>OZ038418.1:3814103-13814103 GCA_964036255.1 Caenorhabditis virilis | reverse complement strand
CCAAAAATAAATAAGTCTCTGTCTTTAAAGACAATGGGTCAGTTAATTTGACCCTAGCTGAAATTAGTTTCAAAAATTAGAGCGTTCTCTCATTAATAAAATGCAATTTATGCAAAAGCACATCGATAAATATACGCTTCACCGAAGCGGCCCAAAGTTGAAAAAATTAACATTTGAATGCGCGCCGGGTCGTGCTACGCGGTCGTGGATCGCGCAACGTGGTCAGAATTGGCACGAAACACAATTATTTGAATGTGGCTACATATTGGTATTGTTCTTGGGACCACCTGGGCTCCGATTCGAATTTTGATCTTTAGCATTGAATTGGATCGTTTTAACTCACCAGCTGCCTTTAACTCGTTTTTTCTAACTGGAACGTTGTCTTTAAGAGAGGAAAATCATTTCTGTAATGGTATAGAACAATTTAGCTTTTTTCATTTGTAATTTATTTTTAGAAATTTCCCCAAAAGTGAAAAAAATTTTTAATGTAGTTCACTTTTCTGAAGATTTTTCGGAAAATCGTCAAATACGTTCTGTTGAACTCTAGACCTGAAAATTCGGATTATCTGCTTAAACAAAAGAGAGTTTGGTATTAAAGACAGTGTATCACTTAATTTTACGCTGCCCTTTTTCAATTACAAAAATTAGAGCTTACTCTAGTTAGTACAATCCGATTTATGCGAAATCACATCGAAAAACAAGGTCGGAAATTTTGGCGAGAAACACAACTATTTGAATTTGACTAAATATTGGTATTGTTTTTTCGAGCTCCTGGGCTTCCATTCAAACTTTGATTTTTTGCCCTGAATTTCAATCGTATTAACTGAAACGCTGCCTTTAACAGAAAACCAATTTTCTGAAGCGGTGCAAAGTCCACACATCACACTCCTCACCAACCCCAAAAAAACGTGTATGACACGAAATAGGCCTCGCAAAAATCGGAAAAGGCCTCTCTCATTTCACTTTTACATTCGAAAACGAATCCACTGTACACATCTCTCTTTTTTCGCACCGTTCCTCCTAAATAACACTGCAAACAGGCGACACAAAAAACCAGTTCATTTAGGTACAACCCCACCAAAAACCCTTACTTTTCAATGAAACATGGCACCATTCTTCGAAACAGACTCCCTCCAAAAAAACACGCAATTTTTTCACGACTTGTCACTGTCTGCACTTCACTATCTCAATTCGCTATCTTCGTCGGCGTCTCTCCCGCTCTCACGATTAAGGCCTCGCACAATCGATAGGCCCTGCCGGACAGGCCTCTCTCTCACACATATTGCATCTGTCTTGGTCATTGTGCGCCTTCTGTTTTTCTTCTTCTTCAACATATTTTTGCTAGTTTTTTTTAAAATATATTGTTTAACTATAATATAGCTATATTAATTAACTATGTGGCCACCGTGCGGAGCTGGCGAAGATACGTGTAACTATGGATTCGTTGATCATCACCAACAGGCGAATCAATATGATCATTACCATCATCATCATTTTCCACATACCTCTGAAAATCATTTCGATTGTTACCAGGTGAGCTAATATTCGAAAAATTGGGGCTGAACGGAAATTTGGAAGTAGAAAAACGGATCTGAGAACCACATGGAATTTTTTCACCTTTCCCGAACATGGGCTTCTTTCAATAGCTATTGCGGAAGGGACTGAGCATCATTTTTTGAGTTCAAATTTCAAAAATTCATAAAAATTCGAACTTTGAAGCTGAATATTGATTAAATGTTTAAAAAGGATAATAATTTCTTAGCAAATGCTTTATTTTAATTTTAGGTTCTAAAATTTTACTCATAAATTTTGAATGTTTTGCTTTCATTTTACTCCTTAGATGAGGGCTTTACGGAGATTATAAATGCATCTTGAATGAAAATATACTTCATTCTCATTCCAAATCTGTTTTTAAAATTTTCTAAAACCACCTAGAAGCCGAGAAAAAGCGCCTCAAAACAATGGCCTAGAAAACGCTTTCTGGCTGGTCGAACGTCGTAATGTGCACCTTTTTACACCCCATTTTTTGAAAACTAATGAATAATGTAAAAATTTTTTCAATTGGGACTTATTCTTAAAATTTACGCGATTGCATAAATTCCCGCACGGACTAGTATATTCGATGGTGGAACCTTTTTCTAGGCCATAGAAGCAAATTTTCTTTTAATTTCTCTGCTCCTACATGTTTTTCGTTCTGAGTACACTAGAGATCTACTTTAAATTTTGATACACTTGTTGGTTACGCAATGCCATCCTTGAACAAAGAATTCCGAAAGTATACTAAAATATCTAAAAACTAAAATTTCCAGACATTCTCCTGTCCATCTGCTTTACCGGAAGAATCCGGACACTATTCGCCTCCACTGACCCAATACCAGGAGCTCACCTCCTCGCCAACAACCCCGCCATTCATTTCACCAGAGCCACACCATCATCACCACCACCACCACCATCACTGCCAATCTCACGAGCAAGACCACGAAACCGATCATCAATTCTATTGTCAAATTCTGGAGAATTGTTCGCATGAGCCACGATGCGTCGACCGATCCAACATCCCAAAAGAGCAGTCGGCGATTTTCGAGGAAATCTCGAAAGAATGCGAACATTTGCTTAAATCTGGCGAATGTGAAAAATGCAACGTTAAACATGATAATGGCGGCGAAGAGGCGATTCCGATTGATGATTTGGTTGATATTGTGATGCAAACTGTTGAAAATTTCAAAAAAACATCACCAGATCATGGTAAGTTGCGCAATTTTTCCCAATATTATGGCAATTTAGTTTTTTATGCATAAATACCAATGAGTTCTCATTTCTTTTTAAAATATTATTATTTTTCTAGAAGAATCCAAAATGCTCAACCGAAAACGTGCTCAAAACAAGGTGGCAGCGGCCCGATATCGTGATAAACAAAAGAGCAAGTGGCAGGAAATGATCAATGAAATGTCAAAGGAGGAGCTCAGGAATAAGGAGCTCAAAGTTAAAGTCAAGGGTTTGGAAAAGGAGGTGGCTGAATGGAGAGCAAAGTTTTTTGAGAAAATTGTTGGAAAAGGCGCTTAATTCTTCTTTTTTTCTCATTTATGTTCTCGAAAAGTTCAAGATTTGCTTGTATATCAGTTATAGACAATTATTACTTATTTTCATTTTCATTTTGCGTTACTTTAATATTTTTGATGTCGAAATTTTTTGAATTAATATTTTGATTTTGAATTGATTGAAATAAATGCTTCGTTTATCAATAACAACTGAAATGCCAAAGGGTTTCTTAAAGGAGGGCTTTACGGAGCTCTGAGATGAAAATAGGCTTCATTCACATTCCAAATATGTTTTTTTTTAAATTTTCTAAAACCACCACGAAGCCCAGAAAACGCGCCTCAAAACAATGGACTAGAAAAAGTGACCATCGGCGAAAACTAGTCCGCAGATATGAAAAATCCAAAAAAAAATTTTAAAAATTAAAAAAAAAGACTAATATAATCATTCTGCATAACTATTTATTAACTAAACACGAAAAAAGCTCATAGGAAAAAGTTCGGCAAACTTTTTCTAGGCCATTATTTTGAAGCTTATTTTCTCGGCTTCTAGGTGGTTTTAGAACATTTTAAATACATATTGGGAATGAGAATGAAGTATCTTTTCATTTAAGGTGCATTCACTAGCTCCGTAAAGTCTTCTTTTAATGTATTATTTTTTCGAAATATATTTTTTAAGCAGCGTTTCTAGAAAATTCCAAAATAGATTTGGGTTGCGAAATCTAATAGACAGTTATTGGGACAATCCTTTAAAATTAAAATGATGGTTTCGTGGGGCTCAGAGCCGTTTTAAACGGTTAAAAATTACCCTCATCCTCGAAATGATTCCAAAAATGGAATACGAAGCCACGCCCCCTGTGGTAAAAATGGTGTGTGGCGAAAGTCGCAAAATGTCGGGCACAACAATTGTGTGGGCTATATGAGTTTTTCAGCTCTGATTTGGCGCTATTTTTTACTAATTTTTCGTTCACCCTTAAAAATTATTTTTAAAGCTATCAAAGTTTCATTTATCATGAAATACATACCCACGGTCGAGTTAAAAACAGCTAAACCTTTTTCTAGGCCCTTGTTTTGGTAGTTGTAAAGTTATACACTAAAACCTCCGAAACTTTTCATAATTTTCGAAAATGATTTAAATTTTTATCTTCTCTTCTCCCCGAAAAAAGCAACATTCTACCATTATCATTTCTCATCCTTATCTTTCTTTTCCCAAAACTTTGATTGCAAAATATACGATTTTTTCTGGAAAATCGATAAAACTCCGTTTGTCAAAAAAAAAGTGCATGCATCAAATTTTACAACCTCCTTGTCTCCTGTCTGCATAAAACAAGACCTAAATTTATGAATTTTACTTGATAATGAAAACAGCACCATTAAAAGGAAAAAAGAAAAGACTGTGGAAAAAAAAGAGAAAACAAAGCATTATAAATATCCGTAAGTTGAGCAGGAAATTTTGTACAAACAACATGAAATTTCAATTAAACTCTATCATAACAAACACAATAACTGGCAAGATAATAATTTTTGTCAATTATACAATGAGGCGTATCGCCGAATTTATTCACATGCGATATTGATCCAAAGTCCAGCTTTATTTGATCACTTCCAAAATCGTAGTATAGAGTTACCTGTAAATTACAAATAACTTAAATTTCTTTTTTTTTAAAGATTTCTATCAAATACCTCATAAATCGCCACACCTGGAGTCGTTTGAATCTTCAGCTGATAATGTGCAAATGCCGCTTTTGTATGTCCACTTAAATCAGGCACAAACCCATCAGCATCCTTCACATTTTTGTAGGCTAGTAGCTCTTTGTCGGGTAACAGTCTGAAACAAATCATTAAAAACTCCTTTTGGAACATATCTAACAAAAGAAACTTGGTGGGAAAATTTCAAAACCGCTCTCAGCCTTCGAAATCATCATTTTTAATTTTAAAGGAAGACGTTACGGTCACAATAACTGTTTATTAGGCTAAAATATACAGCATTTGCAACCCAAATCTATTTTGGAATTTTCTAGAAAGCCTAGAAAACGCTTCTTGAATAATTTATTTCGAAAAAGTAATAAATGAATACAGGTTCCATTTATCAGCCTTACAAAGCACTATGATAATATGTTTGAAAACAAAAATCGATTTTCAAAGCTCATTTTTTACAAAAAATTCTAGTGACACTCACTTTTTCGCATCCAAAATCTTTGCCAATTTCAAAGGTGAACAAAGTTCGACATCAGCCGCCAATTCCTTATTTATCTCCCTAACAACCGCATTCGCCAGCCTTTTGGTCAAAACGCGATCCTCTTCACTTGCTTGCGCATCTTCCCACGACAAACAAGTACACCAATGTGCTTCAATCCCCGCTTGTGCGCAGGTCCTCTTCTCCGGAATCCGTCTAAATAGCGACAAGGACCTCTCGCCTTCCGCATTCTGCGCCACATCATCAATCGTTTTCGGCACTTCCAGCATCTCTAACAACGTCGCGTGAATATCAAACGGGCTTGTCAATCTTTCCGCATTTTCCTTCAAGTTCTTCTCCATTTTCTCGCCGATTTCAGTTTTTCTCAACGTTTTCGGTAGCGCGATCGAAAAGAACGGCATTCGTTCTTCCAATTGACCTTGATGTGTTTCTCGAAGCTTTGCAAATCGGTGTCCATGATCAGCCATCACAATAACGAACGAGTCGTCGAAAAATCCTATAAAACACGGTTTGTTTTCAAGAATTTCGCCCGAAAACCAAAACGTTACCTTCATCATTCATTTGCTTCAAATGTGCGGCTAAGTCATTATCCTCAATTCCTACCAAATTAATATCATCATGTGATAATAGTGACTGATGCATTAATAGGAATCTCGGCACATCTTGATAAGTTTTCATAAATTGCCTCGCGTTTTGGAACCACATCTGAAAAAGAATAGATTTTTTCTAGATAAATACTTCAACGATTTATCTTTGTGCCAATTCCTAAACTTTTAGTTAAATCCATTACATTCCAGTCCTAATATCGAGCTAATGGTACCTTATGGAACCTATTTTTCAAAATTTTAAATTCTAATTTCTCTAAATCTAGTTCTAAACACTTATTTAAAGGAGCGCTTTACGGAGCTAATGAATGCGTCTGGGATGAAAATAGACTTCATACTCATTCCAAACCTGTTTTTAAAATTTTCTAAAACCACCTAGATGCCGAGAAAATGAGCTTCAAAACAATGGCCTAGAAAAAGTTGGCCTAACTTTTTCCAAAAGTGTCCACCGGCGAAAACTAGTCCGCTGGCATGAAAAATCCAGAAAGTAAAATGAAAAAAAAATAAAAAAGAACTAATATAAGCATTTTACATAACTATTTATTAACGAAACTCGAAAAAATCTCATAGGAAAAAAGTTAGGCCAACTTTTTCTAGGCCATTGTTTTGAAGCTCTATTTCTCGGCTTCTACGTGGTTTTAGAAAATTTTAAAAACAGATTTGGAATGAATATGAAGTCTATTTTCATTTAAGCTACATTTATTATCTCCGTAAGGCCCTCCTTTAAACCATTTATCAACAGTTGCCTATGAATATTAAAATTTTTCGAATTTTTAACAAATATTTCTAAATTATTCACCCTATGCAACGGAATAGACCCAATACAATTTCTATCATTCAACTTTTCCACTTCTTCAAACAACGTTCTTGTGTAATGATCCGCCGGTTGATTGCGGAACCCTTTCAATCGATAGGTAAACGTTCCTGAAAATTCAAAATTTTGAATTTTTCAAAAACCCCCCGAAATCTCTTTCCCAACCAATATTAAATGCATCTTCTCCGTACATCGTCACATAACCCGCGTCTGAGAAATTCTTCCAAACAAATGGATAAACATCATCAACGTAATTCGCCTCATTGTATCGTTTTCTAAGAAATACTGTCACTTTTTTGTAATAACTCATCTAAACTAATACCTTGTCAATGGAAGTTCAACTTCCGTCTTTGCCGTCAAAATCGGAATAAATGCCTGCGGTGTTCCATCACCAACAATGTTGTAACCATTGAGAACTGTTGATCCTAGCGTTTTTTCAAGAAATTCCACAGATTTCGGTAGTTTTCGTCGAAATGACATTTGGCTCAACGAATCGAATCTGGAAACGAAAAACGACTTTGAAATTTTTGAACTTCAATGTCCCAAGATGCTTAAAATTCAACTCACCCCAAAAAGAAAACATTATAACCCTTCTTATCCATTCTCTTTGCTCTTTCATATACTTTCGTATTATTGACAACAACCCAAAGAATCGAGTTCCATTTCGAGAATCCTTGGATACATGTAATTGTTGCGTAATCACTCTTATTCATTTTGTACCCATCTAAAAATTTTAAAAATTGTATTTAACCTTTACTATTTATAAAAAATACCTGAAACATCAATTGGATCTTCATACTTATTATTATTATCATCAACCCTCTCAAAGTATCGAATTTTGCAAGACGCCTTCTTTCTAAAAATTAAACTTTTTCGTCTTTTTTTAGTTCAAATTATTTCTTAACCTTTTTTCAGTAAATCTCAAAATGCCTTCATTATCCACAAACACCCAATTGTCCTCAATTCCAGAATTCGGCCTCTGGCACTGAAGTGGTGCGTGCTTTTCGAAAAATCCAATCACTTCACTGCCATTTATGTCTATTTTTGGAATATTGCAGACCTGAAAAATAGTTTGTTTGCTGAATTCAAAAAAAAAACTAATTAAAGAATGCTACTCACCTGATTCTGTAGACTTTGCGTAATTGAAGAAGAATTTTGATTCACTGAGGTTTTTGCACGATCCCTGTCACTGTGAAGAACTATGACTTTCACTGGATTCTGAAAAATACATGTAAATTCGAATTTTTTGGGTGATTTTTCGAAAAATTGTTAAAATCTTATTACTATTTCATTTTGCATTACATTTTTTTGAAAATTATTCCAAAAAACCGAAGAATAAATCAAAATTTATTGATCTGGGGATTTTTTAAACAAAATGGCCTAAAAAAACAAACGGGGGACTAGAAATCCAAGGGTAAACTTTTAACGTTCTCACCGTTTCAGTATCTTGAAATCTTTCCGCTCGTGAAGCTTTATACCCTGCATCATTTCCAGACGTCAATGAATTAAACAACAAATAGCCGGAGATAATCACCGTCGCCACTATGATCAATTGGCGAAGACGGAAAAGCATTGAGGACATTGGATCGGCATGCACCTGAATTTTTGCAATATTTTTATATAATCAAAAAATATTCCATTGATGAAAAACAAAAGGAAAGAACGCGGGGGAAGGGGGCAGGAAAACTATTTGTATAAACAGAAAATTTTGTCGATTTTTGTTTGCTTTTAATGAAGCTTGACCGTTTTGTATTGAAATACGTTTATCGTGTCGATAAATGTGAAGTTGTAATGGTTTTTTTTTACTCAAGATTCTTGTAAGATAAGATCTTATTGCAAGAATTTACAAGGACGGGCGGAACAAAGGTTAAGCAAATTAATGGGAAATTGAAACGATTAATTAATTAGTTACATGACGTTTAATGTCGACGACATCTTGAATTCTTTAAAATATTTTCTGAATATTTCTTATTTTTAAGATTTTTCAATCCGGAGAAAATAAATAAAATAAATAGTTGTTCATTAGAGCGCACTTACATCACACTACCAAGAAACAAGTATATATTGTGAACAGAAAGATGAAAATTGAGCAATTCATCAGTTTTGAGTGTTCCTATCGTGTAGAGCATAAAATTTGCAATCTTTCAAGCACAAAAACATCCGAAATTCCCCAACAAAAACAAAAATTAATTCTGAAAAAGATGTGGCATAATAAATGAATTTTGCGCCCATTTTGTTTTTTTTCATTAACGGACAATTGTCTATCTATTTTCTTTGAAATTTTACTGCAATTGGCAGCCACCAGCACTTGAAGTGGATTTTGAAGGAAATAAGTGGAACAGAACAAAAAATAAATAGCGATACGGAAAAGAAATGCCAGTACAAACAAAAGTGGATTTTTGTGCTCTCTTTAGGATTCTTTCCACTGCTTTTTCGATTTTTTTTTATCCATCAATATTTGCGTCGATTGGTTTTGGTTATCGCAATACCATCAGCTTTATGATTTTTTTCCTCTCACTTCTGCGGAAATAAATGGAGCTTCAAAAACCCACCACTTCAAATAATCATATGCAAATCTTGGGAGTCTATTGAAGTTTCCTCTTTTTTTTCCCGAACGAAGTTGGCAAAAACATCCCATTCGTCACAACTTTACTTCCCTCTTGATTGACCCGAAAAACTCGAAACTTGCCCTTTTTCGTTGGTTTCATTAAACAAACAAGCCAAATTAAATTTCACTAATTGTTGTTTTTCACGTTTTTTTTGTTGTAAAATATGGTTTTTGATATTCTAAGAGATCACTGATCATTTTTTAAACTGCTATTTATTTCATTGAATTTTTGTGACCTTCGAAAATCTGGCCAGTTTTAAAAATTTAAAAATTCATTTATTTATCTACAAATCTCTCGCGCATCACAGATATCTGATTTTTCGAAAAAACACTTCTGTTTTCTGTAGAAAAAGGAAATTTCGAAGAACCGAAATAAGTTAGTTCAGTCCAAACCGGTCTCATGTAACGTATTAAAACTGCGCCGTATTTTGACAAGGAAAACTGATCATCCACGAGAACTACACAGATTTATGGATTGAAAAGCGCGGGAATTCAAATTTTTGGTTTTTTTTTCAAATTTTGGTTAAGTTCGGGCATGCTACAATAAAAGACAATAGTAGGGATCCGAACTCCCGGCCTCTCAGTTAACACGCAAGAGTACAAACCACTGCGCCATCCATCCGCTTAGAGGAAGGCTGTGATATGCTGCTTATGTGTGTGTGCGCCTAAGATGTTCGGCGTGGATTCCCAGGAAGTAGAGCAAACGCGCCCCACCGCACTACCGTGAATGATGATCAGTTTTCCTTGTCAAAATACGTCGCAGTCGTATTAAAAGTACCAACACACAATTCGAAGTAAATTATTCGTTTTAAATAGAAGAAAAGCATTTCCATGAAATCCGGGGCTAAAAAATCATTCATAAAACTTAAAATATGTTGGAATTAGCTATTGAGTACGCAGTAAAATTTCAAAATCGTCCTCTCATCATCGAATTTTCCTTTATATTTAATTCCACGAAAAACACTGCAAATTTGACACGAAGCCACGCCCCCTGTGATAAAAGTGGTGTTTGGCGAAAGTCGCAAACTGTCGGGAGGAAGAAAAATGAGGGCTATATGGGTGCTCGCTGCAATGTTAATGATAAGGACTTCACGCGAAATCGTTTTCAGCAAAAATTTTTTATCTTTTATCAAGACGTTAATTTTTATTCACAAATGAAGAAAAAAAATCGAAAACGACGAAAAACAACAAATTCCAAAAAACAGTGAAAAAATTAGACGAACCCTTAAATGGCCGAAGAAAACATTGGTTTTTCAACGCCGCTTGATTTTAAAACAATATTTGTGCACTTTTTTTTTATCATTTTCACGTTTTTATCATTTTTAAACCATTATTCAGCCAGTATTTTGGTCCAAAAATCTATGATTACTATCTATTGAAGCAGTGCTCTTAAAGGAGGGCTTACGGAGCTAATGAATGCGTCTGGGATGAAAATAGTCTTCATTCTCATTCCAAATCTGTTTTTAAAATGTTCTAAAACCACTTAGAAGTCGAGAAAACGCGCCTCAAAACAATGGCATAGAAAAAGTATGCGAAAACTAGTCCGCGGACATTTGAAGCGCATTTTCTCGACTCCTAGGTGGTTTTAGAAAATTATAAAAACAGATTTAGAATGAGAATGATGTCTATTTTCATTTTAGCTGAATGTATTATAATCCCTCCTTTAAATTGATCTATAACTTTTTTAAAATGATTCAGAAAGACAAAATATTGTAAATTTTGAAAAGCAGGACATCCAACCCGAAAATTGACACCTCTGTTTCCGTTGAGTATTCTTCACAAATGTTTCTAATCTGAATTTAAAATCAACTCCCCTCGCCCCTTTTTTTTGGAGTTGGACCAAAATGAAACTAATTCTATTTTCTTATTTTGACACTTTTTTTCTCAAAAATTTTTTAAAAACAATTTGAAAAAAAACAAAACGCCAAGGGGTGTCAGGGATTTCGCTAAAACACGATTTCTTTGCACATTATTCACACTTTTGTGCAAAAAATAATAGAAAACAGAAAAAGGACGACCTTTTTGTTCCTCTTAATGAAGATGATGCATCTCTCCTCCACTCCCCTCATCTTTCAAAATCCGTTTTTTTCCCCCTGTTGGGCCCCCCTAAAACAACAAAACTTCTCCTCCGCCTCTTGTTTAATTTTACTCGTGAAAGCTGAAGAAGACATTGAAGCGAAAAAAAACACATAGAAGGGGTGCCTCGCTTCATCATCACGCAATTCGAAATCGCTTGAATAATTGAGAAATTCCAACTAAAATCGGAGGACGACAATGTCCCGGGGTCAATGAGATTTTCATTCATCATCGGAGCATGTGTATTTCTGCGGTTTTTTCCTGTTTTTCTTTGTCTCTGAAGGATGGGATGACTTCTGAATGCTCTGAAAATTTCGAATTCGGTTGCCCCGTTTTTGGCCTTTTATGACTTCGTTTTCATATATTTTCTCCGTGTCGTTTTTGTTTAGTCTTCGTATTTTTTTTTATTATTCTTAATTCTAAAAGAACAACCGCCCCCCTTTTATTCCAACAGAGGATCTTTTTCAAGACGGGCGCGGTTTCAAATTTCAGTTATGATCTTTTTAGCAAATATTACAATTTTCGTTTTTTTTTTTTGAAAATCTACAACGATTTCCATTGTTTTTTGTATAGAATTTTTGAATTTGAAAAAAATCTTTAAAAGAGAACTTTACTGCGATAATAAATGTACCTTAAATGAAAATAGACTTCACTCTCATTCCAAATCTGTTTTTAAAATTTTCTAAAAAAAACCTAGAAGCCGAGAAATTGAGCTTCTAAACATTGACCTAGAAAAAGTGGCCACCTGGCCGAACTTTGATTAATTTTTTGTTAAAGGGGGACATTATAGAGCTGATAAATATATCTTAAATGAAAATAGACTTCATTCTCATTCCAAATCTGTTTTTAAAATTTTCTAAAAAAACCTAGAAGCCGAGAAATTGAGCTTCTAAACATTGACCTAGAAAAAGTGGCCACCTGGCCGAACATTGATTAATTTTTTGTTAAAGGGGGACATTATAGAGCTGATAAATATATCCTAAATGAAAATAGACTTCATTCTCGTTCCAAATCTGTTTTTAAAATTTTCTAAAACCGCCTAGAAGCCGAGAAAATGAGCTTCAAAATAATGGCCTAGAAAAAGTTGGCCTAACTTTTCCCTATGAGCTTTTTTCGTGTTTCGTTAATAAATACTTATGCAGAATGCTCATATTAGTCTTTTTTAAATGTTTTTTTCATTTTTTTTTTGGATTTTTCATACCTGCGGACTAGTTTCCGCCGACGGCCACTTTTTCTAGGCCATTGTTTTGAAGCTCGTTTTCTCGGCTTCTAGGTGGTTTTACAAAATTTTAAAAACAGATTTGTAATGAGAATGAAGTCCTTTTTCATCCCAGATGCATTCATTAGCTCCGTGAAGCCCTCTTTTAAAATTCGATTTACCTCAAGGACAAAATCCAAATTTTAATGAGTCATTGTGCAAATGAGGCACACGGGGTACATTGGATATTGGTACATTGGATATTGCCTAATTTTATTGTACATGCAAAAATGAGCAAGATAAAAGTCCTGTAAAACTAAGCACTTTTTACAAAACTTTATATTCAATAACTTGTCATTCTAACCAAAAAAAAAATATTGCATTTTCATCCATCTCTCTCATGACTCACCCACTTCTAACAATAAAAAATCAATTGTGCTCCAAAAAATCAAACTCCATTACCAGCCATGTTTGCAATTCATCGAATTGGCAAACAACATCGGACATTTTTAATACAAATTTCCGGTTTTTTCCATCTTAAATTGACTTTTACATAGTTATATATCTAAAAATACGTCCTTTTATGGCTTCTTTCAATCTCTAAACTCTCTGTTCTCTCTTACTCTCACTTTATTTCAACATTTCAGGAACTTGGATTCATCTAGATCAAATAATAGAATAAGCAACCACAATTATTATTATCACTATTATTGCCAATTTAAACCTGCAGTCAAATGTCATTTGATTTCGATCTGACGGCACCATTTCAGACTGCTTTTACCACTAAGGATCAACATGAACATCGCCATAAAATTAGGCCAATTCAAGTAAATTTCGATAGATTTCTGAAGGCTTATTTTTCTTTTCTTTTTATAGATAATTGCACCCTCGACTACAAATCCGGGGAAGTTTCGATTGAATGAAAGCGCTTTAAACTCCGTTCTTGGTCATTCAGCGTGTGCAAACAAAAAGGTACATATTTTAACCGGTTAATTCAAAAAAAAAATTAAAAGCGGTCAAGGTGACGGACGGTTTTTGCCTCCAACAGTTAATTGCCTCCGTCGCCGTTTCCAGCCAAGTGGGACCCGAAGGCCCGATTATTGAAAAGGGAACTTGGTTCTGTCGAAAGAACTGTATTGAATAATTTCTCAAATTATTACGTAGAACGATAGATAAATTAAAATATTAAGTACTACTTTAGCAATAACAAATTAAAGATTGAGATGCTTATAGCTTTAAAATACGAAATAATATATTTTTTTGAAGCATTGAAAAACGCGATTCTTTCCTTCAAAATACAGTATTTCGACATTCTGTTGATTTAATTTTTGATTACAGACACAGTACATTTATAAAACGTGGATGATTTTAACTTGAAACTCAGACAATGGGGGAACTTCTTTTTTATCAGTTCGACGCCATTTCGACTGGTTTTTTGGCAGTACTGGTAAAAAACCAGACCAAAGCGAAAATTTATAAAAATTTACGAGTCGAAAATTTACGAGTTCCCGACTGGTCAAAACTGATAAAAAAGCAGTTCCAAAATTGTCTGAGAAGCCTTAATTTGCTCCGTTGAGTTCCGTCGGCTTATATAGCCCCCAATTTTTTTGCGCCCGACGTTTTGCGACTTTCGCCGCAAGCCATATTTAGCACAGGGGGCGTGGCTTAACGTTTCAATGGCAAAATGCCTTCGTTTTTATGGAATTATGAACGGAAATTCGAAGACGAGACGACTGGATTTTGAAATGATCGAATTTTCTTATAATTAATTATGACAAATTATGTCTAAAAATTCTTAACATCGTTGCTTGAAAGACTTTGTTTCTCTTGAAATCAATAATACAAAAATAAATAATTGTTTCGTTAGAAAATTTAACGACGAGTTCCATCCTCGAAGAAAATTCCTCCATCCAAGGCACAATATTTCGGGCAGATTCCCTTCTCTCCTGGGGTTCCGTCTTGTCCCGGAGTTCCAGGCTTTCCTGGTTGTCCGTCGGCTCCAGCGTCTCCCGGTGTTCCTGGCTCTCCCTTTGGTCCTGGTGCTCCTGGAGCTCCGTCGATTCCATTTGATCCTGGTGGTCCTGGTGGTCCTTGTTGTCCTGGTTGTCCTGGTGTTCCTGGTGGTCCTGGAACGGCTGGCTCGGATTTGGCTGGGATTCCTGGCTCTCCTGGAGCTCCGGCTTGTCCTGGTGGTCCTGGTGGTCCTGGTGGTCCCTTTGGTCCCGGCTCTCCTGGTGCGGCGTCTGGTCCCTTTGGTCCTGGCTCGCCGGATGGTCCATTATCTCCCGGAATTCCTGGTGGTCCTGGTGGTCCAGGTGGTCCTTGTGGGCATGGTTGGCATGGTGGTGGAGTGAGTGGCTCGCATGGTGTTTGTGGTGGACGACCCGGTGTTCCTGGTTGTCCTGGAGCTCCTGGCTTTCCTGGCTTTCCAGGCTTTCCTGGTGTTCCTTGTGGTCCTTGTGGTCCTGGCAAGCAGCAGCCAGCGCATTGCTCGTTGTATGTCGAACGGGCGGTACGGTTGGCGCTCAATGGAAGCTCTCGGATAGAGTAGACCGAGCTCCAGATATCCTTAGCGGATCCTTTGCATTGGTGGAGTTCTTGGTGCATTTGAGTACGGACGTGTTGAACGTAGTTGTACACCATTGGAAGGGTGACGCATACCTGAAAAGTGAGTGATTAGTATGGGCGAAGATAGGAAGGAAGGACTTTAAAAAAAAGATCCTAGAATTGGTATAATTAAAACAGGCCTTCTTGAGAGAGATCCAAACGGATTATATATCAAGCTTCACCCTAAAACTTGACTAGAAGGCCTCTCAGGGGGTGCCTCATTTAGCATAATTGAAAAAAAATTTCACGAAGCTTGATGAATCCGTTCTAGAAAACGGTTTAAAACTAGAATAAGCCAAGCCAAGCCACCAGACTAAGCATGTTTTAAATTAATGGAATAAAAATTAAACAAATCCCGATCAAACAAAGTTCTTAAAATCACATCAAATCCTTTAAAAACCCACCGAAAGTACAGCGACAGCCGAGAAGCAAACAGCGGCATAACCGACAATACGGTACGCCTTAATCTTCGAATCAATGTCCATTTCGAACTGGGGAACAGACCGATGTTCTACGCCAATCCCCTCCATTTTATACTTTCCCAATTGAAGCTTGTTCCGAGCCGCTTTCTTAGCAAGTCCGCGTTTGTCTACGTCTCTCTAAACCCCATCGCATTGTTTCTTCCCCCCTTCCGATGACAGAAAAGGGAATGCAGGCATGGTGGCGTTAAAAAGTTCACGAACAGGAGATATCAACCTGAATAAGGGCGTTGTCATTTAGAATTGGGGGGAGAAAATTGTGTATAGAAGAAGAATAAAGATGAGGTGTTTTCTAAAACCAAGATATTTATTGTTAAAGACAAAAAATCGATATATATTACTTTTTATAGGTTGTTATCATCAGTGTTGCTGGAGCATTTCGAAAAGGCAAAAGTTTTCTGCTCAACTTTTTCCTAGAATATTTATATAATTTGCACAAATCACAACAGACCGATTCTTCACTTGAATGGTTAACCGATGATTGTCAATTACACGGGTTTCATTGGAGGGCTGGAGTGAAACGAGATACTGTTGGTAGGATTCAGTTGTTATTTTTTTTTAATAAAAAAGCTATTCAAATTGCGCTCCATTGAACAATTCGTCTTTTGCACGAGTCCAAAAAGCGGTGGGGAGGGGCTTTTTTGAATAAAAATTGACGAAAATCGATAATTTTTCATAAGAAGTACCTACCTTAATTATCTCGATTGGAAATGCTCATTAAATTTAAATTTAAGGTTCCTAAATGACTGGGATCTTCAGAATTCTAAGAAAAGTCCGAAATTTTAAGAAAAACGTTTTTTTTTATCTTTTGGAGTAAATTTGAATAATCTTAAATATAACTTACTATTGATTAATTTTTTGTTAAAGGAGGACATTATGGAGCTAATGAATGCAATTTGAATGAAAATAGTCTTCATTCTCATTCCAAATCTGTTTTTAAAATTTTCTAAAACCACCTAGAAGCCGAGAAAATGAGCTTCAAAACAATGGTCTAGAAAAAGTTGGCCTAACTTTTCCTATGAGCTTTTTTCGTGTTTCGTTAATAAATACTTATTCAAAATGCTTAAATTAGTCCTTTTTATGTTTTTTAAATTTTTAAATGATTTTTCATGTAATAATGCTTGAGGACTAGTTTTTGCCGGTGGGCACTTTTTCTAGGCCATTCTTTTGAGGCTTGTTTTCTCGACTTCTAGGTGGTTTTAGAAAATTTTAAGAACAGATTTTGAATGAGAATAAAGTCTATTTTCATTTAATCTACATTCATTAGCTTAAAATATAACAGATTCTGATTCAAATAGAAGTTTTCATAATAATCACCAAAAATCCTAACTTTTCCAGGAATTTGGCTATGGGGCGAGCCGATAATGATAGAGGCACCGACTGGGGAAATGTACGCGGTTTTATTGGTATGTTTTATAATATTTAAAAATCATATATTGTTTCCAAATTTTTTCTCAGATGGATACACAGGGAACATTTGACAATAATTCGACATATCAACAATGTATGACAGTATTCGCGCTTTCGACAATTGTTTCAAGTGTTCAGGTTTGCAGCTTAAAGGGGGCCTGATGGGACGAAATAAATTATTTAAAAATGATAAAAACATAATTGTTTACCAATAAATGAAAAAAATCCAAAAAAATTTGAAAATGGCGAAAAATTCCAAAAAAAGAATAAAATCGTAGGTGTCCCTAATGGCCGAAGTAACGCTTTTTGCTTTTCTAGGCCGTTTTTTTTCTCGGCCCTCTGGTTTTTTTTGAAAATTTATTTTTTAAACTCCGAAAAAATATTCTTAAAGGAGGGCTTTACCGAGCTAAGAAATGTACCTTTAAAAAATATAGACTTCATTCTCATTCCAAATCTGATTTTAAAATTTTCTGAAGCCGAGAAAGCGCGTCTCAAAACAGTGGCCTAGAAAAAGTTGGCCTAACTTTTACCTATGAGCTTTTTTCGTGTTTCGTTAATAAATACTTATGCAGAATGCTTATATTAGTCCTTATTTATGTTTTTTCATTTTATTTTCTGGATTTTTCATACCTACGGACTAGTTTTCGCCGATTGCCAACTTTTTCTAGGCCATTGTTTTGAAGCTCATTTTCTCGGCTTCTAGGTGATTTTAGAAAATTTTAAAAACAGATTTGGAATGAGAATGAAGTCTATTTTCATCCCAGATGCATTCATTAGCTCCATAAATCTCTCCTTTAAAGGCAGTGTGATAGTAATTTTAACTATCGCGAAAAGTTCATAAATGCAAAAAATGAGCTTTAATTCCAAATGTGTTTGTCTCAAAAAAAAAATGCGTTGCTCAATAGTTTTTCTTTCACACACATTTTCACAACGACCCTCAAAAATTCCAGATTTTCAATGTAGTTGACAACATTCAAGAAGACTCCCTACAACACCTCTCCCTCTTCGTCGAATACGGAAAAATGGCAATGGAGCAGCCGCAAAATTTCGGAAAACCATTTCAACAACTCGTCTTCTGTGTTCGTGATTTCAAAAATCAAGAGGAATTCGATTTCGGTGACGGTTCCGCCTTTTTGGACAATGTTATGCAGACACACGGTGAACAGCCGGAAGAGATTCGGGCTGTGCGAGAGCTTTTACACGAGTATTTTGAAGATATTCAGTGTTATTTATTACCCCATCCTGGGTATAAGGTTGCCGAGAGACAGAGTTTTCGAGGGCATGTTAAAGGTGAGGGGGGAGCTCCCGCGAGTTTTCTAAAAAGTTGTATTTTTCTTAAAGACTTACGCCCTCTTTTCCGCGAAGAGCTCAAAAAAATGGTGCCCGATCTTTTGAGTCCCCATCTGTTGAGGCCAAAAATAGTAAATGGGAAAACGGTAACATGCCGAAAAATGATCCAATATTTCAAGGTATTTAATCAATAAATTGCATCGGCCAAAAAACAACTCATACTTTTCCAGGAATATGCTTCATCATTCGATGGTGAGACTCTTCCACAACCTCAGAGCATTCTAAATGCGAATGCGAAATTAATTTGTATCGAAGCGGCTCACGAAGCAAAAGTTTCATATTGTCGTGGAATGGATAGAGTGATTTTTTGCGTTTTTTTTAAATCAAAAACAATATTTTCAGTCGACATATGGTACCAGAATGATGAGCGAAAAAAAACTGTTAGAAGCTCATATTAAGCATGGTATAACTGCTCTGAATATTTACGACAAATGCCCGAAAATCGGGTCAAATGAAGTGCGGCGTTTGCTGCTGGAAAAGCTTCAAGAAGATATTAATGTGAGTTTTCGAATTAAAGGAGGACTTTACGGAGCTAATAAATGTACAAAAAATTATAATAAACCTTTTTTCATAAGAAATACCTTAATTATCTCGACTCGAGATGCCCATAAAGATTATTAGATTTAAAGGATCTTCAGAATTCAAAAAAATGTCCGATATTTTAAGAAAAAAGCTTTTTTGATCTTTCAGAGTAAATTTGAATAATCCTAAATATAACTTATCCATTGATTAATTCTTTTTAGATAAAAATGTACCTTAAATGAAAATAGACTTCATTCTCATTCCAAATCTGTTTAAAAATTTTTATAAAACCATCTAGAAGCCGAGAAAATGAACTTCAAAACAATGGCCTAGAAAAAGTTGGCCTAACTTTTTCCTATGAGCTTTTTGCGTATTATTTTTGCAAAAACATTTATAAGGAGTACTTATATTAGTCCATTTTTAACTCTGAGCTTTTTAATTATAGTGGATTCCTTACATAATAGCGCCCTAGCTTTCGCCGATTGAAACTTTTTTAGGCCATTTTTTAGGTTTTGGACGGAGTCGAGAACTGTGCAATTTTTTGCTTTCAAATCCCGCTTCCATAAAGACTGCCAGTTTCACGGTCTGCTAAAGTGAACCGATTATAACGTAGAAAATTCAGTACGACAATTAAAAATTGAACGCAGAAAAGCGGGCGTGGAATTTTTGCAATTGTGCGGCACTGTTTCACAAAACGCGTTATATTCATCTATTCAGGGACGAAATTTTGTAATTCGGAGGGAAAAAAATTAGATTAAGCCATAGTTTATGTATTTAAAGGCAGCTTGTCAGTTAACACGACCCAAATTTAAGGCGAAAACTAAAAATTCGAATGGGGGATCAGACGGTCAAGATAACAATAACAATAAGTTGCCAAATTCAAATAATTGTGTTTCGCGCCAATTCCGACCGCGTCGCACGGACACGCGCGCATTCAAATTTTTAATTTTGCTACTTTGGACGACTGCTATGACGCGTGTATTTATCGGCGTGATTTCGCATAAATTGCATTGTACTAATTAGAGAACGCTCTAATTTTTGAAATTAAAATCAGGTAGGGTCAAATTAGCTGAACAGCTGTCTTTAACGCAAAAACGGCATTTTTTCATGTGTTGTAGGTCTTAAAATGCTGTTTGTAAAAAATTCGAATTTGATCTTTAGATTTTGTTTTGTCAAATTTTATTTTTGAAATCTTCAATTTAGGTTTTATTAAATACAAAATCAAAAAAGGAACGCGGACTATATTATTTATCAAATTAAGAGAACTTAAGTTTTAATTTTCAAGAAAAAAACTTCAAAGCTTGAACAGTTTTTTAAACTTTTTTCCAAATCTCAAGAAAAATTTCTTTTTAATTATTGTAAATTACAATTTTTTGTCTCAAAACTTCCAGGCCCGACGAGGCTTCACCGGTTGAACATGTGGCCTAAATCTGGGCCGGGCCGGCTTTTCTCCTTTCCAAAATACTATTTTAAGGCCGAACTCGAGCGTTACAAGCGGCTCAATGAAGCGAAACGTGTGACCGGTTGTGCATCAGCAATGCTCGCCTGCGGAGACTCCGTATTTCTAGGAGTCGGACTTGCAGGTGCTTCTGGTGGGGCTATTGCCGGCGCTATGCTTACTCTTCAAGCCGGTATGGTAAGCATAGGTAAGCTTATTCATTTCTAGCCAAACTCTATAAAGAACTAAAACGTTTCTTTTAGGTATCGTCGCCATTCCTATTTCACTTACAACCCTCTTCCTCATTTGGGGCTATGTGTGGACAAAACCTTGGTTCTTAAGACTGCTCAAAAAAGAGTCAACCAAATAAATTCTAAAAATCATCGTTCTGTGAATGTCACTTGTTAATAGGGTACCTATCATTCTCTGGTTGTTTGTACTTGTTGATAAACTCTGTTTTATTATGAATGAATTTTTAACAAGAAATAACAAAATGCCTTTTCGAAACTATTAATTTTTTCCGGTTGCTCCGCCGTCTTTCAACATCACAGTACGATTGAAAACGAGCTGAAATATTCGATAATAATGTATCCAAAGGGCGGAAATAATGAAACCTTGGATGCAGTTGAATCGCGATCAACGCAGAAATATCCGATTCTTTCGAATTGGAACCTGTCGTAAACCTTTGAACCAGCAATCGATCGATCGATCAAAGCATTGTAAAGAATTGACAAAGAGTCCTGAAATCGTAGATTTAAAAACAATTCTTTAATAATTTGAAGTTCTTACAGGATTGATGTCAGAAAGGAAGCCGCCTGGAATTGCTTGTGCGTCTTCTGGGTTCTTGCTTTTGAACCTAAAAACTGGACAATTTTCAAATTTAATTTTTTTAAAACTCCTACAATCGTTCATAAAGTCGAACTTCGGTTGAAACAGGCTTGGCCACCCAATGAATAAACGCTTTCGGCTTTTCCTCTTCTGACAATTTGGCGGCATTGACAATCACTTCTGTAACATGTCCAGCAGCATCCTAAATGGTAATGGTAGTCGAATTTCCAACTGTTTCTAAATCTAAACCCACCTTGACCTCTCTTACAACCTTCAAAACCAATCCAAGATATTTCAACCCAACACTTTGCTTCGGTGTCAATCTTCTGAACGTCTTATCATTCTCATCCGATCGATAATCCGTTTTCTCAATAAATATTTCCCTATCAACCGAGATTCGATGTTTTCTCGTATCATTCGGTTCGGTCGGGAAGTCTTGAACCTCAATTTCTGGTGCTAGTCCCAATTCTTCGTAGTTTTCAATTGTTAACTTCAAACCATCAAGAACCGCCATTGTTCTGAAAGATTGTGTGAATTTTAACATTTTTCTGAATAAAAAAAACAGTACCTCGGTGCGTGAACATTCAAATAATCCCTAACAGTCGCGTCAAGCATGTGAGGATCCACAACCATCTGGGACATAGTGAGTCCTAATTTTGCGACAAATCTATTGATGGCTTCCGAAGGAATTCCACGACGACGGAGTGCGGTAAGAGTGAACAATCGTGGATCATCCCAATCGCTGTAAATTGATATTATTCGATAAAAATGTTAAAAATTTCTATACTTCACGGTTTTTGTCGTAATCAACTTCAAAATCTTCCGTTTCGAAACCACTGTATAATTAACATTCAATCTTCCATATTCCCACTGAACCGGGCAATAAATATCCAACGCATTGCATAACCAATAATAGCTGCTTCTTCTTGATTGGAACTCTTTGGTGCACAACGAATGAGTAATATTTTCAAGCGAGTCGCAAAGACAATGGGTATAGTCATAGGTTGGGTAAATACACCTGCAAAATTGCCATATTCCTTGTTATAAACTCAAAAAAAACCATTTGTTTCCACTTCTATGATGTGGAACATATTTGATTCGATATGCCACCGGATCAACCTAAATTCACAAACAATTTTTAAATATTTGATATTTCAATCACCTTTCCTTCCTCCAAAGTTAATTTCAACCGCAATGTCGCTTCTCCTTCATCAAACTTTCCATTTTTCATATCTTCAAACAATTGCAAAGATTCAGCAACTGGTCGCTCTCTCCACGGACTCAATTGTACTTCAAATCCACGCATTTCTTCCACTTTTTGGTGACAAACGTATGCATGTCCTTTTCTGATCAGAACCACCGCCCACTGAAAATAAAAATGTTCATGAAAGATGAGAAAAATTCAAAATTCCGTTTGACTATTTACAGAAACTTCAAAAACTGCGGAGTAAGCTATTTTAAATATGGTTTTGAATTATTTGCGACTTAAATTATTTCATTATTCAGAATTTTAATTTTCTTTTTAAAATATTTAATTTTATAATATTTTCTGAAAAAAAATCATACCCAATATTCTCACCTCGTAAAGTTGTTGGAAATTATCAGAAGAATGCGTAATTCTGGCCGGCTCGTAACCCAACCAGTTGACAATATCCTCAATAGCCGTGAAAAACTTCTCTTCTTCCTTTTCTGGATTCGTATCATCAAATCTCAAGTTACACTTGCCACCCATCGCTTTCGCATATCCAAAATTGATATTAATCGCCTTCGCATGTCCAATATGAAGAACACCATTTGGTTCCGGCGGAAAACGTGTTACAACCTTTCCACCAACCGTTGCCACATGTTTCTTCAATAATTTCTCAGTTTGCGGTGTCGTCACATAGCCATCAGTCTTGTAGTTCTCTCCGACCTTATGGAAATGAGCACGAGTTCTCAAAAGCTCGTCCATGGTTTCAGCTCCATCGACTACAACTTCTTCCTCGACATTTTTCTTATTATCCTTCTTTCCCGAAGTCGCAGCATCCTTTGCCTTTTCCGGCTTTTTCTCCTTTTTCTTTGGCGCCAAATCTTCGGCGGTTTTTGGTCCCAAAAGTTCCAAAAACCTCAAATCAACCTCTCTTTTGATGTATGCGCCGTCACCCCAAGGTAATGTGGAACGAAGCTCGCCGAGAAGTTTTCCAACATTGAAAGTGTATCTTTCTTTGATTATTTGATCCTTATGCTTCGAAATCACTTTGGTTACTGCATCTTCAATGTCGTCAACTGTTACAACGACTCCAACTCCACATGACTTCTCAAACTCTGCAATATTGATTCCTTTAACCGTATGCGAGAGCAAATATTCGACAGCTGCCGAAACCTAAAAACTTGGTATTTTCCGAGAAAATTTTTTTCAAAAAACCTGCAACTCCGATTTAATATCCTCGTTCACTACATATTTCACAACCAACGGAATACTCGAAGCAACTTGTGGCTTGATTTTCGTCGAGAGCTGATATAAAAGCGTACCCTGGAAAAAATAGGTTATTGATCAAGTTGAGAATTAAAAATAATCTGAAATACCTTCTGTTTCGATATCTCGGCACCAGCTCCCGCTTCCAGAGCACCTCTCACAATCTGCCCAATCGTTTCGGTCAATTTCACATTCTTTAGCGTTTCCGCTATTTTTGTTGGTGACAAACCAAGCCATTGTAGATGCTCTGCGGTTGCTGACATTTTTACCCTGTAACTTTGGAAATAAAAAGAAAAAATAAAGAAATGCGATAGGAATATGAACACGTTAAAACTAAATTGGAGATAGGGAAGATGACTTTTCATTTCATTTTTAAAAATACTTTTTTCAAGACTACGCATGGTACAAAATCCATTTTTGGATTTTTAAAAGAAAATACGATATTAATAGTTGAATCAAGACGATATTAATTTTGAAACCGATTTAATTTATGTCCCCAGTCCTCATTTAATTCTAAAAAGAAAATAATTAGAAAAAAAAAATTTCTTGGCCTAAAAACTTATTCCAAGCGATTTTTGGCGAAATATCCCACGAACTAAATTCCAAAACATTTTAAAAAATTAAGTAAAAGGCGATATATAGAGAAAATCCCGAAATGTAGCTGAAAAATCAAAATTTCTTCGAATTTTTCGCAAAAATTCTGAGAAATTCAAAACTGCAAGAATTGTGCATTTTCCCGTCGCCGTGTTTGCAGACGAACACTTCTTCCGAAAAAACAATTTTCCACGTATTGTCTCAACATTTCACCGTTTTTCATGTTTGTTCTCATTTTTCTTTAAAAAATAAATTATTTCAATAATTTCCGCGTATTTTTCTTCACTTTTCACGCAAAAAATAACCATTATTTTAGGTAAAACACCCATAAAATGACCGACGAAAATCATATAATGTTGAGTGAAGTTCAACTCATTTCCTCAGAATTTGGACAACCTTTGGAAGAATGTTATAAGCTTGCCGTGAAGTTCTATAAAGGTTTGCTATTTTTTCGGCAATTGATTATTTTATTTTGTTATTTTTCTTTTGCAGAACACACCAAAACTGTTCCTTTCCCGTACGATGAACGCGTCAAGTTGCTGGCGTTGAACAAACAAGTTGTTTCTTCTATTTCCCATTTCAAAAATAAGAAATTCAATTACAGATTCAAAACGGCCCATATGCGGATGAAAACGACAATGCTGGATGGTTCAACATCACTGGAAACGATGTGAAGTAAGTAAAGTTCAAACTTTCATCAAAAGAGTGCACTTTTCTTGATTAAATTGATTGTGGTGCGTCTGGTGACCTTATTCTAAGGAATGAAATAGGTTTCTAAAGAATACTTTGAGAATAAACAAGTCTGAAAACTGCACTGATAGGTTTCTTTTTCAATTTCCCCACCTACAATTTTTAATTAGTTCAACTTCGTTTTAAAAAATTTTTTGACACTTTTTTTCCAAAAAAAACCTCTAAACTAGTATTTGGTAACTTGTGCATTAGTAGACTTTAATTGAAAATGAAAAATAATATTCGAAAAAGTAAATTTGTCAACCGCAATTTTTTCCGGAATAGAAAACGTTGTAATTTTTTAAAAATTGTGTTTAGGTATTATTTTCAAAATATTGTTTTTTTTTAGAAATCAATTGGGAACTACGTTAGAAAATTAAAAAAAAACATTTTTAAACAGTTTTAAAATATTATTAGACCCGTTTTGTTACTATCTTCTTATCTGCCTTATCTCCGGGGATCGTATCAAAATATAGACATTTTAGGTTTTTTTTTCTAAATAAAATTCTCCACTTTGATGTAATCTTTGCTGTAATATTTATAGGATGTTAAAAAGTAAAGAAAATGTTACAGTAAAACCCCACACTTTAATTTTTACACGAAAACCGACAAATTGCGAGTGGAACGTGGAAAAAAGTGAAACCAAGTTATTTTCGAGTTTTGGAGTCAAAATTACTATAAATTTCCACTAAGTTATATTCCGGGTGCTGGTTTTTTGGTTCTTCTCGCGTTTTAGTTAGTAAAATTGAGTTTTTTCATGTTTAATTGATTAATTGCTAATTTAGTTAAGTGAATTTTCAAAAGATGCTGTTTTTGTATTCTATATGACGATTCCAGCCATTAAATTCTAAATTTTTCAATTTTTTGCCTGTTTGCAGGATTCTGAGTGTTTTTTTCTGTTTCTTTGATATTTAAAAGGTGCAAAATTTTATTTTAATTGAAAAAAATAGTTTATTAGTCAAAAAAGGGCATAAAAATTGTGGAAAATGTTGATTTGCAATAGAATTCGAATTTTTTACCCTTGAAAATAGTGTGTTATCTGAAAATGTATCTTTAAGCTATTTCTTTCTTTCATGACCTGCAAAAAATTCCAAAAGTAATACATTTGTCCTTTTTCCTCAAGAGCTGAGCTCTTCTAGTTTTTCTGGGTCATTTTGTCTCATTTAAACAGACCACACCCACCCTACTTTTTTCGTGTTCTTTTCACGGAAAATGTTGTCATTTTTCGATTCAGTAATCCTACCCTTTATTGTTTTCGTTCCACTTTTTTTGTTGTTGTTCAAAAAGACAAAACATGGATTTTTTTGTTTGCAACATTATTTCTCAAATATATGTTTTTTGGGAGAACAAAACTATTGAAATTCCATAAAATTGTCGAATTTCACTGGAAAAAAGTGGATGGACATTGGAAAAGTTGGAAATCTCTTGAGAATTGAAAACGTTTCGCGATTTTGCATAGGAAGAGGAGAAAATATAAAAACGGGGGGAAAAGTTATTGTTCGGTGGATGTTGTTTATTCAAATTTTTGCCATTTTTTACTCTTCGTTGGTTTTTTTTTGTTTGGATAAAATTTATAGCCTTTGAATTTTAATTTTTTTGGGAGAAGGGAGACACATATTTCTTCGTTTCGTTGTTGATCTGAAAATTGCGCGAATTGTATATATTTTGTGGTTTTATTTTTCAAAAAATATGAAATTCTTCCTTCTTTTTCGTTCGGGTGAGAAATTTTGTGCTGCTCCTCTTCTTTTTGCGGGTACCCCAGGTCTCGTAGGGAAACCATATATTTTGACATGTTCCTTTAAAAATAGACGTATTTTTCGCTGTAAGACCTCGCCAGATTACGGTGTTCCGCGATTTATGGTAGCCGACGAGTGTTCAGTTTCGCTGAGACCTACAGTATCTGAATTCTAACACCCGGATCATAAGAGGATCATAATCGGATGAAAATCGTCTTAAAGGCAAAGCACCACAAATTTGTCGAGTAGTTTAAACCGATAGTACGTACTTTCAACGCTGATTCCGTGACTCTAAATGTTTTTGAATAAAAATGGGTACTTTTAGAGTTTATGTACTGCTTAAAGGCTGAAAATCTTGTTAAATTCCAAGAATTTCGATATTTTTTCTCAGTAATCAAATAAATTTTCGAAAAAGGTTGTATTTTTGTCACCATTTTCCGGAAACGAAAAAAAGAAGAAGAAAAAGTGTGTTTCTTGAAGAGAAACACCACTTTGTTCCGAAGAAGAAGATGCCTAAATCAAATTTGGCATTTTTCAGAAAGAGGGACTTGTTTCGTAAATACAACACACAAATCACATCCTTCTTTTTTTTTTCGTTTTTCCCCCTTGGCTTTTAGAAGAAAAAAGGGTGGAAAATTGAGTAAAATTGGCGGGGAGAAGAAGGAGATAGGAAAATTGAATTTGTTACCAAAATCTAGCTGAAGATGTTGGGAGAAGAGATGCTCGTTTTTCAAGAAGAAGGATGTTACTTTTTTTTGTCCATTTTTTCCGGCTTTCAATGCGAAGTTTGTAAAGAAAGCGTTGTGAGAAGTTGTTCCTGTATTTCCTGTATTGACAGTTGTTGTTTTCTTGTTATACAATTTTCTGAAAAATCGCGAAATTTTTAGTCATAAATAAGTCATTCAAGAGGATGATGCTTATGAGAAGCCGCGCGTGGTTAAGCAGCTCCGCTTTGAGACTCGTTCTTTTTAAGAAGATTTGGATGTTTTTCTAAAGGGGGGAAATTAAGATTTTTGGTCATTTGAATGGCTTCTGTCACTTTTTTCAAATTGTAATTCAAATTTTTTTTGAATTTAAAAATTTATTTTTTAAAATTAATTCGTTCGAAGCGATTTTAAGAATTTTGACGAAATCTGGCGAAAATTTTGATATACAAATTCATACCTCTGCCAGGGCGTATTTTTTTGTGTATGTACTCCGACATTTTACAAATTTTCATAATGTTTGTACTCCGACATTTTTTTGAACTCCAAAAATATAAAATTTTGCATGCGCTCGCTCTCATGCATCGTAGGGATCGCTATGACATAACGGTATTTTACTCCTCTGCTCTTATGTTGCTTGTTAGCGCAGTGGTTAGCTGTTTTGGTGCATGTATGTACTTCGACCTTTTTCGATTTTTTTTGGTGTTCGTACTCCGACCTTCGAAGCTTCGACAAGTCTGGCAGAGGTATGTACAAATTTCAGAAAGTTTCATTTTTTCATACAAAAAATCAATTTTTTAAGAAAAATTTTAAGAATTCGCTTAAGAAATTAGTTTTTCATTATAAATGTGCTAGATGATATAATTCTGTAATTTCAGCCTATTGTTTTTAATTATTAAAATGCTTTAATTATTAATTTTGTATTTTTCGGGTGGTTCCAGAATGTTTTTAAATGCTTTTTCTCAAAAATGTTTTGAAACATTTCAGATTTGAGAAATTTGATTATTCAAACTTGCAATATCACGCTTTGAATGCGAAACGTTCCTTTTCAAACCGATAGTATGTCTGTAAGATCGTTAAAAATATCTGTGTCTTCCCATATGTGTTCTTTCTTGTTTGCCGTTGTAGCCTGATTTTAAATGGCATTTCTGGTCAAATTATATCATTTTGCATTGGGGCGCAGTTGTAACATCGATATTTGAATTTTAAATCCAGAATGTTTCCGTTTCTTTCCCAAACTGATATCCCGTATTTAAGACACTAGGAAGTCGTTTTCAAAAAGATATATGTAAAGCGATGTTCAAAGCACGAAAAACGAAACTATAATGTGGTCGTCAGTGTTTCACTTCTAAAAATACCTTTGTTTTGAAGCCTTTTTGTTGCTTCTATTCACTTATACTAATTTTTAAAAAACTGTTCAGTAAGTGTATCATCCATTTATTTAATTCCACAGATTCCATTTCATGATTATAATAAATAAAACATTTCGAGAATCTAAACAGTGTTTTTGATATCAAATTACTGAACAAAACTTTTTAAAAAATTTATTTAATTTTTGACTTTTAAACGTTACAGACTAAATGAAGTAAAATATTGTGTTACACTCTCCCAGAAACCAAAACACTTAGCCCTGAAATGTGTTGTTTTTTCTTCGCAATAATCAACCTAAACTGCTGCTCGCAATGTTTTTTTTGTTGTTCGCCGCGGAGTAGATTTAATTACCCGGAAAATATTAATTGGTTTGCGAACGATCCCTGTAAAAGTGTTTACTCGTGGAAAAAAACAGCTCAATGAAAAATGTTTGCCTATTTCAATAATAATCTTCATGTTATGCATCCAATTTTTTTTTTCATATTTTCCCCCCATCAAAAAAAAACCTTTTTTTGCAGCAAAACTTGGCGAGATTTGGGAAATTTATCAAAAGACGAAGCAATGGCTTCGTTTGTGTTTTTGGTGGATCGTGTTTGCCCGCCATTCAAGGGATTCATTGGAGAGAAGACAAAGAAAATGTGAGTTTTTATATTAAATACGTTTTTTTCGCAAACAAAGTATATATTTTTTGAAATGCGTTAATAGGGGTATTCTCTACGAGTAAGTGATGTTAAAAGAATCTTGATTTACCTGGTTCAATTACACGTTTTCAATTAAACTTGGGATGTGGCCTAGTTTTCATCGATTTGGGTTTCTAGGGCCCCAATCTTAGATTTCAGTACCTTTTTTTAAAATCTAAGAAATAAATAAATAAGGCCTAGAAATTTCACTTTGTTGCGTTTCTAGGCCACATTCCCAATTTTTCTTAATTTATTCATATTCAATAATTTGAATGTTGTTCTTCAATATTTTTGAAATAACTTGTCAATTCAAGACTTCTTATAACTTCTAAAGGACAATTACCTTATTTCATTAGTGTTTTTAATTTTTTGAAATATTGCCCAACGAATTTATCGAAAAATAATGTTATTTTTTTAATCCAAAAAGGTTAATTATTGGTTTTAAAAACAGAAAAAAAGGTAATTAACTAAAACCACGCCCATTTTTCTTTTTTAGCTTCTTCTTCTTCCTCATTTTCATTTCAGCTTGTTGTGTGGACGACCTCTCTTTTTTTCCTCTCACATTACATATTCTCTCTTTTTCTTTTTATCTTCCATGCTCGTGAGTTGGTGCAACCAAACAAGTGTATATTGATCAGATGTTAGGCATCCTTGGCAGTAGTCTCTTCTTTTTTTATTGAATTTTAGTTTTCTCGTTACTTTTCAATTTTTTTTTTAGAAAAAAATTAATTTTATGTATTAAAATTGAGAAAAAAAAATTAATTTTTAGTTTCAAAGCAAGTTTTTTCCAGAAAAGACTCGGAACTCTGCGAATTCACGCCACAAGTTACCGAGCAAAGCGCCCGACAACCTCCAATTCAGGAAGTCGATCAACGTGTGTTCGAGGATCAAAGAAAACAGATCCAAGAGGCATTAAACGCACAGACGTTTTATCAATTCTCGGCGTACGCGCAGCAACAGTTCCCCGGACAACCGGAACAGGTTTGGAATGCCAAATGACACATGAAACTGAACTTTTCAAACGATTTCAGCAAACCACTTTAATTCGACAGCTTCAAGAGCAACACTATCAACAATACATGTCGCAAGTGTACGCAAAACAAGCAGCAACGCCAAATGGAGAACATCAGTTGACGGCCGAGGAGCAGCAAAGGAATCAAAAGCAAAGAGATGATGATTCAGATGTGTCGGATGAAGAAGCTGGAGAAGATTTGCCTTGTAAGCTCAATTTAAGCTTAAAATCTCAAATATTTTCAGATGAAAACCCAGTAGCAGAACCTTTTAGAGTAGCCACACTAACGTCTTTCTAATTAAATGTTGTTCAATTCGTTTTCATTCACTAATTTGACAACAGAACTCACGAAAAAAACGTGTTTTTAGTGTCTTCAATACACGCCAATATGGGCCTCTTCTGTCACTGTATGTTTTCTTCTTATTTTTATACTAAAAAAAGGAAATTGTTGCACTGTTTTCTATTTTTTAAATAATGTGATTGTCCGTCCGGCTTTCCCTATTCTTGTGATTGGTGGTTTTATTGAAACATACGCTTTTTTTTGTCCCAGGGAGAAGATGGTGAAAGCTATCTGTCATGTGCAAAACCGGAATCTAAAATGAAGATAATTATTGATTTTTTCTTCCAGCTAACCCTGCAATTGCACCTGCTTCACTTTGGAATCGTCAAGATATTAATGAATTCAAGACGAATATCAAAAAGGATGGAGCTGAAGGAATCATTAAAGTTGGACATGGAGAAACGGTTACGGTGCGTTTTTCTTCCTACTTGTCTAAAAAATGAATATAAAGCCTAAAACACATTCGAAATAAGCGAAATCGTTGGTTTTTTAATATATTGTAAAATCTGCCCAAATTTTTAAAAAACCTACCAAACTTACCTTCTTTCAGGTTCGCGTTCCAACGCACGAAAACGGCTCATGCCTGTTCTGGGAATTCGCCACTGACCATTACGACATCGGCTTTGGAGTTTATTTCGAATGGACAGTTGCCGAAAGCAATCAAGTTTCAATCCATGTCAGCGAATCAGACGATGAAGATGATTACGATGAAGGACTTGATGAGAACGGTCAATTGCCAGCGCCAGTGAACACCTCAGCCGGAGACGTCGAAGCAGGGACTGGACCAAGAAGAGCCCAAGATCCAAACAAGCCGAAACAAGACGAAATAATTCCGGTTTATAGAAGAGACTGCCACGAAGAAGTCTACGCAGGAAGTCATCGTTATCCAGGACGTGGTGTATACCTTCTGAAATTCGATAATTCGTATTCTCTTTGGCGTAGTAAGACCCTTTATTACCGTGTATATTACAGCAAGTAGATTTTTCTTCCTCTCTGCCTTGCCTTCCCCCCGAATCACAATATCCTTCCATTGATGATGACATTCTAATAAGTTCGCGTCTTTAAGTTATTGTACCGCAATCATATTTTAAACCAGATTTTCATTCCACTGTAATTCTTTTTTTTTTCTGAAATCTTCGTTCCTTTCGTCTCATATCCTAAAAAAATATGGTTTTAATTCCGCCCATCCCCTTTAAATGTATAATTAATTAATTATTTTTGTTTTTGTTCAAGAGTGAAATTCGTGTATAATGAATTTGGTTCAATTGGGAGAGTCTGAAACTGCTTAGAGTTTTTTTCGCCCATTTTTTGGCCAAAACATTTAATAGAGAGAGCTCATTTTTCGATTCAAAAACAAAAACGCAGATTATTCGAAAAAAAGGAAAAAAAAACAGAGGGGGATAATAAAAAATATAAAGAATGAAATTCAAAAAATTACGGTACCGGTTTGACAACAAAAAACTTGGAACAATTTTCGAATAAGAAAAATGAGACAAACAATACAATGAAAGCGGGAGTTATAAATGTTACTGGGATGAAAAACAGTGGTTAAACAATTTTATAACAAAAAATCATGAGAGCGGGTCATAAGAATAAAACAAAGAAAAACTCCATTTTCTAATTTGGAGGTACTTCACCATTTTTTTTTCGCACAATGATTATCAAATTTTGATTCTTTCAAGACAAATGGGCATAATTCAAAAAGTCAATCATCTAGGTATGAATGGAGGCTGTTGCTGAACTACACCTGACGATGGTGTCGTTGGTGGAGGTGGAAAATTCATGGCGTACATTGGTGGCGGTTGCGGGAAATTTTGCTGGAACGACGGCGGTGGGAAGTGATGGAAATTTGGTGGTGGGATGTTCTGAAAAATTATACTTTCGTGAATGGAATATTTCAACTTTTCGGGGTTTTTAAATGTCGAATTGAAATCTAATTTTAAAATTTGACATTTAATGTTTCTTCTTCCGTGTTTAAGTGTTTTTTGAGTTCAAACCCGGATTCCATTTTTTTTTCTGATTGGTTGAAATTCCATTTTCAAAATTTAAAATCACACTAACCATATCAACCGGGAACGGAACATGCATCACCATTGCCGGCGGTGGTTGTTGGAACACAACACTCGGTGGTGGAACATTCGTCGGTGGTGGAATGGTAGTCGGAGGCGGTAGATTCGTATCCATTGGCGGCGGAACAGATGAGGCGAAAATCATTCTCGGCGACGGTCCAGGAACAATCTCTGTTGTAATTTCTTTTTTGAATGAAACCGACGCCGACGATGAAGAAGACGGACCAGCATGAGAATCAATCGATTTTCGTGGCAAACTGACAAATATTGGTTTCTGAAAAATTAAGGGTTTTCTCGAATTTAGCAAAAATTTGTATATAAATAATTACAGTGAGATCGGTTTTGATGATTGTTTGCGGTTCAATTGTCGGAATAGCCTTCAAATTCGCTGATTCCGCGTTTGTTTGTGTTAGTGGCTCTGGAATAGAATCTATTTTTAAAAAAGCACTGTGAATAAAACTCACTATTCACTGGCTGTGCTTCCTCTGGCTTGTTCACAGCGGCAACCACTGGTGACGGCATCTCAACCTGTGATGTTGGTGGTGGTGCACTCGTTGCACTAGACGATGGGAAAGTCGTATGTGTTATATTCATCTTAAAATAATTTCATTGAAATGTTAAAATGTGGAAAAAATGAAAAATAAAACTAACCGGTCTCGAATACTGATTATTTTGATAATGATAGTGTTGATATCCACCACCACCACCACTTGGCGGGCCTCCTGACCCAGACGGCGCACTCATATTATTCGCATATTGTGGGGGCATTTGATTACGATTGTGGAATTGATGATGTCCACCACGACGGCGATGATTTGTCACCAACCAACCACGACAATCATAATTCATTCTGGAAAATCAAAATCAGTTAATCAATTTTTCTAAAGAAAAAAATAATTTAAAACGGAAAATTGCTCACTTTTGAACCCTATCAAACGCCAAATGCTCAAAAGGATTTGGCGGATCGATGAAAATAATCTCTTCACAAGGATCGGTTTCTGTTGTTGGAATCGACATTGCCGCTTTGTGTTGCATTAGCGCATCAGTGTCCAATTTCTCATTTTCATCGTGTTCTTGTCGTATTAAACGTTTTGTGTGAACATCTTCATCTGGTACGAAAACCATACACTGAAAAACGTGTTTTTAGACCTATTTTCTCCGACAACTGAAATAGAAACCTTTCGATTAAACTCCTCAAACGCCATCAATTTCCTCTTCCTCTTATCCATGATACAATTCGTCATATCCAAAACATAATTCTTCCTCCTTCTTGGCGCCAACATAATCAGTCTCGCCATCGATTTTCCGATGATTCCTCGCAGATAATCAGGCCGTTTCAACGACGGCAATCGATTTCTTGGCACTCCGTTTATTCTCATCGCATCCACGACCATATCCGCACTAATAACCGTCCAATGCTCATGCGGATGTTCGGCCAAGTATCGTCGAACCCATGTCGTTTTTCCAACACCTGGAAGCCCGACGGTCATCAAAACAGTACATTCTGATTTGGCAATTGGTGCTGTTCGACCGCATTCCATTGATGTTTTCTCGGTTTCGGTCAAAAATCTCCAATCGCGTCCTTCCGGCCTAGAAATGTTATTTTTTATTTGGGAAAACCCTGTTTAATAATGTTACTTTTTTCTAAACATACAACCAATTTTAAAGTATTTACTTTTTATAGAAAAAATACTTTAATTTCAATAAAAATGAACTTTTCTTTTTGTAAAAATTAATAACTCACAAATCCCATCGTTCCTCCTCCAAACTTTGTCCCAAATTCACATGAACATTCGCATTTTTCACGCAAATCGTCGGATGAATCACGTCACCATCTCGAAGTGCTAGATTTTCAAATCTTTTGCCAAATTCTTTGTTATTTTTCAAAAATTTGATACTTTTTTCAGCCAAATCCTGCAAAACAAGCATTATTATCGGGATGAGCAAAACTAATTTGAAATTCCTACCAACACACACGTAATAACATCGCCAATATCAAAAGTCGCTCCAAACTCGGTGAACAAGTTGCATGTCGCCTTTTTCCCAGAACTTGAGATACACCACGAGCCCGAGTATTCGCCAAGCTGAAATATCGATTTTTCAATCAAAAATCGGTCGAAAATAAAAACAAACCACTAATGGAGCGGACGCAAGTGAGAAACCCACTCTGACATCTCCGCCTTCACTAATAAAATCCGTTGGAAGATGTTGAATTGTTGGAAACTGTTCCAAAATTATTTGAAAACCAATTTTCGTTGATCCATTCTCAGAAGGCCTGAAGCATCGTATTTTTCACTTTTATCACAGGATTTTGAAATGTTTATAGGCATTTCTTTTTTAAATAAACGCATATTTTAATCTTTTGCATATAAAAGTTATAAATTATTGTAAGTGACGTCTAAAAAATTAAATAACACTTCGAAATTAATTTTTAAAAACAAAACTCACTTAAACGGCAATTTTATCCCATAATTTGATCGAACACCACCCCACATCAAAGCGAGCCCATCATTGGTGAACGGTTCAATCATCCAAATATCCTTTTCCGCGCTTTTTACATGTATATCAGCATTATCTAAACATTTTTACTTAAATTTGAAGAAATTGTGATTTTTTTAAACTCACAATAATCCAATTCGATAGCTCCGGGCTGTGGTAATCGTTCCTCGTCAGGAATTTGAACCAGCGCTTTCTTCTCCTTTTTCTTCGCCGGTTTGAGCCCAGCAGCGATCTGAAATTGGAAATTGATCATCGAAGAGGAAAATCCAACAAGTCCAAAAACTTGCAAAATCAAAATAAAGAATTACCGCAAAAAGATCATTATCATCAATTTCCGGTACCGGTTCACCATGATAATACTTCTCCCCTTGATTCTCTTCCGGCTCTTTGTTCGTCTCATCTATTTCTACAACCTCCTGTGTCATCTGTACGTATTGTTGTCCGTTATTCTCATCAGATGTTTGATTTTCCTGGCGGGTCATTGACTTCAACAAAGGTAACGCTTTTTTGAGAAGGTCCATTGGATTATGTCTGAAACAATTTCCGAAACTTTTAGTTTTTGATTTTTTTTTAAACTAAAGGCTTACTGTGGTTTGATCGGCCTTTTCTCGTGTATGATTTCAACTTCTTTAACATTTTGCAAAAACACAACTTCATCATCCGGTTCACCCGGCACTTCGATTATCTCATCGTCATCATCATCGTCCACTTCAATGACATCAACATTGTCAACTTGTTGCCCAGTTTGCATCGGCTCATCATCAACAATCTCTATTTCTTCATCTACTTCCATTTCACCTTCGTCCAACTCGTCTTCATGTTCATCTTCGAATTCAATGATTGTTTGATCGTTCTAAAAAAAATTATTTAATTTAATTCAAAAATTATTTGTAAGGTATTTCTGGCTTGGCATATCAATATATTATGTATTTTCAACGGTTTTATTTTTTCCCCGAATTCCGAACATCTTGCAAACCCATAGAATCTCACCGTTTTTGTAGACGGAACGTATTCAAAAATCGTCGACTCCTCAACATTGGTATTCTCAAACGGATCATATTCCTCCTCTTCATCTTCCTGCTCAACGTTCTCCTCTCTTCCTTCTTCTGTCACAAGATCCTGATGTTCTTCAACAGCCGGCGGTGGAACATTTTCCTTCTTTACCAAAACTTTCGTTTCCGTCTCTACCACTGTCTCCCTTATTACAAATCCTCCATCATCATCATCATCATCCTCCTCCTCATCCTCAATTCCGCGTGTTTCTGTTTTTTCCTGAACCACTTTCACTGGTTCTTCAACCTCTGCTTTGATCGTCACCGCATTCGTATTCCTTGAAACCGGGGAGGAAACTTCAGCCGCTTCTGATTCATCTTCCTCTTTATCGGAATCGCCCGGGAACGAGAACAATTCCTTGATTCTTTCCCTCAATCCAGCGGTTGGTTGTCTTTTCGGTGGCGGAGGTGGTACATCTCGAGCATCTTCCATCTTCGGCATTTTCCTCGGTGGTGGAGGTGGCGGTGGTGAACAGCTTTTCTTTCTCTGCCCAGTAATAGCGACTCCTGTTGCCAATGTTGGCGGTGCTGGCGGTAGACCAATACTCTGAAAAATCTAGATATTTTGGAATTTCGAATAGAAAATTTAGAATTCAAAAAACCTTTGGATTCATCGGCATGTTTTTCAACAATTCCGGCGGTGGTTGATCAAATCTCGATTTTCTTCTCATTATTGGTGGTGGAGGTGGCGGAATCAGCGAAACCGATTTCGGATATATTGGCGGAGTCATTCCCATTGACACCGGATGTGGCATCAAAGGAACTTGCGACGCTGAAGGTGACGGTTGTTGTGGAAGAGGCGGTGGCGGTGGTGGTGGCGCAATAAGCATTGGATCGATAATTTTAGGCGCCGCTTTTGCTGGTATTGGTGCGAAAAATCGTGGAGTTGGTTCCCACAAATCTGAAAATTTTCTTTTCAGAAAAGAAACGTGTCTATTATTTTAATTTAAGAGAAAGGGTTACAGAATATAAATAAAATATTATTAAGTGAAATATTTCTGAAGTTTAAAGGAAACTAAAAACGAAAAAAATTGTGTCAGCCATTTCTACCTCAACTGATAAGAAAAAATATTTCGATGAGAAATATAGATTAAAATTTTGAAATATTTTTTCAAATAAAAACAAGGATTTCAAAGAGGGACAGAAAAAATCAATTTCATCGGCCAAATTTCAAAAAAAAAGAACAAAGGAGAATAAAATCCTGAAAAAAATGTGAGAAACCCCCTTTTTGAAGGATTCTTTCATTCTTTATTTTTAAGCATTCTTTTTCGATATTTTTGGTCAACAATTTAATTTAAACATTTTTCGGTTTAAAACGAATCTTTAAAGGTATTTGCAAAAGAAAAAAACGTTAAAACTAACCTTTCTTTTCATTATTCCTCATGAACCCAGTTCCCACTCCAAATTCTCTTGACAATCCTTCAGCTCCACCTTTAGCTCTTCCGCCATCTCCTGTTTCAAAATTCCGTTCTTTAACTTCTTGTTTAACAGTCACTTTCGGCAATGTCGACGTCATTAATTCCGCAATTTCATCAATTTTCGATTTCTTCACCTCTGAATGCGATTTATCGCCAGATTCTTTCCGTCTCACATTATCCGAAACTTTCTCTTTTTCTTTTTCAGAAACTGATGTTTGCTTCTCAACTGGTGATGGTTTTGGAACTGGTGATGCTAATGGTGCCGCAGTAGAGGCTTCTGCCTTTTTCATCTGAAAATTCGATAAATTTTAACTTTTCTAAATTTAACACCATACTTCTGCCATTTTCTCCGCCCATTTAGCTTGCCACGAAGTTTGATTCGATTTCTGCAACTTCGGCCCAGAACTTAGATGCGATGATGACGAAGGCTTCGACTTTTTCACGTGTTCACGGTCTTTTTCAACATCATTCGAAGTTCGAATCTTTTTAGAAACCTTCATTGAATCATTCGATTTTCTAAGATCCTCGTCCGACGATGCTTCTCTCTTCAGTTTCGCTGGCCTCTCTTTTTCTTTCTCTTCTTTTGCCGATTCAGTTGGAGGAACCCATTCGTCATCCAATTTCTGTTTTTCCGATTTTTTAGAACTCCTTTTCACTACATTGTTAGAAATTTGAGGTTTTTGCTCTTCTGTTGCATTTTTCTTCGTGGATTCAGCTGTTTGTTCAATTTCCATCGGTTCTTGTTTAATTGACACCGTTGGTGGTTGTTGTATATTTTGCTGCTCCACTACTTGTTCTTCCTCCACCTCATCCGATTCTAATTCCTCTTCAGGCTCTTCAATTTTCACTTTAGCTGTTTTTATACTCCTTCTTCCGCTTCTTGTACGAACTTCCTGTTCTTCAGGTTCATCAGCCTAGAACATTGAAATTTAAACAAATTTTTCGTTTATAAAATCTCATCAACTGTACCTTATTCTCCATTTTAACTTGTTTATTGGTCAACATTTGCAGATCTGGAGCGTCATCCACAATTTCTAATATCAGCTCTTTTGTCTTCTTATTATACTTTCTTTTCGGCTTTTCCGCTTCAATTTCCTTCGGAATTTCAACCTCTTCAACTTCTTCTTCTTCTTCCTTTTCCTCTTCCTCGGTCTGCTCAATCACTTCAACTTTCACTGCCTTTGGCGGTCTACCTCTACGCCCTTTCGTTACTGGAGTGACCGTCTCAGATTCTGAAGTGTTTGGTGTTTTTACAGCCTTCGGTTTTCGACCAGCAGCACTCTTTGGCGTGGTTTTTGGTGTTGACGAAGGCTGTGGCGCGGAAGGAGTGGCTACATCTTCCACAACTGCCGCTGGTGGCGGAGGAACGAAGCCATTCTCAACAAAATCATATAATCTTGTTGCCAAGTCGTTTTTGGTTCCGGTTGCGTCTAATCCTCGATCCGTTAGTTCCTGGAAAAATACTTATCTAGTTTTTGAGAACTAATTTTGAAAATAAGAATAAATTTCCACTTACAAACATAAATAAAATGTCAATTTTCACTTTAAAAAGTTTCAATTCTTACACAATCGTTTGGTTAAAATTTAGAATCTAGCAATTCATTTTCATTTTTTTTTAATTCGAATAAACACCTTAAATTGTTACATCATTTCAAAATTTCACTATTTATTTCTTCATTTCAAAAACTCACTTTTACCAGTCTATCTCTTGGCAACAAAGTAATCGTCGCCTTATTGAGAACATTTCCATTTGCACCGCTTCGTCGTGACGAACGCGAAGACATAGGACGTGAGTTATTCCTAAAAATGTCGAAATTTAAAAATATACACACTTATGAAATTTTCGGAAAATTCCCACAAAAGAGAAATTTCGAAATAAAAATCAATCTCTCTTTCTGAACTGGAATTGCGACGAAAACGCGCGCACCTGCGAAAGAATGCGGTGAAAACGTTGAAATCACGCGAAACAAAGAAAATGAAAACCTATTGTACGTCAGACGCTCTGCATTGACGCACTGGCAGTGCTGACGCATTTACGGTGCAAATTGGCGGCAGTTCAAAATTTTATTTTTTTCCGTAAAATTTTCGTTTTCCCGGCACACTACGAAAAAAAAAAACAAACCGCCCATAATTCCACCTCTCATAATGCAATTAATCTGCTTCACTGGAAGAAAAATCGGAGTCCTCAATATTCTACAAAAAGCAGCAAAATGGGGTCCCCAAAGCTTTGCAAAGTGTTTTCTTTCATTTTTTGTTAGTTTCGATTTCCAGTAGCTACGTAGAATTATGATATCTTTAATTATCAGTTAAACCGACATTCATTTTAATTTTTAAATATTAATTCATTTATTCAACAAGACTTCATAAACAAAAATTATAGTTGAAAAACTCAAAACAAAAAACGGTAATTTATTTAGATTTTGTTGAAAGCGACAATGTCGACAGATTGAACATGATCCTCGAAGTCTCCGGTGATTTTTTCGATAAGATCGTCGACGGAAACCTTCAAATCTTCGATGACAGAAATGATTTGGAGTTTCTTGATTCCTGAAAAATAAATGGAGGATAATCTGATTTTCACTGTATTCAAAATACCGTATCCAATTGGGATAAGCTTAGCACCTCCCCAGACGAGTCCGTCAAGTTCAATGCTTCGAACAAGTTTCTCCATCTCTGCCAAGTCGGTTTCATCGTCCCATGGTTTCACATCTAAAATAACCGAAGACTTGGCGATCGGTCCTGGCTTCTTAGACTTCTTCTCGTTGTAGGCCTTGAGTCGTTCTTCGACAACCTTCTTCTTCTCCTCATCTTCTTCATCTTCAGAGCCGAACAAATCGAAATCATCGTCATCTGCGGCAGCGGCGGCTGGAGCTGGAGCTGAGGCCTGTTGAGCTGCTGGAGCGGCACCCTGAAAATAAAATAAAACTTCAATGTTCATAATTTCAAAGTAATTTTTATGGCTTGATCTGACCGCATTTCCGAGACTGAAATTTATATAAAACTTAACAATTTATAAAAATACCTGTAACAACATAAACAACAAAGTTTTAGGTTAGAATAAAAGGAAGATGATCTTTCACAATTTTCTCAGCAATAAATCGCCGCAATTCTTCGTGAATATCAGCGCATTGTTGCTTTCCTAGTGGAAAAACCACTGCTTGCCACACGATGCGATAAATTCGGTTAGGAAGCTGCGGATCCGGACAAATCGACCTCAATTCCTTTACTTCCCTGATCGATGCAATCAAATGTCCAGCTAATTTTTGTATTAACTTTTTCATTTGTCGCTCTCCATGTTCTTCCTCGCATTTGTAAAGAAATGAAAGATCCTGGACATAAAAAGGCCGATAATTGTGATAAACGTCTTCTTTGTCAGATAGTTCGATGTTGCTCAAATGCTGAATTCCTTTATCAACATTATCGCATCTTCCAAAAACCAGGGTCAATCCTTCTCGATTATTGAATCCTTTACTGCTTTCTTTGTATCCGGAAGACTGGTAACTCTTGAAATTTCCAGGGTCGAACTTCTCGACTTTTTTCATAACAAATCCCAGATCAGCGGCTAAGTAAATAGCCTGCCAAGAATCTTTCTTATGTGTCGGAAGATCTGGAGACCACTCATTTTCACACAATTCTACGCCTGACTGGCCAATCGCAAGACGCAATCGAAATTCCGCATCCATGGACATTATCTTTCGAAGACTATTGAAAACTCCAGAAAGAAGAATTTTACTCTTTTTCAAATTCGTTTTTCCACCAGGATGCGGAAAATTCATAAAGATTTCGTCGAAACAATTCATCCACCTTGGCGACAAATCAGTAGCGTCAATTCCGAATAGCAAAATCACGTTCGTCAATCTTTCCAACTTCGCAACAGTTTCAAAAGCTTTATATTTTTCAAAAAACCCCTGTTTCGAATCAAAAACACTCGCAACAAATAACGTCTCCGGTTCAGATAAAGCCATACACAATGAAAATGACAAATTGCCATCTCCGAGAATCAAAACAGTCCGATTTCCCACCTTTCCTTGTCGCAAACTGGCGAGCTCGAGCTGAAGATCTCTGACAAGTGCGCTGAGTTGCTCAACCTTCGTAGCGAGTTCATTGTGCTCGTTTCTGAGAGCGGTAACAGCTCCATCTAAAAAAACGTTTTTAAAGAAATTGCAAAATTGCAAAATAACAAACCATTGGCTGGTGGTCCTGCCTTCAAAGCATGGCTAGCAATGTTTTTGGCATTGGTGATGGCATCTTGGAGCTCGTTCCTTCCTTTAAAAACAACTTTGTATTTAAAATAATTTATTTCTTGTCACTAACCTCCTTTCTTGTGATCATGATGATGGTGGTGATGATCTCTATCTCCTCCCTTTGATGGTCCTGGTCTCACATCAGAGAAAACACGTCTTCCACCGTAGAAAAGTTGCTCACCAAGGGCCAATTGCAAGCCATTGGCGTTGAAGCGTCTAGCCTCGCTAAGAAGTCCTTCCAAAGACATTTTTACCCTGAAATTAAACCTTTTCTCTACGTGAAATTTGAAGCTGAAAATTTTAAAAAACAAAATGAACATTAACAAGCAACACATTTTCGAGAAAACGGGAAAATAGGTACAAATTAGGAGAAAAAATATTGCTGGCAGCAGCACAAATGTCAATCGTTTCGAGACCCCGAGGCGAGGCCAGTCCGTGCGCCTTTAAAGCATGTGTGTACTTCTCGTGGACAACTGAATAATTTTTTTCGAAAATATTCTTTTTTCAACGCAAAAACAACAGTTTTACCACGAAAAACGAGAATAAAAAAGAAAATTTATTTTATAAAGCCTCAAAACAAAATTCATTACAAAAAACCGGTAAAAATTCTATAATACATGATTATTTAACAAAATTGAAATTAATCGTCGTCAGACTCCGGAGTTCTTTCCCTTTGCGTGATGATTTCACCCTGAAAAATTCAATATCAAATTAATCATTCATTCTGTGCTCTTACATCAATACTTCGACTTTTCAAAAGTCCAACAGTAAACGCGTCCAAACATTCATTTTTCACCATAGCCGAATGGAAAATTCTCAAACAATTTTCACTTTCAGCTCGAAGTTCCGGGAACTTTTTCAGAAGATGCACTGCTTTTTGTGTCTGAAAATTCCAAATCTCCTTTTTTTTTAAATATTAATACAAAATACCTTAGCATATGTCCCAATACTCTGAAGTACACGATTTCCTTGTTGAACATCCGACAAAATCCGTTCAATCTTTTTCGATATCACATCAAAATTCTGACCCTTCGTAATATTATCCATGAGATAAATAAATGAGCTGAAACAAAATATAATCATTCTCCCAAATTCTGAAGAAGAAAAAGTTCACCTTTTCTTCGAAACAGTTATCAAAAACTGTTTTCCTTCCTTAATAGCAGTGTAAAGCACAGATTGCGTCCTAATCTTAGTAACCCTCAACAAAAGGCAAAGAATCAAGAAACATGACGAAGCATCTTCCCAACTCGACAATGTTTGTTCTTCTGACACCAATTCCTTTTTCATCGCATCACCGCTCATTTCTTTTCGGCATACACAGGTATTTAGGCTTGAGAAGAGTGTCTTGAAAAGCATCGGGAATGTAGATCTGAAAACATAGAAATAAATTTCAATTAAATAATTCAAAAATTTATCTTGTACGCTTTTTTTCGACGAATATTGATCCAATTGAACGGGTTTTTTCCACCTCTCGACGCCAAAAATAAAAATAATGCAAGCAAAAAAGCTACTAAATTGTACAATTGTATTTTTTGGCGTATATAGTTAGAATTTTCAGAAGTTGTAGTTGCTAACTAAGAATAAGAGATGAAATTTCTAAATGGGTTATTCGGAATCAGTTTCTAAACAGTTTCTTTGATTTTTATCCAGACGTGGGCTAGCAGGCACCGACTTCCCACTTTTCGATGTTTTTTTTTGTGTTTCTTGATAGAACTCGTCGAGCTGAATCTATTGATGTATGTTTGGTTGTGTTTTCAGGCTTTTCAATATTGTTCTCCGAAAAATGCGCAAAAATCACGATTTTTACGATTTTCGGGTTACTGTATTTTCAAAAATTAAATAACAAATTATTGTTACGAATATCATTCCCTATCAATAAATACAATTTTTTCAAAAAAGTTCAGTCAAAGCCGAGACATGACTATTTTTGTGCAAATTTTTTGAAAATTTTGATTTTTGAGAAAAAATTGAAAATTTGCCTATTTCACCCATTTTACACTTCTTCTCTTTAAAAAAAAGTCACTCACTTATTAAAACAATAAAAAACCGACGTCCCACCATCATCATTCTCCACCAGCCCATCTTCCGACCTTTGCGAAAACACACAACTCCTTCTCTTCTCCTCGTCCGGCACCAATTGCACAATCTTATTCGTCAAAATCCATTTAATAGCCAGAATTTGATCCTTCTCCTTTCTTAACGCCACATAATGCTTCAACACATCTCTCACTTGCCCGTTAAACTTCGCACCTTTCCCAAAATTCTCATCAATTCTATTCCAATCCTTTTTCAAATAAGCTAGCGCGAATTTCGCTGAAAATTTATATTTTTTATTACTTTTCCTTGTTTTTTCGTTTCCTAATTTTAAATTACCCATTTTCTTTCTAATTTCAACATCTTCCACTTTCAAACAACCAAACACATCCAAAATTGAAAGAGCCATCGCTGGGGAAGCGGCGTATTGTGCATTATTCACTAAATATTTCGAAATTTCCTCTTTTCCCTTATCATAATCGGTTGTTAATTGAGGCTGCAAAAAAACTTTCTCTAAGTAACTTCTGGAAAATGATATACCAATTCAAACATTTTCTTCTCAATTATCAAAATCAGCACATTTCTCTTCTGATCCTTTTCTTCTGATGTCATTCGTTCATCACTTCCAAAAAGCTCACTGAAATCTCATTTAAAAATATTAAAATGTACAGAAAATACTGTTTTTGTATTCTGTAGCACGATTCCATTCGTTTGCATATAATTTCAAAAATTTGAAAATAAAAATTCATATTTTTGGACTTTAAAACGGATTCCAGTAGGTAATTTTTGTTCATTTGGTATTCCAAAAAGTGCAGTTTTTAAATTCAGTTCAAAAATTATTTTTTTTTAGTCAAAAACGCTCCAAAAAGACTGATATTCCATAGAGCTCACTTGCAACATCCTATTTAAAATTTAGTAATAACAGGCTCCAAGTAAAATAGAAAATATAAACCAAAATCTTAAAATCTTCCCCCCTAACCTCGTCATAATAACCTCCACCAGCTGTAAGCTCTTCTGTCCCAATTCCTCCATTCCCCTCTGCTTCTCAACCGAAATTTCCATCCCCGACTCCTCAGTAATCGTCGAATAAAACATGAATACACTTTCCACAATCCCCCAAATCTCTTCAATTGCTTTCTTCACACAAATCCACACCGTCGACGAGTCTCCATGATAAAGTTTATCGATTTTCGATGGTGACGTTGAAATCGATCGTGCCGCGAGCATTGGAATAAAGTTCTATAATGAATATTTTTAGCAATTCTCAAAATTTTTTCGATTTCTCACCTTTTTCCCTCGATTCTTTACCAATTCCTTCAACACACTCAACAATTCATCACATAGATAGATAAGGCAACTTCGTTTTTTGTTCGTGAGCTGAAAAAAAAGCAAAAATAAAACAGTTGAACATTTAGTTATTGATTTTTCAAAAATTAAAAAATATTACCTTCATCAAATGAACAATCGGTCGAAGCTTCAATTGTACAAAATATTTCGCCAAATTTGAATTTTCTTTCGGAGCTGTCCTTGTAGATGTTTCGTTCAATTCATCTCCAATCTTAAAACAAAAATATTCTAGTTTTTTCTTTAAAAAACGTATAAAAAAGTTAAAAATCCCAATTTTTTTTGAAAACTTCAAATTTTCGCTGCAAAAAAATTCCCAATGAAGCAATTTTAAGGATTGTTTGCCAAACTTCGTTTTTAGTTGCTTTTCCATATCAGAATTGTCTTGGCAACATTTTTTTTAAAATTTCAACCAAACCTCCATCTGTTCATCCTGCTCATTCTCTTCATTCTCATCACTTTTCCTCTTTTTCGCCTTCCTTTTCGAATTTCCACTTTTATCCCCTCCAACACCATTTCCAGCAATCAAAATCATTTCCTGTTTCGACTCAAACTTCAAATTCGGTACCGGCCACTGTGTGACACCTGTAGGAATTCGATTTTTAGTATTTCCACATTTCTTTCACTTTTTTAAAACGTACCGCCCAAAATATGCAACAATTTCTTCTCACTACTCATCATCAAATCAAACAATTTCGTTCCAAACTTCGAAACCGTTGTTGAATGCAAAAAATCGATTGAAGATTGCCCCAAAAATGCATTAAGAACCTAAAAAAAACTGAATTATTATTTCGGAGCGATCGGAGAACTCCTACCGTTCTACACCACTGAGACGTGAAAAATAATCTATCCATTTTCAGATTTTTCGCCTCTTCTTGGTCATTTTCCTTCAAATCAACTGATGCCTCTGGAAAAACACCAAGATTGATTTTTGTGAAAGAAAAATGGTTTTCTGCTTACCAAACGCGAAAACGATCTCATTTATTGCTGTAATGTCATAACTTGATCTTAACGAGTCGTCATCGTCGTCCTTCCATCGAATTTTGAGAACAAGAAGTTCCTGCAAATAAACAGTCTTATTAAACATTATTTCAACAGAATAATCGTGGACTTTTTGCTATTTTTGAATTTTTTGCGTAGATTTTAGTTTCTGGATAAGTCCATAACTAAAAACGGAGCTAAACACTAATAGAACAATGCGAGGGCAAAATTGATGTTTGAAATGGGCTCATCGCTTTGTGAGTCATCTCAAACTTCATAAATTTGCATACCTTGATCAAATTAAACATTGGTGCCACTTCAACCATCCTTCCAATCTCTGGACTCAATTTCCATCTTGTCGTAGGCAAAACCATATGCCGCTCTCCTCCTTCTTCCTCTTCAGGTGTACTTTCTTCCATATTCTCTTCAAAAAACTCCTCCCTAAAACTCTTCAACAATCTATCAAGCCATTCATTCTGCAATTTTCACTCAACTTTTCCACAAAAATAAGGGGTTTTAATAAAAATTCACCAAAAATCGAATCTCTTCAATCCGTTTATGACCCTCTACCACTTGTGCCATGTGCTCATAAAACGCCCCTCTTAATTTCGACGATTCTTTCGTTGCTTTTTCAATTTTTTCCACACTTCCTCGAATTTCGTTCTCTTGTGCTTCGGAGTGTCTAAATTCAGTAAAATAAAACTTTCTAGCCTAATTTTCAGCCAACCTCTTTCCCATATCCATTTTAATCTTCATTATCAACGCCAAAACTCCCAAAAATCTCTCTCTTTCACTCACAGAGCTCAAAAATCGATTGATTATTTCATCTATCTCGAACTGAAGATTTATATAAATTTTTATCTATTTTTTTAAAAATAAAACATTAATACTTTATTCGCTTGATTTTTCTTCGCCGTCATTGTCAACATCACTTGAAACAATTTCTTCGTATTCGAGATACTCAAAGTATGAATTGATTCGATACATCCCTGGAAAAATTGTTTTTTTTTAAATTCAAATTTTCAGATTTCATTCTGCTTCTTTTTCTTCAAATTCCCGTCCACTCTAACAACTACTGTACTTTTTAAAGTCCGCAATAATGTCCGCAAACACCACCAAAATAAACGTCAGCTGAAAAATCCTCTTTTCTAGTCTTTTTTCTTTCAATTTCCAATCAATAACCCAATAAAATCATGGCTTACATCGATAAAAGTAAGTTAACAAAAAATTTATCCCTATTTTTACCCAAAAATTCAATTTTCAGGTGGAAATGTGTGCGAAGGACAGAAAAAACAATCAATTATTGAGATGATCATGTCATTTTTCATTCTGATTTGGATGTTGTGAGTTTTATTCAACGTTTTATTTATTTATTTTCCAAATACTACCTCAACTTGTTCCGAGTTAGCCAGCTTTTGAATTTTTCAGTATTCCTTTGCTATTCGAATAGTAAATTAAAACCATTTTCAAAAATTAAATTCTATTGATTTTTCGGAAACTGTTTTAAAAAATCATAACTTTCCATGGAATTCCAAAAAATCGAGAAGAAGATGAAAATGTAATAAAAAACCCAACATCCGTCAACAGCCCCATTTTTCCAGCTTTGCCTCTCTTCTTGGCATCCAATCCTCATCCAGAAACTCCTATCAGCCAACATCCGACGATTACCGTAATGTTGTGCGCGGCTCCAGAGATGGCGGATTCTATCGCGGCGGCGGTGGTGGAGGAGGCGGTGGCGGCGGAGACGGTAATTTACATTTTATACCATAATTCTAGACAATTTCCATATTTTTGAAGGTTTTCGCCGTAACATTGGTCGTCTTCCAAATCAATCTGACATTCCTCCACCGCCAATGGGTGGTGGATGCTGTGGAGGTGGCGGATGGTAATTTTTACCCCTTTTAAAATTGTGTTTCAAAATTATCTATTATTTCAGCGGCTAACGTCTATATTCTTCTCAACCATTCCAAGAAAAAGAACAACTAACGAGTACTTGTACATTGCCTTCATAATTCAGTCATTTAAAAAATAAATCATTAAAATTTTACCTGAATATCGTTCGAAAACTCCATAATAACGTCAAAATTCGATTTGACAACTTTGAGAAGAATATCAAGCACCGATTCGCATTCCGTTTCAGACTGGTTGAAATGCTTCATCAATTCTTCGAAAACTGCCTGAAGACCTTTTATAATTATTGAAAAATATAAATATAAACTTTTCGATTCGCTTTCTCCATCCCAACGAAAAGCTGTTTGTAGACTGAAACACCAAGGCTTCTGACATTTGAATCAGATGACCAGAGACATTGTCGCGCGACATGAATCAATGATGACAAGTGAGCTGTTGAGAACTGAAAAAAATCAAGAATTTTCTATACTTTGTTTGAAAAAAGGTGATTTTCTTACTCGTTTAAAATTGATGATCATATCAATCAATTTCAAAAATTTCGAACATGTTGATGCCGAAATCGAGGGAAGCGAGAGGATTTTTGAATTAATCGCTGAGATCACATTTGATGGACATGAGTCTGAGGACATCAATGAGAAGATGAGCATAATATCGAAGGTATTCATCCAATTCGTCTGAAAATCGATATTTTTCGACAAAAACCTTTAAATGTTGTTTAAATTCAGATTTTCGTTTTTAAAATATCGGTAATTACGTAATTTGTGGCGAAAAACAGAACCGATTTTGTGAATTAGATATTTATTCAAAATTTTCTATTTAAATGCCCAAAAAACCTACTTTATCATTTTCATCCTCTTCTTCTTTCACCAATCTGCTCTCCGAGTTGCTTAGATAACTTCCAACATGTTTCCACGCTTTTTTATCCAATTGCAAATATCTCAAAAAATGCTCATAAATCGCTGTAACAATATGATCAGGGCTAGAATTTCTGGAATTAAAAAAAAAGAATTATTATTGATTCAAAATCAATGAAAATCTAAAATACCTTCCAACTCCCGCCCGAATTTGATCAATTTTCAAATGTTTCGAGAAATCTCTCAAAACATCATGAAAAATGATTTCCTCCTCATCATTCTTCAATGTATTCTGTCCAATTAATAACACTGCTAATGAGAAGGAGACAACTGATGGGATTGTCATCGGCCCAAATTGCATAATTTGCATAATTAGAGACTTTCGAATTTGGCGGCCGATTGATGACTCCATCCGGAGCAATTTCAGCGTTTCAATGATTATAAACTGAAAACTTTGGAGGTCGAGGATTTCGTCGTTTTTCTCTTGAAGCATGTCGTTGAGACGAAGAGCAGCGTCTTGTTGGAGCCCGAAATCGGTGAAAATCTTGAAAATTGTGGAATTAGTGCTTAAAAAATGATATAAATTATAATAGTACCTCTGGCAATGCATTGATCAACCCGTTACGAACATCAGCATTCCATAGATGGAATGGAGTCTCAAAAACGATGTTAAAAACTGAAGTTGGCTCGAAAAGACGTCCTAAATATCGCATATGAGCCACACAAGAATGAGCAAGTTGAATTTCATGTTCTTCTGAGCTATAAAAAACCAAGATTGAGGTTTAAACTCGAGTTTTCTCACTTTAGAAACTTGAATGAAACTTTTAAAAATGTTTTAAATAAAAAATTATACCTTCTAGCCAATTTATTCAATTTCTCAAGCAGTAATTCGAACGTTTTTGTCTGACTTGGTTGAGCGATTAGAAACGCGCGAAATACAGTATCTTGTTGTCCAAATGTTCTGGAAATTCCATTTTTCTTATTCAAATATTTGTTTTTCTTAAAATTCAAACGACATACGATTTTGTGGGCGCTAAATACATTTCCATCATTTCTGGGATTCTACAAGCATCTGCGAATTCGTCGAAAATCACGTTCGATCCTTGATTTTTAAGCATTTTCGTCTCGAGAATTGTTGTCATTTGATCGTGATTCATATTTTGCGCTGAAATAAATTCAAAATGCTTTTTTTCAGATGAGTAAATTTGTTAACCTAAAACCACTACTCTTGTTTGAATCTCCTCGTCGAAACCAATTTTCACTCCTAGCTCTTTCAGTAATTCCTCAAATTTGTTGGCCGGATCTCTGTATTCCATATGATCAATTATATTATTTTTCGGATTTCTAAAAAAATTTCTTTTTTCGAAACAAAAATACGAAAATTCAATTTACTGATTTTCAAGATTTCCTAGCAATTTTTGCATTCTTTGCGACTCGTTAATTCTTTCGTGTTCGTTTTCCAAATTGTCAACAAATGCGGTTTCTGAAAATTTGGGTAAATTTCGACACTGAAATTATTTCTAAAATGTCAAATACCATTTCTTATCGCCAAATCTCGAGGCTCATCAAAATCGATATCATAAAATTCTTCGTCTGACATAATAAAAATGGTTTATTGAGCTGAAATTAGAATTTTTCAGTATATTTGTTGAAAATTATTGAAAAAAAAACAAAATTTGAATTTACCGCGGTACGTAGTGCTGCGCCATTGGTCGCCGCAGAGAAAACACACTACTTTACGAGCAGTTATTTTCGGCGGTATTTTAAAATTTAATCGTTGTTTGAAATTTGCAAATTTCTGATGATATCACGCATTTCGAGAATAACAATCATTTTTAATACACAAATCGCTTTTAGAACTCTACCCAGATAGAGTATTTTGAAATAATTATTGTATTTTTTCCCACGCAATCCTCAATTTTTCGACTTTCATTTCATGCCAGTCAACTAAATTATATTCGTATAATTTCTTCATACAACAAAAACCTTTCATATAAACATGGTAAAAAAAAAACTCGTAATCACTTTGAAATAAACTCGTAAACAATTTTGATAAGTATAAATATTGACATATAATTTATTCATACGAGACCGGAACCCCTCACAAAGGCTGTCAAGGATGTATGGGCCTCACTGTTGGAACCAGGGCTGCTTGGGAGTGTGGGAGCTGAAAAATTTCAGATATTATATATTCAGATGTTATAATTGGGTTTAAAATTTAAAAAAATTTCATAGAAGAAACAAACGGAAGAAAACGAGCTTTCTACAAAAACGTTTCCACCGTGGAAGAGTTTTGGTTTGTAGTCCGCGGTAGTTTGTTCCTAGGCCACCTATTAACACGCATTATCTGAGAGGATCGCAAAGCTAGCGGAGGTGATGACACAATAAAAATATTTTTGCTTCCGATTTGGATAATATTTCATATATAAATTGTATATGGGCCCAGGATTGATTCCGAAAATTTTTTTAAAGGCTCCGCCCACTTTTGCAAGAACGGCATAGTGGAAAATGCGAAATGTTTACATTTTCTTTCCGCGGATCGAAATCCAAAATTAAAAAATAATAATTTGATACTGAAAATAATCAAAAATAATCATTTGATACCATTTGATACTGATCATTTTTCCTTGAGACATCGAAATCCTACCTCACAGGTTTCATGGTGAAAATTTAGATTTTTTTTAAATAAAAAACTGCCTCAAGGCTAGTTTTGTCATTTTTGGAATCTACGAGCCAAAATATGTCTAATGGATAAAGTTTATCTTTTATGCGACTGAGAATGAAATCTCAACGATTTTTTGATTTTGGTCTACCAGGAAACACGTTTGGTCTTGAAGTTTGGCATCATGCAGCACTTGAAAAAACGTGCGGAGAATAGTACAAAGTTCAACAATGAATTCATGGGCCCATAAGAAATCACCACATCTATCATCAAAATCAAAGAGTCTTTTTTTTTGAGACCGCGCCTTTTCGAAAGACCTCAATAGTCAGAAAATTAAAATTTTATTAACTTACATCTCAACTGCCTGCAAAATTTGCAACCGGCCAATTTTCCATTAATCGATGAAAAGGTCTTGGTGGGGCCAAAAATCTTGGATTAGGGTCTATCGTCGGAAGTGGCCGTTCCATGAATTCTAATTCGTTTTTCAAATCATCAGTTTCATCATCATGTCCATGAGTGGCTGCAGCCAAATAAGCTAGTGATATTTGATCACATCTCGTCAGAATTCGAATCCTCTCTCCAATATCTCCAATCAAAAGTGTTATTTGAAACTGGACATTCGGATCATCAATGACCTTCATCAACTCCGTCAATTTTTCAGTATTCCCGGTAACAAAATACAGAAAAGAAAGTTTTTCATAATTATTTGTATTTTTGTAACACATTTCCGCTATTTTATGATTTCCGTGAAAAAGGGCGGCCTCTGCAAGTGTTGTCCAAGCAATATCTTCATCTAGACGTTCAGCATATTCCAAGGCTTTTTCAAGATTTCCTAATTCCAGTGCGAGTGAAAAACCTGTTCTGTCGTCTTTTGTTAAATTTAAAGCAATGTCTGAATATCCATACTTCACCAATACTGCTATCATTGAATTACCGACAAACTTGCCACGTTTTGTTCTCAACCAGCGTACAGCTTCATCGATTCTTGCATGGAATATAGCTAATTTGAGTTTGTATTCGGATGGCTTAATATCAACTTCATAAATACGTGTCTGTCTATCACAACAAAAGAGGGTATCTCCTTTAGAAGCGAAAATATACAACCGTTTGTCGAAATCCAACGTTTTGAATATTCCAGAATCTCCAATAGTTAATGCATACTTAAATTGATACTTCGTATTGTAAACAAAAACTGATTCATCCATCCAACAACCAGATTTAACATTGCTTGATTCTACTTGAACGCACAGTATTTCCAATTTTCGGTTCAACAAAAAGAGTTTCTTTTTCGTCAAAAAAACGACATATTCCTTCGATTTGCTCCATACAACGAATCGAACTTCATCTTTCAACTTCACGTCACCTGTCACTGTTCTCTTTTCAATGTCGAACAATTTGTATTCTTCCTCTATTTTCAGCAAAATAATTCCAGTACCAGCATAGAAAATATCATCAGCAATGATGCCCAATTCACAAATAATATCATTCGACAAATCACGTAGTTCTATCTGAAAAAAAATAATATCAGAAATCACTGAATAACGATATAATTGATGTTGTCTTAAAGAGTTTCTTTTTTAATTTTAACTTCATCTAATAATGGCCGAATAATTGGGCTATCAACTGGAAACTTCGTATGTGAGTGCGGTAGGGGTCAAAGATTATTTTTGTACCACAAAACCTGTAAAGTGTCCCGGCGTTCGGGGGGAGCTCCCCGTTTTGTCTTACAACTTTGGCGGGGTATAACTTTGCTTATTTTCCGAACTATGAGCAGATATGTATATTATTAGAAAGCTCTCATTAAGTTCTACAACTTTATTGTTGACAACAAAGCGCAAAAAAATTTTTGAGTATAAAAATGTTGAAGATAGAAAATTGGATTTAGTTTTTCATAATTTTCAAATGAAAAACCCCCCTTACCGGTATGAAAATTTTCCGAACTCCCATAGAAAACGATTTTTCCTATCGAATGATATATAGAAGATGAAAAACTGAGGGGATCATAGTTTCAAAAAATAGCCAAATATGTCAACAAATGATACTTCTCGGCCAAAAACACATTCAAAGGAGCTGTAAAATTGACCTTTTAGTTTCAAATTTGAACTTGAATGGTCGTTTTTTTTATTTTCTTCCATTTCGCGCCATTCTTGTCAGAAAATCGAAAAATAAAAATTTTAACGAGAAAAATAAGTATTTGAGAGGCGTTAGAGAACGAGACACGTCGACAGAAAAAGGGGGGCGGGCGTGCGTTATTTTGCGCTGTGGTAATATTGCTCGTAATTCTTCCAATACTGAAGTTTGTTTTCTTTATAATTCCAGATAAAATGAAAAATTGACCTTTCGAGAATCATTGAGCACGACAAACTGATTTCTCGCAATCCAAAAAGCTCGCCTTCCCGATCCTTCGGTACAATCAGAATTACACTCTTCATCACTTTCCGAATGAAGTTTATGAAGTTGGAAAATGCATGTCTTTCTGTCGTGAGATCTGCTCGTAAAAATGAAATAATCTTTGGCTGAATTGAATGACAAAGAGCCGCGAACTTCGGAATAAATGTTGACATCTAATTCCTGGATACAAACATCATTGCTGAAAAAATTATATAAAGAGTATATGTGGAAAAAAATAACACTAACTAAGTTCTTAAATCTTTTCTTCGAATTTCCAAATTGTTCCTGTTTTTTCTATTTTCTTTTCCATCTTCCTCTTTGACAATAGGTTTGGTTAACCAAATTGAATTTTTCTCCCGCATATAATAAGCGAACCCATCATTGACACAGATTACTGGCCCCTCTCTCCTATTCTTAAATAAAATCATTCCATTCTCATGTCCGGCTGCGAATAAAGAAGAGCTTGGATGAGCAGCAAGAACACCGAATCTCTCATTTTGATATCTATAAATATTTTTCATCGTATGATATATACATATTTGCAAAGCACGGTATGTAAAGGTATACACACCCTTTCGCCGACTTGAAATTGCGGCAGGGTGTTTGTGGGCGGAGTCTACTTGCAAAAAACGCATATTTTTGCGTTATTTTCTTGATTTTCAACGAAACAGCCGAATTACCGGAGAAAACATTTTTTCAAGTTTGTTTTCCCGATTATTACTTAAAGTAGCGCAGAAATTATTTGAGAACGCCGGGAAAGTGTATGTTAATCTAGAAAAATATTAAAATAATAGTAGAAGAACATTTTTGAAAGATAGCTTTTCTGTAACAGTTTAAAGGGGCGTGACGATGTATGACCCCACATAGCCATGCGCCTTGAAAAGGTTACGACAGGTGCGCTGCTTAATGGACCTATTCAGTTTGAAAAAAAAATACAAAAAATGTCGAGAAATTCAATGCAGAAATTGCAGAGAAATGCCGAGAAATGCAGAGAAATTTCTATTTCTCCGCATTGTTTGAACTGGTTTTCTTCAAGACCCAAACGATTTAATCTGTGTCCCTTTAAACAATTTTATGGAAAATGTTTGTTTTCGTGTCTATGATTGTGGAAATTTTACCAAAAATTCAGTAGTGAGTCCCAATGGCCCTTAGATGCCCAAAATATCTGATTTAGACCCAAAAAGACCGTCTGGGTCGAAAAAAAGACATGTCGAGAAATGCAGAGAAATTGCTATTTCTCTGCATTTCTCGACATTTCTCTGCAATTTCTGCATTGAATTTCTCGACATTTTTTGTATTTTTTTTTCAAACTGAATAGGTCCATAACAAAGGAAAAATTACAAGATATGTTTCCAAGTTTGCGAAATTTCTTGTTTCTTTAAGAATTTTTTTTCTCGGATTTTTCGGGTTTCTCGAAAAAATTTTCTCATAAATGGGAGAGGGAAAATGAAGTAAATTTGGGCAAAAACTTTGAGGGACCATAAAAGGATCCTAGGAGTCCGTCGGAAAAAATGAAAACGGTTCCTTGTAGACAAGAATATGATGCGAAATTACATTTATTTTCATGAGATCTTAACCAAAAAAAAGCCCCTCCGCCCAAAAGACCGTGACTACAAAATGTTATAACTCAAATTATACACTTTTACACACCGTATAAAGTAAGGGCTTTACGCAGATTATAAATGAAGTTAAAATGCAAAAAAAAAATAATACTCATGTTACAAATGGGGTTTAAAAATTTTTTTTTAATTCGTAGAAGAAAAAAAAACAAAAAACGAGCCACCTAAAAAAAAGGGGGACCGCGGAAGAACTTGTGTTTCTAGTCCGCGAACGTTTGGTTTCCTAGGTCACCTATTAAATTTATTCGTTTTATTAATTTTTTTATGTTTTTTTTGCATTTAAAATGAAGCAAGGTTATAATTTTGCATGAAAAACAAGCTGATGAATGTTTTTTTTTAATTTCAGTATTCATAGCCGTACTTTTTGTTTTTTTCTGCTATTTTTTTCAGAATGGGAAAAACTAGTGTTGTATTTGTGTAGAAACTTAATAATTGCAAAATTTTGCATCACTTTTTGCACTGTTTTTCATTTTAAATGCAAAAAAACAAAAATAAATAACAAAGCACAAATTTAATAGTTTGCCTAGGAAACCAAGCTGTCGCGGACTAGAAACACAAGTTCTTCCGCGGTCCCCCTTTTTTTAGGTGGCTCGTTTTTTCTGTTTTTTTTCTTCTACGAATTAAAACAAAAATTTTTTAACCCATTTATAACATGAGTATGATTTTTTTAAACGTTTTAACTTCATTTATAATCTGCGTAAAGCCCTCCTTTAAAGGGATTCTTTACTGAGTTTGGATTTCTATTCCATTTTCATCTTCTTCTCGATATTTCAAAACCTATAAAAGCAAAAAAAATATTTGAATTTTTCCTTTTCTAGTACGGGAAAAACACATTTACAGATTAAGGCAGCGAAATGGCCTAACTGGTCGGCCACACGAGAGAGTGCACGCGAATGTGAGAGTGTTTGCAATTGCTAGGCCATACGCCGCCTTAAAGGGGGGCTGAGGGGACGAAATAAATGGTTTAAAAATGATGGAAGTATGATTGTTGATAAATAAATGAAAAAAAATCCAAAAAAAACCTCGAAAATGGCGAAAAAAACAATTCCGGAAAAAAACTCATACCCCCCTCTCTTCGCCCTAATGGCCGAAGAAACGCTTTTTGTTTTCTAGGTCATTTGTTTTTTTCTCGGCCGCCTATTTTTTAATCTTGTTTTTCTCTTCTTTCCAATTTTTTTTCAGAGAAAATTATCCATAAAAGAGTATTAAAACAAATAAACGTTCAAAAGAAATGTATAAAAAATTATTTAAAAAATATTTTTTCAAAAAATAAAATTAGGCGGCCGAGAAAAAAGAGACGGCCTAGAAAATCAAGAAGCGTTTCTTCGAGGGTAGGCCTTGTGTTTGGAGGCACAAGTAGGCATGTTAAATGCGCCTCCGTTTTTTAAGGCGCCTCCAAAAAAAACGGAGGTGGAGCCTCCCCCTCCGCATTCGCGCACAAAAAAACGGAGGGGGAGGCTCCGCATCCCAAAAAAAACGGAGGTGGAGGCTCCGCATCCCAAAAAAAAACGGAGGTGGAGCCTCCGCCTCCGTTTTTCTAACCTGTAACAGGTGTAAAAAGTTCAAAAAAACGGAGGGGGCAACAAAACGGAGCCTCCACCTCCGTTTTTTTTGGGATGCGGAGGGTCCACCTCCGTTTTTTTTTGGATGCGGAGCCTCCCCCTCCGTGTTTGTTTGGGAGGCGGAGGCTCCACCTCCGTTTTTTTGGGATGCGGAGGGTCCGTATTCCTCCGTTTTAACATGCCTAGGCACAAGTGTTCGTTTTTGTAGCGTTTCAAGACCCAAACAATATTTCATGCGCATGCGCCTTGAAATGTCTGCGTCTCTCAACGTCACATGATAAGGGCAGTTGGTTGCCGGCCCTGATCGTTGTCTGCATGTCCAAAAATGTATATTCAGCGCCCAGGTGGGCGCCGCCGGTTCAATTTCCCAATTTTGAGGTTAACCTGAGGTTGACTTAAAACTTGGATAATTAAACCGCCCGCGCCCACTTGCGCGCTGAATATACATTTTTGCACATGCAGACAACGATCAGGGCCGGCAACCAACTGCCCTTATCATGTGACGTTGAGAGACGCAGACATTTCAAGGCGCATGCGCCTGAAATATCGTTCGGGTCTTGAAACGCTACAAAAACGAACACTTGTGCCTCCAAACACATGTGCTTCCAAACACTTGAGCCTCCAAACACAAGGCCTACCCTCGGTTTTCAAATATCGTGAAGAAGATGAAAATGGAATAGAAACCCAAAATCAGTAAACAGTCCCTTTAACTACCTTAGTATGTCAATGCACTCCGTGCTCGCAAAACTCCATAGCCTAATCGATTTGTCATCAGAACATCCAATCAAAATTGAATAATATGGATGAAAGGCTACCGAATTAACAATGTTATCATTTCCTTTGTAATTACCCAATGTTGACAATTTCTTATTGTCGTTTTCTTCGGTATATTTAAACAAAATAATTGTTTTTTCATCGGTACCCGTGATTAAATATGACCTGTTTTCATTGAATGCAACACTGTTGAGACCTGAAATTTTCATTTATTATTTTTTCCAAAAATTTCACTTTTTTTCAGACTGACAGTTTTTGCTTAAGCGACGTTCTACAGTGTAAAGTTAACAATGCATGCAGTGAATATAGCCCTCGCCCATCATTTCCTGGACGCCATTTTTAAGTAAGAATACTTTCTTTGGTTGTGAATTTTCCGATTGAGAATAGAAATTTTTGATAATCAATTTTTATACTTCAGTTTTTCTCGTATATCCTCTACATATTGATTGGGAATTGAACTCACGACCTCTCTCGTAATGTATAGGTCCACAATATTTTTAATGGAATTCCTCGAAAAATCAAGATGTTAAAGGAGGGCTTTACGGAGATTATGAATGCGTCTGGGAAGAAAATAGGCTTCAGATTCATTCCAAATATGTATTTGAAATGTTCTAAAACCACCTAGAAGCCGAGAAAACACGCCTCAAAACAATGGCCTAGAAAAAAGGGCCACCTGGCCGAACTTTTTCCTATGAGCTTTTTTCGTGTTTCGTTAATAAATAGTTATGCAGAATGCTTCTAGTAGTCCTTTTTTAATGTTTTTTCATCTTAATTTATGTTTTGTTTTCATTTTTTTGGACTTTTCATGCCTGCGGACTAGTTTTCGCCGGTGGCCCTTTTTTCTAGGCCATTGTTTTGAGGCGTGTTTTCTCGGCTTCGAGGTGGTTTTAGAAAATTTTAAATACAGATTTGGAATGAGTCTGAAGTCTATTTTCATCCCAGACGCATTCATAATCTCCGTAAAACCCTCCTTTAAATAAAGTTTCTCGACCTTTTGGGCCCCCCTTCCAATTTTTATTTTTCCCCTTGGATTTGGATCGTGTTAACTGGCAATCTTCCTTTAAACACACGTCCAAAAACGCGATGTTGCAAACGCGCCCTAATGCAAATCAAATCGAATTTGATCAGTTTATACGAATTTTGTGTTTATAAAAATAAATGTATTCGATAAATATAATTTTAAGAACCGTTTAGGTGCAAACCCAGCATTCAGAAACGTCTAGAAATCCAAAACACAATTTCACTATTTTTTAAAATCAATTTTAGAAAAGAAAAAAATCTTTAAAATTGTAGAATTGGAACAAATGAGCTACCACATTGACAAAAAAAGCTTTTTTTTTAAAATTTAGAACGAAATATGGATAATTTTATTAAAGAAGAAGCCGTTTAAAGCCGCTTCGCTGGTGAGTTCGCTCCGCGAATCGCAATCTCCGCGCATTAAAATTTAGGTTAGTTCAAAGGTACATTGCATCTTAAAACTTTCCGCGAGCCAATTGATCTTTCTGGATATCTTTTTTATAGTGCGAAAATATTAACACTGAGCACTTAATTTTCATAAATTAAGATGATATCAGAAGAAAAACGTTTAGTTTCTTTTAGTATGTTTCTAAACTGTTCTAGAATATTCTATTTTCCCTAGACCCGCTTCTGGAATTTTTTGAAAGCTTATGTAGTTTTCTGGAATATTCTTGAATGCGAACACACGAACGGCCTTAACGCTTTATTATATAGTATGATGTTAAATTGTTCTTTTCCACACTGTGTCAGAAAATCTGAAAATTTTTTATGGAATTTTCTGAACAACATATTGCTTCAAGAATTCAACAAAAATCCTATAAATGTTTTCTGGTTAAATCCGGTTGTTCGTTGTAAAACATGACCGATCTCTCGTTTTATTCTTAAGGATCAATAGATCTCTAATTGTTGTTTTCTTTCATTAAATTAATTTTTCGTTAAATGTTTTTTCTTCAAGATTAACAATAAATCAAAAATAGTTTTCATTATAGTCATTATTCCTGTTTTCAGAACCAAACACGTTTTTGATGCAATGAATAATCGAAATGCATCTGATGCGACGTGGCGTGTGGGTGAAATCGGCGTGAGATGCGCATGCCCGCGCACGATTAGACGCGTTATCAGAAGTTTTTTTATTCAAATATCTTTGTTTTAGAATACCTTTCATAATTGGATTCACGATCCAGGTATATTTGGCAGCTAAACACCATATTGATAATATCTGATCAACTCCGGTTCCCTCATAATTTTCTGCAATTTTCTGTTTATTATCCAGATTTAAAATGTCACGAACGAACCCAATTTGGAGATATCCCATAAACGAATGCTCCCATCTTTCGATGATGAGAAAACAACGCTTGAAGTTGGGTGGAATATGGCACCAGTCACTGCCATTTTATGACCAATCAGTTTAGATATGCAACTCCCACTAAGATAATTCCAAATTCTGATAGTTTTGTCATTTGACGAAGAAATAATCCAAGGAAATTTGCGGTGGAATGAACAACTACTGATTATGTCACTGTGACCGCTTAATACAGAAACGCATTTTTTGTCTTTGACGTTCCAGACCTGCAATACAAAAATATATAATGACGAAAGGCATTTCAATAAATGCCTTTAATATTTTATCATCACCACCGGAAACAAAAATAGGATCAACACTATGAAAGCATATTCCTCGAACTGCTCCATCATGACCTTTGTATTGCCAAAGAATTGCAGATATTTTATAATCCCACAGTTGAATAATCCCATTTTTAAGTGAAGCGAGTACCCATGGCCTATTATGATGAAACGAAATTCCGCGTACTGGTGAAGACTCCGTTTCAAGCTTTAAGAGTAGCGGCATTCTGAAAAAGAAATTCAAATTTTGATTTTTTCAACTTTGACCCGCTGCTATGACGGGTGTATTTATCGGTGTGATTTCGCCTAAATTGCATTGTATTAATGAGAGTACGCTCTAATTTTTGAAACAAAGATAAGATAGGGTCAAATTAACTGAACAGCAGTCATTAACCAATTACACGAAAAAAATTCAGATAAGTGCGAAAAATGCTGCATTTGAAAAAAGAAAAATGAGGAAAAAAAATATTAAATAAAAATTCTAGGCGCGGTCGTTTCGACACTATTGTAAGACCAAAGGAGCGAGTTTAATCAGTTACAACTCCTTTGCTTTACAGGTGTTCAGTTAATTTGACCCTACATGATCTTAGTTTCAAAAAATAGAGCGTTCTCTAATTAGTACAATGCAATTTATGCGAAATCACACCGATAAATACAGTTTATAGCAGCGGTCCAAAGTTGAAAAAATCAAAATTTGAATGAGAATTGGTATTGTTTTTTCGACCACCGGGGTCCCATTCGAATTTTGACTTTTTTTGCCTTGAATTTGGATCGTATTAACTGACAAGCTGCCTTTAAAGAATGAAAATAACGCTAATTTGTACTATATAAAAGTAAGCTTAAAACATTAAAGAAGAAAAATAATTAAAAAAAAAGAAAAATTGATCTAAAAAGAAAAATGACCTATTATTAAAAACACTTTTGAAAAATGCACAAATTATAATTTAAAATGCGCAACACGGATTGTAAAAATAAATCGGCGAAAGAGCAAAACATTTTCGCCCGACAATTAGAAGATAAATGCACAGAAATGGACATGGAAAACGCAACTGTTTCACGCGCGATTTAATGGTAAATAGTGTGCAATGTGAAGAGACTTTTCTCTGCTCTGCGGTTGCGAGTCTGGCCTGTTCACGCGCGAATGACACTGTTGCGGAGTTTACCTCTGCGCACAGTTGCTGTGGGTAAGTGATTTATCACAGTCGATGTGGTCCCAACCAGGGTTGCCGTCTTTTTTCGGTTTTTTTCGGATTTTCGGGTGTTTTACGCCGAAAATGTTTTATTTATTTCGGTTTATTTATTTCGATGCGTGAAAAATTGTTTTTCTTTTTTTCGGCTCAAAATTTTTTAACGGTTTTCTATCATCAATTTTTTCGGTGTTTCCGTTTTGCGGAAAGCAGATTTTTAAATGTGAACATATTATTTTTTATCTCAGTTTCCAACTATTTTATTAATTTTTTAACTGAATGAAAGCAGAAACCTTTAAATCGTTTTTTTTTTCAAATTAAATATGATTTATTAATCACTTGGAACGCTGGTTTTTTTTTCGGTATTTTTCCATTAAAACGAAAACAAAAATTGGAGGAGAAAAGGAGGAGACTATAGTTCCAAAAATGTCATAAATGCACATTCGAATGAGCTGTTAATATCTAAAATTTGAAAAAAAGAGGGGAAAAGTCAAAAAGGAGTAGTTAAAAGTAATCTGCCGGAAAGTGCACAAATAGGATGCCAAAAAAATTAAATTAAATTGAGACGAGAAATTACTTCCGATCAGTGTTCCGACCCGGTTCCACAATACCCGGTTCTGACGGTTCCGGTCCTGAAAATAGAACCGGTTCTACCCGGTTCCAATGAGAACCGGTTCCTACGAGAACCGGGTAGAACCGGTTCCACTAAGAACCGGTTCTACCCAAATACCCGGGTATTGGAACCGGGTACCCGGTTCTACCCGGTTCTGAACTGAAAATGTTTTTTTCGTATTTTTCATAATATCAAAAAATTATTTTCGATCATAATCACTCTTTTTCGTGTATTATGATGTTGTAACAAAAATATTACAAAAAAATCCACGGAAAACGGTTTGAAACTGATTTTTGAAACAAATTATCTGAGAGGGCCGAAAAATAGTGAAGACTGTTTTGACTCATTAAAAAATATCTCATTAATGATACTTGGTGTGTTGATAGCCCATGAGTCCAGAATTTTTTTTTCGCAATTTTTATTAGTGTATTTTTTAAAGCCCCGTCCACTTTTGCAAGGGCGGCACGTTGCCAAATTTCGGGACCACATTTTTTTCTCCTGATGAACTAAAATTAATATCTCAAATAGATGATGTCAGAAAATGAAAGTGATCATTTTTTTCTTAAGGTTCTAATTCTAATAGTCCTGTTAATTGCGTTCCTAACATTTCCATTTAATTTGGATCAGAAGAGGTGATTGGTCTTAAAGAGAGGTTGTCCGTTAAAGGCAGCTTGTCAGTTGTGAGAAAATACAAAACATCAAAATTCGAATGGTAGCCCCGGTTTTCCAAAGAACACTACCAATATGTTACCACATTCAAATAATTGTATTTCGCAACAATTCCGACCGCGTTGCATGATCCACGACCGCGTTGCACGATCCACGACCGCGTCGCAGCGCATTCAAATTTTCATTTTTGCATCTTTGGACCTCTGCTATGACGCGTGTATTTATCGGTGTGATTTCGCATAAATTGCATTTTTACTAATGAGAGAACGCTCTAATTTTTGAAACTAAGATCAGTTAGGGTCAAATTAGCTGAACAGCTGTCTTTAATTTCGTTTCTAACATTTCCATTTAATTTGATATCAGAAGAGGTGATGTCTTAAATAAGATAATTTTAATTAAATAAAAAAAATTGTGGACATTCGTTGGAAGTCTCGATTCTTGTTCTACTAGCCCATCAGATCCTATAATCAACCATTTCTCCAGCGTTTCTGGAAGCATTGAGGCCCCTCTTTTGTTCGAAAGGATAAACTGTTTTTGCAACAAAAATTGATCTTGAACTAAAAATCAATTCAAGGAATTTTTCCATTCTTTTTAATTGCCCCTATTTATCCTCCGGAGATCCCATCTGCTCAAATTCATTTTTCGAACTGCTTCCAGAACTCTGTCCGATGGTTTGAAAATTAATTACTTACCTCCAATCGGATGATTTTTCAATTTTGTTTTCGATTTTCCCACGCAATCCTCAATTCCCCTTTAATACCAAAGAATCATCAATTCAATTCGCAACATCTTTTCTCTTCCCACAAATTTACGGAACATTTTTACATTTTCCCCCCTTTCTCCTATGCTTCTTCTTCTTCTTCTTTTTCCCTCCACTCTTTTTTGAATATACTTCGTTTATGTGTATGCGTTTGTATATTATATATACACACGAATCGAAAAGCTTCAGAAATACAATGGAAATGGTGGAGAGTGAGGAGAAAGATGGTGAATTGTGGTCAGCTGAGAAAAGAATGGGTTATCGCGGAAGAAGAACAATATAACGTAAAATAAAACCAGCCGAAAATGGTGGTTGAGGGCGAATTAGACATAATAACCATAAAATTATGAGTTGGGTTGAAATTGAATGCTTTTGAGAAATGTAATGTCAGGTACATAAACTTGGTATTTTTGAAATCAATGAACAACAATCTAAAATGGATTCTAAGATGAAAAATTAATCTTAAAGGCAAGAATCCACTTGTTTTTTAAGTGAGAACCAGAGGAATTTAAATATATTTAATTCGTGTAATTTCGCTGAATTTAACAATACCAAAAACTTGTAATTTTCACAATAGAGTAGATTTATTGTTAAAATTAAATGGTACACTGTCTTTAAAGACAAGAAGTCACTTGTTTTTTTAAGTGAGAACCATTGGTATTTAATTATAATTAATTCGTGTAATTTCGCTGAATTAGAAAATAGCAAAAACGTTGTAATTTTCATAATAGAGTATATTTATTGCTAAAATTAAATGGTACACTGTCTTTAAGATGGTGTACTGGCCTGTTCGCCTCAAATAATCATATTTCCGTTGGAAACCTCTCCTCTGAGTGCGTTTTGCTTTTAATTCTTTCCTGTCGAACTTTTGATTTTTATCGTCGGCGTTCTTTGTCGCGATGACTGAAAAAACCTCCGAATTTCCGATCTTTAGAACTGTAATGAATATTTTAGCACCATCTGTCAAAACATCTTTCAAGTGTAAACACACCTAGAAAATTACATATATATATTCAGGCAGGACCACCCCCCCCCCCCCCCCTCTCCAACCTTCCATTATATCGTATTCACATGAATACACACTCCAATCCAGCCTCCTCTCTTCCCATTTCCAAAAACCTTTGAAATATCACATGTCCCTTAAAAATCATGTAAACATTGCCAGTTTCCTAGAGACCTAGAGATCTGCCAGTGAAAAGAGTGAGACAACGATCGAGAGTAACAGCTGGGGACAAAGAAAGTGGGGGCGTGACACTGGGCACAATGCCAAAAATGTTGAGTGAAAAAGGGGGGCGGGGCGTGTGTGTCTAGAGGCCGTGGACTAGGATTTTGTGAGCGCGTCAGATTCAAATATTATTTCTGTTTGCTAAAATGGCTGCTGCTATTACGAAAAAGTCCGCTGCGAAGAAGTCGAAGGTTTCGGCTAAGCCGAAGGCACCGAAGGTGAAGAAGGCCACACCGAAGAAGGTTAGTCCCAAGAAGGCCGCTCCGGCGAAGAAGGCCGCACCTGCTAAGAAGGCCGCACCGAAGAAAAAGGCCAGTCCGAAGAAGAAGGCAAGCCCAAAGAAGGCTGCACCAAAGAAGGTATGTTTTTTGAAAAAAAAATTTCTGTTTAGCATAATATTTAGTTTTAAAGACACTGTGTCACTTGTTTCAGTACTATTTTTTTTAAATAACAATTTTCTTTATGATCTAATGCATTCGCATTATATTTTTCAAATTAATAGAAATTATTACATATTATTATATTTTGTCTTATAAAAATTTGAATTAACTGATACCCTATCTTTAAGGTCTGAGGCAAAAAATATCATGAGTTCTTAGGCTTCTTAGCAATTCAAAAATTACTAACACAATAGTTGGAGCCACTTCAATGAAGTACGCAATTTCGCGTCACGGTGTACATATTTTTACTCTTAAGAAATCCTCTGACAGTCTAAAATGCTCACTTTCAAAACAAATGTATCCTTTTTCCAGAAGTAAACATCAATGCGCCTACAAACCTCGCAAACACTGCCAACATCATTACCTCCCAGTAGAAATAACCTACATTGGAAACACAATACGTCAATCTCAGTGAAGCTATGCTTTTCCTCTCAATAACATGTACATAAATATTTTAGTCTTCGTTTTTTGCGCTAGTGTTTCACTTTCTTTTTGAGCCTTCGTTTCCCACCCAAAAAACAGCCGCAAAATCAATAAACTCGTATTTTTCCTTGTTTTTTTTGAAGACTTGTTTTTGTTTTTTTCGTTCTATTTTTTTGCTGTTGTTTTCGAAAGAAAACTGGAGTGGAATAGAGAGTGAAGGTCATGAAATCAGAAAGGGAATTGTGGGTGAGAATCGGGGGGTAATTTGATGAGAGGGTCAAAATTGAGCAATTAGTGTTGTGGTGGGGTTCCGGATGGCATGTCAATGACATGTTTTGTTGAAAGTTATGTGTAATCCCGTTTTGCTAATTAGTTTATGCGAGGCGGATTTTGGGGGAAGAATGCTTTTTGTTGTTGGGATCAAGGTCGGTTTTGGTAATGAATTAAAAAGTATAAATTGTCAGGAGCATGAATAGAAATCACATCAATCAGCAAAACGTTGAAATTGGTATTTCAGGTTTAGAAATTATCCGAATATTTTTTTATCACGAGTTTAAATACTTTATTTCGAATTCAGAATCATATGATAGTTTGATTTTCATTCAATCGAAAAGCTTAACAACATAAATCTTCAAACAAACTGATACCTTGTCTTTAAAGGGATTACGAAAACTATTTTCAATTTCGATTTCATTTTCATCTTCTTCGATGTATTTGAAAATCTATGGCAGAGTTCTTTTTTTTTCGAAATTTTCTTTTCCAGTACTCTTAACGGAAAGAAAAAAACTGTTTTCTGGATTTTTGAGGGACTTGTGTCTGCGTCTCTCTCATGTGTGTGTTCTCTCGCCAGCTAGTTCCTCAAAAATCCAGAAAACGGTTTTCTTTACTGTTAAAGGACTGGAAAATTACATTTCCAGAAAAAATGTTTTGAAATATGGCGGAGAATATGAAAATGAAATTGAAATTGAAAATTGGTTCGTAATCCCTTTAAAGGTTTTCTTAGCTAATGTTGGAAATGGTAAAGATCAAATTCATAGCCATCCTTTAAAAACATCCTTGTCGCATTTTTTAAATTTCATGGTTTTCATATACATTTGTACACCCAATTGTGGACTTCAGTTGAAGTTTTCACTTTTTAGCGGTTTTGTGTTAAAATATCATGAAAAAGGAGGTCTAAGATATTTTTCTAGTCGAGCTAGTTCTTTAGGGCATTCCCAAAAAGAAAAAAAAACATTTAACACCAAATAATTTTTAAATTTTGCTCTTATAAACCAGAATTATGTTTGAGACAAAATTTTCCAGAAAACATCCCCGAAAAATCATCATAAATGGCAATTCAGACAATTTGTGGTACTGACAGAAATCAAAGAAATAAACTAACCTCACAGAGCCTCGCTTTAATTTATTTGCACTTTTTTGTAATTTCCACAACTTTAATGATTTTTTGTTTGTAATAGTGGGTTAGTATGGTCCAAAAGAGTCGATTTGATATGAAATAACGGATAATTAAGAAAATATTTAAAGATAGTGTCGCACTTGTTTTAAAACGTCATGAAAAGGCAAGAGAAAAGGATGACTTCATCTGATCTTCCATCAATTTTCAACGCTTTTTCTCGTTGCGTTCAGAAATTACAGCTATCAGAAGTCACTGTAAGCTTCGACTCGCAGCAGATCGTCTTTTAGTTATCTTGGGTAAAACATTTGTGAAACTGAAAGAGGTTAGGTCTTGTACTTCCAGCAGAACTTTGTTGACCGGTCTCGGAATCGGCAACCCTGACGAATTGAAAAGTTCAAACTCCAGATCCCAGTTAAATTTGTTTTGTTATTTGGGCTAGAAAACTAGCTAGTTTCTTTAAAACAACTCAAGAAATTCCTATGTGATTTTGAAACCGTTTTTTTTTCAAATAAATAATCATCGAAATTTGAGTGATAAAACGGCTTTACTTTCAGATTATGGATTCATGATTTTTCTTGTCAAAAATTTTACTTGCCAATCAAAAATACCGCCATTTTCAGGAACACTTCACGTTAATCAGACATATTGTTTTGTTACTGAATATCATTTAGTTTTCACTCACAAATTATGAATGAAAACTATTCTGAAAAGCTCCAATAGTTTAAAAGTAAACAATCCGAGTTTGAGCCAACCATAGTTGAGCTACTTTGTTTTGAGGAAATTGAAAAAAGTTCAAATTTCCCACCTTTTGATAATTCAAACTTTCAGTTCACAAAACAAACAAAACATTTTTGTTTCCAACGCTGGATTCTTGTCTCCTCGTAAATCGACACCAAACGTTTTTCGTTATTTTCCCTTCAGGTTTACATTACAACTTCATCGATTTGTTTGTTTTTGTATGCTTATGTTAAAATACAGAGTGTTGACTGAATAGATTGTATAAATACACAATTTTTCAACAATAAAATATGTTTCTTTCAGTCTGAAAATTTAAATGTGGTTTTATCCGTTTGGATCTGGTGTTGTTTCAGGAGCGCTAGTGCTCGAACTTCCGCTATCAGTTGACGAAGATCCAGCATCAGAAATAGTCGAGCTTCCATCGCTAGTACCTGTTGTTGCAACACTACTACTCGAGGAATCCGTACTCGTAGTTCCTGCATATGTTGAGTCAGTTCCAGAAGATCCTGTTGATCCTGTTGATCCAGTCGATTCTCCAGGATTTGTGGTTTCTGTCGCAGCAGTGGAAGAAGCCGAGTCACCTCCACCAGATGTTGTCTGAATTGGAAGTGTCGAAGTCAACACGGATGTAACGGTTGTGGTTGCACATGGGCTCTCAGTTGGTTGGGTTGGGATGTCGGTTGCTGAAAAAAAATATGTTCATCGCTCGAAATAATTATCAAAACTGAACTAAAACTAAAACTTACGGCTATATGTCTCAGGTTTGACACACGCTTGACTTGTGGTATTCGAGTTCAGAATGCAGGAACACGAATAGCATGTACTTGAGCAAATGTCTCTAGAAATGAAATTGGTTTTTTTAATTGGTTAACTTTTTTTTTCAGTACTCTAAACACTTTTTAAGAAAAATTTTCTTTTGAGAAAATATGAATGGCAATGGTGCCAAGGGTGTAATCATTTTCCTCCTTCGTTATGTGTTAAAACAAGTGCGGATTTTACCCCCGAGCGTAAAAACTTCTGCGAAGATCCGAATTTTATTTTGTTTTTTTTTTATTTCTTGTTTCTCATGTCCTTTTTTTAGCCTGTACTCCTCGGTGGACACTTTGTAAAGCCATTTTGTTGCCCTTTTTTAGTATATGTACATTTTTTGTTATTTTAAGGTAAGGCTTGTACACGGTGTTCAATAAATATTGCAGGAAGAATATCATACTGTGGAACAACGAAAAATTAATTTTCAATACGAGAATTTCATTGATTTCAATTCCCTGATATTATTTCTCATTAATTTCAAAATTTCGTGTAATAAGGGCGTTTTTTAGAGAAATGGTGAACCAGAAACCAGACCCAATTTCATGTTCGCATGCTCGCAGCTCACGAGTTTATGTTCGTTCATATTGGCAGCTTCATATTTTTTAGTTCTGATCCAAAACGTATCAGAAACTTTTTATTTATATTTTTAAAACCTTTTGGAGCTTATTAACGTGCAGTAATAATTTTTAGGGAACTTGGATCATCCTTCACTATTGTCAACTCAATTATTCTTGATCATTGCGTTCGGAAGGCTGCTCAACCTCACAGCCGCTCCGCACGCACGCGACGCGACTGCCGACACTCAGCGCACTGGAAAATTTGAATAATTAATGTTCCCGCCAATATTTCAGTATTGAGTGGGAGGTCGCCGCGTCGCGTGCGGAGCGGCTGTGAGGTTGAGCAGCCTTCCGAACGCAATGATCAAGAATAATTGAGTTAACAATACCTGATTTTGGAAATCGTATGAAAAACTACAAAATTTGCACTTTTTTGTTGGAAAAACTGTCAAAATAGAAAATTATCTAGAATCATTCTATTTATTTTATAGCTCTCCCTTAGCTACATTCCATACTGAAAAATTAGAGTTCTACATTAGGATTAGCTCATTTTATGCAAAAAAGTTCACATTTTGTTGGATCCAAAACTGAAAAAATAAAAAATAGGTCCCCAAAACTCTGCATGTAAAAAATTACTTTACGTTTTTCAAACTTTTAAGTTGTATATATATTTGAGGTAAGGCTCAAACTTTCATTCGACCAATTTTCAAATTCTTATGAAATTGGGTGTTCAGTAATGCTGAAAAATGTAAACTGAAACCCGCGAGCAAAGACGGCTTGAACTCCGTCACAATACTAAGCTCCGGTTCAAATACAAATGCAAGATGTACGGAGTTTCTCAATAAATTGTGTAAAAATATATTTTTACTGAATTTATTCGGAGTTTCAAAGAGTTTCGTCTCGTAGTTTCATAAATATTTATGTCTGACACGTCCTGCAGTATTTATTGAACACCCTGTATGCTCAAAAAGCGCCGATTTGATAGAAAATGAGGTGAAGATTAAAAAAAACCCTTCAAGGAAAAAACCCTCAAAAAAGCAGCAATTTTTTAAATTTTTTGGCTTTATACGTTTCACGAAATAAATTTATATATTGGCTTAAAAAGCACGACTCGAATTTGAGCCTATTATTCATATTATTTCTCACAGTCCATACATCTGTATTTTTAAATTTAAATTATTATTCTAAATTAAATACTATAAACTAACGGGTAACATGTTCCATAATCGCCACTTCCACAAAGTTTTTTCTGTTTCGTTTGGCAAGGATTAATTGGTTCTGAAAAAAATTATATCGAAGAAACCCGTAAATATTTTTGCGTACGGTCACAAAGTTCACCACCCCACAAGCAGTTTATACATTCGCAATATTGTTGGCCGGATTGTGTGATTCTACATGTTCCGTTTACACAAGCAAGTCCACAATTTGTGTCTTAAATTATTAAATGAAAATTTAATTCCAGAAAATGTTAAAAATGACTCACATTCGTTATAATCAATGCTAAATGAAATAGTGGCTCTTGCGTCGGCATAATAATGAATATTTGCCTGAGTGGTAATACTCAAATTGGCGTTAGTAGTAGTAGTAGTATTGAATGTTGTAACTTTTCCAGTTCTTGTCTCAATTATCTCCAAGTACGCGTTTCCTTGAAGAGTAGAAATATTAACCAAAAGATTCAAACTGTTCGTTGTGACCGCAGTCTTGATCGTTGAGACGCAATCAGCATGCTGAAAATAGAAACGAGATTTACAACTCAATTTAAAGGGATTCTTTACTGTTTTTGGGTTTCTATTCCATTTTCATCTTCTTCGCGATATTTGAAAACCTATACAAGAAAAACATTTTTGCGAGAATATTTTTCCTTTTCTAGTACTCAAACACACCAATTTCCAAAATAAGGCGGCGAATGGCCTAACAAATGCAAACACTATCACATTCGCATGCTCTCTCGCGCGCGACCGTGCGGTTAGGCCATTCGCCGCCTTACAGTGTAAATGTGCTTTTTTCGTGTACTATAAAAGGAAATTTCGATAATTGTTTTGCTTCTGTATAGGTATTCAAATATCAAGAAAAACAATGAAAATGGAATTGAAACCCAAATTCAGTAAAGAGTCGTTTTAAAAACAGAGTTTTCTGAAAAATTAAATTACAAGAATTCCATAAAAAATGTGACTTTTTTGCTTTCGGTTTTTATTAAAGATAATTTATCACTTAATTTTTAACTTTGAATAGAAATTAGAAGTATCAGAAATTAATAGTTAAAGAAGGGCTTTACGGAGTTAATGATGCAACTGGCATGAAAATAGACTTCGCACTCATTCCAAATCTGTTTTTAGAATTTTCTAAAACCACCTAGAAGTCGAGAAAACACGCCTCAAAACAATGGCCTAGAAAAAGTGGCCACCGGCGAAAAAACCACTTTTTCTAGGACATTGTTTTGAAGCTCATTTTCTCGACTTCTAGGTGGTTTTTAAAACATTTAAAAAACAGATTTGGAATGAGAATGACGTCTAATTTTATTTTAGGCACGTTTATTATTTTTGTAAAGGCCTTCTTTAAATATAATCTATGTATCAGAGTTCTAATGAGTGAAAATAAAAGTTGAAGGTCTCAAAAAATTCAATTGGTCCGAAAATAGGTATTTGAACGTTTTGGACATTTGTTAGATATATAAATTTAGGATTACAGCCTTCACTATCTTGAACAAGAACGTGTTTCTTTTATTCCATTAGAATATTTAATTCCTCTCACCTGAACACCTGTCAAGGTGTATGTTAGAACTTCTTCACTTGAAGTAATATTTTTGTTGTCGCAAGTATAAGCTGGAGGAGTTGGACCAGGAGTAGTAGGAATCGGGGTAGTTGGAGGTTCAGTAACACAGCTTGAACCGGCAAAGCATACAAATGTCGACGAGGCTCGCGCAATTCGAGAGTCAAGATCATTTTGGGTTACATTAAGTGTTGCCAAACTTCTGGTATATCCTTGAAGAGTGGTATTTTGAGCCGTCAAATTGGCTGAAATCGCGTTCAGTTGGGCATAGAGTGGCGAGTTCACTGGATCGGTATCTGCTTTTGCTTGCTGGAGGAGTTGGGTAAGGCTGGAAACAAATGTATTAATTGGAAGCTCCAATCTTGAAATATTTCTTTTGAATTTTTAGAATAGTATGAATTTGAAATTTCAGAATAAAAGAATGTTGGTAAGTTAAAATATTCTTATAATTTTAAATGTATTGATCACAAACTCTTAAATTTATTTCTGGAAAACATGATTCATAATTTTCGAAAGTTCTGTTACAGTGAATTAAAAATAGTTTCAATGCAAAATACATATCGTTTTTTTTCAGCACTCACCTATTGATTTGATTTTTCAACTGAACAGCTTGTTGAAGGATGAGCTCAGCGTCTAATGGCTCAAAAGAGTTGCTCATAGTAAAAGTTGCCAAATTGATAGGTTCGGTGGTAGTGGTGACAGCGATGGTCGTGCCTTCAGTACCCAAAGTTCCAGTGCTTCCAGTGGCTCCTGTTCCCGTTGTTCCAGCAGCGGTGGATCCAGTACCCTGGGTACCGGCAGTAGTTGATCCAGTACCTGCTGTTCCTACAGAAGTTGGAGCATCGGTTTCGGCTGTATTTGTGCTCCCGTTAACTGGGGCCGTTGTTTCTACAGAACTTGGAATAGTTGAGGAGTTGTCTGTTGAAGAATCACTTGGAGAAACCGAACCCGGAACCGTTGAAGATTCTGTTGTATCCGAACTCTGGGCTGAAAAACGTTAATTTATTTTCCGCATTTTTTCTGCTGTCAAATTACAGTCCAATTTTTAAATTCTTGAACTTCGAATTAATTTTTAAAAGTTCGTAATATTCACCGATATCTTTTGAAAATAAAGAAATCTAACAATACATCTGAAATTGGGAATCATGAAGTTCGAATGGATTTTCTTGAAAGCTACGTACAAGTTATGAATTATGTGAAAAATAATTCCATAAAAGGGATAAGCGATTTCCGCTAAGTACTCTACGTACATTGTCAGACGTCGTTGATACCAAAATTTTTGATTTTAGTTGTATTCTTAACAAGGGAAGTGTAAGAACTTGGTATATAAGAGTTATATATTTATTTTATTAGAATAAAATCGGCGCTTATGCTAAAAAACTGCTCAATTGAGCTGCAAATACGCATAAAATCTGAAAATTTTAACTTTGAAGAGCTATAACTCAGCTCGAACTCAATATTTTCGGATAAAACTTTTTTTCAGATATACATAGTGGTTCAATTTTTAACCAATTTGCCAAATTTTAGCAAAATTAGTTGTGATTTTCAAAAACATTTTTTTTTGTGAAATAGCTGAACCGAATTTGCTCAAACATGGCAATTTCGTTAATAATGGAACCATTATGTATATATGAAAGTTTCATTGAGAAATATTGAGTTCGAGCCGAGTTATAGCTCATCAAATTTCAAAATTTTTCAGATTTTGACGCGCTATAACTTGCTCCATTGTGCGCAATAGCTAAACTAAAATTTGCAGCATCTTAGCCTCCAGGCCAAGTTCTTTCTAATAAAAAAAATTTCATATAAAAATATTAGACCGAATTCGTACACTTCCCTTGTAAAACCGGAATTAGTCTATTTTTCAGTTGTTCTGTTGCAAAACTTCAAAAAACTTCGGTTACGGTATCTTTGCGTCCAATTGGGGCACCTGTTTCGAGTGTTTTATCAGCAAATTTCATTTTTTTCAGAAAACTTTTTTATAACAAGAATTTTTCAGATGAAATCAAGTCCGCTAAATTCTTATAAACACTTTTGAACTATCTTAAACTTACCAAGAATAGATGAGGCGAGTATCCCACATGCCAGCAGAACAATGAGTGCAAACCGCATCTGAAAATCTCTATTATCATTTCAAGATCACTAGTCTCTTATTGTCATAAAGTCTAAGAATCCCAAAAGTTTCAAAAATCCTTAGTCTGAAAATTTGAAGACATCGAAAAAAAGTAATTTAAAATAAGATAGAAAAGGGTAATAAATCATATTTATGGCGTGTTGTAAATTAACAATTGATAAAAATTGTTCCTTTTCAAATGGAAGTTTATCAGTAGCTAAAAATGGGAGTGGTGGCATAACGGTAGGAGCTGCTGCCGGAGAGAAACTGAAAATATTAGATAAGAAAACGGGGAGGAATTTTGGAATGAATCTTTTGCGAGTTTTTGTATTATATTTGGTTTACGTCATTGGAATGATGATAGGCCAGGGTTTGAATATCAAGGAGTTCTTTAATAAGAATGATATCAAATGGTAATACATTTTGAGAAAAAAAAAACAGGGGGTCACACATGGACTCGTAAAGCTCAAAAATAGGTTTCAGATGAATAAGATTATCAACCAATAAATGAGAAAAACCAATAAAAATTGAAGAAATCGAATATGGCCGAAGAAATGCAATCTGGACTTCTAGGCCATATAAGGAAAAAATACCGAAAAATGCCCCCGGGTGCCAAAAATTTCTTTTTTTGAAAATGTATAAATTCGAATTTCATAAGCAAATTGTATTCCTAAAATCCTGACAAGGAAACACAGAAAAAGGCATAGATGGCCTAGAAATCCGGGATGCATTTCTTCGGCCATATTCGAGTTTTAAATTTTTTAAATATTAATCGGTTTTTCTTATTTTTTCAACCTAAAATGTATCAATTAGTAGATAATAAATATTCTTATTCATCTGAAACCCATTTATGAGCTCTCCTTTAAAGACAATGGGTCAGTTAATTTGACCCTACCTGATTTCAATTTCAAAAATGAGAGTATTTCTAAAATTAGGTCGGGAATGGTGCGGAACATCATTTTTTGAAAGTGGCTTCATATTTGTATTGTTCTTAGGAACACTTGGGATCTCATTCGAATTTTGATTTTTTGCCTTGAATTTGGATCGCGTTATTGTCAACTCAAATATTCACAATCATTGCGTTTTGAGGGGTTCTCAACCTCACAGACGCTCCGCACGCACGCACGCACCTGCCGACTCTCAACACGCTGAAAAATGCATTATTCAAATTTTTTCAGTGTGTTGCACTGGAAAATTTGAAACATTCATTTTTCCGCGAATTTTCCAGTGTGTTGAGTGTCGGCAGCCACGTGCGTGCGTGCGGAGCGTCCGTCTGGTTGAGCAGCCCTCAGAACGCAAAGATCAAGACTATTTGAGTTGACAATTTGTAGAGGATCTTCTTCATCTGAAACCCATTTCTGAACTCTCCTTTACAAGATTTATCAACTTCTAGAAATAGATCTAATCTATTCAGAATCACCATAAAAGCAAGCTAGACAAGAAAACAATTCTTTTAGCCCTCATGAAAGCTTTGGATGCCCTCTTGAAAACTGAGATTCGCAATCTGACGTCATGGTGTACATTATTGAAAACGAACGATGAACGCGACGTATATCATTTTTTGCTCCATTTTTTTAAAATAGAGAATTGATTATGAATTGATTTAGAAGATTTCCAGAAATAAGAAAGTTAAGAAGTCAACAGATTTATGATCACAATCCAGTGAAAAATTTTTGATTTCATTCGGGTCTCTGAAATGCCTTAAACCTGCTCCAAAAATCGTGAAGTTCAATAAGAACGAATATCGGTACGATCCAGGAATGCACCGAAAATGAATTCAAAAGAAAACATTTAATTAATTTTGAAATTTCGAATCGATATTTTATTGTTGCCTACTTTTCGCAAAACAAAAAACACAACCGTTCACTCATATATTCTTACATAAACACAGCAAAAACCCTTTCGATGAGAGTGATCATATTTTCGAACCATAGTGGCAGGTGGTGAGAGGTTAGTACCCAATGTTGCACTTTTCAACTGCAAGTTCTTGTAAATTTAAAAGTTTAGCATATGTTTTCCCCTCGCTTTTTGGCAATATCTTACTTATTTGCAATGTTTTTCGAAATATGTTGTGTGATGGTTTAAAATTTATGAAAATATATGAAAATTAAACTCGGTCCTATTGCTTAAATCCTTAAAGACAGAGTGAAAGTTAACACTCTTTTTGAAAATTTCATATTTCATCGTTGCCTCGAGCGCTTCAAAGCGCTTCAAATTTTCATCTACTAGATAGGGTCGTGTTTTTGCGCATTTCGTTGCGAGACCCGACATGATTTTCCATTCTGTGTCAGGAAAAATACAGTAATTTCTTTTCTATTTTTCGCGAGTTTTTGCTGTTTTTTGCTATTTTTTTAAAGTTGCTGCACAGAATCATCAGAGCACTCAAAAAACAACCATTTTGCATAAGTTGAAAACCTCAAGAGAGAAGAGGTGAGGCGTTACCTTTTTGGCACCGGCGCTTTTTTCCCGGAGCATCAAATACAGCTTCAAATATATGAAAATGTGATCAGTGTGCAATTAATTTTATCCCTTTTCAATTCATCTGATATTTTTGCAACTTTCTGTTTTGGGGTACGGGAAATTCATTATTTTCTTTAAGACGCTGTGCCAGTTGAGATGTCAGAGTTTTTAAATTTTTAAAACACAGAAGTTAAGGAAGGGCTTCACGGAGCCAATGAATGTACCTGTAGTAAAAATAGAAGTTGGTCTCAATCTAAATCTGTTTTCCTTTCTGAAACCGTCTAGAAGCCGAGAAAACGAGCAGCAAAACAATGGCCTAGAATAAGTTTCCACCAGGCCGAACTTATCATATGAGACTTTGGCGCAGTAATTTTTAACTTATGCTTTTGCTATTTTTCTGGATTCTTCATATAATAATGCCCGCGGACTAGTTTTCGTCGATAGACACTTTTTCTAGCCCATTATTTTGACGCTCGTTTTCTCGACTTCTACGTGCTTTCAGAAAATGTTTAAAACAGATTTGGAATGAGTATTAAGGCCATTTTCATCCCATTTGCATTTAAAGTTCGGAAATAATAATTTTTTAATTAGAAAAGTGGCCCACTGCCTTTAAAAATCGATTTTTGGTTGCCTATTTTTATTCTACCATCCTTCTACTTCCAGAAAACGTTAGCAAATGCACAATATGTTTTTATCCCACGCTAATTTTCATGTTATTCATCAGGTATTCATTTTTGTATCTCTCAACTCATCATACACTTTTTCGACAACTTTGTTATTATTTCTCACATTTTTCCAATTTATTTTTCGATTTTATTATTGACATATCATTTTCAGATATTCTCAGTTTGGATTCAATGATGACTAGCCAGAATAAATTCGATTTTGATAAACTCAAAAAGAAAATCGAGGACAACGACTTCTTGGATCCACAGAACACATGGGTGTACGTTATAATTTTTATTTTGTGTCTATATTTCGAAAGTTTCATGAAAATAAGCACCTTTGAAGGTTGGTTATAGCGGTAAATTGGTACCCACCGTACTACCACCGCTCCTTTCCCCAAAATTTCACGAAAATCTTCGGGAAAATTTGGAAATTAATTAAGGAAAAAAAAAACTAATTTTAGGACAGATTATACTTCAAAAATCGAATTGAAGATTTATGAAAATCAATTAAAACTACTTCAGATGTCTCAAATCAAAAAATTTTAAAGGCTATGTTTATTTTTTCTCTAAATTTCTGGGTCGATTGCTATTTTTCTTCTTTTTAAAATTTCCTTAAAGATTTCTTTATACTGAAAATATTCTAAAGTATACCGAGCTGAATTTTTGGATTTATGACCTGGAAATTAAAGGAGGACTATACGCATGTTATAAATGTTGCTAAATAGATCTGGAATTTAATTTTATATACCTAGTGAAAAAAATGCAAAAAAATAGAAAAGGAACCTGGAATCGAACTTTTTCCACTTTGGAGCGCTGACGCTCCGCACGCACGCAACGCAGCTGCTTACGACAACGCGACTGAAATGAAAATTCGCGCGAAAATGAATGTTCTAATTTCCTAGTGTGTTTCGTGTCGGCCACCGCGTTGCGTGCGTGCGGAGCGTCAGTGAGGGTTGAGCAGCCCGCAAAACCCAATGATCGAGAATATTCGAGTTGACAATACAATTATTCAATTTCTCATTTCAGAAAGATTGTCTGGGATTTTCTAAGAAGATACCTGGGTGATGCAATAATACTGAAACACGACATAATACAACGACAGAACAAGATCAATCTGCTCAAACGTCTCACTAAAGACGCTTTCGAGCTTCCAGAACCGGTTGTCGAGATGATGGTCCCTAATATGAAACAAATGGCGATTTCGGAAATTGACAACCTGATTCAACAGTACAGAGTGAGAATTGCAAACAAACGAGTTCAAAGCGGGACATTTTCGGAAGGTTCGTTTGAACGACCATCCACAAGTACTTCTATGACACCGTCAGCTCCAGTTCCAGTTCCATCTAACAAAAAAGACCCGAAAATTGCTGAATTGGTGAGAATATAAATATTTATAATACTTTTTAAAAAATCAATTTTTCAGTACCTGCGCTTGCAGAGATATTCCCCATCAGAGCTGCTAACCACTCAAAAGATGATGCTCTACGTAAGTAAAAACACAGAAGAGTATTTCAAATAATAAAAAAAACTATTCCGATAAACAAATAATGTACATTTTTACAGGAGGTTATTGAAACAATCAAGGAAATGGAGGCGGATATTGAAAACCTGAAAAACTCTTGTTAAGAACAAATGTCTTCGTATATTTTTCAACCTAATTTTCTTTCATCGCTTACCTCATTAACATATCACCAATTCATCGAATTTTCAGTAGAAATTCAAAAAACTCTACTTCGAAGAATTCAGTAAATTTGTTCACCCCCTCGATGTTTTTTAATCTGTATTTTTTTTAGAAATCTGTAATTTTTGTCTTTTTTTCGTATTCATCCCAATTTTTTTGTTTTGTTTAATAACATTTTTGGGACAAAATGACATTGAGGTTTATTCGATTCCTTTTAAAGTATCAGGTGTTGATAATGAATTTAATTATTTAGTGGCACATTGTCTTTAAGACATTTGACAAAAAACGGACTTTCAAACGCAGAAAAGGTTTTGAATGCTATTTATCAATGAAACAATCAAATATAAAAATAATTAGTACAAGAAAACAAAAAGAAAAGCCATTCAATGTTGCGTTATTATCAGTATTACAGAAATTGGATCCACAACACGTAGAGCAACTTGTGAACCTATGACCCATGTCGGATATATCAATGCATCCATCATAACATGTTCCACTGCAAGATCTTTCAAACATGTAGATATCGGACGAATTTCCATGAGAATATAGCTTCCAAGTCTGAAAAAAATATATATATAAATTTCAAATAATGAATTTCAAACAATCTCGTGGACGCTAAGTTTCAAATAATACATTTTTCGTGAAAATTAGTGAAAAGAATGTCTTTAAAAACAAACGAAAATTTTTTTTTCATTTTTGAAACATTTGGGGTATCCTAGAATTCTCAGAAGATAGCGGAAAGCTATCAAATAAAAAAAAACAACAGCTTTTTCTCGAAATTTATCAAAATTGAGTTTAAGCCGAAAATGCGGTAGAAAAATGGCCTAGAAAAAACGTGTCATGCGAAAGCTAGTCCCCTATCGTTAATCTCTTGACAGACCATAAAAAATTGAAAAAAAAGTATTTATTTAGCCTAATTTAATCACTATACGTAATTTGTGACTGAAAATCACAGATTAGTACTTCCACGAAGTACAAAGAGCAGCCACGCACAAGTATTTCTAGGCCACAGCCTTAAATCAAATTTTCGCAGCTCCAATGCATTTTGAAAAATATCAAAAAAATGAATTGAGTGTGAGGTTTTATTTGTTTAAAGTATTTTGCCCATTCTGTACAGGTCTCCTTTAAATTTTTTTTTTAAATTTAAGACTTATCTTTTATTTTCTTTTTATAATAAATGTACCTTAAATGAAAATAGACTTCATTCTCATTCCAAATCTGTTTTTAAAATTTTCTAAAACCACCTAGAAGTCGAGAAAATGAGCTTCAAAACATGGCCTAGAAAATGCTTCCACTTGGCCGAGCTTTTTTAGTGTTTCGTTAATAAATAATGCAGATTGCGTATATTAGTCCTTTCTTTACTTGTTTTTTTATTTCTCATGCCTGCGGACTAGTTTTCGCGGGTGGACACTTTTTCTAGACCATTTTTTGAGGCGCATTTTCTAGGCTGGTTTTAGAAAATTTATAAAACAGATTTTGAATGGGTATGAAGTCTGTTTTCATCCGAGACGCATTAATTAGCTCCGTAAAGTCCTACTTTAAAAACAGATTAGGAATGAGTACGAGTTCTATTTTTATCACATGTGTATTCATAAGAAAGATCTTAAGACTATTGGCTCCGTAATGTCCTCCATTAAAAATAAAAATTTTCAAAGCTCCCGCTTCACTTCCGATCAATTCTCCATTATTCAGTTAGAATTTTCAAAGTTTATTTTAAAATCACTTCATATTTTTGTTCAACAAAAACCATACTACTTATTTACCTGGCATAAACCTTCATCACAGTCGATCCATTTCGAATTCCTTGCATTCAGAAAACAACTCGAATTCGCCGATTCACCGTAACAAGAATAACATAACTGGGTGGTTCGCACTCTTTGAAGAAGAAAAAATATCAAGACTTGAATAAGTAACTGCATCAATAGTGAAAAGATGACGAGCGGAAGAATATATGTGTCAACACAAGAAAACTGAATTAAAAGAAGAAGAGAGAGGCTCTTTTCAGAGTTTGTGATAGAAGCCAAGCATGGAGGTTTGTTTTGAACTTTAGATTTAAAAAGCAAACAATTTTATTTCGATGTAACTTTCTATTAACAAATCAGCCTAACAGAAAAATAATGGAATACACAAAGAATATTTTAACTTCTTTTACCAACCCAATGTTTTCTATGGAATGTATCATCAGCATAAGATTGTGTCGGAAGTCGTTTCATCTGGCGATATGGTTGTTGTCCAAGGTCTGGTTGAGGGAAAAGTTTCATAATTTTATTGAATTGAGCTGTTGTCATTGTGTTTTTGCCACCGGCTCCACTTTCTCCAAGCGTTCCCTGAAAAGTTGTGTTGAATTTTTTAAAAAACGAATTGACAGAGATAAAACTGATGTTTTGAATGATTTCAAATATTATTTCTAAATTTTAACAAGCATTTCTTAAAAGAAAATATCCTCCAAGGAATTTAGCACATTTCTCGAACTATTCATAATTTTTTTAAAATAAAACAAAAAATAAATTGTTCTCACCTTTTTGGCAGCTTCTCTATATTCTGCAGCTTCTTGTGCACCTTTATGAACACAATCCATATAAGAAGTATGCTGTTTTGCACATGGCTGATCATCAAACTCCCATTTTTTCAAACATCCAAATAACGCTTGCAATTCTTGAGTGCATGAAGAGCCTAAATATTGAAATTTGAAAATATTAAAAATATCAACAACTTACTAGCAGCTCTCGTTTTTCTTCCGGCCTGGACTCTGTTTTTCGAGGCAAGTGGCAAAATTTCAGAGAAAACTGTTACTTTTGGATAAATCGATTTTCCTCTCGCCAATGCTGATTCTTTCAGTAACGGAGAAGAGAATATCATTCTGAAAGAAATTAATATTGTTTTAAAAACGAATTAATACGAAGATATGTAAAATAAAAGTATGTTAACCGAAAAATTACAATTTAAAATTCTAGCCGAAAAAATAAATTTACGTGGCCTAGTTTTCGCAGTAAGCGCGGGGACTAGAATCCCATAGGCCATTTATTTGGACTTCTCGAGGAAAACCGCTCGTCTTTATTGTTTTGTTTTGATATTTATTTTAAAATAAAAATATTTTCTCGATCTTACGTTACTCATGGAGTAAAATTTTTAAAAATTAATCTTAATAATTATTATTTTCTGTCAGATGACCGACGTTTTGTCCAAAGCACAATTAACCGCTGAAGAAAGGCGACAAAGACGAATGGCGAAAATATTGGAAAATTCTGAATCTCGAATGAGTCGGATATTGTCAAACGGTGGCGATGAGAATGGAAAGCGACATGCACCAGCAATGGAAGGAGGAGAATGTTACAGCATTCAAAATGGTAAATGTTTTCTTATTGTCCTTAAATTCGATTTTGTAAATAGAATTTAGTCTAAATAACGGAATTTTCTAATATTTCTTTTTATTCTCATTTGTATATTCTCAGACTCTTCTGCTGTCGCCACTCCAACTACGTTCGGCAATATTCCATTACCGTCGCCAGAATCTCAAACTCCAACGGTACAAAACCCCACACCACCGCCTCCTGCTCCAAGAATTATTGATGTGCCAATTGTTGCCGTCTTCTTGGGAGTTCTCGCCAGATTTGTGATGCTTTTCACAGGACCAATCAACATCGGAATCCTTTGGACTGTTCTATACACCACAATCGTTGTCAAATTCAGTACAGCTGGTCTAGATTCATCGACGAAAAATGAAATAAGCGTGATCCTTGGAGCGCTCAGTAGTGAACCATTTTTCAAGAAAATTAGTAAGTTTCCATTATTCTCTAAATTTTGAATCCACAAATTTTTAGTTAACGCTGGATTCTACTTCTTGGAGTTTGTCAAAACAACCGTTAGTTTTGTGGCATCGTTTTTGATAACTCATCTCGTCTTCGAAATGTACGACCTTTCATCTAATTATAAAATTGTGTTTTAAGTTATTTTTTAAAAATCAAGGTTCGTAATACTCTTCTGAATAGCATTTTATTTGTTCTTGTAAATGTGATTATTTGATGCTAAAGAGTACTAAAACTAAATAGCATCGTACTGGGTAAATATTGTGAAAATAAATATACATTACGCATTCATAATTTGTAGCAGTTTACGCATTTCGTCAGTGTGTAAGGCTGAACAAAAAACTAAACTTTTTTTTGAAATTCGAGAACACTATATTATATATATATATACCAGGAGTCCCCTGCCGCTACGCGGCAAAACTCCTGGTCTACTGCTCGCCTTCGGCTTCGCTTTCCAACACGCCTGCGGCGTGTCGCTGTTGTTAAATTTTTCTCAAAAAGGATCCTTTTTGAGGTTCGAAATATGGTATTAAAATATGAATCACAAATTTTTTTAAATTCCTTTAAAATTTCATAGGTTTTTAAGAAAAAAGAGAAATAATTATCTACACTTACATAACAGTTAGGAAAATCGCAAGAGGACGTTAATTTACCGTTTCTTCGGATTTCGCTCTCTTTAACCTAAACTCATCCTAATTTCCTAATAATAACGTTTTCTACGGCTCGCCTCCGGCTTCGCCTTTTACACGCCTTCGGCGTGCTGCTTCACTGAATTATTACATTGGCGATTTCACGCCTTCTGAAATAAGTTGTCGGCAGGGTTGCCGTTTTTTTTCGATTTTTTTTCGGTTTTCGTGATTTTCGGGTGTTTTACGCCGAAAAAGTTTTATTTATTTCGGGTAGCGCGAAGCGCGTAAATTTTTATTTTATTTTTTTCGGTTTTCTATCCTCAATTTTTTTCGGTGTTTCCGTTTTACGAAAAACAGGTTTTTAAATTTGAATATACCATTTTTTAAACATCAATTTCCAACTATTTTACTAATTTTTAACTGAATGAAGGTAGAAACCCTTAAAATCGTTTTTTTTTCTGATGAAATATGATTCATTAATCACTTGGAACGCCGAAAAAAAATTTTTTCGGTATTTTTCCAATAAAACGAAAAAAAAATTATTTTTTTTTCGTCATTTTTTCCTGGCTGACGAAAAAATTTATTTTTTTTCGTCATTTTTTCCTGGCTGACGAAAAAATTTATTTTTTTTCGGCATTTTTTACTGGCCGACGAAAAAATTTATTTTTTTTCGGCCAAAAACTTTTTCGGCGGCACCCCTGGTTGTCGGGACCGAAATATCTTGATCGAAAAGTATTGGAATACGAGCCGAAGGCACAGAAGAAGCTCGCCTGCGGCTCGCTTCTTCCGTGCCTTCGGCACGCATTCCAATACTTTTGATCGGTGTTCCAACGCCGCTGCGCGGCGAAATGATCATAATTTCAAGTTTAACAATTTCACTGGACCATTCTCAAAAAACCAACCATAATTGTCACATTTGATTATTTATCGAATTATTTAATCTTCTAAAATGGTTATAGCATAATTAAAGAAACGAATCCGAAAAGAGGTTGATGTGAAAGGAAGTTCTTCTGAAAATAGGTTCTTCTTTTACTCTAGCTCACCTCACGTAGTCATCACTATATAACGATCATTTTCTTCGAGTAAATTTTAAAAGAATGAATCTCAACTCAGAAATGACAACAAACAATTTTTCAAATTTGACCTAGTTTCTTGACCTATTCTTTTTAAAACTGTTTCTTTTGTGAAATTTTGACAAAAATTGGAAAAAATGAAGAAATGAAAATCCACAATCATTAGGTTTCAAAAAGTGCATCCTCTTTCGGTGACCCTTATGGTCTACCGGTTAAGTAATAATTTCTTCACGTGAACCGATGCGAGTTCAGTTCTGTTCAATGTCTTTTGAAAAAACTACCTAATTTTACCCGTTCACAGAAATTTGTTCACAGAAATTTGTTCACAGAATTTGTTCACAGAATTTGTTCACAGAAATTTGTTCACAGAATTTGTTCACAGAAATTTGTTCACAGAAAAATAAGCCCCGCCTCCTTATCCATTTATATATAAGGATATAAGGATAATATTATAACATCACTTTAGATTATTGTCAAGGGTTATCCAAGAAAGAAGCGATCAAATTGACCATTTTATGTATTACATCGTGGTAGGATTTTCCAGTATGAGTCACCATTTGCTCCTAGTTTCCATTACAACAAACACGCAACATATTTCTTGTCTTTTTTTTTTGATACCAGCAAAAAGCAATAAATCGTTATTCTCACTGATCCCAAGGGCAATGCATCTATTTTGCTCCATTTTGATTTTTTAATTGTTTTGAAGCTTGTTTTCTCGGCTTCTAGGTGGCATTAGAAATGTTTTAAAAACCGATTTGGAATGGGTATGGGGAATATAATATGCAATTTTTAACAACATAAAATTTCAAAAGACCCATTATTTCTAATCCATGATATTTAAAAGTCTGATAATAACAAAAAAACTGAGAAAACTGATAAACAAAGCGTGAACTAGATGTTATTCCACGTCTGACAACAAAATTATTATGGAAAACAATTTTTGAATGTTTTTCGGAACTGTTAAAGTAAATTAGATTCTGAAAAAATTATTTTATGCTTAATGAACGTTCGAAATAAAAAATTCAGCGATTAAATAAACACGAATGAAATTCAGTTTGTATTATTTGTATTATATAAAAATGTCTAATAAATAATTGAAAAATTCAAATCACTTGTGTTTCGCGCCATTTTTTGATTGTGACGGGAAGTCTATTGGAAAGTTGTTTTAAAACTTTGTATAACTGTTATAGGTTTCTTGTATTAAAGACATAGTTCCAATTATCGTTTTGTTTTGTTTTAAATTGTTAAAAATCCAGACTTCTATAAATTTGGATTTTTAACTCAAATAAATTATCACGCGACAGGGCTACCTATTTTTGAATTATTGTGGTTTCTTGACTTTAAACTCCACCATTCGGAGCATATTCCGAAGTTTAAAAAACAATTTCTTTTAATGTGTAATTGACCCAACAGATTTTTCCATCACTTCGTATTTTTACACGCAACATTTTTTTTTGAAAAAAAAAGGTTTAATACGTCTCTACTACACAGACGCAATAAGACCGATACGTCGATCCGAAAGACGATACATCTGGTGCTTCTCATCTTCAAATTGCATTTTTTGTGCAACTTCTCATTGGAGCAAAAAGTTGACGAGGTCAGGAACCCGACAAGAGAGTATAAATGATGAAGAGGAGTCGAATTGAGCAAGAGAGAGATATGATAGGGAGTTGAAATATAAAGATTATTTGAGAGAATATAGAGAAGTTAAGAAGTTTGTTGGGACCCTTGTCGTTGATTGAGGGTGGAAAGGGAAAGAATGCACGGAGAAGAGGTTTAGGTTGAAATGACCAAACTACTTTCGATTCGATAACTTTTCGAAACTGTTTTGTTTACTCTTTTGTTTTGTGTTCATCTTGTACTTATAAATTTACTTCAATCAAGGATTTTGTCTTTTTTTTTTTTTTTAATTTCTGGAATTTTCAATCAAATTTTGTGCTAATATTTTATAAAAATTTGGTAAATTTCGTATATTTATAGAAACGTTTACAATTTAGAAAATTGAAAAAAAACCTTTACTTAATCTGTAGAAAATTGTTTTAATTTAATAACCTGAAACTTGAATATAGCCCCCTCTTTTTTTTTTAAATTGAAACCTTGCGGGAGCTCCCTATTCTAATAAATTTAAACGCAATTTTTAATAGGACTATACGCAGGTTATAAATGTTGCTAAATAAATCTTGAAATTGAATTTTATATACCTAAACGATAGTCATAAAATTTGCAAAAAAAAATAGAAAAAGTCACCAGGAAAAAATATATAACCTGCTAATAATCCGCCCTTAAAGTGTTTGTTAACTGATCTTCAATTTTTGTTTTAATCTATTCAGAATCACCAATTATTAATGAATGTATAAAAAAATTTTCCGGACGCCCGAGGGTCCAAACTCCCTCAAACATGTCGAAAACAGGCAATATCAGTGCAAAACGGATAATTTACAATTTGCAGGACAATATAGCTCAAAATGACACTTTTAAACTGAATTTTTTTGTTGATTCCATTTGATTCTGAGTGATTAAAACCAAAATTGAAAATATGAGTAAACAGACATTTCAAAGGCAACTTGTCAGTTACCACGATCCGAATTCAAGGCAAAAAATCAGAATTGGAATGGAAAATCTAATGTTGTCTACATTTAATTTGGATTTCTGTTTTTTTTTTACTTTGTTTCAAATTTTGGAGTTTGTTATTAGAGCATGACATTTTTGTGGTTTCCTAGACGTAATTTTATTATTAAAAACTTTAAAAAACACTGATATTTGAATTTGTTTTCTACAAAGTCGCAACGCTTGCTAAAAAACTGAAAATGCGTCACTTGCCTTACTAATTTTGGACTTATTTGTTTCAGATTTCCTTATTTTAATTGAATTTCGAAAACAGAAACCTTGAAACTCTGCCTTTAAGAATTGTTATTGGATTCATTGTGGTATATCTCGTCAAATTAATCTCGAAAATTCAAGATTTATAAAAGAACTTCAATTTCTCCCGTTCTTGTTAATCATGTTCGATCTCAATCTCTGAGCCTGACGCCTTTAAGCCCTGAAGCCGCATCATAGGCTCGCAAGTCGATTCAGCGCCGGCGCGGCTACGAAACGGCTCGCGCGCCCAAGGTCGACCCGAAATCGGCTCGCACTCCGGAAGCAGAAGCTGTCGCCGCAAAATTGCTGAATTGCGTAAAACGCTTGCGTGGGTGGAGTTAACGAAATTTTTAGCAAAAATTTTTTTGTTATTGCGTTTTTTTTTTGTTTTTTGCTATTTAATAATTAATTATCATATTCAGTTATAATTTTTTAATGAGTGTAATTAATATCATATCGTTCAACTTAATTTTTAGAAAATATTATTTACTTACAGTTCTTGTTCAAAATCACTAATAAATTTCTAAATTGAATATAAAATTCAATGAGAAAATTCTTTAAACATAATTTTTACATTTACTGCTTTCATTTACAAGGGAAGTATATGAGCAAATGTTAATTGTTTTGAATGGGAGATAGCTCATTGGAAAGATCATATTCTTGTCTACAAGGTACCGTTTTCATTTTTTGCCGATGGACTCCTAGGAGCATTTTATGGTCCCTCAAAGTTTTTGCCCAAATTTACTTCATTTTTCGCTCTAACATATATTTGGTAAATCACCAGTAGTTTTCAACCGACATGGTGGTGCAGCGCCAGTGTGTTTGACTGATAATCATGAGGTCGAGGGTTCGAACCTAGGCAATTTTTGTTCTTGTTTTTTTTGCTGCTTTTGCGAAATTTCAAGAGTGTTATATTCCTGTTTTCAAATTTTTCGAAGCGCGAAATTCTGTATTTGCGTTGAAATCCCATAAAACCTTTTTGGGGCTTCAGGGCAACACAGACGAAATTTTACAGTGCGTCGCAAAATTCCAAAGGGTCCACCCCATGAAAAAATTTTGAAAAATTTTTTAAATTTTAAAATCTCCCCATATTATCAGAGGGAGTCTTACTAATAAATATTTAGCCTATCGCAATTTCCAATACAGGAAACAGTTTGCTGTCTATGGGACTGAAAGTTTTTGAGCTGTTGCTACGTGGCCCATAGGTCCACAAGATGGCTAATATTTTGGGAAACACAAAATATCTATTATTAAGACTCCCTCTGATAATATGGGGAGATTTAAAAATTTAAAAATTTTTTCAAAATTTTTCCATGGGGGGGACCCTTTGGAATTTTGCGATGCACTGTAAAATTTTGCCTGTGTTGCCCTGAAGCCCCAAAAAGGTTTTATGGGATTTCAACGCAAATACAGAATTTCGCGCTTCGAAAAATTTGAAAACTGGAATATAACACTCTTGAAATTTCGTAAAAGCAGCAAAAAAACAAAAACAAAAATTGCCTAGGTTTGAACCCTCGACCTCATGCTTACCAGTCAAACACACTGGCGCTGCACCACCATGTCGGTTGAAAACTACTGTTGATTTACCAAATATATGTTAGAGCGAAAAATGAAGTAAATTTGGGCAAAAACTTTGAGGGACCATAAAAAGCTCCTAGGAGTCCATCGGAAAAAAATGAAAGCGGTACCTTGTAGGCAAGAATATGATCTTTCCAGTGAGCTATCTCCCATTCAAAACAATTAACATTTGCTCGTATACTTCCCTTGTTACTTTTTAAAAATGTTTTTTGCATTCCTTCTTAGTTTCACGATATATTAACCGTTAACATCCTCACCTATTTTATGCAACATTCCTTATACATATATCTTTTACGTTTCAGACTTCAAGATATTGAAAACATCAATTTCAATTAAAAGTAGAGCTCCACATAGGAAGATGCCGACAGAATTAGTGAAAGTCTAAAAGGCAAACAGTTATTTTATAGTAAAAGCTAATTGTTTTTTTTAAATTTCATTGTTTCCAGGACTATTTTGTCAATACTTTGTCTTGGACAATGAAGTAATCGGAAATGCTGTAATTTGTTCCGTAAGTCTTATTAATGTTTAACTAAAGAGGGTCATATAATTTTAATTTATAGATACTATGAGAGTTTGGCTGACAACGATTCAGTACAATGTGGAACAGACGAAAGGTAACTTATTAAAAGAAAACTATTAAACAGAAACAAACATTTTCAGAGATCTCATAAGGAAAAAAAAGAAGATCACTCTACAGAAATTTACCCACCGTCAGTTCCTTCTACGTCTACAGCTGCTGCTTCTTCATCAGACACGAGTACCATTTAAAGAACGTTCTTAAGCTGGGTGGAATTTGATTAAGGCATTTGTTTGAAAATTTATTGCGAAATATAGGGGACCGCATGAAAATGCGACAAAAAATGAACTTTTTTTAAAAAGAATACTTAAATTCGAAATTCCAGTTCTAATTTCATCATAAATTATCAAATATTCATGGTTTTCAAGCTCACTTATCTTGTAAAATAGTTTTTTCATGTCAATTGTAAAGTTGCGCCTATGTCGCGAATAGTTTCTCGCTTAACGATTCTGTAATATTTTGTAATTTTTTTCGTTTTTTTTTCTTACTTCTAAATGCCCTATCTTGTCATTCCTACCCCAGAGTTGGGGTTTTGAAACCAGTTTACCTGATAGATATCATTGAAATAATTGGATTATAATAAATGTTTTTGTTCATACAATTGTTTTTAAAATATTTAACGAATTAAAAAAAAGTCAAAACCCCTTTTCAGCAAGCTAAACGAGGAGCAGGAGCGAGAACCGCTGCAGCGCTTTTAAAATCGCCTCGAGAAAACGGCGCGGGTAGGCTTGCGCGTCGCTCCATGCGGCTTGTTATCGGCTCGCGCGAGCCGATTTTGGAAGACGCGCAAGCCGTTTACGAGCCGCTTTTATCCTGAGAATATTTAGCCAAATTCAAATAATTGTGTTTCGCGCCAATTCCGACCGCGTTTCAAATTTTGAATTTTTCAACGGACTGCTGCTATGAAGCGTGTATTTATCGGTGTGATTTCGCATAAATTTCATTATTGTCAAGATAAAAATTCCTGGTCGCTCGTTTTGCGGAGTGTTGTTGGGAATTTCCTCGCAACGCAACCGCAACGCAACCGCAACGCGCTCAAATTCAAATTTCTCAGTTAGTCTTGCGCGTTGCGGTTGCGTTGCGAGGAAATTCCCAACAACACTCCGCAAAACGAGCGACCAGGAATTTTCATCTTGACACTAAAAAAAACTAAGATCAGGCAGGGTCAAATTAATTGAACAACTGTCTGTAAGCAAAGGAGTTGTTTCTGATGAGACTCGCTCCTTAGGTTGCATTGAAATAAAGTTGATTCGGCCACGCCTAGGATTTATATTTATTTTATATTCTTAATATTCTATTTAATATTCTTTTCCAAAAAAAAAGTTAATAGCATTTAAAACTTACGCAATACTCATTTAATTTTCACTGGTTTTTTAAAAATCTTCACTTTAAAACTTCATTTTGGAATTTCATTTTCAGAATGCCGCTACTCTTAAAGCTTGAAACGGAGTCTTCACCAGTACGCGGAATTTCGTTTCATCATAGGAGACCATGGGTACTCGCTTCACTTGAGAATGGGATTATTCAACTGTGGGATTACGAAATATCTGCAATTCTGTGGCAATTCGAAGGACATGTTGGAGCAGTTCGAGGAATATGCTTTCATAACGATGATCCTATTTTTGTTTCCGGTGGAGATGATAAAATTTTAAAGGCATTTATTGAAATGCCTTTCGTCATTATATATTTTTGTATTGCAGGTCTGGAACGTCAAAGACAAAAAATGCGTTTCTGTATTAAGCGGTCACAGTGACATAATCAGAAGTTGTTCATTCCACCGCAAATTTCCTTGGATCATTTCTTCGTCAAATGACAAAACTATCAGAATTTGGAATTGGCTTAGTGGGAATTGCATATCTAAACTGATTGGTCATGAAATGGCAGTAACTGGTGCGATATTCCACCCAACTTCAAGCGTTGTTTTCTCATCATCGAAAGATGGGAGTATTTGTTTATGGGATATCTCCAAATTGGGTTCGTTCGTGACATTTTCAATCTGGATAATACACAGAGAATTGCAGAAACTTATAAGGGAACCGGAGTTTATCAGATATGGCCAGCTGACACATATGCCAAAAACAACTTGTATCAAAATCTGAAAGGTATTCTAAAATAAGGATTTTTTAATTTTTTGAATAACTGGTAACATGAAGGATTTTGCAAAAAATCGTTTACCGTAGCGCGGCGACGTAAAATTCGGAAAAAATCGCTCTCACATAAGCGTGCACTCTCTCGTGTAGCCGACCTGTTCGGCCATATCATGCGCCTCACGTCTTGAAATGGGGTGTTCGAGTTCTAGAAAAGGAAATTTCGAAAATTTTTTTTGTTTGAATAGGTTTTCAAATATTGTGATGAAGATTAAAATGGAATAGAAACCAAAAAATAGTAAAGAATCCCTTTAATTCAAGAAATGGGATACAAACGTTTGCTTCATTGAATCTATATATAAGGCCGTCTCTATAAGAGTGAACCTGTGAGGCAATGGGCCCTGCCTTAGGGCGAATATGAGAGTTACAGAGTTCATATTTGCTGTACATATAGTAGACGCCGAGTTTATGAAACTGAGCAGTTTTCAGTTCTTGCTGTTGGGTTACAGTGGCGCGGCGACGTAAAATTCGAAAAAAATCGAAATCTTAAAAAATGGTTATAGAATATTAAAACTGATATCATTTGATAGAGATTGGCTTGCTCTTCTCTTTTCTTTTGTTGAACACTTTTTTCTATATTTCTTAATTTTTGCGCTATGATGCAAAATATTCCAAAAATCAGCATTTTTTTTAACCTTTTCAAAAAATTTTCTCAATTTTTGGAGAGACGTCTCCCCGAGAGAGCAACCGTAAAAAGTCCAAGTCACGTGCTATATGATAAAAAAAAGAAATAAAAAATTCAGTTTGACTATACAGGGTAGAATACTCGTTGAATGTCATCACCTTGAAGCCAAAAAAAAACCGTCAAAACTGGTGCTTTGGTGCGCTGCGTAAAATGCTTGTAAACACTATTTTTTGCTTTTTCCGAATAAAAGGCATTAAAAATTATTATTTCAATCAATGTTGTTGACGAAGATTTTCTAAAAATACTTGAACAGCGATGTCAATAAAAGCTTTCGATTTTTTCGTGAAAAAAACTTTTTTTTTCATTTTTGACCATTACGAAGTACTGACATTAAAGCTAATTTTTATATTTTTGAAATCAACATGTTCAAATACGTATTTTGACCAGGTTTCGAAACGTTGTGATACATATTAGGTCGCCAAATATAATGAACCTGACCCACACTTAAAACCTACTTTGCTATATATTCATAATTTCAGTAGTAGACTAAACACATTATGGCAGTTGGCTTGCAGAATTTTGACAAAAATTGGAAAAAATGAAGAAATGAAAATCCACAATCATTAGGTTTCAAAAAGTGCATCCTCTTTCGGTGACCCTTATGGTCTACCGGTTAAGTAATAATTTCTTCACGTGAACCGATGCGAGTTCAGTTCTGTTCAATGTCTTTTGAAGAAACTACCTAATTTTACCCGTTCACAGAAATTTGTTCACAGAAATTTGTTCACAGAATTTGTTCACAGAATTTGTTCACAGAAATTTGTTCACAGAATTTGTTCACAGAAATTTGTTCACAGAAAAATAAGCCCCGCCTCCTTATCCATTTATATATAAGGCAGTATTTGTAAGAGTGGAACTGTGACACAAAGGGCCCTGCCTTAGGGCGAATATGAAAGATATCAGTTTCATATTTCATTCACATATACCAGATAGTTATCAAACCATTTTAACTTGATATTGAGCCAAGTGCGCATGTTTCTGTAGCGTGACAGAGTACAGAACTTAGAAAATTGATATTTTAAAAAATGAAGATAGAATGTCAAATTTGGTTTTAAACGATTCCAAATAGAATTTCAATACTTTTTCCATTTGACAATTTTGCTCTAACCCTAAGCACTCAAAAGTTATATACGAAAATATGTGAAAAATCGTCATTTTTTGGGAAAATCAAGAAAAAAAAGTCAATTTTTGGATGGAGGTACACGGGGTTTTTTCACACTTTAAACTATAACTCATCTGCTTTTTAAAACAAAAAAGAGTTTTTAAATAAATCCCGGAATAAATGTAGGGAGTCTCTCCGAATACACAAATTTTTTTCCAAAAATTAAGTTTTTCCTGCGAATACGCTAGAAAAGTGCAGGTATTTTAAAAATAATTTGTTTCCACAAGTTTGATTATATTTATAGTATTTAATTAATGATTTTTATTAATATTTGCACGTGAGTTTCCAACAAAAAACACCGGTTTCACGTATAGTAGAGCATGCAAAATACGAAAAATGGGAAATTATAAAAAATGAAAACAAAAAGGCAAGATTAGTATCATTCGATAGCTATTTCAATTTTGAACATTTTTGTAATTGAACACCTTTTTCGACAATTGCTTATTTTCAAGTTACGACCCAAAACGTGAAAACAACTCGTCGCCAATTTCGGAAATTCGAAAAAAAAGTGTTTTTTTGGAATGAATATCCTAGGATTTTTTCACCATTTAAACTTCAGTAAATATTCTATTTAGAACAACAAAGATTTTTGAAATAAAACTGGGAGAAAAAGTAAGGTGACTATCCAAAGTCACTACTTATGGTCAAAAGTTATGTTTTGCGTTCGTATACTCTAGAAACACGTCATTTTCAATGCATATACGTGTAATCCGCTTGTGGCTCAATTTTTAAAGGTTTAAATCTCAATTAAATTGGTTCTCTTTATATTACACTTAGAAGTTTTCGAAAATCCTGTGTTACGTTATTAAAAGCTGACAGCAAAGTACTAAAAAGCTCGTGCAAAAGGCAAACGTTTTTAAAAAGTATTTTTGCGTTAATAGTGTGTCTGGACAACTAAAAAAGATACAGTTAATCAAACATGATATCAGTTTCTTGGCATAAAATCAGGATGGTTGTCAGGCCTACGGTTCAACCGACATGTAATATAAAGAGAACCAATTTAATTAAGATTTACACTTTTATGAATTGAGCCACAAGCGGATTACACGTATATGCATTGAAAATGACGTGTTTCTAGAGTATACGAACGCAAAACATAACTTTTGACCATAAGTAGTGACTTTGGATAGTCACCTTACTTTTTCTCCCAGTTTTATTTCAAAAATCTTTATTGTTCTAAATAGAATATTTACTGAAGTTTAAATGGTGAAAAAATCCTAGGATATTCATTCCAAAAAAACACTTTTTTTTCGAATTTCCGAAATTGGCGACGAGTTGTTTTCACGTTTTGGGTCGTAACTTGAAAATAAGCAATTGTCGAAAAAGGTGTTCAATTACAAAAATGTTCAAAATTGAAATAGCTATCGAATGATACTAATCTTGCCTTTTTGTTTTCATTTTTTATAATTTCCCATTTTTCGTATTTTGCACGCTCTACTACACGTGAAATCGGTGTTTTCTTTTGGAAACTCACGTGCAAATATTAAAAAAAATCATTAATTAAATACTAGAAATATAATTAAACTTGTGGAAACAAATTAATTTTAAAAATACCTGCACTTTTCTAGCGAAAAACTTAATTTTTGAAAAAATTAGAGTATTCGGAGAGACTCCCTGCATTTATTCCGGGATTTATTTCAAAACTCTTTTTTGTTTTGAAAAGCAGATTAATTGTAGTTTAAAGTGTGAAAAAACCCCATGTACCTCCTTCCAAAAATTGGCTTTTTTTTCTTGATTTTCCCAAAAATTGACGATTTTTCACATATTTTGGTGTATAACTTTTGAGTGCTTAGGGTTAGAGAAAAATTTTCAACTGGAAAAAGTATTGAAATTCTATTTGGAATCGTTTGAAACCAAGTTTGACATTCTATCTTCATTTTTAAAAATTTCAATTTTCTAAGTTCTGTGCTCTGTCACGCAACAGTACCCCGGTTTTTCCACAAAATTTCTTATGTCATGGATTACTGGAATGTTATACTTTACGAATATATAAAAATCTTTCCCTAAGGCACGCAAAGTTTCACTCTTAGAGAGACGACCTTATATAAGGATGTCGTTTTCCTTTCCGTAAATTACCAAAAAAAAATGGGAAAATACTCAAAATTTTTAACTGATGCTGGTGAAGGAAAGAAGTCTTGCACAACATGTGGCCAAAAGAATTCAAATACAAATGCATATAAATATCACTTTCGATCTAAACATAGAACGGAATGTTCTTGCAGCCGAATATCCGAATGATGGGCTTCGAGCCTCAAGAAGTTGACTTGTAATTTTTGTATTTTGTCGGTCTTTCTCTTCTTTGTTTCGTCATCAATTTTAAATTTTCTGTTTTCAAGAGACAGTTTAAAGACAGCTGCTCAGTTAATTTAACCCTAACTGTTCTTAGTTTAAAAAATTAGAGCGTTCTCTCATTAGTACAATGCAATTTAGGCGAAATCACACCGATAAATACACGCGTCATAGCAGAAGTCCAAAGTTGAAAAAATCAAAATTTGAATGCGCGCGTGTCCGTGCGACGCGGTCGGTGTCCGTGCAACGCGGTCGGAATTGGCGCGAAGCTCAATTATTTGAATCTGGTTACATATTTGAATTGTTCTTAGGACCACCTGGGCTCCCATTCGAATTTTGAATTTTTGCCTTGAATTTGGATCTTGTTAACTGACAAGCTGTCTTTAACTGTACTACTAATTCATTTTTATACTTAAAGGCAGCTGGTCAGTTAACACGATCATAATTTAAGGCAAAACACCAAAATTCGAATGAGTGCCCAAGTGGTCCAAGGAACAATACCAATATGTTTAAATAATTGTGTTTCGCGCCAATTCCGACCGCGTTGCACGGACACCGACCGCGTCGCACGGACACGCGCGCATTCAAATTTTGATTTTTTCAACTTAACACCTTTATTCGCGAAACACCTTTATTTGAATGTGGCTACATATTGGTAATGTTCTTTGGACCACCTGGGCTCTCATTCGAATTTTGATTTTTTGCCTTTAATTTGGATCGTGTTAACTGATCAGCTGCATTTAAACCATGCATCGAAATCAAATGGAGAATATGGATCGTGTTCAAAACACGTAAGTCTACTGACTAGTAATGAGTACTTTTTCTGGTGAACCATTCGGGCATCCCTTTCCTCACTACCAGCACAAAACCTTCCCCTACGGGCCTTCCCTTCCGGGTCTAAGTTGATAATGCTTACAAACATTTTCAACATCTGCTCTTCATGAGCCATCATACGCTCGTCCTGAGCTTTAAACCGCTCCTCCTGAGCTTTCAATCTCAAGTCATCTTCTCGACGACGGTCATCCTGCATTGACTGCAGAGCAGCCAATAACACAGCCTGGTCAACAAGTTGAGCTCTTAAACTCACGGAGGGTTCAGCTGCAGACGATGATGGTGATGGTGCACTTGTTGATGTCGGTGCAACTGGATTCGCAGTGTTTGATGCTTTCAAATTCTTTTGATTTTGGCTCTTCATAGTTGATCACTCTTCAATATGTGTCAATATATGCTTTCTTCAATTCTTGATCGGTAATTCTTCCGCAACAAGTTCGTTCCTGATCGCCAATTCTGTTATGTATGTGACCAACGTAAACAGGGTTCAAAGTGTGATACTTTATTTAGTTGCAATAATAGTATACAGTAGGTATTCGTTCGGTTGGAATCCGGGAGTTAACTTGCAATGTCCTTCATTTCCTCCATTCGATCCTCAGCATCAAGTTGCTTCGTGGCATAGAGTTCACGCAACGAAATAACATTGTTATTCATTTCATACCCAACAAACACAAAAATGGATTATCAAAAATTTATATTCCCAAGTGGAAAATTCACAATCAAAGAAAGTATTCTTACTTAAAAATGGCGTTCAATACTCGCATTGTGGGCTTTATGCTGTAGAACCTCGCTTGATTAAATACTGTCAGTCTGAAAAAAGTATAATTTTTGGAAAAAATAATAAATGAAAATTTCAGGTCTCAATCGTGTTGCATTCAATGAAGAAAGGTCATATTTAATCACGGGTACCGATGAAAAAAAAATTATTATGTTTAAATATACCGAAGAAAAAGAAAATAAGAAATTGGTGACCTGGAGTACTTTCAAAGGACCTGATAACATTGTTAATTCGGTAGCATTTCATCCATATTATAATATTGTGATTGGATGTACTGACAAATCGATTAGGATATGGAGTGTTGCGAGCCAGGAGTGCATTGATATACTAAGGTAAATTAAGAAAAGAAGAAAATAAATAAAATATGAAGATATTAGATACAATAAACCTAGGCGCGGTCGTTTCGACTCTATTGCAATACGACTTAAGGAGCGAGTATCATCAGTTATAACTCCTTTGCTTAAAAATAAAAACGACGCAATTTTGGACTATATAAAAGTAAGCGCGAAAAGGGAAGAAACATTGGTACGTGGAAAATTCTTGATAAGAACATTACATCTCGCAAAAAGTGTTTTCCTATTTTTAAGTTGAATGTATTTTTGGTAAACACAAGGTTTGGTATTCATGCAATTTTCAATTTTGTTTTCGAATTTTGTAGTTCTTGCACTTCGCACTCTTTTTTGTGCGGAACGGGTCGGACAAAGTTTGATACAGTCCCGTATAAAATGGGACTGCACCAGTACATCGCTTTATCTAAATACCGTGCTTTGCAAATATATATCATTCGATGAAAAATATTTATAGATATCAAAATGAGAGATTCGGTGTTCTTGCTGCTCATCCAAGCTCTTCTTTATTCGCTGCCGGACATGAGAATGGAATGATTTTATTTAAGAATAGGAGAGAGAGGCCAGTAATCTGTGTCAATGATGGTTTCGCTTATTATATGATTGAGATGGCTTCAATTTGGTTAACCAAACCTATTGTCAAAGAGAATGATGTAAAAGGAAATAGAAAAAACAGGAAAAATTTGGAACTTAGAAGAATAGATTTAATAACTCAGTTAGTGTTTTTTTTCCACATATACCCTTTATATAATTTTTTCAGCAATGATGTTTGTGTCCAGAAATTAGATGTCAATATTTATTCAGACGCTCGCGGATCTTTATCATTAAATTCGGCCAAAGATTATTTCATTTTTACGAGCAGATCTCACAACAGAAATACATGCAAATTCCAACTTCATAAACTTCATTCGAAAAGTGACGGAGGATGTAATTCTGATTGTGCGGAAGGATCGGGAAGGCGAGCTTTTTGGATTGCGAGAAATAAGTTTGTTGTGCTCAATGATTCTGGAAAGGTCAATTTTTCATTTTATCTGGAATTATAAAGAAAGCAAAACTTCAGAATTGTTAGTGGTTAATAAAACAAAATTTTTAAGGTCTGAGGAAGACACGTATATAGAAACAGTAGCCCACAATGAGCATTACGTAGGTGCAGTGAATTTAACGAAAAAATTTGAATTTAAGTAATAACTTCTTTACGTGAACCGATGCGAGTTCAATTCTGTTCAATTTCTTTTGAAAAACATCGGGGTTCGAATATATTGTTTGTCTTATTTTGATTGCTTTTTCTTGAATTTTGTTCTAATTTGAAAAGAAAATGTGCTTTTACAGGTTTTCAATTATCGCGAAAAATATAATTTAAAATTCAAAACATGATACAGGGTCCTTTTAAGAAATTCAACTATTTTTCATTAATTTCTGATATTTTGTATTTTTTCAGATAGGAATACGTGATTTGTCAAATGCAATTGTCTGCGAATTGGACATCAGAGCTGATGATATGTTCTATGCTGGGACTGGAATTATTTTGCTGAAAATAGAGGAAGAATACAAATTGTTCGACACTGAAAAGAAAACAGTGACAGCTTCAGTGGTGTTGACAGATGTAGTTCGATATGTTATATGGAGCAAATCGGAAGAATATGCAGCTTTTTTGACGAAAAAGAAGGTGTTTATATTAAATCGAAAACTGAAAATATTGTGCATTCAAGAAGAATCAAGCAATGTTAAATCTGGTTGTTGGATCGATGAATCAGTTTTTGTTTACAATACTAGATATCAATTTAAGTATGCATTAACTTTGGGAGTTTCTGGAATAATCTATACATTGGATTTCGACAAACAATTATATATTTCCGATGCTAAAGGAGAGACCCTCTATTGCTTTGATAGAATTGCAAATCTTTATGTACTTGATATTGAGTCATCCGAATACAAACTCAAAATAGCATTGTTCAATGGTAGAACCGATGAAGGATTACAATTGTTGGAATCAAAGAATTCCATATTTGTTGGTCAGTCAATGATAGCAGCATTGGTGAATTATGGGTATCCAGAGATTGCTTTAACTTTTATAAAAGACGACAGGACATGTTTTATACTAGCACTGGAAATTGGAAATCTTGAAAAATCCTTGGAATATGCTGAACGTCTAGATGAAGATATTGCTTGGACAACACTTGCAGAGGCCGCCCTTTTTCACGGAAATCATAAAATTGCGGAAATTTGTTACAAAAATACACATAATTATGAAAAACTCTCATTCCTTTATTTTGTTACTGGAAATACTGAAAAATTGAGGGATTTAATGAAAGTCATTGATGATCCGAATATCCAGTTTCAAGTAACACTTTTGATTGGAGATATTGGAGAAAGAATTCGAATTCTGAAGAGATGTGATCAAATATCACTAGCTTATTTGGCTGCAGCCACTCATGGATATGATAATGAAGTTGAAAAGTTGAAAAAAGAATTAGAATTCAAGAAACGACCAATTCCAAAGACATTTTCAAATGCTAGGTTTCTGACACCACTAAGACCTGTTCATCGATTAATGGAGAATTGGCCTGTTGCAAATTTTGCAGGCAGTTTAGATGTAAGTCAATAAAATTTAAATTTTGTGACTATTCATAATTTCTTACTTTTAAAGGATGGAGGATTGCGTAACAGCAAGACTTGTAAAAAATGTACGACGCTAAGGCGTCAGTAGAAGAACGAATAGAAAAGGAACTGGAAAAGCGAATAGAAGAAAAACTGGAAGAAAATTCCAATTCCAATGGTTATTGAGAATTATTGGATTTCGAGTCGAATAACGTTTGCTTGGGAGGCGACCTGGATAGAGACAGGGTGGGATTTTCATAATTAAAAGAGACCTGAAGAGACGAAATAAATGGTTTAAAAATGATGAAAGTATGATTGTTTATAATTAAATTAAAAAAACATCCAAAACAAAAAACTCAAAAATTACGAAAAAAAACCATAAAACCGTAGATCGCCCTAATGGCCGACGAAACGCTTTTCGGGGATTAGAAAATTCGAAAAAAAAATCCGTTTGTTTTTTCTATGTCGTCTGATTTTTTTGAAATTTTATTTATTTTTCTTGATTCTAGGTTTTACTTAGGATTTCTATGTATCAAGGAATAATTATCAGTATCAAATGTTCTTTCATTCTTCCGTGAATTAAAAAAAATTTGAAACCCATTTATAACATAAGTATGTCATTTTCGGCGAATTGACGGCATTTATATTCTCGATAATGCCCTCCTTAAAACTGCGCTAGAAAACAAACGCAGACTGCTCAGGAAATTTTTCGCGGATCCGCGCACATAAAAGTGGCAAATCTGCCACTTTTCTATGCGCGGATCCACCACTTTCTATGCGCGGATCCGCCATTTCAATAGTTACGCGTTGCGGTTTTTAAACATAAATTATTTTTATTTATTTTTCAAAGTTTAATATGATGTTTCGATACGTTACAATGTTTTTTTTGCTTAAACCAATATCATGTCTCATTTCCTTGTTTATTTCATGAAATTTCTTGATTATTTCAGACGAATGATCCCAGTTAAACGGAAACGAGATCGAGAAGGACGTGAGTCATAATTTAGCCTTATCAATTTTAAATTTGTGATTCCAGATGAGTGCCTCCATTATCAAAACGGCAAGACAATCTCAAAGCGACTAGATTCAGACAGTAAGTACTTTTTTTTTACTAAGAAGGGAACATTATGAAATAGGATAAATAAAAAATAAAAGTTGATTATTTGACGTATGTGCCAAATCCTTAGCTCATATTTTTCCCTTGTTATTTTTATAATGGACTTCTCCAGACACGGAAAATAACGCAAAAATTGCAAAATATTCAAACGGGAAACAAGAGATGCGAGAAACCAGTTTTAGGTTATTTTTAGGTTTTGTTTTAAATGAAAGAAAAGGATTTCTGAGTTTTTTCATCAAGAAATGCCAAGAAGTTCGAAAAACTTCCAGCGAAATTAATAAACTTTCTCGAAATAAAATTTAAAGATGGGAAAAAATAGCAAAAAAATTTTCAATCTCTTGCATGTTTCTTAATTGAATTTTTCGCGTCATTTTTCGTTTCTGGGCAGGTTCAGTAGTTTTCAAAATCTGCTGTATACACGTGAAAAAACTCTATCTAAAAAACGACAGGCCACGCGTAAGGGCGTTGATGGCAGTATCTAGACTAGGTTGAATTTTACCTGCTCTGGAACGCAACGTATGAAAAAACTGTCTACGAGATTACACTTATTCCGGAAAAATGAATTTCTTCATTCATAATTGAAAAATTCCAATTAATTTGCCTTTCCAAATATATGTTTCACGCTTTTTTGAAAGATTCACAAAATTGAACAGTTCAAAGTTAAAGCATTTTTAATGTACACATACAAGGTGTTCAATAAAAACTGGAGGAAGACTATCCTACTGTGGTACAACGAGAAATTAACTTTCTTACGAAAATTTCATAAACATCAGCTCATTTTATGAAAAAAGTTCCCTTTTTGTTGGATCCAAAACTGAAAAAATAAAAAGTACTCTGCATCCCAAAACTCTGCATGTAAAACAACTACTTTACGTTTTTCAAACTTTTAGGTTGAATATATGTTTGAGGTGTGACTCGAATTTTCATTCAACCAATTTTCAGTTTCTTATGAAAACTGAGTGATCAGTAATGCTGAAAAATGTAAACTGAAACCAGCGAGCAAAGACGGCTTGTAAAATACTAAGTCCGGTTCAAACCTGTAGTGAACCGAAGAAACAAGAAAATTGAAAAAAAAAAGAGAGCCTTCATTATGAGCGTTTTTTAATGAAATCAAACTTTCGTATCTTCTTTATTAGCTTTCTTTATTTTCGACCTTAATACGTTTTACTGCTTATTAGAAGTCTTATCAATCTTTCCATTCGTTTAACACATAATTAGCTATACTCAACCCACACTATTCGTAACATAGGGAAGTTCACGTTTATGCAGCCGATATTGTAAGACAATAATAATAAAATCATTTTCAGAAAAAAGAACGACTCGACTACACACCTGAAAAACTTCACCGTCGATCAAACAACCCAAAATAAACGGAGCTATCAACGCCTGATGGAGAAATCTGAGCGAATGGAGAAAACTGATAATTATTTTTTGGCAAGCTTTTCATTGTTAAAATCGAATAAATTTTTGTTTTTTTAGTTCTTATATTCTATGTGGATTTATGAATAAGAAAATATAAGTGAGCCGATCCCCGATAGCAAAAGTGGCAGTTCCGCGCACTGGTTTTTGCTTCCCGTGTAGTGACCGCCCGGGTTCCGCCACTTTCATATGCGAGGATCCGCCACTTTTATATGCGCGGATCCGCGAAAAATTTCCTGAGTGTGAATCGAGAGTTCGACTATTTTCAAGGGAATACCGAAAGCAATTTAAACGTGTTTTTCTCAATGTAATTTCTTTTTTTTTAATTTCTATCTGAAATTTTTCAGCTCCCACACCCCCAAGCAGCCCTGGTTCCAACTGGCCCATACATTCTTAACAGCCTTTGTGAGGGGCTCCGGTCTCGTATGAATAAATTATATGTCAAGATTTATACATCAAAATTGTTTACGAGTTTATTTCAAAGTGATTACGAGTTTATTTTTTTTACCATGTTTATATGAAAGGTTTTTGTTGTATGAAGAAATTATACGAACATAATTTAGGTGACTGACATGAAATGAAAGTGGAAAAATTGAGGATTGTGTGGGAAATATAGCGAGACAACGGTTCGGTTCAAACCGGTTAAACCGGTTCAGTTCTAACCGGTTTGAAACGGTTCGAAAGCGGTTCGACTCACATATTAAAAAAAAATTTTGTTGTTCTTTTTTCAGAAATTTAGCGAAATGAAGCTAACCTTTACCGTCCATGTAGGTAGACGTGCACAAAAGAAACTTACTAGGGATGCTATTTTAACATAAATTCGAAATTTCAATAAGACCTATTGCAGATGAAAGGTCTCGACTGGTATACTAAGTGACTAAAATTTTACGATTCACATTTGCGGTATTCCTGAGATATGACCTCCGATGTAAAGTGTGCCTTAAAACGAGTGTGCAAAAAATGAAGCATTTTTTCAAAAACGTGTAACTTTTGAACGGGTAAACCAAAATTTATGTGTTATAGCTCATTTGATAGAGAAAATGATTGGCTACAAAACTATAATAAATAATATTTTGCGAAAATGAGTTTTGAATGCACAAATTTTGAAAAAATTGAAACTTTTCAAAATTGAAAGTGACAGTACGCCATTTCAAACAAATTCGGCAAAACAAATTTTATGTTTTTTGAATTCTACGCGTTCAGAAACCTGTTATAACCAAAAATTAAACATAAATTACCTTTAATCTAAAAAAGTTACAATTCAAAATAACTTGTGTTTTTACGCTCAGGACATTGCGACGCACAGTTTGCGTTGTGTTCAAATGAGAAAACAAGAGGTTTTTAGCCAAAACAACGAAAATGATTTATTTCTTTGTTTATTTTTTTTTAATCTAGTTTTTAGTTTTTTTTTTTTGCACATCCATAATTCGCATAATAACTGCGTTTATCAAAAATTGTTAATTTTACGACCAGTTTTTCTTTACTACTCAGCTAAACTAGTGATTCTCATTCTGAAAACTACTTTTTTTCATCTAGGTGATTACACATGCGAATTATTTGAAAAAAAATGACACTGCCATGTAACTCTTTGTGAGCGAAGTTATTGATTTCGAGCTGACCCCTGTTTTTGAAATAGCACCAAATTCGGGTATTTCTGAAAAGGCTAAACATTCCATGTTTCAAATGCAATTTTAGAATAATTAGTATGTGGTAAAACCATTTAAATATTCATTTGGCACTTCACTCACTCAAATATAGCTTTTTTCAAAACATTTTTTGACTTCAGAAAAAAGAAAGTTGTTCGTAGAATAGCGTTTTATGCTAAAGATTGGCGAATAATAAATACGAACAGATGAATAAAACCGTCAGTCTTTATTTAACGAAAAACACCAATTTTTCAAAACTAGAAAAATCAAATCTTCAAAAATAATAAACGCGTTTATAAATTTTTCCAGGTGTTTTTTTAATTATAGGCTACTATTCGAACTGTCTTTCCAGGTAACGTTTTCGCTATCGATGAAACCATCCTGCAAGATACTGTACCTAAAAGGACTTGATGTTTTATAATCGAAAAATGCAAATATTGTAAAACAGTTTAAAAAGTAAAAAGGCCTGTAAAATATATTCTGGCAGATCCGATTCTTTTTATATCGATATTACGACTTTTAAAGCAAAAAACGAAGAATTTGCTTAAAACTCACCTTAATTATCATCAATAACCGTTAGAATTTGCAGGAAAACGGGTAAAATAGGTCAAGAATAACAAAAAAAAACAGTGAACTTTATACAGAGAATAAAGGAAACGAACCAATTTAGGCCAAGAAATGAAATACTTTTTTCTTGGAAATCACACAACAAATTTCTGATCATTTTTTTGTTATTTTTTGCATTATTTTCAACTGTTTTACAAAATATGCATTTTCCGATGATTATAAAAGACCGTATCTTGCAGGATGGTTTCATCGATAGGGAAAATTCTTTTCATAAATACTCGAATTTTGCTGTTTTTTTAAAAACAAGTGTCAGCTGGAAATCAAAAAAGTTTGCTCACAAAGAGTGAATTGACAGAAATTGAGTATTGTGTGGAAAAAAATCGAATAATAATTTCAAAATATTCCATCTGGGTTGGTTAGAGATTGGGGACGAAATCTGGAAACAATTCATTTTCAAGACGTGGGGTAGAGTTCTAGAAGCGATTTGTGTATTAAAAATGTTTGTTATTTTCGAAATGCGTGATATCACCAGAAACTTGCAAATTTCTGTAAAGCCCCAGGGGGTACAACCTGTTATTCCAGTTCCTCTCTCTCTCTCTCTCTCTCTCTCTCTCTCTCTCTCTCTCTCTTTATTGCAACATCATTAATCATTTAATATACATTCTTATCTATCTTCTCATTTCTTTAGAGAGGAGAAACTAGATAACGCCCCTTGTAATATCATGTACATTTCACTCTTGGTGGTAGACAGCCATTAAGATCGGTTGTCTGAGGAAGTCTCTAATAAAGAACTTGTGAGATTTCCTTGTTCACACAATACAACACCCCAACGAAGCAGAGGTCTTGGTCTGGCGATCCAAGCCTTCGGATTTCAAACAAAGATTAAATTTTAAAATACCGCCGAAAATAACTGCTCGTGAAGTATTGTGTTTTCTCCGCAGCGACCAATGGCGCAGCACTACGTACCGCGGTAAATTCAAATTTATATTTTCAATAATTTTCAACAAATTTACTGAAAAATTCTAATTTCAGCTAGCTGGCATTTCTTGGTTTCTAGAATTTGTTCCATAAAGAACTAACTGTTAACACGGTGGGAAAAAAGCTACGGAGAGTAGGCCTTGTGTTTGGAGGCTCAAGTGTTTGGAAGCACATGTGTTTGGAGGCACAAGTGTTCGTTTTTGTAGCGTTTCAAGACCCGAACGATATTTCAGGCGCCTTGAAATGTCTGCGTCTCTCAACGTCACATGATAAGGGCAGTTGGTTGCCGGCCCTGATGATCGTTGTATGAGGGTAGGACAATTCATTAGAAAGCATGCGCCTTAAATATCGTTCGCGCCTTGAAACGCTACAAGCACAAGGCCTACCCTCCAGCAAACGCGCTCCAATGCGATTTTCTAAGGAAATGGTTTTCCAATGAATTAGTCGCTAATGAAATTGTCATCTAATATTTTTGTTTTCTTAGGAAATTGTCGAAAATATTTTTGTCGTATAATATTTTAGTTTTCTAATGAATTGTCCTACCCTCCGTTGTATGCATGTGCAAAAATGTATATTCCGCGCCCAGGTGGGTGCCGCCGGTTCAATTTCCCAAGTTTGAGGTTAACCTGAGATAGACTTAAAACTTGGGTAATTAAACCGGCCGCGCCCACTTACGCGCGGAATATACATTTTTGCACATGCAGACAACGATCAGGGCCGGCAACCAACTGCCCTTATCATGTGACGTTGAGAGACGCAGACATTTCAAGGCGCATGCGCCTTAAATATCGTTCGGGTCTTGAAACGCTACAAAAACGAACACTTGTGCCTCCAAACACATGTGCTTCCAAACACTTGAGCCTCCAAACACAAGGCCTACTCTCAAGCTACGCAAAACTGTCCAGGACTAGTTTTCTGCAGCGCACAGAAAATTTGGTAATCTCGGCCACACGTTAGCGCGGAAGTTCAAATTTTTAGTACACCATTCTAGTTCGATAGAGCGCACATGATCAATTTTGAAGAATCTCACTCATGGAAATCAATAAATTCCAATTTTTGGTTAATTTTTGTTAATTAAAATTGCAAAGCACCCAAAGAAGGTATGTGTTTAATGTATTTTAAAATAATTATATTAATTTTTCTGCGTTTACGTGTTGGAAAGTATAATAAAAAAGGCGTATTTTATTTCTATTTTTTCAGAAAGAAACGAAGCCTTACGACGTCTTCCAAAGGCAATATATTTGCATGCAGAGCGAAAGAAAATGTTTATTATTAGGTAAGAACGAAAGAAAGTGTTGTTCAGCACAATTTTTTTTCGTAGGTAATTTAGAACTTTATAGATAATATTCAAGCGTTAGACGTGTTCATGTTGTGACGGACGATTTACATGCGACATTTTGTCAGTTTAACGAGAGAACTGATTTTGGTAAGAACGAGAGAAAGTGTTGTTCAGCACAAATTTTTTTTCGTAGGTAATTTAGAACTTTACAGATAACTTCTGCTGGTTCAACAGATTTGGCTTCAAGAATTGAAGAAGAAACGTTTTCAACAATAAATCTTTATTAAAATAAAACAATGATACAAGGTGATTGTGGAAAAACGACAAGAAACAACTACAAGCAGTGTGCTCTGGACGATTGCTCAATAAAGGTCATGAAATCTGGTTTGCAAGGTAATAGTCTTAAAAATCGCTGCCCAGCGCATTTCTTGATTTCTCATGGCGTTATATGCCCGCAACAGGCTATTCAAATAAGCGTGAAAGCTTTCAATTTCCTCCTCGGACATTTTTGTCCACGTACGATATTGGCAGCAATATGGAACGACATGATGAGTGAGAACATGCAGTTTTTGAGTGATACTCTCTCCTGGATGAGCTATCTTCAGCTCTGCAACAAAACTGTTTATTTCATTCTGAAGTCTGTCAATTGTTTGGTCGTCCATATATTGCGTAGTGCAATATGACTGAATATTCCCTAAATTAATCATGGCGTTTTTCAGGGCTCGCATTTGCGGTGAATCAGGGAACAGCCCTATCAATTTGGCAGAATTTTCTGATCTCAACAGCTTCCTCACTTGATTACCTGTAAACGAAGGCTTCCATGTACCACGATCAGCACCCATTTCCGAGAACATTGCTTCAATCGCTTGTCGATTTGGCCCATGCGCCCCGTTCAATATTTTCTCAAATTCATCAACCTCTTTTTTCAAATTTTCCAATTCTTTTTTGATTTCAGGGATTTCGACCTCAAAATTATTCAGCGATTTGTCAATGAATTGGAGAAGATTTGATTTTTCGAGACCACTGCATTGCATACAGTGGGCTGGATTTCCAATTTCTTCGTAAAACTTACGTTCATCTTCATTCTAAATGACACAACATGACAAATGAGACCAAATATTGCACGAACTGCACTGAATCTGAACGTCTGTTGTGTGCTTTGGTAAGCGAGAATTGTAAACATTTTATCTCGAAAAACACAAAATTTCGAAGAACAAAAATCTGAAGGATTTCGCGGTGGTTCAATGGTTTCTTGAATGAGATTCACAAAACTTTTTCTCATTGTTTTCAGAGCATTAAAATCTGTCTCCCAAATTTTCATGTACTTCTCCTTGTCTGAAATTTCTTTGTTACATTTGCGAAGAACACTTTTTTTTGAGAAATTTTACACGTCTGAAATCTCGTACAATTGTCGAGGTCGGTGGCCAATTTGATCAAGTGAGAGAAAATATATTTCTCAGCCAACCCCATGATAACGTGAAATGACGGTGGAATCACACGATCAATCGAAACCAATTTAAACAGTTTTTTGGAACCTTCATATACACTATTTAGCCCAGTTTGACTATCTTTCAAATAAGATGCTACAGTTCTTTCCGGAAATTTTTTTGAACTATCGAATTTTGCCAACAAACCTTTTTTATCATTTTGAAAGTAGCAAAGTGGACAATTTTCTTTTGAGCATTGGGCCTTGTGCCCTAAAACAGAGCATAGAAATTTCAAATCACCCCCTAAAAATTGTTTTACATTTCTTGTGATTTTTGACCCATTTTCAAAATACTCAATGCTCTCAAGAAGATCTATCTGATCAATAACTTCTTTCAGATTTGTTTCTAACACTTCCGCCTTGTCGTCACCACTGTACATGCCCAGTGGAACAACATGATAACAAGAATTAGGACTTGTGACGTTGGCGATAACAGCAACGAGTTTTGTTGTTGTGTCTCCCTTGTCAGCCATCAAACCAAGCCAAATATCGGAACCTGTACACAAATCAAACCGAAGCTTCCCGCCGTCTGAAAGATCTGTCAAGCGATTTGATAGAAGCGCTTTCACATCCTTAGCTTGAATAACAATTTGATTGGATTTACCATTATCAGTATCAACCTTTTCGATATGACTAAGAACCGCTTCGGCTCATGTCCTTTTCAATTTGATCCATTGCTGCCTTCGAAGGCCAGCAATCGAAACCAATCATGTTTTTATAGTCTTGCTTGAGCTTTTCGATCAACTTCGTGGACAACCTGTGTTTCGTTCTAATATGGCTTGTCTGTTGAGGCGTCAAAACAGGAGGTCTGACGTGAGAATGGGATTTCAAAGAATGCAAAAAATAGAATAGAAGGACCGTATAATCTGTTTGTGCGGAAATATGTTCGAAAAGCTCATCCATTTTTTTAATTCGTGCTTTTTTGGAATCAAAATTTTTTAAATCTGAATATATTACTTTAAAATTTTGAAAGTTTCCAGGGTTTCTCTAGCCTTTCCCATAAGAATTTTAAATGTGCCGAACTAAGTGGAGTTTCCAAAAAACAAAATGTTAGAAAGCTATTTTTCTTGAAAAACTTTATTGCACATATAGCTGAAAATCTTAAACTCCTTCTTGTTGATCTTCGTTATACTTGCTGTATAGATAGCCAATCAACAATGTACCGATAGCAACCGAATAAACAGAAATATGGAAGACATGCAAATGGTCAACACTCTTTAACTTTTCAAAAGTTATATCACCCTAAAAATTTAAATATATCATGGTATATCCACGTGGTATAAATATCTTACATCAAGCTTCGAGTAGTAAATCCCCAAACTCAGAACGACGAACATAGCCAAAACGATCAATATTTTCTTTCCGGATTGGTCGAAGGAGACTCCATAGTAGCAATAACTACCACGCATACAATGTTCCTAAAAAAATTCATTTTACCAAGCTGTTTCAACAAAAAAAAAAACTCACAACACAAGAAAATACGGTGACCGAAACCATTCCAATCGAAACAATAATTTGCCATTGTTTTGCTAGTACTCCTACCATACCAATGCACAAGCTTGTTGCCGAAACAATGACATTATAATACCATTCAGAAATGGCGAGAATCGAAGATCCAGTATCAAGAGCTAATCGCACCCCTTCTAACAGGAACAAAATCACATTGCATATCGCTCTCATGACCCAATGTTCAGGTTGAAAGATGATGTCTGCTTCTCTTCTTTCTTCTACCGGTCTCTCAACCCTATGTCGAATATTATGGCGACCATGATTCATCTGAAAGAATTTTTTTTAAAAACAAAGTCTTTAGAATCCAATATTCGAGAAAAAAAGAAGAATGAATAATAATTGTTGGATTCTGTTTATATACCTTCGTTTCCCGCGCACGGCATGTTTTTCACCTCGCGCGGGATATATGAGTAAATTTTTTCCCGCCGCTGCGATAAATCACGGCAACACCTATCTCGTGCAAATTTAAAAGTAAAGGCACGCATTTCCAATGGTTTCAAGCATATATGATCGTGATCTCTCAACTAATTTTTATGTCTATTCGGCACTTTTTAGATTTTTTGACTTTTGGGAAAGTTATTTTTTTTCGAGTTTTTTCAAGTTTTTTCGAGTTTTTCAGTACTAAATTTCATTAAAAGATCACAAGAACGCCTATAAAGGTGACGCGTTAAAATTTTTTAGCAAGGTGCACAATCAGCAAAAGAAAACATTGTATTCAGTAGAATTTTGAAAAAAAGCCCTCAGAAGCTAGTTAAAAATTAAAAAAAAAATTTTCAGTTATAAATTTAAGTTTTTTAGACTTCAAAGGTTTTACCTCGAACTTTCAACTCGTATATTTCTTTTTCTATTGAGGAGGTAGTAAAAAACATGCCGTGTCCCGCTATTAGCTGCTCACAAGTTCTTACATTTATAAATTACAGCGTTATTTTTTTCTTCTGTTCATTATTTTTCGTCGATGAATCTAGACCAGCTGTACTGAATTTGACAACGATTGTGGTGTATAGAACAGTCCAAAGGATTCCGATGTTGATTGGTCCTGTGAAAAGCATCACAAATCTGGCGAGAACTCCCAAGAAGACGGCAACAATTGGCACATCAATAATTCTTGGAGCAGGAGGCGGTGGTGTGGGGTTTTGTACCGTTGGAGTTTGAGATTCTGGCGACGATAATGGAATATTGCCGAACGTAGTTGGAGTGGCCACAGCAGAAGAGTCTGAGAATATACGAATGAGAATAAGAAAAAATATTAGAAAATTCCGTTATTTAGACTAATTCTATTTACAAAATCGAATTTAAGGACTATAAGAAAACATTTACCATTTTGAATGATGTAACATTCTCCTCCTTCCATTGCTGGTGCATGTCGTTTTCCATTCTCATCGCCACCGTTTGACAATATCCGACTCATTCGACATTCAGAATTTTCCAATATTTTCGCCATTCGTCTTTGTCGCCTTTCTTAAGCGGTTAATTGTGCTTTGGACAGAACGTCGGTCATCTGACAGAAAATAATAATTATTAAGATTAATTTTTAAAAATTTTACTCCATGAGAAACCTAAGATCGAGAAAATATTTTTATTTTAAAACAAATATCAAAACAAAACAATAATGACGAGCGGTTTTCCTCGAGAAGTCTAAATAAATGGCCTATGGGATTCTAGTCCCCGCGCATACTGCGAAAACTAGGCCACCTAAATTTATTTTTTCGGTTAGAATTTTAAAATGTAATTTTTCGGTTAAAGGGGGGCTGAGGGGACGAAATAAATGGTTTAGAAATGATGAAAGTATGATTGTTGATAAATAAATGAAAAAAAATCCAAAGAAAAACTCAAAAATGGCGAAAAAAAAAGTTCCGAAAAAAAAAACCATAGCCCCTGTGTTCGCCCTAATATGGCCGAAGAAACGCTTTTTGTTTTCTAGGTCATTTGTTTTTTTCTCGGCCGCCTGTTTTTTATCTTGTTTTTCTCTTCTTTCCAATTTTTTTTTCAGAGAAAATTATCCATAAAAGAGTATTAAAACAAATAAACGTTCAAAAGAAATGTATAAAAGAATTTTAAAAAAATATTTTTTCAAAAAATAAAATTAGGCGGCCGAGAAAAAAGAGACGGCCTAGAAAATCAAGAAGCGTTTCTTCGGCCATTAGGGCGAAGAGAGGGGGTATGAGTTTTTTTTCGGAACTTTTTTTTTCGCCATTTTTGAGTTTTTCTTTGGATTTTTTTTCATTTATTTATCAACAATCATACTTTCATCATTTCTAAACTATTTATTTCGTCCCCTCAGCCCCCCTTTAACATACTTTTATTTTACATAACTTCGTATTAATTCGTTTTTAAAACAATATTAGTTTCTTTCAGAATGATATTCTCTTCTCCGTTACTGAAAGAATCAGCATTGGCGAGAGGAAAATCGATTTATCGAAAAGTAAGAGTTTTCTCTGAAATTTTGCCTCTTGCCTCGAAAAACAGAGTCCAGGCCGGAAGAAAAGCGAAAGCTGCTAGTAAGTTTTTGGTAGTTTTAAGATTTTCAACTTTCGATATTTAGGCTCTTCATGCACTCAAGAATTGCAATCTTTATTTTGATGTTTGAAAAAATGGGAGTTTGATGATCAGCCATGTGCAAAACAGCATACTTCTTATATGGATTGTGTTCATAAAGGTGCACAAGAAGCTGCAGAATATAGAGAAGCGGCCAAAAAGGTGAGAACATTCTATTTTTTGTTTTTATATTTAAAAAAAATTAGGAATAGTCCGAAAAATGTGCTAAATTCCTTGGAGGATATTTTCTTCGAAGAAAGGCTTGTTAAAAATAGAAATGACATTTGAAATCATTCAAAACATCATTTTTATCTCTGTCAATTCGTTTTTTAAATAATTCAACACAACTTTTCGAGGAACGCTTGGTGAAAGTGGAGCCGGTGGCAAAAACACAATGACAACAAAATTATGAAACTTTTCCCTCAACCAGACCTTGGACAACAACCATATCGCCAGATGAAAAGACTTCCGACACAGTCTTATGCTGATGATACATTCCATAGAAAACATTGGGTTGGTAAAAGAAGTTAAGATATTCTTTGTGTATTCCATTTTTTTCTGTTAGGCTGATTTGTTAATAGAAAGTTACATTGAAATAAAATTGTTTTTTTTTAAATCAAACTCCTCCATGCCCATAAAACCACAAAAAGTTTCCCCGTAAATATGTTGAGCAAAAGAACACATTGAATTGTATGGGTTTGCACATTTACCAAATCTCTCGTCTTCAAAGTTTCTTAAATCTTTACCATAGGTGGGATACCGCGGTCTTGGCCTAGTAACAACCTTATCTTTTTTTCTAACTCGAAGAGGATTCGAAGAACAGTGATGAAAAATTGGTCATATATTCGTTTTTAAGTATTTTTTCGGCGTTTTTGCTGCATTTTACGTTTTGTAGTCGCCTTAACTTTTAAAAATTATTTCTTGTATCGAGCTTAACTCTGAGATTTCGAAATGACCCAATCCCACCTATGATCTTTACAATAAATTTAAAAACCTCAAAATCACAAAGTGTAACTCTCGGAAATACTCCATTCTCTCGCAATGTATCGTTTCCGTCCTTGAATAATGTTTTCCCCATTGTGAAAAAAGGCTCACCCTAGCACGACTCTTCGAAGGTGTATTCTGCACAGTGTCAACTCCAGCAGAGATCAGCAGAACCACTTGCAAATTCAGCATTCGATTCATTTCTACGAAGAAGTGGGAGAACGATGTTCATTTGTTTGAGTGTTCTGAACTTTGAATAATAGCGAAATAAAGACGAAGATATCTCACTTTCTCTGCTCTTCGTGCTGCAATTAGTTCTGTTGTAAACACAACATCTGCATGTTGGGCCATCCATTCCAAGATAGATATTTATGAAGCGTTGAACGTGCTCACGATTTTCTGAAGAGGGAATAGGGGTTGAAATTCAAGCATCGAAGTGTTTTTTCAAAACTTACTCAAATCATCTCAAAAATATTTTTTGAATGTTTTTCGGAACTGTTAAATTAAATTAGATTCTGAAAAAATTATTTTATAATTAATGAACGCTCGAAATAAACAATTCAGCGATTAAATAAACACGAATGAAATTCAGTTTGTATTATTTGTATTATATAAAAATGTCTAATAAATAATTGAAAAATTCAAATCACTTGTGTTTCGCACCATTTTTTGATTGTGACGGGAAGTCTATTGGAAAGTTGTTTTAAAACTTTGTATAACTGTTATAGGTTTCTTGCATTAAAGACATAGTTCCACTTATCGTCTTATATTTTGTCTTTAATTGTCAAATCGAGAAATTTATAAATTTGGATTTTTAACTCACATAAATTATCACGTGACAGGGCTACCTATTTTTGAATTATGTGGTTTCTTGTCTTTAAACTCCACCATTCGGAGCATACTCCGAAGTTAAAAATTATTTTTCAGTCGATTTAATGTGTCATTGACCCAACAGATTTTTCCATCACTTCGTGTTTTTATACGCAACATTTTTTTTTTGAAAAAAAGGGTTTTAATACGTCTCTACTACACGGACGCAATAAATTGATCCATACGTCGATTCGAAAGACGATACATCTGGTGCTTCTCATCTTCAAATTTCATTTTTTGTGCAACTTCTCATTGGAGCAAAAAGTTGACGAGGTCAGGAACCCGACAAGAGAGTATAAATGATGAAGAGGAGTCGAATTGAGCAAGAGAGAGATATGATAGGGAGTTGAAATATAAATATTATTTGAGAGAATATAGAGAAGTTAAGAAGTTTGTTGGGACCCTTGTCGTTGATTGAGGGTGGAAAGGGAAAGAATGCACGGAGAAGAGGTTTAGGTTGAAATGACCAAACTACTTTCGATTCGATAACTTTTCGAAACTGTTTTGTTTACTCTTTTGTTTTGTGTTCAACTTGTACTTATAAATTTACTTCAATCAAGGATTTTGTCTTTTTTTTTTCAAATTTCTGGAATTTTCAATCAAATTTTGTGCTAATATTTTATAAAAATTTGGTAAATTTCGTATATTTATAGAAACGTTTACAATTTAGAAAATTGAAAAAAAAACCTTTACTTAATCTGTAGAAAAATTTTTTTAATTTAATAACCTGAAACTTGAATATAGCCCCCTCTTTTTTTTTTTAATTGAAACCTTACGGGAGCTCCCTATTCTAATAAATTTAAACGCAATTTTTAATAGGACTATACGCAGGTTATAAATGTTGCTAAATAAATCTTGAAATTGAATTTTATATACCTAAACGATAGTCAAAAAATTTGCAAAAAAAACGTAGAAAAAGTCACCCGGAAAAAGTATATAACCTGCTAATAATCCGCCCTTAAAGTGTTTGTTAACTGATTTTCAATTTTTGTTTTAATCTATTAAGAATCACCATTTATTATTGTCAACTTAAACATTTTGTATCATCCATTTTCTACTGAAAGACCGCAGCGCAACCTCTTGCAGGTAAAAATAGCATGACTTTGTGAGAGACTTAGATTTTGAGGGTAGGTCAAAACCAAGTTTCATGATCAAGAATATTTGAGTTGACAATAATGCATTTATTTTTTAAAAATTTCCGGACGCCCGAGGGTCCAAACTCCGCCAAAAGTGCCGAAAACAGGCAATGTCAGTGCAAAACGGATAATTTACAATTTGCAGGGCAATATAGCTCAAAATGACACTTTTAAACTGAACTTTTTTGTTGATTCCATTTGATTCTGAGTCGATTAAAACCAAAATTGAACATATGAGTAAACAGACAACTTTTCAGTTACCACGATCCAAATTCAAGGCAAAAAATTAGAATTGGAATGGAAAATCTAAAGTTGCTCTATCTCTACCTTTAAGTTCGTTTTCTGTTTTTTTAAACTTTATTTCAAATTGTGGAGTTTGTTATTAGAGCGTGACATTTTTGTGATTTCCTTGACTTAATTTGATTATTTAAAACTTTAAAAAGCAGTGATAATTATTTGAATTTGTTTACTACAAAACGCGCATCGCTTGCTAAAAATCTGAAAATGCCCCCACATGGCTTTTTTTGTAATTTCGTGCTTTATCTGTTTCAGATTTCCTTATTTTAATTGAATTTCAAAAACAGAAACCTTGACACTCTGCCTTTAAGAATGAGGTCTATCTCATCAAATTAATCTCGAAAACTCCAGATTTATAAAAGAACGTCAATGTCTGCTGTTCGTGTTTTAATCATGTTTCGATCTCAATCCCTGACTCATCAAAAATATCTCTTGCTCTTCTTTTTTTTTTTGCTTCGACCCCTTCTTTAAAAAAATCGCAACACATTTATTTTTTGTGTCATTCTTGATATCTCTTTTCAATTTGATACCCCTTTAAATACCGCTAAGACACCAGAAAAAAGGCAATAAATTGGCAGACGCCACACGGACGACTGCTCTTTTCCAATTTTTTTATTCTTTTCTCCAACTTCGTATTGGAGCAAAAGCAGACGAGGTCAGGAACCCGCCAAATATGAAGCGAGAGAGTGTGTGAGATGAAGAGAAGTCGAGAATTGAGCAAGTATATGGTGGGAGGTTAGACGGATATGATAGTGGGGCGAAATGTAGTGAAAGGGGAATTGGAAGGGAAATAGTATGGGTATTTGAGAGGGAGTAGAGAAGATAATAAGTTCGTTGGGACCTTAGTGAATTGTGAGAAGATGAATATATTGTATTGGTTGAAGAGATATAGAGGTAAATTGACCGCCTCCCTTCAATCTAATATACTGTTTTGTTTATTTTGTTGTTCTATCTTGTATTGTACTTACATCCCGATGATGCTCAACAATATTTCTCCCTTTTATTCAAGTATTATTTTTTTGCTATTTTTTTAAAGATATTTATCGGTCGTAAAACTGTTCCCTTTTCATAAAAAGTAACATTATTATCATTGTCCTTATTATATTATACAGAAAAGTGCGCAAGTTATGATGACAAAGACCTTGATAATAATTTGATGGATTGATAACAACGGTAGAGTGTTCTAATACCAAATGTTGAGAAATTTTCTCTTCTATTAAATACTTGTATTGTTGTCTCACAAAATCGGCTTCATAAACGTGAAATTCCCTATTTTGCGAAATAGTGTGTGGTGAGGGATAATAATACAACGCAACGCATCCCTTCCCATTGCCCTCACGCGTGGCGTTTCGTTTTTTTGACACAGGTTTTTCACGTTTATTTAACAGATTTTGTAAACAACTAATATATAAACACTTGAATTTTTTGATTTTAATTAACTTTTTGGAGTTTACTTTCGGCTTATGCATCTTATTTACAAGAAATCAATGTAGTGCGATTACTGTATCCATTAAAGGGACATAAGAATTCTCAAATTAATAAAACGATTGGAGAAATTCAAAATTCGATATTTATCAATTGATTATTAAAATTGCTTAATGAGCAATTGTTATTTAAAGAAAAGTTAAGCGAATTTTTCAAATTTGTTTTGTGTATTTAAAAGTGTAAAAAAATTTTAGGATCCTTTAAAAACTGGTAGAATTTCGATAAATTGATTTTCCTTTAATTTTGACAATCCTAAATATTGGACTTCTTTTTTCGCGTTTCATTTTCCAAGTGTAACGGCGTGCCCACGCTAATTTTAACACGTTGACTTGGCAATGTGCCAAAATCAGAATTTTTGATTGCATAGTGCACATAGAGTTTTATAAAATTTCTAGATCTCTCAATTGCCTCAAGTTTTGATTGACAAACATATTTTTTTCATATTAAAGACAGAGTATATATTTTCATTTTATTTATTATTATCAATTTTGGAGATTATTAGTTCTTCTGAGAGTCAAAAAATCCACTATCACCCGTCTCACTCAATCTGTTTTCAATAAGAAACATTTTGAAACTTCTATTTCGTGTTTTAAAGACAGTGTACCAGGAGTCCAATTTCAATCCAAAATGTAGTTTAAAAAACTAGAAATTTTTTTCCTTTAAACATTTCGTTTTTTTTTTAATTTTTCATCATAATAATATTTCTATTATCATTTTTTGACAAATTCAATTGAATTACAAGAAAAAACTCTACAAATTATGATAATTACAATAGGTGGTGGTACATCGTCTTTAAGCATTTTGATTCAAGTCGCAACTTTCCCTGTTCTTTTCCCTATTGAACATCTGTTCAATTATGTATATTACTCCACGAAATGTTTAAAAATTATTCCTGAAAAAAAACTCTACCCCTCGTCAAACCATCTGTGTAATTTACTAGCCGGTGCTGCCCCTCCCTCCTAAAACATGTGCATCCCATCTGCGAGTTTTGTTTTTCTTTCCCTTGCTCTTACTGTTTTATTAAAATAACCAGGAGTTGCGTGCCGCTACGCGGCAAAACTCCTGGACGACGCCTCGCCTTCGGCTTCGCTTCCCAACACGCATCCGGCGTGCCCCTTTTGTTACATTCGTTTCAAATAAAGATTACTTATTATGAGATTCCAAACATGGTTACCTAATTTTTCTTTGAAATCCGCAGTTAGTTGTTCGTTAATGAAAATCCGGAATTATTAGGTTTCGAAAAATTCCCCATATTTCGGTGACCCCTATGGTCTACCGGTTAAGTCATCATTTCTTTACGTGAACCGATGCGAGTTCAATTCCACTCAGTAACTTTTGAATTTTACTATGAAAAAGGCTTCAGACGCACAAAAAATGGGGACAGACGCCCCGCCTCCTTACCCAGTTATATAAAAGGATATTATATATCTTACAAATAATCAATGAAGTCTCTAGCTCAAAAGTTTTATCAAAAAAGCAAAAATGCCCACCGAATAAAATATTACATTGCACTTTCATCCGACCTTTCAATCTATATATATTTTTTTCATTTTGTTCCATCTTGACATTTGTTGCACGTTATAAAAAACGATGATGATTCTCTCTATCTCAAACCAAACTTTTATCAAATATATTTCTTCGTTTTTTTCAGCCTTTAACATCATTTAAAATCGAGTCGAGCGTACTGCTTCATAATGCGGTACGCGACTCTCGGTTATTTGTTGTTTTTAATATCAACATTATGGGCTCAAGAGCAGCCGAACCATACTGACGATCGATGTAGGGATAGATCATGCTACCCGATTACCGGTAATTTGTTGATTGGAAGAAAACATCAGTTGAAGTCATCGTCAACGTGTGGATCTCAAGGAAGACAGAGGTGAGACAGGTTTCGGGTCATGACGCAATTTTTAAACACAAAATTGAAAATTAAATATTTTTAACGTGACACCTTATTTATTGAGGGTTTAATTTTTTCAAAATTATTTATAAGTTTTCTTACAAAATGATGCTAAGTCGAAATTTCTCGGGATTTAAAGTAGGACTCCGCGGACGAAAGAAATAACTCGAGGATGAAAGAATATTCGACTTTCTATCGAATGGTAATTACCAAAAATAATGAGTATAGGTTAATCCGTTGGAAAGCCACAAAATTTTTGATGAAAAACGCAGTTTTCTGAAAAAAAAATAACACTGAAAAAATCATTTTCGACAAAAATATTTGCATCGTTTCAAGACACTAACGACATTTAAGGCGCATGCGCCTTGAATACAGTTGGTCGAAATAGTGTGTGGCGTTGAGAGACCCAGACATTTTATTTCAAACGACTTTTTCAAAAATGTTTTTTATTACAAATTTTTTGGTTTTCCGACGGATTAACCTATACTTAAAATAATAGCTTGTGAATACAATTTTTAGTTTAAAAAAACCAGCCAAACCCTTAAATTTTCATTTTAAATTTAAACTCAGTGAACCAGGAGCTCTATTTTTTGCAAGTAAATGCGTGTAACATCCTTAAAAAACGAGTCCAGGTCAATTAATAATAGCTCAACCATAGTTTTCTTAAAAATAATTATGAAAATTCAGGTTCTGCATCGTATCCCATTTGGAAGAACAAACAAAATGCTTCTACTGTGATTCGAGAACCGAATGGAAGCCACAACGTGAGCCATATAGGCTGAGTCATCGGTAAGACTTTTCCCATCTTTTTTATTATATAAAAAAAGAAGAAGATGCACTTGTTGTAAAGTGTAACATTTATAAAAATAAAGAGGGAAAAATCATTGCAAACTAGACTCTTTCAGTATCGAAAATGTGGTTTCCGAAGTGTTCGAAGATAAGAATAGAAATTGGTGGCAATCGGAAAATGGTGACCAAAATGTGACGATTCAATTGGATCTGGAAGCCGAATTTCATTTCACTCATTTGATCATGACGTTCAAATCTTTCCGGCCAGCGGCGATGATCATTGAAAGATCGGCGGATTTTGGAAAAACTTGGCAAATTTATCGCTATTTCGCTTATGATTGCGATAGTAGTTTCCCGGGAATTCCTGAAGGACCACCGAAGAAGCACACGGATGTCATTTGTACAAGCCAATATTCTGATGTTGCACCATCAACTGGTGGAGAAATTGTTTATAAGGTTATCTCGCCGCATATTGTGACTGAGAATCCATACGCTGATGAGATTGCGAATTTGTTGAAAATCACGAATTTGAGATTTAATTTCACGAAATTGCACACTCTTGGAGATGACTTGCTGGATTATAGGTAAGGGTTATCTGATGGAAATTTTTGAAATTGGAGAATTTTCCAGACCAGAAATTGATGAAAAGTATTATTATGCTATCTATGAGATTGTTGTTCGTGGTTCTTGCTCATGTTACGGACATGCTTCTCGTTGTATTCCAATTGATCCAAATCAGTCTCCAAATACAGTTATGGAAAGACCAGATATTGTAAGTTTATTAATTATTGTTGGGATAATTAAAAGAGAAGAAACTGCGCTCTATCGAAATTCTAAATACCAGTTTTAAAGGGACATTACGTTTTTTTTTCTCATTTTGCACTAACTCGGCTTCAATTTGCGTTTTTCTTTTCAATTTCCACGATTTTACTTTTCAAAATTTTGACAACAGTTTTAAAAATTTGAAATTTCTTATGTCCTGTGTTGTACGGTATTTTCACTAATGGGCAGATTCTTTTTGAATAATCCTACAGTATAATTTTAAAAGAAAAATGTATTTCTTTAAAGGTGCATGGAAGATGCGAATGTATGCACAATACAGAAGGATTGAATTGTGAAAAATGTAAAGCATTCTACAACGATCTTCCATGGAGGCCAGCTATCGGTGATGAGAAGAATGAGTGCAGACAATGTAACTGTAATCGTCATGCATTGAGATGCCACTTCGATAGAGGAGTTTATGAAAATTCGGGTATCAGAAATCGTTGTCATCGTTATTTTTAAACAAATCTTATTTCAGGATTCGTATCTGGTGGTGTTTGTGATGATTGTATGCACAACACGCAAGGAACCAATTGTGAACAATGTAAGCCATTCTACTACAGAGATCCACGAAGAACCATCGATGATCCACACGTCTGTCTTCCTTGTGAATGTGACAAAGCTGGCTCACAAAATAATGGAATTTGTGAAGGAGAAGAGGATGCTGAAAGAGGATTGGTCGCTGGAAAGTGTTATTGTAAGGCGAATGTGGACGGGCAAAGATGTGAGAGATGTAAAAATGGATATTGGAATCTTACCGAAACTAATGTTGATGGATGCGTTGCTTGCACTTGTAATCTTTTGGGAACTTATAACAATGAAGGATGCGACAAGTATACTGGAACGTGCACTTGTAAACGACTTGTTACTGGAGAGAATTGTGATCAATGCTTGCCGGAACATTATGGTCTTTCTGAACATGTCGAAGGATGCAAAGCTTGTGATTGTGATATTGGAGGCTCTTTTGATAATAACTGTGATGTTTCATCTGGACAATGTAAATGTAGAGAAGGATTCAGTGGCAGAAAGTAAGTTTAACTTATTTAGTGTGCATTTTTTAAAAAATTAATTTCAGATGCGAGACTGCCGACTCAAGCTTCTATTGTGCTGATATCACTCACTACGTCTACGAAGCTGAATATTCAAACGTGACAAGAGGTGAAATTGAAACAAGGGAATGGCCATCTGATCCACATTCTCAAACATGGACTGGAGAAGGATTCGCCCAAGTTTCGGAAGGAAGCATTATCACAATTAATCCAATTGTTGAAGTTAGCCAAAGTTATAATATCATCATTCGGCATGATGCAGCAAGGGTAAATTAATCAATTTTCACTTGAAAAAATATAATCCTCTATTTTTCTAGGATCCAATTGGTTGGGAAAATGTGCAAATCACGATCGTCCGACCAGAAGAATCGACAGGATTCTGCGCAGAAGCTCCTCCATCTGATGACTTCCTCATCGCTCGAATCTATCCAGGCTCAAGATATATCGAAGTTCAACCGGCGATTTGTCTCGAAGCCGGCCTCACCTATGAAATTCGCATTCGTTTCAACGAGAAGCGAACAAATGCTCATCCACAGGAAAGAGCTGCTGCGAATATGTTGATCGATTCGATTCTTCTTGCTCCTCCGAGCTCGGAATTGCATATTTTCAAGGGATCCGCGAAAGCTGAACAACACTTGTCGGAATACAATAGATATCAGTGCCGTCATTTGTCATTAGCGTTGGCTTTGTACAAGGATCAGCCAAATGAAGTTTGTCAGAAATATGTGTGTCCAGTTGCTGCTGCATTGCTCAATAAGACTAGTGAATGTAATTGCGATGCGACTGGTTCAACATCAGGAATCTGTGATGTTAAAGGTACACAATTATTTATTTTTTAAAATCATTATTATGTTTATTTCTCTTAGGTGGTCAATGTGAATGCAAACCAAATGTTGTTGGACGTCGGTGCGATAAATGTGCGATTGGAACTTATGGATTTGGACCAAGTGGATGCTCGAAATGTGACTGTGATTCAGTTGGAAGTTTGAGCAATGATTGTGACAAGCAATCCGGACAATGTGTGTGCCGCGAGAAGGGAATCTATGGAAGACAATGTAATCAATGCCAGCCTGGATTCTGGGGATTCCCTGAATGCAAGGTTTGCCAATGTAACGACCATGCCAACATTTGTGACCAATCAACTGGAGCTTGTATCGAGTGTAGAGATTTGACAACCGGACATTATTGTGATAGATGCCAGGATGGATATTATGGAGATCCGAGACTGGGAGTTGGAATCGCTTGCAAGCCATGCCCATGTCCAGGAGGACCGACTAGTGGTTATCAGCACGCCGACACTTGTTATCTTAGAAATTCTGTCAACAATACACAAGATATTGTTTGTAATTGTAAGTCTGGATATCAAGGAGAAAGATGTGGAGAATGTGCCACGAACCATTGGGGATCACCAAGAGAAGTTGGTGGAAGTTGCGAACGATGCGATTGTAACGGAAATATTGATATGGCGGTTGAAGGAAGTTGTGATGCGGCAACTGGAGAATGTCTCAAATGTTTGCATCATACTGAAGGAAATCAATGCGAGAATTGTGTTGATGGTTATTATGGTGATGCGAAACTTCGATCTTGTCAATCTTGTGTTTGTAATGGACTCGGAACCAATGTCACAAATGGAGCATGCGACAGAGTGAGTGGACAATGTCCATGCCATGAAAATGTCATTGGAATGCAATGTGATCAATGCGCTGAAAATCATTACAATTTGGCAAGTGGAACGGGATGTGAAGCATGTGATTGTGATCCAAATGGTGTTTTGTTGAATCACGAAGGAAATGCACATCTTCAATGTAATATCTTTGATGGACAATGTCAATGTAAGCCAGGAAGAGGTGGAAGGAAATGTGACCAATGTGAAGACTTTTATTGGGGTGATCCAACAACAGCCGATGGATGCCACAGGTAAACATAAACAAAGGGAAATATATTCTAATTTTTATTTATTTCAGATGTGAATGTAATCCAACTGGATCAAAATCACTTCAATGTCATCGTAACAACGGAACATGTATCTGTCAATCTGGATCAGGAGGTGCTCTTTGTAATGAATGTGCTCGCGGATTCACCGGACAATGGCCATATTGTAATCCGTGTGGAGAATGCTTCCATCAATGGGATAACATCATGACGAAATTGCAAAAACAAGTGCATCAATTGATCGAAACTGCGAATAATATCGAGGATACCGGGGTTGCATCAGCATATGATAGTGATTTCGAAAAGATGGAGCAAACATTGCAAGAAACAAAGAATGCATTAGCGGATGCGAATATTAGTAAAGAGGATATTGAAGGAATGAGCAAACAAATCAAGTTATTGAAGACACAAGTTGTGGCGGCTCGAGAAAAATTGAATGCGATTGAGAACAGAGTTTCGAATATTACTCAGGCTGTCGATTTTGCTCAAAAAGATTTGGAATACTTGCAAAAGGAGGCTGAAAAGGTTGAAGTGGCGACAAAGAAATTGGAAGACAAGGCCAGTCAGATCAAGGAGGCTGATGTTTTGGGAGCTTTCAATATTACAAGAGAATCGGGAGCAAAGTCGTTGGATGCTCAAAGAAGAACTGATGCTGCAATTGGAAGGTTTGTTTTTTTCTAACTTCAAGAAAAGTTTTTGGTTTTCAAAATAAATTTTATAGATTGGCAGCTGCTGAAAATGAAGCACTTCAAGCAAGTGAGCTTCTCGAGAAGAACAAGAATGACTTTGAAAAGCAGTTTGTTGAGAATGAGGCGGCTCTTGTTGAAGCTGAGAAGATTCTTCACGGACTTGAAGAATCATTGCCAAGTCTTAATGAGCAAGTTTGTGGTGCTTCTTCGGCTCCATGTGATGCTCTTTGTGGTGGTCCGGGATCTTGCGGATTTTGTGGTGGACAAAGTTGCATGGAAGGTGCTGTAAGCAAAGCGAACCAAGCGAAAATGTTTGCAACTGAAGCTGATACACGATTGGATGAGAAACAGAAGGAAGCTGAAGAAGTGTTGGCAATCGTTCGCGATGTGATTCAATCAACATCTGCAGCCAAAGGAAAAGCTGAAAAGGCGTTGGAAGTGGCGAAGATGACGGCGCAAAGAGCGAATGATTCAAAGACAAGTATTGAGAACGTTTCTCAAGATATTCAAGATTTCTTGAAGAGTTCAAAAGCCACACCGGAAACCATTCGTCAACTTGCTGATGAAGTATTGGCGATGAAGATTAGTTTGACACCGGAACAGATTACTGATTTGACCGGGCAAATTCGAGAAGCATTGACTCAGATAACGAATATTACTGAGATTCTTGATTCGACGCGTGAAAATAAGACATTTGCATTGAATCTGGAACAACGGGCTAGTGTTGTCAGTCAACGAGCTGATGAGATCAAGAAAACAATGGACACAGTTAGGAACGCGTTGAAAGTGGCTGAAGAAGCTCAGCTGGCGGTTACAGCTGCAGTGACAGAAGCGGAAGAAATTTCAAATGCTGCTAAGTAAGAAACACATTTCTATAATTATAAAATAGTTCATTTTTTTAGGGAAGAACTAGAAAACGCGAGGAATTTGACAGCCGCTGCTGAAGAGAAGGCCAAGAATGCGAATGTCAGTTTGGCGGAGCTCGAATCGGTGATGGGCGGTGTGAAAGTAGAATACTTACAAATTTCTGAATCGGCGAAGAATGCGCTACAAACTGTGGATGCGGCATTGAATGCAGCATCGAATGCTGAGAGGAAGAATAAGCAGATTGCGGTGAGCTTTTTGGGAAAAGGTTCGAGAATTAAAACAGTTAATTTTTAGACGGATCTTGAAAGAGCAAATGAATTGTTGGAACAAAGAACAGAAGGACATGAAGCACCGCAACAAAGAGCCGAGAAGTTGAGAGAAAGAGCAGCGAAATTGTTGTATCAAGCACAAAGGCATAATGATGATATTGATAGTATGTTTTCTTTAAATTAATTCTTTTAAAAATTTGGTGGTACACTGTCTTCAACCAAATGTAGAATATTCGACCTTGTAATAGATATTAACCTAAATTCTTTATTTCAGACCTTTCCAAAGGATCAAACGAAATTCGCCTCGACGAATATGAGCAAATTCTGTTGGAGTTGAATGCTCGACTGGAACGTGTTACAAGAAATATTCATGAGAAGACAGATTTCCATGCAACATGTGGATAAATTTTTTTTTCTCGTTCTAGTTTTGAGGTCGAACTTTGTGAAACTTCTTAATTCAGTGATCGACTGCTTTTTTTTTCGCAATTTAATACGGTTGTTTTGGTTTTATTTTCTACTTATTTTCCCATTATTTTTTCATTGCCTAAGTTTTCTTTTTCTATTTATTATGATGAATCTCACAATCATACTTATATATTTCTTTCGAAAATTGAATACAAAAACAACTTTAAAATCTCATTATGACTAACTTGCTGCCTTTTTTCTGTTAATTATTATTTTTTTAAATGTCTTGTGCTATTTTGCGTTATGTTATTCGTTTATAAATCTGTTTGAGTTATTCAGAAGAAGATAGGTATTGTTCCAAAGCTATAAGCTGCAGAGTCAGAAAATTTCAATCAAACCGAACTTTGAGGATATGTAACTTGGACAATTAACACGTTGACTAAAGTGTTTCGAAAACTGAACACAAAAATTAACTCAAAATCTTGTGTTATTGACTAATTTTGGAGTTTTTAAAACTACTGCCTGTTTGAAATTAAAAATTCCGCCATTTTGAGATGGAAACCGAAAATGCGTCAATCAATATCGTTGCTGGCGCACAACTGGTGATGTTTACACATTTTTCACTTGTTGCAGTTTTTGTTGTTTCTTTTTTCGCATGTTTTCTCTCTTTTTTCTTTACACTCCGGTTTTCGTCCTTGGTTTGAGCGTTTTCTAGATTTTTTTGTTATTTTTGAGCATTTCTTTAAAAAAAATGTTTTTTTTTCCAGAAAATGAAGCAATCTCATCTTTTCGAGCTTCAACCCGATCCATATGACTGTACTCAACGTCGAATCGTTAGATTTTGTCTTTTTACGGATGTTAAAAACTCGGTAGGTTCCCTTAGTCATGATAAAATGTATTAAATAAGTTTTCAGGAGGAATTGATTCAACTTGTGAAAGAAGGGAAAATTGACGCTGCTTTAATGAGAGCAGAATTGGTGAGTTTTTTTTTCATTGTCAAAACAGGGACTTGTTATAATAACATTGTTTAGATTTTATCTCCATTTCACCTTCTTGCCGCCGCTAATCGCGCAGTTCATCAGTCTGCACACAATCGAATGATTTGCCGAAGTTTGTCAGCAGAATTGGTTTATTCAATGAGTCCGAGCAGAAATGTAAGGTTTTAAAGCTATTTTGTTGTAAATTTCCAAAAAATGCCGAAAAATATGGTTTATTAAATTAAAAATAAGGGAAAAATAGATTTTACCAGTTTATTTCTTTTTTGTAGTCTCGTAATGATAATTAGAAAAAAATGGGGAAAAATTCATCAAACGTGAAAGATTTTTCGAAAGATGTATGTATCTTCCAAATACCACTAATGAATCAGTTTTAAAGTTTTTTCACATAAACGTACCTGTAAATTTTATAAATTTACAGATTTCCGACTCTTTAATCACATTTGGAATTGCTCCACACACGAAAAATATTATTGCTGGAATTTTTGATGATGAGGTTTGCGTTTTTTAATAAGGCGAAATAAATAAAAATAAGCTGAATTTCAGAGTGGATCGGAAATGAAAAAATTAGCGAAAAAGATTAAAGGAAAGGCGGAACCAATAAAGAATTTGCACAATTTTACCGATTTGGCGACGATTAAAAAGGTACGTAAAGTTGTTATTGATTTTTGTAAAAAGATTAGAGCTCAAATTTTTCAGATCTATCAAGTCGGAAATCCTCGATTTGCTGCGGAAGATCTTCCAGATCATATTGTTTCCCGGATCGTTTCGAAAGACTTCACCTCATAGCCTTTTTGAAGGTTTTTATTATTTTTTTGTGAATGTACCCTCTCCCTTCGACCAAAAATCAGTTCTCGAAAAACAATTCCAGTTTTAAATACTAAATAATAAAACACAATTCTACCTTCGTAATATTTAGTGCGTTTCGAAAAGTAGAAAGCTTCAAATTGTATAGTTTCTTTTTTTATCTGTTTCCTTTTCTGTCCCAGTTGTTGCTTTCAAAGTGTTTTTTTTCTTTTTTTATATAAATTTACTGTTCTTTTCCAAACACTAATAAGTAAAATTGTAAGTTTTTTTCTCAAAACGTTTTTTTTCATATTGTTCAGAAAAGTGGTAGCTTAGATCATATATCTGAAAAATTGAGCATTTCCTCAAATATAAAAGTATAAAAGTGTTTCAGGCCGCAAAAAAGAGAAAAGGTGAGTCATTGTTTATTCTTGAAAAAGGAAAAAGAAACGTCATGGAATTGGAACCCGTGATTAATATACATCAAAATCAAAAAGCACCAACAATATTTCATACAAACAGCGATGTTTCACATTCTCATTAATGAATGAGCGAGTCATTCAGATTCTGTAAATAAAGAAAAGTGAGAGAATGATAAGAATCCCAGCGACGCTGAAATTCAGACCGTTACTCGAGTTGCATAAATCTCCGGCACAGCAGCAGATTTTCTCATCGATTGAACCACGGCAACCGACGTCCTAGAAAAGGGGGAATATTAATGTTTTGAGTGGGAAATAGGAAACGGCACATTTGGGAAAATTTTAGGAAATAAAATAGAAGTGTTGAAAAAGAAGCGAGTTTTCCTTGCTTTTCAAAAGTTTCTTTATTGATTTCCGCCGTGCTGATATTTAAACTTTAGCGTTACAAAATATACTTACAAAACATTTTCCGACTTCACCGCAACTTTTGGTTTCTGTGTAGCTGTTGTCCTGGTTCTTGTGTCGGAGGACATAACTGTTGAAGCAGAAGTCTGCGTTGGCGCATTGAACTGTAATTATTTTTGTAATTAATGCGACATATTTTTAAGAATAAATAAATAACCGGAAAACTTGCGAATTTTCGGAAATTTAGCACTTATCTGAAATATATTAGAATCTTTTTTAAAAAGATATTTGCTAGCAATTTTTTCTCGTATTTGAAGCAAAAATTATAAAAACGTGACGGTTTAGCTAACGTTTAAATGGTTCAAATCTCATTTCCATGTTGTGCCCGGATTTGATAGCTAAATTTAGAAGGAACAAAAAATTAAACACTTCTAAACAGATTGTTAACGTCACGGTGGAAATAAGGTAGTTTCGTTCCCTTAAGATGATTTATCAGGCAAACAAGCAGACTCCAATGCTATTAATTTAGTTCAAGTGGCTCGTTGGAGTTCAGGAAAAATTTGTAATGGTATTTTCGTGATAAAAATAGGGAATTCATCAATAATTTGCGCGAAAAAAATTTAAAGCCGTGTTCTTGAATTTAGAAGTCTGAAATTTATTTCAGAAAAAGAATTATTGCGAAAATTATCGATCCAGTAAATTCTACAGCAATTCGGTTTTAAAATGTTACCTTTTGTATTTGCTGAGATTTTCGAAATTAAAAAAAATAATTGAAAAATCTCTAAAAACTTTTTTTTTCAATTTTAAGTAATTTTTAAAGTTTACTGGTTTATTTCACGTATTATTTTATTTCGATTTAATTCTCTCCTTTTAAATCGAAATAAAATAATACGTGAGTTTTTTTGCTTTAAATACTCCGCAAAATAATAGAATTCATAAAAAAAGAGTGAAAAACTGGTTCTACGCTCAATTTTAGGCATTAGTAACAGTTCAGTTGCGTTTTTCAATAAAAAAATATTTAAAAAAAGTATATACCCGAAATAAAAGGTCCCCCAATCTCTGGATCCAAACGTCTTCCATTCGAAACGGTTTCCTGACCCTGCCAGCATTGAATAGCCGATGAAATAACAACAATTGATGAGAAAACGAGGAAAAATTTCATTTCTCTTCTTCTTGGAGTGAAATATATGAAACAAAGAAACGAATTCCTCAATACTCGATATTTATACAGTTTCTGTGTAGTTGTAAGCTTTGGGAAAAAAAAAAAAGAAAAAAAACTTGAGGGTTGGATTGGAGCAGGAGAGATACTAGTTTGAAGCGTTGGGTAAATATTCCCAAAACTTTATTTTCGGGTTTACTTTACTCTTTTTTAGCAAACAAATGACTTGTATTTGTTTTTCATGAGAAAGAAAAATGTTTGAAACATTCATTTTTGTATTTTTTCCCAGAAATGCTCATCGAAACATGTTTTCGAAATATGGGACGGTTTGTACAGTTGCAAATTGCACAATGCTCGACGACGTCTTCATCGTACGGATTATTATTAGGTGGAAAAGGAGAAACATTTTTGAAAACGGTTAGAGAAAGGCTAGAAGATTCGAGGAATGGAAAAACAAGTGGTAAAAATTCAAAAAAATTAACAACAATAGAAAAAAAGCTCACAGTTTCCAGCGCAGCCTGAGCAAATAAGTTATTGGGAAGCAGTCGTAAAACAAGCAAACGTTTTGGAAACCACACGGAACGAAATCAGCCAATTGAAAAGTATAATGAACGACGTGAAAGAGAATGAAGAAATGAAAGTGTTAGCGAAAGAGGATTTGACGAATTTGGAAGGGATTTTGGAGGAGAATTTAGAGGAGTTGGTTCAGAAAACGGTACCGCTTACCAATATTGATGTTTTGACGAAATGTCAGATTGAATTGAGCAGTGGAGCTGGTGGACAAGAAGCGATGTTATTCACTGGTGAACTTTTAGGAATGTATTCAAAGTTGGCGCAAAATAATAATTGGAAATGGGAGCCGTTGCAGGTACGATCTATAAAAGTTTATAAATAATTTACCTTCAGGTTGATAATGTCGCTCTTGGAGGCGTTCGAAGTGCATTAATTGCGGTATCTGGAGAGAATGTTTATTCGAAAATGAGATTTGAGGCCGGTGTTCATCGAGTTCAACGGGTACCTATTAATGATTCGAGAATGCATACGAGTACTGCAAGTGTTTCAGTACTTCCAGAGCCGGAAGAGGTGAGGGATTCTAAAAAAAAACTTGAGTTTAAAATACTTCAGGTTTTTAAATGTGTTCCAATTAATATTAATGTTTATTAAAAGTAGATCCGATAAAACGCGTTTAAGATGAATGACCTTTTTCTGAAAATCGGAAAATTTTCTATAATTATGCCTTTTCCGCTATTTTCCGAAGTTCTTAAATTCTTTTGTGACTATTTTCAGTTATTAAAATTCTTTACAATTCAGAAAACGGTTATTTTTTCGATAAAACCCACTTTCGTTTAAAACAAAACGAGGGCTACACTGTATTTAATCCCAAAATCAAATAAAAACTGGTCTGAAGAACATAAAACACATTTCCAGGTATCTGTTGTGGTTCCAAGTGATTCGGTGAAAATTGAAGCGATGAGAGCATCCGGACCAGGTGGACAAAATGTGAACAAGCGGTCGACAGCGGTTCGAATGACACACAAGGAAACTGGAATAGCGGTGCATTGTATGGATGAACGATTTCAGCATTTGAATATTCAGGTTTCACAACATTCTCATGGATATTTACGAAAATAATGAGTTTCAGATTGCATATAAAAGATTAGCAGCGATTTTGATGCAGAAACAAGTCGACACAATGCAGGAGAAAATTGTGTCGAAGCGAAAATTACAAGTAATTGAATTTTTGATGTGGAAGGGTTTATTTAATTATTGTTTCTTTTCAGGTTGGATCAAAAGCTCGAGCCGAGAAGATTCGAACTTATAATTTCCAACATGATCGAGTGACGGATCATAGAATTCAGATGGCAATCACAGGTGTTGAAGATTTTCTGAATGGTGGTGAAATGTTGCTTGCGATGGTTGATAAATTACAACATCAATATTTAGAAGACCGGCTGGAAAACATAATTGAGAATTGTATTGTTGAATAGGAGTTTTTTTAAAGATATGTTTTAGAATATTGTTTATTAGGTTCATATTAATTTTGTTGTTATTAATTAAATTATTCTAAATTTAGCTTCTCCTTTTGACTCTTGAATATTCGGTTGAGCGAGTCGAAGACGGTGTTTGAAATATCCCTTGATTGAAACTGTAAACGAAATTATATTTTTTAAAAATGGGGGAGGGCTCCGGAGAGCTTAGAAACGAGTTTCAAATGAATTAAACAATTGGCTATTAGTTTCTGAGCTCTCCGGAGCCCACTCTTAAGAAAAATGAATTAATATTACCTTTGTTAAACTAACGATATGATGATAAGTTCGATTTTTCGGTGAAACGCTAGAAAATTGAGATCGATAAAAGCTGAGAGCTTCATGAGATGTTCGAAGATGACTGGCCAATTTTCGAAAATCAAAACCGGCCGAGTGCTCCTCAAAAGTGTCGTTCTTATTGAAAAGTAGCAGAAAACCGGTGTCGGCAAAAATCGGATTCTGAACTAGCTCTTGATAAATCCCAACGGTTTTGTCCTTTAAATGCCCCGTATAAAACGCCTGATCGCATAATTCGCTTAAATCTACAATAAAACAGAGAACCGACGTGTTGTTGAAATGCTCTTCCCATCGACGACGCCAAATATGATGTCCTGGAAGTTCGAGAACTCTGCAAAGAAAAGGGTTTTGAGAATATATAGACTAGAGACCAAAGATTTACTCGAATCGTGATAATCCGATGCGGATTGTTTCCATGTTTAATCCAATTGTCTGAGAATATGAAAGGAATATATCGGTTTCTGTTGGGCAATATGCTTTGTGAAGAATTCGGTCGGTGTGTTGGATAAAGCTGAAAGAAATTATGTGAGAGAAATTTTTTTAATGGAAAAACGAGATTTTTCATTCGAAATTTTTACCAATATTGTTCATAATTCGAACAGGAATTGTTTTCGGATGCTTCTGAGGAGAATGTAATTGAGTTAAAGGCAGGGGGACACTTATGTTTTAATATTGAAGTAATTGGTTTTAAGCAATAAAAAGTAATATTTGGAAAAGTAATATTCAAAAATTATAGTTTTAATTGGTGAAACCTACGTGAAAGCAAACACGCTATTCTGTAGAATTCGGACGCTCTAATGATAAATTTATTTTGAAAAATTGGCAAAAGAATAATCTAAATTTCTACCCAACATTGCGGCTTTGAGCCGAGTTATGAAGCTAAAGGGTTTGGATTTCGGTTGGCAACAACCGGATGCGTTCAAAAACAATAGGATAGGTTTGAAGTTTTAAAAATTTGAAAATCAATTAATAACGTTCTCGAAAATAAATCCACAAAATTTTATTAAGTTCTGAATAGAATTAACCGAGTTATAAGCCTAAACAATTTTTTGCAACGATTTTCTAGTAGTTTTCTAACCAAAAACAGCTTGAACTTTAAGGAAGGCATTACGGAGCTAACGAATGCAACTAGGATGAAAATAGACTTAAATCTCATTCCAAATCTGTTTTTAAAATTTTCTAAAACCACCTAGAAGCCAAGAAAATGAGCTTCAAAACAATGGCCTAGAAAAAGTGTGCCACCGGTGAAAACTAGTCCGCAGGCATTATTACATGAAAAATCCAAAAAAACGTATATTAAATAGGACTAATATAAGCATTTTGCATAAATATTTATTAACGAAACACGAAAAACGCTCATAGGAAAAAGTTAGGCCAACTTTTTCTAGGCCATGGTTTTGAAGCGAATTTTCTCGGCTTCTAGGTGTTTTTCGAAAATTAAAAAAATATATTTGGAATAAGAATGAAGTCTAGTTTTATTACAATTGCTTTCAATAGCTTTATAAAATCCTCCTTTAAGTGTTCATAACACGAATTTCAAAAATTTACGAAAACTTGAAAGTTTTTATTTGGAACAATCTGCTTCATTGTGCAAAATTTGAGAAAATTCCATTGTGCTGGATGCAAGACAACCTTGTACATTTGATCTACACCAACTCATAATTCTGCTTTTCTAAGCTCATTTATAAATTTCCCGTTTGAATATTTACATCCATTTTAAGCGGTTTAATTTCCCTAAAGACAATGTATTAGTTAAAATCATATGTCGACAAATTAACAAATTTCTAATCATTGACTACGCTCTGACTTCAAATGTAAAATGGTTTTATTTTATTCAATAAATGTGCTTAATCTTAAAGATAGTGTCCCACATGAAATTAAAGTTTTTTTATTAAAGGAGTGATTTGTAAATATTTTAGTATTCAATAAAGAACCCACTAATTATAATTGATAGGCAGCGGCAGAACCCTTCGCTTTTTCTGACACTCTTCAAACAGTCCCGATCTCGCAATTGTTTTCAAACTTGCCACTACTTTGTCACTCAATTCCTCACGGTGTCGAAAATCTTGGATAACTTCAAAATCATTCTGGAAAATAAAAGAAACAAGTCTCCGAAGACCATCTCATTTGAAGTACACAAAATTGTGTTCAGTGGTTCCCATGAGTATTATTAAACTCATGACTTTTTTTTTGTTTACTGTTTGAAATTAATGGAATTAATTAACAAACCTGATATTTTGCGAAATCAATATTCAACTCATCGCAAACTTTGCTTAATTCTCGATAAACCTGAAATATATCGATTGATTTGTTGCTTTAAAAACTGAATTTACAGTTAATAAATTGAATTGAACAGTATGAACATAATAAACTTTGTTGATGACTATGGTGCGATTTTGTTTCCTGAAAAAAGGTATTTGAAAAAAGTGTTCGAAGGTAATTTTTTATTTAATTCACTATTTTAACAATATTTGCTTAAATATGTGATGTTCATTGGAGTTGTTAAACAAGAGAGAGCTGTGAAGAGCAAACACATTTAAACAAGTGCACAAAAATGTTAATTGCACATAAATTAGAAAAAAGGGAAGCTAGACAATTTCCGTAAAATATTTAAGTGAAACCAGTTTTCCAGACTTTTTCTTTCTGTCAGTTTTATTCATATTTTTCATTTATAGCTGGAAATGAATTCCAATTTTCAGAAGTAAGGTATTTTAAATTAATGTAGAATTCTAGCAACTTTCCCTCAATTATTAAGGGAGAACTTTATTAGAAATAAATGCAATTGTCTATCATATTTATGAGATTACATCCGGGAGCTCCCGGAAATTAATTCGTTAATGAATTATGTTTAATATTTTCAAAAAATAATCCAAAAATTTAATTAAAATCTGAAATTAATATACTGTAAAATTCGACCTTGTTCCGAGAAGTTCTCATTTTATTTTAGGTCCGCGGACAGAATGAATGTACCTAGGATGAAAGAAAATTTTATTCTCTATCAAATGGTACCAAGAAAATGATTTTATGACCAAAACTAGCCGAGTTATATCTAAAAAAAGAAACAACTGAAAGGTGTTTAAGAAAGCTAGTCCCCTCGTTTGGTTTTCTAGGCCACGTGGGTTTTTCCTCCTAAATTTTGTTTGCTTTCTTGATTTTTGGTTACCAAGTCGTCTCTCCTATTATAGTATAAAAACATGAATGGCCTAGAAAACCAAAGCGGGGACTAACTTTCCATAAAACCTATTTTTGTGTCTGGGTTTTTAAAATGTAACTCAGTCAGTTTTGGTTACAAAATAATGTTTTTGATATAATTTGATAGGGAATCATATTTTATTTAATTCTAGACACACATCCGTTGCTATAGATGTCGGCATTCTCATCATACTACTGGGTAGCAGTATCACATTTTCACAATGGAAAAAACCCTTATTTGCCTTTCTATAAGTTTATTTTTTAAAAAACACTTTGAACGAGGAAATTACGGAAGCTAATTAATGCAACTGGGTTGAAAATAGACTTCTTACTCATTCCAAATCTGTTTTTAAAATTTTCTAAAACCACCTAGAAGCCGAGAAAACGCGCCTCAAAACAATGGCCTAGAAAAAAGTGTCCACCGGCGAAAACTAGTCCGCAGGAATGAAAAATCCAAAAAAAAACATTAAAGAAAGGACTAATATAACCAACTATTTACAAACTAAACACGAAAAAAGCTCATAGGAAAAAGTTAGGCCAACTTTTTCTAGGCCATTGTTTTGAAGCTCATTTTCTCGGCTTCTAGGTGGTTTTAGAACATTTTAAAAACAAATTTGGAATGAGAATGAAGTCTATTTTCATTTAAGCTACATTTATTATCTCCGTAACGTCTTCCTTTAAAACTAATTAAGTTTGAAATCTTTTAATTTTCACTCGCAATTTTCGATTGAATTTTTAAATTTTAAAATAATTAACATGAAATTTTAAAATTCCTCTATTTAAAATTTTTTTAAATTCAAACTTTATCTTGAGCAACTCACACAAACTGCCTGACTAACGTCGATTTTCCACATCCCATACAACCTGGAAATTTGATTTTTTTCCCCTGGATTTTTTTCAAAAAAAAAATTACCTAAAACCAAAATTTTCGGCGCATTCCCATTCGTCTGAAACAACGCCAACGGAATATTTCTAACCGACGATGAAGCGCCCATTGTTGTTGTTGCTGTGAAGAAGAAGAAATCAAAATATCAGAAAAAAACAAAAAACAATTCGTTGTGTGCTCAACTCAACAAATTTATAAACCTAAAACCCTATAATTTAAATGTTTCGATGAGGAGGAAAAATAACTAGAAATACGCTTGAAAATTAAAAACGAGACCAACACAAAAACATGATAATTTTGTTTGATTAAGGAGCGTTGTTAAGGGGGATTGCCCCCCGAAACATGAGAAATTTTCGGTTCGCGTGTGTGTGTGAAAAAACCCCCCAAAAAATTTGTACTTTTTCTGAAAAGGTTGAGATTATTCGAGTTATTTCATAGGGCGCGTATTCATTGAAAAAAAACTGAGAAGAAAACGAAAAAAAAAAGATATTAACAATATATAGATTGAGTCTGGAACAAACAGAGCGTCTATAATATAAAATTAGGTGCTCAGTGAACAAAAAAGGTAAATATTATTTTTTTTTCGCCTTTTTCGGCTTCTCTCTTTCTTCTAAATCTCATTTTCATTCTGCACATATGATATAAATATTCTATATATATATACACATATTTATCAATGTCTACACATTATACAAGTTTTGTTAAGAATAGACGCCTAATTTTTGAGAATTCATATATTGTGAGACTTGTTTTCTTTGAAAATGAAAGAGGCTTCTGAAAATCAGAGGGGTTTTGCAGTTGAATCAAACATATCAAACATCAGAAAGAAAAAAGTGTTCAGGGCTAATTGGGTTCAATTCGTTTCTGGGTAAGGGCAGTTTTAGTTGATGTGTATGTAGTTCTCACAAGGGGAAGGGGAATCAGAAATTAAACATCTTAAGATTGGAATGAGCTGTAATTTGCAGAGCACCAAATTTTCGTTTTTGAGATACGATTTTTGAAAAAGGAAGAATCAAATATTTTTAAAAAATCTGTTTTTAAAGGCAGTGTCTCACATTATATGGATGTAAAGGAGTTCATTGTGAAGGTTATGTAAATGCTTCTAAGTCGATCTGAAATTCAATTAAATGTACCTAAACGATAGAGAAAAAAATGAGCAAAAAATAGAAAAAGCACCCCGGAATCGAACTTTTCAGAAAATTTAACATTTTTGAGACCAAAGTTCGATTCCGGGTGCCCTTTTTGCTAATTTTTTCAGTATCGTTTAGGTACATAAAATTGAATTTCAGATTGATTAAACAACAGCTATAACACATATGTATAGTCCTCCTGAAAACTGTGTATTAAAAGCTCATATTTAAAATTTTAGAAAAATGGTCAAAAGTGTTTTTTTTAAAACTTATTATTATACCCATGTCTTTAAGTTTTACTTAGAAAAAATCTGTTGAGAGCATAAATCAAAATTAACGAAAGAAAAAAAAAGATGAATCATGCTTAATTTGTCAAGGCTTGAATGAACGAATCATTTCGATTATGAGCTCTAGTTTCAGCTGTCTTTCTCAAGCTGTGTAAAAACACACTGTGCGTGATAAATATTAATTTGTTTCTGAGTACTGCAAATTAGGTGTAAATTAGATATCCAAATGAAAATGAATTTCGGGGTATTTTCTTAAAACCCAAAGTGGTTTTTTAAACCCAAAAATGGGTTGTCATTTGAAGGGATGGTGTGAAAATTTAAGACCCCAAAAAAGGGCTTGAATTTGTGAGAAAATCAATCAATAAAATACTTTTAAAAAATCAATAAAATACAACCCTCATCCTTAATTCAGTCGAAAAGTTTTATTTGAGAAAATTAAAAAAAAACTTTTTTTGCTAGAATTGGTCTCGAACTCACATTTCTAGTCCCCATTTTTGTTTTCGGTAAACCAAATCAATCCAAAAATTGTGGAAAATGTGAGTTTTCTTCGAAACTGTTTTTTAAATTAGGGCTTTACGGAGCGAAAATAGACTTTAATCTCATTCCAAATCTGTTTTTAAAATTTTCCTAAACCACCTAGAAGCCGAGAAAATGAGCTTCAAAACAATTGCCTAGAAAAAGTTGGCCTAACTTTTTCCTGCGAGCTTTTTTCATGTACCGTTAATGAATATTTATGCAGAATACTTCTATTAGTCATTTTTAATTTAAGTTTTAAATTTTTTTTTGGATTTTTCATGCCTTCGGACTATTTTTCGCCCACTTTTTCTAGGCCATTGTTTTGAAGCTCATTTTCTCGGCTTCTAGGTGGTTTAGGACAATTTTAAAAACAGAATTGGAATGAGAATAAAGTCTATTTTCATCCCAAATGCATTTATTAGCTCTGCCAAGCCCATAGAAACGAGTGGAACACTCTCTTTAACGAAAAAAATCGAAAAATCGAAAAAAAAACGTTTTTTCGTACTTTTGAATCAATACTCTTCACAAGAGTTTATTATACTAACCAGTATCTTTCCAAATGCCGTCATCTGAATTATTTCCACCTGGATTCTTATGAAAACAATTCGTTTTTTTATTAAGAACACTAAGAAACAGGCTGGAAGCACATAATTCAACCATTTGTAAAAATATAAGTAATTGTTAGAATTAAAGGGAGCTTCCGTATTATAAGTTTTTGAAACATTTGGAAAAATGTATATAAAAAATTTGAACTAGAAAAATATCGGAGTAAAATCAAAAAAATATAATTTTCGTATTCATATATAAGTATGAAAAAAAGAAAAAAAAAGCTTGGCCGGAGAATGGATTAAAATTGGATTACTTTCTTGCTGAAAGCTGAAGGAATTATTATAAAAGTATATAATAGATGTATAGATTATTATGTGTAGGTTTTATGAATAATACTAAACAAAAAATTATGATTTCGTGGGGTGTGGTGGGAGTATTTAATGAAGAGGTTTTGTATCAAAATGTTCAATTTTTTATAATAAAAAGCAGAAGAAACAACATGATATATGCGCAAAACAGGAATAATGATATATTGTTTAATTAGTCATTTGTTTTTGCAAAAACGACGAAAAACAAAAAGAAATTTGTACTCGTCTGAGAACCAATTATCCGTCACTTGCTGAAACAAACAATCCACTTCCTTTTTGTTTATGAAATGGCATAAATATAAGGTGATCAAAGACCAGGTTAATTGTTTGTTTAAACGGGGATTTTTTAGGCTTGATAAAAGTTCAATGGCGAAGAATTCGCCGAAGAATTCGCTTTTTTCCCCCCGATTTGGATATAAAAATAATTTTTCGGTGAAAAAGTACGTTTATTTTGTAGCTGACGTAACGGACGGAAAAAGTGCTGTTTTCACTATATTCCATTGAATCACAATATATTTTTTACGTTTCAGAGAAGAGAATGAGTGTGGATTGAGAATTATTTATAAGGGTAATATATTGGAATAGACTTTCAAAAACGGGAAGGGACATGTGATTTTTTGTGCTAACTCTCGAGTTTTGTTGGATTTCAGAAACACTCTTCATATTTGAAGGAAAAGTGACGTTTTGTTTGAGTTTTCAATTTTCGGGAGCTCCCGCAAAATTGTTCTTAGAGGAGGATCCCTATACATTTTTTTTCAAAATTAAAATTAAATTCCTGTGGAAAAAAGTTGTATGAATGTTTTATTCTAATATTTATAACTGAAAAAGGGGAGGGGTATTGTGAGTTTTCTCTAATTTTTTTCAATACTCTGATATATGTAAAAATAACATGAAAAAGGTTGATTCGGTATTTGTGCCAGGTAATGAACTCTCTATATTTTGATTGAACACCGGAATTTGGGGGTGTGTTCTAGCAAAAAATTAGAAATTCGAATGGGAGCCCAGGTGGTCCAAAGAACACTGCCAATATGTAGCCAAATTCAAATAATTGTGTTTCGCGCTAATTCAGACCGCGTCGGACAATCCGGCGCACATTCAAATTTTGAATTTTTCAACTTTTTACCGCTGTTAAATATTACTTGTGTATTTATCGGTGTGATTTCGTATAAATAGCATTGTACTAATGGGAGATAGCTCTAATTTTTGAAATTGAAATAAGGGAGGGTCAAATTAACTGACACACTGTCTTTAATAACTTGGTCAAAATGCATTATAAATCCTTATAATTCATTATATTAATTTATAATAGCTCAGTTATTGAATGAGGTGGATTTCATGCTCCACTGAAAAAGTTTGAGCAAAGTTATGAACGTTTAAAAAGAACTTTGGGTAACTTTGGATCGGTTGTTGCGATTTCGCATCGATTGATCTAGAATCACAGTGGAAAAATGAAAATTTCACAATTTACAAAATATACTGTTAAAGGAGAAAATTACGGAGCTAATGAACGCAACTGGGATGAAAATAGACCTCATACTTATTCCAAATCTGTTCGTAGAATTTTCTCAAACCAAGTAGTAGAAGCTGAGAAAACAAGCTTCAAATTAATGGCCTAGAAAAGGTGGCGAAACCTAGTCCGCGGGCGTTATTTCGTGCGGAATCCAGAAAAATGCTTTTAAAAATTAAAATGAAGTAATTTTAGAATTTTCGATTAATAATGATTAACTAAACACGCAAGAAGCTCATAGGAAAAAGTTCCGACCTGGTGGAAACGACGTTTTCTAGGCCATTGTTTTGAAGCTCGTTTTCTCGGCGTCTAGGTGGTTTTAGAAAATTCTAAAAACAGATTTGGAATGAGAATGAAGTCTATTTTCATTTAAGGAACATTTATTAGTTGTGTACATTCCTCCTTTAATAAAATGTAGCGTTAAAAACTCCGAAAATGCATCTTTAAGTAAACAATGTGAGGGAATTCTTGTCAACTTGCATTTAAATTCATTTAAGTATTTACCATTGATGTCCAATTTTTTATGGAGGAATAATTATATACTTATATTTGTCATTGATATTGAATGGGAGGCATAAGACTTGAGTTCAAATATATATTTATCCGATACTTTTGGGAGCCTGTCATGAAAAAAACTGTTTTTTTTTCAATTTCTTGCAGATCGAGGAGAACCTCAATACCAAAATGTTACCTAATCAATAATCAATATTAATTTTTTCCCCAAAACTTTATTCTTCAACTCATCTCCTTCAACCATTCCCGCCCATAACTTTCTTCCCATCCACCGGGTGTGTGTCAACATACAACAGTCAAATTGGAGGATATTCTCAAGCACCTTCTCCCCGCAAGATCTGCGCAGGCGAGCCAACATCATAACGCTTCTCCAGCTTTTCACTTATCTATATGTTTCCTTTTTTCTCAAATCGTTTTTTTTTCGTCCACACTGTAAGCATCTTTCCCTATCTCTTGCCATTGCCGATTTTTGTCGCTCTTTGTAAATATCCCCTCATCGCATCCAATAGCGTTTTTCCCCCCGCAAATACACATTTTCCGATTTTTCCTTTTGTTCGAAAAACCACACATTTTACTTTAATTTTTCTACTTCTTTTGTTCCAGAATGTCATCTGATCAAGAACTCCGCTACGGCGGACCACAAAGTGATATTGATGATGATGAGGTTCGTATTTTTGTTTTTTCGGCAAAAAAGTAATTTCTGAAAATTTTTTATAATAATAAATTAGGTTTAGGAGATTCCAATGAGTGCAGAGGTATGTTTAAAGCATATTCTAAGTTTTTTTCAGTTAAATTTTTAAGTTGTTTTAAGTTTTTCTGCTTCCATTGCTCAAAAATCAATACTATATTCATATTCAGGCGCGCAAAGTCGCAGAACGCGAGCGTAAGAAGGAAGAAGTCCGTAAACGTTTGGAAGAAGCCTCAAGAATGAAGAAAGCCAAGAAAGGTTTCTTGACACCGGAAAGAAAGAAGAAGCTCAGAAAACTGTTGATGATGAAAGCCGCCGAAGATTTGAAACAACAACAAATGCTCAAAGAGCAAGAAAGACAACGTATCTTGCAGGAGAGAATTATTCCATTGCCAAATTTGGATGATGATGGTAAATATTTGAAACGTTTTGTGAAAATCATATCTAACTTTTTAGACGATCTCGAAGCTGCTTACGAAACTGTTCGTGAACGTCTCATCGATCTCGAATCGGAAAACTATGATATCGGATACATCGTTCGTCAAAAAGATTTCGAAATCAATGAGCTGACAATTGCTGTCAATGACTTGCGCGGAAAATTGTAAGAATTTTTTAAAAAAAATTCTTTTGCGCTAAATCCAAATTCCAGCGTCAAACCAACTTTGAAGAAGGTTTCCAAGACAGAGGGTAAATTCGACAAGTTGAAGAAGAAGGAGGCACCAAAGCTCAACTTCCGTGATCAACTCAAAGTTGTCGACAAGAATGAGTTTGCAATGGATGATGAAGAAGTTTGTCTAGAATTATCATTTAATCTAAATTTTACTTTTTTTCAGGAGGAGAAGAAAAACAAGGCTCAATGGGCGAAATAAGGGGGAAGTATAAAAATAAATAATCGAATAAAAACATGTTTTTACTTTCTTTTTTTGCATTTTGTACTAATTTTCTGTATCATCGAAAATTAACGTGATAAAGGTTCATTTTTCTTTTTTTTTGTGGAAAAAAATCTAATAAACAGTGTAAATAAAATAAATTAGGGAGTTATAATGAAAAAAAGGGAACAATGGCGATCACAGTACGAGAGAAAGGAGATGTATGTACATGATTTAGCGGTAGATGCAATAGATTACGAAAAAGACGAATAGGGCGAAAAGTATCAAGTACAGCAACATTTTGTTGCCTGAAAATTCAATGTTTTAAAAAAATCAATGAAACTTCAGCTCACCTCCAGCTCTACTCACTATTCCGAGCCTCTTCATTGTGGATTGAAGAAGTCCTTTCGAAGAATCAAATTCATTGTCCATGTCACCAAGAAGACGGTTCTGCTCTCTGACATCATCGCCAATTGCGATTGTTACCTTTAAAGGTATTTGATAAGATAAAATATTTCCGGCTATTAAAATACAAACCCTTTTCAAAGCGGCTACTTTCGAAGATAATCCATCTACAAGTTCATCATTATGTCGCTCCAAATAATTCGTGTCATCGTATGGTCCTGAAGAAGAGATTTTAAGATTTTAGCTCCGTAAATAGTTCGCTTACCTCTTGTATGTCCACCACGATATGACATTTTAAGCTACACAAGTGGTGTTCTTCAATATTTAAGAAAAATGTGAGAAATAAATGGAAAAATAATAAAATTCGCTCCCCGTAAATCGCTACGTGTAAACACTATAAATGACGCACTATTACGTACTTTCGTAATAGTGTGCGCAGAAAGGAGGGATTTCGAAATTTCGAATTTCTACCGTAACTTGCATGAAAGAACTGTCTGATAAAAATTTATGCTGATTCACGAAACGAATATAGTTTATTTTATTTATTTATTTCTACTTTTTTAAAAAATAGTTTTCTTTTCGAGCACGGCGTGGCGAACTGTACCCTTCCCCCTTTCTGTGTGCAACTGTCTCTTTCTCTGCGTCTCTCGCACACACATTTTTTTTTAGCAAAGTGGATAAAACAGATGAAAATTATGGCATAGGCGCGCATCAAAAGTTCGATTCCATTTAAACGTTTTGAAAAAAATAAGCTACTTTGGATATTGGCGAATATCGTCCAAGTATTTAAAACTACATCAGAACCCTCCGAATACCAATTTTGGGCGCCCCTGGGCGGAATGTGGCTCAGTGAAGCGTTGAATTGACACGTTTAAAATCGAATTTTCCGGATGTCAGAAGCATTTTTGCCACTGATTCTTTTTGATAATTGTTGCGAAAGATTTTCCAAACATAATATATGAGTTTCAGAAACTTCCCTTAAGAAAAAATGAGAAAATTTTCAAAAAACCAAACAAAAATTTTTTCGAAAACGTTTTTCTGGAATCGAGATAAATGTTTTCCAATAGCATTTTACACGCTGATTAAGAATATCTAACTTTAAAAAAAAAGTTATTGAAAATTTTTGAGTAAAGAGGTTTCTAAGGTCTAAAAGTGAATTTTCTCGGCACAAAAGCAAATTCTGGTAGTAAGAGTAGTCTCAAAAGATGCAGAATTTTTTTCTCTATAATCCTGGTAATTTTGAAAAAAAAGTTATTGAAATTTCTCGAGAAAATTGAAATAAACACGCCACAATGCTATACTGCTATTTGCCGGTCACACACAAACACAGCGGAGTGTCGTAGCGTCCACCCCGTGCGAGTATGTTGTGCTATTTCGTTGTTTTCCCTTATAAAACTAAAATATACTTGTAAAACCCTACGTTTCAAAATTCAAAGTTTACAGGTATGGCGAATCAATCAAACGAGGGAAGCAGTAGCAGTAAAAAGAAACGGACACGAAATTCCTCGGAGCATGTTCCAGCGAAAAAGCAAAAACCTAATAGCGATAAAAAGAAGGCTACTCCAAAAAAGGGTGAAAAAGAGAATAATGCCAAACCAAAACACGTAAAGATGAAAAAGACAAAGTTCCGTGCAAAGAGAAGAAAAACAACGGGAATGAGGCAGCAATTGTGCAAAGTTGTAAGTTTTTTTTTAATCCAAAACATAAACCGTCTAATTTTTTATTTCCAGTTCGAACGAGCGCTGATCGATGCTCCCGAGTTGCCAGTGATACATCATTTGTTTATTTCAAGAGATTCTGATTGGGTTCCACGTGAGTTGTTTTAGCAAGAAGTTTAAGAAAAATAAAAAATGGTATAAATTGCAGGAGCAAAACTTATTGATGTGTTGAGAACGCTTCAAATTTCCAAAATTGTGAAAAATGTAAGTTACCCTAACAATTCTGACTCAATGAACATTTTCCAGACTCATTTCTTGAATAATCAAGGTTGGAAGTCAATAAGCAACATATCTTCAAACTTTGCCATAGAAGAAGACGAACCAGGAGTGCTTTACATAAAATATTGGCCGATTTACAATTCTGAAAAATGTACAGTTTATGTGGATAATTTACCCGAAGGATGCAAAAAAGAAAAACTTGAACGATTAGTAGCATGCTATGGAAATGTTGCCGATGTTAAGGTTGTTTCAAAGCCAAGTAATGTAATAAATACGACAAGACGGATAAAAACTGCAAGGGAAAGAAGATGTGGCATCGGACCGAGTACTTCGAAAACTGCACCGGTACAAATAGATGTGGGATCAGGAGCGAAATTTTATGGTTTTGTTAGATTTGTTGAAGAGGAGAGTGCCAGAGAGATGATTAAGACGTTTCATCTGAATGATCCATCTTTGCTTTATGAAGGGAATAATCCAGAAATCTCGAAACACGGGTTCCATGATCTTGCACTTATTAAATTGATGAAGGAAATAAGAAAGTAGGTTTATTATTAGTTTAATAGTTCTTTTTTAAAAATACCTTTATAATTTTAGGATAAAATTCCGGAAAAGAAGGCGAACTGTTTCGCAGTCATATCGATTAGATAAATTACAACGAAGGTTTCAGACATTATGTTGGAGAGAGTCTAGATGCCGAAAACAAGCAAGTAAGGGGCTTTTGAACTATTTAATCGATTTTTTTTAAACTGAATTTGTGTTTCAGTGATCCAAAAATATGGTCGCCCACCTCGAAAATCACTTCGAAAAAACAGGCAATCGACATCGACAAGCTACAACCCAAAAGCGCGCTTTAACAGAAGAAAGTCGCTAGAGCTGCCGAGTTTGAAGACATCGCCGGCGAAGAATCAACAGAATCATCATCATCAAAATAAAAGCCAAAAACGAAAAACAACACATAAAAAGGTGACACCACGTAAGAAAAGACGGAACTCTACTAAGAAGGAACATGAGAAACCGAAACGAAAATCTGGTGGACAGAAGAAACGGGAAAAACTGAAGAAAATGGCAGCGAAATTGGAAAAGGAGAAGAATGGTTTAATCAAACCGACGGAGAAGAGAAAAAGGAAGAGGAGAAGGAAGTTTTATTCGAGAAAAGTTCCTGGTTATATTCCGGGAAATCATGTGAGGTTGTATTTTGATGAGATTCAAGTTCTTTCACTGTAAGTATTAAAATTAAGGGGTAGCCTATTCGATGGCGTCAAATTCGAGAAAAAAAACTGAAATGAAACATTTGTTAAGTATTTTTCTTTAAAAAAGTCCGAATTCTAGTACCTGTTGGGTTTTGCAGGCCATTTTATTCTGAAAATTCAAAAATGGGTTTTTAAGGGTATTTTTCGAAGAAAAAATGAAAATTGTTGAAAAATATTTTAATTTCATTGGAAAAAACATGTATTTTTGAAACATATTCAAGAAAGACCTAAAAATTAACCAAAATCAATAAATCTGCGAATTTTCGAGAATAAATGGCATAGAATAACAAACGAGGACTAGAAACCCAAGTTCGGCCATGAGGTAATAGTTTTTTCGCAAATTAAATTTTTTCGAATGAAATAGATATAAGAGAAGGGGTTTATCGATTTTCAACACACTCTGGCGCTCACGGATAGGTCCCCTTTAGATAACATAGATTTTTCGAACATATTAGATTTTCAGCTCGAAGTACAAGCGTTTAAGAAAGGAATATATGTCACTTGTGAAAGCAGCACGTGCGAAAGAAAGAGAACAAGAAGCTCAAATTAACAATTAACCCAATTTTTTTGTTTAGGAATTTTAACCGATTTATTGTTTAACCGAGTGCCAAAAATCTCTTTTCATACGGTTTTCATGTCTTAAAATCTCGGTCTTAATTTATTATGTATTTTACAGTTGTATACAACATTCAATTATATTTATTATCGATTATATTATCAAGAATTTTATTACAATTATTGTACAAAAATTATTATTTTAAAGTTTTTTGTTGAATTGCTTCACGGCAGTGGAAAAACAAGCTGAAGCTCGAGGTTTTTTTGTTTTTTTTTTCACACATGGTCTTGTTCAAGTTTGTAGACGCTTTTTGTCAAAGTTGGCAAAAGTGGAATTGTTTGAAGGAATGGAAACTTTGTAAGAAATCTGAAAGAAAATTATTTTTATGAGTATTTGAAAGAGAAAAGAAACCTTTTTATAGTTTTCGGGATTTCATAAGCTTCCTTGCTGAATGTGGAATTTTCGGTGATTTTTGGGAATCCGCGTTGCTCGCGAGTTGCTCCGGGAACGGTATTATCCAAAAATGTGGCGATTACACCACCGACAAGCATTTTAATATTGAGGAGCATGTTGAGAATATTGTCGAATTCGAAGTTTCCTGGAAAAATGTTATTCTATTTTATTTTTGGAGCTCTAAATTATCTTGAACGTAAAAAGAAACGTCCATAACGGATTCTTTAGAACATATGGGTAAAATGCTCAAAGTTGGGTCCAATTGCAAAAATTTCGAAAACATCTAATTAAAAATGAACATTATTTTAAAGGAGGGTTTCACATATGGATAAGATGTATCTAGAATGAAAGGAAATTTGATTCTCTATCAAATGGTACTAAGAAAAAAAATTTGTGATAAAAATTGGCCGAGTTAGACACAAAAACACAAATCCTTGTGTTCGGTCCGACGAAAGTTAGTCCCCGCGCTTGGTTTTCTAGGCCATGTGAAGGGTTTTTACTGATTTTAATTGGTCTATTCATTTTTTCATCTTTTATCACAAAACATCTATGAATTCTTATTTTTTTAAAGTACAATGTTTCTAAAAAACTTGAATTCTCATAGAATGTGTACTTACCAGTGTTCACAGGATGCTTCTCAAAGTGCAATGGTATGATGAGGCCAAGAAGTAACGACAACCCCATTATTGATAAATTTCGGCAAATTTTCAGATCAATTAACTGGATAAAACAAAACAAAATTGAAAATGGAAAATAGAACAAGTTGGCACCTGTAAATTGCTCAAAGCCACTCCACCAATCATCGAAATTCCCATTGTCAGGATTCCGCCGACAAGTGCGTCAGGAATCGATGCGAGAATTGCAGCGAATTTTGAGAAAATTCCAAGAAGGATTAGAATTAAACCGGCGAATTGCATTGTCGTTCGACTGGCTACTTTGGTTATATGAATTAGGGCAATGTTTTCGGCATACGTTGTTACTCCGCTACTGACGCCTGTTAGAGCGGCAATGATACTGCCAATTCCTGAATCGAAATGTGATTAAAGGAAGAGTTACAGCTACTTTAATGCTATTTTTATTTAAATTTCATTTTTCCACCGTAATTATTAATCAATACGAAATTGCATATTGTGAACTCAAATATTCTTGATCATGCAAGTTTGTTTTGATCTACCCAGAAAATCTAAGTCTCTCACACAGTCGTGCTATTTTTAAATGCGGGCGGTTGCGCTGCGGTCTTTTAGTAGAAAATGGATGATCCAAAAATTTTAAGTTTACAATAAAAAAGACGTCTGTCGAGACAAGTTGAAAAAAAAAACAATAAAAATTTAAATTTCCCGCCGTTTGCCATGGCACAAAAAATGGCGTGAAACACAAAAATTTGAATATTTTAATTTTTAATTTGAAACGGAATTTGTTATTCGTTTTTAATTGATTAATTGTTGATTTAGAGCATTCAGTTAATTAAAAAATTGTTTTTCTCGAAAAAAAAAATCAAATTAACTCTGAAAGATCTTAAACTTTCGTGAATTTTCGGAAAATGTTGTTTTTGTATTCAAATTCATTAAAAAATTATTTTTTAGTAAAAAATGACAGCTTAAAAATTTAAGAGCATTTTTTTATTGACTATAATGTGTTTTTAAACGTCTAAAACTTAAGAATTCACCTTCTACAGCAATTGCCCTATTGATTGCATCCTTTGGTGGAGGTGTCTGATGTGAAGTTCGTGCCAAAAGATCATAACTTCCGATGTTTTCAATAATTGATGCTAGACAAGAAGCAACATATCCGAAGAAAATACCAGCATTGATTGTTGGGAACCCGAATGGAACTATAAAACTTTTCTTCAATAATATGATCGGGAGCTCCCGAAAATTTGAGAAAAAACCAACCGGGTTGTGGGATTTGAACCCATGGTGATTCCCTTAACACAATCATTGTAACATTATTATCGGTTCGTGCCGCTCCATCATAGGGCTCGAAATTTGTGATAGTCATCAGAAAACAAATGAACCAAACTAATAGAACACTTAAAAGATACTGAAAACTTCAGAATTTTCAAATACAAAACAAGAACAAAAAAACGTACTGGAAATTGCCCAAATAGCCTGATTTTTGTTCTTACAAATTGTTTTTTTCTTCCAGAATAAAAATAAATAGGAACGCGGGTGTCTTCAAGATAAACTGCAAAAAATACGACGACTAGAAGCATTCTGAAAGTTTCAAGATTTTGAAAAGACAGTTTTCTTAACATACACCATAGAGATCCAATGAAGTGAAAGTTTTTCCTCGATTGTTGGAACGATGCTAGTTGTTAAAAGTAGCATTAGAGGGACAATTGTGATGGGTCCGATGAGTTTCGAAAGAAAACCGGCGATTCCAGTCGTTCCAACGAATATGAATACGAGACATGCGCAGAGGAGCGAACCTTGAATCTGGAGAAAATGGCTTGGGTAAATTTTAAAATATATTTTTTAGAACCTCTCTCATTTTAGTCTGCCAAATATCTTCCGGCACAATTTCATGTTCCCCATATGGGCATGAATTTTGATTTTTGTATGCTAAAAGTGGTGGAAGGAATGCCATTGCAGGACCTTGTAGTACGGATAGTCTAAATAGGGGGGAGAAAGATTTAAGAATTAAGAAATTCAAAAAAAGGTACCGTAATCCAAAGGTAGTTTGTAAAATGGTAGCTATACCGCATGAAACAAATGTGGCTGAAATCAATTGCACTCGAAGTTGAATGGCTGCCGCGCCTGCGCAGACTGCATTCGAAATAATAAATGGATAGACTAGAAGACCCGACATGCAAAGCATCGCTTGCTGTAAAAACAGTTTATTTTCTTTCAAATTGTGCTACTTTTATTTTAGTACGAATTTTGAAGCCTACTCCAAAAAAAAAAAAACTAAAATGTACAGAAAGAATGATAAGTTTGCTCTGTTCATAAAATTTAATTTAAAAAACTGTGTTTGAGCGGGAAGACAATGTTTGAGATGGGCGGGAAATTTTCCGGTTTTCCCGGTACCATGAAAAATTTCCCTTCCCGAACATTTCGGGAAATTTTTTTAAATAGAAAAATAGAAAAACATCAAGAAAATCAATAATTTGAAAAGATCAAGCTACAAAAATCAACAAAACTTTACCAACATATGTCTTCCGAAAACTTAACATTTTCTTTTTTTTAAACTCATTCTGAAAAATGTGTTTTATTCAAAATCTTGAGTTGCTTCCTGTTTTATCTTTTAGTTTTTGTCGTTGGATTCTTATTAACTCTGAAAACTGAGGAAAAACGATAAAATCGTGATAAAACCAGTATTTGGAGTTAAATTTTCCGATATTTCCCGGAATTTCCCGGAATTTGGAATCAGGAAAAAATGTCCCGAAAATTCTTTCCCGCGCATCCATGGAAGACATCCATGAGCAAAACCTGAGTTGTATGAACGTGGCTGAATATAAGTGACACTCTGTCTTTAAAGGCTAACAGTCAGTTATGATAATGGCATATGTTGTTAATTTTTTAAATTTCAGCTTTTTTAAAATCATGATTTTAGTTCAAACCGATTAATTTCAGCGATCCTCGAGTTGGAAAGTTTGAAATTTTAATAACCCTATTGTGGAATTTAGAGGTTTTTAAAGACAATGTGTCAGTAGATTTAACCCTACCTGATTTCAATTTTAAAAATTAGAGCTTTCTCTCATTAGTACAATGCAATTTATGCGAAATCATACCGATAAATACACGCTTCATAGCAGCGGTCCAAAGTTGAAAAAAAAATCAAAATTTGCTCGCTTGTTCGTGCGACACGGTCGAAATTGGCCCGAAACACAATTATTTGAATGTGGCCACATATCGGTTTTGTTCATTCGACCACCTTGGCCTTCATTCGAATTTTGATTTTTTTTTGACTTGAATTTTGATCGTCTTATTGTCAACTCAAATATACTTGATCATGCAAGTTGGTTTTGACCTACCCAGAAAATCTAAGTCTCTCACAAAGACATGCTATTTTTACCAGCGAGAGCGGTTGCGCTGCGGTCTTTCAGTAGAAAATGGATAATCCAAGATTTTTAACTTGACAATAACTTACAAGCTGCCTTTAATAGTCAACAAATTCTAAATTATTCAGAAAATATTCAGATACCGAAAGTCAGGGGAAAAATTTTGAGGAACTCTTAAATTCAATGGGATTCCAATAGGTTACAATCAGTTAGAGTTCATTTTTCAGAGCTTAAATTCCAAAATTACTCAGAAACCAGTATCTCTCATCTTTATAGCCTATCGTAAAAAATTTCTAGAACTTCATTACGTGTAATTTCACATCTTTCGTTCAGAAACCCAGTTTTCAACAAAAAAAAAATCAAAGTCACAGATCGTAAAACCCTTGTTTTTTTCCCCCCCTAAATTTTCAAACAATTTGAACTCCAATTCATTAACCTATTTTTATTTTTAAAAACCTGTTTTGATCGTATCTTTAGAATTTTTTTAATCACTTTGGTCATTTTTATGGTTGATTTAGAAATCAAAATTCTGATACTTGATTTTTGTAGTTCTTTTTTTGTTGTTGTTGACGTAAATTGAACCAAAAATATGGAAATTTGATGGGAATTGAAACTCGAACGCAGAATTTAGAGGTAGACATGTTTTATACATATTTTAGAATAAGGGATAGGTACTGAAAACTTTTAAAAAAATTTTTTTAATTTAAAAGTTGAAGAAAAAAGACCCTTTTTGGTTGAGCTCTTAAAAAAAAGCTAAGAAATATTTTTTCGAGCCAGAAAATTGAAATAAATGCTAAAAAAATTTAAAAACTCAAAAATTGTCGTGAATCGAAGCTTCAGAAGAAAAAAAATCACTCACCTGAAATCCAAAACAAATAATTTCTCTAAAACTTGGAACATCAGTAACACCCAGATGAAGCTGAGACATGTAAACTGACGGGAAAATAATCTAAAAAATGAAGGTTCTCATTAGAAAAAGGATAGTTTGAGAATGTGGTACACTACTCAATAAAAATCGGAAAAAAATTAAGGAGGAACAATGAAACATTTGACAAAAGAAGCATCAGAATTCAATTGAGGGAGAAAAAAGAAGACACTGCGGGGACAAACACAAAAAAAAGAAGAATTAGAAGAAAAGAAACAAGTTCGAGAAAAATGATTAAAATAATATTACATGGAGAAGGAGAGGAAGATTCTTGGCATATTTATATTTATTACACCAACACACTCCTTTTTAAGGTCGATCAAAACCCCCAAGTAACAGTTGGCGGATGATAGAAAACGAGGTAAAGGTTACTTAATTTATTGATACACGCCCGGGGGGACAGGGAAAAAAGAAGATTGATTTGATCAAAAAATCATTGTCAAGAAATAATAAAGGATGATAAAAAAATATTAGTAAGAAGTATTTAATTGACCAACAATTTTATCATCCTGATCGGAATTTCGTTCAGTGACCATTATGATCATATGTTGTCAAGTGATACTGAAAAAACAACAAAAATAAAATGAAACAATGTATTTTCGCCGAAATAATGTATTCAAATAAATAATTCATGAAACATTTTAACATGATTCGTTCAAACGAAAGCACATGATTTTATTCCAGCACATTTGATGTTGTGAAGTACAGTTGAACGCTTGACACTGGTCATCTTTAAATCCGAATAGCCGCACAATTGATCAAGCGTCGAAAAATGTTAAGAAAGAAGCGGAAGCTTCCGAAAGTGAGGAAGGAATTTACATATCCAATTATGTTCCACCCAGTTGTATTTCGTGAATACCAAAAAAACTTTAAAAATCATATTCTCGAAATTGAAATTTTATGAAATTGATTCTGATGTGCCAGCAATATTCACCATGTTCAGGATATTTCCCATATGCCTTTATTCTGTGTTAATATTGTAATCCAGATCGCCTTGTTTCCGTGGACGTGCAAATTTTCAATATTTTGCTCAATATTTCAAAGAAAATTATCGAAAAATTCAATTTTCACATTTTTCTACAATTAAAGGCGCACAATTAATCTTACAACAATTATCCTGCAACGAAAATTACGGTAGATTTAAAGGCGCACAACAAAGTTTAATAGTAATGGTTCCGCAAGGAAAACGATTACAGTACATAGAAATTAGATAGAATTTTTGGACGAAAACGTGGCATTTTTCGACATTCAAAAGATGTTTGATTTTTTAGGCGATCATCATTCCAAAAGTGAAGAAAAAGATGTCGTTCGTAAGTTGAAGCAGTTAAATAAAATGTTTTTATATTTTTTAAAGCTTTCTTCAGACAACAACGAATCAATATTTTTAAACAACACCAGTTCTACATCATATGCCGGAAGTCAAAATGATAATGAGGAAGATGAAGAAACTAATGATCCTTTTGGTAAAGTGCAATTTTTAAATATATTTCGAAATCCTTTTTTTGTAGGATTCATCGATGAGTCACCAAGAAAAGCGAATATGTTGAAAATGAATAAGCGAGCAACGTCAATCGATGACGACGAGGAACCAGATACAAAGCGAATCAAAGTGATGGGAACCAATTGCTCAAAAAAGGTCTTGACCATTTCCGAAATTAAAGAAGAAGTCGTGACACCCTGCTCATTGACGAAAACTGCCACAATTCCAAATGAAACATGCGATACGACAGTGGTAATTAATACTTTGATTTTCTTCAACATAAATAATGATTTAGGCTAAAGAAGCGACATTTATTTCTGATTTTCGCTGCAGTGGCGACGATGAGGACAAACGAAAAATTCATGTTTTAGGCTCTGATATTCAGACTTTTGAGGTATACATAATTTCGTTTTTTTTTAAAAATAAATTTTTAAATTTTATTTAGATTTATCACACAATGCGTCGTCGTTCAACTGTAGTTTCAATACCTCGCATATTTGTGTCCAAAGGAGAAATCGAGACGATTCCCCAGTCAACGTACAATTTTTTCGGCAAAGAGCAAATCCAAAAAAATTGCAGGTTCAAAACTTGTTATTCTGAATCTAATAACCAAGGTTGTTAGTTTTTTCAGTGTATCCGATCGCCGAAAAGCAATTTTGAGATTGATTTCGCGAAGGTACGGTCTGCGATTAACAGCGGACACGATTCATCTCGGCGCTGCAATTTTGGATAGATGCTTGAATTTGCTTATGGTTGTACCAGGAACATTATTTGAGTTGTCTGCAGTATCAATGATCTTAGCAAGGTAGGTTTGAAGGAAAACATTTTTTTTTTGAAAAAATATGAAATTTTAGCAAAGTCGAAGAAGTCAATTATGTGATAATCAAAGATTTAATAACGTGCGGTATTGTCAATGACAAATCAGTCAAAGAAGTACGTTTTTGAAATTAATTTTTAATAAACATTACCAAAATTTCAGCTTGGAAAACTTGAACAACTTATTCTTCGCACTCTGTCGTTTGATGTGACGTTCCCAACTCCTTTGACGTTTGCGAATTGCCTATTAATTGAAATTCGCGCGGAACCATCGAAAATCAATATGACCCATGTAACAAAATGCGTTTTAAATACTTCATATAATCTTTTTTTTACAGTATCTTCTAGAATTGTCAATTTTGAATATATCAACTCGACATTATCCAGCCGATTGGGTCGCTCATGCATCAGTTTGTCTGGCATTTGCTTTGGATTCAGATGTGAGGTTTTTAAGCAGCAAATAAAAAATAAAAATTGTTTTTAGACATCTATTGAAAGCCTAATTGAAACCGAGGTGAAGCTCAAGTCATTTTCTCTAATACCGCCGGGCAAAACAAGAAGTATCATGCGGTTATTGACGAAAGAATTCAAATTGGTATCGAAATTTTTAAAAAAATTGTCAATTATCCTTTTTTTTCAGGCGATCTCAGAGATGAACGAAGTGTTCAGCGAATACGAAAGAGCTGGAAGAGATTCAGTTGCTTTGAGGCAAGTTAGTGAAGAATTGGCGAGAGTATTAGGATAGCCGCTTAGCTGATTATTTTCATTTTGAAATTTTGATGTTCGAAATGAATAATTAAAGAAAAATATATAGTAATTTAATGCATGTCGTGTGATTACGTTTTATCTGTGTGCCATATTTAAAATTTTTACCTTTTTTGTGTAAGAATACGCATTTTATTCCTTTTTATTTATTATCCAGTAAGCTATTGTTTACGTAAACTTACCTGTTCATAAACTATCATATTTTTCCCTTTTTTGATAAGAGCGAAATTTTCAAACCGTTATGGACCTATGCAGAAACTAAAATTGCTGCAAAAAATTGCAAACAAATGCAAAAAATTCAATGCAGAAACTTGCAAAAAATTGCAAGAAATGTCAAGAAATTACAATTTTTTGCAGCCGATTTACGGTAAAAATACGGTAATCGTTGCGAGACCATCAATGAAAACGGCTCTTGACCGTATTTTTGGACGCACACCTGTGAAATTTGTGAGGGTCTCGCAGCGAAGAGTAAGAACCTTTGATGGTCTCGCAACGATTACCGTATTTTTACCGTAAATCGGCTGCAAAAAATTGCAATTTCTTGACATTTCTTGCAATTTTTTGCAAGTTTCTGCATTGAATTTTTTGCATTTGTTTGCAATTTTTTGCAGCAATTTTAGTTTCTGCATAGGTCCATTAAGAATCGGTTGACCAGATATCTCTCAATATATTAATGTTCGAAAATTAGTGATAAAGTTTCGCTTGCTCCGTTTTTTGAATTTTATGTTATTTATTTTTTTTAAATTTATTTTCTTGCTATTTACAAACGTATTTATGTCAAGCACTCAAAATTTCAGTAGGCACAGAGATCAGAAAAAGAGCTTAAGGACGGGACTGAAAATGTATTCTAAATCCTCCTTTAAGCCATAAATTATAGATTAAGTTTTGAAAAAAAAAACTAGAAATTATCATCCCTTCTTCTTTTTCATCAATGGTTTGCAGTTGTCACAGTACCATTTTCCAACAGGATCTTCCGTCAGGCCAACACAACTGAAATGGAACCATTCGGTCGGGCAATCACTATTGTCACATCCCACCATTTTTCCGAAAGAAACCTGAAAAATTGAGGGTTTTTTAAAATTTCTTGAATTCTTTAAAATACCGTTTGACAGAAACAATAAATTGGTTCATTGGGATCAATTGGCATTTCAATATCTGCTGCCAATGGTGGAATAGCTTGTAAATCCTTCATATATGCATCATTTTCAGCAAGTCTTGCTGCTTTTCTTTCATTTCCAACTGGCGCTTTTCGTTTTAGGCTGTCTTTTCGCGAAGTGGTGGGAACTTTTTTCGGTGGTGATTGTAACCCTGCTAATTTCTCTTGCATCTGTTCCGCAGCTTGTTTCATTTCATTTTGGAGTTTTCTATCCGCAGCGTCCATTTCTTTTATATTGTCATCAACTTTATCGTATAAACCTTGAGCTAATACCACTTTTCGGTCTGCTAGTTTTTCAGCTTCGGTGAATAAATCCTTAAAATTTTATTTTTAACAAAATTTCTTTAAAAATTAGTCGTAAAATACCTTTATCTGCTGCACCATTTTCGCTTTTTGGACTCGGTCAAATTTTTTTTGATTTTTGAAATAAATCCTAACTTTTACACTTATTTCCGTTTGAATTTCAGTAACTTTTTTGTCCAATGTTCCTATTTCTTCAGTTGTTTTGCGAACTAGCGGTGGCAAATCAGAATCCATTCGTTGCATTAATTTGCTCAGCTCTCCGAGCATTGTACTCTCCGAAAAAATTTGGAAAATAAGAGGGATAATGACGAAAAATGTGAGCAAATTTTTTTAGGTGATTAAATAGTGTGAATTGAATAATCTATTGTTTCAAACGAAGGCGTTCGAGCGCCAAAAATGTTGCTGAAAAACTCGTGATGAAATCTGTGCCGCGGGTTGCAAAAAAAACGCCCCGCCCACAAAAGTCTCCACCCACGAAAAGTGTGCGGAATTAAAAAAATCGAATTTATTTTTTATTTTTTTGTGATGAAGTTGTTTTTTGGCCTTAGAACTACATAAAAAGAATTGGAAAAAATAAAATAATAATCATAATTTATTGTTTTAGGCTATTATAGGAATGTTTGATCAGTATTTTTTGAGTTTCAGTAGATTTTAGGATTTTTCTTGTTTTTTTCGTTCTTCCTCAGCTGAGCGCAGAATCTTTAAATACTTTGAAATGTTTCTTCAGATAATGGAGTATGATGAAATCGTTGAAGTGTTAGATCGTGGTAAATCGATTGATGTGCAAACCAGCAGCTCATTTGACACACTTATGATCTCATCTCGCACGTTGGAACGTCTCCAAGCTCATGGGTTTAATAAACCGTCACCGGTGCAGGAAAAGGCGATACCTGTTGGATTGATGGGGCGAGGTAAATTCCGAAGATATATTTTAAAGATTAATTCAATTTTTTTAGACATGCTGGTACAGGCCAAATCAGGAACTGGAAAAACGCTGGTGTTTTCCGTATTAGCCGTTGAGAATGTTGATCCAACACGACGAGGAATTCAAAAACTGATCGTTTCACCAACAAGAGAAATAGCTACGCAAATCAGGGAAACGGTTAAGAAGTTAGCGCCATCGGGAACCAGGATTATGTGCTTTGTAGGAGGTGTTCCATTGAAAGAAGATTTACAAAATCTGAAGAATAATGGTAAAGATATAAACCTCATAATTAAAATAATATATATTGGTTTTGCAGTCCCACATATCGTAATCGGTACAACGGGTCGAATTTGTCAGCTGGTTCAGAAAAATGTGCTGAATTTTTCAAAAGTGGACTTTTTCGTTTTGGATGAAGCTGACAAACTAATGGATGATTGCTTCAAAGACGATATTCAGTAATACAGTTTTCTCTATATTCCGCTGATTGTTATTTTCAGTTTCATAATGTCTTCATTACCACCAATGCGGCAGATTGCTGTTTTCTCAGCAACCTACCCTAGGAAATTAGATAAGCTGTTGGCCACATTTCTCAGAGATGCAGCATTGGTTCGATTCAATTCGGAAGATGTTCAATTAGTTGGTATCAAACAATATGTTATCACTAATTGCTTGAATATCAATGAGTCGTTGGAACAAGTTTTGAAAACAGTTCAGTACAGTCAAGTATTGGTTTTCTGTGACACTGTTGAAAGGTTTGAACTGAACCATATTTCGCAAAATTTATATATACATATTTTTTTTGCAGATGTGAACCAACATGCAGTTATCTAGTCGATCACGGATTTCAAGCTTCATATATTTCAAGTGCAATGGAGCAGAAAGAACGCCAAAAAGCGATTGATGATCTCCGTTATTATAGAACTAAAATTTTAGTTTCATCTGACTTGGTAATGCTTTTCCATTGAAATAATAATACATTTGATTTATTTCAGACCGCCCGTGGAATCGACGCCGACCGCGTGAATATGGTTGTAAACATCGATACAGCTATGAATCCGGAAACATATTTTCACAGGATTGGACGTGCTGCAAGATTTGGTATTACAAATTCAAGACCATAATGAAAAAGAAATTTCGATTTTAGGGGGCCAAGGTGCTGCTGTTACATTGTTGGAATCTGATCAATCTGTGCGTTGTTTCACTGCAATGGTTGCGAAGGGTAAAATTAAAGTTAAACGAATCAAGATTGAAGATTTGCCGTATGATCTGCCAGTAAATGCCAGTTTTTGGAATGAAGCACCGTATTATATGAATGTAATGCTTTAATTGTTCATAAATTCTGAAAAATTTCATTTTGCAGATCAAAAATAGTACAGCAGCGCCAAACAAAGATTTGGAAAATGTTCCTGATAGAGAAGAAGCAGACAAGAAATTGAGAATGGAGCGTAAACAGGATGAAGGAACGGTTTACAAGTATAAAAGAGAAGAAATGTTGAAAATGAAAGATGAAGCGGAAATTCAGGAAGAGGAGAAAATAAGAATTGAAGAAAAAATTAACGAAGAGAAGGAGAATCAGAAAAATCAAAAGGAACCTTCGAAAACGTACTCGGAGCAATTGGAAGATCTCAAAGTTGCAATGACCGAGAAAACGGAAAAGATTCCTGAAACTGTTGAAAAACCAAAGGCTAAATTTAAGCAAGTTGCAATGTTTCGAAATTCGACTCAATTTCTTATTCATTTTCAGATTTGTGCCCACTCGCCAAAAAGCGAACAAAAAGTTCTACATGAGAGGAGAATTGTTGAGTATTCGCGAGTCGGCAACTCGTGAAGAATGGAGAAAATATGCCGAAAGTAAATATAATTTGAATGAGGAGCCATTTTTGGTTGTAAAGATTGATGAACCACAAAAGGAGGTTCTAAAACCATCGAAATCGAAGAAAAATTCGAAAAATGATGAGAAGAAGAATAAAAAATCACCAAAGGATAATAATACTCCAAAATATGTTGAGAAAAAGTTCAACGATGGAGTTTTGAGATATAATAGGAAGCAGATGATTCAAATGCAGATGGCAGTGCCGAAAGAGGTATTATTGTTTTGTTTTGATGAAAAGACAAATAATACATTTCATATATTTCTAGGCTTGGATACCATTTGTAAAATCAAAATATAATACGAATGAAGAGCCATGGGAGCTTGATCAGAACATGCGTTGTTCATTTGAGGAGAGATTGAGAAGAGTTCGAACAAAAGAAAAAGCTGAAAGAAAAAAGGTGATGGAAGAGCGCAAGAAGGCTCGAGAGAATGCGGAGCAACTTGTTTCGAGTGGAAGAACCACAAGAGTTGAAGAAGTATTTCGAATTTATTTTAGTTCTTGAGAAATTATTCAAATTTGCAGATTAATTATAGTTCATTCGAAGAGTTCTGTGAAAAGATTAACAAACAGTTCCAGGAATACTTGGAGCGGGAAAAATCAGGAGAACCGACCAGAAGAGTTGGCCCTGTGGTATGTAATTTTTTTGAAGTTTAAAGAATTATTATTAATTTTGCAGGTTCCTCTACGAGATCCTCCAGCGGTTTGGAAATATCGAGTGAATATGTACGCAAGAAGATTGGAAGAAATCGAAAATGAAATCAATTATGAATTGAAGCTAGAACATGGTGGATTGAAGGAAATTGAAGTTCAAACCGAGCAATTGCTGGAAAATATTGAAAAAGAAAGTCAAACTGATATTCTGGAAGTTGGTGAGAAGTTAAAGGAGGTGAAGATTGAAGAAGAAAAGGTGAACGATGAAGCTGAGACTGAAAGTGAGATCGAAATGGACGAGGAGGAAAGCGATGATGACAAAGAGGAAAATGAAGAAGTTGATGAATATGAAATTCAGGAAGAAGAGATTGAGCGAATGAAGCAAATGGCTGAATCATACATAAACAATGCTAACTTCAATATTGTTTACGATTCGTACTACAAAATGATGAACTCTATAAATAGACAATGATTAGTCTCAGTAATCTATCCTTTTTTTGTTCATATTGTAAATTAATGTTAACATCAAAACTGGTATTTTTTTGGTTGTTCCAAATTTTGTTAAATTAGGTCCTCCTAATATTGCATGTTTTCATAATCTCAAAATACATACGGTTTTTCAAAAATTGCATCGTTTTTTTTTTTTAAATTTCCGTGGTCCTTGTTACCTATAAATTATATCTTTGTTTTTGTCAAAATCATTTTTTTGAAAAAAATTTGCAGAGTAATTGTGTTATACAATTTTTGGAAAGAAAAAGTATGCCACCAGCAAACGGAAAGAAAGGAGGAAAGAAGGGCGGAAAAGCTGCCGCTGCAGCTCCCGAGGAAGACTTGGATGCGATCCTTGCTGAAATGCAAGTTCAGGATCAAAAAGAGGCGGCGAAGCAGAGTACAAAGAAACCAGCCAATAAGAAAGGTTATTTTTTAAAATTTGAAATTCGAAAAATATTAGAAAATTTGGAAAACTCCTAAAATTCAGTTTAATTTGAAAATGACTCCGGAAGCAGTAAACGTGCATGAAATTTACGAAATTCGTATTCTTGATATTTTGAAATGTTTCCCAAATTTTCTTTAATTTTGAAAGAAAAAAGAGAATGACCCTATCCCACCTTTCGAATATAACTTTTGCAATAATATGGTATATGTTGATACATCTTAACACATTACAAAGCCCTTAATCGACACCTCAAATGGTGTTGTGGTTAAAAACCTTCTATACCAATCTAGAGGTACCGGGTTCAATTCTTGCTTAAGCAATGACGATGCGAAGAAGCTGTGAGGCTGGTTCATAAAGAATAGAATCAGTTGATGAACCGCGATAATATATCCGAGCTTATTTATAAATTTTATATAAATTAATTTTTAAAAAAATTTTGGCTACAAAAAAACGCGTAATAGTTTCAGGAGGAGCAAAGGTTGAAAATCCAGTCGAAGCAAAAGCTACAGAAGCTGAGTTGAAGAAGCAAGAATGGTTGGCTGAAATTGCAGCAATGAAACCGATTGATGAACAATTCCCCGATGGACAGTATCCACATAGTAAAGACGAAACACCTTATTATTTGAAAGGTTTATTTATATTATTGATTTAAGAATAAATAAAAAACACAAATTATAGGAAAAGATGGTCGTGTTGCTACCGATCGCGAATCGAGTGAAGAGAAAAAGGCTTTGGATTCGAGTTATGAAGAAACTTGGCAAGATTACCGCCGATCCGCAGAAGCACATAGACAAGTCAGAGATTATGTCAATTCGTGGATTAAACCAGGAATGACTATGATTGAAATTTGGTGAGTAGAATTTATAAAATTGATTTATGGGAAAATATATATTTTAGTGAACGCCTTGAAACCACTTCTCGACGTTTGATCAAAGAAAATGGCCTCGAAGCTGGTCTTGCTTTTCCAACTGGATGTTCTCTGAATCACTGCGCTGCTCATTATACACCAAATGCTGGTGATACCACTGTCCTTCAATATGGTGATGTTTGCAAAATTGATTACGGTATTCATGTTCGTGGACGCCTCATTGATTCCGCATTCACTGTTCATTTTGACCCGAAGTTTGATCCATTGGTTGAAGCTGTTAAAGAAGCCACAAATGCAGGAATCAAGGCAAAATTTATCTTTTTTTAATTTTTAAAAATACGATTCTATTAAAGGAATCTGGAATTGATGTTCGTCTCTGTGATGTCGGAGAAATTGTTGAGGAAGTTATGACTTCACATGAAGTTGAATTGGATGGAAAGACGTATGTTGTCAAACCGATTAGAAACTTGAACGGACATTCGATTGCTCAATACAGGTATTGGAAAAAGTTGTACTAGAATGTTTTTTCAATTTGTTTTTTTTTAGAATTCACGCCGGAAAAACTGTGCCAATTGTCAAAGGAGGTGAACAAACAAAAATGGAGGAGAATGAGATTTACGCGATTGAAACCTTCGGATCAACTGGTAAAGGATACGTTCACGATGACATGGAATGCTCACATTATATGAAGAATTTCGAGTTGGCCGACGAGAAGATTCCATTGAGATTGCAAAAATCGAAAGGACTTCTCAATTTAATTGACAAGAACTTTGGAACTTTGGCATTCTGTAGACGTTGGATTGATCGTCTTGGTGAGACGAAATACTTGATGGCTTTGAAAGATTTGTGTGATAAGGTTTGATAGGTTGTCTGATTCTGAAATTATATTTTCATTTTTTATAGGGAATCGTTGACCCATATCCACCACTTTGTGATGTCAAAGGAAGTTACACTGCCCAATGGGAGCATACTATTCTTATGCGTCCAACAGTGAAAGAAGTCGTCTCCCGTGGAGACGATTATTAAAATAAGAATCAATTTTGCAAATTATTTCTGGTGTTTTTTGTCCCGGCTGTTTTTTTTCTGCGAGTAGCTCATTTGTGTTGTTTCAGTGTTTGATAAATTTATTATGTTTTCAGAACTAAGAATTTAATAATTAAACCCGCAAGATCGGACATTGCACTCATCACCCTGTTTCAATTGAATATGACCTATCGATCGTCGTTTCCGTCGAAATAATGCTGGCAGGTTTTGAATGTTGCATAAATGTCGTCGACACCACATGCACCACGTTCTCTACCATTGTTCATGCATTCGAAGGAAAGCTGGAATTCTCTTTTTTTGAAGAAGAAGGGTTTCTTTTCGAAGGGACTTACAGTTTTGGTGTTAGCTGGGCATATGATAGTCTTTCTGAGCCATCTCTTATGTCCACGGAAGACTCCTTTTTCAGTTTCCACTGGACAGAAACGATCACAGCAGACACGAAGATGTATTCCTCTGAAATATAACCAAAAGTGATTTTTTTCTGTAAAATTTTAAAAATTGCTGCTCACCGCGTTCCTTCAAATACTCTCATTCTGATCTTTGTCGCTGTTCCTGTTAAAATCATGGATGTCGATAGAATTCCCGCTTGCTCGGGTTCTAGGAAAACGGCGGCGAAATGAGCATTTCGACGAGAGAAACCAGCTGAAATCAGATAGTTTAATCATAGAATTTTCGCAGACGACGACTAACGTCCAATATCGATTTGAGTTTGACGTTCGGATCGTCTACCAGCCCAGATGCTCCACGAACGGAAGGTGAATGGAAGAAGATCATCGGAGATTGTGGATTCGTCGGAAAGGATGTCGTCAGAGAGGGAGGAGGAACGACGAACACGAAGTGTTTTCTTTTGATGGGTGTGACGAAGACGGGTGGTCTCGTCGTGTGATGATTCGTAGTTACAAAGATCTCCTAGAAGAGAAACGGAAGTTTGAGAGCTTTATTTCAGGAAATATTCGACTTTTGAATTAATATTGTCAATTCAAATATTCTTGATAATTTCGTTTTGAAGGCTGCTCAGCCTCACTGACGCTCCGCACGCACGCACGCGGCTGCCGACACTCAACAAACTGGAAAATTTTGAAAAATTCATTTTCCCGCGAATTTTCCAATGTATTGAGTGTCGGCAGTCGCGTGCGTGCGTGCGGAGCGCCAGTTTGGTTGGGTAGCCTCCAAAACGAAGGTAGCCTCCAAAACGAAATGATCCAGGATATTTTGAATTGACAATTAAATAAGAAAATGTTTCTAGATTAAAACTTTTGGAAAATAATGCCATTTATTTAAAAATTTAGATATTTTTAGTTTTTCCTTTAAATTTTCTCCTCCTTCAGATCGGATTTATATCACGGCATGTTTTTTACTACCTCCTCAATAGAAAAAAAATATACGAGTTAAAAGTTCGAGATCAAAAAATTTTGAAGCCTAAAAATTGAAATGTATAACTAGAAAAATTTCAAAAATTTTTAATTAGCTTCTGAGGGCTTTTTTCAAAATTCTGCCGAATACAAACTTTACCCTTGCTCATTGTGCACCTCACAAAAAAATTTTAGCGTCTCAACTTTATTGGTGTTCTCGTGATCTTTGAATGAAATTTAGTACTGAAAAAACTCGATTTTGAGACATTTTTGGAAATAACTTTCCTAAAAGTCAAAAAATCGAAAAAGTGCCGAATACAATTTGAAGAAAAGACAATTTAGAATGTTTTGACATAAAAATTAGCTGGGAATACGCGATCTGTGATGCGTGATCTTCAAAGAAATATATTTTTTTGTTCAATCTATGCTTTAAACCATTGGAAATACCTGCTTTTACTTTTAAATTTGCACGAGATAGGTGTGAGAACCCATTCAAAACATTTATTTCAAGAATTACCCTAGGGTAATCGAGAAAACTAGAAATCCACAAGTGCGTCAGTCAAAAATTGTGTTGGCGTGATTGATCGCAGCGGCGGGAAAAAATTAACTCGTAAAGCCTCTGCGGATGGAATAAATGTGTCTAGAACGAAAGAAAATTTAATTATCTATCGAACGATATCGAGAAACAACAGTTTGGGATCAAAAATGAACGAGTAATGGGAATATTTTTTGGCCCGAAGAAAGTGAGTCCCCACTTTTGTTTTTCTAGGCCGTGTGTGTTTTAAATCTGTAAAAAATAGAGTAAACAAATTGGGAACGAAAATTAGCATTAAGAAAACCTCGAAAACCAAATGAGGACCAACTTTTTTCGGGCCAAAATAAATATTTTTCTATTTTTTTGTGTAACTCGACGATTTTTGGACATAAAAAGATTTTCTTTGTACCATTTCATAGAGAATCAAATTTCCTTTCATCCTAGATACAATGTCGGAGGCCTCCTTTACGACAACAATTAAAAATTCAAGGATTTCCTAACTTCTTTGAAATTTGAAAAAAAATCGGAAATTTTATCCACAAACCTTCTTCAAAATCGCATTTCATTTGTTCACAAACTTCCTTCGCATCTTCTTCTGGTCTGCAAAAAATGATTAGAACAATTTAACACGGCTCGGATACACCCCCAAGATTAGAAATGTTAGAGTTTTCGGACATTCTACAAGCGAACCTGACAGTTTTATTTCTGCGACTGAAAAAAAGTAAAAATGCAGAAGCCAGACTAGGAAACTAAAGAAGAAAACAACAATTTTTGGCAGAAAACGTACATTTCCTCGATATCCTCATGTAACATGTCGAGCAATTCATGAACTGAATCATTTTCTGTTATTTCTTCATCTGTTGGCGGGGCGACGGGCGGCACCATTCTTAGAATATTTTGTTGTCGAGGTGCAGCCATTTGGACGGCTTTTTGAGCTGAAAGTCACATGGGCGGTTGTTTTTCTTAAAAATGAAGGCTAACCAAGTTGAAATTTGAAAGGATTTGAGACTGTGGGTGGAGCGATTAAAGATGGACGACGATTCATATTGAAAACATGGAATCCGGTTCCAGAATCGGTTGGTAACAATGGCTGGAATTTTGTGAAACAGGTTCGTTTGAATTTTTAAGATTTTCAAACCTTTTGTTCAACTGGTGTAATCAACGAAAAATCAGGCAGAGTCTCCATAACTGGCTGAAAATTTTAAAATTTTATACAGACTTTTGCTTAAACGATGACTTTAGCGAATATCAAAAAATACCTCGTACTCAACACTTTTTTCTAGACTATACCATTGTTTTGAAAAAGTGTTCCGATCGAAATTTGGATCTAATCCGGATCGAATTTTTACGAAATTGTTTTAAAAAATTTTCGAGTAGGTCATAGTTTTTTAAACTGCTAAATAACCGAGCCGAACCGATCCGATCGTGGTCGGAAAACTGTTTTGAACCTCCTCCCCCTTTTCTCGGTCCATAAACATTCATTTCAAAAATTTGAATAATAAATGTATCTTAAATGAAAATAGACTTCATTCTCTTTCCAAATCTGTTTTTAATATTTTCTAAAACCACCTAGAAGCCGAGAAAATGAGCTTCAAAACAATGGCCTAGAAAAAGTTTCAATCTGGCCGAACTTTTTCCTATGAGCTTTTTTCGTGGAAATATTTATTCAGAATGCTTATATTAGTCCTATTTTATGTATTTTTCATTTTTTTTTGGATTTTTCATGTCTGCGGACTAGTTTTCGTCGATGGACACTTTTTCTAGGCCATTGTTTTGAATCTCATTTTTTCGACTTCTAGGAAGTTTTAGAAAATTTTAAAAACAGATTTGGAATCAGAATGAAGTCTATTTTCATTTAAGGTACATTAAGCTACCGTAAAGTCCTCCTTTAAATTTGATTAGAGTTAAATGACCCCAAGAGCCATCTATTAAAATTTCAAAAACCTCAACAATTTCAGCAGTCTCTTGAAGATACGTCTTCTTGACTTCCGATTGAACTGGTGTTAGTAACTTCATCTCAGGTTCGATTTTTTCTGCAATAAAATTTTCGATATTTTTAAAAACTGTATTTTATTTAAATCTTACTTTTATTGATCGGCTTTGGTTTTCTAGTGATTTTTATTTTCTTCATAGACCTTCCCTTTTTAATCAAGTTCATAATCGATTTCGAAGGTGAAGGTTTTGCAGGTTTTTTAACCACCTCTGAAGCTTCATCATCAAATGGTTCAGAATTCTCAATCTGTGAGCTTAAAACTTGTTGAATTGCTGAGGAAAGTTCGGAAATGTCATTGTCTGCGTTAGCCGGTTCAACTTGTTTATGTAGTTCTGAAAGATTATGAAGTTGTCCAACTGAAAAGTAAGGTTTCACCTTTGGTTTTAATAGCATTCTCCATTTGAACAACAAGCTTCCTTTGCTGATTCAACAAATCGAAAAGCAAAGCCTTTGACTCTGCTAACGACAACAAAATCTCGACTTTTGAAATCAGCGACCTTTTATTTTCCAAACTCGCTTCTACTCCATTTTCCAGATCAATTTCAATATCCGATGCTTTGGAAATCACATCAGAAACGTCTGTTAAACCAGCCGATTTTGATATTTGCTCGATTTGTTGCATGCTCTGAAAATCAATAATTAAAAAAAAAGTCAAATCGAAGTTTCATACCAAACTTTGAGCATAAATTGGTGAGCATTTAACACCCCTCACATTCGGATCACCAACTGCAACTTTTGCCATAGATTGATCAATTATCTCAGCATTTCTTTTTTCAGCCATCAGATCTTTTTCCAACTTTCGACGATCCGCTGTTTCTCTAAAAATATCCAAAAATTGTAGAAATATGTGGAAAAACGGGGATCCGAGATGGTGGGTCCCCGTTGGGCGGTACAACCAACACCATCCCAGATGCCACCATTACCCAAATACCTTTGTTTCAGCTCCTCCCATGGTGGAAGTTCCAAAGCTACACTTGAGAATTGCGATGATGCGGGCTCTTTAAGACCGTGTGGTCCGATGGGATCGAAAGAGCCAGATGGTGGGGTGATACGTTGAAGATAGGAATTTTTAGGCTCTCGCATTTTTACTTCTATTGCATTTGATGGGATAGGAATTGCATTCGGACGGTATATAGGTCCCATATGTTCATGGTTTTCCTCAATTTTTCCAAATTCAGGATTATTTCCAATAGTTTGTTGATTTTCTATTTGTCCTGTTTCGATTATTCCAGTGGTTTCAAAGGATTGTATCTGATTCTGTTGTCCATCTTCTACATTTCCAGAATTTGCAAACATCTGATTGTTCCCAATAATTTGTTGGTCATCAGTTCTTATTTGTCCCGTTTCAATTGTACCCCTATTTTCAGAAAAGCTCGTTGGATTCGGTTCCAACTGCGTACCATATACCCTAGTGTTCACTCTTCCTATACTTGGCTTATTTCCAATTAGCTGTTGATTTTCATTTTCTCTAGTCTTTGATAATTGTATCCCATTTCCTTTAACTTCCAAATCTTGGGATATCTGAGTTCCGAAACCATTCATAGGACCATTAAAATTCGTCTCATGCTCCACATTATCCACTTTTTTAGTATCTTCAAAACTGTTGAAGTCAACCATTGGAGCGTTACCAGTTCCAAAGCTTCCTCCTCCGAATCCGAATGATCCTCCATCAGAAGGAAACCCGGATTGTTTTGGCCCCATGACACCAAATCCAGAATCAACCACTGTGTTTGGTTCGCTATTTTCAGCTTCCTCTTTAACTTCTTCATTATCCCCAAAGAATGATTTCACGACCGCATCTTCCGTTGAAGTTTGAACATTTTGTTGAACTCCAAATCCAATATCTATCGAACTATGCGGTTCGTCCACATTTGAGCTGAAGCCTCCTGCTCCAAACCCGGAATCGATGTGATGCGAAGCAGTATGTTGAGATGTGTTATCCTCTGATGCATTTCCTATCGTCTCAATATCATTTTCATCATCAACTACATCTTCCTCATGCTTCTCATTTTCGTTGATCTCCTCATATTCCTTTGAATCGATTTTCCTAACCGTTTCGAATTGTTCCGATCTTATGCCAAAACTTCTTGGTACAAATGGTGACCGCGAAGACGGTGGTGGTAGAGTTGTTGAGCTTGTTGTTGGCACCAGTCCAAAGAATGGAATCTGAATCGGAGTTGGATGACGGAATGGGACTACTGACTGCAACGGTTTGCGGTTCATTTCAGATGAAACAAATGTAGATATAGGTAGAACATGAGGTCGAATAGTGGTGGTAGACACGGTGGTAGACTCGGTGGTAGTGGTGGGTATTGTTGTAGTTTCAATGTGTTCCAAAGTTGTGGGAAGATTGAAAATCTGTTCTGGTTGATGCAGGTCCTGCTGCTGTTGCTGTTGCTGATGCAGGTCATGCTGCTGTTGCTGTTGCTGATGCAGGTTCTGTTGCTGATGCAGGTTCTGTTTCTGTTGCTGTTCCTGATGTTGCTGTTGCTGTTGTTGTTGTAGCTGTTCCTGATGTTGCAGGTGCTGTTGCTGTTGCTGTTGCTGTTGCTGTTCCTGCTGTTGCTGTTTCTGTTGTTGTTGTTGCTGTTCCTGATGGTGCTGTTGTTGTTGTAGCTGTTCCTGATGTTGCAGGTGCTGTTGATGTTGCTGTTGCTGTTGCTGTTGTTGCTGTTGTTGTAGCTGTTCCTGCTGTTGCTGTTGCTGTTTCTGTTGCTGTTGCTGTTGCTGTTGTTGCTGTTGTTGTAGCTGTTCCTGCTGTTGCTGTTGCTGTTTCTGTTGTTGTTGTTGCTGTTCCTGATGTTGCTGTTGTTGTTGTAGCTGTTCCTGATGTTGCTGTTGTTGTTGTAGCTGTTCCTGAGGTTGCTGTTGCTGTTTCTGTTGTTGTTGTTGCTGTTCCTGATGGTGCTGTTGTTGTTGTAGCTGTTCCTGATGTTGCAGGTGCTGTTGATGTTGCTGTTGCTGTTGCTGTTGTTGCTGTTGTTGTAGCTGTTCCTGCTGTTGCTGTTGCTGCTTCTGTTGTTGTTGTTGCTGTTCCTGATGTTGCTGTTGTTGTTGTAGCTGTTCCTGATGTTGCTGTTGTTGTTGTAGCTGTTCCTGAGGTTGCTGTTGCTGTTTCTGTTGTTGTTGTTGCTGTTCCTGATGTTGCTGTTGTTGTTGTAGCTGTTCCTGAGGTTGCTGTTGCTGTTGCTGTTGCTGTTGCTGTTGCTGGTCCTGTTGCTGTTGCTGTTGCTGTTTCTGATGCTGGTCCTGTTGATGTTGCTGTTGCTGATGCAGGTCCTGTTGCTGATGCAGGTCCTGTTGCTGAAGCAGGTCCTGTTGCTGATGCAGGTGCTGTTGCTGATGCAGGAGCTGTTGCTGATGTAGGTGCTGTTGCTGTTGCTGTTGCTGTTGCTGTTGCTGTTGCTGTTGCTGTTGCTGTTGCTGTTGCTGTTGCTGTTGCTGTTGCTGTTGCTGTTGCTGTTGCTGTTGCTGTTGCTGTTGCTGTTGCTGTTGCTGTTGCTGTTGCTGTTGCTGGATCTCGAACGGATCTTGCTGATGCTCAGTTTCTTTATCTGGTGACACTTGCTGCAGTTTTCTTCTCCATTCTGTTGAAACTTGGGATCCTTCATTGAGATGACTTCTCCGTGTTTGGATGAATCTAGACTCAATCGAATTTCCAAATGTTGAGAGAAGGGATCTTGCATTATCAGGTACATGTTGAAAAGTCGTTGTTGTTGTAGGTGTTACAGTGGTTGTTGTAGTTGTTGGTGATTCTGTAGTTGTCGTAATCGTTGGTGCTTCAGTAGTTGTAGTTATAGTCGTTGTTCGAGTCGTGGTTGCTGCGGTTGTTGGTTCCATTGTTGTCGTTCTTCTAGTTGTTGTCACAGTTGTCGTAGGTTGAGTAGTCTTTGTCGTTTCAACAACTCTCTCTGTCGTAGTCCTTAAATCCCTTTCCTCATTTCTCTCCCTATTCAACACCGAAATCCTTGCCGTTGGAATCGCATGATTTGTCTCACGTGTGGTCTCACCCTCCTCAAAAACACTTCCAATTGCTGATTGAATTTCAGCCAATTGCTCTGAAGCACTCAAATGACGCTCTTCTTCCACCTCATTCTTCGTTTCCTCTTTTCGAAATGTGATATCGTCAACATTTCCTTTCGAAAAATCATCATTTGAAATATCAAGAAATTCATTCTCGTCGTTTTTCTCAAAAACGTCGATATCGATTTCTTGCACATTTTTTGAGGTTTCTGGTGCTTTTGTGGTTGTAGTGGTTGTTGTAGACGGACTGAAAAATGTTAGTTGTTAGGGATAAAGGACGACGCGAGTTATTGTGTTTCAAGCAATACATTTTGAGAGATATGTTTATAGAAAATTTATTGAAACAAACTTTAAAGGCAAGGTGCCTTGGGTGAAAAATTATATCAACACTTGAAACGTTTTTGAAAGCGGAATTAGCAAGTGTGCTCCGCTGGACTTAAATGAAAATTAAACGTTTTCGATATTTTTTCCGAAAATTTTTTTTTAAATACATTTTTTCAAGATTTTATCCACCAAAAACCTTTAAAAATAATTCGATGAGGGTAAAAATAATTATAATGATCTCTTTAATATTGTTTAAATTACTTTTTTGCGTTGGGCAACCAAAAATGCATTAGAACAATAATTGGTGCGCTGTCTTTAAGCAGTAAAAGGTTTTTTTCAATTTTTGAGACTTTAAAAATAATTAAAAAATTTTCAATTCAAAATGCTATTCGTTTGGCTTTTTGTTTGGGCTGTACAGCGTCCACACATTTAGGAAAACATTATTTTTGAGTCATAAATTTACTCTTTATGTATTTCGGCCCAATTATGCAGAAAACTGTACTCGTCCAGGAAAGCTACTGTTCCCACATTCATTCGCGCTCTATGAACTGGCACGATGCCCTGACACTTTCAGAAAAAGAACTTGCAGACGAGCACACATAAAAGTTTACAAGTTATTTAAGGAAATTGTCCTGGCAGTGTGTTTATGGAACAGATACGAGGAAACATTAAAAAAAAACGGCCTTTTTTAATAGGGCGCGTTTAAAATTACCTTTTTTACAGCACCCTCACTTGGGTATTCTCAAGATAATTTTGGCTTTTAACAGCGCCTCCAAAAAGTGGCTCGCGTGCTTCGACGTGCCGTTAGGTGGCACGCGCGCCATTGTTTTGGCATTCGAGCCGATTTAGCGGAGCCGGTGTCGTTTCGGAGTACAATCGGATTCCGGCGTACAATCTCAGTTGGGAGGCACGCGTGCCGATTACAAGCCGGGGTGGCGGCACCGAGCCGTTTGATGCCGATAATTCACTTAGTTGTTAAAGACAGTGTGCCATTCTTTCTAACGAATTTATTGGCGTGAAACAAACATTTTCAATTTGTTATTATAAAACAATTTCCGACCTTATGTGTTTTTATTAACATTTTTGATCCAAATTTGGAATTATATTTACTGAAATTATACAATTTTAAATTCAAAATTTACTGGTTTTATGTTTTTTTTAAATTCACATAATGATCTTTCTTCATTGATTTAAAAAAAAAATTTTAAATTCTTATAAAGTGTAACCATCTCAAAGAACAAATATTGTTTCATGCTTCTTCCCCAAAAAACCCCCACCTTGTTTTTTTAACCGCTTCCTCCCTACTCTCCACCATTTTCTTCCATTTCTCCTTCAATTTTTTGTATTTCTGCTGCATTTCAATCAGATCCTCCATAAACTTGTCCGGTCGTTTTCCATTACCAATATCTGCAATTCATATATAGATGTTTCAATAGGCAAAAGGAAGAGGGAAATCTTGACACTTGACATCACTTGATCTTTAGTATCTTTTCATATTTATAAACTATGAACGTTCGATGTCAATGCGGTCGTTTTTTCTCTTCTTAATGGCTTAAATAAATCAAGCAGAGATTTGAATTTAGATATTCGAAGTTATTCGGGTGCTCCCGTTTCGAAAGGTCAATAAATTTTTAATATTTTTAGAAAAAAGAAATCACCTGGTAAAGTGTTGTCCCCATCCAAAAACTTATCGATGTCACTATTATCCGACAATGAAAAAATTAGTGGAAGTAACAGAAGAATCGAAAAAATGAAGAAATATACAGAAGAAATGCTCATTTTGCCATAAATCTGAAAAAAATGAAAACATCTGAAAGTAGGGGAAAAAAACGCTAAAATGAATCCGATGGCCATCATCGGGTGTTTGAATTATGAATGGAATATTTATCGAAGAATTGAAAGTGAATTATGTAGGCGGTTCCTCCCGCTTTGTTTTTTTTTTACAGTGAATGGGGCGAGAACCCATGCCGAATATTTTCGTTTTCTTAACCGTTTTTTATTTTGGAAAAATTTGGTTCATTGGGGATTTTTGAGTCGATTTTGAATTGCGATAGGAAACGAGATTTTCGAAGGGAAAGTGTGCAAAATCACGGATTTGTTTTTGGTTGGGTTTTTAAGGTTGAGGGGAACGAGAAAGTGAATTTTTTGGTGAAAGTGAGATAAAAATATGGAAAATATTGTTGTTTTAAGTGTACGATATTATTGCAGGCAAGTGTTTTTGCATTGGAAACAGAAAATAGAGAATTCGCATAAGAATTCGCAAAAAATTGACTAACTCCGGGAAAGCAACACACCGGAACATTCCAATTTTGTCAGGGACTTGTCCACGGACAGTCCCGCACATTTACAGTTTTGCTCCAACATGTCCGCTTTTCAAATACTTCACGGAAAATGTAAGCTGGAGCATTACTACTGCCTCTTTTGTAAAATTTCGAAGCTCCATCTAATTTTCGAGTAATTTTATTGATTATTTCACATTTTTTTGTTGGTGGCTTTATTTTATCAAAAAACGAAATAATGAAAAAGAAATTCATATCAAAGATTACACCTAGAGCTTTAAAATTCCAGGAAGGAATTCAGTAAGGCTCCTGCTTTAAGTTTCCGTTGGGGTTTTGAAAATCGGTCATGTTAGAGGAAAACTGTGAAAGTCCGGGACTGTCCGTGAACAAAATGAACAAAATGAATGTTGCGGGGCATTGCTCTTCCTGAGAAACACTTATTTCGTCTGCAAAGAATATTCTAAATTTTCAGCATAGAAAGTTCTGATGTCCCTTGAACTCGTTGTTGAAAACCCAGTGGTAAAAGCCTGGGTCAAGACTCATAATTTGGTTTTAACTTTTTCTAAATGTTGAGGAATTATAAAATATTTTAACCATTTTATTAACCATAAAAGTTTACCGCTTAAAGAGAATATTAAAATTTCTAGATTTACCTGTTAAAAACGGGTTGTTAGATGTTAAAGACAGTGTATCAGTTAATTTGACCCTTAATAAAGAGCTTCGTAACGGCGCTCCAAAAATTGAAAAATGGTATTTTGAATACACGCCGGGTCATGAAAGGTGTCAGAATTGGAAACACAATTATTTGAATGTGGCTACATATTGGAATTATTTTTTAGATCTTCTGGGCCTCGTTCGAACTTTAATTTTTCGCCTTTTGGATCGAGTTTACGGACAAGCTGCCTTCAAGTAAGATTCAAGTAAGATTCAATATAAGATAATCAAAAATTCAAAAAGGAAAAAAGGACCATTTTCATTCATTGGTGATTACTCTCATTGTACCATAGAAGATCCTGCAGTGGGCACCTAATTTGCACATTGATTCGGAAATTCAAGACGATTGAGCACATCAGCATGCAGATGAATATGGTAAAACTTTAAAATAGTTGCTCCTGGTGAATGTGTTATCTACAAAATTGTAAAATAACGAATTCCGGGATTTAGATATTCTCGATTTTTTTCATTAGATATTTATTCCAATAATACTTTGAAATTCCAAACCAATGCAAATATATTTCTTGCAGATGCACTTTCTGAACTTTGATAAAAATTCAAAGTTCGCAATTTAATCGATTGCATTATCTAACCAAATTTTTGACATTTTATCGTTTTATTTATAGAAATTTCCTGTCGATGAATTAGGAACCTGTAATTGATTTTTCATTTGTGCATTTTTTCATAGATTTTTATTTCAGGGATTATGTTAAAATTTTAATTTTTTTTTAGTTATTTTCATCTTCTTCCCCATATTTGAAAACATTTGGAAGAAAAGTATGTTTTCTAAATTTGTGTTAGCAGTAATGGAACGACGAAATATTTTTTCTTCCATATTTTTTCAAATATGGGGAAGAAGATGTAAATAATTAAAAAAAAATCAAAAATTGATTATCAATCCCTTTAATATGTTGCTTCTTTTTTCCCCCCAATTAAAGACAGTTGACCATATTATTTTAATCCTGCCAGCATTTAATTCTGAACTAACTAGAGCTTTATTTTGAAGTTTTTATCAACGTTATGATTAAATTAGCCGGATGGATTCATTTTAAAGAAAACCAAATTTTCGCGGGTAAAGTGAAGTTAGCAAGCGCGCTCCACCGAACTATGTGTGCCAAAATCATGAAAAATAACACTTTTTTGAGTGTTTTGGACACTTGGACACTTTTGCAACAGTTTCTTTAATATTAGAAATAAATCCATTCAGAATAATTTATTGAATTTTTTAAAAAGAAATCACCGTTTTTATTAAATTCTAAATTACAGCTGACAAATAGAAAAAAAAACTATATTTTGCCCTTTTTTTCAGAAAAATAAATTTATGAATAACTAAAACAATAACTAATCTGATTCTAATTATTGCCAAAAATTTTAATTCAATTTTTTAAAAAATTCATTCGAGCTCAAAATTCTGAAAATTTACAAAAAAACCGAATTTTTAGGAGCTATAGCTTTGCTCAAACTCAATATTAATCGATGAAAATTTGAGGAACTAGAACCTGGAAACATCTTAACTATTTAACAAAGTTTTAGCAAATCTAGTCAATTTTGAGCCAAGTTACAGCTCCTCAAAGTTCATAGAAACTTGGGGGGAGCTCCCCAAATTATCTGAACCCCTGTCTTTAACGACGTGCTTACCAGTTTTGTTTCGATGGAACTGGTATGCAAAACTCAAATTGATAAAGAAAAATTTTGCTAATAATCAAAATACTATCAAAAAATTAAAATTCTGAACTCAAGTGATCTCTTGTATCTGAGCACGGAAACATCAAATTATGAACCCATTTTTTAAAACTAAAAATGTTTTTCGATTGTTTTTCATAACAACAGAAAACACCGATAAAATCATAAAACATCATCTTACTGTCTCTAATTCTCCATCTCTCACTCCCTCTCATATCTTTTTTTCCCTAAATAATTTTTATCGTTTACCGACACAATAGTTATTTCTTTTGACGCAGAAAGCACATTTTCTTCACAAAAATGTACCAATGATAATTATAGAAAAATAAATTTAATGGGTTCTAGGCTACATTTTCGGAAAACTTTTCAAAAAAATTAAATTTTTCATTATTTACAAAAAAAAACATTCATTGTGCACTTTGTTCGTTTTTTGTGTCTTATCCTGCGTCTCTCATATTTCCACACTCTCTCGCTTGTTTTTTTGGTTGGTTATTTAGTGAAAAATGTTGTCTTCTTTGTTATTTACAAAATTGATTGACAATAAATAGTTTTACAGAAAACAATGAATATTTTCCGTTTTCTTGGCATGGAAATACCGCTATGTTTGTATATGCTTGGATCGTTTTTGCATTATCCGGTATTTCAGAATTTAATTTATGAGAAGGAATGTTTGTTGAAATATGAGCAGGTTTGTTTTTTTTTGTTTAGATTTGGTTTTATTTGTTGAAAAAATAGGAATTTTTATCTATTTTGGATCATTTTTATTTTCGGTTGCTCCCGCAGTTTTTCCAAATGAAGGGTTTTGCAAAAATTATGTCTTTTCTTAAAAACATTACTAATTTTTGTTTTTATGATTTAAAAAAATGACAAAAAAAATTGTTTTGCATTTTTTGAATATTTTGGCCAAAATTAAAAAAAAATTTGTTTGCATTTTTTTCCGGATTTTTTGGCCAAAATTTTTTTTATTTTTCATAAATTATTCGATAAAATTTTATTTTCTACAAGAATCGGTAAATATGACTTCTCCACGAATGGGCTTAATTCATAAAAAGCGCAGGGCAAAATGGGGGAGCTCCCCCCAAGTTAGAGGAACTTTGAGGAGCTGTTACTTGGCTCAACATGGACTAAATTTGCTGAAACTTTGTAAACTAGTTGAAATATTACGAGAGTTTCGTCTCTCAAGTTTTCATTGATTAATATTAGGATTGAGCCAAGTTACAGCTCCTAAAAAATATTGAAAATTGTTTGCATTTTTTTTTTGGAATTTTCGAATATTTTGGCCAACATTTTTTTATTTTCATAAATTATTCGATAAAATTGTAATTTCTACAAGAATCGGTAAATATTAATTCCCCACGAATGGGCTTATTTCATAAAAAGTGCTGGGCAAAATGGGGAGCTCCCCCCAAGTGCGAGGAACTTTGAGGAGCTGTTACTTGGCTCAAAATCGACTAATTTTGCTAAGACTTCGTTAACTAGTTAAGATATGTTCACATTTTAGTTACTCAAGTTTTTATTGATTAATATTAAGCTTGAGCCAAGTTACAGCTCCTAAAAATTCGGTTTTTCTGTAAATTTTTAGAATTTTGAGCTTGAAAAAATGATGTTCAATTGAAATTAAAAAAAAATTCTCCTTCAGAATGTAACATTTTGCCGAAACGTGGACGGTTACTACAATGACGAAGATATTCAAACTTCCGCCAATCACTTCTATTTCATCTCATCATTGACACTATTGATTCCTTCATTAGTTACCACGTTATTATTAGGAGCAGGTAAACAACTAACCCCGTTTTACACATTCTCTTCAAAAAATGTATAATTTTTAAAGCATCCGATTATTGGAGCATCAAAATTCCACTCATGATCCCGTATATTGGATGTATTTTGGGACAGATCAATTACATTTTTCAATCATATTTTATACATTCAAATGTGTATTTTCTTCTCATCAGTGATGTTCTTTTTGGTATTTGTGGAGGATATATTGCAATTATTTGTGAGTTTATTGATTTTTTGGATAAGTTTTGAGCAAAGTTTTAAAAACTCCTATGTTTGAAAATCACCCACTTTTTTATAATGGAATTTTTAGAAGTTTTATTGTAAGTAATTTTGATTGAAAATTTGTACCAAAATTGAAAGCATTGACATTTTAAGGAGATCAATGCCATTGAAGGATGGCATTACGGAGCTATTGAATGCATCTGGGATGAAAATAGACTTAATTCTCATTTCATATCTGTTTTTAAAATTTTCTAAAACCACCTAGAAGCCGAGAAAACGCGTCTCAAAACAATGGCCTAGAAAAAGTATCCATCGGCGAAAACTAGTCCGCAGGCATGAAAACGCGAAAAAAAAATGAAAAAAAGGACTAATATAAGAATTCTGCATAAGTATTTATTAACGAAACACGAAAAAAGCTCATAGGAAAAAGTTAGGCCAACTTTTTCTAGGCCATTGTTTTGAAGCTTATTTTCTCGGCTTCTAGGTGGTTTTAGAAAATTTTAAAAACAGACTTGGAATGAGAATAAAGTCTATTTTCATAAATGAATTATCTCCGTAACGTCCTCCTTTAATTTTTATTCTCAGCCAAGAAACGAACTCCAAAGTTCAAAATTTTTCACATTTTCCTCATATTTTTGGAGCTTGTAATTAAATTTAAAAAATGTTTTTCTCTTCCTCCTTTAACTCCAGACGGCTTTTAAAAATTCGAGAAAAATTGGGTCTTTCAGCAACGACCCTAACCTATGGTGTCAAAACCAGTATGATCAGACATCGAAGTTATCGAATCGCTGGTATTGAAGGTGCAATTGGACTGGGTGGAACAATAGGTTATGCTCTTTCTGGAACAATTCGAGAAGCGTGCGGCTATTCAACAACATTTTCAATCATTTTGGCACTTCAGTTAATCGCTTTATTTTATCTTTTAGCGTTGGCGAAAGAGTCTGAATTTGAGCCACAATTACCGGATGAACATACTTGTGAGTTTAGTTTTAGGAAAATATGTTTATCTGAAAATCTATATTTTTCCAGCTCTTATTCACGCAACTGGAAAACAACTTGTCAGCGTTGTTCGTGAATTCTATAAAGTTTTAACAAAAAACCGCCAATTTCGAACGATTCTCGTTCTAAATTTACTCGCGTTTGGCCTGGAGCTTCTCGTTTTCTCGGGTCTTGGTGATATTCAATTCTCATATCTTCGATACAAATTCCGATGGGGTGACAAGAAATATGGATGGTTTGGCGGCGTTTCATATGGTATTACAACGGCTGCGGTTCTTTTTATTTATCCACTTCTTCGAATGAAACTCTTTTCCGATGGGTTTTTGGCCGCTTTTGGATTGTTTTTCAAAATTATCTCACTGTTGATGTTCGCCTTTGCGCCGAACGAAATTGTTATTTATTGTATTGTTGGTAAGTGAAAGATATTTTTGAAAATTCATCTTAATACCATATTTTCAGTTGTTGTTATGTTCAATCGTTTCGTTTCCACAGGATTCCGAGCTTTTATATCTAATTTAATCGATATAACAGAGCAAGGTACATTTTTAAATTTCTTATTACCAAAAAAATCTGAATTTCAGGAAAAATCTTCTCTGTGATCTCACTAATGGAAGGAATCACTTCTCTACTTGCCACGTCAATTTTCAATAATATTTATCCAAAAACTTTGGATTTTTTCCCCGGCCTTTTATATCTTATTTCTGCTGTTATATTACTCATTCCATTGTTCACAGTAGGAGTTTCTGATTTTATCGTAAAATCGCAAAGCCCTATTGTTTCCGAAGGTTTTCTTGGAAGTCACAATGAAGTCATCGATGAGGTGACAAATAGTGATTCCAGTTGATTTTATTATCTTTCAAAAATTTGTTTCAGCCTTAAAAACTGCAATGTTATTGATTACGGGTCTAAATACTATAATGTAAATAAAATATTTTAAAAAATGATTGGAAAAAAAAAGCAAAAAGGACCAGTAGGTTCCACCGAGATTTGAACTCGGGTCGCAGGATTCAGAGTCCTGAGTGCTAACCACTACACCATGGAACCGACGTTGAAAACCAACGCAAGTGCCCAATACTAGCTGGCGGTGTTTGCGAGTTGGAGACAGGGGGAAAGAGACGGAGAGTGGTGATAGAAAATATTTTGGTCAATGTTTATCGATGTACGTTTCAAAGATAATAAAACATATTGAAGATCTTAGATTGTTCATTCGATGGATTTTAGGAAACACGTAGATTTCCATGAACTTCCGCAAGGTTTTGAGGAAAATTATGTTCACCTCAAATTATAAAGAAAAATAGAAAACACGTGAAGAAAACCGGAAAAATGAAAAAAAGAAAATAAAGTCCTTTGAAATGAAAATATTAATTACGAGCTACAGTAAGCAATTATTTATTTTTTCAGGAAACCAAGGGATGTTTCCAATTTTCATCATAATTTCCAATGATAATAATTGGAATTGTGTTGCAAAAAATAAGCTTCAAATCTAAAAAATATCAAAATAGGACTTTACGGAGCTAAGGAATGCGTTTGGGATGAAAATAGACTTCATACTCATTCCAAATCTGTTTTTAAAATTTTCTAAAACCACCTAGAAGCCAAGAAAATGAGCTTGAAAACAATGGCCTAGAAAAAGTGTCCACCGGCGAAAACTAGTCCGCAGGCATTATTATATGAAAAATCCTTTTTAAAAAGTGAAAAGAACATAAAAAATGACTAATATAAGCATTCTGCATGAGTATTTATTAACGAAACACGAAAAAAGCTCATAGAAAAAATTTAGGCCAACTTTTTCTAGGCCATTCTTTTGAAGCTCATTTTCTCTACTTCTAGGTGGTTTTAGAAAATTTTAAAAACAGATTTGGAATGAGAATAAAGTCTATTTTCATTTAAGGTACATTTATTATCTCCGTAAAGTCCTCCTTTAAATTATTTTTGTTGACTCCAGGGTTTTTTCGGAGATTAGATACCTCTTTTGAAGCAGTGAAAAATGTAAGTTCCTACCAAAATATAACCGAAATCACTGACTTCCTTGTCGAGAAATATTTGATTCTTTTTTCCCGTCCCTTCTCAAATCTCAATGTTCTTGACCATGATGCTTTTTGTTTGATGTTCTCAACATGTTGTTTAAAAAAAGAAGAAGAAACCTTGAATCTATCTTTATTCCTATTTCAATTCACCCATCCCTTCCACCCGTGAGAAAGTTTTACGAAATTCGCGTGATTACAAAAATGATATAAATTAAAAATGACATGGACTTTGGATGGATGGATGTATCAAGACGTCGTGATAATATGCAACAAATTCATTATGTAAACGTGATTTTCTTTTTCCTGTTTTGTAGTTTTTTCTCTATCCACTTTCAGATTTGAAATGGTCATCAAAAACAGTGTATTTTACCCCCTTTTTTCATTGAAGAACCCCATACAAATATTTACATCGTTGTGTTTTGCAGAAATGAAACAAAAGGTGAAATTGTAAAAGTAATTGGTATGAGATGAAGAATGAATTATTACCATTCTATTTTTCAATGTATTGTGTGTTCAATGCAATTATAGACTCATAAATATTGTATCAAGATTGTATTTTCTTTTCTTTTTTTTTCTTCTTCTGATAACTAACTACTTACAGTATTGCTTTTTGGTTTGGTTTTATTTTTTCGAGACTGAATAGAATGCCATAAATTTTCGAATAGGCGCAAAGATCAATGAGTTTTATGGTTACGGTTGATACAAAATTAGGAGACGTCATGAAACTGAAAAGTGTTTTTTGTAACTGATTTTTCAAAAGTTCGTAACATCGCTGGAATTTCGCTGGAATTTAAAGGCAGCTTGTCAGTTAATACGATCCACATTCAAATAATTGTGTCCAATTCCGACCGCGCGATCCGGCGCACATTTAAATTTTGACTTTTGCAACTTTCCACTGTTATAAGGCGTGTATTTATCTATATTTTTTCGTATAAATTTCATTGAGAAAAATCTCTAATTTTTGAAATTGAAATCAGGTAGGGTCAACTTAACTGACACACTGTCTTTAAGCGGGTTTGGTGAAAAATAGGAAATAATTAAATTATTCAAAATAGGATCTTAAGAAGGTGTAAAGCTCAATTTAAAATTTAAAATCATAAACCAAACCAATTATGCAAAAGTTAATTTTTTACCACTTTTCATCAGCAAAATAGAGAATTATTGATCTTGTTGCTGCCGCTTTCTTTTGCCGTTGAGCATCTGAAAATCGGCCATATCATAGAAAAACTGTTCTCTTAAGGGATTGTCCTGGAAAAAAACTGGGATGCCAAACTTTTCCGGATTAGAACCCTACAAATTGGAAAATTAAGCTTTGGAATCCGTTATTTCAAACCGCTGCTTAGATTTTCTTATTTTCAGCGAAATTTCGTATGTCATTGATTTTTTGAGAATAATCGATTTTCAAATCGATATACCTAAATATTAGTAATTTTGAGACCGAAGTTCGATTTCTGGTGGACCTTTTGTTCTCTTTTGCAAGTTTTTATTATTTTCTGGATTTGTAACATCTAAATTGATTTATCAATGCTTTTAACCTGAGGTGGCTGCTGGAACATTTTTTTTCGTTTTCCCGCGAATTTTCCAGTGGGTTGAATGCCGGTCACCGCGTCGCGTGCGCCGCGCGGATCGTCAATGCGGTTGAGAAATTTTCAAAACGCAATGAACGAGAATTATTGAGTATACAATATCCTTATTTTTATAACTTTTCATTAACAATTGAAAATTAAATGTTTTTGCTATTGTGAAGTTTAATAGTTTTCTATATATCATCCATCTTCTGCTTAATGACCGCAGCGCAACCGCTCGCTTCTAAAGTAATAGGTTTTTATGAGAGACTTTGATTTGCTGGGTAGATCAAATCCAACTTTCCTGATATAAAACTTTATGAAGCCAATTTTTAGATTTCCTGCTTTCAAATAGCGCATAAATCGGGTAAATTTAATGACATTTGAAAAAGTTGCAACCTATCGAAACATGGGAAAACATGATTTTTCTAAAATTTTAAAAATGTCATAACTTTTCAGAAAATGAGTCAATTTAGATGTGCATCGTCTCATTTTAAAGCCAATTTTTGAAATTTTTAGAATTTTTGCTGAAAATGCAATTGAAATAAATTACGAGAAAACCGGCCAGCTGACTCATATCCGTGTTCAAAGCGAAGATTAGTTATCTATATCATCGTGCCACGTCATTGAACATTCGAACTTCTCAAATTTCGATATGACGTCTTATGCGTTAATGATTAAAAAAGAAACATTTGATTTCAACACGTCATTCAATCACAGATTCCCAATGATCTTTCAATAATACCACTAGAATGAAGAATCAGAAATCCATCTCGGTGACCACCAATGATATAAATAAGAAAAAAAAACAAAAATCACACCCCAAAACCAGTTTCAATATTTCAAAAACTATATATTTTCTATATTTTTTGATAGGTATAAAAATTACCATGAACTTTACTGAACGCCTACCGAAACCCTCTGAAATTATTAGTATACACCATTTTATTTCTTTTCATAGTATGTTTTTTGATAGGAAAAAAAAAACTTGTAGTAGTGGTTTTGTAGACGGTGGGGTAGAAAAGAAGAAAAAAAATTATTGTACAGTCCATCTTAAAAAAAAAGTGTTGTAAAATCGTTGTAAGAAGAGTACATTTCACATTTTCTCGAGGATGAAAAGGGCGGGGTTTGAATTTTGTCGAAAAAAAAAGACGAAGAAGAAGATAAAACCAATGGTAAACATGAACTTTTTATTCATTATTTTGGCGTATTGTTTCCCGTTTTATTAAAGTCGAAGAATATCCAATCTTTCCTGTTTTCAGATGGAAAATCCTACAAAGAATGATCGTCATGTGAATGAAAAAGGGATGAGCATGCTTGTAACCGCTTTGTTCATTGTTGGGGAAACTGCCGGTGGTGGATTAATAGCTCTTCCAACTGCTATTTTAAGCACAGGTAGTTAGTTTTTTTTGTAAATCTTTTCTCATCAATTTTCTGCTCATATTAGGTGCAATAGCTGGAGCATTTCTACTCCTAGCCGCTGCGATAGTATGCACTTATACTGGTATTTTATTGGCTGAAAATTGGATCATTTTGCAGGAATTATATCCAGAGTAAAATCCTTTATTTAACAAGAACAATTTTAAGAATAAATAGCTTTCAGATATAGGGATCATTGTCGGAAACCGTATCCAGCGATGGGTTTGCGAGCAGTTGGACCAAAATTTGCGTAAGTTTAAAAAAAGTTTTTCGCAGAAGAAGTTCAAATAATGATGCTTAAAATTTAGGAATTTCCTTTGTTTTTTTTTTAATTATATTTTTAAAATACCGTTCTGAGAATTTTGGTGCATTTCAATGCTGAAAACCTGAAAATTCCAAATTTCTGTTTTGAAATGGTCTACAAAGTACACCGAATGACGATTTTAGCTTGTAACTAGCTTTCAAAGCCTTTTCAAGCTAAAGCTGACTGAATTATGAAAATTTGAATTAATGGTGATCGTTTTGAAAATATAAAATTTTTTTTAGATAAAGTGGTACGCTGTCTTTAACCTCACCGTTGAGAATATTTCTAAGTATTCGAAGAAATGTGTGTTGAGAAAAATTGGAAAAAAAATATTTTTTCGATTTCTGATCAGTTTTTGGTGGTATTGGAAAAAACGGAATATTTACAGCGATTCAAATAAATTTTAAAAATTAGTTTCACCCTGTCTTTAAGTTCTTGTTCAAAACAAATAATATCCTTCCGCACATGCCCCGAAAATCAATTAATTTCCAGACATTTCGTCTCTATAATCTTACAAATCACTCAATTCGGAACCGCTGTTGTTTTTGTGCTATTAGCCGCCAAAAATGGTGAGAATATGCTTCATGCTAATTTTCAGTCGCATGTGAGTTTTACCGCCCTAATAAATTTCAACGATGTTCATAATTTCAGGTCAGTTTCTGTTATATGATTCTGATTGTGGGACTTCTCGTATTTCCGTTCACTTTGCCAAAAAGTCCGAAAGATTTCTGGTTAGGATTTTTCATTGTTTCAGATTGATAAGTTTTAAATTTATTTTAGGTATGCTGTTGTTGCAGCAATGATTACAACAACAGTTTCTGTTCTCTTGATAATTATTGGATCTATTGGAGATTATGCAACTTGCCATAATGATGTGTTTTATCCACCATTTGATATTTCAAAGTATCATTTTTTAAAATTTACCATGACTATTATCATCAATTTATAGAACTCTTATGTCCTTTGGAACCATTATGTTCGCTTATGGTGGTCATTGTGCGTTTCCTACAATTCAACATGATATGAAGAAACCACATCATTTTGGAAGATCCGTCGTTATTGCATTTTTGAGTAAGTTGAAGAAATCTAAATTGTATTACCTTAAGAGAACTTTCAGTTGTTTTCATCTTCTACTTACCTGTTACTGTCCTTGGTTACTATGTTTACGGCAGTTCGCTTACCGATTCAATTATTCCATCAATTCAAGTAAGTTTTTAAAAAATCTTTAAAAAAAGAGCAAAAAGTTTGACCACTGAGCGGATCGAACGCCCAACCTTTCGATCTGGAGTCGAACGCGCTACCATTGCGCCAAGCAGTCATGTTTGTATTTGAGAGAAAATGTAAATATGAATGTGACCCTGTGAAAGCGATAACAATGATTGTTATCATGACTAGGGAGATGTTTACTGACCCGACAAATTGGAATTTGCTCAACATTTCGCGCAATAGTTGGAAATAGGCCCGTTATAAATCTCTGAAAGTTTTATCAAGAATGGGAGGGTTTGAGCCGAGTTATGCCTTCTGAAGTTTGGATTTTTTCAATTTACTAAAACTTTTCACTGCCAAACATCATCGAAAAACGATAGGATTTTCTTGAAATTTTGCAGATCGGTTGATATTTACCTCAGAAATGAATCTGCTAATTTTTATAAAGATCTGAATAATTCTAGACGAGTTATGAACTGTGAAACTTAACAATACGTTTTTCAACTGATGTTAGAGAAGAGTTGAAATAATAACCATATCTTGGTTCTAACTAATCAGATCTTGATTAAAATGTTTGGGTTTAATATTGAACTGATCCTGTTTTTAAAAATCCAAACATTGAAGGTCCATATCTCGTTTCAACCTCACAGTGATGGGTCCAATTTTTTTAAATACCTTCCTCACAGAGGGTAAAAATATACAATTTTCAGAATATTCCAATCCAAACAACTGTGAATCTCCTAATTACTCTTCATGTCGCATTGGCTTTGACAATCATCTTCAATCCATTAAACCAAGAATTCGAAGAATGTTTGAATTTAACCCATGGTAATTATTTAGTTAACTTCTAAACCCCCCTAAAATGGATGTATTTCCCTTCCGTAAACCTTTAATGAGTTTATAAATCTTCAAAAAAAACAATTTCAGATTTCGGATGGCATCGTATCGCCTCCCGTGCATTCGTCATGATTTCAGTCGTTTTCGTGGCCGAGTCTATTCCAAATTTCGGGGTGCTTTTAGATCTTGTCGGTGGATCTACAGTCACCTTAATGGCTTTGATCCTCCCGATTTTATTCAATTTATTGCTCACAACAATTAAGAAAAAGCGGGAGAATAAAGAAGATGAAAAATCGATTACATTTAAAGAGTAAGAGGAAGATGGCTTTAGAAAATATAATAATGATTATCATTAATTACAGAATTTATGACAATTCTGACAAATTCAAATTTTTAATCAATATTCTGATTTTAAGTGAGTTTATATGGAAAATATAATTTGCTATTAACAACCATTTTTTTAGTTTTTGGAATATTGGGAGGTGTTGCTGCCACGGCATCCGCTGTTGAAACCATGACAAATAGTGAGTTCAGTGCTCCTTGTTATACAAAACTTTGGAGTGAAGAAGCACGACTTATCGAGGTTGAAAGAGCACAAGCTTTTCAGTAAGATTCAGATTGTATTATCTTAAAAAGATCCAAAATTATAGACATGGTAACATGGCATGCTGTGGAATGTTCAGAAACATTTCAATCGCTGGGCCGGAAGTCTGCCTGAATCCTGCAACAAAACACTTTTCGATGTCACATGGATAATATCCGAAAAAAATTGGAACTTCTTTTCATTTCATTTGGTCTCAATTAAATTTCCACAGGTGTTGTAAACATATTTTTTGTGTGCATTGTTAGCGGGTTTTTCTCTTTCTGTTGTATATTTTATTCATAAATAAAAGTGATAATTGAGTTCGCCTCTAAATGAAGTTCATAAACAATACCAGGTGCAGAGACATCAGAAATTTGGACAGAATCTGATAAAACTTGGTTTTTGTTCAATAGAATTATGGTTTTCGTTCCATCCTCGTTTAGAAAGGAGACGCCTTCGACATCGACTGATTTTTCGATAATGCTGATATCGATTCGAATTGAACCCGGTTTGACGAATTTACTGAAATAATTAATGATATTTTTATGTGTCTAATTTTGTGTCTAATTTTGAAAAATTAAAAAAGGTAAAATACTGGAAAAATGGAATATAAATCTTGACGAAATAAAACGTTTTAAAATTATAAAAATATGAAAATTTTTAAAAATGATGAAAAAAATCGAAAATGATGAAAAAATTCCAAAACACAGCAAAAAATTTTTTCAGGGCTTTATGGAGATAATAATAGTACCTTAAATGAAAATAGACTTCATTCGCATTCCGAATCTATTTTTAAAATTTTCTAAAACCACCTAGAAGCCGAGAAAATGAGCTTCAAAACAATGGCCTAGAAAAGGTTTCCACCTGGCCGAACTTTTCCAATGAGCTTTTTTTTCGTGTTTCGTTAATAAATAGTTATGCATAATGCTTATATTAGTCCTTTTTAATTTATGTTTTTTTTTGGATTTTTCATACCTACGGACTAGTTTTCGCCGGTGGCCACTTTTTCTAGGCCATTGTTTTGAAGCTCATTTTCTCGGCTTCTAGGTGGTTTTAGAAAATTTTAAAAACAAATTTGGAATGAGAATGAAGTCTATTTTCGTCCCATTCGCTCCGTAAAGCCCTCCTTTAAATGGCCGAAGACAAGATTTGGGTTTCTAGGTCATTTGAAAAAAATTTTAAAAAAGAGCATTTTTTGCACTTTTTTCTTATATTTTACAATAATTTTTTATGCTTCTTTTCTGTTATTATTCATTTTTCAGGTGAAAAAAATATTTTGTGCAAAAATAATTGAAATAAAAAACGTAAAAATTGCTTTAAAAAGTCAAGTGGCCTAGAAAACCAATTTTTCTTCGGCCATCTAAGGATTCTCAAAATTTCTTCGTTGTTTTTTGAATTTTTTAGCTTTTTTTGTCAATTTCGATTTTTTTTCTTTATTTTTTCTTCATTTATTCTTCAGCAACCATACTTTTCGATTTTTAGAATTTTCTAAAAGTATGCACGAACTGAGAAAACGATGTTAAAAACAATAACCTAGAAACATCTAGAATCTCGGACTGTTTTAAACATTTTTCGACAACAATTTTCTTATCACCTGAAATGAGCCATAACATGCCACATTGGTTGTTTATAATATTCCACCGCTGTCGAGTTCACAATAATCGTTGAATCGACGTAATTTTTCGCAACATTCGGCCCCCCTTGAAGATCTAAAGCAAAGTTCCAGTCAACCCATCCAGCAACCCAATTCCCAATATCTTTTATCAAATCATTGGCATATTGTTCGGCGCGAGACCATTTTCCAAGTTCTGGGCCGGTTGCAGGAAAGTAGCCAGCACATGCCTATAAGATCCGGTTCAAAAAATCATTTGTTTTACAAATTGTGTTTGTTATCAACACGTGTTTCATAGATTACACTTTGTACCAACCTCAGTTGCCATAATAAAATGATTCGGATGTTTTTGATGAGTCTCCATTAGAGCATTTGCAGGATCCATGAAATCTTCATACCAATGAACAGCGATTCCTTCAACATATTTAGCTGCCATCGGATCGTCTAGAACAACATCAGCCCAATAAGGCAAATTTAATCTTTGGTCATCGGTTATCATAATTTTCAAATCCTTGGTGATTGGATTTGCCGCCAATGCGGGACCCAATAATTTTTTAATAAAATTTCTTTCCATCGCCGCATCCATGAATAAAGTCTGCCATTTCCAGAATGGATCTAAACCAGTCATTGGCTCGTTTTGAGGGGTTAATGACCAGAAATCAATTCCATTTTTATGATATTCTTCGAAAAATCTATTGAAACTATTATTAGAAAATGGTTTATGGACCTATGCAGAAACTAAAATTGCTGCAAAAAATTGCAAACAAATGCAAAAAATTCAATGCAGAAACTTGCAAAAAATTGCAAGAAATGTCAAGAAATTGCAATTTTTTGCAGCCGATTTACGGTAAAAATACGGTAATCGTTGCGAGACCATCAAAGGTTCTTACTCTTCGCTGCGAGACCCTCACAAATTTCACAGGTGTGCGTCCAAAAATACGGTCAAGAGCCGTTTTCATTGATGGTCTCGCAACGATTACCGTATTTTTCCCGTAAATCGGCTGCAAAAATTGCAATTTCTTGACATTTCTTGCAATTTTTTGCAAGTTTCTGCATTGAATTTTTTGCATTTGTTTGCAATTTTTTTCAGCAATTTTAGTTTCTGCATAGGTCCATTAGATTTCTAACCTCACAAAATAATTTGCCCATGTTTGATAATATTTGCCTTCCTGGTCGCCCAACAGTCGGCCACCTCCGATCATCTTGCCGTTTGTTTTCATCCATCCTGGTGGACTCCATGGTGTTGCAAAAAGCTTCAACTTATTCTTTGACATTTCCATAGCTTTTTTAATGAATGAAATTTTGTAATCAAGGTCTTCGATTGATAAATTGAAATTTGTGAGAAGGAAGTCGTTTTCAACGTCATTGTAACTATAAACCCGGTTGGAAAAGTCGGTACTAGCCATTGGAACTCTTCCATAGACATATCCGAGACCTGAAAAAGGATGTCAAAGGGACCAAAATTCTCAAGGAAATCAATGACTTAAAGGAGGGCTTTACGAGGCTGATGGATGCGTCTGGAATGAAAATAGACTTCATGAGTATTTCAAATCTGTATTTAAAATTTTCTAAGACCACCTAGAAGCCGAAAAAATGAGCTTCAAAACAATGGCCTAGAAAAAGTGGCCACCGGCGAAAACTAGTCCGCAGGCATGAAAAATCCAAAAAAAAAACATAAAAAAGGATTAATATAAGCATTCTGCATAAGTATTTATTAACGAAACACGAAAAAAGCTCACAGAAAAAAGTTAGGCCAACTTTTTCTAGGCCATTGTTTTAAGCTCATTTTCTCGGCTACTAGGTGGTTTTCGAAAATTTTGAAAACAGATTTGGAATGAGAAAGAAGTCTATTTTCATTTAAGATACATTTATTATATCCATAAAGCCCTCCTTTAAACAATTACCTTCTTCAGAGAAATATTGTTCAATAATTTGATCTTGCATCGACTGCGGTAAAGTTTTCAAATTCATCCCTACCGAATCGGTAAACGCTGCACCAAATCCCATTATTGTTTGATATTTTTCAGTTGAATTCACGAACACTTTCGTCTTTGCTATGAATTGAAAAAAATGCGTTATTATTATTTTCTAAAGCCTTCGGGCCGTCAAAATTTAATTTTTTTAAACTCACCATTTGATGAAGAAATAGCTTTCAAAACTGTCCGTTCCAGTCGTTTTCCTTTATTCGAACTTGTATAAATTACAGCTTCTCCAGATTTGAGCTTGCCCAGTGGTTCAATTGTATCGCAATAGGTCATATTACAGACGCAAACGATCCCATGTTCTTTTTTTACTTGAGCACATGGCACAGATTCTACGAATTATAAAAATTTATCAGATTATGTTATGCTTGTTCGAAAATTACCCGCTTCATTGGCAAAAAGAAATATAAAAAGAATAGTTAACCAACGCATAGTTAACTTTTATCGTGGAATAAATAGAATACTGATAACAATTGTAATAATGGATGTTTTATATAATAAACTGATAAGTGTTCAACGAAAAAACTATGAAAACACACCATTGGAATTTTGAAAATTCAATTTTTACTTTGAATACATTTCTTCTTGAATAGTCTTAAAGACAGAGTGCCAGTTAACACGATCCATAAAAGTTTAGCAAAACCTTTCGAATAACATGACGACTTGGAAATGCTAATTTTTATTGATTCGAATTTTAACAGTTTGGTGACACAAAATCAAAGAAAAAACTGAAACGTAAATTTCCTCTCAGCCTGTTTTCGAGCAGCCCGGGCCGAATTTTCTTCGCGACAAGTCTGGATTTAGCCAATTTTTTCAGGAAAATTTGAAAACCCGTTTTTTAAAGCAGTGTTTTGACGATTTTAATTTTTTTTTCGAATGAATTGAGATTAAGAGTTGTTTTTATTTGTATTTTATATAACTTTGAATTCTGAAGGCTGAACTTTATGCGATTAAACACAGAAACTTCAGAATTACTAGGTGATACTCTGTTTTTCAAAGGACTCTGTCCTTAATTTACGATGTTTTCCAGGCCGAACTTTTTCCGATCTTGAACCTAATTTTCTCAAAATAATTTTAGACTCTTCAAAAAATTCACGTTTTTTTCATATCTATTTGAACTGATTAACGTTGTTGATTATTTGTTTAAATGATATGGATTTGATTTGAAAACAAGATAAGAATAGTATAAAAAGAAAATTAAATCCATTAACAAACCATCGAACCAACATCGCAATGGCTCAATCCGTCCCACCAGGTGATATCCAAACCCAACCAAATGCCAAGATCGTCTTCAATGCTCCATACGACGATAAGCACACCTACCACATCAAAGTGATCAACTCATCTGCTCGTCGTATCGGATTCGGAATCAAGACCACAAACATGAAGAGACTTGGAGTCGAACCACCATGCGGAGTCCTCGACCCAAAGGAAGCCGTCCTTCTTGCCGTTTCCTGCGATGCCTTCGCCTTCGGACAAGAGGTATTTTAAAGATTCATTCAACTACAGTAATCCATTGTTTCGTTCTAGGATACCAACAACGACCGTATCACCATCGAATGGACCAACACCCCAGACGGTGCAGCCAAACAATTCCGCCGTGAATGGTTCCAAGGAGATGGAATGGTCCGCAGAAAGAACCTCCCAATTGAATACAATCCATAAAAAATATTAAGTTTTCACCAACCCTCGAAATATGTCCCAAATAAAGTAATTTATGGAAATTATTGTGTTTCTGTAAACAAATACAATTAAAAAACGTTAAAAAAAAGTTAAATGTGTCTTTGTGGGAAGATTCGAGCTCTCAATTAACCAATTTTCAGTTATTTTCAAAATTTTTCGTTTGTGTTGAACATTTTAAACTGAAACCACCCGAGAAAAGAGGCTCATGTTTAAATATAAATGGTGAGAGCAAGGAAATGCTTGGCAATTGTGTAAAAACATATTTTTATGAAATTAATGCTGGTAGTTAGTACCGTCGAGGCAGAAGTGTTCATCCTAGATGCATTTTTTTTCGATCATGGAGCTTTTCTCTTACTGCTCGAATATAAAAAAAAGCAGAAGCCACGTAAGCAAATACAACATGAATTAAAAATTAATTTATCTTATAAAGGAAAATTGAAATATCTATCAATATGTATACTTAACTTAAAAAGGGTAAACATTTTTAGAATTATAAAATTCTATTTATATTCTTCATTTGTTTTCTTCCATACACATTGCATGCGCTATGAACTCCTTCTCACAATCCATACCGCGAGGTGTTGTTGTTGATCTGTTGAAACAGCTGAAAATGATTATTTTTGTGTTCAATATGGTTTAGAAGTTAAGTACCTCAATGCATCACGTATCAAAAATCCGCATTTGTGAGCCAATGCAGAATGGAGACACGGGCAATTAATGTTTACTCGACCATCCGGATAAACAGATTCTGAAAAAAGAAGAACTAGCGATAAATAGCGGCAAACTGATTTTGAAGGTCTAAAATCGAAGGATAGAGGCTTCAGATCTGTTTTTAAAAAAATACAGTGGAACAAAACTTACCAGGATCTTCATATGGTTCAAAATACCGTCTGAGCTCCATCTTAACAGGCTTGAAAAACTCAAACTTCGGAAGCTGCAGAATAGTGTCTTTTGTCATTCTTAAAACTATGTTATTATAACGATTTTTATCAGATTTTTACAAGAAAAAATGGGAATTTCCTCATAAATAACACAGAAAAAATGCGATATAATTTGAATAAAGTTTATTAAAAATTCTAAGAAACGAAATATTTACGAGACTAATTTTTAGGACTTTCCGATACCATTGCCTTTCTCATCAGTTCTCGTCGTTCATCTGAAATTCAAAGAATAATTGAGATTTATAAAATTCAAGAAAACCTGTCATATTTTGCATACAAGCTGCCCAATTCACAAATTCATTCGGACATTTTGTAGCAGCATCTTCATTTTCGTTTTTCTTCATGCAAATGTACAATTTCCGAAAGTAGACGCCACATCTGAAATGTATTACTTAGTTTTTTATAGATTAAATTCTAGGAAGTTCCCGTAAACACAAAAAGAAAGTGTTCTTATTTTCACAGTCTAAAAAAAACTTCAAATTCAGACATTTTTATTTTTAGGAGCTCCCCATCATTCAAAATTACAAAATCTTACTTATGTGCCACCAATGATCCTCCAGCCATGCACGGACATTGCCAATTAATCGTCCCATCGTCAAATTTAGGTCCTATAAATAATTATTATTTTTTTAGTACGGAAGACATAATAAATGTAATTCGGAATATAGAAGAATCATTGATTTGACAAGTAACGAAAAAAAAATACATGAAACATGGCAGGCTTCAAAGAAATCGAGATATGGCTTAGTTTCCGCCTTTTTGGATTTCTAGGCCATATCCTTTACATCGTTCAAATGGGCTCTATTTCTTCGTTTTGTTTTGTTATTTTTCAATTTTATTGGCATAAATCATCAACCAACGACATTTTTCTAAATCCCCATCATCTTAGGTTCCAATTCCTCCTTTAAAATTATCATACCTTGTGGCCTATATTTCTTAATATCCAAAAACTCTTCCATCCATGAAAACTTCATCCCAATCGGTTCATAATACTCTTTTTCGTTCAGAACTATCACATTTTCCGTCATTTCCTTCAATAATTTTTTTTTCAATTTTTAGTTTTAATCATGCTACATATTTTGATACGAATTTCTCTGGACAAAACCAGTTTATTCAAGTTTCAAAAAAATTTTGGAGCATGTTACAAGAAAATTGAAAATATTTCCTTTTTAAATTGCAATAACAACAGAAAGGGTCGAATAAATGAATAAATACACAAAATGAATAAATCAATAAATAGAGATCAAAATTACAGCAATATTATATTGAAAATCAGCGATTTTCTTAAAACAAGTCGATTTATGGACATTTTTTGTCGACGACATTTCTTCCAGTCTCTTCATATTCTGCCTTACTGATCCACATTTGTTGGAATGTCCCCTATAAATAATTGTTTTAAAAATGATTTTTTGTAATGTGATGCTCACCAATGAACCCAAAATCGATCCACCAATCCATGCGCCAAACCTTCTTTCAGCCGACGTTGGAGCAGCGAAAACACGCAATTTGATTGTCTGAAAATCAGAAAAATATTTGAACGGTTTTCGAATTTGCGATTCCAGCCGAAACTAATTTTGCGACATCAAATTATTTATTTTTCAGACTTGTCCTGTAATTATTCTTCGATGTTTTATCTTCGCTTTTTTTTGTTTAAATTTAACTTTAATTTCAGATATTTTTGAAATTTTTCAGAAGTAGGGCCTAACCCGGGCTTCAGGCATGCTTAATTAGATTTTATGCTAAAAAATATGGTAAAAACTTACAGGTGGGCATTTATGAGCCAAAGCAGTATTCAATCTTTCGGTAAATCCTAGAAGCATCGAATTTCCTCCGGTAACTGTTACATTACTGAATAATGCCTGGAAAAAAGCGATGGTTTATTTCAAAAAGCTTGTTTCAAACTCACAGGTCTCATATCAATATCAACAAGATTTGCAGACATCGCTGCCATTTGTGCCACTGTCATCAAACCATCTCTCTTAAGATCTGTTCGAAGGTAGTTGAGATCAAAAAGACATTCCGGCAATTTGATTCTTTCAGCAAGGAACTCTTTCGTAAATCCATTCGGGAATGAATAAGGAGTACTTGGCAACTTGTCCGCGTACTCCATATCTATTTTCTGATCACATAATTGTAAAATTGATGCGGACATGTCTTCGAGAATCTATATATTTTTTTAAAATTCAATTATAAGTTTTAGATCTCTTAAACTCACAGTTTTGCGCATAAACTTGTCATAACTCTCGGTCACATTTGGAATATTCTTCTTCATTGTCCATTTCGGTTTTTCTCCTTCACCGACTTCTTCTTTCGATGCGATTTTATATGTAGGAACAACTTCGATTTTTTGTTCACTTAACATCTTCTCAATTTGTTGAGTAATCACATCACCACCGATTGGAGATTTGATAATGGCTGGAAATATAAAATAAAACTTAAAATTTGAAAAAAATTCAGATTCACCATGATTGAGTGCATAACCATCATAAACTGGAACGACTGAAGTATGGGTGGCACCGCTGTCCACCATAAGACCATGTGTTCTTCCTTGAGCGAAGCTGAAAAGAAAAGAAATCTTCTACGATCAATTAATTAAAAAACTAACCAGGACAAAACCGCATTTTTCGACAAATAGTAAGCAGGGACTTGGAATTTTTCGAACATCAATTCTGTCAGTTTCTCTCTTTTTCCTTTTTCATTCCACTGAAATATAAAATAATTTAAGAAAATTGCTGGAATTACAACTTACCGCGCTTTCTGTGAAAAGAGCTGGATGTTCATCTGGTTTACTATACAAAACATTATCGTATGAATATTGAATCAATTGTTCGAACAAGTCCCAATCTTCGACTGAAAAAATTGGGTATGAAACGCTTCTTATAAAATGTTTAAAACTCACTCATTCCATTTTTCATGAAGTTCTCCATAGTTGTTCTTTCACGAGGTACGGTAATCTTTGTGGTGCCGATGAAGTATGATTTTTCTCTTTTTGCTTCGATGTTAGATGACTGAAAATATGTGAAGGCAGCTTTTAGAAAATAATTTTTAATAATACCTCTGAATTTTCTTTCATTTCAACATCTCCATCAGCTTCAGGTTCTTGAACTGCAACAAAAGACGGAATATCACCCTGAAATATTGAATAAGATTACAAATTCGATGAAAAGATTATGATACTTTTGGATATTCTTCTCCGGCGAATCCGACACGAAAGGTCTGGGAACCGGCATCAAAAACAAGTCCACTGACTTCGTCTGAAATGTTGAAAATGAAAAAAGTATTAATTTAACGTTTTTACCTCCTCCGTACACTGCTCCACTCATTTTTTAACTCTGATATGATAACTGGAAAGATCAATTAAGGTACTTATTTATAAAACCAAACGTTTATAGCCAAACAGGCAGAAATTTTAAAATAAAACGGAAATTTGAAAATAAACGCCGTCACGGAAAAAGCGCAGAACAAAGTGCGTCGGTTACCATTGCTGTTGACGCAATCGTGAAAGTCGTCAACACTGCAAACGCGTCATACCATAGCGTTGTTGGCGCACAAAAGCGAAATATTTTATTTTGGAATTTTTTAATCGATTTTATATTATCGTTTTTGTTCCAGAATGTCACTTTCTCAATGGAAATTAGACTACGGATACTCTTCTAAACAATGCCGAACATCTGACTCTGCTTTCAATCCACCAGGATTCTATTCCACTTCTTCATTCATCCAACATAGCGTGAGTAAAAGTTTTATAAATTAAACATTTTTAAAAATTGTGGAAAAAAACGTGTTTTGCTATTTATTTACTTCCAGCGTAAATTTATCCTTAAGAAATCTTATTTCTTAACGATTAAGGAGGTATGCAGTTTTTTAGACCAAATCAGTTCCAGATTTTTAATTATTTTTTCATTGTTTCTTTGAATTCGATTTAGCAAAACTTTACCTTTTAAATACCAATCTATATTAAAATTAGCAGTTTTAAAATGTTTCATTGACGGTTATTTATCTAAAATTAAATTTTTTTCAGGTTGAAGCAGATCGTTCAGTTGATCAGCAAGAACATCTCGCCAGAAAACGCGCATGGGACACAGCCATGGGACCGGGAAAAAGTCTTCCGATGAATATGTTCATGATGTACATGGCCGGTAGCAGTGTGTCAATTTTCCCGATTATGATGGTTGGAATGATGCTCTGGCGACCATTCAAAGCTTTGTTTTCTGTTAACTCAACCTTCAAACCATTGGAGGTAATTTTACTAGTTATTTGTTCCCCTAAAACGTTAAACAACTTTTCCAGGGTACCGGTACTGGTAGCATGATTCTTCACAAAATTGTCTTCTGCCTTGGAAACTTGGGAGCGATCGGACTCGCTGTATACAAAGTTCATACAATGGGTCTACTCCCCAACACCCCATCTGATTGGCTAGAATTCATTCCACAACCTGGCCGTGCTCAATACTCGATAGTCGAAGACTCTTTCCTGTGATTTTAAATCGAATATTTGTATTCCATCTAATTTTCCAAAGAAAAACGAGTCGTAACAATTCTTTTCGAAACTTTAGACTTCTAATGTTATTATTTTTCTTTTTCTTGTGCTTTAAAGTATATTTTTTATGAACAAAACTTGTTTTTCGACATTTTAATTTATTATAAAAAACATAAGCATTAAAACAAGTTTTGAATGTACTATATGTGCAAATCTAATTGAACTGCTGATAAAGAAATGTTTTTCAAATGTTAAAGTGGTGAGGACACAAAGAATGACAACATTGGAGTGAATTGTGATGTCTTTCAAAGAACAAAGCAAAGCGCTTCATTTTCAACATTATTTGAAAATCCACTTAAGATGCTGGAAAAGAATTTTTCACGATTCTTAAAATAAAAATTTGTAAATATGAAAACATATATAGTTAAATATGTTTTTACTTGGAACTGGAATGGAATTTATAAGGTATGAAAACTAGATGATAACTGAAAAAATTAAATTAACAAAGAAAATTGCCTGATAAAATAAGAATTCAATAAAAGTATAGCTTAGAAATAGGTTTGATCATCTATATTTGATTGCGTAGAGGTTTTTTGTTTTTAAATTTCCGATTTTTACATGAAAAGTCGAAAAAAAAGTAAAAAATTGGTTTCTTCATAAAATAAATTTGAAAATACTTCAAATTTCCTTTTTTTATGAATTTTCATGTCATTCTTTTGAAAATAATAATTAATCGCAACATTTTCTTTGAAAAAATGTAGCAAATTAGCTCTAAATTTCGAGAAAAATATTTTTTTAACAAAAAAAAAATGGGAAAATCGCAAAAGAAGCCGAAACTGTGATGAAGTATGAGAATATTCCAACAAATACGGGACTGTGACCTAGAAAAAATGCCTAATACTCGGGTGCAGACCATTACATGTAATATTACATATGTAAACCTACATGTAAATTTTACGTAAAATTGGCAAGTTGTAAAATTACATGTAAACAGCTCAGAATTTGGGAAATTTTGTAATATTACATGTAATGGTCTGCACCCGAGTAAGTTGGTTTTCCTTATATTTTTCGAAAAAAAAGAAGAAATGAGAGCTGTAGAGGGCCGTTTCGTTGAAAAACTGAAAATTTTATTTGCAAAAATATTAATTTGCGAAATTTTGAAGAGACAAAAAAATTAAAAATTCTGTTTTACATTTTATGATTTTTTTAAAACAAAAATACATTTTCAGTATTTATTTCAACGAAATGGTCTATAGTAGAGTCTATACTCAAGAGGTGGACTAGAAATCCAATTCAGTGAAATCTAGGCCACAGATCCATTTTCGTTAAAATGGAGGGTAGGCCAAGTGTTTGGAGGCACATGTGTTCGTTTTCTTATAAAGCATTTTCCATGGTTGAAAAAAATAGACGAAGTAGAATCCGATTTCCCATTTAATGATTTAATTTTATTTTTCGTGTTGCTTCAGGCTAAACGCTTCTACTGGGTGCGTGGCCTAACTTTTTCAACGCACGAACACATGTGCCTCCAAACACTTGGCCTACCCTCTTAAAATGTGCTCCAATAATATTTTATGTCATTTTATAAACACTTTAATGAAGATCCGATATATATTCATAACTATTTCATGTGGAAACAATTTCTAGCTTCCGGGTAACCCTCGAGCAACAGCTTAAAAAATATACAATCTTTATGTAGCCCGCAACATTTCTTGATAACGAAAAATGGCATTTTTATTATAAAAATTGCAAGATAATCGTAAATAAGACAAAGTCGGGCAAAAAAAGAACCAAGCACTCATAATTCGTACCCTTTCGAATGATCTTTTAAAATTTTACTCTGATCAAAGCAAAAAATCAAAAATGACCTCGATTCAGCCATCTTCACCTTGCCACTTTCAATCAAAAATGTTCCGATTCAACAAAATAAACCATTCTGTGTCTCTGTTTCACATGTCCAACCATGTATGTACATTTTCATGTTATCTCCACCCTCTTTTTTTTCCATGTCACATTTTCCGCAAACCACACCACTCACTCGAGAAAAAAAAATCGTTCGACAAGAGTTCTTATAGAAGGTTTTGATTTTGTTTCCCTCACCACCCCCACCACCTTAAAAGGAGGTGGAGCATCGAACAAACTCATAAGGTATATAAATATGACCGATCGACTGAATACATCGTGTTTTGACTCCGAGAGAGCTACATCCTTTTTATTTGCTCACTTTCTTTCGGTGTAGTCTATCCAAATACAGTACTTTGTACCCTAAATCTTGTCCTTTTTGCTCATTTGTTCCGTTTTGTTTAATTCTCTTTTTTTTGTTGAAAAAACAAAAAAAAACGAAAATTTTCAGAAATGGCGGAGGTCAGTTTTGCGGAAGTCGCTACGACTGTCCCATTCAGTCATCAGTTGGCCAAACAACATATTGCACAGACACAAGTTCCAGCATTCTGGATTTCAATTGCTTATGTTGTCGTCATTTTCTCATTGAAGGCTGTTATGGTCAATAAGAAGCCATTTGATGTAAGTTTTTTCAAAAAAAATAGTTTTTTCTTAAAGATAGGGTGTCAGTTTTGAAAATTTAAAATCAAAAGATCTATTCACAGAAAAGGGGCACTTAACAATTAAAATTTTTATTTTAATGAAAATTAGATTAAATTAACTGAAAATTTTCTTTAAATATATGTTCGCTTCACCAAATCCCCCTTCTTTTAGCTCACCGGCCCATTGAATCTTTGGAACGCGGGTCTCGCCATTTTCTCAACCGTTGGATCACTCGCCACATCATTCGGACTTTTCACCGAAATTTACAACCGCGGGTTCACCGCCTCATACATCCATATCGGTCAATTCTACGAAGGAGTCTCCGGCATGTTCACCTGGTTGTTTGTGCTCAGCAAAGTCGCTGAATTCGGAGACACCATCTTCATTGTCTTGAGAAAGAAGCCATTGATGTTCCTTCATTGGTACCATCATATTCTTACAATGAACTATGCTTTCATGTCATTCGAGGATAACCTTGGATTCAACAGCTGGATCACTTGGATGAACTTCTCTGTTCATTCTATCATGTACGGATATTATATGCTTCGTTCAGTTGGTGTCAAAATTCCAGCATGGATCGCTAAGAACATCACAACTATGCAAATCTTGCAATTCATCATCACTCACTTCATCCTCTTCCACGTTGGATACCTTGCATTGATCGGAGCTCCAGTCGACTCCACACCAAAATACTACTGGTAAGAATTTCAGAAAATTTCAATCGGGAGCTCCCCTTAATATTTCGATAATTTTCAGGTTCTGCCTCTTGATGGAAATCTCATACGTCGTTCTCTTCGGTAACTTCTACTACCAATCCTACATCAAGGGAGGTGGCAAGAAATTCATCGCTGAGAAGAAGGTCGACAAGAAGGCCGAATGAATATATATATTTTTGGGGAGCTTGATTTTATTTCTACATCATTTATTCGGGTTTTTTATACCATTCATAGTTTTAATAATAAATATTTTTTCTTTCATTTTGAGTTTTAAAATTTGAAAAAAACACGTACCACGAAAAAATGGGGTATAAAAGGAAGACATTGTCAATATTTCATTGCTGTTAAGTTTTATTCGAACCATTAGATTTGGGCAAAAGAAAATCAATTAATCACACTCGAGAATTAGAGATGTCAAGCGGCCAGCAACAAGAAACCATCAACAGTTATTCAAAGGAAAAGGTTTTCTATTTTTCTTAAAATTTGGATTTGACAGCTGAAAAATCCCCCCCCCCCCCCTTATCACATTCTCTTCACAGATGCTCGAATTCTACGAGTCACCGTTTTGTCTCCTACGACCGGATAGCTTCCATCATCTTGTGAGAGATGTTCCAGAAATTATGAAAGAACCACCGCAGCCTCTCATCACTGCAGCTGATGCGGAAGCTCGTCTTGAACTTGTGTCAAATCGTGAGTATCCTTTTTTGTTGTTGAAGTTGCTTTATTATTTGAGTTTCAGGGTACAATGTCACTCATCAATAAATGAAAACAGTTGTAAATTTTGAATAAAAATTAGCTTTTTTTCGTGCGGAAATTTTTATTTTAGTGATTTTATTAAAGACAATATATCACTTATTTTCCCTCGTGAGCTCAGCATTTTTGACGGTGATTGTGTGCTGTTTCTTGTCAATTTCTGCAAGTTTCCGTGCCACGGTGACACCTCGACGACAAATTGCGTACTCCGATTCAATGAGTCGTCAGAAAATGGAAGCTGCTCTCATTTTATTAATCCAAAATTTTGCGGTTAAAGGAGGGCTTTATGTAACTAGTGAATGTGTCTGGGATGAAAATAGACTTCATTCTCATTCCAAATCTGTTTTTAAAATTTTCTAAGACCACCTAGAAGCCGAAAATGAGCTTCAAAACAATGGCCTAGAAAAAGGGGCCACCGGCGAGAACTAGCCCGCAAGCATGCAAAATCCAAAAAACATAAATTAAAGTGAAAAAAACATAAAAAAGGATAAACATTCTGCGTAGCTATTTATTAACGAAACACGAAAAAAGCTCATAGGAAAAAGTTCGGCCAGGTGGACACTTTTTCTAGGCCATTGTTTTGAATCTCATTTTCTCGGTTTCTAGGTGGTTTTAGAACATTTTAAAAACAGATTTGGAATGAGAATGAAGTCTATTTTCATTTAAGGTACATTTATTATCTCCGTAAAGCCCTCCTTTAAAAATATTTTATGATGAAAGTATTAATTCTGAATAGAATGGAGAAATCAATTTGCTTAAATATACTGTTTACTGATTTTGGGTTTCTATTCTATTTTTATCATCGTATATTTGACTACCAATAAAAGCAAAGAAATTTAATTTTCTAGTACGTGAAAAAACAAATTTACAAATTAAAGCGGCGACATGGCCTAACAAATGCAAACACTACCACATTTCGCGAGCGGCCTACTAGTTAGGCCATTTCGCCTCCTTCGCTTGTAAAATCGTTTTTCGTGTGCTAGAAAAAGAAATTTCAAATTTTTTTTGCTTGTATATTTTTTCAAATATCTCGAAGAATGTGAACATGGAATAGAAACCCAAAATCTGCAAAGATTCCCTTTAAGGTGAACTTCACGTAGATTATAAGAATTTTTCAATCGATCAAAAAACTGACGTTTGGAATCGAACTTTTATTTCAAAATTAAAAAATAATTTTTCATCCTTTGAAACGTATTTTGTATTCTTAGGACACTATTTTTTAATTTTAAATCTATCTTACAAACCTGCGTGAAGCCCTTCCTTAAAGAACAAACTCCGTTAAAATGAGATGCGTTTTCTAGGCCATTAATTATAGGCCATATCTCAAAAACGAAAAAAAAACACAATTATGTTCTTAGATGTTGATCTTTATTCTAAAAAATTGGATAAATGCACAATTAAACAATTTTTTGTAGAGGGACTGGAATTAATGGCCTAGAAAACCAAGCGATGGCCTAGGAAACGTAATCGAAGTTCAATTTTTCGAAATTTTGTTTTTTATATCAGAACCATAGTTTGAAAATTTTTAAATATTTCCGAAGCAATTTTCTTAAAAATTTTTAAAACCTTCGCAAAAAATGTTGACTGTAGTATTCTTGTATACTTTATTCGCTAGAACGTACATTACTCTCTAAATTGTTGCCGAGCAAAGTTTTACTGAATTCTGTTGAATAATTTTCACTACAAATGATTATTTTTTGTTCTTCGTTTTTTTTTTCGAAATTCTTATCTAACCAGGAAATGCTGAAGAAATGTCAATGAAATGTCCGATTATACCCGCTTTCTTTAAAACAATTCAACCAATTTTTTAAACAATAAAAATTGGAATACATTTTTTTTCTTAAAGACAGTGTCTACTCAAAATTGTGAAAATTTTCTTTCACATGAATTTCATATTTATTTATTTATTTGCACAAACAACAAAAAAAGTGGCGAAAAAAAATCAGACCAGCAAAAACTGAAAAATCAGCAGTGTTTTGTTCATCTTTTTGATGATTAGATTGCTAATTCAGAGGACGTTCAGTTATCAAAGATCAGTGTGATTTGGAAAGTTTTTCTCTTCGTCGCAATGAAAGTGAAAAATACGATACACTACAAAGATCAGAGAATGAATCTGTTGCGGAATAAATGTTGAGCTGGCTAATTTTGAAGGGGGGGGGGGGACTATTAAGTTAAAGAGTAAATCATTTTTATTGAAAATGTAAAACAGAAACTGGAAGAATATCGATTTTTAAGAAAATGAAAAATTAAAACTAAGTTTCAAAGAATTCTCGCTGATTTGGAAGAGGTTTGGGTTTCTAGGCCATGCTAGAACTGAGCAGAGATGTGATAAATTTGTATAGTTTATTTTCTTCAAAACATTTATTGGATTTCACCTTTTTTTTCTGGATAAGATTAGAAAAATAGGTTTTTCTCGAGTTGAGTAAATATCATATTATGCATAGAGGTCCGCTTAAAGACAATGTGCCACTACAGGGTTTCTGTGCCGATTTACTACCGAGTACTGGGGCAAGGATCTCCCTATTTTAAAAACGAAAACTTACAATTAAAAAATAAGAAAAAAAAAACATATACGTGGTTAGAAAAATTTGAAAGAAACCATCAATACATTCAGAATCACCATATCGAATTATACAATTATTTTTAATCTCGCGTGCCGCCACTTCGGCACGTGATCAACACGCTTACGGTGGCGGCTTGTAATCGGCACTCATGTCTCCCAATTCAGCACGCAAACCGATTACATGCCGGAAAGGCTCCGAAGCAGCACCGGTGCCGCTAAATCCGCTAACGGCAAGCGAGCGTTTACAAGCTGTAATTACCCTCTGGTACTTAACTGTGGAATAGTCTTCGAAAAGTGCAGTTGCTCGTCACGGCGTTGAGAACAGAAAATAATGGAATCGGCCTTGGATAAGGGCATTTATTGATAGATATTGTCTAGCTAGATTTTCTTGGCCGCTGATTTTCGCCGGCATCAGCTAGACGTTGAACGCGACGCGACTGCAGCGCGTTCAAATACACATTTATTCCTCGGTTTCGCGCGTTTCAATATTTATAATTTGTAAAATATTTCAAAAGCATATATAAAAATAAAATACAATTCTGGAACGTATTTTCAACAGGAAATTTGTGCGTTCAAATCCAAATTTCCCCGTTGTTCTCGCGCGTTGCGGTCGCGACGCCTTTGACGTTATCAGTGGAGCAGACGAAAACGAGCGGCCAAGAAATTTCAATTTTACAATATTTTTTTTGAATTTAATTCAACAATACAAATTTAGTGATGGCAAACGCTTCTAATATTGAAAATTTACAAATAAATGGAATTTATCAGATGCTATAAAACCATCGGAATGTATCCAAAATGTTCCGAAGACGATTCTAATCCCTTAAAATTCAGACATATTTTCGAATCTAAGCCAACGGCAAAAAAATCTTTAAATATATTTGTGCCACGTCTAAGTGTACACTTACAGACTGAAATTTGAATTGAAACATTTTCTAACCAATGGGCGGGAGGTTTAGTGTGAGAAAAATCTTCAAAAAATAATTATGAAATTGAAAAAAATTGCACATTCATTTTGGGCAATTTATAATATAAACCTTTTGAGATATTTGTAAAAATTTTATCACATTTGTTATAGAAATATTAAATTTTAAGTTCTTCCTTGTTTTTTATTATTTTTTTGAAATTGTTGAACCAAATTTGAGCAATTTGGTGAGGACCTTCTAAAGGTCCAAAAATATCGATTTTTTGGGAAGCCAACCAGTTTTTGGTTTTAAAACTGGAAACAATAATAATGCTTGAAATCACGTGCCAGACCAGGAATCATTGTTCCATTCATAATCATTTTTGTTCTCTAACAATAACACACACACTGTCAACCTGAAAGTGGGCCGAGCACCTAAAAAACACCACACCATTTTTCGTACCGATAACCAAAATTGAGGAGGAGTCATGGAACTATAAAGAAAAGATAACGGCAGTTATTGAGCTTTCAATCATTTTGAAAGCATTCAAATTAATCAAAATTTTTCACCTTTAAAAAAAAAATCAATTTTCAGTATGGACCAAGTGCTAGGCTACAACTTCAATTACGAATCCGCCAAGGAATATGCTCGATCCTTGGAAGGATTCTCTCTCAAATTAGCCGCCGGCTACATTGTCACAATTTTCACGCTCAAATATTTCATGAGAGAACGTAAACCATTCGATCTTCACGGTCCATTAAACGTCTGGAACGGAATTTTATCCACCTTCTCGTTCTTGGGATTCTTTTTCACTTTCCCGGCTTTGTTGTCGGTTATTTACAACCATGGAACGACTTGTAAGAAATTTTGAAAAATTGAATTCAAGAAAAACATATATTCCAGATACTTACACCCAAATTTCGGAGATTCAGACAAATTCAACATCTGGATATTGGGTTTTTCTTTGGGTGATTTCAAAGATTCCAGAACTTGTTGATACAATTTTCATTGTTTTGAGAAAGCGTCCACTTATTTTCATGCATTGGTAAGTGGGATTTCGTGAAAAATGATTACAATAATTTTCTTAATATTTTGATTTTGAAAAAAAAGTTCAAAGTAACCATAGGACTCGAATTTTGAAACGACTGAAAACAAACTAAATATAACTCAAAATTGCACCCTGTTAAAGGCCGAGTATGTCTTTTAAATTTTTGTTTTAAAACCTTAAGAAATCCTTTAAAAAAAGCGTCTAGGTAGTTTTCAGATGAATTCATTTTATAGCCGGCGCGAGAGAGCGAGATGGATTAGAGAAACAAAAACTTTAAAGGAGGCATTTACAGATATAATGTACCTTAAATGAGATATAACGTGCCTAACTTGTACCTTAAATGAAAATAGACTTCAGACTCATTTCAAATCTGTTCTTAAAATTTTCTAAAACCATCTAGAAGCCGAGAAAACGAGCTTTGAAAAAATGGCCTAGAAAATGCTTAGGAAACTAGTCCGCGGGCGTTCTTACATGGAGAATTCAGAAAAATTCAAAAATATAAGTTAAAATGGACTAATTTAAGCGTTTTCCATCAGTATGCCTCAATACAGCACACAAAATATTTGGAAAAAGTTAGGCCAACTTTTTCTAGGCCATTGTTTTGAAGCTCATTTTCTCGGCTTCTAGGTGGTTTTAGAAAATTTTAAAAACAGATTTGGAATGAGAATGAAGTCTATTTTTATTTAAGATACATTTATCTCCGTAAAGTCCTCCTTTAAATGGATATCGAGTGGAAAGCGTTTTTCTACAGTAATCTAGGGAATTCAAATTACAACGTGAAGTATATAATATCAATTTTTCAAAAGTCCTTCATAATTTAGTGGCACATTGTCTTTAAAATCTATTTTTTTCGCTATTTTCTCAAAATATATGAATATCTAGGTACCATCACGCTTTGACCGGATATTACGCTCTTGTCTGTTATCATGAAGACAACGCACATATGGTCTGGGTTGTCTGGATGAACTACGTCATCCACGGATTCATGTACGGCTACTATCTCCTAAAATCCCTGAAATTCTACGTACCCCCAATCGTCGCACAAATCATCACCACCTCGCAAATGGTGCAATTCGCCATCTCGATCTTCGCCCAAGTTCACGTCGCCTATTTGGCCTATGTTGCGAATGTTGAAGGACTGGCTGTTAGTGTCCGCGGAGTTTCAATCGGTCTTTTCATGTTGGTCACATATTTCTACCTCTGGATTCAGTGAGTTGAAATTTGGCTATAATTTTGGGACCGCCCTCATGTTTTCAGATTCTACCGGGAGCACTACATTTCAAATGGTGGAAAGAAATACAACCTCGCAAAGACCAACGAAAAAGCCAAGACCAATTAAATGTGCTTTTTTCTTTAAAAAAAATCATTTTTTCTTAATTATACGGGATAGTTATAAATAGTTATAAATAAACGAAACTTCTAGAAATTATCCTTTTATTAATTAAATACAACTAACCAAAAATTACATGAGAAACATTTCGATGGAGCGAAAAAGAAGAAAAAAAAAGACATTTTGTGCAAATCATGAAGGAAAGAATTCAAAATAACTGAAAAATGGGGGTTTGTGACAAAACCGTGGAAATCGGAGAGGTTTTCAGACATATCTTCATAATTTTGGCTTCACAAAAAGTACCGCTCAGACCTCGTGGGATTACTGTAATAGCTTCTAAATTCTTCACAAAATAAACTAAGATATGGGATACCTGTTATTTGACATGAAAAAGTCGGGTTTCAAGTTTAACTGGAAAAATTAGTTAGAGATAATAAACTGAAAGTTAGTTGCCTATTCGAAACTAAAATAGTGAGAAGCAAATATATTTCAAAAAAACAAAAGAAAAGAAAGTTATGAATAAATGGTGACAACTTCTGTTCCGGTTCCACGAACAAGAAGCACACGTTCCAGGCCTTCGGTCAGAGCGTCGATGAATTCCATGTCTGGAAAAATGAATGTTTTTAAAATATTATTCTTAGATTTTGCTAAATATTATTCTTCGAAGTTGTTCAAAAATTTTTTGTTGAAGTAATCTTTTATCGCACTTTGTTGATAATGAAATACATTTTGTAGTTGGAAATTTTTCTCTAACAAACAATTGCAGATTATTTACGTTTTTGTTTAAAAAAAAGATAATTTTTTGATACATTGTTTTAATGAATTATTATCTTTTAAAATTGAAAAGAGAGCGGTTTGTTTACAATATTTATTGACCGAAACTTTTTAAAAAGATTGAGATTGAGCGGGACTAAAGCGCGTCAGCAGGGGACGAATTAAAGGCAGCTGGTCAGTTAACACGATCCAAATTCAAGGCAAAAAATCAAAATTTGTATAAGAGCCCAAATGGTCAAAAAAATTACCAATATATAGCCACATTCAAATAATTGTGTTTCGCGCCAATTCTGACCGCGTCGAACGATTCGGCGCGCATTCAAATTTTGATTTTTTCAACTTTGGACGGCTGCTATGACGCGTGTATTTATCGATATTTTTTCGCATAAATCGCATTGTACTAATGAAATAACGCTCTAATTTTTGAAATTGAAATCTGGTAGGGTCAAGTTAGCTGATCCACTGTCTTTAATGATTTGGCATCTAACAAAAGCAAACATCAGTTTCATCTAACTTTATTTTGAAAATTGTCTGAAATTTCAGATTTTTAAATCCTTTTTTACAGTTTTCGCAAAAATATCCCAATTAATATTTTCCTACCCCAATTCTAATGAAAAATTATTATTTTTTTGAGAATCAATAACCTTCAGGAGTTGCTGGATTCAGGGTGGTTTTGCAGAATGACCAGAAATTCTATGAGTGATACACTGTCTTTAAGGAGGACTAAAATTACTAATGTTGTTTAATCGAACTGAAATTCAATTTTATGTACCCAGTGAAAAAAATAGCAAAAAAGTAGAAGAGGGCACTCGGAATCGAACGTTGGTCTTAAAAATTTAAAAGTTTTCTGAAAAGTTCGATTCCGGTTGCCAATTTTTACGTGTTTACAATTCTTTTTCACCAGGTATATGGTCGTATAATGAAACTATGCTGCTTTTTAAACATTTTTAACTATAACTTTTCAACGAAATGAGATCAAAAAAAGTTGTCAACTACAAAAATGATTAGATTAACACAAGGAATCGAATGATATCCCACATGACTACCTCACCACAACTTTTGAATTTTCGTTATCTTATACGTACATGTTAATAACTTTCCCTAAGGCACGAAAAGTTCCGGTCTTACAGATACGTTTCAGTACATAATGTTGAATTTCAGATCGATTTAGCAGCATTTAAAATCTGCGTGTAGTCTTTTTTAAAGACAGTGAATCATTGACTCTTAATTCTTTTATTAAAGACAGTGGCTCATTCATTTTGAACATTTATAATTTTTAAAAATTCCTATTTTCTTTAACGACGTTATTTTAAATACAAGGTCGTCAAAATATCAAAAGCTTAAAATTTTAAAATCTTTTTCAAAAAAAAAAATCTTAAATAGAAAATCGAAAATTTCGTTTTCACTAAATGGAAATTTGAAAATTTAAATTTTTTACAGCTCAACAAAAATTTAAAAAAAAATCTTACAATACGAATCGGAATCAGCATCCGGCGGTCCTGGCAAATTGACGAATACCAATTGCGCCTCACTCGATTTACTTCTCATCAGCTCATTCAATTTCACAGCCGTATGCATTTTATGTACATTATACCGCCGTTTTCGTTGTCTTTCCTCACGATCCCGTTCCAGTGTTCCGTTTCCAGTTTTCGGCTCCTCATCATCTGAAAATCTGACTCCTTTGTGCTCCGCTTTTGCAGCCGATTCAATCGATTTTTCAGCCGCTGTTGTGCTCTCTTCTTCTTCAACTGCTTCCAAATTTCTTTGAATTGGTGGTGGCTGAAATTGTGCACTTCGTAAATACGGATTTTTTTAAAACTTACAACTTCTTCATTAATTTTACTCAATTTTCTTTCTCTCGTCACATTTTCCAAATGGTTTTGAATATCTTTTTCACGATCTGATTTGTTCAAATTTCTCAATAATTTGCTTCTCTCCTCCATTTTCATTGTTCTCTCGTAGGTGTAGTCAGAAATGTCAGAATCCGTCTGAAAATTAAAATTTCTACCCTAAAACCCATGGCCAAAATAAATATATACCATTTCAATAACATTAACAGCTGCCTCAATACGCAAGTGATACAAAAACTTCTCCAAATCAGTCTTCATTTGTACATTATTATCCTCCATTTGAGCAATTGCAAACAATCGAACCTTTGTGTTCTTCCATGTTTTGTGTTGTCGAAGTAAGAAAGGCAGAAGCATCAGAAGACCACCATCATGAACCACCCACCAAACATCAATGAATCCCGACACTTTTGTACCATTTGCCGGGAATTTCTCCGCATATTTCGGCACCATGATCGCACATTTTCCGGCGGCGATCGCGCGAATAGCAGAGACGAATTTATGCGCTACAGCCCATTGATTTTCAGCACTCCATTCGTCGGGCCATGAGAGAACGACGGTATTGTGACGCATTCCACCGAGACCCGATGTCTAAAATATTCGTTGCTTCAAAATGTAAAATATTTGTGTTAAAGCAGTTTTGACTTGTTAAATTGGTGAAAAGTGGAAGGAAAGACGAATAAAGGATTTTTTGGTGAGAAGAAGTGAAAATGTTATTTTCATAGCTACAGAAGGGAATCGGAGTTTACTTAAAATTTGCACATCGACAAGAATTTCTTAGGACTTAAAGGAGGACTGCAAATAGCCGATAAATGTACCTTAAATGAAAATAGAACTCCTACGGATTCCAAATCTGTTTTTAAAATTTTTTAAAACCACCTAGAAGTCGTGAAAACGAGCTTCAAAATAATGACCTAATTTTCGCATGTTGCCACTTTTTCTAGGCCATTGTTTTGAAACTCCATTTTCTCGACTTCTAGGTGATTTTCGAAAATTTTAAAAACTGATTTGGAATGAGAATGAAGTCTATTTTCATCCCAGATGCTCTGTAAAGCTCTCCTTTAAAGACAAGCTCTATTTTTGGCGAAGTTCAGAAAAAAATTTTCAGCCTGATTGTTTGAAGTTGAAAATGGAAATATAGATAAATTCGAACCATATCATTATTTTAAAAAACTAAATCAAATTCTGTTGCTTTAAAATGAATAATACGAAATTCTAGATGTCGAAATTAGGTGTCACCCTGTCTTTAATAATTTGGCACATGCAGCCTAAGTCTTGTTCAGTGTGCGTATTTTGAGGAAATTTTAATTAGTAAATCCCAATGAAAGCTCCCACATTCTATTTTTTTCTGACAAAAACTGAAACTGTGCACATAACAAAGGGTTGCAGAAAAACAAAGTGCTACGCAAAAAAAGCGAAAAATGAAAAGTTTTCCGAAATGTGCAAACCACAACATACGGGATCAATCACCTGTACGAGGCACGAGATCCCTTCGATCGCATTCGGTGTGACAAGAACGTCACAAAAACCCCGAATCTTATTCTTCTTTATCAACGCTTTCAATTTTTCCTGAGCTGCTTGAGCACGAAGATAATCTGCTGCGTATTCTCCTTCGATGCAGTGTGCAACCAATGTCAATCCTTTTCCAGCTTTCAATTGACTAACAAATGACAGAACACCTTGCGTATTTGCTGAATCGGTATCCGGTGCCAAAACCAATAATTGTGGTCTCCAATTCTTTGAATGTTGGGGTTTATCGTCCAAATTCAGAAGAGCGAATCTGGCGGCAGAGAGACCAAGCCCTCGGATACCATCTCCCCATTCTTTTTCAGCTCCAGCATATTCGATATACTTGTAGACACCGGCTCCGATGAAAATTGCGATGAGTGCAAAATGCCACGCAGAAATGAACATAACAGCGATGCAGAGGAAAGCTCCAATCATTGAGAGTGACCAGTGGAAGTAACGGAATCCTGGACGCCATCCGGGAGAATTCAGAAGGGATTGAAGAGCACAAGCGGTGTTCACGCCAAGGTAGCACATTAAGAAGAATCTGAAATCAATTTGGAATTATAATTTAAAATTTTTTGGAGGACTTTACGGATATAATAAGTGCACCTTAAATGAAAATAGACTTCATTCTCATTCCAAATCTGTTTTTAAAATTTTATAAAACCACCTAGAAGCCGAGAAAATGAGCTTCAAAACAATGGCCTAGAAAAAGGGACCACCTGGCCGAAATTTTGCCAACGAGCTTTTCGTTTATAAATAGTTGTGCAGAATGCTTATATTAGTCCTTTTTAATGTTTTTTTAAAACTAAAAGTAATGTTTTTTCATTTTTTTTGGATTTTGTATGTAATAAAGCCTGCGAACTAGTTTTGTGGACACTTTTTCTAGTCCATTGTTTTGAAGCTCATTTTCTCGGCTTCTAGGAGGTTTTAGAAAATTTTAAAAACAGATTTGGAATGAGAATGAAGTCTATTTTCATCCCAGACGCATTTAATATCTTTGTAAAGCCCCCCGTTTTGAAAAAATATCATACTGAGTAATAAGAGCGGTGATGTTTTCAATAACTGCGATCAGAATACCACATTCACAGATGATCAAGGTCAAAATGATGGCTGGAATTGGCTCCCCTCTTGAATCCATTTTTCTGAATGGTTTCAAAAATGGCAAAACATCATCAGCCGCAATAGCTTGAAGAAGACGAGGTGCACCGGTAAGGGATTGCATTCCAGCTCCGGCTGTTGACATGAAGCATCCGAAAAGAATGAATTGCGGTGATGGCCATGAAATCTCAGAAATGATTAGTTTTCCCATCGCAGATCTTCCGTATTTGTCACGAATGAACATTTCTGATACGGATGAACCGAAAAGAATCACTCCGATGAAATCTGAAAATATGGTTGGTCCATTGAATTTGTTTTGAAACTTACAAACTAGTGATGACACATTTTGAGCAGCCAAAGTACCTAACGGGATGGATTTTGCAGCGTCTCTTAGATTTCCGGAACGATTTGAACCTGCCATAATACCGGTGGCACTTGGGAAGAACACACCAATCAATATCATGAAATTTGTGACAGATTCTGCATAAATATACGATGGATGACCACCGCGATTGATGTCTCCTTTATCCTTCCGATCTTTTGACAAAATCTCGCCATTTCGCAAATATTTTGGCAACAAATTATCAAAGAAAACACCCGAAGCGATTCCTTTAATCGCTCGTTCTGAACGAATCGCTGGTCCGCCGGATTGTTTCCAGACTTTGATGTGCTTCATTCGATCGTAATAATGATCACATGTTCCGTTTGAAGAGCAGAACAATTGCTCTAGTCCATCGGCTGTACAATTTGGAACAATTTGAGTTTTTTCATAATACGTTGTTAGATCAACCGGTCTGTCGCCGACCATGCAGAACTGCAGAGAATCACTGCCTTCCCATCTGACAAAGACTCCGAGGATTGCTGACAGAATGCAAACAAGGACCACTAGGACTAAAGGAAGAGCAAACCGATTCACAAACTGAAAAATATTGAAATTAGATATTAATCTAAAAAGGAAAAAGTTTAAGATACCTTCACTCCAGCCATAACGATCAGACCAAGCGCCAAAAGTAGAAATGTTCCAAGAAGTCGATAATTGTTGTAAATATCGTCGAAAATTTTGGCTTGCGGATAGATGTAGAGCTGGAAAAAGATAATTAAAATTGTTGGCACATATTTTATCATTTATCGAGAATGTTAATAATTCTTAATTTTATAAATCTTTTACTAAATAATCGTAACGTAATCCATTAGTAGAACATGAGCGACAAATGTTTCAATTATAAAAATTGAGAAAATAAACTAATTTCAAATGTTCGCTCTACATCCTAAAAAATTGTCAAATGATCAATTATGCAATAATTAGTACTCCACTGTAAATTGATGGGTTTTCGACGGTATTTTATTAATTATTGCGCTTTTGCTAAATTTTCACAGTTTAGGGTTGCAAAAGCTGGTCAGTTAAAACGATCCAAGTTCGAGGCAAACAATCAAAATTCGAATTGGGGGCCCAGAAAGTCTAGAAAGCTATACCAATATGTAACCACATTCAAATAATTGTGTTTCGCGCCAATTTCCGACGGCGTTGTACGAACCGGCGTGCATTCAAATTTTGATTTTTTCAACTTTAGACCGTTGCTATGAAGCGTGTATTTATCGGTTTGATTTTGCATAAATTGCATTATATTAATTAGCGAAATCTCTAATTTTTGAAAATGCAATCAGGTAGGGTCAAATTAACTGACACACTGTCTTTAAATGGTAGCCTATCTTTAAATCTTCGTAATATTGATTAGAATGTTTCGTAGCTCTGAAATTTAAAAATTCAACTATTGAAATAATTCATAAGAAAATTCGAAAGCTTTATTTAAAAGCATAAATCTAATAGAATCAAAAAAAACTGGTTATGATTGTAAAATAGATTTTAAGAGCTCCCATTGTTGTGAGTTTGCCAATGATTCTCAGAAAAAAATCTAATGCTTTGAGGTTCTGTTTTATATTTATTTTTTAGACAATAAAAATTGAATTTCTTCGGGTTTAGGGGAAAAATCAGCTCTAAATTACTTAAATAATAAAAAACTTTCGAAAACTATCAGGAAAAAGTTGCCTCTAATATTTTTTAATTAAGTATTTCATGAAAACCAAACCAACCAGTAAAATCTCAATCGCTCCAGTTATATACATCGATGCGGCGATGGTTGTTCCAAGATAAAACAAAATCCCTACAGCTCCACCCAACTCTGGACCCAAATTCCTTGAAATCATATAATACGGACCACCCGACGGCACGACACCATTCGTCGCAATTGCAGATAATGATATTGATGTGAGGAACGTCACAGAAACACACGTTAAAACTACGAAAAACGCTTGTACTATCCCAGCGGTTCCAATAATCCACGCCAAACGGATGAAGAACAAAACTCCGAAAATGTTCTGTAGACACGGTAGGAAGACACCCATGATTGTTCCCATTTTTGCAGCCGCCTGAAAATACCATCATTTTTGTTATTTGAGAATTATATTGAGCGGCGGAAACTTCAATTTGAATTACCACCATTTCTTTGTCTCTCACCCTCCCAAAATTCCACACTCCCTCTTTTCCGTCTATATGTCTAACACCCTCATAATCCTCCATATACCCTCTTATTTTTGTAAATAATTTATAATTTTGTCGGGTTTTCCATATTCTTCGGGGTTTTTCTCAAACTTAAACAGTTTCTTTTACAATATATGTAATTTTCTCTGTATTATAGGTAATTAACCTGTTCCCTGATGAAGGCCTAACGTTGGAATAAATCATTTTTACAATTTGTGTCAATTTACCAAGGGTCTACCAAGACGAGTTCATCAATTTGCCCAACTTACAATGCACAAGAAATCACTCATCTTCATTTTAACAATGTTAGTTTCTGATTCTTTTGCAAAAGAAACAGAAAATTCTTGAAACCCCCCTTCACCCCTATGACCGGAAATAATCCCCCTTTCTCCCCCCTACACAAACCCTAATAAGATTTGGACCAAAAAAAGGAAGCATGTTTTGCAATTCAAAAATCGGTAGAGTGACGTACGTTTCGTCAAAAAACCAAAAACTATAAAAAAGGCGCATACCGCTTTTGGCTTCTCATCCGCTTCGGCACTCGTCGCTTCCGTCGCATTATACACTGACAGCTTCCGCAGCATTGTTCCGATCTTCTGACCTTGAGTGTCATAGTCTTGCTGAAAAAATATGAAAAAATAAATCACAATCCCCGAATTCCAATATTTTTCTCCAATGACACAAAAAAACGGGGTTTTAGTGTATGTAATCCGACACTTTCCTGCAAATCTACGTTGTTTCTTCTATTTCTATTTTCTTGAATGTTGCGTTAACTTGCTATTTCTGTGTTTTTTGAAAAGTGAGTAAAGTAGAAGTAGAAACTGCTTCTAAAAAGATGCGTCCATCGACTGAATGAAATTGAACTTGAGAGCAAGGGAAAGAAAATTGAAGGAAATGAAGGCTTTTCAAAACGAACATCATTCGTTAAGATGGTCAAAGATGAACACCCGAGAAGTCATTATTGAGAACGTATTGGCAAATTTTAAGACTGAACTAAAATTTTATAAAAAATCGTGAAAACTAGAAAAAATTAGGATATTGGGCTTGATTTTTGAAAAAAAAACAGGTACTACGGTGCAGTACTCAATTTGAATCAGGTTTCTAATTCTACTTTTTCGAAATTCGGCGAAAAAAATTGGATTTTAACTCAATCTTGGAACCGTCAGGATATATTTAAAGGCATGGTTAACGTAAATTTGACCTCAAAAATTCAAATTCCCGACGTAATTAAATATCTAGAAACAGAATCCTGAACATAAATGGACTGTCTTCTACGAATTCCTGATCATCACGACTTTTTTAAAACAGATTTCGCATTTCAAAATGTTTGTTTCATTCTCGATTTTAATGGAAATCGCTTTTGAGAATCTACCGCCTTCAGAAGTTGCTCAATTCAAGGTGGTTTGACAAGAAATTCAACTACCTCGAACGAGTTAAAGACAGCGTCTCAGTTAATATACGAGTCGAAAAATCAAAATTCGAATGGGATCCCAGAAGGTCGAAAAAAAAAACAATATATAGCCATATTCAAATAATTGTGTTTGGTTTAAAAATTTAAAAATTAACTGACACCCTGCCTTTAAAACAAGCCACAATATTTCTTTAAAAAAGTAGAAAAGAGCACGCGGAATCGAAATTTGGTGACAAAAACTTGAGAGTTTCCAAGTGCGATTCTAGGTGCCCTTATTTTTGCATTTCCACGTTTTGCAAGCTTTTTCACCATCGTTTTAGCATATAAAATTGAATTTCAGATAGATTTATAAACATTTATAACCTGTGTATTGTCCTCCTTTAAGATTAGACAGGGTGTCATTTGGATTAACAGGCACAGTGTCTTTAAAAGTATAGTTCAGCCCAAATTTTTGAAAATATGCTTTAATCCCTCCCCTATCTTCCAAAGTCTGTAATATTTTTTCTGTTGAGAAATAGTAGCGAAATTCTTTTCAATTATGATTTGTTGAAAATTTAAAAACATTCATACAAAAATTTAATGAATTCGAAAGCACTGTTGTTCTCTTTTTTGTCATAAACTTCAATTTCAAAACTCTCATCGAAAACAATAAGAACAACAGTTATCTGATCTCCGATTCAACTAAACATTCTCTACTTTTGACCAACTGTTATGAAAGCATGTTGTCAGGAAGGACCACATGACCTCCCTCTCAACTGTCAATCTCAAAACCTCGAAAAAAACAGTGAAAAGAAAAATGCCCCAAACCTCATAAAGAGCCAATGGTGAGTGTTGTTCACATAATGGTATCCGTTCAGCTCCTTCATCTGGAAAAAAAAATATTATTAATATTGTCTTTTATTAGTCTTCTTTCCACACAACTTCGTATTTTTTTTGTTCTCATTCCCCAGTTCCGTTTCCCTACTCAGAATATTCAATCATGTCTGTTCTTGTCTTTAACGGGGAGGGGAAACGGCTTAAACTACTTTACACGCGAAAGACAACAAAAAAACCACCCAGCGAACGGAACAAGACCGAAAAATCAGTTTCGTTTCTGAACATTGAGTTGACAGCTTTTACCCCCTTTTCCCCCGTTTTTTCTCGTATGATGGAATGATGATGAAGTATCAGTATAGATAGGTTTTCAAGATTTCTTGCACTTTTCTTTTCAGGAGAAATGACGAAGAAAGAAGGAAAAAAAACATATTTATGAATGATGAATGGGTACGGTAGCTGGAGGAGTTAGTAGAAGATCAAGAGGTTCACAAATTTTTTTTTGGTTAAGAATCTACTTGAGATTAGCGAAACAGGGGGGTTTGAGGGTTATTAAGTATTTGTTTTATATAATTTTTGCTTATTTATTTTTGCATCATTTGTGCAAAATTATGGAGAAAAAAAAATAATATTCGCAAATTTAGTTGAAATGGAAAAGGAGCTGCTGATTGGAAGGAAACGTAATTGATAAAAAATGATAAAACTACAGGATACTTCAGAATTTAGCATTTATTCTAATTTTGAAAATGTTTTCTTTAAAATTGGAAATTTTAAAGATGTTAGAAAATTCGAATAATTCCAATTTTTCGAATAGTTTCACAATTTTTCGAATAATCCCAGACTTGCTTAAAAACGAGCTTGACCGCTTTCCCAAATCAAAACTAATGTGACGCACGAATAGGTGGCCTAGAAACACAAATGTGGAGTGTTAGTACCTCTGGGTTATCTAGTCCTCGGCCATCTATCTCAATAAAAAACAATAACTGTTTTTCTCCGAACTTTTATAATTTAAGATCCTTGGAATATTCCCGGATAAGGAACATTTTTCTGGACTGTACATCCTGAAAATGTAAACCCGGGCCGGACCGAGTCTACCCCGGGAATCAAGGAAAAGATATGATCATGTGGGAATAAGACCTTTTTCTAACCGATTTTCAGAAATTTTAGAATTGATTTTGAGATGTTTTTCTAACACTTTTCTCAAATTTTGCTTCGTTTTTACAGAAATCCAAGTCGTTAACTAGAAATAAATGATTTTATAGAAATTTGACACGCTTGAGTTTCACCATCAGTATTGACCTGTTTGACTCGAAAGTTTTGTGATAGCAAAACAAATCTAAGCGCAAAAAAATCTTTTAAAAAATTGTGGAAAATAAATAAAAATTCAGGTTTTAAATCAAACTTCAAATTAACTGACCCCTTGCCTTTAAAGCTTTTTTTAGGAAATGCAAAATTTGAATTGAATTCACAATTTTGTGTCTTCTTTTTTAAAATTAATCACAGTATGATTTTTAGTCCCAGTTATCCAGAAAAATTTTTCAGAAGCACAAGATTTTTAAAATAAAAATTTTAAATGCGGATTTCGAGCCAAAAAAACCTTCCCCTTAAAAAAAATGCCAAACCTGCTGGTATACTAATATGCATGTTGGGCTTTCCAGGCCTCGTCGATGTTTTTTTAACACTATCACCACCACCTCCACCAACCAGTGGATCAACAAGCGACGATGTCGAGCAACTTGTCACCTCTGTCGTCGGCGTATTCCCTTCCGATGTATACGTCTGATGGTTCTTGACTGGAATTGCAGTTGAACGAATAATCGTGGGAGCATTACTAGCACCGTTTGAGACGGTCATTTAGAATAATAAGAGAATAAAAACAATATTTTTCTGGTAAGGAGGGAAAAAAGGGAAAGTTCTCAAGAATGCAAATCTTCCTTTTTTGAAGAGGAGCCTACTAAAAAGTAGAGGAAAAGCTTAAGGAGTAGGGGGGGGGGAGGACCCTTCTCACTATGTGTCGTTTTTATTTTCTTTTCTTTTTTTTTCGCTTTTATCGTCGTTCTCGTCCTCCTTTCAGCATGTTTTTTTTTCTGTTGTTAAAGAAGAGGAGTGTGTAAGATGCTATAGGTAATCGTGAAAAGGGACGAGAAGTGTATGCTCTTTGCCTGGAAAAAAATATAAAAACCACGCCCACTATTTCTCTCCAAATTTATTTCATTTTTGGGGTGTTGTGTATTCCATTTTCTTCTTCTTCTTCTCTGAGAGAGAGAGCGAAAAAAAAGAAGCAAAAAGCTCCCGAGAAATAAATTTGATTACGGTTGTTGGGCTTAAGGATGAATAAGAAAGAAGCAGAAAAAAACGGAGCGTCGAACGAAACGAACGAAAAATAAAATAAATTTGCTGATTTTTCGTGAACCTGGGAATTTTTTTCAAAAAAAAAAAATATTCTGAGAGTAAAAACAAAACGAAAATACTGGTTTTTAGGAACCCAATTGAATATTCAATTGAGGTACACAAATTAGGTTCGGAGATTTAAAAATGATGAAAAAAAACATGTTGCGGATGAAAAATAAATTGGAAGCGAATTGAAAAAGTACAACAACAACTTTAGAAACAAAATGAAATTTCGCGGCTTTTAAGGCCCCCCCCCCCCTACTACAGTAATCCAGGTGTTTTGATTTCTTAAAAGTGTCAACATAATAAAGGGGTTTGGAAAAAAATGGATAAAACTATACCCTCCCCTACAATTACATATAACAAAAAGCCCATTTATGAGTGGTTTTACAACCATTTTTTCTGGTTTTGCTAAAAAAAAAGAGTTGAATTAGAGTGAAGAGGTTCGAAATTGGAAGAAAGAGAAGTTATAAAATGAGTCGATGATGCTTTCAAGGCTGAACAAAAAAATACTTGCAAAAAAAGAGGTAATCGAGGGATTAAGTGTTGAGCATTGTGTTAAGAATTGTGGTGGAATTAACAGGAATGTTAAAGTTGTATTGAATAGAAAAAATGACGATTACTTCGAAAAGTAGACTCAAACTTCCGGCGAAAAAAACTCTGGCACGAGATCTAGCGATCCTGTTTAGTTTCAGACAAGGTATCGTTCTTAAAATTAAAAATTTTACAAACTTAGAGATGATTTTGCTTACTCCTTATAAGTGAGGCATTTACCTATTGTCAGCTTTAAAATTTTGGATCATCCACTTTCTACTGAAAGACCGCAGCGCAACCGCTCGCAGGTAATAATAGCATGACTTTGTGAGAGACTTAGATTTTCTGAGTAGGTCAAAACCAACTTGCATGATCAAGAATATTTTAGTTTACAATAACAGATAGGTGTTTACAAAGATCTATCAGGAAGTACTTTGGGTATTGCGGAATACGTTGTTTCTTTCAAAAACACAAGAATAACTATTTATGGAATAACTATTTATGCCAAACCGCCCGAATTGCACTCTCTTCTTACGGTGTTCCACATGAGACCACCGATATATTTGGCACACACATCCCTTTAAACGTGCACTCAGAGAAATTTAAACAATTTTCTTAACACACTAGGGTATAAATTCCTCGCTAAAATTTACAGTATCTCAGCCTCCAAACCGAATTCATTCTTATTGGCTAGGTCTCTTCCAAAACTATTGACTCGAGATCTCAGGTCCTCTAATGTTCAAGTTCACTTAATTTGCAAAGAATGTCCAAATTTTAAAATTCTAAAAATAACACTTTCTTTAGTATGTTTTGTTCAATAAGTTTCATAAGCTTGAAAGTTCATAACTTTGCTCAGATCATGTTCAAAACATTTTTGAATACATTTTCCAGAACGTCATATTTGAAGGTTGGTCATAGGTTATAAACAAGTTATACATTTTGCATTTCAGTATACTATTATTAAAATCTTTCATTTCAATTTTTTCCCGCCACTTTCTATGCGCGGATCCGCCATTTCAACTAGTTACTATTGACATGGCGGATCCGCGCACTGATTTTTGCCTTCCCGTGCAGTGACCGTCCCGGATCCGCCACGCGAAATATTCTCTGAGAAATTCTCAATTTTTCTCTCTAGTTCAATTTTTGTTAACTGGTAGAAAAATTTCCAAACAAGTAGAAAAGGGCAAATCGAACTTGGCTTCCATTTTCAGAAAACTTTTACGTTTTTGGGACCAAAGTTCGATTCCGGGTGCCCTTTTCTACTTTTTTGCAAATGTTTTCACTGTAGGTATATAAAATTGAATTTCAGATCGATCAAGCAATATATATAACCTGCATTTGAGAAAAAAATTAGGAGCATTTTTTAAAATTTTTGTTTAAAAAATGAGATTCCAAGAATTTAAGCCATCATGGAAAACCTCGGGCCCTCCTCGTTATTGAGCCTAATGTGAACAAAAAAATAATTTCCCCAAAAATTCCATAATTGACACGTTATCTTTAAGGTTTTTTTTCCATTTTCACAGTTTTATTCACCGATAAACTGATAAAGACTAATCCCACAATCAAACAAAACAGTTTTTGTTTGTTTATTCGTGTGAAAAAATAGGGTTTCAAACAGTTTTTTGAGAGCAAAATGGAAAGAAGAAAAAAAAATAAACGAAGTTTCTATGCCAAAAAATTGTGTTTTTATGAAAGTGCATTCGCGAAACCTCAAAATCTCATTATTTGAATAGAAAGAAGGAAAATTCATCTCATCAAAAGTGCAAATTGTTTCTTACTCTTCTCTTTTTTCCCCCCGTTGTTGTATTTAATGAACTCTCATTTTCCCGCCTCGAATTATTCATTGTCTATATAATCTTTTGTCTCGAAGAATTTTTCCGAACATTCACCGAAAATGGTTGGCAATTTGATGACCACGCGGCGAACGGTGCCGTTAATTGCATATATTTTGGTATTCAGGCAAAACGGGGGTCAATTTGTAAAAGCTCTTAAATGTAGGGGTTTCAGAAAATGGAACAAATCTTTGATGAATTTTGTTTCTTGTATTTAATTCTGAATAACGCGTCATTTAATTTCTCACAAATGATGCAACTTTGAAAAATGCAATAAAAGGAGTTTCTTTCTGCCACAAATAAAAAAAAACGTAATTTTTTATTTGCACATTGCAGAAAAAAAACTTCCTTTATATGTTTTGATGTTTGCACTTTTGGAGCCCTAATGGGGGTTCGAAACTAATGATCCTGTTCTTTTTCGAAAAGCTTCAAAAAGAAGATTTTTGAAAGTAATAGGATACTCGGACATGTGTTTGGTGTTATGTTCCGATATTGATGTTTTTCAAAGAAAATAAAAATTTTTTGATTTGAACCCCCCCCCCCCCCCCAAAATTTTTTACGAAAGGTTCACTCGTACTCTAACAGATGTGAAATGTCAATTTTCCTGCGAAGTGCTGAGAAAATGTTTTTAAAACTCTTCTCAAAAGTAAAATTCAGAAGATAATGAAGAATTTTTAAAAAGAAATTGTTCTACTTTAAGTATTTTGAAGTTTTTTTTTCACATTTTAAAAAAATTGACGTTTCTGTAAATTGAGAACCACAATTGCGCGTTTTTACAATGCTACGAAGTGACGAGGGTCACTGTTTAGCCTAAATATTTTACAACAAACATTTGGCCTATTTTTACTCATTTTTTGTAGAAAAAAAACTATTTCAACAATAGAAAAGAAGGAAAAAAATAATTACAGCATTTGAAAACCTATACAAGATTTTATTTTCGAAATTTGCTGAAAAATATTCCCATTTTTGTTGGAAAATATTTACGCTAAAAAACGGCACTCGTCACTGCGTAGCATTGTAGTGACGCGCCAACGTGGTTCTGAATTTACGGAAACGTAAAAAATTTTATTTATTATATAATTATTCACAATTAAACTGCGCTCTATGGAAAAAATACCGTACCTCTTAAAGGAACACACCATTTTTCAAAATATAAAAGCCAAAGGGAAACATTTAAATTTCGAATTCACGGTGTGTAAAAGTGTACTTTCGCCACGGACTTGATCTTGAGGCAGGGTATTTGTGGGCGGAGTCTGAGTGCAATTTGTGCACAGTTTCGCATTACTTTCTTGATTTTGCACCCAATGAGCAGAATTTCTTCTGGTTTTCCGTAGAAAACATATTTTTCAAGGGATTACCATCAAATTTTGAAGAAAAAAAACTAGACCAATCTAATATCGGAAAAAATGGCCTAAGTACTGAAAAAGTGTCGATTTGCAACTTTGATTAAGGTAAAAATTCAAATTAACCATAGAAACAAGTTATTTTTGAGAGATCTTGAGCAAAAAGTTCGGGAATAGTCCGTTTTCGACGAAAATCGTATTAAAAGCGGCAGAAGTGTGCATCAATTGCACACAAGACGTCTTGTGTCTAGACTCCGCCCATTAAAACTCTGCCGCACTGTTTAAAAAAAATTTTTATTCTTTTTGGGGTGGCCCTTTATTCTTCTTTCCCCATCTTTTATATTAACCGAAAACAATTATTTCAATAATCAAAAAATGGAACCCACGCACCGAAAAAGACTCGTTTCTGTAGAGCTTACTTGCAACATCAGATTTTAAATTTTTCCCCCGCGAAAATTTTTGAATATTTAGCCGACCGTTATTCAGAGAAAGTCCCTATTTTCCTAGATTAAAAATCCCCCTCATTTGTTCTCCAAGTGAACCCCAAAAAGTCAGTCAATTGTTTGAAAAACTTTCCATGTCAACAACCTATAGAACACTTATCATTTTCCTTCTCCTTCACAGAAGAAAATACATAGAAAACTTCAAAAGAGTACTCATGTTTTATTGAAATAATAATGGGCACCCTTTAAGCAATAAATTTTGAAGAAATCTAAATGTTCTCTTTCTTTTTCTTTTTGCAAAAATCCTAAAAAGGACCTAGTTTTTTAGGACATTTTATGATGTGTTCAAACATAATATGTGTTCACCATTTTTTTCTTTCAATTCGGAAGTAAAATTCGAGTGGTGGGGACCAACGATTCTAAGATGCTGTTATTTCCTGGCTCGAAAAAAGTGAAATTGAATTCGGGCGGTTTCCAGAGCCTATTTTTTTATTTCCGTGTTCATTGTGGCTCAAAAAAGAGTCCCCCCGCGGCAAAATATTGTTTTTTCCTCATTCAAAATAATGTCTTACTTATTCCCCCCATTTAAAGCAAAAAAAAGGTAAACATCTTTCTCTCAAGATTGATAAACTACATTTGTCACCTTTTGCTGAAAATTGATGTTATTAGCTCGAGAAAAAGGAACCAAAAAATAACAAGTGAACTAGAAAAGTCACATAAACTAAGGGGCGAACATATAATTGTTTCCGTTTTAAACTTGACGATTTGTGAAAAAGAAAAAAAAAAGGGGGGGGGGGGGGGCTGGGATAAGTGCCAAGAGCATGGTGTGAGAGTCAATTTGAGCTAAAAAATGGCAGGGGGTTTAGAAGTGAAAATTTACTCAAAAACCTGAATAATATGAAATATAATACCCAAAAAAGCTCATAGGAAAACGTTTCCACCTGGCCTAACTAAAAATTGAAAAAGTTAGGCCAGGTGGAAACATTTTCTAGGCCATTGTTTTGAAGCTCATTTTCTCGGCTTCTAGGTGGTTTTAGGAAATTTTAAAAACTGATTTGGAATGATAATGAAGTCTATTTTCATCCCAGTTGCGTTTATTATCTCCGTAAAGCCCTATTTTAAAAATCGATTTGGATTGAGTAAGACTTCTATTTTTATCTCAGGAACATGTTGGTTCTGTAAAGTCCTCTTGTAAATGGGAGCTCGTTAACAAATTTGCTTTAAAATATGGATATTTCCAACTCCAGGATTTTCGATTATCGCGTTTTGAGGGTTGCCCAACCGAACTAACGCCTCGCATGCACGCGACGCGGTGGCCGACACCCAAAACCCTGGGAAAAAATTGAAAAATCGTTTTCTAGGATTTTCCAGGGTGTTCAATGTCGGCAGCCGCGTCGCGTGCGTGCGGAGCGTCAGCGCAGTTGAGCAGTTCTCAATGATCAACAATATTAGATTTGACAATATGATGTTGAGATTTTCTGGGTAGGTCAAAACCTACTTGCATGATCAAGAATATTTGAGTTGACAATATAAACTCATAAAAACCTGACCGATATTTGATTTTTTGAAGGGATTTAATCGATGAAATTAAATCAGTTTTCAAAACTTCACGAAATATGCAAAATATGGCTTAAATTTTGAGACTTGCACTTTCAAAATTAGTCCCTTTTTCCAAAAATTTTCCAAAAAATCAAACCCATCAAAACACCTCGAAACAAAAAAACAAATGGGAATTGACTAATTAAACCCAGCAAGGGAGCATTACTAATCATTGGCTTTCCATCGAAAAAGGAAATCGAAATTGTTGTTGTTATTGACATGAAATACGTTGTTGGCTGTCAGTCAAAAAACGGCTCTGGAAATGGAGCAGAAAGATGATGGAATTTGCATAAATGTCACCAAAAAGGAACTGCAAGGCTCTTTTTTGCAATATAAATTCTAGTTTTGGATATCATATGGAACATTGGTACGGCCTTATTAAAACTTGGCCACAATAAAATGTGAGCAATTTAATAATCTTTGAAATTTTAGGACTTATTCTTGAAAATAAAAACTTTAACACATTTCTATTTCTGAATTCATTCAATCGTGGTAAATTTAACTCGAAAACATGTTTTTATAGACTTCCCAAACCCCTTCTCAAAGTGTAAATACTGTAGAAAATGCACAAAAGTCCCCCTCCCAATTGCTCATATATGTACCCAACTCGAGGACATTCATATTCATATCAATATAATAATAATAATCACAAAGAAAAAGAAAAAAAATGTGTCATTATATAAATAGACAAAAAAATTTGTGTGAAAAAGGGTATTCATGAACGAGACAAAAAAAATGTTGCAAAAACAAATATGTAATCAGTGGAGGGAGGTATTCTAGAGGTTGCTATGGTTATTGGAACTTTTGGGAATTGCGGACAAAAAAACGCTGATACTTATGCACATACATATTTTCCAATTTTTCGTAACCCCCCATTAAAGCGGGGCAGTTTATTTTTCTTTTTTTGCTTTCAAGACAAAAACAAAAACAGAGCATGGGGCCATATAAATAAATCATACGATTGTGGAACATGTATAAAAACTCACTTTTGTGATGATCGGTTAGAGTAATTGAAACATTTGGCTCGGATGCAGTTTGAAGAGTGTTCAGATTTTCACCAGAATGGCTTCCATTCAGAACGGATTGAACGCGGAACCTTCCACCCGATCCAGCACCTTCCGTCGGCATTATTATTATTATATTGAGAAATTGAAACGAATTTGTTCCAAGGAATATTTGGCACCCAAAAGGGAACCTAGAAAACGCCCGGTCGCCTGTGCACAGAGAGCGTTTCTGACGATGATAATAGTGGTAGTGGGAAGCGAAAAGGGATGGAAGTGAAATGGAATGAGACACTAGACCATTCCAATAACCAGAGAGACGACAGAGATAGAGGCGACACAAATGAGCAGAGAGTCAAATGAGTAGTAAAGCCCTCCCTTCACACACCAGAAGAAGAAGAAGAAGGAAACGAAAGCAATGGTGAGAATTATACAAAGAAACCTTCAATTTGGATGAAAAAATTGTTGGGAAGCTCCGCCCCTCTTTGCAACTTTTTTGAGCTTCACCAATGTTTTGGTGTTCGAGCCCTTTGTGAAGCCCTAGTTGAGAAGAAGAAGAAGAAGAAGAAGACTTAGATAATAGAATGGTTTCTGAAATGGAAGTCAAGAATAGAGCACGAGACTCTTATAATTAATAAAATAGATGGAAGAAAGAGGATATCGAGAGATGTTTTGTTTTTCATCGCTCTTTGTTGTTATTGCCAGGAATCGTCGTGTTTTTTTGTGTCTTTCTTTTTTTTCAGAGTGTTATTTTGATTGTTGTCTTATCTGATTAGTAACATACGAAAAGAGTTGTTGGGAGATAAGAACACGGAATGGGGGGATGTGAAGTTTGTCAATGGTGTGAATTTTGAAAAAAATAGGTTTTTTTTTAAAATTCAATCCAGTTCGATGAGAAAACAAGAGAATCAATCTCTGAAATTGGTAAATAATAGAATTCCTTGAGCTTAAAGACAGCGTTTCAGTTAACACCATCTAGATTCAAGGCGAAAGGTAAAAATTCGAATCGGTGAGCCTAGAAGATCGAGAAAACAATACCAATATGTAGCCACATTCAAATAGTTTTGTTTCGCGCCAATTCCGACCGCGTCGCACGATCCGACGCGCATTCAAAATTTTATTTTTCGCGAATATGGATCGGATGCTATTAGGTTCTCGTAAAATCCATTGCGCTAACGAGAAAGCTCTAATTTTTTAATTGAAATCACGTAGGGTAAAATTAACTGATACACTGTCTTTAAGGTCGATAATCATGAAATCAGGTGTGGAAATTTGTCAGATTTTTGTGATTCTGATATGATTTATACCATAGCCAGAAATAGTTAAGAATTTAAAGACAGTGTGTTAGTTATTTTTACCCCATATGGATTTAATTGTGAAAAATGTGTCTTTCAATCGATATCCTAGTATGTTCCAGGATGTTGATTGAAATTCCGACGAAAAGACATCGTTTTGTGGCAGAGACCGAAGTTGTAACGTTTTTAAGGCAAAGAACTAACGTATATACGAACTGGATGGATTTTGAGGCAACACCAGTGGAAATAGGATCCTAATTTAGGTTAATATGAGCAGGTTCATATGAGTTTTACCTCATTTTTGTCATAAATAATGAATCTACGTTATTTTCTTCCGTCTAAAGCCAATTTTCATGACATTCTCAATCTTTCCAGATGTGTAAAATTCGTTCAAAGACAAGGTTTTCAACAAGTTCCTAAATCTTCAAATTTCTCAGTACATGCTCATTTATAGCAGGCAAGTACAAACTTATTTATAGCAGGAGCAAAATCATGTCAGCTCGAGGTCTAAATGCAATTTCATTCAATTTGACTACGACAAAAAAAAGAGGGGTCAAATCTCAAGAAGCAAAATGGATTCACGTTATTTTTGAAATACCCGCTCAAATCCCGGGAGTTGAAAATAATCCGTTAATTTTAATTTTTTAGATGAATTCTAATAAAATGTTCGCAAATTTTCTGCTACATCTTAATGTGCGGTTTCTTCCGCTTACATTTTGTCACACTTGTTTACACTCGTTTTCTTTTCAGAGAAAAAAAAAAACAAAAACATATGACAGAGCTCAGACTATAAACATTTTGCCACTTTTTTTTGACATATTAAATTCGCGTCAAAGTTCTTTAAAAAACCGAAATGAACTTTGTGCACTTTTTTTCTTCAATTTTTCCGCAATCGCCTGACATTTTACAATCCAAGAATTAATGATAATTTTATTATCATTAAATCAAAATAATACGCTTCATTTCTAGATAACACTTATCATTGCTTTAATTAGCTCGCCAAGTTCGAGCGGTGCAAAATAAATACATAACTTGTGATTTTTTTCAAAGGGGGGGGGGGGAGTGAAAAACAGAATTCCAAATAAATTGAAAAATGTGCATCATGTTCATTCACTGGAAATGACATCCAGCGTTCAGATGACCAACTTTTTCGGGTACATCTAAAATTCTACTCAACTTCATCAATTAATGAATGGCAATCGCAATCCGTCGTCCTTCTCTTTTTTGCAAATTTTTTCAGAGAGAGAGAGAGGTCCCCAAACAAAATATATAAATGAATATACAAACAATTTCTGGTAATTTATTATATTACTCTAGGGCATGCCACAAAAAGGTAGAAAAAACTGAAAAAGACGGAACATTTAGACATCGTGGGTCCTCAAAAAAAGCACATCATCATTTCCCCTGGGGCCATATTAAGATTTGAATACTGACAAATTTTACATCTTTTTTTGAAAAAAAAATATAATTTTGTACTTTATAATGGCGCTGAAAATTCGGGGGAGATTTTGTTTAGAAAATCTAATTGTGAAAAAAGCCCATTATTGTGAGTCTTTCTATTGCTCGGACGAAAGAAAGCTTGTCTTATTTTTTGAAATGTTTGTTGAGAAAATGGACATGGGGGATTTACAAAATAACATTTTTAGTAAAATGTCTGAAATACTTTAAAACAGGGTAATATTTATTTTTACTTGCATTAAAGGCAGCTTGACAAGTTAATACGATCCAAATTCAAGGCGAAAAATCTAATTTTGATTTTTTCAACTTGGACCGCTGCTATGAAGCGTGTATTTATCTATATGATTTCGCATAAATTGAATTGTACTAATGAGAGAAAGCTCTAATTTTTGAAATTAAGAACAGGTAGGGTCAAATTAACTGACACACTGTCTTTAAGGCGAAGAACTGACGTATATACGAAATTAATGGATTTTAACTGGCGCACTGTCTTTATTACATTTTCGAGTCTTGCGCCTTTAAATTTAAATTCCTTATTGGTTTTTTCCGATTTTCCTGCTCACGTACTCTCAAACATGGGATATATTGCTCAGAATACCAAATCTCAGTTTTATATGTTTATTCAAACATCTAGTTTATTGATCCAAGCGCCTTTAAATATATAATTTTTGGATTAATGTGACTTTAAATATCGATTTTCAGGCTCATGTGCCTTTAAATATCGATTTTCAGGCCATGTGCCTTTAAATATAAATTTTCACGAGCAATTATTTTGAAATATCGATTTTGAATTATGTTATGAACTAAACAAGCTCCAAAAGTTCAGACATAACTTTCAAAATTCTCATAAATGAGTTCTCAGAAATCAATAAATTTATTTTAAAAAAAACCTATATTCATAAGCGCCCGCATATCTCCTGTCAGTTTTCACATATAGATGTTTCTTTAGAAGGCCCCATAAATTATTGTCAAAAAAAAACATAGAATTTCACCACAAAAGATTCTCACATAATTAATTATGAGCGTCAAAGCTCTCAAGTGAAACTTCGATGATCTTCGATTTTTTCGACTCAAATAATATAACATGGGCTTTCTTTTTTTCCTTTTTTTCTTTCTCATCAACAATTCATTAAGAAGTACATCTCTTCTGAAGAATAACAAAACAAACTTTGAAAAATCCTTTGGGAATAAAACCTCGAAATTAGGTCTTTGTTTGTAAAGGTTGGAATGCAATTGTTGTTGCTAATTTCAAGAAATTTCGATTTTATCGTGCTCCAATAATAAGAGGGGTTTTGGTTTAAAAATCTAAAACCTTGTCAAAATAAAAGAGGAAGCATTTGAATAATGTGAGAAAAAATAATAGTTATGAGCCACGTTATTCAATTACACTTTTATTCGATTAAATTTCAGCCGTCATCGACTTTTTGATCTTTTTTCAGCTGTCGCTGCAGTTATTAAATTTTTTCCCAGAAAATGTCTGAAACTAAGATCTTGAATCTTATTAGGGTAATGTGGAATCATAGTTATGGACCTCTAAAAGTTCAAAAATTCTGATTTCAAACAAAAATCTCTCTCTGGTTTAAGTAGGGCATTCCAGAGCCTTTAAATGACGTTAAAACACAGAAACATGACATACCTATGTTAATAATGAATTGTTTAAAAATAATTAAAGTAAACGTTTCCATGGCGGAAGAGGTGTGTGTTTCTAGTCCGCGATAATTTGGGTTCCTAGGCCGCCTTATAAATTTGTGTCTTTTTTATTAATTTTTTGCTTTTTTTGCAATAAAAATTTAAAATGTTAAGTGTTTATATCAGTTTTTCATTTTAAATGCAAAAAAAACAAAAAATCAATAAAAGTGCACAAATTTGATAGATGGTAGTAGAAACCCAAACTATCACGAACTAGAAACGCAAAATTCTTTCGTGATGGAATTTTTTTTTAAATTTTAAACCCATTTATATTGTCAACTTAAATATTCTTGATCATTGCGTTTTGAGGCCTGCATAACCTCACAGACGCTCCGCACGCACGTTCCGCACGCACGCTCGCGGCTGCCGACACTCAACACACTGGAAAATTTGATAAAAATCATTTTCCCGCGATTTTTCCAGTGTGTTGAGTGTCGGCAGCCGCGTGCGTGCGTGCGTGCGGAGCGTCTGTGAGGTTGAGCAGCCCTCAAAAGGCAATGTTCAAGAATATTTGAGTTGAAAATAACATAAGCATGTCATTTTTCTGTTTTTTAACGTCATTTATATGCTTTGTAATGCCCTCCTTCAAAGACAGTGTCCTACTTTTTTTAAATTCAGAATTTGATAGAAAATATCAAATAAATAACACTAATAATTTGATTGCCTTAAATTGGATTAACGTGCCCTTCAAGATTCGAGAATAGACTAAATAAGTACCTTGGACAACAACAACAAAAAATGATTTGACAAATTTCTGAGAAAACGTCGAAAAACACAATAGTATTAATTGTCAGATTTGATTTTTCGGCAAAATTTGCGAATTTTTGTGGCTTCTTTGGAAAGAAGAATAATTTTTGAAAAGAAAAAGTGAATAGGCATAATATTTATTTAATACTTATTTTTTAAAAAAATATTGGCCACTACCCTACGATCCAAAAATTGGTGCAATATTTTAAGATGCCTTTAAAATTCTACCCAAAATTTTCAAAGCTCACAATATTTCAAGATGCCAAAAAAAGTTCAACAGCAATTTGTTTAGTATTTACATCGTTTTTCAAAATTTCCAGCCAAAACCCCCTCACTTCGAAAGACAAATAAAAAACATGTGCCAATTCCCATAAGGAGTATATATTGTTCTACACAACAAAAAGGTCACATCTTTGACGTATGATGTTCTGAAGGAATGTATTGAAAAATTCATCACTTTTTTTATTTTTTGTTGTTTTTCGTTCATCTAAAGAAAAAACAAATAATAATTAAGTTATAAATAAGCGGGTTGAAACTAAATTCATGTGAAACAACACGTCATGATTTTTCTTAGCACCAAAACATTTTATGATTATATTTTCGTCCATCAAAGTTCCGTTATAGGAATCGGTGGTCAAAATTATTTTTATACCGCAAATTTTCTAAAAATATAACTTTTATCAACAATTTTTCGCCATAAGAATTCGCTGATAAACACCTTAATGCGATTTAAAGCGATAGCAAATAAGTTCAATAAAATTCTAAAAAAAAACGACGGGGGGAAAATGATGAAAAATCGGTTGAAAAAATATAATTTTTGGTGAAGGGCACTTTGAACAAAGCGCAACAACAGGCGCTCGAGATTAAATAATTTGTCAGCAATAGACACGAAAAATCGCCACATTGAAAAAGTTTTGAAACAACATCTTATAAGATTTTTGAAAAGTAGAGATGAAGAGCACTTTTTTTCGTTTTCCTATGGGAGGGAGGGGTTCTTTGAAGTTTTGAACCAGATGTTGGAAAAAATGGAAAGAAAAAACACTCATTTTCATGGTTTTTTTTAAAGATTCAAAAAAGATCAAACTGATAGCCGGATTTATTGAAGGAAAATTAGTAAGGAGAAGTGTCCCTTGGGGATTTTGAAACATTTCTGGAATGTATGGTGTTCCAAAAGTTTCAAACAACATTGAAGCTCATAACATTTTACGAGTTGGCAAATTGCCAAATTTCCAAATTTCCAAAACGACAAACAAAAAATTAGAATTGTTAGATTTTACTTAACAAGGTGTATTTTAGAAGTTAAAAAAAATTAATCAGGAGTTCAAATTAAGTTGAAATTTTTTGAATAGTCCGAATTTCAGAAGTTTGGAAATTCGTGCTAAAAATATATTTTTTCGAAATTTCTTATTTCCTTATTTTTATGAAGGAAAATTCGAAATTTATGGTTTTGCTCAAACTTATTTGAAACTGATGGGTTTTTATCATTTATCTTATTTTTTGAACACCAATTTCTACCATCGATTAACTGTCTAGAACCGTAGTAGGACCTTTCAAGGAGGCATCCCAATAAAAGACATCCAAGTTCGATTCCTTAGGTATACAACATTGAATTTCAGATCGATTTAGCAACATTTATAACCTTCTTATACCCCTAATTCAACGTCGATTTATTTTAAAGGAAGTGTGTCAGTTAATTAAAATCACGGTGCTAAAGGAACCGATGACAACGAAGAAAATTCAGAACGAATTGAAAACGGAACATAACTACATGTATTTAACTTCCAAACTTCATTTTTTATGCGTTAAACGTGTTAAAGGAGGGCTTTAAGGAGATAATAAATGTAGCTTAAATGAAAATAGACTTCTTTCTCATTCCGAATCTGTTTTTGAATTTTTTTTAAACCACCTAGAAGCCGAGAAAATGAGCTTCAAAACAATGGCCTAGAAAAAGGGGCCATCTGGCCGAACTTTTTCCGTACTTCGTCAATGAATAGTTATGCAGAATGATTATATTAGTCCTTTTTTAATGTTTATTTTTCCTTTTTTTTAAATTTTTATTTTTGATGCCTGCGGACTAGTTTTCGCCGGTGGTCCCTTTTTCTAGGCCATTGTTTTGAAGCTCATTTTCTCGGCTTCTAGGTGGTTTTAGAAAATTTTAAAAACAGATTTGGAATGAGAATGGAGTCTATTTTCATCCCAGACGCATTCATTAGCTCCGTAAAGCCCTCCTTTAAAATTCCATTCGAAATTTTTTTGAATTTTCTCGCGTGTGCAATTTTTCGTAACTGTGAACCGCACACAAATCATTGTTCGTTATGACGATTTCGGTTCACTTTATCCCACCATGAAAATTGTACTCGAGAAAAATATTTAGAATTTGAAATGAAAGATTTAAATAATAAGATACTGTAAATAAAATCGATAAATGCACAAAAACACGTTATTGATAAAACGAGCTTTCGGAAAAATGTTCAAAAAAATAATATTCAGGACTTCGGAAGTTTAAGTTGCATCCGAATATATTTTCTAAAACATTTTTAATTAAATTTTACAAAGCTCCGCCCATTTTCGCATCTATTTCAAATTTTATTTCATCAAAAATAAGATTAAAAATGCAAATGTTCCTGACTAAAAAAAGACGAATAGAGCACAAAAGTATCAAATTTCAATGAGCAAAAAAGGTATTCAACGATTTGTCGGAAGTAAACCTGCTCAACCGAAACAAATGCATTTTTCCCTTTTCTATTCAGTTTTTTGAACGTTTTCAAGTCTGTCGCTTTTTTATTGAAAATATCTATAACTCCTTTTTTGAAAAATTCTCATTCTCTGCAATTGACATAAATTGATGGATTGACTTGTTTTGGAATTTTTAGCTATCAAGTGGAATTTATTTATTTTTAGATTATAATTTTTTTTATTTTACGGGGATTTTGAAAATTTTTAAGTCTTAAAGGAAGTGTGCCACTGAAATGGGAAGAGTGTTAAATCAAGTCAATTTAAGAATAAATAGATTCTCATACCTTTTCTCGAAAAATTCGGTAGCTCAATGTTCATAATACCATAGAAAATAGCAATTTTGACGAGAAAACCGCAACGAATGAAGTAATCCCCCCACCCCTTCTTTCACTCAACCAAACTCTCAAAAAATGACCGAAAAAGTTTCGCAAAACTATGGATTAGAAGTGAAAAAATATTCGAAAAACAGCGATGAACGAGCCCGAAAATATGAGGACGATTTCCGCTTGAAGACAAAAAAAAGGCAAAACATGAAGAAGCTAAGGAAAATTCAAGTGCTTTTCAATGAGGACTTCAGAAGGTGACGAAGAAAAAAAGAAATATTCTTTTTTTTTTTTGAAAAAAAAACCTAGAAAAAAAAGAAGGTTGGTGACATAATAACAATGGCGACATTTTTTTTCCGCTTCTTCTATTTTGCTCAGGTTGTTGTTTTTTTTTAAACAAAAGGAGGATGCATTTTTTGTCCTGTGTTTAGGGAGTGAAAAAATAATTATCGGAGTTCTTTTTGGGGAAAAAATATTTATTTTCGTGAAGGAAAACACTTCCTAGCATAAATAATATATGAATGGAACTTAATTTTTACATGTTCATAACAAAAAATACTATTTATAGTAAACTGACAGCTTAAAGGAGGGATTTACGGAGCTAATGAATTCATCTGGGATGAAAATAGACTTCATTCTCATTCAAAATCTGTTTTCAACATTTTCTAAAACCACCTAGAAGCCGAGAAAACACGCCTCAAAACAATGGCCTAGAAAAAGAGGCCACCAGCGAAAACTAGTCCGCAGGCTTGAAAAATTCAAAAAAAACTTTTTTTAAACGGACTAATACATTCTGCATAACGATTTATTAACGAAACACGAAAAAAGCTCACAGGACAAAAGTTCGGCCAACTTTTTCTAGGTCATTGTTTTGAAGCTCATTTTCTCGGCTTCTAGGCGGTTTTAGCAAATTTTAAAAACAGATTTGGAATGAGAATGAAGTCTATTATTTAAGATACGTTTATTATCTCCGTGAAACCCTCCTTTAACGGTGAATTTCAGGAATTTAAGTGGAAAACGAACAAAATAATTTCGGAAAAATCGTGAAAAATTGAAAATCAGCTTCAATAATTTGTTTTATGTTGAGTCTAATGATTTTTTGTGATAATAATTTCCGTTATTGTCAACTCAAATATTCTTGAGCATTGCTGACTGATGGCTGCTCTACCGCACTACCGCTCCTCAGGCAAGCGACGCGGCTGCCACACTGGAAATTGGCGGGAAAATGAATTATAAAATATGACAGTGCGACATGAGCATCGCTTGCGGAGTGCTAGTGTGGTAAAGCAGACTTCAGGATGTAATGATCAAGATTATTCGAGATGACAATACAATTTGTCTTCTTTTTCAGCATATGCAACCATTTGGAGGGAAAATTATCAAAAGAAATGGCCAAAAATGCCATGCTTCTGAAACTTTCTAGCTTATTTTTGTAGTATAATGTGTGTTGAATTGTGTTTTTCCAAATTCTTCTCAACTGATTCGAAAAAATTTCCCGCATCGAGAAATTTCCCGCACAACAGTAAAAAGAACGATACCTACGTACACGGTTTGTAAAAGTGAACGTACGTACAAAGTGGTTGGTTTGAACGCAAACCGTGCACAGTTCTCGACTCCGCCCACTGCTTTACTTTTTTAGTTTTATTATTTTTTTTCGTTGATAGAAAAAACACTTTTTTGGACTTTTTTGCTGGGAACGGTTAAAGTTTCATTAAAAATCGATTTCACGCTGATTATCGTGATAGCTGAAAACCGTGCTTTAATAAAATGGCCTAGAAAAAGTGTCCAGCGGTGAAAATTAGTCCGCGGACAATAATATGCGAAGAATGCAAAAACAAGTAAAGATTCACTAATGAAAGTATTTTTTATAAATATTCAAAAACGGAAAAGGCTCATTGGAAAAAGCTCGGCCAGGTCGAAACTTTTTCTAGGCCATTGTTTTGAAGCTCATTTTCTCGGCTTCTAGGTGGTTTTAGAAAATTTTAAAAACAGATTTGGAATGAGAATGAAGTCTAGTTTTATTCCAATTGCATTCAATAGCTCTGTAAAGTCCTCTTTCAATATAAAATTGCGAATAAATCTGCACAATATCGTAGTTTTTAAGAATCGGAATAGTACTCTATTGTCAAGCTAAATTTTCTTGGTCGCTTATTTTTAGCTGACCGCAACGCGCTCAAATTCAAACTTCTCAGCTAGACTCACGCGTTGCGGTCGCGATGTTATCAGCGGAGCAGCCGAAAATGAGCGGCCAATAAAATTCAGCTTGACAATATAATGTAAATATTTTTATTTTATCTACAAGGAACAAGAGAATTTATTTTAGTGGCGTGTCATCTCCATTTCCGAACCCAACAATGAGTATGTTGGCTGCTTTGAAATTCGAGGAATTGGATACATTTGTTATTTCACATTTTCAGACTCATAAGTTTAACTTAATTTAAACGATCTTTTAGCCCGAATAACAGTTCAAAGAGTCCAACAAACCCATTTTTTCTTATGAATTAAAATTAAATTAATTCTTGCATGCGACACTTCTAACAAAACATCTAAATATCTCACCTAAATCCAACAATCGAATCGCTTCATGACTCTCATTAACAAACAGAAACGTTCGCCTCGGATCTTGAGGCATTCCTCCTGAAAACAAAGATTTCATTGCGTTTCAATAAAAGAAGCAAACAACAGCAGAAAAAAAGATAAAAACAAGTACATAAGAACTTCGTTTGAAAACTCCGAACAAAAAGAGAACGACTCCCTCCCTCCCCCCACACTCTTCGCCCATAAAAATTGTCAAGCTCTCGAGTGCCGACAGCGGATTTCATACGACTACTCAACAAAACTCATAATTTTCTGGAACTAATAGTAATTATATTATTTTTAAATTTTTATAGTTTTTTGCGATGGTTTCAAAAGATAAAGATTCATTGGTTTCAGTTAAAGACAGAGTGCTACTTGATTTATTGCACTGAAATTCGAATAAAGATTTTATTTTTATGAGCATATTGTCTTTTTCCTCCAGACGTCGACGTTGTCATTTTCAGACGGAAGCTCCAGAAAAAATATAAAAATTTAGCTATATACTCAAAAAAAAAGTGAGCATGAAAATTGATACTGGAAACCAATTATAATTTATGGATATTAAAACCGAGCAGAAGAAGAAGAAGAAAAAAAATGAAATATCGAATGAGCACAAAAAAGATGAAAATACGTCACCATCACCACCACCACCATCACCAAACCACCTAATGAAAAAGACCGCGCTTTTGCCATACTTGGTGAGTGAATTTGATGGCATCAAGTTGACAATTCCCCTTCCTCTCTCTCTCATTTTTCCCTCTCACCAAAATGTTTTTTCTTCCAATCATTTTTTTTTCCTTCTTCTGCTCATATAGAAGAGTATGTTGTAAGCGAAGAATTTGCAACATGCTTGTGATGATCCCCCGCCTGAAGCAATTTGCCACGAAGATTAAAATGGACTATAACATAAACATTGGCGGAAAACAGGACGGGATTATTATTTTTTTGGGTCCTACTAAAATAGAAGTAGCGTGGAAAAAAATGGGGTAAAGTTTGATTTTGTTGGGAACTGAAAATAAAGAGATCCCTCAAGTTTTCAACAAGAAAAAGTTGACCCACGGGTGATGGGCAGCGGTCAAAATGCACGCCGTGTTGTTTTTTGTTCTTCATTGGAGAACGCACAACATACGGATACATAATTTTCACTATTTTCTCACTTTTTCACCTTTTTCCAGGGATAGGATATGAAAACGTCGGAAATTAGTGGAGTGACGGTTCCTTCCGCAATTCTACCACTTTTCAATAAGACGATTTCGGCGATTGGTCAAAGAGTTACACCATTCTCGTATTCGAAGCCGATTCCGGATGGACCGAAGTTACACAAACGGATTCATTGTCCTCGGGTAGGTTTTTTGGTAAGGGGGAGGGTGTTATGACCCATGGTACAGGGATAGGTAAAGTCGATACACATGACTCTCTTGTATGATGGGGAAGTTTTTCGAGCAATCATTAATTTTGGTGACATCAATGAGGCTGAAGTAGTGACTGTCCATCCCGCCAAAAATACTATCTGCTTTATTTTTTTTGGAAAAAAAACATGTTTAACTTCAAAGATCGGAAATATGAATTTTTTGTCCTAATGACAATTTTGTTGCATTTTATTGTATTGTCACAATATTTGAGCATATAACTAATTCTAAACAGCTGTTTTCAACTATATAAATTTCATATATAATAAAATCGAAATTTTATCAACTTCGACCAAAAATTTGAGCACGAGTCCCTAAAATAATTTTTATTTTCCAAAAATTTGGTATAAAATGGTGCAGCTTTATGGAGTTTCACTCGTAATTGTACTTTTTCCATTCGAAAATTTTTGCTGCTATTGTCAAGCTAAATTTTATTGGCGGCTCATTTTCGGCTGCTCAGCTGATAACAACGTAACCGCAACGCGTTCAAATTTCTCAGTTGGTCTCACGCGTAGCGGTCGCGACGCCTTCTATGTTATCAGTGAAGCAGCCGAAAATGAGCGGTCACAAAATTCATCTTGACAATAATAAGCATAAGGTAACAAGTTATAGCACGTCAAAATCTGAAAATTTGTCAAAATTTGAACTTTGGAAAGCTATAACTCAGCTATAACCCGAACTCAATATTTCTCGCTGAAACTTTCAGATGTCCATAGTGGTTCCATTTTTTATCAATTTGAGCAAATCTACTTGGGCTTTTCAACGTTTTTTTGTCAAAACAAATGGTTAAAATGTGTTTTAAAAAATATCCACCAAATTTGATCAAATTTGGCAGATCGGTTAAGAAGTTTCTGAAAGTTTCATCGAGAAATAACGAGAACCGGCCGAATTGTATCTCTTCAAATTTTCAGATTTTGACGTTCTATGACCTGTTTCCATGACTAAAATTCTCAATTTCTGAGCCTACAGGCCGAGCTCTTTCTAATGAGACCGGACTACCTGCACTTCCCTTGTAAAGCTCCTCTGTCTTATTTCGAGGTTCGTTTTTTAATTGGAAGTCTTCGAAATTTTACAGTCTGGAATCCTACACACCAGAGAAATATTTTTGAAATTCCTAAAACTTATTGACACATAATGTGAAAAAATAACGAAAAAATAAAAAAAAAGATGGACTTAGACCAAACTTTCGACCAATTTTTAGGACTATTGTATCCTCTCCTAGAATCCTAGAGATCCAAATCATTTGAGAATTTTCTCATCGTCACATTTTCGCTGAATATGATTTCTTATCATCAAACTGTTCGTGTTCTTTCTTCAATACATTAGCCGCTTCTGAAATCACTTCTAGAACAACTTTACCTTTTTTGCCAATAGGACTGTTTTGTCAACAGTCCACATGCTCTAATTTTTATCATAAATTCTTTTTTGATGTAAACTTTTCATTGTATCAGTCTTAATAATTTCTATAAATCAAAGATCCCTAAATCTTCATATTTTTAGTTTTCCGGAACCAAAAAAAAAAGAAGTTCATCTCACTGTTCCGAAACTTCTTTTTTTCAATTCTCATCAATTAAGTTTATCTCTCATTTTCCTCCAATTTCATTCATTTTTTCTCGCATTCTCAACTTCTTCTTCTTCTTTTTCTTCTTTTCCATGTCCCAGATCCAGGAGTTGTTGTGTAAGATCAGCTCATTCTCCTGTTGATCTTTTTTCTTTTTGTTGTAGAAAAGAATTGAGAATCAGAGGAGAGACAAACACTGATACGTTAACACTTCCCACTCATCAGGAAAAAAAGGCGAAGAAGAAGAAGAAGAAGAAAAAAGAATGAGATGAGAAGAATATCTCTATGTTTCCAGAGACGAAAAGCTCCCGAGTTGTTTGGGGTGTTTTTGTAGCATTTTTCGGGATCCCTTTTCGCTTTTCTTTTTTCCCTCCCTTTTGTTACGTTTTGTGTCTAGGGTGTATATTTATTTTTAATTTAAACTTGTTTTGGGTTCAAAGGTGACAAAAAACAATTTTTCAGGTAATTCCCCGCTCATTTTGGTCATCTTTCGAGGAGGAAGAAGAACTGGAAGAAGAACAGAAAATGCCGCAAACTGTACATTTACAGTATAATTCTCCAATGGGGCTTTACTCGAAGTATGATGTTTTTTAACTTAAAATTATGTGTAATAATGATGTAAAATATTTTTTTAATGTAAGAAATTTATCAACTTCTCATTTTTCCTTTCGGAAACGCTGAAAATAGTGCTTTAAAACGCAATTTGAAATTACTCGAAGCGTGAGAAACCCCCTACGCTTTCAACAAATGGGATTTTTCTGAAATTTTATCACATCAGTTCAAAACAGGCTTAAAGGAGGACTTTACGGTGATAATAAACGTGCTTTAAATGAAACTAGACTTATTCTCATTCCAAATCTGTTTTTAAAATGTTCTAAAACCACCTAGAAGCTGAGAAAATGAGCTTCAAAACAATGTCCTAGAAATAGTGGCCACCGGCGAAAACTAGTCCGCAGGCATAAAAAAAGGACTAATATAATTATTCTGCATAACTATTCATTAACGAAAAACGATAAAAAGCCAATAGGAAAAAGTTCGGCCAGGTTGAAACTTTTTCTAGGCCATTGTTTTGAAGCTCATTTTCTCGGCTTCTAGGTGGTTTTAGAAAATTTTTTAAACAGATTTGGAATGAGAATGACTTCTATTTTCATTTAAGCTACATTTTTTATCTCCGTAAAGCCCTCCTTTAAAATTTTCGTCGTATCAGCATGGCCCAAATCATATCATCAAATTGTCATTACGATTTGAAGGGTTTGAGCCAGCTTATGGACCATCAAAATTCAGAAAGTTGGAGCCAAATTATGAGCACAACTTTGAATGCTCACAAATTGGCTCCAACACGCCCTCCCCCAAGGTTGGACTGAGTTCAATATGTTACGGCATATTTACTGACTTGGGTTCTGTATTTCGCAGCTGCCAGTTGACGTTCGGTTTCATTTTTAGAAATTCTCATATTTTAACACAAATGCATGGTTTTCTTTCACTTTCTTGACACAATTTGTTAAAAGAGGGCTTTACGGAGCTAATAGGATGAAAATAGACTTCAAACTCATTCCAAATCTGTTTTTAAAATGTTCTAAAACCACCTAGAAGCCGAGAAAACGCGCCTCAAAACAATGGCCTAAAAACGTTTACACCTGGCCGACCTTTTTCCTATGAGCTTTTTTCGTTACTAAATAGTTATGCAGAATGCTTATATTAGTATTTTTTTAAATGTATTTTCATATTTGTGTTGGATTTTTCATACCTGCGGACTAGTTTTCGCCGGTGGCCCCTTGTTCTAGGTCATTGTTTTGAGGCACGTTTTCTCGGCTTCTAGGTAGTTTTAGAAAATTTTAAAAACAGATTTGGAATGAGAATGAAGTCTATTTTCATCCCAGGCGCATTCATTATCTCCGTAAAGTCCTCCATTAAACCAAAAATGTTGTCAGTGCTTAATTTTTTATAATAATTCCTTAAAATTGGCACCCTCTTCTGAAATTCGTGTTCTCCTACATTACATACAGTACCGGCCATAATCTTATGCCGCAAGGGTTTTTGGACCACAACTTTTCTCAATCTTAATCAATTTGCCTGAAATTTTTACGGAATATGGTAAAAACACAGACGAACAATTGCAGACTAAAATTGCATCGACAGCAAAAATTTTTTTTGATTTTTTCGGTTTTTTTCATTTTAACATTATTAGCTGTTTTTCCATTATTTTCCATTTTTGATCGCAATTTTGTTAGTTGATTTCCAAATCGTTAAATATTGATAGAACATGGGTTTCGGACATGGTTTAACCTACTGGAACAAAAAATCGTTCCGATGATTCGCTGAAAGCCATCGTCCGAGGCCATCAAACAGGAGCCCCCACTCATCAATAAGCATACCAGTTCGAACGGTCTCCCAGGACAATTCGAGCAGTTTTGACCAGATTCAAAAGTCAGGTAAGTGTTGGAAATATCAACTCAGTTAAAAAATATATTTAGGGCCAGCTGGTTCAGCGAAAATCCCCGGGTAGACCACGAAAAACATCACGCGTTATGGATCGCAATATCTCCCCTGATTCAAGAGAGGATCCTAGAAGAACTGCTCCTGCTATTCAGAAGTGTGTAGCAACTCCACCTCAGTCCAAACCTTCCGTCAGAACCATCAGAAGACGTTTGAACGAAAATGGACTCTTTGGAAGGCGTCCAGTGAAGAAGCCGTTGATCAGCGCAAAGAATCGGAAAGCGCGAGTTGCCTGGTGTAAGTCACATCTGCATTGGGGACGTCAGGAGTGGAAAAATCACAGCTGGAGTGATGAATCGAAATTCAACCTCTTCGGAACTGATGGTATCAACTGGGTTCGGCCCTCGATTGGTGCCAGGTACTCGGTTAAGTACCACTGTCCAACCATCAAACATGGAGGCGGAAATGAGTTGATCTGGGGTTGCTTCTCAGAGGGCCAAATTGGTCCATTGAGACGTGTAGTTGGGATTATGGATCGATATCAATACGAGGATATCTTGGAGCACACAATGAGACTGTGGGCTCTTCGAAATGTGGGCCGGTCGTTTGTCTTTCAACGAGACAACGACCCGAAGCATACATCGGGACAGGTCGAGAATTGGTTTCGTCGGCGATATCTGGATCTTATGGAGTGGACATCTCAAAGTCCCGACCTGAATCCAATAGAGCATCTCTGGGAAGAGCTGGAAAAACGAGTCCGAGGTCAGCGAGCCACGAATGCCGATCAGAATTTTGCCCAACGTATCAGCTTGGAAGAGCATCCCACTGTCGGTCATTGACACACTTCTGGATTCGATGCCGAGAAGATGTCAGGCGGTAATTGATGCCAAAGGATGCGCCACAAACTATTAAACCTATTTTAATCTGTTTTTACTGTTTTCTCTATTTTTTACAGCTTCCCGGTCGGTCTAAACGGGTAAATGATAATAATCGCTTTTCGACATTTTTCATAAATTGTTGATTATTTCCCGATTTTCTTATATTTTTTTGGTATTTTTGTTTTATATGTTGCATACCATGCTACAAACATTGTCTGAAATTTTTAGCCAAATTGATTAACTTTGAGAAAAGTTATGGCCCAAAAACCCATGCGGCATAAGATTATGGCCGGTACTGTACGTTTCAAAAAATTTTTAATAAAATTTGTAAATCAACCATCATTGATCCGCGGTTTTCACTTCGCCGAACTTTCAAAGTAGTGTGCACAAAGACGTTTATAGAATTTGCAAAGCTAGGAAAAATTGCAGATCTTCATTGAAATTTGTTTTTCTCAACCAATATTTCTAATAGAAATGTTCCAGAGAGGCTGCAACCCAACAATTCGAGCAACAAATTGGAGCATCACCGAACGATTTGCCAGCACCTGATAAACATTTCGATCCATCGAAATCGGCAACTTTGAAATATATAAAGGTTTTCAAAAAAAATTCTTCAATTCACTAAGAAAACACTTATTTATTCAGGAGGGTGAAAACGAGAACTTCGGCGAGAACTTTTTCGAGAAGGTGGCTCAAGCCGAAGCTCCGAAGGTTCCCTATCAACCCGAGCCTAATTGGACACGGACGGCGAGAGAGAAAAGCGAAAGAGCGAGAAGTAAAACACCGGCTGATCCGTTTTTCCGTCCGGCTGGTTCACCGGCTCCGTCGAATCATCCGGTGCATCATGAAACGGCGAGAGAGCATGCGGAGAAGAATAGGTTGGTAATTTGACATAAAAAATTTTCTTGCAATGTTGTTCAAATAGGACTTCACTAATCCAGTTTAGCTTGATCCAGCGAAAACTAGGTCTTGTAAATTTAGTCCCTCAAGGATATTTCAATTATATAATAAAAATATAATTCCAGAATCTTCACCCATAACATCAACGAACCATGGGGTAGGCCATATTATGAAGCGTCGGAAGGTCTTCAAAGAAATCGACGATCCCATAGCACTGGCCCGATCGGGAGAGATTACCCAAATCGTGGATACGAACTTGGAGGAATAGACTATACCCAAGGTGTTCATATCGATCATGGAACCGATTATCAGTATTACGAAGAGCCACAAAGAAAATCTCAACCACCGAAACTTCCACCTGGCTATGAACTCGGTGGAACCGACTTCTATAAGGGACACGTTCCAGGTAATAGCAATTATCGGGGACATGGACCAGATCCGCCAAGATTGCGTCCGAAATACACTGCTGATACGCATGATCCATGCAATGTGGTGGTTGCTCCAAACTTGGAAGAGGTTAATGCTAACTTGTTGATTGGGGATACTCTCTCTAACCAGAAGATTCGTCACGAAGTTCGTAATATTGATCAAAGCACCTTCGGAACATCATTCGGTCCAACATCCGGATTCAAAAGAGATCATCAAACTGTGTACAGAGCTGCCGAACCACCAAAACCGGTTGTTTATTCACTCTCGGCTAATAAGAACTTGGCAAGAAGCCAATCGGTACCAAGATCATCTGCACCACCAGAACAACACAATGTTTGGAATGTTTCGCAACAAGAAACTGACAAAGAGGTACTAAATTACAATTTCAACATTTTGCGGTTAAGAAAAATTGAGCCACCCTGTTCTTTGAAAAATACATAATCAGGTATCAATTCGCACACTTCTGAATGATGAAGCTCTCCGAGCTCCAAAACGCGAACAATCCCCATATTGGGCTGATCATTCGGAACAAAAACATCAGGCATGGCAAGGGAAAGTTGATCCAACATTGCAGAGATATGAGGTTCCTGCTGAACTGCTAGATTTCCTTAGTTGCCCTAACAGTTTTCTTTTATTGCAAAAAATTATTTGTTTTATTTTATTAATCTTCAATTTTTCCAGACCTACATCACCGAACCAAACTGGCGTCGGAATGTCGACCAACGTCGATTGGCATGGGAACGAAGAGCATTTGAAAATGAGCAACGATTGAGTCGTCCATATTCTGAAAGGGTTTGTTTTATTGCAAAAACAAAAGACATTTCGAAATCCTAGCCCTAGATGTTTTTTTCCTCTTCCTCGTGTTACAATAATATCTGAAACTAAACAACAAAATGACAAAAAGATAAACTGATAAGCCCACACTTTCCTGAAAACAAGAGCATTGAGAAAATGGAGGGTGTAAGAGAGATAAAGTCAAAAATGCTCTGTGTTTTTTTGCAGGTGGCGCCTGGCGTCCCTCCGGCATGGCATGCTGAAGCTCAACACAAGCATCAGCAGTGGCAGCAACAGGCGGATAATATGAACAGCAATCAGGTTTGTTGTGCTTCTTCCTTCCTTTTTTTATGTTTCTTGTTTTGGAGAACTAGAACTTAGGATCTTGGACTCTAGATGGAACAATTGTTCGCGTTTAGAGATTCGACAGAAATTATGTTCAAACTAAAAAACATGCATATTTGATGAAATTTTACATATATCAATCGAAAACTTATAACTTTTCACAGATGTTTTTTTAAAGGTCTCTAAGATGTTAAAGGAGGACTTTACGGAGATAATAAATTTATCTTAAATGAAAATAGACTTCAATCTCATTTCAAATCTCTTTTTAAAATTTTTTTAAACAGCTTAGAAGCCGAGAAAACCAAGCTTCAAAACAATGGCCTAGAAAAAGTGGCCACCGGCGAAAACTAGTCCGCGGGCGAAATATCGTGAGGAATACAGAAAAATGCGTAAAAGAAGTAATTTTACGAATTTTCGATTAATATTGATTAATTAAACGCGCAAAAAGCTGATATGAAAAAGTTAGGCCAACTTTTTCTAGGCCATTGTTTCAAGGCGCGGTTTCTCGGCTTCTAGGTGGTTTTAGAAAATTTTAAAAACAGATTTGGAACGAGTATGACGTCTATTTTCATCCCATTGGCATTCACATGCTCCGTAAAGTCGTCCTTTCATATAATCCTTCAATAAATTGTGTTGCACAAAAAATAGGTATGCACTTTTTTTGTATTTTGGGTACGCGATCTCCCTTCATCTTACATGTCGCAGAAAAACTGAATTTTTTCACCAAATTTGTGATGTTTTTCCACGAAAGTATATGTAGATTAAGCAACCGATTGAAGGAGTGCAAATTAATGCCCACTTGAATCCTAATCCTAGTACATAAAATTTGCAGCGCTCAACTGAAAACCCCTAATTTTTCACAATTAAATGCTTAAAGTTGAGTGCAATGTCTTTAAATTTTTTTTAAAATTATTCCAATTTTTTAAAAATTATTTCAAATTCTGAATAAATTTCGTTGCAGAGCTACAATTATTCGTCTTATCAATCGCAACCCCAACAACAACAACAATCATTCTATGATTCCCGTAATCAAACCACGAACACCTCAACCGGACCTATTTACAACGTAATAATCGTCGAGTTTTTTTTTATTTTCCCTCAATCCATTTGAACTTTTAGCAGCTTCCAAGTCATCAACAAAATTTCGAGCATTCAAATGCAGAGCGTCTGTTGAACACTGGTTAGTAGGATGATGATTTATCAGGCAGCTGTCTTTTTTTTTGTTTTATGACGGCTGCGAGAGCATGCTTAATAGAATCGTCATGTTTTTGTAGGATATAATACGAACCAAGTGGATTATGTGCTTTCACATAAGAATAATTACAATGAGGGTCCGCATTATCAGCCGCCAATTGTGAACTCTTCGGCTGCTGCTCAAAATAATGCTTCTTCGAACCAATATTCGTCGACTTTCAATCGATCAAGTTCGAACGTTGTTTCAAACCAGGTTGGGAATATAAATAGTTTGGGAAGGAAATATTAATAGGGTGTTCGATGTTTATTTGAAATGGGTTCCTATCAAATTACAGGAACGAGTGCAGGTCCAAGCATATTAAAATTTTGGGAAAAAATAAAATTAGTAAAACGACCCATAGGGTTTAACAAACTGATGTTAATATTAATTTGACATGTATCACTAAATCACGACGATGAACAAAAAAATTTAAGTTTAAGTGGCACACTATCTTTAACGTTTTCGAGATAATGATTTTTTAAAGGAGGACGGCAAATAGCCAACAAATGTACCTTAAATGAAAATAGAACTCCTACGCATTCCGAATCTGTTTTTAAAATTTTCTAAAACCACCTAGAAGCCGAGAAATTCAGCTTCAAAACAATGGCCTAGGAAACGTTTCCCCTTGGCCTAACTTTCTCCTATGAGTTTTTTGTGTATTATAATGATGAATAGTTATTAATAATGTTTAAAGTAGGCCGCTTTAAATTAAATTTTTGCATTTTTTGGATCCTTTACACAATAATGCCCGCGGACTAGTTTTCAAACTTTTTCTAGGCCATTATTTTGAAGCTCTATTTCTCGGCTTCTAGGTGGTTTTAGAACATTTTGAAAACATATTTGGAATGAGAATGAAGTCTATTTTCATCCCACTATCTCAGTAAAGTCCTTCTTTAGGGAACTAAATGAGTATATCAAAATGTTTCAGTATTTGGAAAGCAAAAAAATCAACACTTCCAGGCTATCCCCCTCGGCGCTCCACAAAACACCACCTCAAGCTACAACACCGAAACCCGCATCACGGGAAATGCGCCAGGATATCAAAACTCTGGCTTAAACAGCCAACAACAAAACTATCACACTTCTTCCTACAACACAACATCCACCAAGACCATTCCGGTTCAACATCAATACTCGAACAGTCTTCAGGTTTGTCAGCTCTCTTGTTTTTTCCTTCTCGGAGGCGTTGCGATACTTTCAGAAAAACAATTCATTATTTGATGCACAGAAATCTGTGCATTTTCAACCGATTTTCAGGCCAAACAATTTTTTCCAGGTTTTTTGCGAGAGAGCAGCTTTTAGTTTTAGTCTAGTAGTTTTTAGAATAGTTTAGATATTCTAGATATTTTAAGTTTTGCTTATTTTTCAGTTTTAATATACTGTTTAGGAAAACTCATCATTCCATGAGCAATCAGAAAAGTTTCATAGGGATTTCAATTCTCCATTTAGTCGTGTTGTTCCACTTCAATTGAGTAGTCAGGTCTGAAATATAAACTGTGTAACGGAAGCTCTTCTGGGAGCTCCCGCACCAAATTCCATGTGATTACGATTATTTTTCTAGGCGGGTACATTTTCCGAGGTTCAGAAAACAATTAACAAAACATCTGTAGAGCCGATAGTGGTTTCATCTAAAAATGAGGTATCATAGAAACAAAAATCAATAAACGCCAAACAATATATGACATAAAATGTAAAATGAACTCTTCTGCAGAGTAAACATGAGGAATCGCATTCGGAGCGTCACGAGGAACGTAGTCAATCAGTTCCGGCTGTAATTTCTTCGAGTTTTCAGGTTCTTTGAAAAACAAACCAAAACCTCTGTTCAATTTTTTGTTCTCTAACTCTTAAAAATGTCGAACGAAAATTACAACTTTGGAGAATAATGACATTTTCAGGAGGATGAGCGTAGCGAGAGATCCTACGCAACATCTGGGGCTATTCCACTTCCAGCGCCTGATAATTACGAGGTTCTTTGGGTGAACATACATGTGATAAAACAAACACAAAACGCAAATAACTTTCAACGCTCTAACAAACAAATAATAATAATGCTGAAAACTATCCCCCCAATAATACTTCTTCATACTTGACTGGTGAATTCAAAAATGAAAATGAGCTCATTTCAGGGAAGCAACTATAATAAGAGCTACTCTTCTCATACAACAACTACCACTCAACAACAAAATCAACCAGTTGCAGTGCCAGCACCTCAAAACTATTCAAATAGTTATCATACTGAGACTCATAGCTCAACTGTAAGTTTGAAAAAAATGTTCTAGAGATACAATCTGACCTCAAATTGTTTTTTTTTCAAACAAAAAAACACTATCTGTGTTTCCGATAAGCTTCAGATCCTCATAAGCAAGGACCTTCGCAAGGGATCCCATAAATAAATCTCTAGACCGCACTTATACTGAATCGGTTTTTAAAATTTTCTAAAAATATGTAGGAGTCGAGAAAACGAGCTTCAAAACTATGGCCTAGAAATGGCTTCGGCCGAACAAATTCCAGCAAAATTCTGGAAAATTGAGAGAATATACAGACTAGCGATTAAGTATTGATCTCAACGGGTTTATGTGAATTTCCAATATGACTTATGTGAAATTCAAACACAAACTTAGGCTAGCTTTTTCTAGCCTATTTTTTTGAAGCGAGATTTGTCAGCAGCACCGACGAATTTTCAGAAAAAAATTGAACAAAGATTCGTATAGGTCTTTTCCATGTTAGTTCCTTTGATTCAGTGAAGTTCTCCTTACGGGCAACTCTTTTCGTGAGCACATGACACTTTAAAATTTGCTCGAAATGTGTCTCATAAGAGCTAATATCTCTCAAAGTTTTGAAATTCGAATTCGCCTTTTACAGAAATGTTTTTTATTAAATTTTATGAAGAATCTTGTGAATCGTAACTTGACCCAAATCTGAAAGTTCGGAATCAAGTTGATGATCCTTAAAAGTGCTGATTTCAAAAGATTATGCTCCGCTCGAGGATATACGAAAATTCTTGAGAATTTCTACTTATTATAAAAATCCATTTAATTATAACACATTATTATTAATTTATTGTAAATAGGAGAAGTCCTGACAGTGTGAATTGGGTGCTCCCGATATTAACCCCCCCCCCCCTCCCACCATTATTTAGCTTCAAGTCTTAATTTTAATATCGAAAGAGGAGCTCTAATTATTCCTTTATTTTTTTCCAGGGGCCAATTGTTCATCATTCTCCTGGAGGACAATCATACAGAAGCACTGACTTCTCTTCAAGTCGTTATAACAAACAAGAGACTACCACCACCACTACAACCTCTCAACCATCGTTCCAAACCACAGCTTTGCCAGTCACCCGTTCCACCACTTACAACTATCATACTGTAAGAATTAAGATATATAATTCCAAATCCAGACATTCAAATTTAGCGTGATGTTCCATCCCAACCATCGAGACCATCGTTCCAACAAGATAGCTTCACAACTCATTCTGAAAAGGTATTTCAAATTTTTTGAAATTTGAAACAATACTTTAATTTTCAGCACTCTTCAACATCAGCTCCAAGACCGCAACCAGCTTCCTATCAATATGAGAACTATTTGAGCAGCCGTAAGGAAGAGGTAATCAAACAAAAGTTTCAAGAACTCCAAATAATAATAATTTCTCAATTTTCAGAGCCGTCCAGTTTCGCAACTTTCACAATACAGTGAATCAAGAAATTATAAGAGAAATTTTGAGGAGAAGACAGAGACGACGTAGAATTTTATTTAATCAGGGATCTTTTATAAAACTAAGCTTGGTTTTCAGAACAATTCCAGCCGTTGCTCCAGCTACAAATGTGACATATAAGGATTTATCAAATGCTCAATCTGTTGATGATGTTTTCAATAAGAAGACTGAAATGAACGAGTCTTTGCCAATTGGAAGTCTTTCCAACACTCATAACAATACCGAGGTATGCTGAATTTGGGTGGTGTTATAGTTAAAATTATGATAAAAATCCAAAAAGGACTAGATAGGCCAAATTTAAAGCCCGCAAAACGCATCAAATTTTCATCTATAGATGTCGACCGTATTTTTCGCATTTCGTTGTCATACACCTCGACGATTTCAATACTGCGCCTTTAAAGTACCGTAATTTATCGCTATTTTTTTGTCTATTGAATTTTCATTATTTTTTACTATTTTTAAAAGTTCCCGCAAAGGTATATTATTGAAAGAAACGAGATTACTTTAAAAATCTTCTTCCGCCAAATTTGCTCCAAAAACTCCGAAGAATTTTTCCAGGGTGGATACCGTGACGCAAGTGGACACGACGTCTCCTATAAACGCGAGACGCAAACCTCTGCGGATCCCGGACGTGAGACTGCTCTTTTGAAGGAAGAGGAAAAGCGTGTTGTTGAAACACCATTGGAACCAGGTGTCATTTCGAGACACGTTACAACCAAGTATTATAAGAAGAAGACTGTTACCGATACCACCACCACAACGGCTTAAATGGTTTCTATTTTTAATGTTTTTTTCTTCTTTGTATGTTTTGAATTTACTTTTTTCTATTTTATTTTGCTTCTCCGATTTTTTTATTAGGTGGGATCCTTTTTATTTTAACACATGCTAGATTAGACATTATTTAATAAAGCTTATATTTTTTAATTTTATTTTGACTAAACACTTAAAATGTACAAAATTACTTGAAAGGAAAATCTTGAAAATTAAAAAATCTATCGTTTAGCCAAGCAGCATGCTCTTAATCCCAACACAGCTGCAAGTACGATATAAACTCCACATGCAATCCAGCAATTATAGGCATTTTGTTGGTAAAGTCTGAAATTTTAGAAAATATCCTAAAAATAAAATGATTTTTAAAAAACTCACTGATTAATTGCTGGAATTCGATCCTTGAACCAATCTTTTTCCTCCATTCCCTTGGCCTCGGATGGTAAATCTTCGAACAATCCAACCGATTGATTATAAAATAGTGCACCGACGATTGCCTGAAAATTTTTAAAAATTTACTTCAGTTTTCAAAAAAAAAACGAATACCATAAAAACTGTTCCCCAGAGTGCCAGAAACAGCATAATTCCGGTACAAAGCGGTCCGAACATTGTCTGAAGATTTGCTACCTAAAAAACGGGGTTTTCAAGGGTTAATTAAGAAAAAATAATTAGAAGAGGAAAAATATTTCTTATCGATTTTTGAATTGTGAAAAAATAAAAGAGGAGAGAGCAGTATACAGTCTTTGGTTGGCAAATGGTTTTTTACTGATAACGTTTTGGTTTTTGCAATGCCGCGAAATTTATTTTTTTCAATTTTTAGGAATACAAATTTAAAGAAAAATGGATAAAATACGAACTTACAACATTTTTTAGATGGTCCAACTTCCAACTGGAAAGAAATGCACCGGAACTTTCCATTTTGTCCGGGGACAAGTCCCGAGCAGCCCCATTTTTACAGTTTTGCACTATGAAGAAAAATGGATGGAGCTTCCAAATTTACTAAGGAGGTCACTAATTCGACAGCTTTCATTTGCCGTCGAGTTTATAAAAATCGACCATGTTAGAGGAAAACCATAAATGTCCGGGACGATCCAGGACTTATGGGAATGTTCGGCATTGTGAATTGTTTTCCCTGATAAAGAAATATCCAAAAATTGCCCGAGTTATGAACTTTCAAAGTTCGCAATAATTTCTACAAAAGTTGATTTATGAAGAAAAAGTTAGGGATTCATATATCGATTTAAAGGAGGACTATACGATGTTTAAAGACAGGGTGCCAGTTAAAAATTTCGCCGCTACGGCGATAAGATTTTAAATTACCGCGTGTTTTGAATTTTCATGTGCGCTCCAATGAACAGCAGTCATGTGTGTGCGCGGTAATTTGAATTTTTGAATTTTTTGTGTGTTTTTTTCAAATTTCTTTCGTTTTTGTTCGATTTTTAGCGTTTTTTTTTGCTGAAAGTCATTAATTATTTTTAATAAGTGTCAAATTAATTTTTCTTACAGCAACTAACCGGGATTCCTCATAAAATGCGGAAAAAACGTTGATTTTCCCAATTTTCATCCAAAAATGAAAATTTCTCTATAATTTTGAAACCAGATTAAATATACGTACGTTTCGCAAATAAATTATTATTTCACAGGTATTCTAGTTAATTTTTTTTGAAACAAATGAAACATTTACAGATTTCATGGACACAATTCATCAGCGACCCAAAAAAATCAGTTTTCCGAAAAATTGATCAGTTTGACATATCATTTTAGATTTCTAAAAATGTCATTATCGTTTTTAAGAGTTTTTGTTTGTTTTTGAGTTTCTTGAATTTTTTTGAATTTTTCTTATTTTTCGGGTATTTGAATAAAATTTGCCTCAAAATTGTTTGAATCTGGTCGCAACATACTTTACTTATGTTATTCTACTGAATAGAAACATTTTCCACTAAAAAAATTAAAAAATAACAGTTTTGAAAAAAATGTAAAAAATTCAAATTGTTGTGCTTCCCGCCAAAAAGCGTACGTGAGCGTACGGCGGGAATTCAAAAATAATTTTTTTCATCTTCCGGACGGAACTACAAAATTGTTTTTTTTCGTCGGGATTTCGCATGGAATATACTAGAATGTCGGTAGAAAGATGAATTTTTCACAATTAAATCCATATGGGGTAAAAATAACTGGCACCCTGTCTTTAAACATTTTTCTTGACTGCCCTTTAGTGGAATTTTTTTCGTTTTTGAAACCTTGGCGCCACTGAAGCTTTTAAACTGAATTTTAGGTCGATTCCACTAATAATATGTGATTCTGAGTCTATTAAAACCAAAATTGAAAATGGACAGACACTTTAAAGACAGTGTGTCAGTTAATTTTACCCAATCGAAGAGCTTTTTCTTATTATAAAATTTATGCGAAATTCTCTAATTTTTTCAGGAAGGGTCAAATTAACTGGCACACTGTATTTAACCAATTATTTTTACCACGAAAAATGCGATTTTTTGGCAAATCATTCTTGGCTCGAAGTAGCGGAATTGAATCTTCAAATTAATTATGTTTTTCCAAATTTTAGAGAATTTTCTTCATGTCGTCTGACATATTATAATTCACTTATCTTGTGAGACAGTATTCCCGAAATCGTGTTTATTGATACAAAAAAATAATAGGAAAAAAAGAAAAATTGAGCAAAAAGGATTAGAAAAAGAATCTTCCGGTACGCTTGTAAAGGCGACGCATGGCAAGTTTGTCGTAGGTTTGGTGTGGGATGCCGGTTGGAGTTGCCACGAAAACCTTGAAAAAGATATTTTTATTGAATTGTGTTCAAAAGTTTGAAAACAAATAACTTACTCTTTGATTGTACATGAATTCTCTATTGAAGGCATGATCTTGTGGCTTGCGCCATTCGTAGGCAGAATAGGCAAAACGATTGGCAAAGTCGTCGGCCTAAAATAGAATTTTTAAAAAATCCCAATAGATTCTTCACTCACCTTCAATCTTGAAGAGACATACCTATCCATATAACGTTGAGACTCTTTAAGATATGGGGCCAATTGGCGGGCTTTCTGATAAATAAAAAATTCCCGAAATTATAATAAATTCAAGCGAACCTCGTCAAAGAAAATGCGTCTTGTTTGGAAAGAATAATACGGAACATGAGATGAAGCTGGACTGATATAAGTGTCCAATGGTTTGTATGGTTTGTTAATCTCGCGATGAGTATCCTTGAATCGAGCATCGCTGTAGCTTTTGTTGTACCAGTCGTAAACATGGGGTTTGTAGACTGGAACTGTGTGCACAATTCGTTGAGCTTCTCTGAAAATAAAGAAGATAAAACAACATTTGATAAGCTCCTGTGGATATTTTTAAAAAAGGGCTGGAAATAAGTTTGCTTAAAGCTTACAAGTTCAACAAAATTGTATAAAAACTTTGATTTTCAAATAAAATTATAGCTTGAGAAAACAGAAAAAGTAATACCTGCAATATTGTGGCAAAGCAAGCGATGGAGCCAACGATGAAACCGAATCCGATTTATGAATTGGATAATCCATGTCCTTATCCCTGATGTAGGTCATGTTGGTGAAAGAAGCACTACGAGCTAGACGTTTCGATTTATTCCATGTGTTTTGAATAAATTCGTCATAGTATTCTTGTGGACGAGCACGTTCGACATAGTACCTTAAGGAGTAGTTATTGTCAAGTTAAACATTTAGGATCATATATTATATTTTCTACTATAAAAAAAGGAATCTATACTTATAAAAAAAGGAATCTATACTCTTCAATATTTGTTTTTAAAAAAGCTTTTCAATCCATTTAATAGATTTTTCATTGGGTCCAGAACGGGATATAAATCAAGCTCCCAGCCGTGCGGTTAGATCTCTTCACAGCATTCTTACTTCTTGCCTCCCCCCATCCCCTTATTCCGGTTTTTGCAAATATGTTTCTACATTTTATTTTTTATTTTTTCTTTTTCTTTCAAAAATCACGGTTTCTTTTTTTGTTGTGATCATATTTTGTTATATTTTTATTCTTTCGATTGTGAACTATTTCACATTTTTTTTCACGTTGCTTTTCCGCGCGTAAATAAATAAAATAAAATAAAAAAAGACCGCAGCGCAACCGCTCGCAGGTAAAAATAGCACGACTGTGTGAGAGACTTAGATTTTCTGGGTAGGTCAAAGCCAACTTGTATGATAAAGAATAACAATATTTCATGTGAAAATTCAAAAATAATCTAGAGTAGCTTATTCAGGGCCTTTGGGCCGTTTTAGAAGGTTGTTCCAACATAACATGGGTTATGTAGAATTTTCGAAATTTCAATGCAAACATTAATTTTCAAAAACATCAAAACATGGGACAGATCAGCATAAATCCTAGCATTTTAACCATAGAAAAAAACAGGTTTTATTTTTCGGGTTTCCGATGAAAAAAGCTAGAAAAGCGTTAAATTTTCGAAAATTATAAAAACTACATACTTCGAAGGATACTCCTTCCACCATTTCGTCTCCGCATCTACATCGTCTTTTGCATAACGACCGGCAGTGATGGTTGACATTACCTAAAGTTTTTAAAACTTCCCAACAAGTTCAAAATAATAACAAAAAAATCAATGCGAAAAGGTATTCGAAACAAGAGCTTGAACTCAGTTTCTAAGCTCTCATAAATTCGCTATCTCTTATCCTGAAAAAAAGACGAATTTGTGTCTGCGTTTCGTGAGCGCATCTTTCTTTTTGTTTTACTTCTGTTTCCAATGAAATCGTTTGTTACAACAAATATCTGAAAAGTGGGAGAAATAGAGAAAGATAAAGAGAAACTTCAATCATTCGAACGTGGGTGGGTTTTGGGTTTTTTTGCGATGTTTTTTTTTAATTTGAAGGTTTTTCAGCATTTGATTTTTGTTCTAGTGATCTTATGCTTCTCACGGATCACAGTGATGCCTTTTTCCACAATTAACATGGCATTTTTTAAACTTGTGCCAATAGCCTTCCAACTGCGCGGTAATTGCAAACCTACGCGCCGCACCATTGCAGAGGCCCCGCCTACCGAGTTTTTAATTAATTTTTTTTTTCATTTTTTCAACAAAAGTTGGCTGATTTCGGAGATTTTTTTTCTTGGAAGAATTCTAAAATGCACGTCCGTGGTCAAAAAATGCACGAAAACCACCAACATTGTTAGAAAATATGAAAAAATGAGCTTGTTCTGAAAAAATTTTTTTTTAATCTACTTGAACTTGGCAAAATGCTTTTGCTTCTCTTTGATAAAAATTTACTCTTCTCTCCTGATGTTTGAATAATAACTGAACACATATTTCAAAAAATGATTCACTGGCACCTTTTTTTTCAAAAAAAAGTCTAAAAAACAATGAAATTATACATACAAGCACCTAAAAGCATCATGACGGCAAGAAAATTATTCGTTTAATTATTACACAAATCCAATAAAATTTTTATCTATTTCTTCTACTCCAATCTCGACAAGTAACTGACAGGAAGATGCTGAAAGAGCGGATCACGTATCCTCTTCAGGTGACTTCGAAGTTCATCCACTTCTTCAATCAATCGATTATACTTCTCAATATCGAATCCCGATTTTTGAGCCCTTCTGTGAAATTGTTTAGTGTAGACTCGTTCTCGAGCTGTTGGGTACTCAAAACTCTGGAAATTGTATCTCTTACATTTAAAAAATATTAATAATATATTACCTGTTTTGTATACAAGTAGTAGCCAAATGTGGCAATGACTATTGAGTATGTTGCAAAATATGTCACCGGTTCCATAATATCCCAAGAATATTCCCACCATGTTAAACGAGCGAAAAGACCTGAGAATTGCCATCATGTATTGTCAAGATAACAATTTCTGGCCGCTCGTTTTGCGGAGTGTCGTTGGGAATTTACTCGCAACGCGACCGCTACGCGCAAGACCAACTGAGAAATTTGAATTTGAGCGCGTTGCGGTCGCGCTGCGAGTAAATTACCAACGACACTCCGCAAAACGAGCGGCCAGAAATTATTATCTTGACAATATAGAAACATTTAAAATTTTAAAATTACCTGTCTGAACACCACAAGCTGCAAAACCAGCCCACATAACTCGATCCGAATGTGTTTCACATTCTTTTTCAATTCTCAGCTTTTCCTCATGCAACGGTTTCAATAACTGCTCCGCATTTTCTAACTGTTCAATTAATTTTCGTTCTCTTCCTAACTTGAATTCATCAATACAAAGCGCAGCATGCAACGATGCAACCGTCGCTTTCAAATCATCCAACTGTCTCACTTTATCACTATCATATTGCACAATTTCAGATTTCGGAACAGTCACTGTGAAATATTTATCATTGAGACGAAGCCGAAATTCTCCAAATTGTAAAAGATGCTCAATCGATGTCGATGTGGCAAGTTTAACACCATCTGAAGGAAAAATATGAAAAGCGAAAAAAAAAGAAGACACTAACTCATTCCATAAACCGATACATGATCTATTCCCCGATCCTCTTGCCTTAAAAACTCGCACAACGTCCCGATATTATCACTAAGCGGGCGCATTGTAAATTGGCACGGTTCATTTCGAGACGGCAGTGGAACATCTATAAGCGGAAGTCCAAATTCAAAACGAATGTTTAATTGATTGGCAGCTGAGTCCGAGGATGATGGGGTTGATGTATTCGAGGAAATGGCCTGAGAATAAAAACATATTTTTAAAAACCGTTTATTTAATGAGACTTTACGCAGCAAATTGTTTTTGAAATAGATAATAAAAAATAGGAACAAACTTAACGTGACCAAAAATTATTCGAACAATCATTTTTATAAAATATTGATTCATTTATATTCAAACTATATACCAAAATGGGTCAGTTGCATCAGATAAGATAACTGTAAGTCTAGACAAAAATAAATTAGGCTACGAAGTCATCTAGACAATATATATTTGAAAACGAACTATTGATGATTAATGTCTGCTTTTTCTTGAAATGTGTCCCTATTTTTCACACTAAATGCGTTTTAAAGGGATTTTTTACTGATTTTGTGTTTCTCTTCCATTTTTATCTTCTTCACGACATTTGAAAACCTATAAAGAAAAAAACAAATTTACAAATAAAAGCGGCGAAATGGCCTAACAACTCAAATACATGTGCTCTCTAGTGCGCGGCCGAGGAGTTCGACCATTTCGCACTTTTTTGCTTTTATAGGTTTTGAAATATCGAGAAGAAGGTGAAAATGGAATAGAAACCCAAATTCAGTTAAAACTCCCTTTAAAGCAAGGAAAACATTAGACGACATGTTTTTTTCGATTTTTGAATTATGGCCTAAGAACCGATTTTCCTACTATTTTTCACAAATTTTTAGATTTATTAAAAATCAATACCTGAATCTGTCTTGTCCACAACCTTTGCCTCAAATGTGCAATTCTTGAGCTCGTTGCAGACGCAGCAATTAAACATGATATCAATTCCCGACCATTCCTCATTGGTAGATTTTATACCTAAAAATATTCAATTGATTGTTTCAAAAGATTCTAAAAAGGAGAATTAGGAAATCAATAAGGGGTTTGTGGGTGTTGTTCAGTCAGATGAGAATTGATGATTGAAATAATTAGAAGAGACATAAATCAATTACGAGAAAAGGACTTTTTGTATCCTTTGATCGTTGAGAAAAGTTAAGTAATGATGAAAGAATATTTCATTTTTTTAGTAATTACATTTTGGAAGGAGAAAGAAACGGAATTTTAATTAGCTAGGGTTAGTCAGCCCTTTTTGAACTAGTGTTAGTCATCGAGAAGAAAAATGGGTACAAGATCGATAGAAAATAATGACTATTAGTTCATGTAAACAGAGCGGAATAGGAATAGAAAGACCAACAGCCGCCAATAGATGACAGAAAAAATGCTGCAAATAGTAAATATGTGAAAAATGGTTTTTAAAACCTTTTCGGAACCAATTTTTGAACAGACAAGGAATGACTCGAATACTCTCTTATACCAAAAACAATGAACGCCATTCTGTTTTCTAACGGAATGTGATTTACTTTTTTTGTTTTTTTTTCTGTTACTCAGACTTCGTAAAGAAAATGTGGGAAATACTACTATTTGGGGTTATTTTTTGAACCGGAAGATAGAAAACACTTCCAGAAGTGACTTGTCTCATAAGGAATGTGTTGTAAGTGTCCTTTTTTAAAAGAAAGATGGGATTGGGCATACTTTTTTGAGTTTAAAGTCTCAAAATCCAACTCAGTTCAAATTTCGTGGTATTATAATTGGAAAAAAGTGGTCAAAAAGTGGTCAAATCATGTGCGAAAAAGGGCCCTTTAAATAAGGCAGTATACTCTTAGAAATAATGTGTCTAGGTTGTTCAGGAAAAATTTAGAGATTAGTTAAGGTCACGACAACGTTCTTATCACGTAATTTTCGCGATGCTCTATTTCCTGATCTACGATTTTTTCGGTATTTCTTGGTTTCTAGCATTTTTTCCATAAAAAACTGATAACTGATAGCAACATGTCGAAAATTGATAAAGAAGAATTTACGAACAAAAGTTCAATCTCGTGAAAAAGAAATGTAATTATAATATTCTTGATAGAAATTCCATTTAGATAATTTTTTTCAGAATTATTTGTATCCTTTGAAATAGTGCACAAAAAACCAATAGAAAAAAAAAGCTTTTTCAAACAAGAAAACCAATTTTTGTCATTCCCAGCATGAATGTGCTTCAAAACGTATATATGTATTTTTTTTGTTTTGCGGCAATATCTCAACGAAAAATGGGCGAAAGGGAACATATTTATCTTCGGATGAAATTAAAACGACAAGAAAATAAGTCGGGAAAACAATAATAACATCCTACCAATCAATGCGTTCAGTGTAAAATGAACAAATGGTCATTAAATAACAAAAAACGACTGGAAAAATAACCAATATGAGGATGTGCTATGTGCTCGTGGCTTCTATATGTGAAAAAAAAGTGAACAACACATAGGAGGGACTGAAAAATGGCATTAGTTAACTCTCTTCATGAAGAGGACCGGAAATAAAATGGGTTAAGTTCAATGTGAATGGGGGACGTGAATTTTTTTTTTCTCGCAGAAGCTATGAATTTAAAATAAGAGCTTTGTTTGCCGTTTCTATTTCAAGTCGTAAAAAACGCACTTTTCGGATGAAACGAGAATGGAAATTTGTCTTCGTCAATTTTTTGTTTGGAAGACACTGCACTGCTATTAAACGGGCCGGCGGAAGTAAAATGTTTCTTTTCGTCCGAAGAATAATGGTAAGAAAAGGTTTCAAACTTGGAAAAAAAACAAAACAAGCCATTTTTCTGCAGAATTAAGGAACTTAACAACTGTTTGTCATGCCAACATCTTTGAGAGCATGGAAAAAAGTAAGAAAATATTGATTCGTGTTTTTTTTTCTAAAGGAAGAGAGAAAAAAGTAGAAAAAGATAAAAATAAAAGCGTTTTGAAAAATTAATTATGAATTAACCTACGAGAAGTACAACTAAATAGCCTAGAAATCTGATATGCAAAACTTAGGCCAACCGAATGTAGTTCTCGTGGACAATTAAAAACGAGGATTTTCAAAATATTGCATTTAACTTTTTCCCCGTTTTAATCAATTTTTTCAGAGAGTTAGCCTAGAAAACATTTTTCATTTTTTCAGATTTATTAAATACTTTCGAGGGATACATTAAGTTGCGCAATTTATTCGATTATATATGCATATATATATAAAAAACGAATGTTGTAAAAATAAGATTAAAAGGAAACTAGTTTAAAGATGCCTCTCTGTCGAACGAACGTTTCTTTTTTCCCCTCTCGCTATCTTTTGTCTGACCAATTTTTTCCTTCTCTATAATACTGCTTCTTCGTTTTTTGTTGTTATCTGAGTTGATGTCTTTTTTCTCTTTTTTTTCATCCACCAAAAATATTTAAAAAACTAAAATACTTTGTATTATTGACTGATTTAATTTGATAACACGCCAACCCGTTAGTCTATCAGTTCTTTTATTTTTCAGTGACGAAGATTGTATACTTTTAAAAGTGTTTCTTTTCTTACAGAAAATGGATGAAATCGAAAATGGTGGAATTCCACAAGCACTTCCGCCGGGTGCTGAAACAACAAAGCGGAAAGTTGCGCATTCGGATGAACATGGATTCTCAGGTTTTTTTTTTAATAAAAATAATAATTTCAAAAATATTTTTAGACCAAGTTCGGGTGCCAAATGTTATTGTAATGGTTGGACTTCCAGCAAGAGGAAAAACTTACATTTCCAAAAAGTTATGTAGATATTTGAAATGGACCGGTTTTAAGACAAAAGGTAATATTATATGAGAATCAAAGAATAAATAATCAATAAATTATAGTTTTCAATGTTGGTGAATACCGAAGAACTGATGCAAATGCTGCAGATGCTGTTCATGGAGCAAATGCTTCATTTTTCTCTCCAGATAATGCAGACGCGTTGAAAGTTAGAGCGTGAGTTATCTTAAGACTGTTTTAGAACTCTTAAATTGTTTTCTGGAAATCTTATTGAAGTGAAATAATTCTAGTGAATCAGCTCGGCGAGCCATGGAAGATATGGCTGATTATTTAAACAGCGGTGCAGGAAGTGTTGCCATTTTCGATGCAACTAATACAACAAAAGATCGTCGGAAAACCATTATTGATTTTTGTCGTCAGAAAAGGTCAGAAAACAAAAAAAAACACAACTGAAAAATGAAAAATTTCCAGACTTCGATGTTTCTTCATCGAATCCGTTTGTGATGATCCAAAAGTTATTGACAGTAATGTAACCGATGTTAAAGTTAGTTTTAAAAGGAGCTTCTAAAAAACACAATTCGATTTAGGTTAACTCACCGGATTATAAAGGATTAATGACTGCCGAACAAGCAAAGGAAGATTTTATGAGAAGAATTGAAAATTATCAGAAACAATATGAACCGATTGAAGAAAGTGAAGATGAGCAGTTGAGCTTTATTAAGGTAAGAATTGTTAAAATCAAGCTGTTTAAACGATAATTTTAATTTTCCGAAAGAAGACGATTTTTTAATACATTTTGGCTACTGTGACCTTGGAAAAAATGAATTTTTAATGTTAAAACAAATAAAATTTAGTGAAACATTTTATCATTAAAATAATTTCCACTTTTCATAGGTTATCAACGCTGGAAAATCATTCAAAGTTCATCAAGTTCGCGGACATGTCCAAAGTCGTGTCGTCTATTTTCTGATGAATATTCATCTCCTTCCACGAAGCATTTATCTCACCCGACACGGACAAAGTGAATACAATGCGATGGGAAGACTTGGCGGCGATTCACCACTAACTGAAGATGGCCGAAAATACGCGCACGCTTTGGCCGACTTTTTTGACGAAGAAGACGTCGCTGGTTTGCGAATTTGGTGCTCGCAGAAAGTTCGAGCCGCGCAAACATCGCAGTTTTTGAAGCCGGATTTTCATACGGAATATTGGAAAGCGTTGGATGAATTGGATGCTGGAATTTGTGAAGGGCTAACTTATGAAGATATACAACAAAGGTGAGATTTTTAAAAGATACCAGAAATATCGTTTATTTTTCAGATATCCAAAACAAGCTGATGATCGGGCTCATGACAAATATCATTATCGTTATCCATCTGGAGAATCGTATGAAGACGTGGTTTCGAGATTGGAACCAGTTATAATGGAGCTTGAAAGACAGGTGATCATAAGGATTAGTGCGATTTTTAAATTTTTTTCATTTTCCAGGCAAATGTCCTAGTTGTCTCCCATCAAGCTGTTCTCCGGTGCATTTTAGCATATTTCTATGATCTTCCACTTCCTCAGCTGCCGTACATTGACATCCCATTGCATTCTCTCGTCAAATTAACACCAAGAGCATATCATTGTGATTCGACTATTCATTCATACGATGTTGAAAAGGAGGAGGTAATCCTTTTTGTTTCAGTCAAATTTATTTTTATATTTTAATTTCAGTGGAGTGAATCGAATTCCCAATTGCCACTTTGTGATAGCCCACGCGAATAGTATTTCGAATTTCAAATATGAATTTTTTTTGGCCAAATGTAATTAATTAGCTTTTTCTATGTTATAATTTCAACAGGTTGCTCACTTTGTATTCGTTTTTTTTTAATTATTTGAAAACTTTTTATATTATGAAGTATTAGTATTATGATACATTTTTAATAGAGGTGAAAATTATTACAAGATCCGAGACCAGCTCATATTATGTTATTTTTAAAGCGTAATTAAAGTATTATACAAAAAAATATGTACATAATTATATTTACATTACCAGAGACGCTTTTCCAGCTCCTTTGTGACCGATTCCTGGCGAATTTCGTTGAATGATGGATTCATTAACTGAGCAAGTGATGGACGACGGGACGTAGATGGCGTCTTTGTGGTCGATTCTTTTTTAGTAGTTTTCTTGCTGCTCTGAAACTAAGAAAATTAGAAAATAATAATAGTGAAATAGGTCCCCGTAATAATTTTCGTAATCTAAATAATATTACAATTTTTCAAAAAAAAAACGTGACGAGGAGTCATTTTTAAAAAAACAGTTTAATTTTATAACACCGCCAACAACTGGTAAGTTCTTGGATGAGAATTCTTGAACCTTTCAATTCAAAATGTTAATTTAAGGCTGAAGATACTGAAATTAAGGAGTAACTGCGTACGCATCGATTAAAAGGCACTGATCTGAAACACTGGAAACAAATCAATACGTTTACTTTTGAGTTGATTTTGGTACGTTTTTTGGGTTTCAATTCCGAAGGGATCATTAATCACTTTTTCCGATCATAGGTGGGATACCGCGGATTTAGCCTAGTAACGAGTTTAACTTTTTTTTTTCACTTGACAAGGTGTAACGACCTTAACTTTTTAAATGAGTATCCAAAAATAGACGTTTGCCTTCACGCACTCGGATATTCGTTTTTATGAGTGTTTTTCAGCGTTTTTGATGCTTTTTACGGTTTGTAGTCGCCTTAACTTAAAAAAAATTTTTTTTGTAACGAGCTTAACTTTGAGATTTCGAAATTACCTAATCCCACCTATGTTTCCGATATTTTGAAAACCAAGACCTCTGAAAAAAAAACATTCACACACCTTTTTACTTTCCTTTTCCTCGTCACTGCTGCTATCATCAAATTTTTTCAAAGGACCGTCAGGTTCTTCGAAACTTCCATATCTTCTCAAATTCGTAGATAACGAACCTTGCTGAAAATAACAATTCGTCCTAAAAAAAAAACATTAAAAAAGCTCACCCTAGCACGACTCTTCGAAGGTGTATTCTGCACAGTGTCAACTCCAGCTGCAGTTCCACGGCGTGATTGTTGCCGGTTTTTGAGATCAGCAGAACCGCTTGCAAATTCAGCATTCGATTCATTTCTACGAAGAAGTGGGAGAACGATGTTCATTTGTTTTAGTGTTCTGAACTTTGAATATTATCAAAATAAAGATGAAGAAATCTCACTTTCTCTGCTCTTCTATTTCATAGTGACTTTTGAAAAGTGCTGCAATTAGTTCTGTAGTAAACACAACATCAGCATGTTGGGCGATCAATTGCAAAAGCAAACATCCATCCATTCCAAGATAGATATTTATGAAGCGTTGAACGTGCTCGCGATTTTCTGAAAATGGAATAGGGCTTGAAATTCAAGCATTGAAGTGCTTCTTTTGAAACTTACTCAAATTATCTCCATCAAAAGGTACTTCACACATTTCTAGATGATTCAAAATGAAATGTTCCATATAAGTTTCATTGAAGACGGCGAATAACCAGCTAATGAGGTTAAGAACTGTGAATGTTGTGAGTAGGATATACCTGAACCAATTTAATTAATTTTAAATTGTTTTTTTAAAATCTCACCATGCCCATAGAACCACAAAAATTTTCTCCGTAAATATGTTGAGCAAAAGAACACATTGAACAGTGTGGGTTTGCACATTTCCCAAATCTCTCGTCTTCAAAAGGTTTTTAAATTTTTTAAATCGTTACAATAAATTTAAAAACCTCAAAATCACAAAGTGTAACTCTCGGAAATACGCCATTCTCGCGCCATGTATCGTTTCCGCCATTGAATAATGTTTTCCACATTGTGAATCCGAAATTTGCTTGATGGTCAGTGGGGAGCATGTAGCTGAATATATGTTTTTATCAAAGTCTATTACATGAAAGTAAACTTACTAATTGAGAAGTTTCGATTGTAAAATCACGTTCCCGAGAAACGCAATTTTTGCTACGAAATATACAAAACTGACATAATAAGCGGTGTATTTTATATTCAGAAAACGAAGAACTCTGTGAGGAACTATCTTCTTCTAAAAAAAATTGGGATTTTTCAATTGATTCATAAATCCCAGGTTTTACCGTTTTCAGTCGCTTTTGAAATCTGAGCACTCCTTTCAAATGGATGCAAAGAGAATTTATATTTGATTTTTTCACTTGTGGAACAGCATTGTTTTCGTCACTTGAAACTCGCAAAATTTCGCCGACTTGCATTCCTAATATTTAATTATAAGATTTTAGAGATTTTAAGTAGGTCTAATTTACCGCTCTGGCTTGCAAAATACTTCCAAATAAAACATGGAAGTCTGAAACATGCAGCTTCGAAAAGTAGAAAAAACGACATCCATTGGTAGTATGAAACCTTAATTTGAATATTTTTCAGGCATTCATTTTCACTGAATACTTTCTCTCCTCCTTTTTTAACTATTCTTGGAGGTTCTCCTTCTTGTCCCATCGTGACTCCTTCGACAATAATTTCGTAAGGTTCGACTTCTTCGAGAAGAGGACTTGAGAACGGTATAAAATACGTTGGTTGAGCCCAACAGTAATTGTTAGAATACTGAACCCAAGCGCTTGTGAAATCGAGAGGAACCATACATTCTATAGGTGTGCCACCAAATTGCTTCCAAGAAACCAGAACAGCAAGACCGACTAATAGATTAGAGGTGAAAAAGGAGTGAATACTAGCTACTAGATCTTTGGCTCCAGCTCGATTTGTATAGGGAACCGTGTTCAATACACGGAACACAAACATCTATAAAATTTGTCAATTGAGCGTCACTATAACATTTTCTAGGTATTTTGTGCCGATGTGGCGGATGCCTTGTTTTAACAAATTATTTTTTAAAAGATGTTTATGAAACACCGTAAATCAACAAGAAATTATTCAACAATAACTTCGGCTTCCTTGGTGGCGCGGGTGTAAATGGATTGTCCGTGATGGTGAGCAATGCATTTGACGAGTCCCTTAGCTTGGAGCTCCTTGAGTCCAGCTCTGGCCAAAGAAGCTCTGACCTTCAGACGTTCGGAAACGACCGATGGGGTGATGAGCTTGTAGGTGATAACCTGAAAGAAGCATGTTTTTAAAATGAAAGTAATATTAACACAACGTCAGCAATTATTTATTTGCAACACCCATTTTAAAGAAGTCTTACTGCGTACCAAATTTATTTTTAAATTTCCTTTTGGAGCGCGAAATTAAAAATAAAACAAAAACGGGTCAGCACATCCGTTAAAAAATATTAATTACTGTCGAATCTGAGTCCAACCCATCATATTTTAGTTTTCTTAAACAAAACTTACTTCTTTGTAGAGCTTATCATATGTGGCTTGATCGAAAAGCACCATGTTGTTAAGCTTATCCCTGACCTTTCCCTTCGACCACTTCTTCTTCTTGGCCTTACCGCCTCCGGCTCCGTCCTTCTTCTTAGATGGGGCAGCCTTGCCACCCTTTTGATCCTTCTTTGGGGGCATTTTACCTGAAAAATTAATGATGAAAAAAAAGGATTTACAATAAAACAACTGAAAAACGATTTATCGAGGTTAAACATTTTTTAAACAAAGAATGGAAGCAAAAATTAATTAATTCGCACAGAATTAAGTTTAATATTCAGTTAGAAATTAAAAAAAAAAATCAGCTTGCCGTGAAAATATAAGAAAAACAGCCAAATTTTTGTAAAAGAAACCAACATTTTTTTTTAGGAAAAAGAAAATAAAATTCGATCGAACACTATCGAGCGGCGTACTGTAACTACGCGCTGCGAGACCAAGGCGAATAAGTGTGTGCGCCTTTAACCACCTGCGTCTCCACTCCTCACAATAGTCTCTAAAATTCACATTTTCATGCAGTTTTTCGTCGAAAAAATCGCTTTTAAAAGCATTTTTGAAGGTTTAAGTGAACAATGAAAAACAGATAAATAACCTTTATCAGTATTATTGCATAAAGGTAACAATAAATAAGAAATTGTGCAGAATAGTGACACTTCAATGATCTCTCTAAAAAAACGTGCAAATATAGTTCCGTGAATAACTTCCAGACGTTTAAAAAATTATTATTCTCTTTAAAATTTGTTCGCCAGGTGCAAACTCTTGACCCATCCAATAAACAACAAAATTTATTGCAAATCCACTTCAAACCCCTCCATTTTTACCATGTTAATTCGATGACCAATCCAAAAAAAGACAATTTCGACAAAAGATACATCCGACATGTTCAACACTCCACTTTTTCGTTTTTTTTTCGTCCCAAACAACATCATTATAAAGAATGACACATATTTTTGGGTAGTTTCGCAACTTTTTTAACATCAGAAATGTAAAAAAAAACTGAGAATTAATTGAGAGTGAAATGAAACCGCTATCAAATCAAATGTAACATTCAATTCTTCTTTTTAATTTGTTGGGTGTATTTCTTGCAAGTTTTCTTATTTAATTCTGAAAAAAAAACTAGAAACAAATTTTTTTCGTTTGTTGTATGAAGTCGGTGATCAATCATCCAATGATTGTTAATCATTATCGTGTATTCGTTGATGATTTGTTTTCTTTTCCTAAATAATGTTTATAATTTTCATATTTTTGGAGATACCCATAAGCTTTTAAAATATTTAATTTTTTTTTAATTGTCTTCGATTGAATATTTTGCGATTTCTGGGTCCCTAGATTTTAATGTTTGATGTCGTTATTCTAGTTTTTTTTAAGTTTCATATACTTTTAAAAGGTTTTGGTAATTTATAAGCCAAAAAAAGTTGTCTTCCGTTGGAAAATTGCCAAATCAGAGGTTTTCATTTACAAAACGCAAAATTAACTTAGTTGCAGACACCTAAATACGCATGTTGTAGCTGCTACTCTGAAACAGGTGCATTATAGAGCCCAATCTAGAAAAAAAAAGAATTTTTTCACTGAATACAAATATAGTTTTAAAAATTTATAAAAGCAGCTCACAATAAGCACTAATTGGAACTATTATGAAATCTTAAAAATCACTTTTTTCTAAAATCGAGCTTTAACAATTTACAATCGATTCATTTTTTCATAAATCTTTTTTATGCATTTTTTTAAACATTACAGAGCCAATGAATGTAACTGTTATAAAAATAGAATTCGTACTTAATCTAAACATGTTTTTAAAATGTTCTAAAATCACGTAGAAGCCGAGATCTCGCGAGAAATAGAGCATCAAAATAATGGCCTAGGAAATTTTCCACCAATGAAAACTAGTCCGCGGGCATTATTACGTGAAGAATCCGGAAAAATACAAAAAATTAAAAAATTAAAATGGACTTCTATATAAATATACATAGAAATCATACGCCGAAAAATTAAAAAAATAAAGTTAGGAAATGTTTTTAAAAATTTCTAGGCCATTTTTTTGATGCGTCGTTTCTCGACTTCTAGGTGGTTTTAGAAAATTTTAAAAACAGATTTGGAATGAGAATGAAGTCTATTTTTACGATAGGCACATTTATTCACTCTATAAATCACTCGGAGGTCTGTACCGATCCCATAACAGCCTACACTACTCATTCTCTATTTTTCTAGCATTTTTCAAACGTAGAAGCACGTTGGAGCCGAGAAAACAGGCTTATAAGCAAAGTAAAATGTAAAGCATAAATTGGTCCTAATTTTCATCCCATAAATGTCACATTGAGTTCAAAAACTACCGCTGAAAGTGAAAAAAAGGGAATGTTGCGATTTAAAACCGATTTTTTGCAAAAAAAAAATTAAACCGATTTCGAACATTCCCTTTCAACCGTCATATATTAATAATATAATTCATATATTGCTCGCATTATCGTTTAAACCATTTTTCTAATGGTCGGGATCTGAAAACCAACCCCCGCTCTCTGAAAATATATTGGTGTTTAATTTCCCAAATTAAATATTAGCACACTTTTCAGATACAACTTTTTTTAGCACCTATTTTATTACACGAAAACTCAACGAAAATATTCATCTAAGTATCATTTTTCACACGAGAAAAAGTATTGCTATGTTCTTCTATTTATGTGTTTTTTTCTTTTTTTCGCAATGTATTTCATTTCCATTGTCGTCCTTCATTTGTCGATGGATACTCTGTAATATTTGTTCAGTTTGTGTGGTACTAATAGTAGCGGTAGTTAGTTTCACAATATTCCTCCTTCTTCTTTTTTTTGCTGTATTTCCCAAAAAATAAATAAAACTATTCATTTCGTTATATAGCTGCTGGTTCCACAAAGTATGTCGAGATTTTTGCTGCAAAAATAATCTTCATCGCGGATTATATTTCTTTTTATTCATAAAAATCTTAGACAAACTTTTGAAGTCATGGCAACTGCTCTCAAATCTCATGAAAATCTTATCAGTTTTTCCCTCGATTTTTCCACTACATTTCCGTTTTTTGTTTAAATATTCTCGTTGCTCTTTAAAACCATTCGCATAAAATTATGCTAATTTTCAAACAGAAAAAAGTTGTTACATGTTTATTCAAAAAAAAACATTTTCGGTGGTCATATGTATCACCGAAATGTTAATATTTTGTGAATTTTAAATTGGATCTAATTTAGTTTTGTAGTTTTTGAAGAGCTATTTATAACTTTGCTCACACTCATTATCGATTGATTGGGAAAATTAAAGTAGGGAAATTGAGCTCTAAAAACTTATGGTCAAACGGTAGCAAAACAAAAAAATGGAAAAAATAATCTTAAATGAGGCACGTTTCACCAAAGGCTTCCTAAAACGCTAGTAACACTTATCTTACATGAAACCTTGAATTCTTAAAGACAGTGTGCCATTTGCCACAAGTCCTAGGAAATTTACGAAAAAAATCCAAGGATTTTAAAACTCGCTTCAAAGGAAGACTATACACAAGTTATAAATGTTGTTAAATCGATCTTATATTCAATTTTATATACCTAGTGCAAAAAATTAGCAAAAAAGTAGAGAAGGGCACCCGGAATCGAACTTTTGTCTCAAAAACGTAAAAGTTTCCAGCAAAGTGGCAGCCAAGTTCGATTCCGGGTGCCCTTCCTACTTTCTTGCAAATTTTTTCACTTAGGTATATAAAATTGAATTTCGCATCGATTCAGCAATATTTATAACCTGCGTATAGTCCTCCTTTAAAATTTTTGATTTAAAAAACTTCTTTTCGGAATTTTGTTTTTTTTTTTTTGTTTTTTTTTTAATCTTTATTCATGACACAAATTGAAATATACAGAAAAGAAGCAAAAAAAAAATGATGAATAAGATTGATGAAGTTACCCGCAAGAGTTTTATTGGATTTATATCAGAAAATATTTGAAAAATTGCGATTATTTCTCAACTTTAAAGATTTTTGAATTATGAGCACCGTTCACATATATTTAGGATGTGACCTATTTTCCGCAATGAAGGATTTCTAGGCCACACGATTTCGTTTAATCATTTCTCAATGTGATGAACTTTTTTAACTGAAAATCAAAATTATAACGTCGTTCTTAAGAGAATAAAAGCCGAAGTTATTTCTCATAGAAAATATAGATAGCAAGATTTTTCCCATTGACTCCGTAGTTGAAAATAAGTGATGCATTGTCTTTAAAGTTAAAATATCCCAATTTTCTACAAATTTACTAAATTCTTGCCGAAATCACAAAAAATATCCAAAATTTGCTCTGGTATGCAAAATCTGTATGGTTCCTGGGAATTCCCAGTAATGTACTACATATCATATCCAAATTTCACCAAAAAATTCCAACTATGCGCGCAGGTGTGACAGAATTAGTGAAAGTGTATTTCTTTTTGACCTCTACTGTATATAAAATTGAATTTCAGATCATATAATCCTCTTTAAGAACTCTTAGATATTTTCCACTTCAAATAAATACCATTCTCAAAACAAACTGACACTTTACATTTAAAGACAGGAATTTACTTGACATCGATGGTATTGTCATCTTAAATATTCTTGATCATTGCGTTTTGAGAGCTGCTCAACCTCACTGACGCTCCGCACGCACGCACGCGGCTGCCGACACTCAACACACTGGAAAATTCGCGGGAAAATAACATTTTTCAAATATTCCAGTGTGTTGAGTGGCAGCAGCCGCGTGCGTGCGTGCGGAGCGTGTTTGAGGTTGAGCAGACCTCAGTTCGCAGTGATCAAGAAAATTTGAGTTGACAATAATTTTGTTGGGACTTTTTGAACTGAAGAGAAACTTTAAAATTAAGTGACAACCCAAGCAATCATCCTTCAGTATTCACATCACATCGATAAGTTAAGAAATGTTTTTGTTTCAAACTTCTTTATCTCATATCATCCCTCAATTTCACTTGAAACCCAATACTTTAAAAATAACTCTCCTGATATTATATCTTTCCATGTCTTTTTGGTTCCTCCATTTTTTTTTCTTTTTTCAGCATAAAAAACATGAAAAGAACACAAAAAAGTTGTGGTAACTTCCGTTCCTTTATATTCTTTATGTTGTCTGATGCACTTATTCTTTGCAAAGAACATTCTCGAAAGAAGAAGAATTTCTTCACTTCTTGTCCTTAGAAAAAAGAGCTGAAGGATTATTTTTCGGTTCGCGAAAAAGAGAAAAAACTCTCCCCGAATTTGAAGATTATAATCTTCAGAATGATGATGATGAAGAAGAAGAAGAAGTGTTGCCACTTTGTTTTCTGGCAATTGCTCTTTAAAAGAATTCAAAAATATAAACGTGGTGCAAAAATTTGGAGAGAATAAAGTGATGTGCTGTCTCTTGGGAACGTTTTTGGATCACCAAATGGTTATGTCAAATGAAGGATAAAGGACACCAGAGCAATCCCCTCACCATAGATGGTGTCTTTTCATATGCATCATGTCACAATTTATTCATCTTCCTTCATTTTTGCGACATGTGTTCCTTTAGAACATAAAGATTTGCTCGGGGTTTTGGAATAGATATCGTTGGAATTTAGAAATAACAAAAATAGAGCTCACACCCAATTCAAATCTATTTTTAAAATTTTCTAAAGCCACGTAGAAGCCGAGAAAACGAGCTTCAAAACAATGGCCTAGAAACAGTTCCGAAAACTAGTCCGCGGGGCATTATAACGTGAAAAATCTAGAAAAATAGTTAAAATTAACTTTTATATAAATATTCATAGAAATCACACGCCGAAAAATTAAAAAAAAAAGTTCGGCAATGTAAAAAAAATTTTCTAGGCCATTGTTTTGAAGCTCGTTTTCTCGACTGCTAGGTGATTTTAGAAAATTTTAAAAACAGATTTGGAATGATAATGAAGTCTATTTTCATCCCAGGTGCATTCTTAGACTCACAAAGTCATCCTTTAACGAAAGAATCCCAACTTCTTCGGATGAGTGTAGAAAGTATGAATCTTGTATCGAAATCATATGTTGAAAAATTCAGCCGATTATTTTTTTTGCACCCAATTAATTAACGAAAAATAGCTTTAGTTTATCAATTGGCTATATCCTCCGGCAAGAATTTAGTTTCTTAGCTAATATTGTAGAAAATAGGGATATTATAACCTTAAAGACACTGTACCACTTAATTACAACTCTATACGGATTCAATTCGATCTTTCTATCAATATTTTATATGCAAAATACCTAGTAATCTCTCGAATTTTTAATTTTGACTTTCAGCTTAATAAGTTCATCACATTGAGATACGATTAAACGAAATGTGGCCTAGAAATCCTACGTTGCGGAAACTAGGTCACATCCTAAATATATGTGAAAGGGCTCATAGTTCATCCTCAAAGTTGAAAAATAATCCCATTTTCCAAAGAATTTCTGATATAAATCCAATAAATTCCGAAAATAAGTTTTTTAAATCAAAAATTTTAAAGGAGGACTATACGCAAGTTATAAATATTGCTGAATCGATCTGAAATTTAATTTTATATACCTTAGTGAAAAAATTTGCAAAAAAGTTGAGAAGGGCACCCGGAATCGAACTTCGCTACCGCTTTGCTGAAATTTTACGTTTTTGAGACCAAACTTCGATTCCGGATGCCGTTTTCTACTTTTTTGCAATTTTTTTTCACTAGGTATATAAAATTGAATGTCAGATCCATTAAGCAATTAAACCTGCGTAAAGTCCACCTTTAACGTGCCTGGCCCACAATTTCTTCAACTTAAATTTGAATAACTTTATTAGAAAAATTCAAAAATAAGTAAATATAACATGAGCACACCGCGTGTTTTTTGAATTTCAGCCACTTCTTCATACTCTACCCCCCTAACCCATTTTCTCTGGCCGAGTTGCCTTTATATAGGATATATGTACATCTAGTTAGACACACGATGCGGTGCAAAAAGAGGTGAAAAGAGCACAGAATAACATGAACAGATGCACATGCAAGAAAGAGAAAAGGGCGGTTTAGCTTTTGGCAAATCGATGCACACAGAGAAATAAAGAAGGGACTACCAAGCGACACCAAACTGGGGGGGGGGGGTGTTGCCCCTGGTTTGGTGGATCAGTTAAGCTTCCGTTTTATGTCACCAAGAATTTGTTTGTTTTGCGGATATTCTTTCCTTTCTCTCTCCGGGATTTTATTCCTTTTTATTCGAAGTTAATTTAGCCTTTTTGAAACATTTTTGACCTCAGAAATTGATAATCCTAACAATATATTTTATAGCCTAAGAAACAGATGGCAAATTATGATGGTTTTCAAAAATGTTTATAAGTATCCTTCTCTCATTTTATTGTTTTACCGCACAAATTGGCTGACCACTAGAAATCCTCCCAAAGATATTATCTATCTCTTCATTTTTTTCAGTACCCGATAAAAATTTCGAAATTTTTTGAGAGTAGCTATTTTTAATTTTTTTCAGATGAATTTTTAATGTTGTGTCATACAAAAACTTTAAACATTTTAGAATTTGCTTAATTTTTGGGTAATTATCGAACTTTTGCTCGTCACTACAATGCTACGCAGTGACGACGGTCGTTGTTTAGCGTAAATATTTTCCAACAAAAATTGGAATATTTTAACGCATTTTTTGAAGAATAAACGTATTAAGAAAAAAAGAAAAAAATAATTCTTAGAAAAGTGAATAAATAATTAGTTTGAAGACCCTCAGAAAGTTGCGGGAATTTTCGTGGCATATTTTTCCACGCAATTTCAGAAAAACTCACATTTTCGTCACGTTCAGCCGTTTTGCGCTTTCATTTCATATTCATCTTATTCGTAGCATTTGAAAACCTAATACAAGATCTTTTTTTTTTCGAAATTTGCTGAAAAATACTCCAATTTTTGTTTTAAACTATTAACGCTAAAAAATAACCCTCGTCACTGCGTAGCATCGTAGTGACGCGTAAGAGTCGTTCTGAATTTACGGAAACGTTAATTATCGTAATTAAAGGCAGCTTGTCAGTTAACACGATCCAAATTCAAGGCAAAAAATCAAAATTCGAATGGGAGCCCAGGTGGTCCAAAGAACATTAACAATATAAGTCACATTCAAATAATTGTGTTTCGCGCCAATTCCGACCGCGTTGCACGGACAACGACCGCGTCGCACGGACACGCGGGAATTCAAATTTTGATTTTTTCAACTTTGGACCGCTGCTGTGACGCGTGTATTTATCGGTGTGATTTCGCATAAATTGCATTGTACTAATTAGAGAACGCTCTAATTTTTGAAACTAAGACCATGTAGGGTCAAATTAACTGAACAGCTGTCTTTAATGCCTTTAAAATAATTTTTCAAAAATAGATTTTGCTAAATTTTCGCATTTGATTTATGATGTCCCCCCCCCTCAATCCTTATCGAACTTCGAAAAAAAAATAGACAAAGCTTATTCTCAAAAACCCACTCTTAAAACATTCTCCATTTCATCATCCATCACATTATTCCTCGCTATTCTTTTCTACAAGAAAATTGCTTAAAATGAGTGTTTCAAGTACCTAATGTGCATCGTTTCTAACCATCTGCTGTCCTTTTTTTTGTGTGCTGCAAAAGATGAAGGGGGGAGAAAAAATACCCCGAAGGAAATCGAAACGAAAGAATTAGTGATGAGACAAGGCGGATTAGGTTTTTTTTTTCGTCTTTGGCTTTTCTGGAGAGTTCGAGGCTTTTTTTTGGAAGGGGGAATTTTTCTTCCTTTGCAAAATTTGGACGAAATGGGTTTAGCATTTATAGATTTCAAATTATTTGCTTCATGTTGTTTGGGCACGATTTCAAAATTTCAAAAATTCAAATCACTGCGGCGGTGCTTAAAACAAGTGACACGCTATCTTTAAAAGTAGATATTTACTTAACACAGTATCCGACGGTTATAAGTTCAAATTCGTCTAAATTTTGACTTTTTTTTTGAATTAAAATAAAAAGTTCAAAATTATGAAAGACCCAGTCTTTAAGAGACTTCAAAGAGCTTACCTTAATTAAAGACAGCGTGGCACTAAGTAAACTTAATTTCTTGCCAAATTTTTTATTGGTTTAGGCTAAAACTTTCTCCTTAAAACTCATCGATACAGATTTTCTGAATACTGTTTTTTCTATTATTTTGATCTAAAAATACAGTCAGACTTTTCTCAATAAAACTGAAAAAATATGGTTTTACTTGGAAACTTTATCACAACTTCGAAAAAAATTTGCTAATATCGCAGAAAAATCACAAAAAATATCAAAAATGTGCTCTGGTATGCAAAATTTGTATGGTATTTTAGAATTTAGATTACAGTGCATATCATATCCAAAACTATGCGCGGAGTTATGACAGAAATACTGAATGTGTATTTATTTTTGACCTATACACGAAAACCGGATTTTAAATTTTGTTACACCTTGTCTTTAATTTTCGGTAAAAAATTATTTTTTCTGAAAACTTTGAAAATAAAAGTTTTCCATAAAAAGGATACCCTTTGAATTCGATTGATTCTCCTGAAACTCTTCTTAAAGGAGGAGTGATACCAAAGTAAATAGGCTTCAGAAATTCGAAAAAATAAGGGCATTTTTCCAGGGACTAGTTATACTAGATTTGGATTCCTAGGCCATTGGTCGTTGACGCGGGTTTCTTACCATGAAAATAATCTTGAAAAATGGCCTAGAAATCCACTTCTAGTCCACATTGATTTTTTTCAGGGGCCCCTTCGTTTTTTTGTCAATCGACCCAATCTTAAAATTCTAAAATAAGCTCGTTTTTCATTGTCCATCCTTTTATTCATCCCACTTGTCCACGATCTCTTCAAAATGCCGAAAAAGGCTCGAAATCCAGCTGCCCTGCTGCTCATTTTCATTTACATACCGCTCTCTTCACGCACCCATTTTTTCCCTTCCGATTTCAAAAGGTTTCCGAACCATCTGTCAATTATATACTTACAAAAGATATCCGGATAAAAAAGAGCATGTACTATGTAGAAATAGAGCGATGACCTAATATTAAATTCATAGTTTTTTTTCTATTTTCTCTCTGGTCCTTCCTTTTTTTCTCACATCCAATTGTTTTTTCCCCCTCTTCTTCTCCTCATGATGGGTCATCTTTATTTTTCTTTATTTTTTTCCTGGATCCATTCGCCCGCTTCATAATATTTTCTCCTGCAAAAGTACGAAGTTATTTTTATAAACAAAGAGATGAGAGGGGAAAGGCAAAAAAAAAGAAGCACTCAGCTCAGGCTCATTCAATTTTCGTTTCAGAATGGAATGGGTATATATGTATGTGTTTGTGCTTACCCAAATGTGTTCCACTAATGAGATCGTATCAATGATGCCTTTTTTCAAAAAAAAATAGAAGGTTTTTTTTTTTTGAAAAATTGTATTTTTTTGACGCGTTTATTTTGAGCTAATGATTCTTGCCACGCCCATTTTAACTAGAAATATTAATAACTAGAAATATTATTGTCAACTCAATTATTACTGATCATTGAAGGCTGCTCAACCTCACAGCCGCTCCGCACGCACGCGACGCGATGACCTCCCACTCAACACTGAAATATTGGCGGGAAAATTCATTTTTCAAATCTTCCAGTGTGTTGATTGACAGCCGCGTCGCGTGCGTGCGGAGCGGAAAAAACGCAGCTTAAAATGATCCAAGCTTCAATATTTCAAAAGATGCTGGAAAAACAATCCAAACTTCATTTATGAAATGTTTCCTGAGATGGTATAAACCAGAAATGTTGTTTTTTTGAAGAAGAGGTCGGGCCCTGCCTTCGAATGAAATTTGGATTATTTTTTCTATTATATTTTGAAATTTTGAAGCTTTTCTCATTTTAAGCTAAGTTTTTTTGTGATTTGATGTCCCTTTAAACCAAGAACTACGGTTTTTGTTTAACCTTTTTTAAAAGTATGTATTTTCTTCGAAAAAACTTAAAAGCATGGTTTCTATATTGAAATAGTGACAATTTTTTAAAAATAAATCAAAAAATAATTGAGAAAAGCTGACCAAGGGCCCGAAACGACATGTCTGCAGTACTTTAGGTGTTTTTCAGATCTGTTGATGAAACCTAGCTCATTTGAAAGAGTTTATAAAATTTAATATATTACTGGTACACTGCCTTTAAGTTTTTTATATCGACTTATCAATCTAGAGCGAGTATTGTCTTGTTAGTGTCAACTCAAATATTCTTGATCATACAACTTGGTTTTGATCTACCGAAAAAATCTAAGTCTCTCACATACTCATGCTATTTTTACCAGCGAGCGGTTACATTGCGGTCTTTTAGTAGAAAATGGATGATCCAACATTTTTAACTTGACAATATAACTATAAAATTCTTATTTTTTTTCTGTAAAGTCTGCTTTTGACATTGTTGGAAATATTTTTTTTGGAATCATTTTTTCTAACTACTAAATCCATCAATATCTGAATTCAACATATAAATTCCGAGCATTTCAACGAAACCCTAAAAATTCTAAACATCTGCCTTGCTCATGCAATTCCCCCCTATTTCAAACGTCCCCTCCCCAACGCATCCGAAATACAATGAATAAAATATCAAGTTTCAGCTATAAATCTCTAGAAACATCATCATCATCAATTGTTCCGATCCTTTCGTTCAATTTGTTTATGTGTCATGCACTATTTTTTATTGACCTAGTTGGTGCCTGCAATCCTTTTTTTTTCAAAAAAAAAATAACATAGGATTATCAGTTGCCACGGAAACAGTCGAGGTGTATTTTATTGAATTGGTTGTTTCTTTTAATATACACGTTTGAAGTGTTCCTACTGTAATTTTATTTTTATTTTTAATTTATGGTGGAGATAGGGTGGTGTTTCTATTTTCTCACGATCTGACTTTTGTGAATAGATATCGATCGAGATATTTCATCTCAACGAGAACTTGTAACTTTATTTGGATTTCTGACTTTTTTCACCGAGTCACAGATTTCCAGGAATCCGTCAAAGTCTGAACCAACTCTGGTCCACTGTGCAGTAATTTTCATAATACGTTAGAAATAAGTGACATAATACCTTTAAGCCAATATGTAACTCATTTTCCTTCAGTATTTATTTCCGCCATCGGCTTATAATCTAAATTTATTTTTGGTGCAAGTGTCTGGGTACTTAATTCTGAAAAATAAGTTGATTTTTGTGTACTAGAGCGAATTTTCAGGATTTTTTTATGATTTTAGCAATTTTCCCATTTTTTTGGCACAAAAATTTTAAATTCCAATTTTTCTGGATTCATATTAGATGATATCTTTAATGTTAGGCAGGTTAGCTATGTCTTGAAACAGTTACCACGTTTTAAAACTCAAGCTGTTCTTCACTTTTTGCACAATCGTCTGGTGTTTTTGAAAATACTGTAGAAGCAAACCGATTCCAAACGCGCTCTACCGAACAAACTCGGTTTTTGGCTTGTTCCGGTTCACTTTTGACTCTAAAATAAGATTTTCAAAAATCTTCGTCGACTAAAAATCGATTCTTTCAGACCCGATATTTCAGTTTGTCATTTTAACCTTTAACCGTTTTCTTTACTTTTTTCTGGCACGCTGCCTTTAAAATTGAAAACTGTTTGATACTTTTTAATTTCATTAATTCATCAACTACAGTACTTTTAATTTTCCCCCCTTTTCTCGATGCACTTCTCCTTACCAAAAATCTATCGAATGAGCCGTCATTTTAATGAGATTCCATCCCCCTTTTTTTCTACTATGAAACCGAACACAACTTTTATTTCGTCAAAAAAAAATTGAAAAAGCGGTGTTGTCCTTCTTCACCCCTCCGGCGACGTCCGTCCCCGCAATGCCCCCATTGCCATCAACACTGACATACACAGGCAAAGACAGAGCAAACGTTCGAGCTTATTTAGGAATTGAAAATGAGTTAGGCATGGCTTCTTCTTCTTCTTCCTCGTCTTCTTTTTCCTCTCTTGTTCTCGACCATTTGTGGGTGTGTTGTTGCCGTTTTTTTTTAGTCTTCTTCTTCTTCTGTAGCATAGGCATCGCGGGGGCTCATCCGACGTCTTCTTCCAACATTTTGCACCAAAACGAATAAATGGAAAATAGGAGACAGACGACAACGGACCGAGAGCATGAAGGAAAGGAGAACCAATGTATGGGGAAAAAAAGAACTGCAGCAGTGCAATTACCATCGGGCCCTGGGAAAAAAAAAGAAATTGTTCCGTTGTCACTAGTTTTTGTTTCGTTCTTCTCTTATTTCATCCAAAAGTTCATTCTCTGCATTTTTTCGAGAAGAGTTCTTTCGAGAGTCTGAAATGTTTTCTTTTTCAATTTTTGATCACTAATATACGACATTTTATCAAAATCTGATGAATTATGATTTTTGATCAGATTGGCTCTTAATCTCAGAAATTTAGCTTCAAAACCAAAGCCATTTTCCACAGCGATTAAAAATTAAGCTTGTCGTAACACTTTGGAATTTCTGTTACAAAATCTATACTAAATTAACAGGTAGAAGTTCCGTGCTAAAAAATAGAAAAAGATTGGAGGGTCCGTGATTTGAATTTCAAATATTCGAATCGTTAACAGGTGGCAGTGTGTCTTTAAGACCATATAAAGATAAACATTGAGATGAGCCATATTATTTTCTTTTTTTTTAATTTTCCTGAATATTCGGAATAGAACTGTTGTCGAGTTGCGTCGCAATAAAAAAAAGTCCAAGATTTTTGAGTCAAATATTTTTTTTGGTCATGATGTAAACTACAATAGGTTCGCTCCGTGAAACAAACCCCAAGGTGCTGAAAGTTCAGCGGATTTTATTTTTGGATACTTTTATTTTTGGATAACTTTAAAATAGAGAAAATACTCATTCCAAATATGTTTTTAAAAATGTCTAAAACCACGTAGATGTTGAGAAAATGAGCTTCAAACAATGGTCTAGAAAAAGTTACGAAAACTAGTCCGCGGGAATTATTACGTATAAAATCCAGAAAAATCCAAAAAATTAGGATAAAAGGAACTCCTTTAAGTATTTTTCATAAATATACATTAATACAAAACGAAAAAAGCTCATCGGAAAAAGTTCGGCCATCTTTTTCTAGGCCATTGTTTTGGGGCGCGTTTTCTCGGCTTCTAGGCGGTTTTAGAACATTTTAAAAAGAGATTTGGAATGAGTATTAGTTATATTTTTATGATAGGTGTTTACATTTATTCATTCCGTAGAGTCCTCCTTTAAGCAACTAAGTGCTTACACTAGGGGATTTTTTAAAAGTTATATCAAAAACTGGGTACCTAATCGGAGCAATAACCTATTTCATCATTAGAAAACATTATACCTACAGTATATGGTAGTTTATTTGGAACATTGAAAGCCGATAGCCTGCTAGATGTTAGAGGAACGTGGGAAAATTTGAAAAACCAAATAGAGATATCTTTAAAGCCACTTTTATCTGTTCAAACAAGGGCATCAAAAGCTGTTCACTCCAATATCCTTCTTTTTTTCGATAGTTCCCTTCTCACAGTAGAAACTAACTTAATTTCTCGCGTAGAAACGTAATTTCCAATTTCCCCTACACCTTTTCTTCTACACGCGTTAATTAACGGTCGAAGAGAGAGTGGTGGAAAAAAACGGAACATGTGCGGTATCGCAATGACCTCCTCAATAAAAATGACAGGTTTTTTATGATGAGGAACAATGTCACAGAATGCCTCCCCGAATCCCCCTTTCTACTTCATATTTGACAGATCTTTAATACTGCATCAAAGGGAACACACCGCCATTCATTCATTAATTTGTCACTTGTTTTGTTGTTTCTCACCCCCCGAAAGTTTTCTAACATGTTTGTTTTTTTCCCTCTTCTTCAATTACTGCCACTGATGTACATTTATATTTAAAGTGCACTCAATCATTCTCACCCCCTGTTCGACAAATACCTAAAAAAGAGTGTGGTATCTTGTGAATTTACATATAATATCGAATATCCGATGGAATACACAACCTTTTTTTTTCTTCTGAATAGGTTTCTAGTCATCAATCAAAAAATTCGCTCTTCTTCTCGTGTCCTTCCATTCATTTTGTTTTTTTTTGGAGCATTGGTGCGTAGGATTGATTATTTCGAAAAAGGAGAAAAGAGAGTAATGGTTTGAATCTGGGGCGGAACATTCAGTTTTTTTTTGAGTGAGATTTGTCCAAAAAAGGAGCTCTTTTCCATTTTTTTTCTTTAATTTAAATATTGTTGTTTCGCGCGAAATCCGAGTTTATTATTTTTCGGAGTGATTTCGCTTGTTGAAAATAAGTTTCACTCTGTCTTTAAAGATAGAGTACCCCTTTCAATTTCAAGAGTTAAGCATTTTTGTTTTACTAAAGAAAAACATATTGAAGTTCTAATAAATAAAGATGGGAGGAGTCCTTAAAGGTGGAACTCTTAAAGACAGTGTGTCATTGGTCACAATTTCTCACTGATCCTAGGAAATTTACGAAAAAAAAAATCCAAAGGTTGAAAAACTCTCTTCAAACTATACGCAGTTTATAAAAATTCCTTAATCGATCTGAAATTCAATTTTTTTATCTAGTGAAAAAATTTGCAAAAAAGTAGGAAATTGCACCCGGAATCGAACTTTGGTCTCAAAAACGTAAAACTTTCCACCAAAGTGGCAGCCAAGTTCGATTCCGGGTGCCCCTTTTTCCTTTTTTGCAATTTTTTCACTATTATTTGGGTTTATAAAATTGAAGTTCTGATCGATTTACAAAATGAGTACAGTACTCCTTTCAAAATATTTTGTTTTATTATTCGAAAGGTACTGTTCGTTCAATTCGATTCCAAACGCGCACCACTGTTTTCGCAAGTTTGTATTGCCTTTTCCGCGTCCGTACGTATTGAAAATTTTATTTTTGAGTCATAAATGCATTTTTGGTATCTATTGGACGAATTAAGAAAAATATTTTTTTTTGTCCGTGCACCGGAACATCCCAAAAAATCTAGGTTTGTCAATAGAGCGCGTTTGGAATCGGTTTGCTCCTACAGTAACTGCGCCCTATTGAAAAGATACTGTAGTTATTAAAGGGACATACCGTTGTATCACACCACGATCACACCATTAATACATAATTAACTTGAAAAAGTATAAAAAACGGAAAGAAACTTGCATAATTAGGAGAAGATGTGTTCAAATCGACGAATTTTCAACTTGCGCGTCAAATTCGGTGTGTTGCGTACAATGCACACAGCCGCTTGATTACCGTATCCTCTGAATTAACTGAAATTTCATATTTTCGCCCACATTGTCCTTGGCAAATTATTAAAAATTTTGTTTTTGATATTTTTTTCCAAATTATAGTGAATGGCGTCAACAAGTCGGGTATAAGTACTTCCCTGATTTTTTAAACTTATAAGCTTTCTTAAAGACATGGTGTAACTTTTTTTAAAATAAGTTTTTTAGCAGTAACATAATTTTTTAAATATTCGAACCTTTAATTCTTCATCCAGGTCTAATATTTTGAACTCTAATAATAATAATGTGTGGCACGATGTTTTTAACTCTTCGTTGTGAGACATTTAATGAGTTATATACGTTTTTGGAAAAAGACATCCCCCTCCCCTAGCTTCTTTTTAATCTTTGAAGTTTAAAAGTTTTTGCCTTTAAAATATGAAAATGAAACAAAGAAAAAAAAATACATGTGCACCCCCCGCCCGGTCACCATTGGTTTTTCAGTTGTTGTGTATCCCGCGCACCTTGCTTGCTCATCTCAAATCCTTCCCCCCTCCTTTTCTCCTAGAATGATTTGATTGATGCCAGTCATCTGCTTACTACAAACCACCGCCACCCCGTTTTCAAAACTCATTGACAAATCACATCCCCTCCAAACGAACACACAAATCATTCATTTTTCCCCTATTTATATTCGTTGCCTTTATAATTTCGAGGTCGTTTATTTTATGAGAAGGGGTCATTTTTGAATTGAAATTATGCGAAAAAAAAACGACTGTGTTCGTTCCCCGTCCCTTTCAACAATCCACTGTAATTATGAGAGGAATGAAATGGCTTCTAATAAGCGTGGTGTTGGCGGCGCTCGCCGGATATTTCTCTGTCGTCTGTCTCTCTAGTTCTAAAATTTTTTGTATGTCATTAGGGCATTGTTATTTTGTGGTGTTTGGGGTGGTTTTTTCGAGGTATATTATTATTATTAGTATTAGTATAATATGATGTACCAAATGCACTCTTTTTCTGGTCACCTTATTATAAATGAGGCGGAGGTCATTCATTTCCTGTATATTATTGACAGGTGACTCTTGTGTACAAAATTCTCTGATCGATTGTTTCGGGAGCTCCCGATTCTCTATTTTCAAGTTGTTTTTTATTTTCACAAAAAATAATTGCCTTCAATTCTTTCCTCTTGATGTTTTTCACCGTATTCATTTCTATTTTTGTACCTCTATGCCATCTACTACTCCCGTCCGCGAGAGAATCGCCACTAAACCCCGACCATACTGCAATTATCGTATTTACAGGTTTTCACTAGGTTGCACACTGTGATGCAGCTGTATTAGCTGGCGTCTGCATACGCGGTTTGCATATTATATACTCCTCATCAACACAGCGATTTTGTATTTTACGACTCGAATTTCGAGGGATCTCGGATTCGTCTTGAATTATTAGGTTAGTTGGATTTTTTATTATTTAAAAAAAAATTTGTAATGAGATTTCAAACTGAAAATTTAGACGAACCTGAATTTTTAATTAACAATTTGATAAAAATTGCCCAGAAAAAGTCTTTAAAAATTTATGGCAAAAAATTTGGGAAAACTATAAAATTAACTGAAATATGAGCCCTTTTCAACGAAATTTGTCCCCCGTTTTCGATAATTTGGATTTGTATTTGAATTTGTTTCTTCAGATTATCAAAAATAAAAATTAAACACCAAGAGTTCCTCCATCAATGGCCTAGAAATTCAAGCTAGGCCACAGTTTGGCTTTCTAGGCCACAGTTTGGATTTCTAGGCCATGACTATAATTTCAAAGAAAAGTTCCCATTTTTGGTTATTATCAATGATTTTCAACGAATTTTTTGTTATTTAAATTCAACTATTTATAACTTCTATCATAAAGTCCATTTATTTTGTGTTGAATGAATGAATTCTAACTTTAATTGTTGCGGGGGCTCACGTTTATTTGTATTTCACAAAAAAAACTTGATTCTGCAAACAAATAAGCCATTTTTGTTCAAAAATGTTTCTTTGCTTTCAAAAATTGGTGCTATAACCATGGAGATTGTTTTCATGGACTTGGTTTTAAAAAAAATTCAGTTTGAAATCTCAATTTTTTTCATTTTTTTTCCATTCTATAGTTTTATTTTCTTTTTTATTCATTTCTTATCTCTTGAAATATTAAAATTGTTTATCAATTTCCTTGAAAATTGTTGTGAAACCTACAATTTTTCGCAAAATTTCCATTTTGGTTTTTTTCGCTTTTACTATTACATGTGTCTTTTTTGTTTCTCTCATCTCTTTTACCCACTGCCATCTTCCTCTTCAATATCATCATCATCTGCCATCCCTTCACTCGCCGCCCGGTTAGCTCAGTCGGTAGAGCACCAGACTCTTAATCTGGCTGTCGCGGGTTCGAGCCCCGCATCGGGCTGATGTGAAATTTTTTTTTCGAAAATTTTTTGTTTGCTGATGTCTTTTTTTCTTTCTTATCAATTTTCGCAACACCATTTTTGCATCTTTCGAACAAATTTTTTGTGGCGTTTTTCGCCGTTAAAGATTAGACACAATTGACAGTTACAAACATAGTGATTTCATTGATTTGATATCTGTTTACTTTTTGGAGAAAAAAAAACGCGCAGTTTGAAATGGTTTTCTTCATATTCTCTACTCTTTTTTGCTGATTTTTGTTGTCTCAGTTGTTACTATTTGTCTACACTCATTTTTCGGTCGTCTATTTGTTCTTCTTCACATTTTGTTTATGGATGAACCATTGATTTACTTTAAAATTTCTCAGTTTGTACTTTTAATTGATTTTTTGTTGCTAATATTCGCTAAATATTCACTATTATTCATGTAAAATGGGGCCCCCATGGACTGTACTGTAACCTGGTCAGAAATCTCAACAGTATTTCTCAAGTAGTTTCGAATGCTTTTTTTTTTGAACAGGAATTCAATTAAGATCTCTCAAGTAGACTTTAGACCCGTTCACTTGAACCAAAACCAACCTAACCCCCGAACCGAAATGTATAATTAGACAAACGTCAAGAATTGCTTAAGTGTTATTAAGCATTGACAAATAAAAATCAATTTCTTTTCTTTTTATTAACCTTACTTTTAGTATTTAAAAATCTAAATTATTTTATTCCGATTCTCAAAAGAAATTGAATACGTGTTCTTAAGAATATTCAAATTTTGAGACCATGCATAGATGAAACAGATTGGTTTTGTTTGTTTTCTGGATGAAATCTGAGATTTTGGTTATTGGTTTTATATTTAGCCGTTTTTTTTGAAGATACATTTTGGACTATATTTTAATTTTTTAGGATTAGAAACAATAATGAAATTATTTTCAATAATTAGTTGAATATTAGCATCTAACGCAGAGAATTCATTATTCTGAGAATGATATGAAATATTTTTAGAAATATTAATTATGTGACTTTAAAGGAGGACTATATGCAAATTGTAAATGTTTTTCAATCGACTCAAAATTTGATTTTATATACAGAAACGATATTGAAAAAAATTGCAAAAAAGTATAAATGCAAAAAATTGGCTGCCAGAATCTAACTTTTGAGCGCAAGCGATCACAAGTTGGTGGTTTTTGTGACCAAAGTTCGATTCCGGGAGCTCATTTTTTGCATTTCTACTTTTTTGCAATTTTTCAAAATTGTTTAGGTATATAAAATTGAATCGATTTAACAACATTAGAATTTTCATACGGCCCTCCTTTAAAGACAATGTACCCACTTTTTACGGGCCAATATTTACGAATAAGTTGGAAAAATGCATCGTAATCAGATTTTTGCAATTTTTTTCGTAGTAGCTTCGGCAAAATTGAATTTCAGATCGATTATCAATATCTATAACCTGCGTATAGTCCTTCTTTAAGTTTTAAAAGTGTTTGATCTAAGAAATTGATCTTGTTGATGGCTATGAAGTCAGAAAAATTGCTGAAAACTCCGAAAACTATTTTTTTTCTTCAAATTCTATTGATCGGATTAATTTTTAATTTATTGTAGTTAATTTTATTTGGAAAAACTATCAGTGAATTATCGAAAATAGAGCAAATAAGAGCATTAAATTATTATTATGGAGTCACTGAATGTACAAACGGCATACATAATCAAATATGTGTGTTTTTGCGGGAGAAATTTTCTTTAAAAATACGTAGGGTCTCCAAAAATACGTAGGAAATGAGGGTTAGAAACAATAACAAAGAAAAAGCTTTGTTTTTTGAATTATTTTTGTCAGATTCTGAGTTTTCGAAACCTTTTTTTTTAGAATTCTTCACGGAATAAACGCCCGCGGACTAGTTTTAAATAAGCCTAACATTTTCTAGGATATAGTTTTCAATCGCGGCTAATTAAAAAAAATCAAGCTATAAATTGATTACCATGTATTTTTCCAACTTATTCATAAATATTGGCCCCGTAAAAAATGGGTACACTGTCTTTAAATGAGAACCGTACGCAATTTCTAATGTTGTTAAATCGATTCAAAATTCAATTTTATATACCTAGTGAAAAAATTTGCAAAACAGTAGGAAAGGGCACCCGGAATCGAAATTTGGTCTCAAAAACGTAAAATTTGCAACCAAATTGGCAGTCAAGTTCGATTCCGGGTGCCCTTATTTTTGAATTTCTAGTTTTTTGCAATTTTTTCACTATTATTTCTATAAATAAAATTGAATGCCAGATCGATTTAGCGGCATTTATAACCTATGTCATTCTCTAATAATTTTTGCGGGAGCTTCCGCCGAACGAAAAATAAAAAATACCCTATTACTTGTCTCAAAAGCTTCCATTTTAAAAACTCTCAAGATAATTCGAGTAGTTTAGAACAATAGAAAAATTCTGAAGCTTCTTAGAACCCCCCCCCCCCCCCCCCCCAACCAGAATAAAAGAGTACTTTTTTGGTTGGTTTCAAACCCACATTTTTCATTTCAATTTTTCGCTTTACCTCCCCCCTTCTGACTTCTCATGCATAATACACATAAATAGTATTGTCAGGATAATAATTTCTGGCCGCTCGTTGTGCGGAGTGTCGTTGGGAATTTGCTCGCAGCGCGACCGCAACGCGCTCAAATTCAAATTTCTCAGTTGGTCTTGCGCGTTGCGGTCGCGCTGCGAGGAAATTCCCAACGACACTCCGCAAAATGAGCGGCCAGAAATTTTTATCTTGACAATATTAGCGGCTAACTAGTAAGCAAAGAGGGCGCTAGAGAAACAAACAAAATAGGGGGGAAAAAGGTTACTCGTAGAGAGAAATAGGGAGGTCATCGACCTTTTTTGGGTAGTATTTACGAATGAGAATAGAGCGAACGCGGAGAGAGAGAGAGACCGTCTCTCTCAGTACACCAATCACTCGAACCTCTTCGATTACAATGATGTTTCGGGAGTTTTCCCACCACCACCATCTCTAGCCGCCCCGCTATCGACGCCAATTTATTTCACCCAACCGATGGTGGGACAATTCAATCCATTGTTATTATTTTCCTTGTTTTTTATTTTTTTTAAAGTAAACAAATGATTTTCTGAGAAAAAAAGCTTCTCTGGAAAATAAATCATGCAATTTTCCCATCCAATATTTTTTTGTTGTCCCTTTATGAAATGAGATGACGTGGCAAAATGGTACTTAAGTTTCACAGATTAGGTGATAATATTTTTCAAGATAAACATATAGTGTTATCAATTGTTTGGGGGCTTATTTTGTTTTTTTTTATTTTATTAAAACACTTAAACTTAATGATACCCTGCCTTTAATTCGAATAGTTTTCGAAATAACTTTAAAACATTTTTTTCCACATTTTTTTCGAATTTGTTCCCTTGAAAAAAAAGAAAAAGGAACCAACATTTTTTTTGAAAACCCTTTGTTTTCTCCTCAAAATTCCCATAAATGAAATTGGTTGGCCCGCAAATATAAAAGAGAGAGAGAATGGGGAAAATACTCTGAAATTGTGCATTTCGATGGATTACTTTTAATCCAGAAATGGGGGGAAAATGCATTTTTTTACAACCATTCGTTATTTTCTAATTGAGTTTTTAAATAATGCAAAAATTTCAAAACATTCAAAATTATGCCTATTTTTCTTGAAAACGAGTTTTTCTGAAAATTTTTAAAATTGGAAACTTCTGGAGCATCTATTAATTTTCAGTATTTGGTTCATAATCGGGAGCTTCCGCAGCTAATTTTTAGTCGCATTAAAAATACCTGAAAATCTAAGAAGCTGTAATTTTAGACCTCTAAATCTCTAAAAATTGATATTTTTGATAATTAATTGAGCAATTACGTAATTTTGACAATTAATTAATTAATTGATTATTTGAATTTGTAGAAAATCATATATTAGATTTCCACCCTTTGAAATAACGTTAAAATCGGGAGCCCCACGGTAGCATTTCATAAAAAATTTATGAAACAACCGATTTTCTAAAAATCGGGAGCTCCCGAAACTGAGGTTAATTTAAAACGCATTTTATGAAGATCTATCTAAATTCGAAGTGAAATTTGATACCCAGAAAATGGAAATTTAATTTATTTACGACGCGGAAAAGAAATCGTGAAAAAAAGGAAAGAAACACATTAAATAGAAAAAAAATGAGTTTATTTTTATGATTTCATTGAGCTATTGGATTTGAAAATAGGATATTAAAGGAGGGCTTTACGGAGATAATATCTTAAATGAAAATAGACTTCATTCTCATTCCAAATCTGTTTTTAAAATTTTCTAAAACCACCTAAAAGCCGAGAAAATCAGCTTCAAAATAATGGCCTAGAAAAAGTTGGCCTAACTTTTTCCTATGAGCTTGGTTCGTGTTTCGTTAATAAATACTTATTCAGTATGCTTATATTAGGTTTTTTTTAAAAATTTTTTTTCATTTTTTTCGGTTTTTCACACCCGCGGACTAGTTTTCGTAACTTTTCTAGGCCATTGTTTTGAAGCTCATTTTCTCGACTTCTAGGTGGTTTTGAAAATTTTAAAAACAGATTTGGAATGAGAATGAAGTTTGTTTTCATCCCAGGTACATTCAGTATTTCCGGAAAGCCGTCCTTTAAAAAAAACATCATTTTTCGGGTGCTCCCGAAAAATTTTTCTGATCTCTGTCATAACTTTTTTCGTTGTTTCATTTCGAGGTCCCAAAAACTTTCGATACTCATTTATCCCATTTTACTTGCCCTCCGCGTTCGTTTATGCAACAATTGCGTGTGCATCAGCTTTTCCTTCTTTGGAAGGGGGGGGGGGGGGTCCTTTCATGGTAGTTGTTGTTGTTCTCCCTCTCTCTCTCTCGCTCACTCTCACAACCCATTTCCAAAATTTTCCTTTTCCCCACCGCCACCCCGCCTTCAGAATCTTCATGCTCCTCTCGATTTTGTGTCTTCTCGCGCGTATGAGAGTAGACCCACTGCCCTGAAAAAACTCGGGGGGTATCGACGAAAAGCGACCAAAAGAAGAAGAAGGCATGGAAAAAAAGTTTCTTTATGTCGCATGCATTTGTTGTTTCTTTTTTCCCCTTCTTTCCCTTCTTCTTTTTTTGGTCCCATCAGCCAAAAAAAAAATGGAGAATTTTTTCATTGGTTTTCGTGGAAATAACTGGTTTGAGTGTTGGAGAAACACGAAAAAAAAGGAGAAGAGAAGTGTTGTTGCATTTTTATTTGAAAATCATTTTTATTTATTTGTGTGCCTGTATGTGTATTCACATCATGGCACTGTATTGTGTCTACGACACATATATGTATAGATGGGTTTCGCGGGGGGGAAAAAATTATCGACACTTCTCTTTTTTTTTGCATTTTTTTCTCACGACTTTTGAATTTTACAACATATATAGTGAATAAATATCGTTATATGTACTCAATTTTCTAGTAGTTCAAATAATTGCCTTAAAGACATGGTGCCACTTAATTACACGATAAGTTGTTTAAATTTTTTAAGCCGAAAGCTTCATTTTTTCGGTCTTTAGGAAATTTGCAAAAATTCGAATCTTGAAGGGTTTATATTTTGGCTCAATTAGGATTAAAATGTTTATAAAAAATGCATCTAGGTGACAATTAGCAAATTTACCAAAAAAATACGGTTTTCAACATTTTTAAGACCGAATTTGCTCCCATTTTCGGAAAGTGTTTTCAAAGGAATGCATAAAAATTTTATAATACTGTATTCGAGCGAAATTATAACTTTTCAAGATAATTTTTCGAATAAAAAATGCCACCTCGAGTATTTAAAGGCAGAGTGCCAGTTAAGCCAGGATTTCGTTTTTATTGTTTCAAACCATAAATTTTGCTGATTAAATGAGGGCAGTACGCAAATTGTAAATTTCGCACAAAAATTGGTTTTATATACCGAAAAGATAGTGAAAAAATTGCAAAAAAAGTTGAAATTCAAAAAAATGGGCATCCGGAACCGAAGCGTGGTGGTTTTTGAGGCCAAAGTTCCATTCCGGTTCCCTTATTTTTACTTTTTTGCAAATTTTTCACTATTGTTTATAAAATCAATTTTTGAGCAAAATCGGTATATAAAATCAATTTTTGAGAAAAATTTAGAATTTGCGTACTGTCCTCCTTTCATCAGCAAAAGTTATGTTTTGAAACAATAATGAAATCCCGTTAACTGGCGCTCTGCCTTTAAATACTCCAAATTTACCAAACCCTTATTTTCCATTCATAGGTGCTCGTAAATCAAAAAAAAACAAAAGACATGATTTTTTTCCTTGAGAGTTGTGTCAAAATATTTAAAGATAGAGTGCTATCTAAACAGTAGCAAGTTGTTTTTTTTTTCGTTAAAAAATTCCACCCCGATCAATATACACATTTAAAACGGTTGAATGAACAGAATCCATGGTGGGAGGAAAAAACTCGAAAAACGTTCGACCTTTTCGTTTCGCATCATCGCTTGCCCCTTAATCTAGCGGAGAGGGCGCCGTTCGAAATTCGAAATGGCTTGTGTGTGTGTGTGAACCTTCTGTCGCTTTGGATTTCGCGCGGATTTCGAGGAGCCCCACTATTTTTTCTCAGTCATCAAAAAAACATTTCTCAAAAATAAATCCGCGTAGTAGTAGTACGGATGGAGATGGAAAAGCCCATAAATCTTTACAACTGCTGGTGTACTACTCTCCACTTTTTTGTCCTTCTCATTTTTTTCGCTTCTTATTGCTTATTGCCTCTATGGTAATTGAGTGGACTAATGAGGTGTTATACATTTTTTGAAGTCCTCTTGATTCGATTAGAACATGCAATTATAGAGGAGTCAAAGTGGACGTTTTTTGTTTCGAAAATTTCGGAAAACGACACAAATCCCCCCAGCGATTGACACTCAATTTGAGGGGTGGAAAAAGTGTTCGCGAAGGGGGGTTCGAGAAGAAGCTAGGTCTTCGGGGGGATAATATGACATTACTACGGGAGAGAGCCCCACGTTTTTCCTATCCGTCACTGAATGGTCCAGAGGTGTAATGGGTTTCATGGAAATTTTTGATAGAAGCGGTCAGATTTTTGAGATTTAAAAATTTTTTCTATGACAGGGTTTTTGCGTAAACCACTTACTGGTAGCCTGCTGTCTTTAAAGAATCAGAAAAGGGTTCAAAAAATGTGTTTTTTGAGTTTTTCGTACCTAAAAATTTGATCTCAAATTAATTGCCTTTTGAGGGCTGCTCAACGACACTCAACGCACTGGAAAATTTGAAAGTCTCATTTTCCCGCGAATTTTCCAGTGTGTTGAGTGTCGGCAGCCGCGTTGCGTGCGTGCGGAGCGTCAGTGAGACCCCTCAAACCGCAATGATAAAGAATATTTGAGTTGACACTAAAAATTCGAACTTTAAAGACCTATCACTTTTCTCAAGCTTGACAGAAATCTTGAAAAATTACTGACCCGAATTTGGGGAACATTTTTTGAAAACGCAAATTTTTAAAAGAGTTTGAAAAATGTGATTTTCTAAAATTTCAATCAAATTCGATAGAATTTTGGACGATACTGATTTTAAAAAAAAATTTCTATCAATTGGGAGCTGATGCACAGCACACCAAAGTTTTTTTGGCGAATTTTCAATCTCTGTAAAACTTTGAACCTTTCTTCAATTTATCTGGTACACTGTCTTTAAGAAGAGGTTTCTTTGCTTAAACTTTTTTTTTTGCAAATTCTGAGTTTGATTCATTTTCGTTAGAATCCCTCCCTCCCCCCCCCTCTTTCTCTCTAAACCTCTCCACGGGAGTCCCCTCTCCCTTGGGGTCCTCTCACTGGCATTTTGGCATTTTGCCAAGGGGAGGAAGTTTTTGGGGGGAAAAGAGCCGTGGAAGTGGAAAAGGGTTGTGCTCGAGGGAGTTAGATGCCTATTCAAATAGCTAGAGCTATCCATTCATCTCTTTTGCCCTCTCTCTCTCCCTGTCCCCATCTCTTTAACTCACAATGTGCTTTCTCTTTTTCTGTGTCACCCAACGTTTGGACTCATTTTCGTTTTTAGGCTCGGAGGAGGAAAGGCACACGAAAAAAGAGAAAAGATACAAATTTATATTGTGTATGTTTAGATTAGACTTGTTTGGTTTTTTTTTTCTCGTGTTGCTTCCTTCTACTTGTTTGTGGAGTTGAAACCAATTTTTTTTTTCGCTCCCTCCCATTTTTCCGCCCAAATCTATTTTAAACGAACTTGTTTGCTTTTCAATTCCAATTAACTAACTTTTTCAATTTTTCTTTGTTTTCCAGGGCAAGATACGAAAAAGGAGAAGTCAGTCGCCGAACGGGGGACGGACACAATTTGAGTAGGAATGTCGAATGAAGGAGATCCACCGTCGGGAGGAGTGAATGCTGAAAAGGAACCACAAGAGCAACAACAACAACATAATGGAGGTCATGATGATCAAGGTGCAGCAGTAGGACAAGCATTACCAACAGCTGAGCAAGCCACCGCCGGGGGCAAGGTGAGTCAAAATCAATCTTCAATATTTTGAAATCCATTTAAAAAACGGGAGCAACCGAAATATAAATTTTTAGGCGGAAGGCAGCGCTTCATTCTTGCGAGCCGCTCGTGCTGGTGATCTTGAGAAAGTTCTCGAACTTTTAAGATCTGGAACTGATATCAACACGAGCAATGCGAATGGTCTTAATGCTTTACATTTGGCATCGAAAGAAGGACATAAGGAAGTGGTTAGAGAGCTCATCAAGCGGCAAGCACAAGTTGATGCGGCTACCAGGGTATGTGCTTTTTTTTGAAATTAAAATATCTTTTTTGTTGAAATAAAAAGATTCTGAGAAATTGAGCGCTCCCGCCTATTCTGCGTTGGAAGTGGGAGCGCTAACTGGTTTAGTTTTAAGCGGGCTCGAAATTTTCACGCTTAACCTAGACGGCTTAAACCTGTTTTAACTTTGTTTTCTAATGCGGACTAGTTTTCATAGGTTAAAACGTTTTCTAGGCCATTATTTTGAAGCTCGTTTTAAAGGTTGTTTTAGAAAATTTTAAAAACTGATCTGAATTGAGAAAACCGTCTATTTTTAGATATTAAAAATACATTTATTGGCTGTAAAGTCCTCCTTTAAAAGTCTCCGTTATCAATAACATATTCTTTCGATGACACAAATGTTGAACGTTTTCAGAAAGGTAACACCGCACTTCACATCGCATCACTTGCCGGTCAATCATTAATCGTAACGATTTTGGTTGAAAACAGTGCTAATGTCAATGTTCAATCAGTGAATGGTTTCACTCCTTTGTACATGGCAGCACAGGAAAATCACGAAGACGTTGTTCGATACCTTTTGAGCCATGGAGCCAATCAAGCATTGTCAACAGAGGTGAGCGAGCATCTTGCGAATTGTTTTCTACATTCTGAAGCTTAATAATAATTTTTCTAGGATGGTTTCACACCACTCGCCGTCGCGCTTCAACAAGGACACGATCGTGTTGTCGCCGTTTTGTTGGAAAATGATACAAGAGGAAAAGTTCGCCTTCCGGCGCTTCATATTGCAGCGAAGAAAGATGATACGAAAGCCGCTACTTTGTTGTTGCAGGTTTTTTGAAAAACAAAAAGTTGCCTTTCAATCGATAATTTTTTTTGTAGAACGAGCACAATCCTGATGTGACATCGAAATCTGGTTTCACTCCACTTCATATCGCTTCTCATTATGGTCATGAAAATGTTGCTCAACTTTTGCTGGACAAGGGTGCCAATGTTAATTATCAAGCGAGGCATAATATCAGGTTAGATCTTTAGACCTTTTTTTTTGAGCGGAAGAGCCCATGTGTCGCTTAATTTTATTATACTGGATGAAACACAAAATGCACATACATCGGCCCCTTTTCTATAGAAAAGAGGAAGCACAATTGAATTGTCTCATGGGACCCTTATGTGCTTGCTTTTGGTGCATATTTGTGTACTTGAACAAAAAAAAGAATACAATTTTTCATTATACATATATATATATATTTATATTCAGCCCTCTTCATGTTGCTACAAAATGGGGACGTTCCAACATGGCAAACTTGCTTCTTTCCCGCGGGGCGGTGATCGATTCAAGAACTAAGGATCTATTGACACCACTTCATTGTGCCGCACGCTCGGGACATGATCAAGTCGTCGATTTGCTCGTGGTTCAAGGAGCGCCAATTTCAGCGAAAACCAAGAACGGTCTCGCTCCTTTGCATATGGCCGCTCAGGGGGATCATGTCGATGCTGCACGAACGCTGCTCTATCATCGGGCACCGGTTGATGACGTGACTGTTGATTATTTGACACCGCTTCATGTTGCCGCGCATTGTGGACATGTTCGAGTTGCGAAATTGTTGTTGGATAGGAATGCTGATCCGAATGCGAGGGCTTTGAATGGTTTCACACCTTTGCATATTGCTTGTAAGAAGAATCGGATAAAGGTAATCATTCGATTTTAGGATAATACTTTTTTATTTTTATTTATTTCAGGTCGTTGAACTTCTTTTGAAGTACCGTGCTGCAATCGAAGCGACCACCGAGTCTGGACTCACACCACTTCATGTCGCTTCATTCATGGGAGCGATCAACATCGTGATCTATTTACTTCAACAAGGAGCGAATCCAGATGTGGAAACAGTTCGTGGAGAAACACCACTTCATTTGGCAGCAAGAGCCAACCAAACCGATGTTGTTCGAGTCTTGATCAGAAATGGGGCAAAAGTTGATGCTCAAGCTCGTGAACTTCAAACTCCGCTTCATATTGCCAGTCGTTTGGGCAACACTGATATTGTTGTATTACTTCTTCAAGCGGGAGCAAATTCCAACTCATCAACCCGTGATCAATACACTCCCTTGCATATTGCAGCAAAGGAAGGACAAGAAGAAGTGGCCGCGATTTTATTAGATCACAAGGCTGATAAAACATTGCTCACGAAGAAAGGATTCACTCCATTACACTTGGCAAGTAAATATGGAAATTTGGAAGTCGTCAAACTTTTACTGGAGAGGGGCACTCCGGTAGATATTGAAGGCAAGAATCAAGTGACACCGCTTCATGTCGCCGCACATTATAATAATGATCGAGTTGCGATGCTTTTGCTGGAAAATGGGGCTTCAGCGAAGGCGGCCGCAAAGAATGGATACACTCCGTTACATATTGCTGCAAAGAAGAATCAGATGGAAATCGCGTCGACACTTTTGCAATACAAGGCGGATCCGAACACGAAATCGAGGGCCGGATTCACGCCATTGCATTTGGCCGCACAAGAAGGACATCGTGAGATCTCGGGGCTTCTCATTGAAAATGGTTCAGATGTTGCGGCAAAGGCGAACAATGGTCTTACTGCGATGCATCTTTGTGCACAAGAAGATCACGTACCGGTTGCGCAAATTTTGTTCGATAATCACGCAGAGATCAACAGTAAAACGAATGCTGGATACACTCCATTGCATGTTGCGTGTCATTTCGGACAGCTCAATATGGTTAAATTCCTCGTCGAAAATGGGGCCGACGTTGGTGAGTATTAAACGCGCTGAAAGTACAACTCTATTTTTATATCTAACTTTTTTTAGGAGAGAAAACGAGAGCATCTTATACACCATTGCATCAAGCAGCTCAACAAGGTCACAACAATTGCGTTCGATATCTTTTGGAACATGGGGCGTCTCCAAATGAACAAACTGCTGTAAGTCTTTTTTTTTGTTTGAAAACCCATGGGAAAATCTGTCCATCAAATCAAAAACTACCCCCGACCCTCAATTCATTTTTTTCCTCTATTTCCGATTTCTTCCAGACTGGCCAAACTCCACTCTCAATTGCTCAAAGGCTCGGATACGTGTCGGTGGTTGAAACACTTCGAACGGTTACCGAGACCACCGTCATCACCGAAACAACGACGGTTGATGAACGATATAAACCACAAAATCCGGAAGCTATGAATGAGACGATGTTCTCCGAGTCTGAGGATGAAGGACAAGCGGCCGAGCATGAAGCTATCGCGGCTCATGAAAAGGTAATTTATATCGACACTGGTATTTTTTGAACATTTTGAAATTTGGTTCAGGATTTCTCCGACAATTTGACACAAGGATTACAAGATTCGACTGGTGTTCATATGATTCATACCGGAGAACAGGTAGAATTTTTTTAAACATTTTTTCGAGAAAAACTTGAAGGTACTCTGCCTTTAATGAAAAAAGTGGCACACTGCCTTTAATGAGAAAAAAATGGCACACTGCCTTTAAAAACATGAAATTGAGACTGGAAATGAGAGAGCCTTGATATTGAGAAATGGAAATTTGAGACCCATCCTTATATATTTGAGACCTTGAAAGCTTCATTGATGAGATTTTGCTTTTTTTTTCGTTATATGTATATTTTTCGATCAAAAATACCTTAAAGATAGTGTGCCACTTAATTAAAAAACAGTTTGGTGAAGCTAGATCCTGAATTTCCAGGTTCTGTGCTTCAAAATGCAGAATTTTTCGTTTGAATATTAATGTTTTCAAAATATCTCAAATTTCAAAGACTCATAACTTTTCGGAAAATTTAGCAAATTTTATGAATTTTAATGCATTTTAAAGCTAATAATCTTAATTTTAAGGTTATGTGCTTCAAAATAAACTAAGATTTGTAAAAGTGGACCAATTTTCAAAAAAGTTATAATCGTTTGAAAATTGAGTTTTCGTTCTCTAATTTCAATGGTTTATGACTTTTAGAGAAAATTTCAGAATTTCTATGAATTTATATACTTTTGGATGCTGAGAATCTGAATTTTCAGATTAAATTCTTTTAATTAAGCTAGAATTCATAGAAGTAGACTAATTTTCTAAAAAGTTATGGTTATTTGAAAACAAAACCTTTTGGCTTGAACTTTTCTGATTTTGACACCAAATTTCGATTCCGGGTGCCTATTTTTTGCCTTTTTTTGAGGTATCTAAAAATAAAATTTATTTTCTTGCGTATAACCTTCTTTAACATTAATTTTATTATCTGGGACACTGTCTTTAAGTCCCCATTTTCAGCAGAGCGACCTTCAGAAAGCTTGAAAAAAATCGAAATTGAGAAGCAAGAGACAAAAACAAAATGAAAAATTGCAATGGCTTTCTTAATATTTTCTTTCTGCCGTACGAGCAAAACCTTCCTTCTTCTTCTCTTTTTTTCCTCTTGGGCTCTTCTTTCTAGTTTCTTAATCATCAAAAAAGCAAAAAGCCATTGTCCCCTCTTCTTCTCCCCCCACCACAAAAAATTCCTTCCTTTAGTACACATCTGGTGGTCGTGCTCCTTCTCGTTTTTCTCGTCCGTCCGTCCCACTTTCATAAAAATGTTTATTTATGATGAATGTACGACTACCAATAGTGCCTTACTTACAAAATATATGAAAAGAGACGACCGACCCATCATAATATTTAGAAAAATGGGCTGTCCTTTTTTTTGGGAAATTCTCTGTTTTTTTCTTAAATTTCTGTTCTAATATTTACATTTTTCCAGCTTCTTCAACGAAGTCAAGAGCTCGAGAACGGTGGTGCAATTCCGAAGATCAATTCGGGCGGATTTGCGTCGGCTTCATCACCGGATAAGGAATACGCGGCGAAAGTGGCACCGGTTCAACAACAACGCCCGGCGGCTCATACCAATATAGCTGTAGCTCCGAGAGCGTCGACGAATGATAATGTTGATATTGAGGAATTGGTGAGAAGAGCACAGGTTTGTTAATTTTGCGATTTTTTGGTCGAAGAATCGGCTAGAGGGGGGCATTTTAGGCCCCCATCAAATTGAAGTGAGCCCGACATACTACTGTATTTCGGGCTCAATATGAAATCCTCAAATTTTTTTTGCTGACACCGTGGGAATCAGAATTCGCTAACTTGGAAGGTTATTAAAAATTACGAGAGCAGCTTAGAATCTATAGAAAATAAGCATAAAATTAGTAATTTTCAAAAAAATCCAAATTTTTTCATAACTGCTTTTTTCAGCAGCTTTTCTAAAATACGAGCGCCTGAATCACACTTTTTGGAAAAAAGATGGAATTTTCTCAAATTCTGCCCATCGATTGAAAATTATCCAAATATGATGCTCACTAATTTTTGATCCCTATTTTGAAAGGTTTGAGCCGAGAGTCGAACTTCCAAAGTTCAAAATCGGAATTCTCTTAAAACTGTGAACTTTGGAGGTTTTTAAAAATTACCAGAGCAGCTTAGAATCTGTAGAAAATCAGCATAAAATTAAAAATTTTCAAAAAAAAAATGCTCCAAATTTTTCATAGCTGGTTTTTTTCAGAAGTTTTTCTTAAATACGATTTTCAGCGCCCATTGCTTGAAAATCACACTTTTTTGAAAAAAAAACTGGAATTTTCTCATATTTTGCTTCTCGATTGAAAATTATCCAAATATGATACTCACTAATTTTTTAAACCCTATTTTTAAAAGTTTGATCCGAGTGCACGCTGCAAATTTGAGCATCACATATTTTGCTCATTTTTAATCAGTTTGCAAAAAATTCGAGCTAGATCCAAACTGGCTTATTTTGAAAAATCCCACCCGTGTTAGAGTAGAAAATTCGAAAATTGTTAGAAAACCTCAAAATTCGTTAAAAAACACAATCATATGCTTTCGAACATGCTCACTACATACATTTTAAAGTGGCTTCTCATTAATATCTTTCAAAATGAGAGAAAAACCAATGTTTTTATTGTATTTGTAACAATTTTTAAGCTAAAAATGTCATTTTTTAAACATTTATTATCACTTTCAGGCTAATCCGATCCAAACTTCGAACTACGAATCAAGTGCGATGCTTGATCATTCACAACCGGATAATGTCCCAATCGGACACCATGTTACTCAACCAAGGTTGGTTTAGTTTTCTAATTCTTTCAAAGAAAAAAAACGCATCACTAATTGAATTATTTGATTTAATTAGTGATTATAATACATTAACAGTTTGGAGTCTTTTTTTCTCTAACTAACCTTTTTCTAATTTTTTGCAGTAAACTTCAAAACAAGACGTAAGTTGGTTTTTTATCTCTGTCGTGGTGTCGATTGAGTTATGGAAACATTTATTTTGGTTATGCATGAATTTCTTCTATAAATTATTGATTTTTTTTTCAAATCTGACCCTTTCTTTCAGTTTCTTGATCTCATTCCTTGTTGATGCTCGCGGTGGAGCAATGCGTGGATGCCGTCATTCAGGTGTTCGGATAATTGTGCCACCGAGGAAGGCGTCACAACCGACGAGAGTGACGTGCAGATATTTGAGAAAGGTAAACGGAAAAAACTTCATGTCTATAAATAAAGTTAATATTTTTAGGATAAGCTTGCTCATCCACCACCGCTTAGTGAGGGTGAAGAGTTGGCGTCGAGAATTTTGGAGATGGCACCAGCTGGAGCGAAATTCTTGGGTCCTGTTATTTTGGAAGTTCCGCACTTTGCATCGCTTCGTGATCGGGAACGAGAGATTGTTATTTTGAGATCTGATGATGGACAGCACTGGAAGGAGCATCAGTTGGAAGCGACAGAAGACGCGGTTCAAGAGGTTCTTAATGAATCATTTGATGCTGAAGATTTGGCGCAACTTGATGACTTGCATACCCCAAGAATCACCAGAATTCTCACCAACGACTTCCCGATGTATTTCGCAGTTGTGACGAGAGTTCGACAAGAAGTGCATTGTGTTGGACCGGAAGGTGGAGTGATTATCTCGTCGGTTGTTCCAAGGGTCCAGGCAATCTTCCCGGATGGATCATTGACGAAGACCATCAAAGTGTCGGTTCAAGCGCAACCAGTTCCGCAAGAAATGGTCACAAGACTTCACGGAAATCGTGTCGCTGTTTCACCAATTGTCACCGTTGAACCAAGAAGGAGGAAGTTCCACAAACCGATCACTTTGTGTATTCCATTGCCACAGAGTAATAATAAGGGAATGTTGACGCAATATTCCGGACAACAGGGACAAGAACCACCAACTTTGAGGCTTTTATGCTCGATTACTGGAGGATCAGCACCTGCACAATGGGAGGATATCACTGGAACGACACAATTAACATTCACTGGAGATGAAGTGTCATTCACAACGACTGTCTCCGCCAGATTCTGGCTGATGGATTGTCAAACACCAAGAGATGCAGCAAGAATGGCACAAGAAGTCTACAATGAAGCAATCTCGATTCCATACATGGCCAAGTTTGCCGTATTTGCGAGAAGAACATTCCCAGTTGAAGGACAACTTCGCGTATTCTGTATGACCGATGATAAGGAGGATAAGACGTTGGAAAAGCAGGAACATTTCAAATTGATTGCAAAATCAAGAGATGTCGAAGTTTTGAAAGGAAAACATCAGTTTTTGGAATTTGCCGGAAATTTGGTACCGATCACAAAGAGCGGTGATCAGTTGAGTTTGTTCTTCTTGCCGTTCCAAGAGAATCGATTGGCATTTATGGTGAAAACAAGGAATAAGGATGATTCTGAAGCGGCGACAGAAGGACGATTGGCATTCATGGCTGAGCCAAAGGTTGGTCATTTTTCCTTCTATTATAAAAAAAAATGTTTTTTTTTCAGATTCGCGCTGAATCATTACCAGCTCAGCAACCGATTTGCACGTTAGCGATTTCATTGCCAGAATATACTGGAGAAGTGAAAACAACAACGAAATCTACAAAGGATACGACACCATTTGAGCAGAAGTATCAATCAGCATTGAACGCTGAATTGCCGGAGTTTGTCCACCCGAATATTAGTAAAGGAATAGGAGCAGATTGGCCAAGATTGGGAAGAGCGTTAGAAGTACCGCATAGAGATATCCAACACATTCGGCAAAACTATCCGGGACACGAATTGAAGAATACGCTCAAGATTTGGATTCATTTGAAGAAGGAAGAAGCGACACCGGAGAATTTGGACAATGCTTTGCGACAGATCGGAAGAGATGACATCGTTCGAAGTATTGCTTATGGAGAGCCGGAAGCGTTGAACAATTATTCGCAGGCTTCTGATTCGCCAAGTCAGAAGAGAGAACCGATTAGACATTTCGAGAATGTTGAACCAGTTAGATATGAGGTTAAGCGAGAGGTTAGGACAGAAGATTTAGTGACTAGAGAACCGATCTCTGAGAAGGTTTCCGAACCGGTAGAAAGTTATAGTGGAGCTTCACACCTCCAGCATAGTCCAGTTCCGGAGGAGCCTGAGGAGGAGGAAGATGCGACAGAAGCTGAAGGTACCTTTTTTTTTTGAGAAAATGAAATTTTAAATTTTAAATTTGATTTTCAGAAGAAGCACCAGTTTCCGAACTTCGAACGGTTGTAAGGACCGAACGACATGTTCATGATACAGAAGCTGGACCAGTTGTCGAGGAACGAACAATCACAACAACTTATGAAGATGATGTGGCAGTTAATGAAAATGTAGTTGATCGAACTGTCCCATTGAATGAGGAAGAACAACAAAAGTAGGATTAATATTAAAAGGAGGACTTTACGGAGATACTGAATGCCACTGGGATGAAAATAGACTTCATTCTCATTCCAAATCTGTTTTTTAAATTTTCTAAAACCACCTAGAAGCCGAAATGACGCGTTTCAAAACAATGGCCTAGAAAAACTTTTTTTGTCATGTCTGCGGACTAGTTTTTCGCCGTTTACCTTTTTTCTAGGCCATTGTTGTGAAGCTTGGTTTTCTCGGCTTCTAGGTGGTTTTAGAAAATTTTAAAAACAGATTTGGAATGAGAATGAAGTGTATTTTCATTTAAGATACGTTTCATATCTCCGTAAAATCCTCTTTTAAAGAGTGCATGGAATAAGTTCGAAAATTTTCAGATGGGATGAATTAAACAGATTGGCTGAAGAAGTCCCACATCTCAAACAAACAACAAATGAAGCTGATCTTCCAGAAGGTGTCGAACAAAACACCGAAACGGAACGACATGTCGATGAAGATGGAACAGTCGTCACGACCACTGTAACAACAAGTCATATTAGTGGTAAGCAAAAGGATCCGCCCTGTTTTTTTCAAATTTTTCGCTTCAAGACCCATTAGCACCCTCTCTCTAACTTTCAGAATCACCTGCTGGTTCACCCTCACCAACTCCTCAAGAAGGTAGCTAACTCTTCCAGTCTTACAACCGTTTCCTCTTTTTTTTCCAAATTTTTATTTATTATGGTTTTTTGCTCGTTTCAAAAAAAGAAAGCCAATGAATACCCTGCCATTTTAATTTTTTAATCTCAAATTTGCTGTAATGAAAATAAAGCTCTTATTATTTCTCAATTTAAAAGAAGAAAAAAATAACGGTTCGATGATGATGATGGTTTTTAAGTATCTTCTTTTTTGTTGCATGCTTACGTGCTTCGTGCTCCGACGAACCAACAGCTGTTGTTGTTTTGTGAATGTGCTCTGCTCTGCAGCGCTTTTTGCGTCTTTCGAAGGAGCCGCCTCTTTTCGAATAAAGGTTGGAGAGGATCATTTTCAAAGGTTTTTGGCGACTTCTTCAATCCTTTTTTTAAATATGGCAAACTATATTGTGTCTGGTGTATTAACCGATGGAACTCCGATTCTTTTTGGAACACTCGACTCTTATGGAACATCTGTGTCGGCGATTCATCATGTTGTGTCTTCAAGCAAATTCGAAGCAGAATCATGGGACGGCGAACACGCCGAACACGAACAGGACGATGAAACAACGCCACGACGATTTTCAGTGTATCTCGAGCCGGAAAATAATGATGCAGCTGATGAGGACACGCCCATCGCCAGCAGTGCGCAGTTTGAGCCACGAGCGCGCTCCGCGTCACTTGCCGCTGCACTGCTCGAACTCGACCCACGTGGAGTGCCATTAGTTCAGTTTTTCAAGCTCGCCGCTTCTAGTCCATTCGTGGAAGTCGACGAAGGAGAGGCGGAGATTCAACCAACAGACAGTGAGCGGGTGTTGAGCGATTTGTTGTTCACACTCAATAATTTGAGAATGTCACAACCGGAGAAGCATCAAGAAGCGATTGCACGTCTTCGTGAGCTGGAAGAGGAGTTGAGAGCTGCCGGAGCGGTCACCCCAGCTGATCCTCAAGTAGCCGAGGCTGTCGCAAGAGCGCTTGCCGTAGCAGGAGCGGGCAGAGATGTTCAAATCCGCGTCAATCAGAGTAAACATACAACCACTACCAAAACAGTCTACGAGACGGAGACTCCCGCAATGGCTGGAATGGATTCAGAGCAGATTCGTGAATTGCAGAAGCAAATTTTGACTGATATTTGTATGTTAAAATGTGTTTTTCGGGGCTTTTTTATTATCATCGAACCGTTTTTTATCTTTTAAATAGAGTGTAAAATTTTCAATTTTCAAAATTAATATCAATTTTTCTTCCAGCGAGCGGTGCTAACGACCAACAAACTGATTCTGGCACGACTCAGAAGAAGGAAACAGCCGAAGAAGGATTCACCAATGAAGATGGATCGGTTGTGGTATCGAAGAAGATGACGCGAGTGGTCACAACAACAAGAACCACACTTCCAGGTATTTATTTACATATATTGGTTAACGTTTTAAATATTTGCTCCAAAAATATGCTCTTTCTTGCTCTTTTCCCCCCAATCAATAGATATTTCTCAATTGTTAGAACACATGAATGTTGTTACTCGGTTGATGGGGAAATGGGAAAGATCGGGGGATTTGCGGAGAGCGCAGAGATTCATTACACAATGTATTTTTGAGCACTCTTTGCGGGGAAAATGAGAAAAAAGATAAGAGATGAGATTTTGAAGAGATAAAATTGTTAGTAATTTTGAATAGGGAAATTTAAAAAATTCAAAATATTTTCAATTTTTTCAGGAGAAGGAGAAGAGCCATCAGCACCTGGTGAGTAGGATGGATTCAGTGGACTCGGAAGACTTCTATCCATCAAAAATTCATCATCTCACGGACCCCCTCTTTAATCAAATTTGCAAACACCAAAAAAAAGACAACAAGCTTATAGATTTATATTTGTGTTCTCTGTTAAACAAAATAAAATACCTATGGTTTCTTAAAAATAAACTGTTTTTTGAAATAAATAAATAAATAAATATATTTTATGTTTTGTTTGTGATGGTGATGGTTGTATGCATGGGTGGGGATTATGTTTCAGAAGTTTTGATGATCTGAAAATCAGATGAAAATTTGAGTTTTTTTCGGGAAAAAGCATGAAAAAAGATTTTGTTCGAAAAAATATATAATAAAATTGATGTCGTAAATTTGTTGTTTTAGTTTTATTTACAAATTTGAATGAGATCTATTCACAAATTTCAGAAATTAAAAAATTTATAGTTGATTTTTGTAAAAATTTGAAATTAGACAAAAAACATATCTCATTTCTGTTTTCGAATCAATTTTAGAAGAAGTTTTTTAGAAAAAGGTTTTTTTTGAAAAATATTCCAAAATTTTGATTGATTGATTGAAAATATTCCAAATTTCAGGGGTTCGTGAAAGGTGGTTTTTTGAATAGAAGTTTTTGAAAATATGCGGCAAATTTAAAAAAAAAAATTGAAATTTCAGAGTCACCGGTGGAATCGCTGGGATCAGTGAAAGATAGAATTGCGATGTTTGAGCAGCAGATGAACAAGGAATCCACGCCAGATACGACTTCATTGGAATCGGGTTCGCATCCCGAATCGGCTTCACATCCGGAACCGGCTTCACATCCGGAACCGGCTCCTAGAACATCACAAAAACCGGTTGAAATTATAACAACAGATGCTCATGAACTCAGCGAGCCCGAAGAGATTGAAAAGGAGGAAGATACCAGGCCGGAGACACTTTCCGCAGTTGGAATTGTTATAACACCGCATACTCCAATTCCACCAGAGGATGATTTTGAAGAAGAGCCGTTGAAACCATCACAAGAGGTTATTTCGGAGGCAAAGATCAAGGATCTTAGAGAATATGATGATGAAGAGCTTGCTGCAGAACTTGAACCATCGGAAGAGCATGTAGCAGTTGCTGAGATTAAGCATTCGCCAACTGCTTCGGATGATGAAAGACTGAGCTCGCCTGAAAGCGAACGAGCTGCTTTTGAAACTCAACAAACGAGTTTGGAAGAAGAACATGTTGTTGAACAATTCGGAAAGACGGAAGAAGCTGAACCAATTGACAAGAAGCCGGTATACGCTGGTCTTGAAGAGCAGGAAGAACCATCTCCAGTTGTTTCTGAGAAGCCAATTGCACAAGAATATGCGGAGAGTGTGACGTCAGTTACTGACGATGATGAACATGATGAGGAGAAGAAATCAAGAATTGGAGATATTGCAAAGAAGGCTGGAATGATTGTTGGAGGAGTTATTGCTGCACCAGTTGCTGCTGCTGTTATTGGTGGAAAGGCTGCTTATGATGCATTGAAAAGAGATTCGGATGGTGAGGAGGAAAATGCTCCACGAACATCTGAAGGATCATTGGTCGACGAACCACATCATGATGAATTTGATCGCGAACATTTCGAAACCATTCCATCAGAAACAACAACACATGAAATCTCTGATGTGCGCGAGCCATATGATGCAGATGAACATGAGGTGTCGAGCGTTCAAACTGCGGACGAAATCGATCGTTCATCTCCAGACCGCATTGATAGAGAAGAACAAGAAGTTTCAGAATCAGAGCCAATTGAAACTAGACCACAAACTGAGGAATTGCACAAAGCACCAATATCTATTACTGACGAAGAAATTGATCGCCCACGTTCAGAAGCATCGGAAAGAGAGGTGGAACAACCAGATGTAATTACCACGACCACTACAACAACAACAGTTACTAAGGAATACTACGAACCATCAGAATCTCCAATTCATGAAACTGAGGCTCATCATGTTGCTGAAACAGTCGACGATGTTCATAAGACATCTGGTTCCCCCGATCATGAAACAGTTGAATCACCATTAAGTTTGGTCGAAGAAGATGTACAATCAGTTCAACAACAAGAATCATCAGTTCCATCCGAAGCAGTTCACCATGTTGTTGAAACAAGAACTACTACCACAGTTACCAGGGAATATGATGAGAAACCAGATGCTGAAATCACCACAGATGTTGCTAGACCTGGTTCTATCGATTCAGAGAATGCTTCCGAAGTTGCTGCAGCTCACCCAACTCTAGAATCACCGATTCTGTCGCACAAAGACGCGGATGAATTATATCAAGAGTCACCAATTCCTTCCGAAAGGTCCATTGATCATGTTGTTGAAACTACAACTACCGTCACGCGAACACTCCATGAATTCCCACAAGACATTGAACAAGAAAACCGTCATGATGAAACTCAACAGCCCGAATCTGTCAAGTCAGGAGAAACATCACCCGTGACTGCAATTCCAGTTGATGAATCGGTAGAAGTTCAGCAACCTGTCATTGAAACAGTCACGACGACAACAGTTACCAAAGAGTTCTATGAGCCAACGGACGCTTCAACAGAAGAAGTGAAATCTGAATTGCCAGAGGAAGAAAGACATGAACCTTCTCGTCAGGAATCTCCTGCTCCATCAGAGGGATCAGTTCAACACATTGTTGAAACAACTACCAAAACAACTGTTACAAAAGAATTCTACGAACCATCAGAATCCCCGGATCATCATGAAGGATTCAGACCTGAATCACCATCTCATTTCAAACAAGATGATGAACGTTCTCATCCAGAATCTCCTGCTCCATCAGAGGAATCAATTCAACATATTGTTGAAACAACTACAACAACTGTCACTCGAGTTTTTGATGAAAAACCAGTTGAAGATGTTGAGCCGACTGTTCATCATGAAGAAGCTCAGATTCCAGAATCAGTAGAATCCGGAAATGTGCCAACACCTGCTGCAACTCCGGCTGATGAACAAGAACCGGACCATGTCGTTGAAACAATTACCACAACAACCGTCACACAAGAATTTGGCGTAAAACCGGATGCGGATGTTGAACCTACTATTCATCATTATGACATTGAACGACCAGAATCAGTGGAATCCGAAAAAGTTGCATCACCTTCTGCCACTTCAAGACCAGCAGATGATTCGCATCATATCGTTGAGACGACCACAACAACCACAGTTACTAGAGAAATCTACGAGCCATCGGAGACTTATGAAGAATCAACTCAACTTGAGGAATATCCAGTCGTATCACCAACCAGAGAAAGACCATCGGAATCTTACGAAGAACCATCCCACAGTGAAAAACGTCCAGTTGAATCACCAGTGACTGAATCAACAACTCGTACATATGAATTCCATGAACAACCAGTTCATCATGAAGCGGAAGATGCTGAAAGTGATGGAGAAGGAGTTGGAAGTAAGATTCTTGGATTTGCAAAGAAAGCTGGAATGGTTGCCGGCGGAGTCATTGCTGCACCAGTTGCTGCTGCTGTTATTGGAGGAAAAGCTGCATATGATGCTTTGAAAAGGGATTCGGATGATGAGGAAGAAGAACAAGTACCACGAACCTCTGAAGGACAGCTGGACGCTCAAGCGCGCTCTGATGATTTTGAACAGCCATCCGAAACTGCCGATGAAAAATCTGAGAAGTCTGAACCTCAAGACACGTTCAGACATGATGACAATGAGCAAGTTTTTGAAGTACCACACGTTCATGAAACAACTACAAAAACCACAACAACAGTGACCAAGGAATTCTACGAACCATCGGAATCGCCATCACATTTGCAAGAATACGATGAGTCTTCTCGCCAATTGTCGCCAGTTCCATCAGAGGAATCAATTCAACACGTTGTTGAAACCACAACTACAACAACAATCACTCGAGAATTTGATGAAGAACCAGAGGAATATGTTGAATCTTCTATTCATCACGATGAGGTTGAACGACCTGAATCTGTGGAATCGGAAAAAGTTGTAACTCGAGAATTTGATGATAAACCTGTCGAAGAAATTGAATCTCCTGTTCATCACGAGTCTCCTATTCACGATCGACAAGAATTGGTGGAATCCAGCACAGTTGCACCGACTTCTGATGAACCAGAATCAGAACGTGTCGTTGAAACAACCGTTACTACAACTGCCACAAGGGAATTCTATGAACCATTGGAATCCCTGGATCGTCATGAAGGATTCAGAACTGCTGAATCACCAACTCATTTCGAGCACGATGATGAACATTCTCGTCAACAGTCTCCTGCTCCATCTGAACAATCAGTTCAACATGTTGTGGAAACAACAACTACAACAACCGTCACCCGAGAATTTGGCGAAGAACCAGAGGAACTTGTTGAATCTTCCATTCATCACGATGACGTTGAACGACCTGAATCAGTGGAAAAAGTTGCATCGCCTTCTGCATCAGAAGACGATTCACATCATATCATTGAGACAACCACAACAACAACATCAACCAGAGAAATCTACGAGCCATCGGAATTAGTGGAATCGGAAAACACATCAGAATCACATGTTCCAGCAGACCACAATCGCCATGAGTTCGTCGAAACAACAACGGTTATCACTGTCACAAAAGAAAGTGATGATGAAGAACCAGTCATTTCTGAGACTACAACTGTGACTCGCAAGTTCTACGATGAGGAAGAGGATCTTGAATCTAAATCTGAATCAACTATTGTACATCCCGTAGATTCTGAGAAGCAATCAGAATCACAAGCCGATAACGAACAAGATATTGGAGGGAAATCAACTTCACCAATTGTTGAAGAATCAATTATCAGTCAAGAACATCGAGAACATGAAGAACCAAGTTCAACAACAGAGGAAGTAAGCCAACGAGCACCATCCGTTGATTCTGAGAAATCAGCTGATCTTCAACAAACAAGATCGTCAATTCCATTCGAAACTGATGAACATCAAACCATTTCAATGACGGCCACTCATGAACTTGTTAATGAACCTGGTCGCGAAGAAGTTCATCTTGAAGAAACACTTCCATCTCAGAAAACACATTCCCCACCGCCAATTGAACCAGAACGTGAACATGAAACGGCAGAACATCATGAAGTTCCATCTCATCATGAGGAATATCCAGTCGAATCACCAGCTGGAGAAAGACCATCGGAATCTTACGAAGAACCATCCCACATTGAACAACGTCCAGTTGAATCACCAGTGACTGAATCAACAACTCATACATATCAATTCCATGAACAACCTATTCATCATGAAGAAGAAGATGCAGAAAGCGATGGAGAAGGAGTTGGAAGTAAGATTCTTGGATTTGCAAAGAAAGCTGGAATGGTTGCTGGAGGAGTCATTGCTGCCCCAGTTGCTGCTGCTGTTATTGGAGGAAAAGCTGCGTACGAAGCATTGAAAAGAGATTCGGATGATGAGGAAGAACATGCGCCGCGAACATCTGAAGGACCATTGGCTGATCAATCACATTATGATGCATTTGATCGTGAACATTTCGAAACGATTCCGTCAGAAACAACACCACATAAAGTATCCGAGCCGACTCATCTTGAAGAAACCACCGTTGCTGAAAAGTTGGACCAGGAAGATGATCGTTTACATCAGCAATCTCCAGTTTCTGCCGAACCAGTCTCTGAAATTCAATCGATTAAGAGTGAAAAACACGATGAACCACTGTCACCAACTTCAGCAGTTGAGCCATCGCGTCATGTAGTTGAAACCCATGAATTTGAAGAACAGGAACCCGAATATGGCAGTGAAAAGACTCCAATTGATGAGTCAATTGTAACTGAACATCATGACGAATCTCCAAAAACTGAATCTTCAATCCTTCCTGGTCAAGAAGATGTTCTTTCAATTAACGAGCCCGAATCCCCAGTTCAGCCAGAAGGAACCGCTCACGAAATTGTTGAAACAACAACAACCACAATCACAAGAACTTTCGATGAAAGACCTGATGAAGCACTAAGCCATCACGATGACGTTGAAAGTTCAGAATCTGTTACATCCGATAGAGATTCATCAGTGATTCCAGAAGCAGAACATGATATTCATCAAATTGTCGAGACAACTACAACAACTATTGTGACTGAGGACGCTTATGAACCAACAGAATCTCCTTCACAGCATGAAGAACATCCACAATTCGAATCACCAATTGAAGATGAATCACAACAAAGAGTCATTTCACCAGTTTCTTCACATGATTCGGACAATTTAGCAGTGAATGGTGGTCATGATGAATTCAACTTGCCACGATCGGCAGAAATACAAGAAATTGCATCAGTTGCTGCTCACTCGGATGTTCAACTTCCGATAACTGAGGAACAAGAATCGCCAGCAGTTTCTGATAGATCTTTGATTGTTCACGACGAATCCCAACAATTCGACGACTATTCGCCGAGAGATGATGTTGATGATCAAAAAGAACAGGAAGAAATTGTCTCATCGCCACTGAAATCTGAAGCTGATGTAGCTCATCAATTGGAATCTTCGCAACAAGATTCGCATTTGATCGTTGAGCCGACCGAAGAAGTTGAAAAGTACGCGGAATCGCCAGATCAATTGGAAAAAGCAGATGATCAATTCGTTCAACAATTGGTATCCCCAGTTCCATCGGAAGCATCGGTTCAAGAACACGTTTCGTCGGAAGTAACAAAACCATCAGTTGACGAGTCGGCGGTACGTGAATCAGATGTTCTGCCAGTAGAAGAAATCCAACGTCAAGAAATTGTCTCATCTCCAGTGCAACCTGAGCACGACGAAGGTTTTCAATTAGAATCGCCAAAGAAGGACGTGCATTCGATTGTTGAAACGACTACTTCCACAATTGTTACAAAAACTTTCCAAGAGGAAGTTCCATCTCATCATGAGGAATATCCAGCTGAATCACCAGTGACTGAATCAACAACTCATACATATGAATTCCATGAACAACCAGTGCATCATGAAGAAGATGCTGAAAGTGATGGAGAAGGAGTTGGAAGTAAGATTCTTGGATTCGCAAAGAAAGCTGGAATGGTTGCCGGTGGAGTTATTGCCGCACCAGTTGCTGCTGCTGTTATTGGAGGAAAAGCTGCTTATGAAGCATTGAAAAGGGATTCTGACGATGAAGAAGAACATGCGCCACGAACATCTGAAGGAACATTGGTCGACCAGCAACATCATGATGCGTTTGAGCACGAACACTTCGATATTCAAAAGGACACTTTTGAATCTCATATTCCAACTGATGAAGATCTTCATAAGATTCTTGAGACAGAGACAACAACTGACGCTGCTCAACATTTTGATGAGGAACCACAACAGTCAGAAATTGTGGAAGAAATCCAGCATTTGCCATCAGATGAGTCGAAGAGAGAAATCGATACTAGATCACCATATGGATCGGAACAAGATTTGCATCATACTGTTGAAACAACTACAACAACTGTTACAAAAGAATTCTACGAACCATCAGAATCCCCGGATCATCATGAAGGATTCAGACCTGAATCACCTTCTCATTTCAAGCAAGATGATGAACGTTCACATCCAGAATCTCCTGCTCCATCAGAGGAATCAATTCGACATATTGTTGAAACCACTACTACAACAACAACCACTCGAGAATTTGATGAAAAACCAGATGAAGATGTTGAACCGGCTGTTCATCATGAACAAGCCCAGATACCAGAATCAGTAGAATCCGGAAATGTGCCAACTTCTGCTTCAACTCCGGCTGATGAACAAGAACCTGACCACGTCGTTGAAACAATTACCACAACAACTATCACTCAAGAATTTTATGAAAAACCAGAGGAACATGTTGAATCTCCAATTCATCACGACGATGCTGAACGACCTGGATCAGTTGGTTTCGAAAGTGAGCTCGTAGATACTTCGAAGGATGACGAAAAATTATATGAACAATATTCTGAAGAACAACCAACAGCTGATTTAAAAGAAGATGATAATTCAATCCAACAATTGGAATCGCCAGTTCCTTCTGAACTGTCTGTACAACATGTTATTGAAACAACTACCACAACAACTGTCACGAAGGAATTAGACGACAATGAACTCCAGGAATCCGGAAATGTATCACCAGTTCCAGTTACTGCATCGCCAACACCATCAGATAAGGACCATCATATTGTCGAGACAACAACAACTTCTACAATCATTGAAAAACATGAATTATTGGAAGCTCCTTTGAGTGAACGAACTGAATCCGACGACGAGGATTATGTGCATCCAGTTGTTGAAACAACCACGACAACAACAGTCACCAAGGAATATTATGAACCGTCAGAATCTCCAGTTCAATCTGAAAAAGAAGTTACCCAGTCAACTGCAGCATCCGATATATCCGCAAAGGTTGAGGAACACGACATTCACCCAGAGATTGCAGTCCACGAATCACCGGAACCCTTGACAGAACAAAGAACCGAAGCAATTTTCCAACGAGATTCCGACGCTGAATATCCACCCTCACCAGCTGAATCTGACGAATCCATGATTATCCATGATTCGCCGATACAGGAACAACAAGAAACAACAATTTCATCAGCTGAACCAACGGAACGTTTGCCACAAATTTCACCAGTTCACAAAGATGTTCAACATCAAGAGATCGTCTCATCCCCAGTTCAATCTGAGCATGATGAATCTCTTCAATATAAATCACCTGAAAAAGATTCTCATTCGATTGTTGAAACAATAACTTCCACCACAACTTTCCATGAAGAAGTACCAGAACATCAAGTTCCATCTCATCATGAGGAATATCCAGTCGAATCACCAACCAAGGAAAGACCATCGGAATCTTATGAAGAACCATCACACATTGAACAGCGTCCAGTTGGATCACCAGTGACTGAATCAACAACTCATACATATAAATTCCATGAACAACCAATTCATCATGACGAAGAAGATGCAGAAAGTGAAGGAGAAGGTGTTGGAAGTAAGATTCTCGGATTCGCAAAGAAAGCAGGAATGGTTGCCGGAGGTGTTATTGCTGCACCAGTAGCTGCCGCTGTAATTGGAGGAAAAGCTGCGTACGAGGCATTGAAAAGAGATTCGGATGATGAGGAAGAACGTGCACCACAAACATCAGCAAGACCACTGGATGATCAACAACACCATGACTATTTCGAGACCCAAAAGTACGAATCTGAGCCTCAAATTCTTGCTGAACAGCCATCATCTGATGCCCAATTTGAAGACGTTCACCACGACATCATTGAAAGTCGAACAACAACAATTTCCACAAGTGAAGTCATCAATGAGCCAAGTCATGATGTTCCAGCTGATTCTAGTGAAATCGGTCAATTCGATTCAGCATCTACAAAATCATTAAATGGATCACCAGAACCGTCAGAACATGAACAGGAAATCCACTTTGAATCACGAACCGAAGTTGATCAATCACCAATTCACCACGATCAATTGGAATCACCAGTTTCTGAACATCCAGTTTCTTATTCGCCAGTGTCAACTGAACCAGAACACCATACTACTGTTGAGACAGTTACAACTACGGTGACTCATGACGTTTATGAGCCAGCGACGTCAGCACACCATGAAGCTCTACAAGACGAAAGTTCAATCGAAGAACCAGCTCAACAACCTGAATCTCCAGTTATACCAGAGCAATTTGTTGAAGAGAAAGCTGATGTTTCACATGAAGAAGATGTTCAACGTCAAGAAATTTTCTCATCTCCAGTTAAATCGGAACACGATACATCTCGTCAATTGGAAGAAGAAGAACACGAAGATCACGAAATTTCTTCCCACCACGATGAATATCCAACCGAAACACTTGTGGCTGAAACAATCACCCACGAAATCCACGAACAACCGGCTCAAGGTGACGAGGAACAGAGAGAAATCCATGATGAAGATTATGAACAATCTCGTCAACATTCTCCAGCTCCATTCGAAAAATCAGTTCAACATATTGTTGAAACCACTACTACAACAACCACCACTACTAGCGAGTTCGATGAAAAACCATATGGAGATATTGAGCCAGCTGTTCAGCACGACGAAGCAGTGGAATACGAAAAAGTTTCATCACGTGCTGCAACTCCGGCTGATGACCAAGAACATGCCGTTGAAGCAATTACCACAACAACTGTCACTCAAGAATTTGACGTAAGACCGGATGAATATGCAGAAACTACTGCTCATCATGACGAAACTGAACGGCCAAGATCAGTGGAATCCGAAAAAGTTCAATCATCAGAAACTCAGGATGTCAAACGAGAACCAGAACACGACGTTGAAGCAACCAAGGAATTCTATGAACCATCGGAATCCCCGGATCATCATGAAGGACTCAGAACTGAATCACCAACTCATTTAGAGCGCGATGATGAACATTCTCGTCAACAATCTCCTGCTCCATCTGAGCAATCAGTTCAACATGTTGTGGAAACAACAACTACAACAACTATCACTCGAGAATTTGGCGAAGAACCAGAAAAACTTGTTGAACCTTCAATTCATCACGATGACATTGAACGACCTGAATCAGCGGAATCGGAAAAAGTTGCATCACCTTCTGCTGCTTCAAAAGTAGAAGACGATTCACACCATATCATTGAGACAACCACAACAACCACAGTTACCAGAGATATCTATGAGCCATCGGAGACTAATGAAGAATCAACTCAACGTGAGGAATATCCAGTCGAATCACCAACCAGAGAAAGACCAGAGGAATCTTACGAAGAACAACCATCTCACATTGAACAACGTCCAGTTGAATCACCAGTGACTGAATCAACAACTCGTACATATGAATTCCATGAACAACCAATTCATCATGAAGAAGAAGAAGAAGATGCTGAAAGTGATGGAGAAGGAGTTGGAAGTAAGATTCTTGGATTTGCAAAGAAAGCTGGAATGGTTGCCGGTGGAGTCATTGCTGCCCCAGTTGCTGCTGCTGTTATTGGAGGAAAAGCTGCTTACGAAGCATTGAAAAGAGATTCGGATGATGAGGAAGAACATGCACCACAAACCTCTGAAGGGTCATTGTATGAACAATCGCGTCATGCTGATTTCGAGCAGAAGGAAATCGAGTCTTCACTTGCATCACCTGTAATCGAAACCACCGAAGCGTCTATTAGAGATGAGGAACCGCATGTTGTCGAATCAAAGGGATACGCTGAAGAACATCCAGAGCATGAAGAAGGACATAATTTCCAGCAAACTACTGTTCCATCTCGTCTTATGCAACATGTCGAAGAAGAACCAGAAAATATTGCTGCACCAACGGAGGATCTTTCGCCAACGGATGAACTTCCATCTTCACCAAAGCATGATGACGCAGAGCATATCATTGAAACAGAACAGTATTCTACTGATGTACATGCTCCATCTCCAGTCCAATCAGAACATGACGACCATCATCATCATGTAATTGAAACAACCACAACTGTGACCACTACTCGAGAATCTTTGGATGACTCAGAAGTACCAATTCATCGTGAAGATATACCTGATGACGAAGAATCACATATTGTTGAATCCCAACAATATCATGATGAACCAGTTACACCAACACAATCGGAGCAAGATGATCATGACCATCATCATGTTATTGAAACTACAACCACAACTGTTACCCGAGAATACTTTGATGATTCGGAGCCACATGTTATTGAATCTCAAGAATTTGAATCGGAACATCGGCTACATGACGATGAAAAAGCTGACACTGCGTCTACCCGATCTCTCGACGGAGCTTCCATTCCTTCAGAACACGATCACCATCATGTTGTTGAAAAAACCACTACCACAACGGTGACAAAAGAATATTATGATGACGATGAACCTGTTACAATTGCATTCGAAAAAGCTGAACATGTCGTTGATTCTGAAGAATATGATCGAGATGAAGAATCTAGCCAAGCTGAAGATCATGTCGCTGTGATGAATGTGGAGAAAGAAGATGTTCCAGCCGAAGAGTTCCCACACGTTGTTGAATCTGAAAGTTATCAAGAAGAGCAAGATCAGCCTGAAATTCTACCACCTCAAGAATATGAGCATACTAGTGTTATTGAGACAACAATTACTACCGTCCCTCAAGAACACTTTGACAGTTCCGACGATCAAGCTGAACCGTATGTTGTCGAATCCTATCAATACGAAGACCGAGGTGAACCTTCTGATTTTAATGAAGAGAAATACTCGTTTGATGGAGAGTCATCAAAGCAATCACCAACTCCATCTGAACATGAACATCATGTGATTGAGACAACAGCGACTACGACAGCAACTACTGAAACGAAGGAATCGACTGAACAAGAACAGCCACCATCTTCCGATCAAGACGAAGATTATATTATTGAATCTGGAGATTATCAACCAGTGATTGAACAGAGAGATGTCGTTGTTTCACCTGTTCCATCCGAAAGAGACGAACATAGCCCAATCCGAGATGTGTTCGAAGAGCCTGAGCTTATACAACATCACGACGAACCGCATGTTATTGAATCAGAAGAATATGCTACTGGCACTCATGATCGAGATAGTGTTTCTTCACCCACTCCATCAGAGAAAGAACATCATCACATTGAAACAACTACCATCACAACGACAGCTACTACCGAATTCGTCGACGATGAATCTGCTGAAGCCCATGACGAGCCAAAATATTCTGGCATTCCATCGCAACAGGAAGATCTGCAACAGACCACAGCTCCAGCCGATTTGCCAGAACATCTCGAACATGTCATTGAATCAGAAGATTATCACTCTAACCATGATGAAACTGATCATGCTGTTTCACCAGTTCTATCGGAAAAAGAAGGATCTCGATATTTCGATGAGCCTCAACGTACTGTTGAACCAGAACAAGCTCATTCACCACATTCTTCAGATTACGATGACGATGAACATCAATCACTTCTTGATCAAGAAACTGGATCACCAGTGATTGAATCAACAACTCATACATACGAATTCCACGAACAACCAGTTCATCATGAAGAAGAAGATGATCAGAGTGACGGAGAAGGTGTTGGAAGTAAGATTCTTGGATTCGCAAAGAAAGCTGGAATGGTTGCTGGAGGTGTCATTGCTGCCCCAGTTGCTGCTGCTGTTATTGGAGGAAAAGCTGCTTACGAAGCATTGAAAAGAGATTCGGATGATGAGGAAGAACATGCACAACAAACCTCTGAAGTATCATCGTATGAACAACCGCGTCAAGAGGATTTTGATACCCTGGAGGACCAAAGAGAATCTCGTATTCATGCTGAGCAAGACCAACATCAAGTTCTTGAAACCGTCGGAACAACAGCTGATGCTGCTCAACATTTTGATGAAGAGCCAATTCAACATCCAGTTGAAACAGAGAAGGAGTTCGAATTGAAAACACCAGCCCAATCGGAGGAAGATTTGCACAATGTTGTCGAAACAACAATTTCAACAACTTTTGAGACAAAAGAGCATTTCGATGAAGAACCACAACATGCTTTACCTCAATCAGAAGAAAATGCAATCGAACAAACAGTAAGACAATTGGTGTCAGATGTATTCGTTCCATTGGATAGACATCTTATCGAATCACCCGAATACCGAGCATCAATTGAGTCGTTGGACAAGCATCATGAACAAGCTGGTGTCGCAGAGAAAAAGAAGAGTATTGAAGAGAACATCGCGTCAGAAGCATTGAGCAACGTGAAAAAGATCAGTTACGGAGAAGATGAAACTGAAGAAGAACATGATGAAGACAAAGAAGAAGACGAGTGGAAGGTCTATGATAAACATGGAGAAGTGTTGGAAGAATTCTCAACCCAACTCAGTGATGACGTCATCAGCGAAGCGGAAGGAGACGCAAGTCATTTTATTGCTGAAGTCTCGCCAAGAAAACGATTCTTGAAACAAGAATCATGTCAAGAAGTCACCATCGAACATGAAGTCGATTATTATTCGGATCTTCAAGAGAAGTTGAATATTTTGGCAAATGAAGGAAAGACTTCAGGATTGAGTGCATTGCCAGAAGAGGAACCATCAACTACAACAGTTTCGGATCAATTGGATGTTATTCATGAGTCTGATCATGAAGATCGCGAGGAGGAAGAGTTTGAAGACGCGGAGCAGACAGCTGTTCAATTGGTTGATGAAGTAATGAAGCAGGTTTTGGAAGATCTTGATGAAAATAAGACTGTCACATCGGATACATATCTCACTGCAAACACTGAACAATCGAAAGAAGATCAATATGATACATGTGTTACTTCACAGGATGACACCTATGAATCTGCACAAGGATGGACTTCGCAAGATTCAGAATACACCTCAGCTGCTAGTGGAGCAACAAGCCGTCTCAGCGACACTGAACGACAAGATGCTTCTACCCCTCAAGCTGTTATTTCTCCAGTCGATTCGGATCGAAACTTCACAGTTCAACAAGATTATGAAGCCCCAATTATTCGAGCATTTGATGTTGATACCAACACCGCAAGATCTACGCCTGATGTCACTCTTCAAGTAACCATCGAAGAAGAAGATGAATCAGATGACAAGTTACCAATCAGTCCAAGTGGAGTCCTACTAGCACCAGAACACGATCCAGGAAGACCAATTTCACCCGTTCCACCAAGAAGAGATCAACAACAAGAAGAAAGAGATGAAAATGTGTTCGTATTTGTACAAAATGACGAATTTCCGACAACCAGTGAAGCTGAAGCTGATGAAAGAACAAGTTCAAGAGGCTTTAGTGAAAGCATCCATGGTACATCTATGGAGGCAACGTCCGACGAATCAAGCGATTCTCGTTACTCGCGACAACTATCGGACATTTCTTCGTCGGCAAGTCATGCAGATACGATCATTCAAGTTGTTCAAGATGAGGAGACAACACGATCAGGATCAACTGATTCAATTGATAATGTGTCAGTGATTATGAGAGAAGCAGATAAATCGGAGCAATCGATTTCAACGCCTGAAGATTTGAGTGCAAGAGACAGAAAGGAGGAAGAGGAAGATGTTCAAAAAACAACGACGGAGACTGAAACGGCTGAACAATTGGGATTCGAAGTTTATGAAGAGGAGGATAAGGATGAAGAGTCACCAAGATCGGAAGAATTGGAAACTGTTGAGGAAGAACCAGAAGATTCGGATTCGTTGAATGGAGGAAGTGGACATTCTTCAGTTGGAGTACCAGCTGACACACTCGCAATGATCGGAAAGTATCGTCATACATCAAGTGATAACCTTTCATTGACAAGTCTTCAAGAATTTGAAAGACTTGAAAAAGAAGTTGGAGTCAGAGGAGATGGATCATTGACAAGAAGCGAAATCGAGTTATTAGTAGCCGGAAGAATGATGAACAAGTCGGGTGAAGGATCAGTCAGTTCTTTAACAGAATTCGAGAGGCTTGAAAAAGAGGTCACCGAGAATACAAGCCCACAAGATGAAGTTATGATGTTGTCTGATATTCGAGAAGAATCTGAAGCTGAAGACATGAGCATTCGGGATGATGATGAAGACGCTGATGCGCTTGGAAGCGACACTGAGATGAAGACAAGACCTGTTCAAGAAGAAGACTTGGTCGCGCATACACCAATCCCAACATCACCAACAGACTCGTTGGAACAAAACTTGATTGATGAGGCACAGATGCAATATTTGGAGACGAGCACTGACTCATTGGAACCGAGATTCCAAGATATTGAAGTTGAACAAAGAAGACCGGAAAGTGCTGATGATTTGACAGAGTATGAAGTTGTTCCAAAGGTTATGGAAGCAAGCACAACTGATTCCCTAGATGGTCAAGGGATTCAGGATAAGGTAGCGTTTTTTGAAATATTACGTCTCTTTGAAATGTTGTTTTAGGATTCGTTGCTCGAAGGAGCTAGCCAAGGAATTGAAAGCCAGTCAACACATGGATTACTAAGCGGTGACACAGTTGGAACTTTGGCAGAAGATGACGATAAAGATTCATTAGATGGTGATATGACCAGTATGCTAAGAAGCTATCCAACAACATTAACAACATTCCAAACAACTGCTACATTGCCTGATGGAACAGTTCAGACAATTTCCAGACGCGTTGAAACTAAGGTAGAGGTTGAAAAAGAAGATAATTTGTCTTATATTGAATTTTGCAGGTAACTGATCCATTGGTCAGTCATGTTACATTCACTGGAACAGAAAGCCGCGAGCGATTGGAACAATTGCCAGATGAGGAGCAATTCGAAACGATTGATGCTGAAGGAAATGTGACGAGGACCACTTTAAGAAGAGAACAACATCAAGAACAACATCCACAATTTTAAAAAGGTATCGAGAACTGAAGCAAAGAATCTAAAAAGGCTGAAACTCCAAAAACCTACGAAATCCAGCAATTTTTCAATTTCAATCGAATTTTTGAAAATTTGCCATAAATATGAAAAATAGGGGTTACGGTAATTGACCTAATTCTGCGTTATCTAGACAGATTTCGTAGATTTTTGAATTTTTCGGAAATACTAGAAATTTTCTAATATTTAGAGACTATATTATGAAAAATTGAAATTTTTAGTTTTTTTAAAGATTAGTTGAAAAATGAGGTTTTTTTTTTTGAAAAATCCGTGGAACTTAATTACAAGACATTTTGGCAGCTTTTATTAAGATGCCGCATTTATTTTTTTTAATTTCAGAAACTAGAACACATTCCCGACATTTTGAGCCAAAAATCTAAGAAATCCGGCAATTTTTCAATTTTTAATGAATTTTTGAAAATTTACCAGAAATCTGAAAAATAAGGGTTACGGTAACCGTCCGAATTCTGCGGTTTTTAGCCAGATTTCGTAGATTTTTCGGAAATACTAGAAATTTTCTAATATTTAGAGAACATATTTACGAGACATTTTGACAGCTTTTTATTATGTGTGCTGAATTTATTTTTATTTATTTCAGAAACTAGAAAACATTTCCGACATTTTGAGCCAAAAATCTAAGAAATACGGAAATTTTTCAATCTTTTATGAATTTTTGAAAATTACACAAAAATCTTAAAAATATGGGTTACGGTAATCGGCCTAATTCTGCGGTTTCTAGCCAGATTTCGCAGATTTTTGAATTTTTCCGAAATTTTTAAGATTGTAGAATATATTAGTACAAAAATTAGGGATTTTGTGGCACAGAGGAGGTATTGAAAAAGTCTTGAAAATGAAAATTTCCCAAATTTTGCACATTGACTAAGAAAAAGTAGAAAATTATGTACCTGTAAATTTTAAAGCCAAGTTTAAAAACTTGAAATGTTTATTTTTCCTCCATAAAAATAGTGAAAATTCTGGTAGGTTATGTGCTTAATTTGGGCAATTTCTGACACGTTTTAAGCAACTTATAAATTTTTTATCAATTTTGAATCATCAATTTTGAAAATATCAATTTTGAAATTTCACCCTCTTTTTAAAGAAATTCTCAAAATTCTCAAACTCTCCTGAGAACACTGCTCCGCCGGATATATTTCTGTTCAAATTCAATGAAAATCTGAACACTTAAAATATTAATTTTCAGATCAAACGTTCCTCGCCACAACAACATCTCCGACGTCACATCAAAATAATTTACCACAATTTTAAATTACTAAATATTTCTACTAGTTTACTATTACATTGTTTTTAACCCTATTCTTTTTTTTTTCAAACATTCCGCTAACCAGTGAGCTTAACTTTTTTTTTCAACTATTCATTTTACTCAAAAACCATTCCACCACCGATTAAACATCTCATCGTTTCAGTTTCATTCAAAATATGCCCCGCCCCCAGGCTTATCTATGATTCTGGAACATTTTTTCGTCTTTAAGTTTTTCCTTGAAAATTGAACATTCAAGCCCCAATGAATTTCATCTTCAAATCAAATATCGTTAAATCCGCCCCAGATTTTTCGAATTTTGTTATTTAAAAGGAAATTTTTTAAAGACCAAGACACATTTTTATTCTTGTTTTTTTATCGTCAGTCCTTTTGAGCTTTAACTTGCACATTTTTAACTTTTCATATGCATTATCCGTAAAAGAAAAAAAAACACTTTTAATAATTACAAAGGAAAGGAAGATCCATCTTGCCCCCAGGTGGTGATTTCCCAACCTTACAAAAATATGTTTGCTTTCTTATCCCCCCACGCTTTGTCTTAGCTTTTTACATTCGTCGTCAAATTTCAGTTTTTAATTTTTTTTTTGTATTTTTCTAGCGGGCATTTAGAGCTGTTTTTTTTTCAAAAGAGAAACTTTAATTCATATATCGCATAATGTTTTCTTTTTCAGCATAATTTCAGAATGATTTCATTTTACTAGTCAGTTTATGCCCTGTTATTTAAATTTTCGTTGTGAAACCAATTCCATTGGCATTATTATTATTATCTTTCTAAAAATATTTTCATTATATTTTGATTCATTTATTTTGCTAATAAAAAGCTTCAGCTATTTTGATGACTTTTGTGAAACTCGTGTTTGACTGGGGAGCAGGAGGTTGAGGGTTCGAACCCAGACAAGGTTTTTTTTTTAAATTCAATGTTAACCGACGTCCATCTGAGTATACTCTGAAGTCGCACTGATGAGTAAAATAGTTAAAATATACAATGTGTGCGAGTGGTTTTTTAAAGTGTTTGGTTACTGATTTTCAATTTTTGTTTTAATCTATTCAGAAGCACCCATTATTAATCAATTTAATTTTTAAAAAAATTTCGGGCGCCCGCTGTCCAAAACAGCCCCCGAAAAAGTGCCGAAAACAGGCGGAGGCAGTGCAAAGCGGGTGGTCCCACCACCTGTTTTTAGCGTTTTCGATTACCGTTTTTGGTGAAATGAAACATTTAAACTGATTTTTTTGCTGATTCCGTTAATTATAGGTGATTCTGAGTCTATTTATACCAAAATTGAAAATGAGTAAACAGACACTTTAATTTTAAATTATTTTGTTCTTAATTGATGATCATTATCATAATTTGTTTTTAATGTCGAGAAATAATATCAGGGAATTGATATCAATGAAATTCTCGTAAGAAAATTAATTTGTGGTTTCACCACAGTATGATATTCTTCCTGCAGTATTAATTAAACTTTAAAGATATTCTACAAATTATTTTACCAGAAGTGGCTGAAAATTATGAGTTGATTTATGAGAAAAGTATTAGGGATAAGTAAGAAAAAAACTAATTCGGTTTTTCATTGTCTTTTATTAGGCTTTTACAAGGAATCTGATGCTGTTGAAAACGTGATTCTAATCGTTCCTAAAGTTGGTAAACTGTGCGTTTTTGAAAAATGTGATAAAATTGTTGATTTCGGGGCTTTAGTGTGATTCAGTCATATGTTGAATATTAAACAAATGTTTCCTCGACATTTATTCTATTTCTGGCAAAAAAAAAAACAAAATTCTTACAGTTGAAACAAAAGAAAACAAGAGCTGTTAGCTGAGCTCGTTAGTTTTGAGACTAAGGGGAACACGCGGGAAGTTTGAAATTTTTAGTAGGTGACGACAAAATTCTTTGTTCTGTAATCGGTCACCAGGGTGCTTCGACAACTTTTCAATCGTTGTTTGTGTTATGAATTGAAAATCGTAAATAAGGCTTCGATAAAAATCAAAAATTTGGATCTCACGGTACCGATTTAATTGCGATCTTTAGAATCCTATGAAAAAAATAGAAAGATGTGTGAATTCAGCGTTTACGCTAAATCACAAATTGTTTCTCCTCAAATTCCAAAGGGTGATTCCGGCTACACTGAATGATGTAATGGGTATTACCCAAAATTTTGTGAAAAAATATCTTCTTGACGTGGCAAATATATTGGATAACACCACCCAGTATGATGTAGGGAAACAAAGTAATAAGAAATCGACATTGTAGAAATTGAGAAAAATATTGCCCTATCAAAAATTATGAAGAGTGGGTTGGAGGCCAGTTGGAGAGGAATCGGGGCGAACTGCATTTTCAAAGATTTCTGTGGGAATCACATCAGATTTAGTTTGTCGCAAAGGGAATTGAGGAAACATTCAAAATTTTCAAAGATATTATGACACCAAAATTAAAACATTTGAAAGAAGTTATGAGTTGTCTTGGAAATATCCAATCATAGACATCTACTGCAGTTTTAAGTCAAATTCAAATTGATTATTTGAAAGCTCTGTCGCATAATTTTCAATAATTTAGGTTTTTCACATAATTCCCATACTCCACATTATCTCAGAAAAGAAAAAGCAAAATGTATAGTTCAATTTAATTATTCAAGGGGAACCGATCCAACGACTTTCTTATCGCGAACACACAACGAGACCACTAGGCTGTTGCGTTTTTTCAGAGAGAGTGTGTGTGTGTGTGCGCGAAACGCAGAGAAGCGTTGTATAACGTTGTGTTCGATGGCTAGCTGTCGTGGAGAAAAGGGGGGAAGCGTACACTTTGCCGCGCTGTGATGTCTGTGTGTGTCTCTCTGCTACGTCGCGCTGAGTAGATAGGAGAGAACTCTTCCAAGGCAAGAGGGCGCCTCCATGGCTCAGTCGGTAGAGTGCGCACTCAGACAATGGGGGAACTGCTTTTTTATCAGTTCGAGGCCATTTCGACTGCTTTTTTGGCAGTACTGGTAAAAAACCAGTGCAAATCGGAAGTCGAACTGCTTTTTTGGCAGTACTGGAAAAAAACCAGTCCAAATTAAAAGAAGAACTGCTTTTTTGGCAGTAACTGATAAAAAACCAGTCGACAATTTTTATTTAATGTTTTTAAATTTTTTTTTTAAACTTTTGGACTTTAATTATATAAATATATATTTAATCTTTTGCAGATGTTGCAAATCGTGCTTAATTAGCTGAAACTGATGTTTTATTCAACAGGTAGTTTTTTTTTGCTTAAAAAAGTATTTTTTGAAACAAGAATTATAGTTATCTCCAAACCCAAATGAGAGGGCCTGCTCGTCGGTTGGAAACAACTATAACTATTATCCCAGGTGTGGTATGTCCTTCAGCAGGTACATTTTTTGATTTTTCACGTGTCATCATCAAAAAGAACCAAAAAGTTTCGAAGTCCTTCAAATTCCAGGGCTATTCGTCAACAGTGCTCAATGATTTGACATATCGACAGGATTTGAATGGAGGATGTTTTCGATTATTTAAAAAGGTTAATATTTACAAACATGATATAAATCAGTAGTGAAACATTACAGAGTTTATCGGTCTGTTTTTGGGTGTGACGATGATTCACTGGAGTTGAACGACAAGGATTAAGCATTCGACCACAGAAAGTAAGTTTTAGTGTCTTTTCATTAAAATGTTCAAAATCTTAAAAATTACAGCCTCTTTAAATCAATTGATTGATCGGTTGAGCAGAAAATTGCTAAAATCAAGGACCTAAGAAGAATCCTTAGTTCGTGGGACACAAAGGAATTCACACAAACGTTGAAGAAGTCTATGTAGGTTCATGAAAGCATATGCACTTAATTTTTTATGTTTAAGACCGAAGCGAGAAGAATCGCGTTCGAAAGAACTGGAAAACGCTACAGGAAACGCTGAGAACGAACAAGTTGAATCCCAGGACTACCTCAACATAATTTACTAAGCATTTGGTTTCTTTTTTTTGTTATATATTTGTTTAATTTTTTTTGTGTTGTTTTTTTGTATTATTTAATAAATACTGTTACTGTTCGTTCAATTCGATTCCAAACGCGCACCACTGTGTTCTCAAGTTTGTATGGCCTTTTCCATGTCCGTACGTATTGAAAATATTATTTTTGAGTCATAAATGCATTTTTGGTATCTATGGGACCAATTATGAAAAATTATTTTTTTGTCCGTGCACCGAAACACCCCAAACATCGAGGTTTGTCAGTAGAGCGCGTTTGGAATCGGTTTGCTTCTACAGTATCATAAAGCTTCAATGGTGTTTTTTACGATTTTTTGCGTGATTGGGTTTAATGAAATTCGACTGATTTTTTATCAGTTCCCGACTAGTTCATTACTAGTTAGCCGACTAGTCGGAAAACTGATAAAAAACCAGTTCCCCCATTGTCTGAGCAACCGCTAGGCGGTACTCAGACAATGGGGGAACTGGTTTTTTATCAGTTTTCCGACTAGTCGGCTAACTAGTAATGAACTAGTCGGGAACTCGTAATGAACTAGTCGGGAAACTGATAAAAAAGCAGTCGAATTTCATAAATCCCATTCACGAAAAAAATCGTAAAAAACACCATTGAAGCTTTATGATATCAGTATTTATTAAATAATACAAATAAACAACACGTTTCAAGGATAAAAAAAATAAAAATATATATAACAAAAAAAAGAAACCAAATACTTAGTAATTTATGTTGAGGTAGTCCTGGGATTCAAGTCGTTCATTCTCAGCGTTTCGGTTAGCGTTTTCCAGTTCTTTAGAAGACGCAACTCTTCACGCTTCGGTCCTAAAAATAAAAAATTATAAGTGCATATGCTTTCATGAACCTACATAGACTTCTTCAATTTTTGAGTGAATTCCTTTGCGTCCCACGAACTACGGATTCTTCTTAATTATAGAAATTTTCTGCTAAACCGCACCATCAATTGATTTATATAGTCTGTAATTTTAGAGATTTTGAAAATAGTAATGAAAAGACATGAAAACTGACTTTCTGTGTTAAAAAGATGAATCCTCGATGTTCAACTCAAGTGAACCATCTTCAAACTCAAAAAATGACTAAGACACTTCTGTAATTTTTCAATACTGATTTATATCATATTTTTAAATATTAACATTTTAAATAATCGACAACATCCGGCTTCATTGTCGTCAAATCTTGCTCCTCCATTCAAACTCTGTTGATATGTCAAATTTTTGAGCACTATTGTCGGATAGCCCTGAACTTTGAATGACTTCACAACTTTTTCGTTCTTCTGGATGATGGCACGTGAAAAATCGAAAAATGTACCTGTTGATGGACAAACCAAATCTGAGATCGTCGGTATAGTTGTTTCCAACCGACGAGCAGGATCTCACTCGCAGGGTCTCTCTTGGGTTTGGAGATAACTTTAATTTCTTGTTTCAAATAAAACTTTTTTAAGCAAAATGTTTCAGCTAATTAAACACGATTTACAACATCTGCAAAAGATTAAATATACCTTTATATAATAAAAGTCCAAAATGTGTAAAAAAATTAAATTAAAATTTTCGACTGGTTTTTTATCAGTTACTGCTAAAAAAGCAGTTCTCTTTTCGATTTGGACTGGTTTTTTACCAGTACTGCCAAAAAAGCAGTTCTACTTTCGATTTCGACTGGTATTTTACCAGTACTGCCAAAAAAGCAGTCGAAATGGCCCCGAACTGATAAAAAAGCAGTTCCCCCATTGTCTGAGTAGGGTGATGGTTCGACTCCCATGTGCGTTCGAAGTTTTTGCCATTTTTTGTTTTACTTATTACTTTGGTTTTCACAATCACACAAAGTCAAGAAGTGGAAAATGGTAGAGTTGTCGACACATCTTGAAGTTTTGCTTATTATTAAATGACCACTTTTAGTCTCCGAAAAGACTTGAAGCCATTAACCAATCTTGACCTTGAAGAGCTCGTCAATGAGTTAAAAATCAAGAATTTCCGAGGAATCTTTATGAGAGACACTTTACCAACACAAGGAATTAAAGAAAAAGAGGGAATTGTGAATCTAGATTCTTCTGAAGGTAAAGGTACTCATTGGGAAGAATTTCAGGAAACTTTGTACCTTGGGGTTTTTCCACCTTAAAAAACGATTGGCATTAGCAGCTTTCCACAAAAATTCCTCATTTTTCTGATACGGCCAAATTCGGGGGTGTGCTACAGGGATGGGCGGGAAATTTCCCGGGACCGGGAAATTTCCCGGATTTCCCGGTACCATGACGGGAAATTTCCCTTCCCGAAAATTTTTTTAATAGAAAAAATAGAAAAACATCAAGAAAATAAAAAATTCGAGAAGATCAAACTACAAAAATCAACGGAACTTTACTAAAATTGATTAATATGTCTTTCAAAGTCTCAAATAAGAAAACTTAACATTTTTCTTTTTTTAAACGCATTTATGCGATTCTGAAAAATGTTTGTTTTATTTAAAATCATGCGTTGATTCCTGTTTTATCATTTAGTTTTTATCGTTGGATGTTTATTAACTCTGAAAACCTAGGAAAATCGATAAAATCAGGATAAAACCAGTATTTGGAGTCAAATTTTCAAATTTTCCGAATTTCCCGAAATTTCCCGGTCTTTGGACCCGGGAAAAAATTTCCCGAAAAATTTCCCGAAGGGTCTTTCCCGCCCATCCCTGGTGTGCTATCATTATGACGCGCACTGTATTTCCCGTGGGCAACCTGACACTAGCAAAGGGAATGGTAATCTTAAAATGTGATCCATTAACCACCTGTCAAGCGTTGTATGTAGCTACCTTATTCCCGGACTCAAGTCCTCTCCATGGCTAGACATATTCCGTTGATCTCTTCTGTCTTTTACTTTTAATTTTTTTCTATTGCTTTATTCTTGACTGTCAATTTCCATAATGTTTCTATACGAGTTCCTGAAATCATTATTTCAAACTTCACCGAATATATTTCTCACCATAATAATTCTTGCAATATAAAAGATTCATTTTCAGACTAATCAAAACTTTCGAAAATGTCGTTCTCCATTGTTCCTGTTGAAGTGAAAGAGCAAATTTTTGCTCATCTTCCTATGGAAACAAGAATGAAATTGCGATTTTGTTCAAGAATCGATAAACATGTTGTTGACATTTCGAATAAATGTTACAGCAAAATGACAGTTGACAGGTAAATTTAAAATTTTTGGAAAACTTAAATACTTTAATTATGAATTCCAGTTCGAGGATTTTGTTGCAAAGTGGTAGGGACGTTCAAATAATCCAACCAAAGTATGAACGAACAACTGTTGAAGAATGGAATGTTTTGTTCCGTGAACACTTGGAAAGTTTTATTAGAACAGTTGCGAACCGACTCTACGTGAAGAAGATAGTTTTAGTAAGTTTTTGAATTGTATTATTTTCAGGCTCGTAATTTTGGTTTTTTTAGCACGACGCCAACGAAGCGACTCTTCAATTTATCAGTCAATTGAGATGGGATCGCATTGAAAATGTTGACATCGCTCCCTTTGGGCCAGATGATATGAACAAGTTTCTAACCGTCATTGGTAATCGGGAGTTCAACCTCCATATTGACGACAGCAATAATGATTTTGCTGATTTTTCCAGAATTGAAAAGGTAAAATAACAATACATGTATGTAATTTAAAGCCAACTCGTTTTTCCAGATTTATGAAACAACATGTCTTAAATCTGCTTCAATTAGTGATGGTGACATGGAGAAATTCAAAAACTTGAGAAGATTCGAAAGCGAAGCGTCAGATGATTTAACCACTTCTGGACTTAAAACATTCCTCAAGGTAAAAAAAAAACTCCAACGTATTTTGAATATATAAAAAAATTTTCAGCGTTGGATCGAAATGGATGAAGAAAAATACTACTACTTCTACCTACAGACACGCTGCAGATATATTTTCGACGATATGTCAGATTTGGATTTCTTATTCGAGGACCTCAATCATTCTCGTCATTGGTAAGGAACAATAAACATTTTATTTTGCAAGTTTATCGTACATTTTTATTTCCAGGTTGAATGAGGACAATAGCATTCTCCACATCGCCAAAAACGCTTCCGAAGTTGGACGGTTAAAATTTACGATAATGGAGGATGGAACAGCAGAACTTCATTTTATGGTCAACGAGCATCTCAAGTTGGAGACGGACGAAGACTTTACCTTTTGAGAGAAGGATGCGCTGAAGTTTTTGGTTTTTTTTCAGTAAGTAAGATAACTTTTATTATTTTCTGTACGATATCAATCTGTTGAATGATTCTGTAACATGATACGTATTCTTGTATTTTTCTTGTATGTAATATTTTCTTGTCAAATAAATTCAATAGAATGAATAAAAGAGTTGTTAAAAATGAAAATCCTTCATAGCCGTCCAATGATTTCTAGTTTTCGAACGAGTTGGTCTATAAAAAACTTAAATGGCCTAGGAAAACAAGTTACGATTATAACAATTTAAATACAAACATTTTACAATTTTTGCTCAATATTTTTGACGGAATTAAATTTGAAGTAAGTTACTTTATGCTGATTTTAAACAGTCGGCGCACAATTACAGTGATAAATGAAATTGTTTTCGCATATCCGATTTCTTCTCATTTTAACTTAAACCTTCGGTCGAAATTAAGTTTAAATGAACGGTGAAGATCAGAATTATGAGTTCTGAAAAAATTATAGGGCAATAGGAAGGTATTTCTGAGATATGCGTTGTGACGTCACGTATGCGCGTAAGGTGATTGAAGGCTGCAGACTGAAGTTGACAAGCTTAAATAACTGTAACTCGTGAACGACTCAACCAAATGTAAAGCTTTATAGCTCATTTTGAAGCCAATGAAAAATTCTATGTAGCTATAATAAAAAATTATTAAAAATAATGAGAAACTTAATAAAAATCTTTAGAAAACTGAAAAATCACCATACTCTATAAAAGTCACTTTTACCGACTAAGAATTACTTCGAAAGTAATTTTTTTGAATTCCTCGGAGAAAAATACACAAGAAAATATGAAAATCAATAATACTTGATGAACATCTAAGTCTGGAAAACAGCAGAAAACAAGCTGACACACAGTGAGCGCGGTTTTTTTTAAATTTAAAATTATTTTGTTATTAAGTTATGATAATTATTAATTTGTTTTGAATTTCATTGATTTGTAATATGTTTACTCTTTTCATTGTTGTTTTACAACCTTCTCGCAAATAAGGTTGTAAACCTGTCAAAACAGCAATGGTGAGTGTGAACGTTTTCAATGTCTATAAATGAAAATGATTTTTTAAAGCAAATTTAGAATATAATTTTATAAAAAACAACAATGAAAAGAGTAAATATATTGCAAATCAATGACATTCAAAACAAATTATAATAATTATCATAAATTAATAACAAAATAATTTTAAATTAAAAAAACCCCGCGCACATTGTGTCTGCAACATTGTGTACTCAGCTTGTTTTCTGCTGTTTTTGGGGACTTAGATGTTCATCAAGTATTATTGATTTTCATATTTTCTTGTGTATTTTTCTCCGAGGAATTAAAAAAAATTACTTTCGAAGTAATTCTTAGTCGGTAAAAGTGAGTGACTTTTATAGAGTATGGTGATTTTTCAGTTTTCTAAAGATTTTTATTAAGTTTCTCATCATTTTTAATAACTTTTATTATAGCTACATAGCATTTTTCATTAGCTTTAAAATGAGCTATAAAGCTTTAAATTTGGTTGAGTCGTTCACGAGTTACAGTTATTTAAGCTTGTCAACTTCAGTCTGCAGCCTTCAATCACCTTACGCGCAGACGTCACAACGCATATCTCAGAAATACCTTCCTATTGCCCTATAATTTTTTCAGAACTCATAATTCTGATCTTCACCGTTCATTTAAACTTAATTTCGACCGATGGTTTGGGTAAACTTCAATTGAATTCCCTAGTCAAAGAAAATTATATACCAATTCTCAATTAAAATATGAATTTTTAAAATTCTGAAAAATTGTATTCTAAAAAAGTGAATTTAAAAATTCTAAAAATAGTAATTCTGAAAAAATAGTTAATTTCTAAAAGTAATTACTAATTTTAAAATAAAATGTGAATTTAAGAAATTCTGAAAATGACAATTCTGAAAGAAAATGAATTTCCAAAAAATTTACTTAAAAATGGTGAATTTAAAAATGTTGGAAATATTAATTCTGAAAAAAATGGAACTATTCAATATTCAAAAAAAAAAATAAATAATAAAATGGTCATTTTGAAAATTATGAATAAAATGCGATTTTAAAGACAGTGTGCCAGTTAAAAATTTCGCCGCTGCGGCGATAAGGTTTTAAATTACCGCGTGTTTTGAAATTTCATGTGCGCTCCAATGAACAGCAGTCATGTGTGTGCGCGGTAATTTGAATTTTTGAATTTTTTGTGTTTTTTTCAAATTTCTTTCGTTTTTGTCCGATTTTCGGCGTTTTTTTTTGCTGAAAGTCATTAATTATTTTTAATAAGTGTCAAATTAATTTTTCTTACAGGAACTAACCGGGATTCCTCATAAAATGCGGAAAAAACGTTGATTTTCCCAATTTTCATCCAAAAATGAAAATTTCGCTATAATTTTGAAAGCAGATTAAATATACGTACGTTTCGCAAATAAATTATTATTTCACAGGTATTCTAGTTTATTTTTTTCTGAAACCAACGAAACATTTACAGATTTCATGGACACAATTCATCAGCGACCCAAAAAAATCAGTTTTCCGAAAAATTGATCAGTTTGACATATCATTTTAGATTTCTAAAAATGTCATTATCGTTTTTTAACAGTTTTTGTTTGTTTTTTAGTTTTTTGAATTTTTTCGAATTTTTCTTTTTTTTCGGTATTTGAATAAAATTTGCATCAAAATTGTTTGAAACTGATCGTACCATACTTTACTTATGTTATTCTACTGAAAAGAAACATTTTTCACTAAAAAAATTAAAAAATAAGGGTTTTGAAAAAAATGTAAAAAAATCAAATTTTTGTGCTTCCCGCCAAAAAGCGTACGTGAGCGTACGGCGGGAATTCAAAAATAATTTTTTTCATCTTCCGGACGGAACTACAAAATTGTTTTTTTCGTCGGGATTTCGCATGCATGGAATATACTAGAATGTCGATAGAAAGACGAATTTTTCACTATTAAATCCATATGGGGTAAAAATAACTGGCACCCTGTCTTTAAACACATCTAAAAAATTTAATTTTGTTCCATGAATTAAATTTTAGAATTATATTTTATTCCAATTTAACTTCAATAACGTGCTGATGCTCCAGTACATTCTTTCTCAATTCCCATATCAAATTGTTTGTTTATTGACATCTGCAAAACTTCTCATTACTAAGCATCAAAACAATAAATTACATCAGGTGACGGCTTTTCCAACGGTGCATCTGTCGTATTATCTTCCTGCGTTTTCTGTACACCATTTCCGGATCCAGAGCCAGGTGTTCCAACGGGTTTCTGAACTGACTTCGGACCAGATGACGGTTTTGGTTCGGCACTTTGAGTTGCTTCTGTTGACTGGAAAATTAACAAAAAAATTTTGCGAATTTTTCAAAAAACCCCTTCTTTTTTTTCAAACCTTCATCATAACTGATAACTTCTCTCCTCTTCCCTTTCTCTTCCCACAAGTGATAAGAAAAACAGTTAAATGGAAAATGAAAACTGTGAAAAATATCTGGAAATTTTCTTCTTTGAAAATCTCTGTTTTTTTTTGTGAAATGTATTACTCACCACCACTGATGAATTATGATCCATTGTCTTTACTGTTTAATGCGACCGTTTCTCTTTAATACGAAATTTGGAATTGAAACGAAACAAAAATTTCGAATCCAGTTTTCTCACGTAAAAATTTCAAAATATGGATTAAAAAAGAAGATCGAATTCGATGATTATCAATGTAAGTTGATTTCTAGAAAATGAAGTGAGTTTGTGAGTGATTTCTTGTGCATTGTAAGTAATTGGGCAAATTGACGAACTCAGTAGACGGTAGATCCTTGGTAAAATTGGCACAAATTGATGAATATGCTTTATTCCAACGTTTCGGCACTAAAGGTCATCATCAGGTTTATAGAAGTAAGTTTTTCTTAGTCCTCGCTTCTTAATATCGATTTTCATTGAATTAAAATCATTTTTTTCTTAGCTAATACATTTTTCAAATTAAAAAAAATCACACTTTCATTTATGAAACACATATTCGCAGTTTAAAGGAGGACTTTACGGAGATAATAAATGTAACTTAAATAAAAATACAAATACTCATTCGAAATCTGTTTTTAAAATTTTCTAAAACCACCTAGAAGCCGAGAAAACGCGCCTCAAAACAATGGCCTAGAAAAAGTTGGCCTAACTTTTTCCTATGAGCTTTTTTCGTGTTTCGTTAATAAATAGTTATGCAGAATGTTTATATATTAGTCCTTTTTTGTATTTTTTTTATTTTATTCTATGTTTTTTTGGATTTTTCGTGCCTGCGGACTAGTTTTCGCTGTTGGACACTTTTTCTAGGCCATTGTTTTTAAGCTTATTTTCTCGGCTTCTAGGCGGTTTTAGAGAATTTTAAAAACAGTTTTGGAATGAGAATGACCTCTATTTTCATCCTCGACACATTTCCGTAAAGCCCTCCTTTAAAAATTCTACCTGCGATAGTGCAAGTGCGCCCTATTGCAACTCAACCAAGAAATACCAGTATTTGACTATTTACAAAAATAACTTTTTCCAAAGGAAAAAAAAACACAATTTGAAATACCAAAATGAACCTTCTGGAACCCCTAAAATCAGAAAAATATAAATTATCAATTTTTCAAAAATTATTTTCCAATTTATTGAAATAGTCAAATAATATTCAAAAACATCGTTTATCGATAATTTCCAATATTTTTATAATCTTCAGAATAAATTTGATTTTTTTTCCAGTCCAAACTGATAACTTCAGGTATTATAATTTACTAAACGCCTTCAGGTATTATAATTTACTAAAAAATTGTCCAAATTTGTATAGGAACATTTCGGAGTTTAAAATAACTGGCAGTGTGCCTTTAACATTGAAATTGGTTCCAAAAATTATTTTCCTACTAGGTTGACCAATCATCTTTTATTGTCACATTCTTATCTAAAGATCCCGCATTTGTCATCTTCTCCATCATAAATACTATCGATGTCGACCCAGGTACCAAAAAAAAGAAAAAAATCATCATCTTCTCCGTCTACATTACATTTTATTTATTTTTTCCCTCCTCACGTCTTCAAATGTTCTTCAATTCCCCATGCCATTTTCATGTGTCTATTCATTCGTTTGATCGTTTAAACTTTGTTCACTTAAGTCAAGAAAATAGTAAACAACAAGAAACATACATGAATTCTCGTTCTGTCCTTCATAACTTGTTGTTGTTATATTTTTAGTGTTTTTTACAGATATGGAGAACTATCCATCTTTCATTGTTGATGCATTTACTAGTAAAAGATTCACTGGAAATCCAGCAGGTGTTTGTTTAATTCCCCAGGTAAACAAATTTTATTATTATAAAACTACCAGCTGCTCATTTTTCCCCTTTTTCGAATTTTCTTCCTTAAAGACACGGTGCCACAATAACGAAATCTCCCCTTTATTTCCAGATCCTCAAAGACGACGAATACCAAAAAATCGCCACCGAATTCAACCTTTCCGAGACCGCCTTCCCAGTCCCAATCGGAATAGAAGACTTCCAAAAATCCAGTCAATTCTCGCTAAGATGGTTCACCCCAACAACCGAAGTAGCCCTTTGTGGTCATGCGACCCTCGCAACATCTCATGTACTTTTCAACGAGATCGGAAATCTTAACAATGAAATAAAATTCGACACCCAATCCGGAGTTTTGATTGTTTCGAAAAGCGGTAATCACTCACTCGAAATGAATTTCCCGAAATACGAGCTCATGTCAATCAAGTTCCATCATTGTGAGAATCCATTGCACGGTGTTTTTTCAGAGGTTAGTTGAGAAAAAACCACAATTTTTTAAATATTTCCCATTTCAGCTCGAAGCGCCACCATATCTCTTCGACGTTGTTAAATGTATAGTCCCAACAGAAATAGCAATCGAAAGTATTGCTCTCGCGCCAAAGGCTCGCAAGCTCATTGTTGTAGTTGATTCGAAAACAACGAAATTTGAATTAGAAGCGGTGAGTTCAAAAATGAGAAATTTAGCTGAGCTTAACGAAAAAGAGACAAAAAATTAGAATAAAACCACTTGGCCTAGAAAACCAAATGCGAGGAGTAACTTTTATTGGACTAAAAAAGAATAATTCATTTTTGTTGCAAAAATTTTTACTTTAGCCTTTTCGAGATGCATTTATTCCGTCCAGAGAGGAAAATAGACTTCATTCTCATTCCAAATCTATTTTTAAAATTTTCTAAAGCCACCTAGAAGCCGAGAAAACGCGCCTCAAAACAATGGCCTAGAAAAAGTGGCCACCGGCGAAAACTAGTCCGCAGGCACGAAAAATCCAAAAAAAACATAAAGAAGGACTAATATAAACAATATGAATAATTATTTATTAACGAAACACGAAAAAAAACTCGTAGGAAAAAGTTCGGCCAGGTGGCCCCATTTTCTAGGCCATTGTTTTGAGGCGCGTTTTCTCGGCTTCTAGGTATTTTTAGAAAATTTTAAAAATAGATTTGGAATGAGAATGAAGTCTATTTTCATTTAAGGTACTTTTTTTTAATCTCCGTGATAAACTTCCTCCCTTAAGTCATTTTTTCAGAAAAATTGTATACGAAATAAGCTTTTTTCATTTTTCCATCTTTCTTTTTGTGAAAATTATCAATTCTTATACGCTTCAGCATATGTTCTACAGCGTGAAAGAAGAACTGTATTCTTTCTGCAATTTTTTAAAAAATCTAAAAAATAAAAACTGTTTTACACATAGAAATAATTGCATCTCTAATCACGTATTTGGATTTCTAGGCCACATCCGAAATTCTACTTGGAAGTTTTAAAAATGTGCCATTTTCAGTCATAAATAATCAAACCGTTTTTTCTGACTAGTGAAGCTCGTGTCTTCAGTCCTCCCGTAAACAATAAAAATAGATAATTCAATAATTCTAGATAAAACCCAACTTTGCCAAAATGCTCGAAATCCACGACGGTAGTCTAATTCGTGGTATCGCCATCACATTGAAACCAGAAATAGCGGCACTTCAAGGATTCACAGACGCCTCTGATGAAAGTTACGACTACGTCTGTCGATATTTCGCACCATGGGTTGGGATAAACGAAGATCCGGCGACCGGTTCTGCACAATGTGCTCTCGGTCCATTCTGGAGCACAATAACCGGAAAAGGGAACATGTACGCGTTACAAAGTTATCCAACGAGAGGAGCACAATTCCGAGTAAAAGTGGATGGAGATCGCGTAATTTTGAATGGTTCTTCAATCACTGTTATCAAAGGGGAAATTACTTTGGATGAACCTACATTTTATTGATTTTTTATTGATATTCGTTTTCCGTATTTAAAAAAATCAGAACACTACATGTTTTTAAAACAAGCGAGTATTTAAAAAATGCAGTTCTACATTTATTCCAGAATACCAGTAGAGATAAGTAAAACTATAATTAGTTGTTTAAAAATCACAACAAAGGCAGTAATTTCATTTTACAAAGTGAAATCATCATCGATTTACGAGATCTATGAGAAAATAACTTCTTTCACAAAACCATTCGGATTAAAATCTCGATTAAACTGCTTTTTGACTGTGAAGCATGCCTTGATGAACAAATACATCTCAATTCCTAGCAGTTTCCTCGACTTCCCATTATCATCAGCTAGATCTTTCATCAAATATTGACTTCGCATTGCGAGAAGACATTCTGAACAAAACATTTCGTTTTTCTAGGGTGGTTTTCATGTATTTAGCACCCACCTTTCGTATTCAAATCAAATCCAAATTTTTCACCATTCGTAATTTGTTTGATTTCCTTATTTTTCAAAAATTCTACAATATTCTCTTTCAAAAATGATACAAGCTCTTTTTCTTCTGTCCAGAAGTTTATATTAATCCCTTCGTGTTCAATTCTAAAATGTTTCTAATTATTTAATAATTAAATCAATAATAATGTACACCTTTCCAAAACTTCACTATCTTCAATCATTCGAATTTTCTTCGTATGCTTACTAGCTTCAACATTCTCGACCAAATTCGCGAAAATATTAAGAATTCTTGCAAAAACCTTACATTTGATGTAAGGCAATTTACTTTCCTAAAATATTTTCTATTTTTGTTGGATTTCCAGACCCAAATAACAATACCGGTTCCTTCTGTTCAAAACATTGAACCTTTTCCCCCCATTCCGCCGTAATCTTCATCTTCATTGCACTATTCACAACAACCGTTTTCCGTTCCTCTAGAGTTTCTTTCTTTTCAACTCCCATATATTTTGCCATATTTTGTGCCATTTTGCTCATCTCCTTCACCTCCTTCTCGCTGTTTTTCTTCTTTTTCGGCTTTTCTGGTGACTTTCGCTTTCTGCTAGTCGATAATTCCGACGATGCAACTTCTAGATCTTTTTTCACATCGATTGAAGTTTTTGGAATCACAATTTTTGGAATTGTCTGACAATCGAAATTTTTTAAAAAATGGTCTTAAAAATCCGCTAATTTACTGGTTTTTTGTTCATAGCCAATAACGATTTGATCACTTTCGCATCGGTCTTGAATCGATCAACATCCGCCAAGTTTTTCATCATTTGTGCCTGAAAAAATAGTTTGAATGTGTTCAGTTTTTTTCTTAAATTCTTCTCATTTTAATTCAGAATTTTCTTTTAAAAAAATCAATAATTGCTAATATCATTGCTAATTGCTTGCTAATTAATTACTTGCTAAATTATCGATCACAAAAATTTATGAAAATTCTCTTTCTTTCCAAATTTTCAGGCTTAAACATAGACAGAGAAACATAGACAACACAATCATAGACAAACTGAGTATAAAAATATTATTTTTTTAAATTAAAAACTAAATTATGCCTTTCTTTAATAAAAATTCGAATTTTTATCATTAAAAATTCAAAAATACATGAATTTTAAGCTAAAAATTTGAATTTTCGCATTTATTTTTGATTTCAAAGCTAAAAGTTAGGTTTTTTTCAGAATAAACGTTACTAATCCATGTTTTTCAGCCTCTTTCCGTTTTTTAGAATATTTCAACACCATGTAGAACGTTGGTACGCTTTATTTGTTCATCTCTTTTATTTATGCAACTTACACTTCCTTTGGCGAGTTCTTCAGCATCCATATTATCAATTTCAGATATCAAACTATCATCAGAATCGTAAAGTTTGTCTGAAATATTTCCTTTTCAACCCTAATCTGCAAATTCCTCACCGTCTTTCCCACCAAACGCTTTATACAATTTCTCCAAATCCTAAAACACTTGATTTTCCCATTTTAATTTCAAAACCCCTAAACCTCGTGGCTAATAGCTGCATCCCCTGATCTAACAGCTAATGGCAATTGCTCCAAATGTGCACCATCAACATTTGTGCTAATTTTCGATACGGCTCTTGTTTCTTCAACAACATTCACCTTTTTCTCTTTTTCCTGTTTCACAGTTTTAACTTTCGCATCTTTTTTAGTTTTTCGCTCCATCTGGCAATTTAAAATTAAGCCTAAACAGGAAAAATTACTTCAAACAAATTAATAAAAATACAAATATTGGGTTAGCAACAATAAAGTATTGATAAAAATCTGAAATATTTCGCAAACAAAACTTTATTCCAAATTTTAACAAAAAACCCGCAACAAGAATCCTAACTAAACCTATTTAATAAAATAACTCTAAATAAAAATGATCACCAATTCTTTTCAATCGGCGATTCGATTGCATAACCTCCTAGATCAAAAACCGCTCGTCCTGCATTCAAAAGTGATGGGTTGAATTTAACAAGTCCAAAAACATCCGAAAGTGCATCAAGTTCGAACCATGTTGCTCGAGAAAGCCTGAAAAAATCGATTTTTCGAAAAATTATACAAAAAAGCGTTAAATACCTAGAACAAATAAAAGTCGCCCACGCCAATTCAATATCCGAATTTCTCAGACCAATGGAATAAGATCTCGAAGCTCTCGCAATCGTCGAAACCATCACCAGATTATTTTTCAGCACGTTGACTAATGCTTCTAGACTACCATAATCCTGCTCGATATTTTTCCCTTGTGATGTCATCAATTTCGAAACAACCGTATTAATTCGAGCCATTGAGTATTCAAGTTCTTGACATGCGTTCTAAATTCATTTTTTTTATTAAAAAATAATAATATTTAACAAGGGAAGTGTTTTTAAGCTGATTTTGGGATAATGTTTTAGAACACGTGAAAAGGCTCTAATCATGATTTTATAGAGCTCAAGTTCTGAAAAACGCAAAAGAAACTATTTTCAAAGAATAAAATCATAAAATCGGCTAAGAATAGTTTGAGCCAAGCTTATCAAAAAAATATATTGAAAAATCATTATCTTTCTCTAATTAGAAGTTCTGAAGTTCTTTTTTTACGATTTTCATAGAATACTCAATGCAAAACCACTTTAATATGAACCTGTAATGATGGATGTGCATGTTCTGCAATATAATGTGTCAATCCTGGATTTCTCAACTGCTCCGTTTCACTTTCAGTTTTAAGCCATCTCTTGATCGTGCTTGTGATCCTTTTATGTGAAGTTGAAGAAGTCCACGTTGCGATCGTTGCTAATCCAATTTGTTCAACATCAGCTCCATCATCCGTCTATAATTGTTCATGATTTTAATGATTTTAAGTAACAAAAGAGATAGAAACACTTACAATCGCTAATAATGTCATTACATCTCTGAAAATCTTTTCTTGTGGGAATTGAGCATCACTTGCTGCCAAACCGATCAGCTCCAATTGTACCGATATCAAACTTTGAAGCACATCACGTGTTAAAATCTGGAAAAAAATATATAAAATACATATATTTTCTAATTACAACTAACACTGATTAATGAGTTTTCAATGTCTACTACAACTGACAGTCCTTCGTCGATAATCCCAGCCAAATAATATAATGATGATTCGAGGGCGTAAACCTTTAAATATTTCGATTTTGTTGAAATTCATGCCAATTTTAATTTTAATTCACCTTTTGTGCCAACTCTGTCACAATCCTCTGCGATCGACTATCATCTGCCAACGTTGCTCGATTAGTCTTCCGACTTGGTGTTCGATTACACCAAATTGCTAATTCTCTCAACGTTCTTCGAGCGAGTCCAACAGTTCCAGCAGCTAACGGTAGACGGGAACAACCCATGATTTCAGATGCGATCTGAGATGCATCTCATTTTTAAATATATAACGTTTTATGATTTTTTAATAAATACCTCTGGTCCATTTCCAACATTTCCCAAAATATCCGTTTCGCTGACCAATGAAGTAATATTTATTTTTCCGACTGAAACAATTTTCATTTTTTTTCAATTAGACTTCCTTAAAAATTACTGTCTACAGCTTTCAATCCTAGGGTCGAATCTCTTGTTAACGTTAATTTATCAGTGGTTCCCATTTCCGTGACATCGAGAATATAGCAGGTTTGATCAATTTGACGCTAAAAAGCAGTTAGAAATTCAAATTTGAAACATTTTAAAACTTACAGTTGCTTTATTTTCATTGTTCGCGAATAAAATGTATAGATTAGCATTGTGATGCCCGAAAACTTTAACATTTTCCCCATTGAGCATCGATTTTCCACTTGTTCCTTGTGTGAGCTCACAGTTGGATGTACTGGAGATTTTAAATTTTTATTAAAATTACAAATTGTTGATTTTACCCAAGATCCTTAACAACCGCAACAGCTGGACGATATTTGCCATTGGCGAGTGATGGAAGAAATTTCGATTTTTGGCCTTCAGATCCATACAATGTCAAGATGTTCGACACTACGAGCGAAACTTGAGCATTTGTTAAAATATTGAAATCAATGCTGAGCTCCTGAACCATTGAAAAATAATATTAAAATTGTAAAACTTATTTAGCAAAGTACCTCGAAAACTTTCGAAATATCCTTATTATTCATTCCAACTCCGTCGAAATCCTTTGGAACTCCAAGCGAAAAAATCGCATTACTTTTTAAAGTCTCTAAAACTTCGGGCGATAAATTGCCCTCTTTTTCAATTTGCGTCGGATCAACCGAAATTTCTAAAGATTTTCTTAGAACCTCCACAAATCCGTCGATATTTCTAACATCGTCAGAGTCCGTATACTCTGGATAAATCATGAAATCCTGGAAATTCATTTATTCAATTTAAATTTAAATTTTTTAAAATGTACCCTTTCAAATTTATTCATGGCAAATCCTCGTGACAGGCTTTGTTTTTCAACCGGCGTCGATTTATCTAGTGTCCTTATTACGAAACGGCTAAAATTTTGGATTTTTTTTTCGTGTCACGTTCATGCAAAAAAAATCACCTTTTTTCATTAATTTCCAAAACATTCTTTGTTTTCGCACCATCGGAGAATGTTCTTCTGGTGATATCTTTTATATTCGAGCTTTTTCGTAATAATCTATGCATCTCTACTGAAAACTAAACGAAATTCCGGTCAATTAATGAAAAATTGAAGAGTTAAAAAAAATTAAAATGTCGTCCACGAGAAGTTCAATAACACGGCCTAAGTTTACAAACTTCGGCCATCCTTTGAACAACTAGTCCGTAACTTTTTTGGCGGTATTTCAAAAAACTATAGTTTTCTTTAGAATTCTCCTTTTATTAGCTTCATTTCGTCGTTTTAAACAAATTAATAAAAAAATATTGATATTTTGATATAAAAGATATAAATAGACGTTTATTTTTTGAATAAAACCACGTGTTTCACCAGTATTTGACAAATTTCGATCCAATAAATCCATAAAACCAGAAGAGATCAAGAAAGATAGTTAAAACTATGAACAAAATAAGTAAAAAAAATAATACAACTGGAAAACAAATTAACACCTAATCTTTGAGTACAACTTGATTTTCTCAAGCGCGAGAATCGTCGGAATCTTGTCTGATAACAAGAGATCTCGTTTCGAATCGTGTCGATCGATTTTTTGCGCGTTTGTGCATCGGAGCAGAGCATCTTGATGTGCTTGTGGGACTTGTTCTATGAATCGAGACCTGCAAGAATTTTTCTTTAAATGAGTGCGAATTTCGTGTGTGGAAAAAAATCTAGAAAAGTTACTGTAATTAGAGCAACTAAATAAAAAACTGAAAATTAACAAAAAAAAGAAGCTGGGACCTCACAAGCGGAAGAAAATTAATCAATTCATGCAAAGAAAATTAAACAAAAAAAGCTGAATCGTTAGAAAAAAGAAAATATCTTACAGCTGAAGGAGAGTCATCACTTGATGTCGGAATTACAACCCCAGAACATCGTGTACGGGTTCGGAAACTGAATTTCGGATTTTTTTTCGGGAAAAACATAGAAGTGACAGCAAAAACATATATATATTTTCACAAATGTTATTAGAGTCGTTTGCATTTTTTTGTGCTTTTGTCATTTTCAAGGATTGTTAAATCTGCATTCTTCAAAATAAAAATTAACTCACCTTTTACTAGTGTTATTGTCATTCAACAACCTGAATTCTTTGAATTCAACACATGGTAATAACCGCGATGAAAAATAGCAGAATCCTTCCCTAAATCTCGCATTTCTTAGGAAATACACAACTGGATTGACAATTGAGTGAAGCATCGCTAGACCGTGAGCGAACCACCTAGACAATGAAGTTTTTATTTATTTTGAAGATGTATGTGGGAATATTAAATACCATAAATATAGAATATAGCCCCAACTGTTGATGTCTGGATATATTTCGGGAATCACATTGATCAGGATTAGTAATGGCAACCAGCAGAGAGCGAATAATGCTGATATTAGGATAACCATTGGGACAAGCTGTAAAATATTCCGATATTTTGATTGAAAACGATGTAACTGATTATGAATGGACTGTAAATTGGATTGAGATGAAAAAATACCATAAATTTTAATTGGCTCAATGCCTAGTGTTCCTGCCTAGTTCGCCTACTTTTTTCCTGCCTAGTGTACATGTAGTGTTCGGATTAGGTTCGGATTTCGGATCAAATCCGGATCGGTTGTTTTCGACAAGGCTACTGAAGTTCAAAAAATGGTTAATTACTCCTCTGATTCTTAGAAAATGTATTTTTTAATGTGCATAATATTCGGCGAGGATCTGAACCGAAATCCGATCTATCCCGACTAAATTGGGATTTTCTTAAACTGAATCAGAATGGATTCATTTTCAAATGTTTAAATTTCTACCTGCTTCTAGGAATTCAAATTATGATCCTCTATTTATAATTGTTTAAATTTCTCTGAGTGTACGTTTAAATGGAGGTGTGTGCCAAATGTCTAAGTGGTCTCGTGTGGAACACCGTAAGAAAGAGGGTGATACTCGGGCGTTTTGCCAAAAATAGTTATTCCGCGTTGGTGTTCCAAATTACCCAGTCTTTGCAAATACCTCAACTGAAAGAAGTAACATTATCAAAAAACAACATTTATTCAGTATGGTTTTTCTAATTGTTTTTTTTAATTTGAAAGGAAAATATGAACTTTGGAGTGTCTTAACTCATCTAAAGCGCTACTTAACATTTGAGAAGTTTATATTGGTCCCAATCGGAATTTGCGTACAAAAATTGGTGGTTCCAATTCTCTGGGGGTTGTGTTAGGCCTAACCAAATTTTGACATCCTGATGTCTATTTTTTATGAAATCATATACTTTAATTAGTTTACATAAAGCGTAAAAGGTTTTCTTTTTCCTTTCCAAATGCTATTCAATTCTATTGAAGTTTGTCAACAGTTTTATTCCCAGAAAATGATCGGGAGCTCCCGTAAAGTTCATGTTCTGAAAAGAACACTTCGAAGCTGTGAAATCGATATGACAGGTCCAAAACATATCAGAACTCGTCTCATCTTTAGGTGAAATTCTTTTTAGGTGAAATTTGAATTTGGAAAAGAAAAACGCGTGGTTTATGCCGGATTACCGAATCTGCTCCACTACCAACAATTGCTTTAAACTTATAAAGCTTCATAGTTCAACCAAGACCTAGACAGCATGTGTTGTTTTTCAAAGATATCACATGAATATATGTATTAGGCAGACATAACAAATTGTCTCCAATTACTGATATTCGTCAAAATCAACGATCACATATGTTTGGATTTATGCGACATAACCTAACCTTTTTCACCGACTCATGCCGATCAACAATCATCTTTTTCGTTGCTCCATTCTGCATTCCAGGTACCCGACTATTCCACATTTTCATTCCAATATGTGTATAAGTTATAATCAAAACTGCTTGCGGAACAATGTATTGAAGGATTACAACCATCGATGAATACATTTTTCGGACCTTTGATAAAATGTTTTTTTAATTATTAAAAAAAAATCGTCTAACCTGTTCGCCAGACTCCCCAAAATACGTCCAATCCTCTCCACAATTCTCAATTCCTTCTTCCCCTGGTAAACTGAAGGACCTTGTTGTAAAAAGAAGCGGTAGAGCCATTAAAATGCTAAAAATCCACGTGATGGCCACTAGGTAGAGAGCTCGTTTTGTTGTTAGACGAATTCCAGGTGATAACACGAACATGATTGCAATCCATCGATCAAAACTGCAGAAAAAAATTGGTAGGGTAAAGCGGGACAACCCGTAAATCGAAAAAAAGAAGGAAAACATACCTGATGACAACCAATGTCCAAGCTGATAAAAATACCGCCATTGCTTGTAAAAATGCCAAAAGTGAGCACATTGTCGAGCCAAATAGCCATCGCTGATCGTCAAAAATTAGAACTTGCCAATATGAAAATGGAATACAGAAGACTGATATCAAAAGATCAGCTAGAAAAAAATTAAAATTTCTGAAATTATCCGGAATTGAAACACTTACCAACAGCCAAATTTAAAATCAAAATATTCGTGGCAGTTCTCAACCGCTTAAAATTGGCTATAACAAGTATAACCAAAGAGTTTCCATAAACACAAAGAATACAAAGAATACTGTAAAATAATATGCAAACAACCTGTAATTAAATTTTTTTTTCAATGTTTAAAGAAGGGCTTTACGGAGCCGAGATGAAAATAGACTTCATTCTCATTCCAAATCTGTTTTTAAAATGTTCTAAAACCACCTAGAAGCCGATAAAATGAGCTTCAAAACAATGGCCTAGAAAAAGGGGCCACCGGCGAAAACTAGTCCGCAGGCATGAAAAATGCAAAAAAATGAAAAAACATAAAAAAAACAGGATTTATACAAGCATTCTGCATAACTATTTATTAACGAGACACGAAAAAGCTCATAGGAAAAATTTAGGCCAACATTTTCTAGGCCATTGTTTTGAAGCTCATTTTCTCGGCTTCTAGGTGGTTTTAGAAAATTTTAAAAACAGATTTGGAATGAGAATGAAGTCTATTTTCATTTAAGGTACATTTATGTTCTCCGTAAAGCCCCCCTTTAATTCAAAATACCTTCCAAAATGGTGTCAAAAAATGTATATGTGCTGGCTCTTCGGCCGCTTCTTCCATGATTTCGAGACCGGAATCGTTCGCTGCAAAAAGCAAAATAGATAAAAATTGGGATATTGTGTAGTCTTTTTAATCAAAAGAAAAAGACTAAAAGATGCAATTAGGAGGAGTAAGAAGAAAAATAAACAAGAAAATAGACCAATTGTCGTGAATTCAATAAAAGAAATCAACAAAAAAACCTTTTATCATAAATTGGGTGCTCATAAACACCTTCAAAATATTTTTTAAAAATAACATTCTAAGAAAAATCGCATTAATCAGAATCGTATAGAAGTGGTGTCGAACAAATGACGCTGAAGTGAGAAAACGTAATTTTTTTAAATAGGATCTGAACGAAATCAAAATCAAAAACTAAAACGACACATGATCCATCTTATTTGAAATTGAATGTGATTCTCAATTGCACTTCTTCTTCATCTTCGCAGGTCACAAAGAAATTGAGAAGAAACAATTGAACTTTGCTTGGATTTGAAATACTTGATACCTGTGCCCCCGTCAAGGAATGGGCCCCCTCCACGAAACTTGAAACTTTTAGGTTATTCTCAAATTCCGAAACACGTATTTCGTTTCTTTCGAAAATGTGGTCAAAAGTTTTGTGTTTTGGAGCCGAATGGGGGCTGTGAAATCGATGCCAGGGATGGTTGGGAAAGAGTGAAAATCTGGGCCCAAATTACTGGCTTGATCCTAATTTTAATTCTCTGCAGAACCATTGTTTTCAGCTTTTAAAGGCAGTTTTTCAGTTAATTTTACTCTAACTGATTTCAATAAATTTAGGTAGTGTTAACTGAAACGCTGCCTTTAATAAACATTCAACGATAAAGACTAACGAACAAAACAGTAATCGGCACAGAAATTTTGAAGACAACAAAAATCTTAATTTAAAAACATCTTCATAAGTAAAGTTTGAGTTTGAAAAAAAGAAAACGTTTAAAGCTTTATGATTTGAGACTTGAATACGTTTCACCTAATTTTAGTAATTTTTCGTTGCTTTTTGCAGTCTGATCTCATTGAAATTTTGTTTTTCCTGACATTCAAAAAAATTCCCCTGAATTTCCCTCTTCGGGAAATTTTTCGACGAGGTAACGGGATAACCGATTTAGCTCATACATGTCTTTTTGAAAAACCCTAGATTCAACCTGGAAGGAAAATCGGATTTTCATAACCTTTGGACCACACGATGAGATCACGCAAGTATCATATTACTAATTTGTAAACTAAAACTATCCCATTTAAACTTTCAAACTAGACACTAGTTGCTCAATAGTTAGTATAATTTTAAAAACTTATTACTGGCTTATTCCAGGTTATTAGGAAACAATTGGACTAGCAATACAAAAATAACGGTGTGGGATCGGTACAGCACTCAGATTTTACGTAGCCCACCGTTCAACCTGGAGCTTCATGAGAAATTCGGAAGAATTTGGTTAGAAACAATCAAAGACCTTTTTTTCCCGACAAGTATTGTCAATATGAAAATTCCTGGTTTTGCGTAGCATCGTAGGGAATTTCCTCGCAACGCGACCGCAACGCGTTGAAAGGAGGTGAGCTTGTTGTATTTCTGTTGTACTAGCTCTTTCCAACGCGTTGCGGTCGCATTGCGAGGAAAACGAGCGGCAAGAAATTTCCATATTGACAATACCTACACGAATTGCTACCCGATTTCAATTATATTCTTGCCCTTTTTGCACGAAGTTGGAACGGATTTCTTAAAATAATTGATCCCATGTCTTTAAGATCGTGGGCGATTCCTTTCAAATTAACTCTCCCAAGAATCTCTTTTTTTTTTTTGATTTTGGAGCTTCACAAGTTTAAAAACGCGAAATTAAATAATAATTAGGGCAGTCCGAAAGATCGGGTCAATCATTTGATACGAACGATCTCGATTCAAAGTGAGCTAACTCAATTTTTCTTTATTTTAAAACGAATTTAAATTAAAATCATCTGGAACGCTATCTTTAAGACTGAATATTTGAAACATTTTAATTTTAAAATAAAAATCTAAAGTCCAATTCTCATTAATAAATTATAAAAACCTAAACGTATCGTTGATCTTTTTGCGGAAGCACCAAACTTCGGAGCACACTCAAAAATTTGCGGGAGCACCCTCAACAACAATTAAAAGCTCATAAAACGATCACCGCGTTTCCAGAAACTAATTTTTCAAAAAAAAAAAACCTAAAGCACTGATTGTTGCCCCACATATCCCATTTTCTTCATCTCTGCATTTCTCTCGTTCAAAGGTCACTCACACTATAAGGTCTCATCATTTGTGTTTCGCACGGACGGACCTCCTCTTCGTATAGTCCGAAGGCAAAAAAGCGGAAAGAAAGTTTTTTCGAAAAAAGAATATTTAATTTTCGGGTTTTTTTCTTTTCGACCATTTGGTAAATAACGAGCGCAACGCATAATTTATGAAAGGTCATAGAATTGTATGCAAAAAAGTAGCCATCGGGAAAGTTGCACAGAATCAAATCAAATTTTGGATTTCCCCAAAAAACCTTTTTTTGTGGTGGCGGTGGTGGTATATTTGTTCAGCTTCTTCTTTTTTTCCAAATTCCCCCAATTTGGGGGGAGGGGGGATTACTGAAAATAATAATAGATCTCTAACTATTTTTCTTCTAATGGTGGTGAGAATATGAAGTGGATTTCCAGCAAACAACCAAATTCTGAAAATATTTCGATGAATGACAAACTAAGACTTGAAAAAGGATCTAAATAACACAATTTGTTCTTTTTTCTGCAAAAGGAAAAAAAAAGACAAAAAATAGAAACGTAATAGCAGTTTTTGTTCGGTCACAATCTAATTGTCCGTCTGAACTAAATGCTCAAATGATGTATCTAAATCCAACTATGAGAAAAAGTATAAAAATCGTGTAAATATATCAACATCATGTTTCCTGTTTTCGTGGAAACATTTATTTAAACATGTGAATGAATAAACTAAATTTATTAAATGACATGAGCTCAATAAAATCTACTTACTTAATTTCATGTTTCATCGAGAGTTCACTTCACACACCAACACCAAAACTAAGATCAGCAGCAAGAAAAGAGCTGATTATTATATTATCTGTTCAGAATAACAAGATCCTTTTTTAAAAAGTTTAGAATAACTTTATCAAGAAGCGAAAATTAGATTCAATTTTTGCAAACTCAATTTTTTGTTATATCCTCAATTTTTCATCCACTTTTGGAGGGATTTATTCACAATTTTTTAGTTTCACGGTGGGCTAAAGTGAACCGATTATAACTAAGAAAATTCACTAAATACGACAATTAAAAATTGAACGCAGAAAAGCGGCATTTTTGCAATCGTGCGGCATGGCTTCACAAAACGCGTTATATTCAGCTACTCAGGGACGGAATTTTATAATTCGGAGTGTAAAAAATTAAATTTGGCCATACTTTATGTATTTAACGAAAAAATTTCATTTTTTCATGCGTTGTACGCGTAAAAATCCCATTTGTAAAAAAATCGAATTTTTGCGTGTGTGTGCAATTTGTCGTAACGGTGTACACACACAAAGCGTCGTTCCTGACGACAATTTCGGTTCACTTTGTCTCACCGTGAGTTTGGCCTAATTTGGTCCTTGAAATTTTTGATTTAAAATAGACCAAGTATTAAACGCTCGATATTTCCTGCTCGTCCTGAAAAGCTACTGAAAAAAAAAATATTTCAAAAGCTGGTGCTTTTTCTCAACAGCATTTCGAACCTGAACATTCAAGGATCCTAACATAAAAAAGTCTCAAGATTTCCATAAGCGTGTGATTTTTTGAGAGTTCATAACTTTTTCCTTAAAATAACTCGAATTGCACATACATAGAGACTAAAAATAGAAAATAATTGGTCGAGAAATGTTTGTAAGGAATTTTCAAAGTACGGAAGCATTCCTATTTTGGAAACTTTGGAAGGTCAAAGCTTGATTCTCCGATGGTGGATGAGAATTTTTTAAAAAAGGATTTCGTATATGCCCCCCCCCCCCCCCCCCCTGATGAAGTGATAGGCAAAATTTTAGCTAAATCCGAGCCCTAGTGTTAAAAATGATGCATATTTTTGAAACATGTTAACGGAATATGCTTAAATTTGGTAAAAAAAAAACTAAAAAATGGCTTCTTTGTGAAAACCTGAAAGTTTTATCCACTGATATTGCGTTTGAGTCAAGTTACAGCAAAAAATCATGTTCAAACTGCTATTCAGCGTTTTCGATGCAACTCCTTAACCAGTGAAAAATACTCTTTCAAATGAGTAATGTCTCATTAAAAACATCCAGAAACGAGGGGTAAAAACAAAAGTGACACTCTACCTTTAAGATTATGAAATATCTTATCAATATCAAAACTTAAACTATTTTTTTGCAGTTGTCGAGCTTTCATGTCATTAGATTTCTTAGAGGTTTATTCTATTCTAGAGAAAAACCTATATTTTATTCAGTTAACAATAACCAAGATGTTTCTTTAGAAAATATTCCTGCACATTTCAAAAGCATGAAAGAATATGGATCAGTCCAAATTTAAAATTAACTTAGCATCTCCCTTGAATGTTTCTATTTTTGTCTGAATCCTTTTGAATAAAGAAAATGTCAAATCAAATTATAAACAATTTCATTAGAAACCGTTTAAGAAGCGATATGTAAAAATGAGAAAGTCTGCTGAATTGTCTAGCTTTTGAAAAAATAAGGTTTTTTCCAAAAATTTCAATTATCTTTAGAATTTACCTAAAATCTTTCAAATCCTCCCTAAAAATAAAATGGATATAATAATTCTGGGGATTTTTCAAATTTTTAGCTCAAAAAATAAATGGCTTAAAATAAAAGTGGAAATCTCGACGGAAAGAAGGAATAAGGTACTATTTCTTTAAAAAAGCGAAAACTTCTCAGAGCATTTTTCTCAAAATATGTTTCAACAATATTCTAGTCCAGTCTAGTTAATATATATTGGAGACCTCTTCCAGTGTTATATGAAAGAAAGTGCAATTAATTAAAAATTCTTTTGAAAAAAAATTGGGGACTAAAAATCAATTTAAGTATAAAAAAGTTGTTATTTTTTAAAAAAATCATAAGATAGACAGTATGTAATTTGAGAGATTGAATGTTCATCATTTCTCAAGAGTTCCACTTGAAACTTGAGTAATCACAAATGAAAATACTTGAAATGTTGAAATATGAGAAGAAAGAGAGACAAAAAATATCTGAAATGTGTTTGATTACGGTGTCATGGGTCACAGCGGGATCAGGGATCCCTTAAGAGGAGGGCTTTACGGGGCTAATGAATGCATATGGGATGAAAATAGACTTCATTCTCATTCCAAATCTGTTTTTAAAATTTTCTAAAACCACCTAGAAGCCGAGAAAACGAGCTTCAAAGCAATGGCCTAGAAAAAGTGTTTACATGCGAAAACTAGTCCGCAGGAATGAAAAATCCAAAAAAAAAACATAATTAAAATGAAAAAAATATAAAAAAGGACTAATATAAGTATTATTCATAAGTATTTATTAACGAAACAGGAAAACAGCTCATAGAAAAAAATAAGGCCGACTTTTTCTAGGCCATTGTTTTGAAGCTCATTTTCTCGGCTTTTAGGTGGTTTTCGAAAATTTTAAAAACTGATTTGGAATGAGAATGAAGTCTATTTTCATTTAAGATACATTTTTAAAGTCCTCCGTTAAGTAATATTACTCCTGTTTACCATTTTTCTAAATTGTTAATATTTTTTGCACAAACAAGGAAAGGGTCGGGTTTATTAAATAAAGATACAAAACTATATTAAGCTGATGATATATGCACAGTGGATCATGCCATAGCTCCCCAAAGTCTGCAATTTTGTCCAAGTTTGAAATCTATAGCTTGGCACAAACTCAACATCTTTTTAAATTAAAGTTTCAGAATTAAATACTGGTTCTATTCTTCAATAATTTGTTAATTTTCCCACTTTTTGATGCAGCATCGGCCTAAAAATTTGAATTGAAAAGTGCTGAAATGGGTTTAAAAAAGTTGAAACTTTTTGGTTCATGCGTCAATTTTTCGTTTAGCTAAATTAAAGTGTTGTTAAAATATTGGCAAATTTTTAGAATTTGAGATGCCTCAACTTAGTTCTTTTTTGCGTAAATATAAGAAGTTGAAATCTGAAGTTTGAAATCTATAGATTGGCACAAACCCAATATTTTGATAAACTAAAGTTTCATTAATTCTATTTTTCGCTAACTTTCCAGTTTTTCACCTTTTTGAAATCGCCTTGAGACAAATTCAAATTTTGACATATTTTCAAAATTGTGAGCTAAAATACCTCCGTTCACCTCCAGGCCAAGTATTTCTAATAAGTTAGGTTTAATTTGAAAAACTTGATTCCAGTTCCCAGGAAAAACCTTTTTTTCTAAAAGCAAAAAATCCGCGAATAGCTGCCAGAGATATATATATAATATATTAAATTAATGCTTGCATAGAAATATAGGAAAAAAATAAAAATTTTTCTCCAATTTGAGCTATTCGAAGCTATCGTTTTTTCAGAATATTTTTTAAGACAGCCTTCGATTGAGAAAAGTTTGAGAAAAAGTTCAAATTTTGCGTATAAACAACCATCAAGAGCAAGATAGCGTCTCAGCTAATATGCTAATTTGAATACTGTTGATTTATCGGATAGCCGTGAAAGCATGGTCAAAAATAATGGTCCCTTCGTGAAAAATTGATAATAGAATGGGACTAAAAAAAAAATTTAAAATTGTACCCAATTTTCGCAATTTCTAAAAATATTTTTTCTGAAAATTCTAAAACATGTATAAGCTCAGAATACGGATGTTGTGCGTATTGAAAATATTTTCAATGCCTCCTTTAAATCCTTATTTAAAGTCGGAAACAACTCCGAAAAAGTAGTGAAAGAGAAAAAATATACAAAAGATTTGATTTTGAGAGATTCAGACTTTTAAAATAGAAACCTTTAATAAAAAAGTTTTCTGTACCGTTATCATCATAAACGAATTAAGAGATTAGTACCCCTTATCTAAAATTTCCGCCTCAAATTAAGGCAACAAAAATGAACAACTATATTAGATATTGGTGCTAGACTTATATAAATAATGTTATTTTAAAATTTATGGCTACAAAGAATACAAGATAACAAAAAAGTAACAAATGCGTTGCCAATTCGTCGGCCCAAAGATTGTTATCGAAAATTTATTTGTTATTCTCTAATCGAACAACAAAACAATGAAAACAAGATAATTTTATAAAACAAACATCAATTTATTCGAGGTAACGATTTTGAGATCCATATAATATTAAAACTCTTCCTCTAGCTCACTTCATTTTAAAGGAACAATCACCAAGTAAGCTGTTAGCTTTCAAAAGTAATTTTAGAAATCGGAAAGAGGGGACTAAACGTTCAAACATCCATAGAAATAAACGCGAAATTGTCATTTAAAATAGAGGGAACTAAAAGAGCGGTGTTTGGCGTTATGCCAAGAACAAAAAGTTTTATAAATAATAAAATATAAGGTGAGGGAGTAACCACAAAGGATAGGGAAGGAAAGCTGAAAAAGTTTCACTTTATAGTTCAAAATGCATTCAATCTGATATCCAATTATTTTTATAAAGGTTTTTGTGGTTCAACGGGTTCATAACAAGAAGTGTCAAATTGTTTTTAAGATCAAAGACGGACACATCTTGTCAAAATTGGTTTCAAAATAGTTTTAAATGTTTCCATTTTGCTTTAAAAAAAGTTTGGCCGAAAATTGGTTTTCTAGGCCATTTCATTTAGAAAATTCTCCAGATTTTTTCTAGAAGAAAACTTCCATTTTTCGATAAATTGCGGTTGTTGAGCGATTTTTCGACGAAAAAAACTAGAGAAATTACTGAAAATTATCTTAATTTCATTACTTTTTTCTTTTTGTTTTTGTTTCTGAAAAAATCTATAAAACAGAGAAAAAAGACTCAATTAATTAATTTTCTAAATGAAATGGCCTAGGAAAACAAAACGTCTCCGTAAACTCAGAACCACTTTTGCGCGTCACTACAATGCTACGCAGTGATGAATGTCGTTGTTTAGCGTAAATATTTTACAACAAAAATTGTAAAAAATTTAACGCAAGAAAACGCGTATTTCACTAATGGAAAAAAGGAAAAAAGAAAGAAAGTGACTAAATAATTGTTTGCAGGCCCTCAGAAAGTCGCGGAATATTTTTCCACAACATTTCAGATAAGCTCACATTTTCGTCACATTCTCTTTGACGGAAGTATTTGATTTTTTTTTCGAAATTTGCGTTAAAAATATTCAAATTTTTGTTTTAAAATATTTACGCTAAAAACCGACCATCGTCACTTGATAACTTCGTAGTGCGCGTCACTGCGTAGCATCGTAGTAGCCGCGCAAAAACCATTTACGGAAACGTGAAAACAAACGAGGACTAGAAATCGGAGTTCGGACATTAAACCAGTCTCTACAAAATGTAAAGGTATTTAAAACCTTAGGCAATCGCAAGTAGGCCTACCCTTTTCACGAATTGTTGATTATTTGAAAATTGGACCATTTCTCGTGGTTCTGATAAACTTTTAAAAAATTGTAATTCGTTATGTGATGCCCCAAAAAAGTTAAAAATTGAGAACTTTGGACGCTGAAAGTGTTTGAGAATTGGCTTCACAATTTTTATATTGTCAACGCTCCGCAAGCACGCGACGCGGCTGCCAACACTCAACACACTGGAAAATTTGAAAAATTCATTTTCCCGCCAATATTTCAGTGTTGAGTGGGAGTTCACCGCGTCGCGTGCGTGTGTAGCGGCTGTGAGGTTGAGCAGCTTTCCGAACGCAATGATCAAGAATAATTGAGTTGACCATACCTTATTTTCAGTACGGGTTTCAAAATCATGTTCTAAAAATGGGCAAAAAAAACGTTCATTTTTAAATTTTAAAAAAATTCGTTCAAAATTTTGAAAATCGTGAAAAAACCCACATTTCAAAAACAAATAAACGTGACCATAAAACACGACAAAATGAGGCAAAGAAGGCAGTTAATTCAGCATTGCTAGATCTTAGAAGAAGGTACCCTATTTTTCGAACGGGACTATCAAAAGACAGGTATTTAAACCATCAGGTTATAGCACGAAACACATATATTTCAGAAAAGAGCATAATGGCGGACAAATCTGCATTCGTGCCAGTTGACGCGATCGGAAATCACAAGAACACTGATCTTGACGTTGATATCGATGATGAGCTTTTTGGAAAGAAACCGCCGGCACCATCGAAAAGTGCGACGTCTGCCGTAGCCGCTCCACCACCGCCACCAAAGGTTGTCGCCCCGCCGCCACCACCACCGGCTGCGAAACCTGCTGGTGGAGGATCGAAGTATACTTATAAGAAGCCGGCGAGTTATCAGAAGACTTATGCGAAGTGATGATGATTTAATAAAAGGATAATATTTTGGGAATAAAACTAGTGTGATTTATTTGTTTATTTTTTCTGTATCAGGGAAGAGAAATCGAGCGGGGACTAAGTTCTCGTTGGATGCGAAACCTAGGCCAGAGTTTTTAGGGGGCTTGTGAAACTAAAATTTTCAAATTATATTGCAAAAAAGTGGAATTTTCAGGCAAAATAGGCAAAATTCGGACCTTGGTTTTTATTTCAATAAAATCAGTATTGGTCAAAGATCAACGATTCGATTCCACCAAACATCTTTTTTTTTCTAAACTTAGGTCAAAAAACAATGAAGGGAAAAAAGAAGGCGGAAAAAAATAAATGGCCTTCCTCCCTTCTCTTCTTATTTCCTTTCATGGACTCATTTCAGATTCAGGAGAGAATCAAGATCCCCACAAATTATTCAAGTGCTCGGCAACAAAAAATGCTCAACGGAAATTGAGAAAAATACATCAGTTGTTTATACAAGTTGTTTTTTCATCGACACAATTTTAGAACGTTTTTTTCAATAGTATTCATATTCACATCGTTTCTCTTAGAGTAATTTCGTAGCGGCGCTTATAAAATTCAGCAATGGAACGAAAAAACCATGAAGCACATGAAAAGGGAATAAATAGCATATAAAAACTAAAAAAATACACGTTCCCAGAGGTTCAATTACATATTGTTTTCCCGTATCACCTTTTTTTTCAGAGTGTCAGTCATCAATGAGCATTCACTATTTACTCAGTTCCAAAAAAAAGTTTTCGACAATTATCTTGAAATGCAAGAGAGAAATTGGGGAATAAGAAAGAAATGGATTGAAGAAATAAAATCAGATGGAAAACAGTTAAACAAAAACTCGGAAATTTAGAGAACGTAAAGTATATAAACTTAAAGGAGGGCCTTACGGAGATAATGAATGCGTCTGGGGTGAAAATAGGCTTCATTCTCATTCCAAATCTGTTTTTAAAATTTTCTAAAACCATCTAGAAGCCGAGAAAATGAGCTTCAAAACAATGGCCTAGAAAAGTGTCCACCTGGCCGAACTTTTTCCTATGAGTTTATTTTCGTGTTTCGTTAATAAATAGTTATGCAGATTGCTTATATTAGTCCTTTTTAATGTTTTTCATCTTAATTTATGGATTTTTTAAATTTTTTTGTACTTTTCATGCCTGCGGACTAGTTTTCGCATGAGTCTGAAGCCTATTTTCATCCCAGGCGCATTCATAATCTCCGTAAAGCCCTCCTTTAATTTTTTTAGCAACTGGCCTATCCTCCCTTAACCGCATCGCATGAGACGTTCGTTTTTCGATTTACTTTTGCTAAGTTGCAGTATACTAATTTGCGAAAGCTCTAATTTTTTAAATTGAAATATGATAGGGGGCAAAATAACCAATGCATTGTCTTTTAAAAAACTATGTACTGTGGATTTTAAATCGAACGCCGCTCTAGACCTTTTTTGAATTTCTTCAGTTGGTTTTTCATATTTCAAAAAAAAAAAAAAAAATAATTTTTAGGAATACCTACATCAAGAAATATGAGACAAGAGGCTAGACATCCAGTGAAAAAACGCTCAAATTGTTTCAATCGAGATCAATGAATCAGAAATTTTCAAACTTAAATTTTTAAAAGATAAGTAGAGCTAAAGAACCGTTTTTAACGGTATTAAGCAGAAAAAAATTAAAAAGAAGCATTTATATTTGGGTCATTTGTTAATCCAGATGCCTACTTCGAAATTCATCGAAATTTTTGAAAACGTTATTCAGCATGAGTTGGCTATAAATAAATTCGGTGAAATATTTGGCACATCGGCCAAACATTTGCTCATTTTTAGCTAACGGGAAAGAAATTCAACAAAAAAAAATTTTTCTGGAAATTTTTAAAGATTTCTGAAAAACAAGAGATGATTCTTTCGATAAAGCTCTTCATCCTGGTCTCAAACTTGCTTTTTTTCAGAAATACGTATGTTTTTTTTCATGTTTTGTATGAATAAAAATTTGAAAACAACTTCATCTCCATCCCGAATTCAAAAAAAATAACTGCCAAAAACAACAAATCCATTCGCAAATAAAAAAAATTAAAAAATCATGACGTGGCAAAAATGAAACAACAAAAAAAGGAAGTGTCGAAGATAAAATTACAAACCTTCGACGTTTCAAGTTTCAAAACGAAAACTTTCCCATGTCACCAGACGTTTTTTTTTGTTCTCGTTTCTGTTGGTGAAGGAAAAATAAAGTGGAGCTGGGAAACAAAATATAGAAAAAGCAACAATTTGTCCTATTGGCGGGCTCCGTTTTATTGGAATGGCGAAGGGGGGGGGGATGCAAATTTTTTGTGGCCGTTGCGTCAATTGCTCCGAATTCAAATAAAATAAAAATGGACGACGAGAAAAAAAAAAGAAATGAGAGAGTTTAACATTTTGTAATTTGGACAGGAGTACGGTATTTGAAGGCAACTGGTCAGTTAACACGATCCAAATTTAAGGCAAAAAATCAAAATTTGAATGGGTGCTCAATATGTAGCCACATTCAAATAATTGTGTTTCGCGCCAATTTTGTTGCACGGACACGCGCGCATTCAAATTTTGATTTTTTTTTCAACTTTGGACCGCTGTTCTGACACATGTATTTATCGATATTTTTCATATAAATTGCTTGTAATAATGAGAGAAAGCTCTAATTTTTTAAAATTGAATTCAGGTATGGTCAAATTAACTGACACACTGCCTTTAAAAAAGCTGGTGAGAATTTTATTCTGAAAATTATTCAATTTGCAACAGAGGAGCGGGGGGGGGGGGGGGGGTCTAAGGCAAATTAAGAAAATAAGAACCGCGAACGTTGCATCAAAATTTTGAGACACTAATATTTTTTGACAAGAGAGTATATCATACTATATAATAGCGTTCGTGTGTTCGAATTCTAGAATATTCCAGAAAATTCCAGAATGTTCTAGAAAATTCTAGAAGCTTCCAGGAAATTCCAGAAGCTTTCAGAATATGCTCCGAAATCAGAGCCCTGACGCGTATAAATCCAAATCAGTGAAAACTAGGACATTTTTTTTTAAATAAAATGTTTTTAGCATCTACGTTAAAATTTCAAATGCAGTTTAACTGTTTTCAGCCCGAAAAATATTTAAGAAAAAGATTTTTGACCCCTGAACAATAAAAGAACAATTTTATACATTTTAAAAGCCGCTAAAAATTTTTAAGTTGACATAAATTCAAAATTCCAAGTGTTTTTTAGAATCTGTGTTGAATTTCCTATCGATCGGTTCCAAAATCATCAGAATCTGTTTTGTGAATCATGAGATATGATAGTTCCAGTACTGAAAATTGAAAAAAAATTGCTGAAACCGAAAACAGCCGTAAATTTTTTTTAAATGGACACAAATTCAAAATGTCAAGTGTTTGTTTTAGAGTCAAGGTGAAATTTGCATCTAATGAAATGATTATTGCTTCTGGACCCTATGTTGAAAACTTAAAAATATTGAAACTGGCATAAGAACTTTAAAAATTTTAAACTAGCATAAGAACTTTAAAAATAGTCCTAAATTCAAAATGCTAAGTGTTTTTAGAATCTACGTTGAATTTCCTATCGATTGCTACCAAAATCATCAAAATCCCATGCGTCGATTTTTGATTTTTAACTGCAGGAAAAAACCGTTTTTTTCTGCAGCATTTGGAGTTGAAAGCAATAAAAAAGAACATTTCTCGAAAGCAATCACGACCAATTTTATGATATCATTAACCGACTTTTTTTTCAATTCGGAGAGAAGTTTTAAAACATAAAATTATTAAATTTTTATAACTTCCAGAATATAATAAGAAAAAAATAGTTTCTGGAGAGACACATCACCCAATTGAAGAAGCTTAAATAGCTTCAAAATAAGTGTTTATAGAAAAAACTGGAGATAAAAATTGTGCTGAAACTCTTTTCAGAAAACCAACCAACATGCAGTTTTTCTCTACAAAAGGAGCGGTAATAAATCAAAAAGTCATTTAACCAAATGCTACATAATTAGCTTTCTGTTTTTGTTTTAACTACATTTGTTCAAAAATTAATTGAAGAGAATAAATACATAAATAAATAAATACAGGCGTTTTTTCACCTATTGTGAATCTCGAATCACAATTGAAAGAAAATTATGACGAACAAAAATATGAGGAAGAAGTAGACTCGCGAGTAGTCAATTGCGCGCCGTCAGAGCATTTTATGACCAATGTCGTTATAGGATTCGCTTTGTGACTGATGGGTTCCGTTTATTTCAGCACCGATAGAAAAAAAAAAGGAAGACATGTAGAAAGGGATGATTAGGAGGAAAAACGTGGTTATATTTAAAAGAGAAGAAAATCGAAGAAAAATTAAAGGAGGACTTTACGGAGATAATAAATAATCCTTAAATGAAAAGAGACTTTATTCTCATTCCAAATCTGTTTTTAAAATTTTCTAAAACCACCTAGAAGCCGAGAAAATGAGCTTCAAAACAATGGCCTAGAAAAAGTTGGCCTAACATTTTCCTATGAGCTTTTTTCGTGTTTCGTTAATAAATAGTTATACAAAATGCGTATATTATTACTTTTTTAAATGTTTTTTTTTAATATTTTTTGGATTTTTCATGCCTACGGACTAGTTTTCGCCAGTGGCCACTTTTTCTAGGCCATTGTTTTAAAGCTCATTTTCTCGACTTCTAGGTGGTTTTACAAAATTTTAAAAATAGATTTGGAATGAGAATGAAGTCTATTTTCATCCCAGACGCATTCATTAGCTACGTAAAGCCCTCCTTTAAAGTCAATGTACCATTAAATGCAGTCTGATTTTAGAGTTTACGCATTTTATAAATGTTCCTAAAAATTCCCAACTTCAATTATATACCGATAGTGAAAAAATTAGCAAAAAAGTAGAAATGCGAAAAAACGAGCACCCGGTATCGAACTTGGCTGCCACTTTTCTGGAAACTTTTTGAGACCAAAGTTCGATTCCGGGTGCCGTTAATTTCGAATTTCTATTTTTTAGCAAATTTTTTCATTTTATTTTCTATACAAAAAATTTAATATCAGATCGATTAAGCAATATTTATAGCTTGCGTATTTAAACATTTTCAATTTAAGTTTGAGTTTGAAATACTTTAAAGGGGGGCTGAGGGGACGAAATAAATCGTTTAAAAATGATGAAAGTATGATTGTTGATAAATAAATGAAAAAAAAAATCCAAAAAAAACCTAGAAAATGGCGGAAAAAAAATGTTCGAAAAAAAAACCATAATCCAGGTGTTCGCCCTAATGGCCGAAGAAACGCTTTTTGTTTTCTAGGCCATTTGTTTTTTTCTCGGCCGCCTATTTTTTTATCTTGTTTTTCTCTTTTTTCCAATTTTTTTTCAGAGAAAATTATCCATAAAAGAGTATTAAAACAAATAAACGTTCAAAAGAAATGTATAAAAGAAAATAAAAAAAATATTTTTCAAAAAATAAAATTAGGCGGCCGAGAAAAAAGAGACGGCCTAGAAAATCAAGAAGCGTTTCTTCGGCCATTAGGGCGAAGAGAGGGGGGTATGAGTTTTTTTTTCGGAACTTTTTTTTTCGCCATTTTTGAGTTTTTCTTTGGATTTTTTTTTCATTTATTTATCAACAATCATACTTTCATCATTTTTAAACCATTTATTTCGTCCCCTCAGCCCCCCTTTAAAAACTATTTTTTTAAAGCACATTTTTGAGCAAATTTTGGATTTCGTTGTCAAAGTTTAGCTGCTATTTATGCCTCAAACGCCTCAAATTTTTGAAATGTATCAAAATTTGAAAAGCTCTAACGTCTCTCAAATTGAATATTAATGACTAAAAATAAGAGGAACCAATATGTACATGTATTTAGTTCTGAAAATGTTCCTTTAATATGCTGTATTTTAAAGTTCAATTTTTGGCAAATTTTCAGATTTTTAGATTCTTTGACTTGAAGCTAAAATTTACAGTAAAATGAAAAATAAAAATTGGCACAAACAAAGCTTAATAAACAAAAATTTCAAAGTATCTCCGTTTCGCAAAAATACACACACTCGCTCTGAATTATACATCCAATTGGAACGAAAAAAAAAATGAACGATGTTCCATTCCTCCTCGCAATTTTTCCGGTTGTTAGTTTTTTTGGCAGTTTTCGGATGGAAAACAAAGTCGAATCTGTTTTCTATTGAGAAAATGTGGCAGTAATAATATAAATTTATCCTAATTTCAGAAATCCGAAAAAAACGGCCACAATGATGCTAACGACATGTAAATGACAATAATGCCAAAAACATATATGTTTTTTATTTTTCACGGATAAAAATGAATCAGGAATTTCGAGATATGGTCCCCAAAATTCGAATAAAAACAATAGTTCGGCGGTTAATAACTAACTCAAAGAAATTAAAATGAAAATCATTGAAACTTCTGAAACGCTGGATAAAACGAGAAATATCTCAAATTTCAAAATATATCTCAAATTTTATAAAATGGGTAGACAATGCGGTTCACGTTGCTGTGTTAAAAATAGACGTCATTCTCATTCTCAATCTGTTTTTAAAATTTTCTAAAACCACCTAGAAGCCGAGAAAATGAGCTTCAAAACAATGGCCTAGAAAAAGTTGGCCTAACTTTTTTCCTATGAGCTTTTTGTGTATTATGTTTAGGATAGTTTATGGAACATGCTTAATCTAGATAATTTAAAATTAAGGTTTTGCATTCTTCTGCATTCTTCAAGTAATAATACCCGCGGACTAGTTTTCGCAAAAACAGTTTTCTAGGCCATTGTTTTAAAGCTTGTTTTCTCGGCTTCTAGGTGGTTTTAGAAAATTTTAAAAACAGATTTGGAATGAGAATGAGTTCTATTTTTGTCAGAGGTACATACATTGACTCTGAAATTGGGCTCATTGGCTCATTGGCTCTCCTTAAAAATGAAATCTCTAAAGTACAGGAAAACGCGAATTTTGGAAATTTTGGCCTACCCGGTTCAAACCCTCTAACATGGCATGAAATGTGAGAAGTTCATATTAGGCCTATAATGAAGTGATAACCAAAATTTGAGTAAAATCCAATACCTCATAACCTCTCGCTTCATAGAAAAAAAAATTTTAAAAGCCGGGAGGCCCCCGATTACATCTTGCTTGAAAAAAAAATCGGACACCTCTCATACTACTGTTATTTTGTTGCTTTACTTTATTTATAGCCTTTCAATATTACCTATTGGCTCTGATCTTTGTAACTGGATACTATACTACCTTCACAAATAAACGTGTAACTCGAATTCTTCCCCATAAAACAGTTTAATATCCGTGAAATGTGCCGGCAATTGTCGGAAGCTGAGAAATAATAGAAAACACAAACGACTACTGGTGAAAAGAGCAAAACCATCATTCAAAATGTTAAACTGTGCAAATATTGACCAAAAAGTTTCGACCTCATTTTTTCAGCGCTTCCACCCGCCAAGTTTTACGTCCCTAAACACAACAGACTACCTTTAATCAAATACGTTTTTTCCTCTTTTATTTTGTGTGTTGGCACCTGACAACATAAACAATTCAATGGTTATAAATATTGGTCTCGGAATTTTAAAAAAAATGGTGTGAATGGTTTGGTATTTAACCACTTTGGTTTCGGTCAAAAATCAAAAAGAAAAAATGGTTTTTAGATAAACTGTTCATTTTTTGAAAATAGTCTATCCTAGTTGAATACCATGGAAAGAGATAACAGATTTTAAAATTCTAAAAAAAAACCAATTTTCTTCAGTTTGAGGCCTTTTTTATTTAAAGGAGGGTTTTATGGAGCTAATGAAAACATCTGGAATGAAAATAGACTTCATTCTCATTCCAAATCTGTTTTTAAATTTTTTTAAAACCACCTAGAAGTCGAGAAAATGAGCTTCAAAACAATGTCCTTTAATATTCAGACCATCCTTTAATATTCAGACATTGAAATACGCATAAACAAAGAATATTTTCCCAATACTATTTATGAGACGATATTTATATTTGTTCAAAACGTTTGACTTTTTGAAAAGAAATAAATATTGAAAAGCTGTTCAAAAAATTCCAGAAAAAATTGTTTAGAAAAAAACAACATCTGGTTTGTGGGGTGCAAATAAACAATTAATTGGCAAACCTTAAAGACAGCGTGCCAGTGAACACAATCCTTCGAAAAATTAAAAAAAATGTAAGGATGAATGAAGCTACAATACCAATAAGTGTCCCATTCATATAATTGTGTTACCCGCCAATTCTAACAGTGCATCGCGTTATCATTAAAATATTGATTTCTGCTATAATTTTAGAAATTGAAAGGGTCAAATTATCTGGCACATTGTCTTTAATTCTTTCATTGTAATGTCTATAGGTTCTTAAAGGGATTCTTTACTGTTTTTGGGTTTCAATTCCATTTTCATCTTCTTCTCGATATTTGAAAACCTATACAAGAATAGTATTTTTGCAAAATTTCCTTTTCTAGTACTAAAACACACCCATTTCAAGAATGAGGCGGCGAATGGCCTAACAATTGCAAACTCTCTCCCATTCGCATGCTCTCTCGCGCGCGGCCGAGCGGTTAGGCCATTTCACCGCCTTACCCTGTAAATGGGCTTTTTTCGTGTACTAGAAAAGGAAATTTCGATAATTGTTTTGCTTCTGTATAGGTATTCAAATATCAAGAAGAAAATGAAAATGGAATTGAAACCCAAATTCAGTAAACAGTCCCTTTAATAATATTATTAAATTCTGAAAAAAAGAAATGACAATCTCATAAAATTATGATTTTTATTCTCGATACTTAGAGTACCAGTTAAAATGAACTGAATTTGAGACCACCACTAAAATATAAATATTGACTGGCAAGGGAGGAGGGCTTAGGGTCAGTATATTGGAAATTGCTCAAAACTTTGAACATTGGTTTATAACGGGCTCAGTTTTATTTTTTGGGATTTGTTGAGATCATTGAAAACCCATACGCAAGATATCAGTTCACATATAGTTTTCTGTAGGGACTGATGACAAGTCCATTGGAATTCAGCGGTGCAATTATTTCCCTGATTATTATTAGTACCATTTTTTAAAGATGGTCATCAACTCATTTCTAGAAGTGACAGTGTTCAAGAATTTCTATAATTTAAAAGTAAAAATTTTTTTTGAAAACTCACGAAAAACATTGAAAATTTTTAAAAGTGTTAAGCCCGAAATAATGTCAGAAAACAATAGCTTTAAAGGGTTTCTGAACCAAGTTTGAATTGTGGAAAAATATATATATATTGCCTTTTTCATGACTAAAAAGTATTTTGAATGACAAGTAATTTGCGCTAATTTTAAATTTTCGAAAGCTTATCAAAAATCCTCTAATTTTTCACACAAAAAAGAAATATATTATAAAAACGGCTAAAAATATTTTATATAAAATAAAATCTATATTTTTAGCCGTAAAAATAAATAAAATATTTACTTTTGAATTTTGATCACTAAATTTCGCAAAAAAAGACAAGTGTGATCGGTTTAGATCTGCTGAGACATGTCAAAAAACCCCAAAGCCTCCTCCGATCGATGACAAACAAATACAAATTGCACAGTTATCCATCCCATCGTGTCCGATTCTTTTTCTTCATCATCGACTCAACTTGATGGATACAATGTCAAACAAGAGTTTCAAAATCAAATACACAAGTTGTATTGTCTATTGCCACCGCCCACATTAGCTCCTGATCACCTGGTTTGAGACAGGATTCCAAAAGGTAGAAATATAGTTTAACGGAAAAAAATATCTTGGAAAAGCATGTTTGCACTCAAAAAGGTTCGTAGACGCTCTGAGTTCAATATTTTATACCCCATTCCAAAAAAGAATGTCAGAAATGGAGCTTTTTTTCTTTTATTTATATTTTTTCATTCCAAGAACTGTTCAAAAATTTTTGGGATGAAAATAGACGTCATTCTCATTATAAATCAGTTCTTAATATTTTTCGAATATCTAAAAAAAGCCCACAAAGATGCGAACGACATGTAAATGACAATAAAGTTATCGATGACAAAAACATATATGTTTTTTAATTTTCATTTAAAAAAATGAATCTAAAATTTCGAGTTATTGTCGCCGACATTGGAATTTTAAAAAAAGAATAGACAATGTAGTTCACGATGATATGATAAAAATAGAACTCGTACTCCTTCCGAATCTGTTTTAAAAATGTTCTAAAACCACCTAGAAGCCGAGAAAACGCGCTTCAAAACAATGGCCTAGAAAAAGGGACCACCTGGCCGAACTTTTTCCTATGAGGGCTTTGCGCATTATTTTTACAAACATTTATGAGGAGTACTTGAATTAGTTCATTTTTAACTTTGGGCTTTTCAATTTTTTGGATTCCTCACGTAATAGCGCCCGCGGACTAGTTTTCGCCGGTGGACAATTTTTGTAGGCCATTGTTTTGAGGCGCGTTTTCTCGACTTCTAGGTGGTTTTAGAACATTTTAAAAACAGATTTGGAATGAGAATGAAGTCTATTTTCATTTAAGATACAATTAATATCTCCGTAAAGCCCTCCTTTAACTGGATAAAAGATTCCCACAGTGGTCACAAAAGTCCAAAAACTAAACAAAAGCTTCTTCTTAAAAACAGAAGGTATAAAAAATATATTCACAAAGAAGAATGATTTTTTTTCGGAAAACTTCGGAAACTGAAATCGGCCCGTTGAGCATCTTTTGGTGAGAAAAAAATTAGTCCCAGCCACATTTGTCTTCTAGGTTACTTTTGTGTCAAGGGTACCGCTATAGAAAACCCAAGCTTACCTGGTTTTTGGCTATTAATAGGCATTCTTGATACCTGGCTTGATCGGAAAAAAACTTTTTGGAAAATCGGAAATGAATTTTTTTTTCGGAAAATTCAGAAAAATGCGGAAAAATCAGAAAATCGCTAATATCATGAGTTTTTTTTTGTTTCTAATGCATATTTATTGATTACTTTTTTAAAGGAGGGCTTTACGGAGATTATGAATGCGTCTGGGATGAAAATTGCCTTCATTCTCATTCCAAATCTGTTTTTAAAATTTTCTAAAACCACCTAGAAGCCGAGAAAATGAGCTTCAAAACAATGGCCTAGAAAAAGTGGCCACCTGGCCGAACTTTTTCCTATGAGCTTTTTTCGTGTTTCGTTAATTAATAGTTATGCAGATTGCTTATATTATTCCTTTTTAATGTTTTTTCATCTTAATTTATGTATTTTTTTTTCATTTTTTTGGATTTTTCATGCCTACGGACTAGTTTTCGCCAGTGGCCACTTTTTCTAGGCCATTGTTTTAAAGCTCATTTTCTCTTCTTCTAGGTGGTTTTAGAAAATTTTAAAAACAGATTTGGAATGAGTCTGAAGCCTATTTTCATCCCAGGCGCATTCATAATCTCCGTAAAACCCTCCTTTATAATAAAAAGATGAATTAGTAGTACATAGTGTAATTCCTCTTGAAAACATACATTTTAAAATTGAAAGCATCGGAAAACCGTTTTTTTTCTCTCGGAAAATTTTGGGAACAAAATCGAAAATTCGGAAAAAAAATCAGACAGAAAAATTTTCCGAAATAGAAAGTCGGAAAATAAAAAGGAATTTCCGTTTTCCGTTTCCGACCAAGCCTACTTGATACCATTCGATAAATAGGAAATTTTCAATCATTCATGCCATTCGCGGAGCATCGTAAATGGCATAAATCATCTCAAAATGTTTTGAAAATTTCTTAAAACTTCGATTTTGAAAAAAAAAACTCGCTGACTCACCAACAATTTCAAAATTTCAAGTACATGCAAACAATAAGCAACAAAAAAAAGAGCACCTCATACAACCTTTGAAAAGAGCATTGTGTATTCCTCCCACTTCCTCATAAATAGTAAAACAAATGCCATTCCATGCTCAAAATGACCTTTAAAAAACAAACAACATGCAAAAATCTAAAATTTTTAAATTCATTAAACATTTTTCAAAGTAGAAAAACTGGGATAAAATCAACAAGCAACAAATCATGAATAGTAAGGAACAAAAAAACGTTTGAAGAGAAAAAAAACAGATTCCAGAAATAATAAATAAACACATGGGAAGGGGGAATTTGGGTGTAATTGAGTGAATTTCTCTCATCGAGATCAAAAACACAGAGAAACCAAAATCACGATAATGTGAGCAAAAAATGTACTGTTTTGTTTTTTTAATGGAAAATAGTAAATGTTATCAACGTTAACCGTTTTCTGGGGGTGAAAGAGAGACCTAGAAAGATATATATATATATATTTAAACTAGTGCCCAACAAAGTAATAAAAGGTTTTTTTGTTTGGAACAGTGTTGTTCCTCATTCTTTTCTCGCTCTACGTTGTCTAGCTTTTCCATCCTCATTTTTATCTTCTTCGTCGTCGGAATTTTCAGTTTGTGTTGGTGAGATCTGGAAAAAAATTATTAGTTTTTAAAAATAATTGATTAATTGATCATGTTGTCCTCAATTTTTGATTTTTGAAATTTAGGCCGAATCCAGATATTTTAATTATAATATCAATTTTCAAGAAATAAACCAACCTTGTTTGCTCTTTTCGTCAACAGCCGTCTTCTTTCTCTTCTCGCCATTTCCTCCTCATCATAATCAGAATCCGAGTCCGATCGAACATCCTTCGCTTGTCCTCCGCTCGTTGTTCTGACTGCGATTCGAACAATGATGAATGTCCAGAAAACGTGAAGGAATAACAAAAGAACAAGAGCAAAAACAATAAGACGTGGTGCATATGGTGGCTGAAAAAGTGTTGCTTTATTGTGAAATAACCAAAAAAATCGTACCATCGAAAAGTCAAGAAGTTCATAATCCGGTTGAATCAAGTCAGCGGCTTCAGTCACAGCAGATCTTATCACAACCAATGGATAATAACCAAGACGAGTCACAATCCAGCTGAAAAAATGAACTTTCTTTAAAAATCTTTTTTTTCTTCGTTTTTCATAGATTATTATTGTCAACTCAATTATTCTTGATCATTGCGTTCGGAAGGCTGCTCAACCTCACAGCCGCTCCGCACTCACACACTGGAAAATTTTATTTTCCCGCCGATTTCAGTGTGTGAGTGTAGGCAGCCGCGTTGCGTGCGTGCGGAGCGGCTGTGAGGTTGAGCAGCCTTCCGAGCGCAATGATCAAGAATAATTGAGTTAACAATACTTTCTGGCGTATTTAAATCCTCGCGGACTAGTATCCGACAAGAAGCTAACATTTAAATTTCCGAGGATACCTATCTTTGAGAAAAATGAAATCCAGATCCGCTATAATTCAGTAAACTCCTAAGATGGGCTCCTAGGAGCTCAGAAATGGATTTAATATCAACAAGAAGGAGATATGACCGAAGAAATACAATTTATTCGATTTTTTCAATTTATTTTTAGTTTTTTCTTATTTTTTCCAATTTAAGAAGGGTTTTGCTATCAATAGGTAAATAATCGAGTTCTTATTCATCCGAAACCAATTTCTGAGCTCCCATAAGCCAACTTTACTAGTTTCCTGGTCCTGGATTGTAACCAAGTTGAATTTTATTTTATTTTTCAAAGAAAAAAGGCAACCTTAAAAATTCATGTTTTTTTTTGAAAAATCAAGAATTTTCCGCTTTTTTTTAAATGAACACAATTTTCTCAAGTCAAAACTAAAATGCACCAACCTGCTGAAGAACAACACAAACATAAAATTTGTCAATTTCTTATTATGCGCATCATATCTGACCAATTTTCCACCTTCCAAAAATACATCCGATACATCGTGTGAAATGAGCATCAATGTTCCAACACTGAAAACCATTACGAAATTTATCACATTATTTATAATTCCGATACAAACCGCACGAAATTGATAGCCCAACTAGACGAAAGCAGGAATACCGTAACAATGTGATGTATCATCAATTGCCAAAAATCGGAGCGTCGGACGTCAAAACTTGCGGCAATGAGGAGAGAATAGTAGAAACCCGTCTCAATCATGTAATACCACCTGAAATTTTATTTTCATTTTATTTTCCATTAGTTTTGGGGTGTTTTTATCAATTTCTCAGAAAAAATGTATAAAGGTAATAATCGAAAATAAATGAAAATATAATTAATTTTAGTTATTAACTTTTTTCAGGTCCAAAAAACTAACCAAATCGAATCAGGAACCTGATGAAATGGATATCCAATCCAACATTGTTTCACATCATAAAGCCATTCTTGATTTCTCATCACACAAACACCGTAAAGGAATGCAAACGTATAATAACTGAACCTCCAGAAACATTCAAGAATCTTCTTAGCACGCGAGACTGAAGCAAATCCGCCGGACAAATGCTCCCACATCTGCAAAACAATTTTTCAGTTGTTGATTTTTCTTAATTTTTTAAATCTCTTTAAACTGTAGCTTTACGCATGAACGTGTTTGTCGGCACTGTGGTTCTCGGCCCTGGCAGGGTTTCGGTATATGAAACTGACATAAATGTGATGTCATGAGCTCGCTGGAGTCGTTTCTCTTTATCATACGTTCCTAGCAGCTCACGGGGCCGAGAACGAAAGTATCGGCAAACACGTTCATGCGTACAGCTACTGATGTGAACTTTGACTTCTTGATCCATACTGATAAGCTCCACGAGGTTCATAAAACATGTTATCTGTTATCACTTCTTTTTTTCTCTATTTTTCTAGTCTGATTGGTTTCACAAGATGATGATTCATTCACCGAACGTTTCAAAACTGCTGAATTTCAAAAAAAAGAACTCACCCTTTCGAAAAGGGTCAATTTACCACGACCATGATATGCATTTGTGCGGAAATACAAGTAGGTTACGCCGATTGTTGACTCCCATAGAATTCTGAAAAAAAATCAATAATTTTTAGGACAAGTACGAGTTTTTTATTAGGAGCTATTTATTGAACCTGAATTTTTCAAGACTAAAATTTCGATTTTTATCTAAAATCAAAATTTTTAAATAAAAATTCAGATTTTTGTTATAATCATTGTAAATGTGCTGAAAACTACGAAATTAACATAAATTCGACGTTTTTTTTTAAATTTCAGAAGTAGAGATTTTGGCTGAAAATCCACCTTTAAATTTTCCAACAGTATATTTTTTCATTTTTTCCACCAATAAATTTTTCTGCGAAAAAAAATGCCCCAACCCGTTAAAAGCTCGATTTCCAATCAGAAATCGACCTTTGAACCTGTTAACTAGTACCGCAGTACTATCTGGTCGTATTTTCCAGAAAATTCGAAAAATGGCAAAAAACAGCGATAAAATTCATTGAAGAAACTGTCGAAAATAAGCAAAAAATAGTAAAAATTGTTTTTCGAAAGTTTCTTGAATTTAGTGCAAAAACAAATAAAATTCTATATTTTCATTTTTTAAACTCCCCGTTCAAAAATATTCAATTTCTTCATCTAACATCTGAACCAAAGTCACCCCACTCAATTTTTGCCACTGAAACGTGTCCCAATTTTTGTACAAAAAAGGACGGTTCGACTATTTGTTCTATGCGAGCACATATACGCAAAAATTGTTTGTTCAAATGGTGGACAATTTCATTTCTGCTCAAGAATATCGATTGATGTCTCGAATAAACGTTTTGCAGCATGTTTCATTTGCTCGGCGGCCGGGGGAGGGGGTTTCTATGGCTTCCAAAAAATACAACAACAACAACCTCAAAAGAGACGGACGGACAAACCTTATAATTACCAACGGAACTGCCAAATAAATCGGAAATATCAAATCATTGAACTTTGTCGGAAGTTCGGCCCAAGAGACGTTTCGCGGCAGCCAATACTTTTCGTCCCAAATTGCGAGCATCGTATGCTGAAATAGCAATGCGATTTTTTGAATTTTTAAAGAAAAAGGGAGGAAAAAACGTTGAGCAAAAAATGAAAAATGAATTCTGAGCAGTACACTACGAATGCTCTTTTATGCATAGCTTACTTTTCAAAGGAGCAAAAAAAAATGAAATTTCATAATGGTGCAAAAACCAGCATCCGCCATCAAACTAGGCTTAGACTTTTGTAATTTCTAGAGCAAAGTTCGATTTCGGGTGCCTTTTTTGCAAATTTTTATGAAACATCTGCTAAAACCCCATAGTTAAGCACAATTTTTTAAACAAAAAAAAATTATCAAATATATAATTGTAACTATACAACAGTCTCACTGTTTCGGCATAAGCTCCTGCGGAATAGACAGAAAAGAGAAAAGGGCAAAATTATATATTTTTCCTTCGTTTCTGTACGTCTCTTTGTGTGCGAATAGTGTATGTATATACATTGAGTTTTGTCTATATTTTGGTGGTAAAACCAAAGAAGAAGAAGCGCAGAGAGAAGAAATACCCCTCCAACTATGACGGGTACCACAGAAGCTCCGCCCTAGAGTGTTTCAAGTATTAGGAAAATGAGAATGAGCAGACAGTTGCGGTCAAAATGCTCAGATCGCTTGAGAATTCGCGAAAAAACCTTGATTTTTGTTGAACACATGCTATTTAATTGTAGCGGTGGTGGTCGCGGGGGCTCATTTCATGGTCAAGGACACTAATTTAACCAAAAAAACACTCATTTTGATTTACATGGCCTTTTTTTTCGCAGAAATCTAAACATGAGGTAATTAAGATTTAGAAGTTAGAAAAAAATACTTGATTTTGTTGAAAATAGCTAAATCAAGACTTTTTCGAGCTTCCTAAGCCAATCCTAAGTCTTCAGTCCTTCTTGGAATAATCCTGTTATCCTATAATATCTTCTAATTTATTATATTCTAACGGAATCCTCATTTGTAAGAAGATTTACATTTTTTTTAGAATACGAGGGCAAATTTTAAATTTTAAAAACCTGAGACATAAAAACTGTCAAAAACCGAATCGGAAAGTGAAAATATTTTTGTTATGTTTATTTTTCCAACACAATAACAATGATCGTAAAAATTCATAGAAACTTTTACAACTAACAATTTGAAAAATTTTCTGAAATGGTGTAACAGTTTTTAAAATGTAATTTTGTTTTCAAACAGAAACATCCAAAGATTTTTATGAACGAGAAAAGACAAAAAAAACGCCATATAAATTAAAAAATATATAATATCCTCAACATTCACTTTTTTCAGTGAAAATCATTTAAAAAATTCATGCAGAATGGTAAATACAAAGTTTCGAAACCAGCATGCAAGATAATTGATAAACGTTTAGTTTCACCGATTACAGATCAGTTTTTCTAAATGTAACCTATTTAAAATTGCATCTTTCTTATCGCGTTCAACATTTTTTGAATAACAACATTGAATGATCCAAAATCCTGTTCAGGCATTTTGCAAAAAAAAAAAAATAAAGAAATTCACAGCAATTTAAATAACAAATGAAACAAATAATTTCCATCAGTTTCAATATTAATTTTTTATACTCATTTTGCCTAATAAATGAAAAAAAAGGTTCACAGAACATCTAATTTTAAAATTAAAAAAAAACAAAAAAATAAAATGAAAAGCAGGAATTTTTTTTTGAATACGAAACTTAGTCCTTCTGCAAAAGTTAGGCCACACAATTTGGCGGATTTTTAAATTTTAAATTTTTTATTTGATTGATTTTATTTTCTTTTACCAAATCTAACGTAAAAAGAGATATTCTTCTACACCAAAATAAGAAATTATTAAAAAAGTAGATGTCCTGCGCAAGATAAAATATGAAACAAACTTATATTAGCGAGTTAATATCAAATTAAATAGGAAAATTCAAGTCAGAATTGTTTATCGTCGAAAAAAACGTATTTATTTTGCTTTATTCGACTAATTCTAACGATATTGACCGAATAAACCTTCTGAACTAATTCGAAAAAAAATATTTTTAAAATTATCGTTACCGTTTATCGGTCATTTTACGATAATACTCCCAATATTAAATTCTTTGAATTATCCCAAGAAAGCTCTAAATTTATTTGTTTTTATTCGTTGCTGTGAAACCATAAAAATGAGAAAAAACAACACGAGAGGCCGCCCTCCTTGAAATAAATTATCGAATTTTGAAATCTGTTACCAAAAAAAAACAAGTAACTATAGACAACTTACATTCCTTTATCTTGTATCAATTGAAAAGCATCGTATTCGCCATTTCTAAATATTGCCAATGTTGACTGATGTCTAATAGCATTCGCAATCGTCAAATTATAGAAATGAGAAAAAAAACGGGAACACGTTTAATTTTTATGAATTTCATTGAAGTTCGACAAATTGTCCAAAGACGGCAGAAAAAAAATGAAATTGCTTCTAATCACAATATGTACAACAAAGTAGTTTGCCAGATTCTGAAATTGAGAATTTTTCGATTTTTCATAAAATAAAACATACAACAAGGGCAAGTTCCCATTTTCCAGAAATAAACAGACTTGGCGCAATGACCTAACCCTAAAATGTAAATTACAAAAAAGTTATAATTTTTTTTGTTGTAATTTTCTAAACTCTTAGACCTATTTTATTCTTTTGATAAAATTTAGAGCTCATTTTTATAATAAAATTTATAAAATTTTATGGCGTTTCAAAGAATGCTCTACTATGCTTAAAATAGGCATAAATTAGGCTTAAAATGGGATTAAATTAGACTTAACCTATGCTTAAATTAGGCTTAAATTAATGCTTAAATTAGTGCTTAAATTAGCCTTAAATTAGATTTAACCTATGCTTAAATTAGGCATAAATTAGGCTTAAAATGGGCTTAAATTAGGCATAAATTAGGCTTAAAATGGGCTTAAATTTGGCTTAAATTAGACTTAACCTATGCTTAAATTAGGCATAAATTAGGCTTAAAATGGGCTTAAATTAGGCCTAAATTAGACTTAACCTATGCTTAAATTAGGCTTAACATATGCTTAAATTAGCCTTAAATTAGGCTTAAAATAGGCTTAAAATAGACTTTAAAAAGACATAAATTTGGCTTAAATTAGGCTTAAATAGACTTAAAATAGGCCTTCTACAAAGATTTTTCGATGATGAAATAAATCTGAGCAATTTCATAGTTTTGCAATGTGCTTAAAAATAATTGAAATTGTAAAACTCAATCGTAAGCTAAATACTCGTAATAAATCATTCAACAATTAAAATTTTTAAAAAATTGCAAATACATTCAAACAATTTCCATTTTTGTGTCAATGGCGGGAAATTCAAATTTTCCAACTACGCCATTTCCAAATTGTTCATACCTTTCTGACTGTTTGTTTAATAACGTTCACTGCCCTCAGCTTATAAAAATGAGTAAAAAGAACACGTTTGAATTTAAATGAATGTCTTCATTGAAGTTCAGCGACAAATTGTCAGAAAAAAAAATGAAACAGCTTCTAATCACAATATGTACAACAAGAAAAAGCTAAACAAAAAAATAGACAAAAATAAAATGAATTGCAGTGTGAATGAATGATCAGGAAAAAAAAAGTTCAGTTTCTATTTACATATTTCGTTTTCAATAAAAAAACATAATAATCACCCGCCGAAATTACAACAACTAAGTACAGCTCTTAACCTAAAAAGCCTTCAATAATATATATTTTTTCAAAGCATATTTTCTTTGCCGGTGGAATTTGAGTATCAAAAGAAGCTGATTATTTTGCGAAAGATTAAGAAAAACGTACGTCTCTTTTCAAAGAAAATTACTACAGGAAAAAAATATACAACAAGAAATTACGAACAATTCTTATTAATATTAGAAAACGGTTGTATAGCACAAAAATCTGTTCATGATGCAAATTCGAGATCCCATCCTGAGTCATCAGTTCCATTTGCATAGTTATCAAAACTTGGAAAACTATCAAAATTCGAAGTATCCACGTCCGAGATCACATCCGGCACAAATGGCGCTTTCATTCGATGCGATCGGAACGCAACAAAATCAAAGTTGTCGTACCATGTATGATGGCGAATCTCTCCAATATCGCCAAATCCTAGACGTTCCGTCGATTCAAATTTCGTCAACGAGAGCATCATATCAATCGCTTCCTTTGTCACAAATCTCGGCCACGCCCATTTTTCCAATCCTTTCAAAATTGCGTTGTAAGTCACCATTGGATCAGAATTTGAGAATGGTGGTCTGCAAAATTAATCAATAATTAATTTTTAAAAAGTCATAGAATACACTTACGATCCAGTCAACAATTCGCACATGAAAATACCAAGTGCCCAAATATCTACAGACAAATCGTGCCCCTTATTCAGCACAATTTCCGGTGCAACATATTCAGCAGTGCCGCAAAACGTCCAAGTTCTTCCGACTTTGCTCAACTTCTTCGCAAACCCGAAATCAACCAATTTTGGCCATCCATTTCTATCCAACAGCATATTTTTTCAAGAGCTTCCAATGCTCCAGCACAGTAGAAACGTGTCATTTCATTATCGAAACGACCCCTATAAAATAAGAAAATAAATTTTTCGGGACAACGGGACAGACGATGGACAGACGAAAAAAAACGCTTTCGGTTTAAGAAACAATATTTTGGAGAATTTTATTATTTTTTAAAACTGATTCTATTCAAATATTCGGATCGTTCTTCTGATTGTAGAAGTGTAAAAAATTTCGAAATTTGTTAATAAGAGTATGTCGGCGCATGATCCCCGGTCTTATCTTTCTGAATCAAAAAAAATTTAAAACTAACTAGATTTCGAAATCCAGAATGTTTAATTAAACTGAAAATTAAGTTTAAATCGAAAACAGTAGCTCCAAAAATACAGCCGCAACTAATTACTACAACTACAACAAGAAAATACTAATAATAATAATAATTGTCGTCAAATCAGATGAATGGCCGCAACATGTCGTCACCTTCGATGCCCTCCACTTTCTTGGCGGTAAATAAATAATTTGAAATTATACTCCTCAATTGTGGTTTTAAAAGGTTTTTTTAAATGTTTTTGATGACCTGGTGATCCATATCACCTTGTCTTGTTCGCTTATAATATTTTTCTCTTAATAACAATACCTTCTCTTTACTTGCTTTGGTTCCCCAAAATTTTGAAATATTTTGAAATTTCTTTAATTTTAGACCGAATGGCAGAAGAAAATACCGATTCTGTTGAGGTTAATGCTAGTAACCAAGGAAGTATCGCAATCGAAAATTCGACTTCCATATCTCCTAATGCCGAAAGAGGTTTATCTCCAAATATGGTTGCGATCGGAGTGCCAGAAACACCAACAACCCTAGCGGTACGTTTTTTCCTTAGCTTTTTAGAAGATATCATGTGAGGTGAAAGAGCATTTGTATTCAGTTTGAAAATTCCTTCGCAGCATCATTTTATGTAATTCTTTGAAATGTCCTAAAAGTGAGCTCAAAATTTTATTTAAAAAAATGAAATAAGGCAAGGCGTTTTGAAAATTACAACAAAAAAATAAATTATAACAATTATTTTCAGAGCCGTTTATCAAACTGGTACAATCGAGTCACAACACAACTTCACCAAATAGACCCACTTATGTGGGCCGTTCGAGGAGTTGTTTTTTCATACACTTGGCTCAACGAAAAATTCAAACGTATATATTTTTTTTTTTCAGTTTCAAATTAAACTTTTAGGCCTTCCACTCGCAGCACAGTTTTTTGGTTCAATTGTCTTATTGGCGGCGTTTATTGTTCTCCCAAGTTTATTTGTGAATGGAAGATGGGAAATAGCAGTAACCGTAGGTTTTATATTCTGAAAAAATAGTAAAATACTTAATTTCAGAATTTTCTCAATTTTTTTATAAGTGCGTTCTTGTTCTCCTTTGTTATACTTTCATGCAAGAATATTTTGTTGCACTACCAGAGAAGATGATAAATATGACGATAATTACCCTTTTTTTCTTATTCGTCAGTCTTTAACATACTGTACATTGTTATTTGAAGAGCGTGTTAGTGTTTTTTTCTCCTCATTTTGAAATTGCGAAAAATTCTCGGTGATTTTCTTTATTGTTTTTACTAATTCTTGATGTATAAATTGTTGGATAGGTATCTGAATATCTTAAGATTTTTTAAATTAAATTTTTTATGCAAGTTTTGTGACTTTAAAATATTGAAATAATTAGCCAGAAATTGTGAAAAATTGATTAAAAAAGGTGAATTTTCAGAAAAATGGACGTGTTTTTGAGAGGAATGTTTTGGGTGGAGGAGGTGGAAGACCAAGGGGATTTGATTATCGATTTGCGGTAAAAGTTTATTTTTTATAAAGAAAAATAAACAGTTTCAAATTCATTGGTTCTATCGATTTTTATACGCCTCCTATGAAAATGGTTTAACGTTCATTTAAAATTGGAAATATGTCATCTTCCGTCTTCCAAAGTATGAGAAAGCTTTTTAACTGATTTATTTCCTTAAAATGGTCGTCTAAAATAGTATTTTTTTAATGAGAAAAGTTTTACGTATTTTGACGGATTTCTAATGTTTGCAAAAGGGACTTTTTAACTTCATGATGAAAGTTAAAAATAACTTTGACGTTATAACCTCTAACTATCCAATTCTTAAACCTAAATCCAAAAACAATTAATTCAACAGAGACCATGTTTTTCCCATTCAATCGGCCTGTAGTAAATAGGGGATTTGCATATAAAGTCCTTATATTTATGTATTCCAAAAATGCATTAATTTCAGTATTATTGTGCAGTTTGGATGAGAGAAGGTTAATGAAATCAACAGCGGAGGAAAGATTTTGCTGCCCAATTCAGCATTGGACATGCTTTTGAGAATGCATATTCCGATGCTATTTAAAGTAGGTCTTCAAAAAATTTAAGAAAAAAGTTGATCGTTCTCATATTGATCACCAATCCAAATAAACGAAAGGTTACGCATGTTGGAGTCTTTGAGTTCTCCGCACAAGAAGGTCAAGTTATAGCTCCGTACTGTGTAATATTGGGTTGAAAGTATTTATTTGAACAAAAAACTATAATTATAACAATAAATTGTATTCTCCGTTATTGTTCACGACCTCGGCCCACTTCTTGACCTATTTGTTGATACCGTTCCGCCAAAAACACCCGGTTTGGTGTCGAAGAAGTTTTTGATCCAGTTGTTGAGGTCCTCTTTGCCGTCGAAGGTAACGCTCTTCAATTGGTTTTGGCATGGAGCGGAAAGATGATAATCCGTTGGCGCAAGGTCTGGAGAGTATGGCGGTGTTGAAGAACTTCCCATTCGAGCTCCTGGAGGGTGGATTTGACGAATTGTGCAACATGCGGCCTTGCGTTGTCGTGGGGCAAAATGGCTTAGCCTTGTCGATCGGGTCTTTTCAGTCGAACAGCCTCATTCACGCGATGTAGCTGCACAATGTAGAGATTCTTGTTGACCGTGGCGTTCCTTTCGAGCATTTCCCAGTCCCACCAAACGCCAAATTCGTCAAATAGTCCACTGCGAGTCGTGTGTTCGATGTTAAAGTCGCCATTTTTGAACTTCGAAAACAATTTTTGTGCATTTGAATATTTCTCCATACACGTTGCATGTTCCGAGCGGTTTCGGCAGCTTTATGACCTCGATGAAAAGCGAAGAAAAGTAGATGTGAAAAATGATAGCTCATTTCTGAGCCTCACAAATGATGAAAAATTAAATTATCCAAAAAACCATAAACACATTTTTATTGAGAAGAACAAGCTCTATCAAATGAATACATACACTTTGCCAAGCAGCAAACAAACCGTTGTGAAATACAAGAAAATATGATACTCTACGAACTTTCTTTACAACACAACAAGATGAAAATGTGGATATTTATTAATTATTAGTTAAAATGTTACAGTTGATGAGACAACTTGGATTGGAAGACGGCGATGAAGTTAAAATCGAATCTGCAACACTTCCAAAGGCTACGTTTGCCAAGTTGAAGCCAATGTCTGTGGATTTTTTGAATATCACAAATCCGAAGTAAGTTTATTTCTATTTAGAAGAAAACTGATAACATTTACCATTTTTAGGGCAGTTTTAGAAGTTGAATTGAGAAAATACGCATGTTTAACAAAAGGGGATCGTATACCAACATCGGTGAGTTATTATTTTTAATCAAATTCGGTATTATTTGAGAAATTCAAATTTTACAGTATGCGGATCAGAGTCTGGAATTTCTAGTCGTCGAAGTGAAGCCGGCTAACTCTGTTTGTATCATTGAATGTGATTTGAACTTGGATTTTGATGCTCCTGAAGGTTATGTCGAGCAACCAAAACAAGCGTCAACTGCTGTTATTGTCAAACCGCCTGCGCCACCGGCGTCAGCGTTTTCCGGAAATGCACAAGCTTTGGGATCCTCATCAAGTCTTGCGACTAGTGGTGCAACTTTGGGTGGTGGACAAGGAGCTAGTTCTTCAAACCTTTTTTCTGGAACTGGGCGAAGATTAGATGGGAAGAAAGCCAGTACATCGGTTTCGATAAGTTCGGATCTTGGAAGAGGACCAAGTATTGGTGCAACAAGTACTAGTGATGCTACTGCGATTGCTCACGATTTGCCAGCATTGCCGCCAGTTGTTGTCAATGAAGATTATAAACCGGGTATGATTTGAAATTCCGAAAAAAAAGAATCGATCAAAAGTTTCAGGTCGAGTCGCATTCATTCGTTATGATTATAAACGCCTCGATGTATTGGAAAAGGAACTTCGCGAGAAGGAAGCATCAAGGGAAACGAAGAAATTGACGACTTTCAAGGGTGGAAGCAAAACTTTGAGATCGTGCCGCTCATAAATTGAACATGTATAAGTTTAAATCTTATTGAAATCTCTACATTTCTCCAAATTTCAATAAGCGTTTAAGTTGTAAAAACGGTGTATTGCTTGTGGAAATGAACTATTTATTTATTACTGGATAAAAATTCTTTTAAAAAAGACTTTAGAATAGTCTCAAAAATTTAGCGGTTTTTTTGTTTTTCGAACTCTTCAATGTATGGATGATCGATTATGAAGTTGGCTGAGAATGGAAATCTGGAAATAATATAGTTAGAAGGTGGGTAGAATGAAGGAAGGCTCACTTTCGTGCCATCATTCGCTCAACTAGACTGAAAGCTTCGGGATTTATAAGAAATGGGCATGATGGACGCTCAACATCACCAGTTTGCTGAAAATGACAGTTTTCTTGGAAAAACAAATGCTAAAGTAGTATACGGAAAGAATGGGATACTGTCCGGTCAAACATCTGAAAAACACGTGGCCAAGTTGACTTATATCTTCACTTCGAGTCTCTTTTCTGAAAAGAACTAGAATTTTATGAAAAACAAGATAATAAGAAAATGAAGAAACTACATGGTATCAGAGCGCATCTTTCGAGCGATTCGCCAATTTGTCAACAGCCCAATTCTCGGTTCACCTTTCATAAAATAAATGTTTTCGAAAGTTACTGCACCGTGAGCAATTTGGGAGCGGTGGAGTTGATTAAGAGCCGTTGCGACATCTTGGAGTTAAAAAAAAATAAACTGTAGTGCTCAAATTAGTTTCGGAGAATTAATGAGAGGGACTGCACGGTGCTTAACAATATACACGGGTATTTTCACTTCAGCTACATTTACTAACTGATAAGGCTTCTTTTAATTAATTAATTTTTATTAAGCAGAAGCATCCGCTTCATTTCATGTTATACTATTGATCTTACCTCGAATAATCATTGCTGTCATCCAATCTGGAAATGGAATACCGTCTCCATGAGTCTGTAAGTAATCCGCAAGAGAAATCCATGTTCGATTAGTAGATGTCAGAATATTAGATGTCAAAAGATTGTTATTCATTTTTGAGCGTTTCAATCGAAGAATCGTGTCACAGACATAATCGTAATCTTGGAATGTTTGGCTGAAAGTGTTGGTTTGAACAAGTTCTTCCAGATTGGTGAATTTTACTCTTGGTCCATAATAATGCTCTCATTGAAGCTTTTTCGGTTGCTCAAGTTTGTCGACGAAATGTGCTGTTTCATTGGTGTTTTATTTTCAGAGCAATTTGGTGTCATATAATCGCTCAAACGCTTCATGATTATTTCTACCAGTAGCGGGATGAGGGGTTTTAGTACCAATAGTACCCGCTTCTTTAATAACATCGCCAACGTTCTTTTACAACTTCAACCAAAAGTAAATTTCTCGGAAGATCATATAAATTATTATACACTTAAAAAATGTGAAATTTCTATTGCCGAGCCACTTTCACTCCTTGTTCTAAGGTGTTAAAATGTGTTCAGGACCAATGGAACACTCTAGAAAAGTTTAATAGCATGCAACAAGATATTTAACTTTTTTCATCTGAAATCATATTAATTTGGTTGGTTAAAGGGGGGGCTGAGGGGACGAAATAAATGGTTTAAAAATGATGAAAGTATGATTGTTGATAAATAAATGAAAAAAAAATCGAAAGAAAAACTCAAAAATGGCGAAAAAAAAAGTTCCGAAAAAAAACTCATACCCCCCTCTCTTCGCCCTAATGGCCGAAGAAACGCTTCTTGATTTTCTAGGCCGTCCCTTTTTTCTCGGCCGCCTAATTTTATTTTTTGAAAAATATTTTTTAAATACTCTTTTATACATTTATTTTGAACGTTTATTTGTTTTAATACTCTTTTATGGATAATTTTCTCTGAAAAAAAAATTGGAAAGAAGAAAAAAACAAGATAAAAAAATAGGCGGCCGAGAAAAAAACAAATGGCCTAGAAAACAAAAAGCGTTTCTTCGGCCATTAGGGCGAAGAGAGGGGGGTATGAGTTTTTTTTTCGCAATTTTCGAGGTTTTTTTTTGGATTTATTTATCAACAATCATACTTTCATCATTTCTAAACTATTTATTTCGTCCCCTCAGCCCCCCTTTAAATAATTTATTTACCATGTGTTTTTCAGTTTTAATTGTTGAATGATTTGTTAAGATTGTTTATGCTTTCGATTGAGTTTTATAATTTCAATTATTTTAAAGCACATTGCAAAAAGATGAATTTGCTCAGATTTCTTTCATCATCGAAACGTCTTCGTAGAAGGCTGAAAATTCATTATTTTTAAAAAGAACATTGTTCAAATGTTTGTTCATATTTTGCATATTTATTAACATTGAAGGTGTTCATCCTGTCCAAATAGGATCTTTTGCACACAGACTTGACATGAGTCCGGATTAAAATCATCAAATTTATGGAATAGCTGTTAAGAACATAGATGTTCGAAACTTGTTTGTGATCTTCGAAACTTTAAAGTTCGAAATTCGTTTGTGATCTTCGAAGCTTCATAAAATGATCCATACTTTGCAATGCCTAATAATTTTTTTCTCGATTTTCTTTTACCCAAATGGACTGAAAATCTGATGCTTTCATATTGGGTCCATGCTTATTCTGTGTGCAGAAATTGAACAAATTCCAATTTGGACAAGGTAACCACCTATATTAAAGACAGCTGTTCAGTTAATTTGACCCTAAGTTGAAAAAATCAAAATTTGAATGCGCGCCGAATCGTGCAACGCGGTCCGAATTGGCGCGAAATACAATTATTTGAATGTGGCTACATATTGGTATTGTTTTTTGGCTCACCTGGGCTCTCATTCGAATTGTTTTTTTGCTTTAATTTGGATCGCTTTAACTGACACGCTGCCTTTAAAAATTTTTTTGTTCATCGAATCTTCGATAATAAAGTATTATATGTTTTTCTTGTTAGTCGCATAATAAATGTTTGATAATAAAATCTAACCTTATCCACTCATCTTCCAAACAGATTTTTATTCGCAACGGCAACCAATTTATCATCGTGATTCTTCAAACTTTCCTCTGGTTCCTTTCCGGTTAATAGTTGTTCCAAGATAGACAGCGTTTTTCAATTCGACTGCTTCATCATCATTGGAATGCGAATTGTTTTCAAATTTAATGCCAGGCCAATTTTCAATCATTCGATAAACAGGTAATGGCGGAGCTAACAATTTCGCAGTTGAATCTATCATAGGAAGTTGCAGTTTCTCGGATTCCAATTCATATCTCAACTCCTTAGCCTCATCATCATATCCATGAGTAGCTGCAGTCAAATAAGCCAACGATGTTTGTCCACATTCCCTCAGAATTCCGATTCTTTCTCCAATATCACCAATTAATAGTACTATTTGAAATTGGGCATTCAAATCATTAATCTTCCTCATCTGTTCCTTCAACTTTTCAATATTGCCGGTAACAAGATAAAGGAATATAAGTTTTCCATGGTTATTTGTTTTTTTGTAACATATTTCCAAAATTCGATGATTTCCTTCAACAAGGGCGGCGTTTGTAAGTTCTTCCCATGCATAAGATTCATCTAGGCGCTCTGCAGATTCCAAGGCTTTTTCAAGAGTTCCATATTTCATACTAAGCATAAAGCGGGTTTTTTCAACTTTTGCATTATTTAATGCCACCTCTAGATAGCCGAATTTCGCTAAACCTTCTAAAATTGGCATGCTAACAAATTTGACCCGTTTCGATTTCAACAAATGTAAGGCTTCGTCAATTTTACCATTAGATAATGCTAATTTGATTTCATATTCCATTGACTCGAACGGAACTTCAACAATATTTGCGTCTCTATCAAAACAATATAAGGTTGATCCTTCAGCAGCAAAAACATACAAGCGTTTGTCCAGTGCTTTAATTATTCCAAAGTCTCCGGTAATTATTAAATACTTGATTTCATATCCAGTGTTGTAGACAAAAACTGATTCACCGATCCAGCAACCAGCTTTAACGTTGTTCGATTCTTGTTGAATGCACAGTATTTCCAGTTTTTGATTTAATAACAACACCTTCTTTTTCGACAGAAAAGCAAAATATTCCCCTGAATTGCTCAATATAACATGGTGAACATCGTCGTGCAATTCCACCGTAGCTGACACTATGGCTTTTACGATATCAAAAACTTCATATTTGTTCCCTTTTTTCAGCAAAATCTTTCCAGCTCCAAAGTAGAAAATATCATCTACTACATCTTTCAACTGCTTGACTGTTTTATTCGACAAATCACGTAGTTCAACCTGAAATTATATAATCAGAAAACAACTAACAAGGAAGTGCGCGAAGTCACCATCGCCAATGAAACGTGGGCTCAAAGTTCATTGAAATAGGAGTTGAGTATATAAGCGCACGGGAACACTACTACACCATGTGGATGCGTGTTCTTGATCAGTGGGTTACGCACTTGCCTATGAATATTTTTTCCAAAAGTTCGATTCCAACTGGCTGGTAATTGTTTTGCTCACTCTTTTTTTTGTTTTCTTTGTTTAAAAAACGTTAATAAAACAATTTTGAATGAAAATAGAATATGACGATTTTGATTATTGACAACGGTGAACATTTACAATAAAATGATTAAAGCAGAAGTTTTGAACATGATTTGAAAATTGACAAATGAATAACGATGAAAAATGATTAAATGTGCATTAACTTTTAAATTGTTTTAAGTATTAATACGATTTTTAAACAAAGAAAACAAAAAGAAAAAAGAATGCAAAACAATTAACGATTGGTTGGAATCGAACTTTTAGAAAAGATTTTCATAGGCAAGTGCATAACCCACTTGACCACGAAGCCACATGGTGAAGCAGGGTTCCCGTGCGCTTATATACTCACGTCCTATTTCAAGGAACTTTGAGCCCATGTTTCACCGGCTCACAGGTCGAACCGGCAGCCTTTTAAAACGGATTCTAGACCTAGCTTTCAAGCTCTATCGAATGGTATAGGTCTCAACTCGATAGGCGATGGTGACTTCGCGCAGTTCCCTTGTAAGCAATCAATTTATGATTTTCTTTTTTAAAGGAGGACTTTACGGAGCTCATGAATCAGTGTTCCGAACCGGTTCCACAATACCCGGTTCTTAGGGGAACCGGTTCTACCCATAGGTATTGGAACCGGGTACCCGTTTCGACCCGGTTCTGAACTGAAAATGTTTTTTTTTCGTATTTGTCAGAATATCTAAAGATTTTTAAAAATTATTTTCAGCCATAATCATGCATTGTCGTGTATTATGATGTTGTAACAAAAATATCCCAAAAACAAAACATGAAAAACGGTTTTGAAACTGATTTTTGAAAAAAATTATCTGAGATGGCAGAAAAAAAAGTGAAGGTTAATGTGACTCATAAAAAGTATCCTATTAAAGGTATTTGGTGCGTTGATAGTCCATGAGTCCAGGAATATTTTTTCGCAATTTTTATTAGTATATTTTTCGAAGCCCTGGCTACATTTTTTTCTCCTGATGAATTGAAAACTCAATCAGCTAATGACAGAAAATGTTAAACGGATCATTTTTCCTTCAAGTAGTAGTAATTTTTTTAATCCAAGCTAATTAATTTTGAAAAAATAAAATTTAATTGAGGTTTTTGGCATTTAAAAACAGGGTGCCAGCTAAACATTACGCCGCTTTGAAAGCAGATATAATCAACGTACGTCGCGCAACTAAATTATCATTTCTCAGGAATTCGAGTTATTATTTTTTTGAAACCAATGAAAAATTTACAGATTTCATTTTATCGTTTTTTAACAATGTTTGTTTGTTTTTGAGCTTTTTTAAGAGACGATGTCCGAGTCGCGTTGAATCATCGTGCCCTAGGCCGAATAATTGCGCTATCAACTTGAAACTTCGTGTGTGAGTGCGGTAGGGGTCAAATATTATTTTCATGTGATAAAAACTGTGAAGTGTCCCGGCGTTCGGGGGGAACTCCCCGTTTTGTCTTACAACTTTGACTAGCTATAACTTTGCTTATTTCCCGAACTATGAGCAGATATGCATATTATTAGAAAGCTCTCATTAAGTTCTACAACTTCATTGTTGACAAAAAAGCGCAAAAAATTTTTTGAGTATGAAAATGTTGAAGATAGAAAATTGGATTTATTTTTCATAATTTTCAACCCCCCAATCTGGTATGAAAATTTTCCGAATTCCTGTAGAAAATGATTTTTCCAAATATGTCAAAAAATGAAACTTTTTGGCCAATAATGCACATTCAAATGAGCTGTAAATACCTTAAAATTGAGATTTTTGTTTCAAATCAAATTTGAACTTAAATGGTTGTTTTTATCATTTTCTTCCATTTCGAGCCATTTTTTTTAAATCAAAAAAATTTTTTTTGAAAATTTTCTATTCGATAGCAAAAATCATTTTATACAGGAATTCGTACAATTTTCATACCGGATTGGGGGGTTTTTCATTTGAAAATTATGAAAAACGAAATCTAATTTTCTATCTTCAACATTTTCATACTCAAAAAAATTTTTTTGCGCTTTGTTGTCAACAATAAAGTTGTAGAACTTAATAAGAGCTTTCTAATAATATACATACCTTTTCGTAAATCGGAAAATGAGCAAAGTTATACACCGTCAAAGATGTAAGTCAAAACGGGGAGCTCCCCCCGAACGCCGGGACACTTCACAGCTTTTGTGGTAAGAAAATAATCTTTGACCTCTACCGCGCTCACATACGAAGTTTCAAGTTGATAGCGCAATTAATCGGCCTAGGGCACGTACTAACGTGTTAAATTTAACGCAACTCATACATTGTCTCTTAATGTTGCGTATTTTCCGGGTGTATGAATAAAATTTGCTTCAAAACTGTTTGAAACTGGTCGCAACATTGTTATATTACACTTTAATAATGTTCTTCTACTGAAAAGAAAGATTTTTTACTAAAAATAATTAAAAAATGATGTTTTAAAAAAATGTGAAAAATTACAATTTTTGTGCTTCCCGCCAAAAAGCGTAAGTGAGCGTACGGCGGGAATTCAAAAAGATTTTTTTCTTCCGGCCGCTGCTATAAAATGGTTTTTTTCGTCGGGATTTCGCATGGAATATACTAGAATGTTGATAGAAAGACGAATTTTTCACAATTAAATCCATATAGGGTAAAAATAACTGGCACTCTGTCTTTAAATGAAAATAGACGTCATACTAGTTTCAATGCAGTTCTTAAAATTTTCTAAGACAACGTAGTAGCCAAGAAAACAAGCTTTGAAACAATAGAAAAAGTTTAAACAGGCAAAAACTAGTCCGCGCACGCTATTACGTGAGGAATCCAATTGAAAACAATGTTGAAAACGGAGTAATCTTCAAGTGTCCAAAAATGTCTCAGAAAGTCGAACATACTGTGGCACACTTGCATGAACGTGAAGTTAGGTCCCTCTTTGAAAAAAAATGTTTTATTTGGCCACGCCCCCTTTGACCTAGAGAAAAAATCCAATGTGATCCGATTGGGGTTTCAGGGCAAAATAGGCGAGATTTTTGCACAATTCCAAAGTGTCCAAAAATCGAAATTTTTGGACCACTTGGGATTTCTTCTCTAGGTCAAAAGGGACGTCAAATAAAGCATATATTTTTTCTAAGAGGGACCTAGGTATCCTCCATGCAAAATATCAAGATCTTAGCTTCACGTTGGCGCAAGTGCGCCATAGCCAATAGGTCTGATAATCTCAGACATTGTGCTGATCGCACCTGATCATCTACAAATGTTACAAAGACAAGGAATTTAATCTAAATTGTTTTGTTACGATTGTTCAATATTGAATTGCATTGCTCTGCCCACACACCGATGCACAATATAAAAGTGGCTGAGCAGATTGAGGCAATAATTTTGAAACATTATTTGTCTTTTTTATTTATTATTTTTATTTTTATGCTCTTATTATTTTAATCTTATTTTATATTTAATAAATGCCCAAGTGTGAGGTAGTTGACAATATAGCAGCTGTCGGAAGATGAAAAAAAATATTTTCAAATTCCCCCCGTACGCTCACGTACGCTTTTTGGCGGGAAGCACAAAAATTTGAATTTTTTTCAAAACTGTCATTCATTAAATTTTTTTAATGGAAAATATTTCTTTTCAGCAGATTCAAACAATTTTGAGGAAAATTTTATTCAAATACCCGGAAAATACAAAAAATTGGGAAAAAACCAGGAAACTCAAAAACAAACAAAAACTGTTAAAAAACATATTCTATCTGCTTTCAAAATTCTAGCGAAATTTTCATTTTTGGATGAAAATTGGGAAAATCAACGTTTTCCCTCATTTTATGAGGGATCCCGGTTAGTACCGATAAGAAAAATTATTTTGAATTAAAGACTTTTAGCAACAAAAAAAATCGGACAAAAACTAAAAAAAATTGAAAAAAAAAACACAAAAAATTCAAATTTCCGCGCACACACCTGACCACTGTTCAGTGGAGCGCACATGTAAATCTATAAAACGCGGTAATTTAAAATCTTGTCGTCGCACCGGCGAAATTTTTAACTGGCACCCTGTCTTTAATAAAAAATTATCTTCGAAAAATTTAAGAAATGGTTTGTAAGAAGAAAATTACGTCTATTTCCATCCCAGGTGCATTCATTACATCCGTAAAGTCCAAATTTAAGTCGAGTTATGGCCCTTCAAAAAATACCAAATTGGTATTTATCGGTATTTTTAAAATTCACAAATTGACGAGATAAATTAAAATTTTCAAATGTTGTTTTTTGCCTTTTTTTATTTTCAACTCAAATATTCTTGATCGTGCAATTTGGTTTTGATCTACCGAAAAAATCTATTTCTCTCACATATTGTCAGGATAATAATTTCTGGCCGCTCGTTCTGCGGAGTGTCGTTGGGAATTACCTCGCAGCGCGACCGCAACGCGGTCAAATTTAAATTTCTCAGTTGGTCTTGGTCGCGCTGCGAGGAATTGTTCCAACGACACTCCGCAAGACGAACGGCCAGAAATTATTATCTTGACAATACATAGTCATGATATTTTTAAATGCGACCGGTTGCGCTGCAGTCTTTTAGTAGAAAATGGATGATCCAAAAATTTTAACTTGACAATAGCAAAAGACCATTTTTGAAAAAAAAATTATGGCTCACAAAAGAGTTAAGATACTCGTAAATTGGAATTTGGTCAAACTTTGAAAATTCGCTTTGGATAAGGTCCAGTATGAGAACTATAAAGTTTTAGCATCGTCCTTTTTTAGCATGGGAAGTCGAGTTATGTATATCCAAAGTTCGAGCATTCAGTTATTTTTTCGGGCTCATAACTTTGCTCACAATTTGTTAAAGTTAACTCGGCTCATACCCCCTGAAATCTTGTAGGATTGGACCTATTGTAAACCAAAGTTTATAAAAATTAAAAGCCTTGGTGAATAATTCAACCTATGCATAAAAGAAATTCGCACCTTCTGCTCTTCATTGAGAAAAACAAAAAACGTGTTGGAGCTCTTCCAACTCCAAAACGCGCGTCTTCCTGGAATTCTTACTCGTCGGAATTCAGAATTTTCATCGATTTTTGCTTTAATTTTGAGGAGTTCGAAATGGCATGTTTCACGATCTTTTGTCGTGCTCGTTAAGAGGAAATACGAATCCGCAGAATTAAATGATAAAGAGTCCCGACGTTCCAAATATTCATCATACTCGTACGGTATCTTGTCGACACATCCAATAATGCTAAAAAAAGAGGAAAATTATAGTATTTTGATAATGAATCAAGCTTGGAAATTAAACAAGGTAACTGAAAAAAAGAAAAAGCGAATCATGTGAACGAAAAGAAGGAAATGTTTTTTTTTTCGTTTTTTCAATTTTGTCAGTATTTTCCGTTTTTTTTTCATCTTCAGTATAAAAAAAAACTTACCACTTATTATCCTTGAATACAATGCTTCTCAGTTCGTTTTTATAAATATAAGTAGTAGCATATTTAGTCGCTTGGTAAACTGGTCTCTCTTTCATATGTTTGAATATAATCATACCATCTTCATGTCCGGCGGCGACTAAACTTAAACTTGGATGAACAGCAAGGACACTGAATGTCTTACTCTGATACCTAAAATTAATGTCAGATGTATAGAAAACTTCAAAAAAATATAACGATTTTCACATTGTATCAACCATTGTGTTTTATCTCAATCCTAATCCATTTTGAAATTTTCCACGCTAGCAACTGAGAAAATTATTTTCAAAAGAATAATCTAGAAACTTTTGTCTGAGCTTCGATGCAAAATTTTAGCAAACTCCAATTTGTGTAAAATTACGTTCCTTGTAAGTCATTGTTTTGAATCCGCCTTTTCTCAACCCTTGCATATTTTTTTCGTAAAAATTCCAAGCCTTCTTTTATCTCATAAGCAGTAATCAGCTTAGAATTGGTAAAGTTTTCCTACCTTAATATATCAACACATTTGTAGTTCGAAGAACTCCATATTCGAATCGATTTATCATCTGAACATCCAATAATAAGATCACTATTCGGATGAGATACAACCGAATTAACACTCCCATCAAAACAACCTTCATACTGTTTTTCTTTAAATGCAACTTCCCAATCTGGCCAATAGGTACATTGAATTATTGTCTTGTCATCAGATCCAGATATTACTATCGGCATTTTATCATGATAAGAGACACAATTGACGCCTGAACATTAGGATTGTTATAATTAATTGCGGCTTGTAAACGGCTCGCGTGTCTCCGAAAAGCGGTTCGTGTGCCGCGGTAAAACTGTCGTTAACGAGCCGCTGTTTTGCCGTTTTCGAGTCAATTTAGCGGCATGCGAGCCGTGTGATGCTGATAATTCCCTGAGCTTTCAAAAAGCTGTTAAAACTTAGAACATCACTCTTTACGTGGAATTATGAAGCAATAAAAAACCGCTGCGCCCATGCCATTTTGAAAAATTTGTTTTTCAAAGTTTTGAGAATACCTTTTGTGTGAAAGCCCAAAGAAAATGCGTGATGAAAAACAATTGGCTCCAAGTTTTCAGCTCTCATTTCCGTTTTGGGCAACTTTTGTTCTCTCACTGAAATGGTTCGGGTTCGTATTTTGAAAATGTCAAAAACACACCCAATTTAGAAATATCCCATAAACGAACAGTTCCATCCGCAGACGATGAAATAGCCGCTCCTCCCGTTGCATGAAATTTGACACAAGTAACGGCCATTTTATGTCCGACCAATTCAGAGAAACACCGATATGTACGAGAATCCCAAATTTTAATTGCACCGTCGTTTGACGAAGAAATGATCCATGGGAAAATTTGATGAAAGAAACAGCTGGTGATGATTCCACGATGGCCAGGTAATATGGCAGTGCATTCTTTGCTTTCGAAGTTCCAGATCTGAAATTAATTTTAAAAATAGTAGTTGAAAAACAAACATACCTTTAAATTCCTATCATCACCACCGGAAACAAAAATTGGTCGAAGACGACTGAAAGATACTCCTCTAACTGGTCCATCGTGTCCTTGGTATTGGCGAAGAAGTAAAGATTGTTCGTAATCCCAAAGTTGTATGGTTCCATTCTCAAGTGAAGCGAGTATCCATGGTCTTCTATGATGAAATGAAACTCCCTTCACAGGTGAAGAACTCGTTTCAAGCTTTAAGAGAAATTGCATTCTGAAACAAAACGTTTTTGGATAGAGGAATCCTAGGTCTACGTCGGATGATTTTCAGATGGGGCTTAATTTAAATGCGACGGTATGTGTGAAAATATTATAATAAAATGTGAAAATATTACTTCTCACAAATGCCGTATATCTGTGATCCACGTTTTTTGAGTATGGTGGATTGTAACTTTTGAATGGCTTTATAAATTTGAACAATCTATAGCTTAAATTGATGGTAAAATCATGAATTTTAATAAAAAGTAAAAAATAAAATTAAAATAAGTGTTTTAGATATTAAAAAAAAAGAGAAAAGAAAGCATTTTTTGTATCTAAAAAATAAAAAGATTTATGTGCCGCACCAAACACAAAAATTTTATTTCGTGTAAATTTTGAACGTATTTACAAATTAAGCAATTTATAGCTTTTCTGAAAAGAAATTCCTTAAGAATGAGTCTACAAGTTTTTAAAAATTACGAAATTTATAGGAGGACTTTACGGAGCTAATAAATGTACGTTAAGCGAAAATAGACTTCATTCTCATTCCAAATCTGTTTTTAAAATGTTCTAAAACCACCTCGAAGCCGAGAAAACACGCTTCAAAACAACGTCCTAGAAAAATTTTCCACCTGGCCGAACTTTTTCCTATGAGCTTTTTTCATGTTTCGTTAATAAATACTTATGCTGAATAATTATATTAATCCTTTAATGTTTTTTTTTCATGTTTTAAAAAGATTTTTCATTTAACTAGTTTTCGCCTGCCATTGTACTCAGGGAAAGCAACGTACCGGAACATTCCCATTTTGTCCGTGGAAAAGTACCGGACCGTCCCGGACATTTACAGTTTTGCTCAAACATGTCCGATTTTCAAAAACTTTACTGCAAATGAAAATGAGAGCATTACTGACCTCCTTAGTAAAATTTGGAGGCTCTAGCTGAAATCTTTGATACTGAAATATGCATTTCATTTTCATTATTTTATTTTTCGATCAAATAAAGCCGCCAACAAACAAATGTGTAACATTACTCGAAAATTAGGTGGAGCTTCAAAATTTCACCAAAGAGTTCAGTAACGCTCTAGCTTCATTTCCAGTGAATTTTTTGAAAATCGGACATGTTAGAGCAAAACTGTAAATGTCCGGGACGGTCAGGGATTTGTCCACGGACAAAATGAGAATGTTCCTGTGCATTGCTTTCCCTGAGTAATGTTTATGCATAATGTATAAATCTTTCAGGCTATATGTCTTTCAGGCTATTTTTGTCTTTCAGGCTATGTTTTGCAAAACCTAATTGGAAAGTTCAATAAAAGAAAAATGCGAACAAAATACCGGTAAATATGAGATAGTGTGTTTTGACAAGAATAAGTAATTAACGAAAAAAAAAATTAAGATTAACGAGGAGAAAAATAGAAATGAAGTAAGAAAATTTAGAATAAAATATGGATAGAGGAACAGTTGGAAAAGAAGAGGATTGTTCCGAAGCTTATGCATTATACAAAAAGTAGAAAAAGAGATAAATGTTTTTTTAGTATATATTTTTTTAAGTTGAAAAAGGAATCTGGGAGATTATTGAGAATTGTTCTAAAAGAGGGGAGAATAGTGGAGCTGGAAACTTGGGTAGATATTTTATTCCAGAATGGTTTAGTTGAGTCGTAAAAGGAATCATTTTTACCAAAAACTCCAGATAGACGAAATGGGTGACGTGGAAAAGTAGAAAGTTTGTTAAATTTGTAGAATGTAGGTTGAACAAAAAGAAAACTTAATGGGACATACTTCATTGACTGGCCTCTTCGTGGCGATGGGGATACACCGTGAACTCCACAAAAAAATAGGAAAATTGCTACCCGATGGAGGGATCCGCCAACAGTCGACTGTCCTTGCGGAGTAAACAGGACACGTTCGCACGGTGAGAAAAAAGCTACGCAAAACTGTACTGGACTAGTTTTCTACAGAGCACAGAAAACGTGGAAACTTAGGCCACACGTTTGCGTGGAATTTTAATTTTCTAGTCCACCACAAGTTCGATAGACGCTAGCTCAGCGAAATCAATAAATTGCAATTTTTGATTATTTAAATGATTTCTATTGATTGAAATTGCAAAACATAAAAAGAAGGTATAAGCTTATTGTATTTTAAAACAATTATTAGGTTGTTCCATAAGTTCCCGTCATTTTTCATGTCATGAAATTTTATTGTGAAACAAGCCAAAAAGTTATTGAATCAATTAGATATATTGACCATGTTGATCGATCACTGTCTGCCAACGGGTCGCCAACTTGTGGATTCCTGTCTGCCAGAACGTCTGCGGCTGGGAGTTGAAAAAGTTTTTTAAATCAATTCTGGTTTAAATAGGGGTAAAAAGACATGACAAATAAAGTGTATTGATTGAAAAAAACGTTTAAAAAATAGTTTTTGCGAAAAATCCGAAAATCGCTGTTTTTACTGGGTTTTTTGTCAGATAAAAAAGAAATAACGAAAAAAGTGCGGTTTTCCCGGTACCTTGACGGGAAATTTCCCTTACCGAAAATTTCCCGAAAAGTTTTGGGAAATTTTTTACATAGAAAAAATAGAAAAACATCAAGAAAATCAAAAATTCGAAAAGATCAAGCTACAAAAACCAATGAAACTTTTCTAAAATTCCATTGCACTCGCTGCAATATTCCCTTTGATTCTTATGAAGAAAGATTAAACGTCCTTAAAGACAGCTGTTCAGTTAATTTGACCCTACCTGTTCTTAGTTTCAAAAATTAGAGCGTTATCTAATTAGTACAATGCTATTTATGCGAAATCACACCAATAAATACACGCTTCATAGCAGCCGTGCAAAGTTGAAAAAATAAAAATTTGAATGCGCGCGTGTCCGTGCGACGCGGTCTGTGTCCGTGCAACGCGGTCGGAATTGGCGCGAAACACAATTATTTGAATGTGGCTACATATTGGTGTTGTTCTTTGGACCAGCTGGGCTCTCATTCGAATTTTGATCTTTTGGCTTGAATTTGGATCGTGTTAACTGATCAGCTGCCTTTAATATCGCACAAATTTCCAAACGCATGAAAATTTCCATGTTACTCTTTATATTTAATTGTATTCATGATCGAACACATCAACCCTCATTTAAGTATTTTACAACTTTTTATAAATCCAAACGATATCCACTTCGACTGAAACTACTGTTCCCAAAAAGTACTCCCTATTTAATAAAGTAGTTCCCTCGTGGAATAAAATATGCCACAACTTGGAAAATTGCTACAGTACTCCTTCAGTTAGAAACTTTTTGACTATTCAACCTGAAAATGATCTCGATTACTAATTTTACCACTACTTTCTACCACTATAATTTCCCCCCTTTGTTTTTTTTGTGAATTAATTTTACGTGTATTTATATTATCTTTTTTTTCTTTCTTTAAATTGTTCATTTTAAATTGAAAATCGGCGATATTTTCGCATCTTAAGGGTCATAGCTCTTGCGGGTTATAGTCCATATTACATTCTGTTTTATGTTTTTTTAAACTATGCAATCATTGGTGAATGCGTTTATCAGAATAAATAAATAAACAGATAAATAAAATTGATTAATATGTCTTCCGAAGTCTCAAATAAGAAAATGTAAAATTTTTCTGAAAAAAATGTTTTTTTATTCAAAATCTTGTTGATTCCTGTTTTATTCTTAAGTTTTTATCATTGGATGTTTATTAAAGGGATTCTTTACTGTTTTTGGGTTTATATGCCATTTACAACTTCTTCACAGTATTGGAAAACCTAAGCAAGAAAAATATTTTTGCGAAATTTCCTTTTCAAGTACACGAAAAAACACATTTACAGGGTAAGGCGGCGAATAGCCTAACAATTACAAACGCTCTCATATTCGCATGCTCTCTCGCGCGCGGAAGAGCGGTTAGGCCATTCGCCGCCTTACCCTGTAAATGTGCTTTTTTCGTGTAATAGAAAAGGAAATTTCGTTCAATTTTTTGCTTCTATAGGTTTTCAAATACTGTGAAGAAGATTAAAATGGAATTGAAACCCAAAAATAATAAAGAGTCCCTTTAACTCTGAAAACAGAGGAAAATCGATAAAATCAAGAAAAAACCAATATTTGGAGTTAAATTTTCGAATTTCAAGATTTTCCCGGCTTTTTGGACTGGAAATTTGTTTGCCGAAAATTTTCTCGCACACTCTTTCGCGCCCATCCCTGGATGGGATTATTTGAAACCTAATGTTGCGGATTTTCATTTCTTCGTTTTTTTCGAATTTTTATCAAAATTTCACAAAAGAAAAAGTTTTAAAAAATAGGTCACGAAACTAGGTCAATATGGTCGTTCTTATGTGATACAGATCTGCTCGTAGTTCGGGAAATAAGTAAAGTTATATCTAGTTAAAGTGTCTGTTTACTGATTTTCAATTTTTGTTTTAATCGACTCAGAATCACCTATTATTAACGGAATCAACAAAAAAATTCAGTTCAAAAGCTTAATTTTGAGCAAAACGGTCCCTCAAAAACCCAAAAACGGGTGGTGGCACCTCCCGTTTTGCACTGACACCGCCTGTTTTCGGCACTTTTCCGGGAGCTGTTTTGGACCCACGGGCGCACGAAAAAATTTTTTTTTTGACAAATTCATTAATAATAGGTGTTTCTGAATAGATTAAAACAAAAATTGAAAATCAATAAACAAACACTTTAAAGTGCAATAATAAAAAAAAATTCAGAAAACAGACATAAAAAACGCGCCAGCACGCTGCCACTATGGCGCCAAACTTTGGAGCCGGTAAATAAAAGCCACCCTGAATAATCAAATGTGATATTAGTTGTTTACAAAATCTGTTATATAAACGTGAAAAAAAAACCTTTGTCTAAAAAACGACACGCGTGAGGGCAATGGAGAGGATTGCGAAGCGTTGACTTATTATCCCTCACCACACACTATTTCGCAAAATACGGAAGTTCACGTTTATGCAGCCGATTTTATATGACAATAATAATTGTGGTTATTTTTTGATTTTTGAGAATGTTCCTGTGAATTTTTTAAACTGGAAATTAGGATCGTTTCGCCGCGCAGAGGCGTTTGAACTTCTATCAAAAGAATTGGAATGCGTGCCGAAGGCAGGAAGAAGCGAGTACCTTCGGCTCGCATTCCAATACTTTTCGATCAAGATTATTTTTTTACAACTAATATAGAATAACTGAAAGTGAAGTAGCAAGGCGTGTAAGGGGCGAAGCCGGAGGCGAGCAGTAGAAAAGCTATTATTAGGAAATTAGGATGAGGTTAGGTTCAAGAGAAATGGGCTTTTACTAGCTGTTATGTACAGGTAAATAATGATAGTTTTTTTCTGAAATGCTGAATTTTAAAGGAACTTAAAAGATGTTAGTTTTATATTTTATCACAATCGCTTTTGTTAGATTAGTCAAACAAAAATGTAATCTAACAAAAGCTGCCATCTAACAAAAGGCTTGTTGGAAAGCGAAACCGAAGGCGAGCCGTAGTCCAGGAGTTTTGCCGCGTAGCGACAAGGGTTTTCAATAAGAAAGCAGGTTGTCAATAAGAAAGCAGCCAAAAACTCGTACGTCCTATTAAGTTTTCTTTGTTTTAATAGTGAAAAATCATACTTTTCAAATTTTCAATGATAAAATGGATGAAACCCATACCGTTTTCTTTTCGAATTAGGTTTTGCAAAACATATCCTTAAGGACATATAGACTGAAAGACAAAACATAGCCTGAAAGACATCGCGCTTGAAAGACAAAAATAGCCTGACATACATAGCCTGAAAGAATGTAGCCTGAAAGAAATTACCGAGAAGCGATATAAACTGAAAAACTCAAAAGCCAAAAGAACAGAAACAACTCAAAAGAAACAAAAAAACTAATATAAGCTTACGTCCTCTCATTCAGAGAAGAGATTTGGAGAAATAGTGGTGCCGACCAGGCTCCAGCCATTTCTCCAAAAATGATAGTAATATAGTGTGAAAAATCTCGGATGTAGACCTTTTTCATGGAATGAAAATGTATACATGTTCGCTAAGTGCCAGAAATGCACAGAAATCAGAAATGGGTGTGCAAACGAGGTACTTAAAACCTTAAACAGTGTGCATGCAGTTCAACCAAAAATAGCGTGGAAAAAAGTGGATGGGGTGAAAAAGAAAAAGATCAGTGAACGAGAGGAAAACAATATATGCCGTGTTTACATAAGAGGGTATCGATTTTAAAAGTTGCCTATTCTTACATCCTGTCAACAGTTATCATCTAGCATAGTCTATAATAAAGCGATAAGGGCGTTCGTGTCGTTCAGAACATTCCAGACATGTGTTCTAAGGTGGTCAAATGGGTTCAGGACCAATGGAACACTCTAGAAAAGTTTAATAGCATGCAACAAGATATTTAACTTTTTTCATCTGAAATCATATTAATTTTTTGGTTGGTTAAATAATTTATTTACCATGTGTTTTTCAGTTTTAATTGTTGAATGATTTGTTAAGATTGTTTATGCTTTCGATTGAGTTTTATAATTTCAATTATTTTAAAGCACATTGCAAAAAGATGAATTTGCTCAGATTTCTTTCATCATCGAAACGTCTTCGTAGAAGGCTGAAAATTCATTATTTTTAAAAAGAACATTGTTCAAATGTTTGTTCATATTTTGCATATTTATTAACATTGAAGGTGTTCATCCTGTCCAAATAGGATCTTTTCACGGTGGGATAAAGTGAACCGAAATTGTCATCACGAACAACGTGTTTGTGTGGGTACACAGTTACGACAAATTGCACACATGCAAAATTAGGAATTTTTTATAAATGGCATTTTAACGCCTACAACGCATGAAAATATGAAGTTTTTGCGTTAAATACATAAAGCACGGCTTAATCTAATTTTTTTCACTCCGAATTACAAAATTGCGTCCCTGAATAGCTGAATATAACCCGTTTTGTGTAACCGTGCCCACGATTGCAAAATGCCACGCCCTTAAAAACGCCCCTTTTTCTGTGTTCAATTTTTAATTGTCGTAGTGAATTTTCTTAGTTATAGTCGGTTCACTTTAGCCCACCGTGCTTTTGCACACAGACTTGACATGAGTCCGGATTAAAATCATCAAATTTATGGAATAGCTGTTAAGAACATAGATGTTCGAAACTTGTTTGTGATCTTCGAAACTTTAAAGTTCGAAATTCGTTTGTGATCTTCGAAGCTTCATAAAATGATCCATACTTTGCAATGCCTAATAATTTTTTTCTCGATTTTCTTTTACCCAAATGGACTGAAAATCTGATGCTTTCATATTGGGTCCATGCTTATTCTGTGTGCAGAAATTGAACAAATTCCAATTTGGACAAGGTAACCACCTATATTAAAGACAGCTGTTCAGTTAATTTGACCCTAAGTTGAAAAAATCAAAATTTGAATGCGCGCCGAATCGTGCAACGCGGTCCGAATTGGCGCGAAATACAATTATTTGAATGTGGCTACATATTGGTATTGTTTTTTGGCTCATCTGGGCTCTCATTCGAATTGTTTTTTTGCTTTAATTTGGATCGCTTTAACTGACACGCTGCCTTTAAAAATTTTTTTGTTCGTCGAATCTTCGATAATAAAGTATTATATGTTTTTCTTGTTAGTCGCATAATAAATGTTTGATAATAAAATATAACCTTATCCACTCATCTTCCAAACAGATTTTTATTCGCGACGGCAACCAATTTATCATCGTGATTCTTCAAACTTTCCTCTGGTTCCTTTCCGGTTAATAGTTGTTCCAAGATAGACAGCGTTTTTCAATTCGACTGCTTCATCATCATTGGAATGCGAATTGTTTTCAAATTTAATGCCAGGCCAATTTTCAATCATTCGATAAACAGGTAATGGCGGAGCTAACAATTTCGCAGTTGAATCTATCATAGGAAGTTGCAGTTTCTCGGATGGCTTCGAACATTTTTATTCGTCATTTTCAAATTTTTTATACCTCTGGCTGTTTGTCAAATAAAGTTCACTGCCCTCAGCTTATAAAAATGAGTAAAAAGAACACGTTTAATTTAAATGAATGCCTTCATTGAAGTTCAGCGACAAATTGTCAGAAAAAAATGAAACAGCTTCTAATCACAATATGTACAACAAGAAAAAGCTAAACAAAAAAATAGACAAAAATAAAATGAATTGCAGTGTGAATGAATGATCAGGAAAAAAAAAGTTCAGTTTCTATTTACATATTTCGTTTTCAATAAAAAAAACATAATAATCACCCGCCGAAATTACAACAACTAAGTACAGCTCTTAACCTAAAAAGCCTTCAATAATATATATTTTTTCAAAGCATATTTTCTTTGCCGGTGGAATTTGAGTATCAAAAGAAGCTGATTATTTTGCGAAAGATTAAGAAAAACGTACGTCTCTTTTCAAAGAAAATTACTACAGGAAAAAAATATACAACAAGAAATTACGAACAATTCTTATTAATATTAGAAAACGGTTGTATAGCACAAAAATCTGTTCATGATGCAAATTCGAGATCCCATCCTGAGTCATCAGTTCCAGTTGCATAGTTATCAAAACTTGGAAAACTATCAAAATTCGAAGTATCCACATCCGAGATCACATCCGGCACAAATGGCGCTTTCATTCGATGCGATCGGAACGCAACAAAATCAAAGTTGTCGTACCATGTATGATGGCGAATCTCTCCAATATCGCCAAATCCTAGACGTTCCGTCGATTCAAATTTCGTCAACGAGAGCATCATATCAATCGCCTCCTTTGTCACAAATCTCGGCCACGCCCATTTTTCCAATCCTTTCAAAATTGCGTTGTAAGTCACCATTGGATCAGAATTTGAGAATGGTGGTCTGCAAAATTAATCAATAATAAATTTTTAAAAAGTCATAAAATACACTTACGATCCAGTCAACAATTCGCACATGAAAATACCAAGTGCCCAAATATCTACAGACAAATCATGCCCCTTATTCAGCACAATTTCCGGTGCGACATATTCAGCAGTGCCGCAAAACGTCCAAGTTCTTCCGACTTTGCTCAACTTCTTCGCAAACCCGAAATCAACCAATTTTGGCCATCCGTTTCTATCCAACAGCATATTTTCCGGTTTTAAATCCCGATACACAATATTCTTTCTATGAAGATATTCAAGAGCTTCCAGTGCACCAGCACAGTAGAAACGTGTCATTTCATTATCGAAGCGACCCCTAAAAAAATAAAATAATTATTATTATAAATAACTGTTTTCTTGTGGTCGAAACAAACACTCTATAGAAAATACCGTACTCCTTTAAAGGAACACAAGAAATTTGACCGTTTTCGTGGCGTTTCACAACCTGTGAAAAACAGTGTGTCCCTTTAAAGAATACCGTACTTTTTAAAAGTTTTTTTTTGAATAATCCTAACTTTTAAATGGTCAATCCCTTACTTTTTCCTCAATATCGTCCAAATCTCGCCACCGAGGCATGGTTCCATCAACATGTAAATCTTCTCACTATCTCGATATGTTTTATACAGCTTGACTATATAATCACAATCCACTGACATTAATATCCGACGTTCTGACACAACATGGCTCTCCTGTTTCGTTTCCACGATATGGGCTTTGTTCATTATCTTCAACGCATATGTTCTTGACGTCGATCGAACGAGCTCAACTCTTCCGAATCCTCCCATTCCGAGCGTTGTGATTTGTTTTAAGTCGTCCAGCTCGATATCACTCTCCTCCATTGTACTACTGCAAATCGGGCATTTTTAAACGTTTTTGAGAAGGGCTTATGATTAATTTTTTGTCTCTCATTACAAAACTAAAATCAATTGAGGTTCCCAAGTCACGTAAAAAATAATAAATCCCTTTTTAGATAAAGTTTTCCATCCGTTAACTCAAGAATTAGTTAAAACATCAGTTTTTGAATGAAATTTATCGAAAAATCCAAAGAATGCATTTCGCCTTCAAACTTTTCGATTCACTTCCTCAATTGTGTTATATTTTTTCAATTGATAAATCACATTGTCTCCCATTTCAAAATACTTTGCTCAGAAAAACTTTGACCTCAAAATGCACCCAACTTGTACCGGGTTTATCCCGTTTTGACCGCAAAAAAGGTCGATCGATATATTTTCACCGATTATATAAAATTATCACAATATCGATTTTGTTCTAAACTGACAACTGGTCCGAAATTCTCGTGAGCTTATAACAAAAGTGGCTCAATTCTCTCTCTCTCCCGCTCCCAACAGATCATCTATATTTATTTGAGAACATGGGAAGGGCACGTGCTGCTTCAACATGGTGTGATCGCAAAGAGGAGAGTACACATCAGATAAATTCGTTTTTTTTCTTTTTCTTCATGACTATCAAACAATTTCATATTTTATCGATCGATTTGCAAAAAAAAATGAAATGAACAAACCTTGCTTTAGGTCGTATCTCGTCATCCAAATCAGTTGTGTCCAAAGCTTTACACAATTGTTCAACGTGCATTTTCAACAGATGTACAGGTCCTTCGAGGACGAAAAATCGTTCAAAACGACCTCTGAAAAAATGGAAAATTTGTTGAAGAAAATAAAAGAATATTGATTGATGTTTTGCATATAAAAGGTGGAAAAAAAGTTGGGAGCAAATGAAAGTGACGATTGGCGCAGAAGTGGGAAAGGAAAAAAAGAAGGAAGGGGGAGCAAGAAGAACAGAACAGAACAGGTGTGCGCGGTTTCGGCACCGATGGTTAAAACCGTGCTTGCGTACGTGTTTCCGTTATACGTAGCGTCACGTACACTACTAATACTACCCATTTTTGATGTTTCGGTCTGGAAGCGTAAATAAACACTTATCAAATAAAAAATACAGTTAATTTTTTAAAAATTTCAAAAATTACTTAAATCGTAAATTTTTAAACAACAAAACAATGAGAACATCCTGAGAAAGTTTCAGATTTTTATACCGACGTCCATTTCTATTGGCCTAATAGAAGTACTACGCATGTATCACATAAGAAGGCGACAACAAAAAAAAAGGGGGCGGGGTGAGAACACGAAAATTGATGAGATAGGGGCGGGGACAAGACGATGGCGGGCACGCGACGGATCAAACTACAGAAAACAATTAAAGTATGTGAGAAAAGGTTAGTTTATTGTAAAATTTTGTTTGAAAATATCATTAAGAACAAGTTTTCTCAGTATTTTGTTGATATGATATATAATTAAAGAAAAGGAAGCTTATCAGGGTTACAGTATGACAATTAGAGGTGTTTTGAAAATTTCCTTTGAATAAATGGGAAAAATATGAAAAAAACTGGAATCAAAGTGATTTTTCTCTAAAAATTGTTTATTTTTCATATTTTTCGCTCCAAAAAATTCAAAAAATTATTTTAATTGTATATAACGCTTAAATTTAGCAGTAACTACTGAAAAAGTGAAAAAAAAAACTAGGAATAGGTAATTTTTCATTGATTGCAAACACAGTTCAGTGGAGCGCGCTTGCTGCAACCGCTTTCAAAACATTCCCTTACTTCTGAATATAGTGGAAAAGCTGAATTTTCAAACAAACTAATTAACTACATCTATTGCTGAACTTCGCTTGCGATCGCAACGCATCTAACAACACTGGAATACAATTTAAAGACAGTTTACCACTGATTTTAACTGTATTTATTTCGAAAAGTTCACTTAAACAATCAAATCACGGTATTTAGGATAAAGTGAACCGAAATTGTCGTCACGAACGACGCTTTGTGTGTGTACACCGTTACGACAAAATGCACACACACAAAAATTCGAATTTTTTACTCTTCCGTAAAGTCAGAACAACTTTTGCGCGCGCACAAATTGCCGTGAGCCCACACACATAAGCGTCATTTACACCAGTGTTCACAAGTAGCTTGGTGGTGTAGTTGTTATGCCTTTTGTGTGCTGTGCGCAAGGCCATGGGTTCGATCCCGGTAGGGGTACATTTTATAAAAAGTGCGTACTACCGTAGCATTGTAGTTTAGACGCGCAAAAGTTGTTCTGACTTTACGGAGAAGTGAATTTTTTTACAAACGGCATTTTAACACCTACAACGCGTGTAAAAATGAAGTTTTTGCTTTATATAAAGTAGGGCTTAAAAAAATACATAAAGTAGGGCTTAATCTATTTTTTTTTCACACCGAATTACAAAATTGCATCCCTGAATAGCAGAATATAACGTGTTTTGTGAAACCGTTGCAAAAATGCCACACTCTAAAAACCCCCGCTTTTCTGCGTTCAATTTTTAATTGTCGTACTGAATTTTCTTAGTTATAATCGGTTCACTTTAGCACACCGTGAAATGTAACCAAAATAAAATCCCGTCTCGTAAAACGGATCAATTTTTCTTGAATCCAATCATTTTAATTAATTTTTCGCCCAATTTCCTACAATATTAACTTTACATCTCAAAAAAATATATTTCTCAGATTGAGTCATTCATTGTTTAAACAATAAAATTTCACAACTGAATTCTGTTTTTTTTTGTTTCAGCAAAGTGGTAAAACATACATTTTTATTGTCAATTTTTACGACTTCTTCATTTTTTTTCCTTCCACCGACTATTTTCAGAAATTCTTAAAAAATTCCAAAAATTCCAAAAGCCAGGAATTTTGTTCAGCAAATTTTTTCGTAAAAAGAAATTGTAAGATTTTTCTTGACAAATCTTATCGCAAAAAAAAATTTAAAAAACAACAACATCCCGTTCACGTGTTCTGCGGTTCAAAGTACTTGTGTCTGTTTTCTGAGGGAGAGAGAGAGAAAGAAAAGTTGACGACGAACGAAAGCAGGAACTGATTGGTACCTACGACTTTCTAGTAATTTTTGATCGGTCGAGGAGATTGAAGTGAAAATGTTGGTTTGTTGATCATGGGAAAAATTTGAAAAATTACTTGTTCTTCTACTGATAATCATATATTTATCAATTTTTTAAAGAAGTGTTCAGAAGTCAATGAAAAATAGGTAACAATAAATAATATTATTGATGTAAACCCAAGAAACAAAAACACAACAGAAGGCCATAAAAATGTGCATATACAAGAATTACGTGCCGCCTTGTTATCTTCTCACTCGTCTGAGTATCTTTGCGGAATATTCACGAATGATCACGAAGAGAGAAGAAACAATAAACATACGTCGAGAAGGCGAAAAAGATCAAATATTGCCTCATAATTATGCATCGGCGCATGCAGATTTTATTTTCTAATCATATGAATGTTTGATCTTTAAAGGTTTTGTCTATGAGTATTTGTAATTTTATATTCGTTTATTGGAAAACAAGCATTTTCTTAAACACAAAGAGAAATTGTTGTTAAAGTCACATGAGACTAATGCAAGTTTTGTTCAAAAGATGATTTTTAAAGGTCACCAACTGTTTTTGCAGGTTTCAAGTCATGTGTCAGGGGGCCACAATCTTTAAAGAAAATTTTATATACTTTTGCTGAACAAAAACATCAATTTCTGTCTATGATCACTTTTAATTAAGATTTTTAAGGATTTTGTAGTGAGAATGTCAGAAATTTTTTTCAAATCTAGAAATGTTAATTTCACTTTTTGATGAAATTCAACATTTCGAAAAAAGAAATTGGAACTCAAGTTCCAAGTATTCATTAAAAACCCAGCTCTTCAAAGTTTGAGGTGACAATAGTTACCGCGTGCAATAAGGTTAAAGGAGGGCTTTACGGAGATAATGAATGTACCTTAAATGAAAATAGACTTCATTCTCATTCCAAATCTGTTTTTAAAATTTTCTAAAACCACCTAGAAGCCGAGAAAATGAGCGTCAAAACAATGGCCTAGAAAAAGTGTCCACCGGCGAAAACTAGTCCGCAGGCATGAAAAATCCAAAAAAACATAAAAAGGGACTAATTGAATGCTGCATAACTATTTATTAACGAAACACGAAAAAAGCTCGTAGGAAAATGTTCGGACACTTTTTCTAGGCCATTGTTTTGAAACTCATTTTCTCGGCTTCTAGGTGGTTTTAGAAAATTTTAAAAACAGATTTGGAATGAGAATGAAGTCTATTTTCATTTAAGATACATTTATTATCTCCATAAAGGCATCCTTTAAGGTACAAAATGCGCAAAAAATGCAAGCAAAATAGTCGGCGATTTTGGGGGGACTAACTTCCCAAAGTTAGTCCCTCAAGGGTAAAAACTTCCGTGGTGATCAAAATTTGATTTTTCCTCTATTTCTTGTTTTTTATGTCTTTTTTTCAGCCAGTGGTTCTCAGCGGAAACTTTGTAAATCCGACTGACTAACTTTTTGGTAGTTAATCCCTTAAATTACCGTATTGCTGAATTTTGTCGATGTTTTTGCTTTTACTTCGTACCTTAAAGTGTTTCTTTACTTATTTTGAGTTTTATAATTAATTTCATCTTTTTCGCCGTACAAGAAAGCCTATCAAAGCCGAAAAACGCCACAACCACAATTCAAAAACGGGTGTTGGCGGCCGTGGAAGAATTTACTGCTGTTTGTACTTCTCTAAGGAGTACTACCAATTTATTTATTCATTTTTTAAAACATTTTTTGTCTTGGGTTGGTATTTATGCTCAAAAAACGTCGATTTGATAGGAAATCAGGGTGTAGTTAAGAAAACCGTTGAAGTATATGTTCCTCAACAAAATTTAAAATAAAATTTAAAATCGACTGGACAATATTTACAAAAAAAAGAGTGCAGTCCTACTTTAAGTCAACCCATTTTTGAGATCCGAAATTCAATACAGCAAAAATCAATAAATCTAGTAAGTAGCAACAATCAATAAATATAAAAGTGGGGCATAAAACTAGCGTGTTCAGCATGCAATCTAATATAACTGAAGACATAAGCAAAAGCTGATCTAAATGATCAATGATCTGCACCCAGAATGAACTTGATCAATAAGTTCTGGACTACAAACCAAAAAATTATTAACAAAATCTAATTTTTGACCCTTCTCAAAATTTATCAAAAAATAATCCGATTATGCAAAGGTTAATATGAACACGCGTTGGTGCTTAAAATACTCTTATCATACCAAGAACTATCGTCACATTTTCCTTTCGCTTTCTATGAACAATTTTTTTTTCGTGCAAAGTCTAACGTGCAAAAACGAAGTTTGGTGCACAATCTCATGAATTGAAACTTACTTTCTCCCGCATCGAACCTCGAAATCCTGTCCGCTGACAATTTTGCTCATCTCACCACTTTGATCATCGCAGACAATCTGAAAAATAAATATATGCGCAAAAACTATTTCAGACCAATAAATATTTATGTTTAAAAAATAACCAGTTATCACCCCAATTTTTTTCCATGTTTATTTTTAGGTTTTGTAAAAAACTGTTTTCTTAATTCCGTTTTTTTAAAACTTTTATGCAAGAAACCGGTTTTCATTGTGATAAATATATACAAAGATCATGTCAAAGGTTCAGAGATGAAATGGACAAAAAGATATATTTATTTCAGACCTTTTTTTCCATTATTTTGTTTGTTACTGATTGTATGTAATCGGAAGTGGTAGAAAATTGATAGAACAATACACTAATTTGATATGGTTTCGTTTGACAGAAATTGTATTTGAAATTAATTAATAGTGAAATATTGTCAGTCGATTCATCTATGCTCACGGAAATCAGATTTAAGTAACTAAAGTTAATTTCATTCACATTTACTAGGATATTGTCTTTAAGAACTCACTATTTTAAAGAAGGGCTTTACGAAGATTATAAATGAACCTTAAGTGAAAATCGACTTCATTCTCATTCCAAATCTGTTTTTAAAATTTTCTAAAACCACCTAGAAGCCGAGAAAATGAGCTTCAAAACAATGGCCTAGAAAAAGTTGGCCTAACTTTTTCCTATGAACTTTTTTCGTGTTTCGTTAATAAATAGTTATGCAGAATTCTTATATTAGTCTTTTTTTATGCTTATCAGATTAATTTATGTTTTTTTTTTTTTTTTTGAATTTTCAATCCTGCGGACTAGTTTTCGCCATATTTTCTAGGCCATTGTTTTGAGGCGCGTTTTCTCGGCTTCCAGTTGGTTAAAAAAAGGTAAACAAAAAGTGAAAAAGTAAGAATTTTTTGCATATAATCAAAAAAAAAAGTACAAATTCATATTTTTCAAATTTCTAGCCGATACGGAGCTGCGACAAATACGACCCTCAGAAAATTAATACCCAAGAAAGTGCTAACTTTGGAGGTTCATAACGTACCCATAGATCAATAAATTTCTTTGAAATTTTACATATTCAATGAAGTAAATCTAAATATTAAGCCTTAAAAATTTCATACTTTATTATACAGCTTGAGCCAAGATATGCTCTTTTAAAAGTTAAGAGTTTTAACACCTTGGGGGAATTTTAGTCCGCCGACTTTTTCTAGGTCAAATTAGTTTTTTTTCACTAAACAGGTAATATTTTTTAAATATTTCCATTCTTTTTGAATTTTCAACAAATTATCTTTTTATGCAAAAAAATGTGTCTGATTTTTTCCGGATTCATAAAAAATAATGACTTCTTCTATATTTGAACCCCATTTACTTTCCAACTACAATATTCGTTTTTTTTTTAATTTCCTCTTATAAATTTCCCACGTTATCATTAAACGGGTTCAACAAACAGTCCGGCATGCAATCTTATCGTGTTCTATAATCTCTGATACCAACACACATTCTCTTTTCATTTTTTTGTCCACAGTAGCAGTTTTTTGCAATAATTCATCTTCCACCTTACACGTGCCAATTTCTCGCCTTTTGGTGGATTGATAAGAACGAAAAAAGAAAGAAACTGTTTGATATTTAACAACAAAAAAAAAGAAGCACAGTAGTAACAATCAAAGCCTCTTCTAAAGATAGCTATCATCACTGATCAATAATAAGTTTTTTATAGCTTTACAATAAGTTGTTTTAGAAATTTTTTCTGCGGGGGGGGGGGGGGGGGGGACAAATGAACTAGACATTGAAGTACTTTAAGGTCAATAGTGCAGAAGTAAGGGGCGATTTTACTTGTTTTGCAGCTCGTTCACTGAGCTTTATGGTCAATATTGAATCACTTTTTTAGGAAAAAAATTATCAAAATTTGATTTGTTCTGACTCAGGGAATTTTTCGCGGATCTCCGCCATTTCAACAGTAACTAGTTGAAATGGCTGTTCCGCGCATAGAAAGTGGCGGATCCGCTACTTTTATAAGCGCGGATTCGCAAAAAATTCCCAGAGGATTGGCAAAATTTTTCGTAAGTGTTTTACTATCCTTAAAGACAGTATACCACATCAAAAAAACTGTGCAGAATAAATTAAATAATGTCTGTTTAACTGCTCAATTAATTTAAAAGTATTAACTTTACATGGTGTATTGATTTTTAGTTTCTTGCAATTTTTCCTGTGAAATATTCTGACCCCTCTTTAAGATCGTGTTACAGAAGCTTCCAGCAGACGGGATAAATGTAGCTAACATGAAAAAAAAAACGTTAGGATTCTATATAAAAAAGGTAAATACCAAGAATAAAATTTTGTGACAAAACATGGACTGAAACGAAAATTTTAAAAAAAAACTCCTTTTTGGAAAATTAGTCCCCCGAACTTGGTTTTCAAGGCCACGCGTGGTTTTCTTGCTGATTTTCGTTATTTCTTCCATTTTTTCAGTTTTTTAAACACAATGTTTATTGGATTAAAACCCACATGACACTGTGCCCTTAAAGATAACGTCCCAGTTGATAAATTGATTCAAAGTCAATACAAAAAAGCTTTTTAAAAAAAGTTTTAAAGACTGATTCTTTTCTCTTAAAATATGGTCAATCTGTCACTGTGGGATAAACTGAACCGACTGTAACTAAGAAAATTCAGTACGACAATTAAAAATTGAACGCAGAAATGCGGGCGTGGCATTTTTGTAATTCTGCGGCACGGTTACACAAAACGCGTTATATTCAGCTATTCAGGAACGCAATTTTGTAATTCGGAGTGAAAAAAATTAGATTAAGCCATACTTTATGTATTTAACGCAAAAACTTCATTTTTTCATGCGTTTTAGGCGTTAAAATGCGATTTGGAAAAAATCCAAATTTTTGCATGTGTACAATTTGTCGTAACGGTGTACACACAGAAAACGTTGTTCGTGACGACAATTTCGGTTCACTTTATCAAACCGTGTCTGTAGGTCTTTTTTCCAAAAAAAAAGTGGAGCATTGTCTTTAAAAGTTGATTTTTTATGGTTCTCAGGTGAACCTTCTGAAAAAAATTTTCCACAGATTTCTATCAGTTTTGCACTTTAATTGTCCAATTCCTTTTCATGTGCCCCAAATTCTTCAAAACCCCCCATCCAAATCTCTCAGCTGTTTATCAAGAAAACACAAATGACGCGATACTGTTTCCATCCCCCCAAAGAACACCCAAAATCAATAAAACATCATCCATTGTGGTTTTTTTTCGGCAATAAAGCGTATCAAGAAAATGGTTTTTTTTCTTGTTCCAACGAAGGAAATTATCGAAATCGTGCCCCCGTAAATTTTCTATTGACACATCAAAAAATCGTCGTCAGAAGTAACAAAAAGAAAAATGTCATTAAATAAAAAAAAACTTTAAAAGAATAGGTTTTGTGTAATAATAATTGACACTTTTTTTTCTTCGGTATATAAAGGTGTGAGGAAAAAAAAGGTATCGTCGAAATTTGGAATCATGTGACTTTACCGGAAAATTTTTCAAAATTTTCAAAATTTCAGCACATTTCTTCACCTGGATTTAAAAAATAAAGTAAAAACCCCAAAAGTAATAACAACTGTTATTAGTTTCAAAAAAACGGACGATGTACTAATTGTAAAATTATCTACTCCATTGTTGTAAAAATCAAAAGGCTCGGAGATCAAACAACCAAAATGTGTATTGTCGCATTTATTGAAAAGATACATTCAAAAATTGAGTTGAAAATGGGGGGGGGGAGATTTCAGGGTTTTGATTTATTAAAGAAATTTTTTTTAATTATTGAATTTCATAGTTTTTAAAAATCCTTTTTTTTTGGAATTTTTAAAAACTGAAATATGTTTCAATAATTCACTTTTTCGAAACAAAACAAATTTTTTGTTAAATAATGTGAAAAGCTGGTTAAATTATATTAATTTGTATTAAAGACAGCTGTTCAGTTAATTTGACCCTGCCTGTTCTTAGTTTCAAAAATTAGAGCGTTCTCTAATTAGTACAATGCAATTTATGCGAAATCATACCGATAAATACACGCTTCATAGCAGCCGTGCAAAGTTGAAAAAATAAAAATTTGAATGCGCGCGTGTCCGTGCGACGCGGTCTGTGTCCGTGCAACGCGGTCGGAATTGGCGCGAAACACATTTATTTGAATGTGGCTACATATTGGTAATGTTCTTTGGACCACCTGGGCTCTCATTAGAATTTTGATTTTTTGCCTTTAATTTTTATCGTGTTAACTGATCATCTGCCTTTAAAGACATCGTGTCAGTTAAAGGAGGGTTTTACGGAGATAATAAATGTATTTTAAATGAAAATAGAGAAAATACTCATTCCAAAACTGTTTTTAAAATTTTCTAAAACCACCTAGAAGCCGAGAAAATGAGCTTCTAAACAATGGCCTAGAAAAAAGTTGCCACCTGGCCGAACTTTTTCCTATGAGCTTTTTTCGTGTTTCGTTAACAAATAGTTATGCAGAATGCTTATATTAGTCTTTTTTTATGTTTTTTTTCATTTTTTTTGGATTTTTCATGCCTGCGGACTAGTTTTCGCCGGTAGCCCCCTTTTTCTAGGTCATTGTTTTGATGCTTGTTTTCTCGACTTCTTGGTGGTTTTAGAAAATTTTAAAAACAGATTTGGAATGAGAATGAAGTCTATTTTCATCCCAGATGCATACATTATCTCCGTAAAGCCATCCTTTAACACGGATCCAAATTTATGGCCAAAAACAAAAATTTTGATGGGAGCCCAAAATGTTGAGAAAACAATACCAAAATGTTGACACATTCAAATAATTATGTTTAGCGCCAAATTCCGATAAATTGCTTTGTACTAAAGCGTTCCTTTTTGAAATTTAAATCAAATAAGGTAAAAATTAACTGACACACTGTCTTTAATACGCACTTGCAGCAGCGAAATTTGAACTTTTCCCACGAAAATTTTTTTTTAACTTTTCGGAGAGCTGTCGTATAATTTGCATTAAGCGAACGCTCTAATCCTTGTAATTTAATGTGTATAGGATTAAAATTAAGGGGTATACTGTCTTTAATCAGTTTTATCTAAAGCAATACTCGATAAATTATCACAATACTGTAGTTATCTTTTGAAACGTGGAACTTGATTTGAATATCAAATTTAATTTTTGAATGCAAACTTCAAAGTATTCTGAACAAAATTTTTTTATCGTTTTATGGGCCGAATACCTTGACCGTATGCTCAGAAGAAGCTCGCCTACTGTCTCATTTCCAGCAATCACACTTATCTCTTTTTTTTTAAATAATTAGAAAACGTGCAATCTCGATTAAGAAGTTCCATGTAGTCTAAGTGTCTATCGTAGCTGAAATTGTGAGTAAACATAAAGTTGCAATACCAGGAAAAACTGATAAGTTATCATATTTCGATAATGCGTTCAATAAAAGACATCTGAGCCGATTAAAAAAAAGGAACCTAATGTTGATAGCCAGGGACCGACCATTTTGAATCAATGAAAGTTTTCGCGTAGAGACCTATTCTGGGAACATTACATTGTAGAAATTGCGGAATTTTGTTTTGTAACAGTTCAATTCGATCAACAACAACAACGTTCAAAAAAGTTCAGATCAATCATTAAACAGTTCATTAAACAAAACATGTTTCCTTCACATGTTCTTTATCTTTGTATCTCAAAAAAAAACTTTTATCATATTAGAATTTCGGCAATATCGGTTAAACATCATGTTAAATCTTTGAAAATGTTGATGTATCGATAATGAAAATGGATTAAAGACAGTGGGTCGGTTAATTTGACCATACCTGATCTTAGTGTCAAAAATTAGAGCGTTCTCTCATTACTACAATGCAATTTATGCGAAACCACATCGATAAATAAGTGCGTCATAGGACCGTTGAATAAATTAAAATTTGAACGCCATGCGAAAGGGTCAGTGTCCGCGCAACGAGGTCGGAATTGGCGCGAAATACAATTATTTGAATTTGGTTACATATTGGTATTGTTCTTTGGACCACCGGGGCTCTAATCGAATTTTGATTTGTTTCCCTTGAATTTGGATCGTGTTAACTGACAAGATGCCCTTAATATTGTCTAAAACTTCTCAAAAATTCCGCTTTTTTCAAAATTTCAAAAATTTCCGATTCATCACGTGCCACACTTTCTCTCTTATCAACAAAAAATGCAGCAGTACACAATTCACACGCTTGATACCATTGTTGTGAAGAGGTATCGTGACTGTTTGACAGAAAAAAAATATTTGTACGAATGACACGTTTTCATGATAATGAAAAACAAAAAAGAGAGAAGATGCTAACTCGATTTTAATGGCCATTTGGGTTGTGTCATGTGATTACGGTACATTGTTTAGAAGAAGAAAAAAAAGGGAAATAATATGAACAGCTGCAGCACGCAACTACCATAATCGATGATTTGATTAGAGATTTTAGTTGTGAACAATTATCAACAATTATCAGCGGTCATTCGGTTCATTTTTGTTAATTCGAAACAAGAATAAACAGGGTTTTTGATCATTCTTTTTTATATTTATTTATTTTAGTTTTACTACGAGGGACTGAACAACTCGTAACCGAGCTGGGCTCAAAAAGTGATAATTTTTCATACTATCGTGGCCTTTCAAAGCTTAAAGACAGTGTACTATTATAATTTTGACAGAGTCAAAACTGGCGCATTAACAAAAATCAATAATTTGAATATGACCAGTTATTGTCAACTCAAATATTCTTGATCATACAAGTTGGTTTTGACCTACCCAGAAAATCTAAGTCTCTCACAAGGTCATGCTATTTTTACCTGCGAGCGGTTGTGCTGCGGTCTTTCAGTAGAAAATGGATGAGTCAAAACTGGCGAATTAATAAAAACACAATAATTTGAATATGAGCAATTAAATTGTATAAATTTTGAATTTTTCGTTTGAATTTTGGATTCTTCGGTAAGCTATGATAATTCTGCAAACCCACAATGCTCTGAATTCATAAGTGATTCGAAAAAAAAAAGAATCGAAATCTCAGATTGATTTATTTTTCGGAATGTAGAACGATTTTTAGTGAATAAAAATTTCAGATTTACAAAACGACATGCATTAATATCACTGTTAAGAGCTTACACAAAAAGCATCACCGTTTTTTTCAGAAAAAAATCACACAATAAAAATTTTGTTGAAAATCTTTATCACTAAATTACGGTAATCATTAGATATGAGCTTTGTTATATATTGAAGAGAGTGAGACTCTAAATTAGATATTACAAAAAAATTACTCATAAAAACTCATATTTCCTATGCAATTTTTGCCAAAAAAAAAAACGATTGAACAATCAGAAAATATATGAAATAGCGGATTTGCTCCTTGAAAGTTGAATTTTGTGATATTAAAAATCAGACATTTCAAAATAGCATGACTCCGTTGGTCGAGTAACTCATTTTCGTGCGTCGCGGTTGAATTTTAGCAAAATTTTAGAAAGTTTTGCAAAAAAAACGCCTGGCCAACCAGAAAATAAAATATATGATCCATTGCGAAATTTGTTCGTTTGATAGAGCAGATTTGCTCCTCGAAAGTAGAATTTTGTGAGATTAAAAAAACAGAACTTCAAAATAGCTTGACTCTGTTGCGATGTTGTACATTCACAAAAATTCGATTAATTCGTTTCTGTTGAATTTGGCGCGAAATTAGAATTATTTGAATATTATTGTCGAGTTAAAAATTTTGGATCATCCATTTTCTACTAAAAGACCGCAGCGCAACCGCTCGCATTTAAAAATAGCACGACTGTGTGAGTGACTTAGATTTTCTGGGTAGATCAAAACAAACCAGCATGATCATGAATATTTGAGTTGACAATATGACAAATTTGGTGTCTCGAGTGCCTCAATATTTCGGTTTTTAATTTTTGTCATTGAATGAATTAACTGACACGCTACCTTTAACAAGTGATTTCAGATTAATCAATAAAATAAAATATAAAACTATGTATATATATAGTTTTCGGCAGTTCAAGTTTTTAAAAGTTTTTAACATATAGCATTTTTTTTAAATAATCGAGCTACTTTTGTTTTGAACTCGTAACAAATAATGTATTTTGGATTCAACTATTTTCCTATCAATGGTATGGGCCACAAAATCAGAAATTTAAAAAAACCCGACAACTTTGGACCAAAGTTCATATCCCCATATGTTGTAGTGATAAAAATACAAACTTTAAAAATACGTCGTTTTATGTTTTTTTTTCGAAGATTTCATCGTTTTTTCTTCTATCATCTCCCACTTTTTCCCATTTCCCACACAACATAGAACATTCTAAAAAGTGACCGTATCTCATTCTATCCTGATCAATCATCTACAGTAACTTCATGGTGTGTTCTTCACATGATCCCCATTAATTGTTTTTTTTCCTCAACATTCTCTCTTATCTGTACGAAAAATACACTTGGCTAGACAAGAAACTAGCACGTTCTTTTCTTAAAAAAAGGGGGCAACAAAAAAAATTTCGATAATCAGTTGCATATGACATGATAATTTGATAACAGTATCATAAATTTACTTCCAATTCTCTAACTTTTGACGTCAATTGATTCGAAATTGGCATCATCGAAATATCAAACTCGAAATTGTTTAGAAACATCAAAATTTCATGACATTTTTTTTTAGAAAAAAAATTGAACTTAAAATTGGTTCAATTTGTTCACGAAAAATTGGCAATAATTGAAAAAATTTCGAAAACTTTTTTATAATTGGACCAAATTTTCGATGGAAAAAAAGTTGTGATGGAATGTAAAACTGACCGTTCCACGACACAGCAAATAGACGTATTGTGGTTTGGCGGGGATTTCATCGCTTTCTTCGAAACGATGCTCAACACAAAATTCGGCGATTCTCATTAGCAGTTCTTCTGGATAGCCGCCAAATCGATCGGACCATTTGAGATGACGTTTGAAGCATAATGTCTTTTCACGCGCTGATTCCACCATTATTGAATGGAACACATTTCGTTCGATGGCCCATAAGCGACAAGGTTCAATGGCTGGAAAATAAGAATGAATTGGCTGTTATTGAAAGAAATTCTGAATAATTTTTCCAATTGACTAGTAGTCTAGCGGACCTGAAAGTAGTCTGATTATGACATATCCGCTCGAGTTTTCCATGGAATTTCTATTTTTTCCAAGAATTAGAAGTGATTTTTTAATTGATCAAAATGAGGCTTCGCTTTTTTAAAAAGTATTTTATTTGAAAATTTTTTTTTATTTTAAAAATTGTTATTTAAGTGGATCTTTAATCTTATTACTGGGTCACTTAAATTGCACCACATTGATGGCTAAAATTCACTTTTTCGTAGAGAGGAAGGGAGCAAAAGGCTCCCAATTGCATATCCAATTCACCATTTCCACACTGTACAGCAAAATAGTAGTTTACGGGTCCGCAAATAGGTCTGACTACATAGCTATGAAAATTTGCAATGATCTCAAAAACAAAAACAGTTCGGAATGGGGCCTCGGAAGAAACAAAACAATATATGGCTCATCGGTGGATAGCCTATCCTCGATAGAATCTTTAACAAACAAATCTGACTAAAAATAAAACAATACGAAACAATACAAAAGATAAGAAGATTTTTTTCAGACCCTCATTTTTTTAAAACATAAATCACTTTAGAACTTCTGACATTATTTGAAAAGTTAGCTGAAGCTTGATTATGGAAAAATTCAGAACAAAATATCAACGTTTTCAGATGTAAATCGCTCCTACCGGAAAGACACCTGGGTAATTAAAGACAGTGGGTCAGTTAATTTGACCTTACCAGATTTCAATTTCAAAAATTAGAGTGTTTTTTCATTAGTACAATGCAAGTTATGCGAAATCACATCGATAAATATACGCTTCATAGCAGCGGCCCAAAGTTGAAAAAATAAAAATTTGAATGCGCCGTGCAACGCGGTCGGAATTGGCGCGAAACACAATTATTTGAATGTGGCTGCATATTGGTATTGTATACATATTGGTATGTTTGGCTCCCATTCGAATTTTGATTTTTTGCCTTGAATTTGGAACGTGTTCCTTTAAAATCTACTTTTTTTGGGCTGTTCACGTACTATAGTAACTTTACGATCGATTCAAGCAAAATTTTAAAGACAAGGTGTCTTAAAAAAAGGATCTAATAAGATCAGCAAAATTAAAAATCGAGGTATCGGAACGCGGAACGCGGACCGTATACAAACATCATCCGTGCTGTTTTTATGTTTAGCGAATTAATTTTTCGAATTTTTGGTAATTTAAACCGTTCTAATGTAAATAGCGAGTTGTTTACTATTAATTTCGCATAAATCCATCGAATCAATAAAGAAAAACACATTTTTCAGCAAAACGTTTATACTGTGAACTAAGTGGAACCATGTCTTTAAAATCAGTGTTTTTCAGCAGGACTTGAAACCCAATATGGGTGCAAAAAATGGCCCGAATGGTATAATGCCCAAAATACCGCAACAACCTATTCCTGGAATTTTGCGTCACAAGTAAAATGACCAAAACCATTCCAAAATGCCCTTCAAATTCCCAGCAACAAATTTGCTAATCTTTTCTGTGTACTGTTTGTATCACCCAAAAAGTACACGACTTGCAATTACAATGTTTTTGTCAAAAATCATTAAAAAGTCGATAACACCTTATTTTTTGTTTTTCCCACGATTCAAAATCGTTTGATTAGGGTGTGTTAGAATCTTTGGATGGAAACTTGTCAAATTTGTTGCAGATATTGCAATATCATGACCAAAAATCTTTCAGTATGAATTTGTTCCAAATCGGAGGGGATTGAATTAATAGCGGTATATTACAACACCACCAGTATCTTATGCATCTGGATTGAACCTTTAATTATATTTTTTTGAAAAAAAAACATTTTTACACGACGGGCTCAAAGAATTCAATTGCAATAAAATCTCAAAACAAAGTTCGATACTTTATAAAGACCAAAGTTTTTTTTCTTATTTTCATGTTTTCGATTGATAAAACTCTAAACAGTCAAGGGTCAATCATTAAAGTTGTCGAAATAAAAGTCTAGCCGTTTTATTCATTTTGTAATATATATTTTTTACAAAATCTTTCTCCCGGGGAAAGAAAAACAGAAAAAAAATGTTTTTTTTGAAATGGAGCCAAAAAAATACTATTATAGTTCAAAACGGGGCTAATTGAAAAACCTGCCTTCGAAAATGGTTTTGAAATTGTTGTGTTTACTAACGAGGGGGACAAATTTTTATGTTTACAATAGGAAATTCGAAGAATTTTTAAAAGTCATTGCAGACTATTGCTGAGAGCATATTTTTTCGTTAAAGACAGTGGGTCAGAAAAATGATCTTGGTATGAAATCCAAAAAAAAAAGAAGTTTAAATTTTCGCAGTTTGATAAACTCAAAAGTTTCGTTCGAAACCATCAAAGTTTGCATCATTCGTTTTTTTTACAATTAAAAGTTAGCTTAAAGATAGTGTCTCAGTTAACAATTTTCCAATTTCAGTTAACGCTTGACACCGGGATTTTTTATGGTATACATACGTTATATTTTGTCCAATAAGAAGCAATTTTAACAATAAAATGGATATGGGGTTAAAATAACTGATCCCCAGTCTTTAACTTCGTAGACTCATGGCTACTAGGATCAGAATTATCGTCAGAATTTTTTGTTGAATCAAAAATTTTAAAGAAACATATTTTTCTGACATTGCGGAGAATATAAATGACGTTAAACTGATGTAAACACTTTACAATTTTCATTTTAAATACAAAAAAAAACAAAGAAATGTATAAAAAGGCACAAATTTTATAGATGGCCTAGGAACTCAAATTCTCGCGGACTAGACACCAAAACTCTTCCGTGGCGGAAATTTTTTGGCAGGTAGCCAGTTTTTTTCCGTAAATTAAAAAAAATTTGAAACCCGTTTATAACAAAAGAATGCCATTTTTCGGCAAATTAACGTCATTTTTATTATCTATAATGCCCTCCTTTAAGTATTCCTTACAATTTTGCTCTGAGCTCAAGGAGCTCATTCACTGAATACTTAATTTGTGAATAGGTTTACGTAAATTTGCAGAATGTGGTCTACTAATTTTTTTCTCACCCGTCATCTAACAAATTGCAAAAGAAAAAGTTGAGCGATTCAGAAGGAATTGGGGGCTATAATTCGTTATATATTCAGAATGAATTCAGAGAGACGTGGATAAATGAAAGAGAAGTCGTTCCGAATTCAATACCTGCGTTTGGAGGTATTTTAAAGGATTCCTGTGGATCCACCAATGTTTCCGGATGAACCCGTGGAGTTTACTTGAAATTTAACGGAGGGATTTACGGAGATGATAAATGCACCTTAAAAGAACATAGACTTCATTCTCATTCCAAATATGTTTTTAAAATTTTCTAAAACCACCTAGAAGCCGAGAAAATGAGGCTTCAAAACAATGGCCTAGAAAAAGTTGGCCGAACTTTTTTTACTATGAGCTTTTTTCGTATTTCGTTAATAAATACTTATGCAGAATGGTTATATTAGTCATTTTTTAATGTTTTTTTATCATTTTAATTTATGTTTTTTTTTTAGTTTTTTGGATTGTTTATGCCTGCGGACTAGTTTTCTCCTATGGCCACTTTTTCTAGGCCATTGTTTTGAAGCTCATTTTCTCGGCTTCTAGGTGGTTTTAGAAAATTTTAAAAACAGATTTGGAATGAGTATGAAGTCTATTTTCATCCCAGACGCATTCATTAGCTCCTTTAACACATTTGAAGACCTGATTTTTCAGAATTTTAATTAAAGATTTTAAGTTTTTCTAAAATCCACAACAACAAACCTCGAACGGTGGCTGTTCTCTCACAATGATGCAAAATCGCCAACTCGCCAAATAATGCACCATCTTCCATTGTTCTTACAAACCTGTTATCTTTCACGACCTGAACTTTTCCTTCTGAAAAATCAAATTCCATTTAAGGGGCCTAAGCCTGTCATGAACATCATCAAAACTACCTTGAACAACATACATAACACTTCCTAGATCACCCTGTCTGATGATTATAGCACCTGCTGTTACTTCAACCGGATACATCGCCGAAGCAATTTTATCAATTTGAACCGAATCAAGATTACGGAGGAACGCATTTCTACACAACGCACTTCCAATTGTTTCAAAAGCTCTGAAAAAAGTAGAATTTCAGAAAATACTAAAATTTTAAACACCTTTTCGGTATATATCTCATCGTCCTAGTTCTAAACAAATCTTTTCGATGATATCTCATAGATTTCATGATGATGAATAATACTATCAAATTAAACCCAAAATAAAAGTGCTACGAGAAATTTTGCACAATTGAAATCGAATGAACTTTTATGTCAGAAAAATGTGTGACGCAGCAAATAGAAAAAGAGAAGACAAAAATAATCCGGCTAGCAAATGACCCGATTTTTGTAAGAAAGAGCAAAGAGAACTTCTTCGTTCTTTTTTTTGTGTCTTGGTCTTTATGCTTCCGAATCATTTTGGTTTTTTGACCATAATTTTATAATCTTGTATTAATAATCTGGGGCCGGTTATTTACTCAAAGAAAGTGCATCGAAATTACAAAAAAACCGAAGCAAACTCACTCATCACTTTTTGCAATAATTGTTCGGTTGGCAACGACTTCCGGTTCAGAAGAGATTGCAGTTTTTCGAACGGAGTTTGATAATCGATATTGATCCAATTCCTGAAAGCTTTTTTTTTTTGGAAATGTGCACGCATTACTAATTATTTGATTAATAGTCTACAATGTACAACTCTACATGTTCCGGTTCATTTAACATTGAGCTGTAGTGTAAATCAAAAGTCTATGATTCAGTATTTCGATATAAAACTACCCAGGGAATTTTTCGGTTAAAAACAACAATAAATGAATAAAAGCCTAAAAATGGAAACAGATTTTCTAAAACTTTAATTTCTAACAGTGATTGTAGCACGACGCGTTGGGGACTCGCGGTGGGCTAAAGTGAACCGATTACAACTAAGAAAATTCAGTACAACAATTAAAAATTGAACGCAGAAAAGCGGGCGTGGCATTTTTGCAATTGTGCGGCACGGTTTCACAAAACACGTTATATTCAGCTATTCAGGGACGCTATTTTGTAATTCGGAGTGAAAAAAATTCGATTAAGTCATACTTTATGTATTTAACGCAAAAACTTCATTTTTTCGTGTGTTGTAGGCGTTAAAATGCCATTTGTACTTAAAAAATTCGAATTTTTGCTTGTATGCAATTTGTCGTAACAGTGTACACACACAAAGCGTCGTTTGTGACGACAATTTTGATACACTTTATCCTACCGTTTGACTGTGACCTAGTTCTCACTCATTTGGGTTTTTAGGTCATTTGTTCATCATAAAGTCTTTTCTTCAAAATCTGAAACCCTTCGACTTCCTAGGTGCTAATTCAAATAATGGCCAACCCGAGCTTTTATCATTTTAGGCCACATCTCTTATAATAATACCTTTTTTAAAAGATTTTCTATGGTGTAAATGATCAAATCAACATCTTTTAAAGTTCATTTATCTTATTTTTCACGTTATCATTTGAAATTTTAGAGCGACTACATTTTTCAATGTGACGATTGCGTTCAGGGATGAAAATAACTAACACTGTGTCTTTAAAGGAGGACTGTACGCAAATTGTAAATGTTGTTCAATCGGCTCAAAATTTAATTTTATGTACCGAAAATATCTGCAAAACAGTAGATAAGGGCACCCGGAATCGAACTTTGCTCTCAAAAACCTAAAAGTTTCCACCAACACTGCCACAGCCAAGTTCGATTCCGCGTGCTCATTTTTTGCAATTTTTTCACTATTGTTTCGATATATAAAATTGAATTTCAGATGGATTAAACAACATTTATGACCTGCGTATAATCTTACTCTTTTTAAAAATTTCATTCGTCACTGAACGAAAAACAATGAAATCAAAAAATATTTTAAAAGTACCTGCACCCTATCGAAAAAAATACTGTATTCATTAAAGGGGCACACCTTTATAAAACGGCACTAAAAGTATTTAAAAAAATGCGTTAAAAGGTTTTTGTGGAAAAAAAGTGCAAAAAAGAACTCGAAATGGGCATCCGGAATCTAACATTGGTGTCAAAAACCAAAAACTAGCGCCCAATTGCACTCAGAAGTTCGATTCCGGGTGCCCATTTTTTGTATTTCTAGTTTTTTGAAATTTGTTTCGCTACTGGTTTCGTATGTATAATCGAATTTTAAAGCGGTGATTAAATAACATTTACAAAATGAGTACAGTCCTCCTTTAACTCCGTTCAACTTCGAATAAATTTTTATAACATCATCTCCATGATCCTTTTATGTTTAGAAAGGGACTACTATTTGATCAAATATCCAGGAACGTATCGATGAAAACAGGAAACCAACATTTTCGATTTATAGCCCAGAACAAGGGCACTATGGGATAAAGTGAACCGAAATTTTCGTCCCGAACAACGCTTTGTGTGTGTACACCGTTACGACAAATTGCACACACGCAAAAATTCGAATTTTTTACAAATGACATTTTAACGCCTACAACGGATGGAAAAATGAAGTTTTTGCGTTAAATACATAAAGTATGGCTTAATCTAATTTTTTTGACTCGGAATTACAAAATGGCGTCCCTGAGTAGCTGAATATAACGCGTTTTGTGTAACCGTGCCCCACGATTGCAAAAATGCCACGCCCTAAAAACGCCCGCTTTTCTGCGTTCAATTTTTAATTTTCGTACTGAATTTTCTTAGTTATAGTCTGTTCATTTTAGCCCACCGTGAAGGGTACATAAATTTATTTATTCTCACAGTTCTATTATCCAGCCTTGAATCATGTTACCTTTCTCAATTGCTCAATAACTTCATCTTTCAATTCCAACTCAGCGAGCAATGCTTCTCTGGTGTATTCCATTATTTTTCTTCTTGTTTGTCTATGAAAAAAATAGTTTCGATGCCCCCTGAAAAAATGTCTCACATCATTTTTGTAAATACCAAAAAAAGAAACAAATAATCTTGCCCCCGTTCGAAAGACGTTTCATTTTTTAAAAAAAAACTTTTTGCTTAGCTGTTCTTGCAAAAATCACGGTGAAAAAGGTTAAATTCTCTCCACGATTGAAAATAAACAAATGATGACAATGAACGGACGTTTTGAGAGCGAACAAAAATAGACGAAAAAAAACAGAAAGAGTGGGAGGAAAATGTGAAAAATATTCCATTTTTTCTTCACAGTTAATTTCACCTGTTTTGTGACGATTCTGGGCTTTATATAACCCTGAATATAAATATATAAATTCTCCAGAAGGTTTCTTTTGAGCCCCCATCCCGTAGGCGTTGAGCTCCTATTCATTACACCGCAGAAAACCATAATGAATGTTTTATGAAAAGTGTGAGAATTTACGAATTAGGGCTGAAATAAAAATGTGAAAAGGGAAAGATTTTGACTCACATTCATTCGTTCTCTCTTGGGAGAGTTTCCAAGAGTTTATGATTCGTTGTGAAGAAAATCAGAGAAATAGGACAACATCCTTGGAAAAAAAAGTCCATAAAAACATTCTAGGAAAGCTTTTAAAATTATGGTTATCTTGGGAGGTTCCAACATTGTGATAAATAGTATGAAACATATCGAAAAAACTTTTTTGATGTTTTTTTATTATACGCCCCCGAAAAAAGCGTTTTTCTTTGTTGCTTTTTGGAACAAATGAACCCAATTTTCTAATTTTTTCTGTTTTTGCACGTAGAGAAGGAATTTGATTATTATTCGGAAACATCATAATGAGTCTATAAACCATTGTAAAAACGAGCTATCTGCAAAAAAGTGTCCTCCGCGGAAGAGTTTTGGTTTCTAGTCCGCGATAGCTTGGGTTTCTAGGCCACCTATTAAAATTTTGCATTTTTAAACATTTTTTTTGGTTTTTTTGCATTTAAAATATAAACTGTAAATTGTTTATATCGGTTTCTCATTTGAAATGCAAAAACAATAAAAAATCCACAAATTTAATAGGTGACCTAGAAACCCAAACTATCGTGGACTAGAAACACAAAATTCTTATGTGGACACTTTTTTGCAGGTTTCTCGTTTTCTTTTTTCTTCCATGAACTGTTTTTTAAAAAAATTTGAAAGAACATAAGTATGCCATTTTTCGGCTTAAAGGAGGAATTTACCGGGCTAATGAATGCGTCTGGGAAGAAAATAGACTCCATCCCCATTCCAAATCAGTTTTTAAAATTTTCTAAAACCACCTAGAAGCCGAGAAAACGCGCCTCAAAAGAATGGCCCAGAAAAAAGGGGTCACCGGCGAAAACTAGTCCGCGGGCATGAGAAATCCAAAAATAATGAAAAAACATAAATGAAAAAAGACGAATATCAGCATTCTGCATAACTATTTATTAACTAAACACGAAAAAATCTCATACGAAAAAGCTAGGCCAACTTTTTCTAGGCCATTGTTTTGAAGCTCATTTTCTCGGCTTCTAGGTGATTTTAGAAAATGTTAAAACCATATTTGGAATGAGAGTGAAGTTCATTTTCATTTAAGCTACATTTATTATCTCCGTAATGCCGTACTTTAAAAAATCACCCATTGGCATTGAGATGTAATAAAACATCATGAAGATAATCACATGCCATAACTTTATTACCAGCCTTTTAACGCCGCTACGCGGCGGTAATGAGAGAAATAGTGTATAAAATGAAGAGAAACAGAGACAAACGCTAACTTTAGGTTACGGTAACTACCGTAATACTACAGTAATCCGCACCAAATTTTCACAGTGACCTTACAATACTCCAAAGATGTTACCACGAAAGTTTGGTCTCGATCCGACCATTTTGAAAAAAACTTGAAAAAAATTGTAGTACTGTAGCTACAGTAATCCTATAGTAACCCGAGATCCAAACAGTATTTTTGTGAAGCGCTCCGAGAGGCATGACGATATGCCAAGTATGGGACAGATCGGTCAAGGGGTCAAAAAGTTATTCATGAGAAATGCTGGTACACACACACAGAACTATTCGCTTAGTAAGAAGAAAGATATATCTTTTTCGTTGATCATTAAATTTTAAGTGTTTGATAATTTACTCCTTTTTTGCTAAAATTATGAAGAAAGATCTGATCAATTTTGACAAGGTTATTAACTTCCAAATTTCGTACGTTTTTAAAATTTTAATTATGGACGTTCAGAGAGATCAAAACTTGAGTTTTCATTCATTTTTGAAGACATGCTATAACCTTTTGAAATTCCAAAAAATAAAAGAAATCTCATGGAATCAATATACGAGCCAAATATTGAAAAAATTAACTTTTAAAAATTTAATATCCGAAATTATGTCCCCAAAACACTGGAAAAAACGAGTAACTTCACAAAATGAGATTGAGTTTTGGTTGTTATTTCCGAGCTAAGTTTACAAATTAAATACTACGAAGAATGGAAACGACAAGTCATCTGAACATTCTCATGTTTTTGAATAAAAGCAAGCAAAACACAAAATGAGAATTTCATAAACTTTGAAATAATAATTACTATTATTTCAAATGAGACTTAATCTCAACCGGAATCCAGCTCTGAAACTCCAGCCTTGAAAATACGAAGATTAAAAAAAGCAACAAAAAAAAGGGAATGGCAAAAGAAGGAATCAATCAAAAAAAAGGCGAAAGACGAAACAAATAGATAACTTTTTGCAGGCTTTTCCCCCTTTTTTTGGAATCGAAAACCAACAATAAAATTTTCTTCTTGAAAGTAGAAGGTGTCTAGAGAGAGACACCTTCTACTTTCAAAAAAACCTAATTAATCAGATTTTCGAAAAAAGATTTTTAAAGAAGAAAAAGGAAGGTTTTTCAGTAGCGTATTCATTCAAACGAACACTGAAATTGAGAAAAATAATAAAATCCCCGTGAGAATTGTTGTGATGAGCATTTTCTCGTCACCGAATGTGTTATTTTTGTGAATGCTTTTACGTTTACGCGCGTGTCTAGAACAAAAAAAAGTTTTCATTCTTTCTTTTTTTTTTACTTCAAAGGTTGAGCAAAGAGACAAATTCGAGTTGACAATTGGATAATTTTTCATTTTTTTTAGTCATTGGATTGTTGAGAAAAAGGCTTGAATGAATTGAATTTTGACTTCTCACGGAGGGAGGGAGAGAATTTAATTTGAATTCAAACTTAAGTAATGAGATAAATAAAATTAAAAGGAAATTTTTCGAAAACTCGTCGAAATTTCAAAGTTTTAATTTTAGTGTCATCTCATAATTGATGCTCAAGTTTCGTTGACTATTCTGGAGGGTGTACAACAAGGGGCTCAATAAATATATCTGGGATGTAAGTAAATTTGATTCTCTAAATGCCGAATGGTATCAAAAAAAAACAATTTAGGAACAAAATTGACTGGGTAACACTAAAAAACACGAAAAATAGAGGTATTTCTAGTACGAAGAAAGTTTGTCCCCAGATTTTGGTTTAAAGGTGCTCCCCACCATTTTCAAGTTTTCATTTCAATTTCATCCTATTCTCCGCATTTTAAACCTTCTCAGAAGAAAAAAACAATTTAAAAATTTACATCTTTAGTACACGAAAAAACAAATTTAAAAGTTAAGGCGACGAAATGGCCTAACAATTGCAAACACTCACTTGGCAGACCAGTTAGGCCATTTAATGCGCCTCAGGTTTTAATAGAGGTTATTCGAGTGCTAAAAAAGGTAATTATCAATTTTTTTCTTCCATACGGGGGTTTAAAAGCGGCGCGGCGAATAAGACGAAATTGAAATGAAAATTCAAAAATAGTGGGGAAAACTTAAGCCGATAATAATTGAAACTCGGTCGCCATGTTTTTTACGCAACCGTGACAAGACCATAGTGTATGATAGATCACGCTTTCAAGCGTTTTCCCAAGAAACTGGGTTGTTTAACTCAAATATTCTTGATAATTGCGGTTTGAGGGCAGCTTAACGTTTACAGACAGACGCTCCGAATGAACGCGACGCGATGGCCGACACTCAACACGTTGGAAAATTGAATTTTCAAATTTTCCAATATGTTGAGCGTCGGCCACCGCGTCGCTTCAGGCGGAGCGTCCGTGACGTTAAGCAGCCTTTAAAACGCAATGATCAAGAATATTTGAGTGGACAATAACAGTGATGAGAATGCATTCTAGGATTTTGAATAACTCGAATCAATTAAAAAAAAAGGTGAATAACTTATTATATGAAATAAAATTCATAATTAGTGGCACGCTGTCTTCAAGCTGGTATATCTCGAGTTTTTCGTTACTTCGAGTGAGCAGAGTTACCAAAAACTATTTCTTTAAAATGTGAACATTCTTTGATCAATAAAAGTTTTTCACGAAAAACCCATTTCGACTATACCTTTATGAAATTTCGACCATAAAACTGAAACTGATTCGAACGTCATCAAAAACGCCTAGAAAATTTAAATCGACGATATTTTTTGGACAAATTCCGAATTTCAAAAGTATCCTCGGATAAAGAAATCTAAAAAAAAATTAAATATTGGTTGCCAGGGACTCTTTAATGAAATTAGGTTTTTATTCCATTTGTATCTTTTTCACAATATTTTAAAACCTATAAAAGCTAAAAAAAATTTTTAAATTTCGTTTTCTAGAACACGAAATAACAGATTTAGAAACGTAGGCGACGAAATGGCCTAACAGGGCGGCCACAAGCGAGAGCGCATGCAAATGTGAGAGTGTTTGCAATTGTTAGGCCATTTCGCCGCCTTACTCTGTAAATTAGGGTTTTCGTGTACTAGAAAAAGAAGTTTCGAAAAAAATTTTTGGTCGGATAGAATTTCGAATATCGAGAAGCTGTGGGATAAATTGAACCGAAATTGTCATCACGAACAACGTGTTTGTGTGCGTACACAGTTACGACAAATTGCACACATGCAAAATTAGGAATTTTTTACAAATGGCATTTTAACGCCTACAACGAATGAAAATATGAAGTTTTTGCGTTAAATACATAAAGCACGGCTTAATCTAATTTTTTTCACTCCGAATTAAAAAATTGCGTCCCTGAATAGCTGAATATAACCCGTTTTGTGTAACCGTGCCGCACGATTGCAAAAAATGCCACACCCTAAAAACGCCCCTTTTTCTGTGTTCAATTTTTAATTGTCGTAGTGAATTTTCTTAGTTATAGTCGGTTCACTTTAGCCCATTCTAGAAAAAAATATAAATGAAATAATAAATCCAAAACAGTAAAGAGTCCCTTTAGAAAATAATTTGCCTGGTTTAAAAAGAAAATCATAGGAACAATAGGTAGTTACGAAGAAAAAAAAACAATGAGCTACACATATTTGGTATTCTTTTTGTTTTTGAAAAAATTGCCATTTTCGTTCCTCATTAAGTGAAATGAAGACAAGCAAAACTAATAACATTTTCCTGCGGCAACTTCCTCAACTGATTCTGGAGCCGAAAATATGTTTGTTTTTCATAAAGAAACCCATATATCCCTGACATAGAAAATGTAAATAACATAAGTATTCATAGCCATGAGGAATGTCAAATAACGAACTTTGACGGCCAAAAAAACAACGAGACGAAAATAAACAACAATTTGGCACAAAAAAAACACATTCCATAAAATAAACCCACCAAAAATTGATGATGTTGATGAAAGCTAAATTCAAAATGCATAATTTATCCAGAAAATCGAAATTAGAAAATGTCGTCGTGTGCCTCCTCATTTCCTTGATATTTTATTCATTCTCACACACGAACATAAAAATAGAAAAAAAAAAGAAAGCTTCTTTAATGTATTCGGAGACAATGGACACGATCTAGAAAAGATCCGTGTCACATGAAAATTGTACAAAAAATAAGTAGAGAAAAAAAGAGGTTAAATCCGCTTGGATAACGGGTATACATATATTTAGAATTTTCCGTAACTGTGAGACCAAAAAAGATATAGGGTTTCAGCAAAAGTTTAATGGAATGGATAAATGTTTAAGATTTAGGAAAGAATTTGAAAGAAAATATAAAGGGAGAGAGAGAGAGATTAGCAACTTCATCAGCGTGGTAACAGTTTCGAGATCAGATGAATTAGCGGACGCCGACCTGGAACACGATTTTTTTTGAATTTGTATCATTTTGAGTAACAACAAAATAACTTACCGCATTTCCAGAAGCAGAGTGAACTCTATCCTTACTTGGTTTTGCCAATGGTCTGCGGAAAAGGAGAACATGTCGTTCTGGTCCGTGAATCATGTAATGAATCCATCCAGGTGACTGCAAAAAAAAACGTTTATTTTGGAAAAATTCAAAATTAAAAAAAAATTAGTTTTGTAATCCTCGAACAAACTTTTTAAAAGTATTCATTCGCATTAGCAAGCTGTCAATGTGATTTCGAAAATTTCATTAAAATCTATTACGATCTGTGCCTTCGGACAGACATGTCGTTTAGGCCGACCTGGGACAGCCTGACCGCAGCCGGCCGGTAAGTGAGCGAGCCTAACAGGCCGGCTTTAGGCTGATAAATGGGAAATGTATTTCTTATAAACATTCAATTATTTATTCTAAAAATAATGTGAAAAAACCAACACATCTTCTGAGAACCAGCTCATCATGAAGAAAAAATGTGTAAACGGCTGTGTTTGCCAATTACACCATAGAACATGCTTAGCCAATCTATTCTGAGAATAGTTTGCTTTAAAAAAGTCAAAAAACATTTTATCCAGAAGTTAATCAGAAAAAATCCAAAAGGCGGTTAATGTCGGCATGTCTACCCTCAGGTACATCAAAAATTATATTTTTTCAATAAAAAATGGCTAAAAAATTTTGTAACATGGAAATTGAATGTTTCGTCGTTTCCCCGACTTGATGTTTTTATTCGGAGAGCACTAAATTTATTTTTTCTCTAATTTCGAATTGCATTTTTTTAGCTTGTTCATTGGAAATTAAATAATATTTTTTTAAACCCAGAAAAACTAACTAAACGACTTACTTGCTGAATTCCCAAACTTCTCCATTCAGTCTCTGACATCAATCGGTTTTTCGGAATCAACTTCGCAACATCCTGAAATTTATCCCCTTTTAAAATTTGAATAACCTAATTTAAAATAAACCAACCTTTGTAACATGGACATGACGATATTCATACTCATCATCTTCGTACTTGTTCGAATAATAAAAGTCGTTTGCTCCAGTAGTCATGATGTTCTAAATGTCTGAAAATGATGACTTAAACCTTTTTGTTCGAAAATATTTCGAACTGAAACAAGATAACAAATACGGCTAAAAACCGTTAAATTAAAATAAGTTAAAAATAACACAAATAGTAATTACATCTTTATACATTTTTAAAGAAAAAATAACAATAAAATATAATTAATTTCATGCTCCGGCATGTTTCACCTTCAAATTCTCAGCTACCTTACTATATAAATCTTGCTTTATCAATTTCAAGTATTGATCTTTGTGCATTGTGAATTTTTCAAAAAATTCTTGATCTTTGTACAAATATCTGTAAAATAAATTGGTAAAACGTTTTTTTTGCAAAGAATGCATACCTGACGTTCAGAATTGTTGGCTTTTCTGCGTTTGGATCAGAGCTATCAGCAACACCTAAATAATAACGAATTGTTATTTTATAAAATAAAACATTTAAGCTTACACGTATAGCTGTGAGATAGGATTTTGATCGGCATTTTTCTGAACCAATCTAAACTTGATTTAAATAACACAAAAACAGGTATAACTGGAATTTAAACCATTTTTCAGATGCCTTCTTCTAAAAAGAGATCAGTAGTTCATTTGACAAGAAAAAACCTGTTCTAAATATAAGAATGTATAAAACATAGGAAAATTAAAATTATAAGAGATCATGAAAACAAAACCTTGTTAGAAGATTATTTAAACCTTTTTCTTATGAAATGATAAACTCAAATCCGTGCTCATATCACATTTTTCTTTAGCCCCATCGCTTGATTTGTTTCCACCGTTTCTCGCTTTTTTGCCCGTCCCCGTTTTTTTCGTTTGCCGGTTTCGACTAAAAAAATGATAGGCTTTTGTATTTTCAAAAACAAAATACCTAATTTTAAACTGCGGAATATTTACAACCTTTGCAGACACTCTATCCAGTCTCAAAACTGCTCCATCATCAGAAACTGCTGCCATTATCCTTCCACAACTTCCAAAGGCTACTTGCCGGAGAACACCATCTGCTACGTTTATCGTACATCTCCTGAAATTCTTAATAAATTGAAATTTTGAATAAATGGATATCCGCTTACGGTTTCTTCTCCGCAATATCTTTCAGCCAATATAAAAGCAAATTTCCACCCATATCTGGCAATACAAGCCACTGAAAAAGTTATTTTTCATGAAAATCATACAATATAAAAATTCACCTTGTTACGCGGATCGATTTCAAATTTCACAAACCACGATTGACCTATCGGCACAAATTTTTCACTTAACTTCAATGCTGACGTGTCCGGTTCCATGCCAGCGGGGTTACAGTAACTTTTATCAAAACTTCCGAACCGTGACATAAAAATCACGCTTTCCTGGCCACAACCCTATAATAAAGCTACTTATTCATAATTTACCATTGAAAATGATTAACCTTCGAGAAAATGTAGTCCGATGATCCGAAAATTCGAATGCAATCCACATAATCCGCATGTAAATCGACAATTTTTGCAACTGGAGTATTTACGGAGATGTATGTGGTTTCATCGCTGAAATTTATTGCAATTAAAAAAAAACTAATTTCTATTTTAAATTTACATTTTTTTACTTTCCGTATCTATCAAATTTTGCAAGTTCTCAATTGTATTCTTTTTCCCTTTATCTCTGGCTCTTGGAGTAGAACGATCAATAGTTCTGAAATTTTTTCTTGTCAAAAATGTATATATTAATATTGTTCTAAACCGTTCGCGATAACTTCTCCGCCGGACAGACTGCATAATATCAATTGCTGAAACATCCAGGATATTTCTCTCATCTGCTCTAGTTTTTACATGCGATGCTTCGAATATCTTTTGACAACGATCATCTGACAAATCCCATTTGAAAATTGAATGATCCATACCACATGAAACAATATAGGAACCGTCAAACGACCAGTCCTAAATTAAACTATGAACACTGATGCAGCGTCATTGAAAGTAAAACTGTACCAACGACAGGATTTGATCAGAATGTGCTGAATGACTTCCTATCACGAATAGGCAACCATCATTACGAATGTGGAATATTCTTATCTGAAAAAATTTTTTCTTTAAATTTAATTTTAAAAATTAGTACCGTTTTATCTTTGGAGCATGATGCGATGATGTCCGAATCGGTAGGATGTGTTCTTATTTCATTGATAGTTGATCCATGACTCGTGAGTCTCTAAACCGAACATTTGAATACATATCAACAAAAGCATCGTACATTCACAAGCTGCATTCTTGCGGTATCAACAACATAAATAATCCCGTTTTCACCGCCAAACGTAATCATATACGGATTGCGTTTCATAGAAGCCTCATATGTATCGTAGCACCAAGCAGAAGAAAATAAACTTTCAGTGACCTGAAAAGAGATAAATAATGACAAAACCTTGTGAAAAAAAACTTGCCGAACTGCATTCAAAGGCTCCTATTAGTCTCATTCCATTATTTTTCAGTGGAAGTTCATAAATATGCGCCTGAACATTAATTATTTGGTAAATAAAAATACTAAATTTAAATATCTCACATATCGGTTTGAAACAGTGACCAAAATTTGATTTGAGCCCTCTGGAAGATATGGATTGAAAGCGCAACTGTAAATCTGATTTCCATGGCTTTCCTAGAACTTTCTTTTTCAAAATTACTATTTAATTAATTTTACCTCAACTCTTGCCGTCAGCACAAATGGATTTTCGATGTTATCGTCGTCGTCTTCATTTTCCCGGTACAGTCCCAGCGGTTGAAACTCGATTTTTCCCGCTGACATTTCTCTAAAAAATTGTTAAAGCTTTCTTTGGTCGGAAAATATTACAAACTTATGAAGAAACTGTTAAAAAAGGTGGAAAACGTGAAAAGTTCAATGCGGTAACTGTTAAAAAAGTAAATAATGAAAAAACACGATTCTTTCGCTATTTTCCATTTTTTAATAATTTCTGCATCAACACATTAGCAAATTTGGTAACAAAAAACATAAAATTGATCAGAAAAATACGGAAAAACAAGAAATAGACGCTGCACCACAATAAAAATAAATAAAAATAATCGCAAAAATTCAAATTCACCGTTCGCGCCACACACAATCAACTATTCGTTGCGAGAGCCTAGCACTATTTTAATGTGTGCGCCTTTAAGCCAGTGATTTTTTCATTGGGAAATTAGGCAATTTTTCCGTGAGAATAAATTTTTTATTCGTTGGAAAATTAACTAAACAAAATAAAACGTGTGAAAATTAAATTGACATCAAAAAACTCATTTTTGGTGGCTGAATTCATGCAAAATGCCGACGAAATAGTAAATTTACGACCGTATACAGTTTCTATTGATGCCGCCGTTTTTTTGTTATTGTTTTTAAGTTATGAAGCCATTTAACAAACTTTAAATGTTTTTTCAGGCCATTCTTCTCGTCCGTCTTTCCTCTGCAATCCATAATCTCATTTATGTAATTTCACAAATTTTGGTTCAATCATGTATAAAACAAATTGCGGAAAACTAACGAAAAAGTGATTGAATATGAGAAAATTTGGATATAGTTACTAATGTGGCCTAGAAAACCAATTCCGTACGTTTTTTCCTCCAAATTATAAAAAGGACAAGAATTCGCATAAAAGTTCTCAAAGTTAAAAACCTATGGCCTAGGTATCCGAAAACTCGGCCACACCCGTAATTTCCTCAAAACTCGCTTTTTTTCAAATTTTTCCTCTTTTTTTGTCCTATATTATCTAAGAAAGATTTTTTCTAACGTCTAGAGCTCATTTAACTGTTTCGTCAGTTCTCCTTTAAGGATTTTTTGAAAAAAATAATTTTTAAAAATTTTTCTGAGGAAAAGAAAGTGAAAATTGCTAAATATTGTATTCGAATTTCTATAACTAAACTAAATAGTTATTCTTTCATTGTATAAGCTTACTTATAAGTTTCAATATTTTGTTTCAAAAATTTTCCAATAAATCCAAATGTTATGATGAAACAGCTGAATATATTGCTCATCCCATCTGGTACCAACCACCCGATTCCTTCAATATCTCCTTTTCAAAGCTTTGTATATGTGTTTTTTTTTTTGTCATTTTTGTTTGTTTCCAATCTCCCTCGCCCCAAAATGTTGTCCATGCCCTCTGTCTCCCGCAATGGTGACTCATCCTGCCTGCGTCTATTCCCCTGTCAAACTGACTTCATTCCTTCACTAGCAACTCGTTTTTTTTGTCTCCCACACCGTTCTTTTTTCACTAATTTCTTCCCACTTTTTCTAGATGTTGTTTTTATTTTCATTTTCGTTTGAAGACATTTAAAAATAAATCATATTCCTTTTTCATAGTTTCTTTTTTTTTTTAGCTCCCGCTGAAAATCTATGAGATATGGTGAAATGAACGATAAATCGGCTGCTCCGAGTGTCAAAGAGCTTTCAGCAGCTTTTCAGAACAAACTGAATGAAAATGATGATGAAAGCAAATTCAAGGTTCCCAAGTCACCAGGTTTGTTGTTTTTCAGCTTTTGGCTTTTGAATAAAAATCAATAAATTCCTGATTTCAAATCTTTTATCAATATTTTTTTAAAACGAAACATTGCGAATTGTTGAACAAATAAAACGCTTTTCAAAAAAAAGAAAAGGATGTTGTTTAAAACTATAGAGAAGCTACAAATTCCTTTATGAATTATGAAATCATGAGTGGGATAAAAAATAGCTGATATTAGTCATAAAGTGAACATTTTTAGCCATCCGAAATTTTAAAAAACTACAGAAATTAAGTTTTTAAATAAATACTAAAACTTAACATAAAACAATTAGGTTTTGATAAAAAAAGGAATTTTCAAATTTTTTTCGTTAATAAAATTTAACCTCAGAAAAAATTGCATTAAATCTTATTTTCGTAAATTAAATAAATGACCTAGAAACCCAAAACCTTGAAATCGTCATCTTTAAAAAAATGAAGTTTGTCTTCCAATCAATTTTTGTTAATTTTATTCTTAATTAAATTGAAAATAGTACTTTCTATAACATTTCCAAAATTCCAGACATTTTGAGCTTTACAGTGAATTTTAAATATTTTCAATGTCATTTAAATTCAATAAATAATTTCAGTTCGAACAATTCGACGACCACCACCACCTCCGCTTCACCGTAAACCACCACTGTCTCCACCGTCTTCTTCTACAAATGACGACCATTCTTATTTTGAAAGAAGCCATTCGGCTGCCAGTTTCGGTCGACGAAGTCAAGGACCCAAACCAAAAATTGCACCAAAACCGGTTTTTCTAAACGGATTGGTTAGTTCCACTTCTTTTTTTTTCGATATTGAAGCATTTTGCATTTGGCTAACGAAAAAACGACAACAATAAAGTTAGTGCCAGATGTGCAAATATGAATAGTGGGAAAGTGTTGAGCAAATTTAACAAATTCGCCAAATTTTATCGGCGGATATTTAGTTCAATATTTTTTTCTTTTTTTTAAATATGAAACGGATATTTCCTGTGTTTTATTCTTCCGATTAATCGATAATTCCCCCCCCCCCCATCCTTATTTCTTCATTATTGAGCTATAATTTCAAAGTTCAATTAAAAATTGAGTCCCGGTTATTGAAAAAAAAATTTGAAAAATTCTTAGATAGTAAACAAAATACCAAACAAACAAAAAATCCTTCTGGAATAACAATAACAGTTTTTAATGATTTTTTAGAGAGTAAATTGCTATTTTTTGCATTATTTTCTTTAAAAAATAATTTTTTTCTGAAATAATCATTTTATAATTTACCAAAAGCCCAGTCAATTAAAAATTAATACAATTGAGTGTATATTATGAAAAAGAAAATAAATAAACTAAATTTTTTCGTGTCTTTGATATTTTCAGGATTTAAAGAAAACCGATCTTTTGATCTTTTTCCTCTTTATAACGGGTTTCCGCATTATAAACATAAAAGTTTCCGGAATTTCATCCATGATCTGTTTTTTTCGTCGAACGCGAAACAATCACTCAAGTTCTTGAACATCCATCATAAACATTAAAACATTTTATTCGAAATGTGAAAAGAAGACAATTGCCCTTCTTTTTCATTTTTTTTCCAGTCTTCTTCAATTCCTCCCTTCTTCCCCCCTTCCGAGTTCTTCTGGTTATTTCGATCGGACGAATTCCCCGCAATTCAATCGATTTAGTTTTGACTTTTCACTTTTTTTTGTTGAAAACTCACAAAGAGAGTAAGAGAGGGAAAAGGAAACTTTTTTTTCGGACATAAAACACATATACATAGTTGTTTTTGAGGGTTGACAATCCTCTTCTTTTTTCTGACTGTTTCTTGTTGATGTGTGTAGTTTTTTTTTTCGTGAATAATCCCCTTTTTCTATTCTATCTTTGCGAAAAATAAGTGGTGCGATGACTTGACTTCGTTTTAGTACTGACTTAAGTGAACAATTCTGTTTTTTTTCTCGACATCTTCTTTTTTTTTTGAGACGACAATGAATTTTGAGGTAATTTTTAGAAAAGTTAATTTTTTGTGATTTTTAGAAGTAATATAAATTTGTGAAATATTTATTTTGTGAGAAGAGAACAAACTTTCAGTGACCTAAGTCGTTTTTAAAAAAAATTTTTAAAGGTTTTTCTGACAAAAATTGTTTAATGGCATAACTTGGATTTCTAGGCCAGTTAACTTACGAATGGGGAGATCGGCTTTTTTAAAAAATATTTTTAAAAAAATAATATGAAAGACAAATATTTTAAACAATTTTCCTATATGTTTTTGTTGAAAAATTAAAGAAAAATGAAAAATATAAGTTTTGTTCGATATTTTTGCGAAAAGTGTTTTTAATAAAGTGAAAAAATAAATTTCCTCCAAAATGTCAAATAATTTTTACAGATCCCTTCCCATTCTGCATCAGCAATCTGTTCAAACAACTCAAAAGTCGGCCCATCGGAAAGCGTTCATCATTATCCGCCTAGAATTCTTGTGTCACCCAGTGCTGATACAAAACCGCCGATTATTGATTTTGGAGACGTTGAAAATGTAAGTCATTGTTTTAACGTTTTACCGACAACAAAAAACCCTCCTAGAAAAACAGCGTCAGGGCTCGCGCAGAAGCATTGGAAAGTCTTGGAGTGATACGACGATCAAATTTGCCGCCAAGAATTGATAGACCAATTTCGGAGATTTCGACAATTTCTCAAGTTAGTGATGATTTTGATGATGGTGATACGACGGCCAGTGAGGAAGAAGCCGATGAGACTGGAAGTGATCGAGTGAGAAGATTGGAAAGGAATAAGCATGATGAGTATTTTGATGAGTTGCCGTTACCGAGGCAGGAAAGGTGGGGAGAGTGGCTAAAATTTTTAAAAAATCATAAGAAATTTAGAAAAAATACAATATGCACGTCGGCGCATACAGCGATTATGAATGAAATGGAAGCTGTTGTTAGGTTTTTAAAAGAAAAACTGGAGAAAAATGAATTATAAAAGAACTTTTTTCAGCAACATGAATTTAAAAAAGAAGAATGGTTTGCCAAAGTTGTTAGCGAGACGGCAGTCAAGCGTCGAACCGAATGATATTCCAGCCGATGTGGGAAAGTTGAGAAACCATAGAAAAGTTAGTTTTTTTGTTATATTGAGCGGAACCGTGTTTTTAAAGGAGGACTAAAAACTTACATCACAGCAATTTAATGAACTGTAATAAATGACCTAGAAAACCAATTAAGGGGTTCAAGACTGAGTAAATTATTAACAACAAATGTCGTAATATATAGAAAATTAAGCAAAATTTGAAAAATAACAAAAAAACCGAGGTTAATTAAAAAAAATTAAGTAAACCGAGGTGATGAAATTGCTAGGTCACATATTTTAGTTCATTAATGGAATATTGGTTTTCCATTTAATTTTTAAAAATTGTATTCCTACTTAAACTACCAATATTTAGTGATCATTGATTTTGTTGCTGTTTTAAAGACGGAGTGTCACTTATTTTATTTATTTTTTCTGCAAAAACACATTGCCTTGAGTTTAAAGACTCAATGTCCGCAACAGAGATGAAAATTGACCTCTGTTAAAAAACTATCCCGTGGACATTTATTCAAAATAGAGCATAATTTGAAAATTAAAGCTTGATTCAGTTAAATTGTAAATTATTCATCCAAAAAAAGCTGAAAACAGAAAGTTCGGCCAGCTTCAGGTTTTTTATATACCACTGTTTTGGAGTGAGCTCTCTCGACTCTTCGTATTTTTAAAATTTTTCCAAAAATAGATGTCTATTGAGTACGAGGACTCAAAATTAGCTATTAGCAGTCTATTCCCCACCTTCAATAAAAACCTAAAATTTCAGGGACGTCACAACTCACTGTTCGCACCATCATCCAGTTCGACACTGTCCCATACATCAGGAGACGAAATCTCTCGATTTGCATCAATCACAAGTGATCGAAGTAGTATTGTAACAACTGGAAGCGGCGAAGATGCATCGGATACAATGGTTCCAGATTACAATACGGGCGATGAAGAGGAAGATAAACGGCTCAAAAAGTTGCATTATGCAGCGCTCGAATTTCAAAAAGTCCAGCAGAATTATGTGCAGTATTTGAGAGAGATGGCGATAGTAATTGCATCCTTTTTTTTGAAATTATTACTAATAAGAGATCCTTTCAGCTTTATCCGGAATACATGGAACGATTTGGTAAACGTATCGGAAAAGACTTGCTAGCACCACAAAATGGCTATGAAAACGTGGTGGTTCAGATCAAAAAAGTGCTTTCGCAGATTCTTCCATCTCATGAAATGATGCTGCTTGAAATTAATAATGTCATGGCGAATTGGTTAGTGATTGAAGTTTTTTTAAACTGTAAAATCTGTAAGGGTTTTCAGGAATTCTGAAACTCCAAATTTGAGCAAAACCATCTGGACATTTTCGGATTTTCTGAAATGTTGCACACCATTTTTGGACAAGAAGGCTGATTTTTTGAATCAGATGATTGCTATACGAAATGAGAACAAGGAATTTGATGAGGCGACTTATATGGTAAGGGGGGTTTTTTGAAAAAAATAGAATTTAAAATTTTCAGTTCGAGACAGAGGTTTTCAAGCGTGGTAAAAAGGGTGCAGTGCTTCAACAATTGGATCAAGTACATCAGAATTTTATGCGATACAAATTGCTAATGTTGAGATATTCTGAATACCTGGCGGAGGGAAGTGAGGAGAAGAAGAAAGCGGTTGAAACGATTGAGAAATTGGAGAAGGTTACGCAGAATATGAATAAGAAAATGGGGTTGCCAACGACGGAAGAATTGACGAAATTGTATTATAGATTTCAGGTTAGATAACTGTTTTCAGCTTTCCAGATATTTTATAAATGCAAAGTCCAGCTAGTTTTTCAAGAAAACAACCTGAAAAAGTGAGACCCAGACACAATTTTTAATTTCAGGAGTACGTACTAGATCCAAATTGGGGCGTGTTCTAAATTTGAAGTTAAGAAAATAATTAACGATACTAATATTTTCAAAGAAACTAATTTTTGTTTTAAAAAACTAAGAAAAATACACCAAAAACACTAAAATCGAAAATTTCAAAGCACGATCTCTACTAATATATACAGGGTGTTCAATAAATACTGCAGGAAGAATGTCCCATTGTGGTACAACGAAAAATTAATTTTCTTACGAGAATTTCATTGATTTCAATTCCCTGATATTATTTCTCATTGATTTCAAAGTTTCATGTGATTAGGACGTTTTTTAGAGAAATGGTGAAGGAAAAACCGTACCCAATATGATGTTCGCCTGCTCGCAGCTCACGAGTTTAGTGTTCGTTCATATTGGCAGCTTCATATTTTTTAGTTCTAATCCAAAAACTATTCAGCAACTTTATATTTACAATTTAAAAACCTTTTGGAGCTGATAAACGTGTAGTAAAGTGTAGTAATATGCTAATTTTGATCATCCGCTACTATCTGTTTTTGGATATCGTATGAAAAACTGTAAAATTTGCACTTTTTTGTTGGAAAAACAGTCAAAATAGGGAATTATCAAGAATCATTTTATTTATTTTGTCGTTGACACTTAACTACATTTCATACTGAAATATTAGAGTTCTGGATTCAGATTAGCTCATTTTATGCAAAATTTTTCAATTTTTGTTGGATCCAACACTGAAAAAATAAAAAGTAGGTCCCCCAAACTCTGCCTGTAAAAAAATTACTGTACGTTTTTCAAACTTTTAAGTTTATTATATGTTTGAGGTAAAACTCGAACTTTCATTCCACCAATTTTCAGTTTCTTATGAAAACTGGGTGCTCAGAAATGCTGAAAAATGTAAACTGAAACCAGCGAGCAAAGACGGCTTGAACTCCGTCACAATACTAAGCTCCGGTTCAAATACAAATGCAAGGAGTAGGAAACTTCTTAATGAATTGTGTAAAAATATATTTTTACTAAATTTATTCCGAGTTTGAGAGAGTTTCGTCCCGTAGTTTTGTAAATATCTATGTCTGAAGCATGCTGCAGTATTTATTGAACACCCTGTAGATACCTAAGAAAATCGATATTTTCAGCAAATAAATCGATAATCTCACAATTTGTTGTAGTAATTTTGTAAATAAATATTTAAATTTTCTGAAAATACTGGAAATATTAAGAAAAATACACCAACAACGCCGAAATTGCAAGGTTTTTTGAAAAATTCTGAATTTATCCAAATATCCTCAGTTTTTCTTTCAAATTTTTAATTCAGTTTGTTAAAATTAGTGAGGTTTTGTTTTTATTTTTGAAAATAAAGGAATAGGGTATATAATAATCTGAGAAAATTTAAAATGTTGAAATTTCAGTGTCAATTTAATGTGCTCGAACCTGGAAGAACTCTGATTAGACAAGGTGATGTGATGAAACAGACGAGAAGAGAAGAACAACCAAGGTTTTTAGTATTGGTAAAAAATGTTTAATTTACGTTCAGACCTAATTTAGACATTTTTCAGTTCACAGATGTACTTTACATATGTAGAGTGAATTCAAAAGGACATTTTGACATGAATAAATCGTACCGAATTCCATTGGAAAGTTGTCGAGTTGAAACTGTGGATCATGATGATTATATCCGGTCATTGGTGATTAAGAGTAAGGTGAAGAGTGCAATTTTGATATTTTCGTGAGTTTATTCATTTTTTTTCTAAATATTTTGAAATATAAGCTTTTTCAGAAGCGAGAAGGAACGTGATCAGTGGTATGATGATATTGTGAAAACGATTCATGATCGTCGGAGCTATCGTCGTCGACAGTCGGAAGCGATTTGTAAAGTTGAAGAGAATAGGAAACGAATGCTCAAAAAACCGAAATCGAGAGCTGGCGGTGACGGGCAGATTGATGAACAGGAGGAGAATGAAGATGAGGAGAGTGAGACGATTGAAAGGCCGATGAGTTTAGTGTCGGGTTTGGAGGAGAACAATGAAATGGAGGAGCAGAGAAGTAGCCAGGAGTTTGAAGCAGATGGATTCTCGTCGATGCCTGATACCCCGTTAGGTATGTTTTTAGTTTGACTACCTTCTTAGTCTTGAAAGCTAAGGTTTCGTGGAAAAATGGTAAAATTTCCAGATGATAGAGATGAACCGACATTCCAAGACGATGAAGCATCGACAAGCCGTGCAGCATCAGTCCAGAAAAGTAGGTTTTATTTGATAACCAGTGGTACGAATGAGGAAAGAATTGAAACTATCTATTACATTGTGATTTCAATCCATGCGACCTAATTCATCAGTGTGAACTGTAATTAATGAAGCGCGATAAAAGCGTGGCAGTGAATTTTCCCAAAACTTTATACACTCCCAATTAAATAATTTTGTATACAAATATTATAAATTCGACAGAATTGAATATTCATTTGAATTCCAAACCTCGTTTATTTATCATAATGCAAAATCCACTGCATTATTAACATGTGCATTTGATGATAGTATGCATACTTTTTCTGCGCACTTCTATGTCGGTACCAGGGATGGGCGGGAAATTTCCCTTCCCGAAAATTTCCCGAAGAGTTTCGGGAAATTTCGGGAAATTTTTTTAATAGAAAAAATAGAAAAACATCAAGAAAATAACAAATTCAAAAAGATCAAGCTACAAAAATCAACGGAACTTTACTAAAATTGATTAATATGTCTTCGGAAGTCTCAAATAAGAAAACTTAACATTTTTCTTTTTTTTAACTCATTTATGCGATTCTGAAAAATGTTTGTTTTATTCAAAATCACGTGTTGATTCTTGTTTTATCCTTTAGTTTTTATCGTTGGATGTTTATTAACTCTGAAAACCTAGGAAAATCGATAAAATCAGGATAAAACCAGTATTTGGAGTCAAATTTTCAAATTTACCGGAATTTCCCGGTCTTTGGAACCGGGAAAAAAATTTCCCGAAGGGTCTTTCCCGCCCATCCCTGGTCGGTACCTATTTTGTTCAGCGACAGCATTTCGAGTACCCCGTATTCTATTGGGATGCCTAATTTGCTACCCACAAACAAATTTAGCCTGCTTAATTTTACCACCCACGTACGAAAATGAATTACACATTTGAAACGAGGCGAATTGGCATTTACCTAAATAACATTAACGCGTAAGAGCATCTTTCAATTAATAATAATTTTTTGGAAATAGGATATTCAGCTAATGACCTTTTTTGAAACTGGCATATCTCTTGTTTTCATACAAGTTCATGAAAAATGATTAAAATTCGGAAAAGTTAAAATTAGCGGGAGATCCCATTCCGAATTTTTAAAAAGGATTTTATTCCAAATAAAGTACTAAAGAAGCTAAATTTTTATTATCCAAATTATTCGAATTTCAATTTTTAAATTTTCTAGAACAAGGTTCAACTGATGTGAAACCAGTCTGGCTTCCCGATGGTCTGTCTGGTGAATGTCTGATGGAAGGATGTAATACAGAATTTGGCACTTTTACAAGAAGACATCATTGTAGAGATTGTGGATGGGTAGGGTTTTTGGTTCATTTTTCTTTAAATTCTCCTAAAATTTCGAATTTTTCAGCTAATATGTGGTGATTGTGTAGGAAGAGCTCCCCTATCAAAGTATAATTTTGAAAAACAAGCGGTGTGTCCGGAGTGTTTTGCGAAAATTAATAAATTGTGTAAGTATTGGTTGTTTTTTGAAAATGTGTCAAAAAAGTTTCATTTAAGATCTCGACGGCACACTTTTTCCGACATTTCGATTGGTAACAATATCTGACGGTAGCTTTATGGTTCGTATTGGTGATAAAAATGTAATTTTTCTCCAAATTTAGCAATAAATGTTAACTTTTTCTTTCAGAGCAATGAAATAATCGAGCCGAGAAGATTGTTCAAACCACCAGTCAATTTTTTGCTCAAAAAGCGAAATATTGAAGAAAAACGGGAATTGGCGTTAGTTTTTACGAAGGTTTATGTAAAGTGAGTCCCTTTAGAAAGTTCAAGTTAATTTTGGAAAAATGCATCATTTTGCAGAAACAAAAAGGCTGAAATTATGAGACACGCGATGCTTCGCAAAGAGGATCTCAAACTAATATTCTACAAAGCGGAGCTTGACTCGAAGTCGGTTTATGAAGTGCTGTTATATGGGTATTCGTTCAGGGAAACGGAATTGGATGATAAAAAAGGATGGCTTTTTGAACTGGTGCATCGAAATCAAATACGGACAAATGACACGAAAGATGATTGTATAGTATTTCGTGTGGATAATGGAATTAGTGCCAAAAGGTTAGTTTATCTGGGAAGAGGTTTGAATTCTTGGTATTCTTGGTAATCCTTTTCAGACCGATAGTTAGTGATAAAATTAAAGGCTAGAAAAGAAACCTTTAAATTGTGAATCTTGAGCTTTTTTTGAGATTGCAGATTTTCAACCAAGTGTAGCTATATTTTCAATGTTCGTAGTTTTTAGGTTCCCGTTCATAATGGAGTGAATTTAAATGTTTTAGACCCTTTTGTTGGAAGCACAATTGATTTTATAAATTTATTTATCTGACATTTCTGTTTTTTAAGCCATCTTCAGGGATATGGTCTAATTACCTCAAACTTGGGTAATTAAACCGAAACGTCGGATAAATAAATTTTATAAAATCAATGGTGCTTTCATCAAAAGGGTCCAAAAAGACAAAATCGTTATCAATCAGTTATTCAAAACAATTCACAAAAACCAAATCACCAAACCCCTTTAATATATAATAGGAATTAAAGCTTAAAGATAGGAATCAACTAATACAATAAAGGTACTTATCTTACCCAAATTAAACCCGGGAAGTATGGAAATTAAGGTTCAAACACTTGTTTTTCCAGAGCTTACCGATTTTTTGTGATTATCGTTTTTAGTAAATTTTCCAGCAAAAAACAAGCTGTTAAAATCAACAAAAAACACGCCAAAAATTGATCCAGAACTTGTGAAAACGGTAATTTTCACAGTCGCGATTAGCTGTGCCTTTTAGCAGAGTGCCCGTTTTTTTAAAAGCTTTTAGCTGATTTTTCTAATATAATTTAGATAAAATTGTGATTTTCCTAGGAATTTTCAATGAATTCGATGAAAGAAATTTCCCGGTGAAGTACCTGAAAAGCCTCGAAATTTCCTATACGGGAAATATTTTAAAAACTCTTAAAATCAAGCCTTCAACCAAAAAACAAGGATCATTTCGAAATTTCAAGTTCACCCCCCCCCCCCCAATTAGTGAGGCCGAATTCTAAACGACGTGAGTATATTTGTCCCCATAAATTTTTCCAATGTGCTTGTAAAACATGAAAAAATGTATATTTTCTCAGAATTTACGCAAGCTATAAATCGTCGAAGAAAATACAGCTCAAATGAGAAATTCAGCGTTCTGAGATTTATTGGTTTGATGACGTATAGCTCAAAAAAATATTTTCTAACTTGATTTATAAGTTTTACGTGGTGGGAGAGTTGTTGAAGGATGATTTATGCGATTATTGATCAATATTTCGAGATTCTGGGGTTATTCTGAAAGAAATGCTTAAAATGCTTAAAAGGTGTTGTAAATGTTCTTCGTTTCAGATGGTCGAAAGCATTTCAAGACAATTTGACAATGGATCCAACGCAAGAATGTTCGCCATTGTCATAATGGTGAAGATGAAGATGTTTATTATTTTCTTTTTTTATGTGTTTTTTTCCTTCCAGTATTTTTTCATCTCTCCTTCTTTTGTGATCGAAAATCAGCCTTTCTCTGTTTTTTTTTCTGTGTATAGATTTTGTTTCAATTATTATTTGTTTCTTTCACCCGGTGATATTTACATACGTTGAGAATTCTGAAGAATATTTCCCTCTCATTTTCCCCCCTCATTGTCCTTTATGATATACGGTTTAGTTCTTGTTTTATAAATTTATTTCTAGTCTTTGAAAAAGTGACGAATTTTAGGGAGATGAGCAAAAACAAAGAGACCACCATGCATGGTGGCGTGATGAGATATAATTTTGAAAGTTTTTGCAGGAGGGGGAACAATTTAATTTTGCAGTGTTTTTCCTTGTTTTTACCGAAATGGGTGTTCGGATGTTGCGGTTGCACCCGAACTGTTGAGGAGATTTAGATTAGACGCATTTTCCTTTCTCGGGGCATGTTTTGTTGTATTCATTTAGAATGCTCCCCCTTATTCGTTCCGAATGGTCCCCCCCCCCACCCGTTTGTCTGAGATGAAAGTTATTCCAGTGATCTACGATGTTTTTTAGCAATTCAGATTTTTGGGTTGGATTATCGTCATTTTTGGAACTAGAACAACTTTTTTTGGTACAAAGCGATCGATAATCCTTTTTCTTAGAATCAAGTTACACTGTTTTCTGAGCTTCTATTAAAGCATATTTCCTCACAGCTTGTTTTTTTCACCTTTTTGGATAATATGATATCGAAAAATATTCAAAATGGATTTTGCCCAGATCGCCAGAAATCTGAAACAGATTGAGAAGTTAAAGACAGTGTGCCAGTTAATTATTTTATTAAAGGTACGGTGTCACCAATCATTTTGAATAATTGAAAAATAAAACGCTTAGATACGTAACATTTTGAAATTAACGACACCGTACCATTTAATTTTAATTATCCACTTGTGGAATTTAGAGGTTTTTAAAGAATATTTGAGTTGACAATATTATCTTAAAGGTTCGGTGTCACCAATAATTTTGAATAAATCAAACGCTTTATATATTGATAACATTCATTTTGAAATTAAAGACACAGTACCATTTAATTTTACCATTTAATCTCCCAATTGTGGAATTTAGTGGTTTTTAAAGACAGTGTGTCAGTAGATTTAATCCTACGTGATTTCAATTAAAAAAAATAGAGATTTTTCTCATTAGTACAATGCAATTTATGCAAAATCATGTCGATAAATACTCGCCTCATAGAAGCGGTCCAAAGTATAAAAATCAAACATTTGAATGCGCGCCGGATCGTGCAACACGGTCGGAATTTGGCGCGAACCGCAATTATTTGAATGTGGCTAAATATTGGTATTGTTCTTTGGGCTCCAATTCGAAATTTGATTTTTTTAAATGTCCCGAATTTTTATCGTGTTAACTGACACGCTGTCTTTAATAAAACAAAAAAATATTTTTAAAAAACCCGTTGTTAAAGAGAGGGGGTAACTTTGAATTTTCTTTGTAAAATGTTATTTTTTAAACCGCGATGAAAATTTGTGAAATATTGTTAAGGTAATCACAATGAATGTGTTCAATTTCAGATGGATCCATTATTTGTTTATTAGTGGATAATGGTATGCCAATTACAAATGGACTAAATTCGATCTTTTAAGGTTCATAAAATGGTCTAACTCTCTTCCAATATGTATTGAACTGAAAACCAAGAAAAAATATTTACTTGGTTTCTAGACCATTTCCAGTTCCTTCATGACACATTTTTTGGGCCTAAAACCTGCCTAAAACCCCAATAAATGGCCTAGACATAGGCTTTTTTTCTTATTATTTCGATTTTATTCAAAATTTGCAATAATACTTGAACCTCCTTTCATTTAACCTCAAATTAAGTTGAAAAACTGCAATAAACCATCTGTAAACTTCAGTTTATTGCAGAATTTTCGAATTTGTAGCCGCCTCTCTTGAAATAAATAAAATAGAAGCTTGCCCCGAATTTATTCCAAGGTGGTCTCCTGTCCAAACTACATAGTAAAGGAAGGGGATACATTCTGAAGTGTTGTTGCACTTTTTCCCTTTTGCACATGGAACAGAAAGACGGGAAAAAACCCGCCAAAATAGGAAAGGTTCGCTTTTCCTAATCACCACCCCCACGCTGCATTTCGTGGCCTTCTTTTTTCTCAGGCACGTCACCATCATCGTTTTTTTTCTTATTTTAGGCCTGTCATTTTGGGTGGATATAAATACACACATGTATTTATATATATTTTTTTGGGGGTATGTTGTCTTTAAAAAAACCAACCTAGGTGTAAAAAAGAAAGAAAGAACGAATAAAAAAAGATGTGTCATTTTTATGCATGGAAGGTGTAGGTGGATGGGTTTTCTCGTATTTCTAGAATCTTACAAACTTTACGAAATCTTCAATTTTTTCATTTTTTTCCATGTCTCTCGAATAGCGGGAGCTTCCGAACTCGTATCCAAATTTTTTGTTTGAAAAGTTGTTCCACAACCACATTAGAGACTGAAAATTTAAATTTTTTGGGGGCGGAGTCAGAAAAAACCGAATTTCGCATTGAAACCATCTCATTTCTCGGTCTGCTGAATTTTCGAATAAATTTTTGTTGCAATCCTTTTGTTTACTCCCAGATTTCTGAAATATTTCATGAGAAACGCTTATTATAGGGATTTTCTACATGAAAACAATGAGTTGAATTTTTCAAATCTTTTTCATTAGATGAACTTGCATAGAACTTCATTTTTTGCTCATTTCATTTGGAATACGGTCACATTTTTCTTCACTTTTTGAAATTTAGCTTAATATTTGACTTTGGATAGCGGATTGGATCTTGAAAATACGGTGGGATCCCCGGACCGAAGAAAAAATGGATTTTTTTATCTAATGGTCTTAAAGGGGGCCATAACGGTCGAAATAAATGGTTTAAAAATTATTAAGATATGATTGTTTATAAATAAATAAAAACAATTCAAAAAAACTCGAAAAAGAATTTAAAAAAAACCCCATAAAACCGTAGATCGCACTAATGACCGAAAAAACGCTTTTTGGTTTTCTATGATTTTATTTTTTGAAATTTTATTTTTTAAATATTCTTTTATGGATAATTTTCTCTGTATAAAAAAACTGAAAAAAAAGAAAAAACAATTAATTTTCAAAAAAAAAAATCAGGCGGCCTAGAAAACCAAAACGCGTATCTTCGGCCATTAGGGCGATCTACAGTTTTATGGTCTTTTTCGCCATTTTCGAGTTTTTTTTTTTTTGAATTTTTTTCATATATTTATAAATAGTCATGATTTCATAATTTTCAACGATTTATTTCGTCCCTTCATTCCCCCTTTAAGAAAAAAATTTTGTGTCCAAAACTGACGGAACAAAACAAAGAAATTCGAAGAAAGTTAGACCCCGCATTCGGTTTTCTACGTTGCTTTTTGTTTTTTTTCATTTTTAATTTCTTTCCTTTTTCTAGTGTTTACATCTTTTTTTTCAAATTTTATTGATATAAAACCCACATGGCCTAGATATCCAAATGCGGGGACTAACTACTTCGTATTTATCAAAGAAACATCCATTTTTTTTTTGAATTTTTTAGTGTCACTCGGCCATTTTTAGCCCTAAAATGTTTTTCTTAGTACCATTCGATAGATAATAAAATTTTCTTACATACTAGATACTTTATTGTCCATTAATCACGTCCTCGGAGTATTTATTCCTTTAAAAGAATAACATTATAAAGATTGAAATATTTCATTTTTTGCTGCAATGAGCCTTTCACTTAGTTTTCTAGGGGGTTCTGTAGGATTTGTGAATCAGTTTTTGAATTCAACTAATTGAATTCAAATTTTATTTGTCGAAAATATTTTATTTTTAAATAATGGGTACCGAACCTTGGGTACCTAATCTACACAACAGTCATAATATTCAATTTTTATTTCTATCCTAAAATGAGTCATTGGTTTAATTTCAACATACATCACGAATAGCTCTCACTTTTCCACAATTTCAGATTCCAAAACGTTCTGCAGCATTATGTTTCAAAACTTCACCTGCATAAGCGATCAAAAAAGATTCTTATACATTTTATTTCGTTCCTGACAAGTTCAGATGAAATCCCCCCCCCCCCCCCCCCCCCCACTATTCCATATTTCTGCATGTACCTTTTTTCGTTTTTTTTATTCGTTTCCTTTTTTGTCTTGCTCAAATGATTGAAGCCTCTTGAAAGTGTTCAAAGCGCATAACTGTGACGACACCAGAAACACACCCACATCTCGGATTATTGTTTCCTTTTTTTTTTGAAACATTTATGAATTGTTCCTTTTAAAGTTTCAATATCAAAAATTTTCCAAATCCCATGGTTTCCGGTTCTTTTAGAAAAACAAAAGATAAAAATAAATGAGATATTTTTCAATAATTAAAGCATGATTAAAATATCCGAAATTCGCTTTAAATCAAAAGTTAGAAAAAAAAAATGTATAATTTTAAAAGCTGAATTTATTTAAATTAGTGTCATACTCACAATTATCCGCTGAGCACAAATAACCATATATTGTAAAGTTAAAAATTTTGGATCATCCATTTTCTATTGAAAGACCGCAGCGCAACCGCTCGCTGGTAAAAATAGCATTACTGTGGGAGAGACACAGATTTTCCGGGTAGATCAAAACCAACTAGCATGATCAAGAATATTTGAGTTGCCAATAAAATTTTAAAATTTCTGCGAAATCGCCCTGTCGAAGCGATTAAAGGCAGGGTCTCACTTAATTTTTAACCTCTTGAACATCCAATTGTAAAAAAAATGTTTGAGGAACTAATTTCAAAACAAAATCCTAACCAAATTTAGTAAATTTACAAGGTCAGACTTGAAATTTACAATTAGAGAATTTTAGAGAATACCTGAAATTTAGAGAATTCGTCAATGAATGGTACAAATGCGCTTAATTGAAGAGTTGGTTTTTTTTAAAGTTGGTTTTATTTATTGAAAAAAAATATTTTCTCGATCACTGCATTTAGAGGCTGCTAAACCGCACTGACGCTCCGCAAGCACGCATGCGGTGGCCGACTCTCAAAACACTGGAAAAGTGTGTTGAGTGTAGACCACCGCGTCGTGTGCGTCCGCGGTTTTTTAAGGAGGGCTCTACGGAGATAATAAACGTAGCTTAAATGAAAATAGACTTCATTCTCATTCCAAATCTGTTTTTAAAATTTTCTAAAACCACCTAGAAGCCGAGAAAATGAGATTCAAAACAATGGCCTAGAAAACATGTCCACCTGGCCGAACTTTTTCCTATGAGCTGTTTTCGTGTTTCGTTAATAAATAGTTATGCAGAATGCTTATATTAGTCCTTTTTTAAATTGTTTAAAAATCTTAATTTATGTTTTTTGGATTTTCCTTGCCTGCGGACTAGCTTTCGCCGGTGGTAACTTTTTCTAGGCCATTGTTTTGAAGCTCATTTTCTCGGCTTCTAGGTGGTTTTAGAAAATTTTAAAAACAGATTTGGAATGAGAATGAAGTCTATTTTCATCCCAGACACATTTATTAGCTCCGTAAAGCCCTTCTTTAAAACGCAATGATTGAGAATATTTGAGTTGACAATATAATATCATGCATATTTTGAAGAAAAACGAGTTTGAAATAAATATAATTCTGCCTTATTTTTTAAAATCAGCATGATCCTTTGAACTAAATTTGAAACGGTGTAATCTTATTTTTACAAAATATAGTACAAAAAACAACGAAAACAACAAAAATATCTATCAAAACTCAATTTCCTGTTGTCGTTTTTTTCTATTCAATTCCTTCTCTCCCTCCCGCGTGTTCAAGCAATAAATCAGTCAACTACCCCGCCCTCGTGTCCTTTATTTTTCAGCTAATTGAATAAGATAATGTCTTGTAAATCTATGAACAAAAAAGTGCACGCCTTTTAAGTATGCCTTTTTTTCAAACAAAAATTTGCAAGCAGCAAAATATAATAAAAGTGACGATATGATTGACCTGTTTTGTTTTCGGTTCTCGAATAATGAAATCATATTTTGATTTATTTCAATTTTTTCCCTGTCACGTTCTAAAGTATATAAAGTGGCATTTCCTTTCGCCAATTCGAATGATATTTCAGTTCCATTTTTAGAATGAAAGTGATGTAGTTGTTTCTAAAAATACTTGGTCAGTTTGTTAATTATTTACTTCGTTGTTTCTTTTTTTAGCGGGGATGGAGAGGATTTTTGAATTTTTAACTTTTTTTCTCACTACACTGCTCCCCTTGAGAATTAGAAATCAAATGGTCATTTCGACAAAAAACAGCTTTGTTCATCTTCAGACATATTCTTCTGAAATTGAGACCTATTTTATAATTTTAAGCCATTTTCAAAATCTCATTTGTTTTTCTGCTCATTAAAATAGCTTATAAGTAGTTGTTTTTTAAAAGAAAATTAGTATTATTTCCAAATACCCTTGCTAGAACAGCTAAAGAGAAAAGATTACTACTTCTAAATAGTCCACTCCTTAATACTTTTCATAATCTCAAAGAAAATATTTTTTTTCTCAAAAAAAAAGAAATAAGATTAGAATTTAATTAAATGTATCAGGGTCAAATTTTTCCGCTGAAGATTTATGAGAAAAATATGTTTTCAGACGATGTTTGATGCAATATATGATTTTTTGCTCTCGAAATGTTTTTTAGTATATCTAGCTCAGTTCACAGAAGTTACTGTTTTGTTCAAATGAAAATAAGGTATCGTTGTCTATGAGATGATAATAGGATTCGTGAAGTTTGCTAAAAATACCCTTGTTTTCAAATTAGGCAATATTCGTTTCTGATGATGAAAAATAAGGGATCTCTGTTAAAGACAATAGGACACTTGGGTATTAATTCCCTTAAACTCTTAAATTAGATAGATTTAACTTGGCTTGTATGTATGTGTTAAATGAATAGATAAAATTCTTAAATGCAAGGTTCTACTGTTCGTCCAATTCGATTCCAAACGCGCACCACTGTTTTCGCAAGTTTGTATGGCCTTTTCCGCGCCGTACATATTGAAAATTTTATTTTTGAGTCATAAATGCATTTTTGGTATCTATTGGACGAATTATGAAAAATATTTTTTTTTGTCCGTGCACCGGAACACCCCAAAAAATCGAGGTTTGTCAATAGAGCGGGTTTGGAATCGGTTTGCTGCTACAGTACTACTTTTGATGATCCTTATTGATCACTAAATTTCACTTGAAGTATGTATACAATTTTTTTGAATTTTTTTCTATTTTTCTATGCTCGGTGCATAAACCTATTAAAAATCACATAAATTAGGTGAATATTAATTTTAAACAGTTTCAATTTTGAATTTTCGCTCATTTTTGATTGTCTAAATTCTTGGAAAAATCCACTATACAAGATTTTTTCTGAATCCAGAATCGGATTCTAAAAACTAATATATTGTCAACTGAAAAATTTATGATCATCGCGTTTGAGGGTTGTTCCGCCTCACGAACGCTCCGCACGCACGCGATGCGGTGGTCGACAAACACGATGATCAAGAATATTTGAGTCGACAATATTATCTTAAAGGTTCGGTGTCACCAATAATTTTAAATAAATCAAACGCTTTATATATTGATAAAATTTATTTTGAAATTAAAGACACCGTACCATTTAATTTTAATAATCCAATTGATTGTGGAATTTAGAGGTTTTTAAAGACAGTGTGTCAGTAGAGTTAACCCTACTTGATTTCAATTTCAAAAATAAGAACGTTCTCTCGGTAGTACAATGCAATTTATGCGAAATCATGTCTAGCAGCTGTCCAAAGTTGCAAAATTCAAAATTTGAAAGCGCGCCGGAATGTGAATCGAAATTTGGCGCGAAGCACAATTATTTGAATGCGGTTACATATTTGTATTGTTCTTTGAACCACCTGGGCTCTCCCATTCGAATTTTAACTTTTCCCTTGAATTTGAATCGTGTTAACTGAGAACCTGCCTTTAACTGAAAAGCTACCTTGAATATTTTTCATTTTCAATCTTTAAAAATTTTGGGAAGATGACCATAATCTACAGCTTATGATGATTTCATTTTAAGAGTCTTACAAATTTTGTTGTCTTTAAAAAAACAGACACTTTATGATTTTTGGTTGATAAGAAAAAGCTACTTGTTTTTGTAAATAAGATATATTCCCCTCGAACCGACCTTGATTCATTTCATCACCGCTCGAAAATGAATCAAAACCGAATTCCTCCAAAAAAGCATCTGATGTTTGTGTATCTACGCAAAAATACCCGAAAACCCACGAAAGAAACCTCAATAATGTTAATCAAATTATAAACAAAAAAGGGAGTAACCAAAGGATGAGCTGAAATCTATCTATTCCCCTCATCATCAGCATCATCATCATCATCATTATAATGACCAAAAATACTGAATGTCGCAAGCAAGACCTTTTTTCCTCTTCCCGTATCCTTCATTTCGACACCATTCCATGTCTCAGATGGCTTTCTTTTGGGCTCATTGGTTCATCATTTTGCCCCCCCCCTTCCACTTCTTTTTTGTTCGTCGTCATGTTGATATTCTTCGATGTGTTAGGATTTTTTTTTTCGCGGTTCAGAGAACTGGGTATCTCATCTATTTTTATAAATGTTTTTTTTCTCCTTTCAACATTTTCTTAACAAAAACAATTTGCACCCCATATGACTTTCAGATCATTCATGCTTCCTTTCCATTTGGTGCATTTTAAAATAGATCAGTGATATGACCGTTTAGGCCATTTGCTTTAAATAGTTTTAAAAACCACTTGATTTTTAAACCGTTAAATTGTTGTTTCAGCATTAGCTCAAAGAGATTAGCCAAAAGTGTTATTTTGTTCACGAACACCCTTCAACAACATTTTGTTTCTTATGTTCGGGAGCTCCCTAACATTCTTTCATCCTTTTTTGGCTTCTTTTCACCCTTAGTTGTTCTGGATTATCTAACAAATCTTGATCTGTTTCATTTATTCAAGGATCTTATTCAAGGATTAGTTGTGAAACATATGTTACTTTCGAAAATTGTTGAGAGTATTCATCTGAACTCCAGAAATATTTCGTGTTCTCGCTGAAATGTTTCGAATATTTTTGTTTTCCTAATTCACAATCCATTTAAGTAGATGATCATTGAACGGATAAATACAAACAAGAAAGTTTAATTCGGGATCCGTTGGCTAATGTTTCTGACGTTTATTAGTCTTTGTTCTTTATATTCAGGCTTAATTCTTGAAAATGTCATTCTTGTTCGTCTTTAGGAATGACATGAAATATATGTCAATCGTGACGTTATTCACACACAACAAATAGTACCTTCCATTATTTATTCATTTGAATATTTACACGTACACGTTGGGCTAAAGTGAACCGACTATAACTAAGAAAATTCACTACGATAATTCAAAATTGAACGCAGAAAAGCGGCATTTTTGCAATTGTGCGGCACGGTTTCACAAAACGCGTTATATTCAACTATTCAGGGATGCAATTTTGTAAGTCGGAGTGTAAAAAATTAGATTAAGCCATAATTTATTTATTTAACGCAAAATCTTTATTTTTTCATGCGTTGTAGGCGTTAAAATGCCATTTGTAAAATATTCGAATTTTTGTGTGTGCAATTTGTCGTAACGGTGTACACACACAAAGCGTTGCCCGTGACGACAATTTCGGTTCACTTTATCCCACCGTGACGTATTATATATCTTATTTTGTATGAGATCTTAATTCGCAAAAAATAAAGAATCCGTTAATGAATCAGCGCAAATTTTAACTACAAAAATAACGACAAAAATTCACATTGAAAAACAGTTAAATGATCAATTTTTGTAGTTGGTCTCATAAATTAATAAAAAAAATACTTCCGTTATCATATTATTCATTCCTTTAAATCCTGCATTAATGAAGTGAGATTCGGCTTCCGGAACATCTATATTTGACATAATTTGTACTTATGTTTGGTCATAGCTGCATCATGATTCACAAATTTTCTAGTTTTTACTGCTTTGGATTTCTTATCATTTCATATCGTTTTTCAGCATTTTCTACATAAAATTACAATTACATTTGGGAAAACCCCCTAGAAACTTCCGTTTTTCGGAAATTTTTTAAAATTTGCTTCAATTGAACTTTTTTATTATAAATGGTAATAAACCATTACTTTCCCCTTACCTTTACTCCTCGTTCGAGATGCTCAAAAAGTCAAAAAATCATCGTCATCAGCTATTATTGCATAAGTTAATTACACAAAATTTTGTCCGAATATACGTTTTTTTGCATATTGTACTCACATACATTTTAAGAAGCAGCAAACATCAGCTTCGACTGTTCCTATTTTCATTTTTCAAGTTCCATATATTTTCTTAAAGGCAATGTCCAACGTTTTTCAATACTGATTGTATACCAAAAAACTCATCGTTCCATTTGTGATCCATCGAAAATCGGCTCAAATTTTGATTTCATTTTCCGAAAAAATTGTGAAAAAATTGCAAAAAACTAAAATGCAAAAAAAAAATGGGCACCTGGAAGCATTGCGTTCACTAGCGCCCAGAAGTTCGATTCCGGGTGTCCATTTTTTGTATCTCTCAGTTTTTTGAAATTTTCTTCACTATTATTGTTTCGGTATAAAAATTAAATTATAAATCGATTGAACAGCATTTACAAAATGAGTATCTTTTAAAGTGTCTTATTTTCCCCCTCCTTTAAAGTGTCTCATTTTCAATTTTGGTTTTAATCGACTCGGAATCACATATTATTAATGGAATCAACAAAAAAAATGTTTAAAGCTTCATTTTAAACAGAACGGCCAATCAAAAAACCAAATCCAGGTGGGGGCACCACACATTTTGCGTTGCCACCGCCTGTTTTAGGTGAACATCGGAGGAAGGATCATAAAGCGATGAAAGATTAGAATTCGTCGAAATCCATTCCTAAAATCGATAATTAACCAATTAACGCATGTCCAATATTTCACCTCTATCTTAAAAATTGGATTCAACTTGACTCACCTGTGGTTTTTCAACAGAGTGAGGAAATCCGAACTTTCAAAGATCATAACTTGATTCATTATTTGCAGAAATGAATAATATTTTCAGGATGCAATAAGGAATCAATTTCGTTTCGAATTCTTTGCAGACTAAATATTTTAAATATTTCATTAAATACCCTGTTGTGCAAAATTGTAATTTGGTCATTGTAAACACCTACTTCTTGATTCTCTCGAATTTCACAGAATTGAAGCAAAACTGAGCATTTTCTAAATAGGAACTTGGATTTTGTAGGATTTTTTCCAAATTATTTCCAATTCTCTGCCGATAATCGGTTAAAAAATAACACCATTTCGAGTAAATCCAATTTTTTTCAAAATCCGATACCAAAACGATCTTAGGAATTTTTTAAAAGACAACTTGCAAAATGCACGTCAATTCTAATTTCTGCACTAAACTACTTCCCCTTCTTTGACTTTCTAGGCTATTTTTTTCCGATGCATAAATATATATATATATATACCTCAATATAAATATATATAAATAAGGATATTCGTGTTATTTATAAATTTCAGTGATAAACAAAAATAAAATAAGAATTCAAAGTCCAAATTTTGACATATATTTCCTTTTCCACTGAACGGGGTGGGGTGTCTGACTAACAATTTGCATACGAAAAACAAAAGGTGTTTTGTTATAATAACTTCTTCCTCTTTTTTAACATTCTCTGAGTTCTTGAAAGCTGATTTTTTTTTTCGAACAACACTCGTTTTTCCACCCTCCAGGTGCAAAAAGATACAAGGAAATGAGATGGAGGGTGGGAACACTCTGTCTTTAAGGGAGGTTTTCAACATTTTCGAAAAAAAAAACACAAATTTCCTGAATGTCCTTTATTTATATTTTTCGAACGCATCAAACACCATTTTCAATGACCGGTTTATGAACACAAATGCATATGATATGGATAGATATTAAGTGAATTATATACCTTAAAGTACTCACTTTTTCAAAAAGTCTGGAAAATATTAATATTACAGAACGTTTGAAATTTTTTTTGTTTATTTGTTTTTCGCAAACGGATTCCTTATAGCTCTTGACCACCCATTGGAAATCAAAAATTATCCATAAGGCTATTATAATTATTATTAAACGAACATATGTATACCACTCCCATTTATTAAATACCCCCCCCCCCCCCCCTTCCATTTTCCGAAAAAATCCAATTTACATTTTCTATTATTAATCTATATCATAAAATGTACAGTAAAATGTCTTGAAAAATTTCGATTTTTAAGCAGTTAAAATCGTCGTAAAACCCATTATATGACGCCTCTTCTTAAAATCCCCCTCCCTTCTCTACCGATAATACGGATTTGTAGTAGTTTTTTCCAAAATAAGCGATCGGAAAAATTTTTGTTTTGGAAATTTTTTGATGTTCAGAAATTTGATTCTGTTCTTCATACTTCCGAAATTTAAAAATAAACACTGAATTCTTTCACTTATTATATTTTTAAAGAAAAAAAATCGTAACCGTGCAATTCTTAAAGATTAAAAATGTAAGTGTTCAATAAACTTCATATTTTTTTCGATCTTATGATTCTTAAAGACATGGTGACACTCGATTTCAAAGGATCTGTAGATCAACGCGTTTTTTCTCTGTTTTACTACACTTCGGGTATAAAAACGGATAAAATCGGGGTAAAATCCTGACATTTTGTGAATCCAAGCTTCAGTTCTTTTTTGCGCCGAAAATTTACAAAATATTAGCTGGTAGCCTGTCTTTAAACCGATAAAAATGTTCTATGAAAAAGGAAATAGAGACATCGCAGTATTTTTAAAAAATAGAAAGCTTGCATTTTTCCCTGTCTATCGAAAGAACAAGGTTTCTTTGAAAGTTTTTATGATAACGAATTTCATGATTAACCCTGTTCAAAATTTTAAAATTCAATTTTTTGGTGAATTCATTCATTTTCTAACCTTTGTTATCACTGAGCATCGAGCTAAAGCGCTGAATTCACTTTTTTCGACTTCAAGACCTCAAATTATTTTAAAGGAGGGTTTTACGGAGCTAATAAATGAGCCTGAGATGAAAATAGATTTCATGCTCATTCTAAATCTGTTTTTAAAATTTTCTAAAACCACCTAGAAGCCGAGAAAATGAGATTCAAAACAATGGCCTAGAAAAAGTGGCCACCGGTGAAAACTAGTCCGCAGGCATAAAAAATCCAAAAAATAATGAAACAACTTATATTAAAATGAAAAAAAAACATTAAAAAAGCTCTGACATGAGCATTCTACTATTTATCATGAAAAAACTCATAGGAAAAAGTTAGGCCAACTTTTTCTAGGCCATTGTTTTGAAGCTAATTTTCTCGGCTTCTAGGTGGTTTTAGAAAATTTTAAAAACAGATTTGAAATGAGAATGAAGTCTATATTCATTTAAGGTACATTTATTATCTCCGTAAAGCCCTCCTTTAAGGCCTAAAAATTCTGACACCAGTTTATAATTTGTAGTAAATTTCAAGGAATCCTTGGAAAAATCACCTAGATTCTTCATCTTCCTTTTTTTCCAAATAACTAGCGTTCGCACTTCCAAAGATTCGTTTTGCATAAATTCATATTCAGCTTAATTCATTAAAATGTGTTTCTCTAAAATGGATTCTGTGACGTTTGTTTCAGAATAAAATTTATTCGAATTATGGAATATTTCAAAGTATATCGTTCACAAAACATGTTTTTTTTATTAGGGTTGAACAATAACATTTTAAGTATATGCTCTGGATAAAAGGGGAATACATTAAAAATAAATGGAATTTTATTTTTTCCTCCCACCTCCCAACTTTTTTCTCACCTAATTATTTTATTTCTATTTTTTTTTTGCTTCTCACTGATGATCCATCCACACGTCATCTACTCTTCATCAGTGTTTTTTTTCTTCTTCTCCTACTCATTGTACTGGTGCACAGATCCTCCCCTACCCCAAACCCCCTAATCATAATTTTTGTTGCTTCCTATTTATTCTTTGATGCATTATGTGTACAAACTTTTTTTTCCCTTTAAAATTTGATGTCAAAAAATAATAAGTTCTGCTGCTGTAATTTGAGAAGCTATTGCGTCGTCGAAGTTTTGACCCTCAAAAGGTGAAGAGGAGCAAAACGAAACGGGACTTCCGAAAAAAAATATATGTGAAATGTCAATAGTTCGGGTCAGATGTGCGAATATTTAGGTGCAGGTTCTGTTTTTTGAGCTTATATATTGTATTACCAAATTTAAATTGTTTATTATCTCAAAGAATTCGATTTCGTAGTTTACTATTCTGCAAAAATTCTTAAAGACAGTGTTCCACCTAATTTTAAAGGTATATTTATTCAATTCCTAAAATTAGATCCTTCTAGAATTATTTGAATTAATTTTGAGATGGGGAACGCTTTTTATAAGCAAAGAAAAAACTGGGCCTAAAAACAATGGCCTAAAAAATTGCAAAAACTAGTCCGCGGCGGGATTCTAACGTAAAGAATCTAGAAAACCTCAAAGCATAATTTAAAGACGGTGTTCCACTTAATTTTAAAGCTATATTTATTCAATTCCTAAAATTAGATCTTTCTAGAATTATTTGAATCAATTTTAAGATAGGGAAGGCTTTTGAAAAGCAAAGAGAAAACTGGCCTAAAACAATGGCCTAGAAAATTTCAAAAACTAGCCCGCGGCGGGATTCTAACGTAAAGAATACAGAAAAGCATTATTTCAAACGAATTTTCGATAAATATTCATCAAAATCACGCCTATCTGACAAAGTTCGGCCAGCTTTTCTAGGCCATGCTTTGACCCACCCTTTTTTTCCTACTCATCCGTTCCGTATTTTGTTTTAAGTGGAAAAATATCAAAAATTGATTTGTATCAAGTACAAAAATCCTTATTTTCATCCCGTAGACCGTTTGGTAAATTCATCTCATTTCGTGGGAAACCGCTCAAAAATCACATTTAGACAAAAAAAACGAAGAAAACTAATCCCCTCCCTTGGATGAAAAGTTAATTTTGGATCAGTTCAAATTTTTTGTCGAAAAAATATTCGGATATGGTTTCCCACTCACTTAAATAAATACATCATCGTAAGTGAGTATTCATTTTTAGCTTTTTATGATTGCGCAGGTGTTTTTCCAGTCATATTTTAATCAAATGTTACTTTGATCATAATTTTGCAATTTTTTAATAAAAAAAAAGGTTTTTTTAAAAATTTTTTCGTTATTCACAAAGTTCAAGATCAAAAGTTCAATTCATCTCAATGTACTCAGTGATTAAAAGTGATTTTTAAAAACTTGAATTTACAGTAACCCTGAAAATAAGCTTCTTCTTCCATCTTCCCCATTTTTTCAAAAAATATTCTGCATAAACAGTTCCGTTCCAAAAAAAATACTAATCTCAACGAAAAAAATATATTTTTAAGCGATCATAGCTTGTTCTCCTACCTAGAAAAAACCAAACCAAAAAAAAATTGAGAGCTCCCATTCTGATTTTTGGCGTTTGATAGGGTATCAATTATCCCCCTCAAAAATACTACCTTTCTCAAAAAAATTATGTGTCTTACAAACATTTTTCCTCATATACATATATGTATGAATTTGAAATCTTTGTCATTTGTTTTTTAAACCGCTAAAAATCTTACCATTTTTCACAAAAATCTTGGATTTCTCCGTTTTTTAAAAAAAAATTTTCATTATTTGATACCAATATATTTCGATTTCAGCTTCTCAAAGAAAAAACGCTATAAACTGATCATCGAACGTTGGAAAATATTGTCTGGACAAAATTTTGCACAAAATAATAGGTATATCAATAGATATCAATAAAAACAACGAACCATTTTTTAATTTTTCAATTTTTCAGGCATACTGTTTTTATTACTGTGGAATGAAAATACCTGATGAGAATATTATTTGTATTATGCCAACGATACATCGGATAGCCCGCACTTTTCATTATTTATCAAAAACGGTAGGTATTCTGACGTTTTTTTGAAAAACTCATTTTTTGAAATATCGGCGTTACATATCATGTTTTTCGACAGAAAAGCACGTGAATTTCAGATTTTGTTGATCAAAAGCCGTTTTTTTAAAGAAAAATTGCTCGAAATATATATTTTAGTAAATTTTAGGTTAAACGAGAGTTAAGCGCGTGCGCTCAAATTTAAAAGGAGGCCATAAACAGGCCATTTAGTGCGTTAAAGACAGTGTGCCACTTACTTTAACAATATTTTTATTTAATTCCAAGAAGTTCATTGGAAACAACTAGCACGCTACCTTTAAAGAAAAGAACGCTAAATTCACTTCCTGTCTTTTTTAACGAATCCTCCACTTTTTTTGCAAATAATAACTTTTATGTTCAAAAACGACCGAACAAAGCATAAAAATGACGAATTTTTTGAAATTTAAAACTTCTTCTCTCCAAAACCCTTTCCAAAAATGAACCAGCTGAATTTTCAGAGTCGATATTTGTTCAGTGACTCGCGACAAAGGATTTGCGCCTATTTCCTCATTTTCCTATGCTTTCTCACACCTTCTTCAACTTCTTTTGTACTTTATCAAGGCAGTAAGTTTTTTTTGCGAAATACATACGTATCGTTTAAGTTTAATGTTGTTTTTTTCAGCAACTCAAAAATTAGAATATCAAGACATCTCGATGCTTCGAGCACTGAAGATTGAGGAACGACGAACGATTTATCAGTTTTGTGATATGGTTATCAATTTGCCGGTTGTGGTAAGATTCAAATGTTTGATTCAATATATTTTATGTCTTGTTTTTTCAGCTTACCACGAAAATGACACCCGATCAAATGGAGAAAGCAACACCGATTTGTAAACAATTATTAATTGGATTCAAAAAAGTTAGAGAATTAGAAAAAGCGAGTCGGAATATAGGATAATATGGGAAATTACAACATTTACTAATAATTTATTAGGTTTAAATAGTTGAATCAGCGGAAAACTGAAACTGGGTGTCTATTCCTCTAATACTCTTCTCTCTCTCTCTCTCTCTCTAAAAATTACCATTTCAGTATTTCATGTTTTTTTCTTTGTTGCATTTGATGTCATATTCTCAAACGTTTTTGTAAATATCGGAAACTTTTATAAAAAAGGGGAGGAGCCAAAAAATGAAATGATCTTTTTGTTTTGTCAATTCTGATTTCTTTAAGATTTTTTAAGATTTTCCAGAGTACAATTTGTCATAATTTTCTCAACAGAATTATTATTATTACTTTGTGCTTTTTTAAAATGTACTTCGTCATTTGGGTAAAATGCTATTTGATTGTTGTGTTTTTTTTTGACTGTATGTAAAAACAGGAGATTTTTTTAAAAGAAAGAAAAAGACTACAAAAAAATTGAATAAAAGATTAAATATCATATTGATTGTTTGTTACACATGTCATTTTGTTTTCCGCACAGATATTTCAGAGAGCAAAACTCAGAGATAATTGGGATTTAAGAAATTGATCAGCTGCAGAACAGAACGTACAAAAAAACAAATAACCCGAAATTAAAAATATTAGAACATTTTTTATAGTTCAACAGCGTTTTTAAAAAAAATCTGGAGAATTCTTGATTTTCATAACTGTTGTGTCACATATTTTTCCGTTTGTAAAATTATGTAAAATTCATTCTGAAGCTTAAAAAAGATCAAGTTCGACATAAATGTCATGTGAAACTTAAAGACAAGGTGTTATTTCCTCTGGCGGTCGGTCAAGTGTTTGTAGGGGAAAGTGTTCATGCCGGATCTGATTTTTTTAAAGTTATGAAATTGAAAAGGTCATCCTGAAGTGATAATGAGATTTCTTTTGATAAATAAAAATGGAAAATGAAAAGATAAACCGTAAAAAAGGTTTGTTTATAGTATTTTACCTTTTTTCCAAATTTCAAGCTTAATCCCATAAGAAAAATAATAAACACGTTAAATAGGCCATTACACAGAGTCACTGAATTTTTCTGTGATAAAAAATAGAATTCGCACTCATTCCAGATCTGTTTTTAAAATTTTCTGAAACCATATAGAAGTCGAGAAAACGAGCTTCAAAACAATGACCTAGAAAACGTTTCTGGCGGCGAAAACTAGTCCGCGGGCATTATTTTAAAAAAAAACTAGTCCGCGGGCATTATAAAATACAGACAAGTACAAAAACATAAGTTAAAATGAACTAATTTAAGCATTTTTCATAAAAATTCATCAATAAGATGCAAAATAGGGAAATGTTAGGCCAACTTTTTATAGGCCATTGTTTTGAAGCTTGGTTTCTCAGCTTCTACATGGGTTCAGAAAATTTTAGAAACCGATTTGGAATGAGAATGAAGTATATTTTCATACCAATTACATTTAAAAGTACCCCTTTAAATGGAAAAACGCGTTATAATTCGACTATTGGTGCTGAAAATCCGGTCTAGAGAAACGAACAAATATGCCAGAGGTGGGAGGGAAAGTTCTTGGGTCCGGGAATTGTAACTTCCCGAAAATGTGGCGAACGTTTTTGCGAAATTTCGGGAACATCGAATTAATTGAGAAAAATATCAGGAAAAAAACATGTCGATCAGGATATACTGCTAAAAGCAACAAAACGTCACTAAACTTGATTACTATTTTATTTTCAATCTTACGGATTCTATAATATTTTTCTCTTCAACAATTACTACAATTATGAAGTACGTTATAACTGTTATTCTTCACATTCTGTTTATACTAATTATAACAGTAGCTTAATTATTATTACTCCAAGGGGATCTAACTGAAGAGCCCCAACCCTTGGTAGACCGTCTTAGCTTATGGGCGAAACGGTCGACTGAGTATTTATTTCTTTTATTTACATTTATTTATTCAGAAGTCTCAAATCAGAAAATTTAAAAATTTATTTTTCGTCTTACAAAGTTTACAACTAATTTATGTGATTCTGAACGAGTGTTGTTTTTTCCCCCAAAATTTCAGCGTCGATTTTATTTTCCATTTCTTACCTTCAAATGTCTATTTCGGGGAAAATGTCAGTATTTGGAGCAAAATTTTCGTATTTCCCGGATTTTAAGACCCAGAAATTTATTAAAACATTTTCCCGGACAGTCTTTCCATCAATTTACCGAAAACTCCAACGAAGAACGACTTGCGAAACTATCCTCCGAACCAATTGAACACATCGAAACCGCAACAGTTTTATGACTAAACCACAAATGAGGTGTCAATTTGAACTCGGAACTTCGCATTATCACCATCATCATCTTCATCTTCTTAAAAATGACGCGACAAAATAATAATAAAGATAACAGTAACCCGTATAAAAGCTCCATGCAGCATTTAATCACCACCACACTCTTTTAAATTTCCTAATTTTTGGTCACAATTATCGCTTTTTTATCACCGAAATATATAAACGATGATAACATTTTTTTTTCATAATTTTCACTTCAGTAACTTTTGTTGACTTTGTTATCAGTTTAATGACGGTGAAATTTTGAGTTTCAATATTTTTAATGAAAACCATGTTTGAGATTATAGAGATTAAAATACGCATAATTTTGCGGTTTTGAATTTATGGTTAAAATTTTTTCGAAAATTAGAAGTTTCAGGTTTTTCAACCAATGTTTCGAGGACTATTTTTATTCGTTGTCTGTTTGACGGTAAGTGAAAACTGAAAGGGTTTAATTTTCGTAAATATTAGCTCATAGAAGTGAGGGAAACGGGGGTACTCCCGGATTCTTTGGGAGCGTGACAAGAAACCCCAGATTTCCGGTGAGCATCCTCACTTATTTCCAATATAAACTTGAAGTTCATAATTTTATCTTTCTAAAAATAAAACTTATCAAAAATTTAATCGGGTGTTAATATTTAGCCTAAGAAGATTAATTTTCAGACGACTGTAGTTTCGCTACAGCCAGGGTGGTTGATGAGAAGGTTTAAACTTCAGTCTTCAAAAGTCTACCCAGAAAATGCGGAAGTCGCAGTTTCGACGGGATATTTTGAACAAAATATTGATCATTTTGTAAATGCCACCGGGACGTTTTCGCAAAAATATTTTTTCTCACGACAATTTGCGACAAATAAGAAGCGGGCGTTTTTGGTAGTGGGAGATGAGGGATTTATTGAAGCTGGAGTGGTAGGAAAATCATCAGAATAGTATAAATAAAATCCAATTTTTTTTAAGCTTTCTGATGAAAGCAATCCTATTGTCAAGAATGCGAAACAATTCGGTGCCGCGACGTTTGCTCTCGAACATCGTTATTTTGGAGATTCCAAGCCATTCAGGTACTTCAAAATTTCGATTTTACTCTCAAAAAATCAACTTTTCAGCACTCTTTCTACTGAAAATCTACGTTTCTTAAATACACTTCAAGCTATCCAAGATGTCGGAAGCTTTATTAAATACGCCAATGTTCAATTCAACCTTGACTCCGATGTTCGATGGGTACTTTTTGGCGTTGGATATGGTGGATTTGTTGCCGCTCAAGCTAGGCTATGGTTCCCTACACTGGTTACAGGAGTTATTTCAAGTTCAACTCCAATGCAACATAAAGATGATTTTTGGGGTTTGTTTATTTGTTTTTTTTTGAAATAATCAAACTCAAAATTTTTAGAGTTTAACGAGCTAGTTGAAACTTCAATCAATTCTGCTACAGGAAGCCCTGACTGTTCGAATAATATTAGAGCAGCGTTTAAAGATATTGCAGCTGCACTTTTGTCAGCAGAAGGAAGATCAAATGTCTCAACTTATTTCAAGTGACTAAGATGTCTGAAACCATGTTTTAAAAAAATGTTTACAGCCTTTATCCACGTTTTGAAGCCACAAATTTGACATATAATGACATTCAAACATTTTACCTCCAAGCTATTTCACCCTTCGATGATGTTGTCATGTTCCACAATCAATTCGGAATAAATATACAAGGAATGTGTCAAGTTATGGCAAATACTTCGAATGTGCCAATTCAAAATGTTCGTGCAGTTTATGATTATGTGTTCGGCATTTTTGGTGTTCGAAATCAACCAATTCTTGTCTCTTATCCCATTTTGGTCAATCTTCTTTCAAATGAAAACGTCAACGGAAATAATAATGGTATGCTAAAGAATTTTAATTAGAACTTTTACCTTTTACTTTTTCTTGATTTCAGTCGATCAACGTGCAAGCTGGTACTACACTTGCACAGAATTTGGCTACTTCTACACCACCAATTCTGATGAAAACGGACTGTTTGGTGCAAGCCTTCCAGCAAGTTGGTATATCAACTTCTGTCGCGACATTTTCCCTGGTGCTCAACTCTCTGCTACTAAAATACGCGACTTGGTCGAGGATTACAACAACTTCTACAAATCTTATGATGGATACAGTGGAACTAATGCAGTTTTCACAGATGGATCCCTTGATCCAATTCGTCTTCTTGGAAAAGAAAGAGCAACCGATTTTTCGGTTGTTAGATATATTATTGAAAATGCTGGTTATGCATCGGATTTGTTCCCAACTGATAGCAACAATTCGCACGTTGATGTTGCTCATCAAATCTTTGCAGAAAACATCAATAAATGGTTCAACTCACCACTAAATCCAGTGACACATGGTAAATTATGCTCTGTAAATCTTATTGAACGTATTATTTGCAGTTAATACCTCAGTCCCATGGACAAGACCACCATTTTGGTACAAAGAACCAACAAGAGCGGAAAGAAACGAGATTTTCACAGAATTAGATGATGATATTCCATCCAAAAAGACCTATCCAAAAGGAGGATACAAGAGAGTTCTACTTGGAAGGCCACCACATGGATTCAAGCCAGCACCTGATATGGAAAAGGTATCCATATTTTCTCATATATATATTCTTTTCTTAAAACAGTACATTTTTCCAGCTTGCTACCTACCCACCTGGCTATTCAGAGGGTTTCTTCCGTCAACGAGTTGATCATTTCGACAACACAAATCCTAATACTTTCCGCCAGAAATTTTTCAAAAATGCACAATGGGCTAAACCAGGAGGTCCAAACTTTTTGATGATCGGTGGTGAAGGTCCAGAAAGTAGCAGTTGGGTACTATATGATAAAATTACTTATTTGACATGGGCACAGAAATACGGAGCAACTGTTTATTTGTTAGAGCACAGATATTACGGAGACAGTTTGGTTGGGTGAGTCTAAAAAGAAATGGAACCTAGTAAAACAAGTATTTTGCAGAGATAACACTGATTTGCAATATTTGAGCTCTTTGCAAATGCTTTACGATGTTGCTGAGTTCATTAAAGCAGCAAATTCTGAGTCTGGAACTTCAGCCCCATGGATCACATTCGGTGGATCTTATTCTGGTGCAATGTCTGCATGGATGCGTGAAGTTTTCCCAGATCTTGTCACCGGAGCTGTTGCATCGTCAGGTCCAGTTTTTGCGAAAACGGACTTCTATGGTATATTGATCTTCAAGATAACATTTTTTTAAAAGCATCTTCAGAATATTTGATGGTTGTTGAGGACTCAATCCGAACATACAGTGCTGATTGTGCAAATAATATCAAGTCAGCTTTTGACACAATGCATGAATTGTACCAAACAAGGGAAGGAAGACAGTATTTGACAACAGCCTTCACATTGGACCCACCATTCAATGATACTCCAACAGAGACAGATCAACATTATTTCTTCTCAACCATCTACAGTAACTTCCAAGGAGCTGTGCAATACAGCGGAGATAATGCCGGACCATACGCTTATGGTTATGGAATTCCAGATATGTGCAGAATTATGTTGAATAGTACAAATACACCACTTCAAAATGTCGCCGCTTTCAATGAATATATGACTGTTTTCTATTACGTGAGTGAAAAATTTTGAACAATGCTAATCTGATGAAACACAAATTGAATGTCTTCTGAATTTTTCTAGGGTGGTGGAACGTTCGCTGGAACTGATAACAACTACCAAAATATGGTTGATTATATCAAAAACGCTTCACTATATGGACCTGATTCGGCTGCCAGTCTTCTTTGGACGTGGCAGACTTGCACTGAGTTTGGATATTTCCAATCTGCTGATTCTGGAAATGGTATTTTTGGATCTCCAACACCTGTCAAGTAATATCCAATTTAAATCTAAAAATATACATATAACATAATTCAATTACAGTATGTTCAATCAATTGTGCATTGATGTGTTTGGAGCACGTTATAACAGAGGCTTTATCGATCTTTCGGTTGACCATACAAATCGGAAATATGGATCAAGATTCCATTACAGAGTACTAAATATTAAATTTAAAAAGAAATAAAAGTTTCAATGGTTTTAAGGGAAGCAATGTTGTACTCCCTAATGGAAATGTTGATCCGTGGCATGCCTTGGGACTTTACCACCCAGTCGATCAATCAGTTGTTCCATATTTGATCAATGGAACCGCCCATTGTGCCGATATGTATCCTGCCAGAGATCTAGATGTTCCAGGACTTAAGATTGTTCGTGATTTAGTCGATGCAAACATTGCCAAATGGTTGAGCGGCACTCCTGATATTTCTACAACACCATCTACAACACAATCTCCAACTAACACTGGTTCCACGTTGGTACCCTCAAATCCTACTGCTTCTTCAGTAACTCCAACGGTGCCACTAACCACTACCACTCAAGGATCATCAGTTGTATCTATTCTTGTTTCTATAACTTTATGTATTTTGAAATTCAGTTTCTAGGAACGTTTTATACCCAGAAATTATAAAATAAAAATATTTGATTAGTGATTAAAATTGTGACAATGATTTTCCGACAAATTGCAATGCACAATGTTTCGAAATATCATTATTTCTTAGGATTCCTTTTGTGACGATCTAGCAATATCAGTGAATGACTTTTCTACAATGGTCTCTAGGTCTCTACACATTCTGAATATAATATGGAATATCAACCGAAACAGAAATCCCAAATTCACATACAACCACCTCACAAATCAGTTTTAAAAAAAAATTCAACGTCGATTGTTATTTTATTATCCATTGAATATCTTCAAATCTCTATTTCCGGGAAAAACCAGTATTTGGAGCAAAATTTTCGTATTTTCCGTATTTTTTCCCGGATTTCAAAACCCACATTTTTCTTTAAAAATTTTCCGGACAGTCCTTTTTTTCCGAAAACTCAATCGAAGAACGACTTGCGAAACGATCATCCGAACCAATTGAACACCGAAACCGCAACAGTTTCATGACTAAACCACAAATGAGCTGTCATGTCTGCTAGGCTGTACTCGGAACTTCGCACTATTACTATAATTATCTTCTTAAAAATGACGCCACAAAAAACTAAAAAGATAACAGTAACCATATAAAAGCTCCATGCAGCATTTAATCACCACAACACTCTTTTAAATTTCCTAATATTTGGCAACAATTCTCGCTTTTTTTTGTTAGGCGAATTTGATATAAAAGTGCTGATAACATTTCTCCATAAATTTTCTTTTAAACAAGTACTTTGTAGGGCTCATAAAAAACGTTTAAATGAAAATAGATCTCGCAAACAGTTTTTGAAATTTTTAGGAGCCGTTTAAACGCGTCTCAAAGCAATGGCCTAGAAAAAGTTTCTGAAAACTAGTCCGTGGGTGGCGCGAATAAGGATTTTCAGTAATAATTCTTGAAAATAACAAGTTTTTTTTAATTTCAGAAAAATTGTGCCAAACCATTGTTTTGAAACAGGTTTTCTTGATTTTTTAGAAATTTCAAAGATGAGTTTAATTGAAAAGTACACTTTATGTATATTTTCATCTCATAGAGGGCTATAAGGTCTCCTTCAAAAAATGTAACTTTTAAAACTTCTTTGTTATCAGTTAAAAAGGCACACAACGATAAATTTTTTTCGAAAGCATTGTTTTATAGTTTGATTAAAAACCGTTTCAAGATTATATAGATTAAAACAGTTTGATAGTGTGAGTAAAACAAAAAAATTTCGGTTTTTGATAATTGTTGAAAAATATATAGTTTCAGGGTTTTCTACCAATGTTTCGAGGAGCATTTTTATTCGTTGTCTGTTTGACGGTAAGTTGAGAAAAATTGGAAAAATCGTCTATTTTCGAAAATTTAAAATAGTTGGCTGACATCTATCGGGAGCAACCCTACTGAAATCAAATCAATTTATATTTTCTCTAACATTATCTGTTCTAATTTTTCAAAAAAATAAACTATAAATGTATCGTTCGAAAATAGGAATTTTAATTTTCAGACGATTGTAGTCTCACTACGTCCAGGATGGTTTCTAAAAACTTCCAAAAATCAAGTCATCCCAGATAACTCGGCAATCGCAGTTTCTACCGGATATTTCTCACAACCTATTGATCATTATATCAATGCTTCAGGAACATTCTCGCAGAGATACTTTTTTTCAAGACAATTTGCAACAAATAAAAAACTTGCGTTTTTGTTAGTTGGTGATGAGGGAAATTTGGAAGATGGTGTGGTAAGAGAATCAACAAAATATCATGAAGGACTACGAAAATCACATTATTTTAAGCTTTCTGATGAACGAAATCCTATTGTCAAGAATGCGAAACAATTCGGAGCAACGACTTTTGCTCTAGAACATCGTTATTTTGGAAATTCTAAACCATTCAGGTACACAATTCTTTTTTTAGATAATAATAATCTGAATAACCTTTGCAGCATCCTTTCAACTGAAAATCTCCGTTACTTGAATTCATTCCAAGCTATTCAAGATGTTGTCAATTTCATTCGATATGCAAATGTACAGTTTAACCTTGACACCGATGTTCGATGGGTGCTTTGGGGAGCTGGATATGGTGGATTTGTTGCCGCACAAGCTAGAAAATGGCATCCTACTGAAGTTACTGGGGTTATTTCAAGTTCTACCCCATTGCAACATAGATATGACTTCTGGGGTTTGAAGAATGGTGGTTGAAAAATTAAAATAATGAAGAAAAAATGTTCAGAGTTCAACGACCAAATCGAAGTTTCGATCAATTCGGTGACTGGAAGTTCTGATTGTTCGAATAATATTAGAGCAGCGTTTAAAGACATTGCCGCGGCACTTTTGTCACCAGAAGGAAGATCAAATGTATCGACTTATTTCAAGTAATAATCATATCAATACGTGCATTGAAAAAAATGAAAAAAAAAACATAATTTTCAGCCTTTCGCCACGTCTTGAAGCTACAAATTTAACATACAACGATATTCAAACATTCTACACTCGAGCACTGTCACCGTTCCAAGATGCTGTTCTTTTCCACAACGAATTCGGTATAAATGTACAAGGAATGTGTCAAGTTATGGCAAACACTTCGAATGTTCCAATCCAAAATGCTCGTGCAGTTTATGATTATGTGTACGGCGCGTTTGGTGTTCGAAATCAGCCGATGTATATCTCATACTCCGATATTGTTAATGCTCTTCTCAATGCAAATAACAATCCTCTGAGTATGCTCAAATATATCACATTTAACATAATTTATTAACTTCAGTCGATCAACGTGTCAGCTTCTATTACACTTGTACAGAGTTCGGTTACTTCTATACCACAAACGGTGATGAAAATGGTATTTTTGGTGCAAGTATTCCATCAAGTTGGTATGTCAACCTTTGCCGTGACATTTTCCCAACTGCTGAACTCTCTGCTACCAAAATACGCGACTTGGTCGAGGATTACAACAATTTTTATCAAACCTTTGATGGATACAGTGGAACTAATGCAATTTTCACAGATGGATCCCTTGATCCATTCCGTCTTCTTGGAAAAGAGAGAGCAACTGATTTTTCGGTTGTTAGATATATTATTCAAAATGCTGCTTATGCAGCGGACTTGTTCCCAAATGATAGCAACAATTCGTACGTTGAAATTGCACATCAAATTTTCACAGAAAACATCAATAAATGGGTCAACTCACCACTAAATCCAGTGACACAAGGTAAATTATGCTCTACAAACCTTATTGAACGTATTGTTTGCAGTTAATACCTCAATCCCATGGACAAGACCACCATTCTGGTACAAGGAACCAACAAGAGGGGAAAGAAACGAGATTTTCACAGAATTAGATGATGATATTCCATCCAAAAAGACCTATCCACAAGGAGGATATAAGAGAGTTTTCCTTGGAAGACCACCACATGGACTCAAACCAGCACCTGATATGGAAGAGGTATCCATATTTTCTCTTAAGTATACATTTTCTTAAAACAGTATATTTATCTAGTTTGCCACCTTCCCACCTGGCTATACAGAGGGCTTTTTCCGTCAACGAGTTGATCATTTCGACAACACAAATCCTAATACTTTCCGTCAGAAATTTTACAAAAACGCACAATGGGCTAAACCAGGAGGTCCAAACTTTTTGATGATCGGTGGAGAAGGTCCAGAAAGTAACAGATGGGTTCTCAATGAGAATATTACTTATTTGACATGGGCGAAGAAATATGGAGCAACTGTTTATTTGTTAGAGCACCGATATTACGGAGACAGTTTGGTTGGGTGAGTCTAAAAAGAAATGGAACCAAATAAAATCAATATTTTGCAGAGATAACACTGATTTGCAATATTTGAGCTCTTTGCAAATGCTTTACGATGTTGCTGAGTTCATAAAAGCAGCAAATTCCGAGTCTGGAACTTCAGCCCCATGGATCACATTCGGTGGATCTTATTCTGGTGCAATGTCTGCATGGATGCGTGAAGTTTTCCCAGATCTTGTCACCGGAGCTGTTGCATCGTCAGGTCCAGTTTTTGCGAAAACGGACTTCTATGGTATATTGATCTTCAAGATACAATTTTTTTTAAAATTATTCAGAATATTTGATGGTTGTTGAGGATTCAATCCGAGCATACAGTGCTGATTGTGCAAGTAATATCCAGTCAGCTTTTGACACAATGCATCAATTATACCAAACAAGGGAAGGTAGACAGAATTTGACAACAGCCTTCACATTGGACCCGCCATTCAATGACACTCCAACAGAGACAGATCAACATTATTTCTTCTCAAACATCTACAGTAACTTCCAAGGAGCTGTGCAATACAGCGGAGACAATACCGGACCATACGCTTATGGTTATGGTATCCCAGATATGTGCAGAATTATGTTGAATAGTACTAATACACCACTTCAAAATGTCGCCGCTTTCAATGAATATATGACTGTTTTCTATAATGTGAGTAAAAAATTTGAAAGATTACAATATATTTTTTAGAACCTAATTTAAATATTAGGTGAAAAAAGTTCTTATTTTTGATATTAATCAAACAATGTCTTCTACATTTTTCTAGGGTGGTGGAAACTTCACTGGAACTGACAACAACTACCAAGACATGGTTGATTCTATCAAAAACGCTTCACTATATGGCCCTGACTCGGCAGCCGGTCTTCTTTGGACATGGCAGACTTGCACCGAGTTTGGATATTTCCAATCTGCTGATTCTGGAAACGGTATTTTTGGATCTCCAACACCTGTCAAGTAATACCAATTTAAATCTAAAAATATATAACATCATTCAATTATAGTATGTTTAATCAATTGTGCATTGATGTGTTTGGAGCACGTTATAACAGAGGCTTTATCGACCTTTCGGTTGACCATACAAATCGGAAATATGGATCAAGATTCCATTACAGAGTACTAAATAATAAATTTAACGAGAATTAAAAATGGTATTGATTTTTAGGGAAGCAATGTTGTACTTCCTAATGGAAATGTAGATCCATGGCATGCCTTGGGACTTTACCACCCAGTCGATCAATCAGTTGTTCCATATTTGATCAATGGAACCGCCCATTGTGCCGATATGTATCCTGCCAGAGATCAAGATGTTCCCGGACTTAAGATTGTTCGTGATTTAGTCGATTCAAACATTGCCAAATGGTTGAGCGGCACTCCTGTTAATTCTACGCCATCAACAACACCATCTCCAACTAACACTGGTTCCACATTGATACCTTCAAAGCCTACTGATTCTTCAGTAACTCCAACGGTGCCACAAACCACTACCACTAAAGGATCATCAGTTGTATCTATTCTTGTTTCTATAACCTTATGTATTTTGAAATTCAGCTTCTAGGAACATTTTTATACCCATATTTACATCACGAAATAATAAAATAAAATATTTCAATAGTGCGTTATCACATAACTTTTTGCAACTATTCTGTTATCGATAGTTGGAAAACTGTCCAAAGTTCGGCACTTTTTGTTTATCATCATCGTCATTATCATCATCATCAAACAGCAAAGTTTCGTCCCTTGCATGTGACGTGCGACAAAATGGGCAATGTCCTTTTTGAAGTACTGCCATTTCAAAATCATCAAGTTCAAAAAGCTGAAATTTTGTTTGAAATTGATCATTTAATAGCTGTGCACTATTTCCTTTATTACCTTACAACATGCACCACATTGTGCGATTGTTATCGACGGCATTGTGTTAAAAATATATCTTGGAAGAAGTGGGGGTTTTAACGATAAAATGATGACTTGTCCCTGTTCCAGTCTGGTTAGAGCATCTCTATTCAAGATTATTTCTTTTGCACCTTTCTTCTGAGAAAAATGGAAAATATTCTTTATAGAAATAAGTAATTATATCTTACTTGTTCCCGGAGTGGACTATATTCAACATCTGTAAGTGGTGGCTCAGACTGAATCAATTCGACAGCTTCATCATGAGAGATATCATCTTCAATTCGAAATTCGATTAATGGAAGAACGTCAAAAGAAATAAATGAAATTATGAAAGGAGTTTGACAATGAATACAACTCAAACCACCAAGAAAAGGGTTGTTTAGTCCGCATCTGAAAAATTTTGATTAGATTCCAAATGTTAAGAATATAAACTTACTTATAACACATTGGTTGAATATACTCCGAATCAGAAAATGGTTTTGCTCTGACATTCAATGTCATCACTTCGATCTGACACTCCAAATATTCTGGGACTCTTAATTGATTTAATTGTTCGACAGCCTGTCTTGCGGACTTATGAGCACCCAATTCACCTCCAATTCTTGCAATTGTGAAATATGTGTATCTTTTAAAAAAAAAAAATTATTCAGAATTTCATTTAAATACAGGGTGCCAGTTGCAAATTTCACCGCTGTGGCGACAAGATTTTAAATTCCCGCGTTTTATCAATTTTCATGTGTGCTCCACTGAACAGCGTGCGCGGAAATTTGAATTTTTGAATTTTTTGTGTGTTTTTTCAATTTTTTTCGTTTTTGTCCGGTTTTCAGCGTTTTGTTTTCGCTTAACGTCGTTAATGTCGTTATCGAAGGTATTAGAATTATTATTTTTTGAAACCAATGAAAAATTACCGGTTTTTAACAGTTTTTGTTTGTTTTTGAGATTTCCGATTTTTTTTCTCAATTTTTCTTATTGTCCGGGTGTATAAATAAAATTTTCTTCAAAATTGTTTGAAACTGGTCGCTACATTCTTTATTTATGTTTTTCTACTGAAAAGTAACATTTTGTAAAAAAAAAATTAAAAAATAATGTTTTTGAAAAAAATGTGAAAAATTCAATTTTTTGCATTTCCCGTCAAAGAGCGTACGTGAGAAATGGCGGGAATTCGAAAATAATGTTTTCATCTTCCGGCCCCTGCTACAAAATGGTTTTTTTTTCGTCGGGATTTCGCATAGAATGTCGATAGAAAGACGCATTTTTCACAATTAAATCCATATGAGGTAAAAATAACTGACACTCTGTCTTTAAGGACGTTTTTTGTATCGTTTGAAAGCTCGGCCTGCTTTTTCAACTGTATACTTATAACTATGGAAGATAACGGAAGCTTAAGTTATAATATCGAAATCGATCTCAATTTTTCAAAATTTTCTTTAACTTACACTTTTGAAATGTTGTCAATACTAGGTTGAAAGGCTAAGAACCTCGCCATATAGAGAATATGCTCGATTTTTTCGAACGAGAATGGGATGTTCTAAAAATCGATTGATTAAATATAATGTTTGGACCAAGAAATAACGTACACAAAAAACAAATATCGGATCGTATGCATAATAAGCATCGGCCAAAATAGCAGCTTGTTGGTATTTTGGAATTAACGCAGGATTGTCTTGTACATGACTTCTTTCTAAATACTGTTGACTCAATTGCCAAAAATAATATCCAGCATCAGAAAATCGATTCTCATTTACAGCATTCGATGTCAATTGCTCTAGAACATTCAACGCTTCTTGATCTTTGCCAGCCATGTGAAATGCTTTTTGTGCCTCTTCGAAATGATCCCTTTCAGCTAGATGTCTGGCATATGGTAGGTAGACATCTTCGACGAATTTTGGGTGACGATCCGCGATTGCAAATGCGTCAGTCCAGTGTCCAGCATTCACGTGCATTTCGACAATAGATTTTGTGTCGTTTACACTTCCATAGACTTTTGAAGCTAGGCCATATTCATGTTTTCGAACGAAATACGCGGCTAATTTTTTAATAGTTGTCAAATCACTTCGATCAATTTTTCTTGAAATATCAATGGCTCTGAAATGAAAATAGTTGCTCTCCTTATAAATTAAAAATTTTTTAAATTAAAATTTAAAAATAAATGTTTACTCACAATTCTAGCCAATCATTATCAATAATCAATTGTGCGGCTTTATCCAAATCTCCGGAACTTATCAACATCTCCGCAGCGACCTTCGGCTGATTCGAGTCCTTCGCCCACGTCGCCCGTTTCCTCATCAACATTTTCTGTGTTTCTCCCGACGATTTTGTCATCACTTCTTGAGCGTCGTCAAACATTCTCAAATCTGTGAACAATTCCATTGCCTTATTCTCAAATCCATTATCTCTTAACAATTGCGCCGCTTCACGGAACTTCTTATCATAGCACATTACTTGAGCGGTTGTCGTTATTTCAGGTTCGCCGTTTCTTTTCATGTTTTGGATATCTTCAATCAAATAAAGCGAGCGATAATCTCGTGTTCTTCTGAACGACTTCGACGCTATTTCGATATCATTATTTGTTAAGGCATTCTTTGCCAAAAATGACCAATCCTCTTCAATTACTCCAAGGCATGCGACTCTGTGAGCATTTCTGAAAATAAGTATTTAGAATCAGTGAAGCTGTAGCCTTTTCATCAAAAGTTGTATGTTGTATTCAAAACTTGAGCCCTTTTCTAGACCATTGAAATTTTTAGAAAAGTCTCCCTGTCCTTTAAATAATAATTAAATAAGCTTACTCAATTTCTTTATGCTCAATAAATTGCATCATCTGCGTAGTAAACGGAACCTCGAATGCTCTCATATGATACATATGCAAACAAAACACTTTATTTCCAGTAAATCCAACAACAAATCCCATCATTCTTTGTGAATGCCCACTAAAATGAAGCGATCTGATGGTTAGGGTCGTACTTGTTGTATAACAGAAGATGTTCTCATTTTCTGCATTGAATGCGACACTGTTACAGTGTGGTTCCTTAAAAGTTAAATTTTTTTTAATTTAAAGGGTACCTGAGGGGACGAAATAAATGATTTAAAAATGATAAAAGTATGATTGTTTGGAATTTTTTTTTTTTATAAATGAAAAAAAAATTCCAAAAAAAAAACTCGAAAATGGCGAAAAAATTTTAAAAAACGATAAAATCGTAGATGTCCCTAATGGCCGAAGAAACGCTTTTTGGCTTTCTAGGCCATCTGATTTTTCCTTGAAAATTTTTTAAATACTCTTTTATGCATTATTTTCGGTAAAAAAAGTTGAAAAAAAATTTCAAAAAACATCAGGGAGCCTAGAAAACCAAAAAAAACGGTTCTTCGGCCATTAGGGACATCTACGTTTTTATCCCCTTTTTTTGGTTTTTCTTCGACATTTAGGAGTTTTTTTTTGGAGTTTTTTTTCCATTTATTTATAAAAAATCCTACTTTTATAATTTTTAACCATTTATTTCGTCCCCTCAGGCATCCTTTAAAGAAGCTAACTTACTTGGAAAATACATTCATTTGTCAACAAATCATAAATACAACAAAGACCCGATTCAGTAACCGTCGCAATCATGGTTCTGAAAAAAAGGGAATTTGGGGAAAAGTGATTTGGTACTAGAGCTGAAGCCATGGTGACATTTGTTCGTAATTTCGAAATTGTAACTGAAACTGCTTGTTTCTCACAAATAGTTTATCAATTTTGAAGTATTTTCTAGCTATTTTATATTTTGATGTATTGCGCCAATTTCTTAAATTTTTGAAAACTTCTTCGAGAGTATATTGTTTGCTCAATATGGCACAAAAGAACTTCTTGATGAGTCTGAACAGGGAGCTCCAATGTTCAAGAGAATCAGTATTTTGGTGCTTTTAACTTTCTTGCTTCACATTTTCCATTTTAAGTATATATCTAATCATATTCCAAGATAACAAAGGTTATTCAGACAAGGGGGTCCATTCGGAAGAAATAAATAAATACTGAATTCTACGTGGATTAATAGGCCCGTAATAGCTCCCTGAACGCGGGATTTAATTGCTCCCAGTGGATTTGGATTGAACCCATTTTCCATTGTCGGCAACATTTTTAATTCATTCAGAATGCATCCCTGAAGCCACGTGATTCCCCTTTTTTCTGAGTGAATATCGAATTCAGCCAGTATTATCATTATTGATTTTTTTAGACTAATTTATTTGAAAATTGGTGAACTAATATTTAGCTCCATTTACAAAATGAAACAAATGGCCCCCTCCCTGAAATATTATCTTACTGAGATGCATTCATATCAACACATCGAACAGCTTCATTCGATTTTCCAATTTCAAGAGGATATGGATTATCAGCATAGATTTTATTAATATGACCCTCTTTACATCCGATCACAATTGCTTCCTTATTCGTTGGACTTCGGATCACCTAAAACATCAAATTTTATCAGAATATTTAACAAAAAGTGAACCTTTATATATCGAATTTGTGACTTCAAGGTCCATTCTCTTTGCTTCAACCCTTTATGATCATAACAGATGAGTGATGTTTCCCGACAAAGAAATATATGAGCATCACTTATTACTAATAATGAGCATTGGAATATTTTCATTATTTTTTCTGCCAATTTATATTCCAAAGGCTCATCATCGGTTGATGTTTGTTTATAGATCACTAATCGATCGTGAAGTTGAATCTATAAAGATTTCTTTTCAAAAATTTCTTGAATAAAATTTCTTACCGCTATTTTCTTTCCATATATTGAAACCTTCTTCACATGATCTTGACAACGAATCGTTGTTTGTTTTTGATACATCAAATTTTGAACAACAACATCTGTCATCTTTTCTCTAAAAAAATGCTTATAACTCAAAATTTAGGATAACATCTGTATTTACCTGTATGCATATCGTTCTTCATAGAGTCCATGAACTGTACTAAATAATAAATTATAACACGCAATCGTTCCATCAACACATCCAATGACAACAGAATTCGAATTCGGTTTCGAAACAACACTCCAGATCCATGTATCCATTTGTGCAACAACACCGAGTTGAACACCTGAAATTATGACGATTTTTATACTTTAGGAGGGCTTTACACAGATGATAAATGCACTTTAAATGAAAATATACTTCATTCTCATTCCAAATCTGTTTTTAAAATTTTCTAAAACCACCTAGAAGCCGAGAAAACGCGCTTCAAAACAATGGCCTAGAAAAAGTGTCTACCGGCGAAAACTAGTCCGCAGGCATGAATATTCAAGAAAAAATTTAAAAACAAACACATATGAAGTACTAATATAAGCATTTTGCATAAGTATTTATTACCGAAACACGAAAAGAGCTCATTGGAAAAAGTTCGGCCATGCTTTTTCTAGGCCAGTGTTTTGAAGCTCATTTTCTCGGCTTCTATGTGGTTTTAGAAAATTTTTAAAACAGATTTGGAATGAGAATGAAGTCTATTTTCATTTAAGATATTTTTAAAATATTTTTAAAAAATCTACCTAATCTTGTATACATTGTTAATTGTTTATTACTTCCTCCAATAATTAGGAACTGTCCATCACTTAGATATTCAACACAATGTGGTTCGTAACCCAATTCCTTATCCTTATCATTAATTTTTTGCCCATTCAACTGATAAAATCCTAGATTTTGATTCCAATCAGCCACTGCTAATATCTCGGACACTGAATCATCATCAATCCCTTCCTTTTGAAGTTTATATGAACTAAATGCAAGACCCCATACTGGTTCGGTTCCTCGCTCAATTTTAATAAGGCCATCATCAGTCATATTCGAACATTTACGAATGGTGACTGTTCCATCAGCGTGTCCAATTGCAAATAATGATCCATCTGATGACCATGCACAACTGCAGCATCGAGATTCGACACGCTGTTTCACAACGTTTTTATCAGATGTCGACCAGATTCCATAGTCTGTCATTGCACATGTTAGAAGAATGGTAGAAGTTGGATTGAATATTATTCGTTGAACTGCGTCAGCGTGTCTGAAATTTGACATATTTTCAGAAGTATCTGTTTCCAAACGTACGTAAATTTCAACGTTCCTTCATGTTGCTCATTCCAAAGAATTACTGACTTATCTGCGCTTCCAGATGCAAATGTTTCCCCATCATGAGACCACGAAACAGTGTAAACAATATCTTTGTGTCCTGAAAGTAAGAGTTTCAAATACGAGTTATAATTTTTAAAACCAAAATTCAGTCTTGCTCAAACGATTATTTTTGATTTTTTTCTACTTATTTTTTAAATAATTTTATAATTTCAAATTTTCATAATTTTTCCATAATTTCATAATTCCATAAAAACCAAGGCATTCTGCCATTGAAACGTTAAGCCACGCCCCCTGTGCTAAAAATGGCTTGCGGCGAAAGTCACAAAACGTCGGGCGCATCAAAAGTGGGGGATATATAAGTTTTACCACTACTCTTGGAGGTTGGACCTTCTGGTCCCACTCTGCTGGAAAAGGCGATATCTCATATGAGTGCGGAGGCTATTAACCATTGGAGGCAAAAACGTGGTCCGTCACCTTGACCGCTTTTGCCTTTTTTTAAACTCTTATCCAGGAATTGTCAACTTATCCAGGAATTGTCATTGTCAACTCAAATATTCCTGATCGTGCAATTTGGTTTTGATCTACCGAAAAAAATTTAAGTTTCTAACATGGTACTGCTTTTTACCTGCGAGCGGTTGCGCTGCGGTCTTTTAGTAGAAAATGGATAATTAAAAATGTTTAAGTTGGCAATATATAATAAGATCCATACAGATAAATAAAAATAAAAAAATTTTTTTCGTTTGGGTCTGATTGCCGAGATCGTCTACCATTAATACATTTGTTTTTACAACATCCGAAGTTCATATCCAAAATATTAATTCTGTTCCTAATTAGTAACTGGATTCAATAATTTGTCCTAATTTAGCCGTTTTTTTTGGTAAATTTTTTACTTTTTGGCGGTAAATTCCAATAGTCGGATGCGAGAAAGTTCTAAGATTTGAGATTGAACGCTGGTAGAGTTAAAATTAAATTGTATTTTTTTTGGGCTCCTTTAAATGTAACGTAATTATTACGTACCTTTTAGGGAAGTGAGCATTGTGCCATCAACTCCATCAAAAATCACCACTTTACTGTCGGCGGCTACTAAAAGTTCCGACCCATCGGGTTTGAAAGCGAGATCGTAGATACAACATCTAAAAAAGCGACTTTATAACACAAAATTTAAAATAAAAAGCGTCCCAATAATCTAGAAACCTTACCCACTCTGACCGCTCTCCTCTTCCGTGATTTTGTCAACCCATACCAAATTAGGACGCATTTTTTTTAAACAATTAGAAAATATTTATTAAAAAATTATGTATTGCACTTCGAAGCTCAGGAAAGTGGAAAACAAAGATGTCTGCTTATGCTTGGTTTCCATGGTAACCATTGAAGGTTGTTGACCTAAATGACAGATGGCCGCTTGGGAAAGGACATATTTGCGATATCATGAACAACATTTTATGCTTTTTTTGTTATATTTTAATTTGGAACAAATTTCGAAAATCCGCTCGTTTTTAGGTTTGCGCGATTGAGCAGAAAGTCAAAAAACTGAACAATTGGATAATTTTGATACATATATTAAAGAAAATTGAATACGAACTAATATGCGAGTAGACACTCAGAAAAAAAGCGGCAGGCCTAAGGCCTAAACTAGGCCTATGATACGGCCCTAAGTACTTCAGGCTTTTTTTCCATTTTTTTGTGAAAATTCCCGAAAAAATTTGCTTCGTTTCGTCCCGTTTCGTTCCAGCATTTGCTTTCTATTTCTATCTTTTTTTGCAAATTTTTAAAAATAAAAAGGAATCGAATTACTGTAGAAACAAGCCGATTCCAAACGCGCTCTACTGACAAATCTCTGCCTTTTGGGGTGTTCCGGTGCCTTTTCATCCTTTTCAAACTTTTCATATTTAATCCAATAGATACCAATTCAAAAAAAATTGTTTTGATTTCAGAAATTCTTGAAGCAGAATGTGGTTGTTATGGTCAATTGTATTTTTTGGATGATCTCTGGCTAGCCATAGCTCAAAGCCCCCGAAACAAAAAAAAACATTTTCCATGTTCAGTATTTATTATTTTATTGAAAAATAATTTATCCGTCCAAAACATATCCCGGCAACGCCTTGCGGCAGAGAACAATAGTCGATGAAGCACACGATGGTCCACGAGCACTATGTTCCTTTCCTTGATAACCATAACCGAAGGACTCGTTGCGAACATCAACCTTGGCCAAAATTTGCTTTCCACCTGGCAAGTTGACAACTCCGACAGAGATGTCTCCCTTGTGGTTATTGACATGAACCGGCTTCCACTCCTTCTTGTCATCGAATTTCGCAGCTTCTGGGAATGGAATCCATCCATATTGATAACCAACAACATGTTCTCCAAGTCTGACAAGCAATTGAATGGAACCAACGTTCTTGCAGTATTCATTGTTGAACCAAGAGAAGTTGGCGGCAACCTGAAATTTTTGAATATTAATTTTGAAAAGCAAGACAAAATTTACCTTTCCATTTTCATTCCAAACACGTCCCATAACTGGTTCACCTTGCATGTACCAAAGCGCAACATATTGCTCCGGATTGACGCCAGGCAAAGTGTCCAAATTCTTGTCCAACGCCTTGATCAACTTTCTTGTCGGGAACGGATCTCCCTCGCGGATATCGATCCATTCGTCGTGCATGACTCTTGGTGGTGGTGGGCCCGGTGGTGGAACTGGTGGTGGTGGTGGTGGTTTCGGACAGTTGTCGCATTCACAAGACGGCGGTCCTCCGATACAATTTCTCACGATAATAAACATATCGCTCAACTCTCCACCCTTCTTTTCATAGACTTTTCCTTCAAAAGAGAACAATGCAATTTCGGTCTTGTTGTCAACGAATCCGAGCAAGTTTCCTTCCTTTCTTTTCCAGAAAATCGGGAACGAATCTCCGCAACGCAACAATTGATGCTTGTCGTCGATCTTCTCAATACGGTCCTTGTACTTGATCCATTCATACCAGAAGCCTTGATTGTTGTGGTCTCCAACATATTGCAACACTTGGATTTGTCCTTCAAGTTGCTCCTTTGTTCTTAGTTCAGCTGTTTTGTATGGGAATGAGCATTCGACAACTCCTCCGTTGTTCCAAGCTCTTCCATGAATTGGTTTTCCATGTTTGTACCACAAGGCAACATACATGTTGTTTTCTCCCATACACTAGAAAATCCGCTCATTAGTTCCGTAATTATTCACTGGTGAACATTGAACATTACCTTGACAGGACTTGGTGGGAAAGGCGATCCAATGGGTTGGAAAGCCCATGTGTCTTCTTTGGGCGGCGGATTTGGTTTAACCATCTTTCACGATGGATTCGCAAAGTAACCAAAAATCGCATTTTTTTGCCTTTTATACGATATTACACGCAAAATTCCACGAATCTGATTTACGTTTATCTTATCTCTAGATCAACATATAACCTTTTGAAACTTTTTGAAATTGAGAAATTTCCAAAAATGATGGATTTTGCATTTTTTTTTCGATATTTGGCTATTTCTTTGCTTAATAAATTGGGCTGAAAATACGCACAAAGCGCTAAACTAGATATTTATCAGTATCTTTCAGAAATTACAAAGAAAAAATCGAAAAAATTCTGAAAGGGTTGATCTAATGAAGCAAGTGCGCTCTTCCGCTCAAACGACTTTTTCAGCTGTTATTCCGATTTTACACGAGTACAATGCATTTTCTTTAAACTCTGATTTTTTTAGCAGTCTAACCGAATAATCGAGACATCAAAAAAATCAAAATACAAGCAAAAAATGTATTTTTTCGATTTTTTAATACCTTTAGAAATATGGCCTAAAAACGCAGTAAAGAAAAGGTGCTTGTTTGCCTTTTATTGATTATTTTTCTAATTCTACAGATTTGGCGTTCCTTCTTTGAATTTTATTCATAAAAGGCACGTTTTTCTGAAATTATGGCTTTAAAAAAAGATTCATTGAAAAAGGAAACAAATAATCATAAAATTACAATCCTCCTCCTCCAATAGTATAATTTAAAGATGGAACGAAAATTGTAGAACAAGTAAATTTATCAAAAAAGAAGAATGATGACACTCGTGTTTCGGAAAAAGCGAAAATCATTTTAAGCCAATTCCGCATAATCCGGTGAAAGTGCGTGAAGCTCATGAGGTTCCGTCGAGTGTTCCTTCAAACAATCAGCTGAAAGCGTTTGACTGATAATCTCCACATTTTTCAAAATATCAGCTCCTTGTTTTGCAACTGTGAGTTTGATCTAAAAAAAAATAAGTATTCGATATTTCAAAATTTCAAACCAAAAACAACAAACCCTCAACATCATCAAGACCACATGAATCGTATAAATAAAGTGTGATTTGGATGGAAAAATCCCAAATCGTTGGAATCGTAGTTCGGTGAGCATTTTCTCCAGCTGAAAATAATCATAATTATTTTTTTTTTTGATTTGTGAAAAAAAACAACGTCACCATAACAGGCCGATTTTCCTCAAGTGTCGTATAAATTGCGTCGACAAATACGACAACCGACGACTGATGAATTCCCGATTCACATTGCACTATTATTGGACCATTTGATTTCTAAAAAAATAAAAATAAAATATCTCATATTTAAAAAGCACCTTAGCATTCAATCCCTTCAGCAATGCCATTATAACCTTCGGACTTGCTGGCATCAAATTTCTTCCCCAGAATTTATATTGTAAAATCTTGAGGTTGTTGCTCTGCGAGCACGCATTAGGCAACACTTCTAAATTGTACTCGATGGGACAATACTTGTTTTTCGGCACTTTTACCTGTAAAATTGGTTTTGTTGTTCAAAATTCAAAAGTTTTGATGTCATTGGATAGGAAATCGCGAGTAGATGTCAATAAAATTTTAAATTTTGAGATTTCGATAATTTGTCGGGTAATTATGCGTAATTTAAATTTCGAAAATTGCAGTTGTCAGGAAAATTTTTTTTAAATACTCAATTTTCAACTAAATTCGAAATTTTTGGTATCATTGGATAGTAAATCGCTAGTAGATATTTAAAAAATTTTAATTTTGAGATTTCATTAATTTTTCGTGTAATTATGCTCAATTTAAATTTTGAAAATTGCAGCTGTCATTAAAAATAAATAAAATACTCAATTTTCAACTAAATTCAAAAATTTTGGTATCATTGGATAGGAAATCGCGAGCAGGGGTGCCGCCGAAAAAGTTTTTGACCGAAAAAAAATAAATTTTTTCGTCGGCCAGTAAAAAATGCCGAAAAAAAATAAATTTTTTCGTCAGCCAGGAAAAAATGACGAAAAAAAATAAATTTTTTTTCGTTTTATTGGAAAAATACCGAAAAAATTTTTTTTCGGCGTTCCAAGTGATTAATGAATCATATTTCATCAGAAAGAAAACGATTTTAAGGTTTTCTACCTTCATTCAGTTAAAAATTAGTAAAATAGTTGGAAATTGATGTAAAAAAATGGTATATTCAAATTTAAAAATCTGTTTTCCGTAAGACGGAAACACCGAAAAAAATTGAGGATAGAAAACCGAAAAAAATAAAATAAAAATTTACGCGCTTCGCGCAACCCGAAATAAATAAAACTTTTTCGGCGTAAAACACCCGAAAATCACGAAAACCGAAAAAAAATCGAAAAAAAACGGCAACCCTGATCGCGAGTAGATATTCAAAAAATTTTAATTTTGAGATTTTATTAATTTTTCGTGTAATTATACTCAATTTAAATTTCGAAAATTGCAGTTGTCAGGAAAAATTTAAAAAACTACTAAATTTTCAACTAATAGTAAATTCAAAAATCAAAAACATACCAATTTGCACGAGAGGAAGAAGTCACCCAAATTGTTATAAGACTCCTTTTCAAATGGGAAGAACGCCGGATAATCTGGTAGATTCATGTTTGGAGAGGTGAGCACATTTGTAAGCGAAATAACCGTCTCAACATTTTCATGAAACGCCACATTCCAGAAATCTTCAATTGTGTTGGGAAGTGGATGCTGGAAAGAAATTTGAGAAAATCTTTAAAAATTGGAACTAACCTGAGTCAAAATGTACTCCTTTTGCAAACCACTGAATTTTACACGACTCGCATGTATGTAGTCTGTTCCTCCTTGTTTCGGATTCTTCAATTTCACCCTACTCTCTTCCAAACAAATCAAATCATTTGTCCTATTCTTGTTCTTATTCGCATTACACGACGTGTAGTTCAAATTCTGAATCTGATTCCTCATCAGACATTGCACATAAAACGCTCCAACTCCCTTCTCCTTCTGCTCAATTTGTAAGATATCGTCGACGAATTTTCGAATCACTTCCAAATTCTTCAGTGCTTCCGGTTCCTGAAAACAACTGATTCTCGGAGCTCTCGAAATGAAGGGTAAACTCACTGGATCCGGAGCTTTTGGCGACGGTTCTTCCTCCCTATTCACAATTTTCCTCGTAACTGGTGTATGTGGAATGCTCGAATCAATACCACCTCCAACACTTTCTGCATGAGTGTTCGATCTCTTCTTGATACTGTCCTTTTCAATTTCCTTCTCCTTCTCCTTTTCCCTATCCAAATCTCGCTTGCTTTTTTTCTTTTCTGGTTTTTTCGGTGCTCTGATTAAATTATGTTTAAATTATGAATTATTAAAAAAAAACAAGTATGTCTAGGATTATAATCATAGGTGGGATACCGCGAATTTGGCCTAGTACCGACCTTAACCTTTTCATGATCATAAGATTGGAAAATCGAATATTATGGACTTGGCTTTGGTATCAAAATGTGCGTACTGAATCAAATTTTTCAAAAAAAAATGAGTACGACCGCATGACGCATTCGCCCGAGTGTGAGCGCGTCAATCCGCCGCTCTGGGCATTCGACGAGTGCTTCATAGGTTCTCATTGCTTAAAATTTAAAATTTATATTTTCGGACTCAGCTTAGACTTGCAAAAATTAAAGTAGGATTTTTTTTCAGATATTCGTTTTAAGTGTTTTTTCTTTGTTGCTTTTTTTGTTTTTTTTTGTTACGAGCTTATCTCTGAGATTTCGAAATGACCCAATCCCACCTATGATTAAAATTTATAAAATGCTTTGATAAGAAGAGATTAAGCGTGAAAAATACATTGAGAATTGTAAAACGAATGTAAAACGACTAGTACAACAACTTATAAATAGAAAATGAGCCAATCCACTTTTGGCGGGAGCACCCACGTTCAGTTGAAAACTTTGGTGCCTCGTAACCCGGCAGCTACTTTGAAATTAATTACGTTTTTGGTATCGTTTGAAAGCTCACGGCCTACGTTTCAACTTTATACTTATAACTATGGAAGATAACGGAAGTTCAGGTTATCATAACGAAACATATGGAAATCGATCTCAATTTTTCAAAATTTTCGGTTGCAAAAGTATCAGCCCCGAATATTTTGTTTCATAATCTTGTAGAGAATCTACTCACAATCAATCGAAGTATCAAAAATGTGATACTTATTTCGGAGTTATGTGCCAAATTCTAAACTCCCAAGGCCCAGAAAAAAAACCAAAATCTTTATGAAACTCACATAAGCTTATCAACGGCTTTAGTTAATTTCGCAAACAAATCCGAATTCTTCTTCTTCACTTCACGCGAATTTGGCTTTTCCTTCTCCTTCTCCTTCCGTTTCGTCCCCTTCGACTTTTTATCTCTCTTCTTTTTTCGCTCTTGATTAGAAGGTCGATCGTGTGAAGGAACTTCAGCATGCTCATCACATTCTGGTCCCGATTTTTGAACTTTTTCACCACTTTTGATTTTTTCTTTTTTTCTGGAAATTATCTTTCTTTTTTCTAATGAATAGAAGGTGGAACAGAAGTGAAACAAACTTTGAAGATCCATCCATTGTTGAGAAATAATTGAATTATCTTGAAATTTGTTATATTTTTATAAAGAAAGTTGCTTCTCGTTTTTTTTGGAAAAAAACTGGAATGCGTTTATTTCGATTTTGTTGTTTACCTTTCCAAAATACGTGGATTTTAAACTCAATGGATGATTTTAATAATTTCGCTGTCACCTTTAAAGTTGTTTCAATTGGAAAACAGTTGAATATTAAAATCTATGGATAACAAAGTGATAGCTAAGTGAGTTGGCATTTTCCAACGAAATTTTTGGATCTGATTTCAGCACTGAAAAAACTTCAAAAAAATGCAAGAAAGATGGGGAAGAAGGCTCGAAACCTGGGTATATTATTAGCTTTTCAAAGAATTTATTCACTTATACTTTTCCAGAAGTATCGAAAGAAGCACAAGAGTTAAAAAGGGCAAAAAGAAGGTTGGGTCGAAGGAAGGCAAGTCGATGAGGAAAACGAAAAAGAAGAAGGATACAAAGGATGTTGATGTATCACGAAGAGTTGCTAAAACAAAATCATGTAGGACCAAGAAAAAGAAATCGAAGAATTCGACGTTTCTGTTTGGGCTGTTTCGGTTGGTTTTTCTTGAATTCTTGGAAATTCTTGCAAGCCTAATCAAAAGAATTTCAGAAAGAACGAGAAGAAGCACAAATCGGATGTGGAGAGAAAAGCGCCGTCTGCACGTGCATCATCTCACGCACTTTCTCCATGTTCGACGTCGACAACGACTACGAGAACGACGACTACGACTAGTGGCGTTGATGGGGTGGAATCAAATGTTGAAATTAAGGTTGGACCGGATGTTGAAGTGGACAGGGATGGACCGCCTACGGATGCTGAAAAGAAGACTGAGGAGAAGACGGCGTTAGACAAAAAATCGTCTTTTGAGAAGAAGGCTGCTGAGTATAAGGATGTGAGTTTGGAGAGAATTTTTCGAATTTTGTTCAGTGTTTGAATGTTGAAAAACGTCCAGGAAAGATAAGAAAAACTAAAATAATTTTCCTTCACGACTTGAGTTTCCAAATGTAATCCGAAAGTTGTAGGGGTAGTAATAGGTCAAATTTTCCGGGTGCTCTCGCCGAATGCATTTTGGGTGGCTATTATATATTAAATATTTGTTCTGCTTTTCTGTTTTATATCCACCAATCTCAATTTTATGTTTTCCTTTTCAAAATCTACATTTTACCCATTCTTGAATATTGTACTGAGGTTTTTGGCCCTTTTCTAAATCATTCCTTTTCTGATCTTTTGGAAAGCCTCCTCCGTTGATTTTCTAGGAGTGTTTTCCAACGTTGTAACCGTCAAATTTACCTCGTCATATACCGATAGGCTTCGAATGTTTTCGTTAATTGCACTACACGTACGTAAAGCTCATTATGGTCAACTGTTTCTATATACATAAGTGGGGGTTATATTCTTCAAAAATCTCGTCAGTTTAACTTTTACATTTACATCTTGTTCCTAACTATCCCGATATTATGATACTTGCGGGTCATGCCACATGTATTCTTTTCATTGAAATTGCATTTTTTTCGTTTTTGCTTTTCAATTGAATAAAGAATTAAATTTTTTTTTAAATTGGCAGAACTGGCTTAAGTTAAAGACAGGAGCTATTTTGATGAAGTTCGAAACTGACAGTGAAACAATTTGAAAGCATTTCTTGTTCCTCAATAACTCTACGACTTTTTCAGGAAGCAGATTACAATGAGAAGAACCAGCAATACAAGAAGTTTGTGGATGCGATGTCCGAGCTCGGTATATTTATATATTTCGAAGAATCTTGTTCATTTCATGAATTTTCAGAAAAGTCAACAACGCTCGCAAAATTCTACAACGAAACGTTGTTGCGCATTCCAGTGACTGGAAAAACGTTCACAACGTTTTTCGCGAACGGACCGAAGAATCGAAGTTCGGATAATTTTTGCATGAATGAAACGAGAGTTAAGCTGAAGGTGAGCGATGCGAATGATGCGACGAAAAACGACTACATTCATGCGAACAAGGTTGCATTTGATGGTTTGAAACGGCAGTACATTCTGACACAGGTTTTTTAAAAAATAGGTTAAAGGAGGGCTTTACGGAGATAATGAATGCGTCTGGGAAGAAAATAGGCTTCAGACTCATTCCAAATATGTATTTAAAATTTTCTAAAACCACATAGAAGCCGAGAAAACACGCCTCAAAACAATGGCCTAGAAAAAAGGGCCACCTGGCCGAACTTTTTCCTATGAGCTTTTTTCGTGTTTCGTTAATAAATAGTTATGCAGAATGCTTATATTAGTCCTTTTTAATGTTTTTTCATCTTAATTTATGTTTCCTTTTTCATTTTTTTAGATTTTTCATGCCTGCGGACTAGTTTTCGCCGGTGGACACTTTTTCTAGGCCATTGTTTTGAGGCGTGTTTTCTCGGCTTCTAGGTGGTTTTAGAAAATTTTAAATACAGATTTGGAATGAGTCTGAAGCCTATTTTCATCCCAGGCGCACTTATAATCTCCGTAAAACCCTCCTTTAAACTTTTTTTTCAATATACTTGAATTTCAGCACCCGCTTTCAAATACTTTGGATGATTATTGGAATATGGTTTTTAATGAGAATGTCGACGTGATTGTCTGCTTGACAAACAAGACGGGACCAGAGTTTCCTTCTTTCTTCCCATGTGAAAAGGAAGCCTATTTCAATTATGGTGATTATTTTGTCACTTGTAAATCGGTTAGTTCATAAAAAACGGTTTTTTTTGTAAATCTCTTTTTTTTCAGGTCAAACCTGCAAAAAGCAAACATACACCAGTTGAATACATACTCGAAGTACTTCCAAACGGATGCTCAAATAGCAACTTGGTGAAATTGTTGTCATATGCTCACTGGGCGAAAGGATTCGTTCCGAGCAGCCATAAATTGCCACTGATGATTGCGAAAAATATAGCGAAGGGAGTAAGTTTTGAAAATAATATTATCCAAAAAAAATGAAGCACTTTATAGAGACCACAAGGGCCAATTGTTGTACAATGTGAGAATGGGGTGAATCAGTCAGCGACTTATGTGTTAATAGATGCAATACTGACAATTCTGGCCGAAAAACATGAAGTTTCGAATTTGGAGAAGCTGTTCGAAGAGCTGAAAACTCAGCGGGCTTCTGTTATGACCCAACGAATCCAATTCATTTATGCCGTTTATGTCGTCTTAATCTTCATCAAGTCGAAATGTGAAGTTGATCAATATGGCAAGGAAATGATCAATGCAATAAATGAAATTGAAGGAAAATTGTCGGCGGTTGGTTTTAGAGACATGCATTTTGAAGTGAATAGTAATTTCTTCAGGAGTTCAATAAACTCATTAGTCCGGAGCCGAATGAAAATGGAAGTGCATCACCTGAGAACTCACTGTTTGTGTAATTATTTTATTAGTATTTTTCTTGAATTATTGGTGAAATAAATAAATGGTGATCTTTGAAAAATAATTGCCTTTTCTAATTCTTTTTTTTTTCAAAAACAATATAAAGTAGCTGCTGCCTCCATTTTTCCAATTTTGGCGATTTCTTTGCTTTATAAATTGGACTATAAATACGGATAAGGTGCTAAACTAGATATTTATCAGTAATTTTAGAAATTACAAAGAAAAAATCGAAAAAAATTCTGAAACGGTTGGGCTAATGAAGCAAGTGCGCTCCACCGCTCAATCGATTTTTTCAGCCCATAAGTTTTTCTTCCGATTTTACATTTATATTATTAGTATTTTTCTTCAAATGTTATTTTTGCTTTTTTGCCCATTTTACCCGTTATAATTGAAAGAAAAAGGATGAAAAAACTTTATGTCGAACCACCATCAAAAAACGAAGGAAAATCAAAAGAAAATCAAAACTCTGTTTGGAAAATGAAGAAGAAAAAAAAATGGAAATTGTGCTCCTTGATTGTAAATTATGTGCCAGACTCCTCTCTAATTTGTAGAATTGTAAGAAACATGTTATTCGAACAATTCTTTACTTTCCAAATCGAAGGAAATTTGGTTTTCTCGATTCCCGATCAAAGTTGTCGAAGGAGGACCGGCCGAATCTGAAATCAAGGTGCGACTGTCAGAAAATAAGTTGTTTTGTTGCTATACCTCAAGAAGTTCGGGTCCGCTGATCGTTTTCCGAAACGAAGGAAATTCGGGTCGGCTGCTGCTTTGCCAAATCGCAAGAAATTCGGGTCACGGCGGCCTGAAAAAAGAGTAATAAATATTTTTGAGACATCGTTTACTTTATTATAGGGAAATTTTTCTTTAAAAAAGATTATGTCTACCATCTTTTCCTTTACAAAAAAAGGCTTCAAGAAAAATGGGCTTCCAGAAAACGAAAAACGGTTTTGAAAATCCCAAATGAACCTGAAATTTTCAAAAACTGAGGAATCTCACCGAATCTTAAGAAATTCGGGTCACCGCTCGCTCTTCCGAATCGCAAGAAGTTTGGTTGTGAGCGTCCGAAACGAAGGAAGTTTGGATCTGCAAAACATTATAATGAAAGTGCAATTATTCAAAATTAAGGATCTTCTTTACCGGATCTTCCATATCGCATAAAGTTTGGCTTTCTCTTCTCCATTTTCTGAAGAGCTCGTTCAGCATCGCCGTCGCAGTTGTCGCCTAGAATATTTCGAAAATATATGTTTTATTTGCTTTCTTTCCTTCTGTGTGAAAATAAAAATAAAAAAGCTCACCTAAATATGTCATGACCTCATTTTGTTCCATCGATGAAAGCATCGAAAATACTGTGCAAAATTCTGATGTGGAACCCGGTGCACAACATTCTGCGGACACCTGAAATAAGTATTATCCGTTTATTTTTTAAAAATCCTATTATATATTTCAACAAACCTTATAACTGGCGGCAACTACGATGAACAACCCCACTTGATAGAGTAGAGTCATGATAAAGTGAAGATTTCTCACAAAATCTTCCAAATTTATTTGGAATTATTTTCCAAGGGGGAAATGAATCCGCCCCTACCGTATTTTTAGTCTAATTCAATTTAAAGCAGAGTCATTGTATTTTATGCACATGGGTCCCTTCTTGGAAGACCTTACTTGAAATTTAATTAATTACGCCATACACAAATAATTTCTATTTTTTATTCATATATCAATAAATTTATATGTTCTAACAATTTTTTGAGGATGATAGGCAGAAGCGGGGGATGTTTGAAAATGTCGGAATTTGGGGAAAAAAATTTCGAACTCTAATTTTTTGCAATAATGGCATTTTTTCTAGTCTTCAGATTTAGGGAAGGTCATAAAGTATCAATAAGCTCTTTCGTGAAATCTTCGTCGGTTCTCAAGATGAAGATCTGGAGCAGAATATGCTCTTTTAAATTATAAGAATCATGAATAAGAAATTTAAAGTCGAACATATTTTCAGATTTTGTTCCGCGGTCACTTCAGATATTCATGAAATGTATTCGATTTTTCAATAAACAAGCAAAATGTTAATTTATTGTCAAAAACAGGTAAACAGAAATTAAAAATGGAAAAATCAACAATGATGAAACAGCCGGAGATCAAGTTTCGACCGTCAGAGATCCTTTAGCGTGCGTCGTAGACCATCACTGAAAAATGAAACGTTTATTGTGTTTTAAAATTTAAGATATAAGATTTGGAACTTTCTGATGTAGAATATTTCTATTTTTAAAATGTGGACAATACAAGTTTTTCAAACTAATTTTAAAAAATAACACTTTTTTTTCATTTCAGCATACAAGTTTAGTAAATCTGTTAAAATTAGTTGTTTTCAATATGCTCTGTTACGTTAACACTTTTACTTGAAAATCACAATCGCACGAAATATTTTAGAACAGTATCCATTTAGTTCGAAAATTTAGTAAAATGAAAAACTAGTCTTTTCCACACCTCAATCGGGTTATTTAAAGGAAAATAGCTACTTTAGAATTTCATATAACAATTAGTTTTTTAGTTGAAACATGCTTAATTTCAGGATCAGTTATTCAATTTTGGTTTTGAAAAATGTCCTCGTGTGAGCTGTTTCTTTCAATTTTCAACTTTAACAACAAAAAACTCACATTTACGGCAACGTTTCTTATACAAAATACGATATCCACATTCTCTGCATCTGATTGCATCCTTTGGCTTGATTTCGTTTTCCGCGTGACATTCTCCACATATATAAATCATACTGTTCGATTTTCCGCTAGTGAGCGGTCCTTGTGCTGTAGAGGTGTCCATAATTCTGGAAAATTTGAGAATAAACGTTCGTTATTTTAATTCACTTTTTAAAATCCCAAAAATAAAGGATTTTTAGAGTCTAACGCCGAAAAAAAGATAACACTTATTACATAATCGTATAAAAATTCAAAATTATTATTTGTATCGAAAAAATACGGAAAATAAACCCAGTTTTCAAAGAAATTTCGAAAAAATTAAGAAAAAAGAAATAAACTCGAAGAAAGAATTGTTAACCCGTGTGAAGTACACAATCCAGCTAAAGTAACATCCTGCGTACTGGCGTAGCAACGTAATTAGCGTTTTTCATATAAATCGCGCAGAAATTCAAATTGTTTCAAATTTCCACGAAAAAAAGACGTTGGTTGCATAACACTCCAGAATCGTCGGTCTCAAAGACCAAATAGTGCCAATTACATCATCGAAATGCCATAATATTAATGCTGACAACCCTGATTATAATTGTTAGCTATAGCTACAGCAATGATTCTTCCTTTTTCGCGTTCGTTTCAAATCTATTGCAAAAGATCATCTCTTTTCCTGTTTTATTCCATCGCCATGATTATTAATGTTCGCGATTGTTATTTCAAGTACGCTTAATCACTTGACATCATTTTTCTTTACTTTTTAGAAAAAAATAGTAGTAGAAGAATGTTTTTTTGAATTTTTGTCTTAATTACAAATATTTTATTTATTTTAAAAATAAGGAGTAAGATTTTCGATAGCAAAAAATTTAAGCCACCAAAAAAATATGATTTTATAAAATATTTTAATACCTATCTAAAAGAACTTATGACCCTTGTAAAATTTTCAAAAAAATCCAATTTTTATAAGGGGATTCCAATTACTGGAAACTCAGAGATTTCAATTTAATTTTATATAATAATTTTCTTACTTTTCAAAAATTCTTCGATTTGGTTGTTCAACACTTCAAAACGTGCCAGATTTTATTTAAATTGAAAACAAAAAGTTTGTTAGTTAACGATTTGCAATAGAGCACTTTTTCATGACTTCTGCATTTAAAGGAGGGCTTTAAGGAGCTAATAAATGCGTCTGGAATGAAATAGACTTCATTCTCATTCCAAATCTGTTTTCAAAATTTTCTAAAACCACCTAGAAGCCGAGAAAACGGGTCTCAAAACAATGGCCTAGAAAAAGTGTCCACCGGTGAAAACTAGTCCGCAGGCATGAAAAATCCTAAAAAACCTAAATTAAAATGAAAAAACATAAGCATTCTGCATAAGTATTTATTAACGAAACACCAAAAAAGCTCATAGCAAATGTTAGGTCAACTTTTTCTAGGCCATTGTTCTGAAGCTCATTTTCTCGACTTCTAGGTGGTTTTAGAAAATTTAAAAAACAGATTTAGAATGAGAATGAAGTCTATTTTCATTTAAGGTACATTATATTAACTCTGTAAAGTCCAAGCCATTAATTGCTTGTCCATTCAAAAATAATGGTCAAAAAGCCAAAAAATAAACGCAAAAAGTGGAAAAATGTCAATTTTCCATTACTTGTGAAAAAAATGTCATGTTTTCTATAATGATTGTGTTCAGAACAATGTTTTAAAATATTTCAAAGTGAATAAATGAGATAAAACGCGCTCTTTAGAGAACATTTCGATTTTTTCACGAGAATGCTCAGTTTTCCTTGTAAAAATACGTTTTATCTCATGTATTTACATTGGAATATTTTAAAACATTGTTATTTAATCTCCTTGATTTTGGAAATAATCGATGATGATCAACGTTGTTTTTCTGGCACTAAGATAAATTCATATCCCCGCAGACACATATGTTTTAAAACTTTAAAGTTTCAAGCTTCTTCTTCTTCATCTCCTTTAATCCCGTTTATACTCCGTATGCAATAAAACTGACACAGAAGAAGAAAAAATGTTTGGAAAAGTAAGCATCGAATGTCTCGTATGTTTTTTCCCATTGCCGATTTCATTCATTTCGCTATCATATTACATAACATAATCACAGTAATAATAATAATTCACATTTGATGTGTATTTGTATCTGCATTAAGTCTCTCTCTCTCTCTCTCTAGGTGTGTTGTTGTTTTGTCGTCCCCGTGTGTCCTTTTCGTTTCGTTCACCCAGTTTTTTATGCATTTTTTGTATGTTCCCCCCCCCCCCCCACCACCTTCACCCAATAGTTTCCCGTCACTCATTTTACTTGTTTGATCCAATTACTAGAACGAATTCAGAACACTTGAGACATTTTTTCTTTTCGTCTGTACTTTTTCCTCTTTTTCCAGACATTTTTTTTTGTTAGTATTTAGGCTTTTGAAATCAATTGATAATTGAGAGAATTTTTAAAAACATTATAGATTTACTTCATTGTCGATTAGTCTAATGTGAACTCTAGCAGTACTTTATGATCCAAGATAGGAACTGCTAGAGTTCACATCTTGGATCATAAGGTACCTTAAGCGTCGTTTCTGACTTTTTTCAATTGCTCATTCGATAGAAACTTTTACCCTGCTAAAGTAACTATTCTTTCAAAAAATTTCTGATGCAGGATTCCAACAAGCTTACTTCGGGCTGAAAGTCTGAAAATTTTTCAAAAAAATCCAATTTCGGAGAGCTCTAACTTGGCCCAAGCTCAATATTTTTACATAAAATTTTGAAGTTTACATAACGAGAGTATTCTTAGTCGATACTCCAAGTTTAATCAAAATCGATCAATATTTTTCAAAATGTTTCGTGAAAAGGCTGAAAAACCTATTTTCCGATATGGATGGATTTTGCTCAAACTTGCTGCATCGTCTAAAAATTCTCTCAATATGAAAACCATGCTTGCTTTCGATAAATTCAGAACTTTCATGAACTCAATAGACCGGTTCGCAACGGTTACTGTTACAAATCGATATGAAGCAATATTAAAGACAGTGTGCCAGAAAAATAGTTATTATTTATTTAATGTTTATTGCTCTGAAAAATGAACATCTCTTATTTAAGGTCGTAGTGGTTTTGAAATTTTGAACTTGTTTAAATTCCGTACAATCATTGATAATAGTCGATGTACCGAGTTATGTAAATTTTATTACGCATTTATAAATGACTGGTTTGCGCTCTGCAAACTTTTCAGCAAGATAGAGAGTTGAAGTTCTCGAAAAATTTTTATATTCTGCAAACGCCCTAAAAGTTCACTTGTGAGTAAAGCGGACAAATAACGTTTTTTCCTTTAATTTGAGCGTGGATTATACGTGCACGCTTAATATATGCTGTTCCGTTAAAAAAAAAAGGGGGGGGGGGGGTTCAGAGGACGAAATTAATGGTTTAAAAATGATGAAAGTTTGATTTTTTATAAACAAATTTTTAAAAAAACGTAGAAATTCCAAAAAAAATTCCAAAAAAAACCATAACACCGCAAATCGCCCTAATGGCCGAAGAAACGATGTTTGGTTTTCTAGGCTGTTTGTCTTTTCCTGGCCGCCTGATTTTTTTTTGAAAATGTATTTTTAAATACTCTTTTATGCATAATTTTCTCTGGAAAAAAGGAAAATAAGAAAAAAAATTTCAACAAAAAAATCAGGCGGCCGAGAAAAAACAAATGGCATGGAAAACCAAAAAGCGTTTCTTCGGCCATTAGAGCGATTTGCGGTGTTATGGTTTTTTTTCGCCATTTTCGATTTTTTTTTCATTTATTTTTAAATTATCATAATTTCATCAATTTTAAACCATTTATTTCGTCCCCTCAGCCCTCCCCCCTTTTGTCAGAGTTGGCATAATTCCAAACCTTCCATTCTCTCACATCTTCTGTTTATATTCCCTCAAATGGTCTCATGATTTCAATTTCCCCCTCAATCAATCGAAACACATTTTTTTCTTCAAGTTGTTAAGCTGATTGTACAACATTAATAAAATATGTACGTACAATTGCCTCATCACCCAAAAGAAAAAAATGAGAAGACTTTTTGTGTTTCGTTTTTGACTATGATAACACTCAAATATACACATGCAAACATTCATCAAAACCAAAACCGAATCATTTATTTAATCGTCATTATCATTATTGCTTCATTCATTTCTCTTATCACTTTTTTTTTTAGTGAATGCTGTTTAGGTAGTGTACATTTTGGCATTTTGGCTTTTTTTGTGGCAATTATTTTGCAAAGAAGAGGAGTTTTTATCAAGCTTTTGCGGCGGAATGTGTTTGTGAGAAAATGGTCGTATTTTATAGGAATTGTATTCCGATTATTTGTGAAATTTTTTTGTCGGAAAGAAGCATTTTGTCCTGCTTGAGAGTGGTATTTCCATTTTTTTGATTATTCCAATTCTCTGAATATTTTATCTATTTACACCGTTCAATATTCGCCGATTTTGTAGTTTGAATATTCGTCAGAAAAAAAACTAAAATTTTGAAATTTACAGATTTTCAAAGTAATGAGCAAGACAAATCGAATTCTAGTCAATTTTATTAAAGGCAGCATTTCAGTTAACATTACCTAAAGTCTAGGCAAAAAATCAAAATCAGAATGGGAGCCCAGGTGGTCCAAAAACAGTACCAATATGTAGCCACATTCAAATATTTGTGTTTCGCGTCAATTTCGGCAGCGTCGCGTCGCGTCGCAGCGCATTCAAATTTTGATTTTTTCAACTTTGGACCTCTGCAATGACGCGTGGATTTATCGGTGTGATGTCGCATAATTGTAATAACGAGAGAAAGTTCTAATTTTTGAAGCTAAGATCAGGTAGGGTCCAATTAACTGAACCGCTGTCTTTAACGTAGGAATTTTCTAGTTTCTTATCAAAAACCACCAAAAATTGAGACGTTTAGTTTCAGAGTACACTGTTTTTTGATGGTTGCTGCTTTTGCATTATACTTATTTAAAGACGGATTTTAGACATGTGTTGTTAGCTCGAAATTTTTTAAATTCAATCTTATATACGGAAATAATAATGCAGAAACAATATCGCTAAAATTAAGAGAATTACTAGCAACCGCAATCGATGCGAACAGGGATGGGTGGGAAATTTCCCAGGTACCATGACGGGAAATTTCCCTTCCCGAAAATTTCCCGAAAAGTTTCGGGAAATTTCGGGAAATTTTTTTAATAGAAAAAATAGAAAACATCAAGAAAATCGGAAAAAAGGATCAAGCTACAAAAATGAGCGAAACTTTACTAAAATTGATAAATATGTCTTCAGAAGTCTCAAATAAGAAAACTTAACATTTTTCTTTTTTTAAACTCATTTATCCGATTCTGAAAAATGTTTGTTTTATTCAAAATCTTGCGTTGATTCCTGTTTTATCCTTTAGTTTTTATCGTTGGATGTTTATTAACTCTGAAAACCTAGGAAAATTGATAAAATCAGGATAAAACAAGTATTTGGAGTTAAAGGAGGGTTTTACGGAGATTATTAATGCGCCTGGGATGAAAATAGGCTTCATTCTCATTCCAAATCTGTATTTAAAATGTTCTAAAACCACCTAGAAGCCGAGAAAACACGCCTCAAAACAATGACCTAGAAAAAGGGGCCACCGGCGAAAACTAGTCCGCAGGCATGAAAAGTCCAAAAAAATGAAAAACAAAACATAAATTAACATGAAAAAACATTAAAAAGGACTACTATAAGCATTCTGCATAACTATTTATTAACGAAACACGAAAAAAGCTCACAAGAAAAAGTTCGGCCAGGTGGCCCTTTTTTCTAGGCCATTGTTTTGAGGCGCATTTTCTCGGCTTCTAGGTGTTCTTAGAAAATTTTAAGAACAGATTTGGAATGAGTATGAAGCATATTTTCTTCCCAGACGCATTCATAATCTCCGTAATGCCCTCCTTTAAATTTTCAAATTTCCCGAATTTCCCGGTTTGTGGAACCGGGAAAAAAATTTCCCGAAAAATTTCCCGGAAGGTCTTTCCCGCCCATCTCTGGATGCGAACCTTTCGTAATTTTAACACCAAAGTTCGATGCCTTGTGCCTTTTTTTGGAGTTTCTAGTTTTTTTGCAAATGCTTCTGTATGTTATAATCAAATTTCCGATCAATTGAGTATTACTTATGACCTTCGTAAAGTCCACCTTTAAAGACAGGGTACAACTTACCGTAAAACTACATTAACATCGAATAATGAGTCAACTCTTTGCCGCTTTATCCTTGCCGTTGTATTTTCATTTATTCTTTTGAACCCGAGGAAATGGGGTTTTCAATAAGTTCCTATAATATTTCTCAAATGTTACAGGGCTGGCTCTTTGCAAATGGTCCGCAAAAGAAACTCGAAAATTTGTATCCTTTTCTGATTGTGAGAAGTTTGAACTGATTGCAGGGTCCATTTTGCAGAGAACCTGTGAAATTATCTCTCTCTCTCTCTCTCTTATAAATGGTAGAAAAACTGGAGCATATTTTTTCATTATTCTTTATTCACGTTTTAAATTTCAGAAAACTAAAAGCATTTTCCCAAAATTTAAAACCTGTTATATATAGGATAAAGCGATCAATACTTATGTGGTATAATTTCTGGAACATTCTGGAACATTCTGGAATTTTCTGGGATTTTATAGAATTTTTTGGAATTTTATGGAAGCTTCTAGAACTTTTTGGAAGCTTGTGGAATTCCCGCTTCATTTACTCTTAATTCGCGTTTAATTCACGCTTAATTCACGCTTAATTCACGCTTAATTAGAATTTCTTTGAAGCTCCTGGAAATTTTTGAAAGCTTCTGGAATTTTTTTTTGAAGCTTCTAGGATTTACTGGAATATTCTAGAATGCGAACACACGCACGCCATTAGCGCTTTATTACATAGTATGATTTTAGCATCATTTTCAAACTTTTAAATTATTGTGTCAAATTCTCGAACGCTAATTCTGTCGACCCCTCAGTCTTCAACAATACATCTCAAAGCTTTTTCAACAATTTTGCTGACCTCAGAATTTACATGCACCTGTCCAAAACGCTGCCCTTTTCCATATCAATTTTAACAACATTCCAATTCAATATTTGCCGAACATTATGACACATACACCCTCCCCAGATGTACACCTACAAACATAACAATCCAGCAAAGGAATGGAGGGTATCGAATAATAATAATATCAATAATAACGGACGGATCGGAAATATGCAAATTTCTAGACAAATATGGAAACATTTATACGCAAAAATTGTGTAATTTTGTACATGCACTCCACTCAACCGTTAAATATTGTTTCATCATCTAGGTGTTTGTTTCCTCGAATGCCCCGCCGAATACGTTTTCAGATAAGAAATTTGAAATTAAGAGATTTATATCATTTTCCAACGTCATTTTTTTTTCGTTAAAATGCCAGAAAAACATGAAACAACCAGATATTGGTGATGTTAAAAAGGCAAAGAAGGGTATGGTTTGTTTGATTTGTCCAATAGTTTATTGATGCGTCATATACAATAATAATAATATTAATATATAAGTTTTTAAAACAACCTGGGCATTTTGTTAGTCATGGATGGACACCTCCTTTTTTCAAATTCCTTCCCTTTTTTGTCTATTTTCCGCTCCATCGATTTCCGTTTTTTGTTGCCACGTTTTTTTTTCTAAAAACCACCGAACTTTGGTTTTGCTCGCCAATTTTTTGTTTCTTTTTCTCTTATCAAAAAAATTTCTTTTTTTCCTGACATTGTCCGTTAAAACGGGCGGCATGAAAAGTTTGAATTGGCATTTTTTCTGTTTCTTTTTGTGTTTTGTATTTGAAAAGAAGAAATTTTGACAAATTTTTTGATATTTTAACAAAATTATAGCTTTTCGAGTGGCAATTATTTATATCTATTTTTATTCGAGGTATTTAATTATACCCAATGGTTTTCTAAAGTGTTTTCCAACCCGTCAAAATGGAACTCGAACTCGAAATTGAACTAAAATATTAATTTTATATTTGGCAGGTCAAAATACGGCCCAAGATAATGTTCTTTCAGTTTTTTTCAACCGTTGAGATAGAAAAAACTTAAATTTTTCTAGCCTCCAAAGTTCGGATTTCCTACAATTTACTAAAACTTTGAGGGGGAAATCCAAAAGCAATTCGAGTTGTTTGTTCTCTCTCTCTTTCTTTTTTCGACATGGCTTCAATTCACAGATCGGCTGAAATTAACCTCGAAAACGAAACTGTGAAATTTTCATAAGAATCTGATTCACTTAAGCCAACTGGGCATTCAGTTATAATTTAACATTAAATATTTAATTAATAGAATCTCCAAAGGGGTCTAACTGAAGATCCCCAGCCCCTTGGTAGACCGACTTAGCCTAGGGGCGAAACAGTCGACTTGGTTTCCATTCTTATTATTTTATTTATTTATTTATAGCTCTTTAGAAAACATCTGAATACCCATAAGTTGGCTCAAGCTAATCAGATTCTTATGAAAATTTACAGTTTTGTTTTCGATATTAATTTCAGCTGATCTGTAAAATTTCAAACAAGTCCTACTTGTTCTGGGATGATTTATATAGCTTTAAAGTTGTATTATAAATAATATAATAGTAAATTGAAAAAATCTGAACTTTGGAGGCTAAACCAAACGATAGAAAAAAAATGAAAGAACTTCATCTTGGACCTATTTTGACGTGCGAAGTTTCAATTTTTTTTTAAAAAGTTCCAGAACGAATTCCATCTTAACGTCTGGAAAACACCCCCCGTTTAGTTTTTTTTGAAAATATGAACAGAAACCAACTGTCACTGCGTTGGACTTTTTCAAAATTCTAAAACTCATTTGTTTCTGTGCATCCATATTAGATATTTAAAGTAGGGCTTTACAGAGCTAATGACTGCTTTTGGGATGAAAATAGACTTCATTCACATTCCAAATCTGTTTTTAAAATTTTCTAAAACCACCTAGAAGCCGAGAAAATGAGCTTCAACACAATGGCCTAGAAAAGTGTACACCGGCGAAAACTAGTCCGCAGGCATTATTACATGGAAAATCCAAAAAAAATGAAAGAAACATTAAAAAAGGACTAATATAAGCATTCTGCATAACTATTTATTAACGAAACACCGAAAAGATCTCATAGGAAGGCCAACTTTTTCTTGTTAGGCCAACTTTTCTAGGCCATTGTTTTGAAGCTCATTTTCTCGGCTTCTAGGCGGTTTCAGAAAATTTTAAAAACAGATTTGGAATGAGAAGTATATTTTCATTTTAGGTACATTTATTAGCTCGTCCTTTAAAATATAGGCTCTGGCTAGGATGATCTCAACTGGCACATTGTCTTTAACGATTCGCTGAAAATTTTCTGTCAAACATTCAAAACTTAACTTTGACTGCAGATTTTTTTCCAACTGATAGCTTTGATTTTTATTTTTTTCGAGGAATTTTTTCATAATTTGCAAATCACATATGAAGCCAAATATTTTTATGATTTCTCAAGCTCAAGGCTTCCTCTGAAAGAATAAAAATCCTTGAACTTCGGTTTTTTTTCAAGAATTGAAGTAAGTTTCTCTCATTCTTAAAGATCATCAATCCAAAACCACATCTTCTCCCTTTTCACACTCACTTTTTCTTTTGTAATTTAGCCAAAACCGAAATCTCTCTAGCATTACCTAACATTCTAGTGAAGAATGGTTTATTACCATGCCTTCATCTCTTTACTTCCTTTCTACATTTCTTCTCGTTTTCAATACCCTAAAAAATCTTAATAAATAATTGAAAATTATTATTATTATTTCATTTTTTTTCATTGACTGTTTACTCTCACTTGTCGCCGGTCTAGGAGGCGACAAGAGGGATGTGCTGCTTCGCTCTCTTTTTCTCTTTACTATCAATAATTTTTTGTCTTTTTTCACATAAAAAATTGTGTTTTTTTTATTATTCGATGTTCTGTGTATTATCAATTGAATTCGTTTCATTCAATTTTTGCGCAATTGTATAAGAGAGATGGTCAGGGCAGAAAATAATAATATTATCAGTAGTTGTTGTTTTTTTTCTTGTTTTGTTGCACACTATCTTTCTAATACCACATGCGTTTTTATTACATTTGATTTTTCGATTTCGTTTGGGAATCAGAAAATATCTTATATTTTCAAAGTTAAAAACTAACCAAAGGGGTGTTTACAAATTTTTAATCACTATTAAAGGGCTTGGACCGAGTTGTGGTCAAAATTTCAAAATTTCTTTAAAAATTTTACTTTCGAGGTTAATAACTTTGTCAAATTAATTCAAAAATCCTTAAAATTTGGTGGAAAGCTGGAAAACCGTCTTATTATTACAATTTCAAAATTACATGCTTATCTGACAAGTTCTAACCGAGTTATGATTGATAACAATGTACATATCATTAACAACTGGTTCTTAAACAATTTTACAAAAAGAAATCAGATTTTTCCATGTAAACTTTTCAGAACTTGGTGATTTTATGGGGCCTGTAATGTTAGGTACATTTTCAGTCAATAGGCAAAAATTGAGAAAAATCCCTGTTGGCCCTAGATCCCTTCTAAAAATGGTATTTCTTTAAAGACAGGGTACCACTTATTTGAATAAATTTTTTGCATCTGATTTTATTTTTTTTTGTTACATCGATGTCACCAATTGTATGTAACTAAATTTATTTTTATAATCATTGTCCAAATTTGAAGAATAGTCTGTCAAATTTTTTGTAGCATGCTGGAAATTCACAGTAATTTGAAAATTTGCAATTTCGGTGATCAATCGATAAAAAAAAAACAAAAATTCAATTATTTTGGTTAAATTAGGTAAATCACGTCGGACCACCATGATAATGCTCTATTTTTTGAATGTGAATAGAGTAAAGTTCAGTGATACACTGTCTTTAAAGGCAGCCAATCAGTTAATACGGTCCAAATCCAAACCGCGCATTCAAATGTTGATTTTTGCAACTTTGGCCCGCTACTATGAGGCGTGTATTTATAAATATTTTGTTGTATAAATTGTAATTAACTAGTGAGATAAAGCTCCAATTTTTGAAATTGAAATAGGGTACGGTTAAATTAACTGACACACTGTCTTTAATTTTAAAACCTCGCCCCCCCCCCCTTTCTTAAAGCTCATATGTTCTCAACTTACCGTTATTTATTCATCTCAATAACCTCAACTGATTCCCCCCACTTCTTGTTCCGGAAACCTATCCACTTTTCACTTTTCGAAACACGAACGAGACAAAAAAAAACCTTATCAACAATCATTTTGTGAGCACTCTCAACAACTGCTCTAAACTGTCGGCTACTACTCGCCTTTTTGTTTCTTCTTGTCATTATGCTTCTCTCATTTTTCACAGGAGGGAACAAAGAGCAAATATACATACAATATGAATTCATCAGTTTTTTTCCGCTTTTGCGTGTTTTATGTGAAATAGACACATGCCATCTGCATGTCTCTTTTGCTCTAATTTGTTCGTCATAACTTTTTGGTCTTGGATTTTTGGATTTTTCGTTTATTATAAGTACTTCAGTTAAAAGTTTTCCGATCATCAATTTAAATTTAAATTCTAGACAATAAACCATCGAAAATGACTCAAAACCAACTACCACCTGGAGCACCAGCTCCACGTCTTTGTGTCATTGAGAAACGTAACGGTGAAACAGAATATGGTTACAATTTGCATGCCGAAAAAGGAAGAGGACAATTTGTTGGATTAGTTGATCCTGGATCACCAGCCGAACGAGGTGGTCTCGTCCAAGGAGATCGCATTTTCGCGGTAAATGGACATTCGATTATTGGAGATAATCATAAAACGGTAGGGGGGATTATTTTAAATATTGACTTCAACATTGTACTTTTTTCCAGGTTGTTAACAAAATTAAGCAAAGTCCGGAACGAAGTGAAATGCTCGTAATTTCCGAAGAAGGTGCTAAATGGTACGAGGAGAATAACATCCAAGTTACATTGGATCTTCCGAATATCATTAGAGTTAATGAACAGGTAACATTTTTTGAAAGAATTCCCCAAAAACTACACCCTATTGTTGTCATGACCTACCCTTTCCCTTTGTAGAAGTACCGTCCATCAAATGGGTCTTCACCGCCACCAAATGGGTCATGGTATGCACCAACAAATGGTTTTCAGGTTTGTTGAACGCATTCCTTTTGTTTTTGTCCGTTTATATATTTATCTGGATAGTATGACAACTTCAAGAAAAACGTCAAATGCCAGTTTTATACAGTTTAAAAAAAACCTGACAAGAAGTTTGAGAGAGCTCCCAATTTTTGTACTAATACTGTGACTATATAATTTGTGTTGCTTATATTGAGAACTTGCGTAATATCACGGATGATTCTTATTGAACATAAAATTTCCTGTCGGACAATATAAGGAACTTCAAAAAGCTCTGACCAAATTAACTTAATTAGCTAAGCAGGCACATGGTTTGTAGTTTGTAGTCTAAGCAGGCCCACACTCTATAGCTAAGCAGGCCCATGGTTGTAGTTTGTAGTCTAAGCAGGCCCACCCTCTATAGCTAAGCAGGCCCATGGTTTGTAGTTTGTAGTCTAAGCAGGCTCACCATCTATAGCTAAGCAGGCCCATGGTGTGTAGTTTGTAGTCTAAGCAGGCCCACCATCTATAGCTAAGCAGGCCCATGGTGTGTAGTTTGTCGTCTAAGCAGGCCCATAGTTTGTAGCTTATTTTCTCGGATTCTACGAGGGGTTGGAAAATTTTAAAAACAGATTTGGAATGAGACTATACACAGGTTCTTAATAGATCAGAAATACAATTTTATATACCTCAAGGATAGTGAAAAAATTTGCAAAAAAGTAGAGAAGGGCACCTGGAATCGAACTTGGCTACCACTTTGGTGGAAACTTTTACGTTTTTGAGACCAAAGTTCGATTCCGAGTGCCCTTTTTTTCTTTTTTTCAAATTTTTTCACTATCGTTTCGGTATTTTTAAATTAAATTTCACATCGATTAAGCAACATTTATAACCTGCGTATAATCTTTTAATTAAAAAAGTTAGAAATTTTCTCAAAGTGTATTTTAAGCGCACTTTAAGCGTATATGCTGAAAAGATGCCTACCTCTCATTTCCTCAGAATTCTCAACATCTGAACAAGGAACGTAATGAAACATCCCCTCCCTCCCCTTGTGAATATTTATCACAATTTTTTCTCAGAAACAAGACCTCCTTGTCATCCTCATAAAAATGCTCCGAAAAAGCCATCACTTGAATATTTACACATTGTTAATAATTCGTTCATAAAACTTTTTCATTGCGCATTTTGATGTCGAATCATCCAAACGCATACAATTTTTATGTGAACGTAATACATATTTTGTTTTTTCTTCTTCATCGTTTCCATAAAGAAGGGGCGATCAGTTGGTCTGAGGAATTCGAGCAAACATCCCCCATTTTTCTCTGCATTATTTTCCTGATGGTTGACAACGACGAGTTATTCTTGAAACTCTACTCATTTTTTATATTTCTCTATACCGCGTGGAAAATTCGAAAATGGAGGATTAACTATGATCATATAGATGAATCACGGCAAAGTTTTCATGTTGATGGTGGTGATGATGATCAAAAAAATGATGCAGCAACAACGAGGCAAACATTAACAAATTGTTGCAACAGTCAACCACCTTCATCTTCACATCAATTCTCTAGTTGTTCTCCTCATTTGGTTGAAGACGAAGACAACGAAACAACTACTCGTTCGATCATTGAGAATTATCGATTTCCGTCAACGTCGTTTTCGTCGTCGCGTTTTTCGACATTTCCGTGTTCGTTGGCGTCGGTGCCAAGATTGTCAGATTCGAATTCGGTTCGATCAAGGCGACGCATTTTGATAATGGATGAATTAGATGAGGAACAGAGGGATGTAATGCGACATTTTGATAGTGTTATCAGAGAAATGGATGATCTTAGAATAAAGGAAAATCAACAGGTAACATTGTCTCATGCATTTTTTCTTATGAAAAGAGCCAAAGTTCAATCAAAAAATTCTTTAGAATTTTTCTTTTTATACAAAAACACCTTGTATAAAAGCCATGGTTTTCAATATTTGACACATAAAGCTCTATTCTTCTCTTTTCCTTCAAAATGGTATGTTTTTCCGCTCTTTTGGACCTCTCTGCTCTCAGTGGCACACTGTCTTTAAGTGCCGTCATTCCAAAGTGTTTATAATTTTACACTTCTGTCCTTAACTCCAAAATCATAAGAATCTTCAAAATTTGAATGTTTCTCTTGTTACCATTCACTTTCAAAATTCCTCTTTTCATGTGTTCCCCCACTTCTCGCACAATAAATTGTGTTTTGTTAGACAACATTCGAAATTTCAAAAAGAAAAACATGAACAGTATTTTTTTTTCGATCATGTAATGTTTTTATGATGTTTTTTTATTATTCTTTCTCTGCGGAAGTAGCCGTTAGAAGATAGAATGGCAAAACAATTGAACTTGAATGATTTATATTGTTTGAAGATGTACAAAAAAACAGATAAAAACGGTAGTTATGAAATTGATACCTGGAATGTTGTGTATACAACAACTTCTGAAAAAAGTCAAATTATTCAAAATAGCTGTGAAATCAACATCATTATCAACATTTTATGATCGAATTCAATGGAAACTTTAAATCAAGTAGAACATTTTCAAAATCTAGGTCTCCGTTTATTGTATCACAAATGGTTTATTTGAAGCTTCTTTTTTTTTCACATTAAAGGCAGTGAACCACTTATTTCAACCTACCCAGCATTCAACTTGGGGGTTTCATGGACCGTTATCGAAATATTAATTTGTCATTCAAATTTTGAATCATATTTATTGATATTCTCTCTTTAAAGTGTTTGTTGTAATTTTGATTTTAAATGACTCACAATCACCGATTATTAATGGAAGCGACAAAAAATTTCAGGTTAAAAGCTTCATTTTGAGCAAAACTTCCCTTCAAAACACACTCTATAGCTAAGCAGGCCCATGGTTTGTAGTTTGTAGTCTAAGCAGGCCCATACTCTATAGCTAAGCAGGCACATGGTTTGTAGTTTGTAGTCTAAGCAGGCCCACCCTCCATAGCTAAGCAGGCCCATGGTTTATAGTTTGTAGTCTAAGCAGGCCCACACTCTATTGCTAAGCAGGCCCATGGTTTGTAGTTTGTAGTCTAAGCAGGCCCACACTCTATAGCTAAGCAGGCCCATGGTTTATAGTTTGTAGTCTAAGCAGGCCCACACTCTATTGCTAAGCAGGCCCATGGTTTATAGTTTGTAATCTAAGCAGGCCCACACTCTATTGCTAAGCAGGCCCACTCTCTATAGCTAAGCAGGCCCATGGTTTGTAGTTTGTGGTCTAAGCAGGCCCATGGTTTGTAGTTTGTAGTCTAAGCAGGCCCATATCGAACTTGACTGCCACTTTAGTAGAAACTTTTACGGAGCTCCCGATAATTTTCTGTAACTTCATAGACCTTATCAACTAATTCGAAATACATCATCCAATTTTTCCCAAGCCCCCTATCATTCTCCATGCAAACATTCACATTTATCGAAGTAAAACATGCCATCCACCGCTATCCACTTCTCGACCGACGGGCTTTTCCTGTCTCTCTGGTTTCATACATTCATACCAAAAACCTAAATGTATTCAATTGTATTTGTGTATGTATGTGTTATATATGAATAGATCGGCACCGAAATGTTTATTGACAAAGAAAACGAAAAGATGTGGTTTTTTTTTAAAACATAAATGTTAGGACGGTATGAAATGTTTTCTGTTCCTACAAGTTCTCTCTTTTCAGAAAAACTCGAAATTTTTCCATCATAAATTCCACACCCCTTTTTGAAATACACTTCCTATTTTTTGATATCATTTACTGTGTTGACAATGCGAAAACATGGTACTTTTGCCATTCAACCGTAAAACCATAAATGATTCTCTTTGTTCGATAGATAATCCCGCTTACCTGTTTCAAGAGTACCCATTTTTCCAAAGAAAAAAAAAAGAACCAGTGAACCTAAGAGAACTGCGGATATAAGCTTCAGAATCCCAGGTTATTTGGTTATCTATAAAAATAAAATATTTTTAATAAAACACTGAAATAGGAGCATGTTGGAGTATAGGCTAGAAGATTTTAAAACCGTAGGATTTTAGAAAAAATAGTTTTCTGACAAAAAGGTTTTTTGAGAAAAGTTTTTGGAAAAAATATTATAAAATAGATCCTCAATTCAATGTTATATATCTGTACGATTGTTTAATAATTTGCAAAAAAAAGTAGAAAGGGCACCCGGAATCGAACTTTGGTCTCAAAAACGTAAGTTTTCTGAAAAGTTCGATTCCGGGTGCCCCTGTCTACTTTTTTGCAAATTTTTTCACTTACGTTTGGGTACATAAAATTGAATTTCAGATCAATTAAACAACATTTATAACCTGCGTATTTTTAAAAAATTGATTAGGACGGTAGAGCGCACTTGCGTCATTAGTAAATTTTTGCTGACTTTTTTCTCTTTTTTTCGGTTTATTTTTAAATTTTCATTGTAATTTCTTTAAAGGATTAATAAATATCTAATTTCGCAGCTCAACCAAATTTGTAGCTTCTTTAAAAACACGTGTTTGGCGCAGAAACTACCAAATGTTGCAAACGCGCTCTGCCGAACACAATAGCATTCGTTTTTCAAAGCATTTTTTTCTCAAATATATTTTTTTTAACTTATTTTTATTTAAATCTTACGGTTTTAAAATCTATTAACCTGTACTCGCATGTTGGTCTAGTTTCCACAGTTTCCACGGTCTCGGTTTTCGGAAATTGTTTTTGCCAGAAATGAGCAAATTAAAAAATGCTTCTCGGCCACAAATACTTGGCCTAGGTTCCCAAATTTTAGGGTTTCTAGGTCACAGTACCAATTTTGCTAATTCGTAATTTTTTATTAAGTATCACGTATTGAAATGAGAGCACTCAGAAAAACACCAGTTACAGAAAAGTAAAATTTTGAAATTTTTGCACAAAACAAACAACTTTCGTCAAAACCACCCTCGAAACCCACTTGAAACATCATAAGACAATAGAGATGCAAATTAGTATTTCCACATTCATCGTTATTAATGTGACCGTCCCCGTCCCTTCCCTCCTTTTTTATTTAATAACCATAAAGGTGACCGCCCCGGTCCGTACGGAACGTGCACCATGTGCTGTATGGCTGCAAGGTGTGTAAATATGTGTACAAGTCTCTTTCTATATGCATATTACCTCTGGCAACTAAATATTTACTGTTAGTTTTCTTACTCATCGATGTTCACTACTTGCACAAGTGTTTTGACTTATATGTCATTTTTAATACTAGAATATTTGACATATATAAGCACTTTGAAAGCCTTATTTAAAAAATGAGTCAAGATTTTTTAAAACATGATGTGGTTTTTTTGAAAAATAAAAATCAACAGCACTGTTAATTTTTATTTTTCAAAAAAACCACATCATGTTAAAAAGCCCCCAATCAATATCATATTCTGCGTACGAACGTGACCCAATATAATCCACCTTTTGTGGCATTCCCCCCTCCCTTCCTCCCATCGTATAATGGAGCGTCTTTGAAGGTCTTTTTTGGGGATGTCACCCCCATATTAATTACCATTTCGACTCATTTTATTGTTATTATTCGTATGTACTTAATTATTCTACTTTATAAAAATTGTCTGACCTTTAAATATTGTTTAGAATATCGATTTCAAGAACTTCTTGAGCCCTGAAATTTGAGCCTTCTATTTTTTAATGGAGTTTTTTTTTTCGAATGTGATCTTTGTTGAACACTCACTTTCAAATTGTACGTTTCAGGAAATGTTAAATAGTGTTTGCAAAGGTTGACAGAACATTTTTAGTCTAAATTTGATAGGCAATTTTCAATAAAATGTGTCTTTATTTGTGTATATCTTTAAAATCTTGAATACAATTTTGTTTATCACAATCAAATAGATTCCTACTCACAAAATATCAAAAAATCATCCAATGAACCTATTCCGGCTTATAAATCTTGTTTAGATTACTTTCACAGCTTGATGTTTGCAATTCCTTCGTTTTTTCCCCATTTTCAATTACGTATGTTTTGTGTATTCATGTCAGAAAGAAATTGATTCGAACCCTTCCCATCCGAAGATCGCCAAAATGCTTAACGGTGGTTATACAACACCAATTATATATGCAAGCAAAAGCCAGCATTTTTGTACATGGGCAGGACATTTACACCCAATTTCTTCTCTCCATCTCATTTTTCCTTCAGCTTGATTAGCGCTTTGAAAATTGTCATGTTGTTACAAAACTGCATTTTTCCATTCCTTTTTGAAAAGTGAAATTCCGAAATAATTACTGCAGATTTTTTGGCGGCATTTTTGTTTCCAAACAATATTTTTTATGTTATATTTAACTGTATGTGAAGTTTCTTGCAAAACCAAAAAAAATGCCCATAAAAATGATTTGTTCCCATATTTTATTACCTTTTTTCCCCATTCCTTTCCTTGGGAGGCCTTTCCTAAACAATGTTTATTGAAAAAGTGAATAAATTCGAAAAAATATACATATTTTGCATTTCAAATTTTGTTGTTTTCAGTCGATTCCCAATTTGCCAAGTGCTGAAACTCCAGTTTTTGTTCCACCGCCGCCACCACCGACTGAAAACTCAATAATGGGATCACAGCCTGTACCAAGACTTGCAAATTTAGTAAGTTTTTTTTAAACAGGATTTTTAGCATATTTAAGGGATTTTATTGGAATTAAAATCTCAGAAATATCTTTATTTCGTTTATGGCAAAAATCTAATAAACTTTAATGAATTTCGAGCAGTGACCTAGTTTTCGTTTTTTTTTGGATTTCTAGGGCATTGGTCTGAATTTTTGGAGGGTAGGCCTTGTGTTTGGAGACTCAAGTGTTTGGAGGCACATGTGTTTGGAGGCACAAGTGTTCGTTTTTGTAGCGTTTCAAGACCCGAACGATATTTCAGGCGCATGCGCCTTGAAATGTCTGCGTCTCTCAACGTCACATGATAAGGGCAGTTGGTTGCCGGCCCTGATCGTTGTCTGCATGCCCAAAAATGTATATACCGGGCGCAAGTGGGCGCGGCCGGTTTAATTACCCAAGTTTTAAGTCTACCTCAGGTTAACCTCAAACTTGGGAAATTGAACCGGCGGCGCCCACCTGGGCGCGGTATTTACATTTTTGGGCATGCAGACAATGATCAGGACCGGCAACCAACTGCCCTTATCATGTGACGTTGAGAGACGCAGACATTTCAAGGCGCATGCACCTGAAATATCGGTCGGATCTTGAAACGCTACAAAAACGAACACTTGTGCCTCCAAACACAAGGCCTACCCTCAATTTTTGAGAATTAATATAGATTCCGGAATATTCCGGCACCATATTTTATTCCTTATGGACCTATTCAGTTTGAAAAAAAAATACAAAAAATGTCGAGAAATTCAATGCAGAAATTGCAGAGAAATGTCGAGAAATGCAGAGAAATAGCAATTTCTCTGCATTTCTCGACATGTCTTTTTTTCGACCCAGACGGTCTTTTTGGGTATAAATCAGATATTTTGGGCATCTAAGGGCCATTGGGACTCACTACTGAATTTTTTGTATAATTTCCACAATCATAGACACGAAAACAAACATTTTCCATAAAATTGTTTAAAGGGACACAGATTAAATCGTTTGGGTCTCGAAGAAAACCAGTTCAAACAATGCGGAGAAATTGAAGTTTCTCTGCATTTCTCGACATTTCTCTGCAATTTCTGCATTGAATTTCTCGACATTTTTTGTATTTTTTTTTCAAACTGAATAGGTCCATTAAAACTCAAAAAACATTTTCAAAATTTTAAAAAATGTTGAAAAATGAAATTAAAAAAGAAGACTCTAGAAAATACCGTATTCCTTAAAGGGACACGACGTTTTTCAAACGTTCGTTCCTATTTTTTTTTTCAAAAATTCAAATCTTCGAAGATCTTCTGTTAGAACCTTTTTTGTTGGTTTTAAGTAAATGGGAAATTATTTAACAAATTAATTGAAAATTATTATTGACTTCAATAATTCTTTTCAATACTTAGTTTCTAAAAAAATAGTCTTTATTAGAAACTGTGTAAAACGGTATGTTCCTTTAATGAATACGGTATCTTCTCAATAGAACATTTTTAAAATCAAAAAACAATATTTCTGCAGGAAAAATCGTCTCCAAGTGACGAATTCGGTTTCAATCTACACGCTGAAAGAAATCGTGGACACTTCATCGGAACTGTCGACGCTGGAGGTATTGGAGAACGAGCTGGACTTCAAATGGGACAACGAATCGTTGGCGTGAATGGATTGTTAATCTATCCAAACACCCCACATAAAGAAGTTGTTGCCTTGATCAAGAAATCACCACTTTCGACGACACTTTTGGTCGCGCCAGAAGATGTTGACAGATGGTATCGTGATCATGGTGCCGAATATTCGTTCCAAAATGCTGAAAGATATGGCGAGCAAGCTGAAAACCATCACGAGAATCATCATACTAGTCGTCATGGAACTGTGTCCCATCATGAAAATGTGCCAAATAAAACGAATGGTTTTGAGGTTTCAACCAATGTTCCAGCGTTGAATCCACATGTGAGCTTACACAGTCATTAAACCGGAATAGAGCTTCATTTTCAGAGCATCCAGGTCAATGAAGAACGTGAAACAACCAGAACAACATTGACAACAAAAACGGAAACAACTTCTGTTAATTCTTATCAATACAAGGTATCGGAACAACCAACACGAATACTCACAACGTGCTCGTTTTTGAATGTAAGTGATCCGGACCATAAGTTTGATACCACCCACGGAAATTATCGTTCACCGCTTTTTCTATCAAAATTTATTTATTTATTTTTATCCCTTGGGTTCGGATCACCAATTTTCTCTAACACTGTTGCGTACATTTTATGTTTCGCTTTTTTCTTACAACTAAACCAATTCAGGGAGACGCTTACAACCCATATTCAGCTGTTGGAAATGATTCGGATGACTTGTTGGCACAGGTTTTCAGTCAAGTCAATGTTCCAGTCTTGAATGTCCAAGATAACGTCGTTGTCACTAGTCACACTCGCGAGATTTCTGAAGACGTCACTTCGTCCGCTTCTTCGTTGTCTTCTCATCGTGAAAGTGCTGTGGACGTTCCAGCTAGTCATCAGGTTTTAATTTGCTCTAATTCTTAAGTTTTTGGGTGTTTTTAGTTTTAAAAAATAACTATAGTATCATTTTTTTAATCAAACATGTCCCCTATAATGTTTACAGTATGTTCCATCATATGTATCGGCTCAAACCCAACAAACTCAATACAATCATCATGAATCTCATCAATCCCATCAACAACCATCACCAATTTCAAATGGAAGTAGCCATGGATATAACGGCGGATCAACAAGTGGTAATGGATACATGGAATCAAGTACATGGTTAAAATAAAAATTGCAGGATATGAAGATGATGACATCTATCATTTGTCAGCAAAAGAAGCTCGTGAACGTTTGAGACAAAAACACATCAAACCACATTTGTGAGTTGTTATTAAATACTTTTTTGTGAATTGAAAAAATAGGGGGAGGGAGACCTTGCTTCAATACTAACTCGAATACCTGCGAAATAATAATTTAGTTACGAAACGTACATCTAACTTTCGAAATTCTGGCAAAAATTTTGATTTTTGGATGAAAATTAGGAAAATCAGCGTTTTTCCCGTATTTTATGAAGAATTTTAGTTCCTATAAGAAAAAATTTAGTTCCTATAAGAAAAAATAATTAGAAACTTATTAAAGATAATTGACGACGTTAAGCAAAAAAAAGCTGAAAATCGGACAAAAACGAGCAAAATTTGAAAAAAACACAAAAGAAATCAAAAATTCAAATTTCCGCGCACACACCTGACTGCAGTTCAGTAGAGCGCACATGACAATTCATAAAACGCGGCGAAATTTTCAACTGGCATGGGTCTATTGTTTGTCGCAAAATTTTTGAATTCAAAGCGAACAACAAAAAATACACGTATCAGCATTTAGAAAATAGATTCAGATTTGAAATTTCAGTAAGGAAATCAGTAAAGCTGCAGTTTTCATTTTCCGTCGTGTTAAGAAAAAATCGGTTGAGTTAGTGGGAAACTGCAAGCCGAGAAAATGAGCTTCAAAACAATGGCCTAGAAAGTTTTTTCTAGTTTTCGCCGGTGGACACCTTTTCTGGGCCATTGTTTTCAGGCGCATTTTCTCGGCTTCTAGGTGGTTTTAAAAAATTTTAAAAACAAATTCGGAATGAATATAAAGTCTAGTTTTATCATTGCTACATTCATTATCTTCAGAGCTCATTTCGAGTCAAATGTATTCCCTTCAAATCGTTTTTCATTTTACAGGCGTGACATGAGTCTCAACGAAAAATATCAATTGGTCAGCAACATGTAAAATAAATCACCTTCTCGCCACCAGACTCCTTCAATCATGACCTAATATCTTGTTCCTGTGATTATTAAAACTTCTCATCAGAATCATTATTCGTTTAGCTCAATTATATTTCTCTTCAAAATTATCGATCGACATAGAATTGAATTTCTAGTTTTCTGTGCCAAGAATTGCCACCTTCTAAATCACTTCCTTTTCAACAAAATAATTCAGTGTTTACTAGTCTTATGCATGGCTATTTGTTTTTTTTTTCTCTTATTTATGTGGCGAACGTTTCAATTTCATATTCAGTCATGTGCAATATGTTCTTCCTTCATTTTTTATTCATTTTTACTTCCGTATCAATTAAACTTTTTTTTTGAGGTTCATCCGCGTTCGTAGTAATTTTCTTCGGCGCAAAATTTGCAACTTTTTTCACTTTTTTAGCCTGCTAAAATCATGAGCATCATCAAAGGAATAATCACAACAAAAAACTCACGCAAGTGTAACATCGAACTTGTGAAGTTGAAAATGGATTGATTATTGTTCCATCAACTGAAAAAGCAGCAACCAAAAATGCAAAAACCGTCAGGTAAAAACACGTTTCAAATATATTTGAATTTCTTTCCTGAAAATTTGCACATATATATATATATATATATTTTTTTTTTAAATGGGATCAACAAACATTTTCAAAATGTCGCAGCCCAACATAAATGGCACACGATTCGATCGTGATTACAATCGGAAACAAGAACGAACGATAAATCGAAGGAATATGTTCCAAAACATAATAAAGTATCAAAAACGAGGAAGATGTCATCGAGCCACAAATTACGACATAAATCAATGACGCGGACAATGAGCTCGACTCTGAAAATTAGAAAATGTTCTCAAATGTCTTTTTTTTTTCCTCCCTACCAAGTGGCCTTTGAACACTAAAACAATCTGCATGCTCTGAGAAACGAACAATATTCGTAAGGAAAAATCCAAGCGCCGACACAAAAATTGAGCCGAGCAAAACGGTTCGTCGACTGAATCTGAAACCGTACATTTCAGCATTCTTATTCTAATAAAAACAACAAAAATAACTTTGAAATCAACGCAACCGTCAGAATAATCGAAAACGATGATAAAATTGATGAAAACGCTGTTGTTTCGTGCGGTGTGAATGGCGATAGCAAACGTCCAATTATAATTTTGTAACAAGCATCTACTAAAGATAGAGAAACTCTGAAAGTTGATTAAAATTTTTATTTCGAAGAGGAAACACCTACAATACAATAGTCAAACCAATCAACTTGTTTCGGAATGGTCTTATCGGGAAAAGGTAGCGGAGTCCTTCAATAACACTAAAAGGAACATGTCCGTGATAATGAATATCATCAACATTTGCTTCCACATTCAACGGTTCTGAAAATTTATAGATTTACAATTCTTTAAAGACGCTGTTTCATTAAGTATATAAGTGTGCGTTTCCAATACGCTCTTATTTTCTCGACTTACAAGTTGTTAAAGGTCTTTGAACGGATTTTGAAGTTTTTGAATTTTGGAGATTCTGTTAGATATATGGCCGAGGACTAGAAAATCCAGAGGGACTAGTTATCCACACTTGTGTTTCTAGGCCACCTGTTTTCTCGTTAGTTTTGATTGGGAAAAGCAGTCAAGCTCATTTAAAGCCAGTTTGGGATTGTTTTTGTTATTTCTAGTCGAGCGCTAGTTTTCCTAGCAGTGGCTAGTATTTATTTTGTTCTTTGAAAACGTATAATTGTTAACGGTTTTTTCACTGAGTCGAAATAAATAAATCAATTCTTTGTTGACGTGAAAAATGTGTGCGTTTCAAATAACCCCTTAACGTTATCCTGGGAATTTCAAATTCCAAAAAATTCACAAAGAACTTTGTAAATCCGTAGCACTCCAATTCGTGTTAATAGTGTGTGTGTGTTTTGTAATTGTTCCATTCTACAACATTTGAGCCAAAGTTCACGGTTTTCACGATATTTTTTGAAAACTTTAAATTCTCCCTTGACTTGAAACCATTTCTAAAAGCTCACCATTAGTTGCACCCGTGCTAAACTTTTTGATGATCGCTTTAACACTTCGCGAGTCTCGATTCACAATTGATAAAACCAATTGATTCGGTATCAAAATCGAATAAACCGCCGTCATCGCCGCCATTATGAACAACAGCGTCTGATTTCCCCTAGCCACGTCCATCTTTCGATAAATTGCCACCGGAATTAATGTAAACGTATACTTCATAAAGAAGGCAAATCCCATCGAATACATCCTCCACACTCTCGGACCATTCTCAGCAATCGATTGAAGTGTTAGAATACAAATGGCTTTTGATAAAAGCTGAAGGGTGATGTAGGAAAAACGGTCGTAGAATGGGCGTTTTGTTCCGAGACTCATCAGGAATACCATGCTTGAAATGGCGCTGAGAATAATAGTCAAACGTGTGCCACGATATCTGAAATTTTAAGAATTTTTTAATAGAGCGCTTTATGGCTAATGAATGCGTCAGGGATGAAAATATACTTCATACTCATTTCAAATCTCTTTTTAAAATTTTATAAAACCACCTGGAAGCCGAGAAAACAAGCTTCAAAACAATGGCCTAGAAAAAGTGGCCACCGGCGAAAACTAGTCCGCAAGCTTGAAAAATCCAAAAAAAGAAAAAAAAGACTAATATCAGCATTCTGCATAACTATTTATTAACTAAGCACGAAAAAATCTCATAGGAAAAAGTTAGGCCAACCTTTTCTAGGCCATTGTTTTGAAGCTCATTTTCTCGGCTTCTAGGTGGTTTTAGAAAATGTTAAAAACAGATTTGGAATGAGAATGAAGTCTATTTTCATTTAAGCTACATTTATCATTTCCGTAACGCCTTCCTTTAAAACTTTTCGAGATATATATTCACCTATACAACAAAACCAATATGGCACAACCAAGAGTATCACCAATCGCATGAAGTCCTTGAAGACGCTCTAATTTTATTTTACCGTGTGGTAATTGCTGAAAAACTTCTTTTTTTTCAAATTTTTAAAAAATTCCACATGTTTTCTTCAAAAAATGTTTTTAATTCCACCTGCCATTGAAATAACATTTCCTTAAAGTTTTAAAATAACTCACGATTTCGCCGTCATCATTCATCGGGTTATTATTTTCAAAAACAAAAGTCCTCTGGTTATTATCCCATATTCTGAAAATTGAGAATCCGTTTAAAACTTCCAGCTTAACAGCTTACGCAAAATCCTTATTGGGATTCGAAAAAACTTCTAATTTTTTGTTCCATGTGAAAAATATGGAGAACAGCACGCTGTTTGCAAACACATTTAGAATGAAATAGGAATTGTTGCAATTGAGAACCTCCCACAATTGATCCAGAGTTCGTTTTTTGTCAGTCAAACGTTTTTTTAAGCGATATGCCTTTAAAAATATTGTTTTATTTAGATTATTATTGTTTTGAAAAGAAAACGCAATACTCGTTCTTTCGGCGGCTTGAGGACGTCTTCATAAGCTTCATCGTTCAACATTTTTTAGAATAAACGAGAGGTAAGGTATTTTTGATTCTTCGTTTCGACGATAAGGAATAAGAATGAAAAAATGAAATAGTGTAGAATACGCGGTTTGGAAAGCGTGAACCTTGCATTTTTTTAAAAACATATTCATTAGAGAACCATATTTTTCGACACTAAATCTATGAATTTGCTCAAATTTTTGCGTACAGGTTCATGAGAGACTTCTTCTGAAAATCTCTAACATTTTGCCACCACTGGTGGTGTTGAGGCAAGTTATGAACCCACCCTCCAAATTATATTTTTTCTAATAAATGTCAAATTATTTTTCATCGATTCATATGTCCAAAAGATCAAATTTTTCTGAAGTTCGACATAAATGTGTCTTAAAGGAGGGATTTACGGAGCTAATAAATGCGCCTGGGATGAAAAGATACTTCATTCACATTCAGAATCTGCTTTTAAAATTTTCTAAAACCACCTAGAAGACGAGAAAACGCGCCTCAAAACAATGGCCTAGAAAAAGTGGCCACCGGCGAAAACTAGTCCGCACCCATGAAAAATCCAAAAAAAAAGAAAAAAACATTAAAAAAGGACTAATATAAGCATTCTGCATAACTATTTATTAACGAAGCACGAAAAAAGTTCGTAGGAAAAAGTTATTCCAACTTTTTCTAGGCCATTGAATTGAGGCGCATTTTCTCGGCTTCTAGGTGGTTTTAGAAAATTTTAAAAACAGATTTGGAATGAGAATAAAGTCTATTTTCATTTAATATACATTTATTATTTCCGTAAAGCCCTCCTTTAAAATAAAACCCTAAAAATTTCATCGTTAAATGTAATGTGCAGTTTGAGCAAAGATATGCTCCATCACAAGTATGTCACTCTTCTTTTCCTCCACTGTCGAATCAAAAATTGTGCGTTGGCAATTAGCCAGCCTCGTTCACTCAATTAATAAACCGGAAAATTCGCTAGAAAATGAATTATCAAATTTTCCAGTGTTTTGAGTGCCGGCTACCGCGTCGCGTGCGTGCGAAGCGTCAGTGAAGATGGGCAGCCCTCAAAACGCAATGATCGAGAATATTTGAGTTGGTAATAGTTGAACTGTAAAATTTTGAAATTGTCTTATTGATAAATAAAATAAAATAGTAATAAAATCTTAGCCGCCCGTTACAGTTAGATCCCCTTGGAATTCTAATAATTTATATTGAGTCCATTTTCAGTCGTTTTTGAAATTTGAACAATTTTCGTCTTCAAAAATAAAGAGAAAAACAAAAAAAAATGTAATAGAACTCGAAAAATAGTAATTTGTAGTAATTTTTGAAATAGTAAAAAAAAAAGAAGTAATTTTTTGATAATTTAAATAGTACAGTGTTTCTTTATTTTTTTGTCAGGAATCTTTTTATCCATTCGAAATCAAAAGTGCTACGAAATTTCTAAAAGTGGTTTTCACACCCATAATATTTTCCATAATTTCAGCCAACATTTAAATGTTTTTATCTTTTCTCGTTTATTTCCTAAAAATACGGAGGTACTCCATTCGTACCGACATCTGACGCACGATTTTTGCTTCACAAAAAATTTGTATCAAGCGTGGTATAATATCCCAAACAAATTCCTATTATAGAGATCAGCTTCATATTCATGACTTTATCAATTTTCTCATCATTTGTTTCGGTTTCTTCTTAGTCACTCGTGGTTCAGGGCAGCAGAAATTATTGTTCATTGCTCAAATTTTGTTCAGCGTGGGATATTGGATTTCCAGATCATTTCCGCAGTGGGGATTTTTTAAAATGAAGTAAAATATCAGATAATTTTAGAAGTCTATTGATGCAAATACATTTCAAACCAAAGAACAGTTTTTCTTTTGAATTTTTCATTCTTGTCTCATTTACACATAATCCTCGAAAATTCTCACCAAAGTTCGTTTGACCCTCTGGAGCACTAAGAGATTGTATCCTATTTGTCTATCCGAAAACAATTGTCGAGAACATACCCAGAATCCGCGGATATTCTCACGAAAATGTAGTTTTCTTCAGAAAATAATAGTAACCTGTTTCGATCAACATGTTTATCGTAGTATAATCTTCGCTTGACATTCTAATTTTTAACTTTTCCTTTGTCACCCTTTATTTTTATGAAAACTTAAGTAGTTACTCAAAATTTTTGACTTCATCTAGATACGACTGTAAGAAAAATTCTATTTTTGCCCGAATATTTTTGATTTTTATTTCAACACACAATTTTAATTCATCAATTTCCGCCATAAGTACATAGATAATTTCATCATTCTAGCCTTTAAGCATCTAAAAATTCCGACAGACTTTGTTCAGCTAAAAGAAAACAATAACAATATGTTTCGACACCTTTTATATTCCTCAATTATTGTATTTTAACTCCTTATCACTTGCTTTCGTATATAAACGCATGTTTTCTCCTCGTGGCTCTCCTTTTTGTTAATTTCCGGGCCATGAGAAATAGATCTTTAATTTTTTAATATAAAACATTATTTCAGTTAATTGAATGAACTGCTGGAATATTGGCATGTCAACTACTATTATGGTCACGGTATGTTTATAATTCCACGCTAAAAACAAAATGAAATGTGCTCAAATTTTAAGAATTAGGCTCTTAAATCTACTCTGAAAATCGTAAATTCTGGAGGGTTCGAGGAGGCGAGTTTTGGGCCTCCAAAGTTGCAAATTTATATTTTTAAACGTTGTTTTTATTTGGGCCAACTTTACCTAATTCTAATGAAATTTTTGAATTATTAGGTTGTCCGGAAAGTAATCGCAATTTTTTCGATTTTTTTCAAACAAAAATTTATTAATTGAAAACAATTATCAATGAGTGATATATTGGCCATGTCGTTGGATGACCTCGTGCCAACGCAGCGGAAGTTGTTCGATTCCCTTTGCGTAGAATTCCGGGGGCTGGCAGGCGAAAAAGTCATCAAGGTACGATTCCAGGTGCTCTCGGTCGTCGAACTTCAAATCTTTGAGAGAGTTTTGAAGTGAGCGGAACAAATAATAATCAGATGGGGCAAGGTCGGGTCTATACGGTGGATGTGGCAGAACTTCGATATCCAGCGCCTGAATTATGTTCTTGGTCGCTAAAGCGACATGTGGTCTTGCATTGTCATAAAGTAACAGAATCCGTGAGGCTCCCGGGCGAAAGAGGTGGTGTTGATCGTACATTTTTTGTATTTGGAGAGAGTATAGGTCCGCTTTGACATTGGCTTGATCTGGAAGAAGTTCGCGGTAGATAACGCCTTCCTTGTCCCACCAAATCGAAATCATCCCTTTTTTTCCTTTGACGTCTGTTTTTCTAGTTTCTCCAGCTGCTACCCATTGAAGCTTTTTACTATGATTGAACAAAGCACATCAATTTTCATCTCGAATGAAAATATTTTGAATTCACTCCGTGTTCCGTTTTCGGCTGAGCTAAGACAAGGCAATGGTGCAACATGTTCTTATGATCATCAGTCAAATCGTGAGGAACAAGTTGACCAAACTTTGGCTCTTTCCACTTGCTCGGAGATGGCGGTGTACTGTTGTTTTGTGTAGCCCAAGTGCCGAAGACACTTCACGAACATTTGATCTGGGCTCTTCCTCCAGCTCCTTCTGGAAACGCTCGTCGATTTCAAGCTGATGGCGCCGTATAGTGACTTGTTCGAGAGATCGTCGTCACCTTCTTTGAAGCGATGGAACCAGAAGTTCATCATTTCGTATTTGAGGATGTCCGTGCCTGTCGCATCGCACAAATTTCGATGAGCATCAGCGGCTGAATGTCCCAACAGGAACTCGTAAAGGAAACAGCCCCTGAGGGCATGGTTATCTTTCAAGAGAAATTCCGCCATATAAGGATTATCCGTATTTCAGATAAGGATTATCTGAAATACGGAAACACATATTCATTGTGAAAGACTTAATGCATAAAATAAAAAAATAAAAACGGAAAAAAACTCCTCGAGAAATGAACGAGGTGAAACAAAAAAAATTGCGATTACTTTCCGGACGACCTAATAGATTTTCATTGCTTCGCCAATTTTCATAAATTTTAAATTAATTTATCATTTTATTTATTAGTCGAAAAAAGCAATTCAAATTGGCTCTAGCCGCTTTTGGCAGTGTTCATAACGGGATTTCGGTTATTCGAAAAAAAAGTCGACGAAAATCGAAAATTTTGTTCAAAAAAAGTATCTTAATTATCTGAAAGAACCAAAATTACCCAATTGTTTCGAAATATATTCGGAAGGCATGGTTTTGGAGTAATGGCAAAGGTGTTGTCCAGTGGAGCGCAATTTTAAAGGAGGACTTTACGGAGATAATAAATGTACCTTAAGGGAAAATAGACTTCATTCTCATTCCAAATCTGTTTTTAAAAATTTCTAAAACCACCTAGATGCCGAGAAAATGAGCTTCAAAACAATGGCCTAGAAAAGGGGACCACCGGCGAAAACTAGTCCGCAGGCATGAAAAATCCAAAAAACATGAAAATGGAGAAAAAAAACATAAAAAAGGACTATTATATAAGCATTCTCCATAATTATTTATTAACGAAACACGAAAAAAGCTCATAGGAAAAAGTTCGGCCAACTTTTTCTAGGCCATTGTTTTGAAGCTCATTTTCTCGGCTTCTAGATGGTTTTAGAAAATTTTAAAAACAGATTTGGAATGAGAATGAAGTCTATTTTTATTTAAGATATATTTATTATCTCCGCGGAGCCCTCCTTTAATTATCTCGAGGAAACAAAATAACATAGCTGTTTCGATTTATATTCGGAAGGCATTGTTTCGGGCTAATGGCACAAGCGTTGTGAAGCGCAATTATGAAGCGCAAGCTGCCTTTAAAGTGTAAAATTTGAGCGAATTTCAATTTGGGAGTAAATCCCAACCCCGTAAATTTAAAATAACAAGTTTTTATTCAGGTTGGCGCGTTCGGCTTCTTCTTCAATAGTCTGGCAATGTTTGTAATTTACCGTAACCCAGTGCTTCACAACACATTCGGAATGTTATGTTTTTCACATTTAATATCAAATTTAGGAGTTCTTCTATGTTTCACAACATGGCCAATAGCGATGATTTTAAAGTATAAGTGAATTTACTAAAAAATTAAAACTACAATAGCAGATTTCATCATTTTCAGCCAAGACAACGATATCAGTCATAATTCTATAGGTAAACGGGTTGGACAGATAATGATATTCTTCTGGTACACTTGCCTTTTCTCCCATGTTGCTATCTCACTCAATAGATTCATATCAATCGCATATCCTGTTAAAGTTCGTGAGAGCCAAGAAAAATGAATTCAAATTTCTAAAAATTACAGTCTATGCAATTTTTCACAGTGAAAAACACATTTATTGCCTTATCAATTATTTGGATAATTTCGTTCATAGTTATTATCCCATATTTTAAAGGTAATCTTTTTGTAAGTACTCAAAATTTAAGAAACAAAGGGGGAGTGAGAAAAATTTGCAGACATTTAAAAGATGATTCATGTCTGGGGAAAAATTTCCAAAAATTTCCAGAAGAAACATGTTACATTGCGTTCAATGCTCTAGACTTTCATTGGCAATATTCAGAAGAGTATCAATGTGGAAGAGTCTTATCCTTGTATGAAAAAACTACATATGCATTGAATACAGTTTTATTGATTTTTTTCCAGATTTGATTTCATCTCCGGCGTTGTTATGTGCATTTTTTCTTTCACAACAGACATGTGTACATTGTCAAAACTTCGACTAGCGAATAATGTAAGAGTTGAAGATTATTTTCTAGAAAATATTACTTTAAAAAAACTAAAATGTTTCGGAATATTGTCCTAGTTATAACTCAGGAAAAAAGCATTCTCGTTACTCCTCTGGAAAGCTGAATAAAAATAAGTTATGAAGATAAATGGTCCATAACTCGACTAAAAATTCAATTATCGTTCACGTTAGGCTAAAGTGAACCGATTATAATTAAGAAAATTCAGTACGGTAATTAAAAATTGAACGCGGAAAAGCGGGCGTGACATTTTTGCAATTGTGCGGCACGGTTTCACAAAACGCGTTATATTCAGCTATTCAGGGTCGCAATTTTGTAATTCGGAGTCAGAAAAATTAGATTAAGCTATACTTTACATGTTTAACGCATAAACTTTATTTTTTCATGCGTAGTAGGCGTTAAAATGCCATTTGTAAAATATTCGAATTTTTGCGTGTGTGCAATTTGTCGTAACTGTGTACGCACACAAAAAGCGTTGTCCGTGATTCCAGTTCACATTAACCCACCGTGTCTTTTCTAAAGTTTGACAATTTTGATGTGTGGAATTTGAAAAAAAAATTCGAGGTGCACGTTATTTCTTCTTTACGAAATTTGCTCACATTTGGCCCCTGAAATTTCTATCCAAACCTCTTGAGCCCGAGCCATGCTATGTTCAAATTGTCAAGTTTTGAAGCTCTATAGCTTACGCCCTTTCTCATTAGCAACTAACATTTACAGTTTCTTTTGAACCTTCAGTCCGATATCATTCATTTTAAGTAATGAGCAAAGTCTCAAACGTTTGACCTAAGCTCAAAACTTTCCATTGTGAGTCTATTCTGAACTAGTGTGCCAAATGAAAAATTTTCCAATCTGGATGCCAAAATTAACAGAGATCGATATACATGCACACTAACATGGTTTTTTGTCAGTTCCAGATAATGGCAACATCTGGAAACACCGTCGCTGAAATGCACAGAAGACGAAAAAATGAAATTCGATTATTCTCTCAAGCTTTCACTCAATGTATAGTGTTTTGTATAACATTATTATCATTTCATGTTTTCGTTCTAATATCTGATAATCTTTGGTGGAAGTTTGCGACGGTTACAATGGTATGGATTGCGAACCATTCTGTTGATGGACTTATTGTCGTCTTATTTCATTTTCGTGTGTCGTTATTCAAAGAAAAACCATCGTCGCTTGCTACACCTTCAAGCAAATTCTTCACTTCAAATGTGACAGTGAGTAGATTTAATTTCAGTATGATAAACTATTTTATAAAATTTTTTTAGGGGGGATCAATAGTACGAATTCAACGAGCAATGGATAATTGATAATTACATTTTTGTGACTTTATAATTATTTCATTAATATATTTCCAAAAAACTTAATTTATATATAAATATATTTTTCAAAAACAAAAATAAAACAAAATGAAAATAAAAGGGAAAACATCATTCGAATTCCTGGGACATTCCATTGTTTTCTGATGTTCCAATCTGTTGTCTTCTTTTCAATTAATTTTTTGACTCATTTTCTCGATTGTCTTCTGTCACATACATTTCCTTTGTCACCATTTTTGTGCAAATCAATTTTTTCGGCCTCGTTGAATTTCTCTCACTACGCATTTTCTGATTTTTTAGGGCATCTTACAAGTTTCCCTTGCTGTTAAAGGAAGGGTGTCACTTATTCGTTAAATAAGCCAAGCAACAGAAACCCAATTATAACAAAGTGCGCGAAATGGAGGTATTTGAATATCAGCTCATAATTTCGTATACTAATTTTAAATTTCTAAAACAAAAACCAAGCGATTCCCTTCAAAATACGGTGTATGCAGCAAAAATTCGAATTCGCATCATATAAATCCAACTGTAATTAAAGAAGGGAATCAATTTAAGCTTTCTAACTTTGGCACTCATTTTTTATTGCAGTTTTTTAGGCTGTATTTGGATTGGATTTTGAAAACCGAATTTTATACTATTAAAACAGGAACTTTCAAATTACGTGAGATCCTGTCTTGAAGGCACGATCTTACAGGATCTAAGAAGACACAAACACTGATAATTTTCTTGAACTTTGGATGTACATATTCTCAACGTAAAATTTTTGTATGACGCAAGCTGGTTTTGATCTACTCAGGGAAAGCAATGTACCGGAACATTCCCATTTTGTCCGTGGACAAGTCCCGGACCGTCCCGGACATTTACAGTTTTGCTCAAACATGTCCGATTTTCAAAAACTTTACTGCAAATGAAAGTGAGAGCATTACTGACTTCCTTAGTAAAATTCGGAGGCTATAGCTGAAATCTTTGATACTGAAATATGCATTTCATTTTCATTATTTTATTTTTCGATCAAATAAAGCCGCCAACAAACAAATGTGTAACATTACTCGAAAATTAGGTGGAGCTTCAAAATTTCACCAAAGAGTTCAGTAACGCTCTAGCTTCATTTCCAGTGAATTTTTTGAAAATCGGACATGTTAGAGCAAAACTGTAAATGTCCGTGACGGTCCGGGATTTGTCCACGGACAAAATGGGAATGTTCCTGTGCATTGCTTTCCCTGAGTACCCAGCAATTTCTAAGTCTCTCACAAAGTCATGATATTTTTCCAGCGAGCGGTTGCATTTCGGTTTTTCTTTTCGAAAATTTTAACTTGACAATAACTTGGTGAAAATCCAATTTATTGGCGCTTAAAAATTTCCATGTTAAGATTATCATATCGCGCTTCGATATATTGCAACCTTTCATAGAGTTGATCAATAAACACCAGAACTGAAATAAAATGAAAATAAATATATTAATTGCTTGCACTAATGCCAATGTCAATTTCCATTAGAACTTCCGTTGTAGATAAATAATTATTTTTCCAGCATATTTGGACTAAAAGTATATGCGCGAAATAGTGAAAGAGAATAAATATTTAGCCTGTGCATCTGTCCAGAAACTAAAAATTCTGCAAAAAATTTCAATTTTTGCAGCAGTTTTGAAATCTACGAAAATCGCTGCGAGGCCATCAATGGTTCTTACTATTCGTTGCGAGACCAGTGACACATTTCACCGGTGTCCGACCATAATTGCGGAAAATATGATCAAGGCCCGTTGACCTTTGACGGTCTCGCAACGATTATCGTAGATTTCCGGTAAAAATTGAAATCTTTTTCAAGTTTCTGGATTTTTTGCAATTATTTGCAGAATTTTCAGTTTCTGGGTAGGTCCACTAAAATTCATACTTCCAAACCCATTATATTCATAAACGCCATGTAATCACGAATTTTCTAAAACAAAAATCAAAGTAGTCACATGATGAAATACTCACAAAATTGGCATAATTTTCAAAAATAGAGCATCACAAATGATCACTGCAAAAAAAACATGGCTCTGCCACAATATGGTAATTGGTCAATTGAATTTATGGAGGGCAAAACATGTAGGATGGGGGGCAAATTCAAAGCAAAGCTCTAAAATTTTTGCTTCTTCTTCTTCTTCCTTTTTTATAGCTCAATAAAACGTATATTTTTTCATTCCAATTATATTAATCGAACTTTTTTTTCAGCTGCCCCTTCGCTAAAACAAAGTGGTGTTGTTGTTGCATTTAGTATGTTTTGAGGTCTAGATTTAAAAAAAACCAAAAAAAAATCATGTCTCAACGGTCTCATTTATTCTCACTTTTTCAAAGTTTTCGAAACAAAAGTGCGCTCAATTATAACATTCGTTCAAGTTCTAGAAAAAATGAAAAATATTTTTGTTCCATCCTAGAATATTCACAAGTTCATAATAAAATGAAAGTTATCCAATAAATTTCTATCTGAATATATATATATATTTTTCTTGCTCTGACATCTGTTCATTCTTTTGACTTTATACCACATCCAACTTGATTCTTCACTTTTTTTTCTCAATTTTTAGTCTTTCTTCTTCTTATTTTTAATCAAAAAAGTAGTCGTTTTATTGCTTTTTTGCTCATGGTTTATGAGTGAAATGCAAAGGAAAACAAGTCAGTTTTCAACTCGAAAGATGCGGGAGCTCCCGTAAGTTAAAAACAACGTTTTTCTATTTATTTTTTGAACTTTCAAAATAGGTAGCATTTTGAATGATCTCAAAAACTCCAAATTTTTTAAAAAATTTCACACATGGTCTCTTGCATTTTCCGCATATTAGAGCTTCAAGCATCAAAGTTTTTAAAAAATTATTTTTATTCGTGATCATTTATTATACCACTTTTTTTCGTGGAAGTAGAAAAAGCGGACTTGTAAGTTAGATCTTTTTAAAACTAGTATAAAATTTAGCACACAAAAAAATTTCAAAATTTCAACCATAATGTTCAGAATTCCTTCAATTTTTCCAAAAAAACCGTATTTATGTAAGATAACCAACATTTTTAGAATTTGAAGGCAAAGGTATTTTTGTTTTCCATCTTTTAAAAGATTTCTAAAATAATTCTGAACATTTATTGAAATTAGTGCAAAAAATTATGTTTTTCGAAGACAATAAGGGGATTTTTGCGGTAGAGAATTATGGATGACTATAAGGACAAGGTCATAACCTGGGTGGTCCTTTTCCTTATAGTCCCCCATTTTTATAAAATTGAACCTCTTGTAAAACAACCTTTTATTTTAATTACTGCATTTTACCCTTATAAACTACACGGTAATCACTAATTTTAATGCTTCTCACACTTTCACTCCCAATTACTGTAGCGATGACGCAAAGACACCTTAAAAAAATTTCTGGCTACTTTTACAAACTTTTACATTTTTTAAAGTTTCCGGCTCAATTTATATCAAGAGCTCACTCTAGTCTATTTTGCGATTGCTGGACAAATGACATCGGCAATTTCAAATTTCATAAAAATTTCAATTTTTCTACTATCTTTGGACTATTTTCATATTTTCTTATGCTATTTTAAAACAATTATGAGATTTTTAAAGGCAGAGTTTCAGTTAACACGATCCAAATCCAAAATCAAAATTCGAATGGTATCCCAGGATGCACAAATATGTAGTCACATTCAAATAATTGTATTTCGCGCCAATTCTGACCGCGTTGCATAATCCGACGCGCATTCAAATTTTAACTTTTCGCGAATTTGGACGACTGCTGTAAAGAGTGTATTTATCTATGTGATTTCGCTTAAATTTCATTGTACTGATGAGAGAAAGCTCTAATTTTTGAAACTAAGAACAGGTAGGGTCAAATTAACTGACCCACTGTCTTTAAGTGTAATTTTTAAAGTTTTTGAATAAATTCTAATGGTAAGCTGTTTTCTTGTTAGATGACACATAGGATTCTTAAAGACAGTGTGCCAGTTAATTTGTACCCTACTTTATTTCAATTTTATTATTTTGAATATGCCTACATATTTGTATTGTTTTTTGTCTCATTAGAAATTTAATTTTTCTTTATTAATTTTGAATGTTAACACATTTTGATTGTGGCACGCTATCTTTAATTCAGATGTCTGTGGTGTAAATTCAATTTCAGTTAAAAAAAACAATATTCTGAAAAATCTAAACCTTCTCAACTCCGAAAAAAAAACCACAATTGTTTTTATTTCTCCCTTCCATCATTCAATTTCCACTTTTTTTGTCACACCAATCGAAAACAGAAAAAAAGAAAACCCCAGCGAGACATTGATGATGAAGCTTATTTACCTTTTTTTCGCCACCACTTCGTCTTCTTGTTTCTATTTTTTGTTCACCCCTTTTTAGACTGTGAGTGTGAGTTTTTGCCCCCGTCGTTATTTTTTTTCCTTTCCAACTAGTTTGAGTGCCAACAACAGCTCTCAATTTCCTTTCCATGCTCTCTCATGGTTTTTTCCTTTTTTTTGCTCTTCACTCATCACATATATTCTGTTAATGTTGTTTCAAATTTTTTCTTTCGTTGTTGCTCTTTCCTTTTCTGCTCTTCATTATCCTAGATAAATACACCATCTCATCCTCTTCTTCAACTGGTTTTAATCCTTTCTAGCGTTCACACCTTTTTAACTCTCCTTCTTTTCCGATTTTTATTTTTGGAAAAGTTTTCAACTTCAAGTTTTGCTATTAAAAAATTCCCAAATTCTCATTTTGTTTCCTAGTAATTGCTCATTATTTTTCATGTACATACATCCAAGGGAAAACGAAAAAAAGCGGGGAAATTTGAGGAATGACTGAATTTCCCATGGAATTTCGCACATTTTTAGTCATTTTTCTTTCTCACAAACTTGAACTTTTTAAAATCAATAAACTAAAAATATTTTTTTTTTATTAACCTAGTCAAAAAATGTATGTTTTTTTCCTGCAAATTCGCAGAAAACGAATCACAAGAAGCACCTACTTTTAATTATTGTAAAAACTTGCTGAACAACATTTTTATGGCTTCTTGAACTCGTAATCACATCGAAAATTCATATTTTAAGTCATTTACATTTACAGAATCCCCCTAATTTTTTCAATAGTACGCATTTTTCTAACATATTTGTATTTTGTATAAAATTTATATCCCCTTAATTTTTTAAAGACACACTGTCAGCTAATTTTCCACCCAATGGAGAACGAATGTGAAATAATAAAATAGCTTAGAAATTATAAAAAAAGTCTTATTAATTCCGGAAATAACTTAAAATTTAATTTTGATTTAATTTAATAAAGACATTCAATTTAAATACAGAGAAAATGCGCCGAACCCTTAACGCCTAAACGTTTTTTATGAAATTCCAAGGCCATTATTTGGTTTTCTAGGTCAAATAAAAGTAGAACTATCCATCTAAAATTCGATCTAAAAGTTAATTCTATATTCCGGAATGATAGTGAAAACATTTGCAAAAAAAGTAAAAAAAAGGCACCCGGAATCGAACTTTGGTCTCAAAAACGTAAAAGTGTCCACCAAAGCTGCCACAGCCAAGTTCGATTTAAAGGATGACTTGACGTAGATATTAAATGTACTTTAAATGAAAATAGACTTCATTCCCATTCCAAATCTGTTTTTAAAATTTTCTAAAACCACCTAGAAGCCGAGAAAATGAGCTTCAAAACAATGACCTAGAAAAAGTTTCCACCTGGCCGAACTTTTTCCTATGAGCTTTTTTCGTGTTTCGTTAATAAACACTTATGCAGAATGCTCATATTAGTCTTTTTTTTAATGTTTTTTTCATTTTTTTTTGGATTTTTTATGCTTGCGGACTAGTTTTCGCCGGTGGTCACTTTTTCTAGGCCATTGTTTTGAAGCTCATTTTCTCAGCTTCTTGGTGGTTTTAGAAAATTTTAAAAACAGATTTGGAATGAGAATAAAGTCTATTTTCATCCTAGATGCATTCATTACCTCCGTAAAACCTTTCTTTAAACTAAAACTGACCTATTTTGGGAAAAAAACTGACCTAGATCCGAAATTTTTTAAAAAAATTTTTTGGAGGTCAGATAAAATTGCCCCTTCAAACAAAAAAACTCCGATGTTGACTTGAAAAAATAATTTTTCCAAATTAAAAAAAAAACTGTTTTCAAAAAATTGTCATGTCATATTTCCAGAATTTTTTTAAAATAAAAACGAATTTCAAATTTATTTACCAAAACATCTTATCCAGCGTTCAATTCTGAGAATTCTATGTTAATTCTTCCACTTATTTTCTGTCCGGATTTCAAACACGAATTTCGTAGATCTTTAATCCATTCCATTACTCATATCAGACTTTTATCCCGATCAGCATTAGTTACTGAACTATGTACATAAGTGACTATTTCCTGAAAAATTATCTTTTCCAAAAAAAGCGTTATTATTTAATCAAAAATCTATTTTTTTATTTCAAACATGTGCTTCTTCACCGCAACCTATTTTCAAATCTTTCAATAATTCAAAAATCTTCAGTCGAGTCATTAACCAATGTGAGTACAAAGTGTGTATTAAAATAGGATTAGGTGAGAAAGAATCTCTCAATCTGATAAATATGTATATTCGACAAAATGTTTGATCTTCTTCTAGATTTCTGCATTAACTTCTCAAAAAAAATATTATGCTACATTTGACTTTCAAATGAGCTTCGAATGTTATATCCATATACATTTTTTTGCTAATTTTAGATGAGATGATGTCGTTTCGAAACATCTAGAAAACTTTTTTATCATTATAAATATCATGTTTTTTTTTTGCTTCCAGAAATCTCTTTTTAATACAGCGTAATAAATGCTATTCAACAAAAATTTGAATGGTTACTTCAGCAGTCTGGAAAAAAAAATAGAAAAGGGCACCCGGAATCGAACTTTGGTCTCAAAAACGTAAAAGTTTCCAACAAAGTGGCAGCCAAGTTCTATTTTTAGTTTTTTTTGAAAATTTAAAGGAGGGCTTTACAGAGATAATAAATGTACCTTAAATGAAAATAGACTTCATTCTCATTCCAAATCTGTTTTTAAAATTTTCTAAAACCACCTAGAAGCCGAGAAAAGGGGCCTCAAAACAATGGCCTAGAAAAAGTTGGCCTAACTTTTTCCTATGAGCTTTTTTCGTGTTTCGTTAATAAATACTTATGCAGAATGCTTATATTAGTCATTTTTTAAATTTTTTTTCTTTTTTTTTTGAATTTTTCATGCCTGCGGACTAGTTTTCGCCGGTGGCCACTTTTTCTAGGCCATTGTTTTGAAGCTCATTTTCTCGGCTTCTAGCTGGTTTTAGAAAATTTTAAAAACAGATTTGGAATGAGAATAAAGTGTATTTTCATTTAAGGTACATTTATTAGCTCCATAAAGTCCTCCTTTAAAAAATGAAATAAGAATTCGAGCCTGCCACAAAAATTTATAAAGTTCTAGAAAAGTGAAACAACCGAACTCTCCTAGAAAAGTGGCAGTTCTCACGGTAAAGTTCACATCCTTCTTCTTGATTTCGGAATATCCTAAATATCACGATTTTAATAGCCACATTCGAATTGAGTATTTTATTTCGTATATTTAAAGAATATTTATTGCCTCAGGCTTATTGCCGTTTATTTATTGCTAAGAGCCTTTAATGTCTTTTTTTTCGTTTTTTTTCTTTTCGTTCAAAACCAAATTATTTTATAAATACGTATAAATATTCAAAACTTCCAGACCGTACACTTGGAACCAAAAAGCACTCACTGGATGTCAGTGACCTCATTTTTTCGTCGTTTTTCAATCGACGTTGATTCGAACGCATCGCCGCCGAATTCGGCGGGAAGTAGTTCGGGAAGTTGTGCCAAGCGAAGAGGTCGGATTGCCGCGTCGTTGGATTCGGCAAGACGAAGGTTCTCACTTCAACATGGGCATGGTGTTACAAATGGTCATTCAACGAATGATCCGGTTCATTTACAATCAATTGCACTTCGTGGTGGAAGGGGTCGACTTACGAATGGAAGCTTGCCGGATTTAATTGAGGTTGGAATTTTTGTTAAGGAAATGGTTTTTAGTGCCAGATTGGAATTAGCTAAGTGAAGCTAGGAGGCCTAAAAAGTCTAATATCCGAAAAAGGGCCAATATCCGGCTGGGCTGAAAAAATGAAAAATTTAGCAAAATGTTGTTTTCGGCCCTAGATGGCCGTCTTGAAGAAAACTGAAAAATTCAAAAAATTCCAATTTTCCTCGGAATTCTCTGCCTGCGTTGAATTTCTCGGATTTTTTTGTTCAAACTGAGTAGGTCCATTAGGTCCGTTAATTTTTTTGGCAACATATAGTAACGGTAAAAAATTGGGGCACGTTTGGTTTTTCGATCATAACTTTGAACAGAATGGTCCGATTGAGCTGAAATTTGGATATGTTTTGTAAAACAATATTTTACAGGAGGGCCACTCTTTAATAACAAATTTACCTTGAATGAAACTAGACTTCATTCTCATTCCAAATCTGTTTTTAAAATGTTCTAAAACCACCTAGAAGCCGAGAAAACGCGCCTCAAAACAATGGCCTAGAAAAAGTGGCCACCGGCGAAAACTAGTCCGCAGGCATAAAAAATCGAAAAAAAAATGAAAAAAAAAAATTAAAAAAAGACTAATATAAGCATTCTGCATAAGTATTTATTAAAGAAAAAAAACTCATAGGAAAAAGTTCCGCCAGGTGGCCACTTTTTCTAGGCCATTGTTTTGAAGGTCATTTTCTCGGCTTCTAGATGGTTTTAGAAAATTTTAAAAACAGATTTGGAATGAGAACGAAGTCTATTTTCATTTACGTAAAGCCCTCCTTTAAATGTTAATTTCTGGTTTCAATCCAGTTATTCTAAAAAAAGTTATAAAGTTTTGGTTTTTTAAAAAAAATTTTATTGAAAAATGAAAATCTATCAAAAAGAAAATCGAGAGCTGTATGAATTTCTCTAATTTTTATTCACAATCAGAAAGTTTGAGTCGCGTTATAAGCCAAAAGTTCAACATTTCCGAAAAAAAAAAGATAATTCTTAATTTGATAACTTTGTTTACAATTCAGTTCGATTGATGAAACACAAATTGAAAACAGCTCTTTAAGAAATAAGTGAAGTTCAAGTTTCTGCATTTTTATGAGTTGAGATCCCCCAACACTGCTATTAATATCTCGGCTCAAACTTTTCAAAAAAAGTAATGAAATTTTAATATTTCAAGCTGAGTTTATTTTAAACCAATTTATGCAAAATACCACACTTGTGAAACCTTTCATCTAAAAAAAAGTCCAAAAGCCAATTAAAAATGTCAAAAACATAAATACACCAGGAAATGAGATTTAGAAAAAAAAAACGCTACTTTAAATCAGCAGGTTATTAATCGAAAACTAATGAAAAATTAATGGGGAAATGACAAGGTTTTGCCGGAAATCTATAAATAGAATATAAATGTGTGTATGCACTTCATATAACCAATATGTATCAACAAATAGCAAGGGAAATAAATTTCGAAACAAAAACGGACATCAAGTCGTTAACATGACGACAATTGTAAAGTTTATCAAAAGAGAACACTTCAAAAAAATATTTTTTTCAGTGTCTGAAAATTGTTTCTTTTTGTTCTAACACAACAGCTGACAGGACTCATATCATTGTTGAAAATTGTTCATTTTCTCAAAAACATTTTTCATCTTTTTTCTTGGTGTTCAAATTGCAAAATTTTCATAAATATCAATCACAAGAAAAAAAACACAATCAATCATTCTTGACGCCGTCCACATAAGCAGTGTCAAATCTAAGCAGCACTTTTATTTCTCACAAGTTTTATATTTCACTTCCCCTTTTTTTTTTTGAAGGATGACTGACTTTTTGGATTATTTTTTGTTTTTTCAAACGCTTCTATTATTCATTGGACTATAGAATGTGGTTTTTTAAATAAAAATTTTGTGAAAATTGAAGCCATTCTAGTTCCTATTTTCAGTATTTTTTTTAAAATGAGATCCGATTAACTAATTGGGATGAAACTTCATGAATTTTCTTATTTCAAATTTATTATCGAATTATTATGGGCCTCCAAATTTTTATTTCCTCAATTTATTAACACTTGTTCATTTTTTTTTGAAAATTCACAGATCAGCTGACATTTATCTTAAGAAATATTTCCAATTTGTCGCCCTTTCTTCGGGTTTTTGCTTCTTTTTTAGTAATTTTTTTTTGGAATATAAAATTGAACTTTTTAATAACAATTGAACAACATTTGCATTTTTCATGAATACAGTTTAATAAATGTGCATTATTTGAGCAATTTTGTACATGATTTGAGCAAAAGTTTGTTCCGTTTAGCGGACTCAGACTAAAATTAAAGTTTTTCTTAACTACTCCTGATTTACTAACGCTTTTTGAGCATCCCAACCCAACATTAAAACAAAAAATCTCAGAAAAATGCAAGGGGGCATTACGGAGCTAATAAATGCATCTGGGATGAAAATAGACTTCATAATCATTTCAAATCTGTTTTTAAAATTTACTAAAACCACCTAGAAGCCGAGAAAGCATGGCTCAAAACAATGGCCTAGAAAAAGTGGCCACCGGCGAAAACTAGTCCGCAGGCATAAAAAATTCCAAAAAACATAAAAAAGAACAAATATAAGCATTCTGCATAACTATTTGTTAAGGAAACATGAAAAAAGCTCATTGGAAAAAGTTCGGCAAGGGGCCATTTTCCTAGGCCATTGTTTTGAAGCTCATTTTCTCGGCTTCTAGGTGGTTTTAGAAAATTTAAAAAACATATTTGGAATGAGAATAAAGTATATTTTCATTTAAGTTACATTCATTATCTCCGTAAAGCAAAAAATTTAAGGTACAAAAATTTTTTTTTAAATCGACAATTCTGAGGGACTAACTTCCCAAAAGTTAGCTCCTCGGCATTAAAAATTTTCCACTGAGAACCACTAGCTGAAAAAAGACTTAGAAAACAAAAAATCGAAAAAAAAAAAATGAAATTTGGATCACCACAGAAGGTTTTAAGTTTGAGGGACTAACTTCCCAAAGTTAGTCCCTCCGAAAATTGCCGACCATTTTGCTTACATTTTTGCACTTTTTTTTTGATGCTCGCACAATTTTTTTGATTTTTTAACTGTAAGAATCGGTTGATATGGTCAAAAAGAGTCGTTTAATAAGAAATCACTGATAGTAAAGAAAAGCTCAAAAAATACCAATGACTCTGAAAAAATTGAGTAATTTTTATAAACCTTCAAAATACTGGAAAACACTGGTTTCCTTAAATTTTAGTAACTCGGCTCTGAATATCTGAAAATTTGGTAATCCAGATATCCAATCGATGCACAATTTTTGCAGTTCCATTCCAAAAAAAAGTTCGAGTTCAACTTGAGGTACAACCTGCTTGAACACATATCTCAAATTCCCAATCTCAGTTTTTGTTTATGTTCAAATTTCCTTTTCTCTGAAATCTTCTCCATGCTTCATGCACGTGAATTCTCAAAAAAATTTCCCCCAAAAAAACACACTCTTTCTGTCACATATTTGCATTTTGATACCTCTGAGAATTTGGTCTATTTTAGTCTTGGCTTGCATTTTATACCGTTTTTCTTTTTTTTTTTCAAGCAAAAGAAAAGTGGAAAAGAAGAGCCCGACCGAATTTTTTTTGCTTTTAATTTATTCCTCGTTCTCTCTCTCTAAATGGCCGTCAAGTGAAAACATTCGATAAATTTGATGTGGTTTCCCTTTTGCTCTTATTTTCCTAACTAACTGCAAAAAACGTCTAGACGATAGTGCAATTAGAAGTTAATTTTGAACGTAGAATTTTCGAACTTCCTCTTTTTCTTGCTCGCTTTTTAAAAATCCCGATTTTCTTGTTTGCTATTCAAAATAATCTACACTACTTAAACACATTGTAAAAAACCACTTGTGTTTATTACTATGCCCAAAAAATGAAATATTTTCTCAAGGATTTGTTGTCTTTTTTTTCAAATGTTGGTTTTTTGAACTGAAATTAGTTTTCCGGAAGAATTAGTTAAAATTTATGAAATTCTGATTGTTAGTAAAACTGAAAAATAATTGTTAAATAAAAACTTTTTGGGAAATAATTTTAAGAATCACGAAATAAATTTTTTTTATAACTTGGGGAAAACCTTGTAGATTAATAAGACTGTAAGTATTTAAAGGCAGCTGGTCAGTTAATACGATCCAAAATTCAAGGCAAAAATCAAACTTCGAATGGGAGCCCAGGTGCCTCATTCAAATAATTGTGTTTCGCGCCAATAATGGCCGCGTTGCACGGACAAGCGCGCATTCAAATTTTTTATTTTTTCAACTTTGGACCGCTGCTCTGAAGCATGTATTTATCGGTGTAATTTCGCATAAAGTGCATTGTTCTAATGGGAGAACGCTCTAATTTTTGAAACTAAGATCAGGTGGGGTTAAATTAACTGTCTCACTGTCTTTAATTCTAGAATTATGAATCGAAATGTATTCCAATACATTACTTACTTTGCAACATTTCTCTAATAAATTATTCAATATTTCTCTTATAAAAACCTAAGCTTTTTAAAAATTAAGTTGAAAATTGTGTGTCACCTCGCCTTTAAAAGGGGATGCGAACATAAGAAAAATTTTGTTTTACTTTACTTTAACTACTCTTTGCTATACTTGCCCAGTTAAATGTCTTGTCCGCTCGCTTGTATTTTTATTTTGATTTTACGTGACATGCAACACGTGACCCCGTTCGTTGTATCTCATGCGTTGCGTGCGCTTTATTGCAAACGCGCTCTAATCGAGCGGACCAGAAATTTTGTCTTGACAACTCAGGAAAAGCGATGCACCGGCGCAGTCCCATTTTGTTACTGCACCGAAATTTGTCCGGGACTGCATCGTTTTATCCCATTTTTTGCCCCGGACAAAATTGGAATGTTCTGGTGCATTGCTTTCCCTGAGAATATTGTGGTTTTTGTCCCTTTAATTTTTAAATTTTTTAGAGGACCGCTTCATAATCCATTTGTTCTGACACTCGAATTTTCAAGCCACAAATATTATGAAGAGAACATTTTAATCCTCACTATATCAAAGACCAACTTTTTTCGAACATAACGCATTTTTTAAAGTTTAAAATTGAAGCTCGAAGATTAAACTATTCTCAAGTGAATTATGGAGTTTCAAAATTTTCAAAACCCTTTTTCAAACTGAATTTCAGAACGATTTCTAATTTCGAAATACATTCTAAACCATTTCCAAAAGTACATTTGCTTAAAAATAACGTTTTGATTCCGCTTTGTCTGTCAAGACTCCTTTTTTTTGTTCATTTTTACCTCCCCAATCTGTTTCATCGAAAAGCGCTTTTTGTTCAAAATCAGCTGATAAGAGAAATTGAGTTCATTCCAAAAATACCAAACTCATTTTGACCGTACCGATTAAAAATAACAAATTTCTTCTACGATCCTTTTTTGTTAATTTTTCCTTCGTTGTTATATTTTACAAAAGAATTGATAATATTTTGTTTCGGAACGTTTGAAAAAAATATTGATCAGATAGTTTCTCGAAAATAAATCAAAAATTGTTCTACCATGACCGTTTATATTTTGGTGATGATTTTTGTTTTCTTATTGTAACACATAACATTTTTCTCGTTTCTGACATTTTTATATTTGAAGGAGAGTTTTTATTAATTTTCTTTTAAATTTCAACTGAAATTCACAAAAATTTTATTAAATAAGTGCATTTTTCAACGTGGCCTAGAAACCCAAAAGCCTAAAAGTCTAAGCCATCATTTGATACATTTCCGGTTGGCTATGTTTGTTTTTGGCCAGATTATAAAAATTCGAATTTGTGGGGAAGAATCCAAAAGGCTCGGAATTTGAAATCATTACAAATCAGCAAAAGCTTGGCCTTATTTCATTGAAATTAACACTTTTTTAAATTGATTTTTCGATTTTTCCCTTAATTTTGTACCATTATTGATCAAACAGCGGCTTGTTCTAATTTTAAAAACCTTATTATATCTCCAATCCTCCTGGAAATATCATACTTTTTTAAATTCATATATAAAAAAAATAGTTTTGAAAGTACCGAATTAGAAACCATTCAAGTTTATGAGAAATTGTTTTGAGAATCAATTTTCATGAATTTTACGAATTTATAGTATAGATATATTATATTAATTTGAATCCATGTAAGATCAATGACATTTTATACTTTTGAATTGAAATTTAACTTTAAAGACGGGGTGTCAGTTAGTTTGACCCTACCAGATTTCCATTTAAAAAATTAGAGCGTTATCTCATTATTACAATCAAATTTATGCGAAATCACACCGATAAATACACGCATCATAGCAGCGGTCCAAAGTTGAAAAAAAAATCATAATTTGAATGCGCGCGTGTCCGTTCAACGCGCCGGAATTGGCGCGAAACACAATAATTTGAATTTTGCTACATAGTGGTTTTTTTTTTTGGACCACCTTGGCTCCAATTCGAATTTTGATTTAGAGCCTTAAATTTCGATCGCGTAAACTGACAAGCTGCCTTTAACAGTTTTCGTTATTTTCGTTACAGAATAACCTTAACAAAGCCATTATAATCGATTTATGAGCTTCAAACTTGAAATGTTCAATTAAATGTTGACTTTGAAGAAACATAGCCTGTCAAAAAACATGAAATTTATTTAAAGTTCAATCCGAAATTTTTCAAAAGCAGCTGAAAAGGTGGTATGAACTTTTAAAGTACCAATTTCTAAGAAAAATGTGAACTTTTGAGGTTCATAACTCAATTCAAATCCATTCAGTTGTGGCTAAAAATTTGAAAAGTGGTATCCACACCGGGACCATTTTTAGCTAAATTTGAACAAATTCTGATTTATTGGTAGATACCTCCGATATGAGGTAAAAATCCACTTTGTTTTGAATTTAAATATTTTTTTGTAATTTTCTAACAAAAATAATCTAGAGAACGACAATTACCTAGTAAACTTTTAAACTTGTTTATTGGATTTTTGGTATTTTTTTTTAATTTATTAAAAACTACTTTTTTTGAATTTCTGTCACATTTTCGCATAACCGGTGTTCGTGGACTAGTCTTCCACACTTTTTCTAGGCCATTGTTTTGAATCGCATTTTCACGGCTCCCAAAAACGTCATACTTTGTTGTTTTTTGCAAAAAATTCAAATACATATGTCCCCAAAAACTCCCTAGAGTCTTTCTCTATTTTGCACGTTTTTGACCAAAAAAGTTACATTTTTAAATTTATTTCCGTCGCGGTAGCTCCCGACTCTCTTTTTTCCAATTTCTCACGTAATCGTTTTTCTAATACCTAAAAATTAATTCTAAAAATCTCTAAACATTCCACCTAGCGGATCCGCTCACCATTGACCTCCTTATTCATGCCTTTTTGCACTGGACACCATCGCGGGAACACAAAAAACTGCAGCACCAACGCATAAATATAAAGAGTGAGACGACGAACATTTATTCCTGTCACCCTTTTCACCCTTTTTTGTGTACGTTCTCACGCCTTAGAAAGGAGAAAAAAAACACTTTGGTTTGGTTCTTTTTGCCACATACACACACAACATTTTTGAAATCTTCGACATTTTAGTACTTTCTACTTTTATTATTCTTTTTTGTTCTTTCTCTTATTCTTCAAAAAAAATGTTGGTATTTAGGAAATTTGGTGTTAATAAATCATGAAACTTTATGACAAATTGATGGGATTTTGTCGTTCGAAAACAGAGGTAAGTGTGAAGAAAATTTGGGAGCTCTCTTATTGTTTTACATTGATTTTTTTATTGTTATCATTTGACAAAGTTCTGGATAACTTTATTAGTAACCTATTATATAACTGGATAAAGTTATCAAAAGATTTCAAATCCCTCCCAATATTTAATTTTAGACACTTTTTGTTGTACACAACGTTTTAAGCGCCACTGAAAGTTTTTTTTAAAGCGATATTGTCGCGTTAAAAATTTTTGGATCACCCATTTTCTAATAAAAGACCGCAGCGCAACCGCTCGCATTTAAAAATAGTACGACTATGTGAGAGACTTAGATTTTCTGGGTAGGTCAAAACCAATTTGCATGATCAAGTATATTTGACTTGACAATTATTTAAAAAATTTGAAAATTCACTGTTTCAGAGTAAATTTCTTGAGAATTTGATCTCAAGTTATTTAATGAGCAATTAAGAGATGACCGCAAATGTTTACCAAAAATTTCCGAACCCGTTTAATTTTCAGAAAATCAATATTTTTAAATTTTCATTTGAATTGATGTTGTTTCTTTTATTTTTTTACCTCAAAAAATATTATTGGATGAGTTGGAACATGTTTCGTTTTCATCTTGAATCTAAATGTACAGGGTGGCTACTAAGTATTCGTCGCTACGTTTTGTTATGTATTTTGATAACCAAGTAATAATTCCTTAAAATTTCTTGATACATCGATGAAAGAAGACTTCTAGGGCAGTTTTCTTTAGTAACTGTGAAGTATGGAACTATAGACTTCAATGTAGGGCACCTAGTGCTCAAAAGTTGATTCACTTTTTTCGCCGTGCGAGTAATCCTAATATGTTTGCTCATAACTTTTCATGAGTTGAGTATCAAGAACCGTGAAATACGAAAAAATTAACTCGCTTGTTGTGAAACCGTAAACATTAACAGTTCATACATAACTTCGGTTATAAACGAGAAATAGGCAATTTCATTTTCAATTTTGTTTCAATTTTCTTTTGGTGGCCAAAGTAAGTTATTAGAATTTTCTATGTCGTTTGTTTGCTCATAATTGACCCCTAGCCTCGTTTTTACTTGTTGTACAAAGTAACAGTGCTCGGATTAATCAATCCCCGGTAAAGCTGTACATTTATCAACATAATAGAAGCAATTAGCAAAAAAAGCATGTAATTAACAAAGCAAAAAAGAATTAAATTAGGCTCGGTTTTAAAACTTTTAAATTTTCAAAAAAAATATCGTCATTGATCTTTTTTATCCCACTTTTTAGCTGTAACTTTGAGTTTTTTAAAAAGTTAATGACAGTATTAAATGTCAACAATGTAATCTGAATTATGGATCCTAAAAATGTATATATTGATCCAAATATTAAAAACGTTGTTTTTTTATTCGAAAAAGCTGACCATATTGTACCCGCATAAGTCAAAATGGAAGAACGTTCGTAAACGCGCAATTAGGTCTTTGGTGTAAACATTTTAGACTGCTCAGGTAAAACGATGCATCGGGGGGCGTTCACATTTTGTCCGGGACGTGTCTGCGGGGCAGTCACGGACTATTAGATTTTTCGCATAACGTGACCGACTGTCAAACTCAGCGGGAAATAAAAATAGTGACAACACTGATCTCCTTTCTACAGTTTCAAACATAGCTACGAAGCAAACCGATTCCAAACGCGCTCTACTGACAAACCTCGATTTTTTGGCGTGTTCCGGCGCACGGGCAAAAAAAATTATTTTTCATAATTGGTCCAATAGACACCAAAAATGCATTTATGAACCAAAAATAATCTTTCCAATACGTACGGACACGGAAAAGGCCACACAAACTTGGGAAAACAGTTGTGCGCGTTTGGAATCGAATTGAACGAACAGTAGCAATTTTTATGGTAAATTTGTATTTATTGGTCATTGTTTCAAATTTTGATAATTCTAAACGATCATAATACATGATTCAGGACTTTAAAAATAGTTCAAGCTTTGAAATTTTAGTAAGGAGATCAGTTATTCTACAGCCTGCATTTGACACTGAGCTCATGAAAAAAAGGTCGCGTGATAGGAAACTGCAATTGTTCGGGACTGCCCGAGGACGAAATGGGAAAGGGGCACAGCGCATTTCCTAAGAATTCTTTAATTTTTGCAATTGAATGTGAAATAAAGTTGGACACCGACTTTAAACAGTTGCCTTTTTTCACAACCAAAAAAACCACGCATATAATTTCTAAACATTCACACTTCTTTTTTTCAGAAACATGAATCTCATCCAACAATACCTCCAACGAAGCGTGTTTCCGTCATTTCAACCGACCGCGACAGAGCCTATTTTCTAAGGCAAAAACATATGAGAAACCATCGAAATAATGCTGATAAGGTTAGTTTGTTGTTTTTTTTCTGAATTTTGAAAAAAAGGAAGGTTTCAATAACTAAAAAAGAAGCATTCGCTCTCGGTCGCTCTTCTTCAACTACATATTTTTGACATTTTATTGGCACTTTATTTTTTTTTGCAAAAAAGTTTTTGGTTAAGATTGTATGTCTGACTTTTCAATCAAATATTTCTTTTTCTTCATCTTTTTTTTATTGGAATTTTGCCATAGAGTAAGAAAATCACGGAAAGAAAAACGTAGATTTAGATTTATTTCTGGTTCATAAATTTCCTTTTTTTCCTTTTTCCGTTTTTCGTATCTGCATTTGATGACATTTTGTTGGCTAACAAAAATTTTTAAAAATCTATTAGAAACGAATATTTCAAGGGAGCTTCTCCCCCCCCCCCCCCTCCCCAATTTTCCGAATTTTTCGTTTTTAAGAATTCACACCCATTTCTTATTCTTAAAATACATTTAAAACCTCTGCACCCGTTTTCTCTTTTCACTAAAATAATAATAAATTAGTCTCTTGAGAATTATCTCTCAAGATTTATTCGATTTGGCCCAATCTCTCTCACTCTTCTTTACGTTTTTCACCCGCCAATTCTTCTTATGTTTTCATCTCATCTCATTTTTTTGAAAAAAATAGGAAATCCCATCCCTGATATTTTGTGTTATTTAAAAAACACAACGTTTTTTTAGAAAACAAGGTTTTGATCAAACTCTGAAATATTAATACACCACTTCTACTAAATTATAGAAAAACATGATATAACACATTTATTATTTGTGTTTTTTTTCCTTCTTCTTCTTCTTCTTCGCATTCACTCTCATAACATTCTCGACGAGGGCGTTAGTTATAAATAGTCAAAGTCAAACATTTTTTGATAATCTTTTACGATTTTTTCTTCATGCATTTTTCATGAATTTTATGTGTTAAACATATATATTCTGAATATTTATATCAATGTTTCTAATATCTTTTTTTTCGTCAAAGGAAGGCATTTCAATATTTCAAAATAAAACTAGCAAATTTAATTCTTATCACTTGCTATTTTTTAGAATACAAGCAAAATTGCGGTCCCACTTTTTGCGTAGTTTTACAATTTTTTTAAATTTAAAAATTGATTTTTTAAATATTTTCTAAAAATTTGTTTAAAATTTCCTATAATTAGTTCGGGTTTTTAAAAAGAAATTACTAAAGTTACAAGTTTTGAAGCGAATTGACATAATTTAGTTGAATGACTGCTTTATCGTTTACTTTAATGTGTTTACTCAAGGTCGGTCACTTATTAGGACTGCCATTTTTTGAAAAAAAAACTGTAGTGAAATTTGGCAGAGTAATAAGAAAATATCTAAAAATTAAATTTAAAGGAGGGCTTTACGGAGATGATAAATGTACCTCAAATAAAAATAGACTTCATTCTCATTCCAAATCTCTTTTTAAAATTTTCTAAAACCACCTAGAAGCCGAGAAAATGAGCTTCAAAACAATGGCCTAGAAAAAGTGACCACCTGGCCGAACTTTTTCCATGAGCTTTTTTTCGTGTTTTTTTGTTAATAAATAGTTATGTAGAATGCTTATATTAGTCCTTTTTTTAAATTTAAATTTATGTTTTTTTGGATTTTTCACGCCTGCGGACTAGTTTTCGCCGGTGCACACTTTTTCTAGGCCATTGCTTTGAAGCGCGTTTTCTCGGCTTCTAGGTGGTTTTAGAACATTTTAAAAACAGATTTGGAATGAGAATGAAGTCTATTTCCATTTAAGATGCATTTATTATCTCCCTAAAGTCCTCCTTCAACTTTATATTAATAATGTAATTTAATTTTTTCAGAGTAATAAGAAAATATCTAGAAATCACATTTAATAATAAAAAATTGGATTTTTAGCGAGACAGCGTCAAAAATGGTGAGACCGTAGTTTAGACAATTTTCAGAAAAGCTCACTTTGAGGAGCTGTAACTTGACGCAAGCTCAACAGGGGTGGTCAAGAATTTGAGAAAATAATATTTTTAACATTCTTAACGAATTTCAGCAAATTCGGTTGGGATTTTCGACCAGGATTTTCAATATTACTTCGTTTCTCAATATTTTATTCATTAAAATTAGGTTGGACCCAAAGTTCGATGAACTTCTTTTGTTGAAAATTCATAAAAATGGAAACTAATTTTTTTCACATCTAGATATGTAGATTTGTTTCTCAACTTTGAATATATTGACGGAATTCAAAGAAATTCAGTTAAATAAGAAACATCACATCATATGGATGAACTCTTGTAACAAAGTTTATGTAAATGTTTAAAAGTCATTGACCAAATCGAAATGTTCAAAAATGAAAAAGTTTTCGAATAACTTTGTGCTCTTATTTTTGCAAAGGATGCTTTTTTTCGCGCTCTTAAATTTTTATTTCTAAATGGCACCGAACCTTTAAATTAATATTTTTTCTTTAAGTTTCTGGTATTTGATTATTTTTTCTAAAGAGGCTGACAAATATGATTCTTATAAGTATTTTATAAAATTAATAAGTATCAAAAATGTATTTATCGAAAAAAATTTTGAAATTTGTACACTTTTGAAAATTTTGAATCATTTTAAAGTTCAATTCTACCTTCTAGCAGTTAGTAGTTTGCGTCAAAAGTCGCCTTTTCTTTACACTTTGTGGATGTTTTCGTTTTTGTTGTCTCATTCTTTTTCCTTCCTGGATTCATTTTGTGTTACTTTTGAAAAATATATGTCTTTTTACTACTTTCGCTGTTTCTATTATATTACTTTTGAACTGGACTTTGTTTTGAAGCTTTTTAAAAATGTAAAACTATTTTTATGACCATTTTTCTTCAAAAAAATTGATGAGTTCCCTTGGTTGACACCTTTTTGATGGAGTTTAAAAAATGGTACAATTTTTTTGAACATTGAGAAAAGTTAGTTTTTTCGAATCGCAACTGGAATGTAGAATAAATTCTAGAATCTAGAAAAAATCTAGAATAAATTCCAAGAATGGTTGAAAATATAAAACGCGATTTCCGATATCTAATTTTTTGCAAACTTTTTGCCTAATGATTAATTTGATATTAAACTATTTTTGAAATTTAAAGGCAGCTTGTTAGCCAGTTAACGCGATCCAAATATCATGAGACGTGATTCGTTGATTTCCTAGCAACCGGACCGAATTAGGATCTCATATGCTCACTGAGCACAATTTTTGATTAATTTCTTAATGTTCAAAATAAATTGCATTATTAATATCAAGTTAAAGGAGGACTTTACGGAGATAATAAATTCACCTTAAATGAAAATAGACTTCATTCTCATTCCAAATCTGTTTTTAAAATTTTCTAAAACCACCTAGAAGCCGAGAAAATGAGCCTCAAAACAATGGCCTAGAAAAAGTTGGCCTAACTTTTTCCTATGAGCTTTTTTCGTGTTTCGTTTAGCAGAATGCATATATTAGTCCTTTTTTATGTTTAAAAAAAATTTCATGCCTGCGGACTAGTGTTCGCCGGTGGCCACTTTTTCTAGGCCATTGTTTTGAAGCTCATTTTCTCGGCTTCTAGGTGGTTTTAGAAAATTTTAAAAACAGATTTGGAATGAGAATGACGTCTATTTTCATCCCAGATGCATTTACCAGCTCCGTAAAGTCCTCCTTTAACAGCGCGTGTCTTTATTTCCATTATTAAGGACAATGTACCAACTATTTTAACCCGAATCCGTTAAATTGCAAAAAGATTAAATTTTATCATTAATCTAACGGAATTGAATCGAAATAACTAGTTATTTTAATCTTTGCCTTTTTTTGCACAAATATGAAGCTTATTAACTGATCTTTAAATACGTGAGTTGACTTATGGACCCAGAACATAAATTATATTATGATCCCAGCTCTTTTGTTTCGATCGAATTCATAATTTAAGTTTACCGATTTTTGCAGCCGGCTAAATAAAAATTTAATATTTATTTTCTGCAGGGTATTTTCAAGTAACGAAAAAATAATCTCCAGTGAGACCGTGCCTTTAAGATTATGTTCATATAGAGAGGATGGTTTAAGCAAAACAGTTTATTGTATAACCGCCTATTTGTAAACAACAAATAGTAGCTGTTATTGATAATTTCTTCTAAAACGATAATGTCAATCTCAATCCTCTTGTTAATCACATAATGAAGATATTAATAGCCACCCACGATCGCAATGAAATCATTCTTCGTTTTAATATATCAATTAATCATATAATAATAAGTGAATTGATTCTTGCAAGATCTAGTTTTAAAACATTGAATTCTGTCGATTTATGTGTTACATATACACCGATTTTTTATGCTCTTGGTTATATATATTTCAGTGTAGTAATAGTTTAGTAGTTGTATCGAATGTTGCCACTCGTTCATCCTTTCCCCCCATCCGCTCGTATCCCATCGCCACAATACACACCCTAATCGATGGGAGGGCAAGAATTGGAGAAAATTTCGAAAGAGAGAGATAGATAGAGACTTTGGTTTCTTCTTTTTTCCATTTTTTTTTGTCACCCATCCACAATCTTCTCCATTTCGTCCCATTTTGATGATGATGATGATGAAAATGAAATGATGATGCATCTGTGTCTCCTATCCATTTTTGTCAGTTCAAATTCGACACATTTTTTTTCTGTATGATTCGCTTCTTCGACAACACTAGACGACCTCCAAAAATAACCACACTAATACTATCAATTTAACAATTTTTTGTCTTCTTCTTCATTTTCATATTATCACATTTGAGGCGCCCATCTTCTTTCCCCTTTTTTTGTCGTTTCTATTCAAATTTCTGATTTGATTTTGGTTCCGCAAAAAAGTTTTTAGAAGAGACAATTTCCATCCTGTTTTTCCATAGTATCTTTTAATCAATAAAGGTCCTGAAATGTTTGTTTTTCGTAACGTTTTCGGGAACATCCCAAATTCTGAGGGTTTTTTTGTTGAGTATTTGGACACCCGGTTCGATATTTTGAGAAAATTAAGTGTTATAACGTATTTGTGATGAAAATAGACTTCATTCTCATTCCACATCTGTTTTTAAAATTTTCTAAGACCACAAGAAGCCGAGAAAATTAGCTTCAAAACAATGGCCTCGTTTCCATCTGCAAAAACTAGTCCGCGGGCATTATTACGTGAATAATCTCGAAAAATGCAAAAGCTTAAGTTAAAATGAACTAAAATGTAAGTATTTTTCATAAATAAAACGGCAAAACGCTCATCGCAAAAGTTCGGCCAGGTGGAAACATTTTCTAGGCCATTGTTTTGAAGCTCATTTTCTCGGCTTCTAGGTGGTTTCAGAAAATTTTAAAAACAGATTTGGAATGAGAATGAAGTCTATTTTCATCCCAATTACTTTTATTAGTTCTATAATGCCCTCCGTTAAAAGTGGCACACTGTCTTTAAGCTTTGCACACATTTTTTCCGATTTCCAAGATCACCTTTTTTTATTCCAAAATTAATATTCAGAAACCCTAGGATTTGAAAACCTTTATTATCTGGAGCTTTTTAGCTGGAATGTTTAATCAGTTGTAAAAAATTTACAATTTTATGCTGAAAATTATTCCACAGTGCTCGACGAGCACAAACAAAAGAGCACAAAAAAACCAACCCCCGCAAAAACTGTTTTTTGTAAAAACCAATCAAAAAAATGTTTTTTTTTTCGAAATCACAAACACTTTTCGATGGGCAGAATAAATAGATTTCAATTCTGTGTATGTGTGTGTATGTGAGTTTTCATAATCCTTTTGTCGAAAAAAAAAGTTTCGCAGTTTTTTTGAGAAAAAGAAGAGACTACTAAATACAACAACATGGAGAAAAGCAAAAAAAGAAATGTTTTGATGTTGTTGTGTGGTTTTCTCTATTTTTTTTCATCATCAGTGCTTCGGACCTTTTTTTTGCCCTGCTGTGTTTTCCTTTCTGTTTTTTTTGTTGCCCATTTTGCACACTAGACCATTGTCATTCTGCTCCTCTCGTTTTTCTTCATTTCGTTTTGTTTTTTTTTTCTCGATAAGTCTAGTTTTGTTTAAATCAAGTCTTCGGTGCTACTTCACTAGTTTTCCTAGTTTTCCCCCTTATTTTTGTTACTGGCCAAAAATTAAAAAAAAAGAAATATAGTTGCAAATGGTCATAAAGTTTTACGAGTGAATATTTTATGGACTTCTCTCTCACTCTCGTTCCTTTTTTTTGTTGTTTTTTGGCGTATTTATATTTCCGGCCAAAATTAGCCACTTGTGTTCTTATTTTGGAGAATGTTATGATGTCCCAGATGGGCAAAAAGGGATGGTTGAAAAGAGGAAGACATTATTATAAATTGGTATAGGTTTTGGAAACTTTTTCACTGTATAGGTTTATTTTTTTTAACTTTTTTGCAGAGTTTTTATCTGCTGGAAAAATAATTATAGTTCAGAATGTTGGAATTAAAACACCTCAGATCGAAGTCCACGTCGATAGAGTGGAGTAAGTTCGGAATTCAGAATTATTGGATGTTATTCAAATTTTTCAAAGTAAATGAAATTTAAAGGAGGGCTTTACGGAGATATTAAATGTACCTTAAATGAAAATAGACTTCATTCTCATTCCAAATCTGTTTTTAAAATTTCTAAAACCACCTAGAAGCCGAGAAAATGAGCTTCAAAATAATGGCCTAGAAAAAGTTGGCCTAACTTTTTCCTATGAACTTATTTCGTGTTTCGTTAATAAATAGTTGTGCAGAATGCTTATATTAGTCCTTTTTTAAATGTTTTTTTTTCATTTTTTTTGGATTTTTTATGCCTGCGGACTAGTTTTCGCTGGTGGCCACTTTTTTTAGACCATTTTTCTGAAGCTCAGTTTCTCCGCTTCTAGGTAGTTTTAGAAAATTTTAAAAACATATTTGGAATGAGAATGAAGTCTATTTTCATCCCAGCTCCTCCTTTAAAGACAGTTCTTCTAAATTTAGGATGAAAAAATTGAATTGAAATTACTTTTGATTTCTCGTGATGAAATTGAAATCATTCAATTTCGCTACATCGCGAAGTGAATGTACTCACTTCGAATTTCAATTTCCGATTTTTTGAACTATTCTGAATTCTCGTTAATTTATTTTTTTTTACTTTTAAGTGCACCTCTTGTCTTAAAGTAACTGGCACATTGTCTTTAAACAAACATGTTTTTGACATTAAAAGCTTTATAGTCATTTCTACAAACTTCTAGTCCTCTAACACTTGACTGCTTGGAAACTCTATCAATTCTGATTATTTCTGCACATCGTCCATTTAATTCATTTAAATGTTTTTCTTTTAAATGCCCCCAAGTTTAAAATATTAAAATTCTATCTGAAATTTTATTAATCTTCGCTCGACACATTACATAATTATGTGTGAATTCTACGAATGCATTTTATAAACATTTTTCACATCAAATCTTCATAATCGTTTATTTTTGCGAGCAGTTGCAAAAACTCGTGTAGCAATTTTTAAAAAATCCAGACCAGACCGATAGATTTCCTCAAAAATATTTCAATGACGGAAGTTTTCGCGAAAAACAATTGCTCCCTCTTCAGCTGGACAATTTTTTCAAAAAAATTTTTTTCGAAAAACAAACAATGTGCGGGGGGTTTTTTTTGAATTATAAAAGTTTTGAGAGCAACTGACAATAAAATGAAGTTTATTTTTCCCAAAAGCTTATGAATTTTTTGTAAATTTTTTTCCAATCGAACCCCATTTTTTGTCTTCTTTCAATTTTTTGATTTTCTAATTTGGTTGCTTTTCAGCAAATTTTTTTTAATTCAGAGAGCTGCAAAAATTTGAAAAAGTTGAAAAAATAACAAAAATCGATAAAAATTATATGACAATTAAAAAAAATCGAATAATGACCGAAGAAATGCAATTTGAGTTTCTACGCCATCTTTGTGTTTTTTCCTAATCAGGTTTTTCCAAATAAAATGTCCTAATTTACAAAGAAATACAATTTTTTTTGTTTCTTTGCCATGTTTCGGTATTATTTCGTGTATGGCCTAGAAACCCAGATTGCATTTCTTCGGCCATTGCTCATATTTGAATTTTTAAATTTATTTTTTTTCTTATTTTTTCGACTTCAACATTTTTTGCTATCAATTCGCACGGTAGGATAAAGAGAACGGAAACACGGCTTGTAAAAAAAACCAAGGAAAGAGGAAAAATTTCCGCCCGACAATTCAAGATTTTTGCACAGAAATGGGCGTGGCAAGGAAAACGCAACTGTGGCACGCGATATTTTACAGTAAATAACGTGCAGTTTGAAGAGGTTTTTCTCTGATCTGTGCTTGCGGACAATGCGCAACCAGCCTGTTCACGCGCGAATGACACAGGTTCATTTTTACAAGCCGTGGGAAATTGTCGTCACGAACAGCGCTTTGTGTGAAAAAATTAAGTTTTTGCGTAAAATACATAAATTATGGCTTAATCTAATTTTTTTCACTCCGAATTACAAAATTGCGTCCCTGAATAGCTAAATCTAACGCGTTTTGTCAAAACGTGCCGCACGATTGCAAAAATGCCAAAAAATCCATCATTTTTTAAAACTTAACAATCAATGAGCTAAAGAGTTTGATTTAAAAATCAATAGATTTAAATTAAAAAAGAAATTCCAACAAAATTGTGCCCCTCTCCGTTCTCTTTCCCCTCTATTTGTTTGTGTCCGTTCCACACTGACTCATCATCATCATCACCCATTGAATTCGCCGAAAATTAGCAATCAATTTGCAGCTCTCTCTTTTTTTTTGAAATGCTCTTTACTCAATTCTTACACATTTCCTTTGGAATCGTGTTCCAAAAATAAACTTTGTCTGTGTTGTTCTTTTGGGAACTGGACTGCACTTTGAAACCTAGAATCTATGTTGCAATGTTGTTTGATCCTTTCGAATTTTATTCTTTTTACAGGTGATTTTGGGATCTAAATTTAGGATTGGAAAAATATTTTTTAGAGATTTTCCAATGTCTTATTTTCCAGAACCTTGAAATTTAATTAAGTTTAAAACAAATTTTTGAAAGAAAATCGATAATGACCTTCTGTGTTCCCATGAGGATTTCTATTTTTCTTTAGTTTTTCTTCAAAAATAAAATGAACAATGACGTTTCATTATTTGATGTGAAGGAAACAAAACATTTATTTATCTTTGGCAAGGTGGCGTCCAACCAGAACTAACCCCTTCCTTCCCAAAAAGTTTTTTTAATCACCAACGAACATATGCTTTCCCCCCTATCATTTTTTGTCCTCCTTTCGTTGCTCTTTTCTTTTTTCGTGTCCCCCCTTTCCAATTGCTCCCGCTTTACTTTCAAATCGAAAGGGGGCAATTGTTTTATCTCCTTCTGACACTTGGTGGTGGCGCCTTTTTTTTTCCTTTCATTTCATTCGATTTGCCCTCCCCGTCAATTTGTCTTCTTCCTGAATGTGTTTTTAAGAGGAATGTGTTCTCACTTTCGTTTTAGCCGGATGATGGGGTGTAGTGTATTTTTTTTTGGCTTATATTCGCGTTTAAATTTGATTTGATTAAAGACAGGGGGTCACTTAATTATTTTTGTTCTCTTGTTTTTAAATTTACAAAATTTGCTATGAAAAAAATGTTTATAATGATTCATTCATTCATTTTGAACCCGGTGTGTTATTCTCAAAAGTTTTAAGAAGTATCATACTTTGGATGTTAGTAATTTGATTTTAAAAATTTGAAAATCCTTGAAATTTTGGAAACTAATCGAAAATAGAGCAAATTTCAAACCCACTAAATTTTATGATCATATGAAAAGCTTAAACTGGGTTGTTATTATTAATAAAAATGTTCATATCAATAATAACAGCTTCAGGAAGATAAATTAGATCTTTCGAAGTTCATATCTTTGCTCAAAATGTTTAAAATCTAGTATTTTTTCAAAAATTTCATGTTAGGACCACGTTTAGTAAATCTGTAAATTTTAATTGAAAATTGAAAAGCTGTAAAATTTGAACAAAATCCAATTTGGGTAGGGGTATTACCTTCCTTTTTAATTGGTACATGTAAATTTTAGTATTGAACAAATATAAAGTTCTGAAATCATTATTTTCAATATGTTTATAATTGATAAAAACTTAAATGACGTTCTAATCAGCAATTGAGGCATTAATGCAATTTTATTTATTTACTCTTAATTACTTCAAGAAATTGAAGTGATGAAAATTCACTGAAAAAACTGTGAGACCCACTGTCTTTAAGCTCCTGCGTTGTGCTCTACATTTCTCATTGTTTCGCCGATTACTCTCATCTCATTAATGTCACTTCATCCCTCATTTATCTCTTTGAAGCCTAAATCTGGATCGTCGCAGTAGCAACAGTAGCGGAAACAACAAATCGCTCTCATCGGCCAGACTTCCGGACGCACTCGCCGCACTGTGCATGAAAGCGGCGCGAATGGAGTCGTCGACAAAAGAGTTTGAGTTTCGGCCGGCGAAAGAGACGTCGCGATCGAAGTCTCCCGGTGGTGTCATCGGGCGATTGAGTAATTTTGCACGTGGAAAGTCGCGGAATTCGCTGTCCGAAAAGGGCTCCAGCTCGACGAACGGTGCTAGTAATGGAGCGTCTGAGCGACCGAGAAAGGTGCTTAAAAGGGTTTAGAATTGAAAATATTTTATAAAATTTTATGAAACATTTATATTTATATATTTTTTCGTTGCAGGACCTGATCAAAGAATTCCAACGATGCAAGGAAAACAACGACCAAAGATTAGATATAAGTTCAATCGATATCACAAATATTCCATCCTCAATCAAAGATCTGACCCAATTGACAGAATTGTTCATGTACAAGGTGAGAATTATATTTTTTGTCGAAAAAAAAAGAAAAGATTGATATCATTTATCGTTATCACCGGAAATAGTTGTTGATGGCAAATTGATGAAACCCGTTCTATGATAAAAATTAAAAGATGATTTTAAAAACTGCAACTGCAGGAAATATATATATATTTTTTTGATTTTCAGAATAAGCTGATATCCCTTCCGACGGAAATCGGACAACTAGTGAATTTGAAAAAACTGGGACTCTCTGAAAACTCGCTCACAAGCTTGCCAGACTCGTTGTCGAATTTGGAGCACTTGGAAACGCTGGATTTGAGGCATAATAAGTTGACAGAAGTGCCGCAGGTTATTTATAAAATCGAATCGTTGGAGACACTCTGGCTTCGTTATAATCGAATTGTGTCGGTTGACGAGCAGATTGGGAAATTGAAAAAGTTGAAAATGTTGGATGTGAGAGAGAATAAAATCCGGGAGCTACCATCAGCTATTGGTCGATTATCATCATTGGTTGTGTGTTTGGTTTCGTATAATCATTTGACACGGGTTCCAGAAGGTTTGATCTTAGGAACACTCATTTTTTAAAACAATATTTTAAAATATTCAGAAATTGGTGAATGCTCAATGCTTACTCAACTCGATCTACAGCATAATGATTTGATAGAATTGCCGTCTTCAATAGGTCAACTGAAGAATTTGGTGCGCATTGGAATCAGATATAATAAGATTTCGGCGATACCGTCGGAACTGGAAAATTGCCAACAGTTGGAAGAGTTCATCGTGGAGAGCAATCATTTGAACGCTCTGCCTGTGAGTTTTTTTTTGTTGTTGTTAAAGGAGAGCTTTACGGAGCTAATGCGATGAATAGAAAAAGTTGCCGAAAACTAGTCCGCAGGTGTGAAAAATCCAAAGAAAAATATTTAAAAAAGGACTAATATAAGCATTCTGCATAAGTATTTATTAATGACATACGAAAAAAGCTCATAGGAAAAAGTTCGGCCAGGTGTCCCCTTTTTCTAGGCCATTGTTTTGAAGCTCATTTTCTCGGCTTCTAGGTGGTTTTAGAAAATTTTAAAAACAGATTTGGAATGAGAATGAAGTCTATTTTCACCCAAGGCACAATTATCATATCTGTAAAGCCGTCTTTTAAATTCTCTGAAGGTTGTAAATCCAATTTTAAGTGTGGACGGATTTTAGTAGTTCTATTGAGGAATTTTAAAAAAAATGTATATTTGTGATTCAATATTTCAAATTTTTATGGAAATTTAATAATTTTCAAAATTTAATTTAATAACTTTGATATTATTAGGTTTTTCTGAAAATCTCATATTTTCTGATTGGGGATTTCGTAAATTTATATTTTGGACCCCGATGATTTCGAGAGATCCCGAATTCTGAGCAGCATTCGATAGAGCGGGGAGGTTTTAAAGATTATTTGTTGTTAAATATATTAGAAAATTATAAAATCTAAATACTGAGAGAATAAGGAAGAAAATGCGAAAAAAATAGGCTTCCGGAATTATATATTTGGTCCCAACTACACAAAAATGTATTAACGATCGATTTAGCAGGCACTGCTTTAATTACAATTTATTTGTTTGGTGCAGAAATCAATTTGGAAGATTTATTTCAATCGAAAATGTTTCAACGGTTTCCCGGAGATCCAAAATTCAGATACTAAAGACTGAAAAACTCAAACTTTGGTATTCTATTGAAACATTTCACGAATCTCATTTTCTGTATTGTTTTTGATAAACTAAAGTTATCTTGTCTGATAAATTTCAAAACTGTTGAATATTTATTCTATTCAAACTAAATATACTTTTTTTTAAACTTAAAAAAATTAATTTTCAGTCGAATCTTCTAACATCGCTTCAAAAAGTGCATACAATCAACTTGTCACGCAATGAACTCTCATCATTCCCATCAGGCGGTCCACAACAATTTGTTCCAACTGTTACAGTCAATATGGAACACAACCAAATCTCAAAAATCCCGATTGGAATCTTCTCAAAAGCCACGAAATTAACAAAACTGAATTTAAAAGAGAACGAACTGATGTCATTACCATTAGACATGGGATCATGGACAACAATCACCGAATTGAATCTATCAACGAATCAACTGAAAATGCTTCCCGAGGATATTCATTTGTTGGCGAATTTGGAGATTCTCGTACTGTCGAATAATCAGCTCAAAGTTCTGCCGACGCAAATCGGGAATTTGAAAAAGCTGAGAGAGCTGGATTTGGAGGAAAATGAGCTTGAAACGATTCCGACGGAGATTGGATTTTTGCAAAATTTGACAAAGCTGTGGATTCAGTCGAACAAATTGATTTCGTTGCCCAGGTCGATTGGAAACATGTGCGCTTTGCAGGATTTGAGATTGGGGGAGAATAATTTGGCGACGATTCCTGAAGAGATTGGTTCGTGTTTGTTTTTTTTGTTTCAGTTAAAGATACTAGGAGGGTTTCTTCACAAGAAATTTTCTTTAAGATGACTATACAGAAATGCTACTACAGTAAGAGTACCCTTTGATCAATTCATATCAGAACATGCATCTTTAACTCTTCAAAATTTTCAGCCTAAACATTATATTAAAATTTCAGCTGCTGTTTAGCCAAAAAAACAATTATTTTATTATTAAACAATCTGATTTCGAAATATGCTGAGGAATGAGCTTGATCCTAGTTTTTTCGAGCTCAAAGGCTGAAAATTTGAAAATTTTGAAGAGCTGTAACTTTCCACAATCTCAATATTTCTGGAAAAAAATTTGAGGTTATCATATTCCGAGAATCTCTAGTCGATGTGCCTAATTTAAGCGAAATCCATAGAGAAGCCCGGTTTTTCAATGAAATCGAAATTCTAAAAACGTTGGCGGGAGTTGATCAAAATTGGCACATTGATTAAGAATACTTTCATTATCAAAGAATCAAGTTTTATCCAGAAATATTGAGTTTGAGTAACAGAGTTGCAGATCTTTAAAAACATTTTAAGAATTTCAAGTTACAGCTTTTCAAGTTCGATTTTTTTGAAAATTTTCAGACTTCCCTTACTAGGGATGTATACTTTAGTGTATAAGACACTGAACTAAAGGTGTAGTGGAATTGAGAGGACCACGATACCTTAATAAACTTTCCGAAGAAAAAATCTCAATTCGGCCGTGTTCCTCACTAACCCATGTGTGACGTCATCACGGCCAAAACTCAGTTGCAAAAAATAACAGTTTTGACAGCATACAGCTTTTGAACCTCTGAATCGATTTTGATGTTCTACAGCTCATTAAAAAGAGAATAATATTTTCTTTCATATCGTAGTAATCAATAACGCTAACCATCCCTAGTTAGCAATTTTTGTAAACGAATCCTTTATCGGTGTAAATTTTACTTCCATATGAACGGTGCCTCATTGAAAAAAACGCTTTACGAACTTCCCTTATAAATTATTTTGGACATTTTCAATTAATACATGTATATATTCAGGTCACTTGGATGCTCTCAAATCTCTGTACATCAACGACAACCCATCACTCCACAACCTCCCATTCGAACTAGCCCTCTGCCCATCACTTGAAATCATGTCCATCGAAAACTCACCCCTCTCACAGATTCCTCCTGAAATCACAGCCGGCGGTCCGAGTCTTGTCATTCAATATTTGAAAATGCAGGGACCGTACCGTGGAGTGATTCTCACGCAACAACATGCTCAGCAACAGTAGTCTAGATTCAAATTCCCAATGTTTTTGTTGGCCATTTTTAACGGGTTTTCAAACTAAATTTTTCAAATCGCCGAATCACTTTTATTATTTGTATTTAATGGTTCATCATTTGTTTTTCTTCTTCTTTTCTTTCCTCAACTTTTTCGATCGGTTTTTCTTTCCTTTTTTTAATTGAACTGTGAATCTTCACCTTCTTCTTTGAATGCCTTCACTATATATTCGCTTCCAGATTACTGTATTAAAGTTATATAATTAAAGTAAGTATTTAATGTTGTTTCTTTTGTCTCATTTTTTTTTCTTTTCTCTGTGAGGAATTATTACGAAGTGGAGCTCAAATGAATTTTATTTTAAAAAACTGTTTTACAGATTAAGAAATTTGGAAAATGTATTCAGGGTGGTTTTTATGTATGGTTTAATTGAAAGAATGCTATAACTTTTGAACAGATAAGTGAATCGCCTTAAAACTTGCTGAAAAAATCGAAAAATATATTTTGAATGATCAATTAACTGAAAGTTCCTAATTGAGTATAAATGCCTTTTCCCGGGGCTCTCCAGACTAGATTGAATTTTATCAGCTCTGGTGCGCACCCTCCAATCTCGTTTTCCCCTTGTATTCCGAGGTAAGCCGGTTCGATTTTTTTTCTCAAACAAAAGAAGAGATGATTGGGTGACCAATTAAATGAAAAAATCTGCCTTCGAGATTACACCCAATTCAGCAAAAATGTGTTTCTTCAGCCTTCTGAAATGAGCTGGTGTCACAAAACAAAAAGTCACAAAATCACAAAAAATGTGATTTTCCGGGGTACTGTAAAAATGGGGAATATGTTGCTACAAAGTTAATTATCGCTCAAAAAATTGGTTAAAGACGGCTGTTCAGTTAACTTTACCCCATATGCACGATATACCAATAAAAACTACTTTCTTTCAGCATCTGATATTTACGACGACTATTAAAACATTTTGTTGAAAAAAATCCGATTTACAGCGGCCGGACAAAGTTGGAAAAATAAAATTTTGAATTGGCGCCGGAAAATTGACAGGAAATCGGAAAAAATTAAGAAAAATACTAAAAAAAAAAATTCAAAAATAGTTTTTCCCGCGCACACCCACACGACTGTTTGTCCGTGGAGCGCAGATGTTTACTGAAAAGCGCGGGAGTTTAAAATTTGCAACCCTGAAAAGAGGATTTTTTAAAAATCTGAACAGCTGTCTTTAAACATATAGAGGCGCATTTGATTTGTAAAGAAATTGAGATTAGCAATTTAATGTTCAGGGAAAAATCTAAATTTTTCTCGCGTGCCAAAGAATGTTTTTTTCCAACCGTGTTCTATAATGCCACATGAAAATAGAAAATTAAAAATTGAAAAATTTCAATGAATTTCTCTTTCCAAATATATTTTCACATTTTTGGAAAGTTTCACAATAATTTGACAGTTCATTGAAAAGAAGCCGCCAGGTATAACAATTTATTCGTTTTTTGATGATACTGTGCTTATTAGATAACCAGCGAAACCAAAGCGTTTTTCTGTTAAATTTCAATATTTGAGTACATTTCTTAATACCTTGGAATAACTCTTTTATTCACACTTAAGTTCAACGAGACTAAATTCCAACTGACAAGGTATTTTATAATCTTTTCTAGGAAATAGCTAAATGAAAGACAATTCGATTTATTTGCATTCGCTCCTTTTTTTCATTAACCATATCAAAGTCCTCTTTTTTTCCAAATTTCTTGATTCATCAAAGTAACAAACAATAAAACTCCACTAGATGAGAATCAGATGGTTTGTTGTACCGACATAGATCAGTATGAAATCTTGTTTTTGTTTTGTGTTTTGGTACTGAATTAAGCTATTTTTATTCGAATGGTGTCATGTGTATTATATAAATACACAAATTGAAATGATCAAAAAGCTTATGATATTTTAAAGGAAGGGTGCCAGTTAATGTCCCTACCATGAATGCACGAATCTTTTATTATTCTGAAAGCAGCCTTGGACATTTTACGAAATATTCTTGTTCTTAGTTTTTATGTTATTTTTTCACTGAAAATCTGTTCTATCAGATCGTCGTAGATTAATAAATAATGTTCGTTCCATGATCGGAATTTTTGGTCAGAAAAAACAAGGTAGCTGCATTCGGAACATTCTTGATCAGAACATCTATGTCAGCGAATTTTTTTTAATTTGAAAAAAAATTGATTTATCTGATCGTTCTAGATTTTTAGTGTTCATTTTAAATAAAACGCATATATTGAAATATAAATTGAAAAAAAACAACAGTAAGTTTTTTCCACTGATTTTTGATTTTCAAAGAATCTGTATTCTTTGGTTGTTAGAATTTCTCAAATAAAATATCAAAAAAACAGAGTTGGAAAATTCTAATTTTGACGAACTCTAAATTAGACCATCACAGTATGTAATGCTCCTTTGAGCTTTCTTTTTGCATTATTATTTCGGTATTGTCAACTCAAATATTCTCGATCATTGTGTTTTGAGAGCTGCTCAACCTCACAGACGCTCCGCACGCCCGCACGCGGCTGCCGACACTCAATACACTTGAAAATTTGAAAAATTCTGTTTTTCGCAAGTATCCAAAAGGCTCGGAATTTGAAAAAAAATGAATATTCAAATTTTTCCAGTCGGTTGAGTGTCGGCAGCCGCGTGAGTGCGTTCGGAGCGTCTGTGAGGTTGATCAGCCCTAAAAACGGAATGATCAAGAATATTTGAGTTGACAATATAACATATTGGATTTTAAAGGTATAACATATTGGATTATTTAAGAGACAATGTCTGAGTCGCGTTAAATCTAACACGTTAGTACGTGCCCTAGGCCGAATAATTGTGCTATCAACTTGAAACTTCGTACGCGAGTGCGGTAGGGGTCAAAGATTATTTTCATACCATAAAACCTGTGAAGTGTCCCGGCGTTCGTGGGGAGCTCCCCATTTTGTCTTACAACTTTGACCGGCTATAACTTTGCTCATTTTCCGAACTACGAGCAGATATGTATATTATTAGAAAGCTCTCATTATGTTCTACAACTTTAATGTTAACAACAAAGCGCAAAAAATTTTTTTTGAGGATGAAAATGTTGAAGATAGAAAATTGGATTTAGTTTTTCATAATTTTCAAATGAAAAACCCCCTTTGGCGGTATAAAAATTTTAAGAATTCCTGTAGAAAATGATTTTTCCTATCGAATGATATATATAAGATCAAAAACTCAGGGTCCCATAGTTTCAAAAAATAGCCAAATATGCGAAAAATGGACACTTTTTGGTCAAAAACGCACATTCAAAAATCAAAAAGCTGTAAATACCTTAAAATTGAGATTTTTGTTTCAAATTTGAACTTAAATGGTCGTTTTTATTATTTTCTTAGATTTCGAGCCATTTTTGGCAGAAAAATCGAAAAAAAATTTTCTTGAAAATTTCCGATGACTTTTTTTGGTCAATTTTTCGAAAAATTTTGTAAATTTTTTTTTTGCGTTTTTTTACCAATTTTATATCGTAAACATCATAATTTGTCATTTTTTGAAACAACAGAAACATTTTTGAGCAAAAAGCGCAAAAAAAAATTTTTTTTAATTTTTCGAAAAATTGACCAAAAAAAGTCATCGGAAATTTTCAAGAAAAATTTTTTTTTGATTTTTCTGCCAAAAATGGCTCGAAATGGAAGAAAATAATAAAAACGACCATTTAAGTTTAAATTTGAAATAAAAATCTCAATTTTAAGGTATTTGCAGCTCATTTGAATGTGCATTTTTGGCCAAAAAGTGTCCATTTTTCGCATATTTGGCTATTTTTTGAAACTATGGGACCCTGAGTTTTTGATCTTATATATATCATTCGATAGGAAAAATCATTTTCTACAGGAATTCGTAAAATTTTTATACCGCCAAAGGGGGTTTTTCATTTGAAAATTATGAAAAACTAAATCCAATTTTCTATCTTCAACATTTTCATACTCAAAAAAATTTTTTTGCGCTTTGTTGTTAACAATAAAGTTGTAGAACATAATGAGAGCTTTCTAATAATATACATATCTGCTCGTATTTCGGAAAATGAGCAAAGTTATAGCCGGTCAAAGTTGTAAGACAAAATGGGGAGCTCCCCTCGAACGCCGGGACACTTCACAGGTTTTGTGGTATGAAAATAATCTGTGACCCCTACCGCACTCGCGTACGAAGTTTCAAATTTATAGCACAATTATTCGGCCTAGGGCACTATGATTCAACGCGACTCGGACATCGTCTCTTAACTATTAAAAACATTTGTGAGACTACAATTTTTAGCTTCAATTTTCATAAAATCCATAAACCTTCAAAAGAAGGGTGAACTATGGAGGCCATTTCACCATAGGTCCGCAATCTGACGTCATGGTGTGCAAGTCGAAAAACGATGAAATCAGCCGCCTGAAAATGTTTTGGCACAAAGCGTTATTAACCAATTTTTTTACAGTGACTGATTTCATTGAAATATTATCAATTAAAGATAGAGTGACACCTTTTTTCGAAACTCCATTTTAAGTTTTCAAAATAACGAATATTCAGCGATCAAAATCATTATGATAAGGATCTTCGGGAAAAAAATAATTCGCAACAAAAAATATTATGCGAGTTTTTTTTCGAGTTCTAGATCTAGACAATAACATTTTCTTCAGATCTGAATGATAAATAAACGAAATTGTTAGAACTTTTAAAAAACTTTTTTCAAGGACACTATGTTTGTCATATCTCTGTAATATCAATATTTTTCATTTATTTTCTATTTATTTTCAAAAACTTTCGTGATCTTGCTTATTTTTTGCGAAAACTTGAAGCAGAGATCATCAAGATAACGATCTTTGAAAAATATAGAGTCAAAAAATATGAATGTAAATTATGTATGTTCTTAAACATTGTGTTTCCGACTCGATTTGACATCGATTCGAGATGTTCAATTATGAAGCAATAACGTTTTAATGTGATTTTTTAATTATTCTTCAGAAGATTTTATCAGTTTTCATGATTCATTTCTCTTTTCACACAGTGCTCATAACAGCGGAAAACATAATCTCAACTTGAGTTTTGAATCTGGATTTGGAACGCATTTAAATGAATGTTTGCGGAACAATCCTAGACAAACCAGCATGGAAACCAACATTATTCTTAATCTTGATCGCAAACTTCAGCACCAAAGTGAAACATATACCAACACATTTTCGAGAAACATTTAGTACAAGATTGAACTTTGATTAGGATGTGAAGATGAAGAAATTTCGGATCTAATACCGAGATCTCAAAAGCTACAGACTATTATGCCAGAAAAATATTCTTGATCATACCGTTCGCTTTTTATTTCTGTTTATAACTCAACGAAACTAAACTCCTATATTTTCTCCATATCGGGACTGTTAGAATTTGTAAAATCAACTTCTGAATGCCAATCTTTTAAAATATACTGAATAATTTTTAAATACAATTAATTTAAACCTAAAAATTCACAAAAATATATTTAAGAATTAATATTCTGCCACCTGAAACTTGGCCATTTTTCATTTTTCAACTAGTTTTTTCGTGACAACGAAAATAAATTAAGTGTTATACTGTCTTTAGTGAGAAATTGGCTTAAAAATTTATTTTAGAAAAACAAATGGAACTTGAAATATCAAAACTTTTGTGATTTTTTTTTAATTTTCCAAAGTTTTAAAATTTCATTTAATTGTAGCAAACCGATATTTTATTCCTGTATTTTCTATGGATCTAAAAAAAATCAGGAAAAGTATTTATTTGCTTCCTAAAAATTCGAATTTTGCTCAAAATTTGACACAGTAGGTCATAATTGGAATTATTACAGTTTTACCAAAAATCGGCGGATATGAACCTACTAAATATTGACCCTGATCAAAACCCCCCGTTCCTAATGTGTCAATTATCGTCTACATTTGTCATTGTCATTGTCACCATTGTATCTTTCAAACTGTTAGGTTTTTTTCTTTTTTTTGTCATTTTTTAAAGTATCTTTATTCATATTTTCAAGTTTTGATCATCCATTTTCCACTAAAAAAACCGCAACGCAACCGCTCGCATATAAAAATAGCATGACTGTGTGAGAGACTTAGCTTTTCTGTGTATGTCAAAACCAACTAGCATGATCAAGAATTTTTGATTTGGCAATATTAGTTTTTAGGCACTTATTATTTGTTCCTGGATCAAAAATCGGATAAATAAATTTGAATATCATCGTGCCTATATCTAAAAGGCGGTGATTTTTGAAGATGCACAATGAACTTGTTTCATCGGTATTTGAGTGAAATTCAAAGTTTCCGGCGGGCTTTAAAAATTTTTATTTTTTTCGGATTTACAAATTTGAAAAATAATAATTTGTTATAAGGGTCTCCGTTTTCGATGTGCTTTCACATAAATTAATTCGTGCCCTTGAGATAATGCTATAATTTTTGAAACTAAAATCAGATAGGGTCAAATTAACTTACCCACTATCTTTAAGGACCTTCAAATTTGTAATTTTTTTTAGTAAATCCTAACTTCGAGGAGTCATAATTCGGTTTAAATCCTCAAATGTTTATTTTAGAACTATTAAATATTATATAAAATATTCCGCTTATGTGAATTCGAGTTTGTCGGCGGTATAAAACTTAATATTTATCTTAAAGAAAAGGTACCACTTGATTTTTGGTTTTCAGGTTTAGTATTGTCAACTAAAATATTCTTGATCATTCAAGTTGATTTTGACCGACCCAGAAAATCTAAGTCTCTCACGCAGTTGTGCTATTTTTAACTGCGAGCGGTTGCGATGCGGCCTTTAATAAAAAATGAATCTAAAATCTAAAATTTTTAACTTGACAATAATAAATACCACGAACTATAGTATTTCTACTGTCATCAAAACGGTTCTTATTTCCCGATGGCAGAAAAAAACCAACATTACATTTTTGACTCCACTTTAAGTTCGACAAAACAAAAATGCTTCCACCCATTCACATGAAATCATAATATAGTTCCCCAAACTTCAAAGTTCGTTCAGTTCTTATGAAAAAAATACAATATTGGTTCAATTACAATGAGAGTTGCAATTCTAAAAAAAATGCGATTCTTATTTCAAACATCATACACCCTCATCTGAATTTGTATGTTGCCGTTCTTTATCGTTCTTATTATCTTCTTTCAACCTAACACAAATACACACATATTTCCCTTCCTTCCCTTTCCATTCCTCCGATCATCGAAACCAATAAGTACAACAAACTTCTCCAAACTCTATCAATTTCTATCCGTCCACGACTCTTTTTTTATTCTACCAAAAATATCATTTTGAAGATCGCCGTTCTTGTCATCTCTTCTCTACGTCATTGTACGATACAAGCGCAAAGATTACAGTACTCCCAATACGACACTTCATCTCAAAACAAGTTCCGCCCCCTTCTCTCTCTCCAATTTCGTCTTGATTCTCTTCGTGGTTTTTCGTATTTTCCCAAGAAGGAGGCTTGATTTCAAAAACTTCAAGAACTGCTTTATTTCATTAAACATTTTTGGAATCATGATGACGAACATGATGCCTACAACCCCTACCTTTCAAACATTTTGTGATGGACACATTTCTGCACCAATTTGGTATTCAAATATTCATTTTTTTCTGCAACATTATTCTCTAAATTTTTAAAATTTTAGCGAGCCAACAAACACTTCCCCAATTTTTATGCCATCATCCTCAACAAGTCCTTATAGGGCAAATGAGCTACGATGCCGAGTTTGCGAGCGAAATTATGATGGATCTCAACATTTTGGAATTGATGTAAGTCTGAGGGTTTTCTGATAAATGATGACGATCAAAGTTCCTTTTATCGCAACGTGTTTTTGAAGGACAGTTTCTCTTCTTTTTTTTGTGTTCAAAACTCAAACAACTATGAAAAAAAACGCCTGAATTATAAGTACACTTGGCTATACATTCCAAAATCTTTGTGTCCCAATTTTCAACATGTCTAGATACCTCAAGATTTCTTTTTCTGATAGCATCGTTTCGGAATGAAGAAAAACGTTGGACATTCTTCTTATCCACACCGAAATCTTGGGAATTCGTTTATAATTTTTGATAAGCCGTTTTTAGAATTGATGTTCAGATCTTTATCAATCATAATTTTGAGAGACAAAATGCCGAGTTCTAACTGTTTTCGGAAAAATCATAAAGTAAATTTGAAACTTGTGAATTTTACAAACCACCATGAACATAGTTTTAAAGGGGGGCTTTATGGAGCTAATGAATGCATCTGGGATGAAAATAGACTTCATTCTCATTCCAAATATGTTTTTAAAATTTTCTAGAACCACCTAGAAGCCGAGAAAATGAGCTTCAAAACAATGGCCTAGGAAAAGTGGCCACCGGCGAAAACTAGTCCGCAGGCATGAAAAATTCAAAAAAAATGAAAAAAACATTTTTTAAAAAAAAACTAATATAAGAATTCTGCATAACTATTTATTAACGAAACACAAAAAAATCTCATATGAAAAAGTTAGGCCAACTTTTTCTAGGCCATTGTTTCGAGGCGCGTTTTCTCGGCTTCTAGGTGGTCTTACAAAATTTTAAAAACAGATTTGGAATGAGAATGAAGTCTATTTTCATTTAAGGAACATTCATTATCTCCCTCAGTTTTGTGGTTTCAGTGATATATTGTCTTTAATGAGAGAATTTTGCTTTTTTTAATGAATCTTCGAAAGTTTTCCAAAATTGAGTAGAAAGTGAAAACAAATGTCCTAAAAAATGAGCTAAAACTAGTCCACAAGATTTTTTTTGTATTTTGAAAACGTTTTCCCATTTTGAAAAAAAAACAAACAGTCTAGCAGGTTTTATTTCCTTCAAAAATGCTATATCCTTTGCCAGTTTTCTAATAGATCTATGTTTCATTAATCACTTTGCAACCCGACAACAAAAAAACGAATCACGACCGAAAAACTACGAAAAACTATACGTATCTGTCCAACAAAACAGAATAATTCACATGATCGACGAGTAGATGTCTCAATGATCCATTCCTTTCACATGTATTTAGTTTTTGGTTCCTTTCTGTCTCAAATTAAACGTCTTTTTTTGTCACAGATCTGTCGTGCTTGTGCTGCATTCTTCCGTCGAAGTGTTACAGTCAAGAAATCGTTTGTTTGTCGACGTGGGAATGAGAATTGTCACTTGAATAGTAGGTTTTTGATTGCGGAATTTTGCTTAGAAATTGTCACCCGTAGACATCTGGTTTAATAGTTTTCGGAGGGGTCGAATCCTTGGTGACTGATCGTTGAAAACTGATATGAATTGTTTCAATGAACAACAATTTCAGTTCATCTTTTAAAAGTTCGTCAAATGAAATTTTCAAAAAACGACACACATCAAACTTTATCAAACCAAGTTTATTACAGCGCCGCGAAAAATCACTTGTCAAAAATGCCGTTGGATGCGATGTCTTCAAGTCGGTCTGCAAATTGAGTGTAAGCCTTTTGTCTTTCACAACAATAAATAGGTTTCATATCAAACGAATCAGGTCTATTTATTTTTCGGCATCTAACATCATCCACTTTTCTATCACATCCTGTCCTCCCGGTCTGTTAAAAGATTGAAAACATTTCAGCACACTAAATGTTCAACGAAACAGTGACATAATTGACCTCTTTCCTCTATCTCTCTCGTTTCATATATTTTTCCTCTATCCCTTTTTGGGAGATAAAAATCTGTAATATCATTCGGAAGGAGAGGGGGACGAAACAAACATTCACATGGGGCAAAAAATAAGATAAAAACATGATTCTTTGTTTCAGTGGTGCATGGAAGAAGATCTCCGGATACGTCGAAAAGTAATGGTGCTCATCCGCATAAGACTGATTTGGAGGATGATTATGATTCAGCTGATGGATCGGACTCGAAATCGATTGGAGAACCGGAAGAGATTGTGCAGATTTTTAAGCCCAAACCACTTCAAATGGCAATTGATGTTGATAATGCGCATACGAATTTTATTCAAAGAGTTTTGATTAATTATCGGTAAGCTATGGAATTATTTATTTTAAAGGAGGGCTAATGAATGCGTCTGGGATGAAAATAGACTTCATTCTCATTCCAAATCTGTTTTTAAAATTTTATAAAACCACCTAGAAGCCGAGAAAACGCGCCTCAAAACAATGGCCTAGAAAAAGTGACCACAGGCGAAAACTAGTCCCCGGGCATGAAAAATCCAAAAAAAAATGAATTAAGATGAAAAACCTAAAAAAAAGGACTACAAGCATTCTGTATAACTATTTATTAACGCAACGTGAAAAAAACTGATAGGAAAAAGTTCGGCCAGGTGGCCCCTCTTTCTAGGCCATTGTTTTGAAGCTCAATTTCTCGGCTTCTAGGTGGTTTTAGAAAATTTTAAAAACAGATTTGGAATGAGAATGAAGTCTATTTTCATTTAAGCTACATTTATCATCTCCTTAAAGCCCTCCTTTAAACAATGGTTTACAATAAAGTGCCCTATAATAAATTCAATTTTGCATCCTAGCTCTAAATATTCAAATCCATAATTTTGTTCATACAGCGCCAAATTCTATATTTTTCTAAATTTATGAGGAATGTACCGCGTTGGCCCAAAATGAATTAGTAAAAATGAGTAAATTTGACTGAAAATTTACAAAAATCAATAATTCCTCAAATTTTTCAAAAATTCATTGAACATAGTTCCATGGATGAAATATGTTGGTTATTTTGAAACCTCGTTTAATTATCCTCAATTGAAATTTTGAGAGGTGCAATTATGTCGAAAAATAAAAAATATTCAATTTTGAACAAAATTTAAAAATGTTGGTGTCATTAGAGGAAATTTTAGGAAATTTTTAGTAGATATGAAAAAATTTTAAATTTTGAGATTCCGATAATTTATCGTTTAATTATTCTTTGAAATTCTAAATTCTTCTACAGCTTCTTCATAAGCGATTTTTATTGAATTTTTAGAAAGCAAATGTTTAAAAAATAATTTAACGTAAATTAATTAATCAGCAAGTTGCCATCTAATTTATCCTTGATTACTGTATTGAGTTTGTTTGCGTATCTAAAAATATTGAATCAGGAATCAATGTGATTTTGGATAAAGATGATTTTAATTCTATAAGTCCAAATACTATGAAAATCTTGTTTAAATTTTTTAAAAAATCGGAATAGATACTCTTTTTTAATTGAAAGTCAGTTTTGTTTCCATAACTGAAAGCAACGTCTCATTTTCTACATATCCCCCTGTCTTTAATTGATAAACATTTTTTCAGTGAATTCTCGAAACAACGTCTCGAAGTAGAAAACGAAATCGACAAAACCGGTGACCAGGAAGTAGTGATCAATGGAAAAACCATGTACAAAACCACTCGACAACGTCTTTCAATTATTTATCAGAAGCAACTTCCGCTTCTTCACAACTTCCTCAACTCAACATTCGATGTTTATGCGAATAGTTCAGCTGATGAACAGGTAACATCTATAATTTTTTAATTAATCAAAAAATGTTGATTTTAGCGACGAATTTGCATCCTTTTTTATCCAGTTTTATGGGAGATTGAGGCGTGTTACTGGACTTATCGATTTTTCCCAAACGATGATACTGGTGATAGGTATTTACTTGTTTTGCTCTTGTTGTTTATTATTATGAGATTTTTATAGATTAATGACAACTCAGACAACATTTATTGATTTGAATGATTTGCCATTTTGGTTAGGAAATGGGTTTAATCAGAATGATATGCAAAATTTGGATAGGTCAGTTATTTTGGTGTTTTTATGGGAGATTCAAAAAAAAATTTCAGCATCTTCCGCGCATTGATTCTCAAAATCCGGGGACTAATCATCCGCCCAATGCACTCTTTAATCATCTCAGAAGTTGAATTCGCTGTACTTCTGGCTTTAAACATCTGGGCTACCCGAAATCATCGAAATAATGACGAATCTGAAAGAAAAGCTAGTGAAATGAGGACCAAGATTTTCGACGATATTCATATTTTATATCGCCATGAAATGAAAATGGACAACTATGCGAAAAGAATGGGTGATCTCATGTGTTTATTCACTGATGTTCAGGTTGGAATTTAATTTTTTTTTAAAGAATAACACAATTCTTTGGTTTTCAGACTGCCGGTATTTCATCAACCATCGAACCCATTTTATTCTCCGAAATGCATCAGACAGTTTTAAGTGCATAAATCACAAAATACGGGATAATAATTTATGATACTGTTTTTTTTTAAATTGTGCTTTCTGATAATGTTCAAATAATTATAAATGTTGTTTTTTTTTTATAAGAATGTGCATTTAATTTAAAAATCCTCGTACAAATAAACGAAAAATAGTCAACCAACAACAGAGGGTTCAAATTTTCATGAGAGTTAAAGAACTCTCAGGGAAAACATGTAGTTTATATCCAGAGCGAGATTATTTTAAAGACAGTGTATCAGTTAATTTGACCCTACCGGATTTTAATTTCAAAAATTAGAGAATTATCTCAAGCGCGGTGAGACAACGTGAACCAATTACTGCGTGATAATTTCAATACGACAATTTATTTTCGTATATAGAAAAGGTGGGCGTTCTGTGTTAGTAAATTGAATACTTACCATTTTACGTTGATTTTCTATCATTTGTTGTTGCAATGCTGCTTTCTAAAAAATGTTATTGGCTCTTCAAACAATTAAAAATGTTTTAGTACCCGAAGTTCGGAAAGAGTTCAGCAATGTGAAACTTTTCTGCAATTGTCAACACCGTTGATATCAACACATCTTCAACAGCTCCGATGACGCATTGAGTATCATATCTTATAATCAATGACATAAGACCTTCTAAATTGTTATCTAAAAAGCAAAATTGTCTTAAGTTTGTTCCTGTGCACCTCCGGTGCAGTGTCGTTCACAAAATATGAAGAATTTACATTTTATAGGTGGCTTCTGATGGTACAATAATCGAAAAAAGGCAACAACATCCTCCACTTTTGCATCTTTTATTTCAATTTCATTATTATTTATTCCATTGTTGTTAATAATCTCGCAAAGTACTGGAGAAAAACTCATCAATGCCTGCAAATATTAATATTTTTAAACATTCTTAAAGGAAGCAGAACACGTGGTTCAAAACAACAAATTCCTCATTCTCAATGTTTCAAATGTGCGTTTCAAATTTCGATCGTGATTAAGAAAGAATGTTCAAATTTTGATGCAACGCTGAGTGTTATGATTATTTTCAAGTAATCAAAAAAGCTAGGACGTTTGAAAGAAAAATCATAATTTCTCTGAAAAATCGTGTCATTTGATTTCATTTTGCACCCCTAGTTTTACATAACGAATAAACATAGTTTTTTGTTTTGAAAATTGTACATTAGTCCTTTTCTGATAGCTGAGACGCGTTTCAACATGATATGTGAACAGATAAGTATTTTATTGTACATCAAACTTCAGCAATTTGCAAACGGCTGAACAGGCGGCGAGCAAGTACGACACCCAAGAATTTTCATGAATTTCCCACACAATTTTCATTGAACCGGCTTGAAAGTTTCTTATCATAAAAATAAGGTGTTTTTTCATAACATTGCCCATATTCAACCGTTTTCCAAGTTCCGAACGGTTTTTATGAAGGTTAGAATCAGTTAGAACCAGTTTGATCTGTCAGTCTCGATCAGTCTTCCAGTAAATCATAATAAAAATATAGCGATCATGAGCAAAACTTTGTCAATCGCATTTTTATAACTCATGAACATACTTACATTCTAAAGTTGAAATAAATTTTTTTGAGGCACCAGATCGATAATTATGAACTGCCAGACATGAACGAAAATCCCAACTTTCTTAACGTTAGGCACAGAAAACCGAGGTAGGTTCACGAAAATGTTCGTAACTATGAAATGGCTCGGTTTTCATGAGCGTAACTTTAAGCACAGTTAAAAAAATATTTTTTCTACTTGAATCATCAACAGTTATTCAGTTTTCTAAGCACCATAATTTTTAGCAACTCGACAAAGTAGCGACGAATACTTAGTAGCCACCCTGTATATGTGCTTATCTCAAATGTACAGATATCAAATGGTTCGTAAGTTTGATTCTACATTTAAACTGTACTTGTTTCTCCATCTCTTCTTCTGATTTTGATTGGTGTCTTCCAGGGGAATCACCGGGTTTGTATTCCTTATTTTTTTCTGGGTTTTATTCCGGGTAATTTTCCGAAACAAAGTAGGGATCATGTGGGCACAACAATCGAGTTGTATTGAAAATTATAAGTTGCTTAACCCCCGACATCATTGCAAAAAACAAAATCGAAACTTAAGTTTTCATTTTTGGAATATATTTGAAGACAAGACATTGCATACACTTTTCAAATACGTTTTTTTATTAATATCACCAAAAATTAATCAATTAACAGATCCGAAATTTGGAATATGCTCCCGTAAACAGCTAAAATTGGCTGGAAATTAAAATTATTTAAGCTCGTATGTCCCGAAATTGTTCCATGTTTTTGGTGAAAACCCATGAAAAAGATATCAAAATTAAAGAATAATTCAAATCTGAACATTAGAATGTCTTCAGTTGCTTATTTTTTGTTCGAAATGCTTTTTATTCTGTTTTTTTTTTCTATTTTTCAGCCGTAAGATAAAAAAAAATTTAAAAAAAATTATTCAGCGTTTAATTTAGCATAAACTGAGGTATTATTAAAACAGAAACACTCGGAAAGCGTTTTTTGTATCGCTAAAACAAGTGGTACACTGTCTTTAAGGACTTCCTCTATTATTGTCAAGTTAAAAATATTAGATCATTCTTTTTCTATTGTCAACTTAAACATTTCGGATCATCCATTTTCTACTAAAAGGCCGCAGCGCAACCGCTCGCAGATAAAAATAGCGTGACTTTGTGAGAGACTTAGATTTTCTGGGTAGGTCAAAACCAACTTGCATGATCAAGAATATTTGAATTGGCAATAAATACAGGTGTAAATTATAATAATGTCCAACTAAAAATCTTCCTCTTTTTTTTTATTTTTTAGATAACAATTGTCTTCAATTCTTAAAAATATAAATATTCGATAAGAAAATATATCGTCATTAGTACACGTACTCCACACCTCCCCCCTTCAAAACTCAATTTCTTTTTGAAACTTCGTGCTTGTCAATATCGACTTCCGCACAACAAAGCACGGATCGCTTCAAAAAAATATGTTCCGTTGATTTTCTTTCTTTCCTTCCTTCCTTCCACTTGAGCAAATAGTTGCTCTTCGAAAAAAAACACACACACAAAGAGTGGACACTTTCTCGCGCTGACCATTACAACCAATACATTTTTATTGATTTTCATTTTATTTATTTTATTTTATAAGAGAAATAAAATGTTTTCAGACCCTTGTGAATCATAAAAATGATGGAATTCTTCGCCGAATGGTCGCCGTCTATTGTATTGTTTATTGGAGTGAGTAACAATTTTTGAGGCCAGTTGGAAAATATTTTTTTAAAAATATTTCCAGGGTATGTCAATAGTTTGTACCATCATACATGTTGTTCAATCGACATTAAGGCCTCCTCAGTGTTGTCACAACTCTACAGGTAAATTTTTGAAATTCTGAAAAAGCGCAATATTTATATTTATAACCTGAGTGCAGAAAATTTCGAAAATTTCCACCTGCAAGTTATTTTAAAATTGATAAAAAGAAAAATTAAATATTTTAAAGTATAATTAAAAACTGAAAAATATTGCCCAATGTAATTTTTTCTGGAGTATTTCTTTAGCAGAAAATTTCATAGTTTTTTAAATCATGTTCAAATGAAAATTGAAATTTTAAAGATTATTATTTAATTTGCTCGATTAAACTTTTAATTCTTAAAAATTAGTATTGTGGAGATTTCTCAAATATACAGTGGGTACCCGAAATTAAGACCAACAATATTAACACTTCATATTGTTCAATCAATGTTTAAATTGTTTAAAAATCCGAATAAATTCTAGAAAAACTAGAAATTTCAAAAACTTCAATGAAGGATGAAAATTTTGGAATTATTTTGGAATCATAAAAAGTAATACTTTTGATTTTTTTGTACTTTTGATTTTTTGATTTTTTGTACTTTTGGTTTTTTGATCATAACTTTGCTGGAAATAGTCCTGTTGAGCTGAAATTTGGATATATTATGTAATAGAAAGTTTCCTATTTTTTGAAACTGAAAACTTGCCGGTGAGCTCCAATAAACAAAAAATTCTTGAAGATTCTCGAATTTTCAAGTTTCAATTATTTTCTTGCTAGTTATTTTTAAGGTTGTTGTTTTTTACTTTTTTAAATTGAATTTTGAAGTTTTGAATAATGGGGCGCCAAATCCAAAACGTGGTTTTGATTTAATGTATGTGTGAAAATGCTATAACTTTTCAACGAACGGTTCAATTATTGTGAAACTTTCTAAAAATGTGAAAAATATATTTGAAAAGACAAATTAATTGGAATTTTTCAATTTTTAATTTTTTGTTTCATGTGACATTCTAAGTCAGGATTGGAAAAAAGAATTCCTCGGTATGCAAGCGAAATTTAGATTTTTTCCCCGAAACTATTAAAATTGCTGATCTCACTTTCTTTCCAAATGAAAAGGCGCTTTTATTTGTTTAATAAATTTTTTTTGAGCGATAATTAACTTTGTAGCAACATATTCCCCCTTCTTTACAGTACCCGGAAAATCATATTTTTTCGATTCCGACAACTCATTTCAGAAGGCTGAAGAAACTCATTTTTCCTGAATAGACTGTAATCTCGTAGAAAGATTTTTTCAGTTATTTTGTCGCTCAATTTTCTCTTCTTTTTTATGAAAAAAAGATGAGCCCGTTCAATAGAATACCTTTCCGAATACACGGGGAAAACGAGATCGGAGGTTGCGCGCCAGGACAGCCAAAATTAAATCTAGTCTGGTGAGCGCCGTGAAAAGTCATTCATACATAAATAGGAACTTTTAGTTAATTTATCATTCAAAGTATATTTTTTGATTTTTCAGCAAGTTTTAAGGCGATTCACTTATCTTTTCAAAAGTTATAGCATTTTTTCGATGCACACATTCATCAAAGCCACCCTGTAGAAAATAAGTTAAAATTTAATGTATAGAAAATATTTTTCAAATAACTAAATATGCTGAAAAGTTTCACTTTATCAATCCGATCATTATTATACTTAAATTTTCATACAATCTTAAAATAACAACATTTTCCAGGCACACTTGTCATAGGCCTGCCACAATTGCAAACCCAAAATCCATTTAAATATGTTCGCCTTGAATCTCAAAAACTTTCAAATGAACTCGAATCATGGCATAATACCCCGTATCCCGTTTATACCGTATAAAATGATTTTCATTCTTCGATTAATATGCAGAATACGGTTCTAACTCTTTTTATTAATGGCGAATAAAAATATTAAAAATAATAATGTAGTAACAACAATGCTTTAAAGTTATGTGTATTTTTTTGCAAATACAATAGACCCGGGAAATGGAAATTTGTTCAAAAATAGATATACAAATTGAGGAAAAAAGCTGACTGAGGGAAATTCACATCATTGAGAGTTGTCTTTCATGTTCGCTTCCATGTTTGTCAACTTGACGACGGATTACTTCATCAGCGACGGTTTTACGATCGTAAACGAGTCCAAGAGCAGCAGCTGTGTCGATAAGAAGACGAGTCCAGTTGAATTTCATTGAGTATTCGGATGTGCGGTAGTCCTGAACAAATTCAATTTTAAGGTTTTTGTTTTTTGTTTTTTATTATACCTGTGGGAAGGTATGATGGAAGTTGTGGCCTCCTTCTCCAACTGCAGCAATGGTGGTGAACACATTCTCAACTGGGGAGACTTTGTGATCATATGGCTTGTATCCGAAACTGGAATTAAATTTGAGATTAAGAAGATCCACTGAAAATCTTTTTTCTTACTAATGAGCCGCACTGTTGATGCACCAAGTTGCATGAAGAGTGAAACAATATCTGAAGACTGCAGCCACGTAGAAAGCAACCAATGCGGATTCTCCCCAGAAATAAACTGGAATAATTGTTGGCAAAACGAAGCACGAGAGAATGACCAATGGGAAATAGTTTCTGCAAAAGAATAACTTACTCAAATTAATTTTAAAAACCACCAACCTTCTTTGGAAAACCAAAACCGGATCAGAAGTAAGATCAGAGAGGTCCAACTTAGCTCCTTGAATCTTAACTTGTGGGTGCTTCTTCACCAACAACCATCCCATATGAGCGAAGAAGAATCCACGAGTAGTGTTATGCGGATCGGCATTGGTATCGGTCCACTTGTGATGGCAACGATGATCACGTGCCCATTCGATGACGTCGTTTTGAAGAGCAATGTTGTTCAAAAGCATCAGGAAAACTCGCATTGGAACGGTGGCTTTGTAGGACTTGTGTGACCATAATCTATGAGCTCCAGCAGTGATTCCGAATCCACCCAAGATGTAGAGAGCGAATGCTGAAATGAGTTGAATTGTTGATTGTTTACCAAAAAATGTTTAGAGTTCAATGATAACTTTGATATTTCACTGATAAAAGAGTGTTTTACAATTTTGTTTGTATTTGATAAAGAATTGAAAAAACGTGCAATGTTTCAAAATATTTCTCAACTAATGGGTTCTCGAACGAATCGGGAGCTCCCGTAGCTTTCGTGCTAAGTAGAACATCATTCTTCCTCTGGATTTAAAGAAAAAATTTTTTTTTGATCAAAAATCAATAAATATTTCAACAACCGAAGACTGAAGCTTTGAAAAAAGCCACCGTGCCAATAAATATAGCTCTAGATTGTAAACTGGCACTCTATCTTTAAACTGGCACTCTATCTTTAAACTAGCACTCGACTATTTTGAAAATTTATCTATAATGTCATTTCTTTCAAAATCTGGTCAGTTTGTTTTCTATTTATTTGTTCTTTGATAAACAAAGACCCATTTTCCCTAACCCATAATTGGTTCCCATCCAACGACGTCTTTTACTACATGTATTCACTCATCTTATCACAAAATCATGACATCGAAAGATCACGCCATAAATTTGTTCCAAGACATATAGTTAGTTTCCGTTTCCCTCCAATTTTTTCTTCAAAAATTTCTCTTATCACCACACAATGTAGCACGTCAACAACCAAAATGTATTAAACAAATAAAAACAAAACTCACCGAGAGCAGAGGTTTGCCATTTGGCAACGAAAAAGAATTGGTACAATCCGATGAGCGCTCCGAAATGAAGGGCGGCAAAAAGGGCGATGTTTCTCCAGACGATTTCCATTTTATATGGGATTTTTTTGGCTTCTTCCTCGAGTTGTGAGATTTCGTTCGGGTCGACTGAGAGGTATTGGGTTTCGAGAATGTGTTCGACATCTTGTGGTTTTTCGGTTTTTTTCAAACCTGACTGACGAGTAATGACGGTCATTTTTATCCTGAAAATATAGGATATTGGAAAAAACTGACATATTTATATGATATAGGAAAGAAAATAATAAACGGAATAATTTTCAGAAATTATATTTTAAATTTAAAAAAAAACTAAATTTTCAGGAAAACTTAGAAAATCCAAAACTTGCCCACTTTGGCATGGAAAGCTCAAAATTTAAGGATTATTATAATTATTATAGAAACCTCTAAATTTTACATCGAAATGTAAAGATTGCGCCAAGTTATGATAATTCATACAGGATCTTAACTTTCGGAAGAGGTCAAAAAAAGATTAAAAAATCGAAATATTCAAAAAACAACATGTGAAAAAATACTTGTAACTCCACTAGTTCCCCCATTGCTTTTTATACCGATCAACAATTTTCTAAAACAAAAGTGGGCGGTGCTTTGTTATTTTATCAGGGAAAAACCCATGCATCTGCTACACACCGTCCGACGTCCTTTGCCCATCAAACCAGCAAATCACACCATTTTCCAATAGCCGGTAGGTAGAGAATTGAGTGTTTTTTGAGTTTTAGAGAGAGACAAGCGCCGCGCAAAATTGGTGTTCAAAAGTGATGGTTAATAATAAAAATGAAAATATGATTGGGAATTGGAACAACAATTTTGATAATTATTGTGTTTTGATTCGATTTGGATGGGAATTTGTTTACTTATTTATTTTCGATTTTGTGTTTGCTAAAAAGTGTAGCTTTCACATTTCAATTTTTATCAATTATATTAACAAAAAAAAACATGCAAAATCGAAGAACACACTATTTTTGAAGGACTGTGAAACAAATATGCAAACAAACATTTTGGTGAGAAATTGGTCAGTGATTTAATGTAGTCAACAGGTTTTGGGGTTTTATTGTTTTTTTTTGGAAATCTGTACATATGATCTTGCAAAATCTACGCCCCATTGATTTCAAAATGGAGTTTAATTTTGTGAATGTTTCGAACGTTGTAGGCTACGTTTACGATAATTGGGTGTGTCGTAATCGTGGTGGATCTCTCATCTTACTTACGATTCGATCAGTTATCACTGCTAATTTTCGTTTCTAAGAATCACAACTTGTTTTGTACTGTTTTCAGTTTATTAGCCTTAAAGGAGGACTTTACGGAGATAATAAATGTACCTTAAGTGAAAATAGACTTCATTTTCATTCCATATCTGTTTTTAAAATTTTCTAAAACCACCTAGAAGCCGAGAAAATGATCTTCAAAACAATGGCCTAGAAAAAGTTGGCCTAACATTTTGCTATGAGCATATTAGTCCTTTTTTGTTTTTTTCGTTCAAATTTATGTTTCAAAAATTTTTTTTTAATTTTTCATGCCTACGGACTAGTTTTCGCCGGTGCCCCCTTTTTCTAGGCCATTGAAAACGAGCTTCAAAGCAATGGCCTAGAAAAAGTGTCCACCGGCGAAAACTAGTCCACAGGCATGACAAATCCAAAAAACAGTGAAAAAACATAAAAAAGGACTAATGTAAGCATAACTATTTATTAACGAAACAAGCTCATAGGAAAAAGTTCGGCCAGGTGGCCACTTTTTCTAGGCCATTGTTTTGAGGCGTGTTTTCTCGGTTTCTAGGTGGTCTTAGAAAATTTTAAAAACAGATTTGGAATGAGAATGAAGTCTATTTTCATCCCAGACACAGTCAGTAACTCTGTAGAATCCTCCTTTAATTTCTTAAACACTGGAAAACGAATTTCGTTCAGTCCAATAAATTGTCATGTTTTATTTAGAAAGTGAAACTTCTCTTGTTATTCTGACAGCATAAATATCGAATTTCTTCAATTATCCAAATTTTATAACGTTTTTGAGCTCTACAACTTATTTGAGCACTTAATTTTTTTCTTTTCTGGAAATTTTCAGAGTTAAAATTGAGCCCAAACTGTGTCATTTACCAACAAAATTATGATGAAAATCCGAGCACATAATAAACATCTAATAGATACCTGAATTATTTCTTTTGAAAACCGTCCAAAAAAAATTTTATCAATGCCAAAGTTCATGTAAATCTGTGAACTCCTGTCTTTAAAAATGGAGTTCCACTCTAATGAGAGTTATCGTTTAGGCAAAGGTAAAAATACGATTTTTTAAATTTTTAAATTAAAATTCAAAAAATTCGAATTATTATCATTTATTATCCAATAATATACGTTTCATTGAGAAAAATTCAAATAATTGCATTTGGCGCTAATTTAGATAAAACTCATTTTTTTTAGCTTCATTTCATTCCGCTAAAAATACTATTTATTTTTCGGTTTTTGGAGGCGAGGTCTTTATTTTCCTAACAATATTCCGAGTACATAATAAACGTCTTTTCATTCGAACATTTTCCCGCCACCGCCTCCGTTGCGAGACCCGCGAACTGCTCGCCTCCCTTTAAACCCCCGAAAATAAATGTTCCATTTTATACTTCTTTTTTTTAAATTAAATGTTGATAGGGTTAAAATAACTGGCAGGTTTACTTAAAGTCCTTGAAAGTCTGCGTTGAGTCATTCCAGACACCTTTGGGTTCTTGTTAATTCTGTCATTCGGTTATAAATTGTATCTTATGACGCTGCACTATTCTTATGACGCTGCACTTCCAACAGTCTCACTTTGAACATCAAGTAGCCTTTATGTACCAGATCTAAATTCGCCTCTTTGATTTGTTGAAGTATCTGCTGATCATATTGTTATTGAACAAAATTCTTATAGTATAACAAACACTCAAAAAACCCAAAGATCATGCAAAACAACCTTTCATTCCTTGTTTTTTTTTGTCAACTTAACATTCCACCAGAACAAATGTTGCGTTGTTCAGGCTTTATGAAAAAAAGGGCATCGTATGACTTTCTTGCGTGAAAAATTGGAACTTTTGCATTGAAGCAAACATTAATCAACTGATAATATGTGTATTAAAAGAACAGTGCCCCCCACCCCACTCATTTCTGAAACGTTTCCCCGACATTGTGACGAAATTTAAAAGCTATTGATAAAGTTCTCCAGAGTCACGTTGTAAGCATATGATGTTTATATTAACGAGAAAAAATTATAATAATTAAGTTTTGGTGATTCCTTTCAATCGATCGAGCCAACTTCGTTTTTCTCCAAGTCTGCTGGATGGTGTTGGTATTCTTGAGTGTTCGGGGATTGTGTGTGTTGATGGTTCCATAGTTCTAGTCCGCAGTGAAATGGGATTTGGTGGTTGGGGAGGAGCAGAAGGACCAGAATGCTCAATAGTTCGCTGAAATTAATATTCAATCGGATTCAATTGAATTTTTCAAACTCACATATCTTGTCAGATGTGAAGAAGGCTGCTTCATCCGACTAACTGGTTGAGATCTTTGTATTTTCGAAATTCTTCGTTCAATCACATGTGTCGTTTCAGTCCCACCTCCATTTCCACCATTATTCCCATATTTCCATTCATCTCTTGTATCATGCAATGATTCAACAGTATTCCGACTTTCAGTTGAAAATGCTCTTTCCAATTTTCGAATCCTTCCCATTTGTGGGACAGCATCAGGCACCATATCATAATTAACATTGCCTTTTTGTGGTATGATAACCCTTCTCGAGAATACTGGTGTATTATGAGGACTTTGCAATCCACTTGGAATATCTTGCGATGATTTCACAGTATTACGGGATTGTTGTGGTATTTCGTCAAGTCTGTAAAGATAAAAACGATTGTTAAGGGAAGACATTACGGAGCTAATGCATCTGGGATGAAAATAGACTTCATACTCATTCCAAATCTGTTTTTAAAATTTTCTAAAACCATATAGAAGCCGAGAAAACGGGCTTCAAAACAATGGCCTAGAAAAAGTGGGTACCGGCGAAAACTAGTCCGCAGACATGAAAAATCCAAAAAAAAACATTTCAAAAACATTTCAAAAACAAAAGGACTAATATAATCATTCTGCATAACTATTTATCAACTAAACACGAAAAAAAGCTCATAGGAAAAATTTAGGTCAACTTTTTCTAGGCCATTGTTTTGAAGCTCATTTTCTCGGCTTCTAGGTGGTTTTAGAAAATTTTAAACACAGATTTAAAATGAGAATGAAGTCTACTTTCATTTAAGGTACATTTATTATCTCTGTAAATCCCTCCTTTAATAAACTTTGTCTTTAAATACCTCGGATGATCTATACTATTCGTTTTCATAAATTTAATACTTCTACGCGTTTCTTCATTCCGACGTACTCGACGCTCTTCAGTTTCAACCAAGCTGAAAACAAAATTTCTTATGATATCTGATCTTTGATGTTAATAAAAAAGCATTAATAAAATGCTGGAAACTATGATAATTTATACGCATATTTACCTTATCGGTCTACGATTCGCCGGTTCACCATTGCCTCGACTCCTTTCCCTAGTCATCATACCTGGCCGTCTTCTCTTTTCATTTCCATTCATTTCTCTCATCATATTCTCAATACGATTCACTTCTTTTACTCGTTTCTCGTTCACTTCCAACTCGTGTGAAAACTCTTTCGAATAGGCGAAAAGTTTCAAAAACTCCTCTTCAATGTTTCGTTCGTTCGCCGCGAGACCACAGCGTTTTCGTCGAGCGTTTTCCACACGAGATCCTTGTAATTTGAAAGGGAGATAGAAGTTCAATTCGTGACGAACGGCACGATCCGCAGCGTTGTGTCCATGGAAGGATGCTGGACGTTTTTGACGCTTTGATTTGTTTGAAACAATTATTCGAAGACGTTCCATCTGAAAATTTATCCTATTATATATTTGGAATTATAACATGAATAAAATATTCTTCGGCCATTGGGCGATTTACGGTTTTATGGTTTTTTTGGAATTTTTTCGCCATTTTCGAGTTTTTTTTGGATTTTTCATGTCTGCGGACTAGTTTTCGCCGGTTCACACTTTTTCTAGGTCATTGTTTTGAGGGGCGTTTTCTCAGCTTCTAAGTGGTTTTAGAAAATTTTAAAAATAGATTTGGAACGAGAATGAAGTCTATTTTCATCCCAGACGCATCCATTAGCTCCGTAAAGCCCTCCTTTGAAAGTCCCAAAGCTATACCCAACTTGATGACGGATATCAAAATTTTTCGAAAAAGTTTTTCAATATTCAAAACCCTTTTTTATCCGATTTCTTACCTGAGCATGTGTAACTAATAACGATGATTGTGTCGCAATCAAATCCATTTGTGCTCTACTCGCTTCATTCGTCTTTTCAATCACCGCCCATCTCGCCTCATTCAATCTCCGAACAACCGAATGCGTAAACGTGTAAAGCGCTTCATAAGTCGGCAGATTCTCCAATCTCCGTTTCATATTCAATTCATCAACTCCAATTTCCAACAAATTCGAGTGAATAACCCTCATATGTTCTCTTTGTAAATTCTCCAATTTTTCCAAACAATTCTGGTGTGATAATCGCTCATTACACGTCGAATTCAATGTTATTTGATGAATATTCGCAGCTTCAAGTTTCGCATTCTGCATCTGATTCTCAAAGATTTTCAACCTTTCCTCGATTTTTCTCAAACAATTTGTCGCCGATTTTTCCATTCGTTCGTCGAATGTCAACCGATCCAATGCTTCAGAAAGTGTGCATTTTCGACTGAGAGTGTTCACTTGCATTTCAGCTTTATGCAATTGACATTGAAGTTTTGATTGTTGTTGCGATTTCTCGCGGAGTTGTTCAACTAATCGTTGATTTCTCATTTTTAGCTCTTCAATTTCAGCCATCAAGTTGTCTTTTTCGTGTTGCATTTGAGTTAGGCGATCGACTTGATGAAACTCTGAAATTAAACCTAATTTGACTTGGTGAATAGAAACACCCAATTTCAAAAAAAATGGGAACATGTAAAATTAACTGGAGATTTTTTGGGAAAGTGGTGATTCTAGGTACACTTTAATTTTTTTGTATTTAATATAAAAATGTAGAATTTTGTCTCTAGTTTTAGATTCAGTCAAAACCCCGGGATATCTTTCCGAGCCCATGTTTCGCCGGCTCACAGTTCGAACCGGCAGACTTTTAAAACGGATTCTAGACCTACTTTTAAAGCTCTATCGAATGGTATAGGTCTCTACTCGATTGGCAATGGCGACTTCGCGCACTTCGCTTGTAAGTGACTACCATACTTAAAGTTTTGAATTTTCGATAGAATGACCTACCGTAGCCCGCCACGCTACAGTAACCTGAGCAAGTGAACTCAAACTTACGCAAAACACAGACGTACCCTACATGTTTGTGCAATATCACTTCGATAACTTTCATATTCGCCCTAAGACAGGGCCTACGGTAGAATAGTTTCATTCTTACAGATGCGAACTTATACATATCTTCGGTTTGGAGTTGGGACACTTACTTTCATGACAATTATCATACCCATTACTCGTGCTCACATTCAAAAATGAAGTTGCTTTTCTTTGCCTACATTGTTGTCTCATACAATCTGCCGAATCTTCACTATCATCTCTTCGATAATATGATGCTGGACGCGGTGGCTTGTTTGCTAATCTCGAGCAATGATCATCATCTGAAAAATTAAATATTCCCCATTTTTTCCAATTCAAAAAAGTACCCAAATTTGCATACATTCCACTAGATTCTGAATCATTTCCAGACAACTTCTTGCGCCTCTTTTTAACCACTTGTTTTGATGTGGTTGATGTGGTCTTAGTGTATAATTGTGGGATTAATGAAGAACGTCTTCGAAAACCAAAAATATCCAAAAATGAAGACCTACTTGTTGCTAAAAATGTTCAATTTTAACAATTTTGGAAACTTTTAAATAAAACATACTCATATTTTCAGATGGATCACGAGACGATGAAGCTGACGAAGGAGAAGTGCATGCAGATGTCGAGTGATCATTGGTATGTCTCGTTAACCCTGTAGAATCACATCGTCTAGTTGTATCTCGACTTCGATGCTCATTATCATCATCATCCTCATCGTCATCCATATTAAAAATCTGCTCATCAATTTCACTATCACTCATTTCAGGTTGCACAATTGGTGGAACACCATTCCTATCACCAAAGGAAACATCAGTTGATGTTGTCATACTATTCAACTCTTTTCTCGGCGGCGTTGAGAGCCGTTCCCTTGCACCATTTCGAATCTCAACCGAATCTGATGATCGATTTGCGCGTCGAAGCTTTGGAAAAAGCCCTGATCCTCTTTGCTCGAACATCGCCGACATACGTTGAACAACATTTTTGGTTCTTGTGGTTTGGGGAATGAGACGGTTTTTCAGACGACGATTCTCGGTTTTGAGGGAGCCGATTTCATCGAAAAGTTGGCAGAGTACAGCTGAAAAAAATAGTGTTAGATGTGGAGTTTCTCGCGTTGCAAATAGCTCAATTTAAAATCAAATTCTATATTTTTAAAATTAAAAAAAATCATTTTAAGTAGTGAGAAAAACGAGCATCGGGAATCGAACTTTGCCAAAAATTGTATGTTTTTAAGACCAGCGTTTTTCCATTTTTAAATTACCTAACCCCTTGTCTTTAAGGAAAATTATACGAAGTTGCTCACAATCAGATATTAAAGGCAGCTGGTCAGTTAGCACCAAACTCGAGACGAAGGTCCAAAGAAGGTCCAAAGAACAACCCCTTGTCTTTAAGAACCCACTGTCTTTAAGAAGCTTCAGCTTCTTGATTTCTGTGCAATATTTATAGAAAATAAAGCATTTTTGAGTTTCCCAGTCGAATTTGAAGCAAAAAAATGTCTGACCCCATGTCTTTAAGAGAAAAAAAAACTAGAACGGCAACCGGAATCGAACTCTGATCTTGAAAACATAACAGTTTAGGACGATTGCGGTTTTTTCCACATGTTTTGCGATAATCTTCTTTTTGATTTTTTTATATATTTTCTGGCAAAATTAAAACAAAAAATTTCAGAACATTCTTAAAAAATTATATTCTAAAATTGGACAGAATTACATTTTCCTGGCTCATTTTGAACTCGAGAAAATCAGGTTCTTTTAATAAATCAGCATTTTTGAGTTCTGAAATGTTGTCAATGCGGATGCTCCCGATCATAAAGCAAGAAGGCCAAAAACGTACATAAAATCGGAGGACCATTATCAATTTGCTCTTCAATTTCCTGATCTGTAGACTCTGTTGCACCATTTGTTGACATCATTTGTTCCAATTCTCGAACGAATTCTTCCTCTTCAGATTCATATCTAAAATATAATTGTTGGTTTTTTCAAATTCCAAAAATAAAAAACGATACCGAAGAATAACATCTCGAACAGAATATCCATTTGGATGTTGTGTCGCCGACGACATATTCTTATAATGTATGCAAATTGAAATCAACTGGTAAATGTAACTGATTCGATCATTTGGGGGGAGAAAGAAGATATTCAATATCCAGATGAAAGTTGTAATTGAGCAGTTGGCAACAACCACAACAACTCTCGCGAGTGAACGAGCGTTCGATGCAAGTTACGCGCACTTTGTAACATTTGGCTTGGATTACGGGATGCGGGAGGTCTCAGAATTTTAGAATAAATTTTGAGAAGGCAGAGAATTTTTAATCTTAAATGGTCCTTAGATTTTTACAAGTGATTGGAAAGAGTGAAGAAAACTTAAATTGTGCCCCACTTTTTTGAAATTTTGAATTTCTGTTGGAATTTAATTTATCTCATTGTTATTAAAATTAGTGGAACACTGGCTTTAAGTATTTTTTGACACGTCGCTTCTTAACTTTTTAGCATATAAAATGCGAATATTTCCATTTTCAAGGTCGCATATCAATTCAGATAAATAGCTATTTTATATTAGTAGAGTACGGCCCCCCACAGCGCGCGGCCTTTTTACGAAACAGTTTTTTTTATTATGAAATTTGAGACAGTGAGAGAGATTTTGAAAGAAAGAGGAAACGAAGGTTAAATACCAGGATAATTAATTAATGACCTACTCATTTCATTTATTATTGTCTCACAAATTCGGCTTCATAAACGTGAAATTCCCTATTTTGCGAAATAGCGTGTGGTGAGGGATAATAAGACAACGCAGCGCAACCCTTCCCGTTGCCCTCACGCGTGGCGTGTCGATTTTTTGACACAGGTTTTTTCACGTTTATATAACAGAATTTGTAAACAACTAATAGTAAAAGAGTCTTATTCTGGTTTTCTGTTGGTCTTTTTTCTACAGTTTGCTTTCTTTTTAATATTTTTTTAAATTTTCAGTTTAACGACTCAATCTTGCACGCTGGGTATCTAGATTACCCGCGAAACAATTCAAAATTGAAAATGTAATATTTTTTGGGATTATAAATAAAGGTAGTTTGTTTTTTACATGTTTCATTCAAAACTTTTCTAATTTCAGATCTCCGCGAAATCTGAAATTTCGGTTATTATTAAATTGATGTTTAGGATATTTTATAAAGGTACATAACAAGTTTTTTCTTTAACCATCGACACGTTCCCCATCACCATGTGGCGGTCTAGGGTGGTACGTCGCCTTTGTTCAGTTTGTTGGGCACCGGCCCCTTATGTGTACGCATTTGCAGGTTAATTTTGTAAAAGTTTTATTTTTTTTCATAATTGTTGATTTGTTTCTAGGAGTTGCATATTGTTTTTTTTAAAAACAAATGCAAAAATCGAGAAGACCACGAGTTTGACTGGTTATTGTTTTGGTGGTGCCCAATTCTGTGTAATGAATCTGGTCTCCGATTCAGTGAGTTTTAAATTGTTGTTTTATTTTTATAGATTTTTTTCTTTCAGGAAGAATACGCCGACCTCTTGTGCATAGACGGATTTTTCAAGTTAATATTTTAATGTTTATTATTCGTTTAAATAAATTAAAAAAAAATAAAACATGATCAGTCGCATACATATATTTATAAATGTTACAATGAAACAGAATAAACAATAATCATCTTACAATATGACAGGGTGCCAGTTAAACATTTCGCCGCAAATTTCTTTCGTTTTTGTCCATTTTCAGCGTTTTTTTAACTAGCGGCCTGTCTTTAAAACATGAATATATTGAAAAAAAAACAATTACCAAAATAAGAATGTCTTCCTTTGTTCGATTTCTAGCATCATTCTTCTTTAAATAAAATGCTCACGAGCAGTCCATATTTTTTTATTTTATAATTCCATTCTGAAAAAATAGGCTTTTTATGAAATGTTTAAAGAAAAAAAACTTGTTACCTTTATAAAATATCCTTTGGGGGGGGGGGGGGGGGCGTACTCTACTTATATTTATGAGCTTAAAGACAGTGGGTCAGCTAAAATCGATAAATGCATACCGCAACCCTGAATACCTCAAATAAACATTCAAAACTTTCTAGAAATCTCGAAAAATGTGAAATAATTCGCATTCCAATTCCTGTGACTAATACTAAAAATCCCAATTTAGAAAAAAACTAAACAATCAAAAAGCAATTTTCCCACGTTCAAAAATTGCAGAGAAGTCAAAAATGTGCGTTTCGTTCCGCCTGTCTGAAATCAAATGTCCAACATCTCATGGATTGAAATTTTTTATTTGGCTAATCCTACTGTTCTTATTTTCGGCAAAACAGTTTCTGGTTAATTTTCTTTTTGGTTATGATCGAGAATTCAACGAATAGTATAGAGACGTCAGCTATGGAAGTTGAAAGGATAAATGTTCTGATTATTTCAGCAGTTGTATTTTTTGTGAGTTGTTAAAGACAGTGTGTCACTAATAAATGATATTTTCTTTATTTACAAAATGAAATAAATCCAAATTCCTTTTCAAAAAGAATTTTATATTCAGATAGCCTTCTTCGGTCTCATATTCAATATTCTTGGAATAATAGCCGTTCTCAAAAAACCACTTCTACAAAACTCTTTTGGAACAATGTGTTTGAGTCATTCCCTCGCAAATATTGGTGTTCTTTTCATATTCTTTATTTGGGTTGTTCCCGTAACTTATATGTACTTATTTGATTTTACATTTATCTCAATTTTCGGACGTTTTTTTCAGACAAGCTCAAAATAGCAAAGGAATATTGAATAAAATTTCAGGGCAGCTTAATATTTTATTCTGGGATGCTTGTGTTTATTCACATCTTGCTATTTCTATCAACAGATTTTCATCAATCGCATTCCCGGCAAAAGTGAGTGTAATTAGGATTTAAAGACAGGGTGTCACTTAAAGGAGGACTTCACGGAGTTAATGAATGAAAAATAGACGTCATTCTCATTCCAAATCTGTTTTTAAAATTTTCTAAAACCACCTAGAAGCCGAGAAAATGAGCTTAAAAACAATGTACTAGAAAAAGTTTACACCTGGCCGAACTTTTTCCAATGAGCTTTTTTCGTGTTTCTTTTAAAAAAATTTCATAATTTTATGTTTTTTTAATTTATGTTTATTCATGTTTTTTTTGGATTTTTCATGCATGCGGACTAGTTTTCGCCGGTGGCCCCTTAATCTAGGTAATTGTTTTGAGGCGCGTTTTCTTGTCTTCAAGGTGGTTTTAGAAAATTTTAAAAACACATTTGGAATGAGTATGAAGTCTATTTTCATCCCAGGTGCATTCATTAGCTCCGTAAAGCTACTTCTTTAAATTAACGCGCTTTATAGCAAGAGGCCAACACTTGCCTTTCTAAGTGTTGGACTCTTGCCAACACGGGTTTTCAGAACACCGAAAAACCTATTCGAATGTAGTAAATCTAACCAAGAAGTATTTTTTGGCTCACTCTTATTGTTATTTAATAAAAATTATAAATTATTTCCGGATTTTTAGGTTAACACATTTTTCTCAAAGCACAATACTTATGCCATTATTACTGTTGTCTGGTTTTTAGCATTTTGCCATATATTTCCCTATTTTTGGTGTAAGACTCCCCTTTTAAAAAAAAACTTTAAAAAATTATTTTGTAAGATGATATTTGTTACATTTATTACGATCCTGTTTCATGGACTTGGAATTTTTCTGATAATAAATGTGGATATGTGATTTCAACCTACACTGATTACTATACAAGTGTGGGTACTTTTATCATCATGTCATCTATTGATTTTTCGACTTTGGTAATTATATAATTAAGAATTATCAGATTTTGTCATCTAAAGTTACTCCTTCTAGGTTCTATTGATCACACATAGAAAGCATATACATTTCTCATCAAATTCCGATGAAGCAAAGCGAAGAAGTGTAGAGATTCGATTCTTCAGTCAATCTTGTCTTCAAGGAGCTCTATTTTTCTACGAAATATTCAATTTTTATTATGTTTCCACTCTGCATCCTTCAAAATGGTTCATATTTTTCACTTCAACTTTTGCATGGGAAATTTGTCACTGTTTAGATGGGTATGATTATATAGGAAGATGATTTTTAAGCACGTGGTAGCTTTTTCAGATTTGTTGTTGTACTGTTTCAGTTCGATCGCCGGGTATTAATGGTTTCGAGTTCGAATTCGAGTAGGGTGAGAAATGATGTTTTTTTCTATAGATATTAAAAAATTTTCAAAAAATTGCAGAAAGTTGCATCTTTTGTAACCAAAACAAAACATTTTAATGAATCGATCAGAAAAAAATGAAAGATTGTGGTGTGAAAGCATATACCCTATCGTTGCATATCTTTGAATTTACTGGCACCTCTCGTTAAAGTAGGGATTTACGGAGATAATAAATGTACCTTAAATAAAAAAAGACTTCATTCTCATTCCAAATCAGTTTTTAAAATTGTCTAAAACCACCTAGAAGCCGAGAAAATGAGCTTCAAAACAATGGCCTAGAAAAAGGTGGCCTAACTTTTTCCTATGAGCTTTTTCGTGTTTCGTTAATAAATATTTATACATAATGCTTATATTAATCCTTTTTTTAAATGTTTTTCATCTTAATTTTGTTTTTTCATTTTTTTTTTCATTTTTCATGTAATAATGCCTGCGGTCTAGTTTTCGCCGGTGACCATTTTTTCTAGGCCATTGTTTTGAAGCTCATTTTCTCGGCTTCTAGGTGGTTTTAGAAAATTTTAAAAACAGGTTTGGAATGAGAATGAAGTCTATTTTCATCCTAGTTTTCAATTTTTTTTTGCACTTCCATGCAACAAAAACTTGATTATTTTCAGATGATGTTCAAGTTGCGGGAAGCCACACATACTAACCACTCATCAAATAGGAGATATTAAACTTTTTTTTAGAATTTGTCAAGATAAAGTTTGATTTTTTGGACACTACGCAATCGTGAGAAATATGTGAAAACGCTAAAAATTATAGATCAATTCACAAAAAAGTGCAAATAATTTATTATGGAAAGTACAATACGCTATAACAATGATTTTGTGCTCTGCTTCCGAAACATAGCATCACTATGAACTGAGAAAACTTTTGTATTTTGAACAGATGATCCACGTTGAATAAAACTTCTTCGAAAGTGGAAAATAATTACGACAAGGCTGAAAATAATGGTCTGAAAGGTGTCTAGGAAAAAGAGACAAACCCGTCCAAACAATGACATAATTCCCATGCAAATGTTGATGTTATAAAAATAAACCATTGATTTGTGTCCAATGTGACAATGTAATAAAAATTGAAGATTTCGAAGAAGAAAAGGAGTCCTTGACAGACTGATTGGATGAAAAAGCGAATTTCCGTGCGACGACGTTTTCGATTTTGATCAACTGAGCCGATCACCGCGTTTTTATTGTACGAAACAAGGAGGCACTAGAATATAAATATATTTTTTTAGAAAATTTACAAGCGAGGTTCTAAAAATGAACGGCAACCCCCTTTAAAGGGCTTGCAATTTTTAATCATCAGTTCGGCACTTTAAGTACAACGCAATATTTAAAAAATGGACATGTAGGTATTCTTCAAGTAAAAATTTGCTGGAGTTCAAATGTGAGCTATAAGTCGATGCACAAGGAGTTCGAAACCCAAGAAATTACATGGGATCAGTAAGGTAAATATTTTTTCTTAAATTTTCTTTATTTTAGAAAAGTTCGATTTTTTTAAGCCCAAATTTTCGAAAATTCATAACTTTCCTAAAAATTGCCGGATTTTTATGATTTTTAGTTCAAAATTCTCGAACATTCTTCTAGTTTTTGAAAATTGATGAAATTTACAGTTTTTGGCACTAAAATCATTAAAATTGGATAATTTTGAGAAAAGTTGTGAAATTTTGAAAATTTCGAATTTTTTAAGCCCAAATTTTCAAAAATTCATAACTTTCCTAAAAATTGCGGGATTTTCATGATTTTTAGTTCAAAATTCTCAAAAATTCTTCGTAATGTAATGTTTTACGGAGGTATACAACTGGGATGAAAATAGACTTCATTCTCATTCCAAATCTGTGTTTAAAATGTTCTAAAACCACCTAGAAGCCGAGAAAATGAGCTACAAAACAAAGGCCTAGAAAAAGTTGGCCTAACTTTTTCTTATGAGCTTTTTTCGTGTTTTGTTAATAAATTGTTATGAAGAATGCTTACTTTAGTCCTCTTTTCTATGTTTTTTTCATTTTTTTTGGATTTTTTATTTCGGAAAATTTTCCGATTTTTTCCGAATTTTCGATTTTTTCCCGAAATTTTCCGAGGAAAAAAATAGGAAAAAATCGGTTATCCGATGTTTTCAATTTTAAAATGTATGTTTTCAAGAGAAATTACGCTGCACTACTAATTCATCTTTTTATTTAAAAAAATAATCGATGAATAAGCATTAGATACAAAAAATTTCATGATATTAACTAATTTTCCGAAATTTTCCGATTTTTTCCGAATTTTCCGAAAAAAAAAATCGGAAAAAAATGTTCATTTCCGATTTTCCGAAAAGTTTTTCCGACCAAGCCTGCTGCGGACTAGTTTTCACCGGTGGCCGCTTTTTCTAGGCCATTGATTTGAGGTGCGTTTTCTCGACTTCTAGGAGGTTTTAGAAAATTTTAAAAACAGATTTGAAATGAGAATGAAGTCTATTTTCATCAGAGACGCAAAGTCCTCCTTTAAAATAATAGGAACAGTAGCTCACCAAAGTCAGAAAATCTAATGTGCTCATAACAACAAAAATAACAACACTTGTGAAATAATCAGTCCATTGGGATATGAAGGATCCACACGGAGTGTTTGCAAACATCCATGTCCAGGATACAGGATCATAGACCATGTAGCAGGTTGCCCTCCAGAAATATGGTAGAATGTGGAATATTGCCATGCACCAAACAATACTAATAAATAGTGATGTGTTCCTAGCGCTGAATAAAATATTAATTTTCGTCGGCATCGAAATGGATATCAATCGATTTATTGAAATAGCGAGATGAGAATAACAACAAGCATTCCAGAAAAGAATATTTATTTGACCCAACAATTTACCAACTGTCCCATCGGTATTCATGTATTGCCTGAAGAATTATGAGCTACACTGCATGGCGCTTTGAAACTTTGAAACTCACCAATAAGTGGTTGGTGTGACCCAAATTAGAAAAACAAAAAGAACGCCAAAGTTTGCGATAGTATGACTAAAACATAAAGCACCAAAAGCGTTTCGAAGAACTGGAGACTTTAAAACAGTAACCATTGCAAAAATATTGAAAATCACCCCCGAGAATGATACGAAGAATATAATTAAAGAGATGAGAAGAATCTCATCATTTTCCGAGACCATTCTAAAAGATATTATACCAGATATTGTACCAGATTAGAAGAAAAAAGGTGGATCAAGAAAGCCTTTAAAAAATTCCCATATGTGTCATTTCTTGGCACTTTTCAATTCCACGAAAAACGAGTCACATGTCCATTCCCACAGATTTGTGAGAGTCCACGGGGGTTCAAAAATTTGCAAGATTTCTGGAAGATGACGCAGAGAACAACCTAGATATTTCTAATTTTTGAGGCTTTTTCAAAAATCCGAATTTCAGGAAATTATCTTCAGAACTTGAGAATTTGTAAACTGTATTTTAAATATCTAACTGGCACACTACCTTTAAGGTTTTAAAGCTTTACAATTATTCTGGTACCATACTCAAAAAAATTTGGCAGAAAACAACTCCCGGAACTAAAAGCTGAACGTGAAGTTTGAACGCCTACTCTTTACGGCGTTAACCCAGGGCGGTTTTTTTTATAATTTTGTTTATGTTTGGTGCTCAAAAAAACTTTGTGCTTTTGCTCTTTTTAGTATATTCGATTCTTTGATATAAACATAGATTGAGATCAATATGAATTTATCAAAGCCTTACAAAAACTGTCTGTACAGTACAAAGGTGCCACAAATCAGCAAAAAGTCGATGCTCATATTGATTTTCCGAAATTTCCAAAATAGAATAGAAATTCTCAGTCGAGCTACTTTTTATAGTTTGATAAAATTACACTTTTCAACACAATTGAGGTTGTGGCCTAGAAACCAAAGAAGGAAACATGACTCCTGTTGAATCTTGCTACTACTTAAAGGGAGAAATTTATAGAGATAATGAATGAAAGTGGGATGAAAATCGATCTCATAATCATTCCAAATTTGCTTTTAAAATTTTCTAAAACCATTTAGAAGCCGAGAAAACGCGCTTCAAAAACAAAGGCCTAGAAAAAGTGGCCCCCCGGCGAAAAGTAAGGCGTTATAACCCAAGGAATCCAGAAAAGTGCAAAAGAATCGGCTAAAATTAATTAATTAAAATATTTTCTATACCTTCCACTTTTTGGGACCTCAGAGACATGTCCTCGATCCTTGAACTGGGATACCACTCCGATATCCCAAGCCGTTTTGAAATCTCAACGTTGAAGAGTTTCAAAACTTTTAGAAAATCTTTTTTGGCTTGCTGCCAGCAGCGGCTCAAAGTTGCGATCAATTCTTAATCGCCACCCTGTAAATATTCGTCAATATAATACGTTAAAAGCTCGTAGGAAAAAGTTCGGCCAACTTTTTCTAGGCCATTCTTTTGAAGCTCATTTTCTCGGCTTCTAGGTAGTTTTAGAAAATTTTAAAAACAGATTTAGAATGAGAATGAAGTCTATTTTCATCCCAGTTGTATTCCGTACCTCCGTAAAGCATTCCTTTTATTTCACTTTTTTTTCAAGCATTTGCTAAAATCGAACCTCTAAATCCCTGAGAAAGTATTAAATGAATTTCATGTTCTTCGATGGACAATATACAACATCCTCTCCTATCACAAATGCAATATTTGATGAATTTTTAACTTCTTCATCTTCTGCCCTTTTGTCCATCTCTTCCATTTCTTTTAACTTCGCCCCCTCCCTTCAGCTCTTCTCTCAAAATCGATTCAAAACAAGTGTTCGTTTAGAATAGAAGAGACGCAGACATACGAGCTCTTTTGGCATCTGTCCACTTGCTTTTTTTTTCCTTGGATTTAACAAGAATTTTTTGTTTCCACATTCTTCTATTTTTGACACGGATTTTATGACATTCTCGAGCTATAAATACTCGGCACTTAATCAAAATGATCCGGATGATGACCGAGAGGAGAAGGAGATGATTGAAATGAATTCGTATGCATCAGTTGTGGATTTTGGAAATCCGGATGAAAGTGTGATGGAGTACGGGATGCCGGAAGGAAGTTTTGATTCCGCATTTACTTATGCAGCTTATAATGATTTGGATAAAATGGGCTATTCGGCTCCTAGCAGGTATTAAATGGAGAAGCTCAATTTTGAAATTATTGTTTTTATTTTCTTTAAAGACATGGTATGATGCTTGGAAGTAAATATGCAAATTTCACTTATAGTCGAGATTATGGAGAAAATAGCGAAGAAAAGGTATGTAAGCTTTTTATAAGATTATTACAGATTTTTTTAAAATAAAAAAGAGCTTATATGTTTTAGAATTAAATATAGATGAGTTCGCTCAAATAAACATTCGAAATTTGGAAAGGGGCTTGATATGTTTCTCAGACAATTTTATTCACTATTGTTTTGAAAGGTGGGAAACTCCCGCAATTAAATTCTAATGGTACTGTAGTTCAAAGATAAATAACAAATATTTTATATTTCTTGTAAATTGAACTCACATTGTTCTCATAATTTTTTTAAATGAGAACTTTGTTAACCGTGTTTTCGCGGTAAGACCATTGAACTGTTTATGTTCAATACAAAACTTTAAAGTATAGTGCACATTTGTCTGAAAATCACGAAAAAATTTAATTTTCAGAATAAAAGCAGAAACGTGGCAATGATTAGTTTCGTTAGAATCGCCGTAGCGTGTATTTTCTAAAAATACCAAAAAATTCAGATTTTCCAGAATGAAAGTAGTATAGTGCTCATTTGTCTGAAAATCACTATAAAAATGTAATTTTCAGAATAAAAGCAGAAACATGACAATGATTAGTGTGTTAGAAGTTTTCTGAAAAAATATGGTTTTCTGAAATATATGAAATTTAAAGACAGTGGGTCACTTATTTTAAAATGTGGTTGAGAACGATGTAACCAAATATCAGATGTTAAAGAAAAAAAACTTGCGGAACGTAAACAATAATTGGTTTTTCGGTTTCAATTCAAATTATATTAACTGGCACACTACCATTAAAGGGATTCTTTATTGAATTTTGGTTTCTATTCCATTTTCGTCTTGTTTTTTCGTGTACTAGAAAAGGAAATTTCGAAATTGTTTAGCTTTTATAAATATCGTGAAGAAAAGGAATAGAAACCCAAAATCAGTAAACAGTCCTTTTAAAATGAACCAAGTTTTTTTTAAACTTTTAAAAAACCTTAAATTATTCAAAAATTATTTTCAGATTCAAGCACCAAACTTGATAGAAATTCTGATCTACATTGTTGCCATGTTCCTCCTCGTTTTCACAATGCCACTTTCCCTTCTCTTCGCCTTAAAATTCGTGTCCTCTAGTGAAAAACTAGTGGTTTTAAGACTTGGAAAAGCGCAAAAAACGCGAGGACCCGGAGTAACTCTAGTCGTTCCATGTATTGACACAACTCATCGAGTTACTACAACAATCACTGCTTTTAATGTACCACCACTTCAAGTCATCACAACTGATAGAGGACTCGTTGAATTAGGCGCAGCGGTGTTCATGAAGATTCGCGATCCAATTGCAGCTGTTTGTGGAGTTCAGGATCGAAATTCTTCGGTCCGAACGTTGGCGAACACTATGTTGTATCGGTATATAAGTAAGAAGCGGGTTTGTGAGGTTACAAATTCACAAGATCGTCGAATTTTGGGTGCTAATTTGAAGGTATTAGATTATTTTTGTTATTATTACTATCAAAATTCAATTTCTCAGGATGAACTTGCCAATTTTACATGTCAATTTGGAGTAGAAATCACTGATGTTCAAATATCCGATGTAAAAGTAGTGAAAGAAGGAGAAAATATGGGCTTATCAGCGTTAAATAGTGTTGTCAAATCGGATGCTGGACAACAATTGTGGAATGTACTTATTTAAATATCCGAAACTATATATTTCTTTTTAAACCCATATTTTCAGGTTATTGGTCCAACATTTGAGGAATTTGCCAAAGAACTAGTCGACGAAAAGAAAAAGGACGAAAAACTGATAGACATTGGCGATGATCAGCCATCAACATCAACGCCAAAACCATCAAATCCATCGATCGATATTGACCATTTAATAATGGTCGCAAATCTAGCCATCGATGAACATTTGACACGAATCATCGGAAAAGTGTTTCAAATCAATTGTGAAGATACTGAGCCGATTTGTATTGATTTGAAGAATGGCGCTGGAAGTGCATCAAGAGGTGAAGCTCCGAATGCGGATGTCGTCTTCGACACCACTTTGGATGTTTTCGGCAAAATTGTGAATAAAACTGTCTCGCCGGTGACTGCTTATATGAATGGGAGCTTGAAACTTAAGGGAACCATTCAAGATGCAATGCTTTTGAAACATCTCGTCGAAAGAATGGCTGGTTGTCTATAGATCTTTTAATTTTTGTTTGTAAATATTTTTCCTAATTTTTATTTGTTTACGAGTTTAATTTTTGTCTTACAGTATTCTTAACCATTTTTTTGCATTTATTTTTATTTTCATTGATAAATATTGCTCAAAAAGAAGACAGAAGCATAAATGGGCATAAAATATATAAAGTTTTACAACAATTTAATTGCCAGCGCCTCAATTTTATAACCAAAAAATGCGAACAATTCCGTTTTTGAAATAGGCGTTTAAAGGGAGGGGCAGTTGTGTGTGCGGCGGGTCTCGTAACGATTGAGTAATCGAAATTACACGTGTGTGGCTGGCTGGACGACATCCAGCATTTTGGACCGTTTTCCATGCATTTTTTTGCGGATTTCTTCCGGGTTTTTTGAAAATAAAACTTCGTAGACTTGTTTAGAATGGAATTAGCGTCTTTTATAGACCGGGGCGGAGTTTTATTCCCACGTGTTCGTGTAATAATCTCTTATTTTCAATTTAATGAATTTTGATTCATTTTTCACATCGATAATTGTTTTTTCTTGCAGGTGTTGAATCTATCAGTATGGGTTTAACTATTTCATCGTTGTTCAATCGCCTTTTCGGCAAAAAGCAGGTGAGCAGCAAATAAAGAATTTCGCAGAATATGTTATTTGAAATTCTTAACAAACAACAATATATCAAGGAATTTGAGTTTTTCATTTTAATTTTCAGGTCCGTATTCTTATGGTCGGACTCGATGCAGCTGGTAAAACAACAATCTTGTACAAGTTGAAGCTTGGAGAAATTGTCACTACAATCCCAACAATTGGTAACGTTTTCAAATTCTTAAATATTTTCCTTATACGTGATTTGCAGGATTCAATGTCGAAACCGTCGAATACAAAAACATCTCATTCACTGTTTGGGATGTCGGAGGTCAAGACAAAATTCGTCCATTGTGGAGGCATTATTTCCAAAACACACAAGGACTCATCTTTGTTGTACGATTTTCGATTTCATTCAAGCTCTTCAAAAAATATGAATTTTAGGTTGATTCAAATGATCGCGAGCGTATTGAAGAGTCAAAGGATGAATTGCTCAAAATGCTCGGAGAAGATGAGCTTCGCGATGCTACCCTATTGGTCTTTGCCAACAAACAAGTGAGCTTCAGAAAATTGCGATTTAATATTGAAACAATTTATTCATCTTTTAGGATTTGCCAAATGCCATGACTGCTGCAGAACTTACTGATAAACTCGGACTTCACAATCTTCGTTCAAGACAGGTATGTATTTTTTTAAAAATTAATCGCAATGAATAGAATTCCCCGAGAATCTAAATCTTTTGCGAACTTTTTTCACCCGAAGATCGGAATAATGATCAGATCCTTTCGGAGATAAAGTAAAATTCCTTTATTGATGCATCAGTCCAATTTATTCCACAAATTTAATTCACTGTTTTTATAGTGGTACATCCAAGCGACATGTGCCACCCAAGGACACGGACTCTACGAAGGACTTGACTGGCTCTCTAACCAATTGTCAAAAGCCTAAATAACCACCAAGTGTATAAAAATTGCGATTTTCAACTTCTGAACTATTCCAATCTCCCACCCAATCATAATTCGCTATTTTCATGTGAAATATAGAAAAAACGGAATTGGGCGTTTTCCTATTTTAACCAACAAATATTTCCTTGAATGTGTTTATTTTAAAATGTTTTGGTTTCAATCCCCCATTTAAATTACACAAAACCACAAACTTCTTTTTAATATCGGTTTCTAATTGAAAACCAATGGCCGGGCAACCTTTTTAAATTATGTGATGTGATATTTGACCGCAATTATTTTGGTCGTTCTTAAAATTTAATTTAATTTTTTCTTTTGATCAACGCGGATCATCCACATACGCAATTGTAATCTTATCCTCTTTTTGGTAGAATTGTTTTATTATTCGGAAACGGAAAAATGAATTACTAAAATATTTTTGTGATTAAAAATAGCGGGGAAAAGCGAAGAATTTCAGTACATAAATTTTTTAAAGAAGCATTTGAAAATTATAAATGAACGCAATTTCACCAAAGTGGCTTGCTTGACAAAATGTGCGCCTTGCGTTGTTTGGCCTGATGAGCACGGTTCGACAATGCTCCCTGCGGAGTCATATCAGCATCAACAGGAGCAGCCATTGCATTCCCCTTGCTTTGATGTCCGCTGACAGCATGTTGAAGCCAGCGAGTATCAGTCATTCCAGTTCCAATTCGACGCGGAGTTTGTGGTCTACTCCATCCCTCTGGTGGTGGCTTTGCTGAAAATTGTTCTTCAAGGTAAAATTATTTCTAGTGGGGTTTCTTTTTTGGTAGGTTTTTGAATGGAAAAAATACCGATTCCACCATTTTCTGGATTGACCGATTGGAATAATTCATCAAAGACGACAAAGTTCGTGTTCTGCCAAACCGGTTTTGACATGTTGTATTTTTGCGACATGAAACCAAGAAGGGTCACCGATGGGTTGTCCAATGCAAGCTGTAAAATGTTTGGTATAACATTTTTTTTTTATTAATTAAAACTAACTTGATATGGCTCGGTATGTTCCTGCGAGAACATGTAATCAAGTATTTGCTTTCCAACACCTTGACGCTGTGCCGAAAAATGAACATAAAAGTCGAGAAGGCATAAAATCTGAAAAAAAAAACAAACAAACATGATTCTCTATAAATTACAAGGCTTCTAACCTCTCCTTCATAAGTTTGCATATCAGCGTCATAAAGGAAAAGCTTCTTTCTACCAACTTTGGCAAACCCGAGCAATTTGCTAACATTTTCTTCTCTGAAAATAGATTTAAGCTCAAAAATAAAATAAATAATCAATACTCGTCATATCTCCAAGACAAGTATAAAGTGTTCTCGGAGTTGATCAATTTCTCGCAAGTTGTCAATGGTGATCGAAGTTGCAAGCAGTGGGCAGATAATTTAGCCAAATTGTCAATTGCTTCATAAACTATTGGATCTCTAAAAAAAAGGTGAAAAATTCTAAAAATGTCCAACAGAATATTGGAAAATAAAAGCAAAACATACTGCAATTGTTTGATTCTCATTGGATCCAAGCGAACCAAAGTAGGACCGAGAATCGGGCGAAAATCCGCATTGACTTGCATGATATTTGTCGAAAGTTTCGCAAAACTTGTGTGAGCCGCGGTCAGGGAGGATGGGGCGGAATGAATGCCAAAACATCAGAAGCAGAAGAAGCAATTTCCATGCATTTTTTGTTGCGGTGATACATATTTGGTGGCTATGAATTGTTGATTGAGATATTTGGATAGATGGGGTCAAAATTGTAGAAGAAAAGGATCTTTCAAGTTCTTTTTTGTCAAGAGAGGAATTTTGAAGTTATGTTTCTTATCGCTTCCAGAAGGTCGTTTTCGGCTCACAGACCCTTGATTTGTTCATCCCAAGTGGTGTTCTCCCAGAAAAAAAACATGTAGAAAATCAGCTACCACAAAAAAACAAATTTTTGGAAGAAAATCTTAACACTGGAAAACGAAATCATAATTAATGTTTATGTTAGTATAAATATATAATCTTATTTTACACGAAACTGAAAAAAAAACAATATTTGTACAATGAAAACTGTCATGTAGCATGTGCGATGAGAATAAATAATTCACAAATAATAAAAACTAACAATATAGAAACATTTTGCACATGTCCTCATTTTTTGAGCAATCTGTTGAAAAACGATGGTTTTTTGTCATCTTTCCGTTGTGGCAATTTCACATCATTTTCCGTTTTTTGGAAAGTGTCATAATCATTCAGAGCTCGGCATAATTTGCGACCTCGGACAACCTAAAATTCAAAGATTCTTACAATTTAAAACTTATTTCTTACTTTTGCATAAAGCGCTGTATGATCCGGTTCTCCACCACCCATTGACATCGAGCGAACTTTTTCGGGAAATTTCTCAGGAATTGAGAAAAGCACACGGTGGTTAGCAAGAAACACAGCCGTTATCAATATTCCTTGAATTTTATCGAAACTTCCACAAACACCAACATGCATTCCAATTAGCAACGCTTCTCGATTGTTACGGGCTCCAGTTGATGGATCGCATATTTCAATGACTTCGTTTGTAGCAACGGATCGTAGAAACATCACAAATTTGTGCAACTTTCTTCTTCGATTTGTTGGCAATGCGAGTAGACATAGTTGAAGAGCTTCTATTTGCCATTCTTCACGAAGCTTGTATTCATTTTCTTCTGTCAAATTTTGAAATAAATTTAGAACATTAAGATGAAACTGTTTAATTTACCTTCAATCAAAAATTGTGTACCAGAATCCAGACATCTTGCAGGTGAGAATGCTCTTCTTCGATGTTTCGAAGCTCGAATCCCACATACCGGCAACTCCTTTGTAAATCCATTGACCATCAAACCCGGCGCATCATCAGAAATCGAAGTTCTCCGGAAACCAGTTGATGTCCATTTCTTGGGCGTATTCGCGTTTGTAAAAATATCTGGAAAAAATACACGTTTCGGGAATTCTTATACGAAATTCAAAACTTACTTTCAAAATGTTGATGCTTTTTCAGAATTGCTATGATCATTCGAGCTTCTTCGGGAAACAATGGTGGATCCAAATCTCCGAGGCGGTTCACTAGTGTAGCAAACAATTTGACGACTTTTTCATCAGGAATAAGTTCTGTCTTCTTTGAGAACGGAAATCTTGATAAATATTCCATAAAATGAACAACAGATGCAGGATAATCTGGCTGAATTCCATTCAATTTCGATTTAACAACACCATCATTTGGTTCTAAGTTCATCGGATTTGCATTCCATTGAACATCTAATGCATCAATTCTATGGCTCCAATCTGAAGGTGGTGGACTTCCAATCAGCGTTGTCATTCTTGTAATAAGTTCAGTTTTCCAAATCATTATATCTCGGATTGGAGCAAGTTGTGGTCTTCTTGCTATTGATTCGTACATTTTTGTCCTTGAAATACTCCCGGAAAGTGCTCCGTTTGGATGCAAAGTGACTAAATCATCAACGGCATGTCTTGGTACTGGATTTGTCTGAGGATCACCATATAACACGCTATGCTTGTGTCGATCTAACGAAACTGATCGTTTCGCTGTCTTCTGGTTATGATTGCAACCCTGAAAATTTTTCAAGATTCGTGGCATAATTATTCATGAAAAGTTACCTTTGATACAGATCCCTTTTGTTTGAAAAATGGGAGCCAATCATATGCTTTCTCTTTTTTCGTATAATGTCCTTCTTTTGATTCTTTCTCCAAATCTACATCTTCAGGAACATTCTCATCGAATCCTTTATTTTCATGCCCAGCTGATGCTTCGCCGGAAGTGCTACCTGAGGAAACATATGCAGGCAAAATTGCGGTTGAAGAAGTAGTCAGCTTATCCAAGTTTCCATTCGATCTAGATAGCCGTCTCACCTTTGGAACATTGAATGTCTCCGGCTCATACGAAAACTTGCTTGGTGTTTTTGAGGTCTGTGCAGACGCAACTTTATCTGTCTTCCTTCCGTTGAATGAAGCCGATCGACGAGATTTTGTCCGCGTATCTCTACTATCAGATGGAGGAGCTGCGAAACTACAAATACTTGAATTATAAAAATCATAATCGGTTTTTAGTTACATATAAATCCTCGATTCTTTGAAACCAGATTTGTCAGCTTTTCTATTGACAGGATCTGTTATGACTTTCATTTCAATCATTACTTGGAGTAGTTTAACAGCTTTAGGTCTGAAAAATATGCGCACCGATTGTTTTCAACGAAAAAAAAATAAATAAGTACCTTTCAATTGTTTTATCAGGTACCAATTTCGGCAACTCCGCCAATAAACATTCTACTGCCTCTTTTCCAACAAAACTATTTTCTATTGATGACATTCGAACACGATTCGTCCTCAGTGGTAACTTTGATCGTAATTTCCATATTATATCATCGAACTGAAAATTGTTTTTTTTTCTAAATACGGTAAACTGTATTAAAAAAACAGAAAAAGCTGGAAAACTCACCAGTTTCGTAGCCTTGAACTGGCTGACAAAATCGGTCATTGATCAAAATCGATAGAGTTCAATAAAAATCTCTTTTTTAAAAATAAAATTTTAGAAAAATAAAGAAAATAAAATAAAAATTTTAAATGATACAATTTCGCGCTATCATGTGGTTACTGTAGAAAGACGGTCTCACCACGCTTATCGACAACTGCGCGGTTATTCAAATATTGCAAACTAAAAAGCTGTATATTTCTTTGCTTCTCAAGAAAAAATAATTGAAAAATAATAAAATCTGTGTCAAATCTATTTTATTAATACACGTCAGATAAAAAAAAATTCAAAAGACCTTCTGCTCGCTCAAAAAGTGGTAATTTTTCATTAGCTAAAGAAATTTATGGAATTTTGAAGAAATTAAAATGCAGAAACTGAAAAAAAAGTTTCAGACTATGGAGCCGCTCGTTTTTGACAGGATCCATAGTTTTCAGTAAACTTCGGAGTAGATTCCGAAAACGTTTTCATCACCAATCCTGTAATCGAGCCTGTAATCGACCATCTCCTAAAATTGTCCGCTCTAAAAATTTCAAAGAAATCATTGAATATTTATTTATTATTTCTGGAAGACAACACTGACGGCCGATCCTATTTTATATATATTATCTATTATCTATGTTTCATATAAAGTTTTTTCTCCGATTGAAAACATATAAATTATAATTGTACAAAAATTCGTTCCAGCATGAAAACAATTTGCATTCCACTTGTGACTTTTTCCCTTCAAAAAAAAACTCGATCCCATTTAGACTTTACAAAATCACAAATCTTCTAGAACATATGCGTCGATGATTACGCAATACAATTTTCTTTTCGTTTTGCATCTTCGTCTTCACATTCACGGTCACCATACATCAATCCGATTTTTTCACACAAAAACGAGAATTTATCACCGGTTGTTGATTACAAATCAGTTAGAATATCCCTCCTGTTACAACCATATTCAGTTTCATTCTTTTTCTGAATGCTTTATATTTAATACCGACGAATTAATAATTAAATGTTCCCATTTTTTGCAGTTATGAAAGAAACGAAAGATCTGGAGCAGCTTGCTCATCGAATGAGAAAGTTGGCGATCTTTTCATTCGCTGTTGCCACATTTTCCGCACTTATTTCTATATTTTCTTTGCCAATTTTAATTTCATCGACGATTCAAGCAGTGGTAAGGTTATCGTAGGGAAACTATAAATAGAAGAAGGAGCTCAGACTTTTTTTGGTTTTATCTGAAAAATTATTTTTTTCTAGCACTTTATAAAGGCAGTATGCCGCTCGATATTTCTATACCTATTAACTGGCACAAAGGAGGACTTTACGGAGCTAATGAATGCGTCTGGGATGAAAATAGACTTCATTCTCATTTTAAATCTGTTTTAAAAATTTTTTTAAACCACCTAGAAGCTGAGAAAACGCGCTTCAAAACAATGGCCTAGAAAAAATATCCACCGGCGAAAACTAGTCCGCAGGTCATTGTTTTGAAGCTCATTTTCTCGGCTTCAAGGTGGTTTTAGAAAATTTTAAAAACAGATTTGGAATGAGAATAAAGTCTATTTTCATTTAAGCTACATTTTTCATCTCTGTAAAGTCCTCCTTTAACGAATCCAATAGATATTACTGGCTAAAAACTCTAACTCAATCCGCACCTGTTTTTGAATTTTTTTTTAATCGAAAAAACGCCCATTAAAACAAAGACCTAGGAAGCGCTTCGGGCTATTTAAAACTCGTCTTCAGGCCTTAATTTCAAGTTAATTCGAGAATTAAAAAAAAATCTCCTACGAATTATCTGAAAAACTTTAAAAAATACTCGATTTGTCATCTCAAAGACTGTTAAGAGCTCCGTAAACTCCGTCAGATTTGAGCACGAAACAAATCGACGCCTTTTATTGAAATAAAAATGTTAATTTGTATCTTGTAAAAATGAAGATTCTCAAATATAGCCTAAGACGATTCATTAGCCTAAGAATTGCGGGAGCTCTCAACCGATTTTCTCAAAAAAAAAGAAAAGAATTCCAAACCAATTTTCCCCCAGATTTCCGTCGATAATCAACTCGAAAGATGTACAAAAGATGCGTTCCGAATGTACAAAGCACTTGATGAAATTGAGCAACATCTGATTAGAAATGAAACTGCTAGACGACGTGGCAAGAGAGGAAATTATTTAAATTCTCAATACACTCAAGTTGGGCAATATTCAAACGCCAATCAAGGACAATATTATTATTATCCTCAAGTTATTGATGCAATCAGAGCAAGAAGACCAACTCTCTCCACATTACAACAAGATTATGGAGGTTGTGGAGCATCAACAATTGGCTACACGCCGAGACCGAACTTCATTGGACGTATAACATTGTTTTCACAAAAAATCCCTAAAAATAATATTTTTCAGCAACTAGTCCAGTTGTTAGCGATATTCAAACTAATATCAACGGAGCTTCTGGATGTATTCCACAATACGGCCCACCTGGTCCAGCTGGATCTGATGGACAACCTGGTCTTGATGGAAACGACGGAACAGCTGGATCAAACGGTCAAAATGGCCGTGATGGTATTGCAGACATCGATCGTGAACCTTGTCAAATTTGCGCTCCATCGCCACGCGGTTTCCCAGGCCCACAAGGTCCAAAAGGTGAAACTGGTATCACTGGCCCACCAGGAGAAGATGGATCAACTACCGATGGTGATGATGGCCTTCCGGGGCTCTCTGGACCGCCTGGACCACCAGGACCACCAGGTCCGCAAGGAGAGCCAGGAACAATTGGAGAATATGAGGAAGTCGAAATCACAGGACCACCAGGCTACCCAGGTCCAAAGGGACCACTTGGAGAACAGGGGTAATATCAAAAATAACTTGTTTTTATATACATATTTCCACTTTTCAGACCACGCGGAGATGCTGGTAACCCTGGACCAAAAGGGCCACCAGGACCACCAGGAAATCCAGGCGGTCCGGGTGTTCTGGGTAGAGCTGGGCTTGCGGGACGTCCAGGCGCATCCGGACAACCAGGACCTGCTTCGGCTTGTGATCATTGTCCAATTCCAGTATTGGAACCAGGCTACAAGTTGGAAGTGAAAAAAGGAAAAGCACGAAGAGATGCGTCGCAACAAAAATGAAACACTGCATGAGAAAATTCAGGAAATATGACATCATTGATCTCCGCTTAAGGTTATATGAAACCGAAAGTTTTTTTCCCAATTTGTTATTTTTCTTTTATTACGCCTAATTGTGTGTAATAATCTTTACCTCTTCGTTCCCTGTTATGTCTGAATATATTGTTAATTTTCTATGAATAAAAAGTTTATCATAATATCAACATAACTACTTTTGAACATCAAAAACTTTAAAAAATGAAAGTGTTAACGACCCGTCTTTAAAAGGCCATCATCCAGAAAAATGAGAAAAATCGTCGAAACAAAATAAGAAATAATGAGAGTTCCAAAAAGGCACCGGTATACTCATAAAACAGAAAGTAAAAAAAACAGATAAAAAGTTCTAATAAGTACAAACAGTTGGCAAGAATGAATGAAACTATTGAACAAATGACAGAAAAAATAAGGAAAAAAAAGACATGGATTTGATGGTACAAACTGACAAGATTTTTGGAATTATTTACAAAAAATTAGAAAATGTGAAATTAGATATTATCTAAACAAAACTTGAGAAACCTGTAGCACCATTATTTGGCTGTGGATTCACGTGCGTCCATGGGCCACTGTCACTGGTTGATTCAGTTGTTGATGATCGGCCGGCGGCACTTCCAGGAGGGTAAGCGCCTGGGGTAGCTGGAGCTGGAAACAAAAAAAACAAATTATTTCATTTCTGGTCAATGAAATCCTTACCTCTAACAACATCAGTTTCTCGAACTTTTTTCCATGTATCTCGATAATGATCGGTTGACCCATAATGTCTTGCAATATCATCAACTTCATCTTTTCGAACGTCTCCACGAATTGTCGATCCATCGACACTTTCAACCGCTTCAACATCCTCTTCTTCATCGAACGAATCATACGGTTCATCATTGACTCTTGAAGAATGGTGTTGACTCGAAGTTGCAGCAGATGAGCTCATATGTATTCCATACGAATCAACTCGTCCATAATCAGATCTTGTCGCCATATAATCTCCCCTATCCGATCCTCTAGACGGTACATAAACACTTCCGGTTCCATTTCTTGTATCTCTTCCCACTAACGCAGAAAGTCTTTGCATTGCTTCTGCGTTCGGAATCGGTGGAATATTATCAGTTGCCAGCCCGTACATATTCATAACACCACTTTGATTACTCCTCGCGGAATTCGGACCATCTCCAAGTACACTTCCATATGCCGGTGGTTCCCTTGAATGATCAGAAAGCCATGATTGTGTCGTTCCTGGTCGTGTTGGTAACTCTCCCCGACTTCTTGTCATATTTGCCGCAGTTGTTCCTTTCAATTGAAACGATGCAAAATTTCCATCAGCCAGTTGAAGACTATCAATTGAACGAGACCTCTTTTCTCGTCGATATTTCGCGTTTGATCCTGAAAACAATTCGTGTTGAAATTTTGAAATAAATAAATAAATACCTGTTATACAAAGAATCGCAACAATCACAACAATAAGAACGAATGCTGACATTCCAACAAGTGCCAAAAACCACATAGAAGTATAAAATGGGTCGTCAGGGATACTTTCAGGAACAAACAGCTGCTCAGATTCTGCGGACGCTATTCCAACTCCTCTTATATTCCTCGCAAAAACACGGAAAACATAGAAACTGCTTGGTTGTAATTCTCTATACGAAATGTGTTCCTTAGAGCTAGATCCATCGATTGGCTTCAACGAAATCCATTCACCAATTGGATGAACTGGACGAGATGAAGATGCTGATGTTAATGCTTCTGCTCCTCTCTTCTGCTTATAATCACCTCTTCTTGGTCTTTGAGAAACGTATCCATGTTCTGTTTCTTCGGCAACTGATACTCGTTTCGCTTGAATCAAGTGTCCCACAATTTCATCACTATCATCTCCCAGGTCTTTCCAGCTCAGCGTAACTGAACTTTGTCCAGGAATCACCGCTGGTTTTGACGGTGCCGCTGGTCCATCTTTATTCGGACCAATTGTAACATTCGTTGATCTTGGCTCTCCCTTTCCTGCCGTCGTTTCAGCCCAAACACTGAAATAATACGTAACACCTTCCGCCAGCCCAGTCGCATCAAACGTATTTCTCGTTGTTCGCTTCTGATCCTCGTTTTTAAACTCCTCTTGCATTCGATAACCCTTATAATTCACAATATAACCAGTTACTATTCCATTTGGTTGCGCTGGAACATCCCACGATACGGTAACAGAGTCAAGAAGAATATCAGTGAATCGAAGCGGTCCAACTGGCCCTGGGACATCTTCCAACGTATTCTCTCGAACTTGTGACATTTTTCCTTCACCCGCACGATTATACGGTGAGATCGAGATCTGGTATTCGGTGAATTTTCGCAAGTCTTTCAGAATACATTCATTTGTGTCCACAATCATCATTTCTTCTTCACTGCTAATGGAAGAAAGAACCGAAGCAACCGGAACATATCGAACCTGCAATGAAAATATTATATTTTCATGTCTTCTTTTTTGAAAAAAAAATACCTTGAAAAGAGTTGAAACTTCACCATCTTCTTGATTCCATTTATCCCACTTGACATCGATTGCAGAAGATGACAAAGGTTCAGTGATAATTCCGCTGACATTTCGTTTCGGGACCGCATATCCAACATAGACAAAAACAGGACTAGAATAGGGTCCTTCTCCTTCAGAATTGAACATTCTCATCCTTACAATGTAATGTCTGAAGCTTTCCAACTTTTCCAACAATTTCGTTTCTTTGTCTTCATGTTCTGCTGAAGATTTGATTTCCTCCATTTGCCATGTATCATTCGATGGATACTCTCTATAATATATTCGATATCCGACCGCATCACTGTTCCATGTTGATTTGTGCGGAACGACCCATTCCAAATGTAGACTATCCGTTTCATAAGGCGTCGCTTTCACAGATATTGGTTGTGCAATTGGCGCAGATGGCATCGTTCTCATCCATTCCGACTCAGCTGACCAGCTTGACTCCAAAAAGTCGCCAACAAATCGAATTCGGAAGCGATACATCGAATTTGGTGAAAGATGTTTAACGATCCCTCTCTTCTTCGAATATTCGAATTTTCGATCCATTGTTGTCCAATCGTCCTCATTCGTTTTCTGGTATGAAACTTGTACCAATCTAATTGGACTTTCCACATCTTCCGCCACCTTTCCTTTAACTTCATCATCCCATTTGAGTGAAATTTCCGTGGAAGAATAAATGGATTTCGGATCTCTTGCAGGAACTGGCGGATTTCGAACTGGTACACGTGCTGATGATGTCATTACTTCGGCGACAGATTCTTCACTTTCACCCTATAAACTTCAATTTCGTCAAGGGAAGTGAATACTCTAGAAAACAAACCTTTTCATTAACAGTCTTCACAGCGAACGTATATTGAGTATTCGGATTCAAACTCGTTGCAGAGAAAAGCAACAAATTACCCAAAAGGGGAGCATCAATTGCCATATTTCTTGGTTCGTGTGATTTCCAATAAGAGATGACATAATTCTATAAATATAGTTTGAATAATACAGATTATTTTATAAAATCAAATTTAAAAAAAAATTACCTTAATTTTCCCATTCGGCGAGCTTGGCGGCAACCATTTCAACCGAACTTCTGATTCACTGACAAACGAGCATTGGAAAGATTCAGGAGCGCCGGGAACATCTTCCGCTGTTTCAAAATTCACAGGAGTCGAGTTTTCAGGCCCGTATCCTACAATAGTATAAGCGGCTGCATAAGCGTTGTAACTTGTGAATGGCCTCAAATTCGTGATCTTTGTCATAAGCGTTGCTTGTCCGGGAACATCAATTTCACGAGTTTCATCATTCACAAGAGATTCGCGTTCGGGAACAACTCGAATTCTATAACCAATCACTTCTCCATTCGTCGACAACTCAGCAACTGGATCCCATTTAATAATAACCGATTTCGATCCATCTGGCGACGCATTTATCGATCTGGGTGATCCCGATGGAACACTTTCATATGTTTTCACTCGAACTGCATCAGTTGGTAAACTTCTTCCAAATGCATTTTCAGCAAAAACATTGACTTCATATTGTGTAAATGGATGCAAATCAGTGACTGTATGTTCACTTACACGAAGTGTTGGAGTTCTGACTTCTTTCTGAAAAAATGAAGACATTTTTAAACATTTTCAACATTTCAACTTCCTCACCCAATCTTCTTCACCAATTTCCCTGTAAACAATCAAATATCCTTTTGGTTGTCCATTCCACTGTGTCGCCAACAATGGAGACCAGGAGACAGCGATCGAGACTGCTGAAACTGGCTCGGCGAACAATCTCAAACTCGGTGACTCCGGATTTGTTTGAAGAGTTTCAAACTGTCTCGATGGTTCGGATGGTGCCCCTCTTCCTTTCACATTTTCAGCAATCAGTCGCAATTGATACTGTGTAAACGGTCTCAATCCATTCACAATAATCGATCGAGCTTTTGGAGCACTAACGTTGAAAATATGCGTGAATACACTGGAATCAGCGACTTTCGCTTCAATAACCCATTGCCGTATAGCAGTGTGACCATCGAAACCAGGAGCAAAATGAAGTTGAACAGATGTAGCAGATATTTCACCAATTGAAAGTGAGGACGGTCGTCCTGGAAGTTCTGGAGGAACACCACTTTCGAATTTTGTTTCTTCGGCCGGTCCATCTCCTTTCTTCGTTGATGCCATAACATCAATTCCATATCGTGTTGACGGTTGAAGTCCTATAAAAACCGCTTTATTTCAATTTTATTATAAAAAATCAAATTTAATTTAGTTTTATAAATAGTTTAAATTTCTTACCATCGACAGTAATATTCGTGGTTTGACCATCAACCTCATGTTTCGTTTTCACATCCGGTGAGCTCATTGCCCAATGTCGAATGGTATACTTCAAAACATTTCCATTTTCTCTGAGCGGTGGATTCCACGTAACAACTGCGCCATTATACATCACTTCCGCAATACTCAATGAATCGACTGCTTCGGGAACATCTTCTTCTGTTACAACACGAACCGAATTTGTTCTTGGACCTTCACCTGGTGCAGTATAACACAATACAGTCACATTATAATGCCCAAACTTCTCCAATTCGCCAATGACCGCACTCAATTGTCGTCTATCAGGATCCAACAATTCCTGTTTAAACAGTTTTCCCTTTTCCGGTTCTCCCTTCCAAAACTGAACTTTGTATCCCAAGTTCACTCCAGGAATTCGTTGCTGTTCCGGCGCCAGAAACTCAATCTGAACCGCTGTTGAGTTGATAACCTTGACCTTCACATTTTTCGGAGCTTGTGTCGGAACTCCTTCACTTGTTGTCACTTCGATGCTTTCACTGAATACTCCAAGACCTCGTGTATTGTAAGCAGCAGCTTGAATTTCATATTCTCTCCACGTGATCAATTCATCAATAACTGCATTTCTTGCTTCTTTTGTCGTCAGATTCTTCTCATTCCAACTCAAAGAACTATATCCAGCCAATCGATATCTAACAACATATCCCAACACATCACCAGTCAATTGTTCCTCTTTCGGCTGATCCCATTGAACTATGATACTATGTGAACTTCTTGCCGATGCCTTCACATTCCTCGGTGCAGCTGATGGCGGTTGTTGAGGCATAGTAATACTATTCGATGGAAGTGACGCTTTTCCAGGACCATGTTTATTCGATGCAACTACTCGAAATTGAGCAGTTGAGCTCGGCTTCAAATCTTCTATATCTGCCGAACAACATGGTTTTCCATCATCTTTTGGGATGTTATCTATTGCAATACTCCATTGACTCCAAAGTCCATCGAGAGTTCTCATTTCAATAGCATGCCTGGAAACGTTTTAATTAAATTTTTAAACAAAAAACTAGATAGATAAATCTTACTTAATAATCGGTTCATTTCCATCAAATCCCTCACTCCAAAGAACTCGAACTTTTGCCGGCATTGTTTCATTGTGAAGTTCAGCACGAACTCGTTCCGGCATTGCAGGTTTTTCTGAAAATAGACATTTCTAATATACATAATTTTCATCCAAAACCATACCAATTATCTGAAGCATCGCACTGGCACTTTCCTCCTTATCCCCAACTTTAACCAAACATCTATATTCACCAGTATTATCCGGTCCAACTTGTCGAATGATCAAACTTCCTTTCCGATTCCTCGAGATCCTCAATCCACTATTCCCACTGCTCGCCAAAAGAACATCATTCAAATACCATTCAACTGTCGCTTTTCTTGCGTATTCTTTCGCCACTTCACACGAAAACTCGACATTCGTTCCAATCAAACTTTTCTGATCCGTCGGTCCATACTCAATCAAATTATCGCCATTCACTTGCAAATTCGCAACCGCTTTGATATCAGTCCCGCCAATTTCACACGAATATTCACCTTCATCCGACTTTCGAACATCATGAATGGTGAGCCCATCAGAATTTGAGTCATATTTCGAATTTTCCGCATGAATCTCGTGCCCATTGAAAAACCAAACAATCCGTGGGGGCGGTGTTCCAGAAGCTGTACACTCCAATGTCACTCGATCGGTTCCTGAGGCAACTGATGCATCATGTGGTACCTTTTCCAACTTTTGATTAGGCTCATCAGAAGTGAATGGAAACAGTTGCTCTCTACTTTTCGAAGTATCGAAAAACTTCAATCTTGTTGCTTTTTGAGGTACACGCGGATGCTCCTCTTCCAACGATTTGATATCATCAATCAACGTTTCTGAAATAAATTATTTCTGATATAAAATCCAATTCAATTCATATTTTACCATTATCATCTTGATTTCCTTCTTTCAACCATAAGCTCTTCATATCACTTCCAGCTTCATTCATCGCTTCACACTGATACAATCCAAAATCCTCTTGTCTAATCACATCAATATTCAACTTTCCTCGATGAGTATCCAACTGAAAATTTCAAATATTTTTCTTGTACTTCCCTTCTTTTTCTTCACAGTACAACTTCTGTACTAAACAATATAAATTCTCCCCATAATCTTGAATGGTATGCGCGGAAAAAGTCTTAGAAAAGGATTATAAACGGTGAAAAAAGAATAAATTATGTATATCCTTCATCATTTCTCCCCTCTTCCTTCTAACTAGTTCCTTGTAACATCATCAAATTCTTCAAACCAGGAAAACTAAATTTCAGAAATTTTGAAATTTTTTCAAGGTCAGATCAATAGCAAAGATTACATGGCCCTTATTTTTTTTTGGTCTTGGTTGTCATCTTCGACTCACAAAAGACATAATAGGGGCAATTTGGAATGCAATTTCAATTGTATGTCGTCGTTGTTTTCGTTTCAACTTTGACTATTTAGCAGCAGACACTTGATGACCATATGTTTCTTTGGATGACAATTCTTTTTCTCTTTCAATTGGGCAATTATTAAGTACGTGGGGGGAAAACACAAGTGAGATGGAAACAGAATAAAAGCTTATTGATATTGAATCAAAATTATTTCTCGAGTGTTTTTGGACTCTAAATTTTTGGTTCTGAAAAATTAATAATTTAAAGATAGCGTACCAGTTGTTGTATTATACGACGAATTTTAGTCAAAATTTATGGACTTTCAACAATTTTCCAAAATCCTGACCGAATAGTACACCTCGCATCAATGCAAAAAACAAATAATTTTTCAGAATCAAAAAGATGTCAAATTAAGTGGCACATTCTCTTTAAAGGAAGGTTTTTTGGATTTTTCATGCATGCGGACTAGTTTTCGCCGGTGGCCCCTTTTTCTAGGCCATTGTTTTGAGGCGCGTTTTCTCGGCTTCTAGATGGTTTTAGAAAATTTTAAAAACATATTTGGAATGAGAATGAAGTCTATTTTCATCCCAGGCACATTCATTAGCTCCGTAAAGCCTTCCTTTAAACACAAAACTTGGAAAATGGAGAATGGATCAAAATTTTAAGTACGATAGCTCAAAACGTTATAGGATCCAAATTAAGTGGAACACATGAATAAACCTTGGAAAAACTTACACCCCCCCCCCCCTTCTCTTTCGAAATCTCCAATCTCCCATAATAATCACAACGATCGAGGCCGGCATGGTTATTACAAGTTATTACCACTATACTACACATTTATTGCCCACTTTCTCCCTGCATTTTTCCCCTCACATTTTACCATCTAGAACGGTTGTCCATGTACTTACATATCCCTATTACGCAATATGTATCCCTCTATATCAGCCCATTGAAAATTTTGAGAGCACCCCAACTGGATTAATTAATAATAATCGTGTGATGATGATGTCTTTTCAATATGCAACTAATCCATCAAATATAACCCTAATCCACTTACCAATAAACCATTCTTGTACCATTTGATATCAGCTGGTTGTTGTTTGTTCTTCTTAACCGAACATTTAACAGAAAGCTGCGAACCAATCGGTCGATGAACTTCATCTGGCAAATCCCGAAGATTCGGCATCGCAATAAATGTAAAATTCATCTGTTTTTGGTCAAAACTTCTGCCCATCGCTGCATCAGCTTTACATTCAATTGTGTGTTCACCCTAGATAAATAACAAATATCAATGGAACCTCCTTATTTTCGACAAACCTTGCTAAACCCAGATGGATTGGAAACAGTCAACCTTCTAGAATTCATCGTTGTCGTCATTCCAACCTCACCTCCACTTATTAATTGACCATCAATAAACCAACGAATACGGTTATTATCTTTAGTTTCAAACGATGTTACACAATCAAAAACTTCATCATGCGGCAAGCTCGACTCAATAATTGTTCGCTCTTCCGGCCAGTAAATTAAAGAAAACTGATTTTGAACACTAGGGCTGAAAATTTATCGTTTTTCTTCCCAAAAATGATAAATTTCACAAACCTCATTCCATTATCTTTAACCACATAGGGTTTCGATGCAATTTCAGACAAATCATCAGAACTGCCAAACAATTGATAAGTTCCAAAATCCGATTGTTTTACTGAAGTAACAATCAAATCACCAGTTGACGTGATATAATGTGTATCATTTGAGGAAATCTGGAAAAATGAATAAATTATATTTTGAAAAATGAAATATTTGGTATTTAGTATTTACCTGATAAGAATCATCTTTGAACCAAGAATAGGTTACATCTAATCCAACAGAAGCCAACAACCTCGGTCTTCGAAGAACAAAATGCCTACCAATCCCAGCAGTGATCTCATATTGAATTGATTGATCAGATGAATCAAAATCGTCAAGATCTGAAAATTTCAATTTACTTTTTCTTTTCTTCGCTTTTTGAACCCCTTTTCCTCATTTCCAACATCTCAAAAACATATGGTTGTTTACTATTTCTACGTTTTATTTCGTCTCTATTCACTCAACGTATGAAAATGTTCAACATTTGATGGCTCTTTTTGCACCACCTGCAAATTGCCATCTCGTCTACACTTTCAAGGTTTTCCCCCCATTTTATATTCAAATAAAATCGAATTCCGACTTTTTCAAATAAATAATCGCCATTGCACACAATTCTCGCACACAACATGAGAAGCTGATTATTGGCGCGGGAACTGAATGGACACCAGGATTGATTGAACATTTATTTATTTATTTATATAAACAAACATTTCATTCATTTCCAAAACGCCTGAGTTCGTTTCTCAGCTGCAAACAATGTTCCATTTTGCCAAGCAAATGTCAGTTCTTTTTAAAATTTCAATAATAATTCAACTGTCACACAAAACTAAGGATTTTTCATCATCTGACTCATATTCGTTTTCTACCTCAAAAAAACAACAACCAGTATCATTCGGAAAAGGTCAAAAATGACCAACATATACATAATATTATGTACCTTCCTTCCTTCCCTTCTCTTATGTACGATCAAATTTCAGTATCACATAAATATATACATTTATCTGGCACCTAGTACAACGCAAGACCAAAAATCTATATTTGCTCAAACATAATAAATATGATACCTTAATAATAATAACAAGTATAATAAAAGTAAAAAACCCTGGTAACTATTTATATTTCCTATAATAACAACATCGCCCGAAAGAAAAAATGATCACGCTGGCTTGTGAAAGGAAAGACCGACAATGTTCTCACAGTTTATGATTAGTACTGAAATGTCCGAAAAAAAAAGAAAGAATGGTCGATTTTTTGGTTCATTACCAATGCGAATAATATTATGAGGATCGTAAGAATATGTGAAAACTGGGAACAAACCAGTCTAAACCCTTGAAAAATGGAACAAAAAGTTCGAGTATTTTCAAATTTTTAAAAGGTTTTCTGCTAAACCATGGATTCAACAGTAATTGGATGGGTTCCAGGGATGGGCGGGAAATTTCCCGGTTTTCTCGGTACCATGACCGAAAATTTTTTTAATAGAAAAAATGGAAAAACATCAAGAAAATCAAGAATTCGAAAAGATCAAGCTACAAAAGTCAACGAAACTTCACTACTGTAGAAGCAAACCGGTTCCAAACGCGCTCTACTGACAAAAACCTCAATTTTTTGGGGTGTTCCGGTGCGCGGACAAAAAAAATTATTTTTCATAATTCGTCCAATAGATACCGAAAATGCATTTATGACTCAAAAAAAATATTTTCAATACGTACGGGCACGGAAAGGGCCACACAAGCTTGCGAAAACAGTCGTGCGCGTTTGGAATCGAATTGAACGTGAAATTCATTAATATGTCTTCCGAAGTCTCAAATAAGAAAACTTAACATTTTCCTTTTTTTTAAACTCATTTATGCGATTCTGAAAAATGTTTATTTTATTCAAAATCTTGCGTTGATTCCCGTTTTATGCTTTAGTTTTTATCGTTTCATGTCTATTAACACTGAAAACCTAGGAAAATCGATAAATCAGGAAAAACCCTGTATTTGAAGTTGAAATTTCGAATTTCCCTAAATTTCGCGGAATTTCTCGGTCTTTGGAACCGAAAGGTCGAAAGGTCAGAGTTCGTATATTTATAATATAATTAAACACGTCGAAAAATCCAAATTTTAAATTTTTTAAAAAACGCGTAAAATATTACTGTATATGTTGTTTTTCATTGTTGCTAATCAAATTTAGCACCAAAAGCACTAACATCAATGGCCTAGAAACCCAAATTGTGGAATTGAAATCGTTTTAGAAAAATATCCAAACTCCCCCCACCTCTACCCCCTTCTAAAAAACCATTCTACAACCCTTATGCAAAATCCGATCCATCATCTCCTAATTTTGTATAAATTTACGAAAATCGAGGTCAACTGAGTGAGTGTTGTTTGTTCCATCTCAAAAAAAAAACGAAAGAATGACTCACATTTCGACTGCACCCGATTGACTGCCGATATCGCCGTTCCAAACGTATTCTTCGCAACACATCGATATTCATATCTATCATTCGCTCGTTCGGCAATCACTTCTGTCACTCGGCTCGTCGCCAACAATGCTCCTGCACCATCTCCAATCCTCCATTCATACGACTCGGCAAGTTCGGCAACATCGCAATTCAATCGAATACTTTCGCCTTCGATCGCCACTCTTTGTAAACCATTCGAAGCGCCAAAAATCGGAGGTTTCCCGAGCACCAATTGACCATCGACACCAATCGATGACAATAATATTAAAACCAATGAAAACCACTCGCAGATTATATTTCGAGCATTCCCATTCAATTTTCGTCTGTTCATGATCTTTTTCGAATCTTCTTCGTCGTCATCAGTTATTCTTCTAAGTTCCAACTTTTTCCTCTTCAAGTATTCTTCTTCTTCTTCCTCTTCTTTCCACAACCAACAATTATGAAAAGCCTCTTCACAACGACCTGTAAAAATATGAATATATGTATATCTTCTTGTATAACGATCATCGTCATCGTCAAAAAAAGGTTCAAGAACATTTTGGTAACAAAAGAAATTGAAAGTTCTCTCTGTGAATATGCATGAAGTATCATCATCATCCTACAAAACGAACACCAAGGAAATTGAGAATGCAACTAAAAGAAATCAAGGATAAAAGTAGCATTTGAAGTGAATTAAAAAAAAATCACCATCATATGATAGAACAACTTGACGGAAAAAGGAAAACGACCATTTTTTTTCCGAATGCGAAATTGAAAGCAGAATAAGGAAAAGCGATTAAAGACATATATCGCGCATCTTCTTCCAAGTGCATCATTTCATTTCAAAAAGGCGTCAATTTATGATTGAATTGGAGGATTTAACGAAAAAAACCATAATTCTGACCAGCAAAGTTTTGAAAAGAACAGAAAAATCAAAAACTCCACGAGCAAAACAATGATTTTATTCGGGTTTTGTGAAACTGAGAGTGCGCACACAAACACACATGTTTTTCGAAGAATCTAATGAAATAGTACAAACGAAAAAAAAGAAGAAGAAGAAGGGTGGAAATAAAGTAACAGGTGGTGAAAATGAGACAATAATACAGATGAATCGGGGGCATTTTTCGGAAAAAAACCGCGGGGATAAACAAAATGAAGCGTATAACAAGTTGCAAAACTCAAATGTTCGGTATTTATGAACGAATTGGGTGTCTACTATGTAGATTATGAAATCGATTCGTGAAAAATTGTTTTTTTTTTGAAAATAAATTGATTTAACAACTTTTAGACCTCGGAGAAAAACTAAAGACAGAGTGTCACCTTAAATACATTAAATTTTTGAAGAAACTATGAAATTTCATTTCATTTCAACAAGTGGTACACTACCTTTAAGAATTTGAAGGTGATCTCTTTTCTGAAATTAAAATTTTTCATATTAGAAAAATTTTCAGAAAATTCCAAAATTTCGATATTTAAGAAATCAGAAGAAAAAGCGCATCTGAAATTTTTAATTTTAAGTTTTTTCATATTTTTTCAAATTTTTTCCACTATTTTTCAATAAACCTACGTAAAAAATTCAAAAACAACGAAAATGAACAAAAATCCCATTCAGAAACTTCAAAAAACGAGTATTTTTTAATATTTTCAGAAATTTTGAAAAATTGGGTTTTTATTAATTTTTTGTTAATTTTTTGCACTTATTCACAAAAGGAAAATTAACAAAAAATTAATAAAAACCCAATTTTTCAAAATTTCAGAAATTATTAAAAAATACTAGTTTTTTTTCATTAAAAATAGTTTTTTAAAAATAAATGAAATTTAGCGATAACCCATAAACCATCCAGCTGATAACCCCCCAATCAAGCGGAAACAGGTTGAAAAATCAATAAAGATACGGAAATGAAACATTTAAGAAACGATTAGTCAAATGCGAAAACGAAACTAGGTGGAAGAAATAAAAAAAAATGTGGGCGGAGACTCTCTGAGATTGGTGAAGGTGGTGGGAAAAGACGTGTAGGATGGAGGGGGGTGAAGAAGATGTCAAGTATGAACGTATGGTGTGGGGGGGGGGGAGGTTCTAAAGAGGACGAGGATGAAACGCGGAAATTACCTTATAAGGTATTCAAATGAATAATATGAAAAGGAAATGAATGGTTGCTCATGGGGTGCTCAAGACAATCAACACACACTAGCATCAAGGCAAAAATAAATAATATTATGATCATAGATAGATAGCATGCGGGAAAAAAAAACGAAGGAATCAGTGGACAAAGAATGAAATGATAGTCATATTTGTTTTACAGGAGGAGGAGAAGGAGTCACATCTCAGTCGACAGAGGAATGGAAGGAAACAACCTAGCAAAAAAGGGGAAAACAAAAGTTTTGCTGGTTGTTTATATATTTATCTTCGATTTTTCTCCAAAAAGCTTATGACTTTTTGCAACTTCTTGGCAGCTGGCCAGTGGAACAAAAATTCTATCGAAAATATGTATTATTCAAGAGCTTGTACTTGGAATAATCGTATGATATTCGAGATTTTGGCGGCTGACCTAAACGGCTCGATTTACAGGGTGGAATCTAACACATTATTATTATTATTATAACCAATGGTTTTATTAGAATAATTTTGTAGATTTCGTTTTCTAATAAAAATTTTGAAAATAATGACAGAAAAACGTCTTCAGAAAAGACGGAATAAAGTCACTTTTGTAAAATGGGAGGTCATAAACCTTCGATGAAAGTGACCCCAACCCCCCCCCCCCCCCCACTACTTTCTACGATGTTTATTCTTTTTGGTTCTATTTCAAAGACTTCCTAATGGAAAATCTTCTCTCCCAATTTTCGATCCACCATTAGGATCAATTTTCCTTTTTTTTTAATTTCCTAAAACTTTACTTCACTTTTCCACTAAATTCCATGCTTTCACACAACAAAACAGCATATTTAATACTTATCAAGATTTCTCCTTTTTTTGCCTGACCTTTTAAGTGTTGGTCACTTTCTGTGCACCCAACGAAGAAAAAAAGGGAAAGGCGGCGTGCATCAAATACAACTTTCCAATTAATATTGCGCCGTCTCAACCAATCCATGATTGCGCAACGCAAATTTTATAACAAAAATATTTGTATACAAACAGTGACCATTTTAGTGCACTCGGACGTATCAGAAAAAATAACAACAACAACAACAAAAAAGTCGGAAAAGATATCACAAAGAGATAAGTGCAATGTTCATTTATGTTTACCTTATAAAAGGGAACATAAATGGAGTAGAGAAAATGGGGAGCTCCCGATAACAGATTATCAAATCGAGGTTGGAGGCTCAAAAGAAAATACTGAGATTATGTTAAAGGCAGTTGGTCAGTTAATACGATCGAAATTCAGGACAAAAAATCAAAATTCGAATGGGAGCCCAGGTGGTCCGAAGAACAATACAAATATGTAGACACATTCAAATAATTGGAACTTACTAATACAGCGAAATGAAAAAAAAATGAAATAACTATTGAATAAATCATTGAATTTAAAATGTTTAAGATCTATTAGTTACCCTTAACTTGATAATACTGAATAAAGCTTTGAGGTAATCATAATGGGAAGCGGATCAGCAAAATTTGAAAAAATACCATCAACATTTCTTAAAATCACACCAAGATTAGTTCCCTTGTTAGAATCTGACTTCAGGAGGTCCCTATTTATATAACTATAGTCTATATATAGATTCAATGAAGTAAACGTTTGTATCCCATTTCTTGAATTAATTAGAAAATGCATTATCCAAATTCTCAACAGGTAATGTGAGTAAATACCACAAAAGCGTTTTCATCAGCAATTTTCGAGTTCAAAAAAAAGGAAGAAAACCACGACGTAACATAGTAACAACATGATTTCTCATATCTCTGCTTTTTTTTCACAAAAGTTGACCTAAAGCAAAAATCGTAGTACAAGGAAAAAAGTGATGTCCTTCAACAAACATATATCAAAACGATCATCATGGGAATTGGCAACAACACTCTCACAATCATTAGAGAATGGGGCGAAAAACGGAAAAAAGATGATGAAGAAGGCTCTTCACACGATTTTTTTCCCTTCATTTTTATTTTGCTCAAGAGTTCGCTTCTATTTATTAATCAAAGCAGAATATCTACGAAGACACATTTTCTAAATGACCCTTCGATTGAAGAAAAACGGACAGAGCCAAAAAAAACTCGAAAAAACTCCGGATTGCCCTCCCTCGGCCCAACCATCAAAATTTATGCGTTTTTCTCGCTTATTTTTGCTCCAGGAACAGAGAAAAAAGTGAGTAGTGACCGCCGGCGACGACCAGCTGCAAATTCCGTTGAACATTCATCAATTCCTTTCAAGTGGAACCAAAAAAAAAGAGAAAGAAGTGAACATTTTAGGTTGACACGAGTTGTACTGACAATTGTTTTTTAACTGATTCGACAAAAATGCATCTTGACCTTATTTGAAATTCGAGATTTCTAGACAATCAAAAGAAATGTCTGGGAAAATCAAGAAAAACATGATCCTTGGGAAATATGACGGGGGGAAAAAACACGCACACGAAAATGAAGACAAAAGTAAGTCAAAATGGCTGGATAGCTAGATCATTATCGTCGACTTTGACCGTCATACTGAGGGCCGATTGAACGACAGACGGGACAACAAAATAGTGAGAATAGAGATGATGAAAACTAACAAATAAAGGAGGTAGTGGTGGACGAAAAAAAAAAGTTTGTGGTGTACAACTGATGGATATATGACTGGTGACTGGTGGGGAAATTGGAAAATTATAAATACTTATTTACCAAATTGAATGAAAAATCACTCTGATTTTTCATTCACTTTAAAATCTAGTAGTTGCAGTGACAATGAAGGGATAAAATGATATATTTAATTTGATGTGACATTTTCACAAAAATTCAAGTTTAGGATATTTCCATCAAAAATCGACTTTTTAAAACTAAGAATTGAAAATTTTGGAAATTAAGCTTTTATCGGTTTTTTAAAATTAACTTTGGGATTTCCCTTAAAATGCATTGAAGAAAAATTAACTTCTTTCGAAACCAGAAGCTTTGTGTTAAAATAGTGGAACAGAGGGTAATGAATACAACTGGAATGTAAATAGGCTTCAAACTCATTCAAAATATGTTTTTAAAATTTTCTAAAACCACTTAGAAGCCGAGAAAATGAGCTTCAAAACAATGGTCTAGAAAAATTGGCCACCGGCGAAAACTAGTCCGCAGGAATGAAAAGTCCAAAAAAATGAAAAACAAAGCATAAATTAAGATGAAAAAACATTAAAAAGGACTACTATAAGCATTCTGCATAACTATTTATTAACGAAACACGAAAAAAAGCTCATAGGAAAAAGTTAGGCCAGGTGGCCCCTTTTTCTAGGCCATTGTTTTAAGGCGCGTTTTCTCGGCTTCTAGGTGGTTTTAGAAAATTTTAAAAACAGATTTGTAATTAGAATGAAGTCTATTTTCATATAAGGTACATTTATTATCACCGTAAATCCCTCTTCCTTTAAGGCTTCTAAAAGAGCTCTGAGCATGGTTTTTCATAGCTTATAATTAATGGCTCACAATTGTCAAATACCAAACGATCAATAAAATTTATAGGGAATCATATTCAAGGTAATCTTCTCATTCAACCTTCGTAATTTTAATCAATATTTTAGAAAAACGTTTTTTAAAAAAAAACAACTTGATGGAAAATGAAACATTATATGATTTCTTTCAATTTTTAAAAATAGCAGTCAAGCTTAAGCCGAGTTACAGCTCTTCAAAGTTCGAAATTCGGCGATTTCCACCCAAAAACTTTTAAAATAGTTGTTCACAAAGTTAAGAGAAGTTCTCGTTTTTGTTTCCAATCTAATTTCAAACTCTTTTTCCGAATGTTTTCAAACAAATCAAATCAAGTAGGCAAATTGTTCCTGACATAAACTTTAGGTGAATTAAAGTTCGAAGAACGCATTTCGAAGTAAAAAAAAATACAGTAAGTCCTCAAACGAAAATCGGAAATGAAGAGAAAAACATAAGAAATCTCTGTAAAATAAACTTTTACAAACTTTCGACCAAAAAAAAAGAGAAAAGCCTACTCAAAAATGGATGAAAACACTACAAAAGTCATTCGACCTGATACAACAAGCTAAAGACATAAAACACAGAACAGTGAGAGAGAGATACACACAAGTTATAAACGACAGATCCACCTGAGAAGTCCAAATATAACAAAGCATAGTAGATGGACCTTACTCTCCCAATATATGAGATATATCCAAAAATGTTGTACACAATCAGAGAGACTCAGACTTTTCCATAGTGCGCGAGAGGAGTTGGAGAGAGCAAATATGGTCACAAAACCATAATATATGATGGGGGGTGAATAGGTGGTGCAAAAGCAAAAATATAGGAAACCGGGGGGAAAAAAGAGAAAAAGACACACAAGCATAGCTAACAAGCGATGACCAATCGGGTTATAGTTGATGACAGGTTAGTTGGCAGTATAGGTCCAGTTCTTTTCATTTCAACCCCCCATTCCGTTCACGAAAATCCCTTTATAATGGATCGGTTTTTTCGTGTTCTGTTTCTGACACGCGTTCTTTTCTTTTCATTCATTCATTCATCCGCCGCCAGACACGTCCTCACCAATTTTCAGTAGTTCCATGTATATAGTTGTGAAAAGCTGCATAACATATAAGTAAGAAACCATTATTTTAGGCGGCCAATAATTAAAGGAATCTAGTTTTTTGTTTCCAAAGAGAAAACCAAATATTCATTCGATTCGTGGCTATGGCCTTCAGACAAATAATACGTAATATAAAATAGTGATATGTGGTTATTAGCAGTGGGGCTAAAAACCAAAAACAGTTTTGAAAATGAAAACTATTTATGGTGGTGTTGACAAGGACGATGTTGATGGTTCTTTAGGTTTTTATGGGAAAAACATCTCGAGAAATTTGTTTTTTGAGAATTTTTAAGCAAATTAAGCTTTTTTTAAATACACATTGTAGTTTTCTGGAGAAAACATGAAAACTAAGCAAAAATTAATTTTTAAAAAACGTATCTATATTAAAAAGTGTATTTAAATGTTGATATTTATTTTTCTAATATCTGAAAAAATGAGTATTTTTGATGAAAAATAAATTTTTAAAATTAAATCAAGAAGAACTGAACAAAATTTAATGGAAGGAAAAAACGTGATGTATTCTGATGAATAAAATTCTAAGAACTGAAAATAAAATAAAAGGTAACAACGAAATGCAAACAAAAATGGAACTTTCACGTAATTGGGTCATCAACTCCCAAAAATGTGGCAGCGTATAACTAACTAGTGTGATAATCCATACATTTCTTGCAAAAAGTCATCGTCACGGCGGTGAGAAAAGGTAGCAACACGGGTAAAATAGGTGCCTCGTGTCATTATGATCAAGGCCATTGCCTTCTATCCACCTCTTCCTCGGTCACATAGCCTCCCTTAGTCCGTTCGTTCAAAGTGGTATGATGGGCACATTATAAATACTTGGTCACCGTTTTCTCTCCATTTGAATCTTCTTATAATAATAATAATTCAATCCGTTAAATGGAAAGTTATTTGAGCGAAAATGATCATTAGTCAGAAATGAGCAGGAAAGATTTCCATTTTTTCTTTACTCTCAGATATTTTTAATTGTTATTGTTGCGTCAATTGGAGGTGGAAATACAAATTATTATTATTATTATGGTGAGCGGAACAAATAGTATGTTTTGAAGAAGGGAAACGCAGGTCAATTGGAGTACAGAGTTTTGAATTGCGTAATGTGATAATCGGGCGAACAATTGAAGTTTATATACACATGTATGCGACTAATTAGAATATAAATATTTGTTTTAACGAGAAAACTCAAGATTTCAAGACAAATGACGCAGGAGGATTATCTTAATTTATACCAGTTCAACTCAAGAATTTTAGTTTACTGAGAAAATTAATAATTTACCTTCGCAAAGTGAGACCGTCGCACGGTTGTTTCAGGTACTTTCCCTCGGTTGTTGACGACTTTTTAGTTAATAACTTAATTAGTGCACTTGTCAGCTTTTTCCTTTTGCGAATAGAGAAGGTGCTTTTGAAAACCGGTGTTTGTTGCGTAACCTGAAGATCAATAGAACTTTATCGAACGAAATAAAGAAAAAGAAACAAATCCCATCAAAAAATAAGAAATGAACTATTTTATTTTTATCCAGACTAAATTATTTTTTCCAAATGATTATTTAATTCAAGTTCGATGGAAATTGAAAACTAACATCTCAAAAATTCGAAAAGGTCACAAAGTTTAAAGAAAAAAGCTAAAAATCGACTGTGCTTTATTTTGCCGAATGATTCCGATAAAATAGCGTGTTATGAAACAGATTTAGTAGTGTACGGATCGAAAAGTGCGGTAATTAAAATTTGCGGTCCAATTTTCAAATTTTGATAAACTCCGGACATAAAATACAATCGTGTGGAACCGAACTCCACCTGGAAAATGCTAAAAAGCTGCTTCAGACCTGCAAATGTGAAAAATTGAAATGCAAACGCGCTCCGTCGAACAACTTCATTTCCGCGAAAATACGAAAATACAGCGCGAAAAAGAATGTCAAAATTAATGCATCTCCTTGTCGAACCACACTCTCTCGCTTTTTGGAAGGGAAACATTTTCGAAATGTCGTTTTTTGGTGGCGTCCGTTTTTTTTTTGAATTTTTCGCTGCGGTTTTTAGCTTTTTTGCGTGCTTTTTCCGTTTAAGATTATGTTTTTTGTGCTGAAATTGCTGGCATCTTCAAAGAATAAGGACTATCACGGACTCCCTTCGTTTCGAACATTGTTTTCATTAGAGAAGTGTTTTTTGAAGTGCGAAACGAAGAGAGAGAAATTGTTTATTCCGATTCGAAGACTGATTGTGACAGTCAGGAAGATTTACCCCTGTTTTTTATTTCATTTTTTTTTTCGGAGAACCGCAATTTCAATTGCAATTTTGTAGGGGAGTTATGAAATGTTTATTTAAATAAACAGGTTCAATTTTGCTATATTAATTATTCTGTTCGTATTTGCATTATTCTTCTGTTCTCTCAATTCTAATCACTTTTTTCGAGAAATATTTGAAATATCAATTTTTTAAATTTATAGGTAGAATTGGCAACAATGAGTGCAAAATCAAGACAGACAGTCGACTATTTGGCATCAAGTATTAAGTGTGAGTTTGTATTTTAATTTATTTCCAAAAATTATTAAAATAAGTAGAACAAAAGTTATGTTTTAATTAGGCTGAGATTATGATATATAGTCAAAATTTCCCCCGTTTTCAACTCTAAGGCTTCTTTTCAATAAGGAGATAGATTAAGTTAAGAGTCGGCAAGAAAAGTCCCAGGTTTCCGTGACAAGCTTTATTTATTGTTATTTTTTTAATTGGGTATGGGTGATGCAGTTAGGTAATTGAGCACACGGAGGAGCCCGACGCCAACACGCTGACGTATCACTGCCGTGGGCGTACAGATGAGGCAACCCCTTTGTGGGCGGTATCGAAATTCAAGGTAGAGACGGGGGTTTCCCGGCGAATTCCATAACCTGGGACGGAGGCAGCACGCAGACTTAAAACATAAGATTTCGAGTATACTCGAGTATTTTCCTCTTCTTTTTCCAAACAACTTTCTAATTTTGTATGGGGTACCCGTTGACCAATCAGAATTAAGAATCTAAATTAGGAAGATAAAATATTCTAATAATTTGAAAATTTTCCATAACCAACGTGACAATTCAATCGGAATGGCAGCAAATGGACAGCGGTCGACATGGTTTAGCAGAATTGTGGTTTGAATATTGAAAAATGAATAATTAAAAAAAAAATCAAATTTATTCATTTCAGCATTCAACAAAAGCTCATTTGCACAAAAAGGAGCGGAGCATCATGTGCTGAACGAAATTTGTTCGAAATTTTACAACGTTGATGTTCAATAATTTTTTGATTACAGTTGTTCGGCGACAAACAATCAACTTCGACGGAGAAGGGCACCAATTGCATCAGGGAGCAGACGAGCAGAAATGTTTGAAACCACGGGTTCAAGATGTTCGATCAATTTCCAAACCAAAAACGAGGACAACGATCGACATTCCAAAAATGGTGAATGCAATGATGGGTTTTGCAACATAAATGGAACCAAAATCTGAAGGACGTCAGCGCGAGACCAACAACAACTCAATTTATATGCCACTTCGGCGAGAATGCCAAACAACCCAGCGATCAACTGGAAAATATTCGGAGAGAATGCAGTAAGTTTGCGGATATGATGCTCAAGGATGCTGTCAACAATGATTTTGCAACAGGAATCTTGATGGAGCACCTGCGGCCGGATAATCGAGGTTTGCAACTTAAAATCTAATTAATTAATCAATTATTCAAATTTTAGATTATTTGCATTCAACAACACCTCAATACGTCGAATGGAAACATAAAGGTTGGAGCAAGCCATTCAAGGAACCCATCAAATTGAATAGTTGCTACACACAGACCGTGTGTTTAAAATTGACAATACTTCGTTTAATCATCCATTTTCAGGATTTCAACCCGCCAAACAATATTTCTCAATATTCCACCGGTTTGCACAACGTCGATTAGGATTAGCAAGCCGGTTTCAAGATCAAGGAATCGAGCAAACGACATTTGACAGTGGAAAAAAATTCGAAAACAACGGTAGCAGTCTTCAGAAATATGTGAAAAACTCGAAAACGGCAATTGGAAGGACTAAGGAGACGACGTTCCGGCGAAATTTGCATTGATCGAAACCCTAGGAGGAAAAAAGTGGTTTGTGGCTGGAGGTGCTTGTTCCGAAGCTAATTTACGACAATTGTGGATTCGAAGCAACGATCACGTCAAAAGGTAATTCTACAATATTCAAAAACTCTAGAATTTTCATAAAATTTTTGAAATTTCAGTGAGAAAATTTCATTTTTGGAACTGATTTTTTGTTATGGGCGGCCGAAGGCTATCGCCAATTTATCATCTGGTTTGAAAGAAATTAAATATTGAAAATGCCAGACTAGAGAATTTACCAATTTTAAAATATATTTTAATCAATAAACTAATGGTTTCAGTTATAGAATAATTTTTCAGATCTCGTTCAACTCTCCGAATATCCTAAACTGAATTCAAACTGGCAGACTTCTTCGAACAAGTTTGGATAACAAAGAAACACATGAAGGTAAAGATTAAAAAGGATTTTATGGAGAAACAAAAGTGCATTCGATATTGAAATAGATCTTGTATTCCAAATCTGGTTCTGAAATTTTCTTTTAAAAAAAACAAACAAATCCGGATTTCCATAATACTTAGTTAGGTTCTGAGCACGGCCGTACACTGAGAAATGTCTACTGATTAGCTGTATTTTCTAAAATCTTGTTTCTTAAATATTTTTTTCAGGCTAGCGAATCCACATCACCATCGCCGTGCGGCCAGATTGAATTTTGAATGCTGGACGATTCACAAAATATGGACTGTAATTCGACAATGTGACAAAAATGCAGGTGGAGATGCAATGAAAGTGCTGGACAATTATGATAAATGTCGAATTTATTGATTTCATTTTTTGTTCGGATGTTTATCTTTGTTTTTAATGTTGAGAAGCTCCCGACAGTTGGTATTCTAGAGATGCGGGTATTGGACCGATCTCTTCAACGTTTGTTTCCTGAAATTCCTGGCAGGTAGCGATCGTTCCATACTCTAATTTCGTAATAGAATTCCACTGTCAAAAATTGTAGTAAAGTTGAGAAAGGGGGCTTCTCAAACCCATTAACCGGTTCCAGTGTGTCAGAAGGTTGGTCAGGTCCGGAAGTGACCAATCAATAGCACATTTGGTAAGAAAATGGGATTGTCTGAAAGTCTGGGACTGTTATTTGTTCAGACTAGACTTGCATTTTGTTGGACCCGTGAACGGTTTTTTCTGATCGTGGGTACAGACAGCCAGTCACCAGAAATCTTCAGAAGCATGCTCTAAACTTGTCGTTGTTCTTCTGGTAAGTGTAATCAGCTCCGTTCTTCCGTTCATAATACGGTTGAAGCATCACAACTGCTCAGAGAATCCAATCGTGCACAAGTGCACGCTCTAGTGTAGTGGAGAATTTCTGCACAAGCGGGGGTTTTTCTCTCACTGAGTAGATTGTAATTTAAACCCAGTTGATACTGGTGGCATTCGATAGCCAAGAAAACTGATCAGATTGATCGTCAATATTAATTAAACATACGAAACCGTTGTCGAGTCCAGACTTGTCGTTTTGGCCCCTGAGCCGGGACCTCATGCAACCATCTTAAACACGGCTCTTCATGGGCCTGGGCGGATTTTCTTTCGCGACAAGTCTGGTCGAGTTATATAATAGACCGCCGAATGATTATGAGACAGATACGTGTTTTACGTTGGTGATGCAGTGGCAAAAAATTTATCAAACATTGTTTTTTTGGACGTGTGCATAAAAATTGTGAATTTAAAAATGTTCGGGTGCAAAAATGAAAAAAATTCTAAAACCACACGTGACCTTCCAAACAAGAAAACAAACAAATAAAACTTTTCAATAACAGTTTTCAATCATTTTCAATTTATTGTATCTTCTCGTTCAATAATCTACTAGAAATAATCATGAAGCGTTTGAGCGATTATATGACACCAAATTGCTCTGAAAATAAAACACCAATGAAACAGCACATTTCGTCGACAAACTTGAGCAACCGAAAAAGCTTCAATGAGAGCATTATTATGGACCAAGAGTAAAATTCACCAATCTGGAAGACATTGTTCAAACCAACACTTTCAGCCAAACATTCCAAGATTACGATTATGTCTGTGACACGATTCTTCGATTGAAACGCTCAAAAATGAATAACAATCTTTTGACATCTAATATTCTGACATCTACTAATCGAACATGGATTTCTCTTGCGGATTACTTACACACTCATGGAGACGGTATTCCATTTCCAGATTGGATGACAGCAATGATTATTCGAGGTAAGATCAATAGCATAACATGAAATGAAGCGGACGCTTCCGCTTAATGAAATTTAGTTAATTAATTAATTAAAAGAAGCCTTATCAAGTTAGTAAATGTAGCTGACAGGTCATTTCTTTCAGGCTATATGTCTTTCAGGCTACATGTCTTTCAGGCTATTTTTTGCTTTCAGGCTACATGTATTTCAGGCTATTTTTTCTTTCAGGCTAGTTTTGTCTTTCAGGCTACTTTTGTCTTTCAGGCTATTTTTGTTTTTTCAGAATACGATTTACTGGGTATTTTCAAACGAAGAAACGTTTTTTTTGGCTTATTAGTCATAACCCAAATCAGCGAGATTAGAAACTGTCGCTTTATAGGCTGAAAGAAAAAAAATAGAAACTAGCCTGACAGAAAAAAATAGCCTGAAAGACATGTAGCCTGAAAGACAAAACTAGCCTGAAAGAAAAAATAGCCTGAAAGTAATATAGGCCAAATATAGCCTGAAAGAAATGACCAGCTGACATGAAAATACCCATTAACTGTGCGGTCCCTCTCCTTGAAAACCAAAAATAATTTAACCAGCACAGTTTATTTATTTTTAACTCCAAGATGTCGCAACGGCTCTGAATCAACTCCACCGCTCCCAAATTGCTCACGGTGCAGTAACTTTCGAAAACATTTATTTTATGGAAGGTGAACCGAGAATTGGGCTGTTGACAAATTGGCGAATCGCTCGAAAGATGCGCTCTGATACCATGTAGTTTTCTTATTTTCTTATCTTGTTTTTTTTTCATAAAATTCTGGTTCGTTTCAGAACAGAGACTCGAAGTGAAGATATAAGTCAACTTGGCCACGTGTTTTTCAGATGTTTGACCGGACAGTATCCCATTCTTTCCGTATACTACTTTTGTATTATTTTTTCAAGAAAACTGTCATTTTCAGCAAACTGGTGATGTTGAGCGTCCAGCATGCCCATTTCTTATAAATCCCGAAGCTTTCAGTCTAGTTGAGAGAATGATGGCACGAAAGTGAGTCTTCCTTCATTCTACCCACCTTCTAACTATATTATTTCCAGATTTCCATTCTCAGCCAACTTCATAATCGATCATCCATACATTGAAGAGTTCGAAAAACAAAAAACCGCTAAATTTTTGAGACTATTCTAAAGTCTTTTTTTAAAAGAATTTTTACCCAGTAATAAATAAATAGTTCATTTCCACAAGCAATACACCGTTTTTACAACTTAAACGCTTATTGAAATTTGGAGAAATGTAGAGATTTCAATAAGATTTAAACTTATACATGTTCAATTTATGAGCGGCACGATCTCAAGGTTTTGCTTCCACCCTTGAAAGTCGTCAATTTCTTCGTTTCCCCGGATGCTTCCTTCTCGCGAAGTTCCTTTTCCAATACATCGAGGCGTTTATAATCATAACGAATGAATGCGACTCGACCTGAAACGTTTTGATCGATTTTTTTCGGAATTTGGAATTTCTAATCCTACCCGGTTTATAATCTTCATTGACAACAACTGGCGGCAATGCTGGCAAATCGTGAGCAATCGCAGTAGCATCACTAGTACTTGTTGCACCAATACTTGGTCCTCTTCCAAGATCCGAACTTATCGAAACCGATGTACTGGCTTTCTTCCCATCTAATCTTCGTCCAGTTCCAGAAAAAAGGTTTGAAGAACTTGCTCCTTGTCCACCACCCAAAGTTGCACCACTAGTCGCAAGACTTGATGAGGATCCCAAAGCTTGTGCATTTCCGGAAAACGCTGACGCCGGTGGCGCAGGCGGTTTCACATTAACAGCAGTTGACGCTTGCTTTGGTTGCTCGACATAACCTTCAGGAGCATCAAAATCCAAGTTCAAATCACATTCAATGATACAAACAGAGTTAGCCGGCTTCACTTCGACGACTAGAAATTCCAGACTCTGATCCGCATACTGTAAAATTTGAATTTCTCCCATAAAACAGAATTTGATTAAAATAATAACTCACCGATGTTGGAATAAGATCCCCTTTTGTTAAACATGCGTATTTTCTCAATTCAACTTCCAAAACTGCTCTAAAAATTGTAAATTTTATCATTGTTCCTTTAAATAGAAATAAACTTACTTCGGATTTGTGATATTCAAAAAATCCACAGACATTGGCTTCAACTTGGCAAACGTAGCCTTTGGAAGTGTTGCAGATTCGATTTTAACTTCATCGCCGTCTTCCAATCCAAGTTGTCTCATCAACTGCAACATTTTAACTAGTAATTAATAAACACCCAAATTTTTATTTTATTACCCAGCTCGGAGCTATAACTTGACCTTCTGGTGCGGAGAACTCAAGGACTCCAACATGTGTAACCCTTTGTTTATTTGGATTTGTGATCTGAAATATGAGAAGGATCAACTTTTCCCCAAATTTTTTGAAAACCTACTTTAAATAGCATCGGATACTGAATATTCATTCTCAAAAGCATGTCCAATGCTGAATTTGGCAGCAAAATCTTTCCTCCGCTGTTGATTTCATTAACCTTCTCTTGCGCCGCACGCATCCAAACTGCACCATAACACTGAAATTAAGGAATTTTTTGGGAATACATAAATATAAGGACTTTATATGTAAATCCTCTATTTACTACAGGCCGGTTGAATGGGAAAAACATGGTCTCGGATGAATTAATTATTTTGGGATTTAGGTTTAAGAATTGAACAGTTCGAGGTTATCACGTCACGGTTCTTTTAACTTTCTTCGTGAAGTTGAAGCAAAAATTAGAAACTCGCCAAAATACGTAAAAATTTTCTAATTAAAAACAACGAATTAGAAAATTTTTACGTATTTTGGCGAGTTTCTAATTTTTGCTTCAACTTCACGTAAAGGTAAAGGTAAAGGTAAAGGAGTCTGGGTGCGCAAGGTCACGAGTTCGATCCCTCTTCAAGTCGACCCAGCTTTGAATGGGTAGTGGTTCTCCACGAAGGTAATAGACCCTTTCCTGGCCCGGAAGAAGTCGAAATTTGTGCCAAAAGCCTAGCAATAACCACTCGGCTAATAACCGTGCAGCTTGCCCGCAGCGTGTGGTACGCTTGAACCAAACGGGCTTACCTTTACATTTACCTTTACGTGAAGTTGAAGCAAAAATTAGAAACTCGCCAAAATACGTAAAAATTTTCTAATTAAAAACAACGATTTCAGACGCCTGTTTTTAAGCCTATAAAGCAGTTAAAAACCTTTTTCCTGCTTCAGAAGATTAAATATTTCAATTTTTAAATGAATATTAAACCATTTTCATCGGATTGATATAAAAATCGATAGAATCAATGAATTTGAACATTTTTATCTTCTCTTTATAAAAAAAAATAAAATTTTACCGCAAATCGATAATCAAATCCCCTGGGTCTTCCACCTCCTCCACCCAACATTCCTCTCAAAAACACGTCCATTTTTCTGAAAATTCACCTTTTTTTTAATAAATTTCCCAAATTTTCTAGTGAATTATTTCAATATTTTAAAGTCACAAAACTTGCACAAAAAATTTAATTTTTTTTAAAATCCTAAGATATTAAAATTCCTATCAACAAACAATTTATTTCCCTTTAATTTCAGAAAGGATTAATTTAAAACAACAAAAAGAAAAGAACAGATGGAAAAATAAAATTTTAGCAGGAAAAAAAATGATGACATGAGAAAACAAAAACGAACACAAACACGCTCTAATGCAAATGTTGTGAACACTGGAAGAAAAATCGAAAGAAAAAATAAAACATTAACCGTTGAAAGATATACTACGGAATTAAATTAATAAATGCATAAAGAAGAAAGAAACATGTTAAATTAGACCAACAGAATCATCAGTTTAGTGATACAAATGAAAACAAAAACAAAATCATGTCGAAAATTGAAATTGGTTTTGAATAATTCCGACAACTCGATTTTCGACACGACACGCCAGAAACAAAGAAATTTTACACCCAACAATGAAAATAAAGAAAACTAACAAATTATGAAAATGATATAATTAAAAAATTAAGCTTCGAATGGTTCATCCAAACCGCAATTTATTCCAGTACCATAATACCTGTCACCGAAATTTCCCATTCCAGGGATAAGATAGCAATTTTCAGTCATATGTGAATCCATGGCACTAGTGATGAGTTTTACCTAAAAGTGTATAAAATTTAGAAGGAAAATTCAGAAAACTCATAAAAATACAAACTTTTGAGGTAGGAATATAGGAATATGTCCTAGAAAACCCACAACTTGTGTTTTTCTAGATTTATGGGCTTTATTCTTTGTTTTCTTTTCAATATTTGTGATTTAAATGTTTTGCGAGTCACACAACTTTTGACTCCCTTTTTTGAATTTTCAAAATGAATCATTATGCTAAAAATAAATTACCTTCGGAAAAGCATACGCTAAAGCATGGGCACCTTGTTGACCCATCAAAAGAGAAGCGACAAAAATATCCTCCTCCTTAACATCATGATCCAACAAAACTCGAATTGCCATCATTGCAGCACTTCCAGTTGTCACAATCGCATCCATAATGATTACTTTATAGCGAGTTATGTGAGGTGGAAGACGAATGTAATGCAATTCTGGATCGAGAGTTTGATCATTCGTTTGGATGAGAATTTTTCCAATCTTGAAATGTTGCAAATATTATTCAGAAAAATATGGATTTAAAGACTTACGACACAATCCTTAACCACCGATCGAAGCGCAGTTTCAAGACATTCCCCTGCTCTCATAATTGGTAGGCCACAAATCTGAGCATCCTTTCGCTTGCCTGTTGTCCTAAAGCAGTGATAATTTCGCTAAAATTACGAATAAAAACTCACTTCACTCCATTCGATAACTCAATCTCAACATCTTTATAAGGCATATAATTCAACACTTCTTCTATCAAAATTCTCATCAACCGATCCGAATAAAAAATGAAATCATCTCTACTCGAACTCCGATCTCTAACAAATGTCGCCAATCCTTTCACTTGTGGCAATTGTTTCAAAATGATCAAATTTTCCGGCAAACAATCCGGCAGATCTTCTCTCACCAAATCATGACGATCACGATTATTCTGATTCTGGTCATATCCTCTTTCGACTAATTGGGCCATCACATTTTGAACAATCATATCAATCGCAACGTCATTATCTCCACCACGCGGAACAATCAAGTCTGCGTCATTCATTCCAGGAGCGATGAATTTATCAAAAGCGGGCTGGAAAACACGAAAATGTGGGAAAATCACATGGAATAAACAAACTTTGACAAATCTGAAGTATTGATCGGTAATTCCAGCCATGTCTCTTCCTCTCTCACTAACATCTCTCAAAATACGACGAGCCAAACGTAAATCTCCGTCGGTGTCAACAAAAACTTTCATATCCATAAGATTCTTGATTCTATGGTCATGGAATGCCAAGATTCCTTCGAAAATGAGCACATCGGCACCGTACATCATCTGCAATTATTTTAAGGCCTTTAATTCATTCTTTTTTTAGACTTTTTTTTATTACGCCTCTCAAAAATTACCTTCGAATTTGGATCTCTCGAGTGAGTATTAAAATCATATACTGGCACTTCAACACTTTTCCCTTCTCTCAAACGACACAAAACAGAAAACAGCAAATCAAAGTCAAATGCATCAGGATGGTCAAAATTGTATTGTGATTTATTCGCTCTGATGATTTCTTCTGGTGACAAAACCTATAAAATTTATAATTTTTAAAGAATAAATGGTAGGAAAAATAAAGAAAACCTTATAAAAACTATCCATCGACAAGATAGTAACCCATGGAATCTCCAACCTCTCAATAATCTTCTCAGCAACCGTCGTCTTACCACTCGCCGATCCACCACAAATCCCAATCAAAAACGATTGTTTCAGCGATTTGCCTTTCTTATCGTACCATGGTGGACGGCCTTTTGTGTAGATTTTCTAACATTAGTTTTTATTTTTGAAACTTTTTGTGTGTTTTTCAAAAAATAAAAACCTTTCCAGTTTTCGTTGTCAACAGATGATTCTCGGCGCGACCACCGCTCATTGTTCGACGACGAGTTCGACAACCTGCTGATGAAGAAGAGCGCGGCGGTGAAATGGTTTCAACCGAGTCGCCACCACTGCTGTTAACCATTTCGTTGACCGAAGAACCTTGAAATATGTCAACATTAGTAAACATTAAATAGATGGATTGTTGTTTTTCTTTTCGTTCTTTTCCATATGACCAGAAAGATTAAAAAATAGAATCAGTTCCTAACAAATTTATCAGTTTAAACCTCACAAACAATTGAAAATAAATAAGATGGTTTTCAAAATTTCCGTTTTTTTTTTATCAGAGCAATGTTGTTGAACTACAAGACGTTTCCGGCCCGCAAATCATAGTACGAATTATTAACTAAAACTAGTACCAAAAAGTTATCGAACTAAAAATATTTGAAGAAAACGAAAAAAATTGTAAACGAAACAGGTCGTTGAGATAACAATCAACGGAAAAAAGGAATTTACGAACAAATTCTCGCTTGTTTTTTGTCGTGCTCATCAATTTCATTGTTTTGTTTATTTTTCCTTCCGGGTTGTGATAAAAGTATAATATAAAATCTGATATTTTCTAGGTCGATTCATTTTCCCAAAATTTATCAAAAACCGGTTTATCTGAAAAAAACTAGCACAGTTATTTTACTTTTTCTAAAGAATACACGATTTATGAGCTCAAACTCGAAATACTTGTGAATTTTGTTTATAATTTACCTGACGAATGTGAATACGTTGGAATATCTTCGATTTTCACCGATCGTCTGACGCTTTCGACCTTCGCAGGGGCGGCGGTTGCATCACCTCCAGCTGAGACCATTCTGTAAAAAAAAGCTATCAATAAAATATTAAGCGATGAGATTTTCAATATAAATGAAAATATTTGTGCAGCTCCCGAATGTTCAAATATAAGGCAACATTTTTTTAGAATGATTCAAATATTGCAAAATTCTTATTATTCTTAGTAAGTAATTGTAGATGACATTAACAAAACAGAGAAAGCTTCAAATTTCCAACATTTAAAATAGGAAACGTTTTTTTAAACAAAACCAAACAGTTATCAGTTAGTAGGTGCATCTTTATCAATTTTTCGATATAAAAAAATGTTGCGAAAAGAAAAAAGGGAAGAAATGAGTTGTATTAAATCTCAAAAAACGTCTTCTTGCAAAAATAGCACAATGCGGTCAGTGAAAATGGCACACGCGACGAAGAAGATGTGAAGGAAAAAGCACACTTATTAGAGAGAGAGGGAGCCAAGCAGCTGAATGTCCAGTGATCAGAAAAAACGAGGAAAGGAAAAGTACAACATCACGCCCAGACACCACACCGCTTTCACATTTGTGCCCCGAAAATACTATAGAGATATTTTCAATGATGAATGCCTGCGTTTCTAGACGTTTTTTGTTCTTTTTCGATTGAATGGCAACATAATACTTTACTTTTGTACTTTCGATATATAAATGAAGGCGCCATTGAGCAGACAGCTTAGTAAAGTTCATGATAACATCGAAATCTAATGATGATTGGAAAACTGATTTCTCAAAAATTGAGGATACGCTGTTCCTACAGTATGAATGTTTTGTTACCGTCCAGATCGTGCCAATATATTCAAGACAATGAAAACTAGACTATTTTGTCGAAAAGAAGACGAAAATATGCTCAAAAATTTAAAAAATAATGGACCTATTCAGTTTGAAAAAAAAATACAAAAAATGTCGAGAAATTCAATGCAGAAATTGCAGAGAAATGTCGAGAAATGCAGAGAAATAGCAATTTCTCTGCATTTCTCGACATGTCTTTTTTTCGACCCAGACGGTCTTTTTGGGTCTAAATCAGATATTTTGGGCATCTAAGGGCCATTGGGACTCACTACTGAATTTTTGGTAAAATTTCCACAATCATAGACACGAAAACAAACATTTTCCATAAAATTGTTTAAAGGGACACAGATTAAATCGTTTGGGTCTTGAAGAAAACCAGTTCAAACAATGCGGAGAAATAGAAATTTCTCTGCATTTCTCGGCATTTCTCTGCAATTTCTGCATTGAATTTCTCGACATTTTTTGTATTTTTTTTTCAAACTGAATAGGTCCATAAGTATATGCAAAACTTGAAAAACGACTGACTATTGGTATACTGTTTAAAGGAACATTCGAAATTTTACAATTCGTTGCGAGACCATGGAAAACTTTTGAGGTCTACATTTTTCGAAATAAAGTGTATTTCATGATAAAATAAATGCGATATTTGGATTAGGTGATATGAAGTTTAGAAAAAAAAATGAGAAGCAGCATTTTCAAAAAGGTACGAAAAAGTTGAGTTATTGGAAATTTCTAAATAAAAAATATCCTTTTTAAACAGTTATTTTCAAAAATTGCAATTTTTCACAATTCCTTTGATAATAAAACACCGAAACAATGGTCTCCGAATGTCCTGCCGCAAACACAATTGTTCTTGCGAAAAAAGTAGAAAGCAGGATGTGATTTTTTTTCGTTCAAAATAGCGGAACGGTGTGTCCCCAGTCCACATCGAATGCAAACATTAAAATACATTCCACAGAACGAGGCAGCAGTTAAAAAAATCAAATATTTTGCAAATATATCAGACGAAACGAAATATGAGACATAAAAAAGAAAGGTGTGAAGTGTGTGTGAGAATAGCAAAGAATGATAACAAACTGTAGGTTTACGAGAATGAAAAAAAAAAGGATGAAGGACATGAAAAGAACCGTAAGATTGATCGGTCGTTTCTCGAAATGGTTTTTTTTTCAAAATAAATTAAATTCAAAGAAAAATCTTTATTCATAGAGTAATTCCTAAAAATGATAATATCACAACAATTAAATCATATAAATCAGTAAATCATGCTCGATCCTCCAATTGCTTTAATAGAAACTCGTTCAGCGCTTGTTTATGCTTTGACATTGCAGGTACCTGAAAACGTTCAATTACTTAGACAACTTTTTTTTTTAAAAGTATCCTTACTAAATGTCCCCCGTCGTGTGATATTCTAACTGCTGGAATTTCAAACCGATCTCCTAAAAGATCACTTTTCGTTTTTGCAACAATTTCATCGGCTTCTCCAGATACATGAAGCTGTAATATTGTTTTTGTAATAAATGTATTCAGTAATGTTTTTTTAAAACTTACGGAAGGCAAATTCTTGATACTAATCGATGTAAGATGCTCATGTTTCGTGGAAAGACTCAAAAATCCTGAGAAGAACATTGCAAATTTAATGTTTCCTAGATCGATATCTCCATTTTGTGCCTATAAACACAATCTTTGTTGGAGTTCAAAAGTTTTTAGTGATTACATTTGCTAAAAGAAGATGTACCATCGAAGCACCTTGACTAAAACCCATTAGCCCGTCGAATGGACCATTCTCTTTAATAAACTTCACAACTGCTTCTACAGATTCCTCAAACCCAATTGCCACGTCGGTCGGCTCCCGCGATGAGAAACTCATCTGCTCTTGATTTGAAAACCACCACGCTCGACTTGTCTCAACATCTGAAATTCAAAAATTTGCAACAGTGTAGAAACAAAAAATAACTAACTATCATCTACTGCCACCAAATGAACGCCGTTCACAAATTCGAATTCAGCTAATGATTTCATCAATTTCCGGGTACTTCCCGTTTTTTGACGGAAACTTTGATCGCATTGACGATATCCGTGAAGGCAAAGAATCCGAAGTTTCGGTTGAGACATTCTAGAACTATTTCGAAAGTTCAGACAACAAGAAATTAAGAAAACACACAAAATCGATAATTTGACAATTAACAGGTTCTTTGGCTGTATTTGGGAAGTAAAAAAGGCACAATTTCAAAAAAAAAGTTCATATTTCTAAGAAATCCATCCATAGATACAAGAAAAAAATATTGCAGAAAAAATTAGATGATTATCACAATTTTTAAATTTTCTAAACAAGTTCGGACTTCTAATTTATACTCGATCCAAGCCTGAGAGGCTGAAATCAACTCTTTGAGCTACAAGAGAGGAGAAAAAAGAAAACAAATCGAGAAAAGGTTCGATTCCTCAACAAGTTCCGTCTAATGAAATATTCCACCTCTACAGGTTTGGAAAAAAAACTTCAACCGAAAACCTTCTTCGGTTTTTGTGTTTCCTTAATTTTTTGCTATCACCCTGTCTGAAAAATGCAAAAAAGAACCGTTGGTGGCATTAAAACCATTATTGGCAAGATAAACAATTATATGATACACTAACTTTATTCTACAACAATAGTTTTAACAAATCTTCACAATTAATCGATATTTCCATTCGTCCTCTTATCACGTATCGCTTTCAACCATTTTGGAACTTTTTCAGTTTCTTTATGATCCTTATCGTTTTTCACATTTCCCAAAACCCTTGCACTTCTACTCAATGTTCGATAATCCACTCCGTAGTCAGCTTCCTTGAATAACTTATCCATTTCAGCTTCCATTAGCAGCGTTTTGTCGCCTAAAACAATCTTATTATGAGCTGTTCCTCCAAAATATTATAAATTACCAATAAATTTCAATTCTGGGCAACTAATTCCAATCAATTCCCCAACTCTTCTTCTCATTTGATGTCTCGTATTTTCCAGAATTTCCGTCACTTCAGCATCTCCTTCACCTCGACACAACCAACTGATATTGACCTAAAAAACAGTATAACTTAACTAAATCGAAATTTTAAATGGGAAACCTGGGAAAACGAACGATCAACCGTAACCCGACTTATTCGAATTGCTAATTGTGCCAATGTCTCATCTGTCGACATCACTTCGCTCACTTTTTCCTCCAAAATTTGGGCTAAAAATTGTGATATTTTTAAGAAGTTATAATAAAAAATAATTACATAATTGCCGCATCTTTTTCTCATCTAACCTCCGATGTTTTGTTCCCATTGATGTTAAAAGCAATCGATCTTCAAGTCCCATATCGACTCCAAACCGGATTCCCATGGTTTTTTGGAAATTCCTGCCGATAGCCTGAATAAATTTTCATTCTGAATTTTTTCAACGTTTTATATAGTTTTCAATAAAAATTTGAAACATTCAAAACGGTGCAAAGTGGTGAAACCAATGGCATACCGTCTTTAACAGTCAACTTCAATTTTAAGAAATTAAATGGAAAAAATGACCTTATCATATCTCCATTGAAACCTCCCAATCACTGCATTTCCACATCCTCTTCCAGTTTTCCTATTCACATAATGTGATGGTCCTTTACAATTTGTTGATGTGCTCGCAATACTTCTACACCATGTTCGAAGCATCTGAAATTTTCCGAACTTTCATTTGAGAAAATTGGAATCATATAAAAGATAATATCATTTTCTATCCCGTAGTAACAAGAATTTTTTGCTGGATCCCGAAAAATGACGAAATTTAACCAATCTTTCATTCGCATCTTCGTATTATTGCGAATGATAGTCCTAGACATTCAGATGTTCAGGTTAGCAATGTAAAACACCTTTCTTAGAATCCATCTTGTCCCAATTTTTCAAAAAATTGCATGGTACTGTTGTATTTACCATTTGATTTTGTATTCACGAAAACAATTTCTTTCTCATCGCACATTCTTTAATCAAGTACGAGAAAAACATAAGATTCAAATAAAAACGAAATAAACAAAATAACCATGTTAAAATCTGAGTATCAGGGGTAAAAAGGACAACCGATTTGTATTACTCATCGGAAGTTCTCTGCGTTTGAAATCAAGAAATAAATAATGTAAATAACTATACAAAAAAAAAACGAAAAAATAAAGGTAATAATATTTAGGAGTCTTCCTGATGCATTTCTTCATCCTCCTCAATGTTGCTCAAATCTGCATGCTTGCGTCTTCTAGCAACAGCCACAACTCGTGATTTTGGCCGTTTTGGAGTCGATCTCGATGGTCCTGGTTGTTGAGTTGAAGGACCTGGCTGATCTTCTTCACGTTGATGGATTTCTTCTTCAGGCTCGTCATCAGCATAAGACGCGAACGGATCATGACATTCTTGCCTGAAAATGCAGAAAACCTTTATTTGATTTTCGAAATTGGTACAATCTTATAGCTGGAAATGGCTGGAAAATACAAAGGAGAACAAGATAAACTATCACTTACCACAACGGATCATTTTTAAGATTTTCATCGTCTTCGCCAAATCGGAATCCTTCTGGAACATCATCCAACTTCTTTGTAAAAATTGCATCTGTCATCCAGTTTCGTTTACTCCGATCTTGAACCAAGTATATTTGCTGAAAACAAAATAAAAAGCATCAAAATCGCGTAACATCTCATAACAAACATTTTCATTGCACAAATGCAATGCAAAGCTCAAAAGTGACGATGGTTCACACCATTCCTGGATTCTGATCGGTGCACAAAGAGCCATCGATTGGAACGTGTGAATTCCTTGCAATTCAACTCTTTCAACAGGCGGATTGTTCGGATCAATAACAGCTGCTTCATCATTTTGTGCATCGTTTTCTTGATAATCTGGCACTTCTCTCAATGCTTGAATTGTCTGGTCGAGATCTGAAGAAAGCAAATATTGTGTTTTGGAAACTAAAAAATTCAATACTTACCAATATTAATTTTCTCTGGTGTTTCGTAATGGAAAACTGAAGAAAGAGCAATTTCCTCATCGCCGTTTTGAGTACCAGGTTCCGGAGTTGTTGATCTTTCTCTCATTTCCTCATTTGTAGGAGCTTCCACTGCCTTCTTTTTCTCATTCTCTTGTCTTCTTATTTCGTTCAATGCAAATTGAATATGAGGCATTGAAAACTGTAAACAACGTATTTTGAACAAACTAAAATTTTAATTAAACTATACCATATTATTGTTGAGAACATCAGCGATATGTTTCTTATGTTTCGCAGCATCCAGATTCTTGGCTTTCACGGTTCTGAAGCGCAATTCGTCAAAATCGTCGTCGTCGTCATCTTCATCTTTATCACGATAATTTGCTCTTTTCATTCTCGACACAAAGTTAATATTGTTGTTGAGCTTTTGGAATTTCGCGATGTTTCCTTCGTCCGTCATCAAAGCCATTGCTTGACGCGCAAGTTCATATCGATCAGGTTCAGCGTCACGATCCTAAACAAAATAAAATTACATGAAAAACGTGAGTTATTATTTACATCAAAATGCATAGAAACTCCTTCATAATCATTGTTGTCATCGATTCCAACAAATCCACCGTCGTCATTATCATAATGATCGTCTTGATCAATATTCGCTTGTTGTTGTGAGTTCGCTTCTGCTGCTGATTTCTCCGATCTATAATGAGGGGATTTTATTCATTCGCAACAAATTCATTAAACTCACTGGAATGTGCATCTGAACCCATCAAACGACAACAACCAATGAAGACAATCCGACTCAATATTTCCACCAGTTCCCGTCAAATCATCCACCAGAACATCATCATGTTTCGACCGTTTGTGTGGGATCCGTTCAAATCTCAATTTTCCATACTTCTTCTGAAAAGGATCATACTTTTCATTGAACAGGAAACATTGTTAAATAGCTCACCTTGAACATCAACCCGCTTCGAGACAACGACTCAAACTCAAATGCGACATACGGTTTCGATTCTGTAGACATTTCATCCATATAAATTTGTGAATCCCTCAATTGCAAACTCTGTGGATTACGGACTTCCTGACATCTCATTTCACTGACTTTCTCCACTTGATCAATATCAGTCGTCGGCTCGAAATACCTTAAAAACATATTTAATTATATTTACTTATTAAAGTAAAACATACTCTAGGAAATCATCAACTCCAATTTTCTTCTTCACAACCCGTTTCTCTCTTTTCTTTCTACCCACAGGCTCGTCAGTAGCAGCAGCTGGATTTGCCAGTTTCCAGTGAGAGTTATCAGCTTTTCCCAAGTTCTGAATCTCCGCTTGTACTTCTGGCCGAATGGCAATTTCCGGTTCTCTGACAGAACAAGTCAATGTTGCAACTTCTTCTGGTCCAACTGCAATTTCTTCGATTTGTTGCTCCAAAGTGTCCACGGGATTCGAAGTATCTCTGAAATATCTCCTATTAAATATTTTTAACGGGATTAGATTTTCCTACAAGTCATCATTGTCTTGATTTCCAAAGAACGCGTCAGCCACAAAATCATCTTCCCCTCCGACATTTTCTGCTCGTCTAGCGTCATCTTCATCCAAACGCAGCGGTGCAACAAGACTTTCATTGAACTGAATATCATCTCCAGCACCTTCGAAATAATCATCCATTCCTCCTTCATCTTCTTCCATGGCTTCTCTGAAAAAATAACAGATTTCGATGTGATTGGTCGAATATAATAAATAACTAACGCAATTGGGATATCAGTATCTTCGTCTTCTTCTAAACGTATGAAATGATCCACACGGTCTTGAGGATAAAGCTTCTGAAATAAAAAATATTGAAGTTCGATTTTCTTTGACTTTCGAAATACCTTATAAGTATCGTTTTGCTTCAACAAATAATACTTATTTGGCACGTCAACTCTTTTCGTATTCCCTTCGAAGTCATCATCATACTCTCTGTTAGCCTCCTCTCTTGCCATTCTTACCAATGTTTCCTTATGAAATACCATCTTGATTACATCGGTGTTAGTCATAAAGTCGAACGATTTGACGAATGAATCAATACCGGTTGACTGAAAAAACATTGTTTTATGGATAATAATTTAAAAAAAAATAAAACGTACAAGAACTGGAACAATATCACGATTTGCATCAGATGTCAAATCATCCCATTCCTCTGCAAGATATCCTCGTTTCCAAACTTTTTTCGAGTCATCTTCTCCTTCTTCAACCATTGTGCATTTGACATCTAAAATAGCTTTCAATCCATCGATAACATATGGTTTATTGATTGGAAGAACGTCGTGAATATTGTCATCCATAAGAATCTCATCAAATGGTAGAGCTTCATGTTCATTCGCTTTATAGACGCCGTCAGTCAACAACCGTCTCGTTCCCTCTGTTGACACCATTGTAGCTGTTGTTGTGGATGATCTTGTAATTTGTGATTGTGGCTCATCAAACGCGGCAAAATTCGAACTTGGACTCGGCATTTCACTTCCAAACACAGTTGTATCATTCATCGAACTAGTCGGTCCACTTTCTGCATTGTTCGGAACCATCACAGTCAAATCAGACATCGGCTCTGCCATTTCGATGTTATCACTAGTTGATGGTTCATTTTCCTGCGAACTTTTGAATGTTCCACGAACAAGATGATATTGTCCAGTCCGGGGGCGATTAACAACTTCAAGCATCAAATTGTTGTGAATTTTCATGGGATTTGTTGACATGGAGTTTGAGACAACATCTGAAAGTATTTCAATTGTACAAATTATTATTATTCGAAAATAATCCCACTTCTCATGTTATTCACAACTTCGCTATTCAATTCAGCAGGATAAATTGGTTTATCAGCTTCCGGATCCTGGAGTCTTGGATGTAACTTGAATATTTTTCCATCTCCCGATGTGATACCATGAGATAGCATAGAATTCATAACTTTCGTTCCAAGAATAGCCGTTCCTTGTGTTGCCTGGAAATGGAATTATTCAAATTATTCAAAGAATTTTGAGCATACCTTTTGAAAATATGGATTTGATTTCAGCCAATCAATTTCAGCATTTTGCAGCTCTATTTGTCGGCCATCAATACTGGTATAAGGATTAGTCGTCTAAAAGTTAATATTCAGAAAAATATTTAAATTAAAATTTACATTGCCAATAACGCTCTTCTCGATCTTTTTTAGTCGATGAGCAGCCAATTTTGCGACTTTTTCATCAATATTGCAGCCTTCCTCCCATTCAGCCTCTTCCAGTTCATCAATTTCTTCGTCATCTGACGCGTCTGTTGGATCTTCATCCTCCTCTTCCTCATCATCATCTTGTGCTCTTTGCCGACTTTCAATAACTTTGGTTAGAGCTTGTTCGACTGTTTCCGTAATTTCTGAAAGTTTGATAATGATTTTGATATTCATTATAGTTAAAATTCACCAGGTTCCTTCTTCTTCCGTTTCTTTGATCCTTGGTCAGGCTGTGCACTCTCTCCTGGTGGTTTTGATTCCCCTTTTGTCATATCAATTTGTGCGGAACGGCAGTCGACAAGTAATCGATCAACTCGATAGCTGTAGATTTGTTGAGTCGAATCGAGAACAATTGCCATATCCTACAAAACAAATAATTGACGCTGAAAACAAGAAAAATTGAAACAAACCTGAATCTGGAAGCCGCTTTTCGCAATATCTTCAATTTTGAACATATCCAATGGTGTTTTGGTGTCAAAGCAATTCAAGCTGTTGATCTTCTTTTTAGGATCATTTGACTGCTCTAAAAAGTTTCGAATATACAGCAGAACATTGGCATCTGTTCCGGAATCGAAAATTTCCTTTCGTTGCGCTCTTTTTGAAGCTTTGCTCTCCACGTTTCTTCGGAGATTTGCATTGTCGTCATCGTCGGCGTCGTACACAACCGAACGCTTAAAATTTAAATATGTTATTGAAGAAAATAACAAGGCCTTAAAAACTTACTTGTGCTCTACGATTTCTACCAGTGATGTTTCTCGACGAAGGCCCTGGCCCCGCAACGTTATAGTCGTCGTCAGACATTACAGTTCCTGAAATAGCATGTTGTCAAACTAGAGTCGCATAATTGAATTAAAACACAAATAAGATGACGGTAATCGTTCTAACTACTTGAAGAAATGAACAAAACACGTAAAAATCTCATAAACATTGGAGAAAATGAATTTTCAAAAAAAAACTAATTTTCAAATGTTAGGATTATTGTCCGCAAACACCGCAAACGTTTGTGAACCTTTTCGACAACAGTATACTCGCAAAAAATGTCCTGGCCTTCAGTGTCAGCGTAAAAATTAAAAACGTAAATATTCTCAATGTCAAGTCAAATGTTGAACAATGAAACAACTATTATAATAGAAACAAAAAATTTCCAAACCTAACGCTCCGGGAAGTCTATTCAAGAGAAAATTGATTCGGGTGAAATTGGAAAATTTTATGGGCTAAAAATACAACTCGGGATAATTTTTTTGGAAAAAAAAACTCCCCAGTTGTCTTTAAAGACGAGATCTTTCTCCCGAATCAATTTTCTTTCGAATTGACACCTGGCCCAATGGTCCAAAGAAAAACTGATTAGAATTTTAAAAACCATATTTTTTGTGAATAAATGAGGCAAGCCCCATTAAAGTATTGTAGAGTTACGAGCAAAATACGGTAATTACACAAATTACTATTCGAAACGTTTCGTTTTGAAACAAACATTCGTCACGCCAAGTTTTCACCACCTCTCGGTGAGAAAAATGAAAAAAATGTGCCCAGACTGAGGTCAAAATTTTTTAAAAGTCAATAAAAATTTATAAATCTGAAAAAAATAAAAATTGTAAGCCAATCTGAAACTTTAAATATCTCTCAAATACCTATGAAACAAGTTCATTGTGCATCTTCGAAAATCACTGTGCATCCAAGCTCAGCTGCAGTTTGCAAGATTGATTAGAAGAAAAAAGTTGTTGACGAAAGCAGATTTGTCGCGAAGAAAATTCGGCCCGGGCGCCCGGCCGGCCCTAACACGGCCTAGGGCCCATGGCGGGCCCGCCGGAAAGCCAGGGCCCGGCCCTGGGGCTTTATATTTTTTTTGTTGTTTTTTTTCGAAATAGATAACATATTGGCATTGAACAGGATGCTCGAAAATTGGCTGAGGGATCTTACGTTTCAGTTTTTTCTTTGATTTTATGTCACCAAACTGTTAAAATTCTACTTTTGGGTAAATAAAACCGATTTTTTATCTATTTTTATTCTAATGTAATTGTTTTCAATAAAAATTTTTAATAAGATGCTTCTGAGAAATCTTTATGCCGAACAATGAAAAAAAACACTTCGGCCAGGTTGCATGAGGGCCGGCCCGGGGGCCTAAACGACAAGTCTGGACGAAAGTATACAAGTGAAAAGTTCGGCCACGTGGAAACGTTTTCTAGGCCATTGTTTTTAAGCTCGTTTTCTCGACTTCTATATGGTTTTCGAAAATTTTAAAAATAGATTTGGAATGAGTATAAGGTAGTATATTTTCTTCCTCAGTTGCATTCATTTGTAAAGTCCTCCTTTAGAGAAAATACGATTCATTATGCCTTTTTTCTTTTTCTTTATGCTTTGTAAAATACATGTTCAATTCTTAATGTAATCCGTCGATAAATAATGTTCATAATGACTCTTTAAATACTGTAAAACTAATTTTTTTAAACGAAAATACAGCAGAAATTGAGAAAGTATTTTCTTTAAAACCAATTTTTTGTGAGTCAGAAAAAAATGCAATTTGGTTATGAGGGTCCGCAATTACCGATGCACAGTTGATATCTTATATAAGTGGCGGGAACGCTTACGAGATACGAGTACATATAGCGTCTACTTTTCATTCACTAATAAAACACACTACTTGGACTATTATTCTCGATAGTTGGATTTTATTGTTTCAATTATCAAGTGAGTTTGATATATATATTTTTAATTACCTTTGTTTTCTTTATTTGCCAATTATTTAATTCCTTTTATTCCATTTTTAATATTTTTGTTCGAATAAAAAGGGTGTCTATCCGAATAGGTCCAAACCAACTTTAACCTGTTGTTTAAAGGTTCCTGATCGACTCGAACCCAATCTATGAAATGCTGTTGTTTTTTTGATTGTCATAGCATTCAATCAATATTTCAAACAAATTTAAGCATGACAACATGGAATTTTGGAGAAGGTCGATATGAATATTCCGATGTTTTGTGCAAAACTCATCAAATGTTTTTATACGACAACTATGGACAAAAACTGTGGTTCGTAAGATTATTCAATTTTTAAAATAAAGTTTTGTCATTTTTTTTTAGGAAACTAGCTATGATTGCATCTCCAGAATATAATAACACCGAGTTGTTCTGTAGAGGTTATATAGAATGTTTATATAATTCAAAAGAATCAACTTTATGGTCTTGCTGTGCTGAAATGGAGCTTCAAGTGGAAAACAATTATGGAATATCAACAGGAGAAAAGTCGGGATACCTCATGTTCAACAGTTGTGATCACAGTAGAAGTCTTCACATCTCATTGACATCGGCAGATTGCTTTCCTGATGGCAAGAAAACATCTATCAACGAAACGTTTAATTTTATTGTCAATTTTCGAATAATTTCACTATTTGGAGTCCAGAATCGTCAAATATCTGATTTTTCTTCATGTCGCAATATTGATTCAGAAGTCACAGTTTTGGTTGGAGGTCAAAGATTATACGTTGACAAATATGTGAGTTTTTGTTTAAAGGAGAACTGTTTAGATTTAAGAATAATTTCGAGTGTTCGTAAACACTAGGTTTCGTTTCGGTAGAGCACTCAGGGAAAGCAATGTACCGGAACATTCCCATTTTGTCCGTGGACAAGTCCCGGACCGTCCCGGACATTTACAGTTTTGCTCAAACATGTCCGATTTTCAAAAACTTTACTGCAAATGAAAGTGAGAGCATTACTGACCTCCTTAGTAAAATTTGGAGGCTCTAGCTGAAATCTTTGATACTGAAATATGCATTTCATTTTCATTATTTTATTTCTCGATCAAATAAAGCCGCCAACAAACAAATGTGTAACATTACTCGAAAATTAGGTGGAGCTTCAAAATTTCACCAAAGAGTTCAGTAACGCTCTAGCTTCATTTCCAATGAATTTTTTGAAAATCGGACATGTTAGAGCAAAACTGTAAATGTCCGGGACGGTCCGGGATTTGTCCACGGACAAAATGGGAATGTTCCTGTGCATTGCTTTCCTGAGTACACTTTCAACAAATTAAGAGACGATGTCCGAGTCGCGTTGAATCATCGTGCCCTAGGCCGAATAATTGGGCTATCAACTTGAAACTTCGTATGTGAGTGTGGTAGGGGTCAAAGATTAATTTCGTGCCACAAAACCTGTGACGGGTAGTTCGGGGGGAGCTTCCCGATTTGTCATACAACTTTGACTGGCTGTAACTTTGCTAATTTTCCGAATTACAAGCAGATATGTATATTATTAGAACCCTCTCATTAAGTTCTAAAACTTTATTGTTGACAACAAAGCGCAAAAGATTTCAGTATAAAAATGTTGAAGATAAAAATCTGGATTTAGTTTTTCATAATTTTCAGATGAAAAACCCTTTGGCGGTTTGTAAATTTTACGTTTTCCTATAGAAAATGGTTTAGCTCAAAGTATGAAAAACTGGCTTGTGAAACCGTAACATAAGTATATTTTTGCTTGCTAATTTTGTGTGGAAAAACAAGAAAAGGAACATTTTAACCTCGGACAATACGAAATTTACAATGAACGCTCCAAAAATAATGAAAACTAAGAATTTTTGTGTTTGAGGAAAGTGCATTCTATCGAAACGAACTCTCGTGCCTACGAACACATTGCCTACCCAGAAAACGTTTCGCTTCCTTTAAGAATGTTTAAAAATATTTATATTTGCAGCCATTGATGAGTTTTTCTCCAGCGCTTCTCGAGATAATTAATAACAATGGAACAAATAATAACGAAATTGAAATAAAAGATGCAAAAGTGGAGGATGTTGTTGTCTTTCTTCGATTATTATACCATCAGAAGCCACGTATAAAATGTAATTTTTTTTCTTTTGTGAACGACATTGCACAGGAACAAACTTAAGACAAATTTGTTTTTTAGATAAAAATTTAGATGGTCTTATGTCATTGATTATAAGATATGATACTCAATGCGTCATCGGAGCTGTTGAAGAAGTGTTGATATTAACGGCGTTGACAATTGCAGAAAAGTTGCACATCGCTGAACTCTACGGTTTTTCCGAACTTCGGGTACTAAAACATTTTTAATTGTTTGAAAGTCTAAAAATTTTTTAGAAAGCAGCATTGCAACAACAAATGATAGAACATCAAAATATGATGGTAAGTATTCAATTTACTAACAGGACTAACAAGGCTATTTATTTTTAAATGCCATTTTTAAAGGCAAATTATTTTTAAAGACAAATTATTTTTAAAGGCAAACTGTCTGATATTTTTAGCAAAAAATACAAATAATAAAATGCAAAAATTCGTGGGTGAAACCGTACGAATGTGCCATAGTAGACAGTTCGAAAGGTTTGAAAAGATGTAAAATCCACATTTCTTCCTTCCTACAGTCCTCCACATAATTATACGCTCACTAGTGAAATTCGACAAAAATTAGTTTTCTGCAGATTTTTCGAAAAACGTCATACGGTGTCTAAGAAGGGTCCGTTAGAGTTGCAAAATGGTCCTGGAGTGAAATCCATTTTAAGCAGAGAAATGGAAAAAACTCGACTTTTTCCATTTTTGCTCATTTTCCAATCCACATAATGATACGCTCACTTACAGAAAAGTTTATAAAAAACAACAAGAACAACAAAAAATGAGGAAATTTGAACAAATAATAATTCATTGGTCCTCCATTCTCATTTTTCAACTGGAAAATTCGGTTATCTATTGATAAATACAAATTATCGAGCAACGTCTGATCAACAGTACGCTAAAGCCTCGATAATTGCTCTTATCAGCTCTTTCACGTCCTTGCAGATCTTGTTTCCTTCGTAAATTTTTCTGACGAGATATCCCCAAACGTTTTCGATGATATTTATGTCTGGCGAGCACGATGGCCAGGATCGAACTGGGATTTTCTGACTCTGAAGCCACTCGAGAGTGCGGTTTGCCCGATGGATGGGGGTAGCATCCGACCTGAATGTCTGTGAATGTCAAATTTTTGTTTCAATTCTGACTCCAAAATGATTGGAGACAACGTTTTAAAAAAATTCGATAACCAGCTCCTTTAATTTTCTTTGAAACGAAGCACATCTTGACCAGACCAAAAGAGCTTATTGACGCCTAAACTATAACTCTGTTAAAATTAAGTTAAGAGTTTCAGATTGTGTTTTCTGACGAAAAAAATTAAACTGTGATGGACCCGATGGCTACCGTAATTATTGGCATGATATTTGAAAGGGCTAACTGAGATACTCACGCCGAAATTTCAAAATCGGAGGATGCATGGTCTGTGCATTAATAAGCTCTTTTGGTCTGGCCAAGATGTACTTCGTTTCAAAGAAAATGAAAGGAGTTATTTACCGAATTTTGTTAAGACGTTGTCTCCAATCATTTTGGAGTCAGAATTGAAACAAAAATTTGACATTCACAGACATTCAGGTCGGATGCTACCCCATCCATCGGGCAAACCGCACTCTCGAGTGGCTTCAGAGGCAGAAAATCCCAGTTCGATCCTGGCCATCGTGCTCGCCAGACATAAATATCATCGAAAACGTTTGGGGATATCTCGTCAGAAAAATTTACGAAGGAAACAAGATCTGCAAGGACGTGAAAGAGCTGATAAGAGCAATTATCGAGGCTTTAGCGTACTGTTGATCAGACGTTGCTCGATAATTTGTATTTATCAATAGATAACCGAATTTTCCAGTTGAAAAATGAGAATGGAGGACCAATGAATTATTATTTGTTCAAATTTCCTCATTTTTTGTTGTTCTTGTTGTTTTTTATAAACTTTTCTGTAAGTGAGCGTATCATTATGTGGATTGGAAAATGAGCAAAAATGGAAAAAGTCGAGTTTTTTCCATTTCTCTGCTTAAAATGGATTTCACTCCAGGACCATTTTGCAACTCTAACGGACCCTTCTTAGACACCGTATGACGTTTTTCGAAAAATCTGCAGAAAACTAATTTTTGTCGAATTTCACTAGTGAGCGTATAATTATGTGGAGGACTGTATGTCTTTGAAAAAGTTACTGTACATAATTTAAAAAATGTTGCAGCAACGGGAATCTAAATGGTCAAGTATCATACGAATTTTGCCTACTAGAGCACATTTTTGATATTTCTTGTGGTTTTTGCGATTATTCAAGTTATGAGACAGTGATAGTTACTAATTTTTTTCGAAGTTGTGATAGAGCTTTCGTGTAACATTTTTAAAAGTTTTATTAAAGTTCTGACTGGATTTTTAGCTCTAAATAATAGCTAAAACAGTATTCAGTAAAACAGTAACTCAGTAAAACCGACTCGATCTTTGAATCCAGTAGATCATTTTTACTTTAAAGGAGGGCTTTACGGAGATTATGAATGCGTCTGGGAAGAAAACAGGCTTCAGACTTATTTCAAATCTGTATTTAAAATTTTCAAAAACTACCTAGAAGCCGAGAAAACACGCCTCAAAACAATGGCCTAGAAAAAAGTGTCCACCTGGCCGAACTTTTTCCTATGAGCTTTTTGTTTCGTTAATAAATAGTTATGCAGAATGGTTTTATTAGCCCTTTTTAATGTTTTTTCATCTTAATTTATGTTTTGTTTTTCATTTTTTTGGACTTTTCATGCCTGCGGACTAGTTTTCGCCGGTGGCCCTTTTTTCTAGGTCATTGTTTTGAAGCGCATTTTCTCGGCTTCTAGGTGGTTTTAGAAAATTTTAAATACATATTTGGAATGAGTCTGAAGCCTATTTTCATCCCAGGCGCATTCATAATCTCCGTAAAACCCTCATTTAAATATTGTTGTTAAAAACTCAATATAACAAGAAAACAGAGAAATAATGCTGCATGAATATTGCATGTAATATTCATAATCACAAACAGAGATCAGAACAGTTCAATAGTAACACAATTTTGAAGTGAATCCGACACTTTCCCTGAATATCATAACGACAAGAAAGAGGTTCAATTAATATAAATATAAACTAAATTGAATTTGAAAGAAAGTATTTTTAGAGTATAATACAATTATATAAACCTTAAAGATAACCTTCTTTTTTTGCACGGGGAATTCATGGATTTGTGTGAAGTAAATCTGGCCTGATACTCGATAAATGTGAAGCGACCAATTATCGCTATCTATACACTATATTTTTGTCAATTTGTGATTAGTTAGCCGTTTTACATAATTCAGTTGGTTATCATCATGGATCCGACCTTTTTACGCTTGATTTCGAGCGCGGAAATATGACGCCCAGATTTAACTCATGCAAATCCGTGAATTCCCGTTCATAAAACTGGTTATCTTTAAGGTCCACTTCTCAAATTAAGTATATTATAATCTAAAAATGTTTTTCTTTCAGATACAGGTTAGTTTATATTAATTCAAGCTCTTGCCTTTATGATATTCAGCGTTGAATGTGTCGGAGTTTTCACAACATTGTATTACTAGTGGACTGTTCTGACCTCTGTTTGTGATTATGAATGTTATATGCAATATTAACATTATTTTTCTGTTTTTTTTGATATATTGAGAGGTTGTATCTACAGTAAAAGAAATGTGGTCAATTAAAAATTCTCTAGTGAGTTTAAAAAATAAGTGAAATTTTAGGAGCAACAACATAAATGTGATATGATTCGACGAATTAAAGAAAAAGCGAATGAAGACAAAACATATGCTTCAAGAAAGCGTAGTAATGAGAAGGAAAGAGTGGAAATTGCTAAAAGACATATGAGAACCACGGAACGGTATCGTGACCGTATTTAACATTCATTTATTTAAATAAAGCGTCCGAATCAATCCTGTCCAATGATCATTACACTTACTCGTGATAATAAGAATAAGGTCACATTAACTGAATAAGGTCATTAAGAATAAGGTCACATAACACTGTCTTTAAGATGGAAGAAAAATGATAAAAACGACAATTTAACAAGTTAATTTGTCAAGTTAACAAGTTTGAAGTTAAAATTTGAGAAAAAAAAACTATATTTTGAGGTATTTACAGCTCATTTGAATGTTCATTTTTGGCCAAAAAGTGTCATTTTTTGACATATTTGGCTATTTTTTGAAACAATGGTCCCCTCAGTTTTTGATCTTCCATATATCATTCGACAGAACAGAAGTTTTAAGCATTTTATCAGAACATGTTGTGACATTATTCGACAGAAACATGCAGAATTCTCAATTTCGAAGAGGGAAAATTTGATAATAAACACGAGATCGAAAAGAATTAAATCCGAAAAAATACCCGAAAAATTGAAAAACCTGAAAAAAAGAACAGTTTTCTTACGTTTGAGAAGCTGTTTCCATCACAAGACTACATAAGTACGAAAAAAATTAGGTTTTTGCTATTTATTTCTCTAAACTCAACGGCAAGCGCACATAACTTTACTTCCATAATACGTAAGTTATCCAGTAGAATTCGAAAATCATAAATTAAAAAAAATTCTACGTTTCAAAAAAAATATATAGGTCATTTTTCTGCATATCACTAAAACCCGTTCAGTTTTTTTGATTCTCGGTTGACAGTTTTTTGTTTTTAACTATGTATACTATTATATTCTGAAGATGACATCACACGTGGGTTAGTGAGGAAAACCGCCGCATTGAGAATTTTTATTCTCACAGTTTACTATTGTATTATGGTCCTTTCATTTCCACTAAACCTTTAATTCAGAGTCGTGTACACTAGAGTGCACTTCCTTAGTTAGTAATTTGATCCCCCATCCGAAACTCTTTCTCCCCTAGAATACAATGAAATATGGGAAGCTCTTGAAGGCTCTCCAGAGGCTTTGACGAAAGTCGTGAACCGAAATTCCAACCCTCTCCGCTGCTCAATCAAAAATCTGAATGATGAATCCAATGTAAGATTTTGGACAAAACTCTTGAATTTCTGGAATATCATTTTCTATGTTTGGACTCTAGTAGTTTGCACCATTTTTACTGCTCAATTTTTTTTTTCACTTTGTTAATCTGGTATACGAAATCCCAATTGAATGTTCTGCCTTTAAGGAAGTAAACCCAAAAACAATGATCATCAGAACCCAATCATCATTGATTATTCAAAATACCTAGATAAATCTGAACGGCTAGTAGTAGCTGCCCTTCATGACAGTCTAACTTTCTTTACAGCTCAATTCCCGATTCAGGTAAACGACATCCATGTTCCTGCATTGGTACAGGTGCCAACTTCACATCGGCAAATTCGGGCATCCAGACATCAATCGGAGTTCATGCTCTGAATAATCCCGTAAATTCCGGGGCCGTCGGACTCTGTGGAAGTCATGTGCCGATCTCGGGATGCGCTGCAGTCCGGATTACCATTGGCTCATTCCAGGTACAACACACGGTTCATTTTGCGGCGAAGAACTGTACTACTGACGAACCAGGATCATATGAGTTGATTTTAGGGAATGACTTCCTATCTAGGCTACCTAAATTCCACCTGAATTACAAAACTAGAACTTTTGAGTTTGAGGAAGAGATAATCATTCAAAACTCTCACAAAACAACCCAATCGAACTCAAAAGAATCCAAAAAGCCCAAAAAATCTCGATAACAAGCTTCACGTCAAAAATCGGAACGACACTTAAACCATTTTATTACTTTTTCTCTTTGTTCATCACAGTTCAGCCCGACAATTTGCAGATAAATCTATGCACCGAACCGCCGACCATACATCGATTCTTCTACAATCGTCATAATCTATCAAAAGTAACAAGTTTTCCCAAAATTGGAATAGAATTTTCGGATCAGGGTCGATCCTTTTCCGAAGGGGATAGGTGTAAGGGAACCTACGGGTCAACATATTTCATCATCCCGTGCTATATTGCATTAGCCTTAAAACCATTCAAAGTACACGAAATATCCGCACAGATAATTGCTGCTAAAAGCTGAAACTTTGCACAAAACGCTGAGCCGCTGTGGAATGTACACTATTGTACCTCGGTAGCGATTAATCATCACGTAATATCATTTCCGTTGCTGATGCTTATTAAATTCCTTTGTCAACGAACTAGGAATAATGAACACTATTTAAACCACGGATTCGAGGAATTCGGGTTCTCAATCTTAGACTCCTCCGACTCCGACCATTCTTCATTTTGTTTCGTACTTTTTCTTTTATGCTTAATAAATTATTAGTAATTTATTAGCTATTTATTTCGCAAAATCATAAGAGGAAAAGACGCGGGTACGAGAGGTACTAAAAACTCCTCAACACGCTACTGGTAGCAGCTCATTTTACGTTTGGCCAACATGAAATCAAGGTCCACCGAAGATGGAAGGAACATCGGAAGATGATTGAAGCCCAAGTTAGTTTGACGTCTTTAGTGTTTAGCAGTGTGCACTGTTTTTTATAAGTTCTTTAAACTGGATTTCGATCTACAATCTACAAAATTACTTCATTTTTTTCAGTTTTTTTCAATGTTTTCCAGTTTTTTAAAAAATTTTTGTTGGTTTTACTGAAACTGTTTTCTTTTCTCGATTTTTAGGAAAATGCCGAGCCTATCAGATTACGAGAAAGATCAAATTGACGCGAAATTGTAGCAGGTACTATAAAATCGCACGATATTTAAAAAAAAAAAATCGAAACTTCATCAAAAATGATGAAGTTTCGATTGCGCAATTTGCTGATGATCTTAAGATTTATACCAATAACCAGTTAACATTTTCTTCAGCTCCCCTACAACAGGCTATAGATAAGGTGTCTATATGGGCAAAAAATAATAATCTACCTTTAAATGCTCAGAAAACAAAAGTTATTTCACTATCAAAAAAACCGACAATTGTAGACTACACTATTAACGGTTGTGTTGTTGAAAGGGTTAGTAATATTAGGGATCTAGGTTTTCATATTACCACTGATTTAAGTTTCAAAGAACATTGGAAAAAGATAATTTCAAAGGCAAACTCTTCTATTTTTACGATTTTCAAAGCATTCTCAAATAAAAATCCAAAGTTCTATCTCGCTCTCTTCAAATCACATATTCGCTCACTTCTAGAATATGGTATACCAGTTACAAACTCTATTTGTGATACATTTGCCAAAGAAATTGAGAAAACTCAGAAAAATTTCACTCGAAAGCTTCTTTCTCGAATCCATGGTAAGGTTATAAAATATACTGATCATAATTATCTAAATTATGAAAAGCGTCTTGAACTCTTTAATCTCCAATCCTTAAAGGAAAGGCGTGAGTATCTTGATCAAAAATTTTTGAGAAAAGTTCTGTTAAAAAAAGCAAAGATCTCTTCAAGTAAATTGTTTTCGATTAAAAAGGTTCGGACGCGGTCTGTGTTTAATATTATTTACCCTGTTCCCAGGAAAGGAATACGAAAAAAAGCATTCATTCCTAGGACTGTACCCAAATTTTTGACTAAAATTAGAAGTCTGTCTGGAAAGAATATCCAAAAATTATATGGTGCTATTACCGAGAATGAAAATCACTAAGAACACTATTGAACTAATCTGTATCCTACTTTTAAAATAAACACTGGTCAATTTCATTCCCAATAAACATTTCCATTTCTATTTTTTTTTACATGGTGTCTCGTTTAATACGACGGGTTGATATACTAGAAAACAGTTCTTCACGGTTTAGAAAAATAAAGCTTTAACTCTTGCCTTTTTTATCCCCAGCCCCCGACCCAAAAAATGCCTTTATTATTTCTTTATTTTTTTATGTTTTCATTATTCTTTCTCTTTCTTGAAAGATCTTAATTATGATTTAAAAACTTATGTCTCATTGAATGTTTTTTTGATTCTTTATTTTTTCTTTCTTGTGTATGTTTTTTCTCACGTTGCTTTTCCGCTACGTAAATAAATTAAATTAAATATAAATATTTAGGCAGATGGTCGGCTTTCATCAACGGTTATGAACACATCATTGATGAATCGTTTGAAATTGAAAGATGTGAAAGAACGCCCTGGAAATGGAGGATATTTAAGGCTAGAAAGCGTAAATTTCGATAAACGTAATTCAAATCAGAAAAATACTTATTTCGGCAATCTGCGCGTGGACATTTTGAAATCTCTTCGCCAACGCGCCGTTTGAGTCCATCAGGAACAGATGATGATTATGTTCAATCGAAAATGCAGCAGTTCTGCGAAGCGAAGAGCTATTGTTTCAATAATCTAGGCTGACTTTCATTAAAAGACTATTGAAATATTGAAAGTTTTGAATTTTCAGACACATTGCCAATAAATAAGTGATTCGAAATAGACAAATTGAAGGATTGGACAATTGGATGCAGCATGTTGGGATGTATTTGAGATTTACCTACTTAGGATTTAAAAGCTTTAAACCGTAAGTTAAGAATGTTTAAAAATTAATATTGTTAAGATGAAAAGTCCATATGGAGCAGGTCGATAACACTACATTTTTGTAATTGGCGGTAGAAGTTTCGCCAATTTTTCATTTTGTTTAAAACTTGTGATTATGTCAAAATTATGAAAAAACAGTTCATTTTCACTTATTTGATATTTTCAGACCATCACCTCCAACAAATCAACAACACCGATGAAACCACAATCGATTTTCATCCAGGTAACGATTTATTTTTAAAATTGGAATTTTTGAAGAAAAATGTGTTTTTGAAAAATTTTTGGAATTTTTTCCAAAAGAAACACATTTTTACAGCTAAATGTTTGTCAAAAGCGGCCTAAGGCTATCGCTAATTTTTCATTTCGTTTAAAAACATGCACATTTTTCAAAATTCCAATTTTTAATTTGAATGCTACTCATTTTGGATATTTTCAGGCCTTCACATCCAACACATCGACGATGCGAATGGAACCGGATTCGAAATACATTCAGGTAAGTATTTATTTTGCTAAAAAAAACACACGGGAATGTGCTTTTATAAATTTCTAGCTCATATATGTTTTCCAGGACCGCCAATCTGCACCCCCTTTGAATTTCCAATTATGGAGGGAGGGCAAACTATGGAATATGGTTTGACAACGTATTGAAGTTGCAGTTGAAGCTATGAATGTGTTGGACGATTGATAAATAACTAATAACTAATTTATTTTATATTTTTTCACGTGTGTCTTGTTTGTTAAAAAACAAACAAGACACACGTGAATTTTGTTGACATGGAGTTTGAGAATTTGTTGGCATGGAGTTTGAAACAACATCTGAAAGTATTTCAATTGTACAAATTATTATTATTCGAAAATAATCCCACTTTTCATGTTATTCACAACTTCGCTATTCAATTCAGCAGGATAAATTGGTTTATCAGCTTCCGGATCCTGGAGTCTTGGATGTAACTTGAATATTTTTCCATCTCCCGATGTGATACCATGAGATAGCATGGAATTCATAACTTTCGCTCCAAGAATAGCAGTTCCTTGTGTTGCCTGTAAATTGAATTATTCAAATTATTCAAAGAATTTTGAGCATACCTTTTGAAAATATGGATTTGATTTCAGCCAATCAATTTCAGCATTTTGCAGCTCTATTTGTCGGCCATCAATACTGGTATAAGGATTAGTCGTCTAAAAGTTAATATTCAGAAAAATATTTAAATTAAAATTTACATTGCCAATAACGCTCTTCTCGATCTTTTTTAGTCGATGAGCAGCCAATTTCGCGACTTTTTCATCAATATTGCAGCCTTCCTCCCATTCAGCCTCTTCCAGTTCATCAATTTCTTCGTCATCTGACGCGTCTGTTGGATCTTCATCCTCCTCTTCCTCATCATCATCTTGTGCTCTTTGCCGACTTTCAATAACTTTGGTTAGAGCTTGTTCGACTGTTTCCGTAATTTCTGAAAGTTTGATAATGATTTTGATATTCATTATAGTTAAAATTCACCAGGTTCCTTCTTCTTCCGTTTCTTTGATCCTTGGTCAGGCTGTGCACTCTCTCCTGGTGGTTTTGATTCCCCTTTTGTCATATCAATTTGTGCAGAACGGCAGTCGACAAGTAATCGATCAACTCGATAGCTGTAGATTTGTTGAGTCGAATCGAGAACAATTGCCATATCCTACAAAACAAATAACTGACGTTGAAAACAAGAAAAATCGAAACAAACCTGAATCTGGAAGCCGCTTTTCGCAATATCTTCAATTTTGAACATATCCAATGGTGTTTTGGTGTCAAAGCAATTCAAGCTGTTGATCTTCTTTTTAAGATCATTTGACTACTCTAAAAAGTTTCGAATATACAGCAGAACATTGGCATCTGTTCCGGGATCGAAAATTTCCGTTCGTTGCGCTCTTTTCGAAGCTTTGCTCTCCACGTTTCTTAGGAGATTTGCATTGTCATCATCGTCGGCGTCGTACACAACCGAACGCTTAAAATTGAAAATATTTTATTGAAGAAAATAACAAGGACTTAAAAATTTACTTGTTCTCTACGATTTCTACCAGTGATGTTTCTCGACGAAGGTCCTGGCCCCGCAACGTTATAGTCGTCGTCAGACATTATAGTTCCTGAAATAACATATTGTGAAACTAGGGTCGCATAATTGAATTCAAACAAAAATAAGCTTGACGGTAATCGTTTTAACCATTTTAAGAAGTGAACAAAACACGTAAAAATCTATTAAAGTTGTTAAATGTTCGGTTTCATAGCAAATCGCTTTGGTGGAAACCCGCGTTTCACCACAAACGATATTAGAGACTTGAAAACACAGACATGTGAAATTAATTATTAAAAAAACATCAGAAATAGATAAATACCGTAGTCCATTTTAAATGGTTTTAAATGGCGCATTACACAACAACTTACGGCGGTCTCGCAACGACTCGCGACCGTAAATATGCACGGCACAAAAGTTTTTTTAAAAAATTATTTTTCTGAAAAATTAACTTTTTTCTAATCTTTTCTGATTTTTAGATTTTTTTTGTTGTTGTAAGCTTTCGTATAGGCATTTATCTATTATTTCCATATATACACATTTATATATATGTTTATTTTTTGTAGGTTTTGAAGGAAAATAAAAATGGACCTAGTGAAGAGTGTTAAGGAAATAAATGAAAAGCTAATCCCTTCCAAGAACCGAATTGATTCAACAAAGCAGTCTTTTAGTGGGTTGGCGTCATTGTATGGAAAAATGGAAGACTTCGAAGTTCCTACCGATTTCCTTCAAAAATTATTCAACCGTTCTAGCGTATGTCTTTCCTTAAATATTGCTATTAAAGATTAAACTATTTCAGAAATCAATTGAGGTTCACAAAATGCAAATGGAGGTGTATAGTGAAATAAAGATGCTGGTCGAAACACTTGAAACAAAAACCGAATGTTGTGAAAAATTCTACAAAGAATTGGATGAGTTTAGCAATAAATTGAAAAAGAAAAAGGAGAAAATGGGAAACGACTGCAATTCTTAATGAAAATATTGCTTTCTGAGGTATTTGCTTTTATATCGAATACGATTTAATTATGGTTTTCTTTTCAGCATCCCCGACCAGCGGTTGAGGAATGGAAGACAGAATCCGAATTAAAACGTATTCTGAGCGAAATTTCAGACGAATGCAATGATTCTAAAAAACATCCTGATGCAGAAGAGATCCATCAAGAGGATCAGCCAGAGCCTTCAAGTCAACAACCAGGACCTTCGAGATCGACTCCAAAACGGAAAGCGCCAGTTGTAGCTCTTGCAAGAAGACGTAGGAATTCGAGCAACATTGAGGAGGATGAAGAAATTCATCAGGAAGACTCCTAAATATTATTACCTTTATTTTTTCGTTTTTTTTTATTGTTATTTACATTCTATTTATTTCCTGATTTCGAACGCAGAGAATTCCGATGAGTAATACAAATCGGTTGTCCTTTTTATCCCTGATACTCATATTTCAACCTGGTTATGTTGTTTATTTATTTTTATTTGAATCTTATGTTTTTCTCGTACTTGATTAAAGAATGTGCGTTGAGAAAGAAATTGTTTTCGTGAATACAAAATCAAATGGTAAATACAACAGTACCATGCAATTTTTTGGAAAATTGGGACAAGACGGATTCTAAGAAAGGTGTTTTACGATGAACATCTGAATATCTCGGACTAAGTTTCGCAATACGAAGAGTGAAATTTTGGTGGAATTTCGGTCATTGTTTGGGGTTCAACAAAAAATTCTTGTTACTACGGGATAGAAAATGATGTTATCTTTTATATGATTCCAATTTTCTCAAATGAAAGCTCGGAAAAATTTCAGATTAATTTCAGATGCTTCGAACATGGTGTAGAAGTATTGCGAGCACATCAACAAATTGTAAAGGACCATCACATTATGTGAATCGGAAAACTGGAAGAGGATGTGGAAATGCAGTGATTGGGAGGTTTCAATGGAGATATGATAAGGTCATTTTTTCCATTTAATTCCTTAAAATAGAAGTCGACTGTTAAAGACGGCATGCCATTGGTTTCACCACTTTGCACCGTTTTGAATGTTTCAAATTTTTATTGAAAACTATATAAAACGTTGATTAACGTTATTGCAGATTAGGAAAAAATTTAGAATGAAAATTTATTCAGGCTATCGGCAGGAATTTCCAAAAAACCATGGGAATCCGGTTTGGAGTCGATATGGGACTTGAAGATCGATTGCTTTTAACATCAATGGGAACAAAACATCGGAGGTTAGATGAGAAAAAGATGCGGCAATTATGTAATTATTTTTTATTATAACTTCTTAAAAATATCTCAATTTTTGCCCAAATTTTGGAGGAAAAAGTGAGCGAAGTGATGTCGACAGATGAGACATTGGCACAATTAGCAATTAGAATAAGTCGGGTTACGGTTGATCGTTCGTTTTCCCAGGTTTCCCATTTTAAATTCGATTTAGTTAATACTGTTTTTTAGGTCAATATCAGTTGGTTGTGTCGAGGTGAATGAGATGATGAAGTAACGGAAATTCTGGAAAATGCGAGACATCAAATGAGAAGAAGAGTTGGGGAATTGATTGGAATTAGTTGCCCAGAATTGAGATTTATTGGTAATTATAATATTTTAGAAGAAAAACTCATAATAAAATGTTTTAGGCGACAAAACGCTGCTAATGGAAGCTGAAATGGATAAGTTATTCAAGGAAGCTGACTACGGAGTGGATTATCGAACATTGAGTAGAAGTGCAAGGGTTTTGGGAAATGTGAAAAACGATAAGGATCATAAAGAAACTGAAAAGGTTCCAAAATGGTTTAAAGCGATACGTGATAAGAGGACGAATGAAAATATAGATTAATTGTGAAGATTTGTTAAAACTATTGTTGTAGAATAAAGTTAGTGTATCATATAATTGTTTATCTTGCCAATAATGGTTTTAATTCCACCAACGGTTCTTATTTTTTTGCATTTTTCAGACGGGGTGATAGCAAAAAATTAAGGAAACACAAAAACCGAAGAAGGTTTTCGGTTGACGTTTATTTTTTCCAAAACTGTTCAGGTGGAATATTTCATAAGGCGGATCTTTTTGAGGAATCTGACCATTTCCTAGTAGTTTTTTCTTTTTTCTCTTCTCCTGTAGCTCAAAGAGTTGATTTCAGCCTCTCAGGCTTGGATCGAGTATAAATTAGAAGTTCGAACTTGTTTAGAAAAGTTAAAATTTGTGATAATCATATCTAATTTTTTCTGCAATGTTTTTTCTTGTATCTATGGATTCATACAGGGCACTGCCTATGTCTTATGAAATTTGATCCTTATTTTTGTTTTATGATATTGTAAAGTTGATAATACCGATTTTGGGCTGAGTACCGTCCATTCTCAGAACTTTGGCAATGTTCGAGGAAGAAGCCCGTTCTGAAACTAATGATATGCCGACTATCCGTGGCTCACTCGGAATTTAGGGGATTTCTTAAATTTCTGTGGAAATATTAACTTCTTTTTGAAAATCCGTCTTCTTTACTTTCCCAATACAGCCGAAAACAACCTGTTAATTGTCAAAGTATCGATTTTGTGTGTTTCCTTAATTTCTTGTTGTCTGAACTTTCGAAATAGTTCTAGAATGTCTCAACCGAAACTTCGGATTCTTTGCCTTCACGGATATCGTCAATGCGATCAAAGTTTCCGTCAAAAAACGGGAAGTACCCGGAAATTGATGAAATCGTTAGCTGAATTCGAATTTGTGAACGGCGTTCATTTGGTGGCAGTAGATGATAGTTAGTTATTTTTTGTTTCTACACTGTTGCAAATTTTTGAATTTCAGATGTTGAGACAAGTCGAGCGTGGTGGTTTTCAAATCAAGAGCAGATGAGTTTCTCATCACGAGAGCCGACCGACGTGTCAATTGGGTTTGAAGAATCTGTCGAAGCAGTTGTGAAGTTTATTAAAGAGAATGGGCCATTCGACGGGCTAATGGGATTTAGTCAAGGTGCTTCGATGGTGCATCTTCTTTTAGCAAATGTAATCACTAAAAACTTTTTAACCCAAACAAGATTATATTTATAGGCACAAAATGGAGATATCGATCTAGGAAACATTAAATTTGCAATGTTCTTCTCAGGATTTTTGAGTCTTTCCACGAAACATGAGCATCTTACATCGATTAGTATCAAGAATTTGCCTTCCGTAAGTTTTAAAAAACATTAATGAATGCATTTATTACAAAACAATATTACAGCTTCATGTATCTGGAGAAGCCGATGAAATTGTCGCAAAAACGAAAAGTGATCTTTTAGCAGATCGGTTTGAAATTCCAGCAGTTAGAATATCACACGACGGGGGACATTTAGTAAGGATACTTTTTTTTTTAAATGTTTTCTAAGTAATTGAACGTTTTCAGGTACCTGCAATGTCAAAGCATAAACAAGCGCTGAACGAGTTTCTATTAAAACAATTGGAGGATCGAGTATGATTTAATTGTTGTGATATTATCATTTTTAGGAATTACTCTATGAATAAAGATTTTTCTTTGAATTTAATTTATTTTGAAAAAAAAACCATTTCGAGAAACGACCGATCAATCTTACGGTTCTTTTCATGTCCTTCATCCTTTTTTTTTCATTCTCGTAAACCTACAGTTTGTTATCATTCTTTGCTATTCTCACACACACTTCACACCTTTCTTTTTTATGTCTCATATTTCGTTTCGTCTGATATATTTGCAAAATATTTGATTTTTTTTAACTGCTGCCTCGTTCTGTGGAATGTATTTTAATGTTTGCATTCGATGTGGACTGGGGACACACCGTTCCGCTATTTTGAACGGAAAAAAATCACATCCTTCTTTCTACTTTTTTTGCAAGAACAATTGTGTTTGCGGCTCGGAGACCATTGTTTCGGTGTTTTATTATCCAAGAAAAATGCCAATTTTTGAAAATAACTTTTTAAAAAGGATAATTTAATTTGATCATTTTGAAAAAATTGCCACAAGTGAAAGGATTGGCGACATTTGTTAGAGATCATTTGTTAGAGAAGAAGTGTTGAATTATATGCCTTATAAAGATGTTGATATTGAGTTGTCGAATGGAGTGAAGTGAGTTTTTATTCGTAATTTTATCGAAATTATCACTGCTTTAGGACAACAGGCAAGCGAAAGGATGCTCAGATTTGTGGCCTACCAATTATGAGAGCAGGGGAATGTCTTGAAACTGCGCTTCGATCGGTGGTTAAGGATTGTGTCGTAAGTCTTTAAATCCACATTTTTCTGAATAATATTTGCAACCTTTCAAGATTGGAAAAATTCTCATCCAAACGAATGATCAAACTCTTGATCCAGAATTGCATTACATTCGTCTTCCACCTCACATAACTCGCTATAAAGTGATCATTATGGATGCGATTGTGACAACTGGAAGTGCTGCAATGATGGCAATTCGAGTTTTGTTGGATCATGATGTTAAGGAGGAGGATATTTTTGTCGCTTCTCTTTTGATGGGTCAACAAGGTGCCCATGCTTTAGCGTATGCTTTTCCGAAGGTAAATTATTTTTGGCATAATGATTCATTTTGAAAACTAAAAAAACAACTTTTGGAGCCAAAAGTTATGTGACTCGCAAACCATTTAAATCACAAATATTGAAAAGAAAACATAGAATAAAGCCCATAAATCTAGAAAAACACAAGTTTTGGGTTTTCTAGGACATATTCCTATATTCCTACCTCAAAAGTTTGTATTTTTATGAGTTTTCTGGATTTTCCTTCTAAATCAATTGTCAACTCAAATATTCTTGATCATGCAAGTTGGTTTTGACCAACCCAGAAAATCTAAGTCTCTCACAAAGCCATGCTATTTTCACCTGCGAGCGGTTGCGCTGCGGTCTTTCAGTAATAAATGAATGATCCAAAATTTTTAAGTTGACAATACTGGAATAAATTGCGGATTGGATGAACCATTCGAAGCTTAATTTTTTAATTATATCATTTTCATAATTTGTTAGTTTTCTTTATTTTCATTGTTGGGTGTAAAATTTCTTTGTTTCTGGCGTGTCGTGTCGAAAATCGAGTTGTTGGAATTATTCAAAACCAATTTCAATTTTCGACATGATTTTGTTTTTGTTTTCATTTGTATCACTAAACTGATGATTCTGTTGGTCTAATTTAACATGTTTCTTTCTTCTTTATGCATTTATTAATTTAATTCCGTAGTATATCTTTCAACGGTTAAGGTTTTCTTTTTTCTTTCGATTTTTCTTCCAGTGTTCACAACATTTGCATTAGAGCGTGTTTGTGTTCGTTTTTGTTTTCTCATGTCATCATTTTTTTTCCTGCTAAAATTTTATTTTTAGCTTCATTGCATTTCGCTAAAAATTTAATTTATTTTTCCACTGTTTGGGAACGATGGTCTTTATTAGCCACTGCAAACATACAAATGTGAGTAAAACAAAACAAAACTTGTGAGAAATGACACTAAAACTGGGTAAGAAAGTTGAACAGACCCTAACAATTGGTACAGAGATAGAAAACTGGAGAGGTACAAAAGCACGGTGCTTTACCCGAGATACGGAAAATTGATACAGAGTTTTCAAACGAGAAATGGATGGGGCACAGCTGGGAAATGAGGACACATAGAGGGGTTTTGGATAGAATATACGAATATGACATTATGGTGGGATTTAGAGAGATTCAGGATCCTTGATGTAGGAGTTGAATGCTTTTTCGGAGTTCCATCTGCCGAACCGTTGAACTTTCCAGGCTGGAATCCCCTTGTCGAGAGCGTTCGACGCTCCTCCCCCACGAAAGGAGTGTGAGGTGTATCCTTTTCCCGCTTTTCCCAGCTGAAACCACCGATCTGAAATCATTTTTGCAGTTGCGTTATAAGAAAGGGGAAGGTTCGTTGATGAAGAGGGGAAAAGAAAAATTGAAAACTTGACCGAAGATGTGTATGCGACGAGGATTGAGTCTTCCAGCGGAGTCGGGGTAAAACCTCTGACCTCTCCTTTCCTCACTTGATCCGTTTTCGATTTCCTAATGCGAATTGTCCATTTACCATTCTCCCTTGTTAAGTCTTGAGGGGACAATGCCAATGCCTCTCCTATTCTTAGAACCAAACGATACAACAAAATTGCCAACGCAGAAAGTCGTACTTTGTCCGGCGACTCATACTCCTTCGAACGGATGAATTCCTGGAAATCGGCATCGGACACTTTTTCCCGATGTTTCGTTGGAATTTTTCCTCTCTTGGCTGCCTCCAGAACTGCTAGCAAGGCTGACTCGTACGGCCACTCAACTTTTCCCAAAAAATAGCAAAGTGCTGCATTTGACTGGATCGCGACCTTGTGCTTTCCTTGATCCAGTAGGTGGACTAGGTAGAGAATTCGCGCCAGGCCCGGATCGTGCTTCTGCGACCATCTGGTGGCATTTTTCCACCGGAAAAAATCACGTGTAGCCGAACCATAGATCCGGATTGTCCCTTTGCTTCTATCCTCCAGCAGACATCTCGAAAAGCCTTCCGATAGCGTCTTCTCCTCCGGTGTGGCTGACATCAAGGACCTCAGTTTATCCAGAATCTGGAACCTCGAGTCTGAAAATGGAAAAATTTAGATACGCGATTTTTTGTGGAACTCTACAACGGGGTGGGTGGGTGGGGTTTGTTGGCTAATAAAAACCTCGAATGCTCAAAACTCGGAAAAGACGCCGCCTTGGGAAAATTTGGTTACTGTAGCACAAAAGTGGGCTGTGTGTTTTCCTCGCGAGACCATCGTTCCCCTCCCGTATTCCAAAATAAATGTTTCTTTTTCCATCTGTTCTTTTCTTTTTGTTGTTTTAAATTAATCCTTTCTGAAATTAAAGGGAAATAAATTGTTTGTTGATAGGAATTTTAATATCTTACGATTTTTTAATAATTAAATGTTTTTTGTGCAAGTTTTGTGACTTTAAAATATTGAAATAGTTCACTAGAAATTTTGAGAAATTGATTAAAAAAAAGGTGAATTTTCAGAAAAATGGACGTTTTTTTGAGAGGAATGTTGGGTGGAGGAGGTGGAAGACCCAGGGGATTTGATTATCGATTTGCGGTAAAATTTTATTTTTTTTTATAAAGAGAAGATAAAAATTTTCAAATTCATTGGTTTTATCGATTTTTATATCAATCCGATGAAAATGGTTTAATATTCATTTAAAAATTTAAATATTTAATCTTCCGAAGCAGGAAAAAGATTTTTAACGGCTTTATAGGCTTAAAAACAGGCGTCTGAAATCATTGTTTTTAATTAGAAAAGTTTTACGTATCTTGGCGAGTTTCTAATGTTTGCTTCGATTTCATGAAGAAAGTTAAAAGAACCGTGACGTGATAACCTCGAACAGTTCAATTCTTAAACCTAAATCCCAAAATAATTAATTCATCCGAGACCATGTTTTTCCCATTCAACCGGCCTGTAGTAAATAGAGGATTTACATATAAAGTCCTTATATTTATGTATTCCAAAAAATGCCTTAATTTCAGTTTTATGGTGCAGTTTGGATGCGTGCGGCGCAAGAGAAGGTTAATGAAATCAACAGCGGAGGAAAGATTTTGCTGCCAAATTCAGCATTGGACATGCTTTTGAGAATGAATATTCAGTATCCGATGCTATTTAAAGTAGGTTTTCAAAAAACGTAGAAAAAAAACGATTCTTCTCATATTTCAGATCACAAATCCAAATAAACAAAGGGTTACGCATGTTGGAGTCCTTGAGTTCTCTCGGCACCAGAAGGTCAAGTTATAGCTCCCAGCTGGGTAATTAAATAAAAATTTTGGTGTTTATTAATTATTAGTTAAAATGTTACAGTTGATGAGACAACTTGGATTGGAAGACGGCGATGAAGTTAAAATCGAATCTGCAACACTTCCAAAGGCTACGTTTGCCAAGTTGAAGCCAATGTCTGTGGATTTTTTGAATATCACAAATCCGAAGTAAGTTTATTTCTATTTAGAAGAAAAATGATCACATTTATCATTTTTAGGGCAGTTTTGGAAGTTGAATTGAGAAAATACGCATGTTTAACAAAAGGGGATCTTATTCCAACATCGGTGAGTTATTATTTTAATAAAATTATTTTTATGGAAGAAATTCAAATTTTACAGTATGCGGATCAGAGTCTGGAATTTCTAGTCGTCGAAGTGAAGCCGGCTAACTCTGTTTGTATCATTGAATGTGATTTGAACTTGGATTTTGATGCTCCTGAAGGTTATGTCGAGCAACCAAAGCAAGCGTCAACTGCTGTTAATGTGAAACCGCCTGCGCCACCGGCGTCAGCGTTTTCCGGAAATGCACAAGCTTTGGGATCCTCATCAAGTCTTGCGACTAGTGGTGAAACTTTTGGTGGTGGACAAGGAGCAAGTTCTTCAAACTTTTTTTCTGGAACTGGACGAAGATTAGATGGGAAGAAAGCCAGTACGTCGGTTTCGATAAGTTCGGATCTTGGAAGAGGACCAAGTATTGGTGCAACAAGTACTTGTGATGCTACTGCTATTGCTCATGATTTGACAGCATTGCCGCCAGTTGTTGTCAATGAAGATTATAAACCGGGTAGGATTTGAAATTCCGAATTCCGAAAAAAAGAATCGATCAAAACGTTTCAGGTCGAGTCGCATTCATTCGTTATGATTATAAACGCCTCGATGTATTGGAAAAGGAACTTCGCGAGAAGGAAGCATCCGGAGAAACGAAGAAATTGACGACTTTCAAGGGTGGAAGCAAAACTTTGAGATCGTGCCGCTCATAAATTGAACATGTATAAGTTTAAATCTTATTGAAATCTCTACATTTCTCCAAATTTCAATAAGCGTTTAAGAGTCGATGTCTCAGAAAGTCGAACATACTGTGGCACAGTTGCACCAACGTGAAGCTAGGATCTTGATATTTTGCATGGAGGGTACCTAGGCCCCCCTTAGAAAAAAAATACATAATTTATTTGGCCACGCCCCCTTTGACCTAGTGAAAAAAATCCGGGTGGTCCCTAAATCGAAATTTTTAGTTTTAAAGATAAAGTCAAAATCTCATCGGGAGTGGATTACCCGCACATTTTTGAGTATTTTTCATGTTGACACCTAATTTCCAGCTCGTCGGCATCATGCCGAAATTTTTATTTTTCTGAAAAAATGGTCCAAATTTTCCAGTTTTTCCCATTTTTCGATATGATGAAGTACTTGGCCCCGAATGGAGATATGGAAATTTTTAATCCTTATTATGTTTGTCATCAAATTCCATGTTGATTTAGAGGAATCCCTGTAACCTTTTTGGGGTTTCAGGGCAAAATAGGCGAGATTTTCGCCAAATTCCAAAGGGTCCCCCCCCATGGAATAAAAAATCGAAAATTTTAAAATCTCCCCATATTATCAGAGGGACTCTTACTAATAAATATCTAGTGTTTCCCAAAATATGAGCCATCTTGTGGACCTATGGGCCGCGTGGTAACAGCTCAAAAAACCTTCATTGAATATCGCGATTTCCAATACAGGCAACAGTTTGCTGTGTACGGGACTGAAGGTATTTGAGCTGTTGCTACATCGTCCATAGGTCCACAAGATGGCTCATATTTTGGGAAACACTAAATATTTATTAGTAAGAGTCCCTCTGATAATATGGGCAAATTTTAAAATTTAAAAATTTTTTTGCAAACTTTTTCCATAGGGGGGACCCTTTGGAATTTTGCAAAAATCTCGCCTATTTTGCCCTGAAACCCCAAAAAGGTTACAGCGATTCCGCTAAATCAACATGGTATTTGATGACAAACATCATAAGGATTAAAAATTTCCATTTTTCCATTCGGGGCCAAGTACTTCATCATATCGAAAAATGGGAAAAACTGGAAAATTTGGACCACTTTTTGAGAAAAATCAAATTTTCGGCATGATGCCGACAAGATCGAAATTAGGTGTCAACATGAAAAATACTCAAAAATGTGCGGGTAATCGATTACCGAAGAGATTTTGACTTTATCTTTAAAACTAAAAATTTAGATTTTGGGACCACCCGGATTTTTTTCACTAGGTCAAAGGGGGCATGGCCAAATAAATTATGTATTTTTTTTCTAAGGGGGGCCTAGGTACCCTCCATGCAAAATATCAAGATCCTAGCTTCACGTTGGTGCAACTGTGCCATAGCCAATAGGCCTGATGTCGAAAATCTCAGACATCGACTATTAAGTTGTAAAAACGGTGTATTGCTTGTGGAAATGAACTATTTATTTATTACTGGATAAAAATTCTTTTAAAAAAAGACTTTAGAATAGTCTCAAAAATTTAGCGGTTTTTTGTTTTTCGAACTCCTCAATGTATGGGTGATCGATTATGAAGTTGGCTGAGAATGGAAATCTGGAAATAATATAGTTAGAAGGTGGGTAGAATGAAGGAAGATTCACTTTCGTGCCATCATTCTCTCAACTAGACTGAAAGCTTCGGGATTTATAAGAAAGGTGCATGATGGACGCTCAACATCACCAGTTTGCTGAAAATGACAGTTTTCTTGGAACAAAAATGCTAAAGTAGTATACGGAAAGAATGGGATACTGTCCGGTCAAACATCTGAAAAACACATGGCCAAGTTGACTGATATCTTCACTTCGAGTCTCTGTTCTGAAACGAACTAGAATTTTATGAAAAAAAAAACAAGATAAGAAAATGAGAAAACTACATGGTATCAGAGCGCATCTTTCGAGCGATTCGCCAATTTGTCAACAGCCCAATTCTCGGTTCACCATCCATAAAATAAATGTTTTCGAAAGTTACTGCACCGTGAGCAATTTGGGAGCGGTGGAGTTGATTTAGAGCCGTTGCGACATCTTTGAGTTAAAAAAAAATTAACTGTAGTGCTCAAATTATTTTCAGTTTTCAAGGAGAGGGACTGCACGGTGCTATTCAATAAACAGGGGTATTTTCATGTCAGCTACATTTACTAACTTGATAAGGCTTCTTTTAATTAATTAACCCCTTCATTAACTGGCCTCTTCGTGGCGATGGGGATACACCGTGAACTCCTCAACAAAATCGGAAAATTGCTACCCGGTGGAGGGATCGGGCCAACAGTCAGCCGTCCCACTTGGAACGAGGGCTGCGGCTAAGCTCCTTTTTCTAAGTGGCTCCTTGCGGAGTAAACAGGAAACGTTCGTGCTTCGGCAATCCGGCGGGGTCTCTCACCCCGTTTAGGTAGGACAAAAAATCATTACCAAAAATTATAAAACAAATGCTACGCACCGCTCAACATGTCAGGACAAAAGTCGCGGGAAGCACCGGTTCTCGCTGAAAGCGACTCCTGACGGGGATGATGGGAGAACCAAGGATAGAATAGGAAAGAGAAAGGAAATGCTAAAAATCGGAACATGGAACTGTCGAAGCATAAAAGAAACTGCAAAACTAGAATTTCGGGCCATGCCACCACATTTCGTTGTCCATTTCGTCTCTTTCCAAACCTCGTGTTCCAAAATCAGCATGATTCTTGTCGGTTCGTACATAACCAAATTCCAAGTGAATTCCTTGATTGTGAAGTTCTTCAACTTCTTTTCTGATCTTTCGGAGTCGATTCGTAACAAAGACTCCAGCTTGCTCTTTTCCAGGTGGTGTTTTTAGCCTTTTTAGCCATCCGATCACCACTTTGCTGTCGGTTAAAATGTAAACCTTATTAATCGTGATGTTTCCTTCCATCATCGCTTTGACTGCTGTGATCGTAGATTCAACACCAATGCATAATCCTTTAAGTTCCAATTTCGGAATCGTCCATTTTTCCTTTGCTGGCTTCAGTTTCGACTTCCCAAGAAGTATATTCCATCCAAGATCGTTGACAATATAGGTACATGCTGACATTGCATGCATGCTGGCATCCGTGAACGTTACAATCGTATTGTCACCAGATTTGTTGATGATCTGTCGTTTGATTGTTCGTTTGTAGCCATTTATTGATGTTATCAATAACTCAAATACAGTTCTGAGTCCCCATTCGAGTTCATCGTCCCATCCGAGTCCTTCAATCCAATTGTTCTGCTGCCATTTTTTCATTGTCAGCATCAGCGGATGCATAACTCCAGTGGGATCGTAAACACTTCCAATAACACTTGAAATTGTCCTTTTCGTGAACTTCTTTGGTTTTTCAATTTTACATTCGATTTCAACAACATCCTCCTCTGATTTCCAGCCGATTCCTAAGATCTTCATATCTTTTTCAATTGATCGATCATTCTCGTCGAAGATGTCGTTCAGTTCTTGATTGTTGCTTCGAAACTCTCGCATGTTCATCTCCATATCGTTGAACAATTTTTTGATTTCCAGATACGTCGTTTTCAATTCCGGGGTTGAATTCTCATCCATCGTCATAATCAAATTGTCCACATAGAGATTGTTCGCAATTTCATTGCACATTGGTCGACCATCTTGATTCAAATGATAAAGAATCGTTCCGCCAAGTAAGAATGGTGAGCAGTTGAGTCCAAATAATACTCGTCGGAATCGTAGAATCAGTAGATTGTCGTCCATGGGTGGTTTTTCGACGTCTTTCACCCATAAAACTCTGGTTGCGTCTCGATCATCCTCGTGTAGGTGTACTTGAAGAAAAGTTTTCTATACATCCGATATCAGCGCAATTTTCCTAGCTCGGAATCGTATCAGAATGTTCTTTAATTCCGGCAAAATAACAGGTCCTTGAAATAAAACATCATTCAAGCTTCGTTCGTTTTTGAAGTGTGATGAGCCATCAATGATAACACGGCATTTTGTTGTCGTTTTCTGTGGCGTTATTACAGGTTGATGTGGGTTGTAGTGAAAAATTCCTGTCCCTTCATCATCTTTTTCGACCACTTCGATGATTTTCTTCTCCAATTGATCCTTGAAAACCTGGTCGATTTGTTGCAAAACTTCCGTCGTATTTTGTCGTAAAACACTATGAAGTCGTTTGCTCGCAATAGCATAGTTTGATGGAATTTTGTCAGCTCCTTCTTTGAACGGCAATCTGACGTAGTATCCATCTTCTCTCTTCTCAATAGTTTCGTTGAAAATTTTCCAAACATTTTGAGCTTCACGTTCCTTTTCCTCTTTCATTGAACCAGTGAAGTCGTTCGTAGAAGTTTCAACAGCTTCAACATTTTCTGAAGATTGATTCCACTCAAATGCATTTCGGAAACAATCGTATTGGCAATTGAACGTGATTTGGTTTCTTTTTTGTCTGATGATCTTCCCAGTCGTGAATCCAAATTCCGTTTCTGTAAGATACATCCCTGGCGGCAATTTTATCATTTCTCCTCTCCAGAATTCGCACATGTAGTCGGTGCCAATAAGAACATCTGGTATTGCGGATTGATCGTAAATATTGTCGTTAGCATGTTGTTTCATTTGCAAAATGAACTCGATATCTTCCTTCGACAGTTTTGCTTTTGGCAATTTTCCAACCAGTTTGTTTGAAACAAGAGCATTGAGTTTTTGAATTCCATTTTTCGTTTGAATTTGAAGTTCAGCTACATCACAAGTTTTCTTGCCAGTCTTTGATTCACCAAAAGTTTGTAATTCAAACGTCGTTTGTCCCAATTTGTCCAAATTCCAATGGTCAGCCAATTTTTGAGAAATATATGAGTTGTCGGCCCCTGAGTCAAACATGATGACCAACTTTTTCCATCTATCTTCTTTTCTATTAAAGGCAAATGCATTGACGATGGGCAAATAGCCAGATTGCGGTTTCGTCACCTTTTCAATGTTTCTTGTCTTTGTCCCAATCACTTCTTTGCAAATTGCATTGGCTTGCGTTGCCCTTTGAATGAAAGGTTTTTTGTTCCCCTCTTTTTGAATGTTGAATGGTCGTTGACTTTGTTGATTCAAATTCGTATGTTGAGAAGAATTCGTAGAATTTGAACTTGGTTGAAAATGAGATTTTTCCTTGAGGCAAATATGTTTGCTATGATTTCCAGAACAGTTATTGCATTTGAAATCCAATTTGCAGTCCTTCGTCCTGTGATTCCTGAAGCATCTACTGCACAATCCTCGTCGTACAACTTCATCATAGCGATCCTTTGTCGTCGGAAATTTGTCACAATTCCATATTTAGTGGTTGTTTTCGCACAAAATGCATGTTTGATCGTTTGAGTTTTTCCATCCGTTTTCAGCATGATTTCGATCCGGAATTTCTCCAAATTTTGGTTTCGGTTGCCATTCTCGTCTCCCTGAATTTGGTTCTTCGAATCGTCTCATTGAACTTTCCAGAATCGTTTTTGTATCCAATACTTGCTGAATCTTATCTTTAATCGTTGAAAAAGTCCATTTCATCAAATCCGGATGATTTTTCGCTTGGTCTTCAAAAACTTCTTTCTGGATATCTCGAGAAAACTTTCGTACGATCATTTCTTTTGTCATAGGAGATTTAGAATCGTCTCCTAAAACTTTCAGTTGATGGGTGATGACGCAGAGTCTGTCGAATAATCTCCTTTGATCATCGAGCGCATTGCTTCTGGCCTTCTCCCTGGTGAGTTGTTTTCGTTAACAATTCCAGAGCGGGTTCGTAGTTTTCCTCACGAACTTCGAATCGTTGTATCAATTCCTTAGCCTCTCCACGTAGACTTTGCATCAAGTAATTGAACTTCGATAGTTTTGAAATTTTCCTTTTGCCAATTGCGTCGTTGAAAATTTCATAAAAATTGCTCCATTCTGAGCGTCTGCCGTTGAAAATTGGTATTGGAATAGGCGGAAGATGAATTCTTTCCTGAATTGTTTCTTCCTCATTGTGCCTGTTGTCCGAAGTTCTTTCCTCTTCAACTGGTGCTGGTCCCTTCTCGAATCGTATCTTATTCAGATGTCGTCGTAGAAGAGCAATTGTGTCCGTTGAATCTTGAACTTTTTCAGTGACCTCCGTAATTTTCGCATCTATTTTCGTGTTGTCTTCAGCTGTCATTTGTTCATCCTCCACGGAATCCAGCAGCTTTTCCATCACGTCTGTTAGATCTTTTCTCTTCATTTCAAGATCTTCAATTTCGGCTTGCAATTCGTATTCCATTCCTTGAATATCGAGCGTTGCAATAGCCTTTTCCAGAACTTTCCCTGCTTTCGTTATTTGCTGTCCTAACGAATTGAAAGCTCTTGTCGCTGTATTGTATAAATATCTGTTCGTTGCCATCCTTGAATCAGATAATCGTATACAGTTAAAATTCAAATTACAATTCGTCCAAATTGATCAAATAGTCCAAAATGTTAAAATAGTCCAAATTGTTAGTCTTTACGAGTGAATACTTTCAAAATCGAGCAATCGTGCAAGTTAGTTTTCAGTGCCAGTGAAATAAATGTGCTGCCACGCGAGACTTTTGTAAAACCACCGACCTTTTTATCAATTGATGATTTCCAATGAATTCCGGCCAAGGTGTTGTTCAAATATATTGTCGATGCAGAAATTTGATAACTGCAGCGGTGCTCGTTGAGTGTTATTCACTTGTATTGTGTGGTTCGTGTTATACCTCAAACTTGGGTAATTAAACCTTTATTAAATAAAGAAAAAAGATATAAATGTGAGATCAAAATCAAATAAATAAAATAGCAATTAAATGCAAAATTATATAAATCAAAATTGTCGTTGCGGTCGTAAGAAAAGTTTACAAATGAATGTCCCAAATGGTTCTGCTCCCTCTTTAAAGCGAGACGCATCCCATTGGGCGGGGAAGGCGTAGGATGGTGGCTGCAAATGTTTGGTTTTTTCCCTTTTTATTAAAAAGTGTGAAGAGATGGTTTTTGTGTAAAGTGGGAATTCAAAACCATTGCAGCCAACATCCGTTAAATAATAACAAAACAAAAACAGTACGACTTCAGCTTGTTTTCTGCTGTTTGTCAGACTTAGATGGATGTGAAGTATTATTTCTTTTAAACATTTCGCATGTATTTTTTTCCGAGCAATTCGAAAAAAAAATACTTTCGAAATAATTCTTAGTCGATAAAAGTGAGTTTTATCGAGTTTTATCGATGTTTGTAATTTTTCAGTTTTTAAAAGTTTTTAATTAAGTTTCTCATCATTTTTAAGAATTTTTATTATAGTTATATACATAGAATTTTTCATTGGCTTCAAAATGAGCTATAAAACTTTAAATTTGGTTGAGTCGTTCACGAGTTACAGTTACGCATACGTGACGTCATGAGCATATCTCAGGCATACCATCGTATTGTATTCTAATTTTTTCAGAACTCATAGTTCTGATCTTCACCGTTCATTTAAACCTCATTTAGACCGATGGTTTGGGTAAACTTCAAATGACTTCCCTAGTAAGAACACTATTGAATTAAACTGGTGTCAAGATAACAATTTCTGGCCGCTCGATTTGCGGAGTGTCGTTGGGAATTTCCTCGCAACGCGCAAGACCAACTGAGAAACTTGAATTTGAGCGCGCTGCGGTCGCTTCGCGAGGAAATTCTCAACGACACTCCGCAAATCGAGCGGCCAGAAATTTTTATCTTGACAATAAAATAGACAAAAAAACAATAGTTTATTCAGTTTATTCAATTCCGAATACAAATTTTCATTTAAAAAACCTGTGTCAAAAAATCGGCACGCCACGCGTGAGGGCAATGGGAAGGGTTGCGTTGCGTTGTCTTATTATCCCTCACCATACACTATTTCTTCATGGTTTAAAAGAAAACATTATTTATTTGTAATGTTTTCCATCGTTGTTTTCACTTTTCCTGGAAATATCTTATTATATTATGTTTTATAATACTTATTTCACATGGGAATTTTTTCATAATTTTTGATTTTTTTTCTTGCGTGCATTACGATTTTTTTCACGTTGCTTTTCCGCTACATAAATTAAATTAAATTAAAAAATTCTTAATGTAATCCGTCGATCGATAATGTTCATAATGACTCTTTAAAGACTGTAAACCACTATTTTTTAAAACGAACATACAGTAGCAGTTGAGAAAGTATTTTCTTTAAAACCAATTTTTTGTGAGTCACAAAAACTCATATTTGTTATGATGGTCCGCAATTACCCATGCATAGGTGCTATCTTATATAAGTGGCGGGAACGCTTACGAGATACGAGTGCATATAGCGTCTACTTTTCATTCACTAATAAAACACACAACTTGGACTATTATTCTCGATAGTTGGATTTTATTGTTTCAATTATCAAATGAGTTTGATATATATTTTTTTAATTACCTTTGTTTTCTTTATTTGTTAAAAAAAGCGAAGCAACAAGCTAGGAATCTATAATTAAACAATAATTATTTTTGAAAATCGATAAGTACGCCGAAAGAGTTTTAGAGGTGAAGTCGTGATAACCAGGAATACCACCGCGTTGCGGTGAAAGTGTTCCTCGTTATTTTACATACCAAACTCCATTTCATAATTATGCGTTTTGTTTTATTTTGTGATATGCCCAGACTGCTCGACGAGGCCATCTGCAATCATAATTTCTCCAGATATGTGTCCTTTTTATCCTATTATATTGATCAAATACTTTTTGGATTGATTGTCATATCATTCAATTAATATTTCAAAAAAAAAACATTTTTCAGCATGACAACGTGGAATTTTGGAGACGGTCGGCATGAATATTCCGATGTTTTGGGCAAAACTCATCAAATGTTTTTATATGACAACTATGGACGAAAACTGTGGTTCGTAAAATTATTCAATTTTTAAAATAAAGTTTTATCTTTTTTTTTAGGAAACTATCTATGATATGCAATCCAGTACGAAATAACACGGAGCTGTTCTGTAGAGGTTATATAGAATGTTTATATAATTCAAGAGAATCAACGTTATGGTCTTGCTATGCTGAAATGAAGCTTCAAGCGGCAAACGATTATGGAGTAGCAACAGGCGAAATTCCGAATAAACTCATTTTCACCTGTTGTGGTCATAGTGCAAGTCTTCGCTTCTCATTGACATCGGCAGATTTCTTTCCTAACGGCAATAAAACATCTGTCAAAGAAGCGTTTAATTTTATTGTCAATTTTCGAATAATTTCACTATTTGGGGTCCAGAATCGTCAAATATCTGATTTTTCTTCATGTCGCAATATTGATTCAGAAGTCACAGTGTTAGTCGGAGATCAAAGATTATACGTTGAAAAATATGTGAGTTTTTGTTTAAAGGAGAACTGTTTAGATTTAAGAAAAATTTCAAATGTTCGTAAGCACAAGGTTTCGTTTCGGTAGAGTGCACTTGCAACAAATTAAACACCAAAAACTAAATTTTCAAGTATTTTTACTGGGTAATCTTGTGTGAAAAAAAAACAAGAAAAGGAATTGTTTGAAACGAAATTTACAATGAACGCTCCTAAAAATGATGAAAAGTAACATAATATTGCGAATTTTGGTTTTTGAGGCAAGTCCGTTCACGAACACAACTCCTAAACAGAAAGCGTTCTGGTTCCTTTAAGAATGTTTAAAAATATTTATATTTGCAGCCATTGATGAGTTTTTCTCCAGCGCTTCGCGAGATTATTAATAACAATGGAACAAATAATAATGAAATTGAAATAAAAGATGCAAAAGTGGAGGATGTTGTTGCCTTTCTTCGATTATTGTATCATCAGAAGCCACCTATAAAATGTAAATTTTTCATATTTTGTGAACGACACTGCACAGGAACAAACTTAACACAAATTTGTTTTTAGATGAAAATTTAGAAGGGATTCTGTCATTGATTATAAGATATGATGCTCAAAGCGTCATCGGAGCTGTTGAAGAAGTGTTGATATTAACGGTGTGGACAATTGCAGAAAAGTTTCGCATTGCCGAACTCTACGGTTTTTCCGAACTTCGGGTACTAAAACATTTTTAATTGTTTGAAGGTCTAACATTTTTTAGAAAGCAACATTGCAACAACAGATGATAGAAAATCAACGTAAGATCGTAGGTATTCAATTTACTAACAGGGCTAAAATGAAAGTTTTACATGTTTCCAACTAGATTTAAAGAACGGGACCTATTTTGAATAAAAGAAATAACTTTTCAATTTCGGTAGTGCAACAGTTTCTACTGTTTCTTCATTTTTATTCCAAACCCGTTCCATAAACTTAAATTTTGCCAACACACTTTATAAAAAACAAAATATTCAAATAAGTATTATTTTCTCTGGAAAAATTAATTTTAAAGGCAATTTTTAAGAACAGTGTCTGCTATTTTTAGTAAAAAAAATACAAATAATGAAAAAAGTAAAAATTCGTAATTTTCTTGGGTAGTCTAATGCGATTTACGCCAAATCTTACCGATAATTAATCGATTTACAACGGTCCAAAAATTAAAATTTGAAGGGGAATGAAACCGCACGCATATGCCATAGCACACGGTTCGAAACATTTGAAAAAAAATGAAAAATCCATATTTTTTTCCGTCTTTGAAACAATTGCAGCAAAAGTACCAGATGGGTATTTCTTTTACTGTACCTACAGTAAAAGAAATGTGGTTCCATTTAAATCATGTAAACCTTCTCTAGTGAGGTTTTTTTAAAAGTGAAATTGTAGGAGCAACAACACACATGTGATATGATTCGACGACTTGAAAAAAAAGCGAACAAAGGCAAATCATATGCTTCAAGAATCGGTTATCATCAGATGAGAAGAGTGGATATTGCTAAAGAATATATGAAAACTATGGAACGTAACTAACTTGCATTTATTTCAATAAAGCGTCCGAATAAATTCTTTCCAATGATCATTATCTGTCTGCTATTTTTAATAAAAAATTCAAATAATGAAATGTAAAAATTCGTAATTTTCTTGGGTAGTCTAATGCGATTTACGCCAAATCTTACCGATAATTAATCGATTCACAACGGTCCAAAAATTAAAATTTGAAGGGGAATGAAACCGCACGCATATGCCATAGCACACGGTTCGAAACATTTGAATTGAACGCAGAAAAGCGGGCGTTTTTAGGGCGTGGCATTTTTGCAATCGTGCGGCACAGTTACACAAAACGCGGGACGACATTTTGTAATTCGGAGTGAAAAAAATTAGATTAGGTCATAGTTTATGTATTAAACGCAAAAATTTCATTTTTTTTTTCATGCGTTGTAGGCGTTAAAACGTCATTTGTAAAAAAGTCGAATATTTGTGTGCAATGTGTGCAATTTGTCGTAACGGTGTACACACACAAACACGTTGTTCGTGACGACAATTTCGGTTCACTTTAGCCCACCGTGGGTCTGTGGCCGTATATAACATGCATTTACAGTACCGGCCATAATCTTATGGCGCAAGGGTTTTTGGACCCCAAATTTTCTCAATTTTAATCAATGTACCTGAAATTTTCAGACAATGTTTGTAGCATGGCATGCCACGTATAAAACAAAAAAACCAATAAAAATATAAAAATCGGGAAATAATCAACAATTTATGAAGAATGACAAACATTGGTACTTAACCGAGTACCTGGTTCCAATCGGGCGCCTATTTTTTACAGCTTCCCGGTCGGTCTAAACGGGTGCATGTTAATATTCGCTTTTTCGTCATTTTTCATAAATTGTTGATTATTTCCCGATTTTTATATATCTTTAGGTTTTTTTTTGTTTTATACGTGGCATACCATGCTACAAACATTGTCTGAAAATTTCAGGAAAATTGATTAACATTGAGAAAAGTTGGGGTCCAAAAACCCTTGCGGCATAAGATTATGGCCGGTACTGTACTTAAATAAAGCGTCCGAATAAATCCTGTCCAATAATCATCACACCTACTCATGATAACCTAACTATCTTACTAATTCAACAATATACTGCTCCTGGATATATTGAATCAGTACTTAAATGGATTACGAACCAATTTTCAATTTCGATTTCATTTTCATCTTCTTTCCCATATTTGAAAATCTTATTAAAGGCAGCGTTACAGTTAATACGATCCAAATCCAAAGCGAAAAATAGAACTTAAAATGGGGACCCAGAAGGTCGAGAAAACAATAACAATATGTTACCAAATTCAAATAATTGTATTTCGCGCCAATTCCGTTTCTAGGGGGATTAACTTTCTGCATTTCTCGCATTTATTTGTGCGTTCTCTCGCCAGTTAGTCCCCTCAAGAAATCTAGAAATTGTTTTACTCTCACTTATCAGACAATGGGAGAACTCGTTTTTTGGCTGTTTTCCTAGTTCCGACTAGTACAAAAAGAGTCGAAAACTGCGAAAAATTGTTTTTTTTGTTAGTTTTTTTTTTCTGAGAGTTCCGGAGATTTTTACTCGTTTTCAGCAATTTCCGACGCGTTTTACCAGTCGCAAAACTGCAAAAAAAAACGAGTTCTCCCAATCGCGGCCAGTGGCTCTGTTCATATTAATCCGACTTTCCAGCCCATCCTCCAGAACTCTCCAAAACCCTCACACTTCGTGGTTGGTGGATCATCAAGTGATCCGCTGGAAACTTCTTAAAAATGAAACTACTTCACAAATGTTGCTTCAAAATATAATTATACGTCAAGATGTGTATTTTCAATCAAGATTCATTTTATTCACAAAAATGCTGACCCCGTATTAAAATGTTTTTAAATCAGGAAATTTTCGGTTGGACCGAAAAACAACAATCAACGAAACGATGAAGCACCACAAGCTATTTTTATCCAATAAAATTTTCGGCGAAGAAATGCATCAATCAATAATAACCCAAGGAAACAAATCTTAAGAAGAAAAAAACAAGATAGAAAAAAAAATAACAAGAAAATATGTTTGAATGGATATCTCAAAAAGGTGCTGCTTCTCATCCTTTTTAGTTTTCATCAAGGAAGAAGAATTGTCCACTTTTCTTTTGTTCCATGTCTTTGACAGACTCTTTTTTGTTTATACGCGGCCGATATGTTTCCGAATCACGGCGGAATGTGATGTCGAGCATTCTCAAGAATTTGTTCATTCCTTCCAAGAGTGCTTGTGGTCTAAAAGGAAAATTATTTTAAGTTTTAAAATGAGTAAAATTTTGTAGAGATAAACAGTTGAAAACAAAAAAGAAGATTCGAAAAATGTTTTTTATTGGAAAGAATATTTTCCAATAAAAATAGTAATATTAAAATGTTTCAATTTTAGCAGATCTAACCAAAACTCGAAGAGACACAATTGAAATAATCATATTAAAATACAATTGAATTTTGAAAAATGCATTTTTAAAACATTTTTCAGCGTCTGTAACTGAATACTAGTTCTGTAATATGGAAGAGAAAAACGAGCGGGGACTAGTTTCTCGTGAGTGTGAAACCTAGGCCACTAGTTTGTAGTTCGTTTGGACTTTAGTTGTTAACTCATTGAAAACTGTTTTTGTTGGTTTTAAGGTTCTAGTTTTTTTTAGAAATTGACTAGCAGGTGTGTGTATTTACCAAACTATTCTTAGATTTTTGTTAAGAAATTGTGATACGTTTTTTGGGCTGGCGGAACACCTTTCCAACCGAATCTCGAGTTTTGTACAAATTTTTAAGCGAATCATATAAATTTGAACTCACTTGCAAGCAGTAGTTTCAACAGACGGTGTTCCTTCAAATACAATAACCCGATCAGCCAAATAAGTAGCCATTATGAAATCGTGTTCGACAACAAAAGCTGTTTTCTTCGCGTGCATAATGAATCTTTTGATAACTTTAGCGGCGTGCAAACGTTGTTCCGAATCCAAATAGGCTGACGGCTCATCAATCAAATATAAACTGGCAGTTTTTCCGAGACATAATACCAATGCAACTCTTTGTAATTCTCCACCGGATAATTCGTTGACATTTCTGTCGAGAAGAACATCCATCATCAGCGGGTTCATCACATCTGTTTTGAATTGTGGATGTTGGTACATATTTGGAATTTTTTCGTGCAGCATGTATCTGACCTGAAAAAATGAAAATAACGAAAATTGTGCTACTGAATTAAAAAAAAACACCTACAGAAGTTTCCGATTTTGGACTAATCTTCTGGGGCTTGTATGAAATGCTGATGTGTGGTAATTCGGTATCTTCATCTTCCGGTTTCAAAGAACCAGCCATCATTCTGATCATTGTGGTCTTTCCGGTTCCATTTTCTCCCAGCATCACAATAATTTCAGAATCAGAGAAATCACCAGCTTCAACATGAAGTTTGAAGTTTCCGAGATTTTTCGACATTGATGGATACTATAAACGAAAATAATCGAAAGTGGAGAACCAATTTGAAAACTAACAGTGATTGTTCCCGTTCTCTTCACAATTTCCTCTTGTTGCTCTGAAGTTTTGAACGACAACTTTGCTTCACGGAATCGCATGTTTTCTGTACGAATGAAACCTTCCAAGAACATATTGATTCCTTCACGAACACCAGATGGAAGTGTTACAACACCATAAACTCCTGGAACTCCATAAAGACAGCAAATGAAATCGGAAAGATAATCGAGAACGGCCAAGTCGTGTTCCACGACGACAACATAACTGAAATAACTTCGAATTATATTAATTTTGGTATATTTTGAATACTTTGAATCACTAATTCTTTCGCGAATAATGGCAGCAGCTTTGAGACGTTGTTTAACATCCAAATATGAAGATGGCTCATCAAACATGTATACATCAGCATTTTGAACACAGCACATAGCAATGGCAAATCTTTGAAGTTCACCACCGGACAATTGATCAATTGTTCTTGTCAGGAGACCACGAAGTTCTAAACATGTCACGTTTAATATAATTTAAATGAAATTCCTCACCCATCTGATCGATAACAGAATTCAAGTTTTCATTATCATGACTCCGCGATAAAAGCGCATCTACGGTACCCTTAGCAGCTCTTGGAATTTGATCAACGTATTGTGGCTTGATTACACATTTAAGTGTATCTTCCAAAATTCTTGTGAAATAATTTTGCAATTCCGACCCACGGAAATAATTGATAATTGTGGTCCATTCCTGTTCTTTCTTTAAATTTATTTGATGTTTTGAAAAAAAAAATAACTAAAAGAAATACCTGGAAGTTACCAAGATTTGGTTTTTGCTTTCCCGCCAAAATTTTGAGAGCAGTTGATTTACCAATTCCGTTGGTTCCGACCAATCCCAAAACTGCTCCACATCTTGGAGTTGGAAGACGATGCAATTTGAATGAATTTTGAGAATAACGATGAGTTGTTTCATTTGCCAAATTTGCAGGCAAATTGATAATCTGAATTTATTTAAGAAGTTTATTTATAAGTTATTTTTTTATTTTAAGTTAGTTACCTTAATAGCATCGTAAGGACACTTCTTGACACAAATACCGCAACCGATGCAGTGAATTTCAGTAATCGATGAAATTGTTGAAGTGACTTCGACAACGATACATTGTTTTCCTTGCCTGTTCATCGGGCAAGCCTTTTTGCACGCAAGGCCGCAATTTTTCGGCTTACACCTGTCTTCTTCGATGATGGCGATACGGTCCCGTTTATCCGTCTCGTTGTTATTCTGAAGAGGAGCTTTCCTATTCATTTCGCTCTCTGAAAAAATAGATTTAGCGAAATACTTGATAGTAGATTTAGCGAAATACTTGATAAGGTTAAACGGACTGTTTACTGAATTTGTATTTCAATTCCATTTTCATCTTCTTCGCAGTATTTGAAAAACTATCGAATCAAAAAAATTTATCGAAATTTCCTTTTCTAGTACACGAAAAAATCACATTTACAGGGTAAGGCGGCGAATGGCCTAACCGCTCGGCCGTGCGCGAGAGAGCATGCGAATGTGAGAGTGTTTGCAATTGTTAGGCCATTCGCCGCCTTATTTCGGAAATTGGTGTTTGAGTACTAGAAAATGAAATTTTACAAAAAATAATTTTCTTGTATAGGTTTTCAAATGCTGCAAAGAAGATGAAAATGGAATAGAAACCCAAAAACAGTAAAGAATCCCTTTAATAAATTCGGTTTTCATACTATTTTGAGATAGTTGAAGCTCCAGAAAATGAGGTTTATTTGTAAACAAAGTGATTCCAATAATATTATTAGAAATTGAATAATAGGATTTCAATAATTGGCAAATAACGAAAACAATGGTAATTAAAAAAAAATATATATCAAACTCATTTGATAATTGAAACAATAAAATCCAACTATCGAGAATAATAGTCCAAGTAGTGTGTTTTATTAGTGAATGAAAAGTAGACGCTATATGTACTCCTGTCTCGTAAGCGTTCCCGCCACTTATAGCGTCTGTGCATGGGTAATTGCGGACCATCATAACCAAATTGCATTTTTTTCTGACTCACAAAAAATTGTGGTTAAAGAAAATAATTTCTCAACTGCTACTGTATTTTCGTTTTGAACAATAATGGTTTACAGTCTGAGAATTATTATGAACATTATGTATCGACGGATTACATTAAGAATTGAACATGTGTTTTACAGAACATAAAGAAAAAGAAAGAAGGCATAATGAGTCGTTTTTAGCAATTGAGGATTATTATTTTGAAATTTTTTAAATTTAAAGGAGACCTTTACTAATGAATGCAACTGAGGAAGAAAATATACTACCTTATACTTGAAATTTTGAAATTTCATGAATTTTTCGTGTAGTTCTGCTCAGTTAAAGTTTCGAAAATTGGTGTTGTCAAAAAGGGTTTTCAAAATAAATAAAAATACTCAATTTTGGACGAAATTCATAAATATTGGTATCACTGGATAGGAAATTTTTTGTAGATACCAAAAACATTTTAAATTTTGAATTTTAAAGTTTCGAAAATAAGTTTCGAAAAAATTGTTTTCTTCTTGTCATTTTTCTCAGCCTCCCAGGGAGTTTTTTTTTTAATGTCGCAAAACTGTTAAAAAACGAGTAAAAATCTCCCGAACTTCCAAAAACAAACTGTCAGAACAGCAAAAAAATGTTTTTCACAGTTTTCGACTCGTTCTTAGCAGTTTTCTACTCTTTTTGTACCAGTCGGAAACTAGGAAAACAAAAAACGATTGTCCATTGTCTGACAAGGAAGAGCAAAACCATTTCTAGGTTTCTTGAGGGGACTAACTGGCTCTCGAACGCACAAATAAATGCGAGAAATGCAGGTTTCTAGTCCCCCTAGAAAAACCTGGAAATGGGTTTTTTGTTTGTCGTTCGGGTACATCTGTAAGATATTTAGATTATTGTTTTTCTTTAAAGACATCTGTTCAGTTAATTTGAGCTTCTGGCTCCCCATTTTAAGTTCTATTTTTCAGACGACTATATGAGGGTCCGCAATTACCCATGCAGAGAGTTTGGCCTTGACAAGGTTCCAATCGCGGCCAGTGAGGGTAGGTCAAGTGTTTGGAGGCACAAGTGTTCGTGCGTTGAAAAAGTTAGGCCACGCACCCTGTAGAAGCGTTTAGCCTGAAGCAACACGATAAATAAAATAAAATCATTAAATGGGAAATCGAATTCTACTTCGACTATTTTTTTCAACCATGGAAAATGCTTTATAAAAAAACGAACACATGTGCCTCCAAACACAAGGCCTACCCTCCGACCAGTAGCTCAGTTGTTATCAGTCCGACATTCCAGTCCATCCTTCGGAACTGTCCAAAAACCTCAAACTTCGTGGTTGGTGGATCATCAAGTGATCCACTGGAAACTTCTTAAAAATGAAACTACTTCACAAATGTTGCTTCAAAAATATAAGTATACGTCAAGATGTGTATTTTCAATCAAGATTCATGTTATTCACAAAAATCCTGACCCTGTATTACAATTTTTAAAAATAGGGAAAAATTAGGTAAACTTGGCTTACGAATGATATCAATTTCAGAATAATCCCTAGACTTCGCACTACTCAATATCACTTTTTTATCTTTTTGTTAAACTTCATCCGGAAGAAGTACCCATCCACGAAACTGCCGGGTCTCAAAATCGACTGACATGGGTATTTCGGACCATAACCATATCCAGCTTGTTTAATATAAAAAGGAATCTTGATTAGCATATTTGTTATGTGATAATAATGGTGGATATATTTTGGATTCGCGGTTTTTGTACTTGTTAAAATAAAGTTTTGAAAAAATGCCAAAAAAGCCCTGAACTTATTACACAACTTAATATAAGTAGTGTTATTATTCGTAATTTCCAAAAACAACATCAACGGGTGCATTAATCCCAACAACACCTGCTCCTAAACCAATAATAATTCCATATCTAGTGAAGAACCACATTATTATATCCATTCGTTACACGAGTAAACGCTCTTCATTATTCAATCATTCTTCCTCTTCTTCATTCAAGAAAACAAGTTCGACAGCAAAAAAACCAGAGCTTTCTCCACAACAACAAGTGACCACCAGATGGAACGAACATGAGCTATACTCTGCATCTCTGTTTTTTGTTATCCATGACTCCTAACTCGCGCACAACTCCTTTCCTTCTGCTTGCTCCTAAAAAGTGTGCTCTTTATGTTTTTCACTCCGTGTTTTTTTTTATTATTCCATCCTTCTTTTTTTTCGGTGGAAAAAATGACCAAAGCGGCCGAAAACACAAATAAATATTTATGTAAGCTCATAAACATTGCTCCTCGCGGTTTTTCTTTGTTCGTAACCAGTACACGGTTTTTTCTATGAGATTTTTTTTGTGAATTTCCTTGTACCCATATCAAATGCAGTGTATTCCCGCTTATTTCAGATTGAAAAAAAAGTTTGTTTAAAAAATTTTAATGATTTTTTGTGAATTCATTAAAGACAGCTGTTCCGTTAATTTGACCCTACCTGTTCTTAGTTTCAAAAATTAGAGCGTTCTCTCATTAGTATTATGCAATTTATGCGAAATCACACCGATAAATACACGCTTCATAGCAGCCGTGCAAAGTTGAAAAAATAAAATTTTGAATTGCCGCGTGTCCGTGCGACGCGGTCTGTGTCCGTGCAACGCGGTCGGAATTCGCGCGAAACACAATTATTTGAATGTGGCTACATATTGGTAATGTTCTTTGGACCACCTTGGCTCTCATTCGAATTTTGATCTTTTGCCTTGAATTTGGATCGTGTTAACTGATCAGCTGCCTTTAAATAGTAGCGATTCTAAAAATATGTGAACCGAAACAATTAAAAGTTATATAAAAAATAAATTCATTGATATTTTTCTTCATGAATTTATTTTTAATCTACTTTTTTTTAAAACTTCTACTTCATATTTTTAAAATTTTACTTCCTAAAATTGTGCATTTTTTTCCAGAAAGAAAATACGATAATTGTGCCATTTAGAGAATACAGCCACCCGCCGTTGGAATCTGCTTACCCAAATGTTCATTTGTACCTAATTTCCTACCCCCGGATTATGTGAATTTTAGACTCTCCAGACATGGGGAACTCGAATTAGTGCAATCGTAAGCACCCCTCAAAATAACGTTTAAAGAAGGGCTCTACAGAGATAATAAATGTACCTTAAAGACAGCTGTTCAGTTAGTTCTACCCAATATGCACGATATACCAATAAATACCACTTTCTTTCAGCATCTGATACGGCTATTAAAAAATTGTTTTGAAAAAAAGCCGATTTGCCGGCCAAAGTTGGAAAAATAAAATTTTGAATTGCCGCGTGTCTGTGCAACACGGTCAACAAATGGCGCGAAGCAAGAAAATTCAAAAAATGTCGATTTTTCAGAAATTAATTATTTTTCTATTTTTTTCAAAATTATTTTTAATATTAAAAATACTGAAAAATTCAAAAATAGTTTTTTCCCGCGCACACCCACATTGTCCGTGGAGCGCAAGTTCAAATTTGCACCCCTGCATACCGGATTTTTTTAAAATATGAACAGCTGTATTTGAATGAAAATAAACACTTTACTCTCATTCCAAATCTGTTTTTGAAATTTTCTAAAACCATCTAGAAGTCGAGAAAATGAGCTTCAAAACAATGGCCTAGAAAAAGTTGGCCGAACTTTTTCCTATGAGCTTTTCTCGTGTTTTGTTAATAAATAGTTATACAGAATGCTTATATTAGTCATTTTTATGTTTTTTCATTTTAATTTATGTTTTTTTTGGTTTTTTCATTCCTGCGGACTAGTTTTCACAGGTGACCCCTTTTTCTAGGCCATTGTTTTGAAGCCCGTTTTCTCGGCTTCTAGGTGGTTTTAGAAAATTTTAAAAACAGATTTGGAATGGGGATGAAGTCTATTTTCATCCCAGACGCATTCATCAGCTCCGTAAAGCCCTCCTTTAACTATTGAAAATGATTTTTTTTTAATTGTTAAAAGATTAAACGATATTAACAAACAAACCTTATTAAAATTGGAGCTCATAAATTACGGACCGTTGAAAGCACATAATCTTCACTATAGCCCAAAATCCTATTGTTCTCGTATCAATTTTTCTCTACCTTTTTTCATTATCATACACCCATCCTAGTAAGTTGTGTTCTTCTACACAAAAGGTCATCTAACTGGCTACCTGATAACTACAAAGCTACATGGCTATCAACATTAGAACATCTATAGTTTATTGAGAAAGTATTTGTTTTTTTCTCAATACTCAAATTAAAAAAAATTATCTAGGCTAAACACATTATTCGAATCAGAATATTTTTTAAAAAAATTCCTAATAGCAAAATTGTAAATTTCACAAAAAATACCATCTAGTTGCATTCTTTTGAAGGGGTCTCCTCGTGCGCTTTGTATATTTCCAAGAACTTTACCCAGCCAAATTCTGATATTGTTCTCCGTGTCTTGTTTTCAACAAAACTTCCCAAAATCTTGTTTTCGCAAACTTCTAGCATGTTTTCAAGAAACCAAAACCACCCTACATGTGATAATTCCTGTCAGCTTTTTTATATTCTTTAATTTTTATCGATTATTTATACCTTCCATAAAACAACACTTTCTTTCTTTAAATTTACAATCTATCTATATTTTTCTTCAAAATAGTTCATATCTCGTCATCAATCAATTTTCTAAATCTCTCCAATTTGAGCGGCTCTATTTTTGCACCTTCCATAAATACGAGGATTTTCTCTAAACCCTCACCTACCTCCATTTATCTCTACAAAAAATTGTGCCAAAAATACAGGTGTTATTACTAATAAACGCGAATGACGTATACACTAATTCGCGCATTTTCTCCCTATCTTTGTTTTGTTCTTGTCATTTTTCTCATCCAACTGCTTTTTTTATTTTTATTTTCAATCGTCAGTACTTTTTACTAATATTTAGTAATTTACTTTTTTTAATCACTTAATTTTTTCTTATTGCGCTTAAAGATAATGTATCAGTTAATTTGACTCAGGTTTTAATTAAAAAAAATACCGTTTTATTATTGTCAACTTAAAAATTTCGCAATTATTTTAATTTAACTACATATTGTCATTTTTTTCGTCCTTATGAACTCCCAATATTGATTTATTCGTTTTGAATTTGGATATTGTCAACTGGCAAGCTGTCTTGAACAGAATAGGTCGTCCCAATTTGTGTTTGAATCTAAATTCGATTTTTCTCAAGTTTTTAATACTACTCTATTTTGTGCTTAATATAAGATTCTCACATTGTTTCACCATTGGCAAGTTTAAGCCGAGTTGTGACCCTTCAAAATTCGGTACTGTTTGTTCAAATCGATTCCAAACGCGCAACACTGTTTTCGGAAGTTTGTGCGGCCTTTTCCGTGTCCGTACGCATTTAAAATGTTATTTTTGAGTCATTGATGCATTTTTGGTAACTATTAGACGAATTATGCAAAAAAATTTTTTTGTTCGTGCACCTCAAAAAATCCAGGTTTGTCAGTAGAGCGCGTTTGGAATCGGTACAGTACTTCCATAGAAAGGGTTACTGTAGAGGTTAATAACGTGACCAACGTGATTCAAAAAACCCTTGAAATTCGGGAGAACTCAAAATATTAGGCTCAACTGATGAGTTTTCACAGAGTTTTTATTAATCGCAATGTTCTGGCGTTTCAACAATTTTATAAAGAGGCACACTTCTATAAATTTCTTTACGTTTCTTACATATGGTACAAAAGTATATCATATGTAAGAAACGTAAAGAAAGTTACGTTTGAGTCTTTAAGTTACCGAAGTAGGTGAGCAGCAAATTTCAAATTCACAATTAAAAGAGTGCTTAACAGAAATAATAAATGTACCTTAAATGAAAATAGACTTCATTCTCATTCCAAATCAATTTTTAAAGTTTTCTAAAACCACCTAGAAGCCGAGAAAACGAGCTTCAAAACAATGGCCTAGAAAAAGTTGGCCGAACTTTTTCCTATGAGCATTTTTCGTGTATCGTTAATAAATAATCATACAGAATACTTATATTAGTCCTTTGTTATGTTTATTTCATTTTTTTTGGATTTTTCATGCCCGCGGACTAGTTTTCGCCGGTAGCCACTTTTTCTAGGCCATTGTTTTGAAGCTCATTTTCTCGGCTTCTAGGTGGTTTTAGAAAATTTTAAAAACAGTTTTGGAATGAGAAAGAAGTCTATTTTCATTTAAGGTACATTTATTATCTCCGTAATGCCCTCCTATAAGGGTTCAACTGTTTTTTTGAGCAGTATTCTTAATTCAATTAATTCAATTTTTTTGTAATTGAGCACCTTTAGAAAACATTTTACTTCGTGAAACTCGTTTTCTCGGCTTCTACGTGGTCAACACTTTTTTTGGATTTTTCATGCCTGCGGACGATTTTTCGCCGGCGGACCTTTTTTCTAGGCCATTGTTTTAAAGCTCATATTCTAGGCTTCTAGGCGATTTTAGAAATTTTAACAAACTAAAAAACTGATAAGAAATTATTATGAAGTCTATTTATATCACATTTGCATTCAATAGCTCCATAAAATCCATTTTTAAATAGTTACAATAATACTCCGTTAAAATATAGTATTTACAAAATTCGTTAAAAAAGCGTTCTTAGTCATGCAAAAAACATTTGAAAACCAATTTTCCCATCTCCCAATCTTTGTCGTTTTTCCAAGAACATTACTCGCCCTCTCGTTTTCAACATAACTTCCCAAATCTTGTTTATTTCAACAGCATATTTTCAAGGAAAAAAAAAGCACACCCCGACATGTGATAATTCCTTAACAAATTCCATGGAAACATGATATCAACTAGAAAAACAAATATATATTCTTTCAAAAGTTTATATTTCCAAAAATTTTTTGTTTAAAAAATGCGTGTTCTTCCGACGACGAACTAGCGACAATAACAAGAATATAACAATGTTTACTAAAAAGTTCGTCCTTCCTTTTCATTTTTCTTCTACTGGTCACCACCACCATTTTTATACATATCAACCAATACCCAAAAAAAAACACATCATCTTGTAATCTATCAGAAGGGCGGCCATTTCCCTTCACTTAAAAGTATGTCACTTTTTTTTGTTGTCATTCTGTACGTAATACTTTGGAATAATACTTACAAACGTCGAAAAGATGAAAACCTCAGGGAAAGCAATGCACAGGAACATTCCCATTTTGTCCGTGGACAAATCCCGGACCGTCCCGGACATTTACAGTTTTGCTCTAACATGTCCGATTTTCAAAAAATTCACTGCAAATGAAGCTAGAGCGTTACTGAACTCTTTGGTGAAATTTTGAAGCTCCACCTAATTTTCGAGTAATGTTACACATTTGTTTGTTGGCGGCTTTATTTGATCGAAAAATAAAATAATGAAAATGAAATGCATATTTCAGTATCAAAGATTTCAGCTATAGCCTCCAAATTTTACTAAGGAGGTCAGTAATGCTCTCACTTTCATTTGCAGTAAAGTTTTTGAAAATCGGACATGTTTGAGCAAAACTGTAAATGTCCGGGACGGTCCGGGACTTGTCCACGGACAAAATGGGAATGTTCCGGTACATTGCTTTCCCTGAGACATCACACAATCATTTGCTTGATGAGATTTCAAGGTGAAATCGAATCGATTTTATCCTGATTTACATTTTTTAAAGAATTTTTTGTCTTTTTCAGTTTTTCAAGTTCATTAATCAACCTAATTTGTTGACGAACTTCAAAGTTTTAATATGGGTCATGTGTTCCAATCGAAAGTATTTACATGATGATCAATGTACAATTATTTTTGTTTTTTTCCTGAACTTTGTAAGAATCTTCAGTTTCGTGCAGATTAGATTTCTTTTCTTCGACCATTTAGCAAAATTCTTAAAGTAATTTTTTCTCTCGGCTTTCGGGATAATTTTCGAAAAAAAATTGTCGAAATTTTAAATCCCAGTTTGACCACCGGGCCTTTTTGATTCAAGGAAAGTCTAAAAAAAACGTGTTTAATTGATTTTTTCACAACATTTTTTAAAGGAGGGCTTTACGAAGATAATAAATGTACCTTAAATTAAAATAGACTTCATTCTCATTCCAAATCTGTTTTTAAAATTTTCTAAAATCACCGTGAAATTGAGCTTCAAAACAATGGCATAGAAAAAGTGGCCACCTGGCCGAACTTTTTCCTATGAGCTTTTTTCGTGTTTCGTTAATAAATAGTTATGCAGAATGCTTGTATTACTCTGTTTTTTATGTTTTTAAAATTTTAATTTATGTTTTTTCATGCCTGCGGACTAGTTTTCGCCTTTGGCCACTTTTTCTAGGCCATTGTTTTGAGGCGCGTTTTCTCGTCTTCTAGATGGTTTTAGAAAATTTTAAAAACAGATTTGGAATGATTATGAAGTCTATTTTCATCCCATTTGCTCCTTAAAGCCCTCCTTTAAACATTTTTCAAAAATCCATATCTATAGGTTAATACAAAAGAAAACCCGTGTCTCTTGCTCGGTTTTGATCTTTTAGTGAATGCCGAAATTTTAATGTTTCTGAACCAACGTTCAAATTCTACGCAAAAAAAAAAGCTAATCATCATAAACTTTTCATTTTCAAGCTAAATTTGATGACTAACACACATTTTTGTTTTTTTTTGAATTCAGAATTATCAGTAGTCTAATCTCGTCGGTTGATAATGAACTTGAAATGGGTTACGAATGAATTCAATTTTTCTTTTCTAAAAAAAAGTAATGTGTGATAATATTTATTCTATAACAAAAGTTTTACAGAAAAATTTACAAAATGCTCTATTCAACAATGAAATTAGAAAAAAATAGTGTTCAAAAAAATTGATGAAACAAAATTACAAAACAAATCCCTTTAAAGACACACTATCAGTAATTTGAACACTATTTTTTTAAAATTTCATTGTTGAACAGAGCATTCCTTAAATTTTCCTGTAAACTATTTTTTATAGAATTTATTTAGTTTTGAAAATAAGATCTCAAAAACCCTTCTGAAAAACTTTGTTTTCGGTATTCTATCAAAATTCCTAATTTTTCTATTTTTTCTAGTTTTTCGCATGTGTACAAGGTTCCAGAAGGTTCTTTTTGTTTTCCTTTTATTTCAAAATCTGTAAAATTTTCTTTTCTTTAAAAACAGTAAGCAAACAAGAAGGACCCCCCCTGGGGTTAAGATTTTGTTGCAATAGGGCGCACATGAAGAAAACATCGAAGTTTGAATTGTTACCCCGCGAAAAAGTGTTTAGTTAATTTTTTCATTTGTTCTCAACACGTTTATTACCCCCATCTTTTCTCCATTTTTTTTTCCAATTAATTGAACATTCCACTCATCATCGAACCAAAAACCACAACTTTTCCTGTCCTCAATTCACTTGTTAATGTTTCTATTATTTTTTCCAAAGAAAACCTTTACTTTTCCGTCCGCTCCAAATCCAAATTAATACTTATGACCCAGCCGCTCTTTTCCCTTGTTCTCTCCAAAAAAAAACCATATCGCGCGTGTGTTCGCTTTTCTTTCCCAAGGTCGGGGGTGGGGGCGACGACGACGACGACGACGACGAATTTTTTTTTGGAATCTCTCTTCCTTTTCTATCTTCTTTCTCGTTTCATAAATACCACGCATACTACTTTTGTTCATCTAGTAATATATATCTGCTATTTATACCTTATATACCTGTAACCCCCTGCTTGTCTAGTTCTATCCTATATGTGTACACTATTTTCATTTTGATATCTTGACCGATATGCAAGAAGTTTTTCTTCATTTTTCAATCAAACCTTTTTTCATTTTTGTTTTTAAAAACCTTATTCAAAAAACCTTATTCAAATAATTGTCTTTTCCAGCTTTCTCTCAAATGTCGATCTCCACTAGGTGGGTCGCTATTTTTCTCATATTTCTATACACGACTGGACGAATTGGAGAAGCAGCCGATGAAACGACGACCACCACAAAATCGCCGAAAATATTAAACGATGGTGAACCACATCTGACGACCGATGACAGCGGATTCTTGACGGTTATTCAAGGATTCGCCACACAGTTGCAATGTGTGTTGAATTCTTGCTCGAGTCAGGTGGCGTGGTACAAAGATGGCGATCGAATTTCGTTGGGAACGAAGTTTATCAATGCGACGGCGATGGAAAAAGCTTACAAGTTTCAGCATTCAATTGAGGTGGATTATGAAAAAGGTGGGAGTTTGGAGCAAATTTAAAAATATTATATATCCAACTAGATGACCTAGAAAATTAAAAAAAAACTTTAAAAAATGGAAAGAATTAAAAACTCGTATACAGCTTAATTATGTGAAAAATACAACATACTCAATGTGAAAGAGTTTTAGTTTCAAAAATAATTGTTTCCTTGCACTTTTTCATTGTTCTTGTGGAAAATACCCAAAATAAATCATGCTTGAATGGACAACGTTCTCATAAAGATAGGATACCATTTAACTTCATATTGTGAATATTAAATTACACAAATTCGAGTATCGTAATGGCTTAAAGGCAGCTCTACTGAGCTAATTAATGCGTCTGAGATGAAAATAGACTTCATTCTCATTCCAAATCTGTTTTTAAAATTTTCTAAAACCACCTAGAAGCCGAGAAAATGAGCTTCAAAACAATGGCCTAGAAAAAGTTCCCATCGGCGAAAACTAGTCCGTGGGAACTTTTTCTAGGTCATTGTTTTGAAGCTAATTTTCTCAACTTCTAGGTGGTTCTAGAAAAATTTAAAAAGAGATTTGGAATGAGAATGAAGTATATTTTCATTTAAGACGCATTTATTATCTCTGTAAAACCCTTCTTTAATTGTTTTTTGAGCAGTATTTAAATTAATTCAATTTTTTGTAAGTGAGCACCTTTAGACATCATTTTACTTCGTGAAACTGATTTTCCAGAGTTTTTTAAAATGCAATTTTATAACTTTCGGATTATTGGAAAATAATTATAGAGAAACAACTTTTCAAAACAATTTTTAAAAATCATCAGAAAAATTTAAACTCCGAATTCTAAGATTATACAATAGCATTGGAAAATTAACAAAAAAATCGGACTTTGAGAAGTTGTAACGTTTCTCAAACAGTATTTAAAAATGTATCAAATTCTTATTTATTCATAAATTCCTATTTATTCATAATATGTTTCAATTCAGGATGTTCTGGTGAATGCGATGATTCAAACCCATGTGCCGAAGGATTCTCATGTGTCGATAATCAATGCTGTTCTTGTCGAAAGGAAGAGTTCACTCTTGTGCTCAAAAACTTGACATTCGATGAGTCTGGCCGTTATAAATGTCAACTTGGCAACAAATCAGAACTTCTCGAGTTTCAAGTCGAGGTGTTAGGTAAGTCGAATTTAAAGACAGTGTGTCAGTGAATCAAAAAGGGTCAAATTAACTGACACTTTGTTTTTATTGTTTTACTTAAGAAAGAAAGAAAAGCGAAATAGATTTTTTCCAGAATCTGGATTGAAAGGCGGCTTCCATGAGAACATCTCATACGATCATTCGGAATGCTGTCAAGAGAAAGGAATCTCGCCACTGTGTCGTGGAATGTGTAAGCCTTCTGAAATGGATCAGTATCATTTTGACCCAACAAGCTGTAAAACCGATGATTATAAACATTTCCTCTCATGCGCTACGGAAGGTGGGACAAGAAGTCATGTACACTGCTGTAAAACTCAACTCGTTCCAAGTTTCTGTTACGATTTCTGCGCTGGAGATTTTCAGGTAATTTAAAACCCCTTTTCGAAGATATTTTTACAAATGATTCGGAATTCAGATGCTTCGTCGATCTCATCGCCTATGCCTTTATTACCTCCCGGAAATTTTCTCATGTTTGGATAGAGCCTACCGTATGTTAAACCCAGGTCCAAAAGGCAGTCAACGTGGTCTAGGTGGTCATGTACATTATTCGGCTTTCATGATTGATAAACCTGTGGCCGGAAAATGAAACATCCCACCTTGTTTTTGTTTATTTTTATGTTGTTGTCTTTGTTGTACATAAGTTACCGGAAATGTTTCGAAAAAAGAAAAAGTGCATGAATTTTTCGAATATCCTTGCATGCTTTTGTTTTCTCGTTTTTGTTTCATTTGTAATAAACCATGTTGCACATCCTTTTGGACCTTTTTTCCAGCACATCCATCTATTTTACATGTTTTTTGCAGTTCCATTCCCTGACCCGCCGCATGATATCGAAGTGAATCCAGTGGATCATGACAAACTCTCGATTTGTTGGAAAGAGCCTGAATCGCACGAATCAAATAAGAAATTTCCGATCATCGACTATGCGGTTTATTATAAAGAAATTCCGAATTTCCCACTATTAGGCGGTGACATGGGATTGCCTTTATTAACTGGTGATTATTCGGATATTGGCGATATTCAAGAGGATGAATATCAACAAGAAGAGGATATGGGAGATGGCGAAACGGAAGAAGTGGTGAAAGATTCGAAGAAGGAACGGAAGAGAAGAGATGTAAGCGTTGGGGGTACAGCGATAAGTATTCGACAGAAAAGAGCAACAATGGTGATTGTGACAAGGGATGAGGCAACGAATTCCACCACAATTCGAGAGTTTTCATTTAAAAATGTGAGGAATTTAAAGGATATTAAAGGAGGACTTTACGGAGTGTACCTTAAATGAAAATAGACTTCATTCTCATTCCAAATCTGTTTTTAAAATTTTCTAAAACCACCTAGAAGCCGAGAAAATGCGCTTCAAAACAATGGCCTAGAAAAAGTTTGCCTAACTTTTTCCTATGAGTTTTTTCGTGATAAATAGTAGAATGCTCATGTCAGAGCTTTTTTAAGTGTTTTTTTAAAATTTAAATTAAAGTTGTTTCATTATTTTTTGGATTTTTCATTCCTGCGGGCTAGTTTTCGCCGGTGGCCCCTTTTTCTAGGCCATTGTTTTGAGGCGTGTTTTCTCGGCTTCTAGGTGGTTTTAGAAAATTTTAAAAACAGGTGTGGAATGATAATTAACTAGGAATCCTATTTTCGTGTCCTACGTATTTTGGAAAGAACTTAATGTATATGCGTAGGTATGTGTGTGTATAATAAAATGTGAAAATATTACAACCCACAACTACCGTATACCTGAGATAGCCATGTGCCTTTAAATCCACGTTTTTTCGAGGTCACCAGTTTGATGGTTTGTAACTTTTGAATGGCTTTATCGTTTTAAACAATATGTAGCTCAAATTGAAGATAAAAACGTGAATTTTAATAATATCGTAAAAAAATAAATAAAAATTAGTGTTTTATATATCAAAAATAGAGAAAAAGAAGATACTTTTTCGAAAAAATAAAAAGATGGAATTCCTGTGCATTGAGCTATCATTTTTCGGATTCCACGCATTAAAAAACCTTTGTCGGTAAAAAATGTCGAAAAAAATACGGTGGGAAAAAAAGTTATACAACATAGAAAATTAGGGATCGCCCCATGCGCAAGCTGTGTGTGTGGTGGAGGTGTGCTGCACCAAATGCAAAACTTTTATTTCATGTAACTTTTGAACGGATTGACCAAATTAAACAATTTATAGCTTTTCTGAAAGGAAATTTCTTAAATATGAGTAGCCATGTTAAAAAATTAAAAAATTTACCTATTTTCAATTTCGCATATGCAAATAACCTATTCAAATGTGGTAAAAATTGAGTCTTCCAAATATTTTTTTGTTTTCCATTTGAAAAAAGGTAAATTATATAATTTTTCTAAAATGACTACTCATCTTTAAGAAATTTCCTTTCAGAAAAGCTATAAATTGTTTAATTTGGTCAATCCGTTCAAAAGTTACATGAAATAAAAGTTTTGCATTTGGTGCAGCACACCTCCACCACACACACAGCTTGCGCATGGGGCGATCCCTAATTTTCTATGTCGTATAACTTTTTTTCCCACCGTATTTTTTTCGACATTTTTTACGGACAAAGGTTTTTTAATGCGTGGAATCCGAAAAATGATAGCTCAATGCACAGGTATTCCATCTTTTTAGTTTTTCGAAAAAGTTTCTTCTTTTTCTCTATTTTTGATATATAAAACACTAATTTTTATTTATTTTTTTACGATATTATTAAAATTCACGTTTTTATCTTCAATTTGAGCTACATATTGTTTAAAACGATAAAGCCATTCAAAAGTTACAAACCATCAAACTGGTGACCTCGAAAAAACGTGGATTTAAAGGCACATGGCTATCTCAGGTATACGGTAGTTGTGGGTTGTAATATTTTCACATTTTATTATACACACACATACCTACGCATATACATTAAGTTCTTTCCAAAATACGTAGGACACGAAAATAGGATTCCTAGTAAGTCTATTTTCATCACATTTGCTCCGTAAAGACCCCACCCCCTTTAAACATTTTTTTTCAAAAATCCATATCTATAGGTAAATACAACTGAAAAATGTGCAACTGTTACGGATCTTCGATCAGCGACAAGATATATTGTTTATGTGACCGCTCGGAATGAATATGGGACTAGTGTTCCATCAGTGAGAAGTATTACATCAACAAATGTTCATACAGTTCGAAATAATGAAAGTCTTCCGGATGCAATGAGTAAATTACAATTTTCATTAAAAATAATTTATTTCCCAATTTTCAGAATGTTGCACAAACAGCAATGTCAGCTCGTTTTGTGCTTCGAAGATGTGTAACGTTGCAAAAGATCCGACATCATTTTCGACAATCTCTATTGCGACCACTTGTCGTGCCGAATGGCCAAAAGTTTCGCCATGTATTGCTGACGGCCGAAACCATACGGAATGTTGTCTGAAGAAGGGCGTTCAACACGATTGTTTGGAGATTTGTAGTGGAAGTACGAAAGAACTTGGAGTTCATAGTGTTTTGTGCCTGAATTTGGATCTTCAAGCGATTTATCAATGTATTCGACAGGGTTATGGTATGTTCGATTATTAGATTCGGGTGATCCCGCAAATTAAATTTTCTGGAACCACCTAAACATATCGAAACAAAAACAGGCTCTTAAGTCATAGGTACTCTATGCATATACGCGCCTACTAGAAATGGGAAAAACTTGTTTTTTCTCTGAATTTGGGTGATAAGGGCTTGAGAATTGTTTTTTTACAATATATAATATCGAAAAAATGAAAATAAATATTGACCACAAAAATTAACTTCTGAAAAAAACGTAAAATTGTAATAATTTATGATTTTATTGATCACAATTACTTGAAAATAATTGTGTTTTAAGTATTCTGCATAAGTATTTAGACACTTGAAAATAATTGTTTTTGCTTTAAAGGAGGGCTTTACCTAGATAATAAATGTGCCTTAAAGGGGGGCTGAGGGGACGAAATAAATAGTTTAGAAATGATGAAAGTATGATTGTTGATAAATAAATGAAAAAAAAATCAAAAAAAAACCTCGAAAATAGCGAAAAAAACAATTCCGAAAAAAAAATCATACCCCCTCTCTTCGCCCTAATGGCCGAAGAAACGCTTTTTGTTTTCTAGGCCATTTGTTTTTTTCTCGGCCGCCTATTTTTTTATCTTGTTTTTCTCTTCTTTCCAATTTTTTTTTCAGAGAAAATTATCCATAAAAGAGTATTAAAACAAATAAACGTTCAAAAGAAATGTATAAAAGAATTTAAAAAAAATATTTTTTCAAAAAATAAAATTAGGCGGCCGAGAAAAAAGAGACGGCCTAGAAAATCAAGAAGCGTTTCTTCGGCCATTAGGGCGAAGAGAGGGGGGTATGAGTTTTTTTTCGGAACTTTTTTTTTCGCCATTTTTGAGTTTTTCTTTGGATTTTTTTTTCATTTATTTATCAACAATCATACTTTCATCATTTTTAAACCATTTATTTCGTCCCCTCAGCCCCCCTTTAAATGAAAATAGACTTCATTCTCATTCCAAATCAGTTTTTAATATTTTCTAAAACCTCCTAGTAGCCGAGAAAATGAATGAGCTTAAAAACAATGGCATAGAAAAACACCTGGCCGAACTTTTTCCTACGAGCTTTTTTCGTGTTTCGTTAATAATTATGAAGAATGTTTATATTAGTCCTTTTTGAATGTTTTTTTTCATTTTAATTAATAATTTTTTGCATTTTTTATGCCTGCGGAATAGTTTTCGCAGGTAACCACTTTTTCTAGGCCATTATTTTGAAGCTCATTTTCTCGGCTTCTAGGTGTTCTTAGAAAATTTTAAAAACAAATTAGGAATGAGTATGAAGTCTATTTTCATTTAGGGCACATGTATTATCTCCATAGATCCATCTTTTAAAACCGAGCTCGTACAAACTTTGATTGAAAATATAAGTGGAACAGTATCTTTAATGAAGCTCCCTTCGGAAGTAAGAAAGAATTCATACGCTTTTTTTTTGTTGAAAATAGGCCACCGAAAATTTTGTTGCCAAGGAAAAAATATCAAAAATATGTATACAGTTACTTAAAGGGATTCTTTACTGTTTTTGGATTTCTATTCCATTTTCATCTTCTTCACAATATTTGAAAACATATAAAAGAAAAATATTTTTGCGAAATTTCCTTTTCTAGTACTCAAACACACCGATTTCAAGAATAAGGCAGCGAAATGGCCGAATAATTGCAAACACTCTCACATTCGCATGCTCTCTCGCGCGCGGCCGAGCGGTTCGGCCATTCGCTGCCTTACCCTGTAAATGTGCTTTTTTCGTATACTAGAAAAGGAAGCTTCGATAAATTGATTTCCTTCTACAGGTTTTCAAATACTGTGAAGAAGATGAAAATGGAATTGAAACCCAAATTCAGTAAAGAGTCCCTTTAAAAATATTTTTCGACGCTTTTAATTTCTTGAAGTTTCTGCGTAGACACACAATTTCTCAGAAAAGTGCCATCTGCTAACTGCCGCTCCCAAATTTGTTGTTTTTTTCAGAAACCCATCCAAGCTGTCCAGTCAACGTGACAATTCCTTCGATAACTGCCCACAGTGTGACTGTTCATTGGGATCAACCGGAAGCAAACGCACATTTGGTTGAAAACTACACATTGTTCATTCGAAAAAACGAGCACGGAGAGCCTGTGAAAACTGTGATGAATGTTCTATCCCCACACACTGAAAATGGACTGGATCCTGATTCCGAATACGTGCTGACAATTCAATCTCATTCAGCAAATGGAACGTCACTTCCATCGACAGCGAAGTTGTTCACAACGCTTCCAACAACAAGACCACCGCTTTGTACAATTGGCGAACCGATTTATATGAATGATGGAAAAGTTCTGATTTGTGATGCTTCGAATCCATGTCCAAATGGTTTTCGATGCACTGGAACAGGCAACGATTTATCATACTGCTGCCCTCACGACGGCTCACATTCTTCCGACGAGTTCCAGCAATGTTGCAAAGAGCAAAAAATGCCTGACGCTTGTATGTCGACTTGTTTCTACAATTCTACAGTTACCAAAGAGTGTCAAGATAATTTGAACATTTGGATTCAATGCGCTTCTGAAGGACACGATCATATGCGATGCTGCCTGCGTGAAGGCGTATCAAAACCGTGTCAAAAGGCGTGTATGCATCCGTTTACTGTACCATCTGATGAGTGTATTGATGAAGTCCCGAAATTTAAAACCTGTTTCACCGGTGCTCACATTGCTCTACCAGCAGCTGTTCGAAATTTGGAAGTTACTTCGATTACTAAAGATTCCGCTACGTTGTCATGGGAGGATATTGAATCAAATATTCTCACTTTTAGAATTCAGGTAAACAATTTTTTAAAGCTAAAATATATTTAAAATTTCTTCCAGCTTTTCGACGCAGATGGAGCTCTTATCCAAACCGCAAACAGTTCGGCGGATATCTATCGATTCTCCGAATTGGAAGCGCAGAAGAAATATTCGGCGAGAGTTTTTGCTATCAATCTTCAAGGTGAAGGACCACCATCGTGGAATATCTCGTTCACGACTAAACCGGCGCAAGTTTATGATGGGGATCGGCCAAAAGCGCCAGAAGGATTGAAAGTGGCTTGGAATTCTGGTCCAAGAGTTAACATGACTTGGAATCGGGTGATTGCGAGAATAAATGATGATCCTGTTAAAGAGAGCTTGGAATATACGCTTTATTACTTGGATACGGAAAAATCTGATGTTTGGACGACACTCAAAACGAATAATACATGGGTTGTTCTACGTGATTTGGTTCAAGACTCGCTTTATTATGTTTATGTGACAGCGAAGGAAGAAAATAAAACAAGTCGAAGTTCTTCAATTATAACAATTTTGGCTCAACAAGGTGAGTGCTTTCATTTCTTTTTCATTTTTGATGTAATTAATTTTATTTGCAGACTCCATTGGACTTCCAGAACCAAAAATTGAAATCAAACCAGACCACAAAGATGGAATCTTCGCACCTGGTGACAAAATAATCGTCAATTGCTCACTCCCAAACATCAAAAAACACCTGAGTATTGATTTGACAGTTGGTCCACATATTGTTCAAAATGATCACGGAGCACTTTGGGTTGTTCTCGAAACAGAAGCCGATGAAAGTATCGACACGGCGACGTGCGCAGTATCAGAACCTGATGGACGACAACATGTCGCCATGAAACATTTGGTATTGGAAAGTGAGTCTTCTTTTTTCGGTTTTCAGCCTTTCACTATCAATTTCAGAGCAACCAACGGTGACAATGAAAAAGGATAAAGTTCGAATACTTGATGATCAATCGGCTGAATTTGAATGTATTTATCGTGGAGGAGGTGCGAACCCATCGATTTATTTCGAGAGAAATGGAAAACGAATCAATAAAGGATATATGAGAGTGAAAAAGACTGAAGCTGGATACATTGCCAAGTTTGTTGTGAGTATTTTTAACTGATTTTAAAATTTATCTCTTTTTGGATGAAAATAGACTTCATTCTCATTCCAAATCTGTTCTTAAAATTTTCTAAAACCACCTAAAAGCCGAGAAAAATGAGCTTCAAAACAATGGCCTACAAAAAGTGTCAGGCGGCGAAAACTAGTCCGTGGGAGCTTTTTCTAGGCCATTGTTTTGAAGCTCATTTTCTCGGCTTCTAGATGGTTTTAGAAAATTTCAAAAACAGTTTTGGATTGAGAATGAAGTCTATTTTAATTTAAGGTACATGGTTAATAAATCTTTTTGAAATTTACAAATCCTAACATTTTTTCCCGAAATTTTGGAATTTTATTTCAAATTTATTGCTACTTCAAATTTGTAATTTTCATCCCGTAATTGAAATTAATCGAAATATTTTAAGAAATCTATTCATTTTGTAAAAGAAACTAACTGTAATTTTTTCTATAAAGCTTTTAAATTTAAAAGCTTTACACAGGCAAGTCGCAATGGGACGCCACGCGCACGCCAGGCGCGCCTCAGCGAACTTTTTTGTTCGCTGTGGCGGGCGCGACGTACCAGCTGCGGCGTGCCGGAGGCGTCTGCCACGCGCACCTGGCGACATTTAAAAAAAAAATTGGTCTGGCTTTCCCTTCATTCTCTTTTCATTTTTCTGTAAATTTGATAGTATTTAACGCGTATTTTAGTTGATCAAACTTTATTTATTCATGTATTTAAATGCAAAATAGTTTAGAACAAAATCATATCAATTACAACAAAATTAGGAAAAAAAAGTACATTATTACAGCGAAAAACATACTCAAGCAACGGTTTGGGATTTAAAGAGGATACTGATAATGTTAAAATGAGAAAACGTTTTTAGATGTGTGAAAAAAATGAAAAATGTGGAACTATACAATTTTTTAGACCAAAAAAGGTTCTGAAAAGTACAAAACTTCATAGTACATAAGAAACTACCAAAAATAGGAAAAATCAGGTTGTAGTGGAGGCAGCTCTGAGTTCACAGAAAAGTAATGGTCATGGACGCGAGAAATTGAGCGATAGAAACACAAAAACATATTTTAATGTTGAATTTTCGGTGTCTACGTCCAGAACTTTTCTGCGAACAAGGAAAACTGCATTGATCTCCCCAGTAATTAAACTAAAATGGTCCGAAATTCATCTCTGTCGAACATTGCCTATGTTGCTTGAATCTTGAGCTGTAGTCCATTTCACGGGTCATATTGATTTTTGAATGCAGGCAGCAACAGGCTTCTGAAAATTACAGAGATTGACGTTAGTTGATAAGGAAATAAGCTTACATTGACTCGACGTATTCCGTGATTTCATCATTTAACCCCAATTTTTGCTTCACTATTTAGATTTTAACCTGAAATTAAAAATATATCATGCCGAAATATACAGCTGCTCACTTACGCGAACGATCTTGTAAAAAAACTTCGCACTTCCTCTGCTCTTTTTTAATCGAAATTGATGTCTCGAATATTTGACGTCTGAAACGTAACAGATATGTGTATATTCAAGAAGGAATGCGGCATAAAATAAGCGAAGGAAAATGGTAACGGTTAACATATCGAGAAACTAAGAACGACTGCAAAAAATATTTTTTTAAGTAAATGAAAGCGATAAATACAATTTTTCGATGCTTCAAAATGTTCTCATTGGATTTTATATTCAGTTCAGAAGTTTCTTAGTGATTTTGAGCAAGTACTGAAAGAAAATAATATACTCTAAAAATTAAATTTGAAATATTTTTTTAAGTGGACGATATGTCACAATTCTTGTTAAAAAACAATCGCTGAATAAAAATTAATTAATAGAAAACAATAAAATAGTTGTTTGTTAATTTTGAAGAAAATAAACGCAAAAAAAAACGGAAAAACAAATAATTTTACACGGAAAATTTCGTTAGCACCGCCCACGCAAGAAGGTGGCTCGCATTTCGGCAATTTTGCGGCGCGCAAATCCAATTTGTACTATTTTTCGATATGACAACCAGAATCGTCTGAAAATTGATTTTTAACGGAACATTTCGAGAAATTTGTTATAGAAATGAGAAATGACAAAAAATAAAACCCAAATACTGACCTTCAAAGGTTCTAACAGCGAAAATAAAATAATTTGAAAGCAGAATGAGATTTAAGATAATTTTAGTTTGAAATTGGAATGAAATTACCTTAAATTTACAGAAATCATTATTTACAAGCTTTTTTCATTCAGTTCTAACTATTTTCATAAAGAATTGATGAATTTAGAAGCCACCTGAAAAAATAAAAATGAAAGGTCGCCAGGCGCACGCCACGTGTCCGCGGGGTGCGCCACAGCGAATGTCGCTGACGTGTGGATGAGGTTCCAAATGCGGGTCTTCTGTTTTTGGGGCAAAAAATAATTTTTTTCATTTAATTTGTTGAAGTCTTTCAATTTTAACCATGAAATTGCATAATGTATGTCAAAAACCAAAAATTACGGAAAATCCAATTTCAGTCAAAAATGCATGTTACATTTTTACTAAAAAATGTCCTAAAACTAACGAGAATTAGATTTTTAGTTAAAATTGTAAAGAAAACAAACTATTATTTATTTTAGGATACTTTTGACACATCAGTTATCTGTTTTTTGAATAGATAAAGCTGACTAAACTTTTTTACATTGACGACTCTTCAAATTGAATTTCAAATGTTTTAACGACATTCAAATAACACGTCATGTTGAAAAAATACGAATCAAGTTGCTAAGTTTAATTATTTTGCAAAAAACTGGTAATTTTTTAAGGCTATTTGAAAATTGCAAAACAAGGTTCGCTGAGGCGCGCCTGGTGTGTGCGTGACGCGCACCAAACACCCGGGCGCACCTGGCAGACGCCTCGTGTGCGCCTGGCGACTTGCCTGTGTATAGAAAAAATTCTATAAAGCTTTAAGTTTAATTTTTTAATTTTTAATTTTTTTTGCATTAAAATTCAACGTCTATTTTGCAGCTCAAAAAAGTGCAATCGAAAGATGCTGGATTCTACAAATGCGTCGTTCAAGATGAAAGTTATAAGGATTTGAAACTAGAAGCAGACGCCGAACTGATTTATACCGACGACAGTTTGCCAGTCAACCCGAAACTCATCGTTCAATGCTGTGAAGATGAAGGAATCACCGGCGACTGTCTTCAAGCGTGCTCGATCGGAAAATCGGCGCTTTCGTCAAACAATCAGAATTGCTCTCGATTTGCCGCGTCACTTCTGAAATGTGCATCAGATGTACGCGATCATTCGGATTGCTGTATTGCGAGTGGCGTGTCGGCTAAATGTCTACCATTGTGCTCTGGTGACTCATTCTCACCGGATGTCGATTGTACAACTCATGCGGTTTCAATTATGCATTGTTTTGTGAAGAGTCATGAACATGTACCGCTGGAGGTGTCTAATGTTCGCATCAAGAATTCGGAAGGAACGAAAGGAAATGTGAATATTCAATGGGATTATCCGCCAACAAGTGATTATAAATATTTCGCGGTTTATTATCGAAAGAAATATGATGATAATGGAGATTGGCTGATGCAGAAAACACTTCAACAATCGGTAAATATATATGTTTTAAAAATGTTTGCAAATTAATTTTCTCAGATTGATCTTGATGTTGATCCATCAGAAGAATATGAAGTGGGCATTTTGTCAGCGAACGCGTTGGGACACAGTCCATTGGCATATTCAACAATTCCAAAGGATTCCGAAGGAAGTCGTAGATCTTCTACATCCAAGGGGTCTTCTTCATTCTTCTGGATCTTCTTGATTTTGGCAACATTTGCAGTTCTTATATCCAGTAAGTTTATGTTCTAAAACTTTGAATTGATAAAGGATGTAGCCTAGAAATGACATCCTGAAAATATTAGAGGGTTATAACGCTTGAACTTAAAAATTACCTCACTGCGACGTATTTTTACAAGAAAAACTGATCATTTTTGAAACAAAATTTGAATTTGCTCCGATAGAGGATTCTTTTCCTATCTTGCGACCATTTAGCATCATAATTGATGTTCATTTAGTATTTCAGAAGCCATTAACTGCTTGTCCATTCGAAAAAAATGGTCAAAAAGAAAAAATAAAGTGAAAAATTGTCAATTATTCCATTAATTTTCAAAAAATAAGTCAGTTTTCTATCATGATTGAGTACAGAACAATGTTTTAAAATATAGCAATGGGAATACATGAGATAAAACGCGCTCTATTGAGATAATTTCGATTTTTTCACAAGAATGGTCAAGTTTCCTAGTCAAAATACGTCGAAAAATTTTCAAACTACATGAAAAAGATAAATTTGAATGCATTATGAAATAAACTTTTCAGTTCAACATGCTATTTTGCGAGAAAATTAAAGCTCTAAGTTTTAAAGAAGGACTCTACAGAGTGAATAAATGTACATGTGATAAAAATAGAAGTCTTACTCAATCCATATCTCTTTCTAAAAAATATTTCTATAAGCCAGGCCAACTTTTTTCTAGGTCATTATTTTGATGCCGGTTTTCTCAGCTTCTAGGTGGTTTTAGAAAATTTTAAAAACAGATTTGGAATGAGAATTAAGTCTATTTTCACTTAAGGTACATTATATTATCAGTTATATTTTTATTTCAAGTACTGTAGAAGCAAACCGATTCCAAACGCGCTCTACTGATAAACCTAGATTTTTTGGGGTGTTCCGGTGCACGGACAAAAAAAATTATTGTTCATAATTGATCCAATAGATACCAAAAATGCATTTATGACTCAAAAAATAATATTTTCAATACTTACGGACACGGAAAAGGTCATACAAAATTGCGAAAACAGTGGTGCGCGTTTGGAATCGAATTGAACGAACAGTACTTTTATTCACTATATAATGCCCTCCTTTAAAGTTTTTTCTCAATTCTGGCCTAATGACAGCTTCAGAAGCCTTCAGAAGAATTATTTTAATCGTTTTTTCCGATAGGTTTAAAACACTTGAATTTATTGATTTTTTTCGGGCGCCCATGGGTCCAAACCAGATCCTTCAAAAGTGCGGAAAACAGGCGGTGGTGTCACTACCCGTTTTCGGGTTTTTGAGGGATTGTTTTGCTCAAAATTACGCTTTTAAACTTAAAATTTTTTGTTGATTCCATTAATTATAAGCGATTCTGAATCGATTAAAAGCAAATTTGAAAATGAATAAACAGACACATTAATTTAAAAAAAAATGATAGAATGATAATCAAAAAAAAATTCGATGAACCCTGCAAATTTCTTTTTTTAACAGTGATGGCAGTACTTGCAAAACGCCGTGAACTTCCATACCCATTTGGGAAGTTTATGCGTCGTCGAAATGATCTCAATCAACCAACCGTTGCGTTCGAAAATCCCGCATATGGAAATGAAGTTGAAATCCGAGGACTTGGCAATCATTTGGACACTTCCAGCACAACCCAATCTGAATGGCAAAGCCCGAATTTAGAAGCTTCAAATGGTTCGAATGAAAATAACCATGAATATCGGAATGGGATGAGATATGCGAAATTGGAAACATAGAATCTTCTCGTTTTTTCTTATTTATTTTTTTTTAATTTAATTTTTTTATGAATATTGTTTTGCTCGAAACTTTCTTGTGATCATTGCTTATCTTCTCCTAACACTCTTTGTTTTTGTTAATTATTTTCTTTTTTGCGAGTTTATGACTAGTTGCGGGTGGAACTGAAACCAATTGTATTTTATTTTCCGAGTTTAGATTTCGAGTTTCGGTTTTGAAGAAACTACCGTATTTTGTGAATATTTTTTTGATGTTTCGGAGAATAAAGATGGTTTTTCGATTCGGGGTGCTTCCGATCATTATTTAAAGGAGGGCTTTAGGGAGCTAATGAATGCGTCTGGGATGAAAAATAGACTTCATGCTCATTCCAAATATGTTTTTGAAGTTTTCTAAAACCACCTAGAAGCCGAGAAAATTAGCTTCAAAACAATGGCCTAGAAAAGGTGGCCACCGGCGAAAACTAGTCCGCAGGCATGAGAAATTCAAAAAAAAATGAAAAAACATAGAAAAAGTGCTAATATAAGAATTCAGAATAACTATTTGTTAATGAAAAAAGCTCATAGGAAAAAGTTCGGCCAGGTGCCCCCTTTTTCTAGGCCATTGTTTTGAAGCTCGTTTTTCTCGGCTTCTAGGTGGTTTTAGAAAATTTTAAAAACAGTTTTGAAATGAGAATGAAGTCTATTTTCATTTAAGGTACATTTATTATCTCCGTAAAGCCCACTTTAAACATTAAACAATGAATAAAAATCACTGTTACGTATTCGAAACAAAAGAAAAATGAAAAATTCATGAATAGCCAAATTCTCCCAAAATTTCATGAGCTATGATTTCTATTTTCCGTTTTTTTTTCAAATTTCCGATGTTTGCTCATTTTCAAAATGATATATTTTCATGCTCTTTCAGATTTCTTCCGCAACAATGATTTCTCAACCCCCACAAAATTGTGGCAAAATTTTCGAAATTCGTAATCTTGTACGTTTTCTTATTTCTTGATACTTTTCAATTTAGGAGGGTTTATTAAAATTCGACTAATATTCGTATCTTTTTGTGGCATCTCTGCAAAAAATAAGGGAATTCTTGACCTTTTTCGAGAATTCACATGACATCAGCATTTGAGCCCAAGACAAAACTATGAATACTAGAGTGGGTTATGATAGATACTGTCAAGTTATGTGGTTTGTTGGGTGATGATGATATGTCTGGACCAAAAATATACTTATATTTTTGCAGAAATTGCACGCGAGAACCATGTAATTTAATTAATAAAACAAGGAACTAAATACTTTAGATTTCTATTAATGGAATATGCCAACCTCAGTCGTGCACTTAAGGACTTTCTGTAAATAGTGAATAATAAGCTTTTAAAGTAAGAAATTAACAAAAGTGGGAGAGTACTGACATTGTTCGAAAAGTGAGAAAACGAAGCACATTTGAGTATTGTCAACTCAAATATTCTTGATCATGCAAGTTGCTTTTGACCTACCCAGAAAATCTAAGTCTCTCACGTAGTCGCGCTATTTTTAAATGCGAGCGGTTGCGCTGCGGTCTTTCAGTAGAAAATAGATGATCCAAAATTTTTAACTTGATAATATAATTCGTAATATTAACTTGCACACTATCTTTAAAGGGGGAGGGTCCCGAAGAGCTCAGAAATGAGTTTCAGGTGAATAAGAATGGTATTATCTACCAATTGATAGCAATAAAAATTTAAAGGAGGACTTTACGGAGCTAATGAATGCGTCTGGGATGAAAACAGACTTCATTCTCATTCAAAATCTGTTTTTAAAATGTTCTAAAACCACCTAGAAGCCAAGAAAATGAGCTTCAAAACAATGGCCTAGAAAAAGTGGCCACCGGTGAAAACTAGTCCGCAGGCATGATAATTCCAAAAAAATGAAAAAAACATTTTTAAAAAATTAACGAAATTTATTAACGAAACACGAAAAAAGTTAATAGGAAAAAGTTAGGCCAACCTTTTCTAGGCCATTGGTTTGAAGCTCATTTTCGGCTTCTAGGTGGTTTTAACAAATTTTGAAAACAGATTTGGAATGAAAATGAAGTCTATTTTCATTTAAGGCGGATTTATTATTTCCGTAAAGCCCTCCTTTAGGTCGAAAAAATAAGAAAAACTGTTTTTTAAAACACTTAGAAATCTATTATGGCCGAAGAAATGCAGTCTGTTTCTAGGCCATCTTTGCGTTTTTTAAAATCAGGATTTTCCAATAACATTTCCTTTTGAAAAATCAAAAGAAATAAAAATTTTAGTTTCTGGACGGTGTTTTCCCTTATATGGCCTAGAAACGCAGATTGCATTTCTTAGTCTATATTCATATTTTAAACTTTTTTATTTTTATCGCTCTCCGGAACCTCGATTAAAGAATATTGAAGTTGATTTAATGTGTTCTCTCCTCATTTTCAGTGACGAAACGCATCGGATCTCCTGACTATGAGTCAGAACTTGTTATTTTTGTTCAATACTTTATCATACGTCAAAGTCCGGATGATTTCAAAAGTGTCTGGAAAAAGTTTTCATTCTTCGCTTGCTAATCCTTATCCAAATGATGTTCGAAGACAATGGGTATAAAAGATCAATATCTTTCCAAAATTTTCAAATCTAAATTTTTTAAAAAATATTTTCTAGTTTTTCAAGGCTCTTCTCGAAGCTTATCTCATTGATTATCTCATTTTCAATTAAAAATATTTGTCTCTCGTTTAAATTCTCGGGTAAATAATGAAAAACAATTTTTCGAATGAGTTCACAAACTAAAATTTTTGAAACAGCTCCTTTTTTCAATGTAGTACGGAAATTAGTTAAGGAAATTAACTTGGTCGAAAATCATTATAAGACAACATCATCGATGCATAAAATTTTCAATTTTTCCAGATTGTTATAAGAAAAGAAGACGTTGATTTATTCATGCATCCATGATGTCCAGAATCCGGACTCCGGATTTCAATCGGAAATTTGTTTAGTTAGTGGAAGTAGCGTGATATTATTGAGAAGAGTAGAATGATTGAAGCTCGCTGAAATAAGTAACATCTGCATAACTGTTAGATTCATTAACATTTTCCCAACAGGCTTTAAATTTGCATCTTGTTTTTATTTTTATTTTTTGCTTTTAAAAAAATGTATTTAGCATTCTTTGCAGGATTTGTATCTATTTTATTTTTGTCTCAAAGCTTTTTTTTGAGTGCAACCTAATCTTTACATATTGTTCTAGCTTTTGATTCGTTGCAGGAATTCGAATTTTTTATTTCTTCTCAATTTTTCTTACCTACAAATTCTTGAAAATTTTAATTTCTTTAAAAAGATTCATACATCGAAATTTAAGTCCGATAACGTGAATTCCTCTGAAAAATGGGATACTATTTGAAAGCGTTCCCGTGTGTTGTAGAGCCAATTTAATGATAGATTATGGGCTCGGAGTTGAAAGGGTCAAAATTAGATAAGTGGGACAGAGTCTTTAAAAATAATTTATCCATCATTGTTACGCTTTGTTCGAGCATACAACAAGTCATATGAAACAACTGTATTTTTTGAGCGCACGCGCTTTCCGGTCGCCTCACCAGACATTTGATAACGTTTAAAGGTAGCTTGTCAGTTAACACGATCCAAATTCAAGGAAAAAAATCAATATTTCAATGGGAGCCCAAGTGGTTCAAACATTCAAATAATTGTGTTTCGCGCCAATTCTGACCGCGTTGCACGAACCCCGGCCGCATTCAAATTTTGATTTTTTCCACTTTTGACCGCTGCTGTGGCGCGTGTATTTATTGATATGATTTCGCATAAATTGCATTGTACCAATGAGAGAATGCTCTAATTTTCAAAATTGAAATCTGGTAGGGTCTAATTAACAGGCCCGCTGCCTTTAAGGTATAAATTATTTCATTTATCGGCATGGGAAAAAGCTTTAAAAATATACGAAAAACATATTTTTGTAGCTATCGGTTACAAACGCTTACATTTTTCATATCTTATATTGCCGAATAAAACCCAATTGAAAAAATGTATTATGCAGTGTTTGCAACGAATTTTGTGTGTGTGTGTGTATAGCGTATTCCAATTACTTTATAATTCTCCATATTGAAACAATAATATGCATATTAATTCAACATTTTCATCTGCCTGGCGTCATTTTTTATTTCAAAAATTCAAAAGAGACGGATTCGGGGCGGAGTCATCACATTCTGGATTAATACTTCATCCATTTTCTGGTCTTTTTCCATCATTTCTTACTTTTTCTCATTTGGATTTTTGCCTTGTTGTTGGAAGACGGATTACTCCTTGTTGTTTGGAGAAAGATTTCGAGTTTTAATTACAAATTACATTTTGTTTTCAATTTTATAATTATTGGTTCAACTTCAATGTGATTAATTCATCTTCAATGCGCTTAAAGGTAGTATGTCAGTTGATTATTTCTTTGCCAAAATGTCATTAAAGAAATAATTCTCTAGTTTCCACTATTCGACAAAGTTGAAACTAAGTGATACTCTGTCTTTAGCTTTTTTCTTATATTTGATTTCTGATGAGATATCTTTAGTTTTTCTTCTGAGATTAAATATATATCAACCTGATATCATTGAACATTCGAATTTCATTATTTTACTCGGTAATCCAGTAACAAAGTAACAAAGTCAGAACAAAATATGAACTTTAGAGGATACTTGTAAGAATAAACACTAAAATCTGATATTCTAAACCCCCCCCCCCCCCCCCAATTCTGATATTGAATTTGTTTTGGCTGACAACTCCCATTTTGTTATAATTGTTTAATGTGAAAACACGAAAACAAATTATTAATATTTTGTAGCCATAAATTATAAGTCTAGCAAAATAAACAACATCTGAAAGGTAGACGTAGGTATGACAATCTGTGACTTATCTCATATCATTGAGACGACTATTCAATAACTTTAAAGGTGGGCTTTATGGAGATAATAAATGTCCCTTAAATGAAAATAGACTTTATTCTCATTCCAAATCTTTTTTTTTTTTTTCTAAAACCACCTAGAAGTCGAGAAAATGAACTTCAAAACAATGGCCTAGAAAAAGTGGACACCTGGCCGAACTTTTTCCTATGAGCTTTTTTCCTGTTTCGTATACTTGCAGAATGCAGATGCATTAAGCAGATGCATTATATATTAGTCCTTTTTTATGTTTTTTTTTTCATTTTTTGTGGATTTTTCATGCTTGCGGACTAGTTTTCGCCGGTGGCCCCTTTTTCTAGGCCATTCTTTAGAGGCGCGTTTTCTCGGCTTCTAGGTGGTTTTAGAAAATTTTAAAAAGAGATTTGGAATGAGTATGAAGTCTATTTTCATCCCAGACTCGTTAATTAGCTCCGTAAAGCCCTAACTTAATGAATAATCTCATCATTTTTACTTTTTTTATTAATTTCAACCAAAATTTCCATATTTGGCTTAACATTTTTCACGAATTTCGAAACGGGATGTTCTTGAAATGTCAATTTGTATAATGTACTTGCGATTATCTCCGATTCGAAAGGGGGAAGAATTTGCAAAAAAGCGGATTACGATGGTCTTTCAGAAACGCCTCCAAAAATTGTTTTTTTTTCTTTCCAATCGGCTTTTTCGTTTCAGAAACACCATATTTTGCATTTCCTCGTCCTTCCTTCTCGAAAAATAATCCATTGATAAAGAATTAAATTTCAGTCTTTCAGTTATGTCAACAACCCTATTCGCTTGGCTCTTTGTCTGTATTATTGGTGCCATAAGTGCTCAACCTTTGTTCGGACTTGAGAAACAGCTTCTTTATTCATTCCAGGATCCAGATGAGGTTTGCCTTCTTTTTTACTGATTTTTATGTCGGTTCAAAAAAAAATTAAAAAACACATCGTTGCTCATCTGCGGTATTGATTTATCCAAAATATCAAATCCATATTTTTGGCAAAAAGAAGATAGGTTCCACCGAGATTTGAACTCGGGTCGCAGGATTCAGAGTCCTGAGTGCTAACCACTACACCATGGAACCTTATGCCACCACAATTGAAAGTTTACTAGTTGTTATTCCAAATTTTTATTAGATTATTTGAGAAAATATAGAAAATAAAAAATACAGCTGACGTTTTGTGAAATCTCTCCTGATACGACTAGAATTCCAAAGATGACTAAGCATCCAGAATAATCGATTTAATCGATACAGCGTCTTTATAAATATACATTGGATTGAAAAAATTCCCTTCTTGAAAATTTCGAAAAAATTGAAAATAATGTATTTTTTTGAAAATTGAACATTTTTGATTATTATTCCACATCGCTGGTTTTTTGTTTGTAAGAGAATTAATTCGTGATCAATAAATAAATAAATAATTTTCTAATTTTCTAAAAATTCGAACAAAATCAAAACTGCGATATAAGGAAAACTGATAATTTTTGAAATTTAATTTGAATTTGTCTCTATAGAGCGCGCTTTGTCACATTTCAATGTGAATATGTTTTTAAACAGTGTTCTGAACTCATTGTCAATACGTTTCCGTAAACTGAGAACCACTTTTGCGCGTCACTACGATGCTACGCAGTGACGTGACGGTCGGTTGTTTAGCGTCAATATATAAATTCAAATTTGAATGTTTTTTTTCGCATTTTTTGAAGAAAAATGATTATTATAAGTATGGGAAAGAACAAAAAAGAAAGAATTTATCAAACTTTCAAAAAAATGTATGCAGAAAACACACAAATTAGAGAATAAGTTCAAATAGAGACTTCTGGATATCTAATAACATAAAAGATTCACTATACATTTTAAAAAGATCTTAATGAACTCCATAAATCAGTTTCTTTTTATAAAACCGAATATGCTTCTTTGAAAGAAGGAACTAACACACGAAATCGAAATTCAGCCTCAAGAAAACTATTTTTTTCGATTCACAGTGTACGCCTATTTATTCTTCTTTTCCACGCTATGGATATTTTCCAGTTTACACTGTTTTTTTTGATAAACACATATAACTCAAAAAATATTGTAACTCAAAAAAAACACACATTTCGAGCGTAATTATAGGCCGGATTCATCAAACGATTTAAAAATCTGTTTCTGAATAACTGCCCGATTTTAGACAAATCTAAGTATGTTTGCATAATCAAATTCAAGCTAGAAGATGTTCCGCGGGCACATAATATTCTTGGAACGAATTCAGAATTCATGGAACATTCAATTTCTTGGAACGAATTCAAGTGTACCCATTTTTCTTTTCAAAAATTAGTGAAAATAACAAATTCGTTAAAATATTTAACACTACGTCTTATACCATCGTTCAGACCTCTCCAAAATATCATATTTCGTGTTAGGTGGGTCATCAGCGAAGTGATCCACGGATAACTTCTTGCAAAAAATGGAACTACTGACCCTACCCAACCCAATTATCAACCATAGCTGGGATACCGCGAGGCCTAGTAACGACCTTAACTTTTGGCCTAGTAACGACCTTAACTTTTTCATGATCATAACATAGGAAAATGGAATAGTATGGACTTGGTTTTGGTATCAAAATGTGCGTAATAAACCAAATTTTTCAAATAAAAAAAATGAATGCGACCGCATGGCTCATTCGCCCGAATGTGAGCTCGTCAATCCGCCGCTCTGAGGATTGGAGGAGTGCTTCATAGGTTCGCACTCATTTTTTTTACTTCAAATTTATATTTTCGGACTCAGCTCAGAAAGACGAATCTTGTGATATCAAAAATTAAAGAAGGGTGTTGTTTTTTGGATATTCGTTTTTAAGTGTTTTTTCAGCGTTTTTGCTGTTTTTTACGTTTTGTAGTCGCCTTAACTTTTTTTTTTGTAATGAGATTGTAATACGCTGTTTCGAAATGGCCACATCCCACCTATGTTGTCAAAAAATGGGTGGGGTGGTGAAAGAACTGAAATAAAGACAAGACCAGACTCACTTTCTTCTCAAAAATTCCGAATGTTTTACAAAGCTTGGACAAATTGGCTTGCGAGTGACATCTATTCGAGATTGATCCTCATGTCTCCCCCTACCGATTACCACTTTACCCATCGGAATTCAAGAGTTTTTCTGTCAATAACCTATAGGTTATTCCGTGGAAGATGGACCCTTAATTTGCCTATAGATTGTGGAGAGTTGTGTAATAGTTATGGTAAATGTCTTTTGGATTTATCGTTTGAATACTTCTTAATGAATATTTGAAAAAAAATCGAAAAAACCCATTACTTTCTTACCAACCTAATAAATAACATAAATTTTTTTTTGAGAATTTGATCAACTCTTTCTTTTTTGTTCTTTCCCATACTTATAATAATCATTTTTCTTCAAAAAATGCGAAAAAAAACATTCAAATTTGAATTTATATGTTGACGCTAAACAACCGACAGTCACGTCACTGCGTAGCATCGTAGTGACGCGCAAAAGTGGTTCTCAGTTTACGGAAACGTATTGTCAATCATGACATACTTATTTTCCGAAAATTAATGGAAAATTGATACTTTTCACTTTTTTACGTTTATTGTTTCTTTTCCTCGACCATTATTTTTGAATGGAAAAGCAATTAATGGCTTCTGAAATACTAAACTAACATTAATGAAGGTTCTAAGCGTTCGCATGATAGGAAAAGAATCTTCTACCGGAGTAAATTCACATTTTGTTTCAAAAATGATAAGTTTTCCTTGTAAAAATAGTCAAGTCGCAGTCGAATCCAAAACTTTAGCGTAGAAAAATCTTCGATCTAGTCGAACATTGATTTTTGATGTTCTTTCCGAATAAAATTCCATTCAAATACGTATTTTAATTCAAGAAAAATTAATTTAAGTATTATAAGTACATAAATATTCATCGCATCACCCGTTGAAAGCTTATAAAACATAAAATTAGAAATGTGTTCTATGCCACTGTTTTGAAACGTGATTTCGTAGATCCTAGAATTGAGCCCGAGTTATCTCTCATCATAGGCACATTTATGGGCTCGGTAAAGTCCCTTCTTCAAATAATTTTTTTTAGTTCGAAATCATAAGTGCCAACAAACGTTCGCCACTTTTAAACTTGGTTGGATCAAACATTCGTTTCACTGAACCTTATAGAAATCGAATCCTCAACAAGAAAAAGATCCGTTCTGTGAAACCAGAAGGTAATTTGTAATGTTCATTCTCCTTTTTTTAATCACCAAACAATTTTCAGATCCAGTTCTCTTACCACTCCCATGCACTAAAGATCAATGTCCACAATTTTACCAATAATAAATTAATAAAAATTTACATTGTTGCCTTCTTTTTAATAGATCCAACCTTTTTGTCACCGCAAAAAAAAGCCAAAATTACTTTTTGAGAAAATTATACACACCAAGGAACATTATCTACTTTCATTAGAAACAACGATTGATTTGGCTTATAAATAATTTGTGAAACCTGTTGAAAGTGACCAAAATGATACATAAATTAGGGGGATGGGGGGAATATTTCAAAAGATCGTTTGATTGTTTGACAAGAAAATTGAAATAAGGAAGCAGGGACACCGTAGAATGGTTATGGACAAAAATAATACAACTTTTAAAAAGTCATGGTGATAAATTATGGCAGAACAAAAATTTAGCTGGATTTTGCTTTTATTTAAACTTGTACATTGATTCCAGTTCGTTCCAAGATTTGTCCCATCACTGTGGTGCGGAATCCCAATCTGTAGAAGACAGAAATTTAGGAAGATTAAAACTGATATTTTGAAAATCTTACTTTTCCGTAATATTCATTGCACGATTGGCAACACCGCGAAGGCGCAAAGAAGCGTGGATGAGAACGATCAAGACTGGGAAAAGAATCCTGAAAATTAGAAATTTTTCTTAAACTTTTTCATGGATGAAAACTTACGCAAAAACAACGGAGAGAACCGACGGAAGAACAGAAATAAATCCATAAACGATCAGGATAATTCCACCAAGTGTGATCAATGGATGATCTTTGCGAAGTTTCGAAAGTTGTGGATCTGATGAAACGGAGAAGATCAATGTGGCGACCACGGCAGTAATAGCGATAAGACCGGTAAACACGTCCTGAACGAAGAGGGTTTAGAATTAAAAACTTATTTTAGTGTTAAATACCTGACTGTTCAAAAAACTTTGAAATAGAAACAACGCAAGAATTGTTGCGAAATAGTTGGTTTGAAAGTAGGTGAGATTCGAAATGATGCGATTGTTCCATTTCTTCAAGTCTTTGAATGGTGGTCTCTGAAGTTATTGTACATTTTAGAAAACTGAAATAAGCTTCAAAAAATACCTCATATCTATCAGTCTCTAGCAAAAACTCATGAAAGTTTCTGAAAGGTGGAAGTTCGACACCGTGCATAAGTCGCATGTTTGTTTCCGTTGGTACATTTCTTTCAGACGCCATTTTGGTTGCTGAAATTAAATGAAAGTGACGCTAACATATACGAATCAAAGAATGCAAGTGAGCAAATACTATGCGAAGGGGGAGCATATGAACTGAACGGTTGTAAACTTTAAACACTCTCGGAGCTCATCGCAGTGCCATATGATTTGAAATAAAATTTCACAGCTTTTTCAAGTGGATTGGGATAAATCTCGAGATATATAACGAAGATAATTGTTTCGTAGAAAATATATAGAAAAAATAAGAAATTATGAAACAAAAAATTAATGTGTTTGGATGACCGTGAAAGGTTTCTTTTTTACAATATGAAAACAAAGGTTTTTAGGAATAGGTAATGGACCTATTCAGTTTGAAAAAAAAATACAAAAAATGTCGAGAAATTCAATGCAGAAATTGCAGAGAAATGTCGAGAAATGCAGTGAAATTTCAATTTCTCTGCATTTTTTGAACTGGTTTTCTTCAAGACCCAAACGGTTTAATCTGTGTCCCTTTAAACAATTTTATGAAAAATGGTTGTTTTTGTGCCTATGGTTGTGGAAATTTTACCAAAAAATTAGTAGTGAGTCCCAATGGCCCTTAGACGCCCAACATATCTGATTTAGACCGAAAAAGACTGTCTCGGTCGAAAAAAATGGCATGCCGAGAAATGCAGAGAAATTGCAATTTCTCTGCATTTCTCGACATTTCTCTGCAATTTCTGCATTGAATTTCTCGACATTTTTTGTATTTTTTTTTCAAACTGAATAGGTCCATAAGAAATTTATTAAGGTTTTTCTTGAATTCTTCATAAAAAATAATGATGAGAAATAGAATGGAAAAACATAAAAATTGAACGAAAATCATTGGAATTATTGGCAAACTGCCAGCATGTGCCTTTAATGCGAGGTCTCACAACGACATCAAATTTGGGGGGAGGAGTGTGTACTGTAGGTGAGGTGAATTATTCTTCAATTTTCCCATTTTTTGTTGATTTTCGACTCATTCCGAAAAATTTCGAAAACTTGTGTCAAATATATTTTCGAATAATTTTTCTTCATTTTTTATCTCTCCAAAAATTCATGAAATCTTGTTATAGGTAATAAATTCTTGCAAAATGGCAGAAGAAAGCGTTTTGGCTTCAATTGCTCGAGGAGACGAGTACTCGAAGATTTCGGCTCTTCCAAAAAACATCAAGAAACGCGTATGCGCTTTGAAGAAGCTCCAATTGCAAGCAATTGATGTAAGGATACGTTGAATTTTCAAATCATGCTGATATTCATTTTTCATTCAGGTCGAAGCTAAATTCTACGAAAGAGTTCATGCTCTTGAGATAGAATTCGAGGAACTTTTCAAGCCAGTTTATGAACAGGTTGGAATTCGTGTTTTCTTTTTATTCACCGTAATATGTTATTAAGCGAGGACAAATCATTCGTGGAGACAAGGAACCAACAGATGAAGAGGCTAACGCCCCACTCATTGCTGAAGTTCCACAGGAAGTGCTTGACGTATGTTTCAATTTGATTTATAAACTTTTTGCACCTTATTCAAAATGCCAAGTTGAACTTTACGTGGTGTTTCTAGTGGTGCAATATAAATTATGGTCTTTATTCCCGTTCTGTTAACTGTTTGCAGCGCGATGAGAAGATCATGACAGTGAAATTTAAAAAAATTAATTTACGTATTATGTTCTTACAGGCCATCTATGCTAAATCAGAGCCAGACACTGATGCTAAAGGCATTTCTGACTTCTGGTTGGGTGTTTTGAAGAACTGTGAAACTGCAAGAGAAATGATTCAAGAACACGATGAACCAATCTTGTCATACCTTACAGACATCACAAGTGAAACTCTTTCCGATCCACCAGTGAGTTTGTTTTTGTATTAAGCCGTTTTTTCGAAAAAAAAAATCCTCGGTTACAGAGATTCACCATCGACTTCCATTTTGCCAAGAACCCATACTTCAAGAACGAGGTTCTTCACAAGGTGTACTTCTTACAATTGACACCGTCCACTGATGATGAAAAGATTTACTACGACGGACCAAACGTTATTAGGGTCACTGGGTATTCTGTTGGCGCTTGATCGATTTTTAATTTTAAACTTATAGAGATGCTATTGAATGGGAAGATGGCAAAAATGTTACCAAAAAGGTCGTCAAGAAGAAGGCTAAGAAGGGTGCTAACGCTGGAAAGTTCTTGACCAAGACTGTTAAAGCCGACAGCTTCTTCAACTTCTTTGATCCACCAAAATCCCCAGATGAGAGAAATGAAGAAGAAGAAGAGGATGAAGTAAGTTTCTCATAACTATTCTCTATCTAAATTAGCGTTTCAGGGAGAAACCGAGTTGTTGCAACTTGACTTCGAGCTTGGGCAGTCTCTTCGTGACGCTGTTATTCCACGTGCTGTTCTTTACTACACTGGAGAAGTCGATAACGATGATATGCTCCCGTTCTTCGGAGAAGATGACGACGAAGACTACTCGGACATCGACAACTAAAAAATTTCACCCACTTTATCTTTCGTCAAAAACCTTTTTCCAACAAAACAAAAATCACTTTATAATTAATTGTTTACTTGTCGCCTGTTTCATCCTTTTCTTACGTTCCTCAATTTACGCTCATCATCATAATTATAGGCGGAATTGTATTGTTTTTGTTGCTTGTTATCACTGACCTGTGAGTTTATGTTAACGGTCACCTACAATTTTCCGCAAAATAATCTCTTCTTCTTCTTCCCCGAATGCCTTAAAACGAGTAGTTGTTGAAGTAGTGATGTTTCATTGTCTATGTTACTCCTATCAGTGTTTTTGAAAGCTTGTTATTCAAACAAATTATTTTTTCGGACACTGCTGGAATTTTTTATTTCAAAGTGCTTCGTCGTTGTTATATTGAATTCAAGTTGAATAAAACTTGTTACTTTATTTGAACTTATTTTAACCTTTTTTTTGTTCATAGGCAGGGCTATTATCTTCAACGAGGAAAAAATTTCAAAAACCACTTTAATGTTCTCTAGATGACTTCACCGATTCACATTTTGATTGAAACTCAAAAAACCGAAACTATTTCTAGTCTGGATAGTGATGAATTATTGAGTTGTTTGAAGACAATTGAAGTGAATAATGATCTATCAGTGAGACTATGTGAACGACTCTCCTTTCTAATTTTTCAAGAAACGTCGTTTGGACTTTTGAAAATCGAAAAAGATCATATTTGGCTGAAAATATTGACGAGAATCGGCGAAATTTGTGAACAATTTCTGGAAAATCAATCGGATTACAACAAAGGTGAGAATGGGTGTTTTGTTTAATCGGATTATGAACTTGAAATCATTGAATTTCAAATTTTTCGTCATCGATTCCTGAAAAAAATCAATTTTCTAAAACAAAAAAATATTTTTTGTTGATTTTAAGTTAGTAAATAGACGAATCACAAATACAACATTCCTTTTATTTTCCTTTCGGTGCCGTTTATTACACAGCAGCGGCCGTCTACGGTTTTTTGTTTCGAAAACTTGCGAAATAAAAGTCTATCTGCGTTTCTGCGACAAATGCGAAGTTGGTCGTTTCTTTTTCGCGAAATGCACTTTGAACATAGAAAAAAAAAGTGCATCGAATTTTTTTGTGATGAAAAATCGTGAAAAAAAGTAGTGGCAAAAGAAATGGGGAGATTTTTTATGATGTGAAAAGATAAAAAGGCGAGATAAACGAGTTGAATGAAAGCTTTTTATTGGAGGAGCTCTTAGTATGTACATAAACAGGAAATATTTTATTTTTGAAAATTAAAACAAGAAACGGGCATTATAAGTTGAATTTGAAGAATCTATTTAAATTCGAAACAAAAAAATTGAAATGTTTTCGAAATTTGGAGATAAAGTTGTCCCTGATAAAATACAGTGCCTTTATTGGACTTTTTAACAATAGAATTATATAAAATTTTAATAATTATCAATCCTTATTTAATTTCAGGTGCTGAATGGTTTGCTGGCCACTCATGTTCATCATCGGAACCGAATCACACAAAGGAACGCTTACTCCATTCCTCAATTGTGTCTTCTCATCTACTCGAAAGAAATTTTTTGGAAACTCTTGGAACGATCGAATCAAATTATGGTTCGGTTTCTAGTTTGGCACAGAAACTTTTAAACAATGATGAAAGGTGCTTAGTCATCATAATTGTATTGCTTTCACATATTGATGAAATACCGTAAGGTTTTGTTTTCCGTTTGGCTAGGTCATGAGAATTTCCTGTTTTCAGGCATTCTTCGGTATTCCATCCTTCGTCGTTATTCTTCGCCATATTGAATTTGATTGATTTCGATTGTCAAGTTATAATCGATTGGCTCACTTCTGAATTAGTGGCATGTTCTTTGATTTTGCGGGTTTTGAAATCAACTTGTAACCCAAATACAGTTGATCATTGGAAAAATGTCAATATTGGGTAGGAATTGAATCTCTCCTTTAATCATATGATATTTTGTAAATAACAGGTACAAAAAACGGAAAGTATTATCAGCACCATCGCGTCCAAAATGGAAAATTGCTGATGTTGAATGTAAACCGAAACTAGTATTGAAAGTTGTTGAATTGATTGGTGAACAGAAAATGGAAAGGGAATATAGATTGACGGGTAGTCGGAAAAGAGTCGAACAAAAATTTGAGAGTTTGGAAGATGTTGGAGGCGATATGTGGGGAAAATGGATGGATACTGTAGAAGAGCTAGGATCGAGATTGGAAAAATTGAAAAGGGCCAATTTAATTGCGAATAAGTTTGATGTTATTGTGAAATGGTGCGAAAAGTTTTGTGATTTGTATAATAAACACTGAAACCATTAGAATTTCTTGTAAGTGATACACTGTCTTTAAAAAATAATACGTTTTCCTCTCCGTTTGCGTACTACATACGCACGCATATAATAGCACTCTTTTTCTTCTCGAAGTTAATGCACACATGGCGTATTGGTTAGTGAACGCGTGGGTCAAACCAATAGACGCAGGTTCGAGACCACCGTTGCATCTATGTGTACTCATTTGTTGTATATCGGCGAATGTAGAAGGGAAATGATGCGAAATGGAATTGGATTCCCTGACGAGTAGGAATGATTCAGGATTCTTGCTTATAGTCTACGGGATTGCGCAATTCTTTTTTCAAATATTTTTATTCTTAATTTTACAGTAATCAATAATTTAATAAAGTTATTGTGAGTTTGTGAAGACGATAGTGAACTTCTTTCTTTGAGCCAAATTATTAACCATTCTTCTCATTGAAACCAAAACTCTTTGACTTGAAGCGCTGTATGAACTAGAATCCAAAGTCAATATTGTGCCGTCCAATTTGAAATCATTGAAGTCTGGCTGAGATGGATAACCGAGAATTTCGATGACATCGAGTGTCGGAATAGTAACGGACTGCAAAAAATATCATTAATGGCTTAGTGATCGTAAAAAATGATAAATACCGAAGTGCATCCTTCACAAGTACCAGTAAGTGCTCCACCAAATTGAGAATAAGTGAATGAGAATTGCCAGTGAACTCTTGGATGGTTTTCGATGTTATCGTTTGGAATCATATCATCTCCACCGTCGAAATATAGTTCACCCTGAAATCCATTTTTTAACTTTTAAAAAAATTGAAAATAAATACCGTTGAGGTTGCACTCGGTTTGACAGAAATCAAAAGTTCCAATGGATTGAGTCTTGAAGCAGTTGTTGTAGTATTTGGCGATTGTCTAGGAAGAATGTATCCACCGCGGACGAATACAGGAGTAAGTGAGGCTAATGGAGCATCGACGTCGTTGAATCCAGTGAACATTTTTTGTCCATAAGTTTCTGGTTGGAGGGAATACCAGGTATCAGACGGGAAGTAGGCATGAACTTTAGTTTGTCCCTAAAAAATGACATGGAACTTTGAGGCAGACCCCCGTATCTATTTTTTTGAGTACTTTTTCTGCTCATCTCGTTAAATGACCAACTAAATTATGTTTAATTATTAATTTCCTTTTTTTTTAACAAAAAATAGTTCCTAATTAGTTTTATTGATCAAGAATATTTGAGTTGATCGAGTTGATCAACTCAAATATTCTTGATCATTGCGTTTTGAGGTCTGCTCAACCTCACAGACTCTCCGCACGCACGCACGCGGCTGCCGACACTCAACACACTGGAAAATTTTAAAAATTTATTTTCCCGCGAATTTTCTAGTGTGTTGAGTGTCGGCAGCCGCGTGCGCGCGTGCGGAGCGTCTGTGAGGTTTAGCAGCCCTCAAACTGCAATGATCAAGAATATTTGAGTTCACAATACAACGTAGAAAAATGTGCTTTAACAAGTTCTAATTACAATAAAATTGAGCAAGTTCAAAATCAGTTTACCTGATACAAAGCAGGAGCAATCATCAATGCAGATCCCCAAAGAAATTGCTCACTAATATCGAGAGTTTCTTGATCTTTTGGAAATTCGAAGAAAAGTGGTCGGATCACAGTGTGACCATAACGGGCGGCATTGTAATGAAGACTGAAAGATGTTCGAATTAATCCGGCCAGATTTTAACTCAATTACCTATAAAGATATGGAAGATAATAATATCTGAAAGTGAGTGCAATTTTGGCAGCATTTGCAACTGATGGCCAAACAGCTGGATCTTGATCCGGTTGTCCAATCGAATTATGATCTCTTGAGAATGGAGAAAATGCTCCAAATTGATGCCAACGAAGGCAAAGCTCTTCATTTGTTGCGTCGTTGAATCCACAAATATCCGAACCGACGTATGGAATTCCGAACATGTTGAACTCCATTACACCAATTACTGATGTTTGAAGATCCACCCAACGAGCTCTGTTGTCGCCAAGCCAATGTCCACCATATCTACCAGATGATGGGAATGTGCTTCTTGAAATAACAGCCGATCGTTTCCCGGTAACAAGTGGTAATGCTCGATAAGTGGCACGTGCTTCACTCCAACCATACAAACTCTTAGTGTCATAAAAGTTGCGAGTTCCTCTTGCAGTTTTTCCTAGCATGCAAAGTGTTTTCGAAAACAGGTATTCACCATCTCTCTGGAATACTGCATGGGTTGGATATGGTGGAACTTCAAGACTAGCATCAGCTCCTGAAATTGGGCATGAGAGTTTGGAATCAGCAAGCTGTTCAGAAACAGAGTTGTAGGTGCCGGTATCGAAATTCGATGGTTCGTTCATATCAATCCACATTCCATCGAAAGGAAGCTATAAGATAGTATAATAAAATGAATATAATTCAAATTTTTAAAAACCAACAGTTCTATGAAACTCGGCAAATTCAGCAGCCCACCAATCATTCGTAATATTAGAAGGATCCAAAAAGTCAGGGAACGCTGTGTTCCGATCTGGCCACACATTACCAAGCATGATCTGATTATGAATGATTATTTTAAGATAATATGGAATGTCAGACTAACTTTTGTATTCTTTGCCATTGGATACTGATCCTGAATGCTTCTTGGAACTTGATCGTCTCTAGCCCATTCGATGAATGACGCATTCTAAAGAAAAATTGATTAAAGAGGAATATTCGTAGAATATAGATGTGATTGAGATGATCATAGATCTCGTACTTTTTTTTTTAAAAATTAACTGTTTTAGAATTTTATAAAGTAGCAAGAATGCGAGGCACAAAACAAGTATCGACCAGAAAGCCCATTTTTGAAATTTTGAATTGTTTTGATATCATTATGAAAAATGCTCTAACTGTTTAAATTTAACGTTTTTTTGAATTTTTTGATTCTTCGTGTAATTTATGGGAAAATTTTTCTAAGCGAATGGCATTGTTGAACCTCGTTTTCTTGGAATTTAAGTATTCAATAGAAAAAAAGGTCAACCCCTATTCGAATTCCTGTTGTTTCTAATCGTAATATTAAAGGAGGGCTTAAAGGAGCGAATGAATGCACCTGGGGTGACAATAGACTTCATTCTCATTCCAAATCTGTTTTTAAAATTTTCTAAAACCACCTAGAAGCCGAAAAAATGGGGCTTCAAAACAATGGCCTAGAAAAATGAGCCACCGGCGAAACCTAGTCCGCAGAAATGAAAAATCTACAAAAAATGAGGAAACATTAAAAAACGGACTAGTATAATAATACTGCATAACTATTGTTTTAACAAAACACGGAAAAAACTCATAGGAAAAAGTTAGGCCAGCTTTTTCTAGGTCATTGTTTTGAAGCTCATTTTCTCGGCTTCTAGGTGGCTTTAGAAAATTTTAAAAACAGATTTGGAATGAGAATGAAGTCTATTTTAATTTAAGATACATTTTTTATCTCCGTAAAGTCCTCCTTTAAGACAAATACTTATTCATTAAAAGAACATTTTAAAATCATAAATAAATTGAGTAGGAACTATTTGTTCCCCCCCCCCCCCCCCCCCTCATCTACAAGTCATTGTTTTAGTGAAATTCCCCCCGCAAACCTTTTGAATTCCACGCTGGAATGACGAATAATCAACTTCGACAGCTGGATCAAAAATAACAATCAAATGAAGGCCATTTGCATGAAGTTCTTTAGCATATTCTGGGAATCCAGACCAATTCTGAAATTTATTTTGCTTTCAAACTTCATTATTATCCTACATCTCCTTCAGTAAAGTCTTCATAATGATTCATATAGTCAATATCAGCGTATGGAATATCCAATGGAATTCCCAACGCTTGATTTCTACTAATCACTTTTTTCATATCGTCGGTTCCAGTGTATCCCCATCGACAAAGCTTTAAAAATAATAATTATTATTATTTGTTTCTTTCCAAAGTGTTTGAATACCTGATATCCAAGTGCCCAATATGCAGGCAGAAATGGGAAACCAATATGTGTCAAATATTGATTGACAACTTCTTCGGGTGTTGGTCCAGGGAAGAAAGCAATATCAAGTCGTCCGCCAATTGTTCGGTAGGCCAAATGAGGTCCTGGACCGGTTTGAACTTCTTGTGCATTGCTGTTCAGGATGAAAACTCCGTGAGCTTTTCCAGATGGTTCGACCACTGAAAATATGATTTTTTGGAAAAAAATGATCATGAAAAAGGCTGCATATACATAAATAAAATGGATGAACTCCATAAAGATTTTGAGTTGAAAGGTCCGGTCCAGAGTCCGGTCCGATGTCTCGAGAAAACATTGGCCAAATTGTGTATCGATCCAAATTATGCTAGAAAAAAAATATATAATTTGAAAACCTTGAAACATACATTTATTAGTTTGAAGTCCATTTTTAGCTTGTGTTCAGTTTTTTTCAAGTTTCTGAGATTTTAAACTTTCCAAAAATTAAAGCAGGGCTTTACGGAGATAATAAATGTACCATAAATGAAAATAGACTTCATTCTCATTCCAAATCTGTTTTTAAAATTTTCTAAAACCACCTAGAAGCCGAGAAAATGAGCTTCAAAACAATGGCCTAGAAAAAGTTGGCCTAAGTTTTTCCTATGAGCTTTTTTCGTGTTTCGTTAATAAATAGTAATGCAGATGTTTTTATTAGTCCTTTTTTAATGTTTTTCTTTTTTTTTTTAGAATTTTTATGCCTGCGGACTAGTTTTCGCAGGGAACGCTTTTTCTAGGCCATTGTTTTGAAGCGAATTTTCTCAGCTTCTAGATGGTTTTAGAAAATTTTAAAAACAGATTTGGAATGAGAATAAAGTCTGTTTTCATTTAAGGTGCATTTATTATCTCCGTAAAATCATCCTTTAAGCAATTTCCATGTCATAACTTTTAATCGGCGCAAAAATCACTTTTTCGGGAACTCCCGATTTTTTGCAACATTTTGATTTTTGATTTCCTATAGTCTATGCTCCTGTTTGTAAAATGGTGGGTGAGAGAAAAGAAAATGATTCTATTAAGATACGTAACCTGATGCTCAATTCTCCCCTAACTTTTTTTTTGTATTCCGAAAAAGAGCATTGCCAAATCAAGTGCATTTTGTGTGTGTGTTTCTTTCTTCTATTTACATCGTTGTCGGAAGGCGAAAGAAGAAAGAAATACAGCATTTATTTCGTCCCTCGTAAGTTTGTATGTGTCTTTCTTTTGCGCGCCGCTGCCGCTTGCTTTCCGTCAGCGCTCCCGCAACAATCCTCTTTGGCTCAGTGCGATCATTTGCGCCCGCATTCCACTCTCAGTTTTTTTTCTTCTTCTCTAAACACCCATTTCTTGTGCTCTATCTCGTCTACACGTCGTTGGTTGTCTATTTCTTTTTTCTGTATTACTTTCCATTTTTTTCTCACCTTATGCCCGCCGCTCGAGCACATTGGAAAACAGTTTTTTGCAACTTGATGCCAGCCAGCAGCAGCGCGCCTTGAAGGCTTCGCAGCAATTTCCGGAAACTTGGACACTTTTGACGGACAAAGGCGTGGCATTTTCAATGGGCTCATATATAAGACATTTTTCGAGCAATAAGGAATATATATGCATAGTAGTTATAGTTTCTTCCGTCTTTTTCCTTTAAGGTTTTGAATTTGATATTCATTTGAAAATTTCAGACGATAAAAAATGTTCTCAAAACTTTTCACGACCTCATGCCTTGTCGCGATTGCTCTTTCAGCCGCCAACGACTCTGAATCAGTTTCCTCTCCTTCGACGAAACGCCGTCAATACGTGGCGCCAGTTGTAGCCGCTCAGCCAGCGGTTGTTGCACCGGTTGGACAATGCCCAGGTGGGCCATCGCTCCCAATCGAATGTGACCCAAAACGTCCATGGCCACAATGCCCACCTCAATCATATTGTTATGCAACAAATTCCGTTGACATTGGACCATATTTCTGTTGTCCAGTTTGGTCAACCTATGGCGCTCAATGGAGACCAGCAGCACCATTCTATAACTATGTTCCACCAGTTCCATCCAACTGGCCAGATGTTGCCAAGGTATGTTTTACCTTCATATTTTTAAAAACTTTTTTAATTAATTAATATATATATATATTTATTTAAGATGACCGCTAACTGGCCAGCAGCTGCTGTTAGCGTCCCAGTAAAGGCAAGAAAACCAACAAAATCCGACGATGATGAGCAACCAACCGAGGAAAGCGGAATTTCCTCATCTATTAACTCTTGGGTTCAACGACAGAAATTGTAATACTATTAGTTTATTTTATCTCCATCATAATAATATTAATATAATTCGAATGTCTGTAAATATTTGCCCTCTTGTCAACGACACTTCCGCCCTTTTATTTATTTTCTTACTGATCCCCCCCCCCCCCCAGCTCTCGAATTTTGCCATGCTTAGTATTAAAGTGAATAAGTGACAAACCTTGATTTTTTTATGAATATGATCACCAAATCCATAAAGATTTTTTGATGGCAAATAGGTGGCGATTTGAATAAACTTGTCAGCGAATTGCATACCACCTGAACAACGAACAATTCCGTTCTTTATCCCACTACATTCATATTTACATACCAATACTGGTATCCCAAAGAGATATTCCATCGGATCGCCGCTGAACCTTAAAACTGAAAATCCCCGAGTCGCCAATGGTTGAGGTGACGAAATTGAGGCCATCAGAAGAGGCTGATGGTTTTTGTGGGATGTTTACTGGCGGAACATATCGATCGTCGTTTCCGATTGTGAGCAGTAATGTTGCTCCGTTCGATGCGTATTTGACATTGAGCGGAGAAATGTTATCACCGAATGGGTTTTCTGAAAATGGTTTGTTTTGGCTTGTTTCATAAGACTGATAAGAGAATCATCGAAATCAAAATCTCAATTTTTGATAAAACAACGTGCTAAACTGGATTCTGATACTTGATAAGAGTGTAGTTTTCTTATGATGAAAAATTTGGTAAACCATGTACCAGAAAACACTTTTTTCCTGAGGGCTTGTATAGTTCAAAGTATTTTTTGGTGTTTGTGATGCAAATTAAATTTTGAACCGATTGAGCTTTTAAAACTTGCGTGCCATCCTCCTTTAAAGGAGGGCTTTACGGAGATAATAAATGTTCCTGGAATGAAAATAGACTTAATTCTCATTCCAAATCTGTTCTTAAAATGTTTTGAAACCACCTAGAAGCCGAGAAAATGAGCTTCAAAACAATGGCCTAGAAAAAGTTGGCCTAACTTTTTCCTATGAGCTTTCGTTGATAAATAGTTATGAAGAATGCTTATATTAGTCCTTTTTTATGTTTTTTAAATTTAAATTTATGTTTTTTCATTTTTCATGCCTGCGGACTAGTTTTCGGCGGTGGCCCCTTTTTCTAGGTCATTGTTTTGAAGCTCATTTTCTCGGCTTATAGGTTTGTTTTAGAAAATTTTAAAAACATATTTGGAATGAGAATGAAGTCTATTTTCATCCCAGATGCATTAATTATCCCCGTAAAGCCCTCCTTTAACATTTTCTAAAGCCAAGTTGAAGCCAAAAAATCGGGCTCCAAATCAATGGCCTAGAAAACCTTTACACTTATGCAAACTAGTCCAATGTTTATTGAAATCATGAGCTGAAAACTTATAAAACCGAAGTTCGACCATTTTTATGCTTTTTCTAGGATATTGTTGTGAAAAGTGTTTTATCGACTCTTCCGTATTTATAAAAAATTCTAAAAATATATTCTGATTGGCATTTTCTAGTACATACATAATTGCTTCACTGTCCACCGTCCACGAAATTTTAAAACTTACTAGATTTTGCAGCTAAGACAATTGCTCCCGGAGCAGAACTCTGTACAGTGAACCCGGTTTCGGTTGGATAATAGCACCATGGTGTACCATCTGGTGCACCTTGTGGTGCGTATCCCCATATACATCCTCTTGCAATACAATCATCTTGTGTTGCACTTGGTTCTGGGTAGCAATCAACCCTTGAATTAACATCAACTGATTGTGATATACATGTTCCAACGATAAATAATAATAAAAATATCATCTGAAATTTTGAATTATTCTTTGAAAATTGAAAGTTTTCTCGAAACAAGTGAAGAGCATCAAATGTTCTCGTGGAAACTACATTTGCTCTTATAAACAATTCCGACAGTTGCACGTGCCATCTTCCGACGATAGCCAACCTGATAACAATTCCATTATCAATTTCAAATTCCTCAACATGCCACTCCATTAAATATTCTTAATGTTTGATTCCCATGTGCTTCAAATGTGCAAGCGAAAAAACATTGAAAAATGTATTGAAAAATGCAAAAAAAAGAAGATGGAAAGATAAATCACACAAAGAAAATTTTAGAAATTTAAATTTCACTCAAATTGACACATTATTCAAGAATGTTGCTTTTATTATGATTTTGGCAAATTTTGATAATTTTATATCAAACTTACAAATCTGCTCCAAATCCAAAGAAAACAAGTATGTTCCATAGATAACGAGATAGTGTTTAACAAATGAGAGATTTAGAAAAGGTGTTGTTTCTATCACCCCGTTAAGACGCTCGTTTTCCCGGATTTATGATATTTACCTAAAAAGAGGGAGTCCCATTATTTTTTTCCTTTTTTTAAACTATATTTCATAATCTTTTGAATAAACTTTGAAATATTATTCTCGTAGATTATATCAAGTACTTTAAGGTTTTCTTAACTGCCCCCCTATTTCCTATCAAATCTACTCTTTTTGACCATACTAACCTACAACTGAAAGTCAAAAAATGTTGCTTTGGGAGGTTAGTCCCTCGAACGTCAAAGCTTCTGTTCACGGCGTGACGAACGGATTAAGAATATCTAACTTTAAAAAAAACTTATTGAACATTTTTGAGTTGTGAGGTTTCTATTAGAAACTTTCTAAGGTCTGAAAGTGAATTTTCTCGACATAAGACGTTTTTCTGGTAGTAAGATTAGTAAAAGAAGCATAATTTTTTCTCTATAATCCTGATAATTTTGAAATTTTTTTTTAAATTCTCGAGAAAATTGAAAAAAAACACGTCACAGATGTATACAGCTATTTGCCAGGCAAACGCAAGTACAGGGTGGGGAATAAATATAGCGCCGTACTCGAGACGGTATAAAAACTTCAAATCAAAAGATGTTTTTCTGCAAATTCAAAAAAAACTTTATTAAATAATAACAAAATGGCATTAATAATTTTCGAATCTTCCACCTTTCGTCTTGATAACAGCTCGTCTCTTCGGATACGAGTCGATGACGGCACGGAGGAAGTTGGCATCAAGATCATCCCAGCCCTTCTCGATAGCAATCTTCAGGGCCCCCAAATATGTAGTTTTTCGTGGAAACCTTCGGGGTCAAACATCCCCCCACACTGTAAAATCCATGGGATTGAGATCAGGACTAGAAGCCGGCCATTTAGCGGAAGTGATTAATCCCGGAAAATTGGTTTTGCACCACTATTGAGTGGTTTTGGCGGTATGAGCAGGTGCACCGTCTTGCTGGAAGATCCAATCACGGTTTCCGTAGTGAGATTTGGACAAAGGCAACACTGGGGACTCGAGAATCTTCTTGATGGAGTTGTTACAGTGACCGGACGACCACTTCTTTACTTGTCTTTTTAAGTTCCGAGGTCCTTGAAACGCTTCAGAGTCCTATTTACAACCGATTTTCCCAAACCAAGCTTCTTAACTATCTCAGAAGAATGCATTCCTCGCCTCGAACATTCGATGATGGCCGATCTGAATGGGGAAACAGCCACCATGATCCTTAAAATTTATATATTTGGCTGAAACTTGGTGGAATAGTCAAAAACAAAATAATAAACAAAAAAAATATTACTTTACGCCATCACTGCGTTTCCGCTGGCGCCAGAGGTAACGCAAAGTTGCGGCGCTCTATTTATTCCCCACCCTGTACCGCGGAGTGTCGTAGCATCCACGGTTTGTAAAAAAAACATCATTCGGTGTATGCACAGATTTCATTAGAGGCGAATGATTTCGGCTTAAATTTACACACCGTGGCATCCATTTTAGATGATATAAAAAATTTCATACTCCACATCTCAGAAAAAAAAAATGTATTTTTCAATTTTTTGTACAGTGGGAATCGATTCAGAGAAGTGTGCTGTGTATTGGAGAAAAATGGGTAAGCGTAGGCCCATCTGTGCACCTTATGGACCAATTCAGTTTGAAAAAAATTCAAAAAATACCGAGAAATTCAATGCAGAAATGGCGGAGAAATTCCGAATAAATTGAGATTTCTCGGTATTTATTATTTTTTTTTTCAAACTGAATAAGTCCATTACATGCGATTTTCTTTTCAATTTTCTTGACAAACTTCAATAAAAAATTTTACAAAATTATCAGGCCAATAGTGAAAAAAAAATCGTATCTTTCTCATTACCAATGATGAACTAATTTTGCAAAACAACTTTCCCCACATTATCCCCATTCTGATTAAAAACATTTTTTAGAAAATTTTCAAGGAAACTTCAACATCCTTTCATTTTTTACATTATTTTAATGTTGAATGTCTTTTAATCTTTAAAAAAAACAGTAGTTTTTTTTTTTAGAATGCCACTTCTCTTAAAGCTTGAAACGAAGTCTTCTCCTGTTCGTGGAATTTCGTTTCATCATAAAAGGCCATGGTTACTCGCTTCACTTGAAAATGGGATCATCCAACATTGGGATTACAAAACATCTTCAATTCTTCGAGAATATAAGGGACATGTTGGAGCAGTTCGAGGAATATGTTTTCATAGAGTTCATCCTATTTTTGTCTCCGGTGGTGATGATAAAATATTAAAGGTTTTTATTTAAAAATTGTTTCGTAATTTAAAGTTTTTTGTTTTCCAGGTCTGGAACGTCGAAGACAGAAAACGCATTTCTGTATTAAGGGGACATTGTGACATCATAAGAAGTTGTTCATTCCACCCCAAATTTCCATGGATTATTTCTTCGTCAAATGACCGAACAATCAAAATTTGGAATTGTATTACGGGGAGATGCATATCTCAATTGAATGGCCATAAAATGGCAGTTACTGGTGCCATATTCCACCCAACTTCAAGCGTTGTTTTCTCATCGTCGGTTGATGGAACTATTAGTTTATGGGATATCTCCAAATTGGGTTAGTTTCTGGCATTTTCAAGTTGAATAATGGACACCGAATTGCAGAAAAGAAGAAGGGATGCGGAGTTGATCAGATTGGGCCACTTACCTCATATTCAGATAATTACGTGGATTCAAATAAGAAAGGTATTATAAAACACAAAGATTTAAAAAAAAAGCTACATGTTGTGATTTAAAAGCATTTTCAAGCCAAAAATTCATCAAAATACTAACTTTCCAAGCGTTAGATCCTCGGCTATACACATAGGTCCATAGCTTTTTTGAAATTTCGTTTCTCAGAAGACCCCCGTAATCAAGACAGTTTTTGAACATTTAACTTGCAAATTCGTACCTTATAAGGTAATATTATAACACATAAAATATGTTTTTATGCAATTCGAACTGGAGTTCAGCTTGATTTTGATCTGAAAAACTTCTTTTCCAAATTGTCGTTTTTCTATTGCAATTATAAACATCCAGCGCAACAATGATTTTTAATTGGTACCATAATTTTATTACACTCAAAAACGGTGCCCCTTTAAGGAATTTTTTCGCTCGTTAATTTTGTTTTTCTTTAGGATCATAATAATACAGTGCTCCACCTAAATTTTTTCTAAAATATTTTGAAATGCAAATTTCAGGTTTAAACTATATTGCATTCCACGAAGAAAGGTCATATCTCCTAGCAGGAAGTGATTTCAATGAATTGAATCTGTTCATATATGTCGAAAAAAATGGAAAGAAGGAATTGTTTAACTGGGCTCATTATGATGGACATGATAACATTGTTAATTCGGTAGCATTTCATCCACATTATAATTTTCTTATTGGGTGTTCTGATGACAAATCGATTAGGATATGGGTTGTTGCGACAAATGAGTGCATTGATATACTAAGGTAAAAATTTTCAAAAATAATTCATTCGATTAAAAAAAAAAAATATATATATATAGATACAAAAATGAGACATTTGGAGTACTTGCTGCTCATCCAAGTTCATGTTTATTCGCTGCCGGACATGAAAATGGAATGATTTTATTCAAAAATAGAAGTGAGAGGCCATTATTCTGTGTTCACGATGGTTTCACTTACTATATAAAAGAGACCCCTTTGGTTTGGTTTGCCAGACATGATGACAATGAGGGAGGAAATTTGACGAAGATAAAAAATTCGGAATTTAGAAGACTAGATTTAATAACTAAGTTAGAGTTTTTTCTTTTCAACCTTTGATATCATTTTTTCCAGCAAAGATGACCCTATTCAAAAATTAGATGTCAATCTTTATTCAGTAGTACGCAGCTCCTTATCATTCAATTCAGAAGAAAATTCTCTGATTTTTGCGAGCAGGACTAACGATGGAAAGACGTTCAATTTTCACCTTCATAAACTTCATTCGGAAAGCGATGGAGATTGTATTTCTGATTGTGCCGAAAGTTCATGGAAGCGGGCTTTTTGGATTGAGAGGAAGCAGTTTGTCGTTCTCAATGAAGCTCGAAAGGTACAATTTCTCATTTTATCTAACAATGAAAAGAAAAACCCATCAGAATTAAACAAATTTCATTTTTTTATTTAATGCGTAATATTTATTACTTAAATCACGTTCTCGCCAATAAAGAGATTCGTTTCTGAGTATTTATTTTATTCTTTACGTAGGTGGGATAGGGTCATTTCGAATCTCAGAGTTAAGCTCCATACAAAAAAAGGCGACTAAAAACGTAAAATGCAAGTGAAAAAAATTAAGGTCGTTACTAGGCCAAATCCGCTCCTAACTATGATTCTTTATCTCGTTCGCGACATTTCGAAACCTATGCTAACAAATATGTTTGAAATAACAATTTAAAACATCACATTAGAAATTTTATTTTACGATTACTAAAAAGCTAGTTTTTAAAAGAAAATGTTTTTTGTGGGTTTTCAATTATCGTGAAAAATATAAGAATCATATAAAATTCAAAACACGATAAAGACTCCCTTTAAAAAATTCAAAAAATTTTCATTGATTTCTGATATTTTGTATTTTTCAGATAGAAATACGTGATTTGTCGAATGCAATTGTCTGCGAATTTGACATCAGAGCTGATGATATGTTCTATGCTGGGACTGGAATTATTTTGCTGAAAATAGATGAAGAATACAAATTATTCGACATTGAAAAGGAAACAATGACAGCTTCAGTGGAGTTGAAAGATGAAGTTCGATATGTTATATGGAGCAAATCGGAAGAATATGCAGCTTTTTTGACGAAAAAGAAGGTGTTTATATTGAATCGAAAACTGGAAATATTATGCATTCAAGAGGAATCGAATAATTTGAAATCTGGTTTCTGGATCGATGAATCAGTTTTTGTTTACAATACTAGATATCAGTTGAAATATGCATTAACGTTGGGAGATTCTGGAATAATCAAAACATTGGATTTCGACAAACAATTATATATTTTCGCTGCTAGAGGAGAGAATGTATGTTGTTTTGATAGAGATGCAAATATTGTTGAAGTTCCCGTTGAGTCATCCGAATACAAACTCAAAATAGCATTGTTCAATGGTAGAACCGATGAAGGATTACAATTGTTGGAATCAGAGAATTCCAAATTTGTTGGTCAGTCAATGATAGCAGTATTGGCGAAATATGGGTATCCAGAGATTGCTTTGACTTTCATAAAAGACGACAGGACATGTTTTATACTAGCACTGGAAATTGGAAATCTTGAAAAAGCAATGGAATATGCTGAACGTCTGAATGAAGATATTGCATGGACAACACTTGCAGATGCCGCCCTTTTTCAAGGAAATCATGAAATAGCTGAAATTTGTTACCAAAAATCAAGAAATTACGAGAAACTTTCATTCCTATATTTTGTTACCGGAAATACTAAAAAATTGAAGGATTTGACAACAGTTATCGATGATTTGAATATCCAGTTTCAAATATCACTTTTGATTGGAGATATTGGAGAAAGGATTCGAGTTCTGAAAAGATGTGATCAAATATCACTTGCTTATCTGGCTGCAGTTACCCATGGATATGATAATGAAGTTGAAGAGTTGAAAAAAGAATTAGAATTCAAAAAACGACCAATTCCAAAGACATTTTCAAATGCTAGGTTTCTGACACCACTAAGACCTGTTCATCGATTAATGGATAACTGGCCGGTTGTGAAATTGACAGTTAGTTTAGATGTTGGTAAAGAATTTGTTTTTGATTATTTATAATTTATTAATTTTACAGGATGCAGGATTGGGTTCTAGTCATACTTGTGGAAATGTGTGCGAATCTGAAACCGCGATAGAAAAACGAACAGTAGAAAAGACAGTTCAAAGGAAAATGACGTTTGTGGAGAAATATTGGATGATGAGTCGAATAACGTTAGCTTAGGAGGCGACCGTGATAGAGAAAGGTGCGGATTTAGATAATTAAACGACCCTTTCCAGAGACGTTAACTGTTTAGCATCAAAATAAGACTAATTTTATCGCAACCGAAAAAAAAACATTAGAAGGATGGCACTGACCAAGATTGGAACGGTTGATATTCTGCTTCTTAAAACGGATAATAATTTTTGTCGACACTCAAGACACTGGACAATTCGCGGGAAAACGAATAATCAAATTTTTCAATGTGTTTTTTTAGTCAACCCATTATTCAACCCAATATTGTAAAAAACTTTAATTAGTTTGTAAAATAGTTTTCAAGGATTTTTACTCCGCGTTTGTTTTTCTAGGTAGTTTCCAAGATTTTTTTTCAAAAGACACCCGAAAAGCGAAGGCATAAAGTTGAAAAAAAAAAAACAACCGGGGTTTTTAACTAATCTTATTTCTAGAGTCAGTTTGTTTCCTAGACCCCCCCCCACCTTTCAATTTTCATCTTTTTACAAGAAAATTTCGAAATATCTATAAACAATTTTTTCAGCTCCACTCTCCCAAACAGTCCTGGTTCATGCAATGAGGAAACAGGAATCCGGTCACGTTCTCCACCGACTTCGTCGACGCATTCTCCATCCGCTCTTTCAACTTCTGAAATTGTCGTAAATAATTGTTGTTTTCAATTTAAATTAATTACTTAATCTTTTTTTTAATATTTTTGCATCCTATTTGTTTCTAGACCCATGTATGTTTTGACCATTTTTTTCTGTACTAAAATAGTTACTTATAAACTTATTTCCCCCTCTAACCCTTTTATATATGAATGGCATTTAATGCATAAAATTTATTAATATATATTGTTTTTTTTAAAACATATATACATATACAGGGTGGCTACTAAGTATTCGTCGCTACTTTGTCGAGTTGCTAAAAATTATGGTGCTTAGAAAACCGAATAACTGTTGATGATTCTAGTAGAAAAAATATTTTTTTTTACTGTGCTTAAAGTTACGCTCATGAAAACCGAGCCATTTCATAGTTACGAACATTTTCGTGAATCTAACTCGGTTTTCAATGCTTAACTTAAGAAATGTTTGGATTTTCGTTCAAGTTTGGCAGTTCGTAATTATCGATCTGGTGCCTCAAAAAAATTTATTTCAACTCTAGAATGTGAAGTATGTTCATGCGTTATAAAAATGCGATTGGCAAAGTTTTGCTCATGTTCGCTATATTTTTATTATGATTTACTAGAAGACTGATCGAGACTGACAGATCGAACTGGTTCTGACTGATTTTAACCTTCATAAAAAACGTTCCGAACTTGGAAAACGTTTGAAAATGGGTAATGTTGTGAAAAAATACACTATTTTTATGATAAGAAACTTTCAAGTCGGTTAAACGAAAATTGCGTGGGAAATTCACGAAAATTCTTGGGTGTCGTACTTGCTCGCCGCTTGTTCGGCGGTTTCCAATTTGATGAAGTTTGATGTACGATAAAATACATCCCTGTTCACATATCATATTGAAACGTGGCTTAAATATTAGAAAATAATCATATTACGATTTTCAAAACAAAAAACTATGTTTCTTCGTTATGTAAAACTACGGGATTGCAAAATGAAATCAAATGACAAGATTTTTCAGAGAAATTAAGATTTTTCTTTCAAACGTCCTAGCTTTTTTGAATACTTGAAAATAATCGCAAATATCAGTGTTGAATTTAAAAATTGAACCTTTTTTCATGATTACGATTGAAAACCAACGCTGTGTAGCATGAAATAGCCGAACAATAAGCGGATTTCGAGAAATTACTTGAAAACTGTGCAATGTTAGCTACAAGAACGTTGACTTCCGGTCATCACTGTGAGCTATTTTCAGCACGTTAGACAAAGTCGTCAACCAGTTTTTAAAGAAAATTGTTTTAGTTAATTTTTTCGTATTGCACGGTTCTTGATATTCAACTCATGAAAAGTTATGAGCAAACATATTAGGATAACTCGCGCGGCGAAAATGTGATTCAACTTTTGAACATTAGGTGCTCTACATTGAAGTCTATATTTCTTCTTCACAATTACTAAAGAAAAATGCTCTATTAGTCTTCTTTCATCGATGTATCAAGAAATTTTAAGGAATTATAACTTGGTTATCAAAATACGTAACAAAACGTCGCGACGAATACTTAGTAGCCACCCTGTATAATAGCAGAAATGCAAACATATGCTTCGATACTTGAGAAGGTGCACAGATAGTCACAGGCAAAGATGAACCCACTCGGTTTCCGTCCGGATAGGATGGAACTGAATCGTCCGACAACCGTACCAAATTTGTATCGTTTTGGGACGGATAAAACACCCATTTTTCACCCATTCATAGAAAAATGTAAAAGAAAAAAAAAAGAACATGGCAAGATAAATCACACAACACAAAAAAGTCAGACTAAACAATATTTGAGAACATTTACAGAATATTTATATGATGCCGTCGAAACGAAAAGATAAGTTTTCCTATTTGAGAATTCGGAAGACATATTAATCAATTTTAGTAAAGTTTCGTTGATTTTTGTAGTTTGATCTTTTCGAATTTTTTATTTTTTTGATGTTTTTCTATTTTTTCTATTAAAAAAATTTCCCGAAGCTTTTCGGGAAATTTTCGGGAAGGGAAATTTCCCGTCACGGTACCGGGAAATCCGGGAAATTTTTTTTTTAAAAACGCGCTCGCAAAAAATAAGGCATTTTTTCAAAACATCATAACTTTTGAAGACATGAACCAAATTTTACGTGTTATAGCTCATTTAATAGAGAAAATTAATGGCTATAAAACTTTAATTAACAACTATTTGTAAAAATTAGTTTTAAGTGCATAAATATTGCAAAAACCAAAAATTGTCAGCATTGAATATGGCGAACCACTATGTCAAACATTTTTTGCAAGCCTGGTTTTATGATTTTCGAATTCTACGGACTGAGTTATGTATGAAAATGCTAATTTGGATATAGATATCGGTTAACTTACAAAAGTTACAATGCAAAATAACGGGATTTTTGATACCATAGCTATTTCATGTGGAACTTGATTAGTTTTTAGAGCTGAATCATAATTTCTATTCAGCCAAATACTGAAAAAAATAATTTTCGATGGTTTTCACCTCTACACTTTTGATTTTATTCCTTATAAATACTTGCAATAGTCACAGAACGTGGAAGCTAGAAATTGCGTTGAATTTTTTCCAATTCAAAGTTTGAAGAGCCATAACTTGGTTCAATATCGATAATAATGGCTAAAATTTTAAATTTTAATAATAACATCTCTCTTAGTTAATATAACCAATTTTCGCAAGTTTGGTGGAAATTTTCTGAAACGCATATTTTTCGTTTTTTTTTTCGAAAAATGTGTGCCAAAAATTCTTAATTTTGTCTTAAAGGAGGGCTTTACGGAGATTATGAATGCGCCTAGGATGAAAAAAGACTTCATACTCCTTCCAAATCTGTTTTTAAAATTTTCTAGAACCTCCTAGAAACCGAGAAAACACGTCTCAAAACAATGACCTAGAAAAAAGGGCCACCGGCAAAAACTAGTCCGCAGGCATGAAAAGTCCAAAAAAAGAAAGAAAAATCATAAATTAAGATGAAAAAACATTAAAAAGGACTAATATAAGCATTCTGCATAACTATTTATTAGCGAAAAACGAAAAAAGCTTATAGAAAAAAGTTCGGCCAGGTGGCCCCTTTTTCTAGGCCATTGTTTTGAAGCTCATTTTCTCGGCTTCTAGGTGGTTTTAGAAAATTTTAAAAACAGATTTGGAATGAGTCTGAAGCCTATTTTCATCCCAGACGCATTCATAATCTGCGTAAAGCCCTCCTTTAATCCCATCTGATGTTTCCCAAATGTGCAAGCGATAAATTCATAGAAAAATGTAAAAGAAAAAAAAAGAACATGGCAAGATAAATCACACAACACAAAAAAGTCAGACTAAACAATATCTGAGAACATTTACAGAATATTTATATGATGCCGTCGAAACGAAAACTATCATTATCCTCATCCTCATCATTATCTAACAATCCATCCGACATCAACTCATCCAGATCTTTGTTCAATTCTTTGTCGGCTGCTTCAATTTTACTTTTCGTCAATATCGACATATTTCTGAAACAAAAAAAAATCAAAACGTTTCAAACAAATCAATTTTTCGAATACCTCAACTGCTCTCTCTGCTCTTTTCCATATTCGCTGAAGCAATTCACCTATAAAACTCGATAATTTTAAATACTTCAATTAAAAACACCTTTATTTTAATTTTCTCCCTCTCCCGTTTAGTGACCCGTCTTTCTTTGTTCTGTCTCTTAAAGCAACTATCACAAATCGTCCATTCATTGAAATTGTACCTAGAAATTTGAGAGTTTTTTGAAGAAAACGATAAAAATCACAAACGGTGGTGGAAAGTCGAGATCGTCGTCCCCTGAGTCTGATGTCCAAATATAGTCATCTGTAAGAAAATCCAAAATAATGATCTTCAATTTTAAAATTTCATATTTCAACGAATATCTTGGTTTATAGATATATTCTCCAATACGACCCTTATCAACTAGGCTACTATCTTTAAAATTTTCAAGATATCACCAAACTGTTCATAACTAAATAATTGTATTGCCGAATTCCTATTTTTTTTAGAAAAATCAATAAATTTTTTGGAAATTGCTAAAATAGTAAAACCTCATATTTTTTGAATTTCTCAATCAGGTACTTGCAATCACCAGATATTCAAAAAACCGCCTATTTAATCTATTATGAACAATTTTAATTGTTCCTTCTCTAATTTTCGAAACGTCTAAAATCGCCCACCTTTTTCAACTTTATAATTTCCCTTCGCATCTAAACCCGCATGCAATTCCTCTTTTTCTCGAAGCTCATCCATAAATTTCGCCCCTGAAAACGCGGATACTCTTCAAATATATTATCCCACCTAAAAACCCACTCCACACTTCCTTCGCTTCATTCCTCAAACTTTCCAATTTCCTCCGTTCCATTTTATCACACTTCTCTTTCAACTGCTTCTCAGCTTCTGCAATCGCATTTTTCGTCGTTGTCAAATGATCGAATCCCTGTCGGGAAATGCTCTGAAGAGCTGTCGAATACTGTAAACATCGTAATGTGAATAAACAATTATTTTGATATCAATAAAAACAAACAAATGTATTTACCATCAATTGTAATTGGCCCTCTGCCAATTTTTTCTCATTCCTTAGTCTCTGATCTTCCATTTCTTCCCACTCCTTTCTTCCTTCTTTCTTTAGGCTTCGAATACGATCAATTCTACATTTCATACAGATTTGATGGCTTTCATCTTTCTATTAAAAAATAAATATTAATAAAATAAAATAACTTGGTGTTTTCTTTACCTCCTCGGCTTGTTGGAACATTTCCTTCAACTTTGATTTCGTTACCTTCTTCACAATCCCTTTTTTGGTTGAAATTCTGACTTCCACCCGGAGCTTTCCATCCATTCGGCTTTTTCAAAGATGTGGGAATTTGTACAGGTTTCCGGCGAATTTCAGGATGATGATGATGCTGATGATCGCCTCGAGGTGTTAAAATCTTTGGACTATTATCCATTTTCCGGCAATTCGCCATTGTTGTCTAAATTCAAAAATGATTTAAGAACGAGAACGTTTCAGTTTTCATAATCACCAGCATTTCAACATTTTTTTGGAGTTTCAAATTCTTATCCCTTTCCGCTTGGAGTTCACTATTCAATCGATCGCTCATTTCTTTCATCTGAACTTTAAAAAATTGCTCGATACATTTAATAAAGCACTTATTTACCGATTTCTGCCATTCACTTGCTTTTTTCACTTTATCTTTTCTCTCATTTTCCAACTGATTTTTGAGCATAATAAGCTCTCCACTAGGTGTTGATGGTCTCGACAAAGCTGACGGAGGTGTGTTTTTCAAAACTTTTGGAATTAATTTCTGCGATGAAGGGCTGAAATTAAAATTGAACGTTTCGTTAAAATTTTAGTCTAAAAACCCCCTTACTCTCGAAAGAAAGAATTATCACTTCCATATCTCACAAATGCCGTCTTCGGCGTTCGATTTTCTAAATTTTGGTTCGTTGTTATTAATGCCTTCGATGGGGGACCAGGTACGGATTGAGGAGGCGGTTTTTTCTGAATTTGGTTCTCAGAGTTCCATGTCTCACTCGGGCGCGTATTTCGCATATCTTTTGAAACGGGTGCGGTTCCAGTATTTGTCTGAAAATTACAAAAATAAAGCGGTAGATGAGGAAAATTCGAATACTTGTGTGTTAAATCCACCGACTTTTTGCGTTTGAAAGTTGTCGAAAGAGTCATCTGAATCAGGATCCGGGTCTTCTTGGGAAGTTGATGGTCGACTCGATTGGGTTACAAGGATGGAACTGTAATCAATTTTTAACATTTATCGTTTGTAGAGTTACTAATTATGTTTTTTCCTAATTTCAAATTTTCAAGATGACAATAGGAGAGAAATTGAAGAATTTAACTTTAATTGCAAAATTACCTCAATTTATACTTTTGAACCAAAAAAATAAAATTAACATGGAAAAAATGAAATCGGAAATGAACTTCAGTTTCAAAATTCCACCCCAAGTTCGCAAAAACTACTTTTTTTAATCAAATAGAGCCCATTCTTCACATATCAATTAAACAACGGTTTTTATCAGTCTTCTCAAAATTTTCTATGGAGAAAAATTGATTTTTTTCTTCAATTTTAAAATTTCCCACATCCAAAATGAAATTTTCACTGCTTTTCAAGCCTCCAGATCTCTATACAATTCTTTATAACCCCGAAAACACCCAGCAGTTAAACAATTTCCGAGTTTGTACTTATTTTCCCGGAAACCGTTTCTAATCTCTTTCCAAACAGAAATCATATTAATTTCCTCAAAAATTACCTAGGTACAGGATTGTAGAAACTGTTATCGTCGTCATCTGACATACCAATGGTCAAACCTATTCTAAAAAAAATTCCTTTGAGCTGAAAATTTAGAACAAGTCCTGTAAATACCTAAAGATTCAAAAACTTCTGAATAACAACACAAAATTCAAAAATATGTAGTAATTTCAAATTTTTTCTATCAGTCAAAAATGAATATTCGACAATAAAAACAAAACATCAAAATTCACGAATCAATGGTGAAAAACCTCGTAAACATTCGGACCGGGGGGATAATTTTCAAATCAAACATAAAACAAATCACAATTATCAAATGCTAATAAAAAACAAAAATTCCCGTAGTTTTCAAATTCTATATATTTTTAACAAATTCCTATTTCCGACTCTCTAATCCAACATTTTGTAAATATCACACACATAAAATGATCACAATAAGGATCAAATAAAATTATCATATAGAACAGCAATAAGAGGAATAAGAAGCAATAACATAAGAAAATAAGAAATGAGAAGCAATAAGATGTTAAAGCGTTGGATTTACAGAAGTTAGCGATTTCGCTAACAAAATAAACATCGCGGATGGCTTTTCCGGTCTCTCGCAACGCTGCTAAAAATTTTTCTGATGTTGTTCGCTCAGCTTCAATTATTCTGTGATGATCTTGGTCCTGAAATTAATAATACGATATTTCTTATTACAGATAAAAATAACCTACTCTTTGTGTGAATATGCAAACGTGCAACAATCTCAAGGCAACAATAGCAAAAAAGATAGCAAATCGGTTGATGACAACAAGCCACCATTCGTTATCAAATCCGGTTATTCTGTGCAGTGTCGGTATGAGCGTCCTTGCCTTCTCCTCTTCCGTCAACTTTTTCACTTCCTAAAACAATCTTTTTTTTTAAACAATGTATTTGCATTTATTTTCTAAAAAAAATATTTAAAAGGAAAAACTCACGAATAAAATGAAACGCAGTACATAAAGCAATAAACATATCCACCCGTATAGTCGAGTTTGAATGCATTTAATTACCCAATCCAATTTCGAAACTATTTGGCAAACCAAATTTACGAATATTTCGTTGCTGATCATCTTGCTAAAAAACAAAAGTTGCGGTATATTTGAAATTTTTAAAGAAAAAAAAACGCTATGAAGGACAAAATTTCAAGAAATTTCGAAAAGAAAAGATATTTTGGATAACCCGTGTGTTTCGCCAAATTTTAACAAGATAATTTTCGAAAAAAGTAAAAAAAAAATTAACAAAAAACCAATAAAACTGTCATCACCCATTTGAAAACAGTTGTTTAGCGCTAGTTCAATATTCAATAGAGCGCACTTGCTCCACTCGCCCCCCCCCCTCCACCAGTATTTGTACTTCTCTTGGACTAACATCATTTTTTCGATTTTTTTTCAAAGTTTCGGTAATTTGACGCATTTTTTTTTTGGAAAATCTGCGTAAACGTATAAATAAAGGCGTCGGTCGATTATTTTCCAGTTAAAAAACTGTTCACTTATAAACTTGATTTCGAAGATTTCTTTTCAGAATGCCACTTCTCTTAAAGCTTGAAACGAAGTCTTCTCATGTGTGTGGCATTTCGCTTCATCGTAAGAGACCATGGGTACTCGCTTCACTCGAGAATGGGATTATTCAACATTGGGATTACAAAATATCTTCAATTCTTTGGCAACATGAAGGGCATGATGGAGCAGTTCGAGGAATATGCTTTCATAACGATGATCCTATTTTTGTTTCCGGTGGTGATGATAAAATATTGAAGGTTTTTATTTAAATTTTTTTCGGCATTAAAATTTTTTTCCAGGTCTGGAACGTCGAAGACAGAAAATGCATTTCCGTATTAAGGGGACATTGTGACATCATAAGAAGTTGTTCATTCCACCCCAAATTTCCATGCGTTATTTCTTCTTCAAATGACCGAACTATCATGATTTGGAACTGGATTACAGGGAATTGCATATCTAAATTGATTGGTCATCATATGGAAGTTACTGATGCCATATTCCACCCAACTTCAAGCGTTGTTTTCTCATCATCGAAAGATGGAAGTATTCGTTTATGGGATATCTCCAAATTGGGTTAGTTTCTGGCATTTTCAATTTGAATAATGGATACCGAATTGCAGAAAAGAAGAAGGGATGCGGAGTTGATCAGATTGGACCATTTGCCACATATTCCGATAAATACGTGGATCCAAATAAGAAAGGTATTATAAAACACAAAAATTGAAAAAAAAGCAACATATAGTGATTTAAAAAAATGTCTTCAAGCCAAAATGTATAAAGGGAAACTTTAGTCACGATCTTTTTGTGTTTTATTCCTGCTCTTCTTTAAAAAAAATAGCAAATAAAATTGTTTACTTTTTTCACGTTTCTGTATTGAATTTAAACTTTTTTTTAGGTCGTTTTCAATTTCTGCATAGGTCTCTTTAAATATCATTTCTCCGAAAACCGCATATTTCAATACACTGTTTTGTATTTTTAACTGCATATATTATAATATGCTATTCGAATTTCGAACTGGAGTTCAGCTTTATTTTGATCCGGAACACTTTAAACTTAATTGCCGTTGAGAAATTGTAGAAAAAATTAGAAAAGAAGCAGATTTTATTGAAAAAAGTTACATTTTTTCTCGAATTAAAAATTTCTATAAACATTATTGTCTTCAAAAATGCAAAAATGTGCAAAATTTTACACGCTTATAAATTTTTTATTCACTGAAAATACTGGATAATTCAAAATTAAACAGCGATTTAAAAAAAACGGTTTTCATTAAAGGGATCCAGTTTTTCTCGTTCTACGACTTCACAAAAAAAGGGAATTTCGGAATTTTTTCTGCGTTTTTCTATTGAAATTATGAACGCCCAGCGCGATAATGATTTTCAATTGGTACGCTAATTTTAAAATTCGAAATTAGGATTTTCCTGATAGTTTTTAAATTCACAAAAAAATTTGTATTGTTCGTTTAAAAACATTTTTAGAAGATCGATGCCGTTTCAAAAACTGTCATAGTCTGAAAAAGTAGTTTTTGAAAAAATAATAAACGCAAAATTTCAGGTTTCAACCATATTGCATTCCATGAAGAAAGGTCATATCTCATCGCAGGAAATGATGAGAATGTTATAAATCTGTTAATATATACCGAAAAAAATGGAACGAAGGAATTGTTTAACTGGCGTAATTTCGATGGACATGATAACATTGTTAATTCGGTAGCATTTCATCCACATTATAATTTTCTTATTGGGTGTTCTGACGACAAATCGATTAGGATATTGGTTGTTGCGAGTCGAGAGTGCATTGACGTACTAAGGTAATACGATTCAAAAATAATTCATTCGATTAAAAAAATATATAGATACAAAAATGCGACATTTGGAGCACTTGTTGCTCATCCAAGTTCATGTTTATTCGCTGCCGGACATGAAAATGGAATGATTTTATTCAAAAATAGAAGTGAGAGGCCATTATTCTGTGTTCACGATGGTTTCGCTTACTATATAAAAGAGACCCCTTTGGTTTGGTTTGCCAGACATGAAGACAATGATGAAAATGAGGGAGAAAATGTGACGAAGATAAAAAATTCGGAATTTAGAAGACTAGATTTAATAACTAAGTTAGAGTTTTTTTCTTTTCAACCCTTCATATCATTTTTTCCAGCAAAGATGACCCTATTCAAAAATTAGATGTCAATCTTTATTCAGTAGTACGCAGCTCCTTATCATTCAATTCAGAAGAAAATTCTTTGATTTTTGCGAGCAGGACTAACGATGGAAAGACGTTCAATTTTCACCTTCATAAACTTCATTCGGAAAGCGACGGAGATTGTATTTCTGATTGTGCCGAAAGTTCATGGAAGCGGGTTTTTTGGATTGAGAGGAAGCAGTTTGTCGTTCTCAATGAAGCTCAAAAGGTACACTTTTTCGTTTTATCTAACAATGAAAAGAAAAACCCATCAGAATTAAACAAATTTCATTTTTTTATTTAATGCGTAATATTTATTACTTAAATCACGTTCTCGCCAATAAAGAGATTCGTTTCTGAGTATTTATTTTATTCTTTACGTAGGTGGGATAGGGTCATTTCGAATCTCAGAGTTAAGCTCCATACAAAAAAAGGCGACTAAAAACGTAAAATGTAAGTGAAAAAAATTAAGGTCGTTACTAGGCCAAATCCGCTCCTAACTATTATTCTTTATCTCGTTCGCGACATTTCGAAACCTATGCTAACAAATATGTTTGAAATAACAATTTAAAACATCACATTAGAAATTTTATTTTACGATTACTAAAAAGCTAGTTTTTAAAAGAAAATGTTTTTTGTGGGTTTTCAATTATCGTGAAAAATATAAGAATCATATAAAATTCAAAACACGATAAAGACTCCCTTTAAAAAATTCAAAAAATTTTCATTAATTTCTGATATTTTGTATTTTTTGAGATAGAAATACGTGATTTGTCGAATGCCATTATCTGCGAATTGGACATCAGAGCTGATGATATGTTCTATGCTGGGACTGGAATCATTTTGTTGAAAATAGAAGAAGAATACAAATTGTTCGACATTGAAAAGAAAACAGTGACAGCTTCAGTGGAGTTGAAAGATGAAGTTCGATATGTTATATGGAGCAAATCGGAAGAATATGCAGCTTTTTTGACGAAAAAGAAGGTGATTTTATTGAATCGAAAACTGGAAATACTATGCATTCAAGAAGAATCGAATAATTTGAAATCTGGTTGTTGGATCGACGAATCAGTTTTTGTTTACAATACTAGATATCAATTGAAATATGCATTAACTATTGGAGATTCTGGAATAATCAAAACATTGAATTTCGACAAACAATTATATATTTTCGATGCTAGAGGAGAGAATGTATGTTGTTTTGATAGAGATGCAAATATTGTTGAAGTTCCTGTTGAGTCATCCGAATACAAATTCAAAATAGCATTGTTCAATGGTAGAATCGATGAAGGGATACAATTGTTGGAATCAGAGAATTCCAAATTTGTTGGTCAGTCAATGATAGCAGTATTGGCTAAATATGGGTATCCAGAGATTTCTTTAACTTTCATAAAAGACGACAGAACACGTTTTCTACTAGCACAGGAAATTGGAAATCTTGAAAAAGCATTGGAATATGCTGAACGTCTGAATGTAGATATTGCATGGACAACACTTGCAGAGGCCGCCCTTTTTCAAGGAAATCATGAAATAGCTGAAATTTGTTACCAAAAATCAAGAAATTACGAGAAACTTTCATTCCTATATTTTGTTACCGGAAGTACTAAAAAATTGAAGGATTTGACAACAGTTATTGATGATCCGAATGTCCAGTTTCAAATATCACTTTTGATTGGAGATATTGGAGAAAGGATTCGAGTTCTGAAAAGATGTGATCAAATATCACTTGCTTATCTGGCTGCAGTTACCCATGGATATGATAATGAAGTTGAAGAGTTGAAAAAAGAATTAGAATTCAAAAAACGACCAATTCCAAAGACATTTTCAAATGCTAGGTTTCTGACACCACTAAGACCTGTTCATCGATTAATGGATAACTGGCCGGTTGTGAAATTGACAGTTAGTTTAGATGTTGGTAAAGAATTTGTTTTTGATTATTTATAATTTATTAATTTTACAGGATGCAGGATTGGGTTCTAGTCATACTTGTGGAAATGTGTGCGAATCTGAAACCGCGATAGAAAAACGAACAGTAGAAAACCTAGAAGAAAGTTCAAAGGAAAATGACGGTTGTGGAGAAATATTGGATGATGAGTCGAATAACGTTAGCTTAGGAGGCGACCGTGATAGAGAAAGGTGCGGATTTAGATAATTAAACGACCCTTTCCAGAGACGTTAACTGTTTAGCATCAAAATAAGACTAATTTTATCGCAACCGAAATAACATTAGAAGGATGGCACTGACCAAGATTGGAACGGTTGATATTCTGCTTCTTAAAACGGATAATAATTTTTGTCGACACTCAAGACACTGGACAAACGAATAATCAAATTTTTCAATGTGTTTTTTTAGTCAACCCATTATTCAACCCAATATTGTAAAAAACTTTAATTAGTTTGTAAAATAGTTTTCAAGGATTTTTACTCCGCGTTTGTTTTTCTAGGTAGTTTCCAAGATTTTTTTTCAAAAGACACCCGAAAAGCGAAGGCATAAAGTTGAAAAAATCAACCGGGGTTTTTAACTAATCTTATTTCTAGAGTCAGTTTGTTTCCTAGACCCCCCCCCCCCACCTTTCAATTTTCATCTTTTTACAAGAAAATTTCGAAATATCTATAAACAATTTTTTCAGCTCCACTCTCCCAAACAGTCCTGGTTCATGCAATGAGGAAACAGGAATCCGGTCACGTTCTCCACCGACTTCGTCGACGCATTCTCCATCCGCTCTTTCAACTTCTGAAATTGTCGTAAATAATTGTTGTTTTCAATTTAAATTAATTACTTAATCTTTTTTTTAATATTTTTGCATCCTATTTGTTTCTAGACCCATGTATGTTTTGACCATTTTTTTCTGTACTAAAATAGTTACTTATAAACTTATTTCCCCCTCTAACCCTTTTATATATGAATGGCATTTAATGCATAAAATTTATTAATATATATTGTTTTTTTTTAAACATATGTATATATAGCAGAAATGCAAACATATGCTTCGATACTTGAGAAGGTGCACAGATAGTCACAGGCAAAGATGAACCCACTCGGTTTCCGTCCGGATAGGATGGAACTGAATCGTCCGACAACCGTACCAAATTTGTATCGTTTTGGGACGGATAAAACACCCATTTTTCACCCATTCATAGAAAAATGTAAAAGAAAAAAAAAGAACATGGCAAGATAAATCACACAACACAAAAAAGTCAGACTAAACAATATTTGAGAACATTTACAGAATATTTATATGATGCCGTCGAAACGAAAACTATCATTATCCTCATCCTCATCATTATCTAACAATCCATCCGACATCAACTCATCCAGATCTTTGTTCAATTCTTTGTCGGCTGCTTCAATTTTACTTTTCGTCAAGATCGACATATTTCTGAAACAAAAAAATCAAAACGTTTCAAACAAATCAATTTTTCGAATACCTCAACTGCTCTCTCTGCTCTTTTCCATATTCGCTGAAGCAATTCACCTATAAAACTCGATAATTTTAAATACTTCAATTAAAAACACCTTTATTTTAATTTTCTCCCTCTCCCGTTTAGTGACCCGTCTTTCTTTTTTCTGTCTCTTAAAGCAACTCTCACAAATCGTCCATTCATTGAAATTGTACCTAGAAATTTCAGAGTTTTTGAAGAAAACGATAAAAATCACAAACGGTGGTGGAAAGTCGAGATCCTCGTCCCCTGAGTCTGATGTCCAAATATAGTCATCTGTAAGAAAATCCAAAATAATGATCTTCAATTTTAAAATTTCATATTTCAACGAATATCTTGGTTTATAGATATATTCTCCAATACGACCCTTATCAACTAGGCTACTATCTTTAAAATTTTCAAGATATCACCAAACTGTTCATAACTAAATAATTGTATTGCCGAATTCCTATTTTTTTTAGAAAAATCAATCAATTTTTTGAAAATTGCTAAAATAGTAAAACCTCATATTTTTTGAATTTCTCAATCAGGTACTTGCAATCACCAGATCGCCTATTTAATCTATTATGAACAATTTTAATTTTTTCTTCTCTAATTTTCGAAACGTCTAAAATCGCCCACCCTTTTCAACTTTATAATTTCCCTTCGCATCTAAACCCGCATGCAATTCCTCCTTTTCTCTAAGCTCATCCATAAATTTCGCCCCTGAAAACTCGGATACTCTTCAAATATATTATCCCACCTAAAAACCCACTCCACACTTCCTTCGCTTCATTCCTCAAACTTTCCAATTTCCTCCGTTCCATTTTATCACACTTCTCTTTCAACTGCTTCTCAGCTTCTGCAATCGCATTTTTCGTCGTTGTCAAATGATCGAATCCCTGTCGGGAAATGCTCTGAAGAGCTGTCGAATACTGTAAACATCGTAATGTGAATAAACAATTATTTTGATACCAATAAAAACAAAAAATGTATTTACCATCAATTGTAACTGGCCCTCTGCCAATTTTTTCTCATTCCTTAGTCTCTGATCTTCCATTTCTTCCCACTCCTTTCTTCCTTCTTTCTTTAGACTACGAATACGATCAATTCTACATTTCATACATATTTGATGGTTTTCATCTGTCTATTAAAAAATAAATATTAATAAAATAAAATAACTTGGTGTTTTCTTTACCTCCTCGGCTTGTTGGAACATTTCCTTCAACTTTGATTTCGTTACCTTCTTCACTTCTCTCGTTTTCCCTAACCTTAGCGTTTCAAGCTAAAAAGTTTCATCAAAACATTTAAATAACTATTAAATTAAATTCTCACCTTTCGAGACAACATATGTGCATAATTCGAATCCATATAGTTCAAATTTCCAGCTTTTTCGCCAGATCTTTCGCTTCCTCTCAATTCCTTCTCTTTTCTTTCATACTCTTCTCTTTCTAATAACCTTTTTCCATACTTCTTTTTAATATGGTTTTCGAATTTTTCCGCATGTTTTCGACGCATTTCTACAACTTCTATTCGACTTTTCTTCATCCGATCTTTATTCCAAACTCGTCGTCGTTTTGGAACCGGCGCACCACGATTTTCATCTTGTTCGCCGTTCAATTTCAGTTCTCGACGTAGACCTATAGATTTTTTTCACAGGTAATCGATTTTCAGACTTCCATAATAATCAAGTTCAGCTTCAAAAAAAAACTCACTATTAATACATTTCGGATTAAACCCGACACGCGGTGTTGAAGTGGCACTTGGTTCGAAACTATCCTCTAATTGGAATGTATCCTCTTCTTGAACATCCTCCATTATTTTCCCACCCACTCGAATAGGCAACCTTATTGAATTGTCATGTCGAAACGCAGATAATGGCCTTCCAACTGATGGAATGATTCTTCGTGGTGTTGTTCCAGCATCTGAAAAAATTGAGAAATAAAACACTAAATCCCTTTTTTGGTTGAAATTCTGACTTCCACCCGGAGCTTTCCATCCATTCGGCTTTTTCAAAGATGTGGGAATTTGTACAGGTTTCCGGCGAATTTCAGGATGATGATGATGCTGATGATCGCCTCGAGGTGTTAAAATCTTTGGACTATTATCCATTTTCCGGCAATTCGCCATTGTTGTCTAAATTCAAAAATGATTTAAGAACGAGAACGTTTCAGTTTTCATAATCACCAGCATTTCAACATTTTTTTGGAGTTTCAAATTCTTATCCCTTTCCGCTTGGAGTTCACTATTCAATCGATCGCTCATTTCTTTCATCTGAACTTTAAAAAATTGCTCGATACATTTAATAAAGCACTTATTTACCGATTTCTGCCATTCACTTGCTTTTTTCACTTTATCTTTTCTCTCATTTTCCAACTGATTTTTGAGCATAATAAGCTCTCCACTAGGTGTTGATGGTCTCGACAAAGCTGACGGAGGTGTGTTTTTCAAAACTTTTGGAATTAATTTCTGCGATGAAGGGCTGAAATTAAAATTGAACGTTTCGTTAAAATTTTAGTCTAAAAACCCCCTTACTCTCGAAAGAAAGAATTATCACTTCCATATCTCACAAATGCCGTCTTCGGCGTTCGATTCTCTAAATTTTGGTTCGCTGTTATTAATGCCTTCGATGGGGGACCAGGTACGGATTGAGGCGGCGGTTTTTTCTGAATTTGGTTCTCAGAGTTCCATGTCTCACTTGGGCGCGTATTTCGCGTCGGCACATCTTTTGACGCCGATGCGGTTCCAGTATTTGTCTGAAAATTAAAAAAAATTAAGCGGTAGATGAGGAAAATTCGAATACTTGTGTGTTAAATCCACCGATTTTTTGCGTTTGAAAGTTGTCGAAAGAGTCATCTGAATCAGGATCCGGGTCTTCTTGGGAGGTTGATGGTCGACTCGATTGGGTTACAAGGATGGAACTGTAAATTTTCAAAATTTCAAAACGACAATAGGAGAGAAATTGAACAATTTAAGTTTAATTGCAAAATTACAAATTTATACTTTTGAACCAAAAATAAAGTTAACTTGGAAAAAATGAAATCGGAATTGAACTTCGGTTTCAAAATTCCACGCCAAGTTCGCAAAAACTACGTTTTTTTTAAATCAAATAGAGCCCATTCTTCACATATCAATTAAACAACGGTTTTTATCAGTCTTCTAAAACATTTTCTAGCTCACAGTGGAGAAAAATGGGCTAAAATCGATTTGTTTCTTAAATTTTAAAATTTCCCACATCTCGATTAAAATTTTCACTGCTTTTCAAGCCTCCAGATCTCTATACAATTCTTTATAACCCCGAAAACACCCAGCAGTTAAACAATTTCTGAGTTTGTACTTATTTTCCCGGAAACCGTTTCTAATCTCTTTCCAAACAGAAATCATATTTATTTTCTCAAAAATTACCTAGGTACAGGATTGTAGAAACTGTTATCGTCGTCATCTGACATACCAATGGTCAGACCAATTCTAAAAAAAATCCCTTTGAGCTGAAAATTTAGAACAAGTCCTGTAAATACCTAAAGATTCAAAAACTTCTGAATAACAACACAAAATTCAAAAATATGTAGTAATTTCAAATTTTTTCTATCATTCAACAATGAATATTCGACAATTAGAACAAAAAATCAATAAAAATTCACGAATCAATTGGTGAAAAACCTCGTAAAACTTCGGACCGGGGGGATAATTTTCAAATCAAACATAAAACAAATCACAATTATCAAATGCTAATAAAAAACTAAAATTCCCGTAATTTTCAAATGCTATATATTCTTAATAAATTCCTATTTCCGACTCTCTAATCCAACATTTTGTACAGGTTTTGGCATTGGTTCTCCACCTCGCCGATTTCGATCAATTTCAGCGCGGAAATATTCAATTGTTTTCATAAGTCCATCATGCATCAGTACCTGGAAACCATTTTTTTTCATTTCTAACCGAAAAAGAATAAAATACCTGTGGTTTCCATCCAATTTCTTGAGCAGCTCTAGATATATCAGGTCTTCTTTGTCGAGGATCATCTTGCTGTGATTCCAAATTCACAATTTTGCTTTTACTACCTTAAACAAGTGTTTTTTTGTGATTATTGAAGAAAATTCAACACCACTTACCTTTTACTAAATCCCTTATAATTTTTGCAAACTCTATAATTGTATGTTCTTCGGGATTTCCAATATTCACAGGCAATGAATAATTACTATTCATTAATTGTATTAAACCATCAACTAAATCCGTGACATATTGAAACGACCGAGTTTGAGTTCCATTTCCATAAATCTGCAAAAAAACCATTAAATGGAAACATTTTCATTAAATAATAACTCACCGTTATTGGTTTATCCTGAAGTGATTGTATTATAAAATTCGAGACAACTCTTCCATCATTCATGTGCATTCTTGGACCAAACGTATTGAAAATTCGAGCAATTCTAATTTGAACATTTTCCTGTTTATGATATGCAACCATCAATGATTCTGCAACCCTTTTCCCTTCATCATAACAACTTCTCGGACCAATTGTGTTCACATGTCCCCAATATGTCTCCGGCTGTGGATGAACCTCTGGATCGCCGTAAACTTCCGACGTTGATGCTAACAAAACTGTTGCCTTTACTCTCCTAAAGAAAAACCGCGAAATTTTTCATTAAGAAAGAAAAATACTCACTTGGCCAATCCTAGCATATTTATAATTCCCAAAGTGTTGGTTTTTATAGTTTTCACCGGATTGTACATATAATGCGGCGGTGAAGCTGGAGATGCCAAGTGATAAATTTGATCAACTGAAATATAGAAATATTTTCATACAATTTTAAAGCGGATAATAAACGCTGTCGGCTCAATTAAAATTGATTATACAGTGCGTAACATAAGTATAGAGGCACCCCTAAAATTGACTGTCCTGGCGCGCGCGTGCAAAATCCGGATACGAAACCCAAAAAATCGGATTCAGCATGCAAAATTACTCCTGGGAAAGTTATTTTATGTTAATACCTCTGGAAACATGTATGGTGTTGCTCAAAGTATGAAAAAATCGCTCGTGCAACCGTAACATAAGTATAGAGGCACCCCACGAAATTCGAAGATAATCAAATTTTTTTATGAAATGAATATTTGGTGGCATATCCTTTAAGTGTGATAACGTCATAAATACGATTTTGCATAGAATTGATAAGGTTTGGGATGTATTGGGAGGACTTTTTGACGAATTCCAGCTCGATCTTCACCAATTCGCCCAAAATCGCTGCTTTGAGAGCATTGGCAGAACCGTACTACTTTCCCTGGGCATATACTCTTCGCACAAGCTCTCCCCAGACGTTCTCTATGGGATTCAAGTCAGGAGAACACGCGGGCCATAGGAGAACATCGAGTTGTTTGGATTTGAACCAATCCATAGTCGAGTTACTCACATGGATGCGCGCAGTATCCTGCTGAAAAACAAAACGACGACGATTGAATCGACGTCGGAATGGAAGGAGGTGGCCCTGGAGAACATCCTGATACTCCGAAGAGTCCATGCGAGACGAGACAAATGCCAGATCCAACAGTCTGGCAGCTCCGGCAGCATGACACTACCACCTCCAATATTGCGTTTTGAGAAGAGAAGCTTGTCCTTGCGGAGATCATGCCAGTAGGTGTTGAAACCGTCTGGTTCATCCAAATTGAATTTCTTTTCATCGGAAAAGACTATATGAAAGGGGGATTTGAGTTTTTGGAACAATCGGATATCGAAAACTACCTCGTTCCAATTGGTTCCCTTTTTTCTTCGTGCGAAGTCCAGACGACGAGTCATGTGAAGATCCGTGCGATGTGGAGCTGGCTTCATGACTTCTCTGACGAGGTTAGGATCCTTGTCAAGAACTCTCGAAACAGTCTGCATGCTCACATTGAGATTCAACTCTCGCTTGATGTCATTGCAAGACTTCATTGAGTTCGAAGCCTGTCTAACAATATTCCTCTAGTCTCGGAAACTGAGCTTCGGCGGTGCTCCTGACTTCGGCAACTGCTTATAGAGATCCGGATTGTTGACATAATAGTCGATACTCTCCCTTGAGCGATTCAGATGCTAACCAGCGGCTCGATTCGACCATCCGGCTGTTTTGAAAGCTTGGATTTGGACTTGCTCAGCATCTGACAGATGTTTTCCGCGAGGCATCGTTGAATTACGGATAATTTTTATTTAAATCGATAAAACCCTATACCGTAAGATGCATAGAACTTTGTGAAACAAGTTTCCAACACAGATTTCATAAAAAAATTTGATTATCTTCGAATTTCGTGGGGTGCCTCTATACTTATGTTACGGTTGCACGAGCGATTTTTTCATACTTTGAGCTACTGCATACATGTTTTCAGAGGTATTAACATAAAATATGTTTTCTAGAGGTAATTTTGCATGCTGAATCCGATTTTTTGGGTTTCGTATCCGGATTTTGCAGGCGCGCGCCAGGACAGTCAATTTTAGGGGTGCCTCTATACTTATGTTACGCACTGTAGAAACAATAAAATGTTATACTTTAAGTTTAAATTTACCCAAAATTTGTGTGCGCAAACCACGATAAGAATTATTCTTAAAGCGATGTTGATAACAAAAATGCAGAAAAATTTTGGGATGTATAATTAATTTTCTTGGTTCCGTTTTTTTTCGCTTTAAAAAATTAAACAAACCTTCAACAAAATATGGATTAACAACATCATGATGTACCATCTCAAAGTTCGGATGTCCTATCCAATGTTCAATATTCTTCTTCCGTCCGGTGAAATAATTATCCAACGCAATAACTTCATGCCCATCGAGCATGAGTTTGTCGACAAGATGTGATCCAACAAATCCTGCTCCACCAGTTATCAGTATCCTTTTCCGCGTCTCCTCATTTCGGTAGCGTACTGATTGGAATGATTTCCTGAACATTTTATTTGATACAATTTATTTTTTAAAAAAAACTTTCTTACGTCGTCGGCAATGGAGCAACAATTTCATCAGGTTTTTCTTTGTACTCCTGATCATCAATTTTTGTCCTAATTGACGATAGCTCATCTTCTAATGTTTTTATACGTTCCATCAAATTTGAAACGGTTTCGTCTTCAGCTATTGGACTGTAATATTATTTTTTTTCGAAATAAGTAAATAGCAAAATTAAAAACAAAACAAACACACATGTTATTATCACGTGGAACGTCTCCTTGTCCTTCTACCTCTATCACCCTAGGATGCGTCTGTTGTTCCACATTTGATGATCCAATCGATTTGTTAGACGTGCTAGTAATAAGTACTAAAAATGTCAAATAGGTCGATTGATTTTTAAAAAAAACGTCATACCAAAAACGAAGAAAAGTGTGACAAATGCAGCGCATGCTCCGCGGGTGACCATTGATGCAGACGAAAAACCACGAGTTCTTCTGTGGTTCAGCATACGGATTTACTTCTTACCTATTAAAAATGTCCGTCTACGCCATGCGAGGTAGTTTTTAAAAAATGGCGTCGAAAACTCCTAAAAGAATGCATTTAGAAAACGTATAATGTAAACATCAATGGAACAGACTATATAAAAAAAGGGAGGGCATTTGAATTGAAAACGAAAAAAAAAACGTATGATACGGCAAAATGATGAATAAACAAATTGAAAAATAATTTCATAGGGATTATGAGGAATTGAATGAACTTTTGGTTAATCTAGGCAACTAGTTACTATTATTTTTGTCATTTTAAATATAAAAAATAAAAACCTAGATAAACGAAATTTTCAAAGAACAAAAGAGTTTCACCAAACGTCTAATGATGCGAGAATGCCAATGAATGTCCTTGCAACACCACATGTGGCCACACTCTTTCTCTCAGAAAAAAACTAGTTTCTTGCTTGCATCGCACTAAAATTCGATGAAAATCTATCGAGTTTTGAACATAAAACACATTATGAGGCATTCATTTAGTGGGCAGATATTTATTGTTTGACAAAGAATTGAAAAATTACGTGATTTCGTAAAATAAAAATTGAGCAGCCGGTGCTCTGCCTTAAAAATGAGCAAATGCAAACACGCTCGAATAAAATCGTCTGTGTCTCACCGGAAAACACACTCTATCGCTGTTCAAAAGCGCGGGAGTTTAAAAATTTTGATATTTTCTTGGGAAAATTTAAATCTAGTGATTTAAAAGAATTTTAAAGCAAATGAAACATTTTTTGAAGGTTTAAAAAAAATTTAAATGATAAATATTACGATGAAAAGAGTTGATCATAAGCAAAAGTTTAAAATTATATTTTTTCATTAATTAAAAGAAAATAAATGCTTTCATTTTAAACACTAATTTACCATTGAAATTCCCATATAAATGCACATGTCCATCTTTCCGGCCGCCCCCTCCTTCTCTCCTAGGTGTACGTATCCATGACAACCACTATGCTCAACGTTTGGAAACAATAAATTGGCCTCAATCCAGATTTGAATCAAAAGCTTATGACAAGCGGAGAAATCGCTCAACAAACTTCTGTTTTTTATTTTTCTATATTTCTAGTCATTCTAACGTGGATTTTCACAATTGAAGTTGGTTTCAATGAGATTTATTTTGCAAATAAACACTTTTCCAGTTAATAATCATAACATCATCCGATCAATTTCCTTAAAAAGTAATGGTACTTGAAGAAGTGTTCACCGAACCTGTATACCGTCTATATCGTGCTCCATCTTGTAGCACCGCTTCACTGTTTATGAAAATTATCAACATTTTGAAATACTTTCTACCACTTTTGACTATTTTTCTGACCGAGGTTTGATGAATTCGTTTTTCCTAATGACATCCTAAATTTAGGGACTTTGGCACAAAACTGGAACATTTCGCGAGACTCCAAAAATTTCCCTAAACGGGGATTTCATTATTTTCGCCGCTGGAAATGATAAATCACTTATTGCAACTTCCTACTCGGTTTTAAATTCCGCAGCTTCTGCTGATCAACTAGTTCCCTCTCAACAATCACATCATTTTGACGAAATTGATGTAAATTTGAATTCTAAAAGAAACAACAGAAGTTTTCCCCCCGAAATTTTCCAGAATAACAATCGTCGACTAAACATCGATATTGAAATGTCAACCGGGAACATGAGTATAAACTCAATTGTTTTCGCATTCGGTGTGAATTTCGAATTAGATTATCACTCAATTGTTCAAATTGAAACATTTTTGACGGATTCCTTGCAACTTTCTCATCCCACTTCCAAAGTTATTATTAATGCTCGTTTAGATGTTGATCAATCAGTTCCTTTCAAGTAAGTTCTTTTAGTTTCCCTAGGAATAATAAAGGTAAATTTATGATTAAAATTTAATTGAAAAAAAATAAAAAATGAAACTTCGCTCACTTTAAAATAAAAGTGGGGATGTTGCCTAGAAATCCAATAACGCTTTCTAAGCCAATACTTCAAATTCTGACGGCAAATCAAAGTTTTGAAATTAGCCAGAATTTACAATTTTTAAAATAAATTTGCAAAGAACAAATCAAATCACTAGCCGCAGCTAGAAACAATAAAAACGAGCCCTAACTGGCTTAAACACGAGCTTGCTTGCTTTCTCACAACAAAACTAATGTGACGCCCGAGAAGGTGGCCTAGAAACACACTTTGCGGAGGCTAGTCCCCCGGTTTCTAGTCCTCGGCCATTTATCTCAACAAAATTTTTTTTAAAGGCTAAAAAAAGCCAAGGCGAAGCTTTTTCTATGTTAGGAGGCTCCGTAAAGTCTGTAAATCACTTTAAATCAATATTTTCTTTCCTTAATTCTAAAGCCTATTTTTTCTGTTAATTTTTATAAAATATTATTCGCAATTCGAGTTTTAGTCGATTTACAGAATAAAATATAATTTTTTGCGAATCAAATTCTCTAGAGATTTAATTGAAAAAAACATTTCAGAAAAATCGAAAAATGGCAAACAATCGATCGAAATCGTCTAGATGTTAGCCATTTCCAAATTCATTCAATTCTTCAAAGAGAATCTTCCTCTCCAATGTCGCTCACAATGAAAAGGTTCCCAAATTTAATTCCCATTGAAAAAAACCTACATTTTTCAGAAAATCTTCAATTTTCCTCACTTCCCCATCTCCACCTCAAACATTTTCAATCTCTCTCCACCTTTCCATTTCTGAAATCCAATTCGTCTACAAAACCGGTTTCTGGGAGTTGCTCAAATGGGCATGGATCCAATATTTCGCTGCTTTCATTATTTTCAACCATATTCTCACTTCAATATCGTCATATCTTTTTCAAAATCATGTATTATTCGCGAGAGAAACTATTAAAAATCTATCGAAGTAAAATAAACATTTTCCTTGCATAAAAACAGAAAAATTACATATTTCAACCCATATAATTACATGAAACGGGTCACATTTAAAGAAAAAAAATCACATGAAAAATCTGAGATCACCTGGACAAAATAATATTTTAAAAACCACTAGAACAGGCACATATGGTAGACAACCTAGCGTACAGAATTCTAATATACATTATGAGCAACACGGGAAGGAAATTTACTCGAAAACTGATATATAGAGGCAAAAGAACCCAAAAACTTATAAGAAAAACCAGTTAAAATTATAAAATCACCGTCCAGAAAATCTAAGCTCTTGAATTTGCACCAACCGGTTCTAAGCCTAACTGCGTCAACTCGTAATCCAAGTCCATTGAGCTTCTTTCCATCTGTAATAAACTAGATGATTATTTTTCCGTCTAAGTAGTTTAAAGTATCATATTTTGACCTTTCTCTCCACATTTCCAAGTTTGAGCAAAGTTATTTTAAAAAAAACCCGCCAAAATATAAAAAAGTGATTTTTTTAAAAAACTATCTCATATTCAATATTTAAAAAATATTACCATCTCTTCTTCATCGTCCTCATCATCATCATCCATCACATCTTGAGCTGTTAGAGAAATATATTCACCACCCGCAGTTGTTGCTGATCCAGAAGGAATTGGAGCACTTGAATTATCCAAAATCTCTTTCAATCTTAAATTTTTCTAGATTTTTTTAAAAGTCGAACCTTTTTTCATACCTTGTTGCTTTCGTTAAAAGTCTCGAAGCGTGGAAAAGTAAAAATCCAACAACCATTGTCAAAATAGTTGAAAATGACAATTCGAAACCCGCAAAAGTTGAATCAAGTGCAAAAATACAAGCGCTTGCTCTTCCAACAATCCACGCAATGATGAAATATGCAAGTTGGACAGTTGGACGAGGCATTAGCGAAATCTGAAACCATTCGCATGAAGTTGAGAAAAAAACATTAGCTATTTACCTCAATTGTCAAAAACATCGATATCCATAAACAATAAAGTCCTGATACTGTAGTTGTTATACCAATAAGTGAATCGTTCGAAAAAACACGAATAACTTGACCGAAAGAAACAAATAAAAATGAACAAATTGTAAATCCTAATGTTCCCGTTTTCATACCACTGAAATTAAAATGTTTGATATTTCAAGAACAAAACTGAAAACTTACGCAAAAACCAGAATTATAGCTGTGAAGAAGAGAACTAAACAAACAGTCAAATGATTGGAGTCCGCATTTTCGTATTGATGGAAATGAAGAATTTCTTGAAAATTATACGATTTTCATAGTTGGAATTAGATTTTAAATAAATACGTTGTAAAAATCCAACAATTGTTTGAATCGCAGCCACCGCAATTCGTAGACGCATTCCCAACCCAACGATTGATTCAGTTTCTAGCTGAAAAGTATTATTAAAGTAGTGTTTTGTATTTCCAAAAAAAAATTCTACCTTCTTGATTCGTGTATCCGGTCGAAGTCCACACGGCAGACAACATAAAATATATGAGGCCGTGAATACAACCATTACAAAGATCGAAAAGGCTCCAAGAAGTGAAGAACTACTTTTTCCATCAAGAGCATTTCCGGTTAGCAAAAATGACGGTTCTGGACATCCTGGTGGGAACTTATCTTCAATGTTGAATGATCTACTGCAAAACGAAGTGATTTTGATGCGGCAAGGACACCTAACGATGAATTTTTCGGCGATTAATTGAAATTTTCGAGAAATGAACATAATTTTATGTGGAAAGCATTCACAGCAGTAACAGAAATCATAGACCAATTACATAGAATCCGAATATGTGAAAACTAGGCCGCAACCAGAAAAAATAGCAATCCATAAAATAATTGGTCTATTTTTGAGTTTTGGGCGTAATTTAGGCAGTTTTTTTGTCAAAATTGTTAAAATAAGATATTTTTCCGACTTCTAAATGTTATGCCCTCATTCTCTCATTCATGAAAATATTTCTCACCTATTATGACTATCCCTGGTATTTAGAATAATCGTTTCTTCTGTCTTCGGATGTTTTGTAGTTGTGCTCGTTGTCGGTTCAGGAGTTGTTGTCGTTGTTGTAGTAGTCGTTGTGGTCGTCGTGGTAGTCGACGTCGACGAAGACGTAATCGCTTCTAAACTTGTACTATTTCCCAAATCATCAGTATCGTTCTTCGATTTGACATTTTTCTCTTCGAGTTCCTTTTGTTTTTCAGCATTTTCTTCGGTCTTCGTTTTTGATTTTTGAACATTTCCGGTTGCCACTTCCGGCCTGCAAAACATACAATTATCTAGAGTTAATTTTAAAAATCAATACTTTTTCACTTCAGAAATTTCTGTTACTTCTGATGCTTGAGTGGAGTTGCTTTCGGTAACAGCTGAAAAATAAATAAATCGATTAAAAAAAGAAGACAATTGTCTTACAGAACGGAAGTAAAGCCTTGTTTTCTTCGTCGGATCGTTTATTTCGAATAATTTGTTTTTCCTCAACTGATCTTGATACTAATGCAGTATCTGCAATGTTCATCGTCATATCTGTGAATTGATTTTTAAAAATAAACTAAAATTAATAAACTAATGAATACCTTTTAAATTTTGAGAATTTGCCATCATTGATATTAATCCGCCAGCGGAAAAACATAAAAATAAAATTAGTAATTTTCGATGATTTTTTCTCCACATTGAAAACCACATGATTGAACCTCCGTATATTACCGAACCAATGAATATACCACGAATTGCGAACATAATAGCATAATTGAAGGCTAGGTAATTACTTATTGAAACTGTTACGAGAATTGTAAGAAGGAACAACATAAGATTCGAGCGGAATGCGATAAGCTTATCTGAAAACCCGAAAATTGCAGTGAATTATTAATAGAGAAAAATTACTTAAATATGATCCACAAAACATTCCAATGCAAACCCATAAACATCCTATTACTTCGTGGAACTTCGAACAGTACGAAAGATTAGTCGTAGCGCTCATCAACCCCTTAAAGTGAAAAAAGAATATTGAAATGACAAAAAAATCTAAAACTTACAGCTGTTAGAAACAGAAAACACATTACGATATATCTCACGGATTGATTATCAGCACGACCTCTTAAAAAAGTTGTATTCTGTCGTTTGTTCGTCGATAGTAAATTATTCTGAAAATAAATTATCGACGCTGCTATTATTTAAAAAAAAGTTTTACTCTATCAAAAAGAATATCGTCTTCATCATCATCTTCTGAATCCGAAACGGTTGCAGTGAGCTTTACATCAACAAATTTTTGTTTTTCCTTCACAGTTACAGCTACTTCAGCATCCCTTCGAGGGCTTCTTTCATTTGAATCGAGAACTTCAAAGCATATTTTTAAGAACTACAGCTCAATTTTTATAAAGCTTAAGCTTACTTCCTAGTTGAGAAAGAATATGCGAATCATCATGGAAGCTCATGTTCCAGAGGAAAAATTAGAAAAAATCCGTGCTGAACCCGTCGCTGAAACTGAAAAAAAATTATTCTACATAGCTTTCCATCGTTCGCAAATTGACACATGTGGTTTTATTGATTGAGAAATAATAAAAGTTTTTAAAAACTGCATAGAAAAATATTCACACAGCCCATGTTCTGTTACCGTAATTATTTTGTTGTTTTCGTTGTGAGAGACACTTCCTCTGCGTCTCTTCTCGCACCCCACTTTGTTTCTCTGTCTCTGACGGGTATAAATAGACGAGCGACTTGCTAATGTTGTTTCCAGTTGTGTTGGTCTTGTGATTTTCGAAAGCCTCCATATTGCGTTATTTATTGAATTGAAAAACGAATATGGTACTTTGAGTATCGACGAATCGAAAAACACTTTTTTTCCTCTTTTTAAACAATTTTTAACCAGAAATGGCAGTTTGGTCCGGAAAACCAGAAATCGAAATTTGACGAAAATAAAAACGTGGAAAGCTATATTGTTCACAAAAAATGATAAAACACGTGGTGCAGTATTCGATAAACGAGATTTTTGAAAGTTGCCGAGTATTGTGAAGAAAATGCGGTTTTATAGCTGATTTGCGCTACTTCGGATGAGCTATTCGCAGAATTGTCGTTTATTGGTTCTCCGACCGGCCTGAACAGACCTTCAGTTGGTTTTGAAGCTCGTTATTTCAGTAACAACTCTTATGTAGGTAGAAAACGCGTTTTCTACGTTTCTACCAGATTTTATGAGCCTAAAGCCAACTTTGTGAAGGGTTTCTCAGGTCAGAGTGGTGAAAATCGGCAGCTCCAATTGTAAGTGACGCGCTAAATATATTATTCTAATAACTATTCATAATCGAACTTCCATATATTTAAGTTATACAACGTAAAGACCGGGAATTTAGTATATTTTCTGTATGGTTACTTTGACGATAGTGTTTTATTGTGATTTTTGATGCGTTAATAGTCTTTCTTCACATAATCATTTGACAAAGCTTGTAACTCCTTACGGTAAAGCTGCAGTTAACAAAAATTAGATTGTGATACTAACATTTCAAGTCCGGGTTCTATTCTAGTTTTCTTTCACACGAAAATGTCTATTTCATTGAAACGCATGTCATGTTTTCCGCTTTATGAGACGCACCCAATCCACTGGTTTGATCGATAACTTGAGCATACAGCGTTAGTAATTTAGAGACGCAGATGATTAGTGTGTGTTTGCAGTGTACGACGAGGCCGGCGTCGACTGCGATAGTCACTTGAGAGAGTTGGCAGCCCGATAGCAAGCCCATTGTACATTCTTTTGACGGTTTTCTACTTTTTCGAAAAGATATATGTGTATTTTGACCAATGGAAATGGAATAATTGGAATAATACTTTTAACAAAGGACTGAACTTTCGAAGTTCAACAAAAATACGAGAAATCCTTTTGAAGGGACTTGTTTGGTTGCAGAAAAGAGTTGAAACGAGTAAACGTTTTTATTAATTTGTTCTGGACCCATTCTTGAGAAAACAATGCAATTTAAATTTAATTGTTCAGTAGTTTTATTCCTTGATCCTTTTGTTTTACAGTTGCCCCTGTTTTTTTTCTAGGATGGGTCCATTGGACTCATTTCAAGCCATACCAAAATTGATGCTAATTTGAAAATATTTGTTTAGGAATACTTTCTAGATTTTTAAAATGTTTAGATAATTATTTTCCCACCCTCCCAGTTTCTCTATGTTTCTACCAAAGTAATAATTTGTTTCATCTGGAATTTCTAACACTTTATTTCACAGAAAGTAAATGTTATATTTCATGAGCTTCGAAATTCAATATTTTCGTCAAGGGGCGTGGTCTTTGTATTTCATCCACTAGTAGCGCTGCTGCAACCGTAGTACTTTTCGGTCTTATTCTCGTCTTTGAATAATTGAGAAAATCAGTTGTGCAAGCTAAGGAATTGCTTGAGAATTGAGAGATTGTGTCCAAGTGTTCTTCAACACCGAAATTTAGAAACTTTGACTTCATTTTATTAAGTTTATGAAGGAATTCTAACCAATAGAACCGAAAAAGATCATTTGAAGCCAATATAATTTATTATTTTTTTTATTGTAAAACCAAAAATTGCTGAATAGTTTTTTAGTATTGCCAAATTCCTAAGTCTAACCACATCGCGAGGAAATGAACGTGGTGAGTTCGGACTATGCAATGTGCCAACTCATGAACATACTTATCAAAGAGTTTTGCTCGACAATTCGATTTAGAAATGTTTTGAAATTTATTATTTCTAATTTCCGCTTTCTTGAAAAAGTCAAGCTTTTTTTCGTAAATTCAATACTTCAAGTAATACACAAATCATTGAAAAAGTTTGGAAATTTTTACAAACAGGGGGAGAAATGTGAGTATGAAAAGAGATGGAGTTATTGAAATAAAGAAGGAAGTAATTGTGAAATGAATTATACATGCTAAATAAGAAAACCTAAAAATATGCACCGCAACCAAGAGAAAAGTGTATCTCATTCAAATTAAAAAAAAAGTTGTTTCTAAAGGAGGACCTATTATTCGAACAATATTCTTTGTCTGAACTTCTCTAATCCTAATTCCGAGCTGTAATTTCCGACCAAGTTGCAAAATATTCTATTCCTTTTTCTTAAACTTCTCTTTTCTGTTTTAATTCCCCAAACATTGCAAACTGATATTTTAAATATTTTTTAGGTCATGGTAGACATAACGCATGACGAAAATACAATGAATAATGAAGATTTTGAAGACGGCGAGTTGCCCGAAGATGGCGAAATTTGTGATGATGAAGAAGAGGGTAAGAATCACTCAATTAGTCAAATGATGATATCCAGAGAAAATTTTAGAAATAAGATAATTTTTTTTAGCTCCAAAGGAAGCTCCAAAATCGTCAACTTCTGCTGAACCAATTGAAAATCACCGGGAATCAAGAGATCGTGAAAGAGAAAGAGATAGAGATAGAAATGATCATCGGGAAAGAGAACGGGAACGTGAACGAAATCCAAGAGATCGGGATACGAGAACAAGAAGATTTGAGGAACCACCAGTTCGAGATTTAGATCCATTTGGACCGTCTTCAGATGATGGTCCAACTAATGAGTATTTTAATAGTGGTGCGGATAAAGATTACCGCTCAAATGAGGATGAACGTTTCAATGATTGTGATTATAGAGTCAATAGAAGGCAAATTTCGCAAACCTATTTCATAATTACTAATTTGTTTGTTTTCAGACGTCGTCATTCACCCTCGCTGGACGATCAAGATTATGATTCAAGGAGTAAACGGCCGTTCCATGGAAGAGGCGGATTCCGAGGTGGATTCAGAGGCGGTCAGAAGCCGAGATTCAATACCGAACATCAAATATGCAAGTTTTTCCGAGAAGGATATTGTAGAGACGGTGACAATTGCTCGTATTCCCATAGTGCTGAAGACTCATTAAGAAGGCCGGTGTTGTGCAATTTTTATGCTAATAGTTTTTGCAAAAAGGTAAATTGTTTGTAATTATTTATTATTATTATTTTATTATTACGTTTAGGGGCTACAATGTCTAATGCTTCATGGTGAATATCCATGCATAGAATTTCACAAAGGAACTTGTCAGAATGAACAATGCAGATTTTCACATATTCCATTAACCGATTACACCAAACCAATGTTTGAGAAAGCGTTAGAAGATGAAGAGAAAATGAATCAGAGAGCACATAATATGCAACAATATCGTCAGAATCCGGTAGCGAATGCGGCAGCAGCGGCAGCAGCAGCTGCACTACCGTCAAGGCGGAGAGTTTTATTACCAGGAGGTATTTATTTAATAATACATTAAAATTTGTAATAGAAAATATAATTTTCAGGCCCACCACCTCAAGCCTTAAGCCCACCACAAGCGGTTATACATGCTCCGATTCCACAGCATAACAATAATGGACAATTACCTCCACCATCTGTCGTAGTTCCAACCATTCAGAGACCAGTATATCAACAAGGTGGATTTTTCAATACTGCTCCTGTTCCGATGCAACAAGTCTTGCCACCCCCGAGGACGATAGAACCGCCAGTTCCAGTGTCGAAAGTTCAAAAAGAAAAAATTGAAGACCCACCAGTGTTTAACCTTGAGGTATTTATTAATTTTTTAAAATTATTTTTAAAACGTTAAAAAAATTTTAAAGGCTATGCTGAACAAATTGGCTAAAGGGGAAGGCCTTGATTCGGATGATGATGATTCACCAGCTTCACCTCCACAAATGGGCTACACAACGAGTCAATCAGTCACAAAAATTATACCTGAACATGCTACAATTCCATGGCGACTAGTTGAAATCATAAAACTGCCTGCTTATTCTGGAGTAGAAGATGTTGATAATATTCCATCGAATGATCCAAGAAAAGCTAGAGCGATGACCCAACAATTTGATGCATTTTCGAGTATGTTGGGAGGTGGTAATGCTAACAACGATGTAGGTAGTGATCCGCGAATACGTTTGGCAAGCTCTGCTTATGATCCTGGATTGATGTATCAGAGAAAACCACAATCGTCAGCACCGATATCATCATGGATGCCACAAATATCATAGAAATTTTCTGCGTTTGTTTTTAGACATTTCGTCGTCAATTCTCTCCGGGTTTCTTGCACCTGAAAAATGTTTTGATTGTTTATTGTTCGCAGTCCGGATATCTTTTGTTACTGGTATTTTGTTAAATGTTTTGTGTCTCCCGAACGATGATCAAAGGTTCAGTTCACCCATTTTTCATTCTACATACATTTTTTGTCTTAAATAACTTTCAATGTAACATGAATCGAATCGAAGAATTTTCTCTTTTCTACTTAAAGTTATTTGTTTAGTGTCTTGCATAGTCCAAATTAAATTTCTATAGTAAGAAGAACAACTATTGAATTTATACACTGAAATGAGCCAAATTTATTTATGTTCCCATTTTTTTCAAAAATCTATTTTTTCTTTTACTGTGTTTTATATAAATTTTTTGGAAGTTACAACCAATTCAGGTGATTGATGTTGGGGATTAAAATTGTTGTTTGGGAATATAGAAATTTTTTTAAAAATGTGAAAATGATGGGTGACATGGAAAAAAAGTCAATACACGAATCGAAGAATGACATGGGTATATGAAAACAACTGAAATTGGAAGAATGAAGCTTAATTTGAAAGTGGAAAGCGATGAAACAATATTTTAAAAAAGGTTCAAAGCATAAAAAGACTTATTTGATAAAAAACGCAAATAAACTAATATTTTAAAGAAAAGCCCATCAGAAAAGCGAGTTTTACAAAAATCGTGTTTTCAAAGTTTTTATGGTCCAAAATATATTTTCTAACAATGTCCGAATATTCGAATTCTACTGAAAATACTGTACTCGTTAAAGGAACATACTGCAACACATTTTTTAAAGCTTAATTTTCGAAAGCTAAAGTTGTGTCATCAACTGAAAATCATTATTTCCGACTTACTTGTGAACCAATTTGATGCATTTTTAATAAATTCACGTGAATTTCCGTTCTTTCAATTCTCTACAAAACATTCCAAACCCAAGAACCCAGTGTTGTTTCGCCACACACAAAACACCGGAGGCGTGTCTCTGCGCATCTTCGTCTCCCGCACTCTTTCGAAACACACACATAAGAGATAGCAGTGCGCGCGGCCTGTGGAGTGTCGGGCGCACGTTTTTATGGTGTCGCAATTGTGAGTGTTGTTCGATGTCTTCAGTATGGGTCATAACATGATCTGCAACTGAAAATGATGAGCTCGGGCGATGATCTTTTGTGATTATATCGCACGGCGAGGTGGGAACGCAATACCCACCTGTCAGCCCGATTCTGAACTAAGTTGCCTTTATATTTTTGACAATGTTTTCCTTTTTTGGAAAAGTGTAAATGAAAAGAACAATTTGACAACATTTATTTTATTATCCCTATATTTGTTGAAGATGAAAAGAACAATAGATTTGAAAATAAATTGGGGCTAAAAGTTTTACATCCATTTTTAAGAAACTTTGCCAGCTTCCTTTGTTTTTATTTTGTTGAATGTTCGTTCAGATGGTCAAATTAGGAACAAAAAAAACGTCTTCCTCTTATTTGTAAGCTCATTTTATGTATGCCTTTTCGCAGAACTATTCCTTTAAATGAGGACTGAAATAATTTCGATAGACTTTAGTAAACAGTGAAAGCCTAGGATTAACAGAAAAAAAATAATGAAAGATCAGTTGAAAATGAGCACGCCTTGAACGAAATTTCAGGAGTTTTTAGATTTCTAAGTCATCCGTCTTGGTGGTTGTGTCTTTATGGACCTATCCAGAAACTAAAATTACGGTAAATAATTGCAAATAAATGCAAAAAATCCAATGCAGAAACTTGCAAGAAATGACAATTTTTGCAGCCGATTTACGGGAAATCTACGGTAATCGTTGCGAGAGACCATCAATGAAAAACGGCTCTTGACCGTATTTTCCACATTTATGGACGCACACCGGTGAAATGTGTGCCGGGTCTCGCAGCGAAGAGTAAGAAGTAGATTTCCCGTAAATCGGCTGCAAAAAATTGCAATTTATTGTCATTTTTTGCAAGGTTCAGCATTGAATATTTTGCATTTATTTGCAATGATTTACAGTAATTTTAGTTTCTGGATAGGCCCATTATTTTTTGATTATTATTATATTGTCAACTCAAATATTCTTGATCATTGCGTTCGGAAGGCTGCTCAACCTCACAGCCGCTCCGCACGCACGCGACGCTTCTGCCGATACACACACACTGAAATATCGGCGGGAAAATGAATTTTTCAAATTTTCCAGTGTGTGTGAGTGTCGGCAGCCGCGTCACGTGCGTGCGGGGCGGCTGTGAGGTTGAGCAGCCTTCCGAACGCAATGATCAAGAATAATTGAGTTGACAATACTAGAACGTGATTTTTTACTTTCAAAATATGAAAATACCAACTTTCGAAAATTAAGGTAAAACTCATATTTTTTTGCCACATTTACACTAAAAATGTTCGTAATTTTCGTTTTTTTTTAAATTTCTCTCGTTATAGACGCTTAATCAATACTTCTGTTTTTTTATTCACTGATGCAATATTATCATCACTCCAATTGAAGAAATTTCTTGGAATTGACCAAGAATTAATTAGTTCAACAAACTGATTAAAAAGAGTATCGTGCAAACTGAAATGGTATAAGATTAGTTGAACCTTTTTTCCAACAGATTCCTCTAGAGACCTTCTTTCGCCCTTTTTTTCCGCTTTTTTGCACCCGATAAAATTTCTTTTGTGCTAAAGAGGTTTCTAAGTTGTCAGCAGAAGAGTTTGGTCGTGTGAATTGCTCTTTATTGGCTTCATTCTCTTAGATGATGCACGCGTGTTTTGATGGTTTTCAAAAATATGCCTTTGTAATAGTATAATTAATTTTAATAGAGAATTCAATGTTTTAAAAAAATGTCAATAATGTTCCTAATAACTTGCAAAAGTGACTTTCGATATTTGGCAATGTGAATAAAAACAAATTGATGTTGTCTGCTTAGAAAATAGAAATGTTCGGCACTCACTTAATTTTTATCCATTTTTGTTTTTTGCTTCATCTAGAAAAACTTGTTTTTCATTCAAAATTAACCTTTCCCATCCTTTGAACCATATTTTAAAAGAAAAAAAGTATCCAAAGAAATTTGCCATCAAAATCTGACCTGATGATTTTTTCATAATCTCAATCTCATCCTTCTCTTTTTCTATATGTGAAGTGCATTTTAAAAGAATAGAAAGAAGGATTTTTTTGAAGAATGACTAGGATTTTAAAAGTTTTTTACAAGTTTTTATTCCTTGCACATGTTTTGATGAACCTTTTAAGTAGAAACTATGCATTGGAATCGAGTCTAAACGACCGTGCCCGTGCCCGTGCCCGATCTTTACACCCCTTAACATAATTATCGTGCTTCGCTGATTAAATAAAATAGATTTCGAAGAAACATAGCCAAACTAATCAAATTTCGCAGCCAAGATTGAATGATCTTTCAATTTCTTAGCAATGTTTTGGAATAAATAGGATTCCGAGAAAAAATTATATATAACCCAATTATATGAAAGCACGCAAAGTCTGCAGAACACATTGATAATCAAGTATTCGAGAAAACCACTTGAATGTTTTGGATAATTTATTACCTAGGTTGCTATAACAATCTCGGAATATTTGAATACTAGTTTTTATATTCTTGTTAAAGGAGTGCTTTACGGAGATAATGAATGCGTCTGGGATGAAAATAGACTTCATTCTCATTCCAAATCGGTTTTTAAAATTTTCTAAAACCACCTAGAAGCCGAGAAAATGAGCTTCATAACAATGGCCTAGAAAAAGTTGGCCTATCTTTTTCCTATGAGTTTTTTTCGTATTTCATTAATAAATAGTTATGCAGAATGCCTATATTAGTCCTTTTTTTAATGTTTTTTTCATATTTTTTTGATTTTTCATGCCTGCGGACTAGTTTCCGCCGGTGGCCACTTTTTCTAGGCCATTGTTTTGAAGCCCATTTTCTCGGCTTCTAGATGGTTTTAGAAAATTTTAAAAACATATTTGGAATGAGTCTGAAGTCTATTTTCATCCCAGACGCATTCATTAGCTCTGTAAAGCCGTCATTTAAAGACATTGTATGAGTTAAATTGATCCTACCAGATTTCATTTTTTATGTTGTTTTGTGAACAGTACGGATAATAAAAATCGGTATTAATTATTTCAGCTAAAAATGATTTTCTTTTGTATTTTCGGTACTTTTTCATCACATTTTGGGCACTCTTCTTGACATTTTGTTACATAAAGCTAACCACAATTACAATCAAATAGAATTTGTTGAAAATTTACACACTTTTTTAAAACGTAATCCTCTAATTTTACCACTAATTTTAAACATTTATCGGAATGTCGTAGGTAAGAAATTAGCATTCAAAGATTAAAATTCAATTATTTTCGAATTTTCCAGAAAGCTATGACTTCTTATGAGCGCGTTTTGCAAAGTTTCAGAAATTTCCATCAAAATGTATGAAAAAAATAACGTTTTTAGCACCACCGGATGCTAAAATATTCATGAAAATGAAATTCGACAAGGGATGTGTCCGTCCAAATTTTCATCGAATGTATATGTTTTTTTTTCCAATTGAAAAATATTAGGAAAAAACAAAATTTCTAAATTGCTAAATTTTTATAAAATACTTCTAGAAGACTTTAAAAAAGGTGAGTAAATACCACTTTTCAGAAATGTGAATTCAGAAAATTTCGAATTATTTCTTTTATTAAATTTCTTTTCTCTGTTTATGACGTTATTTAGTTTGTACAATAACCAAAATTACACATTTTAATTTTTGAATTTTCATGATTTCAAGTTAGTTTTTGAATTTTCCTTTTGTAATTCCTTTTTTCAAATATTCCTCCTCCTCTTTCTCACCAAAACGTTAATTATAGCAATGAATGAGAAAAAATTCGTTCAGAGATTCTTTAAACAAAAAAAATAATCTAAAATGCCGCTTATTTTCCATCATTTTCGTCTGTTTTTGGTTGTGAAAGCTTTAATGAAAACAAAAAACAAAACTTCAATTGCAATCATTTTTTACAAGTTTATATCCATTAAAGGCAGAGTGTCAGTTAATTAACTTTTGACAAAATAAAGTTGTTTTTTCTGTTGTTCGTTCTCTTTAAATCTAAAATCAAACCTTACTAAGAGTCGATGTCTGAGATTCTCGACATCAGGCCTATTGGCTATGGCACACTTGCACCAATTACTCCACCATATCGAAAAATGGGGGAAAAATTGGACCACTTTTTGAGAAAAATCAAATTTTCGGCATGATGTCGACCAGCTGGAAATTTGGTTTCAAAATGCTCAAAAATGTGCACCTAATCCATCCCCGAAGAGATTTTGACTTTATCTTCAAAACTAAATATTTCGATTTTGGGACCACCTGGATTTTTTTCACTAGGTCAAAGGGGACGTGGCCAAATAAAAAATGTATTTTTTTCTAAGAAGGACTTAGGTACCCTCCATGCAAAATATCAAGATCCTAGCTTCACGTTGGTGCAACTGTGACACAGTATGTTCGACGTTCTGAGACATCGACTATTAAATTTTAAACACTTTTTATTGTGCCCGAGATATCTTATAAAGGAGGGATTTACGGAGATAATAAATGTAGCTTAAATGAAAATAGACTTCATTCTCATTCCAAATCAGTTTTTAAAATTTTCTAAAACCACCTGGAAGCCGAGAAAATGAGCTTCAAAACAATGGCCTAGAAAAAGTTGGCCTAACTTTTTCCTATGAGCTTTTTTCCATGTTTCGTTAGTAAATAGTTATGCAGAATGCTTTAATTAGTCCTTTTTTTATGTGTTTTCATTTTTTTTTGATTTTTCATGCCTGCGGACTAGATTTCGCCACTTTTTCTAGGCCATTGTTTTGAAACACAGTTTTCTCGGCTTCAAGGTGGTTTTAGAAAATTTAAAAAACAGTTTTGGAATGAGAATGAAGTCTATTTTCATTTAAGCTACATTCATTATCTCCGTAAAGTCCTCCTTTAAATGCACTTTTTCTTTAATTTTCGATTTTTTCATAAGTTTCCTGTCTTCATTTCAAGGAATTCTAATTTTTGAAACTATTAAAAAATTATAAATCAAATAATTTAATATTCTGACATAATCGCACTCAATTTCCTTAAGAACATGAGAAGTTAATCGACTAAAAAAGATAATTTATTATTTCCGCTCCCTGCAATACAGCCTTTTATTATGTTTTGGATGTTCAGGATGTTTTGAAAAAAACCCCCAACATTTTGGAACATGCCTATCAATCTGCTCCATTCATTTCCTTTTTATGTTGTTTTTTTTTGTGAAGAAGAGATTATTTATTTTCAGCTAGATTTTGTTTCAGAATTGTTTTTTTGAAAAGCTGCTCACTTTTCTGGAAATTTATGAAATTTATAATCCTTTTGAATGATCGCTTGTTTTTTTAAAAACACAAAAGTTGGACTTTTATTTATGAAATTTAAGTGGGGGGGGGGGGGGGGGGGAATAATAAAGAATTTAAGATATAAATATTTAATATGGGAATAAATTCTATTTTCTTAATTTTTTCTCAGTTTTTTTTAGGATTTCTCGGAATAAGTTTTGCCATAAAAGTACGTACTCTTTTTCAAATTATTAATAGAATACATTTGCGCGAGTTAAGCGATACACAATTTCATTTTGTGATTTGTTGCCAATTTAATATTCCCCCCGTTTTATTGAATCAACCTCATTGCAAGATTACTTGTCTTTTTCTAGTAATTTGAAAATTTAATTAATGCGGAAATGCGGAAACTTTCGCATTAAAAGTAAAAAAAAAGGTTTTGTGAGAAAACACATCGTAATTCATGTAAATAATAATATATTAACAAGCTAGATATGAATATCTAATTAAATGAGTAACACTCTAATTCCCACCATGAAAAGGATCATTGCCTGATGAATATCTCAGCGGAAAATCTTTAAAATTTTTGATTTTCGTGTCCTTTTTTGAAAAACTATTCTGAGTCATTCCCCCCATAACCCTATGTAAACTTCATTTCTTCTACACTTTTTCAATTTTTTGTCTGATTCAATTCAGATGAATCAGAAAAAAAAAACAAAAAAAAAGCCACCAAAATGAGTTTAATATATCTAGAAACGGTAAATTTGAACTGAAGCTCATGAAAATTTGAATTTTGAACAATTGATTTAAAAAACAGCAAATTTATATAATTTTTTTAAATTTCAAAGATCTAAAAACTCATAAGTTCAAAATCTGAAATATTTTTAAAATGGAAATTAGCTATTCAAATTTCGAATTACTGAAAAATTTCAGAATTCAGAATCAGTGCACGCATCTGCATATCAGCATCTAAAATTCAGAGTTTCTTAGCCAATGGCAGAGCACTTACTGATGCGCTAGGTATCGGCTCAAACCATTGGTATAATTTCACACACTTTCCTTGTAAACGACGGCAATAAATGTAGCTTAAATGAAAATAGACTTCATTCTCATTCCAAATATGTTTTAAAAATTTTCTAAATTCACCTAGAAGCCGAGAAAATGAGCTTCAAAACAATGGCCTAGAAAAAGTTGGCCTAACTTTTTCCTATGAGATTTTTTCGTGTTTCATTAATAAATAGTTATGCAGAATGCTTATATTAAGCCATGTTTTTTTTCATTTTTTTTTTGATTTTCATGCCTGCGGACTAGTTTTTCGCGAGACCCCTTTTTTTAGGCCATTGTTTTGAGGAGTGTTTTCTAGGCTTCTAGGTGGTTTTAGAAAATTTTAAAAACAGATTTGGCATGAGTATGAAGTCTATTTTCATCCCAGAGGCATTGTTTATTTCCGTAGAGCCCTCCTTTAAAGGTACAGTCCAACTTATTTAAATTCGAAGCCCTATCAAGAATATTTCATTGTTTTATCGGTTATAATTTGGAAAATGTGAAAAATCCTTGCCCTTTGCATTTTTTCTTTCTATTTTTTGCTCACCAAGCGTAAATGAGCTTTTTAAGGCAACCATATTCATCTGATTCCACTCTATCCGCGAACTTTTAAATGATTCCCATTATAAACAGGAATGTCCTTGCGAACAGGTTATAATCAACTCAGAACGTGCATTGTGGACGAAAATAAGGCGAAAATAGAATTTACAACAAACCAATTTTGCGACACGGAAGTATGAAAGCCTTCCGAAAAAGTAAACTGCAGATGCTTTACAACATTTCATAAAAAGAAACCATCAATTTGTGTCACTCATTATTTGGCAACTTTTACGAATTAATTTGTGAAAATTTCTGAATAATTATGTTTCGATAAATGAGCCATAAAGTTGAGCATTTTTATAGCCAAATTCGAGTAACAATATTTCATAAACTTCATGTCAAAATTCGGGATCATTGCCTTTAATTCGCTTCTACGTAGAATTATAATATATGTGTTTCTGAGAACGAGTTCATTTTCCAGCAAACATGAAGATAATCATTGGAAGATTTGCAATAACGAAAATGATTTACGTTTCTAAGTCAAATCCAAGGATAAAAATGTTCTAAATCTGTAGGGCGTATAATTTCAGATCATATTTAAAACACCCTCTTCTCTGACTCGTATTTAAAAAATTGCACTTTTAGTATATTCAAGTATCTATTTATGAACGAATAATTCAATCCGTATAGGTTCTTTAAAATTTTATTCCAACAATTTCTCAAAAAAAGTCCTCCATTAAGGAAAGGGGCAGGTTGTTTTTTTTGGTTGAAAATTTCCTTAAAGGAGAACTTTACGGAGATAATAAATGTGCCTTAAATGAAAATAGACTTCATTCTCATTCCAAATCTGTTTTTAAAATGTTTTAAAACAACCTAGAATCCGAGAAAACGCGCTTCAAAACAATGGCCTAGAAAAAGTGTTCACCCGGCCGAACTTTTCCCTATCAGCTTTTTTCGTTAATAAATAGTTATGCAGAATACTTACATTAGTCCTTTTTCAAATTTTTAAAAAATTTAAATTTATGTTTTTTGGATTTTTCATGCCTGCGGACTAGTTTTCGCAGGTGGACGCTTTTTCTAGGCCATTGTTTTCAAGCTCATTTTCTCGGCTTCTAGGTGGTTTTAGAAAATTTTAAAAACAGATTTGGAATGAGAATGAAGTCTATTTTCATTTAAGCTACATTTATTATCTCCGTAAAGTCCTCCTTTAAAGTAACAAACTTTTTTCTACTTTAAAAAATTAGAAATAAATATTTTTACTTATGCAATTCTAAAACTGTGACGTATCCATCTTTAGGTATTTTTAATGCCCGTTTCTATGCTCTTTATCCCCCCACCCCTTTTTTCTATTTATCTAAGATGTCAGATATATGCATTCACTTAAAGTACAAAAAAACAAGACAATTTTCTGATTTATATGCGTTATTTGATTATTGTAATTTCTCTAACAGTTATCTTTTCCTTCCAGAATATTTAAAAAAAGAGTTTTAGAGTTCTTTTGTTGAGAGTATGACAAAATAGGAAAGATATGAGTCAAAAAAAGGCTTTTTTGAACGAAAGAAGTGTATTTATTATGCGTATTCTTTTCAGGATTCACATATGGTTTTTTTGAAGGAGGGTGTATCCGAAAAGTGTTCTTTTTAGGGATGACAACATTGTTCCACGAAAGACAACAATCTTTCTCATTATTTATTATAGTTTTACAAACAATTTTCTAGTTTTTTGCTGTTTTTCAATTTTTTTGCAAAGTGTTAATCCTTCAGAACTCTAAGCTCTCATTTCAAATTATTCTTAAAAATGAAAAAAAAGTATTATTTTTGAGTTTGGGGGAAAAATGAATGATGCTGAACAACATCTTCGACTCTGGATGTTCATTTCGGAATGCCAGTTTTGGATTATTTTATTGACAGTGCTTGTTTCATTGATTGTTATTTCAAAGGTAAGAGTTTTTACTACATTGCCGTTTCACATGGTTTTTGGCGATGAAAATGAAAAGCAATAAAAAATACATGAAGAATTACCAATTACCAAAAATTCGCGTTATTTTTTGGTTTTTACACAAAGACTTGTTAAGAAGGACTGTACTTGTGAATGTAAAGCTTATAAGTGTAATTGCGATGAAAATAGAGAAAATAAGCATTCCAAACCTGTTTTTAAAATTTTCTAAAACCACCTAGAAGCCGAGAAAAAGTGCTTCAAAACAATGGCCTAGAAAAAGTGTCCACCGACGAAAACTAGTCCGCGGGCATTATTACGGGAATGCGTCAAAATTCAAAAAAAAGTTAAAATGAACTAATTTAAACATTTTCCATAAACATTTTTCATTATAACATGCAAAAGGATCATAGGAAAATGTTAGGCCAACTTTTTCTAGGCCATTGTTTCGATGCTCATTTTCTCGGCTTCTAGGTGGTTTTAGAAAATTTTAAAAACAGATTTGGAATGAGAATGAAGTCTATTTTCATCCCAGACGCATTCATTAGCTCCGTAATGTCCTGCTTTAACAAGTTATAAAAAAAAAGACAAACGTAAAGACAACGTACCAGCCAATAACTTGAGAGTTTTAAGTGATAAAGAATTAGAATTTTTAAAAAATGCTCAAAAAGTCCAGAAATTTGGGTAAATTTGAAATTCAAATAATTTTGCGCCACTTCCTAATATCTGCATTAGGACGGTTGTTCTTCTGTTTTCTGCAGCCTTGAACCACTTAGAAAATTAATTTTTTTTGAATCGTTGTGAAAAGAAAAGAAGTTTTTATAAAAACTGAGTGCAAATTGAGAAGAATTAAATGTTGCAAGTATATTAAATGTGGTAAGTGGTAAGTATTATACAGATAAGTATACGTATCCACTTCTACGTGAATTACATATTAATCCGTTTTTAGTTCAACTGATATTGTCAACTTAAAATTTTTGTATCATTCATTTTCTACTGAAAGACCGCAGCGCAACCGCTCGCATGTAAAAATAGCACGATTGTGTGAGAGACTTAGATTTTCTGGGTAGATCAAAACAAACTTGCACGATCAAGAATATTTGAGTTGACAATACCTCGTTACAATTTTCGATTCAAACTGAACATATTATTAAATGTTCATTTTTTTCAGGCTCTTCACAACTTATTACGAAGAAAACGCTCCCATTACTTCTTTTTTCTTATTAGTATTATAATCGCAAACTTCATAACTTTGCTCATCATTCTTTTCGATATTTTCAATTTGTCATTCAAAGGTGGGTTATCTTATCATTTTCAAAGAAAGGTTCTTCATATTCCATTAGAGTCTTCTATTTTTGAAACATGTTTTATATTCAGATATATCGAATATACAATATCGAAAGAAAATAAAATTTCAGGAACTATCGTCTGCAAAGTTGAGCTCTTCTTCTCAAACAGTGCCGCATGCTTCATAAACTGGCTATGGTTGTGCTTATTCACTCAACGATTCTTTATTCTCTTCTATCCGATGAAACGTAGTTCTCATGGCTTTTTCGGATTTCTGATAGAAGTGGTTTGGCGAATAGGTTTTTGTGCATTGTTAGTTGAATATTTGATTTTGACGGTACGTCTTGTTGGACCCTTTTTCTTTGAAGAAGCACAATAAATAAAATAAAATGAACTTTATTTTTTCCGACGTTTCGGCTTGACTAAGCCATCCTCAGGGAACGGTCTAATTACCTACAAGAAAAACAATGTAATTTCGAGTTGAGAAATAGCAAGATTGCAAAAAAGAAAACATAAAATTTCTGAGAGATAAACGGTAAAATGCAAATGACTAGACGCGCTCAATTGTTTCTGAGTGAGAGATATATATATATATGACACTTTTTTGGGAGAAAGGGGTTTGTTTTGGGGTTTGATCATCGTCTATTTTTTCAATAGGCCGTTGAATTATGGATAATTATGGATAATTTTGGAAAGTGTTTAACACGACAGAAGTTGGATTTTTAATTTGGAAATAGTTAGATTCCCATGTTTGTTACCATGTCGGTCAATTCTTCCTTCGTGTTCAAAGTGGGGTTTTGAGACTTTATATAAATTCCTTCTAGGATTTTTCGATAGGTAGTGTTTCTTTCTATCTCAAGGACTTCAAGTTTTAGTTCCAAAGATTGGCCCTTGTGTTTTTGAATTGAATGTTTTGCCCAAGTTGAGTCCTTATATGATTTTGTGTTTGGTTTTTTCGCTGCTCTAGCATGTTCGTTGTATCTTTCGGCCAGGGGCCTACCAGATTCGCCTATATAGAATTCTCCACATTGACATGTAATTTTGTATATGACACCTTTTCTACCACATCCACCTTCTCCAATTTCCGGACATACCCGACAGTCTCTGCGTTCGCAGCGTACATCAAAAAGTCTGTTTTTGACTAGTATGTCTCGTAGTGATTTGTTTTTGAGCTCCACTACCGTAGCATCTAATCCCACACTGTTTAAGGTGGAGTTGATAAGAGAAGTGGCACTGTCAGATATGAACGGAATAGGAAGGATTGTTTTTATGCTATTTTCGTCTTTTTTAACAATTCCACGAAACGTCGGAAAAAATAAAGTTCATTTTATTTTATTTATTGTGCTTCTTCAAAGAAAAAGGGTCCAACAAGACGTACCGTCAAAATCAAATTTTTCGGATTTATGAGATCAGCAAAAAAGCTGATTGCAGCGACTGCAATTTTTGCATTGATTACACAGGTATTAAGCGATGAGCTTTAGCAAAAAAAATACGATGGGGGTGCTTCGAATCTCAAAAATAGGATAAGAAGTTCAAGGATAAGTACCTTAGATCCTTTCATTTTGTTGAAAAAGAACATTATTTGAAAAAAATTATAATTTATAGAAACAAATATCAATATTGATTATTTCAGTCATGGTCGTTAATTTTTATAAAAGAAGTTACAATGATAACAGCGGATGGGCAAGAAATATCAGTTTGTGAGAGAAATGCTGAAATCATGAGGTTTTTATTAAAGAACCATATTAAAGGAGGGCTTTACGGATAATGAATGTGTCTGGGATGAAAATAGACTTCATTCTCATTCCAAATCTGTTTTTAAAATTTTCTAAAACCACCTAGAAGCCGAGAAAACGGGCCTCAAAACAATGGCCTAGAAAAAGTGGCCACCGGCGAAAACTAGTCCGTAGGCATGTGCAAAATAAAAAATGAAAAAACATAAATTTAATTTAAAAAAACATAAAAAGGACTAATATAAGCATTCTGCATAACTATTTATTAACGAAACACGAAAAAAAGCTCATAGGAAAAAGTTCGGCCAACTTTTTCTAGGCCATTGTTTTGAAGCTCATTTTCTCGGCTTCTGGGTGGTTTAAAAAAATTTTAAAAACAGATTTGGAATGAGAATGAAGTCTATTTTCATTTAAGGTACGGTACATTGATCATCTCCGTAAAGCTCTCCTTTAAGTAATATTCAAATTTTAAAATTTCAGCAACACAGGATTCAAATATCTCGCAATTTGGGAAGCATTAATCACCTATATGTTCCCATTTTCATTGACAATTATAATGGATATAGCCGTTTTGTATCACTCGACAAATAGTAGTTTTGTAGTTATGTCGGCAGAGAATATTCGGACTGAAAAAACCACCAATCTTCAAGTTTCGGAAACGTTTAAAATTCAGAGTTCACAATCGATAAAGGTATTATTTTTTAATTTAAATTTTTCGGTCCCTAGAAGAATAATTTTAGGAAAGTAATCATCGACGACATTTGGCAGTTCGACGGTGTCTTTCTATGGCAACAACTCAGGTTTTGCTCAATGCTCCGTATTATACACTTCAATTGTTAGATGAAGTTTATAGCTTGAGGTTCGTTCAAAAACTGAAAATGTATCTTAAAACTCTTTTTCCATCAATTGAATTTAGAATTTTTCAACTTCAAAATAAAGTGGTAACCTGTCTTTAACGAACACTTCAAAATTAATATTTTTTGGAACATAAAAACTCTCAAAACTTTGTTGTTCATTCATCCTTAAATATTTTTAGAGTTTTTATGTTCCAAAAATATTAATTTTCAAAATTCTTACGAAATTTTAATTTTTGGATGAAAATTAGGAAAATCAACGTTTTTTCCGTATTTTATGAATGATCCTGTTAAGTTCCTGTAAGAAAAATTAATTTGACACTTATTAAAAATAATTATTTGATTTTGACGGTACGTCTTGTTGGACCCTTTTTCTTTGAAGAAGCACAATAAATAAAATAAAATGAACTTTATTTTTTCCGACGTTTCAAAAAAAATAATTAACCACGTTTAGCAAAGAAAAAACGCTGAAAATCGGACAAAAACGAAATTTTTTTTTAAAAAACACTAAAACTTCAAAAATTCAAACTTCCGCGCACAAAACTGACTGCTGTTCAGTGGAGCGCACATGAAAATCCATAAAACGCGGTGAAAAAAATCTTATCGCCGCAGCGGCGAAATTTTTAACTGGCACCCTGTCTTTAACACGATCAAAATTCAAGGCAAAAAATCAAAATTCGAATGGGAGCACAGAGCGGAACTTCGAACTAATATGTTGCCACATTTAAAACGTGGTCGGATTAAATTCACTGACCCACTGTCTTTAACGTACATTCAAAGAAGGGAAAAATAAGGTTGTATTTTTGTGTTTTCAAAAGAATTTTTGGAGTGAATCAACTCCAAACATGCGAATTATTAGTTAATCCTCTCATAATTTTTGAGAAATCGGGCTTTTTTTACAGAGATTCTTCAATTTACCTGGATGCATTTCTTTACTTTATCTATTTGATTCAATTTTCAATGATCTTCGTTTACACCAATTTCCTGGTGGCTCCGAGGACAAAATCCACCAGGTCTGCCTCAAAATCAAACAGGTTGGTTGGTTTTTTGTTTAAAATATTTTCCAACAAGTCTATCATCGAATATTATTATTACCGAGTTTTGCATTAATTTTGAACCCCTCCCCCCGCCCTTTTCAATATTATTCTCAAATTTTCAGACGTTCATTGAAAGGTGTGCTGAGTTACACAAACAGCTTCCGTTCAGAATACACTAGCTCAATGATTTAATTCTTCTTAATTTTAAGTATTTTGTAACACTTCTCAGGATCAAATGTTGTCATATCTTTTCTTTCAATTGTGATTGATCTCATATTCATTTATTTTGGGTGATTGAAGAAAAAAAGTTTATATCTTATTATTCATCATGTTAAGTTCATTTTGTACAGACATCTTATCGATTTATCGATCCATTGAGGTTAAAACTTGATCCAATGCTTTGACAGTCTGAAAATGTTCATTTTGGATATAAATATTTCACAAAAAACGCATTATTTACCTCTAGAATATTATCCTTGTTGAAACAAAGTGGAGGTTTGATTTTCAAAATATTAGTATGCGGACCATCAGCATTCAACAAAATCCCATAAGATTGACGAAGTTGTAAAATAACAGCAAGCGCCAATTTCTGGTCCGGCTCGCGGGTTTTCCGATCCGTCACCAAATCAATTCCCCAGAAGAGGCCGACACCGCGCACATCTCCGATACTTTCATGTTTCTTTTGTAATTCTCTTAAAGCCACTTCAAGTTCTTCTCCCATTTTTTGACTGTGTTCTAATAGATTTTCGTCTTTTACCACTTTCATCACTGAAATTACGGCGGCACAAGCGACTGGGTTTCCACCGTACTGAAAAGAAAAGAATTTAATTATTAAAAATATTGACCTGGTTATGGAAAACGGAAAATTTTTTTTGATTTATAAAATTACCAATAAAAAGACAAACATCTATTGTCAACTCAATTATTCTTGATCATTGCGTTCGGAAGGCTGCTCAACCTCACAGCCGCTCCGCACGCACACGACGCGGCTGCCGACACTAACACACACTGAAATCGGCGGGAAAATAAATTTTTAAAATTTTCCAGTGTGTGTGAGTGTCGGCAGCCGCATCGCGTGCGTGCGGAGCGGCTGTGAGGTTGAGCAGTCTTCCGAACGCAATGATCAAGAATAATTGAGTTGACAATAACGCTCCAAATAAAGGAGGACCTTACGGAGATAATACATGTTCCTTAAATGAAAATAGACTTCATTCTCATTCCACATCTGTTTTTAAAATGTTCTAAAACCACCTAGAAGCCGAGAAAACGCGCCTCAAAACAATGGCCTAGAAAAAGTGGCCACCTGGCCGAACTTTTTCCTATGAGCTTTTTTTTCGTGGAATAAATAATTATGAAGACTGCTTATATTAGTTATTTTTTATGGTTTTTTGGATTTTTCATGTCTGCGGACTAGTCTTCGCCGGTGACCCATTTTCTAGGTCATTGTTTTAAGGCGCTTTTTTCGGCTTCTAGGTGGTTTTCGAAAATTTTAAAAACATATTTGGAATGAGTATGACGTCTATTTTCATCCTAGATGCATTCATTAGCTGTGTAAAGTCCTTCTTTAACTGAAAAAGTCAGATTACTACTTTTCCAATTGAGTTCTTAAAGTGTCATCCATAATGAGGTGGCACACTGTCTTTAAGAAGTAAAATACGGCTCCGAAAATATTAAAAAGAACAATTTAAAAATAGTTTAATTAATCAATAAATAATATGTTGTTTTCGCACTGGATCCGAACCACTTTTTTGGCAAACTACAAAATGAAGATAACTTACAGTATTAAAATATCCAACTGATCCACCAAGAACATCAGCAATTTCCTTTCTCGTCGCCACTGCTGAAACTGGGAAACCGTTTCCCATTGGTTTTCCCATTGTCACAATATCTGGTACAAATCCATCATCATATAATTGATGAGCCCAATACTTCTGCCCAATTCTTCCAAAACCGGTTTGCACTTCATCGATAACTACAAGACCACCATGATTGCGAACATGGGTGGCCACATCTTTGAAATAATCCTTTGGTGGGATAACTTGTCCACCGCACGATTGTAAAGCTTCGGCAAAATAGGCAGCTACTCCACGGCCGTCTTTTTCAACACGTTCAATTATATCGGCGACATCGTTCGAGTATTGTTTTCCGGATTTATAGAGTTCAGTTTCATTTAGAAGATCTTTATCTTGAAGTCGATGTTTTCCACGGTAGACATCTGGACAAGGCGCCTGCAAAATTACAACAATTGAACAACAAAAAATATTGCAAAACACGCACCACATGTACCCAATCAGGCTTTGAGACAGTTGATCCATGGTCGAATTTATATGGTGACATTTCCATCGTAGTTGTCACATGGCCATGATAAGCGCTAAAGGAGGAAATGAATCGAAAGTTCGAAAATCAAAAACTGTCATACTGTTCGATAACAATTGCGTCCAAATGTTTTGTATAATCTCTTGCGAGTCGCAACGCCAAGTCATTGGCTTCGGAGCCAGAGTTACAGAAAAGTACGGTATCGAGGCCGGGAAGTGTGGCGAGAATTTGCTCAGCACAGTCGGTGAGTTGAGTGGAAACGAATCGAACGTTGCATGTTGAAGTGGTGAGTTGATTGGTGATTGCTTTTACGACTTCTGGGTGGCAATGTCCAACTGAAAGAAAAGTGTTGATTTTCTGAGTGATTTTTTGATAATAACAGCTTTTGCTGATTTATAAAATCATTTCCAAAATAAGGCAGCGAATGGCCTAACAACTACAAACTCTCTCACATTCCCATGCTCTCTCGCGCGCGGCCAAGCGGTTAGGCCACCCAAATTCAGTAAAGAGTCCCTTTAAAATTATAAGGTTCCTTAAAGACAGGGTTACACTTTTTCTAAAAAAAACATATATTTGTAATTGCGGAAGTTTTGTTTTGATTTCATTAATAAAATTCTATTTATGCTATGAGTTTTTAAAAAATCGCATGTTTTCTACAATTCGGGCCTCATTTACTGGCACGCTACCTTTAAAAACCCAGGTTTTCAAATATCTACAAAATTCTTGAAGTCCAAAACTAGATCAATTTCCAAATACCGATAAGAAATCTTGAGAAAATAACCTTAACTTAAATTATATTCTTAAAGATAGTATTCCACCGAATTTTTAAGCAATTCTTTGCCCTGGCCCACTATCTTTAAACTCGAAATCTTTGATTCCGATCCGTTCACAAATGATTTACCGTGTTGAACATTACTGATGCAATCCAGGAATCTGTTTCCATGTTCGTCGAATAAATATTGCATTGACGCTTTTGACACCATGAATGGGTCATCCGAATAGAAGATTTGGCATTTTGAACTAGAATAATACGGTATACAAGCGGGAGAACTCCCCACCCAACTTTTTGTTTTTTAGAAATTTTTGAAAATGTTGCCAAAATTCGTTCACCAAATAATATACTAAAAATTTATGAAAACAAGAATCTTACCCGATAGTATTCTTTCGTTTGTTTAGAATTTCCGCTTTTGATCGAACCTCATTTGTGGCCGGTGTTGTGCTTGAAAATCCAAAGTATCCAAGAATATTGACAAATGATGACATTTCTAGATCTGAATATGAATAAATGATGAGCCTTCCTTTTTATTATTTTTTTTTCAGAGATGGGCGGAGTTTAACGATGATTAAAACAAAAAGATAGGCCAAAGGTTTTTTTTTCGAGATGAATGATAAGATAATGGGTAGGAAGTAGAAAAGGCAACGTGCCGCTTAACTGATTTTTTTTTTCGTTTCATGGGAAAGAAAATGGTTCAAAAAATGATCGAATATCAAATTAACAAAGTTCAAGGTGCATTGGAACAAGAGATGAAGGACAAATAGATGTTTGAAAATAGGCTTTGAGAAAACATTAAACATTCGTGATTTTTCTCAAGTTTTTCGAAAGATTCAACAAAATGAGCAGTTTTGTCGGAAGAAATGGATAAATTTTTATTTCCAGATTGGGGGAAAAAGTAAAGACAGTAGAATTTGTACAAGATTGCTCATTTTTCACTAAAACTACAGGTTGCAGAATTGAATAAAGTGTGTTTTGAAATTCATGGATTGAGCGGCGACTTTTTTTTATGCAACGCGTTTAAAAACTTAGTATTGTCAAGTTAAAATTTTTGGATCCTTCATTTTCTACTGAAAGACCGCAGTGCAACCGCTCGCAGGTAAAAATATCATGACTTTGTGAGAGACTTAGATTTTCTGTGTGGGTCAAAACCAACTTTCATGATCAAGAATATTTGAGTTGACAATACTACGGGTATTCAGAATTCAATTTTTTTTTCAAAAAAAAGGAGAAAGTCCTGGCCTGGTAGTCAAACCAGGTTACTTGAAAGGAAATAGGAATTCAGGCTCATTATTGACTATAAACTTGTTCAGTGGCTGAAACAGGTAGGCTCTGAATACCTCAAATTCAGCCTCTGTCAATGGACGCAATTAATTTCTGTAAATGGTGAGTGATAGGCTTAAAAATTTGGGAAATATTATGGACCTATTCAGAAACTAAAAATGCTGCAAAAAAATTGCAAAAAAAATGCAAAAAATTCAATGCAGAAACTTGCAAGAAATTGCAATTTTTGCAGCCGATTTACGGGAAATCTACGGTAATCGTTGCGAGACCATCAAATGTTCTTACTCTTCGCTGCGAGACCCGGACACATTTCACCGGTGTGCGTCCATAAATGTGGAAAATACGGTCAAGAGCCGTTTTTCTTTGATGGTCTCGCAACGATTACCGTAGCTTTCCCGTAAATTGACTGCAAAAATTGCAATTTCTTGTCATTTCTTGCAATTTTTGCAGAATTTTTAGTTTCTGGATAGACCCATTAGAAAAATATGTAAGGTTTCATTTTAAAATGTTACGTGCCAAAAAGATATTCATAAAAAGTAAAGCATCATAGAACCAAACGTCGTGATGCCATACGTTTGCAGGAAGGCTTCGAGGAAATGTTTGAACTCTTCATTTTTAAATAAGAATTGAGAACAAAAATAATAAAATTTTGGATTTTCTTAACTCTTTTAAAGTGTTTCTTTACTCGTGAGTTAAGATTTTAGAAAATGTAAATGGAAATGATATCAAATCGAACAAAAAATGATTCAAACATCAAATGTTGAGCTGAAATGTTTTTCCTCCATTATATAGCACAGATGACGAAAATTGATAATGTCTGTTGCTAGTGATTTCGTTGAAATTTGATCAAGTTTTTTTGCAAGAAACAAAATATTCATTTCAATGACATTTTGTTTACTACTATTCAGAAAATCCGGTGAAAATCACATGTCTGCAAATATTTTTTTAGAATACCTTTGAAGAACTAATCAATCGACACAAGTAGTGAATTTAAAAAATAATATTTTAAAATGAAAACCACTGAAAAATCGAGTTTTTGCGGGTTTTATGTACTAGAACAAAATTGTATGAAATGTACTTTTACACCATCTTATTCTCCCACCACTCTTACTCTCATTTTCATCCAAACATTCGATTTGTCTTTGACAAAAACGTCGACGACATTGATAGAGCCAGGGTCTAACAGGTCTTAATCAGCTGGTAACAAATGACGAAAAGAGAACGAGACATAAAAGCTTTGACATAACGACGAATCAGCTGTATTGGGAGAAAAATGAAGAAAGAAGAAAAACTTGGTGTGTTTTGGTAAAATGAAGAAAAAAATGTTTGAAATGAGGGCTATTGAACAGTTCCATCGATGTTATTCATGAATAAAAACAGTTTTGTTCAGATTTGATTTTCTTTAAAAAATGGCGAGTTATCAGTAACTTCGTTTGTTTATTAACAGGTGCACGTATTTGATAATTCGAATGTCACGGAGTTGTCAACGCAAATAGAGCAAAGCTGATATTATTTGGCTTGTATTCCAGGTGTTATGAAAATTTGTCCATGACATTTTCTAATGTGAAGAAGAATTATTTTATCTTCGATTGATTGATCTTGAGCTTATCGAGGAGCTTATCGAGGAGCAAGGGATGTACCCTGGAACTTATTTTCTCGGCTTGAAAGGAGGGCTTCACGGAGCTAATAAATGTACCTTAAATGAAAATAGACTTCATTCTCATTTCAAATCAGTTTTTAAAAATTTCTAAAACCACCTAGAAGCCGAGAAAATGAGCTTCAAAACAATGGCCTAGAAAAAGTGTGTCCCCAGGCATGAAAAATAGAAAAAAACATGAATTAAAATTTTTAAAAAAACATAAAAATGACTGATATAAGCATTCTGCATGACCATTTATTAACGAAACACGAAAAAATAGGAAAAAGTTCGGCCATGTTGCCCCTTTTTCTAGGCCATTGTTTTGAGGTGCGTTTTCTCGGCTTCTAGGTGGTTTTAGAAAATTTTAAGAACAGATTTGGAATGCGTATGAAGTCTATTTTCATTTTAGAAGAAATAAATAAAATCAAACGCGCTCTACCGAACATACCTTCTTGTTCAATGGTGCGCGTTTTGAAGTGATTCCTACAACATTATTATGTTTTATGCTTCTCAGATTTTTAGTTTTTTCATAGATTCCTGTAGTTCATGGTATGATCATAATATCGAAAAACTTTTTTTAATGGTTTTGTTTTGTTTTGATAAACATGTTTTGGGTTAACCGAGATGGTACACTGTCTTTAACTCTTACTTTCAAGTCATGTTCACCAACCCTGATTATCTATTGTAGTGTTCTTTGATCATCTTTGAGATCATGCAAAACAAAAATCATATGAATTAATTATTATCATTTGTGGAATTTCACATGTTTTTTTTAAATACATCAATGACAAATATACATTCGGAAAGGAAGTGTGATTTCTTGTCGGAATGTTGTAGCATACCTATGAACCTTATTGTTTTTGTTTTCAGCCGATTTGATAAAAATCCGTCATCCCTATGTTAATAAATGTCATTGACAGAGTGCGAATTGTACCCTTTGATGATGGTCAATGTTTATTATCTCAGGTGTTATTTAGATCTCAATGATAAGCGAGCGGTGACATTTCGATTTTAACAAATACTGGATGAAATACATTGTTTTCACAGAAATAATAAATTTGAGCAACTATATTCTGATAATGTGAAAATTAATTTTTAAACTCTAAACAAAACTAAATCCGAACCGCTGGTGGATTCCCATTTAAATAAATACAACTCTCACCATCAAAAGTGATAGATCGAGCTTTGGAATTTCATACATTAGAAAAGAAACAGAAAATACTCTCAAAAATGCATAAAATGACAAAAGGGATACAAAAATAAAATTTAAAAAAATTATTGCTTTCAATTGAGATGAAAAATTATTTTCCGAACATGTCAAAAATTGAAAAAGTCGGTCTAGAGAGTCGCCGTATTTCTTTTTCCTTATTGTATGTACCGGGAATGTTTTGGAGAGTGGTTCTGATAAAATAATTTATAGATATTTCTAAAAAGAATTCAAATTGTTCAGAATTTGGTTGGAAAACGACTTTTCTAGTATGTGTTTGTTTTTGGACAGATAAATCCAGATTGATTTTTTAAATTGGCTTTTCGGGTGTCTTTTGAAAAAATGTATTAAGAAAAATTAATTAATAATGGAAACTACTGAGGATAAATTTAAAATTTAAAATAATAGTTCACTGGAAAATATCTATTAAAAAAATCCCTACCTTTCTTTATCCCAATCGCCTCCAAAGATAACTTGCTTACAACTCATCCAAATATTCTCCATAATCATCAGTTCTATCAGTTCTGGTTTCTCAAATTTTGTTCTTCAACCGACGTTTTAGCTTTGCACACGTTTTCATAAATATTTCTGGTACCAATCTTGTATTCTAAAAATGAACAATCAATAAAGAGTCGGAAAATGCAAATTCTGTACTTACATCTGAACTACCTACCAGTTTCACAACTGGCCAGTTATCCATTAATCGATGAACAGGTCTTAGTGGTGTCAGAAACCTAGCATTTGAAAATGTCTTTGGAATTGGTCGTTTTTTGAATTCTAAATCTTTTTTCAACTCATAGGCTTCATTATCATATCCATGAGTAGCTGCAGCCAGATAAGCAAGAGATATTTGATCACATATTTTCAGAACTCGAATCCTTTCTCCAATATCTCCAATAAAAAGTGCTATTTGATACTGGACATTCAAATCATCAATAACTGTTGTCAAATCCTTCAATTTTTTAGTATTTCCGGTAACAAAATATAGGAATGAAAGTTTCTCGTAATTTCTTGATTTTTGGTAACAAATTTCAGCTATTTCATGATTTCCTTGAAAAAGGGCGGCCTCTGCAAGTGTTGTCCATGCAATATCTTCATTCAGACGTTCAGCAAATTCCAATGCTTTTTCAAGATTTCCAATTTCCAGTGCTAGTATAAAACATGTCCTGTCGTCTTTTACGAAAGTTAAAGCAATCTTTGGATATCCATAGTTCGCCAATACTGCTATCATTGACTGACCAACAAATTTGGGATTATCTGATTCCAACAATTGTAATACTTCATCGGTTCTACCATTGAACAATGCTATTTTGAGTTTGTATTCGGATGACTCAACGGGAACTTCAACCATATTTGCATCTCTATCAAAACAACATACATTCTCTCCTCTAGCAGCGAAAATATATAAGTGTTTGTCGAAATCCAATGTTTTGATTATTCCAGAATCTCCCAAAGTTAATGCATATTTCAATTGATATCTAGTATTGTAAACAAAAACTGATTCATCGATCCAGAAACCAGATTTCAAATTATTCGATTCCTCTTGAATGCATAGTATTTCCAGTTTTCGATTCAATATAAACACCTTCTTTTTCGTCAAAAAAGCTGCATATTCTTCCGATTTGCTCCATATAACATATCGAACTTCATCTTTCAACTCCACTGTAGCTATCACTGTTTTCTGTTCAATGTCGAACAATTTGTATTCTTCATCTATTTTCAGCAAAATAATTCCAGTCCCAGCATAGAACATATCATCAGCTCTGATTTCCAATTCACAGATAATTGCATTCGACAAATCGCGTAGTTCCATCTGAAAAAATACAAAATATCAGAAATCAATAAAAAATAGTTGAATTTCTTAAAGGGAGTCTTTACCATTTTTTGAATTTTATATGATTATTGTATTTTTCGCGATAATTGAAAACCCATAAAAGCAGTTTGTTTTCAAAAACAGTAAAAGAAATTTTCTAATTTCACGTGAATGTGATGTTATTGTTATTTCATAAATATTTTATAGCAAAGTTTTCGAAATGTCGCGAAGAAGATAAAAAAATAAAATAAATACTCAGAAACAGTAACGCTTCTCTTTAATGGCGAGAACGTGATTTAAGTAATACATATCACGCATTAAAAAAAATTGTTTAATTCTGATGTGTTTTTCTTTTCAATGTTAGATAAAATGAAAAAGTATACCTTTTGAGCTTCATTAATAACGGCAAACTGCTTGCTCGCAATCCAAAAAGCCCGCTTCCATGAAATGTCGGCACAATCAGAAATACAATCTCCGTCGCTTTCCGAATGAAGTTTATGAAGGTGAAAATTTAACGTCTTTCCATCGTTAGTCCTGCTCGCAAAAATCAAAGAATTTTCTTCTGAATTGAATGATAAGGAGCTGCGTACTACTGAATAAAGATTTACATCTAATTTCTGGATAGGGACATCTTTGCTGAAAGAATGATATAAAGGTATTGACGTAGAAAAAATACTAACTTAGTTATTAAATCTAGTCTTCTGAATTCCGAATTTTTAATCTTCGTCACATTTTCTACCTTATTGCCATTATTTTCTCCGTGTCTGGCAAACCAAACCAAAGGGGTCTCTTTTATATAGTAAGTGAAACCATCGTGGACACAGAATAATGGCCTCTCACTCCTATTTTTGAATAAAATCATTCCATTCTCATGTCCTGCAGCGAATAAACATGAACTTGGATGAGCAGCAAGTATTCCAAATGTCTCATTTTGATATCTGAATATATCTTTTTTTTTAATCGAATGAATTATTTTTGAAAATTATTACCTTAGTATGTCAATGCATTCTCGACTCGCAACAACCCATATCCTAATCGATTTGTCATCAGAACACCCAATAAGAAAATTATAATGTGGATGAAATGCTACCGAATTAACAATGTTATCATGTCCATCGTAATGATCCAAGTAGTGCAATTCTGGAATTTCTTCGATGTATTTGAACAGAACTAATTTATTGTAATCAGTTCCTGTGATGATAAATGACCTTTCTTCATGGAATGCAACACGGTTGAGACCTGAAATTTTGCATTTATAATTTTTTTCAAAAACAATTATCTCAGACTATGATAGTTTTTGAACCGGCATGAATATCTGCTAAAGGTGTTTGTTTTTAACGAACAATACAAAAATATTTTTGCGAATAAATTTTTCGGTTTTTCAATAAAACTACCTATTCTAAAATAAAATTGAAACTGTTTCTTAAACTTTAAAAACCGTCAATCAGAAAGATCGAAATTTCGAATTTTAACATTTTGGCATCAATGGAAAATCAATATCGCGTTGTACGTTCATAATATTGCAATAAAACAACGCAAAAAAAATAATTTCCGCAATTTGGCCCTTTTTGTGAAGTCGTAGAACGTTTAAAAAAGTGTATCCCCTTACTAGGGAAGTCATTTGAAGTTTACCCAAACAATCGTTCGAAATGAGGTTTAAATGAACGGTGAAGATCAGAACTATGAGTTCTGAAAAAATTAGAGTACAATACGAAGGTATGCCTGATATATGCTCATGTGACGTCACGTATGCGTGTAGGATATGTGGTGTGTGTATGGTGTGCAGACTGAAGTTGACAAGCTTGAATAACTGTAACTCGTGAACGACTCAACCAAATTTAAAGTTTTATAGCTCATTTTGAAGCCAATGAAAAATTCTATAGAACTATATTAGCAATTATTAAAAATGATGAGAAACTTAATAATAATCGTTAAAAAACTGAAAAATCAGGCTTAGATGGACGCGAAGTATTATTTCTTTTAAACATTTCTTATGTATTTTTTTCCAAGGAATTCGAAAAAAAACTTTCCAAGTAATGCTTTGTCGATAAAAGTGAGTTTTATCGAGGTTTGTAATTTTTCAGTTTTTTAAAGTTTTTTATTAAGTTTCTCATCATTTTTAATAATTTTTATTATAGTTCCATAGAATTTTTCATTGGCTTCAAAATGAGCTATAAAACTTTAAATGTGGTTGAGTCGTTCACGAGTTACAGTTATTCAAGCTTGTCAACTTCAGTCTGCACACCATACACACACCACATATCCTACACGCATACGTGACGTCACATGAGCATATCTCAAGCATACCTTCGTATTGTACTCTATTTTTTTCAGAACTCATAGTTCTGATCTTCACCGTTCATTTAAACCTCATTTCGAACGATTGTTTGGGTAAACTTCAAATGACTTCCCTAGTTAATGAAAACCGTATTTTTTATTACATCGCTGGTTCACTTTGAATTATCCGGTCTTTTCAGCGTATAAAAAATTTAAAAGCGTGTAAAAATTTGCACATTTTTGCATTTTTGAGGACAATAATAATTATAGAAACTTTTAATTTTAAATTCGAGAAAAAATGTAACTTTATTAAATAAAACCTGTTTCTTTATTTTTTTCTACAATTTCTCAACGGCAATTAAGTTTAAAGTGTTCCGGATCAAAATAAAGCTGAACTCCAGTTCGAATCGCATATTATAATATATGCAGGTCAAAAATTCAAAACTGTATTTTGAAATATGCGGTTTTTCTGACAGAGAAATGTGATTTAAAGAGATAATGCAAATTGAAACAATTAAATTCAAAAACGTGAAAAATTATTTTAAAAAATTTTATTTGCAATTTTTTCAAAGAAGAGAAGAAATAAAACACTAAAAGATCGTAACTAAACTTTCAGTTATGCGTTTTGGCTTGAAAATATTTTTTAAATCACGTGTAGTTTTTTTTATGTAGCTGTATATGTAGCTTTTTTTCGTTCTTTGTGTTTTATAATACCTTTCTTATTTGGATCTGCAATTTCATTTCCATTTGTGGTAGCTGGATCAAACTGAAGAACATCGCCTCCCTTCCTCATTTCTGCAAATCGGTGGCCATTATTCAAATTGAAAGTGCCAGAAACGAACCCAATTTGGAGATATCCCATGAACGAATACTTCCATCTTTCGATGTTGAGAAAACAAAGCTTGAAGTTGGGTGGAATATGGCACCAGTAACTGCCTTTTCATGACCAATCAATTGAGATATGCAATTGCCCGTAATCCAATTCCAAATTTTGATTGTTCGGTCATTTGACGAAGAAATAATCCATGGAAATTTGGGGTGGAATGAACAACTTCTTATGATGTCACAATGTCCCCTTAATACAGAAATGCGTTTTCTGTCTTCGACGTTCCAGACCTGGAAAACAAAAAACTTTAAATTACGAAACAATTTTTAAATAAAAACCTTTAATATTTTATCATCACCACCGGAGACAAAAATAGGATCAACGCTATGAAAACATATTCCTCGAACTGCTCCAACATGTCCCTTATATTCTCGAAGAATTGAAGATGTTTTGTAATCCCAATGTTGAATAATCCCATTCTCAAGTGAAGCGAGTACCCATGGCTCTTTATGATGAAACGAAATTCCTCGCACAGGAGAAGACTTCGTTTCAAGCTTTAAGAGAAGTGGCATTCTGAAAAGAAATTGTTAAAAATCAGGTTCAATGGTTAAGTATTTAAAAAAGGAGTACACAAAACATGGTCGAAGATTTCTTCGTTGCAAAACTTTGTCCTCCTCTCATAGAGAACGCGTTAACATAATATACATATATTATAGCGAAACTAACCTAAATTTTATCGAAATTTGACAAAATCATCATAAACGGAGCATTCTTAATCAGTGTGCAAATTTGGTGAAATGATTATTTTCCCTAAAGTTAATTCCTCGGCTATAGAAAAATCCGGATGAAAAGATCCTGCTGAAAAAAGACATGTAAGCACGCGCTACGACACTCCGCTGCTCTTTAGAGTGCCCGGCAAATAGCTGTATACTTTTGAGGCATGTTTTTTTTTCCAATCTTCTCGAGATATATCAATTAAATTTTTCCAAATTACCAGGATTATAGAGAAAAAAATTCTGCATCGTTTGAGACTACGCTTACTACCAGAAAAACGTTTTTATGCTGAGAAAATGCACTTTTAGACCCAAATGTTCAATAAGTTAAAAAAAAAAGCTAGGTGTTCTTAATCCTTTCGCCACGCCGTGAACAGAAGCTTTGACGTTCGAGGGACTAACCTCCCAAAGTTTATTCCCCGAAAGTTACCCTCCATTTCGTTTTCTGTTGAATTTTTTAAAACTTGCAAAATTTTTCTGACTTTCAGTTGTAGGTTACTATGGTCAAAAAGAGTAGATTTGATAGGAAATGGGGGGGGGGGGCGTAGTTAAGAAAACCTTAAAGCACAACGATAACATAATCTACGAGAATAATATTTTAAAGCGTATTCAAAAGATTATGAAATATAGTAAAAGAAGGAAGAAATTATAGGACTCCCTCTTTTTAGGTAAATATCATAAATCCGGGAAAACGAGCGTCTTAACGGGGTGACAGAAACAACACCTTTTCTAAATCTCTCATTTTTTAATACACTATCTCGTTAAAGGGATTCTTTACTGTTTTTGGGTTTCTATTTCATTTTCATCTTCTTCTTGATATTTTAAAACCTACACAAGAAAAATATTTTTGCGAAATTTCCTTTTATAGTACACGAAAAAACACATTTACAGGGTAAGGCGGCGAAAGGCCTAAAAATTGCAAACTCTCTCACATTCGCATGCTCTCTCGCGCGCAGCCGAGCGGTTAGGCCATTCTCTGCCTTACCCTGTAAATGTGCTTTTTTCGTGTACTAAAAAAGGAGATTTCGATAAATTTTTGTGCCTCTATAGGTTTTCAAATACTGTGAAGAGGATGACAATGAAATTGAAACCCAAATTCAGTAAACAGTCCCTTTAAATATCGATGGATTTGGAGAAGATTTGTAAATTTTTTATCAAAATGTTCCAAAATCATAATAAAAGCAACATTTTTAAACATTGTGCCAATTTGGGTGAAATTTAAATTTCTAAAAGTTTCCTTGTTTCATTGGTTTTTTGCTCAAATTTGTAATATCAACTATTAAATATGTTCTTCTTATACTTTTCTCAAATTTTTACTCATGTCTATGAAATTTTAGCCAATTTATAGATTTTAAAATCGGAATTTCAGAACTCGGAAAAAAATGTTCATAGAAGTTTTTAGAAATCGTTCCTTAAAGGAGGGCTTTACGGAGATAATAAATGCACCTTAAATGAAAATAGACTTCATTCTCATTCCAAATCTGTTTTTAAAATTTTCTAAAACCACCTAGAAGCCGAGAAAATGAGCTTCAAAACAATGGCCTTGAAAAGTGTCCGCGTGGCCGACCGATGAGATTTTTTCGTGTTTAGTTAATAAATAGTTATGCAGAATGCTTATATTACTCCTTTTTTATGTTTTTTCATTTTAGTTTATGTTTTTTTCTTTTTTTTTTGAATTTTTCATGCCTGCGGACTAGTTTTCGCCCGTTGCAACTTTTTCTAGGCCATTGTTTTGAAGCTAATTTCTCGGCTTCTAGGTGGTTTTATAAAATTTTAAAAACAGATTTCGAATGAGTATGAAGTCTGTTTTCAACTCAGGCGCATTCATTAGCTCCGCAAGGCTATCCTTTAATCAGCAAAAATTCTCCTTTGATAGTGTAAAATAAGATTATATATATTTATACTAATATAAAAATTAATTAAGATTTAATTTTCCAATTTTAAGCTTTTCTTCCAAAAATCCGTTTATGTTTTGGCGGTAGATGATTCTCTAGATGAACTCCTTTTGTTTCCGGAAGAACCACACTTGTGGTGACCAAATCAAGTGTCTGCAAGCCGAGGAGAACAGCATATGGAAGCCATTCCGCATAATCGGCCTGAAAATTGGATTTTATTTTCGGAATCAAATATATTGTGGATACCAAATAGAATAATTGTGGTGCGAACATGCTTCCGACACGACTCCGGTCAGAAATTGAAAAATTCGGTGTAGAGCGTCGCGGTATTTCTTTCTCCTTATTGTATGTACCAGGACTGTTTTGGAGAGTGGTGCTGATAAAATTATTTATAGATATTTCGAAAAAGATTTCAAATTGTTCAGAATTTGGTTTGAAAAAGACTTTTCTAGTATGTGTTTGTTTTTGGACAGATAAATCCAGATTTATTTTTTAAATTGGCTTTTCGGGTGTCTTTTGAAAAAATGTATTAAGAACAATTAATTAATAATGGAAACTACTGAGGATAAATTTAAAATTTAAAATAATAGTTCACTGGAAAATATCTATTTAAAAAATCCCTACCTTTCTTTATCCCAATCGCCTCCAAAGATAACTTGCTAACAAATCATCCAAATATTCTCCATAATCATCAGTTCTATCAGTTCTGGTTCCTCAAATTTTGTTCTTCAACCGACGTTTTAGCTTTGCACACGTTTTCATAAATATTTCTGGTACCAATCTTGTATTCTAAAAATGAACAATCAATAAAGAGTCGGAAAATGCAAATTCTGTACTTACATCTGAACTACCTACCAGTTTCACAACTGGCCAGTTATCCATTAATCGATGAACAGGTCTTAGTGGTGTCAGAAACCTAGCATTTGAAAATGTCTTTGGAATTGGTCGTTTTTTGAATTCTAAATCTTTTTTCAACTCATAGGCTTCATTATCATATCCATGAGTAGCTGCAGCCAGATAAGCAAGAGATATTTGATCACATATTTTCAGAACTCGAATCCTTTCTCCAATATCTCCAATAAAAGGTGCTATTTGATACTGGACATTCAAATCATCAATAACTGTTGTCAAATCCTTCAATTTTTTAGTATTTCCGGTAACAAAATATAGGAATGAAAGTTTCTCGTAATTTCTTGATTTTTGGTAACAAATTTCAGCTATTTCATGATTTCCTTGAAAAAGGGCGGCCTCTGCAAGTGTTGTCCATGCAATATCTTCATTCAGACGTTCAGCAAATTCCAATGCTTTTTCAAGATTTCCAATTTCCAGTGCTAGTATAAAACATGTCCTGTCGTCTTTTATGAAAGTTAAAGCAATCTCTGGATATCCATAGTTCGCCAATACTGCTATCATTGACTGACCAACAAATTTGGGATTATCTGATTCCAACAATTGTAATCCTTCATCGGTTCTACCATTGAACAATGCTATTTTGAGTTTGTATTCGGATGACTCAACGGGAACTTCAACAATATTTGCATCTCTATCAAAACAACATACATTCTCTCCTCTAGCAGCGAAAATATATAATTGTTTGTCGAAATCCAATGTTTTGATTATTCCAGAATCTCCCAACGTTAATGCATATTTCAATTGATATCTAGTATTGTAAACAAAAACTGATTCATCGATCCAGAAACCAGATTTCAAATTATTCGATTCCTCTTGAATGCATAGTATTTCCAGTTTTCGATTCAATAAAATCACCTTCTTTTTCGTCAAAAAAGCTGCATATTCTTCCGATTTGCTCCATATAACATATCGAACTTCATCTTTCAACTCCACTGTAGCTATCACTGTTTTCTGTTCAATGTCGAACAATTTGTATTCTTCATCTATTTTCAGCAAAATAATTCCAGTCCCAGCATAGAACATATCATCAGCTCTGATTTCCAATTCACAGATAATTGCATTCGACAAATCGCGTAGTTCCATCTGAAAAAATACAAAATATCAGAAATCAATAAAAAATAGTTGAATTTCTTAAAGGGAGTCTTTACCATTTTTTGAATTTTATATGATTCTTGTATTTTTCGCGATAATTGAAAACCCATAAAAGCAGTTTGTTTTCAAAAACAGACGTAAAAGAAATTATTCTAATTTCACGCGAATGTGATGTTATTGTTATTTCATAAATATTTGATAGCATAGTTTTCGAAATGTCGCGAAGAAGATAAAAAATAAAATAAATACTCAGAAACAGTAACGCTTCTCTTTAATGGCGAGAACGTGATTTAAGTAATACATATCACGCATTAAAAAAAATTGTTTAATTCTGATGTGTTTTTCTTTTCAATGTTAGATAAAATGAAAAAGTATACCTTTTGAGCTTCATTAAGAACGACAAACTGCTTCCTCTCAATCCAAAAAACCCGCTTCCATGAACTTTCGGCACAATCAGAAATACAATCTCCGTCGCTTTCCGAATGAAGTTTATGAAGGTGAAAATTTAACGTCTTTCCATCGTTAGTCCTGCTCGCAAAAATCAAAGAATTTTCTTCTGAATTGAATGATAAGGAGCTGCGTACTACTGAATAAAGATTTACATCTAATTTCTGGATAGGGACATCTTTGCTGAAAGAATGATATAAAGAGTTAAAAAGAAGAAAAAACTCTAACTTAGTTATTAAATCTAGTCTTCTAAATTCCGAATTTTTTATCTTCGTCAAATTTCCTCCCTCATTGTCATCATGTCTGGCAAACCAAACCAAAGGGGTCTCTTTTATATAGTAAGCGAGACCATCTTTAACACAGAATAATGGCCTCTCACTTCTATTTTTGAATAAAATCATTCCATTTTCATGTCCGGCAGCGAATAAGCATGAACTTGGATGAGCAGAGTGCCCGGCAAATAGCTGTATACTTTTGAGGCATGTTTTTTTTCCAATTTTCTCGAGATATATCAATTAAATTTTTCCAAATTACCAGGATTATAGAGAAAAAAATTCTGCATCTTTTGAGACTACGCTTACTACCAGAAAAACGTTTTTATGCTGAGAAAATGCACTTTTAGACCCTAGAAACTCAAAAATGTTCAATAAGTTTTAAAAAAAGAGCTAGGTGTTCTTAATCCGTTCGCCACGCCGTGAACAGAAGTTTTGACGTTCGAGGGACTAACCTCCCAAAGTTTATCCCCCGAAAGTTACCCTCCATTTCGTTTTCTGTTGAATTTTTTGAAACTTGCAAAATTTTTCTGACTTTCAGTTGTAGGTTACTATGGTCAAAAAGAGTAGATTTGATAGGAAATGGGGGGGGGCGTAGTTAAGAAAACCTTAAAGCACAACGATAACATAATCTACGAGAATAATATTTTAAAGCGTATTCAAAAGCACGGGATAATGAAGCATAGTGAAAGAAGGAAGAAATTATAGGACTCCCTCTTTTTAAGTAAATATCATAAATCCGGGAAAACGAGCGTCTTAATGGGGTGACAGAAACAACACCTTTTCTAAATCTCTCATTTGTTAAACACTATCTCGTTATCTATGGAACATACTTGTTTTCTTTGGATTTGGAGCAGATTTGTAAGTTTGATATAAAATTATCAAAATTTGCCAAAATCATAATAAAAGCAACATTCTTGAATAATGTGCCAATTTGAGTGAAATTTAAATTTCTAAAATTTTCTTTGTTTCATTGGATTTTTCCTTAAATTTGTAATACCAACTATGAAATATGGTTTTCTTATACTTTTCTCAAATTTTTACTCATCTCTATGAAGTTTTAGCCAATATATAGATTTTAAAACCGGAATTTCAGAACTCGGAAAAAAATGTTCACAGAAGTTTTTAGAAATCGTTCCTTAAAGACAGCTTGTCAGTTAACACGACCCAAATTTAAGGCGAAAACTAAAAATTCGAATGGGGGACCAAACGGTCGAGATAACAATAACAATATGTTGCCAAATTCAAATAATTGTGTTTCGCGCCAAATCCGATCGCGTTGCACGGACACCGACCGCGTCGCACGGACACGCGCGAATTCAAATTTTGATTTTTTCAACTTTGAACCGTTACTATGACGCGTGTATTTATCGGTGTGATTTCGCATAAATTGCATTGTACTAATTAGAGTACGCTCTAATTTTTGAAACTAAGATCAGGTAGGGTCAAATTAACTGAACAGCTGTCTTTAAAGGAGGGCTTTACGGAGATAATGAATGCGTCTAGGATGAAAATAGACTTCATACTCCTTCCAAATCTATTTTTTAAATTTTCTAAAACCACCTAGAAGCCGAGAAAATGAGTTTCAAAACAATGGCCTAGAAAAAGTGTCCACGTGGCCGACCGATGAGATTTTTTCGTGTTTAGTTAATAAATAGTTATGCAGAATTCTTATATTACTCCTTTTTTATGTTTTTTTCTTTTTTTTTTTTGGATTTTTCATGCCTGCGGACTAGTTTTCGCCCGCGGCCACTTTTTCTAGGCCATTGTTCTGAAGCTAATTTTCTCGGCTTCTAGGTGGTTTTAGAAAATTTTAAAAACAGATTTCGAATGAGTATGAAGTCTGTTTTCAACTCAGGCACATTCATTAGCTCCGCAAAGCTATCCTTTAATCAGCAAAAATTCTCTTTTGATAGTGTAAAATAAGATTATATATATTTATACTAATATAAAAATTAATTAAGATTTAATTTTCCAATGTTAAGCTTTTCTTCCAAAAATCCGTTTATGTTTTGGCGGTAGATGATTCTCTAGATGAACTCCTTTTGTTTCCGGAAGAACCACACTTGTGATGACCAAATCAAGTGTCTGCAAGCCGAGGAGAACAGCATATGGAAGCCATTCCGCATAATCGGCCTGAAAAATTGAATTTTATTTTCAGAATCAAACATATTGTGGATACCAAATAGAATAATTGTGGTGCGAACATGCTTCCGACACGACTCCATGTCGAAACAGCAGAAACGGCCAAATTTCGAACGGCGGTTGGATAAAGTTCATTGATCATCAAATATTTAGCAATGAAGAGTTGAGAGCACATGGCGACTGCGACAGTTGTACCAATGGCTTGAATTTTTCCACCATGTCCGGAATAGACGAATCCCGTCATTGTGGCCAAAGCGACAATTGTGAAAAACATGGATATTTGGTTGACTAGTTTTCTGCCGAACCATGGGTAACGATAATCGAGTACACTGACGAGGATGTTTATCACCCATCGGGAAGCCTGAGAATTTTTGAATTAATAAGAAATCACATTTATTACGAGTCTTCTGTTTTAAACGCAGATCATGATATACTTAAAGGAATGATTTACTGATATTCTGTGTTTCTATTCCATTTTCATCCCTTTTTGATATTTGAAAAAGAAAAATTATTTAAAAATTTTTCAAAAAAATTATCTAAATCTAACCGAAAAGCAGATTTCAAACACACCAATCGAAAAAATAACGTCCTTAACCATATTTCCTTTCTATTTCATAGTTTTTCACTATTGTCACGCTAAATTTTCGAGTCCAGCAACTAGACGCGACCGCAACGCGCAAAAATTAAATGTCTCAGTTGGTTTCATGCGTTGCGGTCGCGACGCCTCCTTCGATGTTATCAATGGAGCAGCCGGAAATGAGCGGTCAACAAATTCAGCTAAAAACAGCAACATGGCAAATGTTAGTGTAATTAGAATCACCGTAGCGTGTAGATTTTAAAAATACAAAAAACATTTCAGATTTTTCAAAATTACGGTAGTCTTGTGCTCATTTGTCTGAAAATCACTAAAAAATTCAAATATCGATTAAAAACAGAAACATGGCAAATATTAGTGTCATTAGAATCATCGTAGCATGTAGATTTTAAAAATACAAAAGAATTGATTTTTTCTCTTTAATTTTTTGTGTTGAAAAACAAGTCCTACGAAAATATTTGAGAATTGCCTTAATTTTTTGAAGTCTTGCAATTAATGCCCTTCTTGTAAAGAGATTATGAGCCAAATTTCGAGTTTTCTTTTCTTATTTTCATAGAAATTTTCTTTTGATGTATTCGAACGACATTCGAAACGATAAATGTCCCTAAAACTTTGCAGAAAAGCTAGACAAGCTCTGGGAGCATTTTTGGTTTTCCTAGTACTGCAAGCAAATTTTGAAAATGTTTTTTAAAAATAATTTTTAAAATATTTTTAATTACTTATTTTCATCTTCATCGATATAGTTTAAAAATTATATCGATGAAGATGAAAATAAGTAAAAGTCTAAATTTGTTCAATAATCCCTTTTTCTTCCCTTTTCAGTGTTTTCAACAGACATTTTCGGTCATAATTTTTTTTTAGTTCTTCAATAATATATTCTGACTTACCCCGATAATGGCACTGTTCCAGAATAGTGAACCCGAAAGTTTCTCCATGTTGTACATTAAAGCATAAACGATGAAAGTTGTGCAAATTCTAGAAATTGTGTCATTTTCGAAAAATAAATTTAAAAAAAAACCCACATTCCAATAATAAATGTAAATGATTGTGCCATCATCCTCCATGTGCAGAATAAATGGATAAATGTGTATTTTTTCGCCTTTTTCGAATTTTTCGTCAATTTTTCATTTTCTTCTTTTATCACTTCATCGACTTCTTTCTCGAAAGATGCATCATAAAGCCGATCGATTTTACGGATTCGGACGAGGATTTTGCGAGCTTCGTCGAGTCTTCCATGTTGCATTAGCCATCTTGGAGATTCTTCCAACATTCTAGAAAGAATGATAATAAAAAGTTTTTTTAAAAGAAAATTACAGTAATGAGAAGAATGAAAGTGTTGAAGCGAATGCAACAGCTACTGAAAGATTTCTCCAAGTATGGCAGAGATAAGCAACATATGGGAAGAGTATCAGATTCGGGGACCAGGTTATTGAGTTCTAAAAATATATAATTTAATACATTTCAAGGAAGTATATTCCTTTCTTAAATGAAAATAGACTTCATTCTCATTCCTAATCTGTTTTTAAAATGTTCTAAAACCACCTAGAAGCCGAGAAAACGCGCTTCAAAACAATGGCCTAGAAAAAGTGTTCCACCTGGCCGAACTTTTTCCTATGAGCTTTTTTCGTGTAATAAATAATTATGCAGAACACTTATATTAGACCTTTTTTATGTTTTTTCTTTTTTTTTTTGGATTTTTCATGCCTGCGGACTAGTTTTCCTAGGTCATTGTTTTGAAGCTCATTTTCTCGGCTTCTAGGTGGTTTTAGAAAATGTTAAAAACAGATTTGGAATGAGAATGAAGTCTATTTTCATTTAAGGTACATTTATTATCTCCGTAAAATCCTCCTTTAAAACTTTGAAATAAAAAAAATTCACCTGAATCCACATTCGATGTTGTCTTGGAATATTTTCAACCATGTAAACCATTTGAACTCTGAAATTTTTGGGTTTTTTGAATTATAGAAATTATTTTGAATTATTACACAGTAAGGCCAGCTGCAAATACACCTGAAAGTGTTCTCCAGATCATAAACCATGTCAAATCGGGTGTGTAAGCTACAATTGTACTAAGAATTGCATTTCCAAATGCCGATATTAAAAGAGCCTGAAAAATTGAGTCTATAAGTAACTACGTTTGCTTAAAGACAGGGTGTCATTATATATTTTAGTTTTAAAATAGGTGGCACATTGTCTTTAACGAAGCGGAAGAAATTTGAAATTCATCGAAACCTAAATATCAAACAGAATTTATTGTAGTTACCTTCCGACGACCATAAGTATCGGAAAATTGTCCGAAAATTGCAGCGCCAACCAAAACACCGAATGTTTGGACAGTTATTGTATTTTTCACCATTTTTGCATCTTCACAAACATATTCGAACTGAAATTTACTAATGAAATTATTCGCAACCTCTCACAAAACTCTTACTTCAACTTGAACCGATTTAAACTGATATTCAAGAATCGGAGCACATGATGACGAATTTTTAACGTTTTTGTATTCATGACAATCGCTGACCTGAGTAAGACCACATCCAACAACATTTGGAGATGCGCCTGGAGAAAAAAAACGGAATTGAAGAAACAAAACGATTTATTTTCGGCAGTATTACATCGCCTGATAATGATTGATTACACTTCCGATTTGTTTTGTTCATTATCACATTGTGAAAACGTTTTTTGTGACTATTCGTTTCGTAGTTTTGACATTTTGTAGACTGATTTTGTTACTCTGATATGAGTGAAAAGAATAACATATTTCAGAAAACGTTTAATATCATTGTCAACTCAAATATTCTTGATAATTGCGTTTTCATGGCTGCTGACGCTCCGCAAGCATGCACACACCTGCCGATACTCAACAGACTGGAAAAATTTTAAAATCTTTATATAAGTATATATTATTGCTGTTTTGTGAAAATTTTCGAAATGCCTTTAACTCAAAAATTCCCCCACAACCCTAGGGTCATTGTTTAGAAGCAAATTTTCTCGACCCCTAAAAAATTTTTTAAAATTTGAGTGCAATCATCTTCGACGTCTATTTTTATCTATTTCCCAGCTAAAACTCGCTCGAACGCTCATTTTCGCTCTACTGATAACATCAGCGCGTTGCGGTCGCGTCGCCTTCAACATCTAGACGGTGCTGCCGAAATTGAGCAGGCAAGAAAATGAAACATTTTCTCAAAATCACCTCCAAAAACCATGAAAGTAACACTGGCCAACGCGGTAAACGCCACAATCTCAGCCATAATCAAAACTTTCAACGAATACCATCGAAGCTCAATCAAATCATCCACACTCTTCTTCTGTTCTTTTGATCCATCATCAACGTGATGGTTCGAAATCACCTGAACTTCTACACCTTCTGCCACTAGCTTCTCATCGTCATCTTCTTCTGATGAAAGCGATGACATTCCTAAAATTTTCTGTGTTTTACTAAAAAACTCATAGTTTTCTAAAATCATAAATTTAAAAAATTGGCAATAAATAACGAAATATCGATGAGAAAAATAAGGATGGCAAGACAGGAAATGTATTTTGTTTCGGTAAATTGTGAAGAATGATAAGATGAAAGGGGGAATGTCAGTATTAGTTATGGTCTAGAGGCGTTTTCTGGTTTTCATTTTTCCACTTTTTTCATTAATGATGGTTGATGATGATGATTTTCATACTCTCAAGATGTGAGATATGTGTCCAAACGGTATGATTGATTACTATTGGTATTTTCATGACGTGGCAAAAAGAAAGTAAAATCATACTACACGTTTTAATAAAGTGTGAACGTCAGAAAAAAATATTTCCTTTTCATTTCTGGGAAATATATTTTAAAAAGCAGAAAACAACTGATGTAAAGATCTTGAAAATTTAAATCTTGAAGTTAAAAAAAATAAATTTTCAGAATGTTATTGCATAGAACTATTTTGATTTGTGACGCGTCGTTGCTTATAGTAATCGTTTTTTCACTGACAATTGCACCGGCTACAAGGTCTGAAAAATCATCTGAAAAAAGAGAAGACTAAATATTTTCAGATGTGCACAATTTAGTTTAGCATCAAGAACCGATAGTCAAGTATCTGATGAAAGTGAACAATGTGTTAGTCATCCAGTTTTAACAAAGAATCATACCTCGCTTTATCCTTCATTGCTTGGGTACCATTTTTAAATGCATTTCTTGAAATTATGTTCATTTTTCAGTTCTGTTGAAACACCCTACGAGCATTCCATAACTATTTGTCATCGTTTGACTTGGTCACATTTTGCATTCTGGAAAAACATGTGTAAGTTTAAAGTTTGTTTTTTTGAAGCGGTGTTAAAGAAAAAGCCAATGAATGTGTCTACGATAAAAAAAGAACTCCTTCTCAATCCAAATCTATCTCTGAAATTTTTTGAAGCCACGTAGAAGCTGAAAAAAACGGGCTTCAAAACAATGGCCTAGAAAAACTATCAACTTATAAAAACTAGTCCGCGGGCATTATAAAATGAAAAAAACTAGAAAAATGCAAAAAGTTAGATTAAAATGGACTCATTTAATCATTTTCAATAAATATCCATCAAAAAGATACGCAAAAAACTTATAGGAAAAAATTCGGTCATTTGGAAACTTTTTCTAGGCCATTTTTTCAAAGCTCGGTTTTCAGGCTTTTACGTCGCAAAAATCACACATTTCTTGATGATTCTAGTTCAATCTAAGTTGCAAAGATGGAAAAATTAGAATTTTGAACATAGGGCCTCTTTAATAATTCCAAACCCATTTAGGTATTGAGTAGGAGCTTATTTTTCATCTCAATCACATTTCAATTAAAGTTTAAAAAAAAATTTTTTACATTTCTGAAAAAGTTTGCGTCTTTAAAGTTCCGATTAGCCATCCAAACTAGAAAATTATGATTAATCACTATTTAACTCGGATCAAACTATTCAGAGGAAATTCAGGGGTTTTTAAAGACAGTGGGTCAGTTAATTTAACCCTACTTGATTTTAATTTTAAAAATTAGAGCTTTTTCTCATTAGTAGAATGCAATTTATACAAAAAATATCGAAAAATATACGCTTCCATGCTAATTTTTGTTTTTCGCCTTGGATTCGGATCAGATTAACTTTTAAATAAAATTTTGTAAACTACAAATCTTTTCTATTTTTTGAGCATCTACCAGAAGATTTCCCGAAATTTTTTTGTTTCTTTTCTATTTCAAATTTTCCCACTTTTCCTTGTTAAAAATACATAAAATTTAAAAACATGAATTTGGAATGGTCTATTTCTTGACCTCTGTTGGATTTGTTAGCTCTGCAAGGACCTACCTCATTCTTGAAATGCGCCGCATAAAAATTAAAATTCAGACTTGATAATATTCCCCGCCATTTGTTGTTTCCTGTTGATTCTTCTCACCTTTTGTGAGATTTTGGACCTTGATTTGTACAAAGGACGAGTTCAAGCAACATCCATGATCTTTTTCACCATTTTTACATTAATCTACACAATTTTTGGTAACATTTTTTAAATTCAGAACAACGACGAATTTTTTGTTGAATTTTCAGTCATTTGGTACGAACAAAACAGAGTGCAGAACGACTGGCCAATAAAATCACATTTTCTTGGTGTTTCTGATGTTCCAGCAGAAATCACTCCACCGATGACGTGGCAATATAGTTTACTTATGTGTATTTTATCCGCTGGATTTAAAGTTCTTCGAATTTTGATTCAACACTATTTTGGTGATGTAAGTTTAAATCAATATTTACAAGTTTACATTGTTTGGATATTATTTCAGCTGAAGATCAATGTGTCGGAAAATACTCAAACCACCTCGAGTTCTGGAACATTTACAGCTTGAATAAATGACTTGAATAAAACATGTTTTTTTTTAATTTTAGCAAAATTTATTTTATCAAAAAAAACATTTTAGACCTGAAATTTTTTTTAATGCGTGAAATTTGAATGCCCGCGTATATTTCTTTGGATTACTGTAGCTTGCCAAAAATTCCCATTTGCGGAACATTGTCGGTTTGCTCATGGAGAGGAGGAGCTTCGCAGCTTTTTGGAGCAAGATTCACTTTGCCGAGAAATGATGATTTAGATTTTTTAAAGAGTCGATATTAATATTATTTCAACTTTACAGATCCGAATGTTTGCACGAAGGTATCATGGTGACTAATCGTTTGCTCAAATAAAAAGTTTATGAATAAAAAATCATCAGAATTCAAGAGTTTTAGAGCTTGACGTGGAGGGAGTGGTTGAAGGTTGACTGCTAGGCAAATCACTTTCCTTGGATCTGAAAATTGGACTACTTATAAAAGGATGGGTATCTTAAAGTAATTTGTCTTCAGAAGTTAGAATTTTTATTTTCTATCTATCAAGAAAAAGGTTAACACTTCGGAATTTCCCACCTAAAAGTGCTTAGAAAAATATTCTCACCCTTTCTTAGCTTCTGGAGTTGAACAGTTCGATGTTGATGGGCTGGCTGATGGAGGAGCAATTGGCAAATCACTTTCTTTTGATCTAAAAATTAAGAAAATTGAGTTTGGAATTTAGACTTAAAATTTGAGGTGCAAATTATCTCAGAAATTTCAATTTCTGGTTTTATTTCTATAACTTCAATTTTTCTGGAAGCGAAAAAAATTGAACGTTGACGTTCACGGCATTATTTTTACTAAATACCGTTAACACTTCACATTTTTTCACGTTTTTTCGTCTTTTTTCATAGTTTTTATTAAATAGCTAAAATTGAGTTTTTTTTCCGAAAGTCTTTCTCTCAAAATTTACGTCGAAAAGATCGCTTGATTTAGTTCATCTTAAATTATCGGAAACCAAAATGTTCTCTCTCAGAGCTGTTTAGAATTGAATAAGGAACATTTTCATACCTCAATCATATTTTTTGGTTCAGAATTCAAGAGGATAGGGATCTTAAAATAAATTGCCTTCAGAAGTTAGAACCGATATTGCTCTCAGCTCTTTATTGCTCTCAGGAATTCGGAATTTTCCCTTAAAAGTTCTTTGGAAAAATATTCTCACCCTTTCTTAGCTTCTGGAGTTGAAGAGCTCGATGTTGATGGGCTGGTTGATTGAGGAGCTATTGGCAAATCACTTTCTTTCGATCTAAACTTGAGTTTGGAATTTAGACTTAGAATTTGAAGTGTTATTTCTCAGAAATTTCTATTTCCGGTTATATTTCTATAATTTCAATTTTTCTGGAATCGAAAAATACTGAACATTGACGTTCACGGCATTATTTTTACTAAATATTTAAGGTAAACACTTTCACGTGGGGATACATCCGTTTTTTCACGTTTTTCAGCATTTTTCAGCATTTAAAGCTAAAATTAAGTTTTTTTTTGAAAATCTTTCTCTTGTAGCTCAAGACAGAAAGAAAATCTATCAGCTACTTTAAAAAAATCATGATTCGAGCAGCGTGGAAAATGTTATTTAGGTTCGAAATTTGGTCAAAATGTATTTTGAAAAAGCAGTGTTTTGCTTCTGATGGATTTATTTCATCGTTAATTCTCGGAAATCAAAATGTGCTCTCTCAGAGTTGTTTACAATTGAATAAGGTACATTTTCATACCTCAATCATATTTTTTGGTTCAGAATTCAAGAGGTTATTGTCAACTCAAATATTCCTGATCATGCAAGTTTGTTTTGACCCATCCAGAAAATCTAAGTCTCTCACACAGTCGCGCTATTTTTATATGCGAGCGGTTGCGCTGCGGTCTTTCAGTAGAAAATGGATGATCCAAAATTTTTAAGTTGACAATACTTAGCAACAAAAAAGCTAATAATTTCCAGTGCTTTTAGTAAAAATAATTAAAAATTACCCCTTCTTAGATTCCGAAGCTTCATTCAATTTCAAGTTCAATGCTTGCAACGAAAATCCTTCGTTGTTTTTCCTGGAATTTCCAAAAAAAAATACAAAATCAAACTTTTTTCAAAACTCTTACTCCGCTTTTTCCGCCGACGTCCTAAACTGCTTACAATTCTTCGTTTCATGCCCATACATAACATCCGCTCCCAACATTTTTCCACGTTTAACTTCAAAAATCTCACCAGTTTCTTGCGATGAGTGCGAATCATTCAAATGTTCTCGACATGGCGGACATTTCGAAAAACTGTTTGGTGCAGTTGGATCGAATAGATTCATCGAAACCTTTAGAGCATCTCTCTCCATTCTCAACGTTTTCAGAGCTCTTCTCGGTTTGAGTGTCATAACTTGAAGCTTCAATGTTCGACTTATTTTTGCAACCGATCCGGAATTCGAATATTTCCCAGAATAATATGGAGCAGAGAAAATTGTCAAAAGTCGATTATCAAAGAGAAATTCATGACCTTTCTGAAAAATATCAATTTTTTCTTCAATATCAGTGATCATTTTAACATTTTGTAATTCATGAGCTCTAACAATAAGGTCAATTTTCAATTTGTTGCAAATTTCATTGACGGTACTCTCTCCAAAAATATTGGAAATCCCTCGGCTTGTATTAAAGCACGATTCATCGTTATTTCTATTTGGATCTGCCCACATTAGGTCCAAAATCAATCCACTATCGCATTTGCTATGTTTTCTTGGCTTCTAAAACCTTTTCCTTTTATCACTTTAGAAACCAAAATAACCTCCAATCTATACAACGAATCCCACGACTGAATTTCAATCGAAATTCCACCATGCATACACAAAATCTTGCGATTAATATTAGCACACAACGGAAGCTCACAAAACACATCATTCACTAGTTTCCAGATGGGTTTTGTTCGTTTTCTTGACATTTCTTCATTAAATCCATAGAGTTGATTAATTCTTCGGACCTCGTGATTTCCTCGAAGTAGATGCATATGATCGGGATGAAGAATTTTGTTACAAAAAAGCCAGAGAATGACTTCAAATGAGTGATCACCGCGATCGACATAGTCACCAAGGAAGAGGTACTGAAATTCTGGTGGACGTCCTATGCTTTCGATATATCTGGAAAAAATGTGAAGCTTAGCCGATAATTCAGGAACCCTATTTTTTAAAAGGCAATGTGCCACTTCTTTTAAAACTATATTTAAGTTTTTTAAAAATATCAATTATCCCAACTTCCAAAGAAAAAAGTCTCACATGGTTAAAGACAGCGTGTCAGTTTTTTTTAAATAATTTCAATTTTAAACTTAAAAATAGCTAAAATTGTTGAAAAAAATATACATTTTCAATTGAAATGTCTACTCCTGAAAAAATTCTAGATAATGTGTTAGATGTTCCAATTATACGAGAATGGTCCAATAAATGCATCTAGACTGAAATTTAAAAAATGTTCCTATCGAGTGGTAAATGTTTTTGGCCACCAGTGGTCGAGAAACACCAAAAAAAACACAAAATAATATTGAAAAAAAATTTACTCAAAGAAAACTAGTCCCCATCACTTGGTTTTCTAGGCCATGTGGATTTTAACTCAATAAAAGATGAAAAAACATTCTAGAACTAAAAAAAACGAAAATTAGTAATAAAAACAGCGTGGCCTAGAAAACCAAATGCGGGGACTAACTTTATTCATTCCAAATCTTTTCGTTTTTGTTTTTACTCGGTCATTGTTGCTCGCAATATTTCGCCAAAGAAAAGTTTTTTTTGGTTTTCTAGGTTTTTCACGGCCGCCTGATTTTATTTTTTGAAAATTTATTTTTTTAAAACTCTTTTATGGATAATTTTCTCTGAAAAAATTGAAAAGAAAAATAAAAAAAATTTCATAAAAAAATCAGGCGGCCGAGAAAAACCAAACGGCCTAGAAAACCAAAAAGGGTTTCTTCGGCCATTAGGGCGAAAACCGTGCTAATGGTTTTTTTCGCGATTTTCTCCGGATTTTTTTCATTTATCTATAAACAATCATTTCATCATTTTTAAATTATTTATTTCGTCCCATCAGCCCCTTAACTTATCGGTTTATTGCCCCTCCCCCTTCTTTAAAGTGTCAAGAAGTGAAGATTCCTCCAAAAGCCCCCTATTTTCATCTAAATTTGAATTCGACTCACTTCATCATATCTAACAATTGCCCATGAAGATCACCAACCACAACAACCGGTGATCTCAATTCTATCATAGCTGGTAACTCTTCCAGAATACATTTCACCTTTTTCAACACTTTCTTCACCTCATCATCATTAAATCCCTCAACTGTTTGATGTTTCTCAATTCTACTAGACATTCTTCTAGCCAACTCATAAATTTCCTCCGTTTCATCATCTTCAATTTGAGCTCTTTTCACTGTATGACTTTTTTCAGAAATAACCACACGCAACATTTTCAAACTGTTTCTTCTTTCTTTAGAAATGACAAACATTTTTGTGTTTTCTTGAAAAAAACTATTTATTTTCTGCACGTGAATAATTTTTAAGAGAAGAGCAAGAAAGAAACAAATAAGAATTTGACAAGACGCACAAAAATGTGTAATAATAAAGAAAAGAGAGCATAATGTCTCATCGGGGTGCTTTCCACCCTGATGACCTCGATATCTTATTTCATTTTTTTTTTCAAAATCAGTATACAACAACTCATTTTTTGAGACATTTTTTGTTGATCTTTCGCTTTTCAAAATCTTATGATTAAGTTTTGAAATTTGAGAAAGTTTGAAGTAACAGTTGTACTTTTTACCAAAGAACATTTTTATTGGGCACGCAGACAGCTTTTATAAAGTCTGGTTTCAGCAGCGATTAGCGATTTTCAATTCTTCATAACTCTGTTTTATTTTCAAGGAAGATGAGAGCTGTTTCACTAGTCCTTTTATTATTATTTGGTGTCAGATGCTTCGACTCAGCTGGTAAACTTTCGAACATGTGTTTTTAGAAGGAAAAAAAAATCTTTGATTTCTTAATTGTCAGGTCAGATAAACGATGACTCACCGCTTTTCATCAATGCAACAGTTGACAACCATATGAATGTTGATATTTATTTGACGAGAAAACCACAATTTTCCGGATCTATTACGGTACGTTTAATTTGCTTTTAAAGACAGGGTGTCAAAAATGAGGAACATGACAAATTGATTAGGTATTTTCCCTCAAAAAACTTCGGTCAATATAAATTCCTTCAAAATTATTATATTTTATTAAAGGAGGGCTTTACGGAGCTAAGAAATGCGTCTGGGATGAAAATAGACTTCATACTCCTTCCAAATCTATTTTTTAAATTTTCTAAAACCACCTAGAAGCCGAGAAAATGAGTTTCAAAACAATGGCCTAGAAAAAGTGTCCACCGGCGAAAACTAGTCCGCAGGCGTGAAAAAAATTGAAAAAAAACATAAATTAAAATGAAAAAAACATAAAAAAGAACTAATAAAAGAATTCTGCGTTACCATTTATTAACGAAACGCGAAAAAAGCTCATAGGAAAAAGTTAGGCCAACATTTTCTAGGCCATTGTTTTGAAGCACATTTTCTCGACTTCTAGGTGGTTTTAGAAAATTTCAAAAGCACATTTGGAATGAGAATTAAGTCTATTTTCATTTAAAGTACATTTATTATTTTCAAAATTTCAAGATATGTGGGTTTTCTTGGTCAAAGTAAATCAAAAATCCTGGAAATTTGAGAGAAACATTTTATAACGCCTGAAAATTCTTGTTGAATTGAACAATTGATGTTAAGATTTTGGAAAAACTTCAGAAAAAAAATGTGACTTCTGAAATATCCAAATATTTTAGTAAACTTTGAAAAAAATTTAAAATAGTTTCGATTAAAAACAATAGATTTTTGGAATTGAAATTAATAAATATTTTTCTTAAAGACAACGTGCCACCTCTATACTCTAAGTTATTAAATAAAAGCCAAACTTATAAAAATGATATATTCTAAAAATTACAGGGTTACAAACTATACTTCACAAAAGATGCAAGCCTTACAACCGACGAATTTCGATCTTGGCAACAGGAGGAAATTCTCTCCAGCGATCATTCCTATCATTTTTCATTGAATTCTCAAAAATATTATATCAATGCTCAATCGATTTATCGTTTTCGAGCCACAATTTTCTTCAATCATGTTGAAAGTCACCCGACGAATGTGATCTCATTGAATATTAAAAAATCAGGTATGACATTAAAATGTGAGATTTCACGGAAAATTTGGATTTACAGTTCCGACTGCTCCAATAATTCGGGAGACAAAAATCTTGCATAATTCATCGGTTTTAATTGATTTTGTACCTTCGGATAATGTGAACTTGATCGAAAATTATTCTTTACTTTATCGTCAGGAGAACGAAAATGAATGGAAGACTATTAATTTCCAATCCGATGTTGATGGAAAGGTTTGAACGAACATCTATATTTAAATGAAAGTACACTTCAGGTTGTTCTCGATGGTCTAACCCCAAATCGAACATACGAAGTAAAAATGTTCGTAACCGGTGGTCAAACCCAAGGCGAAGTTTCAAATTGTGCCACATTTACAACAAATTCAACTGCTCTTGCAATGATTAAAACTGATCCAGCTAATGAGTGGACACTTGATCCTCAAACTTTTGAACCATTGAATATCAAATGTACCGTCAAATCTGCATCTACAGCGACTGTTTTCTGGAAAGTTAATGATGTGAAAGTATCAATTGATTCATCGTTTTACACGGTTACTACAACAGTTCATGAAGAATTTATTGAATCTACAATTACCGGAAAATCAAGGTTCGGGTGGATTTATTTTGATTATGTCTTAAAACCATAATTTTCAGAACAAGATCCGCGAAATTTACATGTTTTGCAACAAATGACGCCGGCGACTCATACCATGATGTTGACGTATGTTTTTAATGTTCTAGATTTAAAAAAATTTAATTTTAAGGTTATTATAAAAGGCCCTGGAAGCCCTCCATCAGAAATCACATTATTCGCAGAACAAGGAAGATACACGATATCTTGGGAACCTCCATCTCATCCAAATGGCGAAATAACTGTAATTATTTTTTGTAAAAAAAATTAAAGGAATACTCTGACCAGAAATTTAATTTTAAATACCGAAAATTAAAAAATACTGGGGATCTTAAAAAGGTCACACGGAATCAAACTTTACTTCCAAAATTGCGTTTTGAGCCTGTCTTTTATGATATAAAATCGAATTTTCCCTCCTTTGAAGGATGACGGTAGACGTGTGGCTTAGAAATTAGAAATTAGAAAACGTCTGTTTTTCAGAATTTATGATATTGAGATGGCCGAAGAAATTTTATTTGGGTTTCTAGGCCATTTTAGGAAACATTAAAAAAATGACTAAAGATCCAAATTGAACTTCTTCAGCCAGGTATGGAGTAGATTTTTTTTTTCAGTGTTTTCTAATAAAAGATAAAATACGCACCAAGATTCGAATGTCCCAAAAAAGTTCAAAATTTTTTCAAAACAGCATGGGAAAAAAACGAAATTCGATGGAACATGATCACATTTCTTAAACATTATGAATATTGCCTAGAATTCATCTACTTCTGAGGTTACAGGGTGGCTTTTATTTACCCGCACCACTTTTAGCTGTGATATCTCTGCAAGTAGGAAATCAAATGAGCTCAGATTCAACAAATAATTTATTAGAATACAAACAAACAGTTATCAACAACAATTATTCGATTCGGCCTCCTTTGGAGACGGTGACCGTTTGAAGACGTCTAGGATAGGAATCAACGGTGGCACGGTGGTATTGGCGAGATAGTTTGTCCCATTTCTCGATAAATTCGTTCTCCAAAGTCTCAAAATTCGAGTGAGGTCTCCCACAGACCTTATTCTGCAAAAATCCCCAGATGGAATTGTCCAGCGGGTTCAAATCCGGCGACGACGACGGCCAATCTTCCTTCTTGATGAACGCAGGAAAATGGTACTCGCACCACTGCTGAGTGAATTTGGCAGCGTGTGCTGGAGAGCCATCCTGTTAGAAGACCCAGTGTTGATTTCCGAAGTGGGATGGGCCCAAAGCATCAGATGATTCTCCAAAATTTCGTTGACAGAGTAATTTCTGTCGATTTTTACTCCTTTAACGACGAAAACCAACGGACACTTGCCATTTTAGCAGATGGCACCAAAAATCATTACACTCGCTGGGTGTAACACCCGAAAAATAGTTTTTCCTTTGTCAACAGCTTCTTGGACATCCTTTGCACGTACTCAATGATTCTGGGAGTTGGATTCTGCCTCCAATGTGAAAAACTTCTCGTCTGAAAAGACCGTTACTAAAAGATCACCTCATCGCGTGCCAGCGATGAGCTTTTTTGCTTTTCGTAAGCGTTTATCATTGTTACTCTCCGATAAGATAGCTGTTTTTGTTACACAATATGGGGTGAGAATAAGCTCCTTTTTGACAATTTTTGTCATGGAGAAACGAGAAATTCCGAACTCTTCAGTCATTTCACTGATCGATCTATGCAGATTCCTCCTGATCCTCTTCCTGACAAGTTTGACATTCGGTGGAGTTGTAACAGTGACTGGTTTTCCTCTTCCGACACGGTCCTTGAGTGTCCCAATCTTTTTAAAACAACGGGTTGCTTTGTAGACGGCCCATTTTGAAATTCCGAGCCGTTTGGCAATTTCTTTCTTACCAAAACCGCTGTTGTGAAGGACGACGATTGAGTGCGATGAATACTCGGCGGTGCCATTTCACTGAAAATAATCCGACGATTCTGAAACTTTCTAGGATGAAAAATGAAGCAATAATAAAAAAAATACAAAAAACAGAAACATCAAAAACGCGCCCGCACGCTACCACCATTGCGCCAAACTTTGGTGCGGGTAAATAAAAGCCACCCTGTAAAGGAGGGCTTTACGGAGATAATGAATGCATCTGGGATGAAAATAGACTTCATACTCATTCCAAATCTATTTTTAAAATTTTCTAAAACCACCTAGAAGTCGAGAAAACGCGCCTCAAAACAATGGCCTAGAAAAAGGGACCACCGGCGAAAACTAGTCCGCAGGCATGAAAAATCCAAAAAAAAAGAAAAAAAGAGGGTAGGCCTTGTGTTTGGAGGCACAAGTGTTTGGAGGCACAAGTGTTTGGAGGCACAAGTGTTTGGAGGCACATGTGTTTGGAGGCACAAGTGTTCGTTACGGTAGAGCGCACTTACTACAAAAACAGCATTTTTGGGAAATAGAGTATTTTAATTGAAAAAAAACAATTTTTAGGATTTTTTAAAGAGTTTGATGGGATTAATAATGTTTCTTATATCTCAATGTTCAGTTTGGATGCTTTTGATCTCAAATGATCTTGGGAAACTAGTAAAAATGACGAAAATGAGGATGTGAAGAATTTTTCGCGTAAATGTATCCAAACTTCGATTGTTGTTTTTTCGTTGTCTTTGAGAATATAGTGTTGCCTCAGATGGATTTGCGATTAAACTGAAGTAGTAAAAATTTAATATGGGAATTATCAAGAAATTTCGGTATTTTGTTTGAAAACACATTTTCTTCGTTCTTCGTGTATTACAAGCCTGTAGCAACGACACGTTCCGCCCAATTTCACGGTTTTCATCATGTTCAATTTCATTTTAAAGTTTGTCATGTAAAAATGATCCATATTTAAACGTTTGAATCTGGAATTCAAACATGGTTTTCACGATTTAATTGTTTACAACTTTAATTTTAAACTTAAGTCTGGTTTCTGTAAACCATTATAACGTATATAGGAGCGGTCGAATTTCACTTTTTGTCAAAAATTGCAAAAACGACCTAAATTTACAAAATTTGGCATTTTCTCAATTTTTTCCGAATTTGAGCCGAAAAAGGAAAAAATAGGCTGTTTTCGCAAAATTTAGGTTTTCGGTAGTGTCAATTATTTCATCGTGAATTTTTAATATTCATGAAGCTGAATTTTATTATTTTTTCTGATATGATGTTTTCAATATTTTCCAACAGGTTTTTTGGATATTATTAAAAATTTATTTTGAAGAGAAAAAAAATCATCGAATAAAAAATGACAGACATTTTGTACAAAAAGAGAGTAAGAAAAAACCGAAAAAAACGAGTAAATAAAAGGCTTTCAAAATCCATTCAGAAGAGATCAATCCAATGAATACAACGAAAAGGAAAATAAAATTGAAGAAAAAAAAACATTGATTGAGCTCAGTGTTGTTGAGCTCCGTGATGTTGAGTTACTTGAATGATGACGGTTGGTGAGCTCGGCTGGTTGCTTGGAATACTGTTCACTGGCGACTTTTGTCTGTAAAAACGGTTTCCTTAAATATTATATTACTTGTACATTAAACTGTTTTTTAATGATTAGGTACGAACTCTCAAAATATGCCATTTCAAGATTTATCAAAATTTTGAAATTTCATGATTTTTTAAAACATAATTATTCTCTTTTATAGTTTTTATCCTAATCCCATTCAAAAACTGATTCATTCAAGCCTAAATTCAAGAATTTTGAAGAATTTTCAAAAAATGCCAATTTTTGCAATTTGCAAATTTGGCTTTTTTTTGGATTTTTCAAAATTTCGGAAATTTAGCGATTTATCCTCATAATAATGATCTCTTATCGTTTTTATCCTAATCCCAATCAAAAACCCTTTCATTTAAGCCTAAATTCAAGAATTTTGAAGAATTTTCAATTCTTGCCAATTTTTGCAATTTGCAAAATTTGGCATTTTTTGGATTTTTCAAAATTTTAGAAAATTTCACGATTTCTCATCATAATAATGATCTCTTATCGTTTTCATCCTAATCCCAATCAAAACCCTTTCATTCAAGCCCAAATTCAAGAAGTTTGAAGAATTTTCAAAAAATGCCAATTTTTGCAATTTGCAAAATTTGGCATTTTTTTTGGATTTTTCAAAAATTTTGAAAATTCACGATTTCTTACCATAATAATGATCTCTTATAGTTTTTATCCTAATCCCAATCAAAAACCCTTTCATTTAAGCCTAAATTCAAGAATTTTGAAGAATTTTCAATTCTTGCCAATTTTTGCAATTTGCAAAATTTGGCATTTTTTGGATTTTTCAAAATTTTAGAAAATTTCACGATTTCTTATCATAATAATGATCTCTTATCGTTTTTATCCTAATCCCAATCAAAAACCCTTTCATTCAAGCCCAACATCAAGAATTTTGAAGAATTTTCAAAAAATGCCAATTTTTGCAATTTGCAAAATTTGGCATTTTTTTTGGATTTTTCAAAAATTTTGAAAATTCACGATTTCTTACCATAATAATGATCTCTTATAGTTTTTATCCTAATCCCAATCAAAAACCCTTTCATTTAAGCCTAAATTCAAGAATTTTGAAGAATTTTCAATTCTTGCCAATTTTTGCAATTTGCAAAATTTGGTATTTTTTTGGATTTTTCAAAATGTTTGAAAATTGACGATTTCTTACCATAATAATGATCTCTTATAGTTTTTATCCGAATCCCAATCAAAAACCCTTTCATTTAAGCCTAAATTCAAGAATTTTGAAGAATTTTCAAAAAATGCCAATTTTTGCAATTTGCAAATTTGGCTTTTTTTTTGGATTTTTCAAAATTTCGGAAATTTAGCGATTTATCCTCGTAATAATGATCTCTTATCGTTTTTATCCTAATCCCAATCAAAAACCCTTTCATTCAAGCCCAACATCAAGAATTTTGAAGAATTTTCAAAAAATGCCAATTTTTGCAGTTTGCAAAATTTGGATTTTTCAAAATTTTTGAAAATTTCATCATTTCTCCAAATAATAAAGTTCTGTGATCATTCTTATCACAATCGGAATCAAAAACTCTTTCATTTAAGCCTAAAATCAAGAATTTTGAATAATTTTCAAAAAATGCCAATTTTTGCAATTTGCAAAATTTGGTATTTTTTTGGATTTTTCAAAATGTTTGAAAATTGACGATTTCTTACCATAATAATGATCTCTTATAGTTTTTATCCGAATCCTAATCAAAAACTATTTCATTCAAGCCTAAATTCAAGAATTTTGAAGAATTTTCAAAAAATGCCAATTTTTGCAATTTGCAAAAAATGCCACTTTTTGGATTTTTCAAAATTTTTGAAAATTTCATCATTTCTCCACATAATAAAGTTCTGTGGTCATTCTTATCACAATCGGAATCAAAAAATGATTCATTCGAGCCTGAAATCAAGAATTTTGAAGAATTTTCAAAAAATGCCAATTTTTGCAATTTGCAAAATTTGGCATTTTTTGGATTTTTCAAAATTTTTGAAAATTTCATAATTTCTCCACATAATAAAGTTCTGTGATCATTTTTATCACAATCGGAATCAAAAAATGATTCATTCGAGCCTGAAATCAAGAATTTTGAAGAATTTTCAAAAAATGCCAATTTTTGCAATTTGCTAAAAATTCCACTTTTTGGATTTTTCAAAATTTTTGAAAATTCCTGATTTCTTCTCATAATACGTTTATCTTATCGTTTTTCTTCTATTCACAATCTAAAACGCATTCATTCAAGCCTTAAGTCATGATTTTCATGAATTTTCAAAAAATTCTAAAATTTACAACTTTTTCATAGGATTACGAAGAAACAAACGGCTTCTCAAAAAGATTTTGTCTTAAGTGTCTTTTTGAACAATTTAAAAAAAAATAAAAGAAATTAACTTACTGAGAATCTTCTCCTAGTGAACTGCTCTCCAATGCGTCGTTTTTGAACATTTTCGTCTTCTGCTCCAATTGAAATTTTTCATTTTTATTTCGCAAACTGAAAAACAGAAACAATAAGACTTAGTATATTATCAGAAATCTTTACCTTCTTTCCTTGTATTCTGTTACTTGATTGAAGCACAGACTCTGGATCTTCTTCTGCACCGTGATGAGTTTCGATGGTTAACTTTAGACATCTGGAACCTAGTAATTTGACAAATAACTAATTTTAAGATAATAAAACCAATGAGAAGAAGGAGTGTTTAGAATTGCCACGAGAAAACAAAAATAAAGGAGTTTTTAAATTTAAATACAGCAGATTTATTTTCCAAAAAAAATGAAAAAGTTTCTAGAGAAAAATACAAGAAATAGTAACTTTATTTTTCTTGTTCACGATTTTGATTTTTGAAAACAAAAAAAAAACGAAAAAATTCTATTAAAAAACATTAATTAATTCATAAAAATTAACGAGTTCGCTGAGCGAGGAAAAACACCTGACATGTAAGGGAGAACGCACTCGAGAGATGCAGGAGGCGAGAGAGATGCAAGAGAGAGTGCAGAGTGGCGAGAGGTGGCAGACACGTCCCTCTCCCTCCTGCGTTTTCTCGCGCATGTCTTTCACTTCCTGCATCTCTCGAGTGGAGGGTAGGACAATTCATTAGAAAACTAAAATATTATATTGTCAAGATAATAATTTCTGGCCGCTCGTTTTGCGGAGTGTCGTTGGGAATTTACTCGCAGCGCGACCGCAACGCGCTCAAATTCAAATTTCTCAGTTGGTCTTGCGCGTAGCGGTCGCGTTGTGAGTAAATTCCCAACGACACTCCGCAAACCGAGCGGCCAGAAATTATTATCTTGACAATACGACAAAAATATTTTCGACAATTTCCTAAGAAAACAAAAATATTAGATGACAATTTCATTAGCGACTAATTCATTGGAAAACCATTTCCTTAGAAAATCGCATTGGAGCAAAAAAGAAAATATTTTTGTCGTATAATATTTTAGTTTTCTAATGAATTGTCCTACCCTCCTCGAGTGTGTTCCCTCGCAATTGTTTACGTTTTTCACAACACCGCGAGTTTTTTTTAAAAAATCTTATGAATATTTAGGTAATTAATGTTTTTTAATAGAATTTTTTGTTTTCAAAAATCAAAATCGTGAACAAGAAAAATAAAGTTACTATTTCTTGTATTTTTCTCTAGAAACTTTTTCATTTTTTTTGGAAAATAAATCTGCTGTATTTAAATTTAAAAACTCCTTTATTTTTGTTTTCTCGTGGCAATTCTAAACACTCCTTCTTCCTCATTGGTTTTATTATCTTAAAATTAGTTATTTGTCAAATTACTAGGTTCCAGATGTCTAAAGTTAACCATCGAAACTCATCACGGTGCAGAAGAAGACCCAGAGTCTGTGCTTCAATCAAGTAACAGAATACAAGGAAAGAAGGTAAAGATTTCTGATAATATACTAAGTCTTATTGTTTCTGTTTTTCAGTTTGCGAAATAAAAATGAAAAATTTCAATTGGAGCAGAAGACGAAAATGTTCAAAAACGACGCATTGGAGAGCAGTTCACTAGGAGAAGATTCTCAGTAAGTTAATTTCTTTTATTTTTTTTTAAATTGTTCAAAAAGACACTTAAGACAAAATCTTTTTGAGAAGCCGTTTGTTTCTTCGTAATCCTATGAAAAAGTTGTAAATTTTAGAATTTTTTGAAAATTCATGAAAATCATGACTTAAGGCTTGAATGAATGCGTTTTAGATTGTGAATAGAAGAAAAACGATAAGATAAACGTATTATGAGAAGAAATCAGGAATTTTCAAAAATTTTGAAAAATCCAAAAAGTGGAATTTTTAGCAAATTGCAAAAATTGGCATTTTTTGAAAATTCTTCAAAATTCTTGATTTTAGGCTTAAATGAAAGAGTTTTTGATTCCGATTGTGATAAGAATGATCACAGAACTTTATTATGTGGAGAAATGATGAAATTTTCAAAAATTTTGAAAAATCAAAAAAAATGCCAAATTTTGCAAATAGCAAAAATTGGCATTTTTTGAAAATTCTTCAAAATTCTTGAATTTGGTCTTGAATGAAAGGGTTTTTGATTGGGATTAGGATAAAAACGATAAGAGATCATTATTATGATAAGAAATCGTGAATTTTCAAATGTTTTGAAAAATCCAAAAAAATGCCAAATTTTGCAAATTGCAAAAATTGACATTTTTTGAAAATTCTTCAAACTTCTTGAATTTGGGCTTAAATGAAAGGGTTTTTGATTGGGATTAGGATAAAAACTATAAGAGATCATTATTATGGTAAGAAATCGTGAAATTTTCTAAAATTTTTGAAAAATCCAAAAAAAATGCCAAATTTTGCAAATTGCAAAAATTGGCATTTTTTGAAAATTCTTCAAACTTCTTGAATTTGGGCTTGAATGAAAGGGTTTTGATTGGGATTAGGATGAAAACGATAAGAGATCATTATTATGAGGATAAATCGCTAAATTTCCGAAATTTTGAAAAATCGAAAAAAATGCCAAATTTTGCAAATTGCAAAAATTGGCATTTTTTGAAAATTCTTCAAAATTCTTGAATTTGGTCTTGAATGAAAGGGTTTTTGATTGGGATTAGGATGAAAACGATAAGAGATCATTATTATGATGAGAAATCGTGAAATTTTCTAAAATTTTGAAAAATCCAAAAAATGCCAAATTTTGCAAATTGCAAAAATTGGCAAGAATTGAAAATTCTTCAAAATTCTTGAATTTAGGCTTAAATGAAAGGGTTTTTGATTGGGATTAGGATAAAAACGATAATAGATCATTATTATGAGGATAAATCGCTAAATTTCCGAAATTTTGAAAAATCCAAAAAAAAGCCAAATTTGCAAATTGCAAAAATTGACATTTTTTGAAAATTCTTCAAAATTCTTGAATTTAGGCTTAAATGAAAGGGTTTTTGATTGGGATTAGGATAAAAACTATAAGAGATCATTATTATGGTAAGAAATCGTGAATTTTCAAAAATTTTGAAAAATCCAAAAAAATGCCAAATTTTGCAAATTGCAAAAATTAAATTGGGTGTGGACGCTTGGGGACCTCAAACTTGGGTAATTAAACCTTTTATTCAATAAGATAAAAATAATACATAAAGATATAATACAGAAAATATAAATCATAAAAAATAGAAAAATATAAAATGGGAAAAAATCAGGTGACCGCCAATTTTGAATTGGCTCGTCTTTTTTCCTCCACAGTCAATTTCACATTTTTCATCGATATTCGCAATATTCCAAAAAATTCTGACGTCGTTGTGTTCGCCCTTCGGTGAACAACTCAATGCAAACATTTTGTCTCAGCACTTCACGTCTCCAATCACTTTGGTTTTTGTTGACTTGCACTTGGCCTTCAAAATTGCCCCACTGGTACAACTGTAACAACCAGACAATTCTGTTTGTCCAACGCTGCATTCATCCTCTTTTTTGACAACAATCATTTGGGTTCCATCTTCAACTGACATCGTTAATTCAGCTTTCATCACTTCTTTCGAAGTCGCAGTAACCATTCCAGTATTCTGCTTGTCTTCAACTTTCCAAAAATTTCTTCTCAGCCGCAATCTTCGGTGAATATCATGAAATTCAGTCCACGAATCCTTGCATCTGCAATTCATCATCGATTCTGCTGGCAAGCACGAGCAATCAGCATCAAATTTGCACGACATGTTTTCAGCTTTTTCCATCTCGTCGCATCGAAGTTCAGGGAATTTTCCACTAGTCCAAAGACTCGTAAAATTGTCTCCTTTCATGAACCATTCATCGGTAATTGAAGCATATGGTAGTTCCAATAGATCCAGCTTAAAGCTTGTCTTCTCCACTGCATGCTTTTCATTTGTGCTCAAAGTAACGTTCCAAGACTTTTGCTTCGCATATACACTTCTCATCTTGGTTTCCGTGATCTTGAATGACGCAGTTCCTTTCCAATCACATCGGTACAGTTCCATGACTTCATTGTTCAGTGGTTTTCCATATATACGAAAGAATAAACATCCGGAGCTGCTCAAAAAACAATCACAGCCCCAACCTCCGCAGCTTTCACTGCATCTCGTCATTCCGGGAAATTCATTGACTTCATCTAACTCTGGCACTGTTCCCACAAATTTGGCGCATTTCTGATCTGAACAAGATCCCATTCGTGGGCACCGCTTGACACTCAACGTCTTCAATTCCAATTCTTGAGAAAACATCAGCGAATTTTTGATGCATTCCATTCTTGACTCCAAGAGTTCAATTTTCCATTCACGAAGAGTTGATCCATTTCGATTCACTCGAATACATGCTTCAGTTGTCCAAGTATAGTTGATTTTTTCCTTGATGTTCCATCGACACTTTTCCTTGTCTCCATTCGAAACGCAAACTCGATTCTTCGTTTCCAAAATGTCAACTTCTTGACAGCATTCAACTCCAATTGCGCAGATCATCATCGCAATTAACAAAAGTTCCTTCCATTTTCGTCGTTGGCGACGACCATTTTCCGAATTTACACATCGTTTGACAAATTTTTCGGAACAGAATTTTCACGAAGATCCAGATGATCTTCACCAGTTTCCAAAGTGCCCATATTATTCCTCTCAACGGCATTTCCAAAACACAACAGCAACAACACAGCATTGCCAAACACCAAGCGATCACCACAGTTACAACCAATGCCCATATTGGATGACATTCTGGATTTGTAATCAGTTCCAAGCAAAAAGAACAATCAATTTGTTCGCAGTAATCCTTCTTTGGCGGCTTGCAGTTTCTCTTTTCTTCGAACCACAGCTTGTTCTTCATGGCTTTCATCATAACTTCATATGTTTTTGTTCTCAAGTTCGGTGGTATCCAAAGTTCCAAATTTTCATTGAAAGTCGTTGATTTCCTACAATAGCTTCCAACACAAATCTCAGAAATTTCAAAATTGTCCGACTTCATCGTTGCTCCAGTTTCGGTACAGAACAAAGTTTTTGTTGTCGACACCATTCCGGCCATCATCAAAACAAACATCAGCTGTGTCCATCTCTCCATTCTCAACAGTTTTCCTCCTCTCCAGCAGGTTCTTCTCTCTTCTTGTGAACGAACAGTTTGCGAGCAATACAAATTTCTTTCGTCATCTGCTTCTCCATCCTCATTGTAGTTGATTTCTCTTCTCTTTCTCAACTCATATCTTGGTTCTGCATCGTCTTCTTCCTGATTCAACTCTTCTTCAGGTTGCGATGAATCTTCAACGGTATCATCTGTTTCTCCAAGTTCCAATGGAATGATTTGGTTCACTGGTCTTCTGACAACAATTCTGTTTCCAAATCGAACTTCAACTTCTCTTACAAAACCATCATCTGACACGTTCACATTCACAATTCTTGCCATTCTCCATTTATTTCTTGGCAAAAATGGATCATTCACGATCACAATTTTTCCAACTTTCGGAACTTCCAAGTTTCCGCGTTTGTTGTTCATGTTCAGCTTGTGCACTTCTCTCAAATTCTTGATGTACATATCACTCCACAGTTTCCAAATTCGAGTTGAACTTTCATTCGATGATTTAATCCATTTTACTGCATCCTCTCTGGATCTCAGCTCTGCAGCATCCACAGCTGGCAAATACGCTCCTTCAATCGGCATTTCAACATTCACCATCGGAATATGTGATTCCGCTGCTGGCCTTGCCAAATCAATTGGTCTGACGATCTCAAATGAGTCCTCTTCCAAATACGTCAATGGTCTCGAATTGAGCATTGCAGCTACTTCACATAAAGTCGTATGAAGGTTATCGAAATTCAAAATTGATTTTCCAATTCCTTTGTACACAGCTTCCTTCACTGATCGAACCATCCGTTCATACATTCCACCCATCCATGGACTGTATGGAGTAATCATTGTCCATTCGATTTCCTTCTCCAGAGTGAATTGGCGAATGTCTTTTGGCCATCTATCCATTGATTTTTGTGCTTCATTCAGAATATCTGATGCCAAACCAAATTGTGGGGCGTTGTCACTGACAATCCTTTTCGGTACATCCCAAATTGATATGAATCTTCGCAACGCATTCAGAAACGCTCCTGTTGAAAGATCCTCCGTCAAATCCAAGTATACCATCCTTGTTGACGCACATGTCATTAACAATCCATATCCTTTTTGAACTTCATCATCCTTGTTCTTGTACTTCAGCGGTCCAAAGTAATCAATTCCAACTGATTCAAAAGCTCGAGATTGTTTGACTCGACATTCAGGCAGATCCTTCATCTCTGGGTACTTGTATGGCAATTTTCCAAGTTTCTGACATCTGACACATTTCGATTTCAGTTTCTTTACTTGACTTCTCAACTTCGGAATCCAATATTTATCTCTGACATTTGACATTGTGTGTCCAGTTGATGCATGATAATTTCCATGAGCTTCATTAATTATCCATGACGCCAATTTACTGTGTTCCTTCACCAAAATCGGAAATTTTCGTTCCTTGTGTTGATCCCATTTTCCTAGCCTTCCACGACATCTCAGAATTCCTTGGGTATCCAATTCAATCTTCAGATTCTTGACTTCTCGCAGTCTCTTCTGATCCCATAACTTCTGGTTGTCTCTGATCAACAAACATTCTGCATTTTTCATCTCCGACGGCATCAATTCTCCAGTCCAATCCTTGATTTTCAATTCTGGAATTTTGCTCTCAATATCAATCCGTCGTTGTTCTGGAAGCCTCTTCATTGTCTTCTTCAAAAACCTAATCACATAGGATCCAACTTTCTTCACGAACAGCAAATCCTTTCTTTCATCCGAATCAAATACTGGTTCAAACATCTCAATTTGTTTCCGAACTGCAAACACTTTCCGAACAGCATCTTCATCTCGGTCCTCAATTGTAAACCATTCAGCTCGTTCGAAAATATCATCATTTGTCAAAAATTTCGGTCCAGTCCACCACTCATGAGTCATCAACGTTGTTTTGTCGACTCCTCTAGTTCCGACATCTGCCATGTTTTCATGTGTTTGAACATGTCCGAATTTCACGTTTGCTCCAGAATCCTTGAGTTCTTGAGTCATCTTTTTGACATCACGTATTCGATTGCAGACAAAAGTTCCCAATTCTTTGCGTCCAGGTGAATTCTTGATCAACCCAAGAGCTGCTGTACTGTCGGATAGAATCAAAACCTCCGGGCATGATCCTTTTCCATTGACGATCTCCAAACAAACTTCTTTCGCCAATTCCGTCGCCATTTTAATCGCAGCCATCTCAGACTTCGGAACAGTCCACACTTCACCTTTCGGAATTAATTTCTGCTTTGCTCTCACGATATGCGATTCGTCATCATCAACAGCATATGCACATGCTGCTGTAGCATTGACATTTGCATCAGCAAACACAACCAATCTCTTCGGTCCAATTTTTGACATAACTTGACGTGGAACTTCTTTTGAGAATCGTGACGTTTTCTCCACAATCGAATCCCACTCCTTTGTTTCAGCTTCATCCAGCGCTTCATCCCAACTTTTTCCAGATTCCCAGATTTTTCTCAGGAATAACTTCATCGGCAATGTCAACGGTAACAACAATCCAAGCGGGTCATAGATCGAACCAATGATCCTCGAAACTTCACGTTTTGTCGATTTGTTTTCTTTCGGCTTGACTTCACAAACCACTTGCAAGATGTCCTTTTTTGTATTCCATGGAATTCCAAGTATTTTGGGATGATCTTCGGTAGATCTGTCTTCAGGTTCCACCATCTCCATCAATTCTTCTGAATTCGACATGAACTCTCTGATGTTCATATTCTGCTCCTTGAACAATCTCTTGGTGTTTATATAAATCTCTTCCACTGGCTCTTCCACAGTAAGAATAACATTGTCCACGTAACAGTTCATCCAAATATCAGTTGCCAAATCTGCAGATTCCTTGTCCGACTGTATATTATGAAAAATTGTTGCAGCTAGCAAAAATGGTGAGCAATTCAGACCAAATATGACTCGTGTGAATCGTAGAATCACATCATCTCTCGAAACTTCCTCAATGATGTTTTTCTCCATTTGCTCTTTGAAAATGTCATCCACTTTCTTCAAAATTTCTGCTGGATATGATCTGATCACACTCTCCAATCTTTTCTTCGCAAGTGCATAATTCGACGGCAAATTTTCCTTCTCATCTTTCCAAGGCAAATTGATGTAATAACCGTCGTCTCTCTTCTCCAATGACTCATCAGTTTGTTTCCAAACTTTCCAATTCTCTTCCGAAATTTCTTCATCAATCGGACCAGTGTTTTCTCCAAGTGCTGTCTTTTCAAACTCAATAGAATATTCGGAATTCTCATCAATCCTGCATTTCCGAACTGTATTGATGTATCGATTCTTCATCAACATCAACTTCTCCGATTTTGGACTTCCCATCACAATGTGTCCATTTGAAGTTTGAATCATTATCAATCCTGACGGCAACTCAACAACTTCTCCCTTCCAAAACTTGAACATCTCATCTGTTCCCATAATCACATCTGGCACAATTTCCTTGTCAAAACAGCTGCTGTTCAATCGGAATTTTCCAGCATCCAAAAACTGCATATCTTCTTCTGTGAACTCCGGTTTTTGAACAATTCCAATCAGCGTGTCATTCACAGTAGCCTTGACTTCCATCGCTTGAAATTGTGGTCCTCGAACAACAAACTTCACAACGTCATACGTCTTCATTTCTCTGGAATTTTCGCCAAATGTTTGCAATGCAATCTTCTCTTGTCCTAGAACATCCAAATTCCACTCCTTCGCCATCTCAGCCTTCACATAAGTAGAATCTGCTCCAGAATCAAACATTACAGAGAATTTTTGCCATTTTTGTCTCTTCGGATTGAAAGCCCACAAATGTGCTGTCGGCAAATATCCACATTGAAATTGATTTTTCACATGATTCTGATGAACAACCATTGATTCTTCTTGTTCCAAATTTGATGTCACAACATTTGTCTTCTTGAATCCTCCATTCTTCTTCTGGTTGTCATTCTTCTGAAAATGCGATGGTTTCCATGTATCCTTGTCCTTTCTGCCATTGTTTCCTCTGCAGATCGCTGGATGGTGGTACGAATTGCAATTTTGGCATTTTCGGCTTCTTCTGCAATCCTTCGAAATATGGCCTCGTCGTAAACATTTGAAGCACAACTTTTTCTCTCTGACAATTCGCATTCGGCTCTCGATGTCGTTCTTGCAATGTTCTGGCCAATGACCACCGTCACAAAATGAACAAAATTCCTTCTTGTGATTTGAATGTGTTGTTTGAACAGTGTTTTGTTTTCCCAATCTTGTCTCTTCAACATCATTCGGCTGATTCATACTGCGCTGCACTTTTTCTTCCGTTGTAACAATGCGGTCCAATTCTTTCAAGGTACTTTCCAAGTTCCAATCTTGTGTTTTCTCCTCCTTCGCTCTGTAGAAAACTTCTTGGATTTTCCTCGAAAATTTTGTAATTATTGATTCAACTTGCAAAGTTGTATCCATGACTTCTCCCAATTCTTGAAGTTGATCCGTGATCACAGTCATTTCATCGAGAAGTCTCCTTTGATCTGCTATCGAATCTGAATGAGCAACTGACTTCTTCAATTTTTGGCCCAATGCCATCACAATGTCATTCTGATTATTGTACTTCTTCTTGAGCAACTCCACAGCTTTTTCGTAATTCGCATCATTGATCTTGTACCGATTCATCAGTTCCTTTGCTGGTCCTTTCAACGAATTCAACAAATAACTGAATTTTGCAACATTCGATAACTCATTGTTATCGTGCACATTGTCCTTGAAAATGATCCAGAATCGTTCAAAATGCCAAGAATCACCAGCAAATTCCGGAATTTTCAGTTCTTGCAGTCTGATCCGAGAGCTGAACTGCGTTTGGACTCGAATTTCTTCACGTTGTGTAGAGTTTCTTCCAACTGGAGCTGACAATTTCAACACAGCAATTTTTCCTCGAACTTCAGCTAGAGCATCTTCTCCTTGAGACATCACTTCAACCTGCGATTGCTGTTTTGCTTCAACCTTCAGTTCATCTTGCTCATCTAAATCGATCTTATCCGCTCCATTTTCCAGATTTTCCAACTTCTCATCCAATGAAACAAGATACGATTTGAGTTTTCCTTCAACAGCCAGAAGTCCCATTTCATTCTGTTTTGTACTCTCAACCGTCGTACACATTCTCACTAACTCTTTCGCTTCAACGACACATTTCTTTACAGAATTCTCCAATTTTGTCACCTGACCAATTTTACTCGACAAAGCTGACATTTTGCTTGAAAAAATTCACAAATTTCTTTCAATCACACAAAAAAAATGTTCAAAAATTTTTCGATCCCTCAAATCGGAACACAAAAACAATTTTCAATCTTCACAAAAAAATCAAACACACACACAGAGGCACAAATGTTTTCTTTTCAATCGTTTTGAGGAACACTTTCTTTTTGAGAAATGTGTCCTTCCTGTCAAAAACTGATAGAAATATGTTTGTGCACAAAACTTTGGTTGAAGATTTTTCAACAAATTCGAAAGAAAAATTTGTTTCTCAAAAATTCGAAATTTGATTTTTAAAAAAATTTTTGGAACTTAATTTTTTTTTCAATTGGTTGCCTTTGGCTTTCAAATTCTAATCTTATTTCCCTCCCCTGGTCTTATATGATAACAATTGATATGAGAAAAGGAAAATTCAAACAAATTGAACCAAATGAAACCAAATAAATTCAATGAAACCAAATTCAAAATCTTCGAAAGTAATAGAATTTTGACGATGAGAATTCAACAAAACAAGAAAAAATATGAGCAAATTATCAATTGTCCACAAAAATACTCACAAATACCAATCAACTGCTTGACTTGAACAACTTTTTGAACCAATACACTGTCCCAAAAACGCAAAACAACCCAATGTTGAATTACTGGACACCGTCTTCAACCAATCCTCTCCAACAAGTTCCACTGTCCTTGTTGATCACCTTATCCCACGAATCCGGCACTCTTGATCTTATTCCAAAAAAGATCCAATTGAAATTTCCAATACTACTTCAATTCCTTATTTGACCTTCGTGGTCTACCAATTACCCAATTGTCCCAACAACAAACAATTTGATCTCGTCCACCAAAATTCTGACTTGAATCGGACGATGATCAGCAAACTTTTTGATCCTGTTGATTTCCAACAGCTTCTCAACGGCTTCTAAACAGCCTCTCCACGCGACGATCCGATCGTTGGACGTCGATGCACCAATAAATTGGGTGTGGACGCTTGGGGACCTCAAACTTGGGTAATTAAACCTTTTATTCAATAAGATAAAAATAATACATAAAGATATAATACAGAAAATATAAATCATAAAAAATAGAAAAATATAAAATCCCTCACCAACATTTACAATAATAAATGTTGCGGCCGCTCTGAACCATTCAAATCAAAACATTTTAGTTTACAGTGCGTCAAAAATTGGCATTTTTTGAAAATTCTTCAAAATTCTTGAATTTAGGCTTGAATGAATCAGTTTTTGAATGGGATTAGGATAAAAACTATAAAAGAGAATAATTATGTTTTAAAAAATCATGAAATTTCAAAATTTTGATAAATCTTGAAATGGCATATTTTGAGAGTTCGTACCTAATCATTAAAAAACAGTTTAATGTACAAGTAATATAATATTTAAGGAAACCGTTTTTACAGACAAAAGTCGCCAGTGAACAGTATTCCAAGCAACCAGCCGAGCTCACCAACCGTCATCATTCAAGTAACTCAACATCACGGAGCTCAACAACACTGAGCTCAATCAATGTTTTTTTTTCTTCAATTTTATTTTCCTTTTCGTTGTATTCATTGGATTGATCTCTTCTGAATGGATTTTGAAAGCCTTTTATTTACTCGTTTTTTTCGGTTTTTTCTTACTCTCTTTTTGTACAAAATGTCTGTCATTTTTTATTCGATGATTTTTTTTCTCTTCAAAATAAATTTTTAATAATATCCAAAAAACCTGTTGGAAAATATTGAAAACATCATATCAGAAAAAATAATAAAATTCAGCTTCATGAATATTAAAAATTCACGATGAAATAATTGACACTACCGAAAACCTAAATTTTGCGAAAACAGCCTATTTTTTCCTTTTTCGGCTCAAATTCGGAAAAAATTGAGAAAATGCCAAATTTTGTAAATTTAGGTCGTTTTTGCAATTTTTGACAAAAAGTGAAATTTGACCGCTCCTATATACGTTATAATGGTTTACAGAAACCAGACTTAAGTTTAAAATTAAAGTTGTAAACAATTAAATCGTGAAAACCATGTTTGAATTCCAGATTCAAACGTTTAAATATGGATCATTTTTACATGACAAACTTTAAAATGAAATTGAACATGATGAAAACCGTGAAATTGGGCGGAACGTGTCGTTGCTACAGGCTTGTAATACACGAAGAACGAAGAAAATGTGTTTTCAAACAAAATACCGAAATTTCTTGATAATTCCCATATTAAATTTTTACTACTTCAGTTTAATCGCAAATCCATCTGAGGCAACACTATATTCTCAAAGACAACGAAAAAACAACAATCGAAGTTTGGATACATTTACGCGAAAAATTCTTCACATCCTCATTTTCGTCATTTTTACTAGTTTCCCAAGATCATTTGAGATCAAAAGCATCCAAACTGAACATTGAGATATAAGAAACATTATTAATCCCATCAAACTCTTTAAAAAATCCTAAAAATTGTTTTTTTTCAATTAAAATACTCTATTTCCCAAAAATGCTGTTTTTGTAGTAAGTGCGCTCTACCGTAACGAACACTTGTGCCTCCAAACACATGTGCCTCCAAACACTTGTGCCTCCAAACACTTGTGCCTCCAAACACTTGTGCCTCCAAACACAAGGCCTACCCTCGAAAAAAAACATACATTTTAATTAAAAAAAAAACATAAGAAAGACTAATATAAGCATTCTGCATGACTATTTATTAACGAACCACGAAAAAAGAGCATAGGACAAAGTTCGGCCAGGCGGCCCCTTTTTCTAGGCCATCGTTTGAAGCCCATTTTCTCGACTTCTAGTTGGTTTTAGAAAATTTAAAAAACAGATTTGGAATGAGAATGAAGTATATTTTCAGTTAAGGTACATTTATGATCTCCGTAAAGCCATCTTTTAAAAATAAGTATCATTTCAATAATTTTGGCATAAATCCGCCCTTAAATAGAATTTTGAATTTTTGATAAAATTTGGCCATACCTTTCGACAAATAAATTCATGTCAAAAACCGTATTCCAAGGTTTTAAAAAATGTGATAAAGGCCATATTTTCCTCATATTTTCAGTCTACACAAAAAATTCAAAAATTTACAGAAATACGTGGTTTATCACACACTTAACCGCGAAGATCCTCTCTCCGATTGGAAGAAAATAGATCTTGATGGAAGTGAAAAATCGGTGCGAATAATTATAGACACAGAGGACAGTTTTTATGCTCGAGTCCAAGCTGCGACTGAGTTTGGACCGGGGATAATTTCGGATATTGTGGCGATGGAGAGGGATAGTAAGAAGGAAAAAAGCGTTCATAAATCATAGAATATTTTCAGCTAAGCCAATTTCAGTAAACATCACAATGAATGGAGAATATGCTGAGAAAATGATTGTGGATCCACGGGATATGATAACTATTCAATGCACAGCGAGAGGAAAGCCTAGGCCATCGGTTTCGGTGGCGATTAGTAATGAAGAGAATTCGAGTAGTGTTGAGGTCAGATTTTATAAAAATCAATATTTTTGAAGCAAAGATTCTGAAAATTGAAGAATTCAGGCTGACGTTTGGAATCGTCTTCACGCTACATCATCGGCTGGGATTGTTTCAGCGATGCATAACTTCTCAATTCTAACGTCGAAATTTGTACATTGTCGTGCTAAAAACTCAGCAGGGAGCAATTATTCAACAATAGTACTTCGAGTTGACAGTTAATATTCTTTTTGTTTTCCTTACTTCATCATAATATAAATGTTTGAGCTCAGAACCAGGAGATGCTCCAACATCTGTCCAGGTCCTTAATATAAATGCAATGGATGCGACGGTTGTTTGGATTGCTCCACAATTTCCAAATCTGGATATTACAAGTTACATTGTTTTGGTTAGTCGAGACGCGGAGAAGGATAAAAGTGTATGGTTGCAATATGAATCAAATCCTAAGGAAACACAATTGAATCGGTACTCCTTCTTAAGAAGGGTGATTTAAGAAGGGCGGTATAATTTCTACCAATTTTCAGAATGCTTCTCCCAACAACATCATTCGAAAAATCAACGGAATATTTCGTTTGTGTTCGCGCCAAAAATCCAGCCGGGATTGGTCCGACGAGTGAAATTTCATCCTTCACCACTTTGAATGGAGGCCCGGATAGTGCGCCACTATTTTTGAAAGTTTTAATAAATGAGGCGAATCAAGTGATGCTTAATTGGACCGCTCCGAATTCGACGACAAATGTTACGGTAGAGAAAAAATGGTTTTTTAAAGAAATTAAAATGAAAAATGAATAATTTCAGGGTTATTTAATTTACTATACCAGAGATTTGAGCATTTCAAATGATGATTACAAAATATGGCAACTTCTAGAAATTAACAGCGATGTGAATAAGTAAGTTAGTTGTGATTTTCAGATTAAAAAAAAGTACTCGCAAAATTGTCAAAAAGTTTCACCATTATAAAGGGTTGAAAGTAGTGTTTGAAATATCTAAAAAAAAGAGTAGTTTGGAGATTAATAAGATAATCAAAAGAATCCGAAAATATTTGAATTTTGTGGAAAAACCCCACATTTCACGTTCGTCTGAGGAGTTTAATCCGAGTTAGTGATTAATTTTAGTTTTCAGGTTCGGAAGCCTAATCGGAACTTTAAAGGAGGGCTTTACGGAGCTAATAAATGCATCTGGGATGAAATAGACTTCATTCTCATTCCAAATCTGTTTTTAAAATTTTCTAATATAACCTAGAAGCCGAGAAAACGCACCTCAAAACAATGACCTAGAAAAAGTGTCGAAAACTAGTCCGCAGGCATGAAAAATCAAAAAAAAATGAAAAAACATAAAAAACATAAAAATGACTAATATAAGCATTCTGCATAAAAATTTATTAACGAAACACGAAAAAAACTGATAGGAAAAAGTTCGGCCAGGTGGACACTTTTTCTAGGCCATTGTTTTGAGGCGCTTTTTCTCGGCTTCTGGGTGGTTTTAGAAAATTTTAAAAACAGATTTGGAATGAGAATGAAGTCTATTTTCATTTAAGATTCATTTATTATCCCCGTAAAACCCTCCTTTAAATACTCGAATTTTTCTCAAAATTTTCAGAAATCAAAAATGAAATTTTAAAACTTTTAATTAAAAATTGAAATGTGGTTGAGATGAAAACTAATCTCGAACTCAATACCTGCCTTGGAAATACTTACCAATAAAAATATGTAGGATCCCTTTTTTAAATAAAAAATTAGGCTAAAAATTGTAACTGTGCTAGTTTTTCACACTTTTACATTGGATTTTTAAAATCGCCCTTCCTTTTTAAAATCCTGCTTTTTTAAAGGTATAAATTCGATCATGCTGCTGGATTGAAGCCAAAAACATTCTACCGAGTTCGAATCGCTGCTAGAAATGCGCATGCTGATGGACCTGCCGGAGAAGTTGTTGAATTTGAGACTGCTTATTCCGGTAATCAATAATATCACTTCTTAAATCGAATCTCACATTTTAGAACTTCCAATTCCAACCGATTTGCGGACAGGAGTTCTGAAAGATAATACGATTCATATACATTTCAGTGCTGTGAGAGATCCAGATGATCATTCGAAAGTTGTGCAGGTTTGGCTTATGAACCATTTGATTATTTAAAACCATCTGTTCAGTTCTATCGCATTGATTTAGCAGCAACTGATGATGCTCTCCATGCAAATTGGAAAACAGTCGTACCAAAATCGTTAAAAATTGATGAACTTTCTTCAATGGTTCGTTAAAAATCATAAAAATATGTCTTATGATAATAAATCCATCAGGTAGATGTCGAAATTGATGGAGATTCAATTGAAAAAAACCGAATGTATTGGGTGAAAGCAACAGCAAAATTAGACAATCCAGCGTGGGGTTTACACTCATCAAAACCAAGATGGTTTCGAACCGGACCTGGAAGTAAATAAATTCGTGAACATAGCCAATAAATTTGTGAGATATTTCCGAAATTTCTACACTTCAGAGCTTATAACAGCCGTCACGTTGGATGGTGCACCGATAATTGAAAAAGAGCCCGATTTGGCGGGAACGCTTAAGATCACTTGCAAAGGAATGGGAAGTCCCGCGCCGATTATAACATGGAAATGGAATGAAGAATCGATTGATAATGGAACAGAAGGATGGTTTATTAATGAAACGATTTTTGATGAGAATAATGTGACGTTTGTTCGATTTTTGAGAGAAATTTCCAGAAAAAATATTGCGTTTTTTTCAGCTCTGTTCTTACAAGAACCGGCATCCAAGAATCTGGAAATTTGTACTGTATGGCATCGAATGATGAAGGAAATGCTACTCACAGTGTTGAGGTTCGAGTACTAGGGCCTGGTGATCCACCATCAAATGTTCAATCGATTGCATACCGTAATCAAATTAATGTCACTTGGCAAGAACCAAAAATTATGAATGGTGATCTAATGGTAATATTTAGTATAGCCGGGTGTTCAATAAATACAGGGTGTTCAATAAACACTGCAGGACGCTTCAGACATAGATATTTACAAAACTACGAGACGAAACTCTTTCAAACTCTGAATAAATTTAATAAAAATATATTTTCACACAATTTATTGAGAAATTCCCTACGTATTGCATTTGTACTTGAACTGGAGCTTAGTATTGTGACGGAGTTCAAGCCGTCTTTGCTCGCGGGTTTCAGTTTACATTTTTCAACATTACTGAGCACCAAATTTTCACAACTAACTGAAAATTGGTTGCATGAAAGTTCGAATCTTACCTCAAACATATATTCAACTTTAAAGTTTGAAAAACGTAAAGTAATTTTTCTACAGGCAGAGTTTTGGAGACCTACTTTTTATTTTTTTTTAGCTTTGGATCCAACAAAATGTGAACTTTTCTGCATAAAATGAGCTAATATTAATCTAGAGATCTAATTTTTCAATATGGAATGTAGCGCAAATTTCGATTAATAAAATGATTCTAGATAATTTTCTATTTTGACTGTTTTTCCAACAAAAAAGTGCAAATTTTATGGTTTTTCATACTATATCCAAAATAAGGTAGTAACGGTTGATCAAAATTTCCTAAAATTTATTACTACACTTTTATCAGCTCCAAAAGGGTTTTAAAATATAAATAAAAAGTTTCTGAATCGCTTTTGGATCAGAAATAAAAAATATGAAGCTGCCAATATGAATGAGCATAAACTCGTGAGCTGCGAGCACGCGAACAGGAAGTTGACCTCTAAAAACACCCTAATCACATGAAACTTTGAAATTAAGGAGAAATAATATCAGCGAATTGAAATCAATAAAATTCTCGTAAGAAAATTAGATTTTCGTTGTTCCACAGTAGGATATTCTTCCTGTAGTATTTATTGAACATCATGTAATAACCTGAAGTATAAATTTCAGAAATATATCATTTATTATTCCGACAATGCAAACTTCGACTTATCAGACTGGAACAAATTCGAAACAACCGAAACTGCCACCTATATTGAGGTTTTCGGCCCAGAAATAGAGCATTATATCCGAGTACAGGCTGTTTCTGAAAGAGGACCGGGAATCATATCAGATCTTCAATCATGTCTATCCGATGTTTTTTGTGAGAAGAATTATTTATCTGTATATTTTAAAATCATATTTTTTTGCAGACGAACAGACAAGACTGGGAATTTCAGCGACGAATATTTTGGATTTTGAAGCGGAACCTAATCAAAATGTCGATATAGTGTGTCATGGAACGGTAAATAATGACGTTACGAATAATAAAAAAACATGACAATTTTCAGGGAAAACCGTTCCCTGAACTCTATTATACATTCAACAACGAAACGGAAAGCAAGTTCGAACACGTTGAAATTTCGCCATATGATGGTGAAACGTTTGAAACAAAAGCTCCGCAATATAGCTCGAGGTCGAATTTTTCCATTACTTGCCGTGCTCAAAATAAGTATGAGAATGTGAGCATCTCGAAAGTCGTGATTATTCGGAGTGAGTTTTTTATATTGTTTTAAAGACAGGAGGTAACTTTGTTCATACACCGAATTTAGGATTTCAAAATACGAATTCAACGTAGTTTCCTTTTTTTTGGATTTTTCGTGCCTAGTTTTCGCCGGTGGCCACTTTTCTAGGCCATTGTTTTGAGGCGCGTTTTTTCAGCTTCTAGATGGTTTTAGAAAAATTTCAAAAGAGATTTCAAATGAGAATGAAGTCTATTTTCATCCCAGATGAATTCAGTAGCTTCGTAAGACCTTCAGAATATCGAAAAAATGATTTAAAGAGTTGTTTCCATGTCTATAAGAAAATAAAAATTAATTCCCTCAGGACCCGGAGAAGCGCCAAGCAATATTACATGGAAATTTGATGACGATGATGACTCGATTCTTTTTATCGATTGGAGTCCTATTGATACACCAAATGGAGAAAGATTAGAATATAATATTTATTTATCAAATTTTATGACAAAGGTTTCGGGGCCGCCTATTAAAATCCCTGACGTAATGTTATCTAGATAACTAAATTGCAAAAAGTTCAAAATTCTTAGGTTCCACTAAACGTCAATGTCACACTCCGAATCTCAGCAGAAAATGAGCACGGAGAGGGTGAAAAAAGTTTCCCAATCACGTTTCCAACACCAAATGGTGGACCGAAAAGTCCACCGATCCTTTCGTCACTTCATGCACGTGATGGAAAGGCTCATTTATGTTGGGAACAACCGAAATTGCCAAATGGAAATATTGAAAATTATACGGTTTATTATAAAAGGGATTTGGAAGATGATAAAGAATGGAGAAAAATTGTGTACAATCATAGTACGACAATGGCTGTCTTGGATGAATCTCTTGGATTGGAACCGGATCAAAGATATAAACTGAAAATGACAGCGACTAATCAAAAGAATGAAGGACCATCTTCTGATGTATTTTACTAATTCATTTATTAATTCAAAACTGATATTTTAAAGGTGTACCCATTCGATTTGATTTCTTTTGATGAAGATGATGTGATCAGCAATTTTACAGCAACTGTCTACAATACAACAGTTCATATTAATCTATCAGAATCTATTTATAAAGTGAGTTTGAAAAATAAAATACCATAGAACTTGATACGAAAAAATTAAAGAAAATTGATCGTCTGAACTGATGATATCATGGGTGATCATAAAACTATTTTTGTTCGATTATAGTCACAAATTAGTCGAACTTGATGATCCACCTTTGGACTGAGTACTTTATTTTTTTGTAAATTTAAGAAACATAATTGTATTTTTGTAAAAGTTCAGAATTTGTGTAAGAAACTATGTAATTTTGTGTAAAAAACGACGATCCTTTTTTAAAGGGTAAAGAATGACTTTATGGAGCGAATAACTTTCGAACTATGGGATGAAAACACGTATATATCTTTGGAATTTTGAAAATAAAAGTTTGAATTTTGAAAATAAAAATAGGAGTCCAAAACCATGGTCTAGAAAAAAAATTGAAAACTAATCCGCGAACGTTAATTAATGTGATATAATTAAAAAAATATCAGCCACGATTATTTCAAAGTTCATTAATTTTTTGTTTTAATTCGTAGTATTAAAGTAGGATTTTACGGAGCTAATGAAAGCATCTGGGATGAAAATAGACTTCATTCTCATTCCAAATATGTTTTTAAAATTTTCTAAAACCACCTAGAAGTCGAGAAACGACGCATCAAAAAAATGGCCTAGAAAAAGTGCCCATCGGCGAAAACTAGTCCGCAGACATGAAAAATCCAAAAAAAAAAACATAAAAAAAGACTAATATAAGTATTCTGCGTAACTATTTATTAACAAAACACGAAAAAAGTTCATAGGAAAAAGTTCGGCCACCTTTTTCTAGGCCATTGTTTTGAAGCTCATTTTTTCGGCTTCTAGGTGGTTTTAGAAAATTTTAAAAACAGATTTGGAATGAGAATGAAGTCTATTTTCATTTAAGGTACATTTATTAGCTCGGTTAAGCCCTCCTTTAACCACAATTTAAAATAAAAATTCCATTGTTGTAAATATTGATATTTTGATCACAAAAAACAGGTCCTGTTTTTTTTTTGTAAAAATAAAACCCCTTTAATTTTGATCCAATGTCAAAACCATTTTCCAGAACTACAACGTCTATATTCGCGAAGAAAATAGTGAAAATGGCGTGAAGCAAGATATTGAAATCGATCCCGGGATGACAGTCTTCACATTTCCTTTTCAGCTTGATCCAACTCTGAGGTGCCTTTTTTTACCGATTCCAAGTTTGTCTGCGCTTTACCGCGTCCGTAAATATTATTTTTGATACATAATTGTTCTCTCTGCATCACATGTGTCTTCAAAGAAAATCCTTTTCGTTCCAGATACAAGGTAAAACTAAGCGGCATGAAATACAGCAAGGAATCCCCAAAATCCGAAGAAATCGATCTTATATTCAACCGCGAATCAACCACCGTTGCACCACGTCGGAATATTGTCAAAGAACCTCCATTATGATAATAATCAATGTCTAGTTCTCTTAATGTCGGGTTCCAAAATAAATAAACAACTTTATTCAAAATAATTAATACCCCATACACTTCTTAAGAACTGGAAACTCCTTCGGGTATATTCTTTCAATCTTCGGAATCAGTGCCAACGCACAATCTACTTTGAAGCATGTCTGAAAATTTATAATTTTTCAGTGAAAATAATATTTAAATAATTACCGCCAATTCATTCTGAAAAGCCTTAGATTGTGGATTCCTCGGCAAAAGTCGGGCCAGACAACCTTGTCCTCTTTTTTTCAGCTTCAATTGAGTTTGGACATCAGTTGGGACTTTCTGGAAAAAAATTAGAATTATTAAATTATAGTTAAATCTTTGAAAAACTTACATATGCCTCACTGACGATTAAGAAAATAGATAATAAAACAAAAATTAATAAAGAAACGTTCATTTTTCAATTTTTTCCCATTTTTCAACCCAACTCATCCTTTTAAAGGCCATTTTCCGACTCGACTCATTAAAAAACAAGTTATTCTAAAGTGTAAAAAATAAGTAGTTGGGGGCAAAACTTTCTTCCCTTTTTTAAAAACACATCACCATCATCATTCCATATTTTTATCGCTTGTTTCTTTCATTTATTATTGAAGAAAAAAAAGATTCGACAGTGGTGAAAAGTATGTTTTTTTTTTTTGAAAAGAAATCAACAAAAAGTTCTAAATGAGAAAGAAGAAAACAACGAATTTGGTTGAGGCGAAAGAAAGGGGATTCGATTTTTTGAAAAAAAAAAATATAAGAATAATAAATTAATGTGATTGGAGAAAATTCGAGAAGTTCGTAAAATAAAATTGGTTAAGGAGAAACTGGCATGGGTGGGGGTTAGAAAAAAGAAATGAACATTTTTTCCAGCTAAAGCCAACCCCAAAAAAGGCAGACAATTATTAGACATTTCAAAAAATAAATTGTCGAAAAAATTGATATGCGCTAATTTGTTTTTTCTTTTAAAAAAAAAAGGCAAAGACACGCAAAAAATTAAGCTAATTTTCAACCTTGATTAGACACACAAAAGAAAACTGTTTAAAAATCATAATTTTTCATATTAAAAAATTGGAAGTTCACAAATTAAAAAGATTTTGTCATCGATCAGCTCCAAATTGATAAAACCAAAATTTGTCACCGAAAACATTCGGATTTTTCAAGTAGAGAATACTTTTTGGTAACTTTTTAAAAACCAGTTGTTGGAATTTTTTTTAGAAAAACAGGTAAAAATGAGTAAAAAAAAAAGAAAGAGAAAATAATAAATAGGGATAGAGTAATGTGAAGGATTATTATGTCAATAGCGACACTCGGAAATTATACCATGTGGAAACAAAATAATATTTTTTTTTCTCCGTTTGGAAAAAAAAATAGAAGAAGCATACGGAACAATTTTTACATAATGGTGCACGAGCAGCATTGTTTGTTCGAGTGACCAGTACGTCGACCGGATTCCGGATAACGGCGATTGATTTGGCGGACAAGATCGTAGAATACCTGAAAAATCAATATTTTTAAAATTTTGATGGCTCACTGAAGGAATCCGAAAAAAATATATTATTATCATTATCAGCAGTTTCTGCATAAGTAATTTAAAAAATTCTGAATCGAGTTTTTCATTATTTCCAACACTTTAATCAAATTTATAAATTTTTCCATCAGTTTTACTTAATCTTCTATAGTCAACTCAATTATTCTCGATCATTGCGTTCGGAAGGCTGCTCAACCTCACAGCCGCTCCGCACTCACGCGACGCGGCTGCCGACACTCACACACACTGAAAAATTTGAAAAATTCATTTTCCCGCCAATATTTCAGTGTGTTGAGTGGGAGGTCGCCGCATCGCGTGCGTGCGGAGCGGCTGTGAGGTTAAGCAGCCTTCCGAACGCAATGATCAAGAATAATTTAGTTGACAATACAACCAACACGTTTTTCAAAATTTCGTATTTCTCCACTGCAAAATATGACATCAAAAAAATCAACATCTTCCGATTCAAACCAAACCTCACCTCGCTAACATTAATTTTCGCTTTAGCCGACGTCTCCAAAAACGCGGATCCAAACTGCCTGGCCAAATTCTGTCCTTGGTCTTTTCCAACAACTCGTTCGTCTTCCAAATCACATTTATTTCCTACCAAAATCATTGGAACCTGAATTTAAAAAATTTTAAAATTAAAACTCTTCAAAACTTCTTCAAATAATACCTCATCCGTATCTTTCACTCTCAAAATTTGATCCCTCAAATCCATCAGATCATTGAATGTTGATTGTGCGGTAATTGAGTAGACCAGTACGAATCCTTGTCCATTTTTCATGTAAAGATCACGCATCGCTGTGAATTGTTCCTAAAATAGCTAATAATGTTTTATTTTTGAGGAAAACAAAACAAACCGTTCCAGCAGTGTCAAGAATTTCGAGCATACATTGTTGTCCATCAACTTCCACTTGCTGAAAATTTCAAAATCATAATTTGGGAATTTGGATGATTTTTCTTGTAATTTTAATTGAAAAATGCACTTAATAGTTTAAATTACGAATTTCGAAGAAAAAGAAACCTTTCTGTAACTGTCCTCAATCGTAGGATCATACTTTTCCACAAAAATCCCTTGAACAAATTGTACTGTCTGAAAAATTAAAAAATTATCCTTTTCAATCATCATTCCTGCATACCAATGCTGACTTTCCAACACCTCCCGATCCAAGAACAACAATTTTATACTCCCGCATGTTCCGGTATTTTCGAAAGCTCGGCGAATGAAAAAATCGCTGAAAACGTATACTTTCGTAGGAAAAATAGATAAAGAAAAACAATAAAGGAAAAGTATAATATGCTTAGTATTATTATTTTTTCATCAATGTTGGTATCAATCAAAAAAAGGGAACAATGATATGAGTCAGAATTTTTGATAGGCGCACATTGTGTCACATACTTCATCGAGAGCATATTTTCTAATGATTTCGCAATTCGAAACCTTTTTATTCATAAAAAAGAGGCATTTTATTGACGTTATATGGGAAGAAATAAAGATCACAAAGAAGAAGACGAAGAAGGTTAAAAACTTGATAAAAATCAATAAATTTAAACTTGTTACGGAAATGACAATGATGAAGCTGAAAACCGACGCCTAATTTATTTGTGTAGACGAAAACTAAATAATTATCACTAATTTCGACATTAGTGAAAATTTTCAGCTGACGGATTCCAAATTAATTTTTGTTCCTTTTTCGCAAAATAATTTTAGTTTATTCTTCTATTGTCAACTCAATTATTCTTGATCATTAAGTTCGGAAGGCTGCTCAACCTAACAGCCGCCCCGCACGCACGCGACGCGGCTGCCTACACTCACAAACACTGGAAAATTTGAATAATTAATTTTCCCGCCAATATTTCGGTATTGAGTGGGAGGTCACTGCGGCGCGGCTGTGAGATTGAGCAACCTTCCGAACGCAATGATCAAGAATAATTGAGTTGACAATAACTATCATAACAGATTCAGAACTGAACATTTTGAAATTTTCATCAAAAATATGTATACCGTAGTCAAAGGGCAAACGGGTCGAAATAGAGCGTCAGAAAGTATTTGCAGTTAAATTGTTGTTTTTAAGCAAAATATCAGAATTCTTTTATTTTTCAAACAACAAAAACTTTAAACAATGTTTATATTTCCCACAGAACGAAATGAATGTTTTGTTTGTTTGCAATGTTTCCTGAAATTTGTGAAAATTCACAAAACAAAAACATATATTGCAATCAATGGGTGTTTGAATTCTTGACTTTTGTTCGAATAACTTAATTCATAAACTTCAAACCAAATTTTTTTTTGACTAACACCTGCAACAATTTGTCGCTTATTGAATACGTCTCTTTTTCGAGGACAGATGAGAAGAAAAAAAAAACTCGCCGACGAGGAAAAAATTCGTTTGGGGAAATACGACAACATTCGCAACAGTAATAATATCTCGATCGAGAGACTCGAAGAATTTCCTTTAAAATAATCCGATTAATTTGAACTCGGTTTAGGTGGTGCGGAGCGTAGAAGAAAACCGAATTGAAGGAGAGCTTTATGCAGGTTTCGAGTAGTTTTAGATCCATTTTTGAGACAAAATCTCGATCCTTTTTGGTTTTTCAAAAATCGATGCGGAAACCTTCCATTAACAAGAATGAAAATCAGATTTTTAAAAAACCAGAACAAAGTTCGCTTGCAAATGAGCTAAGTTCCATTGAAAACATCCATAAACGATTCAAGCACTTCAAACATAAGAGCAGGTTCAAAATAACACATTACTAAATGATTTAACATATTAAAATCAAAATAACGTGTTAGAAATATAAATTTTTCTTTCATTTCAAAAAAACTCCAAAATTGAGCATCACTGAATAATAAACGGAAGAACAAGCGGAAACTTATATGAAGAGAATCGAGAGTGATTAAGATAATCATATCATCCATCCACACTTTCGTTTTTCTGCCTCATAGATACACGCACGCGCATTTGTGTATCAGCCATAGGCATACGGGATGAAAAAGATTGATGGATTAAAAAAAAAGATAGAAGAAAATTGACGAAAAACGAGATTTGCAGCAGAAACGATTTTGTGATGAGCATGATCAGAGGGAGAGTGTGAAAAAAATGAAAACTCATAATTTTCTTTTTTTTCCCCCGCCGCCGGAATAAAACATTTATCAAAAAGTACTAATAATACTCTTTGAAGAACAACTTGTGCACTTTGCTCTCGTTGGTTGGTTCAACAAATGTTTCGAGACTAGATATCGGAGATGGAAAAAATGTGTTCAAATAAACGGATAGAACTTCGTTTTTTTTTCATTTTTCCCGACAGGCAGGAGCATAAGTTCAAAATATTAAACAACTTGATTCGATTCGAGTTTATTAGCATAGAATATTCCATAATAAAATGAGGATGGGAATGAATCCGGAGAAATTGATGATGTTGATAATGGTTTATTCATATTGGATGAAAAATTGAGAAAAATAGAAGATTAAGCGCGAGAAAATAACAAGAATGCTATATTTTAATGAACTTTTAAGACTTTAAAGTGTATAGACTTTGTTAAAGGCTAAGGAGTACTTTGCGGAGGTTTTTAAAAAAATTAATCAATCGAAATGTTGATTTTAGATACCTAAATAAAAATAAAAATGAGGAATAAACTAGAAATTCAAAAAAGAACACAAAGAATCGAACATTGGGCATGAAAATGCGTCGAAAAACACGTTCGACTACGGGGGCTCGTTTTTTAGCCGTTTGTACTATTTAAAAATTAATAAAGAGCTCTTTGAAGTATGTTATTGCTGCAAAAATTCGTTGTAAATCGCATTAGATAAATATAAAACCAAAATAGTAGAAATGTTCGAGTCAAAAGTTTCGCCAAACCAGAGGTAACACCCGAAAAGAGTAATATTAGTTCAAAATCTATATCAAATACAAAGCATACACACATAAACTAACGCTCGCAGCATGTTAGACAGTATCAATACAAAACACGAAACATTGTAAGAAAACGAGAGGTTTCGGAAAAGAAACCGAGGCTAGAGGCAAAATCGTTCGAATTCGCGAATGATCGATCGATTTTTGTAACGAGTGACGACGATGACGATGACGACGACGACAACGACTACGCCCTATTCTTTGACAGTGAGATTGAGGACGATTGCGAGAAGTAAAATGAAGGGCATACCACCTTCTTCTTCTGTGCATAATCGCTGACGGGTTAATTTACTTTCATACAATAAGAAAAGGTTCAAACAACCGTCCCGACGGCCCCCACACATACACTCTAATTATGATGGTTTTTTATTGTTGAAATACACTTTTTTCCAAATAATTCCCCCCATCTGAAGTATTATGGAAAGCGGGAACAATTTGAGACATAAATCCAGGAGAAAAAGAATAAAATAATTAGAAAATAAGAACTCTTCGATATGGTAAATAACAGCTCAAAGAAAATCAAAGAAAAGATCTTGAATAAATAAAATAAGATGTCCATTTGATTAATGAAACTGCGGCATTTCAATTATTAAAAGTGGAAATGCACAAACATTCTCTTTTTGCGTACAACATATGAAAACTAGGATCTTGCAGTAGAGCGCGCTTTGTCGCGCTGCCTAGAAACTCGGAGAAATCTTTTCACCAGAAATCCTTGGGGAAGAGGTAAATTAATAATTTAGATAAAATGAATAGAAGTCAGAATATACTAGACATAATGCATACCTAACCTCAATTTGACAGGTCTGACGCGTAAATGAATGCAAACAATTGCACTGAGAATAATAAATTCATTTACTTATGTGAGACAAGACAGAAGTAAATTGATTTCTTTAAAAAATGACATTCCAGACATTATTTAAATGTCTATGAAGCACCGGACTCGTGGAGATTATGAACAACATCCATGCGTTCCATTTATTTTTTCTGTAACTAATACGATGTCTTGAGCACATGGCATTTAGGGAAAAGAGCATGGATGCGATTTGAAATTCTATTTTCGGTTTATCGTTTGGTCACACGAGGATTATTTCTTTTCTGACAAAAGATAACATTTAAAAAGTTCATATTTTTGGAATGACATTCCGTTTTTCTTTTTATTAAAAAAGCTGCTCAACGCTGGAAAAATCAGCAATGAACCGAAATTCTGCAGAGAGTGAAATCCTTCAAAGAATTGTCTATTGAATGCCATTTCTTGACACATGTCAGAATAACAAGAGAGAATACGTTTCCATAAAGTTTCATAGTAAATTTGTAGCAGAAGAAATGTGAGCCTAATCGGAAACATTAACAACCGCCGAAGAATAGCAAAGTTGCAGGCTAATTGTTAGAATTTTGCACAACCCTAATATAGAATATTTCAATAATCGAAAAAAAAAGAAAAAAAAGGCTATGAACTTGAAATTATCTACAAAAATCTCGAAAAAATAAAATAATCAAAAGAAATGGGAAATTTGACACAGTAGGAAGCGGAATAGTTTTCGCGGTGAGACCGCATCAAAGACTAACAGGCGTGCTCCTTTAATGACTTTATAAAATTCCAAGTCTGAAATTAAAATTTCGGAACTTTTCAAATTTTAAAAAATAAATTATAAAGCTGGTCCAAAATAAATTTCCAGCAAAAAAATCGAACATCGTATTTAATCCATTAAAAACCCCAGAGAGAGAGAGAGAGCGTGTCACCAAGAAACACCCTTACATCTACGGAATGAACTCTTCTCTTTTTCGCAAATTACACCACCTTCATCTTCCTCAATGTTTTATGGTTCTCATCAAAAAACCCATTACAGCCAGATGGATGTTTATCAAAAAACTGAATGACGAAAAAATTATGTTTCGAAATATAATAAAAAGGATCCAAGATGAAGAAGAAAAAGGAACACCAATAGATGCTTGGGTTTTTCATGCGTTTCGGGCATGAGGTTGTTAAATCGAGCAAATATTAGTGCAAAAAGAAGGAAAAAAGGGGAGCGGGCGACACCAGAAGAAAGATTAAAGGCAACAACACATGTAAACGCGTCATTGAAAGAAGAACGCGAACAAAAAAAAATTGGAACTCACACAATTCAAACATAAAATAAATAAATAAATATAAAACCCAAACAATCGCAAATTTTTACGTTCTATAGGTACACGAGAATTGAGGTAGAGTTTTACTTCTGTTTTAACGAACTAACTACAAATGATGACACTGAAAAGGAACCGGAAAAATTAAAACATGATTTTCTCTCTCTTTCTGCACAACATCTGGCAGAAAACGAACAAAAAATATTTATATACGAGAACCACCTGGTTCCATCTCATATTTGTTTTGGAGGACAAAATTGCGTTTATTGAGAAAAAAAATATACACGATGAATACCAGTAGAAACATCTAAACAACTAAAACTATTGCAATCGCAATGAACAGATGTTGAAGACCAAAATATGGTGTCTTTTTTGTTTCCGAAAATATTTATCACTAGAAACGAGAAAATCTAAAAAATGTCTAAAAAAAATATTTCTATCCTAAACCAAAACATCGAGAAAAAACCGAAGAAAATGCCAAAAAATCACAAAAGTCGGAGATATTTGTATTTTGTTTATTTTTTCAAAGCTTTATTTTTAAATTTTCTCGATTTTTCGGTTGGATTAAAGCTTTTTGTTGAAATTCACCACATTTTTGGTCCACAATTGAAGAAACACCTTCAACTGTCCCCCGACAACAGAATAACAATTAAAAACAGCTATATTTTCTGGTTTCAAAAAAAAAACCAATTTTCACATTTTCACAACCATCTAAAAATCTAAGCGTTATTGATAGTCGGCGCCGGTGGTGCCATCGAAAATACATTAGGTTTCGGTTTTGCCGGCGCATTGAGTGCAGCTTCACTCGGCGCTCCAATTCCGAACATGACTGCTCCACCAACAAGTGCTGCAACTGTAAATCCCTGTGCAATACATCTTCCTCTCATGAACAGTTGGGCGTCTTTTGAACTTCTTCTCAACGTGGCGGCCAGCATTCCTGAAAAAACCCAATAATGATCATATTTTTTAATACGTGACCTTTCGAACGTGGCATTTAACTGAGATGACATAAATACTCTTTCTGACCTTACTTTTGCAAACTTGCTTAGAGAAATATGTGCGAGATAGGGTTAAATCTAATGCAGCAGCTAATCATATTTATCTCTGTGCTCATTATGCATGCCGTTGTTATGTTGACATGCGGATCAAAGGTAATTAATAACAATCAAAATTCTAAAGTTATGTTTCAAACAGCAGAAAGCTAAAAATACACCAAGTAAAGAAAGCATCTTAAATCGAGATGTTTCTCCAAAAGTTGATGGAAAAACTCCAGATAGAACTCCAGAAAGAACTCCAGAAAAGACTCCAGAAAGAACACCAGAAAAAACACCAGAAGATAAGTTGAAGAAAGGAAATGGATCGGGTGAAAACGAAAAACGGAGGAGTGCCGAATCTGGATCAGACAGGAAGGAGAAAAGCGGAGGAAAAGCGAAAAATGAGCAGAAGAAGAGTGATGACAGTGATCCGAGAAAGGAATGGGCTCAAAGAGCGTCGAAACAGGTTTGTTTATCGAAAACATGAGGAAATATGAGATATATGTTTTTAATTTCAGAAATGCATCTACTTATCAAAATTGCATAAGGAGCAGCTTAAAGGTTACTTGCCACCAAAATGCACCTACACATCGTGTGAGAAGAACAATGCTCTCAACCGTTATTCAGATGTGTTGTGTGCTGATGAAACTCGTGTTATTCTTAAAAATCATGATAAAGATTATATTCATGCTTCATGGATGCACATGCCAGATAAGAAGACGTCTTACATCTTAACACAGGGACCAATACCAGAAACAATTAATGATTTTTGGGTCATGATTCGCCAGGAAAAAGTCAAGTTCATTTTCATGTTGTGTCCTTTGAGCGAAGGTGGAGTCGAAAAATGTGCACGATATTATCCGGACAAGAAGGAGGAGACGGAAAAATTTGGATCGTTTGAAATTACAAATGTTGAACAGAAGGATGAGCCGGCTGATGGAGTGCTTCATACAATCCTAAGAGTGACCCCAGCGTATCTTTAATTTTCTTCTCAATCTTTAATTCATTTTTGAAATTTTCAGAGATCCAAAGTCTGAGCCATTTGAAGTGAATCACATATTCGTTCCATGGTGGCCTGATCAGCTTTCACCAGAAGACCCGAAACAAATCATCAAACTTTACAAATGGATGAAAAAGGTGAATCCGCCAGGAGCACCAATTTGTGTTCATTGTAGCGCGGGAGTCGGTAGAACGGCAACCTTCGTTGGTAGGCCTTTTCAAGACAATTTCTTCCGCACAATAATTTCATAATTTCAGGAATCGACTATGCAAACTTGAGAATTAAGGAGAACCCAAATATGGAGCTTGTTGAAATTGTCCGTGAAATGAGAGGAATGCGATTCCAGGCTGTTCAAACACACATGCAGTTCATATTCCTTCAAACATGTCTGCTGGAATACTTTACTCAAGAAGGGATAATTGAAAAAGATGCAGCCATTCAAGACTTTCTGGAGCAGTATAAGAAACATGCAACAAAGAAACTCAGCAAACGGAAAGGTGAAAATGAGAAGAATAAGAAGAAATCAATGGACACTGATTGAGTATTTTCTTTGAATTCTAATAAATGAGTTCTTTTCAATTGTAAATTTTTGAACATACCAATAAGACATCCAACTGTTGTAGCCATTCCAAGTGGCACCAATGGATTACTCAACGCTTTTTGAAGCGCAGTGCTGTTGGAAAAGGTGGAACCTTGCGAAATATCTTGAGGGATCAATGGCACATTGGCACGGATTGCTTCTCTTTCTTGCTGAAACAATAGAATTTCGTAATTTTTTTTATGTTGTGAGAAATCTCGAGGGATTCACTTAGAAAAGTGTCATTTACTCTGAGCCAAAAGGAGTACTGAAAATTCAAATTTATATTTTCACAAAATTTTGAACCACTGCTTTAAATTTAAATTTTGAAACGGTTTCAATTAAAAAATCGCCCAATTTATTTATTTTATTTAAATTCAACGCAAATCATAAAATATAAAGGTGAAGTAACCAATTTTGAGTGAACTAGTCTTTTGCCTTAAATTTCGGAACATATATTGTCAACTCAATTATTCTTGATCATTGCGTTCGGAAGGCTGCTCAACCTCACAGCCGCCCCGCACGCACGCGACGCGGCTGCCGACACTAACACACACTGGAAAATTTGAAAAATTCATTTTCCCGCCGATATTTCAGTGTGTGCGTATCGGCAGAAGCGTCGCGTGCGTGCGGAGCGGCTGTGAGGTTGAGCAGCCTTTCGAACGCAATGATCAAGAATATTTGAGTTGACAATTCTTGCCTTATATTGCCTTGAAATACATGCTTCCCTCATTTTTTTTTCCAAATATTTTAAAACTTACCGTCCATTGCATATGTGCTCTATGATCTCTGAAATCATGCGGTTCTTTGTTCATTTTGTTTTCTGAAAATAATCAAAACCGAAAATAAGTTTTACAACACATTCATCATATTGAAATATATATTCTAGAGCTTCTATAACTCCCAATAAATGAAAAAATTAAATTTCAATATCCATAAATATTTAATGATAAGAATACAATTAAAAATCAAATCAAATCAAACTGTACAACTTTCAGTCATTTTTCTCAATATCTCTTCTTCTATTTAAATACATAATTCGACACTCATTTAAACAAAAAGAAAAGCATGCAATAATCTCGGAAGGGAAAACATCAAAATCACAGTGTAGAAAATTCAAGGGAAAAGAGACACTCGGAGCATCAATTAAGGTTTTTTGAAGTGAGGCACCAATTATTTGTGGTTGTTAAAAATGAATTTTAAAATATGGAATAAAGATCGTCGACGATATGAACAGACATTTCGCAGAGAGAAGTAAAAGAATCGTGGAAGGGCAAGGAAAATTGGGGAAAATAATAATAAAAACCAAATATTTCGTGTCTATGATGAATCGGAATTCGGATCCGGGCTGATCGAACCACTTTTCACGTCCGGAGATGGAGATTCAGGTTTAGGGGCTTCTGTAAAAATCGATATTTGAAAAATATATAGAAGAAGTTCTTTAAAGTTAGAGTACCACTTCTTAGAATGCCTTTTTAGAAATCTGAGCAACGTTACTCGAAACTGTCAATAAAAACTCTAAAACGAAGGTTTTTCGAAAAATAACATCCTACCTTTAAAGCGTTATGGCATAAATGAGCCGCGCGCTATTTTTTTTTAAATTTTTCTGTAACAGTATTGAAAAATGATTGAAAAGTGTCGATTTCGTGTTCATTCCAATAAAATTAATTTTTTTGTGAATTTTTCAAATAAAAACCAAAAACTCACCAGTTTTAGTGAATTTTTGTGTTCCCGAAATCACCGTCTCTTCTTCACCATCTTCCCCTCCATTTTCAACTCCTCTTCTCATAACTCTGTCCGCTTTTCTCCAAAGTGTTACTTCCTGCAAAAAATAGAACAAATCAATTCCAACGAATCATATCGCAAAAAATCAATGTTTACCTGCTGTTTAAAATATCTTCGATCCTCCTCGTCAATGAGCACTAAATTCAAGAAATACTTCACTGAGAACTTCTTTCCAACATCTCTCATCGACGGTGCAAGATCATAACCCGCCAAGAACAACCGAATCGGAATTGATTCCCCTCTCACCGGCGCACCATCCATTATTTCGAATTTTGCAACAGTTTCACTCTCTTTGAATGTATTCGGACCCGATCCTACAACTTCCATTTTCAAAATCGCAATTTCCATGTACTTGATTTTGATTCGAACGAGCAAAAAGTATATTTTTCCAACAATGACATCTTGCAAATGATATCTGTGGGATGGATTAGACTTAAAACGAATAAGGAATTCAAGACTTACTTATTCTTATTATACTCGAATTCAATATGCAGACAATCCTCGATTCCTACTTCCATTTTAATACTAGTATCATTATCTGGATAACTGCTCAATGCGTGTACAACGAGTTCTGCTTCTTTTGTCAAATCAGTTAAACGACGAACAACTGTTACGCGAAGGAAATATCTGCAAATTTAGAATATATTTTTTTAAAACGGCAAAAATCTCTTGTTTCTAATTAAATTTGAAAGAAAAAGTATTTATACTGCACAGAAAAAGTTTTGATGAGAATTACTTAGCTCAATAGATAGAGCTCGCAATGAAAAGTAAGCGCCTATTTTCAAAAACAGCTAAATATTGTTCCGATCATGAGTTCCTTTGATCTCAAGCCGGACTTTTCACAAAAATAGCGTTTTCAAAAAATAAGGTTGAAACTCGCTCAATTATTTTTAAATCGAGTGAATATAGAATTTCTGTAAATTTTTAGACTCCCAGGTCAAAACATATATTCTCATAAGCCTGTTTAACAGTTTTTACATGGTTTTTACTCTCCGACACAATCTATTGAGCTAGACCTCATCGAAACCTTTTTTCTATATCTTATAACCACTTTCCAAGTGTACCAAAATGACTCATGAAACATACCTCAATTTAACATTAGTTCCCGCATATGATTCATAAGGCTTCTCTACATTATTGAATTCAAATGGGAATTGTGTATTTTGTTGAATATCTCCAGGACGGGCCAATTCGCGTGTAAGTGAGATAAAGTCCTGCTGATTTCCACGATCATAATACACTTCTGAAATTTGAGATTTAGTATGATTTCGATAATAGTGGTCTAAGGTTAAACGTGTTGCTGAATCGATTATGTTTTTTTATATACCGAAAGTTGAGGAAAAGGCTGCAAAGAATCAAACTTTGATCACAAAAATGGTCGAGTTCAAGTCTATTTTTAGTTATTATATGAAATTGAATTTCAAATCGATCTAGAAACTTTATAAACCCTTTAATGACTCACCAATTTGTCCAATAAACTCAATTCGAATTCCCTGATGCTCGAATTTCTGATTAGCCTTTTTCAGATTAATATGAACATTCCCGGAAATTGATTCACCATCGTAATACAAATAATTGTCATGCATGTTTCCATCTTCACCACGGCATTTGATCGACTGAACGATTTCTTTTTTGGAATATTAATAAAATATACATTCATTAAAATACCTTTCTAGTCTCTTGATCTTTCAATTTTATTTGAATTTCTGCCGACTGCCCAAATCCGAAAAGCGCCATTTTGACGAATTGACCCTGAATTTTATTTATTTCATAATATTTTTAAAAAAAACGATAGGATAAACGACGATTTTATAACGGCTAAAAAGAAAAAAACTAAATGTTCATTAGAGCGCACTTTCACTTGTGTGCAAAGAATGCAGAGAAGAGAGATATATAAGCGGAAATGACCAGAGAAGAAATATTTCAAAGAAATGAAAATAAAATGTTTTTATTATGAGTTTTTCAGAGGCACTGCTTCGTCCCATGGACCATGAATTGTGCATTTACCCGTCTGTTTGCATATGAGAATGTATGGACAAACAAAAAGAAAGAAAAAATGAGCAATTATCCAAAAAATTGAGAGTTCTTCTGAGAAATCGCGAATGAAATATATTGAAGATGTTGCGATGAGGGAAAAGAGTGAAGTTGATAATTTCGGATAGGTAGAGAAGAAACGATTTCTGTAATTTTTATGTAATTATTTTTTAAAAAATAGATTCACATTTTTCTCACCTAAAATCTGATTCATAAGCATGCAGAACGAACGCAATTATTAAAAGCACAAATGCAGGAGTATCATGTTGTAATCGAGACAACAAAAAAATTGCCGACGAAAGGCCTGCACTCATCGATATTGGAAATGAAACACTGAAATTAGATACTTATTTGAAATAAACTTTTCCCCCGTTTCATTAATTACATTGGTGCTTTGACTCCATAATCATGAAAAATACAGCTTATTAATGCTGATATTATGGAGACTGCATAAATTGTATCCGTGCTTATAGAAGTGGTCAATGTTCTGAATTCATATTTAATTTTTTAATAATAAATAATTGTCGTTTTACCTGATAACCGGTGTAAAAGCATATCCAAATAAAAATAAGGAAATTATTGTCCTCCAATGCTGTTTTTTATCGAAAATTGCTGGATTAAGAACTAAACAGTAGAATAAGTACTTTATTATCAGCATGGCTAAAACTGTGTAAAGAAGAGCACATGACCAATTCGAATGCAGAGTCTGAAAATATTATAAAATTGTTTAACTAAATTTAAGAAAATAGCTTACATTCAAAAACAACACAAAATATAATGTTATTAAATCAATATGAGTTAATAAAATTACACTTCCAAAAACAGCATCCCAGTAGTTATAATGTACGACAGACACTGAAGAAAAAATTAGTAATCTTTCCGAAATATGCAAAAAAACCAACATACCATTTTTTCTCATTTCGCTAAGAAACTTCTCATCACCTCCGGAATAATTGTCGGGGAACGGTTGTCGACGATAAAGAATCTTTTGCCATTTTGTACCCGCTTTCATTTTCTGCGACATTCGGCAGACTCATACCCGGAAAAACAGCAGAAAAAGCTTGAATTTGAAAAAAAAACGATGAATCATTCCTGTTTTGTTCGTAAAATGAAATACACGTTGTGTGGCATTTCGTTGGCGTGTTTGCACAGTCTAGACTTTGTTTCGGTGGCAGTTTAAAAAATACTTTTTTCACTAAATGATTCGCAAATCAAATAAATATATATTTTGAATTGAGAGAAAATATTATTTTCTATCGAATAGTACGAGAAAAACTGGAGTTATTTTTTTACAAACGAATCCTTGTCTTTATTCTGTAAACCAATCCAATTATTTTCTGAACACAGTGCCAGTTTATTTGAGAAGTTATGATGATATTAGAAAATTGATACAACTTCATTATATTGCATTCTTCAAAATAATTCCATTCGTTTAGTTTTCGACGGAACAAAAAAACAAAACTTCAAATGAAGAACTGCTCAAAACAAATGTGGGAAAACTGTTAATCTGGAGGATTCAAATAAGATTTCCCTATTCATCATTTATAACAAAATAGTAAATCTCAAATGGGTTCCTTCGTATTTTTCTTTACGACAATAAATTTTTGGTCCAAAATATATTGTTTTTTTTCCTAAAATTTCTGTCAAAACGCATTTGTTTTCTGTAATTTTAAAGGGAATTCTGTTGCCATAGAAAAAAAAACACTTTTCTCTTGCTAATGTGAAAAATCTTCATTTTCTTCCAGATGTGCCACCAAAAACTAGTCGTCATTTTCCTTCTCTCCATGATTTTCTGCGGGTTATTTCCTGATTCTTTCAAATTCAAAGAAGCAAATATTATTTCAGCACCAGCGCCGTGGATCCACTGGACTTCTTGTTCAGCTCGAAAATGTCACAATATCCAAACTATCAACCACCATTGCCAAGTTTTGGTGAACAATCCGCAATCTCTAATTATTTCAAACGGTTTTCTCTTCTCTTTTCTTATACTTAAAAAATTGAAAACTTTTTGTTTCAGAGCAGCACCTGCATGCATCTGTAGCGCATTTTTGGGATGTCACGGATATGGATGTCGACGAAGATTCAATTCAAGGAATTGACGTTTTTTTTTAAATTTTTTGGGCTTAGAATAAAGACATTAATATATTGAAAATGAATGTGAAGTATTCAGAACAAATTAAACAATCGAGTGCTCTCGAGAATTTAAACAGAAAATACATCCAGAATCATTATTTTGATTTTTTGCCTTGGATTTGGATCGTGTTAACTGACAAGCTGTCTTTAACATGCGCTCCTTTTGATTTATTTCATCGCTTGGTTAAACTATTTTAAAATTTCTCTAAAGCTTAAAAACAGTTAAAAAGAATTCTAACAAAAACATGAATGAAAAATGACTAATTTTAAATTCTCAACCTAAAAATTCTGATTAGTCAACTCCGACTGCAAGGATTTGGCAAATTGCCAATGCGGTAAAATACTAATTGGCTGTACAATAGTAACTTTCTCATATTTAATGATGACTTTTTTTTGCTAGTTTAGAAATATTGCAATTATATTGAAAGTAACGTTTTCGAGAGCTCCCGGAAAGATTGAATATTCGAAATATTGGAGATTAAAGGATGACTGTACGCAAATTAATCTAAATCTTGTTCAATCGGTTCAAAATTTATTGTATGTACTGAAACAATAGTGGAAAAAATTGCAAACAAGTAGAAAAGAGCACCCGGAATCGAACTTTGGCCTCAAAAACAACCAACTTGCGCTCACTTGCGCTCAGAAGTTCGATTCCGGGGCCTATGCAATTTTTTCACAATGGTTTTGGTATTGTCAAGTTAAAAATTTTGGATCATCCATTTTCTACTGAAAGACCGCAGCGCAACCGCTCGCACTTAAAAATAGCACGACTGTGTCTTAGATTTTCTGGGTAGGTCAAAACCAACTTGCATGATCAAGAATATTTGAGTTGACAATATATAAAATTGAATTGTATATCGATTGAAAAAAAAACAACATTTAAAAAATGAGTACAGTTCTCATTTTTAAATTAAAAGTATTGGAATAATTACTGGACAAATTCGAAATTTAAAAAAATTGTTTAAAGGTGGACTTAACGGAGATAATAAATATACCTTAAATGAAAATAGACTTCATTCTCATTCCAAATCTGTTTTTAAATTTTTCTAAAACCGCCTAGAAGTCGAGAAAATGAGCTTCTAAACAATGGCCTAGAAAAAGTTGGCCTACCTTTTTCCTATGAGTTTTTTCGTGTTTTGTTAATAAATAGTTATGCAGAATGCTTATACTAGTCCTTTTTTATTTTTTTAAAATCTTAATTCATATTTTTAAATATATTATTTTTGGATTTTTCATGCCTGCGGACTAGTTTTCGCCGATGGACACTTTTTCTAGGCCATTGTTTTGAGGCGCGTTTTCTCGGCTTCTAGGTGGTTTAAAAAAATTTTAAGAACAGTTTTCGAATGAGTATGAAGTCTATTTTCATTTAAGGTACATTCATTAGCTCAGTAAAATCCTCCTTTAAAAATATTTTGAGGTTTCAGCATAAGTTTGAAGAATTATGTATATTGTTCTTGAGTGCCCCCCCCCCCCCCTTTTTTTAAATAAGTTTCTTCTCAAAACTTCATTCAACAATTCTATTTCCGAAAGAAAAATCAAAAATAAAACCAAAAAACGTTTGGTTTTTGTTGATAATTCAATGTATCACCACTGCTGCCCGATTCCCCTCCCCAAAAAAATGACGAAAAAAGAAGCAAACAAACAAATGTCTGTCCTTCCAGAATGTCATTCAAAAGTGCAATCGGCAAAAAAATAAAAGAAAACACGAATTTAAGCAAAAAAAAAGAAAAAAACTGTTTGCACTTTATAACGAGAAAAAAATGAAAATGATTATTATCTGATCACACTTTTTTTGTTCCTCCAATCATTTCTTGTTGTTAAACCATCCAATATTTCCATGTTCTCTTCTGTAACTGGTCGACAGCACTTTTTTTTTCCTAGCATTCGTCTTCCAAACAATTTTTTGATATATATATATATATATGATATTTTTCGATTTTCTTTTTCATTATTTTTATTTCTCTCAACCCCCGCAAAACTACATCATATTTCTCAACTAACGATTCGCAGGAACGAAACAATATTTGTTACATTTCCAGTCTCATTTCTGTTTCCTTTTCATGATTATTCGAGACGAAGAAAATGTCCGGCAATGCATCAGTACAGGTTCGTTCGCTTTTTTTTCTCCATCCTTCGTTTTTTTTCAATTAAAAACGAACATGAGACCAACAATTTGAGGCAATTTCGAAAGAGTTTCAATTCCCCCCAAAAAAAAGCACAGGGAATTTATTCCAGACAGAGAGTCTTCTCGAGTTGTTTGCGTCACCTTCTAGTTCAACGACGTATAGTCCTGGATCACTTCCAACTGATTTATCATTTCATTCCAATACTTTGTTATCACAGCCGAATAAAATTCTTCTAAAACGGAATAAAGACGAAATAACGACGGGAGATTGTGTTGTGAGTATTGAAATTCCCTTTTAAAATGTTTCAATAAAAATTTGGTTCCAAAATTTGTTATCAGTTGCTTAGTTGAGGAAGTTTATGATTTTTTAGTATTTTATTATAATTTGATGTTCTAAAAAATCATTTAAAGGAGGGCATTACAGAACTACCGAATGCAACTGAGTTGAAAATAGACTTCATTCTCATTCCAAATCTGTTTTTAAAATCTTCTAAAATCGCCTAGAAACCAAGAAAATGGGCTTCAAAACAATGGCCTAGAAAAAGTGTCCACCTGGCCGAACTTTTTCCTATAAGTTTTTTTGTGTTCTGTTAATAAATATTTATTCAGAATACTTATATTAGTCCATTTTAATCATTTTTTCTTTTTCTTTTTTTGGATCTTCACGTATTAATGCCCGCGGACTAGTTTTCGCTGGTGGAAACTTTTTTCTAGGCCATTGTTTTGAAGATCATTTTCTCGGCTTCTAGGTGGTTTTAGAACATTTTAAAAACAGATTTGGAATGAGAATGAAGTCTATTTTCATCCCAGTTGCATTCATTAGTAATACCATCGTTTAAAGACTGAGTTCCACTTCATTAATTTGTTTATAATCGGGAACCTTCATAATTATTTGAATATCGATCCCAAAATTTATTTTACTGATCGTAGCAATTTTTTCCTTTTGCGTCAATCCCATTACTAGAATTTTTAATTTACTGGAAATACTAATAATTGGGTTTCCATCAGCTGTTTTCTTTTTCAGTTTCAAGAGGGCCCTTAGCGTCAAACTGTGTTCAAAAGACAAATCTTATATTAAAATTTAAAAAAAACATTTTTAAATTCGACTTGGAAAAGATTGGCAAGGTGGCTCGAATTTCGTTGTTTTTCGAGTCCCCCAGTTTGTGTTTTCTAAACCATTCAAGTTACGAAATTATTTATTATTGGCTTATTTTTCAGGTTGAGGACACTTTTCAAAAAAAATATAAACAGTCGACTTAGTATTTATTTTCTTCAATTTAATTCCATTTTTATTTATAGACGAATAGAAAATATCTTTCGAAACTTCTAGTCGAAGAATTGATACTCGAAAAATGGCATAAGCCCTTCGTAAAAATATATTTCTCATAGATTTTACTTGCAACATCGCAGTTTATATTTTCTAAAAACCGTTTTTGTAGCTGAGAGTGTGTCTTTAACGCAAATAACGCATATTTTAATAGTACTAGAGCTGTTTTATTTAAAGACAATGTCCCAAGTTCCAAACTTGGTAAAATCCTGCAATATTTATTTTATTTATTTTATTTATTTAAATTCAATTGAAACATATAATCATAACAAAAAATGAACAAACAAAAAAGTGAAGAAACCGGATGAATAATTTATAATCAATTGAATGTTACAAAGACCCATATACCCGCAAGAGTATAAGGCCATCAGAAAAAGAAGTGAGTAACATGAGATTTATACAATGTTTTTAGAGATTGAGAATATACATTTTTTGACAATAGGGTAGGGGAGACTAAGATCAATAAGATGAGAGACTTTATTCCATTGTGGAATGATTTTATCATAAAAAGAATGGCATGGTTTTTTAATAAGAATAATTCTATTTGGATTTCTGGATGATTTAGTTAGTCTACAAAATTCGTAAAAGGATGGTTGGTGAGTTAAGCATTTGAGGCATTTCGCAATATGGCAAAGTGCAAAATTGAGAATCCTATGGGAAGTTTTTATGATATTTAGGTGATGTAGGCGATTTTCATAGGATGAATAAGATATATTACAACGAGAAAAAATTATTTTAGAAAATTTTCGTAAGGGGCCCTCAATTTTTTGAATGAGTGAGGCTGTAAGAGAGGGAAAGAAAATTTCACAGCAGTAATCAATAAGAGGAGATACATAAATTTTGAAAATACGGATATATTTATAAACATCAAAAAAATGATAGCATTTTAAAATTTGAGAAACCCTAAGATTGGCTAAGTTTAAAATATGGTTGATATGATATTTAAAGGTTAGGCTAGAGTCAACAAAAACACCCAAATCTCTGATGTAAGGGACTTTACTAATGATTACATTATTGGCTGTATAGATAGATTGTGGATTAGAGGGGCCATGATGTATGACAAAAGACTTATCAGGGGCAAGAAACATTTCAAATTTTTTGGACCAGTCACAAATTGCATTAATTACAGATTGAATACTTGTGGGGTTAGACCCAATGATTTTGATATCATCAGCAAATGCTAGGATTTTGACATCAGGTGTTTGTAGTTTAAAGATATCGTTTAAAAATATAATAAATAAAATGGGACCACTAACCGTCCCTTGGAGAACACCGGATGGAATTGGGGCAGGGGAGGAAGATAGGGTATTACCAATATAAATGCCATTTCGACAGAAACATAGCTAAATTCGTGGACCTTAACTTAAAAAGCTTAATTTAAAATGTAATATAAGCACCAGAAGTTTAATTAAGAAGTACACAACTTTAAAAAAAAAATTATTTTCAGGTATGCGGTGCTGCAAACAGCGGATTTCACTTCGGTTGTATTGCATGTGCTGCTTGCTCCGCATTCTTCCGACGAACAATTGCACTCCATCGAACATATCAATGTCGAAGAGATCCATCAAGAAGAACTAAATGTCCATTAGATAGGCGTGAGTGTGACAAGGGTATCAGAATATTTTATCAGAAAATAATCTGAAAATGTGCAGTGTTTTGCAACATTCGTAGACAGAAACAAAAAAAAGCGAAACTGATAAGGCTGTCAAAATGTTTCTATTTTTCAGGTCATCGATCAAATTGTAAAGCATGCCGATTTGCAAGATGTATGGAAATGGGAATGAATCCAAGTGGTGTACAGAATTTAAGGGATTCAATTAGAGCCCAAACTCCGGAGATAAAAGGAGAGGAAGAAGAAATGATTAGTAGTTCAATTAAAAATGTTAAAATAGAGCCCGAAATGTGCGAGTTCGAGCAATCATCATCCGATATTTGGTGCTCGGAAAAAGGTGGTTTTTTCACCGAAACTTTATACAATATTTCTATTACTTTTGCAGAACAAAACACAATCGAAATTCTATCCGATGTTTATAGAAAATCAGTTGATAGACGACGAATGTTTTATTGTAATGGATCGTTGAGAGAGATTTTGATCGGCACAGGATTGGTTAGAGAATATAGAGAAGAAAATGAGACGCGATTGTTTCAGAAAATGCGGCCGACACATTTTGACGAAAGATACTATAAGGACAAAATGAGATTCGAGCTTGTTATTTATTTAGAGATGATGAATTCTTTGAAGTTGTTTAGAGATTTAGACGCTGATACAGTAGCGGTAAAAAGTGAGGGTACTTTTGGTTTTTCAATCATAACTTTGCTAAAAATGGTCCGATTGAGCTGAAATTTGGATATATTATGTAAAAGAGTATTTTAAATATTATTTTCTAATTTTAATCGAGTTATTCAAAAAAAAATTCGAAAAATGTGAGTTTTCTTCAAATTTTATTGAAAAATGAAAATCTATCAAAAATAAAAACGACAGCTAAAACATGTAAGATGCCCAAACCTTTAAGAAACAAACTATTATTTATAGTAATCATCTAATATTTCGTAGAAAATCCTTTGGCGTCCAGAAATTCTCGGTATCTAAGTGACATCGACACGCTCAACTTGTTGAGTGCCGACATCGGAATATTTTCCCAAACATCCTTGATTTGCTCGAACTTCTCTTTGGTATTTCTGACTTTTTTTGTACCTTAACTGACGGTCACAATGTTCTCACAAATGTTCAATGGGATTTCAGTCCGGAATCCGACTTGGTCAGTCCAATACAGGCACTCGTTTCCTTCGGAACCAATCCCGAACAAGGCGACTGTGGTGTTTCGAATCGTTGTACTTCTGGAAAACATACCGACGGCCATGTTTTACACGTGCGAAAGGATGTATGGTGTTCTCTAGTATCTGTAGGTATATGATTATATCCATATTACCTTCAACTCGGATGATGGGACTCGCGTCTTTCCCAGATAAGGTACCCCACACCATTGCATTCCCGCCACCATGAATCACAGTCGGAGTTTGATACTTAATATTGTATCTAGATCCGAAAGGACATCTCACACATGGCATACCTTTACTTTCGAATATCATAAATTTGCTCTCATCACTCCAAATCACTTGTTTCCGCGGATCTACCGTCCAGCCAATGGGCTCCAGTGCAAACTTCAAGCGCATTCTTCTGTTCTTGGCTGAAATCAGCTTTTTCCTGACTGGCCTCCGAGCAAAAAGTCCAGCATTACGCAGCCTTGATCTAACAGTCTCTACGGAAATTGGCGGAGAACCATCTTGGATCAGTTCTCGTCCTATATCAACCGCAGACTTCTTCGGATCATCTCGACTCATAGCGACAATGCGACGATCTTCGACGTGGTTCGTGACTTTCTTGCTTCCTGGCCAGTTGGTTGCTAGTGCACTTGCTCAACCATCCTTGTAGCGTCTTACTACTTTTTTGATACCACTCAAACTCATTCCAAACAACTCAGCGAGAGCATTTTTTGGCCCTTTCATCATATACCGGGATACTGCAGGTTTGAGCTCGGATTCCGACAAGTAGTGATGGCTAAAATTGCGTGTAATGACAGCGAAATATCACTAGAGACTTCAAAAATGATAAAATAACAAAAAAATTAACTTTAGAAAATACTAAAAAATATAAACAAAAAAAATAAGAAAGTAAGAAAAAAATTGAAACTCGAAAATTTGAGAATCTTCAAGAATTTTTTTGTTTATTGGAGTTGGCTTGCAAGTTTTTGGTTTCAAAACATAGAAAACTTTCTAATACATAATATATCCAAATTTCAGCTCAATCGGACCATTTTTAGCAAAGTTATGATCGAAAAACCAAAAGTACCCTCACTTTTTACCGCTACTGTACGAAGGTTAGATTTTGTATTGAATGGAATTTTGCAGAAGGGGGACTCGAAAAATTTTGAGTCCACAAAAGAAAGTTATAACTCGGCTTCTCTAGTTGTATATGAAATTTCGAATATTTGACGATTGTGTTCTGAATTCTGGAAATAATTCAGCTTCATTTGGAGCAAGAATCTTTTAAGTTCACTTCTCGAGTTTAGAAATCTGTAACCGAATCATGCTTGGTCGGAAAAAAACTTTTCGGAAAATATCGGAAAAATTCGGAACATTCGCTAATATCATGGACATCTTTTGTTTCTATATACATTTTTAAATAAAAAGATGAATTAGTAGTACAATGTAATTTTTCTTGAAAACATATATTTTTAAATTGAAAACATCTGATAACCGATTTTTTTTCTCGGAAAATTTCGGAAAAAAATCGGAAAAAATCGAAAATTCGGAAAAATTTCCGAAAAAGTCGGAAAAATCGGAATTTTCGTTACAGGAGGACCTTACGGAGATAATAAGTATACCTTAAATGAAAATAGACTTCATTCTCATTCCAAATCTGTTTTTAAAATTTTCTAAAAACCACCTAGAAGCCGAGAAAATGAGGTTCAAAACAATGGCCTAGAAAAAGTTGGCCTAACTTTTTCCTATGAGCTTTTTTCGTGTAATAAATATTTATGCAGAATACTTATATTAGTCCTTTTTAATTTATGTTCTTTCATTTTTTTGGATTTTTCATGCCTGCGGACTAGTTTACGCCGGGTGGACACTTTTTCTAGGCCATTGTTTTGATGCCCGCTTTTTCGCGGCTACTAGGTTTTAGAAAATTTTAAAAATAGATTTGGAATGAGAATGAAGTCTATTTTCATCCCAGTTGCATTCATTAACTCCGTAAAGTCCTCCTTTAAATGAAAACAATCCAAAAAAAATCCTTCTAATTTTCAGGAGTCGCTAGTAAAAAATTGTGCAGTCTCTTTAGCAATGCTTGAAAAATATTACATATCTGTGAAAAACAATGGATTAGAAACATCTCGTATCATCGCCCCAGATGGTTCTTATACCGACCTAAGTGATCATGGAGCCCAATTCGCAAATGATATTTTCAATCAATCTGCTATCATGGATAAAGACACATGTTTGAAATTATTATACGATCCCCTTCGAGAGGTTCTTGGTGATTTGGGCGGCGCATTAAAACATTCGCAAATGACTGATACTGAATTTTGTGCTCTTTTCGCTATTTTACTATTCAATACAGGTTTCAACCCATTAATTGATGTTTTGTCGAAAAAAATATGTGAATTTCCAGCTGCAGATCTCACTCCAGAAGCTCATTCAAAAGTGCTTGAAGCGAGGAATATAATTTTTAAAGACTGGTTCAATTATTATGAAAAACAAGCAATCGACACCAATGAGGTTTGTACGGTTTTTGAATTTGTTTTTTGATTCTTATGAAATTCCAATCTAAAAATATAATATTTCTATTATAAAAATCTGTATTGAATGAAAAGAATACAAAAAAGGTGAATCAAAACATTTTTCAATGTAAAGATGTGTTGAATAAAATAATAACCATTCACTTGGTTCAAAACGCTAAAGACAGTTTACCACTAGAAGTTTTCATGGTCCCCAACATGGAACTCATTGCTGATTCAACATTGCAAAAACACATACTAAGGAATGTCTTCGTTTTTCGTATAGTTTCATTTATCATTGCTCAATCCATCTTATCTGGAGTTCCCATAAACATGATGTATTTGGTTGTTCCGCAAAATTATTTTTTCAAACTATTTTTCTACTTTGAAGCTTTTGGCGAATTGTTGTTGACCCAAGGATGAACATGAATACATTTTAATGCTGTCGGGGCTTTGTAGTACGAAAATGGTTAGACTAGTCGATTTCAAATTTGAAAGTCATTGGCAATTTTCACTTTTTATGAAACAGTTAAAAAATGAAATAGTAAAATTGAATTAGACCATTTAGAAAAAGCGTTAACCCTAACATATACTAATTTTCCAGGCAAGTCTTCTAGTCGGAAACACACTAATGCTTCTCACTCCTGTTCGAAATGCTCTCAACGTTCATCGGGAAAACTTCCATGTGATCCGCGTCTTCAATGTAATGGAATATGACAAATTGATAGATGATCTCAAGTTCACTTAATTCAATAAATTATGCATCTATATCTTTAGTTTTTGATCATTTGTTTGTTTTTTCTCCAACTGAAGAAATACTATAGGAAACTGAAACCGGGAAAATTTAACAAATTTAATGACCAAGAAAAAAATGGGAGGGCTTTACGGAGATAATTAATGTGTCTGGGGTGGAAATAGACTTCATACTCATTCCAAATCTGTTTTAAAAATTTTCTAAAACCACCTAGAAGCCGAGAAAACGCGCATCAAAACAATGGCCTAGAAAAAGGGGCCACCTGTGAAAACTAGTCCGCAGGCATGAAAAATAAAATTTAAAAAAAAACCTAAATTAAAATGAAAAAAACATTAAAAAAGGTAAGTATTTTGCTTAATTATTTCTTATCATAACACGAAAAAAGCTCATAGGAAAAAGTTCGGCCAGGTGGACATTTTTTCTAGGCCATTATTTTGAAGCTCATTTTCTCGGCTTCTAGGTGGTTTTAGAACATTTTAAAAACAGATTTGGAATGAGAATGAAGTCTATTTTCATTTAAGCTACATTTATAGGCTCCGTAAAGTCCTCCTTTAACACCCGGTGGGTAGGAATTCACGCAAATTTTGAATTTAACAAGGTTCGGTGTGGGCTTGGTCGGAATCGGAAAACGGAAATGCCGATTTTCCGATTTTTCCGGCTTTTTTCGGAAAATGTTCCTATTTTCAATTTCGGAAGATTCGGAAAAAATTTCCGATTTTTTGCCCTCCTTTACAAAAAACCATTTTTACCGTGATCATAATAATTATGACAAAAACCCTATACTAAAAAGTTGCATTTTTCTTGAAATTTCTCAAATGCTAAACATTTAGAGATAAACACAATTTGTTGGAAAGTTTGAACTGGTGAATCTTCAAAGCATTGTCAAGCTGGATTTTCTTGCCCGTGAGCGGACTGCTGCACTGGTAACATCACAGGCGACGCGACCGCGACGCGTGAGACCAATTAAGAAATTCGAATTTTATTCCGTTGCGGTCGCGTCGCGTCGCCTTCAACGTCTAGCTGGCACAAAAAAAGTTATCCTGACAATAAAAAATACCAGTAGAAAGTTTGTTATTTTCAATAGACAGATTTAATCATGATAAAAGTATTTTTTGAACAGTTATTTATCGCGAAGTACACATTTTTCCAGATTTTTCAACAATTTTCATTAGTTTTCCCACCTTCACCTTTATTTTCATACATTTATTGAAACAAATTACTAATATATGATCTCAAGTTCACCTAGTTCAACAAAATATGCAGCAATATCTTTATTTTTTGATAATTACAGCAAAAGAACAACAAAAAAAAAAGTAAATAATAAGAAGAAGCCAAGCAGTTTGACGTCACTGGCTGCTGGATTTTATGAGGAACAGCTTGTTCCCGAAAATATTTTATTTATAACAAAGAAAGTAAATTGGGGGGAGAAAAAAAAAGTAAATTACAACCAGATTGCAAGAAAATTTCAAAACACCCCCCAACCCTTCGCCAGTTCTTTTAGTCCCTCGACGTTTGGTGAACACCTTGTTATTTTTCACAAATGCTTCTTTTTTACAAATAAACATCAAGGTGCCAAACTCAATTATGCATTTTTTTTTCTTCCTTCCTTCATGAATCTTATCTTGTTTACAAAAACACGAAGTACGTTTTTTTCCCTCTCATTTGTAAATATCTGTAGTACTTGAGTTTGAATTGCTTCTGAGCGGCGGCTCGTCCCCCCCAAGATGTACATAAGAAGTAAAAGTTTAAGTTGTTGATGATGTGATTATATTCACTTTTTGAAAAAAAGGAGAAAAAGAAATTTGAGAACTAAATTCCTTTTAAAGAGTGTGGTGGAAATGTTACAGCTTTGTTCATTTCCTTTTTTTTGGTGAAATTTGATAAGTGACATTTGTATCTGAATTCAAGAAACATGGAATATTGTGTTTTGCAACAACGAAACTTTGATCTTCATTGAAATTTTTTTTAATGTTTGGAAAACTCACAAATTAATTTCTAAGATCTCTTGTATTCCAGTCGGGAGCTTTCCACTTTTCTCGAGTTGGAAAAAAAATGAATTTTGGTCTTGGGGAGCATCCAGAAAACATGCTAAAAATAAAATGTCGACACTCGCTCGCTCGCATCGTCATATATTAGTAGTATAGGAACGAGGGATTATAATACCGTTTTCGACATTTCAGTCATTTCAACACATTTTCATTCTCTGCAGTCAGAGAATCAACTCATTTACAACACTTTTTTGAAAAAAAGTGAGAAGTAAGTGAATTTTTGAAGCACTAAAGAGTGCTTATCTTTAATAATTTTTATACATTTTCGATCAATTTTCTGTTGAGATGTCGATTTCATTTTTAATTTCCTATTTTTATGTTTAAATGATATGTTTTATCTCATTTTCATACTTTTTACAAAATTGATGGATGTCGATGGATGTCGATTTTAGAAAAAAAGTGGTATTATAAAAACAAGAAAAGATTTATTGAATAAACGCCGTTACAACAAAGAAATTACTTTTTAATAAGCTTGAATTCTTCGCGTGTCCAGTCCATCTCAATCGATACCTGCATCTTTCGCATTGCGTCCATTCCCAAAATGTTGACTTCTCGAAAATGTTCCTTAGACACTTGACAAACGATTTCCAACCTTTGATCCTAAACATTTAATCAGTAAAGTTCAATTAAAAGAAAACAAACCTGGATGACTAGGTCATAACGTGAATGGATGATATTCCCTTCACCATACAGACTTTCCAACGATTTCTCACTGACGCAAGTGAATGGTGAGCCCGTATCACATAGAAACCAAATGATGATAGCCTTCGAGCCAGGTTTTCCTGCAAATTTTCAGTATTTCAACAAAGTTGTCATAAAACCTTACCTGCTCGCTGGCAGATTAGAGGAGTCATACACCGGAGGTTTCGACCGTAGATCCATCCTTTCACTGGAAAAGGTGGCGACGAGAAAGTTGCAGAGGTAAGGTGTTCAATTCCTTTCTCGAATCCAATCTAAAAACAAAAATATTAAATACAATAGTAAAAATTTAACGAACCTCGACAAGTTCTTCATTGTTAATGTCGGAGACCAAAACATCAAATTCATCGTATGGCAAAGCGAGCTTCTGCCAAGACTCATCTGACGACGAACTCTAAAAAGACAAATCAATTTAGAAACACATAAATTTATGCTTACCTTGTTGTGTTCGCTCATGTTGACCGACTAATTGCTTGATGACTGCTGAAAATTGAGAATGAATAGAGAAAAAATCGTGGTATAAAGTGCATTAATATTCAAATTATTTCAGCATTATGTAAATAAAAGAACAACAGATATTTCCTAAAATACAACAAGCATGAATAGAGGAAGAATGTGATGATGGCGTCTCTCGCTTTCCTCTGCGTCTCTGCCTTTCACTCTAGCCCAACGCGTTTGCGTGTTGCGTCGCGTGTGTCTAGTTCAACTGGGGCAAATGTGTGACTATACTCGGTCAGAGTTAGGAAGAGAAAAGAAGGTCACACAAAGAGAAAGGGAGAGAACTCGATGAGTTTGGTCACACTCTGAAACTTCTCGAAGGTACTGGCAAACAAGTATGAAAGAACGAAGTGTATCATTTGAGAAAGATGTACATCGCAGAATTTCTTCAGTTTTTGTGTTGTTATTTCATTTTGAAGATGTTTTTCAAGCTAAGTTCAATATCTTCTTCTAAGATGGAGGATGCTTTTCGTGTCATGAAATCTCTACTTCTCCATAAAGCGTAAAAGTGAACAGAAAGAGCTGGTAAGTCTTTTTTTTGTATGATACACTAGATTATTCTTTATTTGCAGGTTTTACTACAACATCAATTTAACGAAATTGATGAATCTCTTCGATCAGTGAAAGATGTGTTCAATAACAAGAGATTTTATTATGTTTAATAAGAAGAAAGATTCAACGAACTACTAAAGGTGAGTAATGAACGTCTTCAGAATAACAACAAAGAATTTAAATGAATAAGATATATTTCAGCAGGAAATGTTGAATGAGCATTCGAAATTCTGAGAAAAAAGTCTATGTAACGACTTGAAGAATCTTCTCCGGAAGGGGAGAAAGTGAATAATCATTTGATTGTTGTTGTTAATTCTTTGTTATTTCATGTTTGTTGTTATTTCATCTTCTTGTTTTATTTTGAAAAACAAATATCTTGTTTGATTGAAGCCAAGTGAAAAAGTTAATACCTCAGGTGAGGTAGCCATGTTTGGGGTTCATGGCTAGGTGGAAGTGAATTCACTTTCTAGTGAAGACATCCATTTTCACTGAACGTCCCCCATTTCACAAAATCAAATAAGATATTTGTAGCCAAAAAATTTTAACTTCTAAATTATGGAATTAGTATACTGTTTCAAATGTAAAAAATATACTGATACTACTGACATATTTAATGTTGAAACAAGCTCGAAACGTTCTATGATAAAAGGGTTATGCCAAGATTGTAAAACAATGAAGTGTAAGCTAATTCCAACAATCACAGGAGGTTCTGGATTAGAAGATATCAAGGAGGTTGAAATTAGTGAAAAATCTAAAATTCTTAGACAACCCACAAGTTCCGAAGGTGAAAGAGATCTTTTAGAAAAAGCTTATTATTCTCCTAAAACAGGTTTCTGCGGTATCAATGAACTATCAAGAGTAGCAAAGGTGTCACAGAAAAAGGTTAAAGAGTTCCTGAATGAACAAGATGTTTACACTCTTCATAAGCCAGCTCGTAAGAACTTCAAGAGTCAAAGAGTTTACGTCAGTGGAATAGACGATCAATGGCAATCAGATCTTGTAGAAATGATTCCCTACGAAGAAGAAAATAAAGGTTATAGATATCTTCTAACTATAATTGATTGTTTTAGTAAGTTTGCATGGGTTGTTCCTCTTAAGAGTAAAACAGGCAAAGAAACTGCAGATGCTCTTTCTTTAATTTTCACAAAAAGTAAAAGAAAACCCAAAAAGATGCAAACTGATAATGGTAAAGAGTATTACAATTCCAATTTAAAAAGTCTCTTCAAAAAATTAGAAATTAATCATTTCTCAACTTATTCAGATAAAAAAGCATCAATAGTTGAGAGATTTAATAGAACGTTAAAAGAAAAGATGTGGAAAATGTTTACTCATCAAGGAAATCATAAATGGACTCATATCCTTGATGACCTTGTTAAAGGATATAATAATCATTATCACACTTCAATAAAAATGACTCCAATACAGGCTTCAAAAATAGAAAATGAAAGTATTGTGTATAATAACTTATTTCCTTCGAAATTAGAAGGTGAATCTAATAATAAAATAGAAAATTCTACAAAATTTAACATTGGTGATACCGTTAGAATTACTAAATATAAAGCTATTTTTGATAAAGGATATCTACCAAACTGGAGTACTGAACAATTCAAGATTTCTGAAGTTCATCTTTCCCTAAAGGGGCCAACAATGTATTCTATCAAAGACTTAGCAGATGAGGAAATTAAAGGAAAGTTTTATGAAGAAGAACTTACACTTTATAATAACCCTAGTGAAGTATATAAAATCGAAAAAGTGATGAAACGTAGAACAAGAAACAAAGTAAAAGAAATATTTGTTAAATGGTATGGATATCCTGATAAGTTTAATTCTTGGATTAAAGAGGAGGATCTTAAATCATAAACTCAAAAAAGTCTTTAGATACTCAATTATTAAAATAATCTAGATGTATTTCAAGAGTCTCCTACGGATTCAGCGAAAGTAAGCTTCCTACAAGTGTCTGTGAATTCATACACTGACAACCTTAACTCTATTATCCTTGACTTCAACAATATTTTCTGATAGAATCAGACAGTAACATTTAGTACTTTGAGCAATGTTTTTAGCGAAGCTGGCTTTTATTGTAACATCAGGTCGAGATGCAATAATTCTATCATTCTGTTTTGATACATCAAATACTAAAAGTGGATAATAATAATAATACACATCTTCTTCCATGAAAATGTAATCCTTGATACTTTCATAATAACTATTCCTAAATTCTTTAGCAAAATTGTATTGTTGAACTGCATTGAATTTGTCAAAGTCGAATTTCAAGTATTCATACGGATATCTTTCACTATTGAGTTCAACATAAATTTCTTCAAGCCCACAATTATCAAACTTTGCAGCATTTAGATAATTGTTATCTCTAGCAGTTTGAAAAGAAATAATGAGGTATTTTATTTTATCATATTTAGTTCCAAGTTTCCAAGTAAATTCACGATTACCATTAGGAATATTATAACTCTCAAATTGACGAGATATAAAAGGCATTTGAATTAGTTTATTACTTTCAAAGACATTCAGAAGTTTGTTTTGCATCTCTAAGGAAGGCATAATTTTAGGAATTATCCATTGAAGTTTATTAATAGTCATCTTAGCAGTAAATTTAGTAGGATCTGTGGACGTAATAGAATTTTTATTTTCTGGTGATCTGTAAAGTGAAAGAGTGTGTTTTCTTCCGTAAATTACTCGAGGGTAACATTCAGCAAAGCCAAAAATATGAGTCAGTGGAATACAGAAGGTAAGTAAGCCTTTTCTATTTTTAGTGTATTTATTTATCTTATAATTCATGATATCCTTAGTCTCGAGGATCCAACCAAAAGTATTTTGTTTATTCATTGTGGAAGAATAAGTAAGGAGGCCTTTCATAAGTGAAGCTCTTCCAGGATCAATGATATTTTCAACTTGCATACCATCCATACTATAAGTTGCTCTATCAAATAAAAACATTGGAGCATTGTTGGAAAGTGTAACTTCATCACCTTCATTCAGTGCTGTAGAGTCTAATTTAGTCAAGGAAGCTTCTAAGTAGATGTAAGATTTATGTAGTAGAAGGTATTGATCACAAGTTTCTATGATAAAATTAATTTCTCCATGTTGATTTAAACTACTACCACTAGAGGGGAATATGCTAATCAAATTTTCTTTTTGAATACTTTGATCTTGAATAATTGGACTATCAACAATTAGTATTCTGTCTACTGCTTCAATCAATCCTGCGGATCTAGGATTTCCAAAGGTCTTTGATTCTGTCATTTTTATCTTGAGAATTTCAACTTGCAAAGAAAGTCAGGATAATTTTTCAATTTTAAATAGAAGAAGAGATATTGAGAAAAATGACTGAAAGTTGTACAGTTTGATTTGATTTGATTTTTAATTTTATCTTTATCTTTATTCATGACACAAATTGAAATATACAGAAAAGAAGCAAAAAAAAAAATGATGAATAAGATTGATGAAGTTACCCGCAAGAGTAATTGTATTCTTATCATTAAATATTTATGGATATTGAAATTTAATTTTTTCATTTATTGGGAGTTATAGAAGCTCTAGAATATATATTTCAATATGATGAATGTGTTGTAAAACTTATTTTCGGTTTTGATTATTTTCAGAAAACAAAATGAACAAAGAACCGCATGATTTCAGAGATCATAGAGCACATATGCAATGGACGGTAAGTTTTAAAATATTTGGAAAAAAAAATGAGGGAAGCATGTATTTCAAGGCAATATAAGGCAAGAATTGTCAACTCAAATATTCTTGATCATTGCGTTCGAAAGGCTGCTCAACCTCACAGCCGCTCCGCACGCACGCGACGCTTCTGCTAATTCGACACTCATTTAAACAAAAAGAAAAGCATGCAATAATCTCGGAAGGGAAAACATCAAAATCACAGTGTAGAAAATTCAAGGGAAAAGAGACACTCGGAGCATCAATTAAGGTTTTTTGAAGTGAGGCACCAATTATTTGTGGTTGTTAAAAATGAATTTTAAAATATGGAATAAAGATCGTCGACGATATGAACAGACATTTCGCAGAGAGAAGTAAAAGAATCGTGGAAGGGCAAGGAAAATTGGGGAAAATAATAATAAAAACCAAATATTTCGTGTCTATGATGAATCGGAATTCGGATCCGGGCTGATCGAACCACTTTTCACGTCCGGAGATGGAGATTCAGGTTTAGGGGCTTCTGTAAAAATCGATATTTGAAAAATATATAGAAGAAGTTCTTTAAAGTTAGAGTACCACTTCTTAGAATGCCTTTTTAGAAATCTGAGCAACGTTACTCGAAACTGTCAATAAAAACTCTAAAACGAAGGTTTTTCGAAAAATAACATCCTACCTTTAAAGCGTTATGGCATAAATGAGCCGCGCGCTATTTTTTTTTAAATTTTTCTGTAACAGTATTGAAAAATGATTGAAAAGTGTCGATTTCGTGTTCATTCCAATAAAATTAATTTTTTTGTGAATTTTTCAAATAAAAACCAAAAACTCACCAGTTTTAGTGAATTTTTGTGTTCCCGAAATCACCGTCTCTTCTTCACCATCTTCCCCTCCATTTTCAACTCCTCTTCTCATAACTCTGTCCGCTTTTCTCCAAAGTGTTACTTCCTGCAAAAAATAGAACAAATCAATTCCAACGAATCATATCGCAAAAAATCAATGTTTACCTGCTGTTTAAAATATCTTCGATCCTCCTCGTCAATGAGCACTAAATTCAAGAAATACTTCACTGAGAACTTCTTTCCAACATCTCTCATCGACGGTGCAAGATCATAACCCGCCAAGAACAACCGAATCGGAATTGATTCCCCTCTCACCGGCGCACCATCCATTATTTCGAATTTTGCAACAGTTTCACTCTCTTTGAATGTATTCGGACCCGATCCAACAACTTCCATTTTCAAAATCGCAATTTCCATGTACTTGATTTTGATTCGAACGAGCAAAAAGTATATTTTTCCAACAATGACATCTTGCAAATGATATCTGTGGGATGGATTAGACTTAAAACGAATAAGGAATTCAAGACTTACTTATTCTTATTATACTCGAATTCAATATGCAGACAATCCTCGATTCCTACTTCCATTTTAATACTAGTATCATTATCTGGATAACTGCTCAATGCGTGTACAACGAGTTCTGCTTCTTTTGTCAAATCAGTTAAACGACGAACAACTGTTACGCGAAGGAAATATCTGCAAATTTAGAATATATTTTTTTAAAACGGCAAAAATCTCTTGTTTCTAATTAAATTTGAAAGAAAAAGTATTTATACTGCACAGAAAAAGTTTTGATGAGAATTACTTAGCTCAATAGATAGAGCTCGCAATGAAAAGTAAGCGCCTATTTTCAAAAACAGCTAAATATTGTTCCGATCATGAGTTCCTTTGATCTCAAGCCGGACTTTTCACAAAAATAGCGTTTTCAAAAAATAAGGTTGAAACTCGCTCAATTATTTTTAAATCGAGTGAATATAGAATTTCTGTAAATTTTTAGACTCCCAGGTCAAAACATATATTCTCATAAGCCTGTTTAACAGTTTTTACATGGTTTTTACTCTCCGACACAATCTATTGAGCTAGACCTCATCGAAACCTTTTTTCTATATCTTATAACCACTTTCCAAGTGTACCAAAATGACTCATGAAACATACCTCAATTTAACATTAGTTCCCGCATATGATTCATAAGGCTTCTCTACATTATTGAATTCAAATGGGAATTGTGTATTTTGTTGAATATCTCCAGGACGGGCCAATTCGCGTGTAAGTGAGATAAAGTCCTGCTGATTTCCACGATCATAATACACTTCTGAAATTTGAGATTTAGTATGATTTCGATAATAGTGGTCTAAGGTTAAACGTGTTGCTGAATCGATTATGTTTTTTTATATACCGAAAGTTGAGGAAAAGGCTGCAAAGAATCAAACTTTGATCACAAAAATGGTCGAGTTCAAGTCTATTTTTAGTTATTATATGAAATTGAATTTCAAATCGATCTAGAAACTTTATAAACCCTTTAATGACTCACCAATTTGTCCAATAAACTCAATTCGAATTCCCTGATGCTCGAATTTCTGATTAGCCTTTTTCAGATTAATATGAACATTCCCGGAAATTGATTCACCATCGTAATACAAATAATTGTCATGCATGTTTCCATCTTCACCACGGCATTTGATCGACTGAACGATTTCTTTTTTGGAATATTAATAAAATATACATTCATTAAAATACCTTTCTAGTCTCTTGATCTTTCAATTTTATTTGAATTTCTGCCGACTGCCCAAATCCGAAAAGCGCCATTTTGACGAATTGACCCTGAATTTTATTTATTTCATAATATTTTTAAAAAAAACGATAGGATAAACGACGATTTTATAACGGCTAAAAAGAAAAAAACTAAATGTTCATTAGAGCGCACTTTCACTTGTGTGCAAAGAATGCAGAGAAGAGAGATATATAAGCGGAAATGACCAGAGAAGAAATATTTCAAAGAAATGAAAATAAAATGTTTTTATTATGAGTTTTTCAGAGGCACTGCTTCGTCCCATGGACCATGAATTGTGCATTTACCCGTCTGTTTGCATATGAGAATGTATGGACAAACAAAAAGAAAGAAAAAATGAGCAATTATCCAAAAAATTGAGAGTTCTTCTGAGAAATCGCGAATGAAATATATTGAAGATGTTGCGATGAGGGAAAAGAGTGAAGTTGATAATTTCGGATAGGTAGAGAAGAAACGATTTCTGTAATTTTTATGTAATTATTTTTTAAAAAATAGATTCACATTTTTCTCACCTAAAATCTGATTCATAAGCATGCAGAACGAACGCAATTATTAAAAGCACAAATGCAGGAGTATCATGTTGTAATCGAGACAACAAAAAAATTGCCGACGAAAGGCCTGCACTCATCGATATTGGAAATGAAACACTGAAATTAGATACTTATTTGAAATAAACTTTTCCCCCGTTTCATTAATTACATTGGTGCTTTGACTCCATAATCATGAAAAATACAGCTTATTAATGCTGATATTATGGAGACTGCATAAATTGTATCCGTGCTTATAGAAGTGGTCAATGTTCTGAATTCATATTTAATTTTTTAATAATAAATAATTGTCGTTTTACCTGATAACCGGTGTAAAAGCATATCCAAATAAAAATAAGGAAATTATTGTCCTCCAATGCTGTTTTTTATCGAAAATTGCTGGATTAAGAACTAAACAGTAGAATAAGTACTTTATTATCAGCATGGCTAAAACTGTGTAAAGAAGAGCACATGACCAATTCGAATGCAGAGTCTGAAAATATTATAAAATTGTTTAACTAAATTTAAGAAAATAGCTTACATTCAAAAACAACACAAAATATAATGTTATTAAATCAATATGAGTTAATAAAATTACACTTCCAAAAACAGCATCCCAGTAGTTATAATGTACGACAGACACTGAAGAAAAAATTAGTAATCTTTCCGAAATATGCAAAAAAACCAACATACCATTTTTTCTCATTTCGCTAAGAAACTTCTCATCACCTCCGGAATAATTGTCGGGGAACGGTTGTCGACGATAAAGAATCTTTTGCCATTTTGTACCCGCTTTCATTTTCTGCGACATTCGGCAGACTCATACCCGGAAAAACAGCAGAAAAAGCTTGAATTTGAAAAAAAAACGATGAATCATTCCTGTTTTGTTCGTAAAATGAAATACACGTTGTGTGGCATTTCGTTGGCGTGTTTGCACAGTCTAGACTTTGTTTCGGTGGCAGTTTAAAAAATACTTTTTTCACTAAATGATTCGCAAATCAAATAAATATATATTTTGAATTGAGAGAAAATATTATTTTCTATCGAATAGTACGAGAAAAACTGGAGTTATTTTTTTACAAACGAATCCTTGTCTTTATTCTGTAAACCAATCCAATTATTTTCTGAACACAGTGCCAGTTTATTTGAGAAGTTATGATGATATTAGAAAATTGATACAACTTCATTATATTGCATTCTTCAAAATAATTCCATTCGTTTAGTTTTCGACGGAACAAAAAAACAAAACTTCAAATGAAGAACTGCTCAAAACAAATGTGGGAAAACTGTTAATCTGGAGGATTCAAATAAGATTTCCCTATTCATCATTTATAACAAAATAGTAAATCTCAAATGGGTTCCTTCGTATTTTTCTTTACGACAATAAATTCTTGTCCAGATTATATTGTTTTTTTCTTCTAAAATTTCTGTCAAAACGCATTTGTTTTCTGTAATTTTAGAGGGAATTCTGTTGTCATAGAAAAAACACTTTTCTCTTGCTAATGTGAAAAATCTTCATTTTCTTCCAGATGTGCCACCAAAAACTAGTCGTCATTTTCCTTCTCTCCATGATTTTCTGCGGGTTATTTCCTGATTCTTTCAAATTCAAAGAAGCAAATATTATTTCAGCACCAGCGCCGTGGATCCACTGGACTTCTTGTTCAGCTCGAAAATGTCACAATATCCAAACTATCAACCACCATTGCCAAGTTTTGGTGAACAATCCGCAATCTCCAATTATTTCAAACGGTTTTCTCTTCTCTTTTCTTATACTTAAAAAATTGAAAACTTTTTGTTTCAGAGCAGCACCTGCATGCATCTGTAGCGCATTTTTGGGATGTCACGGATATGGATGTCGACGAAGATTCAATTCAAGGAATTGATGTTTTTTTTTAATTTTTTGGACTCAGAATAAAGACATTAATATATTGAAAATGAATAAGAAGTATTCAGAACAAATTAAACAATCGAGTGCTCTTGAGAATTTAAACAGAAAATACATCCAGAATCATTATTTTGATTTTTTGCCTTGGATTTGGATCGTGTTAACTGACAAGCTGTCTTTAACATGCGCTCCTTTTGATTTATTTCATCGCTTGGTTAAACTATTTTTAAATTTCTCTGAAGCTTAAAAACAGTTAAAAAGAATTCTAACAAAAACATGAATGAAAAATGACTAATTTTAAATTCTCAACCTAAAAATTCTGATTAGTCAACTCCGACTGCAAGGATTTGGCAAATTGCCAATGCGGTAAAATACTAATTGGCTGTACAATAGTAACTTTCTCATATTTAAAGGGATTCTTTACTGTTTTTGGATTTCTATTCCATGTTCATCTTCTTCACAATATTTGAAAACCTATAAAAGAAAAATATTTTTGCGAAATTTCCTTTTCTAGTACTCAACACACCATTTCAAGAATAAGGCAGCGAAATGGCCGAATAATTGCAAACACCCTCACATTCGCATGCTCTCTCGCGTGTGGCCGAGCGGTTAGGCCATTCGCTGCCTTACCCTGTAAATGTGCTTTTTTCGTATACTAGAAAAGGAAGCTTCGATAAATGTTTTTGCTTCTATAGGTTTTCAAATACTGTGAAGAAGATGAAAATGGAATTGAAACCCAAATTCAGTAAAGAGTCCCTTTAATGATGATTTTTTTAAAGCTAGTTTTGAAATATTGCAATTATATTGAAAGTAACGTTTTCGAGAGCCTCCCGGAAAGATTGAGTATTGGAAATACTGGAGATTAAAGGAGGACTGTAGGCAAATTAATCTAAATCTTGTTCAATCGGTTCAATATTTAATTTTATTTACCGAAACAATTGTGAAAAAAATTCCAAAAAAGTAGAAAAGGGCACCCGGAATCGAACTTTAGTCTCAAACACAATCAACTTGCGTTCACTTGCGCTTAGAAGTTCGATTCCGGGGCCTATTTTTCTGCAATTTTTTCACAATGGTTTTGGTATATAAAATTGAATTGTATATCGATTGAAAAACATTTAAAAAATGAGTACAGTCCTCATTTAAGTATTGGAATAATTAGGGGGCAAATTCGAAATTAAAAAAAATAGTTTAAAGGAGGGCTTTACGGAGATAATAAATATACCTTAAATTAAAATAGACTTCATTCTCATTCCAAATCTGTTTTTAAATTTTTCTAAAACCACCTAGAAGCCGAGAAAATGAGCTTCAAAACAATGGCCTAGAAAAAGTTGCCTTTTTTTTCTTATGAGCTTTTTTGTGTTTCGATAATAAATAGTTATGCGGAATGTTTATATTAGTCCTTTTTTATTTTTTAAAAATCTTAATTCATGTTTTTTAATTTATTATTTTTGGATTTTTCATGCCTGCGGACTAGTTTTCGCCGGTGGGCGCTTTTTCTAGGCCATTGTTTTGAGTCCCGTTTCTTCTAGGTGGATTTAGAAAATTTTAAAAACAGATTTGGAATGAGAATAACGTCTATTTTCATTTAAGGTACATTTATTATCTCAGTAAAGTCCTCCTTTAAAAATTTTTCGAGGTTTCAGCATAAGCTCGAAGAAGTTTGTTTATTGTTCTTGAATTTCCCCTTTTTTTTAAATAATTTTCTTCTCAAAACTTCATTCAACAATTCTATTTCCGAAAGAAAAATCAAAAATAAAACCAAAAAACGTTTGGTTATTGTTGATAATTCAATGCATCACCACTGCTGCCCGATTCCCCTCCCCAAAAAAATGACGAAAAAAGAAGCAAACAAACAAATGTCTGTCCTTCCAGAATGTCATTCAAAAGTGCAATCGGCAAAAAAATAAAAGAAAACACGAATTTAAGCAAAAAAAAAGAAAAAAACTGTTTGCACTTTATAACGAGAAAAAAAATGAAAATGATTATTATCTGATCACACTTTTTTTTTGTTCCTCCAATCATTTCTTGTTGTTAAACCATCCAATATTTCCATGTTCTCTTCTGTAACTGGTCGACAGCACTTTTTTTTCCTAGCATTCGTCTTCCAAACAATTTTTTGATATATATATATATATATATGATATTTTTCGATTTTCTTTTTCATTATTTTTATTTCTCTCAACCCCCGCAAAACTACATCATATTTCTCAACTAACGATTCGCAGGAACGAAACAATATTTGTTACATTTCCAGTCTCATTTCTGTTTCCTTTTCATGATTATTCGAGACGAAGAAAATGTCCGGCAATGCATCAGTACAGGTTCGTTCGCTTTTTTTTCTCCATCCTTCGTTTTTTTTCAATTAAAAACGAACATGAGACCAACAATTTGAGGCAATTTCGAAAGAGTTTCAATTCCCTCCAAAAAAAAAAAACACAGGGAATTTTTATTCCAGACAGAGAGTCTTCTCGAGTTGTTTGCGTCACCTTCTAGTTCAACGACTTATAGTCCTGGATCACTTCCAACTGATTTATCATTTCATTCCAATACTTTGTTATCACAGCCGAATAAAATTCTTCTAAAACGGAATAAAGACGAAATAACGACGGGAGATTGTGTTGTGAGTATCGGAATTCCTTTTTAAAATGTTTCAATAAAAATTTGCTCCAAAGTTTGTTATCAGTTGCTTATGAGGAAGTTTATGATTTTTAAAAGTATTTTATTATAATATTTATTATAATGTTCTAAAAAATCATTTAAAGACGGAGTTTCACTTCATTAATTTGTTTATAATCGCAAAAATTAAGGCTTTTATAATTATTCGAATCACAAAATATGGTTTATTGATCATAGAACATTTTTTTTGAATTCCTCACGTAATAGCGCCCGCGGACGAGTTTTCGCCGGTGGAAGCTTTTTCTAGGCCATTGTTTTTAAGAGCGTTTTCTCGGCTTCTACGCAGTCTTAGAAAGTTTTTAGGAACTGATTTGGAATGAGAATGAAGACTATTTTCATTTAAGGTACATTCATTAGCTCAGGAAAGTCCTCCTTTAAAGAAAACTCTTATATCAAAATTTAATTCGGAAAAAAAACACTTAAAATTTGAGAAAAAAACAATTGAAAAAAAAGCTGTCTTTAATTATTTTTTAATTCGACTTGGCAAGTTGGCTCGAATTTCGTTTTCAAGTCCCCCCGTTTGTTTTTCCTAGACCATCCAAGCTACGAAATTGAGAAATTATTTATTATTGGCTTATTTTTCAGTTTGAGGACACTTTTCAAAAAAAAAAGAATATAGACGAATAGAAAAAAACGTTCGAAACTTTTAGCCGAAGAATTGATAGTCTGTTTTTTGTAGCTGAGAGTGTGCCTTTAAAGACAGCGGTTCAGTTAAATTGACCCTACTTGATCCTAGTTTCAAAAATTAGAGCGTTCTCTCATTATTACAATGCAATTTATGCGAAATCACACCGATAAATACACGCGTCATAGCAGCGGTCCAAAGTTGAAAAAACTAAAATTTGAATGCGGATTGTGCGATTGGCGCGAAACACAATTATTTGCATTTGGCTACATAAATAAAAATAAAATAAAATATTATATTTATATTGGTATTGTTTTTTGGACCACCTGGCCTCCCATTCGAATTTTAATTTTTTGCCTTGAATTTGGATCGTGTTAACCGACAAGATGTCTTTAACGCAAGACACTAATATTTCAATAGTACTAGATCTGTTGTATTTAAAGAAAATGCCCCAATGAATAAAACCCGAAACTTGGTAAAACCCTACAGTTATTTTCAAATGCCATTCCGACAGAAGCGAAGCTAAAAATCGTGGATTTTAACTTAAAAATCATACTTTAAAGGGACTCTTTACTGAATTTGGGTTTAAATTCCATTTTCATCTTCTTCACAGTATTTGAAAACCTATAGAAGGAAATCAATTTATCGAAGCTTCCTTTTCTAGTATACGAAAAAAGCACATTTACAGGGTAAGGCAGCGAATGGCCTAACCGTTCGGCCGCGCGCGAGAGAGCATTCGAATGTGAGAGTGTTTGCAATTATTCGGCCATTTCGCTGCCTTATTCTTGAAATGGGTGTGTTTGATTACTAGAAAAGGAAAATTCGCAAAAATATTTTTCTTTTATAGGTTTTCAAATATTGTGAAGAAGATGAAAATGGAATAGAAATCCAAAAACAGTAAAGAATCCCTTTAAAGGGATTCTTTACTGTTTTTGGGTTTCTATTCCATTTTCATCTTCTTCTTGTTATTTGAAAACCTATAGAAGCAAAACATTTTTGCGAAATTTCCTTTTCTGGTACTCAAACAGACCCATTTCCAAAATAAGGCGGCGCATGGCCTAACATTTGCAAACACTCTCACATTCGCATGCTCTCTCGCGCGCGGCCGAGCTTAAATCTGAAAATGTGTTTTTTCGTGTACTAGAAAAGGAAATTTCGAAATTTTTTTTTGCTTCTATAGGTTTTGAAATTCAGCGAAGAAGATGAAATTGGAATTGAAACCCAAAATCAGTAAACAGTCCCTTTAATTTAAATTTAAAATGCAATATAAGCACCAGAAGTTTAATTAAAACCAACTTCAAAAAATTATTTTCAGGTATGCGGTGCTGCAAACAGCGGATTTCACTTCGGTTGTATTGCATGTGCTGCCTGCTCCGCATTCTTCCGACGAACAATTGCACTCCATCGAACATATCAATGTCGAAGAGATCCATCAAGAAGAACTAAATGTCCATTAGATAGGCGTGAGTATGACAAGGGTATCAGAATATTTTATCAGAAAAAAATCTGAAAATGTGTAGTGTTTTGCAACATTCGTAGACAGAAACAAAAAAAGCGAAACTGATAAGGCTGTCAAAATGTTTCTATTTTTCCAGGTCATCGATCAAATTGTAAAGCATGCCGATTTGCAAGATGTATGGAAATGGGAATGAATCCAAGTGGTGTACAGAATTTAAGGGATTCAATTCGAGCACAAACTCCGGAGATAAAAGGAGAGGAAGAAGAAATGATTAGTAGTTCAATTAAAAATGTTAAAATAGAACCTGAAATGTGCGAGTTCGAGCAATCATCATCCGATATTTGGTGCTCGGAAAAAGGTGGTTTTTTCCCAAAACTTTATACAATATTGCTTTAACTTTTGCAGAACAAAACACAATCGAAATTCTATCCGATGTTTATAGAAAATCAGTTGATAGACGACGAATGTTTTATTGTAATGGATCGTTGAGAGAGATTTTGATCGGCACAGGATTGGTTAGAGAATATAGAGAAGAAAATGAGACGCGATTGTTTCAGAAAATGCGGCCGACACATTTTGATGAAAGATACTATAAGGACAAAATGAGATTCGAGCTTGTTATTTATTTAGAGATGATGAATTCTTTGAAGTTGTTTAGAGATTTAGACGCTGATACGAAGGTTAGATTTTGTATTGAATGGAATTTTGCAGAAGAGGGCTCGAAAAATTTCAAAAAAAAAGTTTTTTTCGTTTAAAAAAATATGTTTTTTTGATAAAATTCTCAAGATTTAATCCTGAACTGGAAGTGTTGGGACCTAGTTACAATTGATACAGAGGAGTCAATAAAGAAAATTATAACTCGGCTTCCCTAGTTGTATATCTGAAATTTCGAATATTTGACGATTGTGTTCTGAATTTTGGAAATAATTCTGCTTCATTTGGAGCAAGAATCTTTTAAGTTCACTTCTCGAGTTTAAAAATCTGTAACCGAACCATGCTTGGTCGGAAAACAACTTTTCGGAAAATATCGGAAAAATTCGGAACATTCGCTAATATCATGGACATCTTTTGTTTCTAATGCATATTCATTGATTATTTTATTTCAAAATATATACATTTTTAAATAAAAAGATGAATTAGTAGTACAGTGTAATTTTTCTTGAAACATGCATTTTTAAATTGAAAACATCTGATAACCGATTTTTTTTCTCGGAAAATTTCGGAAAAAAATCGGAAAAAATCGAAAATTCGGAAAAATTTCCGAAAAAGTCGGAAAAATCGGAAAATCGGAATTTTCGTTACAGGAGGACCTTACGGAGATAATAAGTATACCTTAAATGAAAATAGACTTCATTCTCATTCCAAATCTGTTTTTAAAATTTTCTAAAACCACCTAGAAGCCGAGAAAATGAGCCTCAAAACAATGGCCTAGAAAAAGGGGACACCTGGCCTAACTTTTTCCTATGAGCTTTTTTCGTGTAATAAATATTTATGCAGAATACTTATATTAGTCCTTTTTAATTTATGTTCTTTCATTTTTTTGGATTTTTCATGCCTGCGGACTAGTTTACGCCGGGTGGACACTTTTTCTAGGCCATTGTTTTGAGGCCCGCTTTTTCGCGGCTACTAGGTTTTAGAAAATTTTAAAAATAGATTTGGAATGAGAATGAAGTCTATTTTCATCCCAGTTGCATTCATTAACTCCGTAAAGTCCTCCTTTAAATGAAAAAAATCCAAAAAAAATCCTTCTAATTTTCAGGAGTCGCTAGTAAAAAATTGTGCAGTCTCTTTAGCAATGCTTGAAAAATATTACATATCTGTGAAAAACAATGGATTAGAAACATCTCGTATCATCGCCCCAGATGGTTCTTATACCGATCTAAGTGATCATGGAGCCCAATTCGCAAATGATATTTTCAATCAATCAGCTATAATGGATAAAGACACATGTTTGAAATTATTATACGATCCCCTTCGAGAGGTTCTTGGTGATTTGGGCGGTGCATTAAAACATTCGCAAATGACTGATACTGAATTTTGTGCTCTTTTCGCTATTTTACTATTCAATACAGGTTTTAACCCATTAATTGATGTTTTGTCGAAAAAATATGTGAATTTTCAGCTGCAGATCTCACTCCAGAAGCTCATTCAAAAGTGCTTGAAGCGAGGAATATAATTTTCAAAGACTGGTTTAATTATTATGAAAAACAAGCAATCAACACCAATGAGGTTTGTACGGTTTTTGAATTTGTTTTTTGATTCTTATGAAATTCCAATCTAAAAATATAATATTTCTATTATAAAAATCTGTATTGAATGAAAAGAATACAAAAAAGGTGAATCAAAACATTTTTCAATGTAAAGAGGTGTTGAATAAAATAATAACCATTCACTTGGTTCAAAACGCTAAAGACAGTGTACCACTAGAAGTTTTCATGGTCCCTAACATGGAACTCATTGCTGATTCCACATTGCAAAAACACATACTAAGGAATGTCTTCGTTTTTCGTATAGTTTCATTTATCATTGCTCAATCCATCTTATCTGGAGTTCCCATAAACATGATGTATTTGGTTGTTCCGCAAAATTATTTTTTCAAACTATTTTTCTACTTTGAAGCTTTTGACGAATTGTTGTTGACCCAAGGATGAACATGAATACATTTTAATGCTGTCGGGGCTTTGTAGTACGAAAATGGTTAGACTAGTCGATTTCAAATTTGAAAGTCAATGGCAATTTTCACTTTTTATGAAACAGTTAAAAAATGAAATAGTAAAATTGAATTAGACCATTTAGAAAAAGCGTTAACCCTAACATATACTAATTTTCCAGGCAAGTCTTCTTGTCGGAAATACTCTAATGCTTCTCACACCTGTTCGAAATGCTCTCAACGTTCATCGGGAAAACTTCCATGTGATCCGCGTCTTCAATGTAATGGAATATGACAAATTGATAGATGATCTCAAGTTCACTTAATTCAATAAATTATGAATCTATATCTTTAGTTTTAGATCATTTGTTTGTTTTTTCTCCAACTGAAGAAATACTATAGGAAACTGAAACCGGGAAAATTTAACAAATTTAATGACCAAGAAAAAAATGGGAGGGCTTTACGGAGATAATTAATGTGTCTTGGGTGGAAATAGACTTCATACTCATTCCAACTCTATTTTTAAAATTTTCTAAAACCACCTAGAAGCCGAGAAAACGCGCATCAAAACAATGGCCTAGAAAAAGAGGCCACCTGTGAAAACTAGTCCACAGGCATGAAAAATTAAATTTTTTAAAAAACCTAAATTAAAATGAAAAAAACATTAAAAAAGGACTAATATAAGTATTTTGCTTAATTATTTATTATCGTAACACGAAAAAAGCTCATAGGAAAAAGTTCGGCCAGGTGGACATTTTTTCTAGGCCATTATTTTGATGCTCATTTTCTCGGCTTCTAGGTGGTTTTAGAAAATTTTAAAAACAGATTTGGAATGAGAATGAAGTCTATTTTCATTTAAGGTACATTTATAAGCTCCGTAAAGTCCTCCTTTAACACCCGGTGGGTAGGAATTCACGCAAATTTTGAATTTAACAAGGTTCGGTGTGGGCTTGGTCGGAATCGGAAAACGGAAATGCCGATTTTCCGATTTTTCCGGCTTTTTTCGGAAAATGTTCCTATTTTCAATTTCGGAAGATTCGGAAAAAATTTCCGATTTTTTGCCCTCCTTTACAAAAAACCATTTTTACCGTGATCATAATAATTATGACAAAAACCCTATACTAAAAAGTTGCATTTTTCTTGAAATTTCTCAAATGCTAAACATTTAGAGATAAACACAATTTGTTGGAAAGTTTGAACTGGTGAATCTTCAAAGCATTGTCAAGCTGGATTTTCTTGCCCGTGAGCGGACTGCTGCACTGGTAACATCACAGGCGACGCGACCGCGACTCCTGAGACCAATTAAGAAATTCGAATTTTATTCCGTTGCGGTCGCGTCGCGTCGCCTTCAACGTCTAACTGGCAAAAAATGTACTTATCTTGACGATAAAAAATACCAGTAGAAAGTTTGTTATTTTCAATAGACAGATTTAATCATGATAAAAGTATTTTTTGAACAGTTATTTATCGCGAAGTACACATTTTTCCAGATTTTTCCAGATTTTTCAACAATTTTCATTAGTTTTCCCACCTTCACCTTTATTTTCATACATTTATTGAAAAAAATTACTAATATATGATCTCAAGTTCACCTAGTTCAACAAAATATGCATCTATATCTTTATTTTTTGATAATTACAGCAAAAGAACGAAAAAAAAAGTAAATAATAAGAAGAAGCCAAGCAGTTTGACGTCACTGGCTGCTGGATTTTATGAGGAACAGCTTGTTCCCGAAAATATTTTATTTATAACAAAGAAAGTAAATTGGGGAGAAAAAAAAAGTAAATTACAACCAGATTGCAAGAAAATTTCAAAACACCCCCCAACCCTTCGCCAGTTCTTTTAATTCCTCGACGTTTGGTGAACACCTTGTTATTTTTCACAAATGCTTCTTTTTTTCAAATAAACATCAAGGTGCCAAACTCAATTATGCATTTTTTTTTCTTCTTCCTTCATGAATCTTATCTTGTTTACAAAAACACGAAGTACGTTTTTTCCCTCTCATTTGTAAATATCTGTAGTACTTGAGTTTGAATTGCTTCTGAGCGGCGGCTCGTCCCCCCAAGATGTGCATAAGAAGTAAAAGTTTAAGTTGTTGATGATGTGATTATATTCACTTTTTGAAAAAAGGAGAAAAAGAAATTTGAGAACTAAATTCCTTTTAAAGAGTGTGGTGGAAATGTTACAGCTTTGTTCATTTCCTTTTTTTTGGTGAAATTTGATAAGTGACATTTGTATCTGAATTCAAGAAACATGGAACATTGTGTTTTGAAACAACGAAACTTTGATCTTCATTGACATTTTTTTTAATGTTTGGAAAACTCACAAATTAATTTCTAAGATCTCTTGTATTCCAGTCGGGAGCTTTCCACTTTTCTCGAGTTGGAAAAAAAAAGAATTTTGGTCTTGGGGAGCATCCAGAAAACATGCTAAAAATAAAATATCTACACTCGCTCGCTCGCATCGTCATATATTGTTGAAATTTCAAATTTATGTGGGAAATATATGTTTCAGAAACATCATTCTAGTAGGTGATAACTTGTAACCCATATTTTATAAAACTTTTAATTTTAGTGAATTTCTCTCGGTGAAAAAAATCTGGAAACATTTTTGGAATTTTGCTTAAAATACTCTTGTTCGCAGTTTATGCCACTCGATAAAAAACAAGTTTTTTTTGTTCGAAATAATTGTAATCTTAAAATTTTCCACAGAAAATCGTAATATTTGGAAATTTCAATGATAAACTTTGAAGGAGGGTAACTTGCGCAAAAAAGCTTAAAGAGGATTTCCGGAGATAGTGAATGCGTCTGGGATGAAAATAGACTTCATTCTCATTCCAAATCAGTTTTTAAACTTTTCTAAAACCACCTAGAAGCCGAGAAAACGCGCTTCAAACCAATGGCCTAGAAAAAGGGGCCACAGGGGAAAACTAGTCCGCAGGCATCAAAAATCCAAAACATATTTTTAGAAAACATAAATTAAGATTAAAAAAAAGACTAATATAAGCATTCTGCATAACTATTTATTAACGAAACACGAAAAAAGCTCATAGGAAAAAGTTCGGCCAGATGGCCACTTTTTCTAGGCCATTGTTTTGAAGCTCATTTTCTCGGCTTCAAGGTGGTTTTAGAAAATGTTAAAAACAGATTTGGAATGAGAATGGCGTCTATTTTCATTTAAAATACATCTATAAGCCCCGTAAAGTCTTCCTTTAACATCCGGTGAGTAGGAATTCATACAAATTTTGAATTTAACAATTACTAGAGGGTTCGGTTATAACAGATTTCTAAACTCGATAATCGAATTTATTTATTTATTTCATCATCAATGTTCCACAAAATATAACATAAATAATAATAAACAAAGTGAATTACTCATTGAACTAGATGATAAAATGCTTAAAGGTTGGGTACCCGTAAGAGTATTCAACCAGTATTTATTTAAAAGATTTAAGGTTCCAAATGAAGCAGAATTATTTCCAAAATTCAGGACACAATCGTCAAATATTCGAAATTTCATACAAATAAGTTAAAATAGGTCCGAAAAAAGTTTGAATTGCTTCTGAGCGGCGGCGCGTCCAATCATCCGAACTTCATCAAATTGTGAAGAGCTGGCACCGAGTTTTAATCCTTCAATACGAAAACGAATTTTTTGAGTGCTTTTGAAACTGTTGAAACTATCAAATTGGTGCATTTCCAAGTCGTTGTTGTTTTTTTTTAAAGACAGCTGTTCAGTTAATTTAACCCTACCCGATTTCAATTTCAAACATTAAAGCGTTCTCTCATTATTAGTTGTTTACAAAATCTGTTATATAAACGTGAAAAACCTCTGTCAAAAAAATCGACCCGCCACGCGTGAGGGCAATGGGAAGGGTTGCGTTGCGTTGTCTTATTATCCCTCACCATACACTATTTCGCAGAATAGGGAATTTCACGTTTATGAAGCCGATTTTGTGAGACAACAATAGTACAATGCAAAATTTACGCGAAATCACAACGATAAATACACGCTTCATAGCAGCGGTCCAAAGTTGAAAAAATCAAAATTTGAATGCGCGCGTGTCCGTGCGACGCGGTCGAAATTGGCGCGTAACACAATTGTTTGAATTTGGCTACATATTGGTAATGTTCTTTGGACCACCTGGGCTCCCATTCGAATTTTGATTTTTTGCCTTGGATTTGGATCGTGTTAACTGACAAGCTGCTCCTAAATTATTTTCAATGGATTTAAAATTAGGTTTTTTGATAATTTGAACTCATGTGCAGCTAACGAAACAATTATTATATTGAAACTTGAACACTGTGAGAACTTGAAAACAATTTATTGTAGGCTCCAAATATGTTCCCAATATCTTTCGCACGTTTTGCCAATTTCCCTCATCAAATTTTCAGTTGTTTTTGCACTTCCTTCTTCTGCATTTCATTCCCATTGTCTAATTTTGTTTCAAATTTTCAACTTGCTATTGATTGTTTTTTCAAATATTATTTTTAAAAATTCATTTTTGAATCTTGTCTCTAAAAATTGTTGTTTTCGCAAACCTGAAAATGAACAAATATGAAATAAAAATGGCCATAAAAACAATGCAATAAAAGAGAGCGTGTTACAAAGACCATGTTTTTCGGTGTCAGACATCCAATACCAAAAATAATGCTGAGAAATGAGCACATGAGTATTTATTTGTAGCTCCCAAAAGCCTTATGATTCTTTCAATTGAGATTTGTCATCTTGTTTTCTTTTTCACGGGGAAAAAATAAAATGCCTTGCACTATAAATCATGCATCATTTTCTTTTCCGAGTCCAATTAAACATCTGACCAAAATTGGATTTATTATGCAGAAATTAGGTTTTCTGCAGTCATGTGTCAGCGTTTTTTTCCTTCTTGTCACTTCGTTTTTGTTTCTATTTGTTTTTTTTTCCTTCGGGGAAGAGAACTTCGTTATGCAAAAGTGTTTTGATGCAATTAAAAACTGGGTGGGTTTGGATATAATTACTCGCCAATTATTCATCTTTAAATTATGAATATTTTTGATGAATGCTAATTAGACATTGTGAGATGTTTGCTAAAAAATAACTGAAAACAAAAAAAGGTAGATTGCAATTAGAAGACTGAATGAGTCTTGATTTTGAAATCTAAACCGACAATATTAACTGACATTAAAGGCATCCTTTTTTCAGTTAACTTCAAATTCAAGGCGAAAAGTCAAAATTCGACTGGAGGCCCAGATAGTTGAGAAAACAATACCAATATGTAGCCACATTTAAATATTTGTGTTTCGCGCCAAGACCGCGTCGCGCTGTATTTTAAATGAGAGAAAGCTCTAATTTTCATCTCAATTCGATTCATTTCATCTAGATCGGCAAGCGAATCCGAATAAGCCACTGACTTCTTCAATTTTTAGGCCTAATGCAATCACAATGTCATTCTGATTGTTGTACTCTTTTTGAGCACATCCACAGCTTTTTCGTAGGACGCATCATTGATTTTATATTGTCAAGATAAAAATTTCAGGCCGCTCGTTTTGGGGAGTGTCGTTGGGAATTTCCTCGCAGCGCGACCGCAACGCGCTCAAATTCAAATTTTTCAGCTGGTCTTGCGCGTTGCGGTCGCGCTGCGAGGAAATTCCCAACGACACTCCGCAAAACGAGCGGCCAGAAATTTTTATCTTGACAATACCGATTCATCAATTCCATTCCCGGTCACCATTAAATTAAATGCAGACGCGTTGGACACCTCAAACTTGGGTATTTAATTAAACGTTTATTTTGAGAAATACGAAATAATATAAAAAATCGATAAATACATATAAAAGATAAAAAATCTATAAAATAGAAAAATAGAAAATGGGGAACATAATAAATATCGCTGCCTTATTCTTAGCCAATTCAAAACATTTTACATACAGTGGTGTTCAGCACAATAAGAGCAGGTTTCAAAACAAAGACCTGATTTAGATTTTTTTGCCCCGGATTTCATATTTATTCTGAAATGTATTCTTGACACTAAATTGAGCTTTAAAGGTATTCTTTACTGTTTTTGGATTTCTATTCCATTTTCATCGTCTTCTTGATATTTGAAAACCTATACAAGAAAAATATTTTTACGAAATTTCCTTTTCTAGTACCCAAACAGACCAATTTCCAAAATAAGGCGGCGAATGGCCTAACAATTGCAAACACTCTCACATTCGCATGCTCTCTCGCGCACGGCCGAGCGCTTAGGCCATTCGCCGCCTTACCCTGTAAATGTGCATTTTTTCGTGTACTAGAAAAGGAAATTTCAATAATTTTTTTTGCTTCTACAGCTTTTCAAATACTGTGAAGAAGATGAAAATGGAATTGAAACGAAACTCAAATTCAGTAAAGAATCCCTTTAAACATGTGTAAAATTCCATAGAGATCCAAATAATGGCCTAGAAATCCATGTGGCTGGCTTTCTAGGCCAAAACCTATTTTTTTAAAACTTGATCTTATTCCAACTCAATTTTCACATTTTTTTCTATTTTTTCCATAAATTGGTTTTTCTGTCTGAAAAATTAATCAATCTTATTTTCTCACAAGGGAAAATCCAAAGCTGAAAATTTTTCAACAACATGTTTTTTATTTTTTGTGAACCAAGCTCATTATAAATTTGATTTCTAGAAAATTCAACTTTTGTGTGGAAAGCCTAGTAAAACCTGTTTCTAGGGTTACTAACAGAGATCTTTTTTTTGGAAACTTATTGGTATTTCAATGCTTTTTCTCAATTTCCACTGAAAATTCAGTCCCCCCCCCCATTTTATAAATTGGATTAATGAAGCTCGAATCTAGTAACACCATTATGTGAAATTAAATCTCAAATACTACGTAGTAGGATCAATTTAAATTTCCCCCCAAAATGATCTCAAACCGTCTGATCCAATAGAGAATGCAATAAAAAGAGCTCAATGTGTAATCTGACACTTAAAAGTATGTTAAATAACAACAAAAGATAAAGTTTCGAAGTTTTGACTCATTTGACATGGGGGGGGGGGCACTCAAGATTGTTTCATGATTTTTGATACCTTGTTTTAGGGATTCCCCCGCTCAATCTTACGTTAAATAATTCTTCATGACGTTCCGGATAATTTCGTCAGGAAATATTGTTTTCATCGCCTTTTTTCTTCAACACTTTGAAAATATTACTACCACAGCTTCCTTCATTTTCAGACAAATGGTAAACACTGCAAACAAATTTTTTTCAATTCGAATAGCTGTTTATATTTCAGAGAATGAAATGCAATGTAAAGAATGCTTAAGCACTCTTCAGGTAAATATGGTTCTTGGTCAACCAAAATTTTTTTTTGAATAACTTCTTGTTCTTTTTTATGATTTTTTTTTCTCGGTTTTTCATTTTTTATATCGTCATACGACAGCTGAATTCAGTAGGTTTATTCTTTTTTTACATTCCAGGTTATTTTCGGATGTCTGTTGAATTTGCTAAGAATAGAATTTAAATATGAACAAAGATTTTTAAATTGAAATTGATTCGAAATTTCATTATTTTTTTTAAAAACGCGAAAAGAATAGAAAATTCACTTTTTTTCAATTCTTAAAATCATTAATTAAAGGAGGACTGTACGCAGGTTATAAATATTGCTAAATCGATCTGAAATTCATATTTATGTACCTAAACGATAGTGAAAAATTTTGCAAAAAAGTAGAAAAAAGGGCACCCGGAATAGAACTTTGCTGCCCCTTTGGTGGAAAATGTTTCGTTATTGGGGCCAAAGTTCAATTCCGGGAGCTCTTTTCTACTTTTTTGCAATTTTTCACAATCTTTAAACGCAGGTTGTCAGTTAACACAATCCAAATTTAAGGCAAATATTCAAAATTAGAATGTGAGCCCAGACGGTCCAAAGAACAACACTAATATGTAGCCACATTCAAATAATTGTGTTTCTCGCCAACTTTGAACAGCTGCTATGACGCGTGTATTTATCGGTGTGATTTCGCATGAATTGCATTGTACTAATGAGAGAAATCTCTAATTTTTGAAACTAAAATCAGATAGGGTCAAATTAACTGACCCACTGTCTTTAAAGTATAGTCCTCTCACAAAATCGGTTGCATAACGATGGGCTTCCCTCTGCTGCGAGAGAGTGTTGTTTGGTGAGAGGTAGTTGTCTGCGTATAGTCTCCCTCTCGTTATATTTCGCATGCGAGCGTGTCGGTTTTTAGAGCGCGCTTGCTTGTTTATAAACCCGATTTTGTGAACAACTAATATATGAAATTAAATTTCAAATCGATTTTGCAACATTTATATATCCTGCGCATCGTCCTCCTTTAATTCAAAAAAATTCATTCCACCAGAAATTTTACCGAAATGTCACACTCTCTTTAAGAAATTTCGAACAGAAATTCTTGTAAACCCCAATATTTTTTGTATTTTTGACTCAACACAAAAAACTACAGTATACTTCAATTTTTTTAATTCTCGCCTTTTTAGCGAACTATATTTTTCTGTTTAAAAAACCCGGCAAATGTCTCCAACATCTATTATTTTCTAAGTATTTTCTTTTGCTCCAAACACATATAAATCATCCGCTCTTATTTTTTGTTTGTTTCATTTTTGTTTTGAGCATCAAAAAAAACAACAGAAATACGCTGAAATTGTTGGTTTTTGAATCCTTTGCCTCCATACGATTTCCAAAAAAAAGAAATAAACAAGTTGATAAAATCTTTTTTTCATATTTTCAATTTTGAAAAATGAACTGCTTTTCATTTATATATGTTTTTTCGTGTGCACCTTTTCAGAAGTGTAAACTGAGAGCACAAAAATATAATATTTTTTGGACATAAACATACTTGAATAACATTCTTTGGATGTGTATAAAAGGTGTGAAGTAGTGTTATAAGTGCTCAGTGATTTCTGAGTTTTCGAATGAAAATATATTTTTAAGCATTTAAAAAAAGTATTATACGACTTTTTAGAGATTGCACAAACGCTGTTTCTCAAAAAAAGTTCCAACCTAGGCCATCGTTTGGGTTTCTAGGCCATTCCACAGTGGAATATAGTTTTTTTTAATTTTAAGACTAATACCCCAATGACAAATGTCCCCGAGAAGCCAGACATCCATATAACAAGAAATCATACATATTTCTATTTTTAGTCCTCGTTTTTTCTCATTTCAGCCGCGACGAACACCTTACTTTTCTCTTTTTTATTCTAAAATTGGATAGACGTTTTTTTTCAAGTTCTTCTCTACGAAAGAATGACGATGTTGATAAACGGATGACAGCGAAAAAAAAATGAGAAACAGAAAGAATCTACTTGAAATTCTTGCCACATTTTATTCATTCCTTCGGGCTTTTTTCCTACTTTTGGAACTTTTGTCGGAATTCTAACATTTCACTCGATTTTGAACTATGAAATTTATTTTTTTGTACTTTTTTTTGTTTATTTCGTTGGAATTTATCAAAGAGAAATGGTCTCGGGGAATAGGCCAATTGCAAAAAAAAAAAACAATTTTATGAAAAAAAAATGTTTAATTCAAAAATATTTTTATTCAATTCGATGAAAAAGAGATTGGATAAAAATACAATTTGATTAAATTTCAATTTTTTAAATTCATTAATTGTAAAGCGCACTTTCTTCACTGAAAACAAGGAACTGTAGAAAGTAGAGAGACGCAGACGGAAAGCTACTCAGGGAAAGCAATGTACCGGAACATTCCCATTTTGTCCGTGGACAAGTCCCGGACCGTCCCGGACATTTACAGTTTTGCTCAAACATGTCCGATTTTCAAAAACTTTACTGCAAATGAAAGTGAGAGCATTACTGACCTCCTTAGTAAAATTTGGAGGCTATAGCTGAAATCTTTGATACTGAAATATGCATTTCATTTTCATTATTTTATTTTTCGATCAAATAAAGCCGCCAACAAACAAATGTGTAACATTACTCGAAAATTAGGTGGAGCTTCAAAATTTCACCAAAGAGTTCAGTAACGCTCTAGCTTCATTTGCAGTGAATTTTTTGAAAATCGGACATGTTAGAGCAAAACTGTAAATGTCCGGGACGGTCCGGGATTTGTCCACGGACAAAATGGGAATGTTCCTGTGCATTGCTTTCCCTGAGTACTGTTCGTTTAATTCGATTCCACACGCGCACCACTGTTTTCGCAAGTTTGCATGGCCTGTACCGTGTCCGTACACATTGAAAATATTATTTTGGGTTCATAAATGCATTTTTGTACCAATTGTGAAAAAAAAAATTTGTCCGAGCACCGGAACGCACCAAAAAACCAAGTTTTGTCAGTAGAGCGCGTTTGGAATCGGTCTGTTTCTATTTAATGAAAGTGCGCTCTAATGATTTTTTAAATAATCGAATTAAAGAAACAATAGTTTTGAATTAAAATATTTTTAACTGAAAATCTTTTAATCAAATTGTTTTTGAGCAACTGCCCTATCCTCTGGCCTAGGATTCAATGAGACCAATAGTCTAGGATTCCAAATCAGTGTAAGACTTCAATGAAATTCATTATTCCTAGAGTATGACACAAAAGTATGGGAATAACAGTTTATAGTACGGTTCGTATTGTCAAGTTAAAAATTTTGGATCATCCATTTTCTACAAAAAGACCGCAGCGCAGCCGCTCGCGGGTAAAAAAATAGCACTACTGCGTGAGAGATTTCGATTTTTTGAGTAGGTCAAAACCAAGTTGATACAAAAATTTTATGTTGAAAATTAACCTAAAATTATTTTGTTCATCTTTGGACGTAACAATCCGAGAGAAATTCTAGTTCCAGAGTTTATAACTAGAGAGATGACGGTCCGCAACTATTGTCTCTCGACTTGAAATCTCTCGAACCCATATTTATCTCAAATTGTTTCGTCACCGTGAATCTGAACCCTACTGCATTGTCCGCGCTTGAAATTTACTTTTAGGTGGGAGCCCACATAAATTTTCTCAAAAAATAAACTTCATCTACCAAATTCGGGAGCTCTTTCTATCATCGCTCCTTCAAAAATTGTACTCAGGTTTTTTTTCCCTCATAAACCAATAAAAATAAACGAAAATGACGTGGCACTAATTAAGAACACTGCTGAAAAGAAACAAGAAAAGCAGAAGAGGTACTCATTTGAATAGAGAACGAAAAAAAACCCGCGCCGAATGAATGAGTGAATAGAACGGAAAAAGGCGTTTATTCGGTGGCGGTTTTTTCTTCGTATTTTTGAAATTTTGTCTTTTCTTCTATTTTCTGCAAAATGCAAAAAGATACGTCTGTCTATTTTTGGTATCTTCTCCAGGAATTGGGGGGAGATACTTATGTATTTTGTTTCTGGATATTCACATCATCATCATCTTTTTTTTTATTCTTGGGAAAATGGAAATATTTGCTTATTTATATTCTGTTAAATTATGACAAATCTTTTCGATTTTTTTTGAGAAAATGACAAATTGTTATTCATAGTATTTAGGATTTGAAAATTTGTTAATCCTCTTACTGATGATTTTTAAAATTTCCAACTCTTATCAAATACAAAATTTATGTTAGTTATTTTTAAGAATTATGAGAAATATTTTAAATTTCAAATTTTTTCTAAGATTTTCATGGAATTCAATTTTTTTCTAAAACAATTGAGGACCTGTACAGAAACTTCAAATTGTAAATAATGCCGAAAGGTGTAATTGGAAAAATCGATTATTTAAATAATTCGAAATTATTTTTAGAGTTTATGTATGGGTCGACTGAAACTTTAGAAGCGCAAACGATTTTTCTTCGATTATTAACAAAAACATGTTTTTTTTTTGAAAAAGAATATCAAGTTTCGACGAAGTTCTAACTGATTTCAGTTTTTAGGTTTATGGTTTCAGATTTCGGGGCATTTTAAAGAAAAAATCACAGAAGAGTTTCTAGAACACATGTGCCATATTCGTTGAAATATGCTCAATGAGCACTACTTTTAGTTATTAGGAGGACTTTACGGAGCTAATAAATGCACCTTACATGAAAATAGACTTCATTCTCATTCCAAATCTGTTTTTAAAATTTTTTTAAACCACCTAGAAGCCGAGAAAATGTGCTTCAAAACAATGGCCTAGAAAAAGTGGCCGAACTTTTTCCTATGAGATTTTTTCGTGTTTCGTTAATACATAGTTATGCAGAATACTTATATTAGTCCTTTTTTTAATGTTTTTTCATCTTAATTTAGATTTTTTTCTTTTTTTTTCGATTTTTCATGCCTGCGGACTAGTTTTCGCCGGTGGCCCTCTTTTCTAGGCCATTGGTTTGAGGCACGTTTTCTCGGCTTCTAGGTTGTTTTAGAAAATTTTTAAAAGAGATTTAGAATGAGAATGAAGTCTATATTCATCCTATTCATTCCGTAAAGTCCTCCTTTAATATTTTTGTCCCATCATCTATAGCCAACTCAATTAACCGGTTTCTCTTGGAACTTTGATTTTTAATCAGAAATGTATCAAACGTCATATTCAATTGTATGTTTTATTTTCGGATAGCATTGATGCTGACAGATCGGATTTATTCACTTCATCTCCTTTATTAAATCATAACATCACCCGGAAGCATCAGTATATAATCAGTATATGCCAAAAAAAAATCTATGATATAAACAAATGCCCTTATGTTCAATGCTCTTAATAACATGTTAATCCTTTTTTTTTACATTTCCTTGTTTCTTTAAAAAAAACGTCTTCTAACCAAATTTGTTCTTAATTCCCCCCTCTATTCTTTCAATTTTTTTTCTCACTCATTCTTCTCGAATAAAGCAAAAAAAAAGTCGTCAACTCACTGAAGCGGAAAAACAAGAAAAAAAAGAATTCAGAAATCAGTGAGTCCGAATGCATTCCTTGTTTCCTGTAAATGTCTTTAGCTCATCAGATGGAAACATTTCCTTTATGCTTTTTGTTCTCTTTTCGGTTAAAAAAAGACGACGACGCGGAAGAAGGTATTCTTCTTGGGAATCAAATAAAAATCATTTATTTTATTTATTTTTGTCGAACGTGCATTCATTTGCTCGAAGAATTTACTATAAGAGTTATTATTCATCTACAATTTATTCTATTAGATTAGCGCCCACCAGCACAAATTTACTTAATTTTTTTTCATAAGACTGAAAATGTGATATTATTCATTTTTCAAAATTTCTTTCCCTCATAATAATATGGAAAATTCGGTTACCTAGAAAACCGAACATTATTTTGATCTGATTAGTCTAAAATATTGAATTTTTGACCTTAAAGACAGTGGGTCAGCTAATTTGACCCTACCAGATTTCAATTTCAAAAATTTGAGCGTTCTCTCATTAGTACAATGCAATTTATGCGAAACCACACCGATAAATACGCGATTTATAGCAGCGGTCCAAAGTTGAAAAAATCAAATTTTGAATGCGCGCGTGTCCGTGCGACGCGGTCGAAATTGGCGCGTAACACAATTATTTGAATTTGGCTACATATTGGTAATGTTGTTTGGACCACCTGGGCTCCCATTCGAATTTCGATTTTTTGTCTTGGATTTGAATCGTGTTACCTGATCAGCTGCCTTTAAAATGAGCTAATTTTTCTAGAAAATATTTCGTATGTGTACCTCGGATATGAACAAACTCTAATAACGCAACAAACTTTTTGTGCGTCCCGCATTTGGCGGAAGCACTCGCGTCCAGTTTAAAAGTCTGGATTTTAAAAAAATTCTTTCGTTGTGCAAAAATACTTTGTACAAAATGAGCAAAGAATTTAGAAAAGAAATCTCTTGAATAATACAAATTTTTCTATTCTCCAATATATATTTTTATTGTATTTTGGACTTGGGAGGAATTTTGATGTTCTGTTGAGTCTTGAACACTCATAATAATTCAAAAAGTGACGGATAGGTGGGCGAAGATTTCATCCGTCATTTAAGAATGGATAAACCACCGTTTTTATCAAGATTATAAATAATTTATCATCTGTTTCTTTTTACGATAATCGGTGGAGGTGGAAAAAAAAGGAAATACGCTGAAAAGCTGTATTTTATAAATATTTTCTTGCATTTTATATCACGTCCAATTGCAGTTGGAGCTTACCTTTAAATTGATATTTATTCTTTCATTCAAGCGCAGGTGGAAGCTTAAATAACATTCTTGAAAGCTGATATTGTTGAAAAATATAAATTTTATAGAATTTATATTTTTATACATCTAGACTTTTCTACTTGTTTTGTTTTCAAAATTATATTAATGAATAAGTGAATTCTCGGGTGAAGCTCTTTTAGATGTTACGGAACCCAATAGAAGTGCTAATCCGAAGATAAAAACTGTAAATTTTAGCTTCTAGTATGCATAAGGGAGCATCTGTAATTTTTAACTACAAAAATTTGAACCTGGCTATAGCTCTTTATAAAGATCACATTTTCTTAACTTCCTGCAGCTCTTTCTAAAGTGTCTCATCGGAAACGCTTAATCCGACTTCCCCTTGTCAACAGGTTTTTACTAGATTCTTCGACAACCTTTGAAATTTTCCAAGTACTTCACACCTTGATGAAAATTAGAAAATAAGCTTTAAAATTGCAAAAAAATTGCAACTCAAAGAGTCAGAGTTTAGATAATATTTTCCAGTTAAAAATACGTTCGATGCTTCCTAGAAAAATTAGCAAACCAAGGTGAACTTAAGGTCAACAAATCACAATATCAGACTAATCAGATCAAATTAATTTCCGGTTTTCTAGGTAACCGAATTTTCCAGATTATCACGGGGAACATGCAAATTGGATAAAACCACATTTTTCAGTTTAATGATAAAAATTTAAGATAATTTGTATGGCTAAACAAATCAAAGAAAAATCAGCAAATCAAGGCGTAAATTTAAAGCTTTGACTCAAGATTTTTTTTTCCTAAAAAAATTGTATTATCTTTCATCTGAATTCATATTTATTTTCAGCTCTAATGCGTTTTGAATCAAATTCAGAATCATTATTTTTTTTGAATCATTGTGGGTTAACGTGAACCGAAATTGTCATCACGAACAACGCTTTGTGTGTGTACACCGTTACGACAAATTGCACACACACGCACGCAAAAATTCGAATTATTTACAAATGGCATTTTAACGCCTAAAACGCATGAAAAATGAAGTTTTTGCATTAAATACATTAAGTACGGCTTAATCTATTTTTTTTTGACTTCGAATTACAAAATTGCGTCCCTGAATAGCTGAAAATAACGCGTTTTGTGTATTATTTTCCGTTCACTCACAAAATAGCATTTTGCCAATTTTTTAAAATCTATCCAATTACTCACACCTTCAATTTTTGACCAAAGAATTCTCGAGATCGAAAAAAAACGGTCTGCAGCTGAAAACCAATCAACAGAAAGCCCAAAGCCACCCATCGAAAATTTTGCAAACTAAATTTTTTGACCTCTACATGACTCGACTCGAAAATGTTCTCTTTTTGTTTTAAAAAAAGTACATATATTTATATAATTCATTTTTGAAAACAACCATGTGCACTGGTTCCTTTGGTTCCACCCATTTTTTGGGGTTTATTAGTTTCATTAGGCTCCGCCTCCCCCCTTAAAAGAGCATAAGAGCACAAATCTTGAAGCTTCTCCTCTTTTTTTTCATTGGTTTGTTGACTGCAGAAGAAAAATTAAAAGAGCATTGGTGTTTGATTACGAGAGTATAATTTTTTCATGAATAATTTATAAACTTTCTATTATTTTTTGCCGCTGTATTTCAAAGTTTGGGTGATCATTTAAATGAGTGTTCCTTGAATCAGACGTCACTCTCGTTTATTTTATTTTTTGGGAATAAGTATTAGTTAATCCGTTAGAATTTTTTAGAGATATTATTATTAATAATAATATTATTATTATCAGAAGCTAAGTATTCGGTAGATGCGTAAATATTATAATATAATCGTATTAATATCCGTTTGCACTTCAGTTTTTTCTTCTTCTTCTTCCTTTAATGACGGAACGGAGCTCATTTAAAGCTTCTCCTATTTTTAGAAATATTTGTTATTTTTGGGCTGTTTCGTTCATCCTCATCATCATCTTCATCATTTCGTTCCCTTCGCAATCAACATTTGTTTTTCCCCCCGTCTTCCAGACTCATTTTGACCTTCTTCCCATTTTAGGATCTTCATCTTCTTTTCCCTTTTTTTTTGGCCCCCAAAATCGGCGAGAACAATTCCATTAAATATTCCTTTTGACAGACACATGTCAGCTAAACGCGACCTCTATTTTTGGCAGCGATTAAATCGAGCCCCGAACGAGTTGTTTGGCAGTTTCACTTTGAAATCTCACCTTTTTCTTTACATGACGTCAGGAGCGGAATTTCAGATTTTCGTTTAATAATTTCAGCCTTCAATTTTTTAGAAATTCTAACATTCTCCAAGTTACATCGAAAAGTAGTAATTTTAAAAAAACACCTCTAAGTGGTACACTGCCTTTAATAATAAGTGGTACATTGGCTTTAAGACCTTAAAACCGTTTTTTTTCTCCCGGAGCAACAAAAAATTAGAGTTTTGCAAATTTGATCCCACTAGGAATTAGTTGGAACAATTTGTGCGGCTTCAATGATGCATGTATAATCCTATCAAGTCATATGATCGGATAAATATTCGAATGATGTTATTTGTCTTTCGAAATCCTTCTATTTTCTTATGATTTTGATTTCATTTAGACTTTCCGTATTCTAGACTAATGGCCTAGAGAGATCTTTAAAAATAAGCCACAGCCCTGATAAAACGAGCCTGAAAATGCTCGTTTCCTTAAATTTTCGTGCTTGTTTTTAGTTTTATGCGATAAATACTTTTCCAATCAATAAGACAAATCCTTGTATTATAATATCCGTATTCTTTTATATAAAGAAGACCCAAAATCGAAATCTGGATCGTGAAACAAAGAAAGATTAACTACGTGCTTTATTTTGCTCTCAGGAGCCAAAGAGCCCTTGAATCATTTTTTTGAATGTGTACTTTTCATTGCCCTTGCTCTCTTTCTTGAACCCTGCCCTAATTCTCAAAATATTCACGTCTTTTGCACACAAAATCCTTCATTTTTGAAGATGTTAATTGAAAACCGATTGTAAAACTACCGTTGTCTTTCCTTATTCTTCGAAATTCCCATTTCATTAAAGTAAATTTCTTTTTTTTTCAGAAATGTCCCGCCGAAACCCTCTCTGGCTTCGACTTCCAGGTTCATCACCTGCTGCGTTCAGTTCTTCAACACCTACAAACGCTGGCCCAACTACGTCTGAAGAATTATGTCTTTCATCACTTTCACCATATCAAAATACATTGTCAACGGATGATTCGTCAAGTATTCCCGACTCGATGGAGCATTCACCAGCCAAGACATCCGATGACGGATCGGAACTTTCAATCGCAAGTTCACCAATATCTCCGGATTCGAGATCGCCGAATAAGAAGGTGTCGTGGTCATTATTTGATCAGGTTTCACTTTCTGGCGAGGAGTTTCTGCTGCCAAGAAGGTTTGAAGCAATCGAATTGATTCCTGCAGGCCCGAGTTCCAGGAACATGTCAATTTGGTTAGTTCTATTTCGGTATTTTGAGAAAATTTGCTTATTTCCCGTTTTTCAGCAGTGCAACAGACCATCTCGACTCTGAAAATGTCACAATTCGGAAAATTTCACTTCAAGACCCGGTTTCCGCGCGAAAAGAATATCGAAATATCATTTTGTGTCGATTATTACCTCATCCAAATGTGAGTTTACTCGATATTCACGAACAATTTCCTTGTGGAACTAATAGTGACAAAAAAATCTAAAAATCAATAACAAAAAATACATTTATTCGATAAAATAAGAGCTTGGATTTCTAGGCGAAATATACATGTTTTGGCAGATAATCAGATCAGAGCCTTCTCAAATACAACAAATTGAAGAGACCTTTCTCAAATACAACAAATTGAATTTAAAAATTCCAGATCCTCCCAATTGCTGAAGCTTACGAAGTTGATTCAACACTTTACACAGTTTCCGAACAAATGGATGGTCGATTAAGCGACATTGTTGAGGAAAGATTAACGCATTTTGTACTCGCCAAAATTGCTCATCAAATGCTGGCCGCTGTCGCAATGATGCATCAGAATGGAATCGCACATGGCGATTTGACACTGAGCTCCATCTTTGTAAATACTGACGCTGAACTTCGATTGGGTTCTTATGGTAAAAGTGACGATTCGTCGGAATGTTTAGAGGCCAGATTTAGAGGTATTTGTGGAGTTTTTTTCAATTTGCAAACAATTTAATAATTTTCAGATGACCTTCTCTCAATTGGGGCCATTTTATCAAGATTTCTTATGAATGAAGATGAAATTTTCAAATTTTCCAAGTCTCGAAATTCAAAAGATGTTCATTGGAGGTTTATTTTAGAAGGAAGTGCTGATTCTGGCCTTTTAGGTATATAAAGCACTTTTTGGGTCATCAGAAAAATTCAACTTTACAGATTTCCATGCAAGGAATCTTCTTTTCCAATTATTAGATGGTCGCCAATCAGCAAGGGAACTTGTCCATCATCCATATTTAAAATCGTTCCGGGCACCACATCACCAAACTGTCGAAAGGAAACATACTGTAGTTGGACAGAAGACGTCTGACGAAGTTCTTGACAAATTACGAGAGGAACTTCAAAGATTCAATCCATTCAATATGTCGGAAATAATTCTTTAATTGTATTCAAATTTAATATTTTTTGTTGCATTCTGTTTCAATTTCGAGTAATCGGAAACGAGTTTTTTTTTCCTTCCATGAAATAAAAATCTTTAATTCAATTCAGTACTATACAAGATTTGAAAAAAAAACAATTTACAATCCAAAACCTCCTCGACATGATGGACTAGCTTCTTGCTGTTTTCCGTCCCATTTGCTGCTCGGAATGGCGTCAATTCTTAACGCGTGAACTCCATTGGCTAATTCGTGAGCAAGGCATGTATTAACAAGCCGGTGACGCTGAAATGATAGAATTTCTACAATAAAAAATGCGGGAGCTTCCGAAATCATAGAGAAATAAAGGTGCTGTTATGAAACTAGGCAACCAGTTACAATTTGGGTCTTCTCTTCTTCGCACAGAGGTTTTTTGCAGGTTTAACACTGCCTTTAAGCTCAATTTAAGCTCAATTTAAGTTATTTAAAAAAATCTTGAAAATTCTTATTTTCGCTGTAAGCAGAAGCTGATCATCCTATCTCTTCGGTCGGGAACCATCTTTTTGAAATTATTTTCAAGATTAAAAATAAATTTTCACCTCAATCACACGAATTCCTTCGAAAGCATCGCTGACGACTTGTACGCGAAAGTGCTTCTCGGATCCTTTGGGAACGTTGTGCAAGTGACTTTCACATGCAACTTCCAAATGTTTTGGCTAAGATCTCCATAAATTAATTTATCAGAATAGAACAAAACACACCTGAAAAGTTGAGGACAACTTTTCACGAATCTGCGCCGCTACTGGTCCTTCTAAGGTTGACGAGCTCATTTTTCTCATCAAAACTTTTAGCATCGGTCTTAATAATTGTAAAATTTTGCAACTGTATGAATTTTAAGAAATAAATAACGGGGTTATAAACAACCATCTTATTCTGGCAACAAATAACAGACCAAAATAACACGAAAATGTATTTATCGCTTGCGATGGAAAACAGTGGTGTTCTTTCTCTTCCAGTTCTTGGCTTGAGATCCTCCACGGGTAGCTGAGAATCGCCATCCCTTTCCAAGTCCTCTCGATTTGCGTCCAGCTGAAGTGAGTCCTCTTTGTTCACGATGCTTATGGACTGGCTTGGTGATCCATTGGGTTTCTGGGTTTCTACGAATAGCCTTGTGGAATGGATCGATGAGGACGACTTCGAAGAATTTGTAGGTTGAGTCTTCGGCAACCCAGTAAGAGCTGAGAACTCTGAGGGAACCGAGACGACGTCCAGCACGTCCCTGAAAGATATCTTTTTTAGAAAAAATATAACAAAAATAATTTATGATTCAACATTTTAAGAAAATGTTGCAATGTCATGAATCTAATACACTACATAGGTGTTCAGGGATTATACAAAGCATTTTGTATAGCCAACGGTGGATTAAGTTTGATCTATTAAAAATAGCCCACTTTGCCCAGACACCGTGGCATGCAAAAAGAAATTAATCAAATTTTAAAATTTTTTACCTCAGCAACGGCTTGCTTTCCACGGGCATTCTTGAGCTCGTTGACTCCATGGGTCTTTGGCTTTCCGTAGGTTTGTCCCTTGGTGACTGGGCGTTTTCTGTTACCTCTGCGGACACGGACACGGTACACGACGTATCCTGAAAACTTGGAAAATAATCTTTATATTTAAAAATATTTAACTTCCGGTCTAAAATAAATTAACTGTTTCTATGAGATGAAACTGAAAAGCTCTATTAACTTAACAGGGATTATCAAAGATTTTTATATTGCCATCAATGGATTAGGTTGCTCATGCGAGTTTGCAAGGCACCTTGCCCAGACATTGTGGCGTACTTAAATTACAAAAAATTTTAATTTTGAAATGTACCTTGCTTGGCGCGGTATCCCAAACGGCGAGCCTTCTCTGGTCTGGTTGGTCGAGTCACACGATGGACAGCAGACAATTGTCTGTAGTGCCAAGCGCGGATACGGAGAAGATAGCGCAAAGCATCAGACTGCTTCTTGCGCCAGATTTCTTGCATATATTTATATGCACCCATGTTTCTGAAAAACTAAAATTAATATTCACGATTTTCAATATTTCAACGATTGAACGTGAGAAATACATGGAAAGATTAAGGTTACAGTTCTAAAACTTCGAAAATTGTGATTAGTAGCATAAAAACATTAAATTTCTATTAAATATATTGAAAAAACAGAAAAAAATCAAGTTTTTTGAAGAAAAGAATTGAAAAAATTGTTTAGGCCAGTTCAAAATAAATGAAAAAGAAAAGCGCAAAGCGTACACTCCTCGCACACTAGAACACGCTGCGAAATGCATTACCGTAATCAAGAGACACTGGCAGACAGCCAAGTTTTCTGCGCCCGTAAATCGACCCGACATTTTGCCTCATTGTTTATTTCTTCTTTGTTTTTTTCTAGAATTTTCTCCGAAATGTAAGAAATTTAGATATATTTTATTTACGTGTTTTCGAGTAGTTATTTTTTCTATTCTAATAATTAAATTATTCATGTTTTTAACCTCCAAAAAACTGAAATTATTGTATTGTACGTTTTTTTCTTACAAAAAATCTACCTTTTTGTTAAATTGCTTAACGTGAACAAATAATATTTGTTTTCTCAATTACTAAAGAATTTGCGGTGTATTTAAATATTTTTTGAGGTCTTTTACATCGAAATTGTTCATAATACACGGATTTCATCATCTTTCGTGCTTTATCAATTTCTAACTTATATTTTCCACTCACGGCATGATTTAAAAGCATTTTCACCAGAAAATAGTTTCGCAATTATTTGTTTGCATCATCACGTGAATGAAAAGAAAAATGTTTATAAAAGTGTTGGAAGTTCTGAAGATTTGGGAATAACGTGACCCTGTGGATCAGTAAAAAGGGAACAAAATTCGTAATTTACTGTTTTTGCTTGTATTCTAATAAAGTTAATAGTATTCTAACCACTAGTGTTCTACACACGCAAACACTGGTATCATATTTAAGAAAAAGTTCTGTCAGACGTTGAATCGTTTTATTTTTTTAAACATCATCCATTTGTTCCAATTCAACTTTTCTAGTTTTCCAAGTAATCAACTTTCAAATTGATTTTTATTTTTAGAAAAAATGCTATCCCGACTCACATTAGCCGCACCAAGATTGGTTAACACTGCGGTTTTCCGACAATTCACAACCACCACTATCAAAAATGCCCGTTTTCAAGGAAATCCATCAAGCTTCGGTACGAGATTCTCAAATAATACGGTAAATTTCAAGATTTTAAAACAATTAAAAAAACATGTTTTTTTTTCAGGGATTTGGTGTTCGATCAGGCCCAACTCTTAAAGAGCGTCTTTTAGGTCCAACAACTGGAAAACGTAAGTATATATTAATTTTGAACGGTTGGTTAATTTTAGTTAATTTCAGCGTATCTATACGGAACGTATGCTCTTGCTGGAGCATCAGTTGCTGGAGTTGCAGCGTTGATGTATTATGGATTGATCTCACAGGAACAAAGTATTTTGCAAAAGAGCGCGTAAGTTAATATATTTAAACGATTTGAAATCAAAGAAAATCGATTATTTGAAGTCTCTGGCCAAAATATGTGAGTGAGCGTATCAGTTCAACATATTCCTACTTGGCTGGTGGTTTGGCTCTGACTGCTGCAAGTGGAGTTGCATGCTCTAGAAGTCCGGCGATCATGCGTCTTACTGCCGGCGGTGGCCTTCTTTCGCTTTTTGGAACAATGGCTGTTATGATTGGTACAGGAATGTTGTGCAGAAGTTTGGCTTATGAAAATACTATTCCAAAACATTTGGCTTGGGCGTTGCATTGCGGTATGTTCATAATTTTTTCATGGCTTTCAAAAATAATTTCGTTTCAGGAGTCATGGGCGCTGTTCTTGCTCCACTTTGTTTCCTCGGTGGACCAGTTTTGACCCGTGCTGCTTGGTACACAGCTGGAATTGTTGGGGGATTGTCCGCTACTGCAATTACCGCCCCTTCAGAGAAATTCTTGATGATGTCTGGACCACTTGCTATGGGACTTGGTGTTGTTTTCGTTGCCAATATTGGAACATTCTTCCTTCCAGTTGGATCTGCTTTGGGAGCTAGTCTTGCATCGGTTGTTATGTATGGAGGACTTATTCTTTTCTCTGGATTTTTGTTATACGATACTCAAAGATTGATCAAAAAGGTATCGTAATTTAATTTAAAAATTTTAAATGCCAAATGTTGTAATTTCAGGCTGAAATGCATCCACACAGCTCACAATTTTATGGAGCTGAAAACTTCAGAGCCTTTGATCCAGTAAACGCGTAAGTTTTATTTTAAAATAGGTTACATGCAATTTATTTTTGCTCGGAGTATTTCGGAACACTTTTTGGAAGTAGACAGTCGGAACAAAAATATGTTACAAAAGGAAATGCTCCAAAAATCTATCGTTTTTAGTGTGCTCTAACGAGTTAATTTAAAAAATTGGAGCGTTTATGTTCATTTGTTGTTATAAATTTCCTCGAGGAGCCCCATTTCAAACTCTTTAGGTATAACCTGCTTTTCGAACCTTATCAATAAGTGGCTGGCATATTATATTTTTTCAAAATAATTGTTACAAAGATTGTTGACCAAAATTTAATGTTTACTTATTTTTAAATCCTCTCCATATTCAAAAACCTTTAGTTTTGAGTGCAAATAGTATTTGATTATTTAACAAAAACTCCAATTTCTTTTTCAACTCTCACGTACTCTATCTGTCTAACCTGTTCCACGAAAGATAGCAGACGGCGAAAGTCGTGAAATGTCCGATGATGTAGAATGCAGGGTTATTTAAGTTGATCGACATTGCCGAGGAAATGCCCGGATGAACCATGGCGGTCTGTGGTGCAGACTTCAAATCTGTAGGCGGTTAGCCCCGCAGTGGTTCGACTCCACCTTTCGGGTGTTGCAAAAATATTTTTAGCTTTTAAAAATTCCTAATTTATTCTGTTCTTTTTACAGACAATTGTCAATCTACATGGATGTGTTGAACATTTTCATCAGACTTGCAATGATCATGGGTGGAATGTCTGGAAACAAGAGAAAGTAAACTCGAGACGAATAAATTTTGTAAATAAACGAATAGATAGATAAAAACGTATTTATTGATTATTTAGCTTCATCATGCTTTTTTGTCGTCTTGTGGTTTACGGTTACTTGTATTTTAATTTCTCAATGAATTGAGAGTTCCAGTGAGAAGAATAAAGTGTTTTTTCTTTTTATTTTGTTGAACGTGACCTTTTTGAATTCCCACGTGGAATTAGAAGTAATCATACATCATTATTTGTCTAATGAATATATTTTTGAAAAATATTTATTGCTAACGGTTTGGAATAAACAAGTGGTTTACAATATGAAAAAGAATACGAGGAGTACGGGTTTTTTGAAAATTGTTCATAGAAAGCATTAAATTACAGATCCGAGCAAAATAAAAGTGAAAAAAGATTCAACTGCGACCGATTCAGAACCTCGACAAACTAAACCGAAGGAGAGGAAACTGAAAAAGATTTTCGGAAAGTTTTTATCAAGGACTGTGAAGAAAAGTTCATCAACTTCAAGGGAAAGTGGAGCGACGAAATCAAAGCCATCCGTCAGAAGAAGAAATGCGCAGGAGAAGGCGAAACAGGAGAAAACGAAGGAGTTGAGTGAAAAGACGTGTAGATCGTTTAAGAAAGGTGCAAAGGTATTAAGAGAAAGCAGACTTTTTGGAATAAAGAGAAAAACGACAAAATTCATTTTTCAGGGAAAACATGCTAGAAGTAGAACATCGACAACAGATTCGCCGATCCCATTAGCGAAAAGTCCGTCGGTTACAACCCTTCTTGTCAAGAAACGTCTCGACGAAGTTGCCCAAAAATCTGGAACTCAAGCTGAAAAGACGCAACAAGAAGATGTTGAAAAATTGGAAAAAGGAGTGACCCTATTGTTAGATGAAGCTGAAAGTGGGAAAACGTTCCGAAACATGCTCAATGAGATATGGGAAGAAGTGGAAAGCATTGAATTTCCCGATGATAAATGCAAGGCATTTTTGGCGAATATGGAGCGGAATCAAAGTGAAGAAGTTGAGTGTTTGGATGCGAATCGAATCAAATTGGAAGGTACAAACAATGATTATTATCATGCTAGTTCTATGGAATTGAAAAATGTGAGTTTTCGAGGTACTCACTGTTTTTAATCTTCATTTGCAGGTAAATCGAAAATTGATTCTTTGCCAACTTCCGAAGCTCAACCATCGAGAAGATTTTTGGACAATGGTTTATCAGAATAGTGTTCATAGCATGTACATACTTTGCCATCCTGAGGAATCAACAAAAACTGGCGCAGATCGATTTGGGGAATATTTTCCACTATCCAATGGACAGCACGAATATTATGGTCAAATATGGGTGCATAATAGGAAAACAGAAGTGGCAAAAGAAGGTGAAAATGGATCAGAGGATTTGTTTGTTATTGAGGTCTTGCCACAAGGATGTGCTGAATCGGTTCTCGTAACGGTTCATTTGTGCTGTTATTGGCCAGATGGTGAGATTCCAGCAAATCGGAAAAATGCATTGAAGACCGCAAAATGTGTATTCGGAAATAGTGATTCTTATGAAAATGATCCTATTGCGATTGTGAGCAAGAATGGAGCCGGAAGAGCTGGAACATTTGTCGCAATGATGTCAGGACTTCATTTGTTGATAAATGGACTACCGATAAATGTAAATATTTTATAATTCACTTCAAAATTAAATTAAAGAGGAGGAAATGACAGTGTCTTGAAAAATGTCGAAAAAATAACAAATAACGATTATTTTTCGAAGTTTTTGGATCGATTAATATTTTTTAAATTAATGAAAGATAGTTGTTGATTGTCTTTGGTCCTCATTTAAAAATAAACGTTAATAAATAATGTTCCAGGTAAAAGAATGGATCTCCAGCATCCGAAATCAAAGACCTGGCGCCATTGACACAGAATGCCAATTTATTTTCGTATTCGTATCCATTCTGAGCTTCTCGAATGTACGTTTTTGTATACCATTGTGTTGTTTTAATGGAAAATTCATTTTTCAGGAAAAGGTGCAGAACAAAGACCTCAAAACACGTTTAGAAAAAACGCTGCATTCATTGGAAAATTATTTGGGCTCATTGTTGAGGGAAGACTCAACTGAATGTGGAACAGCTGAATCTTAAAATTCTTCTAAATATTTTATTCGATTCAATGAATTCATTTGTATTTTTTTGTTTTTCAAAACATCACATTATCTAACATCACGAATTTTTGGGTGGCATTATCAGTCATCTTTAGTATTTATGGAAAGTCTGGAAAATGAAAGACTGCTTAGAATTAAGATACACAAGGGAAAAAATGTAATCGAACCAGTACTAACCACATTGTTTTGCTGATAAGACGAGTTTCTTCGGTTTACTATAAAAGAGTTGATTGTTCTGGTTATTTTATATCTCATCATCATCTTTTCATTATCATCCTTCATTGGATTGTTTTCAGATGTCTCAAACCCTCATCGGAATTGCCATATCGGCTTCGGCCATTTCAGTGGTTATGGCCATTTGTTTCTCTGCTTCAATGCTCATTGATATCAACAATTTCTATGATGAAATCAGTGGAGATCTTGGAGAATTCAAAGGATATTATGATGATGCATGGAGAACAATGATGGTAAACGAGGGAATGAAAACACTGAGGAAGGGAAGACAAGCTGGTTATGACAGTGGAGTTGCTGCAGCTGCTTCTTCTACACAATGCAGTAAGTTCTTCTTTATTTTTATTTTTCACAATAAATTTTACTTCTGATAATTTTTAGACTGTGCTGCGCAAGCATCTGGATGTCCAGCTGGACCACCAGGACCACCAGGAGCAGCTGGATCACCAGGTGAACCAGGAGAGGATGGAAAAGCTGGAGAGTCTGGAATGCCAGGATTGGCTCAAATGGCTATGGAAATGGCTGGAGGAGCTTGTATCAAATGCCCAGCTGGACCACCAGGTCCACCAGGACCAGATGGACCAGCAGGACCAAATGGACCAAATGGAAACCCAGGAGCTGATGGAACTGCTGCAGGTGAAGGAGCACCAGGACCAGCTGGACCAGCCGGACCACCAGGACCAGATGGAAAGCCAGGAAGCCCAGGAACCGATGGAGAAGCTGGAGCACCAGGAACCAAGTCAACCAGCGAACCAGGACCAGCTGGACCACCGGGACCACCAGGACCAGCAGGACCGAATGGAGACGCAGGAAGCGGAAGTGGACCAGGACCAGCCGGACCACCAGGTCCACCAGGACCACCAGGAAACGCAGGTGGTCCAGGACCAGATGGAACACCAGGAGAGCCAGGAGCTGATGGAGCACCAGGAAGCGATGCCGCTTACTGCCCATGTCCACCAAGGTCTGCTGCTTTGGCAGCTGCCGAAGGACATGCTGCTGAGCCAACTGCAGAAGGAAATGTTGCTGAACCAGCCGCTGAAGGAAAAGTTGCTGAACCAGCCGCTGAAGGAAAAGCTGCTGAAGGAAAAGTTGCCGAACCAGCTGCTGAAGGAAAAGTTGCTGAATCAGCTGCTGAAGGGCATGCTGCTGAACCAGTGGCAGGAGGATACACTTCAGATGCCGCTGCCGCAGGTAAAATTCGGATATACTCAGAAAATCAATATTCTTTCGATAATGAAATAATTAACAAAACTTCCAGGACACGCCGCTGAACCACCAGCACAAACAGCTGATGCTGCTGCTGCTGCTCCAGCATATCCAACCTTCCAGAACTAAATATAAAATTCAAACTTATGTAATTTATTGTATTTATTTTCGGAATTTGTGCCATCTAAACTGTATCTCATTAACACGATTTTTTTTCAAACTCTTTAATTACTTGTCTAAAATCAAAGCAAGTAAAAAGAAAACAACACATATTGATTTTCATGGGGTTGAAACAATCTTCATGGGCATTGACGGCGGCACAAGAGAGAGCGAGAAAAAGATAAATAAACTATATAATGCCAGTTGGGAATTGGGTTCAATAATTACCATCATCATCTAATGAGTGATAGGAAAATCAAAAAGCGATAAATTTGAACGATTCCACAACATGACCAACAAAATACACCATCTTCTAAAATGTTGTTTTCGGGGGTATATTAGAGAAAGAAAGAAATAACCTATAGTAAATGTTACCGGTAGAAGTGACTACTTAGATAATGATAAGAAATGTAAGACCACCTGGTATTTTCAAAAGGAAGTACAATCAAGATGTGAATAAAGAGAAGTTGGATTAGAAAATTTGCATATTCTCTCTTCTGGTGATTTTTTGGGGGAAAAACCTACGAGGGTTGATAAAAATTGAATTTGGGGGAGGAATGATTACAAAAACCTTGCTTCGTGTTTCATATCCTAAGAAAATTAGTAAGAAAGGACTAATTGATTAAAAGTTTTGTAAGAAAGACAATAAAAGATGGAGTAGGGGAATGAAACAAAAAAATTTTACAATCTGCGAGTTTGAATTGACTATGTACAAATTTATGGTACATGACAAATTGTACTGCATATAATGCTATTTTGTAAATGTACATCATCAGTAGTGTGCGAGACTCTCCTCGGATGTCCACTTGTTTTTGAGCTGAGACAACGAAACTCGACGATTATACTTTGACAATTGTGGATTCATTCCGAGTCGGCTGTTTCTGCAAAAAAAAAGAAGAATTTAATGGAAACCCCAACAAACAAACAAACCTAGCTCTCAAATGTGGTGGCAAGTTGTCTTGACTGGTATTTGATTTACTGTTGAAATCACCGCCAGCAACGTTAGATTCACGTCCAGCTTGGGACAAGCACATCATTGAACCAGCAACATTTCGATGCTTCAGCAAAACCTTGGTTGGTTGAGAAGAATGCTTAGTAGAGGATCCACGTCCTGACATCATTTGTTGGAAACGATGATGCTTTGAAACTGTGTGATCTTCATTTTCCGGAGTTGCATTTGGATCGAAAAGTCGTTCGTCAAGAAGCATACGTTGCTGAAAATAATTTACAAATTTCCCAAAAAATTGAAGAACTAGAATCTTACATGAATCGCAATCGTTTGGAATTCCTTGTCTGTTGGATGAACAAACTCGCAACGCAATCCATATGGACAGAAACCGGTTCCACCACGAGCAAAGTTTTTGCACAACTTGGTCTTGTATTTATTATTCGGATACCGGACAGGAATCTCCACAGTTCTGAGCTCTTTGAGTCCATGTGCGAATTTACACCGTGATCCCATTTCGCATGGTTTTGTGCCAGAAGCATGCATCATACACAGACGAGTCTTGTAGTTTGTTGGTTGAGCAATTGTAGCCAAGTTTTGTGAACCACTGTTGAAATTACCGCGACCACCTCGTTTTTGCTGAAAATGAAAACCGTACTTTTTCAGAGCTGTTTTTGAAAGTTTATACTTCGATCAAATTCTCCTTTTCGGCGCTCATGGTATCGTCGTTTGCGTGATCAATGGTAATCTTTGAAAGATCGTCAATTGGGAGCAAATCATCATCATGTTCCATTGCTCGATGGTATCTGAATTGGATATTTTTGTTCCGTCCTTGCTGAGCGGCTTCATATTCCATGTTTGTTGGCAATGGTGTAGATGATGTAAGCGGTCCACGTGAATTTGTAGCTGAAAATTGGGCAATGTTATTAGGCGTAAAATTTAAATACAAACCTTTATTCAATTCAGCTTGTGGAGCTTGTTGCTGTGATGCTAAATTTGAAGCAATCATCGGCATTGGTGACGGCATAACTCCCATTTGCTCTGGTGCTCCCATCATTTGTGTCGGCATTGCTTGATAATACATTGGCGCGGCTTGAGCTGGCATTTGTCCCATTGGTTGTGGATAATAAATGATTTGTGGTTGTTGTGTCATTCCATTCGCAGCCGGTGCTGTTTGTTGAGTTGGTGCAGGCATGTAGATGTATGGCTGATTCGGCATGACCATTTGTTGTTGAGCAGCAGCACCACCCATGTATTGTTGGCCATTCGAATCTGGATAAAACTGTCCTTGTTGACCATATTGTTGTCCATTCGCTGCTTGTTGCACGTAAGTCGGCATTTGTTGGGTTCCCGTTTGAACTGGCGCAGCATAGTAGTACTAAAAATAAAAATCGATAATTTTCCGTGTAAAAACTTTGAGGAAAACAAACCTGTGGTTCATATGCCATTTGCTGGTGTTGTGACTGCTGTTGCGATGGTGCCGTCGACGTTGGTGGCATTCCGCTCGGCGCTGATTGCATTTTGTCTTGAATTTTAATTTTTTTAAAGAAACAACAAATAAAAAAGAGAAAAATCTGAATAAATGGTGTTCATTGTAAGTTGCGAAGAAACCACATATGTAAAAATGAATTTTTTTCGCGCCGTTTGTTCAATAGATCAAAAAATAAACTGACGTGGAGAAAAAGATCAAAAATGAAAGAAAATAGGATTAGAAAATTTCTGGCCTGAGATCGTATTACACTTTATCTTATTCGTTTCGAGACACATACAATGTTTAGGGTTGTGTGCCTTTAACGATACAGTAACCATTTGGACCACAAAAATCATTACATTCTGTTTTTGATATTTAAGAAACATTGAATTTTCATTAAAAATAGCGAAAATAAATACAAAGAATAATTTTTAAAAAATACAGTAACACATTTAAAAAAGGTGTACTTAGCAGACAGTAACAAGCCGACGCGTCTTTTTGAACCCTATTTTTTGGCACGGTGGGAAAAAAGCTACGCAAAACTGTCCTGGACTAGTTTTCTTCAGCGCACAGAAAAAGTGGAAACCTAGGCCACACGTTAGCGCGGAAATTTAAATTTCTAGTCCACCACTCAAGTTCGATAGATTATTTGAATGATTTTTATTGATTGAAATAGCAAAACAGCCGAAGAAGGAATGTGATTAATGTATTTTTTTAAAAATTATATTAATTTTTTGAAAAAAAAAACTTCATTATATTGTATTTATATCATTCGTTATATCATATATAGTTATAATTAATGTATAACCGATTCATGTTTAAATTTTTAAGAAAGTTCTTTGATTAAATTATAAAAAAAAAATTTCAGTGAAGATCGAAAAATCCGAAAATTACTGTTTTTATTGGTTTTTTGTCGGATAAAAAAGAAATAGCCAAAAAAGTGGGCTTTACCGAAAGGTATAGATATCCCATATCTATCTCTGAGTTCTCAAAACCACCCACCAATGCAATACGACTAACTTTTTTTGTGCATTTGCTGGATTCTTCACGTAATAATGCTCCCGGACTAGTAAACTTATTCTAGGTCATCGTTTTTAAGCAAAATTCACCTTTAAATATGACATTTTTCATTTCAAAAACTACGGAATATGAACAACCTCTTCAAGCGCACCTTTTGCCAGAAGTCTTATAAATTTTTAAAAAAAAAACTCTCCTATCGTGTTCCACTTTGATCTAGTCGGTAGGTAATTTGTTTGGTGCGCTAGACCAGATTTTCGATTTTCGATTCGTTTTTTTGAAAAAAAATTGCGAAAAAGTGAAATCTCATTAGAGCGAAAAATGTTTCATTTTTGCATTTTTCCTTAGAAGAGATAATTTCTTTGAATTTTCGTTGTTTTTTTCAAAATTGTTTCAAATCCTAGTTTACTTCACTAATTGATGAAATTTAAGGTAACACAATGATATTGTTTCTTATTCTATCATTAATTCCTTCGGTTGATCCGAGTGCTGTAAGTCATATATAAGCAATTTTCTGATTAAAAATTGAATTTTCAGGCAATAATAGCAACAAAATCGCTTCAGCGATTTCCACGAAGCGACGAATACAATGTCTCCTATCATTTGTTCAATATTGGAGACAAAGCTGCGGTAGACATCTTTCTTGACGACAAAAAATCATTCCCAAAGGAAATGTTTATGATCAAAAATGGCGAAAGAGTGGTTAACATTGGGTCTTTACTGCCAGGTCGACATGTTTCGGTTGAATTACACGTAAGTGCCATCTCATACATTATTTCTTTAAAAAAAATGTTTTTAGGTAAAAATGATTGACTTTCAAACATACATCGATTTTCCTGCACGTGTGGTTTATACTGTCGAATCATTTACTCACCGCTCACTATCGAACACCCTGGGCACAATTGGTTAGTTCACATTATATTTTATTTTAATAAAAATAACAAAAAAAGGAAACAATTACAGATTTCGTGGATGATCGCCAATCAGACGTTTCCAATCTTACTACAGCGATTATCACAATTCTCGCAACAGTTGCCACCAGCATCACAATGTTTTTCTGCATTTGTAATCGAGGAAATCCGGAAAGGTACAATAATATTATATGCTTGCGAAAAAGTTCAGAAAATTTTTAAAACCAATTTTTACAAAATTGATAAATTTTCTATTTATCTAATTCTGAAAAAAGAGCAAGTAAATTAATCAATTATTGTAGTTTTATAAATTACGTAAAAACCCAAACCAATGCCCAAGAATAAATTAAAATTAAAATTTATTTTTTAAAAATAAAAATAACTAAATTTGCTTCAGAACTCGATCCGCGTTGCACTTTGTGGGAATCCTGGCTGTCATTATCGCAGTGACCGCTGTGAGCTTTTTCCTATGCGATGCTGTGTCAAATGAAAAAAGAGGTTAGTGTTGAAATTAAGAAGGAAAAATCGATCTGAAGGAAATGAAAACATGTTTAATAGCCAATTTTAGTTTAAATGTTAACACTGGGAATATTTAGAGTTGTTATGTATTTAAAGGCATTCTTAAATAATTCACGAAATTACTTAAATCAGTTCAGAATCCAAATAATTTCTCGAAAATTACCAGAAAACCAAAAAAAACCGAAAAACGTCTTTAAAACTAATAATAGGAGCACCCAGAAACTTTCCATTTCTTTTTCAATCGGTTCTTTCCTTCCCGTTCAAAACAAATGAATATAAATAATTAGCTTCTTCAGAAAAATTGGACGCTTTATTGTATTGCTACCGTTGCAATTGTTAGTGACACCACAACCATTTTTTACTTCATTGGTGAATGGTTTAGCAATTGGTATAACGGAACCTGCAATATGATTAGTAAGTTGAGAAATATTATTTATTTTATTTATACTTGGATATTTCAGAAAGTCAACAACACGCCACAAATGGGGAAGATAGTCAGAGCGACCTGTTACAGCAAATGGATCCGGAAGTATTTGAGATTATGAAGAATGTAAGTTCTTATTTATTATTCTTTATAGGGCTTCCTAACTATCGCTGGATTATTATTCAGTCAACTCTTTACCAAATGTTATAATAAAAAGAAAGTAAACGATTGTCTCTCTTATGAAAAAAATGCAAAAACTCCGAAATTAAATGTATAAATAATTAACCTCTTCAGAAAAATTGGACGCGTTATTGTATTGCTACAATTGCAATTGTTAGTGGCACAACAACCATTTTTTACTTCATTGGTGAATGGTTTAGCAATTGGTATAACGGAACCTGCAATATTTTCAGTAAGTTGAGAAATATTATTTATTTATAACTTGGGTATTTCAGAAAGTCTACAACACGCCACAAGTGGGGGAGATATTCTGATCGATGCAGCCGACAATGAGCTGCCAAGAAAATTTAGATTGACAATAGAAAAATACTACTCTAGTTTTCTTGTGATAATGTTTTCCCTCATTGTTTTTAATGTAATACTCATGTTTAACTTTTTTCGGAGTAATAAAAAGCAATATTTATCCCTCCCGTTTGATAATTTAAAAGATTTATTGTATCAAAAACAAATAGTTATCGATTGAAAAGGAAGTAACCACCACCAGGAGCTGGTTTATATTCACTCTGTCCTCCACCACCTCCAGATGTTGTTCTTGGCGGACATGGGCAATATTGTGCATCATCACCAGGATGACCATCGTCACCAACAGCTCCAGGTATTCCGTCGTCTCCTGGTATTCCAGGATTTCCTGGTGGCCCCATTAGCCCCGGTGGTCCAGGCTCTCCAATCGAATCTTCTCCATCTTCACCTTCCGCTCCTGACATTCCGGGTGGTCCCGGCGGACCTAATGGTCCTGGGAAGTTGGTGACATTCTTCCCATTCGCTCCAGGTTGCCCATCTTTTCCAGGACATCCAGATTTTCCGGGTCTTCCGGATGGTCCTGCAGGTCCTGGTGGTCCAGGCAAACCAGGAGTTGGTCCAGCGCCATTTCTTCCCGGCATTCCAGGATGACCTGCTAGACCTGGAGGTCCTAATGGTCCTGACGGTCCTGGTGGACCCATTGGACATTTCACACATTCTCCTCCAGTAACGTCCATCGCAACCTGAGTCATCGCATTCATTCCAGGTTTTCCATCTTCGCCAGGTGTTCCAGGTTCTAAAAAATGGGAACTTTTATATAGCTGGATTCCAAATAAATTGATATTCACCTCCCGGAGTACCGTTTTCCCCTGGTGGGCCTACTAGCCCCGGTGGACATTGAGTAGGTGCCTCACAACCTGGAAAAATTGTACAAATAGAAGAATTTAACTATGCTTTACCACATGATGATCCTCCACCCTCTGGTTTTGAAACTGCCGAGTTCACAACATCATAACCAGCCTGTTTTTTACGCCTCTCCAAATTCAAAAAGAATCCTTCTGATCTTTGCATATTCTTCCAAGCATCATCGAAATATCCCTAAAATTAAAATTAACCCTAACAGAGATTATTAATATCACTCACATTAAAATCCTTCAAATCCTCCGTGATTTCAGAATTAAACTCATGAATATCAGAAATGATAAAAACAACCAAGCACAATGCAAGACCAACCGAACAAGCCGATGCTGCAAAGATGATTCCAACAATCTTGGACATGCCCGAAAGAAATAGAATAGAATATTATAACGCGCTGTCAGACCTGAATAAATACTCTAACTTTTACAACCAATTAGTTTCGATGTTTGTAAGTAAATAGCTGCGGTTTTGATAATGGTTCATGAAAAAAACTTGTACAATTAGTCACAAGGAAAAACGTTGTATAATTATCAAACCAGAAAACGTAAGTGTGGCTTACTGGATCTGCAAAAAAATCCGATTTTGATTATTGCTCGTTGAAACAAGTGACACCCTGTCTTTAAACGGTGGTTTAAAAAGACCAGGTTTTTAATAATTTTTGGCAAAAAAAAACGACATAATAGATGCCTAGAGTGTTACAGGGTGGCTTTAATATATATATTTTTGCAACAAAAAAAATTCTATAGCTTTATAATAATATTTAATCATGGGGAAACTTTACAAAAATTTGAAAAATATCTTTTGAACGACAAAAAACAAATTAGTTGTAATTTTTCTATTATGATTTTTTAATTTCATGTGACTTTCTCGTCCCCGACTAATACAACATTCTCTGGCACGCAAGCAAAATTATGATTTTTCCCTAGAATAAGTTAAAAGCTTTGTCATGTGCGAATACATAAAAGACACACTGTATATTATTGTCAACTCAAATATTCTTGATCATGCGAGTTGGTTTTGACCTACTCAGAAAAGCTAAGTCTCTCACGCAGTCGTTCTATTTTTACGTGCGAGCGGTTGCGCTGCGGTCTTTTTGTAAAAAATTGATGATCCAAAATTTTTAACTTGACAATAACTCATGCCGTAAATATTTTTTAGTATTTCATCATTGCATTTTTCTTGCAACCATGGCCTAGAAATCCATATTGTAGGCCACCTCTCTTCTATTGTTGAAAATGCTCCCTTTCCTTTTCCGGTGAGTTTAATGACTGTTCTTTTTTAAATGACTGTTCCCGTTTTCATTTTCCTTCCACTTCTCAAAAAAATAGTTTTGAATTTTAGCGATCTTTTCTCGAATACCAAAAAGAAAAAAACTCGAAACAACGCAGCTGTTGAACACCTGGTATTCGAAAAACAAAAATCTGATTTCTGACCATTTTCGTTCGTTTCTCAAATTTCAATAATACAAATGTTCTCACAGTCTGTGACCATATTTTCGTCTATTCATTCTCTTCTTATCAATCCCTCGAATCTTTCCAATATTTCCGACTTCACAGGAGGTCATCATCCTGTTTCCCTTTCCTTCAAATTGTTCCATCTTCTTTCTCTCCATAATATAAACAACATAGTTAATTCACTTCAGTTTAAGAAAACAAAACAACATTTTTTCCCAACTTTTTTATAAAAATTTTTTTGTAGAAAAAAACGTAATCCATTTGAGCCTCCAAAAGTGCTATCCCATTTCTCGATGCTTTTTCTTCTTCTTCTTCTTCCATTTTTTTTCCTTTTTCTGCCCGACATCTCTTTAGTTTTTGCATTTTTTTGCACGACTTCAATTCCAAATGAGGAAATAGAGAAAAAGAGCAGGCCTGGAGGAATTTGACATCAGTATAACGTTTCGAGATTCTTTTTTTTTCACTTTGTGCGATTCGTACTATTTTGTTGCCCTTACTAGATTTTTAATTATTTGATTCAATGTATTAAATTTATCAATAAATTATTTTTATATTACTCTCGAATTTTCAAGTTTTAAAAATAAAAAATATCTTTAGATAAAAAAATAATGAAAAAGTCGAAAAATTCAAAATTTTCAGAATGTTTAAAAAAATTTTCCAGTTTTTGGGTGATCTACAATTAATTAGACAATATCTAAATATTTGGGATATTTTGATTTTAAAGGAGGGTTTTACGGAGCTAATAAATGCATCTGATATGAAAATAAACTTCATACTCATTCCAAATCTGTTTTTGAAATTTTCTAAAACCACCTAGAAGCCGAGAAAATGCGCCTCAAAATAATGACATAGAAAAAGTGTCCACCGGCGAAAACTAGTCCGCAGGCATGAAAAAATCCAAAAAAATTAAAATAAGAATTCTGCATAACTATTTGTTAACGAAACATGAAAAAAGCTCTTAGGAAAAAGTTCGGCCAGTGGACTAGTTTTCGGCGCTGGACACTTTTTCTAGGTCATTGTTTTGAAGCTCATTTTCTCGGCTTCTATGTGGTTTTAAAAAATTTTAAAAACAGATGTGGAATGAGAATGACGTCTATTTTCATCCCAGAAGCATTCATTAGCTCCGTAAAGCCCTCCTTTACGAGAAAACTCATAGGAAAAACGCTCATAGGACAAAGTTCGGCCAGGTTGACACTTTTCTAGGCCATTGTTTTGAAGCTCATTTTCTCGTTTTCTAGGTGGTTTTAGAAAACTTAAAAAACAGATTTGGAATGAGAATGAAGTCTATTTTTTTTCCAATTGCATTCAATAGCTCTATAAAGTCTTCCTTTAAGATCCAAAGTTTTGTGAAAAATTATAAATAGGCTTAAAAGTTTTCAAATTTTGAAAATCGTGATTTCTTGAGTAGAAATATTAATTTTTATTTGCCCGTTTATATCAACCACACTGGACCCCCCTTTAAAAAATACATTTTTTTGACCGGGCTGACTTTGGTTCTATCTTCTAAGACCGCGTTTAAGTTTCTTTTTTTTTTAATTCATCAAACATTGAAGTTAGATTTGAAATATGTTTTCAAATTATCTTTTTAAATGCAAAAGCGAAAGATATTCATTCCATGCTTGAATCTATACAATGTGAACTCCAAGTTTGAATCAACACAAACGCCTTACCGGAATTGAAATTAATATAGGGTAAAAAATGGTACACCATCTTTAAGAATTTGAAATACACTTCTCAAAATAAACAAAAACAAGGTTTACTTCGAATCCCATCAAACATCCCCCCAATAAACCCTCACTTCTATTCCGGTCAAATGTAATTCACCAAAACTTTTTTTTTGAAACGCATAGTCCCATTCAAAACCCTTTTCAATCATAACACCCAATTGACCATTCCGTTATATGTTTTTTTGTTGTCAATCTTCCAACAAATGAAGAATCGAACATCCGTCGGATATTCATTCCATTTACCCGTTTCAAACCCCCCACCCATCTTTCCCATTTTCACCTCTTTCCTCCGATTTATTTTATATTCATTGTCAAACAATCTAATACCTCAAGTCATCGAGACAAGGTTCTTTCACAAAAAAAAAATTCTGTTTACCTTTCGGACTATCAATTTCTTTTCTTATTTACGTCAAGTTTTTTTTCAGTTCCACAATCCCAATTTAGTGATTTTGCGAGAAAAAAATGCACCTTTTCTCCTCCCATCCTTTTAAAAACAGTGTAAATCCATTGGGAATTCTCCCCCCAGTTTCTCAACCCATAATTCTATTTTTTTTTGTTCGTCTTCTATGTATCTTTGCCCAGTCGTTTTCTGTGTTTCCTCCTACACTCATTTGGTGTTCTAGTTCTTTCGAGACATCTTTAATGGCTCGTGTTCCCTCCAGGCATATATTGCCATACGCATTTTTTGTTTTATGTCCTAACGCGATTTATGGCTGCAAAATTTATGGTTTCAGATTTTTTTTCTTTTTTTTTTTGGACGAGGAAGCGAATAGGATTCAATTCTTAGAAAATTGTAAAAAATTGTAAAATACCTGTAAAAAATCAATAACTAAGAATTGGAATGAATCCATAATAATTAGACAAAAATGTAGAATCGAAACAGTTAAAATCATCCTCAATCCAAATTAGTTTTTAAAATTTTCCTAAAACCACGTATAAACCGAGAAAATGAGCTTCAAAAATGGCCTAGAAAACGTTTCCAACAGCGAAAACTAGTCCGCGGGGCGTGAAGATTCCAGAAAAAAAGCAAAAACATAAAAAAGGACTGATATGAACATTTTTCATAAATATTTATCAATAAATCATAAAAAAGGATAATTGGAAAAAGTTCGGCCAGGTGGGAACTTTTTCTCGGCCATTGTTTTGAAGCACTTTTTCTCGGCTTCTACATGGTTTCCGAAAATTTTAAAAACAGATTTGGAATGAGTATTTGTTCTATATTAATCCGTCCCAATTACATCTGTAAGATATGAAAAATTCTTCTTTTAAAGGCAGTGGGTGTGTCAGGTTGTCAAATATCAAACCATTAAAACTAAAATATTCGAAATCCCCCGCAATTGTAGTTTTTTGTGTAAGATGATTAGATAACAATCATAAACAATCATATAATTGTATGCTCAAAAGTTATCATTCACCGACTTATTAATACAGACAACAACATATTTCGAAAGTTTTCCTACGGCAAATTTGCTCCAATGTGTCCGAAACTATAACAGCAATCATTTTTGACACTTTGCAGCCCGCCTCAATTTATGGCATGTCATTATCCAAGCGGTGCTACTTTTTTCTTTATTTGTTCTTTAATTATTCAACTTTTACATTATTTAGTTTTTTCTATATTATTTTTCTTAAAGACAGAGTTCCAGCGACAAGAGATAACGAGAATTGAAATTAAAGGCAGTGGTTCATTTAATTTCAATTTCTCCAGAATTTTGACCTTAGGTGTGCATTTGTTCTAAATTTAAGAAAATTAAAAATTTCATTTGATAAAAATAGGACAAAACGTAAATATGAAATAAGTGGCACACTGTCTTTAAACTCAAAAAAAGCTTGATGTCTTAAATTCCATGTTTTTCATTGTGTGAAACAATTCATAAACCAAAACGAAGAACTGACAGGTTTTCCCAAATAATTAGGTATTCCATTCTCATTCCCAATAGTGTTATGTTTTTGACATTTTCTCATGCCATGTCAAAAACTTTGACAGCGAACTAAACCCCCCCCCCCTCATTTCTGGAGGAGACGTCTTCCTATTTTTGTTGCTTTTCACATTATTCTCCTTCTCGTGGAAATTTTAATAAATTCGAAAAATCTAAAAACCAGAATTCTTCACATAATTAGCAACAATTCGCCGCTCTGGTGGAATTGGAATGCGAAGCAAAAAGTTGCATGAAAATTAAAAGGAAAACAGAACCTTATCAATGAAAATTTTTATATTTCTGGCAACAAAGTCGTTATCTTGTTTCTTTTTTTTTTCAAGCATTCGCGAAACGACTATGAGCTTTTTTTCGATCTTTGGTCAGTTGTTTTTTATGACTTTCAAGTGATATTCAATTTTTTTCCTGAATTCTGAATTCATAAATTTTATTGAAAATTTAAATTTGTTAGCAAAGAATTTTTACCTTATCAATTTAAATTCTTTTTGAAAAAAAAAATTAAATTACACCTTGTCTTTAAGGCTTCATTTCATAGAAACAACCAGTGTGGTTAACGGAAAAAATGAAAATTCTCAAGAAATCACGATTTTCAAAATTTGAAAACTTTTAAGCCTATTTATAATTTTTCACAACACTTTGGATCTTAAAGGAAGACTTTATAGAGAGCTATTGAATGCAATTGGAAAAAAAAACTAGACTTCATTCTCATTCCAAATCTGTTTTTAAAATGTTCTAAAACCACCTAGAAGCTGAGAAAATGCGCTTCAAAACAATGGCCTAGAAAAAGTTTCCACCTTCTCGAATTTTTTCCTATAAGCGTTTTTCGTGTTTCGTTAATAACTATTTATGCAGAATGCTTTTATTAGTCCTTTTTAATTTATGTTTTTTCGAATTTTTCATGCCTGCGGACTAGTTTTCGCAGCTGTTCTAGGCCATTATTTTGAAGCTTGTTTTCTCGGCTTCTAGATGGTTTTAGAAAAATTTAAAAACAGATTTGGAATGGGTATCTTCTCAATTTGCATTCATTATTTCCGAAAAGCCCTCCTTTAAATTCTGAAAGTACGAAATTTTCGGTTTCAAAACGACAAAACCCTATAAAAAATTAAATATTTTCAAAGAAATTATAGCATTTTGTCAAAATTTTGAAGATGACGCTTTTAAGATAGTGTAATAAATTTATTTGGAAAAAAACAACTGTGGACACGTTTAAACAAAATGTGCTATATGGCCTAGGTTTGGATTTCTAGGCCATTGTTCACAGATTTCAGGAAAGTGGTGCTTATTAAAGATTTGAATGAAAAAACCAAATTTTTTGCCTTTAGTATAAAAAACATAGGAACTCACTTTTCTGGGTTTCTAGGCCAAATCCCCCAGTAATCGGTACTTTTGTAAGTGGGACCACGTCTTTAAAGTTTAACTTCAATAAAATTTATAGAGATTCTTTATAATAAAATAAAATAATCTACTAACCTAAATCATCAAACTATGAAATACAACTTGAACCAAAATATGAATACAACATGTGAATTTCTCAAAGTGATTCTCAACAAAACTCGTATAACATTAAACTTCATACATATTCTAAAACCTAGCTGCCTATTTCACCAAGTGCCCATCCATGTTCACTCCTAGCAACTTGAAATGTTAATTATTTCCCCCTTTTTTCCTTTTTTTCCTCTCTCCTTTTATTTTAATCAGCTTTCCGTTTTCCTTTTCTCAATACTTTTCACATTTGCTCCCCCCCCCCATCTCTCTCCCGCCCCATATTTTCTCACATTGTATGTTCAAATTACCTCCAGGTATTTATGTTGTCGCAACATTCATCCATTTCCTTTTTCGTCGCAAAAAAGAACACGTTCACAAGTTGTGTATGTGTGTATCCGCTGCAAAAGAATGTTGCTGGTTGTTTCAAACGTTGCTGTTTCTTTTTTCAGGTGTTTTGAAATACAAATTTCCGATTCGTTTTTTTTTTCTGTTCCCAAATAAAAATATATTTCATTCATTTATGTGTACGCAGCCGCCGTTTTCCCAAAAATTTTCTAAACACAAGAAATTTTTTGTTTGTCGTTAGGGAGTTTTTTTCTCATTTATCATTTCCGGGGGCCAACCTGTGGGTGACTCATACAACTTTTTCTCCTCAGGTTTTCTTTGATATGTAACACATCAAGGTGTCAGTTTTCCCCAAATATGAATTATTGATTTCATTCCTTTGTCCTTTTTCTCTTAATCCGCTCTCAATGGCTAATATATTCATCTTACATGCTATAATCCTACAGAGCAAGTTCAGAGCAAGAAAATGGCGGATGTTGCGTCGCCGACAATCGATGAGAAACCTTGTTTTGGAGCCAATCCGCAGATTTTTAAATTAGGACTTGGAAAACAGGTAAATAATTTTCAATTCTAAATTTAAATTAATAGAAACAATCTATGTTCAAAATAAACTGAAATAAAAAAAATCAACATTTCCAAATGTTTTCCCGAAAACTGACCAAGTTATTCTAAACTTAGAATTTTAGTGAATTTTAGTATCAAAACGATTAAAAAACTATTAAGAATAAACTTTTTCGTTGGTTCCTAATGTTCAAAATAACCAAAACACCGATATTTTGGAGGTTTTAAAAATTGAGCTTGAATTTTCAAATCGATTACGCTTTTATTACGCTTTACTCGCTCCACATGCTCGTTTTAATTAAAGGAGGGCTTTACGGAGATAATAAATGCAACTTAAATGAAAATGGACTTCATTCTCATTCCAAATCTGTTTTTGAAATTTTCTAAAACCACCTAGAAGCCGAGAAAATGAGCTTCAAAACAATGGCCTAGAAAAAGTTGACTTAACTTTTTCCTATGAGCTTTTTTTGAGTTTGTTTAATAAATACATATGCAGAATAATTATATCAGTCCTTTTTTATGTTTTTTCATTTTAATTTATGTTTTTTTTTGTATTTTTCATGCCTGCGGACTAGTTTTCGCCGGTGGCTCCTTTTTCTAGGCCATTGTTTTGAGGAGCGTTTTCTCGGCTTCTAGGTGGTTTTAGAAATTTTTAAAAACAGATTTGGAATGGGAATGAAGTCTATGTTCATCCCAGATGCATTCATTAGCTCCGTAAAGCCCTCCATTAAAATATTTTATTTAAAAAAAAAGCGTTAGAATATAAAATTTTCAATACCGATTTAAAAAATTGACAAAAATGGCAATTAAAAATATTTTTTTCAAAAAATTTGACCTGTTTTTAATTTTGCTAAAATTTATTTTTCTTGATTTTCTCGAGCTTCACATTTTCAAAATTTTACAGAAATAATATCGAATGTTTAAAACCATCAAAAATATTATTGTTTTTGTTATTATAGACAAAAAAATCCGAACCGTGAAAAGAACAAAATAAAACCATATATTCCCATCAAATTTACACCCTTTTTCACATGGTTGTTTTCTTTCGAAACACCTATACAAAATGTTTGTTTTGTTCGGAAAAAGTGGTAATAAATACCAATGAGGAGTACTTCTCCCTTTATTATATTATTTCCCTATTTGTCTTTTGCAGCATATTCTTGCACATGATATCGGACAAGGTTCCATATGTCGGAATGGTTCCGACTGTCATTGTGAAGGGTTGGATCTACATTTCTGGAGAAAAATGTGCAAAAATTGTGGTTGTCGGATGGATGAACACGACGTTATGCTCCCCAATGAATATGATCATGCTCAAATTGTAATAGGGAGATTATTTGGAGCGAGGGAGCATTTTGAAAAAGCCCTTCCGAAACCAGGAATGTATAAACCATCATCAGATACACAAAATATTATGGTGATTTTTAAATTGGCTTTTACTTCTAATTTTGTTTTTTTCAGTCTCAAAGAACTCAGCCAACAGCTGTTTATAACTTCAAAATGTCTACATCGCCCAATAATTTAGAAGATAAATTAAGAAATGGACCAAGTTCTAAATCACAAAACCTTCAATATGCATGGGCTCCATTACCTGATAAGGATCTCGTTACAAAATATATGAATTGTTTACCTGAAGATGAAAGGCCAATTGTTGGATCAAAGGGCGAACAAAACCGAAAATCCAGGCTACAGTTCCAAGTAAGCGGGAGCTTCCGACATGAATTAATATCTCACTTCTTTATAGCTCCCTCTATACGATTGCAACGTGGAAGACGCTCGTTTTGTTGAAGAAAAAGATGTTAAAACCCTTCAATCCTTTGTTGAAAATGTTAAAAACAACGTGATCGGTGTTGGAAAAGTTGTCGAAATTGGAAAAGATGTCTTGGAAAATGAAACATGTACCGATTTTGAGAAATCCATGTTTGATGCTCTCAAGGGTCTGAAAATTGGGGAAACGGTTTGTTTAACAAGCTTTTTTTTTAAAAGAAATGACCACAAAAAATAAATTTATCCATTTCAGGAATGCAAAGATTGCTCAGAAGTTATGAAAACCGGTGAAATTGGTGTCGAATGCACCCATCAGGCTCATCAAGATACATACCATCCAAACTGTTTCAGATGTGATTCCTGTCGACAATTGCTTGTTGATAATATTTACTTCTTCTATAAAAATAAGTAAGCTTTGGATGCTGATATCCTTTTTTCCAAATCCATTTTTCATAGATACTACTGTGGTCGTCACTACGCTGACATTCTTTACCCTCGATGTGCCGGATGTGATGAATTGATTTTTGCAAACGAATACACATTCGCCGAGGAAAAATCATGGCATTTTGATCATTTTGCATGCTTTAAATGTGATTTTAAGCTCGGCGGATCGAGATATATGACAAGAGATGAGAATCCCTATTGTTTGGAATGTTATTTGAAACATTTTGCAAAGGTTAGTTATAATTTACAAAGTTGATTTTTTGTAGTTTAATTAATTGTTTCCGAAAATAAAATCGGTCATTTTTGATGTAAACGTGCTTTAAAATTTAGTAAAATATTTAGTTTTTAATTTATAAACTGAAATTATTTGATATCGTGCCGCTAAAAACCAACAAATGGTCACTTTCATTGAAATTTGATAATTTTTTAATGTATTTTCCATAAAAATTGAACTTTTACTCATTCCAAATCTGTTTTCAAAATGTTCTAAAACCACCTAGAAACCGATAAAACCAGCTTCGAAGCAATGGCCTAGAAAAGATGTACCACCGTCAAAAACTAGTCCGCTGGCATAATTCAGAAAAATGCGAAAAAATAAAGTACAAGTAACCAATTTATGGTTTCAGAACATTTTAAATAAACTGATTTGGATTGAGTTGAAGTTCTTTTTTATCAAAGGTTCATTCATCGCATCTGTAAGAGGGTCCTATCCTCCTTTAAAATTATATTTTGAGAGTTTTTCAATTTTTAAAATGCTCATCTTGGCAAAATTAATATAGAATTTTGATGGTAAATTTTATGAAACTTTCGAAATGATATTTATTTCTAAAAAGGTTGAGCAAAGCTATGAGCTTTGAATATTCTGAAGTTCATGAAACTAAAAATAAGCTGAGCATTTTGACAGGTGGTTTATTTTCCATCTTTCTGATGAATCTAGAGGTTTTTCGATTAATCTGAGCCAATAAAACCTGAATTTTGGAAAATTTCGGGATAATTAGACTTCGAATAACTCATATTTTTAGACATGCGATACATGTCAAACAAAAATCGGACCTGATGAGAAACGACTAAACTACAATGATACACATTGGCATGCTGAAGAACGATGCTTTCAGTAAGTTTTCCATTTAAAGGAGGTATGAGGGGACGAAATAAATGGTTAAAAAATTATAAAAGTATGATTGTTTATAAATAAAAGAAAAAAACCCAAATAAATTCTAAATAAAGAACCATAACACCATAGATCGCCCTAATGGCCGAAGAAACACCTTTTAGTTTTCTAGGCCGTTTGTCTGCCGTCTGATTATTTTTTGAAATTTTATTTTTTAATACTCTTTTATGCATAATTTTCTCTGAAAAAAACTGAAAGACAAGAAAAAAATTCAAAAAAAAATCAGACGGCCGAGAAAAAACAAACGACCTAGACAACCCCAACAGGCGTTTCTTCGGCCATTAGGGCGAGCAACGGTTTTATTTATTTTTATTTATTTTGGAATTTTTTTATAAACAATCATACTTCATTATTTTTAAACCATCTATTTCGTCCCCTCAGGTCTCCTTTAAGTCAAGTTGTTTTTTCATTTTCAATTCTTTTCCAGGTGTGTTCAATGCAAAATGAACCTAATAGGCAAAAAGTTTATGCTTAAAAACCATAAACTTTTATGCTCATCCCAATGCAAATCAAATTACAATTCCCAGCATCCAAACGATCAATTATAACATGACATAATAATTTAAAATCTTCTAAATTAATATTATTCATCTCATTTTAATAATTTAGCTTAAGCTTCTAATTGTATAGAATTTACTTGTGAATTTTGTGTTCTCTTGTGCGGGCTTTTAAAAAAAATAATTAAAAAAAAATATTTTCGAACGAAAAATTATAAAAAAATTTATTTAAAAAATACAAAAATAGTACAAAATAAATCCTGAGTTATGAGCCCCTTATATTCAATTGAAAATAGTACACAATTTACATATTTACAATTTCAATGGTACATTATCTTTAAGTCATGCATGCCACATTCCGTTGCTTTACTTTCTGAATAAGAGCATCGAAATTCTTGTCCGTGAACGTGTGTCCAGCATCCTTGGAAATTGCAGACAATGTCTCGTTGTTAATTGTCACCGCGTTTGGGGCAGTTGACTGGAAATTTGTGATACTTAATTGGTTTAATTAGAAAAAAAACACGTGAGCTTTGATTTCAACCGAAAAAAACATTGAATTGATAAGATTTGTTACTATTTTTATGATGGGAAGTAAGAAACAATTTTTCAAGTTTTACTATTTAGTTACACCCAACAAAATACCACCTGATCACTTATCGTAAATTCTTCAACATTTTTTTTTGGTATTGATGTTGATGGATCAGAAAAATAACAACATTGTTATTTTTAGAATTGTGAAACAAGTTGTCAAAATTCATATAGTTTCGAGTCGAAAAATCGCGAGAAAAAGGTCTGAACTTATCTTTTTTTAAAGATGAACTGATAATTGAAAATCGAAAAATCAAGGGAATTAAAATTAATGATTTGAACAAGAGTAGAGAAATTGAAATTTTCTGAAAGCATTAGGGTTTTTAGTGAGATGAGTTATTTCTGAAAGACTTATGAACGTTTGAAGGTTGCTCAAAAACTTTCTCAATAATGGATAGTTTTTTCAAAGTTTAGTCACTTGTTAAGAAATTTGAGCCAATTATTCACATTTTTGCCTCTCATTGTATTTGAGTTTTATTAACTTTTAAAGCAATTTATGAGCATTTGGAGGTTTCTCTGTATTTCAAGCCGGTTTGCAAAATTTGAGCAATTTTTAAAATTAAAGACATCTGTTCAGTTAATTTGACCCTACCTGATTTTCAAAAAAAAAACATGATTACAATATAAAATCCGCAAATTTTTTATCTGTAATTGACAAAATTCTCAAAATTTAATCTGAAACTGAAAGATACGAGTTCAGGCATGAACCTCGAAGGTTTGAATGCTAACTTGGATCAAACCCTTTAAAGACAGTGTATCAGTCAATTTGACCCTACCTGTTCTTAGTTTCAAAAATTAGAGCGTTCTTTCATTAGTGCAACGCAATTTATGCGAAATCACGCCGATAAATACACACTTCACAGCAGCGGTCCAAAGTTGAAAAAAATCAAAATTTGAATGCGCTCCGGTCCGTGTGACGCGGTCGTGTTCCGTGCAACGCAGTCGGAATTGGCGCGAAACACAATTATTCGAGGTTTTGAAGCATTTCTGCTTTACGGGCAATATTTGAAAATGAAAACAGCTTCTTCGTAATAAGTGGTATGCTCTCTTTAACACCACTTCCCAGTTTTATCTAGAGTTGAAATTTCCGTATCGCAGGGAAACCTCATATTTTTGGATCAAATTCTTAAAGACACAGTTCTACTAGTTTTTACTTTTTTGTTCAATTTTTGAAATTACTTGATTCCGAAGTTTTTGAAGTTCTTATAAAAGTTGGCAAGAACTAAAGAACAGAATTGTTCCTGACAATTTTCTAAAAAAAAATAAATCGAACTTTCCGACAATTACGAAGAGGAACCATGAACTTTCGAGTGTTTTTTACTCAATTGGTTACAACTACAAAATTTTTTACAACAAAAATTGTGTCAAAATCATAATTTAAAAAAACCACCCACCGAATAGGCAACGGTATACATTTCGAAACCAGCGTTTGTTGCATCTCTTGCTCTTTGCGTCGGATCTGGACCCTTATTACTCCATCCATCAGTGAAAACTACCATCACTTTTGTGGCAATGTCTGGTCGAGCACCTTCAGATTCATCAATTTGGGTGAGGCCCTTCTCAATTCCGGCACCAATTGCAGTTGTTCCCCCTTTCGATTTCAAGTTATCAATTGCTCGAAGAACATCTTCCTGCGTTTGATATTTTCGTAAATTGAATCGTACTCTTGTCCTTCCGACGGTTGAGAAAGTCACTGCAGCAACCTGGAAACAGTTTTTATTTAAATAAAAAGGAGCTCCCTTCTGTTTGTTACCTGTGTATAATGCGGCCCAATTCTAAGCGCAGAAACAAGTCGCTTACTCAATTGTTTATAAGACTCATAAACCGGATCAGTCGTAGTTGAGAAATCCAAAACCAGAACCAAATCCAGTTCGCAACCTGTGATCGGATTCGTCGTTGTCGTTGTAGTAGTTGTCGTTGTAGTCGTCGTCGTTGTTCTGCATTTATCCTGTGCTTCTCTCAACAATCTTCTAGTAATATCAGTCGCCAAATCTCTTCCGCGATGCATCACAATGTGGTTTATATTTCCAGTAATATCCATTAGTTCTCGCCTGATAATTTTGGATTTATTTATTAATAATGAAGGTATGTTAGCTTACGTATCAACTTTTTCCGGTTCTCCAGTTGCTGCAGCGAAAACCCAAGTATTCGATTGTTCTTGCAATCGTTTACCAGGCTCTTTCGGATCGTCGGCAGATCTGAAGATTGCTTTTAGAAATTTGGCTGTCTTTAAATGAAAAAACGAAGTAAATCAGAAATAGGATACTTCATATTCAGCTCAAAAAACTCTCGATGTGGAGCTTTCGTTGAGAAATTATTAAAACTAGCACAATTCTGATATGTGTTAATTTTCAGCAAATTTCATTTTTTTTCACAAGATGTCCCCCAAACTTTTTTTCAGAAAATAACTAATTTTTTGTAGCTATTTTTTCCAGAAAATGCCTTGTTTTGAAACGAAATTCGGAAAATTTGGATTTTAAGGCCTTTTTTCCATGTTAGAACAATCGAGCTGTTTTGGAAATTTGTAACACAAACGGAACTTGTTCATGACTTTTAAATTAAAGGAGAATTTTACGGAGATAATAAATGTACCTTAAATGAAAATAGACTTCATTCCCATTCCAAATCTGTTTTTAACATTTTCTAAAACCACCTAGAAGCCGAGAAAACGCGCCTCAAAACAATGGCCTAGAAAAAGTGTCAGACGGCGAAAACTAGTCCGCAGGCATTATTACATGAACAATTCAAAAAAAATGAGAAAAACATAAAAAATGACTATTATAAGTATTCTGCATAACTATTTATTAACGAAACACGAAAAAAGATCATAGGAAAAAATTAGGCCAACTTTTTCTAGGCCATTGTTTTGAGACGCGTTTTCTCGGCGTCTAGTTGGCTTTAGAAAATTTTAAAAACAGATTTGGAATGAGAATGAAGTCTATTTTCATTTAAGGTACATTTATTAATTCCGTAAAATCCTCCTTTAATTTAAAAGTCATGAACAACTTCCGTTTCTGTCCAAGATTTCCAAAAAAGCTCAATTGTTCTACGGAAAAAATAAATGGCCTAGAAATCCAAATTTGTCGAATTTCGTTAATTATGTTCAAAAAAAGGCATTTTCTGAAAAAAATTACTGGTAAGATTTCTTAGTCTATTTTCATTCATCCTCGGGAGCTCCCCCAATATCTCACAAACCTTCCATCTGTCACAACCATAACCAAAGTCGGAATCGACGTATTTCTTTGCGCCATCAATTCCAACGCAACTTCCAACGCTTTTTTAGTATTCGTAGTTCCACCAATCGCTCGAAGTGCATTCGTTTTTTGCACAAATTCCTCATTTGTTTTGGCAAAGTTCCAAGGTAAAACTTCACGACGATAACTTAGACCCGAATATACTATCATGGCAACCTGTATAGTTCACAAAATTAAATGGGAAGAGGACAAAAGGTCACCCTATGTTTCTCTGGTCCAATTTGAAGTTCTTCCGAGACATCTGTGACGAATTTTCGACTTTTGTTAAAGCCACCTTTTACAGAATCAGATCTGAAAATGTTTCAAATGATCATCTCTAGCAGCATTTTTACCTATCCAAAACAATGAGAACATTCAGCTCGCAAGCAACTGGAAAAAGTGGAGTGGTTTGAGAATGAACGACGACAGCAAGTGCTGCCAAAGCACCCACCTGAAAAATGGCAAAATTTCAGAACAAAAATATTTCGAATTAAGAAAAAAATGGACCAACCTTTAACCAAAACATTCCGAATCTTTTTGAAATGAAAAAAATAGATCGGATTTTTATTTTTTGAAAATTTTTGGAAGTAAATAGACTAAAGTAGGCGGTCGATGAATCCGACAACTGTTTTTTTATTATTGTAAAATAAAGAACACATGGAACAGAGACTCGTTTCGTTTCTCGAACACCATATAATTACAGAGGGCAAATGATATGCTATCATCAATCATTTGGGTGTGTTGTGTATAAATGAAACGAGAATTTCAGATGACGAAAAAGCTGAAACAGTGTGCGAATTTGGGAGCGGTTCGAAGGAGTTTAAAATTTTTTGGGTTGGTATTTTTTTTAAAAAACGCTAACAAATAAATATTATATAGATACATCGGCTGGTTTTTCTTTTCGTACTATAGCTTCGTTTTATTTTTGAAACAAACGGAAGCGTGGAACTTGTTTTAAATGTCTGGTACGTTCGTAATAGAAAACATATAGCAATGGTCTTCCGACAGACCCTAACAGACCCCAATTCAAAAAAAAAGTGAAGTTATGAATTCAATAAAGTTAAAGAAATGTATCTACCCGAATCAAAATTTACGTCGGCTTTTCCAAATGAGCGAAAGTCTAAACTGAGGCAAAATCTAAACTGAGGCAAAATCTAAACTGATAAATAATTAAGAATAAACTCCCAATTTCTGAGTTGATTCAAAGGAGGACGCTAATTAATGTAACTTGGATGAAAATAGACCTCATATCCCTCCAAAATCTGTTTTTAGAATTTTCTGAAACCACCTAGAAGTCGAGAAATCTCGCTGCAAAACAATGGCCTTGAAAAATATGGCCCACCTGTTAGCTTTTTGTGTGTTATATTTATAAATATTTAAGGAAAATGTTTAATTTAGTTATTTTAAACTTATGTTTTAGATTTTTGTGGATGGACTAGTTTTCTCCGGTGGAAACTTTTTCAAGGCCATTTTTTGAAACTCGTTTTCTGGTCCTTTTAGAAAATTCTAAAAACAGATTTGGAGTGAGCATGCAGTCTATTATCATCATAGTTTCATTCGATAGCTTTTTTTTCGAAATCCCTCCTTTCAAGACAGTCTACCAAGTTATTTGAACTTTTAATTTCAGACTTTCGTTCAATTCCAACAGAATTATATTATATGTTCCACTATGTATAAATACCGGCTAAAGTTAGATAATCAAAAATAATGTTCGTTCCTGTTTATTCAAAAAAAAATGGTTTGCACAGTCAGATTATTAAATTAAAGTGTCTGTTTACTCATTTTCAATTTTGGTATTAATAGACTCAGAATCACCTATAATTAACGGAATCAGCAAAAAAAATCAGTTTAAAAGCTTCATTTCGCCAAAATCGGTCCTCCAAAACCCCAAAAACAGGTGATGGCACCACCCGTTTTGCACTGCCACCGCCTGTTTTCGGCACTTTTTCGGGAGCTGTTTTGGACCCACGAAATTTGTGAAATTCATTAATAATAGTTGATTCTGAATAGATTACAACAACAATTGAAAATCAGTAAACAATCACTTTAAAGATACTGTGCTCTGGTAAAAAATACCGTAATCATTAAAGGGACATAACAGTTCTCAACAACGCGAAAATACAAATTTTGGGTGTATAAAGTATAACCTTTTTCAATAATGTTTTTATTCGAGCGAAAAAGTTTTTTATTCTAGTCTTGCGTCCGAAATAGGCACTAAAAATGTGTACCCCTTAACTTTATTAATATTTTTATGTATTGACTCTGAATTTTTTTAATTACACTATCCCACCTACATTTTAAAATTAATCCTGAAAAAAGTTCAAAAAAATTTAGCTTCCAAATTACAAGCGGTATTTTTCAGAATAATCTTTTTTTCTCAAAGAGCATAATTAAAATGGATAAAACTCACAACTGCTAATAAATAAAACCGCAGCATAAATCAATATCGGTACAAAACTCGAATGGTAGACAAACTTATGATAAAACTCGTCCGTTTTTTCTTCTACTTCTTCAATATTCCATTTCTCGCCCCTCATCTATCCCCCGCCCCCCTCTCAACTGTTTGTTTTCTAAAAATGAGTTATAGTTATCGAAATATCAACTGACAACCTCCCTTCGCTTCATTGTCTTCGTTTGACCTTGTCGATTTTTGTTCTTTCCAACTCTCTCTCTCTCTCTCCCTCTTTTCTGATATGATACCATTTATATAGTTAACATCTTAACCATGCTGATCAAGCTAATGACCATCTGATCTGTGTAATATTAACTTTTTCTCTCTTTTTTCCTTCCCTTCTTAGATATTTGTCCTTTCGAAGGCGGAAATTCCTGTCTCTGGAAAATTTGAGGTGTTGTTCCTTCAGATATTTACTGTTTTGTTTGATCGAAATTGACGTCTTGAAGTTTCTCAACGATTAATGATCAACAAATTCTCATTGAACCATGCAACTGAAAGTGCAACAAACTTGTGATCTGAAGTGTTGAAATTACCAAAAATATAAAGAAAACAAAATAAGAAAATCATGATTTAGTCACAAAAATAGTATGTAATTTTATTGAAAGAAAAGCAAGAAAGACAAAAAAGGAAGAGTATCGAATGGAAAGAGATTGGGGGGTATTCTAGCAAATTCGGAGAGAGATCCACAACCCGTAATAAGTATATGTCTAGAAAAATGAAGAAATTGTGTCCAGTGTTGGTTAATGTGACTAGACATAATGTGTCCTTGTTGGTAGTGTTGGCATTGGAGGTGGTAATGACGTTTCATGCCAAGAATCACCACGTTTTAGAGATGTTTTGGTGTCATCATTCTGAAAATAGAAAAATTGGTAAATCGAAAAAAACGGGGTTTTCATTTTGTATTAGGGCTCCCAGAGTATTTCATTTTTTAAACCATGACTTCATTTGTTCATTCCAAAAACATAAATGGAATTTTGGGAACTGAACCTTAAAATCCTTGAGAAAGAACTTATCGCAAAATCCTATAAAGTGACACTGCCCTACTTAGAAGCCACAGGAAGAACTGACCGATATGGTAACAAGCATGGGAATCTAACACCATTTCCAAATTATAAAAAATCCAGCTTCTGCGTTTCTTAACACTTTCCAGAATTATCCGTCCCATATAACAACGGCCTATTGAAAAATAGACGATGATTTCCAACCCCCTGTTGTCATACACATTATATATTTCAAATTTCAAATTGCAAAGTTAAAATTAAAGTTAAAGTTTATTTACGTTAGCGGAAAAGTAACTAAAGTTTTCTTTTTTGTACTTTTTTTGAATTTTTCTTATTTTTCTGTTAACTTTATGTTTTAGGAATTTAGGTCTTGTCCTTGAAGATGGCTCAAAGGCTTTCTTAACTACTCCTCCTGATTGTCTATCACATCGACGCTTGTTAAGTTTTTTTTTACCGCAACCATTGTCTTTATATTAGTTTATTATTATTTTGAAGCGCGTTTTCTCGGCTTCTAGGTGGTTTTAGAACATTTTAAAAACAGATTTGGAATGAGAATGAATTCTATTTTCACCACAGAAGCATTCATTAGCTCCGTAAAGTACTACTTCAAACAAAAATGGCTAAGGTACAATAAAGTGCAAAAACATCGACAAGCAATGGACGGCAATTTCAGAGGAACCAGCTTCTAGTTCCTGGGCTTTAAAAGTTCCGCTGAGAACCACTGGCTGAAAAAAGACATAGGAAACAAAAAATCGAAAAAAATGAAATTTTGATCTTCACAAAAGATATTACGTTCGAGGGACTAACTTCCAAAAGTTAGTCCCCCTCCTGAAAATTGCTGTCCGTTTATCTTGCATTTTTGCACTTTTGTAACTTTCACAATTTTTTTAATTTTTTTTATTATGGTCAAATAATTAAATTAAAGACAGTGTGTCAGATAATTTGAGCCTATTTGATTTAAATTTCAAAAATTATTTTTCTCTATGCACTTAATTTCATGAAAAATGGGAATGTTCAAATTATAATTTTTCCGAAACAAAAATGAAAACAGTAACAGATATTCCGGAGCATTATTGAAACGACTGTTTCAAGCATTGGGAATGGCTCGCGCTGAATTCGCGCTCAAAATAATTTCTAGCTACCAGTTATTGAAATTTAAAGTTAAATATTCTAGATTGGATCTCTCCGAGCAATTTTATAATTAAAAAAAAACAAAAATGAAGTAGCATAATTTATCATCTTATAATTAGAAATAAAAATGGATTTAAAAAATCGTATATGTTTTTAGAACTTAAATATGTTTTTTTTCTTTTAATTAAATACCGAAAAATTTTCTAAAGTCCATAAACAATTTATTTTATATATCTTTTGACCTCAATTTTTTCCTCTGAAAACTGGTCGAAGCGACGATTGATGAGGTTGAGTAATGCGTTTCGAAGTGTTTTTTAAGTCAGTGGGTTCGAAAATGAAATGGAGTAGACTATCAATTATTCATGCAAACAATAATGCAGTTTATCAATATTTGCTTCGATCCTACATATTTCAGAAGAAAAATTGAGGTTTTTAATTCATGGAAATAAATTCTAGCACAACAATTTTAATAAAACTAAAATACGAACATCAAACACTGACCGAATCCCAATCACCTCCACCTCTTTCGGATCCATCCGTCACTTTATCATCACATACTGGCTTCCCACTTCGTCTTAGAAATATCAACCATAATTGTTCTGTCACCTAAATGTCTAGAAATGTATTAAGAAACATGTATTTATTTTCAAACCTTTGCACACATCAAATTTCCGGCATGTGAAGCAATCATCTGTAACAAGAATACACCATCAGAGCGAAGGAATCGGTGTGTAAATCTTCCGATTTGATCGGATTGCATATCAAGATGTTTGGCAACAAAGTTCTCACGACATGTACTTGAAACAAGGGCGATGAACCAGAAGAATAGGTTGAGAGCTGTGATAATGGCAAGGATCTGGAACACAAATAAATTTCAATAAAACTTTGGGGTCATACCGTCAACCATAACCATAAGAAAATGAATATCTTCTCAGTTAACATATTGATGACTAGAACACATTGAACAGTATGTCTGTGAACATTTCCAAGTACTCGAATCTCGAAATCACACAAGGTTACTCTTGGAAATTTTCCAGAATCTCGCCATTCTCTGCCCTGAAAATATCGACTTGTCTTGAAGTTTGTATCTAGAACTCACCATAAAAAGATCATAGAGTACATGAGCTCCAAACATTGGATAGTCTGATGTTTCGAGAAATGAGTTCAGCATCATGAATTGTAGAATGACATTTAATAAATGTAGAGCTTTGATGAAGATGTAAACCGAAGAGACGTAAGCGCCATAGAATTTTCCTAAAATGAGAAATCTTAAATAAGTATTTTAAAAATATTAGGGTCTTTTCAAAAACTTGTTTTGTCGCAATAATTTTCCCAACAGAAATTCTAAATTTTGAATTTAAATAATACACTGATGCATCAAAAGTTAAATGTACGATTTCCTCTCCAACTTGAGAAAGGCCTCGAATATTTCCAATGCGTATCGAATTAGAATTAAAGTGGTACACTGTCTTTAACAAGGTTTTCAGTTTTGTGAATTTTTTCAAAAAAATATAAATTTTAGAATACATTCATTATTAGTACGATACACACGTTCAGAACTTTCTGGAAAAAAACTAAGAAATTATTTTCCAGGACAGCCCATAAATATTGATTATTACATATGTTTTGAACTGAATTTTTAGAAATATGGTTTACAAACTGTTTTTCTGAAATTGAAGATGTTAATGAAGAAGACATGTTTCAATTTAGAACGTTCAGAGAAAGATCATACCCTCAGTTTCTACCACTTTCTTTAATTTTGTTGTTAAAAATAACATATTTAATTTTAAACCAATTTGAAAGATTGCCCAGCACTTTTCATAGGCTTTACGGAGCTAATGAATTCGTCTGGGTTGAAAATAGACTTCTTTCTCATTCGAAATCAGTTTTTAAAATTTTATAAATCCACCTAGAAGCCGAGAAAACGCGCCTCAAAACAATGGCCTAGAAAAAGGAGCCACCGGCGAAAACTAGTCCGCAGGCGTGAGAAATCCAAAAAAACATGAAAAAAAGACTAATCTAAGCATTCTGCATAAGTATTTATTAACGAAACACGAAAAAAGCTCATAGGAAAAAGTTCGGCCAGGTGTCCCCTTTTTCTAGGCCATTGTTTTGAAGCTCATTTTCTCGGCTTCTAGGTGGTTTTAGAAAATTTTAAAAACATATTTGGAATGAGAATGAAGCCTATTTTCGTTTAAGGTACATTTATTATCTCCGTAAAGCCCTACTTTAACATAATTTAATATTTTTTAGAGCTTTTTTGTTACTATTTCATTTGAAAAATTTTCTCAATTCACAAGAGCTTTTCATATTCTGTGACTTACCTAATTTAATTACTGCAAAAATATAAACATTATTCCTCCTTGCGACATGATCTCTTTGATACATTAAAGCGTCATCAATATGTCTTGCAACCACATCAACTGTCTTATCTCGAACAATTGGATCAACATTCTGATCCCCACACGCTAATTGAAGTACAAGTCCCGCATTCAATCCACTTTGTCCCGCTAACATCCTCCAAACTGACGACGGAATATGAAACATCAATGCCGCAACTGCCAAAACAAATGGAACCCATTGATAGTATCCGATTTGTCGACGTTCCCTATCATCAAGTCGATGAGGTATTAAATCCTGAAGCGGATTATTTTAAAAATTAATAAAATTATCTAATCAAAACCTGAAATGGAACCCAATATGTATTCTGCACCCAACAATAATTCTCGGTATATTGTTCCATTGCTCTCGTAAACTGCGCAGGTACAAAACATTCTATAGGATGGCCAACTGCAAAATAACAAAATTATATTTTTTTTGTTGTTCGATTTTAATAATTAGCTTTGTTTTCTGAAAAAAGTTCTCAAAATATATATTTATATTATATTTTTGGATCAGACACAAAGTTGTTTGCTGAACAGAACGAGCAATAAGTGGAGAGTGGCTTCATCGAAAAGACGAACTTCAACCGTTCATTTTGAATAACTAACAATTACCTAATGGGTAGGATCAAACTGTATTAATAAAAAACAACTCTATTCTCAAATTTGTTTTAAAAAAATTGAAATTTAGGAAAAAAAACGAAGAAAAGCTAATTTTTTAAACTTTTGCGTGAATGGCCGAACTTGGATTTCTAGTCCCCGTTTGTTTTTCAACGTCATCTTTCTTATTTCAAATAAATTATTTATTTCAATATATTAGGTCGTCCGGAAAGTAATCGCAATTTTTTCGATTTTTTTCAAACAAAAATTTATTAATTGAAATCAATTATCAATGAGTGATATAGTAACCGTGTTGTTGGATGAACTCGTGCCAACGCAGCGGAAGTTGTTCGATTCCCTTTGCGTCGAATTCCGGAGGCTGGCAGGCGAAAAAGTCATCAAGGTACGATTCCAGGTGCTCTCGGTCGTCGAACTGCAAATCTTTGAGAGAGCTTTGAAGTGAGCGGAACAAATGATAATAAGTTAGGGCAAGGTCCGAACTATACGGTGGATGTGGCAGAACTTTGATATCCAGTGCCCGCAGTCTGTCCTTGGTCGCTAAAGCGACATGTAGTCTTACATTGTCATGAAGTAAGGGAATCCGTGAGGCTCCTGGGCGAAATAGGTGGTGTTGATCGCAAATTTTTTGTATTTGGAGAGAGTACAGGTCCGCATTGACAGTGGCTCGATCTTGAATAAGTTCACGGTAGATAACGCATTCCTTGTCCCACCAAATCGAAAGCATCACTTTTTTTTTCCTTTGACGTCTGTTTTTGGAGTTTCTCCAGCTGCTACCCATTGAAGCTTTCTACTGTGATTGAATAAAGCACATCACTTTAATCTCCAATGAAAATATTTTGAATTCACTCCGTGCTCCGTTTTCGGCAGAGCAAAAACAAGGCAACGCATGCTCTTCTGATCAGTCATAACGTGAGGAACAAGTTGACCAAACTTTGGCTCTTTCCACTTGCTCGGAAGTGGTTGTGTACTGTTGTTTTGTGTAGCCCAAGTGCCGAAGAAACTTCACGAACAATTGATCTGGGCTCTTACTTCAGCTCCTTCTGGAAACGCTCGTCTGATGGCGGCCGGTGAGTGGCTTGTTCGAGAGATCGTCGTCACCTTCTTTGAAGCGATGGAACCAGAAGTTCACCATTTCATATTTGAGGGTGTCCGTGCCTGTCGCATCGCACAAATTTCGATGAGCAACAGCGGCCGAATGTCCCAACAGGAACTCGTAAAGGAAACAGCCCCTGAAGGCATGTTTATCTTTCAAGAGAAATTCAGCCATAATAAGGATTATCTGAAATACGGAAACACGTATTCATTGTGAAAGACTTAATGTATAAAATAAAAAAATAAAAACGGAAAAAAACTGCTCGAGAAATGAACGAGGTGAAACAGAAAAAAATTGCGATTACTTTCCGGACGACCTAATACATATCTGACCATTTTGTGATTTAAGTAGCCTTGAAGAACAAAAAGGGACTAGAAATCCACAGTTTTCCATTGAGTAAACTTTTTAAAGGAGGATTTTAAAGAGCCAATGAACGAAACATTTTCTAGGCCATTGCTTAGAATTTACGAGCTCTATTTTTATTCCAATTGCATGTTTTAGCTCGGTAAATTCCTCCTTTAAAGAAAAATATTTAAAAAAAATGTTTTTCTCATTTAAATTTTTTTTTTCGAATAAATTTCTTATAAGAGTTGGCTTTCATTGATTTTAAAGGAAGACTTTGCGTAAATAAAGGAGGACTTTGCGTAGATAATAACTTAAAGGAGGGCTTTACGGAGATGATGAATGCGCCTGGGAAGAAAATATGCTTCAGACTCATTCCAAATCTGTTCTTAAAATTTTCTAAAACCACCTAGAAGCCGAGAAAATGCGCCTCAAAACAATGGACTAGAAAAAAGGGCCACCTGGCCGAACTTTTTCCTGTGAGCTTTTTTCGTGTTTCGCTAATAAATACTTATGCAGAATGCTTATAGTAGTCCTTTTTAATGTTTTTTCATCTTAATTTATGTTTTGTTTTTCATTTCTTTGGACTTTTCATGCCTGCGGACTAGTTTTCGCCGGTGGCCCTTTTTTCTAGGCCATTGTTTTGAGGCGTGTTATCTCGGCTTCTAGGTGGTTTTAGAAAATGTTAAATACAGATTTGGAATGAGTCTGAAGCCTATTTTCATCCCAGGCGCATTCATAATCTCGGTAAACCCCTCCTTTAAATGAAAATAGACTTCATTCTCATTCCAAATCTGTTTTTAAATTTTTCTAAAACCACCTAGAAGCGGAGAAAATGAGCTTCAAAATAATGGCCTAGAAAAAGTTTGCACCTGGCTGAACTTTTTCCTATGAGCTTATATTTTTTACTCCTTTTTTTAAATGTTTTTTCATTTTAATTTATGTATTATTTTTTTCATTTTTCAAGCCTGCGGACTAGTTTTCGCCGGTGGCCCCTTTTTCTAGGCCATTGTTTTGAAGCTCATTTTCTCAGGTTCTAGATGGTTTTAGAAAATTTTAAAAACATATTTGGAATGAGAATGAAGTCTATTTTCATTTAAGCTACATTTATTATCTCCGTAACGTCCTCCTTTAAATACGGTTTGATGCTTCCTCCTAGTGCAGAATAAAAATTCAACAAATATTTTAAAATCATTATTTTTTCCTCCCCGGAAAATATTTTTTCCTTCCTTTTTCTTATTTTCAAAAAATATTTTCGAGTTTCATGCCTCAGTCTGTTTCTGTCTCCAAACACGCAAAATCACAGAAAAACTGAATTATTTAAAAGAAATGTGAATGCAGAAAATGTGATGATTTTGCCAATTTTCTATATCAGGAATGGAAAGTTTGTTCTTCTGACTAATAAGATGCTATATACTATTATTATGACTTGTTTTTTTTTTCCTTCGTCTTGTCGTACGAATTGATACCTTCCAGAGAGAAAGAGAACGAGAAGTATCAAATGTTTTCATTTTTTTTTTGCTGTGGGAATGAAAGAATGTAACCAAAAGTAATATTTTTTTGAAAAGAAAAACTATATGAAACTTGCCATATTGTTTCGCAGACACTAACACAGCAAACATCAGAACCATCGTTGAAGTGTAAAGGTAATGTAATCGATCGACAAAATCATCATCTACTCTGAAAAAAGCATTTTTTTGAAATTTTTCTGAACCCCTTCCCCTCCATCAAAATTTATCATTTTTATGTGTTGATAAAGTACACAAAATGGATTTTTTGTTATCCTGTTGGGAAATAGATAGCTTCGAATTTCTTCTCTCTCTCTCTCTCTCGCCAGAAACCACCTGTCCCTCTGATTTTTCGCTTTGCTTGCACACGTTACATGTGATAACACGAAAAAAAAGAGTAAAGGAGATTTCACAAGCTTTATAAAATAGGTTGTTTTTTGTTTCGTCTCTGTGAAGCATAAAAATGATGATGTAAATATGTCGCTGGTGTTTAGAACAAGGGTGTTATGAAACATAATAAAAATTTATATTGTTTTCAAGAAAAAATTACACATAAATTTCATCGCTTCTTTTTGTGTTTTAATGAGAAAAATTGATGGATTTATTTCGAAAATCGAAAATCATATCTGACCTAAGGAATCGGCTCAAATTTCAGTCTACAAGCGAAAATTACGAAAACGTTTCATATGAGACCTAAATCGTTATAACTGATCATCCTAGTTGGTAAGAAACTGTGAATTTTAATTTTGAAAAACGCACAATGGAGCAAAAAAAGAAAATATTCTCAACATTTGGAGCACAATAACTTGGCTCAAATTCAGGGAAACTTAGAAGAACTCATAATGGGAACATTATTAATGAATATGCTAAATTTGAGCATTTTCCTCAATTTGTTTGACCTTCTTTAGTCGTTTAGAGGTATTTCACAAAAAAAACCGTTTTTAAAAATTCTTCAAAAGATTTTCTCATTTTTTGGCACATTGCTTGATAACGTAAATAGTATGTTATTGGTTCAAATTTTCATAAATAAAGAAAATTGGTCCAGTTGACTCAAATTTGGGATATGTATCAAATGGGACATTGTCTTTAACAGTTGCATTTCGCTTAATTAACGCCTGAGTGCGCTCCTTCACCGAATTGTTAAAGTTTTGTTAAAATATCCAAATTTATCATATGAAATCATATAGTCTGGGAATTTCTCATGTTTTCTAAGGAATGACTTTCGTAGAGGTGTTCTCAACTAAGGACACAATTTCCATGAATGGTATACCGGTTAAAAACAGTGATATGAGTCCTCAATTAAAATTTTAAGGTTCTCAATTTACAATATGAATAAATAAATATTTATTTAATTTGAAGATTATTATCTCGTGCTTTATATAAAATTATATAGGGTTTACATGAGATTGCGAGTCTCCTCTTAGTGCGCGCTTAAAAACTTCTGCTTGATTCAAATCGAATTCTTGTCATTTGGGACTTCTTATTTTTAATATTCCAAAAACATTTTTTCATAATCCGACCCATCGCGATATTTTAAAAAAAAATCAGGTTTTCCAGAATTATTTCAATCTTCCAAGTGAAACAAATTGTATTTCAAAGCTAGCACCCTACCTTTAAAATCTTAGTCATGAGAGAGCAGGTCTTTAACTTCAAAAACACTTTATGTTTTTCTGTCAGATCTTGGTTTCAGATCATACCACTTAACCCGTCGCTTAATTCATGCTTGATTTCACCCACGAGCCCTCCCCTCCCTCCAAACTGAAACCTTTTATCGCATTTCGTATCTAGAAGGTACGAAAAGGACACATTTCAGAATTTCCCAAGGATCAGGTGGAAAAACTTTAAAAAATTGAAGAATTTTTTGTTGCATTTTCAATTTTTCTCGTCAGCTGAAATACATAAGTTCTATTCTAAACAAATGTGTGTCAATTTGCGGCTTTATAATATAAACTACCAAAAATTGTGACTTCCTTTTTGCTAAAACTTAATTTTTTTTGCTTTCTAAATTCGTGTCTCCAAGGATTAGCAAAAAAGGTCCATTTTACACCAATTTTTGGGGGAGGAGTGTAATAAAATGAGAAAATATTGGTTGCTGATGTTCTTCCAACGCAAAAAATTGAACAATTTTGATGGATTTATGGGCCTTCAATTTTGGATCGGAGGATAGGAAATGGGCTATTTAGGTATATTTTTAGACTATTTACAATTTCAAATTTTGTTTTACTTTTCTACAGGGGGAATCAAAATTATTTTTAAAAAAAAAGAGCTAACCTGGGTTCCAAGAATCGTAAGGCTGATGCTAGAAAATGCATTCCTATACGGTAGCCACCGACCATGTGTGTGTTTCTAGTTGAGCACCACACTCAACAAGAAAAGTGAAGAAAAAAAAGATGAAGCTTCTTCTTCTTCTTCTTCTGGTTCTTTTTTTTTTTGCTGAATCTTAGGAAGAAACAGAGAAACGAGGGTTCCTAATGCGTGGAGCTCAATCGGACAGTGACTGAGGTTAGCGAGACATTGCTCTCTGAGAAATAAGTGATATTTTTGGTTTTCGAACTGAGAAATGCACAGCTATGCGAAAGAGAACAACAACAACAATAATAACAACAAACAATATGTGATTTTTTTCCAACATTTTTTTTACAAAAAAATTATTTTTTTTGGAACTGAATTTATATTTTTTGAGATTCAGAAATTTGTTTTGTGCTGAAACATGTTTTTAAAAAACAATTGCAGTTATAATAAAAACGATCATTTTTATATTGTCAACTCAAATATTCTTGATCATTGGGTTCGGAAGGCTGCTCAACCTCACAGCCGCTCCGCACGCACGCGACGCTTCGGCCGATACACACACACTGAAATATCGGCGGGAAAATGAATTTTTCAAATTTTCCAGCGTGCGTGCGGGGCGGATGTGAGGTTGAGCAGCCTTCCGAACGCAATGATCAAGAATAATTGAGTTGACAATAGCCAATTGGTGCCAAAAAATCGAGAGGCTGATCGAAATTGATATATTTGCATTAGCGCATACCTACATCTCATTTGAGCGCGTTTGCCGCCAGAAGCTACCTTTTTTTTTAATTTAGAATTCTTCTTGAAATTGGAAAATTATATTATTAGTCCAAACATTTTCCAACTTCGTTTTTCCCGATTTTTAAAGCATTTTGAAGGTCAAAAAATGCGGATCGTTCAAAAGCAATGTTTCAAGTGCGCTCCGTTGCCAATCGATCTATTTCGATCAGGGCTGGGGGGCGGCCGGCTTCGGCCGCTGCGGCATTTGAAAATCAAGGCAAGCCGCGGCCGCAAAATATCATTTCCAACATTTTAACTTTTTTAATAAATCATTTTTCGAAGATTTCTCATCTCAACTCCCTGAAAAAGGGTTAAATCAGTGCAATGTGTGCATTTATTAAAATTTTTTCGTGTTTGCGTTGTGCATTTTCTTAAAAATACATTCTCCTATTGAAAAAAGAATAGTCACTTTCAAAAATGCGGCTGCAGCGGCCCAAGGCCGCGAACGCGACGCAACCGCTCCGCAGGCCGCGGCCGCCGTTTCCCCCAGCCCTGAATTTTTTTTTCAATCAAAGTAACTTTTACAGAATATTGAAGTTCAAAAAAAGAACGTTTTAAAAAAATATATAAGTAAAACCAATATTTAACAGTACATAATATTAAGAGTTGATGTCTCAGAAAGTCGAACATACTGTGGCACAGTTGCACCAACGTGAAGCTAGGATCTTGATAATTTACATGGAGGGTACCTAGGCCCCCCTTAGAAAAAAAATACATCATTTATTTGGCCACGCCCCCTTTGACCTAGTGAAAAAAAATCAGGATGGTCCCTAAATCGAAATTTTTAGTTTTAAAGATAAAGTCAAAATCTCTTCGGAAATGGATTAGACGTACATTTTTGAGTATTTTTCATGTTGACACCAAATTTCCAGCTGGTCGACATCATGTCGAAAATTTGATTTTTCTGAAAAAGTGGTCCAAATTTTCCAGTTTTTCCCATTTTTCGATATGACGAAGTACTTGGCCCCGAATGGAAATATAGAAATTTTTAATCCCTATGATGTTTGTCATCAAATTCCATGTTGATTTAGCGGAATCCCTGTAACCTTTTTGGGGTTTCAGGGCAAAATAGGCGAGATTTTAGAAAAATTCCAAAGGGTCCCCCCATGGAATAAAAAATCGAAAATTTTAAAATCTCCCCATATTATCAGAGGGACTCTTACTAATAAATATCTGCTGTTTCCCAAAATATTAGCCATCATGTGGACCTATGGGCCGCGTGGCAACAGCTCAAAGAACCTTCATTCAATATCGCGATTTCCAATACATGCAACAGTTTTCTGTGTACGGGGACTGAAGGTATTTGAGCTGTTGCTACTTGGCTCATAGGTCCACAAGATGGCTCATATTTTGGGAAACACTGAATATTTATTAGTAAGAGTCCCTCTGATAATATGGGCAAATTTTAAAATTTTAAAATTTTTTTGCAAACTTTTTCCATAGGGGGGACCCTTTGGAATTTTGCTAAAATCTCGCCTATTTTGCCCTGAAACCCCAAAAAGGTTACAGGGATTCCGCTAAATCAACATGGAATTTGATGAGAAACATCATAAGGATTAAAAATTTTCATATTTCCATTCGGGGCCAAGTACTTCATCATATCGAAAAATGGGAAAAACTGGAAAATTTGGACCACTTTCTGAGAAAAATCAAATTTTCGGCATGATGCCGACAAGATCGAAATTAGGTGTCAACATGAAAAATACTCAAAAATGTGCGGGTAATCGATTACCGAAGAGATTTTGACTTTATCTTTAAAACTAAAAATTTCGATTTTGGGACCACCCGGATTTTTTTCACTAGGTCAAAGGGGGCGTGGCCAAATAAATTATGTATTTTTTTTCTAAAGGGGGCCTAGGTATCTTCCATGCAAAATTTCAAGATCCTAGCTTCACGTTGGTGCAACTGTGCCATAGCCAATAGGACTGATGTCGAAAATCTCAGACATCGACTATTAAAGGGGGGCTGAGGGGACGAAATAAATGGTTTAGAAATGATGAAAGTATGATTGTTGATAAATAAATGAAAAAAAAATCCAAAGAAAAACTCCAAAATGGCGAAAAAAAAAGTTCCGAAAAAAAAACCATAGCCCCGGTGTTCGCCCTAATATGGCCGAAGAAACGCTAGTTGTTTTCTAGGTCATTTGTTTTTTTCTCGGCCGCCTGTTTTTTATCTTGTTTTTCTCTTCTTTCCAATTTTTTTTTCAGAGAAAATTATCCATAAAAGAGTATTAAAACAAATAAACGTTCAAAAGAAATGTATAAAAGAATTTTAAAAAAATATTTTTTCAAAAAATAAAATTAGGCGGCCGAGAAAAAAGAGACGGCCTAGAAAATCAAGAAGCGTTTCTTCGGCCATTAGGGCGAAGAGAGGGGGGTATGAGTTTTTTTTCGGAACTTTTTTTTTCGCCATTTTTGAGTTTTTCTTTGGATTTTTTTTTCATTTATTTATCAACAATCATACTTTCATCATTTCTAAACTATTTATTTCGTCCCCTCAGCCCCCCTTTAAATTCTCTTTTATAATATTAAATTCTCATTTCTTAGCTAATTCGTTTTTTTTTGGACCGTTATTACGAATTTTTCTACTCGGGTTTCACAAGGTTTATCTGTTAAATTTTTAAAACTGCAATTTTCACAATACAAAACAAATGGCGTTGAAAAAACTGACACTGTGACATGAAAAGGTATGAATTTTTAAAAAAAACATAATTATATGTTTAAAAATAACTTTTTTTTAATAAATGGCACACACTCTTTAAGCTTATGTAACATCGAATACTTTCTTTAAACTTATATTTTATCAAATAAATCCCATTCTTTCTCTATTCTCCTCAATTTTAACACATGTTCCCAATACTTTTTTCCTCTTCATCATCATCAATTCGAAGAAAAATCAAACAGACTTCCTCAATTATCGTCTTTGATTTTTGAGATTTCTTTTTTTCTTTTCTTTTCCAATCGCTTTTCGAAAAAGTGTAAAATTTATCGATAAATCACATATTTTTAAATTGCCGGGATTTGATGCTAAACACACAGCTCATGTAAATTCGGAGCATCGTACGGTTTGTTTTTATTTTATTTATTTGTTCGGTTACTTTTATTTATTTTGGGCGAAAAAAGACATTATTTGCCATTAAAAAAGTAATCAATTTTTTGGTCGATGGCAGAAAAAAGTGAAAAATTGCTGGTTGTCTCACTGGTTTCATCACAAAAAAACATTTTTCTCGTTTTTTGTTCTTCGCATGATTGCCACTTAAATAACGTATTTTTTCTCTCATTTGTCATTTTTCTTATTGTTATATTTTGACATTACGCCCTTCTAACTCTCCACTTGAAAATATTTGAAAAAAACCACGATTTTACAGGTAAAATGACCAAAAATCCGTCTACCGAAGTGCAGGCGGCTGCTCAAGCGGCAGATGAGGAAAAAACGAGACAAGAACTTGAATGGGGTGAAAAAGGATCATTGCTGTGTCGAATCAAAGATGGAAAAGTTCGGGAAATGAGTATGGTTTCAATTAAAGCCAAAAAATTCCTCAATTATTATTCGAGCTATTTTTTTAATTTCATTCCGAACTCGTTGAAGTCTGTTCCATTGTCCGAGTTGTTAGAAGTGAGAATTGGATATCAAACGGATAATCTGCAAAAGTCTTCGAAAAAACCAGAGTTTCAGGAGTTGGCACCAGTAAGATTTGTCGTTTTTATTATATATTTTTAAACAAAATTTTCAGGAATCAAGATGTTTTTCGATAATCTTCTCCCATGCAAAGTTTCTACACAAATCTGTGGATTTTTCTGCCGATTCTCGAGAGGTAAATACTCAATTCATCAATATTATTCAAAATCACCGTTTAAGACAAGGGACAAATGGGTATCCGTTCTAAATCATTTAATATCAGTTGCCAAACACCAACGAGTAGTTTTCAATGAAACTGCGTGGCTTATTGACAAGTTTCAACAAGCGGATACAAATAAAAATGGTTTTTAATATTTCGCTTTGGTATATTTTTAAAATATAAGATTTACAGGACTTCTTACATTCGATGAAGTATGGAATTTGTTGAAAAGAATGAATTTACAAATAAGCGAAAAGTATGCGAAAGCTATTTTTAGGGTAAGTGTATGTCTTAAAGGTAGAATAAGAACAGTTATGAAACATGGCAAAAATATTTAAAAATAAATAAAACTTTTAGAAATAAATTTAAGAGGTTTCTAGGCACTAATTTGGTTTCTAGCCAATTTTTATTAAAATCTTTAAAAAATTAGTTATTGTAATGTTTTATCATCTTGTGATTAATTCAATAATTGAGGAATAGCAGCATTTAAATAAGAAAATAGTGAAAATGTGATATTTTCTAATGTTTTCCAAATGTGGCATAGAAACACAATTTCCGGCATGGAAACCACTTTACAATAGCTTTAAAAGTGTTTTTTTCTTAATTTTTAAACGTATTTTGATTTTATTTTAACAGTTTAGTTAATTTATATTAATCATTTCAAACGATAACTGTTCTTTTATGCGAGCCCTCCCTTAAAATATTCAAAAACCAAAATAGTTTTAAGGAAGCGGAGTTGGAAAATTCGAGGGACGGAAAATTGAACGAGAAGGAGTTTTTGAACTTTTTTGAAAGACTCACCGATCGACCAGATCTTCGGTTCGTAATGCAGCAAGCAAGTTCAGATAATGTTCAAACTTTGACAGTTGCCGATTTGCATAGGTTTTTGACCGAAGAACAAGGGGTAGGAATTTTATGGGAATTTGTTGAAAGTCGGAATATTCTTTCAGTTTACCGATGTTGATGTTAAAAAAGCAGAATCGATTCTGGAAACGTTTGAGCAAACAGTGCAGGATAAACAGAAGGAAAAACTGATGGGATTGATGGGAATGAGGAGATTGATGCAGTCAAGATGGGGAAATATTTTTAAAATTAATCATGAGAGTATTTTTCAGGTATTTTTATTTTCAAATTACTATTTTAAACATTTGATTTTTCAATGCTTTTAGGATATGAATCAACCATTATCGTATTACTTTGTTAATTCATCTCATAATACATACTTGACCGGATTACAAGTTAAAGGGGAGGCTACAGTTGAAGGATATATTGCAGCACTTCGGAAAGGTGCAAGGCTTCTTGAATGTGAGATTTTCATCTTTTTGTAATGGAAGGTTGTGAAGATAAGGTTTTAGAAATCAGAAAATTTTTTGGATCAATTATCCTAGAGAGGAAATAATGAAAACAAATTGAAATACAAGCACGTATTTTTTTTAGTTCTTTTTTGAATAAAAACTTATGGAAATAATTTCAGTGGATCTATTTGATGGTGACGCTGGTGAGCCGATAATTACACACAAACGAACGTTCATCGAGTCGATCACTTTACGGAATTCATTGGAGGCTATCAAGGTATTCATCCATAAGGCGGAATCTCCCGAAGAATTCAAATTCTAGAGATGTGCGTTCGAATATAGTCCGTATCCAGTTATTCTCACACTGGAAAATCATGTGGGCCATGCGCAACAAGTTGTAATGGCTCGCTTATTTGAGGAGATTCTTGGAGATATGCTTTATAAACCACCGAAAGACTCATCCAAGCATCCATTGCCATCTCCGAATCAGTTGAAACGCAAATTTTTGTTGAGGTGATTTAAGTTGGAAACACGTGAATAAATATTTGATTAAACGTTCAGAGGGAAGAAGATACTCACATCTGATGAAGTAGATGATAATGATGAGGATGATTCACCGAATGAAAAAGAGAAGGTGGGTTTTTGCATAGAAATAGTCGATAAAATATTATACATTACCCCCCGAAAAGTTTTCTCTAAAATGTTTTCCACAGAACTGGCGACCAAATTTTACCTCGACTCCTAAACGAGCTTCATCGAAAAAAGTAAACGCTATTTACTAACTTCGCTTGCTAATTCATTTAAAAACGCAAAACGCTTCTCTCAGTTGCAAAAACGATGATAAAAGTTCAATTAAAAGATTTTCTGCAGGCCCATCATTCGGTTCATCCATTGGCCCCGGAATTGTCATGTTTGATTGGTTTGCCATCAGTGAAATTGAGCTCTAATATTTATCATGATGTTAACAAACGTAAGTAAACAGTTATCTTTTATTAAAGTTTTTAATTAAAGTGCGGGAGCTCCCATAAATAGAATGAAAGACGTGCGATGCCTTAAAGACAACCTTATACTTGCGTATAATGTGTTTATCCAATGTAATATGAATTTTTTGTCCACGTTTTGAATTTTGTTTAGCTTTTCATATCATTCATAGTTTTAAAACGGGATGTTCTTGGATTTTGAAACAATCAGTCAAAGAAATAATAATTGAATACATTTTTTTTCCAGACCCGCTTGATGGATCACCCTCACTTTCTGAAAACAAGGTTTATACAATGTTTGACGCAGCCGTTCCAATATTTCATTATACTGCTGAAAGGCTTGTGAAAAGTTATCCGAAGGTATTTTTCCCAACATTTTTTTATTCTCAAAAAAAAAACGAATAATCTAGGGTCTTCGACAAGATTCATCAAACATGCATCCAGTAGTTTCCTGGTTGTGTGGTATTCAAAGTGTTGCAATGAACTTTCAAACAGCTGGCGAAGAACTTGACTTAAACGCTGGAATGTTTAGAGCTAATGGAAATTGTGGATATGTTTTGAAGCCTAAGATTTTGTTGGATGGATTAGGTAATAGCAATTAAACATTTTATTCATAAGTCAAATTGGAGGTTTTTAGATCCTAGATCAATGGTTAAGCCAAAATTAAAGCTTGGTGTTGGATTATTCTCGGCGCAATATTTACCGAAAACAGAACCGGGGAAGGAGATTATCGATCCATATGTTAGTGTGCAAATTTTTGGAATCCCAAGAGATGAGGCGAAAGCGAAGACCAGAATCATTAAAGATAATGGTAATTTCATTTAAAATGTTCTAGAATATCAAGAAAATGATTGCAGGATTTAATCCCGAATGGAGAGATAATTTTTATTTTACCTTGTGCTGCCCAGAATTGGCAATGCTTCGGTTTTGTGTGAAAGATTTCGATTCGACATCTTCAAATGATTTTGTTGGAGAATATTCGATTCCGGTTTTGAGCCTTCGGACGGGATATTCTCAAATTCAATTGAATACTGGATATCAGCATACATTGGATCCGTCGGCTTCACTTTTTGTTCGAATTGCTATTGATGAAATATAGTTTAGCTCTACACGAAGCTCAACGTTCGTAACCTCTTTTTATGCATAAGTTTGATTTTAATTCGGTTTTCTAATACATGTAGAATTTTATTGGATGTGAATTTTGAAAAGTTTGAAAAATTAAGGTTTAAAATTGTAATAATCATGTATAAAACTGTTTTTTAGCGATTGTGTTGCAAGTAATCGGCCAGCCATCTCTGAAATATGCGGATTTTTATTTTAAACATTAACAGGTGATTAACTAACAATCGGATCATTTGGACGTTCGAGAGCAATTCTAGCCAAAGCTTCACTAAGTTTTGGCCAAACTTCTACAGAAAGATAGTTTTTGGCATGGTCGAGGAGAACTTTTTCATTGACGTCTGTCAAAAAAAGGGTTTTGGATTGAAAAAAATAAGAAGGGGCTGAAATATAATGTAAATTTTATTTGAAGTTGGGAAACGTATATAAATTGGGGATGTGGCCTAGATTTGGACTTCTAGGCCATTTGTTCCATTGATGTGAGGCCGCAAACATGCTTTTTGAAAAGAAAAAATCCAATTTTATGCGAATTCAAATAGTTTGTTTCTATTTTTAAAACTAATTTTATATTACCCCTTCTTTAACTTACACTTCGGATAGAAAAATAAAATATCATGATAGGCGGCAATTGTGGTACTTGAAAAGTAAACACCTTTTGAGTTATTAATTCTGAAAATGTATCAATTTCGCTGAAACTCTCCCTTTCCGAATTCAAACCTTTGTGAGATCGCATTATGATATTTAGCGATTTCTCTCATGCTTATAAAAGCGTTTGCTCTTTCGCATAAAAGAAGCATGGATGGACCTTCGGCAAGTTTTTCAGACAATCCCCAAATATCTTGGGATTCCATATCTGCGCTTTTCCATTCAATCACATCGTCACGCTTGAAATTTTTAACAGCTTTCTGAAAAAATGGGGTTTTTTTGCTGAAAACCAGTTTCGAATTCACGACCTCAATTATACCGAATTTTTCACGAAGGAGATGTTGGAGAACATTTGTATATTCGTAGAAATAGTTGGGAAGAATAATAATTATTAGTTTATCGACGAGATTTGGATTATTTAGAAGTTTCGGAGACATTTCGTTTCGATACATTTTGGAGTAAAAATGGGGGATAAATGAATGCAATATTAGTCGTTATTGGAGAGTTGAGCAGTGATGCAAGCATTATTGGCTTCCGGGTACTACTTGGTTTTGAAACATTTCATAATTTAGATGTTTGGGTTATTGTAGTTTCAACTTTAATTAATTTAAACAATTTTTAAATCTTAAAGTGAGGTTTTGCCCTGTTTTTTTGTTTCTTGTACATTTTTCAGATCAATGTTCAACCTTTGTCAGAACTTTTGTAAATTAATGTCAGAAATTTTGTTGATTTTCAAATATTTTTTATTAGTGTGCCAAATTTTTAGCGAATTCCAATACTTCCTTATTGTGTTCAATCTTTCCCCTCATTATTTTTTAAGCATGTATATTTTTCGAATTACTTCTACTTTTATCATTTTAGAAGAAAAGCGTTCAATTGCGGTTGATCATTCGAAAAACAACAAGAAGAAGAAATAGCGTAGGAGAGATTGATGCGTAGAATTTTTCAAATAATCGCAAAAAACGGCTGGCGCAGCGGTCGCGCCGCGGCTTTAACACTCTGCGTCTCGTTTGTCGCAACGCTGTCTCGTGGTTAGGGACAACGGGCGGCCGTCCATTCGTTGGGCTCGCATTTTTCGTTTTACTGCTTGGTTTTTCTCTATCTTTCCATAGAAATGTTTTGTTCTTGGGTATTTTGACAATATTATTTCACCAAACAACGAATGTTTCCATCGGTCACAGGAGTTTTCGTATTTCTATGTTGATCATCATAAATTTCGTGTTTTTTGTTTTCAGCCGGCTCTCGCATTTTTTTTCTTTTTCTTGATCAAAAATTTGGACATCAAAGATTGAAAGAAAAATAATTTTAAGGTTACGCAACTTTCGATCTTCCCCGCGAATTTTCGGTTTTTATTGTAATTTCACTTGGTTTTTTCTTCTTTTCCGTTTTGCTCATTTTTGTCATTTGCAGTTTTATCGAGGGAAAAAGATATCGACTTTTCGGAAAATGTTTTTTCCCCGAATTTTATTTTGAAACAAAATTTTGAAAGTATTGCCATCCAACCGTTGCGTTTTCCTTCCTTCATCTTTGCACACAGTTATCTTTTAAATTGTTTAATTCATTTTTAAAATATAATTTCTCTCAGAAATGGCCCCACCAACCTTCGGAGATCTCGGAAAGTCCGCAAAGGACCTCTTCAACAAAGGATACAGTGAGTTTCTTCTTTTTTTTTTAAATTTTTGTATCGAAATTGAAATTTTCAGACTTTGGATTCCTCAAGATTGATTCCACCACCCGTGCTGGAGACAACAAAGAAGTTGAATTCAAATCAGCAGCAGCTCATAACATCGGATCCGGAAAGCTCGCCGGAAATCTTGATGTCAAATACAAGATCCCACAATACGGTATGATTATTTCTTATCATTTGACATTCATGCTCACTGAATTTGATATGTAGGGCACCCGGATGATGCAATAATTTTGGGTTTCGCACAACGTGTTTCTTATCACGAAAAAATAGCCACGTGACGCTTAGAAAAGAAAAGAAAATGAAGAGATATTAACACTCCCTTGAAAACCATTTTTTTTGCAGGAGTCACCTTGACCGAGAAGTGGAACACTGAGAACCAACTCGGAACCGTCATCGAAGTCAATGAACAATTCGGACGTGGACTCAAGCTCACATTCGACTCTTTGTATGCTCCACACGCTGGAAAGAGAAGCGGAAAACTGAAGGCTGACTGGTCACTTCCAACTGCTAGAGTGAGTGCAGTTTCATGTATATTTGGTGATAAATTCGGTGATTCTCGAGTTAAACTTGATTGGAAACGAGAATTTTCACGGGTTCGATATTGCACGCCCCAAAAATGTGCATAAATGTTTTATTATTTTTCTCGGTTTTCAGATTACCGCTGATGTTGCTTTGACTTCAACCCCAGTCATCAACGCTGCTGGAGTTTTCTCCCGTGAAGGATGGTTGTTCGGAGCTGCCGCTACATTTGATACCTCATCCAACAAGGTAGATTTGAAAATTATACTTTTCGTTTCAAATATCCAATTTTGAAGCTCGCTTCCACCTCATTGGCATTCGGACACGCTACTCCACAATACACCCTTCACTCATTCGTTGTCAACTCAACCAACTTCGGAGCATCATTGTACCACAGAGTCGCCAACAACGTTGAGCTCGGAACCACTTTGGGATGGACAGTCGGAGGAAATGGAGCTGACTACGCAATCGCAACAAAATACTCTCCAAGCCGCGATCTCACCGTCCGCGCCAAGGTTAACAACAACTCCCAAGTCGCCGTTGCCGCCACTCACTCATTGTCTCCAGCTCTTAAGCTCACTCTTTCCACACAATTCAGCCTTGTCGCCAATGATGCCCACAAGTTCGGTCTTGGATTCGAATTCGACCCATCCAACTAAGTTTGTTTTGTTCGGAAACATCTTTCTTTGACTTTTAACTTTTTTAGCCACACGTTTTATAATTTGAATTAGTCATAAAGTCAGCGTATTGTTTTCGTTCTATTAAATTTTTTCTAAGACTATTTTTGAATCTGAGTTCAAAATAAATTATTTTTAAAAAGAAAACTATCTTAAAAATCGAATCGAATAGAAATCGGATGTTCAACAAGAGGTTTTATTGAAATATTTACAAGAATTCTCACTTCAATGCCTCATGTAGCATTGTTTTTGCATTAAATTTCTTCTGAATTCTGTTGTTGGTACTGAAATTTATTGATCGAAAAGGATTGGATTGCGATCCATATAGGAGTACAGTGTTCTTGTTCCCCGTATTGCTAAAAATCTTCTTTCCAAGATAAACTCAAATACGGAATATCCAATGGCACTTCTTATCATTCTGATCTGTTGCCGAGAGAAGAGCCTCCACAATTGTTCGCCTTCTCCGATAATGCGTTTTAAAAATCTTTCAATTTGTCACAACTCCATAATGGACGACAAAGCATGATTGTGGCTGAAAATAATTCTAGATATAATGCAAAAATACGGCTGTTGGGGCCAGTTTCGAACACAGTTCACAAAACTCGGAAAAAATTATTTTCAAATAAATCAGCAACATGTTTTTTTTACTGATTTGGACACTGAAGATCTGTTTTTTCTACTTCTAAAATCTAAAGATTTCATTTTTATTTGGAAGAAGTGAAATTGCCGACTTCCCCCCATCAAAATGAGCTTGAGACTATTTTTTAAAAATGTAGGACGATTTTGAATTAAAAACTTCCACTATTTCCAAACTTTAGTACCTTTTTCAAAATTGCTCAATATCAAATTATCTCGCTTGGGCGCTGCAATTTTGAAATTTCAGATTTGTTTTAAAATCGAATGAAAACTGAATTCATAATATTACAAAATCGCTGGGAAACTGATTTTTGGACTACTATGAACTTTAAGAAATGCATACTTTGCGATTTTTACGTTAATCTTCAAGAACATAGAGCTGATATATTTTTCATGATCAATCACAGATTGTAAAAGGGAAAAAATATCCCCCTATGCATTTCTTTTCTTTGTAAATGTACAGCCCGTCTCGAGTGCCTGAAAAACCCCCATTTTTAATGTGTCACGATGGTCCGACGTGGGAACTATGAACGGGAAGTTGATGACAATAGTGTCGACGGCCTCAGTAATCTGAAAACCGAATAATTGGAGAAACTTCTTATTTCAAAAATCGTGCTAATATATCTTGTGCATCAAAATCGGTAATTTCGAATCCTGGATCAAGTATAGTGGACGTTCGTATGTCTGCAGACTTGAAATTAGCGACCAATGTGCCCATTTTGTTGGCCAAAACTCTGCCATATCTCGATCCATTACGATTCGTTGGTTGTAATGTTAAGTTTGCGACAATTTCTGCCCTATTGACGGGGGAGCTCGTCGCTAAACGTCATCACCGGACGAAACATCGATCGAAAGTAAATGGAGACGGTCATATGTTTTGGAAAGTTCTTGAAGTTTATAATCAACGTCATCATTTAAAGAATAAGCAATTAGATGGTCAATTTCAGAATTTTTCAACAATTCTCGAAAACGACTCCAGACCTTATTAGACTGTTTTCTTGAACAATAATTCATTTGTCGCCAAACGAACCCACATCTGCAAAAGATAAGCCTTCAATATAAATACAAAACCCGGAAATCGCTTACTGTTCTTTCGATTATTGAACAATTGTCCCAGAATTGCCTATAAAAATTTGGTCGTAATCTTTCAAATTCCAAATTGAGTCTATCAAGATGGTGCACAAACAACTAATTTCCCGAAATTGCTCTATATTTTGAAAAAAAAACAAAAAAGTATGAAAAACGACTTTTAACTGGACCACTTCAGAATTGATAACGGATTTCGGATTTAAAAAATTAAAAGGTTTCTAATTTTTCATAATATAAACTAGAACACGAAAAAGAATCGCATCGAAGAGAAAAAATGGTGACCTAAAATTTTAGAAAAGTTCTGTATTCAGTCGTCGCAGTGTTTTCGCCCTCTTCATTTAATTCTTTTTCAAGCTGTATGCACTGAAATTACAATTTTTCCCGATTTTTGTGAATAATTTTTAGGAAAGAACTAAACAAACGCGCTCTAATCGAGCGGACCAGAACATTTGCATTAACAATAACAGCTGTTTTATATAAGTGGTGGCATAAAGGATAGGTTTGTAACAAGCGTTCACTTTTACTCTCAATACCTGTTAGTACTTTGTATATTGTTGTCGACTGTTGAAATTTTAAGGAATTAAGAAATACGAGTGAGTTTATTATTTAATTTAATCCCTTATATTTAATTACTTTAATACAGTTTTAAAACGGTATTTTAGAATTTATTTTTAAAAATTAATTTCAAAGAAAAACAAGTTTTGTGCAAAAAAACAATTAAATCGTACAAGTGTCATGCTATCTTTAATAAAAAGGAAAGACAAGTATTGTACATCAAAAACTATTGGCTGTCGAATAAAGTCATGTGGATCAGGAAAGCAACATTAGGATCATAATGCTTTTCGATTCATATATTCGAAATAATCGACTTAGCGAATTATCGACGTCAAATAGCTCAGATGCCGTCACTAAGCGCTCAGATGCCACCACTTAGGCGCGCATTCGGCACTCATGCTGCATCATCACCGAACGCGTTGCTCGATGTGCTGTGAAAATGTTCCTGGTTTTATAAGATTGTTAGAATTTACAGAAAATTAAGCATACTTAAAAGGCTAAATAGTTAATTTCTACTGGGTTCTCTTATTCAGGGCGGTTAATTTGCGCAATGGCCTGTATTTCGTCATCCATAGTAGTTTCCAATTTCTTGGAAAAAAGTGTCTTACGCGCATTCTTATTACTACATATTTCTTGCTCTATGACCTGGCACAATGACAGCCACGTTGTGTGGTGACGTAGCATACTGAACGTCGGTGCTCGTTTGTAAGTTGTAGCAGAGTGCCAGGTCGTAGAGCTCGTTTGCCCCCAGAATGCCCCATTTAACATCCCTAATTTTGATTTCTTAAGATGATAAAGATACTTTTTATGAAAACAATTATCTAGAAAATCTACAATTACTTTTTTTCAGGGCCTTCAAATGGCGCTTCTTCATTTCCATATACATAGAAAACGAGTACTGTAGTTCGGGGATACGGTAACAATACTGACTGTTATTTCTTTAACAACAAAAAACCAATAATCTCTTCTCGCATTGCTTAACTAACGAGTAAAGACATTTTAATATAAAATTGAAATTTGAATGAGACCTATTGAATGAGTATTGAATTTGAATGAGACCCCTTTTCTGTGGCGTCATTTATTTCTCTTTTGACGGCCAAATAATGCGCATAATGTTGTTCTCGTGTACGCTATACCGTTTTCTTGAAATTTTTTTTTCAGCATGGAACAAATTTTGACAACGGTGAATTTCAAAAAGGAACCTTATAATAGATTATTCAATTTGGCGCATAAAGATGATAAGTTTTTGATTGTCAACACAGAGACTATTCAATGGTGCGTTGTATTTTATTAAAGGGATTGCGAATCAATTTTCAATTTCGGTTTCATTTTCATCTTCTTTGTCATATGTTATTGTCACCTCAAATATTCTCGATCATCGCGTTTTGTGGGCGGCTCAACCACACAGACGCTCCGCACGCACGCACGCAGCTGCCGACACTCAACGCACTGGAAAATTTGAAAAATTCATTTTCCCGCGAATTTTCCAGTGTGTTGAGTGTCGGCAGCTGCGTGCGTGCGTGCGTGCGTGCGTGCGGAGAAATAGGAAATTTCAAAAAAATTCCATAGTTTTTCAAAAATGACGAAGAATATGAAAATGAAAATTGGCTCGTATTCCTTTAAAGGTGTTCTTGACTATCACTGTTGTCTTATTATACCTACTCTTTTTGGCCATACGAACCCACTTTTACATAAAAAAAAATCCTTATCCATCGAACGTAAAAACTTCTGTGATGATCCAGCCTTTGGGAAGTTGCCCTCCATTATTTCTAAATTTTGTCGGTTGCTCTATTTTTTCATTTAAATATTTTTTGATGGGTTGGTATTCTCAAAATGGGTCAATTTTATAGGAAATCAGTAGTAGTTAAGAATACCTTTAACATGACAATTAATTAAAAACAATTGCAGGAAAATGATTGATGGAATTCGAGATGAGAAAAATTTCACGGTTGATATAGAATGTCTCTATGAACATAAATCAGCAGATCCGTGGTACATGGTTGCTGAATTTAAGATCCAATTAGAAATTGGAAATAAAACAATTATGAAGAAATTGGAACATCGCTTTGATAATTCCTCAAAAAGTTTCAATTCGGGACCGTTTGAAATACCCGAAGATTTTCAATTGCCAATTTCGGAAATTCCTGTAATCAAACCAACAATACAAATCAAAGAGGATGTTGGTGTTATCTTGTCGGAATTTTCAATTCCTCGAAATATCGATTCGGAAATTGTTGTTCGTCTTGATAGCCACATACTTTTCGTTGATAAATACGTAAGATTTTTTTTCTTATCTCAGGATAATTTCGGCTCGTTGCGTCGATTCGGGCGGCACGCAAGATGTTTCTCAACCTAAACTGAGTGCATTCCCAATACGAGCCGCATAAGCTCGTGAGCAGATGATGCCGATGTGGAAGCGCGCGAGCCGTTTAACGCCGAAAACAACCTGAGATTTTTCATAATTTTGATGATGATGATTTTCCAGGCATTAATGAGTTTCTGCTCGGAAATGTGGAAAGAAAGAATATCTGACAATGAACTTCGGATCACCGAGATGATGTTTGAATATTCAGATTTCGTCACTTTTCTTCGAATCCTTTACGGACAGAAACACAAATATACAGGTTTGGATTCTATCTTCTACGGATTTAGACATTTCTATTGTAAAACCTAAAATACCAGCAAAAAAGAAATAGTTTTTTTCTTCAAGTACATTATTTTTGAGCTTCCAAAAAATTGCAACAAATTTGACCAGCAGGTGAAATTGACCCATCAACCCTTGACTTTATCAAAATATAGTTATAATAGTTATAATAATGCGAACGGGAATTTTGCGAAAATCATGAATGAATATTTTATTTTGCGAAAACTAGATCGTAAGGCTTTGTAGAGATTTTGCATTAAAAAATGTTTCCTTAAAGGAGGGCTTTACGGAGATAATAAATGTACCTTAAATGAAAATAGACTTCATTCTCATTCCAAATCTGTTTTTAAAATGTTCTAAAACCACATAGAAGCCGAGAAAACGCGCCTCAAAACAATGGCCTAGAAAAATGGACCACCTGGCCGAACTTTTCCTATGAGCGTTTTTCGTCTTTCGTTAATAAATAATTATGCAGAATGCTTATATTAGTCTTTTTTTAATGTTTTTTTGGATTCTTCATGACTGCGGACTAGTTTTCGCCGGTGACCCCTTTTTCTAGGCCATTGTTTTGAAGCTTGATTTCTTGGCTTCTAGGTGGTTTTAGAAAATTTTAAAAACAGATTTGGAATGAGCCTGAAGTATATTTTCATCCCAGATGCATTCGTTATCTCCATAAAGCCCTCCTTTAACATAATCTACATAAAATATTCTTTGCCAGCTGATAATGTATATGGTCTAGCGTGGTTGGCGGCATCATATGAAATTGAATTTTATGTCTCGGAATGTGAGGATTACATAATTACGACAAACGAAATATCAATTAGTTATAAGCTTTATCTTTCCAATGCTTGTTCAATGCCTAAAGTGCAGGTAAGTATTGTATTAATTTATTTACACTCGAAATATTTAAATTTGTTTACAGGCTGCAATTATGGAAAATATAACAATGGAGGAAATCAAAGAAGCCTTTGAGAAACCATTTCACATATTGAGGAAGACTGAAAAAATGATTGCGATGAAATTAGGAAATAATGCTGAAACAATTATAAATGAGCTGAAATCGACTGAAAGATGGAAAAAATGGAATTCTTTTATGGGAGCGTTGACAATGCCAAGATTGGAGGAAGCAGTTAAGATTTCGAATAAAGCCGAAGATGTTCTTGATTATTTGAAACGAACAAAAAATGACGAATATTAGAATTTAAAGCCTAATTTTGATTTCCCGATCCACCTGACTTTACCAATAGTGTTTGATGTACCAAACTTGTTTTTTTCCTGTTTTATTAAAGGTAGCATGACACTTGTACTATTTAATTGTTTTTTCCCTTCAATTCTGTCTTGTTTCATCGTTATCCTTACCTTTAATCAAAATTTTTGATTTTTTTGATTCATGAAATATTCTTTCTTTATTTATTGCATTTTTGTATCAAATCCTTTTTACATCTTTGTTCATTTAATATTTTTTTATTTAATAAATATAGGTATTGTTGAAAAAGCTAAAAACACAAAAAGGCTCCAGCGCTCCGTATTCTCTGTCTTTCCGCACAATTCAGCCTTGTCGCCAATGATACCCACAAGTTTGCACGCCCCAAAAATGTGTACAAACGTTTTATTATTATTCTCGGTTTTCAGATTACAGCTGATGTTGCTTTGACTTCAACCCCAGTCATCAACGCTGCTGGAATTTTCTCCCGTGAAGGATGGTTGTTCGGAGCTGCCGCTACATTTGATACCTCATCCAACAAGGTAGTTTTGAAAATTATACTTTTCGTTTCAAATGTCGAATTTTGAATTTTGAAGCTCGCTTCCACCTCATTAGCATTCGGACACGCTACTCCACAATACACCCTTCACTCATTCGTTGTCAACTCAACCAACTTCGGAGCATCATTGTACCACAGAGTCGCCAACAACGTTGAGCTCGGAACCACTTTGGGATGGACAGTCGGAGGAAATGGAGCTGACTACGCAATCGCAACAAAATACTCTCCAAGCCGCGATCTCACCGTCCGCGCCAAGGTTAACAACAACTCCCAAGTCGCCGTTGCCGCCACTCACTCATTGTCTCCAGCTCTTAAGCTCACTCTTTCCACACAATTCAGCCTTGTCGCCAATGATGCCCACAAGTTCGGTCTTGGATTCGAATTCGACCCATCCAACTAAGTTTGTTTTGTTCGGAAACATATTTCTTTGACTTTTAACTTTTTTAGCCACACGTTTTATAATTTGAATTAGTCATAAAGTCAGCGTATTGTTTTCGTTTTATTAATTTTTTCTAAGACTATTTTTGAATCTGAGTTCAAAATAAATTATTTTTAAAAAGAAAACTATCTTAAAAATCGAATCGAATAGAAATCGGATGTTCAACAAGAGGTTTTATTGAAATATTTACAAAAATGCTCACTTCAATGCCTCCTGTAACACTGTTTTCATTGTTTTGCATTAAAGGGACTCTTTACTGAATTTGGGTTTCTATTTCATTTTCATCTTCTTCACAGAATTTGAAAACCTATAGAAGCGAAAAAATTTATTGAAATTTCCGTTTCTAGTACACGAAAAAAGCAAATTTACAGGGTAAGGCGGCAAATGGCGTAACCGCTTGGCCGCGCGCGAGAGAACATGCGAATGTGAGAGTGTTTTCAATTGTTAGGCCATTCGCCGCCTTATTTTGGATATGGGTGTGTTTGAGTACTAGAAAAGGGAATTTAGATACATTTTTTTGCTTGAATAGCTTTTCAAATACTGTGAAGAAGATGAAACTGGAATTGAACCCCAAATTCAGTAAAGAGTCCCTTTAAATTTCTTCTGAAGTTGGTACTGAAATTTATTGATCGAAAAGGATTGAATTGCGAGCCGAAGGTACAGTGTTCTTGTTCCCCTGATTGCTATAAATTTTCATTCCAAGTTAACCTCAAATACGGAATATCCAATGTCACTTCTTATCATTCTGATCCGTTGCCGAGAGAACAGCCTCGACAAATGTTCACCCTTCTCCGATAATGCGTTTTAAAAATCTTTTTTTAAAACCTTTCTCCGTTTTTTTTTGTGATATTGTCACAACATAATGGTCGACAAAGCCTGATTGTGACTGAAAATAATTGATTGATTATTTATTCACCGGAACATAAACACAAGTGAAAGAAAAAAAAGTAATGCAAAAAAACTGAATAAACATCATAACTATAACCCGCAAAAATCATAGCGTAACTCAATACAAAAAATGAAAATTAGAGAAAGAAATAAAGAAAATAAAATTCCAGATATAACGTAAAAATACGAAGAAAAATCAGTTTAGAACCGAGCCAATTTGGACACAGCTCACAAAACTTTGAAAATAAATATTTTCAAATAAATCGCCGACTCCCCCCTCCTCTTTAAAAGTTTCATAAATGTTCTGAAAATTCCTCAATATTTATGATTTTTACTGATTTTGACACTATTGTATTTCCAGAAAATCCGAAGTTTTCAAGATTTTATTTATTTATTTAGTTATTTACCCGCGGAAAAGAAACGTAAAAAAATGTAATAAGTCAGCTGTGAAGAGATCCAACCGTACGGCTGTGAGCTTGATTTATCAACCCGTTCTGAACCCAATGAAAAACCTATTAAATGGATTGAAACGTTTTGTAAAACAAATATTGAAAAGTATATATTCCTTTTTTTATACACGAGGAACGAAGAAGGCAAAGAAAAGTATATAGCAATCTAATCAGTGTTTCGCATTGATCTGACTTTCATTTATGGCATAATATAATTTCAATTATTTTTTTTTTCTGAACTTTTGATCAAGATATTCACGTCTGTCGTTTAGAGCTTGGAGATTAAACAGTTTTAACCGTTCTTCGTTATCAAGATTATTATGCTTACAAAATTTGATAATTCTTCCATTAAGAGAAAAGTCGGCGAGTAAAGTTTTTCTGGACCTTTTCTATGTTTTTGGGAAATGAGTCACAAATCTTGTTTGTCACTTGGATACCATATTCCAACAAAGAGCGTATATGTGACTTGAACAGCGATATATAAAAATTCAATTTTATTTTAGACCCAAACAAGTGAGTTTTAGAAGCACGTAAGCGAAATTTCCGAATTGATTTACATAAATAAAATGTAAAGATGTGAAGAAGAGATAACAAACGGTAAGAATAAACAACAAACGGTGGTTGATAAGTATGCAAAATCTATCAAGTCAGTGATTTAACTAATAATATCCAATGATTGGTTGATAATCTTTCCAGTGTGAGAACTATTGAGGAAATAGAAGTTGTTAACAACAATCGCAATGGTATCAGTTTTCTGAAAGCCAAATAATTGAAAAACGTTTTATTTCAAAAATTATACCTGAATATTTCTACTGTCCGAATCACTGTTATTCATTTCTGCTCCTGCATCGATGGTGGTGAGAATTATGTTGGATGCCTTGCAGACTTCAAGCATTGTAGTCATCTTCTTCGCGATAACTTGCCCACGATCCGTTGGTTGCAATGCAGATATGTTTATAACAGAAGCCCTGTATGAGGAGAGCTCGTCGCCAGCAACATGTTCCGCCGCCGCTTTCAAAAGTGGAAGCAGCTGAAAATAGTGTTTATTAATATTTAACAATTATTTTTTTTTTTACTTTGGATACGAATTGAGCACAATCAGTTTCGCAACTTGCACTTGATGAGTCTTCCCAAACGTTGACTAAAATGTTCAATCCGTGCGTGCCGACTTCCTTGGTTACTTTCTTTACGATCGTCGCAATCTCATTATCTGATGAAAAGTCCACAGTATAAATTTGAAAACGTGCATCTTTCTCCGCAATTTCTTGGAGTTCAATATTTTTGTATTCCTTTTTGAAACATGCAAACACGTGATTAATATGAGGGTTTTCCAAAAATTCTAAGGCGATTCGAGATACCAGCATATAATCTGAACCGACAACAAAAACCGAATGTGGCCATCTTTGTGATAACAACAAGTTATCTGTCGACAATTGAATCCAGGCCTGTAAAAGCTGAGCGTTCAATAAAAATACAAAATGTAGAAATTTCTTACTTTTCTTTCGGGGACGGTGCATTCTTTCCAGAGTTTCCGATAAAAGTTGTCTTTCGATCCGCAATAATCGAGTTTTAGGGCCTCCAAATGGTGGATGAATAAATAATTTCCAGAAATTTCTCGGTATCTAAAAAATTATAATTTTAGACCATGAAATTAGATACATTTCGCACCGATCAACCGAAAAATAAGAATGCCGCAATTCTGAAATACTCCAGATCTTTGGAACATAATAAGCATTTGGCATCTTTTGGTTTGGAAGACGGCGAAGATCAGGAAGGCGAAACATGCCTGAAATCTATAAAAATTCATTTAAACGACAAGAAAAAGAACAGAAAAGTATGAAAAAACTGCGGCATATTTTGACAAGGAAAACTGATCATTTTTGAAATTAAATTTGAATTTACTCTGGTTGCGGATTCTTTTCCGAACTTGCGGCCACTTAGAACCTTCATTGATGTTAGTTTAGTATTTCAGAAGTCATTAATTGTTTGTCCATTCGGAAAAAAAAGAAAAAATAAACACAAAAAGTGAAAAATTACAAATTTTCCATTAATTTTCGAAAAATAAGTCATTTTTCTATCACGATTGCATTTAATTATGAATACTTGAGACAAAACGCGCTCTATAGAGATAATTTCGACTTTTCACTAGAATTATCAGTTTTCCTTGTCAAAACGTTATCAAAAACGACTTTTAACTGGGCCATTTCAGATATCAAATTAGTTTTCAAATTGAACATGGATTTTGGATTTAAAAAATAAAAGGTGGCAATTCATAATTTCAATATATATTAAAACATAAACTAGTACATGTACTAATTTATGTTGGTTCATGAGGCCTACGTACATCAAAAATTATCAAATAAAAGAAAACAGTGATGACAAAATTTTCGAAAATTTCTGTAATCAGTTGTTGCAGTTCTTGCGTCTGCATTTAATTCTACGACATTTTTCGGCTTTAGACACTGAAATTACAATTTACCCGGTTTTTGTGAACAGTTAAAAAAAAACTAAACGTTCTTAAATTTTATTGTATACTTGTATTACTAATAATCATTGTTGAAATTTTCAGACTTAGCATTCCTCAAGATTGATTCCACTACCCGTGCTGGAGACAACAAAGAAATTGAATTCAAATCAGCAGCAGCTCATAACATCGGATCCGGAAAGCTCGCCGGAAATCTTGATGTCAAATACAAGATACCACAATACGGTATGATTATTTCTTATCATTTGACATTCATGCTCACTGAATTTGATATGTAGGGCACCCGGAGGATGATATTATTTTGGTTTTCGCACAACGTGTTTTAGAAGGAAAATAGAATTAAATGCAGAAATGACAGAGAAATTACGAGGAAGACCGAGAATGATCAAACGATTTAATGTATCCCTTTAAACAATTTTATGGAAGAAATTTGTTTCTGTGTCTTTCTTTGCGGAAATGCGGAAAACGATCAGGTGAATCCAGGAGGTCCGAAAAGCCCGAACTAACAAAAACAAGCCGATTTAGGGCGAAAAAAATTAGCAAAAATTATTGGGTTCTACGGGTCATTGGGACTCACTACTGATTTTTTGGTAAAATTGTCATATTGAAAGACACAAAAACACATTTTTCCATGAAATTGTTTAAAGAATAAGAAAATGTAATCAAAAAAGAAATGTGGCATATTATTACAATAAACTTTTTAAAAAATGTGCAAATTAAAATTTAAGTACCATTATTGTTTATCCAAAATGAATAAGCAAAACAACTTTATGGAGAGGTGAAGAAAAAAAAGATATCAGGAATAAGAGGGTGCAGAGATAACTATGTATGTGTGGGAGGGGGGGGGGGGGGCTAACTTAGTGATATTGTAACTTGGAGAGTGCTAGTAACTTGTTTAGGATATACAAGAAAATTATGAAGCAACAAAACAACTTGCAAACGATCACCATCTTTCACCACACAAACGTTTGCAAGTTGTTTTGGTGGAGGTGTCCTGGCAGCAAGCCCGTTTACGGACCGCGTATGGAATAGACATGAGCGAGCAGTAGATCGATTCTATCTGTCGAGAGAATTTTAATTTGTGAATGTATGAGAGTACATAAGGAAAGTTAATAAAAACAGTGGATTCTATTTAATGATATTGCTATGTATTGGTTAATTAATATCGTTTATTCTTTAAATTGATACTATTTATAAATCGAATAGCTTGTCTATGGAAATTATCTATTCCCTTGGTTATATTCATTCGACAAAAATGTGTGTTTTTTAAAAATCTTCTGGTTCACTTTGGGAATCTAATTTATTGAAACAACATTTTGAACATTCTTCTTGCGTGCGCCAAAAATGTGCACAAATGTTTTATTATTTTTCTCAGTTTTCAGATCACCGCTGATGTTGTTTTGACTTCAACCCCATTCATCAACGTTGCTGGAGTTTTCTCCCGTGAAGGATGGTTGTTCAGAGCAGCCGCTACATTTGATATCTCATCCAACAAGGTAGTTTAAAAATGTTCGTTTCAAATCAAATTTTTAATTTTGAAGCTCGCCTCCATCTCATTGGCATTCGGACACGCTACTCCACGATACACCCTTCACTCATTCGTTGTCAACTCAACCAACTTCGGAGCATCATTGTACCACAGAGTCGCCAACAACGTTGAGCTCGAAACCAAGCGGATTGGTTGACAGAGTGAGCAATGCGTTTGGAATGTTGGGTGTTGTGCGATTTTTGGAAGGGTTTTATTTGATTGTGAGTGAATATTTTATTGCTCGTCCGGAATACTTTCAAAATAATTAAAGAATTTCAAATAATCACAAAAGCAAATACAATCGCGACACCTGGATATCAACCAATTTATAAAATATCAGAAGTGGCGATGATTCCAATAGCAATGGACGGGGTTTCAACAAGTTCAGAAGAGCAGAAATATGTGAAGTTGTTCCAATCTGTGGACTTATCAACGGACTTTAATTTTTCGTACACTTATGATCTGAGCAGAACGTTTCAAGATAATTGGCTAAGAACGGATTGGAAAATGAATGGAAATCAGAAATTGGAAGCGGAGAATTGATTTATTTGGAATAATTATCTTTTGGAGCCGCTTCGGAAGAATTTGATAACTGAACGATGGTTTATAGAGATTGTTCATGGATATGTTAGGCAGGAATCCATTTTCCTTCCGATTTGTAGATTATCATTGACATTGATTGGAAGAAGATCGACACAGTACGCAGGTACGCGGTTTTTAAAACGAGGAACGAATCCTAATGGACATGTGGCAAATTTTGTGGAGACTGAGCAAATTGTTTGGAACATGACATCGTCGGGAAATGTAGCAGAAGGCGGGAAATTTAGCAGTTTCGTGCAGATTCGGGGCTCGGTACCATTGAAATGGTCACAGGATCCGTCGACGCGTGGAATAGTTGGAAAACCATTGATTTTGATAGATAATCATGAGCCACATGCTCAGACGGCGGCAGCGCATTTTAGGTAGGATTTGGAAGAAGCGGGTGCTACCGCAAACGAAACTTTAAAATCGATATATTTTAAAATCACATGAAAATGCAATAAATCCCGAAAAAAAGAAAACCGAAAAATTCGTGAACTCGTTCTAATTACAGAGATCTTCGCAACAAATACGGCAACCCAATCGTGATAATGAATCTGATAAAAAGAAGCGAGAAAAGGAGACAAGAAGATGTACTCCACACCCAATTTTTGAAAAATATCGAAAATTTGAATCAATTTGTCCCCGATGATGAGAAATTGTGCTTGTAATTCAATGTGGCGAGATGTAACAAAGCGGCGAACACCCTTCCATCGATAAATGTGCTTAATGTTATGGAAGATTTGTCGATGAAATCTGTGCTGAAAAATGGTTGGTTTCCGTCATTTCCATTACCTGAAGCGGTGAAGATTAGGCATAAGGATGGGTTCACGACGCTGGACGTAAAAATGGAGGGAGGGTTGAAGTTTATGTTGCAGAAGGAGATTTGTAGAATCAATTGTGTGGATTGCTTGGATCGGACTAATGTTGCGCAGTTTGCTATAAGTGAGTAGTATGAAACGTTTATTTTGATATTGATAATTATTACGCTCTAATTCCGTAGTTCAAGTAAAAATAATTTCAACTTTAAGGACAGTCGGAGGAAATGGAGCTGACTACGCAATCGCAACAAAATACTCTCCAAGCCGCGATCTCACCGTCCGCGCCAAGGTTAACAACAACTCCCAAGTCGCCGTTGCCGCCACTGACTCATTGTCTCCAGCTCTTAAGCTCACTCTTTCCACACAATTCAGCCTTGTCGCGCAGACTTTGGATTCCTCAAGATTGATTCCACCACCCGTGCTGGAGACAACAAAGAAGTTGAATTCAATAACATCGGATCCGGAAAGCTCGCCGGAAATCTTGATGTCAAATACAATATACCACAATACGGTATGATTATTTCTTATCATTTGACATTCATGCTCACTGAATTTGATATGTAGGGCACCCGGATGATGCAATACTTTTGGTTTTCGCACAACGTGGGTCTTATCACGAAAAATTACCCATGTGACGCTTAGAAAAGAAAAGAAAATGAAGAGATATGAACACTCCCTTGAAAATCATTTTTTTTTGCAGGAGTCACCTTGACCAAGAAGTGGAACACTGAGAACCAACTCGGAACCGTCATCGAAGTCAATGAACAATTCGGACGTGGACTCAAGCTCACATTCGACTCTTTGTATGCTCCACACGCTGGAAAAAGAAGCGGAAAACTGAAGGCTGACTGGTCACTTCCAACTGCTAGAGTGAGTGCAGTTTCATGTATATTTGGTGATAAATTCGGTGATTCTCGAATTAAACTTGATTGGAAACGAGAATTTTCGCGGGTTCGATATTGCACGCCCCAAAAATGTGCTCAAATGTTTTATTATTTTTCTCGGTTTTCAGATTACCGCTGATGTTGCTTTGACTTCAACCCCAGTCATCAACGCTGCTGGAGTTTTCTCCCGTGAAGGATGGTTGTTCGGAGCTGTCGCTACATTTGATACCTCATCCAACAAGGTAGTTTTGAAAATTATACTTTTCATTTCAAATATCGAATTTTGAAGCTCGCTTCCACCTCATTGGCATTCGGATACGCTACTCCACGATACACTCTTCACTCATTCGTTGTCAACTCAACAAACTTCGGAGCATCATTGCACGACAGAGTCGCCAACAACGTTGAGCTCGGAACCACTTTGGGATGGACAGTCGGAGGAAATGAAGCTGACTACGCAATCGCAACAAAATACTCTCCAAGCCGCGATCTCACCGTCCGCGCCAAGGTTAACAACAACTCCCAAGTCGCCGTTGCCGCCACTCACTCATTGTCTCCAGCTCTTAAGCTCACTCTTTCCACACAATTCAGCCTTGTCGCCAATGATGCCCACAAGTTCGGTCTTGGATTCGAATTCGACCCATCCAACTAAGTTTGTTTTGTTCGGAAACATATTTCTTTGACTTTTAACTTTTTTAGCCACACGTTTTATAATTTGAATTAGTCATAAAGTCAGCGTATTGTTTTCGTTTTATTAAATTTTTTCTAAGACTATTTTTGAATCTGAGTTCAAAATAAATTATTTTTAAAAAGAAAACTATCTTAAAAATCGAATCGAATAGAAATCGGATTTTCAACAAGAGGTTTTATTGAAATATTTACAAGAATTCTCACTTCAATGCCTCATGTAGCATTGTTTTTGCATTAAATTTCTTCTGAATTCTGTTGTTGGTACTGAAATTTATTGATCGAAAAGGATTGGATTGCGATCCATATAGGAGTACAGTGTTCTTGTTCCCCGTATTGCTGAAAATCTTCTTTCCAAGATAAACTCAAATACGGAATATCCAATGGCACTTCTTATCATTCTGATCTGTTGCCGAGAGAAGAGCCTCCACAATTGTTCGCCTTCTCCGATAATGCGTTTTAAAAATCTTTCACTTTGTCACAACTCCATAATCGACGACAAAGCATTATTGTGGCTGAAAATAAATTGGCCAGTTTGGAACACAGTTCACAAAACTCGGAAAAAATTATTTTCAAATAAATCAGCAACATGTTTTTTTTACTGATTTGGACACTGAAGATCTGTTTTTTCTACTTCTAAAATCTAAAGATTTCATTTTTATTTGGAAGAAGTGAAATTGCCGACTTCCCCCCATCAAAATGAGCTTGAGACTATTTTTAAAAAATGTAGGACGATTTTGAATTAAAAACTTCCACTATTTCCAAACTTTAGTACCTTTTTTCAAAATTGCTCAATATCAAATTATCTCGCTTGTGTGCTGCAATTTTGAAATTTCAGATTTGTTTTCAAATCGAATGAAAACTGAATTCATAATATTCCAAAATCGCTGGGAAACTGATTTTTGGACTACTATGAACTTTAAGAAATGCATACTTTGCGATTTTTACGTTAATCTTCAAGAACATAGAGCTGATTTATTTTTCATGAGCAATCACAGATTGTAAAAGGGAAAAAATATCCCCCCTATGCACTTCTTTTCTTTGTAAATGTACAGCCCGTCTCGAGTGCCTGAAAAAAACCCCATTTTTAATGTGTCACGATGGTCCGATGTGGGAACCATCTATGAACGGGAAGTTGCTGACAATAGTGTCGACGGCCTCAGTAATCTGAAAGCCGAATAATTGAAAAAACTTCTTATTTCAAAAATCGTGCTAATATATCTTGTGCATCAAAATCGGTAATTTCGAATCCTGGATCAAGTATAGTGGACGTTCGTATGTCTGCAGACTTGAAATTAGCGACCAATGTGCCCATTTTGTTGGCCAAAACTCTGCCATATCTCGATCCATTACGATTCGTTGGTTATAGTGTTAAGTTTGCGACAATGTTGACAATTTCTGCCCTATTGACGGGGGAGCTCGTCGCCAAACGTCATCACCGGACGAAACATCGATCGAAAGTAAAAGGAGACGGTCATATGTTTTGGAAAGTTCTTGAAGTTTATAATCAACGTCATCATTTAAAGAATAAGCAATTAGATGGTCAATTTCAGAATTTTTCAACAATTCTCGAACGATTCCAGACCTTATTAGACTGTTTTCTTGAACAATAATTCATTTGTCGCCAAACGAACCCACATCTGCAAAAGATAAGCCTTCAATATAAATACAAAACCCGGAAATCGCTTACTGTCCTTCCGATTATTGAACAATTGTCCCAGAATTGCCTATAACAATTTGGTCGTAATCTTTCAAATTCCAAATTGAGTCTATCGAGATGGTGCACAAAAAACTAATTTCCCGAAATTGCTCTATATTTTGAAAAAAACAGAAAAGTATGAAAAACGACTTTTAACTGGACCACTTCAGAATTGATACCGGATTTCGGATTTTAAAAAATTAAAAGGTTTCTAATTTTTTTAATATAAACTAGAACACGAAAACGAATCACATCAAAGAGAAAACATTTTGACCTAACTTTTTAGAAAAGTTCTGTATTCAGTCGTCGCAGTGCTTCCTCTCTCTGCATTTAATTATTCTTTTTCAAGCTGTATGCACTGAAATTACAATTTTTCCCGATTTTTGTGAATAATTTTTAGGAAAAAACTAAACAAACGCGCTCTAATCGAGCGGACCAGAACATTTGCATTAACAATAACAGCTGTTTTATATACATAAGTGGTGGCATAAAGGATAGGTTTGTAACAAGCGTTCACTTTTACTCTCAATACCTGTTAGTACTTTGTATATTGTTGTCGACTGTTGAAATTTTAAGGAATTAAGAAATACGAGTGAGTTTATTATTTAATTTAATCCCTTATATTTAATTACTTTAATACAGTTTTAAAACGGTATTTTAGAATTTATTTTTAAAAATTAATTTCAAAGAAAAACAAGTTTTGTGCAAAAAAACAATTAAATCGTACAAGTGTCATGCTATCTTTAATAAAAAGGAAAGACAAGTATTGTACATCAAAAACTATTGGCTGTCGAATAAAGTCATGTGGATCAGGAAAGCAACATTAGGATCATAATGCTTTTCGATTCATATATTCGAAATAATCGACTTAGCGAATTATCGACGTCAAATAGCTCAGATGCCGTCACTAAGCGCTCAGATGCCACCACTTAGGCGCGCATTCGGCACTCATGCTGCATCATCACCGAACGCGTTGCTCGATGTGCTGTGAAAATGTTCCTGGTTTTATAAGATTGTTAGAATTTACAGAAAATTAAGCATACTTAAAAGGCTAAATAGTTAATTTCTACTGGGTTCTCTTATTCAGGGCGGTTAATTTGCGCAATGGCCTGTATTTCGTCATCCATAGTAGTTTCCAATTTCTTGGAAAAAAGTGTCTTACGCGCATTCTTATTACTACATATTTCTTGCTCTATGACCTGGCACAATGACAGCCACGTTGTGTGGTGACGTAGCATACTGAACGTCGGTGCTCGTTTGTAAGTTGTAGCAGAGTGCCAGGTCGTAGAGCTCGTTTGCCCCCAGAATGCCCCATTTAACATCCCTAATTTTGATTTCTTAAGATGATAAAGATACTTTTTATGAAAACAATTATCTAGAAAATCTACAATTACTTTTTTTCAGGGCCTTCAAATGGCGCTTCTTCATTTCCATATACATAGAAAACGAGTACTGTAGTTCGGGGATACGGTAACAATACTGACTGTTATTTCTTTAACAACAAAAAACCAATAATCTCTTCTCGCATTGCTTAACTAACGAGTAAAGACATTTTAATATAAAATTGAAATTTGAATGAGACCTATTGAATGAGTATTGAATTTGAATGAGACCCCTTTTCTGTGGCGTCATTTATTTCTCTTTTGACGGCCAAATAATGCGCATAATGTTGTTCTCGTGTACGCTATACCGTTTTCTTGAAATTTTTTTTTCAGCATGGAACAAATTTTGACAACGGTGAATTTCAAAAAGGAACCTTATAATAGATTATTCAATTTGGCGCATAAAGATGATAAGTTTTTGATTGTCAACACAGAGACTATTCAATGGTGCGTTGTATTTTATTAAAGGGATTGCGAATCAATTTTCAATTTCGGTTTCATTTTCATCTTCTTTGTCATATGTTATTGTCACCTCAAATATTCTCGATCATCGCGTTTTGTGGGCGGCTCAACCACACAGACGCTCCGCACGCACGCACGCAGCTGCCGACACTCAACGCACTGGAAAATTTGAAAAATTCATTTTCCCGCGAATTTTCCAGTGTGTTGAGTGTCGGCAGCTGCGTGCGTGCGTGCGTGCGTGCGTGCGGAGAAATAGGAAATTTCAAAAAAATTCCATAGTTTTTCAAAAATGACGAAGAATATGAAAATGAAAATTGGCTCGTATTCCTTTAAAGGTGTTCTTGACTATCACTGTTGTCTTATTATACCTACTCTTTTTGGCCATACGAACCCACTTTTACATAAAAAAAAATCCTTATCCATCGAACGTAAAAACTTCTGTGATGATCCAGCCTTTGGGAAGTTGCCCTCCATTATTTCTAAATTTTGTCGGTTGCTCTATTTTTTCATTTAAATATTTTTTGATGGGTTGGTATTCTCAAAATGGGTCAATTTTATAGGAAATCAGTAGTAGTTAAGAATACCTTTAACATGACAATTAATTAAAAACAATTGCAGGAAAATGATTGATGGAATTCGAGATGAGAAAAATTTCACGGTTGATATAGAATGTCTCTATGAACATAAATCAGCAGATCCGTGGTACATGGTTGCTGAATTTAAGATCCAATTAGAAATTGGAAATAAAACAATTATGAAGAAATTGGAACATCGCTTTGATAATTCCTCAAAAAGTTTCAATTCGGGACCGTTTGAAATACCCGAAGATTTTCAATTGCCAATTTCGGAAATTCCTGTAATCAAACCAACAATACAAATCAAAGAGGATGTTGGTGTTATCTTGTCGGAATTTTCAATTCCTCGAAATATCGATTCGGAAATTGTTGTTCGTCTTGATAGCCACATACTTTTCGTTGATAAATACGTAAGATTTTTTTTCTTATCTCAGGATAATTTCGGCTCGTTGCGTCGATTCGGGCGGCACGCAAGATGTTTCTCAACCTAAACTGAGTGCATTCCCAATACGAGCCGCATAAGCTCGTGAGCAGATGATGCCGATGTGGAAGCGCGCGAGCCGTTTAACGCCGAAAACAACCTGAGATTTTTCATAATTTTGATGATGATGATTTTCCAGGCATTAATGAGTTTCTGCTCGGAAATGTGGAAAGAAAGAATATCTGACAATGAACTTCGGATCACCGAGATGATGTTTGAATATTCAGATTTCGTCACTTTTCTTCGAATCCTTTACGGACAGAAACACAAATATACAGGTTTGGATTCTATCTTCTACGGATTTAGACATTTCTATTGTAAAACCTAAAATACCAGCAAAAAAGAAATAGTTTTTTTCTTCAAGTACATTATTTTTGAGCTTCCAAAAAATTGCAACAAATTTGACCAGCAGGTGAAATTGACCCATCAACCCTTGACTTTATCAAAATATAGTTATAATAGTTATAATAATGCGAACGGGAATTTTGCGAAAATCATGAATGAATATTTTATTTTGCGAAAACTAGATCGTAAGGCTTTGTAGAGATTTTGCATTAAAAAATGTTTCCTTAAAGGAGGGCTTTACGGAGATAATAAATGTACCTTAAATGAAAATAGACTTCATTCTCATTCCAAATCTGTTTTTAAAATGTTCTAAAACCACATAGAAGCCGAGAAAACGCGCCTCAAAACAATGGCCTAGAAAAATGGACCACCTGGCCGAACTTTTCCTATGAGCGTTTTTCGTCTTTCGTTAATAAATAATTATGCAGAATGCTTATATTAGTCTTTTTTTAATGTTTTTTTGGATTCTTCATGACTGCGGACTAGTTTTCGCCGGTGACCCCTTTTTCTAGGCCATTGTTTTGAAGCTTGATTTCTTGGCTTCTAGGTGGTTTTAGAAAATTTTAAAAACAGATTTGGAATGAGCCTGAAGTATATTTTCATCCCAGATGCATTCGTTATCTCCATAAAGCCCTCCTTTAACATAATCTACATAAAATATTCTTTGCCAGCTGATAATGTATATGGTCTAGCGTGGTTGGCGGCATCATATGAAATTGAATTTTATGTCTCGGAATGTGAGGATTACATAATTACGACAAACGAAATATCAATTAGTTATAAGCTTTATCTTTCCAATGCTTGTTCAATGCCTAAAGTGCAGGTAAGTATTGTATTAATTTATTTACACTCGAAATATTTAAATTTGTTTACAGGCTGCAATTATGGAAAATATAACAATGGAGGAAATCAAAGAAGCCTTTGAGAAACCATTTCACATATTGAGGAAGACTGAAAAAATGATTGCGATGAAATTAGGAAATAATGCTGAAACAATTATAAATGAGCTGAAATCGACTGAAAGATGGAAAAAATGGAATTCTTTTATGGGAGCGTTGACAATGCCAAGATTGGAGGAAGCAGTTAAGATTTCGAATAAAGCCGAAGATGTTCTTGATTATTTGAAACGAACAAAAAATGACGAATATTAGAATTTAAAGCCTAATTTTGATTTCCCGATCCACCTGACTTTACCAATAGTGTTTGATGTACCAAACTTGTTTTTTTCCTGTTTTATTAAAGGTAGCATGACACTTGTACTATTTAATTGTTTTTTCCCTTCAATTCTGTCTTGTTTCATCGTTATCCTTACCTTTAATCAAAATTTTTGATTTTTTTGATTCATGAAATATTCTTTCTTTATTTATTGCATTTTTGTATCAAATCCTTTTTACATCTTTGTTCATTTAATATTTTTTTATTTAATAAATATAGGTATTGTTGAAAAAGCTAAAAACACAAAAAGGCTCCAGCGCTCCGTATTCTCTGTCTTTCCGCACAATTCAGCCTTGTCGCCAATGATACCCACAAGTTTGCACGCCCCAAAAATGTGTACAAACGTTTTATTATTATTCTCGGTTTTCAGATTACAGCTGATGTTGCTTTGACTTCAACCCCAGTCATCAACGCTGCTGGAATTTTCTCCCGTGAAGGATGGTTGTTCGGAGCTGCCGCTACATTTGATACCTCATCCAACAAGGTAGTTTTGAAAATTATACTTTTCGTTTCAAATGTCGAATTTTGAATTTTGAAGCTCGCTTCCACCTCATTAGCATTCGGACACGCTACTCCACAATACACCCTTCACTCATTCGTTGTCAACTCAACCAACTTCGGAGCATCATTGTACCACAGAGTCGCCAACAACGTTGAGCTCGGAACCACTTTGGGATGGACAGTCGGAGGAAATGGAGCTGACTACGCAATCGCAACAAAATACTCTCCAAGCCGCGATCTCACCGTCCGCGCCAAGGTTAACAACAACTCCCAAGTCGCCGTTGCCGCCACTCACTCATTGTCTCCAGCTCTTAAGCTCACTCTTTCCACACAATTCAGCCTTGTCGCCAATGATGCCCACAAGTTCGGTCTTGGATTCGAATTCGACCCATCCAACTAAGTTTGTTTTGTTCGGAAACATATTTCTTTGACTTTTAACTTTTTTAGCCACACGTTTTATAATTTGAATTAGTCATAAAGTCAGCGTATTGTTTTCGTTTTATTAATTTTTTCTAAGACTATTTTTGAATCTGAGTTCAAAATAAATTATTTTTAAAAAGAAAACTATCTTAAAAATCGAATCGAATAGAAATCGGATGTTCAACAAGAGGTTTTATTGAAATATTTACAAAAATGCTCACTTCAATGCCTCCTGTAACACTGTTTTCATTGTTTTGCATTAAAGGGACTCTTTACTGAATTTGGGTTTCTATTTCATTTTCATCTTCTTCACAGAATTTGAAAACCTATAGAAGCGAAAAAATTTATTGAAATTTCCGTTTCTAGTACACGAAAAAAGCAAATTTACAGGGTAAGGCGGCAAATGGCGTAACCGCTTGGCCGCGCGCGAGAGAACATGCGAATGTGAGAGTGTTTTCAATTGTTAGGCCATTCGCCGCCTTATTTTGGATATGGGTGTGTTTGAGTACTAGAAAAGGGAATTTAGATACATTTTTTTGCTTGAATAGCTTTTCAAATACTGTGAAGAAGATGAAACTGGAATTGAACCCCAAATTCAGTAAAGAGTCCCTTTAAATTTCTTCTGAAGTTGGTACTGAAATTTATTGATCGAAAAGGATTGAATTGCGAGCCGAAGGTACAGTGTTCTTGTTCCCCTGATTGCTATAAATTTTCATTCCAAGTTAACCTCAAATACGGAATATCCAATGTCACTTCTCAGTGAAAAAACGGCGGCTAATGGCGTGCTCCCATCCATCGGCGGGCTTCAAGCGCGCACGCTTAAATTTAAGCGTGTTAATGCGAGCTCGCGCAAAACTAAAGCGATTCGCCATTACTCGCGCTGTGTGCGCGGGCTAAGGCGCATAAAGGGGGGAAGTCGCGTGAATATGCGGGCCCGCCGTTGTGTGACTTTGCGTTGAATATGCAAACACGGCTCTTCTTTTTCGAATTTGCGAAATTTTTTATTTTTTTATTTTCTAACCTAATTTTACTGTTTTTTCACATTTTTTGGTCCAATTTTTTCATGTAACGTTGAGAAAAAATTTATTATTACTTTTTAAGTGTTTTTGAAGCACTAACCGTTCATAAACGTCAAAAATAGGGGAATAGTGTGAAAAATTGGTTTTTCTTTCAGATTATAAGATGGATGATGAAAAATGCGCATGTTTGGGGTCTAGGAAAATACGGCGCAGAATTGGAACAGCCGGTGAAGCTAATAAGAAGCGGGAATTTCTAGAAGCACAATTGTTATGGAATTAGGATTACACTAGGTGACTTTTGCATTTTTTTTGTTGAAAAAATATGTTTGTATTCTTTTTAAGAACGCCGAGGAGATCCGAGCTAGAAATGTTGGCTTTCGAGGAGCCAAACTTATCTGGATCGGCGATGCCCGTCAGAAAATATTTTCAATTAAATTTTGAAAAGACAAATGTAAGTTTTTGTTTTCTCATGATAAGACAGAAAGAACCCGTATTAAGGTCGGAGATCAGATTATCGACCGCAGTGACAAGCGCCGATGGTGAAACTTCACGGAGTCCCACAAGTGTAAGTCTTTTAAAATAATTTTTTTAAACCTTTTGGTTACAAATTAGAGAGTACTACGAAATATCGATTTGTATTTCTAACTTGAGACGATAGGGAATCGGTCATTGATTAAGCGATCGTTTTTGGTGAAACGACTTTAAAATTTTAAATTTTAAAAAAACTGATTTAACTTCCCGTTTTTAGCGCCCAACCTTCAATCGGAAAGCAACAAAAGTGATGAAATGTCGACTAAACAAGCTTCGATCAACCCAGAAAATGTATAATTTATGTATTTTAATGTTCTTTTTCTGTAATATTTTAAGAAACTGTTTATATTTTTTTCTAGTTTATCTAAATAGTTCAATTGTTTTTTCATTTTTGTTTTGATTGTTTTAATGTAATTTGTCTATTTTCGCGTTTCTTTCTTCTAAAATTTATTGTTTGTAGTATGTTTTAAATAAATAAGTGAGAATATTGAAACAATAATCAAAGAAGCAACAGCAAGAATCAGCGTTTTAAGCGAGCTAATGCGCCGAAACGGCGTGATATTGCGTGCGCGCTTAAAATTCGGCGTGTTATTCGGGAGCTCGCGCTAAAAAATTAGGGGACGCGCCGCGGGCTCCCCGGGGGCCCCCTAATTTTTCAAGGCGGGCACGAGAATGACCCGCGGTTTTTTCACTGAGTTCTTATCATTCTGATCCGTTGCCGAGAGAACAGCCTCGACAAATGTTCACCCTTCTCCGATAATGCGTTTTAAAAATCTTTTTTTAAAACCTTTCTCCGTTTTTTTTTGTGATATTGTCACAACATAATGGTCGACAAAGCCTGATTGTGACTGAAAATAATTGATTGATTATTTATTCACCGGAACATAAACACAAGTGAAAGAAAAAAAAGTAATGCAAAAAAACTGAATAAACATCATAACTATAACCCGCAAAAATCATAGCGTAACTCAATACAAAAAATGAAAATTAGAGAAAGAAATAAAGAAAATAAAATTCCAGATATAACGTAAAAATACGAAGAAAAATCAGTTTAGAACCGAGCCAATTTGGACACAGCTCACAAAACTTTGAAAATAAATATTTTCAAATAAATCGCCGACTCCCCCCTCCTCTTTAAAAGTTTCATAAATGTTCTGAAAATTCCTCAATATTTATGATTTTTACTGATTTTGACACTATTGTATTTCCAGAAAATCCGAAGTTTTCAAGATTTTATTTATTTATTTAGTTATTTACCCGCGGAAAAGAAACGTAAAAAAATGTAATAAGTCAGCTGTGAAGAGATCCAACCGTACGGCTGTGAGCTTGATTTATCAACCCGTTCTGAACCCAATGAAAAACCTATTAAATGGATTGAAACGTTTTGTAAAACAAATATTGAAAAGTATATATTCCTTTTTTTATACACGAGGAACGAAGAAGGCAAAGAAAAGTATATAGCAATCTAATCAGTGTTTCGCATTGATCTGACTTTCATTTATGGCATAATATAATTTCAATTATTTTTTTTTTCTGAACTTTTGATCAAGATATTCACGTCTGTCGTTTAGAGCTTGGAGATTAAACAGTTTTAACCGTTCTTCGTTATCAAGATTATTATGCTTACAAAATTTGATAATTCTTCCATTAAGAGAAAAGTCGGCGAGTAAAGTTTTTCTGGACCTTTTCTATGTTTTTGGGAAATGAGTCACAAATCTTGTTTGTCACTTGGATACCATATTCCAACAAAGAGCGTATATGTGACTTGAACAGCGATATATAAAAATTCAATTTTATTTTAGACCCAAACAAGTGAGTTTTAGAAGCACGTAAGCGAAATTTCCGAATTGATTTACATAAATAAAATGTAAAGATGTGAAGAAGAGATAACAAACGGTAAGAATAAACAACAAACGGTGGTTGATAAGTATGCAAAATCTATCAAGTCAGTGATTTAACTAATAATATCCAATGATTGGTTGATAATCTTTCCAGTGTGAGAACTATTGAGGAAATAGAAGTTGTTAACAACAATCGCAATGGTATCAGTTTTCTGAAAGCCAAATAATTGAAAAACGTTTTATTTCAAAAATTATACCTGAATATTTCTACTGTCCGAATCACTGTTATTCATTTCTGCTCCTGCATCGATGGTGGTGAGAATTATGTTGGATGCCTTGCAGACTTCAAGCATTGTAGTCATCTTCTTCGCGATAACTTGCCCACGATCCGTTGGTTGCAATGCAGATATGTTTATAACAGAAGCCCTGTATGAGGAGAGCTCGTCGCCAGCAACATGTTCCGCCGCCGCTTTCAAAAGTGGAAGCAGCTGAAAATAGTGTTTATTAATATTTAACAATTATTTTTTTTTTTACTTTGGATACGAATTGAGCACAATCAGTTTCGCAACTTGCACTTGATGAGTCTTCCCAAACGTTGACTAAAATGTTCAATCCGTGCGTGCCGACTTCCTTGGTTACTTTCTTTACGATCGTCGCAATCTCATTATCTGATGAAAAGTCCACAGTATAAATTTGAAAACGTGCATCTTTCTCCGCAATTTCTTGGAGTTCAATATTTTTGTATTCCTTTTTGAAACATGCAAACACGTGATTAATATGAGGGTTTTCCAAAAATTCTAAGGCGATTCGAGATACCAGCATATAATCTGAACCGACAACAAAAACCGAATGTGGCCATCTTTGTGATAACAACAAGTTATCTGTCGACAATTGAATCCAGGCCTGTAAAAGCTGAGCGTTCAATAAAAATACAAAATGTAGAAATTTCTTACTTTTCTTTCGGGGACGGTGCATTCTTTCCAGAGTTTCCGATAAAAGTTGTCTTTCGATCCGCAATAATCGAGTTTTAGGGCCTCCAAATGGTGGATGAATAAATAATTTCCAGAAATTTCTCGGTATCTAAAAAATTATAATTTTAGACCATGAAATTAGATACATTTCGCACCGATCAACCGAAAAATAAGAATGCCGCAATTCTGAAATACTCCAGATCTTTGGAACATAATAAGCATTTGGCATCTTTTGGTTTGGAAGACGGCGAAGATCAGGAAGGCGAAACATGCCTGAAATCTATAAAAATTCATTTAAACGACAAGAAAAAGAACAGAAAAGTATGAAAAAACTGCGGCATATTTTGACAAGGAAAACTGATCATTTTTGAAATTAAATTTGAATTTACTCTGGTTGCGGATTCTTTTCCGAACTTGCGGCCACTTAGAACCTTCATTGATGTTAGTTTAGTATTTCAGAAGTCATTAATTGTTTGTCCATTCGGAAAAAAAAGAAAAAATAAACACAAAAAGTGAAAAATTACAAATTTTCCATTAATTTTCGAAAAATAAGTCATTTTTCTATCACGATTGCATTTAATTATGAATACTTGAGACAAAACGCGCTCTATAGAGATAATTTCGACTTTTCACTAGAATTATCAGTTTTCCTTGTCAAAACGTTATCAAAAACGACTTTTAACTGGGCCATTTCAGATATCAAATTAGTTTTCAAATTGAACATGGATTTTGGATTTAAAAAATAAAAGGTGGCAATTCATAATTTCAATATATATTAAAACATAAACTAGTACATGTACTAATTTATGTTGGTTCATGAGGCCTACGTACATCAAAAATTATCAAATAAAAGAAAACAGTGATGACAAAATTTTCGAAAATTTCTGTAATCAGTTGTTGCAGTTCTTGCGTCTGCATTTAATTCTACGACATTTTTCGGCTTTAGACACTGAAATTACAATTTACCCGGTTTTTGTGAACAGTTAAAAAAAAACTAAACGTTCTTAAATTTTATTGTATACTTGTATTACTAATAATCATTGTTGAAATTTTCAGACTTAGCATTCCTCAAGATTGATTCCACTACCCGTGCTGGAGACAACAAAGAAATTGAATTCAAATCAGCAGCAGCTCATAACATCGGATCCGGAAAGCTCGCCGGAAATCTTGATGTCAAATACAAGATACCACAATACGGTATGATTATTTCTTATCATTTGACATTCATGCTCACTGAATTTGATATGTAGGGCACCCGGAGGATGATATTATTTTGGTTTTCGCACAACGTGTTTTAGAAGGAAAATAGAATTAAATGCAGAAATGACAGAGAAATTACGAGGAAGACCGAGAATGATCAAACGATTTAATGTATCCCTTTAAACAATTTTATGGAAGAAATTTGTTTCTGTGTCTTTCTTTGCGGAAATGCGGAAAACGATCAGGTGAATCCAGGAGGTCCGAAAAGCCCGAACTAACAAAAACAAGCCGATTTAGGGCGAAAAAAATTAGCAAAAATTATTGGGTTCTACGGGTCATTGGGACTCACTACTGATTTTTTGGTAAAATTGTCATATTGAAAGACACAAAAACACATTTTTCCATGAAATTGTTTAAAGAATAAGAAAATGTAATCAAAAAAGAAATGTGGCATATTATTACAATAAACTTTTTAAAAAATGTGCAAATTAAAATTTAAGTACCATTATTGTTTATCCAAAATGAATAAGCAAAACAACTTTATGGAGAGGTGAAGAAAAAAAAGATATCAGGAATAAGAGGGTGCAGAGATAACTATGTATGTGTGGGAGGGGGGGGGGGGGGCTAACTTAGTGATATTGTAACTTGGAGAGTGCTAGTAACTTGTTTAGGATATACAAGAAAATTATGAAGCAACAAAACAACTTGCAAACGATCACCATCTTTCACCACACAAACGTTTGCAAGTTGTTTTGGTGGAGGTGTCCTGGCAGCAAGCCCGTTTACGGACCGCGTATGGAATAGACATGAGCGAGCAGTAGATCGATTCTATCTGTCGAGAGAATTTTAATTTGTGAATGTATGAGAGTACATAAGGAAAGTTAATAAAAACAGTGGATTCTATTTAATGATATTGCTATGTATTGGTTAATTAATATCGTTTATTCTTTAAATTGATACTATTTATAAATCGAATAGCTTGTCTATGGAAATTATCTATTCCCTTGGTTATATTCATTCGACAAAAATGTGTGTTTTTTAAAAATCTTCTGGTTCACTTTGGGAATCTAATTTATTGAAACAACATTTTGAACATTCTTCTTGCGTGCGCCAAAAATGTGCACAAATGTTTTATTATTTTTCTCAGTTTTCAGATCACCGCTGATGTTGTTTTGACTTCAACCCCATTCATCAACGTTGCTGGAGTTTTCTCCCGTGAAGGATGGTTGTTCAGAGCAGCCGCTACATTTGATATCTCATCCAACAAGGTAGTTTAAAAATGTTCGTTTCAAATCAAATTTTTAATTTTGAAGCTCGCCTCCATCTCATTGGCATTCGGACACGCTACTCCACGATACACCCTTCACTCATTCGTTGTCAACTCAACCAACTTCGGAGCATCATTGTACCACAGAGTCGCCAACAACGTTGAGCTCGAAACCAAGCGGATTGGTTGACAGAGTGAGCAATGCGTTTGGAATGTTGGGTGTTGTGCGATTTTTGGAAGGGTTTTATTTGATTGTGAGTGAATATTTTATTGCTCGTCCGGAATACTTTCAAAATAATTAAAGAATTTCAAATAATCACAAAAGCAAATACAATCGCGACACCTGGATATCAACCAATTTATAAAATATCAGAAGTGGCGATGATTCCAATAGCAATGGACGGGGTTTCAACAAGTTCAGAAGAGCAGAAATATGTGAAGTTGTTCCAATCTGTGGACTTATCAACGGACTTTAATTTTTCGTACACTTATGATCTGAGCAGAACGTTTCAAGATAATTGGCTAAGAACGGATTGGAAAATGAATGGAAATCAGAAATTGGAAGCGGAGAATTGATTTATTTGGAATAATTATCTTTTGGAGCCGCTTCGGAAGAATTTGATAACTGAACGATGGTTTATAGAGATTGTTCATGGATATGTTAGGCAGGAATCCATTTTCCTTCCGATTTGTAGATTATCATTGACATTGATTGGAAGAAGATCGACACAGTACGCAGGTACGCGGTTTTTAAAACGAGGAACGAATCCTAATGGACATGTGGCAAATTTTGTGGAGACTGAGCAAATTGTTTGGAACATGACATCGTCGGGAAATGTAGCAGAAGGCGGGAAATTTAGCAGTTTCGTGCAGATTCGGGGCTCGGTACCATTGAAATGGTCACAGGATCCGTCGACGCGTGGAATAGTTGGAAAACCATTGATTTTGATAGATAATCATGAGCCACATGCTCAGACGGCGGCAGCGCATTTTAGGTAGGATTTGGAAGAAGCGGGTGCTACCGCAAACGAAACTTTAAAATCGATATATTTTAAAATCACATGAAAATGCAATAAATCCCGAAAAAAAGAAAACCGAAAAATTCGTGAACTCGTTCTAATTACAGAGATCTTCGCAACAAATACGGCAACCCAATCGTGATAATGAATCTGATAAAAAGAAGCGAGAAAAGGAGACAAGAAGATGTACTCCACACCCAATTTTTGAAAAATATCGAAAATTTGAATCAATTTGTCCCCGATGATGAGAAATTGTGCTTGTAATTCAATGTGGCGAGATGTAACAAAGCGGCGAACACCCTTCCATCGATAAATGTGCTTAATGTTATGGAAGATTTGTCGATGAAATCTGTGCTGAAAAATGGTTGGTTTCCGTCATTTCCATTACCTGAAGCGGTGAAGATTAGGCATAAGGATGGGTTCACGACGCTGGACGTAAAAATGGAGGGAGGGTTGAAGTTTATGTTGCAGAAGGAGATTTGTAGAATCAATTGTGTGGATTGCTTGGATCGGACTAATGTTGCGCAGTTTGCTATAAGTGAGTAGTATGAAACGTTTATTTTGATATTGATAATTATTACGCTCTAATTCCGTAGTTCAAGTAAAAATAATTTCAACTTTAAGGACAGTCGGAGGAAATGGAGCTGACTACGCAATCGCAACAAAATACTCTCCAAGCCGCGATCTCACCGTCCGCGCCAAGGTTAACAACAACTCCCAAGTCGCCGTTGCCGCCACTGACTCATTGTCTCCAGCTCTTAAGCTCACTCTTTCCACACAATTCAGCCTTGTCGCGCAGACTTTGGATTCCTCAAGATTGATTCCACCACCCGTGCTGGAGACAACAAAGAAGTTGAATTCAATAACATCGGATCCGGAAAGCTCGCCGGAAATCTTGATGTCAAATACAATATACCACAATACGGTATGATTATTTCTTATCATTTGACATTCATGCTCACTGAATTTGATATGTAGGGCACCCGGATGATGCAATACTTTTGGTTTTCGCACAACGTGGGTCTTATCACGAAAAATTACCCATGTGACGCTTAGAAAAGAAAAGAAAATGAAGAGATATGAACACTCCCTTGAAAATCATTTTTTTTTGCAGGAGTCACCTTGACCAAGAAGTGGAACACTGAGAACCAACTCGGAACCGTCATCGAAGTCAATGAACAATTCGGACGTGGACTCAAGCTCACATTCGACTCTTTGTATGCTCCACACGCTGGAAAAAGAAGCGGAAAACTGAAGGCTGACTGGTCACTTCCAACTGCTAGAGTGAGTGCAGTTTCATGTATATTTGGTGATAAATTCGGTGATTCTCGAATTAAACTTGATTGGAAACGAGAATTTTCGCGGGTTCGATATTGCACGCCCCAAAAATGTGCTCAAATGTTTTATTATTTTTCTCGGTTTTCAGATTACCGCTGATGTTGCTTTGACTTCAACCCCAGTCATCAACGCTGCTGGAGTTTTCTCCCGTGAAGGATGGTTGTTCGGAGCTGTCGCTACATTTGATACCTCATCCAACAAGGTAGTTTTGAAAATTATACTTTTCATTTCAAATATCGAATTTTGAAGCTCGCTTCCACCTCATTGGCATTCGGATACGCTACTCCACGATACACTCTTCACTCATTCGTTGTCAACTCAACAAACTTCGGAGCATCATTGCACGACAGAGTCGCCAACAACGTTGAGCTCGGAACCACTTTGGGATGGACAGTCGGAGGAAATGAAGCTGACTACGCAATCGCAACAAAATACTCTCCAAGCCGCGATCTCACCGTCCGCGCCAAGGTTAACAACAACTCCCAAGTCGCCGTTGCCGCCACTCACTCATTGTCTCCAGCTCTTAAGCTCACTCTTTCCACACAATTCAGCCTTGTCGCCAATGATGCCCACAAGTTCGGTCTTGGATTCGAATTCGACCCATCCAACTAAGTTTGTTTTGTTCGGAAACATATTTCTTTGACTTTTAACTTTTTTAGCCACACGTTTTATAATTTGAATTAGTCATAAAGTCAGCGTATTGTTTTCGTTTTATTAAATTTTTTCTAAGACTATTTTTGAATCTGAGTTCAAAATAAATTATTTTTAAAAAGAAAACTATCTTAAAAATCGAATCGAATAGAAATCGGATTTTCAACAAGAGGTTTTATTGAAATATTTACAAGAATTCTCACTTCAATGCCTCATGTAGCATTGTTTTTGCATTAAATTTCTTCTGAATTCTGTTGTTGGTACTGAAATTTATTGATCGAAAAGGATTGGATTGCGATCCATATAGGAGTACAGTGTTCTTGTTCCCCGTATTGCTGAAAATCTTCTTTCCAAGATAAACTCAAATACGGAATATCCAATGGCACTTCTTATCATTCTGATCTGTTGCCGAGAGAAGAGCCTCCACAATTGTTCGCCTTCTCCGATAATGCGTTTTAAAAATCTTTCACTTTGTCACAACTCCATAATCGACGACAAAGCATTATTGTGGCTGAAAATAAATTGGCCAGTTTGGAACACAGTTCACAAAACTCGGAAAAAATTATTTTCAAATAAATCAGCAACATGTTTTTTTTACTGATTTGGACACTGAAGATCTGTTTTTTCTACTTCTAAAATCTAAAGATTTCATTTTTATTTGGAAGAAGTGAAATTGCCGACTTCCCCCCATCAAAATGAGCTTGAGACTATTTTTAAAAAATGTAGGACGATTTTGAATTAAAAACTTCCACTATTTCCAAACTTTAGTACCTTTTTTCAAAATTGCTCAATATCAAATTATCTCGCTTGTGTGCTGCAATTTTGAAATTTCAGATTTGTTTTCAAATCGAATGAAAACTGAATTCATAATATTCCAAAATCGCTGGGAAACTGATTTTTGGACTACTATGAACTTTAAGAAATGCATACTTTGCGATTTTTACGTTAATCTTCAAGAACATAGAGCTGATTTATTTTTCATGAGCAATCACAGATTGTAAAAGGGAAAAAATATCCCCCCTATGCACTTCTTTTCTTTGTAAATGTACAGCCCGTCTCGAGTGCCTGAAAAAAACCCCATTTTTAATGTGTCACGATGGTCCGATGTGGGAACCATCTATGAACGGGAAGTTGCTGACAATAGTGTCGACGGCCTCAGTAATCTGAAAGCCGAATAATTGAAAAAACTTCTTATTTCAAAAATCGTGCTAATATATCTTGTGCATCAAAATCGGTAATTTCGAATCCTGGATCAAGTATAGTGGACGTTCGTATGTCTGCAGACTTGAAATTAGCGACCAATGTGCCCATTTTGTTGGCCAAAACTCTGCCATATCTCGATCCATTACGATTCGTTGGTTATAGTGTTAAGTTTGCGACAATGTTGACAATTTCTGCCCTATTGACGGGGGAGCTCGTCGCCAAACGTCATCACCGGACGAAACATCGATCGAAAGTAAAAGGAGACGGTCATATGTTTTGGAAAGTTCTTGAAGTTTATAATCAACGTCATCATTTAAAGAATAAGCAATTAGATGGTCAATTTCAGAATTTTTCAACAATTCTCGAACGATTCCAGACCTTATTAGACTGTTTTCTTGAACAATAATTCATTTGTCGCCAAACGAACCCACATCTGCAAAAGATAAGCCTTCAATATAAATACAAAACCCGGAAATCGCTTACTGTCCTTCCGATTATTGAACAATTGTCCCAGAATTGCCTATAACAATTTGGTCGTAATCTTTCAAATTCCAAATTGAGTCTATCGAGATGGTGCACAAAAAACTAATTTCCCGAAATTGCTCTATATTTTGAAAAAAACAGAAAAGTATGAAAAACGACTTTTAACTGGACCACTTCAGAATTGATACCGGATTTCGGATTTTAAAAAATTAAAAGGTTTCTAATTTTTTTAATATAAACTAGAACACGAAAACGAATCACATCAAAGAGAAAACATTTTGACCTAACTTTTTAGAAAAGTTCTGTATTCAGTCGTCGCAGTGCTTCCTCTCTCTGCATTTAATTATTCTTTTTCAAGCTGTATGCACTGAAATTACAATTTTTCCCGATTTTTGTGAATAATTTTTAGGAAAAAACTAAACAAACGCGCTCTAATCGAGCGGACCAGAACATTTGCATTAACAATAACAGCTGTTTTATATACATAAGTGGTGGCATAAAGGATAGGTTTGTAACAAGCGTTCACTTTTACTCTCAATACCTGTTAGTACTTTGTATATTGTTGTCGACTGTTGAAATTTTAAGGAATTAAGAAATACGAGTGAGTTTATTATTTAATTTAATCCCTTATATTTAATTACTTTAATACAGTTTTAAAACGGTATTTTAGAATTTATTTTTAAAAATTAATTTCAAAGAAAAACAAGTTTTGTGCAAAAAAACAATTAAATCGTACAAGTGTCATGCTATCTTTAATAAAAAGGAAAGACAAGTATTGTACATCAAAAACTATTGGCTGTCGAATAAAGTCATGTGGATCAGGAAAGCAACATTAGGATCATAATGCTTTTCGATTCATATATTCGAAATAATCGACTTAGCGAATTATCGACGTCAAATAGCTCAGATGCCGTCACTAAGCGCTCAGATGCCACCACTTAGGCGCGCATTCGGCACTCATGCTGCATCATCACCGAACGCGTTGCTCGATGTGCTGTGAAAATGTTCCTGGTTTTATAAGATTGTTAGAATTTACAGAAAATTAAGCATACTTAAAAGGCTAAATAGTTAATTTCTACTGGGTTCTCTTATTCAGGGCGGTTAATTTGCGCAATGGCCTGTATTTCGTCATCCATAGTAGTTTCCAATTTCTTGGAAAAAAGTGTCTTACGCGCATTCTTATTACTACATATTTCTTGCTCTATGACCTGGCACAATGACAGCCACGTTGTGTGGTGACGTAGCATACTGAACGTCGGTGCTCGTTTGTAAGTTGTAGCAGAGTGCCAGGTCGTAGAGCTCGTTTGCCCCCAGAATGCCCCATTTAACATCCCTAATTTTGATTTCTTAAGATGATAAAGATACTTTTTATGAAAACAATTATCTAGAAAATCTACAATTACTTTTTTTCAGGGCCTTCAAATGGCGCTTCTTCATTTCCATATACATAGAAAACGAGTACTGTAGTTCGGGGATACGGTAACAATACTGACTGTTATTTCTTTAACAACAAAAAACCAATAATCTCTTCTCGCATTGCTTAACTAACGAGTAAAGACATTTTAATATAAAATTGAAATTTGAATGAGACCTATTGAATGAGTATTGAATTTGAATGAGACCCCTTTTCTGTGGCGTCATTTATTTCTCTTTTGACGGCCAAATAATGCGCATAATGTTGTTCTCGTGTACGCTATACCGTTTTCTTGAAATTTTTTTTTCAGCATGGAACAAATTTTGACAACGGTGAATTTCAAAAAGGAACCTTATAATAGATTATTCAATTTGGCGCATAAAGATGATAAGTTTTTGATTGTCAACACAGAGACTATTCAATGGTGCGTTGTATTTTATTAAAGGGATTGCGAATCAATTTTCAATTTCGGTTTCATTTTCATCTTCTTTGTCATATGTTATTGTCACCTCAAATATTCTCGATCATCGCGTTTTGTGGGCGGCTCAACCACACAGACGCTCCGCACGCACGCACGCAGCTGCCGACACTCAACGCACTGGAAAATTTGAAAAATTCATTTTCCCGCGAATTTTCCAGTGTGTTGAGTGTCGGCAGCTGCGTGCGTGCGTGCGTGCGTGCGTGCGGAGAAATAGGAAATTTCAAAAAAATTCCATAGTTTTTCAAAAATGACGAAGAATATGAAAATGAAAATTGGCTCGTATTCCTTTAAAGGTGTTCTTGACTATCACTGTTGTCTTATTATACCTACTCTTTTTGGCCATACGAACCCACTTTTACATAAAAAAAAATCCTTATCCATCGAACGTAAAAACTTCTGTGATGATCCAGCCTTTGGGAAGTTGCCCTCCATTATTTCTAAATTTTGTCGGTTGCTCTATTTTTTCATTTAAATATTTTTTGATGGGTTGGTATTCTCAAAATGGGTCAATTTTATAGGAAATCAGTAGTAGTTAAGAATACCTTTAACATGACAATTAATTAAAAACAATTGCAGGAAAATGATTGATGGAATTCGAGATGAGAAAAATTTCACGGTTGATATAGAATGTCTCTATGAACATAAATCAGCAGATCCGTGGTACATGGTTGCTGAATTTAAGATCCAATTAGAAATTGGAAATAAAACAATTATGAAGAAATTGGAACATCGCTTTGATAATTCCTCAAAAAGTTTCAATTCGGGACCGTTTGAAATACCCGAAGATTTTCAATTGCCAATTTCGGAAATTCCTGTAATCAAACCAACAATACAAATCAAAGAGGATGTTGGTGTTATCTTGTCGGAATTTTCAATTCCTCGAAATATCGATTCGGAAATTGTTGTTCGTCTTGATAGCCACATACTTTTCGTTGATAAATACGTAAGATTTTTTTTCTTATCTCAGGATAATTTCGGCTCGTTGCGTCGATTCGGGCGGCACGCAAGATGTTTCTCAACCTAAACTGAGTGCATTCCCAATACGAGCCGCATAAGCTCGTGAGCAGATGATGCCGATGTGGAAGCGCGCGAGCCGTTTAACGCCGAAAACAACCTGAGATTTTTCATAATTTTGATGATGATGATTTTCCAGGCATTAATGAGTTTCTGCTCGGAAATGTGGAAAGAAAGAATATCTGACAATGAACTTCGGATCACCGAGATGATGTTTGAATATTCAGATTTCGTCACTTTTCTTCGAATCCTTTACGGACAGAAACACAAATATACAGGTTTGGATTCTATCTTCTACGGATTTAGACATTTCTATTGTAAAACCTAAAATACCAGCAAAAAAGAAATAGTTTTTTTCTTCAAGTACATTATTTTTGAGCTTCCAAAAAATTGCAACAAATTTGACCAGCAGGTGAAATTGACCCATCAACCCTTGACTTTATCAAAATATAGTTATAATAGTTATAATAATGCGAACGGGAATTTTGCGAAAATCATGAATGAATATTTTATTTTGCGAAAACTAGATCGTAAGGCTTTGTAGAGATTTTGCATTAAAAAATGTTTCCTTAAAGGAGGGCTTTACGGAGATAATAAATGTACCTTAAATGAAAATAGACTTCATTCTCATTCCAAATCTGTTTTTAAAATGTTCTAAAACCACATAGAAGCCGAGAAAACGCGCCTCAAAACAATGGCCTAGAAAAATGGACCACCTGGCCGAACTTTTCCTATGAGCGTTTTTCGTCTTTCGTTAATAAATAATTATGCAGAATGCTTATATTAGTCTTTTTTTAATGTTTTTTTGGATTCTTCATGACTGCGGACTAGTTTTCGCCGGTGACCCCTTTTTCTAGGCCATTGTTTTGAAGCTTGATTTCTTGGCTTCTAGGTGGTTTTAGAAAATTTTAAAAACAGATTTGGAATGAGCCTGAAGTATATTTTCATCCCAGATGCATTCGTTATCTCCATAAAGCCCTGTTCTCATTCACGCTCGCTGTTCTCATTCACGCTCGCTGTTCATTCACGCTCGCTGTTCTCATTCACGCTCGCTGTTCTCATTCACGCTCGCTGTTCTGATTCACGCTCGCTGTTCTCATTCACGCTCGCTGTTCTCATTCACGCTCGCTGTTCTCATTCACGCTCGCTGTTCTCGTGGTGAGAGGTCGCCCGCTTAGCCGCTCCTGGTTCTCTACCCAATTCGCTTCCGGTACTCTACCCAATCCCGTGCACTCTCCAATCTTACCACGCTGCGTCTCTTCAATATACACAATCGCTGCAGGCACGGTGTCAGGTGCTTGGCTTGATCGTTATCAAGTTTTTAAAATTCTGACACGTTAAAAGGTGATAAAAAAGACATTTGAAACTCCTGTTCCTTCTTATCAGGTCCGATGGCCAAACAAACTCGAGCAGCTACGAGTGGTGCTTCGCCACCTCCGAAAAAATCAAAGAAAATTACTGTTGACGCCGACGAACTTGATTTTCTCAAATCTACGATACAGTCGTTGACAAATGAATTGGGGGCTCTGAGATTGATTGTTGATGAACTCCGTAAGGCTAAAGATGTTGCTCCAACTTCCAATCCTTCGTCTTCAACCGATACCTTACCCATCACTTCTGCTAATGTCTCAACGACTGAATTACACACTCAATCTGTCCAAATTGCCAAACTCATGTCCGACAAGTCATGCAATGCGATTATTGAATACCTTCCGGATTTGAAAACACCTGCACAAGATGACAATGACAGGGCCTTGGTTAATGAACTGACAAACAAAATGGGAATAAATTGTACAAAGGTATTTCGATGCAATCCTAAATCTTCTTCACATTCAAATTCTTCCCCATCTTCTTCAGTCTCCTCTAAAAATCACCCCCGTCTTCTTAAAGTACTTTTCAAATCTCAATACGACAGAAATATTTTTATTTCCAATTTCCGCAAGAACGCTTTGTCCTCTACCGTTTATCAATCTTGTATTAAAAAACCGTTAGCCCGTAGAGACCTCACCAATGTCGAACTCAATATTCTTAAGAGCAGCCGCCGTGAGGCATATAAACTAAACTCTGAATGTGGTCTTAGACGCTATTACATTAAGGATATTAATCTTGTCGAAACTAACCATGCGAACCCCCTCCCTTTTCGTATTCCTCAGGTGAACAGCATGTGAATGCTGGCTCACCTGATTCACTTGTAAATAATGTAAATTCTAAAAATTTAAATTTTATTTTTTCTAACATTCGTAGCATTGCCTCTTTACCTAAAACTCATATGTTATTTGACTTTTTAAATACTAATCATGTAGATGTGTGTTGTTTGAATGAAACTTTCCTTCACGATGCTATTCCTTCATCACTATTTGACCCTATTCACTATAACACTGTTCGTTGTGATCGTAACCCATCTTTCTCTAAAAAGAGAGGTGGCGGTGTCTGTTTTTTTATCAAAAAATCTATCTCATATTCACATCTCGATATCAAGCTCGAGAAACATTACCCCGGTCACCTTTGTGAAATTGTCGCAATTGATTTAAAATCTCTCAATAATACCGCACTGCGTATGTTTAACATATATCGTCCACCTTTCACTAATTCTATGCAAGTTATAGCACTTTTCTCTCATTTGGAATCATATTTTGATCCAACCATTCCTACACTCATTGTTGGTGATTTCAATTTCCCTGAGATCAGCTTTCCCCTCTCTAACTCTTCTCAAAGTTCGCACCCACTCATTTCTTTCATGAGATGTAACAATCTCAAACAAAATGTCAATTTTCCTACTCGCATTACCAATATCAGCAGCTCCATTTTGGACTTAGTCCTTTCATATAATGTAATCTTATCTTCTCTTAAAGCTATACCTCCATTGTTAGGTTCTGATCATCTAGCTCTTTCATTCTCTGTTCCTATTTATAATACTTCCAATACTATTCCTTCAAAACGTGTTATTGATTATAAACACGGCGACTATGGCAAAATAAATTGTGCCATAGCGTCTTATAACTGGGATAAACAACTCTCTTTTTTTTCGAATGTAAATAGTAAGTATGATCATTTTGCTCGCATTCTATCCGAATTAATTGTTGAATTTTGTCCCTCATTTGTTCCACAGCCTAAACCATATCACCCATTGAATTCCAAAAAACTTGATTGTATCAGAAGAAAACTTTCTAAAATTCGTTGTAAAACGGGCTCTAATTCCAAAAAACTCTCTAAATTGTATACCAGAACCAAACTTAATTACCTCAATTGTATTCAGAAGTTTGAAAACTCCTTCTTCAAATGTAAAAACTCTCGTAAAATTTTTCGATACATTAACTCCAAAACCAAACCCCCCTCTGAAATTCCAGCGCTTACTGTTGCGAATAATTCTTATGTCTCTGAAGAAGAAAAAGCTCATGTTTTCGGTACTACATTCGCCTCGAATTTTTCTAGCGCTTCACATAACTTACCTTCTTTATCAAGTGATGATTCATCTGAAAGTTTATTTCATTTTTATCCAGACATTATCTCTAAATATCTTTCCAAACTTCCTCTTAAATGTGGGTTTTCAACTAATCACATAAACTACTTTGTTCTCAGAAAATGTTATGTATCAATAGCCCTTCCCCTTTCAATTATATTTAACGAATCTCTTCAATCTGGCACTGTCCCAAAAGCCTGGAAACATTCAATTATAATACCACTCCATAAAAAAGGACCAAAATCCTGTCCCCAAAACTACCGCCCAATCTCTCTTACTGATCCTATTTGTAGAGTTATGGAGAGAATACTTGCTCACTCTGTTCGTTTTCGCTTTTCTCATAAATTCAATGTCAACCAACATGGTTTTCTCAATAGGAGAAGCTGCAAAACTGCATTGCTATCCTCTCTATCTACCTGGAAACGTATTATTAAAACCGATTCATTTGTTGATGTTATTTATATTGATTTTTCTAAAGCTTTTGACTCAGTACCCCATGATTTACTTGTATCCAAACTCCTTAAATTTGGTCTCGATTATAAACTTGTGCGCTGGTACACCGACTTTCTCAGTAACCGTTCATTTTCTATCAAAATCAATGACTTTGTATCCAATACATCTTTCCCAATCCTTTCTGGAGTGCCTCAAGGTACTGTCAGTGGTCCACTACTTTTTCTTATTTATATTAATGACCTATTTGATTGTATTAATGGCAAAGTCGGTATCTCAGGCTTTGCTGACGACATTAAAGTTTTCAGCTCGGATTGTGAAGCTCTACAAACTTCTCTAAATTTATTGTATTTATGGTCCGTTGCCAATCGTCTTCCTATTGCCCCACTTAAAACGAACTTTATCCGAATAGGAAAATCTTCTTCCAATATTTTTACTTATGTTATCAACAATGTTCCTATTACTCAATCCTTTGTTGTACGAGACCTTGGAGTTTTAGTTGACTCTAATCTCTCATTTGATCCACATATCCGTAAAATATCTTCTCTAGCTGCATTAAAAACTAAACAATTGCTTTTTTGTTTCAAATCAACTAACTTCAGTTTTTATGTATTTCTTTTCAAATCATACGTATTGCCTTTACTAGAATATTGCTCTGAAATTTTTGACCCTTTCCTTAGTTCTTCCCTCTCAACAGCTCTTGAAACCCCGCTCAGGCATTTTTCAAGGAAAATTTGTCAACGTTGTAACATCTCATATTCATCTTATGCCGATAGACTTTGTACTTTATCACTAAACTCTCTCTTACTTCGAAGATCCCGTACGGGTTTAAAATTTCTATACCAATGTCTTACCGGAATGGTTTCATTTCCGGATCTTAATAAATTTGTCGTTTTTTCCACTAACAAGCGTAAACCAATGATGTTAAAGCTTATTGGCACTCACTGCAATACATTTTTTGATTGCTATGTTCCACTGTGGAACTCACTTACTAACAATATCAATTCATTTTTATCATATCAAGATTTTGTCCACCTATTAGTCATTTCTAAGATTAACCGTCATGCTGTATAACTTTATAACTATTAGTGCCTGTTACTCTTGCGGGTAACTTCATCAATCTTATTCATCATTTTTTTTTTGCTTCTTTTCTGTATATTTCAATTTGTGTCATGAATAAAGATAAATCTATAAAAAAAGCCCTCCTTTAACATAATCTACATAAAATATTCTTTGCCAGCTGATAATGTATATGGTCTAGCGTGGTTGGCGGCATCATATGAAATTGAATTTTATGTCTCGGAATGTGAGGATTACATAATTACGACAAACGAAATATCAATTAGTTATAAGCTTTATCTTTCCAATGCTTGTTCAATGCCTAAAGTGCAGGTAAGTATTGTATTAATTTATTTACACTCGAAATATTTAAATTTGTTTACAGGCTGCAATTATGGAAAATATAACAATGGAGGAAATCAAAGAAGCCTTTGAGAAACCATTTCACATATTGAGGAAGACTGAAAAAATGATTGCGATGAAATTAGGAAATAATGCTGAAACAATTATAAATGAGCTGAAATCGACTGAAAGATGGAAAAAATGGAATTCTTTTATGGGAGCGTTGACAATGCCAAGATTGGAGGAAGCAGTTAAGATTTCGAATAAAGCCGAAGATGTTCTTGATTATTTGAAACGAACAAAAAATGACGAATATTAGAATTTAAAGCCTAATTTTGATTTCCCGATCCACCTGACTTTACCAATAGTGTTTGATGTACCAAACTTGTTTTTTTCCTGTTTTATTAAAGGTAGCATGACACTTGTACTATTTAATTGTTTTTTCCCTTCAATTCTGTCTTGTTTCATCGTTATCCTTACCTTTAATCAAAATTTTTGATTTTTTTGATTCATGAAATATTCTTTCTTTATTTATTGCATTTTTGTATCAAATCCTTTTTACATCTTTGTTCATTTAATATTTTTTTATTTAATAAATATAGGTATTGTTGAAAAAGCTAAAAACACAAAAAGGCTCCAGCGCTCCGTATTCTCTGTCTTTCCGCACAATTCAGCCTTGTCGCCAATGATACCCACAAGTTTGCACGCCCCAAAAATGTGTACAAACGTTTTATTATTATTCTCGGTTTTCAGATTACAGCTGATGTTGCTTTGACTTCAACCCCAGTCATCAACGCTGCTGGAATTTTCTCCCGTGAAGGATGGTTGTTCGGAGCTGCCGCTACATTTGATACCTCATCCAACAAGGTAGTTTTGAAAATTATACTTTTCGTTTCAAATGTCGAATTTTGAATTTTGAAGCTCGCTTCCACCTCATTAGCATTCGGACACGCTACTCCACAATACACCCTTCACTCATTCGTTGTCAACTCAACCAACTTCGGAGCATCATTGTACCACAGAGTCGCCAACAACGTTGAGCTCGGAACCACTTTGGGATGGACAGTCGGAGGAAATGGAGCTGACTACGCAATCGCAACAAAATACTCTCCAAGCCGCGATCTCACCGTCCGCGCCAAGGTTAACAACAACTCCCAAGTCGCCGTTGCCGCCACTCACTCATTGTCTCCAGCTCTTAAGCTCACTCTTTCCACACAATTCAGCCTTGTCGCCAATGATGCCCACAAGTTCGGTCTTGGATTCGAATTCGACCCATCCAACTAAGTTTGTTTTGTTCGGAAACATATTTCTTTGACTTTTAACTTTTTTAGCCACACGTTTTATAATTTGAATTAGTCATAAAGTCAGCGTATTGTTTTCGTTTTATTAATTTTTTCTAAGACTATTTTTGAATCTGAGTTCAAAATAAATTATTTTTAAAAAGAAAACTATCTTAAAAATCGAATCGAATAGAAATCGGATGTTCAACAAGAGGTTTTATTGAAATATTTACAAAAATGCTCACTTCAATGCCTCCTGTAACACTGTTTTCATTGTTTTGCATTAAAGGGACTCTTTACTGAATTTGGGTTTCTATTTCATTTTCATCTTCTTCACAGAATTTGAAAACCTATAGAAGCGAAAAAATTTATTGAAATTTCCGTTTCTAGTACACGAAAAAAGCAAATTTACAGGGTAAGGCGGCAAATGGCGTAACCGCTTGGCCGCGCGCGAGAGAACATGCGAATGTGAGAGTGTTTTCAATTGTTAGGCCATTCGCCGCCTTATTTTGGATATGGGTGTGTTTGAGTACTAGAAAAGGGAATTTAGATACATTTTTTTGCTTGAATAGCTTTTCAAATACTGTGAAGAAGATGAAACTGGAATTGAACCCCAAATTCAGTAAAGAGTCCCTTTAAATTTCTTCTGAAGTTGGTACTGAAATTTATTGATCGAAAAGGATTGAATTGCGAGCCGAAGGTACAGTGTTCTTGTTCCCCTGATTGCTATAAATTTTCATTCCAAGTTAACCTCAAATACGGAATATCCAATGTCACTTCTCAGTGAAAAAACGGCGGCTAATGGCGTGCTCCCATCCATCGGCGGGCTTCAAGCGCGCACGCTTAAATTTAAGCGTGTTAATGCGAGCTCGCGCAAAACTAAAGCGATTCGCCATTACTCGCGCTGTGTGCGCGGGCTAAGGCGCATAAAGGGGGGAAGTCGCGTGAATATGCGGGCCCGCCGTTGTGTGACTTTGCGTTGAATATGCAAACACGGCTCTTCTTTTTCGAATTTGCGAAATTTTTTATTTTTTTATTTTCTAACCTAATTTTACTGTTTTTTCACATTTTTTGGTCCAATTTTTTCATGTAACGTTGAGAAAAAATTTATTATTACTTTTTAAGTGTTTTTGAAGCACTAACCGTTCATAAACGTCAAAAATAGGGGAATAGTGTGAAAAATTGGTTTTTCTTTCAGATTATAAGATGGATGATGAAAAATGCGCATGTTTGGGGTCTAGGAAAATACGGCGCAGAATTGGAACAGCCGGTGAAGCTAATAAGAAGCGGGAATTTCTAGAAGCACAATTGTTATGGAATTAGGATTACACTAGGTGACTTTTGCATTTTTTTTGTTGAAAAAATATGTTTGTATTCTTTTTAAGAACGCCGAGGAGATCCGAGCTAGAAATGTTGGCTTTCGAGGAGCCAAACTTATCTGGATCGGCGATGCCCGTCAGAAAATATTTTCAATTAAATTTTGAAAAGACAAATGTAAGTTTTTGTTTTCTCATGATAAGACAGAAAGAACCCGTATTAAGGTCGGAGATCAGATTATCGACCGCAGTGACAAGCGCCGATGGTGAAACTTCACGGAGTCCCACAAGTGTAAGTCTTTTAAAATAATTTTTTTAAACCTTTTGGTTACAAATTAGAGAGTACTACGAAATATCGATTTGTATTTCTAACTTGAGACGATAGGGAATCGGTCATTGATTAAGCGATCGTTTTTGGTGAAACGACTTTAAAATTTTAAATTTTAAAAAAACTGATTTAACTTCCCGTTTTTAGCGCCCAACCTTCAATCGGAAAGCAACAAAAGTGATGAAATGTCGACTAAACAAGCTTCGATCAACCCAGAAAATGTATAATTTATGTATTTTAATGTTCTTTTTCTGTAATATTTTAAGAAACTGTTTATATTTTTTTCTAGTTTATCTAAATAGTTCAATTGTTTTTTCATTTTTGTTTTGATTGTTTTAATGTAATTTGTCTATTTTCGCGTTTCTTTCTTCTAAAATTTATTGTTTGTAGTATGTTTTAAATAAATAAGTGAGAATATTGAAACAATAATCAAAGAAGCAACAGCAAGAATCAGCGTTTTAAGCGAGCTAATGCGCCGAAACGGCGTGATATTGCGTGCGCGCTTAAAATTCGGCGTGTTATTCGGGAGCTCGCGCTAAAAAATTAGGGGACGCGCCGCGGGCTCCCCGGGGGCCCCCTAATTTTTCAAGGCGGGCACGAGAATGACCCGCGGTTTTTTCACTGAGTTCTTATCATTCTGATCCGTTGCCGAGAGAACAGCCTCGACAAATGTTCACCCTTCTCCGATAATGCGTTTTAAAAATCTTTTTTTAAAACCTTTCTCCGTTTTTTTTTGTGATATTGTCACAACATAATGGTCGACAAAGCCTGATTGTGACTGAAAATAATTGATTGATTATTTATTCACCGGAACATAAACACAAGTGAAAGAAAAAAAAGTAATGCAAAAAAACTGAATAAACATCATAACTATAACCCGCAAAAATCATAGCGTAACTCAATACAAAAAATGAAAATTAGAGAAAGAAATAAAGAAAATAAAATTCCAGATATAACGTAAAAATACGAAGAAAAATCAGTTTAGAACCGAGCCAATTTGGACACAGCTCACAAAACTTTGAAAATAAATATTTTCAAATAAATCGCCGACTCCCCCCTCCTCTTTAAAAGTTTCATAAATGTTCTGAAAATTCCTCAATATTTATGATTTTTACTGATTTTGACACTATTGTATTTCCAGAAAATCCGAAGTTTTCAAGATTTTATTTATTTATTTAGTTATTTACCCGCGGAAAAGAAACGTAAAAAAATGTAATAAGTCAGCTGTGAAGAGATCCAACCGTACGGCTGTGAGCTTGATTTATCAACCCGTTCTGAACCCAATGAAAAACCTATTAAATGGATTGAAACGTTTTGTAAAACAAATATTGAAAAGTATATATTCCTTTTTTTATACACGAGGAACGAAGAAGGCAAAGAAAAGTATATAGCAATCTAATCAGTGTTTCGCATTGATCTGACTTTCATTTATGGCATAATATAATTTCAATTATTTTTTTTTTCTGAACTTTTGATCAAGATATTCACGTCTGTCGTTTAGAGCTTGGAGATTAAACAGTTTTAACCGTTCTTCGTTATCAAGATTATTATGCTTACAAAATTTGATAATTCTTCCATTAAGAGAAAAGTCGGCGAGTAAAGTTTTTCTGGACCTTTTCTATGTTTTTGGGAAATGAGTCACAAATCTTGTTTGTCACTTGGATACCATATTCCAACAAAGAGCGTATATGTGACTTGAACAGCGATATATAAAAATTCAATTTTATTTTAGACCCAAACAAGTGAGTTTTAGAAGCACGTAAGCGAAATTTCCGAATTGATTTACATAAATAAAATGTAAAGATGTGAAGAAGAGATAACAAACGGTAAGAATAAACAACAAACGGTGGTTGATAAGTATGCAAAATCTATCAAGTCAGTGATTTAACTAATAATATCCAATGATTGGTTGATAATCTTTCCAGTGTGAGAACTATTGAGGAAATAGAAGTTGTTAACAACAATCGCAATGGTATCAGTTTTCTGAAAGCCAAATAATTGAAAAACGTTTTATTTCAAAAATTATACCTGAATATTTCTACTGTCCGAATCACTGTTATTCATTTCTGCTCCTGCATCGATGGTGGTGAGAATTATGTTGGATGCCTTGCAGACTTCAAGCATTGTAGTCATCTTCTTCGCGATAACTTGCCCACGATCCGTTGGTTGCAATGCAGATATGTTTATAACAGAAGCCCTGTATGAGGAGAGCTCGTCGCCAGCAACATGTTCCGCCGCCGCTTTCAAAAGTGGAAGCAGCTGAAAATAGTGTTTATTAATATTTAACAATTATTTTTTTTTTTACTTTGGATACGAATTGAGCACAATCAGTTTCGCAACTTGCACTTGATGAGTCTTCCCAAACGTTGACTAAAATGTTCAATCCGTGCGTGCCGACTTCCTTGGTTACTTTCTTTACGATCGTCGCAATCTCATTATCTGATGAAAAGTCCACAGTATAAATTTGAAAACGTGCATCTTTCTCCGCAATTTCTTGGAGTTCAATATTTTTGTATTCCTTTTTGAAACATGCAAACACGTGATTAATATGAGGGTTTTCCAAAAATTCTAAGGCGATTCGAGATACCAGCATATAATCTGAACCGACAACAAAAACCGAATGTGGCCATCTTTGTGATAACAACAAGTTATCTGTCGACAATTGAATCCAGGCCTGTAAAAGCTGAGCGTTCAATAAAAATACAAAATGTAGAAATTTCTTACTTTTCTTTCGGGGACGGTGCATTCTTTCCAGAGTTTCCGATAAAAGTTGTCTTTCGATCCGCAATAATCGAGTTTTAGGGCCTCCAAATGGTGGATGAATAAATAATTTCCAGAAATTTCTCGGTATCTAAAAAATTATAATTTTAGACCATGAAATTAGATACATTTCGCACCGATCAACCGAAAAATAAGAATGCCGCAATTCTGAAATACTCCAGATCTTTGGAACATAATAAGCATTTGGCATCTTTTGGTTTGGAAGACGGCGAAGATCAGGAAGGCGAAACATGCCTGAAATCTATAAAAATTCATTTAAACGACAAGAAAAAGAACAGAAAAGTATGAAAAAACTGCGGCATATTTTGACAAGGAAAACTGATCATTTTTGAAATTAAATTTGAATTTACTCTGGTTGCGGATTCTTTTCCGAACTTGCGGCCACTTAGAACCTTCATTGATGTTAGTTTAGTATTTCAGAAGTCATTAATTGTTTGTCCATTCGGAAAAAAAAGAAAAAATAAACACAAAAAGTGAAAAATTACAAATTTTCCATTAATTTTCGAAAAATAAGTCATTTTTCTATCACGATTGCATTTAATTATGAATACTTGAGACAAAACGCGCTCTATAGAGATAATTTCGACTTTTCACTAGAATTATCAGTTTTCCTTGTCAAAACGTTATCAAAAACGACTTTTAACTGGGCCATTTCAGATATCAAATTAGTTTTCAAATTGAACATGGATTTTGGATTTAAAAAATAAAAGGTGGCAATTCATAATTTCAATATATATTAAAACATAAACTAGTACATGTACTAATTTATGTTGGTTCATGAGGCCTACGTACATCAAAAATTATCAAATAAAAGAAAACAGTGATGACAAAATTTTCGAAAATTTCTGTAATCAGTTGTTGCAGTTCTTGCGTCTGCATTTAATTCTACGACATTTTTCGGCTTTAGACACTGAAATTACAATTTACCCGGTTTTTGTGAACAGTTAAAAAAAAACTAAACGTTCTTAAATTTTATTGTATACTTGTATTACTAATAATCATTGTTGAAATTTTCAGACTTAGCATTCCTCAAGATTGATTCCACTACCCGTGCTGGAGACAACAAAGAAATTGAATTCAAATCAGCAGCAGCTCATAACATCGGATCCGGAAAGCTCGCCGGAAATCTTGATGTCAAATACAAGATACCACAATACGGTATGATTATTTCTTATCATTTGACATTCATGCTCACTGAATTTGATATGTAGGGCACCCGGAGGATGATATTATTTTGGTTTTCGCACAACGTGTTTTAGAAGGAAAATAGAATTAAATGCAGAAATGACAGAGAAATTACGAGGAAGACCGAGAATGATCAAACGATTTAATGTATCCCTTTAAACAATTTTATGGAAGAAATTTGTTTCTGTGTCTTTCTTTGCGGAAATGCGGAAAACGATCAGGTGAATCCAGGAGGTCCGAAAAGCCCGAACTAACAAAAACAAGCCGATTTAGGGCGAAAAAAATTAGCAAAAATTATTGGGTTCTACGGGTCATTGGGACTCACTACTGATTTTTTGGTAAAATTGTCATATTGAAAGACACAAAAACACATTTTTCCATGAAATTGTTTAAAGAATAAGAAAATGTAATCAAAAAAGAAATGTGGCATATTATTACAATAAACTTTTTAAAAAATGTGCAAATTAAAATTTAAGTACCATTATTGTTTATCCAAAATGAATAAGCAAAACAACTTTATGGAGAGGTGAAGAAAAAAAAGATATCAGGAATAAGAGGGTGCAGAGATAACTATGTATGTGTGGGAGGGGGGGGGGGGGGCTAACTTAGTGATATTGTAACTTGGAGAGTGCTAGTAACTTGTTTAGGATATACAAGAAAATTATGAAGCAACAAAACAACTTGCAAACGATCACCATCTTTCACCACACAAACGTTTGCAAGTTGTTTTGGTGGAGGTGTCCTGGCAGCAAGCCCGTTTACGGACCGCGTATGGAATAGACATGAGCGAGCAGTAGATCGATTCTATCTGTCGAGAGAATTTTAATTTGTGAATGTATGAGAGTACATAAGGAAAGTTAATAAAAACAGTGGATTCTATTTAATGATATTGCTATGTATTGGTTAATTAATATCGTTTATTCTTTAAATTGATACTATTTATAAATCGAATAGCTTGTCTATGGAAATTATCTATTCCCTTGGTTATATTCATTCGACAAAAATGTGTGTTTTTTAAAAATCTTCTGGTTCACTTTGGGAATCTAATTTATTGAAACAACATTTTGAACATTCTTCTTGCGTGCGCCAAAAATGTGCACAAATGTTTTATTATTTTTCTCAGTTTTCAGATCACCGCTGATGTTGTTTTGACTTCAACCCCATTCATCAACGTTGCTGGAGTTTTCTCCCGTGAAGGATGGTTGTTCAGAGCAGCCGCTACATTTGATATCTCATCCAACAAGGTAGTTTAAAAATGTTCGTTTCAAATCAAATTTTTAATTTTGAAGCTCGCCTCCATCTCATTGGCATTCGGACACGCTACTCCACGATACACCCTTCACTCATTCGTTGTCAACTCAACCAACTTCGGAGCATCATTGTACCACAGAGTCGCCAACAACGTTGAGCTCGAAACCAAGCGGATTGGTTGACAGAGTGAGCAATGCGTTTGGAATGTTGGGTGTTGTGCGATTTTTGGAAGGGTTTTATTTGATTGTGAGTGAATATTTTATTGCTCGTCCGGAATACTTTCAAAATAATTAAAGAATTTCAAATAATCACAAAAGCAAATACAATCGCGACACCTGGATATCAACCAATTTATAAAATATCAGAAGTGGCGATGATTCCAATAGCAATGGACGGGGTTTCAACAAGTTCAGAAGAGCAGAAATATGTGAAGTTGTTCCAATCTGTGGACTTATCAACGGACTTTAATTTTTCGTACACTTATGATCTGAGCAGAACGTTTCAAGATAATTGGCTAAGAACGGATTGGAAAATGAATGGAAATCAGAAATTGGAAGCGGAGAATTGATTTATTTGGAATAATTATCTTTTGGAGCCGCTTCGGAAGAATTTGATAACTGAACGATGGTTTATAGAGATTGTTCATGGATATGTTAGGCAGGAATCCATTTTCCTTCCGATTTGTAGATTATCATTGACATTGATTGGAAGAAGATCGACACAGTACGCAGGTACGCGGTTTTTAAAACGAGGAACGAATCCTAATGGACATGTGGCAAATTTTGTGGAGACTGAGCAAATTGTTTGGAACATGACATCGTCGGGAAATGTAGCAGAAGGCGGGAAATTTAGCAGTTTCGTGCAGATTCGGGGCTCGGTACCATTGAAATGGTCACAGGATCCGTCGACGCGTGGAATAGTTGGAAAACCATTGATTTTGATAGATAATCATGAGCCACATGCTCAGACGGCGGCAGCGCATTTTAGGTAGGATTTGGAAGAAGCGGGTGCTACCGCAAACGAAACTTTAAAATCGATATATTTTAAAATCACATGAAAATGCAATAAATCCCGAAAAAAAGAAAACCGAAAAATTCGTGAACTCGTTCTAATTACAGAGATCTTCGCAACAAATACGGCAACCCAATCGTGATAATGAATCTGATAAAAAGAAGCGAGAAAAGGAGACAAGAAGATGTACTCCACACCCAATTTTTGAAAAATATCGAAAATTTGAATCAATTTGTCCCCGATGATGAGAAATTGTGCTTGTAATTCAATGTGGCGAGATGTAACAAAGCGGCGAACACCCTTCCATCGATAAATGTGCTTAATGTTATGGAAGATTTGTCGATGAAATCTGTGCTGAAAAATGGTTGGTTTCCGTCATTTCCATTACCTGAAGCGGTGAAGATTAGGCATAAGGATGGGTTCACGACGCTGGACGTAAAAATGGAGGGAGGGTTGAAGTTTATGTTGCAGAAGGAGATTTGTAGAATCAATTGTGTGGATTGCTTGGATCGGACTAATGTTGCGCAGTTTGCTATAAGTGAGTAGTATGAAACGTTTATTTTGATATTGATAATTATTACGCTCTAATTCCGTAGTTCAAGTAAAAATAATTTCAACTTTAAGGACAGTCGGAGGAAATGGAGCTGACTACGCAATCGCAACAAAATACTCTCCAAGCCGCGATCTCACCGTCCGCGCCAAGGTTAACAACAACTCCCAAGTCGCCGTTGCCGCCACTGACTCATTGTCTCCAGCTCTTAAGCTCACTCTTTCCACACAATTCAGCCTTGTCGCGCAGACTTTGGATTCCTCAAGATTGATTCCACCACCCGTGCTGGAGACAACAAAGAAGTTGAATTCAATAACATCGGATCCGGAAAGCTCGCCGGAAATCTTGATGTCAAATACAATATACCACAATACGGTATGATTATTTCTTATCATTTGACATTCATGCTCACTGAATTTGATATGTAGGGCACCCGGATGATGCAATACTTTTGGTTTTCGCACAACGTGGGTCTTATCACGAAAAATTACCCATGTGACGCTTAGAAAAGAAAAGAAAATGAAGAGATATGAACACTCCCTTGAAAATCATTTTTTTTTGCAGGAGTCACCTTGACCAAGAAGTGGAACACTGAGAACCAACTCGGAACCGTCATCGAAGTCAATGAACAATTCGGACGTGGACTCAAGCTCACATTCGACTCTTTGTATGCTCCACACGCTGGAAAAAGAAGCGGAAAACTGAAGGCTGACTGGTCACTTCCAACTGCTAGAGTGAGTGCAGTTTCATGTATATTTGGTGATAAATTCGGTGATTCTCGAATTAAACTTGATTGGAAACGAGAATTTTCGCGGGTTCGATATTGCACGCCCCAAAAATGTGCTCAAATGTTTTATTATTTTTCTCGGTTTTCAGATTACCGCTGATGTTGCTTTGACTTCAACCCCAGTCATCAACGCTGCTGGAGTTTTCTCCCGTGAAGGATGGTTGTTCGGAGCTGTCGCTACATTTGATACCTCATCCAACAAGGTAGTTTTGAAAATTATACTTTTCATTTCAAATATCGAATTTTGAAGCTCGCTTCCACCTCATTGGCATTCGGATACGCTACTCCACGATACACTCTTCACTCATTCGTTGTCAACTCAACAAACTTCGGAGCATCATTGCACGACAGAGTCGCCAACAACGTTGAGCTCGGAACCACTTTGGGATGGACAGTCGGAGGAAATGAAGCTGACTACGCAATCGCAACAAAATACTCTCCAAGCCGCGATCTCACCGTCCGCGCCAAGGTTAACAACAACTCCCAAGTCGCCGTTGCCGCCACTCACTCATTGTCTCCAGCTCTTAAGCTCACTCTTTCCACACAATTCAGCCTTGTCGCCAATGATGCCCACAAGTTCGGTCTTGGATTCGAATTCGACCCATCCAACTAAGTTTGTTTTGTTCGGAAACATATTTCTTTGACTTTTAACTTTTTTAGCCACACGTTTTATAATTTGAATTAGTCATAAAGTCAGCGTATTGTTTTCGTTTTATTAAATTTTTTCTAAGACTATTTTTGAATCTGAGTTCAAAATAAATTATTTTTAAAAAGAAAACTATCTTAAAAATCGAATCGAATAGAAATCGGATTTTCAACAAGAGGTTTTATTGAAATATTTACAAGAATTCTCACTTCAATGCCTCATGTAGCATTGTTTTTGCATTAAATTTCTTCTGAATTCTGTTGTTGGTACTGAAATTTATTGATCGAAAAGGATTGGATTGCGATCCATATAGGAGTACAGTGTTCTTGTTCCCCGTATTGCTGAAAATCTTCTTTCCAAGATAAACTCAAATACGGAATATCCAATGGCACTTCTTATCATTCTGATCTGTTGCCGAGAGAAGAGCCTCCACAATTGTTCGCCTTCTCCGATAATGCGTTTTAAAAATCTTTCACTTTGTCACAACTCCATAATCGACGACAAAGCATTATTGTGGCTGAAAATAAATTGGCCAGTTTGGAACACAGTTCACAAAACTCGGAAAAAATTATTTTCAAATAAATCAGCAACATGTTTTTTTTACTGATTTGGACACTGAAGATCTGTTTTTTCTACTTCTAAAATCTAAAGATTTCATTTTTATTTGGAAGAAGTGAAATTGCCGACTTCCCCCCATCAAAATGAGCTTGAGACTATTTTTAAAAAATGTAGGACGATTTTGAATTAAAAACTTCCACTATTTCCAAACTTTAGTACCTTTTTTCAAAATTGCTCAATATCAAATTATCTCGCTTGTGTGCTGCAATTTTGAAATTTCAGATTTGTTTTCAAATCGAATGAAAACTGAATTCATAATATTCCAAAATCGCTGGGAAACTGATTTTTGGACTACTATGAACTTTAAGAAATGCATACTTTGCGATTTTTACGTTAATCTTCAAGAACATAGAGCTGATTTATTTTTCATGAGCAATCACAGATTGTAAAAGGGAAAAAATATCCCCCCTATGCACTTCTTTTCTTTGTAAATGTACAGCCCGTCTCGAGTGCCTGAAAAAAACCCCATTTTTAATGTGTCACGATGGTCCGATGTGGGAACCATCTATGAACGGGAAGTTGCTGACAATAGTGTCGACGGCCTCAGTAATCTGAAAGCCGAATAATTGAAAAAACTTCTTATTTCAAAAATCGTGCTAATATATCTTGTGCATCAAAATCGGTAATTTCGAATCCTGGATCAAGTATAGTGGACGTTCGTATGTCTGCAGACTTGAAATTAGCGACCAATGTGCCCATTTTGTTGGCCAAAACTCTGCCATATCTCGATCCATTACGATTCGTTGGTTATAGTGTTAAGTTTGCGACAATGTTGACAATTTCTGCCCTATTGACGGGGGAGCTCGTCGCCAAACGTCATCACCGGACGAAACATCGATCGAAAGTAAAAGGAGACGGTCATATGTTTTGGAAAGTTCTTGAAGTTTATAATCAACGTCATCATTTAAAGAATAAGCAATTAGATGGTCAATTTCAGAATTTTTCAACAATTCTCGAACGATTCCAGACCTTATTAGACTGTTTTCTTGAACAATAATTCATTTGTCGCCAAACGAACCCACATCTGCAAAAGATAAGCCTTCAATATAAATACAAAACCCGGAAATCGCTTACTGTCCTTCCGATTATTGAACAATTGTCCCAGAATTGCCTATAACAATTTGGTCGTAATCTTTCAAATTCCAAATTGAGTCTATCGAGATGGTGCACAAAAAACTAATTTCCCGAAATTGCTCTATATTTTGAAAAAAACAGAAAAGTATGAAAAACGACTTTTAACTGGACCACTTCAGAATTGATACCGGATTTCGGATTTTAAAAAATTAAAAGGTTTCTAATTTTTTTAATATAAACTAGAACACGAAAACGAATCACATCAAAGAGAAAACATTTTGACCTAACTTTTTAGAAAAGTTCTGTATTCAGTCGTCGCAGTGCTTCCTCTCTCTGCATTTAATTATTCTTTTTCAAGCTGTATGCACTGAAATTACAATTTTTCCCGATTTTTGTGAATAATTTTTAGGAAAAAACTAAACAAACGCGCTCTAATCGAGCGGACCAGAACATTTGCATTAACAATAACAGCTGTTTTATATACATAAGTGGTGGCATAAAGGATAGGTTTGTAACAAGCGTTCACTTTTACTCTCAATACCTGTTAGTACTTTGTATATTGTTGTCGACTGTTGAAATTTTAAGGAATTAAGAAATACAAGTGAGTTTATTATTTAATTTAATCCCTTAAATTTAATTACTTTAAAACTGTTTAAATCCTTTTAAAAATGTTTAAAAATTAATGTTTAAGAAAAACAAGTTTTGTGCAAAAAAACAATTAAATCGTACAAGTGTCATGCTGCCTTTAATAAAAAAGGAAAGACAAGTATTGTACATCAAAAACTATTGGCTGTCGAATAAAGTCATGTGGATCAGGAAAGCAAAATTAGGATCATAATGCTTTTCGATTCATTTATTCGAAATAATCAACTTAGGGAATTATCGACGTCAAATAGCTCTGATGCCGTCACTTAGGCGCGCATTCGGCACTCATGCTGCATCATCACCGAACGCGTTGCTCGATGTGCTGTGAAAATGTTCCTGGTTTTATAAGATTGTTAGAATTTACAGAAAATTAAGTATACTTAAAAGGGTAAATAGTTAATTTCTACTGGGTTCTCTTATTCAGGGCGGTTAATTTGCGCAATGGCCTGTATTTCGTCATCCATCGTAGTTTCCAATTTCTTGGAAAAAAGTGTCTTACGCGCATTCTTATTACTACATATTTCTTGCTCTATGACCTGGCACAATGGCAGCCACGTTGTGTGTTGACGTAGAATACTGAACGTCGGTGCTCGTTTGTAAGTTGTAGCAGTGTGCCAGGTCATCGAGCTCGTTTGGCCCACGAAAGCCCCATTTAACATCCCTAATTTTGATTTCTTAAGATGATAAAGATACTTTTTATGAAAACAATTATCTAGAAAATCTACAATTACTTTTTTTCAGGGCCTTCAAATGGCGCTTCTTCATTTCCATATACATAGAAAACGAGTACTGTAGTTCGGGGATACGGTAACAGTACTGACTGATATTTCTTTAACAACAAAAAACCAATAATCTCTTCTCGCATTGCCTAACTAACTAGTAAAGACATTTTAATATAAAATTGAAATTTGAATGAGTATTGAATTTGAATGAGACCCTTTTTCTGTGGCGTCATTTATTTCTCTTTTGACGGCCAAATAATGCGCATAATGTTGTTCTCGTGTACTCTATACCGTTTTCTTGAAATGTTTTTTTCAGCATGGAACAAATTTTGACAACGGTGAATTTCAAAAAGGAACCTTATAATAGATTATCCAATTTGGCGCATAAAGATGATAAGTTTTTGATTGTCAACACAGAGACTATTCAATGGTGCGTTGTATTTTATTAAAGGGATTGCGAATCAATTTTCAATTTCGGTTTCATTTTCATCTTCTTTGACATATGTTATTGTTACCTCAAATATTCTCGATCATCGCATTTTGTGGGCGGCTCAACCACACAGACGCTCCGCACGCACGCACGCAGCTGCCGACACTCAACGCACTGGAAAATTTGAAACATTCATTTTCCCGTGAATTTTCCAGTGTGTTGAGTGTCGGCAGCTGCGTGCGTGCGTGCGTGCGTGCGGAGAAATAGGAAATTTCAAAAAAATTCCATAGTTTTTCAAAAATGACGAAGAATATGAAAATGAAAATTGGCTCGTATTCCTTTAAAGGTGTTCTTAACTATCACTGTTGTCTTATTATACCTACTCTTTTTGGCCATACGAACCCACTTTTACATAAAAAAAATCCTTATCCATCGAACGTAAAAACTTCTGTGATGATCCAGCCTTTGGGAAGTTGCCCTCCATTATTTCTAAATTTTGTCGGTTGCTCTATTTTTTCATTTAAATATTTTTTGATGGGTTGGTATTCTCAAAATGGGTCAATTTTATAGGAAATCAGTAGTAGTTAAGAATACCTTTAACATGACAATTAATTAAAAACAATTGCAGGAAAATGATTGATGGAATTCGAGATGAGAAAAATTTCACGGTTGATATAGAATGTCTCTATGAACATAAATCAGCAGATCCGTGGTACATGGTTGCTGAATTTAAGATCCAATTAGAAATTGGAAATAAAACAATTATGAAGAAATTGGAACATCGCTTTGATAATTCCTCAAAAAGTTTCAATTCGGGACCGTTTGAAATACCCGAAGATTTTCAATTGCCAATTTCGGAAATTCCTGTAATCAAACCAACAATACAAATCAAAGAGGATGTTGGTGTTATTTTGTCGGAATTTTCAATTCCTCGAAATATCGATTCGGAAATTGTTGTTCGTCTTGATAGCCACATACTTTTCGTTGATAAATACGTAAGATTTTTTTTCTTATCTCAGGATAATTTCGGCTCGTTGCGTCGATTCGGGCGGCACGCAAGATGTTTCTCAACCTAAACTGAGTGCATTCCCAATACGAGCCGCAGAAGCTCGTGAGCAGATGATGCCGATGTGGAAGCGCGCGAGCCGTTTAACGCCGAAAATAACCTGAGATTTTTCATAATTTTGATGATGATGATTTTCCAGGCATTAATGAGTTTCTGCTCGGAAATGTGGAAAGAAAGAATATCTGACAATGAACTTCGGATCACCGAGATGATGTTTGAATATTCAGATTTCGTCACTTTTCTTCGAATCCTTTACGGACAGAAACACAAATATACAGGTTTGGATTCTATCTTCTACGGATTTAGACATTTCTATTGTAAAACCTAAAATACCAGCAAAAAAGAAATAGTTTTTTTCTTCAAGTACATTATTTTTGAGCTTCCAAAAAATTGCAACAAATTTGACCAGCAGGTGAAATTGACCCATAAACCCTTGACTTTATCAAAATATAGTTATAATAGTTATAATAATGCGAACGGGAATTTTGCGAAAATCATGAATGAATATTTTATTTTGCGAAAACTAGATCGTAAGGCTTTGTAGAGATTTTGCATTAAAAAATGTTTCCTTAAAGGAGGGCTTTACGGAGATAATAAATGTACCTTAAATGAAAATAGACTTCATTCTCATTCCAAATCTGTTTTTAAAATGTTCTAAAACCACATAGAAGCCGAGAAAACGCGCCTCAAAACAATGGCCTAGAAAAATGGACCACCTGGCCGAACTTTTCCTATGAGCGTTTTTCGTGTTTCGTTAATAAATAATTATGCAGAATGCTTATATTAGTCTTTTTTTAATGTTTTTTTGGATTCTTCATGACTGCGGACTAGTTTTCGCCGGTGACCCCTTTTTCTAGGCCATTGTTTTGAAGCTTGATTTCTTGGCTTCTAGGTGGTTTTAGAAAATTTTAAAAACAGATTTGGAATGAGCCTGAAGTATATTTTCATCCCAGATGCATTCGTTATCTCCATAAAGCCCTCCTTTAACATAATCTACATAAAATATTCTTTGCCAGCTGATAATGTATATGGTCTAGCGTGGTTGGCGGCATCATATGAAATTGAATTTTATGTCTCGGAATGTGAGGATTACATAATTACGACAAACGAGATATCAATTACTTATAAGCTTTATCTTTCCGATCTTTGTTCCATGCCTAAAGTGCAGGTAAGTATTGTATTAATTTATTTACACTCGAAATATTTAAATTTGTTTACAGGCTGCAATTATGGAAAATATAACAATGGAGGAAATCAAAGAAGCATTTGAGGAACCATTTTATATAATGAGGAAGACTGAAAAAATTGTTGCGATGAAATTAGGAAATAATGCTGAAACAATTATAAATGAGCTGAAATCGACTGAAAGATGGAAAAAATGGAATTCTTTTATGGGATCGTTGAAAATGCCAAGATTGGAGGAAGCAGTTAAGATTTCGAATAAAGCCGAAGATGTTCTTGATTATTTGAAACGAACAAAAAATGATGCAGATTAGAATTTAAAGGGACTGTTTACTGAATTTGGGTCTTAATTCCATTTTCATCTTCTTCACAGTATTTGAAAACCTATAGCAGTAAAAAAAATTATCGAAATTTCCTTATCTAGTACACGAAAAAAGCACATTTACATGGTAAGGCGGCGAATGGCCTAACCGCTCGGCCGCGCGCGAGAGAGCATGCGAATGTGAGAGTGTTTGCAATTGTTAGGCCATTCGGAGAAGGATCCCTTTAAAGGCTAATTTTCATTTCCCGATCCACCTGACTTTATTAGAAACCAATAGTTTTTGATGTACATAACTTGTTTTTCCTCTTTTATTAAAGGTAGCATGACACTTGTACTATTTAATTGTTTTCCCCTTCAATGCTGTCTTGTTTCATCTGTATCCTTACTTTTAATCAAATATTTAATTTTTTCGATTCATTAAATATTTTTCTTATTGTATTTTTGTATCAAATCCTTATTACATCTTTGTTAATTTAATTTCTTTTTATTTAATAAAAATAGGTATTGTTGAAAAAGCTAAAAACACAAAAAGGTTACTGTATCTTAACTCTCCCTGATTTCTTATTAACAAGGGAAGTATACGAGCTAAGGATATAATTGTTTTGAATGGGAGATAGCTCATTGGAAAGATCATATTCTTGTCTACAAGGTACCGTTTTCATTTTTTGCCGACGGACTCCTATACTATATAGTCAAACATTGGCGCTACACAGCCAAGTCGGTTGAAAAGTGCTGGTGAATTACCAAATATATGTGAGAGAGAAAATGAAGTAAATTCGGGCAAACGTCCGTCTGAAAAAAAAAATGAAAACTGTACCTTGTAGACAAGAATAGGATCTTTCCAATGTGCTATCTCCCATTCAAAACAATTATCCTTAGCTCGTATATTTACCTTGTAAATCGACTCTTTTTGGCCATACCAACTAGTGTTCGAAACCGGTTCCAAGAATACCCGGTTGTCACGGTTCCATTTATAAAAGTAGAACCGGTTCCGAGCTGAATCATTTTTTCCCTATTTTTTCATAACATCTGGAATTATTTTAAGGAAAAAGTTCGGCCAGGTGGCCCTTTTTTCTAGGCCATTGTTTTGAGGCGTGTTTTCTCGGCTTCTAGGTGGTTTTAGAACATTTTAAATACATATTTGGAATGAGTCTGAAGCCTATTTTCTTCCCAGACGCATTCATAATCTCCGTAAAGCCCTCCTTTAAACGCGTTATCTGAGAGGGCTTGAAAATCAAATCGAATAGAAATCGGATGTTCAACAAGATGTTTTATTGAAATATTTACAAAAATTCTCAATTGAATAGAGAATAACGTAATTAAAAATAACCGTTGGGAATTTTCTGGAATGGAATTACTAACTATTAAATAGAGTTTAATTTCAAAATTAAAAATCAAACGTTTTCAACATTTGGTAAAGGTGAGTATGCTGGTTCAACTAGATTATTTCTCCATGTTAGATGTAAATTAGTCGAGGATGCTCTTCGTGATCCAATTCGACTGTTTGCAGCAGTTATTTGATTCAAAAATATATCCTTTGATGCTTCGGACATGGTGAATGATGGGCGGCGACTTGTTGCAGCAGATTTCAGCAGTTCGATTTCCCCTTTGATTTCTGCTTTGTAATCATGACGAGCATCTGCTCGATCCAGTTTGTTCTGGAAAATATTACTAGTTTCGGATTGAAAAGAGGCACAAACTTGAAGAAGGTGTTGAACAACCGCAGCTGCATAAGCATCACCTAGCACGTTAACTGATGTTCTGATTCGATCTCTGAAAGCAATTTGTTGTTTTTGTTTCTGTTGAAAAATTCCTACAACAACCAATCAACTGTAAACAGCATTGAAACATCGCGAACAGGCAATCCAACAGTGTTCAGAATAAGCAGGATTGAGACAAGACCCGCTGGGACTGAGCCAAGACCGATTGATGCAACTGTAGCAGTTATACTGGAAAGACAGTGTCACTGTTAATATTGAATCGAAAAAAGATTACCTGACTGTAAGAACCTCTGCAATCGATAATTGAACATTGTTTAATTGAGCAATAAAAATAACAGCAACAGCTTCATACAAAGCATTTCCGTCCATGTTTATTGTACTTCCTTTGAAAATGATTATTTATATATTGTTTTTCTTGAAGCATTAGCTTACCCAATGGTAAAACGAAGCGAGAAATTCGTCGATCAATACCACAATGATCCTCAAGACATTGCATTGACATTGGAAGGGTTGCTCCACTAATTTCATATGTTTTTTTCCCACAAATTATGAAATAACTTACCCAGAAGCGGTTCCAAATGCTGTCACCACCGCTTGAATCATTCCTCTGAAGATTTTCAAAGGATTTTCACGTGTGATGAAAAAATACAACAGGGGTACGGTAAATATAGTATGAAGGATCAAGCCAGCGCAAACAGTGAAAACATAACTGAAATTTTGGTTGGTAAAATGAGAAATAGTACTTTAAAATTACAGTGCAAGAACGGTTGCAACGTCCGAAAGATCATCCAACTCTAGAAGATTACCGCAAATCAAACATGTGATTCCTAGTGGTGCAAACCTGGAAAGATCTTGTGGTTTTAAAATGAAAACGGCAAGATTGAGCGATCCGTGAAAAATATTAAAATTAAAATAAACCTGATTAGTATTACAACAAAAAATTTATATTCACTTAACCTCTATCTCTTAAAGGAGGGCTTTACGGAGATATTAAATGTGCCTTAAATGAAAATAGACTTCATTCTCATTCCAAATCTGTTTTTAAAATGTTCTAAAACCACCTGGAAGTCGAGAAAATGAGCTTCAAAACAATGGCCTAGAAAAAGTTGGCCGAACTTTTTCCTATGAGACCCTCTTTTTCGTGTTTCGTTAATAAATAGTTATGCAGAATGTTTATATTACTCCTTTTTTATGATTTTTCATTTTAATTTATGTTTTTTTTTGGATTTTTCATGCCTGCGGACTAGTTTTCGCCGGTGGCCATTTTTTCTAGGCAATTATTTTGAGGCACGTTTTCTTGGCTTCTAGGTGGTTTTAGAAAATTTTAAAAACAGATCTGGAATGAGAATGAAGTCTATTTTCATTTAATGTACATTTATTATCTCCGTAAAGCCCTCCTTTAAAACTGCTAAAACTCACCACATCAATGTTACAACCCATCTCATAATCACCGCATCAAGAATCACAAAAAAGTCGACAACAATTCGAGCTCTTTCACCAAGTTGTGAGATAACAATCCCAAAACCGGTGCAAAAAACAATAATTCCCAAAATATTCATTCCTTTTGTCATTGCGATATCCCTCTTCACAATGATATTTTCCAAACTTCCATTTTTCGCAATTTTCGGACGAATTGCCACATAGGTCGTCTGCATTCGTTCAAATGTTGCCTGGATGATGTTCTCGGGGAACATGTTCCTGACAAGATCCAGAAAAGTGTCCAATGGTGAGACGTTTCCATCAGAAGGGACGTCAGAAATATCTGAACCTTTAATCGAAGGGTCGCCTGGGTGGATGACAATGACAAGGAAAATTCCGAGCTGAAAATTTAATTTTTTTAAAAATATTTTCTTATTTAGAAAGGGGGATATACCAAAGTGGCCAATGTTGCAGTGGCGAGATAATATAAAACAGTTGAAGCACCCATTTGACCGGATTCTTTAGCATCCATTTGTGCTAAAGCAGAAATGAGGGATGAGAATATCAGTGGAAGGATCATCATTTTTAGAACCTGCATGAAAATTTCACCCGGGAAATTGATGAGCTGAAGGGTTTCAGGTGAAAGATTTAGGGGACGGAGACCAAAACCTGGAAATATGGATCAAAATGTTATAATTTGTTGAAAGTAAGATATACCTAAGATTACACCCAAAAAGACGCTAATCATCGTCATAACAAGAAGAGCATTTTCTTCGCAGAATTTGAGGAAATCATTGAATTTAGATTTCATTTCCCCCAGCCTTGAATATCTATGAAATTCAATGAATTAAGAAGTAACAAACAAAATGGATCGATGAATAAAACAGAACGTATATTGAAGAACAAAAGGTTGACGCAACATTCGAAACGGTAGTAGGGTGAGCAGCATACGGGAAATGTTTACACTCTAATTAATACAATATGATTAGAAGGATTAGCAACGAAACGTCAGGTTGATCAGTGGTATCAACATGGAAAGAATTTCCGGTTGTCTGAAAACCGGAATAACAGTTTTTCTTTCGCATGTAGGAAAATTTTGATCCTTTGACTTGTTGTTGGTGATGTGAGTTGCGTGCTCATAAAAACAAATTATTTAATTCGTTAAAGACAGGGTCTCACTTAACTTTGAATTTCCCGTGCTTCTTAATTGCATAAAGTTTGGCATTTTGAATCAAATGAAAAACTTACTGACGAGACAGAGGATTTAAAGACAGTACCTCACTTACTTTTTGAAGTTTCTGCATTTAAAATTGGGGGTTTTTTAAATTTATCAATTCGCTCGCTGATCGATTTGCGACATACAATAGCCCTTTGTTAAGAAGATCAAACAAATTGAAAACTTTAGAATATCTTAAAAACATTTTACTGAAAATAGTACGCAACTCTGTTCTCTCGAGGGGGACTGGAATTAACGGCCTAGAACCCAATCCGTGAACTAGACGCCTCACTAGTGTTGTACAATGGTGTTAGTGTTTTGAGGAGCGTTTCGAAAATGTTGGTTTTATAAAAACTTGGTTAAAACCATTTTATGAACGTTTTTGACCCTGAAATGATAAAATATAAACTTACTTAGACGTGTGAATGTCATGAACTAAGTCTCATCTCCTAATAAAAATAATTCATATATTTAAGAACCTTCTAACCTGTGAACGAGGGAGTATTAATAATTTTCAATCCGCCAGCTTAACACGTTCAATGTTTCAGAACTTCTTTGGATATTTTTTGTTGCATTTATCATTATTAATCAGTGTAGAAGCGGGAGATTCGGAAAATGAATTAAGTGAAGGTATTTTAAAATTTTTTAAAATGATAAATTATCAAAAATTCACTGGAAATACCAAAAAAAAGGTTCCTGTTAAAGACAGCATGCCACTCATTTTTTTGGAAGTGATTAATACACTAGATAGAGCTCTCTGAAGTTAAATCGTTTCAAGAAGCAATATTCACTTATTAAGAACTAATATTCGAATATTACTCAAAAAAGAAGACTAGAATTTAAAAACTGAAAATTGGAAATATCAAATTCAAAAATAGTCGATGTTTTAATTTTATTTTGATTTTGAATGTGTCTGTAAAGACTATCATATTATTATTCGTTTCTGTTTGCGTCATTCAAGTACTTTGCTATTCGAAAGACTGTTTAATAGTAGTGTGTTTGAAATGCAACAACGTTTTCCAGATTATGAAGGGAACGAAATATTTGAAGGAGAATTTGAAAGGGATCATTGTGAAGTCAGGAAAATTGACGTTTCATAAAAACCAAGACTTTATTACTTAAAGGTTTTACGATTTCAGTAATCCACCCGTTTTCTAACCACCCTCGACAATTTACGATTAATCACCCAATCGGCACGGAATCTGAGTAAGCACTCAGCAAATTGCTAAATATTCTCTAGGCTCTCCGTTTCAAAAGTACTCCCTTCGGATTTACCAGTTCGCAGAACGAGTGGTGTTCTGAATGGATGTCCAGTATAATGTATTGTCAATACACATCTGCTTCTTGGTCGTTTTTTTTCGTCTTTCATTTCTTGTCTCCATTGTTACGAATATTTTAATTTTTCCGCGGAAACTATTTTCTTGGAGGTTTTTAGGCTTAAAAATTTTAAAGTTCGTGGTTTTTTAACTTTAAAGGTGTGGATCATAAAGGTCCCAGTTTTCACAAAAAAACGTTTGAAAGCGGAATTAGTAAGCCTTTTTATTAAACTTCTGAAAACATTTGTTTTTTTTTCAGAAAGGGACACATTTTGAATGAAAATAATAAATTAAACGCTTTCCAACGTTTAAATTTCATTTATTTTCACATTTAATATCAATTTTCATTTATTTCACGCGTTTGTCGCCGCCAAAAACCTTTAAAAATAAAGATATACATTTTTTTTAAATAATGTGAATTCCCGCCAACGTGTTTGTGCATTTTCGCGTCACCGATCATTGCGTATTTTTTCAAAAATTCAAATTTTTCTCTTCTTTTTTATTTTTTTTCCCATTCAGTTTTAAAACATTATCTCTATTTTAATTTCTCCACTCCATCAAAATAAAAATCATGACTCCATTGTCCTTGGGAAACAATGAAAATTCGTTTACTTAGTTTCGAAAAAATCCTCATATCATCGTTTTTATTTTAAAATAAATATTTTGTTTGTCGCCTTTCGAAGTAAATACCCGAATCATGCACGCATAATGATCTGATCACTTGACTCCCGTTTAGAAATGTCTCTGCTTAGAAAAATAAATATTTTTCCTCATTTTTGCCATTTTTCTCCTATCACTTGTCACTAATTATAACTATTTTTTCTGACTCATACGGATCTGACTCATAACAAACATCTTCAAAAAGCTTCAAGATATGGACAAAAACATTGCGAAACCGATCGTTCCCAGAACAAGGGGTAATGAGAATGACTGCGCGATGTACGTGTGTGTACATGTGTGTATGTGTCTTGGTTAGAATACACCAATGCTAAATAGTGCTCCATAAAAGAGGCCAACAGGGTGGTAAGAGTGACTCACTTTTGAAAAAAATATTGCACAAAACCGCTATGCTGACAGACACTTGTGCATGTTTTGTTGAAAAAAAAAACTGTCTGTTTCGAATCTCTATGACTTTGTTTGTAATCTTCGTATTGTTAGTTTTTTTTCTCGTTCAAAAAATGATACGACGCTTCATAATCCCAGCTGTCCTTTTTAGAATTCTTCATTCTCTGAGATTCCATTAATTTTTGATTAAGTGTAGAATAGACTAGTTCAACAAGTCATTGACACTTTTGTGAACACTTGAAAAGCATTCTCAATCTATGTTGTAATTTGAGTATCTTTTTTTGGCGAATCCTTAAGAGGATTCAAGAAATTGTTAGTATTGCAATTTTCGTGAGTTGAAAAACGTTCCATTCATCGTGAACACCATTTATTTGATTGCTTTCGTTCAAAAAACATTTCCTTTGTAATTTACGGCTCCCTTCCATTTTTCCTCGAGTTGAAAAACAAAAAACAATACAATTTTTCTTCATGGAGTGTTCTTTTCGAACTTTCTCCAGAAATTCGTCTCTCAAGGAATGTTTTTATGACGTTTGAAGATATTTTTTATGATATTTAGTTAATTTAAATAGCTACGAGGAGGTTTGCGCACAATATTTTAAAGCTAAATAACATTTTGAAATTTTATAAAAATTCTACAAAATTTGAATGGATATAAATTGGCTCTAAGTTCGCCTGAACTCACCGGAGTCTCTGTAAAATTTGAAACTTTAACTTTCCTGTTAATTTTTTTTAAGTTGAGAAAAGCGTTATGTCCTTTTAATGAATATGGTGTCTTCGATAAATCGCAATTAATTTTTGAATAATGTGACAATAAACACAATTTTTAATTCTCAGGTTCAATTTTTTCACTTTCAGGATTTGTATCTTCAATAACAACGTGACAACCTCTTACCGCCTTAATATCCCAGAGCCGGATATATATATGTATATATATATTTTCAGATCATTTTGTGTTCAGTCAATACTAAGTAAATAGGTTCCATTTCCCGTGGCAAACACACTTTGGCCATGCCCGAAATGGCGGGATTGGTTTGTTCAAAACCCGCTCTCATAAGATCATTTGTTTGTCTTGTTTCATCGCTAAATATGTTTTCACCATTCATCCCGATAAGTCTCGTCACTTATTTTTTCTTCTCCCTCCGTTTGGCATTATTCCAAAAACGAAAATGACAAACAAAACCGGGGGCGCAAAATTTTAATTGCCGCTACTAAAGTATAATAGTAGGAGATAAGTCGATCATAAGTAGGGCCATTTTAAGAAATTTGGTATTATTGTTGTTGGTGTGTTTCGTTTTTCGTTTTTCGAGTCTGTTGCTAGTTTTTGAGTGAAGAAAATTGTGTTGAGAATAAATACAACTTTAGAAAAAAAAAGAACAGGAGAGGAGAAGATGAGTTGATGGTTTTGTGTGTGTGTGTTGAAGACAAAACTGGTTCCCCCACTTCTTCTCAATACCACCTTTCGTTGGTTTTTTATTTCGCTTCTTTAGAACGAAACAATTTTCAACTTATTCTCCACTCACATAGAATATATCAACAATTTAGGGGTTTTATTTCCGCTTTATCGGTCATCATTTTAATCAATCTGTTTTCATTTATTAAATGAACTGGATGTTGCTTGTTTTTATGTGGTGAAATCATGCGATGAGTCATCCGAACGATTTTTTTATAAAACATTCTACATAAAATACCAAAGGCGTCTCTTTCTTTCAAAAAGAAGTCATTATTTGCTAACCTTTTTAGGAAGAAGTTAGTCAGCGTTTTTTTCTTCCCCTTTTCTACTCTGTAGGAGTTGAAATCAAAAAGTGCGAAGTTTAAAAGCCTCCATTTTTTTTGATGTCTAGTGGGAAATTTTCCATTTTTCTTTAAATTCATTGTTTTTCTTGAATTATTTTGAATTTTCTAAAAAAAATTTTTGAAAATCTGACGTTTTTATCATTTAAATGAAGAAAATTTGGTTTTTTCTGTATATGGCCTAGAAACCCAAATTTCCACTGCTTGAAAATCTTTATTCATTTATTTTCGATTTAATATTGTTTTTATCTAGTTTTTGCTTTTTTTTAATATATGGAGTAACTTTCTGCGAGTCGTCAGAATTATTAATTTTTTAAATTTAGTTTTAAAAATGTCACTACCACAATTAATACATCTTCTTCGGCGTTCCCTCCAAAAATTTCGAAAAGAGAAAGATGGTTATCTTTGGTCATTTTCATTGTCCTCCTTCGTTTTCCCGCCAAATGACTCAAATGAATTAATGAGTATCTTCTCATCATCTTTTTAGCTTCCTGTCGCATATTTCGAATTCTTGCCGCTTTGCCTGTTTTTGTTTCAATTCGATTTCGATGCATGCATCATCATGATTAAAATTACGAGAATATCTTTATATTCCCATGCCAATGATGATGATGATGTTGTTGTATTCAATATGTGTGTATGTGTGGCCTTCGAGGTTTATTTTAATTCGTAGATATATACATTTCTTGTCTTTTCTGCCTACCCGACGGCTGCCATGTGTTCTAATTGTCCGAAATCTGGAGAGGCTAGCTAAAAAGCAATTATCGATTTATTTCTTTGAATTCTCTGCTGCTTGCCATATGTGTGACATGCCATTTTAAATCGGTTATCATAAAAATATGTTGTTTCCTCGATTTCAACTAAAATTTTCGAATTATCATCGTTTTCTATCAAGTATTTCTTTCGTTTTTCGTTATCATCAACACTTTTTTTCTTCGATTCGCTTGAGTCAAAATCAAAACTCACCCAGTTTTTCCCCTCCTGAAGTGATGTGTGCAAAAGGTGTTAACGCGCCACCAAAAGTCAGTCAGTCAGCCCTAGTTTTCCACCGTCGTGTTTTGTCGGTTTTTTTTTGTTCAAATTCTCAAACAGCTGCGTCTCTTCATTTTTTGGCTATGGTAAAGACCATTTTGAGGCACACTTTTCGAGGAAAACAATATATATTCTCTTGTTGTTGTCTCTATACCTTGTTTGGTTTTTTTTGTGTTCTTTCTCTCACTACTACTACTACTTATGGTTTTCTTGTTGAAGTCAAAACATGCGAATTAGTATCGGCTCGTTGAGAACTAGGTGACCTATAAGTTTGTAAACTTTTTGTAAACTTTGAGGCGGAGAATTCATATTTTCAAGTTTTTTTAAAATTAGTAATTAACCTATATGCGATTTTTTTTCTTGGCGAGTTTATTTGACTCTCAGAAATGTGTTTTTGTAAAGGAAACGTGATCAATTATAAAATACTGTATTCTTTAAATCATGTTCTCAGAATTTATACTCATTTTCTTCGCTTTCTTCATAACAAAACTATGGAAGCTAAAAAATTTGCGGTAAAATCTGCTGGTTTTCAACTGAATTTCAAAATTGCATTTTCCCCCGGTTTTATTGTATTTTAACAGCCGGCATAAACTGCTGAAAATCGAGAAAGACAATAGGCAAGTGGTTTTTGTTCGAATTTTCAGTTAAAATACTACTATTTTTCAAAAACTGGTTTTTTTCGGAAAATTATAATATATCGCTTCAAATCTCTAAAATAGCTGAAATTGCTAAAAATTCATTTCCTTTAGGATTTTCAAAAATGAAATTGATACGGGAAAGCACGAATTTTTAAAACATTTGAACCTTTTCCAGAAAACGGTAGCATTTCTGAATTTGTAGCCTTTTGTAAATTGTTTCTTCTGAAAAGGGTTTTATCATTACTTGATTTTATCATTATTAATTTTTTGTTTCGTGGCAGTTAATATTTACCTCCCGAAATTTACAAACATTTTGTGAAATAATTAAAACGCCCATGACAACTTTTTCGTCAGTTTGTGCTCTGTTATCAAGAATAAATGGGTTTGTCTTTTTTTTTCCCTCGAAAATGTGTGTTTCCTTATCTTCTTTTTTCTGGTGATTCATATTTTTTGGTTAAATAGTTAAAATGTCATTATTTTCAGGCTCAGTTTCAAAAATGCTGACCCGAGAGCAATTAACAGATTTGAATGAGAATTTTCCAACGATAAGTACAAATGGTTCGGGATTTTTGCCGAGAAGTGATGTACAGACGGCGTTGAAAGTGTTGGGAATTGATGTGCCTGGTTATAAAGTGAGTGGATGCTTATGTTTTGCGTTTTTTTAAAACATCTCACAAGTGATGGTGATCGTTTTGTAAATAAATATATCTTTTGACTATGTTTGTTGTTCTGCAAGATGTTTGCAGTGCTCTTTACACTTGTGAGTGTTTTGATCACATGTTTAGACTAATTAGTTTCAATAAGAAATTTTTTTAGATGCGAGAACTGCTTGAGCAAAGGTTTGGAAGCGAAGGACAAATTGATGTAGAGAAGTTTGGAACATTGTATGAAGAATTAGATGCACAACGGAATCAGGAAGCGAATCGTTGGAAACAACAGACAAAGTAATAATTAGATTTTGTCCTGAAATAAAGAGTTTGGAATTGTTTTAGGCAAGTAAGCGGGGCTTATCAAGTGCAGAGTGAAAAACAAGATAATGCTCATCATACAATTCGGGTTGAAGAAGAAGTCGCTTTTTCCAATTGGATTAATAGCAATTTGTCAGATGATGCGGATCTTAAGCGCTTATTGCCGGTCAATCCACAAGGAGGAGAGCTTTATACAAAAGTTCAAGATGGTCTCGTTATTTGGTTAGTTTTCGTTTCTAAATTAGTAGTTGACTTTTTGGTAAAGAATGACCTATTCATTCAATAGAAACGAGTTTAGAGTCCTCAAAATCGTCCTAATGTTATTTTTAAATAATGTGAAACATGTTCTCAATTTTCTCTTTTTCTAGTAAATTGATCAATTTGGCGGTTCCTGGAACAATTGACGAAAGAGCGATTAACAAAAAGAACCTGAACACCTATACAAAATTGGAAAACTTAACTTTGGCACTTTGTTCGTCTCAAGCTATTGGATGCAATATTATCAATATTGATAATATTGATTTGAGCAAAGGAACATCACATTTGGTTTTGGGATTGCTTTGGCAAATTATCAGGGTATTCATTCACTTAATGATTTATTTTAAGCTGAAAAATAATGGAAACATCGTTTCAGATCGGATTGTTCAATCAAATCGATCTTCAACATTGTCCTGGATTGTTCAGATTGTTGAAAGATGGCGAAACTTTGGATGATTTGAGACGATTGTCACCAGAAGAGATTCTCATGCGATGGGTTAATTATCACTTGGAAAATGTGAGTTTTTTTAAAAAGTTTTTTAATCGTAAAAAATCGAATATTTATAGTCAGGCACTGATCGTCGAATTCATAATTTTACTTCGGATATTGTTGACTCTGAAATATACACCCATTTGTTGCACCAAATTGCTCCAACAGGACGAGGAGTAACCTTGTCGCCGTTACATGTTCAAGTAAGTTGGAAAACTGTAAAATTCAGAATAAGAATAGTATTTTTAAAGGGAAATATTCCACGCGCTGGCGCGATGCTCGATGAAGCTGATAAATTAGATTGTCGTGAGTTTGTGACTGCGAATGACGTGGCAGCTGGAAACTATAAATTGAACTTGGCGTTTGTTGCCAATTTGTTCAACAAACATCCGAACTTACCAGATCCAGGAGCAGATGAAATTGGTATGTTTTATTTTAGTGATAAAGTCTCCGAATTGCTCGTTTTCAGTCGAAGATGTTGTCGAGGAGACGAGAGAAGAGAAAACATATAGAAACTGGATGAATTCAATGGGAGTTGATCCGTTTGTCAATTGGTTGTATGGTGATTTGCAAAATGGAGTTGTTATTTTCCAGGTACTCCTGTAAAGCACGATTAAATATCGAAATCAATTTCTTTTTCAGCTTTATGATATTATTCGGCCAGGAATGGTTGAATGGAAGAGAGTTGTGAGAAAGTTCCACAAATTGCGAGGAATGATGGATCAAATACAAAATTGTAATTATGCTGTCGAGTTGGGAAGACAGATTCGATTCTCATTGGTCGGAATTCAAGGAAAAGATCTTTATGATGGAAATCAGACGTTGACTCTTGGTTTATTCGCGTGTTTATTATTATTTAAAATATGTATTTTTTTAAGCGTTGGTTTGGCAATTGATGAGAGCTTACACTCTTACTGTTTTGGCTCAATGTACTCAAAGTGGTGATGCTCTCCCAGCTGATAAAGATATTGTGGCATGGGTGAATCAGAAATTGAGCTCTTCCGGAAAATCTTCATCGATTCGTTCGTTCCAAGACCCTGTTATTTCAAATGGACAAGTTGTGTTGGACTTGATTGATGCAATTAAACCGAATGTCATTGATCATTCATTGGTAATTAGATTTTTGTTTGTGCTCCGAAAAAAAAGAGAAAGAAATACTAATATTGTCAACTCAATTATTCTTGATCATTGCGTTCGGAAGGCTGCTCAACCTCACAGCCGCTCCGCACACACACGACGCGGCTGCTGACACTAACACACACTGAAATCGGCGGGAAAATAAAAATTTAAAATTTTCCAGTGTGTTTGAGTGTCTGCAGCCGCGTCGCGTGCGTGCGGAGCGGCTGTGAGGTTGAGCAGCATTCCGAACGCAATGATCAAGAATAATTGAGTTGACAATAATTAAAATTTCAAATATCCGAATTTGACTGCTGTAAATTTATTATCCTACGACGGGAGTTTAGTAAAATGAGTGAAACTATATCTTTAAAATGATATTGTTTTTTTTATTCTGAAGGCCATTTTGAGATCTAATTATAGTTATTTCAAAAAGAACATTTGAAATTTCAGGTGAAAACTGGTGGAAGTAATGAAGATAAAACGTCAAATGCAAAATACGCGATAACTTGTGGAAGAAAAATTGGAGCGAAGATTTATGCCCTTCCTGAAGATATTGTTGAGGTATACTATTTAAAGGGATTCTTTACTGTTTTTGGATTTCTATTCCATGTTCATCTTCTTCACAATATTTGAAAACCTATAAAAGAAAAATATTTTTGCGAAATTTCCTTTTCTAGTACTCAACACACCATTTCAAGAATAAGGCAGCGAAATGGCCGAATAATTGCAAACACCCTCACATTCGCATGCTCTCTCGCGTGTGGCCGAGCGGTTAGGCCATTCGCTGCCTTACCCTGTAAATGTGCTTTTTTCGTATACTAGAAAAGGAAGCTTCGATAAATGTTTTTGCTTCTATAGGTTTTCAAATACTGTGAAGAAGATGAAAATGGAATTGAAACCCAAATTCAGTAAAGAGTCCCTTTAATATACGGAATAATTTTCTATATTAAATTTTTGAATTATTCCAGGTTAAACCTAAAATGGTAATGACAGTATTTGCATGTCTTATGGCTCGTGATTATCTTCCCGATATGAAGGAAGCAGCAGAACCTGTGCAACCATTGGCGAACGGACATTAAAAAGTTATAATTTCATTTTTTCAAGTCTTTTTCGAAACATTTGCTTCTTAAAATTTCATGGCTTTAAAACTGGTTTTTCTCTTACCCGAAACAGCTTCTAAAGTCTTTTTGTTTTCTTTCTTCACGTGATATATTTATTTTTGGCCAGTTCTCTTCTGGGTCTCATCATTAAAATCAAATGATTTCCATGAATTGACCCTTGTTTTCCCAAGACTCATTATATTGCTCATTTCTGACAATTTCATTTGGCTTTTATCCCTGAATCTAGTTTTCCTGATTCTCTACGTTTCCCAAATTCGGTGTGCTCTGAAAAAAAAAAACATTGCATTTATTTCTCTAATATCCCTTCACTTCGGTTAAAATGCTTTTTTTTGTACCATATATCAGTTGCTTATTTATTAATTATAACGTTCATATATAATGGAATCCCTGAAAACGTCAGTTGAAAGAATTTTATTATCATCTATTGAAGAAAACCGAAACCATGTTAGTCGTTTATTATATCCAGTCGTTTCTGGTGGTTAAAAACTTCCCGATTCCCTATTTTTTGCTCCCAATTGTTTCTTATAATTCATTGATTGTTTCCTTATTATTTTTGTAGTATATGAAAACCAATTCTCTAGGGATCAATATTGTTATTTCCTTGAAACAAAAACCCATCAATTCAGATTAATTACCCGTTAAAATCTAAAACCAAAATAAATATCACCGGCCCAAATATTAATAAATTAAAGTGAAATGAATGTCAAATCAAAAGTTCTGCGGCAATCTTGTGTACATCGATTGATCAAGGAACGTTTTTCGTTGAGTGGCGGCGAAATAACTTCCAACGAGAAGAACAAAATTCACGAATGTGAAGAAATAGAAGTGTCTTTGTTCGGATTCCTGGAAAATTTCGGAAATGTTGAAGAAAAAGAAGGTGTAAATGAATATTTCTCACCTTTGGAGAAGTACATGAGCGAAGAATAACGATATTAGATTTTGTGCAATTTAAGCGATCGTAGAAGCCAGTTTTCAAGCAGTGGTCTGAAAAAAAAACTGTTTTCATGATTAATTTTTTGAAATTTGAGTTTTTTTTTGGTTTTTAAAAAAATAATTTTGAGCAAAGAAATAGCTAACTGTGAAGAATGGGTTTTAGGAGTTAGAAAAGTCATTGATTTCATAATTTATAACAAAATGACGAAATTCGGGACCGTTTTAAAAATATTAGGGCTACAAAATCGTAGTAAACCCAAAAACGGGGCACGTGACAGTTCGGGAGAAAGACAGTTTGGGAGAATAAGGACAGTTCGGGAGAATTTTAAAATTCTCTTTTTTTTTGCATTTTCATTTTTTAAACTTAAAGTTTCGTCATTTCATAAGTCCTAACTTTATTGGTGTTCTCGTGATCTTTGAATGAAATTTAGTACTGAAAAAACTCGATTTTGAGACTTTTTTGTAAATAACTTTCCTAAAAGTCAAAAAATCGAAAAAGTGCCGAATACAATTTGAAGAGAAGACAATTTAGATTGTTTTGACACAAAAATTAGCTGGGAACACGCAGGCTGTGATGCGTGATCTTCAAAGAAATATATTTTTTTGTTCAATCTATGCTTGAAACCATTGGAAATACCTGCTTTTACTTTTAAATTTGCACGAGATAGGTGTGAGACACCATTCAAAACATTTATTTCAAGAATTACCCTAGGGTAACCCAGAAAACTGGAAATCCACAAGTGCGTCAGTCAAAAATTGTGTTGGCGTGATTAGATCGCATCGGCGGGAAAAAATTAACTCGTATATCCCGCGCGTAGTGAAAAACATGCCGTGTGCAAAAGCTTTCGAAATGCCGAAAATTTAAGTTTAAAAAATGAAAATGCAAAAAAACAAGAGAATTTTAAAATTCTCCCGAACTGTCACTTTTTTCTCCCGAACTGCCCTTATTCTCCCAAACTGTCTTTCTCCCGAACTGATTTTCTCCCGAACTGTCACGTGCCCCAAAAACGTGGCTAATTGTGAACTTCCGATGGAGCGAGTCGAAAAAAAAAACAGAAAACAATTGTTCCTTTTCATAATTTAGTTATCCACAGTTGTTCCCTAGAAGAGTGGCCTAGAATCCGTCTCGCTTAACTGTCAATGGCACAGTACGACAAAAATGGAATTATTATCTTCTTTCATACGTTTTTTGTAAGGATAAAACTGAAAAAGTACCCCCAAAACAGTTAAGAATCGCTTTAATTTGGGTTTTCCCAGATTTTCTAAAAAAAAACGCTTATTTGTATCTAGAAATCCAATACAGTGCAAAATGGGCCAACATTTTTGTTGAAGCGTGCCCTTTTTAATCGAATTTAATTTAAATTTTTCGGTTTGAGCAAAATGCATTATATTTTTTTCTGAAATTACCTGCTTTCAATGCATTGATTTCAAATTCCTTGCACGGCTTACACTTTGACAAAAACTCAATTTCTTCATGTTTCCAGCACTGCTCAGGTGGGTACTCAGTAGCTAATGGAACTTTTGACGATCGATCCCCCTTGTGTTCATGTTCTTCAACTTATTTTCATATTTAGATATGTGCAATTGTTTAAAAATGAAAAGCTACCGTAAAAATCCCTTCGCATCTCCGTTTCGCTCGCCATTTCAGATTCTTCGGTGTATTCCTCGATGAAAAACACAAGAATTGAAAATCTGGAAAAATAAAAATAATAATGGATTTATAGTAAAGGGGAAAAATCAACATACCCTATCAAAGCTAAAACAAACGTCGAAATTTTTTTCGTTGAGCAATAATCGAGCATTTTTTCTGTAATGAAATAAATAAAATATATTCTGATGAAATATCATGTATAATATAAGAGGACGTAGAGAGTAGATGCAGCAAGCGTGCGCTATTGAAATGGCCGCGACCGCGTATTTGCATTGTGCGTCTTCCTCGGACTCTTCCCCGCACATACACACAATGTCGTTGCGTGGCGTCGGGGTATGGCAGAGAAATACGCATTGATTCGGCCTTATTTTTCGTCATTTCTATTAGGCCATTTGCTCTACGCTCCAAATTTAAATTTTTTTTTAAATGAAAATGTGATTTTTTAAGATTTATTTTTAATTTTTATGCGCTTATTTACAGTTTAATTTTATTATATTTTTTTTCACCTTTTCTCGAAAAAAAATCAGTCAAAATTTGGAGAAATTGATTCATAAATTCCTTCAATAAAAACATTTACACGTTGCAAAACTACAGTAATACGTTTTCGCTGCGAGAGTTTTAAATAATCGAATGTTCCTTTAATACAGTACACCATGGACTAGTTTATAATTCTAGTATTTTTTTTAGGCCACTTTCATTTTTTTTTCAATTCGCGAATTATTTTTGGTATTTTGCATTTTTTTAAAAATAAATTTCAACTAGGTTTTATTCACAATTTCACGTAGTTATCTCTAAAATTGAAGTTTTCAATCTAGCGTTTTTTGTTCTTGTTGGGGCTTTTTTTGGGGCTTTTATGAGTTTTTTATTCTTATTGTTCCTGATTTTCATTCACCGGGTTAGATTTATTGAAACTCCTCAGTGCCTTAATATTCATCTAGGATCCGAAAAAACGACCTTGGAGTTGAAAAAACCTTGGTTTCTTAGCGTTATTGGAGTAGCCAAATTTAAAACAATTTCACGCTCATTTAAATGTTTTTTTTGTTGTAAAAATGTAAATGTTACTCCATTTTTAATTTTATTTTTCAGTTTATTTCTTAAAGAGAAAACACGATGGAAGAAACGCAACAACAACAGGAACAACAGGAACAACCGGAACAGCCAACCGATGCTGAAAAGCGTAAGTTCAGCTGTTCATTTAACAAAAATAAATTTACCTGTTGCAGTCACACCTCCGAAAATGGAGACAAGACGAAATCGTCATCCTTCAGCCCGCATGCTCGCTGCAAAGCAAGATGAAGAGTTTTTGAAGGCCGAAGCACAACCTGTCAGAGAGAAAAGTGAATCGAGGTAAGAATGGTGTAATGTATACTTGAAAAATAAAAATAAAACTTATTTAAGAAAACGTCAAGCAACTGAAGAATCTTCAACACCATTGAGAGTCGAAGATATTATCGCAGCAACCAACACAGTTGAACGAGCGATTAATGCACTTGTTGAAGAAGCCAATGTCACATTGACAGAGCAAGAAATTGAAATGTCAGAAAAGTTTGAAATCGAAGAGAAACATGCAGCCCAAGACTTGGAGATTGATGTTGAGACTATAAAAAGTGAAATTCCACCGCAGATAATTGTCGATAATGTTGGAGCTGAAGTCACAATTGAAGCGCATGGACGCGAGCTCAAAGAACCACCAATTGGCCCCGTTCCTCGAAGAGGGGTAACATTGGTTTAATCCTTTCAAATCAATTTTCATAGTTTGGTTTTCAGCGCACTTCCAATTACACCGGAGAGACCCTGACATTGTCTAATTCCGATTTGAGTGTTCCAAACAAAGCTGCACATTTTCTTTACTTCAGATGGTATACAGTTTTGAATTTTCCTGAAATGAAGACTATATTTTTCATTTTCAGTTATCATGTCGACGAAGTTCAAAAGGAATTCCCATTGACTGTTGATTGGACACGCAAAGGCCCACAAAATTTTTTGGTTGAACCACGCGAAGGTCTTCGTAACACTGACTATTACATAGATAGCTATTTATGGAATCGTGGAAAATCGACAAGTTCAAAGAAGAAAATATACGTTGAAGTAGAAAATAATCATGTGAAAACATCGAGAAAAGCATTGGAAACGGCTCCATATATTCTTAATTGGTATTATTCGAATATGGAGAATCGTGTGACGAAAAAGGTAACATTATCCTTTTTTTTAAAAATCCATAATATTTATTTTTTCTTCAGGTTTGCTGGCTTGAAACATGCCCAGACGGTACACGTGCCAGTCCGGTTTTGGTTCAATACAATGTTTTATACGTTGTTGATACTCCGTTGGATGTTAGAAGAACGCCGAAGTTGTACAGTGATACAAGAACTGTTGCACAGGAAATGTTGAGAAATGATTCACCGCTTCATACGGTTGCGAGATTTATGGAAACTGGTGAAACTGATCCAAGAGAAGTTGTGAATAAGAGACAGGTAAATAAATATTATATAAACTAGGAAAAAAAGAGGTTTTTCCAAAATTTCAGGCTTATGAAATGAGAAGATATGTGGTCGGAAATAAAAATAGAAAATTGAGGCAAAATAGGAAGGAAATGATTGATATGGACGGAAATACTATATTTTATGACGATCCGAATGGTGATGTTTATGAAGAGGTATTCAAAAGCATTCTATTTTATTTATTGAAATCGTATTATAACTTTCAGACTGTATTCTTCGATGATGATGGAATGCAGCAAACGCATCGAGGAGAAAGAAGCACACCACTGGCAAGCCGTAGTGTCGTAATGTCCGAGGCTGGAAGAATTGCTAGTAATGTATGTTGAGAAGAGTTTATAATGAAATGAATAAAAATAATTTAAATTCAGGCAACGGAAAAGATTGTCAGAAGATTGGAGAATCGTCTTTCTGCACTGTTGGATCAGAGATTGGGGCTTTGTCCTTCGAAATTGGCAGTGCTTGTACCGAGATTGAACAATCCAGACCAACAGGTAAATTTGTTAGTCGAAAAAAAATAACATTATACGATAGGAAATGTTTCTGTTCCCTTCATAAGCATAGGAATAAATTAAGTGACCCTTGTGCTGGTTTTTATATGTTAACGTTGATTAATAATGGCTATAGGCTATAAATTAGAAGGAAATTCTTATTGACTGGAATAAATATGATTGTTTTAAGGCCATGGCTGATCAACTTGCGGATTGGATCAATGCATTGAGTGCATCAACTGCGGATGATTCTGACATAGTAATTCACAATGTCACTGATTCGATGCGAAAAGTATTGAGCGAAATGCTTGTGAACGATGGATCAACAATTGAGTTCATGGAAGAATCATCATCTCGACCAAGTAACGGTGAACCTCGTTTGAAACGACAAAAACAAGAAGAGGAAGATGATCAATATGAAGAAGCTCATCACCCAAATTTCGTTTATGGAGGAACTAACATGGAATATGTGGAAGAAGTTATTGCGGAAGAAATTGAAGCGAGTGAAGTGGCACCGAATGCGGTTGTTGAAGAAGAGATTGAGAATGATGAGTCTGGAGAAGTTCACGACGGAGATACCAGATATTTTTATCCCGATCATCCAGCGCCACAAGCAACAGGATCTCAGTATGTTCATTTTATTAGAAGTTGAGTTTGTTGTTATTATATTGACACTTTTTTCAGCATTCGACACAGCTCTTCTTCCATCAACTGAAAGATCTTCTCTAAAACGACTCAATAACTGTTCTCCATTCAATTGACCTCAATTTCTCACAATTTTCTGCACTTTAATCCAAAATTTTTGATTGTTTCCGGTAGATAATCTCTTTTTAAAGTATTCATTTTTTTAAAAGTTAAAACTTAACTTCCGAAATTACAGATAATTAAGTGTTATTGTTTTACATATTGTGTCCATAATACTCAAGTAATAAATTGGATGTGTTCCAAATATGTTTTTAAAAACATTTATTGAAATAGTAACACAAATCTGTATAAAAGTATCTTATCAAAATTAAAATCATGAGAAAAATTGCATAAATTTGCTAGATGCTCACATTTTGTCCGGAATGTGGAGGTGTGATGCAAATTGAGGAAGGAGAGCAATGTATGAGATTCTCGTGTCCTGCTTGCCCTTATGTTTGTCCGATTACTCATACGGTAATTTTTATAAAATTTGGAAAACAATGCTCCAAATAGGCTTTAGACTTCAGAAGTCTTTTTGGCCTTTGTTGGATAATGAAAAATACCGCTAGATTTTCGGATTAAATCTGAAATTGAGGATAAATGGAAGAAAATACATGTTATTTACGTTTTATGAACAGAAATAATGTTTTTAAAGGGAGTCTTTACTGAATTTGGGTTTTTATTCCATTTTTCACTTCTTTTCGATGTTCTCTATGTCCCTTTAATGAAGATTTTCGAAAAATGTTGAGAATTCCAGTAAAAAAATAGTTTTTTGGGTTTCTAGGCTACATCTTAAAATTTTAATATTGTCCCTGTTTTTCCATTTATTAGAACAGGCTTTACCAACTTTTGAAGTTTATTTACTAGTGTTTTTCAGAACTCCTTAGAAATTTATTGTGATTATTAAAAATTGGGGTTTTAGCACGATGAACCAATGACTATTTTCTACAGAATGGAGTTAGAAATATAATGATTCCGTTTACAGGTGACAAGTAGGATTTATCCAAAATTAAAAGATATCGATGATGTTCTTGGAGGACCTAGTGCGTGGGAAAATGCTCAAGTTACTGATGGTATTTTAGTTTTTTTTAAAAAGGAAATATCTTCATTAACTTCACTTTTAGAACGTTGCCCAGTTTGTTCGAATGATCGTGCCTATTTCATGCAACTTCAAACCAGATCTGCTGATGAACCAATGACTATTTTCTACAGATGTGCTGACAATGCGTGTGCACATCGATGGAAAGAATAACATTTTCTGGAAGGTTGTTTTTGTTTTCTTTCGTTTTGTTTTCTTTGTTACTGTATAAACATTTATCATTTCATAGGTGAGAAGAAATTGTACATAGAGAAGATCCATAATTATAACCCGTTGATTACTATGATACACAAAAAATTGAGAAAAAATAACAATTCTAGGGTTGTGGTTCTAAGGTAAGAGGATAGGAGGAAGTGGTTTCAGGAGTTTGATATGATTCAGTAGAGTTTGGAGAGATTTCCGTGGTATTATTATTATTGTCGTATTCGAAGTTTTCGGGGAAGAAATCGTCTGGAAGTGGAGATTGAAGACGTTTGCATTCCTTCATGATGAAACATGGTTTGATTGCTTTGAAGTCGCCACCTGTCATCTCTCGATATAAGAAATCACCTTGGTCTTTGACAGCCATTAGACATCGACGACGATACTGAAAACGAAATATTGTTTTTTTCTGTTTTTCGGCCAAACTTCATGATTTACACGATTTTCAAATTTTTTATCTCTTCTTTGACATTCCATTGTCTAATTGAGATCGTGTGACTCTCATTTCTAAAACTGTTATCACATAGTTTATTGTCAAGTTAAACATTTTGCATCATCCATTTTCTAATGAAAGACCCGCAGAAGGACCGCAGCGCTAGAAACAACAGAACTGCAAATTACCGAAGTGAAAAAAAGCGGCACATTTGCCCTTAAAGGAGGGCTTTACGGAGATAATAAATTTATCTTAAATAAAAATAGACTTCATTCTCATTCCAAATCTGTTTTTAAAAAATTCTAAAACCACCTAGAAGCCGAGAAAATGAGCTTCAAAACAATGGCCTAGAAAAAGTGGACACCTGGCCGAACTTTTTCCAATGAGCTTTTTTCGTGTTTCGTTATTAAATAGTTATGCAGAATGCTTACATTAGTCCTTTTTTATGTTTTTTTTCGTTTTAGTTTAAGTTGTTTAATTTTTTTTTTGGTTTTTTCATGCCTGCGGACTAGTTTTCGCCGGTGACCACTTATTCTAGGCCATTGTTTTGAGGCACGTTTTCGCCTCGAAAAATTAGTTCGCTTAGCATTAGGGCGCACTTGCAGAATCGACATTTGAATATTTTTTCACTCTTTAACAGTACCGGATGCCTTTAAAGGAGGACTTTACGGAGCTAATGAATACGTCTGGGATGAAAATAGACTTCATTCTCATTCCAAATCTGTTTTTAAATTTTTCTAAAACCACCTAGAAGCCGAGAAAATGAGCTTCAAAACAATGGTCTAGAAAAATTGGCCACCGGCGAAAACTAGTCCGCGGGCATGAGAAATCCAAAAAAAAGTAAAAACATAAAAAAGGATTAATATAAGCATTCTGCAAAACTATTTATTAACGAAACTCGAAAAAAGCTCATAGGAAAAAGTTAGGCCAACTTTTTCTAGGTCATTGTTTTGAAGCTCATTTTCTCGGCTTCTAGGTGGTTTTAGAAAATTTTAAAAACAGATTTGGAATGAGAATGAAGTCTATTTTCATCCCAGACACATTCATTAGCTCCGTAAAGTCCTCCTTTAAAGGCATCCGGTACTGTTAAAGAGTGAAAAAATATTCAAATTTCGATTCTGCAAGTGCGCCCTAATGCTAAGCGATCTAATTTTTCGAGGCACAAGTGTTCGTGCGTTGAAAAAATTAGGCCACGCATCCCGTAGAAGCGTTTAGCCTGTAGCAACACAAAAAATAAAATAAAATCATTAAATGAGAAATCGAATTCTACTTCGACTATTTTTCTCAACCATGGAAAATGCTTTATAAAAAAACGAACACATGTGCCTCCAAACACTTGGCCTACCCTCAATTTTTCCTATTGAAATTAATTCCTCAAATTCTTGGGGTATTTTGCAGGATTTTTTTTAGAAAAAAATATTTGAGCAAATAATACACATTCAGAACTTGCAAGAAACTCCAAAAAATCGATAAAAATTCTAGCACCATAGTGAAAAGCTTGTCTTTTTAAAGAAATTTGAAAAAAATAACGTTTTTCTATGTTTATTTTTCTAGATTTTGGTCTAAAAAAGTTTATTTCACAATTTACCTCAACTAAACTTTACACTTGTTCCTTTTAAAAATTCTAGTTTTAGTTACGAAAAATTGACTTTCATTGAAAAATTATTATTAAATGTTCATAATTTTCCGCTACACTCAAAGTTGTTACTTTTGTGTTTGGGATTTTTATGGATTGAAAAAATGGGGGGTTTTTTGACAATTTAGTAGAAAAAACGGACAGACTTGCTTCGAAATAGTAGATGACGGGCCTTGAATTACAAATCAGTGAAAACTAGGCCCCATCTAGATTTTTACTAAAAACGCGTTTTTTTCCCGAGATTTTTAAATGTTTTAAATAGTTAATTTAAAGATGGACTTTATGGATATAATAATTGTATCTTAAATGAAAATATACTTCATTCTCATTCCAAATCTGTTTTCAAAATTTTCGAAGACCACCTAGAAGCCGAGAAAATCAGCTTCAAAACAATGGCCTAGAAAGAGTTGGCCTAACTTTTTCCTATGAGTTTTTTTCGAGTTTCGTTAATAAATAGTTTTGCAGAATGTATTTATATTAGTCATTTTTCATGTTTTTTTTGGATTTTTCATGCCTGCGGACTAGTTTTCGCCAGTGGAAACGTTTTCTAGGCCATTGGTTTGAAGCGCGTTTTCTCGGCTTCAAGGTGGTTTTAGAAAATTTTAAAAACAGATTTGGAATGAGTATGAGATCTATTTTCATCCCAGACGAATTCATTAGCTCCGTAAAGTCCTCCTTTAAAGATAATAGTGCATTTCAGCAAAAATGCAGAATGTTTAGAATCATGCAACAAAACACACAAATTTCATCAACACAATTTTTCAAAACTTGATTTCCTGTTACCATCGAGAAAACGTTTGAAATAACAAAAGTGCAACAATAATCCTTTCGTCTCATTTTTCAAAAAAAAAACAATGCAGAAAAAAAAACAAACAAACATACATGAAAATGTCGTTTACACTCGTGTTTCAATTGATTCACCAGCTTCTTTCGACTCGGAACATTGGCCGAAAAATGGCCATAAACTGTTCGAAGAACAATTTGACACATTTCACATGTTTCACCGGGTGTTAGACTCTCAGCCGATTTCTGAAAATGTGGAAAATTTTGGGATTTTTCAAAGATCGCTTCTCATTTCGTACCAAACTTATCAAAAACGGTAGAAATATTAATAGATGTATCCGAAGTTGCATTCAATAAATCTACAAAAAATTTCACTCATTGAAAGAAAACAAAAAGAGAGTAACTAGATTTTTTCTTTGCAGAATGATAAGTAAATAAACTATATTGGATGGAAAATCAAGAAGATCATTGATTAAATATTTAACACGAAAAGTAAACAAAGTTTGGAATAAAAATGGAAATAAATCAATATAAATATTATATTAAGATAGAAGGAATCGATGTTGATGGAGACGAGGAACGAGTTATCGTAAAGTTGAACCAAGTTTTTTTTGTTATTGGGTCTCTATCGCTTGTTCGCGTTTCCTTTTATTTTAGTGTTTTCCGTACACATTTGGTTCAAAAAAATGAATTTCGATTTTGCCACGTCATTAATATTTATGTTGATCTGATTGGACGAATAGAGAATAGTTTCTAAGAACGACCAACGTTTAGTAGTTGAATTATTTTAGCGTGATACTAGAAACGGGAGGGGGGAGTGGGAATACTGTAGACATGACATTGTTAGTCTATTTTCTTCTTTTTTTTTCGGAAAATTGATGAACTAAATACGTGTTGAAAGACACATTTTGATCGACGGAAATGAAATCAGTACTTAATTTAGTTAACAAGATCGTGAAAGTCTTAGGTTGACATCATACATAATTAATCCGACATCACAAATGAATTAAAATAAAATTGAGCTGTTTCTTGCGCCCTTTTTTCACAAGAAGCTGAAAATGAAATAGATTTTTGGACTATACATGTTAAAGGCAGTGTTCCACTGAATTTTAATCGCTATAGGGACTAAATTTAAAATTAAGAGTTGTTCCCAATGCATTTTATGCAACAATTTTTGGATAAAAAAAGAAATTGAGAATTGTTCAAACTTTCAAAAATATACATTTTAGTTGCGCCATGTTCCAAATTTGAGAAAATTTCATTATTGTTTTTCGAAACACAAATTAAAGGCAGCTGGTCAGTTAACATGATCCAAATTCAAGGCAAAAAATCAAAATTCGAATGGGAGTCCAGATGGTCCAAAGAACGCGAATATGTAGCCACATTCAAATAATTGTTTTTCGCGCCAATTTTGACCGCGTTGCATGATCCAGCGCGTGTTCAAATTTTGATTTTTGCAACTTTGGACCCCTGATATGACGCGTGTGTATTTGTACTAATAAGAGAAAATTCTAATTTTTGAAATACGGTCAAATTAACTGATCCGCTATCTTTAAGCTGAGAATTTAAAGTTTCAATGTTCAGCAAAAGTTTAAAATTAAAACTTGAACGACAGGAAATCACTTGACACCAACGTATCCGATGGTAAAAATTGGAATTAAATTATGCGCGCTTTCAAATATTGATTTTTTCAACTTTGGATCGCTGCCTTGAGGCGTGTTTTAATCGATGTGGTTTCGCATAAACTGCATTGTACTAATGAGAGAAAACTCGAATTTTTGAAACTAAGGTCAGGTTGGGTCAAATTAACTGAACATCTGTCTTTAAGACATTTTTGCAACCTAATTGTCAAAAATTGGAAGACTATATGCATCTTCCCGTTAGAAGTTCCTCGAAGATGTCAAATTTGTGCTTTAGATGTCAAATTAGATATCTAATTTGTGCCAAGTTATAGATCTTAATTTTTATATTGTCTTTTTCATCAGATCGACAAAAAACAACTGAAATGTGACGAAGCAATTCCAGATATATTAATAAAGGCAAGCATTTACAGTTGTTTGGACACGGTTTCACTTTATTTATTAGCTAAGCAGAAAATCGAATCCGATTTGTGTAGTCAAAAACAATTGGCTAAAAATTCAGGTTATCTTGAAAGAACTGCCTATTTACACAAAAGTACTCAAGACGGAACAATAAAGTTCGTTGTCTGCGGCAAGATTTATGAACTCAACCGTAGGTGAAGGTTACTATGTAATGACGGATAAGCATTTGAAGATAGCAATTGACAAGAAACGTTAAAGACGGTGTATCAGTCCCCAACCTGATTTTAATTTCAAAAATTATATCTCATTAGTACAATTAAATTTAGGCGAAAGCACATCGAGAAATGGAGCACTCATAGTAACAGTCCTCAGTTGAAAAAATCGAAATTTGAATTCCGCCGGATTGTGCAACGCGTTCGGAATTCGAATGTTGAGGTTTCGTTTTTTTTTGAAGAAATCAAAATGCTTATTTTTGGGAGCTTCCGCTTATTAATTGAAATATACACGTTTATGTTAAAAACAGCTGGTCAGTTAACACGATCCAAAATCAAAAAAAATTCGAATGGGAGCCCAGGTGGTCCAAAGAACAAAACCAATATGTGGCCACATTCAAATAATTGTGTTTCGCGCCAATTCCGACGTTGCACGATCCAGCGCGCATTCAAAGTTTTATTTTTGCAACTTTGGATCCCTGATATGACGCGTGTGTATTTGTACTAATAAGAGAAAATTCTAATTTTTGAAAAACGGTCAAATTAACTGATCCGCTATCTTTAAGCTGAGAATTTAAAGTTTCAATATTCAGCAAAAGTTTAAAATTAAAACTTGAACGGCGGGAAATCGCAACATCAATATATCGGATGGTAAAAATTGGAATTAAATTATGGATTCAGAAAATAAAATGTGTGATACTATACTGAAGGAATATTCAAACTATTTCGTTCCATTTTAAGAATTTAAAAAAAGTAATCTCAAAACAAAATGTGACCCTGTCTTTAAACCCGTTTTTTGTACAGATCAATATTTTTTTCAGTTTTTTTCCAAATCAAATGAATCATTAATTTGTTGAAATAATCTTATGATCAGTGATCCGATATTAAAACGTGTGACTTAATGTCTAATGGGCGTTGTCTTCTGATTATTTGAAATTAATTGTGTTTTTTGACATCTTAAAAATAGCTAACTTGCGAATTTATAAAGATGGAAGAAGAAATACAATTTACAAACAATAGAGACCGTTTTAGAAATAAAGGTGCAAAGAAGTGATGAGATTCATAAACGAAATTTTTAAAAAAACTTGTTGGGGGTGAAGAAAGTGGCATGCATGTGAGCACAAACAATAGAAAATCTTACGAACAAAAAGCAAAGAAATGATAGGGAAAAAAATGACGAAGAACAACGAGGCGTATTGCATTTTATCCAACCGTTGAGTGCGCAGAAACGGAACGAGAACAAAAAAAATGACATTTGAATGAATGGAAACAGGAGACCCGAATTGACAAAAAAAAAAGTAAAAACTGATGAGGAAAAGAAGAGCGTTGCGTTGGGGGTGTATGTCCTCTTTTTTTCAGTTCAATTCTGATCTTTACATCGATTACTACTCTTTTTTTATTTGGAAATAGATGTACGCACATTTCGATTTTGATTCATATCTTGAAAAACTATTTTCAAATGGTTTGTTGTGCGAGAAAGAGAAGAGAAGAAGTTTTGATCGACGGGGTTTGATTCGATGGTCAGCGGAAGGAAAATTTGAAAGATGTCTGTAATTCTAAATTGGGTATCCGTGTTTCATTTCACGTTAATTGCTATTGCACCTGTATTTCTCCAGTTTTACACAGAGAAAAGGTTTGTTTGGAGCATAATCAAAAGACATTTTAAAATTTCCTCAAAACTTTCAAAATTTGTGATAAACTCAAAATTATCAACGATATCATTAATATCAACGTCGAAAAATAAATCGATTGATTCCAAAATCATCGAAATATAATCTTCGTTTCCAGTTATGGCTTAAAGGAGGGCTTAAAGGAGCTAATGAATGCATCGGGGATAAAAATAGACTTCATTCTCATTACCAAATCTGTTTTTAAAATTTTCTAAAACCACCTAGAAGCCGAGAAAATGAGCTTCAAAACGATGGCCTAGAAAAAGGGGACATCGGCGAAAACTAGTCCGCAGGCATGAAAAATCCAAAAAAATAATTTAAAAACATAAATTAAAATGAATAAACATTAAAAAAGGTCTAATATAAGCATTCTGCATAAGTATTTATTTACGAAACACGAAAAAAAAAACTCTTAGGAAAAGTTCGGCCAAGTGACCCCCTTTTTTTGGCCATTGTTTTGAAGCTCATTTTCTCGGCTCCTAGGTGGTTTTAGACAATTTAAAAAACATATTTGGAATGAGAGTAAAGTCTATTTTCGTTTAAGGTACATTTATTATCTCCGTAAAGCCCGCCTTTAAGGCATAATCTACTGAAATTTTCAATTAACCTCAAAATTTTTTAAATTGAGGTAAAATCAAAATTTCAATTGTTTTTAATATCTGCGTGGTATTTCCTATCCAATGGTTCCAAAATCATCTAAATCCCTGGTGTCAATCTTGAGATATGGTAGTTTGTACCAATTCCCAGAAAAATCCACTGAAAATTTAAAATTGCCTAAAATTTTTTAAAATCGGGGAAATTTCAAAATTTCAAATATTTTTAGAATCTACATATAAACCCAAATCGAATTATACTGAAATCATTAAAATCCCATCTACCAATCTTGAGATATGGTATATCGACACCATTTCCCGGGAGGCATAATCTACTGAAATTTAAAATTAACCTCAAAATTTTTTAAATTGAAGTTAGATCAAAATTTCAATAAAAAATATCTACGTTGAATTTCCTATCAAGTGGTACCAAAAGAATCAAAATGCCTTCTTTCATTTTTTAGATATGGCAATTCGAGTCCCTTTTCAAAAGTGGTTTCAGGCATAATAAGCAAAAATTTAAAAATTGTCTCTAAATTTTTAAAATTGAGGAAATTTCAGAATTTCAAATGTTTTTAGAATCTACATCGAAAAACGAATCGAATGATACTAAAATCATTAAAATCCCATCCGTCAATCTTGATATATGGTTGTTTGTCCCTATTCACAGAAATGGTTTTAGGCATAATCCACTGAAATTTTAAAATTGCCTAAAAATCTCTAAAATAAAAGAAATTTCAAAAATTTCAAATGTTTTCAGAATCTGTATAGAAAAACGAATCGAATGATACTAAAATAATCAAAATTCGTGATTTTTTGTATTTTTTTTTTGTGAAAAACAATAAATTCGATTCCATTTTGCACCATGAGACGCCATAGCTGGACGAAGTACACCAAAATGGATGCAATGTTATATTTTGAGAAAAAAATTATTCTGAAAATAATAATGCAATTTTATTTAAAATTTTCAATTTTTTAAAGGATTTTCTACCTCAATATTTTTCGGTGTGTCCGTTTTGGGGAAAACAGATGTTTACATATGAATATATTTTTTTACCTCAATTTCCAGCTTTTTTATTAATTTTTTAACTGAATGAAAGCAGAAAGTCTTAAAAACGTAATGATCAAGAATAATTGAGTTGACAATATTTTTCCAATAAAACGAAAACAATTTAGTTTTTTCGACATTTTTTCGGCGGCTCCCCTGATTGAAATTATAGATACTTTGGAGCATCTACCTAAATTACCCAATTGTGTAGAAAACCAACTAATTATCTGTAAATTTCCAGTAATATTAATTGCACAACATCTTTAAAAAATACGACTTTTATATCTCCTTCTTCTCATGTATATTATTTTTTCTTCTTCACAAATAAAAATTCACCGACAACAAAAATCCAATTAAAAAAAAACTAGCGAAAACGGTTAAAGGATAGGTGATGGAAATAAAATAAAAAAGAAAAGAAAAACTAAAGCATGAACCCTAAAATAATAATAAAAATGGAATCTTCCAATCGATTGCAAAAGGTATAATAAAATGCATAAAAAGGTGGGAGGGGGGTACTAGATGTGGAATCTAAATATTAAAAAAATAAAAGAAAACAAGCCCAAATAAAGCTTCTTTTTGTTATCAAATAAAGCCCAAAAGAAATAATTAATTATTTAAATAATAATCAAAGAATATTAAAAATTGTTGTTGGGCGAAAAAAAAACATGTGTGGCAAGTTGAAGGAACAAAAATTGGAAAGAAGAAACAAACTCTTATTAGATTATTATTTTCTCCGATATATATTTTGCACAGGGATTTATATTTTTCATATATATTTTTTTGGAAACAAAAAAGGTTTCCAAGGAATTCTTAACAAGATGAAAGCGCTGACAATCGAGGTTGGAACGGGGGTGGGGGTTGAAGGGCAAAATAAGAAAATCTAGGAACTTTTTAGCTATTTGTATCACGCGGGCCGGAAAATAATGAATCTTCGGGATGGACTCTATATACAAAATGATGATGGAAAAATAATAATAAAATCAAAGAAAGAAAAAACCAACCACAGATGAAAGAGGTATTTAGAATTGGAATATTTTTAGTAATCAAAATCTATTTTTTGTGACTCATTTATATTGTGATTACTTAAATATATATATATACTTAATATAATACAAATGAAAATATAATACTCATTTTTTTTTCAATGCTGGCTCAATAAATCGCTTATAGAAGTTGTTGATAACGTATCCGAGGAATTTGACGATGAATTGGCAGAATGGAAAAAGTTCATCATGTTCATTTGTAAGACGAATGGAATGACAGTCTCAATTGACATTTGACCGAGGAGACCCGAGAAGAATAACTCGGCGATTATTATTGGATCGAACCAGCGAAGGCAAGGGAGAAGTTGGAGGAGACGCGAAAATCTGGAATTTTAAAAATGTGGCGGGTTCGAAGAAATATTGATTTTTTTCTAGCATAAATTTAAAATGGTCTGCTCCTTTAAACAACTGTAGTGCAGTTTCTTCATTTCTGAAGTAAAAATTTTAGATTTATTTCAAGGGGGATTCAGATGAAAAAGGACTATCTACCAATTGATTGCAAAAAATTTTAAAGTCGAAAAAAATAAGAAAAACTGATAAAAATTTGAAAAATCGAATATGGACAATGGCCGAAGAAATGCAATCTGGGTTTCTAGGCCATATAAGGAAAAATACCGAAAGATGGCTTGGAAACCAGAATTGTATTTCTTTAGAAATGTCAACATTCGATTTTTCGGAAATTTTATTAGGAAAATCTTGATAAAGACACAAATATGGCCGAGAAACCCAAATTGCATTTTTTCGGTCCATATTCGATTTTTTCAATTTTGTAAATCGATTTTTCTTATTTTTTAGACTTAAATTTTTTTTGCTATTAACAATTGGTAGATAATCATATTCTTATTCGTACGAAACCCATTTCTGAACTCACCGGAGCCCACCTTTAAAAAAATCTAAAATTTCAACTTCAAAAACAAAATAAATAAAGAAACTGCGCTTTATCTAAATTCTACTGGTATTTAAAGACAGTGTGGCAGTTAATTTAGGCCTTTCAATTTCAAAAATAAGAGCTTTTTCTCATTATTGTAATGCAATTTATATGAAAATATCGATAAATACATGCTAGTTGTAAAAATCAAAATTTTAATGCGCGCCGGATCGTGCGACGTGGTCGGAATTGGTGCGAAACACAATTATTTGAATTTGGCTACATATTGGTATTGTTCTTTGGACCACCTGGGCTCCCATTCGAATTTTTATTTTTCGCCTTGGATTTGGATCGTACTAACTGACAAGCTGCCTTTAAAGGAGCACACCATATTGAAAATTTTGAACCATATCGCGAAGGAATTTGGAAATGCCTTCCTTTTTAAACATTTTATTTTGAAAGGTGAATCATTACTAATTTTATTTCAATATGGATTCTTGTGGGAGTTTTAATAATTCCAGAATTTTGCGGTCACATCTCCTGTGATGTTATCAGCGGAGCAGCCAAAAATGAGCAGCCAAGAAATTTTGATTTAAATAAAAAATTTTCAAAGATATTGTGTTTATTAATTTGTGCGACAATAAACCCTGATGAGCCCTTTATTCACTCTTCAAGTTTTCTTCCAAAACAATACGAAAAAAATTGTTTTTCGAAAACACTAATGAGTTCCCTACCGGGATTCGATACCCTTCTCTAAAAAGTTCCGGTTCGCTTAAAATCATAGATCCATTAAATGATTCACTACTAACCTTTCAACAGCTAATTGATTATTATGATGAGTTTGATGGGAAGTGACATGAGTATCATTATCTTCAGAGGTAGAATCATCAACATTTATATGTTCAATCCCACTTGATTTCGAAGATGAAACATGCTCAAACAACTCCTGTGCAGCAGTCAAATTTGCTTGCCTGGTTTCAGACGTTGACACACTGTTTGGAAGATCTGAAGATGGTTGATTAAAAGTGCCAACGTTCAGTATATATCCTACCTTCATTAGTAAACGAGATCAATTTCAAATACGCGTATTCCATATCACTGAGGTCAGATGAGCCAAATACTCGTGCCAATTGAATAAGCCTTTGAATTTGTTCATTAACTTTGTCGAATTTTTCACTGCTTAAATGTCCCATATCAACTGCGATTGCCAAGTGACTTGACATATTTTCCAGCATATGGATGAGATTGATAGTTGTTGAAGTTTGCATCAAACCAAGTATGAAAACATCACACCACTTTGATTTTAGAACACTTTCCAATGTTGATGATCTGAGAAAGTGAAGTTAAACATGGAAGAATTTTATAACTAATAAAGATACCTTAAAGTGATCCGAATATCTTTGATCCAATGTACTGAAAGGAACAACAATCGACTTGCAGTTTCAGACATGTATTGATTGCTGAAAGTAGTCGGTGCTGGAACTGGGACAGGTACTTCGAATCGACTCCGTTCTGCATTGAATATTGGCCCTGTATCATCAGACATTGATGATGATGATCCAACACCGGACGATGTTGGAGAAGCGGAAGGTACTAATCCAATAACAGTCATTGAATCAATACCCGACTCATCTTCACCAATCGATTCCCTCTTTATAAAATCATTCGTAGGTGAGCATGATTCATTCGGCGTTGACGGCCTTTCCTTCTTTATCAATTTTTCTAACCCATCATTCTTCTGATTCTCTTGTTCCATCTTCACCAAAGATAATATTCCATTAACAAGTCCCGAGTTCAACGGCTGAAAAATAATTGAATTCCATTTTCAAATCACAATATCCTTTATTAATTATCGCTCCCTACCGTCAACGCCCTCGGCGTATTTGTCAAATTCGGCGGACTGTCTGAATTCGCCGAGTTCACCGGGCGACGTTCGGCTTGAACAGCTGAAAATAAATTGGCTAAAATTCGCGGCTTGACAGTTTGTCGCATTTTCTCTTACATTCGCTTCGCATTCCCATTGCGAGGCATTTTCGAAGACGACAATATTGGCATCGATTACGGTGGAATTTTGTGACCGGGCAGTCTTTTGAACTACGGCAAATGTAGCCAATCTGAAGGGAAGGAGAAAATATATATATGGAAAGTGCATTTTGGGAAACAGAAAATAATTGGAGTCTTCTATGAACATATAATTTTTAAAATGAAGATTGTAAAGAACTCAAAAACGAAAAAATAATTCAAAAATAATCGGAATTATTGGTGAAATAATTAATTTCTAAATTTTCGACTGAAATTGCTTAAAGAAAGGGGATCCAGGAAAAATATTGGTTAGACTATTTATCATTAAAAAAACGTTAAGATTGACTAAATGAGTGGGATTAGTAACGCCACCTAGGTTCACTGGTACGGGTTTCAGGGTTATTCGAATAGAATTACGGAGAATTCGTGAAGATTCTAATCAAAAATTTGCTTGTTTAAAACCTGTGAAAAATTAGTTTTACTGGAAGAAATCTGACTAGAATGGCCTAGAAATCAAAATAATTGAAAACTAGGTCATATTTGATGACTACAGATGATTTACCCATGAAGAACGATACGTGAAGAATAGGTTGAATGCCCAAAAAATTGAAAAATCAAAAAAAAAGAGTTAACGGAGGTCTTTACGGAGATAATAAATGTACCTTAAATGAAAATAGACTTTATTCTCATTCCAAATCTGTTTTTAAAATTTTCTAAAACCACCTAGAAGCCGAGAAAATGAGCTCCAAACAATGGCCTAGAAAAAGTTTCCACCTGGCCGAACTTTTTCCTACGGGCTTTTTTCGTATTTCTTTAATAAATAGTTATGCAGAATGCTTATATTAGTCCTTTTTTTAATGTTTTTTCATTTCTTTTTGAATTTTTCATGCCCGCGGACTAGTTTTCGTAACATTTTCTAGGCCATTGTTTTGAAGCGCATTTTCTCAGCTTCTAGGTGGTTTTGGAAAATTTTTAAAACATATTTGGAATGAGTATAAAGTCTATTTTCATCCCAGATGTATTCATTAGCTCCTTGAACATTTGAGTACTGCGATAGGTGACAACAAAATTATACAGATTATTTTCTGATTTTCGTTAAACACTTGAATGTTTTCGACTGCACAAACTATAAACTAAAGGTTCATTAATCTGTTTTTAACATCTTTAACAACTTCAAATTCAAAAAATTTCCAATAAAAGAAACCTATTTACGTTCTGTCTATGACAGTTATAATCTTTGAACAAATTCATGTCAAAAAGAAGAAAAAACGCATCCTTATTGCATTCTTTAAGTATATATTTTTCTCAAAAATACTTTTAAAAAATTACCTGTTTCCTTATAGATCTTTTGAAGAAACCTTTACATCCTTCACAAGAAACCGCGCCATAATGCCTCCCCGACGCTTTATCTCCGCAAACCACGCAAAGCTCTCCACAATTCTCACTTCTTTCATTATTCAAAACCTTCGGACTTCCTGCTATTCGATGCATTCCGACCATTTGATTTGCATTCGACAACTGAAACAAGAAAAACTTATTTGAACAAGACATCACAATGTTTCGAAACATTCAGATACTACTAATAACTTCGAATTTGACCTTTTTGTTTGAGACAAGAACATTCCTCTTGGGGCAACTTATATTGTCAAAAACAGCACAATTAGCAAGCAAGAAAAAAAACGAGGAAAAAAATCGTGATTAGTAAAACAGAGAGTGAAAAAGATAGATTCAAAAGAGAGCACCATCATAGCAAGTGATGCATAAATTTGAAATGTGACCTTATAAGGACAGAAAAGAGAAAGAAATGATGATGGCATATACATATTACATACATTTAAGTTTTAAAGAATAATATTAACAAATATTGTTATAGTTAATCCTTATGATGATGATAATAATAATCTTTATTTCTTTGTGATATCTTAAAAGGAAGAAAGGGAGCAGGGAAAGCTTTTTGATGGAATGGTGTTAAAGACAGTGGGCTAGTACTTATTGGACGTTTCATATGACAAGAAAATTTAAGTGTCAGCTGCTGATATTAACAGTGAGCTAGGTATGACGTCCTAAAAGGCAAATTTCATTAATTTTTCGTTGAAATCGCCGTTTTTTAGTCTTTAGCCAACAAATAAAAATTTAGAAAACATATTCAAACTTAACAATTTTGGATCATCCATTTTCTAATAAAAAACCGCAGCGCAACCGCTCGCAGGTAAAATAGCATGACTTTGTGAAGAGACTTAGATTTTCTGGGTAGGTCAAAACCAACTTGCATGATCAAGAATATTTGAGTTGACAATAGAAATAAAATGTTCTCATTAATTAGTTAATTTGCTCTTAAATTAGTTTAAAAAAGTACCAACATCTGATTCTGAAACTTACATCCATTAATATGTGGTTCGAGTTATTTAATTTCAAAATTTTGACAAATTTTCAGCCAATACTTGCCGTCTCGCAGCTAAAATTTACAGGTTCTTAGGCTCCAGAATGAGCTCTTTCTAATGATCTAGGTTTCATCTGAATCGATTGACCAGTGCTCACGGTTGTTTAAAATTGTTTAAAGGTGAATCTTTTTGCAAAAACTGATTTATATGAACCTATCTTATTGCCTAATCATGATCTGACATGACATTTCATGTTAAACCAACATGTAATTTTCATCGACTAATTCAAATTTTACGTGCTTGAAATTTTCTAAAACATTTTTTATTTTTTTTCGATACTGGGTTCCCAAAAATTTTCCAACTCTTTTTTTTTAAACAAAAAAAACACATGATTGACAATTAGACGAGAGGCTTCTAGAATAACAAATTATGGAGACCCCATGTGAATTTTATCATAATTTCCCAAAGGTTGTATATTTTTCCTTGTTTTTGAGTAATGAAGGAATGGCAAAAAAGAAAAACAATAAAAATACTAATAGAAGCTAAAAAAGGGAATAAATGAAATATTTGAGAAAACATAGATCGACTCAAAAAAAAAAGATAAACTCGAATTTATGAAAATACTTCGACGAAGGTTGCTAAATCTATATTTTGTTCTATAATCGAATCTCAAATCGTTTTTTTTCGAAGTTTTAGCAGTTTTTTTCATCTTGAATAAAACCGTTTTTAATACATTTTTTAAAAAATCGATAGTAACAAAATATAAAGTCCAAGCCAACATTCACAAGCTAGAATTTGCTCTCAAAAAGGTTAAAAATTCGCTCAAAAAGGGTCAACTTTGAATGTTCATAAAATTACCAAATAAGCTTAGAATCTGTCCAAATTCAGAATAAAGATTAATAATAGTTCAAACAACAAATTCTCAAAATTTCATGTCAGACGGAAAATCTGGTACCGAATAATGACTCTTCAACTTAATCCATTATTTCGTTTATGAATTTTAAACTGTTTTTTGAAGATAAATCAGAAAATTCAGAAAGTTTTACAGAAACAAATATTTTCACGCAAAATACTTTACACGGTGGGATAAAGTGAACCGAAATTATCATCACGACAACTCTTTGTGTGTGTACACCGCAACGACAAATTGCACACACTCAAAAATTCGTATTTTTTACAAATGACATTTTAACGCCTACAACGCATAAAAAAATGAAGTTTTTGCGTTAAATACATAAAGTATGGCTTAATCTAATTTTTAAAAATACTAATTACAAAATTTCGTCCCTGAATAGCTGAATATAACGCGTTTTGTGTAACGGTGCCGCATTATTGCAAAAATGCCACGCCCGAATTTCTGCGTTCAATTTTTAATTGTCGTACTGAATTTTCGTAGTTATAGTCGGTTCACTTTATTCCGCCGTGATTTTTTGAAAGATGATACAATTCTTAGTCAATTTGTAAAATTTAGTAATTGTGCTAATTAGGGGCATAAAAAATCCAAAAACCCAAAAAAATAGTCAAGAAGAAATATTGATTAAAAATAATAGAGAACATATTTTTTGTCTACTAATAAATATGGTAATCAAAAAGAAGTTTATTATGTAAAAGAGAACGATACATTTTTTCTCGTGGCGGGGACGAAAAACTGTTCCGAAAAAAAAAGAGGCGAGAAAGAACAACCATACATATACCGTGGGGCGTGGAAAGGGTCGGGGTCACGGTCAAAGGCCACTCAAGGTGATCAACACAAAATCTGGCCCGAAACGGTAAAAAGAAGAGAAACGAATTTTTTTTGTTGGTTATTTCGATTTTTACCTCATCTCCACTGACATCATCAAAATGATTTTCATTGTGTAACTTGTTAATCAAACCATCCAGAAAACCGGCATTTTTTCCGCCTCCTTTTCGCATTTTTCGACAACTAAAAATTGGGTGTTGAATCATTTTTCGAATTGCTTGTTATCAGTGTGTTGGAAAAAAAAACGGAATTGACAAAAAAAGAACGAAGAAGTAACAAGAGAAAAAAAATTGGTGGTGTGTGTGTTGTCAGCTTTCGATAAATGCATATGACGAGAAAAGACGGGCTCTATTTCATATATATTTCTTCTGCGGTTTTGTGTTATAGGGTCGTCGAGGCAGAGACAAGTCACCCCGGGCAACAACCTTCACCGCTTTCACCCCACACTCGAAGAAAAAATATGAAGAAAAGGTGATTGAGATATGGGAGGTTAGATTGGCGTTTTTCATTTTTTTTTCTTTTGCCCATGAGATTATTGAATGTTATCATGATATCGCGGGTTAATTCAAGGTTTCCAGAAAGGTGCGGCGTTTTATAATGGAGAAAATAGAAGAAAAGAAGAGAAAATGAGCTTTAATCAGTTGGATTGAACTTTTGACCTTCGAGCAGCACAAGATTAATGCACTTTTCAGGGGAAACATTTCTTTGCCGGGGTATAGACATTTATAAAGTTTAAAGACAAGGTGCCACTTAATTTCAATGCTTTGATTTTTAGCATAAAGTTATATGGAACGGCAACAGACTATTGAGAATCCTATAACCTCTCCGAACTTGATTAAAATTCCCAAAGCGAGGAAAAAATAAAATGAAATACATATTTTTTAAAATTCGTGAAAAAGACTCGAGTATATGCCCCTTTTCTAGAAAACTCCCAAAAATTGTGTTGTTGTTTTCGACTTGAGATTATCTATTGGCATTTTGAGCAAATTACTGTCAACGAATTCAAAAAAAATTTGGAAAAATCAAAATTCGGGAAAAATATGCAATTACCAAAAAAAGGTCGTGGTTCAGTCTTAGAATAGAGTTGAAAAAATATCCTGGAACGTTGTCTTTAACGGCGTCAAAATTTTGAAGACTCAGTTTTTGATTTTTAGTCAGCAATGGTCTTTAAAGTTACTTAAAGGGATTCTTTACTGTTTTTGGGTTTCTATTCCATTTTCATGTTCTTCTTGATATTTGAAAACCTATACAAGAAAAATATTTTTGCGAAATTTCCTTTTCTAGTACTCAAACACACCCATTTTCAATATAAGGCGGCGAATGGCCTAACAATTGCAAACACTCTCACATTCGCATGCTCTCTCACGAGCGGCCGAGCGGTTAGGCCATTCGCCGCCTTACCCTGTAAATGATGTGCTTTTTTCGTGTACTGGAAAAGGAAATTTCGATAAATGTCTTTGCTTCTATAGGTTTTCAAATACTGTGAAGAAGATAAAAATGGAATTGAAACCCAAATTCAGTAAAGAGTCCCTTTAACCATCTAATAGTATCAAACGAAATTTTAAAATTTTTATTTGTTAAACAATAGTAAAATTAACTGGTACGATGTCTTTAAGTAAAATTCCATCTTTAAGAATGGGGCTTTAAACAACTCAATGATGATTAAAACTCTGGAAATTTTGAAAAGATGCTGAAAATATCGATTTTAAGAGCGAGCATATTTCAAAATACAAAAAAAGGGTATAACGACGCGTGTCAGAGGTTGAAATCAAACACAGAAGTGATAAGAGGAACCTTGAAGACAAGAGGTGAAAATCAAAACTGATAATACCCTCACTCACTCAATGCCCTCGCCATTTCACAGGTCATATTAGTTGCTGACACATCGCAAAAATTCACAAATTTACATATGTACATCGACATGCCGGCAAAATTGTGGACGAACATGTTGGGTTTTGGATTTTTTTTTTAAAGTTTTGCCAAAAAATAAACTGAATTCTAATCTATGATATAAATCTAAATGGGAATATCTCAAAATTACTTTAGAAAATATAGAAATTGCAAAAAATGGTATTTAGAAAACTTCCATATATAGGAACTTTTCCGAATTTGAGAAAAACCCAGAATCTTAAAGTTTCGGATTACGAAACGTTTTTCGAAACACTTAACCTTATAGTCGAAGGAAAGGGTGGAAGGCGGAAAAGTGATTGTTTGGGTATATAACAAAGTGTAGAGGTCATCTGCCGGTTTGACCGGCAAAAAGAGGTGGGAAGAAGACACAGGAAAAGAGATCATTGAGAGACATGGGGGGAATGCGAATGAAACCTGTTGAAAAGGCAATGGGCGCCAAACGCGCACAGTTTAGGGCTCGAAAATGTCCTTGCCGATGTATATATATAAGTTTTTTTCTTCGTTGACCTTTGAGATGGGGGGGAAGGGGCCAGGAAGAAGATACAAGGAACGAAACAATGAGGAACACACTGGAAGGAGCAACGATAGAGAGTCCTGCCAGATTTTGTGTATGTGTGTGTGACCTTTTCAAATGAAAGGTCAATTGGATTATTTCGTACTTTTGCGTAGATAATGACAAGATCTTGGAAAAAAAACTTCAAAAAATGCAAGTAAATGCAATAAAGAAGTGAAAATAGCAAAAAATAGCTTTAAAGTCATGCTTAGAGAGTTTTTAAAGTTTATATTAGAAATAACAATCTAGAAAATTTTCAGTTTTCAGAAATCGGCTTTTAAAAAATCCGCCGTAACTAATGAGAAAAAAGCTCTAATTTTTGAAATTTAAATCTGGTAGGGTCACTACAGTGTTTAGAAATCGATATGCTCATTCTTTCAAAAATTTTCTATAAAGAACTACAATTTATTTGAAATTTTTGAAAATATTAAAGATAATTTTTCTTCTACACCTCAGCTACAGATCACAGCTTAAACTACATCTACAGAGCAATTCTCAAAAAAAAAACTTTTTATTAAGAATCCAATGGAATTCATTCAGTTTACAGTCCGAATTCGGTCGGAATTGATGGGAAACATAAAAATGTGAATATGGTTAATTATAGGAATCAATTTTTGGATCTGAATTTGAAATTCCAGTGAAAATTCTGGGTCCATGCTCCAAGACAAACTCTGGATCCCGAATGAATCACAATTTTTAAATACGTTGATTTTGAAGAATCAATTTCTCAATATTTTGTTCAGGAACTTTCAAAAAAAAAAAAACAACATTCGATGGTATATATTACTCGGCTCAGCTCAAAATTTAGAAAAAAATGCAGCAATATTTCGAAACTGAGTTATTTTGTTTGTTTCATTTTATTTCTTTGTTATAGATTTTACATTTTTACAAAATTACTGGTATACTGTCTTTAAGATGGATGCAACATTTTTTGAAAGGCCAACGTTGCTTTCTAATGTGAGGAAGCACTCAGGAAAAACCCGGCGGATGCTCCCGAACTTAATTCAAACCTACATGTGCATTCCTAATCGCATTCAACTGTTGCAAAATATTTGGCATGATAGGCGGTCCGACGACACCAGGATGAGGCATTATAGGACTTCTTGCAGCGGTCGCAGCCTAAAAAAAACTCGAAATTTCCCACTCTGATAAGTATTATTTATGTATATAAATCACACGACATTGAAAAACCCTTCTTCCTTTTTTTTCTTGAATGACCTTCCCGAATCGAGAAAAAATCGCGAAGAAGGGTCATTTTTTATATATATGTTCTCCGTCGTTTTTTTTTCCACCTGCAGCAGATTTTTTCATCTTGTCTCCATCCATTTTGGCTGATAAATGTTTGCTTCCAAATTTAGACAAGACATTAAAAAAAACGAGATCCTTATCCATGGAACAACTACAACAAAAAAAGTGAAAAGCAATCTCGCTTCAACTCTGTTTTTTTCGAGGTTAATTGCACCCGAAATTGAACATTTCGAACAGAACACATGGCCACATGGCTTTTTCATGTGTTTTATTGACTTTTTTCTTTTGGAAACAAACAGAAATTGACATTTCAACAATTTGAAAATGATGTTATCAGTTTTCCGTATCTCACAACTGCACACACACATATACGCATTTTACAGATGATCACTCGTCCTCCCATGTGGTCTAGTGGTTAGGATTCGTGGTTTTCACCCACGCGGCCCGGGTTCGATTCCCGGCATGGGAAGCTTTCTTTTTTCTTTCTTTTTTTTTGCTAAATTTCAACAAACCTGCATCATTGCCACCAATTGCGGATTGTTGAAAACCCCAAGTTGAGCTGCCATCAAAGCTGGATTAAAAATGGTAGGCTGCTGTTGTTGGGGCAGATTTTGTTGTTGTTGTTGTGATTGCTGCTGTTGTTGCTGCAACGATGGTTGTGGTGGTTGAAAAGCGGTTGGTGTTCCAGGTGCTGAAGTGATGGATGTTGGAGCGATCAGATGATTAGGCTGTTGGGAGAAATCGACGGGCGGAGGTGGAGGTTGCTCAACTGAGCAAGGATCACCCAGCGTCTGAAAAAAAAAGAGGAATGATTTTGTAAGTTGTTTCGGATCGGAATGTAATGGATGAAAATATGCGGGCAAGCTCAAATTATGCGAAATGATTGATAATGTGCTCAAGATGAACTCCACAAATTTTTAGCCGCCGCTGAGGACTGTGAGAAAAATTATAAACCACTAAAGTTCATTTGTTTCAGGAAAAAAATGAGTTTTCCTTAATTGGTCATAAATTTCTCAAATTTTCATGGAATCTCTAAAAAACTTATCGAAATTTGGCCAAAAAATTGAAATGCAAATATGAAATATGAAACACTTTTAAAAAATATTAATATTCACCTAAAGAACCGAATTCAAAATTTCAAGCTCCCCAAAAATATTCTCGGGTTCATTTGGATCCAATTTACAAAACATGAGCAGACTCCGATTCATTTCCCAAGTTCCATAAATGGCTACACAATTAAAAGAAAAACCCTAAAAAAGTTGAGTATGTAAATAGTTCAGAAACCAGTCACAATTCATCCACACATAGTTTTACCAGACCTATTGGATATATCTGAAAAGAAGAGGGCTAAGGGTGACCGGTTATGTGGTCATCGATGACGGATGATTACGGTTAGGCTTACAATGGCCTCAATTTGGCATCTCTATGACCAGTTTTTTTCCGATGACAGGAAAAACCCAAATTGAACGAAATAGACAAAAAAAGAAGAAGAAGGAGAAGCTACGAGAATATACACATACTTGATGTGATGAATCTAATAGTAACAACAAATTTCTATAAAAATACACATTTTTTTTCGAAGAAAAAAGAGGATGAAATAAGAATTTATGATGGATTATCAGGTTGAAATTGCGGTGATTGAAAATGAGAAAGATTTTCAACACAGGTGGATATGGATTTGAGAAGGATTTTTCGAAGGCTTTTAAAAATATTGCTAATTTTTCGAAGGAGTTCAGAAATCTTCGGTTATTGTAGATATTAGGAACCCGAAGATAAGTGAAGATTATATACTAATTTTCATTGAAAACACACTATTTTAGATCAAAATCGGATCCAAATACACTAGGTAGTCATACTGTAACTTTTTGGTACTCACCAGTGAAGATTAAAGGGAGGGGGGGGGGAGGTGGAGCTTCGAAGAGCTCAGAAATGAGCTTCAGATGAATAAGTATAGGATTATCTATCAATTGATGACAAACAATTTTTAAGTCGAAAAAATATGAAAAACCGAAAAAAATCGAATATGGACAATGGCCGAAGAAATGCAATCTGGGTTTCTAGACCATATAAGGGAAACATACCGAAAGATGGCTCAGAAACCCGAAAAAAATTGAATTTCTTTGGAAATGTGGAAAAATAAAAAATTTTTTCATAATTAGAAAAAAAACGCAAAGATGGCCTAGAAATTCAGATTGCATTTCTTCGACCATTGCTCATATTTAACATTTAAAATTTTTAATGGTTTCTCAACCTCACATACGCTCTGCACGCACGCACGCGGCTGCCGACACTCAACACACTGGAAAATTTGAAAAATAAATTTTCCCGGGAATTTTCCAGTGTGTTGAGTGTCGGCAGCCGCGTGCGTGCGCGCGGAACGACAGTGAGGTTGAGCAGAAGGCAAAGGTCAAGAATATTTGAGTTGACAATAGAGAACCATGTTCTTATTCATCTCAAGCCCATTTCTGAGCTCTCAGGAGCCTCCTTGAAATATCCATAAATTTAAAAAAGTAAAACAGTAAAGAAAAATATTATCTTCCTAGACAATTTTCAAAGAATCTGTACCCAAATACTCGGCGTTGTCTAATTTTCAGTTTCAGTCAATTTTAAAAGATTTCTTACAATTTTGGGAAAGTTATGACTCATTAAAATGGAACTTTTGTCTGAAAACAATAATAAACTTTGGTGGTTAGTTGTTGGCTATATCGCGTACCTAATTTGCACAATGACCAAAGGCTTTTGACCTTTCGGCGGCTAAAGCCCTTTTTACCGTTTCTCCAAAAAGAAAAAGTAATAAACACCCAGTAGGTGGTCCGAAAGAAAGTGAAAACGAAAAACTCACCATAATATCCTTCCAAGTTTTCTTGTATTCCTATTCGAAGGATGGGAAAGAAGAAGAAGAAGAAGAGGATCTGCAATGAAGTTTTGTACATTCATACATGTTGATAAAACGTGGGAGAGAAAAAGGGGGAGAGCAAAAGCAGAATATATACAACACAATAATAACAAATAATAATAGTAGTACAGTTCCAGCGACAAGTGAGTAGCGTTATCAATTCAAAAACTTTTTGCATTTTGAATTTTGGCACCGATAAAAGTAGTTTCAGGTGGTTTGCGGAAAGAGAGTGACGGAGAGATTATTGAAAATGCGTAGAGTCGGAAAAACAACAATGTGTCCGAAAGTGACCAGAGGGCATTGAAATGTTAATGTGTAAATATACTATATATTTTTCATGAGACTGTATATATATATTTTTTTTTTGAAACTTTTGGGGGATGTTCCAAAAACAATTTGAAATTGAGATTTCATATTTTTTACAGGAAGATTGTACGCAAATTTTAATATATATGCATCGAAACAATATTGAAAAAAATTGCAAAATGCTAAAAATGGGCACCCGGAATCGAACTTTGGTCTCAAAAACCACGTTCACTAGCGCTCTGAAGTTCGATTCCGGGTGCCTTTTTTTGAATTTCTAAGTAATTTTTGCAATTTTTCACTATTGTTTCGGTATATATAATTGAATCGTAAATCGATTGAACAACATTTACAAAATGAGTACCGTCCTCCTTTAAAGACAACGTTCTACACAGCGGAGGACTGAAAACTATAAAGAAGATCGACTTTAGAAGTTTGAAATTGGTTTGATATTTGAAAATTTCAACGAAATTAATGACCAATTTTCAGCGATTTAGATACTTTTTCTCAAAAATATGTGATTTTTTTTAGAAATCTGGAAAAGAGCCGAGTTTCTCAGCACAATGGCCTTAAAAGGTACCTGGTGCCAATTTTTTTTGATTTTCCGTCTATTATTATCGATTTTTAACGAAAAACCGCATATTAATTTTGAATTTTGAAGATTTTGATGATTTTTAAAATATTTTCTGATAAAATTTTGAAGTTTTTATTTCGAAGCGTCTGATAAAAGTCAAGGAACCTAAGCTTTTCGTGCTCGATACAGCGTGATTTGCTGTTTTGCACAGTGACTTTTTTCCGGTGATAATCTATACAAAATAATCGTTAAAAAACAAGAAATTCATTTAAAGTTTCGAGGTATTCATAGATGAAAAATCCAAAATTTATTTCTAGAAATCAGATGAAACTCGCACCGAAAACTATTGAAAAAAAACATGATTCAAAGCCGGATAAGATGTGATTAACCAAAAAGAAGGCGGACTTGAAAAGGTCTAGAAAAGGGTTCAGAGTGTTTTTTGTTGAAAAATAATTATTCATCAGTATTATTGTCTCACAAAATCGGCTTCATAAACGTGAAATTCCATATTTTGCGAAATAGTGTATGGTGAGGGTTAATAAGACAACGCAACGCAACCCTTCCCATTGTCCTCACGCGTGGCGTGTCGATTTTTTGACACAGGTTTTTTCACGTTTATATAACAGAATTTGTAAACAACTAATAATAAATATTTATTCTGGAATTTTATTTTATTTTTAAAATATTACGAGTGCTGTCAGACGCGTCGCGGTCTCACGCCTGTCCAGAATTGATGTTTTCTAAGCCGTTGTTCATTAGCAAAAACAATTAAGAGATGATTATCGTAACAAAAAAGGCGTCGATGAACCTGTGAATGCCATCCAGAGAAAAACATGATATCGGATGAAGGTAGGGGGGATCCGCTTTCTAACCACTTTTTTCATTCCCCCCCGCACACTTCTTCATCTTTAAAGTCAAAAAAGATATCGGCGGGAGGCGAGGAAGGATTTTGAATAAAAGAACGCGTCGTCAATTTCTCCCTGTTGTTTTCTCCCCCTCCTACCGAATTCGGCGGCTTTTTCACAAGCATTATTATTATGATCTGTTCTGTTCTGTTCTCGTGTGGATATGGTGGGGGAGGAGGAGGCAACAAGGAACAAGATTCTCGGGGAGAGAGACGGCTTCTCGGTGAAAGTTATCTTTTTGGAAGACAATATGTTTCTTGATGCTTATTCCTATTCAATTGTTATTCCGACAACAAGAAGCAAAAATATGGGAAAAAATCGTTTTGAAAAATGGAGTTTTAAGAAGATTGAAATCTGAATCACCAAATTATGAGCAAGTAGAAAAATTGAAAAAAAAATTGAAAAAGGGCGGAAGAAGTCTGATTTTTGAAACTACACATAATTCTTTGATATATGAGTTTTTTTATAATTAAAATTTGAATATTACTTCTCGAAATCCAAAAAATTGTTATGTTAGTGATTAGTGAAGAATAGGTACCCACATCGAGGAAAAACATTTCGAAACTGAGTTCACCGTTGATATAGGTGTCTTTTCACCAATTCTATTTTCGGGACATCCCGCAATGAATCTAATGAAGTGTTTTTTAAAGCAACAATTGAAAAAAAAAGAAGAAAATTGGTTTGAAGGAGAAAAATGAAGTCTTAAAGACTGCGTGCCAGTTAATATGGCCCGAATAACCGCAGAGTTTTTTACTATTTGATTTAGCGGATAATTGTAGAAAATTTTTAAAATAAATTAAGTGGCACAATGTCTTTAAGGTTAAATCGAAGTTATATCCTAAAACGTTTCAGAAAAAGTATCAAAAGATCAGAAAAAGAAACAACGAAAATGTAGAAGTGACCAAGAATTAAATAAAAATTAATCCATCATGCCAATCGTCAGAGAGGATTTTGGACAGTAACAAAATTACAATAGCCCTCGGGGGGTGGCTAAGGTACAATCGAAACAAGAGTGCATATAGCTAGGAGAAAACCGGTTGGGATGCTTGCTGCCTCCCTTTCCAATTCGTTCAGATCGAAAGAGAAGAGAGAGAGAGAGAGGGGGCATTCATGCTGCTGGTCATTTTTCGAGAGAAAGAGTATGTAATTCGGAAAAAAAAAACAGAACCGATTGAAGGGCGGAGATTTTAGTTGCCAAAAACTATTCAGTAGGATCAGAGATGGTATTATACGAGAAAAACGACAAAACCGGTTTAGCTTGTCCTATAGCGGGGAGGGGGGATAACCCTGGGTGCGAGGATATGCTAAAAGAAGATGTGCTGCTCGCCCCCTAAAAAGTCGCGAGGGGGGCGGAGTTTAGGGGTAGTTTGGAGCATAACAATTTGGTATACGGTAGTAGTAGAATGAAGTAAGTAACATGTGAGAAGTTAAAAGTATCGAAATAGGAATAACAACACAAACAAATATCAGATTGTATTTTTGGTGCGCACGCAAAAAGAATACGAATGAGGTAATGGGATGATAGAGAATTGAAATGTGTGTGTGTTGTGGCCTAATAAAGTGCAATTAATGGAGCAAACGGATTTTTTTTCCTTCGTGGTGAGATGTTGTTGTTGGAGAAAAAATGAGAAAGAAAATGCGTGAGGTTTCTTAAAATACAAGCAGTTTGTTTGAAAATCGGGCATCAAAGCTTGAACATGAAAATGGGGGCGCGGACAGACTTTAAGTTTAAAAATTCAATTTTATATTCCGAAATAATTATGAAAAATATTGGAAAAAATCTGGAAATTGGAAAAAAGTAGTAAGAGTTGAAATGTTGTCTCATAATTCGAAAAAAATTGCACAGAATAGCAAAAAAATATCGAATTGATATCGAAACCACAATCTTCGCTTAAAATTCCGATACTTCCACATTTTCAACGGCATTTTAAACTTGTTATGAGATTTAAAATTTAATTTTTAAGCCATTGAAATAAGAAATTTCAATAGGTAAACAAAGGTTAACTACTTCAGGCCTGACAAGGCAAGCATCTGAAGTATCTGGATGTTTTCAATGCGACCTAGCTTAGACCTGAGAAAACAATTTCTCTACAAGAATTCAATCCAGAATATTAGTTGATTGATCGAAAATTAAAAACTCCAACAAAACAAATAATTTAAAAATAAGGGGAAGAGCTTAGAATAAATCAAATTGCTGTCATTTGCTTTCTGTTGTGTGCATTAGTACCTTAAAGACAGGGTGGCATTTAATTTAGAACGATTTTTATTTGTTTTCGAAATTAGAATATATTGTAAAATTAAAATGTTTTTTAAATTTTACGTAAGAATCTAATAGAGAACATAGTTTAGCGCATTATTGAAAAAAGGTATTGTCAAGTTAAAAATTTTGGATCATCCATTTTCTACTAAAAGACCGCAGCGCAACCGCTCGCATTTAAAAATAGAACGCCTGTGTGAGAGACTTAGATTTTCTGGTAGGTCAAAACCAATTAGAATGATCAAGAATATTTGAGTTGGCAATATTGTTGTAATGAAGTATTTCAACTATTTTTAAGTGCTACCCTGTCTTTAAAACCTAAACCAACAAATAAAATAGCAAAATTAAATGAAAATAAAGTTATCAACTTTCCGGAATTCGCAGAAACCCCATTTTTAAAAATTTTCATATTTTTCCGAAAAAAAAAATCCAAAAATAGTAACGTTGTGATGACCATGCCCATCCTGACCACTCCCCTTTTTTCTTCATCGCATATTTTGATATCATTTGCACAGAGTGACAAAGGACACTGACGAACAGAGGGCTATCATCATCATCATGCAAATACACATACACACACATACAAAATTTCGAATGCTTGTTATTCTATATTTGAATAGTCCCCTTCGGGCATTTTTGTGGTTTTGTTCCCCCCCGTTACTATACTCCCCTCTAATAGTACTACTACTACTACCACCACTGTTATGTTTGTTAAATATACAAATAAAGAAAAACTGTCTCCGCGTTTTTTTTTTCTTTACAGAGAGAGAGAGAGAGACGGACATTGGCTATTTCGGAAAAAAATTTTGGGAAAACGAAGTGGTGGCCGGTGTTCAAATAAAGAAGCGTTTTTTCTACACTACTGGAGGAATGCATGATGCACATGGCAACAAAATGGTTTCGGATGGCGGATGATTCATGGAGGAGAGGAGGGGGGAAGCTGGAATGAAAACGAAGAATTGTCTAGAATTTAAGATGATATATAACTTTCCAAATTTTTTAAAATTTTTTTGAAACAAAGATATCAGATTTAATCGGAAAATGAAGCAAATGTCAAGGTGATACCATTTTTTTTAATTTACAAGAAAAACCAACTTTTAAAAATTGTGCTGATTTTTAGTTTTTTTTCAAGTGACCTTAAGAAATCTTAAGGAAAGATGACTTAAAGACGGAGTGTCAATTATTGCACGTTATCTCGAAAAATTCAAATTTTCTGCATGTACAATTTCAATTCTTCTTAAAGACAGTGTACTACTTACTTTGCCACTCTAAGAGACTAATAAAGTAATTTTCCAGGGTCCATTCATGTTTAACATTTTTTTAAATTATTATTAACGGGCATGTTACCTTTAAACTGCGGTTAAGGGGTATGCAGTTCCAGGCGGCTCCGCTTAAGACCCGCCAAATAACAAATAACGTGTATTCCAAAAAAAACATCCAAAAACTTTTATCAAAAATATTACTGTATTTTATCAAAAATATTACCCTAAACAATCAATTTCTTCAAGATTTTGAAGGTCTTAAAGACAGGGTGTCACTTAATTTAAAGATAAAATCAAAGAATAGTTTCGATACTCCAAAAGTAAAGGAGTAATCGAAAAAGGAAGAAGCTCGATGAAAAGTCGAGTTGTCATCAACCCGAACAACAACAACCAGAAGAAGCCCGAAGAAGCTGCAAAAAAAGAAAAAGGAGGTAAAAACAGCAAGAAGCGCCCGCCTCATTGGATGGAAAAAATAGAAGGGAGGCGAGAAGTGTGTATAGGCTTGGAAGTTGTAGATATGAGAACCGGTCTTTTTCCGGGTACCCTTTTCCCTCCCACCAAATAGCCAAAGCAGCATAACCCCTAGGGCGCAGGCCATTCGGTATGTAATGCATGCACTTGTGGTGAGAAATTGCAAGATGGAAAAAAATGGAGGAGAAGCTTGAAATCGCGCGCGGGGGGGGGGGGGGGGGATACTGTTTGTGTGAGGACAATCGAGAGATGATCATGTCTACGCTTCTAAAGTCTTTGGGTTATTTTCAAACGATCCTATATCTCTCCGTCTCGATATTCCAATTGGCTTCTTCTGCTTCTTCGATTGAACGAGCCATTGGTTGCCCCTCGGCCTCGCGGCAAAACTGGAACTGGTTTCCGCTTTGATCGCTGGACATTGTCTTCCGTCTCTCGATGCCCAGTGTGGCGTTGTTGGTATCCTACCGCCCCGCGCCAGACTATCACCTCAAATTGGCCTAGAGTGACCGCGCGGCAACTAAATGAGAAATAGTGTGCGGAATCCGGAGCGGGATGCGTACGCCCGCCGGGCATTCTTTTTTTTTTATTTTTGATCGCGTTTGCCTTTCGGTAATTTTCGGGAGTTTGTTGGCAGGTATATTTCGGAGAGATGAAGGATAAAATGACTAGGAATAACCTTTTTGAACATAAAATGGGATTTTTGAAAGTTTCATTCTCCGATGAACTTGAAGTTTTCTGATATACACGTTCAGAATAACAAATATGGTTCGCATTCCACCTGAATATTGTTGATATTGTCAAGATAAAAATTCCTGACCGCAACGCGACCGCGACGCGCAAGAACAACTGAGAAATTTGAATTTAAGCGCGTTGCGTGGAAGTTCCCAACGATGCTACGCAAAACGAGCGGCCAGGAATTTTCATTTTGACAATACTGGAAAATCAGAACAACTACAATTCATAATTCGGATTTAATCAATGAAAATGAACGTTTTCAAATAAATGTATAAGGTCAAAATCAGTGGTACACTGTCTTTAAGAAGCGCTGAAATCTGTGCATGAATGACGATTATTGAAAACTGCAGATTCTGGGGAGTTTAAAACTGTTTCGAAAACGTCTTCAGCACTTCGTACAAGAAAGAAGCCTCAAAAAATAAAAAAATTTGATATATTTGAAGCTACAGTATACCGAAAACCCTGCACATCAAACTACAAATAACCGCTGGATTCGAAGTTTGATGTGCAGGTTTTCCGGTATACTGGAGCTTTCGATCCGAAGGGGAACTTGTTTTTCCTTTTTTTTTTGAAACCTTTGACTCGAAAAATCGATTTCTTTTCTTAAAGACGAGGTGTCACTAAATTTCACCATTATGCATAAACATAAAAATTTCATTTTTGATAAAATGCACAAAACTTAAAAATTGAGAAAAAAGTTTACAATTTTCAAATTTGTTTCTCTAATTTTCCAAAAGAATTGTAGTTTCATAACCTCATCACGTTCTAACAAACTCGAAGAAAATCAGGAAGCGCTCCCATCTACCGTATCTTAATCTCCTTTTTCTTCTTGACTTCATTCATCAACACCACCACCACCCTCCAACCCGAAGTTATTCTATTATTCCGGTGTGAGTGAGCTCATCATCAAAATAGCATAGAAGATGGCGGAGGGTGTGAGACACCAATCCGATATACACATATTTTGATGGATTTGATGAAATTACAAGGCATGGACAAAGAGCACTCAACTTGAACGAACCGCCTAATGATGAGGATGAATAGAAAAAAAAGGCTTTGATTTTTTCCACCCCGGTAGGAAAAGCTACCCAAAAATAGAATGCAACATTTTTAAGAGAGACCCGGAAATCATGTCTATTTTTTTTCCCGCGGTGCACACCGTTTCGTTTCCGCCGTTCGGATGTTTTTTTTTCCACCATGATTGATCCTCCTTGCTTTCTTGATCGCCTGGCAAAAAGAAGCAAGAAACAAATATTTGGATCGTTGCTCGTCGGAGAGCAGCGAGCGCGCGAGAAAAAAAAACAACAACCATATATACATTGAGTTTGTGTTTGTTTCTGTGTGCCGGAATGGATCAAGTGTAACAGCAGCGGAAGGAAGAACGGCGCGGAGCGCGGAAAAGCAAACTTTGGTGCGTACGCGCCGGAGGAGTATTTTTAGTAAGTGTGACAAAGAAAAAACGGAGTGCGCGGTTATTTTTTTTTCGAAGTGGCAGACAAATTTTGGCATGGAGAAGGGGAAAATGAACCTTATCGAAGGGTTCAAAAAAGTTTCTAATTTCTCAAAGTTCACGAAATCTATTACATTTTCTGTAGGGTGGTCTTGCCCTTATAGAAGCCTAGATCCATATGTATAAGTATTGGATAAGAAATGGATGCAAAATCGAAGACATTAGCTTTTAACTTCTGTAATTTCAGTGAAATCACGATAAATGTCGAAAATTGAGAGAAGAGCAAAAAATCAACTGAAAGTTTGTAGTTATTCTCATCTCAAATACTCCCGATCATTACGTTTTCAATGCTGCTCAATCGCAATGACGCTCCGCACGCACGTGACGCTGTGGCCGACACTCAATTCGTGGGAAAATTAATTTTCAAATTTTCCCGTGTGTTGAGTGTCGGCCACCGCGTCGCGTGCGTGCGGAGCGTTGAGCATCCCTTAAAGCGTAATGATCGAGAATATTTGAGTTGACAATACTAGAAATAGATTGTTCGGATAAAAATGCCGAACTTTCTTAAGAGCACCTACTGTAGTAAAGTTCGGCAGAAAATCAAATTGAATCCGACTTCATGCGACATCGTGCAACTCTAATATCGCAGAGAAATATAGTGAAGAGGAAACAAATGAAACTTGCTGAAAACTCATTTTTAAAGACATCGTGTCAGTTAACACTATCCGTGTGAAATCAAAATTCTAATGGTAACCCAGAAAATCGAGAAACAATGCGAATATGTATCCACATTGAAATACTCAGACAACCGTGGAATCCATTCAGAACGAACTCAGCCCGAATTAATTCCTGAATGCACCGGGAATCCATTCCAAACGGCTCCCCCCAAACGCATGGGGGGTAATCGGGGGCAATATGTGTGCGTGTGTGTGTGTGCAGTGATGAAAATGGAAAACTTTTTGGTTTATTAATAAAGAAAAGAGAGCGGAATAATTACAAAAAATGAAAAAAAAACAGTAAATATTTCTCAACATAAAAATTATCGGTTAGTTTTACCATTGAGCCAGATCATCCCAAAAACGTGTCGATGTTCCGTTGATCGTTTTTTTTTCGTAAGTCATTCCATGGCCTTGGCTTCATGTTGTTGTTGAATCTCGAATAATTGAAAACCCATTGACTCTACTTTCGTGAACCGTTCTTTCATCGTAGGAAATCTGTAAGAAAAGTATTTTATATCGAAAAATGTCTATAAATATTACCTGAATCGATTCGAAAACACTTTTTTCAATCACTGGTTGAATTGAAATCACCCTCAAATAATGATCATACTCGTAAGTGAACGAAGTAGCCAGGTTTCGAATCACAAGTTCTTTTCTGGAAATAAGATGACCTGAAATTTTACGTTGATTTATTTAAAAATAGAAATAAAAATTGTACCTTGCATCGTAACATTTGCTGTCATTTCATCACATCTAATTCATCCGCAAAGTTCATATTTAATCTGGAAGTGAAATTTTTTTAAACTAAACTGTGGAAAATATAAATTTACAAAAAAATAAATAAATTTATTCTTGAAAAAAAACCGTTCTCGCATTTGAGCCATCAATTACGTTCACAGACGTTTTTCTCGTGCGTCCCCCCGAATCCGTTCCAAAATTTTGGAACGAAACTGGAAAGATAGCGGAACGTATTCCGAACGAATTCGGAAGGTATGTCGGTATCGGCGCAATTTCTCACTCCCCCTAGTTCGTTCGCGCATTCAGGGGCAACTCGAGTTCGTTCCTCTTTCATTCCTTCGCTGGAATCGACTCTGAATGGATTCCGCGCTTGTCTGAGTAATTGTGTTTCGCGCCAATTCCGACCGCATCGCACGACTCGCATTCAAATTTTGATGTTTTTTTTTGCAAATTTGGACCTCCGCTATGCTTTTTCTCATTGTTTGAGATGATTTCGCATAACGTAAATTGTACTAATGAGAGAAATCTCTAATTTTTGAAATTGAAATCAGGTAGTGCAGATTAACTGACAGCCCGTCTTTAAGGGAGTACTCTGTTGAGACCTGATACAATCCCCAAATTCCGGAACCGTCAATAAAATATTTAAACTTTTTTAAGAGCCACGAATGCAACGGAAGATATAAAAGAAAATGAATATGATACCACCAGCGGTCAATGAAGAAATTTTCAGAGTTTGGGTTTCTATGTGCATTTCTAATTTGAAAATTTCCGCTGAGCTTGTTTTGCTACCCCAATGAGATGTTGTAAGCAGTTCCACCAAAAGTGACCATTTCATTTCCTGAATGCCCCAATTTCACAGCTTTTTTATCCATCTTCTTGAGAAAATTTCCGAACGAAACAAAAAAAGTCAATTGAAGCTTCACTCATGAAATCGCAGAAGAAAGACGACGAAGAAGAAGCTAACCTGATTGAATAACCGTAATCGGCCCCTCATTTCGTAATACATTCATCCCCCAATTTTCTCAAGTTTTCACAATCGACCCCTCGGGTGGCCACATAAGAACCAGTTCGAAACACACAAGACGAGGAACAATTTCGATTCTTGAAATTGTTCGGATTTGGGAAAGAGGAGATCAAGCATCGTCTGGAGGTGTTTTTTAGGGGGGTGGATGGGCTGGGGGATCTCAAAAAGGTCCCGAAATTCTAATTTTATGGAAAAAATTACGAATTTTTGAAAATCTGTTGACTGCGGCAAACAGTGGGTTTCGAAGCCGCAGATATAGTTTATTCCTTTTTGAGAGTTACTCCAAAAAAACAGATGAAACAACTTGCACAAATGAGTGATTTCAGTTCAAAAATTTCAAATTGTCTTCAAAGGAGGACATTAGAGACTTAATGTGATTAAAATATAACTTACACTCATTCCAAATCTGTTTTTAAAATTTTCTAAATGCACGTAGAAGCTGAGAAAACGAGCTTCAAAACAATGACCTAGAAAATGTTTCCACTGGCGAAAACTAGTCCGCATTATTTCTTGAAAAATCCAGAAAAATGCTAAAAATTAAGTTAAAACGAACTACTGTAAGTATTCTTTTATAAATATTCAATAATAATACACGGATAAAAGCTCTTCGGCAAAAGTTCGGCCACGTGGAAACATTGTCTAGGCCACTATTTTGAAGATCGTTTTCACAGCTTCTACGTGGATTTCGGAAATTTTAAAAACAGATTTGGAATGAGTATGACGTCTATTTTCATCCCATTTACATTAATTCGCTCCTTTCTGAATTTGAGACAACCATATCAAAGGCAAATGTTTTTTTGGGTCCGTAATTTGCTAAAACAATAGGTTAATTGGATTTCGAATTTCTCAGAATCACAGTTAAGACATCTTGCCTTTAAGAAAATGACTAGTTCGTAATACTTTCATAAATTCTTTGAAATACATTAATCTTCCGATATGTTCACACCACAAAATCCCCTCCTCCATTATTCCCCCCCCCCCCCCCCCCCCCCCTTCAAAAAATATCCTCAATGCGAAAAAAGCTGAACTATTGTGGTGGTCATCTCGGGGTTGCGTTTGGTTGTTTCACTCGGAAAATAGAGAGAGAGATTTGAATCATCGACGCAACAACTGGATACAAGTTTCAATATTGTTGTCGTCGGGCTATGACGAGGGTTGATGTTCTACTGTTCTAAACGAATACCCTCCTTCATCCTCCCATTTTCTTCCATTTTTTATTTCGTCGCTTACTACTCTCAATACAATGCTAATCGAGCGGATCACAGGGGGTAGAGTGGGGAGAAACATCGAAATGGAACCGGATTGGTGTTTGAGGGTATTGTGTCGAAAGCATCGGCTACTGCTTGCTTGTGGACAAGGGGGGATATGAATTGAACAATTCGGGGTCATTTGGTGGAAATTAAAGCTATCAAAAAACCTGATTAAAACACTTTTCATAGATGTCATTCGATGTCATTTTTCTTATCACTAACATCTGAATTTGTAATTAAAAACTTTGGATGTGGGCAGAAGTTCCTCGAGAACATTCGTATTCGGAAATCATTGACTAATGAAATGGCTAGTTCGGGATAAAACCATTAACATATTTACTTGGTTGCGACTTGAAGAGAAGGTGCCACTAGTTCTAACAGTCTAAGCTAAATTTGTGAAAATGAGAATTCTTCATAAATAATTGAAGCGAATCAAAGAACCAGGAATTTGAAAAAAACCATGTTTCGAACGGGTTACAATTACAATTGGAGCAGTTGAGCAAAGTCGACTCAAGTTCGGGCCTGGCATCCAATCTCTAAAGACAGTGGGTCTGTTAATTTGACCCTACCTGAATTCAATTTCAAAAATTAGAGCTTTCTCTCATTGACACACTGCAATTTATGCGAAAACATGTAAATACACATCTCCTAACAGCGGCTCTAGGTTGAAAACATGACAATTTGAACGCGAGCCGGATTATGAGGCGCGGTCGGAATTGGCGCGAAACATAATTATTTGAATTTGGATTGATTTTTGAACCACCTGGACTTCCATTCGAATTTTTATTTAATGCCTAGGATTTAGGAAATGTTAGCTGGAACGCTGACTTTAAGGAAGTAGACCGAATTTTGCTGCGAAGTCAAGTTCGAAATTGAATTTTTGAACTTTTAGATTGAGGTGAAAACTAGAAACATCGTATTTTCAACAAAATATCGAAGAATTTTGAGTGAGTAACCAAAAAAACGGAAAACCGTTGTCAACTCGTACCAAACTGGTATCCCACAGCACTTTCTGATGTCAGTCACAACTCCAATAAAGTTGTAAAAATCGAAAAAAACGATTAATCTTAGAAAAATATAATTTTTGTTGAACAGAAACAAAATTCACAACCCCCCGGTAAACAATTTTCACAAGAATCTGAGATCAAATGACCGTCAGAGATTCAAAAACCTAAGACAGTCTGATGCCTGATGCGTTATGAAATTTCAAAATAAGTTACAGAAGGCTTACAGAAGACGCGAGGGGATGCTACTTGTCTGAAATATTTGAAATTTCTTCAACTAATGATTACACCGTCTTCTTAAAGACAGTGCTCCAGTAAAAGGGAATTGTGAAACTATTGATACTATTGTCAAGTTAAAACTTTTGGATCATCCATTTTCTACTAAAAGACCGCAGCGTAAATTAAAAAATAGCACGTCTGTGTGAGAGACTTAGATTTTCTGGGTTGGTCAAAACCAACTTGCATGATCAAGAATATTTGAGTTGACAATATTACTTCTTGAACCCCAGTGGGAGCTCCCGCTACTAGACCACATCACATTGTATTTCAGGGGGGAACTATTTTAATGGATGCAATTTTCACATAGTCTATTTTTGGAAAAATAATGCCATCGTTCCCCTCATTTTTCCCGTAGTGGCTACCACAATATGAACCAATACAAAATCCTAAAAATAGCGGAATGCTGGTCATTTTTAGTATACTACTGTAGAAAAGCAAACAGACAAACAGAAGAGTAGTATACTGAAACCGCTTTTACAATATATATTTGTGCAAGCAAATATCAACAATTGAAATTTTGAAAATAATGAAGATGGCATCTCCTCGAATCATGGGGGCTTGAAACTCAATATGACTTTTTGTAAAAAACATGAGTCCGGGAAAAAATTAAACAAGAATAATAATAAGAAGAGAAACTGTGTTCATGATGTTAGTCAGCAGAAGAGCGGGCGAAAATGGGAAAATATGGACGCGTCGAAAAAATGACACATTGGGAGAAAGGGAAGAAGAAGAGCCAAGAAAAAGAAGAAGAAGAATAAGGACGAAACAAAAAATATAGAAAATTTTTCCACAATGACCGTCAATAGTTTGCCCCCTCGGGCGGGCGACAGTACGATTTTTTCTTCTCGCCTTTTGAGAGTGAACTGAAAAAATAAATAGGAAAAAAGGGTGGAGGGGGGGGGAGGGGGGAGTACTGTATGTTCCGGGAATTTTTCGTAATATAAAAAATTTATAACATTTTACCTATTGATGACATATTGGATATGTTATATTGAAATAGGTTTACATCTGGAAACTCTTAAAATGGGTCTCATGTTCGATCCAAATTTATTTTTGCTATTTTCAAAAACGCTTCGAAAAAAGAATGGCCTAGAAATAGTTTAAACCTGGTCGAATTTTAAAGTAGGCATTTACGGCTAATCAATGGCACTGGGATGAAAATGCTCATTCCAAATCTGCTTTTAAAATTTCTAAAATAACGTAGAAGCCGTGGTAAAAAAAACCTTCCCACAAATGTAATACGGAAAATGCTCATCGGAAAAAACTCGGTCAGGTGGAAACTTTTTCTAGGCCATTGTTTTGAAGCTGGTTTTCTCGGCTTCTACGCGGTCTAAGAAAATTTTAAAAACAGATTTGGAATGTGTAGAAGTTCGATGTTCATTTAAAGGGACCCTTTACTAAATTTTGGTTTCAATTCCATTTTCATCTTCTTCACAATATTGTTGAGATAAATATCCGAGGACTAGAAACCCCAGAGGGACTAACTCTCCATACTTGTGTTTCTAGGCCACCTATTCGGGTGTCACATTAGTTTTGAGTTAGGAAAGCAGTCAAGCTCGTGTTTTAGGCCAGTTTGGGCTCGTTTTTGTGTTTCTAGTCGCGTACTAGATTTGAAAACCTATATAAAAAATGTTTTCAAAATTTTCTAACAAATTTACAGAGTAAGGTTGCTAAATGGCCCAACAGCTCGGCCACGCGCGAGAGAGCATGCGAATGTGAGAGTGTTTGCAATTGTTAGGCCATTTCGCCGCCTTATTCGTGAAATGGAATAGAAACCTAAAATCAGTAAAGGATACCTTTAAATGAAAATAGAACTTCTACACATTACAAATCTGTTTTTAAAACTTTCGAAAACCACCTAGAAGCCTATAAAACCAGCTTCAAAACAATGGCCTAGAAAAAGTTTCCACCTGACCGAGTGATGTAATGTGATTTTTGAACGGGAAATAACGAGGAGAGTTCCCGTTTCAGTGCCGCAAAAAAAGATTCTAGGCCGCTTCTAATTTTTATCCAATTTTTGTAATAATAGACTTTTTCTGACTTTTGTAATTCATCAACATTTCAATCCTCCTTTTAAAAATTGCAACGTCCACCTCTCCCAACATTACTATTTATAAAGCGGAGCCTGTGTGGTCACCTCAATAAACCAAAAGCGATAATAAATATGAAAAAGCAAACATACACCATCGAGAAAAATTTTAAGAGTGAGAAAAGGAAAGGCAAAAGTCGAAAAATTGCATAAATATGTACAAAAATAAAATTGATGACAAAAATTGTATAGAAGAAATTGAGGGGTATACCTTTAAAGGAGGCACAAAAAAATCATGTTTTTTTTTCTTCGTTGATTGCAAAAAAAACGAGCGATCCCACGAAAAACCTGAGCCCCGACAAAAGCAAAAAAATATATATATATGAATAACTGGTAATTTATTTTTCTTACGTTATTTTGATTATAACTATATGGATGTGTGACTGGAAAAATTGGGTGGTCTGGGCCTTAATTATGAGAATTGTTTGTTGGTGGAAAAAGCTTCAAAATACCGTAGATTTGTTTTGAGTTTTTTTGCAAACCTTTTTTGTCGAGAAAATGGGGGAAACTTTAAAAATTGGCTTTAAAGATAGTGAACCAGTTAAGAATTTAGATGGTACACTGTCTTTAAACATGCAAATAACGAAGGAAAATAGTATCAAATTTTTCGAAGAAATAAACAAATCTGAGACTAGAATGGATATTTTACTCAATCCGAAATTTCTTTCCAAATCAATTTTTGAAAAAAATTCTAAAAATGCGTACCAGCAATGCCTAGTAAAGGAATATTGAAAACTAGTCCGCGATCGTATGTTATTGTTAAGTTAAACATTTTGGATCATCCATTTTCTACTGAAAGACCGCAGCGCAACCGCTCGCAGGTAAAAATAGCATGACTGTGTGAGAGACTTAGATTTTCTGGGTAAGTCAAAACCAACTTGCATGATCAAGAATATTTGAGTTGACAATACATGAAGACGATATAGAATATTCAAAAACAAATATTTAAAATTTTATTCATCAAAATCACAATATAAATTGAATTAAACCATGTCTTTAAAGACAGTGTATCAGTTAATTTTAACCTACAAGAATTTTAACCTTAGAGCGTTCGATCATCAGTTTAATACGAAATAACATCGAAAAATGAACGCGGTTCAAAATATCAAAAATATAAATTTGAATGCGCGCCACTGTCTCGCCAAAATGCTGTCAAGAAACACGCTACGCTGTCGAAATTGGCGCGAAACACAGTTATTTGAATTCAGCAACATATTTTTTATTGCTTTCCGTCTTGTATTTGGGTCTTGTGTTAAACTGCCGTTAAAACTCTAAGTTCAATTTTTAGGCGTATAATCTCGTTTTGATTTGTTTTAGAAATGCAGACTATCAAATAGAAAAAGGAATAGAGCAAAACCATAATGAGAATAATCTTTTGACTTTTTTCTAAAAACTGCCGTGCATTGAAGCCATGAGCTCATAATTTATATTTACCATTTTAAAGACAGCTGTTCAGTTAATTTGACCCTACCTGTTCTTAGTTTCAAAAATTAGACCGTTCTCTGATTAGTACAATGCAATTTATGCGAAATCACACCGATAAATACACGCTTCATAGCAGCCGTGCAAAGTTGAAAAAATAAAAATTTGAATGCGCGCGTGTCCGTGCGACGCGGTCTGTGTCCGTGCAACGCGGTTGGAATTGGCGCGAAACACAATTATTTGAATGTGACTTATATTGGTAATGTTCTTTGGACCACCTGGGCTCCCATTCGAATTTTGATTTTTTGCCTTTAATTTGGATCGTGTTAACTGATCAGCCTTTAAATAGACATATTATACCCACATGACCTATCCGATGGTTTGTATTGAATTTTAAAGTTCGAAGGGAAGAATGAGAAAAAATATATAAAATTAAAACCCGTTGCCTTCATAAAATAATGAGAAGATATTTCAAACATCGATTTTTGGGTTTCACAGCGTTTCTGAAAATTCGAAAATCGAATCGTGCGACGCGGTCGGAATTGGCGCTAAACACAATTATTTGAATTTCTCTAGTGGTATTGTTTTATCGACCTCATGGGCCCATTTTAATTTTTATTTTTTGCTTTGGATTTGGATCGTATTAACTGAAACGCTGCCTTTAAATGAAAATAGAACTTATACACATTCCAAATATTTTTTTTCATTTTCTAAGACGGCGCAGAAAACGTTCCAATTTTTCAATTGTCCTGAATTCTAAATATCGTTCTTCGATTGTTCAGAAATAAAAGTATCTCGTCTTTGAATTTGTTATACTTCTAGCAGTTAAAATTAGAATAGTTGACTTCGAAATATCGTTCGTTTAAATTCCTATTCTAAATGGGCTCACTTTTAGGAACCCACATCGAAATTTTTTGTTATATGTCGTTCCTTTTCGGATTGGACAAGCTTCATCACCTCCCGTTTCAAACCTTCTTCAAATACTCAAAAAAGCATTTTAAAGATAAATAAGCTTTAATTATCTATCACCCAGTAAAGCCGACAAAAAAAAGAAAAACATCCACTCAAAAAATGTTGTTGATACGAAAACATCTTCTTTTTTGTATCCTCGAATTATGTATTTACCGATACAGAATGTTTTTGTTGATATGAACACCGCCAGTTAAAAAAAAGTGGCAACGGGGTGATTAGTGAACTATTCAGACGATGACGTGGCAAATGGCTGTTTTTCACCGAAAAAAATGAATAAATGAAAGGTTTTTTGGGTATTTGGATGCTTTCTGAGGATATCTAGATATATTGTGCAGTCGACAATTGATAGTGTTGGTGAAAACAACTAACAAAAAATGTGACGCTCCCAAAATATGAATTTGAAAAATAATGAGTTTAAAAATGATTGACACACTGTCTTTAAGGTGAACCAAGTTTGGATTGGACGCTTCGGGAGCTCCCAGCCATCTATTAAAAATGAGAAAAATCTCGAAAAAGTTTTCTAAAAAATGTCCAGGAGATCGGAAAAACGTAGTAGTATTTGGAAACAAAAAATGTGAAGCTCCCAAAATATGAATTTGAAAAATAATATGTGATTAAAAATTATTGGCACACTGTCTTTAAGGTGAACCAAGTTTGAATTGGACGTTTCGGGAGCTCCCAGCAATCTATTAAAGATCAGAAAAATCTCGAAAAAGTTTTTTAAAAAAGTCCAGGAGATCCGAAAAACGTAGTAGTATTGGGAGGAGTGGGTCATTTGTGCGATTTGACATACACATCCACCCATATGATAATATATACATCTTATGTGTGTGCATCTCGAAATCTCTTTTTCAACTGGCGTGGAAACAAAAACGTCGTCCCGTCCCCCCCACTCCGTCGCGATTTTAAAATGTTCATCTTCATCTTTTCTTCAAGACAAAAAAATTGTCTCGAGGTGTAATGATCATCATTTTCATAAGGGCGCGGAATAAGAATATTCGATTTGATACAACATCGGTGGGTAGAAAAATTGGACAAAAAGTTATGAGAAAATCAGCGACAACACAAGAAGAAAAAAGTAATGGAGAGCAACCAGTGTTGTTTTGTTTTTGTGCAACAAATACGTACAATGTGATAAAGGATAAAAAAATGCTATACAACAGCGGGCAGCAGAAGCAGAAAACAGCTGAGCATTGAGGGTGGAAGAATGATGATGTTGATAATGATAGGTGTACCCCGTTCATCTTATTTTTTTCATGGTCCATTGTCGGACATGTGCTGTCTGTAAAAATAAGTGAAAAAAGCACATATAATAGGGTTTGTAAAAGAACGGGGGGACTTTATTTTATTTCTTATTTTTATTATGACTATGGTCACACATGTCAGGTAGTTTGGCATGGATTTCACTGGTTGTTAAGGAAAGAGGGATTTGTCAGGCGTCAGCTTAGCGAGTACGCCTTGAAACTTGCGAAGAACGTATGAGCCTATTTGTTATAGACATTTTGTGGAGTTTTTCAAATAAGGGACATATCCAGGCCGTCATTGGGCATTAAGAGTGCCCACCAGTGCATCTGAAACACCTAAATCATTTAAAACAAAATTATTTGTTGGGTATTTAAAGGCAGCTTGTCAGTTAACACGATCCAAATTCAAGGCGGAAAATAAAATGGGAGCCCAGGTGGTCGAAAAATAAAACAAATATGTAGCCATATTCAAATAATTGTGTTTCGCGCCAATTCCGACAGCGTTGACGTTTTGAAATTAAGATCAGGTAATGCCAAATTAATTGATACATTGTCTTTAAATCTTCATACCTCTATATGAGAACCTATTCTGCAAATCGGTTGACATTCTCATAAACGGCGCGTATTTGATGGATGGATACCGTATGTGGTCTGTGGGATTTTTCAGATCGATGGGATCAAATTATTTGGAAAAGAAACAGGAACTTCAAGAAGACATGTTTTCCTAAAAGTTACTGAATTTCGACTATCCACAGCATATTTGGGTGCATTGTCGGAACAAGTGCAGGCCATGGAACCCGAAATAAAATATTTTTAGATTTGGAATTATAAAAATCACTAAACCACTTTTAAAAATATCGAAAAAACTCTGAAAATCGAAATATTCAAAGTTTCCCAAAATTCCTTCAAAATTATTCTTTAACACGATATTTATCAAAATTTAAAGCAAAATCTAGACTTTTCGGCTTCAAAATATTGTCAAAATTCAGCAAGAAATTTGGAAAAAGTTATGATCATTTAATGTTCAAAGTCTGTTCAAATCGAAAATTTCAAAACTTCACAAATTTCGTGCAAATGCACAAACGCTGAAATTCGATATTTTCAGATGAATTATAAATTAAAAAAAATTTTTTATCAATTTTTCAGAAAATTTCGATATTTTTCATCAGCTTTCCATTATTTTTTCGAAATTTTTTAAAACCTACAGTAGAAAAAAAACTAAAGCAAAATCTAGAGATTTCGGCTTCAAAATATTGTAAAATTTCAGAAAATATCGGTATTTTTCATCAGCTTTCAATGTTTTTTTTGAAAATTTTTACCTACAGAAGAAAAAAACAAAAACCCATATTTTTTTGAATTTCGTCAGCTGATTGCTGATCTTCCAACCTTTTGCTCAACTATACAGCTCATGGAAGTGGCCGATCATCAAAAAGCTGACCACTTGCTACTAAATAGCTTCTTCTTCTTCTTTTCCTATCTTCTTTTCTTTTTTTTTGCTTGATCGTTTTCATCTTTTCCATCTGCCAATAGGTCACTCTTTTCATCTTTGCCACCCATTTGAGAAAAAGTCGGGAAGGAAGAAGGTAGCGAAGCTTCATGTTTTGACCAACACCTGTTGCCGCGGTCACTATATATTCTTCTCGTGTTTTTCCAATAATCTCTAATTCTTACTACGGGTGGAGGGGGGAGGAAGAAAATGAAAGAAACAAGCATTTGAAAATAACAACAAAAAAAGGGGGTGCTACCGTAGTTGGGGGATGTCAAACACTGGCGGCGAGAATTTATGTTTTTCTTGACATTTTGAATAGTATGTGTCAAAGAATTAGAAGCATGTCAAATTGGTTGACATACTCATCAGCGGCATGTCAGAATGTTTGATGGATGGATACCGTATGTGGTCTGGAGTATTTTTCAGATTGATGGAATTAAAGAATGGGGGAAAACAGGGACTTTAAAGGGGGGGGGGGGCTTTACGGAGATAATAAATGTACCTTAAATGAATATAGACTTCATTCTCATTCCAAATTTATTTTTAACATTTTATAAAACCACCTCGAAGTCGAGAAAATGAGCCTCAAAACAATGGCCTAGAAAAAGGGGACACCTGGCCGAACTTTTTTCCTATGAGCTTTTTTCGTGTTTTGTTAATAAATAGTTATGCAGACTGCTTTTATTAGTCCTTCTTTATTATTTTTTCCTTTTAATTTATGTATTTTCTTTTTTTTTGGATTTTTCATGCCTGTGGACTAGTTTTCGCCGGAGACCACTTTTTCTAGGCCATTGTTTTGAGGAGCGTTTTCTTGGCTTCTAGGTGGTTTTAGAAAATTTTAAAAACATATTTGGAATGAGAATGAAGTCTATTTTCATCCCAGTCGCATTCATTAGCTCCGTAAGGTCCTCCATTAAAATCAATTTTCAAAATAAGTACTCTTCAGTGATATTTCGACAATTTTTATTAATGTGCCACAAATCTCAGTTGCACAAAAAATCAAAATACCCGGGTATATTAAAATTTTTTGAAGGCATTGTGTTATCCAAATTTGAGACGAAAAATTAAAATTCAAATAGGAGCCCAGAAAGGCGTAAAAACATTACGAATGTGGTGTCTCATTCAAATAATTGTGTTTCTCGCCAATTCCCGACCGCGTTGCAGGAACCGGTGCCAATTCGAAATATTATGTTTTCACTGCTGTAAATCGGTTATTTTTAAACAAAAACAATTTTTTTATAGTCGTGTCAAATCGCTGAAAGGAATTAATTTTTTTTTTCGTATTTATGGGGTAAAATTAACTGACAAGCTGTTGATTTGTTTTTTTTAAACTTTATTCAGGATCACCATAGTCAGTCCTTGTTTTCCATTGCATCAATTTACATAATCTGCATTCTTGGTTGGTCAGAATACTTCGTGGGCGGATAAAATTCACGTGTACCCAAATTAGGCAACCAAGTCCACTGTGAGTACTCGGGAAACAGTCACTTCGAACACTCATCGAGCTTTGAAGAGCGATGACTCTATGAAAATTGATAAAAATTCGAAAAGCTTATATTGCAAACGTTCTGCTCAAAAACCCCGTCCGCATTTTTTTAAAATCAACTCTTGCTAAATTTTAAAAACATGTTTCGTAAAACTGTCTTCTGCCACTGTTCGTTGTTAGGTTGGTCCTTGTCCAGTACCTGCAATCACTTGCGCTCAGAACTATCAAATGTGAACCCATAAATCCGCTCCTGACAATTGCCTGAAAAATAGATTGGTAACCTTGACTAGATCTATTCTCGATGAAAATTTTCAGGTTTGAGAAAAAAAATCACAGATAAAAAAGCTCAAAAAATGAACTTCAAGGAATGCTGGTTTCAATAAGTTCGAATATCAGCTCAGCATAATAAATTAGGTATAAATTATTGGTGGCAACGTAAAGTCCTTGATGTAGAAAGCACTTAATTTCAAGATGAAACCAAACCAAACCAGTCCAATAGTGTTCTAAGTGGAGGAACGGAAAACAAACAAATAATCAATAATTAACACATTTAGATAAAACAACTTCTCATTGAATGATTTTCGTGCCAATCATTCTTCGTTTTAATTCTTCACAATACGTTTTTTATTCTGCTATAACCGAAAAAGGTATCCAATGTGTTGTACATATTCGCACACTTTGAACGAATAAATGAATGAATGAATGAATGAATGAACAACCACAATCTGCGTCTCGCCTGTTGATTTTTGTATTTCCCTTTCTTCGTCGTTTATTTTTTGGTCTCCTTTCTCACTCCTCTGTATTATGTGTGGATTTATCGCACAGTTTTTGTAAGAGATTCAGAGTGAGAAAGAGGCATACTTCTTCTTCTTCTTCTTCTTCTTCTTCTTCGCTATGGTCTGACCTCATTTGGAACACCGCAATGTGTGAGTGTGGGTTTTGAAAATGAAGTTTGAACAAAAAACACACGGCGTTGAAAATTCCCTACCTTTAATTTCGAATAAAAACATTGTTCCTGAAGTTTTATTGCATCAATATGATTCTTTTTCATATTCCCTATCTGGTATGATTCCATCGATCAAGCTGCAAAATATTTTATATCATTGTTTATCGATTTTGTATGCTATTGTTGTTGCTGTGATGCTACAACTTTTATATTGAATTTTTTAATCGAAAAATATTTTTAGAATTTTTTGATAATGTTTTTGCGTTAAAAAAAAAAAATTTCACATAATAAAGCCCGCGGACTAGTTTTAACCGGTGGAAAATTTTCTAGGCCATTGTTTTGAAGCTCGTTTTCTCGACTTCAAAATGGTTTTAGACAATTTTAAAACCAGATTCGGAATGAGTACGAATTCTATTTTCATTTAAGGTACATTCCTTAACTCCTCAAAGTCTCACTTCACAAGAAAAAGCATCTGGAATTGAACTTGGTCTTAACTTTAGTAATTTTAAAATAAATATGATTCCATGGCCACCGCTTGGGTTTCTAGGCCATTTATTTTTGTTTGTTTTCCGACTTCTTGAATTTTTTTCGTTATCCCTTTTATATATTTTTTTTTATTAAATTGTGGCTTTACTGCTGAAATGTATTTAGTGATAATCCTGTTTTGATGTTTTTAGAAAAAATTTTTAGCGACTTTTTTAAAAAATCGCGATTATTAAAATGAACACGTAGATTTTTTTTATTGAAATTTGTTCCCATCCTTCGCCCCGCATTTCATAAACCATGCAACGCAAATCGGTTTAATTTCAAGGTTGACGTCGTCGAATGCCTGTTTCAAAACACAATTTTGGGTTATAGATTGAAAAATAGAGTACTTATTCGGTCACTTGAGGCTTTTTTCATGTGAGTTTTTTGTGACACAGAAATTATTTCATTGTTCAACTGGGAAAATGTCAGGTGTATTGTGGGCTTTATGTTTCTTTATACTAAAAACTATAAAAATTCGAGAAAAAACAAAGAGAATAATAAAAACACAAGTTTTCTAGGCCATATTTCAAAAAACCATTTGAAAAATGACAACTATTTTCTTAGTTTTTGTTTTTTTTTCCGCCTCACCAAAATAAGTCAACGTAAAGGTCACAAAACAATTATGTTTTATGGACGACGATCCGTGGCCTAGAAACCCAAGCGGTGGCCTAGAAATTGCAGCAAATGCACTGAAACTAGGAGTTTGTGCATTTTTTCGACATTCCTAATTTTTCGCCGCAAATTCTATTACTTTTAATTTGAAATTTTATACTTATCTTTTATAATAACTGTTTTTTCTTATTCCATTTTTCGTTGATCACTTTTTTTTATTATTCACACCCATTTCTTCGAAATTTAACGATCTCCTTTCAGCTTCAAAACTGTACTTGATTTTTTATGTTTTTTTTTGTTGGAAAAATTGAAGTGCTGACCCTGATGAGTTAAGAGCCCCCACATTTTTGCACCAGTTGAAAATTTTCTCATTTTCTGACAATTTCGAGTGTCTTTTTTGTTCTTGACGACGTCTCAAGGGTATTCAATGTCATCCACTTGTTGCTATATCATACGAAAATTCATTTTTGAAACGATCCTTAGGATATATTTAACGAAAATCTCATTTTTTCGGAATTTTTTGGAATATAAGACGTTTTTACTTCATAAATTACAAAATATCCTTGAAATTTCTGAAAAAGAGACGCTTCTCAACTTTAAAAAAAAATTTCTTTTAATGAAAAGTCCAGAATTTTTGAATGAATAGAGGACAACGAATGAAAAATGTGACCAACCGAAACTATCAATCAACTACTTCTTTTTCTGTTATTTTTTAGATGCCGTTCCGATGCTTCGACCTTGTTCTGAATTTTTCTCATGCCATTGAATAGAACAAAAAAAAGGACACACTTCTAATCAATTCATGAAAATACTTGTTCCTTATACCAAATTAACAAGAAGGTCTTCGTTTTTTCTTCAAAAGTAAGTAGTTGTTGGTTGGCGAATGTTGATGGCTATTAGTATTGTCATTGACTGTGCAAACAGTGTGCACAAAACGTCCTTTTGTACGTACGGCTTTTCCCTTTCACCAACCTGTTCATGACTTTTTTGCTCTTTGATTCAATGATTCATTCCTATTTCTCAATTTATTATTTTTTTGGGAAAATCTATAATATTTTATTGAAAATTTCGTATGGAGTCGAATAGTATTTGTATTTATAAATATATGACCACTTTCAATTCAAAGAGAACAATTTCGATATGCAAATCACATTTATGACCTGATCTATTAAAAGAAAAATAGTATGAATAAAATGACAATTCGTTTTTATGTTTTACAGACGTTTATGGGGAAAGTGTTTTTATTTCGGCATAAAACTTAAAGGACCTAGATTTTGTAGGCGGAATTTTGATAAATTCGTTAATAATTTTTAACCCCTACAATTTTAGTACACAATTTTGATAAACATTTATTATTATTTACTAAAAGTTATAAAGATGCTTTTTCTCAATTAAAGATACAATTTTTATCGCATCCAATATTTATTATAATATTAGCCGACTGATTTGATTTTTCCTCGCTTTTTTAAACAATTTGTGAATTGTTATGTCCCTTTAAGTATACGGTAATAATAGCTACACGGAATACAGCTGATCTTACGAGAAATTGCGTATTTATTATTTTTTAATTAGAAAACAATTTTTTAAACATTTTTAATCCATTTCTGGTTTTATTTTTTAGTTAAATGAAGATTCATAGACTAGGGCGTCGAAAAAATATAACTTTTAAGTTGCAATGCCCCTTTTCGGACCTTTTTGAATTTTTGAAAACAACGTTTCCTTTTTTTGAATTTTTTTCGTGAAATACCAGTTTTCAAAAGATGAAAAATGTCAATAAAAAACTATCCATGCGTAAACTGAAAACCAAAATTTTCAACACCAAAAAGTTGTTTTTTTGAAAGTACATATCAATCTGACTAGTTAATTTGATTAAAAGCAAGTTCTAATCAATTCTAATCGAATTAAATGATGCTTCTTCTCCTTCTCCTTCTCCACATCTTATTCTTCTTTGTTTCTGGGTGTGCCGTTCTAAGAACATCCCCCCCCCCCACTATATCAAAAAAGTTCGTACTTCTTTCTTCCATCATCAAACAATATTTAAGGCGTGGCAATTTGTTCAACGAAATCAAACTTGAAAATTTGTTTGGAAAAATCCAAAAATAAATCCCCTGCCAACGAACCACATAAACATCGTCGTAAAAAAGTTTTAAAACTCCGGGTGTCAACGGCGGCTTTCGTTTATACTCGCAAAATATATATTTTCTAGTTTTTCTGTTCTTCTTGCCTTTCTTTTCTTCTAAACTTGCAAATTGCCAGCAATTTTATCGGAAAGGTCACTCACTCTCCCCCCTAACAATTGTTACCAAATTTGCAGTTCACTCCCCTTTTTCTCTTGCACTGTTATTTATTTTTCATTTCAAAGTTTCAAAGTTTGTACACCGATTTTTACTTTTGATTGATCTTCTTTGATTATTGTTTATGAAATAGGGATATAGTTATTATTATTATTATTGTTATGTATTGTGACTGATGCGCAAAAGTTTTCGATTTGTTCCATTTATTCGCTGATTTTCACTTTCACCCTTCTGTTTTCAATGACTATATGATTAGATTTCGTTTCTTATTTATCTTTTTCGTTGTGTCGAAATATCTGAAAATGTTTTTTTTGGCAAATTCTCAGAAATCTAAGTATTTTTCTCTTATCTAAAATACATATTTCTATAAATAATTATTTTAGTTACTTTAAAAATAAGTAAGAATGAACAAAAATTCGTTATCTTTTGCAGTTCGGCACTATCAATTGTAGTATTATGATTTTCTATCAATACTTTTTGGCAAAAAGTTTTTGCCTTGAGAAAAATGATTGATATTCGCTTTTTGGGCTGCTTTGTCTTTTTTTTTCGGTTTTTATCATAAAAAGAACAATAATAGTACTAAATGTGTGCATATGAGTATAATTTCTAACGAAATCGAACTTACCGTACTCATTAAAGGTGCACAAAGGTTTTTCAAAATAAGAACTATCGATTTTTAAAGCGGAAAGGAAAAAAATAATAAAATAACTATTGTCAACTCAATTATTCTTGATCATTGTGTTCGGAGGCTGCTCAACCTCATAGCCGCTCCGCACTCACGCGACGCGGTGACCTCCCACTCAACACACTGAAATATTGGCGCGAAAATTAATTTTTCAAATTTTCCAGTGTGTTGAGTGTCGGCAGCCGCGTCGCGTGCGCTCGGAGCGGCTGTGAGGTTGAGCAGCCTTCCGAACGCAATGATCAAGAAGAGTTGCAATAATAATAATTATTTTTTACACGTGACATTACCTACATTATTTTGAAAAAAAAGCAATTTTCGATAACGTTCTACAATTAATACGGTAATTTCGATAGATCGCTCTTGATGTTGTACCTTATTTTTGAATTATTGTTTTAGAATTTATTGTGGCCACCGTATCCCCCTATGAAAAACAAAAAGGCTGGAAGAAAAGAACGAACTGATTTCCAGTTTTACAATGAGTGGGTGTTAATTAAAAGTTGCTCGAAATAGAACGAATGAACGTCATTTTGGGAATTTCATTTTATTTGTCTTGTGCTGAACGCCCGTGGTTTGATCAAAAGTCAAACCTATGCCTGAGCTTGTTTTCAATGCGGGACCTAGACAGTATCAACAGTTTTCCCGCGATTTACGCATCGATATTACAACATGGTGTCTGTTTTCTGACTATTATTTATTTCATGAATATAATGGCTAACTTTTGGACCTACCCAGAAACTAAAAAGGCCGCAAGAAAAAGCAAAAAACGGCTCTTGATCATATTTTCTGCAATTATGGACTTGCTCCAGCAAAATGTGTCCCAGGTCTCGAAGCGAAGAGTAAGAACCTTTGATGGTCTCGCAGAGATGTAGATTTCCCGTAAATCTGCTACAATAAATTGCATTTTTTTGCAATTTTAGTTTCTGGGTAGGTCCATTATTGAATTGCGTAGGCAGTTGAGAGCGCATCCATTATTTCCATTTTTATGAGATTTTTACTGAAAGTTTATGAAAATGGACGTCTCGAAATGTTTTTTATGATGTTTCTGAATACATCATCAAAAAAAAACAGTTGTGGGGGGAAACCTTCAAATTGTCGTGACGAATTGTTACAGAACGGTGCGTGCAACGGTGCTACACTGGTAGCACGTAAACGGTGCGTGCATATTTATGTAGTGTCCACTTTTTTCTGTTTTACATCACAGGTTCTCCAAAGTGCTCCTTCCATAATGTTCTATGAAAACCAATCGTTTGTTTTTTTCCCCCCTGCAAATTCGTTGAGTAATTGCAAAGAGTCTTCACATAGTCTATACTCAATTTCCGAACAAAGTTGAAGGGAACTTTTCCGTATTCCATTTATTTCTCCTCCAAGCAGCAGCAGCAGCGGCGGCAGCTCCATTTTTTGCTCATAAGGATTCTTCAATCGTTCCTCGTCTCGTCTTTTGTCACTGTTTGATGTTTACATTTCGCTCTCTTTTTTTTCTATATATCTACCGTCAGTTTTTCCTCTTTATTTTCATTCACCGGAGGAGAACCATTGAATTCATTCAAATTCTCGACAAAAATAACACCTTTCTGGATTTATTTTTCGGTTTTGGTTGGAAAGAGGAAGAAGAAGAAGGAGAAGAAGAAAAAACGCAATTCTTCATCGTTTTCTCGGTTTTGGTCGTAACTCAATATATCAGATGAATAAATCTTTGTAGAACAAACAAACGGGAGCGAGAAAGTGTGGTTTCTTGTCTTGTCTACAACTCAATCTTTTTTCGGTTTTTTTTTTTCCAAAAAAAGTTTTGGAGGAAGAAACGTTTCTCTTTCGAAATCCAAAATTTTACTTCTGAACCCATTTTCCATAATGCGCAATTTTTTAAAGTTGCTCTTGGCGACGGAAAAAGTAAAAGAAGAGAATCTCTCATTTTGGTTCGTTAGATGACGGGCTCTGACTTGATTATGCTTGTCTTTTTGGAGTCGATTTCTTTGTTCATTTCCTTCTCCTTCCTTGTATTTAGTATAAAGTTTGTGTGTTGGCTTTCATCGATGGTCATTTAGCAATAAGTCTGGTTTTTGTTTTTTCTTTACACTTGATTGAGCTTTCGTTTCGAAACGTTTCATAGGAATAGTATTGGCAGAACGTTTGTTTTTTATGAGTGAATACTGTAGTTTGATGAGCCGGATGCGAAATGTTGGTTGTGAAATTTGTTCGTTCGCTTTTGAAAAGTTCAGTTTCAATTTGTTTATTTTTCAAAAACGATAAATTTATGACAACACACCACTGCAAGTTCTGGTCTTGCTCTAGTATTCTATGAGTTCTTTACGGGTGCTAAGTAGGTGCGATTCAAGTGTGTCACCGCCGTCCTCGGTAAAATATCTTCGTTGTATTGTAAAGCCAAATAATTCGGATTTTTTGCCGCGTTGGCAATTTGCCAACCTGATTGAGGATAAAGTGAACCGAAATTGTCATCAGTTGGTGTGCGCACACTGTTACGACAAATTGCACACACGCAAAAAATTCGAATTTTTTACAAATGGCATTTTAACGCCTACAACGCATGAAAAAATGAAGTGTTTGCGTTAAATACATAAAATATAGCTTAATCTAACTTTTTTCACTTCAAATTACAAAATGTCGTCAATGAATAGCTGAATATAACGCGTTTTGTGAAGCCGTGCCGCAAAATTGCAAAAATGCCAAGAATGCCCGCTTTTCTGCGTTCAATTTTTAACTGTCGTCATTTCTTAGTTATGCTGTTCGTTCAATTCGATTCAAAACGCGCACCACTGTTTTCGTAAGTTTATATGTCCTTTTCCATGTCCGTACGTATTGAAAATATTATTTTTGAGTCATAAATTCATTTTTGGTATCTATTGGACCAATTATGAAAACATAATTTTTTTCCCGTGAACCGGAACACGCCAAAAAACCTAGATTTGTCAGTAGAGCGCGTTTGAAATCGATTTGTTTCTACAATAGTCGGTTCACTTAGTCCACCGTAACCTGGATCGAAGTCATCCTGTTCATCCCAACTCCCTTTTTGAGCTCTATGGAGTTCCACTTTAATTAGAAAAATGTGTTCCTTTAAAGAAGTTCTTAACTATTTTTACCAGAATGAAATAAGAATCCAAAATTGATAAAAATTCCTTCAATATTTACATTATTTATTTTCGTTAAAAGCGCATTTCAATTTTTCATCTTAAACCCTTTTGCTCACAGCTTAAAAAATAATCAATTGTTGATAAGACCTCTGCTGTACATTTCCACTATTATTATACCTAAAAGTGAATCATTTTTGTTTTCATAAAAACTTCACTTTTTTCAGTCCAAATTCTTTAAAATCTCATCCTAGTATTTTTTACGAACTTATTCCTCTCAATTCACATAAAGTTTGATGTTTCCTTCTCTCATTTTTTTTCCTAATTACTTCATCATCTTTTCCTCGTTTTTTTCCAATTGATATTGATTTTTTAAACATGCTCCTTCCTCATTTCGAGATTTTTGCAGGTAATTTCCAAAATATTCATCGACTAACTTTTATCATCTTTTATATCAATTTTGAAAATCTTTTGTAAGGTGAGGAATATATATTTTTTTTTACAAAAAAAATTAAATATTTTGTTTTCAGAGTAAAACATGAAAAAGCTGAAACGTAGATTGAGTGCTGCATTTCGGTCGGGAAGTAATAATAATGTAAGCACTGTGAGTTCGGGTGGATCGTATTATGATTCTGAATGTGGTGAGTTTTAGGAAATTTGCAAAATGAAAACTATTTTTGGGAATTTTTCTTTTTCCAGATACTAGGAGCAATATTGTAATCGGTTATGGAATGATGTCTGCACCATTACATGGAAGAGGATGGACGTTATCTGAATCGATGAGCCATTTATCGGATAAATTAGCAGTTGACGGCGCGATTTTAGAAGAATGCGTCGATCCGGCATCGCTTCTACGAGTTTCGAGAGGCGGAACAGCTGGTCGTCGATATGATTCGAATGTGTGAGTTATTTTTAGATATAGTGGTTTTTTTATGATTTATTGAAACTTGAAAAATGGTATTTTACATAGGTGGGATAGTGTTATTTCAATAAATTCAGAGTTAAGGGGGCACAGCCTCAAAATTAAAAAAAACGTTAATGAGGGTACACGTTTTCGGCGCCTATTTTTTGCAAAAAAAATGGTTTTTGGTTCGAATCAAAAGCTTTTCTGAAAAAAGTTTAAAAAAAAGCTTTCTACATCGACCCTGATGTCTCGAAAATAGTTAAGAGGGGTACTACCGAAAAAAGAGCACTACCCCACCTATGGTATTTTAGGGTAACTCTTTTTCAGATAAATTCATTTCAAAAACACAGCTTTCAGAAGTTTAAAGGAGGGCTTTAAATTTTAAAGGAATTTGGCTCTCGTTTGAAAGTTTTTTAAAATATTTTACTGAAAACTAAAAAAGCTACCTTTTCAGAAAAAAATAATTCAGGAAGCTTGAAAAGTTAAAAAAAACCCTCTCTCAACAAAAATCTAGAAAAAAATTTAAAAAACAAAATTTTTAAATTTTAAAGGTCTTTACGCAGATTATAAATGAAGTTAAAACGTTTAAAAAAATCATACTCATGTTATAAATGGGTTTAACCAATTTTTTTAAATTCAGAGAAGAAGAAAAAAAAACAGAAAAAACGAGCTACCTGGAAAAAAGGGCCACCGCGGAAGAACTTGTGTTTCTAGTCCGCGAAAGTTTGGTTTCCTAGGCCAACTATTAAATTTGGAGGGTAGGACAATTCATTAGAAAACTAAAATATTATACGACAAAAATATTTTCGACAATTTCCTAAGAAAACAAAAATATTAGATGACAATTTCATTAGCGACTAATTCATTGGAAAACCATTTCCTTAGAAAATCGCATTGGAGCGCGTTTGCTGGAGGGTAGTCCTTGTGTTTGTAGCGTTTCAAGACGCTAACGATATTTAAGGCGCATGCGCCTTGAAATGTCTCTCAACGTCACGTTGGTTGCCGGCCCTGATCGTTGAGAGACGCAGACATTTCAAGGCGCATGCGCCTTAAATATCGTTAGCGTCTTGAAACGCTACAAACACAAGGACTACCCTCCAGCAAACGCGCTCCAATGCGATTTTCTAAGGAAATGGTTTTCCAATGAATTAGTCGCTAATGAAATTGTCATCTAATATTTTTGTTTTCTTAGGAAATTGTCGAAAATATTTTTGTCGTATAATATTTTAGTTTTCTAATGAATTGTCCTACCCTCTAAATTTGTGCGTGTTTATTCATTTTTAAACTTTTTTTTTGCTTTTTTTTGCATTTAAAATGAAAAACAGAGCAAAAAGTAAAATTTTGGAATTGTTTAGTTTCTAAACAAATACAACAAAAAGTACGGTTATTTAAAAAACAAACATTCATCAGCTTGTTTTTCATGCAAAATTATAACGTTGTTTCATTTTAAATGCGAAAAACAAAAATAAATTTAAAAAATAAATAAAAACGCGCAAATTTAATAGTTGGCCTAGGAAACCAAACTTTCGCGGACTAGAAACACAAGTTCTTCCGCGGTGGCCCTTTTTTCCAGGTGGCTCGTTTTTTCTGTTTTTTTTTTCTTCTCTGAATTAAAAAAAAATTTTTAAACCCATTTATAACATGAGTATGATTTTTTTTAAACGTTTTAACCTCATTTATAATCTGCGTAAAGCCCTCTTTTAAAATTTTAAAATTTAGTTTTTTAAATTTTTTTCTAGATTTTTGTTGAGAGAGCGTTTTTTTTAACCTTTCAAGCTTCCTGGATTCTTTTTTTCTGAAAAGGTAGCTTTTTTAGTTTTCAGTAAAATATTTAAAAAACTTTCACATGAGAGCCAAATTTATTGAAAATGTTGTTTTCTTTTTGCAAATAGTCAACTTTGAATTACAGGAGGACTTTGCGGAGATAATAAATGTATCTTAAAGGAGGGCTTTACGCAGATTATGAATGCGCCTGGGATGAAAATAGGCTTCAGACTCATTCCAAAAATGTTTTTAAAATTTTCTAAGACCACCTAGAAGCCGAGAAAACACGCCTCAAAACAATGGCCTAGAAAAAAGGGCCACCGGCGAAAACTAGTCCGCAGACATGAAAAGTCCAAAAAAATGAAAAAAATTCATAAATTAAGATGAAAAAACATTAAAAAGTACTAATATAAGCATTCTGCATACATATTTATTGACGAAACACGAAAAAAGCTCATAGGAAAAAGTTCGGCCAGGTGACCCTTTTTTCTAGGCCATTGTTTTGAGGCGTGTTTTCTCGGCTTCTAGGTGGTTTTAGAACATTTTAAAAACAGATTTGGAATAAGTATGAAGCCTATTTTCATCCCAGACGCATGCATTAGCTCCGTAAAGCCCTCCTTTAAATGAAAATAGACTTCATTCTCATTCCAAATCTGTTTTTAAAATTTTCTAAAACCACCTAGAAGCCGAGAAAATGAGCTTCAAAACGATGGCCTAGAAAAAGTTGGCCTAACTTTTTCCTATGAGGTTTTTTCGTGTTTCGCTGGAATGCTTATATTAGTCCTTTTTATATGTTTTTTTCATTTTTTTGGATTTTTCATGCCTGCCAACTAGTTTTCGCCGATGGGAACTTTTCTCGGCCATTGTTTTGAAGCTCGTTTTCTCGGCTTCTAGGTGGTTTTAGAAAATTTTAAAAACAGATTTGGAATTAGTATGAAGTCTATTGTCACCCCAAACGCATGCATTAGCTCCGTAAAGCCTTCCGTTAAGAATCTCGAACTCTAAGCTGTGAAAATTATGAATTGTTTTATTTTCTCCGATTAATATCGCAAATTAAAATGTTCTCTAAAATTCAATAAAAATTTCAGGAACTATCTAAATGGCAGTGTATACCATCCGCCACCAAGGACCCACAGTCTCTATCAACCAAGGAATTATAATCATCACAATCATCACAGGAATTCGTATTATGGATCGAATGCATGTGAGTTATTTTCGAAATTCGACTTGAGATATAAAATTTTTGGGTCTGCAACTTTAAATAAAATGGATAAATAAACTGAAATGAAGTGTCCTTTTGGGGATACACACACACACTCGTTTCTCATTTGAAAATGCTGATTTTTATCTATATAAGCATTTATCTGGGACTTTCTTTTTTTTGTTGTTTTTTCAATGGAGCTGTATTTCCTGTATTTCGAAATTTTTGTCACCTGGAAGAAGGGAAAGGTCAAGGTCGATTAAATTGAAGAAAAAATGAGTTTTCTTTTGAAATGCACCTGGTTCTGATCACGCAATGTTGTGAAACGACACAATGATGATGCTTTTTCGAAAATAATATCCTAGAAATATTCCCACTTGTTTTTTTCGTCTTTTGTTGAATTGATTTTACTTTGACACGACGAAACTCTTCTTTCTTCGGTTTTTTCCTCTTTTTTTTGAAATTCCTCTTCTTGCCAAGCAAAATGTCTTTTGAATGTGGTAATTTGTCGATTAATCACTATTCAATTTCCTCGTTTTCTATTGCCGGGGGAGGACAATGTTGAGTTAATTGATACTTTTACATTTTTCCTTTATTTTTCGTTTTTCTGCGATCATTTCCCGTTACCTTTTTTTTCTCCTTTTTTTGTTGGTATTCTTCCGGTTTTATTGCAAATTTAAACATTGAAAATTGGCGATTTTTCAGAAAATTTATATTAAGTTGAAAATATTTTTGTTTTATGAGAAAAATGAGTAAAATAAGAAAAATACTTGAATGTAACAGAAACAATTCTTCAAAACGATTTTTTAAAAAGATTCCCATGATAATGTGTATCCTTGTGAATGGTGTAAATATTAGAATATACTGTTCGTTCAATTCGATTCCAAACGCGCACCACTGTTTTCGCAAGCTTGTGTGGTCTTTACCGTGTCCTTACGTATTGAAAATATTATTTTTGAGTCATAAATTCATTTTTGGTATCAATTGGACGAATTATTAAAAATAATTTTTTTTGTCCGAGCACCGGAACACCCCAAAAAATCGAGGTTTATCAGTAGAATCGGTTTGCTTCTACAGTAGAATTTTTTCAATTTTTTGAAATGGACTACTGTAGAAGCAAACCGATTCCAAACGCGCTCTACTGACAAACCTCGATTTTTGGAGTGTTCCGATGCACGGACAAAAAAAAATATTTTTCATAATTCGTCCAATAGATACCAAAAATGCATTTATGAACCAAAAATAATATTTTCAATACGTACGGACACGGAAAAGGCCACACAAGCTTGTGAAAAAAGTGGTGCGCGTTTGGAATCGAATTGAAAGAACAGTAGATATATCTCTACTGCATTTGTTTTTAGAAGTTTTAAGTTAGTTGTTATTTACTTCTTTTTTTAAAATTTTTGCCTAAATTGAGAATTTTTGACCGTTTTTGGTAGTTGTTCAGCATTTAACGAAATTTGATACAAAAATGCATTAGTGCTGATTGACTCTTCATATCATATTAATATTATATTATTATTATATGCTTATTATATTCTTCTCTTTTTGAACGATATATCTATATTATTATATAGATATTTATTTATTTACTTTGTGGAAAGAAGAAATAATAAGATTTTGATTCATTGTTTCACAGCTGGCTGGGTGTGATGGGGTTTCTCCCCACAAAACGACGAATAATCTGTTGCTTGCAACCATCTGGTAACATCACGACAAGCAAAAAGAAGAGGATGAAGAAGTGGTGTGGGGGGATGAAACATTTGGATATGTTCGTTTTGTCAAAAATGATCAAATTGCGGTTTTCGACAGGATTTTATTGATTTTTTTGGTTCTAATAAGTTTTGAAGCTAGATGAGTATTTTTTATTCGCCTTGGCAGTAAAAAAAAACTTCATTTTTTGGCGATTTGCCAACGTGATTTAAAAAAAACAGCAATTATTGATTCTTTTTTAGCCTTCTGAATATGAAATCTAATTTCCTCTGCAAAAATTTGTCGTTATGAGCCCCCTTGAGATAAGAATTGGTTGCCAAAGATATATTCAAATGTTTATTATATTTTTTCTCACGAATGAGCTTTCTTTTTCATTTATTTTGTTGTTGATGAAGGGAATAAATGAGCAGAAGCTGCTCCACTAACATGGCAAGTACCTGAAGTATTGCTGGATGTATTTTTTTTTTTGAAAAAGGAACTGTTTTCCACAAAAAAAAGAAAGGGTTTCAAAATTTGTTTTTTTAAAGCCAATATTTTGAAAATTTTGCCCATTTTTAAAATTCCGTTTGAATTAGCTTTTACTTATCAAGAAAATCAAGAAACCCTTTAGGTACTTGTTCCCCCTCGTTCATCGAAATCCCTTGTTGTTCCTCACGCCTCTGTAATTGTGAATAGTTAACCAAATTGCGTGAATTGTGCTTCCGTTTCTTTCTCCTCCTTCATTTATTCGTTTTTCTTCATTTGCAACGGCGTCGTGCTCCAATTATCGTACTTTTCTCGCAGTCTTTCTGTTTTTTTTGTTGCTTTTAGCAGTTTTTATATTATTAGCATGCTTGCTATGAAGCAGATGCCATTATTTTTGTTGTCTAAAAAAATTGAGTGAACATTTGAAACCTCAATATCAATTTTTAAAAATAGAGAATAAATCGATTTTTTTGTTTTTTTGTACTTTTCGATATACTGGTTACTATGCATTATTTTTATAGTCTTTTTTCGTTTTAATAGCCCTATTTAATTATTACATTTTTTATTGTTTCTATTAGAAACTTTCTAACATGAAACAAAGAAGCTTTAAATATTCGTTTCTTCCGGTTTTCTAACCTTGAGGGGACCTTATTTCAAAATTTTATTTTTCTTATTTGAATTAAAGTTTTCAAGCTAAAAATATTTAGAAAAAGTCAAATTTTTCCTTGCTTCAATCGATTTGGTTATTATATTTAATTAGGAGGAAAAAGTCGGCGCAATGTGGGAAGCACAGTGATTTTATTGATTTTTTGATATTTTTGGCTAAAAATTGAAAATATAATAGAAAAAACGTTTGTCCGCGGAAAGTTGAGTTTCTAGGTCATGCGAAAAATACAAGAACCTGGCTGAAATTTTGGCCTTTGGGTTTTTGTGAGAGCTAATAGGACCATTAAATGTGTCAGCTAAGAAAAAGCCTCCTTTGTTGGCTACGTAAAACGGGGCACAACTCAAACTACAACTACTTTTTATACTTTCCGCTTTTGTCCCCCCCTTGGCCTCCTTTCATCCGAAAATTTTCCGCCGTTTGAATCAAAGCGTTGATGTTCTTTTTGGCAAAGTTGTTGCACTTCTTTCTCCTTCTTTTTCCCTTCTTCATTCTTCTTTTTCTTTTATATCCCGGACAAATTCATACATATTGAGAATGAATCTGTTTCACTTTATTTGATCATTTACATTCAAATCAAAAACACAAAATTGTACGGCTTTAAATTGACAAAAGTTGAGAGGGTTTTTGGTGTTTAAAGGGCGACTCTTTTTTTCTCATTGATTGTCGGAACTTTGACGAAATATCAAGGGAATTATGGCGAGAAATGTGTGTTTTTTTCACTACAATTTGTAATACAAAATGTTCTGGGAAATTGGCTGCTCTAAAGGTTTTTCGTTGAACTCTAAAGGTTTTTTTTATTGATTTTTGAATACCTAAAAACTTTTAAATTTAAGAAATCCAATTTTTTCTTATGCTCTTAGTTGCAACATGCTTCTTTTTTTCCAAAAAATCTTGTGATTCTAAAGATTCTGAACATGGAATCTAATTTCTACAAGTTTCTCAAGTTTCTTCGCTTCTGCAGAAATTTTTAGTTTTTTTTTTGTTGAAAAGGGATTAAAATTTTGCCCTCGTAACCCCTTTTCCAAAAAAAAAATTTTTCTGGGATAGAATTGGTTGCCAAAGATATTTATAATATATTTTTCTGAATTATTTTGTTATTGGGAATAAATTCGGCAAAAATAGAGCGGTTTTCTGCTTTTTCTCGCAATCAGGGAGATGTTCTTCTTCTTCTTCTTCAGAAAAAAAGTGCTCTCGGAAAATTGGATTTAAAAATATGACAAGTTCAATTTTCGTTTTTGGACGCACAAGCCTATGTATTTCTGTGTTTTTTTCAACAACACGAGAATAACAAACGAGATTCCTTGACAGCATGGATTCCATGAGATGGAAGGAAGAACTTCCTGTTTAGGAGTGGTTTTTTCTTCGAGAGTAGGCTACAATTTTCGAAAAAAAAACAACAACTCGATTGAATATTCGCTAGAATTTGGATGTAACTGAGTTTTGGAAAAAAATGTTTTGGCTGCTTGTGTTGGATGATTTTTAATTTTTTTTTTGGTTTAAAGGGGGGCTGAGGGGACGAAATAAATAGTTTAAAAATGATGAAAGTATGATTGTTGATAAATAAATGAAAAAATCCAAAAAAAATGGCGAAAACAACATTTTCGAAAAAAAAACCCATAACCCAGGTGTTCGCCCTAATGGCCGAAGAAACGTTTTTGGTTTTCTAGGCCATTTGTTTTTTTTCTCGGCCGCCTATTTTCTAATCTTGTTTTTCTTTTCTTTCCAATTTTTTTCAGGGAAAATTATCCCAAAAAGAGTATTAAAAAAATAAACGTTCAAAAAAATGTATAAAAGAAAATTTTAAAAAATATATATTTTCAAAAAATAAAATTAGGCGGCCGAGAAAACAGAGACGGCCTAGAAAATCAAAAAGCGCTTCTTCGGCCATTAGGGCGAAGAGAGGGGGGTATGAGTTTTTCTTTGGATTTTTTTTTTCATTTATGCTCCGGTTCTTATTGTAAAAAAAAATGTGGCTTTTTGAATGCTGCCAACTTTTAGAAGAAACCACCAAGAATTCTGAATGCCAGTTTCCAGTTTCCAGATTTTGTATTTTTTATGATGTTTCTGGATAAATCTATTAGATATTTCTTTCGTATAGCTTTTCTTCCCCCTTGGCTTGTGCTCATTTTCGAAAGACGAAAAAAAAGCCACACTTGATTGATTTATATTCATTTCATTTTTTTGTTTCAACTTTCATACAAAATTTTGAAAATTTCGGCCTCATTTCTTTTCGTCATTTTGGCGGTGGTGGTGCTCAGTGTTCTATTATATACGCCTCTCATCTCATATTCATTTCGATCGTTTGTCATTCACATTAATTTTTGGCTTCACCCCTCTTTAGGAGCTCGCTTAGGTCTTCTTCTTTATGGAGACCGCTTATTTTGTTTTCCGGTCAAAATTTGGCGGTCATATCTTAATTATACTGAATCCTAAGGAATTTAAAAAATTCTAATTTCCTTAAAAGACTTTTTTTCAAAGTAGTACGAGTAGGTTCCGGTGTTCATCACACACTAGAATTCCTTTTGTTGTGGCTTTTACGACGAAAAAAACAAGTTTTTTGTGTTAGTATGCTGGTGGCTTATACAAAAAGTTATTGGCTTCTAGTGGCCACGTCGTTGGAGGCTCGTTTTTTAATGTTATTATTATCCGGGGGTGACACCAATTGGTGTATTTCACTGGTGCTACACACACACACATATGCCGAAAAATGTTCGAGTCTCTTGATTTGCGAAGAGTTTTTGATGTCGTAAGGTCATTCAATGGATGTTGATTGTTGTTCAATAGATGATGTTGGTGTGCTCCTTCTATTCTGGGGTTTCAAAACATTTATTTTTGAGTTTTGTTCGGTCAGCGAAGGGTGAAAAAATCATCATTTTCAATAAATGTCGTTTTCTTTTATAGGAAACATAGGTATGTGTGGTAAATTCCTTTTTCTGCTCGACTATGCATTTTTTCTATTTTTTAAATTAATCTTTATTTTTTTGTGAAAAACTAAAAACCTGTTAAAAAGTGATCAAGAGACGAAATAAATGATTTTTAAATGAAAAGAGTGGCTTTTTAATATATTAGCGGTGAAAAATTCAAAAAAAGTCAAAAAATTCACCCGTGGCCGACGAAAGTTAGTCCCTTTTTCTTCACTAATTCATAGATAACCGTACTTTTTAATTTTAAGATTAATTTTTCTTTTCTGAGAGGAAATCGAAAACTTGCAGAAACGGTTTTATAGTGTTTTCAATAGAAAAAAAAGAAAATTCATTAAGAAAAATGAAATAAAAGGAAGATTCTACACATTTCATAGCAGTTTCTTGCTCTGTTTTCCGCATATCGTAAAGTATTATTACCTATTTCTCTTGAGATGCTATATAAGAAGAAAAACCGAAGATATGTATTGAAAATGGTGGTTTTTTCTCGCTTCGCTTCGTTCGTTCTTCCCGAATACGAAACGGGCTTATTCCTCGGCAATGTTATAGACGAAAAAAAAGGGGGGGGGGGGGGGACGACAACGACGGCGACAATGCAATGGTTGCTCCGACTCTCGCTCTTGCTCCAAATATGGAGAAGAGAAGGGTGTGCGTGCATGTTATGTTCGTCGCCTCTCGTATTCTTGCTTCTCTCCGTTATCCTCCCTTTGCTTTCCATTTTTCCCCTTCTTATTCACTTTTAATATTCAGTGTTGCGTATCCGAATCCATGAAGTCCCTCTCTATCTGTCTCTATCTCTCTTTATATATTTCGAATGCTTATAAGGAGATATCGTTTGGATAAAAAAAAAGTAGTCTATTTTGAAAAATGCTCATTTATTAGTTTCTTATTGGGCTCATTATTCATTTCCTAGGGTTTTTTTTAGATGTAGACTAAATATTCCATTTTGTTTGCGTAGGTTGATTTGGAAAAATTATAAACATGTATTAATATCTATTAAAGTCACGTCAAAATTATTGAGTTTTGTGTTAGCTATGACCAGTTTTCCCCCTTGAAATGATAAGTATTTCAAAATTTAGATATCTGCTGTGAATATTTTTTTCTGCAAGATTTTACACAAATTGCAGTGAACTAACGTAGAATTAACAATATGTTTAAAATTAATTGATACAGTAATTTTAATTTTTAAAAAGACTGACTGCTCTCTTTAACAAAAAAACACTAAATTCTAAACAAATTGGTCAAATTGACATCAAAAACTGAAAACATAAAGTGGAGTATGTCTTTAAGCTTATTTTTGAAAATTTTCTAGATTTCAACTCTTGGACTCAAATCTTTATTATATTAACTGGCACACTGTCTTTAAAGAATCACATTTTTTATTCTTTATATATTTTTCATATTTTTTGACTTCCAATTATTTTTCGTGTGCTCACAATAAGCACAATAACTTTTTCCAGTGCTCATTTCCACTTTTACTTAACTTTTTCATTGAAATGAACAGGTCGGTATAGTTTTTTTTTTCGAATCATTCGAAAAATCATCTATATTTAGCAGTCTTCTCAATTTCCCTTCTAATCCTAATCCTTCCGTTGTAATCTTGATGATATTTGGGGCCTCTAGAAAAAAGCGAAGAAAAAAAAAATCATATCTCGTTGTTATCATCATATTTTTTGCTCTTTTCCCGCCGTTTCAAAATTCATAAGGAATTTTTTATGATATGTTTTTTTTTTCGGAATCGTTATGCATTTCTAAATAGAAAAAGGGATATATGTAATTTTTCTGGGCCGGATTTTTGGTTCATCGAATTCGCTGAAAATTGTAATAAAAAGTGGCTTTGTTGGAATATTCTTTGTCTTGTTTCTTTTTTTTCCGTTTGCCTTTGATTTACTTCATTATTCTTCTAAAAATCATGTTTTTTTCCGTGAAGATGAATGAAAGCACATCGACAAATGGATTATCGTCGCTAAAATTGTCAAATGCTTCAAATAGTCATCACGTGAATAATGATCCGATTTCTGAGACTGAAAATTTGTTAGATTTGGCTTATGAAGAAGCAGAATCGGCGAAATCGGATAGAGAGGTTGAGGTGTTGAGTGAAGAGGAGGAAGAAGAGGATGAAGTTTGGTCGAATTCCGAAAACGAAGGAAGTAAAAAAGGGCTGGTTTTGGAAAATCGAATGTGCAAATCGGCGACTTTTCATGATTTTTGTGATGATGAAGAGATTGAGAATTCATTGAATTTAAAACGCGTCGTTTCGACGCTGAAAGAAGAAGATGATGAATATGAAAGTGCGGAGGATGGGGAAAGACAGAGGAATGATGATGATGATGATGAGGAGGATGATAGTGAAATTGTTGTAGAGGAGGAGGAATTGTCGCCGGATGATTTAGAAAGTTCTAAACCATCGAATAATATTGAAAAAGAGCACTGTGATAATGAGAAGAATACGAATTCAAAGAAGAGTAATAAAAAGTCGAAAGAAATTTGTGATGATCAAAAACAGCGATTTCGAATGAGAAAAAGTAGCACGTTTGCGTCGTTTTTGAATATTTTTGTAGCTCGGAAAAGGTCCGGGAGAGAATCTGGTGGAATTCGGGAGGGGGAACGATTGATGTCGAGGAGTAATTGTATGATTAGGCCTAGTATATCATTGTGTAGGTTTTCTTTTTAAAAAAGTTGCAGACCAAATAATTTATTTAAAAAAAATTCAATTTTGTTTAAAAAAGTATTTTTTTCAGCTGTTGTTCAAGAATCAATGATACTTGGATCAGATGGAGAAAGTGTCGAAGTATCGCCATGCACATCCGATCAAACACCTACCGGAGTTCCGCCAAGGTATTCGAAATATCCAATTCAATCCATATTTCAATATTTTCAGATATATTGTAAATGTGAAGATGAGACAGAAACCAAGCCGGAAATGGAGTGAGGTAGGCTAATTACTTTTTTATTTTCAAAAAAAAATATTAGTTGGTTTGGAATTTTAAATTTGTGTTGTTTTCAAGATTGAAAAGAAAAACAAATTAATTTATGTTTGACACGCGAAAACCCGGAAGGCGAGGAAGAAGAAGAAGTACGAATCAATGACCAAATAAATAAAATTGGCAACAAAAAAATTCTGACTTTTGAAAGAGGGTTCAAAATACAAACATAATGGGCTATGTAGAACATTTTCACTCTAAAAATCTAATATTTTCCAAAAAATTTAAGAAGAAGAAGCTAAATGTGATTTTTTAACTTATAATTATTATGAAATTTGGAAATTTCCGATGGATTTCGGAATTTTCAAAATAATTAGAATGAAAAAATAAAATTTTGAAATTTCAGGAGGAAATATCGAAACGTCTGTCGCTTCCAGCGGATTTACGGCTTCCAGTTGCTGTTGTCGATAAGTTGAATCGAACACCAACGTTAGATCAGCCATTGACAAGGAAGAATCGAAGAGCATCATTGGTGAGAAAGATAGAATTTTCCCGAAGGGAATTTTTAATAATGTTTTTCAGAGTGAAATCGGTTTCGGGAAGCTGGAAACGTATGAGAAATTGGAAAAGCTTGGAGAGGGGACATATGCGACGGTTTATCGGGGAAGATCGTTGTTGACCAATAAAATTGTTGCATTGAAAGTGAGTTTTTTTTGAAATTGAACATTTTTTGAACCAGAGGATTTTATGATACTTATTTTGTAGTATGCAGAAAACTTTAGAATTTCACAATTATCTATTTTCTTTGAAAAACTAATTGTTCTATCCACATCAGACTTTAATTTATGTTCCTGATGTAAAGTTTTTATTGCAACATAAAATTCGCTTTTTTTTCAGGAAACTCGTTTGGAGCAAGAAGAAGGAGCTCCGTGTACAGCAATTCGCGAAGTTTCACTGCTTCGAAATTTGAGGCATGCAAATGTGGTCACATTACATGATATTATTCATACGGATCGATTGCTGACATTAGTAAGAAAAACTTAATATTAAACAAAAAACTAAATACAATACTTTAAAATTTTCCAGGTGTTTGAATATGTCGATAGAGATTTGAAGCAATATATGGACTCTTGCAATAATGCAATGCATATGGGAAATATTCGTCTATTTCTTTATCAACTTTTACGTGGATTGGCTTATTGCCATCAGAGACGTGTACTTCATCGTGATCTCAAACCTCAGAATTTGCTAATCACTGCGAAAGGCGAACTAAAACTTGCGGATTTTGGACTGGCGCGTGCGAAATCGGTGCCGACGAAAACGTATTCGAACGAAGTTGTCACATTATGGTATCGACCACCGGATGTATTGCTTGGCTCGACGGATTATTCGACACATATTGATATGTGGGGTGTTGGATGTATTTTGTTCGAAATGGTTGCCGGGAGGGCTCTTTTTCCTGGTGGAACGACTGATGAACAGCTTGGTCTTATCTTCAGAACGTTAGGATCTCCGAGACCTGATCGACATCCGACGATTTGCGAGAAACCGACCTATTATCCATATTCATGTCGGGTTTATAATCCCGAGCCTTTGTGCCGTCAAATTCCGAGACTTGAAGCTCATGGTTATGAGTTATTGATGCGATTTTTGAATTATGAGGGAAGGAATCGAATTTCAGCTGCAGAGGCGGTTAAACACCCATTTTTGAGAACAATTTATGTGAAGGTAATTAATACATGTTTTGATTTTATATTTTGAAGGCTTTCTATTGATCATACTCTAGAATACTCAATACGGTTAAAGGTGCACAGCTTTTTTTGAAAAATATACTTCTTATAAAAACCCCATGTTCCTTTAATCGCGTCAAGATATCTACAGTACCACGCCTTGTCCAATAGAGCGAACTATCAACATCTTAATTAAGATTTCTGAATATATTTTTAAAAAATCAATTTTTTGCAGTGTTCCCATCTTCGCGACGAACAATCGATTCTCGATGCCGACGGAATTCACATTGAACGGGAATCAATGCATCATGATCATGGATCTCGACGCCATCACAGAGCAATGAGCGGGAAAGATAAAATGTACCGAATGAACGGAAGTCATCATACATAGGAAATATTTGAATTCGTTTCTTTTCTAAATCATTCTTATTCTCTATTAATCATTATAGTTTTTGTTCTTTTTTTTTCATCTACTTCGCTTTACGGGTTTTCCTCAATACAGCAGCAGAAGCAACAAAAAATAGAAAATTGCAACTTTTTTAAATAATAAAATTATTATTATTATATTATTTTTCTTTCTTTCTCCGGTATAGTAATATTATTAACATTGTTTGTTTGTGATTAACTCTCCTCTCTTCCTCTTTTTTCCTGTCGTTGTTTTCTGAACAATCGAGGAGATTATTATGAAATCTGTGAATAATATGAACCGAGTTTTTTTCTCTTGAAGTTTTCAGAAAAAAAACTTTATTTCTCACGCCCAAAGATGACATACAAATACAGTGATTGAAAAACAAATCTGGAACACAATTAGCGTTAATTATGCTTGGACCATTTTTGAGCTTTTGTCTACTGAATATTTACGAGAAAGGAAATTTAAAAAAAAATAAGGAAAAATCACAGATACGTACAGAAAAAAACGGGGATTGAATACGGGGAAAATATTTCACAATCTGAAATGAAAAAAGAAAAACGTTTTAGATTTGGTCTGAACAAATTCCGGGTTATAAGATGCAAAAAAAAATAATGATTTTGAACTAAAAATGACTAATTTGCAAGGAAAAAAAAAGCAAATCGAATACCCTGCCCAATATTAATTGTGAAACGAAAAAAAAAAGACACGATGAGTATTCTAGTCGGACCATTCATTTTTATCCTCTTCATCTTCTTCATCACTCGAATCGTCGATTCCCATGTTCATACGTCTCTCTTCCAATGCTTTCGCTAATGCGCCAGCAAGTCCACCCATTCCAGCAACACCCGATGATTGACTTTTGCGACGTTCTTGTTCAGCGGCAGCATCAACCTGTAATTTATTGATTTTTTGAAGATAAGCGTTACTCCCCAATGGATCATAGGGGAGGTATCTAACTCGCGTATATAATTTTAGAAGTATTTTTTGTTAAGTTAGCCAAGTTTGAAAACATTTGCTCTTCTAAGGGCCCTTTCATAGAATAGGTTAAAGCGGATTGAGTTGAAAAAGGGTAAAATCAAAACTATCATTAAGAGCTCCTCTAAGATTAAATTAATATACTATAAAAACCTACATGTTTCAATTGAGCTCCTTGCCTAATTTGTGCCATAACATCTCCACGAGTAGTTCCACCAGATGTATTCTTCTCCGTTTGTGAAACCGATTTCAACTGCTTTCCAGCTTGAATCTCCGCCAGAAGATTCGATCTTCCTGGCTGTGCTGCAGGTAAACTCGACACAACAGCCGGTGGACCTCCAGCTGGTGGTGGTGGTGGAGGCGGCGGCGGAGGTGGTGGAGCCGCAGAGGACAGTGGTGCAATTCCTCCAATCGGCATTGGTGGTGGTGGTGGCGGTGGAACCGAAGTCATTGGCGGCGCTGAGTTAGAAGATGGTGGCGGTGGAGGTGGTGGCGGCGGTACGCCATGTGGTCTAACGTCGTGTGTTGTGGGTGTATTTGGCAGCGGTCTAGATGGTGCCATCCCGCGATTTATTGATGGCGGAGGTGGTGGTGGACGAGCTGGAGCCAAACCATGAGATTCAATACGTGTAGGTGGCGGTGGTGGAGCAGGAGAAGCTGAATACAGGGAACCTCCACCGATTGGAGCATTTGATGGGTACAATGGTTTAGTAGGACGAGAAGGTGTTCTAAAAAATGATTATATACATGAATCTCAAAACAATAATAATAATTCTTACTGTGTCCAAGATGGCTGAGGAGGTGGAATCGGAGCAGAAATAGAGGACGAATCCAACCCGTTCACCGACACATATTTATCATAATTCTTCGCAATAAACTTTTTCACAAATTTCTTATCACTCTCATTCAAATTGCTTCCCTCTAAACCAGCAGCTTTCAAAATATTTCTCGTCGGTTCATCCATATCTTCGTCATTTGGATTGGATGTCGAAAAACCGCTATCTTGATTCCAACCAACATGTGCCTTATGCCTAAATTAAAAAATATATTTCTTAATTAAAAAATTCCAACTAACGTGAAATTCGTCGGATTCGAAATATCCTCTTTCCGAATTTTCAACTTTTTATCCTTCTTCTTCTTGCTTTTGGTAAACCATCCAGATCCACTACTCGAGTTGTCTGAAAATCATAAACTACTTTAATATTCATTAAAAGCATGCTATTGTGTTATACAAATTTTTCTACGAAATTCATTCCATTTAGCGAGCATTTTGTTAAGAAATATATTAAACGTGTTCAAAAAAATAAATGTGACGTGTTTTTTTTATAATTAAAAATATAATGTAACCTTGTTGCGTATTACTATGATGTACCGCCATTGTACCCATTGGTGTGATCCCTTGACTATTTGCCATACCCATTGGTGGCCCATTGATTGTTCCAGACCCATAGGCTTGTGTGATTTCGAATCCACGATGTTGTGAAGGGATCGCTGAAATTTAAAATGTTGTTTTATATTTAAATTGCATTTTCAAAAATTTGCCCATTCTCACAATCAAGTACCCCCCTTGAATCAGCTCCAAGAGCTCACGAAACGTTAGTTATGCAACTCCCTTCTTTCTTTTCCTAAATATTTGATCAATCAAAACGCTTGTTCGAAAGTGAACAGACAAAACGGTTTGTTTGATTAGGTTCAGGTTCGTTATGACGATTTTTTTCCTCGAAATTTTGGAAATCAACTGGATACTCTCTTCCACCCTTTTTCCCGTTGGTTTGTTTGCATTATGATGTTTTGATATGTTCGATGACGAATATTTTAATCAAACAGATATTGTAAGGAAAATGATAACTATAGTAAACAACAAGATTAGAGTTATTTGAGTGAGGGGGTGGTTAAAGATGAACTTGTAAACAACAAACTAAATATTTGAGGATATTTCTTTAAAGAGGGGGTGTCAGTCTATTTTAAGATTTTAAGGAAACGATTAAAGTGAGATCTGAGTTCTGAGATCAAAGTCGAAGTTCTTAAAATGAAAAATATAAAAACTTGTGGAAATTTCAACGAAAATGTAGTTCCACAAAAGTTCCTCACCATCTTTTTGATTTTTCTTAACAAGTCGATGCCTGGCAGGCGGATGTTCTGGAATTGGCGGCGGTGTTGATCCTTCAAGCGAAGAAGGTGTTGCACTACTACTCTCCGCACTATCACTTCCACCAGAGCAATAAATCGGTTCATCCCGTTTCACCATCACCGAAACGCTTCCTTCCTTCGATTTGAAGATCACGTTTGACGGGTCGGGATTGAATGAAACATCTTGATACAAGTTCTCATCAATACTATCAAAATACTTCTTCTCGGTTGCTTTCAAATAATTACTGCTCACAAATTCTCCCTTTGATACCGGTTCGTCGGGTAAATGAAACCTGACACGATTACGGTGCGATAATGGTGGTGAATAATCAGGATCCGGACTTCTTTCACGATAGTGATTTGGATTTATTTGCTGATGAGGATTGTGTTGATTATGATAGTAATAAAATGCGTCCGCCGAAATAGGAACAAAGTACTTAGTGTATTGATGTCGTCTAGCAAATGATCCAACATTTCCACCATATCTCGTCGAAAAAACCGGATCCTGGTATTCGGCAGACGACGTTGAGCTCGACGAATCCGGACCATATGCTCCATAATCATGTGATACATTATCATATTGCTCCAATTCATAATAATGGCTATTCGAGTTCGATCTTATGCTCCTCGGCGAGACATTTGCCATCTGATCGGGAAAACTCAAGCAACCACCACGAGCGAATTGTTGTTGGTGTTGTTGATGCTGAATATGACTCGGTGATTGATAAACCGGCGGTGCTGCCGCATTTGTGACAGCAGCAGGAGGAGGCGGCGGCGGAGGCGGCAAATTATGATATTGATACCGTATTCGGCCTGCCGGATCTTCGCTGACTACCATCCACATGAGCTGAATTCGAGCAATAATCAATTTGAATTTGAACAAATGGAACGAATAAATAAACAAACAAGTAAAGAACATGATGTAAAAACAAAGAGAGAGAAAAAAAACAGGTTAAAGGTATAATTGTGGCTAATATGGAGGTATGAATTCATGAATTATACAAGATGAAACGAACAGGCACGTTTCTTATTGTATGAGGTCAAGAAAATGTGTCACAAAGAATATTTCGGATTTGAATGATGATTTTGACAAACTTTTTCTAAATTTGATTTGACCATTGAAGTTGGGAAAAAAACATTTGATCATTCTTTTGAAGGAAAATCAATATTTTGACAAAAATTTGCAAAAGTCGTATTTTTTTTTTAGAAAATAGTTTATTTGGTCGAGAATCCCTCCATCTAACGTTTAACAGTTCCCATTTTTTAAGAAATTATAAAAAAAAACGAAATTTCAAAAAATATTTTGTCTAAATATTCCAAATCATCAAATTTGATTTTTTTTTCGAAAATATTAGTTTTTTGTGTTTTTCTATACTTTTATAAAAAAAATTTAATTTCGTCAAATACATCCAAAGAATTGCATCATTTTTTAAAATTAAATTTTGTCTAAAAATTATTAAAACCGTTAGATTTTTTTAAAAAAGTCCAAAAACCGCAAAAAAAGTCAAAAATTCTTAAAAACAATTCGAAACCATTTCGAAAAGTGAAAAAAGGGAAAAATGCCACTCTTAAGCCCCTCTTTCAAAACGCGGAACAATTCACAGCGGAAAAAAAACAGAAGAATGAGAAGCTTTCACATGATTTCAATCGAACTACACCTCCTATTATGACCATAATAATTATAATAATAAAAAAGAACTAAACTGAACCCAAATTGTTAATTAAACAGCTTCATGTTCTAAATTTTCTCAAATATAAAATGTGCAAGAACAACCGGTTACTAACTACACAAAACCTACAGTACCTAAAACACCCGGCTGACCGACTTTTAACTCAACAATCACAAAAAAAAAGAATAAAAGTCAAGGTTAGCTACATTAATAACTATGATTCGCTAAATTTCCGCTTTTTCTACTTCTTCTTCTTCTTCTTCTTTAAATTCTAAAACCTCAGGAAAAAAAGAAGTGAATGTATGTCGATCAAAAATACGGCGGAGGAGGTGACACAAGTACGATCTGAAGAGCAGCAACAAGCACTTTTCGTATTTCTTCAATTCTGGTGATGAGGGATAGTCTTGTCATTCAAAGCGCATTTTATGTGTGCTTTTGTTTTAAGTGATATTGAACATTATTTAGAAAAAAACGCTTATATAAAATAATCTGGAATTGGTTGAGATTTTTTACAAAAAAAGGGAAAAATTAAGAAAAAAAAGTGCATTTAACATTGGATTTTCAAAAACTTCTAAATAAACTTCTGAGCATTACTTTTTCGGCTCAAATTCTTTAAAAAATGTCAAAATTCCAACTTTGACCAGTAATTAATCACCTCAAACATTATGGTAATAAAGAACACTTTGAGAAAATAATAATCAGCAGATTCTTTTACAAAATTAGAGCAAATTTCACATAGAAAATAAGAATTAAAAGAAAAAAACTTACAAATTGAATATTTGGATGTTATTAACAAAAATATGATTGAGAAGATTTTATATTTTTAAAATTTTGCCTAATTTTACTAAATTTCGGACTGATTTATTTTAAAGGAGGGGTTTAAGGAGATTATGAATGCGTCTGGGAAGAAAATAGGCTTCAGACTCATTCCAAATATGTATTTGAAATGTTCTAAAACCACCTAGAAGCCGAGAAAACACGCCTCAAAACAATGGCCTAGAAAAAAGGGCCACCTGGCCTAACTTTTTCCTATGAGCTTTTTTTCGTGTTTCGTTAATAAATAGTTACGCAGAATGCTTATAGTAGTCCTTTTTAATGTTTTATCATCTTAATTTATGTCTTGTTTTTCATTTTTTTGGACTTTTCATGCCTGCGGACTAGTTTTCGCCGGTGGCCCCTTTTTCTAGGCCATTGTTTTGAGGCGCATTTTCTCGGCTTCTAGGTGATTTTAGAAAATTTTAAAAACAGATTTGGAATGAGAATGAAGCCTATTTTCATCCCAGGCGCATTCATAATCTCCGTAAAACCCTCCTTTAAAATAAATCAGTCCGAAATTTAGTAAAATTAGGCAAAATTTTAAAAGTATAAAATCTTCTCAATCACATTTTTGTTAATAACATCCAAATATTCAATTTTTAAAAACTTGGGTAAAAATGTGGTACACTGTCTTTAAGACGACGTGGCTAACATTTTTAAAATCTATTCTTTGAAGCAAAATAGATGCTTTTTAGAATGTTGTTTCAAAATTTGACACAAAATTTCACTTTCTCCCTAAAGCTAATTGTTTCCCTGCCTGGAAAAAAAAACAAGCAAATTATGCAATCTTTCCACCGGAAATCTCCAAAGTGAAATACAAACTGAACAAAAGAATCAGAACAAAGTACCCTGATGTTTGACAAAGGATGAAATCCTTGTACTCTATCCTAGAAGCCTTCTTTTTTTCAAGTATCATCTTCCATTCTTTTTTCTCAAGTGGAACAACCGAACCGTTTTTTTGGTTTTTTTCTAATCCATAAAAAAATATAGTGGAACAACGTTGATTAAAAAAAATTAGATCAAAAAATGAACATTATTCGAATTAGAGAACGAAAAACGAGGAAAAAGCAAAAAAAAGTGAAGTTTGATGATGATGCTGATGGCCGACGCGACAAAAACAAACATTTCGAAAAACCCTCCGCTTTTTTTTCGAGATTGGCACAATTACGACACAGATTAGGTACCGCTTTCTTTTTTTTCTCAATAAAAAAACTTGTTGCGATCTTTGAAATATTTTGTTTAAAAAAAGGGTTTTAATTTCCATGTTGAACTAAAAAAAAAGGCGGATTAATCGGGAGTAAGTCACACAAAACCGACAAGACTACAGAAGAAGACGAATTGAAAAAGTCGAAGGCCATTTCAACCAAATTCTGATCATTTTTGGCATAAATTACAATATAATTATTAGATGTTACCAGTCTCGTGTTGTGCAATTTCAATGAAGAGAGAGAGAGAGAGAGAAAGCTATAGGTTGACCTTTCTTCTAGATGTTGAATTTTGAAAATAAAAATGGAGTCAAATTTAAAATAAGTGAAAAAAAAGCGAATAGAATAAAATGTACGTTTTAATCTTCTCAAAACCGAGGACAGTTCAACGAATACAAATCCGCAAATAGCACTTTTAAAATTGTCATCTTAAGATTTTGAGATGACATAGTTCAGGGTCTAGACATCACACCATACGTATCGGGACCTTCTGATTCCAAACGCGTCCTACTGACAAATCTGGGGTTTTTTGGCGTGTTCCGGTGTACGGACAAAAAAATTATTTTTAATAATTCGTCCAATAGATACCAAAAAAATGTATTTATGACTCAAAAATAATATTTTCAATACGTACGGACACGGAAAAGACCATTCAAAATTGCTAAAACAGTGGTGCGCGTTTGGAATCGAATTGAACGAACAGTACAATCATTTGTCAGATGTGGAGCCCCGAATAATAAAAATGTGAGTATTTTGGAAAAGTCGATTCTAAGGGACTTTTAAAAATTGTAATGCTGAAAAAAAGCGGAAACCATCACAACTTGAAGTTCTACCATATGTTCAAATAAGATCACACCAACACTTAAAAATTAAGTCGAACGCTCTCTTTAATGGAAATTTTACCAAATTGTCATTTTTCTGTGAATATTAGGGAACGTCTATACCTTCAGTCTGACCCTGAACTGAGCACATTCTTAAAAAAAAAACATAAACCACAGTTCGCGCACCCCTGCCTTCGTATATTCTAAAAATACTCGAAAATAGTGACCAAGCTAACGACACCCCCCTCTCAGGTTCTAATAACCTCACTAACAACACTGATTATTGAAATGACAATTACACGTACGTAATCCCCCCCCCCAGATTTTACAGTCTCCGCGGCGGCCATTTTTCCATCATTCATTGCCAAATAAAACCAAAGAAAAAAACTCTTTTCGAGTCTGAAGCATGCGTCAAAACCGTCACACACACAACCGAAATCTGATAGTCATATTCGAAAGGAAACAAGAAATGCTGCCGTGTGAGAAGAAAAAAAAACAACAACCAATATTGCAATTTCGGTCGGGGGAACGACGAAAGCGAACGGAAGACGCTGATCGAATTTCATGCAATTGACGCGGTGGTGTAAGTGGGCAGAGAAAGAACGTAACAACACGAAAAACACAATCACTAGCATTTGATACTTTTATGGGCCATCAAGCATGATATCACGACACCCCGAGAAGGCTCTTCTAACGAGAATAGAAGCGTTTTGGAAATAAATATGATTGAAAAGCGAAACACACACACAAAGTAGTACAGGAGGTTTACGATCTAAAAATAAAAACGGAGAAAAGACATGAGGATGTGATTCTTTGTGTCATCAAATAAGGGAAGAACGGATTATTTCCATATAAAAAAGGAAAAGCTTTAAAAACTAGGAAAAAAGGTCGAACACGGGTTGTTTGACATGGCAGTCGATATAAATAAAACCCCGACAACAAGCACCAATACTTTCCGTAAATATGATGAGTTTAGCGTCATGTGATAGTTGTAACAGCATAGTAACTTCTTAGAATTATGTTCACAAGCAGTGTCAAACGTTCTGGTCAATAAATTTAGTAAAACCTATTGTTCTCATATTTACTAAATACTTCGCTAATACTAATTCCTCGCAGTTTTTGAAAATTCTTGGACAAAATATATGAACTATAACAAAACTTCAGCGATTCGCGACGAAATGAGTTCTATTGTGGTATGATCAAAGAATAAATAGGCAAGGGAGAGAACTCTGCGCATGTCATAGGTCCATCAAAAATCTGATTATACATACTGAAATATACGAAAAAAGGGCACCACCAGAAAACCAACTTTGGTCTTAAAATTACATTTTCAAAATTGTCGTGTAATCATAATTCTGAAATTTTTACAATTTTCTAAAAATTCCCAATTATTGGTTCAAATTCTGGGTTGTATAAAAAATGAGAAAATATCAGGATAATTTTTAATCGACTTGCTGAATATAGAAATTTCTAAGAATCATTTTTTTAGAAGGAAAAAACAATCAATTTGCTGAAAATACTTGATGATAAATTTCATTTGTAATTTCGACGAACAAAATTATAAATGAAGAAAACTTGAAAATGAAAAATTCCAAAACTGGCAAAAAATTAATTGAAATTATTATTTTTTCGGTTTCAAATCCAATATCTAAATAAAAACACGAATTGTTATAAACTCTAGAAAATATGTGTTTAAGAAAAACCAGCGAAAAATCAAATTATCAAGAATTCAAATAATTACCCCAACTAAATTTAACAAAAATCTTCAACGGGGAAAAAACCAAATAATACGAGTGAAATCAAAGAAAAAATGAGAAAACTTTTGCATAATATGTACATATTTATTTTTCGACTTTTCAATTTTTTTCTGCCCCTTTCCGCCGCCCTAAATGTGTCAACATTAGTGAGGGAAAACGAAAAACGTTGCGGAAAAGAAGGTAAAATGATACAAAATGTTGAAGCTTTTCGTCGATTTTACAAAGAAAAAAATGCATCATGAGTATTGTAAACTTGCCGCATGCTTGATCAAGGAAAAAAAGAATTTGGGCGTGTGCAATTTTTTTTTCTTACTTTTTTCGAGCGTAAACATTTATTTAGTTAGTAAAAAACGTTCTTTAGGAGAATTTTGGGACAATTCACAAAAGGTGGGATCCAAACTAAGGAATAACGAATAAAATCCACAATTTCCAATTTATAAACCTGAATAAACCGTATATACAATAACCTTCTACGTTTATGGAAGTACTAATAGACAACGATGCGCAAATAAAATACAATCCTCTTGCAATCGTATAGAATTCCCACTTACTTTTATTTTTTTAAACAATTTTATTAGATAAAGTGAAGAAATGCAAAACATTTCGAAAATCACTAAAGACAATGTCTGTTCTCAAAATTTCTGAAAAAATCCTACATACCTGGACCAACAGCCATTGGCATTCCACCTGTTCGAACTGCTGAAGGGGTTGTTGACTTTCTTTCTTGAGCATGACGCCGATCAAGATGATCCTGTAAAAAAGAGAGCATTATGTTGGGAACAAAAAGATTATAACAATTTTGAAGGTAGCGTGTATTTTCTATTTTTTCCACGCGGGACTCTTAAAGTGTTTGTTTACTGATTTTCAATTGTTGTTTTAATCTTTTCAGAAACACCTATTACTAATGAATTCGTCAAAAAAAAAATTTTTTTTTCGGGCGCCCGTGGGTCTAAAACAGCTCCCGGAAAAGTGCCGAAAACAGGCGGTGTCAGTGCAAAACGGGAGGTGCCACCCGTTTTTGGGTTTTTGAGGGGCCGTTTTGCTCAAAATTAAGCTTTTGAACAGAATTTTTTGTAGATTCCGTTAATTGTAGGTGATTCTGAGTCGATTAAAGCAAAAATTGAAAATCAGTAAACCGACACTTTAACTTCATTGGTGACCTCTAAACTTCCTTGCCAATATTAGCATAGGTGGGATAGGGTCGTTTCGAAATCTCAGAGTTAAGCTCGACACAAAAAAATTTTTTTTTAAGTTAAGGCGACTACAAAACGTAAAATGCAGCAAAAACGCTGAAAACAGTTAACAACTAATATATGACCAATTTTTTCATAACTGTTCTTCGAATCCACCTCGAGTTAAGGTCGTTACTAGGCAAAATCTGCGGTGTCCCACCTATGAATATTAGACACAAGCGTTCGGGTATCAATTTTTTTAAAATGTTATTTTCATTGTCTTCACTTATTCGAAATTTTTTGAAAAACCTTCTGATAAGTAGCAAATGTGGGATAGCTCTCTTTTTCGTTTCCCAAACTTATTGCAGCGAGATTAATTAGTTATTCGGGACAATCTTACCTCTGATATTTAAAGGTCGCCTTATCCAACCAGTGGTTGGAAAAAAACCATTACTTTTTCGAATGAAGCTAAATTTTCTTATCAGAACATTTTTATTATTATCGCACACATTGGAATCGTCATTATCATTTTTTCGCAACTTTTTTCTTCATTTTTAAAATATGTTCCTTGGTTTTCTTTGGCAATTTTTTTAGTTAAACATATTTGCTACCATTTTAATGAAAAAAGCAAAATATTAAAACCAATTCTAAAATAAAAATCGTTTTTTCTTCACAACATCCTGGGGGCCGTTTTTTTGAAAATCATCGAAATTCAAATTTTCGGGAAAAAAATTGATAAATACCTTAAATTCCGACGCTTCTGCCGCATTATGAAAATTCAATCCAATCACTAATCCATCGTCACCATTTTCATTTTGTTCGAATGCTAATAAATTGGCACATTGTGCGAATGCTTGTACTCGAAATCCTTTGTATCTGAAACGCATTATTTAAAAAAATGTATATTTCGAATAATAAAAAGCTTACAATTTAAAATCCCAGACAAGAGATTCTTTCAATATATCATAAATCCGTATAAAATAACTTCGTTGTCCATAGTCCTGAAACAGTTGTGTTTTTTGTTAAAACTATCGAAACTTCTATTTTATGAACCGAACCAGTAATTTTTAAAAATGGAACAGGTTAAGAACGGGTACATTGAATCGAACTCTAGTTCGAAAAATACAAAAAATTAGTTTTAAGTCGATTTAAGAACCCTTGAGTCCTGCGTAAAGTCCTCATTTAATAAGGCTAATTCTAACTGTTTCATTATTTTTGAAATATAACCTTTAAACAACTTTTTGGGTAAAAATATTCATTTATACGCTCTAATATTCAAATTTCCAGCTTTAATTAATCCTATTACTTGTTTTTCTCCATCAAAACCCCCTAGAGAAAGGAAGATAAGTATTTTTAAAAATGGTTACTTTTCCGATTTATGCGCTCTGTTGTAAATTAATAATTTTTTGGTCGATATTATCAACTCAATTATTCTTGATCATTGCGTTCGGAAGGCTGCTCAACCTCACAGCCGCTCTGCACGCACGCGACGCGGCTGCCGACACTCACAAACACTGAAATATCGGCGGGAAAATGAAAATTCTTCAAATTTTCCAGTGTGTGTGTGAGTGTCGGCAGCCACGTCGTGTGAGTGCGGAGCGGCTGTGAGGTTGAGCAGCCTTCCGAACGCAATGATCAAGAATAATTGAGTTGACAATAGAAAAATGTAATTTTCGAAAAAAAGGGGTAAAATTAAGTGAATCCATATCTTTAAAAACATGATAACATCACCCTAGATTGTGAAAAATCTCTTATAAATATTTTTTTCCCGAAAATAGATCTAAATTATTTTCTAAAGACTCTTCTTATTTCAATATTGCTATTAATCAATAATTGTTGTTGGTCTCTCACTCGTAAATGAATATTTTATGACTCATTCGCTTAATTTTTAAATTAAAACAAACTTTTTCCGGAAAAAAATTTAATAAAAATACCTTAATAAGTGCAATAACTCCATGCGGTATTTCAACTCTCCACGATCCGCGTTCAGACTTCAACAACTGCGCCACTCCAGCTGTTAACGAAATCGCATTTTGTCCAACAAGCGAAAATAGCATTTCATTTTCTTGTGTTGTCAGTTCCTGCAAAATTATAAAATTCAAAAAAAAACCGTTTTTCTAAATTGTTATGAATTTTTAATAATTTCAAAATATTTTTTTTATAAAACACTTTTTTTTTTTTTGAAAAGATTCTAAAGTTGCATTTTTCTTTAACAAAATACTCACCTGAGACCCGGAATTTGGCGGACGTTTGGCGCGCCGCTTTTCAGCTGAAACAAGTCATTTTTTTAATTAAATTTTAAAAAATCTTACTTAGCATCATATTCATCGAAGGAGTCGGTGGATAAACTGACATATCAGTTCGACGCTTCGAAAAATCGAAAATGTGCTATTTAAAACACACGGAAAAGTAGACGAACGTCTGAAAAAATTCGTATTATTAGTATTATACATATAAGGACACATAAAAATGAAAATATTGAACAAAAAGGTATTAGGTTGTAAAATGGAACGAAAATCAACTAGTTATTGACCAATATATGAACCGACAGCCATGTGAGAGGAAGACAGAGTGAAATGGTAAAACAATGATGAATCATCTATAAAAAAAATGAAATCAAAATGGAAGAGAAAAACTGATAATTCTATTCCTCTTCCATGCGTTTTTTATTGATTTTTAAATATAACTTAAAAATGTAGAAAAAGTCAACGAAAAACAATTTTTATGTGCTTTTTTCGTTCATTTTTCTGCACAACCTTTAAAAAACCTTTGCTTTTCACAAAAACTTCGAAACATAAATATTCCCCCCCCCCCCCCCCGTCCGTTTCGAGAAAAAAAAGTCATTTTTACAGCAACTCAAACAATGAGTACATAATGCATGTGCGATTGAAATATTTAGCCTAGTCAGCACAGATGCATTCTACTGTTCAAATATTGAAAGAAACGAGTGAGTCGAAATATGCCGCCGCCGTTGTTGAGATTGAACTCCTAATAGCACCGAACACCTCGATATATATATATTTATTAATTTGATATTGCCGCCACCGCTGTCGGCGATTCGAACAAATAGTTTCAAAATATCGTCGTTTAGACATGCGGTCGGTTTTGCTTGTTACAAGCTTATCGATATTGTGAATTTTCAGTCGAGATTTTCGAATTTCTATAAATAATTTGAAAAGCAAAACATTTTCGTGGCGCTTTTTAAAAGGGGGAGCTCAGAAATGGGCCTCAGATGAATAAGAATATGATTATCTACCAATTGATAGCAAAAAAAATGTTTAAGTCGAAATTTTTTTTAAAAAACCGATAAAAATTTTTAAAAATCAAATATGGACAATGTCCGAAGAAATGTAATTTGGTTTTCTAGGCCATATATGGAAAAATACATTTCTTTGGCCCATATTCGATCTTTTCGATTTATTTTTATTTTTATCGGTCTTTCCATTTTTTCGACTTAAAAATATTGTTTTACTATCAATTGGTAGATAATCATATTCTTTTTCTTCGGAAACCTATTTCTGAGCTCTTCGGAGCCCCCACTTGAAAAAAAATAGTTATGCCCCTTTAAAAACTTACGGTATTTCGGTGGAGCACATTTTCTATTTCAACAAAAGGTTTGACGTTGATGAATCATCTTTTCCATTTTTTAAAAGTAATTATTTGAATTTTCGAAATTAAAAATAAATGTTTAGACTACTTAATTCTAAACTTTGAAATGAAACAAATTAAGAAAAGGCAATCGAAAAAGGAAAATTGCTTCATTTTGCGCGTTAAAAAATTAGCAAGAAAAAAATGAAGGAACGAAATTTTTCAAGGAAAATAAATCATACGCTCCTATCTATTTAATTGTTTAGGAACATTGAATAGTTGTAGAAAACGAACTAATTGCGGAAAAAAAAACGTGACAGCGCGCAATAATCTCAAAATTGCCAGCGAAAAATTCAGAATTTCAAGCGAAAAACAATGAAAAACACCTAACGAAACATCAAAACAAATAAATATGTATTGAAATACTTCCCCCAAGGCCTTTTCCCTTCCTTCTTTTTGTGTGAACGGATTAACAAGAGAACGGTGCGTACACCGTCACGCATTGGTGCACTACATCCTCCTTTTTATTCCCATAAGAATTGAATTTATGCCAAATCATTATAAATTAATGACCGATGGGCATAATTAACCGATTAAAGTTTAATGGAATATTCAATTGTTCGGGATTTTCTGGCTAGAACTTAGTTTTTATCAAGTAAGCGCTTGGATACTCACCTCTTGAAAATTTAGTAAAATTTTAATTTGATTGATCTTTATTACAATATACAAAGATTCGGAAACAATATTTAAAAATAAGGCTAGAAATTATTAACAATCAAATAGCAGAATCTAAAGAGTTATTCACAGAAAAACATCCTAAAGTCTCGAAGCAAATTCGCGTCTCAATGTCTCTCCTTTGTCCAATGAGCAAGTCTCCAATAATTTGTGAAGATTTGGGCGAAGAGCATTCAATTCAGTGTATCCACCGACGAATCTGCAATAAATCGGATGATTGTTTTTAAAATTAAATTTATAAATATCTAATCACTCACTTTCCACAAAGAAAAACTTGTGGCACAGTTTTTTGGCGTGTCAAATCAACAAGACCCTGCAAATAGTCTTGAACATCATCTGGATTGGTTTTAGCAACGGTGTTGATATTCTGAAATGTTTTTTTATTGATTTTTTCATGTTTTACTTATCAGAAACCTTTTCAGTGAATTTTATTCCATCTTCATAAAGCTCATTCTTCGCTTTCACACAGTAACCACATCCATCTTTCGTGTAAATAGCAATAGGATGCTGACGAACCTGAAAAAGCAGATTATCTTTTTCTAATTGAGTTTTCTGGGCTTGGTTCGTCAGATTTTCATTTCTATTTTTAAGCGAAAAAGAATCGGAAGCTTCTTTCAAAAAAATAAAGGAACTTGGATGTAATTTATCGGAAAATGTTATTTATTGTAGATTCAAAAATGCTACAAATTCCACATTTCTGGAAAAAATATCCAAAAATAATGAAATTGAAACGGATATCATTTTTCTGAAAAAGAAAATCCTTCAGAACCGACCAGTTGCTCTCTTCCACATAATTTCTATTTTACAAAATTAACCTCTTCAATGATCTTTTTCGACCATGCCGAAATTGGTGGAGAAGCTGGCCTATCCAATGGCGTTGACGAAGAAGATCCCATTTTTGCTGTATACCTTCCGTTTTTTAAAATCTTATCTAATTTTACCTAAACAAAATAAATACTGGGCTTCAACTCAAACTGATAAAACTGATAAGATCAAAATTCTCGCAGTATTTATTTCATTTAATCTAACAGCATTCAAATGGGAAAATAAATAAATATTGTTTTTTGAAAAAAAAAACAAAGCATTTTTAAAATTCAAATTATACAGACAGGAACAAAGTGGGGGGAATTTTATAGATTCGTTCGGGTATATCAGGAGTTAGAAAATAAATAAGTATTTATAGCACAAATGGCGTTTCTCCAACACCAATAAAATTATGAATAAAAGAGGAAAAGAAACCCAAATCACAGTATAAACTACGTATTTTACTCAAGGAATCAAATCATTTCAAAAACAACTCAATCAATCAAATGAAATAAGTGGCTGTTCCACGACTTCTTGATGCTGTGGTGGTTGATTATGTGGAATTTGTTCTGGAATTTGTATTATTACAAATTTCGGTGAATAAAACTCATTACCATAATTAGTTGGAACGTTCTGTTGTTGTTGTTGAGTATATCCATGATGGCTTGGTTCCGATTTCACTTCACCTTGATGAAATTGTTGATGCTGGGCTACCTATAACCAGAGAATGTTTTAAAAATCAATTAAAAAAACAATAACATACATTTTGTTGTTGAGCTTCCGCACCATTTTGATATCCTTGTTGAGTTGGAACATATTGATGTTGCCCATATCCTTGTTGATGATAATATTGTTGTTGTTGATATTGTCCAATTTGCGGCTGCTGTTGCGCATATTGTTGGTCGTTTTGAGCTTGTTGAGCTTGTTGTGGTTGATGCTGCTGCTGCTGTTGCTGATAGTACAACTGCGATGGATCTTGAACATTTCCACCATTCGAATGTTGTTGGTAATATTGAGGTGGTTGTTGAGTTTGAACCGGTGGAACGATTGAACTTGGTTGTTGATAGCCTAATAAAAATGTATATAATTTTAACGAAATCAGAAAATAAATGTTTTTTTTTACAAAAGCACTTTACGAAGCTAATAACAGTGACAGTAAAAACGTAAAAACTCTGGCTGCTTATAAAACAATTTTTTTCTGAGTTGAGTAAGACGTCTGTGTCCTTCTCAATAAATTTTAAGATTTTGTGAATAGTAATCCGTTAAAGACAGTGTTATAGTTATTTTTTCACAAGCAACACTTATTTAAATTTTCTTTCTATGCTCATGTATTATTCGACTTTCTACGCCATTTTTTTTAAAACAACTGGCCTTCTGTTTATAAAATTATTAAAAATTCATCTTTCGGAATGTGTTTTAAGAACTATTTCAGATTTTTCGAATTAAACACATTTTACACCAAAATTTCTAATTTAATCTCACCATAATATTGTTGTTGTTGTGGCTGCTGTTGTGGATATCCAGCCTGAGGATTGTAATAAACTTGCTGCTGCCGTCTCATAGCCATTTCTTGTTGCTGTTGTTGGAACCTTTGAAGAGCTTGCTCTCTCTGTTCCATGAGCATTGCCTGAATCATTTCAAAATTATGATATAAATTTCAAACCCCTTTTCTTACATGTTTCTTAATTCTCATCATCTCCAAAGTTTGCTGCATTTGATCTTGTCTCTGTCGTTGCTCTTCCGCCAATCTTTCCTGCCTCTTTCTTTCATGCTCTTCTCTCATTTCATTTATAGCTTGTCGAGCTTCTCCAATATTCGCCAAATGGTCTTGCAACGATTCATAATATCCTCTTTGCTCATCCAACGTATGCATTCTACTCAACACGTGAGAATGCAATTCCGTCAATCTCGTGAACAAATCCTGAATTGCTGAATCATTGAAAACCGGCCGACCACGAGCCAAATTCGATCGTATTCTGTTATCCATCACAGATACTTGTTCACGTATCGATTGACACCATTTCATGGTATCTTCTGCTTGAGAATTCACTTCATCCGATGCACCATTTGTTACCGATCCCACAATGTTCATAGCTGCTAGTTCCAAGTTCAATGAATTATCATCAGGAGCCTGAAATAATCAACTTTTATAAAATATCTATTGGTATACTATTTTCCGTAGATAATGAAATATAATATCTCAACTCACCATCAAAGTAGAACAAATCGACGGTGCAACGGAAGGATCACTCGGTGGTGGAGCAGTCGCACTGAATCCTACCCCATTTCCAACAGATGATGTCGACCATTCATCGACTTTTCCCTCCTTCTTATTTTGCCAATAATCTCTATTCAAATATCTAGCCAATGGATCTTCAGCAACGCTTTCTTGTGGCGCGTCAGCAATATCTTGTGCTCCTTTGTAACCAGAAATCGGATTTTCATAAATGTTGCTGCTAGTCTGTTCACCGACTCCATTATACATTGAATACAAGCTTTTAACTTTTTCTCTTTCCTTTTCTTTCGCTTCAGCCTCACTTTGACTAATTGCTAGAGCCAATGCGAGCTCTTCTTCCTCCTGAAGTCAAAATATAATAAAACATTTCCAAAATTTGAAAACCTTACCCTTTCCTTCAGCTCCTTTTCTTTTTCTTCTTTTGATTTACCATCTGATGGCGATGATGCTTTATATTGTTTCGTTATAACACCTTTCTGTGGATCCCTTCGGCTTTTAACTTCAGCGATCTTATTCTCATAACAAGTTTCACAAACTCGAACCTAAATATAATCTTATATGAAAATATCCAACTAAAATTTACTATTTACCTCCTTCTCAATTCCAAAATGTGGCAACGCCATTTCTCTCGAACTACACTTATCACAGAAAATTTGTCCACAAGCTCTACAATGATGTTTTCGATTGAAAAGTGAAAACGAGCTTCTGCATCGATAGCATTCATTGCCATCTTGCCATTCCGGTGCAACTTGTGCCATAAACATCGCATCCGCCTCTTTCAGCGATGGAAAATCGAATCCCGCCAATTTCATCAAATTATGAGTGTCAACAATCATCTTATACTCTGGTTTATTGGCGAATGCCGTCGCCCAGCATTGTAGCATTTCCAATCCCTTGTTTTTCACTTCATCGTATTTGTTTTCAGTGACAAGATTTTTAAAGTCTTCCATAAATTCGCGAGTTGCTATTTCGTGATGCATTTTTTGGCCACAATTCTTGACACAAGCGTCGAGGAGAAGAAGGGTATGGTTGACGACATGAGGATTCTCGTGTTGAAGACGTTTGCGGATTGCTTCAACCGCTGGTTTAGCACTGAAAATTAAATTTTGAAAAAAATCTAATTTCAAGCAAATTAGCTTATTTTTTACATAGGAGGGTCTAACATTGAAATTAAATTTCTAATTATCGATTCTTAGTTTTTACTATTACTAAAACAATAATACAAAAAAATTTCAAAAAATACTAAGAACGAGCACCCGGAACCGAACTTTTGAGTTATATTTGGTGTTCCTATCCCCAAAATTTTAAGAAAAACATACGGAACTTCACCGGATCTCAGCATATCGGTAACAGCAATTATACTTTCCCAATTCGGCTCCACTAGCGTACTATCCGTCGCCATTTCCAGCTCTCTAGTGAATTTTGTGCTCATTTTCTGAAAACACAATATTTTTCGCATGGGAAAATTGCAACAACAAAATAAATATTTCACTCTTACCGATCTCATGTTGTTTTGTCTTACACGAAATTTAGAACAAAGAAAATAATCGAAATAAATTTGTTTCGCGAAAATTTTCCCGATAACAGAAAATAATTCAACGATGATTACGACATGACGTGAACTTTCCAAAACATGACACATGGAATCGATAAGAAACATTAAATGTTCATGGGCGAAAATAAAATCAAATAAATGTTTTTTTAAGCAAAAAATGAACACATGCAGTTAAAGCTACTAATGAAAATGTATTGTTATGAAATCTGATTTTCCTTTTTAGGAAAAAAATTGGAGATTGATTCCATGAATTTTAATAGTTAATTAATTAAATAAAATTATAAATATGCTGAAACAAAAGTACCAATTATGAAATATATGTGTAAGGGCGAAAATTGATCGGTATGTACAACAACAGCTGAAGAGTGATAGAATATTTGCGAGGAAGAGAGATGTTTGGGTTTCTAGGCCGCGGCCATTTTTTGGAGTGCAAGTGGACATTTTGAAATTAACTTGGTGAAAAGTTAAATAACAAACTTCTGGTTAGAAAATTGAAAATATTAATATTTGGTTTTATCGGAATTTATGTAATTTATCGCTGTTCTAAATTCGAATTCTAAGAAATTTCAGATTTTGCGCTCAAAAAATAATACTCAGAAGCCTATTTCACAGTTCGAGGTGAGATCTATTGAATGAACTAGCCTCATCTAAATATTTATATTATAAATTTAAATTTAGCAAGACATAATATAAAAATATCTTTTAAAATTCTAAAATTAAACTGTTTACGCCCCGCCCATACTTTGTTCAAAAACCCCCTCACTCTTTGCACTGCATTAACAACCCCTGTTTCCTGTTATTGACGAAAAATAAAAGAAGAATAAAACTGTTCATTTTTACTTCATCCAAATTACTTGAAATCGAGTTACGCAACTATATTAGCGAGGGAGAGACACATTTCAATGACTTCCTGTATTTCTCCTACTTTATTCTATTAATCGCTTTCTAATAAATATAACAACTGAAACAAGATTCTCAGTTTTCTTTTCTCGCACGCGGTCGGATAGTTACCATGCCATTTTGGTTGAGATTTTGTTACTTTGTATTATGAAAATGGGGTTTTCCAAGGTTTTCTTCATTCTGCTGCCCGGTATTTGTTTTTGTATAGAGTTCAAGTGAGTTTTAAAAATGTCTAAATAGCACCCTTTTTTTTTAGATTTTAGAGATATTTTAGCTTTTAAAGAAAATTTTATATTTTATTTGCTTTTATTTTTTTCTTCAAAATCGGAAAATTTAAAAATAAAAATTAATTGAAAAAAATCGCAAAAACACGAAAATGTAAATGTTACTGTAGTCGCGACGAGAGTTTAAATAAAATTGCAAGTGTGTGCCTTTAAACGCATAACGGAATCCAGTATTTTTCAGGATATTCGACGACATTCTACAAGTAAAAAGTCAAAATGGCTTATTTTTCCCACTATGCTCAAACTCATTTTCACAACTCTACGGCGAACAAGCATGCTCATCAGTACGAAGCTCATTCTCATCATATACCGTAATCCCAATGCAGCAATACACCTATTCAGTAGGATGTACATCTGAAGTCTGCTTTTCATTCCTCTCATCATTCTGTAAAACCGGTGTGAAAGTGCACTGCACAACAAGTCTCTGCTCTGCAGGAACCCATCAAGTCGGTTCAAAATGTCTCTATATTTCTGATTCCATTGCCCAAGATTATTCAACTGCCACGTCAATATGTAAACCATTTAAAATGGTCTCTTCACTTCGACAATCCGATATTGAAGTAATAAATGAAACCTTACTCCATAGTTTGCCATCCAGTAAGTTTAAACCTATTATCGTTCGGAAAATAATGTTTGTCCATCTATTTAAATGATGACTAACTAGTGGCACCTCCTTACACAATTTATTGACACTGTGTTTTTTTTTCGAACAAAGACGGTCAATTTTCCAGCTCCGATTTATACATCAGCTCTTCGTAAAGGTTCTAAATGGCAATGGGAAAATGGAGAAACTTTGGACAACGATTTCTCCGGCGATGGTCGATGTTTAGGTCTAGAATCGGGAGCGTTGAGAGCAATTGATTGTGAATCAGAAGGATATGTATTATGCGAGAAAGGGCGAGAATGTGTCTCAAAGAATAATGAATATGATGGAACAACAAATGTCACATCAAATGGTTTACCATGTATTCGATGGGACGATCCCACTATTTTATTTCAACGGGATCAGCCATACGATATTCTTCCACATAATTACTGCCGAATAATTCAAAAGTATGATAATAAAATTGACTTAAAGGCAGTGTACCACTTGAAACTATTCATTTTTGTTTGAAATTTCAAAATTCGAATTTTCGCCAAAAAAAAAATTAATCCGTAAACCCTGTTTTCCGATTCACCTTTTTCCGATTCCATTGAAAAGCATAATTCGAAACTTTTTTAAAAATTCAAATAATTTGCATAGAATTTGAAATTTGATTTTTGGAACTTGGGTTCAATGAAAACTGACAGTGAGGTGTACACTTAAGTGGCACACTGCCTTTAAAGTTAATTTTAAAATATATTCAGAAATTCATCATCAATTCCTGTTTGTTATGTGGCACCCAATCAACTAAAACAATGCAGTATACCAATTTGTCCCGAAAGTTTCAACGATGCAATAAATAAAGATTCAACATGTCCGACGGGTTCCTTTTCATGTGACAATGACAGTAAATGCATCTCCGAAAAATTCCAGTGTGATTATGAGATTGATTGCAGTGATGGAACTGATGAACACAACTGCGGTATGACCAAAAACTCAAATTAAGTGGCAAGAATTCATTTTTTCAGAAGATTATCTACAAAATTATGAGTTAGTTGGAGCATATCGTTTAGTTAAGAATATAATCGAAGTTTGGACTTATATACCACATGTTCAAGGGGTGAGATTTCAACAAAAAAATCTGAAAATTCTTTACAATTCAAAAATTTTCTAGTGCGCCCAAAAATGCCGACAAAGTCTTCTAATGTGTGAAGCATTTTCCTACGAAACAAAAACCCAAACATGTCTTTTAACCGACACCAGCCAAACATATTCCAGTCTGGCTCCGAAGATCACATCCTTGTATTATCGACGCCGTTTTTCATCGAGTAATTTTTACGGGTGTTCCCGCTTTTTATTCTCGAAACTGCACTCAAATTTCCAGAAGATGTTGTTGTGACCACCCAAAACACGACTCTTTACGCAACCAAAAACTCAAAGAAGGGAATTGTTTGCAATGAAAATTACAGTAGAGAAAAGCTAACATCAATTTGCCGAATTTTTGGATTCGGGTTAGTTTTTGCAAAAAAAATGTTTTAAGTTAAAAATTTTAAACATTAAAGCAGGGTATTACAGAGAATATGGAAAAAACGAGTCCACAGCGGAAGGGTTTTGGTTTCTAGTCCGCGAAAATTTGGGTTCCTAGGCCACCTATTAAATTTTCGCAATTTTATTCATTTTTTTTTGTTTTTTGCACTTAAGTTGTAAATTGTAAAGTGTTTAGATCGGTTTTACATTTTAAATGCAAAAAAATACAAAAAAAAATGAATAAAAATACAAAAAACTAATAGGTGGCCTAGGAACCCAAATTTTCGCGGACTAGAAACCAAAACTCTTCCGCTGTGGAAACGTTTTTGCAGGTAGCTCGTTTTAATCGTTTTTTTTCTCCCGAAAATTCTTTAATAATTTTGAAACCCATTTATAACATAAGTATGTCGTTTTTTGGCGATTTAACGTCATTTATATTCCCTGCCCTCCTTTAAAGACGATATGCGTTTAAAATTTAAAATTTTCGAAAGCGGAATCTAGTGTACTGCAAAGAATACTACAATATGAATGTGTTATTTAAGAAAATTAGGTACCAATATAAATTATATTCTTATTAGGACAAGTTTGAAGACGTCACTTTCATTTCCGAAAGTGTTCTCTCAACTGACAACACATCAATTTTTTGAACTAAAGACGCCATATTTCTTCGAAGATAATCCTCCGAAACCTGAAATAATTATAAAAGACAAAAATTAGGCTTTGAAATCATACAGATTGGCCAATTTTACATACTGGTGGTGTGTGAGCAGTGTGTGCGAATCGAAGATTAGTTTTTTCCTGAAATTTATTAATATATAGTTTTGAAAGAAGGTACAAAAAAGGTATCACTTCAACATCTAATCCCGCAAAATAATTGACTATAACGTTCGAATTTGTAGCTTGACAAAAAATGAATTCACCAATTAATTCTTCTTGGCCGCAGGCTTCACGAGTTATTGCCATATTTGGATGCATCTGAATTTTTTAAAAAGCAATTTGTTACAATTTGGAGGGAATACATTTTTTTTCGATTGGTCATTACGGAGATTATGATTACGAGATGAAAATAGACTTCATTCTCATTCCAAATCTGTTTTTAAAATTTTCTAAAACCACCTAGAAGCCGAGAAAACGAGCTTCAAAACAATGACCTAGAAAAAGTGTTCACCGGCGAAAACTAGTCCGCTGGCATGAAAAATCCAAAGAAAATGAAAAAAAACATAAAAATGACTAATATAAGCATTATGTATAACTATTTATTAACCAAACACGAAAAAAGCTCATAGGAAAAAGTTCGGCCAGGTGGACACTTTTCTAGGCCATTGTTTTGAAGCTCATTTTCTCGGCTTCTAGGTGGTTTTAGAAAATTTTAAAAACTGATTTGAAATGAGAATGAAGTCTATTTTCACTTAATGTACAATTATTATCTCCGTAAGCCCTCCTTTAATCACAATTTAAAATAAAAATGGCTGAGAAACACAAAACAGTTAGTCCCCGCACTTGGTTTTCTAGTGGGTTTTCGTTCGTTTTATTATTTCTGGCACTTTTTGTTTCACATTTTATCGATCTAATATCTAAGCACGCGGCCTAGAAAACCAAGTATGGGGACTAACTTTCTTCAGGCCAAAGATACTTCAATGTTTTTTTAGTATTACTCGGCCACTTTTTGGTCACAAGATCTTTTCTTAGTATCATTAGATTTATTTCATTCTAGATATAATTATTCCGATTCTCCGCCCCCATGAATTCTTACCCAATAAACCGATTTATAGAGATGCGATTTTCTCGTCATCTTCACATCAATCCGATGCTGCGTCGGCACAACATTCGTCGAAGTCCCAAATTGAATCACACTTCGTCGAACGCTCGAATAACCAGAAGCGGCAGCAGAATTCGACGAACCGCGACGACTCGTCCCTCCCCAACCGTTCTTCCATTTTACCTCCTCATCAGCCGGCCTGGAGTTTATCCTGTTTGAGAGAACCAAATTGTACAAAAACACAAATTTCGACTTGTAATACAATAAGGTTTGTTAAATAAAAATCAAGATTCGCACCTGCGATTATAGTGATGAGAACGACGTTCATCAAAATGTATCATTAATTGTCGAAATTTTATGTAAAAATAATAAGATTTAACAAAAAAACGCTTGCATGTTGCGTGATATAGCAAAAGAGTAAAAATTGAACGTGAACAAGTTTTTTAGAAAGTTTTCGGAAAGAAGTCGATTTTTTCGTTGAGGCAAAAATTTCCAGAAGAATTTCAGGCAAGCAAATCAAATTCAGAGAGCTCCTGGCATTTCCTGAATTTTTTGAAGACCTTGCTCAAATGGCTAAAAATAAAATCTATTTAATTTCTGACGACGGTAATAATTTTATATTTTAGATGCTCAAACTGTCCGGAAGCTGTTTGCTCTGATGGATCTTGCATCAATTTCAGTCAATTATGCGATGGTATAAATGACTGTTCAAGTGGAGATGATGAGAACGAATGTCATGGTTTCTACCATACTTCCCTTTTCAAAACCATAATTTTTTTCCATTTAGTTTCCTCTTTTCGCCTTGCCAATGGTACCGACACAAGTGGATACGTTGAAATTCTTTTCCGCAATCAATGGGAACCTGTCTGCAACAACATCTACCTTTCTACATCGCAGCTCAACTCTATTTGCGATACTATGCTTCTAGGGTACTGTATTCTTGTTTTTTCTTACACTTTTTGAAACAAAAACTTTCAGTAACACTGCTCGAATTCTCCAAAGCACTCGATATTTGAACAACGGTTGGCAGTTGAATTGTTCAGACACATGTGACATTCGTCGGACATCAAGTTGTCGTAACCAGTTGAAAATTTCATGCAGATCTAGATCTGGAGGTAATTATTCCAAGGAAAACTCAGAATGAGATACAAAAAAGTAGCTATTCAGGAAAATTTATGAAATATGAGCTAGTTTTAAATAAATTGGGTTTGTGGCCTAGTTTGGATTTCTAGGCCATCGGGATAGGATTATAAATTTTTCTGTAGGATTATCATCAAGTTCGCAATGTGGAATCCGATACGTCGAAGTGAATGCAAGAGACGCTGCTCGATCGCGCATCGCTCGAGTCGTTGGTGGATTCGAAACTGTTCCAGGAGCCTTCCCATGGACTGCTGCATTAAGAATCCGGAAGACTGGTGCTCATCATTGTGGAGCGTCAATTCTTGATAGAACTCATTTGATAACAGCTGCTCATTGTTTTGAGTAAGGCTAATACTTTTTTTATATTGGATTTGAGTACCTAGATCATCACATTTTCAGGGATGATGAACGAGTATCTTCGTATGAAATAGTTGTTGGTGATTGGGATAATAATCAAACCGATGGAACGGAACAATTTTTCGATCTTGAGCGAATATATTTTTATCCAATTTATAAAGGTAGAGTGGCAAAGATACATATATAAAGAATTCGCCTGTTCCAGATATATTTGCCCACGACATCGCAATTCTTGAAATCCCAATCCCTGGAATTCGTTTCGACCATTCTGTGCAACCAATATGCCTACCAAGTCGTGATTTCGTCTACACTCCAGGCCAACAATGCGTCGTTTCTGGCTGGGGAAGTATGGGTCTCAAATATGCGAATCGGCTTCAAGCCGCTTTGATACCTATTATCGATCGATCCGATTGCGTTAATTCATCCGAAATCTATCAATCAATGAGTCGATCAGCATTTTGTGCCGGCTATTTGGAAGGTGGTATCGATTCATGTCAAGGTGATTCAGGAGGTCCATTTGCATGCAGAAGAGATGATGGTAACTGTTTTCAAATCAATCGAGCTATTCCATTTTTTTCAAGGCTCTTTTGTCCTAGCCGGAGTTATCAGTTGGGGTGATGGTTGTGCTCAAAAAAAGCAACCAGGAATTTATACAATGGTTGCACCGTATCTTTCCTGGATAAACAGTGTGATAAATAAGGATAACATGGTGCTTTAAATTTTTATGATCTCATTTTTTGTTAACAAAATATTAATAAACTGTTTGGAAGACTACATGTAACAACGAACAAATTTGAAGTAATCAAAATAAGGAGGGCTTTAAAGGAGGACTTTACGAAGATAATAAATGTACCTTAAATGAAAATAGACTTCATTCTCATTCCAAATCTGTTTTTAAAATTTTCTAAAACCACCTAGAAGCCGAGAAAATGCGCTTCAAAACAGTGGCCTAGAAAAAGTGTTCACCTGGCCGAACTTTTTCCTATGAGCTTTTTTCGTGTTTCGTTAATAAATAGTTATACAGAATGCTTATATTAGTCCTTTTTTATGTTTTTTTTTCATTTTTTTTTGGATTTTTCATACCAGCGGACTAGTTTTCGCCGGTGAACACTTTTTCTAGGTCATTGTTTTGAAGCTCGTTTTCTCGGCTTCTAGGTGGTTTTAGAAAATTTTAAAAACAGATTTGGAATGAGAATGAAGTATATTTTCATTTAAGGCGCATGTAATATCTCCGTAAAGCCCTCTTTTAAGCTTCAGAAATTTAATTTTATATACCAAAAAATAAGCAAAAATTTGGATATGAGTAAAAAAAGAGCACGATTGGTGCTCGTTAAACATTTTTTCAGTAGATAAAATTAAAAAAAAACAACATTTGAAACATCAAGCAACAAAAACTCAAGTCGGTCGATTGCCATATTGTGTATGAGGTCTCGGAGTTCTTGTGAATGCTGTAACCGGCCGAATTCCTTCTTTCAGCTCGATATCTTTCAATTTTCTCTTCAAAATAGCTTTCTTCTCTTCAAGCACTTGTTTCGCTTTTTCTTCTCTTGCAAGGTGTTCTTCTGCTGTATTCTTTTGGTTAACCTGCAAAAAAGGGATACATAAAATTGCGGGAGCAGTCGCTTTATGCTCTCTTAAGCAACTCACCGGAGCTTTAGTGTTCACTACCAAACTTCTAGTCTTCTTGTTAGTTCCAGTTGGTCTTGAATATTTCAGCAAATAGTTCAATCTATCATCAGGGCTTAGTGAAAGCTCTAACATGAGGATAACTTGAGCTCGTTGTCTTTTGTACTCTTGTTGGGTTTGGAAAATTGTTTCGTATGTTCTTGTCATCATAGCAATAAGCATATTGAACTGCATAATACTTACAATAAGCTCGAAGATTATGAAAACCAACTGAAAAAAATTTGAATACGATATTTGTGTATATCTTTATAATTACTTTACTAATCCAGGCCATTGACTGAGCGGGACAGAGTGCAATATTACGATAAAGAACTGTAAATTCACCGATTGTTAGGATAAAAGTCCGAACGAAGGCCTCGGCAGGGTTTTGGATCACATTTTCAAAGGCTTCCGCGTTTTTCACAATCTGAAACAATGACATTCACTAGATTTAGTGTTCGAATTAGTTACAGTTGGATCCATCCGCTCCAATTGATATTTAGCGTCATTTTGCGCCGTAACATCAGCACTAACATTGTTTATAATCGTCACCAAACCTTTAATTGTATTCGCTTCTCTTTCACAAAACAAAAACATCGCTGAAAACGCTTGCGAAAATCCCATCAAGAATATTCCGTAAATCAACAAAAATCGGAAAATATCAGTAGCAATGATAGTATAAACCATCAAAACGAAAGGTCCAACGAATCGAATAACTCTGAAAAAATGTACTGTAATGATTCTGGAGAAGAAGTTCCCAAACCTGCAATAAAACAAATAATGGAAAGTGGTGCATATAATTGTGATTGTGACGAGAACATTATCAATAACCAAGAAAATCGGTGTCAAATCACAAAGAAATCGTACAGGAATTATCGCGAGAATCGTGACATATGTGGTTTTATAGAGAAGCTTGGCAGGGAACGCTTTCTGGAATCAATTCATTAGGAACACCATTTATTGAAAGGAACTTGGTTATACTAGAACTTGGAACCATTTCTTTCTTCCAATACTTCGAACATCATTGATATCCAACGCAATTTGAATCAAGACACAAATGAGAACAAGTGCCTCGAAAACAAGACGAAGCTAAAAATTTTAGTTTTTGGTACTTTAAAATTGAATGAATTAAAAAAATTACCCAAGCATTTGCAAATGGTATATTCGGGTCGTTATAGTTTCGAAGATGACATTGAGCCAAGCTAGCATCTGAATAGAAATATTTTTTGAAGCTATATAAATACTATCAATAGTTCCAAGGGGGAATCTGAAGCATCCAACTATATTTAAAATCAATAAAAGATGATTCTCTTGACTTAATTCGAAACAATTAAAAGCAAAACAATATTAAAAAAAAAAATTTACTAGCTTGATAAACTGAAAACTGTAAAAATTGGCCGAACCTGGATTTCTAGTCCCTTTGAGTTTTTCAATGCCTTCCTTCCAACTCCCAAAATTTCAAATAAAAATTATATTCGGTTCAAAAAAACTTTAAAGGAGGTCTGAGGGGACGAAATGAAAGGCTTAAAAAGGATAAAAAATGATTGTTTATCAATAAATCAAAAAAATTAAAAAAAAAACTCGCAAATGGCTAAAAAATCTCGAAAATCGTAGATGTCCCTAATGGCCTAATAAACGCTTTTTGGTTTTTTGTCTTTTCTCGGCCGTCTGATTTTTTTTGAAAATCTATTTTTTAAATATTCTTTTATGTATAATTTCCTCTGAAAAAACTGAAAAAAAGAAAAAAAAATTAATTTTCAAAAAAAAAATCAGACGGCCGAGAAAAACAAACGGCCTAAGAAAACCAAAAGCGTTTCTTCGGCCATTAGGGACATCTACGATTTCATGGTTTTTTTTCGCCATTTTCGAATTTTTTTTTTCATTTATACTTCTACTTACAGTCATACTTTTATCAATTTTAAACCATGTATTTCGTCCCCTAAGGCCTCCTTTTAAAAGTATTTTGCATAAAACAGTATTTTGCACCTTTTCTCGATAGTTTTTTTAAAAATATGTCCTGGTTTTTTTCTGGTGATTTGTAAAATTAAAATTTAAAATATTTTTTTGTAAAAAATAAATTTCATTTTTCCATTTCTCGATAATATTCCAAAACAAAAAAGAAGTAACCCAATACTAACCCAAAGCTTCACTTGTAAAAATCTCAAAAACTTACCCCATGCTCTTAAACCTGTCGTTGTATTAACAAGCGGAGTTATAGCTGATTTTCCTGTTACAGGATCTGAAAAATTATAAAATGTCAAAATTCAAAATTTGAATGGGTTACCTGGATTATAACGGCCAGGGAATCCCTCAGAATATCGATTGATCCATCCTTCGGTAATCATCTAAACTTTATTATATTTTTAAAAATTATTTTCACAAAGACAAGAGCCTACTTCAGTTGAAAATCCAATGGGACGAAGGGTGAATGCGGTTACCAAGCAAACGTAATAAAAAGTGAAAGCTGTGAAAGATTGAATCATGCTGAAATTATTTAAACTCTCTATCTCTCTGGCATTTTACACAATATCTCACTTTCTTCTAGCAAATGCTTCCCATTTTGCCTCCAAAACAGTATCCAATAAACCATCAAGAAGTTCTAAATGCTCAACAGTTTGTCCATAAACAACCAATGATAAAGCGGATGCATCATTCATTTCACCACTCGTTTCATTAATTGTATCAATTTTCGCCAGAGGATAAGCAGTTGATGAAGCATCACCATACACCCAAACACTATCTCCTTCGAGTTCGAGAATTTCTTGGAACATCTATAAAAAACTAATTTAATCTTCAGTGGAACTTGTTTTAAAAACCTCCTTCTTCGCCAATTTCGCCGCCAACGTCAATGGTGATAAACTTTGTTTATTGACTGCTCTCAAACTTGCACCACTATCTAGCGCCAACTTGAACATTTTGATATTTTCATGAATAACACACATATGTAGCACAGTATTTCCATTCGTATCCTGAGCATTCGGATTCGCTTTCGACGCTAGAAGAAGTCGAAAAGTATCCGGTTGGTTCAAACAAGCAGCAAATGATAGTGGATATTCACCAAAGTACATATTTCCGGTATAATTTGTTTTCTCCGATAATTCCACATATTCATGTTCCAACGAATCAGTTCTCGATGTTTTCTGGTCATCGGCACAGAAGAAAGCACCAAAGCAACGTGCGCCAACATCTGCACCCATTTTCAGAAATTTATAGACTAATGGAACATCCTGGTTGATTATTGCTTGATGTAATGGTGTCAAGCCATAGAAATCCTCAGAGATATGAATATCGTTCAACAATTTTGGATAAGCATCCAATATTTTTAGAATCAATATGTTGTGAAGTTCAGAAGCATGAAGAAGGCAGCATCCAATTATTGTTTCACCCATTGAACCTGTTAGATAGTTTTAGAGTAGAACCAATTAAAGACAGCGCACCACTTAGTTAAACATAACGCTCTTTTCGTAACAAACTCAAATATTAAAACGGATATTACGTTTTGAGGAGTGCTCAAGCTCACAGTCGCTCCGCACGCACGCACGCGACTGCCGACACTCAACACACTGGAAAATTCGTGGGAAAGTTAATTTTTCAAATTTTCCAGTCTGTTGAGTGTAGGCCGCCGCGTGCGGGCGTACGGAGCAAAAAATGCCCGTGAGGTTGACCAGCCCTCAAAACAAAATGATCAAGAATATTTGAGTTGACAACACAAAAATAACTTATTCACAAAAGTATTTTTAGAAGTTGTATTAAAGACACTGTGCCACTTAACAAAATTTAAGAGTAGAAATACAATAAATTGTATTGTACTAACGAGAGAAATCTCTAATTTTTGAAATTGAAAACTGGAGGGTTCAAATTAACTAATATACTGTCTTTAAATAATAAAATTGCCAAAACGGTGATTTTCGAGCGAAATTTTAAAAAAATTAAAGACGACTCTGAGAAAATTGATTTTTTAAATGTTATTCAATGAAAAAATATTAGCAAAAGTTTGAGATCACTTGAAAATATGGTGATTATTCAACAAGTTGCAATAATACCGTAGAAATCTCAAAAAAGTAAAGACATTGGGTCAGTTAGTTTGACCCTACCTGATCTTAGTTTCAAAAATTAGAGCGTTCCTCATTAGTACAATACAATTTATGTGAAATAACATCAATTAAAACACATAGCAGCGGTCCAAAGTTGAAAAAAACAAAATTTGAATGCGTGCGTGTCCTTGCAACGCGGTTGGAATTGGCGCGAAACACAATTATTTGAATTTGTTTACATATTGGTATTGTTCTTTGGACCACCTGGGCTCCCATTCGAATTTTGGTTTTTTTCATTGAATTTGGATCGTGTTAAGACCTAATTTTTGAATATTTTTTATTTATTTCCTAAACTTTACTCCTTCATTGTTTCTCATGAAAAATGTCACCAAAAACACTAGATTTTGACAATTTGATGACTTATTTCATATGTTTCCACACTTTCTCTCCACCCCGCTTACCTCTATCCTCCAATTTCCAGGCAATTTCTCGATACTTTGATTCATTTTTTCCTCCTTTTCCACCGCCATCCAACAATTTCAGGGCTTTTTTCAAGTCTCCAACATTCTCTCCCTCCTGGTTGAAATCGTCCAAAACATTCGGACCGGATTTTCCTTTTCCTTTCTTTCGAGAAAATGCGCCAAGTCGTTCGTTTCTTTCCTATATATAACCGTTATATTTATACTTTTTGTGAGCTTCACCTTATTTCTCAATTTCACCAATTCTGTAACTGTCACCACTTTTCCCTTCCCACCATTGTACATAAATTCTCGAACTTTTGTATCAATGTAGGCGTCTATGAATGATGTATCATTACTGACCATTGCATATCTTAAACAAAACGAGATTCATGAAGATTTTTAGTGTTTTCTTTGATTTGAGCTCTCAGTAGTTGATCACTGTTCATTTTTTAAAGCATCGGTGTTCTAATTTGAAAACACATTATACCTATGAATCAACGCCCTCAATAACATACGTACATTTTTGTATCTTCATATATTTCCTTCGAAAACAAGTGATTCAATAGGATATTATAGAATACTACATTTTTTTGTTTTTATGAATCTTCTGAAAAACAACAAGGCGAATATGGAAGGAAAGAAAGGTACTTTTACATCCAAAGATGTTGTACTTTAACGAATTTCAACTAAATATTGTAAATTGTACCTAGAAATACCCTGTCGAATGGTACTAAGAAAAACATGTTGGGACCAAAAATGACATGAACACGAAAAATAAAAAAAGAAGACTTTTTCCACCCTAAGCAAGTTAGGCCACGAATGTCGTGGCCGATGCATAAAAGGATGAAAGGTCAACGTTCGCGTGAAAACGTGAACGACGTGAAGACGCGCGGTCAAGGCACACGGCCGAAGATTACACTTCTTACACTTGTAACTACTTCTCTTTACTCTTCGTGTTGTGATACCTTATTTGCGGCGCTTATAACGCCAAACCGCTTTATATCCTTTATGATGTTTTATCCTTTATTATGATGATGTTAGTAGACTCAATAAACCTTATATATTAATCCCAAGACGTGTTCTCTTGCTTCTCCCTTTCAGAGTCCGCCACAAGGCCACTGGCCACCATAAATTGGTGCATCGACAAACTCAAGGTGGGTCGATAACGTGTGGAATTGGCGAGCAAGATCAATCGAGCTGTTTTCAAGCTTTCCGTTTTCCAATCAAATTTAGTTTGATCAAGAGAGATGGAAAATGGACGTGGAAAGGGCTTGAGAGGCAGAGAAGCGGGAGGAAAAAGGCAGTCTGTGTGGATACGAGAGAGACGCAGAGATAAGGTTGGAAAGATGAGAAAGGATACGTTAAGGTATATTTGCGGAATGTGTGGCGTTTAAAAAAGGCATAAATGAAGGGGTAAGTAGTGTGTGCACCCACCCTTTGAGCATTATATAGGTAGGAAGAGGCGAACAGACGGCATATGGCCAAAAGTTGCAATTTGGTGGAAAAAGACAAAATTTCAAGAATTTTGCAAAAGAAGACAAAAATTATAAGATTTTTGCATTGTTGTTCGATATAGATGTGTTCTATTCATGAGAGAAGTATGTATTTGGATACTATGTGTATGCCATATAAAAGTGTGGAAAAAGTGCGAATTTTTTAAGAAATTCCACAAAATTTGAGAAAAATGTGAAATTGAGTGATAATTCACATATATTGTTGAGATGTAGAGGGATGCCTTATGTATGGCGATCCAGAGGATACTGGTGATAGTATTTCGTTGTTTTTTTTGAATATCAGACTATTCTTGTGTATTTGTGGCGAAATTGTGAGAAAAACGCACAAATTAAAAATTTAAAAATTTGAATTCGCGCCGAAAACGGTTAAAGGCACATAGCGGTCCCGAAGCGAGGAGCCGTGTGGAGGATTTACGAGAATTATAAAAATATGGAAATTTTGTGCAATTCGTTCAATTTTTTCGTTTTTTATGTCAAATCGTGGAAAATTTGGTGTTTCAGATGTGGATAAAATAACGGAAAAGTCAATCTACTTGTTGGAAAGACGCCAGTCGATGAAGAACCCCGATAATTGCGGCTCATCTGGAAGTTAAAGAATCCAATGGGATATGGAGGCAGTGTCAGAGGTATTAATACAGTTTGAGCCCTTTAATTCAATGGTTGTCTGTTTAGGATGAATTCCAAATTCCAACTGAAGAAAGATGGAAAAGCAGGACCTTTTGACGAATCGACGAGTTTAAAAGGATTTTCGTGTTGAAGAACAGAAAATTGGTTGATTAACGAATGAGAATGACGAATCTATCAACTTCTTGGATTGAAAGTTATTGAGGTGAATTCATAAATTCAAATGACATTTTTCAATTCGTCCTTTCAGTGGTTGGAGGCTCATATGAATGTTGGGAGGCGAGACATGTGTTGGAATGTTGAGCTTCAACAAAACGATTAGCTGCTAATATAAAAGGACTTTGTCAAGCATCATTTACGGTGATCGAGATAGCTGATTATGCAAGTCAAGGCAGAAATGGTGATAAAATGTGGATTTGAGGCCGGATTGCGGTAAAATTGAAAGTTATTTATGAAAATGGATGAATTTCTTTCAGCGTGAACGCATGAAGCTCATGAAGCCGCGACAAATTGAAAGATTCCAAGGATTTAGGAGGTTGATGACTAAATGTCGGTGGAAAAGAAGGAAATCGATGAAGATTTATGAGTTTCCTCAACTTCTTGGTGGATGGAATGTGGAATGACACAGGAGGCCGGATGTGGCTAGAAAGATGTCGGATCTTTTGGATTTGGAGACAAAAGAGATGAAAAACTCCAGAAGAAATTTAATAAATGTGTTAGAGGTTTATTAATAAAAAATAAATGATTTATGTGGACGATGTTTCTTGTTGATTTAATAATTAAATGGACGTGGTCCGTGATATATTTTAATAAAATCATGAAGCAGAAGAATTCGATGAGAGATCGAACTTTGGGAAACGGATGAAGTTGTGAGAAGTGAGTATGGGGGTTAGAAGTTTCAAAATTTCGAGTCTGTCTATGAGAATTGATAGTAACGAATGAGGTGGAGCATTGTTAAGTGAAGACTCGGAGCACGCGTTAAAGAGATTGAGTCTCCATTTGAAAGTTAGAGTAGATGTTGTGGAAAATATAGGTGGAGGAACAGATTAAAAGGTGTATGATTGAGTAAAGTCAAGGTATTTTAGTTTAGTTTGGAAATTCGTGGGCGAGGTTAAGACCCTGAATTTTACTACTTTAGCGAGCGGTACTAACGATACCTAGCGGAGTATTCCTTGGATTTATTAGTAAATGGAAGTTGAAAACTGTTGAAATCTGTTTCTTCTAGTTACTAGTTTACTAGATTGTTTTGTAGAATTTGTGTATTAAAGAAACTTTTGTAAAGTATCAGTAGTTATTGTTATTTTTTAGTTTTTTCTTATGAACGGTTCATATTGTTATTATGAATTCGTGAGAAAGTCCCAAGAGGCAGGAAGTTGTTATCTTCCTAAAGTCCTGAAAAAGGCAGGGAGTTGTTATCTTCCTACGATGTTCATAGGCGCGCGGGATCTATGAGCATTCGGAAAGTCCAGGTAGGACGCATTGCCGGCCGGCTTACTAACTAAATACTAAAGGAAAAGGTTATTGTATTAAAGAAAAAGATAGGATGTTAAGGTACCCGATGTTAGGGGTAGTTTTTCGGAACCTAATACTGACTATGGTCATGAGATTTGGCTTAGGACTGCGGTGAAACAGGGCGATTTCCCGTTAGTTATATTTCTTGAAACAGGTCGTTTCTTTAAGGAAATAGTTTTTTATTTTTAAGGATTATTGTTTTGTATAAATCTGAGGTGTTCATAAGATACCAGTTTGTTAATACTAATTTCTTTTCAAATGTTGCGCAGCATTTGAAACACACGAGTCAAGATTTGTCTGAAGAGAAAGTGTGTGCAAATTGTCGTGAAAGTGTTGACACCGTTTAAAGGGACATGTAGTCTAGTGAGATGATTCTCACCACGAAAAGGACCACCCACGCAGCATACGCGTCACGGCCAAGAAGCGGTTGTAGGGGCGGTCGTAAAAAATCGATGAATTTCGGCCAATTTTTATCGGTTTTTTTCCCTTTTTTGTTGCGTACTGAACTTTCGCGTGTTGTACTTTCTTGTTCATATATCATAAACTAGTAATGATATTATTATTTCAGGCAGAAACTTGGAAGAAAAAAACACTCAAAGATCTAACCGCGATTGTCATGGCGGATTTGGAATTCAATTATGACAAGGTGGAGGACGGAAAATTTTCGGTTACCTCGGATGATTTGAGAGTCGCTGCCGGAGGAGATGCGATTGGTGGATTGAAGCAATCGGCGACCAAAAGCATTGACAAGGCGAAGAAAAACTGTCAGGCGTTTGAGATGGCGATCCAGGAAGCGGATCTTACTGAAGTACCGATGACGTTGGATGAGCTCGAAGGTTGGAGGAATATTTTCCTAAAATGTGAACAAAAGCTTGCGAGTTTCGAGATTGTCGCGGAGGAAAAGTGGAAAGAGATGAAGCTCGACGTGGCACTTCAAAATTCGTATAATATGAAGCTCAAACAACATTTCGAGGAGAAGCATCGAGACGTTTGGTGGAGGAAGTTGAAGTCTAACTTGGAGTTGGTGACAAGACAAATTGAGAATATCAACAATCCAACCGAAGTTGTTGAACCGGAAGGAAATGGAGGATTGGTTGATGAAAGCCGGTCACCATCTCGGAACGGATCGGAGGTTGATATTTCAACAGCTATTGGAAGAACTCCTCAATTTAAAGAAGGTGAGTTATTATTTTGTAGAAAATAAGGTTGAACGAGTTCCTTTTGAGGATCCAATAATTTATATGATAAACCTAGTTCAAAAAACTTTGAGCCAACATTTGGCAGAATCAGAGTTAGGAAAAATTGTTGATCAATGTGTGATTAGAAAAGTGAGAGAAATTTCGAAGAGTATGAAACAGAGATCACGTTCTCGATCTTCTGAAAATTTAGAGCTGCGATGTGATGAATAAATTTAAATGCATTGATATTGATTTGAAATAGTGGATTTTCAGATCTCGTTCAAAAGATCAATGTTGTGCCAGTCGGCGGACGACATCAAGACTTGAAACGCTTCATCAAATCTCAGCTGATGACAATGGTGGAGAAGTTTCCAATTTATTTGAGAATGAAGATTCTAGATAAACAGGCGGAAGCAGGTGCGAAAGTTATTTACCATTATTGAAAGAAATTGAAAATTCATTGAAGATTATTCCAGAAACAAGTTGGCGATATCACTTGAAAATATATGACATTTTGGAGTCGAATGTTTCGGAAAGAAAGTCGGATATTTCTGAAAGAAATGATTGTTGTGGAGGTCGCTATTCTGAAACAGGAAGAACGGTCGAATGTTTCTTTGGAGATGGAGTCCATAAAGAACAAAATTGTCAGTTGACAATAAAAGAAAAACGAGGAATAATTCGAGAAATTGGGAAATGTTTCCAAATGTTTTCGAGTTTATTGCTGATGTGAGAAAAAATCAAAAGCAAACGGAGGACTATCGGAAGGTAAATTTTAATGTTGGATTGTCAAAAGGTGACAACAATTGTGGAAAAGGTTCGGAGAATTTGTGGAAGTAACAAAGTTCGTCCAGAAAGTTTAGTTTGTGTTATTAATGTTAAAATGTTGTTAAAAGTAATAATGTTAAAAGTATATCATTCGCTCGCAGTGTTCTCATTCGCTCGCAGTGTTCTCGTGGTGAGCGGCTGCATTGTTTTTCGCTCTGGCCCACCATATCCCTATTCTCTACTACTCCTTCATCTGCCCAATCCCTGTGACAAATCGATTATTCACCTGTGAAATATTGCTTAGTGCCACAGTGCCAGTGGTTAAATCTTGAAATATAAAATTTTTTGGCACCTCTAAAGGTGAAGTTTACTACTTATTTTCTTCGGCTTCACCAAACCTTGTTCTATTTGCATGAAAAGAGCCAACTCTAAATCACCTCAACTACTCAAGAAAATGGCTCCCACTGCGCCTCCCCAGCAATTTGTTACCATGGCCATGTTCCTCGAACTAAAATCCCGCCAAGACGCTGTCGAAAACAAGGTTTCGAATATGGAAGCGAATGTCTTGAAAATCCAATCCAATATGACAACATTAGAAACAATCATGCTTGACATCCAGTCAACTGTTCATGGTTTGGCTGCTGAGCTTAAGCTTGCCAAATCGAATCCTATGGCCCCCTCCTTGCCTGTGAATCAACCCAATGACCAACTTCGCATTCTCAAAGATGCTGCTCAACTCCACGACAAATCAACCCGAGCTGTCTTGGAAAGACTGCCTGATGAACGTCTTCCCGTTGCTCAACAAACCGAAAAGGACCTCGCGGTGGTGAAAAGCCTGGTCAGTGCGTTAGATATATCTACTGTCTTCTCTTGTTTCAGACATGAATGCAAATCCTCAACCAGACCCCTGAAGATTCAATTTGTTGATACTGCCACCAGAGACAAATTCATTAAAGGCTACTCATCTGTTGCAAAGAATCAAAATTGGTACAACAACTCTCCGCTTCCTCCAAGATGCCGACGTGACTTGACACTTACCGAACTCAATATTCTTCGCGAGAGCCGAAAATTTGCCTACTCTGAAAACCTCAAAGCAGGTATCTCTAAATATGTTGTGATAGACATTGAAGCAAAGCTGAATAAAGCTCCCCGCCCATTCATGTCTTTTCTGAATTCCCAACCGTCCCAAATTGTTTCAGATATGTGAAATCGTCCGGGGACAATCTGGGTTCTAATGTATATCTAAATGTTATCTCAGCTAATGTTAGGTCAATTTCCACTCTTGAACGTTTTTTTCTTTTAAATGATTACTTATTATCCCTAAATACTGACATTTGTGCATTATCAGAAACCTTTTTTAACGTTAGCAATAGTCCTTCTGCCTTTTGTTCCGATGCATATGCTATATACAGATTTGACAGAAATCCCACTTTTTCTAAACTCAGAGGTGGTGGAGCTGCCTTATTCACAAAAAAATCCTTTCAGTCTGTCCATGTTGATATCAATATGCCTCATTTTTACCCTAAGCATCAGTGTGAAATTGTTTGTATCGATATGTTCTTCCCTACCTCCCCCAAAATTCGAATTTTTTCTGTCTACAGACCCCCACATATAAATTCAGCCCAGACAACCCTTTTATTTGAACATCTTGCCTCTTATCTTATCAATACCCCTACAAATATTATTCTTGGAGACTTTAATCTCCCTTCTTTGGACTGGCTCTCTCCAACTCCCAGCGCGCATCAAATTTTTGACTTTCTTACTTGCAACTCTCTTCATCAGTTTGTTTCAAGTCCCACCCGTATAACTACTACTTCTAGAACTATTATTGATTTAGTTATTTCTAATGACGGGCTCATAAATAATCTCCAAATTTCTGAACCTCTTTTAACTTCTGACCACCTCTCCTTATCTTTCAAAATTGTCGCAACTCAACTCCCTTCCAAAAAACCCCCTCTTGTTTCCATACCATTTTTCGATTTCAAGAAAACCAATTTTGAAGCATTAAATTTCACCCTCTCCAATGTCAATTGGGATGTGGAATTCTCCTACTGCCATTCTATCGACTCTAAGTTTGAACGCTTTTTATCAATTTATAATAACGCTCTTTCTGAAAACTGTCCTATTCTCCCAGCACGACATCCCAAATGTATTTTCAAAACATTCTCTCGTAAAATTAAAAAGCTTATCAGACTCAAAAATAAAAAACCTATTGACCCTACAAACTACCATTCTCTTGCTGATTTTCGTTCATTGCAAAAAAAACTTAAATCCAAGTACAGGAAAAAAATACAAAAGTACCAAACAAATTTTGTCAAAAACTGCAACTACAGTAAAGTTCTTCGTTTCCTTACCAAAAAAATGAAAAATGGCTCCCAAATTCCTGATATTATTGTTGAAAGCCAATTAATCTCTGATGATAATGTCAAATGTGACGTTTTTCTTGACGTATTCTCTAAAAATTTCATTAAATCTAACCCACCACTCCCTTCTACGGCACCCACTTCTTCCAATAGGTCTGATCCATTTTTCCTTTCCCCATCTGATGTTTATGATTACCTTCGTAAATGTCCCCCTAAGATTGGATTTTCTAAAGACAATCTCAACTATTTGATGCTCAATAAATGTGCCTTATCCCTTGCCCTTCCCTTATGCCTTATTTATCAAGACTCACTTTTTTCTAATACCATTCCTAATTCATGGAAAACTTCTTATGTCCAACCAGTTTTCAAAAAAGGTAGCCCTTCTGATCCTTTAAATTACAGGCCAATTAGTCTTACATGCCACACTTGCCGCATTTTAGAGAAAATTATCTCGGACAGGATCTTCTTTCGTTTCTCTCATAAAATATCACCTTCTCAATACGGTTTTATTAAGAGAAGAAGCTGTAAAAATGCTCTTATTGATCTAGTCTCCTCTATCAAACATAACAATTCGAAAAAAATTCATACTGATGTTATCTATTTTGATTTTCAAAAGGCATTTGATAGAGTCAATCATAAACTTCTTATTCTTAAAATGCAGCAATTTGGCATTGACACCTTGATCTGTAATTGGTACCAGAACTTTTTATCTGATCGTATCTATTATACTAAAATAGGTAGTTCCTACTCTAAAAACTCTCAACCCGTTCCCTCTGGAGTTCTCCAAGGAACTGTCAGTGGCCCACTTCTCTTCATTATATTCATAAATGACGTCTTCCAATTTTCATCTCATAACGTCACCATTCAAGCTTTTGCCGATGATCTCAAAGTCATCGGAACAAATCCTTGCGATATTCAAGCTTGCATTAACAATATTTGCCAATGGGCTGATCTATGGGGAATGTCACTTGCACCACATAAATCACAAGCAATATACTTTGGTAAAAAAAATCCCAAAATACAATATTTTGCCAATTCTACCCCTATCCCTCAAGTTAGTATTGTTAGAGACTTAGGCATTTATATTGATGACCTCTTATCCTTTAACTATCATATAACTCATATTAGTAATATTGCCACATCCAGATCTATTCAAATATTGAAGTCTTTCAAATTCTCCTCCTTGAACCACTACTCTATCCTATTCAAAATGTATGTTCTGCCTATTCTGGAATATTGTAATGAAGTCTTTAGCCCGTCTCCCAAATCCCACCTATCCAAAGCTCTTGAAAAACCTTTAATACACTTTAGCAAAAAAGTATGTTGTAGATGCAATATCTCTTTTGATAATTATGAAAGTCGTCTTCTTCTTCTTAACATTATCTCAATAAAACGTAGGCGAATTGAATCGTCCCTCATTCATTTCTTTAAATGTATTTTCAATCTTACCCACCAACCTACATTCTACAAATTTAACAAACTTTCTACTTTACCACGTCACCCATTTCGTCTATCTGGAGTTTTTGGTAAAAATGATTCCTTTTACGACTCAACTAGGCCATTCTGGAATAAAATATCTACCCAAGTTTCCAGCTCCACTACTCTCCCCTCTTTTAGAACAATTCTCAATAATCTCCCAGATTCCTTTTTCAACTTTTAAAAAAAATATATACTTAAAAAACATTTATCTTTTCCTATTTTCTACTTTTTGTATAATGCATAAGCTTCGGAACAATCCTCCTCTTTTCAAACTGTTTCTCTATCCATATTTTTTATTCTAAATATTCCTTAGTTCATTTCTATTTTTCTAATCGTTAATCTTATTTTTTTTTCTTCATTAATTATTTATACTTGTCATAACACACTATCTCATATTTACCGGTATTTTATTCGCATTTTTCTTTTATTGAACGACTAACTCTTGCGGGTTCGTTGTTTGTTGTCATCATTGTTCAATTGAATAAAATGATATATATATATAAAAAAATGTTAAAAGTATATCTAAGAGTAGGCAAAACATCAAATAGTGATGAAAGAGTACCTTTTACAGTAAAGATGTGTGCATCTAAATAAAGGTTGAAATTGAGAATGAGCTCAAAACGTTTAGTCAAGGTATAATTGACAATTTTGGTTAAAATTTAAAAATATTAACTTTAGTAACAGGTTCTTTTGAGAACACAAGAGTTGACAAAAATTATGAATAAATTTCAGTTTATGATGAAAGTTGTAGAAAATTGAAATAATTGGTTCAATGGAAAGTTAAGTAGAAAACTTGAAGAGTTTTTTTTTTCATTAGAACTTAAATGTGTCATTTTTGTGAGTCGGATTAGAAGATTCGGAAAAGTCTGAAATAAGTTGAAGCGTTTAAGTAAATTTGAAAATGATTGATTCATTAAGTGAAAAAATTGAAAACGCTGGAATTTAGAGCATTTTGAAATTGTTTGTGAGAGAACGTTAAATTGATGAAGTTATCTTCTGAAGTGAGATTGAAAAATTTAATGAATAATGGACTTCTCATAAAATCGGTGAAAATTTAAAAATTTCGGTTTGAATTTAAACTGTTAAGTGTATGGACCGTTCTCGTTGAAGAGGGGGAGGATCTTACTGAATAAATGTTGTGTTTTCAGAACTTGGGATCATACAGTGTACTAGCTACAATGGCTGAAAAACCAATGCTAGTTGTGGAACGGCACCTGTGGAAAAAGGGAGGAATCCATTCCTGGAGAGGTTTCGTTTGAGAATGTTGAGGGGATTTGGAGGCTCAGGATGTGAGGAACAATCCAAAAGGGAAGATGCTCAGGAGCAAAGATCATGCGGTTAGTTGAAAGATTATGAAATGAGTGCTAAATTTCCTATTTTAGACCGAATCATTATCAACTATCCAGAAGGGAGCAGCGATCCCACGACGAATCAGAAGTCGAGTGAGATGTGACCAAGAGAGTTAGCTGCTTGTCGGAATTCGCGGTGGAAACAAGGCTGCGGAAAAACATAACAGTGCGTTGTGTACCATTCAGTTTGGATAGGCAATGGGAGGCCGAAGAAATTGATAACTTGTTGATTATTTATTGTTGATCAATAAAACTGTTGAATAAGAATGTGTTGAGACATTTAGAAGATTAAAGAATAGCCTAGAGAGGCCAATAGAGATTAAAGAGATTACTTAAACGGTTTAAATTTAGGTTCAGAACATCAAGGTCATTTGGTTGTCATTCAACTTGTATCAAGATCCCATGCTGATCAAGTCCGTCAACTTCATTACCTATACCATCATCAAGTCTACATCAACATCTACACCAACATCACCTACACACCACACGTCATCTGGAAATCAACCATCGAAGGCTTGTCATTCATGAATCAATGCCGGAACATATGCAAGTCTGGAATCAACACCACACGTTTTCCCGCTCCGTTGACGTCTGTCATATGTGATTCGGATCACCGTCGAAGGAGGGGTAGTGTCGTGGCCGATGCATAAAAGGATGAAAGGTCAACGTTCGCGTGAAAACGTGAACGACGTGAAGACGCGCGGTCAAGGCACACGGCCGAAGATTACACTTCTTACACTTGTAACTACTTCTCTTTACTCTTCGTGTTGTGATACCTTATTTGCGGCGCTTATAACGCCAAACCGCTTTATATCCTTTATGATGTTTTATCCTTTATTATGATGATGTTAGTAGACTCAATAAACCTTATATATTAATCCCAAGACGTGTTCTCTTGCTTCTCCCTTTCAGAGTCCGCCACAAGGCCACTGGCCACCACAACGAATTTGATTTTCTAGGCCTAGGGTTGTTCTCGTGCCGATTAGTTTTTTGCCCTTTCATTAGCTCTACCATTTTCCCGGATTGCAATTTGTTAAAATTTGGGACACTAGTTCTAGATAGGCCCAATATGAACATCTGAATTTATTTGGATGACATTTGAGGATTTAATTCGGACCCTATTACTGTGTCAGGATTCGGTGGATTTGTAATGAAACTATGTATATTACTATAAATCATTTTCATTCTCGAGCATAATAGTACAAACAATAACAGGATTACAGGCATCAGAAGCCTGAAAGATTCTACATAATGAATTAATAGGACTAAAGCTTCCCGGTACAACTTTTTATATGTTTACCGAGCAAAAAATACATTCTCATGGTTGATCATAACAAAATGGCATCATTATTTCGCAATATCCTAGGACATATGCTGAGAAACGTCATTCAAAATACATTTTCGCCTGATATGTTTTTTTATCTATCTAAAAATATGATTCATAAATTAAGAATGCCAAACTATTGGCGGTCCGCGACACCTATGATGAGCTTCGAAATTTTAGTTTAAATTCTTAGTTTCGTATTTTATAGATCTAAACGGGGAATTTACGGAGTTAATGAAAATTAAATGAAAATATACTTAATTCTCATTCCAAATCTGTTTTTAAAATGTTCTAAAACCACCTAGAAGCCGAGAAAACACGCCTCAAAATAATGGCCTAGAAAAAGTTTCCACATGGCTGGACTTTTTCTACTGTGCTTTTTGCGTGTCATAATGAAGAATATTTACTGAGTATTCTTAAATCAGTACGTTTTAAATTATGTTTTTGCATTTTTTTCTAAAAATATTCTTTACTTAATAATTCCCGTGGCCTAGTTTTCACCGGTGGTGACTTTTTCTAGGCCATTCTTTTGAAGCTCGCTTTCTCGGCTTCTAGGTGGTTTTAGAAAATTTTAAAAACGGATTTGGAATGAGAATGACGTCTACTTCCATCACATGTGCATTTACTAGCTCCCGTAAAGAATACATAAATCGAAAATCGAAAAAGGGACTAACTTTATTGGGACCAAGAATTGTTTTTTTCTATTTCCTTGTTTAGTTGGTCACTAAATATGTACCTTGGTACCATTCAATAGCGAAATATATTTTCTCTCAACATTTTTTAAAACTTGCACACTATCTTTAATTATAAAATATATAATATGTTTTCCAGAAATTGAAAAAAATATCTTGTTATAAGCTGCCGCATTACCAATATCATAAAATTTGAAATATCATAAATTAAATTTTCGAAAGGTCTATATTTTTGAGCTCACGAGTTCTAGTATTCATTGTTATTACTCAATATTTCGCCTTATTTCAGATTTCATGCCAAAATATCATTATTCTTATCCCCCAACCCCTACCCAAAAAAACTCACCTCAACCACGGAATCAAGTCTCCACCTCCATGCATATCAACCAATCGATACATCTTCATATCCTCCCGGAGTCTTCCCATCCCAACGAAATTTGCGTTCACATTCTGTGCTGAAGCACCCGAACCCATTTTCGGCGTCTGGTAAATCACCTGCTGAAATTTATAGATTTTTATGAAATTCCAAGATTTATAATGAAAAATGACATCGTCGGAAAAGAAATAAGAGTTCAAGGAAATTTGAAGGAGGCACTTCCAAAAATATACGAATAAAATGGGGCTAAGAAATCAAGAACTATGCGTCTCATAAACAAGAAAATTTTAAAAATTGTATGTACTGAAAGTCCACGAATCTGATGTATCCCGTTCCACATGCAAAATCCCAAAAACAAATAACACAATTTTTGAAAATTTCATATCACATAAGTAAGTATCAACTTTACGTCGAAGCAAAAATATAGGAAAGCAAATGAGAAATTCGCAAGGTTGGCTGGGAAAATTGGTTCGTTTCGAGCTATGGAGCCAGGTGCTTTTGATTAGATTTAGAAGAAAAGAAATAGAAGGAGTCGAAAAACGAAGGGGGAAACGACTGAAAAAGAAATAACCACAATTTCATTTTTTTATATTTTATATTTGGCTGTTTTGGTTGCCTTGGAAGCCGGTATTATTATGGATTTGGAGATTCGATACAAAATGTGATCTCTTATGGATGGAATTTACGAGAAAGACTGTGTACTTTCTGGAATTTATGAACTTTATTCCTAAACGAAAACAATTGATATGTATGATCATGTGAGAGATTTAAAGTACGGATAAGGGATTGATTGAAGAACCTGCAGAGTTCAAATTCACTAGAAATTTGCAAAAATGGATTTTATAAAAAACGAACAATGAAATTTGTATATCTCTCCAGATTGGTAAAAGAGACCCCTTACAGGTTTTCTTAACTATCCGTGATTTCCTATTAATCCGACTCTTTTTGGACATACCAACCCAAAACAAAAATAATTTTAAAGGATGACTTTGCGGAGGTAATAAATGTTTTTGGGATGAAAATAGACTTCACATTCCAAATCTGTTTTTAAAATTTTCTATGACCACGTAGAACCCGAGAAAACTCGCCTCAAAACAATGGCCTAGAAAAAGGGTCCATGGACGAAAACTAGTCCGCGGGCATGAAAAATCCAAAAAAAAATGAAAAAAACATTAAAAAAGAACTAATATGAGCATTTAAAAATGACTAATATAAGCAGCTCATAGGAAAAAACTCGGCCAGGTGAACACTTTTCTAGGCCATTGTTGTGAAGCACATTTTCTCGACTTCCAGGTGGTTTTAGAAAATTTTAAAAACAGATTTGGAATAAGAATGAAGTCTATTTTCATTTAAGGTACAATTATTATCTCCATAAAGTCCTCCTTTAAATCTAGTTTTTAAAAAAATTTCCGAAGCCCCCTTTTTCCCAAACTCGAACGTAAAAACTTCTGTGGTGATCCAAATTTGATTTTTTTTTTCAATTTATTGTTTCTTATACTTTTTTTCTACAGGTGATTCACAGTGGAGTCTTTGTAAGGCTGGTGAACTAACTTTTGGGAATTAGTCCCTCAGAAATTGCCGTCTGAACATTATCGAGGTTTTTACACTTTTTTGTACATACCCTAAAAATTTTTATGGAATTTTTTGTTTTAATGATAGGTTGGTTGGTATGCTCAAAAATCGTCGATTTTATAGGAAATCGAAAGTAGTTAAGAAAACCTTTAAAGACAGTGAACCACTTAATTTTTCAACCTTATAAATGGCACATTGAAATCCTATTTTAAAAGGTTTCGAAAATTTCCTTCATGTGATTATCGAATTTTCCATACTTTGAGAGGGGTCACAAAATTTGAATGCTGCCAAGATTCGACCCATTACAAATTGGCGCGAAACACAATTATTCGAATTTTAGCTACATATTGGTATTGTTTTTTCGATCTTCTTTTGAGAAACAAATTTCTTAAAAATTTTAGAAGAATTATCATCAATTTCGAAAAATTCGTCACCTGCTAAAACAATGAACAGAACAAAATGTTTCATGTAAAGTTTTCTGTCAACACCATTTAAAAACTATAGATTTTCACATAAAAACATTGTGCTAAGGAAAACAGTTTTCAATGAGAATCAATATTTTTATTCTGATTTCGGTACTTGAGACAGTGAGTGAAAATCTGAAGAATTACTAACTGGAACACTGTCTTTAAAGACAGCTGTTCAGTTAATTTGACCCTACCTGTTCTTAGTTTCAAAAATTAGAGCGTTCTCTCATTAGTAGAATTCAATTTACGCGAAATCACACCGATAAATACACGCTTCATAGTAGCGGTTCAAAGTTGAAAAAATAAAAATTTGAATGCGCGCGTATCCGTGCGACGCGGTCTGTGTCCGTGCAACGCGGTCGAAATTGGCGCGAAACACATTTATTTGAATGTGGCTACATATTGGTAATGTTCTTTGGACCACCTGGGCTCCCATTCGAATTTTGATCTTTTGCCTTGAATTTGGATCGTTTTAACTGATCAGCTGCCTTTAAAGCATTTTCAAGAATTTTTCAGCCCCAACTTTTTTCAGGTTTTCAAGTACGTTTTCAGTGATGATGGATATTGCGAAAATCAATCGTTTCAACAATCCTATCGGTTAGTTTCCCTCAACTTTTAAACCGCTACTTTTAGTTGAGTTATAATCGAGTTCTGAACCGCTAAAGTGCCCAAGATAATTTTTTTCAGTGACCTTTTTTGATTTATTCACAATGAGCCACATTTCAGCGTGTCCCTGAAATTCAAAATTTTCAAAGCATAAAAATATTATTTTAAAAAATTTTTCAAAGTTTACTTATCACTATTTGTCTTCAATTTATTTGCTCCTAGAGTTCAAATTTTTTTGCTTTCTCAAAAAAATTGTGTTATCTAATTTTAACTTCATAGTTCATTTTTCATTAACTGTTTACATACTTGGGTATCATCAAACAATTTTTTGACACAATTTGTCCAGAACCTGTTTTCATATATCAATTGGCTAATATTTCAGTATAAAAAGAGATGTTGAAAGATTTTTGGATTTCGTTTTTTAAAAAGATTTATAATGTCATTGGTGTATATATCAGTTCCTAGAATAATAAACATTTTTCAGTTTTTTTTGAAGTTGTTGGAGCTTTTGTTTAGCTGATTCTTATCCAGAATGAAAAATAATCCAAAACAAACATTGTCTACATTTTGTTCATTCATCGAGCTTTTTTCTGAAATATTACCTATGTGGTTGTCAAACCCAAGCCATTCACTTTCTCATTTATCAAATGGAAAAAAAATTCTAGAAAATTCTTATCAATTAAACGATTCTTAAGATTTTGCCGTTATCATTCGATCGAACAGTTTTCGATGATTTCTAAACCTTTTTTTGTTCTTTTTTTCTTGATGCACTTTTCAATTAAATCCTATTATATAATTCGATTATAACTTGTTTTTTATTTGATGAATTGGTTAGAAAAATTATTTATTGATTTGAAATTATGTTATGATAATTAGGCAAATTAGGTAATTAGGTACAAATTAGATAATTATAGATTAGGTGTAGATTAGGTACATTGAAGATGGTGATGAGAATGAAAATTATATAGGTTTAACTAATTTTTTTCCGTTGTTTTTTTCTGCTACTTCATCTGCGATCTATTCTGGCCTAACGCGTTAAGAAAAAATTCTCAAAAACCTTAAATAAACTTTTTTTTAAAGTAACAAAAATTTCTAAAATTGATGACAATTCTGAGCGGTTGAATTCGTATCAGAAAGGTTGGTTTTTTCGAATGTTCAAAAAATACAAGGTCAAATCGTATGGCCTAGGAAACCAAACCCAATTCTACGAAAACTAGGCCATAACAATATTTGTTGAAACGTCATTTTTCCCAGTTTTTTTTGTCATAATTTTGTTAAAGGAGGATTTTACGGAGTTAATGGAAGGGTCTGGGATGAAAATAGACTTCATACTCATTCCAAATCTGTTTTTAAAATTTTCTAAAACCACCTAGGAGCCGAGAAAACGCGCCTCAAAACAATGGCCTAGAAAAAGCGTTCACCTGCAAAAACTAGTCCGCAGGCATGAAAAATTAAAAAAAAAACATAAATTGAAATCGAAAAATATCAAGAAAGGACTAATATAAGCATTCTGCATAACTATTTATTAAAGAAACACGAAAAAAACTAATAGGAAAAAGTTCGGCCAGGTTGGCCACTTTTTCTAGGCCATTGTTTTGAAGCGCATTTTCTCAGCTTCTAGGTGGTTTTAGAAAATTTTAAAAACAGATTTGGAATGAGAATGAAGTCTATTTTCATTTAAGGTACAATTATTATCTCCATAAAGTCCTCCTTTAAATCTAGTTTTTAAAAAAATAAATTCTAGTGTTTATTAAAATTTTGTTGTCAGTTCCCCTGATGGTGCGATGAGAATGAAAATTCTTAAGATGTTTTTTTCTTTTTTATGAATAAGCTCATTATTTCGTTATTACCACAAAAATACCAAATGTTAAGTATGTTACCTTCCTCCTTACCAATCATCAGTGGTGTGAGTGGGAAACATCCCCCACTCACACCACTGATGACGTATTATTTGTCACCAATCAACATGACGTATTTTCTGGCATAATGCCAAAATAATTCTCCTCGCACTTTCTCGATCACATATCTCCTCGCTCACCAAACTATTTACACATTCCAATCACCAACTTTTCGTTGAACTGATCAACAAATCTTCGTCGTCGTCATCAATAAACCACTGGATTTTTGCTATCATAATCATCATCAATTCATCTTTTCTTTTCTTTTCTCTTGTCCGCGACATGTCCGCCATCTTCTGCAAATCATATCTGGTCACAGTTTTTGGTTGTGTAGATTCAAAATCTGTTCTTCAACACGTTTTCTGCTTGATTTTTAGTTGAAGAACTTTTTTTTTCTTCCATCTAGGCTACAAGACTTCTTTTATTGTTTTTTATAGCAATGTTGAATTTTTTGGAAAAAAAACATAGTGGTAAACAATATCACAACTTGTTCTTTCGACTTTTTTTCAAACAAAACAGTAACAAATTAAAGTTTTTTTTTATCTCTAGAATTTGAGCGTCCTCGCATAATCATCGCTCAATTTTGGAGCACAGCGTCCATTAGATGTTTGCGCTTGTGAGCCGCAGATAGTAACCAATTTTACTGAATCAGTTTCAGCACGCTCATTTCAAATTTCGGCATAATCATGTGAATATTTGGTCAGAATCTTAGGCGATTATAGATCATATTGATGTCATTTAAACCTTTGAAATACAGACACAAAATCTTGTGACTATATACACTCAAAAGAAACGTTTTGAAAACACGGCACAAAATATAAAACAATTTCAGAAAGTAACTGGAAAGGGCTACAGTTCACTCAAGAAACTCTCTCATATGTTTTTCCAATCTATTTCAATTTGTTTATTTTCAATTGCACTCAAAACCGGTTGCTCCCCCCTCTTTACTTTACCCAACATGACCGTTGAAAGAACGGAAATATCTGTTGATGGCCAAAATTTCAATTGAAAAAAAAACAGGCCATATGTCTGTTCATTGATCGTATATATAAATTTAACGTAGTCGGGAGGTTCTGAAAAGTGCGATCAAAGAATTATGAACCACCAATGCTCACTTTTCTAATATTTCGGTTGAGGTTAAAGTTTTTCCGCTTTTCAGAGATGAAACACTGAAAGTGCTTTTTTTCGTCATTTTAAAGGTGAAATTTGGAGATTAATGAAAATTTGTCCGAACTTGTTAAAATTTGGTAGAAAGATTTAAAATAGACTAAAAATTAAAAATTCGAAATTTCATACAAAAATGAGAAGCTTGATCGGAGTTATGAATACTTAAAATGTTCTTTGTGGCTGAATATTTTAGAGTATCAAACTGTTTTTAAAGGGTCTCTTTACTGATTTTGGGTTTTAATTTCATTTTCATCTTCTTCTATTGTCAACTCAATTATTCTTGATCATTGCGTTCGGAAGGATGCTCAACCTCACAGCCGCTCCGTACGCACGCGACGCGGCTGCCGACACTCAGCGACACTCAGCGACACGACACGACACTCAGAAAATTTGAATAATTAGTGTTCCCGTCAATATTTTAGTGTTGAGTGGGAGGTCACCGCGTCGCGTGCGTGCGAAGCGGCTGTGAGGTTGAGCATCCTTCCGAACGCAATGATCAGGAATAATTGAGTTGACAATATTTGAAAACCTATAAAAGCAAAAAAAATTCGAAAATTTCCTTTTTTAGTACACGAAAAAACTAATTTGCAGATTAAGGCGGCGGTGGCCTAACAATTGCAAACCCTCTCACATTCGAGTGCTCTCTCGCCGGCGGCCGACCAGTTAGGCCATTTCGCCGCCTTATATTGTTTTTTCGTGTACTAGAAAAGTAAATTTCTTGCCTAGGTTTTGAAATATCGAGAAGAAGGTGAAAACGGAATAGAAAAGTAAAGAGTCCCTTTAAATTTAAATCGGAATTTCACCAAATTTACCACAAAAAAACTAAAGATTATCGAATTAAAAAAATTTCAAAATTTCAAGTAGATCTGAGTGGATTAAAAACATCGTGTCTGTTAACAAGATTCAAAAAAAATTCCAATTGGGCCAGAAGGTTGAGAAAACAATTCCGATATGTTGCCACATTCAAATAATTGTGTTTCGCGCCAAATTCCGACTGCTCCTTTGAAAATATGGGTCAAATTAACAGATACACTGTCTTTAAGTTAAATTATACATCGGCAACATTGACCTAACTTTTAACCTCTTTGACTTCCTTTGACTTTGAGAAACAGCATTTTATTCCGAAAAAAAAAAATAACATCTCCCTTTTCAAAGTTCATATTTCACCCCAAAAAATGTATGTTTGCTCATCATTCAAATTTTTATTATCATACAACAAAACACTTATAAAACCGTAACATTTATCACAAACCATCCTCCAATCTCAAAACATGTGATTCGCACACATTTGGTCACAAAAAAGTGTGCATTCATTCCCCATTTCCATGGTTATTCGGCGTTCCTTTTGTCATCATTTATTTGTCAGCATTTGGTGAGAGAGAGAGCACAGAATATTTTGTGTGTACCTCATGTTTCGCTGAGATAGGTACATACTTTTTTGTTGTCGTCAATTTTTGGGGTAAAACAAATTCTTTAATCTGTGGTGGGTGTTTAATTTTGATTCCATTAACAACCACGTGATTGATTGATCCTTCTTCCCACATATTTGTTTTTGCCCGCCCAAACATCGCACCGAACAGTTTATATTTCGTCCCCCATCCAACATTGAACAGTTTCTCTATAGCCTACACATGTTATACAGACGTTTTTTTCTCTTTTAATATAAATTTTCGAAATATTCTTTCCACCACCATCTCAAATACGTTACGCCCTTTCCTTCCCTCTCCTTTTCGTTCTAAATGTGACGAGTGTGATTGTAGTCGTAGGCCCCCCCAGCGGAAGTACATTTAGGTCACAATTTCTTAAATACCACCTTAGTATATAATAAAGTGGTACCATTCTTCATTGCTCACTAGTGTAAATATTGTTGTTCTTTGGCGTTCAATTCATTTTATCAATTTATTTCAAAATTTTCTGATAACGACGCGTTGTACAAAATCATATTTTTGCAGTCCAATGGCGGCTTTGGCAGTTTCACAGTTTTGCAACAACCATGTTGGAATTCAAGCTTCACCGTCTACTGCTGGAGCAGCAACTCCTGGTGGAAGTGGTCAACAACAAGTAAGTTCTTATTTTTAAATATATAGCTTACAAGTTTAAATTTTCGATTTTTTCTAAAAAAGAGGTGATTTTTGGAAATTGATAACTTTTCCAAGAGTAAAGTGGATTTTAAAAAACCTGCTAGTCACTTTCTAGCAACAACTAGACACTTAAAACCAACAAAAACGGTTTTACACGAGTTAACAACTAAACTCCAAACGAATTCCAAAAGAACTACAAACTGGTGGCCTAGGTTTCACACTAAACGAAAAGCTAGTCCCCGCTCGTATTTCTCTTCCATATTACACAAGTTAATCCGATTTTGTTCAAATTTGGTTCACAGGTTGAAAAATTAATTATTCTGAAATGTTTAAAATTTCATAAAAATCTGAAAAGTCTGAGCTCTAGAATACCCCCTAAATTGAGCACTCTTCTTTTTCATTAGGGGGTCCATATCTTGGTTCAAACTCTTAAATTTTGCAATAAAATCCTAGGATTACATTGCGGATCCATGTTGAACTTATGTGTCAAATTTAAGCACATTCCAATCCATATTTTTCTTTGCCAAAAATCAATAAAATCATAAAAACACAGTTTTTTTTGTTGTCAAAAACTTATTTTTTGTTATTCAATTCTTTAGATTTGTTTTTAAAAATAACGCTGACCAAAAATAATTCCGATTTAATTTCGTTTTTTTTCCTCATCACATATTGGTTTTTGGCGAAAAAAAAGACAGCGAACAAAAAAAGCGACGTCGAACGAAATACATATTTCAACGACAAAATTTTACGAGACATTGTAGTGTATTAAGAGGTTTTAGAGAAACGGCCGCTGTCGTTACGAAATGATCTGCGAATAGTCTATTTTTTTTGAAATTGAAATAAATGTTCGAAAAGATAATTTTGAATTTATTTTTCCAGCTTTTCCGGTCGGCGTTGATTCTTCGAAAGTCGACGAGATGGCAATGGGAGAAGGAGAAGACGGGTCTAGGAGATGCGGAATTAAAGAAGCATCTTCAATCGAAAGGGGTTAATGTTCAGGAATTGTTGGAGAATGAGAAGAAACAATTGAATGCGGTTAGGGAAATTGTAGCCAGATTAGAGTGAGTTGAAATAGGAGTTTTCAGTAGTTGAGGTCATAAGAATAACTTAAAGACAGTGTGCTACATGTTTTTTTGTATAAAAATGAGAAAAATGGATTTATCCAATGACCCTTGTGGAAGATCCAAGAACTAAAAAAAATACTTGTTTCACTTCTGAAGCGATTCAAAAATGCTAATTTTTCACATACGTTTAGTCAAAAATCTCAATTCTATAATAGTAAAACAGCAACAAATGATTTTAAAACCATATTCTAAATTTTTCCTTTTTTTCCAGACAAGTAGGAATCAACACCAGAATTGTGAGCCGCGACCAGTTGAAAGAATTCCTCCCAGATGCTGATATCGTCTTCTCCGCTGGTGGTGATGGAACCTTCTTAACAGCTGCATCAGTCGTGAATGATGATACCGCAGTTGTTGGTATAAATACCGATCCAATCGGTTCGGAAGGACATTTATGCGTCGGTGGAAAGAATCCACCAAGGGATTTGATCGAGCAACTAGTCGCCGGAAAATTGCAATTATCTACGAGATCTCGTATCCGTGTCACTGTCAAAGATCCAAAGTCGAATTCGTATTTCTCATTGAGCAAGAAATCGAGAAAAGAGACTATAAATCTGGCGTTGAATGAGGTGTTTATTGGAGAGGATGAAGCTGCAAAAGTATCGACATATAATATTTCAATTGATGATTCGGCAATGGTTAAACAGAAGAGTAGTGGTCTTATCGTTTCCACAGGGACGGGGAGTACATCTTGGTATTTGGGAATGAATCGAATCGATGAATCAACTGTCACTTCGATTTTGGAAACAATGCAAAGTATGGGAATGCAAGTGCCAGTTAATAGGAAGATGGCAGAGAAGGTTGCAAAGACCTTCAATGATAAAATTCCTTTCGATCCTGACCACCCAAGTAAGTTTCCTTCGCCAAAAACCCAATATCACAAATTTTCCCAGACTTTGCATTCTACATCCGAGAACCAATATTCAATCAAACATTCAAAAGAACAGCCGTTCGCGGATTTGCAAGAAAAATCAAACTCGAATCTCGATGTTCGAATGGTTATCTGGTTCTTGATGGTTCGAACAAGATTCCATTTCCGCGGGGCGCGGTTGCCACGTTGGAAATATTCGCATCCGATGCTTTGAAGACTGTTGTTGTTTAGAATAACTGGGCGGGGAGGGGGAAATCGAAAATATTTCTGTATTAAATTTATTTTATGAACGGGTAGTATATAAATGATTTTTTTTCAACATCTTGTTTTTCTTCTTATTACAATAATAATATGATGATTATATAATATGCAGAACAAGAAGTTTGGTGTGATGCGGCAATAAAAATGACAGAAATGCCATGTTATGATCGTTAAACTTCCGTTTGCTATTTTTCATTAAAAGCAATAAAATTGTTAACGTATTGTTATCATCTGAAGCTTGACTACATTTTCTTTTTTATATACTGAAAACTTCATTATCCACGCTTCAAAACTAATCGATAATACCTGAACAACGAGATTTTGGAGGAAGTTTTAAAATATTATTTTAAAACATAAATTTTGTTTGCTCAACATTCATTTTTGGTGAATTTTGCATCGCTGTTCAAACAAAATCTGAAAAATGACAATTTTGGGATTGCAAAGTATGAAACATTATAGTTTACAAAAACATTTTAAAAATTGAATTTTCGTATGATTAGTAGATTCAGAAGATCTAAAAAATGCTAATTAACATGTATTATCCAGTAGAAAATGTCAAACATTCGATTTTTGGAAATGTTGTTTTTTTATGTTGACTACCTAAACTGGTTTTTGTTTTTTTTTTCGTTCTTTTGAATTGGTCTCGAAAATGGTCAAATATTACATTTCCATCTGTTTTCAGAACATGTCCAGAACATCACACCACAAATGAAAAAAGGAACGCATTATTTTGAATTTCATTGAAATGCAAAGTTGCAGAATAATCACAATTCAAATGTCGAAATTGTTTTTTATTGTTGCCGGAAAACTTTTGTAATAGGAATGTTTGAATTTCAAGAAAAAGTGTGTTTTTTTGGAATTCAAAACGGGGGGTGCATTCGAAAGGAATACGACATAAACGGTGGAAAAGATGTATTTAGAAATCTTAGGAAGGCGAATTTAAACTGCTCGGCGCTAGGGGGATTTGGAATGCCTTCGGCAGCATTCTAATAATTATCGATAAAATAATTCTGTCCCAACAATGTTTTCCAGAAAAATTATGGAGCCAAAAATAATGTGTTGGAGGATTTCAATATAAACAAATATGAACACACATTTGTTATGAAAAACTTTACAGTTCCGCTCCCCAAAATACTAATATTTAAAAATTGCATCTATTTTTTTTAATTTAATGAATTTTGAGTTTGACCCGCGCATTTTTATACGTAAAGGTAATAAAAATACGCCGTAGGCGTGTTGAAAGAGAAGCTGTAAATGTAAAATAAATCAATTATCTGAAAAGACAATTATTATTTGACAAGAATACATTATTTTAAAAATAGTTTATTATCAAAATAAATTATTACAAGAATGAATTAATAAATTATTATAAAGAAATAAAATATTTTTAAAAATCAATTATTTAAAAAATATATTATGAAAATTAATTATTACTTGACAAGAATAAATTATTATGACAATAAAATATTTAAAAATCAATTAATTTTTGACACGAGTAAATTATTTTAAAAAATAAAATATTATTTGTCAAGAACAAATTATTTTTTTTTAACATTATGAAAATCAATTATTATGTGACATTAGAAAATTATTATGAAAATAAATTATTTAAAAAAAATCAAATTACTAAAAAAAATAATTATGACAAGAATAAATTGATTTAAAAAAAACAATTATTATGTGACAAGAGTAAATTTTTAAAAAATATTATGAAAATCAATTATTACCATTCGAAAAGAGTAAATTATTAAAAAAAAATTATCAATGATTATAAAAATACATTTAAAAAATTCCATCGAATCCGTCGTAGCTGCGGAGCGGTAACAGTGTTCCTGGTTTCTTATTAAAATAGTCTTTTTGACCAACCCATTCTTACAGCTAAATTTTTTTTAATTGAGTAAGTTTCAAAAAAGTGCAGAAAATGCAACTACAATGGACGGCAATTTCCAGAGGGACTAACTTTGGGAAGTTAGTCCCTCGAACGTAACAACTTCGGTGGCGATCCAAATTTCTTTTTTGTCTATTTTTGTTTCCTACGTCTTTTTTCAGCCATCTGAAAAATAGGGTGAAGAAACCCTTCTTGGAAAATGAATTGAATTCCGAGATTAAAAATATGTTACATTATTTTTTTCGCAACAAAATCAATGTCACAACTTCCTTCTTTTCCGTTAACTTCATCACCTGGTCGATATTATCATTCAATAGAAAAAAAATCCGAAACACTGGTTACGCTTCCTGGATTTTTTTCCGAGGTTTACAACGCTACTGATTTGATAGCAAATGTTGAGGATTACAGAAAATTGTGATAATTAGAGAAAACTGGTGATTTTCGGGTTATAAAAAGGCAAACGATTATAGTCAGAAGGTATTTCGTTGAAAGTTTTCTCAATTTTTCTTCTTTCCAATATTGTAGTTACTTCATTATTTTGTTTTGTTTCAGGATGGGCACATTTGGTACCATAGCATGCGTCTCGGCGACAATTTTGACAATTGGATCATTGGCAACAATGTGTTTGATTGTTTCAGATATTAATGGTCTTTATAGAGATGTGATGGAAGAATCGAAGAATACCCGAGTTGTTGCTGATGACGCATGGGCAGAGCTTCTCCGAAAGAATGGCGATGCTGAATCAACTAGAACTGCAGTTGCCATGCTTTTCGGTAGAAACAAACGTGATGCTCAATGTGCTTGTGGCGCCAAATCTCGTGGATGTCCAGCTGGACCACCAGGACCACGTGGACCACAAGGATTGCCAGGAGCTGATGGAGAGGAAGGTATCCCAGGTAAAGATGGAATCAATGGATACACTGCTGTCATTCATGAGAACATTGGAAGTGCTTGTGTCGCTTGCCCAGGAGGACCACCAGGACCACCAGGACCAGACGGATGTCCAGGAGAACCAGGAGCTGATGGTGCACCAGGAAGCGATGGACACAATGGAAATCCAGGACCAAATGGCCCAGCAGGACCAGTCGGACCACCCGGACATCCTGGAAAGCCAGGACAAAAGGGACCACGCGGACCACAAGGAGAGAAGGGATCAACATACTTGCCAGGAGCAGCAGGACATCCAGGAAACTGGGGACGAAGAGGACCAATTGGACCAGCTGGACAACCAGGAAAAGATGGAAAGAGAGGAGAGGATGGAATTCCAGGAGCCGGAGGAGCACCAGGACAACATGGAATCCCAGGAGAAGATGGACAACCAGGAGCACCAGGAGAGGACGGATCACCAGGTGGAGATGCATCATACTGTCAATGTCCAACAAGATCACCATCCGTTGCTGTCGATGCTGCTGGTCCACAGGCCGAACACACCGAACAAGTTTACAAGGCATTCTAAATTCATTTTTTGTTCAAATAAACAATCTGCATTCGAAATTTTTGAAAAATTTAAACGGAAGGATTCAAAAAAAGCAATACATTTTTTTTACAAAAAATGAAGAAGAAAAACAAGTTAGTACAAAAACATCACTTTTTCCTGGTAACAAATTAGGAATTGGTAAGGACATTTTACTGGATCATCGTAGGTACCTTAGACACGCGACGCACGCACGCACGCACGCAGAAGAAACATAAAGAACAAGAGAAAAGGGCCCTTCGTTATTGCACGTTTGCGTACCTAAACAGTTAACGGAGGACTTTATAGAGCTGTCTAAAAGTAATTGGGATGCAAATAGAAAGTTCACCAATTCCGGATATGCTTTAATATGTTTCTATAACCACGTAGAAGCCGGGAAAACAAGCTTCAAAACAATGACCTAGAAACAGTTTCCGCCTGGCCGAATTTTTGAATTTTTTTTGTGTTATATTGCGAAATATTAAAGAAAATGCTTAAATCAGTTTATTTTAATTTATGTTTTTGAATTTTTCTGCGTTTTTCATGTAATAACGCCCCGCGGACTAGTTTTCGCCTGTGGAAACTTTTTCTAGGCCATTGTTTGGAAGCTCGTTTTCTCGACTTCTACGTGGTTTTGGAAATTTTTAAAAACCTCATTCTTTTGGAATGAGAATGAAGTCTGTTTTCATCACGGAATTCATTCATTGACTCTATAATGCTCTCCGTTAATCACAAATTGCAGAATTAAAATATGTTGTTGACAATTGTGATACGCGACTTTGTAATTTTAAAACTGAAATAAACATTATCAAAATATACACTTCATTAAAGAACTTCAAATACTCGACGGAAACCCGTTCTAAAACTAACCACCGAAATTTCCTTTTCAAAAAATCTTTTTTTTAATTGGGGAAGAGAATGACTATGAATGAGTACAAATAAAACTTTTGTCCGATTAGAATATAAATTAATTATGGCAACAAAAAACAGAGACACGACGTCACAATCAAACAACAAAATGGCAATAAATGGGGAAGAACAAATTATTCAGAAAAATCAACATTCGCTCCAGCATTTCTGCACATAAGCTGAACCCGAGTCACGAAATCATCACGCTTTGCAATTCCAATAAATTGAACCGCTTTTCGACGCCCTTCCACAGCGATTTCCAACGATTTTCGCGTTCCTGTTATCAATGACATTGAACGAAGGGATTGGACCTAGAAAATAAAAATAGAATATTTTTTGAGAAGTCGTGCAAAAAACCTTTTTCACATGCTTAATATCATGGAAAAGCATTATAAGTTGCTCTTTCTGATCAACAGTATGTCTTGACCGGAAAATCATTGCGCTGGAAAAAAGATGGTACATGTTCTGAATACTTCTTCAAAACTTACGCATCGGTTAAATATAAGATTCCAGAAGTGATACCCATTGGAAATATTTTCTCACGTTCGTTCATAACGCAACTACGGACTGAAAACAATTAAAGTTTCAATACTTCACCTAGTTATTTTCCAACTCACAAGCAATAACATTATCAATAATAGGATCAGCAAATAATGACATATGCTCATTCTCCTCATCATCATCCTCATCAATCGATGAACTTTTTCTCCTTGATCTTGCAGTAACCGGCTCAGAATACGATACACTTCTTGGTGAGGTTTCTAACGGAGCGCTTGAGGGTCCTGGTTGATGTCCTTCGATTGAACATTCCTGGTCGATAGGATCATCCAAATGTGAGTTTGAATCAAACGATGTGAGATGACTTGCTGAATGTTGTTGGATATTCTGATGGTTGACTTTATGATTAGGTCCCAGAAGAAGATTCACAGCTGCACTTTGATCCAAATTAAAATTGCTTCCAAGTCTTGACGAGAACTTTTCGCCGCTCAATCGATTTCCGCCATTTGGTGTACCCTGAAAACCAAATATTTAAGCATTTAATCAATATATTTTGACACGTGGTAAATAAATACTAACACAACGATCATCAATATCAACACTTCTTACAGATCTTGAAGGCGTCTGATGCTGATGCTGCAATTGTTGATTCCTCAAAGTGGTTTGCGACTTCAACGGCAGATTTCTATAGAAGTATCCATAGGTATCAAATCGTTTTCGAAGTCTTGGGAATTTGTCGACAAGATAAGTTGTAAAAAAGATTCGAATCCCTATCGCCAAAACAGTCCATCCAATACAAGTTCCAATTGAGAAGAAAAGCGTCCAACATAGCCAATAAACCGTCAATCCACAGAACACTTTCGTCACTTTTTTATTCTTCCAAGTCAAAAGACATTCCATTTTCTCGAGAATATTTGTTGCAATACGAAGGAGTTTTTGCGCCAGTTTAGCGATATCGAAGATTAGTTGAGCACCGCTCATGTCAAACTTCGGATGGGTGACTGGTTTTCGAGGTAGAAAGTTCCAACCAATTTCGATTTTTCTGGAAAAAATGAGATGTGGTTGTTGGGGTTTAAAAAATTAATAATTTACTTCACATGTGCCAGGTAATTGATATAAAGTTGGAAAATCAATAATCCGATGAGAAGTGTGACGGTCCAACCCCGGAAAAGTGAGTATACAAACACTAGGACAAGAAGTAGAGTTGCCAGTGGATTTTTCCACATAATCAGGTCATATAGAGCAGTCAAAACTTCCAAATATGGATGAACCGCGGTGTCTGGAAAAAGATGAACAAATAAACAAAATGTGTTAGGTCCACCTTTCGTTAAAGACAGTGTGCCATATGTTTTATCAGCTGTTACTAAAAATGTTTTCAAAATGTCTCAAATTGGCCAAAACTGGTCAGAAAATGAGATTCAAACGATATTAATGACCTTTGGCAAAAAGTTTGAATAAAGGCATGACTCTTCAAATAACTGAAAAGTAATCAAAGAGAAAAATATCTCGGATCAACCCCCGAATTTCATATTAGGCTTATAATAAAGTGATCCACCAAATTTGAGAGAAATCCAATTTGGTGGTGCTTCTCTTATCTCCCTTATCCGAGCCCATATTTTGAATCTACACTTTTCTTGGCACCCTCTCTTTAAAGTCAAAAAACTCACAAAAACGTTTCAAATCCTTTCTCAATTGAACTGCCGACAATTTCTCATTCTCCGTCGATGTACTCTGCGGCATTGGTGCACTTCCAGCCTCAAACGCATCAACAACATCATCCACAAAACTTTTCGCTTCTTTTCTCAACCATTGCAATCGATCACATTTCGAATGTGGATGTTCCAATGGCGACAATTCATCTGAGTCATTTGACGAGATCGAAGTACTCTCATCGTTTCTCCATTTCACTTGTTGTTGAAGAATCAATGGTCTCGGACTTGTGGTACGTGTTACCGGACCACCACGGACCATTCTGAAACAATAATTTATGGAAATGTTGTTTTGGGAAGCTTCTATTTATTGCCTTGGACTTGACATTGATAACAAGTGCGAATAAATAGAACAAAAAATGGAATTTGTTTATAGAGATGTACTTTATGATATGCACACGTTTAATAAATGAAGGAAAACATGTGCATGTAAGCGTGAAATATCAATAAGAAATGCGGAAGAGTAGTAAAAAAGGATAAATGAGAATGAAGAGGATGTGCTGATAAGCTCATTAATGCAGTAGACAGGATTTATCAGAGTGGTCACGCGGAGCTATTCAATAACCCTTTCAGAGGATTCTTAGACAGTGGTTCAGTTGATTTTAACCTACCTGATTTCAATTGCAAAAATTAAGGCTTTCTCTCATTAGTACAATTCAATTTATGCGAAATTACACCAATCCAAAGTTGCAAAAATCAAAATTTGAATGCGCGCCGGATCGTGCAACGCGATCAGAATTGGCGCGAAACAATTATTTGTATTGTCAAATCAAATATTCTTGATCATACAAGTTTGTTTTGACCTACCCGGAAAATCTAAGTCTCTCACGAAGTCATGCTATTTTTACCTGCGAGCGGTTGCGCTGCGGTCTTTTAGTAGAAAATGGATGATCCAAAAATAAATTTTTAAGTTGACAATATGTGGATATATGTTAATATTATTTTTTGGACAACCTGGGCTCCCATTCGAATTTTGATTTTTTGTCTTGAATCTGGATCGCGTAAACTGACCAGCTGCCTTTAAAAAGTGGGATTCGATTCGTAATCCATCCCCAATCCACCGCTGGCTTCTTATTGCTTCCGGGTAGACCCCTTTTTTGCCTGATAACATGAAACGATACTTTTGTGAATTTTCTAGCAGCCCAGTTTTGCCTTATTAGAATTTTAAGCTGCTGGCCTCCAAATTCAGAATTTCTGATTTGTATTGTAAATTTCTAACCTTACGCACAGTTGCGGCCCAAATCAAAACAAGATATTGTAAACAATTTTGCACCCAACGATGGAAGGTTTACAGATTCATTTGTTGCTTTTAAATACAACTGAACAGTTTAAATGAATACGAATTCGAGAAATTGTATTTACAAGACCCCATTTTTATACTCGTCTCTCTCGAAACCTCTCCCCATTTATGATCCACCTTCATGTTTAATCATCAGATTTTATCTGACAAAAGAAACCAAGAAACAAGCAAAATGAATTTGGCATAACAAAAGGTGGAAAAGGCAATTTATTCGCATTTTCAAGAAAAGAAAAAGTCAACCCTATTTATTTATTTATTTCCAGTCAAAAAAACATGAAAGTATGTATGAACATACACCTGAAACCGATCATATGGCGCTGAGAAATGTGTGTTTTTCTTCTATTTAATTTCAGACAAAAACAGTAATCCACGCCCTTCTTCAAAACAATTCAATTTAGGTGCAAAATATGAATGATGGATGGCGTAATTTCTTGCAAAAAAAAGTAATTTTGGATGGAGGCTATAAATGAAGGAAAGGGGGGAGGCTAAGAATAATGAGAAAAAAAACAAGATGAGACTCTGTTCCAAAATCTCCATAGTTACGAGATACCTAATGAGATTTGGTTTTTTTTTCTTTAAAAAAAAATACTTACGAATTAGCAGCTTCTTCTTTTTTCGCTTCTTCGCGGTGGTCTTCAATGTCAGACAGAGTGGATGCTGAAAATATAAGAATTTGGGTTGGGTTCATGAGGGAAAAGCTAAAATGTTTCAAAGAAGACCGAAGAAATGTGGCGTACCATAATTCAAACTAAACCAAATCGTTTCTGAGAATAAATTAAATAGTACAATGTCTTTAAAGGGACTGATAACTGAATTTGGGTTTTTATTCCATTTTCATTCCAATGTTAAAACACATGGAAAAATATTGGAAATTTCCTTTTGTAGTACACGAAAAATGCGCATTTACAAATTGGGATGCGAAATGGCCTAACTACTCGACCACAGGCGAGAGGGCTGGCGAATGTGAGAGTGGTTGCAATTGTTAGGCCATTTCGCCGCCTTAATTAGTAAACTCTAATTTTTGAAATTAGGTAGGCAGGGTAAAATTAACTGACATACACAAATTTTAAAAACGAAGCAGTCACCGAAAAAGTTCATTTCAATGAAAATTTGGTTGTGGCCTAGAAACCCAACAAATTGGGATTCTCGGCCATAATTCTAATTCTGGTCAGAAGAAGCGGTTTTTTTCAACCTGGCCAAAATCCTATTTTGGGTTCAGTTGTTAACATTGTTTTCTAATTTTTGAAAATAAAAATTGTTAAAAATATAACCTTTGCACGTAAAAATTAAATTTAAAATATTGTTATGATTTATCAAAATTTATAAAAATTCAATCAAAAGTCTATGTTGTAAATTTATAGTAATTCAGCTTACGTATTTTCATTTAAAAAATATAAAAGTGAATTGTAATCCTTTTTCAAAAAAAACTTCAGATGTTCAAAACGGAAGAAAAATGCGAAATGAATAAAAATGAAACATTTATTGGAAGCTCTCTAGCTCCAGGCTACGTTTGGATAAAGCCCGAATAACATAAATTATACGTCGAATGATTGCTTTGTCAACGAAACAAGAAAAATGGTGTCAGCCAAACTGTCCGGCTTTCTCGTTCGTCAAGATGAGCCAGCATAGAACAAATAAAGAATGGTGCGCCACACACACTTTTTTTTCGTTTAGAAAAAACATTATGTTTTTCTTACAAGTGAGCAAACGGTGTGTTGTCAGAACGGGATCAATTCACAACAGAAATTAAATTTAAATATTATTTGATTACTTGCTCGCGTTTATTTTCTATTGGCCTGCACTGCAGACTCTGCAGACTAGTCGAAGTAACGTGATATTTTTTTAAATTAAAAACAAATGAGTTTCTTTTTTTCATAAATCTAAAAAGAAAACCAAGTGGAATCTTAAAATGTCACGAAAATTAAATTTCATATTTATTCGAAGTTTTCACGATAGATTTTGCAAAACACTGTGGTAAGTATTGCTCATTACGCTTTGAAGGCTGCTCAGCCGCACTGCCCCTACGCACGCACGCGACGCGGTGACCGACATTCAACCTACGCGAAAATTTGAAAAGTCATTTTTCCGCGAATTTCCCAGTGCGTCGCGTGCGTGCGGAGCGTCAGTGCAATTGAGCAGCCTTCAAAACTCAATGATCGAGATCATTTGAGTTGACAATAATATACCACGAAAGAAAAAGAAAAAGGAAAAATTTGAAGCTCGATGTACCAGCACAAATATGAAAGATGCAACACAGAAAAAATATAATTCGACAAACACAACCTTACAAAAAGCTTACAACGATCACCAAACTTTGTAAGATGTAAAAACGAACACTTTTTTCCTCTTTCAAACCAGAATTTCCTCACAATTAAGAGTGATAAAACGATATTCTTCGGTCATTATGGAAACCTTGACAATTGTGATTAATGAAAACATCGTTCCGCTTAGATTAAGCAGAGAAAAAAGCAGCCTACTGGTTGTTTTATTTTTTGTTTTGTTCAAAAAACGGAAATCATAATTTTTTTAAAGACAAAATCCGATCGCACGAAAATTCTTATCATTTTTTGTATTCTGGCCATTTTTTTCTATTCTATGATTTTGTAGCCTACAAAACAACGAAAAATTGTACGGAAGTTCAGATTGAAAAGAAAACGGAGGATTTGTGAAATGAAACACATCGGATGACTTTCAACACTTTTGTAAAAAGGGGAACACAATTGAGGGATGACCTCCCACCCCCCAGAGGAAGTTATCTGATCATGAAGTGAGGGCAACGAAAAACGAAACTATGACGAAATTATAAGCGTTACATTATGAGGTCTACTTGGAACGTTAAAGATAGGGTGTCACTTTATTTTTAGCGTTAAAGATAGTGTGCCACTTTATTTTGAAGTTTAATTTAGATTCCTATAATTCGGCCTAATGGTGGATAAAAGTTTGAGAATTGCATATTGGGTCGATAATAAAGTGCTCCGCCAAATTTGAGTGAATTCAAATTTGGTGGTGGTATGTACCGCCCTTCTTAATTAGGAACCAATAATTTTAAAGACATGGTTCTACGAAATTTCGAAATGTTTTTCTTACTCGAAAAATATTGACAAAATATTTACTTTTTAAAATCTTATAAATTTTAACTCAAAACGTACTATTTTCAAAATCGAGCTCAACTAATATAAATCCATTTAAATATGAAAAAAGTAAATTTTTTAAATGTTTTTCTGAATTTAGAAAACGTCCAACATATATTTATACCAAACTACAAAAAGTGTGTTGATTCACAAAATGTTTACAATTATGTATTTTCATTAAAACTTGTCTGATTTTTAAGTGAAAACTTCAAAACTAACCAATCGAATTTGTCAGGTCACATTGACGAACAAATTCAATTTCATATTTTCAATTATGTCTTATTTTATCTGAACTCTTAGAAAATTAGAAAAAATTGATTCAAGAAAAAACATTTCGGAGAGTAAATATGAAAATCGTACTTCAGGTAAGTAAAATCAAAAAAAGTAGGGTTACACAAAGCGCATGAAAATGAAGTTAAATTATGAGTTTAGAGTACGAATCGCTTTCATTTTATTATGATGCCTAGACCACATTCATCCGGTTCTTCGTTTTTTTTTCCTACCAGGATTTTTCCCTTCAATGAACATATAATTATGATGAACAAACGTGTAGAGAAATAAAAAGAGTTTGGAGGATGATTAAATTTTAAAAAAGTGATCTGCTGAATATTTTTTTAAAGACAGCTGTCCAGTTAATTTGACCCTACCTGTTCTTAGTTTCAAAAATTAGAGCGTTCTCTAATTAGTACAATGCAATTTATGCGAAATCACACCAATAAATACACGCGTCATAGCAGCCGTCCAAAGTTGGAAAAATCAAAATTTGAATGCGCGCCGGATCGTGCAACGCGGTCGGAATTGGCGCGAAACACAATTATTTGAATGTGGCTAAATAGTGGTATTGTTTTCTCGACCTCATGGGCCCTAATTTTAATTTCTATTTTTCGCTTTGGATTTGGATCGTATTAACTGAAACGCTGCCTTTAAATTTTTGAGCTGGAAAAGTGGAGCATAAAGATAGAGTGTCAGTAAATATAATCTTCAGAAGCTATAAATGTCAGTCAAAAAAATTCAAAAATAAACGTTAAATTGAGTTACACATTGTCTTTAAGTTTTTAATTTGTTCTAAAGTTGCACCTCTTGTAGACAATAAATTATAAAGAGTATCAAGGAAGGTTTTTACCCTAACTGGAATTTATGTAAATTTTGCATACTACTTTATTATTTGCCTAATATGAAAGACTCGAAATTTCAGCCGCCACTAGAACCATTGACTCTTGGTTTGAACCTTTAAAAATCGTGCTTTCCGAATTTCGGAACGTTCAGCAAGATATGCTTTTTTGCAACGTTTAGTTATACGATTTCAAAGTTCCGTTTTTTTTTCGAAAAATTTAAACTTCTATAAATATGCTTAGAAATTGAAAAATAAGCACCTGACTCATAAATACAAGATAAAAAACTTCAAAAAATGATGAAATTAAAGTAATTGAGGCCTCGTTTCCGCTGATTTGAATTTCTAGGCCATTCGTCTTCGATATTGAAGCGATAAAGTGGTTTCTTGTTGGAAAATGCTTTTCAGAAAAAAAAAACAATTGTCAAAAATTCAATTAACGTCTAGAAATCTATTAGAATTTTGAAATTTTCATTTTAATTTACAAAATTAGCTCAATTGTGGACAATTGTACTTCAAGTGGCACTCTATCTTTAAGAACTGATACTGAACCAATTCTCCATTAAATTATCTACAATAAAAGGAGGTGTAAATACCTCCTTGCGAGGAAATTATATTCATATTTTTGCAAAAAAAAGATAAATATATCGATAGCGATAAAAGAGAATAATGATTGCGTAATCATTATCTCATCCTATCCGTCCTCCCACATGAAATATATTTCCGAATCATCTTTCGAAAAAAAAATAATGTTGCTAGCCAGATGATTCAAAAACATTAAAAAAACAGTTTGCCAGTCCTAAGGAGACATTTTTTTCTTCTTCAAGAGCACTTGAGGTAATTTGAGAAAAAAAATAAAAACGGCAAAAAAAAATGAAATATGGACTTGCCAGTCCAAAACTGGTGAGATTAATACTAATTTGATGGACTTCAGTCGTTTAATTTCACTTTTTTGAGGAAAAAAAATAGTGTTTTGATGTTTACAAGGACATGTGAACTTTTTATAAACAAAATTATCAGGTTATTTTTTTCTTAAATGCTGTTTTCAACCAATATTTTGAATTTTTTAAAGATAATAGTGCAAATATTCAAATAAAAAGTACGTTTTGTAACGGTTTTTTGGTCAGTTAGGCATCTAATACAGTCCAAAGAATTGATAGATGGGTAAGGTCACACATTCTAAAAAAATGACCAGTCAAAAATGTCTTTCCTTTGTGCGAATTTGAAATTGTAAACCGTTCTCAGAATTCCGTTTCGTTTTGTAGTGTTGATTAGTCATTGGAATCTAGATCAGAAAAGGATGGGAAAGGGGAAAAAGAAGAAGAAAGTTGATAGATCTTTGTCTATGAATTTTGAATAAATGACGTCAGTCAAAACATTTTAAACCCTTTTTTTTTCAAGGGGGTGTTCTTCTTCCTCATATAAAAGAAGGTGTTCGATATTTGTATATTAAAGGAGGACTTTACGGAGCTAATGAATGTACCTTAAATGAAAATAGACGTCAAACTCATTCCAGATCAGTTTTTAAAATTTTCTAAAACCACCTAGAAGCCGATAAAACGCTCTTAAAACAATGGCCTAGAAAAAGTTTCCGCTGGCTAAAACCAGTCCACGGGCGCCATTACGTGAGGATCTTCGAAAAAATGAAAAGCCAAAGTCAAAATGGACTAATTTAAGTACTCTCCATAAATGTTTGTAAAAATAATACGCAAAAACATCATAGGAAAAAGTTTCGGCCAATTGGAATCTTTTTCTAGGCCATTGTTTTGAGCCGTTTTCTCGGCTTCTAGGTGGTTTTAGAAAATTTTAAAACAGATTTGGAATGAGAATGACGTCCATTTTCATTTAAGATACATTTATTATCTCTGTAAAGCCCTCCTTTAAGCATTTTAGAACACTTTTTTGCCATATTATAAATCTTGAAAGTTCGGAGTTTCTGCCATAAAACTGTGAAAAAGCCGGTCGTGAATTAAGTGAAAATTTGAAAATTCAACAACTCTAATTAATCATTTCAGTTAAGTCTAAAAATGTTTATTTTTTAAAGTTTGGATTAATTTTAGACTTTCTATTGTCAAGTTAAACTTTTTGGATAATCCATTTTCTACTAAAAGACCGCAGCGCAGCCGCTCGCAGGTAAAAATAGCACGGCTGAGAGATTTAGATTTCCTGGGTAGGTCAAAACCAATACTGATTCGATTTTGTAAAGGTTTTTTTTAATGATTATTCCTTAAGACCTCATTCTGCTCAGACCCCTCTGGCTCATATTGGTTTCTGAAAATTGACGTTGTCTTATTGGGTCCATTATAAACTTATGCACTAAAAAATTTTAGGTAGTTAAAATTTTGTAAGGAGGTTATGAAAACATAGGAAGCCATTCAAATCAAATCTGAACTCCAAATAGAGAAAAAAATTTGGAACTTTTAAATCGAAGTAAATTGAAACTTCTCAACCTGGAAAAAAAACCTGAAAATAAAAGATTCAAAACTCATAGTCAAAGTTTTTTTAAATTTTGGTTTGAAATATAGTATAAAACTTGTTCCCAATTTTCAAATTCCAAATTGATATTTTTCTCATAATTGACTTTTTGAAATGTCTCTGATGTTTCCAAACATTGAAAATATCAATTTATTTTCCGAAAAATTTCCAATCTTCAGAATAAAAACGAACCAAACACACAGTTTTTTCTCAACGCTTCCAAAAAATGCCCGTCAAAAATTGATGGATTCGTGCCTCTGCGTCTATTCAAACACTCGTCTCTTTCATCGGCTTCTTCATAATTTGATAGCATGTCATTGGCATTTAGATAACCTTCACTGCTTCTGAAAGAATATCGCTTTTCAGTGATGTTTTTTTTAAATTTAATTAACCTTCTTTGACCAAGCCCAGTTTTCGGAACAGACAAGTAACAATCACCGAACGGCATCTGAGTTGTTTTGGGAATTACTGAAAATTATTTTTCAGATTTATTGAAAATGAATAAAAATGAAAAAGTAGAATATGAGAAAAAATGATGAAAATCATCGTTTTCTTCGGAGGAATTGAGGATTAACCCATTATAAAAAAAGAAGTGAAAGACTTCCTGATTAATAAATAATTCTCCGTTTTATTTTTTGAATGAAAATAGTCTAAAGACAATATCGTGAGGAGAACTTGGCCTAGTTTTCGCAAATTTGGATTTCTAGGCCATCAGAATATGGGTTCCTCGGTCACAGCCCAAAATTGATTTCTCTTACGAATTTTAGTTTTTTTCTCACAAATGAGTTTTCAGACCTTACAAGGTGTCTTGCGGAAAAAAAAAGGATTTTCTGTTTTTTTTTTGACATGGGCAGATACCAAATATTCAAAGTTCAAATTTTGTTTCGAAAACATGTCGCATTGCCTTTAAAGACAGCTGTTCAGTTAATTTGACCCTACATGTTCTTAGTTTCAAAAATTAGAGCGTTCTCTTATTAGTAAAATGCAATTTATACGAAATCACACCGATAAATACACGCTTCATAGCAGCGGTCCAAAGTTGAAAAACATCAAAATTTGAATGCGCGCGTGTCCGTGCGACGCGGTCAGTGTCCGTGCAACGCGGTCGGAATTGGCGCGAAACACAATTATTTGAATTTGTTATTTTTCGGTACTGTTCTTTGGACCACCTGGGCTCCCATTCGAATTATGGACTTTTTGCCTTGAATTTGGATCGTGTTAACTGACAAGCTGCCTTTAAAGGCAGTGAGTGTATCAGTTAACCTGACCCTCGTTTATTTTCATTTCAAAAATTAGAGCTCTCTTCAGATTAGTATAACGAAATTTATGCGAATCAAAAAATGGATGCCCTATTTCGTCCGGAATTTGAACAGGCACATTGTCTTTAAATTTAAAATATTTTAAGATTTCATTGAAAAGAAAGGTTTTTCAGTTTCTAATATGGTAACTGAAATGTCGAAAGTCAGGAAAAAACGATTTTTCTAAGATCATATTAAAATTGTTGTGATTCACAAAACTTGCTTCAAAAATGTTAGTGAGGGAAAGAACGGAGAAGTTAAACGGGCTGGAAAATAACCTACTTAATTAATCGCAGGATCAAAAAAAAGAACACATTCTATTGGAGAACAAAGCAAAAGAAAAAAGCTGTAAACAATAATATGCTATTCTTCACAAAGCCCGATATTCTTCAATTTCGAGACTCGAAATTAGTATATATTTATATAAACTGAAAAAAAAACAACAAGATGATCATTAGTCATGCACTACTGAAAAAATGACGAAGAGAATTCATAAATTTTAGAGGATTACATGAAATTACACATTAAAATAGAGGATGATGATGGCTGAAATTTTTTATTTCGAAAAAAAGCATAGATCTTTAAAATGAGATGAAAGGAAAGGATGTGGGGACTTTATATGTTATTGACGATTTTTAATTGTTAGAAAGTGCAAAATTAAATATATTTTTGTGATAAAAACAAGGTTGGGTTAAGTTGACGTATTTTTTTGGGTAAAGGTAAAAAGTGAAAAGTTTAGTGATCTTTGAAAATAGGGGGAAAATTGACTGGTGAGGTAAAAAAAAAGTTAAGACATCGTTTACGAATTTTTTGTAAAGTGAGAAAATAAGTTCACAGTAAAAGAGAAAATCACAAAAATGTTAGCTACTATGTGGCTACAAATAAAAGTAAATACATAGTTAAAACAATGTTAAAAATTAAAGAAACGTTTAGATATTGGGTGAACCAAGGTAAAGCTCTCACAGTTATACCCACTAGTGTAGTAGAATAAGCACTAACGCCGAAGTTTAGAGATTTCGTTCCCAAAAATTAAAAAAAAACATTTATTCGTTGATCTAGGTATCTTAAATTCGTAGTTCAACACTGTCCTAAATTTAGCGGTTGCATAATTTGGCCAATGGCATTGAAAAATGCGGTGAATGTGGGAGTTTAATGGTTAACGAACGTTTAGATGTCTCTAAAAATATATTGCGATTTTGTGACAATTTAATGGCCACAGGAGCGTGATCTTTAAAAAAATTTGTCAAGCTGAATTTTCTTTTTTTTTTCTGATAACATAAAAGGCAACGCGTGAGCCCAACTGAGAACTCTCGCGGTCGCGTCGCCTTCAACGTCTAGTTGGTGCAGGCGAAGATGAGCGGCCAAGGAATTTTATCTGGACAATAACGAAATGTTTATGCAATTAGGATAGTTTTTAGGATTAGTTAGGAAATAAAACGTCCGTAAGATCTTTAGGACATTCAGTAAGATTAGCTTTGTCTTTTCAATTCCTAAAAGTGTGTCCCTCTTATTTTTTTCACTCTGTGTTCCCATGCTGTTTACTCTCTAGGTTACGATAGAGCCTGGGTCAAAAAATAACTGTGGGTTTTTGGCACAACGCGGTGAAACAGGATCATTCAGTCAATCTAATAAAAGAACCGAAATTTTTTGAAAACTCAAAGAAAAATATATATTTCTGGTCGGGCTGGGCTTTACGGAGATAATGAATGCGTCTGGGATGAAAATAGACGTCATTCTCATTCCAAATCTGTTTTTAAAATTTTCTAAAACCACCTAGAAGCAGAGATAACGCGCCTCAAAACAATGGCCTAGAAAAAGGGGCCACCGGTAAAAACTAGTCCGCAGGCATGAAAAATCCTTAAAAAATTAAAAAAAAAACATAAATTAAGATGGAAAAAACATAAAAAGGTATAATATAAGAATTCTGCATAACTATTTATTAACGAAACACGATAAAAGCTCAAAGGAAAAAGTTCGGCCAGGTGACCCCTTTTCTAAGCCATTGTTTTGAGGCGTGTTTTCTCGGCTTCCAGGAGGTTTTAGAAAATTTTAAAAACAGATTTGGAATGAGAATGAAGTCTATTTTCATTTAAAGTACATTTATTATCTTCGTAAAGCCCACCTTTAAATTATAAAATGTTGCTAAATCGATCTGAAATTAAATTTTATAGACCAAAACTTTTTGCAAATTTTTTCACTATTGTTTAGGTATATAAAATTTAATTTCAGATCGATTTAGCATAGTCCTCCTTTTAAAAAACAGAGACCAACTTTTTTTTTGCTTTTCTTTAGTGGAATTTTTTGAAAAAAACATTAAGCTAAGAATTTCAACTGAAAAATGCCAAAAAAAAACAACCAATTGTCCTAAACAACCTTGAAAAAAACCTACAACTTGAAAGAACAAAAACAACCACAGAGATCAAAAACAGCGAAAATATTTTGTATTTATATCATCATCATCAAAGAAAAAAGAAAGAAAGATGATCTAATCTTAATTAACCCAAGTTGGAAAACCAACGTGTTGTACACATTGATGAAAATGTTCTAAAAACGAATCAGCCATTTCCGTCAACTCTCCTTTATCATTTGAGACGCAAAGACCTGAAGATGAGCACCGATACCAATAATAATAAAACAGGGTCAACAGGTACATATGTTTCATCAATCAGTGTTTTTGTCGAAAAACAAGGCAGTGACATTTTTCAGATTTTGAATTGATAAGTAAAAAACAAGTTCCCCACTTGTTTTTCCCTTTCTTAATTCTTCTTTATATATTTCAGAACAGGAAAAAGTTCCAACTGAAAATTCGGAAACTAAAAATGCTGAAGCCCCTGCTTCTACATCTACTGCCGTTGCAACACCTCCAAAATTGGATCCAAAAATATCTGAATGGATGGATGACTGTCTCAAAAGACTTAATAGTAATCAAGTTTTATCTAATCAAACGATTCCCTTATGTTTCAGCATTGTACAACAACACAAGCATAAATATCTGCAGTATTATGTCCGGACATGAAATCATTGCTATCATTCGCATGTGTGAGCAAATTTTTATGGAAGAGAGTAATTTATGCGAAGCGGAAGCGCCTATCAAAGTCATTGGAGATATTCACGCACAATTTCAAGACTTGAACAGATTGTTTGATTTGATCGGAAGAGTTCCGGAGGAGAAGTTCATGTTTTTGGGGGATTATGTAGACCGCGGACCACAGGGTATTGAGGTTCTTATGCTCCTCTATTGCCTTAAAATCCGTTATAGAGATAGAATTTATTTGTTGAGAGGAAATCATGAGACACCATCGGTTAATAAGGTCAGTTCGAAGCAATCCAAGAGGTTTAAAGGCATACTATCGATTTACTTTCCTTCAGATCTATGGATTTTATGTCGAATGTCAATACAAATATGGTGTTGGCCTCTGGTGGGATTTTCAAACTGTTTTCAATCGTATGCCAATGTCTGGCCTCATTTCAAAACGTGTTCTTTGTATGCATGGTGGTTTGTCACCTGAACTCACAAGCTTGGATGTGATTCGTCAAATTCCTCGTCCATGTGAACCATTAGACCGTGGATTACTTATTGATTTATTGTGGTCGGATCCGACAAATAAAGGAGATGGATGGTTCCATTCGATTCGTGGAATCAGTTACATGTTCGGAAAAGCGGTCGTTGAGCAAGCCTGCAAGAGTCTTGACATTGATTTGATTATCCGGGCTCATCAAGTGGTTCAAGATGGATATGAGATGATGACTGGAAGACGTTTGATCACCGTTTTCTCGGTTCCAAATTATTGCAACCAGTTTACAAATGCGGCAGCGGTCGTTTGTCTTTCTGGCAATTTGGAGGTTGTTGAACGCATTGCGATTTAGTTTAAAATTTTGTATTTTTTCAGATCTCATTCCAGCAAATGCTTCCCCCACCGCTTCCACCGAACATCACAAATGCTAAAGCGGCACCTTGTATTGCTAGCGATTTGAATAAGGAACATGCGAAAGCGGATAAGGAATTTATAAAACCCTATGCGAAAGCTCAATGATACTATTCTTTGCTTTTTTTATTGAAAATGAACTCATCTTGCGTCTGACATCAATTCGTACATAATTGCTTTTAAGTTTTCCATTTTTTTCAGATTTCATTCCATAAACGTTTAGTTTATTATTTATCTATCTTCTACCAACGTAAATTTCTGATTCTAAAAGTGTTATTTCCATCTGAAAATATTGGAAAAATGCCAAAATTCAAACATTTTTAGAAATAAGAAAGCGGTTCATTTTGACAATTTTTAATTTGGAATTTATGAACGATATTGCGCTGAAACATATTTTTTCGGAACCCCCCGGAACCCGGAAAGTCCGCCCCCGGAACACCAAAAAAACTAGGTTTGTCAGTAGAGCGCGTTTGGAATCGGTTTGTTGCTACAGTAGAATAAGAATAAATTTCTAGAAATGTAATTTCCATCTGAAAATGTTCGGTTCATTTAATAAAATGGTTCAATAATAAAATTTGCAGGCCGAAGGCTGTCGCCAAGTTTTTATTTTGATACAAAACTTCAATTTTAAATTTCAAAATTTTTTAAATCGCATTTTTAGAAATGTGGCAACATATCACATTGTTTCTTTTGTCATTCTAGCTTTCTCTACAATCTTTAAAAACTTTGAAATATAGAAAATTATGCTCATAAACAAAAAATACAAATGAGAATTCATTGAATCGAATAAAATATTCAGACAAACTTTAAGATTCAGCTGTTCCACATTCAGTTGAGTCTTCCCTCAACAATGAGCCCAAATAATTTTCCAATGAATGCAGCGTTTTTTCTAAACGTGTTTTGAGGTCTTTGTTCTGCACCTTTTCCTGAAAAACGAATTTTCCATTAAAACAAAACAATGGTATACAAAACGTACATTCGAGAAGCTCAGAATGGATACGAATACGAAAATAAATTGGCATTCTGTGTCAATGGCGCCAGGTCTTTGATTTCGGATGCTGGAGATCCATTCTTTTACCTGAAAAAGTATTTATTAACGTTTATTTTCAAATTAGGACCAAAGACAGTATCCTTCATTAGTTTAAAAGTATTAATCGATCCAAAAACATCGAAAAATAATTGTTATTAGATATTTTTTCGACATTTTTCAAAGGATTGTCATTTCCACCTCTTTAGTTTAGTTTTGAAGTGAATTTTAAAATATTTACATTTATCGGTAGTCCATTCATCAACAAATGAAGTCCTGACATCATTGCGACAAATGTTCCAGTTCTTCCGGCTCCATTCTTGCTCACTATCGCAATAGGATCATTTTCATAAGAATCACTATTTCCGAATACAAATTTTGCAGTCTTTAATGCGTTTTTCCGATTTGCTGGAATCTCACCATCTGGCCAATAACAGCACAAATGAACCGTTACGAGAACCGATTCAGCACATCCTTGTGGCAAGACCTCAATAACAAACAAATCCTCTGATCCATTTTCACCCTCTTTTGCCACTTCTGTTTTCCTATTATGCACCCATATTTGACCATAATATTCGTGCTGTCCATTGGATAATGGAAAATATTCCCCAAATCGATCTGCGCCAGTTTTTGTTGATTCCTCAGGATGGCAAAGTATGTACATGCTATGAACACTATTCTGATAAACCATTGTCCAAAAATCTTCTCGATGGTTGAGCTTCGGAAGTTGGCAAAGAATCAATTTTCGATTTACCTGCAAATGAAAGATAAGAATAGTACATATTTCGAAAACTCACATTTTTCAACTCCATAAAACTAGCATGATAATAATCATTGTTTGTTCCTTCCAATTTGATTCGATTCGCATCCAAACACTCAACTTCTTCACTTTGATTCCGCTCCATATTCGCCAAAAATGCCTTGCATTTATCATCGGGAAATTCAATGCTTTCCACTTCTTCCCATATCTCATTGAGCATGTTTCGAAACGTTTTCCCATTTGCAGCTTCATCTAACAATAGGGTCACTCCTTTTTCCAATTTTTCAACATCTTCTTGTTGCGTCTTTTCAGCTTGAGTTCCAGATTTTTGGGCAACTTCGTCGAGACGTTTCTTAACAAGAAGGGTTGTAACCGACGGACTTTTCGCTAATGGGATCGGCGAATCTGTTGTCGATGTTCTACTTCTAGCATGTTTTCCCTGAAAAATGAAATTCGTTGTTTTTCTCTTTTTTCCAAGTTTCTCTTACCTTTGCACCTTTCTTAAACGATCTACACGTCTTTTCACTCAACTCCTTCGTTTTCTCCTGTTTCGCCTTCTCCTGTGCATTTCTTCTTCTGACGGATGGCTTTGATTTCGTTCCTCCACTTTCCCTTGAAGTTGATGAACTTTTCTTCCCAGTCCTTGATAAAAACTTTCCGAAAATCTTTTTCAGTCTCCTCTCCTTCGGTTTAGTTTGTCGAGGTTCTGAATCGGTCGCAGTTGAATCTTTTTTCACTTTTATTTTGCTCGGATCTGTAATTTAATGCTTTCTATGAACAATTTTCAAAAAACCCGTACTCCTCGTATTCTTTTTCATATTGTAAACCACTTGTTTATTCCAAACCGTTAGCAATAAATATTTTTCAAAAATATATTCATTTGACGAATAATGATGTATGCTTACTTCTGATTCCACGTGGGAATTCAAAAAGGTCACGTTCAACAAAATAAAAAGAAAAAACACTTTATTCTTCTCACTGGAACTCTCAATTCATTGAGAAAACAAAGTAAAAGTAAACTTTCACTTGTATTTTTGTTTTTGAAGATATCACATTTTTCTATTTCACAACTTCTTTTGCCGAGAAATTCGATTATAGAGATCATTCACAATTTATTTCCAGACGTTTAAAAAAAAAATCATGATAATTTAAAACCGTAATTAAAAGGTAAGTATTTTAAACCCGAGGCAAGCTTGTTGAAACTTGACACATATCAGAAATCATTCGCGATAGTTGCAACTTGGTGGACAATCCTTGAATAATTCGAATGTGACATTTTGCAATAACCTAAAATTTTCACTTTGTGGGTAAATTCATCTCAGTGTGCGTCTTACTTGAATATATTCCATTCTTACATACTCTTGAATCACTTTCGGGAGCTGAACAGTTTTTACAACTCGGAAAAGGGATGAAACAATGTCTTCTGGAGAATAGCCAAGTCTGTAGAATTCGTGAATAATTTTCGAAGCCTCGAAGAATTTATTTTCTGTACAGAGAGTTATCATTTTGACCATTAGTTCGGGATGTGGTTCGTCGCAAACCTGAAAAATATCTAAATTTGAAGGAATAAGAATACAATAATCTACCTTAAGAACATTTTCCATATTAACTTTATCGTAAGCATTAACTGTTGCTTGAAGATTATTCAATGCCTGTCTCATGTCACCTTGGGCTGTGAAGAGAATCATTTGAAGTCCTTGATCATCGGTGTTCACTTTTTCAAGAGCACAAACTTCTTTCACACGACACAGAAGCTCAGCTTCGCTTAATGTTTTGTACCTGAGAAGTGCACATCTAGATTGAATCGGTTCTGAAGAATATTTTTGGTTGTATTTGAAATTAAACAAATATTAAATACCAATAATTTTCTCGGATTGATTACAAGCCAGTGCAAATCTTGTCGTTTTACTGTGTACTTCCATTGTTCTTCTAAGTGCTTGTTGAGCTCCTTCGGTCATTGAATCAGCTTCATCGAGGATAATGATTTTGTGACGACCAGGAGGCAAAGTGACTTTTGTTTGAGCAAATGTCTTGATTCTATTACGAACCACATCGATTCCCCTGGAACAATCGATATCGATATGAAAATAATTAATTAAATTACCTTTCATCAGATGCGTTTAACTCAAGAACCGCTGTATCAACCTTATCTCCAAGAAGTTCGCGGGCAAGAGCCCAAACTGATGTTGTTTTACCGCATCCTGGTGGGCCCTGAAAAAATCTAAATACATACAACAGTGAATAATAAATTTCCTACCGATAAGATAATATTCGGAACGTTTCCATCCTTTGCAATCACTTTCAATCTATCAACAATATTCTCGTTTCCCACAATATCCGCTAAAAACTGAAAAATATGAAATTTTAAAAAAATGCAACTTTTTTATTTCGAAAAACCTGCGGACGATACTTTTCAACCCATGGTGCAAGCTGATTTTTCGTAATCTTTGACATTCTGAAACAAAAGCGCGTTTTCTGTCAGATAGATAATTTTAAAACGAAAATGAAAAAAAAACGAAAATAAAATTTTGAATTTATTTGTCCGCGAGAAGTACAATTTTCAAATTGTGGGAGTGTGCAAAACACGCATCACTGTTCACACTCAACAGAAACACGCTGCGGAATTGAAAATTGTGTACTGTAGTTTAGAAGATGAAGTTGAAAGTCCAATCGGGGTTAAAAAGTTTAATAAAACATAAACTTTTTGAATTTTTGGTGAATTAGGATAAAAACCACTGAATCTAAGCAAAAACTTGAAAAAAAACTGAAAATGCATACAAAAATTGTCGAAAAATGGCAAAAATAAGTAGAAATTGTGAATGACGGTAAATATTTATTTTCATTTTATAATTTGAACTTTTCTGCGAATTTTCATAATGTTACAATTGGTATACACCTTCAAAGAATTTTTCTCGATTTTATCACACTTCCCTGCCGAATAATAGAAAATGCTGCCGAATAATACGACTATTCCAAATAAATGGTGCTGAAAAGTTGTATTGTCTAAAAACCCATCTTCTCACACCTGTATCCGATTTCAATTCCAGGTTTTGACTATATGTAAATAAACCAAACGACTTCCCCAATTTACCGAAGAAGCCGAAGCAGAAGCCAGGCGTCATTTCTTCCGTAATGTGTTTTGGAGCTTCGCAAATACATCGTAATCCAGAACCAAATGGCTAAACATCTTATTATTTTGGAAACGGGGGAACAATACATCTTGATGTCCACACTTTTTCTACCTGACCACCCAGAAAAACTCAATTATAAGCTTATTTATCCGACGAAAAATAATTGTTGGTCTTTTTTTTTGTGTTATGTCTGAAGAATGGATTCAACCCACTAATGCATGTATACATTGAAAACGGTAAAGTAACTGAGGGTGTGAGAAATATATATATTTATAATTGAGGGGGAAGGAAGAAGCTAGGAGTATATATAAAAAGGATTTCATTAGGAGTACTCGAGTCACTTGTTTTTCTGTTCCCTTTTTCTGATGGAATGCGAATTAAAAGTTGGTTGTCTACCCGTTTGACTTAATTCTTTCATTATTTAACTTCAGGTCAAAGCATATCGTTTCATTGCTTATTCTGCAATTTCATTCAGTTTTGTTTCAATTATTTCAATATGTTTTTCATTACCAATGGTTTATTTTTATATAACCAGTGTGAAAACCTCAATGCAGGAGGAAATAGATTATTGTAGAGTAGGTTAACAAAAAATCGATAAATTTCAATAATTTTAATTCAGGATTCTGCAAAAGATATCTGGTCAAATGTTCAAACATTCAAACAACTTCCTCGAAATCGTACCATTCGTACCATTCGTCAAGCATATTATACGAATTCTGGTAGCTCTCGAGAACACATTTTAGATGAATATTTCGAACGAGACGCAAGTTTTGATTCAAATATACCAGACGAATGTGACGGATGTTGTCTTCCCGGCCCTCCTGGACCACCCGGCGAATCTGGAAGACCTGGGCGTCCCGGCAAGCCAGGTATACCTGGAATGCCTGGAAATCCCGGAAAACCGCCCCAACAACCTTGTGAAGCAATCACCCCACCTCCATGTTCTCCATGTCCCTCTGGACCACCAGGAAAGCCGGGACCACAAGGACCCCCCGGGGATCCAGGTATTCAAAACATTTCAAATCGGAAAATAACTACCGATCAATTACAGGTCAACCCGGAGCGCCAGGTCAAAGAGGTCTTGATGGTGAACCAGGAGAACAAGGCGCACCAGGATCACCAGGTGAACCCGGCCTCCCAGGCCCGCAAGGAATACCGGGTCAACCAGGCCGCCCAGCAGAACCTGTTCCATTTATACCGGGAGCTATTGGACCACCAGGTGAACCAGGCCCGCCCGGTGCACCAGGTGAAGTGGGCGAAGTTGGCGAAGACAGTCCACCAGGTGAACCAGGCCCGAAAGGGCCGCCCGGAGCTTCGGGACTTCCAGGAAATGACGGACCACCAGGAGCTCGGGGCCCGCCAGGACCGTCTGGGAATGCTGGCGAACGTGGGATTTGTCCGAAATATTGTGCGATTGACGGCGGCGTGTTTTTTGAAGACGGAACGAGGCGATGAAATTTTTTAAATTATCTTGTTTGTACATATTTTCACAATAAATTATTGTTCGGCTGGTGAAATGTAACATTGAATGAACAGAAAAAAGGAACGGATTCAAATGACTTTCTAATCATCGGATTATCCACTCTCATTTTGTTTCGTTCAGCTTTTAGATTTTCTGGTTTTTGAAAGTAGTATTACTTCGTTTTTATGATGTTTTAATCTAGTCTTTTTCGGCCCTAAAATATTTTTTATTTGGGTTTTTTGGAATTATATTTTCAGATGAAAATCAGTTCGAATCAATTATTTTTTGATTGGTTTGAAGAAACAATTTTTAAGCCAAAAAATAGCAAAAATTCAACACGGTTAAATTTTTTCGACATTCAGATTTTTTAATGTTTTTAATATTTTTGGTCGTACAAACTTTTTTAAAAATTCTTGGTAACAATCGAAAAAAATTTATATTTTCTCTCAACAACTTTATCAACCCCTCCCCGGATTCTCCCGCTTTCTTTCTAAAATGAAACAATACACATGTTTTCTGTTTGTTTTCCTCAAACCATAATTCATGTTCCGTATTGAATTCTATTTTTTTCTCTGCTGTAAACACATGTAATTAACAGATGATATTTGAAAGCAAAAACCATCAAAAAAGAAAGAAACAGACGAAACGGTTACATTAGTGGAACGATAAAGATGGCAGAGATGTATATGTGAAGATAAGGGATTGACATATTAGTCAATGTAGCGTCAAAATAAAAAAAATAAGGAAAATGGTGTGAAAAAATGTGAAATGGTGTGTGTAGAAGTTTCGAAAATACCATAATATTAATGCAGAAACTGGCGACGCCGGGTATTCGATGCCTCATGCTTCAAGAATCCTCTTTCTCGTAGATATATGGTTTATTTTAACATTTTAAAAAGGCATTTTTAAGGAAATTATTCTAGACATTTCGGTAGTTTAATTTATGTTTATTTTTGATTTGAGGCTACGAGTTACTACTGACGAGACTCACTCCTATAGGCCGTTTAGGCCTCCTATAGAGTCTAGGCCTATATGCTATAGAGTCTAGGCCTCCTATAGGCCTGCTATAGAGTCCTGTGCTTAATTTTTCATTTTTTTTCTCTCTTCTCTGTTTATTGAACCAAAAACCATAAATTCGATATTTTCGAGTAATCCAATGAATTTGGAATTGGGACACTAACTTTTAAAAAATGATGACAATTAGCAGCAATTTTTTGAGATAAATCGTTGCGAGACCTTCAGAAATTTCGATTCTTTGCTACAAGACCGAGAATACAAATTTCACCTGTTTATAAATTCGGAAAATACGAGCAAAAGGTCTCGCAACGATTTTCCATAAATCTAATTGCTAAAAAATTGCTAGCTTATGTTTTGCATTGATTTTTTTGATATTTTTTCAGAATTTTTAAATTGTCATCATACGTCTATAATAGAAAATATGTTCGAATTTCAAACATGGAAATATTTTCTCGATCAATCTTGGAATAGGTTCCATTCCGGAAAAAAACGGAACTCATTACTTCAATATTCCAATTCGTAAACTGACCTCCTCGAACTGGTTCCTTCTCACAATTTCCTTTCCCTCTCCCCCCTGATGATTTGTCACATACATAAATGGGGGGCGGGTGAATTGGCTATAAAAGAAAACTGAGACAGTTAGATTAGCTGATCATTTTTCAGTTTCACCCCTTTTTTTAGACCCAAAAAAATATATTAAATATCTTAAATTTATTTCAGAATGTCCGCTCGTGTCGCCGGTTACGCGGCAATCGCCTTTTCAATCTCTTCGCTTTGTCTTGTTACGATTTTTGTTCCATCACTTTGGAATAAGGTTAATGACATCACTGGAGAGTTGCATTATGATATGAATGAGTTTAGAGATCTTCAGAATGAGGTTAGAATCAAATATCATTCTTTTTCTTTAATTATCTATGATTTTAAAGGTTTGGTCCAACATGAGAGGTGAATCATTTGGCGGATCCGTTGTTCCATTTGCTAGGAAGAAGAGGCAAACTACTAGGCCTGGAGAATGCAGTAATATTTCTCTTTTTTAATACTTTTTATACAAAAAGCTATCATTTTCCAGCTTGTTCATCAAACAGTCAATGTCCACCAGGAGCACAAGGACCAACTGGAACGCCAGGTCTTGACGGAACTCCAGGATTCCCAGGAGAGCCAGGAGCACCAGGACTTCCAGGAAACTACCCATCAGTCAACATGGATGCTCATCAACAATGCCGCATGTGCCCACCAGGCCCACCAGGATTCCCAGGACCAGCCGGACCACCAGGAGCACCAGGGGACAAGGGACAAGACGGCGCTCCAGGCCTTCGAGGACCTGATGGGCATCCAGGACATCCAGGAAATCCAGGATACGGTGGAGAACCAGGAGCTCCAGGAAATAACGGACAACAAGGAGAGAAAGGTCGCGATGGACAACGCGGTGGAAAGGGGGCTCCAGGAGCACAAGGACCACAAGGGCCATCCGGGCAGCCTGGATTCCCGGGACAACCTGGAAACGACGGAAACCAAGGTGTTCCAGGAATCCAAGGAACACCAGGAGGACCGGGACAAGATGGGCAACCAGGTGCACCAGGATTCGATGGACAACAAGGAACGTCTGGAAGTCCTGGAGAGGATGCAAGCTATTGCAAGTGTCCACCAAGAAACAATTTGGCAAGATAGTTATATTAATAAACTTGTTATTTCTATTTCTGGAAACAGAGAATCAAATTTATATCATATTTTAAAAATCACAAAAACAAAAAACACAAGTATTTTACTTTCCGGTAACAGCAATTTCGATTTCTCTCATAACCCTCAACACGACTTCTTCCTTGTAAGGCGGAGCAGCGACTTGAACACCAACTGGCATTCCAATTGCACCTTTCGTTGCTTCCTTAGCAAGTTGATACCATTTATCAGTTTCTGGATACTCATTCACTAATTTTTCATCATCTTCTTTTGTAACATGTGTAACAGGTACAACTCCACTTCCATAATCCAACAAATTATAAAGACATGTATAACTAACACCAGCAACCAATTTCGATGGAATATCATGTTGTGGAGCTGGCATTATCTGTGGTGGGCAAAGAATCACATCCAAATTATCTTTTATCATAAGCTCAATGAAATCTGTGCGATATTCTTCAATGTCCGCATATGCTTCGCGAAGTTCGAATGTATCTCTTGTTAACGACTTCATCAGGAGGGATAATCTTGGGAAGAACAATGAAACAGGATAGCTCATGATTCTTTGAAACCAAACTGGGACCATCCAAAGTGTCACTTGAGTTGAAATTGTTGGTTCAATGAGATCCTAGAGATTTGAGAAATATTAGAAAATAAATAAAAACAAAACCAACCTTCAAAAGTTTTCTCAAAATATATTGTCCTCCATCCAAGCAGACAGCTCTATAATATAATTGCATTGCACTTGGAACTCTTGGTGGATAGAATTGTACGACTGTGTGTCCGGCGTTTTCCAAGTGTTCTTTTGCTTCAAAAACCGCCCTCTGTAAAAATAAATTTAAAACTCTAGAGCCGAATAATTGTGATATCAACTTGAAACTTCGTACGCCAATGTGGAAGGGGTCCAAGATTAATTTCGTTTCACAAAACCTGTGAAGTGTACCGGCGTTCAGGGGGAGCTCCCCTTTTTGTCTTGCAACTTTGACGGGCTATAACTTTGCTCATTTTCCGAACTACGAGCAGATATGTATATTATTAGAAAGCTCTGATTAAGTTCTACAACTTTATTTTTGTCAACAAAGCACAAAGCGCAAATAAAATGTTTTGAGTATGAAAATGTTGAAGATAGAAAATTGGATTCAGTTTTTTATAATTTTCAAATGAAATACCCCTTTATGCGTATGTAAATTTTACGAATTCCTGTAGAAAATAATTTTTCCTATCGAATGATGTAAGAAGCTTCAAAAACTGAGGGGCCATAGTTCCAAAAATAGCCAAACATGCGAAAAATTACACTTTTTGGACAAAAATGCACATTCAAAGGAGCTGTAAATACCTCAAAACTGAGCTTTTTGTCTCAAATTTGAACTTTTAATTTAAAACTTGTCGTTTTTTTCCCATTTTGCCCAATTTTTTTCATAAAAATCGAAAAAACTGTTTTTTGAACAACAATTTTCGATGACTTTTTGGTCAATTTTTCGAAAAATTTTTGCCAGTCAAATTGAAGCCCACAAATTTCACAGAAACCAGTACGAACATTACCATATTTTTTGGATTTTTTGATTATTCAACAACCAAAACGAACCTGAAGAGCAGGTGTTGGTGTGAACCATCCATCATCAACATAATATCCAATTCTCAACTTCTTTTCACTAGAATAATTATTTTCATTCCATCGAACTGGCGGACAATACGGATCCGCATCTGATTGGAAATCATCACCCCAAACATTTCTCAAAAATTCGACATTTGTTAAAACATCTCTTGCCATTGGTCCATCATTCGCGTCGATCATTGGTTTACCCGGAACCGATGATCCACCGCCACGATGTGCAAATCGAAGTTTCGATGGTTTGATTCCAACACATCCGGTGAAGTGGCATGGAATTCGGACTGATCCACCGACGTCTCCACCGATTCCAAGGAGTGATCCATCGGCAGCAAGAAGTGCTGATTCACCACCGGATGAACCACCAGGGGTACGGGTTTTGTCGAGGGGATGGGTTGTGGTTCCTAGAATTATTTTTCAGAGCAAAATTAATAATTTCCTAGACTTACCGTAAAGCGGATTACAACAATTGTAAGCAAGAAGTGATTGTGGCACATTGGTAAGACAAAATGGGATCAATCCTAAATTTACCATGGAAAAAAGACGATATTTTAAGAATACAAACCAAGTTTTTTAAAATGTTCCACTTGAATCGAATCACTTGTTGCTGGATGATAAGCATCTTGAACGAAACCACGAGTTTGATCATATCCATTGATCTTTAAAGAAAAAAGTGAAATATGATTCTGACAATATAAATATATACATACCTTGATACATTCTTTCAATGAAACCGGAATTCCAAAAAGTGATGGCTTCACGAATCCATGCTGTTTTGCTTTGTTGTCCCATTCGATTGCCCATTCTTCAGATTCCTAAATTGAACTTCGTATGTGATTCCTTTTTCGAAATATTTAGGAAATTTTATGAAGAAAACTTCTGACGAGATAAAATTAAAACTAAACAATTTTCAGCAAAATTGATCAATGTAATTTTTTTTCAAATATCGGTCACAGTGGGGGTTAACTGACACGCTGTCTTTAAGTGGAACGTTAAGAAGGTTATGAATATTATGGAAGATAACAGAAACATTTATTTCAATAGAGCAGAAAGCCAAAAATGAGAACTTTAGTATCAAAAACACAAAATCTTATGACAAAGTTCGATGCTCTCTTTAAAGGAAGACTTTACAGAGCTTACAAATGTAATGGGGATGAAAATAGAGAATATTCCTATTCTAAATCTCTTTTCATAATTTTTAAAACCTCCTAGAAGCCGAGAAAGCGAGGTTCAAAACAATGGCCTAGAAAACGTTTCCACCTGGCCGAACTTTTTCCTCTGAGCTTTTTGCGTGTTTCGTTAATAAATATTTATGGAAAATGCTTATATTGGTTGATTTTAACTTATTTTAATGAATTTCTTATCGATTCCTCACGTAACAATGCCGGCGGACTAGTTTTCGCCAATGGAAACGTTTTCTAGGCCATTGTTTTGAGGCGCGTTTTCTCGACTTCTAGGTGGTTTTAGAAAATTTTAAGAACAGATTTTGATTTAGTACGAGTTCTACTTTTTATCACAGATACATTCATTGTCTCTGTAATACCTTTCTTTAAGGTTAATAATCTATAAATAACATACCTTAACGAACATACAAATCGCATTAGTTCTCTCATGTGCAATCACTGCTTTATAAAAATACGTCCTCAAAACATCAACACACGAAACTTCGCCGCTTTGAAGAGCAGCCTTTAATTGCACAAAATCCAAACTCGAAATATAATTCCTCGTTTTCACATCAACTTTCGCTCCAATTTTTCTGGCCCATTCGACACTTTCCCTATTCTCTTTTCTACGTTTCTCAACAACCACTTCGAGTTTCTCACGTATCTGCAAAACCTCCATTGAATCAACTTTTCACAATTCAAAACTGAGATCACCTGTTTCCTATTGTTCTGAAAATTGTAGTAATAGGCTATTGCTGCCAGAATCAGCAGAACTATGTAGAATATCATTGCTGAAAATGTTGTGAGATTGAGAAAAATGTTGCCAAATGAGTCTTATAAATATGGAGCAGTCTGAGAAAATAAAATTGATAAAAAAAACGTTGTTGTCTGCGATTTAATGACCAATTGAAACACATTTAACACGCTTTTTGAATTTTAATGGCGGTTTTTCTTTTGATCTTAAAATAAACTACACTTCGAAAAATATTTCCTTGTCACAACTATTTTATGCCTATTCAAAAATGTCACTCCTAGAAGGGGCTAGAAAAAGAACCTTATAGCCAAGTCGCGCAAATAAAAATGACTAAACATCGGACTTTTCTTATCAAACAAGATTCGAAGATTCATAAAAAATGCGATGAAATTGTCGAATAGGGTAAATATTTGGGGACGAAAAGGGCAGAAATATATTTTTATTTATTTATAATGCTATATACCTATTGACATTAGAACTTATTAGAGCTCGACGTTACTCAACAATGGTCTCGGATTGAATTGATGACAAAAAAAATGGAATGATCGATTGAAAAATGAGAAAAAATAAATAAACAGCTGAGAAGTAATGGAGACGTGGAGGAGGGGAATTTAGAGATTATAGAAATAAAGAAAACCAAATGGAAACAAAACGTATTGACTTTGAAGGACGGGAAAATTGTTCAAATGACGTCGACGTTGACGTTGCATTTGTGCTCCAATGCACAAATGCAACCAGACCGCGAAAGTTGTAAACTTCGAAGGTTCATAAAATGACTAGAGCAGCGTCGAATCTGTTGACATTTAGCAGAAAGATTGATAATTGTCCACATGGTCATTTCTTTCAGGCTCCATTCTTTCAGGCTGTATTTGGTCTATATTACTTTCAGCCTATATGTCTTTCAGGCTACATGTCTTTCAGGCTATTTTTTTCTTTCAGGCTGGTTTCTTCTTTCAGGCTATTTTTTTCTTTCAGCCTATAAAGCGACAGTTTCTAATCTCGCTGATTTGGGTTATGACTAATAAGCCAAAAAAAAACGTTTCTTTGTTTGAAAATACCCAGTAAATCGTATTCTGAAAAACAAAAATAGCCTGAAAGACAAAAGTAGCCTGAAAGACAAAACTAGCCTGAAAGAAAAAATAGCCTGAAAGACATGTAGCCGGAAAGCAAAAAATAGCCTGAAAGTAATATAGGCCAAATATAGCCTGAAAGAATGTAGTCTGAAAGAAATGACCTGTCCACATAACTAATGCTAAAAATGTGATGGCTATCTGAAAAGATGGAACCAAGCAACTTGGCTCAGGCCCTATAAGTTTTTAAAAAATTCTTTAAAATGGTTATGAGTGATGTGCTCTAAGAGATTTTTAGCTGTGACATTATCGACATTCCAATACAGATTATGCAAAATAAAGTATATAGTTCAAAAAGACAAAAATATACAAGTTCAATAAATTATTTTCAGCCAAACACCATGTCAATTGGAAGGAAAAACAACTTATTTGAAAATTTATGAAAATATTTCCCGATTATTCGATTTACTTGCTAGGGATGCTAGGTTAAGTTCCGTAGGGATTGAAATGTATCCTTATTATATAAATGGATAAGGAGGCGGGGCTTATTTTTTGTGTAACTTTTTTTTTGTGAACTTTTTTCTGTGAACATTTTTCTGTGAACTTTTTTTTTGTTGTAAAATTAAGAGGTAGGAGGAACGGAATTGAACTCGCATCGGTTCACGTAAAGAAATGATTACTTAACCGGTAGACCATCGAAGTCACCGAAAGAAGAGGGACTTTTTGAAACCTAATAATTGCGGATTTTCATTTCTGCATTTTTGTCTAATTATTGTCAAAATTTCACAAAAGAAGCAGTTTTAAAAAATAGGTCAAGAAACTAGGTCAAATTTGAAAAACTTACTCGAAGAAAATGATCGTTCTATAGTGATGACTAAGGGAGGTGAGCTAGAGTAAAAGAAGAACCTATTTTCAGAAGAACTTCTTTTCACATAAACCTCTTTTCAGATTTATTTCTTTAATTATGCCGCTAATTATAACCATTTTAGAAGATTAAATAATTCGATGAATAATGAAATGAGACAATTATGGTTGGTTTTGAAATTTTCCAGTGAAATTGTTATACTTGAAGGATAGTTTCGCCGCGCAGTGGCGTTTGAACATCGATCAAAAGTATTGGAATGCGTGCCGAAGGCACGGAAGAAGCGAGCCGCAGGCGAGCTTCTTCTGTGCCTTCGGCTGGCATTCCAATACTTTTCGATCAAGATATTTCGGTCCCGACAACTAATATCAAAAGGTGTGAAATCGTCAAATAACTGAGAGTGAAGTAGCACGCCGAAGGCGTGTAAGGGGCGAAGCCGAAGGCGAGCCGTAGAAAAAGCTATTATTAGGAAATTAGGATGAGTTTAGGTTAAAGAGAAATTCGCTTTTTCTAGCTGTTATGTACAGGTAGACAATGCTTACTGTTTTTGAAATGCCGAATTTTAAAGGAACTTTGAAAAATGTTAATTTTATATTTTATCACAATCGCTTTTGTTAGATTAGTCAAACAAAATCTGATCTAACAAAAGCTGCACGCCGGAGGCGTGTTGGAAAGCGAAGCCGAAGGCGAGCCGTAGTCCAGGAGTTTTGCCGCGTAGCGGCACGCAACTCCTGGTTACATATGAAATGAAAGGTCAATTGGGTGTGATTATATCCTGAAAATATTAGAGGTCGGGTGTTGTGCTAATCATGAGAAGTCGCAAACTTGTATTTTTCGACCCACTATTGCCAAGATAAAAAATCTGGCCGCTCGTTTTGCGGAGTGTCGTTGGGAATTTCCTCGCAACGCGACCGCAACGCGCAAGACCAACTGAGAAATTTGAATTTGAGTGCGTTGCGAAGAATTTCCCAACGACACTCCGCACAACGAGCGGTCAGAAATTTTTATCTTGACAATATCTTTTTTAAGTTAAGCGAAAAATATATGAATTTATATTTATTTATAAATTATTTTGAATGTAGAACCCAAAAAAATGTAGTTTGAATCTTATTCTTAGGTGTATTAAGAAGTTACGACCATTTTTGAATTTTGAATTTTTAAAATTTTTTTGACACTTTGATTATTGAACTTAGGAACTTAATTGGACGCTCCAAACTACTGTTTGGATTTCAGAATAATTCATAAATACATATAAATTCGAGGGTCGAAAAATCGGTTTTTTCGACTTCAAAACAGTGAATCTCATGGTTAACTCAATCTCGACCTCGTTTGTTTTCCGGATTCAATAACACACCCTATATACCCTCATTTCGTATATAATACATTTCAATCCTCACTAGAACTTAATCTCGCATCCCTAATCAGTGATAATATTTATGTTAACCTTCGAAGGCTTGATCAAGCTCCAGATATTGAGGTCCCTCTTTAAACTTTGCCAATTTCAAAGACGAAAATAAAGTACAATTTATTCCTAGACAACCAAAGGAAAACCGTGATACAATTTTAAAAATAAGAACAAAAGAAACCTGGGACGGAATTCTCAAAACACAATGTCGTGTCTGAGACCAAAAATTAGGAAAACAGTAAACTAATTAATAAAAAATATAATAGCGTAGACATCTAAAATGGTGGCAATTATGAGCACGCTGCTCGAAAAAAAAACTCCCGCGCAATAAAATTAAAAAATGTTATAGCGTCGCCGCAACGCACCTTTTAATATGTCAATGTATATATTTCAATTTTTAATTGAAAAGATGTTGTTCTGAATAAAATATTGATTATTAATAATGTGTGACACACTGTCTTTAAGGAACGAATAAAAATATCGAAGATGAAAGAACACATTATATGCTTCGAAAATTTGCTCGATGATTCACTTCACAGTTATTTTCCCCCTATTCACAAACTTTTTTTCTATTTTTAAAACTCTAAAATCAATTCATATAAAAAACAAATAATCGGTCATAGAACATTTCATGAAAAAAAAGGTGACAAACGGATAGGTTTTAATAACTAGTTTTTATGTCTTTTTTTTGGAATTGATATAAAGTGCAATCTCATTTTTTTTGGCTTCTTTTTTTTTTGAAAACAAAAAATTTGTCACAGGTTGCAAAAGTAAATATATACATGTTTGGTTTTTTGCGTTCTGATTGAACTTCAAACATTTTTAAGGAAGATAGAACGGGAAGCTCCCGCCAAGACTGAAACATTGTTTTTGGTTAGAATTTCGCAAATTCAGGCAATTCAAAGTTTTTAAAAACCTATTTCAAGCGGCTCAACATTTCGGTCCTGGTGCTTACACAATTTTTTGTGTTTTAATTCTTGTCTGTTTTTATTTGATTCGATGTTATTTTCTCAAACGATAACAATTGTTATTTTATTTTTCGAAACAGAAAATTGATAACAATGAAATTATGAGTTGAAATTAGGATGCGCAGCAGAAGTACAGTTTCCATAAAATTTCCAAGAAACTTAAAAGGAAATACTTAAATGGAGGCTTTACGGAGCTAACTAATGCGTCTGGGATGAAAATAGACTTCATTCTCATTCCAAATCTGTTTTTAAAATTTTCTAAAACCACCTAGAAGCCGAGGAAAAGCGGCCACCGGCGAAAACTAGTCTGCAGGCAGGCATGAAAAATCCGAAAAAAATGAAAAGCATTAAAAAGAACTAATATTAGTATTCTGCATAAATATTTATTAACGAAAAACGAAAAAAGCTCATAGGAAAAAGTTCGGCCAGGTGGACATTTTTCTAGGCCATTGTTTTTGAGGCGCGTTTTCTCGACTTCTAGGTACTTTTAGAAAAAGTTTAAAAAACAGATTTGGAATGAGAATGAAGTCTATTTTCATCGTAGGTCCGTAAAGCCGTCCTTTGAAAACCTTTAAAAACCACTGAATCTAATCCCTAACAAAAATCCTTCTTGCAATTGAAGCCCCCAAATCTCTACGTTTCAAACCGTTTAAAAATCAGAGTGTGTCCTTGGAACCAGACAGTTCGTTTTTCCCATGGATTTGGATCCCATTGAGTTTTTTTTTGATTGACGCTTATTACAACATGTCTGAAGATTGTCACTCTTCTTTGTTCGTTATGATGTGATTTGTGATGTGATCCAGCCAAAAAATCCTATTAGGTGTTTTTTTTCATGTCTGTGTCGTAGAACCGAGCTAGGTAGAGAACAAAGATAGACTTTTGTCTACCTTTATATGTTTTCTTTTAGAATTCATAAGTGAAAGAGAGTCGATGTAGCGAGAGTGTGGAAGGAACAATGGAGTACTGTAAGTTGGCGTCCTGTGAATATGTTTATCCTTGGGAACATAAGATTCACACATTGGAATATAATCTGACACTTTATGTATCGAATCTTCAAAAATAGGCAAGAAATCACTTCGAAATTATCATCTTGATTAGGAGTTAAAAAATGGATCAATTTCTAATCCAGTTGAATTCCAGGGCTTCGTTGAGAGTTCTGACAAATGTGATTCGATCAAAAATCCGATCCGATTCCAAAAGTTGCTAAAGTAGAGTTTGAACGCGGTCTTTTTCGAGCTAAAAATCTGAAAATTTGCTAAAAATTGAATTTCGAAGAGTGGCTCAGACTCATGGCTCACACTCAACATTTCTGGAAAATAAAATTTAGACGATTTCATATGTATTTTTATAGTATTTGTGCCAAAATTGAAAAAAAATATATTGATGGATTCAACTCAAATTTGGCATATCGATTAAAACTTCTATAACTATGATATCCTCACAGTTTTATCCAGAAATATTAAAATTGAGTCAAATTACAGCTTTTCAAATTTCGATTTCTGAAAATGTTCAGACTTTGAGGTCGAAAAATGCATGCTAAAGCTTTCCTTTACAGTTTGTGAGAGCTGTTCATTAATCAGCGTAATTCTTTTAAATGAGCTACATCTCATTGAAAAACGCTCCATGGAATTCCCTTGATACAGTTGACATCTGATATATTCGTAAAGAACGATACAAAAGATACATCGACCAATTATATTACACTGAAAATATGTTTTCTAAAACATCTTTGGAATTTTGCCAGGCCAACTTTTATCTTTCAGTGATAGGAAATGGTATCGTCTGATAATTCTAAAAATGCACGTTTTTTAGTTCATAATGAAATGAATTCCAGAAAACCATTATTTACAGACACTTTATTATTGGCAAAATACATCACAAAAGAAAAAAAGAAAAAATATTAATTAATGAGATTTTACATCGTGTTCAATTTCTTTTAATAATCTTAAGCAAACTTCTTCTCTATACGGCGGAGTTGCGATTTGAACAGCAATTGGCAATCCCTTCGTTCCTTTCGATGAACTTTTAACAAGCCTATACCATGGATCACTTTCTTGATATTCCTTTTCTAGACGCTCTTCATCCTCTTTGGTTACTGTAGTCACTTGCACAACTCCGGCGCCATAGTCTAATAAGTTGAAAATAGCCGTGTAAGAAGCAGAAGATACTAATTTTGCTGGAGCGGCATGAGGAAGAGCAGGTGATACAGTCGCTGGGCATAAAAGGGCATCTAATTTCGAATTCAACATTAATTTCGAGAATTCATCACGATAACTTTCAATACCGGCGTAAGCTTCTCTCAGTTCTGAAATATATGTTGATTGTATTACACATTGATTATCAAAACCTTCGGTACTCAATACAATAACCATCCTGATATTTACAATTATTTACTGAAAGATCAACCAAAATATTACTAGGATGACTTTGATTAAAGTGAGAATAAACTTTTGTCTCAATGATTACACAATTTTCTTTGTAATATCTTTTACTTGTAAAGAAACTAGTAAATCGATTTGGATATTCTTCTTTTACTTTAGTATTTATACTCCACAATCCTCCGGAACCACTGCTTTTTACAAGAGTTCCATATTCACATTTCTTATTTGCAATCCATTCTCTACATTCTGCAAGACTTATAGAATGATGATTTATTTCCTTTTCTACTGCTCATACCCTGAAAAATCTGTGTACATTGATACTTCACTAATTAATTTCTTACACAATTTCGCATCACTTGAATATTCAATAATGTTCGGTTTATATACTTCATACCTTACTACTTTTGATTGACTGTTTAATTGTCTATGATAATTACATTTGTGTAGTTTCGGAAGTTTGAAATATTGAACTGGTACACTAGAAGTACAAATGATAGTGGTACTTGCAAGGATATCATAATGAGTAAATGCTAAAAAGAAATAGAACTGCAATAGATTCATTTAATATTACAAAAAAATATTTTAAATAAATAAAAAGGTAAAAATGGTAGAATCAGTTGACAGAATTCTCATAGTTGACAATCCAATTATTCAAGATACTTCTATTCAAAAAGAAAATTTGATTAGCATATTTCCTTCATCAGGATCTAGTTTAAATCAACATGGAGAAATAAATTTTATAATTGAAACCTGTGATCAATATCTATTACTTCATAAATCTTATATATATTTAGAAGCTTCACTGACCAAATTAGACAATTCTCAATTGACAGATACTGATGAAGTAACACTTTCCAACAATGCTCCAATTTTTCTATTTGATAGAGCAACTTACTCAATGGATGGTATGCAAGTTGAAAAATGTTATAGATCCTGGAAGAGCAAAATTTTTAAAGGGTTTACTTACTTATTCTTCCACAATGAATAAACAAAATACATTTGGATGGATACTTGAAACAAAAGATATTCTTCAATACAAAATAAATAAATACACAAAAAATAGAAAAGGTAATCTAACATTTTGTATCCCATTGACTCATATTTTTGGATTTGCTGAATGCTACAATAAGGTAATTTATGGTAGAAAGCATCAACTTTCGTTATACAGATCTCCAGAAAACAAGAATTCTATTGTATCAACAGATCCCACTAAATTTACTGCTAAGATGACTATTAATAAACTTCAATGGACAATTCCTAAAGTTATGCCTAGTCTGGAGATGCAAAACAAACTTCTAAACCTTTTTGAAAGTAATAAATTAGTTCAAATGCCTTTTATTTCTAGACAATTTGAAAGTTATAATATTCCTAATGGTAATAGAGAATTTACGTGGAAACTTGGAACTAAATACGATAAGATAAAAGACATAGTCATAGCATTTCAGACTGCTAGAGATAACAATTATCTGAATGCTGCAAAATTTGATAATTGTGGACTAGAAGAAATTTATGTTGAATTGAATAGTGAAAGATATCCATATGAATGCTTAGAATTTGATTTTGATAAATTCAATGCAGTCCAACAATGCAATTTTGCTAAAGAATTTAGGAATAGTTATTATGAAAGTATCAAGGATTATATTTTCATGGAAGAAGATGTCTATTATTATTATTATTATCCTCTATTAGTTTTTGATGTATCGAAACAAAATGATCGAATAATTCAATCAAGACCTGATGTTACAATAAAAGCTTCCTTTAATAAAAACATTGCTCAAAGTACTAAATGTTATTGCTTAATTTTGATGAGTGAAAATATTGTTGAAGTCAAGGATAATAGAGTTAAGGTTGTTAGTATCTAAATTCACAGACACTTCTAGGAAGCTTGCTTTCGCTGAATCCGGAGGAGATCCTCTAATTGAGTCGGTGTTTAAGATCCTTCTCTGGAATCCAAGTATTAAACTTATCAGGATATCCAAACCATTTAACAAATATTTCTTTTACTTTGTTTCTAGTCCTATGTTTCAATACTTTCTCGATTTTGTACTCCTGAGTAACATTATTGTAAAGTGTAAGTTCTTCTTCATAGAATTTACCTTTTATTTCTTCATCTGCAAGATCTTTAATAGAATACATTGTTGGCCCTTTTGGGGAAAGAAGAACTTCAGAAATCTTAAATAGTTCTGTACTCCAATTAGGAAGATATCCCTTATCGAAAATAGCTTTATATTTAGTAATTCTGACAGTGTCTCCTAATTCGAATTTTGTTTTGCTTTTTATATCTTTCATATCTTTTTCGACTTTAGGAAAAAGATTATTGTAAACTATACTTTGATTTTCTATTTTTGAAGCCTGTGTGGGAGACATTTTTATTGAAGTGTGATAATGATCAGCACAATTTGCTTATTCACAAACTAAAATGTTTCGGAGTAAGCTCAAAAATCTGTCTTTGGTACGAAAATTTTCTAGAAAATCGTGAACTTTTAGTAAAAATTGGTGATGAATATTCTTCTGATAAGGCTAAAATTCCATCCGGTGTTCTTCAGGGTACGGTATCCGGTCCCATTTTATTCATTATCTTTCTAAACGATGTATTCGATTTGCTACAGAAAACACAAAAATTCTAGCTTTTGCCGATGACCTAAAGATTGTCGGCTCAAGCCCATCTGAGATTCAGGCTATAATCGATAAAATTTGTGAGTGGTCCTGTAAATGGGGACTCTCTCTTGCCCCAGAAAAATCAAACGTTATTCACTTTGGGCCAAAAAACCCCCATGAATCATGCCAACTCAATTCCTATAAAATCTGTTGAATTTATTCGTGATCTTGGAGTTTTGATTGATTCCAATCTTAAGTTCGATAAACATATCAGCCATATTGTCAATTTGGCTCACCTCAGAACCAGACAAATCATAAAAACGTTCAATTTTACTAATCCACTAGTATATTCCCATCTATTTAAAATGTATGTTAGCCCATTATTAGAATACTGCTCCGATGTCTTTTATCCATATCTCAGTATAAAAAATCAACTTCTTCTTGAAAAGCCACTCCAAAAATATTCTCGTCTCATTTGCACCCGCTGTAATATTCGTTTTGACTCATATGAAGAAAGATTAAATATCCTCAATCTCACTCCAATTTCCAATCGCATGAAAATTTCAACTTTGCTTCATATATTCAATTGTATAAACGGTTTAACTCATCAACCTTCTTTTAAACACCTCACAACCTTCTGTAAAAGTAAAAGATATCCACTTCGATTGAAAGTACAATTTCCAAAAAGTAATACATTCTTTAACAAAGCAGTTCCTTCATGGAATAAAATTTGCCATAAATTGGAAAGCTGCCTCAGTACTCGATCAGCTAGAAACATTCTAAATAGTTTACCTATTAATGTCTTAGACAACTAAATTATCAATATTCAAAACTACGTTCTTACCTTGCCGAAATTTATATCTTACGTTTTATATTTATCATTTTAAACCACTTTTATACTGGTAATTGCGATATCTTCGCTTAAAATGGGTAATAGCTCTTGCGGGTTATTATCTATATCTCATTCTGTTTAAGGCATTTATTCTCTTCTTATGTTTATTTATTACTTTTTTTTGTTTTGTATAATGCTTAAACGGAATAAATAAATAATGATTATTATAACCTTGAACTAAATCATCAAGTATATCAGTCCATTTATGATTTCCTTGATGAGTAAACATTTTCCACATCTTTTCTTTTAAGGTTCTATTAAATCTCTCAACTATTGATGCTTTCTTATCTGAATAAGTTGAAAAATGATTAATTTCTAATGATTTGAAGAGACTTTTAAAATTTGAATTATAATACTCTTTGCCATTATCAGTTTGCATCTTTTTCGGTTTTCTTTTACTTTTTGTAAAGATAGATTCCAAAGCATCTGCAGTTTCTTTACCACTTTTACTCTTAAGAGGTACTACCCATGCAAACTTACTAAAACAATCTATCACAGTTAGAAGATACTTGTATCCTTCATTTTCTTCAGCATAAGGCATCATTTCAACTAAATCTGAAAGCTTTGTTTGACGTTGTAATTCATTGATACCACAAAATCCTGTTTTAGGAGAATAATAAGTTTCTTCTAAAAGGATTCTATCCTTTGAATCCTTGGAATCTTTCACTACCTCTGGGTCTTGCTGATGCTTCAGTGATCCACCACTTTTATTTATTTATTTATTTATTTCATCATCAATGTTCCACAAAATATAACATAAATAATAATAAACAAAGTGAATTACTCATTGAACTAGATGATAAAATGCTTAAAGGTTGGGTACCCGTAAGAGTATTCAACCAGTCGTAAGAGTATTCAACCACTTTTCACTTCTTTGGGAATCAATTTACACTTCACAGTTCCACACACTTCACACTCCCCCTTCATCATTGATCTGTTGTTTTTTGTCAAAAATTGAGACACATCAAGCGTATTCGTCTTTATCTTGCACTTGAAACAATACACAATCATCTTACAATTTAAATAAATGAGAAAATGATGAAGATAAAATAATAGTAACAAATCATTATTGCAAGTGTCAGCATGATACCAGTATTGTTCTATTTTATAGTTCTCTCACAAAATCGGCTATATAAAGGTGGGCTTCCCTCTGCTGCGAGAGAGTGTTGTTTGGCGAGAGGTAGTTGTCTGCGTATAGTCTCCCCCTCGTTATGTTTCACATGCGAGCGTGTCGGTTTTTTAGAGCGCGCTTGCCTGTTTATAAAGCCGAATTTGTGAGCAGCTAATATAAATACCGGTAAAGCTATATTTTATTAATACCAGTACGGTTATATTTTATAAATACTAGCACAATGCAACAAATTGTTCTTTGCTAATAATAATTATTTAGACTTACTCATCTTCTTCACGTTTTCGAAGAGCTTCTGCTGTATCTCTTGCTTTAATCTTCCTGTCTCTCTCAGCTCGATGTAGTGTCATTAACTTTTCACGTTGTATCTTCAGTAGACCTTCCCCTTCAAGTTGAATAGATATTTTTTAAAAAATAAATCAATAAATTCTCACCTTTTTTCTTTGTCGATGTGCTGTCTGTCTCTTACCAATTAACTTCTTCTCATTCTCATAGTAAGCTCTTGCAAATGTAGCTTTTGCAGTTTCTTTTGCTGCCTTATCTTCCAACATTTCCGCCTGAATTCGGTCATTAGCCATTTCATCAAAATCGATCATTTCATCAAAAAATCAAAAATTATTACCAACCTTTCTTTGAAGCTGTTCCAAAGTAAGACCCTCCGAATCTTTCCGAAATTGTTCTCGTTGATTATCGAGTTCTTCTATCTTTGAAGCTTTTCTTTTTTTTTCTGCGGATCTTCAACATCCATGGGAGTTGGGAGATTTCCACTCATTATCAGAGTCTTTGACTCAGGGCTGGGGGGCGGCCGGCTTCGGCCGCCGCGGCATTTGAAAATCGAGACAAGCCGCGGCCGCGGCCGCGAAATAGAGTAACAACTACGCGGCCGTGCGGCTGCGGCAGCCGCGGCCGGGCGCAGTGCAATGCACACCATCACAAAATTGCGGAATGCACACAATTTGACGAGCAAAATTTTTTAATAATCGAGATTTTCGAAACTAGTTTTAATGAATAAGGTAATGAAAATAAAGTAAAAACATTGAAAAATATTCAACATTACGCAAAATATCATTTTCAACATTTAAAATTTTTTAATAAATCATTTTTCGAAGATTTCTCATCCCATCTCCCTGAAAAAGAGTTAAATCAGTACAATGTGTGCATTTATTAAAAAATTTTCGTGTTTTACAACGCATTTTCTTAAAAATACATTCTCCTATCGAAAAACAGAATAACCACTTTCAAAAATGCGGCTGCCGCGGCTTTGGGCAGCGAACGCGACGCAACCGCTCCGCAGGCTGCGGCGGCTTTCAGCCGGATTGGCCGCCGTTTCCCCAGCCCTGCTGCACCACCACGTCGGTTGAAAACTACATGCGATTTACCAAATATATGTTACAGCGAAAAATGAAGTAAATTTGGGGAAAAACTTTGAGGGACCATAAAAAGCTCCTAGGAGTCCATCGGCAAAAAATGAAAACGGTACCTTGTAGACAAGAATATGATCTTTCCAATGAGCTATCTCACATTCAAAACAATTAACATTTGCTCGTATACTTCCCTTGTCACACTGTTATCGTAGTATATCCACTTCTCATCTCTTGTAATGATTTGATCCAGCCAACCGTGTGTGCGGTGCAAAGTGAGAAGACTCAAGCATGTATCGACATGGAAATCCAAGTTGTGTTGCGTCAAAACATGTGGTACATATCGACCGAGTTTTTTGACTTTCCCTATCTTTTCAAGACCTCGATCTATTGTTGCCAGACCTGCTCTAAGTAGCCTTGATAACTCACGAACCGTTTTTTCAAACCGATGAAACCAAACGCTAATTGTACTTCGAGAGGGTGCATCCTTGTTGGTCATACGACGATCAATGTTCCGTCATACGACGATCAATGTCGGCAATTTTAAGCCCAGATAGAAACAGAAATAAAATGACATTCAGGAAATGCAAATTGTTTGGGACGAAAACGTTCGGCATTTTTCAGAGAAGAGCATAATGATAATAATTTTGTTTTTCTCATTAGAAGACTCAACCAACCAATTGATAAAATGACAGCCGCCCCATGTGCACTTTGACGAGAAAAACAGCAATCATAAACATAATTTAAAAATGACGGGAACTTATGGAACAACCTAATATTTTTATTAAATTGGTACAAAAATGCAATAAATCAAGAAAGAATATTTAATGAATCGAAAAAATTAAATATTTGATTAAAAGTAAGGATACAGATGAAACAAGTCGGAATTGAAGGGGAAAAAACAGTTAAATAGTACAAGTGTCATGCTACCTTTAATAAAAGAGGAAAAACAAGTTATGTACATCAAAAACAATTGGTTTCTAATAAAGTCAGGTGGATCGGGAAATCAAAATTAGGCTTTTTAAAGCCTAATTTTTTATTTAAAAAATTCTAATCTGTATCATTTTTTGTTCGTTTCAAATAATCAAGAACATCTTCGGCTTTATTCGAAATCTTAACTGCTTCCTCCAATCTTGGCATTTTCAACGCTCCCATAAAAGAATTCCATTTTTTCCATTTTTCAGTCGATTTCAGATCATTTATAATTGTTTCAGCATTATTTCCTAATTTCATCGCAATCATTTTTTCAGTATCCCTCGTTATGTGAAATGGTTCCTCAAATGCTTCTTTGATTTCCTCTATTGTTATATTTTCCATAATTGCAGCCTGTAAACAAATTTAAATATTCCGAGTGTAAATAAATTAATACAATACTTACCTGCACTTTAGGCATGGAACAAAAATCGGAAAGATAAAGCTTATAATCGATTGATATCTCGTTTGTCGTAATTATGTAATCCTCACATTCCGAGTTATAAAATTCAATTCCATATGATGCCGCCAACCACGCTAGACCAAATATATTATCCGCTGAAAAGAATATTTTGGTAAGTTATGTTAAAGTTTACTCATTTTCAATTTTGGTCTTAATCGGCTCAGAATAACCTATTATTAACGGAATCAACAAAAAAATCAGCTAAAAAACATCATTTTGAGGAAAAAAAAATCAAAAACGCGTGGTAGCACCACCCATTTAGCCCTGTCACCTCCTGTTTTCCGCACTTTTGGGGGTAGCTCTTTGGACAAACGGGCGCCCGAAAAAATCATTTTTTTAATTCATTAATAATTGGTGGTTCCGAGTAGTTTAGAATTTAGATAAGGATTTCCTTTTAATTCGCCGATTGGCACACTGAAATGGCTTTGAAATATTCAAATAGGTTCGGGAGATAGCTTCGCAAAAATCGTCAGATGCTGGTTCGACTCCGGTCTGGTGAAGATCGATTTTTGCGAAGCTATCTCCCGAACCTATTTGAATATTTCAAAGCCATTTCAGTGTGCCAATCGGCGAATTAAAAGGAAATCCTTATCTAAATTCTAAATTATATATCTTGCGGATGCCCAACAGTGCATCCCGAATGGGCCTGTGAACCGTTCTCTGCTATAAATGCGGAGCGGTGGGCAAACCAAATCCGCGGCACACAGGGAAAAGACGAGATCGTCAATTAGCTGAGTGAATATCGAGTCACCGGTAGCACAATGGTAGTGCAGCAGACATGTTATCTGTCAGATGCTGGTTCGACTCCGGTCTGGTGAAGATCGATTTTTGCGAAGCTATCTCCCGAACCTATTTGAATGGTTCCGAGTAGATTGAAGAAAAAAATTGAAAAAGACAGTAAAGCGACACTTTAATGAAAGATTTCCAAAAAACAAAATTCAAAAATCTTTACAAAATCTTACGATCCAATTTTCGCAAACGAAAATTTTTATTCATTTTCCCAAACTTCCAGCTCAAAATAACGTAGTTTAAGAAAATAATTATTATATGTTTTTCTGGTATATCAGGTTTGTATTATTTCGAAACGCTTAGAAGAGAGAACCCGAACCTGTATATTTGTGTTTCTGTCCGTATAGGATTCGAAGAAAAGTGACGAAATCTGAATATTCAAACATCATCTCGGTGATCCGAAGTTCATTGTCAGATATTCTTTCTTTCCACATTTCCGAGCAGAAACTCATTAATGCCTGGAAAATCATCATCATCAAAATTATGAAAAATCTCAGGTTATGTTCGGCGTTAAACGGCTCGCGCGCTTCAACATCGGCGTCATCTGCTCACGAGCTTCTGCGGCTCGTATTCGGAACGCACGAAGTTTAAGTTGAGAAACATCTTGCGTGCCGCCCGAATCGACGCAACGAGCCGAAATTATCCTGAGATAAGAAAAAAATCTTACGTATTTATCAACGAAAAGTATGTGGCTATCAAGACGAACAACAATTTCCGAATCGATATTTCGAGGAATTGAAAATTCCGACAAAATAACACCAACATCCTCTTTGATTTGTATTGTTGGTTTGATTACAGGAATTTCCGAAATTGGCAATTGAAAATCTTCGGGTATTTCAAACGGTCCCGAATTGAAACTTTTTGAGGAATTATCAAAGCGATGTTCCAATTTCTTCATAATTGTTTTATTTCCAATTTCTAATTGGATCTTAAATTCAGCAACCATGTACCACGGATCTGCTGATTTATGTTCATAGAGACATTCTATATCAACCGTGAAATTTTTCTCATCTCGAATTCCATCAATCATTTTCCTGCAATTGTTTTTAATTAATTGTCATGTTAAAGGTATTCTTAACTACTCCTGATTTCCTATAAAATCGACCCATTTTGAGAATACCAACCCATCAAAAAATATTTAAATGAAAAAATAGAGCAACCGACAAAATTTAGAAATAATGGAGGGCAACTTCCCAAAGGCTGGATCATCACAGAAGTTTTTACGTTCGATGGATAAGGATTTTTTTTAATGTAAAAGTGGGTTCGTATGGCCAAAAAGAGTAGGTATAATAAGACAACAGTGATAGTCAAGAACACCTTTAAAGGATTACGAGCCAATTTTCATTTTCATCTTCTTCGTCATTTTTGAAAAACTATGGAATTTTTTCGAAATTTCCTATTTCTCCGCACGCACGCACGCACGCACGCAGCTGCCGTCACTCAACACACTGGAAAATTCACGGGAAAAAGAATGTTTCAAATTTTCCAGTGCGTTGAGTGTCGGCAGCTGCGTGCGTGCGTGCGGAGCGTCTGTGTGGTTGAGCCGCCCACAAAACGCGATGATCGAGAATATTTGAGGTGACAATAACATATGACAAAGAAGATGAAAATGAAACCGAAATTGAAAATTGATTCGCAACCCCTTTAATAAAATACAACGCACCATTGAATAGTCTCTGTGTTGACAATCAAACACTTATCATCTTTATGCGCCAAATTTAATAATTTATTATAAGCTTCCTTTTTGAAATTCACCGTTGTCAACATTTGTTCCATGCTGAAAAAAAAATTTCAAGAAAACGGTATAGCGTACACGAGAACAACATTATGCGCATTATTTGGCCGTCAAAATAGAAATTAATGACGCCACAGAAAAGGGGTCTCATTCAAATTCAATACTCATTCAAATTTCAATTTTATATTAAAATGTCTTTACTAGTTAGTTAAGCAATGCGAGAAGAGATAATTGGTTTTTTGTTGTTAAAGAAATATCAGTCAGTACTGTTACCGTATCCCCGAACTACAGTACTCATTTTCTATGTATATGGAAATGAAGAAGCGCCATTTGAAGGCCCTGAAAAAAAGTAATTGTAGATTTTCTAGATAATTGTTTTCATAAAAAGTATCTTTATCATCTTAAGAAATCAAAATTAGGGATGTTAAATGGGGCATTCGGGGGGCAAACGAGCTCTACGACCTGGCACTCTGCTACAACTTACAAACGAGCACCGACGTTCAGTATGCTACGTCACCACACAACGTGGCTGCCATTGTGCCAGGTCATAGAGCAAGAAATATGTAGTAATAAGAATGCGCGTAAGACACTTTTTTCCAAGGAATTGGAAACTACGATGGATGACGAAATACAGGCCATTGCGCAAATTAGGCGCCCTAAATAAGAGAACCCAGTAGAAATTAACTATTTAGCCTTTTAAGTATGCTTAATTTTCTGTAAATTCTAACAATCTTATAAAACCAGGAACATTTTCACAGCACATCGAGCAACGCGTTCGGTGATGATGCAGCATGACTGTCGAATGCGCGCCTAAGTGGTGGCATCTGAGCGCTTAGTGACGGCATCTGAGCTATTTGACGTCGATAATTCGCTAAGTCGATTATTTCGAATATATGAATCGAAAAGCATTATGATCCTAATTTTGCTTTCCTGATCCACATGACTTTATTCGACAGCCAATAGTTTTTGATGTACAATACTTGTCTTTCCTTTTTTATTAAAGGCAGCATGACACTTGTACAATTTAATTGTTTTTTTGCACAAAATTTGTTTTTCTTTGAAATTAATTTTTAAAAATAAATTCTAAAATACCGTTTTAAAACTGTATTAAAGTAATTAAATATAAGGGATTAAATTAAATAATAAACTCACTCGTATTTCTTAATTCCTTCAACAGTCGACAACAATATACAAAGTACTAACAGGTATTGAGAGTAAAAGTGAACGCTTGTTACAAACCTATCCTTTATGCCACCACTTATATAAAACAGCTGTTATTGTTAATGCAAATGTTCTGGTCCGCTCGATTAGAGCGCGTTTGTTTAGTTCTTTCCTAAAAATTATTCACAAAAATCGGGAAAAATTGTAATTTCAGTGCATACAGCTTGAAAAAGAATAATTAAATGCAGAGAGAGGAAGCACTGCGACGACTGAATACAGAACTTTTCTAAAATTTTAGGTCACCATTTTTTCTCTTCGATGTGATTCTTTTTCGTGTTCTAGTTTATTTTATATTATATATTAAAATTATGAATTACCCCTTTTTATTTTTTAATCCGAAATCCGGTATCAATTCTGAAGTGGTCCAGTTAAAAGTCGTTTTTCATACTTTTCTGTTTTTTTTTCAAAATATAGAGCAATTTCGGGAAATGAGTTTTTTGTGCACCATCTTGATAGACTCAATTTGGATTTTGAAAGATTACGACCAAATTGTTATAGACAATTCTGGGACAATTGTTCAATAATCGGAAGGACAGTAAGCGATTTCCGGGTTTTGTATTTATATTGATTGCTTATCTTTTGCAGATGTGGGTTCGTTTGGCGACAAATGAATTATTGTTCAAGAAAACAGTCTAATAAGGTCTGTAATCGTTCGAGAATTGTTGAAAAATTCTGAAATTGACCATCTAATTGCTTGTTCTTTAAATGATGACGTTGATTATAAACTTCAAGAACTTTCCAAAACATATGACCGTCTCCATTTACTTTCGATCGATTTTCGTCCGGTGATGACGTTTGGCGACGAGCTCCCCCGTCAATAGGGCAGAAATTGTCGCAAACTTAACATTACAACCAACGAATCGTAATGGATCGAGATATGGCAGAGTTTTGGCCAACAAAATGGGCACATTGGTCGCTAATTTCAAGTCTGCAGACATGCGAACGTCCACTACACTTGATCCAGGATTCGAAATTACCGATTTTGATTCACAAGATATATTAGCACGATTTTTGAAATAAGAAGTTTTTTCAATTATTCGGCTTTCAGATTACTGAGGCCGTCGACACTATTGTCAGCAACTTCCCGTTCATAGATGGTTCCCACATCGGACCATCGTGACACATTAAAAATGGGGTTTTTTTCAGGCACTCGAGACGGGCTGTACATTTACAAAGAAAAGAAGTGCATAGGGGGGATATTTTTTCCCTTTTACAATCTGTGATTGCTCATGAAAAATAAATCAGCTCTATGTTCTTGAAGATTAACGTAAAAATCGCAAAGTATGCATTTCTTAAAGTTCATAGTAGTCCAAAAATCAGTTTCCCAGCGATTTTGGAATATTATGAATTCAGTTTTCATTCGATTTGAAAACAAATCTGAAATTTCAAAATTGCAGCACACAAGCGAGATAATTTGATATTGAGCAATTTTGAAAAAAGGTACTAAAGTTTGGAAATAGTGGAAGTTTTTAATTCAAAATCGTCCTACATTTTTTAAAAATAGTCTCAAGCTCATTTTGATGGGGGGAAGTCGGAAATTTCACTTCTTCCAAATAAAAATGAAATCTTTAGATTTTAGAAGTAGAAAAAACAGATCTTCAGTGTCCAAATCAGTAAAAAAAACATGTTGCTGATTTATTTGAAAATAATTTTTTCCGAGTTTTGTGAACTGTGTTCCAAACTGGCCTCAACAGCCGGTTCTGAACTGAATTTTTGCATTATACAGTGCGTAACATAAGTATAGAGCCACCCCTAAAATTGACTCTCCTGGCACGCGCGTGCAAATTCCGGACATGAGACCAAAAAAATCGGATTCAGCATCCAAAATTAGCCTTAGAAAACATATTTTACGTTAATACCTCTGGAAACCTGTATGTTGTAGCTCAAAGTATGAAAAAATCGCTCGTGCAACCGTAACATAAGTATCGAGCCACCCCCGGAAATTCGAAGATAATCAAATTTTTTTATGAAGTCGGTATTTGGTAGCACATCCTTCAAGTGTGATAACATCATAAATTCAATTTTGCATAGAATTGATACGGTTTGGGATGTATTGGGAGGTCTTATTATTGAATTCCAGCTCGATCTTCTCCCTTTCGTCCAAAATGGCTGCTTTGAGAGCATTGGCAGAACCGTACTGCTTTCCCTGGGCATCTACTCTTCGCACAAGCTCTCCCCAGACGTTATCCATGGGATTCAAGTCAGGAGAACACGCCGGCCATGGGAGAACATCGTGTTTTTTGGATTTCAACCAATCCATAGTCGAGTTACTCACATGCACGCGCGCAGTACCCTGCTGAAAAACGAAACGACGACAATTGAATCGACGTCGAAATGGAAGGAGATGACCCCGGAGAACATCCTGATACTGGGAAGAGTCCATGCGAGACGATACAAATGCCAGATCCAAGCTGAAAATGCTCCCCACGCCATAACGCTTCCACCTCCAAAATTGCGTTTTGAGAAGAGAAGCTTGACCTTGCGGAGATCATGCCAGTATGTCTTGAAACCGTCTGGTTCATACAAATTGAATTTCTTTTCGTCGGAAAAGATTATCTGAAAGGGGGATTTGTGTTTTTGGAACAATCAGATATCCAAAACTACTTCGTTCCAATTGGTTCCCATGTTTCTTCGCGCGAAGTCCAGACGACGAACCTTGTGAAGATCGGTGAGATGTGGAGCTGGCTTCATGACTTCTCGGACAAGGTTAGGATCCTTGTCAAGAACTCTCCAAACAGACTGCTTGCTCACATCGAGATTCAGCTCTCTCTTGATGTCATTACAAGACCTCATTGAGTTCGAAGCCTGTCTAACAATATTTCTCTGGTCTCGAAGACTGAGCTTCGTTGGTGCTCCTGACTTCGGCGACTGCTTATAGTGATCCGGATTGTTGACATAATAGTCTATACTCTTCCTTGAGCGATTCAGATACTCAGCAATGGCTCGATTCGACCATCCAGCTGTTTTAAAAGCTTTGATTTGGACCTGCTCCGCATCTGACAAATGTATTCCGCGAGGCATCGTTGAATTACGGATAATTGGATTTAAATCGATAGAACCCGATTCCATATGACATTTAAAGACGCCAAGAACTTTTTGCAAAAAGGCTCCAACAAAGATTTCATAAGGAAATCTGATTTTCTTCGAATGTCGTGGGGTGGCTCTATACTTATGTTACGGTTGCACGAGCGATTTTTTCATACTTTCAGCTACAACATACATGTTTCTAGAGGTATTAACGTAAACGATGTTTTCCAGGGGTAATTTTGCATGCTGAATCCGATTTTTTTAAGTTGCATGCCCGGAATTTGCACGCGCGTGTCAGGAAAGTCAATGTTAGGGGTGGCTCTATACTTATGTTACGCACTGTATCTAGAATTATTTCAGCCACAATCATGCTTTGTCGTCGATTATGGAGTTGTGACAAAGTGAAAGATTTTTAAAACGCATTATCGGAGAAGGCGAACAATTGTGGAGGCTCTTCTCTCGGCAACAGATCAGAATGATAAGAAGTGCCATTGGATATTCCGTATTTGAGTTTATCTTGGAAAGAAGATTTTTAGCAATACGGGGAACAAGAACACTGTACTCCTATATGGATCGCAATCCAATCCTTTTCGATCAATAAATTTCAGTACCAACAACAGAATTCAGAAGAAATGTAATGCAAAAACAATGCTACATGAGACATTGAAGTGAGAATTCTTGTAAATATTTCAATAAAACCTCTTGTTGAACATCCGATTTCTATTCGATTCGATTTTTAAGATAGTTTTCTTTTTAAAAATAATTTATTTTGAACTCAGATTCAAAAATAGTCTTAGAAAAAATTTAATAGAACGAAAACAATACGCTGACTTTATGACTAATTCAAATTATAAAACGTGTGGCTAAAAAAGTTAAAAGTCAAAGAAAGATGTTTCCGAACAAAACAAACTTAGTTGGATGGGTCGAATTCGAATCCAAGACCGAACTTGTGGGCATCATTGGCGACAAGGCTGAATTGTGTGGAAAGAGTGAGCTTAAGAGCTGGAGACAATGAGTGAGTGGCGGCAACGGCGACTTGGGAGTTGTTGTTAACCTTGGCGCGGACGGTGAGATCGCGGCTTGGAGAGTATTTTGTTGCGATTGCGTAGTCAGCTCCATTTCCTCCGACTGTCCATCCCAAAGTGGTTCCGAGATCAACGTTGTTGGCGACTCTGTGGTACAATGATGCTCCGAAGTTGGTTGAGTTGACAACGAATGAGTGAAGGGTGTATTGTGGAGTAGCGTGTCCGAATGCCAATGAGGTGGAAGCGAGCTTCAAAATTGGATATTTGAAACGAAAAGTATAATTTTCAAATCTACCTTCAAATCAAAATTAAAAATTTGATTTGAAACGAACATTTTTAAACTACCTTGTTGGATGAGATATCAAATGTAGCGGCAGCTCTGAACAACCATCCTTCACGGGAGAAAACTCCAGCAACGTTGATGACTGGGGTTGAAGTCAAAGCAACATCAGCGGTAATCTGAAAACCGAGAAAAATAATAAAACATTTGAGCACATTTTTGGGGCGTGCAATATCGAACCTCCGAAAATTCTCGTTTCCAATCAAGTTTAACTCGAGAATCACCGAATTTATCACCAAATATACATGAAACTGCACTCACTCTAGCAGTTGGAAGTGACCAGTCAGCCTTCAGTTTTCCGCTTCTTTTTCCAGCGTGTGGAGCATACAAAGAGTCGAATGTGAGCTTGAGTCCACGTCCGAATTGTTCATTGACTTCGATGACGGTTCCGAGTTGGTTCTCAGTGTTCCGCTTCTTGGTCAAGGTGACTCCTGCAAAAAAAAATGATTTTCAAGGGAGTGTTCATATCTCTTCATTTTCTTTTCTTTTCTAAGCGTCACGTGGGTAATTTTTCGTGATAAGACCCACGTTGTGCGAAAACCAAAATTATTGCATCATCCGGGTGCCCTACATATAAAATTCAGTGAGCATGAATGTCAAATGATAAGAAATAATCATACCGTATTGTGGGATCTTGTATTTGACATCAAGATTTCCGGCGAGCTTTCCGGATCCGATGTTATGAGCTGCTGCTGATTTGAATTCAACTTCTTTGTTGTCTCCAGCACGGGTGGTGGAATCAATCTTGAGGAATCCAAAGTCTGCGCGACAAGGCTGAATTGTGTGGAAAGAGTGAGCTTAAGAGCTGGAGACAATGAGTGAGTGGCGGCAACGGCGACTTGGGAGTTGTTGTTAACCTTGGCGCGGACGGTGAGATCGCGGCTTGGAGAGTATTTTGTTGCGATTGCGTAGTCAGCTCCATTTCCTCCGACTGTCCTTAAAGTTGAAATTATTTTTACTTGAACTACGGAATTAGAGCGTAATAATTATCAATATCAAAATAAACGTTTCATACTACTCACTTATAGCAAACTGCGCAACATTAGTCCGATCCAAGCAATCCACACAATTGGTTCTACAAATCTCCTTCTGCAACATAAACTTCAACCATCCCTCCATTTTTACGTCCAGCGTCGTGAACCCATCCTTATGCCTAATCTTCACCGCTTCAGGTAATGGAAATGACGGAAACCAACCATTTTTCAGCACAGATTTCATCGACAAATCTTCCATAACATTAAGCACATTTATCGATGGAAGGGTGTTCGCCGCTTTGTTACATCTCGCCACATTGAATTACAAGCACAATTTCTCATCATCGGGGACAAATTGATTCAAATTTTCGATATTTTTCAAAAATTGGGTGTGGAGTACATCTTCTTGTCTCCTTTTCTCGCTTCTTTTTATCAGATTCATTATCACGATTGGGTTGTCGTATTTGTTGCGAAGATCTCTGTAATTAGAACGAGTTCACGAATTTTTCGGTTTTCTTTTTTTCGGGATTTATTGCATTTTCATGTGATTTTAAAATATATCGATTTTAAAGTTTCGTTTGCGGTACCACCCGCTTCTTCCAAATCCTACCTAAAATGCGCTGCCGCCGTCTGAGCATGTGGCTCATGATTATCTATCAAAATCAATGGTTTTCCAACTATTCCACGCGTCGACGGATCCTGTGACCATTTCAATGGTACCGAGCCCCGAATCTGCACGAAACTGCTAAATTTCCCGCCTTCTGCTACATTTCCCGACGATGTCATGTTCCAAACAATTTGCTCAGTCTCCACAAAATTTTCCACATGTCCATTAGGATTCGTTCCTCGTTTTAAAAACCGCGTACCTGCGTACTGTGTCGATCTTCTTCCAATCAATGTCAATGATAATCTACAAATCGGAAGGAAAATGGATTCCTGCCTAACATATCCATGAACAATCTCTATAAACCATCGTTCAGTTATCAAATTCTTCCGAAGCGGCTCCAAAAGATAATTATTCCAAATAAATCGATTCTCCGCTTCCAATTTCCGATTTCCATTCATTTTCCAATCCGTTCTTAGCCAATTATCTTGAAACGTTCTGCTCAGATAATAAGTGTACGAAAAATTAAAGTCCGTTGATAAGTCCACAGATTGGAACAACTTCACATATTTCTGCTCTTCTGAACTTGTTGAAACCCCGTCCATTGCTATTGGAATCATCGCCACTTCTGATATTTTATAAATTGGTTGATATCCAGGTGTCGCGATTGCATTTGCTTTTGTGATTATCTGAGATTATTTAATTATTTTGAAAGTATTCCGGACGAGCAATAAAATATTCACTCACAATCAAATAAAACCCTTCCAAAAATCGCACAACACCCAACATTCCAAACGCATTGCTCACTCTGTCAACCAATCCGCTTGGTTCCGAGCTCAACGTTGTTGGCGACTCTGTGGTACAATGATGCTCCGAAGTTGGTTGAGTTGACAACGAATGAGTGAAGGGTGTATTGTGGAGTGGCGTGTCCGAATGCCAATGAGATGGAGGCGAGCTTCAAAATTAAAAATTTGATTTGAAACGAACATTTTTAAACTACCTTGTTGGATGAGATATCAAATGTAGCGGCAGCTCTGAACAACCATCCTTCACGGGAGAAAACTCCAGCAGCGTTGATGACTGGGGTTGAAGTCAAAGCAATATCAGCGGTGATCTGAAAACTGAGAAAAATAATTAAACATTTGTGCACATTTTTTGGCGCACGCAAGAAGAATTCCATAGACAAGCTATTCGATTTATAAATAGTACCAGGAGTCCCCTGCCGCTACGCGGCAAAACTCCTGGTCTACTGCTCGCCTTCGGCTTCGCTTTCCAACACGCCTGCGGCGTGTCGCTGTTGTTAAATTATTCTCAAAAAGGATCGATTCTTTGAAATCGCAAGAGGACGTTAATTTACCGTTTCTTTGGATTTCGCTCTCTTTAACCTAAACTCATCCTAATTTCCTAATAATAACGTTTTCTACGGCTCGCCTCCGGCTTCGCTTTTTACACGCCTTCGGCGTGCTGCTTCACTGCATTATTACATTGGCAATTTCACGCCTTCTGAAATTAGTTGTCGGGACCGATATATTTTGATCGAAAAGTATTGGAATGCGAGCCGAAGGCACAGAAGAAGCTCGCCTGCGGCTCGCTTCTTCCGTGCCTTCGGCACGCATTCCAATACTTTTGATCAGTGTTCCAACGCCGCTGCGCGGCGAAATGATCATAATTTCAAGTTTAACAATTTCACTGGAACATTCTCAAAAAACCAACCATAATTGTCACATTTGATTATTTATCGAATTATTTAATCTTCTAAAATGGTTATTATTAGCGGCATAATTAAAGAAACGAATCCGAAAAGAGGTTGATGTGAAAGGAAGTTCTTCTGAAAATAGGTTCTTCTTTTACTCTAGCTCACCTCACGTAGTCATCACTATATAACGATCATTTTCTTCGAGTAAATTTTAAAAGAATGAATCTCAACTCAGAAATGGCAACAAATAATTTTTCAAATTTGACCTAGTTTCTTGACCTATTTTTTTAAACTGTTTCTTATGTGAAATTTTGACAAAAATTGGAAAAAATGAAGAAATGAAAATCCGCAATCATTAGGTTTCAAAAAGTGCATCTTCTTTCGGTGATCCCTATGGTCTACCGGTTAAGTAATAATTTCTTCACGTGAACCGATGCGAGTTCAGTTCTGTTCAATGTATTTTGAAAAAACTACCTAATTTTACCCGTTCACAGAAATTTGTTCACAGAAATTTGTTCACAGAATTTGTTCACAGAATTTGTTCACAGAAAAATGTTCACAAAAAAAAAGTTACACAAAAAATTAGCCCCGCCTCCTTATCCATTTATATATAAGGATCAATTTAAAGAATAAACGATATTAATTAACCAATACATAGCAATATAATTAAATTGAATCCACTGTTTTTATTAACTTTCCTTATGTACTCTCATACATTCACAAATTAAAATTCTCTCGACAGATAGAATCGATCTACTGCTGCTGCCAGGAAACCTCCACCAAAACAACTTGCAAACGTTTGTGTGGTGAAAGATGGTGATCGTTTGCAAGTTGTTTTGTTGCTTCATAATTTTCTTGTATATCCTAAACAAGTTACTAGCACTCTCCAAGTTACAATATCACTAAGTTAGCCCCCCCCCTCCCACACATACATAGTTATCTCTGCACCCTCTTATTCCTGATATCTTTTTTTTCTTCACCTCTCCATAAAGTTGTTTTGCTTATTCATTTTGGATAAACAATAATGGTACTTAAATTTTAAATTGCGCATTTTTTAAAAAGTTTATTGTAATAATATGCCACATTTCTTTTTTGATTACATTTTCTTATTCTTTAAACAATTTCATGGAAAAATGTGTTTTTGTGTCTTTCAATATGACAATTTTACCAAAAAATCAGTAGTGAGTCCCACTGACCAGTAGTGACCCAAATAATCTGATTTAGGCCCAAAAAGACTGTCTGGGGCGAAGACAATAATTTTTGCTAATTTTTTCGCCCTAAATCGGCTTGTTTTTGTTATTTCGGGCTTTTCGGACCTCCTGGATTCACCTGGTCGTTTTCCGCATTTCCGCAAAGAAAGACACAGAAATAAATTTCTTCCATAAAATTGTTTAAAGGGATACATTAAATCGTTTGATCATTCTCGGTATTTCTCGTAATTTCTCTGTCATTTCTGCATTAAATTCTATTTTCCTTCTAAAAACACGTTGTGCGAAAACCAAAATAATATCATCCTCCGGGTGCCCTACATATAAAATTCAGTGAGCATGAATGTCAAATGATAAGAAATAATCATACCGTATTGTGGGATCTTGTATTTGACATCAAGATTTCCGGCGAGCTTTCCGGATCCGATGTTATTGAATTCAACTTCTTTGTTGTCTCCAGCACGGGTGGTGGAATCAATCTTGAGGAATCCAAAGTCTGCGCGACAAGGCTGAATTGTGTGGAAAGAGTGAGCTTAAGAGCTGGAGACAATGAGTGAGTGGCGGCAACGGCGACTTGGGAGTTGTTGTTAACCTTGGCGCGGACGGTGAGATCGCGGCTTGGAGAGTATTTTGTTGCGATTGCGTAGTCAGCTCCATTTCCTCCGACTGTCCTTAAAGTTGAAATTATTTTTACTTGAACTACGGAATTAGAGCGTAATAATTATCAATATCTAAATAAACGTTTCATACATACAATAAAATTTAAGAAAATATAGTTTTTTTCTAAAAATTTCTCACAAAAACCGGGTAAATTGTAATTTCAGTATCTAAAGCCGAAAAATGTCGTAGAATTAAATGCAGACGCAAGAACTGCAACAACTGATTACAGAATTTTTCGAAAATATTGTCATCACTGTTTTCTTTTATTTGATTCTTTTTCATGTACTAGTTTATGGCCACTTTTTTAAGTTAATTGCCACTTTTTTATTTTTCCTACCCGAAATCAGATATCAATTTCAAACCGAATTAAATATCTGAAGTGAATCATGTACAAACCGTTTGTTTTTCCATTCTTTCCCGATATTTTTCTTAACGTTAAAATTAATTTTATAAGTATGTCGCTTCGCCATCCAGAGTTTCACAGAATCCCGTGTCAGAGCCATGTCGACGCCTATTATCTTCCAACGTTTTATAAAATTGAACAATTGAAAAGATCGTTTTTTTTTTGGTGAAAAGTATGATATTTATCGAGCGAAATGGTTGAAAATTACACTTTTTTCAGGGTCAAAACAATTTCTGGACTTTCCTTTTTTAATCATCACCTTGACGAGCTAGATTTGAAATACAATGGGTTGAAAGGAATTTTTTACAGGATGTGCTGGGAAAAATGCAGTATTCCAGAGCGAAAAGTAAGCGATTTCCACGTTCCGTATTTTTATTGAATTCGCAACGTTTACAGATTTGGATCTTGTTCGCGACCAATGAAATCCCGAAAACCCCACATTTTCCAAAAACGGTACTCCTTTTTGGAGCTGACAGCAGAATTGGACAATACGTTTGCCACGAACTTTTGAGAAATGGATCAATTGATTATGTTATAAGCTCTTCCGAAATTTCCGATGGTGAAATTTTGAAAGAACTTGCGACAGATGAAAATCGGCTAAAACTTATCTCACTTGACGCAAACAACCCAAATCTTGGAAATGAGCTTGAGAAGATTATCGCTCGTTATGGATTGAATATTATTGTACACGTCTCAAATTTCCTTTCGAAACTATCAGAAGAGATTCCGAAATTATTCACAAAGGTAAAAACAAAATAAATAATTTAAAAATTTTAATAAACATTATTTTCAGAATGTTATCGATCTCTTTGGACAAGATTCAGAGGATGCCTTTCGCAGCGTTGACCGAGTATCACGTATCAATATTTACACTGGTTCTGAAGAAATGGATTTTCGCCAACAAGTGAAAAATTCTGCGAATTTATCGACAACTGAAAAAGCTCCAATCTTTACAACAACAATTCGTCTTGTGATGACTGAGGAGGAAGAGAGAGCTGACGGAGGAAGAGAAATGACGGAAGAAGAAACGAAAGGAAGAGAAAGCGGTGTCGATTGGGTATGATTTTTCAAATAAGCTTTTTAATTATTTAGCTTTCAGATTCGTGAAAGAGTCATTACGATTGTAGAAAACATCCCACATGTAAATACAATCCACAATGGAGAAGTTGTCACCATCAACTTGCAGCAAATACCGCCCCAAGTTTAAGCAAATACCCCCTAGTTTTTTAAATGTTCGACGATGTTATTTTTCTGGGCATAGATTTTATTTATTTGAACAATTTTTTTAAAAGCAGAAGCAAAAATGCATTTTTGTCAAATTCTACCATCTTTTAATTACCGGTTCATTGTTTTGCCTTTTTCTTTATTGAACGAGTAACTCTTGCGGGTTAATTGTTCTTATTCATCATTTAATTCTCTTTGAATAAATGATATAAACAAGCAAATGACATAAAGAACAACAAGAAAAAAAATGACAAATACAGTTTTAAAAAAATAATCGAAAAAAAGCAAAAATGAGACATTTTGAAAAAATACAAAAATGGCAAAATTTGAAACTTCATGAAAATTCTTGATTTTAGGGTTGAATGAATGAGTTTTTGAATGGGATTAGGATAAAAACGATAAATGATCCTTATTATGGGAAGAAAAATTTTTTTTGATACCCTTCGAAATAAGAACTTTTTTAAAATCCAATTTTCGGAATTTTCCTTGTCATTGTCATCCACCCAGGCGACCCTTCGATTAAAGGTTCAGACATTTCTGACGCCCCTTCTGATGGAAACGTCTCCCCATTGGACACTTTTCTGGATCTTGTTAGGAACATGTTCCCCGAGAACATCATCCAGGCAACATTTGAACGAATGAAGACGACCTATGTGGCAATTCGTCCGAAAATTGCGAAAAATGGAAGTTTGGAAAATATCATTGTGAAGAGGGATGTCGCAATGACAAAAGGAATGAATATTTTGGGAATTATTGTTTTTTGCACCGGTTTTGGGATTGTTATCTCACAACTTGGTGAAAGAGCTCGAATTGTTGTCGACTTTTTTGTGATTCTTGATGCGGTGATTATGGTTGTAACATTGATGTGGTGAGTTTTAGCAGTTTTAAAGGAGGGTTTTACGGAGATAATAAATGTCTCTTAAGTTAAAATATACTTCATTCTCATTCCAAACCTGTTTTTAAAATTTCCCAAAACCACCTAGAAAAAGGGGCCACCGTCGAAAACTAGTCCGCAGGCATGAAAAATCCAAAAAAAAACATAAATTAAAATGGAAAAAACATAAAAAAAGGAGTAATATAAGCATTTTGCATAACTATTTATTAACGAAACACGAAAAAGCTCATAGGAAAAAGTTCGGCCAACTTTTTCTAGGTCATTGTTTTGAGCCATGTTTTCTCGGCTTCTAGGTGGTTTCAGAAAATTTTGAAAACAGATTTGGAATGATAATGAAGTCTATTTTCACTTAAGGCACATTTATAATGAGTCTTATCTCCGTAAAGCCCTTCTTTAAGAGATAGATGTTCAGTGAATATAAATTTTTTGTTGTAATACTAATCAGGTTTATTTTAATTTTAATATCGCTCAATCTTGCCGTTTTCATTTTAAAACCACAAGATCTTTCCAGGTTTGCACCACTAGGAATCACATGTTTGATCTTCTAGAGTTGGATGATCTTTCGGACGTTGCAACCGTTCTTGCACTGTAATTTTTAAGTACTATTTATCATTTTACCAACCTAAATTTCAGTTATGTTTTCACTGTTTGCGCTGGCTTGATCCTTCATACACAGCTCCACAAAAGTATTGCTCCTCCTAAATTTTTTCGAAAATATTTTTTTCTGATAATTTTTGTTAAAAGTGTTCAACTGATGAAATATGTCAAATTCAGTTAGTAATCAACTTCCACTAATAATTGAAACCTAAAGGACATCTTCGTATGTCTAAATTTTGCTTATTCCGATGTGAGAACTTATGACTTAGGCAAAACAAACGTTTTTAAAGATGCCGAAATCAATTACAGCAAAGTAAGTAAGTTCACAATTTTTTTGGGAAAAAAAGTTTTAAAGAGTATTGGTTGTTGAAGCTGGAGGATTGGACTTTGAATGCTTTTGAAAACATGAGAATTCTGAGCGGGCTCATAAAATTTTCAATCCAAAAACAGAAATTATTCGATATTTATTATTTTGATAAAGTTTCTGGAAGAAATTGCGCTCCGAAACGATCCAAAATTCCTTGGACTGCTCAAATTGGATTTCTTTGGGTAAATAATTCGCTATTTTTTTTCATTAAATGATGTTGAAAAGTCTGTTTTCTTAGCAAGTGTTAATAAAAAATGCGTTCAGAACACATTTTGGTCATTTTCGGCAAAGAAAAAAACCGAATCGATTACTTTGTTCTTCCCTTTAAGCAGAAATTCGACAATTTTCGAAACTTCGACAGTTTTTGGCCCCCATTGACCATAATCTTGCAACTTTTTGAAGTCAAACAACGGTTTTACACTTCTTATGGGCATAGTTAATGAATTTAAAGCAAATTGGGCCATCATCGGTCAATAAACAACAAGAGTTCCAAAGTGGAGCAATACTTTTGTGGAACGGCAAAAACCGATTTTTCACAAAAAATGATGAAAATTTTTTTTGAACTTTTGTTAGTGGAAGTTGATTACTGACTGAATTTGATATATTTCATCAGTTGAACACTTTTAACAAAAATTATCAGAAAAAAATATTTTCGAAAAAATTTAGGTGGAGCAATACTTTTGTGGAGCTGTGTACTATATTTACAGTACCCCTTTTGTATTTTTTCATCAGCCTTTTTTGTGTTTTTAGCTTTTTTAACAATACCTATTAGGTTGTTCCATAAGTTCCTGTCACTTTTCATGGCATGACATTTTATTGTGAAACAAGCCAAAAAGTTATTGAATCAATTAGATATATTGCCTAGGTTTATTTTTTCTTATATCTTCATATTTCATTTATTTATTTTTGTTTTCTTAATTGGCCATGTTGATCGATCACTGTCTTGTTACGTCCCAGAGAACATTCAAAGTTACATCATGTTATTGTCAACTCAATTTTTCTTGATCATTGCGTTCGGAAGGCTTCTCAACCTCACAGCCGTTTCGCACGCACGCGACGCGGCTGCCGACACTCAACACACTGGAAAATTTGAAAAATTCATTTTCCCGCCAATATTTCACTGTGTCGAGTGGGAGGTCACCGCGTCGCGTGCGGCTGTGAGGTTGAGCAGCCTTCCGAACCCAATGATCAAGAATAATTGAGTTGATAATACATCATCTCACAAAGACCCTGCAGCCACATCTATAACATCTATAAGCACACACTATTTCTCTAACACATCATGTGTAGTTCTTTTCATGTGTATATTCATTCTGGGTGAGAGACAGCCACTAACATCGGTTGTTTCTCGACGTGCAATAAAGATCTATGAGTTACTTCTTGTTCTGAAACAATACAACCCACATATAATTAACATCTTGGACTGGCGATCCAAGATCGTTAAAGTCTGCCAACGGGTCGCCAACTTGTGGATTTTTTTTATCAGTTTTTGACTAGTCGGTTAACTAGTAATGAACTAGTCGGGAACTCGTAATTAACGTTATAAATTTTCGCTTTGGACTGGTTTTTTACCAGTACTGCCAAAAAACCAGTCGAAATGACCTCGAACTGATAAAAAAGCAGTTCCCCCATTGTCTGAGTTGGTGGTGCAGCGCCAGTGTGATTGACTAGTAGACATGAGGTCGAGGGTTCGAACCCCAGCATTTTTTTTGTTTTTTTTTTTAAATTTAAAATCTCCCCATATTATCAGAGGGAGTCTTACTAATGAATATTTCGTGTTTCCCAAAATATTAGCCATCTTGTGGACCTATGGGCCACGTAAAAAACCTTCAGTCCCATACACAACAAACTGTTTCCTGTATTGGAAAGCGCGATATTTAATATTTATTAGTAAGACTCCCTCTGATAATATGGGGAGATTTTAAATTTAAAAAAACATTTTCAAAATTTGGAATTTTGCGACGCACTGTAAAATTTCGCCTATGTTGCCCTGAAGTCCCAAAAACGTTTTATGGGATTTCAACGCAAATACAGAATTTTGCGCTTCGAAAAATTTGAAAACAGGAATACTCTTGAAATTTCGCAAAAGCAGTAAAAAAAAACAAAAACAAAAATAGGTTCGAACCCTCGAACTCATGCTTATCCGTCAAACACACTTGCGCTGCACCACAGGGCTGGGGGGCGGCCGGCTTCGGCCGCCGCGGCATTTGAAAATCGAGACAAGCCGCGGCCGCGGCCGCGAAATAGAGTAACAACTACGCGGCCGTGCGGCTGCGGCAGCCGCGGCCGGGCGCAGTGCAATGCACACCATCACAAAATTGCGGAATGCACACAATTTGACGAGCAAAATTTTTTAATAATCGAGATTTTCGAAACTAGTTTTAATGAATAAGGTAATGAAAATAAAGTAAAAACATTGAAAAATATTCAACATTACGCAAAATATCATTTTCAACATTTAAAATTTTTTAATAAATCATTTTTCGAAGATTTCTCATCCCAGCTCCCTGAAAAAAAGTTAAATCAGTACAATGTGTGCATTTATTAAAAAATTTTCGTGTTTTACAACGCATTTTCTTAAAAATACATTCTCCTATCGAAAAACAGAATAACCACTTTCAAAAATGCGGCTGCCGCGGCCGCCGGCTGCGGCGGCTTTCAGCCGGATTGGCCGCCGTTTCCCCAGCCCTGCTTTGACTCCTAGATCTGGAAGATTAAATGAGAATAGGACTTGTCTGAAAAGATCAAATTTTAAATTTTAAGTCTTTGAAGCAACTTTGAAGCAAGTTATAAGCGATAATGAGATAATTTATGCAAGAAAATGAAGCAAAACTGAAGAAATTCTGCGACACAAATCGTTCTGAAATGAGACACTTCCTTTCATACCTGTTTGCCAGCACCTTCGAGAAGATTAGGGTGTGACCACTCTCTCTTTCTCATTCTGTTATTTCCTTTGGTGTGACACGTCTTTGCCCTGGCAATTTCTCTTTCACTTTGTGTGACCTTCTTTTCTCTTCCTCACTGTGACCGAGCACAATCACACATTTGCCCCAGTTGAACTAGACGCAGGCGACGCGACACACAAACGCGTTGGGCTAGAGTGGAAGGGTGATGAGAGTGACGCGTCTGAGAACAGAGACGCAGAGGAAGGCGAGAAACTGCCCGCATCACATTCTTTCATCAACTGTTGTACAATTTCTCATTGGCAGGAGGACCGTGTTCGTGAATAGAAAAGATACTTCCCTTTCTTGTTCTTGTTCCTAGGCATGTTAAAACTGAGGAATGCAGACCCTCCGCATCCCAAAAAAACGGAGGTGGAGCCTCCCCCTCCGCATTCGCGCACAAAAAAAACGGAGGGGGAGGCTCCGCATCCCAAAAAAAAACGGAGGTGGAGCCTCCGCCTCCGTTTTTCTAACCTGTTACTTTTTTTTGCATGCAGCGATAAAAAAATATTTATTGTACAATATAATAAGGAATATGAAGATTTTTTAAACATTTCCAAATATTTCAAAATGAGTGAATGGCGTGAACAAAACAACAATTGTTTCGAAGCCATGTTTGAATAGTTTATTTCAACTGTTTCAAAGAACATTTTTTTCAAACATTTAATTTTTTATTGTTTTATTAATTTTTATTTTGTTAATGTTAATTTTTTTAATTCAAAATAAAGGTTTTGAAATATGGCTTCGGTGGAGGGTTTCGCAACGAATTTATCAATTCTTCGATCGCCGTGTATCGGCGATCGAAGAATTGATAAAAAGCGGAGAAATTCGAGAGGTAGTTTTTTAAAAGATTTTTTATTACTTATTTTTTCAGAAAACTCCACAAGAAAACGCGAAGAAGAAAAGGCAGAACCAAGGGCAGGCTACTTTTAAACGTTTTGAGTATTCGGACGGAAAAGTATTTCCTTTCATTATGTGCATCACTTGTAAATCGTATCTATCGGATTCGAGAGGTGGCCACAAAACGTGAGTTATTTTTTATTTTCCAGAATTTGAGAACTTTTTAGTTTCCACGTTAATAAACTATGCTCAAAACAAACCTCCGTTAAAAACTTTCCTGCTTGGTGTTGTCTTAGCGAGAGGTCGTCTCCCCACTCGCTCCTGCCTCCCTGGTATTCTCTAATAATCTCAACAATTGTCCACCAGCGACGCTCTCTCGTCTATCTTTTATTCGATTGGCGTCTTGATAAGTGGTAACCCACAGTGTCGTGGGGAAAAATTTTGTAAATATTATTGGCACCTTTGAAGGTTATTCATAAACTTCTTAACCTCTCTGTTGCTGTTTATCTCAGATCCGCTGCATGACCAAAAGACCACAAAACTTCTCACCCAATCCTCCGCATAAATTGGTGAAAATGAAGGAAGAACAAATACCAAAGTTTGTTCCGTATGAATTGTATGCCCAACTTGTGGACCGTTTGGATAAATTGGAAATGAAAGTTGATGGAGTTTTGGGACGTGTTGAGGAAAAACTTGATACCCTGATTTCCCGAATGGATTCAAACCAGGCTTGGTCGGAAAAAACTTTTCGGAAAATCGGAAACGAAAATTTTTTTCCGAAATTTTTTTTCGGAAAAACGGTTTTCCGATTTTTTTTCCGAATATTTTTCTCGGAAAATTCGGAAAATTTCGGAAAATTTGTGAATATCATGAAAATTTTTGTTTGTAATGCATATTTACTGATCGCGTTTTTAAATATAAAAATGAATTAGTAGTACAGTTAAACTGTCTCTTGAAAACAGAAAATTTAAAATTGATGGCGAAACAAAGTAGAGAAAGGCCGACAAAATACAAAAATTACAAATTAACTTCTTGAGGCTCGAAGCCCATCACTCGGATATTCTGCTGAAAAAAAACATTCCGTTCTATGTTTAGATCGAAAGTGATATTTATATGAAATTGTATTTGAATCCTTTTGGCGACTCCTTCATCAGCATCAGTTAAAATTTTTGAGTTTTTTCTCATTTTTTTTCTGTGGTAATTTACGGAATAGTAAACAACACAACTTTTGACTGACGCACTTGTGGAGAAAGTTTTATGGACCTATTCAGTTTGAAAAAAAAATACAAAAAATGTCGATAAATTCATTGCAGAAATTGCAGAGAAATGCCGAGAAATTGCAATTTCTCGGCATGTCTTTTTTTTCCACCCAGACTGTCTTTTTGGGTCTAAATCAGATATTTTGGACCTCAAAGGGCCATTGGGACTCAATACTGATTTTTGGTAGAATTTCCACAATGATAGACACAAAAACAAACATTTTCCATAAAAGTGTTTAAAGGGACACAGATTAAATCGTTTGGGTCTTGAAGAAAACTAGTTCAAAAATGCAAAGAAATTGCATTTTCTCTGATATTTCCATTTTTCTGGGTTACCCTAGGGTAATTCTTGAAATAAATGTTTTGAATGGGGTTTTCCGATTTTTCCGACTTTTTTCGGATAATTTTCCGACAGAAAAATTTTCCGAAATAAAAAATCGGAAAAATCGGAAAATCGGAATTTCCGTTTTCCGAATCCGACCAAGCCTGATTCAAACCCATTCCCTACCCTGACAAATGCCAACCCACCAGTTCTTGACCCGCAGACCTCGGTTAAGCAATCCATGACTATTGCACAAATGGTGGACAAACGAGTTCGCGCAGTCATTGAACGTTTTGAGGACTCTCGTGATCAAAACCAAGTTGTGAAAGATGAGCAAGCTGTCAAAGAGGTTTGCCATGAAATGAATATTGAACTTCCCATTTGCATTTTTCGTCACGACTGCAAATCCAAATCACGTACTTTGAAAATTCAAGTTAAGTCAGAAGTTGCCAGAAATTACATTATCAAAAATCTGAACCGTACCCTCAAAGAAAAGCCTACCCTTCGTCTTAACCAGACGACTAAAATAAGAGTTAGAAGAGATTTGACTGCCGAAGAACTTATCGTTCTCAAGAAAAACAGGAAATTTATATATGATGACAAATCATCCATCTATTATTTGTCTGACATCTTCGCAAAAAAATCTGAAAACCCTCGTCCTTTTGTTGTCTCCTCAGTAGGTCAATAAATACAGAATGTAATGTAAGTCCATTAATCTCTCGTGTTCAGGACCTTCTAGGGTTAACTCTTATTTTTATTCTGACTCAAAATACCAAATTGTTAATACTAAATGTTTATTAGGGAATGTTAGAAGTATCGCATCTTCTTCTAAAATTAGCATGCTTTTTGATCAAATTATTTCTCAAAATGTTGATATTTGCATGTTAACTGACAAGGGAGTTATTCGAAGTTGCCGCTTAAGAACCTTCTACAAATTTGAGGGTAAATAGAATGGAATATGGAGAATCAGAATCCGTCATAAAACTCTGGTAAATGTTTCTGTGAGCCGAGTTATGAGCGCCCAAACTTTTCCTATGGTTAAGGCTCTCCGCGTGAACTCACACTCTGGGAGATAGTCTATCGAATCTATTGCTACAGAAAATTGTCGGTTCTCAGACAATTTTGGAACTGCTTGTTTATCAGTTTTTGACTAGTCGGTTAACTAGTTATGAACTAGTCGGGAACTTGTAATTAACGTTATAAATTTCGCTTTGGACTGGTTTTTTACCAGTACTGCAAAAAAAGCAGTTCAAATTTCGATTTGGACTGGTTTTTTACCAGTACTGCCAAAAAACCAGTCGAAAAGGCCTCGAACTGATAAAAAAGCAGTTCCCCCATTGTCTGAGTTGGTGGTTCAGTGGTAGTGTGGGGAGTTGGTGTGTGGTAGGGTATGGGTTCGATTCCCTCCCATGCTAAACTTTTTTGGAAAATTTTGTGAATTATTTCCAGCCGTCATTTATGCTTCTGAAACAACAGTTTCCAACAGTATTCCAACTCACGTATGTAAGGTCAAAAAAGTAACGTAAAAAGAAAAAAAAACATGTACAAACAAGATAATGTAAAAAATTTCATCGCCTCGTTCCGTCTTCAAAAAACACGCCGCCGTCAATCGCACAATATTTCGGACAAATCCCACGTTCGCCAGCATTCCCAGACGGTCCTGGCGGGCCCCGAGCTCCTGGTGGTCCGTCATTTCCTGGGAGTCCCGAAGCTCCGGGCGGCCCTTTCGGGCCTGGTTCACCTGGTGGACTGTCTTCGCCAACTTCGCCCACTTCACCTGGTGCACCGGGCGGGCCTGGTTCCCCTGGTGGTCCAATAGCTCCCGGTATAAATGGAACAGGTTCTGCTGGGCGGCCTGGTTGACCTGGTATTCCTTGCGGGCCTGGGAGGCCGGGTTCACCTGGTGATCCTGGTGCGCCTTGTTCTCCTGGTTCACCATCAAGACCTCTTTGACCTGGCGCTCCGGGTTGACCTGTAATTGATCGGTAGTTATTTTCCGATTTGAAATGTTTTGAATACCTGGATCCCCGGGGGGTCCTTGTGGTCCCGGCTTTCCTGGTGGTCCAGAGGGACATGGAGAACATGGAGGTGGGGTGATTGCTTCACAAGGTTGTTGAGGCGGTTTTCCGGGATTTCCAGCCATTCCAGGTATACATGGCTTGCCGGGACGTCCAGGTCTTCCAGATTCACCTCATTTATGCTTCTGAAACAACCGTTTCCAACAGTATTCCAACTCACGTATGTAAGGTCAAAAAAGTAACGTAAAAAGAAAAAAAAAACAAAAAAAAATTTTTCATAATTTTCCCCACCACTTCATGGCAAAAAAAGTGTTAAAATTGAAAAAAATAATGTTCTGTTTTATTGTCAAAAACCCTTTCTAGGGACTAGAATAATAAGGCGCTGGTGTCGAAACAGCGAAAAAGGTTGTTTCAGAATCATAAATGACGGCTGGAAATAATTCACAAAATTTTCCAAAAAAGTTTAGCATGGGAGGGAATCGAACCCATACCCTACCACACACCAACTCCCCACACTACCACTGAAGTACTGGTAAAAAACCAGTCCAAATCGAAATTATAACTGCTTTTTTTTCAGTACTGGTAAAAAACCAGTCCAAAGCGAAAATTTATAACGTTAATTACGAGTTCCCGACTAGTTCATTACTAGTTAACCGACTAGTCAGAAACTGATAAAAAAGCAGTTCCAAAATTGTCTGAGTACCACTGAACCACCAACCGACAATTTTCTGTAGCAATAGATTCGATAGACTATCTCCCAGAGTGTGAGTTCACGCGGAGAGCCTTAACCATAGGAAAAGTTTGGGCGCTCATAACTCGGCTCACAGAAACATTTAGCAGAGTTTTATGACGTATTCTGATTCTCCATATTCCATGCTATTTAGATAATATGGGGAGATTTTAAAATTTTAAAATTTTTCCATTTTTCAAAATTTTACCCTTTGGCATTTTGCGACGCACTGTAAAATTTCGTCTGTGTTGCCCTGAAGCCCCAAAAAAGGTTTTATGGGATTGCAAATACAGAATTTCGCGCTTCGAAAAATTTGAAAACAGGAATATAACACTCTTGAAATTTCGCAAAAGCAGCAAAAAAAACAAAAACAAAAATGGCCTAGGTTCGAACCCTCTACCTCATGATTATCAGTCAAACACACTGCTTCTGCACCACCAAGCCGGTTGAAAACTACTGGTGATTTACCAAATATATGTTAGAGCGAAAAATGAACTAAATTTGGGCAAAAACTTTGAGGGACCATAAAGAGCTCCTAGGAGTCCATCGGCAAAAAAATGAAAACGGTACCTTGTAGACAAGAATATGATCTTTCCAATGAGCTATCTCCCATTCAAAACAATTAACATTTGCTCGTATACTTCCCTTGTTAATAAAAAGATTTGCGATTGGTATAAAGACTTTCTTAAAAATAGAGAATTTTTTGTAAAAATTGGAAATTCTATTTCCTCCAATACCTGCCCTGTTACATCAGGAGTTTTACAAGGAACTGTTTCAGGCCCTATTCTGTTCATACTCTTTCTTAATGATATTTTTCTTAATGAGACAAAAGATACCAAAATTACGGCTTTTGCTGATGATCTCAAGGTAATTGGAAGCTGTCCAAAGGAAATTCAATTAGTTGTTGACAAAATTTGTGAATGGGCTGATATATGGGGACTTACTCTTGCTCCTGAAAAATCGAATGTTGTACACTTTGGTCCAAAAAATCCCCAAACGCATTACTTCGCCAATAACATTCAAATTAAAGCCGTTGACTCAATTCGATATCTTGGAATAATTGTTGACTCGAAATTGAAATTTGAAGCTCAAGTTAATCACATCACAAATTTAGCTTGCCTCAAAACTAAGCAAATATTCAAAAGTTTTAAATTCACAAATGCTAAGGTTTATATTCATCTATTCAAAATGTTCGTTATCCCAATACTTGAATATTGCTCTGATGTATATTCTCCTTATATTTCTAAAAAACTTCTCAACAAATTTGAATCCACTCTTAGATATTATTCTCGTTTGGTTTGTTATCGTTGTAATATTTCCTTTACTTCTTATGAAGATAGACTCATTATCCTTAATATTGATTCCATCTCAAAACGTATGAAAATACTATCTCTGATTCATGTTTTTAAATGTCGCAAAAATCTGACCCATCAACCATCATTCTCCAAATTTTGTGATCCAGGTATTACAAGGAGATATCCACTTCGACTGAGAAATAAAATGAAAAACACAAACTCCGTTTTTGACAAAATCCTTCCATTATGGAATAAGTTATCGCATAACTTGTTGGACTGCCCAAGTATTGAAAATACACTCAAAAAACTGGCTAATGGCCTTCTTGAGCTCCTTAACATCTCGATAAACTTTTCCACCGGCATACATCTTCTCAACAATAACTCCCCAAACATTTTCGATGATGTTCAAATCAGGAGAACAGGCAGGCCACTCCAAAACTTGAGCTCCACGACGTTCCAGATACGATATTGTCTTTTTGACGCGATGGATCGGTGCTCCATCTTGCATAAAAATGTGGTTCTTGCCGCGGATTGGACGGAGGAAGGGCATTAGACCTTGTCTGTGAAGAAAACGGGAGTCAATACCGCTCAAAACGACTTTAATTTACCGCTGGAGACCAAAAGATGGATTGGAAACAAGTGAGGATATTTCATGGATCTTAAATGACTAGAAGATCAACTGCGATGGACCCGATGGTTACCATTGTTAATGTAATGACCTTCGGAAACAAAAATAGAAATATTTTGATAAGTTGTCACTCATTTAAGATCCATGAAATATCCTCACTTGTTTCCAATCCATCTTTTCGTCTCCAGCGATAAATTAAAGTCGTTTTGAGCGGAACAGACTACCGTTATGTTCTCAGACGAGGTCTAATGCCCTTCCTCCGTCGAATCCGCGGCAAGAACCACATTTTTATGCAAGATGGAGCACCTATCCATCGTGTCAAAAAGACAATATCGTATCTGGAACGTCGTGGAGCTCAAGTTTTGGAGTGGCCTGCCTGTTCTCCTGATTTGAACATCATCGAAAATGTTTGGGGGGTTATTGTTGAGAAGATGTATGCCGGTGGAAAAGTTTATCGAGATGTTAAGGAGCTCAAGAAGGCCATTATCGAAGAATGTCTCACCAATGACCAACCCCTGCTTGATGCGCTCTACCAAGCAATGGATTCCCGAATTTTTCATCTCGCTCGTCAGGTTGGTATCCAAATTGATTATTAATTTTCCAAATTAATCAATTTTGTTAAGAAAAAAAAATTTCTTTTAATGTTTTTTGGTAGTGAACCTATCTTTATGTGGAGTACTGTAGTTGAAATAAATTATTTAAACTATTAAACACGGCTTCGAAACAATTGCTGTTTTGTTCACGCCATTCACTCATCCTATTATATATTTGAAAACGCCGGGAAAGTGTCTGTTAACACAAATCTGTTCGCAATTTTTTGTGTTTCCGAAGCTTTTCATAGTAAAATTCAAAAGTTGCTGAGTAGAATTGAACTCGCATCGGTTCACGTAAAGAAATGATTACTTAACCGGTAGGCCATAGGGGTCACCGAAAGCGGAGACATTTTTTTAAACCTAATGATTGTGGATTTTCATTTCTTCATTTTTGTATTGTCAACTCAAATATTCTTGATCATGCAAGGTAGTTTTGATCTACCGAAAAAATCTAAGTCTCGCACACAGTCGTGCTATTTTTATATGCGAGCGGCTGCGCTGCGGCCTTTTACTAGAAAATGGATGATCCAAAATTTTTAACTTGACAATAAAATTTTGTCAAAATTCCATGAACGTTTATGAAAAAATAGGTAAAGAAACTAGGTCAAATTTGAAAAATTATTTGTTGTCATTTCTGAGTTGAGATTCATTCTTTTAAAATTTACTCGAAGAAAATAATCGTTATATTGTGAGGGATATTTTAACTGGAAAAGTTGAGGTGAGCTAGAGTAAGAAGATTACATCAACCTCTTTTCAGATTCATTTCTGTATTTAAGACGCTAATTATAACCATTTTAGAAGATTACATAATTCGATATGTAATCAAATGAGACAAGTATGGTTGGTTTTCTTTTTGAAAATGTTCCAGTGAAATTGTTGAACTTTAAATTAGGAGCGTTTCGCCGCGCAGCGGCGTTGGAAAAACGATCAAAAGTATTGGGATGCGTGCCGAAAGGGGCGAAGCCGGAGGCGAGGCGTAGAAAAATGTATTAGGTAGTTATGTTGAGCTTAAGTTAAAAAGAGCGAAATCCGAAGAAATGACTTTTAGATTACCGAATTATAAATAAATTTATGATCGTACCTATAGAAGCAATACAATGTTTTTTTTCATGAAAATAGACGTCATACTCATTCCAAATCTGTTTTTAATATTATCTAAAACCATGTAGAAGCCGGGAAAACTAGCTTCGAAAAAATGGCGGAGTAAAAGTTTCAATCGGCGAAAACTAACTGATTTTTAATTAGAATGACGTCTATTTCAATTTAAGGTACATTTATTAGCTCGGTTGGCGAACTACAAACCAGGAAAACCACCGCGAAGACAGTTTTCCTGGTTTTGAAACATTTGAAAATGTTTAAAAATCTTCATATTCCTTATTATATTGTACAATAAATATTTTTTTATCGCTGCATGCAAAAAAAAGTAACAGGTTAGAAAAACGGAGGGGGAGGCTCCACCTCCGTTTTTTTTTGGAGGCGCCTTAAAAAACGGAGGGGCATTTAACATGCCTACTTGTTCCATAATCGTGTTTCCTTTGAAAAAAAAACTGTTTTATTTATTAAATTTGTTTAGTTACTTGATAATTCTTTTGTTTCAGAATGGTGTTCATCGTGATTCGACTAGTTGGTGAAAAAGAAGACCGTCTGTTTAGGAATATCATAGTGGAAACCCAGGTTTGTGAACTTTGATCATTGGCTTTATCTAAAATTTAAATTATTTACAGATTTCTCGTATTGAATTCTTGAAGCGGATTGAGTCAGTAACAAAAATCCCAATCGAATATCAACAAATTCAATTGCATGGACAGGAGCTTCCCGATTCTCTACAACCGCTTTTATCGGCCAAGGATTTTGATGAAGTTGTTGTGGTAAGTTTTTATCTTCAGAATTTACTATTGTTAGGATGTACAATTTTATTTTGGTGGAGTTTAAAGTTTCTTATTGGATATACATAGATCTTTTTGAGGATAAATTTAACGATTTTTGAGATTCAAAATTGTGTTAAACAATTCCTATACTGGAACAAACCAATATTTTACACTATTTTTACAGTTTCTTTTCGGATAGAAAAACCCAAAAGAACACACAATCCAATTTATACGCCCTAATTTAACGTTGAGCGGCGGTAGCCAGTGAATTTTATGACACTGCTCTCAAGATATGGGTTTCTTAGAAATTAATCGTTTTAGATTCATTCGGAACTTCCTTGGTGGGATCAATATAAAAAATCAGTCAATATTGCAATGAAGCCCGGTCGTGAAAGGATCTCAAATGCTCGCGAAGCCGTCATACTTCACAAGCGGCTGATGGAAAGAGGATTTTTCCAGGTGTACAGCTCCTTCAACAGTTTCCGCATGGAATACCATCACATGATTGCATCCTGGACTGACGGAAGCCCTGCACTAATGAAAGAAGCTGCAACAAACCATTTTCGTGCCAAGCATTTCCAACTCGGCGCAGATGATGAGTCTGGCTTCATTTGCCGATTTGAAGCTCGACCAGAAGAACTCGGAGGCTCTCGAAAAAACACGCTGGCGTTTGTACAACTTCACAATGAGAAGAAGGAGACGAAATTCAACCTGAAGTCAAGTTTTCTTTAATTCACAACAATTCAAAATTTATTTAGGTGTCATCACTATGGAAGTTCGAGCAGCTCGGCAAAAGGACAATCTCCAGATATCAAGGAGTTATATGGTTACAAGTTGCTGGAGTTAATTCAAGTCGGTCCTCACGTGGAATACGTCATGCCTAACGAACTTACTGGCAGTACAACTTCAATGTAATAGTATTGAATCTTTCTCCGATTTAAATGTTAAATTTTTAGGTATATTGCCACGAAGTGGAACGAAAGTTTTATGCCGGTCTCCAAAATGGGGGAAAAAGAAGAAGAAGTTTCGACAGACGTTCTTGTGCAAATTCTGTTGCTGGGAACATTATTGCAAATCAACGACTTGCATGCCGAGAACTGCGGTCAGTTTCTTTAAATATAAATTTTAAAAACTTAGAAAAAAAGTTATTTTTATTTTAGGGATGTGGGGAGACACTAAGGAAGTGGCCATCGTCGATTTCCTGCCGAGGCCGAGCGTTCTTTACCCTGATGTAGTGAAAGCGTTCCTAAACAACCTTTCCTACATGTATTGGGAAACAAGTCAGATTGAAGCGCTGGAGCAATGTGATGAAACAACTCGTTTGGCGATAGCGAAAAGCAGTCTGGCAAAATGGGATTTGTTACCGAAAGTCGATCTGGCCTATCAGCAAATTGTGCATGTAAAGAATAGAATGAAAGATCAAGAAATTCACTTCAAAGGCAGAAGCAGTCCTACAGAAGAGCTCGAACAATACATCAGAGCCATCAAACACAACTTGACACGATTCGATGATATATGCGGATAGCGAGCAGAATAGTTCTGATGGTACAGTGGTTCGAGAAGAGCTTCTGAATAAAAAACATCGCACATTTTTTATGCACATTTTCCAGTTATTACATTATAAAGTGCTGAGCATTAAAGTTTGATAAATCATATCTCAAGATTGACACACAGGATTTTAAAGATTTTGATATCATTCGATAGAGCTTTCGCTGTAGATTCTAAAACACGTGAAATTTTGAAATTTCGTGAATTTTTCGTGTAGTTATGCTCAGTTAAAGTTTCGAAAATTGGTGTTGTCAAAAAGGGTTTTCAAAATAAAAAAATACTCAATTCTGGACGAAATTTATAAATATTGGTATCATTGGATAGGAAATTTTTTGTAGATATGAAAAACATTTTAAATTTTGAAATTTCATCGAGTTAAACAATTTTTATGCACATTTGAAAATTTTCCAGTTTACATTATAAAGTGCTGAGCATTAAAGTTTGATAAATCATATCTCAAGATTGACACACATGATTTTAATGATTTTGATATCATTCGATAGAGCTTTCGCTGTAGATTCTAAAACACGTGAAATTTTGAAATTTCATGAATGTTGCGTGTAGTTATGCTCAGTTAAAGTTTCGAAAATTGGTGTTGTCAAAAAGGGTTTTCAAAATAAAAAATACTCAATTCTGGACGAAATTCATAAATATTGGTATTTACCCTTTGGCATTTTGCGACGCACTGTAAAATTTCGTCTGTGTTGCCCTGAAGCCCCAAAAAGGTTTTATGGGATTGCAAATACAGAATTTCGCGCTTCGAAAAATTTGAAAACAGGAATATAACACTCTTGAAATTTCGCAAAAGCAGCAAAAACAAAACAAAAACAAAAATGGCCTAGGTTCGAACCCTCTACCTCATGATTATCAGTCAAACACACTGCGTCTGCACCACCAAGCCGGTGGAAAACTACTGGTGATTTACCAAATATATGTTAGAGCGAAAAATGAACTAAATTTGGGCAAAAACTTTGAGGGACCATAAAAAGCTCCTAGGAGTCCATCGGCAAAAAAATGAAAACGGTACCTTGTAGACAAGAATATGATCTTTCCAATGAGCTATCTCCCATTCAAAACAATTAACATCTGCTCGTATACTTCCCTTGTTAATAAAAAGATTTGCGATTGGTATAAAGACTTTCTTAAAAATAGAGAATTTTTTGTAAAAATTGGAAATTCTATTTCCTCCAATACCTGCCCTGTTAAATCAGGAGTTTTACAAGGAACTGTTTCAGGCCCTATTCTGTTCATACTCTTTAAATATAAATTTTAAAAACTTAGAAAAAAATTTATTTTTATTTTAGGGATGTGGGGAGACACTAAGGAAGTGGCCATCGTCGATTTCCTGCCGAGGCCGAGCGTTCTGTACCCTGTTGAATCAACTTTTCACAATTCAAAACTGATCACCTGTTTCCTATTGTTCTGAAAATTGTAGTAATAGGCTATTGCTGCCAGAATGAGCAGAATTACGTAGAATATCATTGCTGAAAATATTTCGAGATTGAGAAAAATGTTGCCAAATGAGTCTTATAAATATGGAGCAATCTGAGAAAATTTCAAAATTGATAAAAAAACGTTGTTGTCTGCGATTTAATGACCAATTGAAACACATTTAACACGCTTTTTGAGTTTTTATGGCGGTTTTTCTTTTGATCTTAAAATAAACTACATTTGAAAAATATTTCCTTGTCACAACTATTTTATGCCTATTCAAAAATGTCACTCCTAGAAGGGGCTAGAAAAAGAACCTTATAGCCAAGTCGTGCAAATAAAAATGACTAAACATCGGACTTTTCTTATCAAACAAGATTCGAATATTCATAAAAAATGCGATGAATTTAGAGTATAGAAATAAAGAAAACCAAATGGAAACAAAACTTATTGACTTTGAAGGACGGGAAAATTGTTCAAATGACGTCGACGTTGACGTTGCATTTGTGCTCCAATGCACAAATGCAACTAGACCGCGAAAGTTGTAAACTTCGAAGGTTCATAAAATGACTAGAGCAGCGTCGAATCTGTTGACATTTAGCAGAAATATTGATAATTGTCCACATAACTAATGCTAAAAATGTGATGGCTATCTGAAAAGATGGAACCAAGCAACTTGGCTCAGGCCCTATAAGTTTTTAAAAAATTCTTTAAAATGGTTATGAGTGATGTGCTCTAACAGATTTTTAGCTGTGACATTATCGACATTCCAATACAGATTATGCAAAATAAAGTATATAGTTCAAAAAGACAAAAATATACAAGTTCAATAAATTATTTTCAGCCAAACACCATGTCAATTGGAAGGAAAAACAACTTATTTGAAAATTTATGAAAATATTTCCCGATTATTCGATTTACTTGCTAGGGATGCTAGGTTAAGTTCCGTAGGGATTGAAATGTATTACATATGAAATGAAAGGTCAATTAGGTGTGATTATATCCTGAAAATATTAGAGGTCGAGTGTTGTGCAAATCATGAGAAGTCGCAAACTTGTATTTTTCGACCCACTATTGCCAAGATAAAAAATCTGACCGCTCGTTTTGCGGAGTGTCGTTGGGAATTTACTCGCAACGCGCAAGATCAACTGAGAAATTTGAATTTGAGTGCGTTGCGAAGAATTTCCCAACGACACTCCGCACAACGAGCGGTCAGAAATTTTTATCTTGACAATATCTTATTTAAGTTAAGCGAAAAATATATGAATTTATATTTATTTATAAATTATTTTGAATGTAGAACCCAAAAAAATGTAGTTTGAATCTTATTCTTAGGTGTATTAAGAAGTTACGACCATTTTTGAATTTTGAATTTTTAAAATTTTTTTGACACTTTGATTATTGAACTTAGGAACTTAATTGGACGCTCCAAACTACTGTTTGGATTTCAGAATAATTCATAAATACATATAAATTCGAGGGTCGAAAAATCGGTTTTTTCGACTTCAAAACAGTGAATCTCATGGTTAACTCAATCTCGACCTCGTTTGTTTTCCGGATTCAATAACACACCCTATATACCCTCATTTCGTATATAATACATTTCAATCCTCACTAGAACTTAATCTCGCATCCCTAATCAGTGATAATATTTATGTTAACCTTCGAAGGCTTGATCAAGCTCCAGATATTGAGGTCCCTCTTTAAACTTTGCCAATTTCAAAGACGAAAATAAAGTACAATTTATTCCTAGACAACCAAAGGAAAACCGTGATACAATTTTAAAAATAAGAACAAAAGAAACCTGGGACGGAATTCTCAAAACACAATGTCGTGTCTGAGACCAAAAATTAGGAAAACAGTAAACTAATTAATAAAAAATATAATAGCGTAGACATCTAAAATGGTGGCAATTATATCGAGAGAGGTCGTTCACCAGTCGGGAGAGAGGTCGTTCACCAGTCGCTCGTTGGTTCTCTACCCTTTGCTGCATAACTTCTCTACTCCTCTTCGTATTTGCCTGCTGCAGGCGCAGTGTCAGTCGTCTGACTTGATTTGCATATCAAGTTTTTTTAAATCTGACACTTAAAAAGGTGATTATAAGCTCAAATTCCTTGCTTCTTTTTCTTCTCAGACAACTATGGGTCGCGGAAAGGCGGGTGCTAGCTCGTCGGGTGCATCCCCAAACGCCCGAACTACCAAATCAAGCAGAATCACGATTGGCTCGGTGGAATATACTATTGAGGCCCTCCGTGCGGAAGTGGAGATGTTAAGGTCCTCGAAATCTCAAGGTGTGACTTCCGAAGCTTCTTCTACTGCTTCTCACCAATCTATGCCCAATCCGGAGAACATACAACGAGAGTCAGTGAAAATCGCGAAGTTGATGACTGATAAGTGTTGCAATGCAATTTTGGAGCATGTGACTGATATTGGAACTTCGGAACAAGATGTGAAAGATGCTGAATTCCTTTCCGAAATTACCGGTAAAATTGGTATTAAATACACTAAGGCCTTCAGATGTAGTTCAAAATCTATTCCAAATCCTTCTAATATCACCAATGTTCCCAAACGCCCTCGCCTTATCAAAATCATCTTCAACTCTGTTATTGATAGAAACCTTTTCATTTCTAATTTTCGTAGAACGGCTATTTCCAACCCAATCTTTAATTCATGTGTTAAAAACCCAATTGCGAGAAGAGATCTCACTATTCCTGAATTAAATATCCTTAAAGAAAATCGGCGTCAAGCCTTTAAACTGAACTCAGAATGTGGTCTTAGACGTTATTACATTAAGGATATCGATATTGTTCAAACTAACCATGTAAATCCCCTCCCTTTTCGTGTTCCTCAGGTGAACAGTTTGTAAATTCTGGCTCACCTGATTCACTTGTAAATAATGTAAATTACAAACATTTAAATTGTATTTTTTCAAACATTCGCAGCATTGCCTCTTTACCTAAAACTCATATTTTATTTGAATTTTTAAATACTAATCATGTAGATGTGTGTTGTTTGAATGAAACTTTCCTTCACGATGCTATTCCTTCATCACTATTTGACCCTATTCACTATAACACTGTTCGTTGTGATCGTAACCCATCTTTCTCTAAAAAGAGAGGTGGCGGTGTCTGTTTTTTTATCAAAAAATCTATCTCATATTCACATCTCGATATCAAGCTCGAGAAACATTACCCCGGTCACCTTTGTGAAATTGTCGCAATTGATTTAAAATCTCTCAATAATACCGCACTGCGTATGTTTAACATATATCGTCCACCTTTCACTAATTCTATGCAAGTTATAGCACTTTTCTCTCATTTGGAATCATATTTTGATCCAACCATATTTTGATCGCACCCACAATCATATTTTGATCGCACCCACTCATTTCTTTCATGAGATGTAACAATCTCAAACAAAATGTCAATTTTCCTACTCGCATTACCAATATCAGCAGCTCCATTTTGGACTTAGTCCTTTCATATAATGTAATCTTATCTTCTCTTAAAGCTATACCTCCATTGTTAGGTTCTGATCATCTAGCTCTTTCATTCTCTGTTCCTATTTATAATACTTCCAATACTATTCCTTCAAAACGTGTTATTGATTATAAACACGGCGACTATGGCAAAATAAATTGTGCCATAGCGTCTTATAACTGGGATAAACAACTCTCTTTTTTTTCGAATGTAAATAGTAAGTATGATCATTTTGCTCGCATTCTATCCGAATTAATTGTTGAATTTTGTCCCTCATTTGTTCCACAGCCTAAACCATATCACCCATTGAATTCCAAAAAACTTGATTGTATCAGAAGAAAACTTTCTAAACTTCGTTGTAAAACGGGCTCTAATTCCAAAAAACTCTCTAAATTGTATACCAGAACCAAACTTAATTACCTCAATTGTATTCGGAAGTTTGAAAACTCCTTCTTCAAATGTAAAAACCCTCGTAAAATTTTTCGATACATTAACTCCAAAACCAAACCCCCCTCTGAAATTCCAGCGCTTACTGTTGCGAATAATTCTTATGTCTCTGAAGAAGAAAAAGCTCATGTTTTCGGTACTACATTCGCCTCGAATTTTTCTAGAGCTTCACATAACTTACCTTCTTTATCAAGTGATGATTCATCTGAAAGTTTATTTCATTTTTATCCAGACATTATCTCTAAATATCTTTCCAAACTTCCTCTTAAATGTGGTTTTTCAACTAATCACATAAACTACTTGGTTCTCAGAAAATGTTATGTATCAATAGCCCTTCCCCTTTCAATTATATTTAACGAATCTCTTCAATCTGGCACTGTCCCAAAAGCCTGGAAACATTCAATTATAATACCACTCCATAAAAAAGGACCAAAATCCTGTCCCCAAAACTACCGCCCAATCTCTCTTACTGATCCTATTTGTAGAGTTATGGAGAGAATACTTGCTCACTCTGTTCGTTTTCGCTTTTCTCATAAATTCAATGTCAACCAACATGGTTTTCTCAATAGGAGAAGCTGCAAAACTGCATTGCTATCCTCTCTATCTACCTGGAAACGTATTATTAAAACCGATTCATTTGTTGATGTTATTTATATTGATTTTTCTAAAGCTTTTGACTCAGTACCCCATGATTTACTTGTATCCAAACTCCTTAAATTTGGTCTCGATTATAAACTTGTGCGCTGGTACACCGACTTTCTCAGTAACCGTTCATTTTCTATCAAAATCAATGACTTTGTATCCAATACATCTTTCCCCATCCTTTCTGGAGTGCCTCAAGGTACTGTCAGTGGTCCACTACTTTTTCTTATTTATATTAATGACCTATTTGATTGTATTAATGGTAAAGTCGGTATCTCAGGCTTTGCTGACGACATTAAAGTTTTCAGCTCGGATTGTGAAGCTCTACAAACTTCTCTAAATTTATTGTATTTATGGTCCGTTGCCAATCGTCTTCCTATTGCCCCACTTAAAACGAACTTTATCCGAATAGGAAAATCTTCTTCCAATATTTTTACTTATGTTATCAACAATGTTCCCATTACTCAATCCATTGTTGTACGAGACCTTGGAGTTTTAGTTGACTCTAATCTCTCATTTGATCCACATATCCGTAAAATATCTTCTCTAGCTGCATTAAAAACTAAACAATTGCTTTTTTGTTTCAAATCAACTAACTTCGGTTTTTATGTATTTCTTTTCAAATCATACGTATTGCCTTTACTAGAATATTGCTCTGAAATTTTTGACCCTTTCCTTAGTTCTTCCCTCTCAACAGCTCTTGAAACCCCGCTCAGGCATTTTTCAAGGAAAATTTGTCAACGTTGTAACATCTCATATTCATCTTATGCCGATAGACTTTGTACTTTATCACTAAACTCTCTCTTACTTCGAAGATCCCGTATGGGTTTAAAATTTCTATACCAATGTCTTACCGGAATGGTTTCATTTCCGGATCTTAATAAATTTGTCGTTTTTTCCACTAACAAGCGTAAACCAATGATGTTAAAGGCAGCTTGTCAGTTAACACGATCCAAATACTAGGCAAAAAATCAAAATTCGAATGGGAGCGCAGGTGATCCAAAGAACAATACATATATGTAGCCACATTCAAATAATTGTGTTTCGCTCCAATTCTGACCGCGTTTGCACGATCCGCATTCAAATTTCGATTTTTTCAACTTTGGACCGCTGCTGTGACGCGTGTATTTATCGGTGTGATTTCGCATAAATTGCATTATACTAATGAGAGAACGCTCTAATTTTTGAAAATAAGAACATGTAGGGTCAAATTAACTGAACAGCTGTCTTTAAAGCTTATTGGCACTCACTGCAATACATTTTTTGATTGCTATGTTCCACTGTGGAACTCACTTACTAACAATATCAATTCATTTTTATCATATCAAGATTTTGTCCACCTATTAGTCATTTCTAAGATTAACCGTCATGCTGTATAACTTTATAACTATGAGTCCCTGTTACTCTTGCGGGTAACTTCATCAATCTTATTCATCATTTTTTTTTTTGCTTCTTTTCTGTATATTTCAATTTGTGTCATGAATAAAGATAAAGATAAAGATAAAGATAAAGATAATTATGAGCACGCTGCTCGAAAAAAAAAACTCCCGCGCAATAAAATTAAAAAATGTTATAGCGTCGCCGCAACGCACCTTTTAATATGTCAATGTATATATTTCAATTTTTAATTGAAAAGATGTTGTTCTGAATAAAATATTGATTATTAATAATGTGTGACACACTGTCTTTAAGGAACGAATAAAAATATCGAAGATGAAAGAACACATTAATGAAAGAACACATTATATGCTTCGAAAATTTGCTCGATGATTCACTTCACAGTTATTTTCCCCCTATTCACAAACTTTTTTTCTATTTTTAAAACTCTAAAATCAATTCATATAAAAAACAAATAATCGGTCATAGAACATTTCATGAAAAAAAAGGTGACAAACGGATAGGTTTTAATAACTAGTTTTTATGTCTTTTTTTTGGAATTGATATAAAGTGCAATCTCATTTTTTTTGGCTTCTTTTTTTTTTGAAAACAAAAAATTTGTCACAGGTTGCAAAAGTAAATATATACATGTTTGGTTTTTTGCGTTCTGATTGAACTTCAAACATTTTTAAGGAAGATAGAACGGGAAGCTCCCGCCAAGACTGAAACATTGTTTTTGGTTAGAATTTCGCAAATTCAGGCAATTCACAGTTTTTAAAAACCTATTTCAAGCGGCTCAACATTTCGGTCCTAGTGCTTACACAATTTTTTGTTTTTTAATTCTTGTCTGTTTTTATTTGATTCGATGTTATTTTCTCAAACGATAACAATTGTTATTTTATTTTTCGAAACAGAAAATTGATAACAATGAAATTATGAGTTGAAATTAGGATGCGCAGCAGAAGTACAGTTTCCATAAAATTTCCAAGAAACTTAAAAGGAAGTACTTAAATACAGCTGTTCAGTCAATTTCACCATACCTGTTCTTAGTTTCAAAAATTAGAGCGTTCTCTCATTAGTACAATGCAATTTATGCGAAATCACACCGATAAGTACACGCGTCATATTGTCAAGGCTGCCGACACTCAACACACTGGAAAATTTGAAAAATTCATTTTCCCGCCAATATTTCAGTGTGTTGAGTGGGAGGTGACCGCGTCGCGTGCGTGCGGAGCGGCTGTGAGGTTGAGCAGCCTTCCGAACAATGATCAAGAATAATTTAGTTGACAATAGCAGCAGCCCAAAAATCAAAATTTGAATGCGCGCCGGATTGTGCGACGCGATCGGAATTGGCGCGAAATACTATTATTTGAACGTGGCTGCATATTGGTATTGTTTTCTCGACCTCCTGGGCCCCATTCCTATTTTTATTTTCCGTCTTGAATTTGGATGGTATTAACTGAGAAGCTGCTTTTAAAACCCTTTTAAAACCCCTGAATCATACCCCTAACAAAAATCCTTCTTGCAATTGAAACCCCCAAATCTCTATGTTTCAAACCGTTTAAAAATCAGAGTGTGTCCTTGGAACCAGACAGTTCGTTTTTCTCATGGATTTGGATCCCATTGAGTTTTTTTTTTGATTGACACTTATTACAACATGTCTGAAGATGTCTGAAGATCGTCACTCTTCTTTGTTCGTTATGATGTGATTTGTGATGTGATCCAGCCAAAAAAACTTATTAGGTGTTTTTTTTAATGTCTGTGTCGTAAAACCGAGCTAGGTAGAGAACAAAGATAGACTTTTGTCTACCTTCATATGGTTTCTTTTAGAATTCATAAGTGAAAGAGAGTCGATGTAGCGAGAGTGTGGACGGAACAATGGAGTACTGTAAGTTGACGTCATGGGAAGATATTTATCCCCGAGAACATAACCTTCACACATTGGAATATAATCTGAAAACTGAATCCAGTTGAATTCTGGATCTTCGTTGAGAGTTCTGACAAATGTGAGTCGATCCAAAATCCGATCCGATTCCAAAGGTTGCTAAAAATAGATCTTTTATAGATTTTTTTTTGGTCTTTTTCGAAAAATCTGAAAATTTGCTGAAAATTGAATTTTGAAAAGTTGTAACTTGGCTCACACTCAACATTTCTGGAAAATAAAAGTTAGAGGTTATCATATTTTTAAAGAATTCTTTGTCGTTGTGCCAATTTTGAACCAAATCCACCAATATTTTTCAAAAACGCATGTTTCTTGAAATGGCAAAGGTTGAAAAACAGGGTTTTGTTGAAAAATATTAATAGATTTAGCTCAAATTTGGCATATCGATTAAAACTTCTCTAATTATGATAACCTCACAGTTTTATCCAGAAATATTAGGATTGAGTCAAGTTACAGCTCTTCAAATTTCATTTTTTGAAAATGTTCAGACTTTTAGCACCAAAAATACATGTTTAAGCCTTCACTTAACAGTTTTTGAGAGCTGTTCATTAATCAGCGTAAAATTTTCGTTTAAATGAGCTACGTTTCATTGAAAGTCGCCAAAAACGCCCCGTGGGCTTCCGTTGTTAGTGTTTACATTTGATAAATTCGCAGAATTATCAATAACGATACAAAAGATACATCGACCAACAATCTTACACTGAAAACATGATTTTTCTAAAACATCGTTTGGAATTTTGCCAGGACAACTTTCATCTTTCAGTGATAGGGAATGGTATCGTTTGATAATTCTAAAAATTCACGTTTTTTAGTTAATAATGAAACAAATTCCAGAAAACCATTATTTACAGACATTTTATTTTATTATTGGCAAAATACATCACAAAAGAAAAATAGAAAAACAAATATTAATTAATGAGATTTTACAGCGTGTTCAATTTCTTTTAATAATCTTAAGCAAACTTCTTCTCTATACGGCGGAGTTGCGATTTGAACAGCAATTGGCAATCCCTTCGTTCCTTTCGACGAACTTTTAACAAGCCTATACCATGGATCACTTTCATTGTATTCCTTTTCTAGACGTTCCTCATCCTCTTTGGTAACTGTAGTCACTTGTACAACTCCGGCTCCATAGTCTAATAAGTTGAAAATAGCCGTGTAAGAAGCAGAAGATACTAATTTTGCTGGAGCAGCATGAGGAAGAGCGGGTGATACAGTCGCTGGACATAAAAGGGCATCTAATTTCAAATTCAACATTAATTTCGAGAATTCATCACGATAACTTTCAATACCGGCGTAGGCTTCTCTCAATTCTGAAAAAATATTTTTATTGTATTAAACATTGATTATCAAAACCTTCTGTACTCAATGTCAAGGCACCCATCAATTTACCCAATCGTGGGAAAAATATATTTGCAATATGGCTCAATTTCCTCTGAATCCAAACAGGAACCAACCACATAACCACTTGGGAATAGAAATACGGTTCAATAATATCCTGGAATAATTAAAATAATTAGAAAAAAACGTTAGAAAACAGTATTACATTCATCAATTTTTTAGACAAATACTTTCCAGCATCCACACAAATCGCTCGGAAAAGGATGACAAACGTTTCACCCATTCTCGGAACTTTGAACGGGACCAAAGTGTGCCCAGCTTCTTCTAAAATTTGTTTTGCTTCGAGAACGGCACGCTGAAACTTTTCCATTTAGGTAAAAATTGGTCTTTGATTGGTATTACCTGACAAACGGGTGTTGGAGTGAACCATCCATCATCAACATAATAACCAATTCTCAATGGTTGTTTACTGGAATATAGTTGTTCATTCCATGTGACTGGTGGAACATATGGATCTTGTTCCGAAGTCCAATTATCACTCCAAACACTTCGTAGAAAATCAACAGTTGTTTCAATATCTTTTGTCATTGGTCCATCATTTGAATTGATAAGTGGACGACCAGGAACTGAACCACATACACCACGATGCGAGAATCTTAAATGCGATGGCTTGATACCAGCAAGTCCTGGAAAAAATGAATGGATTTATGTCTGACAATAAAGAAGTGAACCTGAATAAGCACATGGAATTCTAACAGATCCTCCAACATCACCTCCGATGCCAATAACTGATCCATCAGCGCTAATCAATGCAGATTCACCACCCGAAGATCCACCACTTGTTCTAGTTTTATCCATTATATGAGTAGTAGTTCCATATATCGGATTACTGCACATAAAGCTCAACAATGATTGTGGAACATTGGTCTGACAGAATGGAATCGCTCCCAACATTTTCAATTGTTGTACAAGTACTGAATCTTCTTCAGTAGGACGATAAGTGTCTTGCACAAATCCTCTAGTTTGATCATATCCTTCAAGTGGAACACATTCTTTCAAAGAAATTGGAATTCCGAATAGTGATGGTTTTTTAAACCCTGGTTGTTTTGCTTTCTCATCCCATTCTTGTGCCCATTTCTCAGCTTCCTTCACAAACATACAAACTGCATTTGTTTTCAGATGTGCTTTAACTGCCTTATGATGAAATGTTCGGAGTACATCGACACATGAAATTTGCCCATTTTGAAGTTGCTCTGAAATAATTTTTAGATTTTTTGTCTTCTTTTATCAATAAACATTTCTTAAAGGTCGTAAAAATGCCAATTTATCATGAGATTCGCTCCCTAATAACAATATTTTCGAAAAATAAAATAAAACTTCGAAAAAAAGTGATTGTCTTTCAGATGAAATACCCAAAAAATGAAGGTTACCTTTCAATTGTAAATATGTAAGATTTTCAATCTTCTTCCTTGTTTCTTCATCCAATTTTGAAGCACTTTCCTTCGCAAATCGAATGCTTTCTTCCCTATCTTCTCGTTTCCTAGCAACAACTGCCAATAGCTCAATTTGCCTCTGAAAAAATGAACAAATTAAAGAAAACCCATTAAAAATCAACAACTAACCTTCTGTCTTTTGTTCCACCATAAGTACAAATATGTTGTAACCACACATGACACAGCAACAAACAAAATTAGAAACATAATTAACTGAAATTAGCTTTGTTATGTGGCTGTTTAAGTACGCCAATTTTTTTTCATTCCAGAAAAAGTAAACCAAAAGTCATGTACTATCACCTTGTCCTTTTTAGGCTCCGCCCATTAATAAAAAAACGACTGCACTCTATCAGGAAATGTCAAAATATTCGTTCGTTAATTTCCGATTCAGTTTTTTTTCCTGATCCTATTAACAAATTTAAACGAACGATTTTCAGAAAACTGGAAAACCTTTTTTTTTTAGTTGGTTCTATTTGTTTTCTAATTTTGATTGGAATTTCCTAACTCTGGGTTTTCGATTGATTCGATTTTATATTTAAAAAAAGAAGCATTGCAAAAAAAACTAGAAACGCTAAAAAAGAGCACATTGGGCTTTCAAGTTACAAACGTTTAGGCAAATTTTCAGACAAGTTCAATTCTGGATATTATTTGTTTCGTAGTTTTCTTTTATTGGCACTTGAAATTGAATGTTTCACTGACACCCTATCTTTAAAAGTCCTCCTTTCAGTTGATTATAAATGTAATGTCGATAATATTTGAAAAAATATCTTGGATGTAGACAGGGAGGATCCTAAATTAGGGAGGATCCTACAGGGAGGATCCTAAATTTTCTCTCTCTCCCTCTCACTCTCTCTCTCTCTCTCTGTAATCGGACTCTTTTTTCTAAAATATTTTATCTAACATGTATAAGTCCGAAAATTTTCATTACTTTTTTTGGAAAATTCCTAAATACGTTTAGTTTAAGGCAAGGCTAACGACACAAGTCAACCTAATATTAATTTTAAGAAAAAAAGGAAACATTTCTAGAATGTTGGCAAAAATCCAAAAATTCACCTGACGTGTTTACCCTTAATATACGAATGATATTTTGATATCGCGAACGACAGCGCAACCAAAAATATGACCCCCTGTTTTCTTGGATCCTCTTGTTTTCCCGGAGTGTTTCGTTGAATTTTACGGGTCTTGTTCATTCGCATGACCTTCACATGGTATCAAATGTGAAGGTGTTTTTTTGTTCTCCCGCTTCATCGAAATTATAAATAAATGTATAAGTACTTACAGTTTTGAGGTTAGTGTGGACAATGGGTATCAACGGTTTGAAGTTTATATTTTGTAAATAATTACAAAATATAAACGTACTTAATATTTTGATCCATTCTCCATTTTCCAAGTAGTGGCTTAAAGGAGGGCTTTACGGAGTTAATGAATGCGCCTGGGATGAAAGTAGACTTTATTCTCATTCCAAATCTGTTTTTAAAATTTTCTAAAACCACCTAGAAGCCGAGAAAAGCGAGCCTCAAAACAATGGCCTAGAAAAGATGGCCACCGGCGAAAACTAGTCCGCAGGAATGAAAAATCAAAAAAAAATTAAAATACATAAAGAAAAACATAAAATTAAAGCATTCTTTTCATAACTATTTATTAACGAAGCATGAAACAGCTCATAGGGAAAAGTTCGGCCAGGTGGGCACATTTTCTAGGCCATTGTTTTGAGGCTCGCTTTTCTCGGCTTCTAGGTGGTTTTAGAAAATTTTAAAAGCAGATTTGGAATGAGAATGAAGTCTACTTTCATTTAAGGTACATTTATTAGTCTTCCTTTAAGTGCTAATAGGTGATGGGAACCTAATCTGCGGACTAGGGAAGTTAACTTCACACAAGGGGTGTTGTGGTGGAAATTGGCATCAAAACATCAACTTTCCAGATGTATGTGAACATCGGAGAATTATCAACCTGTTTTTTATTCATTCGTACAATAAAAAGACATTTCACAGACAAAAATATTAGCCGTAGATTACAATTATGACCACAATATTAACTTCATTGTTTTCTATTCGATTCTCAAAACTCAATTCGTCTTGATAGCTTGCTCGATTTCTCTCAAAACTCGCAAACAAACTTCCTCTCTGTATGGCGGTGTTGCCACTTGGACACCAACCGGAAGTCCAAACGTCCCTTTCGATGATTTTTTGACAAGCTGATACCATGGATCACTTCCTTCGTAATCTGCTTCAAGTTTTTCTTCATCCTCTTTGGTTACTGTAGTCACTGGAACAACTCCTGCTCCATAATCCAATAAATTGAAAATGGCGGTGTAACTGACGGCGGAGAAGAGCTTAGCAGGAACACTGTGCGGCAATGCTGGTGAGACACTGACTGGACACAAAAGGGCATCAATTTTCAAGTCAATCATTGATTTTGAGAAGTCACTTCTATATTTTTCAATTCCGGCATATGTCTCACGAAGTTCTGAAAATCAATGAAATTAGTCTCGAGAAGATAAAACTGCTTTTTAGTACCTTCTGTGCTCAATGTCAAAGAAGTCATCACATTTCCAAGTCTTGGGAAAAATATTTTGGCAACATAACTTAGAGATCTTTGAACAGACACTGGAATCAACCATAGAAGAACTTGAATATAAAGGTATGGTTCAACAATATCCTGAAATTTTCGTTGTGATGAGTTAGATTTTGATTTCAAAAACTCCTCACATTCATCAATTTTCTAGACAAAAACTTTCCAGCATCGACACAAACCGCACGAATGAACATAACAAACGTTTCATACATTTTTGGAACTTTGAACGGAACCAAAGTATGTCCAGCATCTTCTAAAATTTGTTTTGCTTCGAGAACGGCACGCTGAAACTTTTCCATTTAGGTAAAAATTGGTCTTTGATTGGTATTACCTGACAAACGGGTGTTGGAGTGAACCATCCATCATCAACATAATAACCAATTCTCAATGGTTGTTTACTGGAATAAAGTTGTTCATTCCATGTGACTGGTGGAACATATGGATCTTGTTCTGAAGTCCAATTATCACTCCAAACACTTCGTAGAAAATCAACAGTTGTTTCAATATCTTTTGTCATTGGTCCATCATTTGAATTGATAAGTGGACGACCAGGAACTGAACCACATACACCACGATGCGAGAATCTCAAATGCGATGGTTTGATACCAACGATTCCTGAAAATTATTATATATTTCAGATTCCTTGTAACGACCACACAAACCTGTATAAGCACATGGAATCCTTATAGATCCTCCAACATCTCCACCAATCCCAATAAGCGATCCATCTGCACCAATCAATGCAGATTCACCACCCGACGATCCACCACTAGTTCTAGTTTTATCCATTGGATGAGTCGTTGTTCCATAAACAGGATTGGAACACATGTAACTCAACAATGATTGTGGAACATTAGTCTGACAGAATGGAATGGCTCCCAACATTTTCAATTGCTGCACAAGTACTGAATCCTCTTCGGTTGGACGATAAGTGTCTTGCACAAATCCTCTAGTCTGATCATATCCTTCAAGTGGAACACATTCTTTCAAAGAAATTGGAATTCCGAAAAGTGATGGTTTTTTAAACCCTGGTTGTTTTGCTTTCTCATCCCATTCTTGTGCCCATTTCTCAGCTTCCTTCACAAACATACAAACTGCATTCGTTTTCAGATGAGCTTTAACTCCTTTATGATAATACGTTCGAAGCACATCAATGCATGAAATTTGTCCATTTTGAAGTTTCTCTGGAAAATCGTGAGTCAATTTTAAGGTGCTTCTTTTATCTATTTTTCCTGAGGTTGTAAAATTTTATGTATTTCTTTATCAAAATTCTCAAAATTTTACTATGGGGTGATGTCTAACAAATTACAAAAAATGAAGGTTACCTTTCAATTGTAAATATGTAAGATTTTCAACCTTCTTCCTTGTTTCATCATCCAATTTTGAAGCACTCTCCTTCGCAAATCGGATGCTTTCTTCCCTATCTGCTCGTTTCCTAGCAACAACTGCCAATAGCTCAATTTGTCTCTAAAAATGATATAATTATTGGAATCTTTTCCAACTTCAAAAAAACAAACCTTTTGCCTAGTAACCCATAAATTATACAAATAAGCAACAAGAATGCAAGAAGCGGCAGTGATGAAAATTGAAATCATATTTGATAAACTGAAATAATAATAATTTTCAATGATAAATTATAATTTATATAGAAAAAATTGACAGTAGGCTTAAGACAAGTAAACAAAGAATTGGACATTGAACTCGTTTTTTCGGTTTGAAACCTTTTATACTTATGGACTCGAGTCACAAAATTCATGTGATAATAAGATAGAATAATCATAGATTGTTCAAGAAAACTCCCCACTTTATATATTCAAAAAATGTTATCAGTCAAAAAACTGTAGGTGGAGCTTATGATACTCTTTTCTGATTCATTTGTTTGGGAAAAATCGTCAAAATCGAAACTTTTTCAGATGAATCACAGTTTTTTCAAATGATAATCATAATTTCAAAAATAAAAAACGAGGAAATTAGAGAAAACCAACATTATTGAACTTTTTCAAAAAAAAAAGAAATATAATCTTTCATCTCCAAAAATAGCTCACTTGTTTATGAAATCTGAATATTTTTGGTCTGAAAAAATTGAAAATAAATAAACACGTTTTTGATTGAGCAAATAAAAATGGCGCAAATAACAAAGAGCTTATCTAAAAATAATTATGATGTGATGGAATATTGTCCTTCTAAAGTTTATTTTATCATGTTTTTTTTAAACCATGTTTGCGGCAGAAAACCGTTATTTTTTTCGAACCAACTTTATATCGCCACTTAAAGACAGTGTGCTATTGATGACAGTTAATTTTTTGAAACCAATTTACAGTTCTCCGCCTTTAACAATCTGATGGTGTTAACTGGGATGTTATCTTTAAAGGCACTTACTTACTTTTCTTGAGCTTTTATATTTCTTTCGGTATTTGGAACTTTTTCCATCATAATATTTGTAAAAGTACCCATTTTTAGTACACGAAAACGAATATTTTTTTAGATTCGAACTTCAGGAATTTTAAAAAAGTCTTGAAAAAAACGACTGTCAAAACAACGATCTAGAAAACGATTCTACCGACGAAAACTAATCCGCGGGCTGTATTGCGTGACGAATCCAGAAAAAATAGAAATTTTGGGCTAACCCTTGGATTAATTTAGGTATTTAAAAATGAATATTCATGAAAATCTCACGTCTAATGCTTGTAACACAAAGTTCGGCCAGGTGGAAACTGCGTGGCCTTTGAAAATTAAAAAAAAGTTTTATTCGGAGTACGAGGTCTATTTTCATCTCAGTTACATTTATAAGCTCTCCAAAGCCCTCCTTCAATAAACTTTTGAAACGTGTACAAAGCGCTAGATGGGGGGAATTGAAAAATTGTAAATTTAAGGGGGACATGAGGCGACGAAATAAATGGTTTAAAAATGATGAAAGTATGATTGTCTATAAACAAATGAAAAAAATCCAAAAAAAAACTCGAAAATGGCGAAAACAAATCCCAAAAAAAAACCATAAAGTCGTAGATCGCCCTAATGGCCGAAGAAACGCTTCTTGGTTTTCTAGGCCGTCTGATTTGTTTTTGTTATTCTTTCCTTTCCAGTTTTGTCAGAGAAAATTATGCACAAAAAAATTAGACGAACAAGAAAAGACAAACGGCCTAGAAAACCAAAAAAAACGTTTATTCGGCCATTAGGGCGATTTACGGTTTTATGAGGGTAGGCCTTGTGTTTGGAGGCTCAAGTGTTTGGAAGCACATGTGTTTGGAGGCACAAGTGTTCGTTTTTGTAGCGTTTCAAGACCCGAACGATATTTCAGGCGCATGCGCCTTGAAATGCCTGCGTCTCTCAACGTCACATGATAAGGGCAGTTAGTTGCCGGCCCTGATCGTTGTCTGCATGTGCAAAAATGTATATTCCGCGCGCAAGTGGGCGCGGCCGGTTCAATTACCCAAGTTTTAAGTCTACCTCAGGTTAACCTCGAACTTGGGAAATTGAACCGGCCGCGCCCACCTGGGCGCGGAATATACATTTTTGCACATGCAGACAACGATCAGGGCCGGCAACCAACTGCCCTTATCATGTGACGTTAAGAGACGCAGACATTTCAAGGCGCATGCGCCTTAAATATCGTTCGGGTCTTGAAACGCTACAAAAACGAACACTTGTGCCTCCAAACACATGTGCTTCCAAACACTTGAGCCTCCAAACACAAGGCCTACCCTCGGTTTTATGGTTTTTTTGTGTATTTTTTTCCGCCATTTTCGAGTATTTTTTTTTAATTTCTAAACTCATTTGTAAACAATTATACTTTCATCATTTTTAGACCATTTATTTCGTCCCTCACGCCTCCTTTGAAAATGTTCTTCTTCCCGGTGTTGAGAACAAAAAACAATTCTTCGAACAATAGTCAAACCATTTTTTTTTGTGAAAAAGGTGACAAATTACATATAACGCGCCTACTACAATATTTTTTTGTTTTGCTTCGAAAAAGAAAGAGAAAGATGTTCTGATGATCAGTCTAGTTTCTTGATCAGTTCCGTGTATAGGTAGATGAATCGACCTCTGTCTACGAATTATGTGCGAAACTTTAGGAAACGATATTGATATTAAAGACGAATGAACGCAGTTTAAAGGAGGGCTTTACGGAGATTATGAATGCGTCTGGGAAGAAAATAGGCTTCAGACTCATTCCAAATATGTATTTGAAATGTTCTAAAACCACCTAGAAGCCGAGAAAACACGCCTCAAAACAATGGCCTAGAAAAAAGGGCCACAATTGTTATGAAGAATGCTTTAATTTTTTGTTTTTCTTTATGTATTTTCATTTTTTTGGACTTTTCATGCCTGCGGACTAGTTTTCGCCGGTGGCCCTTTTTTCTAGGCCATTGTTTTGAGGCGCGTTTTCTCGGCTTCTAGGTGGTTATAGAAAATTTTAAAAACAGATTTGGAATGAGAATGAAGCCTATTTTCATCCCAGGCGCATTCATAATCTCCGTAAAACCCTCCTTTAAGACATAGATCATAAATGATAAAAAACTAGAAGAAAAAATCACGAAACGAAAAATCTACAAAAAAAGGTGTCTGGCGGAAACTTCTTATTATGACGTGAAGAGAAACTTGGATTCAATCGATTCTCAGAATTCCAATTTTTCTGATAACATCACAATCAACAAACAACCTCCTTTTCAGATATATCACTTTTCCTTCAAAGGTTGTATTAAAAATCTTCTGATCAAAAAATACACATTTTATTAGTATAGACATTTTTTGTTCAATTTGACAATAGGCAGAATATTTGCGTTTCAATTTGATTATAAAAAATACAGCAAAGCGCCTAGTTTTTTGTTTAAAAAATATAAAAGAAAAAATATTCAAAATAGACTCCTTATATGGCAATAAAAAACGGTGATAAAACGTTTCAAATAATTGTGTAATGTTATGATTCCATTTCTTCTTCATTGTCTTCTGTGAGAAATGTGGCCGTTCTCTGGAAACATTTATATTGACTTTTCACCTTCATGAAATTGTCTAGTTTATCACCTGAAAATCTTCAATTTCCTCCCAAATGATTTGTTTCCACTCTTCGATCGATTTTCCCTGAATATCGTCATTCAGGTCCATTTCTTCGGCCACTGGTTCGTCTGTTTCATCGTGATAAGCGGCCAAATATTCATGTTCCATTGCTTCTTTCGCAGATGGTCTAAAAATTTCCTTTTTTTGGAAAAATTTAAATGCAAAATATATTACCTCTTATCTGGGTCCAAATTCAACATTTTCTCCAACAAATCAATCGCTTGTGGTGTTGCCTGCGCGAACAATTTCTTGAAATCCCTTCTATTCATTTTTGGCAAATTTCGAATATAATTACGCGCTTCTTCCGATGATATTTTCTTCAGGAACTCTTCATCCGGCGTTCCAACAACTGACATTATTCTCGTCAATTGATCAATATCTAAAAATAAATATATTACAATTTTGTTCGACGACGTTCAGCTCATACGATCAGATCCGGGGAAAAGTGTTTTACCAGTGATAAGCTCAGCCAAAATACAACCAACCGACCAAACATCAACTGAAAAAATAGCAAATTTCAAAAAAAAAAACACAAAAGTCAAAAATCCAACCAGTTTGAGTATAATGCATCCAATTGAGCATAATCTCCGGTGCTCGATACCATCGTGTTGCCACATATCCAGTCATTTCAGAATCCGTTTGTCGAGCCAATCCAAAATCCAAGATTTTCAATTCACAATCCTCATTTACTGCAATATTCGATGGCTTCAAATCTCTGTGAATAATATCCGCTGAGTGAATGTACTGAAAATCAAAAAAAACCATTATTTAATTAATTTTTAAGAAAATAACCTTTAATCCTCTCAAAATCTGATAAACCAAAAACTGAATATGATCATCATTAAGTCTTTGAATTTTCAAAATATTCGATAAATCCGCCCCCATTAGCATCGACACAAAATAAACATCGTCAATTTCGCTCGGTTGTTCATTTGGGGAAAAAACATCCAATAAATCAATGATATTTTCATGTTTCATGCATCTTAATAACCGAAGCTCTCTGGAAATTAATTAAGTTAAGCGTTGTTCACGTTTGTCAAAGGACAACTTACCTATAGGTTCTTCTCGCATGGATTATTGATTGAAAAGGCCTATTGAATTTTTTGATAGCCACTCTGGTGCCTGTTCTGGTACATTCGGCAGCGCTGAAAATTTTTATTTTTTTCAGAAATTTTTACGAAGATCAGGGAGCTCCCGGAAAACAGTTCTTAGTTTTATTTTTCAGATCAAAATGAGAAAAATACACAATCGTTTTTAAATGTTTCGTTTTCGTAGAGAAATAAGGGAAATTTCAGAAATCCTATAAATATTTAAGCGAATTTCATAAATTTAAGGAATTTCTAAAAAAAAATCATAAATTCAAACATTTTCAAAAGAAAATTTATAATTTTACGAAATTCGATTCGTGATTTTAAAAAGTAAATATAATGGACCTATTCAGTTTGCAAAAAAAAATACAAAAAATGTCGAGAAATTCAATGCAGAAATTGCAGAGAAATGTCGAGAAATTGCAATTTCTCTGCATTTCTCGGCATGTCATTTTTTTCGACCCAGACTGCCTTTTTGGGTCTAAATCAGATATTTTGGGCATCTAAGGGTCATTGGGACTCGCTATTGATTTTTTGGTAAAATTTCCACAATCATAGACACAAATAAAAACATTTTCCATAAAATTGTTTAAAGGGACACAGATTAAATCGTTTGGGTCTCGAAGAAAACCAGTTCAAACAATGCAGAGAAATTGAAGTTTCTCTGCATTTCTCGACATTTCTCTGCAATTTCTGCATTGAATTTCTCGACATTTTTTGTATTTTTTTTTCAAACTGAATAGGTCCATAAATAAATTCTGATAGGCTGAAACTCACTATAATTAACATGCGTTTGAAAAAAATCTCTATATTTAAATAGAAAAACCATTATTTTCATCAAATTTTATTCCTTCATTTTATTTTTATAAATTTTCAATAGATACTGTCAATTCAAAGTTTCTTGATCATTGCGTTTTGAGGGCTGCCCAACCTCACTGACGCTCCGCACGCACGCACGCAGCTGCCGACACTCAACACACTGAAAAATTCATTTTCCCGCGAATTTTCCAGTGTGATAAGTGTCTGCAGCCGCGTGCGTGCGGAGCGTCAGTGAAGTTGAGCAGATCTCAAAACGCAATTGAGTTGAAAATAACATATAAATATCGTCTTAAATCTTTCGGCAGCTCTCAATATTGTCAATTCCTTGAAAAAACACTCACCAAACTGTCCCATATGCTCCTGTTCCAATTGGTACTAAATTAATATAATAATCTGGAACAACCCAAACACTCCGATTCAATTCAACAACATAGAATCCTTCTCTTGGTATCGGATGAAGCATTTCATGGTTCATTATCCCTAAACCCCCTTTTTTTAGATTAGTTACTATTATGATTATTCAAATAAGTCCTTATCCCGGTTAAAAACCAAGTGTATTTTCGGAAAAAAAATGAATGCAACATAAATATATTTATTTCTAAATTATTATTAAATTATATACATTTTCGAGATCATTCTGTAATTATACATTTTTAACGGTTTTGCGAGATCATATAAAAGACAGTAAGGAATGGGATCAGGATTGTAACGTAAATAACTATTTAACTACAAAAAAGGCTTAAAATGAATAAATAATAAAGATTATCTGTATTATATACATAATTTCTTCTTTTGCTTCACGAGCTCATCTGTTCCTCATCAGAATCTTTACAACTGACGAAGCTCAAACGTCTTGAAGAGTTCTGGAAAAGATGGATTTCATTCCAAATCAATTCTCTCCAATCCGCCAATGTTGATGCGTTCTCTTCTGCTGGATCGATGGTTACCTAGAAGATTTAATTTTTAAAATAATTATTTAAAAAATTTTATTTCCTAAGAATGTTTTCTTGAAATTTCGGTCGATTTTACAGTTTTTAAAAATTTCAAAGTACCTGCTCATTAGCAACCGGCTCATCATTCGGTGAGCAATACTCTTGAACATATGGATGTCTCAAAGCTTCGTCAACTGATATTCTGCAAACATTTACAATTTATTCGATTTCGAAGAAACTTCTTACCTTTCATCCGGATCCAAAACCAGCATTCTCTCCAACAAATCAATTGCATGCCCGGTTGCACGTGGAAAAAGAGCTGCCAAATTTTGACGTGTTACAGGTGGACGATTTCTGAAAAAAACAACATATATATTTATATTATGTTTTTCCTCAAGTATCCCACTTGATATAATTTCTAGCTTCTTCCGACTGAATCTTCGCCCAAAACTCTTGTTTCGGTGTTCCAACAACCGACATTATTCTCGTCAATTGATCGATATCTAAAATATTCCCTATATAAATTAAAATTTGAAAAAAGAAACAATATGACTTACGATCATCACCAGGAAAAAGTGGTCTTCCAGAGACAAGCTCCGCGAGAATACATCCAACTGACCAAACATCAACTGAAAAATAAAAGAATATTGAGAAAATTGTATGCAATTTGATATATATTATATCTTACAAATTTTAATGCATATTATTCTGATCTTTGTTGTCAAAATATATTAGTAACATTTTTTTATAGTTTACAAATATGTGTTTTTTTCGGAATATAATCCCTAAACGAAATAAAATGACTTTTGACAAGAAATTTCAATAAAGTAAGTTGAGTGTATTTAATTCTTAAACTGTTGTAAAAGTGTAAATAACATTTGAAAAACTCTGTTATTCATTAAGTTGACACAACATTCGTTCAGTGAAGCGCGGTAGCCGATTCCGTTTTTAAAAGCAGTTTCCCGCTAAAAGCAAAGTTTTTTTAAATAACTAAATGCTGACTAAAAACCATCGGTGGGATAGGGTAATTTCGAAATCTCAGAGTTAAGCTCGATTAAAAAAAAAGAAAAAAAAAGTTAACGCGACTATACAAAACGTAAAAAGCAGCAAAAACGCTGAAAAATACTTAAAAAACGGTCGTTACACCTTTTCAAGTGAAAAAAAACGTTAAGGTCGTTCCTTGGTATCCCACCAATGCTAAAAACATCGTGAACTAGTCCGGAATACAGGCCTTTTCCGAGCCCATTTCAAAATAAAGGGGTTCAATGTCTTATAAAATTTTCTGCGAGCATGCGTTTCCGATTCTCATCAAAATTTGCAAACTTAAATAAAAATTTTTTTTAAACTAACCAGTATGCGAATAATGCATCCAATTCAACATAATCTCCGGCGCTCTATACCATCTCGTCGCCACATATCCAGTCATTTCCGCATCCGCCGCCCGTGCTAATCCAAAATCCAAAATCTAAACAAAACAAAAAATTGTGTTTGAAAATATATATATTTATATGACTCATTCACCTTCACTTCACATTTCTCATTCACTGCAATATTCGACGGTTTCAAATCTCGATGGATTATCCCAGCTGAGTGGATGTACTGCAAAAACTCCATAGCGTTTCGAATAATGATATTAGTTTCAAACAACAAAAAAAGGCGATAGTTTCTCTTGTCTTATCAAACAATCTCTCTCTTTTTTCTATATTTGCTCAAAAAGCAAATCAAACATGACGATTTTCAAAAAAAAGCGTTTTTTTCAAGAAAGAAAGATTCTAATGAAAATTCCGTTTGTTTATTTGCCTTTCAAGCGAGAAAAAATATTTAATTTCCAGAATTGGGATTTATAGACAATTTCAAGTATCATTTTTTTGTCGAAAAATGAAGGAGGAAGGGAAAAAAAATCCGTTAAAATATTCATAAAGAGTACATTTTTCCATAAACAAAATTGATGCTCGAAAAAAAGAACGAAGAAAAAAGCAGTTCCTGGACAGAAAAAAACAAAAAATCTAAAGCTAACATTCCCTTTTTTGAAGCAACAACATGCACGCGTGCACGCACACTTCAATCAACAAAACTCAATTAAAAATATTGCCCTATACGTCAAAAAAAAAAAGAGAAATAAACTTTTTGGAAATAATTTTCCAAGATATTTTGAGAAATAAAGAAAAAAACGCCATCGAAACAGGTGAACTTAAAAAATGTCATTTTTTCAAATGGCAAAATAACAAAAACGAATAAAAATGAATAGCATGTAATTTAGAAAGGAAAAAAGGAAGATAAATGATCGATTAGAAAAATGAAGAAGAGGAGAAAGTGAGGGTGAAAGGTTGATGTGAAGCAAAAAAAGGAGCGAGATGGAGAAGAGTTTCCTTCTTTTTTTTTTCGTTGTTGTTTTCTTTTTTATTGCCAATTAGAGAAAAAGAAACAGCTATAAAATTCCGGGTCGAGTTTTTACATATTCACTAGTGATGTTTGACTTCTTTTTCTTATCTATAGCTTTTATGTATAGATAAGATTAGGAATCTCAATTAATCTACATACCAGTGAAAATAAGAAAATAATGTATGGACCTATTCAGTTTGAGAGAAATTCAAAAAATACCGAAAAATTCAATGCAGAAATGGCAGAGAAACTGCAATCTCTCGGTATTTTTTGAACCAAGACCCAAACGATTAAATGTGTGTCCCTTTAAACAATTTTATGGAAAACCATTGTTTTTGCGTCTATCTCTGCAGAAAACAAGCAGGTATGAGCCCAAATGAACCAAAGCGGTCCGAAAAGCCCGAAATAACCCAAAAAACCCGATTTAGGGCGAAAAAATTAACAAAACGTTATTTTTTTCGTCGCAGGCAGTCTTTTTGAGCATAAAACCGATATTTTGGGCCTTTATGGACCATTGGAACTCACTACTGATTTTTTTTTGGTAAAATTTACACAATGATAGACACAAAAACACATGTTTTCCATAAAATTGTTGAAAGGGACACATATTTAATCGTTTGGGCCTATAGCTCAAAAAATACCGAGAAAAAATATAGCTCAAAAAATACGCTATAGCTCAAAAAATACCGAGAAATTGGTCTAATCGTGTCTAATGGACCTGATTGACAAATTCAATACTTTTTTTTAATAAAGAGGGAGATGTTTTACAAAGGGGAAACTGATGTTAAAATCCAATTGTTACCTGGAATAGGAAATCAGACATTCGAAGGTTGGATATGTCTCATTTTAGGAAAAAATAATATTTTTTCGACAAAAATTTAAAATTTCACAACGAAAATATAGGATTTCTTACCTTTAATCCTCTCAAAACTTGATAAATAAGCAATTGAATTTGTTCATCGGTTAATCGTTGAATTTTGAGAATATTCTGAAGATCTGAGCCCATTAGAACGGAGACAAAATACCTTTAAAAAATTTGCATATTTATACATATTTTTTCTTTATTTCCACTAACACATTATTCAATGAGCTGACATCACGGTCAGGAGTAAAAACATCAATCATTTCAAGAACATTATCATGTTGTAATGTTCTCAATAATTTCAATTCTCTATAAGTCCTCTTTGCATGAATTGTACTTTGAAATGGTCGAAAGAACTTTTTGATTGCAACACGATCCGTAGTCGGTTCATATTCCGCTGTGCTGAAATTTTTGTAAATGAGAACAAAGGTGAAAAGGGGCGGTTTAAAACGAACCATACAACCCCATATGCTCCTTCCCCGAGTGGACGAAGTTTCGAGTACCAAAGTGGAATAACCCATCTGGTTTTGTTCAATTCAATCTGGAATTTTGAATAATTTCGAAAATAGGGGTCCCCCTAGACGCATGTTCGAGAAATCGCTGTCAAAAGTTCCGAAAAATCAATATTTTGACAATTCTTATATTGAATTGTTCGTTTGAACTATAAATATTTTGATTATAATAATTTTACGAATTCTCTCGTTCAGAAAGATTAGCAGTTTTCAAATCATCCAATGACAAACGATAAACGCCATCTCTGTTTCGTTTTCTTTATAATCATTACGAGAGAACCGATATAAATTTTTCGAACAACAAAAACACGTAAATCATAATTCCTCTCTAACCTCATGAAAACCATCTGGCGTAAATTCCGGCGGCGGCGGTCCGAAATCCGCGAAAAACACGTCGCTCTTCCCCTCCGCCATCATTTCATCATCCATCTGATTTGTCATAGTCGTCGCATTATTCCTACTAACACCGACATCTAGAAAACTTCCCCCACTCTATAATAAAAAAAGCATATAGACAAATATGTTCAGACATACACTTTTCGAGATATTGACTGGACAAAACCGATTTACAAAACATATAGAAAAACACTTTTAAAAAATACATTTTTATAAAAAGCTTTTTTCAAAAATAAATAAAACTAAATACAAAATATTACATGAAAAGGTAATAAATACAAGAAATGAAACATCTGATGTTTAAGAAAATGATAGTGAAGAAAAAAAGCGAGTGCAATAAATATCGCAAAATAAAAATGTACATGAAAATTTAAAGTAGAACATTGGACAAAAGGCAAATATGCTTTAGAAGATGGAAACAGTATTTCTTTGATTCTTTATGCCAAAAAATATCAAAAGTGTGCTGAAATTTGAGCAAAAACGAAATTTACGCTGTGGCCTAGAAACCTAAATTAGTGAAAACTAGGCCACATCCCTTTTTCTCTACTTTCAATGAACACATCCCCGTTTTCATACTTTTAAAAGCAATTTACCTTATTTGATCGATCAGAAACTACAAAAATTTCAAAGCTGCGGAAAAATTAAATGGTAGAAACTCAAAACTCACAAAAAATCAATAAAAATTATTTTGCGTCGTTTCCAAAAAAACTAGGCTGTAGTTTCTCTGGGAATCAAAGGTGAAGACGGAAGTCTGTTGAAATTTTCAATTTCACTCCATATTTTGTCTGAAATAACCAAAATTCGAACAAATAAAATCAAAAAAATGTGTGCAAAAACCTCTCCATTCCTTGCTCGTCCTTGAACAATCATCCCCCAGATCAAAAATCGTTTCAGACCTCGGCTCATCTTCAGGCAACGAAAATTCACTCAAATAAGGATGTGCAATCGCCTCTTCAACCGTTATCCTCTTCTCCGGATCCAAAACCAGCAGTCTTTCAATAAAATCAATAAATTCATTCGTCGGCGCGTGCTCCGCAAAATATTCATGAAAATCTCGTCGTTCGAAAAATTTGAACGATTGAATGACTTTTCTCATTGCCGTCGAATTGTCTCGCTCGATTTTGTCCAAAAGTTCAATGTCCGGGCTGCCGCACAATTGGATTATTCGTTGATATTGCATGTTTACTGAAAAAAAACGAATCGAGTAAAAAAGAAAGAAATAAGTGATGAGATTGATTATCAAATAACTTTGAAAACAACGTTTTTTTTCTGAAAAACAAAAAAATCTCCAAGGCAACAAAGGTTTGTCATTCTTAAACAATCTCTAGAGGATTTTCAATAAGTTCAATTAACAAACATACTTTAAAAAGTGGTTAAAATTACGTGGAGCCGTGTCTTTATAAAATTTTGCAGATTTTCCTTAATTTTCTTTGAATTCCAGAGAAATTTCAAAGAAAATAAAAAATCGAAAAACTAAATTCAGAAAACAATCAAAACCTTGAAAAAAAAACGATTTCTCGACAGTTTCCGCATTAAATTTGATTTAAATGGTCTAGAAACCATAGGTGGGATACCGCGGATTTAGCCTAGTAACGAGTTTAACTTTTTTCGCTTGAGAAGCTGTAACGACCTTAACTTTTTTAATGAGTATCCAAAAATAGACGTTTGCCTTGACGCACTTTCGGATATTCGTTTTTTAAAGTGTTTTTTCAGCGTTTTTGATGCTTTCGACGGTTTGTAGTCGCCATAACTTTTAAAAAATTTTCTTTGTAACGAGCTTAACTTTGAGATTTCGAAATGACCCAATACCACCTATGCTAGAAACTGTCAGTTAAAAATTACCATCATCTCCCGGAAATAGTGGATTTCCTGTCAATAATTCAGCAGCAATACAACCAACTGACCACATATCAGCTGAAAATCTTACAATTTTTGCTGAAATTTTTGACTTTTTCTAAAAACCTTCATTAGTATAACTATCAATCTTCCAATAAATCACTTCTGGACTTCGATACCATCTCGTTTGTACATATTGCGTCAGAGACGGATCCTAAACAACTTATTCTTATATTATAAAACACAAAAAAAATCACCTTTCGTTCAAGAGATCTAGCCAATCCAAAATCAAGAACAGTGAGATCAGAATCATTGGTAATCGCAAGATTCCCCGGTTTCAAATCACGATGAATAATCTAAACAATTTAACATTTAAAAAAAACAGCGATTCCCATTCAAAACTCACATTAGCAGAATGTATATATTTAAGCGCCCTCAAAATTTGATAAATTATAAATTTAACATGTTCCGGGCTGAGAATCTAAAACGAAAAATATCTAATGTTTGATTAAAAGAGGTTAAGTATCTCACCGTCATTCCATTTTCCCTTTGGTGCTTCAGAATTGTATAAATACTTCGTCCGGCAAATTGGGTAACAACATAACTGAAAAAATGTGTTTTTAAACTGGAAAACACAAAAAAACTCACACATCTCTGAATTTGTCTTTAGTGTCTGGTGTATACAAATCAAGTGCACAAATAATATTATCATGTCTCATTAGTTGAAGAAGTTTGATTTCTCGATAAATTCGCCGTGCCTGAAATAGATGTTTGATTAATAAAATCGTTTTTAAGGGGACGTTTCCAGAAGCTTTAAACTGTGCTTGACATCATTAAAAAACTAATCTTTCACAAATTCTCACATTTTTCAAGCAAAAAGTTAAATTTTAAAACTTCCGGAACTGCCAATTAAATAAACTCACTTGAAATGGATCTAAAAACGGATCTTTCAACTTTTTAATCGCTACCCATCGACGAATTCCATCCCGACAAATTGCGCTAGTTTTTCTAAAAAAAAACAAATCTCATTATTTATTCTCAACTCAATTATTCTTGATCATTGCGTTCGGAAGGCTGCTCAACCTCACAGCCGCTCCGCACGCACGCGACGCGTCTGCCGACACTCACACACTGGAAAATTTGAAAAATGTATTTTCCCGCCGATTTCAGTGTGTTAGTGTCGGCAGCAGCGTCGTGTGCGTGCGGAGCCGCTGTGAGGTTGAGCAGCCTTCCGAACGCAATGATCAAGAATAAATGAGTTGACAATATGAAAATTTGGAAAGCAACTCACATCACATTTCCATATGCTCCACCACCAAGATATGAAACATTTTCAGGACTTTGATCATATCCTTCTGGAACTGCAAATGGAATTGTTTTCACTCTGAGTGTATGATAATTTCGATTTGATGACCCGCAAAGCATTGTTTGATTTGGAGGTGCAGAAGATAAGGAACACTGAAACATCAAAGAATTGAGGAAAATTAGAATGAATATAAAAATGTTTGAAAATTTCACGTTAACTCTATCAAAGCAAATAACTTTTTTTCTCACGCTTCTCTCACTTCTTAGCAAATAATATGACAATTATTTCCTCTTGCGAAATCTTTAAACGTAAGAAAACAAGTTTCTCAATACCTACCTCTTGGTCATCCGATTTCTTCTCGCTCTCTTTCCTAGGTGAGCCTTTTTTAACCGGTGGAGCACTTGGTGTATCACAATCTGAGTGCTTTCGAATATGTGTCATCTGGAGAACATTAGTAAATTATTCTGATAAATATGAAGCGAAAAATGCAGGTCTTGGAAGAAAAGAAAAAACCACTACTGTTCCCTCATTTTTATTCCAAAGCGCTTCATAAACTGGAACATTGCCAAGAAACCTTCCAAAAAATAAAATGCAAACGATTATTCACGTGAATAACGTGTAGCGTTTGCATTTTCTTTTTTAGAAGGCATGCTGACAAAGTAACAGTTTATTGAGCGCGTTTGGAACAATAAGAATGAGGTAACAGTAACTAGTAAGAATTTAAAAATGTAGGACAATTTCACGTTCTGATTTTTATCAGTAATGAACAATATCAAACGTTCATATGGAGCAAATAAAGCGAACAACTTATTATCTCGGGTACTCAGGCGGGATCCCGCACGTAGTTTGTGAGAGCATAGGTGGGATTAGGTGATTTCGAAATCTCAAAGTTAAGCTCGTTACAAAAAAAAATTTTTAAGTTAAGGCGACTACAAACCGTAAAAAGCATCAAAAACGCTGAAAAAAACACTTAAAAAACGAATATCCGAAAGTGCGTCAAGGCAAACGTCTATTTTTGGATACTCATTAAAAAAGTTAAGGTCGTTACACCTTGTCAAGTGAAAAAAAGTTAAACTCGTTACTAGGCTAAATCCGCGGTATCCCACCTATGTGTGAGAGGAATTTTCCTCCGGCGTAATCCCGAACGTAATACAGGGTGTTCAATAAATACTGCAGGAAGAATGTCCCATTGTGGTACAACGAAAAATTAATTTTCTTACGAGAATTTCATTGATTTCAATTCCCTGATATTATTTCTCATTGATTTCAAAATTTCATGTGATTAGGACGTTTTTTAGAGAAATGGTGAAGGAAAAACCAGACCCAATTTGATGTTCGCCTGCTCGCAGCTCGCGAGTTTAGTGTTCGTTGGCAGCTTCATATTTTTTAGTTCTGATCCAAAAACTATTCAGCAACTTTATATTTACATTTTAAAAACCTTTTGGAGTTGATAAACGTGTAGTAATAAATTTTAGCTAATTTTGATCATCCGCTACTATCTGTTTTTGGATATCGTATGAAAAACTGTAAAATTTGCACTTTTTTGTTGGAATAACAGTCAAAATAGGGAATTATCAAGAATCATTTTATTTATTTTGTCGTTGACACTTAACTACATTTCATACTGAAATATTAGAGTTCTGGATTCAGATTAGCTCATTTTATGCAAAATTGTTCAATTTTTGTTGGATCCAAAACTGAAAAAATAAAAAGTAGGCCCCCCAAACTCTGCCTGTAAAAAAATTACTGTACGTTTTTCATACTTTTAAGTTTATTATATGTTTGAGGTAAAACTCGAACTTTCATTCCACCAATTTTCAGTTTCTTATGAAAACTGGGTGCTCAGAAATGCTGAGAAATGTAAACTGAAACCAGCGAGCAAAGACGGCTTGAACTCCGTCACAATACTAAGCTCCGGTTCAAATACAAATGCAAGGAGTAGGAAACTTCTTAATGAATTGTGTAAAAATATATTTTTACTAAATATATTCCGAGTTTGAGAGAGTTTCGTCTCGTAGTTTTGTAAATATCTATGTCTGAAGCATGCTGCAGTATTTATTGAACACCCTGTAATAGTGATGCGGGATCCCGCACGTAATCCCCGTGGGGGATTACGCCTGGTGAAATTCCACTGATTTCTCTAATGGACCTATTCAGTTTGAAAAAAAAATACAAAAAATGTCGAGAAATTCAATGCAGAAATTGCAGAGAAATGTCGAGAAATGCAGTGAAATTTCAATTTCTCTGCATTTTTTGAACTGGTTTTCTTCAAGACCCAAACGATTTAATCTGTGTCCCTTTAAACAATTTTATGAAAAATGGTTGTTTTTGTGCCTATGGTTGTGGAAATTTTACCAAAAAATTAGTAGTGAGTCCCAATGGCCCTTAGAGGCCCAACATATCTGATTTAGACCGAAAAAGACTGTCTCGGTCGAAAAAAATGGCATGCCGAGAAATGCAGAGAAATTGCAATTTCTCTGCATTTCTCGGCATTTCTCTGCAATTTCTGCATTGAATTTCTCGACATTTTTTGTATTTTTTTTTCAAACTGAATAGGTCCATAACAAAGTAAGTTCTAATCACGTGCGGGATTACGCCAAACTCTCTAATGAAAAAGGTAGCAGTGGGCGCCGCCCGTACGATGTCGGGGACATAAAATAATGGGCCAATTTTTAAAACCCTTTCTTCAAAAAGGCACCAGAATTTAGTAGAGACATCTTAGAGCTGTATGCATATATAATTCTTGTCATATTTTTGAAGTCGTATTTGGCTATGTCCCTTCAACGGGTAATCTTACTGTAAATTGGACACACACTTATTTTTAACGTAATCCCGCACGTAGTATTGGCGTAATCCCGCACGTAGTCTTCACGTAATCCCGCACGGAATTCCGTGCGGGAGTACGTTTACAACTACGTGCGGGTACCCGAGTAACTTATTAGTACCCGAGTAACTTATTATATAATAATTATTTCGAAATACTGCAGTGTTTATATATAAACACTGCAATATTTCGAAATAATTAAGGTTACAATTTTCCCCCATTAAAAACCGGAAATAAATTCTAGAATGAATTGTGTTTTTCATCATCACATATTGTGAAATACAGTCATTTTTCTATTATTATTTATTTTTTCTTTCACAATAAAAGAACAAATTGAGAAACGAAAGTAGTATATAAACGTTTTCATACGTATGTATAAAAAAATTGAAACAACAAAATGTTCTCATAATCCGTTTATTATTAACAATGAGATATAACAGCAAAAAAATATCTAAAGGTTAATCCGTCCCTAAATCTGGCTGTTCTCCCTTCTTCTCGACTTATTCGATCCTTTGCTTCGATTACTGTTGGATCGATTTAGTGGTCCCATACTTTTTGATCTGCAAAAAAGTACACACTAAACATTTCAATATATTTTCAAACCTTTTCTGACTAGAAGCTTCTGATGACTGCCTCCTACTCGCAACCGACGCTGTTCTCGATCCATATTTATTCTCCAATATCGAATTTGAATCCATTAACCCTGGTTGATATCTTCCAATACTTGTAGCTCTTAAAGTGTTATAAGGACTAGCCACAAATATATTGTTGGGTGATTTTCGATGCAATGAAAGGGTTGAACATCCCGGAATTCTGAACAAAACGTGTTTTTTTTAAATAATTTTAAAAGAACATACACTGGTGGATACAGTTTCTTCTCATCATGCGGTTTCACAATATTTGAAGTAGCGTGACGATTTTCGAGGACTGGGTAAGCTGGCGGTGGAAGTGGTTGATATGGATCTTTGTCGAAAATCGGTGGTAAAGGCTGGAAAAAATAGTTTTCAAACAAATAAAAATTAACTAGAAAACGTACCAAGTAATGTGTGGTAATTGTGGTGACTCTCGACGGATCTTCATGCTTTTTCGTATGATGCAAAGAAATATCACATAGTTTGGTCGTACACAAAAAATATATCAGCGAAATCAGTAGGAATACGCATCCAAGTATGAAGAGAATAGGTCCCGCAATTTGGATTGGTGGTGGTCTGATTTTTTGTTCATGTGGCCATGTCCAAAATGGGCTGCTGTACAAATATTTATAGCCTAGAAGTGACATCAAAAGACCGCCGATTAGTAAGAAAATCCCGAATGCACAGCAACAGATAAGAGATGACGATCCTCGGAATTTTCTGGAATCGAGTAATCAATTTAAAAAGTTTATCATTCTATTCGAAAACGTACGATGTTCTATAGGGGAAGAATCCAAACGTAGCTGGATATAAGATATCCCAACCTTTTGGATAATAGTAAAAATATGGATCTCTTTGAGCCATTGGGCCAAAATGAAGAACTCTTTGATTTCCTGTCCATTGTAGTGGGTCAATTTCATTTGCGCCAGCTTGTACCATTTCGTCCTTTTTGTCTTTCACATTTGCATGAAGCTTATCTAAACGAACCATTAAGAAATCAATTATTTTTAAATAAACTCACTTTGAGCTCTTCTTTTCCTCTTCTGATGTTGTCTTTCCGGTTGCGAAGAGAAGAATAAATGCGTTCTTGTTCTTTCTTGGTTTCCTGAAGAAGACGCACCGCGGCCTCGCTTGCTTCCCATCTGAAACCAATCTAGTTGTCGATTACACCACTATTTACTCTCCCAAGCTTTTTGTGTGCAATCTTTAGTCATTTATATCAATCTTCTCGATAAAGACGACAAGAAAGAGCAACATTTGTTGTTTTTTTACTTAATGTTCACAGATGATTTTTTTTCTTTTTATAAAAGACAATTTCTAATGTTGATATTTTCCGGGATTTTTAAAATAGGAATTTTAAAAATTTGCTTACCATTCTGATGTCCCGTCAGTCGTAGTAGTTTGCAAAATAACACCAACCAGAAGAAGAAATTGAAGCTTTCTATGAATTTTTTGCGATTTGTGCCACAATCGCTTCACAGCTGGTGGAAAAAGCAGCCGTTTGCTAACCGATAGAGGTACCGAGAGCACAAAACGAGCAAGTACCCGCAATGATGATGTCATTGTTTTGAAACTGAGAAAAAAAGAAGTAGACAACGGCAAGTATTACAATTTTTGAAGGGATAGAAAAAAAAGATCCGGAATCGAAAAAAAAACAGATAAAAATTAATTTGTTGGAAATGCGCTCCAGTGATAACGCGGTCGCGAAGCGTGCGTCTGCTTGTATGCGTCTCTTCAATGAGAGAGTCCGCCCGTTGAATTTTCTTTTCAATTTTTCAGTTTTTTAATGATTTTCAGGTTTTAAGCTTTAAAAAATTTAATTATGTTTATCTTGAAATGTCAAATACACCGTGATTTATTAATTTGTTTAATAATTACCTTGAAATATATATGAAAACCATTGAAAAATATTTTTTAAGGGTTCAATTGGGTCATGGCTACTCTTGCTAGATCTGGAGGATTTGCTGTCAAAGTTGTGAGTTATCCCTATTGAATTTTTATATTTCTGACTCTAAAGTTAACATTTTTAACCCACGCTTTGAAATAATGAAAAAATTCAAATCGCCGTAAATGAAAATATGATTTACAAAAATCTCACCTTTCGTCAAACGTGGCTATTGACTAATCTAAACAAAAAATAATCGTTTCAAATTCAAATTAAACGTACATTTTTATTATTACAGATCAGTGGATCACAACCCCACTCTAACTTTGTTGCCGCATCTGCTCCAAGCAACACCGTAAGTTTAAATTTATTATTAAATTTTTTTGGAATAGAAATGAACGATTTTTCAATTAAAAAAAACGAGAAATTAAGGTTTTAAAAAATTGTAGAAATGTATCTTCTTTTTCAGGTCACCGCTTTCCGTGAGGTTCCAGCTGAATTCTCTACCGCCGATGCTCGTCAAGCTGCAGTGAGCCGCGCCACCGCCGGTGGTGTTTACTCCAACGGACTCGCCGTCAAAGGAATCAACGGTAACGTTGGATATTATTAAATATACAATTTCAAAAGAAACATTTTTTAGTTACTTCCCGCCGTCTCGCTCACACTGACGTTACTTTCCCAGATTTCTCTTCTTATAGACGTGATTCGACCCAGAATCCACAAGTTCCAGCTCGTGATACTGAAGACCAACGCCGTGCTCTTCCAACTGCTCTTTACTATGGAGGTATTAGTACTCTCGTAAATTGTTTCAACTATTTAATTTTCCAGCCGGAGGAGTTCTCTCCTTGTGGGCCGGAAAGGAAGTCGTTCAAACCCTTGTTTCTTACAAGGCTATGGCTGCCGATCAACGTGCTTTGGCTTCCATCGAAATCAATATGAATGATGTCCCAGAAGGACAAACCAAGACTTTCGAATGGCGTGGAAAGCCAGTTTTCGTTAAGCATAGAACCAAGACCGAGATTGAGAGGTTTGTTTTTTTTCTTTTGCCTCAAAATACTGTAATTGTGTTACTTTTCAGAGAGAAGGCTGTTGTAGTTTCTGAATTGCGCCACCCACAACACGATGATGAGCGTGTTCAAAAGGATGATTGGTCGGTTGTCATCGGAGTTTGCACACATCTTGGTTGTGTTCCAATTGGTAAAAATTATTATTATTTACTGCTGTAATCTGCATTTTTATAGCTAACGCTGGAGATTTCGGAGGATATTACTGTCCATGCCACGGATCTCACTACGATGCTTCAGGACGTATCAGAAAGGTATTTTTTGATTATGGACCTATGCAGAAACTAAATTTGCTGCAAAAAATTGCAAACAAATGCAAAAAATTCAATGCAGAAACTTGCAAAAAATTGCAAGAAATGTCAAGAAATTGCAATTTTTTGCAGCCGATTTACGGGAAAAATACGGTAATCGTTGCGAGACCATCAATGAAAACGGCTCTTGACCGTATTTTTGGACGCACACCTGGGAAATTTGTGAGGGTCTCGCACCGAAGAGTAAGAACCTTTAATGGTCTCGCAACGATTACCGTATTTTTACCGTAAATCGGCTGCAAAAAATTGCAATTTCTTGACATTTCTTGCAATTCTTTGCAAGTTTCTGCATTGAATTTTTTGCATTTGTTTGCAATTTTTTGCAGCAATTTTAGTTTCTGCATAGGTCCATTAATTTCTGAAATTTTCTTGATCGTAAATGATGAAAAAACATCCTTGCTCTGCGAGTCGTAAAGTATTTCCATTAGAATAAAGTCGGAGTTCTTCAACATCGGGTTGAATGAATAATGGTTTTAGATCTGAAGGTAGCTTTACGACGATGAACAGCATTGGCTTCTGATACGTAAAAATTGAAATGCCGAAAACCCCAATTTTTAAATTTCGAATATCTGGAGACTTACATCAATTTAATGATTTAAGGGACCAGCTCCATTGAACCTTCATGTCCCGGCCTACTCATTCAAGGATAGCACTATCGTCATCGGATCAAGCTAAAATGTTTTTGAAAATTGAAAAAACTCCTTAAAAAAACGATTGTGCGTTTTCCTGTGAACGTAGTTTTTCTTATTTGAAATCGGTATTTTTACAGATAAAGTTTATAGAATTGGTTTCTAAATGTTTGTCTACCATTGTTTTTAGGAGTGCACTTTTTTTCGTTTATTTTCTTTTTTTTTAAACGACAATCGAATAAACGTAATTTAAGGTTTGTTTAAGTGAAAAATAAACGGCATTTTCAAGCACAAACATCAATTTTTGAGAAGGAAAAGAGGAGGAACGCGACAAACATTCGGTCAACACACATGATCTGCGTTTCTGAAGGGAAAGATGTTCTCTAGAATGACAAGAGAGGAATGTACTCGAATACACCATCTCTTTTAGATACCTTTTTAACTTTTATTGATTCGTAGTTTCAAAAAAATAATATTCTAGATTTTTTCTTCTTTTGGTTCTATGAAATCCGGTTACAGATTGTTTCTTTGATCAGTGCAAATTTGCACAAGTCGTTTTACCAGCTGCTAGTTTTTTGAGCATCTATAAAAAGTGTGCTCCTCGCCAGATAAGCTGCACTGTTTTAGGAATTTCTAAAAAAAAAATATCACTTTTCGAAACGATCCAAAATTTTGAGTCTAGTATAATAAAAAAGCATTCAACCGGTTTTTGTTTTTCAAAAATATTTAGTGTCAATTGCAAAATATTGATTGCATTGTTTTTTGATTTTTTAATCGGTTCCAGTTTTTTTCTGACGAAATTTTGTTTAAATGGATTTTTTTTAGTTTCTAAAAAAAGTTTCTCGAAATATTTTCCGCCAAAATTCTCGTTTTGTTTTGCAGCAATCACATACATGAAATTTTAATTGAATTTTTGTATAAAGTTGGAGCTCCCGGAACTTTTCAAAATTTCAAAACAATGATTCAGCTTTTTTTTTTGTGTAAAATGATGGTATTACAAGAGCGTCCAATTCGAATTTTATAACAATAAAAATTAATTTGATTTTTTTCAGAATTTCCTGACTGTTTTTGTTTTTGACAATCGTTCTTTGTTTTCGTTGTTCTGGACACATTTCTATTTTAGTTCGCAACCAGTAATACCGGAACTTTAAATAAGTCAGTGTTGTTAAAGGAGGAGTTTATAGAGATAATAAATGTACTTTAAACGAAAATAGACTTCATTCTCATTCCAAATCTGTTTTTAAAATTTTATAAAACCACCTAGAAGCCGAGAAAATGAGTTTTAAAACAATGGCCTAGAAAAAGTTGGCCTAAGTTTTTCCTATAAGCTTTTTTCTTGTTTAATTAATAAATAGTTATGCAGAATGCTCATATTAGTCTTTTTTAATTTAGTTTTTCTTGGATTTTCCATGCCTGCGGACTAGTTTTCGCCGGTGGCCACTTTTTCTAGGCCATTGTTTTGAGGCCCGGTTTCTCGGCTTCTAGGTGGTTTTAGAAAATTTTAAAAACAGATTTGGAATGAGTCTGAAGCCTATTTTCTTCCCAGACGCATTTATTATCTCCGTAAAGTCCTACTTTAAATAAGTCAGTGTTATTAATTCTCACTTTTCTTCTAATACTAAAATACACATCAATTGTTAAAATCGTTTAAAAAAAGAAGGAAAAAGAAACTGTCACATGTTTTCTCAGCTGCTTTATATTTTATATAATACCTGAAATCCTCTAATTTCCGAAGTTTCCTATCCCCTCCCCCCCGCCATTTCCACACCTAAACTTTATAAATACTCTCAGGAAAAGCGATGCACCGGTGCAGTCCAATTTTGTTCGGGACTGCACCAAAATTTGTCCGGGACTGCACCGCACCTTCATTTTTCCGGGGCAGTCCCGGACGAAAATGGTTCAAAATTCTCAGGAAAAGCGATGCACCGGTTCGGTGCCATTTTGTTCGGGACTGCACTAAAATTTGACCGGGACTGTACCGCACCTTCATTTTTCCGGGACAGTCCCGGACGAAAATGGTTCAACATTCTCAGGAAAAGCGATGCGCTGGTGCAGTCCCATTTTCAGACGCTTTCCGAAAATTCCGGACAAAAAAGAAGTGCAAGAACAAAAAACTTCAAAAAACAAAACCGAAAATTTCTTGGATTCGAGTCAGCGTGTTTATCAAAAATTCATTCAACTTAAAAATTGGGAAAACTTTTTGCGAAAGCAGTAAAATTATATCTCAAATGAGCTATGCCTCATTTAAAAAAGCCGAAAACGATTAAGGCGCTACCCTTTCTGATTTTCTCTTCAAAAATCTTAATGAAAGTAGCGGAAATGTTGTACTTTGATTGAGAATAGAACCAGTATGGATTTCTGAAATTTTCGTCCCAAAAATATTGAAAATGGGAAAAGTTATAGCCCATAACTTTTGATCACGAATTTGATGAAATTTCGCATACAGGTCATTTGAAGCACAAACCATTGATAATGGATTGTCAAAGTTTTAATATTGTTCTTCTATAGATCAAAAACTGCGGCACAAAAACCACTCGAGATTATCAAAATTGACTCACAAAAACGATCCAAGCACCTTTCAATACATGTGACCAAGCAATATATTTGTTCATCAGTTTAGTAATGATGAAAGTTATGTTATTTGTGAAAGTTATGTTATCAGTTTTGAAGATTTACACAATGACCGAAGCAAGATACAATAATTCACCTTGCAAAAAATGAAAATTAGAGTTTGCTAAGAAAAAAAAACTACTGTATTTTAACAATCATCTTTCAATCTATAAGTTCACAAAACGTGCGCCCTATTTGGTTTCTAGAACAATAGTTATGCTTATCCAAGTACTCGTATATGTATTCCTATGGAATTCTGGCGCTAGCGCACATATAAGTGCACCACCCCCCTTTTCCCGCATGGTCAGGTTTAGTCAAGCGGTTCAACGTCTCGTATGTCAAGCAAGCAGGAGTTCAAGTCGTCGCGGGTTCGATTCCAGGAGGCCTCTCGCAGCCATTGCAACCCACACGACGCAGGCGGCGAGACATTTATTTGCACCGAACCGTCCAAATTTTGTCCGGGACTGCACAGTTTTATCCGGGTTTTGCCCCGGGACGCGTCCCGGGACAAATTTCGGTGCAGTCCCGAACAAAATGGGAATGTTCCGGTGCATTGCTTTCCCTGAGCTGTTTCAAAATATTATCGTTTCTTTTAATTGCCGTTACACTTCCCTCTCACTTTAAAGTGAAGTACTTTCCCTTTGTTATCAAAAACTATACACAAATTTATATACAAAATTTTACCAATATAGTTTTCTGTGTGTCATGGAAATGCCCCAAAAATGTTTTTTGTCCGAAATTTGTATTGCTCTTTTCATTTTTTTCCACCTCTTTTCATTCGTATAAATAGCAACAAAAATTTTAATAAAAAATGATCCAATTTCATAATATATTTTTTTGCAGTTAAAAAAAATGATCCCCGGAAATTTAAATTTGGCAGCTTTCAAGTATCCGCTTGGTTTTATTCGTGTGATTGAGTTTGTAAGTGAATAGAGAAACATTTTTCGAAAAAAAAAGGAACAGAATTTCATGATTTAAGATTTTTATTATAATCGCGATTGCGGCTGTGAATAGTTGGGGAGTGACAGTTGAATGGAATTGTAAAGTTACGAATGGTACAGTGTCGACCAGTCGACAGAGTGTACACACTTTCTCGTGAGTTTTTTTCTGGTTTTATAGAAAATAAAAAAGGATCGAAAAAAAAGGAAAATGAAAAAGCAATTGGCTTATTTTCTAGATTTGTTTTTTTTTTCAAAATTACAGTACCGGCCATAATCTTATTCCGCATGGGTTTTTGGACCATAACTTTTCTCAATGTTAATCAATTTGGCTCAAATTTTCAGACAATGTTTGTAGCATGGTATGCCACATATAAAACAAAAAATACCAAAAAATATATAGAAATAGAGAAATAATCAACAATTTATGAAAAATGACGAAAAACGATTATTATCATTTACCAGTTTAGACCGACCGGGAACCTGTAAAAAATTGAGAAAACGGTAAAATCAGATTAAAATAAGTTTAATAGTTTGTGGCGCATCATTTCGCATCAATAACCGCCTGACATCTTCTCGGCATCGAATCCAGAAGTGTGTCAATGACCGACAGTGAGATGCTCTTCCAAGCTGCTACCAGTTGGACAAAATTCTGATCGGCATTCGTGCTCGCTGACCTCGGAATCGTTTTTCCAGCCGAGGATATTTTGGAGCACACAATGAGACCGTGGGCTCTGCGAAATGTCGGCCGGTCGTTTGTCTTTCAACGATACAACGACCCGGAGCATACGTCGGGACATGTCGAGAATTGGTTTCGTCGACGATATGTGGATCTTCTGGAGTGGCCATCTCAAAGTCCCGACCTGAATCCAATAGAGCATCTCTGGGAAGAGCTGGAAAAACGATTCCGATGTCAGCGAGCACAGAATTTTGTCCAACTGGTAGCAGCTTGGAAGAGCATCCCACTGTCGGTCATTTGCACACTTCTGGATTCGATGCCGAGAAGATGTCATACGGTTATTGATGCGAAATGATGCGCCACAAACTATTAAACTTATTTTAATCTGATTTTACTGTTTTCTCAATTTTTTACAGCTTCCCGGTCGGTCTAAACTGGTAAATGATAATAATCGTTTTTCGTCATTTTTCATAAATTGTTGATTATTTCCCTATTTTGATATATTTTTTGGTATTTTTTTGTTTTATATGTGGTATACCATGCTACAAACATTGTCTGAAAATTTGAGCCAAATTGATTAACATTGAGAAAAGTTATGGTCCAAAAACCCATGCGGCATAAGATTATGGCCGGTACTGTACCTAGAACTCGAAAAATTGCATGGCAAGCAAATGCTTTAAACACTTTTGTTAAAGTCGGTAGCTACCGCAGACATCGAAATTTAGAAAAATCGTATGCCAACTCGTTTTTTGTTAAATTTTAAATTCTCATAAAATGAAAATGCAGATAACCAAATGAAGAAATCAAGCAAAAAGTAATGAATTTATAAATAACAAGCAGTCTATGGAAAATTGTTGAAAAAGTAAAACATCAAAAAAAAGTGTGCTTGAAAAATTATTGGATTTTTCACATAATAAGTTTTGATAAGATTTTCCAATTTCAAGCTTCAACTTTTGGAAAGAAATATGTTCCTGTCTTTAAAGACAGTGTACCCATTATTGGATTGGGTGGAAGCAATGTAACTGAGACCAAAATAGGCCTCGGACTTATTTCAAAACTATTCTTGGAATTTTTCAAAAAAATTAGTCTAGAGCTAAGTGGTTCAAGACAATGCCCTGGAAACAAATTTTTAAAAAATGCGACTGGTTTGAATATGAGATTTATTTTCATCTCATAGAAGTAAGCGCCTCTTTCAACGGTTTTTGTATTTAAAGATAGCGTGTCAGATGATTGAATCCGAAATCGTAACAAAATGTTTCAAATTAAGCACAACTCATGAAAAATTATCACTGTTTGCATAAAAAGTTTAAATATTGAAATGCTTCTGAAAACTTTTGTTGATCATTATCGCGCAGATAATGATATAAGGAATGATGATAGAATAATATAAGCCATAATTAAAAAATAAATAATTGCAGACTCTCAAAGGTACACTTGACCGGATGTGATAATTCCTCACTCGACCTCTGGCCATCTGAAGATAGTGCCAGCGGGTAAGTTGATATTCCGTTGGAATGTTTTGATAGCCTTTCCGTTCAGAAGTGCTGGATTCTTCTACTTTGTTAATGTTACCGCATTGATTTACGTTATTATCATATCATTTGTCTACGTCATTTTCTGGAGCATTTATGAATCTGAGAAGCGTATTCCATTGGCTGTGAGTTTACCATGACCCTTTTCGCTTCACAATCAATCTCACAATTTCAGGACCTTGGAATAACTGCACTATTCTTCATCCTTTTCTTCTTCTGCTCTTCGGTTTGGTGGGCTGGATCAAATACAATTGGAGAAGCGACATCGTAAAAACGTTCACTTTAAAAAAAATATGACTAAAGAATTAATTTCAGAGATGATCATTTGTTATCACTTTTCACCAAAGATTCGTGGAAGGGCCAGAATGCAACATTCTCTAATCGTGATGTGAATAATGGAAAACTTGCGATTTCAGTGGTTAGTTTCTTAGAAGTGTTTAAAAACAGTCCCACCGTTTTTTTTTCAGCTCGCCAATTGGGTATGCGTCTTCTGTTTCGCTTTCAATTGTTGGTGCATTTGGAAGGAAGTTGTGCCGAGAGATACATCAGATCCAACACAAATCGCTTAAATAGTTTGTTTTGTTTTCAACTTTTTGTTATTCTCACAAACGGCATGCCATAATTTGTGAATTTAATATTCTCGTGTCAGTTTCTGTTTCTGTTTGTAAAACATTGTTCCAATAAATATATGACAATAATATATAACCAAATTAAAGCTTCGATTACTTAATTTAACACTTTTTGGACAGCTCTAGTAATAAACTGATATTTAAGGTTGTCAATTTATCAATTGATAGCGTATTGGCAAATGGAAGACAAAAATTGAAAGATCTCACTTTAGAAAGAAGAATAAGAATAAGCATCACTATTTATTTCAGGAAAAATTCTAAAAAATACTAAAAAAAATCATCACACAAACAGTGAGGTCTCAGGTGATGCACTTCCATTTTCATTCGGCTCCGGACTCATCAGTTTATTGAACTCCTGAAGAAAAAACGATTTACTTCAAACTACATGTCTCTCTAAAACCAACCGCCGACAATTTTCCTTCAATTTCATTTATTGCATTGATCATTTCCTTGCCATATTGATCAACTTCACATTTCGATTTGATGAAGATCAAGACGACATAAACGGCATAAATGAATTGGATTCGTTGAGTCATCACAGAAGACCGCTGAGTTATCAGTTCTTCGAAGTGCTTCTCCAAATTCGAAACTTCATGTTTTTCGGCAAGAATTGTCAGCATTGCATCTATAAACACATAAGTCGCTGATTGATTCACCCCATTCTCACATTGCACAACAATTGGCCCTTGTGGTCTCTATAAAGTGCTTTATTTTTTTTGGATAATATTATTTTCAAAACTTACTCCTTTCGCTATATTTTTCGCAATCATCAGTGGCAATTTGTGACTACTCGGAACGAATCCTTTCGCCCAATGAGCATATGACAACAATTTCACCAAGTTGCTATTTGAGCATCCGTTTGGAAGTACTTCGAGGATGTATTCAACTGGTGTATGTTTGCTTTTAGCTGGTTTGACCTGAAAAAATGAGATTTTCAAAAAAAAAAACCTTGTTTTATTAACTAACCGATTTACAAGTGACAAAATAATCGCCATAATTGAAATAGGCTTCCTTTTCACATGGAAAAAATGCAGGAAACTCTGGCCCCGTCTTGTTTGTCAAACTGACGATCACTTCGACATTCTCATTGAAAACCATATTCCAATAATCATCCAAAGTATTTGAAAGCGGATGCTGAAATTCAGGTATATTGAAAAAAAGTTGAACCTAATTTTTAAAAAACCTGCGTCAGAATGTACTGCCGTTTCAAACCATCAAATGCGACCTTGTTCGCATGAATGTAGTCATTCTTCGTGGCATCATTCGCATCCTTCACCTTCAGCTTAACTCTCGTTTCATTCATGCAAAAATTATCCGAACTTCGATTCTTCGGTCCGTTCGCGAAAAACGTTGTGAACGTTTTTCCAGTCACCGGAATGCGCAACAACGTTTCGTTGTAGAATTTTGCGAGCGTTGTTGATTTTTCTGAAAATTCATGAACAAGATTCTTCGAAATATATATAAGGATATACCGAGCTCGGACATCGCATCCACAAACTTCTTGTATTGTTGGTTTTTCTCATTGTAATCTGCTTCCTGAAAAACTCGTATAATTAATGAAGTCTTGAGGAACGAGGAATGTCTGTAAATTGTTTCTCTGTCAGTTTTAAGCTTCATCAACATTATAGGAGGGCTTTACGGAGATTATGAATGCGCCTGGGATGAATGAGCTTTTTTCGTGTTTCGTTAATAAATAGCTATGCAGAATGCTTATATTAGTCCTTTTTAATTCATGTATTTTTTCTTTTTTTTTGGACTTTTCATGCCTGCGGACTAGTTTTCGCCGGTCTAGGCCATTGTTTTGAGGCGTGTTTTCTCGGCTTCTAGGTGGTTTTAGAAAATTTAAAAAACAAATTTGGAATGAGAGTGAAGTCTATTTTCATCCCAGGTGCATTCATAATCTCCGTAAAGCCCTCCTTTAAGTCAGTTCTCCCGGCAAACACAAGAGCCACCAAAAGTGCGTTAGGCGAGAGCACATATGGTTAATCTATCAAAGGGTTATTCTAAATTTTAAAAAAGTTTGAATATAGGGTGTTGCTTCAATACGTTTTCTAAGACACGTTTTCAGAATTTAAAAGCTGAACAAAATTTGAAAAATTCTCTAACAAAACTCACATTCTTATACTCAGCAACCTTCTTTTCAGTTGTCGATTTTTTTTCTAACGCCGTCTTCTCCTCAGCCTTCTTTTCACCATCAGTAGGCGGTCCATGCTTCTCAGACTTTTTCTTCTTCGACGATTCGCTGTGATTCTTGTCCACTTCAGCCTTTTCATCCATCGCATCAACGCCACCGCTAGTTGGAGTCGTTGTAGTTGTTCTCGTAGTCGTTGTGGACGTCGAACATGGAGAAACAGCTTGAGGTGTACGTGAAGACGGGGCTTTTCTATCCACATCCGATTTATGCTTCTTCTCTTCTTTATCTTTCTTTCTGAAATTTTTTTGATTAGGCTTCCAAGAATCTAAGAATTCAAGAAAAACCAACCGAAACAACCCAAACAGAAACGTCGGATTCTTCGATTTCTTTTTCTTGTTCCTAGATGATTTTGTTTTAGCAACACTTCGTGATGCTTCAACATCCTTTGCATCCTTCTTCTTTTTCGGTTTCTTCATCGACTTTCCTTGAATTCCTTCCTTCGATCCACCCTTCTTTTTGCTCTTTTTAACTTTTGTGCTTCTTTCGATACTCCTGGAAAACAACAATTGAATAAATACTTTGAAAAACTAATAGATACCCTGGTTTCGAGTCTTCCTCCTCATCTTTCTTCTTGCATTTTTTTGAAGTTTTTTCAGTGCTGAAATCAGATCCATAAGGTTGGTTTGAAAACTCCAACTCACTTAGCTATCACTTCGTTATCCATAGATTTTAATATTCAACTGTTTCCAATTGAAACGACTTTAAAGGTGACAGCGAAATGATTAAAATCATCCTTCGAGTAAACAATCCACGTATTTCCACGTATTTGGGAAAGGTCACGTCACGTGAATAACGTGGAACAATCAAACAAAACAAAGTAAACATCGAAATAACCTCATTCCAGTTTTTTCCGCTACAAGGAAACTTTATAACAATATTTCAAGATAATTCAATTATTTCTCAACAATGGACGGATCTTTAAAGTTTGTTTCACTTTATTTTTCCACCTCTATTCATCAGAAAATAAATTGTATAGAAAAGTAAAGCCAGAATTTTCAGAGGAAAAGAAAAAATCAAAAGTGGTGAAAAGCTTCAAAAATCTGGACCAGAATGTGATGATCATGAAGTTCCTTCAAACGACCGACCCTCCAATCAAGAGAGAAAAAAGAAGAAGGATAAGAAATCGAAAGGAACGAAAAGACGGTTGAAAGAGAAGGAAAAGCCAAATTCGCGTGAATTAAAGAAGAAGAATTCGGATTTGTTTGCGAAATTAACTAAAGCGGTTGATAAGCTTATGTGAGTTTAGATAAGGCTTTTGTTTTTTTCTGGGGCATCGGAAGTTTAGAATTTGGAGCATAACCTCGAAATGTCAGAGACTTTGATTGATTGTGTATAGAATTCTCTACAAGATTATGAAACAAAATATTCTGGGCTGATACTGTCCACCCGAAAATTTAAAAAAAAATTGAGACCGATTTAGTTTTTCAATATGTTTCGTTATTATAACGTGAGCTTCTGTTATCTTCCATAGTTATAAAGTTGAATAGCAGGCCGTTAGCTTTCAAAGGATACCAAAAACATCCTCAATTTCAAAGCAGCAGCTGAGTTATGAGGCACCAAAGTTTTTAAATGAACGTGGGTGCTCCCGCCAACAGTGGATGGGCTCATTTTCTATTTACAAGTTGATATACTATCAGTCATTCGTTTTATAATTCTGAATTTATGTATCACGATTAATCTCTACTGATCAAAACAGGCGTTTTCATAAATTCATAATTAAATTTTCAGTGCACCGAAGAAACCAGAAAAGAAGAGAAGCAAGCGAGATTTGGATAGGGAAAAGGAGAAGGAAATTGAAAAGGGCAGTACCAAGAAGAAATCGAAAACTCATGCAGAAGATGTTGAAGGTTGTATTGATTCTAAAATTCCACAAACACAAGTTATTACGAAGAAACCCCCGAATAAGGATGAAGAGCCGTCGCCAAAAGTTCCGGATCCAAAAGTTCCGGAGCCAGTGTGTTTTCCCTTCTTTTTGAGAGCTCCAATAATCAGTTGTTTTCAGGAACCAGAAGCGCTCAAGAACTTGGAAGTGATCCGGAAATTTGTCGAAGATATCTTGCAAATTGAGCAGAAGGAGAAGGGAGTTGGAGCGTTTTATGTGCAATGTCTGTTGAGGAATCAGATTCAGAATTTGAACTACACGTCGTGTAATGCGAATAAGAACAAGAATAGGACAAATGATCTGATCTGTTTGGAAGAGAGTAGGGTGAAGTTGAAGAATCCGAAACAAGGAGGAACAGACTACATTCATGCGAGTCGTGTAAAGTTCAGTGGTTTGAAAAAGGAGTACATCTTGACTCAGGTTAGTTCCAATTTTTAAAGATTTTCTCAATAATACAAATTTCTTCCCAGCATCCACTTCCCAACACAATTGAAGATTTCTGGAATGTGGCGTTTCATGAAAATGTTGAGACGGTTATTTCGCTTACAAATGTGCTCACCCCGCCGAACATGAATCCACCGGATTATCCGGCGTTCTTCCCATTTGAAAAGGAGTCTTATAACAATTTGGGTGACTTCTTCCTCTCGTGCAAATTGGTATGTTTTATTTTTTTCAAACTTCTTTTTTTTACAAAAAAACACAATTTTATAGGTAAAAGTGCCGAAGAACAAGTATTGTCCCATAGAGTACAATTTGGAAGTTTTGCCCAATGCATGCTCACAAAGTAACAATCTCAAGATTTTACAATATAAATTCTGGGGAAGAAATTTGATGCCAGCAAGTCCGAAGGTTATAATGGCATTGCTGAAGGCATTGAATGCTAAGGTTATTTTTAAATATGAGATATTTTATTTACTTTTTTTTTAGAAATCCAATGGTCCAATAATGGTGCAATGTGAATCGGGAATTCATCAGTCGTCGGTTGTCGTATTTGTCGACGCAATTTATACGACTCTTGAGGAAAATCGGCCTGTTATGGTGATTTTTTTTTTCATAAATCAAAAAATATAACTTATTTTCAGTTGGAGAAAATGCTCACCGAACTACGATTCCAACGATTTGGAATTTTTCCATCCAAATCACACTTCATTTATACGATTCACGTGGTCTTGATGATGTTGAGGGTTTGTTGTTTTTGGTTTGAAGTTTTGAAATATCGAATACTTATTTTTTTATAGATCAAACTCACAGTTACAAAACAAGGAGCTGATATTTTGAAAAATGTGGAGATTATTAGTCAAACGCTTTCCGGTGATTGTTTGAAGGAACACTCGACGGAACCTCATGAGCTTCACGCACTGTCACCGGATTATGCGGAATTGGCTTAAAATGATTTTCTATTTTTTCGAAACACAAATGTCAATAAATTCATCATTATCATTTCCTTCGTCATGATAACTAAAATTTCTCTTTCGTTGCCGTTTAACAGGGAGGTATTTACAAAGATTTATTAGGAAGTGCATTGGGTATTGGGTAATACGTTGTTTCTTTCAAAAAACACCAACGCGGAATAACTATTTTTGGCAAACCGCCCGAGTATCAACCTCTTCCGTACTGTGTTCCACACGAGACCCCTTAGACATTTGGCACACACCTCCCTTTAAACGTGCACTTAGAGAAATTTATACAATTTTCCATTTTGATAATGTTCATTCACTTGTTCCATAATTTTCGTTCTATCTTTGGAGGGATCGTAAATTTTAAATGTAAGATATCGTTCATCCTCTAAGATTTTATCTTTAGAAATTCAAGAACATTCCATAATAATTCTTAGCTTTACTGGAAGTATGCACAAATATTTAGTAGAAACAACGAAGTTAATTAAAACAAAAACATTGAAATGCCAAAATAACAAGTTAACAACAACTGAATACCCTAACAAATGTCTCAATAGACTGGAAAATCTGGATTAATTTTGCTTGCCCATTCATCATAACCACCAATAATATCGCGAACGTTGTAATCTTTCAGCTTTTCTCGTAGAATTTCAACAGCCCTTTGTGAATCATTTCCTCGGTGGCAGATTACGAATAAATCTGAAATTGAAAAGAAATTTAGTGCCAAACAAGGATTTGCTTAACATGCCTTTTTGATCGGACAACTTTAATCTTTCACTAATTTCCTGACTGCTCAATTTTCGAACATCGCTGAGAGTGACATCTGGAAATAAAGAATACCTATATTTTAAAAATTTGATTTAATTATTTACTTGAAGCCTCCGGTAAATGAGCAATTTCAAACTCAATTGGGGGCCTTGTATCCAGAAGTGTTGGCACGGAAACCCGTCGGATGTCTCGATAACTTTCAACCGAAACTCTTTCCGAATCTTTTAACAATTTGATACTCTCTGTTTTGTCATGTGCTCCCGCCCCACAGAATTGAATATAATCAATAGGTGCAGTGATTGAAGGATTCTCTCCACATACTGCACAGTTTTTGTCTCGTTTTCTAAGGCTGATTGTACGGGTTTTTCCATCGCGACCATTGAAAAGCAGCATTTTTCCAGCGAATGGGCCTAATAGGAATATGTTATCAAATAAAGGTGTTCAACAAATTACTCACTTTGTAATCCGGACGCGATTTTAATAACTTCTAATGCTTGTAAACTTCCGATCATTCCAACAATCGGGCCCAAGACGCCTCCTTCATTGCAATTCGTAACTGTAGATGGGTCTGGTGGTTTTGGAAAAAGGCAGCGATAACAAGGACAATCTTCCCCAGAATGATAAACGGATAGTTGACCATCCCATCGAAGAGCACTTCCAGAAACTAGTGGTTTGTTTAGAAAAACGCACACATCATTCACGAGATATCTATCTTATCAATTGTTATTATAGAATTTTGGAAGATAAATACCTGGTTGCAGCATTATCTGAGCAATCACAAACAATATCGTATTCTTTTATAATTTCCATAGCGGTTTTACTGTCAAGTGTTTCATTATGGGTGTTAACTTTGACTGAAGAATTCAACCTGGAAAAGGGGTTATACTCGAGTTCTCCATCTTTCAGGAATAAATTACTGGGTTATTGTTTGCTTCAGAGATTCAGTTTTCAGAATACCAACTCTGTTTTCCTTGTGTGCCACTTGTCTATGCAGATTGTCAAGAGAAACCTTTAAAAAACTTGTTGTTTTGTCAAATTAAAATTAATCACCGTATCATAATCAACAATTCCGATAGTTCCAATTCCTGCCCCGCCAAGATAAAGTCCAACAGGACAACCTAATCCGCCAGCTCCAACTATTAACACTTTAGTCTTCAGCACGTTTTTCTGACCTTTAAATTTGAAGAATTTTTTAAATCACCGTTTAAGGTTTTCATTATTTTCTTACCAGAAACTTCAAAGTCGTTGACTAAAATTTGTCGGCTATATCTACCAGCCTCCTGCTTTGTTAATCCGGCTTCCCAAGTGTTATCTTCCATTTTGAAGCGAGAAAAAAATGAAGTAAAATAAATATATGGGGTAAAATGGAGAGGCACATTAACAAAAATGCAAGTGCGCTCTATCGCACACCTCTCCGCCGCATTTTATTCTTTTTTCTTTTTTCGTTAATTCCAGCTTCTTCTTCTAATTTTTCCATTTTGTTGACATTTTTCTTCTTAAATAAATTGTTTGTACTGCTCTGGTTAGTGGAAAATAGTTTAAAAAATTATAAATTAACTCAAACTTGTGATTTTTGACGTGAAATATTGAAAATGAAAAAATCGTTTTCTTTTCGTTCTTCAACAAAACAAATAACCTATATTCTTTGTTTTTCAGATGTTGCTCCAACTGAGCCGTTTCCAAACATCGGTCACCTACCGATCACTGGGTTTTAGACGATTTGCTTCATCACATGGGCATTCTGATGCGAATGTTGAACGCAAACCAGATAATTACAGGTATTCGAAGCATTTTATATAACAATTAATTTATTTTCGTTTTGCAGGCCAGGATCTGATTCATATGCATACGAAAACCCGTGGCCAAAGTTGAACGGAGGTAGATTGGATTGGTTGTTTGGAGATGGTTGGAGAAGACCTTTAGCCAAGGATCAAGGAGCTAAAATGGTATTTTTTCATAATAGCGTTCCAATTGCAATTGATTTCTTAATTCAGAGAAGAGAATGGATTTGGTTTTCTCAAGTTGCACATGATGAACATAAAGATTGGGCTAAGTTCCACCAGGTATTTGAAAAATCAGACTAAAATTATAAAATTTTTGAATTTAGGCTGCTTTCCTCCTTTTCACAGTTTTGACCACATGGTTCACATGCTGGATTATGTTCGCTCGTCCAGATTGGCCAATGGGACGTGAATGGGCATTGAGAGAAGCGCATTTGGAAATTGCTAGAAGAGAAAAGGCTGGACTTCCACTTATCAGTTCTGAATTGATTCCAAGGTATAATAATTTGATTATTTTGGAAAATACAATTATTTTCAAAACTTCAGAGAACGAGCAATTGCTACTCTTCCATCCGATGAAGAACTCAGAGATTTCGACATCCTCATCTAAGATTTTAGAATCAGTTTGTTTTTTTAGAAAAAAAATAATTCTGCGAGTTTTTGTTCCTCAAAATGTGTAATTGTCCATTGTTTAGTCTCTAGTGATCGAATCGTTTTATGAGAAGAGTTGTAACCCTTATTATCATCATCATTTTTTAAACTTTTCTATTCATGAAAAAATGTAGTTCAAAAATTATTATTAATGCCACGGTCTTGGATTTCTTGTCATGCTTGACGAAACAATTCTTTTGGATTTCTCGGCACGCTCATTTCTATCGACGGATTTCAATCGACTCGCTGATGTACTTCTCCAAAGTCGCCCACCGAACACACTGTTTCTAAAAAGTGATTAATTTTGCACAAATAGTTCTTTAACATAAGAAAACCTTTTCTGATCATAAGCTTCCCGAAGTTTCAGAAAATCAAGGGAAGGTTCTAATAAACATGGATATTGCTCCTTGAATTGTGGAAGATCTGGATCAAAAACAAATATCTTAATTCCAAAAACTTTCTAATACTTCCTCTCAAATGCACCGTCTTGAACCCTCGTTGAAAAAGAACATTTGAAACTCGTTCACTTTCTTTTCCATAAATTACCAATAGATGTCCCTCAATTCGTGCTTGTACTAAAACTGGCGTTTCATACTGCAGCCGTGCCAGCATTATTCGATCGTAATGGTATGCTGAATGAATTTTAAATTACGGAATCAGCGCGTCAAAGATTTGCGATGAAAATACCATTTGTGATGTGTGATTGAAGAAATACATCATAGTCATTGACATCAATCACAAAGAAACTGTCGGGAGATTTTGAATTTTCGATTTGTTCGCATTGTGCGAGAAGCCAGCCAGCCTGAAAAAAATAAGAATTTTTGAATGTTTCAGGATTTAAAGGAGGGCTTTACAGAGCTAATGAATGCGTCTGGTATGAAAATAGACTTCATACTCATTCCAAATCGGTTTTTAAAATTTTTTTAAACCACCTAGAAGTGGAAAAAAAGAGCCTCAAAACAATGGTCTAGAAAAAGTGTCGGCTTAAAGGGGGGCTGAGGGGACGAAATAAATTATTTAAAAATGATGAAAGTATGATTGTTGATAAATAAATGAAAAAAAAATCCAAAGAAAAACTCAAAAATTCCGAAAAAAATCTCATACCTCCTCTCTTCGCCCTAATGGCCGAAGAAACGCTTTTTAATTTTCTAGGCCGTCTCTTTTTTCTCGGCCGCCTAATTTTATTTTTTAATACTCTTTTATACATTTCTTTTGAACGTTTATTTGTTTTAAAGACAGCTGTTCAGTTAATTTGACCCTATCTGGTCTTAGTTTCAAAAATTAGAGCGTTCTCTAATTAGTATAATGCAATTTATGCGAAATCACACCGATAAATACACGCGTCATAGCAGCGGTCCAAAGTTGAAAAAATCAAATTTTGAATGCGCGCGTGTCCGTGCGACGCGGTCGGTGTCCGTGCAACGCGGTCGGAATTGGCGCGAAACACAATTATTTGAATTTGGCTACATGTTGGTAATGTTCTTTGGACCACCTGGGCTCCCATTCGAATTTTGATTTTTGCCTTGAATTTTGGTCGTGTTAACTGACAAGCTGCCTTTAATACTCTTTCATGGATAATTTTCTCTGAAAAAAAATTGGAAAGAAGAGAAAAACAAGATAAAAAAATAGGCGGCCGAGAAAAAAACAAATGGACTAGAAAACAAAAAGCGTTTCTTCGGCCATTAGGGCGAACACCTGAGTTATGGTTTTTTTTCGAAATTTTTTTCTCACTTTCGAGGTTTTTTTTTTTGATTTTTTTTTCATTTATTTATCAACAATTATACTTTCATCATTTTAAAACTATTTATTTCGTCCCCTCAGCCCCCCTTTAAAACCCTCATTTGTTGGATTTCTAGGCAGCAATCCCGATTTCTTGAGCTGGTGTCAATTCGAGAGAAAATTAATTCGGGAGACAGACAATTTGGGAGACTTCAATTCGGGAGAAATTGTGATTTCCGAAGGATAAAAAATGGCAATTAGAAAGAATGAAAAAATACCTTGAAATTATTGAATTTTTTCCAATTCAAAATCTACGTTTTTTTGTTAAAAAAAGTTATCCCAGGGTGTTTTTTCGACCTTAAAATTTTTCAATTTCTCCCGAATTAATTGTCTCTCGAATTGACATCTGCTCGATTTCTTATATTTTGTTTTAAATTTTTTTATCAAATCAGGATTTTTTTCTAATTTCTAGGATTCGTTTTACCTTATATTGAGAATTTAAAAAAAACTCCTCCTTTAATAACAAAACCCCCTTAAACTAACCAATTTGTCGATGTCTATAGAATTATGCGGATCGGCAGCCAAAAGCATTGAATAACAACTTGATGACTTCTATTCTAAAAACATGAAAAAACATTGGAAGAGTCGAAGAGACGCAGACATGAACAATTATAATATAAATACGTCAAAAATTTTGGTTTTATATAAAAGCTCAATAGAGTGCATGAAACCTGTGTACTTGAGCTGACTAACTTGGTTGCTAAGGGAACAACGATTGATGAAAAAATGGAATGAAAAAAATGTTGAAGAAGATGGATATTAGTGTTTGTTTTGCATCTTAAATTAGTAACGGGGGGTTAGTGACGAAAACATGTTATAAGTTTTCGGAGAATATTTTTTGAATAGGAATTTACTGAAATATTTGATAGAAAGATGTGAAAATTGGTATTAATCGGTGTTTGCCATTCTTCGGCACGATTAGGTTCCCAGAAGAAAATACATGTTTTTTTTTGTTTGAATTCGAGTTTTTCGTAAATCTCGCGGATTATGCCGATATAATCTTTGTAATTAACACCGGAGCGAAATAAGTACCAATATCGAGGTGAACAGATAAAAGCACCTGAAATTGTCGTTGCTTTCGAGAATAAGAATATGGATACATACCGTATTTCTTTTTTTGTACTCATAGTGGGCGGTTTTATCCTTTGTTGATACAAATTTAAATATTATATTTTTCAGAATAAGAAAAGTGCTAATCTCGTGTCACGATGTGCCTGGAATTGAGAATTTAGAGGATTTTGAAACTGATATACAAATAATTATTTGGCATCTTGAAGATGAAAAAGCTTCAATTTAAAGAGAGTTGTTCAGTTAATTTGACCCTACTTGATCTTAGTTTCAAAAATTAGAGCGTTCTCTAATTAGTATAATGCAATTTATGCGAAATCGCGCCGATAAATACAGGGTGACAATTAATTATGTGAACAAAACTCGCTTCACCGCGAGCGGAGTACTGTAGTGTTTTTCTTGATTTTTCTTTTCAAAATAGTTTTCAAAAATATTTTTTCGTTTTAAAACTTCGTTTTAAAACCCGAATTTGAAGGCGGAAGAAAATCGGTACATAAGAGCACAACGACTACTCCGGTGGGCCGCGGTGAATGATCTCAAATGAGTCGTCTTCAGTGATAAGACGCTGTTTTCTCTCGAAGGCTACCAAAATTCTCAAAACGACAGTAAACTGTTGCCAAATGAAATTATCAAATTTTCGACGGCCGTTACAAACAAAAAATCGCATTTTCGGGCTAGTGTGATGATTTGGACAGCAGTCACCTCAACTGGCAAGTTAGATCTACCATCGCTCGTAATTCTATTGAATTATTGAATTGATTCCAATTCAAAATCAACGTTTTTTTCTTGAAGGCTCGTAGAAAAGAAAGTGGAGGGGCTTTCGAATATCTTTTGTAATATGTTGTTGTCAGGCCTTTTTCCTTCTTGAATAAAAAACTTCATCTCAATACATTAGTTCGTTCGAGTTTTATGATGCGTTGAGTGTGTTCCCTTAATTAATTGTCACCCTGTACATGCTTCATAGCACAAAATTGCAAAAATCAAAATTTGAATGCGCGCCGGATCGTGCAACGCGGTCGTAATTGGCGCGAAACACAATTATTTGAATGTGGTTGGTATCTTTTTCTAGACTTCCTGCCCCCCCCCCCCATTTCTATTTTCATTTTTCGCCTTGAATTTGGATCTTATTAACTGACCAGCTACCTTTAAAGACAGTGCGCCACTTATTTTGGTATACATTTAATTGCAGAATACATTCATTTGCAGAATACAATGATACAATTACTTAAATTTTTTGAACGCTTAAAACGAAAAACTAATTCCACAATTTCCAAATTCCAGTTTACGCTTTATGTCTGCGGAGTTTTTTTTAATTGGTATACCATGGTAGTCTTGCGGAAGCGTCCAATTAATTAAAAAATCAAAAGTGCCAGGAAAAGAAAAATTTCAGATGTTTAACAAATTTTAGATTTTTACGCAAAATATTTTGGTATTTACAACATTTTCCGATAAACCCCTTATTTCGTGAAGATGTGACCTTTCATTCACGCGTTGAAAATATCCACGTTACAAAAGTAAAAACCGACCCCCCATGTTTGGTCGCCCAGGACATTTTGAGAAGATAGGTTTTTGTCAAAAGCTATGCTATTCAGGTAAACTAACGTTCATAAGTTCTTTCCGCATTTGTTTTATTTTTTCAGTCATTTAATTGTTATCACAATTTCAATATTTATTTGCAATATTGGCGCGGAATTAGTAACAATTAATCAGAAAAATCATGACGATATAATGAAATCAAATTGGGTTGGATTTCAGTTTTAAAACATCTGAGAGGAGCTTTATTTTCAGCTCATGTTCGTTTCATTCACCGCCGAATGGTGTCCGTATTCTCGGCAACTCCTTGAAAATTTTAACCTTGCTGCAAAGGGGTATGAGGAGAAATATCCAGAAAGTAAGACTGTCTGGGGAAATGTGGATTGTGTTCAAGAGGTATATTCTTGACGATCTTAACAAAATACTTTGAAAAATAATAAAAAAAAAGATCATAACGGGCAAGTTTCAATGAAATTCGGACTGTGGCCTTTCAGATTTCTAGGCCATTGGTCTAGGATTTCGAATCTATCTTCCGTTACATTGAAAATTCTGGAAAAAAACGAGATTGGGACGTGTTCTACAGTGAAGACGTTCAAGTCTAATCTCAATTTCAATGTGCTGATTTTCTTCCATAAATCATCAAAAAAATTTTCTAAATTTAATTTTAATTAATAATTAATTGAGACTTCACCTCTCTTCTTTAATTCCAGAATCAACTTGCATCTACTCATTCAATTAGCAAATATCCAACAATGAAAGTATATTTTTATGGTTACTTTGTAATGGAATATAGGTTACTGCTCTACATTTCGAATTTTAGCTAATTATATATTTTTGCACAGGATGTCGAGAACACCAGAAGCTTTGATTGAATTTGTCAACCGAATGGAAGATATTAATAACATTGTTACTGTTGTAAGTTTTATTTTGAAGGAAAAAACATTTACGGATCCAATAATTGGCAAAAATGAAAATAGACTTTATATTCAATCCAAATATATTTTTGGAGTTTTCTAGATACACGCAGCGAAACGCGATTCAAAATAATGACCTAGAAAAAACTTAGGCCTGCGCGATCATTGTTTTTTTTTGTGTTTTTCAACTACATCCATGACGAATGATTAAGAGGCGATGTCCGAGTGGCGTTGAATCATCGTGCCCTAGACCGAATAATTGTGCTATCAACTTGAAACTTCGTGTGTGAGTGCGGTAGGGGTCAAAGATTATTTTCGTATCATAAAACCTGTGAAGTGTCCCGGGAGCTCGGAGGGAGCTCCCCGTTTTGTCTTACAACTTTGGCTAGCTATAACTTTGCTTATTTCCCGAACTATGAGCAGATATGTATATTATTAGAAAGCTCTCATTAAGTTCTACAACTTTATTGTTGACAACAAAGCGCAAAAATTTTTTTTAAAGTATGAAAATGTTGAAGATAGAAAATTAGATTTAGTTTATTTTAGCCAAATATGTCAAAAAATGACACCTTTTGGCCAAAAATTAACATTCAAATGAGCTAACCTTAAAATTGAGCTTTTTGTTTCAAATTTGAACTTAAATGGTCGTTTTTATCATTTTCTTCCATTTTGAGCCATTTTTGTCAGAAAAATTAAAAAAAAATTTTTTGAAAATTTTCGATGACTTTTTTTTGGTCAATTTTTCGAAAAATTTTGTAAATGTTTTTTTTGCGTTTTTTGCCAATTTTATATCGTAAACATCATAATTGGTCTTTTTTTATAATAACAGAAACATTTTTGAGCAAAAAACGTTTTAAAAAATTTCATTTTCATACATTTTCATACTCAAAAAAATTTTTTTGCGCTTTGTTGTCAACAATAAAGTTGTAGAATTTAATGAGATCTTTCTAATAATATACATATCTGCTCATAGTTCGGGAAATAAGCAAAGTTATAGCTAGTCAAAGTTGTAAGACAAAACGGGGAGCTCCCCCCGAACGCCGGGGCATTTCACAGGTTTTGTGGTACGAACATAATCTTTGACCCCTACCGCACTCACACACGAAGTTTCAAGTTGATAGCACAATTATTCGGCCTAGGGCACGTACTAACGTGCTAAATTTAACGCGACTCGGACATCGTCTCTTAAATGCCGGAATATTAACACTGTTTTTCTAGACCGTTGTTTTGAAAGGAGTTTTCTCGGTCCCTGAGAATTTGTAAATAATTTCAAAAAATTAATTTAATTGAGTATTGTTATCTTAGTTGCGTTTATTAGCTCTGAGTCCTTGAATTTACTTCAACCTTCTCAATATATTTGTTTTTTCCGACGGAAATTCTGCAAATAACCGAATGGCAAGCAAATCGAGATCCAATCAAATCAACAATAATCATTTGGTTCCCTCGAAACTCTCCAAATTATGATCTTATGTTGAGAGCTGCTGGATTAGTTGCAGATCGAGTTAAAGTGTTGGTCCCACCTGAAAACATGTCATTGAAGACACAACACCATAGTTTGATGTTTTCAATCGATCGCGATCAATTTGAAGAAGTAGGTTTTCTTTTCTAAGTATCAATCAGGCCACTTTATATTCTTTTCAGTTTCCTGGAGACACCTCCAACTTCACAGAAATCGCCGAATGGATTAAACAGCAATCATCCATTCTGGTCAGAGAATTGAGTTATGAAAATGCTGAAGAATTGGTTGAAGAAGGAAAACCATTCCTGGTCCTTTTCCGTGATCCAGCCCATAAATTAATCGACTATAAATACATGAAAGCGATTCGTAGGGAGCTTCATGGTTCAAAGCTCGAAATGAATATTCTGATCACAAATGGAAATATTGTTCATTACCCTCTACAGAAGATCGGAAAAAGTCCTAAAGACATGCCAATTCTTGCACTTGACTCTTTTGTCCACATGTTTCTTGCTCCATTTTCCGGTGACCAAATCTTCGAAGCCGGGAATATTAGAAAGGTATTTAAACATACAATTTTTTTTTGAAAAAATTATAAATGCTATTGAGGTCTCAATTATTCTTAATCATTGCGTTCGGAAGGCTGCTCAACCTCACAGCCCCTCCGCACGCACGCGACGCGGCTGCCGACACTCACACACACTTTAAAAATTCATTTTCCCGCCGATATTTCAGTGTGTGTGAGTGTCGGAAGCCGCGTCACGTGCGTGCGGAGCGGCTGTGAGGTTGAGCAGCCTTCCGAACGCAATGATCAAGAATTATTGAGTTGACAATAGGAAAATAAGTTTTTATAAATAATATATTCAGTTTGTGGACGACTTCGGCACTGGAAAACTGCATCGTAGATTCCACGGCCAAGAAGTAGAAGAGCCTCCAACCCATACACAAGACCCTCAAATAGAAGTGGTTACAATAGAAAGTGCATTCAAAAAACTGGAGCCGGCAAAAAATCGATACTCCTTTGCCAAACAAGAACTCTAAACATTTTATTTCGTGCAATAATTGAATAAATTAACGATGGACACCAAAAATTTGTATAAATATGGATACAACAGAGAAAAAAAAACAAAAAAAAACTACATCCGATATTTTCCCAAAAGCTTATTTTAAGAAAGAACAACTGTTAGAGAAAGCATAGATAATTACAACAATTTAAATATTTTACCTGCAAATTAAATCATTCCCATTTTTTTTGTGAATTAGTGACCAGTGGAAGGTGGTGGATACGCTCCGTATTGCGGAATTGGTGGAGCTTGGAATTGCTGCTGTTGTTGTTGTTGTTGCACATTTGATTGTAGTGAAGTTGGTGGTGGAGCAGCAAGTTGGGTGATACCTATGGAACTCAATGATGGCATTGGGAAATTGATTGGTGCTGGGATTGGAAGCGCTGCAAAATTGAATTTATTTTTTAAATTTACAAAAAAAAGTTCTTACGGTTGGCATAAGAAGTTGGTGGCGTTGGGATCGATGTGTTTGAGAACATTGGTGGGATAGCCGAAGGGATATCGGTTTTGTAAGGTGCTGGAAAATTATAGATTTTATTGCGATTATCTTATTTAGAATAATTATAAAACCTGAATATGCAGGTGGTTGCGATGGGTATGCGGATGTTGGCTGAGAAGGAATCGATGGAGGATAATATGGAGCTTTAAAAAAAAAAATTTTTCAGTAATTCTGGTTGAAATACTCAATTACCTTGATAAGGTGAAGACTGTGCACTTTGTGGTGGATAATAAGACGGAGTTGATGTTGGTACTGGTGGTTGATAGGTTTGATAATTTCCTTGAGGTTGGTACGCTTGTTGATTGAAATAGTTCGCGGCTGGCTGAGCTTGTTCGACATAATGCTGTTGGTGGTGTTGTTGTGGTTGCTGTTGATACGACTGAACAGGGCTCGGAGCAGATGAAACTGGGGCTTGAGCTGGTGCAGAATCGTGGGAATGTCCATGCCCATTGTCATGGGAGTGGCCATGTCCATTTTCGTGAGAATGACCATGATCACCATTGGCATGCGAATGCCCATGACCATTTTGTTCATAGCTCTGTTGTGCAACCGGTGGCAATGGAGCTGGTGGTTGCGGAAGAACTGCAGGTTGAGGAGGCGGTGGAAGATTTTGCACAGGAGTTGGTGGAAGTGGAACTTGGCTGGTGAATTGAGATGGATCTGGGAAGTTTGACGCAGCCAATGGTTTTGCATTATTGACCTAAATGAAATTACTCATTTTAATATTTAATATCAATTTATTATTACCTTATCAACTAGTGGATTACCAACGGGAACTCTTGGCTGCTGTTGTTGAATGCTTTGAAGACTTGGTTTGGATCTATCAACCGAAACTGGGATTCTGTGTAAGTATCCATAGCCAATATCACATCCTAAACAGCCTTCTCCACCCCAGGCTGAATTTGGAGTAAGCGACACCTAAATCAGTTCAAAATGTATTTTTGCTCGAAAAAAAAGAAGGAATTACCTCTCGAACCAAATCAGTATCAACATTGTAAACATACAATTTAAGAGCTTTACCCTCATTTGCTTGAACCAAAGCAATAAGGTCATCCGCTTGATGAAGAACACTTTCAGCACCGAGAATGTAATCAGTATCAGCAACCAAACCAGCGAGTGTTGCTGGAGAATTCGGTTGAACGGAAATCACATGCCAGACATGTTGGCTTGCACCATCAAATGAGCAAAAGCGAATAGAGACACCAAGAAGACCTTGTCCACCCCAATTTTGAGATGGTGTTACACTTGTTTGACGAACCAATTGGCTTTTACTGAGAACATTTTACTTTTTCGATAAATGTATTTGAGATTTTAAAAAAACCTGTTGTAAACTGTGATCTCCAATGGTTTATCGATATGCTGCTTCAAAATTTCTTTCATTGTATCATTATCCTTGTCCTGTAAGAATTTATTTTCAATTTCTACAGAATACAGTAAAATTTCGAATGTGTAGGTTTTAAAAAAAAACTCTACTCACCAATCTCGTATTTCCGATGCAGACAATAAAATCGAAAAATGGTTCCAAACCCGCTGAAGCACCAGGAGAATTCTCTTGGACCTAAAAAATTCAACAAAACATTTTTTTTCCCCGATTCGAAAATTTCTCACTCGAAGTACATGGTATCCTTCGGTTCCGCCGCCTGGAATCGGCACGCTTTCGCTACTTCCCATGCTGAGAAATCTGAAAATAAATGTATTTTTAGAAAAAAGTTGCGAGAATGGATTTAAATTGCGGTTTTCCGAGGAGCCATATAAATTCGCCACGCGTACATGATGCATTGGATGCAAACACCGTCACGACAAAATGCAGATTTTTATTTTTGAGGGATTTTATTTTATTTTATTGTTATTTTCTACTGTTTTCAGATTTTTTGAGCTATTTTCGAGTAAAATGAGCACATTTTATATACGTTTTCGTAAACTGAGAACCACTTTTGCGCGTTACTACGATGCTACACAGTGACGTGACGCGAGTGTCAATTGATTGGAAAACCAAAAGATTTTCTGACAAAAAGATTTTTCGGCAAAAAAATTTTGATGCAAGCACGCTCAACCGCAAAGTGCAAATCTTTTTTGAAAAAAAAATATTTTTGTCGAAAATCTTTTTTTCTAATAATATTTTTGCTTAATAATCTTTCAGCCTATACTCCATTTTTGTGCAATAATTTTCCAATTGTCGGGCGAAATTTTTTCCTCTTTCTTCGGTTTCTTTTTACAAACCGTGAATTTAAAATCGTATTCATATTTTCAATTTTCAATTCATTACTAGAAATCGAATTCCTTTATTTTTTAATGCTTCTAAGCTAAATTGTTCCAACCACCAATTCTTCAACCTTTAAAATGTTTCATTGACATTTAATTAATTTCCTAAATAATTGTTGCACCATTATTGGCGTATAAAATCAATCAATACGATAGTAAGGCCAGATGCAGTCTTCTCCACTCTTTTTTTTCTCGCTTTCCTTGACCACTGCCTCCACAGCGTGCTGCCCTGAGACACACTCTTCACTCACACAACAACGCGCGCACGAGAGAAGGGAAAGAGGAAAAAAGACTTGCTTTTGCATCTTTCCTTCTCTACACTACCATCAACATTCGTAGACCTCGTTTTTAGAACGGGGGAAAAAGCGTTTTTCTTCTTTTTGCTTCTGAAAATAATTTATCGATTATATTATAATAAATATATAATTTTATAGGTATGAATCGCAGAAAGAAGACGGGAAATTCACCGAGGAGTGCATCTCATCATTCGCCACAAACAAAACGACGCCGATTTAATGGTAAGTGTTAAACGAGAGTGTTCATTGAAAACTTGTTGAATTTAAGATTCTCCTTCACCGATTCGAAGAAAACCATCAACTTCAGAAATGGTACGACCACCACCAGAGTTTCCATCATTTGATTATGAGAAGAAATGCCCGACATTGAAAAAATTGACTGATAGTCCACCTGAAGATCAAATCATTGAAGATGAAGAGTTGGTGAGTGTTTAATATATATATTTTTTTGAAAACTAAGATTTGAATAGACCAATTATTCTGACAAAAAGTGTTAAAGTCATAATTTCTAAAAATTTTGAAAAATCAAAAAAATAATTTAAAAATGTAACCTTTTCAAGAAAATATTGCTAAAGCTACGGAAGTTGTAGAAACTGATGTAATATTTTTTTCAATATTTTAAAACGGAAATTGAAACTGATAATTTTATTTTTTTCAAACTTAAAGCTAAAAACTTTATCATAAAATCTCTCCAGGTCTCACTTCAACACGAAATCGAAGCAATGCTTACCGAATGTGCGATGAACACACGTCGTGCAAAAGGTGAACTTCAATTTTTGAACGATGGTGAATTCCCGAAAGAAGATCTCAGAAAAAGGTATTTTATTATTATCTGAATTCTCTTTTTCTATTTTTTAAAATTCAGATTGATGCCTAAATTCGAGTTGAGACAAATTGAGGAAGAAGAGGAGGAAGCTTCGACTTCACCAACAGCGATTCTTGAGAAGGAGGGGTAATATTCAATGTTTTTTTCTTTAAAGGAGGGTTTTAGGGAGATTATGAATGCCCCTGGGATGAAAATAGGCTTCAGACTCATTCCAAATCTGTATTTAAAATGTTCTAAAACCACCTAAAAGCCGAGAAAACACGTCTCAAAACAATGGCCTAGAAAAAAGGGCCACCGGCGAAAACTAGTCCGCAGGCATGAAAAGTCCAAAAAAATGAAAAAAAAACATAAATTAAGATGATAAAACATTAAAAAGGACTACTATAAGCATTCTGCGTAACTATTTATTAACGAAACACGGAAAAAGCTCATAGGAAAAAGTTCGGCCAGGTGGCCCTTTTTTCTAGGCCATTGTTTTGATGCTTGTTTTCTCGGCTTTTAGGTGGTTTTAGAAAATTTTAAAAACAGATTTGGAATGCGTATGAAGCCTATTTTCTTCCCAGACGCATTCATAATCTCCGTAAAGCCCTCCTTTAAATAAGATAATTTTTTTCCAGAATATGTGGACTTCCAGAAGACTATGATGAAGATGATATGAATCAATTTCCGGTTTATGATATTCCTTTGAGGTTTTGGACATGGTGTAAAGCGGATTTTTTGAAAGATGTTGATGCTGATTATTTGAAAACTTTCAAAGAGGGCCTTGTTGATAAATATAGCAACGAAGCGCTGCAGAAATTTTTTGTAAATGGTGAGTTTTTGACAGGATTGAATATTGTTAATGAGTTTTTGGGGGTTCAGAACCCTGGAAGTATCGGAAACGTACAGTTCCAACACGATCAAATCGAGCGAGTAATTCGGGATTGAATTCGTCGAGTAAAACACCGAAGAAGGTTTCGATTTCGAACGATGTTGAATGTAATTGGAGTGGAAGTGGGAAGAGGAAAATGTGAGAACTTTTTTTTTACGGTTTTTGTTTAATCATTAAAAATTTGAAGAAAAACTTGTAGGTCTTCTAGTCGTATTTCGAGTCGTCGAAGTTCGGAGAAAGATTCGGCTAATAATAACAAAATTATGCCAATGATTGGTTCGATGGTTATATCGGCAAGAAGGGAATTTATTGATGGAAAAGAGACACCATTGGTTGCGAGAAGGTCGAGAACTCGGAGAGATGAATCAAGGGAAAGGAGATGTGAGTTTTAAAAAAATATATATATTTAAATTTAAAATAAAACAAATGTTTTAGTGTCAATTTCGGTGAAAAATGAGTCTGATGCTGATTATGAGTCGATAAATGGTACAGAATGCAACGGAGTTGAGAAAGCCAGTCCAAAATGTAAGTTTAAAGGGATTCTTTACTGTTTTTGGGTTTCTATTTCATTTTCATCTTCTTCTTGATATTTTAAAGCCTACACAAGAAACATATTTTTGCGAAATTTCCTTTTATAGTACACGAAAAAAACACATTTACAGGGTAAGGCGGCGAAAGGCCTAAAAATTGCAAACTCTCACATTCGCATGCTCTCTCGCGCGCAGCCGAGCGGTTAGGCCATTCTCTGCCTTACCCTGTAAATGTGCTTTTTTCGTGTACTAAAAAAGGAGATTTCGATAAATTTTTGTGCCTCTATAGGTTTTCAAATACTGTGAAGAGGATGACGATGAAATTGAAACCCAAATTCAGTAAACAGTCCCTTTAAAGGCCTATGAATCCTTTAAAAATACAAATTAATTTTTTTTCAGCGCCGTTGTTAAAAATGGTTAAAAAGGAAAAGGATGAGTTAGAAGATGAAGAGGAATGCGAATCACCAGAAATTGAGCGTTCGTTTTTTTTCTTAAAAATAATTCTCATTATTAATATATTTTTTTTTAGGTAAAACTAATGGTTCGAATGGTACAAACGGGCATTCAAATGGATATAACTGTAATGGAAAAACGAATGGAGAAGCTTCACCAAAAAGTCCGAAACCGAAAAATGGTGAACTTAAAAATGGAACGCTTAATGGACACCACAAACCGGTTAACGATCGATATGGTGATTTGGAGGATTTTGATGCGAAAGCGATTGGATCTAGAATTGTTTCGAAATTGATCGCTGGTGGAATACTTCCGGAATCAAGTTCACATATTTATGAACAAATGGCGAAAGAAGATATTGATTGTGCTGGAACTTCGAAGTTGGAAATAAGTGAAGAGGGAAAAGAGGAGGCGGACGATCCGGCAATGGTATTGATTTTTGTTTCTTTGAAATTTTTGAACGTTAAAAATTCCAGGACGAATTGTCTGAAGAATTGAGACGATGCCAATTGGAGCTGCAGGAAATTCAGCCGCAATTAAACGCACTTGTTGCGTTGTCATGGAGGCGTGCAAAAGCTCAATATGCGTTTTTGTACTCGTTTGAGCAGATGAAAAAAGCGGACTATTCTGTAGGTTTTATGTGGATTTATTAAGTAGATTTATTGAAAATTTTCAGCTTTTCAAATTGGGTGTCAACATGTATAAAGATTTTCCAAGAAAGTTGCCGTCACTCATGGAACAACCCATATTAAAGGTAGGCAGATTTAAATGAATTATTGTCAAAACATGTTTATAATAAAATATGATTCGCATCCAGATTTTGGATCTTTGAAGAAAGATAATATTTTATAATTTATAATTTCTAAATTGAAAAAAAAACAAACAAAAAATGTAAAAATATAATTGGAATGAGTCCGAGGTCTGTTTTTATCTCACTACAGTTATTAGCTCCGTATTCTCTGAAGTGGTACCCAATCTTTAAAAAATCATCCGATTTTTACAGGATGCTCTCAAACGTCGAAACCGACAAGCTCGTTTTCATTATGCTATCACATATAGGCGACATCCGAAGTTCCGTTGGAGACTGAAGCCTCTAGATCGATCACCATCAGCTTCGTAAAATTGATTTCGTTTTCTCCTTTTTTCAATACCTCACAACTGTATATTCACTTTCTTTGAAGCTTCATTTTTCAAACGAGCTCTAATGTTCATTACTGTCTTTATCATTATTTTTTGTCATTGTTCCTTTATTCATTCGCTTGTTTGTCTTTCTGATGAAACCAATAGCGAATATATGTTCTTTTATTCCCCTTTCTCTAATTTATGATTTCATAATTTTATTATCATTTTAGGTGCCTCCTTCCTACTCCAAAAACCAGATTTTAAACTTTTTTGAAAGAAAAATGATGATCTCTACACCCTTTTACTGTAGCATGTCCAAAAACAAGATGAATTATTTAAAAATGTGAATAATATTGCTCCGATTGTTGATTTAGTTCGACTTTGATTACATGTTTATGATTTTTTTCTGAATTTCGGGTCAGTATTTCTACTTTTTTTTCTTTTCGTTTCTTCATTATATTTATTTATTTTTATCGCATTAATGCTTTCTACTGTAAATATTGGAAAATTTTAAAAACCCGTATTTTATTATTTTTAAATTAAAAGTCGTGTTTTTTAAAACTAATGGAAACATATCATTTTGAAGAATTTAAACTGAAAATGAAAAGATTTTTGGGGTTTTTGTTTATTTTTTTATTTGTTGGTAAATAAGACCCCGAAGAAGTTCGGTAAGAGATATTAAAATTAAAATTAAAATAAACGTGATGAAAAAAATGGGACCACTACATTTTCAAAGAAAAATTGAACAAGATTGAAAACATGACGTAGATGAGATTTAGAAGTTCAAGGAAGTCTTGCATTAATTAAATATTAGCGAAAAATGGCTAAAAGGTAAGGTGATATAAGCAGGTTTCAAAAAAATTGGGGATCTGGCCTAGTTTTTACAAATTTGGATTTCTAGACCATCAATTGGATTTGTGCCGAGAACGTTGGTTTCGTTCTGAGGGATGAATAAAATTAATGGACCTATTCAGTTTGAAAAAAAAAATACAAAAAATGTCGAGAAATTCAATGCAGAAATTGCAGAGAAACTTCAATTTCTCTGCATTTTTTGAACTAGATTTCTTCGAGACCCAAACGATTTAATCTGTGTCCCTTTAAACAATTTTATGAAAAATTTTTATAAGTATTTGTGTCTATGATTGTGGAAATTTTACCAAAAAATCAGTAGCGAGTCCCAATGACCCTTAGATGCCCAAAATATCTGATTTAGACCCAAAAAGACAGTCTGGGTCGAAAAAAATGACATGCCGAGAAATGCAGAGAAATTGCAATTTCTCTGCATTTCTCGACATTTCTCTGCAATTTCTGCATTGAATTTCTTGACATTTTTTGTATTTTTTTTTTCAAACTGAATAGGTCCATAATAAAAATATTAAATCCATGTTCTTGACCACGTAAACAATTTTTCTTTAATTCTTCCGTCATAAATAATGAAACCGACACTTTTAAAGACCTCTATAATCCGTAATATGTAGAACGAATCCCATAATTACACGCTCTGGTAGAATTTGCAAATTCACCATAGAAACCAGAGAGGCGCCAGTTAGTTCGACGCCTGACGCGAATCTATCAACAAACAATGGAGAAAAATAAATATTAAACAAAAAAAACCCCCCGTCACTTTTTTGTTATGAATTTCTGATGAAATTGGTCTCTTTTTACAGATAAATACACCACTCAGCTCACTGCTATGAATAACGATAAAATAAGTTTTGGTTAAGAATGGATGATGTAGTTAGACAGGTAAATTTGATTTTGAATAAATACAAAACGACTTGGGTTTCAGGGCTTTATTTGCCCATTTTGTATGGATGATTTCGGTGATCTGGGGAGACTTGAACAACATGTTGAATTGGAGCATCCAGAAGAGGAGACTATTGATTTGGCGGATAGTGTTGTGCAAAATGTGAAAGGTATTATTTTGATATATAATTTTTGTATATATATACATTTTTTGAAGGCTTTTTCGACAAGGCGAAGCGAGGAATAAAGAAATTAGATGCTAAAATTAGTATAGGAGAGTTAACAAATGTAAGTTTTTTATTAACTAGGGAAGTCATTTGAAGTTTACCCAAACAATCGTTCGAAATGAGGTTTAAATGAACGGTGAAGATCAGAACTATGAGTTCTGAAAAAATTGGAGTACAATACGAAGGTATGCCTGAGATATGCTCATGTGACGTCACGTATGCGTGTAGGATATGTGGTGTGTGTATGGTGTGCAGACTGAAGTTGACAAGCTTGAATAACTGTAACTCGTGAACGACTCAACCAAATTTAAAGTTTTATAGCTCATTTTAAAGACAATAAAAATGTGATTTAACTGTTATAGATAATTATTAAAAATGATAACTTAATAATAATCGTTAAAAAACTGAAAAATCAGACTTAGATGGACGCGAAGTATTATTTCTTATGTATTTTTTCCAAGGAATTCGAAAAAAATACTTTCGAAGTAATTCTTTGTCGATAAAAGTGAGTTTTATCGAGGTTTGTAATTTTTCAGTTTTTAAAAGTTTTTAATTAAGTTTCTCATCATTTTTAATAATTTTTATTATAGTTCCATAGAATTTTTCACTGGCTTCAAAATGAGCTATAAAACTTTAAATTTGGTTGAGTCGTTCACGAGTTACCGTTATTCAAGCTTGTCAACTTCAGTCTGCACACCATACATACACCACATATCCTACACGCATACGTGACGTCACATGAGCATATCTCAGGCATACCTTCGTATTGTACTCTAATTTTTTCAGAACTCATAGTTCTGATCTTCACCGTTCATTTAAACCTCATTTCGAACATTGTTTGGGTAAACTTCAAATGACTTCCCTAGTAAGTTTAAAAAATATTCAGTAATTTGTTTTAGGTAAATATATCAAACGTGTCATCTGAAATCGCAGATGCTGCTGAAAAATTTGTGGAAAAGGCTCCAAGGCCTAGAGTACCGAGGCCTCTACCACCAGATGTTATCCCACTAGGTATAATTTTTTCTTCAAAAATATTTATCAAAAAAGTAGATCGCGTTTTTTAAAAAATTCTACAAGAATATTTTCGTAAAAATTTATATATTTTTATACGACTGGAAAAAATTAAGATAATGCTAAAAATTGTTATTATTTTAAATTGTTTCGGCAAGTAATAGCTAATTTCTCTCGAATCAATATTATAGACTAATTTTTCAGGAGTCACACGTTCGCATACATCAGATTTTAAAAGTTTTCGAGATTCGTCTATAAATGAATCGGCGATTCGCACGAATATGCTTATTATTCGATTGGATCGATTGATAAATGGATCACCGAAAGATCCGGCAAAGCGGAAAGGTGTAACATGTATGAATTTCTGATAATAAATCCATTTGGCTTTCAGAATTTGAACGAGAAATAGTTCCATGGTTAGATGATGCGGATGTATTGTTCTGTCCATTGTGTGCGGCAAAATTTGGGCTCACTCGACGAAGACATCACTGTAGATTGTGTGGAAGAGTACTGTGCCATTCGTGTAGTCAATTTTTGTCATTTTTATCAGCGAGTGAGATTTTTTTAAAAATTAAAAATTTTCACATTTCTTAAAAGGAGTTTTTAAGGAAAACTAACGGATCCTGGATTAGCTCACAAAATGTTAGAAGCAGCAGCAGCGGCTTCGAACTTAGCTTCGTTGAGTGGGAATTCGAACGATGAAGCTCAAAATGAATCGTCATTGATGAGTCGAAGAGGGCTATTCTCGATCACTCAAAATTCGATGGATAAAATGAAGAATTTAATAGGTGGAGCTGTGAATCGGGTACAATCTGTCGCAACAAATACAGATGAAATTAGTGTAAGCTCACTTATTCAACAGGTATTGTTAGAGCTAGGGAAAAATTGGAAAAAGATATTTTTAGGATGCAACTGAATGCATGAGAGTTTGCGAATCTTGCCTTAATTATCTTCATCGTCGGGAAAATATGATGGAACAGGGAAAGCAACCAGCGGTGGTTGAACAATATGAGCATTTGAGAAATTTGATTGGAGAATTGAAACAATTGTTACCGACTTATGTTCGATTGGCAAATAGTATAAAGTAAATTCGTTTTTTTTAAATATGATACCTAATAACCACTCTATTTTCCTTTTCCAGTTGTGGCGAATCTATGTACACCCTAAAATCGGTGGAAGAAATGAGACAGAAATGTCTTGAAAAACAGAGATATGTTGATGTTCTGAGGTATGGTTTATTCAGCTTGTTTTCGAAATAATTTCTTCAATCTTTTAGCAAGAAAATTGCGGAAGGAGGGGATGCAGAAGCGTGTAATGTCAGAGAACAACAAATGCGAAGGAATATTCGAGCAACGACTTTGCAAGTTTTGCAAGGACTTGTGGGCCAGACGATTTCGTTGCCAACACCTGAAGAATATGAAAAATTGGTGATAAAACATAAGGAAGATGTGGCGAAACAAGTGGCAGCGGCGAGAGAAAGAAGTTTGAAAGCATCAGTGTCAATGCCAATGATCTCTTCGTCGCCGAGTCATCAGAGTAGTACGAATAGTTTGGCATCGTTGAATTCGAGAAAATCGCCACCACCGGGAACATCTAATGAGAAGGGGGATGATGGATGGACGCCACAACAATCAAAGTGAGTTTTTAGATATTTTGGAGAAGAAAGTGCTTAATATTTGTTTGTTTAGATGTTTCAACCCATTCTTAGAAGAAGATGCTCTCAACAATCCATTGATCGAACAACGCGAACAAATTCGAGGGTTTTTACAGCAAGCCGCATCTGCTGGAAAGTTGGATGAAGTTGAAATGCTTGAGAAGAACTTGCGAGAGATTGAAGAGGAAATGAGAAATATGGGAATTGAGCCAAATTAATTCTAGTCTGTTTTTTTCAGCTTGTATATGTGTTGCCAATTCATATCTTTATGAACATATCAGTTTATTAGTGTTTTTTGAATGAAATTAATTTATTGATTTCGGAAAATACTCGTAATAATTGGAAAGGGAATTTATGAAAAATTAATCGTGCAAACCACTTCTTGTCCTTAGAATTTCGCTGATATGAGGTGGGCTATTGACGGGAATGAAAATTCCATTTTCATCCTCTGAAACTTCGGAGATTTGTTGAGCACCATGTGTCCAACGACGTGGAATTATCTTGAAAATTAAATACTTTTGAATTTCGATGGAATTTTCAACTAACTTCTCTCCCAGCAACGGTGCCAATTGTTCGCACGAATGATTTTCTTGGATAAAGTTCTACGAGTTCAGGATCAGGATTTTGATCAGGGTATGTCTGATGTGTGCGGGTTTTTAAATCAGCAAAAAGTCCACGCATTGTTAGGCAGAAGGATACTGAAAAATATGGTGATGAATTTTCATGTAGTGTTCGTTCATTTCGATTCCAAACGCGGCCTTTTTCGTCCCCGTAATTGAAAATATTATTTATTTTTATTCTTAAAGGAGGCCTTTATGGAGATAATAAATGTACTTTAAATGAAAATAGACTTCATTCTCATTCCAAATCTGTTTTTAAAATTTTCTAAACCCACCTAGAAGCCGAGAAAATGAGCTTCAAAATAATGGCCTAGAAAAAGTGTCCACCTAGCCGAACTTTTTCCTATGAGCTTTTTTCGTGTTTCGCTAAATAGTTATGTAGAATGCTTATATTAGTCCTTTTTTAAGTTTTTACATTTTTATTTATGTTTTTTAAATTTTTTTATTGGATTTTTCATGGCTGCGGACTAGTTTTCGCCGGTGGACCCATTTCTAGGCCATTGTTTTGAAGCAAATTTTCTCGCCTTCTAGATGGTTTTAGAAAATTTTAAAAACAGATTTGGAATGAGTATGAAGTCTATTTTCATCCCGAACGCATTCATTAGCTCAGTAAAGCCCTCCTTTTTTGTATCTATTGGATCAATTAGGAAACATTTTTATTTTTGTCCATGCACCGTAATAAGCCAAAAAATCCAGTTTGTTCAGTAGAGCGCGTTTGAAATCGTTTTGTTTCTACAGTATGGTTCCGGGAATGTTAAAGGCAAAGTGTCACTTTATTTCAAAACGGATTTTGAAGAGTTATTAAATGCTTCTAAAGTTAAAATGGTTCTTATTGAAGTTTATTATTATCTTCTTTTTTAAACCTCTATTTCTCGCCTTGGGTAACACTACACCTTGTCTTTAAGAAGCAGGTGACATGTTTCATACAATGGAAAGTCACGTGTTGAAGCCGGTTTGAGAAATTCGAAGTTTTGCAAAAAGTCACATTGTCAGAAACTTAAGAATACATAAAATCTGAAATTAGGCAGATGGTACATGCACATGCAATCAAGTGTGTACTTTAAGCACCCCATATCAAAATGCTACCTCATTTTTAAATTAAGTTGGTATGTAATCATCGTAACTCGATGTACTGACATTTTTTTCACTAGTAGGAACCTAAAAGTGACTGAATTTCTAGCACCCTTGTATTGGGGGACCTATTTTAACGTTTTTAAAAACAGTGTGTTAGTTAATTTAACCTTACTGATATCAATTGCAAAAATTAGATCTTTCTCTCATTAGTACAATGTAATTTATACGAAAAAATATCGATAAATACACGCCACATAGAAGCGGTCCAAAGTTGCAAAAAACTAAATTTGAATGCACGCCGGATCGTGCGACGCTGTCGGAATTGGCGCGAAACACAATTATTTGAATGAGGTTACATATTGGTATTGTTCTTTGGACCACCTGAGCACATTCCAATTTTTATTTTTCATATTAACTGACAAGCTGCCTTTAATTTCGATATCTTAATGATATCTTGGTTTTTTTCTGTTTTCATTAGCTCTCCGCGGTTCCGTTCATTTATACGTATATATCAAGAAGCATATATCCAATCTTTTTTAAAGCACGTTTAAAGATCTCACCTTCTAGCAAAACCAGAACAATCACAGCTAGAATAAACTGAAACCTTGGCATTTGTCAATTTATTGATGATTTTCAAGAAGACAATTACTTGCGGCAAGACCGAAAAAACAAACGAAAGAGGATTGTTGAAATAATGACAGATTGTCAGACGTGTTTTGTTTTCCTTTTAAACAATTTGAGAAGACCCCTGCTGAATAACACAGGTATGACGTCTTCACGCTGCGTTCTAAGATGCCGATTTTGGAAGGAAAAGGAAAAAAAAGGGAGAATTGTTGATGGGTCACAGTTTGAAACAGAATAGTGTTACAAGATATGATAGCGCAGTGTTGATAACTATTGTAATAATATCAATGTTTTGAATTATGAAATTTCATCTTTTGAAGGTTATAGATCAGATGAAAATATTCTTCTTCTTTATTTTTTTAAAATTTTTTGTCAAATGATCAAATTGCAGAAGATTTGTTTTTAACAAAAATAACGTAATTTTGTTTTTATATCATAAATGTAGACATCTATAAAAATTAACATCGTTTTTTCAGAAAAAAACAATTCTTTTGATAAAATATATATATCTGAAAGTATTTTTTCGACGTGGTTTAAATTTGATAACTCTATCAGTGTTAGGATGATCAGCCAATGATTAGAGTGTAAACGGTTTGGTTTACACAGTAAACGTATTTGATACAAATAAACCAAAATGTCATCTATTTCCATGTTTGAAATGTCCTTCATGATCAAAGTAGGGTTTTAAAGGCAAGGTTCCACTTAGTTTAGAAAATTTATATGAAACTTGTAGAAAATGATTTACTCTAGAAACAGCCTGATTAGCAACGCGCTCTACTGTGCAAACAATTTATTTTTCATAATTGGTCCAATAGATACAAAAAATGTAATAAAATGAGACTCAAAAATAATATCTCCAATACGTACGGACACGGTTAACGCTGTACATGCTTGCGAAAACAGTGGTGCTCGTTTGGAGTCGAAATGAACAATTAATTTGTTTTTAAATTTCAGTAATGTCAAGATTCTTTAATTATTTTTTATTTAGTTGGTGCACGTAGAACAATATTTGTTTCATCCTTTTGAAATTGAGCTCCATTTATTACAGTGGCAGCGCTCGATAGAAGATAGAAAACCCTAGTCCTCGTTCTACGTTGACATTAAAGGCAGCTTGTCAGTTAACAAGATCCAAATTCAAGGCAAAAAATCAAAATTCGAATGGGAGCCCAGGTGTATTTATCGGTGTGATTTCGCATAAATTGCATTGTACTAATTAGAGAACGCTCTAATTTTTGAAACTAAGACCAGGTAGGGTCAAATTAACTGAACAGCTGTCTTTAACTAGGGAAGTCATTTGAAGTTTACCCAAAACATCGGTCGAAATGAGGTTTAAATAAACGGTGAAGATCAGAATTATGAGTTCTGAAAAAATTATAAGGAAATACGAAGATATGCCTGAGATATGCGCATATGACGTCACGGATGCGTGTAAGGTGTGTGAAGACTGTAGACTGAAGTTGACAAGCTTGAATAACTGTAACTCGTGAACGACTCAACCAAATTTACAGTTTTATAGCTCATTTTGAAGCCAATAAAAAATGGAATGCAACTATAATAAATATTATTAATAATTATGAGAAACTAAACAAAAATCTTTAAAAAACTGAAAAATTACAAAACAAGTATTACTTCGAAGGTATTTTTTTTTTAATTCCTCGGATAAAAATACATAAGCAATGTTTAAATTTAAAAAAACCATAATGAAACCGTATTTATTTGTTTTAGAAACCTCAAATAGTTTAATTCTCAAATTCCAAATTCTATTTTGATACTGCAACATTAGATGGCCGGAACAGACTCCGATGACTATTCTCCTGTTTTTTTCCAACTGATGCCAATACCAAGTTTCGAATCCTTCTGAAAAGTTTTTTAAAACTTTAGTTCTTCATAAATCCTCTTACGGATTGATCAAAATATATAATATAGGGTTGATAGAATTCCACATCATCCATATAAAATGACCGAAGAATAGACCGATCGGTGCTTCCCATGGAATAGGCGCATATTCCCAGACAACGTAGCCAAATACATGAAAAACTGAGATACAGAGAACTTGTGTTGATAGAATAAACTCTTTTTTTGAAAGAATTGCAGCCTTCTGGAAAATGTGAAAAAATTGATTGAAAATATAAGAGAGGCATCATATGAAACGAACCAAATAAATATATGCAAAGATAATAGTGTGACAAACTAACGAAAAAAGGACGTCAACCAATGAAATATCCGCGCTAATGGTACGTACCATTGGGGACAATGGATTCGCTGCCTAAAGAACGAAGTGATTTTACGAATTTTTTCAAAAATTCTCGGAAGAAATAGACCAGGGACATATTAATTGACAAGGACAAAAACATACAGGTTTATTACTCACGGCATAATGCCAAGTATAAGTGGGAAGTAGATAAACCATTCGACTTAAACCAAGAGCATTTACAAGGAAGATGATGAACCAGAAAAGCATGCAGATCCCGAGGTATATCTTTAAAAAAATATATTTGAAGATAAAAATAAATTAAGCGGTGGGAATTACCATTATGTTTGGAGTTAAAAATGAAACTTTTTTCGAGCTTTAACTCTTCCAAATTAAATTTTGAATATTTTTAAATTATTTATCTAATTTTCTAATTTTCTACTTGACTAATTCATTATCCAAAAAATCAGTAGTGAGTCCCAATGACACGTAGATGATCAAAATATCTGATTTAGATTCAAAAAGACTGCATGGGCCATAAATATTAAATTTTGCTAATTTTTTATTATTTTTCTACCCAAATCAGTTTTTAAGATTATTTCGGGCTTTTCGGAGCTCCTGGGCTCACTTGGGCTCATACCTGATTGTTTTAAGCAAAGATAGATACAAAAGCATTTTTTCCATTAAATAATTTAAAGGGTCACATACTTATTTAATCGTCTGGGTCTTGAAGAAAACTACAGTTCAAAATTTCCGAGAAATTGCAATTTCTCGGTATTTTTTGAATTTATTTCAAACTGAATAGGTCCAAAAATATTTTTTTTCCAGCCACAATTCACTTACACCCATCTGTAGTTTTCCGAAAATCATTCCAGAAGAAATGTGAAAGACAATAGAAATAACCCGATTTGTGTTTAATAGAATACTCAAGATCAACATTGTTGCCCAAGAAGCATTCATGACTGCTCCAATCAGCTGAAATCAAATATATTTTCGGTTTCAAACTACCTATGAGGGAAGAATGTTCAAGTAAAACATTAGTGTGTGATATTGGCATTTAGGAAAACGTTTTACTCATATTCAGTATCTAGTAGGCACCTAAAAGTCTTATTTGAATACACTTCCCAAGGTAATATTACGAAATCTATAGTATTAAAATGAGGTCGTGAATCCAGAATATAATAAACTGCTGTTAAATGAACGAACAGCTGAACTGTATCAAAGACGGAAATTAGAAACATTATCTGAATGAAAGAAAATAACTTCCGATTAAAATAATCATTAAATATGTACCTGAAATGCTGGAAGTCTTCTTAATTCTTTATCAGTTATCATTGCTCTCATGACAAGAAATTGAAGAATTATACAGAACGTACAAAAAATTGAAATGAAAATTGCGAATGGTACTTCTTGTTCTAACCAAGTTGTGTGGGAGTATATTGGGAATTCAATTTCACCTGAAATTATTGTGCGAATTCTCTTCGATTTTGTTTCTTGACATGACGGTTCTTTAGGACTCCGTTGTTCGAAAACCTTGAGTAAGATAAAGTCTTACCAATTCCGACAAATTTCAAATCGAAACCGGAGGTGTTCATGTGAGTTGTATACCTGAAAACGATTCATAGAAATATACTTTCTAAAAGAATACCAACTGGAAATTCTCAATTTTATATTATAGAATATATTTCAAAATGAAAGCCAGTCTATTCAACTTAGCAAAAGAAAACATTCTCAATAAAAAAAAACTAAATAAGTTATTGGCACTCAAATAAAAAAAGGTAAATCTGCTTGTCGTGCTTAATAATAATCGGTTCACAACTAAGTTTGCGTGAATAGTTTTCTCAGAAATCGAGCAAAAAATATGTAGGAAGTATATTTATGCGCAGTTATGTAACTTATCAAGACCCACGACTTTATAATTTAATTTTAGCTTTATTTTATTGAAAAGACAATTTTTTATAGCTGATCAAAAATTCATGTTCCGAATCGGAAGTTCAAAAGTTTGACACTTCTTTAAAAAATATATATTTTTGGGATTTTTGACCATCACTATCAACTTTGGGGCAAGTTTGAGGCACTTTGACGATTTTTGAAAGCTAAATAATTTAGTGCTCATAGAGTTCAATTAAAGATAGCATTTCAGTTAAAAAATCGAATTTGAACTGTAGTAAATCGGTTTTTTTTCAATTAAAATTTGAAAGTCGTTTCAGATTGCTGAAAGAAGGTAGTATTTTTGTGTATCGTGCATGGGGGAGGGGAAAATTAACTGATAAGCTGTTTCCGGAGAATCTTATTTTCTACGCCTTCTCTATATTCACTCAAAACAACCTAATTTATTTTTTCAATTATGTCACACATTTTGTTCACAATAACAAAGTGAAAAAAAGACTTCATGGGAGTTTTCGGCCTCTAAATTGCAGGGAAAAAAATCAAAAATATTCTGAGGAACTTCTGAAAACACCGATTTGAAACAAAACGTCATTTTGCAAATTAGTTACTCACCGAATTTTAATCCCCCCTCCCCCATGGTGCAGTGAGAGTAATTTCAGAATTTGAGAAACGCCATATCAACAATTAAGGGAGCACAGCAGTGCAAAAAACGAGATTTAAAATTTAAAAACTCATAATTTTATAAATTTCAGAAAAATTTTTTTGAAGAATGGAATTTGACAAGAATAAAAATTGGGTTTTATTGAATTTTCTTAGCCGCTCATTTCCGGCTGCTCCACTGATTACATAAAAGGCGACGCGACCGCGACGCGTGAGATGAGCGGGCAAGGAATTTTATCTTGACTATATGACACAGTAGATTTTTGGAAAATGATTTGATATATATTTTCAACTAAAAAATTCTTGATCATCCATTTTCCACTAAAAGACCGCAACGCAACCGCTCGCATTTAAAAATAAGACGACTGTGTGAGAGACTTAGATTTTCTTGGTAGGTCAAAACCAATATGAATGATCAAGAATATTTGCGTTGACAATATATATATATGAAAAGTTTACTATAAAAGACTAGTTCCAAAGCTAATAGCATATATACATATATTCTATATATTAAGGAAGAAAGAGCCAAGTTGGTTTATTTAAAGATGTGAGTGAGGTGGAGTTGGAAACTTTATTCAATAGAAGTAAACGGTCTTCATAAGAGTTAAAAGATTCATTACATCGGCAACAACTCTATTTTGTATAGTAAGCAAGAGGGTTTCCAAGAATTTAAAAAAGATATGAATAGGAATGAGGATTAAAAACTTCAATACAATACTCCAATAAGGGGGAGAAACATACATTTTAAAGAGAATATAATAGTTCTTGATAGATGCGAACTTGAAGCCCCCCCCCCCGTATTTGAATGGATCTACGAATAGAAGTGTAGTTAATATTTGTAATATATTCGAAAGAGAGACCTTAATCTCTTAAAATGTCCACCTGAGGAGATAGAAATTCAGTTTGCGAAGAACTGTAAGGGGTTATTTCGCCAAAATAAATTTTTTAAAGTAGATTTGTGAGACATTCTCCATTGGTCTGCCTAATTACAGATACGTATTACCTATACAAATTTGCAGTTTTTTAGTGTTGGTACCAATTACTGTCAAATCATGTAGCAAAAACATTCCTAGCGGTGCAAAAGAGGCACCCGCAAAACGCTTGAAAACACATCGCCGGCCCTCTTTTGAGAAGAAGTTCGAAAAAAGTTTTTTTTTAACACGATTCAAATTCAAGGCGAAAAATCAAAATTCGAATCGGAGCCCAGGTGGTCCAAAGAACAATACGAATAAGTAGCCACATTCAAATAATTGTGTTTCGCGCCAATTCCGACCGCGTTGCACGATCCAGCGTGCATTCAAATTTTGATTTTTTTTTCAACTTTGGACCGCTGCTATGACGTGTGTATTTATCGGTGTGATTTCTCAAAAAAAAAATTTTACTAATGAGAGAACGCTCTAATTTTTGAAACTAAGATCAACTAGGGTCAAATTAACTGGACAGCTATCTTTAAGATTATATAATTTGGCCTCCAAATTTTGGAGCATGATTCTAACGATGATAAAAATAGTATTCACAACGGCATTTAATATTCAAAAAAATATTACTTCCTTCTATATAAAAACCAGCTTATTTTGAACTTATAAACTTGATTCGAAGAAGAAAAAACATATTTTGCATTGAAGCGAACACAAAAACTGAACATTTTTTGGTCTTTAAATTTAATTTCCATTTCTTGCGATTTCGGGTTTTTTTCCAATATTCAATCGAACATTTTATTATTCGTAAAGAACAGAGCAACTTCAATGAAATTTTCAATCATTGTTTCAATCAAATACACATTTAAATGATTGGAATGGCGTCACAAAAAAGTCAAAGAAAGCATCCCAGAAGAACAATCAAGCAAACATAAGATGAAAAAAATGGAGAGACGATCGAGATCAAATTAAGAAAAAAGAAAATGGAACAGAAAAAAACGTTAATAAGTAAAATATAGTCTAAGTGCTGTAAAATATGAGAAGAATATTTTCGTAGTTTCATGGGCTGGGGAATCGAAGGGAAAGAAGCAATCAGAGACTAGATGTAGGATAAAGTTTCGTTTCAAAAACTTTTTGCTTATAGAAGAAGCTGGTCGAGATAAAGAAGCTCAGCGTTTGGATCAACACGTCGTTTTCCGAACCGGATGTATCCGGAGCGAGCTTTCTGCTGTTGTCGTTTCTCCGACAATTGAGGGCTGGTTTCACGGCGGGATCGAGTCGCTGAAATTAAATTATTTTTTTTAGATTCAATCAAATAAAAATAATATAAAACAAGTGACTAACAAGGAGGTATTTACCTCCACAAATTGGAGTTTGTTCAACTTCTGTTTATGGACTACCAAAGTACCAAAAATCGATTTTTTCGACACCGTAGAGAGCTACAACTTTGCTGAAACAAAACATGGATTCTCTATGTTAGTCTAAAAATTGTGAAGTGCGATGAAGAGAAGTTTATAAATTTGAATATAAAATTGAATAAAAATCAGTTATTAAAAAAAGAGGCCTATTTTAAACGATCATAGCTGGGCTCCAGCTTTTCATATTTTGATGAAATTTTGCGGGTTCAATATTCGGTAATATTTTAGTGGATTTACGTAATCGGAACAAATGCAAAGCTTTTGTGGACTAGTTATTATAATTCAAAGTTGACCATTTTTTGAAAAAAAACTTTATAAGGTCGGAACTTGGCTGAAACCCCCTTTATTTGAACTGGGGGCGCAGCAAAACATAATGTGTTCCATAACAAACCAAAGTGCAATATTTCAAAAATTCCTGATACTAAATACCTCCCTTGTGATGTTGTTTGGTTGGTCAGGAAGTGACAACATTCCAGTTCATGGTTCAGATATTATTGCGGAAATATTTTTTTCAAAAAAAATATGTTTTCCACTTTAAACGTTCCAGAGTTGAGAGTCTTTTGAGACCAGAAGGTTAGTCATTGATGTTTTTAAAGGCTACCTGACGTCAACTTTTGGAAAATCGTATCTTGTTTTGAATAGAAGTAAGAATCACAATAATCTACTTGTTTTTGTTTACTTGAATCCTTTGGATTTTTTTCAAGGGTCAGTTAACATGATCCAGAGTCAAGGCGAAAAATAAAAATTCGAATGGGGGGGGGGGGCTCCTTTTTTCTGATTGACTTCTTGACTTCTTGACATAAAGTTGTTTGTTTTTTTAAAAGCAAACTATATTCAAAATATATAGATAAGTATATTCTTTTGTGCAATTGGCAAAACAGCTATTTATACATTTTTTTCAAAAATTTCCAGAAAATTCTAGAAGCTTCAGAAAAATTCCAGAATGTTCTAACTTTCAGAAAATTCTAGAAGCTCCCAGAAACTTCCAGAAAATTCTAGAAAATTCCAGAAAATTCTCGAAGTCTCTCGCTTCCTGGCCGACTGGGACAGTCTTTCCCAGGCCGGCCGGCCTAAACGAAATGTCTGCTAATGAGAAAAGCTCTAATTTTTGAAATTCAGATCGGGTAGGCTCAAATTAACTGACACACTGTCTTTAGTTGCCCAAGAAATCTACAAAATATCAATTACCTTCATGAACTGGGATGGAAAACACAGTGGCGATTGAAACAAGCAGAACCAAAAGAAAAGCAGTGAGTTGCATGATTATGTCCTTTTTACCTGAAAAAATTTTAAATTTAATAATAGTAATATCTCGGAAAATGGGCGGATCAAGAGAAGGTTTTAATTGAAGGTGCGAAACGGGGCGAAAGGTGCAAAATTTCAAACATCTTTAGAGGTCATGAGAACATTTCAAAAAAGGAAGTGTGTAGAATTATATCTATCATGGATTTCATAAGAATTCGAAAAGTATTTTTTTTCTCTAAATTCCAAACAAAAAATATCTATAAAAGATTGTTTTAGCATGCCATTAATTGGTGGTGAGAAGAAGACCGTACCCGACGAAATAAACGCCTATTTAAAGTGACCTTTTAGTTGGGTAATTACAAAACAAAAACTCTTCTGTCGAAAATTGGCAATTATGATTTTTATGAGATACCGTTTTGTCGGTGGTGGAAGTGTAAATGAGAATTCCTTAACTGTTGTTTTCCCGGAACAAAAAACAACAACGCTGAGGTAAAAAGAGTTTTCAAGGACAACGATGGCGCCTTTGGTGCACCTGGAACATATGGGATTCTCAATGTTACAAGCGAATCGAACGGAATTTCGGTTATGGTTAAAGACAGTGTGTCATCTATACAACAATTTATATTTAAAAACGTTTTTAAATGAGGGGATGAAAACCCCAAAGTAAAAAAACTTTAAAAACTAAAAAAAGAAATCGAACGGGGGTTTGGCGCGAAACTGAAATATTTAAATATTAGGATCAATTGAGTTTTTTTCAATTATGATATTTTTATTGGAACTTGGGTATGACAGAACTGATGAAACTTGAAATATATCCATAAATTGTACCGTTGCGGGCTCTCCCAATCGGATCTCTCAACCAGTACAAAACAGGAACTGAAGATGCGCGAAAAGGATACGATTTAAAAAAATTTTTAATCCTACTAACATAAACAGAACTGGTCCTTCTACCCCAACCCGAGCTCTACTTGTACAGAGAAATTCACCTGTTTCATCTAAGAACTTCATCAAATCAGACAGCTAAAATTCGCTTCTTCGGTTCTCCAATTTCCCAACCGTGTTTTCCCGAAAAATATACCCAAAAAATTGAGTTAACCGTTTTGATATGAGTACTAGAAAAATAGCTTTGTACCTATTGTCTTGAAAAACATTACGCAGGTGTTTCGAGGATCTTTAATTGTATTTGACTCACGTGTCTTGTTATTCACATATGTTCTGAATCATAACAGGTCATAGTATATACTTTAAGTGATCAAACATACTCTGCTCTGCAGATTTGAATTTCATATAAAAACAAAGTATGCGAACTTCTCAGAGTCTCGCCAAATGCTTACGTATATTTTATTAATCATTGAGAAAAACAACTAACTTGATCCCCCCTATTGTTCATTGAAACATAATTTGTTGAAAAAAACACATGATTTTTTGAATAGAAGTGTAAACTGGAGTTCGGAATGTTAACACTTTCATATTAAAGTTACAATAAGCGGAACTTGTGACTTCAACAAAACCAATTTGTTAATTTAGATACAGAACTTTGTTCGTTCAATTCAGTAAATTCTAAGAAAGATCAAAATATAAAATCTCATTGAAAATAAATAATATTATTTCATTTTGCGCTACAAATTATATGTGACGAAATGGTCATTTAGAAATACTGGAAAAGGTGTGAAATCAAAATAAACTGGTTAAGTTAGACTTATACAACAATGGGCTTTGGTTCTGCAGGATTTCTTGAAGAAAACTAGTTCAAAAAATACCGAGAAATTACAATTTCTCGGCATTTTTTGATTTTTTTTCACACTGAACAGGTCCATTAAGTCCTATATGCTACTGATTTTCTTAAAATACCCATCTAGGACTCTTCTAGGCGTTCAGATGGAACCCGAAACGGAGAATTTATTCCAAAAATCTGGGTAAATTTTGCTAGATTTTGCTTATAACTCTGACAGGTTTTCGAAGTATTAATAAATTGAATTTTAACTTGAAAAAATTGCGGGAGCATCCCAAATAAAGAGAGCTTTTTCAGATATTAAAAAATAAATAATCGTAATTCGATACTTACAGAAATACATACAATAAAGGATTGAATCACTAGGGAAATGAACAAGAACATATGCGAAACACCTGCGACATATGGTTGTCAGAAGAAGGATAGTAGAAGTTCCTAAAAATGATTGAAAATGACAAAGTTGTGTGCATTTTATTCGATCATCATCATATTTCCAACTTGAGCATCTGTGCACGGTGCCGCCCTCTCTCCATGAACCGTTGCACTTAAAACTGCACCGCCCATTTTTATTTTCATAAATATTTTGTTTCTCTTTTCCTCAAGTCGACAGAAAAGGAAAAATTGCTGCCAATAAAAGAATGTATAAGACATAAAAGTACAAGGAAATTTTTAGTGTATTGCATTTTAAATTGATCTAACAATATTCGAAACCAGTGAGGCCTTCTCAGAAGGCTCCTTTAAAGATAACGCTCGAACCAAGGTAGAAATGGTTTCCAGTTCAGTTATATATATTCGAATTTTATTTATGTTGAAGGAACATATTTAAAAAATTTTTGAGAGCAAATGGAATGTTCGCAAATTTATATTTGGCAATAAAATACAAATTCCTCAAAAGAACCGATTTATGGAAAAGCTCAAATTTGTTTCAAATTTTGTTAAATTGATGATGCCCTAGAAGTATAAAATATTAAAATACGGTTCCAAATTGGATTTTACTCAAAATTTTAGAATTTCACCCAATATTGGGCCCAATATGAAATTCTCATATATTTTATCGAAGGGTTGAGCTGAGCTATGATCCTTCAAGGCTTCCAGTAAGGATCAGCGTTCATAACTTCGCCGAAGTCTGGTATTGAATAAGAAGAAGTTGAAATGTTCACAACTGCGTTGTACTAAAGAGAGAACACTCTAATTTTTGAAACTAAGATCAGGTAGGGTCAAATTAACTGAACAATCGTCTTTAAGATACTAATGTTAGGATTAAGTGGTACACTGTCTTTAATAGAATATTTTCAGAATACCTTTCCAAATCAGGATGTATTAAACAATAATTGTAACAAAAATCCAACAGGATAATCTCACCAAAAAAAATTCGGAAAAGTTAAATAAGAGAAGATGGACACAAAAACTCGAGGTTCAAATGGTTTTTGTTCGTATCAAATGAGCTGTGAACATGAACACCAACCACCTCCTCTCTTTCTGTCCGAAAACAGTGAAATTGTGATAGAAGAAGTTGCATAACCAAGTGTTTGATGTAATTGCGACCCGAACTGACGTCTTTATGTCAAGGACAACGAAAATCTCAGCGATTTTTTGTTTGTAATTTAACATATCCTACTTCCTCACCCCGCACCCCGCCCTTCATTGCTCCGTAGATGGTGGGAGGGGGGGAGACACGACACACTGATTGCAAATTTCATTTTCGTTCCGATGGTTTTTTTTTTGGTGAAAACAAATGATGCAAAGTCGTCGGAAGTTGTATGTATAATATAAGTTGAGTCACATGAAATTAGGACGATTTGACGAGAAAGCGAGGAAAATTTTTATTGGTTCAAAGTTTTGACCTATTATGAAAGTTATCAATTTCTGACGGGGGAATCTAATGCGCCAAACTGGGGTCAGTTTTTAGCTGTTCCAAAGATTATTATTTGACCCCGAAGATTATTTGACATTTAAAAATATAATAATTTTATTCCGGTTTCTATCATGTTAAATCTTGTTAATTTTTTCCCAATTCTTCGAACACCGGAAATTCGAATTTATGAAGATTTTTGAAAGTTTATTTTTATTTTTTGATTTATAAAAAATATCCGGATATTTTTTAGAAAACATTATTCATAAAATTATCGAAGTTGTATAAGTCTTATGAAATTAAAAGCTCTTCAAAATTCTGGCAAAAGTGGGTTTCCCACTAAATTAAAGCCAATATTGTCGGTTTGAAATAGAAGTTTTAGTGGGCAAAGAGAACTTGAAATTCAATGTAGCAAGTGAGCTCTAAATTCCAATTATCTTTAAATTTTTTCCTTGAAAATGTTTAGATCAAAATTTACTTAAAGCATTTATAACAGTATAGCCAATATATTTTTTGCAATTTAATGAAATTTAATTTTTTTGGAACTTTGGTCCTCTAACAATAAATTGTTATTTTTCGTTCGCTGGGCATTTTTAAAAAAATGTATTGCATTAGATTGTTGTCATGAAGGTTAATTTTTAATTTTTACAATTGGGAGCGAACGGTCTTGAAAAATTTAAAGACTATCTTTAAAGGTAGGGTGTCAGATAATAAGGTCCGAAAAAATTGAAAGATTGGCTCTGAGTCGTATCAGTAAATCGTTGTGGACTTACACTGAATGCCGAAATAAATTATTTTCAAAAAATTTATCAAAAACTCATATTTTTCAACGCTCTCTCGCTATGTTATAGTGCTTTGGGGGCCTAGTCGGGGCATTCGTGACGAGACCCTCTCGACGAAGTTAGATATGAGCTTTGGGGCTTTTTTTCTGGAAAGCAAAACTGTAATTCCACAATTATTTCATCTAGAATGAAATTCCACGCTCATTTTCTGAAAAATATTCAAAAATCGGTTCACTAGTTCAACAGATTAATTTCAGCTGATATCATGATAAGTGAAAAATAGAATATTGCAACATTTCAAAACGGTGTTCTTCGAACACTGTTAATTCGAATTTAACATCATATTTCCAAAAATATATTATTGAAAACATTACAATTTTTCAGAAAATTATCACACAGAATTTGAAAATTCGACTAGGAAAAAAAAAGTTTAACAAGGGAAGTTCATGAAGTGTTTCTGGCGTGTTTTCAATAAGATGTAGCTCATTTGAAAGATAATTTTACGCTGATATAGGATCTTTCAAAAACTGCTAAGAAAGGGTTTGAACAAGGCTTTTTTGAGCTCAAAGTCTGGAAATTTGCAAGAAGAAATTGAACTTTGAAGAGTTGCGGTCCAATATCTATATTTCTGGATAAAATTGTGATGTTATCATAATCAGAGAATTCCTAGTCGATGTGCCAAATTAGAGAAAAATCCACCAATATTTTTCAAAAACGCATGTTACACGAAACAACGTTAGGTCCCTAGGCACAGTTTAAAAAACGGGGGTTTCCGAAAATATTGATGGATTCTTCCTTAATTTGGTACATCGACTAACAATTATCGAAATTTGGTAATCTCCAGGAATATTAAAAATGAGCCATGATTTTCAGCTCATCAAATTTCGATTTTTTTTAATTTTCGGACTTTGTGCTGGAAAATTATGTTAAAATCCTCTTTTAACAGTTTTTTGAATACGGATACTCTATCATCGTAGATTGCTCTTTCAAATGAGCTAAAACTCATTTTGAAAAACCAGAAACGCTTCAGAAATTCACGCTTGACCAAATGGATAGTCACTAATGACGAATAAAACCGTTATAACACTGCCATCGTTGATTTTTTATTATTTTTATATTCTTCAACAATTGGACAATCCTGTATTACATCATACGAACGAAAAAAATTGACGAAAATATCAGACGACAAGTACATACAATCAGCCAGAACAATGAGAAGAAACGAGAATATTTTTCAACGAAAATGATGGATATTCGTGTCGAAACGAAAACATTTATAGTGAAAAATTATAGAAACAAAAAAAAGACGTAAGACGAATCAGATAAGAACAAAAATAACTTTTCCGAACAATATTTTATTGGGAACCTCTCCCTCTCTCGTGCTTTTTTTTGTTGCATTTTTCTCATTTTTCTCAGGTTTATTTTATTATTGGATTAAATGATACAATCATATGAGAGTCATAAACGAGTCATGTGAAAAAATCTGGTACAAAAACACCTCTTTTTGCCCTCATATTTGCAAGAAAATTGCGTTCAACAAAAATGTTCTCTAAAAACAATACATATGATAGATCAGAATGTGATAGATAGATACACCCTTGTTCGAAAAATTTTAAGATTGATTGGTATATTTTAAAAAAATATTGAAACTATTGAATGTTATCAAAATACGGGACGATTGATAGTTGGAAATCACTTGATAGGGCAAATGAGAATGTGTAAAAAATATGTTTCAGTTCGATTTTTTGTTCATCTAAAGAAAAAGGTAACCACCGTAAGAATCCAAAATCTGAACGACGTAAAACAAATTTTATAAAAAAAACGGAAAACAAGAAAAATGAGCTCGGGTTCGGACAAATTGGGTTCATTCAGAACGATTAAGGGATGAATTCAAGTGTGCAAAGATTCTCAAGTAATAAACAATCGGAGAAATTCAGAACGTTTATTATCCCTTTGTGAATAAAGGCTGAATAGTAAATGAGTGATGGATATAAAAAAATTAGTCCATGATTTTCAGAAACTCAAAAACTCTTCTTTGAAATAAATGAAATGCGTTATCGAAGGTTAGGTGGTATGATGTTTCAGACTAATTACTTAAACTTCATCACCCTTTTAAAGGAGGGTTTTACGGAGATAGTAAGTGTGCTTTAAATGAAAATAGACTTCATTCTCATTCCAAATCTGTTTTTAAAATTTTCTAAAATCACCTAGAAGCCGAGAAAATTAGCTTCAAAACAATGGCCTAGAAAAAGTGGCCACCTGGCCGAACTTTGTCCTATAAGCTTTTTTCGTGTTTCTTTAATAAATAGTTATGTATATTAGTCCTTTTTTTAAATGTTTTTTCATTTTAAATTATGTTTTTTCATTATTTTTGTGATATTTCATGCCCGCGGACTAGTTTTCGCCGATGGCCACTTTTTCTAGGCCATTGTTTTGAGGCCCATTTTCTCGGCTTCTGGGTGGTTTTAGAAAATTTTAAAAACAGATTTGGAATGAGTATGAACTCTATTTTTATCCCAGATGCATTCATTAGCTCCGTAAAACCCTCCTTTAAAGAGAGGGTACCACTTAGATTTTGTAATTCAACTTATTAGTCTTCTTCAAACCATTTTGGAATCAGTTCAAATTTTGAAGTATTTTTAACCATAAAAGTGTTTTTTCACGTCTCGAAGAAAGCTCATCTGAAAAATCCCGATGTTCTTAAATTTTCCTTGTGATGAAACTTTTAAAAAAACGTCATTTTGATCATGAATGAAAGAAACAATGAACCCTAAAATTTTTTATTCGGAGACCGTATTCCAATTGGTGCTCAAAAGAAAGAAAATCAAAAAATAGGACCAAGATAAAAAATCAGCAAAGAAAATATAAAATTATCCGACCAAGAACAAATGTCAAAGAAAAAATGTGATCTTGGCACTTTGCCAACGAACACAAAAACTGTCATGCCCCTGCTACTTTTTTTGCTACACTTGTGACATGGAACGAAGAAAAAATGATATATCTTTTGTTTTTTTTTCGTCTTTTCAATAAAATTACCCCCTTGCCATCGGTAAAGCGACGAAGGAAGTAAATGAATAAAAAAAATCGAAAGTAGTCGCTTGGGTAGCGAACTTCGCTGAAAGAGAAAAAAACCGTTTCACAATCGACTTGATGACACACCAGAGGAACTTCTGAAGCCAAGAGAAAAACGAATTTTTGAAGAATGTTTGAAAAATAAAAGAATTTAGGGAATAAACAAGAAAAGGGAAATAAAATAACATGTGTCATCATCAAGATTGTTGCGAAAATTTATGAAGGATTTTTCGAAATACTGGTGGTCGGATTTTGTTTTGTTGAGGAATTGAATTAAGAACGGAGACACTTGAAATGTTCATAGGAATCAAAAAATCATTGAACTTGGAAAAAAATGGCAAATCACTACTTACTGTAATTTCGAGCTCCACAACTTTCTTAAAGTGAATCCGAATGAGCCCACACTCAGGTAAGTTTTCGCGGATCCGCCACTTTCTATGCGCTGGTCCGCCATTTCAACTAGTTACTATTGAAATCGTGATCTGCGCATAGAAAGTAGCGGATCCGCTACTTTTGTTAAAATTCCCTGAAAAAAATTCCCTGAGCGGTTATTGTCAACTCAAATATTCTTGATCATTGTGTTTTGAGAGCTGCTCAACCTTATAGACGCTCTGCATGGACACACGCAGCTGCCGACACTCAACACACTGGAAAAGTCGCGGGAAAATGAATTTTTCAAATTATCCAGTGTGTTGAGTGTCAGCAGCCGCGTGCATGCGTGCGGAGCGTCTGTGAGGTAGAGCATCCCATCAAAACGCAATGATCAAGAATATTTAAGTTGAAAATAGCAGAAAGTATTCAAATAATCAAAATTTCGACACACTCGACATTTCATACTCATCTAAAAGAGTTGAATCAAGTTACGAACCTTCAAAGTACGCGAAAACATTGATTTTGTGAGCATAACTCGGCTCTTGAAATTTTCGAGGAGGACTTCATCGAGCCAATAACTGTTTCGAAAATTAAAAACATAATTCTTACTCGTTCCAAATCTGTTTTTAAAATTTTCTAAAACCTAGTAGAAGCCGAGAAAATGCGCTTTAAAACAATGGCCTAGAAAAAGTTTACCCCTGGCCGAACTTCTTTCTTGCCTCCTTTTTGGTGTTATGAAGACGATTAATTATTGAGAATTCTTAAATTATTCTCTTTAAAAATTTTTTACATTTTTTTTTGGATTCTTCACGTTATGCATATGCCCGCGGACTAGTTTTCGAAACTTTTCCTAGGCCATTGTTTTGAAGCTCATTTTCTCGGCTTCTATTTGTTTTTTGAAAATTTTGAAAAAATAGATTTCGAACGTCTATTTTTATTACAGTAACGTCTCAGTGAAGTTCCCCTTAAGAAAAAAATGTTAATTTATGAACTATTGAAAAATAACTTTCAAAAAATAATTTCGCCACTGCAATTAAAATATCTTTCACTTGCTAAAATTAGAATTTTTAATGAAAATGTTCCTGCAACATAAATCTATTCAAAAAGAAAAAATTACACAAAGCAATGGAAGGGGGCAAAAATTGGTTTTTTTGACAAGTGTCATCATTTTTATGTGATTTTTAGTAGTTCTAGCTCCAGATGCGTTATTAGATACCAAAAAAAAACAACACAAATGAACAACAAAAAGTGACATGAACACCATAACCAAAAAAAAACTAAGCAAACGCTGATTTGATTAGTCAATTATAAGGAAGAAGAAATTAAGAGAGGGAAAAAAGGATGTGTCCAAAATTCCAAAACATGACTGATAGTCAAAACATGCGAATCATTCAAACCCCCCCCCCCCCCCCTCTCCTCGAAAACTTGAGCCATAAACGAACATCAATCGGTTTAGAATGGGTTTTCACTTGTTTTGCTTTCTTATTCCTTTCACCCACTTTTTCGATTTCGTAGGTTTTTTTTCCAATTTTTTATATATCAACAACAACAACAAGATTCCGCAAATTCCGCAGAAGTTGTAAAATCGACAAAAAATCATAAAAATTTTTGGTGAAGGGCAATGGGAATAAAAACGAAACCTGGTATGAGGTAGAACATGATAAAAGTACAAAAAAGAACTATTAAATGACTGAAGATCACCAATTTCGTATGGTAAATGTCACAGGAAGGATGTTTTTAAGAAAATGAGGGAAATTGAGGTCTGGAATAGATTGATGATTAGATTAGGGACGCTTTTTGAAAGTGATGGTGGAATTTTGCTCAATGCTCAATATGGAGCCCAATATAGAATTCTCAAAATTCCATCCCCTGGAGGGATTAATTAATTAATTTAAAACATTATTTTTAAAAAAAAGTAATAAACCTTGTGAAAGTTACATAAAACTGCGCAGAATAACCACACAACGAGTGCAAATATATTTTGTGGGCCATATTTGTAGTTCTAGAAGATTATTCTATTCGTGAAGATTTTTCAAAAAAGTAAATTTGGTCTCAAAAACACGAAATTTCTCTTATTTAAGGAGGGCTTTACGGAGAAAATGTACCTTAAATGAAACTAGACTTAATTATCATTCCAAATCTGTTTTTAAAATGTTCTAAAATCACCTAGAAGACGAGAAAATGAGCTTCAAAACAATGGCCTAGAAAAAGTTGGCCTAACTTTTTCCTATGACCTTTTTTCGTGTTTCGTTAATAAATAGTTATCCAGAACGCTTATATTAGTCCTTTTTTATGTTTTTACTTATTTTTTATTATTTTTCATGCCCGCGGACTAGTTTTCGCAGGTGGACACTTCTTCTAGGCCATTGCTTTGAAGCTCATTTTCTCGGCTTCTAGGTGGTTTTAGAAAATTTTAAAAACATATTCGGAATGAGTATGAAGTCTATTTTTATCCCAGACGCATTCATTAGCTCAGTAAACCTTATGAAAAATATAGATATTTAAAAAAATTTAACCAAGTTTGATAGTACAAAAATTACAAAACTAATGTGTTTAAATTTTATGAATATTCTCGGATAGGCTTGAAAAAACCATGTTGTAAGCCATTTCCAGCTTAATGAAATGTATAAAATCCGACTCGAAAAACTCAACTGGCATACTGTCTTTAAAACACAAAAAACTAGAGAAAAATTTGATTTTTTGTGGAAATTCTAAATATTTGAAATTCCCATAGAAAAAAGTTTTTAAAAACATATTGCTCATTGAAAAATGCAAATTGTTCCTGGTTTTTATTAGCGAACACTTCCCTATGAACATGTCTAAAACATCTGAGCTCGAAAAATGAGCACTGTTCTTTTCGCATCCAACAAATTAAACTAAAAATGTTGTCTTCAAAACGAATAACGTGCTGTTCGCTAAATATAAGCTCAAACACGAACGTATGCCATAAACATAATCATAAAGAATCGAAAAGGGGGTCAAATATTGCCAGACGAGCAAATGACATCGAAACTACAAAGAAGAATTGTATTTATTTATATGTATGTGTGTGCAAAATATAAATCAGTAAGAAGAATTCATCAATGTACGAACCATCCGATAAAATGTGCCGAACAAAAAAGAATAAACATAACAATAACGACGGTGGGGGGTGGTGGGGTGCAAAAAAGAGAAGAAGATGAAGCAAAAACGAAAAAGACACGAATAGGAGGAGCACTTTTTGTTTAGAATTTGATGATGACACCCTCCCACCAGCCATCCACCCGCCCCCTTTAAACAATCTCCTGCTGAACTATGCACTTTTATATTGGTTTCGATTTCGATTAGGAGCTCTTTCTGCAGAAATAAATGTACACAAAAATCCTGCAAATCTTGCTCATAGTGTTTATAATTTTAAAGATAGTGTACTAGTACTAGCTAGTTCATATAGGAACCGAAATTAGAACGAACGCGCAAAATTTGAAATTTATTCGCTGCGCGCCAATTCTGACCGCGTCGCACTAACTTCATTTTTTCAGGGATCCATCTCTGTACACGAGGAAAAAATTTAAATTAAGTGGTACACTGTCTTTAACGACCTTTTTCTTTCACGACTCCTATTATTGAGTATTTCTCAATAAATTCCAATATTTTAAAATTGTCTGTTTACCTTCTTAATATTCCGTTGATGTTTTTAGGTGCAACCAATTGAGAAAACCAATTATAAAACGTCAAAAATAGACGTAGTTTTGAAAATTCGGAAGCTTTACGACAAAGAAGTTGTTATTCTGGTCCGAAGTTGAATGTACAATTAGGTGAAGGACATCAACGTCATTGAAATCTCAAAATATAGTTCCTTGAAAACATGGAAAAATGATGTTAGTTTTTAAAAAACATGAAATCAGGGTTTCTAAAATGAAATCATGAAATTTGAACTGATACTTAAACATCTGGATTCGGTGGAATGTGAAATTTGCAGAAATGAGGAAGTGTCGGAATATTATATTAGGAGATTTCGATGAATTATTTTACGGAAAAAGTGGTCTTGTTTTCGATTATCATACATTAAAAACATTTTCCGGATGCAAACAAAATCACAAAAAATGCGAAAATAATCTGGCACCCGGAATCGAATCGAGCTTAACCTAAAATTTGGTTTAAAAATTACAAAATTTTCAAAGCTTTCCAAAAACTATTCATATTTTGCGTATTGTCAAGATAAAAATTTCTGGCCGCTCGTTTTGCGGAGTGTCGTTGGGAATTTCCTCGCAACGTGCTCAAATTCAAATTTCTCAGTTGGCGTCTTGCGCGTTGCGAGGAAATTCTCAACGACACTCTGCAAAACGAGCGGCCAGAAATTTGTATCTTGACAATATGAAAAATAAATTACAATTTCAATAAAAAATCTTTCAAGCTTCAAAATTTCAATAGGAGCATTAAGATTTTCGTTTAAAAAATCAGCTTTATTTTATCTTTCTATTGCCGTCGCTTGTGAAAAATCAGAATCTTGAAATTTCAAAAACAATTACAAATGTCAATATAGAATCTGTCGTTTTTGTTTTGTATATTTTTGATATTTATGTTGAAATTTGAAATAAAAACTGTACTAATGGGAATCACATCAGGATTATCATTTTACTCGCCATTTGCGATTCTATTCGGGAGTTCTCGCACCTTGGGTAACTTTGCAAAAATCTCCAAACTTTCCAATTTTACACCGTTTTTCATATTTTCGACAGTGGAAAAATATCAAAGGAACAGAAATGAGTCACTCCAAAAAAAAATTGTGACATTCTGCAAGAAGGGTCGCAAACAAATGCACAGTGTAACAAATAATTGGATAGCAGTGGTGCCACACCATGATGTTGGGGAAAAAAATCAACTTTGGAACATTTATCATTATTTTTTTGCTCATGAAAGAACAACAACTGTTTAAAAAGCGACACGTATAAAGTAACTAATATATTACTTGTTGTTAAATATGTACAAAACTAAACGAAAATGTAAACAGAAACCGAATTGGAAAGAAGAATGATGATTGTTTGTAGTTTTGGAATACGATTAAAATTATAATCAAATCAGCTGAAAAACTCATTTAATTTCTCCTATTTATATGTATAACATAAGGAATTGATTATGATTATATTATTACGGTTATGAAGGAATTCTCTCAACCTTCCGATCGGATCATAAATGACCAAATCATTTTGGGTAAAGTTTTGCAAGTGAAGAAAAAAAGACCTGTGAATACACCCATGTTAGATGGTAATAAACTTTGTGAAAGTTACATAAAACTGCGCAGAATAACCATACAATGAGTGCAAATATATTTTGTGGGCCGTATTTGTAGTTCTAGAAGATTATTCTATTCGTGAAAATTTTTCAAAAAAGTAAATTTGGTCTCAAAAACCCGAAATTTCTCTTATTTAAGGAGGACTTTACTGAGAAAATGTACCTTAAATGAAAATAGACTTCATTCTCATTCCAAATATGTTTTTAAAATTTTCTAAAGCCACCTAGAAGCCCAGAAAACGTGCCTCAAAACAATGGCCTAGAAACAGGGGCCACCAGCGAAAACTAGTCCGCAGGCATGAAAAATCCTTTAAAAAATTTTAAAAACATAAACTGAAATGAAAAAAACATTAAAAAATGACTAATATAATCTTTCTGCATAACTATTTATTAACGAAACTCGAAAAAAGCTCATATGAAAAAGCTAGGCCAACTTTTTCTAGGCCATTGTTTTGAAGCTAATTTTTTCGGCTTCTAGGTGGTTTTAGAAAATTTTAAAAACAGATTTCGAATGAGAATGAAGCCTATTTTCATTTAAGGTACATTTATTATTTTCGTAAAGTCCTCCTTTAAATGTGTGATGCAGTTGAATAATTAGTCTGAAACATCATACAACCCAACCTTCGATAACACATTTCATTTATTTCAAAAACGAATCATAAAACCGACAATATAAATCACATATTCGAAAACATTTTAAATAAAAATCCAAAATTCGCTTATCCAAATACTTAAAATGCGAAATACTTATACACGTACTGTGAGATAGATAAATACATTCAACGAAATGTAGTTCAACAATCAAAAACCAAATTTAATTTAAAAACATCATAACATTTTTACTTCTTATCCGCCTTTGACAATGCTCTCATCTGATATTTAAACAACAATTCTTGAACCTCCTTGAACAAATGACACGCCGAAACCGCATCATTCGCTTCAATCTCCCTCGATGCAGCAGTCACCAATCGACCCAATAGTGACCATTTATCTTCCATTTCTGGTTTGATCGGTGCAGGAGGAGCTGGTGCAATCTCTTGATTATGTGCATGATGCATATTCAAAAGCATATGGTTGTTATCCATCATTTTTGGCTTGAACAATGCTTGAGAAATTGTGGGATTTTGGATCGAGATCGGAGCCATTGAATTTATATTCATTAATCCAATTCCTGGCGACTGTTGATGAAGAACTGCTGACGGAGCGGCGGAAAGTCGAGCAGCTATTGTTTGTTGCATCTGGAAAAACGATCGTAATATTTGTGAATATTTAAAAACTTTGTACAAAAAAGATGAAAAATATAAATAATATATATTTTTGAATACATTACAAAACTATTGATAGCGATAGAAAGGAAAAAGTTTGATGTGGATTTCGTTGTTCAACTGCAAATTCAAGAGATTAAAGTAAGGAAACAGAGATGATTTTTTAAAAATAATGGCGGGATTAAAATGACTTTCAGATTTTCCAAGAAAAACATCTTAAAACTTTTTCGTAGAATTGTCAAAAATTCTTGAAACAAATTTATTTAAAAAAACTGAAATCAAGTTTTCGAGATTTCTTTAAGGCTGATTTTTTTAAAAGTTAAGGTCGGCACTAAAAAAATAGCTCTATATCACCTATGTTTTTAAAACTTTAATAAAACCTCAAAAAATTAGTTTTTTCGAAAGTTTGGGGAATTTTGGTTTTCCGTACGATTATTCGGAATGGGTTCAATATGAAAAAATTCAATTTTACACATTTTCCTTCGGTTTAGGACCTTTTTCACTAAATAATTACATATAATTACTTTTAATTAATAATTACATATAATTATTTAATTTTTGAATCGAAATGTCGAAGTTTTCCTAAAAAACTCCTAAAAAATTTGAGCGAATACCTCAATAATTGATCGAGTCGTAATTTTCAACCCGAACTTATTCAACTGAACAATTGTCTTTAATAAAGTTAAATATCCCGAACCTTTTTCAATTGCTTATCCATCGCTGGATTCGTATTCGTTTTGATCACTGCAGTTGCCACCGACGGGTTTTTCTTCATCGATGGCGGTGGATCATCCTTTTTCACCGTGCTCGCAGTCGATGTCGTCAAATCTTCTTTTGGTGGGACCCATGTTGAGATGGTCTGAAATAATTTCAAATATATATTCTTCTTGTTATGAAATAATAAAAAGATAATTACCGTTGGGATCATTTTTCGAGTATCATTAACCACAACCATCGTCTGAGGACTATCCGATCTCATCTTCTTCGCATTCGGTGATCCATCCCCTTCAACATCAACCGGACTTTCCGGCTTGATCAATTTCTGAATTTCCGCAAGAAATCCAATTTCATTCTCCTCTCCTGATGTCGATGCAGACGATAACGTATTCAATAAAATCGACAACGATTGCTGTTGTTGCAATTGCGATTGTTGCTGCTGTGCCGCCGCAAAATGATCCAACAATTTCTGAATCTTCGGATGCTGAAGAACCATCGGTGACGGTGATGCCATATTCGTAGCGAGAATATTTTTCGTCGACGGCGTTGATGATTCACTCCTTCCGGGTGATTGAGCAGCGGTCTGTGCGTTTGATGACGTTGGATCTGCAAAATTTTGAGAATATTACAAATTTTCTAGAAAAAGGGGGGAAAAGGCCGGTTCCAACATTACAATTGAAGAAAGAAGAAGAAAGAAGAAATGTATAGATATTTTTCTCTCCAAACAAAATACGCTTTTGTGGAAGAAAAAAAAGGGGGAAAATAATAGTTATCAAATTCAATGGGAAAATCTCAACAAAAGATACTTTTCAACTTTCCCACAGTTTTGTTTTCAACGATTTTCGCTCGAATGAATACATTTTTGCTCGACTATTCACATGGAAATGTTTGCATGAAATTTAATAAGAAATATGTTACGAAAATGCGAAATATTTCACTATAGTCCCAATCTGATCGAAAGTCGTTGAAAAACAGCGGATTCAGTGGAAAAAAGTCAAAGATTAAACCTGTTTTTTTTAGATCTCAAAAATCTAAAACCATTTTCAAAAACTACTAAATAGTTTTTATATCATGATCTCGTCAAAATTCGAATTTACAAGAGCTGTAAAATTTTAAAAAAAAACTAGAAAAAGATTTCAGATAGATCAAATCATTAAAATTAAAGACGATGTGCCAGTTACGACCTCAAATTCATAACTGGCACATTAAAGACGATGTGCCAGTTATGAATTTGAGAGGAAAAGCTAAATTCAAGGGTACATTTCCGAGTTTCTGAAGTCCCGCCAAATTCACGCTTGTTAGAAATCATCATATTTCCTTGGCTTCTAGCGCCCCGCCAAATTCGCGCTGACCAAACCAGTGTAGCTGTGACTCTAATACCAAAAACCGGCGCAACATTTTTTTCAATGTAAAAAGAGCAAAGTTCGACACAAAAAATGAGAGTAAGGTAAAAAAAAAACGTCCCGTTTACTGCTTTTGGCGCCATCGGGAAACAACCCACACCTTTTCTCTCCTTTTCTTGTCTCTTCCTCCCCCCGGTCTCATATATTTATTTTCGCTTCACGAACGCCTATTTTGGTTCGAAGACGACGACAGCGACGACGACGACGGCGGGACCGGGGCCGACGACTCACAATAATATTGTGGGAATGTTTGGTGAGAGACCATATGCTGAAATGGGTGGTCGAGACGTGATGTGGTGGGAAAAGACAAATATTCATCTTTGCTGTAAAAGGGAATGGAAGAGGAGTAACGAAACTAAAAACAAAATAAATGATATTTTGTTTTGTGGAAAAAACAACTAGAAAAACCTTTAGAATTTTAAAAATTTTCCTCGAGAAAACATTTTAAGTAGGGTGGGAAGAAAATATGAGCAAAAAGTTCTCAATGAAAATTATTTGACAAAAAATAGAACGGATTTCAACATCAACAACCACGCTTAATTCACGCTCAAAGGAAGGCTAATATCAGCAGCTCATTAGCAGCACTTTCTAGTTGACTCGTGTCGCGCTTAACACGCGCTTAACACGCGCAAACATAGCTTCTTCAGGCCTATTTTTCAGTGACTTCAGAAAGAAAAAAGGAAAGGAAAACATAGCTCGTTTTCTAATTTTGTTCAAAATATGATTGAAATATATAATTTCAGAAAGAAATTCCCGATTTTTCATCTAACAATTATTGAAATCGATGAACTTGCACTACATTTCTAGAGCTTAAAGTCTTAAAGAAATGAAAAGCTTAACCCATTCAAAACCAGAAAAGTAAAATAACCGTTGAATGAAAGGAAACGGTACAGTTAGGTTGTGGGCGGAACACTGTTGAAACGAGTGAAAAAAGGCCACAACCTCACTCGCTTTTTTCTATTCATAATATTGTCAAAAAAAAAACGAAAGGAGGGCCTTTCCCTTCTCCTTTCATTTGGCATCCATTTGGTTGCGCACAGCACATATTTCTTTCCCACGGCATTTCCCACGCCAAACGACAACCAATGAAGACCTTCCTTCCCTTTTTCACCCCCCTTCATCGTCATCGTCGTGTGTCACATTCCGGCGTAACCATCAGACTTTGAACAACACACCTCACTTCTTTTTTTCTTCGGCTTTTATCAGCCGCCGTGAATATATCATTGTGATATTCAAAAAATGGCTCACACGGTGTGTTAGAAAAGGGAAAGGATTGGAGAAACTTTTGAGAGGGGGGGAAATCGAAAACTTCACTCACCGTTTGGTTTGTTCAAGTATACTGAATCGTATAGGTACGCTGGCATAATACGGTATGATAGGAAGAGAAGACTCTGAAAAATTTAATTGTTTTTTTGTTTAAGAAAAAATTTCGGATTTTGATACAAATTAGTTATTTAGGCCCGCTTTAAAAAAAGCAATATTGAAAAAGCTAACGAGGATAAAATTAGGTAATATCTTGTCTTTAAAAATTGATTTCATCTAACAAGGAAAGTGTTTTATGATGTTTTTGATGAGACTAATCTCTCTTATGAGATTTAGATCATATGAAAACATTATTAGCAAATGTTCAAAATTCTAGATAATTCTGTCGACATTTTTAAAGATTAAAAAAATCTGGAAGTTCAAGAAAACAATAGTTATACATGTATGTTCTTACTTATACGAAGATCAAGGAGCGGAGAAGGAGCGGAGATCAAGGAGATGAAATTTATTCGAGATATTAATAATTTGGAACAATTGTTAAATGTTTTACTTGTTTTTTTAAAAGGCATAAGAAGCTACAACATAGGAAGCTTCCTAATACATAATATATCCAAATTTCAGCTCAATCGGACCATTTTTACCAAAGTTATGATCAAAAAACCAAAAGTGCCCTCACTTTTTACCTCTACTGTATTTGTTGACAAATCAACTCATTATATTTCATGCAACACTTTGAAAATTTGTAAAAATGGTTTTAAAGTAGGACTCTACGCAGGTTATAAATGTTGCTTAATCGATTCAATTTTTGAAAATCTAAGTGGAAAAAAATCGAAATTCGAAAATAAGGGCACCCGGAATCCAACTTTGGTCTCAAAATATAAACATTTCCTCCGTAATGGCAGCCAAGTTCGATTCCGGGTGCCGTTTTCTACTTTTTTGCAAATTTTTTCAGGTATATAAAAATTGAATTTCAGATGGATTAAGCAACATTTATGACCTGCGTATAGTCCTCCTTTAAAGAAATACTTAGTAATTTCTTATTTAGAAAATTGAAAAATTGTAATTAAAAGTCAAAAACGAAGTTCAAAAAAACGATTTAAAAAAACCATTCGAGACCGCAAATTATAACAAAAACAGATACACACACACATGCGCAAAGTAATAGGCGGCGCATAGGTGTTATGAAAAGAGGATCAAATTGAGGCCGAAACGGCCTGAAGGGGCCAGACAACGAAGCAAAAAAGGAAGGAAAGGAGAGGTTTGACCTCATTTCTGAATCTGAAACTAGGTCGACGATGATGCCGACGCCGCGACCTTGTCTCCCAATCATCTATTGTTCTTTTAGTGGCGAGTTTTTAAAATCGAATTCGATGATTTTTCGGATGAACAATTTTGTTAAAATTATGTGATTAATTATTTATCAGTCTAGTCGGATGCATAAATGATGGTTTTAGCGCCTTTAAAAGTTTATTTCTTAGGATAATTTTCTAAGGTCATTTTTTAGATCCATAAATAAATAAAAATGTCCGATTCACCCGAAAAAAACTAAATATAAAAACTGTAGGTTTCCTACTGTAACAGATGGGATACACCTGCTTTCCCATTTCAATTCCAAATACGGAATTCTATGATTTTTTTTCATTCGAATACTATTACTAGACAGGTGGTCGAAAATGTTAAAAAAAGGAAAAACTCATGTTAAAAAAAATCTTAATGGGTATAAACTGTGTTTCAGGGGAATTTAGTTTTTTTCGGTTAGAGATTATAAATGTTGTTCAATCGGAAAAATCGGTAAAACCTTAAAAATAAGAGCACCTGGGATCGAACATTGGTTTTAAGAACCAGCCAATCTCGGTCAAAAGAGTAAATATTTTTCAAGAAAACTTTTAGTTATCAGTTGATACACATTTGATACCACCTGAAAACCATCCCTATTTTCACGTGGAGTTTCATTGAATTGATAAGTGTGGCATGGTAATTTCAAATGTTCAGAGAAGCAAACCGTTAACATCATAAGATTTAGAGAATAATTTCAGAGCAACAAATTCGAAAAAAAAATTTCCAGAACCATTAAAAAATACAGGCCCCCTAAATCACCACAAAAAAATGCTCACCTCGTAAAACGGACTTTTTGTCGCATGCTCATTTCTTTCATCCTCATAAAATCTCTTCTTTATTCTTCCCCATGCTTCCATGACGGCTTCAACTAAAAATGCAATTTTTTTAAAAATCAGAATCAATATCTTACTTGTAACCGCATTCAAATTATCTCCCGACACTTTATCTTTCAAAGCGTCTTTGATTTGATTCGCAATTTTCTCATAAGCTTCCAAGTGCGTCTTATTTGAATTGTATTGTGGGTGTCGAGTATGCCAAAGTTCTGCATGTTTTTCCGCCAAATCGATGAGGGTTGTATACATTGCGGTGCAAAATCTGAAAATGCGTTAATTAGTGATTTTTCTTAAAAATAAAAACCAACCCAAATTCGTCAAAATCATTGTGAATCAGAACATCATCAACCTCAATTGACGCTGGAGATTGACTTGAACTTGTCTGTGCCTGTAATTGAAGAAAACTTTGAAACAAGGTTCATCTGAAGGATAAACAACTCTTGATCCATGATTTAAAAAATGAGCACATTCAGGAATGTGGTTCAGAAACCCAAAAAAATGTCAAAATGAGTTCAGAGTATTTTTTTTCGTAACGTTGCATGTCAAGAACCAATAATAAAATTCAATCGATCGTATAAATAATTAAAGGAATGCTCCCACATGTAATAAATATAATTAGAATGAATGAAAATTTGATTCTCTAACAAACGGTACCTAGAAAATAGTTTGTGACCTAAAAAAAAACTAGAAAAGCGTTTCTTTTCTGCGCCGAAGAAAGTTAGTCCCGCTCTTGGTTTTCTAGGCCACATAGGTTTCAAATAAAAAAAAACATGAATAAAATATTGAAGAACTGAAAAAAGCGAAAAATAGCCAGTGACAACCTAGAAAACCAAGTGCGGAAACTAACTTTCTGCGGATCGAAGGTCGTAGCCCCCAATACATTTGAATGTACTCTTTTCTTTAAAGGAGGGCTTTACGGAGCTAACGAATGCATCTGGGACGAAAATAGAGAAAATGCTCATTCCAAATCTTTTTAAAATGTTCTAAAACCACCTAGAAGCCGAGAAAACGCGCCTCAATACAATGACCTAGAAAAAGTGCCCACCAACGAAAACTAGTCCGTAGGCATTGTTACATGAAAAATCTAAAAAAAATAAATGAAAATGCATTAAAAAAGGACTAATATAAGCATTCTGCATAACTATTTATTAACGAAACACGAAAAAAGCTCATAGGAAAAAGTTCGGCCAGGTGGAATAATTTTCTAGGCCATTGTTTTGAAGCTCATTTTCTCGGCTTCTAGGTGGTTTTAGAAAATTTTAAAAACAGTTTTGGAATGAGAATGAAGTCTATTTTCATTTAAGGTACATGTATTCCGTAAAGTCCTCCTTTAAAGTTTTTTATATGCTCTCTATTCGTTAAAAATTTCAAAACACCCACCACCGGTTCAAACTTCTGTCTCGGACGTCCTCTTTTCCTTCCCGGCACCATTAAAACAGTTCTCAGCGATGTGTTTTGGTGAAGAATAAAATCGTCAGTTTCTCCGCAAAAGTACGACAATTCCTCACGAAAAAGCCCTCTTTTAGCTCTTCCAGTTTTCACAACAACCTCCATTATTTCATACGTTTCAAACTGTTTTGTTAGCTCAATCAATCGGTTCGGTGTGAGACTTCTTAAAAATGTAGAGTTTTTTAATTCAAAAAATTTGGAAATAAAACAAACCCGTAATACGGATAATTGGAGTTTTTGTATTTGCTTATAAAATCCAAACTATTGTTATATCTCCAATTAATTGACGGATCCACAGACCCGCAACGAATGTAAATCTCCACCATCCAACACCATTTCTCAATAACCGCCCAAACTGAAAAAATTGTTTCATTTTTTTTGTTCATGTTGTGCAAAAATAAAATACTTGTAAATCGAGGATCCATTTTTGACAAAACTGATGAAACAAGTTGAAAACTCGCGAGAAGATCATCTTTTATAAACTGAGCGTCTGCATTCCAAATTGTTTGGCGCTCTTGAATGAGCGCAACAAGAATTCCACGTGTTGGATCCTCCCAAACTGGCATTTCCTGAGAAATGGATGCAATTTTTCAGGAAATTCGTGTTTTGGGTTTTTTTTACTTACCTGTCCACGTGCCTCTTTCAGATTACTTATGAAACCTTCTGTTACGGCGCTGTTTATCCATGCCATCTGTTTTTCTCTGCAATTTTTTTGTCTGTTGAAAATTTTCTTGAGTTCAATTTTTCTGAATAAATTCTCACAATATAGTTAGAAGCCGCTAAAATCTAAAATTTTGTGAACTGCTTCAAAATGAGTTAAAAAGAAAAGTCCGTTTCCTAACTCTACTCAAACATTTCAGAAAGATATAATATTTTAGAGTGTCAAATTAAGCCAATTGGTCAAATTAAGCCAGTCTAGCAAATTGTGCAAATGTTCATTTTCCAAAAGTATTTTTCAAAAAAAATTTTCAAATTACAGATGAGAACGATCGGTGAATGAAGTCCTGAAACTCTCATTGCTCTCTCAAAGGCTAGAATCAGGCTGTGAACTTTCAAACTAGCAGTAAGCACTGATGTAGTGTGTGTTTACTGATTATCAATTTTTGCTTTAATCCATTCAGAATAACCAATTATTAATGAATTTAATAAAAAAAAAGGTTTTCGGACTCCCATTGACCCAAAACGGCTTCCCCCCTCGCCTAATGTAGCGTTTATAATAATTTTTTTGGTGAATCCATTAACAATTGGTGATTCTGGGTGCATTAAAGACATCTGTTCAGTTAATTTGACCCTACCTGATCTTAGTTTCAAAAATTAGAGCGTTCTCCCATTAATACAATTCAATTTATGCGAAATCTCATCGATAAATACACGCATCATAACAGCGGTCCAACGTTGAAAAGATCAAAATTTGAATGTGCGCCGGATCGTGCGACGCGGTCGGAATTGGCGCGAAACACAATTATTTGAATGTCTCTACACAGTGGTATTGTTTTCTCGACCTCATGGGCTCCCATTTTAATTTCAATTTTTTGCTTTGGATTTGGATCGTATTAACTGAAACGCTGTCTTTAAGACAAACATTTAAAATGAGTAAAAAAACACTTTAACTCGGCTCAAATCGAACAAAACCGGCTAAAAATTTGAAGTTTTCTTGTAGAACTCATTTGATATTAATTTCCAAAATTTGAGCAAAGTTCTGTGGGTTTTTCTGGGTTCAAGAAACGTAATCATAACCAGAAAATGAAAATAAGAAAATCATCAGAAATCAATAATGAAACATTTGCAAAATATTAGATTTTTTCTATTTTTTCAAAGATTTTTATTCATTCCTACTGTATATTTTTGAAAATCGCTCGATCCCTTTCCTTAGACTCAAATAAACCCGTTTCCAAAAATATCCCTCCATTTTTTTTTCAAAATTTCAAAAACATTCATGTTTCCCGCTCATTTGAGAGAGTGAAGAGAAATTAGAGTGCATAGAGATCCCTCTCTCTCTCGCTAACTGAACGATGGGAAAAACCCCAGGTCAAGTCCTTTTTTCTCTAGTTCGATATGGGAAAACCAAAATGAGAAAAAAATATGAGAATTGAGAGAAATGTGCCATAAGTATGAGATGGGTTTAAGGGGGCGGGGTTTCGGAACTGGAATTCCGGGTTCACTGTTTTATTGAACTTACAACTTCCTTTAATAATTAGGACAAAAAATGAGAATAGAGGACTACGGTACTACTAGGACTACGGTACTACTAGGATATCCAAAAGAATTTTAAAATAATAAAAAATTGTTTACTTTTTCGAAGATTGCGGCGATGGCATTTTCTGCTGGATCTGAATCTGTTGCTCCAGATGAAAACCGTTTCCAATTTTTCCCGGAATTTTCGCCGTCGATCACTGGATTTAAAGTAACCTGAAAAATTTGAATTATCTGCTATCTAAAAATAAAGTGCGCTCGAAATTACGGTATTCTTTAAAGGGACACAATAACTGAATTTCGGTTGAGCGAAGTGTCATCTTTAAAAATTCAAAAAATCGAATAAAAAATGAAAATTAAGACTTAAAATTGGGAAAAAAAATTAAATGATTGTATTCGAATACTATCGGTCCGATATGTGTTGTCAAAAGGGCTGGTTGGGGGGGATGGCCGATCGATTTTCTCTAATTCTCCATCTCTCGCATTTTTCCCTCCAAAAAGTGGGCGTGGTTTTCCAGGCCCCGCCCCTACACTTTTTTTTTGTCACCCCTCCTTTTCCTTGTGTGTACGAGAGAATATGAGAGACTATGTGTTTTGGGGTCTCTATCGGCATCCTTACCCAGTTTCACACTATTTCCTCCCCCCCATTTTCTCTAACCATCCTTTCCTTAATTTCAACACTATTTCTTCTTGGGTTTTGTGGAGATCTTGTTGGTTGTATGTAGTGGTAGCAAAAATGAACGAAGCGGGCAATGGCTGGGTGGGATGACAGCGGGAAAAAAAAGGGAAAAGACAACGATGCGAAAAAAGAACCCAAAGGGTGGAAAGAAGTGTATATTTGTGTGTTTGTGTGGAGTGCATATGGAAAAGTAGGATGGTGGAAAGAAGAAGAAGCCCAACCCACTTTTTTCCTTTTCTTTTTTGGCCTCTTTTCTTAGATTTTAAAAAGAGAAAAAAAGGTGTTTTCTTCTCCTTTTGGTAATAAAAGAATTGAGACCATAAAGGGGGGGGGGTGCCGATTCTGAGTGCAATTGATCAGTTTTCTGAAAAAAATATTTAAAAAATTGAGAAATTTCCAAATCATTGTTATTTGAATAAGAAAGTCTTCCACTCCTTTTATTTTTAAAATTTTTTTTTGAATTCCAAATCAATAAACAGCCGATTTTCTCTAGAACGGAGAACAAAAAGTGGGCGGAGCCTAAAAGTTCCGGTTTGATCATGGAAGTGAATATCAAATGTTGTTTTTTTAACATCTTTCGAGATTGGCGCGAAACCTGAATATTTGAAAAATGATCAATTAATAATGGATTCGATATTTTAGTTTTAGCTTTTTGCTTGAAGACAGTGGGTCAGTAAATTTTACCCTGCGAGATTTCAATTTCAAAAATTAGAGCCTTCTCTCATTAATACAATACAATTAATGCGAAATCACACCGATAAATACACGATTCATAGCAGCGGTCCAAAGTTGAAAATATCAAAATTTGAATGCGCGCCGGATCGTGCGGCGCGGTCGTGGATCGTGCAACGCGGTCAGTCAGAATTGGCGCGAAACGCAATTACGTGAATGTGACTACATATGGTATTGTTTTGATTTTTTACCTTGAATTTGGATCGTGTTACTGACCAGTTGCCGTTAATTTCGAAGAATATGAGATGGTACTCTGCCTTTAATTAAATTTTTAAAAATGTTTTGTAAACTTCTCGAACAATGAATAAAGCATACCAATTTTCAAATATTTTTTGAATTCAGGAGGTTTTGAAGTCTTGTCGTAGTTGTCCTGGGTTGCATGAATCAGAGGAAATTTTGAGCTTGATCAAGTTTGAGCCGGAGTTGGAGCAACGATTGCTTCATCTGAAATATTTTGTATTCTGAAAACAAAAGTTGATTTTTGTGATTTTCCATGTTTTAGAAATGTTTTTTTTCGTTTTAAAATGATTTTTTTCATATTTTTAAGCATCTTTAAGTTTTTGGAACTTTTATTAAATACCTCAAATTTATTGTCTTGGTTTTTTAATATTTTTAAAAAATGTTTAAAAAAATGATCTTAGAATATTCCGCTTAAAAAATACATTAGTCTGTCTAAGAGCAACATTTTTTGTTTCAAAAACTTAGACCGACAATATTTGCACTGTTTCGTGCAGACTGCTCGTTTTTCAGGCCATATCATAAATACGAAGAAAAAATGTGGTTGTCACGCCTACATGAATTTAAAAAAAATGAAATTTTTGAGAATCTATGATCTTCGAGTCGTACTTTAAGAATTTTAGAAGCAGAGGTGTTGATTAACTCTTAATCGGCTTACAATTGATACTTTGAAGTTCGGAGTGAAAAATAAAATGTCATCAACGTAGACAGTCAGATAATTCATCAAAATACACTCTCGTAAGCCATTCTGGTTGACGATTTTAATCTTATTTTTTAGATTTTAATTTTTTTTTCTGAAGCCCAAAAAAATTTCTTTAATTATGAAAATAGCCACAAATGTGTTTATAAGGTGTTCAGAGTTTAAAAACCGAAGGAAAATTGAAAATAATGTACATTTATTAGAATGTGATCCCAAAATGAACGTCATAAGTTTTTTTTAGCATCAAGGGGTGGGTTGACAGCTGAAATTATGGTCATCCACATTTATCGGTTTTATCGGGTGAAAATTCTCCAGGTGAAAATTCGATGCCTATGAAACATGGTTCTTGGATATCACTTTAAAAATAAAACCCTCACATGTGCAGGAAGCCGCTTATAAACGCGCACCTCATTTTTCACAGAACTTTGAGCCCATGTTTCACCGGCTCACAGGTCGAACCGGCAGACTTTTAAGGATTCAAGACCTACTTTTAAAGCTCTATCGAATGGTATAGGTCTCAACTCGATTGGCGATGGTGACCTCGCGCAGCAGTCCGCGACACTTCCCTTGTAAGAGTTTCATGTTGATCCTAGTAAGTTTTCCCTCACCTTTATAACTGGCATTTAATCACTTTTATATTGTCAAGATGTTAATTTCTGGCCGCTCGTTTTGCGGAGTGTCGTTGGGAATTTCCTCGCAACGCAACCGCGACGCGCTCAAATTCAAATTTCTCAGTTGGTCTTGCGCAATGCGGTTGCGTTGCGAGAAAATTCCCAACGACACTCCGCAAAACGAGCGACCAGGAATTTTCATCTTGACAATACCGAAAAATATGAACTCCCACAGCGAACAACAACATTTTTTTTAGATCAACACAAAGAAACCACTTCTACTCGATTGGGCGAGCTGTTTTCAAACATGTTTCCCTTAGAGATCAGAAAATTTGGCATGTCTGACTCTACGGTGCAAACGAATGTAACTCGAATGAAAGTAGACATCATACTCATTCCAAATTAAAAAAAAAGATTCTAAAACAAAGTAGAACCCGAGAAAAAGAGCTCCTAGAAAAAGTTTTCACCTGGCCGAAAAATTTCCTTTGGCTTTATTAAATTAGTATATTCTGACTTTGTGTTTTGCACTTTTTTCAATTCTTAACGTAAAACCCCCGCGGACTAGTTTTGGAAATTTTTTTCAGGTGGAAAATTTTTCACAAGGCTTGTTATCTCGGCTTCTACTAGGTTTTAGAAAAAAGCTTCTACAAGGTTTTGTTGAAAACAGATTTTAAATGAGTACAAATTATATTTTCACTCCAGTTTCATAACCTGTTTTTAAACATCCTTTTTGAACGGAAATCAGAACTTTTAATCATGACTGTTTGGTCCGATCTTTGCAGAAATGGATATAAATGTGCGTACAATAATGATGCTCAAAAATTTAATTTTATTAGTCGATGTACAAAATGTGAGCAAATTCTAACTTGGACAGGATAACCACCTTCCTTTAAGAGCTCAATGATCATATTTTTAAGCTGACAAAACAGTCTCCTAAAATTCCGCTCTCGTTGGTAAATCGATATTTTAGAACCACTTTTTTGTATGCACAAATATTTACAATTATAACTCATCAGTTTCGAAAAAAAAACTCACCTTGATAACAGTGAAAACACAAGTTGTTTCCATTCGAAAATACTGAATTTATATGGTGCTAGAGCTATTAATTAACTGTCAAGTACACACATAAATCCAGGATTTCAGAAAGGAAAAGAATACCAAATAATAGGTATATAATATGCATTGAATAAATGTGTTTTTTAAAATAGTTGATCGATAGCAGATAGCAGACAGTAGAATAAAATACAAATGATAATGAGAATATTATAATCAATGTATTGATGTGCAATAGATTAGTTTTTAACACCACACCTTTTCCTAGTGAAAAAATTTATTGATTTTTTCTCGATATCAAAATTTTGTTGAATAAAAAAAATAAAGAAACGGAACGATGAATAAGAATACGAAGACGAAGAAATAAACGCATTCAGAATGGGATTGCAGAGTGTTGCCAAGGGTGACGTTGCCATGGAAGGTGAAATAGGGAGAAAGAGATGGTTTAATATGTAGGAGACGTAAGCAGACTAATAGAGACAAAATGGGGAGGATACACCAACCACAAATGAGCCTTAATTATTGAGGTAAAAGTGCAGGTGAAATATTATTTTCCCTCCCTTCTTCAGGATTATGTTCTTTTGGTTCGAGCTAACACATTCTTAAGACGCATTGCTAGGTGTAAACAACCTTGGTTAATGAATTGACAAAAAGCAAATGCTATATATTTTGCAGAATTTATTAAGTAAAAAGTTTTCCATTTCCTTGACACATTTCTGAGTCATCTTTAGAACAAACCATATTTTTTGCAGTGAAATGCATACAGTGCATTTAGTTTGGAGCTCACAATTTTTCAAATAGTTTCAAAAGGCAAAATATGTGAAAATAAAATGATTATGATGCATATACGATTAAAGCTTTCAGTCGAAAAATTGTACCATTTCGGAGGTCTGTAATATCAAAATTTAGTTTTTCAAATTCCAGGTTAAAGCATAGCGATCATTGCTTATTGGCTACCCGATAATGTTTTAATCTTCTGACGCCCGTCTATTACAAAATGAAAATTCATGAAAGCCAAACGCTTGTGCAATTTGCACAAAATTCTACGACTCAGTTTAAAGACAGCAGTGCACTTGTTTTTGGCCTAGTTTTCGAGTTTTAAGCTCTGTGACTCTGTCTTTAACCTCATGATTAGTTTTATTGTTGGCTCAGGGAATTTTTGGGGATCCGTCACTGCAAGGGAAGGCAAAAACCAGTGCGCGGATCCGCCTTTTCAAAGAGTGACGGATCCGCTGCTTTTATATGCGCGGATCCGTGAAAAATTCCCTTAGGGCTTACCTAAATTTTCAATGTGGTGTTTTGTTCTTGAGTTTACACTCACTTAATGTCATTAATGACAAAAGTACTTATTTTAGTTTTAAAGATACGGTGTCACTAAATACCAAATTGAACAGCGTTTGCGGTTCATGTATTCTCTCAGTTTTGGCGCGAAACCTAATAATTTAAGTTTTTTCATATTTTTCGAGCGGAAACTTTAAATTTTTGATGCATTTTCTTTATTTCAGCTTCAACCCTAAAGTGTATGACAATGTTTAGAATATTAGGATATGGATTCAAAACACTTTTGTATATCTAAATGCAAATCGAGAATTTATTTGTTAGGATAAAATAAGAAAATAGTACGATTTACGAACGCATATTTCTCACACCAAAAGAAAAGAAGAATAAAAATTCATATTTTATGTAAATATTGGTTGATAATAAAAAAAATATATGCATGTATGGTTTCCTTAAAGGGAACATTTTATTATTTATTTGTCTTCAACTATCAATATCGATTATTAAATGCTCCCAGTCAGGAGGACATCAATTAATCAATAGAAACATTTATAAAAAACGCATGAATGAAAATGAATGAAAAAATCGAAGCAAGCCGCCTACCCTGTTATTATATTTACCAGGAGTCCCCTGCCGCTACGCGGCAAAACTCCTGGTCTACTGCTCGCCTTCGGCTTCGCTTTCCAACACGCCTGCGGCGTGTCGCTTTTGTTAAATTATTCTCAAAAAGGTTCCTTTTTGTGTAGAAGGTGATAAAATATAAATCGTCGAAACATGGTGATAAAATATAAATCCAAAAATTTTTAAAATTCCTTTAAAATTTCCTCGGTTTTTCAGAAAAAAGAGAAATAATTATCTGCACTTGCATAACAGTTAGGAAAAGCGCATCGGCTCTTTGAAATCGTGAGAGTATGTTAATTTAACATTTCTTTGGATTTCGCTCTCTTTAACCTAAACTCATCCTAATTTCATAATAATAATTTTTTTTCTGCGGCTCGCCTCCGGCTTCGCTCCCCCCCCCCTCAATTTCTTGATCGACGTTTCTTTTTAGTTTATCATTTATTTGGATTTTGCCTTTTTCAAACTAAACTCATCCTAATAACGTTTTCTAAGGCTCGCCTCCGGGTTCGCCTTTTACACGTCGGCGTGCTGCTTCACTGCATTACTACATTGGCGATTTCACGCCTTCTGAAATAAGTTGTCGGGACCGAAATATCTTGATCGAAAAGTATTGGAATGCGAGCCGAAGGCACAGAAGAAGCTCGCCTGCGGCTCGCTTCTTCCGTGCCTTCGGCACGCATTCCAATACTTTTGATCGGTGTTCCAACGCGCGGCGAAATGATCATAATTTCAAGTTTAACAATTTCACTGGAACATTCTCAAAAAACCGACCATAATTGTCACATTTAATTATTTCTCGAATTATTCAATCTTCTTTTTTTACTCTAGCTCACCTCACCTAGCCATCACAATAGAACAATAAGGAATGAATCTCAACTCAGAAATGACAACAAATAATTTTTCAAAGTTGACCTAGTTTCTTAACCTATTTTTTTTAACCTGTTTCCTTTGTGAAATTTTGACAAAAATTAGAAAAAAATGAGGAAATGAAAATCCGCAATCATTAGGTTTCAAAAAGTTCATTCTCTTTCGGTGACTTCGATGGTCTACCGGTTAAGTAATTATTTCTTTACGTGAACCGATGCGAGTTCAATTCCGTTCCTCCTACCTCTTAATTTTACAACAAAAAAAAAGTTCACAGAAAAATGTTCACAGAAAAATGTTCACAGAAAAAAGGTTACACAAAAAAATAAGCCCGGCTCCTTATCCATTTATATATAAGGATACACATATATGTGTGCAGCAGAGCCAAAAATGAGCTACATCTTTCCGGACCGCATAGTTAAACAACATGCGTGTATACACTACTCACCTGCTCAAAAAATATCATATTTCGTTCAGATAACAACCAGAAAAATAATAAAGTTAAAGGGCGTTTTTTTTCTCCTCAAATAATGTGACAAGGAATATAAAATATGTGTGTGCTATAAAAATTTAATATCGTTGTCGTCGTCGGTCGAAAATTGTATCGATAATAAAGGGAAATCGTTAAAAAAAATATGTGCGCTATTTTTTTTGTAAAGCGAGGAAACTATAAATGTAATATTAGGAAATATCTAACGATCATGTACCCCCAGTTCAAAGAATTCTAAAATTTTTAGTCTTCATTTGAGACCTCCCATTATTCAAAATTTTTATGAAAAAAACGATTTCTTAAGTTGATTGAAAATTTTGATCCAAGTTACCTAGATTCAAAATAAACATCCTTCGGAGGATTTCCATTCAAGATTCGAAACAGCTTCTCCAATGGAGCGCACTTGCTGTATCGAATGTTAAAGACAATGTGTCATTTGTTTGCATCGATCACAATAACTAAACACATTACATTTTCAGTTTTGGAGCCAATTCGGGAGCTGACTTTAAAAAATCTAATCAATATCTAAGCGTTGATAGCTAATCATTTTCTAATTATAGCTTTTTCAGAATTTTAAATGTTGGCTCACATCCATTTTTTCAAAAGCTTTTCATAATCTTTACAATAGATATGTATCAAGATTAAATTTTCTGAAATTTTTTAATCCGTCGTTGAATTAACACATAAAATTCGAAATTTCTGAAATTTTAAATTTGATAAATAGCAATGTGTATTTAAAACTTTCATTCTGTGTTGCCAGAAACCAAGTTCAAAGGCATTTCTATGAAAAATTTAAAAGGTCCATGTTTTTAGACAATGAATAAGTGTCAAATGGAGGATTTACAAGTGGTTTTAGAAACGAAAAAAATGGAAAAGAAAAATATTTATTTTTGATCTGACTTTCAGGGATTAATTGACGAAATTTTCAAAAACGATTTTTTCAGCCTCGGTTTGATCTTCAAGGTTCGCGGATTGAATGTGAACAATTTCAATTCAAGGTCTCGATTCATAAATTCTATAATTTTGCCTTTAAAGAGCTGTTGAAAGTAAAATTTCAAAAAATTTCAAAATTTGAACAATAATTGGAAAAAAAGAGGGGAGACGGATAATACAATACTACAAAACGTTCATATAGTGCCTGTTCATTGCATTGTATACAAAAAAATCAATAAAATAATAGTTCCAAGTTCAAATATGTCTATGGTTTCACTTTTTTTTAATACTTGCGATACATTCCAAATAGCAGTTGTAAATTGCAGTTATAATAAACCGAAATACTTAAGAAACATATATTTTCGAATACCATTTTCGATCTTTGATGCGACTTAGATGGACTAGCGACACATAAAAGGAAAATAATATAGTAAATGAGTTAAAGACAGTGTTCCATATAGTTTTTATCTACTTTTACCTCAATTTTTATGAAGAATGCTTAAATTTGTTGTTTCGATTTTTAATACAATTATTCATAAAGCAGGACTGTACTCATTTAGTAAACTGTGTTCAATCGATTTAAAATTTAATATTCCGAAATAATAGTGAAAAATTGCAAAATACTAGAAATTCAAAAAAAAAAGGCACACGGAATAGAAATTCTGAAAGTGACCGCAAGTTAATGGTTTTTGAGACCAAAGTTCGATTCCGGATGCCCTCATTTCTTGTTTTTTGCAATTTTTTTCACTATTGTTTCGGAAGTTAAAATTAAATTTTGAACCGAGGAAACATCAGTTACAATTCGCGTATAGTTCTCCTTTAAGAAAACACGTATATATTAGTTTTCGATAGCCCTAAGCCCTTTCTAGTCCGTCGTTTTGATGCTCGTTTTTACAAGAAATCATACTAAAAATACTCTTAAAAGACTCAGTATATATATAACTCTAAAGAAAATCGTTTTTGAAATTAAAAAATAGCAAAATTTTCATATAACAGCATTTTGAAGTTGATGATTATGATTATGACGATGATTGTGATGATTCGTCCATCGTCGCCGGGCGTCAATTTCAAATATTTGCACAACGTCTTTTGTCGCCCTATGACCGTTTCTCTCGAAAGAATTGAAGGATGATAGCCAACCGATAAACCGTGCAAATTAGACGGCTCAGCCGAGCATCGATAGAGATAGGAAACGGGGTGGACAAAGATCATGATGTTTCTTAGCTTGTTTCCGCTTATTTTTCCGAGAAGACGAATAATAATTTGCTTTATAGATTTGTGAAGCCAATTTTTTAACGACTTTGGAGACGAATAATTTTTTTATGACACTATTCTCAAAAAACAATAAAAGTTCAAAGGGAAACAAAATCACAATATTGTGTTTAATATCTGCTAATAAATTGTGTCTAATGTCCAAAACGATACTGATAAAATTATTCGCTTTTTGAGGGAATAAAAAATATATTATGAAAAAGTTAACTAAGATTTATTTGAAGGAGGACATTAGGTTTGAAATATTAGATCGATTTAAAAAAATTCAATTATACGTACGAAAATTATGAATTTAAAAAATATTATGAAAATGCGAATAAAAACTGAGCACCCGGAATCAAACACCGAATTGAAAATAGGTCAGAATTGAATATTTTAAAAAAATATATACGTATATTGTCAAGTTAAAAAAATTTGGATCATCCATTGGAGACCGCAGCGCAACCGCTCGCATTTAAAAATAGCACTACTGTGTGAGAGACTTAGCTTTTCTGGGTAGGTCAACACCAACTTGCATGATCAAGAATATTTGAGTTGACAATACTATAAAAAAGGGAAATATTTAGATTATAAATTCAGTTAATAGGTGTGAGTTATATTCATTACTTTGCCAATGAAATGAATACTTTCTTCTGGTGTCTTTCGTGAGAGCGAATCGGGAACTCCCGCATTTAAAGGAGGACTTTACGCAGTAATTGATATTAAAACAAACTTTCTTTTAAAAATGAGCGAAACCCAATTTTCATAAAGACAAGATTCAAGCACCCTTTCTGTATGTTGTCAATGAGACCTTGCTTATTTGAAAGAGTATTTGGGTCTGTTTCCCATTTTTGATAAAAGAGAGGGATTAGTCTAGATTCCAGAGCTCCAAGTCTGAAAATGCGAGCTGTAACTTGCCTCAAACAAGGAAAAGTTGATTACCTTAGTCGTTGTGCCAAATTTGACCAAATTTCATCAATATTGTTCAAAGATACCTCTTTAATCTTTGCCATGTTGAAAAAAATAACATTTCTGAAAAATTTTGATACAATTTGGTCAAATTTGGAGCCTCGGCTAAGTAAGGTCCCAAAATTAGCTCCTCAACATTTTATCTATTACAAAATAAAAAATATATGACATTTTGTAATAATTCTCTTTAAAAGATCAATTAAATCCAAAGCTCGTTTACTCAGCTTGCTCAAATCGGTCTCTTTTACATAATAGATTCTCAATAACTCTCCCCAAAAATAAATTGATCGAAACCAATACTTCAATTTTATTTAAAGATAAAAATCTCCCTCTCTCTGTATCATCGGCATAGTGCAATCAACATGACAAATCTTTTGACAGTTTCCTTGAAGTTTCCTTATTTTTCTTACTATTAGTAACCAACTCAATCGATATAATACTCGGGAGAGCGACCTCCGCAAAGTAGACGAATTGTATGCGCTGCCGAAAACTGTTAAAAGAACACATAAATCGAATAGAGACAGTGTCTGGTCATTCCTCCATCTTTTTCGCCCTCCTGTCTCTAACTCTACATTTTGTATTTTCTCGATTCGATGACCGTCTTTATATCCATTAGCAGTAGAGATCTATCTACACGTGGAACTGCTTTTTTTGTTTTACAAAAGATTTTGTTAAGCATATAAATGAAAATTAATCCAATTTATGGTTTTTTTGACAAAAATCCTGTTCATTGTTTATTTCCTCGCTCCAATTTTTATAAAACAAAAAAATTACACGGTGGGATAAAGTGAACCGAAATGGTCATCACGAACAACGTTTTGTGTGTGTACACCTTTACGATAAATTGCACACACGCAAAAATTCGAATTTTTTACCAACGTCATTTTAACGCCTACTACGCATGAAAAAATGAAGTGTTTGCGTTACCGTGCCGCACGATTGCAAAAATGCCACATACTAAAAACGCCCGCTATTCTGCGTTCAACTTTTAATTGTCGTACTGAATTTTCTTAGTTATAGCCGGTTTACTTTAGCCCACCGTAAAATTTTGAGGGAGGTTATAGGCACAATATAAAATTCACAAATGTTCAGCCAGAACTGGGATGGGAGGGAGGGGGGCGCCCCTGAACTGAGTTATGAAAATTCCAAAGTTTGAAAAAGTTCATAAATGACTAAAACTGCTTAGAATCTGTTAAAATTCATATAAAGAACAATTGTTTTGTCTAACTGAAAATTCTGACCATAAATATGACTCTTTACCACTCTTAGAAACTGTTTTTCAACAACTTTTTAAAGGAAAATCAGAACTTTCAATAATTTTAACTTGGTTCATTAGTGCAGAAAGAGGTTAATACCAGGGGATCCCATTCTGAGATTTTTTTTCGAAAAAATCAAGAAATATCGATTGAAAATGGTCTCGCAAGTTTTTAAAATATGTTTAAAGAAGAAAAAATAATAATAAAACGGAAGCTCAATGCTCTAATATCCAGGCGAAATGTTCATTTGTTATTAAGTCTCACGCAATGTACCCCAACATATTCCACCCATTTAATTTAATTGTTGAGAACCTTTTTTGAAATACTACACAATTTCACACAATAAAAATTTTTGTGAATTTCTTCGACATCGATAAAACATCCAACTTGTAAACAAACAATTCTCTTATTATTTTCCATCGTTGATTATCAAATCCACCGAAAATGTATGTTAGCGAAAGTCGAAAAGGATCGTATTCTGTTTTTTCTTCTTGATATTTGGGTCATCATGTTCTATTTCTTCAAACGAAAATACTTATTTTTTCGGAGTTTTATTGATAGCTGTTTGTAGTTTGACTATTTCTCTGATTACTTATATGTGTACCTTGTATAGTTAGTTGGAATAAACTGTAGTTTTTTGTTTGTTGTCATCAAAGATCTTAATTAATACCTTTAGTAATCAAAACACAACTAGACTTAAGAAAACCAATATAATTTCAAATGGAACACTTTCTTTAAGACCAAATCTTCCAATTATGTATTGTTTCAATAATTTCAAACCTCTTATATCTTTATTGATTTTTTCTCGACGGTCTTAAATTTTTTTGAATAGGTTTGTTTGGTTTTCAGTTTTTTAAAAAACGTATTTCAATTTTTGTTGTTGTTTACAAAACCTTTCTAGAACCTTCTCCCCCACCGTCCTTCTCATTAGAAACCGGTTTATTTCAATTCTGCATCTTTATTATGAGTGTTTCCTTTCATCCAATGACCACCATCTCAAATGGCAACCATCTAATTCTCAATTACCGACTCATTTTCAGATAATGAACCTACTGTCCACAATTTTCCTAGTTATCGGATGCCTCATTATCCCAAATTTATGCCAACAATTCAAAGAAGCTGTCGAATTATCATCAGCAAATCATGATCAAGTGCTTGCAAGTGCACAGGTCGTTTTTGTTGCATTCTGCGCAGATTGGTGTCCATTTTCAAGGCGATTGAAGCCGATTTTTGAGGAATCCGCCAAAGTTTTCCATCAGGAAAATCCTCAGGCATCGGCTATTTGGGCAATTGTTGACAGTCAAAGACAGGTAAGACCTTTTTTGACACATTTTTTTCTAGTATGTTGTTCAAATGTTATATATTGACTGAAATGAAATTTCGTTTTAGTGTCATCTGGAGTGTTTGAACTGAATAATTGAAAAAAATAGTGAAAATTAGTTCTTAATTCCTTTAAAGCCGGCTAATTAAATGAACTGGAGATTTTATCAGTAGCTTGCACAGTACCTTTAAACGAATAGAAAACCAGAACTTTCGAATATTTTCATATTTAAGCTGGTTATTCCGAAAGTTTACATTATTCGGTTTTAATTTTCAGGCCGAGATTGGAGATAAATATTTCGTTAACAAATATCCAACGATGAAAGTGTTTGTGAATGGAGAATTGATCCAAAAAGAATATCGATCGACAAGATCTGTCGAAGCATTGACCGGATTTGTCAAGTATCAATTGTCAACCGCCATCAATGAGTTCGATTCTGACAGTCAATTACAAACAATCTTGGACAAATCGAAACGAAATATTGTTGCTTGGATGAAAAAGGATGGACCAGAATATGCCAATGTTAAGGTAGGTCCTGATGGTTTCAATGTATACATCAATTTTCTTTTTTTCAGAAAATCGCTTCTATTCTTCGTGAAGATTGTACATTTTATGTTCCAACCGATACTTCAGCTGCGCAGACAGCTGAAAGCAGACTTTCTTTCTTCGATCCTGATTCGAATGAAGAGGCCAAATTCACTGGAAACTTCCACGATTACGAGTTTTTGAAATCTTGGGTCACTGATAAATGTATTCCACTTGTTAGGTAATTTAAAACTTTCTTCATTTTTGTTTTTTTTAATACTCATTGTTCAGAGAAGTAACATTCGAAAATGTCGAAGAATTAACCGAAGAAGGCATGCCATTCTTGATCTTCTTCCGTGATCCGGACAACAAATCATCTGACAAGGTGTTTGCTGAAGCAGTCGCTAGAGAACTTCATGATCAACGCTCATCAATTAATCCACTTTTGGCCGATGGACACAAATTCGCGCATCCATTGAAACACTTGGGAAAGACGAGAGAGGATTTACCGGTTTTGGCAATCGATTCATTCCAGCATATGTACCTATTCCCAGATATGACACAGATGAATGTTCCAGGGAAATTGAGACAGGTTTGTTGAGAGTATTCGAGAAAACATCTTTCGTAGGAAGTGGTGGATTTTTTAAATCTAAAAAAACTGAGAAAAGGTCAAAGTAATCAACGAATTCCCTTGAAAATAACGGAAATGAAATGAAACATGTGAATTACAACTAAATTAGGGATGTGACCTATTTTTAACTTATTTGGATTTTTAGGCCATTGTTCTCCAATTTCAGACTATCGATTTAGATTCTTGCCACAAAGGTGGTATTTAAAAAATTACCTTTGGGGTTCTAGACCATAACAGTTGAATTTCGAACTCATAAAAAAGCAGTCGAAACTGCCAAAAAAGCAGTTTTTCGTGCCGTTTCGACTGATTTTTTTGTCAGTTTTCCGACTAGTTCATTACTAGTTAGCCGACTAGTCGAAAACTGATAAAAAACAGTTCCCCCATTGTCTGAGGTTAACTGATAGACCGGGAGTTCGGATCCCGACTATTGTCTTTTATTGTAGCGTGCCCGGACTTCACCAAAATTTGAAAATAAAACCACAAATTTGAATTCCCGCGCTTTTCAATCCATAAATCTGTGTAGTTCTCGTGGATGATCAGTTTTCCTTGTCAAAATACGGCGCAGTCGCAATTTTGTAATTTGCAGTGAAAAAAAATTAGATTAGGGCATACTTATTGTTTTTAATGTTCACATTTCATTTTTTCATGCGTTTTACGCTTTAAAATGTCATTTAAAAATTATTTTTGAATTTTTGCACATGTGCAATTTGTCGTAACGGTGAACTGCACACAATGCGTCGTTCGTGAGGAGGTCACTTTATCAAACCGTGATAGGGTAACGAACCCTATTCCTCTCTTATCAGCACAGTGTTAGTTAATAATTATCTTATAAATATGTTAAACTTTACTTAATTAATCTCCTTTCTTCCAGTTCGTAATGGATCTTCATTCTGGAAAGCTTCACAAAGATTTCCACGAGAATTTGGATCAACGAATGATCGATTTGGCAAAGGCAAAAGCAGCACGCGGAATCACTGATGATAATGAAATCGATTCGCCATCTGCTGTTCCAGCCGACACCACACCACCGCCATCAGTATTCAAAGAGTTGAAACCATCTGATAGAAGATATTCGATTTTGTCAAAAACCGAATTGTAAACTGTTTTTTAAAAGACATTCTGTGATAATAACTATAATTTTCCTATGGAATTTATTTTGGACTTTTTTATCGTTTTATTCTTTCTATTCATCTTTTTTCGGGTATTTTCTCATTTCCCTTCATAATATGCGTTGTGATACTTTTTTTTAAATATAAAGGTAATAAAACTTTTTTTCAAAAAAAGTAAGTAGCAATTTGTGCAATTCATTATTTACATAAAATAAAAATAATATCCTTATGATAGGACTGATTGTTCAGTGGCAAAACTGTAATAAAACTTATCATCCGAATGGAGTTTTTCAATATCATCAAAATTTGAGAGATCGGGAAGAATGGATGAGAGTTCTGAGGTTTCAACAAAGCACGGGTTTACTTTGAAGTCGATGCCATCGATTGCTTTCACACGTGGAAGAACAACGTTCTGAAAAATACCGATTTTCAGTGTCAAACTTCTTATTTTTCTAAAAAAAAACCTCTTAAAAACACACGGCCTTATTCTTTTTCTGATTTCGATTAAAACTAATTTAAAAAAACATACCCTAACTGTGAAATTTCCAAAATTGTTACTTTGGTCCAAATCTGCAGGTGCCGAAGATGGATTAGTTGGTAGACCGGGATAAAGACCTCCGCTTGGCTGTTGCTGTTTTGTTTCCAGGTTTGAGGTGCTGAAATTTGGTGAAATTGGTATACCTTGAAAAAATCTTAAAACTACCTGTTAGTTGTTTGAATTTTGTACGAATCTGGAATTGATACAACTTTGTAGCATATAACTAACGAATCAACCTCTCTGAAATTTAAGAATAATCACGAATTCTGGATATTCAAGACATACCCGGCAGAAGTATATTCTCTGGGAACTTTCTTGGTTTTTCCCAATATTATAATCATGCCGATTGCATCAACAACTCGATCTAACGGCTCGGTTCGAATGCAGATGTACTTTTTACGCAATGCTCTTTCCCCTGGAAATAGTGATGTAGAGGTAATTTAACGATTAAATAACATACTACTATCAGCAGTGTAATCAATGGCAACATATCCGTGAGGAATTGGATCCGATTCACGAACAATTATCATATTTGTGACAACTTGAAGGGGAGTCTTAAAATTAGAAAAATTATTTATAAGAATGGTACCGAGAAGCTAACAAACCTTAATATTTGATTCTGGAATATCCTTAGTAACACAAATATAGCGAACTTGACGATTAATTGTGAAAAATCCATCTCTCCATAAATCGGCATCTGATTGATCGTCGACACATTTTATTACCTGAAATTCATTTTTTCATGTACAAAAATGTCAAAGTATGTGATGTACCGGTACAAATCCTTTTGGAGCCTTATTTTTATCAGCCACGATGCAAAGAGCCGTTATTGGATGTGTTGATGTAATTTCGTCCCCAATAACATCGAAATCAGTCATTTTAATCTGGAAATTAAAGAAAATATTGCGAAATATATCAATTTTTAAATTGAGAAAGCTATAAAATATTAAAAAACATAGATAAGGCCTGATATATCGATAAATCATGAACAAAAATTGTTTCTATAGTGTTTATCCATTTTTGGTAATTAATATTTAATAATAATTAATATTTAGAAAACAAAACAGTCACATGACAGATAGAGCATATTTGCAGAATGGATAAATAAGGATGAAGGGCGATAACGATTTTTTATTATGAAATTGAAAAACTCTGAAAAAATTAATAAAAACATCACGTTTTCGAAAAAAATGGATATTCTTATGGAAATTAATATAATTTCCAGAATCTGCAAAAAATATCGTAATGTTTCCGTCGGAAAAGATGTTAAAAACGTGAAAAAAAGAAAAAATATGAGAAAAAAACAGATAAAGGAAATGACCTAGAAAACCACAGAGAAAAAGTTAGGCCATTATTTCTAGTCCCTATGATTTAGTGTCGGTCAATATGTTGGAAAACCAAAACATTTTTGGTAAAAAAGCATTTTCTGCTAATTTCAGAAGAATATAGATTTAAGTAGAACTTTCCGCAGGTAGTGTAGCTAATCGATCTTATTTTTTTTAAATATTCTTAGCAGCAGAACACGTCACATATATTTGAAATAAACAAATTTAAAAACATAAGGAAAACAATTTTATTATCACTAAAAAACAAGTAAACATTTTTGAAAACCCATAATCGCAATCGACAGGTTATAATATTGTACTTAATATTATATCATTCAATATTTTGTCTCTGATAGGAAGTGGTCGAATTCATGATGAGTGTCAGGCCACGGTTCGCTGTAAAATATGTTTTTAAAAATGAAATGCGAAGCATTTAACTTGTGAAAAAAAAAACATACTTTCGCCCAGCAAAAGTGAGATGGCGGATTTTTTCGGCACTGTGGCTAGGCTTCTCAAAAAGTGAAACAATCCAACCAATTGCTATCATTAGAACAAATCCAACACCGGCATACGCATAGGTCGATATTCTGAAATAGATAAGTTGTTTAGGAAACATTTTCATTTAAAAGAACCTTGAAATAAACATTGTGTTGGGATTTCCAAAATGTGCATCATAATCTGGCTGTTTTCTTATAACAAAGTCTGAATTGCCATCACAGCCAGAAATGCTAGTATTTGTTGGAAGGAACAATTCATGATACGGATCTTCCACATAATTCGCGATACAGATGCTCAAGCAAATCAAATTGGAAAGAATAAATGAAATCAAGCAGGCTTTCGGACCAGATTTCGGGAAAAATAAAGCGAGAACAAAAATGGCAACCATTGGACCAGACATTGCACCCATTATAGAAACACAAACTCGAAGCATCCCTCCTAAAGATTCGGCAGCAAATGCCAATGAAGTACTCGTAATTCCACATAGTAGAACAATCAATTTATTGATTCTTGTAGCAGTTGTATCGGTTATCTTGCCATCTAACCGATGTTTCAAAAAATCTTCATAAATTGCAGCCGCCATGCTGTTCATCCCACTGGATAATGTTGATAATGTAGCCGACATTATACATGAAACATAAAGTCCAAATAACCCAGGAGTTGGTTGAAGAATATCTTTTGCAAATAAGATTGTAATATGATCGATTTCCTTGATTTTTCCAGCCTCGATAGGGTTGCAATTGTAGAAATAAGCCAAAGCAATGAACCCAACAAGAGCAACAATCGAGCAAAGAATTGTGAATGGCACCAGTGTCCAAAGTATAATTCCTTGGGCTTCTTTTAAAGATGAAAGACTAGAATATCTCTGAATTGCGCATTGATTCACACCAAATGATGCAAGCCAAACAATCGTTCCAGAGAATATATTAATCCATAATGAGTTGTATTGATCAATTCTCCAACTCATACGACCAAGTTCGGATAATCTTCCACTATCCCAAGCAATATCCAACACTCGAGAAATACCACCAACCTTTGGATTTGAAAGCCCTTTGTAAATTAGGGCAAAAACACCGGTATACATTAAAATAGCTTGAAGTGAATCAGTCCAAACAACCGCTTTAATACCACCAATGCAGGTGTATAATGTTGTAGTACAACCAAAAATCTGAATGTATTTTTTTAAAGCTTAATTTGAAGGCCTATGAATAAATACCAAAACAAGCCACCATTTGTTAATTTTCAAAACAGGTGAGAGAGCAACTGATGGTGCATAAACTACTATTGACATGTAGACTATTGTGAAAAGTAGAAAAAGGAATGAGAATAACCTTCTGATTACTGTAGAGTTGTACCTGAAAATACGCATTTAGGGGAACACTTGGAAAATTTTAAATATATCTAAGTCTGTGTGATTAAAGGCATAGTTCCACTGAATTCTAAATTCCAGTGACTGGAGTAGAAATTAGAAAAAAATCTTAGTTTCGAAATTTATTAAAACGAAAATTCCCCTTAGTATTTCCAAATTTCCAAAAATTTCCAAAAAAAAATTTCCAAAAAACTTAAAGGCAGGGTCCAACTTAAGCTTAAAAATTTAAAAGAAGAGTTTTTATGAATTTCTTTCTGTACTTTGTTCCCTTCTCTCTTACCGATGAACAAAATACTCATGAAGACAGGTGCTTTTCATTTTATGAAAAACTGGAAGAAAAACGAAACATGTGACTACTGACGAAGAGACACCAATTACAAAATTGAGCCAAATTTGAGCACCTGAAAAAATGGGTTTTTAAAATTGTTGAACATTTCAGGCAAACCTCTCTGAAACATTTCCGCTGGCACACCCAACATTAAAATTCCGGATAGAAACGTCGTCAAAAGTGACAACGCAACGGGTAATGGTGGAAGTTTTCGTCCACCCATCAGATATTCTTCTTTCGCTGTTCGATCCCCTCGTTTTAGTACAATTCGACTTCTATAGATCCATTTTTTTAAAACAAAATTGCGAAAAAAAACTTAAAACTCACTTGATAGCATGATAAATTCCAGTACCGAGTGAAAGACTAACACTAGCTGCAAATATAGCATAATCTAGCCATGACAAAGAATCATCCTTCATAATTAGAGATCTGGAATTCTTTAACATATTTTTGAAAATTGCGGAGATGCGTTTTCAACGAGAATTCTCGGAGAGATAAAGAGCAATCACATGGGTTCAAAACAAAATGTTTCTCATTCCATTTCTCAATAGATTGATGGGATATCCTCGAAAAAATCATCAGGAATTTAACAGGTGATAGATTCATGATTCATACATAATTTGTGAACTCCGGAAAGGAAAAAAAAACAATGATTTTTGAAAATTATTCTTACAATTTCTGAAAAAAATCAAAGCTCATAAAGACAAGGGTGAGAGATTTAATAATATCAAATATTTATCTTTTGTAATGTTTATCTTATGAAGATTTCTTGTTTCATCAAATTTTTTGGGGCGCCCTCTAAAAGTTTATTGAACGAAAATTCTATTATATCCTTAAAGGGGGACTATATGCAGGTTATAAATGCTGCTTTATCGATCTGAAATTCAGTTTTATATGCCTAACTAATGAAGTAATTTGAAGTTTACCCAAACCATCGGTCTAAATGAGGTTTAAATGAACGGTGAAGATCAGAATTATGAGTTCTGAAAAAATTGGTATGCCTGAGATATGCGTATGTGACGTCACGTATGCGTGTAGGGTGTGTGAAGGCTACAGATTGAAGTTGACAAGCTTGAATAACTGTAACTCGTGAACGACTCAGCCAAATTTAAAGCTTCATAGCTCATTTTGATGCCAATAAAAAAATGGTATGTAACTATATAAATATTATTATAACTGATGAGAAGCTGAATAAAAATCTTTACAAAACTAAAAAATTACAAAACTCGATAAAACTCACTTTTAGCGACTAAGAATTACTTCGAAAGCATTTTTTTTTGAATTCTTTGGAGAAAAATACATGGGTAAAGATTAAAATCAATAATACTGGATGTCCATCTAAGTCTGATTTTTCAGTTTTTTAAAGATTTTTTTACGTTTCAAAATAGTGAAAAAAATTGCAAAAAAGTAGAAATTAAGGGCACCCGGAATCGAACTTTGGTCTCAAAAACGTATAAGTTTTCACGAAAGAGGCAGCCAAGTTCGGTTCCGGGTGCCCTTTTCTATTTTTTGCAAATTGTTTCACTATCGTTTAGTTATATAAAATTAAATTTCAATTAAGTAACCTTTATAACCTTATAGTCCTCCTTTAAAGGCAATGAGCCACTCATTTTATTTTCATAAATATTTGTACTTACGTCAAAAAGTTTCAAGAATTTTTAAAAACGATATCCAGCTGAAATATGAAAACAAAACTAGAAAAAATAAATAAAAACTGCAATCCGCTTTTATTTTTCAATATTTTTTCGTTAACAAAACGGACAAAACGTCTCTCGTTTTTCGTTTCTCCTTCCTATCTTCTCCCCCCTTTATATTTTCCAACCAGTTTTCAATGAAATCAGTTAATTTGTGGGCCCCATCAAAACAAACACAAAAAAGGTACAAAAAATGATGATAGATGATGAAAATATGATATGAAAAATTTTAGTAATCAACGGTTAAAAAGAGAAAGAATAGAGTCACTCTCGAAATCGTTTCTTCGTCTTCTCGAAAATATCTTTTTTTCTGTTTTGTTTCTCTTCGTCTCTTTTTTCTGAAAGAGTGCACACCTGGTATCCTGTGTAATACTTGTAAATAAAGTTCTTTGTCAGTTTGTTCAAAAAATAAAAATAAAATATATACATCGAGTTATAACATCAAGTTTCAGACTTTGAAGCTATCTTTTTTCGATTCCAAATCACCGGTACTTTGTCGCCTTCCACGACGGAATGCTTGACCGGATGAGATGTTTTCAAGACTTTGAAGATTGGAGCGGGAACCCTGAAAATTATCGATTGATAATCGTTCAAAATTTAAAAAAAATAAAAATTATAACTCACAACTTCAGCCATATAATCATCTTGAATATCATCATTTTTGATTGCTACTTTTCCTCGGGATGTAGAATTCAATTCATTTAATTTTCGATCCAACAAGTCGCTGAACAGTTCGTACAGGTCATCCATATTTTCACCAGATTGCATAAACTGAAAATGTGGTTGAAATTATAAAAAAAAATAAAATTTGAGCACATTTCAACAAAACAAAGGAAACATTTTCATTTTAAGCTTTTTGGTTCAATTTTAAAAGTGCCCCGGTAAAATATAAAGTCAAAGAAACCATAGGGAAGTGTTTAGTTTGAAAAAGTGTGCACAACACTATATGAAATTCCTGACGTTATCAGAAGCTCCCGTACACATTTTTCAAAACTTGTACTGATATTCAGAAGGAAACTGAGCTTTATTGAACAATACGGTATTCATTAAAAGGTACAGTTTGGAACTCACTGCGTAAACGGCTGATTTTCAAATTTGGATATAGTCTTAAAGACAGTGTGTCAGTTAATTCGACCCCATCTGATTTCAATTTCAAAAATTAGAGCTTTCTCTAATAAGTACGATACAATTTATGCAAAATCATATCGTTAAACTGGCCCCCGTTCGAATTTTTATTTGAATTTGGATAATTTTAATGAAATCTATGAAATTAAAAGAACGCGACGCGGTATCATTGCGTTTAGCAATCAGACTGAAATATTCTTCTTGATTATACAGGGTGGCGATTAAGTATTGATCGCAACTTTGAGCCGCTGCTGGAAGCAAGCCAAAAAAGATTTTCGAAAATTTTCAAAACTTTTCGAAAGTCATGGGCCAATGTAAGAAGTTATTAAAACCATTCTTCGAAAAATTCCGATACTCCTGAGTTATGCGACGATTTCCACACCGACCTATTATTGCGAAGCTGCCTTCGGGCCGAAGTTATTGCGAAGATGCCTTCGGGCTCTAACTTCGAAAATCTTTTGTAACTTGTTTTATTGAGTTTTTCGTTTCCGAAAAAAGCGTTGGTTTTTGATTAAAATGTTTCGTTTTGGAAATTCACATAAAAACGTTGCGATCAATACTTAAGCCACCCTGTATTAGTAGCAATGAACCACAATTGTTTTGCTTAAAGATAGAATCACCCTCTGTAGCTGTATATTTTTCGGCGTCACTGTCATCTGGTTTTGTTGTACATCAATCGTTGGACTTATTCGATTTTCGCTGAAATTTATTTATGACATATAATTTTTAAAAATTAAGTTCTCAAAACCTTTTAATCCTTTCCAATCTCTTATTCTGTATCGTACTATTTGTTTTCGCCAATTTAATTGCATCTTCCAACGATATTTTCTCATAGGCTCTCACTATTGAAGACGCGTCGAAGCTTGCTCTTTTCTCATTTCTCATCAAAACTGGTTTGATTACTTTTGCGTTGAATCTTTCGAAACTGAAAATGAGATTTTAATATCAATAGAAAATTAAAAAAAAAATACTTCTCAATAAATGTATAATGCCCTTGTTGTCCAGCGATATCTTCTACACCTGACATCATATAATCCAAATATTTCATATAAACACTTTCAGCCATTGTTGGAATACGAGTCTCTTTTCTTTTTACTTTCAGAAAATTGACCAATGGTCGGATTGTTGTTCCCTAAATATTTCCGTTTCTTGGTAGCCCTTTTTTAATGATTAAACCTGCAAGAAAACTGTAAAATAAATAACTGCAATGGTTGCAGTAATAAACATTGGTTTTGCTGGAATTGAAGATGGAATTGAGACAACTAGACCATATGCAATAGCACCGCGAAGACCACCATAGGATAGAATGAATTGATCAACCTGATAAAGTGATTAGTAAATGTTTGATATTTTGTAAGTAAGAATACCATTTTAAATTTCTTTCCCCTGAATCGATTCAAAAACCAGCATTGGGCGACGATTCCAACTGCACGATAAACCAAGCAAAAAGCCAATGTGGCTCCGATAAAGAGCCAATCAAAATGATGCTGGGAACTTATTGTGCTTAAACCCAGGAACCTGAAATTGGAAGAACTTAAAGACAGTGCATCAATTGTTTAAAAAAAGGGGATCTCTTTCGTTAACGATGCAGCTTGAATTTTCAGCCTGTGGCACACTAAAATAGCGCTAAAAACAAACATTTGAAATTTTAAAAATTGGTATATATCCTAAATGTTTCTTAATGAAATTTTTAATTGATGAGTTGTTTAAAAATATATTTTGGAACACATATATCGGTCATATGACTTTTCAGATGGGACATAATGTAAATGCAAGGTATGTAAGTGTGAAATTTTATTACAAATACCGTATACCAGAGATAGATTTAGAGGCACATGGCTATCAGGTATATGGTATAGTAATATTTTCTCTGTTACACACTAACACACCTTGCATTTACAGTATGTCCCATCCTAAAAATCACATGCAGCCATACGCTCGTTACGATAGTTACGATAGCACCAGAACACACCAAAAAACCGAGGTTTGTCAGTAGAGCGCGTTTAGAATAGGTTTGTTGCTACAGTAATTAGAATTTCAAATATCCATGAACTTCAAATAGATACTTTTTTTTCCTTCTTGGGTTCAGAAAATTAACTTCAAATTAGTTATCGTAGTTCATTAGGCTATTTCATTTCTAAAAACCTTTAATTCCTTCCAGCATTCAACTGACTTACATGAAAATAACGGTTTCTGATGATTGAGCGAGCATTTTTGTGAAATATTTGACGGAACTGGCAGCTGATTGAGTTATATTTCCTTTGACATATTGTTTCATGATCATACCACATACTGCGATTCTAAAATTTCAATTTTCTTTATTTTATTTCACTTACTCTAACTCACGCAACAATCGATGATAACGACACCATTTCAGCAGTTAGGTAAGCCATATAAGGTAACAAGAAAATGAACGCTGGGGCCAGAATCCGGACCTCTGATGTGTATTTCGTTGCCAATGCGGCAGCAATCGCAAAAATCACTCCAATTGCGGCTCCACCAAGAGCAACGACGAAAAATGAGATTCCACCAGTTGCATAGTCGAATGGTGAAAGATTTTCAGCTCCAATTAGCGCGAAACTTTTGAACATTTGGTACAAAACTACAGTGACACCGTCGTTAAAAAGAGCTTCACCGAAGACATTGATGAAGAGGAATTCATTGACATGGATTTCCTCGAACACTGCAATTACAGCAACAGGATCAACAGCTGAGATTAGAGCGGAGAAGACGAATATTTCGAATGTTGTAAAGCTCATTGTGAAGAGATTGTATCGTGACATGACAAGAAGAGAAAGTCCTAAAATGGGATTTGGGGGGAAAGGATCCTTTTGGAATACCGATGGAGAAAGTGTTCCAAATTGTGCCTATCACTGAAAACACCATCACTGAGTCGAAGTTTTCAAATAGAGCTCGATTGGGCATGAAGTATCCTATGAAAAGAAAAAAATTAAAAAAAAAGAAATATAAAAAAAGTTACCTGCATCAAAAATAATCGGAGGAAGAAGGTATAAGAAGAAGACATGGGAATCCAACGATGCACCATTAAGAGTTGTCTGATGAAGGATATAACCAAGTCCGAGACCAACAATAATCAAAAGAGACGAATCGGGTAAATAATTTGAGATTGGTTTCATCAGTTTGAACACTGTAATAATTTATTTATTTATTAAAAAGAGCACTTTTCAAGTTATGTTGGTTTTAAATTTAAATTTTAGAAATAAAAACAAGCACCTGGAATTGAACTTGTCGTAAGATTTAATTTTTTTGGGACCAAAGTTTATTTATAACATCACTGATAAAAAAAGGAAAAAACTATATAACAAGTGAAATAACAGATGCCAAATGTTTAAAGTTTTAGTACCCGGCAGAGTAACAAACCAGCGATGAGTACAGCCAAAAGAAGAATAATAAAATATATTAAAGGATGGCTTTACGGAGCTAATGAATGTGTTTGGGATGAAAATAGACTTCATTCTCATTCCAAATCCGTTTTAAAAATTTTTCAAGACCACCTAGAAGCCGAGAAAACGCGCCTCAAAACAATGGCCTAGAAATAGTGGCCACTGACGAAAACTAGTCCATAGGCGAAACTAAAAAAAAGTGAAAAAAAAACACAAATTAAAATCACAAAAACATTAAAAAAGGACTAATATAAGAATTCTTCATTTTTCAACTATTTATTAACGTAACACAGCCCATAGGAAAAAGTTCGGCCAGGTGGCCACTTTTTCTAGGCCATTGTTTTAAAGCTCATTTTCTCGGCTTCCAGGTGGTTTTAGAAAATTTTAAAAACAGATTTGGAATGAGAATGAAGTCTGTTTTCATCCCAGATGCATTCATTAACTCCGTAAAGCCCTCCTTTAATAAGTTAAATTATATTGAAAAAGAGTAGTTTAGAGTGTTTAGACACATTGTTAATCGGATTCAAAGTCATTCAATACCGGGTACCGTTTTTTTATTTCTAGCGTTTTTTTATTTTTCACATTTTTAATCACATAATCACATTTTTTGTGATGTGCATAAAGGCAATTAGGAGTACTAACATGTTAGAACTCAAATACAAAACTTACATATTTTTGCCAATGACGCAATTAGTAACCATACAGTAATAACATAAACTTGATGAACATCGTTCCATTTCCATGCGAAGAGCTGGAAATTTTAAAACGTTATGTTTTTATTTCAACGAAAAAACCTCATTGATATCATAATCATGATCCATTAATAAAGTCTACTTGGAAAATCGTCTATGGAATGGGAAATATGATAGAATAAGCTGAATGTTAAAAAAAACAGGATTTTTTAATCTTTGACTTCACTACGAAGCTGAATCAAATTTGATGTTTCATTAAAAGTGACGTTTTAGAACACTGCCATTCAGTTGTAGGTGAAACACAAATTCAAAATGAACAGACTTGTCAGAACGAGCGAAACGTATAATGATAATATGAACGATAAATAATTTGCAAGCAATACGCACATGTTTTAATTTGATCGGCAAGTCTTTGTGTGGGGGGATATTTTCGGCGATTTCGCGACCAATGAAAGCTAGGATTATCTCATTTATTTCAAAATATTTAACTATAAAGAAAAAACATGTTCTTCTCACAAAATAAGTTCATTAAAATCAATCCAATACCTTCAACAGTGTTAATGTTAAGTGGCACACTGCCTTTAATGATGAACTTGACACAGGTTTGCTAAATCGATCATAAATTCGATTTCATATGCTTTTTTTTTAAATTTTTGATGAAAAATATTAAAAAAATAAAAATGTTTAAAAAAATGGCATCGAAATCTGGTGTCAAAATTACAAAAGATTTTGGTTTTTTGCTTTATTTTTTAGGATATAAAATTGAATTTTTAATCGATATATCAGCACATTAAACATTCTTAAATTCCTTCTATAACATGATATTCTAAAGAACAGAATAACAATAGATATTTCTGAGAATTGCAATTTGCGACATAATATAAAATTTTTTTTAAAACTTTGGAACAAATGAAAAGAAATCGGTTCACTATACATTTATGTTTTTATTGTTATTATTTTATGCAATTCTCTTTTTCTCGCCACTTTTTCTTCATAAAAATGTTTTCGAACAAGAAACTTGGTGGAAAACCGACATCATACTAAAAATACACTCTTTAATTTGATCGTGCACTTAAAATCTGCTGGTGAAAAATTAAAAAAAAAAGGTTGGAAGTTATAGAATTAATGAGATTCAACAGTCAGAGTCAACCTCAATTTAAAGGAAGAAATAGTGTTTTTTGAAACCACCTAGAAGCCGAGAAAATGAGCTTTAAAACAATGACCTAGAAAAAGTTTCCACCTGGCCGAACTTTTTCAAGTGAGCATTTTTCATGCTATACTTATGAATATTTTTAGAAAATAATTAAATTAGTTCATTTTAGCTCATGTTTTTGCTTTAAAAAAATGTTTTTTTCATGTAATAAAGCCCGCGGACTAGTTTTCGCAGGTAGAATCTTTTCTAGGCCATTATTTTGAAGTGCGTTTTCTCTGCTTCTACGTAGTTTAAAAAATAAAATAAAAAGAATAAGTGCGAGGCCTATTTTTATCACAGGTTGGGAAAAATACATTTGAATTCAGTAAATTTAGAGACAAACCTGAAATCCAGTAATCTGCGAATCATTCCCATCTTCCAAGTCGTTCGCTTCTCCATAATAAATAAGAAGCAAAATAAAGAGACAGAATCTCATTTCTTAAAAATAACCAATGAACAAAGAAATTGAAAGTAAAAAGGAGAAAGTGATTTAATTTTTAAATGACATTTTTCATGATTGATCAAATTGGGTCGGAGAGAAAAAGGAAGATGAAAAGGAAATGAAATCGATATTTTATCAGAATCGTGTTTTCGCTTGTTGATGAGAGAATATTTATTTCAAAACAAAAATCCGATTAGTCTAATTTTATATTTAGTTCAGGTTCTTATGCACTTTTGATCGTCATGATTTATGGTTTTCACTCGTGACATCGGAACGTCATGGATCTTTAAAATTTCTATTGGGTGGGTGAAAAAATTTCAAGCCTTCGAGTGGCATGAAAGCATCACCATTCATGCCACTCGAAGTCAGGGTTATGTTTTTTCAGGTTTTCTAAATTATTAAATTGAAATACAGATGCTTTCCCATATTTTCTCAAATTTTCAAGACTTTCCCAAATTTCTTGTAGAAGTCTTTGATTGTTTGTCATGCATGGGTTGAGCTGAAATTTTTATCCACAACTGATGTGAGTCAGCATGCACTCGAATAAGTAAATTTTTTGAGCTCAATTTTTTTTTATTATGAAAATCATTAACAACAAAATATTTAAAAAATCAATTATTAATTGGGAAAAATTAATTATTTAAAAAATAAAATGAAAAAATCCACCAATCAATAATTCCTTTCTGAGCAAGTGCACCCTAACGCAAATCGATCAAATTCCATCGGATCCTTAAACGTCGTAGGAGCCGAAGGAGAGCAAAATTCAGGAACACCACAGCGGGCGGTAATAGTGTTCCTCGTTTTTAAATATCTGTTTAAAAAAGTGTAAAGAGTAATTTTTGGATGTAATTTTTCGATCATTTGAATTATTATCTTCTCTCAACGTACATCAACGCACACCAAATGTCCATTTTACTGCACTTCCAAACGTGCAGGGATGGCCGAGCGGTCTAAGGCGCCAGACTCAAGCGATAACAAAGCTTGCCTCAAGTTCGAGGTCTTCTGAGTGTTCTGGTACTCGTATGGGTGCGTGGGTTCGAATCCCACTTCCTGCAGAAATATTTTTTTTAATTTTCAATGTTTTATTAGTTATATCAATCAACAACAATGTTTTCATATTTTACTATCATCGTCGTCTTCCTTCACACAATTATTATCTTTCAATTTGTCCATCAACTTAATTACATCAATATTGTTGAAATTTTCACTGGTTGTAAAATGAATTTGCGCTATACTGGCCAAGTGTCGAATATTCCATGGATCTTTCATGCGAGCTCTTCTTTCTAAAATTCTCAAATGCCAATAGTAATAAATTTCGGCAACAAAAACGACAATCGATACTCCAAGACCGATTAAACCAATAATAAATACTCCAAAAACTGATTCGAGATCTGAAAATGATAAATTTAACAACTTCCTTTTTCTTTTAAAAATGTTCGTACTAAACGGTTTCGTTTCTTCACTTTGGTCGGAGCTAGTTGTTGTGTCAGATCCACTACACTTCGGAATATTTCCAAGTTTAAAACCATCCATCAAATACTTGTTAAATGTTCTTTGAACAAATTCCTGATTCATAATAATTTGATGATTGAATGGTTTGATATTTGTAAAGTTTTGAGCAAACACAAAGTACGATGAAACTTGCGGCATGCCTAAAAAATACGAAAATCTTTTCAAGATGTTTAGCCGCACACCAAATTTGCTCAATATGAACTCAATAAAGAAATATACAAGTTATCAGAAAATGGAGATTTTGATGCTGTGGACGGCAAAAAATAAGGATTTTTGATAGTTTTTAGAGCTCTGAAAAATCAGCCGAAAAACTGAAACTTAACAATTATAGAAATTTTCAGACTTCGTTCCTTTACTAGCTAAAAATGATCTTTCAAATGTGATAGGACTTATTGAAAACACCCAAAAACGATGCAGGAATGTTCCCTGTTAATGCGCGACCGCAACGCGCAAGGCTAACTGAGAAATTTGAATTTGAGTGCGTTGCAGTCGCGTTGCGAGGAAGTTCCCAACGATGCTACGCAAAACGAGCGGTCAGGAATAAACTTTTTGACAATACCAAATTCAACACATTCTAATTTTGGGGCGAAAAACGCATATCTTTTCAAACTTCAATTATTCTTACCATTACTAACATAAACATAATTACACCGTTCTTTACTCATTTGCATAGCCAGCGAATCTTGTTGTATTGGGTAGATGTATTTTCCAGTGTCAACAAGATCAAGAGCAGCTGAAACACTATCAGCAACTTTAACCGGGTTATTCGCAACCGCTGCCCGAAGGCTAACAAAATGAGCGTCATCGGAATTCTTCAAATCATCAAAGTACCAGTTTCCCATATAATTTGTGGTCAAATGATACTGCCCTTTTCCAATTAATTGGATCATTTCATCTGCGGTCTGTAACGATTTTACCACTGATTTTGTTTTCGTTTTTTTCCGATTGGTTGTAAATCTTACAGCGAAAGGATTGTTTCCGTTCGTTCGAATAAGTGCAGTAAGGAGTAAAGCTTCATATAAATTAACCATCAAACCACATTGGAGAAGAGCAAATGCAAAAAAGACAATATTTCCGGAAAGGGTAAAAAATTTGAAATCTTCGTTTTTTTCACCCAATTGTAGTTCAATAATCTGCCACATTAGCTCAAAAGGTCTGAATTTCGGTCGAGATTCCATTTTCACTTCAACTCTTGAGATAAGTAGCAACACAATGTAGCATAGTATCAAATTTGCTAAATAAGTATTTATTTCTTTAATTAAGATTTAATTAAGTTTACCCAAAAAACAAAGCCAAACTTGATAGGTAAATGGATTGAACGCGTTCCAAAGAACTGATCCGATTGTTGTAACCTTCGCTTTAACGACGAATATTGGCTGGACCTGAAAATTTCGAGGAATATGTTGGAAGGTTAAAACAAAAGCACATTAGTAACAGGATAAGAAAACTGAAAATATTCATCCCTTGCATCAGTCATTTGATACATCAAACAAGCTGAATCTGCGATGTCATTCTCCAGGTAACCAAGGACTCCATCCCAAGTGTTATTGTTCTGAAAAATTGGGGGATATTAGCGGGACGACCCGGAAAAGGGAAATGCTTCGTTTTAAGCCGAAGTATAGAAAAACCAGCAGTTTCATTTGAAGGTTTTGGAATTTTGCTCCAAAATATACTCTGATTTACAAAAATTCTTTTTAACTCGGGTAAAACCCACCAGTAGCAGGTTAAATGTCGAGAATTTCAAATTTTACTTATTTGGAAATGGTGTACAACACCTGGAAGTTATTTACTGAATTTTTAGGGGGGGGGGGGGGGGTTAAAGGAGGGCGTTACGGAGCTAATGAATGCGTCTGAGACAAAAATAGAATTCATACTCATTTCAATTCTGTTTTTAAAATGTTCTAAAACCACCTAGAAGCCGAGAAAACGCGCCTCAAAACAATGGCCTAGAAAAAGTGTCGACCGGCGAAAACTAGTCCGCAAGCATGAAAAATCCAAAAAAAAACGCAATTTTGATCGAAATTCAAAACTTTTGGTATCATGTGATAGGAAATTATTTGTAGATGTCAAAAAATTTAAAATTTTGAAATTTCATCGAGTTAAATAATTTTTATGCACATTTAAAATTTTTGCCAATTACATTATAAAGTGCTGAGCATTAAAGTTTGATAAATCATATCTCAAGATTGACAAACAGGATTTTAATGATTTTGATACTATTCGATAAAGATTTCGTCGTAGATTCTAAAACACTTGACATTTTGAAATTTAATCCATTTTTCGTGTAGTTATGCTCAATTAAAATTGGTGTTGTCAATAAGAATTTTCAAAAAAAATACTCAATTTTGATCGAAGTTCAAAACTTTCGGTACTATGTGATAGGAAATTTTTTTTAGATAACACGAAAAAAGCTCTTAGGTAAATGTTCGGTCAGTAGACACTTTTTCTAGGCCATTGTTTTGAAGCGCATTTTCTCGACTTCTAGGTGGTTTTAGAAAATTTTAAAAACAGATTTGGAATGAGAATGAAGTCTATTTTCATTTAAGGTACATTTATTATCTCCGTAATACCCTCCTTTAACAACTCTGTAAAGAAATATTTTTTAAAAAACCAACCAACAATGTTCCCCAATTCAAGTCACCAATCTCTGTATCCAAAACAACAGGAACAATATCCCATTTCAATGAATCCGCGATCATTTTCAACACCTCCATGGTCCAACCAGGAAACGGGCATTGCATTATCGGATCAAGTTGTGGAAATCTTGGGCAATTCGCAAAAGCATCAGGTGGGTTGCGAGCAAAAACAACTCGCAATTTCGTGCGATTCGACATGGCTATGTGAATATGACTCCAAAAAATTTATTTAAAAACTATTCATTTGTTTGCACTTCAATTAAACTCATGAATAAAATGAATAGGTACAAAATATATAAAGTTTCTATTTGTTTAGAGGAGATCATCGGTAACAAGGAATGGAAGTGGTCCTGTCTTTTTTGTTTAAAAAAACAACAAAATATATAACACCGGGGTGGAGGGGGAAGATTCACAAAATATATGAGGATATATGGAATGTCAATGAAGGCAATATACAGAAAGCGACTAGATGAAGAAATAATTCGATGGTTTCAATTATTTAGCAGTGGTTGTTGTAGTGGTCGAAGTTGCTGGTTGCTCAGCAAATGGATCGGTCTTATTAGTTTCAGAGACAATTGGAGCAACCATATTTACGAATTCGTCGAGATCAATCTGACGAAATTCCAAAATTAAAATAATTTTAAAAAAATCTATATTACCTGCTCATCTCCATCTTTATCAACTTCTCGAATAATCTCATCAACTTCTTCCTCACTGAATCTTTCGCCCATTGTTGTCATGAAATGCTTGAATTCTTGTGCAGTTATGTACCCGTTTCCGTCTTTGTCAAAAACTCTGCAGTCGGTTTTTATTAAAATCATGATTCTCATAAAAAGCCCTTACTTAAAAGCTAAACGAATCAATTCCTGATCGGTTTCTTTGTTCATCTCTTTCATCATTTTGCAGAATTCGCCAAAGTCAATTTTTCCGTTTCCATCAACGTCATATTCATTGACCATGTTTAGAAGTTCTTCTTCAGTTGGATTCAATCCCAGCGTACGCATCGCGACACCGAGTTCTTTGATGTTCATTGTATTGTTGCCATCCTTGTCGAATAGCTGCAAAAAATCGAATTAGCTTTGGTTTCACAAGAAATCCTTGGAATTTTTCTGCTTATAGTGCTCAAAAAAATTTAGTTAAAAGCAGCTTGTCAGTTAGCAAGATTCAAATTCTAGGCAAAACATCAAAATTCGACTGGGCATCCAGAAGGTCGGGAAAGCAATACCAATATGTAGTCACATAATTGTGTTTAACACCAATTCCAGCCTAATTTTTGAAATTGAAATCAAGTAGGCTAAAATTAACTGACACGCTGTCTTTAAACGAACGAGAAGTTGGCCAGACGCTGACTAGTGAAAAATAATTGCGATTTCCGTTAGAAAGGATCTTAAAGGCAATGTCCCAGTGAATAAAGTTTAAAAAATATACTGTAGAAGCAAACCGATTCCAAACGCGCTCTACTGATAAACCTAGATTTTTTAGGGTGTTCCGGTGCACGGACAAAAAACATTATTTTTCATAATTCGTCCAATAGATATCAAAAATGCATTTATGACTCGGAAATAATATTTTCAATGCGTACGGACACGGGAAAGGCCGCACAAGCTTGTGAAAACAGTGGTGCGCGTTTGGAATCGAATTGAACGAACAGTACTATTTGATAAAAATAATATTTGATAACAAATTGGGTATTGCGAAGCTGGGATTTAATTTTTATCAGGATATACGTGTTCAGAATCAAAAAAAACTTTGTTTTAAATTATTCGCGAACCCTTTTGACTTTTTATACTACATATTTTAAATAAGAATTTGGATCAGCATGCTTGGTTAAAATTCACTTGTTCTTGAAATGCAGTCACTTTTGAACTCACGTGGAAGAGTTCCGTATATTTAAATTTTGAATTTTTCTTCGTAGAAACCGTTTGAAGAACCAATTGTTAAATATAATTTGGAATGTTCGTTATTTCGAGAGTTTGATATTTTATCTTTTCGCAAAAATATTCCAAGCCCCCCCCTTTTTTGCTGATTTCAAAACTGAATTTCTCCGAAATATAAACCAATTTACCTTAAAAGCCTGCGCAAACTCCTGCAATTCTTCTTGTGTGAACTCATCCTGTTCAGATCCCATCGATTGATTGGTTGTTTGACGGTACATCTCTCGTTTCTTGCCTGCAAAACGAAGCTAAACTTATGAAGCAAAAAACACTTTTAAAATTCTTTTTTTTAATTTTGCGGCCACCGAAAACTCAAAAAACAACCGGAAGAAGAATGATAAAAGTGTTGAAAAAATAAATGCAAAGAAATGATAGATGATAGCCACACCAAAACAGTTGTCGTCCACTTGAACAACCACCAGAGTTTTATTTTTTTAAAAACGGAATTTTCCAAAGTTTAAAAAAAATCCAAAGAAACATCTGGATGTTCAAGCATCTCGCAAGGCGATGAATAAAGCATGTGGTGGCTAGTTAAATAAGAAAGCAATTATATTTTGAAGAATGGAACATTTTATTTTATTTTTTGCTTCTTTTTCTTCTTCAAAACCTACAATTTTTGTTTTAGAAATTGAACAAATTTTTTTCAGTCAAATGCATAAGCACGAGAAAAGAAAGATTAAAATTAATTCAATGAAATTTGTGCTTCATCAAATATTAAAGTGGTGAGAGCTTTGGATACACGATATCCGGAAAATTAAAAAGTGCATGAACAATGGCTGTATATTTCATTATTAATTCAAAATAATATTGATGACAGTTTCAGAAAAAGAGGAAGAAGAAGAATCTTCTGAGCTCACAAGGGATGTAGACTCAAAAACTAGTGGCACTCTTTCTTTATAGAATGAAAACAGAAACATGGAAAATATTAGTGTTAGTAATTTCAGATTTTTAAAAATTAAAGTAGTCTTGTGCTCATTTGTCTGAAAATCACTAAAAAAATTTAAATTATCGAATAAATGGCAAATATTAGTGTCGTTAGAATCCCTGTATCGTGTAGATTTTAAAAATACAAAAAAAATGCAGATTTTTCATTCTGGAGGTTTATAATTTGGTGCAAAGGAATTAAGAAATCGTTCAAATTAGAAAGATTGAAGGACACGGATGGTTTTTCGATAGAATCATATTATTTTCATTCCTAGTTTATGTGCAAACTTTGTGCAATCTCCCTTGTTAAAGGAGGACTTTACGGAGATAATAAATGTATCTTAAATGAAAATAGACTTCATTCTCATTCCAAATCTCTTTTTCAAATTTTCGAAAACCACCTAGAAGCCGAGAAAACACGCCTCAAAACAATGGCCTAGATTTTTCATGCCTGCGGACTAGTTTTCGCCAGTGGACATATTTTTCTAGGCCATTGTTTTGAGGCGAGTTTTCTCGGCTTCTAGGTGGCTTTAGAAAATTTTAAAAACATATTTGGAATTAGAATGAAGTTTATTTTCATCCCAGCTCCGGTAAGTCCTCCTTTAAAGACAGAGGTCCACGTATTTTTGAGTCTAAGTGCAAGAACACTGAGTTGAAAACATCGTATTCGTATGTATTCGTGAATTAAAAAAAAAATTTAAAAAATACATTTTCAAATTTAGATTCATATATAATGGTGCCCAAATCTAAAATATATGTTGATGAGCCCAAAAAATAAGAAAATGAAATGTTCTATTTACAATTTAATCGGTCTTTAATGGACAATTTGGCAGTTTTAAAAATAAAACAACTGGATGTAACATGATACAGTGTGAATTTTTTAACGGAGACTTTCATTTGAAAATTTTGAAAAAAGGCACTATGATAGTTGGTTTTACAAGAATTCAATTGAAAATAATTCAATTGAGAAGCCTTCTTATATGTAAAGGAACTAAAAGCGAGCGAATAAAAAATAAGTGGCTCATTGTTAAAGCATCAAAAAGAAGAAAAGAACAAAATACGATCAAGAATCATCTAGTTTCGAATTCCAGAAAAAAAACACCTCCTCCTCGAAGCTTCCGTTTTCTCAAATTTCTCACTTTTTTGAAGGCGATAATACATCAAACTTTTTTCTTATCCATGCTCTCAAAAAAAGATGAAAGAGTGATACGTAATCCTTTGGGTCTTTTTTCTTGTTCGGTCAAAAACAAAAGGAAGAAGAATAAGACGAAAAACACACAGGTGGAACAAGGAAAAACGAAGAAAAGGAAAAAAAAACAAAACTCTTGTTCTTTTGGGGAACGAGAGGAAGAACAAAAGAAGATTGAAAAGCGGAATTTTATGGGGGGAAAGATTCAGAAATTGGACCCGAGGAAAAATGGGGGAAAAAATAAATAAAATAAATTTGGGGGAGAGCTTTATGATGATGATAATGACGTTCTCGTTAGATATCCAAAGGTGAAATGAACAAGAGGTTGGAAGAAATGATGATGAACGGATGTGTCGTAATAGGCTGTTGAGCATTGATCAGCGAAAAAAAGTGGGATGTCCCACAGGTACGTTAAGAGTGTCTTCTTAATGGCTACTTCTGGGAATTGAAGCAAAGAGCTTTTCAATGTTTTTTAAACGTTAGTTGCGATGATCAGAGATAAAATTGAGGGTAAAGGGGAGGGGGGAGGGGGGACTAAACGAAAATTCTTTGGTACTTTGATTACTGTGAAGATAAGGTGCCCACGGAGATCCAATAACACATTTTATCAGGGCTCGAAAGAAGTGACACCATACCTTTAAATGAGGATCGAACGCATATTGTAAATGACATTAAATGAGGACTTTACGGAACTAATAAATGTACTTTAAATGAAAATAGACTTCATTCTCATTCCAAATCTGTTTTTTAAATTTTTTAAGACCACCTAGAAGTCGAGAAAATGAGCTTCAAAACAATGGCCTAGGAAAAAGCCACCTGCCCGAACTTTTTTAGTGTTTCCTTAATAAATACATATGCAGAATACTTATCTTAGTCAATTTTTAATATTTTTAATCTTAATTTATGTTTTTTTTGGATTTTTCATGCCTGCGGACTAGTTTTCGCCGGTGGCCCTTTTTCTAGGCCATTGTTTTGAAGCTCTTTTTCTCGACTTCTAGGTGGTTTTAGAAAATTTTAAAAACAGATTTGGAATGAGAATGAAGTCTATTTTCATTTAAAACACATTCATTATCTCCGTAAAGCCCTCCTTTAAATCGATTTAGAATTGAAAATAGTGAAACAAGTGAATTATTTGTAAAAAGTACAAATGAGAAAAAAATGGCACACTTTGTTCTCAAAACCTTTTTTTCTTTTTTCGGTATCAATTTTTTTTTCAAAATTCAAGGGCATTTAATAATTTTCAGCCTTTTTTTCTAGTTTTTAAAGTTGAAAAAAATTAATATTTCGAACGTCAATTTCTAAATGTTACATGTTTATCTAAAAACTATGTAAATTCCTGAAAAATCTTACATATTCGTACTTATGTTATTTGGATTAAAACTACATTTGCTCGTAGTTAAGAAAAATAAAAATTGGATTCTATTATTGAAATTGAGAATGAGAATGAAAATCTGAAAATCCAAGAAATTCCAAAAGAACGCGGAACTTTCTGTATTTTTAAAATCAAAACGTCTGAAGAAAAAAAATAATATATACATTCGCTGATACTCAAAGCTTGCAAAAAAAAATGCGGAAAAAAATAAGATCGGTTTTATGAGATGAACGTCGAAAGAAATATGAAGGAGAAACGAAACGGCCCTTACTTCAATTTTTCATCTTTCAGGAAAGATTATGCGGATAACGAGATGATGATGAAGAAAAGGTGAATTGACAGATTCACAACACAAAAAAAACATATAAACGGCATAAAAGAAAATGGAATAAAGAATTGGAATCAAACGACGACAACAACAATTTGAGCAGCGTTTTTTTTGTTCTTTTTCGCTTTTTCTTTTGCAGATATTTCCGGAGAAGTTAATGTGAAAGGTACTGAAGAAAAGGGAAAGAAAAGGGCTTCAGAATTTTTCAGGGGTTGTAAATTTTAGTACTTTGGAATAAAATATTAAAGACAATGTGCCATCGGATTTCATTGCCTTTTGAAGGTTGTAATTTTTGTGGAAATGGAAATTTGGATAAACATTATACATTTTTTAAAAATCACTAATTTAATTTAAAATCTGCAAGCGCTGAAAAATTCTACCCTGTCTGACGTCAGAGGTGATAGATTTTAATATGAGGAGCGCCGATTTGTAAAGGAGAACTTCTTTACGCAACCTAAATTGCGTAATGCGTTGAGCGTTGAGCAGTCTTCAAAGCGTAATGATCAAGAATAATTGAGTTAACAATATGTTATTATAGACCTATTCAGTTTGAAGAAAAAAAATATAAATTCCGAGAAATTCAATGCACAAATGGCAGAGAAATGCCGACAATTTGGAATTTCACGAAATTGATTTTTCAAGTATCTCGCTTCGAGAACCAAACAATTAAATAATGTGTTTTTTTTAAATAATTTGATGGAAATGTTTTTTTGTTTTTGTGTCTATCTTTGTGTAAAATGATAAGTGAACGATCGGGGAAAAAGGCCGGTTTAGCCCGAAACAATGAAATTTTGTCAAAAGATCGGCAGTGAATCCAACTGAGCCATAGAAGCCCATAAAAGCCGATTTAGGATCATATTTGTCGGCCTTTTTTAGGCTATTTGGGACTTTTAGGACATCCTGGATGCAGTTGGAGAAATTAAATTCTAATTTCTCGGTATTTCTTGGAATTCCTCAGCCATTTCTGCATTGAAATTCTCTGCATTTTTGAATTTTTGTTTCAAATTGAATAGGTCCGTTAGATCGATATTAAATTCAATACTATCAACGGAAATAAATCAAATAAGAAAAAAAATAATATAGAAACGAAGAGCACCTGGAACCAAACTTGATCTAAAATTGTATGTTCGGATTCCGGTTTCGTTCAAGTCCTCGTTTTACTTCCCATATTCCTATATTTCAGAGAAGTTCTGTTGCAATATCGCTTTATTCACTATACCGTAGATATCTCTATGTGATTGCATGCGCATAACGTATTTTTGCTGAATTCGATTAGAAAAATTGTGCGCCTTTAATTGCTTCGAGATATCTACAGTACGCTGTGTATGTATTGTCAACTCAAATATTCTTGATCATGCAAGTTGGTTTTGACCTACCCAGAAAATCTAAGTCTCTCACACAATCGTGCTATTTTTAAATGCGAGCGGTTGCGTTGCGGTCTTTCAGTAGAAAATGAATGATCCAAAAATTTTAACTTGATAATAGTAGTCGTTATCGAACCTTCCGTTTCCTACAATATTTCAGTTTTTTTATTTTTTATTTCTACCACTGAACTGAAACAAATAGACTAAATTGAAATTTAGGATAACAATTCAGCTATGAAAACCGTTTCATTCCCAAAATGTTTAAAAAAAATCAATCAAAAATGGATGTAATGTAATCAAAAATTATACTAGAAATGTTTTTTCATCTTAATTTCTTTCTCGAAGACCTGTTATCAATAAGCACGGAATTAAAAATTATGCCTATAAAATTTATTTTTTAAAATGAAATCTAGAAGAATGCGATTTAGCACAAATTTCAGAGGAATTATTTTCACCTCGATACATACATAGGCGACGAATATGAAATTTTTTAAATAATGAATTTTAGAACAGTTCTAAATATCGAAAAATACAATTAATTTCAAACATTCATTGTAAAGAATTAGAACAGTTTTTTTTGTTGTCATTCAAATAAATACCTAACATCTCACTTCCATTCCATCGACAAAAATTCTTCATAAATCTTATAACAGGTGCCAATTTCCAAATTCCCATCGTCGTTTGAATAAGTTGTTAAGAAGACTAAAAATTAGAATATCCGACGACGAAAAACTCAAATTCGAAGGTGCAAATGAGAGACAACAACTTCTTTTCCTTCTTCTTTTTCTGATGCATTTTGTTGTTATTTTTAAGACAAAAAAAGCTGTTTTGTATCTCGAAAAAGATTGACATTGTATTTGTAGCTTGAAATTTTGGAGTGGCTGGAGGTGAGAGGCAATTTGAAAAATGGATTTACAGAAAATGTTTTTGAAACCTTTCAACGTTGGAAAAAATCTTGATTATTATTTTAGAAAAACAGGAAAATAAAGAAATATGAGAATATTTGAAAGAATTTGGGGATCAGGGGTTGGCGAGAATGAGTGTCCGGGAAAATTTTGGGAAAACCTGGAAATTTGAAATTTTAGCTCTAAATTCTGGTTTTATCGATTTACTGGGTTTTCAACGTCAATGAACATTCAACGACAAAAACTAACGAAGTTCGAAAATAGAAAAAGTTTCAATTTTTCTGACTTTAGGGAGGGCTTTACCTAGATAATGAATGCGTCTGGGATGGAAATAGATTTCAGACTCATTCCAAATATGTTTTTAAAATGTTCTAAAACCACCTGGAAGCCAAGAAACCGCGCCTCAAAACAATGGCCTAGAAAAAGTGTTCACCAGCGAAAACTAGTCCGCTGGCATGAAAAATCCGAAAATCCTTAAAAAAGGACTAATATGAGTATTCTGCATAACTATTAAGTCTCAGTCAATATTTTTTAGTTACGTTGCATTTTGCAGTCTGATCTGTTCTTATTTTTTTGTTTTTCCGCAATTTTTCTATTATTTCTAAACAAAAATTTTCCCGGAATTTCCCGTCTAGGTACCGGATAAACCGGTAAATTTCAAGCTCATCCATGTTGGGGATGTGGCCTAAAAATAAAAAAAAAGCAAAGAGATTAGAAAAAAAATACGAATGAAAAACATTGAAATGAATCCATCTTACAGCTCACTCTTCCTGAAAGAAGTAGCGAGATCTAGCGCCTGAAACGGTCAACGTCTGAATTGCAAAAAAAAATATAAGCAGCTGAATTTACAGAGATTTGCATGGAGTAGATTGTAGTGTTGGACGTATTAGATCAAAACACAAGAACTTACTGAGAACTTCAACCGAATTTGCTGATTTGAACGGATAAACTGAATGAACACATACACCGCTAGCCATAACGGGTTCGATGAGTTCCTTTGGAGTAGTGCTGTTGTTTTGTCTGAAAGAATTAAAGCATTATTTTAAAATTATATGAATTGAGATTAGTATGAAATGCTGCCAAACCCATCAGAAAACCCATTTTTACAATTTTAGTTATTAAAAAATTTTCAAAAAAATTTATATTTCGAAACCTCGGAAAAAACCACGATGTTGGGGACCTTCTCTGATGGATTTCCAAGAATTTTATGTTCCTCTTCAAAAACTTTTGCTGTGAAAAAAAAATTGCATTTCTGTAATTTTTATGCTAAAATTTTATGAATCCAAATATTTTGCAATGGTATTCACATGGCCTAGAACCCCAATAAGGCGAATTTCTCGGCCTTCATTTTTTTGACAGAGAATTATGGTTTTTCGCAGAATTTTCACTTAATCCTACGTTATAAAAATCTAGGCTGATGCTTTAAAAACAATGTCTTAAAACCAGGACTTGAAATCCAAACAAGTGAAAAATCCAAACAAGTGAATGTTTCCTCCTGAAAAGTGATTTTCACAATTTTTTGCCTAAAATCAAAATTTTTTCTAAATTTAAAGACCCAAATCCCTTCATTTTTTTTATTTATGAGAGCACGATGTGTAAAAGTGGACACACACTTTCGCCACGGATTTGAAATTGAGGCAGGGTGTTTGTGGGCGGAGTCTGTGTGCAATTAACTCACCGTTTTGCGTTATTTTCTTCATTTTTACTCAAAAAGCCGAAATTATGCTGGTTTTCAATGGAAAATCTATTTTTCAAGATCGTTTTCCCAATGATTGCATAATGAAGAGCAAAAACTAGTAGATTAGCAATAAAAATTTGAAGAAAAAAGCTGAACCCATCTCAAATCGGAAAAAAAGTGAACAAGTGTTAAAAAAGTAGATTTTCAACTCGGATAAAGTTATAAATTCAAACTAAATATTGAATTAACATTTGCGTTTTATGAAATCTTAACCAAATATTTGAGAAATAGGAGATTTACGTTGAAAAACGGAAAATGGCGAAGAAGTGTGCGTCAATTGCACAAAAGACTCCAACCACTAAAACTCTGCCGGAATCGCTCCGCCTCAAACACAGCGACCACAGATTTCTGCACAAATTAGTACACTTTTAAACACCGTTTATGCATAACAAATCTATGCACTTTTTAATTATTCACCTGGTCCGAAACCCTTTGCGTCTCGGCCCAATCCGATTCATGATTTTTGCAAGAAGTGTGAATTTGAAAAGGCCCGGAATTTTGAAAACGCGTTGAGAAATTGAATAAGAAACAATCAATTAGAATTGTTGAATCGTCGTCGTTCGCTGACGTAGTAGTTGAGCGTTCAGAATCAAAAAAATAACAATAAGAATAATAGTAGGTGTTGTCGAAAATTACCGAAAAAAAGAAGGAGACAATGAATAAGAAATCAGAAGAAGTATCCAAAGAAATAAGCGCGGGAAAAATGTGTGGTCCATATTTTCGATTTCTTGAAGAAAATATTATTCGAATCCCTTAAAGACTTCGGAAAATTGGCCAAATTTCGCCGGAGGGGGCACTGAAATTGGTTGTCCAAAAACTTCTACGTTTTTTCTTCTTTCCACATTTTTTTTTGATATAAACAAAAATTAGTGGAGAAGAGTCGTTTTCTATCCTTTTCTTACATATTCATACGGAAACAAGTTGGATATGGATGGAAAGGTTAGGGATCACGGCGGATAATGAGAGACGTAGAGCGGGGGAATTTTCGACGACAAAAAAGGAGAGATAGGCGAAAAAAGATATTTTTGAGAGCCCGACAAAAAAAGGCATCTGAAATAAAGATACAGATAGAGAAATTGTTTCGGAGGGAAAAATGAAGTTGAAGTTCATGGACCGGAAAGGAATAGAATTGCGAGACTTGTTTTTGATCAGAAATTGAGATCTGTTGAAAAATTTCAGATTTGAAAATATTAAATTTTAATTTCTCGGACTTTTCACCAATTTTTGGCATTTTTGCAGGACCCCAGAAAGTTATTTTTGTCAGCTTACAGTTCCATAATGCTCCAGATTTTTATATTCTATCAAAAAAAGTAATAGTCGATGAAAAATGAGTCCATTTCAATAAAAAAATGGACTGTGGCCAAGTTTGGAATTTTTAGGCTCACAGATTTTTGGATTTTTTGCATTCTTGAAAAAAGTGGTTTTTATGGAAATATAGACAAAAACTTCTTTGTTATTTGGAGATGTTTATTGTTAGAGAATGATAGAGAATCCTAGAGATTTTTGGGTTTCTAGGCCACATCCCCAATTTGGTTTAAAAAATACCGGCTTTGAAAGTTAATTTTGAAAAAGTTTTGAATTGATTTTCAAAAATTTTATATGACTTCTATTTTCTTAAAATTTACTCAATAATTCTACAAAGTTCACAAACCCAGCGATTTTTGGTACTTTGAGGGTTAATAATTTGGTTCTCTCTTCCAGCAATCGAATTTTTGGTGAATATGACAATGAATTAATTTTTGGTAGTGCCTGAAGTTTTAGCAATAGTCATGGAAAATTTTGAAAAATTATTTCTATCAAATGCCTCCAACACAAAATGATTTCAATAAAAGCTAATCTCAAGTTTTAATAGAACTGCGGAGAGGCTTTTTTCGATTCAGAAATTTCTGAATGCTTAATCCTTAAAGATAGTGTTTCAGCAGTTTCAGCACGTTCTTGTTCCATCCATTCCAAATTGAAACATATCTAACCAAAATTCTTCATTGCCATCTTCAATTTCAGACAACAAGTTTGCAACCAAACAAATATAACAAATCTGATGAATTACAGTTTCTTTTAAAAAAAACTTCCTTTAAATTTTCTAAAAAATTCAGAAAACCCCAACAATTTCAGAAGATTAAAGTTTTTTTTTCAGTAAATTAAAGTTTTTTTTAAAAATTTCTGAAAATTCTGTGCGTTTTTTCCTAAAAAATATTACGGTTTCAGAAAAAGAGTCTTTGCATGATTATCTAAAATTCCACACAAATGTTTAAAAAAAATTTTTAAACTAATTTTTAAATCTTTTTTTCCAGAAAGTGCTGAATGTTAATTCGGTACTTACTTTAAAGTTAATGACCCTACCTGATTTCCATATCAAAAATTAGCGTTCAAGGAATTTGCGGCAAAAAACAGGGCTTCCATTCGAATATTGAATTTTCGTTTCGAATTTGGATCGTGTTAACTGATACGTTGTATTTAAATCGAAATTCGTAACTGTAAAATTTATTAGCCTTGAAAGTTTAGTGTTTAGCTTAGTTTGGCTTAAACATGATCATTTCCTGTCCTATACTACAAAATTACAAAATTTAAAACTAAAAAATTCGAGCCAAATAAATACCGAATTAGGATTAAAACGGGGAATTTGAATAGTTTTATAATATGGTCAAGATGAAAATTCCTGGCCGCTGGTATTGCGGAGTGTCGTTGGGAATTTCCTCGCAACGCAACCGCAACGCGCAAGACCAACTGACAAATTTGAATTTGAGCGCGTTGCGAGAAAATTCCCAACGACACTCCGCAATACCGGCGGCCAGAAATTTTTATCTTGACAATATCACTTGATTCGACTGATTCTTTTTTTTTTTGAAAGCGGCAGATTCGAACTTTTCAGAATTCAAAGATTATTCAGAATATTCATAAATTACCTGTTTGAAAAATCACGAATTTTCGTGGGAAATTAAAGTTATTGAAGTTTGAAGACATTATAAAACCAAACAAATTCCAAAATAAAAATAAAAATTGAGCGAAAAACCTTTAAGAACAGAGAAATGGCAGAATGCTCTTCCAAACTAAGAAAAATGTGCATCGTTATCATGGATTCATTCTATTTTTCTCAAGTCTCCTAAATAAGGGCAATATTCAGAAGTGCTTGCTCATCCTTTTTATTAAAATAGTTGAAAGCTCAAAAAGAAAAAAAAACACACTTTGCAAATGAAATTTTGCACAAAAAACAACAAATCATTCAGAAAATATTTCCTCCTATTCTCGTTGCCATGAATTTGCTTATGAATTTCAAATTTGCCAAAAAAAAATGGGGGAAAAGAAGAAAGAACTTTGAAACGAACCGCACACTGACGACATGAAAGGAAAAAAAAAGAAAGACAAACTCGTGAAAAAAGAAAGTTTCAATTTCACCTGCTCAAATGAGAAAAAAAAATGGAGAAGAGGTCCTTTAGTCATGTATATCCATTTCGTCTCTTCTTCCAAAAAAAGAAAGCCAAAACTCAATTAAATATAAAAAAGGAAAAGAAGACTTTTAGAATGTTGTGTTTTTATTTTCGGATAGAAGTTCGAGGAGATTTTTGGATTTGAAAAAAATCTGTATTTTAAAAGGGGGAAATGGGATTTGGAAGTTTGCACTATGGTGATCCATCGGGAATTTCTTCAAAAATGTCCTTAAAACTATACGCAGGTTATAAATGTTGCTTATTCGATCTGAAATTCAATTTTATATACCGAAACAATAGTGAAAAAATTTGCAAAAAAGTAAAAATGCGAAAATAAGGGCACCCGGAATCGAACTTTGGTCCCAAAAACCTAAAAATTTCGTTGCGGTTGCGTTGGAGGAAATTCCCAACGACACTCCGCCAAACGAGCGGCCAGAAATTTTTATCTAGACAATATATAAAGTTGAATTTCAGATTGTTTTATCAGTATTTACCTGCATATAGTCCCCCGGCCCTTTAAAGATAGTTTATCAGTTAACATGATCCAAATTCAATGCGAAAATATCTACTTCAGGAAATTTTTTCGCGGATCCGCGCATATAAAAGTAGCGGGTCCGCCATTTTCCTATGCGCGGATCCGCCACTTTCTATGCGCGGATAGCAATTTCAACTTGTTTCTATTGAAATGGCGGATCCGCACATAGAAAGTGGCGGATCCGCGCATAGGAAAATAACGGTTCCGCTACTTTTATATGCGCGGATCTGCGAAAAATTTCCTTAGTTGACACTTATTTTTGGTATTGAAATCAGGCAGATTCAAATTAACTGACACAGTGTCTTTAAGGTAAGTACCAATTAACCCTCAGTACTTTCTGGAAAAAAACTAAAAAGTTCATCTTTATTTTTAATTTTTTTTAACATTTTTGTGAAATTTTAGATAAGCTTGCAAAAACTCTTTTTAATACTTTTCACGAAAAACGCACAGAATTTTCAGAAAATTTAAAGGAAGTTTTTTTTTAAAAGAAACTGTAATTCATCAGATTTTTCATATTTGTCTGGTTGCAAACTTCTTTTCTGAAATTGAAGATGCGAATGAAGAATTTTGGTTAGATATGTTTCAGTTTGGAATGTTTGGAACCTTGTAAAAATGCTGGTGCAAATTTGACACCTATTCGAAATCCCGGAATGGGAATACCAAGACCCAAATATGAACTAAAATTTCATTTTACGATTATTTTGTTACTTTATCTACGAACCTCGGAATACAACAAATTTTGAAAACTTTTGGTTTTTGAATTACCGTAGCTCAAACTAAGTTGTAAAATAAACTATCAGTTCAACATTTTTTTTGGTAATGGAAATAATAATCGGGGGCAAAACTCTCAAAATTATATGTTGTTAAATCTAGTCTGAATAAATTTCTAGACCATATGATTTCATAAAAGTGTCAAAGTTCGCAAAATACCTTGTACCTTGTACGAACCAAAAAGCTTAAAATCTTGCTCATAAAAATTCAAGGAAAGCTCATACCGGAAGAAAAGACGAGTATTCTTGTGAACAATAACTTGTTCTACGCTATATACATTGTGAACATAAAAAATTGATGTCATTTGTCATAAAGGGGGAATATAAAAATGAAGAGCATTGCTCCAAAGAATGTTGGGTGTGTGTGTGGAAATTTATTTCAAATTGGACAAGATTTGATTGTTCTTTTGATTCTGAAGATTGGAATAAGAAGAAAAATCATTGAATTTATTTTTCAATTAAAAGATTTAGAGCCAATGACTATAAATGTATTTTAACTACTGTATGTCTCAGAAAAACAGAAGATTCAAAGTTGTTGCAAGTGCGCTCTGTTAAACAACCGGTCTACTGTATAGCGATACACTTGTTTAATTTTGACACCGGGGTTCGAACCTCACAGCCTCTTAAACTCGTCCAAGGTTTATTTTTGTAATTTTCGACAAGAAAGTGAACAGGAAAATACCAAAAAGCTTCCATGCCAGATGTTTGATCAACTTTTTATGAACAATTTTCTGAAAAAGAAGTAAAACAGTTGTCCCGCTATAGTATACTTTGAATATCTCCATGCGATTAAAAATGTGATTTGTGCTTTTTTGCAGACTTTTGCCTAGAAAAAGTTGTGCGACTTTACAGTAGAAAGAAACCAGTTCATAACGTTCTCTACCGAACACACTCCCTTTATGTAGTTTTACAGTGACCATAGATATTGGAAATATTATTTTTGATCCACGTATTCATTATTAGTATCCATAGGATCAATTGTGAAAATAATGTGTTCGTACGCGCACCGGAACACGTCAAAACAGAAGTGTGTCCGGTAGAGCGCGCAATGCTCTGATTTATTTCTACAATAATCGTAAATCCACAGTAGTCCGGTTGTTCATTAGAGCGTGCTTGAAACGTCGAGTCTTCTGATTCTCTGAGATAATATTTATTATCTAATGTGAATATTAAATGGTACTTAAAGGTAGTGTAACAGTTAATATGGGCCCCCAAAAAATCAAATCAGAATATAGGATTTCAAAGACTATTTTTTAAAAATTTAGAGTATATATTGCCTAAAAAAGTGTCACATCATTTTATTTGACGCTTGTTGTATTTATTTTACAATATTTAGAAGTTTAAGATGACCATAACTTTGGGAAGTTTGGAAAAGAATAAATTCACTGAAGGATAATCTAAAAATCAGATTTTTATCCAAATTCCATTGAAATAGACAATTTATTTGTGAGAATCAACCCTACTTATGACGAAATTTCCAGATTATCTGGAAATCGGTTTTCTAGGAGAACATAGATAAGCGAATTTATTTGAATTTTAAAGAAGGAACAACAAATTTTGAGCGCTGAATTTTCTGTGACGTTCAAACAAATATTCGTTACGAAAACAACAAAAAACTAGTGATGATAATTACGTATGGATATTTGTTTGAAAATACAAATGGTTAAGAAAATTAAATGATAGTTTATACTTCTTGTTAAGTATATTTTTTGTTAAGTTAGAAGACTCTAAGAGCTTCCGAACCAAATCCAAAATAAAATTATTTGAAAAAAATAAACGAACGTGTTCAAATTCCGGCGCGCGAAAACGTTAAAACTCTCATCGATGCGTTTTTGGCGAGCCGCCTTCGACCGGCCGAAACGAAGTTTCTGCAAAAAGGGGAAAAATGAAATTATTGAATTTTGACCAACAAGAAGAAAAAATTGTTGACTTGTTATAAACTAGGCACCACATAACTTTTTTGTCGCCTCTTTTTTTCGAAAATGAAATTTTTTTTGGGAGAAAAAGAAAATGGGAACTAACCTTGAAAACGAAATCCAGTGTGTGATGCTTCCTTATGTATATGTCATTGAATTGGTCCCTTTATTTTCTGAAAATTGAACAATTTTATGTTTTTTATAAGGATAAAGAATAAAAAAATAATATCATTAGTGAACGAAATCGAAATATGAGACTCTGAAACTGTAGAAATAATAAGATAGTCTGGAACAAAAAACAAATTGAATAACTTAATTTGAATTTCAAACATTAGCGTCTGAATACTTAGGAGATTTTTTCTAACCCAAGACGTTAAAGACAGTGTGCCAGTTAATTTTACCCTGTCTGATTTCAATTTAAAAAATTAGAGCGTTCTCACATTTATACAATGCAATTTATATGAAAACATATCGATGCAAAGTTGCAAAAATACAAATTCGAATGAGCATCGGATCGTGAATCGCGGTCGGAATTGACGATAAGCACAATTATTTGAAAGTGGCTAAAAATTGGTATCCTTTTTACAACCGTCTGCCCTCCTTTTTGAGATTAGATTTTTCGTCACCGACCCAATGTCTTTGAGCCGAATTTGCAACCAGAAAAAATCTAGTGTTCTGAAATCGACAGCGTTGCACAAAGTTTTTTCTCGAAATTTTAACTGAGATATTTTTCACACCATGAATTTTGCATATCAAAATTGAATATCATTTTATTTTTAAATTTATGAACTGAATATTAGCTTCTTTTTAGAATTTTCAGAAATAAAATAAAGTGGTACATCTGAAAAATGGTTGAATTACCTAATAAATTGAGAAAAGCTGCGGTGTCCGTATTGTCTACTACTTTAAACTTATTAATCTTTAAAAAAATATTTTTTACACCATCTTTAAAGATTTACGATTCAGAATGGTTTTTGAACAATAAAAAAATAGAAAATGAAGTTATTTACTGGAAAATCCCACAAAGACAATCCAATTTTCGAAAAATCGGAATGCCTACGAAGTGAAGGGTATTTTGGTCCAAAGAAAATTAGTCCTCCTCTCCTGGATTTCTAGGCCACTTGTGTTAAAGTCATCGTGTCATCGATTGATCACAATATCCAAATTCGTGACGAAAAGTCAAAATTCGAATGGTGGTCCAGGAGATTTAAAGAAGCAATGCCAATATGTTGCCCCATTCAAATAATTGTGTCTCACTAATGAGTGAAGACTCTAATTTTTGAAATTGAAATCATATAGGGTAAAAGTAAGTGACGCACTGCCTTTAAGCAAATGAGAAATTGACAAGATTAGTGAAAAATAATTGCGATTTCCGTTAGAAAGGTCCTTAAAGGCACCGTGTCATTTTTGATATTGTCAAGTTAAAAATTTTGGATCATCCATTTTCTACTATTGTCAACTTAAAGGTTTTCGATCATCCTTTTCTACTGAAAGACCGCAACGCAACAGCTCGCAGTTAAAAATAGCATGACTTTGTGAGATACTTAGATTTTCTGGGTAGGTCAAAAATAGTTGACAATAACGAATTGACTATTGCAAAGCTGGGTTTTAATTTGTATCATGATATTCTCGTTTAAAATCAAAGCAATTGGTGTTTTAAATTTTCGCGAACGCTTATGAATATTTTATATAACTTTCATTAAGAATGTGGAGCTGCATGTTTGAGTGGTTAAAATTCACTGACATACTGTCTTTAAAATTGTAAAAATCATATTATCTTTAATTTAATTTTCACTACTATCGTTCACTGAGCCCCTCTTCAACAAAAATTTAAGAAAAAAAATACACGGAAATTAAAGCAAAAAATGAATTTGTCTTAATTTCCTCATCATGAAGAAAAGTGTTGAAAAAATGAGATGAAATGAAAATGTTTATTTTCTTGAGAAGAGTCAACGACACGGGGGAAAAAAATGAAATGTCCGTTGTTGTCCAGATGTCACCAAAAACTGAACTACACCAAAACCAAAAAGAAAGAAATTTGAGTAGCGTGAAAAAATCCGGGGGACAGGAAAACGGAGCCCAAAAAAAGGGAAGTTTTTCCACACTTTTCGTGTTGAAAAAAAAAACAACACCGAAATTCGAAGAGCGGATAGATTTTTTTTTTGGTGTGTATGTATGTATGTGTGTGTGAAAAAAATGCGACAATGGAAAAAAAAGGAAAAAGTTTACTTTTTTTCGACACATCACAACTCATTGTATTCTCTCAAGTGTGGAAAATGTGGAAAATATGAGAAATAATTAATTTTTAAAAATATTTCATATAATTTTGGGCATGGGAATATGAAAACAAGGATTGTTTGAGCTCTATGGTCGCTTTCCATGAGAATTTCATTTTTTTAAATGATTTTTAAGAATTACAAGTGCCTTTCATGGCATTTTTCCAGTCAAGAAGAGCCATTTTTAAGCTTAATTCATATCTCTATTGAAAAGCAACGATTTTTCTAATGATTCTCTGATTTTCAGGCAAAATTAGAAAACATCTTAAAGGAAGACTATACGCAGGTTATAAATATTGCTAAATCGATCTGAAATTCAATTTTATATACCTAAAAGATTGTGAAAAAATCGCAAAAAAGTAGAAAAGGGCACCCGGAATCGAACTTTGGTCTCAAAAACGTTAAAATTTTCACCATAATGGCAGCCAAATTTTTTCAAATTTTCAAAAAATATTTATGGCATGTGCCTTAAAGGAGGACTACCAGGATATAAATGTTGCTAAATCGATCTGAAATTCAATTTTATATACCTAAAAATAATTTTAAAAATTGCAAAAAAGTAGAAAAGGGCACCCGGAATCGAACTTGGCTGCCACTTTGGTAGAAATTTTAACGTTTTTGAGACCAAAGTTCGATTCCGGGTGCCCTTTTCTACTTTTTTGCAACTTTTTTCACTATTATTTAGGTATATAAAATTGAATTTCAGATCGATTTAGCACCATTTATATACTGGTAGTCCTCCTTTAAGGCACGAGCTATAAATATTTTCTAAAAATTAGAAAACATTTTAAAACGAATAATAATAATTTATTACTATAGTTTTCCTTAACAAAAAAAAATAAATCAAAATTTTAAGCTTTTAAAAAATAGTTTATCTAATTTTTCAATCTTTTCACAATTCTTTTGCTCCGTGAAAGAAAAAAATTGAATTTGCAAATTCCAAGGAACGAAGCCTTATTTTCCGAGGAAAAAAGGCAATGTCTTACAAAAACTGATAAATATATGCACAAATGAATAGCTGAATAAAAGAAAATAAAGGAAAAAGAAAGGAATACATATATATGTATCTTTCTTTCATTTTTTTTGGCTCTGTTGTTCCACCAAGTAAAAAAAAGGCAACATGCCGCCAATGCATACAAAAAAATCCATAGTGTTATTCCTTTTTTTTGAATACACTCCAAATTTGAATACAATTTGTCACAACAGTTTATTTGGGAAATGAGAGCAAACGAGAGAAAAAATGAGTGAGAATAAATAGTAAAAGCTGAAAAAAACGAGAAAAAAACGAATAGGAAACCAAATGAAAAATTGGGGTGTCAGCTGGGGGGGGAAGTGGTGCTGGTGATGATGATGATGATGGCGGAAAGCAACCAAAATTAGAAATTGTCTTGCTTTTCACAAACAAATATTGTTGTTTGTTAAAGACAATGTACCAGGGGGGGAGGGGGGCGTGCGAGAAACCAATACTTTTTGGGGATGAATAATTTTTCGGTTTGAAAATTATAGAAAATCAGTTAAATTTAGCTTATCATTTAACTAATCGCAGATCCCTTCAGTGTACCAAAAATTTTCGAATTGAACAATTTAAACAAATTATAAAGACGAAAAAATGGGGTGTTGCATTAGCAGGCAACGCGGTTGGACTAAAAATAATATTTGATTAGTTTATGAATGATGAGGTGTTATGTCAATTATCAAAATAAAAAATAAATGTCACTGGATTCTACTAACTGGTGCTGTTTTTCTTCTTTTTAAAGGGAGAGGGGGGGGGGCTCCGAGAGCTAAGAAATAGTTTCAGATGAATAAGAACATGATTATCTAGTAATTGATATCTAGAAAAACAAACTTTAAGTCGAAAAAAATAATGAAAAACCGATAGAAATTCTAATACATCGAATATGGACAATGGCCGAAGAAGTGTAATTGGGATTCTAGGCCATCTTTGCGTTTTTCCTAATCAGGAGTTTCCTAATTTAATTACCTTATTGTCAACTCAATTATTCTTGATCATTGCGTTCGGAAGGCTGCTCAACCTCACAGCCGCTCCGCACTCACGCGACGCGGCGACCTCCCACTCAACACTGAAATATTGGCGGGAAAATAAATTTTTCAAATTTTCCAGTGTGCAGCCGCGTCGCGTTCGTGCGGAGAGGCTCTGAGGTTGAGCAGCCTTACGAACGCAATGATCAAGAATAATTGAGTTGACAATATGAAAAATCTAAAAGAAATACAATTTTCGTTTCTAGGCCATCTTTCGGTATTTTTCCTTATACGGCCTAGAAACCCAGATTGCATTTCTTCGTCCATTTTTCGATTTAATTTTAATTTTTATTGCTTTTTCTTATTTTTTCGAGTTACAAATGTTTTCTATCAATTGGTAAATTATCATATTCTCATTAATCTTAAACCCGAGCTGAGCTCATGGAGCCATTTTATAAAAAATTCTAAGCAATAAAGACCGATACTATATGCTGTTATTGGCTTAATGTAATTAAAGACAGTGTTCCACTTATTTTTTCCTAAACTAATTCGTGCAGACGTGTACATTTTCAAATTTACATATCTGTAACCTTTGTACTTCACTAAATTTGATACTTTGCCGCTTTTTAAAGACAGTGTGCAGTTAGCACGAAGTTTTAGGTTTCAAGTTGAAACATTAAAGTTTTCTTTTTCTGAAAATCGTGTCATATCTTACTTTAATTGAGGGTGAGACACCCACAATTTGTAACGGTTGAAAAATATATTTTTAAAACCTTGAACTGAATATCCCTAGATTATCCGCCTCAAATGAGAGAACTTTCATTACAAATTCTGAAAATGACGGATGAACAAAAAACATGTCAGAAGAAGGAGGTAAAACGCGATAAGCTTTCAAAACTTGAGAGGAACAAAAAAATGGGGAAATATTTCCCATGGGACTATTCGATTTTTGGCGCCAGTGAGACATTTTTGTGTAGTGTTTTTTTTTCACGAGAATTTTCAAGAAACAAGGAGAATTGAAGATCGGATAAGGAAGTGTTTTGATGCGGAAGGATGTGTTTGACAGTGTTTTCGCCATTCATATTTTTTTCCAATCACATTTTTTTGATGAACTCTATGTACGTCTGAGACAACTCAAAAGATTTTAGAATTCTTTAGTCCAATTGAGCATTTGACTGGAGAAATGACTCAAAAAAAGTTGATTGGGCTGCCAATTTTGAGCCAAAAAAGAGCTCATTAAAGAATTTTTTTGTTTTCGGAATTTTGATGATTTGTCTCCTTTTGATTTTAAAAATCATTTTCAAGATTAGTTGAGTTTAAAAATCAGAAAAGCCTTGATTGGACTACAAAAAATAAAATGTTGGAAGATACAAATTGATAAAAATTTTAATATTTTATTGAAGGAACCTATAAAAATAAGGTGGATTAAAAGTGGCACATTCTCTTTAAGGAGCGGGTGGGAAATAAAGCTGAAGCTAAAAAAAAACTAGAAAGTGTTTATACTAAAATATCTCGGCCAAAAAACCTACGAAATTTTTTAAAACGAAATAAGTCCCCATTTTCGCTGATTTGGTTTTCTATGGTACTTGATTCGAGCTTAAAGACAACTATTCAGCTAATTTGACCCTATCTGAGCTTAGTTTCAAAAATTAGAGCATTATTTCATTAGTACAATTCAATTTATATGAAAAATATCGATAAGTACACGTCTCGCGATCCAAAGATGCAAAAATAAAAATTTGATGGCGCGCCGGATCGTGCGACGCGGTCGGAAATTGTTGTGGATTTTCAGAACATTCGATTTTCAGAACAACCGGTTTTTCAATGCTTTATTCCGCGGGACCTCCATTTTTATGCACCAAGTACGTACTTTTTAGAAATATGTGTAAATTAAGAACCGAAAATATAAAAAATGTATACATGCTATAAAAAATATATTTGTATTCAGTGAATGGGTCGAGAGTTGTAAAAATTGGCATAAATTTATGTAAAAGCAGTCTTGTCTGAAAATCAAAGGGAAACACATTTTATTGATTTTCTAAAAATTCTCAAAAAAAAAATCAGGAGCTCAGTTTCTGAATTGGCAAAAATTTATTTCGAACGAATGTTGCAAAACTTTTGGCAAAAAAAATACATTTCTAATTTTTTGGAGATGATCTAAATGTCTTGATAAGAAACCTTTCAAAAGTCAATCAGCAAAAAAAAGCGAATAAAATGCAAAAAAAACGCTAATCTTTTTATACTGCCTCCTCCTCTTCATATCTCAATAAAAACTGACAATTTGTGCGCTTCATTTACGTCAAACAATACAAAAAAACTATAATTTTGTTAACAATCAAAAATGAGGATGAATTAGTAAATTGAAAAAAGGTGAGTGAGATGTTCTTGAATGAAATTAGACCTTAAAGACAGTGTGCCACTGTGCGTGAACCTTTTCATAAGTTATCTAAATAATCAGAATCTTGTACAAATTTCACAAATTTCAATGACGTACTGATACCGAGAAGACATGCACCAAGAGGAAAGAATTTGAAATTACACTGAAAAACCCACCCCATTTTCTGATGTTTTATTCATTTGTGTTTTTGGAAAAATTTCGAGAAAACCAGTGATGTTTATTTATTTAAAAGAAACATGTGAAATTTTTGATTCTTGGTATAACTTGTGATCGGAAACGATAGTCCAATTGGACCATATTTTTTGTTGAACCATTTCAAAAATGCTTTACAGACATTTTTGAAGTAGAAATTCACCTGTTGTTACGCTTCATTTTTTTCTCTTAAAAGTCTAGTTGTTTTGAAGAAAAAAAAACAAGGTTTTGCAACAAAAAATAATGAAAAAAATTGAGGACAAAGAAAAACATCATGTCAAGTGAAGGGTAGCATTTTTTCATGCTTACATACACACAACAGAAGCATAGACATACATATACGCGCCATCACCACAAACGAATAAGTGAATTGAATAAAAAAAAAGAAAAGAGGAAAAAAAAGAAGTAAAATAGTCAGTAGAAGAGCCCCCCATATAAGAGCCGCCACCAGTATTACTAGTTGAATTATCGCAAGACGTCCGGTTTTTGACGCGCCGCGGCGAAGACTGAAAAATCATTGATTTGTTGAGGAACCAATCGATTATGATTGGCGAGGAAGGGAAGGGGCATGGTGTCATTTTTTAGAAACCGCTTTTAATTGTAAAAAAATTCATTTTTTTGAAACAACCTTACTGCTTGCTTCAAAAAAATTCTATAAATTTTAGATAAACCATTAAATAGCAGGAAACTTCGGAAAAAATCGAATTCCAGCTGAATCCTTCCCAGTGGAATATAGCGACCCAGTTATTGTCAAGTTAAAAATTTTGGATCATTCATTTTCTGACGAAAGACCGCAGCGCAACCGCTCGCATTTAAAAATAGTACGACTGTGACTCAGATTTTCAGGGTAGGTCAAAAGCAAATAGCATGATCAAGAATATTTGAGTTGCCTATAATAAGGATCGAAGATGAGGCAACAAATGAAATCAAAACTATAAGCAAAGGCGTACTGTCGGTTTTGCACAACCATTCAAATTGCGATGTTGCGAGTGCGCCCTAGTGCAAATCGATGTAATTCGATCGGTTATTCAAATTGTTTGGATATCAAATGAATTTTTTTTAGTTAAATGGATTTTCGGCGAATTCTGAGAATTTTGGATGAATGAAACGTGTGTGTTTTTGTCTGAAAATTAAAAAAAATTTTAAAAATATCCAAAATTGATTTTTAAAAAATTAAATTGGTGTCAACAAGATGTTATGATAGCAAAATTGAATTAAAAATGTATTCTAACCAAAGTTTCCAGAAGTCCAACTTCAAAAAAATCGTTTTTAACATGTTAGATTACTCATTTATGCAATTCAAAACAATTTTTCGAAATTTTCCGACAATCCATTTGAACAATTGGCTTTTTGGTTGTTGACCACCAAATAACATCACATGCTTATCTGTCAACATCCTAATTCAAGCTTTCAGGAATCCATTAAATTAAGCTTTTTAGCTGGAAAAAAAATAATTTTAAAAAGACATTCGTAATGAATTTATATTCATAAAGTTCATGATTATGAATAGTTATATTTAAAGAGATAGACAGAGAATATGCATATTTATGATGATGATGGACTGATTTTTGATATTTTGATGAGATTATCCATTAATGTAGTCGTTGCTGAGAGACACTACTACATTATGAATATGCATAATAATAATATATTTTAGTTCGTCGAGACTTGGGTGAGAAAATGTCTGAAGTACTCCGGAAAAGGTGTTTAAAGACATGTATTGGTTTCAGAAGCACAATTATATGAAAATTTTTTGAAAGTGGAAGCAGATTTTTGGGTATTTTTTGCATTTCTGATTTACTCATCAGTTTCAGCTCAAATGACTCATCATAGGAAAATGATCGAATTAAAAGAACATATACCAATGTTTTGAAGTTAAAGCTGAAAAATACGATTTCGTATGGATCGTTGCATGGATCGTCGATTTAATTTTTAAAATTGAGCGCATATTGGGTAAAAATAAAAAAAATAAATGGCACCCTGTCTTTAAAAATACATAATTTAATAGATACACCTTGAATTTTTTTCTGAAATTTTCAATTTCAACTTTTTTCTTCTTTTCTGAACAGATGTGTTTCTCATTTCTGAATAATGACAATGTTATATTAAAATAACAGCAAATATAATTGTTTTTTTCAGGATACTTAAAAATGGTCCAGCAAACATCAGTTTGAGAATAAGAATAACAAAAACACTGAAAAAATGACACTTTTCTTGATGTCAAACTTAAAAAACAAGGAAAAAATGAACGTTTAACTTTTTTTTTGTTATTGTCTTCCTCCCTTCTGAATAGGATGTCATAACAAAACAAGAATAAAAAAAGAGAATACCAAATGAAACTAAACTAGAAAATGATTGTGGAACAGGTTTCTCATGAAAATTTCTGAAATAAAATTTTCCAGATTCCGTTCTTGAGGGGCTTCCCCTAAAAATGAAAAATACACCATAAACAAAATGTTCTTACTGTTTTATTTATTAGGATAAAAATATGTGAAGAAAATGTGAAATATTTTTTGGTTTTTGTACATATTTACTTGAATAATACCAAATATTTTAGAAAATAATAAAAGTATTTTTTTTCAAAATTTCATAGTACAAAAAGAATCCTTTCGAGTTGTGTGTGGCAATAGCTTTGGTCAATAGTGCATTTTTTGCTCAAAACATGCTATGCTCGACACCAAAACGGTGGACCGAAGCTCTCGAGACGTTTGAGTCGTCGCACGCCGTTTCAAATCAGTTAATGTCAACGTAAAAAGTTTGTATCATGCAAGTCGGTTTTGATATACCGAAAAAATCTAATTATCTCACATAGTCATGCTATTTTCACCGACGAGCGGTTGCGCTGCGGTCTTTTAGTAGAAAATGGAGGATCCAAAATTTTTAACTTGACAATTATAAATTGTTAAACACAGAGTGCTAGATTTTGGCTTCGTGACCAAAGCCCGCTGCCTTTCGGGTCCAAAATTGGCTGTAAACATGAAAAACAATTTTTATAACAATCTGATAAACATCAGAAAAATTATAAATATCAACATATTGTTTTTACAACAATAACGAGGTACCTCAACACTTTTGCGAGGTACTGCAACACAAATTATACCCATATGTTTATGTCTCTTCAATATTACTTGTATTTCTTTGAAACCAAGAATGCGGGACTTCCCGACTCTCACTGATGTTAATATGACATCTGAGGTATCAAAAAAATAACAGTAAATTAGTCCTGTTGAAACGAAACTCATCGGTATTCTTTGTTTTTTACCGTAAATTTTTTTCAAGACCCATCAAAGCGAGAATGAGTATTTGAAATATAATTCTGGCATTTTCCGATTCTACCGAAGGGAAAGTTTTTTCTTAATTTTTGGTGGGACAATTTGATGGCAATGATGCACGGATTAGTTTTTTTTAAAGACAGTGGGTCAGTTAATTTGGCCCTACCAGATTTAAATTTTACAAAATTCAAAATTTGAATGGCATTCAGGTGCCGTGCGACGAGGTCGGAATTGGAACGAAAACCCTATTATTTGATCGTGGCTACATATTGGTATTGTTTTTTGGACCACCTGAGCTCCCATTCGAATTTTCATTTTTTTGCCTTTTATTTGGATCGGGTTAATTGACCAGCTGCCTTTAAACCCATGTTTATCACTCTGGAACGGTTCGAGTATTATCTTCAAAAAACCCAAAGAACCTCATGATAATCTTAATCATTCCTTCTTTTTTTCCGACAATTATACGCTTTCATGTTCTCGAGACAAAAACCTGCTTCCAATCGAGATTATTGCATCTTCTAGTTTTATCTCTGTCGGTTTTATGTTCGTTGCGATTTGTCATTCATTGACAATATCATTTATACCCAAAAAGATGCTTCTTCTTCACCACTGCTTTTTATTCGGTATTATTGTTGCAGTTGTTGCTTTGCCACCACCTGATGGTTTGAATTTGAGAAGGGCTAAACAAATTACTGGAGATGGAAATGTGGTTTGTGGAAAAATAATTCTGATATGAGTGGAACACTGTCTTTAAGGAAATCACTGAAAAGGAACCACCACCAAACCTCCAGCTTCGTTCACGAATGATGGCAGCCATGAATTCTCATGTAATTCGGATATTTTTTATTAATTATTAAAAACCATCAATTTAGAAAACATCACCAGAAAAAGATCATCCATTATCGCAAACATTGATTCTGACAAAAAACAAGAAGTCAGCTGTTCAAAAGGCAGCGAAAACTGAAACGCCTCCAGTTTCAGTTCAAACAGTTTCAGTCAACACAGGACCAATTAGTAGGCTTTCACCGGAAGAAGTTAGAAAGGTACCATTTGAATGTTTTCTGAAGAATATGAGAAGATTTTCCAGAAGTTCTCCAGCTCTGGTGACGAGCAAGTAAACCTCAAAGTACGTCCAGTTTTGCGTACAAATTTCGTTGATGCAAATGGAAAAATTGTTCATGATGTGGTTTCAGTGCCAATTCGTGTATCAGATGGACATATTCATTCAATTTCTAAAAATTCGAAAAACGCAACATCGAGTTCTTCAATCGTTGAGACTGAAAAGGATGTCAATGTCTCATTTAGATCTTCTTTGCCTCTTTGGTTGATTTGATTGGAATTCGTTTTTACATTTTTGAAAAATTATAATAATCAATAATATTTATAATAAACAAATGTATTGTCTCTTTGAGCAGAATGCAATTGATACTTACAGCCATATTTGAAATGTTTAAACCCGTTTTAGAAATAATATTGAAATAAAAAAGAAGTGAAAAATTAACAAATATTTGGATATAAATGACAGGAGTTAATAAATTAATAATTTCAGATTTTTAGACAGGAAATCTTCGCTCGCTTGCTGATGGATCCTGACGCTCGGGGCTGTATCTATTTCGACCTTCATCGAAATCTGCAGTTGTTGCTTCTAGCCTAGATGTTTCGATACAAAATCCTTCTTCCAGCTTTCGGTATTCGTCTTCGAAAAATTCGAGACATCTGGAAAAAATTGATTTTTTAAAAGATTGTTTAAAATTTAAACTTTGAAATTTTAAGAAAATTTCGATTTGGCGGACCTCACTTGTCAGAGAAAAAAATTGGAATATTTAAACATTGAAAATTCGAAAACCTGAAAGGCTAAACCTAACCTTAAAGACAGCTGTTCAGTTAATTTGACCCTACCTGTTCTTAGTTTCAAAAAATAGAGCGTGTTCTCATTAGTACAATGCAATTTATGCGAAATCACACCGATAAGTACACGCGTCATAGCAGCGGTCCAAAGTTGAAAAAATCAAAATTTGAATGCGCGCGTGTCCGTGCGACGCGGTCGGTGTCCGTGCAACGTGGTCGGAATTGGCGCGAAACACAATTATTTGAATGTGGCTATACGTTGGTAATGTTCTTTGGACCACCTGGGCTCCCTTTCCAATTTTGATTTTTTTCCTTGAATTTGGATCGTGTTAACTGACAAGCTGCCTTTAAAGGCAGTAAGTTAATACAATCCAAATCCAAGGCGAATAATAAAATTTGAAATTGGAGCCCATTTTGATTTTTTCAACTTTGGACCTTCGAATAAATTGCATTGTACTAATGAGAGAACGCTCTAATTTTTGAAATTGAAATCAAGTAAGATAAAATTAACTGAGACACTGTCTTTAAATTTTTGATTCGTTTTTGATTTAAAAACTGTTGTAATTTGATTTAACCTTAAAGAGAGTGTTCCATTTAATACAGCTTGATATTAGGAATTGTTTCAGATATAAAATAAAATATTTACAGAGACCTCTTATAAATCGGATTATTTAATTGGGGTGTTATACTTCGTTTAATTAAAATCGTATTTGATGTACATAATTAGATAGTACACTGTCTTTAACCAGTCTACGTCGGTTAAAGACGGTGTACAATTTATTTATAGTTTTTTTCCCAAGTTTAGTCGAGAAACTTACGTATAAATGATGATAGCTTGCCACACATGAACAAATGATAGTAAAATACAAGCAGAAACTGTTCCACATATTACAAAAAGTGCCAAACTTTTTGATGGAGGTGATGACATGTCTAGCGTATGTCCGATTATTTGTCTCATTGTATCAAAACTGAATAATGAAAATAGAGTGATAATCGTCGCCATAATCATACAAACGAGTTGCTGGACAATCTTTAAATTTAATTTTAATAAATTCTGGAATTCTTAAATAAATACCGTAATAATCAAAAACGGATACAAAAATTTATGGCGTTTCGACCAGAACGCATAAATTCCCAACGCTACCACACAAATTGGCACAATCAACCATGTGCAAGTAGATCTCATCCCAAAAAATAGTGAAAGTCCAGAAGTGAGGACATACCAAATTAGGCATAGTTGGGTGCCAGTCTGGAAAATAATCAAAGATTATAGAATCTCCTTTTTCTTTTCTTACCACAACATGACAAATACCACAAAAACATCGGAATCGTTTTTCGGTGAGCTCAGTTCCATCAGGCATCTGGAAGATAAAAAATATGTATGTGAATGAAACGGAAAATGAAATATTTATGTATTTGTATTAATCGGGACGGGGGGAATGGAAACCGGAAATATGCGGCATGCAGACCGGAAATATGAAAAAAAAAACAAAAAAGTTTCAGCTTTTTTGTTCGACTCGTGATGTAATTAAGCATCGATTACACAGATGTTGCACTTTTCAAATAAAAAAGAAAAAACAAAGTTTTAATTAAAAATTGAATATTCAAGATTCCAAGCCCTGGAATCTAGGGTCGAAGAACAAAACAAAAAACATCGACGAGAATTTCTGAAAAATCAGATTTGGAACAGAAAACTGAAACATAATAATAGATGAAAGGAGGCCTTAACAGAGCTATTAAATGCAATTGGGATAAAACTAGACTTCATTCCCATTCCAAATCTGTTTTTTTTAATTTCCTTAAACCACCTAGAAGCCGAGAAAATGAGCTTCAAAACAATGGCCTAGAAAAAGTGGTCACTGTCGAAAACTAGTCCGCAGGCATTAAAAATCCAAAAAAATGAAAAAATCATAAATTACAAAAATGTGTGGGGAGTAATTAAATTAGTTCATTTTTAACTTTGGGCTTTTCAATTTTCCTCACGTAATCGCGCCCGCGGACTAGTTTTCGCAAACTTTTTCGAGACCATTGTTTTGAAGCTCATTTTCTCGGCTTCTAGGTGGTTTTAGAAAATTTTAAAAACAGATTTGGAATGAGAATGAAGTCTGTTTTCGTTTAAGGTACATTCATTAAAGCTCCTTCTTTAAGAATGTTCTTTAAAAACTCGTAAAAGAGAAGTAATTAGTATTACAACATTTACAACATTTAAATATTTTGAAATCAGACCCAACTTAAAAAAATTGAAATTTTCAGCCAATTTCAGAAAATTACTGAATTATAATTTTCGAATCGTCACAATATTTTTTCCATGAATCATGTTCACATAAAAACAAAAACGAGTAAATACCTAATCATCCGCCCCAACTTATTGAATAGCCTTCGGGCAATTTTATTTGATTTTCATTTCCTTCCGTTTTTTAATCTTGAAGAAGAAGAAAAAGAAAAGAAACATAACGAAAAAAATGAAAAATGGGTGAGATTCGTTTTTTAAGCAAAAGTTTCGAACAACAACGGATATGAATGAAAGTGAAAGAGCGTTGAGCAAAATGTCAATATCAATTGTTATTGATTCTTTTTGAAATTTGTTCAATGAGAAATTGAGAATGACTTGAACAAAAATTCATGCTCGAATGAATTTGCAAAAAAAAGCGAAGATTTCATGGAAGAATCTCGATCTAAAAATAAAACCAAAACAAAGAAAAACTTGCGCAATTGTGCACATAAAAGTTTCTTTTTATGTGCACATCAAAAAAATCAAAGAATATGCAAAAAATGTTTTTAAACCAAAATTTAAAGTTATATATCGTCTCGAAATAATGCAATTTTCGTTAAAACCTCATTACAGTTTCTTATTTCTTATTGTTTGGCTAATCGAGTTACGTTTAAAGGAAATTGAATAAGAATACTTTTTTTCTTGAAAGTTTCGAGAAGAAGAAGGGTTGCTGGAATTCAATTAAGAATGTTGTTCATGCATTTGTTTTCAACTTTTGTGGCAGCGCCAAAGACACAGGTTTTTGGCAGGTTTTAAAGGAAGAGTGCCAGTTGAAATAAGGTTAGTAAAATTGAAAAATATTGAGAATTGAGTTTAAAACAATATATTATTGAGTTGAATTTTGGATTTTTATAATTGAAATAAATACTTTTAAAGGTAAGGTCTCAGTCAGGGATGGGCTGGAAAGAGTCTCCGGGAAAATGTTCGGGAAAAAAATTTCCCAGTCCGAAAAGCTTGGGAAATTCGAAAATTTAACTCTCCAACTACTGGTTTTAACCTGATTTTATCGATTTTCCTAGGTTTTCAGAGTTAATAAACATCCAACGATAAAAACTAAAGAATAAAACAGGAATCAAGGCAAGATTTCGAATAAAACAAACATTTTTCAGAATCGCATAAATGAGGTTTAATAAAATAAAAATGTTAAGTTTTCTTATTTGAGACTACGGAATACATATTAATCAATTTTAGTAAAGTTTCGTTGATTTTTGTAGATTGATCTTTTCGAATTTTTGATTTTCTTGATTTTTTTTCGATTTTTTCTATTAAAAAAATTTCCCGGATTGTCGCGAAAATTTTCTGGAAATTTTCGGGAAGTGAATTTTCCCGGCTTGGCACCGGGAATACCGGAAAAATTCCCGCCCCTCCCTGGCGTCAGTTTATTTAGTCATCCACTGTTGCTTGAAATGGAAGAAATATAGGATTTTATATGTTTTATATTGTCAAGATAATAATTTCTGGCCGCTCGTTTTGCGGAGTGTCGTTGGGGATTTACTCGCAGCGCGACCGCAACGCGCTCAAATTCAAATTTCTCTGTTGGTCTTGCGCGTAGCGGTCGCGTTGCGAGTAAATTCCCAACGACACTCCGCAAAACGAGCGGCCAGAAATTTTTATCGTGACAATATGTTATTTTTAACGTAATATTCAATAAAAGCAGTTTGGAGCTCATCGTTAGATGTCTTAAGATTTTACGAATACTTTTAGATTTTCGAAAATTTCAATATTTATAATATCGACTTTTCTTTACCTTAAATGGATGTGTAAACGTTTTTTTTGAATTCTATTACATAAAACATATAAATTTCAAACAAAAAATTATGCGAACCCTAAAACATGGGATTTTGCAACTTCCAAGATATTATGGTAACCACCGAGAAATCGAAATTCGACCAAAAATATAAGAGCGGGTGAAAAATCGGACTTCGAAGGGGATAAATCTCGTATACTTTCAAGAATCTGTGCATACTAGAAGATGAATTTTGAACCGTTAATTCTATTTGAAAAATACTCAAAAAATTGTACCTCTCACTTTTTGTTTTTTAAATTGGATTTTCACTTGATTTTTGGTGTTTTCCTTATAAAAGTCATTCACTTACACGAGCTATATAATGGACAAAGTTCCGAAAAACTTGAATAAAATATTAAAATGTGTTTTTAAAGGAAGACTACAGGTCAGGAATGTTGCTTAATCGATCTGAAATTCAATTTTAAATACCTAAACGATAGTGAAAAAATTTGCAAAAAAAGAAAAATGAGAAAATAAAGGCACCCGGAATCGAACTTTGGTCTCAAAAACATAAAGTATCCAACAAAGTGGCAGCCAAGTTCGATTCCGGGTGCCCTTATTTTTTCATTTTTACTTTTTTTCAATTTTTTAAATGTTTGTTAAGGTATATAAAATCGAATTTCAGATCGATTAAGCAAAATTTAAAACCTGCGTGAAATCCCTCTTTAATGCCAAGAAAACGAAGAAAAATAGCTCAAATTTTGAGAAAATTTGATGAAATCTTGCAAAAAATTAAAAGTTTCAGATTTTTTCATAAAAAATTACAACTCATTCAATGTCTGAAAAACAAGGACCAAAATAGTTGACTCTAAGAAAAAGGCATGAGTAAAAATGATAAATGATCTGACAGAGCAAAGACAACAAAATTCATGAAATAGAAGCTCAAAAATCCTCCCACTCTTCCGAATTTGCTTTTTTTTTGTTTGGAATAGAAACACTGAAAAATGCTCAAGAAATTGATGGCAGCCTAAAAATGGAAAATGAAATTCAACACCTAATCCCCTTCTTTTTTTGTGTTTCTTTCCTTTCAATCATCCGCTCGTTGTTTGAGATTTGTTAGGGAAAAGAAAAAATGGTTTTTTTGTAACAATAATTTTTTTGAAGGATACGAAAATTGGAAAAAATGAGGAAGTAAGGGGGGATGGCATAATATAGTTCTCTTCTCAGCTTTCGTTGGAAATAAATTTGTGGAAAATATTCTCGGGGGGATTTTGAAATAAATTGTTCAACGGACCCCGAAATGAATAAATGTCTCAAGTGAATGAACAATCGAACACGGGATTTGTTTTCGCTCGTTTATTTTGGAATATTTTGCAGAAGTTCAACTATTTCCTTGTGTTTTCAGAAAAAAGTCTCCGCAGCACTTTAATGAAAAATTTATAGAAAATTAAACGCGGAACAAGTTGAAAATTGACAATTTTCTATTCAGAAACATGCACTTTGGGAAGTTAAAAAATTACCTTCAATTTTCATAATTGTTTATTTAAAGGGAATTTTTTAATTTTTTCTAGGCACTAAACGAACGAGGCGCTAAACGAAACGAAGCACGAATAATAAAAAACAAAACTATAAAAAACGCCAATTTGGCTTTAATTTCAGAAGAAAAAAACATATATTTTCAGTGCACATCAATCATCAGAAGAGCTCAACAAAAGTACCATATAAGGGCCCTTCACGAGAAAATTGCTTAAACCCGCTAACTCGGAAAGGATGAGAAAGTTGATGTCAAATTTGGAATTGAGAATTAAAGCGTAAAGCAATTTGTGGTTTTTTTAATTTCAATTCTTATTTTTTTCAGCTTTTAAGGCATCTTATGATGAAACTAATAGATTAAACATTTTTTTAAAAGAGTTTACAAAATTCCAACCGATTTCGCTAAAAATTTTCTTAAAAAACGGCCGATGAAATAAATGGTTTAAAAATGATAAAAGTATGATTGTTTATAAATTAATGAAAAAATTTCTTTAAAAAAACTCGAAAATGGTGAAAACAATTCCAAAAACACACGATAAAATCGTAGATGTCCCGAATGGCTGAAGAAACACTTTTTGGTTTTCTAGGCCGTGTGTTTTTTTTTTCCTCGGCCCTCTGCTTTTTTTTTAAATTTTATTTATTTTCAGTTATTTTCAGAAAGTTATGTATAGAATAAATAAATAAGTTAAATAAAGTTTATGTATAGAATAGTATTATTTTAAAATTTTTTAAAAAATCAGACGGCCGAGGAAAACAAACGGCCTAGAAAACCAAAAAGCGCTTCTTCGGCCATTAGGGACATACGATTTTATTGTTTTTTTTTAAATTTTTTTTCGCCATTTTCGAGTTTTTTGTTCATTTATTTATCAACAATCATATTTTCATCATTTTTACGTAAACCATTTATTTCGTCCCCTCAGGCCCCTTTTAAAGACAGCTGTTCAGTTAAAATGATCCAAATTCAAGGCAAAAAATAAAAATTCGAATGGGGACCCAGAAGGTCGAGAAAACAATACCACCATGTAGCAGAATTCAAATAATTGTGTTTCCAGCCAATTCCGACCGCGTTGCACGATCCACGACCGCGCCGCACGATCCGGCGCGCATTCAAATTTTGATTTTTTCAACTTTGGGCCGCTGCTATGACGCGTGTATTTATCGGTGTGATTTCGCATAAATTGCATTGTACTAATGAGAGAAAGCTCTAATTTTTGAAACTAAGATCAGGTAGGGTCAAATTAACTGATCAGCTGTCTTTAACTATCCGTAATTTCTTATTAAATATACTCTTTATGACCTTACCACCCCAATCTTACAACAAACAAAATCAAAAAATTGTGCAAGTTTTAAAAAAGAGCAAAAAAATGCATGCACTGTGGACGGCAATTTTTGATGTGACTAACTTTGGAAAGTTAGTCCCTCGTCCATTGTTTCTCAATTTTGTCGATGTTTTTGCACTTATTTTATACCTTTTTGAATTTTTTTCGAATTTTTTGTTTTAAGGTTTTCTTGATGATTCTTGAAAATGCGGCGATTTGCTAGGAAATCAGGAGTAGTTAAGAAACCTGTAAGAATTATAAATGCCTCATCAAAAATATCCTGAAACACTTAATTTTCAGCTCAATGGTCGAGAAATCTAAATAGACCACAGATTAAATGTTTTTGAAATTGACCCATATTCCGGTTTATTTTTTGTATTTTTAAAGCTTCAAAATTCTAAAAAATGTATCTAAACAGATATAATTTAAAGTTACAAATTAATATGTTCTTTCTAGCTCCGGGGGGGGGGGGGGGGGTTTGAAAAAGATATTACAATTTAAAAATGTTTTGAAAAAACAAACAACTCGATTTTTTTTTCCAAATAACAGAAAATTGCGAAAAAAAAAGAGCAAAAACTATGAGCACTCACCACGACGACAAGCTGAATTCCAGCGGCTGTTGATTGTGCAAATGTTCGCATTATTGTTTGTTTTTCTGCAAAAAAAACATAAGAGAGTGAAAAGGTTCCTTATAAAAATGAAGCTCGGAAAAAGAAAACAATTGTCAGTTTTTCTTCTCACCAAAAAAAAGCATAGAAAGAGTTTAAAAATAAAATAGAAAAGAATTAAAATGCATTTCTTTAAGTTTCTGGGAACGGCGGAAGAAACCGGGAGAGAGTTTTATTTTTCCTTTCATCTTTATTTTTTCAGAGAATTTGAAATTAATTAAAATTGGTTCGAAAAAAGCCTAACGAAGGCCGAAGACTAAAAAGATCAATTTTCGAAGCTTTCAATGTCGGAATGCAAATTAATGAACGAAAAAATACAATGGTTGATTTTTCCAAATTTAAGCTTTGGAGCTAAATAATTTTTATTATTAATGTTGTTATAAATATTGCTAAATCGACCTGAAATTCAATTTTATGTACCAAAACGATAGTGAAAAATTGCAAAAAAGCAGAAAAGGGCACCCGGAATCGAACTTGGCTGCCATGTTGTTGGAAACTTTTACATTTTTGAGACCAAAGTTCGATTCCGGGTGCTCTTATTTTCAAATTTCTACTTTTTGCAAATTTTTTCAGGTCTCCGAAAACTCCCTTTTCGCACAGAAATCTTTATTTCCATTGGTTTTAACTGAATTTTTTGAAATTTTTATGAAAAATACCACATATTTCAAATTTTTCGCACGAATTAAGCAATTTTGAGCCAAGTTATAAAAGTTTGGAAATTATTGAAATTTCTCGTGTTCACCACGAGAACTGTTGGAAGGTCTCGCGGTGAACGCGAGAAAAATCGAAAATTTTCGAATGGTCTCCTTTTTGCTAAAAATAAGTTGATTTTTCGTGCGTCCAGATGTTTTAGGTATATAAAATCGAATTTCAGATCGATTTAGCCAAAATTTATACAACTTAAAAATGCATTTCTGGACCTATTAAAAGTGTAAAAAAAGTCTAAACAAATATAATTTATTGGGGATAGTGACCTCCACCTCGACCTTTTATCCGAAACCATGTATTATTCAGAAGATTTCAATTTTTTTTTACAACAAAAGAAAAAACGCGGGCGAAAGAGAAAAAAAACGTTATTGTGTACGTATTTGTTGAAAGTCTTACATTTATCCTATTTTCAAAAATGCATGAATAGATGTAATATTTCAAATGGACTTGGAGATGTGTTCGAATTTGAAATGAATTTTTTCGCTTGCACACAAAAACAACATTGTCCATTTCGGTCAACTGGAAATTGAGAAAAAAAGGTTCAAATGAATTAAAAACAATTTATAATTATCCTGCTATCTGTAAATTTCCCTTCAATCTTGCTGTATGAGCTACAAAATTGTTAGACAAATTCAAAAACTAAGCAAAATCCAAAAATATACATGACGTGTGCGTTTAGTCGTTGATAGACTGACACTTATTCATTGAACTGACCATGCAGAATTAAAAATTTAAAAATACACGTTTGCAAAAAAGAAGAAGAAGAAGAAGAAAAACTAACAAGGAGTCCAGGAACGAATGATTCCGTCGGGTATTGGAAAGGATAAAAAATTAGTTTGGTTTTTTTTGGAAAAAATGCTAAAAAGAATCAGCAAAGACTGCAGGGCAGAAAAAATGAATGGGATGAAGCAGAAGACCGATTTATCATAACCCACAAGGGTAATGGGACATATGTGAACTATTTATGCGAAAAAAAGGGATGGAGGAAAAGCGGAAAAAAAATGAATGAAAAAGTATTGTTCCATGAGATGTGAACTTCTTAAAGACGGTGTACCACTTAGACGCTATCACCAAAAGGTTTTTTAAAAAGCTGACATACTGCCTTTAATCACATCAACTTATACCTTGAGAATCGGATTCTATTTGAAAATCCGTTTGAACCAACTAAGATCTTTCGAAAACTACAATGCAACAAAAATGAATAAAAAATAAACTCCATTTTCACAGTTTTCAGAAAAAATGAAGTAAAAAAGCAGCTTTTATACATTTATGTGTATTGTGAACGCCTCCCTCGGGTAACACTTTTTAGTAGTTATGTATATTGAAAAAAAGGAACTTCGGAAAGCTGTCAAGTAGATATTTCTGAAGTTGACTCGAATAACAAAAAACATTTTTTCTAGAAAAGTTAGTTTTTTGTCTACTGGTTCATAGGATGAAAAAATATCGTGGTTTTTGAGTCTTAGAGAAATTGAATATGTATAAAAGGATCTAATCAAAGGAGGATTTATGAATTCTGTAATTTTGTCGTGAATCATGTTCTTAAAGACAGCTGTTCAGTTGATATGACCCTACCTGATCTTAGTTTCAAAAATTAGAACGTTCTCCCATTAATACAATGCAATTTATGCGAAATCACACCGATAAATACACAAGTCATTGCAGAAGGCCAAAGTTGAAAAAAATCAAAATTTGGAAGCGCGCGTGTCCATGCGACGCGGTCGGAATTGGCGCGAAACACAATTATTTGAATGTGGCTACAAAGTGGTATTGTTCTTTGAGCCACCTGGATCCCCATTCGAATTTTGATTGTTTTCCTTGAATTTGGATCGTGTTAACTGACCAGCTGCCTTTAATGGTGATAGTGTATCAGTTAATTTGGCAATTCCTGATTCCAATATCAAAAATTAAAGCATTCTCTCATTTGAACAATGCAATTTATGCTAAATCACATCGAAAAATGAGCACCTGGCGGTCCAAAGTTTTAAAAATCAAAATTTGTCCATATAACGCTATTGGGCTCGAAATATAATTATTCGAACTGACAAGCACCTTATGGCACGGCTTTATTTTTACTATTTACCGTTAACACTTTCACGTGGGGATGCGTCTATTTTGTTTTCATCAATTTGTCACTTTATTGTTTTCAGCATTTTCAGCTAAAATCATAAAATTTCATCATGATTCGAGATGTGTGGAAAATGTTATTTAGGTAATTCCCGAAAATCGAGTTGATAATAATTAAATATGGAACATTTTCCTACCTCAATCATCTTTTTTGGTTCGGAATTCAGGAAGTTACAACGGTATTTACATGATGTATCCAGTGTTTGTAGTAAGTTTAATCAATGACTGAAACATCGAGAATTATAAAAAACGAAAAAAACTCGCTGTGTTTGATTTTTTTTAATCGATTCTTTGTCTAATTAGTTTTCAAAGCTTGCTGCTCTTTTTTTGGTCAATTATTTTGAAATTCCCTTTTTCCCCCGGTTTCTACGTATTTTAGAAAACAACAAAAATAAATTTGTATACAGTAAAAAAAGGTCTAATTTTATCACATTTACATTTTTTGCTCCCCAAAGTGTTCGAGAAAGAAAACTTGAACTTAAAATTCTTAAAAGGTCACAATTTTTGATCATTCGCTCGCTGTGCCACATACGTGAGTTGTAATTTATTTTCTTATCATTAAGAAAAAAATGTTGGCTGCACAATTGGAAACTTTTTTTTTCGTCTGCCTCTTCCATTCAAATTTCTGTACTTATTACCACAAAATTCATGATAGTTTTACAGTCGTTATCATTAATTTTCTTTTGTGTTTTATATTCCATAAATTTTTTGAAAAACTTTTTTCAGCAAATTTTAATTTCAAAAATTGTGCTTGAGTTTTAAGTTGGATGGATAGACGAAGAGGGAGTATAGTCCCAGCGATTCATGTAAAAAAATAATTTAATTTTTTTAATAAGAATTAGGTAAAAATTTTCAGAAAGCTGTCGAGGAAAGTCTTCGTGCAAATAGTGTGACCGTTGAAGAGAGCGATGATCATTTACACGATGTTCATAGGAAGAAAAGAAAGAAGAAGAATAGGAGCAATAGCTGTAAGAATTTTTCTGGATTTTTAAGACTATTATTTCTTATTTTCAGCGGAAGAAGCTCCAATGAGCTCAGCGCCTAGACATGTCCAGAAATTTGATTGGAGGGATATGCTACACTTGGCTGATATTTCTGGAAGAAAGGTTCGTGAGAATAATCATATCATAAATTTTTTTCGTAAATTTTATGAACATTCTTGCATGCAACATCAAGTACAAAAATTGACAATTTTGATAACGAAAAAATTACTACTGAAAACAAAAAAACGAAAATTTCTCTTCAGAATTAGAAATCTTATATAATTAGAAAAAAAACACACAAAAATTCATTTCAGAAAAACAAGAAACATTTTTTTCAAAAAAAGGCTTTAAGAAGATAAAAAATGTGTCTTAAATGAAAATATACTTCATTCTCATTCCAAATCTGTTTTTAAAATTTTCTAAAACCACCTAGAAGCCGAGAAAATGATCTTCAAAACAATGGCCTAGAAAAGGTGTGCACCTGGCCGAACTTTTTCCTATGAGCTTTTTTCGTTAATAAATAGTTATGCAGAAGGCTTATATTAGTCCTTTTTTAAATATTTTTTTCATTGTTTTGGATTTTTAATGTCTGCGGACTAGTTTTGACTGTGACCACTTTTTCTAGGCCATTGTTTTGAGGCGCGTTTTCTCGGCTTCTAGGTGGTTTTAAAAAAATTTAAAAACAGATTTGGAATGAGAATAAAGTCTATTTTCATTTAAGACACATTCATTAGCCCCGTAAAGCCCTAATTTAAAAATGTTTTCCACTGTTTTTTTTACTATTTCTAAAGTTTTCCAGAAAAATAAATCTTTAGTACTTGACTTTGGGACTTCTGAACACCGGCACTCTTGAATTTCAACTTATACCTAGCATCGTAATCACGATGTAAAACTTTTTTTGTATTCTGAAAATTTGAAATATTGTAATGAAGCAACTAAAAAACACTCTAAAAATCACTCTATAAGACACTATTTTTCAGCGTGGCAACTCCACAGTCAGTCATTCAGGTCATGTAACTCGTGCCGGATCAATAAAAGGTCGAAATTGGATCGATGCGAAAATCAAAATGCGTCAATGTTCGCATTTTGTGCCGACTGGGAGATTCTCCGAAAAGTGCGGATGTGGAAAGGAAAAATCGAAGCATTCGGCAGAAGTTATCGGTAAATCAGTTGTCAAACCGAAGCATTTGTTATTGCCTGGACAACAGGACGCGGATATGTCGACGGATGGAGAAAATGAGACATCGGTAGGTTATATAAAATAATTGGTGTTTTTTACGGCATTTTCAGGTTGATTCTGCACCAGGTAGATGGTCTATCCAAGAACATACTGAACTTTCACCTACTGATAGTTATGGAAGTATTATTTTTGAAGGTACATCATTGAAGCTACTTAACTTTTTCTGATGTAATTCTCTGTTTCCAGGAACAACACACCATGCACAATATGCTCGTATGAGTTTTGATACGGATCCTAGAGATATAACTCATTTAATGATGAAAGTTTGGAAACTTCGACAGCCTAAACTTATTATCACAATTCATGGAGGTTTGACAAAGTTTGAGTAAGTGTATTTGGTAAATTTATAGCTAAAATGTTGCCCATTTTTTAACTTTTATGATATTGATAAACTGATAAAATTTTATCGGACAATCTGAAAATGACGTCATCAAGGTGTAATCACGAAAGTTTGCAACATGAGAGAAAATAGAAGAAAAAACACATATTTTCAGTATGCAACCAAAATTGGCACGAACATTTCGGAAAGGAATAATGAAAATTGCAAAGAGTACAGACGCATGGATCATAACTTCGGGACTAGATGAAGGTGTCGTCAAACATTTATCATCCGCGCTACAAGATCACGGATCACATTATTCGAAAAATCATGTTGTTGCGATTGGAATAGCATCTTGGGGGATTTTAAAACAGAGGAGTCGATTTGTAGGAACTGATCATACTTTAACATATTCACCAAATATTTATAACAATTCGAAATTGAAAGAACTCGATGATAAGCATTCTTACTTTTTATTTTCCGATAATGGAACTGTTAATCGGTTAGAGAGACGAATTATATTTGTAAATATTTTCTAAGAAATTGTTTTTTTAGATATGGTGCTGAAATTATTTTGCGCAAGAGATTGGAACAATATTTAGCACAAGGTGATAAGAAAAGAGGAGCGATTCCATTGATTTGTGTCCTTTTGGAAGGTGGAGCATTTTCGATTAAAATGGTGCATGATTATGTGACAACGTGGGTGGTCTAAAAAGGGAGGAATTAAGACTCCAGAAAATGGGATTTGCTTGAAAAAAACCGGGCGGCCTAAACTCGGCATTTAGGCTTGGAGAGGGCTGACCCAGTCCTGACAAGTCCGGTTTCTTGATATTCATAACTCAGTGAAACCGCATACTTTAATTTTTGATTTTTTACTATTGATTTTTCTTGGCAACTCGTTTTTGCGTGCTCAACGGAAGTAGTCGCGACCGCTCGCGTGCAACGGAAAAGTCGCGACCGCTCGCGTGCAACGGAACTCGCACGCGCAATTATTGTTTTCAATTCATTAGAAATGGGTGTTTTTCCCCGTTTTTATTCGATTTTTTTTGGTTATTTTTTGCATGAAATTTTATTTTTGCACATTACAACAATATAAAGCCGCCCGCACCTTGAAAAATTTTATTAATGCTAATGTTATGCAAAAGTTTCGAAAAATAATGTTGAATTAACGGAATTATAATTTTTTTTAAATAAAATTTCAAAAGTACTTTTTTTCAGAGATTTATCCATTTTTCAAGATGCGGACGGCCTTCTTTTGTTGTTATCTGCAAAAATAAAATTTCATGCAAAAACTAATCAAAAAAATCGATTAAAAATGAAAACACCCATTTCTAATGAATTGAAAAAATAATTGCGCGTGCGAGTGCCGTCGCACGCGAGCGGTCGCGACGCTTTCAACATTATCCGTTGAGCACGCAAAAGCGAGCTGCCAAGAAAAATTTGCTTGACAATAATTTTATGAACTATTGTCAACTCAAATATTCCTGATCATGCAATATGGTTTTGATCTACCCAGAAAATCTAAGTCTCTCACAAAGTTGTGCTATTTTTAAATGCGAGCGGTTGCGCTGCGGTCTTTTAGTAGAAAATGAATGATCCAAAATTTTTAAGTTGACAATATTAATGTTTAACATATGAGCAAATTCAGGGGTCACCTCCCTTCTAAGAATATCTAATTTTCATCGAACTTATTTCAGAATTCCAAGAATTCCAGTAATTGTATGTGATGGTAGTGGTCGAGCTGCAGATATCTTAGCATTTGCTCATCAAACAGTATCTCAAAATGGTTATCTTTCTGATAATATTCGAACACAATTGTCAAATGTTGTTCGTCGAGTGTTTGGATATGATTCAAAGACTGCTCAAAAATTGATCAAACAAATAATAGAATGTACCATGAATAAATCATTCGTAAATTCTGATAAAAAGTTGAACAAAACTCTGAATCTCAAGTTTTTAGATGACCATTTTTCGACTCGGTGAATCTCAGCGAGAAGATCTTGATCATGCAATCATGAGTTGTTTATTAAAAGGACAAAATCTTTCACCACCCGAACAACTTCAATTAGCATTGGCTTGGAATCGTGCGGATATTGCGAGAAGTGAAATATTCGCGAATGGGACTGAATGGACGACTCAGGATCTGCATAATGCGATGATTGAAGCGTTGTCAAATGATAGGATTGATTTTGCAAATTTACTTCTTGAAAATGGGGTTTCGATGCAAAAATTTTTGACATATGGAAGGCTGGAACATTTGTACAATACTGATAAAGGACCCCAGAATACGTTGAGAAGTAATTTATTGGTTAATCAAAAACATCATATCAAATTGATTGAAATTGGAAGATTGATCGAGAATTTGATGGGGAATTTATACAAGTCAAATTATACCAAAGAAGAGTTTAGAAATCAATATTATTTGTTTAATAATCGAAGACATGTGAGTTAATTTTTCTCGAAAAAATTTATTAAAATGTTTATTTTCAGTTTGGCAAAAGAGTCGAATCTGAAAACGCTAGAACAGATGTTTATGGTCCGTCAGGTGAAGCGGGAAGGGAGAGAATGTCATCGATGCAAATAAACTTGATAAATAACGCTAGAAATTCGATCATTTCACTTTTCGGGGGCAGCAAAAAACACGACGATGAAGATGGTAAATTTAATTTTTTAATTTTAAATTGAATGCCAAATTCAATTTCAGATAACGAATTTTCAAACCTTGAGGAAGAAGCAAACAACGATTTCACATTTCGTTATCCCTACAGTGAACTAATGATTTGGGCGGTCCTAACAAAACGGCCAAAAATGGCGCAACTAATGTGGAAGCATGGTGAAGAAGGAATGGCGAAAGCATTAGTCGCCAGTAGATTATACATGTCATTGGCAAAAACGGCATCCCTAACGACTGGTGAAATTGGAATGAGTCAGGATTTTACGGAATATAGCGAGTAGGCGTTTTTTTAAATTTCCTTGAACCCATAAATCAGCGGACAAAAGATTTCAGCGAATTTTCTAAGCTTGCTGTAGAAGTTCTTGAATATTGTACGAAACATAGTAGAGACATGACACTTCGGTTATTGACATGTGAATTGAGCAACTGGGGGGATGAAACATGTTTGTCTCTTGCTGCCAATAATGGACATCGGCAGTTTTTAGCACATCCATGGTATGTTTTTCAAATTTCAGTAATAAATCTTATAAAATCAATACGTGAAAAATTTTTTTAAAAAGAAAATGATTGAAAACTGCAACACAAGTATTTAAAATAGATGTTTTCTCAACTTTGATTCCTTACAATTAGATCTTTATGATGTTCGGACTTGGGTAATTTTTCCTCGTTAGCCTTTAATTTGGGAATTGGTAAATCTGATAATGAAATGTCTAGTATTGACATATGCAATATATGCGTTATGAATTCTTGTCTTTAAAAGAAGACTACAGGAAGGTTATAAATGTTGCAAAAGAAATTTAGGTTTCTATAACTTGTTGAACAACATTTGTACGTTTTCTTGAACTCGTAATCACATCGAAAATTCATATTTTAAGTCAATTACATTTACAGAATCCCCCAAAATTTTTCAATAGTACAAATTTTCAGACTAATATATTTTGCATAAAATTTGGATCCCCTTAATTTTTTAAAGACATGCTGTCAGCTTTTATGAAAAAATCTTAATTAATTCCGGAAACAAGTTTTTAAAAATTCAAATTTCGAGAAAATGCAGAGAAAATGCACCGAACTCCTTAAAGCCTAAAAGTTTTATAAAATTCCTAGGCATTTAGATTTCTTGAACAAATAAAATGAGAACTATACGTAGATTGCTCAATCGATCAGAAATTTTATTTTATTTACAGGAATGATAGTGAAACATTTTGCAAAAAAGTAGAAAAGGGCACCCGGAATCGAACTTTGGCCTCAAAAACGTTAAATTTCCACCATAATGGCAGCCAATTTCGATTCCGTGTGCCCTTTTCTACGTTTTTGCAATTTTTTTCACTATCAGTTCGGTATCAAAAATTAAATTTCAGATCGATTTAGCAACAATTGTAACCTGCGTATAGGTCATCCTTTAAGAAAGCTTTAAAAATACGAAGAAAGACATTATAAAACTAAAAATTCCAATTTTCAGTTGTCAAATGCTTCTCTCCGATCTTTGGCAAGGTGGACTTCTCATGAAAAGTAATCAAAACGCAAAAGTTCTTGCCTGTCTCCTCGCACCTCCATTAATATTCTTTCTCGGATTCAAAACAAAGGAGCAAATGATGCTCCAACCAAAAACTGCAGCTCAACATGACGAAGAAAGCGATTCAGAAGTTTCGGCTGAAGAAGAAGAAACAACTGATTCGAGTTCTTATTCGACTGATGAGGATGACGAAGAAGCGACAAAAAATCGAGCGCCAAGTTATGGAGCCAATGAACAACCATTGGGTATTCAACGGTTGGTTAGAGATAAACTAAACATTTCGGAGAAAAAGAAGCACAATGTGAATTTAAATGGACCGAGTAGAATTGTGGTCGCTCCCCCGATTGCTACGGCGAGAAGTCGTGCAAGAACCATGTCGATAAAGAAATCAAGAAAGATCAATGCACCAGCATGCTTGAATGTTGAAACTTTGAACGAGGACGATGATGATGAAATAGAACAAAAGAATGCAGCAGCAAGATGTAATTTCAATATTGTTCCAAAAAATTACAAAAAAATTATTTTTTAGATCTAAACCGCACCAAAAAACGAGGATCAGTCGCAGTTGCAATCCATACTGACATGTATTTAGACCCATCGGAAGAGCATGAGAAAAATAATAAATTGTCTGAAGAGTTTGATTCTTCAAGGAATGAAACCGTCCAAGTTTTGACTGTAATTCTAAGAAACTATGATGAAATTAAAATAAAAACCAATTGTTTTTCAGCAACGTCCTCTTTCATGGAAACGGAAACTTGTGGAATTTTACAAGTCACCTATTACCACCTACTGGTTATGGTTTTTCGCTTTTCTTGTATTTCTGATTATGTTGGCTTATAACATATTAATAAAAACACAAAGGTCCCGGAAATGTTTTTTTTTCTCTTTCAAATTCAAATATTTCAGGGCGGCAAGTTGGACAGAATGGTATGCATTTGCTTATTGTTTGGTCTGGTCGCTTGAAATTTTCCGGAAAGTGAGTTTAAAAAAGTGTGCCAGAACTGTGAAATATTTGGAGACTGATCCGAGTTACGGATCTCTCTTCGAAGTTCTCAAATATTAGGTTTTGGTGTATATTAGAAGCTCTGAAGGTTCTCTTGGCTCAACATTTTCAATTTAAGTTTAAAATTTGTGAGTTCCATGGAAATATGCATATTCGGCTCATTCGCAATCGATCTGCTAACCTTGAGCAATATTCCGAAAAATTTAGAAAATTAATATGGATCCGAAGATGGGTCGAAAACATTTCGATACCAAAAAGTATACTTTTGCGGAATGTGGACAGATTTTGGTCATTGTATGAACTTCCTAATTTTAGTTTTATTAATTTAATTTCTAGCAAAAATGTTTTTCTTTGCGTCAAATAGTGATATGTTTTCCCCTGTTTTCCCCTAAAATTGTTGATGAAAATATATTTTGGAAAGGAATTGAAAATATGTTAGATTTAATCCAGGTTTCATGAAGCATCCCAACATGCGGGAGTATCCATACTTCACCAGTTTTCTTTTTTTTTCATCTTGTTTAAACCAATATTTTATTTTAAAAATTTCTCTCTTTTCCAGCTAGTATCCATGATAATGATGGATACTTCGAAGCCTGTCGGCAAACAACTTCAAAACTACTTCTTCTCATACCGAAACGGTTCACTTGCATTCGCTCTATTCTCATTTGTTATTGCCTATTTCTTCCGGCTCGGACCTTCGACAAGGTTACAAATCCAACCTCTAAACCAAAACCATACAACAATTTCAGAGTCTTTGGTCGTATTCTCATAATATGCAACTCTGTAATGTGGTCACTAAAATTTGTGGATTATCTGAGTGTTCAACCAAGTTTAGGTCCTTATATTTCAATGGTTGCTGAGATGATCCCATCGATGGTTCCGCTTTGTGTTCTAGTTTTTATCACACTTTTTGCGTTTGGGTTGTTAAGACAAGGTATAACTTATCCGTATGAAGATTGGCATTGGATTCTGGTTCGAAATATATTCTTACAACCTTATTTTATGCTTTATGGAGAGGTTTATGCTGCTGAAATTGATACATGCGGAGATGAAAGTAGGTTTTCGAAAGTTTAAGTATTTAATCGAATTTTTTGCAGTTTGGCATACCCATGAGGATGATAACGTACCAATCAGCATGCTGAATGTAACCCGTAAGTAATTCGAAATTTTACAATATTAAAGGCAGGGTGTCAGTTATTCCCGCCGTCCCCGCGCACACATTTTCAAATGATCGGCCATTTCAAATTTTATTATTTTAGCTGAAAATTAAAAGTAAAAGTAACTGACACCCTGTCTTTAAGACTTCCAAAAATTCTGGTTTTATATAAATGACTGTAATTTGGCTCATAATGATCTAATTTAGGTGATTTATATCACAATTGAAAGATGAATTCGTGACTCATCGAACGATATATTTTATGAAGAATTGTTGTCAAAAAAATTATGCATAAATTTGCAGCCCATGTTGAATTTATTTAGAGCTTCTTTTCGAAAATCCAAGTAAATTTTATGGTGTTGAAATCAACGTTCTCAAAAATATGTTCAAATTTTTTGTTACGAAGCGATAAATGGATAGATTTATCTTGACTTCTTCTTGCAAATTCTCTAAAAATCAATAAATAGGAATATTTTTTGAAAAGTTATCGACTTACAAAGCCATCAGATTTAACGAAATTTTAATTATTTTAATCATATTCAGATGAAACATGTGTTCCCGGTTACTGGATCGCTCCCGTCGGTTTAACAGTTTTCATGCTTGCCACAAATGTTCTATTGATGAATGTGATGGTGGCGTGTTGTACCTACATTTTCGAGAAAAATATCACAAGCACCAGAGAAATTTTCCTTTTCGATCGATATCGTCAAGTAATGGAATATGAATCTCTTCCATGGATTCCACCACCATTCACGCTAATTTGGCACATTATTTGGTTGTTTAAGCTGCTTCGAAATAGTACGAGAATCTTTCAAAGAAAAAATCTGTTTGATGCTTCGTTAAGTAAGCGGAATGAAAATTATTTATTAAAATTATATGATTTTTCTTCAGAGCTATTTTTATCGCCTGAAGAAATGGAAAGAGTTCATGCGTTTGAAGAGGAGAGTGTTGAAGATATGAAGCGAGAAAAGGAAAAGAAGAATATGAGTTCGAATGAGGAACGAATTTATCGAACTGCTGAAAGAACTGATATAATATTGCATAGAATATCAAATTTAACAACAATCGAAGTTACATTGAAAGATGAAATACGTGAATTAGAGCATCGTATGAAAACAATGGAGAGTAGAAATGTTAGTCAAAAGTGTTTTTTTTAGGAAAAAATATATAAAATAATTTTTCAGAAAGAACAAATAAATGTTTTAATGGACATGAACAATAAACTCACAAAACTCTTGTTGAGAAAAGCAAGCGTTGGAGATTCTGACTCTGGAACTAACCAAAATGGAATGTCACTGAATCTATTGAATCAAACTTCAATCATTCCATCGATAACATTTGATGAGCCAACACCGATAAATTCACGACGGACTTCTGGGCAATATATAAAAAGAGATTCATTACAATCAAAGAAGGGAAGGAAACCAAGTCTGGAACAACATCAAAGTAGCAGTGTTCCTTCTATTCAAATCGAAGGTTAGCACCTATGAATGCCGTTTCATAAACAAATTCAAATTTAAGAAGTAGACGCATCGAATGAAAATGTAGTTTCAATACAAGTACCAAAAAAACCAGCAAGAGCTCGAAATATAACAGAAAGTGAGAGAAGCGACTTGTCGGAAGATGACATGATGGGAAAAGAGATTAATAAACCAGCTAATATAAGGTATGGTTTCCTAGTCCTCTTTGGGTGCTCCCGCCCATTTTCAACTTCAAATTTCAGCCTTCCACGCGGTACCAGACGACATGTTTTATACTCTACTATCGCGGATGCTATTGAAACGGAAGATGATTTCTATGCGGTAGGTTGAAGGATTCAAATAGAGGAGTACTAGGTTCAACTGATAAAAATTATGGAGAGTAAGGTGTAAATGTCACAAGGCCGATGTTTACAAAAAAACATGATTACAGTATAAAATCTGCAATTTTTTGGCCTGCAATTGATAAAATATGAAATTCTCACAATTTCATTTCAAACTGAACGAAACGAGTTCAGGCATGAACATCGACAGTTTGAATGCTAACTTGGCTCAAACGCTTTAACGGCCAACTGCGAAAAATCAATAAAATGGCATCAGTATAAAAAATGTATAAAAAAAGGTTCTAATTTGACCGTCTACAGCAAAAAAAATTGAAATCGTCAAAAATATTCCATCGAAAAATGAAAGTTGGTTTTAAAAACAATCCGAAGTCCGGAAATTAAAAAAAAAATATTTTGATGTTCAGATATTATTCCTTTTTAGGTCATTTTATTGTCCTCTAAAGTATACATTTTTGAGGGAATTTTGAACTTTGGAATTTTATTTTTGAGAGCAATATAAACTAGCCACACTACCTTTAAACATCTTGAAATTTCGTAAATTCCAGGATGGCCCAGCCCCCATGCCAATGACACCAGTAGAAGCAGAAGATGGCTCATTTTTCGAGGAAAATGTATTTAATTTCAATATTTTCTAGACTAAAATCATTTTGCAATTTCCAGGAACGAGTACAAAGCGACAATGAATAAAATAACCCAGGTCTAATCGTTTTTTTTAGCTTTTCCTTTGTGTACATAATGTCTCATTGATAATAAACACTTTTTTTAAATGAAATCGAAAATGTGGTCATATTGATAAAATTTGGTTTACTTGATCGGTTATCAGGGGAAAAACCGATCATTTCGGAGCACTCCGGTTTTTTCTAACCTTTTTTTTAAAATAATTTTTTTTCAAAAAGTAAAAAAAATGGGAGTAATTTTCTTGGCTTTCACACTTTTGTTAGGTGTTCAAAAAAGCGGTAAGTTTTTTTGTGTTCATTTTTTGCTTCAATTTTGAATTATTATTTTCAGTATCATTATCATGTTATGAACCGGGAACTCTTTCTGATATTGATCTTGATTATCTCGACTATTGCCCATGTAAATTCGGTTTTTATGGTCCGACATGTTTTGAAATCCATCAATGTGTTATTGGAGATCTTGTTCGAATCTCGTAGGCGAACATAATAATCCCTTTTTCTGAATCAATTGCCGAATTTCAGATGTCGACACCTTATCGACACGCCATTCATGGATAGATGTGCCTATTCTGGTAGCAATTACATTACTGTAAATCAAATTTCGCAAAATTTTCAATTGATTTTATTTCGCAATATTTTTCAGGTCTGCAACTGCCCTGATGGTTTCCGTGGTGACGTTTGTGAATACATGACGAATAATGATTTTAGCACTGTTTTGAAATCAATGCGTGCTTCGAAAAAACTCTTCGATACGAGTTATATCGAAGAGAATCAGTCGCCTTCCGGGTTCAAGATTATTATCATACTTTCCTTGTTCATTACTATTTTCTACTTGGTTTATTATAAACCAAGACAGTTTCGTTTCAGGTCAAACAGTAAGCTATTAAAAAAATGAGTATATGGATATTTGGCATTTTTATTTTAGATTTTAGAGGAGAGCAAGTTCCTGTGGTAGTTGTAAGGAGTAAATACGAAGTTATCGATGAAAACAAATTACCGGAAAAGAACATGCAGTTCAACTTTGAAGTTGAAGAGAAAGATCAGATAGTTGTTGAAAAAATCAACTACAAAACACCTGTTCTTTATGTATAATCCCAGAACATTGGAATTTTTTATTTTTATTCAGAAAACGTTTATTTTCCTTCATCTCTGTACAGATTCAAAATATTTCACTTTGTTATTGTTAAATCGAATAAAAGTTAGTTATAATTCACATTTAAAGGCGGCCTTTGAATTGAAACTAACAAGAAACTCATAGGAAGTATTGGAAATGATCAAGAAAACGCGGTCTAAAAAAACACGGGTATACATTCTGCTATTTACCAGCCATACAAAATGTTTCAAATTTTCAAAAAAAAAATGTTATCCTTCCTAAAGGAACCACTCTACATAAAATCGTGACTGAAAGCCGTATGTTATTACCACGGAGAATAAAGTTCGGTCAAGCATTAATATTTTTAGGCCCGTTGTTGTAAATCGCAATCCCGACGCAATTGTGGCAAGAATCTACATCGCTGTAGGACAAAATGCTGATGGGCTCTTTTTTGATGGACAAGACAAACTTTCTAAATCTTCTGAAATTGTCATATTTCCAGATAATAGCTGAAATATTTTACAATTTGTTTTTTAAGGAGGGCTTTACGGAGCTAACGAATGTGCTTGGTATGAAAATAGACTTCATTCTCATTCCAAATCTGTTTTTGAAATTTTCTAAAACCACCTAGAAGCCGAGAAAATATGCCTCAAAACAATGGCCTAGAAAAAGTGTCACCGGCGAAAACAAGTCCGCAGGCATGGAAAATCCAAATAAATGAAAAAAAAACATACAAAAAATGACTAATATAAGCATTCTTCATAACTATTTAATAACGAAACACGAAAAAAGCTCATGGGAAGAAGTTCGGCCAGGAGGACACTTTTTCTAGGCCATTGTTTTGAGGTGCGTTTTCTCGGCTTCTAGGCGATTTTAGAACATTTTAAAAACAGATTTGGAATGAGAATGAAGTCTATTTTCATTTAAAGTACATTTATTATCTCCGTAAAGCCCACCTTTAAACCAACAATTATGCTTACAATTTGTTTTTTTTAACATTTTCGTGATACAAGCGACAATCAGGACCGGAAATACACTTTTTGTACTTTCCACGACACTTTTTTATTTTCATTTTCTAAATAAACCAATCATTCTGTATTCACAATCCTAGGACACTAGCTTCTTATTGATGTGTTTTTATTTTCTTTTCTTCTCCCTCTTCTTTTTTGTAACTAGTTGGTTCTTTAAAGTTTCTCATTTTATTTTTGCACAATAGAAAAATATTTTCTAAAATATCATTTTCATCATTCATTTCTAATATTTTTCATGTTAAATAAATCTATTTCCAATCAAATGAATTCCTCATATTGACCAACTTCTGGTTTGTAAAGTGAGGTACCTTCCTGCGTCTCTTTCTCCTCGCAAAAAGAAGTCATTGTTGAAAATCGATACAATTCATATTATATTAATATTTTTCCATGATTTGTTTTCATTTTTATTTATTTACCACATTTAAATTTTTCAGATGCCATGAAAAAGTTGAGGGAATGGATTCGGTGTTTTCCACTACATTCTGAAAACAATAGTAGCACAGGTCGAAATAGTGAGGAGCCAAGTAAGTAGTTTTGCGAGAAAATTAAAGTGAAAAAATAAAAGAATTTGAATCAGCACAATTTGAACTAGTTCCTTTTTAAAATTGTTTACTTTTCTTTTATCGTGATCATTTGTTTGCACTAGATGTTTTAATCGATTTATCAATAAAATATTGAAGAAAGAGAGGAAAAATAGCGTATTCTTGATTTTTATCTTTAAAATGTTGTTCCTTATTTTTTGTTTAGAACTAAAAAAAAAAAAAAAAAAAACTCAAATTATCTATTTTTCAAAATAAACCGGAGGGTAGGACAATTCATTAGAAAACTAAAATATTATACGACAAAAATATTTTCGACAATTTCCTAAGAAAACAAAAATATTAGATGACAATTTCATTAGCGACTAATTCATTGGAAAACCATTTCCTTAGAAAATCGCATTGGAGCGCGTTTGCTGGAGGGTAGTCCTTGTGTTTGTAGCGTTTCAAGACGCTAACGATATTTAAGGCGCATGCGCCTTGAAATGTCTGCGTCTCTCAACGTCACATGATAAGGGCAGTTGGTTGCCGGCCCTGATCGTTGTCTGCATGTCCAAAAATGTATATTCCGCGCCCAGGTGGGCGCCGCCGGTTCATTTTCCCAAGTTTGAGGTTAACCTGAGGTAGACTTAAAACTTGGGTAATTGACGCAGACATTTCAAGGCGCATGCGCCTGAAATATCGTTAGCGTCTTGAAACGCTACAAACACAAGGACTACCCTCCAGCAAACGCGCTCCAATGCGATTTTCTAAGGAAATGGTTTTCCAATGAATTAGTCGCTAATGAAATTGTCATCTAATATTTTTGTTTTCTTAGGAAATTGTCGAAAATATTTTTGTCGTATAATATTTTAGTTTTCTAATGAATTGTCCTACCCTCATAAACCGGAAGATACTTAACTCTTTATCACATGACGTCATAATGCAATTGCGCTCTAATCAGACACCACTTGTAGTTCTCGTGGACAACTGTCAGTTTTTTTTTAAATTTTATTATTTTTGTTTAGAAATATTTCGAAATTTCTTTCAGAAAATTTTTTTTATTGGTTTAACGAGATAATTAATTGTAAACGAAGAATTCAACTGATTTTCTAAAAGTGGGCGAAAAATCATGATTATGCAGAATTATTTTTTGACGTAGAAAAACTGAAGCCTAATTTTTTGAATTCAATGCGAAAAATATATACGTTCTAAAAAGAATAAGGGGATCATTCTCGAAAATTAACATGTTTGAAATTGAAAAAAATCAAGTGAAACACATTGTAGTCAAGTCTTTTTTACCTTGTCTTATGATGATTGGTCGTAAATTTCGTCATTCGGTTAGTGATAAAGTTCACACAGTCTAGTTTAATTTTATTTTCTTTTTTTCTTCAAAAAAATAAATGCATAATATTTTTATTTGCATAACATCTTTATTTTATATATTTTTCAGGTCCAAGGTCGAAAAATCTTATGGGGGCCGTGGCCTCTGGAATGCCACCACCAAATACGGGAAATTCTGGAAGAGCACCTGCAGCCGGTGAACCACAACAGAAGAAACGGTTTGAGCAACAGAATAAAGATGAAGAAGTTGGAAGAGTTTCTTTGAAAGATGCTCTCAAAACTTTGGCAACTTCCAAAGCGGCTGTAGTCTATGATGGTGATGATGCAAGCATTGTTGAGGTTTGTTTTTTTACTTATCGTAAAGTGAAAAATTAATTTTGTATATAACAATTATGGGATACAAAAATGCTTTTTTTAAGATCATTTCGATTCTGGAAGCAGCAGCAAAAGCAGCTGAAATTGAAGTTCCAATCGCAAAAATAAACGTGGGATCAAATACAAAGAAACAACTTCAACATTTGACACTTCACGAATCATGGCCGCTGGTTTATGTAAAAGGAGATGCTGTTGGCGGAATCGAAGAACTAAAGAAACTTGCTGAGAAGAATATTTTGTCCGAATGGTTGAAAGATCATAAATATGATTTGATTGTCATTGGAGGAGGGTCTGGTGGTCTAGCGGCGGCGAAAGAAGCAGCAAGACTTGGAAAGAAAGTCGCATGTTTGGATTTTGTGAAACCGTCGCCACAAGGAACCACGTGGGGACTTGGAGGAACATGTGTAAATGTCGGATGTATTCCCAAAAAGTTGATGCATCAAGCATCTCTCCTCGGACATTCAATACGTATGTTTTGTTTATAAAAAACAATATTTTCGAAATATCCAATTCAAAATAAAATTCAGATGATGCTAAAAAGTTTGGCTGGAAACTCCCAAACGGTGAAATTAAACATAATTGGACACATTTGCGTGATTCGGTTCAAGATCATATTGCTTCGTTAAATTGGGGATATCGTGTTCAGTTGCGTGAAAAAACGGTGACTTATATAAATTCATATGGAGAATTTACCGGTCCGTTCGAAATTTCGGCTACAAATAAGAAGAAGAAAGTTGAGAAATTGACTGCTGATCGATTCTTGATTGCAACGGGACTTAGACCGAAATATCCTGAAATTCCTGGAGCGAAGGAGTATACAATCACCAGGTTAGGTTTTTTGCCATGAAATAGAAGTTCTAAATTAGAAATTAGAAGTTTTAAAAAATAATTTGGGAGCTCCCGCTCTATTTTCAAATAATTTTCACAACTATAAACTTTCAGTGACGATCTCTTCCAATTGACATATCCACCCGGTAAAACGTTATGTGTAGGAGCTTCTTATGTTTCACTCGAATGTGCCGGTTTTCTACATGGCTTAGGATTTGATGTCACGGTGATTGTTCGATCCATTTTGTTGCGTGGTTTTGATCAAGATATTGCGGAAAGAATTCGAAAACATATGATTGCGTACGGATTGAAATTTGAAAGGTTTGATTTGTTTTTCACTATTTTTGTCATTCTCCCAGAGTATTTCAGTGGCGTTCCATCGAAGATTGAGCAAATCGAAGAAAAAACTGACGAAGCTGCAGGCAAATACAAGGTTTATTGGGAGAAGAAAATGGAAGATGGCACGCTTCAAACTGTTTCAGAGGAATATAATACTGTACATTTTTGTAATTGTGAAAAAAATTGTTAAATGTATGTTGCTTCAGATTGTGATGGCAATTGGTCGGGAAGCGGTTACTGATGATGTCGGACTTGATCTTGTTGGAGTGAAAAGGGCAAAAAGTAAGAAAGTGATCGGAAGAAGAGAACAATCGAGCAGTTTGCCGTATGTTTATGCAATTGGAGATGTTTTGGAGGGAACTCCCGAATTGACACCGGTTGCTATTCAAGCGGGAAGAGTTTTGATGAGAAGATTGATTGACGGAGCTAATGAACTGGTAAATTATTATTTTATCGGTAATTAATTGATATTGTTAATTATTTCAGACAGAATATGACCAAATTCCAACAACAGTCTTTACTCCACTCGAGTATGGATGTTGCGGTCTGGCTGAAGAAGACGCAATTGCTAAATACGGAAAAGATAATGTTATTGTTTATCATAACGTGTTCCTTCCATTAGAATATACGATCCCCGAAAGAATGGACAAGGATCATTGTTACGTGAAGTTAATTTGCTTGCGAAACGAAGAAGTGAGCTATTCTTAACACTTTCAAAAAATTTTCAAATTCTATTTTTTAAGGAAAAAGTGGTAGGGTTCCATATTCTATCACCGAATGCTGGAGAAATCACCCAAGGATTTGGAATCGCGTTGAAATTGAATGCAAAGAAAGCGGACTTTGATCGATTGATTGGAATTCATCCTACAATTGCTGAAAACTTTACAACATTGACGTTGGAGAAGAAGGAAGGGGATGGAGAATTGCAAGCATCGGGTTGCTGAGGTTAAGAAGGGTCCGTTTTTAGAGCATGAATGATTATCTAAATTTTGATTTTTTTTCAAAATTTAAAATATTGATATCCAAATGATCATTCATGCTCAAAACGGACCGGTTTGTGAACATGAGTAATCGCAGCTTTGTGACGACGACTAGCTAAACTCGGCAACGAGCGCTTTTTGTCTGATGCGCGGTGAAAAGGTTCACAGTTGGTTTCGACGTTTGATGATGTTTTTTTTTAATTTTATAAATAGCTCAAAAATTTTAACATCATTCTTCGAAATCAACATTCTTAATTTTTTTTTCGTAAGTATTCAAATATTTTTCGTAAATATGCCTTATGATTTACACAATGCCTTTTTCTTTTTTTAACTATTTGCAAATAAACTTTTTCTATAAAACAATTTAACCTATGTATTTAACAAAAAAGAATAACATGTTTTCTCGGTTTAAGAAACAGATAAGCGTTTCTTTAAAGAAAAGGTCTTTTTCTTTTTCTGAATTTTGAATGTTTTTGAAACGGTAAATAAATACGACAGCTGATAGGTTTGGATGCTCCCATCTTGTGACCATAATGTGAATAGAAGAGAGCCAATGAATAATACAATGTTTATATTATTATGGAAGAAACATTTTTTGAATGCGAGGTCATCATAGTGCATCAGGAACCAGCTGGACACATTGTCATCTGTCTAGATCTCCAACATTTTCCTCATTCTTTTTCGAATTGTTTCTGTCTTTTGGTTCTCAATGCATTTTTGATCCCTTTTTTTGGTTGTCACACAATTTTCCGCCTTATTTACTATGCTTATTCATTTCAATTTTGTTTGGAAAGAGAGTTTATATGGACTTTTATTCAATTTTCTTTGACTGCGACGTATTTTGACAAGAAAACTGATCATTCTTGTGAAAAAATCGAAATAATCTCTATAGAGCGCGTTTTATCTCATGTATTCACATTGAAATATTTTAAAACATTGTTCTGAACTCATTTATGATAGAAAACTGACTTATTTTTTGAAAATTAATGGAAAATTGACACGTTTTGTGCTTATTTTTTCTTTTTGACCATTTTTCTCGAATTTGAAGGCAATTAATGACTTCTGAAATACTCAATGAACATCAGTGAAGATTCTCAGTAGCCGCAAAATACGAAACCTAAGTAAATTCAAATTTAATTTCAAAAATGATCAGTTTTCCTTTCCTTGCCAAAATACGTTGCTGTGTTTCTTTGTATTTAGAATTTTTATCTGAAATTTAATAGTCGATATTTTAAAAAATCACAACAAAACAATTTTTTTGTATTAGTCACTTTACACATCGAGACGGTGCGATTTTTGTACTTGACATTATCTTACAATACACGAGGAAAAAAAGGAAAAAATTCTTGTGACACATCACATGTTCAAAAACGTGATCCCGGAAACGGAAACTAGGCCGAGGGCCTAAAAACATCAGTTTTTCTTTATTTTCCTGTATTTATTTTCTGGGAAACATGCTTTCGAATAGATTTTTCAATAAGGTCAGCGACAAATGAAGCTCGTTGAATTTTGTGACAAAAAATGGGTGAAAAAAAAACAGAAACACGAAAAGTAGTTTTTTGGCTTAAATGAAGTTAGTCCCCCATCTGTTTTTCTAGGCCGCATTTGGTTAAAATCGATAAAAAGTGAAAATACGAAAAATAAACTAAAAATAAAAATCCGCGGACTAACTTTCTTCGGCCCAAAAAAACTCTTCGCAACCAATGATATATTCTTTTTTTTTATTTTCCCTGACACATCACTCTGGATCCCTAAAACGTATTTTGAAGGGGAAAAAAACGAGCTCTCATTGTCGACACCAGCAAAAAAAACGATGAATTATTTTAATTGAATTTCGCATTCATCAACACATACATACAATAAATTGTTTCAGCGACACACGCTGGTCCTTTCTAGAAAAAAATATATATTTTTTCGTCCGTTAATTCCTCTTCTTTACGAGAAAATAAGTATATCTAACGAGGGTGCAGACATTGTTGCTTCTTCATTACACCCCTTCTATTTCTATTTTGTCATCAGTTCTTTGTTTTTTTACACTTTTTTTTTCGCGTTGGATTTTTTTCTACCTTTTTTTAAAACCTCTTCCGGGAGATGAGAGCACATTTTAATTTTTTTGCAGAAAGGCAAAATGGGTGGAATAATGTCTAGCGACAGGGTTTTCAATGATACAAAAGCTATTCATAATGTTGATAAACAGATGTTGCATAATAAGTAAGTTGGGGATTTTTTAATCAAAAATAATATATATCCGTGTTAAAATTTTAAAGATAAGGGGTCACTCGATTTTTAAAATTGTTTCTTTATTTATTTATTTAAATTCAACGCAAAAAATAAAATACAAAAGTGAAATAACCGGAAAAGGGTAAAACATACAATTGAATGCTTGAAATACCATTTACCCCCAGAATTCTTTTTAAAGGGGGGCTGAGGGGACGAAATAAATGGTTTAAAAATGATGAAAGTATGATTGTTGATAAATAAATGAAAAAAAAATCCAAAGAAAAACTCAAAAATGGCGAAAAAAAAAGTTCCAAAAAAAAACTCATACCCCTCTCTTCGCCCTAATGGCCGAAGAAACGCTTCTTGATTTTCTAGGCCGTCTCTTTTTTCTCGGCCGCCTAATTTTATTTTTTGAAAAATATTTTTTTTATTTTCTTTTATACATTTCTTTTGAACGTTTATTTGTTTTAATACTCTTTTATGGATAATTTTCTCTGAAAAAAAAATTGGAAAGAAGAGAAAAACAAGATAAAAAAATAGGCGGCCGAGAAAAAAACAAATGGCCTAGAAAACAAAAAGCGTTTCTTCGGCCATTAGGGCGAAGAGAGGGGTATGAGTTTTTTTTCGGAATTTTTTTTTGCCATTTTCGAGGTTTTTCTTGGATTTTTTTTTCATTTATTTATCAACAATCATACTTTCATCATTTCTAAACTATTTATTTCGTCCCCTCAGCCCCCCTTTAATTTCGAAAAACATACTTATTAGTCATTTTCCTAAAAAAAATTGACCTTTTATCTATACAAAAAAATAAGCCGACTAAAATTACAACGTCATTTTAAAAAGTGATATCACGTTGTATAAGAGCTATTGTTTGTTTTTGTCAATATACCGTAGTTTCACATTGTTTAAGTATCTATTGAACTGGCAATCCTTCTCTCGAAGTGATACTTCTCACTACTAGAAAAAAAGAACAGAAAATCAGTTAGAAAATTGCAACTTCAGAATTCGAAGATCGGGAAAAGGCAAAGGATTAAATATAAAAAGAATAGGGCACACGTGTGAAGTGCTTCTTTTTGAGAAATATGTTGATATTACAGTGACGTAAATAAAAAATGAACTATTAAATTTCAAGGGGAAATATGGGCGGCAGAATAGAGTGTGTGAAGGAGTTATAAAATTAACTCCTTGTGTTTTCTGAGAGCTCCCGGATTTTTAGTTTAATTTTCACAGCTTTTATTGTTCTCTAGTCTTTTAGAAGTTGAAAAAAACAAACCTCAAAATATAGTGATAACATTTTGCACTTTATATTGACATTGTAACGGCTGTCAATATATATTTTGATGTTTTTTTAAAGAAAATTGTTTGTTTTTTTCAGCATTTTGAACTTTTCCTTGTTCGTTATTTAAGCATTACTAATTCCAGCAAATTCCTTATGTTTTTATCAATAATTATATATTTAGAAAAAATGTTTTTCAATGACAGCTAAAATCGTATTCATAAGTAACTCTTATCAGTTTTCAAAGAAACGGGAGCGAAAAAAAAAAATCTTCCAAGCATTTGTTGACAATTCGTCGATTTTCACTGTCATACTATTGACTTGAACCGAACACAGACTGATCTTTTCATTTTTTTTTCTTTTTGGCTGGTTTATTTCGAGGCATTTCAATCATGACGAAATTTTGGAAAAGGCTTTCAAAATATGCGAAAAGACTGGTCAAATGCTTGTAAGTTTTTTTATCGATTTTTTTTTGAAATTTGCAAGGAAATATTTACGAGGGAATAACTTTTTACGGACCAAACAACGGTTTTTTTAATTTAAATTTTTTTTTGCGTTACTCCACCATTTTTGGTCTTTTCTCGATGCCATTCGATAGAGAACCAATTTTTCTTTAATCCTAGGTGCATTTACGATATCCGTGCAACTCTAAGGTTGAGCAATGCTCGAACTTTAAAAATTTTAGATTTTAAAAATCATGCTCAATCCCCTATTTAGCCCTTGTTCGTTTTGTAGGTCCCTTTCATAGGTCCAGTTGAAATATACCGTAATTAATGAAATGTTCATCTTACACGGGAGTTACGCGAAGTTGCCACTTAAGAACCTTCTACAAATTTGAGGGTACGTGGAATGGAACATAGAGAATCAGAATCCGTCATAAAACTCTGCTAAATGTTTCTGTGAGCCGAGTTATGAGCCCGCAAACTTTTCCTATGGCTCTCCGCGTAAACTCGCACTCTAGGAGATAGTCTATCGAAACTAGTACCATAGAAAATTGTCGGTTGGTGGTACAGTGTACCATGGTTGGTGTGGGGTAGGGTATGGGTTCGATCCCGCCTATGCTAAACTTTTTTGGAAAATTTTGGAAATTATTTCCAGCCGTCATTTATGCTTCTGAGAAAGCTTTTTTCGCTGTTTTGACACCAGCGCCTTATTATTCTAATCCATAGAAAGGGTTTTTGACAATAAAACAGAAAATTATTTTTTCAGGGTTTTTTTAATTAGTTTTTTGACGTTACTTCTTTTGACCTTACTTACGTGAGTTGGAATACTGTTGGAAACATCCGTATAAAAGGAAGGGGCACAGGATATATCGATCAGTTATCATGAATTCTACTCTGATAATCCTCGCCTACATCTTCTTCGTGGTTGGTAAAGTAGTAAACGACGATCTGAAGAAGCCCAAATTGGAGAGGAATGATTCCGTAGACATGACGACCAAAGCAAATATCAGTCGGATTGTCAAATTGAATAGGTCGAGGTCCGCCATTCCTGGAAGGTTGGAGAAGTAAGGTCAAAAAAACAGCGAAAAAAGCTTTTTCAGAAGCATAAATGACGGCTGGAAATAATTCCCAAAATTTTCCAAAAAAGTTTAGCATAGGTTCGAGCGTTACGGAGCTAATAAATGTACCTAAAATGAAAATAGACATTATTCTCATTCCAAACCTGTTTTTAAAATTTTCTAAGACCTCCTAGAAGCCGAGACAACGCGCCCAACAATGACCTAGAAAAAGTGTCCACCTGCGGACTAGTTTTCGCCGGTTGCCACTTTTTCTAGGCCATTGTTTTGAAGCGCATTTTCTCGTCTTCTACGTGGTTTCAGAAAATTTCAAAAACAGATTTGGAATGAGTATGAAGTCTACTTTCATCCCAGGCGCATTAGCTCCGTAAAGACCTCCTTTAAAAACAAATTCCCTTGCATGTCGACCTGTTCCCGAAAAAAACTGAATACTCCAGTTATTTGTCAAAAAATATCGAACAAAAATAAATTCTTCGAGATACTGTAAAAAAGTATAAAAGTTCAATTATTGCCCCCGTCCTTTTGATATATACCCTTCCCTTTTTTCTTCATTTTTTTTTGATAAATAACTGCGAGAAAAAAAAACGAGGAGACTTCTTTACAATTTTATCAGAGCAATTTCTTATCATTCATTTTTTTTCTCGTTGTCAGTTTCACAACGATTTGGAATTTTTTTTTGTCAGCATTTCATTGTTTTAGAGAATTTCAAGGAAATGGTCTTAAAGTTTTAAAAAACTGAAAAAAAAACAAATCCTATTATATATTTGAGCCCCTTGTAATTTTCATGTTTTCCAGTGATCCTAGTATCTCAATCAGTACACCAGAAGTTTCATCAGTTATGAAGGAAACGTTGAACTTCCCGAAAATCGAATTGCATCTTCATTTGGATGGATCGATTCGTTTCCAAACGTTGCTCGATTTGGCACAGTGAGCAAAACTATTTTAGGTTTCAGACAAATTTTCCGACATTTTCAGACAAAAAGGTATTTCGCTAGCCGGCGCTAAAACAGTCGATGAATTGAAGAAAGTACTTGTCACTCACGAACCAGCGAACCTTTCCAAAGTTTTGCAAGCTTTTGAAATATTCTTGCCAGTTGTCAGGTGTGTTTTTTATTATTATATCTTAAAGGAGGGCATTACGGAGAATATAACTGATGTTAAATCGCAGAAGAATGACATACTTATGTTTAAAAAATCGAAAAAAAACGTTTCCACCTAAGATTTTTGGTTTCTAGTCCTCGATATCTCGGGTTCCTAGGCCAACTATTAAATTTTTGTATTTTTATTCATTTTTTGATTTTTTGCATTTAAAATGAAACACCGATATAAAAACTTTAAAATTTACATTATAAATGCAAAAAAAAAACAAATAAAAATGGACCAATTTAAAAAATGGCCTAGGAACCCAAACTATCGCGGACTAGAAACCAAAACTCAGTTGAACTTCTCAACAGAAAATTGACATATTTTCAGAGGAGATCTCGCCGCAATGGAACGAATTGCCTTTGAACTTTGTGAAGATCAACATAAAAATGGAGTGATTTATTTTGAAGGAAGATATTCGCCACATCTTTTGCTTTCGAATGATTATCCAGTTAGTTTCAAAATTTAAATTTAAAACAACATACAATTTTTCAGGAAGTCACAGCTTCTCATATCGTTGCCGCCGTCAAAAAAGGATTTGACAAGGGAGAAAAGGCGTTCGGAATTAAAGCAAGATCGATTCTTTGTTGTATCAGAGGTCTTGACAAGAAATTCCCTCAAATGGTTTTGGATTTGGCGACGGATTTGAAGCAACTCGGAGTGGTTGCAATTGATGTCGCTGGATCGGCACATGGAGCTGATGAGCAATATGAGCCAGAAGTTGTTGCAGCGTTTCAAGAGGCGTATAGAAGAGGGATTCATAGAACGGTTCATGCTGGTGAATCTGGTGGGCCGAAGGAAGTTATTAGGGTATTGGTTTTAAAATAATGCGAAAACATCAAAATCTAATGTTTTCAGGCAATTGAGGATATGCATGCAGAAAGAATTGGTCATGGATATCGTGTTATGAGAGATGAATCAATGTATCAAAGTCATTTTGTAGAAAACAAATCTGTTCATCTCGAAGCGTGCCCATATTCATCAGTTATGACTGGAGCTGTGCCATTGGATTGGAAGAATCATCCAATCGCTAGATGGGCTGAAGATAATGTCAATTTTTCTGTTTCTCGGGATGACCCGACATGTTTTGATAATACAGTTCTCAGTGAATTAACATTGGTTAATACTCAAATTGGTTTGACACCGCATCAATTGTGGAAAGCGGTAAGCTTGATGTTTTCTAACTTGGAGTTAATTTTAACACAAAAATTTTAGCAATTGAATGCAGCACATGCAACATTCCTTCCAATCGACGAACAGGATGCTTTGGTAAAACAAATCAAAGCCGCCGAGCCACCACTATAATCTGTTAATCATTTTTCTCTCTGTTCAATTCTCATGGTCACATATTCACTTTTGCCATTTTTGTTTTCTAATAAAAATTGAAATTGTATCTTTTCTGAACAATTCAAATTTTTTAAAAATATCCAGGTTTTAAAACATCTGTAAAACTTTCACGAATCCATTTTCGAAGAATTCAAGTTTGTGTGATATTTTTTTGAAGTTGAAAGAATTTATAATTACTAAAAATAAACGGTGTATTTCCTAGCTAAAACAAATACCAAAACAATCAACAAAAACTGAGCGGAATGACATGAACAAAAATTTACATAGGAGCTCCGTTAGCCTGGGCGCTCAATAACTGATGTTCTTGGAATCGTTGTGAAACTCTTTGCGTCATCTACAAACAACGTTTGGTTTTAAATTAATATCCAAGATTTAAAAAAATGAAACCAACCTTCAAGAATTTATCTAAACAATTGCTGGCACATTTTTCTTCTTTTTCATTGACTGTACGACTTCCAAATTCGTTGACACATGAGTTGAAACATTGCTCGGCTACCAGGTTGTATTGAACCAAAAAATCACGGAATGTTTGAATATTTTGTTCGGTGGCCATCTGAAAATTGTTCTCGATTTTTATAAAAATGTTTTGAATTTTTTAAAACGTTCAACATGAAAAATACAAATGTGAATTGGCAAAAAAATGGGGAAAAAGGAAAAAAACACGAAAAAAATTTTTTTTGGGAAGAATTCTGAAATGTGCCATAGTGAATAATGATTGACGCACTTTCCGTGCAATGTCTGCGACTCCGAAATGTTTATGCTGTTCGGCCCCCTACTTTATCTCAAATTTGAAAAGATTCCATGCGAATGAAACACAGATGCAAAAACGAAAAAAAACCTAATTCATTTCCTCAGATCTTTAAAAATTCATTTTAAAAAATAATTAAATTTCTAAAGAAATGCTACTTATATTCAAAAACAGTCGAAACATTTGTTTTTCAATTTATTATTTTTTTGTTTAGTTTCTGGAACGCATAGAACAACCAAGACCAATTCAATCAAGTTCTAAAATCGCTAACTTGCAAAGTATCCAACTTGCAACTATTAGTTGTTTACAAATTCTGTTATATAAACGTGAAAAAACCTGTGTCAAAAAATCGACACGCCACGCGTGAGGGCAATGGGAAGGGTTGCGTTGCGTTGTCTTATTATCCCTCACCATACACTATTTCGCAAAATAGGGAAGTTCACGTTTATGAAGTCGAATTTGTGAGACAATAATATCATTCTTGATTTTTTCGACATCTTTCAAGAAAATATAACATATCATTAGTACATCCTTTGCACTTTCTTCAATAATAAATCTATTTCCGAGTCTCCATGGCAATAAAAACGACTTGGAGATTGTGACAATTTTCCCGTAATATTTATATACTTGTATTTATGAGCGAAGTAAATGCAGAGCTTCGTATAAAATGTTTTCTCGCTTTCTTTTCAGGCTAACTACCAATTTATAAACTTGTTAGACGTCGAGAAATATCAGAAAACGAATAATCTCAATCAAATGTTGGCAACTTGTTGCAAAAAGTACTTATGTTCTCAGAATCAAACATTTTCCGAGCTTTCTTATGTTAATGTCGTACAGTACTTAATTCGAAGCCTTATGAATAGGTTTTTATACATCAATGTTTCCCAAGAAATATTAAATAATTTTGTTTTGAGATATAGTATCTTTTCGTTGTTTGAAAACCAAAAGATCTCTGACTTTTCCAACAGCAAACATGTTTTATCAAACCACGTGATACAGGCCATGTTTGTTACCACATCGATTCACCTCTCTTATCTCTCACTCTCCTCAATTTTCCCGCTATTCCATTTGTATTTTCATCAAAAATTCATTCGAAAAATACATACACTAATTTTCTAGAACTGATCAAACACACTAAAAATACAAAGGCACGAAGAGATTCAGAGATTCCGAATCACAACTTTTTCTCTCTTATCAAAATGTTATTCATTTCTCAAAACGGCCAGAGACGGTTATCATTGCGCCCGCAAAATCGTTTGGGTTGTCCTACTGTCGATTTTGTTATTTTTTGTTCGCTATTTTATTCGCATTCGTCGTCGTCGTAATTCACAAATCATTCGTTTAACGATTTTAAAATAGGCGTGAAGATTCTGTTCCTTTGTATAGTTTGTTTCTCGGAACGGTACGCAAGGAGAGCAGATTATTAGAGTGTATTATCAATTTTCAGTTGTTCTAAACAGCTGAATTTATTTAATTAGAAGTGTCGAACAATATGAGCATTTTGCACATGCGATATTTGTTGCAAACCCTGTTGAATTTCGAGGAATTGTTTGCATAAAAGCAGTTGCCTTTTTATTCAACTAATTCTATATTTATTGTTACATAAGTGACAGGGCAAACCTAAATTCGAGCGATACAATTTTCTCAATGCGTTTATTATCATCCCAAAGCTTTCTGAATTGATATTGTATTTTTAAAAAGGTGTTCGTTGCTAAACGAATTCTAGAACACTCATAGTTATTTTTTTAAAGATAGGGTTCTTCTTTAAAGCATTATAAATATATTTCTAAAAAAAAATGCAAAATATTCCTCTAGATATTTGAATACTATAACATTGCAGAATTCTATGTTAACTCTAATCTGTAATAAGGTGCCCATTTTTTGCATCTTTCTTTTGGTGGCAAACACGGGAGCACCCGAATAAAATCCCTCAGACAATGAAGGCAGTTTTCATAACATTTACAACAAGTCAAACATTCTGTGTCAAATATCGCAGATGACACTTAAACCTTGCACTTCACTTAAGACGAATTAGGATGGAACGTACTGCCATACCTGAGTGTTACTTAAATTTTCCATATTTTTCACATAAAGGTCTAGATATAGATACATTTTTTGTTATTCGTTTCACCAACTCATTTGTATTCTAAATACCCTTTTTATCCTTCTTTTATCATTGTTATTCATTCTTCTAATTCTTGATTCATCACCCGATGTTGTTCTAATTAATGTATTTCCGATTCGCACTTTCCAATGTGACTTTCTTCTTACTCATTGTCCGTTAATTTAAAAAAAAATTATAGATCTCAAATATTTACTAGAAATGGTGAAACAATGATCTATATGTACATAAAGATCAAAATAACATGTTTTTCTACATAGTCAATTTTAAACGTATGTTGTAGTCGACTCCACTTTTATTCTACAAATATTAACCTTCGTCGGAAAAGAGAGAGAGAGATAGATGACAATTGCCAAAATTTGGAGAGAGATAGACAATGAAACAACCACGATAAGCTCTTCTAATAGAAAAAAAAACTTAAGGGAAAAATCAGTCTATGATCGTCTAGGGTCTCTTTGATTCAATCAATTTTTTTTCTTTTTTGCAAGAAACTTCTTTTTTTTCTCTCGCTTGCAATTGAAACACTTTGTAGCACTAAAATTTCATGTTTTTCTCTCATTCTTTGATTTTATTCTTCTTCTCTTTATAAAAAGATAAAGCATTTATTTCACATGTTGATTCTTATCTTCTTCTCACGATCAAAAGTTTGTCAATTATGTTTTTATTTTCATCTTTGAGCCTGTGAAAGTTTCCAAGAAAGCATAGGATACAATTTTCAGGAAAATTGTATTAAAAAAGTTGGGTGTCTGACTTGCAGAATTTTCCAGACACATGGTTGAATTAACAAAATCTTTAAGCTTTAGTATGTATCATAGAATGCACCCGAAAAGTACCAATGGCGAAAAATATAAGATCGAGGTGTTTGCTCATTCAATTTAGATATTATCATTGTTTTGGAATGGATTGTGAATAATAGGGAATGTTATTGTGCACTTCTAAATCTCACATTGAACACGTTTCATGATTTTCGATGTGCCATCAGTCTGGTTCTTAAAATAGCTTTTTGAAAAAGGATGTAAATTAATGTAAATTAGCTTAAAACTTTTGTTTTTATTGAAGATTTATGAAAACAATTTTGAAAAAAAAAAGATTTTTTAAACCAATGTTTCAAGTGTTGTTAAGTAGCTTTAAATTTTAATTTTATATCTACTTTTTTCATTTTTTGCAATTGTTTTAAAGTCCAACTTTAAAGACATTGTTCCACTTTATTTCAACTTTTCGTTCTTATGAAATTTTTTGCGGAAAACAATAATTTTAGCATAAAATTTTAAGAATTATAAAATGTTTCCATTAATTTTAGAGTTGTATCCCAATTTACGTTTTTTTTCATTCTCATTTATCACAAATTTTGCTAAAAATTTGTTGTAATTTGCTAAAAATTTGTGGTTCTCCGATTAACGGTATTTACCATTTTTCTCCATTATTCTGATAAATTTTATTTCGTTGGCAAATCGCCAAGCGGCGATAAAATGAAGGATTTGATGGGGGTTGGCAAATTGCCACAGCTGCAAAAAAATAAAACTATTTTTGGATTTACAATAAGCCAAAGTTTGTATTTTTCTCAAAAATTCGACTTTTAACATTCGTAACTCTAGTTGAAAAAGTATGCCTCCCCCTTTTTTTTCCAAAACAAGAACAAACATGTAAAACGTACTCAGTTTTCCCAAATTCACCAACACTCCAACTAAAGATCGAAAAATCATTTGTTCAGCATCAATGTCTGCTGCTTTCATTTGCCAGGTTTCATACGAGTGTTTGTTTCTGGTTTAATAATAAGTGTCTATTATTATTTTTCTTTTCCCAATCGGGAGCACCCGCTAATTTAAAGGAGGAGTTTACGGAGATAATAAATTTACCTTAAATAAAAATAGACTTCATTCTCATTCTAAATCTGTTTTTAAAATTTTCTAAAACCACCTAGAAGCCGAGAAAATTAGCTTCAAAACAATGGCCTAGAAAAAGTTTCCACTTGGCCGAACGTTTTCCAAAGAGCTTTTTTCGTGTTTCTTTAATAGATAGTTATGCAGAATGCTTTTTTAAAATGTTTTTTCATTTTAATTTATGTTTTTTTTTGGATTTTTCATGCCTGCGGACTAGTTTTCGCTAGTGGACACTTTTTCTAGGCCATTGTTTTGAGGAGCGTTTTCTCGGCTTCTAGGTGATTTTAGAAAATGTTAAAAACATATTTGTAATGAGAATGAAGTCTATTTTCATCCCAGACACATTCATTAGCTCCGTGAAGCCCTCCTTTAAGGATAAAACGTTGATTCAAATCATGAACCACGATCCGGAAGTAGTTGACAAGTCTTTTACGTAGAATTCTCTATGAAGCCTAATCCTTTTCAAAACAAACGGATTAAGATTAATAATCAAGTCAAAGATTTCACGTTTGATTTTGAAACCCCTATCTTTATGAGTAAATTAAGTTTTCAGAGGTTCAGAAAATCAACTTTTTTTGATGATATCATTGAAAATGTCTCTAATATCTTTTCTCTCTTTCAAAATACTCTTTGTCTCTCTTTTTTTTTTTTACAATAATACGTTATGATGGTCAACCAGCTGATCTAGTAAAACACAAATCTATTGATTAGTCTCGTTTTAATTCCTTCGCACTATGTACCCACATGTTATGATAATAATCTCTCTGTTTTTCGGGCCATTTATCGACTTCACACAACTTTTGTTGTTATGATTATTCATTCTTTTCCCAGACATTGTGTACACTAATTTATTATATTCAGAAGCTAGACTTATCACTACACAATTTCAACATAGTTCCTTGCGTTAGTCACTTGGAATAATAGAAAATAAATATAATCTTTAATCCTTTCCCTGAGTACATTATCATTATTTTTATTACATTGATATTTCAATACTATTATTATATTTATATGTCACAAGCTTAATCTTACTACTACTACGAAATATTTTTTTTTTCTAAAAATGGGATTCATTTCAGATTACCTATGACATACAGTGAAATGGAACACTTGGACTTTGACCAAAATGGTGGGTTTTTATTTGAAATTCAATATTGAAACGTACAATTGAATGACAGCCTATCTTTAAACATCTCTCTATCTCTTTCCCTATCTCTTATCTTTCGTTTTTATTTTTAAAAATCAAAAGATAAACAAACAAAGTTCCGTATCAATCTTTAAAAACTTCAGTTAAATGTTTCTTTAAAAATAGACCAGGAATAACAATCATTGATAAAAATTCAGCCTATAAAAAGAGTACTTTCCTAATTACAATCTGGTTTTTGAGTATTATGTAACATTTTGAACACATTTAGAACTAAAAGTTCAAAAAATCAGTAGTACATTCGATAGTTCATAAGTTCAAAAGTAAATTACAAGCTCGATTAATCACATGGTGGGAAACGTTACTTTCTGATTTCTGATATGAGCTTAGAATATAAATGGTGGTTGTTGAAATTTAAAGAAGGGCATTACAGAGAATATAAATGACGTTAAATCGAGTTTTGGTTTCTAGTCCGCGATAGTTTGGGTTCCTAGGCCATCTATCAAATTTTTGTATTTTTATTCATTTTGTTTTGTTTTTTTGCATTTAAAATATAAAATTTAAAGTGTTTTATCGGTTTTACATTTTAAATGCAAAAAAAAACAAAAAAAAAGAATAAAAATTCACAAATTTAAGAGGTGGCCTAGGAGCCCAAAATATCGCGGACTAGAAACCAACAACTCTTATTTTAACAATAATTAAAAATTTAAAAATTGATTTCGTTTTTCAAATTTTATAATTTCTTGCAAATAAATAATGCTCTTACCCTTACCAAATTTAATTTTGCTTGACGTAATATGGCACCCTCAAAAAATCATATGTTTCTGAAAAGTTTCAATAATTTTATGAACCTAGAAATGTTTAATGTATTTTTTTTCATAAGAGGATGTTATGAAGCTTTAATGGACCTATTCAGTTTGAAAAAAAATCCGAGAAATACGGTATTTCTCGAAATTTCTCTGCCATTTCTGCATTGAATTTCTCGGGATTTTTTCCACATTTAATAATAACTCGGTTGAAACTCTTCAGATTAGCATGAAAGTGTAACCTTTCAATATTTTGCCTGTTTTCAATCTTGCCGACAAATTTCAAAGATTTGCGAATTTTATTCATCAAGTTAAGTACTAACTTCCAAAGTAGCCCCTTTTGCGGATATTTTGGAAACTTTGGAGGTTCATTTTTCGTAACAAACCTTCCAATAATGGATAAAAATTTGAAGACTTGATAAAAAATTTAAAATAAAATAAGATACCCAATTTGTTGAGGGATAAATACCCCTTCTCGAGGGTAAAGATTAAGCAAGGCTATAAGATACAAGTAGAGCACAAAGTATGTTCAACTTGATACGTAAAGGACGATCGTGATGTCTCACTGATAACGATTTTTGATTTTGCGCAGGGACAAATATAGAATGAAAAAAGTCCAAACCGGTTCGTTGATCCTAGCTTTTTAAAAGTTCAAGTTGATCATTCCATCTTACATGGAAAAGTTAGGATAGAGTCGGGGAAATAGTACATTTAAGTTAATACTTACTTTACCATAAAATTTCATGTGTTATCTTAGTTCGACAAGAACTTTCAGTTTTCTTGAGATTTAATTAACTCATTTTAATTCAGAAGCATGCACAAGTAAAGTGAAGGAAGACGAATCAGGCCCATCATGCTTGGTGTGCGGCCGAGTCGCGAACACCGGACACCATTATGGTGTGACAGCATGCCTTGGATGCAAAACATTCTTCCGTCGAGTCGTCCTACAACCAAATCCACCAAAATGCAAATATAAAAACCAATGTATAATGGAGAAAAGTGAGTCCCCTGCAACCCCAAATCTTTCTTTCCTGCATTTGTGTTCGTTTTGTAATTTTCAGATGTGAATGCAAAACGATTGTGCCGAAGTTGTCGATATATGAAATGCAAACAAGTTGGAATGACGGAAGATGGTAAATAATAAAACGTTGTGAATATTGTGGTAAATTTGTCGATTCATTTTCTAGCACTTCACCCTTGTCGCGATGTAATCGGTCGGCGTAATCGTCACAATTCCGTAGACTCTTCCCCAATTTCCAGTCCACCTTCACTCCCACCACAACTCACTGTAAGTTTTCAAATATTTTCCGAAAACTTTGTTTTGTCATTGGAGACGAAAGCGACAATGTTTTCCAGAATAGAATACAGATTTTTTGTGAGGACGAGCACGAACTTTTGCAGAATATTTGCGATATGGATACAGACATTCGGACAAGGACTGCGAGGATTTTGGGTGAACCGGCGAATGGTGATCAAGAGATTCATTTCTATAGTCCGGTATTATTATTATGAATATTATTTCGAAATCATAAAATTTCATATTTTCAGTCATGTAACTATAGCAATGTATCAGTGAACAATGGAATCGGCCCTTCTTTGAAAGTTGATATAATTTTACTTCGCGAATGGGTGAATCGAGTTCCAGAGTTTTCTGAACTAACAGAACGCTATCAAAAACACTTGATGCGACGCTTCTGCCTTCGATATACCGTTATAGAGCATGGTCTTTTTACTGCTCAAATGCCAGCTCATAAAAATGTTTGGTAAGATTAGATTTCTATAAACTTATAGAATATTGCAATTTTTTCTCTATTTTCAGGTTCCTTTCTGATCGTACATGTCTAGTCAGTGAATTCACAAACATCCCAGAAGAAATTCGTAAATTCCTTACACCAGCAATAATAAGCGAGCAAAAATTGCTAGCCCCTTTCACATCAATGCTAATTCATGAGGTTGGCGACCCACTTCGACGGCTGAAACCGACATCTGTGGAAATTGCAGCAGTTAAAGTGTTGATGCTGTTAAGTGAGTTTTGATTCAAAATTGGTAAAACGAATCGATCGCTAAAATTTACAGAACCAACATGCCTCTGTGATGCGAATGGTGAACTGGCGACAAAGAAAGATTTAGAAATTGTACAAAAGACAAGAAATCGAGTGATAAGTGGACTACATTCGAACTACACAAAACGGGGAATGACTAATGATGAACTTTGTATTCGATTAGGAGAGGTATTTTTTTGAAATTTTGAAAATTATTGAGTATTCATCAGGCAGCTGGTATTTGAAGGAGGGCTGTGCGCAAATTGTAACTGCTGTAAAATCGGTTCAAAATTTAATTATAGATACCTAAACAATAGTGAAAAATATTGCAAAAAACTATAAATGTGAAAAAATGGGCACTTGGAATCGAACTTTGTTCTCAAAAACCACCACTTGCGCTCAGAAGTTCGATTCCGGTCGTTCGCGAGTTACAGTTATACAAGCTTGTGAACTTGCCTTCACATACCCTAGAGGCATACGTGACGTCATACGCGCATATCTCTTAGTGGAAATTGAATCCCTATTCCTTATGATTAAATTTTGAATATATTAAAACCCGAAGATTTTCTTAACCAAGAGATGCACTACTATGAAGTTGAACACCCGATTTTTAAGCGTCTTTTTCATTTTTGTGACCCTAATTTTTTAATTTCCTAAAAAGTTCACATCAATAGAAAAAAACGGCAAAAAAACTGCAACCTTCGATTTTATCAAAATAAATGTTTTAAAAGGGTTTCAATTCATACTTTCAATTCATGTTCCAAAGGGGTTTCAATTCATTTTTTCAAATTTTTTATGAAATCGATAAATCAATTTCAATTTTTTTCTGATAAGAAGCTCTTACTACATCAAAAAAACGTTTTTTTTTCAGATCCTAATGCTTTCCGGCGGAATAGAAATATGTGCAGACCGAGCTCTAGAAGAGATGCATTTGCTGCGAGTCTTCAATCTTTCATCATTTGATCAATATAGTTCCGATGTGATATTCGGATTCAGCAGGGATTTTTAGTGTGAAAAACAACAAACAAAATAAAATTCTTTCGTATAAATATGTTTTTAACAAATAATAACAATTTCGTTTATTCCCCGGGTAATAAGAACACAGCGCCAAATCGGTTGGACAAAAATGGGCCGGCTGAGGCATCGGTTGGCTGAAAAACAAGTCTTTTCAGGGGGTGAACAAAAGACTGCAAGTGGTAATGGAATCAAACCTTTTCGAGATCTATAAAAAGTTGCATTCTTTTGTCAGGACTTCCCATGAATTCCTGTCTGACTCGATTCTCTTCTGCTCTTCCTTCCGTCACTTCTTTCAATCGTTCTAATAACTCCTGTTTTGTCAATAGTTTCATTTTGTCGCGAAGTGTTTGCATTTCAAATACTGAAACAATTGTATCTTCAGGTAACGAAAATTATTTAGAAATTACATGATAAACCAGACATTTTGAACAATTTGAAGTGGAACCCTTTTCCACTTCCACCACCACCCCCACCACCACTATCAGAACCATCGTCATCCGAATGATCATTTGATTTTTTACCTGAAAAAGAAATTTCACCGTTCGGGAACAAAAAATTTAAAAAATTAATAAATGAGAAACCGTTTGGAGCCCTGTAAACGACCCAAAAAATAGAAAACAGTCAAAATAAGAGATTTAAATTTATTTTTATGAATGTAATCACAAATTATTGAATTTTTTAGAATTTTTTTCAACGAAGATTCATATTCTAAAATTTTATGAAAGATTTTAGATTTTTTCAGACTAAATTTTATTGTTTTTTCGAATTAAAGACATTGGGTCAGTTAATTTGACCCTTCCAGATTTCAATTTCAAAAATTAAAGCTTTTTCTCATTAGTACAATGCAATTTATGCTAAGTTACATAGGTAAATACAAGCTTCATTGCAGCCGTCCAAAGTTGAAAAAATCAAAATTTGAATACGCCCGGTCCGTGCGACGCGGTCGATGTCCTTGCGACGCGGTCGGAATTGGCGCGAAACACAATTATTTAAATCTGACAACATATTAGTATTTTTTGGACCGCCTGGGAAAACATCCCAATTTTGATTTTTTGCCGAGAATTTGGATCGTGTTAACTGACCAGCTACTAAAATCAAATAAAAAAAGATTTCATAAATTACTCAAGATGAGCAATTCACCAATTGAAAAAGAGTAAAATCATTAAAAATCAATAAAAATAAAAAAAACGGCGAATAAAAAGTTTCAAATTTAGATTTATCCAACTTTGGATCGCTGCAATAAATCGGCCTTTTCCGATGGATTGAACCAGAATCAAGAAGGCATAATGCGTTAAAGACAGTGTGTCAGTTAACTGGACCCTACCAGATTTCAATATTAAAAATTAGAGCGTTATTTTCTTAGTACAATGCAGTTTATACGAAAAAAAATATCGATAAATACACCCCTCATAGCAGCGGTCCAAAGTTGCGAAAAATCAAAATTTAATTACGCGCCGGATCGTGCAACGCGGCCGGAATTGGCGCGAAACACAATTATTTGAATGTGGTTACATATTGGTATTGTTTTCTCGACCTCCTGGGCCCCCAATAAAATTTTTTGCCCGATTTTTAAAATGTTCAATTACCTTCAGAACTCTTCTTCTTATTATTATCCTTCTTTTTTTTTGGCTTCGCTTTTTTGGCAGTTTTCTTTATTTTTCGTGCCTTTTGTTTTGCCTTTTTCTTCTCAGTTCGTTTTCTGAAAAATTGAGATTTTTTAAAACAAAGTGAACGGTTATACGTATTATAATAAAGTTGTTGAATTTTTATTTTTATTTACTTCCTGTTGAATTTTCAACGATTTTTTCAGATGCTGTACACATTTGAGGTTTATTTTTGGATTTAAAAGAAAACACCTGCATTAAATAAGGAAAATGACCAACTTTTGTTTCATTTTCGAGTTTCGCTTCTTTGCCGCAATTTTTCGCTTCGCATTTTTCGTTTTTGTCTTAGTTTTCGCTTTTGACTTCACTGGTCCTTTTGTTTTTGGCTTGTTTATTGGTTTTTTGGCTAATGCTTTTGGAACTTCTGAGTAAAGGAATTTATAAAAATAAACAAACGGCGTTTTCAAAGTTATTTCTTACTTTTCGGAGGCATTCTATGGTTCTAATTTATCACAACTTCACACATTTATTGTTTGAAAAAATGAAGAATTTGAAAATGATGAGGCGTGTGATAAAACGGAAACCAAATGAAAAATAATATTAAGTAACAAAAAAAACAAAGATCAAAAGACGATAAACTTCAAAGTCGTTTCTATCAAAAGCCGAAAAGAAGCAATTTAAGTTTTTTTTTCAATGATTTGAAAATTAAAAAAAAACACTTGGAAGCAAACTTGAAAACAGTTTGTTTTTGAAATTCTAACCTCGTGTATTTTGAAAGTGAGCTTTAAAGGAGGACTTTACGGAGATAATAACTGTACCTTAAATGAAAATAGATTTCATTCTCATTCCAAATCTGTTTTTAAAATTTTCTAAAACCGCCTAGAAGCCGAGAAAATTTGCTTCAAAACAATGGCCTAGAAAAAGTGTCCACCTGGCCGAACTTTTTCCTATGAGCTTTTTTCGTGTTTCGTTAATATGTAGTTATGTAGAATGCTTACATTAATCCTTTTTTAAAATGTTTTTCATCTTAATTTATGTTTTTCATTTTTTTTTTGGATTTTTCATGCCTGCGGACTAGTTTTCGCCGGTGGCCACTTTTTCTAGGCCACTGTTTTGAAGCTCATTTTCTCGGCTTCTAGGTGGTTTTAGAAAATTTTAAAAACATATTTGGAATGAGTATGAAGTCTATTTTCATCCCAGATGCATTCATTATTGTCATCTCCAATATTCTTGATCATGAAAGTTGGTTTTGACCTACCCAGAAAATCTAAGTCTCTCACACCGTCACGCTATTTTTAAATGCGATCGGTTGTGATGCGGTCTTTTAGTAGAAAATGGATGATCCAAAATTTTAACTTGACAATATTTCCGTAAAGCCCTCCTTTAAAGACAATGTATCAGTTAATTTGACCCTTATTGATCTTAGTTTCAAAAATTAGAGTTTAGACGCATTTATAAATTTAAATTTATACAAAATCATATCGAAAAAATGAGCGCCTCATAACGGCGTTGAAAGCGGAATTTGAATGAGCGCCGGTCCGTGCAACGCTATCGGAATTGACACGAAAAACAATTATTTGAATGTGTTTACATATTTGTTTTGTTTTCTCGACCTTCTGGACCCCCTTTCGAATTTTGATTCTTCTCCTTGAATTTGTGTTACCTGACCAATTGCTAATAGTCTAGGCTAACTGCTCTCAATGAGGTTTTAATTCTTTTGATTAAATTTTATAAATCTCGAAAAAAAATTCTTTTGAATTTTTATGAATCTCAAATTTTCTCGAAACACATTTTTTGAGTTCCAAGCTTTATAAAGAAACCCCTCCCCTATTCAAATTTTTGAGCTTCAACTTATTTGAAAACCTGCATTTTAACCTGTTGTGTTTTACTCGTTCCCTTATAATATATTCAGGATTTTAATTATGCATTTCTCTCACGCCTGCATTTCCGTTCGTACTGTCGAAAACGTCAGAAGTGATGATCTTCTGATTCGTGGCGAGACCTTAATTTCTTCTTTTTTCAAGCCGACTTATAGAAGAAAATTGTCCCTCAACTTGCTTCATCTTTAATCATCCTAGAAATTGTTTATGCATTAGCTAAGTATATAAATGAGTTATTTTGACACTATAAGTTGTCTGGAGGAATTCTCATGAATAGGGCAAAGCCGTCATGTCATTTCCAAAACAAGAACGCTTTATCATATTATATTTACTCATCTGAAACGGGACACGGGTTTATTTTTCTAGTATGTTCTATGGTTCTGGAAACTATAGTCTCATGAGAAATTTGATGCTTATTCAAAGGATGGAAATAATTTCGAGAAAAAAAAAGAAACCAGATGTAAATCCAGAAAAAACTGAGCTCGAACAAAAGATCTATTGAAGCGTAGGAGAGAGGACTTGAAATTCCGCAACAATTTTAGAATTTTTTTTCTCAACACCTTTGCTCTTCCGCCTCCACTCTTCATTGTGTGTTCTTCTTACTTTTTTTTGTTAACTTTTGAAGTCAGTCTTTTTTTTTTTACTTCAATCTCTCCCTTATTTTCTCAAATTACTGAAAAGGGTTGTGTCAATGTTGAATGCTATAATGAAGGAGCGTTAGAAATCTGAGATATTTTTAGCAATATAGATTTGTGTTGTTTTTTTAATGATGTTCTAAAAAAATTGAGTGTTTGTGCACATACTGCTGACGTTCTTAGTTTATTCCTTCCTAACTGGTGGTTTAGCAGTGAAGTGGTTAAAGGAGGGCTTTACAGAGATAATGAATGCAACCGTGATGAAAATACACGTCAGACTCATTCCAAATCTGTTTTTAAAATTTTCTAAAACCACCTAGAAGCTGAGAAAATTAGCTTCAAGACAATGACCTAGAAAAAAGGGCCACCGGCGAAAACTAGTCCGCAGGCATAAAAAGTTTAAAAAAAAAATGAAAAAAACATAAATTAAGACGAAAAAAGATTTTAAAAAAAACTAAAATAAGCATTCTGCATAACACTTTATTAACGAAACACGAAAAAAGCTCATAAGAAAAACTTCGGCTAGGTGGACACTTTTTCTAGGCCATTGTTTTGAAGCTCATTTTCTCGGCTTCTAGGTGGTTTGAGAACATTTTAAAAACAGATTTGGAATGAGAATGAAGTCTATTTTCATTTTAGGTACATTTATTATCTCCGCAAATCCCTCCTTTAATAATACAAATTCAAACCTAGAGTAGATACTTTTGACATTGGACAAAGATGACTTAGAACCACGTTCAGATATGATTTTTCATTTGTTTGAATTAAATTGTCCATTTTTCTTTAACTGTATTATTTTTTGGCCGCTTTAACATTCAAAACTTGTTCTAAGTCTGGTTATTAAAATTATATAACCTAGCTCAAACCTCACAATTGTGCTTGCAACCCAGTTCCAACTTCATTTAACTGACAAGCGAGACTGTTTCTCAACCAACGAACTTATTTATGAAAGTTAGGCTCACCTCTAACGATTGAGACAAACCCACGGCCTTCCTTTGTAATTGTAAACAAAACTTGAAAACAAGAAAATAAATGGAACAGCATCTTTAAAGCGTCATTCAGTTAGCATCGTGAATAAAAAAATGGAACTTTCTGATTAATTGTTCCATCTACGGTAGTTTTGAATTATATCCAAAAAAAGCCCCCTTCCCTTTATCATATAACTTGCTTTTTTCAGAATTTTATTATTCGATCTTCCCGCTCCTTTGAAGCGTTCAAAAATCTCAAATTTAAGATGTCGATTTTGAAAAAAACCGTGTGTTCGCGTAATTGTTTCCATTGTGTTCAAAGCTGTTTTTGCCGACTTTTTTCGTCTCAAAGATTGAAGATCATACCTAGATTATATCATATTTCTACATACATATGTACATCATGAAAAAAAACTCCCGCCTTTTTTATGAAAGTATCTAATCAGGATTTCAATAGTCACACACGCCTCATTTTTAAAATGAGGTCTTCCGCACTTGTCTTCCGTTTTCCTGTGAAAAACTCCTTCTGGACTAATTAAAATTAATCAGTTCTTTGGACTTTTTTGTATGAAACAAGGAATAAAAGGTACAAAGATCCCCTCCATCACTATATTTGTGCTCTTGACCAAGTTCAAAACAGAAGAAGCTGACAAAAAAACATAAACTTCCTCGAATTTACATATTTATTTCCTCCGAAAATATTTTTTTCCCGTTTTATTTATCATAACCATTTTTTGCAAACAAATGTTGCAAACAAAAACTTTTGGGTTTTCTCATTTTTTGATGAGCAAAGAAAAAAAACTGAAATGTTTATTGGTTTTTGGGCTCCATTTTTTTTTGGTTATTTGTTCGAATAAAGAAAATAAATGAGAAGACACTGAGGTTTGTTTCTTTAAATGAATGATCATTAATTATTCCAATGCCTGTCTTTCATTGCCTAATAAATATTGCTAAATAAGCACCAGTCGAAATTAAAATTTGAGAATGTTTCATTAGTTGATATTTGATGAATCTTAAATCAAATTTCTTATTTTTTTTTGAAATTTCAAGACAGTGTCTGTTAATTTTCAAAAATTAGAGATCGTGCGACGCTGTCAGAATTGGCGCGAAACAAAATTATTTGAATGTGGCTACATATTGGTATTGTTCTTTGGACCACCTGGCAGGGATGGGCGGGAAAGACCTTTCGAGAAATTTTTTTCCCGGTTCCAAATATCGGGAAATTCCGGGAAATTCGAAAATTCAACTCTAAATACTGGTTTTATCCTGATTTTATCGATTTTACTAAGTTTTCAGAGTTTATAAACATCCAACGATAAAAACGAAAGAATAAAACATGAATTAACGCAAGATTTTGAATAAAACAAACATTTTTCAGAATTGCAAAATGAGTTTAAAAAAAAGAAAAATGTTAAGTTTTCTTATTTGAGACTTCTGGAGACATATTAATCAATTTTAGTAAAGTTTCGTTGATTTTTGTATTGTCAACTAAAATATTCTTGATCTTTGCGTTTTGAGGGCAGCTCAACCTCACAGTCGCTCCGCACGAACGCGACGCGGCTGCCGACGCTCAACACACTGGAAAATTCGCGGGAAAATGAATTTTTCAAATTTTCCAGTGTGTTGAGTGTCGGCAGCCGCGTGCGTGCGTGCGGAGCGGTTGACAGCCCTCAATGATCAAGAATATTTGAGTTGACGATAGCTTGATCTTTTCGAATTTTTCATTTTCTTAAGTTTTTCTATTTAAACAATTTCCCGAAACGTTTCAGAAAATTTTCGTGAATGGGAATTTCCCGTCATGGTACCGGGAAAACCGGGAATTTTTCATCCCTGCCACCTGGGCTTCCATTCGAATTTTGATTTTTTTTTCCTTGAATTTGAATCGTGGTAACTGACTTTAAATTTGAAATTTCAAAAACTTAGGCCTAACCTGTTGAATTTGACTCACGCGTTAAATAACAAAAAAATGCACTAGAAAGATTCACACTTACAAAAATTTTGAAAAAATAAAAGAAAAACATATTGGATCTTGGTCGAAGTATTGTAAGGAAGGACTTTACTAACAAATGAAACTGGGATGAAAATAGACCTTGTCTTCATTCCAAATCTGTTTCTAAAATTTTCTAAAACCACCTAGAAGTCGAGAAAACAGTTCTTATTTTTTCCAATGCAACTCACGAGCCAAAACAATTTTTCACAATTCATTTATACCGACGAAACTTGAAATTCACCACCGCAGTATTTTTATTCCGAGCCACTTTCACTTCTTCTTGTTTTTTTCGTTCAAAACAAAAAAAAAGAATGGAAAAGCCGTCTCGTATGCATATTAATTATATCGAGAAATATGTGTTTTGTGGTCCAAAGACATTAAAATTTAAGAATTTCGAGAAACATCGGCTCAGACAACAGGTGGGTCCATTCGGAAGAAATTAGATGCAAGGGGTGAATTCAGGGGTGCATTCCGAATGGATTCGGGTTTTTCAAAATCCCGCTGACCTGAACCTGATGATTGAATTTCTCACTTTCCTTATTGGCTACATCATTTTGAATGCATTCGAAATGCACCCCCTACCGAATGGTTCCATTTCTCCGAGGACCTGTATTTTTATACTTTTTCATAACGAGCTTTAAATTTTTGTTGCTAGGACTTTCTTTATACTAAACAAGTCCAATTTTTAAATTATGGTCGTCAATTGTAGTCACTAATGGATTTTCAAACTTTTCCTTCTTTTTTCTTTCGTATTTTTAAAAATCAATATTTTTTTGAATTTTCAGATGTTTCCAAAAATCTTCAGTCTCTTCTCAATTCTACTAGTGAATGAAACAATGTCAGCATGTGAGTTATTTTTTGTTTTTTTTAAAGAAAAAAAAACTTCCTAGTTTTTATAAATTAGTTTTCTTCAATTGCTCATTAAGCATTCCCGACGTAAATTTGATTCTTCTTGAATTCACGATCCTTAGAAATCACGTGACTAGTTTGGGATGTAGGCGGTTTCAAAATAGATCTTGAATGGGTATTTGATATAAAATGTTTGCTGAGAATTCCCACATATATGAAATTCATAAGATTCTTCCGAAAAATACTGGAAAACTTTGTCCTTTACTTTATTGAACTTTTGTGTATTAATTTTTTGTATAAGATTTTCTATTCTTTTCTCGTCAAGAAAACAGACAAATTACAACATGTTTTTTGATATATTGATGCTCAAAAAACACATATTTCAAAAATTTTCGAATGAAATTACATATTTCAAGTGTCTACGCTAGCAAGCATGAACACATTTCTTCGGTGCTTCCGAATTAAATTTGTGCTTTCTGATCCACAGCTGCTTGCGCCTGAATATAAAATTAGAAAAATTTTCAAGCTCGGAACTTTTTTTGTTGAAAATAAATCTGCTTTTGTGAAATTCTTTAAAAACTTGTTCCTTTAAGGAGCAAATATTTTTCAGAATTATTGTTTGTTCTTAGAATTTCTGATTCTGTGATATTTTCAACAAGCTTAGAAAAGGTGTCGAAAGAGAAGCTTGTACAGTAATGAAATAAAATTAAAATAATTATAAAATTAAAATTGTTACTCATCAGGGGAATTATCGGCATTAAACGGCTCGTGTGCCGCCACTTCAGTGCGCAAGCCGATTGCATGCCGGAACGGCTCCGAAACGACACCGGTGCCGATAAATCGGCTCGACATCGGCTCGCTTGCCGCCAAAACAGCGGCTCGTATACACCACGCGTGCTTCGACGTGCCGTTTTACTGCTCAGGGTGGAAATAAGGGCCTTTTCAAGTATTTCAAATGCACTTTAACAAAATAAAAATGAGCGTTCTCAAGTTCTCAGCACTTTTTTACCGATAGATGTTCAATTAAGATTCACAGCTCTGAAAGACAAAGCATTTCATTGAGTGAATTCTTGGATGCTTCATCTAGACTAGTTCTCGAGAAAATCTTAAGGTTAAACTTTCCCAAGCATTCTCATTACATCATTATAAATACGGTCTTGTTCATGACGTCACAGTTGACATGTGGGGTTATTTAAAGACAGTGTACATCAGTTCGTATTCGTGTCATCCGATCGGAAATTTCAGGCTTGATTCAGACCTAGCTCTCCGATTTAGCGGTACCGGTGCCGTTTCGGAGCCAATCGGTTTGCGTACCGAATCGGGAGGCATGCGTGTCAATTACAAGTCGCCACGGCACGCGTGCCTATCACACGCCGAAGGGGCGCGACGCTAGCCGTTTGATGCCGATAATCCCCCGAGCTTAGTCTAAAATTTGGTTTTAAAACGATTTTTAAACATTTTCTTTACCCTTAATTTATTAATAACACAAATACTTAAATTTTTCAAAAGTTATTCCTATCAAATTTAGACTTAATTTGAGTCGTCAGATATTCCATTTTTTTAAAATCAAAATTCGGAGTATATCTACTAGTACACCGCCTTTAATATCCACTTGGTCGCTCCCGAGCCTAGTCCTCTCGCTCCTCATAACTTCTTTTTATTTTTCATTGTTTCAAGGATTAATATCCGATCTTTGAACGTTGAAATTTCATTCATCTAACCCAAACTAACGGTTTTTTACTACCTAGTTTGTCTTTTTATGAATCTTGTTATTCTTTTTTCAATATTTGCATAAGCTTCAAAAAGTTTTTTTCTTGTTTTTATTTCCTTGTTTATCAAAACGGAACCCAAAAAAACAATTTTCTGTTGCCAATATAAGCGGTCTCTTATTTCCAAGAATCCTTCAGATTTACCTCAATTTGATTTAAATCCCATTCAGGTTTCAAATACTTCCTCTCTAACAAGTTTTTGTTGTACTTTACTCTCGAGTTCCAAAATGTGACTCAACATTTAAAAAGTTGCAATTTTCCGATTTTTTTTCATCGAATAATTATAACTTCATTTTTTCCTTTTCATGTCATCCAGTCAAGCGACAAAAGGAACAGAACAGACCAATTTTTCTTCCCTTTTTTCAATGTCGACTGCCTTTTGAATTCTTAGAAAAAAGTCAGTATATATAGAAAAACATCTTCACATTCAATATTTGCATTCCTTTGGATCTAGTTTTTTTTTCAAAGAAAACAGGTTCTGAAAATGGGTAAGTTTAAATTTTTTTTAAATAAAAAATAAAAGTGGTTCAAAAATCGATTCATTTTCAGATAACGAAACATCATCCATTTTGACGGACATTTTTCGAGGATACGATAGAAGAGTTCTCCCTTTCACTGATGGTCCGGTTATTGTTAATATGACAATTGTGTTGGGGATTCTTATTGAATTGGTATGATAAACTTAAAGACAAGGTGTCACTGTATTTTTTAGAAAGAGAATCAACAACTTGCCGCTTATGTAATTTCTCATACTCAAAGATGGGTTGATGGTAGATTGACATGGAATCCATCAAATTATAGAGGACAGAGAGAGGTTATCGTTCCACAAAACATGGTTTGGATACCAAAACTTTTTGTCTACAATAGTTTAGAATCGAAAGATATGTTGACTGAAAATCGAGCGGATGTTCGATTGTATCATGATGGAAAAATCAAGGTATTCAACGTTCTTCGAGAATTAAAAAAACCAGAAAAAATATTTTATTAAAGATAAACATCCCGCAATACGTGCAAGCAATTTGTCGAATACAAACTCAAGCATTTCCATTTGATTGTCAATTCTGTGCCGTTGCACTTGCGTCTCCACTTTTAAGCGTAAAAGAAATGGTTGTGAATGCAACTCAACCACCGAAGGATTCTTATTTCACTGTGAATATTTTTTTGCAGATTTAGTTATGAAGTTATGATTATGTGTTGCAGGGGAATGCTGAATGGTTTCTTTTCAATGTGACAGTGAGACATATGACGTTTGAGGAAGAGGGCGAATCGAGAGTTGAGGTGAGTTTCGCAGATGTTTGGAAAATATAAAAATACAAAGGTTCTAGAAAAAATAAAGACATAAATTCTGCTAAAAAATGTTTTCTCACTTTTTTCAACTTATATGAACTTTTCATAAAATCGCAACTATCCTTCATTTTCCATTTGATTTTTAGTATTAAGTAGCTAGTAATACTGCTGCAATTTACTAGTTATTTAACATGATGTTTTGTAAAATTAGTGGTTTTGTTCTACAAATTTCATACCATTAAAACTTCTTAAAATTATGTTAATATCCCGTCTTTAAACCTCTTGCGAGTATTGCAAGAAGTGTACAAAGCTCATTAGAAAATTGTTTGATTTAAGTTTGTTTATTATTTTTATTATGCTCTTTTTTTGGCACTGGAATTTCCATCATTATATTTACAAAAAGGAAAAAAAACTTGAAAAAAAACAGTCCAAAGACCCCCTTTATCCCCTAGTTTTTACCGTTTCCCACGGTACGGTAGATTGCAAACACAACGACTTAAAAATGCACTATGATGTTTAAACAGAAGGTATTGTGAAGCTAAGTTTTTATTTCCGCTCATTTTCGGCTGCAGGCGACAACGCGACCGCAACGCGCCCAAATACAAATTTCTCAGTTGGTCTCAAGCGTTGCGGTCGCGACGCCTTCGATTTTATCAGTGGGGCAGCCGAAAATGAGCGGAAAAAAAAATCAGCCTGACAATTTCAGAGCGAAAAATTCAATAAAGTTACATTCATTCGAAATTTTAGATAAAAGTCAATTCTAGTTATTGAAACAGTAAATTTCTGCATCGTAATGTTTGTTCTCGGACGTATATTTGATACCAGTTTAGAGCAGTGCACAGTGTTTCGAACCGGTTCCACAAACACCCGGATCTGACGGTTCCTGTCCTGAAAATATAACCAGTTCTACCCGGGTCGGAACACTAGTAGTTCATAAAAAGTTATATAATTTTTTTGCATAGAAAATCTTGAAATTAGTAACCTGCAAAATTAACCCAATTTTTCAGATCCATTACATTTTTCACCTCCAACGCCGCCCGATTTATTATATCACCGTCATTGTGGCGCCAACATTTTTGATATCCGCCTTATCAATCCTTGGAATTTTCAGCCCTGGTAGTAACGATGGTCCAAGGAATGAGAAGGTTTGTGGTAACGAGTCCCCCTCCAACTTTTTGTTATTTGCCCCTAACCTTAGAGGGTACCCTATTGCTAATTTCAAGCCTCCTTTTTATGCTTTTGGTTCTTCTAACTGAAATATATATATTTATATATTCTAACGTGTGTATGTCCTTTAATCATTTCTTTTATAGACTCAAAGTTCTGAAAATGTGAGTTCGAACCAAAATTTTCCTTAATGTTCTATTTTTTTTTCTTTCTCTCTATCTTTAAACTTATTTGAGTGTTTTCGCGATTAGACGTAAAGTAGCTTCCTTAACAATTTAAATACTTTACTTCGTACCGCGCATGTTATAGACCTATCTATGTAGTGAATGATTCTTTCCTCGTATTTTACGACTATTTTCAGGGTTTGCAAAGTGTATTTTTAGGTGTCATTGGGATTAGGAAGCTTATTAGCAATGACTGTTCTTCTGGGAATTGTTGCTGGAGCAATGCCGAAAAGTAATGATATACCATTATTAGGTGCTCATTTTCAGATAAAACAATTAAATAACTTCTAATTTCATAATTTTCAGGATATTATATTCTTGTGGTTATTGTCCTCTGCGCTGTAGCCGTTGGAATTTCAATGGCATTTTTAGCTGTCAGTCGACATTATATACAAAAAGGTTAGGTTTTATTGAGAATCGGATCCTTTACTATTTTTGGTTTTCTATTCCATTTTCATCTTCTTCACAATATTTGAAAACCTATCACAAACACAGGAATGAGTCCCTTCAATATGTATAATAATTTTCAGAGCAAATGCCTTCAAAAAACTTGCTTCGATTTTTGTTCCTAAGCGAATATCGAAAACGAAGGTCGACGATTTTCAGAGGTGCTCACAATTATAAGTTTTTTACGAAAAATGAAAAGTAATGAGAAATGGATTTACATAAAATTGGATGGTTATTTTCAGCTCAATGTCTTCGAAAATACCAGAAATACAATCAATATGTGCGATGATGGAGGAAATTGCAGATTCTCATCGGAGGATGAGACGGAAAACAGATATGAAAGCGAATAAAAAATTGGTATTATTTTTTTTGTTTTCTACTTTGGGATTTCTTTTTTTTGCTTTATACTTAAGAAATTATCGCCAAAATTACCTTTAAGGTAAACCTTAAAATTCGAACTTTAAAGGGAGAGTTTCCGGAGCTAATGAATGCATCCGGAATGAAAATAGACTTCATTCTCATTCCAAATCTGTTTTTCAAATTTTCTGAAACTACCTAGAAGCCGAGAAAATGCGCTTCAAAACAATGGCCTAGAAAAAGTGACCACCGGGAAAACTAGTCCGCAGGCATAAAAAAAATGAAAAAAAAACATAAATTAAAATGAAAAAACATTTAAAAAATGGACTAATAAGCATTCTGCATAAATATTTATTAACGAAACACAAAAAACGCTCGTAAAAAAGTTCGGCCAAGTGAGCACTTTTTCTAGGCCATTGTTTTGAGGGGCGTTTTCTCGGCTTCAAGGTGGTTTTAGAAAATTCTAAAACCAGATTTGAATGAGAATGAAGTCTATTTTCATTTAAGTTACATTTATTATCCCTGTAAACCCTCCTTTAAAGGTAATTAACGCGACCAAAATCACCTCCCGTCACCGATCCATTTCTTCACTGTTTAATTTCTTCCAGATCGAACTTGAATGGGCACGAGTTTTCGCACGTTTCGATTATTTCTTCCTCGTGGTTTTTGAAACGCTGAACCTGTCAGCATTGGCGGTTTTTCTGCGAGTCGCCTGGTTACCAACGCCCGAACTTCGAGACCAAATTTTATAACTTTTGTACATATTACATTTTTAAAGCATTTTTTACGTGTCATTCTCAAGGATATAATTTTATTCATCGGTTATACATAATAAATACTACATATTAAATTTGAGATCACAAAATGTACATGTTTCAGTTTACTCTTTTTGAAAAATTCACAACTTATAGAAAAGAATCAAGGGTTGAAGATCTTTCAGTCAGAAGGTAGGATTCAGTGCAACATGAAGCTGAAAATGGAAATATTTTTAATTTTTTCTTTAAACATTTTCAGAAACTAACATTCAACTTCTTTTTGTTCAATTGCCTTAGGTACTTCTCTTTTCAAAAGAGAAGAAGTAGTTTTCGAATCCAATCTTTCATTTCCATAATGAACAGCTGAATGAGATGTTGAGAAGAATGGTTGGATTATTTCGGTGAATCGGCTGAAACTTGAATTTTCAAAAAAAAAGTATGTATTTTGATAGTGATCACCTTTTGACCATTTGTCTAAATTTGTCAGAGAAGACAAGGTAGACAAAAAATGAAAGTGAAACATTGCAAAGCCCAAGAAAAACCGCTGAAAATATTTAATTTGTAAGTTTCTTAAAGGAAGGCTTGACGGAGATAATAAATGTTCCTTAAATGAAAATAGACGTCATTCTCATTCCAAATCTGTTTTTAAAATTTTCTAAAACCACCTAGAAGAAAATGAGCTTCAAAACAATGGCCTGGAAAAAGGGACCACCTGGCCGAACTTTTTCCTATGATATTTTTTCGTGTTTCATTAGCGAATAGTTATGCAGAATGCTTATATTTGTCCTTTTTATGGTTTTCGTTTTAATTTATGTTTTTTTTTCCTTTTTTTTGGATGTTTCATGCCTGCGGACTAGTTTTCGCCGGTGGCCACTTTTTCTAGGCCATTGTTTTGAGGCATCTTTTTTCGGCTTCTAGGTGGTTTTCGAAAATTTTTAAAACAAATTTGGAATGAGTATGAAATCTATTTTCATCCCAAACCCATTCATTAGCTCCGTAACCGCCTCCGTTAAATTGATTTTTCTCAATTTCAAAAAAAATTACCAATGGTGTTCCAAACACATATCGCTGGTTCATTAGTCACCGACGGCCCAAATATAGTTGCATATATAAACACGGGTATCGGCGGAAGTTCAGCAATTAATTGCAAGCCTGTTGTGATCAGAGTGATCCTTGTGACGCACCTCTTCTCAGTTCTGAAAGCGAATGTTTTCTTGTGTTCTGTTCCTTATAATTATCTCGAAATACGAGTGTTTCTTTTTTGACACTTACGTAAAATGAGAAGTAAACTCGGTTCGACGAAGCACAAGTTTCCAGAGAATAGAGATTGCCATGAAAAGAAGAAGGCCCATTGGAACAATGATAGCCATGAGAAGATTGGCAAATGTGTGGAATTTTTCGAGATAGATCATTAGAAAATCTGAAATTTAAAAAAGTTTTAAAAATTTAACTAGAATTTTACCTTCTGAAGCGTTGATATTAACAAGAACCCTATCACAACGAGTTGTCAAAGTAACAGTACGATTGAATTTGTACATCAATGCTAAAGTTGCACCAACTGCAATGATAATCATATAACTTTTTGATAAGTTTCTCTTTGTACAAAGTGATTTTGATTGTGATGGGAAGAATACATGTAAATAGCACTCCGCTGTCATCAATACTGTCAACCTGGAATAATTTTGTTGTCTAGCTTATTCAATTAATTCCTTACCACATTGCACAAAAACCAAAAAGATTTACGAAGTAGATCTGGTATGGATAATAAGTCCAATAGATTTTGTCAATTTGTGATCCTGGCTGCCATGCACTGATTATACGTAAAGCTTGTGGAAGCATGAAAATCAATGTTAAGGAGTTCATGAGAAGACGGGTACAAAGCATTCGAATCGCGATGTAGTACTTGATGTGTTCAGAGTTGTAGATGAGAAGGTTTACAACATTTCCAAAAACAGCGAAAAGGAAAACGAAAATGAAGCCATAACCGACAAGAATAGTATAAAGTGGACGATCTTCACATGAGAGCTGAAATTGGTTGATTTGTTTGTGGTGGTTTTGTTTTTTGTAGAATTTCATTTTTATTCTTGCAAAATGTGTTAATTTCAGAAATTTGGATCTAATTTTACAAAATTATTGAATTCCTTATTTTTTCAAATGATTTTTTAACTTTTCAAAAAAATTCTTGCAACGCGGACGGAATTGGAGCGAAACACAATTATTTGAATGTGGCTACATGTTTCTCTGTTTTTTCGAATTCCTGGGCTCTCATTCGAAGTTTGATTTTATGCATTGAATTTTTATCGGGTTAACTGGCAAGCTGCCTTTAAAGGTTCTCTTAATTTGCCGTAATTTCTTATTAAATCTACTCTTTTTGATATTACAAAAAAAAAATTAAAAAATTGTGCAAGTTACAAAAAAAGTGCAAACAAGAAAACGGCAATTTCGGGGCGGGGGGACTAACTTTGGAAAGTTAGTCCCTTGAACGTAAGAACTACTGTAGAAATCCAAATTTTTTTTTTTTTACATTCCCTGCTTTTTAAGTTTTTTGTCAGCAAGTGCTAACTTTTGAGAGGTTAGTCCCTCAGAAATTGTCTTACATTGTTTCTAAACTTTGTCGTGGTTTATGTTCAAAAAGCGTCGATTTGATAGGAAATGTTAAGAAAACCTTTAAATCTATACTAATTCCAATTGCGTCATTCTAACTTACCATCATTTTTTTGCAATCTTCCAGATGTGCTTGATGAAAACGATCAATTAGCATTTGAAGCGGATTTTCTGTTGTATTTCCAGCCAGCAGCATCTGAAATCTTTCAATTTTCTTCAGATAAAGTAATTGCTTCTAAAATTTAAGATGCCATGTTATGGCCTGGCAATAGTGGTATCCCAGGAAATGAATATTTGACGTAAGTTTCAAACAAAATAATTATTGTCCAGAAATACATTTAAAGGCATTGTTTATCCGGAAATATAATATTTCAAAGAGCCCCCACTTAATCCAAAATTCCACGTAAAAAGAAACTTACAGCAATAGGATCCAATTCGACGACATCTGTTTCCTCCACAAAACTTTCCGTAACATTTGTCGAATTCGAAACAACAAAAGCATCTTCCATTGTCAGATTTGACATTTTCGAAACAATTACGTACTGAATAGAATTCAGGCGTAGTTATTAACTAGGCAAACGCTTTCGTGAGAAATGTGAAGAAAATAAAATATGATTAGAGGGTTTACAAAATCTACTGATGACTGATTCCTTTCGATAATAATTATATATGTTAAACTTGTTAAGCAGAAGAAGGAAAAGTAAACGACCAAAACTACAGTAGGCTGAATACTAAGGGAAGGTAAATAGCAATTATGAGGGAACATTTTTTGAGCTCGATTTGGAAATAGATACACTTGAACAATATGTTTTCATGAAATTAAAATAGATTTCGGATAGGACACACTAGGATACACTAGGATTGATTAGGTCACTAGGACATACTAGGTTTGACACTAGGCTTGACAAGGATTGAGGTGTGGTTTGACAGACTAGGCTAGGATTGATTGATTACCCCAGTTTTGAATATGAGACAGAAGAAGTAAGTGATTTTCCACGAATAACTTGATTATATGTTTTCGGTCCGCTTTACAAGGATGTTGTTTACTCCCCAAAATCCGAATTTTCAAATTTTGTGTTAGTTCCAATAGGGCCCATGATTTTATTCTTTTTTGAAGTGTTACGAAATTTAGTAAATTATAAAGCTCCAAAATACCATCTTTTAAAAAACTTCTCACTTTGGAGGCTCATAACTTGCCCACCTTTAAAGACAGGGTGCCTCTAAAAGTATGACTTGGTGGCTCGCAGCCTTTAAATCAAAAATAAAAATGTCATATTTCGCATTGCAGAGAGAATAAAACCAAAAAATTTGTTTATTTTTTTGAAATTGAAACCTATTTCATTTTTTATACCGATTATCACATGAGCAATGACGAAACTAAACTCAGAAAGAGAACATATAAAAGTGATAAATACGTTGTTTGATGTAAGCTTCTCTTCTAAATCAAAAATCAGTTTGTAACTTAGTTTTGTCTAAAAATAGTTTCCCAAAAAACAAAAAAAAACTGAATTCAAAGAGGAGCTTGAACATAATCTCCAAAATAAGATGACTTTTTCATCCGAACCGCCCACAAAGATGTAACAAAGCAGCTTTTTTTCATTTATTTAATTATATGCTTCCTGGTTTTTTTTTGCTCGCCAAAGTTTAATTAAGATTTTCATACGTTGAAAAGTTTACGAAAATAGTTATAGTACGGTTTCAAAATTAAAATCGAAAAAAATGAGGGAATGAGGGGTTTTGAACACAACGGTTTGCAAAGGGAAGTTGTTTGGAACGGTGAGGGCCAAGAACAAATTGCCAATAAAATCGTAATGAGGTCGTTTGGAGTGGACGTTGAGGTTAGAAAAATTGATGACGGAAAAAATTCAAAAATTCCTTTTAAAAAAATAATTTTAATCAGAGAAAAGCTGTAATTGTTGGAACATTTACATTTTTGAAAGAATTCTTTCAATTTATAAATACTGAAGTACAAAGAACTCAATTTTTCGGTGTTCGTTTTTTTCCCTCAATTTTCGCCATTTTATGCTTTTTAATTGGCTCATTTACTTTTCCTCATAATCTTCCCTTAATAAACGAAATGAGCGAAACCATTAATTTATTCGAGTTGTTGAATACATTTTTTTCAGGATTATGAAGCTGATAATTAGTGGACCGAATTTTAAATGTTTCATGAAGATTGCTTTGTATTTATCAGATAACCTTTATTTGGGAACATTTCCATGAAGAAATCGAGAATTGAGTGGAATGTAATACCAATGATCGCATTCTTAAGAGACAATGTCTGAGTCGCGTTAAATTTAACAGGTTAGTATGTGCCCTAGGCCGAATAATTGTGCTATCAACTTGAAACTTCGTGTGTGAGTGTGTTAGGGGTCAAAGATTATTTTCGTACCACAAAACCTGTGAAGTGTCCCGGCGTTCGGGGGGAGCTCTCTGTTTTGTCTTACAACTTTGACTAGCTATAACTTTGCTTATTTTTTGAACTACGAGCAGATATGCATATTATTAGAAAGCTCTCATTATGTTCTACAACTTTATTGTTGACAACAAAGCGCAAAAAAAATGTTTGAGTATGAAAATGTTGATGATAGAAAATTAGATTTAGTTTTTCATAATTTTCAATTGAAAATGTTAAGTCATTCAGACTTATAATTATTTGTATCTACCGTAACCCTATGTTGTAATTTAAATGATTTGATCTACGCGCTGAAAGTTGTATTTCTATTTGTATTATCGTCTACCCGCATTCCCTTTCGCCCTGTTTTTATTCTTCGTTTTTATATATAGTTTGTGCCTGTAATAAAGCAGTGATAATTTAGCCTTTGTTGCACGACACAACAAATTGGCGATCAGGATTGTTTTTTTTCGAACAAAAACCGTGGTTTTTCGACAAAATTTTTGGTTCTTTTTCTTCCTTTTCTCTACTTTTTGTTTCTTGTTTCGTTTTTGTCTGCTTCCGTTTGATTTTGTCAAGCTGGAACATTGTGTTTTAAAAACACCTGACTGGAACGGCAAGTAAACATTCTTCAAAGTTTTTTTGCACTGTTCATCTCGTGCTGCCCGTTCAACGTGGTTTTGCTGGGAGAACGGTCAAATTAACTTCTCTCTCCAAAGTTTTTTTGCACTGTTAATTTCTCGCTGCCAGATTTTTGGATTTGCGAGGAGAACGGTCAAATTAACTTCTCTCTCCAACGTTTTTTTGCACTGTTAGTTTCTCGCTGCCAGATTTTTGGTTTTGCGGGGAGAACGGTCAAATTAACTCGTCACTCGTCATTGGAAGATGGACTCCACAATGCAAACCTTTCTGGCTCAACAGATCAAGCAACAACAGGACTTCTTCAAGGTCCAACAGGAGCAGTTCATTGCAGCAATGAAATCGGCTCTAGAAGCCAAAGAGACCGGCTCCACTGCCGTGATCAACTCGTTGAGCAATCGCATCCCGTCATTCCATTATGCACCCGACGAAGGTGAAACTTTTGATCGTTGGTTTTGTCGCTTTGAAGACATTCTGAAAATCGATGGAAAAAGTTTGGATGATGCCACCAGAACCCGCATAGTTTTGTCGAAACTGGAAGATCGTGAAGCAGAGCAGTATCGCAGCCACATCTTACCAGAAAAACCAGCAGATGTTAAATTTGATGATACGATCAAAAAGCTGAAAGATCTTTTCAGCGAGACGAAGTCACTCGCAAGACTTCGATATGAGCTCTTCAGTGTCAAGTTTGATGGAGGTGATCGCAAAGACTACACCGGTCTTGTCAAGCGTCGTTTCAACGCAGCCAAATGGAACGAAATGACAAGCGATCAAGCAGAATGCCTTCTATGGATTATCGGTCTTCAATCCGCTGAACACTTTGAAATTCGAGTCCGAGCTCTCAAGGAACTCGAAGCAAAACCTGATATCAAATTGACCGAGCTTACTCAGATGCTGGATGAAGTCATGGCACTTCGTAATGATGCAAACTTCATCGGCGGAACTGTCGATATTCATGCCGTCAAAAGTCGACACAATCATCGTAAACCGTCAAGTTATCCCGCGAAGAATCATCATCTGCAAACACCCCCGAAATCCTCACAAACCTCAGCACCACCTTCTCCATGTCCAAAATGTGGTGGTATGCATTGGCGCCGAGACTGCAAGCTCTCCGAAAGCACAGTCTGCCGCAATTGCAATAAATCTGGGCATTTGGCCAAAGTCTGTCGTCAGAGTTCGAGTCAAAGAAAGTCAAACAATGCCATATTTATTGCTCAATCTTCAGTCAGAACTGGTAACCGGATCTACAAAAACATCAAGATCAACGGAAAAACGGTTCGAATGCAACTTGATACTGGTGCTGAAACCACCGTCCTCAATGTCAAAGATTGGATCGCTCTCAATCGCCCAGTATTGTCGAAACCGAACAACAATCTGTATTCAGTCAACAATACAGAAATTCCCGTCAAAGGAGTATTCACGTGCAATTTCGTTCTGAATGGACATAATGGATCTGGAAATTGTTACGTTACAAACACTACAACATTGCTTGGTATGGATTGGATCAAGCAAGATCCAAATTTGTATAATCTACTGACAAATAGTTCCATCAATGCCATAACATCAAGCAAGCCATATCTCGAGAAACAACGCATGATTATTCAAAATCATCTTCAGACGTCCTTCCCAAACGTCTCCGCTGATGGACTTGGTCGCTGCACCAAAGCCAAAGCTTCTCTACAGCTTAAACCATCAGCTAAACCAACATTTTGCAAGGCCAGACCAGTTCCATTTGCAGTTTTGCCACGAGTAACCGAAGAATTGAATCGATTGGTTAAACAAGGTGTCATCACACCAACCGATTATTCTGATTTTGCAACTCCTATTGTTGTCGTCGAAAAGAAGAATGGTTCAATTCGGATGTGTGCAGATTATTCAACTGGACTTAACGATTCATTAGAATCGCACCAACATCCGCTCCCAACTGCTGAAGATATATTCACAACCCTGAATGGTGGAAAATACTTCACTCAAATGGACTTGGCTGAAGCATATTTGCAAATTGAAGTTGAAGAGCAGTTCAAGAAAATGCTCACCATCAACACCCATCAAGGATTATATTTCTATAATCGTCTTCCTTTCGGAGTCAAGACAGCACCCGCAATTTTTCAACAAATTGTCGATACAATGATTAGTGGTCTTCCCGGTGTTGCTGCATATATGGATGATATTATTATCAGTGGATCAACCATCGAAGAGCACAACCAACGGCTCAAAGAAGTTTTTCAACGTATCAATGATTATGGTTTTCGCATAAAGCCCGAAAAATGCGCCTTTCTTATGACCGAAATAAAATTTCTTGGATTTATCATCAACGAACTCGGACGTCGTCCCGATCCAATGAAAGTCGCTGCCATCAGCCAAATGCCAGCACCAACCGATATTTCGAGACTTCGCTCTTTTCTCGGAATGGTACAATTCTACGGTACATTCGTCAAAGATCTTCACACTTTCCGAGCACCTCTGGATGCATTGACGAAAAAGGATACAAAATTTGTTTGGTCCAAAACTTGTCAAACGGCATTCGAAAAGATCAAATCAATCCTTCAGTCTGATTTGCTTCTTACCCATTTCGATCCATCACTTCCTATCGTTGTTGCCGCCGACGCATCAAACTACGGTATCGGAGCCGTTATCACCCACCGATTCCCAGATGGATCTGAAAAAGCGATCTTCCATGCAAGTCGCTCCCTCAACGATGCTCAAAAAGGATACAGTCAAATTGAGAAAGAAGGCCTCGGATTAATTTTCGCTGTTGAGAAGTTTCATCGCTACATACACGGTCGAAAATTCCTTCTTCGAACTGATCACAAACCACTCGTTTCGATTTTTGGTTCAAAGAAAGGAATACCCGTCTATAGCGCGAATCGTCTCCAACGTTGGGCTACCATTCTTCTCAACTACGATTTCAAAATCGAATATGTCAATACTTCATCATTTGGACAAGCTGATGCGCTGTCACGCCTCATTGCTACAAATATGAAAAATCTGGAAATTGAAGATCGTGTTATTGCTAGAATTGAATCTGAAGTCGATGCTTCACACTCTGGAATTATTGGAAATCTTCCAATCACAGCAACAGCAATTCGAAATTCCACACTGGCCGATACCACCACATCAGCCGTACTGAAACATGTCAAATCTGGAAATTGGCCCAAATTAGATAAATCTTCACCAATTTGGAACTTCTACAACCGCCGTGAAAGTCTTTCCATCGTCAAAGACACACTGATGTTTAGTCATCGCATTGTCATCCCGTTGCCGCTCCGTCGCAGAGTTTTGAATACACTACACAAAGCTCATCCCGGTACTGAACGGATGAAGAAAATTGCTAGAAGTTATGTTTATTGGCCGTCAATTGACAAAGACATCGAATCTTTGGTCAGGAACTGCAAAAATTGTCAAGCTGCAGCAAAGAATCCTGTCAAAACATGTCTTGAACCATGGCCTACTACATCTGAACCATTTGAACGGATTCACATCGACTACGCCGGTCCAATCAACGGAATGTATTTCCTCGTCGTTGTCGATTCGTATTCAAAATGGCCCGAAATTCTTCCAACGAGAACTATTTCGTCAACTGCTACTATTGAATTGCTTACTCCGATCTTCGCAAGATTCGGAAATCCGACACTTCTTGTTTCGGATAATGGAACTCAATTCACGTCTTCCCAATTTGCTCAATTCTGCACCTCGAGAGGTATCAAGCATCTCCGTTCGCCACCATTCCATCCACAGAGTAATGGCCAAGCCGAACGCTTCGTTGATACTTTCAAACGTGCTTTGATCAAAATGAGAGGGGAGGAGACAACACAAGAAGCACTTCAAACATTTCTGCAAAGTTATCGTTCAACACCTTGTCAAAGTTCACCAAACCAAAAGTCCCCTGCTGAAAACTTTATTGGTCGAAAAATGAAAACAGTTTTGGATCTGATGCTACCCACCAATTCATCTGAAGATCACAGCCAAGATCAGAAGATGAAGTATCAGTTTGATCGTCACCATGGAGCAAAACATCGAGAGTTCAACAATGGTGATGCTGTTTTTGTGAAAGATTATCGATCAAAAGCAACGTGGATTCCTGGTACCATCATTCGTCGAAATGGCAAGGTCACCTACATCGTTGAATGTCAAGGAAAGCGCTGGAACCGTCATGCAAATCAGCTGCGTCGTCGTGATCATCCAACTCATGCTTCCCAACTCCTCGAAATCTTCGATCTCCCAGCAAAGTTAGTTGCCAACCCGGTGACTAGACCTGCTACAATTTCAGCACCTCTGAGCAGTCCAACAACTGTTCAGAATTCTCAAATTCCAACGCAATTACCTGCAACATTGCCAATGACACAACCACCGACAGCAGTACAAGTTCCCGCAGGAACTTCATCAGTGGCACTTCAACCACCACCAGCTGCGCAAGTCCAAAGACGATCAAGCCGTACGATCAAGCCCGTCGACCGTCTCCAGATGGATCCGAACAAGAAATCATACACCTAATAAGTTCAACGCTTATTCAGGGAGGTGTTAAGTCATTCAGACTTATAATTATTTGTATCTACCGTAACCCTATGTTGTAATTTAAATGATTTGATCTACGCGCTGAAAGTTGTATTTCTATTTGTATTATCGTCTACCCGCATTCCCTTTCGCCCTGTTTTTATTCTTCGTTTTTATATATAGTTTGTGCCTGTAATAAAGCAGTGATAATTTAGCCTTTGTTGCACGACACAACAGAAAAAAACCCCCAATCCGGTATAAAATTTTTGCGAATTCCTGTAGAAAATGATTTTACCTATCGAATGATATATAGAAGATCAAAAACAGAGGGGACCATTGTTTCGAAAAATAGGAAAATATGTCAAAAAATGACACTTTTTGGCCAATAATACACATTCAAATGAGCTGTAAATAACTTAAAATTGAGCTTTGTGTTTCAAATTTGAACTTAAATGGTTGTTTTTATCATTTTCTTTCATTTCGAGCCATTTTTGTCAAAAAGATTTTATTTTTATTTTCGATGACTTTCTTTTGGTCAATTTTTCGAAAAATTTTGTAAAAATTTTTTAAAACGTTTTTTGCTCAAAAATGTTTCTGTTCTTATAAAAAACGACCAATTATGATGTTTACGACATAAAATTGGCAAAAAACGCAAAACAATTTTTTACAAAATTTTTCGAAAAATTGACCAAAAAAAAGTCATCGAAATTTTCAAAAAAAATTTTTTTTCGATTTTTTGACAAAAATGGCTCGAAATGGAAGAAAATGATAAAAACAACCTTTTCAGTTCAAATTTGAAACAAAAAGCTAAATTTTAAGGTATTTACAGCTCATTTGAATGTGTATTATTGGCCAAAAAGTGTCATTTTTTGACATATTTGCCTATTTTTTGAAACAATGGTCCCCTCAGTTTTTAATCTTCTATATATCATTCGATAGGAAAAATCATTTTCTAGAAGAATTCGTAAAATTTTCATACCGGATTGGGGGGTTTTTCATTTGAAAATTATGAAAAACTAAATCTAATTTTCTATCATCAACATTTTCATACTCAAAAAAATTTTTTTGCGCTTTGTTGTCAACAATAAAGTTGTAGAGCTTAATGAGAGCTTTCTAATAATATACATATCTGCTCATTGTTGCGGAAATAAGCAAAGTTATAGCTAGTCAAAGTTGTAAGACAAAACGGGGAGCTCCCTCCGAACGCCGGGACACTTCACAGGTTTTGTGGTACGAAAATAATCTTTGACACCTAACACACTCACACACGAAGTTTCAAGTTGATAGCACAATTATTCGGCCTAGGGCACGATGATTCAACGCGACTGGGACATCGTCTTTAAAAATCACCATGCTTTGCTTAATCTGAAATAAACTTATTTTTTTCAGATGGCTCACTATTTAGTCGTAAATAACCAAAATAATAAATATTTTTCGAAAAAAAAGTGTGTGTACAAATTAAAAATCTGAAAAAGGAACAGAAATACATGGCTTTACTTATCTTTAAGGTGTATTTTTTTCAATTTTCAAAAATTCAGCGTCTTTCAAAAAATTATAAATTTGGGGCAGTATAATCCGGTAAATCAAACGTGCTCTATAGAACAAATGTGCAGAACACAATTATTTTTCCGAAAGGATTATATTTTTAATATTCAGATTCAGTATGAACGTTTTATGAATCAGTGGGTTTCCTGTGTTTAAAGATGGGGTGACACCAATTTTGTTTCAATATCAGTAACTAAATATTTTGCAAGTTATGCAATATTGACAATTTTGCAAAAACAAAAGTGAGAAAATACTGTTCAGTGAGTATTTATTCGAAACGTACAGTATTTGAAACCGTTTCCATGACGTTTTATTGGAAGTGATTTATTTGGCTGTTTGCCAGCTCACATGACGCGTTTAGAATAGGTGTGAGCGAACACGTGGAAAAACATCACTCACTTGTTTTATGATGCTCGTGATTCGATTACTTATTTGAATGTTTTAACACATTATCGATTATTTTACTTTCCGCGTCTTTCTGAATTTTTGGCTAAATCTTGGCACATTAGTTGACACACTACCTTGAATTAGTTTTCAAGGAAAGCTGTAATTTAAAACTCAGTAATTGAATACCTTTTTCAAAAAAAAATCTGTTTCAGGCTTAGTTGATTAAAATGTGAACCATTTACATATTCATTTGTATATTTGAGATTGGATTTGGTCTTTTGTTTCAATTAAAAATGATGGATTAAAATTTTGGAAAATTAATCATAACTCGGTTCCGACATTTCAGATGAGCATGAAATTGCGTTATCTTGAATTCTGGTCTATTTTCAAATTTGGGGGTTTCATAGTCGGCTCAAAATAAACTAGTGTAGAGAGCAAAATCCAATTTTGTGTAAGGTATTTTGAATATTAAAAAAACTGGAAACCATGTAAATATCTACATGATTTCCAGTTTTTTTAATATTCAAAAATGGTCACTCCGTTCTTATTCATTTGTTGTGTTTTTAAAAACCATTGTTTTATCAATGTCGCTTTGTAGTAACATTACTCCATTCCCTCGTCAATAATCAATTTACAACACTGATTGATAATAAGTACATGAAAAATAAATTATAGTACTTTTTGGACCGGTATTATAATTACTAATAAAAACAAAAATCTTCAAAATTAGAAGAGAAAATTCATCGAATTTGCTTGTTTTTTCTGAAAAATATTGGTAACACTTCCCCAAGAAAAAGAAAACATTTCAATGTAACACCCAATTGTTTCCTTTTTAATAGATGTCTTAATTTTCTCGACATTACATTCATTACACAATTTTCAACCACCTTTTCGTTCATTTTCTCTTTTTTCAGTTACATTTTCTATTACTGTTTTGCCTCAATTTCTTCTTATTTACTAGTAACGAACATTTTCTTGAAATAATCTTGTCATTGGTTCAAAACAAGCATTTTATTTTTTTGTTATTAATTAAATAATCAAAATATTAGTCAAAAAAGTTTTCGAGAACTATTAGAGCCCTCTCGTTTTTTTTTGAAATTATATTTAATTGCGCGAAACAAAAAGAAGTGCACTTTCAACTTTGCCCTTAATTGTAGAGTCTATTTTGCTCATAATTGTAGAGTGAATTTTGATGCCTTATCAAAATGAGAATAAAAGTTCCTAGCATCTTGATAATTGCAAAACTTGTGAAGTTTTTTGTTCTTCTCGTTCATTGTACTATTTGTAGTTATGATATTTTTATCAGAAACTTGAGGAGTTAAGTTTTTTCACACAAATTTTAACTTGCTCAAAATTTTTCACGGATTTCTGAAGACCTGTTATAAAACTGGGAAATAAGTAAGTATGGTTAAAAATTACATTTGATTTTAATAAAACTATAATTTTCTCGATTTCGTAGGTCAATTAATTAATTATGAGCCAATAAAGGCTTAGTTTAAATTTAGCTTGATTAGAATCTCTTGTCAGTTTCTGTACAAGATGCATTTTATGTATGTATTTATCAAAAAAATGTTATAACCTTTGAAGAAATAGCTGAATAGCCTTAAAGACAGTGTGTCGGTTAATTTGATCCTACCTAATTTCAATTTCAAAAATTAGATCTTTCTCTCATTAGTAAAATGCAACTTATACGAAAAATATCGACAAATACACGCTTCATAGAAACGGTCCAAAGTTGCAAAAAATTTCAATTAATTTGTCTTTCCAAATATATTTTTCACATTTTTGAAAAATTTCACAATGATTGAACAGTTCTTTGAAAAGTTATAGCATTTTTATTTGATGCACACACAAATCGTAATTTCCGCAGTTTTATGTTGACTCTTCAAAAATTTGAAAAATCAGCAGCTTTTCGAAAACAGAGTAAGAACTTCTCCCGTGAAGAACACATGTCTTCATCAATTTTTATCACTAGTTTGGAATAAGCCGACAATTGATAATTGCAAACAAAAAACAAAATAAGATTTAAAGCGTTCAGAGTTTCGCAGGAAGGACAATTATATTTTCAAGAAGTTATTTGCTGTCCAAAACTTTCAAAAAAAACTAGAAATTGAGCTTACAATACGCAAAAACTCACTATTTTTTTATAAAACATTTATCATTGGATCCTTATTTTGAATAAGTTATTTTTATTAAAGTAAACTATAAAACTATCTTTAAAGGCAACTGGTCAGTTAACACGCGCGCATTCAAATTTTGATTTTTTTCAACTTTGGAACGCTGCTATGACGCCAGTATTTATCGGTGTGATTTCGCATAAATTGCATTGTACTAGTAAGAGAACGCTCTAATTTTTGAAATTTAAATCTGGTAGGGTAATATTAGCTGACACACTGTCTTTAAGAGCCTCCTCACGGCTCAATTTAATTTTTTAAAAATAGTTTAATCAATATTTCACATTTTCAGCTCAACGAAATGTTGTATCCATTTCTTGTTCAAAAGCCCACACCTCATTTTAATACCAATTCCTCCTTTTCTCGTTCTCAACCAGAAAACCATTATCAAACACCTCTTCCAAAAATATTTGATAATATTTGTATGATAAAATCATTTGATCACCACAAAAACAATTCACTAGACTCCGATAATAATATCAACATTTATTTCTTCATACCTTTTTCTTTAATTCTTAAAATTGCCCAATATTTCAATTAAAGTTTTAGAATGTCTGTTCAGTCGAAATTACTGGAAATTGCGGTTGATCCCGATAAACGAAAGAAAGCTTTGATAGTTGCGGCGGCTGGTGTTGTATCACTAGTTGCTATTCATTGGGTCAGCGTTTCGTCAAAATGTAAGAGTTTTTTTAAATGAAAATGGAATAAAATTTTACAGCAAAATATGGAAAATTGGAAGAAAAGCTGGCAGACCGGAAGAGGACGAAAAAATCAACATTTGATCCGTTATTTATCAAAAAATTAAAGGATTTATTAAAGATTATGGTACCAGGGGTATTCAGCAGAGAAGCTGGAATTATTGGTATAAATATTATCTGATTTTTTTTCAATCAACAATATCTTCAGGAATGCACTCTTTGATATTAATATGCAGGACATTTTTGACAATCTATGTCGCTCAGTTAGAAGGAACAATGGTACAATCAATTGTTGAGCGAAACGTCCTCCAATTTGTTATTTATCTTGTAAAATGGGTTTTAATCGCAATTCCTGCAACATTCGTCAATTCAATGATTCGATTCTTTGAATCTTATCTTGGCTTAGCTTTCAGAACTCGGCTTACTCAACATGCATATAAACAATATTTTTCCGTATGTCTTTTTCATTTTAAAGGATAGCTTTACGGAGCTAATGAATGCATCTGAGATGAAAATATACTTAATTCTCATTCCGAATCTGTTTTTAAAATGTTCTAAAACCACCTAGAAGCCGAGAAAATGAGCTTCAAAACAGTGGCCTAGAAAAAGTGGCCACCGGCGAAAAGGATTAATATAAGCATTCTGCATAGCTGCTTATTAACAAAACACGAAAAAAGCTCATAGGAAAAAGTTCTGCCAGGTGGCCACTTTTTCTAGGCCATTGTTTTGAAGCTCATTTTCTCGGCTTCTAGGTGGGTTTAGAAAATTTTAAAAACAGATTTGGAATGAGAATGGAGTCTATTTTCATTTAAGATTACATTTATCCTCTCCGTAAAACCATCCTTTTAAAATAAAAATGTCTTAATTTTGTAGGATCAGACATACTACGCAGTCTCAAACTTGGATTCCCGACTACAGAATGCTGATCAATGCCTCACTGAAGATATCACAATGTTTTCTCAAAGTGTTGCTCATTTGTATTCTCACCTGACGAAACCTGTTCTAGATGTTGCACTTATCACGTGAGTTTCGATTCGATTTCAACCAAATTTTCAGTTCTAAAAATTATTTTTCAGGTTCACTTTGCTCAGACTTGCCGTTCAACGAGGTACAGGGAAAAATACCTTCTTGCCTAGTTGCCTAGCCATTGTTTCCATTTCTGCGACAGCAAAAATATTGAAAGCTGTTTCACCGAGGTATTTCTGATATTAAACAATATTATTGTTATAAAAAACTATTCCAGATTTGGTCACATGGTTGCTGAAGAAGCAAAACGTAAAGGACATCTGCGATATCTTCACTCGAGAATTATTACAAATTCCGAAGAAATCGCCTTCTATGGCGGTCATGAAGCAGAATATAAACAATTGGCATCAGCCTACAATTCACTCTACCAACAAATGATGATGATTTTCAAAAAACGGATTCCATATATTATGATTGAACAGTTTTTGATGAAATACGTATGGTCTGGAACTGGAATGGTTATGATTGCATTACCGATTCTGGCGGCAGAATATGCGGATGATGAACGTAGGGCATTTTCAATTTTCAATGTTTAATATAATTTTTTAAACATCTAATTATAGATACAAAAAGATTGGAAGATTTGCCAGACAATGGAGTTTCTGAAAGAACTCGAGGATATGCGACCGCTAAAACACTTTTATTCAATTCGGCAGATGCGATTGAAAGGTTGATGACTAGTTACAAAGAAGTCACTGAATTGGCTGGATACACTGGACGGGTTCATGAAATGTTCAAAGTTTTTGATGATGCGAAAAAGGGCATTTATCAGAGAGCTGTTGTGAATGGAGCAGATGGGAAAACAAGAGGCGAACGATTCGATACAACCAAAATTAATGGTAAGTACTAGTTATTGGAACTTCAGAGAATTACTAGATGTTTAAGGAGGGCTAATGAATGTATACATACCTGAAAGGAAAATAGACTTAATTTTCAATCCGAATAATGTTTTTTTTATTTTCTAAAATCACCAAGAAGCCGATAAATTGGACTTCAAAACAATGGCCTAGAAAAAGTGTCCACTTGGCCGAACTTTTTTCTATGAGCTTATACTCTTATATTAGTCCTTTTTTATGGGCTTTCATTTTAATTTATGCTTTTAAATTTTAAAAAAAATTATTCCTGCGGACTAGTTTTCTCCGACGGCCGCATTTTCTAGGCCATTGTTTTGAAGCTCGCTTTCTCGGCTTCTAGGTGGTTTTAGAAAATTTTAAAAACGGATTTGAAATGAGTATGAAGTCTATTTTCATCCGAGATGCATTCATTAGCTCCGTAAAATCCTCCTTTAAAACTTTTTGGAAAAAGCATAAGTTTTGTTCAAATATGGAATCGAAGCTTTTTTTTTGACTTCCGAGTTTGCTCTCAGCCCTCATTTCTTTCCTTTTCTTATTTGCTGGTTTTCATTACTTCGATGACCAATTCAGGAATCATTACGGATTCTGAAACGGACTCCATTGTACTAAAAGATGTGCCAATAGTGACTCCAAACGGTGACGTTGTTGTGAAAAACATGAGCATCAAAATCTCATCAGGAATGCACGTTCTCATCACTGGACCGAATGGATGCGGCAAGAGTTCATTGTTCAGGATTCTCGGTGGGCTTTGGCCAGTTTATCGGTATTTTTTCCAATATTCTATAATGAAAAACAATAAGCATATTTTTTATAGAGGCGAGCTTGAGAAGCCAACATCTGATAGAATGTATTATATACCGCAAAGACCATACATGACACTTGGAACTTTGAGAGATCAAGTAATCTATCCGGATACTGTTGTTCAGATGAGGAGGAAAGGAGTGACGGATCAGGATTTGATGAGAATGTTGAGAATTGTGCATTTGGAGCATATCGTTGAGAGAGAAGGTGGATGGGATTCGAAAAATGATTGGATGGATGTGTTATCAGGAGGAGAGAAACAACGAATGGGAATGGCGAGAGTATTCTATCATAAGTAACAAAACATCTAAATTCGATGAATAGACTTTTTTATTCAGACCAAGATATGCACTTCTTGATGAATGCACATCTGCTGTTTCAATCGATGTTGAAGGAAGTATTTATCAAGCAATTAAAGACGCTGAAATCACGTTGCTTACAGTCACACATCGACCAAGTTTATGGTATTTATTAACAACTTTATGCAAAAATTGTAATTGTAATTCATCAGGAAATTCCACACCCATTTGCTACAATATGACGGTGAAGGTGGATATAAATTAACGAATCTGAATGAGTCCACAATTGGAGAACGATTGAGTTTCTCGGAAGAAAAACAGCAATTAGAAAGTAAATTGGAAGAGGTCGGAAAGTGGAAAGAAAGGCTTCAGGAATTGCGTCAGGTAGATTTTTTAAAAATTGGCGAAAATTTAACCACAAGGTTTTTAACACCTCGCTTGAAAATTCCGATTATATATTCTGACTCTCTGAGGGTATCCGAAAACCGAAGATTGTGAGCATAATCTAAATATTTGCAACATATGTATAAGCTTGTGTTTTGGTGAACAAGTGATATATGAGCTCTCAAAAATGATCATATTTCTAAGACGTTTTTAATAAGATTATAATAATCAACAATTGGTTTAGATCTTTGTAGTTTTGTTTGTTGTAAAGGCTAAAAATATTTGTTGATCTTAAAGACAGAGTGCCACCTCGATTTTTATTTTACAGGAGGTCATTACAGAGAATATAAATGACGTTAAACCGCAGAAAAATGCATAATTATGTTATAAGGGGGTTTCTATAATTTTTAAAAGTTTATAGAAGAAAAAAACGGAAAAAAACGAACTATCTGCAAAAAAGTTTCCCCGGCGGAAGAGTTTTGGTTTCTAGTCCGCGATAGTTTGGGTTCCTAGGCCACCTATTAAATTAGTGAATTTTTATTCATTCTTTTTGCATTTAAAATGAAAAACACCTTACAATTTCCATTTTAAATGCAAAAACAAAAAAAAATGAATAAAAATACACAAATTTAATAGGTGGCCTAGGAACCCAAACTATCGCGGACTAGGAATCAATACTCTTCCACTGCGGAAACTTTTTTGCAGGTAGCTCGTTTTTACCGTTTTTTTCTTCCGTGAATTAAAAAAAAATTTTAAAACCTTTATAACATAAGTTTTTTTCGGCGATTTAACGATGAAGAGTTGATTTTTAAATTTTTCTCTGTCACCTCCATTTAGGACCTTAATAAGTGCAATGTTTCCTTTAATAGAAGGTAATCTCCCCGTTTCCCCCATATTTGAAACATTCCAGAATTTCTAACAACATTTTTCTTTCTTCGACAATTCTCATTTCCATGTTCAAAAATTCATTGCTTTAAAAAAAAAACTTAAGCGCCCCCAAATTAAATTGCAAACAATTCCCTTTTCCATGAAAAATTCAATTTAACATTTTTTTTTCCTCAGCTTCTCGGTGAAGACAAAACTGGCGGCGAACTTTCGATGGATACGGATGAAAGTGGTGAATTATAAAAAAAATTGTTTAATTTCCTTTTTGTGTGTATATATTTTGTTCTAGTTTTTTTATAGGGTACCCTATAACGTTATATATATTTAAATAATGTCTTTTTGTGAATGAAAGAAATATCTTATATTTATTTTTTTTTGATAAATATCACAAGGAATAAAGACAGAGAAACAAAAAATAAATGAAGTTAAATCTTAAATTAGATCACAAAATTATTGGGGGGAAGTTTTACCCGAAAAAATGTTTTTTTTGATTGTACTTGGAAATTTTTATGATTAAAATAAATCATAAATGAGTTTGTTCGGTGTCTTGGTAAAAGGTCATGCTAGCATCACTTGAATTTCTGATAAGTGAAGATGTTTGCCAATTTTTGTTATTGTTGATGTTATTCATTTTAGATGGAACACTTCGGTTTGATGCATTTCCATCGCATATACTTCTACTGGCTGATCTTAAAAGATATAGAATTTAAAAAAAATGTAAAATAGTTAATAAAGCCTCACCTTTTTGGATATTCCGCACCATTTGTTGTCAGAATACTCTGATCATCGACACCATCTTTATTCATCTGAAGCTGCGTATTCAACAATCCATAAAGAATCCAATTTGAAGATGACCCAAAATAAGGGAGCAAATGAACACAATAAATAGCGAAGAGAACGAGTTCAGAATTTGCAGTAGGGAGCCCTAATAATGACATAATGATTGCATAGACCACTGAGAACCTGAAAAGAAATGAGATACTTTGAAGCACATATTTTATAATTTAAATACCAATAAGGAGTCCAGCAAACAAAATAGACGGCAGCGATGAGAACCGTGTAGACAACAACCCGACGGACTGGAATTGCAGAACGTGGAAGAACTCTGAAGTTTGAAAAAATATATTATTTTCCAAATGTGCACTTTTTTAATATTGTGAGCAAAATGTGCACTTTTTAGAATTTTTTCATATGAAACTTAATGAACTTTTTTAATTGGAAATTTTCAAATAAATGTTTGTTATTTAAAGCGACACTAGTAGCAGGCTATAAATAGTGCTTAATCGATCTAATATTCAATATTATATTCCAAAGTGATAATGAAAAAATTTGCAAAAAAAGTAGAAATACAAAAAACGAGCACCCGGAATCGAACTCGGCTGCCACTTTGTTGGAAACTTATACGCTTTTGAGGCCAACGTTCGATCCCGGGTACTCATAATTTCACATTTCTACTTTTTGCAATTTTTGTCACTATCATTTAGGTATACAAAATTGTATTTCATATCGATTCAGCGCCTTATATAGCGTGCGTATAGTGCTCCTTTAAAGACAGTGTATCAGTTAATTTTACCCTGCCCTTTTTCAATTTCAAAAATTAGTGCTTTCTCTAATTAGAACAATCCAATTAACGCGAAATCACATCGAAAAACGAGCGCCCCACAACGGCGGTCGAAAGTTGAAAAAATCGAAATTTGAATGAGCGCCGGATCATGCGACGCGGTCGGAAATTGGCGCGAAACACAATTATTGGGCTTTTGATATTTCCAAGGAATAACTTCGACAAGTAATACATATATTTGGTTTTTTTTTCAAAATTAGATAGTGTTGAAAATTCAGACTTCAATCGTCCGTGTATTTCAATTTTGTTTTTTTTTTCTTAGAGCATTTGTATCATTTTAACTGAACTTTAATTCGATACATTTTTATCGTTATCATCTCCCAAAAGCTTGATCATTTGATCAAAGGACATTTTAGCCAAACTGCCAATTTCAATATATTCGTGCAAAAAAAAAAATAGAGATCGCGATACAATTATTTTGCTAAAAACAGAGGTTACTGCGGAAATATACGTCTTATTCACTCTAAGAATATTTTCTAAACTACTATTAATTTTGCAGAAGTGTGTGGCGAGAGTGCTTTTTGCTTTCTACAATTTTTGGTTCATCTTTCTAATAGGGAATTATAATATCAGACATTTGGAAACCATAAAACTTAGCGACGCAACAAGCTTTTCCCATATTTTTTTAAAAAAACATGTCTGGATCAGGAGGTAGGCATTGAGTCACCTGGTGGTACACTTCACTTTATAAACACCGTAGCCGAAATTCAAAAACAAATTAATTACCGTTTGTGAGCATAAAGTGTGTTGATCAATTTCACATTGAAGTAAACGATAAGAATCAATGGTACAACGTAGCCAAGAATGAAGGTTCTGAAAAATTCATGGTTATTCGAAACTTTTCTCAGGTTTTCAAATTCTTAGAGCATGTTAAATTCATGAACCAACAAAAAAAAAAGATTGGAATGCATATAAGGCACACTCACGTTGATGTAAACCAATAAAAAATCGGTGCTGGCATCATGTCGGAGCATTTGAAGACGCGAACACGAGTGATATTTAGACTTTCATGCGCTTTCAGTTCGTGCAACACCATTTCCTTCGCCTTTGCATATGTGAGCATTGGGAGCAGGAGAACGAATGCGATTGCAGACAAACCTGAAATAATTGAAAATTTAATTATTGGAGGGTTTTTTTGAAATGTGCCAATTACATTTTGTTTTTCATCAATTATGATGTCACCCAATTAGAGTTTTTAATTTCTTAAAGACAGTGTATCACTTAATTTAAATTTTAAAATAACACAATTTTGGTTATAAAAGCTCTGGTGCCCTAGGGCGAATATTACACGGACACTAACTAAGGAGCTGAATTTTTTGGACCATTGTCCGAAAAAAAAACTTTTTTAACCAACTCACACAAAATCGTTGACACAACAAACGTCCGACTTCTGAGCCGATGATGATTAGGATAACAAACCGCCACATATCGATCGAAAGACATTGCCGTTATCAAAAAAGTGCTCACAATTCGACTAACACTTCCACAAATGTGATGAAGCTTGCACATTGCAGTTCCGAAAATCCAGAATCCGATGAGACTGTCCTGTAAGATTCCAAATTTCATGTTTTTTTCTTTATAATCAATTTGTATGTATTTTGATTCACGAGACAGATGTTTTTATACGGTTGTTTTCTTCCAAGGAAACTCGTGTTTCCTATATTTTTCAGATATCAGACACCGTGTTTTTTTCCTGGTTTATTTGTATTCATTATTATTCTAACCAGGAGTCCCCTGCCGCTACGCGGCAAAACTCCTGGTCTACTGCTCGCCTTCGGCTTCGCTTTCCAACACGCCTGCGGCGTGTCGCTTTTGTAAAATTATTCTCAAAAGGGTTCCTTTTTTATGGGGTTCGAAACATGGTGATAGAATATAAATCATACAATTTTTAAAATGTCATCGGTTTTTCAGAAAAACTTACATAACAGTTAGGAAAAGCGCATCGATTCTTTGAAATCGCGCGAGTATGTTAATTTACCATTTCTTTGGATTTCTCTCTTTTTAACCTAAACTCATCCTAATTTCCTAATAATAGCTTTTTCTGCGGCTCGGAGTTTTTTGTTAGTTTATCCTTTATTTGGATTTTGCCTTTTTCAACCTTAACTAATCCTAATAACGTTTTCTACGACTCGCCTCCGGCTTCGCTTTTTACACGCCTTCGGCGTGCTGCTTCACTGCATTATTGCATTGGCGATTTCACGCCTTCTGAAATTAGTTGTCGGGACCGATATATCTTGATCGAAAAGTATTGGAATGCGAGCCGAAGGCACAGAAGAAGCTCGCCTGCGGCTCGCTTCTTCCGTGCCTTCGGCACGCATTCCAATACTTTTGATCGGTGTTCCAACGCCGCTGCGCGGCGAAATGATCATAATTTCAAGTGTAACAATTTCACTGGAACATTCTCAAAAAACCAACCATAATTGTCACATTTGATTATTTATCGAATTATTTAATCTTCTAAAATGGTTATTATTAGCGGCATAATTAAAGAAACGAATCCGAAAAGAGGTTGACGTGAAAGGAAGTTCTTCTGAAAATAGGCTCTTCTTTTACTCTAGCTTACCTCACCTAGTCATCACTATATAACGATCATTTTCTTCGAGTAAATTTTAAAAGAATGAATCTCACCTCAGAAATGACAACAAATAATTTTTCAAATTTGACCTAGTTTCTTGACCTATTTTTTTAAAACTGTTTCTTTTGTGAAATTTTGACTTATTGGAAAAAATGAAGAAATGAAAATCCGCAATCATTAGGTTTCAAAAAGTTCATTCTCTTCCGGTGACCCATGTGGTCTACCGGTTAAGTAATAATTTCTTCACGTGAACCGATGCGAGTTCAGTTCCGTTCAATGTCTTTTGAAAAAACCGCCTAATTTTACCCGTTCACAGAAATTTGTTCACAGAATTTGTTCACAGAAATTTGTTCACAGAATTTGTTCACAGAAATTTGTTCACAGAATTTGTTCACAGAAATTTGTTCACAGAATTTGTTCACAGAAATTTGTTCACAGAATTTGTTCACAGAAATTTGTTCACAAAAAAATTAGCCCCGCCTCCTTATCCATTTATATATAAGGATTAGTCATATTTATTTATGTACTGAAAAACAATATGTTTTCAGAAAATCTTACCAAAATAGCTGGTGGTAGACTCAATGACATCAAAAAATCACAGACACATAGGGCAGCAATGTATAGAATCGCATTGTCACCGCTTCGTTTCATTCTGGAATTGAATAAAATTATTTTAAAACTTAAAGGGGGGCTGAGGGGACGAAATAAATGGTTTAAAAATGATGGAAGTATGATTGTTGATAAATAAATGAAAAAAAAATCCAAAGAAAAACTCAAAAATGGCGAAAAAAAAAGTTCCGAAAAAAAACTCATACCCCCCTCTCTTCGCCCTAATGGCCGAAGAAACGCTTCTTGATTTTCTAGGCCGTCTCTTTTTTCTCGGCCGCCTAATTTTATTTTTTGAAAAAATATTTTTTTTATTTTCTTTTATACATTTCTTTTGAACGTTTATTTGTTTTAATACTTTTTTATGGATAATTTTCTCTGAAAAAAAAATTGGAAAGAAGAGAAAAACAAGATAAAAAAATAGGCGGCCGAGAAAAAAACAAATGGCCTAGAAAACAAAAAGCGTTTCTTCGGCCATTAGGGCGAAGAGAGGGGGGTATGAGTTTTTTTTCGGAACTTTTTTTTTCGCCATTTTTGAGGTTTTTTTTGATTTTTTTTTCATTTATTTATCAACAATCATACTTTCATCATTTCTAAACTATTTATTTCGTCCCCTCAGCCCCCCTTTAACTATTTTCTAGAAAGTAATTATTTATTGTTCAACGCTTGCCGTCCAGAACATTAGTACCATTTTCATTTCCCCCAATCATGTGATCTCGTGGTGTAGTGGTTATCACATCTGTCTAACACACAGAAGGCCGGCGGTTCGAGCCCGCCCGAGATCAGAGTACCTTTTTATTGCTTTGTTTTTTTTTTAAATATAATTATACCTTTTTCTTCTTTCTTCCATCACCCCTCGAATTATAGTGATGATCGATGAATTTCCACATACTCCAATTATGAAGCAAAGTACAAATACAACAACTACAATGAGCACCTTTGGTTGAAGTTCCTGGTAAACACATTAATTAATTATATTTTGCTCGATAATCTGTTCTGTTTCCCGATGAATAATTCTCAGCGCACATAAATTAAATGTTGGTTTCTTCGCTGAATTATATGCATTCGCCAACCTTTTTTTCGACAAAAAAAAGGAGGATAAAAAACCGAAAAACAACCGGAAAATTTCAGTTACGTTTACTTGGAAAAGCTTCATTTTGAATGAAATGCAGTTCAAAAAAACAAGTTTAATTAGGCATTTTATTAGATATTTCTGGTATTTTGGCATAGAGAAAAAATATTTGCAAAATATTTGTTTTCTCATTCTTTGAGCCCAAAAAATCCAAATTCTAAAGATTACTCATAAGTGAAAAAAAACTGCGGACATAAGGTAAATGGGCATTAAAAATAGGAAAGAAGTTCATCGATCAATTATCATAGCAAAAAATTAAACAAAGGGATGCTAAATAAGCAAGTATCATAAATTTTGTCTAGTTTTAAACCTATTTGGATTTATAAGTCATTGGTCTAGGATTTAATAAAAAGTAGGAGATTATCCAAGCACGAACTCAAAGAATGGTCTAGAAACCAACGATTTTGGGTTTCTAGGCAGCAACCCTAATTTCTCTGCTCATGTGATATGGAAGAGAAATACGAGCGGGGACTAGCTTCTGGTCGAGTGCGAATCCTAGGCCACCAGTTTGTAGTTCGTTTGGAATTCGTTTGGAGTTTAATTGTTAACTCGTTGAAAACAGTTTTTGTTGGTTTTAAGTGTCAAGTTGGTGCTAGAAAGTGACTAGCAGGTACTCTCATAATTTTTCAAAGTTTTTGGCAGAAATTATAAACTCAAGAATGCCATTTACCGTATGCCATCAATTCTTTGTTCGAAAATCTATCTAAACTTGTTAATTCATTATTTATTTATAGTTATTAATGACAACGTTTCTCAAAAAAGTGTTTAATTTATTTATAATATTTTTCATCTAAACCCCCCTCGTCATTCATAATTACAACGTCCGTTGAACTTTCGATTCTTCGAGATATGTTACGAATTAATTTTTTTTCTAGGAAATAGAAGCATTTTGTTTGTGATTTTTTCACTCTTTCAAAATACCCCCTAGGGCCTGTTGAAGCGTTGTTAATTTGCATCGAAACAACAACAATTATTTATTGAGGAAAAAACAACATACATTATTTTTGAATTCTTATAGATCTTGAAATTTGCTCTTAAAGACACGGTGCCACTTCTTTTTGGTATTAACATCAAGATTTTTTCAATTTCGAGCACATAATGAGTTTTTTTTGTTACATGTGAAAGTGCTCAAATGAATATTTTCCTTAAGATGTTTTTTTTTTGCGAGAGAAAATATGAATTTCCATTCTCAGCATTTTCAATAATTCCAACTGAAAAGTTACGATGTGGGGGCGCCGTCATCGTGTTTTTCAGGCGGCGCTGAATTAATTTCTTACTTATTTTATTTAGTTTTTCCAAAAAAAAATTACTTGTTTACAATCTAGAAATTTTACACATTCAGGAGGCAATTTTTTGGCTTAAAAATTCTGCATTAATCCTATTTTAGAGCAATATAATTCGTATTTATTTTAGTTATTAGAGAGGTATGAATAGGGCTTCGAAAAAAATAATTTTATCTGGTGTGACATGATATATTTGTTTCGTTGCGTAATCTTGAGATTCTAAAACAAATCACTTGTCATATGATACATCATTATTTTAGTTTACAAAAAACGTATTTTTCAGCTGCGGCGCCTTTTACTCAAACCGGAAGCTTATGTTTTTCAACTCTCACCTGGATTGGAGGATAAACATTGCGGACCCAATAATCTCGTCCATTTTCAGCTTGATTTGGACAATATAGAATACCATCAGATTGTGTAATACATTTTTCAGTATCAATAGTAGCCATAATTCGACTGAAATTCATATTGTAGATTTCATATTCCGTTGATGCATCCATGACGCGACAAACAAAATCGAGGTTCAAATAATTATATGAAGAATAAATGGATAATAAATATAATGGGTGTGGTGGTGAAGGAGGGGGGAGTTTCAGTAGTTCCAGTAGAACGAAAAAGAAACAGCAACACGATTAATAGGTTTTTTTGGAGAGCAAACCTTCCCTCCTATCGTGAGGCTCCGCCCACTTTCGGCTTGCTAATATTTTTTTGGTGTGATAGATTGTGCTAACGGAGTCGTGGGAAATAAGGAATGAAAAGATTGCGATAAATGGTAGAGAGGAGTCGAGGAAGGGTGGTATCAAAAACTGGAAGTAGACAGTGATCAAAAACCGGTTAAATGAATAGATGATGATTGGAGTACGGAAGTTCCGCAATTAATTCAAAGAATTTATTGTAGTATTTTTTGCAAGAGAAATGTGTATCCTCGGGGAATTGGAATTAAATTATCAATTTTTGCACAGTACTGTAAAATATGCCCAATATGTTTTTTCGAAGTACTTTTCCTATATTGGGGACCTGTCCTGAGTCCTGAGTGTCCTGAGTTATGAGCCCTTTCAAGTTCGGATTCATTCGATTTAATATAAAATATTCTCGATCGTCGCGTTTTGAGGGCTGCTCAAGCTCGACATACGCTCCGCTTCAGTATAGATGTTCAAAGTTAACGAAATTTGAATTTAAATATGCTGTTTGATGACAAATTAGATCCGATATTTCGATTTTTTCTTGAATTTTGATGAAACTAACAGGTATATTATCTTTAACAGATTTACTCAACATATAATTCAAAAATATGCGTATGAATTCGAAAAAAAAAATCTTATTTTTGTCAAACTTTGTCACGGTCTTTAAAGGAGGACGGAGCTTACAGATCTAATAAATGTACCTTAAATGAAAGTAGACTTCATTCTTATTCTAAATCAGTTTTTAACATTTTCTAAAACCACCTAGAAACCGAGAAAATGAGCTTCAAAACAATGCCCTAGAAAAAGTGTCCACAAATTTTTTCCCATGAGCTTTTTTCGTGTTTCCTTAATAAATATTTATTCTGAATACTTATATTAGTCCTTTATTAATATTTTAAAACTTCAAATTTATGTTTTTTTTTGGATTTTTCATGCCTGCGGACTAGTTTTCGCCGGCGGCCACTTTTTCTAGGCCATTGTTTTGAGGCGCGTTTTCTCGGCTTCTACATTGTTTTAGAAAATGTTAAAAACAGATTTGGACTGAGTATGAAGTCTATTTTCATCCCAATTGCATTATTTAAAGTCCTCCTTTAAAAGCTTTCTTTTCAAGGGTAAAAATCTATTATCGATATGAACTTTCCACAATTTTTGCTGCAATTAATTGCAGGATTTTTGAACCTCTCTGGTCCCAATTAATTTTATTTTTTCATCCTCCAATGTCGCATGTCTGAGCAATTATTTTATCTTTTTTTATTTTATTCGCCCATAAATAAAAAACATACAATTAAAGGTATAAAAATATCCTTTCACATATCGTATCACTATGGAAACAGATGAGGCTATTTCAACTCAAATTAAATTTTATATATTTTTTCCCAATGTAGTTTTATTTTCGGGCCTGCATTTTTAACGACATATTGAGATGAACAAAATTTTTTTTGGAGAAAAAAACGTTTGACGAAGATGTAATATTCTTTTATTTTCTTATGACAACATCTGGAATGAGGTCAGAAGCATTAAATAAATGTTTTAGTTGTCTTATGAGTTCTGTTGGAATTTAATAAAACGAGGGAATAATGAGCTGAATCGAATTTTCGTTCGAATGGAAATTGGATAGATGTTTTCAGAATATTTTCTGAATTTTGCAGAATTTGTTGTGTTTTGGCACAATGAAATCAATGAAATTTGTTGGAATTCGAGACTAGGACACAGTGGAGGATCTTGTCAATAACTATTGGATCGTGCTCAACCCAAACAATTTGGAAATTCATTTTACAAGGGAAAGTACCTGAAGCATTTCTTCCAGTTAACGGGATGTTTCACAAAAGTGGCGTTTTTCAAAAATCTTTCAACCAAACTCGCTGAAATTTGACACGTCAACTGAGAATGGCTTCTTTATGATATCCTGAAAGCTTTACCCAGCTATATTGAGTTTGAGCCAAGTTACAGCTCTTCAAAGTTCGATTTTATTTTTCAAATTTTCAGACTGAGCTTGAAAATATCCTGTTTCTTAGCAGTTTATGAAAATGGATTCTTTATCAGCGTAAAATTCCGTTTCAAATGAGCTATGTCTCATTAAAAACTGAGTGAAAAGCTACAGGTAACACGTAGAGGAGTGCTTCAAAACAATGGCCTAGAAAACGTCACGGCCGAACTTTGGTTTTTGGATTTTTATGAATAATCAAGAAGATTGCGAACATTTTTGTTTTTTTTTCTTGATTGCGAACCAGCCAATATGCCGAAAATAACCTGAGAAGTACTTTTAGAAACAATGCAAAACGTAATTTGAAATTATTAAGTACAAGGTATTTTTCATCTTTTTTTTCTAATGTGCATCTATTAGATCTGCAAAACCCGTCTTTCAACTCAAGAAACTCCCAAATGAATAATAATTCGAATAAGCTTCTCAATTGTGCACTTTTTAGATTTTTTTTGGAAATTTAATGAATTTTGTGCTTCGTTCATGAAATATGAAATGAGATTTTATAAATATAATATAAGCTTAAACACCCACCACGAACTCTCATTAATAATATATTTCATAAAGTTTTGATATTGGTATTTTTTCTTTTGATTTTCATATTCAGTTTTCGCACGTTCTTTGGATTATTGGTATTTGATAAATATTGGTTAAAAATAAATTTGGTTCGAAAGGTGAAAAGAAACAGCTTCAAAACAAAAAATGATCCAAAAGTCAAAAATTATGTTAAAGTCAAAAATTAAGATGGAAAACAAAATGTCTGGGAATATTGGTATCATCTCCAGTGGAGACTCTCCACCACGACAGTTAAATAATGGTCTTTGAAAAGATTTCTTAGAAAAAATAAAGTTTCTTGTGCTTAATGAGAGCTCATTTTTCTTAAATATCGCGTGCACAATTTATTTATAATTTTGTCTCGAGTAAAATATTAAGGTTTTTGATCAAAATTCTCGGGAAACTTTTGGTCTTGAGTTATCAAAAAATGCAGACTGAAATTTCATTTCTTATTTTGGAAATGGGAAGTCAAGATCGGGAATTTATCGGATTTTTCATACCGTGTTCCAACTGAAAGATATGATTTTTTAAGGTTTCAAAAATTCTACAATCTCGGACAATTAAATACGAAAAGGTGGTAATTGAGAAACTAACAAAACACAAATTGCTGCAATGTTCTAAAAAATTACAAAATCTTAGTTCGACAAGCAAACCATTTTTTAAAGGAGGACTTTACGGAGATAACGAATGCGTCTGCGATGAAAATAGACTTCATACTCATTCCAAATCGGTTTTTAAAATTTTCTAAAACCACCTAGAAGCCGAGGAAACGCGCCTCAAAACAATGGCCTAGAAAAACGGGCCACCGGCAAAAACTAGTCCGCAGGCATGAAAAATCCAAAAATTGAAAAAAACATAAGAAAAGGACTAATATAAGCATTCTGCATAAATATTCATTCACGAAAGACGAAAAAAGCTCATAGGAAAAGTTCGGTCAGGTGGCCCCTTTTTCTAGGCCATTATTTTGAAGCTCATTTTCTCGGCTTCTAGGTGGTTTTAGAACATTTTAAAAACAGATTTGGAATGAGAATGAAGCCTATTTTCAAATAAGATATTTATTATCTCCGTAAAGCCCACCTTTAAACTTCAAAGTGGGATTTAATGACAGCCAAAACTTCTTCAATTCATCAATAATTGAAACTGATTCGTTCCGGGGCCCAGACGAAAGAAGGGACGTCTTCCCTGAGAAAATGCATGATTCGCGAGTATTAAGCGAGTATCTCAGAAAATAAGTGCGTTTAATATTCCACTCTAGTTGGTGTCAAAATTTATCGTGAATTCTTTTGATGATGTCACCTGTAATTCCTACACTCGATTTACAAACAATCTGATTTCAGCGCTCCTGTTTTTTAAGGCAGCATTTTTGTTAATTCCTCAAATTCGAAAATTCAGCTGCTTATTTAACCTTATTATATGATGTTTTCAGCTGTTGAAAATTCGCCTCCACAAGGAATATTTCAAATGCCAAATTAAATTGAAAAAGTACTTAGTATATTACTTTATCGACATTTGAGTTCCTTCCTTGTGGTGTTTCTATTAGGTATTTTGGGGTTCAATAAATATTTAATCTTTTTTTCTTATGATAAAAAAATGTCGAAAGATTATATTCATCATATAATCAATCCGGAAATGAGTTATATAAAGGCAAAGGACACAAAATAATGCTAAATTCATCTAAAAGGGTGATATTTACGAGGAATGATGACAAGTGCGAGATAAGGAAAGAAAAATTGTTTTTTAAAGATTATTTTTAAAAGATTTTAGAAGATTGTAGAAATGAAAAATGAGAAGTTTTGAAAATTGGAGGTTTCCTTTTAACTAGAAGCGAAAACATATATTTTATACGAAGATCACGAAATTTAAGGTGGGATTCATAGATTGTAACGGATTTTGAAAAGATTGTGTGAGACTAAAAGTGGGGGGGGGGCGTTTCAAAATTTATTTTTATTTTCGCTCGAAATTTTGAAACTTCAGCTACTTCAGGTCTTCTTCTCACCAAAGCTTCGATCATTTTTACCGATCAAACTTCTAAAAACATTGTGAGATAATCACTACAACTACAAATTTAGTCTAACCCTGCTATACATACGTGAGAAAATCTGAAAAAAATATTTATTTTTAAAAGGTGGCCCTAGAGACTCGCCAAGTAAAAATGAATCAGAAATATGCTGGAATCCAACATAATTGTATTTTCAGAAAAAAAAACAATAACAACTACATCTGGTTTATCTTTTATAATTTTCTCAGTCTCCCCGTTCAACAAGTGTATTTAATACAAAGGAAAAAAGCATTTAATTACTTTCGGATGAACTTAATGAGCTTCTCACAGTGTATGTGAAGTGCGATATGTGTGGATTACAACTAAATAATAACTCTAGGCTCAGGGAAAGCAATACACCGGAATATTCCCATTTTCTCCGTGGACAAGTCCCGGACCGTCCCGGATATTTACAGTTTTTCTCTAACATGTCCGATTTTCAACAACTTTACTGCAAATGAAAGCGGGAGCGTTACTGACCTCCTTAAGTTAGTGAAATTTTGGAGCTTCACCTAATTTTTGAGCAATGTTACACATGTTTTTGTCGGCGGCTTTATTTGATCGAAAAATTAAATAATGACAAATAAATTCATATTTCAGTATCAAAGATTTCAGCTAGAGCTTCAAAATTTTTAAATTTTTTAGGCAAAATCTGTTTTTTTTAATCAGTTTTATTTCATTAACATTTCTAAAAATGTTAATGAAATAAAACTGATACATGTGAAAAAAGCTAAAAATTAACTAAAAATTAAAAAAAAAAACTCTAACGTGATTCGGGGAACCTCTATAACAATTTGAACCAATTTGAACCATGAATCCAATATAAATACCGTACCCTGTAACTTTTGTCGAAAACTCGATCCACTTTTAAAAAATAAATTGGGATAAGTCTTGCTTATTCACCTACATAATTCTATTTCGGATTTTTAAAAAAATCGCATTAGTCGCGCAAAACCCGATAGTGGTCTGCAAAATCCGGAGTCTTAAATTATTAATGCTCATCCGGCCAAGAATTGCGCTCAATTTCTGAAATTGTCAAAATGTTTTTTGGTTCATGTCAAGCGTTCAAAAATAATTATTTCTTTTTTATATTCAATTATTCATAGGTTTGTCGAAAATAGCAACGAGCTCAGACATATATTTTTCATCAATTCTTGCAGCCGTGACTGCTTGTGTTCTAAATTAAAGCTTAAAAAAATAAATGGGGGCCGAAAGGCGTTTTTTTCAAATAATATGGATTTTCAGCCTAAATCTGGCTTGTTATCAGCCTACATAATTCCAATTGGTCTTCAGGAGGCTTTGAGATAGAGCCGATTTAAAGCTTCCACATACGACAGTTGAAAAACTCAACGAGTTTTGTTTCAAAATATCACGAATAAAGATTAAAAATTCAGAGCGCCGATGATTTTCCGAACGCTAAACTCCTACATGTTTATATATAATTCATGTATCTAATTGGATATTTTCTATTTTTTTTAGGTGTCTAGTTGTTATGAATTTAATTTATTTTTTCTAGAATTTTCTCATTCTTCAGTTTGAGTCATTGGCTTTATCGGACAGAGATCTTATTATGAATTGAAAAACAGAAGAAGTGGACACGATGGAATTTATTTACGAGAGATCAGAAGAATAAAAACAAACACCTAGAGCATCGAATGAATGAATTTCAAAATTAAAAGATTAATTATAATAGACTTCAAAAATGAAATGAAGCCATAAGAATTTCGGAAGTTTTGTGGTTTCTTCATGAATTAAATGTTCACATGTAGTGTTTATTCTTAAGGAAGTATTGTATAATCGGGTTTTCGTTAAACAACTTCCATAGTCAGGAAATAACTAGAAAACAGAATTAAGTTCCAATATTGTTTTTTTCACGATATTTGAAGCAAGATTATAAAACAATATTTTTCGAAATGTTCGAACAAAAAAATAAAACAGAAAAAATCAACAATCATAACTGCTTTTCTACTTTAAAGGGACTCTTTACTGAATTTTGGTTTCAATTCCATTTTCATCTTCTTCACAGTATTTTAAAACCAATAGAAGCAAAAAAATTTATCGAAGCTTCCTTTTCTAGTACACGAAAAAAGCACATTTACAGGGAAAGGCGGCGAATGGCCTAACCGCTCGGCCGTGCGCGAGAGAGCATGCGAATGTGAGAGTGTTTGCAATTGTTAGGCCATTTCGCTGCCTTATTCTTGAAATGCGTGTGTTTGAGTACTAGAAAAGGAAATTTCGCAAAAATATTAGGTTTTCAAATATCAAGAAGAAGATGAAAATGGAATAGAAACCCAAAAACAGTAAAGAATCCCTTTAAAAATATGTTTTAGTCATTGTAACCAAAACATAAATGATAAAAATTGCACGGAGCCTCCGCTTTATAAGTAGTGGATGAAACAAGCTTAGTTCATTCTAAATTCTATAAGTTTTTCATTTGAATATGTGTCCAGGAAAATTCAAAGATTAAATAAAGGTGTTGAATGGTGGCTTAACGAGAATGAAGAAAAGAATATAGTCCGGGAAGTGATAAGGATGAAAACAATTCTTAGTGTTTCATATAAAGTAAAATTGTTGTATAGTTGCTTTTTCAGGATGAATTATATTAATCCAGGAGGTCCGCTCATCGGCTAATGTTGGTATTTAATTAAATTGAATGTTTGGTACTATGGGTCTCCGTAATGAAACAAATTGTTAGTTCTAAAATTTCACATGAATTTTATTTGATCAATTAAGAGACATAATATTTTTTCAATGAGTTTTTATAGTTATAGAATAGGTGGCACACCGTCTTTAATGCTAAAGTGTTGGTTTACTGATGTTCCGGTCCAAAATAGCCAAGAAATTTCAATGGAAACCTTAAAGGCGAGGGTACGAAAATGGTATTGTCAACTCAAATTGCGTTATGAGGTCTGAGGTCTTCCCAACCTTATAGACGCTCCGCTCGCACGCACGCGGCTGCCGACACTCAACACACTGGAGAACTAAAAGAGATTATCTTCCCTCGGATTTTCCAATGTGTTGAGTGTCGGCAGCCGCGTGCGTGCGTGCGGAGCGTCGGTGAGGTTAAGCATCCCTCAAAACGCTATGATCAAGAATATTTGAGTTGACAATAAATGTTATTAAATCGAATCAAAATGTACTGCTTTTTATACTGGCAAAAGAGTGAAAAAATGCAAAAAACTAGAAGTGTGACAATGAGGGCACCCAGAATCGAACTTTGGTCTCAAAAACCACCAATTTGTGCTCACTTGTGCTCAGATGTCGATTCCTAGTGGATTATTAGGTAGTTCTGATGATTTTTAGTTTTTATAATAATGATTTACAACCGATTTTACTTCAAAATATAAGTTTTTATAAAATCGCCATCGAGAAGAAAAATGGAGAGACGAACACCGATGTGACATCCATTTCTCAAAAAAAGGAGCATTATTTCAATTGTGGCAACAAATATAAGTGTGACACATCATCTTTAAAGATCTAAAGATCTCTATAATTTGAAAAATTGAACAATGATCACTCTGAAATTCTATTGTTTGCAAATAATTAATTTTAAAGGTTAGACTAAACTAGCATTATGTCATTAATCGATTTTAGTCCACCAAAGAACACTAGCTAATTGGCGCTGAATTTCATGAAGCTATCGAAGCTTAGACCAATATTTCAATAAAATAGTCTGGGTTTTGCACACAATTTTTCAACTTTTAATACAGAAAATTTCGTCACAGAAATCCACGAATAATCTATAAAATTATGGTCTCAAAGTAGAAAATAAAAATGTGGAAAAAAGTGCAAATAAAAGCATTTGTGCTGGAATCCAATTTGTATTAGTCGCAGAAAAATGGAAATGAAAAATAATGAGATACATCCTCCCAATCATTGAAGAATAGAAACTTACTAAACAGCATAAAAAATTTATGAAAAGTATGTAGTTTCATATAAAAATAGCATCAAACTCATGCACAGCATACCAATTAAATTGAGAAAAAAGGAAACAAATGAAAAGAGTGAGTGGGTTTGAAAAAGACAGAAAATTGCATAGATTTGATTGTCGTACTTTTTTTCCATTTCATTATTTATTTGCAGCGGTATCATCAGACGATGTTTAAATAAAAAGTTTCTGCTAGTTTGTTTTCTTGTTTCGAAAAAAGTGGCTACGCAAGCACAACTATCTTCAAACTTGAAATTAAAGGTTTTTTTTAAATTGGGGAGATATAAGTAATGTTGATTTCTTAAATATTCATATTATGGTGTTCGATACATAAGTACGACATATGACGATGATTGGGTTAGTAAAAACATAACTAGCATTCGAATCGAATGAACATTGAAACAAGACAACGTTTGTCCAAATTCAAACAAAACCCAAATTGGGTCCAACATGAAATTCTACTTTTTTAGGAGGATTTTAGCCGAGTTGTGAGTCACATCTTTTTAAGGATTTTGAGATTCGCGAATTTGAAAAATTAATAGTTTTAATTTTCTGTTAATAACATAGAGTTAAGACGAAAAATAAATTCAATATATCTTCGAGCATTTTTCAGCATCTAAGCACATTTTTTCATATAATAGAAACATGTGAAAATTAGCACTACAAATACGAAGAATCAATGGAAAAAAGAAGCCGAAAATAGACATATTTCCGCATCTAGAGAACGAAACATTTCCCAGAACAAAATTTCCATAAGTGACACAGGTTTACAGGTGACTCTTTAATGGAAAAAATGGACTAAACATAAGGTCAGGTGGAACGTTCTATAAAGTGATCAAAAATCGCAAAAATGAAAATAATTTTGATGAAAAATTAGTATTAAGCCGATTGGGAATTTATTTTCTAGAAAATATTAAAATCTACAAATAAGCAGGCGAATGTTGCAAATTTTACATTAATTTAAAGCTAGACGAAAAACAAGTTTGAAAATAAGAAAAACAAATCAGGAGTCATTAAATGGCAAAAAATCAAAAATTCGAATCGGAGCCCAGGTGGTCGAAAGAACAAACCACTAACAAACCGTACTAATGAGTGAAAACTCTAATTTTGAAATTGAAATCTGGTAGGGTCAAATTAACTGGTCCACTGTCTTTAAGTCTATGAACATAGACTGTGTCTATTTTTGAAACGTTCTAAAAAAAATACGGGGGAGAAGAGAAAACGGCTTTTAAAACATTGGCCAACTTCGAAAACTTCATTCTAGTCGAACTAGCTCTGCAAACTCCTTCTTTAATACACCGTAACCAACTATGACGCGACGCAAAACGACACGAAATATGTTTTTATTCTCTAGATTTCCACACTAATTAGCATGTTGTTATACTTTTTTTTTCATTCGAAAAGCAAAGAACACTTTAAAATATATTGATATTTTTGTAAAAATTGAGAAAGATCTGAAATCGCTTAAAAATGTATACATTTTGTCAAAAAAAAAATATGATAAACAAGTATAAGAAGCAGTTTAAACAGATTTGAATATTTTCTCATCGAATCCAAAGCGCTGAAAATTTAATTCGTTTGCGCCGCCCACCTGTGTTTTGAGTGGCGAAAATCATGAGGCTTTACATTTTTCAAAACCCAATTTTAATGTGATTAAACTTTTTAAAAGCAGAACGGATAACACAGTGGATGATGACTTTTAGAGGAGGACTTACGAAGGTTGCAAATGTTACCTAATCAATTGGGACTAAATTTGATATACCTAAAAAATAGTGAAAACATTTGCAAAAAATGAGAAAATAAGGGCGGCCGGAATCGAACTTGGCTGCCAATTCGGCTTTTACGTTTTTGAAACGAAAGTTCGATTCCGAGTGCCCTCATTCTACTTTTTTTGCGAATTTTTTCACTATCGTTTGTTTAGGTATTTAAAATTGAATTTCATTTTGCAACATTTATAACCTACGCATTGTTCTCCTTTAATGAAATCGTAGGAGAAACTTATTTCATGGTGTAAATTATATTTTGAAAGAATCGAAAATCACAAAATCTGAATTCCTATTTCATTATTTAATTCATGCTTTCAAAATTTTCGAAAAGTACATTTGTGACAGTCCAAAATCGGAGTTCAATAACCTAATCGAAATCTGGGGAAACTAGAACTCTAATTTAGTTGAGAAAAATTTCATCTTTATGTGAATTTTTGTCTTTAAAGGCAGCTGGTCAGTTAACACGATCCTAATTCAAGACGAAAAATCTAAATTTGAATGGGGGCCCAGGAGGTTGAGAAAACAAATCAACTATGTAGCCTCATTCAAATAATTGTGTTTCGCGCCAATTTTGACCGCGTCGCAAGATACTTCTCATTCAAATTTTGATTTTTTCAACTTTGGAACGCTGCTATGACGCCAGTATTTATCGGTGTGATTTCGCATTGTACAAATGAGAGAACGCTCTTATTTTTGAGACTAAGATCAGATGGGGTCAAATTAACTGACCCACTGTCTTTAAGTTCAAAAGAATCGAAAAATGTGTCCAACAAAAAATTATAAACATTTTTAAAACTAAATTAAAAGTGGTATGCTCTCAAGAACTTGCCGCTGAATAATATCAAATATTCAAGAAAGAGTTGAACGTATGAATCCAAAAAAGCTCCCTTCTTCACGAAAAGACAAAAATAACAAAGCGATGAATTGAGATGACGGCTGAATGAAGAAAAAGGATGATGAAAAAAGAGTTTGATATCTTCGTTTGAAAGACCGGAGAATTTTTTTCATTATTAATTGCTAGATGTATCAAATACACTCATTTGTGACTGGTTCATCTGATGCGACAAGAGTCCATTTGTTTAGATCTTATTCATCAAAATAAAACATTATTTAGGTGCAAGAAATATCAAAATGGATGTTTATTCCTTTATTTCAATTCAGGAACATCCGCAATTCAAAATTTTTGCAACGAATATGAAGAAAATTTAATGAAGTTATTGTAGACATTTATTTCTTTTCAAAAGCTCCTAGAATAATGAGTGGGCGTTGAGGAAGAACTAAAAAATAAATTGAAGAACCAGAAGCTGTCACTTTTATTTTTTTTTTCTGAAATTCCCGAAAACCACGTAAATTTTCTATTCCTGCCAATAAGCAAGTGTATTTCGGTTTCTGATTTTGATCAACTTCATATGGGATAGAAAAAATAATTTCGGATTAGAAAAAATAATTTTAGATTTTTCAATTTTCAACGCCGATTTCATGAATAATAAAAAACATAGTATTCATTAAAAGAGGGCTTTACGGAGCTAATGAATGGGTTTGGGAAGAAAATAGGCTTCATTCTCATTCCAAATCTGTTTTTAAAACTTTCTAAACCCACCTAGAAGCCGAGAAAATGAGCTTCAAAACAATGGCCTAGAAAAAATGTCCACCTGGCCCAACTTTTTCTGCGAGCTTTTTTCGTGTAATAAATAGTTATGCAGAATACTTATATTAGTCCTTTTTTTTATGTTTTTCACCTTAATTTATGTTTTTTTCATTTTTCACGCCTGCGGACTAGTTTTCGCCGGTGGAACTTTTTCTAGGCCATTGTTGCGAAGCTCATTTTCTCGGCTTCTAGGTGGTTTTAAAAAATTTTAAAAACAGATTTGGAATGAGAATGAAGTCTACTTTCATCCGAGACGCATTCATTAGCTTCGTAAAGTCATCCTTTAATGACAGTGTGCTTCTTATTGGCACTGATAACTACCGCTTTCTTACGGTGGAAAAAATCAAATAAAGTCAAAAATTTCAATTCGAGTTTTCATTTTTTGTCTTGTATCCCGAACCTATTAAGTGGAACACTCTCTTTAAGGGACATCAAACATATCAAACTTTTGACTAAAAAACTATGAAAATTATCAGATGTCAAATTGTGAAATAAAAATGTGAAAAGCTGTTATTTTGAAAATGGTAGAACTTTTATAGGAGCACATGAATATTTTTGAATACGTAAATTATTATGTTCTATTTTTGTTGATTTTCTGACTTCTAATAGGGGGTTTTTAACCTCAACCGAAAACGCTTTAATTTGCATGTTGTCGTTAAAAACATCTGTTTCAGAGAGAGAGAGAGAGAGTTGTCATGCAACATGTTTTCGTAGCTCCTTGATAAATTTTTGAAAACATTGAAAAAAACATCTTAGAATTCCCAATATACATGGTTATTTACGAGAAATTCAGTATTTTCACGAAGTGCAATCTAAAAAGGACATCTTGAGATTTTTGACATTTTATCGAAATTATGAAAGATTCACAGATTGACGTGGTTCTGAATATTATGAAATCATGAAGCAAGCTTGATGTTTTTATTTAAAAGAAAACAGGTGAATTCGAAAGCGGTTATGATAAAAATAGTCATTTACTTTCAGGAAATATGAGTTTTCACACGCTCCAAGAAAAGCTAAAGTTTGACCGAAAAATTGGTTCTTTGTAATCAAAGAATGTGGTGCGAATAAAAATCCCAAAAAGTTTATATAATTTTTGAAGAGAAAACTATACATTGAAAAAAAAAGTTCACGCTGAAAACTGCAAGCAAGGGTTTCAGGGGAATAATCTGAACAGCTCGGACGTCACTTAGAGTATTTTGATGGAACAAGTATTCAAATTGATAAAAAAAAGTTAAATTAATAACGTAAATAATATCCCAGGTGAGAGAAAGACAATTTTTACGTAGGTAGACAAAAAAATAGAAAATATATATACCTTGCAACCGAAAACCCGTCTTATTCAATTTGGAGCCCAATATCGTTATATTATTCTAGTAAAAATTTAGTTAAGTGAAATTCAATACATTTTAATTTTAAAATGGGGGAAGAAGGAACAAAAAATTGTTAGATGTATGAAATTGGGCTTCATTAAAGACAAAAAATTCAGTTGTAGGATGGATGAATGAAATCAAAACGAACGACAACATGATGAAAAATGCATCAGATACCAGTGAATTATTCAAATTTTTGGAAAATAATCTTGTGGGAAAAATGTTGGTATTTTGATCTTGAGGAATGCCCATATTAGGATACCTCGAAGGAAATTCAAAATTAATTCAATGGTTACAAAATTCTGTTTATTTTTTTCTCTGAAACGTGGGCTCAGGGTGCTAAATTTATCTGAAATTTTATTTTATTTTATATACAGAAAAAATTATGAAAAATAAGAAAACAAAAACTATAAGTGCAAAAATAGAGTACCTGGAACATTGACTGAAAACCACAATAGAACTGGTTACTTTGTTAAAGGTGATGTGCCACTTAATTTATAAAAATAAAAGTTATTTTATTTTTCTTGGATTAAATGACATTTTTGGCCTTTTGTTAATTTTTCTGAACTGCTTAAAGATAGTATGCCAGTTAATGAGAAAGCTCATAGATTAAACTATCTTTCTTTTAAGAAAATTTAAAAATCATAAGTGGAAATTCGTCGAAAAAGTATAATGGAATATACACATTCAAAAAAAAATTCACAATAGAAATGTAAGACTTCAAATAAAAAATGTAAGGCTCCATATTTTTTTAAAAATTAAAACAGACATCACATTCATTTGTCTTTCAAGAATTTGATTTTTGTCATTTAGATGACTAAACACCATTGGAACCACAAATTTTTTGCTGATCTCTGATGTCAACAAATTTAGATTTTTTCGAAATGATCAAAATTTGGATTTTCTCGAACACCTCGCGCCATTTTAGATTAGTTTAATGCATTATTCGATATTGTCAAGCAACATTTTTATGGCCAATTCGTCGCGACTGAAACGGGTCGGAACACTAACGTTCAGAAAATGGTTAGAATAATGAAAATGCTTGCATAAATTCATAAATGTAGGTTGAAACATGATATGTGTAACCAATTATTAGTTTCGTTTATCTCCTGAATAATGAAGCTGTGAAAAAAAACGAATGTTATGTTCTTTGCACTGGTTTTTTTGAACCTTCAAAAAGTTCACTTTAAAGGAGGGCGTTACGGAGCTAATGAACGGAGCTAATGAACGTCTGGGATGAAAATATAACTCATTCTCATTCCAAATCTGTTTTTAAAATTTGCTAAAACCACCTAGAAATCGAGAAAATGCGCCTCAAAACAATGGCCTAGGAAAAGTGTCCACCGGCGAAGACTAGTCCGCAGGCATGAAAAATTCAAAAAAAAAAAAGGAAAAGGCATAAAAAAGGACTAATATAAGCATTCTGCATAAAAATTTATTAACGAAACATGAAAACAGCTCATAGGAAAAAGTTCGGCCGTGTGGAAACTTTTTCTAGGCCATTGTTTGAAGCTCATTTTCTCGGCTGCTAGGTGGTTTTAGAAAATTTTAAAAACAGATTTGGAATAAGAATAAAGTATATTTTCATTTCAGACGCATGCATTAGCTCCGTAAAGTCCTTTAAAAGTATGTATAGGAAGTGGTTTTTTTTTAATTTTTGAAAACATAAAAACATAGAATTTGCTTTAATTTCCATCGCCGAAGCAATGGGCATAAATCTGAGTAGGATGAAAAAATACATTTTCAGCTCTTTTCCAAAAAACAAGTAAGTTTACTATAAAAGAAGATGGAGAACAGACTGAGAAAAATACATAGTTGATCATAATTATAGGATAAAAAATCTGCAGCCCACTTCTTATTTAACTATATATAATTGTATAATCTATATATAACTATCGTCGGAGTTTATTTATATTCTGAGAATTTTAATCTCTAAAGATCTGAATTGAATATAAAAATAGAATTCATTTAAATATATTAACACATGTTTTCCTTTACTGGCAAATCACTCGTTTCGTCTTTACACATTCGTACCATCAGTTTTATTCTCAAAAAATTTATCTGTGAAACGAATTATTCTGGATAGTTTTGTAAATAGATAATCTAATTCTTCATCGGAATCAGGCTTGTGCGGAACCGGCCTCTCGGAACTTTCGGAACCAAATTTTAATTCCGATTTTTTTTCGGAAAAAAATGGTTCCGACTTTTTTTCCGATTTTATTTTTCGGAAAAACCGGAAATTTCGGAACCAAAATGTTAAACCTTCATTTGCAAGGTTTTTTTCGCATTTTTCGAACAAAAACGTTTATTAAAAAGTTCCATTCTGCTTTTTTCAAATTAACGTCCCATTTTCTGAAAAAAAAATGAATTCGCAAAATTTTCGTACAAAAATTAGGAAATTCAATGAAAATCATAAAAATTCTAAGAAACCCTGAAAAAAACGGGGGAAGAAACCAAAAAAGCAGAAAAAGTTGATTGATCTATTTAGTTTAAAAAAAAATTCAAAAATTACCGAGAAATTCAATATGGCTGAGAAAAATGGCAGAGAAATACCGAGAAACTGCAATTTCTAGGTATTTCTCGGATTTTTTTCAAACTTAAAGGTGGGTTTTACGGAGATTATGAATGCACCTGGGATGAAAATAGGCTTCAGACTCATTCCAAATCTGTATTTAAAATTTTCTAAAACCACCTAGAAACCGAGAAAACACGCCTCAAAACAATAGCCTAGAAAAAAGGGACACCTGCGAAAACTAGTCCGCAGGCATGAAAAGTCCAAAAAAATGAAAAACAAAACATAAATTAAGATGAAAAAACGTTAAAAAGGACTGACATAAGAATTCTGCATAACTATTTATTAACGAAACAAGAAAAAAGCTCATAGGAAGAAGTTCGGCCAGGTGGCCCTTTTTTCTAGGCCATTGTTTTGAGGCACGTTTTCTCGGCTTCTAGGTGGTTTTAGAAACTTTTAAATACAGATTTGGAATGAGAATGAAGCCTATTTTCTTCCCAGACGCATTCATAATCTCCGTAAAGCCCTCCTTTAACAGGTCCATTAGGTGAAAAAAACAAACAAATTAAATTGGTATTGTTTTCCGCGCGGAGCCATACGCTATTTTCGAAGATACACCCTTTATAATTACAGTAAGAATAAATTTTCACAAATTAAGGTTTTTCCGATGAATTTCGGAAAAAGTTCCGACGGAAAAATAGTTCCGAAAATTTTTTCGGAAAAAGGTTCCGAAAAAAAATCGGAAACATTTCCGACACCTAAAAAGTTCCGAAAATCGTCTCGGAATCGCAATTTCGGAATATTCCGATTCCGGTTCCGCACAAGCCTGATCGGAATCCATCAAGTATCTAGAATCTTAGAAATTAGGATAAAGAATCTGCAAAACATGTAAATTCGAATGCAGAAATTTGTATTCGAAAAAATAGCTGTTCCGAAGTTTAAAAAAAAGACAAAAGAATGAAGTCAGCATATTTCCAAGTCTCCTAATTGTCTTGTTAAAAATAATTGTTTTCAGAAACAAAAGACAGCTTCCAAAAACTTATCTCCCTAACAAAACGTCCCAATTCGCCAATTTAAGCATTCCTTTTAGTGTGACATCATGACATTCGTTTTTTGAACATTTATTATTTCGAGCAATTGCATTTTCAGATATTCAGCGGCCATTTGTCAATTTGCTCGGCGGAAAATGTATGAGGGAGATACTAGGGAGCATGATAAATAAAAATTAGAAACTTCTTGAATTAATCATAAGATTCTAAAATTTTTCTAATCGGAAGCGGCCAAAACGGAGTTATAATCGTTTTGTTGAAAAATTCGAAAATCTTTATGGCACACGATGACTATACGATAAGAATACAAAAAAAACTGAAAATCAGAACATCACTCCAAACCGTGAAATATTTGCCAAATGTGTCAACCGTTTTGTCAAAACTTCATTGAAACTATTGATTTCATTCATGACAAACGCAATGAATCCATTATTGTTGGTTGATGAGAATTTGGCGGCTCGAATCACGAAACTGAAAAATTACGCGTAGATGATTGTTATCAAACATTTATCAATTGGAGGTTACTCACCATGATTGTATTTTACCGAGAAGTTGAATTATTCCATAGATTGTATGTACACTAGTCAGGACTGAAAACAATAATGTTATCACCTAAAACACGACATATTAAATAATATTCAATTATTTTCAGTACCTCTTTTGTTTGAATCCATCCCAAACTTGTCGATTTCATAATATTAGGATTTCCGAAATATATTCCCAATACAAATTCAATAAACTTCAAAAACAATCCTGATATATTTTTGTGGCCAACTAATACGATAGTTTCAAAGATTTTGATCAAATCAACAGCAAAACGAACTATAGATTCGTGAACGGTGGGTATCCTCGGCTGGAAAATTCAAATTTTTTTGAAGAATTCTAATTATAAATGACAAACCACTTTTGATCCAAGAGATCGTTTCAAAGCATTGAAACTAGTCACGAAAAACGAATGAATCATTGCTTTTGAAATGTTCTGCCCGGAACGGAGTTTTCTGTTTAAAAATAAAATACTATATATGAGGAAAATGGTAAGCTTACTCACTTCATCCACTCATAAATGTTCTGATGCATCTGATTCCAAGACCTTATTTCAGTTATCGCTTTTTGTGACTTAATAAATATTGGTTTCGTCACCTTCTTCGCTGTAACAGTCTTAATTTCAGAATCTTGTTTCTCAATAGTATCCTTTATTCTAGAACTTCTTCTCGTCGTCGAACTTGTTGAATTTGGCTCGAGATGTGCTATCGATTGATTACTTTCAGATGCTTCGGTTTTCACACTGCAAAGAAACATTTTTTGAATGAGCATAAATTAAAAATAAAACATAGTCTCTTCCTTCACATCTATCACTTCATCGGGTTGACTATACTTTTCAACAAACTCCTTGGGCACCTGTCAACCGAGAAAAAAATAATAAAAATTGTTTGGAGAAAATTATAATTTACCTGTGATTTTTTAGTTTTAATTCTGTAACATTCAGGAACTGTCTCGAGAAATGAATAATTAAGATCATCATGACTTGCAATTGTGGTATTCAGGCTTACTGAAAATTAAAATTTTGACGAGTTAACAGTATTTCCCATATAAACAATAAACAAAAATTATGTTGCTATTTGGACAACGATAAATATTGTAATACACCATTTTTATTTATTTTAACATTTAAAAAACTTACGATTAACTGTATATTGCTTAACATCTTCATCTTCCTCAATTTTCGCACAAATTGAAGTTTCAAATTCCAGTCCGAACCCAAAACTGCATGCCAACAACTCCCAATTTCCATTCATAAGAAAATTCCTAAATATTTTTTTAAAACCTAATTGTTTCTATTTTTTTTCTAATAAACTATTTGGCATTAACCAGTCGTTCGCAAACGTTGAAAAAAAAGACATCTACCTGTTTTATAAATTTAAAAAAAACCGAAACAAGCAAAAGATGCATTCGGAAAATGGAATAAAACAAATTAACAGAATGTTTAAAATGAACAGCTAAAATGTAACATGATGATCACTATTGATCAGTCTTTTGCAGAAAACGGATGATGTTCCTTGGCTTTGCGAGATGGGGTATGTCTTCTAGTCATCGCTGGAGCGCTTTTCTCTGAAATTTTGACATATTCGCTGAATTTTAACAGTAAGAATGCTTACTCGGGGTTTTCGCGGCTTTTTGCTCCTCTTTACTAATTGATCTGAAATAATTCAATTAAATATGTGATTTCAAGAAACAATTACTTTGAAGAAACTGGTTGATCCAGATCATCATCAGCTCGTCTCTTCGTTAACTTCCGGCGAGTAGTTCTTAAAAATAGTTATTTTTTAAAAATATATTTTCAATTAGATTTACTGGTATGTAATTTGATATCTAGGGAGTTCGTTAGCATGATCATAATAAATCAAGTGCAAATAAAATGACCAGAAAATGGACAATGAGCCTTTTCTATTCATATTTAAGATATTTTCCTAATGCAACCACCCCAGGTACTTTTTCTCAATTCCAACATCAAAAATATCAATTTTTTAATATATTCAATTTTTAGGTATGCAGCTGCGGCCAGCAAACGGATAAAGTTAGAACAAATTTCAAAGATCCTAGTCACACTCTCTATCGGAGAAATGACAGAGATATAATGTGAATTTCAAGCTTCAATTTAAATAATTTAACAAATTTTAGTGATCCAGTAACACTTAAATCAACCGATACAACGCAATTCGAATCTGCATTGAAAGTTGCTAATTTTCACTGTAATTGCAAGTACCTATGGCTCAGAGAATTGCATGGATTAAGCGCCTTTATGATGGTTTTAACCGAATCCTTCTATAACTTTAAAAAAATAGTAATTTGCAGTCCAATTCTTTACGTGATAAAATTTTCTGGGCGGCTGTCATTTTGACATGCGCTGCTTATTCGATTTACAATACTGTCAACATACTTAACGAGTACAGTAGTGAATCGACAACTACTCTAATCACAATATTACCGGTATTTGTTTTCATATATTCATTTACATAATCAACAATTTCAGACAAAAAATCTAAAATTCCCAACAATGGTATTCTGTCCACGAAGCCCGGATTTTTTCAATTATTACAATGTTCTTAAAGGTAGTGGGTCAACAAATCCTCTTTCATGTTGTGACACTTTTATAGACCTTTACAAAAATGTTGGATACATGGAAAACAACACGAATTACGATATTTTAAGATATGCGATGACTGGTTTTGGAATGGATAATGCTGAAAGCGAATTTTTCAATGAAACATATAGGTAAGCAAGCCTTTTTTTTTGAAAATTCTAATTAAAACTGAAATAGAGATGCTATAAATGGATATTACCTCCAATGGCGTGGAAATAGAAGTCAATATGAGATGTTTGATTTTATGTTCAATAAGAATGGATTCACTTGTCAAGATGTGAGTTTTTTTAATTTAGTATTTCTTTATTCAGACCAGAAAGAAAAAAATATATATAACAAAATAACATGATACATATCATAAGAAGAATGGAACCGGTATGGAATAAGAATACATGTACTATGACCCGCAAGAATCATAAAATCGGGAAAGTTGTAAAAAATTAAGATGTTGAATTAAAAGTTTAAAAAACAAAAAAAGAAATAGCTTTAAGTTAGGAAGAGGAGATTTTAGAATAGATAAGGAGGTGCTTGAACTCTTGAAGAGTAAGAAAGGTATTAGTGTTGCATGTTAGTTTGTTCCATTGTGGAACGTGAGAATCAAAAAACGAATTGCAGTGCGAACCTAGTAATTTGAGCATCATTGGTCTACGAGTGTTAGTGGTTAAAACAACGAAATCTTTTAGATTGGGGAAGAAAATAACCCCTGTAAGACATTTATAAAGAAACAGAAGACCATAATGAGCTCTACGTAGGTGAAGTGAATTTAAGGAAAAAATTTGAAGCCTGTCGGCATACGAGTTAAATTTTATGTTACATCGTTGGCAAACTCGCCGAGAAAATCTGCGAAGGGGGCTTTCCAAAATATCAGAAAGGTAATGATTTAGAAATGGGCCAAAGACCTCAGTACAATATTCGAGAATGGGTAAAATGTAGGTTTTGAAAAGGAAAACATAAAAATTTATATTGGTGGTTTTAAAACAAAAAAGAAGTTGTTTAACTCTAACTTGAGCTCGAGCAGATATTCTATTAACATGAGATTCAAAGTTTAGTTTAGGATCCAAGAAGATACCAAGATCACGAACAGTAGAAGTTGGGGAAATTTGAATATTGTTAACATAATAAATGGGGGGAATGAGGGAAGATTTACCAAAGCGAATAAATTGGGTTTTTTTGGGTGCAATGGGGAGCTTGTTGGAGGTGGACCAACTAAATAAAGAATCCAAAGAACTTTGTAAAGAGGAAGGATCAGAGCCAAAAATTTTAATATCATCAGCAAAGCCAGTAATACCAACTTCGCCTTTTATACAATCGAAGATATCATTAATGAAGATTAGGAAAAGGAGAGGGCCACTGACTGTTCCTTGCGGAACTCCTGAGTGAATAGGTAGTTTAATAGGGGACACATAGTTATCGATTTTAACAGAAAAAGTTCGATTATGAAGAAAATGGGTGTACCAAGCAATAATACAATTATCAAGGCCAAAAGAGTGAAGTTTGGAGATTAAAATATCGTGCGGGACTGAGTCAAAGGCTTTAGAAAAGTCAAGATATATTACATCAACAAACGAATTCTTTTTGAGTTGGGATTTAATTGAAGATAATGAAGATACCAGAGATGATTTACAGCTTCTACTAGTGAGAAAGCCATGCTGATTTGGATTAAAGAGGTGGTTGTAACGAAAGCGAATAGTTTGGGCTAAAACTCTTTCCATGACTCTAGCAATAGGATCAGTTAAAGAAATTGGGCGGTAGTTATCGGGACAGGAGGTGGAACCTTTTTTGTGAACGGGGATAATTGAAGAGTGTTTCCATGAAGAGGGAACGGTGCTAGATTGGAATGATTCGTTAAAGATAAGAGATAGTGGGAGAGCCAAAGAAATACAGCATCTATGCAAAACATAATAATTGATGCAATGAGGAGAGAACCCACACTTTAATGGTAGCTTAGAGAGGTATTTAGAGACAATGTGAGGGTAAAAATGGACCGAAATATTGGGTGAATGGGATGTTGATGCAGGAGAGGGAGTGGAACTGGGTTTATTGGCGAAATTGGAAGCAAAAGTACAACTAAAAATTTCAGATTTTTCAACATTAGAAACATACGTTTTACCATGATATGTTAAAGCTGGAATTTGAGAAGAGGATTTAGTTTTAGATTTAACATAAGTGAAGATTTTTTGTTGGGACTTAGAAGATACAAAAGAGTTTTCAAATGTTTTAATACAATTGATATATCGGGAACGTAATCTTTTATAAAGTTTACCTAATCGTTTGAAATGGGGACCGGCATGATGATGAAGTTTACGGATTTTCCGTTTGATACCTGACAGTTTTTTAGAGTATGGGAAATTATACAATTTAGGTTTATGTGTTTTTAAGGGGCAATTTTCAGATATAATTTCAGACACAATTTTAATGAAGTAATCATATTTGGCATCAACAGATGAGAAAAAGGATAACTGCTTGTCCCAATTGATTGAGGCAACGGAATAGTTTATTTTATCGTAATTACCCTTTTTATAATCGATATAATGTTTAGGAGATGAGTCATCAAAAATACCAGAAAAGGGAATAGAACATGAAATGGTGGAATGGTCTGAGCCAAGAAGGGGTGAAGAAATTTTTAGACCTTGAGGTTGAACATTATAAGCTAGGATAAGATCCAGAATAGCGCTAGTTTTTTCAGTAACTCGTGTGGGTGAATTGACAAGTTGAGTAAAACTGTTACAATTAATGAAGGATAATAGAGGATGAGAGTTTTGGGAATGAAGGGAACTATAATCGATATCAGGGAAATTAAAGTCTCCCGTGATTAGAGTGGGAATGGTGGGGTCGTGAACGGATTCAAGGTGGGCAAATAGAGCGGAAACTTGAGAAGCGTTTGTGAAAGGTGGACGATAAACGTTAACTAATCTAAGAGAAGTGGAGTCTGGCAACTTGATGTCAACCGCCGCCATTTCACATAGATGAGATTTGTAGTGCTTCTGGAAATTGATATCCAGCTGAACAAAGACAAGGGACTTTTTGAGAATAATACAGACACCACCACCTGTTTTCTTGCTGTGACAGGGGTCACGATCAACCCGGACAGTGCTATAGTGAACAGTATTAAAAAGTGAAGAAGGAACACCTTCGTGCAAAAAAGATTCATTTAAACAGCAGATATCAATTGAATTGGTAATGAGGTAATCAAATAGAATGTCAATTTTAGCAAGGGTGGCTATACTTCTGATGTTACTGAAGATAAATTTAAGATGAGTGTTTGGGCTAGAATTACTATTTACAGATATTGCAGGTGAAACAACTAATGGTTGTTCACCTGACCTACACGAAAAGGGAGAGGAGCAGAGTGGTGGGTTTTAACGACATTAATGTCTTTAACATAGTACATACGAAGACCACAGTCACAGTTCAATTTATAAGCCTCACGGCGGCTGTTTTTAAGAATATTTATTTCAACACTGGTGAGATCTCTACGGGCAATTGGTTTCCTGATACATGATTGAAAAACGGTAGTGGACAATGCGTTCATGCGAAAGTTGGAAATAAAAATATTTCTATCGTATTGAGATTTGAAAAGTACTTTAAGAAGACGGGGGTGATTTTTAATTGAGACTGACGAAGTTGGGGAAGAATTGGAATTGGATTTTGAAGATGATGATGCTTTAGGATTGCAACGAAATACCTTTGTATAATTTATTCCCATTTTACTTGTCAGTTCTTCCATAAAGGCCCTGTCATTGTCATCTTGTGCCGGAGTTTTCAAATCAGGAAGGTATTCAATTATGGCATTGCAAGCCTTGTCAGCCATCAGTTTGGCAATTTGTACGGATTGAGCGTTCAATTCAGTAGGTGAGACATGAGCAGGAGTGAAGGGCATGGACATGGAAGTGGTTGTAGATGAAGGAATGGATGTTGGAGAAACCTCTTTACACTTTCTGAGTTCATCAACCATCAATCTAAGAGCCATCAGTTCATCAGTCAGCGATTGGATCGTAGTTTTGAGGTTATCAAGTTCGTCGGCGTCAACAGTGATTTTTTTCGATTTTTTGGGAGGTGGCGAAGCACCACTCGTAGCTGCTCGAGTTTGTTTGGCCATCGAATCTGATAAAAAAAAAAAAAAAAAAAAAAAAAAAAAAAAAAAAAGAGTTTATGAGTGAAATCATGCAATTTGTTCAGCTTCCAGATGTTTCAAACATGTTATGGTGGTAGCGCAACTTATAACTGTTGTGACATTTTTGAACCATTTAATGTTATGCTGAGAGGAAGGTATTTACTAAAGCGCTTCAATGACTCGAAGGAAAAATATAATCTTTAGATGCTTCCGTTTGATTGATACCTATTATCAAAACGATACAGATGAAGTATCGAAACTTTCAATTTTCTTCAACAATATGACAAGTAGATTGACGAATACTGGAATACCGGTAGCGAAGCTAAATTCTTCTCAATAAAACCCATTATTTTAAGCCACAATTAGTATTCTACAATGGTGATTCTAACTACGAAGTTGGGTTGTATCCTAGGATTTATTTGAATCAAAACGATTGGAATAGAATTCGCTTCGAGCAAAAGGTATGAGCGGTACTCTGAATTTAAAAATGTTCCTTTTCTGCAGGTTTTAAAGCTGATTCCATCAGAAGGTAGATGTTCAACTGAACCGATTTATCAAGGAAAATTCACATGTTTTGTTTATAAATGGTTGATGCAAATTTATCACCAATTCAATTGTACCGTTCCGTATCTCAAATATAGCTTGAGCTATCTGGCGGATATTCCAATCTGCGAGCCATTAGTAATGGTTTCAAACTTTCATAATATTAGCTTGACACCAGCAACCCAAGGTTATAAGGTAGAGCTTTAGAAAAAATAACGAAATAATCATTTATTTTCAAAGTGTACTCCTGCGTGCTCTCGGACCGAAAATTCTGTCCAACTTCTTACAAGTATGGATTATGACCCTGATCCATCTTACATGTTTCGGTTAGAAGCAAGTTTTACGTATCTAGAGGTTTTTTTAAAACTATAATAGATTTCGAACATCATTTTGTTTTAGTATGAACAATATACGGAAGTTCGGAAAACTAGCATTCCTGGATTTATTTCTGAGCTTGGTGGACAAACCGGTCTTTTTGTTGGATGTTCCATAATGACTGTAGTTCAACTGATAAACTCAATTGTGGTTCAAATTTATAAAAGGTCTGTATTTTTTTTTCAATTTTGATCAAGTTAATATTTTTGAAGAACTCATCGATACGTCGTCCAAAATGGTTGGATGGTTTGGCTCGGTCTGTTTACAACACATGAAACTGAACCAGTTGATAAATATTACATGAGACCTCCAAAAACTTTAGAAATCATTCATCCAACAGATTTACCTCCAATTCCAGAAGAAATCGATGAAACTTCAGATGAAGCTTCATTAAAGGATGGCGAAAATTCAGAGCTTCAAAGCATAGCCTTGACGAATATTTCGGACACTGACAGTATTGAAGATTTTCACGAAGAAAAAATGAAAAGCTCAGAAAATGGGGATACTATCCGAACATGGGGCTCGGAACCTCTTTTAACAACACTCGAACTACCAGAGGATGTTCGGTTGGCAAAGTTCGTATGGATTCGAACAAATTCGTCAATTACTTAGAAAATTTAACAAAAACTCACTTTTCTTTTTGTGTTTCCTTTTTCTTCGATTGTCCTCTGTAATTATAAACTTTTATGCAAATTTTCTGTGTCAAACGAGAAAAAATACTTGATCGGAGTCTCAGCAAGTTTTTCTTTTTTCAGCGGCGTTGGAACTTTGAAAGTTGGAGCGTTTTCAACAGGTTCCTTATTCTGAAACCAAATAATTAATTTTATTAAAATTATATATGCTTATTTACCTCCTCCAGGAATTTGTTTCCCTTGAAAACCCAATCAGATACGTCGTTTTTCTTTTGTTCTTTATCAATATCTAAATCACCAGTGATTGTTGTATTGAAAAGCACTGTGGTGTCATTGAAAGATGAGAAGAATGGTGGAAAGTCGCGAGTGACTGATGAATCATCAAAACTGAATTCTTCTTGCTCATCCGATTCCAAATTGACAAGTTTGTTAAGAAAGTTTATTGATTCATTGTGAGCGCTTTCGAGTTCCTCGATTGGATATTTAATGTTTACTTCTTCTGAACCACTGTAATTTTTCATTCAAAAAAAAGTTGATGTTTTTTCTACTTTCATACCTATTTTTAGCTTCCAAGCAGTCCACATTACTTTCGTCTTTGTCAATTACCTCCGTTTCAGATCTTACAATTGTTTTGCTCGATTTTCTTTGGACTCCATCGATCTTCTCCACTGTTTCTTCAACTTCATCCGATTTTTCATCGCTATTCACTTCCGAATTCCTTTTGGAAACATCTACGACAAAATCTCGAAAAGAAGGGATCGAATCATTCTGCAAAAAAAATAAAAATGTATTAGACGCTTGAATTAAAAAATTACGATCTTAGCACTTGGCGTGCTAAATTTTTCTTGTCTTAAAATCGAATCCGAAGGACCTTCGTCGCTTTCCTCATTGTCCGAAAAATCGGCCTCATCATCACTGGGATAAGTTCCGAATAGCCACCAGGGCAAGCCAAACATTTCTGGAAAATGTTTGAAAGTTTTTCGCGTTAACGTAATTGTTTTTTCTCAATAAACATAGAAATGATTGAGGGTATTTTTTTATTCATTCCTTATTGAAAACTCCGGATAACTGGTTGCGAACTAGTAACATAAGTATGTCACTTCAAAGAAAATATTTTTAAAAAACTATATTCAATAAACAGATTCTAAATGGAAGCGCGTGTATCACCAAAAGTAAATCTACCGAACTTGAAAACAGCTGGCGATAGGAAGAAAAGTAATAACTTTTTAGTAGTATTCGACCAATTGAACCGTTTTTTAGGAGATCATGGTTCAAAAAATCTCAAGAAGCACAAAAAAACAAAGGGTCGCGGTAATCCGCGAAAGAAGTCAAAATCTAGTAAAGGGAGAGGATTTTGTTGCGCAAGAAAGAAAAAATCACCATCGAAGAAGCATAGGAAGGTGACGACGAAACAGCCAAAGAAAAAAGACACTAAACCATTAGCACCAGCTCCAGATGAGGTAAAAATAATATTAATTTTTGGGTAGGTTGCAAAAAAATTATTTTATAAAATTAAAAGAAGCGAAATGGCGTGAAAAATGAATACAATAAAAAAGTTATTTTTAGTAGAAAATTTCAATCGATCGTGTGTCGCACAGTAATTATTTTAGCTTCGTCGCGAGACCCACTTAATATTTTTTGTGCACGCTCCTTTAACCAATTCTATGAATTTCATTAACATGAGCTCGAAAATTAGTATTTCTTCCCAAAACAAGTTCCAAAAATTTTCAGAAATTGGGAAATATTGAACTAGTAAAAACTCCTGTGCAAAGACCTGGCGGAAGTTTGAAAAAATGTAAACTTTTGTTTTAAAAAAATGTTATCTACAGTAACCTTAAAATTAAGCTGGCAACGAAAGAAAGACTTCAACGGAAAACGATAAGAATGAAGCCGAAGGAAAGCCAATGGCAAAATCAGATAATGAGAAGAAGTCAGCTGAAAAGAAATCAATGGAAGACGATAAAAAAGTTACTGAAAAAACGAATGAAAAAGAAAACGAAAAAGATGTTAAATTATTAACAGCGAAGAGTGAAGGAAAAGAAAAAGATGGTACGGTTCTTAATTTTAGAGAAGTAAATATTAATTTATTTAAAACATCAGAAGTCATTGTCATTCCGAAAAAACCGAAAGAAACTGATGCCAAAGAAGATGTACCAGCAGAATGTGAGAAATTTGACATTTAAATTAAAAAACTTGAATTTTTTTAGTAAACGAAAAGTATGAGAAGTTTTTGAGTATTGCAAAAAAGATTGCCGCTGAGGATGCAACTATTCCAGCTGTAAGTCACTAAAAAAAATCCTATTTTGAAAAAAATAATTTCAGAAAGAATTCGAAAATATTTCATTATACATTCCACCATTCGTCTCCAAAAATCAATTTGTTGAAAACATGGACAAAAATCGTTTTTCTGATGTTATTTGTATGGATCATTCGAGAGTTTCTCTATCAGATGACTCGTATATTCATGCAAATTGGGTTGAAATTGACAAGAAACGGCGAGCAATCCTTACTCAATTACCACTTCCACACACTGCTTGCGATTTCTGGCAAATGGTTATTGATCAACAAATCAAAGTGGTTTTATTGATTTTAACCGAAACTGAATTTGATGATCTTGGTGGGAATTTCGTATTTCCGCAGAATCAGTAAGAAATGCAATATTTTCTCATTAATATTTAGTATAATTCACTTTTTCCAGAGATTTTCTGAATTTTGAGGAACGTGGAATTCGTATCGGCGAGTTTAAGGATGTTGAAATTATGAAAGGGTGGAATATGAAAGTGTTGAGTGTAAACAATGGAACGTACAAGTCGTTCATTCATGTGAATCATTTCAAACTTTGGGCACACGATGATATTCCGAAGAATTTGAAACATGTTTGGCAACTTCAATCGGTGTTGAGAAAGTATCAAGGTCCACATGTTTATATGAGCTTGTCTGGTTGTGGAAGAGCTGGAACTTATGCATTTTTTGAAAAAGCTCATTCTTATCTACATAGTGATGAGGCTCAGTTCGAAATGGATAAATGTCTACAGAAGGTAATTTTTTAAAGGCAGGGTGGTACTTGTTTCTTACCCACCAAATTTCAATTTTCTCAAACTTTTACTTCATTATCTACTTCATTATGAACCCCTCTAAATTGTCTCCACCATTGGAGCCAATCTATGAACTTTAAGTTTCAAAACCTCCGTGAAAAGGGGTACTTGACCATAGGAGTTCAAAAATTCTTGAAATTTAGCAAAATTATTGAAAATGTACTAAATTTTAAAACATAGAAATTGTTATAACTAGTGCTCCTGGAACTCCCGCACTAAACTGACTTCCGTCAATTTTGCAAATAGTTTTGCAAATCGTTTATTATATTTTGATAAAGCTTTTAGCTTTTTAATATTGAATTGTCGCTTCTTCCCTCAATGAACCAAAACATTACAATTTCATTGGGCATAAAAGAGGGAAGGAGCGACAATAATTTCATTTGTGATGATTTTTTATATTTTTTGATTTATTTCTTTTTTTATGTATATACTTTTTTCTCTTTATTTTTTCTTTTAAAATAAAGGTTTAATTACCCAAGTTTGAGTTTGAGGTATTACCAACACACACACATCCATCTACAACAACCTCAAGGATTATATTTGGAATACAATCCTTTTTATGGTGCATCTGGAGTTTTTGAAAGGACAAAGGCCGCAGATTCGAAGATTTGAAGACCCGCGTGGCAGGATCAATTGGTGCAAAGATTCGAGAAAAGTGCATAAGGCGCTATTCTATAATTTTTTCAAGAATCAAGAAGTTGATTTATTGGAATTGTGAATTTTTATAAGGAAAATTCAAATTTGTACTAGGTACAAAATTCAAGTTTGGATCAAATCATGAGCAATTTACGATATGCGTTTTCTGGTCTAACAAAGGCGTACAATGCTTTGGTGGAACAAGGAAAGAAAGATATGAAATTTGTGAACGTGAAGTTGCATGAAGTGGAGCCAAACATAGATGAGATGGAAATGTCGATTCATACAGTGAAAGCGAAAATGGTTTCGTTGGATCAAGCAGTTGAAAAGTTAATGGCAAAAGTTGTTTATGAAGAATTGAATGATATCGATCGTGGCAAGGTTGATGAACAAGTAGACAAAGTTCCAAGCATATTGCAAGAATCACAAGGATTCGTGGATCGTTTGGAAGGAATTATCGCAGTTTTTGATAAGAAAAAGCTGAGGGATAAACCTGAAATCAATGCAGTTCAAACAAAGGTTGCAATGGTAGAGACAAATGTTGCAAAAGTGAAATTGCCAAAATTGGAACTTCCCACTTTCTCTGGTGACAAATGGAAATGGAAAGATTTTTGGACATCATTTGAAGAAGATATTCACAAGGCAACGATTTCTGATTTGACAAAATTCAAGTATCTTCTCAATGCTCTAAAAGGTGATGCAAGAGTTTTGATTTCACAATATGAGCTGAATGGAGACAACTACGAAAAAGCCATCGAACTTCTTCAAAAAAGGTACAACAATTCCAAGGATATCATCATCGAGCTGACAAACAAACTTCGGAAGGAAAGAAGCAAAAGTTCGAATTTGGATGATCAACAAAAGTTGTATGATAGATGTGTTGTGATCGTGGATCAGCTGAGAAGATACAAACAGGATGTGGACTCTCAAATGGTCAAGGAACAAGTTCTCTCAAAATTTGAAGTATGGATTCAACGAGAGATCTTGAAACGTCAAGCAAAGTTGACAAGCCTGGAAGAATGGACAATGGACGTTCTGATGAGTGACATTGATGAAGTTATGTGTTCTGAGATGCAGATCTCAGAATGTTTGCAAAGATTTGATCAAAAGGATTCGCAGAAAATGGATGCTCTGCCGAAAACGCCAAAGATTCAAATGCAAATCAATCAACACAAACAGAATAAGTCTGTTTGTCATTTTTGCCGCAACAATGGTCATTTTGCTGAAAAGTGCATAGTGCACAAAACACCGAAGGAACGGAAAGATGCCGTCGACGCAAGAAAGAATCAGTGTTGTCGATGCTTACGTCTGTATCATACCACAAAGGAATGCAGATCGGATATTCACTGTGATCATTGCAACGGTGAACATCATACGCTTCTCTGCTTGAAGAAATCAATGGTGCCAGCTCAACAAAATGCGAAGTTTGGACCGCAAGATGGATCGGAGAAAGCGAAAGGTCAGCAGAAATATGTTTCTGCTGGTCGACAAGCAGTGGCTCATACAGCAAAGGTGCTGGAGCTCAAGGTTACGACGACGAGAGATTCAGGAGATCGTGATTCTCGCTCGAATCCTGTTGTAACCAAGAAATTGATGAAGCCAAAAAGTGGTTACTTGCCAACGCTTTTTGCAAAAGCATTCAATCCCAAAATTCAAGGATGGGAGAAGATTGCTGTATTGTTTGATTCGGGTGCTGATAATTCATACATCACAAGAAAAGTTGCTGATGATTGGCATCTTCCGATTGAAGGACAAACGACGTTCAAGCTGCATACGTTTGGAGTTGAGCATCCAACGACAACGACGTTGGACATCACAAACCTGCGCATGATGACAAATGATGGCGAAAAGATGATACGAACAATGATTTCGGAGAGTCTAGTTGGAGAACTACCTCGACCCATTTTAAGCCAAAATGACGTTCAATTTTTGAAATTGAATGATGCTGATTTCGACACCGACGATGATTCAAACGACAGAATCGAACCGGATTTGGTCATTGGCACTGATTACCTTCCAGAAATGTGGAAAATGGAAACGCTGGCGCTTCCATCTGGCATTCGCGTGATGAAAACGGAGCTGGGATATGCTGCATTCGGAAGAAAAGCAAATGAAAATGAGGTTTCATTTGTGAATTCGCTGAGACAAGAACAAAAAGTTGAAGATGTTCAATGGTTGAAAGCTGAAGACTTCCAGGAAAGAAGTGAAGATTTCACCGGTCCAGTGAAAATGGAAAAGCATGAGACTGATGAAAAAGTTTGGCAGAAGTTCAATGAAACAATCGAAAAACGTGACGATGGTTACTATGTTCGACTCCCATACAAACCGGATTATGAAGATCTTCCGGACAACTATCAAATTGCAATTCAACGACTCAAAAGTGTGGTCAAAAATCATCCAATTGAAGTTTTGGAAAGGATTGATGAAGTTTTCAAAGATCAATTGGCAAAGAACATCATTGAAGAAGCAATGATTAATGAAAAATCCAATGGGATTATTCATTATAATCCACATCAACCTGTGATTACGCCAAACAAGACAACTACGAAGCTGCGTGTTGTCATCGATGGTTCGTCGCACTTGAAGAATGAAAGATCCTTGAATGATGTACTACATCAAGGACCAGTGATTCTACCGGAGTCAACTCACATGCTGCTACGATTTCGCTCTGGAAAGACGGCTATGATTGCTGATGTTGAAAAGGCATTTTTACAAGTTCACTTGCATGAAGATGATCGAGACGCCACACGGGTGCTCTGGATCAAGGATGTCAAAAAAGGAGTGACGAAGGAGAATCTGATATGCTACAGATTCCGACGAGTCATTTTTGGATTGAATACATCTCCATTTTTGTTGGCAGCCACAATTGCGTTCCATTTGAATGATGAAGGATCAAGACTTGCTGAAGAGATTTTGGATAATCTTTATGTTGACAATCTGATTCTCACCACGGATGATTTCGATGAAGAAAAATTGAAGTGGATTTATGAAAGAACCAAAAAACTGTTTGATGAGATGCATATGAATTTGAGAGAATATGCAACCAACAATTCGGATCTCCGAAAATTGCTCAATGAAGTTGACAAGATGAATGAAACTGAGATGAAAGTACTTGGTGTTCGATGGAACACCGAAGACGACAAGATTGAAATGCGATGTGATCCAAAGGAAATCGACAAGTGGACCAAACGATCAATTTCAAGTACACTTGGAGCCATTTATGACCCTATTGGATTACTTGCGCCACTACTGCTTCCGCTGAAATTGTTGATGAGCAAAATATGGACTCAAAACCTTGACTGGGATCAACAATTGACTGAAGATTTGATGAATGAGGCAAAGATGGTTCTTGAAAACATGGCTGGTTTCAAGAAGAAGCTTCCAAGGGAAGCAATCAACAAGTCCGGCAATAATTCGATTATTGTGTGCAGTGATGCAAGTTCAGAAGCGACGGCTTGCTGTGCTTATGTTGTTCAAGATGGAACAAGTCATCTGATTTTTGGAAAGACAAAAGTCAAGCCACCAAAGGAAACGTGGACAATTCCAAAGCTTGAAATGCAAGCTTTGGTCAATGCATCAGAGTTGTTAGAAGATGTCTACAAATCTCTGAAAGATGGAAACATTCACATTGGAGAAGTTTGCTTGCTCTCGGACAGTGAATGTGTTTTGGGATGGACGAAGTCGCCACCAGGAAAGAAAGAAGCTGGAGTCTTCATCACCAACAGAATTCGTAAAGTACGAATGATCATCGAGAAGTTCAATCAAGTTGGAATCAAAATTCAGTTTGGATACATCAATACAAAATGCAATCCGGCAGATGTTGGAACACGAGGAATCACAAAAGATGAATTTGCTGAACATATATGGTGGACAGGTCCCCAATATTTTGTGAAGAAAACTTCGGAATGGCCGAAGGACACAAAACTGTTCAGTCTGGAAGACGTTGATGCAGATGATGTCAGGCATGTCAATTTCTGCACAAATTATGATCAAGCTGATGATGATTTGGTATTTAATATCAAATACACCAATTCCATGCCGAAGATGAGAAGAATTGCTTCTTATGTCAACAGATTCATTTGGAAAAGTATGAGAAAGCTCAATGAATCAACAAGAAGTCGGTTTTTGGAAAACCATCCAGAGTTCAGGACTCTCGATCAAGATTTGGAAGGAGAACCAGAGGTTGAAGAAGTTCAAGCCGCTGAAATTTCAATGATTCGAGATCAACAGAAGCTGATGACAACGAAAAGATTGAAGGAACTGCAACATCTCAATTTGAAGTTGGATGAGATGGGATTGATAAGATGCCATGGTCGTCTGCAAAATGCTGAGATGGAAATGGATGCCAAAAGGCCAATTTTGATCAATCAAGATTCACACTTGGCCGTGCTGATCGTGAATGAAGTTCATGGAAAGTATCATCGTTTTACTTCACAAACCATGACGGATACAAGGAAGAATTATTGGATTCCGAAGCTGAGACAAATGGTCAAGAAGAAGATCAAGCGATGTGTCAAATGCCAGAGATTCAACAATGCTCCGTTCGATTATCCAAAACAAGAAGATCTTCCCGAACACAGGGTTCGACGAGGAAGACCATTCCAATATGTTGGAATAGATTATTTTGGACCGTTGAAAGTCAAAGGAAAGCCAAATGAAGAACACCAGAAAGCATGGGGATGCATCATCACATGCCAGATCACAAGAATGACGTTCCTCGATTTAGCAGAGGATTTGACAACTGCATCGTTTTTGAATATCTTGAGAAGATTTTTTTCAAGCTATGCAACACCGGAAGAGATTATGTCGGATAATGCTCCTACATTCACAATGGCAAATGAAATTCTGCAAGAAGCTCGAAGAAATGCAGAATATGATGACTCAATGAGTCAATTTCTCACGAATCATGAAGTGAAGTGGAAGTTTATAACTCCCTACGCTCCTTGGAAGGGCGGTTGCTATGAACGGCTCATCAGAAACATCAAGGAAGCAATGTTCAAGTCCATTGGAAGGAATGTTTTGTCACATGATGAATTGAGGACAACTTTGACTGAAATTGCATCAATTCTCAATCATCGGCCATTGACTTATGTTGAAGCAGATTTGGAAGATGATACACCAATCCGACCAATTGATTTCATCCAAAGTGAGCTGAAAATGCATGCATTGACGCAAAAGATTTGGAACAAGAATGATCAGATGAATGATGAATACTTGCCTCCGATTGAATTGGCGCAGATCAGAACCCAAAAGGAAGCACAAGAAGCGCTGAAATCTTCAGTTGAAGCAACTGAAAAGTTTTGGAAGATTTTCCAAGATTCGTATTTGAATGAACTTCGAGAACGCCACAAGCTCACAATGGATTCCAAGAAGTCATCAATTTTGAAGCCGGAAGATGGACAAGTTGTGCTAGTTGCTGATCCGAATTTGCCAAGATATCAGTGGAGATTGGCAAGAATCAAGAAGACGAAACCATCGCCATCTGGAGCCATAAGAGAACTGCATTTGATGGTCCCAGCAAGACAAAATTCAGAAGGCTGGAAAAAGCGAATCATTCGAAGGCCGCCGAATTTGGTTATTCCATTGGAAATTCCTGATATTCCAAACGATTTGAATGAAATCGAAGAAGATGAAATGGAACAGGAAGACGTTGAAGAAGTCGTTGAGCAACGATACAATATGCGACAACGAAAGCCAGTCAATTATGATGAAGAGGCTCGAAATGATGAAGATCAATTCAGCCACATCAATGCATCAGTTACGAGATCGACGAACATGTCGTCGAGGTTCGTACACAATTCTTGGATAATGTTGGCAATGCTGTCAATGTTTTTGATCTCCACAACTGAAGCTGTAAATGGAACTTTTGCATGTATTCAAAATGGAATCAGAATTGATATGGAGCAATTTGAAAAGGTTCAAATGTGCGCCAAGAACTACTGCACAACAAGAGAAAGGAACAAGTTGGAAAAATTTGCTGATGTTTGGATTCCGATTGAAATCAAGATGCATGAGCATCTCGTCAGAATCAAAGGACTGAATGGATTGAATTCGACATATGATGAAGTTCATTGTCAAGCAACACCATTTTGCAAATCAATCGACTGCACATTCTGCGTGGCAAACTTGGCAAACCCAGAATGTAATCCAACAATCGCGATCGCCGGAATTGTACTCGTAGTGTATCTTTTGGCAACCTGCATCTATGTGATTTTTCAAGTGCCGATACGTTTGGGAGGACCATGCTATTGGACAGCAAAAATTGGATGGAAATTGTTCACTTCAACGTTGTGGATTCTTCGAAAGTTATTCCAATGTTTTGGATTTATTTGTGCAAGGATATTCCGAAGGAGAAGAAGAAGAGTAAACCTTCTCGATGATATTGATTCAAAACTGGAATTTATTCTTCTCACAATGCTCATGCTGACAAATGTGTCAAAAGGATGTCAAGAAGTTGATGTTTTTCATGAAAGCAACAAAATCTGTGATGAAAATCAAATTGGAAAATGCCATGTCGTCACGAAGGAGATTCTGTCGCTCAATCCGATGAATCGAGAAGCATGTATTCGTTTGACGAAAAATGACTCGATGTTCAAGGAGATTCGTGTGAAATTCGTTGCTGTGCATCTTGAATGTGAAAAGGAAACAATGACATTCACAAGAGATATTGAATTGAAGACGATAAGTTCAAAGCGATGTGCTCATATGGGAACATGTCAAGGTGAAAAATGTGCTGCCATCAACAGAACGTCAATTGTTGAAGAACTGGATGAAGGAAATGGACACGTTGGAATGACAGGATGTGTCGCCAGCTGTGGTGGAATCGGTTGCGACTGCTTCTACCCAAGTTCAGCATGTCTCTTCTACAGAATTTTTGGAGTACCACAATCACCAACAGTTTATGAAATTTTCCGTTGTGGAAACTGGAAAGAATATCTTGATATTGATGTTGAAATATCAAGACTGATGGATTATGAAACTGAGACGAAGCGTCACAGAACAAGACTGGAACTGAATTCGCCAGCAAGTGTTGGAAATCATACAATCAATTTGAAGTCGATCCATATTCCAACGTCACCGATTTTGAACACATGGTTCATACAATCGAATCAATCGGCAGCACAATGGGAGAAGGATGAACTACCAACTTTGCAATGTGATTCAGAAGATGATGCTGCTGAAATGAATTGCTCATTCGTGGAAAAATGCAAGTGTGACTCTGCTGAAGCAGAAATGAAGTGCCAATGCGAAGAGACGTCAATTGCTCAAAGGATGCTGGATTTCAACCACAATTTTCCCGTGACAACACCAAATTTCATTTTTTCAAGAGATGGAGAAAATGGAGTTCAAGCTAAATTGGATCAAGCAACAAGTGCTGAAATTTCGATCACAATAATTGAAGATGCAAAGATCACAATTGTGAAGACAACCGACAAATGCTCAATTGAAAGTTCGGAAGCTGTTGGCTGTTACAACTGCGAAGACGGAGCGAAGACTTCGATAACTTGTCGTTCAACCAAAAGAGAAGTCATTGGTGACATCGATTGCTCAAATGAACATTTTGCGGTGACATGCACCCCAGATGGACATGCTACAGATCTACGATTCTTCACCCTGGCAGCTCGTTTTTACCGTAAATGCAAGGTCAGCTGTAATGGAAAGAATTTTGACGAATTCGAAGTTCAAGGACTCCTGAAGTTTACCGGAAATGTCTGGGACGCTTCATGGAGAATCATAAACGGAGACACGAAAGTTTATGATGAAATGAATTGGCCAGATTTGTCACATATTGGACAAATCTACATGGATTTCATGAAGACAACAATTCTGGCAGTCGTCGGAATCGGATTGATTGGATTATTGATTTTCATGCTGACACAAAGTTTTGGAATGATGTGGATCGTTTGGATATTGAAGGTCTTAATGAAGATCATCTGGTTTCCATTCAAATTGATTGCAAAGGCGATCGAGTGCTGTTTGTCAAAAGGACAAATACAAAGACGAACCAAATTGGTTCAACATATGGTTTAATGAAAAAATACGTTTTTCATTTTGTTTTTAAAGTAGAATGCTATTTTATCAATCAAGTAATGTATGCAAGATTCAAGTCATGATGAACGAAGCGTTCACCACCTGGGGGAGCTGGTCAAGCAAACTTGACGATTGAAAGGTCAACAAAGAAGTTTGTTCCGATTTTCGATTCACCACTCGTCACCGAATTTTTCTCCTCCCCGGGAGTAAACTGACTTCCGTCAATTTTGCAAATAGTTTTGCAAATCGTTTATTATATTTTGATAAAGCTTTTAGCTTTTTAATATTGAATTGTCGCTTCTTCCCTCAATGAACCAAAACATTACAATTTCATTGGGCATAAAAGAGGGAAGGAGCGACAATAATTTCATTTGTGATGATTTTTTATATTTTTTGATTTATTTCTTTTTTTATGTATATACTTTTTTCTCTTTATTTTTTCTTTTAAAATAAAGGTTTAATTACCCAAGTTTGAGTTTGAGGTATTACCAACACACACACATCCATCTACAACAACCTCAAGGATTATATTTGGAATACAATCCTTTTTACGCACTTCGAAAAGTTTAAATTTGTCTATTTTTCAGCTTCGAAACGGACGAATGCACTCTGTTCAAAACATCACACAATATTCATTCGTTTACAGTCTAATTGCTGAGCATATACTTGGAAATGTAAGTGTCATTGGCCTTTTTTTCTCGCAAATTATCTCCAATTTCAGGGTTTCTCGAAAATTGTGAAATGTGGAGAAGACGACGATGGAATGCAGAAAGTGTTGAGGCAACTGACAATACAATAGAAATATCGTTTCCACTCCGCATTTTGTCTCGAAATAAACTATCTTCTCGTGATGTAAATTTGAGCTAATTATTATGTATTTAATTGGCCATCATCATCGATATCATTGTGCTCAAAAACATATTGAACCGCCCTTCTTTTTCACACATGTGTTTTGAATCATTTGTAGGACATTTTTTCGAATATTGCTGAAGGATAGTATGTGGTGGATACTAATAATTTCAACCGTATAGTGGAAATAATCCAAATATTTTATTTCATTTTTCCCCTTTCCCCTTCAATTTGGGTTGATTCACTAGTATCCCACCGTACCAGCTTGTAACAACAGGTGCACCACACTTTCTACAAAATGTTCATCATATTTTTCGTTTCTAAAAAAAAAGGAATTTTGTATTGAAAAAAAAGTTTTTGGCACCTGTTGTTTTCATCGAACACGGCAGATGTTCCAAAAAAAGTGATGGAACTGCTCCACCCACTATCATAACGCATCGTTCGGGAATATTTACTTCACTTTCAACTGCATATTCATACTGATCGGTCGGTTCTTCTACATATTCACCAGCCTTTTCTATTTTTTGATTGTGTTTGATGAGTTCAGATGAAAATATAGAACCATCAATAGCAATCAAAGCATAGGAATTATGGCTACAGTTTTGTTCTGGTCATCGAGATTTTCTGTTTAGAAAATCGGTTCATTTATAGAAACTGGGCAGAATACCGAAAATCGACAACGAAAGAGTATTTTTGTATAGGATATACTATCCGTGATAACAATTTGAGAGTAAAATCCGAACAGGAAATGTTTCTGATCCACTTAAAGATTGAGTACCAGCAAATATAACAAATAAAAGCGAAAAATCCAATCCAATATTTAGTTTGTACTAGTTGATCAAATTAAGTGAATTGTGTTCCGTAGCCTTTACGAGGTATTCCTCCAAATAACACGGCTTGTAAAAATGAACCAGTGTCATTCGCGCGTGAACAGGCTGGTTGCGCATTGTCCGCAAGCGCAGATCAGAGAAAAAACTCTTCAAACTGCACGCTATTTACTGTAAAAAAGCGTGTGCCACAGTTGCGTTTTCCTTGCCACGCCCATTTCTGTGCAAAAATCCTTAATTGTCGGGCGAAAAATTTTCCTCTTTCCTTGGTTTTTTTTTACAAACCGTGAATAAAAGACAAGAAAAACAAAAATTTTTTTCTTCTATTTTCATGAAGTTACACTAAAAACCACAACAAAATGCAGAGCATGGAGAACCACCCGTTAAAGAAGGGCATTACAGAGCTATTGAATGTAATTGGGATGAAAACAGACTTCATTCTCATTCCAAATCTGTTTTTAGAATTTTCTAAAACCACCTAGAAGCCGAGAAAATGAGCTTCAAAACAATGTCCTAGAAAAAGTGTCCACCGGCGAAAACTAGTCCGCAGGAATGTAAAATCCAAAAAAAAATTATGAAGGACTATATAATTTTAAAAACAGATTTGGAATGAGAATGAGGTCTAGTTTTTTTCCCAATTGCAATAGTCCTCCTTTAAATAACCGTAATCTGACGTCATGGTGTCTGTACTCGGCAAAAACAATGAAATAGGCAGTCAAAAATTGCTTTGACAAAGAAATTAGGAGTTTAAAAAAAATCTCGATACCATCCTGAAAATCTCGATAACACTCCTGTAAAATAATGTGAAATTCATTATGAGCCCATTTAAAAGTTGAGCAAAATCCATGAAGCAAAAATAATATTTATTCAGACCATGTCTTGCAATTCAATAAATGACAACTGAGTAATAGATCTTGCCGTGTCTGGCACAACATTATCCGAATGTCCAACTTGGTTGATTTTCTGACCATTCGTAAACTTTTTCAAAACATCCGACATTGTTGATTCATGTTTCCGAGACTGGATTGTTTCATGTGTTGAGAGAACGAACTGGTCAATTATTTCATCGCGAAATTTTGGATTCTGCAAATCAAAAATAGTTTATAAAAAATGGAATGTTTATAATGAAAAAGAACATCTTTCGCTCTGTTCTTTCCTCAATAATTTTTCGAAACGGGGGACTTAAACGGATTAACAAGATTTACTGAAAATATCACCTCAACCCTAGATTTCCAATTATCAATGGTTTCAGACCATTCGGATGGTTTCAAACGTTCGCACGCGTTTTCAATACGATTTCTCTCCTGAAAATTTTAAATATTTCTAAAAAAAAGTAATTTTATAAACAGAAAAACCTGGATTGTCAAATGCTTTAAAGGCCTTAGTTTCTTATCAGAAATAAGCCAAGAATAATCGGGTTTTCGCTGGATTTTCCGCTCTTCTTCCCGTTTTTGCTCCTGATCGGTTTCAAATTTGACAATAACCATTTCCACTTCGGAAACGATTAGTTCAAATAGAAGATAGTTTTCGCCATGTTGAAGGGTTTTGCGATCATCTCGGGCACTTTGAGTTTCACTTGGCGCGTCAAAGCTACGAGATGTTGTTGTGTTGGTGAAAAGCCATCGGAACATTGGGAATTCTGGAAAAATATGGCATGAGTCTAAAGTTATACGAAAATTAAAAATTAACTAGGTTTATATTCTACAAAATAATTTCGGAATTAGAAAATAGAAACTAAGTGATAAATTTTTCTAAGGAGGACTTTACGGAGATAATAAATGTAGCTTAAATGAAAATAGACTTCATTCTCATTCCAAATCTGTTTTTAAAATTTTCTAAAACCACCTAGAAGCCGAGAAAATGAGCTTCAAGACAATGGCCTAGAAAAAGTTTATACCTGGCCGAACTTTTTCCTAAAAGCGTTTTTCGTGTTCCTTTTTAATGCTTTTTCATTTTAATTTAAGGTTTTATTTTTTTTAAAGATTTTTCATGCCTGCGGACTAGTTTTCGCTGGTAGACACTTTTTCTAGGCCATTGTTTTGAGGCGCGTTTTCTCGACTTCTAGGTGGTTTTAGAAAATTTCAAAAACAGATTTGGAATGAGAATGAAGTCTATTTTCATCCCTGCTTCATTCATTATCTCCGTAAAAGCTCTCCTTTAAAGACGACTAGGAGCAACTACTTTATAATAAAAAGGGATTTTAGCTGATTATATCTGAAAATTCTCTATATTATAATAATTGACGAGAAATATTCTGCTTGAAATAGGCGGAGAATTGCAAGTAAAATGAAGTTTATGTGAAAACTGCGCAAAAAAAAATTCCGGAAATCGATTTTGCCAGAAATTAATAATAACTTGATGTACTTAAAAAGATAATATTGACAAAATTAGTTTTTTTTAACAATTTAATCAAACGTTCAAAATCTCAGAGACACGAATTCGAAAAACACTGAACTTTCCAGAAAACACTGAAAATGAGCTTGAAAAAATCTAGACACAAAAACTCATTTTTTCGAAAACAAAACTTAATCCCTCGAAAATCTAGAAAAGTCGAATGATCTGTGATGTTAATGTTATCTACATATACTCACGAGAAGTAGGAAAATTAGTACACACGAGAAAATGTATGTTTACGATATTCATTTTCAAAATGAAGTGAGAAGTCTATAATTTCGATACATAAGAACATATGATTATGTGTCAAGAACTTTTATTGTTCTTTCCTCGAAAGTGCGTTTTTTTTTCAAAAAAAAATTTAAAGTTCGACATTTGAAATTTACTACGTCCACAATTACCTAAATATGTTCAAAAATGAACAAATTTTCGTGGATAGATTTTTTGTAGATTTAAAGTAGGACTTTACGAATCCAATAAATGTAACTAAAATGATAATAGACTTCTTTGCCATTCCAAATCTGTTTTTAAAATTTTCTAAAAACCACCTAGAAGCCGAGAAAACGAGCTTCAAAACAATGGCCTGGAAAAAGGTTCCATGAAAACTAGTCCGCGAACATTATTGCGTAAAAATTCAAAAAAATAATTAAAAAATACTAATTTAAGCATTCTCAAAAAATGTACGCCATATTGCCACGCAAAAAAGCTCATGAAAAACGTTAGGCCAGTTGGTAACTTTTTCTAGGCCATTGTTTTGAAGCGCATTTTCTCGGCTTCTAGGTGGTTTTAGAAAATTTTAAAAACAGCTTTGGAATGAGAATGAAGTCTATTTTCATCCCAGTTGCATTCATGAACTCCGTAAAGCCCTCTTTTAATTTCTTCTCACATCGCCACCAAAGCAATGGGAAAAATGGTACATTTCTCATAACCACTAAATCGAACTTGATATTTTACAAATATGAAATGTGCAAGTAGAAACCGGTACACCCGCTTTCAGATCCCTAGCTAAGAAAAAAGAATAACTGAACGAAGCCTCGTAATCCATAAGTGATTAACAGAAAACAAAATGAAATAAAAATTGTTTAATAATCCCTTTATATTTTGGTTTCTATATCATCTAGAAAATTCATCGAAAACAAACCAAAAACTGGTGAAAAAATAAAGCTAAACGATTTTTTAAATCCAAAAAATGGTTGTCATGGAAATGATGCGCATTTTGTTAATATTCAAAAGGAGGGATACGGAGAGATTAACTCTCTTGAAAAGGATTAAAAAGAAATTGAAAACTCACTCAAATCTCTACGCACTTTCCCAATAAATTCGGAATTAATCATGCGGAATCCTTATACTGGTATCGCCTCCAGAGAACTTCGTTATGGCGCCTATTAGAAGCCAAATATTTATTGAACACTTTCCAATATTATATTTTAAAAACCAAAAACATTTTTCAAAGTGTTCGAAGTAAAATCAAATTTGAATATTCAGTGGGGAGAAAACTTTTTAAAAGATGTGAAATCGGATTTCTGAAAAAACGACGGCGAAAAAAACCAGGTTTAGAAATGAGTATCAAATTATTAGAACATACAAAGAATGTAAAAAGGAATCAGAATTTTGAAAATAATGGGTATTTCCTGAGATAGTAGGAAAACATTTTGATATTTATGAATACTCAGTCCATCCTGGCTCTTTTGATTGGGAGTCCGGCTTGTTGATAACTTGGAACGTTTTGATTTGGTGGGAAACGAGCTGGAACTGCTGGTTTTTGATCTTGCAACCATCTGACCTGAGTGGCTGGTCCATATCCCTATAACATTCATAATCAGTATAAGTTTTCTCCAATTTGAAAATCAATAATAATACCTTCTCATTTCTTGCAGCAATTCGGAAAATAATCGCCGGTTTGTTAGTCTGATCAACATATGCCGATTGCAAGCTACTTTGCGGAACAACACATTCCGCTTCCGATCCAACATAAACTCTCATGAAAGCTAATTGACTTTCTTGTGTAGTTGCTGAATTCTTAACAGCCAAATAAACACTGTACTCCGAAATACGGCCAGCAACTGCAGCATTGCCTGGCGGCTCCCAAGTAAGCTGAGCTCCATCGACGGATTTTGTAATTCTAATCGATGATGGTGCACTTGGAAATCCTGGCAAGCATGTCTAAAAATATATACTTTTTTGAATAATATTTAAAAAAAACAAGAAACCTTGAATGTAGAAATTTCACTCCAAGCACCTCTTCCCAATCCATTCACAGCTGCAACGCGGAATTTGTAACTTGTTCCAGATTCGAGCGAAATTTTATGATGCTTTGGTACAGTTTCATGACAAGCCAAGAGAATCTCAGTTTGATCGAAATATTGATCGTAAAAGCTTTCCAAAGGTGCACACTCTTGATTGAAATAATGTGAAACATTGCATTGAGCACTTCGAACCAATCCAATGTCATACCAAGCACATTCAGCAGAATCAGCGGTCGCAATTTCAGTTTTAACTTCTTGCTCCAATTCATTATCAACTTCCTTCTTAACTTCTACCGCGACATCCTCAGCTTTCACTTCTTTGTTCAATTGACTCTCCTCCTCAGTTTTAACAACCGGTTCTTCAGCAACTTTTGCTTCTACTTCAGGTTTCTGCTCATTTTCAGATGTTGATGCTGTTTCTTGCGGTTTTGGTGGCGATGGTGGACTGGTATCATTATCATCAAACAAGTCTTGTGGAAGTCCTCCCTCATCAGTTGCTTGAGCAGAAGCTGGAGCAGTATATGTTGTTCCTTGGGTTGATATCAACGAAGTCGCCGCTTGTTGAGCACTTTTGGTTGGGTCTGAGACGGAGCTATCAGCCAATTCATTCGCCAAGTAAACAACTCTGAAAATTAAATTTTAATCGATTTTTGGAAAAGAAAAATAGTTGAATACTTTTGAGTAACGCCTCCATCCTCTTTTGCTATAATAATCGCCTTTGTGGTAGGTTTTGCAATCGCCGGTGAACTTCCATTTCCACTCTGTTGTTTAACAACCCTGACAACTTGTTGTCCACGTAATTTCAATTGTCCTTGTCCCTTGCTTGGAGATCCTGACGCTAAAAATCAATTTGAAAAAGGAAAAAAGAAAGGATGGATTTTCAAAAAATTTTACCATCTGGTTTATCTACAACTGCAATTTGAAGCACGTAAAAGTCAGCTCCAGCAACATGTGACCATGAAATCTGTTGAAATGTTTCAATTAATATAATTTACAAAAATAAGTCAATACGTACATCCAATGAATTGAAACTAGCACGAATGAGTTGAACTCTTCCCGGTTGATCAGGCTTCATAATCTCCAAAACCCACATATCCCGACAACAGACTTGATTACTCCACGCTTTTCTATAACCATCTCTTCCAGACCAAACGAACATTCTATTGCCAACAACAGCTACACAGTGACCAGCACGAGCTCTTGGCATCTTTTCTGAAAGGTTTAAAATCTTTAAAATTCTCCATGAAAAATACGAACCTTCTTCAGTGCTAACAAGTTGCAACGGAACCCATTTATTGATCGTTAAGTCAAAACATCCCAGACTATTTGTGCATTTCCATTCTTTTTCCGCAATAAGTTCACTATCACTAGCAGAGTCTCCAAGTGGAACCCATCCACCGAAAACGTACATTTTGTTATTGATAACAACAGAAGTGTGCAAAGATCGTGGTGATGGTGGAATTCCACACTGAAAACTCGAAATTTGATATAAAAAAAGATATGGGAAACTTACGCCAAATTCCATTTCTGTCCAAGTGAGTGATTCCAAATCAAGGAACCACAAATCTTTCAATCTGGTTCCGTTCATTCCACCGAAAACCACAATTTTTCTTGAAGAATTTGATTCGTAAATAACAGCGCTATGTGATTCTCTTGGTGATGGGCCTTCTCCGTGTGTAACTGGCTTTTCCCATTGGAGACTGTTTGGCGGAACGGAGACGTCAAGAATAAACAAATCGTTCATGTATCTTGGCACGTTTCGCTTTGCATCGGTGCTATCGTTTGATAATCCTCCGAAGAGATACGCTTTCTGAAATGTTATGTTTACTAGATGTTGAAGATGAAAATTCAGTTCTCACTTGAGATTTGTTGCTTATTACGAAAGAATGTCCGAGTCGTGCGCATGGATATTTGACTCCAGCAGTTCGTGGCCTCAATTTTCGCCATTCCCAGCGTCGAGTGTCCAAGTCGTATAACTCGTCAGTATATCTACAATAATTTAACAAAAATGTCCGAATTATGTTTTGATGATACTTACTTTCCAAACTCTACCATTCCACCAAATGTAAAAATTCTTGTACCAACTGCAATCATTCCAAAAGACGCAGATGCTGGTGGAATCTCACCGCGAACACTTGGAGCCATCCATGTATTATTCACTGTAAATTTGATTGAATAATGTTTGTTATTTGAAAAAAAACGATTACGTGTATTGTAGACATGCATTTCCTCAATTATTCCTTCATTTCCTCCACCAAGAACGAGAATCAAATCTTTCACTTGAATAGCACGATGTCCATGGCGAGGTCTACAAGTTAGATCCTTACTTTTAAGTGAGTTATTATTTTTAGCTTACCTCGGTGTCGATCCTGTCGTTTGCGAAACTTTTTTCCAAGAGACAAGTGACATTTCCTGCTCTTCATAATCTTCTTGTTTCACCACCTGAAATAAAGGAATAATATTAATGAGTGAAAATATAACTTTAAAAACCTGTTCGCTTATGAAATAGTTGCTCAGATCGGTTTCATCAGCCATGCTGCTCTGTAACGAAATTTTATAGGAAGATTATATTTTTTTAATGACTTCCGTAAAGTCAGAACAACTTTTGCGCGCCCCTACGACACTACGCAATTACGCTGCAACGATAGTACGCAATTACATGTGATTTACTTTAGCGTAAATAATTCCTTGTTTTGAATTTCTATTTTTACTTGATTTTTTCGCATAATATAATCCTTTATTGCAGTTTCTGTCTTGATATTTAAATTTTATCGATAAAAATAATTGTCTGCGAGTTTCTAGTGCATATTCCACCGTTTCTTCAGCATATTTATTGTGAACTATTACCAGAAAATAATGATTGAGCAAATTAAAAAATGAAACGATACTTTTTAGAAAATTAGAACGACTGAAATGCATTTTTGAAGTTGCAAAAAACAAGAATAAAATGCCTCTGAAACGTTGTTTCCTAGGCATTTTGGTCCTTTCCGTTCCCTAATTTAATAAAACCGCAAAGTTCCCATGTTTCTAAAAGCAACAAAAAATTAAAAAGTGCCCTCGGAATCCGTTAATTATAAAGTGTTATTCTTCAATAGCTTCCACGTTCTCGTCTAAAAATATTATTGATATATTTTGTCTATTTCTTAGTTTAACCTGTATCGCTCGAAAAACTCATTTCGCGATACCCCATCATCAATCAATCTCATTGAATAAATTCCAGCACACGCTCCACACTTCCTGCCATCGACCGCTCTTCCACATGCACCGTGCACCCAAGTGTTGCATCCGTTGCAGCACAACCAATCTGTAACGCGTGCTTCTTCTTCATCGTCATCGATATCCTCAGGTAATGTAGGGTCCATCTTAAAGTAAACAAAATGTAAATTTAAAAGTTATAACCACTTTTTACCTCTCCACATAACGCGCAAATTTCAATTTCTTCGTTATTATAACGAATTTCGCTCGTTGATGGTTGATCTTTTCTGTTTTCTCGAATTTCTGTCCGCTATAAAATGGTTTGAAGATTGAATATTAGTTCACTACGTTTTTAAAAGTTTACAGTTTTCAGTCCGTATTGAGCTCTTCTGATACTCAAATTTTTTCGCACGCCACCTTGAATTCCTCTTCTACTTGCCAAACCAATTTCTGGTCGGCATGTTTCCTCCAATTGCTTTTTCATTTCTCCTAAATTTTCCAGAAAATTGTCAACATTTTTGAGTTTCTCGCGATCAGCTGTATTTGTGTTGACTCGAAGAGTACGAAGAATGGAATCAGCGGTCTGAAAATGAATATAATCTTAATGACAATATGCTTTGTTTTACAGATTCAAATATATTGATTCTTGTCAGCCACTCTTCACGATTATTTGTTTCAGTCTGCGCTACTGTTCTCTGAGTCAATTGTGGAATATCTTCCGAAAACACTTGCTGGTTGCGAATGACAGTATGTTCCACCATTGGCAGAAAGTCATCATCATCATCATCGTTTTCAAAATCTAGAATCTTAGGTTCATTTTAAAGAGAATGTAATATGTATATTTTGACCTTCCCCGTGCATTGCTACAACGTGAAGATGTTTGCAAGAAATACCTGCCTTTTAAAAAAAAGCTTCCCCTTTAAAAAAGTTTTAAAAATCTTCCCCTTTAAAAAAGTACTGTAGTAGTTATTTAAATCGAGTTTATTACTTATTTTTCTATCTTTAACGTTTTTTCATGGTAACATTTTTTTTGAAAAACGCGTAAAAATCTAGAATTTTCTCAGAATGTCTTGAAAGACAGTGAAGCAGTGAACTGTAATCAAATTTCAGTCAAGAAATGTATCTTTTGCACCGAATTAGTATTGTTGGTCTCAGATGTAACCTGCAATTTCCGGTGTTCAAATTTATAATGCTAATTTGGATTTATTTATAACATTTCTCACGGACGAAATTTGTTCAGAAAAAACGTGTTTTTAAAGTATTGAATGTCAATAGAAATAGTAAGTGGGACCTTGTCTTTAATTTTAAAATTCAAATTTATATTGAAGGGTTAATTTCCGCGACATAAGGACAATGTAAGACTCCGTTTCAATCAATTTCCGCTGTTTTATAATTTTTTTGGTTAAGCTCAAAAAATATAACAGATTTTGAAAATTTTATTCAGTTTAGTTCAGTTTTCCAAAAAAAGAATATGCTGTATGTGCCGTTAGTGTTTCTCGTGACGATGCCCGATGGTTGAGCCATTGTAACATATGGGTGTCGTCGCAAAAGTCTCTAAGACGGGATTCACTATTAAACTAATGAAGGCTGCTCAACTGGCATATTCTCCTCGTGTTTAGGAATAGATGTTTTAATGGGGCTTAACTTTTTACCCATTACTTTGAAATAAAAACTGTAGAAATGTAGCTACAACTTGAAAAAGAGCTAACCAAATTCAAAATCTGAATATTATTTTCTTTTTAAATAATTTAGTTTTATTAAGTGATAGAAACCCCATCCCTCTTGGATTGTTCTCCATTTTCGCGACCATAAATATTGAAAATTATCCCAAACCATCCAGTCAAAAAATCCTTTTCAGAAAGTTTTATTGCTTTATTCAATGACATTAATATTGATACATTCAAATTATTTCATGCTTTATAGTGATTCCAAACCTCCCGAACTGGAAGGCTTGGCTTCTTAGTATGTGACGTCCCGCTTCTCAGGAGCAGTTGTTAGAAAAGTGCATGGTACCACGTTTGCTATTTCCATCAATCTGTAACAATTTATATCATTATTATCAATTTTAAAAATCATGTTGTTTAGTTACGCCAGTCAATATAAAATTTGTAAATTTCAGATTTTCCAGGGATTTCGCCGATTCCGGATAGTTTTATATTTTTACATAGTATCCAATTCAAATCGTGTGAGGATGAACAGTGAAATATCTCGTTGCTTCTCTGGCTTTAACAATATCATTTTTTCAGGTGAGAAGCGGGTAGTTTGGGTTTCAAGCTCCCTTGTCTCTACTTCCCAAAACCCTTTCAAAATAATTCTAAGTGGCAACTGACCACTTTTGACCGAATGTCTATAAAAATGCCGAACACAAAGTTTACACGACAAATTTATTACTATAAAATAAAAAGAAAAACAACAAAGAGTCCAAAATGCAACGAGAACTGGTTACATATAAAAATTCCTCACTATATATTTGAATTCGGTGCAAACACCGTGACGAGCAATTGCGGTCGCACCCAGAAATGCGCACCGTACTCATTCAATATTGGGTGGGGTTTACTTCCCCCCTCTTCAATAGAATGTTGCCCGCAACATTGAGATCAAAATACAATATGTGAGTGTATACAAGTGTTCAAGGAAATACAATAAAAATATGTACATTTTTCGATTGAAACAAGAAATTTATTGTCTTCTTGCTCTCTTTTCTTGTGGTTCAACTGGATCTTCCGCCAACCATTCCTCCATTTTCCAACCGCTTTCTTTGACCGTTGCGATGACCACTTTCCAATATTTCTCCATGTTTTGTTGGTCCAAATCACATACAATTGTTGACAATGGTCTTTGTTGTTGAGTGCTTGGATATTCCGGTCCGAATTTGAGGAAAACTCCGGAATTATCCCTCTTCAATTGCTCACAACATGCGCTGATTCTGCATATTTCCGGGAAATCAGATTCGAGTGGCAACGAGACGAGGCAAATTTCAACTGATGCTGGGATCCATTGGAGAGCGTTTTGCACTTGTTTGAAATACTGCTGGTCCAATTTGGCACGGATCATCCACAAAACTTTTTCAACATGCTTGAAGTCGAACTTCTCATCAAATTTTTCGAGAGCGTTGCTTCTCAATTCCACGACTTTTACGTCTTCCTTGGCCTTGATCTTGCAATACTCAGCTTTTGGCACGAAGATGACCTTTTTAACATTGAAACAATATGGTTTCGGTTTGAAGGCCTTGGTCGCTTGTTCCTCTATGATATCAACAGCTTCTTTCCAGAAATCATCTGCTTTCAACTTTTCCAAAAATCCAGGACACTTCGCAAATGCTTTCAACGCTTCCATCTTGGTCTCCTTTGGAACATGTACTACGTCAAAATTGGAGAAACACTGCAAATCATCCGGACTCAACGATACTCCAGAATTTGCCATTACCAAAATTCGAGCAAATTGCATTGGTGATTTGATGACCAATTTGGTGGATTTGTAGTTGAAGTTGACTGAACATTCACCACATCCGCAACCATCGTTCCTGAAAATTTCGCAATTAATGATTTGTTCATCATTTTCATTTTGAGTAATTTTTTGGCACGTTCCCACATTTTGCTGCACATTTCGCTTTTTCCTACCGCGCGATTTTTCCGTCTCAATTGGGCAATCTAAGAACTCATTTGGCACCCTTTTCAACTGATCAAATGGCACTTTAATTTCCTCTGCTTTCCCAATAATTGGAGTAATTGTGGCCGAATTTGCTGTGGTTTCCATAACTCTGTACGGTCCTTTTTCGGTCGGAATTTTCAACGAAACTCTATTACCCTGCTTCGGATAATCCCTTGTCTCAACCTCATTTCTTTTGCCGAACTGCTTTTTACAAATCTCTTGTTCGTTTTGAGCATTCCATCTGGCAGTTTTATGAGCTTCACCCTTCCAGCTATCCACTTTGATTCTGCCGATTTTCGCAGATTTCGGTGGAATTCGTACACTTTCGGCTGCTCTGGTCAATTTATCTGATCTCCATGACAAATAAATACCAAACTTGTCAAAAGCATTTGTACCCAACAAGCACATCCTTTCTGGCCTCTTAACAACTTGGAATCTCACTGTCCTGATAATATTTCGAATTTTGATCGGAATATCAATTTGTTCGACAACCCTCATCAATCTATTACTTGCATCTCTCAACTTGAAACTTCCTGGTTCCATTCTTTTGTTGATATGCTTTTCCCAATACTTATTCTTCTTTTTCAAATGATTCACAAAACCAGTTGAGATAACTGATGTTGTGCTACCGGTATCCAACAAAATATCAGTCTCGACATCTCCAATAATCGATTTTTCGATCATCGCCACACCAACTGATTTTTGCTGATCCAAATCATGTTCAATTCTGTTCACCTTGGCTTCAACACATTGAAATGCCCAATGTCCTGGTTGTTTACAATTGAAACATGTATTTATGTCTTGTTTTGCACTACCAGCGTCAACATTGTTTGAACCCGTTGCTTTTGCATACTCTGATTCTTTCCTGACTGGAAACGGTGTCCTTGATTCGAATCTTGGCTCGAACTCTGGATCAAATCTCGATTTATTACGCGCAACACTGAATTGATCACTTTCAAATTGAAGCACAGCTCGTTTCATACTGTCATACTTGAATCCATCTTTACTCTTGGTCTTCTCAACCGACAACAAACAAAAGAGTGTAGAACTTGGATCAATAGCTTTCATTACTTTAGTCATCTTCAAATAATCAACTTGATTATGCGGTACATCTGAACCGAATGCTTGTTCCGCTAGTCGATCTACTACCAGCATATAATCTCGCAATGACTGATTTTTCTTGATTCGTAGCGATTCCCATTTCTCATGAGCACGACCAATTTCATCAGACTTTGATTCTTTCAAAAGATTCTTCAAATCTTCCTTTGCGATACCAAATGATTTCAAGCTTTGCTTCGGCAAACTTTGGAACAATTTCTTAGCAGTTCCCTTAAGGAATCGCTCTCCGAAAATCGTCAACAAACTCTCATCATCTGGCGCCAAAACTTTATATTTCATTTCGAAGACACGAATGAAATTCTCAAAACTCCTATTATCTTCTCCCGAAAATGGTTCTGGATCCGGAAGCGCGGACGATTGAAAACAAGCACTCATATTAATCATACTCTGTTGCAAAATCTCCATCTTAGCATCTCTAACATCATCTACCGACAAAACTGATCTAGCGCTGCCTAACGACGACACTTCGCAATCCCGCTCCCACGCCGCATTTTTATCTTTTTCAAGAGTTTTTGATTTTTCAAAAATCAAACTACCTTCTCTTGAACGGCTTGTTTGGACCACGGATGCTGGCGGCTTCAACTCCTTTTTGCCATGAAGATTCGCGAAGAACTTGATGTTCTGCAATGTAAGATTCATTGACTCTTTATTTTCATTTGCAGCCATACCATTTTCCTTAGTCTCAAAATCTTTGAGGAGTTTCTCGAATTCAGATTTCCAATGGTTTTGCTCTTTCAAATGGTGCTCACATTGCTCTTGTTGTTCTTCCAATTGCTTCTGCAGCATCTCAATTTGGGACTTCTGATCCTCAACCTGCAATAATAAATTGTTGTTGTCACTTCTCATATCATTAAAGAATTTTTCCAACATCTCTGAAGAGTTACATCGGTATGCTTTTAACATTTCCAACATCTCAATTTCATTTTTTGACAATTTTGGAACAATTTGATTTGTTCCCCCCAAAATAGTCAATTCATCAAAATCTCGTTGGACTTTTTTCATCCATTCAGTTATCGGACTTAACATGACATCAGCTTGCCTATCAGTCAACGTAGAATTATTCAAAACATTTCCGATAACTTTTTCTTTTTCATCATCAAATTTTTTGAATGTATTTGAAAGTACCTCAAGTCCTGGATTCTCAGCGGAAGCAAGCTCTTTGCACTTTTCTACGACTTCTTCCCACTGCTTCTCCTCCATCTCATCATTCGCCGCCAGGAGCACTTTTTCGCGCGCCCATTCTGCCAACTCCTGTGCCATCGATTTCCTTCCCTGCTCACTTTTTTGTTCTTGTGAAGTTTCCATGCTGAAAAAATATCTCTATTATCTTTCACTACTCGAAGATGATTAGTCAACGAATATAATTTGTAAAAGAAATGAAATCTCCTCCTTTGGTGTTAACGCGGGAGAAAGAATCCAAGAGAAAATTATTCAAGAAATTTATCTATAGTCTTTCGCTACTCGAAGAGGGTTAGTCAACGAATAATTCTGCGAAAGCAAAAATCAACTCCTTTGGGGTTAGCGCAGGAGAATAAGATTTCAATAGACAAATTGGAGTTTTAAAATCAAAAAAGAAGATTGAACGGAAGAAAGAGTAACACAAATTGACAAGGACAAACACAAAAATTTTGACTCGGCCCCCAAGTTGCGGGTTAGGCTACCACGGGTTTCAAATCGGCTCGGCGCCCAAGTAGCGGGTTAGGCTCCTGAGAAACGAGTTTTAGACCGGTTCAGCCCCCAAGAAGCGGGTAGTTTGGGTTTCAAGCTCCCTTGTCTCTACTTCCCAAAACCCTTTCAAAATAATTCTAAGTGGCAACTGACCACTTTTGACCGAATGTCTATAAAAATGCCGAACACAAAGTTTACACGACAAATTTATTACTATAAAATAAAAAGAAAAACAACAAAGAGTCCAAAATGCAACGAGAACTGGTTACATATAAAAATTCCTCACTATATATTTGAATTCGGTGCAAACACCGTGACGAGCAATTGCGGTCGCACCCAGAAATGCGCACCGTACTCATTCAATATTGGGTGGGGTTTACTGTGGATTGTAAATTTTGAAGAAATATTACCTATTATTAATTCAGCATATATTTTTAAGATATTGACTTTTGAATGCATGATTCAATACAATATGCAGATTATTAACGAATTTCAGAAGTTAAAATGCCTTGTTTTTACGTTCAAACTGTCAAAAAACAAGATTTTTATATTATGGAATAATGATTTCGTTTCCATTTTTTAAATTTCGCACTCTTTTTGTCAAATAAAGATAATTAATTCCGAATACATATGTTTCAGTTTATCACACTCGGCCTTCACTCAGAAGTACGGTTTCGCGTTTTCCAGGTTTTTTTTCCATATACGAAGATTGACCGATTGTGCAGCGAAGAAACGCGTTATATTTAATAGTGTTTAAAAACTCGAAAATGTATATTACCACGGAGGAATTGAGCACGAGGCATAATAGATTCCATATACGAAGAAAACTGTTCGAACTTGATTATAATTATAGTGGGAACATGAAAAATGAAAAAAAAAACAGTTAAAAAGTGAAAAAGTAGCATAGCTATCATTGGTCTATTCTTTTGTTTCTATTTTTGTGCATCCATTTATTTTCTTTCTTTATTTGTTCACTATTTATTACTTAAAAATCAGGAGAAAATTCGGAGTTGTGCATTTACGATAAAGTAAGTCACGTGTAATTGCGTAGTGTCGTAGGGGCGCGCAAAAGTTGTTCTGACTTTACGGAAAAGTGTCCTTTTAGGTACAGTATCTTGCAGAATGGGTTCATCGATCGCGAAAACGTCACCTGGAAAGAAATAGTTCGAATGGTAGCATAAAAACACCTGGAAAAATTTATAAAAGATTTGATTTTCCCAGTTTTGAAAAATTTGGTAAATACTCGAATTTTGCTGCTTTTTTAAAAACAAGGTCAGCTGGAAATCAAAAACGTTTGCTCACAAAGAGTTATTATGGCAGTGCCATTTTTTCCAAAGAATTCGCATATGTAATCAGCTAGATGAAAAAAAGTTGTTTTATAGAAAAGTGAAAAGTATAATGCTCCACATAAAAGAACACGGCTTGTAAAAAAAACCAAGGAAAGAGGAAACATTTCCGCCCGACAATTGAGGATTTTTGCACAGAAATGGGCGTGGCAAGGAAAACGCAACTGTGGCACGCGATATTTTACAGTGAATAGCGTGCAGTTTGAAGAGATTTTTCTCTGACCTGTGCTTGCGGACCAGGGTTGCCGTTTTTTTTCGATTTTTTTTCGGTTTTCGTGATTTTCGGGTGTTTTACGCCGAAAAAGTTTTATTTATTTCGGGTTGCGCGAAGCGCGTAAATTTTTATTTTATTTTTTTCGGTTTTCTATCCTCAATTTTTTTCGGTGTTTCCGTCTTACGAAAAACAGGTTTTTAAATTTAAATATACCATTTTTTAAAATCAATTTCCAACTATTTTACTAATTTTTAACTGAATGAAGGTAGAAAACCTTAAAATCGTTTTTTTTTCTGATGAAATATGATTCATTAATCACTTGGAACGCCGGAAAAATTTTTTTTCGGTATTTTTCCGATAAAACGAAAAAAAATTTATTTTTTTTCGTCATTTTTTCCTGGCTGACGAAAAAATTTATTTTTTTTCGGCATTTTTTACTGGCCGACGAAAAAATTTATTTTTTTTCGGCCAAAAACTTTTTCGGCGGCACCCCTGTTGCGGACAATGCGCAACCAGCCTGTTCACGCGCGAATGACACAGGTTCATTTTTACAAGCCGTGAAGAAGCGGGTAGTTTGGGTTTCAAGCTCACTTGTCTCTACTTCCCAAAACCCTTTTCAGATAATTTCAAGTGGCAACTGACCACTTTTGACCGAATGTCTACAAAAATGCCGAACACAAAGTTTACACGACAAGTTTATTACTATAAAATAAAAAGAAACAAACAAAAATCCAAAAATGCAACGAGAACTGGTTACATCTAAAAATTCCTCACTATATATTTGAATTCGGTGCAAACACCGTGACGAGCAATTACGGTCGCACCCAGAAATGCGCACCGTACTCATTCAAAATTGGATGGGGTTTACTTCCCCCCCCCTTTTCATAGAATGTTGCCCGCAACATTGAGATCAATATACAATATGTGAGTGTATACAAGTGTTTAAGGAAATACAATAAAAATATGTACATTTTTTGATTGAGACAAGAAATTTATTGTCTTCTTGCTCTCTTTTCTTGTGGTTCAACTGGATCCTCAGCCAACCATTCCTCCATTTTCCAACCGCTTCCTTTGACCGTTGCGATGACCACTTTCCAATATTTTTCCATGTTTTGTTGATCAACATCGCATACAATTGTTGACAATGGTCTCTGTTGCTGCGTGCTTGGATATTCCGGCCCAAATTTGACGAAGACTCCGGCTTTTTCCCTCTTTAATTGCTCAAAACATGCGCCGATTCTGCATATCTCCGGGAAATCCGATTCGAGTGGAAGCGACACGAGGCAAATTTCAACTGACGCTGGGATCCATTGGAGAGCGTTTTGCACTTGTTCAAAGTATTGTTGGTCCAATTTGGCACGGATCATCCACAAAACTTTTTCAACATGCTTGAAGTCGAACTTCTCATCAAATTTTTCGAGAGCGCTGCTTCTCAATTCAACGACTTTTACGTCTTCCTTGGCCTTGATCTTGCAATACTCCGCTTTTGGGACGAAGATGACCTTTTTAACATTGAAACAATATGGTTTCGGTTTGAAGGCTTTGGCCGCTTGTTCCTCTATCAAATCAACAGCATCTTTCCAGAACTCGTCTGTCTTCAACTTTTCCAAAAATCCAGGACACTTCGCAAATGCTTTCAACGCTTCCATCTTGGTCTCCTTTGGAACATGAATAACGTCGAAATTGGAGAAACACTGCAAATCATCCGGACTCAACGATACTCCAGAATTTGCCATAACCAAAATTCGAGCAAATTGCATTGGTGATTTGATGACCAATTTGGTGGATTTGTAGTTGAAGTTTACTGAACATTCACCACATCCGCAACCCTCGTTCCTGAAAATTTCGCAATTAATGATTTGTTCATCATTTTCATTTTGAGTAATTTTTTGGCACGTTCCCACATTTTGCTGCACATTTCGCTTTTTCCTACCGCGCGATTTTTTCGTCTCAATTGGGCAATCTAAGAACTCATTTGGCACCCTTTTCAACTGATCAAATGGCACTTTAATTTCCTCTGCTTTCCCAATAGTTGGAGTAATTGTGGCCGACTTTGCTGTTGTTTCCATAACCCTGTACGGTCCTTTCTTGGTCGGAATTTTCAACAAGACTCTATCACACTGCTTCGGATAATCCTTTGTCTCAATCTTATTCCTTTTGTTGAACTGCTTTTTATAAATCTCTTGTTCTTTTTGAGTATTCAATCTGGCAGTTTTGTGAGCTTCACCCTTCCAGCTATCCACTTTGATTTTGCTGATTTTCGAAGATGTCGGTGGAATTCTTTCACTTTCGGCTGCTCTGGTCAAATTATCTGATCTCCATGACAAATAAATACCAAACTTGTTGAAAGCATTTGTACCCAACAAGTACATCATTTCTGGCCTTTTAACAACTTGGAATCTCACTGTCCTGATAATATTTCGAATTTTGATCGGAACATCAATTTGTTCGACAACCCACATCAATCTATTACTTGCATCTCTCAACTTGAAACTTCCTGGTTCCATTCTTTTGTTGATATGCTTTTCCCAATATTGATTCTTCTTTTTCAAATGATTAACAAAACCAGTTGAGATAACTGATGTTGTGCTACCGGTATCCACCAAAATATCAGTTTTCACGTCTCCAATAGTCGATTTTTCGATCATCACCACACCAACTGATTTTTGCTGATCCAAATCATTTTCAATTCTGTTTACCTTGGCTTCAACGCATTGAAATGCCCAATGTCCTGGCTGTTTACAATTGAAACATGTTGTTGTGTCACGTTTTCCACTACCAACGTCAACGTTGTTTGAATCAGTTGCTTCTACATACTCTGATTCTTTCCTGACTGGAAACGGTGTTCTCGATTCGAATTTTGGCTCGAACTCTGGCTCAAATCTCGATTTATTACGCGCAACACTGAATTGATCACTTTCAAATTGAAGCACAGCTCGTTTCATATTATCATATTTGAATCCATCCTTACTCTTGGTTTTCTCAACCGACAACAAACAGAAGAGTGTAGAACTTGGATCAATAGCCTTCATTACTTTAGTCATCTTCATATAATCAACTTGATTATGCGGTACATCTGACCCGAATGCTTGTTCAGCTAGTCGATCGACTACCAGCATATAATCTCGCAACGACTGATTTTTCTTGATTCGTAGAGATTCCCATCTCTCATGTGCACGACCAATTTCATCAGACTTTGATTCTTTCAAAAGATTCTTCAAATCTTCTTTCGCGATACCAAATGATTTCAAGCTTTGCTTCGGCAAACTTTGGAACAATTTCTTAGCAGTTCCCTTAAGGAATCGCTCTCCGAAAATTGTCAACAAACTCTCATCATCTGGTGCCAAAACCTTATATTTCATTTGAAATACACGAGTGAAATTCTCAAAACTCCTATTATCTTCTCCCGAAAATGGTTCTGGATCCTGAAGCGCGGACGATTGAAAACAAGCACTCATATTAATCATACTTTGTTGCAAAATCTCCATCTTAGCATCTCTAACATCATCTACCGACAAAACTGATCTAGCGCTTCCTAAAGACGACACTTCGCAATCCCGCTCCCACGCTTCATTTTTCTTATTTTCAAGAGTTTTTGATTTTTCAAAAATCAAACTACCTTCTCTGGAACGGCTTGTTTGGACCACGGATGCTGGCGGCTTCAACTCCTTCTTGCCACGAAGATTCGCGAAGAACTCGATGTTCTGCAATGTAAGATTCATTGACTCTTTATTTTCATTTGCAGCCATACCATTTTCCTTATTTTTCTCCTTAGTCTCAACATCTTTGAGGAGCTTCTCGTATTCAGACTTCCAGTGGTTTTCCTCTTTCACGTGGTTCTCACACTGCTCTTGTTGTTCTTCCAATTGCTTCTGCAGCATCTCAATTTGGGACTTCTGATCCTCAACCTGCAATAATAAATTGTTGTTGTCACTTCTCATTTCATTAAAGAATTTTTCCAACATCTCTGAAGAGTTAAATCGGTATGCTTTTAACATTTCCAACATATCCATTTCATTTTTTGACAATTTTGGAACAATTTGATTTGTTCCCCCCAAAATAGTCAATTCATCAAAATCTCGTTGGACTTTTTTCATCCATTCCGTTATTGGACTTAACATGACATCAGCTTGCCTGTCAGTCAACGTCGAATTATTCAAAACATAGACGATAACTTTTCCTTTTTCTTCATCAAATTTTTTGAATGTATTTGAAAGTACCTCAAGTCCTGGATTCTCAGCGGAAGCAAGCTCTTTGCACTTTTCTACGACTTCTTCCCACTGCTTCTCCTCCATTTCATCATTCGCCGCCAGGAGCACTTTTTCGCGCGCCCATTCTGCCAACTCTTGTGCCATCGATTTCCTTCCTTGCTCACTTTTTTGTTCTTGTGAAGCATCCATGCTGAAAAAATATCTCTATTATCTTTCACTACTCGAAGATGATTAGTCAACGAATATAATTTGTAAAAGAAATGAAATCTCCTCCTTTGGTGTTAACGCGGGAGAAAGAATCCAAGAGAAAATTATTCAAAAAATTTATCTAAAGTCTTTCGCTACTCGAAGAGGGTTAGTCAACGAATAATTCTGCGAAAGCAAAAATCAACTCCTTTGGGGTTAGCGCAGGAGAATAAGATTTCAATAGACAAATTGGAGTTTTAAAATCAAAAAAGAAGATTAAACGGAAGAAAAGAAACACGAATTGACAAGGACAAACACAAAAATTTTGATTCGGCCCCCAAGAAGCGGGTTAGGCTCTCACGGGATTCAAATCGGCTCGGCCCCCAAGTAGCGGGTTAGGCTCCTAAGAAACGAGTTTTAGACCGGTTCAGCCCCCAAGAAGCGGGTAGTTTGGGTTTCAAGCTCACTTGTCTCTACTTCCCAAAACCCTTTTCAGATAATTTCAAGTGGCAACTGACCACTTTTGACCGAATGTCTACAAAAATGCCGAACACAAAGTTTACACGACAAGTTTATTACTATAAAATAAAAAGAAACAAACAAAAATCCAAAAATGCAACGAGAACTGGTTACATCTAAAAATTCCTCACTATATATTTGAATTCGGTGCAAACACCGTGACGAGCAATTACGGTCGCACCCAGAAATGCGCACCGTACTCATTCAAAATTGGATGGGGTTTACTTAAAGATAGGTTCACCTGTGAACGTCGTTGAGCTTAAGTTTTGGAGTGGCCTGCCTGTTCTCCTGATTTGAACATCATCGAAAATGTTTGGGGAGTTATTGTCCAGAAGATGTATGCCGGTGGAAAAGTTTATCGAGATGTTAAGGCCATTATCGAAGAATGTCTCACCAACGACCAAACCCTGCTTGATGCGCTCTAACAAGCAATGGATTCCCGAATTTTTCATCTCGCTCGTCAAGATGGTATCCAAATTGATTATTAATTTTCCAAATTAATCAATTTTGTTAAGAAAAAAAATTTTTTAAAAGTTTTTTTCTAGTGAACCTATCTTTTTGTGGATTGGCGAAGAGTCAAAAATGAGAAAAATCCAAGTTTTTTCTTGGATTTCAATATTTTCCAAAAACACTTTTGATTACATTTTAAGTCTTCCTAAATTTTTACTTTTTATTATCGGACATTTTTTCGAAATTTGAAATTTGGCGATTTTTCGAAGTTTTCACAGGTGAACCTATCTTTATGTGGAGTACTGTAGATGTAAAGAAAAAATATCCGTAAGAAAAATAGCTGAGTAGTAAAAATGGCTGTTAAAAATTGGCCTAGGAATCAAAAATCTCAGCTTCTCCTTCTTTTTATGTTTCCTTTAAATTGGTTTTTGTCTTTTATGTATGTGCGTAATAAATAGCATGGAAGTAAAAAAGTAGTATGGAAGTCAACTAGTATGGAAGTATACTAGTATGGAAGCACAGTAGTATGAAAATAGTATGAAAATAGTATGGAAGTAAGTAGTATGGTAGAAATGACCACCAAAGCTCTTGAGGTATTGTCATTCAACTCTAATGCTCTTTTGTCTACTAGTATGGTAGTAAAAACTAGCATGGAAGTAAAAAAGTAGTATGGAAGTCAACTAGTATGGAAGTATACTAGTATGGAAGCACAGTAGTATGAAAATAGTATGAAAATAGTATGGAAGTAAGTAGTATGGTAGAAATGACCAAAGCTCTTGAGGTATTGTCATTCAACTCTAATGCTCTTTTGAAGCAGCGCCATCGGCTTGTGATTACACCAAACACGTTCTCAATAATAACTCGATGACCCGAAAAGATTTCATTGTATGCTACTTTTTCAGCATCCAATTGTGAACTGTGTCGAAAAGGAGTTTGACAATCCTCAGATAAAGCGAACCCATTGTCGGAAATAATGAAAGGCGAACACGGAAAAGTAGTATCCGGCAAAAATCTACAACCTATAATGTTATGGGTTTTTCTCAAAATTTTTGGAAGCGGTCCAGAATTAAACAATTGCGCATCACTGTTACACCCATTTCGCGCAATTTGAAGATACAAAACTCGTTTGTCACAATCGGCAAGCACTTAACTATTAAATGAAAACCCCCCTTATAACACTTATTTAATGCTCCTGATCTTGGTGGATGAGTTACTTGCCAGTGCTTTCCGTCCAATGATCCCCAACATCTGAATCCTTTTCCCTTCTCCCAGAATGCTTCTTCCATTTGTATAAGTCCTTGTTTATCTGGGATGCTAATCCATTCCGACGCTTGTCGACTAAAGACATCTGCGCATTCGTTGACGATTCGACTGATAGTCGGTTGACTAATTCCCGAGTTAATGGCCAAATTACTCTGGGAAATTCCTGAAAGAAAGAAAAACAATTTATTTCTTAAATTTAATATTCACCTTCTTTACAAAATCTTAAAAAAAGAGCAAGTCGGATTTGTTTCCCTGTTGCTTGTCCTCTCCGTGGTTCCAAAAAGTCCAAAAGTTGTTCAAATTGCTGATTAGAAACACCCAAAAATCTCTGCAAACAAAATATGAACATATGTTACGATTTTCGACGAACTTCAAGCTTTCCAATGTTGGCGTAGCTCAGCAATTGCTTCTGAAAACAATCAAATGCCTCTCTGTTGATCACATTAATCTCTTCAGTTTCGTACATTCTTAACAAAATTGAAGACACCAGCAAGTTGTTTGTGAGAATTCTTTTGTACTATAAACTATTTTTATTTTGCCAAAGTGCATTAGGAAAAAAATACCAAAAGCTGACGAATTTCTTCGTTTTTTCGTTTAGTATCTTCAGCCTCTTTCATTGGTCTTAATCCTGGCATATTTATTGAATTGATTCCACCACCCGAATCTTCGACTCCCAAACACGAATCATCGTCAACATCAATTTCGGAGCAAGTTTGTGGAAAATTCTGACGATCTTTCGGTTGTTGAAGAAGAGTTTGGTTGACCTGAAACAAAAAAGAAACTCTGAAATGTTCAAAGAAATTGTGAGAAACAAAAAATTTTTTGGAAAAGTTTCACAGAATAATTGTGAGGTAAAAAATTAGAAACTTGTTTACTTCTAAGAAAAAAAAAATTTAAAATTGCTTACAAAATTTGCGAATGGATGAAATCCAGTAAAATTTCTTCTATTTCCTGGGTTAAGAGCTTCAGAATTTGACGAGGAACCAACGTTAATCTTATTCCGAGAATCCAATGAATTCGAATCGTCAAGAATTTGCGAATGGTTTGTGTCATCATTCCAGGCCCTTTGTTGAAAGTTCCCCTTTTGCATCTGTATCTGAAACAATTGTGCTTTCATGTTTTGAACAAAAACATAGAATATTAGTTAATTATTTTAACAACGTCTAACAAAACGTGTTTTTTTGAACTCTTTTTATTATTTGAAAAACATTTTTGCGAACATTTAATTTCAATCTGCTCGAAATACGTTTGAGTCAAAATGTTAACTTACTTGTCTCTTGCAATCAGATATGAAATTCTCATCCTGTTGTTCACAATTTGCATGAACAGCGGCTCGATAATCACAATTGCTCCTTTTCCCTTTATTCATGAAATCGCAATCGTCATCTCGTTTTCCCACATGATTGTTGTTATTCCTCTGAATACCCATTTGACGACTGGATGAATAATTTACATTATTCTGAGGATCCTTTGATTGTCTAACAACAGTTTGAGCGATCTGAAACAAAAAAGAAACTCTGAAATGTTCAAAGAAATTGTGAGCAAAAAAAAACAAAGGAGATTATTTCATTGTTTTAACAACGTCTAACAAAACTTGCTTTCTTTTCCTCTTTTTTTTTTGAAAACTATTTTTGTTATTTTTTTAAAAATTATATTGTGAGGATTTAATTTCAATCTGCTCGAAACACGTTTGAGTTAAAATGTTAACTTACTTTTCTCTGATCATTTGATTTTGAATTCTCATCCTGTTGCTCACCAGCTGCATGAAAACCGGCCCGATAATCACAATTTCTTGTTTCTGTTTTGATCAAAAAATCGCAATACTCTTCTTGTTTTCCAAAAGAATCCTAGCAATTCACATGAATACCCGATTGGCGACTTTCGGTCGGTCATCGTTCTGAAATAATAATGGGATGTTTTCTAAATAACCAAAACAAAAATAATAAAAGTAGTTCAAGAAAGAATGAAAACATTTCACGAAACAAATAGGATAAACATTGCTCAAAAAAAACCACATAGTTAAATATTTTTCATATAGAAGCGGTCGAATTTCATTTTTTGTCATAAATTGCAAAAACGACCTTGATTTGCAAAATATGGGTTTTCCGAAATATTTTTCGAATTTGAGCCAAAAAAGGCAAAAATAGGCCATTTTCGCAAAATTTGGGTTTTCGGTAGTGTCAATTATTTCATCGTGAATTTTTATTGTTCATGAAGCTGAATTTTATTATTTTTTCTGATTTGATGTTTACAATATTTTCCAACAGGTTTTTTTTGATATTATTAAAAATTTATTTTCTTAAAGAAAAAAAAAACTCTCGAATAAAAAAATGACAGAAATTTTGAACAAAAAGAGAAAATGAAAAAAAAAACAGAAAAAACTAGCAAAGAAGACTTTAAAAATTCATTCCGAAGGGATCAATACAAAGAGTACAAAAAAAACGAAACATAAATTGAAAAAAAAAAACATAGATCCGTGTTGTTGTGCTCGTTAGTTACTTGAACGACGACGGTTGGTGAGCTCCGCTGGTTCTTGGATGACTGTTCATTGGCGACTTGTGTCTGCAAAAACGGTTTGTTTTCTTAAATATTATAAAATTGGTGTATTAAATTGTTTTTTGCTGTTTAGGCATTTTAGAACTTTTCACTAAAGAAACTCTTTCATTCAAACTCAAAAACTAAAATTTTGAAGAATTTTCAAAATTTGTCATTTTTTGCAATATGCAAAAAATGACACTTTTTTCGATTTTTCAAAATTTTTGAAAATTTCAGATTTCAACTCATAATAACGTTCCATTATCATTTTTATCATTATCCCAATCAAAAACTGATTCATTTAAGCCTAAAATCAGGAATTTTGAAGAATTTTCAAAATTTGCCATTTTTTGCAATTTGCAAAAAATGACACTTTTTTGCAATTTGCAAAAAATGACACTTTTTTGGATTTTTCAAAATTTTTGAAAATTCATAATTTCTTCTCATAATCAGTTTCTCTTATCGTTTTTATCCTATCCCAATCAAACACTGATTCATTTAAGCCTAAAATCAAGAATTTTCATGAACTTTCAAAATTTGCCATTTTTTGCAATTTGCAAAAAATGACACTTTTTTGGATTTTTCAAAATTTTTGAAAATTCATAATTTCTTCTCATAATCAGTTTCTCTTATCGTTTTTATCCTATCCCAATCAAACACTGATTCATTTAAGCCTAAAATCAAGAAATTTGAAGAATTTTCAAAATTTGCCATTTTTTGCAATTTGCAAAAAATGACACTTTTTTGGATTTTTCAAAAATTTCAAAAATTCATAATTTCTTCTCATAATCAGTTTCTCTTATCATTTTTATCCTAATCCCAATCAAAAACTGATTCATTTAAGCCTAAAATCAAGAATTTTCATGAACTTTCAAAATTTGCCATTTTTGCAATTTGCAAAAAATGACACTTTTTTCGATTTTTCAAAAATTTTGAAAATTCATAATTTCTTCTCATAATCAGTTTCTCTTATCATTTTTATCCTAATCCCAATCAAAAACTGATTCATTTAAGCCTAAAATCAAGAATTTTGAAGAATTTTCAAATTTTTGTCATTTTTTGCAATTTGCAAAAAATTACACTTTTTTCGATTTTTCAAAATTTTTGAAAATTTCAGATTTCAACTCATAATAACGTTCCATTATCATTTTTATCCTAATCCCAATCAAAAACTGATTCATTTAAGCCTAAAATCAAGAATTTAGAAGAATTTTCAAAATTTGCCATTTTTTGCAATTTGCAAAAAATGACACTTTTTTGGATTTTTCAAAATTTTTGAAAATTCATAATTTCTTCTCATAATAACGTTCTCTTATCATTTTTATTCTAATCCCAATCAAAAACTGATTCATTTAAGCCTAAAATCAAGAATTTTGAAAGTTCATGAAAATTCTTGATTTTAGGCTTAAATGAATCAGTTTTTGATTGGGATTAGGATAAAAATGATAATGGAACGTTATTATGAGTTTAAATCTGAAATTTTCAAAAATTTTGAAAAATCGAAAAAAGTGTCATTTTTTGCAATTTGCAAAAAATGGCAAATTTTGAAAGTTCATGAAAATTCTTGATTTTAGGCTTAAATGAATCAGTTTTTGATTGGGATTAGGATAAAAATGATAATGGAACGTTATTATGAGTTTAAATCTGAAATTTTCAAAATTTTTGAAAAATCGAAAAAAGTTTCATTTTTTGCATATTGCAAAAAATGAAAAATTTTAGTTTTTGAGTTTGAATGAAAGAGTTTCTTTAGTGAAAAGTTCTAAAATGCCTAAACAGCAAAAAACAATTTAATACACCAATTATATAATATTTAAGAAAACAAACCGTTTTTGCAGACACAAGTCGCCAATGAACAGTCGTCCAAGAACCAGCGGAGCTCACCAACCGTCGTCGTTCAAGTAACTAACGAGCACAACAACACGGATCAATGTTTTTTTTTTCAATTTATGTTTCGTTTTTTTTGTACTCTTTGTATTGATCCCTTCGGAATGAATTTTTAAAGTCTTATTTACTAGTTTTTTCTGTTTTTTTCTTATTTTCTCTTTTTGTTCAAAATTTCTGTCATTTTTTTATTCGAGAGTTTTTTTTTCTTTAAGAAAATAAATTTTTAATAATATTCAAAAAAACCTGTTTGAAAATATTGAAAACACCACATCTGAAGAAAAAATGAACTTTCACATTCATGCACAATCCTAATAAAATAAGTTTTGGAAAAATTCGAGGCTCGTTGCGTTTTTTGGGTTTTTCAACTTTTGAAATGCATTTTATGGCAAGAAAACCATATTTTGCAAATCGAGGTCGTTTTTGCAATTTGTGACAAAAAATGAAATTCGACCGCTTCTATATGCAGAGAAATAGCAATTTCTCTGCATTTCTCGGCATGTCATTTTTTTCGACCCAGACTCTCTTTTTGGGTCTAAATCAGATATTTTGGGCATCTAAGGGTCATTGGGACTCGCTACTGATTCTTTGGTAAAATTTCCACAATCATAGACACACATACAAACATTTTTCATAAAATTGTTTAAAGGGACACAGATTAAATCGTTTGGGTCTTGAAGAAAACCAGTTCAAACAATGCGGAGAAATTGAAGTTTCTCTGCATTTCTCGACATTTCTCTGCAATTTCTGCATTGAATTTCTCGACATTTTTTGTATTTTTTTTTCAAACTGAATAGGTCCATAATGTTTTTCATTTCTTGGCATAAATTGGTTCGCTATATATTATTTTCTGTATTTTTTCGCTGTTTTTGTGAAAATTATTAATTATTGCTGCATTTTACCTATTTTGCTGCAAATTCAAATGGCTCTCGGTGATCGTTGAGGTGAGTTTAAGCTATTTTTTAAATAAAAGTCGTTATATCGATATAAAAAAGACTCGGACCTGCCTACATATATATATAATATTATATTGCAGGCAGGCCTTCTCTTTTTCTTTGTCGATTCCGATTATTTGTTTGATTTTTTTACATTTTTAGTGTAGGGAAGTTTTCCCGTGATTTTTCATTTTTCATTTACTCATTTTTCGCCTTATTTTTCAATTGTTTTACAAAATTGAATGAAATATGCTTATTCGATAAAGGTAAAGATCCATAATTGCATGGGAAAGTCCGTTTCGCTACATTGTATTGCAGTTAGGTTTTAGGAAGCGAAAACGTCATCAGGAAAAAATATCAGCGCACCGAAGATTTGATTTTAACGTTCTGAGAAATTGGCGCTTTTCGGTAAATAGTTACTGAAGGTTCTATCTTAAAAACTGTTTGCATCTTCAATTTTGGCATGAAACATTATTCTAGTACGATTGAACAATTATTTTCTCAAAATATGTAACTAAATTGGGCTAGAGGCCAGTTTAGTAAATTGCCGTTTTTAAAGTTTTTCTCAAAATATTGTCAACTCAATTATTCTTGATCATTGCGTTCGGAAGGCTGCTCAACCTCACAGCCGCTCCGCACGCACGCGACGCGGCGGACGACACTCACACACACTGGAAAATTTGAAAAATTTATTTTCCCGCCGATTTCAGAGTGTGTTAGTGTCGGCAGCCGCGTCGTGTGCGTGCGGAGCGGCTGTGAGGTTGAGCGGCCTTCCGAACGCAATGATCAAGAATAATTGAGTTGACAAACTAAATTGGGCTAGAGCCCAGTTTAGTAAAATACAATTTTTAGCGTTTTTCTCAAAATAACTAAATTGGGCTAGAGCCCAGCTTAGTAAAATGCCATTTTTAGCGTTTTTTTCTCAGAATAACTAAATTGGGCTAGAGCCCAGTTTAGTAAAACAAATTTTTTTAGAACAGCATCAAAACCGTTCGCATCACAGCTTGAATCTCGAAAAAGACTCCATCACAGATGCCTGATCTCCAACTGCCTTCCAGAATTCTTCTATTTCAGAATTTAACTATAATTATAATATCATAATTCAATTTGATATTCTTTTTTTTTGTATTTTTTTTCCTTTTTCTTTGAAAATTACTTTCACTTCATGAATTGTAATTTTTCTGTTTTTATTTTTCGCCCGGTGTAAAAATAAATCTGTGTTATGGAAACATTTTTAACGAACCATCGAAACAAAAATCCAAGTAAAACAATAAAAAAGTAAAGAAAATCGTCTGCTTTTTTTACAATCATTCTGGAAATTCTGTCTCACGCGTTACATCATTTTCAACTAAAAACCCTTCATTTTTAATTATTTTGCAAAAAAATCGCGGCATTGAAAATCTTGCCGTCTTATATCCAGTTGAGCTTTTTCGGTGACTGTGTCATGGTTCGGTTCAACCCGGAACATGCTCCGCCCATAACGCAAGGTTGCCGCCTTGGCGTAGTCATCTTTAGTTGCGCTTAGCGCGCTCACTTACTCGCCCCCCTTTTCTTTTATTTCTATCTACTATATATTTGATATCTTATAATATTCTTTCGAACCAATAAACTGCTTTTCTAGTAAATTAGAATCAAGCATAACATGGAGGTTCCACTTCGCTTGGAAAAATGTTGCCGGATCCAAGTTTCGAAGTGCTGAAAAACGGAAACCGCTACACCGTCAGAATGGAATATTTAAGAAGAGAACAACCCGACTGCTGAAATGTCTACTTAATACAGGTCGCTGTGTCTACCGATTATTGGTTTGGTGAAGATACCGGTAAATTTCGCTTATTTGCTGTGGAGTCAATTCAACCTGACAAGCCGGTCGGAATTTGCTTTTTGTGGATCCACTTCATCGCCATCCGCGCCTGGCGGCATCAAACCGCTCGCGACATTGTGCGCTTCGCGGCACTGGCCAACCAATTCAACTGCATCTCCACAGGAAATCAACTTCAAAATGCAGATTAAGGATTTTTTTTTGATAGCTAAGTCATGCATGAACGGACTGAGCCTGCCTTCGGGTCAGGAATTGTTGGGCTCTTTCCCGTCTTCCAAATTTTGATATTTTGGGCCCAAACAAATCCAGCGCATCGATTGTCAACTGAAGGACCCCTGGGGACGCCTAGGATCATCTGGAAGAACACAATTTCAATCGAGGATATGTTTATTAGTTATGCATTCAATTCGGAGACCAGCAACAGCGGACATCAATCGACACCACGGGACATTTCTCATCAGAGATAAGAAATGAGAAGATAGATAAAGGACACTGCCTTGGGGAAAACAAACATCGAACCAGGCACACCACATCACCAACAGGAAGGAGAGACACCATGAGGAAGAGAGAATTTGCAAATTCGCCTTGGCACAATAAAATTGGAGAATATAAGACGCCATTATTTTCAATGTCGCGATTTTTTTGCAAAACTATTAAAAAAGAAGGGTTTTTAGTTGAAAATGCTGAAACGCGTGAGACAGAATTTCCAGAATGATTGCAAAAAAGCAGCCGATTTTCTTTACTTTTTTATTGTTTTACTTGGATTTTTGTTTCGATGGTTCGTTAAAAATGTTTCCATAACACAGATTTATTGTACACCGGGCGAAAAATAAAAACAGAAAAATTACAATTCATGAAGTAAAAGTAATATTCAAAATAAAGGAAAAAAAATATCAAACAGAGTTATGATATTATAATTATAGTTAAATTCTTAAATAAAAGGAATCTGGAAGGCAGTTGGAGATCAGGCATCTGTGATGGAGTCTTTTTCGAGATTCAAGCTGTGATGCGAACGGTTTTGATGCTGTTCTAAAAAAATTTGTTTTACTAAACTGGGCTCTAGCCCAATTTAGTTATTCTGAGAAAAAAACGCTAAAAATGGCATTTTACTAAGCTGGGCTCTAGCCCAATTTAGTTATTTTGAGAAAAACGCTAAAAATTGTATTTTACTAAACTGGGCTCTAGCCCAATTTACAGGGTAGCTACTAAGTATTCGTCGCGACGTTTTGTTACGTATTATGATAACCAAGTTATAATTCCTTAAAATTTCTTGATACATCGATGAAAGAAGACTAATAGAGCATTTTTCTTTAGTAATTGTGAAGTATAGAAATATAGACTTCAAAATATAGACAAAAGTTGAATCACATTTTCGCCGCGCGAGTTATCCTAATATGTTTGCTCATAACTTTTCATGAGTTGAGTATCAAGAACCGTAAAATATGAAAAAATTAACAAAACAATTTTCTTTAAAAAATGGTTGACGACTTTGTCTAACGTGCTGAAAATAGCTCACAGTGATGACCGGAAGTCAACGTTCTTGTAGCTAACATTGCACAGTTTTCCAGTAATTTCTCGAAATCCGCTTATTGTTCGGCTATTTCATGCTACACAGCGTTGGTTTTCAATCGTAATCATGAAAAAAGGTTCAATTTTTAAATTCAACACTGATATTTGCGATTATTCTCAAGTATTCAAAAAAGCTAGGACGTTTGAAAGAAAAATCTTAATTTCTCTGAAAAATCTTGTCATTTGATTTCATTTTGCAATCCCGTAGTTTTACATAACGAAGAAACATAGTTTTTTGTTTTGAAAAACGTAATATGATTATTTTCTAATATTTAAGCCACGTTTCAATATGATATGTGAACAGGGATGTATTTTATCGTACATCAAACTTCATCAAATTGGAAACCGCCGAACAAGCGGCGAGCAAGTACGACACCCAAGAATTTTCGTGAATTTCCCACGCAATTTTCGTTTAACCGACTTGAAAGATTCTTATCATAAAAATAGTGTATTTTTTCACAACATTACCCATTTTCAAACGTTTTCCAAGTTCGGAACGTTTTTTATGAAGGTTAAAATCAGTCAGAACCAGTTCGATCTGTCAGTCTCGATCAGTCTTCTAGTAAATCATAATAAAAATATAGCGAACATGAGCAAAACTTTGCCAATCGCATTTTTATAACGCATGAACATACTTCACATTCTAAAGTTGAAATAAATTTTTTTGAGGCACCAGATCGATAATTACGAACTGCCAAACATGAACGAAAATCCAAACATTTCTTAAGTTAAGCATTGAAAACCGAGTTAGATTCACGAAAATGTTCGTAACTATAAAATGGCTCGGTTTTCATGAGCGTAACTTTAAGCACAGTTAAAAAAATATTTTTTCTACTAGAATCATCAACAGTTATTCGGTTTTCTAAGCACCATAATTTTTAGCAACTCGACAAAGTAGCGACGAATACTTAGTAGCCACCCTGTAGTTTGTCAACTCAATTATTCTTGATCATTGCGTTCGGAAGGCCGCTAAACCTCACAGCCGCTCCGCACGCACACGACGCGGCTGCCGACACTAACACACTCTGAAATCGGCGGGAAAATAAATTTTTCAAATTTTCCAGTGTGTGTGAGTGTCGTCCGCCGCGTCGCGTGCGTGCGGAGCGGCTGTGAGGTTGAGCAGCCTTCCGAACGCAATGATCAAGAATAATTGAGTTGACAATATTTTGAGAAAAACTTTAAAAACGGCAATTTACTAAACTGGCCTCTAGCCCAATTTAGTTACATATTTTGAGAAAATAATTGTTCAATCGTACTAGAATAATGTTTCATGCCAAAATTGAAAATGCAAAAAGTTTTTAAGATAGAACCTTCAGTAACTATTTACCGAAAAGCGCCAATTTCTCAGAACGCTAAAAATCAAATCTTCGGTGCGCTGATATTTTTTCCTGATGACGTTTTCGCTTCCTAAAACCTAACTGCAATACAATGTACCGAAACGGACTTTCCCATGCAATTATGGATTTTTACCTTTATCGAATAAGCATATTTCATTCAATTTTGTAAAACAATTGAAAAAATAAACCGGAAAAGGAGTTAAAAATCGCGGGAAAACTTCCCTACTCTAAAAATGTAAAAAAATTCAAACAAATAGTCGGAATCGACAAAGAAAAAGAGAAGGCCTGCCTGTAATATAATATTATATACAGGGTGGCTACTAAGTATTCGTCGCTACGTTTTGTTATGTATTTTGATAACCAAGTAATAATTCCTTAAAATTTCTTGATACATCGATGAAAGAAGACTTCTAGGGCAGTTTTCTTTAGTAACTGTGAAGTGTGGAACTATAGACTTCAATGTAGGGCACCTAATGCTCAAAAGTTGATTCACTTTTTCGCCGTGCGAGTTATCCTAATATGTTTGCTCATAACTTTTCATGAGTTGAGTATCAAGAACCGTGAAATATGAAAAAATTAACTAAAATAATTTTCTTTAAAAAATGGTTGACGACTTTGTCTAACGTGCTGAAAATAGCTCACAGTGATGACCGGAAGTCAACGTTCTTGTAGCTAACATTGCACAGTTTTCCAGTAATTTCTCGAAATCCGCTTATTGTTCGGCTATTTCATGCTATACAGCGTTGGTTTTCAATCGTAATCATGAAAAAAGGTTCAAATTTTAAATTCAGCACTGATTATTTTCAAGTATTCAAAAAAGCTAGGACGTTTGAAAGAAAAATCATAATTTCTCTGAAAAATCTTGTCATTTGATTTCATTTTGCTCCCGTTGTTTTACATGACAAAAAAACCTAGTTTTTTGTTTTGAAAATTGTAAAATGGTTCTCTACTAATATCTAAGCCACGTTTCAATATGAAATGTGAACAGGGACGTATTTTATCGTACATCAAACTTCCTCAAATTGGAAACCGCCTAACAAGCGGCGAGCAAGTACGACACCCAAGAATTTTCCTGAATTTCCCACTCAATTTTCATTTAACCGGCTTGAAAGTTTCTTATCATAAAAATAGTGAATTTATTCATAACATTACCCATCTTCGAGCGTTTTCCAAGTTCCGAACGTTTTTTATGAAGGTTAGAATCAGTTAGAACCAGTTTGATCTGTGAGTCTCGATCAGTCTTCTAGTAAATCATAATAAAAATATAGCAATCATGAGCAAAACTTTATCAATCGCCTTTTTATAACACATGATCATACTTCACATTATAAAGTTGAAATAAATTTTTTTGAGGCGGCAGATCGATTATTATGAACTGTCAAACATGAACGAAATCCCAACATTCCTTACGGTAGGCATAGAAAACCGAGGTAGGTTCACGAAAATGTTCGTAACTATAAAATGGCTCGGTTTTCATGAGCATAACTTTAAGCACAATTTAAAAAATATTTTTTCTACTAGAATCATCAACAGTTATTAGGTTTTCTAAGAACCATAATTTTTAGCAACTCGATAAAGTAGCGACGAATACTTAGTAGCCACCCTGTATATGTAGGCAGGTCCGAGTCTTTTTATATCGATATAACGACTTTTATTTAAAAAATAGCTTGAACTCACCTCAACGATCACCGAAAGCCATTTGAATTTGCAGCAAAACATGTAAAATACAGCAATAATTAATAATTTTCACAAAAACAGTGAAAAAAAACAGAAAATAATATATACGAACGAATTTATGCCAAGAAATGAACATTTTTTCTTGGAAGGCACACAGCGAGGTTTTGCACACGCCATCTTGTGCTACAGTACCCACGTGTGTGCCGAGACCCTTCGCAAATATGCACACACTAAATCATAATTTGTTTCATTTCTTGGCATAAATTCGTTCGTATATATTATTTTCTGTTTTTTTTCACTGTTTTTGTGAAAATTATTAATTATTGCTGTATTTTACACGTTTTGCTGCAAATTCAAATGGCTTTCGGTGATCGTTGAGGTGAGTTCAAGCTATTTTTTAAATAAAAGTCGTTATATCGATATAAAAAGACTCGGACCTGCCTACATATATATAATATTATATTACAGGAAGGCCTTCTCTTTTTCTTTGTCGATTCCGACTATTTGTTTGAATTTTTTTACATTTTTAGAGTAGGGAAGTTTTCCCGCGATTTTTAACTCCTTTTTCGGTTTATTTTTTCAATTGTTTTACAAAATTGAATGAAATATGCTTATTCGATAAAGGTAAAAATCCATAATTGCATGGGAAAGTCCGTTTCGGTACATTGTATTGCAGTTAGGTTTTAGGAAGCGAAAACGTCATCAGGAAAAAATATCAGCGCACCGAAGATTTGATTTTTAGCGTTCTGAGAAATTGGCGCTTTTCGGTAAATAGTTACTGAAGGTTCTATCTTAAAAACTTTTTGCATTTTCAATTTTGGCATGAAACATTATTCTAGTACGATTGAACAATTATTTTCTCAAAATATGTAACTAAATTGGGCTAGAGCCCAGTTTAGTAAATTGCCGTTTTTAACGTTTTTTCTCAAAATAACTAAATTGGGCTAGAGCCCAGTTTAGTAAATTGCCGTTTTTAACGTTTTTTCTCAAAATAACTAAATTGGGCTAGAGCCCAGTTTAGTAAAATACAATTTTTAGCGTTTTTCTCAAAATAACTAAATTGGGCTAGAGCCCAGTTTAGTAAATTGCCGTTTTTAACGTTTTTTCTCAAAATAACTAAATTGGGCTAGAGCCCAGTTTAGTAAATTGCCGTTTTTAACGTTTTTTCTCAAAATAACTAAATTGGGCTAGAGCCCAGTTTAGTAAAATACAATTTTTAGCGTTTTTCTCAAAATAACTAAATTGGGCTAGAGCCCAGTTTAGTAAAATAAAATTTTTTTAGAACAACATCAAAACCGTCACAGCTTGAATCTCGAAAAAGGACTCCATCACAGATGCCTGATCTCCAACTGCCTTCCAGATTCCTTCTATTTAAGAATTTAACTATAATTATAATATCATAACTCTGTTTGATATTTTTTTCCTTTATTTTGAATATTACTTTTACTTCATGAATTGTAATTTTTCTGTTTTTATTTTTCGCCCGGTGTACAATAAATCTGTGTTATGGAAACATTTTTAACGAACCATCGAAACAAAAATCCAAGTAAAACAATAAAAAAGTAAAGAAAATCGGCTGCTTTTTTGCAATCATTCTGGAAATTCTGTCTCACGCGTTTCAGCATTTTCAACTAAAAACCCTTCTTTTTTAATAGTTTTGCAAAAAAATCGCGACATTGAAAATAATGGCGTCTTATATGCAAACAAACAAATAGAAGATTAGTATCATCAAAGATGCAACATCAATCAACATTTGGTTGTACAGATGGCTGGCAATAATAAACAATGCACCAAAATGCGATGATGATACGAGATGATACAAAATGAGGGAAAAGGAGGAGGAGTAACTAGCCACCAAGGGACTGCGAGTATAATGGCAACAACCTCCATTCGATCACCATTTTCCCAACATTTTATACATTTTTATAAATTCTTCTTCTCTTCTTGAAATTTTTGGATTTTTTCCTCTCCGCAATACAACTGGATTGCAGATTTCGAAATCACGGATACTCCAAACTCCAACCGACAAAGACGCCTTGCGTTTACCGACGCCAAGCTTAAACTATCAAACTTGGCCCCAAAAAGAAGACCGGTTGCCTTCGACATAACATTCAAGAAGACACCAAAACCACCAAGGACTTCTAAGACCGCCGACGATACTTTGGTACATTCTCAAGAAGGATCGGACGCTTTGGGAAACACTACACCAACTGTGGAACGAAAGGAAATGTTTGGAACGCCGCGGGATCAGCAATTGTTGACGCCGAAAGCCGTGAAAGTGAGTAACATGACGAACCATCAAGCTCTCAAAATTTTGACACCCCTCATCAAAAAATTCGATCAAGGACGTCCAACGCAGTTCAGCGAGTGGGTAACATCGTTTTCGAGAACGCTACATTATTTGGGAATCATCCCAGTGATGGGGACAGCCCTGCTGCCACTTTTCCTAGATGGTGATGCGAAGGAAAAGTTCTATGGCATCCAGGACGCCGAAAAAATGGACTGGGCCACCATCACAAAGGCGCTGATGACGAAAATGAGGAACCAGGCTACCTCCGACGTCGCCAAGGAACAAGCTAACTCCTTTGAACAAGGTCACCTGAAAACAAGGGAGTTTGCTAAGCAGCTCAAAGATCTAGTCAACAATGGATACGACGGCATGGATGGCAAAACGAGAACGGCCATATTGATCGACATCTTCCTGCGGAACGTCAACAAAAAGATTCGCAACAAGCTTCGACGACTGCCAGAGAGACCACAAACGTTTGAGAATGCCGTGAATGAAGCTGAAAAGGAAGAAGCTTTTCTGCTGCTATTAGCTGCTCACAAATTCGGCTTTATAAACAGGCAAGCGCGCTCTAAAAAACCGACACGCTCGCATGTGAAACATAACGAGGGGGAGGCTATACGCAGATAACTACCTCTCGCCAAACAACACTCTCTCGCAGCAGAGGGACGCCCACCTTTATATAGCCGATTTTGTGAGAGGACTATAGAACAAAAGGATGATGAACAAGAGGACTTGGTTGCGCAAATTGGAACGATGTTGAATCAAACGCTTTCCAATGCGTTCGGCGCCAATCAGCGGAATGGAAATCAAAACGACATCGGAAGATCAAATGGACATCAAGGAAACTTCAATGGCCAACCCAATGGATCAACCAACTACCAAAATGGACCGGGAAACTTCAATTCTAAAAAAGACAAGAGAAAGTGGAGAAAACAATGGCAACAACAACAACATCAACAATTCGGACCCAATTCCGCTGAACCATGGACTCAACGTCAGCCTTCTGCACCAAATTTTCCACGTCAACCCTGGCAACAACAACAATTTGGAGATGAATTTAATCAGGAGCAGTTCAATCGGAATCAAATGCAACAAAACAACCAATGGCACCAAAGATCGTCAGGACGACAACAACAACCAACGACATCAAACAATAGGAGAAACCCGAACATCATTGCGAATGTTATGAATCTGATGATCGTCGTGTCATGCTTGCTTCCAATCACCATGGCATCTCAACCACAAATATGCGGAACAAATTTGGGTTCCCGATTCCTGGCTCCCCCAAAACCAATAAACTGCAACTTCGCGCCGAATCTTGCCGTCAAAGAGTTGGAGGTTGATGTTTACCAACCAAGGATGGATCCGCTGATCGTCTCAGCAACGGCGTGCTCAAAAGAAGTGGTCACCATCAAAACCACCTCCATTTTCAAATTTTTCGTGAGTTCAACTGTTTTGTTCCGACGCCGAGTCGCTGTTGACGAAAAGACATGTAGAGTAGCAGCTACATCGAGGGAAATCAATGGAGCAAAGCTGATCGACATTGCCCCTGGAATATCCCGGTCGACAAATTTGGAAGCGGATGTGGAAGCCAACACCCCATTGATCGGATCAATTGAAATTGAGACCTTCGAAATTTTGATTGAATTGGGAGAAGTTGGAACGCAAGATGGTGTAAAAATCCTAACACCAATGGCTGAGACGGCGAAGTGCAAGTTTGCGGATGGGTTGTGCACGACCGACAATAAAACTCTCATTTGGAACAAGATTGAGAGCCGACCATGGTGCAGATTCAGCTTCCAAGGATCGTATGCAGCATTAGTTAGTGCCAATGAAGTTGCCATTCCGGAGTTGCAACTTTTTGAAACGATGGAGCTGGAGTTCAATAACATTTTGGAAGTTACGAAGCACTGCAACATCAACAATGCTTACCCGTCGAAAAATGGATTGATCTTCAGCTTCCCGGAAGTTTCGGTGGATACCTGGATCCCAGACATGATTCTGCAACAACTCGGAAACCCATGGAAAAAAAGCAACATGCGCCGTCTTCGACAACCCCGGAAAGCCGTATACTCAGTGATGACGCCAATGGGACACAAATTGACTACTGATATTGGTGAGGTGTTTGATATACCTATGACAAAAACATTGTTCGGAGTGGATGAGCTGAAATTTGCCCCAAAATTCGCTACAAAACCAATCAAGGATACCAAAATTCTCGAACTGGTCAAACAATGGAACGTCACTAATCGCCAACTCAAGGAAAGAGCGTTGCATTATGGAAGTGATCGACGGAATCCCGACGGACAACAACTGATTGTGCTGAAAACACTTCGCGGAAACCAATACGGAGTTCGTGAGAGACAACGTCTGGAGGATCGGAATCGCACTCAGAGCTTATCAGAAGGAGAAAAAGGACTTCTACTTGCAATAAAATCTGGAGATGTGAGTATTTTCGATCAATTGCTGGAAGTAGAATTCGGGCCAAGTCATCAAGAGGAATCTCCAACATCGGAAGAATACGAAGCTCCTTTCTTCGACATCAAGGATTTGGACTTTCTGAACCCATCATCAGCAGTAATCCCGAGTTCTAAACGTCAATCAACAACTTCAGCTTCAAGTGCAATCATTAAATCAGCAAATACGATGCGAGGATCGCCGATTCGGACACCATCATCTACATCAGCCCAAAGATCTTCAAATGCATCACCGAATTCAACACGACCACGGATGCCTGCGACTCATCCACAACCAGTTTCAACGCGACCAATATCACCAACAATTCATCATGGATCATCTTCAATGCACCCAGGCTCATCCTCGTCGAATCCAATTGCGTCACCAAAGGATCAAAACCTCGCTGTGGACAACAAGGATCAGAATTGGACGGGGGACACGCTGGATGAAGTCCCGAATACCAATCGGATCGTGTTTCAAGAGCCGCAGAATCCCGAACTGCAACCTTCGCCAATGGAATCTACAAACGAACACAGGAGGAAATTCGTCGAAGTTTGTCAAATCCAGGAAAGCCAAACCGCCATCGCCATTGCTCTTCTTCGGATCGACGCGACTTCAGCATTAAGATTCTTATGGAAACGAGATGACGTAATTGCTCGATTTTCTGGAGATGGACTGTTAGTATCACGCTGCAGGAAAGTGACACCTACTCGAATTTTCTGGTCACACTGGGTCAACAACACCTACTACGATCTGCTGCCGATGGAAGTTGAGAATCGGATCTGGTTCAAGGTCCCAGGAACAAACGATCTGGTCGAGGAATCAACTCCAAGAAAAGTTTATGATCCTCCAAATAACCGATATTTTTATCAAGGCGACTGGAGATCAAACAAGGATGAAAAAGTGGAAATGGAAAGTTTGGGAAATCCAAGTAAGCTCAAACCGTATGTCTACTTATTTCGACCACCACAACTTTTCTACAAAAACGCTGGGAAATCTGACGATCCGTTTTCGCCCATCAAACGCGAAGCGATCAAGACCTTGGAAAACAACTCGATATGGTTGGAAGCCAAGCTTCTGAAGGATGGCGTCATTGATTCGGCCAACACATGGATGGCAGACAAAACTTCGGAAATCAGTGCTTCACTTCAAGGACTCTACGATGATGCAGCCGACAGATTATCATCCGGCTGGAATTTTATCAAATGGTCAATATTGAATTTGCTGTTATACGTCGGAATTCCACTGCTGGTCATTTGTCTTCTCATCTTTGGCATAGTGATTTATGTTAAATGTTGGTGCTGGAAATCAGCCGCCTCCAACACTACGGAAGCCCTTCTCCGATTAGCAGCAAATCGCGGACTGGGAATACATGCAGTTGAAGAAGTAACGGAGTTCATGGATCCAATTGACATCGCCTACCCGTGCCCAAGCATCAACCACATCTGCCACATTGGGAAGCTGGAAAATCAAACTCGCCTACCGTTCGTGGAAGTAGAAATCAATAAATTCAAGACGCTGGCATTGGTCGACACTGGCGCCTCAATTTCCTACGTCAAGAAATCAACAATGGAAGCTTCAGGATCAATTTTGAACCCCAACAATGGATGCCGTGCCAAAGCAGCTAATGGATCAATCATTCAGCTTCTTGGAACAACAAAGTTGTGCTTAAAGATTGGGGACCTGTTCATCAAGCATGATTTCAAAGTTTCGAAAGATGAAGACTGCCCATCGGATGTGTTGTTAGGAGTAGACGTCATGAAGAAGGTTAACAAGGCCGGCCACCAGATCAGTATCGATCTGCACAATCGAAACATCACCATTGGAAACCAAATGCTCAGTATCAACCAAGTCGCAATGGATTCTGCTGCTGTCGAACCCAGGAAATACGAGGTTCGATTGGTAGAGACGATCGTGGTGAAACCAAAAAGCCAAGCCGTGATCCCGGCGCAAATCTGTGACTTCGACGCAACTTTTGGGAAAATATTCTTTTTGGAGGACAATCAACGAGAGACAGACGAAATCTACGCAGTTGCAAGATGTATTGTCCAACCGGATCAACAGGGAAAAGTTCCTGTTCAAGTCTGGAATCCGTCCAACACCGACGTCAAATTCTACTGCGATTCAAGGATTGCCAATGCCTACCCATATGAGGATCAGTACAACGATGAAACCACCGTGTGGTCTCCGGAATCATCGCCTGAAGCCGATTGGGAATCAGAATTACCACGTCTACCAATGGAAGCCCCTCCGAATTATGACATTGCTGCCGAAGTGAATTTGGACGAGTCGATTTTGAATCAACAACAGAAGGAGAAGCTCAGACAAATCATTCGGAATCACAAGCTGGCATTTGTCGGACCGGACGGAGTGCTTGGGCGTTACAATGGACCAATAAACCATAACATTGAGATTGATGAAAAGGAGAGGATCCCAACAACCAGAATTTATCGAGTTCCGCTTGAGAAACGCCAGGAGATTCAGAATCAAATCGAGGAGATGCTCAGACAAGACATCATAACCGAAAGTGACTCCCCATTTAGCGCTCCCATAGTGTTGATCAGGAAACCGGATCGAACATCATGGCGATTTACCGTGGATTACAGAGGATTGAACAAAATAACCCGCTCCGTTCAGAGCATACTTCCAAATCCTACGGATATCCTCGATCGGTGTGCCAACAAGCCGATATGCTCAAGTTTGGATTTTCAAGCTGGCTTCCATCAGATTCCGATGAATCCCAAACACGCCGAAAGGACTGCATTCTGCTGTTTTCTTGGTGCCTTCGAATATCTACGAATGCCCATGGGATTGAAGGGATCGCCAGCAACGTTTCAACGCGTAATGAATAGGATGGCCAAGGAGATTCGTGCGCGGGTTTTCTGCTATTTGGACGATTTGATTGTGACTTCATCGGATGCAGATAAACATTTGGAAGACTTGGACGAAGTTCTGAAGGTTATTGAAAGCTATGGAATGAAGCTGAGAGCATCAAAAACCAAGCTCGCAAGAGACAAACTCAAGTTTTTGGGCTTTATCATATCAAAGGATGGATTGCAAGCTGATCCGGAGAAAGTGCACGCCATAAAAGAGTACCCGAAACCAACATCTGTGAAAGAAGTCCGAGCTTTTGTGGGATTGGCATCTTTTTATCGTCGACTGATCGAAAACTTCTCAAAACGAGCCAGCCCTCTTTTTGATTTGACGAAGAAGGACCGAGAATTTTGTTGGAAAGATGAGCATGAGGAGAGTTTCAACGATCTACGCAATGCTCTCACCTCGGCTCCGATTTTGATGGCTCCTCGATTGGGTCATCCTTTCATTATAATGGTGGATTCGTCTGGAAAGGGAGTCGGCGCGGTCTTGCTGCAAGCTCAAGGAGACAACGACAAGGATCTGCGAGTCATTGCCTACTCTTCGAGAATCTACAGCAAACATGAAGCCAAGTATGCCGCTATCGAACTCGAGGCTTTGGGCCTCACTTATGCGGTTAAAGCCTTCAGGCCTTATATTGACGGCGCCAGGACGACAGTGATCACCGATCATTCCCCACTGAGGGCACTACTGCATCGCAAGGACTTAGATGGAAGGCTTGCAAAATATCAACTGGTTCTGCAAGGATACGATTTGGACATTCAATACCGGCCTGGAAAAAGCAATGTTGTCGCCGATTCATTGTCTCGAAACCATCCGAAGCCTCCAGGATCCTCAGTGGAAAGTTCAACACAATTGGTTGCAACTGCGATTCAGGATCAGAAGTTCATGCCATCATCCCAAGAGATCATCAAGGAACAGCAGAAGGATGTGCTGAAAATGTTCAAGAATCAACGAAAGTCGCGAAACCCAGAGCTCAAATTGATAAAGGGAATCATATACGAACTTCGTAGGGACAAGATGGATCGACCGAGGATTGTACTGCCGAAAAATTCGACTTGCGGGAAGAAAATCGTCCAGGAGATTCATCAATCGAAATATGAGGCTGCTCATTTGGGAATAAAGAAGACATCAGAAATGGTCAGCAGATTGGCAACATGGCCTGGTCAAGCCAAAGATGTGACAGAAATTTTGAATGCTTGCCCAGATTGCCAACTAAACAAAGACATCAATCAGTTTCGGATATTGGCAAGTTTGAAGAGCTTCGAAGTACCAACTGCACCATTCGCCAGGATTCACGCAGATTTTATCGGACCCTTGCCAATGACGCTGAAAGGGAAAAAGTTCATAGCAGTATTTGTGGACTCATTCTCAAAATTTCTGATTGCGGAAGCAACCGCTGATCAAACTGCATTGGAAACTTGCAACATTCTTCGCGATCGAGTGGTTTCACGCTTTGGAGTACCTGAACATCTTGTCACTGATCGGGGATCTAATTTCACCAGCTCCCTCTTCAAGGAATATCTGAAATTGATCGGTTGCAAGCATTCAATGAGCACCAGCTACCATCATATGGCCAATGGACAAGTGGAAAGAGCAAATTGCACTATTGAAACAATGCTTCGGCAAGGGACTGTCAAATCACAGGAAACCTGGGACGACAATCTACAAGTTTTGGTGCATGCTTATAACACTTCTCAACAGACTTCGACGCAATACACCCCATATTTTCTGGTTCATGGACGTGAAAGCATTTCACCAGCTACGCTAGCACTCAAAATGCCAGTGAAAAGATATATGGACGAACCGGATTTTGTCGAATCTATGACTCGTGCTTTGAAGGATGCCACTGAAATTTGCAAAGATCGAATTCAATCAACATCAGAACTGCAAGCCAAGCAGTACAACCAACGTCAGAACATCAACGACACAGTCATCAAAGTCGGTGATAAAGTTTTGATAAGGAAGGAAACCGGAAACAAGATCAATCAGAAGTTTTGGGGGCCAAAAGAAGTGATTCGAGTGGAGGATCCGAACATAACGATCAGTCTGGGAGGACCTGTAACAAGGAAGTCGAAGGCTCGCGAGATGACTATCAACAAAAACAGATGCAAAATTTTCGTGGAGAAGAACTTGGGAAGCTCTTCGAAATCGCATTGAAAATCAACGTCGTTCATCTCAATTTTGCTATGCTTTTGCCTTCAGTTTAATCTTCTCGCTTTCCATTGAGACAGCTGAGTTTTTTTTCAGCGGGTTCTCCCGCTTTTCCTCAAATTTTTTTTCTTGTTTAGATTCATCCATTTCGAACACCAGGGGCAAGAAAACCGAGGCAACATCGTGGTACCATTTCAATTCCACGCCAGCGACATATAAACAACAACATCGCACAAAAACTACAAAAGATCGCTGCCTCGACACGCAAACTCTGCTGATTGCTTCGAAATACCCCCCTTCGAATTATTTGTTTCCCCTTGTTTTGCTAAATTTTTGTTATGATTTTTTTTTTTTGGAAATTTTTTCTTCTTGTACTTTCTTTTGTAAAATTTTTTTTTATTATCCAACTTTAACCTTGCTTTCATTAATTTTTATGTTTTTTTCAACCGAGGACGGTTGCTTTGCGGGAGGGAGGATGTCATGGTTCGGTTCAACCCGGAACATGCTCCGCCCCATAACGCAAGGTTGCCGCCTTGGCGTAGTCATCTTTAGTTGCGCTTAGCGCGCTCACTTACTCGCCCCCCTTTTCTTTTATTTCTATCTACTATATATTTGATATCTTATAATATTCTTTCGAACCAATAAACTGCTTTTCTAGTAAATTAGAATCAAGCATAACAACTGTCAGCTGCTTCCAACGGCCCATTTTTAACCAAATTCAATTATAAAATATTCGAAATTTATTAAAATTTTTATAATGAGCAATATTATTACTGTACTTGCATATCTTGGGCGGGAATTCAAACTTTTTTGCTTATTTTCCTAGTTTTTTTGCTTTTTTCTGGTATTTATTTCTGGTATTTTGGTATTACAATAAAAAAACTAAAGAAAAATAGTTAATAACTGAAAAAATAACAATAAAAACAATGAAAACATGAGATAAAACATTTCAATGGCCCGAAATAGCCATGAAATTGATGTGCGAAATTCCATTTTTGGGGGGTGTGCTATCATTATGACGCGGTGGATTTTTCACCTTTTTGCTGTTTGACTTATTTTTCGATGTAATTTTGTGAAAGTTGGTTTTTGTGGGTTTTTCCACCTTAGAAAACGATTGGCATCAGCAGTTTTTCACGAAAACGCGTCCTTCTTCCGATACGCTCAATTTTGGGGAGTGTGCTATCATTATGACGCGCACTGTATGTGGTTAAAGGGATTCTTTACTGTTTTTGGATTTCTATTCCATTTTCATCTTCTTCACAATATTTGAAAACCTATAGAAGCAACATATTTTTGCGAATTTTCCTTTTCTAGTACTCAAACACACCCATTTCAAGAATAAGGCAGCGAAATGGCCGAATAATTGCAAACACTCTCACATTCGCATGCTCTCTCGCGCGAGGCCGAGCGGTTAGGCCATTCGCTGCCTTACCCTGTAAATGTGCTTTTTTCGTATACTAGAAAAGGAAGCTTCGATAAATTGATTTCCTTCTACAGGTTTTCAAATACTGTGAAGAAGATGAAAATGGAATTGAAACCCAAAAACAGTAAAGAGTCCCTTTAAGTATAGAATATGGAGAGTGGAGACCTACTTCCACTCTCCCGGCGCCTCTAAGTGAGGGTTTGCCAGCAGGGGCAGCGGCTTTGCATAGGGGGAGGCGCCAAGGTCTCGGGTTGGCCCCGGGAGCTCAGATAAGTATTCTGCATATTAACGAAAAAGTCCATTGTTTTGAAGCTCATTTTCTCGGTTCTAGGTGGTTTTAGAAAATTTTAAAAACAGATTTGGAAAGAGAATGAAGTCTATTTTCATTTAAGGTACATTTATGAGCACCGTAAAGTCCTCTTTTAAACAATTACCTTCTTCAGAGAAATATTGTTCAATAATTTGATCTTGCATCGACTGCGGCAAAGTTTTCAAATTCATCCCTACCGAATCGGTAAACGATGCAACAAATCCCATTATTGTTTGATCTTTTTCAGTTGAATTCACGAACACTTTTGTCTTTGCTGTGAATTGAAAAAAATGCGTTATTGTTGTTTTCTAAAGCCCGTGTTTTCGAAAAATTATACTTCGGGTCAAAATTTAATTTTTTTTTAACTCACCATTTGATGAAGACTTAGCTTTCAAAACTGTCCGTTCCAGTCGTTTTCCTTTGTTTGAACTTGTATAAATTACAGCTTCTCCAGATTTAAGCTTGCACAGTGGTTCAATGGTATCGCAATATATAACATTGTTCTTTTTTTTTACTTGAGCACATGGCGCAGATTCTTCGAATTATAAATTTATCAGATTACGTTATTCTGTTTCGAAAATTACCCGCTTCATTGGCAAAAAGAAATATGAAAAGAATAGTTGACCAACGCATAGTTAACTTTTATCACGGAATAAATAGAATACTGATAACAATTGTAATAATGGATCTTTTATATAATGAACTGATAAGTGTTCAACGAAAAAATGATGAAAACACACCATTGGAGTTTTGAAAATTCAATTTTACTTTGAATACATTTCTTCCTTGAATAACCTTAAAGACAGAGTGTCAGTTAACACGATCCATATGAGTTGATAAAAAACTTTTGAATAAGAAGACTTGGAAATGCCAATTTTTATTGATTTTTGGTTCACAAAGGCTGTTGAGAATGTGTGAGCCGATCTTGCAACAATAGTAATCCATGATAGACGAATTATTATATTCTAAATCAAAGCGTGCTCTTAAGAGTGGATGTCTCAGAAAGTAGAACAGACTGTGGCACAGTTGCACCAACGTGAAGCTAGGATCTTGATATTTTGCATGAATGGTACCTAGGTCCCTCTTAGAAAAAAAATACATAATTTATTTGGCCACGCCCCCTTTGACCTAGTGAAAAAATTCGGGTGGTCCCAAATTCGAAATTTTTAGTTTTAAAGATAAAGTCTAAATCTATTCAGGAACGGATTCCACGCACATTTTTGAGTATTTTTCATGTTTGGCACCTAATTTCCAGCTCGTCAACATCACGCCGAAAAGTTCATTTTTCTGAAAAAGTGATCCAAATTTTGGAATAAAAAATAGAAAATTTTAAAATCTCCCCATATTATCAGAGGGAGTCTTACTAATAAATATTTAGTGTTTCCCAAAATATGAGCCATCTTGTGGACCTATGGGCCACGTGGTAACAGCTCAAAAAACCTTCATCCAATAACGCGATTTCAAATACAGGCAAGTTTGCTGTGTATGGGACTGAAGATATTTGAGCTGTTGCCACGCTGCCCAATGGTCCACAAGATGGCTCATATTTTGGGAAACACTAAATATTTATTAGTAAGAGTCACTCTGATAATATGGGGAGATTTTAAAATAAAAATTTTTTTTTTCAAAATATTTCCCTTTGGAATTTTGCTAAAATCTCGCCTATTTTGCCCTGAAAGCCCAAAAAGGTTGCAGAGAATCCGCTAAAACAACATGGAATTTGATGACAAACATCATAAGGACTAATAATTTCCATATTTCCCGTCGGGCCCAAGAACTTCATCATATCGAAAAATAGGAAAAACTGGAAAATTTGGACCACTTTTTCAGAAAAATAAAATTTTCGGCATGATGTCGACGAGCTGGAAATTAGGTGTCAACATGAAAAATACACAAAAATGTGCCAGTAATCCATTCGCGAAGAGATTTTGGCTTTATATTTAAAACTAAAAATTTCGATTTTGGGACCACCCGGATTTTTTTCACTAGGTCAAAGGGGGCGTGGCCAAATAAATTATGAATTTTTAGCTTCATTGTATTCCGCTAAAAATACAATTTATTTTTCGGTCTTGGGAGGCGATATCTTTATTGTGCCAACAATATTCCGTAGTACATAAGAAACGTAAGTGTGTACAGGTAGTGGAAGAGCAGGCTCTTCCACTTTGTTGAGGAACAATAGGGTCTAAGTCGGGAAAAAAACAGTCTTGTGAGAAATAAGGGCGGGCAAAGACATAAATCTAGGAGTAACGAAAACGGAGTATTACTAGGATGCGGGTAGAGACAAGACAAAAACCGGGATAGGCGTAAATATGTACAAGTAGTGAAAAACAAGGCTCTTCCACTTTTGTTGGAGACCAAAAACTAGGATGTAGGACGGGGAAAAACGAGCCTGACAAAATTAAGGGAGGGCGGAATAGCTGACGTTGATACTAGGCATGAAAACTGAGACTACTAGTACGCTTGTTCGACAAACGGGAAAATGGAGGTGTGAAAAAGTAAAAACTTGTGGAAGACATATATGACAGGTAGTGAGAGCGTGAAAAGTAAGAAATAAATAACAAAAACAACTGAATGCGACCAAAACCAACGAAATTATATGCACGGGAACACATTTAGCTTGAAGTTCCGCAATACACTTGGCTTGTCGACTGACACACGGCCCTTGATGCATCGCTATAGCAGTAGCCTCGTTGACTCTGTGCTCCCGAGATCCTAGTGAGAAAGTGACACGGCGGGCGGAGAGCCAAAACTTGGATCTGAAAGCTGACAAGAATTAAACGCTACGAAAAGATGAGAAGTCCTAGTGGGTGACTTATCGCAATAACTCTGAAGGGTGGGCGGGTGGGGTGTGTTGGCAACAAAAGACTCGAATGATTTCTTCATTCGAAAATTTCCTACGATGTTTGAAATTTTCCCGCCACCGTCTTACGGTGGTTCGCTGCGAGATCAGCGACCCTGTCGATCTCGCCTCCCTTTAACCTAAGAAAATAAATGTTCCTTTTTAGCTTCATTGTATTCCGCTAAAAATACAATTTATTTTTCGGTCTTGGGAGGCGATATCTTTATTGTGCCAACAATATTCCGTAGTACATAAGAAACTTCGAAAAATAACACCAGGGTTGACTGGCTGGGACAGCAGTCAACCAGTTTTGGCTGAGAGACGGTGCCCGACAACGCCGAAACCTGCCTGTTGAAGCTGTTACCGCAAGCCTAACTTACACTCGTCCAACTCGTAAAATCTGAGACTCTGAAACCTTACGTTCACGTGCTCCTCCTGACGCATTAAGTGATACGGCTCACTTGCCTCAGGCTTCCAAAAATTGAAACCCTTACCACTTCTCTGACGGCAGCACCCTGGTCTGCTAATACGGTAACTTACGTGCGCCTCACTTTTTAACCGGAAAAATATAATCCAAACTCTCATTTCGATCCTCCGAACTGGACTATCACTTAAATCAATCCCAAACTGGGCCTTCTGCTATTAAAAACTTAATCCTCTATCGGCACAACTTAAACTATGATCATATACCGGCTTCGCAACCTTCCTTTACCAAACACATGAACATCGATCTTCAAAAAACTGAAAATTGTTCATCGTCATACCTGGAAAATTCGATTCTCAACACTGGAACATCAATCTTCCAGCAACTGGAATATCGATCGTCAAAAAAGGGACGTTCACCTTCGCAAAACCGGGCCATCGCCACTCCAATCCTCACAACATAAACTACTATCATCTTCCGAATCCGAAACACTACATTACCGAATACATGACCATCGATCTTCAAAAACTGAAAAAATGTTCGTCACCATACCTGGAAAATTCGGTTCTCAAAACTGGAACATCAATCTTCCCGAAACTGGAATATCGATCCTCCAAGCGCTGTACATTCCATCTACCGAACACTAGAGACTCCTATCCTTAAACCGCGGAAAAACTTCCAAGCCCAGGGGCTTACTGCTCCAAAACTGAAGCTCCACTCCACCAAAAACTCTGACTCCAAACTTTCAAACACGAGAAAAACCATCTCTCAGTTTACTCAGGCACTATAAGCCTTCCATATCTCTATTCCAATACACTTCCCGGAGCTCCGACTCAAAACCCGCTCCATTTGTACCTCGCAGATTTGGCATATCATTGGATGACCTGCCGCTCCCTCCATACATAGTGCTTCAAGAGGCTCCCACATGGAATACGAAAATTCCATTTCAACGAACGTTCGTATTAACTTCGTACAACACGGATGATACGCTCCCTAGACCAAACCTTGTTCCATCCAACAATCAAAAAAACCCTCCGGTCGCAAAATGAACGACCGCTAATCCGATCCCGGCAAAGCTTCCTGCGGAGCTAACCTTCGCTCTCTAAAAAGCAGTGATGCACCTCTTGGAATGACTCTATAACAATGTGAGCGTAGATACAAATGTAAACATTTTTTTGACTTATCTTTAACATTTCTCATCCCGAAATGTAAAAACCAATCAGAATGACAAAAATTCTGCATTTGTCCCATTCTTCACCAAAAAACCGATCGAATCCCATCTCCGCAACTTGTGCGCTTCGACGAAATGTCTCGATAATCTCCTCAGACGCCCCGAATGGGGTCACAGGATGACTCAAGCAAAATCTCAACTGCTCGCAACGTCCACTCGTTGTCGAAAAACCACAAAAGCGCGTTTTCAGCCTATTTCTAAACCCACGAAAAAGGCCGCTCTTCCGGAATCTTCTCTGCATCCAAACCAGAGCCGGTTACCTCAAAAATTGAGCTAAATTTCTACAAATGATAAACCAAAACTTATCTTAAACTTTTCGACCCTTTGCTGTACACAAGAACAAAAACTCTGCTTCAAAACAATCTCTTCTCCTTGATAAGCCATAACTAAGCAGTCCGAATAACAGAAAAAACGACAAAATTTTTCAAAACAACCATATAAACTTTCGCTATTTGTGTTGGCAACAAAAGACTCGAATGATTTCTTCATTCGAAAATTTCCTACGATGTTTGAAATTTTCCCGCCACCGTCTTACGGTGGTTCGCTGCGAGATCAGCGACCCTGTCGATCTCGCCTCCCTTTAACCTAAGAAAATAAATGTTCCTTTTTTTCTCTAAGAGGGACTTAGGTACCCTCCATGTAAAATATCAAGATCCTAGCTTCACGTTGGTGCATCTGTGCCATAGCCAATAGGCCTGATGTTGAGAATCTCAGACATCGACTATTAACTGGTCATATATCTTTCTTCTTACTAAGCGAATAGTTCTGTGTGTGTGTACCAGCATTTCACATGAATAACTTTTTGACCCCTCGACCGATCTGTCCCATACTTGGCATATCGTCATGCCTCTCGGAGCGCTTCACAAAAATACTGTTTGGATCTCGGGTTACTGCAGGATTACTGTAGCTACAGTACTACTATTTTTTTCACGTTTTTTTCAAAATGGTCGGATCGAGACCAAACTTTCATGGTAACATCTTTGGAGTATTGTAAGGTCACTGTGGAAATTTGAAGCGGATTACTGAAGTATTACGGTAGTTACCGTAACCTAAAGTTAGCAGTTGTCTCTGTTTCTCTTCATTTTACACACCACGGGGTTTTTTTTACTACCGCTAGCACTGAAAAATGGACCCTCATCAATAGAGCGCGCTTACTGATTGCGGCATAACTATTGTGCGAAACCTCTTCCATAATATTCTTCTGCCATTTTTATTTGTACTGGGACGAACATTTTGAACATTTTTCTGTACTTTTACAAATTTTTATGTTTTTTCACCACTGTAATCTTTTTTTTGTGATGTGTGGGCATGTTCTAAAAAAAGAACTAGTGCGATCTAATATGTATGTAAAAAGCTTAGAGGTTTGAAATTTTAACACTAAATTTGCTAATTTTTGAGAGTTTTTGAAGTTTTTAAAAATCACGACGGAAGTTTTGAAATTTTTAAAACTGTAAAGTTGAAGGTTAGATATTTACACGCTTTTTGAAAGTAATTTCGGAAATTTCGGTGTTCGGATAAGTCTTCCTTAGAGGGAATAATAGTTAGCATTTAGCATTTTTTTGAGTTGCATCGCAATTTTTCCAATAATCCTATTCCTTTTCAGCAAATTTGCAAATTCACACATTTTCATACTACACATTATCCCAGAAAAGAAAAAGCAAAATGCATATTTCAATTTATTTATTCAGGAGGAACCGATCCAGCGGCTTTCTTACCGCGAACACACAACGAGACCACTAGACTATTGCGTTTTCTTCAGAGAGAGGGTGTGTGCGCGCAAAGTGCGCTCTACACTCGTGTCCACTCTCCGTAGTAAAAAAAACCCCCGTGCACACTATTTCTCTGATTACCGCCGCGTAGCGGCGTTAAAAGGCTGGTCTGAGGTAAAAAAAGATTGAAAAAGTCAAAAAGTGAGTAGTCAAAAATAATTTGCCGGAAAAGAGGATGCAAAAAGATTAAAATTTAATTATTGGTTTTAATTGAGAAGAGAAATTATTTACGATCATACCAGTTGACGTCGCCGGATTTATTCTGCCTTATTGTTGGAACCAGGACTGTTTGGGAGTGTGGGACTGAAAAAATTTCAGATAGACATTTATTAAAAAAATTAACCGAGATTGTCATGAACTACGCTTTGTGCGTGTACACCGTTACTTTGCACACACGCAAAAATTCAAACTTTTTACAAACGGCATTTTAACGCCAACAACTCGGGTGCAGACCTTTACATGTAATTAAAGGTGTAAAAAAATATGTAAAAGTTGTGTCTGAACCTCTCGATTTAAATGTTCTTTATTGTCATACAAAATTTTTAACATGTTTTTTTACAAAGCATATTTTAATGTAATGGTCTGCACCCGAGAACGCATGAAAAAATGAAGTTTTTGCGTTAAATACTTTAGAGAATATAAATGGCGTCAATTCGCTGAAAAGTGGTATACTTATGTTGTAAATGTGTTTTAAATTTTATAAAAGAAACAAACGGAAAAGACGAGCTACATGAAAAAGTTTCCAAGTTTACAGTTTCGGTTTCTAGTACGAAGAGTTTTAGTTTCTAGACCACCTATTATCAGTGAACCGATTATAACTTTAAAAAATTCACTACGACAATTAAAAATTGAACGCAGAAAAGCGGGCGTTTTTAGGACGTGGCATTTTTGCAATCGTGCGGCACGGTTACACGAAACACGTTATATTCAGTTCGAGGCTATTCGATTGGTTATTTGGCAGTACTGGTAAAAAAACTAGTCCAAATCGAAAGCTGAACTGCTTTTTTTGCAGTACTGGCAAAAAACCAGTCTAACGCGAAAATTTATAACGTTAATTACGAGTTCCCCAATAGTTCATTATTAGTTAACCGACTAATCAAAAACTGATAAAAAAGCAGTTCCAAAATTGTCTGAGTACCTCACCCCACACCAACTCCACACACTACGACCTCAGACAATTTTGGAACTGCTTTTTTATCAGTTTTTGACTAGTCGGTTAACTAGTAATGAACTAGTCGGGAACTCGTAATTAACGTTATAAATTTTCTCTTTGGACTGGTTTTTTAACAGTACTGAAAAAAAAGTAGTTATAATTTCGATTTGGACTGGTTTTTTACCAGTCGAAATGGCCTCGAACTGATAAAAAAGCAGTTCCCCCATTGTCTGAGACTGAACCACCAACCGATAACTCGGCTCACAGAAACATTTAGCAGAGTTTTATGACGGATTCTGATTCTTCATATTCCATTCTATCTACCCTCAAATTTGTAGAAGGTTCACGCTTCACTTTCGGAAGCCAACAATTTTTTATTGTGACATCGGCTTTTCGAAAATCTCAGATAATGCGAGTTAATTATGCAAATCCCAACCTTTCTCTGTCCCGTTCTCCTCCCAAGCTAACGTTATCCGACTCATAATCCAATAATTCTCCATAATCATAATCTTCCTTGGAATTTTCTTCCAGTTTCACTTCTATTCTTTTTTCCACTTTCTCTTCTATTCGCCTTTCCAGTTCCTTTTCTATTCGTTCTTCAACTGGCGCCATAGCGTCGCACATTTTTTCACAAGTCTTGCTGGTACGCAATCCTGCCTCCTAAAAAAAATAGAAAATTTTAAATAGTCAAGAAATTAAAATTCTATTTATTAGGCTGTCCCGAAATTAATGGGAATTTTTCCGATTTTTTTAAACAAAAATTTATTAATTGAATACAATTATCAAAAAATATATTGACCATGTTGTAGGATGACCTCGTGCCAACGCAGCGGCCGTTGTTCGATTCCCTTTGCGTAGAATTCCGTGAGCTGACAGGCGAAAAAGTCATCTGGGGCAAGTTCCGTACTAAACGGTGGAAAAACTTCGATATCCAGTACCAGAATGTCCTTGGTCGCAAAAGCGACATGTGGTCTTGCATTGTCATGAATTAAGAGAATCATTGAGGCTCCTGGACGAAGGAGGTAGTGTTGATCGTAAATTTGTTGTATTTGGCGAGAGTACAGGTCCGCATTGACAGTGGCCATCTCGAAGAAGTTCACGGTAGATAACGCATGTCTTGTACCGCCAAACCGAAAGCATAACTTTTTTCTCATGAAGTTCTCCTTTGACGTCTGGTTTTCGAGTTTCTCCAGCTGCTACCCATTGACTCTTTCTGCTAACTGTGCCGTGTTGCGACACGGAAAACTGATCATCCACGAGAACTACACAGATTTGTGGATTGAAAAGCGCGGGAATTCAAATGTATTGTTTTATTTTCAAATTATGGTAAAGTCCGGGCATGTTACAATAAAATACTATTGCCGGGATCCGAACTCCCGGCCTCTCAACTGCAGTTAAAACGCAAGAGTACAAACCACTGCGCCATCGAGCCACTTAGAAGAAGGCTGTGGTATGCTGCTTAAGTGTGTGCCCAAGATAGAAAAACACGCTTCGGCGTGGTATCCCGGGAAATAGAGCAAACGCGCCCCACAGCACGAAACACGGCGGAGTTTTCTGCTATGATTGACCAAAACACACCACTATTCATCTCCAGTGACAATATTTTGAATTCACTCCGTGTTCCGTTTTCGGCTGAGCAAAGACAAGGCAATGGTGCAATGTGGCGGTGTTGTTTTGTGTAGCCCAAGTGCCGAAGACAATTCACGAACACTTGATATGGGCTCTTCCTCCAGCTCCTTCTGAAAACACTCGTCGATTTCAAGCTGATGGCGGCCGGATCCTGGCTTGTTCGAGAGATCGTAGTCGCTTTCTTTGAAGCGATGGAACCAGAAGTTCACCATTTCTTATTTGAAGGTGCCCGTGCCTGTCGCACCGCACAAATTTCGATGAGCAAAAGCGGCTTAATGTCCCAACAGGAACTCGTAAAGGAAACAGCCCCCGAGGGCGTGTTTATCTTTCAATTGAAATTCCACCATAATAAGGTTTTCCTGAAACACAGAAACACAAATTCAAAATAAAAATATACAAAAGAAAAAAAAACTCCTCGAGAAATGAACTAACTAGGGAAGTCATTTGAAGTTTACCCAAACCATCGGTCGAAATTAGGTTTAAATGAACGGTGAAGACCAGAATTATGAGTTCTGAAAAAATTATAGGGCAATACGAAGGTATATATTCCTCGAAGAAAAATACATAAGAAAAGGTGAAAATCAGTAATACTTGATGAACATCTAAGTCTGGAAAACAGCAGAAAACATGCTGAAGTCGGACTGTTGAGTACACAATGTAGCGGACACCATTTGAGCGGGGTGTTTTTTTTTTATTTAAAATTATTTTGTTATTAATTTATGATATTGTCAAGATAAAACTTTCTGGCCGCTCATCTTGCGGAGTGTCGTTGGGAATTTACTCGCAGCGCGACCACAACGCGCAAGACCAGCTGAGAAATTTGAATTTGAGTGACCAGCTGAGAAATTTGAATTTGAGTGCGTTGCGGTCGCGCTGCGAGTAAATTCCCAACGACACTCCGCAAAATGAGCGGCCAGAGATTATTATCTTGACAATAATTACTATAATTTGTTTTGAATGTCATTGATTTGTAATCTATTTACTCTTTTCATTGTTTTTTTACAACCTTCTCGCCAATAAGGTTGTAAACCTGTCCGGAAAGCAATGGTGAGTGAACTTGTTGATGGTACAAGTGAAATCTCGCCAAAACAGAAAATTATTATCAAAACTTGAATTTTTTCATAACTATTTTTTAATTAATACCTTCTATATAATTCATACGTTTTTATTCTAAATTTTCTTTAAAAAAGTAATTTTCGTTTATAGACATTGAAAATGTTCACGTTCATGAAAAAATTCAAGTTTTGATAATAATTTTCTGTTTTGGCGAGATTTCACTTGTGCCATCAACAAGTTCACTCACCATTGCCTTCCCGACAGGTTTACAACCTTATTGGCGAGAAGGTTGTAAAAAAACAATGAAAAGAGTAAATAAATTACAAATAAATAGCATTTAAAACAAATTATGATAATTGTCATAAATTAATAACAAAATAATTTAAATTAAAAAAAAAACCCCCGCACCCATTGTGTCCGCAACATTGTGTGCTCAACAGTCCGACTTCAGCTTGTTTCCTGCTGTTTTCAGACTTAGATGTTCATCAAGTATTATTGATTTTCACCTTTTCTTATGTATTTTTATTCGAGGAATTCGAAAAATATACTTTCGAAGTAATTCTTAGTCGCTAAAAGTGAGTTTTATCGAGTTATATCGAGTTTGATTTTTCAGTTTTTTAATGATTTTCATCATGTTTCTCATTATTTTTAATAATCTTTATTACAGTTACATAGAATTTTTCATTGTCTTTAAAATGAGCTATAAAACTTTAAATTTTGTTGAGTCGTTCACGAGTTACAGTTATTTAAGCTTGTCAACTTCAGTCTGCAGCCATCACACACCCTACACACATACGTGACGTCACAACGCATATCTCAGACATACCTTCGTATTGCCCTATAATTTTTTCAGAACTCATAATTATGGTCTTCACCGTTCATTTAAACCTCATTTCGACCGATGGTTTGGGTAAACTTCACATGACTTCCCTAGTAAGTTAAACAGAAAAAAATTCCCATTCATTTCGGGACAACCTAATACTTACATCTAAACTGCCTTCAAAATTAGCAACAGGCCAACTTTCCATTAATAGATGAACAGGTCTCAGTGGTGTCAGAAACCGAGCATTTGAAAATATCTTTGGAATTGGTCGTTTCTTGAATTCTAATTCTTTTTTCAACTCATCAACTTCATTATCATATCCGTGAGTGGCTGCAGTCAAATAAGCCAGTGATATTTGATCACATCTCTTCAGAATTCGAATCCTCTCTCCAATATCTCCAATCAAAAGTGCTACTTGAAACAGGACATTCGGAGCATCAATGACTTTCATCAATTCCTTCAGTTTTGCAGTATTTCCGGTAACAAAATAAAGGAATGAAAGTTTTTCGTAATTATCTGTTTTTTTGTAACAAATTTCCGCTATTTTATGATTTCCTTGAAAAAGGGCGGCCTCTGCAAGTGTTGTCCAAGCAATATCTTCATCCAGTCGTTCAGCAGAGTCCAAGGCTTTTTCAAGATTTCCTAATTCCAATGCGAGTGAAAAACGTGTTCTGTCGTCTTTTACGAAATTTAAAGCAATGTCTGAATATCCATACTTCATCAATGCTGCTGTCATTGACTGACCGGCAAACTTTGCACGTTTTGATGTCAACAAGCGTACAGCTTCATCGATTCTTCCATGAAATATAGCTAATTTGAGTTTGTATTCGGATGAATTAATGTCAAATTCATAAATATGTGTATCTCTATCACAACAATAGAGGGTCACTCCATTAGCAGAGAAAATATACAACCGTTTGTCGAAATCCAACGTTTTGATTATTCCAGAATCTCCAATAGTTAATGCATACTTAAATTGATACTTCGTATTGTAAACAAAAACTGATTCATCCATCCAACAACCAGATTTCAGATTGTTCGATTCTTCTTGAACGTACAGTATTTCAAATTTTCGATTCAACAAAAAGAGCTTCTTTTTCGCCAAAAAAGCGACATATTCCTTCGATTTGCTCCATACAACGAATCGAATTTCAGCTTTCGATTTAACTGAGGAAATCACTATTCTCTTTTCAATGTCGAACAAGAAGAATGTATAATCTATTTTCAGCAAAATAATTCCAGTCCCAGCATAAAAAATATCATCAGCAATGAGGCCCAAATCGCAGATAATTGCATTCGACAAATCACGTATTTCTATCTGAAAAAAATAACATCAGAAATCAGTGGATAACAATATATGTTTTCTTAAAGGGTTTTTTCAACGTTTAATTTTAAATTCATCTAAAAATTTATCTTTTGTTTAACAACAAACGAGCAACTTCAAAACTTATTTAAAGACAGGGTGCCAGTTATTTTTACCGCATATGGATTTAATTGTGAAAAATTCGTCTGAAAAAAAAATTAAAAATTCATGTCAACTTTTTGAAACCTAATGATTGCGGATTTTCATTTCTTCATGTTTTTGTTTTTTAATTTTTGTCTAACTTGAATAAAGAAAGAAATCAAGGAGATACTTTTATATAACTGGGTAAGGCGGGGAGTGCGTCTGAAGCCTTTTCAAAAAGTTACTGAGTGGAATTGAACGTTTCGCTATTTTCGTCTTGGCCACGAGTGGCGACCGGACCGGCGCTCTCATCTCTCTCTCCGTCTCTCACATTGCATGTACTATTGTACATATCGATTGAACTTGGTTGCAACACCCTTGTCGAATAATCAAAGTTTGGATTGATAAAAGAAACATGACAAGCAATTCAACCGAAACTCCTGCTCGAATTGACTTGAAAAGAAGACATATGACCTCCCCATCCTAATTTTTAGCTGAAATTGATGATGTTCCAAAGATGAATAAGATGAAGGAAATGACAAAGCAGATCTTTGCGAATTCTAATGCTTCCGCGGAAACGAAATTGATTAGAGAATTGTGTGAAATGATGTTTGTGCAAATGCAGAATATGTTTGATCAAAGGCAGCTCTTGCGTGATGAACTTGCTGAATATAGACAGCGGAAGAAGTAAAATACCGGTAACGATAAATTATTCTTAAATCCTTCTGAACATTATCGTAAATTGATCTCTGATTCTATTGAGGAAAATGATAAGAAACGATCCCAGGTCGTCATTAATCTTATCGAATCCGATAGTGATAGTTCCGTTACTCGTGCCCAGCAGGACTTCAATAAGGTGTGCATTACATTTGAGTTTCCGGGTATCGAATGCGTTCCCCAGACTGTTTCCAGAATGGGGAAGCATTTTCTAAGAAAGGTCAAAGTAGTTCGCAAAGATCTGCTCTATCATTTCCTTCATCTTATTCATCTATTTAGCATCATTTTTTTTAAACTTATGCGTTCATGCTTCTTTTATCACGTTACTTTTTCGCTAACGTAAATAAACTTTAAACTTTAAACATAGCGCAAAAATTAAGAAAGATGGAAAAAAAAGTTCAACTACAGAAATGATCAGCAAGCTAAAAGCTATCAAATAATACCAGCTTTAATGCTCTAAAAACATTTTTTAAGATTTAGATTTATTTTCGAATTTTGCGTCGCCGCGCTACTGTAACCCAACCGTATACTACAATTCCGAAGCAATGGAAATGTTATTTTGTTACTCCAATACTTAAAACTTCCAATAAATGTTTCGGACTATCGGCCAATTTCAATAACTAGCCAAATATCTCGGATTTATGAGACTCAAATCCAAGCTAATTTCTCATTTGGATAAAATAAACTTCTTTGCCAGCTCACAACACAAATGGTAGTGTTTAGATTTTTGGAAATTAGCTATGGAAAAGAACAAACAAACTGATCTTATTAGCTGTTCACAAAATCGGCTTTATAAACGAGCAAGCGCGTTCTAAAAAACCGACACGCTCGCATGCGAAATATAAAGAGGGGGAGACTATACGCAGACAGCTACCTCTCACCAAACAACACTCTCTCGCAGCAGAGGGAAGCCCACCGTTATGAAACCGATTTTGTGAGAGGACTGTATCTATTTTGACTTTGCCAAAGCCTTTGATAGAATAGATCATGAAATGTTGTTTAGCAAGCTCACAAATCTTAATATCAATCAGAAGTTCGCGGCTTGGTTGGCACAATCCTATTATATATTTGAAAACGCCGAGAAAGTGTCTGTTAACACAAATCTGTTCGCAATTTTTTGTGTTTCCGAAGCTTTTTTCATAGTAAAATTCAAAAGTTACTGAGTGGAATTGAACTCGAATCGGTTCACGTAAAGAAATGATTACTTAATCGGTAGACCATAGGGGTGAGCGAAAGCGGAGAGACTTTTTGAAACCTAATGATTGTGAATTTTCATTTCTTCATTTTTGTAAAATTTTGTCAAAATTCCATTAACGTTTATGAAAAAATAGGTCAAGAAACAAAGTTTGAAAATTTATTTGTTGTCATTTCTGAGGAGATTCATTCTTTTAAAATTAACTCAAAGAAAATGATCGTTCTTATGATGACTATTTTAATTGGAAAAATAAGGTTGGCTAGGGTAAGAAGATTAAATCAACCTCTTTTCAGATTCATTTCTGTATTTAAGAACCTAATTATAACCATTTTAGAAGATTAAATAATTGTAATCAAATGTGACAAGTATGGTTTTTTTTTGAGAATATTCCAGTGAAATTGTTAAACTTCAAATTAGGAGCGTTTCGCCGCGCAGCGGCGTTGGAAATACGATCAAAAGTATTGGAATGCGTGCCGAAGGCACGCATTCCAATACTTTTCGATCAAGAAATTTCGGTCCCGACAACTAAATTCAAAAGGTGTTAAATCGCCAAATAACTGAAAGTGACGCCGAAGGCGTATAAGGGGCGAAGCCGGAGGCGAGGCGTAGAAAAATGTATTAGGTAGTTATGATGAGCTTAGATTAAAGAGAGCGAAATCCAAAAGAAATGGCTTTTATTAGGTCGTCCGGAAAGTAATCCAAATTTTTTTCTGTTTCACCTCGTTCATTTCTCGAGGAGTTTTTTTCTGTTTTTACTTTTTTATTTTATGCATTAAGTCTTTCACAATGAATACGTGTTTCCGTATTTCAGATAATCCTTATTATGGCTGAATTTCTCTTGAAAGATAAACATGCCTTCAGGGGCTGTTTCCTTTACGAGTTCCTGTTGGGACATTCGGCCGCTGTTGCTCATCGAAATTTGTGCGATGCGACAGGCACGGACATCCTCAAATACGAAATGGTGAACTTCTGGTTCCATCGCTTCAAAGAAGGTGACGACGATCTCTCGAACAAGCCACTCACCGGAAGCCATCAGACGAGCGTTTCCAGAAGGAGCTGAACTAAGAGCCCAGATAAATTGTTCGTGAAGTTTCTTCGGCACTTGGGCTACACAGAAGTACACAGTCACTTCCGAGCAAGTGGAAAGAGCCAAAGTTTGGTCAACTTGTTCCTCACGTTATGACTGATCAGAAGAGCATGGGTTGCCTTATCTTTGCTCTGCCGAAAACGGAGCACGGAGTGAATTCAAAATAAAAGTGATGTGCTTTGTTCAATCATAGTAGAATGCTCCAATTGGTAGCAGCTGGAGAAACTCCAAAAACAGACGTCAAAGGAAAAAAAAAGTGGTGCTTTCGATTTGGTGGGACAAGGAATGCGTTATCTACCGTGAACTTATTCCAGATCGAGCCACTGTCAATGCGGACCTGTACTCTCTCCAAATACAAAAAATGTGCGATCAACACCACCTATTTCGCCCAGGAGCCTCACGGATTCCCTTACTTCATGACAATGTAAGACCACATGTCGCTTTAGCGACCAAGGACAGACTGCAGGCACTGGATTTCAAAGTTCTGCCACATCCACCGTATAGTTCGGGCCTTGCCCTAACTGATTATCACTTGTTCCGCTCACTTCAAAGCTCTCTCAAAGATTTGCAGTTCGATGACCGAGAGCACCTGGAATCGTACCTTGATGACTTTTTCGCCTGCCAGCCTCCGGAATTCTTCGCAAAGGGAATCGAACAACTTCCGCTGCGTTGGCACGAGGTCATCCAACAACATGGTCAATATATCACTTATTGATAATTGTTTTCAATTAATAAATTTTTGTTTGAAAAAAATCGAAAAAATTTGGATTACTTTCCGGACGACCTAATAGATTACCAAATTTTAAATAAATTTATGGTCGTCAACCGGCGAAAACTAACTGCTATGTAATTAGAATGACGTCTATATAAATTTAAGGTATATTTATTAGCTCCGTAAAGTCCTCCTTGAAGTGCGCCGAAGGCGAACTACAAACCAGGAAAACCACCGCGAAGCGGTGACAGTTTTCCTGGTTTCTTCATAATAGAGAGTTATCAGTAAAAATTAATCATTCTTTCTCTAAGTTCCATAAAATCAATTCCGGAGGTCCGTAGGGTGGTGTTTTTTCCCCAATTTTATTCAGTATTTATGTAAATGACATCTCTAGCAAGGTGGGGAATGAAGTTATTGGAGTATAGCAATTTGCGGATGATTGTATACTAAACTTACAGAAAATAAACTAGATCAAAACCAGCTTAAAATTGCATTGCAAACTGCAATCGACAAGGGTTCACTTTGGGCTCATTCTCATAAACTTTCACTTAACGCCAAAAAAAAACAAAAGCCATATCATTACATAAAAATCCTTTTATTCATCAATTTAGAATTGATGGGAATTAAATAGAAAATGTAAATTTAATACGTGACTTAGGCTTTCACATTACTTCCGACTTTTAAGTTCTTAAAAGCTTTCAACAGCATTGGAAGATCATATCTTCGAAAGCAAACTCAGCTATGTTTGTAATGTTTAAATGCTTCAATAGCCTAAAATTCTTCATTTCATTATATACATCCCACATTCGTTCATTACTGGAATACGGAGTACCTGTGTCTAATTCAATAAACGAAAAGAATGAAAAAATTCAGAAAAGATTTACTAGGCAACTTTTCTCCCGAATTAATGGGAGATTTATTAGCAATTCTGATCCTGAATATCTGGATTAAGAAAAAAGACTAGAATATTTCGGCCTTGCGTTAGCAAACAGAAGAGAGCAACTTGATATTAAATTTTTCCGAAACATAATCACTTGGAAAAACTTATTCCATTTGAAAAAAACACGTACAAGAGCCAGGTTCAACATTTTGCATCCTATACCAAAAAAAGAAATACAGAAAAATTCATATGTTCCGAGAGTTGTTCCGAAGTTTTTGAAAAAAATGACAAGCCTTCCTCAGAAAAACTCTGAAAAATAACAAGATCCCATTTGGAAAAGTCTAAATATCCCAGAAATCCTCTCATTATCTCCTTGCTCTCAGTTTCTCTTTTCTAACTACACCCCGAATTTGTTTTTTCTAAACTGTATATTCATTTCAATTTTCATATTTTTATACCAGGAGTTGCGTGTTTAACGATCTTGGATCGCCAGTGTTAATTATATGTGGGTTGTATTGTTTCAGAACAAGAAGTAACTCATGTTTATTGTACTTCTAGAAACAACCGATGTTAGTGGCTGTCTCTCACCCAGAATGAATATACACATGATGTTTTTGAGAAATAGTGTGTGCTTATAGATGTTATAGATGTGGCTGCAGGGGCTTTGTGAGATGATGTAACATGATGTAACCTTGAGTGTTCTCTGGGACGTAACACGTGCCGCTACGCGGCAAAACTCCCGGACGACGCCTCGCCTTCCGCTTCGCTTGCAAACACGCCACCGGCGTGCCCCTTTTGTTACATTCTTCTCGAATAAAGATTACTTTTTATGAGGTCCCTCTTAGAGAAAAATACATATTTATTTGGCCACGCCTCCTTTGACCTAGTGAAAAAAAGCCGGGTGATCCCAAAATCGAAATTTTTAGTTTTAAAGATAAAGTCAAAATCTCTCCGGGAATGGATTACCCGCACAATTTTGAGTATTTTTCATGTTGACTCCTAATTTCCAGCTCGTCGACATCATGCCGAAAATTTGATTTTTCTGAAAAAGTGGTCAAGATTTTCCAGTTTTTCCCATTTTTCGATATGATGAAGTACTTGGGCCCGAAGGGAAATATGGAAATTATTAATCTATATGATATGTTTCATCAAATACCATGTTGATTTAACGGAATCCCTGTAACCTTTTTGGGGTTGCAGGGCAAAATAGGCGAGATTTTTGCAAAATTCCAAAGGGTCCCCCCCATGGAAATATTTTGAAAAAAAATTTTAATTTTAAAATCTCCCCATATTATCAGAGGGAGTCTTACTAAAAAATATTTAGTGTTTCCCAAAATAAGAGCCATATTGTGAACCTATGGGCAGCGTGGCAACAGCTCAAATATCTTCAGTCCCATACACAGCAAACTGTTGCCTGTATTTGAAATCGCGTTATTGGATGAAGGTTTTTTGAGCTGTTACCACGTGGCCCATAGGTTCACAAGATGGCTCATATTTTGAGAAACACTAAATATTTATTAGTAAGAGTCCCTCTGATAATATGGGGAGATTTTAAAATTAAGGTAGCCTTCATGTAAAATATCAAGATCCTAGCTTCACGTTGGTGCAACTGTGCCATAGCCAACAGGCCTGATGTCGAGAATCTCAGAAATCGACTATTAATCTGTGTCACTTTAAACAATTTTATGGACAATGCTAGTTTTTTGTGTCTACGATTGTGGAAATTTTACCAAAAAATCAGTATTGAGTCCAAATGACCCTTACAGGCTCAAAATATCTGAATTAGACCAAAAAATACTGTCTAGGCCGAAAAATGCAGAGAAATTGCAATTTCTCGGTATTTATCGGCATTTTTCTGCAATTTCTGCATTGAATTTCTCGACACTTTTTGCATTTTTTTAAACTGAATAGGTCCATTATAATTCAAGATAAAATGAAAAACTGACCGTTCGAGAATCATTGAGCACAGCAAACTGATTTCTCGCAATCCAAAAAGCTCGCCTTCCCGATCCTTTGGTACAATCAGAATTACAATCTCCGTCACTTTCCGAGTGAAGTCTATGAAGTTGAAAATTGCATGTCTTTCTGTCGTAAGAACTGCTCGTAAAAATGAAATAATCTTTGGATGAATTGAATGACAAAGAAGCGCGAACTTCTGAATAAATATTGGCATCTAATATATGGATACAGACATCATTGCTGAAAAAATTATATAAAGGTTATATGTGGAAAATATCACTTACTTAGTTCTTAAATCCATTCTTCTAAGTTCCAAATTTTTCATGCTGTTTCTATTTTCTTTTCCATCTTTCTCTTTGACAATAGGTTCGGCTAACCAAATTGAATCTTGCTCACACAGATAATAAGCGAAACCATCATTGACACAGATTACTGGCCTCTCTCTCCTATTTTTAAATAAAATCATTCCATTTTCATGTCCGGCAGCGAATAAACATGATCTTGGATGAGCAGCAAGAACACCGAATCTCTCATTTTGATATCTATAAATATTTTTAATTGAAAGATATATAAGGCCGTCTCTGTAAGAACCGAACTTTGCGTGCCTTAGGGAAATATTTTTATATGGCCATGTAGCGGACGCCTAGAGTAACTGGTAACATGAAGGATTTTGCAAAAATCGTTTACCGTAACGCGGCGACGTAAAATTCGAAAAAAATCGAAATTAAAAAAATTAAAATTAAAAGAAATCTTAAAAAATGGTTATAGAGTATTAAAACTGACATTGTTTGATACCTTTTATTTTGTTGGTGAATTCTTTAGTTGAACATTTTTTTTCTATCTTTCTTAATTTTTGCGCTATGATGCAAAATATTCGAAAAATCAGAATTTTTTTTTAACTTTTTCAAAAAATTTTATTGAATGCCATCACTTTGAAGCCAAAAAAATAACCGTCAAAACTGGTGCTTTGGTGCGTTGCGTAATGCTTGTAAACATTATTTTTTGCTTTTTCCGAATAAAAGGCATTAAAAATTATTATTTCAATCAATTATTATTGTTGATGAAGATTTTCTAAAAATACTTGAACAGCGATGTCAATAAAAGGTTTTCATGAAAAAAAGCTTTTTTTTTTAAATTTTTGACCATTACGAAGTACTGACATTAAAGCTAATTTTTATATTTTTGAAATCAACATGTTCAAATACGTATTTTGACCAGGTTTCGAAACGTTGTGATATATATTAGTTCGCCAAATACAGTGCGCGTCATAATGATAGCACACCCCCGAATTTGGCCGTATCAGAAAAATGACGCATTTTCGTGAAAAACTGCTAATGCCAATCGTTTTTTAAGGTGGAAAAACCCTCAGGTACAAAGTTTCCTGAAAATATTTCGAAAAATAAGTCCAAAACAGCAAAAAGGTGAAAATCCGACCGCGTCATAATGATAGCACACCCCCCAAAAATGGACTTTCGCACACCAATTTTTTGACAATTTCAGATTGGTAAAGCTGTTTTTTTCACTTTTTTATTATTTATTTTGTATTTTGAAGATAGTAATCGTTTATTTCATTTTTCAAAATTGCATATTACTTGAAAATTCGAAAATCTTCAAAAAATCGCAAAAATCAGCAAATAAAGAGCAGCATTTTTTAATTACGGTATATAAATATGTGGAAACAGTTATATTATTGCTCATTGGAATTTTTTGATCTATTTAGAAAATTTTACGTTTGAATTTTGAGTGGTATTGACCGTTTGAAGCATGCTAAACGCCATTGAAAATACTCAGCTGGTCGTTATGAGTCAGTTGACTTGCTTTAAAGACAATTGTCACTAGAATGGCAACACGTACATGTTGTCCGAGGATTGTAACTTGGAATTCCTTAGAGTTTGTTATAAAATTCGAGTGGAAATTCGGGTGAACAGCCGAAAAAGCTATCAGATATAATCAATAAGAAACATTATCAAACTCGCTAGCAACAACGTGAAGTCCGCGCATGATATGAAGGGAGAATTACATTTAAACATCTCCAAACTTACCGACATACCCTTCGATGTGTTTTGAACGTGTCTTGGTACATCAAAAGAACAATCATGAAGTCATATCCTAAAATGACTGAAGATCTTAAGAAGGAAGAGTTGAATTGAACCGCTTGAGAAATTGAAACCGATATGCGAGATGTTTCGAGCAGTCTGTTGTGTTTCTGGCATCATAATCGTAGTCTGTTGTTTTCTGGCATCTTAACTTTTAAGGAATTTCAAGTTACAATCCTTGGACAATCTGTTCGTGTTGCCATTCTAGTGACAAAGCACGTCAACTGGCTCATAACGACCAGTTGGGCATTTTCAATGGCGTTTTGCATGCTTCAAACGGTCAATACCACGCAAAATTCAAACGTAAAATTTTCTAAAAAGATCAAAAACATTCCAATGAGCGATAATATAACTGTTTCTACATATTTATACACCGTAATTAAAAACTACCGCTCTTTATTTGCTGATTTTTGCGATTTTTTGAAGATTTTCGAATTTTCAAGTAATATGAAAATTTGAAAAATGAAATAAATACGATTATTATCTTCAAAAAACAAAATAAATAATAAAAAAGGGAAAAAAACAGCTTTACCAATCTGAAATTGTCAAAAAATTGGTGTGCGAAAGTCCATTTTTGGGGGGTGTGCTATCATTATGACGCGGTCGGATTTTCACCTTTTTGCTGTTTTGGACTTATTTTTCGAAATAATTTCAGGAAACTTTGTACCTGGGGGTTTTTCCACCTTAAAAAACGATTGGCATTAGCAGTTTTCCACGAAAATGCTTCATTTTTCTGATAGGGCCAAATTCGGGGGTGTGCTATCATTATGACGCGCACTGTATAATGAATCTGACCCACCCTCAAAACCGACTTTGCTATATATTCATAATTTCAGTAGTAGACTAAACACATTATGGCAGTTGATTATTTATATTCACAAAAATGATAGTAATTTGTGTCCACAATGCTAAAATTTGTAAGCAAACAAAAAAAATGATTTGAACCACTTTTCGCCGATGTAGCAAATATCCTACAGTGCGCCGCATAATGATAGGTTCACCCTTAATTTCTCAAAAAGTTGAAAATTTTTAATTTATCAAAAACGATTTTTATACCAAAATAGAACACATCCAGAGTCTATATAAACATGTTGCAAAATGGAAACTAATTCTTTAAAGAACTTTTAAAAAACATGTTTTTTCGATTTTGGCTTATTTTCCAACACGCAAAAAGATAGGTTCGCTTTGATAAAAAACAGAAAAAAACATTGACTCGATAAAAATTTGATTTGTTTGTCATAATAATAATCAATAGGGTCCCCATTGTGGCGTTTGAGATGAAAAACTCGAGAACCATTGAAAGATCCAAGCGAATCGATGACATTTTTGATCTACCTTTCTCTAGGCATCAACGATTTTTTTGAGCTCTTTAACGACACGGTATGCCTTGCCACCTTCATAAATTCTGCGGATCATGTATCCCGCAACATTTTCAAGCGATTACATGTCGGGAGAACAGACTGGTCAGGTTAAAACAGAGACACTTCGATGCATACTCCGTGTCAAATAATTAACTACCTTAGTATATCAATGCACTCCTTGCTCGCAACACTCCATATCCTAATCGATTTGTCATCAGAACATCCAATCAAAATTGAATAACATGGATGAAAGGCTACCGAATTAACAATGTTATCATGTCCTTCGTAAGAACCCAAGTTTAACAATTTCTTATTTTCTTTTTCTTCGGTGTATTTAAACAAAATAATATTTTTTTCATCGGTACCCGTGATTACATATGACCTTTCTTCATTGAATGCAACATGGTTGAGACCTGAAAATTTTAATTTATTATTTTTACAAAAAATTACATTTTCTTCAGACTGCCAGTTTTTGGAGTATAGGCTGAAAGATTAAGAAGAAAAACATTATTCGGAAAAAAGATTTTTCGACAAAACCGTTATTGAAAAAATCATTAGAACGGTAGAGCGCGTTTGCTCTTTTTATTTGGCGAAATTCCACCACTATGATTTTTTCTTGCACTTTTTTTGAATAAATAATAAATTGTTGATCTTCCAGCTCTTAAACTATGTTGCTTTTGTATGAGAAAAATTTTCTAACCAAGCGAATCGGCACCTAAAAAGCGATGGGAGCAAACGCGCTCTACCGTTCTAATGATTTCTTCAATAATGATTTTGTCGAAGAATCTTTTTTCCGAATAATTTTTTTTCTTCATAATTTCAGCCTATACTCAGTTTTTGATCAAGCGGTTCTACAGTATAAAGTCCACAATGCAAGTAGTGAATATAGCCCCTGCCCATCATTCCCTGAAGGCCATTTTTAAGTGAGAATATTTTCTTTGGTTGTGCATTTTCCGATTGAGAATAGCAATTTTTGATAATCCATTTTTGTACTTTAGTTTTTCTGGTATATCCTTCACATATGATGGGGGAAACAAACTCACGACCTCTCCTATAATGTGTAGGTCCACAATATTTTAATGGAATTCCTCGAAAAAGCAAGATGTTCAATAAATTTTCTCGACCTCTTGGGCCCCCATTCCTATTTTTATTTTTCGCCTCGGATTTGGATAGTGTTAACTGGCAATCTGCCTTTAAGTACGCGTCCAAAAACGAGATGTTGCAAATGCGCCCTGAAATCAATCGAATTTGGCTAGTGCGCCATGGTGCAGCGACAATGTGTTTGATTAATATGTTAAGCATGAGGTCGAGCGTTCGAACCAAGACAAGGTTTTCATGTTGCTTTTTTTTGCTGCTTTTGTGAAGTTTCAAAAGTGTTATAGTGTTTTCAAACTTTTCGAAGCGCAAAATTTCCTGTTTTCAAACTTTTCGAAGCGCAAAATTCTGTATTTGCGCGGTAAACTATCATAAGCAATGGCTATAAAATCTGGAATTAGTCTGTTTGTTATCTCAAAATGTGTATCTGGAATTTTTGGAAGCTTCTAGAAGTTTCTTGAATTTTTTGGAAGCTTCTGGAATTTTCTGGAAGCATCTAGAATTTTCTAGAACATTCTGGAATTTTTTGAAAGCTTCCCGAACTTTTTGTAATTTTCTGGAATATTTTACAATTGAAAGCGGGTGCAAAACTGACAGAATGCCCCCGTCCACGGCTTGTAAAGATGAAACACGCTATTTACTGTAAAATATCGCGTGCCAGTTGCGTTTTCCTTGCCACGCCCATTTCTGTGCAAAAATCCTTAATTGTCGGGCGAAAATGTTTTCTCTTTCCTTGGTTTTTTTTACAAACCGTGCCGTCGTCTAGAGTAACTCAAATGCTCTATTTTAAAGCTCTCCTTCAGCCGAAAAGAAACAACCGTGAAATTATTGACACAGTGGGCAAAAGTGAACCGAATATAACTAACATAAGAAAATTCAGTACGACAATTAAAAATTGAACGCAGAAAAGCGGGCGTTTTTTGGGCGTGACATTTTTTGGGCGTGACACCGGGATAAAACTCAACCGGGATCCCCACCGGGTATCCCGGTGGGGATCCCGGCTAAACACACAGATTTTTTGATAAAGGGAATTTGTGATGTCGGAAAGAGAAAATAATTGTAATAAAGAAACTGATTGAATATAAGAGAGCTTGTTCAGACATTTTTTACATTTCAGTTTTTCACGGGTACTAGAATCAAAAATAAACTCGAAAAATGAAAATCCTATTGTGCTGAAAATAGGCAAAATACGTCAAATTTCATTTTGTTACCACAGTGTTTAAGCATGAAAAGATCCAACGGGTTTCGTACCACGAACACACAACGAGACCACTAGGCTGTTGCGTGTTTTCAGAGAGAGTGTGTGTGTGCGCGAAACGCAGAGAAGCGTTGTATAACGTTGTGTTCAATGGCTAGCTGTCGTGGAGAAAAGGGGGGAAGCGTACACTTTGCCGCGCTGTGATGGGGCGTGGCGTGGGGGGTGAAATCGGCGTGAGCGTCCCCGCGCCCGATCTGATTAATCGGCGAGCCTGCCTCGGGTTCTCCGCGCGCCCGCTGATTTTGAAGAAACATAAAATATAAAACGATCGTGGCTCGTCATTTTACGCATTTTTGGCTATTTTTAAAATCACACCATGAAGTGTTTTATTCAAAAATCTTTGTTTTAGAATACCTTTCATATTTGGATCCACGTTCTTGGTATATATGGCAGATGAACACAATATTGACCATATCTGATCAGCTCCGGTTCCCTCATAATTTTCTGCAATTCTGTGTGTATTATCCAGATTGAAAATGTCACAAACTAACCCAGTTTGGAAATATCCCATAAACGAATACTTCCATCTTTCGATGACGAGAAAACAACGCTTGAAGTTGGGTGGAATATTGCGCCAGTTACTGCCATTTCATGCCCAGTCAATTTAGCTACACACTGTTTAATATTCCAATTCCAAATTCGGACAGTTTTGTCATTTGATGAAGAAATAATCCAAGGAAATTTGCGGTGGAATGAACAACTTCTGATTATTTCACTGTGACCCCACAATATAGAAATGCATTTTCTGTCTTCGACGTTCCAGACCTGGAATATAAAAGAATACATTTAATGACGAAAAAATTTTTAAATAAATACCTTTAAAATTTTATCATCACCACCGGAAACAAAAATAGGATTAGCGCTATGAAAGCATATTCCACGAACTGCTCCAACATGCCCTTCGAATTGCCAAAGAATTGCAGATATTTTGTAATCCCAATGTTGAATAATTCCATTTTCAAGTGAAGCTATTACCCATGGCCTTTTATGATGAAACGAAATTCCGCGTACTGGTGAAGACTTCGTTTCAAGCTTCAAGACTAATGGCATTCTGAAAAAGAAATTCCAAAATGAAGTTTAAAGGTGAAGATTTTTTAAAAACCAGAAAAGATTGAACGAGTAAATGTTATTATAATTTATCATGAAATGGAGGAGGGATTAAAGACGCATCGAGTTGTTGAGAGTGAGGGTCTCGCAGCGACCAGCGTGTTGAATGAGCGGGTATAGGAGGCGTGAACGCAGGAAGGGGGAGCTGGTTGGAAACGTGGCGGAAGCAGACAGGTTGGAATTTGATAAAGCGAAAACCTGGCAGTTGATTTTGGCTGCCAACTCTCCAACAACGATGAATCAATACTTAACTGCGAACGGTAAAATAATTATTTCCCTAGAGAGAAAGGTATGAAGCAGGCTTGTGCGGAACCGGAATCGGAATATTCCGAAATTCCGATTCCGAGACGATTTTCGGAACTTTTCAGGTGTCGGAAATTTTTCCGATTTTTTTTCGGAACCTTTCTCCGAAAAATTTTTCGGAACTATTTTTCCGTCGGAACGTTTTCCGAAATTCATTGGAAAAAACCTCAATTTGTGAAAATGTATTCGTACTGTAATTATAAAGGGTGTATCTTCGAAAATAGCGTATGGCTCCGCGCGGAAAACAAAATTAATTTGATTGTTTCTTTCGCCTAATGGACCTATTCAGTTTGAAAAAAATCCGTGAAATACCGAGAAATTGCAGTTTCTCGGTATTTCTCGGTATTTCTCTGCCATTTTTCTCAGCCATATTGAATTTCTCGGTAATTTTTGAATTTTTTTCAACCTAAATAGATCAATCAACTTTTCTGCTTTTTTTGGTTGCTTTCACCCGTTTTTTTTCAGGCTATCTTAGAATTGTTATCATTTTCATTGAATTTCCTAATTTTTGTACGAAAATTTTGCGAATTCATTGTTTTTTTTTCAGAAAATGGGACGTTTATTTGAAAAAAAGCAGAATGGAACTTTTTAATAAACGTTTTTGTTCGAAAAATTCGAAAAAATTTTCCATGTCTTTTTACCCCCTTTTCAACCAGAATTCATTGAAAAAAACGATCTAAACTGAAATTTGCAAATATAATTTAATTAAAGAACTTTCTTAAAAATTTAAAGGAGGGCTTTACGCAGATTATAAATGAAGTTAAAACGCAAAAAAAAGACATACTCTTGCTATAAATGGGTTTAAAATAATTTTTTTTAGTTCAGAGAAGAAAAAAAAAACAGAAAAAACGAGCCGAAGGCACAGAAGAAGCTCGCGTTCTGCTCGCTTCTTCCGTGCCTTTGGAACGCATTCCAATACTTTTGATCGTTTTATCTAACGCCGCTGTGCGGCGACACGCTCCTAATCTATTATACATTTTAAAAAGTTCACTGGAATATTCTCAAAAAACCAATCATAATGGTCACACTTGATTATATATCAAACGGTTTATATATCGAACGGTTAATTAGAGGCTTAAATAAAGAAATGGTAGGTTGTAAGGTTGATGTTGGTTGATATAACCTTCTTTGCTCTATATCGACTCACCGTGTCAATTAAAATAACCATCACAATAGAACGATCATTTTCTTTTAATAATTTCGTAAAGTTCAATTCCACTCAGTAACTTTTGAATTTTACTATGAAAAAGGCTTCAGACGTACAAAAAACGGGGACAGACGCCCCACTTCCTTAGTTATATAAAAGAATATGATATAATGAATATAGAAGCGGTCGAATTTCATTATTTGAATTGCAAAAACGACCTTGGTTTGCAAAATATGGTCTTTTCTAATGGACCTATCCAGAAACTAAAAATTCTGCAAAAACTAGCAAAAAAATGCAAAATTGCAATTTCTTGCAATTTTTTGCATTTGTTTGCAGCATTTTTTTCTGGATAGGTCGCTTCTGGATAGGTCCATAATTTTTTTCGAATTTGAACCACAAATGCAAAAAAAAGACCTTTTTTTATTACATCGTGAATTTTTATTATTTTTTCTGATTTGATGTTTTCAATATTTTCGAACATGTTTTTTTTTCGGTTTTTTTTTATTATTTATTAAAATGTATTGTCTCAAAGAAAAAAAATCCTCGATTAAAAAAATACAAAAAGAGAAAATAAGAAAAAAAACAGAAAAGACTTGTAAATAAAAACTCTAAAAATCCATTCAGAAGAGATCAATACAAAGAATACAAAAAACAAGAAACATAAATTGAAGAAAAAACATTGATTGAGCTCCGTGTTGTTCAGTTACTTGAATGACGACGGTTGGTGAGCTCCACCGGTTGCTTTATTCATTGGCGAATTGTGTCTGTAAAAACGGGTTTCTTAAATATTATATCATTGGTGCATTAAACTGTTTTTTTAATGTTTAGGCATTTTTCTAGGCTAATCAACATTTTTAGAACTATTCACTAAACAACTCTTTCATTCAAATTCGAAAACTAAAATTTTGAAGAACTTTCAAAATTTGCCATTTTGGGATTTTTCAAAATTTTCAAAATTTCATGATTTCCCACCTTAATAAAGTTCTATTGTCATTTCTATCCTAATTCCAATGAAAAAATGATTCATTTAAGCCTAAAATTAAGAATTTTCAAAAATTTTCATTTTTTGAAATTTGCAAAAAATGGCACATTTTTCGATTTTTAAAATTTTTTGTTAAATTAATCAGTTTGGGATTGGGATTAGGATAGAAATGATAATAGAACTATATTAAGGTGGGAAAACATGAAATTTCAAAAAATTTGAAAAATCCCAAAATGGCAAATTTTGAAAGTTCTTCAAAATTTTAGTTTTTGAGTTTGAATGAAAGAGTTGTTTAGTGAATAGTTCTAAAAATGTTGATTAGCCTAGAAAAATGCCTAAATATTAAAAAACACAATGCACAAATGATATAATATTTAAGAAAACCGTTTTTACAGACATAATTCGCCAATGAATCCAAGCAACCAGTGGAGCTCACCAACCGTCGTCATTCAATTAACTGAACGAGCTCAACAACACGGAGCTCAATCAATGTTTTTTTTTTCAATTTATGTTTCTGGTTTTTTGAATTCTTTGTATTGATCTCTTCTGAATGGATTTTTAGAGTCTTTTTATTTACACGTCTTTTCTGTTTTTTTTCTTATTTTCTCTTTTTGTACAAAATTTCTGTAATTTTTAATCAAGGATTATTTTCTTTAAAGGCAGCTTATCAGTTAACACGATCCAAATTCTAGGCAAAAAATCAAAATTCGAATGGGATCCCAGGTGGTCCAAAGAACAATATCAATATGTGGCCACATTCAAATAATTGTGTTTCACGCCAATTTTGACCGCGTTGCACGGACAACGACCGACGCGGCACGGACACGCGGGAATTCAAATTTTGATTTTTTCAACTTTGGACGGCTGCTATGACCCGTGTATTTATCGGTGTGATTTCGCATAAATTGCATGGTACTAATGAGAGAACGCTCTAATTTTTGAAACTAAGAATAGGTAGGGTCAAATTAACTGAACAGCTGTCTTTAAGAAATTAAATTTTTAATAAATAATAAAAAAAACCTGACGGAGAAAATAGAAAACACCACATCTGAAGAAAAAAGAACTTTCAATACACATTCCTAACAAATTAAGCTCGTTACGTTTTCGACCGCTTCTAGAAGTTTTTTTTCAAAAATTAATATAATTTTTAATTAAGAAAAGAAAAAAAAGATTAAATAATAAGATATTAGATAAAATAAACCCAGGCGCGGTCGTTTCGCCTCTATTGCAAATTGCAATACGACCTAAGGAGCGAGTCTCATCAGTTACAACTCCTTAAACATAAAAACTACGCAAATTTGGGGCACGTGACAGTTCGGGAGAAAATCGGTTCGGGAGAAGGACAGTTCGGGAGACGACAGTTCGGGAGACGACAGTTCGGGAGAAATTGGGATTTCCGGAGGACAAAAAGTGGGAACTGAAATGAATGGAAAAATACCTTGAAGTTATTGAACTGATTTCTAGTTCGAAATCAACGGTTTTTTTGCAAAAAAATGTTATCCAAAGTTATTTTTTCCTCCTCTAAAAATTTTCAATTTCTCCCGAACTGTCCTTCTCCCGAAACGATTTTCTCCCGAACTGTCACGTGCCCCAAAGTTGGACTATATAAAAGCATGCGCGAAAAAAGGGAAGAAAGAGGAAAGGAGAAATAAAAAAAGATGAAAAATGATGCAAAATAATCTAAAAAGAAATTCTACATATTACTTTAAAAATTTACTTTTAAATAAATGTATAAAAAACATTATATCCTTCTTGTTTGCCCATAATGTCTAATCAATACAACTTATGGGGGAGGGATAAATGGAATGAGAGGGTACAGAGATAAATGTATGTATGTGTGGGGGAGCCAATTTTAGTGATATTGTAATTTAGAGAGAATTAGAATCTTTTATACCTGAATATACAAAAAAATTACGAAGTTAAAATATATATGTAGATGGACTTAAATTTGTGAGTGTATTAAAGTATTATACATAAGGAAAGTTAATAAAAACATTGGATTCGTTTCCGTAAACTGAGAACCACTTTTGCGCGTCACTACGATGCTACGCAGTGACGTGACGGTCGGTTGTTAGCGTAAATTGACAACTTCATGGGGAATTTTTTTTGCATTTTTTAAATTTAATATCCTTATTCTTTACCATTTAATAACAAAATGAAAAGATCTTTTGCTTTTTTTTAAAAAGTTAAATAAGAATAAAAGATACCGTCTCATTTGTGTATTTATTTCGAGACAAAACATTAAAAACCACAATGTCAGTGGTATGAAGAGACTGCGACGTATTTCGACACGGAAAGTTGATCATCCACGAGAACTACACAGGAAAGTGCGGTGGGGCGCGTTTGCTCTCTCTTTTTGGAAAACCACTGAAATTGTTTATTTTTTTGTTTTTCCTTCGTTTATGGTACTTTTCTATCAATAATACTTGTTTTTTTTATTGAAAAGTCCCCTAGGTTTTTTAAATTTTATTTAGGGCTCTTAATTATCACACGAAACCAGTTAGGTTCGTTGAAAAATAAGTAATAAAAAACATTTTGAATTAAATAAGGCATTATTTATTATTCAGAATCGGAGCTCTCCCTCTCTTTATCCCAATTTTCTTCGTAAAACATATATTTTCCACCACAAGAAGGCCGGCAAGTTTTATTCGCCATAGCACACGTAAGATGGACTGGGACGCCGCATGTGTCGCATTTTTTCCACGCTGTTTCTCTGGCTTCCAGTTCATCCGGCGATACGTCATCTGGAAGTTGTGGATCTTCCTGAAATAATGAGATTTTTAAGAGTTAACTTTGATTTCTTAGATTTAAAAATACATAATTAGTTTTCCCAGGGATATACATGTAGTTATTTAATTTTGTCACATAATTCGAGCTTACCAATTTACAAATGTCACAAATATCTACTTCTTTTTGAGCCACCAAGTCACCCAGTTTACGGCGCTTCGACGAATTCCTAATTTCATCAAGATCGCTCTTTTTAGTTCGCCTCTGAAATGTTTAAACTTGTTTTTTTTAAAAATGTTGTGTACTTTTAGAGTCTTCGTAAAGTTCATAACATCTCTGGCGGTATTTTGTTTCGAGTTCCGGTTTCCTATACCCAGTCGAACAGGAAGTTCAGAACATGGGTTTTGAGTAACAACTACCTTCTTGTGGACTTCATCCAGATTTTTAATAGCATAATCATACAGATCTCCTATCTCTCGAGGGTCGTTTGATTTAAATTTGCGAAAACTGTTCTCGATTAGATTCAACAGCTGTAAAGTGTAGTTATTTTATGTTTTTCATAAATTCAAACATTTGTTATTTTTGCATGTTTTCTCTTGTTGTTTTCATCAATTTCATCACGCTCTTCTGGATCATCAAAATTGTTTGTAAATCTCATTTCTGTGACATTGGTCAAACATGAAGTGATCTTTGCAGATCGTTCCAACGGTTGAGCAATGTTCTTATTTGAGTCAATATCAACATTTTCGTATTCAAAAGAATCAACTGCAAATTGAAGACTCTTTTCAGATTTCTCTGAAATAAACATTTCTAAATGAATTTTGCTTCGACTATTACGTAAGTGCAATAACACCAAGTGAATGTGAATACATGCAATTCCACATTTTTGAAAAAGACAGGAACATTGGAATCTGTATGCACACGCTGTGCAAGTGCAGTGAACGTTATCCTTTAAAAACGAAAAAATAAAACACTTTTTTTACAATTTCAACCTCATCGTTACAAAAACAGAAAAGGGAATCGACCACTTCGTATTCGTCCTCCAAACACTTCGAAGTATGTCGGACATTGAAACTTGCATCCGGAGTTTCGATAATCGAGTAACGCGAAAACTTTTCTTCGGCCCTTTTGCAAATGTGCATGTTTTCTGTCTTTCGAGGACAAGCTTTTGCTAAATTTCGGGCCAACTGGAAATTTAATTAGTTACAATCTAAATATTTCAACTTCCTCACATTTTTCGCATTTTTCTCCATAATAAAACAAAACGACTCATAAAGATGGAAAAGAAGTTCATCAATTCGAATATTCGTCTTTCTGTTCAAAATCTCTTTCTGGAAAAAAAATAATAAAAACTATTTAAATTGTGACTTTCCTTTAGTGTTGAATGAAAGTTTTCTGAAAACATGCTGGTGTGGAAGGCAGCTCCGGTTCTGAATGCAGTTGACCATTCTTCTGTTCTACCTTTAACAGTAACATTTGTTTTTTTCAGAAGATGCACATTTACCAAGGTAGTATGTGCGAAAGTAAGACGAGAAGTTTTGTGATCCGGATGTGTTTTCTTTTTCTAGCCACGATAAAATCTCATTAATACTTTTGTTCAATTTCATCTCATTCGGTTCTCTAATAATTTGCATCAGCCGTGGAAACAATTGTTTCACTTGGACATTCTGAAATGCCAAATATTTCATTTTCTCGATAGCTGTTTACAATAAATTAAGCTGCGTAAGTGAGAATATACACACGTGATTTTGATCATGAGCAGATAGTTTTATATTCCTATTAATATTTTTATTGAATCAGTTCGGACTTTGTCATGATAATTTTGGATTCCCATCAATTATAAATCAATTATTCCCGATATAGCTGGACAACTGTTTAGTTTTTTTTTTCAGAAAATTTTAATTAATTAAACATCAGACATCAGAAATGGACGTTTTTGGTATTTTTCCGGTAAAAAATGCCCACTTCACTTAGAAGGAGGTACTGAGGTTCGAACCAATAACAAACAGTTGTCTCGCTTTAACGTCCAATAAGACTTATCAATTTTGATGAAGTTTTTCTTTGTTTACCGTCAACATTTTTTCTGCATTTTTTTTCCAAGCTCGTCCAACATGCCATCTGCACAAAAGCTTTTTTGTTCTTGCTTCCGGGAAAACCTAAAACTATGGTTTTAAAAAAATAATGCTTTTATCAACTTCACTGACTTCTCGAAAACCGTTGTAGAATGCATTTGCTTCATCTGTCATGAAAAATGTTGGTTGAAATTCAGAATGAACGGTCTTTACTACTCTGAAAAGTTCGGCGACATCCTCAGCCGTTGTGGAAAAGGATAGCATAAAACCTGTAGATTTTCAGTTTATGCGCATTTGCAAGATCCTTACCAGCAGGAATTCCACGATCATGTGCGTTGACTACTGAGATTGTTGTCAACTTCAGTGAATATTTTGTTGAGTTGTGCGTGTCATCCAACACGACACCCCTATGCGAATACTTTTTCAATAATTCTACCTGATCTGGTGTAATGATCACTGTAAAGATGTGAATAGTTTTGAAAATGATGTATTAATACCAAGGCGAAATCCTTCCCCCGTCTCATTGATTGGCTTGCAATATTTTCGAATTCCGTCAGCTTCGTCATTTTTCTCGACTCTCATCTCTATCGACTTCAGATCATTTTCATGAAATCTACCATCAAATAAATTGTGTTTCTTTCTAATCGATCTTTAAAAACTCGAATTTGTTTGAGGATTCACTGAACTCTTCTAAATTAAATTTTCTATAGCGTTTGTTGACTTTTTCACTAGCAGAAGCATGAAAAATCTTCGAAATTTTAGAATTTTTGATTGATCGATTTCAACATTTAATGTCTAATAAAAATAAAAATCTATCTTTAGATAACAAGAATTTCATCCTAATTACAAATTATAATCCGTTTTTTTTTGCTTTCACTCGTTAAAAAAAAATATATATAAGATTTTTAAAAACCTCAAGTCATCATTTGTTACATATTTCAGTCTGTGATTCCATGTGTATTCATTCGACAATTGCTTCAGAACCTGCTGATTGCCGAAACCATCCCGAAGTTTCCTTCAAAATAATTTATAAAAAATCCTATAATATATTTAAAACTAATACTTTTCAATAATACTTTTATCAGTTTCGGTCATTTTTTGAAGAGCAAAAGAACGATCATGGCCCAAATGTTCAAAGCAGCTCACAGTTTTAATAATGTCTGTTTTTCGAAAAACCTAAATAATATTTTTTTTCAGAAATGAAGTACTAAAAATGTTATGTTACTTGCAGAAATGCGGAACATTTAAGACCGTCAGTCACTTTTTTACTCTGATGCGCAATCCGCTTTGTCGCCTTGCTTGAGTAATATCCTTCATGATGGCAGATATAGTATTCAACTGATCTTTCTCCTTCTGTGGCACTATTTCTTTTCTTAAAAGAGGTGCAGGTTTCGCTTTGTCGTGATATTTTCCAAACCTAAAAAGACGAAGGCTGTTTGAGAAATTTAAAATCAATTCCGTTTTCATACTTCATATTCCTTTTCGGTTTCAAATTCATTTTCTTCGATTGATCCTTGAAAAACATGCATTTCTCGCAAATGTGCTACCAAAATTGGGCGAGCCTGTGCTTTGAAATTACAATCAAAAAATGGACAAAAAATCCTTCCACAACTAAACTCCTTTCTTTGTGGCAGTTCTCGATTTTCGACAATTTTCAGTTGCGCGGTCATATCACCGGTGTTACTCACATATTTCTGGAAAAAAACTAAAAGTCCAAAAAAATCCGTTGTTTAATAACTTCTCTTGAATTTTTCTCTCTTTTATGTGAATTTTCCACTTGAATATCGTGAAGAATTATGTCAGCAGGATTAAGTATTTCTTGAGAAGTGTGAACAGTTCTAATATGGCGTTGAATCCCGTTTTCAGATGTCCCGATAAAATTACAACTCTGACAACGATAAGTTTGCGTTCCTTGAAGTGCAGACTTTGTCGCTTTTAAACTTATATTGAAATTTTCAACATCTTCGTCGGCGTAGTTGTGGATGATCTTCAGATGACGACGCATATTTGATGGATTCATGGCCGAATTGCAGTCGTGTTCAGGACATTCTATTTTAGAAACCGACAAGCTCGGTCGTTTCAACGATTCCATTGACATACAATTTTTTATTAATTTGTCAGTTTTTCTGAAACTCACAAAAGATTTAACTTTGTTCGCCTTATTTTATTATTTTTCAATGAATTTAACTGGATTCGTGTGATAATTAAGAGCCCTAAATAAAATTTAAAAAACCTAGGGGACTTTTCAATAAAAAAAACAAGTATTATTGATAGAAAAGTACCACAAACGAAGGAAAAACAAAAAAATATACAATTTCAGTGGTTTTCCAAAAAGAGAGAGCAAACGCGCCCCACCGCACTTTCCTGTGTAGTTCTCGTGGATGATCAACTTTCCGTGTCGAAATACGTCGCAGTTATGAAGAGGAAATGAAGAAAAAAGAAGTGTTAAACTTCACAAAAATAAAGTGAAATTAGAAAACGTATAAGAATAATTTTTTGAAACCATTAACAATTAAGAAAAAAGAAAATCATCCAATTTATTCAAGGCAGACAGTTCTTATAATGATACTTTCTGATACCGGTATCAACTGTTTCTGTCAATAAATTGATACTTCAATATGTGCAACATCGCTAAGATGTATTAGTAATTCTTATTGTTAGTATTAGTAATTCTTTTGTAATATTATACAATGCCCTTTTTGTATTTTTTGTTGCACCTCGCGTGTCGAGCCCCTTTTTGTAACATTTAGTTTTTAATAAAATTGTTCGACAAACGAGTACGTTTCGTTTTTTGGACAACTGGCGACCACGGCTAAAAAATAATCTGCTATCTTCTGCTATATTTTCTGGTATTTCTAGTATTTTCTGTATTCTAATTCCTGGATATCATGTCATCGTCAAGCGCAACGATAAGGCAACAAATCGGACGGCGCAAGAAAGCTCTTCAAAATTGAATTCGCGATGCTAAAGAGAAACTTCCGAACGTTGATGAGATCAAAACGTTCAATGAAGACGATTTGTTTGATTTGATCAATGACTGCGTTGAATTGGACGAACTCATTCAAACCGAAATGGACAAAATCACAAATTGGGAACTTCATTGGGTACAACAAATCTGACCAAGAGGAGAAACAAGTTCAAGCTGCATATATCGAAAAGTATGGAGATTATGCTACAACTCTGGTGGACGGTGAACAATGCGTCAAAACAATCAAACAAAAATATGATGCCGCTGTTGGGCAAATGAAAACAAAATTCCCGAAGTCAATCTTGGAAATTCCATCAATATCTTCACGAGATCCTGACAATTCAACGACGAAATCAGAGCTGAAGACGTCACTTTCAGCTGCTGGATTGTCAATCTCTCAAACCGCTGGATGGAATAATGCAAATCAATTGATGTCAACGTCTACATCAATATCCGCAACAGCTCAACTACAAAATCTGCCGACAACGATTGTTCCAATGCCTGAACAAACGCTCCAACCGACTATGCCAATGCCTCAGAACCAGACAATTGCTCCAATCCAAATGATCCCAACTGAAATGAATGCAAATGTACCAATTCCAACTGTTCCTATCCAAACAATCCGAAATGCAACGCTTCCCAACATGCCAATGCCAACTGCTCCCATTCAACCTGTTCCGATGACATATCCAATGTTCAACGACCCAATGCTGATCAACCAAGCTGTTCTTCCCAAGACGGAATTGCCCAGATATGATGGTGATATTTTAAAGTTTATCGGCCAACCCGAGACCTTGGCGCCTCCCCCCTATGCAATGCCGCTGCCCTTGCTGGCAAACCCTCACTTAGAGGCGCCGGGAGAGTGGAAGTAGGTCTCCACTCTCCATATTCTATATTTAACCGCATATATCTTTATAACAATAAACCTTATATATTCAAGACTGTTATTCGACTCTAGTTTAGTATGGGAGTTCAGGTGAGACGTCCCTGAGGAACCAGGACGTAACATGGAGGTTCCACCTGTGCTCAAAATGGGTGGAGGATTCAATAAAACACCGCTACATCAAAAATTCAACAATCCGCCTGAATTCCTATACCTATATCTATTATTCATATTGCTAGATTAGAACGGAAAAATATTGCTAGATTAGAGTATTCGTATTTTCTGCTGAAATTACATCAAAATATTGGTTTACAAACAACTGGAACATCAAAAAATTGGACTTTATTCAACGAGATGAAAATAAAATTATGGACTCTTCTTTCCTTCGAATCGCGTATTGGCACTTGAAAGGCTGTAAATATCGACAATTATTATGGAATCGGAAAAATAAAAGAGGCAAGCTTAAAGAAGAGATGGATGGATGATCATATCAAGTTATCGTCCTAAATAAATTCCTGAAACTATTATTCCCTATCACCTTGCAAAACTACAAATTATCAATGGTCAAAAACAGTCAACTATTGGAGAATGAACTGGTACAAATTTTATATCAAGATCTATCGCTGTGGAGCTATTTGAAATCGCTACTAAAATACCAGCAAATTACTCATTCTCTGGACTCGAATCGCTATTATTCCATTATCATTATGCCGGCTAATTATTACAAATTATCAATGATCAATTAAAACGACCTGCCTCCACAGGAAAATTCGAATGCAGGATCGTAAATGAAAAATTGGCTAAGTCGTCGACGAACGGTCTGAAATTCACTCATATAGTTAAAAAGGTATGACTGGAAATTACACCGTCCGCTGGAACTAGGAGCTGACGCCGAAAAATCGCCGTTTCACCGCTTACTTCTGGCACATTTGGAAATTATTGAATAAAGAAAAGTATCGGAAAAGAGCGCTCTCCAGCGCAAAAAGAGCGCTCTCCAGCGCATCGATTGCGAACAAATTCGATCCTTGGGACGCCTAGGACAACAACGTTCACAAAACTCAATCGAGGATATCATCTTCAAAATTATACATTATGCTGATACTATTATTATTATGATCATTATTATCAATTACAATGGAATATTGCGAATCAATCAAGGACTTTTGAGCAAGGAAATAAGCAAGAAATCTGGAATAAGGGAAGCCATGTACCGTACACCATCTAAAACTTGTCATCAAGGAAACTGAAACAACATCATAGTTCACTCAACTACCAAACGGGGGAAAAAAAAATTTGCACAATTGTCACGAGAAAAAGAAGGGATAGAAAAATAATCTTCAATTCAAGGCCACTGGAAAAAAAGAGTCTGAAAAAAAACCAATCATCGAAGAGAGCGAGGGAAAGGAAGAGACACCGCGACATAATCAACGAGGAAAATGGACGCCTACGTGCCGGAAATGCATGAAGTTGATGCTGCATGTGCACTTTACAGCTACAAGTGGAAAGGGAAACTAGAAAAAAATTCTGCCGACCATGAAACAAAATTGAGAATCGAGAAGACACCAATGTTCACTGAGGGACCGGCCAAACTGGAATTATCAATTGAAAAATGGGTAATTCTCAATAAAAACTCACAAGTCCATTCTTCAGCATCGACGGAAGCAGTTTCTACGGCAGTGACAGGGACAGAAAATTGAATTGGAGAACCATACGACGAAAGGACATGAGGAAACTGGAAAACACTGGAAAAATGCACAAATGGCGAAGGAAAATCGAGAAAAAATAAGAAATTGGAAGGAAAATCGAAAAATAAGGAAAAAATCGATGAAGGAATGAGGCATCACGTGCGAAAATAAACAACGCGCAAGTGTTGCGGAGTAACATTGGAAAATACTTTCACCGTCTACACCCTCCACTGTGTTTCGTCTGTCACCGTCTGCACCCCAGCTATGAGGAGTCGCTATGGGAAAAAATTGGCGTGAAAAGAAGAATTAAAAATTGTTTTGTTGTCTTGTTTAGAATTTTCTTGTAAGTAACCTTTAAAAAGTAACTTTTTGTATGGAATTTTTTTGAATTGAAGTTCTTGTTGTATTTTGTAGAAAAAAAAACCGTTTCCATGTAAATTAGATTTTGTAACCAATTGAAAATTAGGAAGGTTTGTCACCCAAGGGACGGGTGACCTTGCGGGGAAGGGGGATCTAAGGTCCCGGGGCCAACCCGAGACCTTGGCGCCTCCCCCCTATGCAATGCCGCTGCCCTTGCTGGCAAACCCTCACTTAGAGGCGCCGGGAGAGTGGAAGTAGGTCTCCACTCTCCATATTCTATATTTAACCGCATATATCTTTATAACAATAAACCTTATATATTCAAGACTGTTATTCGACTCTAGTTTAGTATGGGAGTTCAGGTGAGACGTCCCTGAGGAACCAGGACGTAACAAATTCAAACAACGTTTTTATTCATTGATTGGACGATTGACCATTCCAAATGACTTGAAGTTCGATTATCTGAAGATGTGCCTCGAAGGACAAGCAGCCAGGATAATTCAAAGTATGCCGACAACAGATGGAAACTACTCAATTGCCTGGGAACTTCTCGAAGAACATTACGGTGGTACTCAAAGACTACGACATCATTTGCTTTGCCAACTTCAAGATCTGAAACCCATTCGTCATACAACATCTGGAGCTGAACTGCTTGAATTTTGGAGCTGTGCATCGATCATATTCCAACAACTACAACTTTCTGGTGAAATGGCTGACAATACTTCAATTGCTCTCTGTCTTGAAAGGAAGCTTCCAGACCGTGTACTTCATCAACTATACGACGACGACTCAAAGATCTACACAACTTCCGAATTGCTCAAGGTCATCAATCGTATTGCTCGGAAGGAACTACGAATCTCTGGAATGAAGGAGGATCATAAATCTGATTCGACATCAAATGGTCGGATCACCACTATGTCTACTGCGGCAAATCATGAACAACAAAAGCATAATTCCAAATCACATCATCACGCTCAACGACACGAATATCAGCAAAATCATCCAGTGGCTACTAATGACAGACCATCGTCATGTGCATTATGTCAACAACATCAACCTCACCATGCTGTTAAGGATTGCTCAAAATATCCAACTCCTGAAAAGAGACGAGAACGTGCAATGGAACTTCGACTGTGTTTCGCTTGCTTAAGGTCAGGTCACTCAAAAAGGGATTGCCGTCGTTACAAGAGACAACGCCCAGCTCTACTGGATCCAATTCCTGAATTCCAACGTAATTCCGATCAATCTTCACAAAATCGTCATCAATCTTCACAAAACCACTATCAGTCTTCACAAAATCGTCATCAATCTTCACAAAACCATTATCAATCTTCACAAAATCGTCACCAATCTTCACAACATCGTCAACCAACTTATGGAAATCATCACCAAGATCATCATCATCGTGGAAATCGGACCAATGTGAGAACAAACGTTGCAATTGCTGATTCAATGAATTATCGAGGCTCGACTGAAAATGTTACCATGATCGTCATGGATCAAGGAAACAAAAACAACGAAATTCAACCACTACTCGCTGTTGAAGAACCAAGAGCCGAAGTTCATCCCGATTTTCAACGCCAACCAGAAGACGACGCTGCAATTATGGACGCAATTCAAACAATTTTCCGTGCCAACACCGTTCGAAGACCAACGATGGTTCGAAGACCAATCATAATGATGACAAAGATGGTATCTGTTTTGGATTATGAAAAGAAAATGCATTCTGCTCAAATATTTATTGACAATGGATCTAATAAAAGCTATATTTCCAACCGACTCGTTGAAAAGCTGAAATTGGAACCTATTGAAGAAGAAACAATCAACATTCAAACGTTCGGATCGACTGAAGAAAGGACTATGACCACCAAGAAATACAAACTTCAAATCAAGATTGGAAAAGAGATAAAAACAGTGATTCTCTCTCAAATTGAAGTCATTGCTCAATCAATTATAACATCAGTAGAAACTGACGACGATATGCTCACCGAACTGCTTACGAATGCACAATTCGAAATGGAAAGGATCCGAGTCGAACCGTCAAAAACACTGCCTAATGGACTGACATTGTTCGACACTGAACTTGGACCGATCCTATGCGGAACTGAAGATCAAAAATGTGCTCAATCGTTTATGGCAATTGCTCCTGATACTGAAAATCAAGAACTGACAAACTCGATCGAAAGATTTTGGAGTCTAGAATCATGTGGCATTTCAAATGAATTGCTGATGAACGATGATGATCGAGCTATGAAAATGTTCAAGGAAACAACAACTCGAGACAAGGATGGAAGAATTATACACAGCTCCACAAAAGTATTGCTCCACCTAAATTTTTTCGAAAATATTTTTTTCTGATAATTTTTGTTAAAAGTGTTCAACTGATGAAATATGTCAAATTCAGTCAGTAATCAACTTCCACTAATAATTTTTGAAACCTAAAGTCCAAAAAAAATTTTCATCATTTTTTGTGAAAAATCGGTTTTTGCCGTTCCACAAAAGTATTGCTCCACTTTGCAAATCTTGTTGTCTATCGACCGATGGTGGCCCAATTTGCTTTAAAATCATTTATTAGGTCCATAAGAAGTGTAAAACCGTTGTTTGACTTCAAAAAGTTGCAAGATTATGGTCAATGGGGCCAAAAACTGTCGAACTTTCGAAAATTGTCGAATTTCAGCTTAAAGGGAATAACAAAGTAATCGATTCGGTTTTTTCTTTGCCGAAAATGACCAAAATGTATTCTGAACGTATTTTTTATTAAAACTGGCTAAGAAAACAGACTTTTTCAACATCATTTACTGAAAAAAATAGCGAATTATTTTCCCAAAAAAATCCAATTTGAGCATTCCAGAGCTTTTTGGATCGTTTCAGAGCGTAATTTCTTCCAGAAACTTTATCAAAATAATAAATATCGAATAATTTCTGTTTTTGGATTGAAAATTTTATGAGCCCGCTCAGAATTCTCATGTTTTCAAAAGCATTCAAAGTCCAATCCACCAGATTCAACAATCAATGCTCGTTAAAACTTTTTGTTCAAAAAAATAGTGAGCTTACTTTGCTGTAATTGATTTCGGCATCTTTAAAAACGTTTATTTTGTCTAAATCATAAGTTCTCACATCGGAATAAGCAAAATTTAGACATACGAAGATATCCAACCAATTTACCATAATAACCAAAAACTGAAGATCCGAAGAAATACCGTTCACTGAAATTTTTCTTGAATTCTGAGAGGGGTTTGTCAAATTTTCAATCGAAAAACAGAAATTATTGGATATTTATTACTTTGATAAAGTTTCTGGAAGAAATTACGCTCCGAAACGATCCAAAATACTCTGGAATGCTCAAATTGGATTTTTTTGGGAAAATAATTCGCTATTTTTTTCAGTAAATGATGTTAAAAAGGTCTGTTTTCTTAGCCAGTTTTAATAAAAAATACGTTCAGAATACATTTTGGTCATTTTCGGCAAAGAAAAAACCGAATCGATTACTTTGTTATTCCCTTTAAGCTGAAATTCGACAATTTTCGAAAGTTCGACAGTTTTTGGCCCCATTGACCATAATCTTGCAACTTTTTGAAGTCAAACAACGGTTTTACACTTCTTATGGACCTAATAAATGATTTTAAAGCAAATTGGGCTACCATCGGTCGATAGACAACAAGATTTGCAAAGTGGAGCAATACTTTTGTGGAACGGCAAAAACCGATTTTTCACAAAAAATGATGAAAATTTTTTTTGGACTTTAGGTTTCAAAAATTATTAGTGGAAGTTGATTACTGACTGAATTTGACATATTTCATCAGTTGAACACTTTTAACAAAAATTATCAGAAAAAAATATTTTCGAAAAAATTTAGGTGGAGCAATACTTTTGTGGAGCTGTGTAGTTCGTCTGCCATTCTCTGAGGAGCCATCCGAACTTCCAACGAATCGAAATTTGGCTTACTATCGTCTTCAATCGTTGCTGAAAAAATTTCGCAAAAATCCTGACCTTCTGAAAAGATACGACGAAGTTATCAAGGAACGACAACGAAGAGGATTCATTGAGATCATTGATGATAAACAACCAATTTCTGGACCACGACTTCACTACATTCCACATCATGGTGTCTGTTCAGAAGGAAAATCAACAAAACTCAGAGTTGTTTATGATGGAAGCGCTCAAGAAGGAAAAAATGGCAGATCAATAAATTCGATGATGTACACTGGAACAAAAATGTTGGCTCAACTAAATGGTGTTCTTCTGAGATGTCGAGAACCAAAAATTTTGATTAGCAGTGACTTGGAAAAGGCATTTTTGCAACTTGGATTACACGAGGACGACAGGGACGCAACCCGCTTCTTCTGGATCGACGACATCGATACACCAAATCCAAGAATCATCACCATGCGCTTCACTCGTGTACCATTTGGCCTTCGTTCCAGTCCATTTTTACTCAACGTTGCACTGCATGAACATCTCTCAAACACCGACAAGGATATCGACAAGAAAATCCTCGAAAGCTTATATGTCGATAATTCATTTTTTGGAGTGTCGGATTCGGATCAGGGCAAAGAATTCTATGGCTACGCTAAGAAAAAATTCGCCGAAGTGAAGATGAACATCACACAATTCTTCTCCAATGATGCAGAACTTAACAAATTCATCAACAAACGTGAAGGAAAGGAAGAAATGTCATCGAATCAAAAAATTCTAAAATTCGGATTGTCTTGGAATATAAAGGATGACATACTGGAGCTGAAAATGCCGGAACCAAATCGTGGACTGCTAACCAAAAGAAGTGTATTGAAATGTGTTGCAAGTGTCTACGATCCTCTTGGACTAACTTCTCCTGTCACGCTCATTGGAAAACTGTTCTTTCAAAAATCGTGGAAAACAACAAAGGTTTGGGACGATGCATTGAGTCAACAAGAAGGAAAGGAATGGTGTGACATCGTTCAACAATGGTCAGGACCTTCAATAAAAGTGCCACGTCAATATCATCAGCCAAATGAAGGATCTGCCCATCATTACGAATTGCATATCTTTTGTGACGCTTCGAAGTATTCATATGGAGCCTGCGCCTACAGCCGAAAAATTGACGATTATGAAGCAATAACTACGTTGGTTTTTGCGAAAGGCCGACTTGCACCATTGAAGAAACAATTAACAATTCCCCAATTGGAGATGTGCGGACTAGTTGTCGGATCGGAGATCAAGAACTACTTGTTGGCAGAAATGAAAATGAAATTTCACTCCATCACAATTTGGACAGATTCTCAATGTTCAATTGATGCCATCAACTCAAATAAAGGCACAACTTTTATGAAAAATCGCATCAAGAAGTTCAACGAAAACACTGCTGACGCCTTCCTTCGACATGACAAAGGAATTGAGAATCCAGCCGACATCATCAGCCGAGGTTCAAAATGGGAAGATCTCCGTAACAATCAACTTTGGTGGCATGGACCAAACTTCTTGGCTGATAAGAATTTGAAATTCGAGAGCAAATTAGGAGAAAAAAAATACGAACTTGACGATTCCGAAGACACTGATGAATCAGACTCAGATGATTCCGACGACGATGACGGCAATGATTCAAACTCTGGAAACAACGGATCTAATCACAATGGAAATGGTAATTGTAATCGTGATAACAATAAGGACAGCTCCGATGATACCGACGACACTTCCGATGATACCGACGACACTTCCGACAGTAGAGTACATCCCCCCCCCCCCCCGCCGCGCATCCCCGTCCGCCGCGGCCGCAGGTTGAGATGGTAGAAAAAAGTTAAAGGTGATGAAGAAAATAAAGGGTGGCGAAGAAAATGGTTTTTTTTTATCATTTTTTCGGAAGATGAAGGGGTGGTGAAGAAAATGGTGAAGATGAAGAATTTTTTCGAGAATCATTTTTTTTCAAAGATAATTTTTCATTTTTTCGAGGATCACATGAGATTTTTTTTAATGCAGTTTTTTACGAAACAGTTTCGAAACAATTTCGAAATAGTGAGAGAGTTTTGAAAGAATGAGGAAGGTTACCGAATGATTAATTGATGATCGGCATGTTGAGATAGAGGAGGTGAGATAAAAGTTAAAGATGAAGAAGCTGTCGATGAAGATACAAGCTAATGAACAAGATTAAGAAAAGGGTGGTGAATAAGGTTAAGATGAAGATACAAGATAAAATATTAAAGAATGTGGTATTTTTTTGTTACACAGATCAGTCTTTCTTTTTTTGAATGTTGTTGAAATATATTTTAAATGTTGTAACAATTACGACTAAAACCGGAGAGAGGAGAATGAGAAGAAATCGTGAAATTTCCAAAAATCCAAAAAAATCCAAAAAAATGTCAAATTTTGCAAATTGCAAAAATTGGCAAATTTTGAACACTCTTCAAAATTCTTGAATTTAGACTTGAATTATAGGGGTTTTGATTGGGATTAGGATAAAAAACGATAAGAGATCATTATTATGAGAAGAAATCGTGAAATTTCCAAAAATTTTGAAAAATCGAAAAAAATTCCAATTTTTGCAAATTGCAAAAATTGGCAAATTGTGAACATTCTTCAAAATTCTTGAATTTAGACTTGAATTATAGGGTTTTTGATTGGGATTAGGATAAAAACGATAAGAGATCGTTATTATGATCAGAAATCGTGAAATTTCCAAAAATTTTGAAAAATCCAAAAAATGCCAAATTTTGCAAATTGCAAAAATTGGCAAATTTTGAACATTCTTCAAAATTCTTGAATTTAGACTTGAATGATAGAGTTTTTGATTGGGATTAGGATAAAAACGATAAGAGATCGTTATTATGATCGGAAATCGTGACATTTCCGAAAATTTTGAAAAATCCAAAAAATGCAAAATTTTGCAAATTGCAAAAATTGGCAAATTTTGAACATTCTTCAAAATTCTTGAATTTAGACTTGAATGATAGAGTTTTTGATTGGGATTAGGATAAAAACGATAAGAGATCGTTATTATGATCAGAAATCGTGAAATTTCCAAAAATTTTGAAAAATCCAAAAAATGCCAAATTTTGCAAATTGCAAAAATTGGCAAATTTTGAACATTCTTCAAAATTCTTGAATTTAGACTTGAATGATAGAGTTTTTGATTGGGATTAGGATAAAAACGATAAGAGATCGTTATTATGATCGGAAATCGTGACATTTCCGAAAATTTTGAAAAATCCAAAAAATGCAAAATTTTGCAAATTGCAAAAATTGGCAAATTTTGAACATTCTTCAAAATTCTTGAATTTAGACTTGAATGATAGAGTTTTTGATTGGGATTAGGATAAAAACGATAAGAGATCGTTATTATGATCAGAAATCGTGAAATTTCCAAAAATTTTGAAAAATCCAAAAAATGCCAAATTTTGCAAATTGCAAAAATTGGCAAATTTTGAACATTCTTCAAAATTCTTGAATTTAGACTTGAATTATAGGGTTTTTGATTGGGATTAGGATAAAAACGATAAGAGATCGTTATTATGATCAGAAATCGTGAAATTTCCAAAAATTTTGAAAAATCCAAATAATGAAAAATTTTGCAAATTGCAAAAATTGGCAAATTTTGAACATTCTTCAAAATTCTTGAATTTAGACTTGAATTATAGGGTTTTTGATTGGGATTAGGATAAAAACGATAAGAGATCGTTATTATGATCAGAAATCGTGAAATTTCCAAAAATTTTGAAAAATCCAAATAATGAAAAATTTTGCAACTTGCAAAAATTGGCAAATTTTGAACATTCTTCAAAATTCTTGAATTTAGACTTGAATTATAGGGTTTTTGATTGGGATTAGGATAAAAACGATAAGAGATCGTTATTATGATCAGAAATCGTGAAATTTCCAAAAATTTTGAAAAATCGAAAAAAATGCCAAATTTTGAAAATTCTTGAATTTAGGCTTAAATGGTAGAGTTTTTATTGGGATTGTGATAAAAATGATCATTACTAGGGAAATTTCTGAAAAATACTGAAAAAATTTAACTTTTTGTAAATTGCAAAAATTGGCATACGAAACCGCAAAATTCATCTATTCTGTTTGATTTCAGAAAACCGTTTTTACAGGATCAAAAACTCCAGTGATAAAGGATCCAACATGTACTACTTCTGTTTTCTTCGAAGAGTCTCATGGACTTTTTTGTTCACTTTAAATGTTATTGTTTTTTTTAATTCTTTCTCTTGGTGTTCTGTTTTTGTTGAATTTGAATTATTGTTTCATTTGTTTTGTTTCTCGTGTTTCTCTTGTTACTTCGATTTTACTGTATTTGTTGTGTATTTTTTTAAATAACCCTTTCTCTTAGTTTTTTTGTTCCATTTGGTTCTGTTTTTTAAAAATAATTATAAATATAATAATATATCAACAAACATAATTTTATGGACCTATGCAGAAACTAAAATAATAAATAAAAATTTGAAATAAAATCCAAAAAAAAGACTGTTGGAAAAATAGAAAACATCACAACTGACGAAAAAACAGTAAAATTCAACATCATGAATAATAAAAATTCGCGATGTAAAAATTGGCACTCTCGAAAACGCAAATATTGCAAAAAAAAGCTTATTTTTGTACTTTTTGGCTTAAATTAGAGAAAAATTGAGAAAATGCCAAATTTTACAAATTGAGGTCGATTTTGCAATTTTTGACAAAAAGTGAAATTCGACCGCTCCTATATTGATATGCCAAGCCAGAAATACCTTACAAATAATTTTTGAATTAAATTAAATAATTTTTTTTAGAACGATCAAACAATCATTGATTTCGAAGATGAACAAGAAGACGAGTTGGACGAAGGTGAAATGGAAGTAGATGAAGAAATAGAGATTGTTGCTGATGAGCCGATGCAAACTGGGAAACAAGTTGACAATGTTGATGTCATTGAAGTGGACGATGATGATAACGATGAGATAATAGAAGTGCTGGGTGAACCGCATGATGAAGTTGTGTTTTTGCAAAATGTTAAAGAAGTTGAAATCATAGACGAGAAAAGGCCGATCAAACCACAGTAAGCCTTTATTTTAAAAATTTAAAGCTAATAGTTTCGGAAATTGTTTCAGACATAATCCAATGGACCTTCTCAAAAAAGCGTTACCTTTGTTGAAGTCAATGACCCGCCAGGAAAATCAAAAATCTGATGAGAATAACGGACAACAATACGTACAGATGACACAGGAGGTTGTAGAAATAGATGAGACGAACAAGGAGCCGGAAGAGAATCAAGGGGAGAAGTATTATCATGGTGAACCGGTACCGGAAATTGAGGCAGATTCTTTTTGACTCCTCTCTTTTTGACTTTTTCCCTTTTTGACTACTTTTCTCTTTTTGACTTTTTGCACTTTTTGACTACCATTTCTTTTTGACTACGTTTTCCCTTTTTGACTTTTTGCACTTTTTGACTACCATTTCTTTTTGACTACGTTTTCCCTTTTTGACTTTTTACACTTTTTGACTACTATTTCTTTCTGACTACTTTTTCCCTTTTTGACTTTTTGCACTTTTTGACTACCATTTCTTTTTGACTTTTTTCGCCATTACTAACTATATGCACTTTTTACTTTGTGTTTTTATACTTCCCCGGATTTTTATACAGAATTTAGTAGAAATCGTTCTCATATTATTCAAAGATGATTAGGTTTTAGGCCATATAATTTCAGGCTATTACTAATATAGTCAAACCTTAACTGCTATATACAGATATTTTACTACATACTTAGCTAGTTTTACTGAACAGCTATTTTTACTACACATCTATTTTTTTTACTACTCAACTATTTTACTAGTGATTCTCATTCTGAAAACTACTTTTTTCATCTAGGTTTTGAAAAAAATGACACTGCCATAATAACTCTTTGTGAGCGAAGTTTTTGATTTCGAGCTGACTGCGGAAAAAAGTAAGTTATCATTTCCTTCGTCATGATAACTAAAATTTCTCTTTCGTATCTGAAAGAATTATTTATGTCTCGCGATGACGATTCTTTGGCGACAAAGTACGGATGGGCAAGGCCCATCCGTGGCCCATCCATGGTCCGCAGTGGAAGATACGTTGTTTGGCAGCTTGTCTTGGACTGCTTGGCTTTGGCGGCTTGGCATGGACGGCTTGGCTTGAACTCCTTTGCTGGAGCTGCTTGGCATGGACGGCTTGGCTTGAACTGCTTAGCTTGGTCGGCTTGGCTTGGTTGGCTTGGTACATACGGCTGGGCTTGAGCTGCTTGGCTTGGTCAGTGTGGCATAGGCTTGAAGGGTCGGAAACGGTAACCTTCCCGTAGACTGACTTCTTGTTCTTAATAGCGCCCGGAATGAGAGGGCCATTTGGAACATCCCAAAACAAGAAAGCCTAGTTATCAAATTTTCCTACTCTTTGTGCAATCCCAATGATCCGTGTGCAAAACCGAGTTCGATAGTCTTGCGTCAACGGATAAAGGCTTAATTTGTTAGAACTGTAGGTCGTATAAATCGAGAATTCCAGGATCGGAATTCACTGTGTGATAACATTAGCTCTTATAAATAAGCTGAAGCCATACTTCACTTAATTATGAACTCATTCCCAAAATTTAGAAGTTATTTGTTTCAGCCAACAACTTGGAATCACGGTTATGAATACATTATCTTAAAATTGTGTATTTGTTCGCATCTTCCCATATTTCACCTTTCATTTCCCTAGTAGTATGCTGTTATATGTTTATTAATTTTTATAACTCTATGAACGATCACTCTAAATTTAGCTGACTAAATTTCCGCAATTATAATTATGAACTCGAATTGTGGCTCCCTGACTTTAAATACAATTTCCCGGATACCTTGTAGTCTTGTGTTCCCCTCCGTGTTCGCCTACTGTTGCCGGTATGTTGTACCAGGGTGGGCGGGTGGGGATACGTTGTTTCTTTCAAAAAACACCAACGCGGAATAACTATTTTTGGCAAACCGCCCGAGTATCACCCTCTTCCTTACTGTGTTCCACACGAGACCCCTTAGACATTTGGCACCCACCTCCCTTTAAACGTGCACTCAGAGAAATTTATACAATTATCATTTCCTTCGTCATGATAACTAAAATTTCTCTTTCGTATCTGTTTAACAGGGAGGTATTTACAAAGATTTATTAGTAAGTGCATTGGGTATTGTGGAATCATCAGAGCCCGGGGCCTTATTACCGACGATGTTAAAATATTATTTTGAATGGCGAGAATGTGCACTCAAATGAACTTAAATTTAATTCCTATAACCAGTATATTACCTTTAAACATTTCGTGACATCCATTGAAACTATATCTTCGCGCCTATTAATTCCTTGCCCATTTAACTAAAACAGCTGTGAAAGATGTATACAAAATCTTGCGTAAAATTGAGCCCGCCCTTTTTCAATGCGCTAAAACTGGCTCTTTGTAGTCCGTCAGCAAAATAGAAAACAATTTCCTAACTACCAAATTAAGCTTGCTTCTTGTGATTCAGCTTCCGAACTTCTGTGCACGGCGAATAAAATTAGTTGTTTACAAATTCTGTTATTAGTTGCTTACAAAATCTGATATATACACGTGAAAAACCTCTGTGAAAAAATCGACAAGCCCCGCGTGAGGGCAATGGGAAGGGTTGCGTTGCGTTGTCTTATTATCCCTCACCATACACTATTTCGCAAAATAGGGAATTCCACATTTATGAAGCCGAATTTGTGAGATAATAATATATAAACGTGAAAAACCTGTGTCAAAAAATCGACACGTCACGCGTGAGGGAAATGGGAAGGGTTGCGTTGCGTTGTCTTATTATCCCTCACCATACACTATTTCGCAAAATAGGGAAGTTCACGTTTATGAAGCCGAATTTGTTAGACAATAATATTTATATATTAATTTGTTATTTATATTTTTTTGAAACCTGCAAATTGTAATTTGCCAATTTACGATCCGTTCCGTGAAAACAAGATGATTTCTATCTTATTCAAATCAGGGAACACGAAGCCGGAGCTCACGGTCAAAAGTAGACACGAATTATTGTTACAAAGTGCAAAAAATAGCCGTGAATAATCGTATTTTCATTCAAGATACTAAATAAATTAAACGTCAGGTTTAATCTGGTCAAGACCCTTTTAAGCCTTCCTTCTTTGTACCAAAATTGTTATGATACATCGAGAAGTATCAGAAATTCCCTTAAAAATGTAAACTCTTGACCTAAAAGGAGACAAACTCCGATTATATCCCTATATCAGTACTACTAGAGGTTTTACTTCACACAGAAACGCGATTGTTGATTTAAGACATTGTTTAAGATTATATAGCTTCCGAAGCATCACTTAAATCACCAAATGCCACCTCGCTTCCCTATTCTATTAAAGAAGATGCCGGAACTCATTATCAAAATTTAAATCAAAATCTTCTTACAAATTGCGAAATAAAGTAGCCGTAAATCATCGTGTTTTCCAATCAAGAAAACTAAATTAATTAAACACCTTCGATTTTAATTCTAGTCCAGAATAGTGGAGTATATATTTTGTGCAAAATTCGTAATTCCTTCCTTCTCCTCTGAAAATTAAAGCTTCCAAACTACTCTTCGTTTCATCCTAAGTTCATTGACCTAAAACAAGATGATCCATTTCGTTACCCTTTTTAAAACTTTCGTCTTTGTATTACCAAAATTGTTTATGATACATCGAGAAGTATCAGAAATTCTCTAAATAATAAACTCTTGACCAAAAGCGCGACAATCTCCATTATCCAGAAAATTACTACTAGAGGTTCACTTCATCCAGGAAACACATTTTATGATTTAAGCCGTTGTTTCAAATTACATAGCTTCATTAGCCTCAAACAAATCACCATATGCAACCTCGCTCCCTTGAGCTATTAAAATTATATGCAGCTAGTAGGTTCACTTGTGATATTTTAATACTTGTTTAAAAACAACTTCCATCATTCATTTATTTATTAAACATCATAATTTAAGCATTGGGTTAATTTAAGCAACAACCCTTTTCCGAAGTCGACTCATTTTCACTTCCAGTACATCTCCCTCTCGCCGTTCGATTGATAAATAAATGGAGATCTCAATTGACACTCAATTGACACATATCATCACTGAAAACGAGAAAATAACCATGAAACTAACAGATTCCAGGAATCAAAACCGGTCCAGGACCGAAGGCCAAGCCTTTCACATCACAATACGCATCTATAGAGATCCCAGGAATCTCTTCGGCCCAGGACCGTTCGCATAAAACTCGCAACAACACTATACAAATCGTCTTCTTCTGTACTAATCGAATGCTCCAACCATCTCGCAAAATGGAACATCTTGACGTCCTCAATTCCGTGCTCCTCGCAACGAACTGTGTCCTGAACTCACCCTTACCCATCTTCATACATTTTGCTACATCGCCGCATCCGTATAAATCCTATCACGGGCGCTAATTTCTTGTCCATGTGATGTAGATACAGTCGATGACGGAATTTCTTCCCACAAATCGATGGAATACTTTTATTTCAATCGTACCATCAAAATCTTCGACTTCTCTGCGATTTCTGCAACAAAAAATACTAAAAACTCACTTTTTCACTGCTCCATGCTATAATCGTCGCCAAATCTTCTTCTCCTCCTCCAATTTGTAGTTCCAATCAAAATAATAGCAAAATAAAACCCGAAAACCGGTTTAAAATAAATAATACGTTGTTTCTTTCAAAAAACACCAACGCGGAATAACTATTTTTGGCAAACCGCCCGAGTATCACCCTCTTCCTTACTGTGTTCCACACGAGACCCCTTAGACATTTGGCACCCACCTCCCTTTAAACGTGCACTCAGAGAAATTTATACAATTGTTCAATCGTACTAGAATAGCGTTTCATGACAAAGATTGATAATGCGAACAGATGCCGGAATAAAACCTCCAGTCTTTATTTAAAAAAAACACAATTTTTTTCAAAACGGGAAAAATCAAATCTTCACAAACAATAGACGTGTTTACAAATTTTCCAGGTGTTTTATTAGGCTACGAACTATTTCTTTCCAGGCGACGTTTTAGCTATCGATGAAACCATCCTGCAAGATACTGTTCCTAAAAGGACTTGCTCGATCTTTCATAATCGAAAAATGCAAATTTTGTAAAACAATTGTAAAATAATGCAAAAAAAAACAAAACATGATCAGAAATTGGGGAAAGAGACCAAAACAAAGTAAAATATTTAAAGAAACAAAATCGGGACCGATAGCGAAAAAAAAGGCCTGCCTGTAAACTATATTCAGGCAGGTCCGATTCTTTTTATATCGATACTACGACTTTTGAAGCAAAACAACTAGGAATTTGCTTAAAACTCGCATTAATTATTAGCAATAACCGTTAGAATTTGCAGGAAAATAAATAAAATTGGCCAGGAATAATTTTCACAACAGAAACAGTGAAACACGTACAGAGAATAACAAAAACAAACCAATTTAGGCCAAGAAATGAAATTTTTTTCTTGGAAGGCACACAACAAGCCGTTGCACACGCCATCTTGTGCTACCGTATTCGTGTGTGCACCGAGACCCGTGTGTAAATATACACAAAAAATCAGAACTTTATTTTCATTTCTTGGCCTAAATTGGTTCGTTTCCATTATTCTCTGTATAAATTTCACTGTTTTTTTTGTGAAAATCATTCGTGGCCTATTTTACTTATTTTCCTGCAAATTCTAATGGTTATTGATGGTAATTAAGGTGAGTTTTTAGCAAATTCTTTGTTTTTTTCTTTAAAAGTCGTAATATCGATATAGAAAGAATCGGATCTGCCTGAATATATTTTACAGGCAGGCCTTTTTTTTCGCTATCGATCTCGACTTTGTTTGTTAAAATATTTTACTTTTTTAGGGACTCTTTTCCCTGATCATGTTCTGTTATTTTTTTTTCATTATTTTCAACTGTTTTACAAAATATGCATTTTCCGATGAATATAAAAGACCGAGCAAGTTCTTTTAGGTACAATATCTTGCAGGATGGTTTCGTCGATAGGGAAAACGTCACCTGGAAAAATATAGTTCGAATAGCCTGGAACAAGAACTCCTGGAAAAATTTGTAAACACGTCTATTATTTTTAAAGATTTGATTTTTCTAATTTTGAAAAATTTGATGTTTTTCGTTAAAGGGGGGCTGAGGGGACGAAATAAATGGTTTAGAAATGATGAAAGTATGATTGTTGATAAATAAATGAAAAAAAAATCCAAAGAAAAACTCCAAAATGGCGAAAAAAAAAGTTCCGAAAAAAAAACCATAGCCCCGGTGTTCGCCCTAATATGGCCGAAGAAACGCTAGTTGTTTTCTAGGTCATTTGTTTTTTTCTCGGCCGCCTGTTTTTTATCTTGTTTTTCTCTTCTTTCCAATTTTTTTTTCAGAGAAAATTATCCATAAAAGAGTATTAAAACAAATAAACGTTCAAAAGAAATGTATAAAAGAATTTTAAAAAAATATTTTTTCAAAAAATAAAATTAGGCGGCCGAGAAAAAAGAGACGGCCTAGAAAATCAAGAAGCGTTTCCTCGGCCATTAGGGCGAAGAGAGGGGGGTATGAGTTTTTTTTCGGAACTTTTTTTTTCGCCATTTTTGAGCTTTTCTTTGGATTTTTTTTCATTTATTTATCAACAATCATACTTTCATCATTTCTAAACTATTTATTTCGTCCCCTCAGCCCCCCTTTAAATGATTTTTATTCCGACATCTATTCGCATTATCAATCTTTGTTATGGAACGCTATTCTAGTACGATTGAACAACTTACTTTTTAACGCAGTAAAATTTTTTTTTGAAAAAAGATATATTCGAGTGAGTGCAAAGAATATTAAAATGTTATTTATCGAATTCTAAGTTTTCTAATTGCATTTGAAACATTGCATGTTTTTTCTTTTCATGAATATTCGAATTTTGCTGCTTTTTTAAAAACAAGGGTCAGCTCGACATCAAAAACTTTGCTCACAAAGAGTTATTATGGCAGTGTCATTTTTTTTCAAAACCTAGATTAAAAAAGTAGTTTTCAGAATGAGAATCACTAGTAAAGTCACTAGTAAAATCACTAGTAAAGTGATTCTCATTCTGAGTAGTAAAAAAAATAGATGTGTAGTAAAAATAGCTGTTCAGTAAAACTAGCTAAGTATGTAGTAAAATATCTGTATATAGCAGTTAAGGTTTGACCATATTAGTAATAGCCTGAAATTATATGGCCTAAAACCTAATCATCATACTATATAATAAAGCGCTAAGGCCGTGCGTGTTTTCACATGCTAGAACGCATTTCTCATGAATAACTTTTTGACCCCTCGACCGATCTGTCCCATACTTGGGGTATCGTCATGCCTCTCGGAGCGCTTCACAAAAATACTGTTTGGATCTCGGGTTACTGTAGGATTACTGTAGCTACAGTACACCAATTTTTTTCACATTTTTTTTAGAATGGTCGGATCGAGACCAAACTTTCATGGTGACATCTTTGGAATAATGTAAGGTTACTGTGAAAATTTGGTGCGGATTACGGTAGTATTTCGGTAGTTACCGTAACCTAATTAACGTTAGCGTTTTTCTATGTGTCTCTTCATTTTACACACTATTTCTCTCATTTTTCGTTCAGTAATCATCAACATACTTATAATAAAACGTTGGCCGTGCGTGTGTCCGCAATCTAGAACATTCCAGAAAAGTATAGAAGATTCAAAAAAATTCCAAAATGGTCTAGAACATTCCAGAAAAATTTTAAAAAATTCCAGAAACTTCCAAAAAATTTCAAAAAAATTCTAGAAGCTTCCAGAAAATTCCAGAACCTGCCAGAAGCTTCCTGAAAATTCCAGAATGTTCTAGAATCTTCCAGAAGCTTCCAGGAAATTCTAGAATGTTCCTGAACCTTCCAGAAGCTTCCAGAACATTCCAAAAAATTCCAGAATGTTCAAGAAAATTCCAGAAAATTCCAGAACCTTCCAGAACCTTCCAGAACATTCCAAAAAATTCCAGAATGTTCAAGAAAATTCCAGAGCCTGCCAGAAGCTTCCAGAACATTCCAAAAAATTCCAGAATGTTCAAGAAAATTCCAGAGCCTGCCAGAAGCTTCCAGAAAATTCCAGAATGTTCTAGAAAATTCCAGAATGTTCTAGAAAATTCCAGAAAATTCCAGAACCTTCCAGAACCTTCCAGAACATTCCAAAAAATTCCAGAATGTTCAAGAAAATTCCAGAGCCTGCCAGAAGCTTCCAGAAAATTCCAGAATGTTCTAGAAAATTCCAGAATGTTCTAGAAAATTCCAGAAAATTCCAGAACCTTCCAGAACCTTCCAGAACATTCCAAAAAATTCCAGAATGTTCAAGAAAATTCCAGAGCCTGCCAGAAGCCTCCAGAAAATTCCAGAAGCTTCCAGAAAATTCCAGAAGCTTCCAGAAAATTCCAGAATGTTCTAGAAAATTCCAGAACCTTCCAGAACCTTCCAGAACATTCCAAAAAATTCCAGAATGTTCAAGAAAATTCCAGAATGTTCTAGAAAATTCCAGAAAATTCCAGAACCTTCCAGAACCTTCCAGAACATTCCAAAAAATTCCAGAATGTTCAAGAAAATTCCAGAGCCTGCCAGAAGCTTCCAGAAAATTCCAGAATGTTCTAGAAAATTCCAGAATGTTCTAGAAAATTCCAGAATGTTCTAGAAAATTCCAGAAAATTCCAGAACCTTCCAGAACCTTCCAGAACATTCCAAAAAATTCCAGAATGTTCAAGAAAATTCCAGAGCCTGCCAGAAGCCTCCAGAAAATTCCAGAAGCTTCCAGAAAATTCCAGAAGCTTCCAGAAAATTCCAGAATGTTCTAGAAAATTCCAGAACCTTCCAGAACCTTCCAGAACATTCCAAAAAATTCCAGAATGTTCAAGAAAATTCCAGAATGTTCTAGAAAATTCCAGAAAATTCCAGAACCTTCCAGAACCTTCCAGAACATTCCAAAAAATTCCAGAATGTTCAAGAAAATTCCAGAGCCTGCCAGAAGCTTCCAGAAAATTCCAGAATGTTCTAGAAAATTCCAGAATGTTCTAGAAAATTCCAGAAAATTCCAGAACCTTCCAGAACCTTCCAGAACATTCCAAAAAATTCCAGAATGTTCAAGAAAATTCCAGAGCCTGCCAGAAGCCTCCAGAAAATTCCAGAAGCTTCCAGAAAATTCCAGAAGCTTCCAGAAAATTCCAGAATGTTCTAGAAAATTCCAGAACCTTCCAGAACCTTCCAGAACATTCCAAAAAATTCCAGAAAATTCCAGAAAATTCCAGAAGCTTCCAGAAAATTCCAGAATGTTCTAGAAAATTCCAGAATGTTCTAGACGCTTCCATAATGTTCTAGAAAATTCAAGAACCTTCCAGAAAATTCCAGAATGAAGATGTTCTAGACAATTTTAGAAGCTTCCAGGAAATTTCAAAAAATTCTAAAATGTTCTAGAACATTCTAGAAGGTTCCAGAATGTTTTAAAAAGTGTGTTCTTTTTTCAGAGTATTTTTTTTACAGTTTTTTGTCTTTGATTTTTTTTTGCTGTTCTATGCCCTTTCATTGCACTACAGGAAAAGGTCGACACTGCTAACGCCATTAAAATTTTGCCTACAGAAAAATGTCGACATTGCTAACGCCATTAAAATTTTGCCTACAGAAAAATGTCGACATTGCTAACGCCATTATAAAAAAGTTGCCTGATGGTGCAAATCCAAAAAGTGCAAAACGAGAGATAAGGAAAAACTCAGAGGGGTAGAGAAAATACCCGCCAGTGATAGTGACACCTCCCTCTCTACTTTGTATATAAATGCTCATTTCGATCTTAAAATGCTCATTTCAGTCTTTATTTACGGATTTCAGTCGACTTTATTAATGGTAGACTGAAATGCTTTATTTTAGAAGCTTCCAGGAAATTTTAAAAAATTCTAAAATGTTCTAGAACATTCTAGAAGGTTCCAGAATGTTTTAAAAAGTGTGTTCTTTTTTCAGAGTATTTTTTTACAGTTTTTTGTCTTTGATTATTTTTTTTTGCTGTTCTATGCCCTTTCATTGCACGTCATTCAACTCAAAAATAGACAGAAATTTATTTTTTTTTCAGCTGATCTCAAAAGTATAATAGTATGTCAACGATTAGTCGAAAAAGTCGTCGACTTTCTTCTTCATTCTCTAAGTCATCACCGGAACGATCTCCTTCCCCAATTGCTACCAGAACGCGTGCTAAAAGTGCCACAGAAAGAATGAGGCGAAAAAAGGACAGTGAAACTCAGGAAGAAGCTGACTACAGAAAACAAATTACGAATGAGTGCAAGAAGAAAAAGCCAATCTGCTGAAAATAAAGAAAATGAAAGAATTCAGAAAAAAGAAAGGATGCGATCTCATCGATCACAAATGACTGAAGAGGAAAAGGCTGGATTTTCCAAAAGGCAAAAATTACATAGACAAGCTTTGAAAAACGAAGATGATAGTTCCATACCATCAATCACTGAACCAAATTATTTAGGGCCGATGGACTCAGTGTGCACAAATTGTGGCGCCCTTTTTTTTGCAGGTCAGAAACTTTTTAATTAGAAAAACTAGTAATTTTCGATTAATATTACAGAGGAATCGGGATCTAGAAATGGATCATTCAGCATCTGTTGCAATTTCGGCAATGTCGTGTTGGCAAATAAGTTTGACGATTATCCAGAAGTGCTTCGTTTACTTTTAACAAGCGACGACGTAAATTCAAAAAACTTTCGAGAAAATATCAGACAATTTAATAGTGCAGTTGCTATGGCTTCAATGGGAGCACAACTTGATATTCCACGCGGCCATGGACCTTATTGCTTCAGAATTCACGGGCAAGTTTACCATCTGGCTGGCCCACTACACAATGAACCCGGTCAACGCCCACAGTATGGACAAATTTATATTCTTGACACGAAGCAGGCAGCAGACGAAAGGCTAGGTGTTCCGGCAAATGTTCATTGCAACCGACAAACAATGGAAAGGCTTAGTCAACTGTTAACCGAAATCAATCCATATGCAAAAGCGTACCGAATGATGGCCGAAATTGAAGCAGAAGCCGAGGCCACTGCTATTTCCGAAGGAAAACCAACACCATCAATCAAAATGATCTTTGACGTAAACAACGCTAAAGATAAAAGACGATATAATTACCCAACAGCAAATGAAGTTGCAGTTGTCTATGTTGGAGAAGATAATGAAGTTCCAACTACAAGAAGCTTGGCTATACATCCACGGAATGGCACACTCACCAACATTAAAGACATTGATCCGGTTTGCGATCCTCTCACATATCCTATTTACTTTCCTCGTGGTCAGGCTGGGTGGAGCACTGATTTGCAGAAAAAGCCATCAGATCGTAAAAGAAGTCGAATTACACAAAAGGAATACTATTGTTATCTTTTACAAGTGAGAAAATCCTTCAATCCTCTTTTTTACGGTGGTCCCCTCTTTCAACAATATATCGTAGATTCGTGGGTGAAAATTGAAGCGAATCGTTTAAATTATCATCGAACACATCAGAGTGATCTTCGAGCTGATCAATACAAAGCTTTACAAGACTATGTTCTTGGTGATGATGATAATTCATCGGGACCTCCCGGTAAACGAATTATCCTCCCGTCTTCTTATGCAGGTAGTCCAAGGGCAATGGTTCAAAATTTCCAAGACGCCATGGCTATTGTAAGTAAATACGGAAAACCAGATTTTTTCATCACATTCACTTGCAATGCAAAATGGAAAGAAATTCAAGAGAATCTTAATGTTGGACAAACGGCTTCTGACCGTCCGGATTTGGTACGTTTTTAAGCATACATTTTTTTAAAAATAATTACAACATTTCAAGGTAGCTCGAGTGTTTAAAATGAAAGTTGATGCACTATTCGATCTGTTGCTGAAAAAGCATCATTTTGGAAATGTTAAAGCATATGTATCAGTTTATGAATGGCAGAAAAGAGGGCTTCCTCACATTCACATGATCTTAATTATGGAAGATCAATACAAACCGCGCTGCGCGGCCGATGTTGATAAATTTGTGTGTGCCGAAATTCCAGATAAAAATGAGAATCCAAAACTTTTCGCAATTGTATCCAAAATGATGATTCACAGGTAAACATAGAAATTGATGATAATATTAAAGACAGTATCCCACTTCATAATTGAGATGAAATTTGAAAATCAAAAAGTAAAAAACATCCTAAATCTTTAATATTTTTAAACCAAATTATTATCAGAAAAAAAACTTTGACAAAATCCAATCTAAATATAGTTAGTTTTTATTTTCAAGAAGAAGTAAAAGCTAAAAGAGCACTCAATTTTCTTTTTCTGTTCTTTTAACGAATGATTCTAAATAAAGATTTTTAGACCCTGCGGTGATTTGAATCCGGAAGCTCCATGTATGCATGATGGTTTTTGCTCCAAGCACTTTCCAAAAGTTTATTGCGACGCAACCAACACATCAACTGACGGATATCCAGAATACAGAAGACGAAACGATGGTCGAACAGTACCGTATAGCGGTGTATTCCTAGACAATTGTTGGGTTGTTCCATATAACCCTGAACTGGCATGTATTTTCGAAGCTCATATTAACGTTGAGATTTTGATTCAAGTAGTCAAATACCTTTTCAAGTATATGACAAAAGGTCCCGATAGAGCTGAACTTCATCTTTCAAGAACGTCGACTGGAAAAGATGGACAAATAATTGATGAAATTTCAGCACATCTCGATACAAGATACGTTTGTGCGCCAGAAGGAATACATCATATTCTAGGTTTTGAGGCAAAACACTTTTCTGATACGGTTTATAGGCTAGCTGTTCACTTGCCAGATGAACAAACTATTCGTTTCCATTCTGGACATGAAACAGAGGCAGTAAAGAGGGCAGAAGAACGAAACACCACACTTACGGCATGGTTCCAAATCAACAAAAAAAGTAGGGAAACTGTAGAAAAAAACGTCATCCCAGCTGGATTCATTGATTCAAGAGCTATTCGCTATATCGATATGCCTTCTCATTTTACTTATAACAAGGAATCAACAGAATGGAACATTAGGAAACGTTATCATCGTGTAATTGGGAGGATGTATACAGTATCTCCACAAGAACCTGAAAGATATGCTCTTCGTTTAATGTTATTATTTGTTACGGGTGCAGAATCATTTGAACATCTTAAAACTGTCGACAATGAAGATGGTAAAAAAGTAATCCACCCAACATTTTTCGAAGCTGCTAAAGCGCGTGGTTTATTGAATGATGATACATATTTTTTGCAAACTTTGAAAGAAGCTGCTCAGTTTCATATGCCACAAGAATTAAGATCAGTTTTTGTTGCAATCTGTGCTTTCAACGAAATTCATAACCTACAACAATTATGGGAGATTTCCATAACAGATATGGGTGAAGATTTTAGATATAATGGAGTGAGTGAACAGGAGGCTGAAGCATTAGTTTACTATGACGTCTATGATCGTTTGTCTAAGTAAGAATTCATAATTCATATAATTTTTTTTAAACGTAATTATTTTAGGCTTAGCAAGCAAGACTTATTGAGTGCAATCCCAGAACCTACAATCCATCCACAATCTTTTCCTTTTCTTTCAATTGATCCTGAAATTTGTAAAAAACGAGGGGAAGAAATGTATTCGACTCTCAATGAAAAACAAAAGGAAGCATGTGATGCAATTTTAAGCGCTATAGATAAAACATCAGCACCTCGATTATTTTTTGTTGATGGACCAGGAGGGAGTGGAAAGACTTATTTGTATCAAACGCTTTTCAATTTGGTAAAAGGTCGAAAACTTAAAGTTGTCAGTACAGCGTGGACTGGAATCGCTGCAAATCTTCTTCCTGAAGGACGAACCTCTGCATCGCTTTTCAAACTCAACATCAATGAGGGATGCAAAACATCCGTTATGAAAAGACAAGAAAAGGCAGCTCGCGATCTGAGCTCAATTGATCTCCTTATCTGGGACGAATGTTCAATGATCCCAAAAAATGCTCTTAGCGCAGTGGACGAGTTATTCCGTGATTTAACTCAAATTGATAAACCATTTGGTGGAAAGATTGTTGTATTAGGTGGAGACTTTAGACAGGTAAAAATAATCTAAAACAATATAGTTTAATTTCCTTTTTCAATCAAGATCCTACCAGTAGTGAAACGAGGTTCTCGCGAAGATACGATTGATATGTGTATCAAAAGAAGTTCTCTTTGGAACAATTTTTCTAACATTTCTTTGACAAAAAACATGAGGGTGAATACTGGAGATTCGGAGTGGATTGACTACCTCTTATCTGTTGGAAATGGCGAAGCTAATGACATCAGTGAAAGAGTTTTGCTACCACCAGACATTGTTTGCAAAGAAAATATAGTTGAAGAAGTTTTCGGAAATACAATTGAATTAGACTCAATCGAATCTCTTTCGGAGAAAGCAATTCTTGCTCCGAAGAATGTCGATGTTGATTTTCTCAACAGCAAAGTGTGTAAGAAAATAATATTCCTAAACTATATGTTTTGTTGTAGGTATTAAGCACAATGGACGGAAATGAAAGAACATACTTTTCCAATGACGACGTTATTTGTGAAGACCCACAAGATCAAATGAACTATCCCGCTGAGTTTCTTCATACTATTAGAACAGCTCAACTCCCACCACACAAACTTATTCTTAAAAAAGAATGTGTAGTTATGCTGCTCCGAAACCTCGATGTAACTGGAGGACTTTGCAACGGAACTAGGTTAGTAGTAAAACAGTTTGGTCGTCATTGTCTTGGATGCGTGTTTGCGTGTGGTGATAGAAAAGGTCGATATGTTATTATACCTAGAATCGATAATTATACTACCGAAGGATTTCCATTTCGTTTGCGCCGAAGACAATTTCCAATTCGCCTCGCTTTTGCTTTGTCAATCAATAAATCACAGGGCCAATCATTCAATAAAATTGGTCTCTGGCTACCTGATGACGTTTTTGCACATGGACAACTATATGTAGCTTTGTCAAGAGTCAGATCTAGAGGAGGACTCATCGTCCAAGCGACTAGCGGAAATTCACCAATTAATATTGTTTATAGAGAAATTCTCTGAATTATTAAATCCTTCGATACTTTAACTCTTTTATTCTCAAGTTGGAAAACTATAAATTTGTTAATTTGAACTTATAAAACTTGAAAATAAAACGTGAAACGTGCAGCATGTTAGTACTTTCGCACTATAAAACAGACATCCGGAAAGTTTTTAAATTCAAGCGCGAGAATTTCAAAAAATATAGAACTCAGAGCTTGCAAAGCGAGCTCACCAGCCGTTTACCGCCGCGTAGCGGCGGTAAACGGCTGGTCTTTGAATAATATGAGAACGATTTCTACTAAATTCTGTATAAAAATCCGGGGAAGTATAAAAACACAAAGTAAAAAGTGCATATAGTTAGTAATGGCGAAAAAAGTCAAAAAGAAATGGTAGTCAAAAAGTGCAAAAAGTCAAAAAGGGAAAAAGTAGTCAGAAAGAAATAGTAGTCAAAAAGTGTAAAAAGTCAAAAAGGGAAAACGTAGTCAAAAAGAAATGGTAGTCAAAAAGTGCAAAAAGTCAAAAAGGGAAAACGTAGTCAAAAAGAAATGGTAGTCAAAAAGTGCAAAAAGTCAAAAAGAGAAAAGTAGTCAAAAAGGGAAAAAGTCAAAAAGAGAGGAGTCAAAAAGAATCTGCCGGAAATTGATGATAATGATCTTTTTGCGGTAATTCTTTATTTTGATTTTCCAAGTTTTTGGACTTGTTTGTTTTCCTCTTCGATGATCAATTTCCAATTTCAGATCGCCGCTGGGCTCAAACCGGCGAAGAAAAAGGAGAAAAAAGTGCTGGTTCAAATTCCGGACGAGGAACGATTACCACAGCCTGGAGCTATCGAATTGGATTATTGTGAGTTGAAAAAAATCATACCCTCTTCAAATTTAAGTAAAAATGTTTAGATAATGCTGATATACATGTAAAAAGCGCGGAAAAGGATATTTGGATGGTTGAACCATTCACAAATGATGGACTCGCTTTGATGTGGGGAGGTGTTCGATCAAATTATGGGATAAAATTGCCGTTTAAGTGAGTTTTGTTTAAAAAAATTAATTTCGAAGTGTTGTTTCATTTTTTAGACGCCACTTACAATAATTTATAACTTTTATACCCAAAAGATTGAAATATGCGTTTATTTTAAAGAAAATGTCTTTAAAAATTAAAAAAAATCCTGTGATAAAATGAAAAATTGCTTCAGACCTTCTGAGAATGGATCAACGAAAATTGGTTTTCAAATAATTTTGGAACAGTTTCCAACAATTCAACATCTTCAACGGATTTTATTAGTGAAGGTGGAGATGTCAGAGTGGGTTTCTCACTTGCGTCCGCCCCATTAGTGGTTTGTTTTCATTTTCGACCGATTTTTGACTGAAAGATATAAATTTTCAGCTTGGCGAATACTCGGGCTCGTGGTGTATCTCAAGTTCCGGGAAAAAGGCGACGTGCAACTTGTTCACCGAGTTTGGAGCGACTTTTGATATTGGCGATGTTATTACGTGTGTGTTGGTAAGAATTTCAAAATAATTTTGTACGTCCCGATGATAATGCTTGTTTTGCAGGATTTTGCTGATAAAAGTATCAAATTTTTGAAAAATAACAAAGAATTTGGCAAAAGATTTGAAAATCTTGCACTTCGAGATGGAGACGTGATTCATCCGACGATTTGCGTGAAAAATGCGAATGTTCATGTGAATTTGGGACAGAGTTTGGAGGAGGAACGATGGGATTTGTGAGTCATTAATTTTTACAAAAAGAAAAGTTCATTTTTATTGAAATTAAAGTATTTTTTTCTATAAAAAGTAAATACTTTGACTAAATTTAAACAACACGAGGTAAAACGAAGTTAACATGGAACAGTTCATATATGCCACACTAGATAAAAAAATCGGTTTTATTTACCGAAACCTAGAATTTTAACAGTTTGATGACATAAAATCAAAGGAAAACCTGAAACGTAAGATTCCTCAGCCAATTTTCGAGCATCCTGTTCAATATGCCAATATGTTATCTATTTCGAAAGAAAAAAACAAAAAAATATATAAAGCCCCAGGGCCGGGCCGAATTTTCTTCGCGACAAGTCTGATATTTAGGAAAAGTAACATTTTTAATTGATATTGAAGCGGTCGAATTTCGGACTTCCGTAAAGTCAGAACAACTTTTGCGCGTCTAAACTACTCAGACAATGGGGGAACTGCTTTTTTACCAGTTTTCCTACTAGTCGGGAAACTGATAAAAAAGCAGTCGAATTTCATAAATCCCATTCACGCAAAAAAAATCGTAAAAAACACCATTGAAGCTTTATTATAACAATATTTTTTAAATCATACAAAAAAAGAACATGTTTCAAGGATAAAAAATATATATATAACAAAAACGAAAGTATACAATGCTACTCTAGTAAGAACTTTTTGTAAAATGTGTCCCTACCGGGATCGAACCCTTGGCATTGCGCAAAACACACAAATGTCATAACCACTACACCACCAAGCTAGCTTGTGAACACCGATGTAAATGATGCTTATGTGTGTATATTTGTGCGCGCGCAAAAGTTGTTCTGACTTTACGGAACAGTGAATTTCACTTTTGTCAAATTGCAAAACCAACCTCGATTTACAAAATTTGGCATTTTGATTGCGATAAAAACGATAAGATATCTTGATCATGAGGAGAAATCATGAAATTTCAAAAATTTTGAAAAATCCAAAAAAAGTTTCGGAAGATGTGTTCGTCCGCAAGCAGGGCGACGGGAAAATGCACAATTCTTGCAGTTTTGAATTTCTCAGAATTTTTCCAAAAAATTCGAAGGAAATTTGATTTTTCAGCTAAATTTCGGGATTTTCTCTATAATTCGGTTTTTGGTTAAATTTTTACAGTGTCTTGGAATTTATTTCGTGGGATATTTCGCCTAAAATCGCTAGGAATAAGTTTTTAGACCAAGAACTTTATTTTTTCTATTTATTTTCTTTGTAGAATTAAATGAGAACTGGGGACATAAATTAAATTGGTTTTCAAAATTAATAACGTCTTGATTCAACTATTAATATCTTATTTTCTTTTTAAAATCCAAAAAATGTATTTTATACCCTGCGTAGTCTTGAAAAAAGTGTTTTTAAGGAAATGAAGAACCATCTTCCCTATCTCCAATTTAGTTTTACCGTGTTCATATTCCTATCGAATTTATTTATTTTTTCATTTTATTTCCAAATTTACAGGGTAAATGTCAGTAACGGCAGAACATCTAATTTGGCTTGGGTTGACACCACCCGAAATATCCGAAACTAACAAAAAAAACACCGAAAATATTTCCCAGATAATAAATGTAGCTCGGGAAGTGGGCGCCGGTGCCGAGATTTCGAGGGAGAAGGTATTTCAGATTATTTGTAATTCTGAACTCGATCAATAACCTATTTTTTCCAGGGAGCTCTTTTATTGTATCTTACAACTAAAATGAGGCCAGATGGTGCTGCCGATATTTCACTAATTGTGAAAAACATTCTTGAAGATAAAATTACAGAGGAGTTGCAGGTTTTTTTTAAAGTTTTTCTCGAAATATTCCAAGTTTTTAGGTTTCACTCGGTTATGATTATTTAAGCCAGTCTTGTCGCAATGGATTTAGCCAACTCAATTTAGCCGATTTTCAAACATATTGCGGAATTTTAGTAGCAGTTTCTGAAACGGATTTCGATGCAAAGATGACTCGAAAAAGAAAAAGATATTCCGTTGACGATTTTTTAGAAAATGATGAAGAACGTTCTCAACTAAAAGAAAAAATGCCGATCTCCAACCACACTCGCTCGATAGAAGCTGAAACAAAAACAAATTTTTTCTCGTCCTGTTTGAAACGTGGGAATCAAGTCCTCTTTCAAAATCTCAGGGAACATTCACGGTTAACGATTGCATGTGTGATATCGGCGGTTCTCGTTCACCATTTGTATGACCACGAGTGTTACAAAAATGTGAGTTTTCTTTTTTTTTTATGAAAAAGATTGTAAAAAGCGATTGTTTTAGGAAAAATTCTCAAGATTCCGGATGGTATGTCTTTCAAATATTTTCGCAGTTTCGTCGTCTCAAATTGTTTACGATAAAGTTGTAATAAGCTGTTTATACCATATATATATCATGACATATTTAAATTTTAGGATAGCTGGTTGGCAAGCAACGAAACAAAGTTCGGAGTGTTTACACAAGGAATACGTTCATTATTTTCATTCTTTGCTCAATGTCTTATTGCATTATTTGTGGTCATACATTGCAGCAATAAATATTCAGAGATGAATTCGCAAGTGAGGACCGATTGGTAAGTTTTAATAATGGTTGAATTGACTTTTTTATTGAGTATAGGTCGAAAGATTATTAAGCAAAAAAATTATTCGAAAAAAAATTTTTTTTGGCAAAAATTAAGTTTTTTTGCTCCGCTTTTAATTTGCCGAAATGACACCTGTTTATGATTTTTTATTGCACTTTTTGAAAATAGTTGATCTTCCAGCTCTTAAATTATGTTGTTTTTGTATGAGAAAATTTTTCTAACCAAGCGATGGGAGCAAACGCACTCTACCGTCCTAATGTTTTGTTCAATAATGATTTTGTCGAAAAAAGCAAAAAAAAATTTGGAAAAACTATTTAGTTGTCCACGAGAAGTACACACATACTTCAAAGGCGCAAGGTTTGGCTTCTCCTCGGGTCTCAAAACGAAATCCGCCGTATTTTGACATCAAATTTCACGCATTGAAAGTTTAATTTCAGGCAAAACACTTCTTTCGAAAATAATTCGTGGACACAATTTGAGAAGATTTTCATTGAAAAAAACGATTTTGCCGATCTCAGAAACGATCACAATGAACTGGCTACGACGGTTGAGCAACTCAGCGCTCTAGTCAGAGATCTTCAACGTGAACTTGCCAGTCTGCGACAAGGAAATCAGGAAAAAACAGAAACACGCGGGATTGAGGATGAAGAGGAGGAGGATGATGATGATGGAGGATTTGTAATAAGGGAAACAGTGGTAGAGACAGAAACGAAAGTTTTGCTAAAGAAGGAAAATGTTCCACCGCCGGCTGTAGAAGAACATCAGGATCTTGTGACAGAAGAAGGAAGAGAGGAGAACGTTGAGCAGGAAGATGAAGAGGAGGAATATGATCCGTTTGAGAATATGAATGTTGAGGAGTCGACGATTTTTGAATACGTTCCGTCTACAAAAATGGTGAGATTTTATGGGTTTGGAAGATGTTCGGAATGCGAAAAAAAAATAAAACCGTTGAAAATACATCAATAGATGATCTTCCTTTTATTTTAACCTAAAACGTTGTTTATGTTGTTACAGGTATTTTTATAAATTGTTAAGTTTGATAGAAATTTCGGTCTCGAAAATGCGGTCAGATCAAGCCATAAAAATTACTTTGAAATTATGAACATTGAAAATTATTTTTGTTTTCAGGGAGCCGCTCCAGCAGCTGAACCAGCTCCAGCTGCTGCACCAGCCGCATATGAAGAAGATGAGGAGAAGAAGAAGGTTGTCGAAGAACGTCTCAAGGCCTACAACGAGAAGAAGTCCAAGAAGCCAGGACCGATCGCCAAGTCTTCTGTTATTTTAGATGTGAACCCACGGGACGATGAGACCGACTTGGCAGAGATGGAGAAACTTGTTCGAAGCATTGAACTTGACGGACTCGTCTGGGGAGGTGCTAAGCTAATCCCAATTGGATACCGTATTTTGAATAAAGTGAAAAACAGATTATTATCCATTTATTTTTTTAGGAATCAAGAAACTCCAAATCAGTTCTGTCATCGAAGATTTGAAGGTTTCCGTCGACGATCTTATCGAAAAAATCACTGGAGACTTCAAGGGTCATGTTCAATCCGTCGACATTGTCGCTTTCAACAAAATCTAAGTTAATTACAGTTTTTTGTTTGAGTTTTTCAACTATAATTTTTTGTTTATGAAATCTTGTTGAGTAAATGAATTAATATTTAAAAATTAAAATGAATGTCGGTTTAACTGATAATTAAAGATATCAAAATTCTACGTAGCTACTGGAAATCGAAACTAACGAAAAATGAAAAGAAAGAACTTTGCAAAGCTTTGGGGAACCCATTTTGCTGATTATTGTGGACTCCGGTTTTTCTTCCAATGAAGCAGATTAAATGCAGAGCGTATGACGCACAATAGGTTTTCATTTTCTTTGTTTCGCGTGATTTCAACGTTTTCACAGCATTCTTTCGCAGGTGCGCGCGTTTTCGTCGCAATTCCGGTTCAGAAAGAGAGATTGATTTTTTTTCGAAATTTCTCTTTTGTGGGAATTTTCCGAAAATTTCATAAGTGTGAATTTTCCGAAAATTTAAAAATTTCATAAGTATTTTTAAATTTCGACATTTTTTAGGAATAACTCACGTCCTATGTCTTCGCGTTCGTCACGACGAAGCGGTGCAAATGGAAATGTTCTCAATAAGGCGACGATTACTTTGTTGCCAAGAGATAGACTGGTAAAAGTGAGTTTTTGAAATGAAGAAATAAATAGTGAAATTTTGAAATGATGTAACAATTTGCGGTATTTATTCGAATAAAAAAATGGAAATGAATTGCTAGATTCTAAATTTTAACCAAACCATCGTGTAAGAATTGAAACTTTTTTAAGTGAAAATCGAAATTTTACTTCAGTATATTTAGTAAGTAGGGATTTATTCCTATTTTCAATATTAGTACTCAAAAAGTAGATATCCATTTTTCCAGGAACTAACGGATCGAGGATTAGACACAACCGGAACCAAAAACGACTTGGCAACAAGATTATATGAGTTTGTTGAGAATGGCTTTGTTCCTCCGCCGCCGCCGGCAGTTGTGGAAGATGTAGCCACTCCTTCCACGCCACAGCCTTCGTCAACACCAAAAACCACGCCAAAGAGGGCCGCTGGTCGAAAACCGAAGGTTGTGAAAACAATGTATCTAATTTCCAGATGAAAAAAGCAGAAGCGTCTACTGCGGCACCATTATCATCACCAGTTCCAAAACCATCACCAGTTGAGAAGCAAACATCAGTTTCTGAAAAAGAAAAGGAGAAAGTTTCGGATAATGTGAGACGGAAAGAATCTGGTAATAAATCGCATTCAGAGGTGAAGAAATCGAAAATTGATGAAATTGCGGAATTAATGACGTCAACATTGCCGAAAGTGACTGTTAAACAAGAAGTTAAAGAACGGAATTTTGAAACAGGAGATGGCGGAAGAGCTAAAGGTGGAGCTGAAGGATTGTCAAGAGAATTTGGAGTGGGAACTGGATTCATGAGGAATAATGAAAAGAAAGGTTACTTTTAAAGTTTTTTTCTTTCGCAAATACCTAAGATTCGATTTATAGCGAAAATTTTTCAAATGAAATTGTTGGCCAAAAATATCGAAAAAAGAATGCTGAAAAATAAAGAAAGAACGAATCCTTCAAAAAAGGGGTTTCTCACATTTTTCAGGATTTTATTCTCCTTTGTTCTTTTTTTTTTGAAATTCGGCCGATGAAATTGATTTTTTCTGTCCCTCTTTTAAATCCTTTTTTTTTAATTAGAAAAAATATTTCAAAATTTTAATCTATATTTCTCATCGAAATATTTTTTCTTATCAGTTGAGGTAGAAATGTAGTTTTAGTTTTTAGTTTCCTTTCAGAAATATTTCACTTTAATAGTACTTTATTTATATTTTATAACCCTTTCTCTTAAATTAAAATAATAGAAACGTTTCTTTTCTGAAAAGAACATTTTCAGATTTGTGGGAACCAACTCCACGATTTTTCGCACCAATATCAGCAAAAGCGGCGCCTAAAATTATCGATCCAATGCTTATTGCGCCACCACCACCGCCACCGCCTCTTCCACAACAACCGTCACCTTCAGCGTCGCAAGTTCCTTTGATTCCACATCCGGTGTCAATGGGAATGACTCCGCCAATATATCCGAAATCTGTTTTGTTGATTCCGCCACCTCCACCGCCAATAATGAGAAGAAAATCGAGATTTGATCAACCACCGCCGGAATTGTTGAAAAACATGCCGATGAATCCAAAGGTTTTTTTGTTTAAATTTTCTCTTCGAAAATCCGAAATATCCAGAGTTTTCAGAGTATTGTTCTACCGCCAGCACCGCCAACACTAGCAACAGGAGTCGCTATTACTGGACAGAGAAAGAAAAGCTGTTCACCACCGCCACCTCCACCACCGAAGAAAATGCCGAAGATTGAAGATGTTCGGGATGTACCACCTCCACCCCCGAAAAGACAACCAGCCGCTGGATTGAAGGAAAGAATCAAGGAATTGTTCTCGTTTCCGGGCGATTCCGATAAAGAGGAAGATGAATCAGAAGCGGCTGAAGTTTCTTCCCCGGTTTCAAAGAATACGAATGCGGTGACGATCAAAGCAGAGGTTGAAGAACAAGTGAAAGTGGTTCAGGAAAAAACAGAAACACGCGGGATTGAGGATGAAGAGGAGGAGGATGATGATGATGGAGGATTTGTAATAAGGGAAACAGTGGTAGAGACAGAAACGAAAGTTTTGCTAAAGAAGGAAAATGTTCCACCGCCGGCTGTAGAAGAACATCAGGATCTTGTGACAGAAGAAGGAAGAGAGGAGAACGTTGAGCAGGAAGATGAAGAGGAGGAATATGATCCGTTTGAGAATACGAATGTTGAGGAGTCGACGATTTTTGAATACGTTCCGTCTACAAAAATGGTGAGATTTTATGGGTTTGGAAGATGTTCGGAATGCGAAAAAAAAATAAAACCGTTGAAAATACATCAATATCATTTTAGGTTGAAAAAAATATTGATATGTCAATCCAGAAATACCTTACAAATAATTTTTGAATTAAATTAAAAAATTTTTTTTAGAACGATCAAACAATCATTGATTTCGAAGATGAACAAGAAGACGAGTTGGACGAAGGTGAAATGGAAGTAGATGAAGAAATAGAGATTGTTGCTGATGAGCCGATGCAAACTGGGAAACAAGTTGACAATGTTGATGTCATTGAAGTGGACGATGATGATAACGATGAGATAATAGAAGTGCTGGGTGAACCGGATGATGAAGTTGTGTTTTTGCAAAATGTTAAAGAAGTTGAAATCATAGACGAGAAAAGGCCGATCAAACCACAGTAAGCCTTTATTTTAAAAATTTAAAGCTAATAGTTTCGGAAATTGTTTCAGACATAATCCAATGGACCTTCTCAAAAAAGCGTTACCTTTGTTGAAGTCAATGACCCGCCAGGAAAATCAAACATCTGATGAGAATAACGGACAACAATACGTACAGATGACACAGGAGGTTGTAGAAATAGATGAGACGAACAAGGAGCCGGAAGAGAATCAAGGGGAGAAGTATTATCATGGTGAACCGGTACCGGAAATTGATGATAATGATCTTTTTGCGGTAATTCTTTATTTTGATTTTCCAAGTTTTTGGACTTGTTTGTTTTCCTCTTCGATGATCAATTTCCAATTTCAGATCGCCGCTGGGCTCAAACCGTCGAAGAAATTGGAGATTTTTGACGGAAACCGAGAAAACATCAATGGAATGTGGTCGAAAAGCACCAATAGCCAAATCAGAATGTACTGTTTTGATGACCGTCGGGCTCCCAGGTGTTGGAAAAACGACATGGGTTCGACGATACTTGGCCGAACATCCGCATGAGCATTGGACGGTTATTAGTGCGGATATGGTTGTGGATGCGATGCGAAAAAACGGAGTGCCAAGAAATCGATTACCGTCGTTGAAACGGCCCGATTATCTGCGAGGAATCATCGGAAAATCGATGGCGAGATTGATTATGTTGGCGCCAAGAAGGAGGAAGAATTATGTTTTGGATATGACGAATTGTATCATGGATAAGAGGAAGAGGAAATTGATGGCGTTTGAGGAGTTTAATCGAAAGGTTTTTCTTTCAGTTTTCGGAGAAAATAGGTCTAAAAACACGTTTTTCAGTGTATGATTTTCGTACCAGATGAAGATGTTCACACAAAACGTTTAATACGACAAGAACACGATGAAAATGAGAAATTGGACACTGATGCGCTAATGCAACACAAAGCGGCAATGTCGATTCCAACAACAGAAACCGATCCTTATGAAGAGATTATTTTTATCGATCAGCCAAATCCTTTTGAGCATTTGGCTTTTGATAGGGTTCAAAAGTGAGCAATTTTATGTTTGAATTACTTTTTTTTTATTTAAAAAAATCACAAATTGTTGAAACATAATTGATTAACTGATTTTGGTTTTCCAGAATGAATTATGATTGTCGTGGTTGGTTGGTGACAAATCATCGCCGTCGTGGTGGACATCATCAATTCCACAATCGTAATCAAATGCCCCCACAATATGCGAATAATATGAGTGCGCCGTCTGGGTCAGGAGGCCCGCCAAGTGGTGGTGGCGTTAATCAGTATTCGAGACCGGTTAGCTTTATTTTTCATTTTTCTTCATTTTAACATGTCAATTAAATGTTTTTAGATGAATATAACACATACGACTTTTCCATCATCTAGTGCAACGAGTGCACCACCCCCAACATCGCAGGTTGAATTGCCGTCACCAGTGGTTGCCGCTGTGAACAAGCCAGAGGAGGCACAACCAGTGAATAGTGAGATTTATTCACAGTGCTTTAAAAAAAAGATTATATTCCAGAGCCACTAACACAAACAAACACGGAATCAGCGAATTTGAAGGTTATTCCGACAATTGAACCGCAAACAATCATCAAAACCGATCTCATTGTAATTATTTATACACATTTTTTTTCGAAATTCGAGAAAAATCTTAACTTTTTCAGAAACCAATATTTGTCAGTTTGCCACGAAAATCGATTGATTCTCATCCTGGTCCGTCTTCTTCATCGTCGGCGTCGGTTTCGTTCAAAAAAGAAATTACAACAGAGATTGTTCCGGGACCATCGCCGAGAATGATTTTCGCCTCATCTGCTCCGCCGCCAATGGATACGAATCTACCGCCTCCGACTACCATTCCACAACCGGCGAATATTCCACCGCCAACGAATGTTCCTCCACCGAGTGTTGTGTTCCAACAACCGCCACCGGCAATGGTGATGCATGTTCCGTTCCCAGTTGTTATGGTTAGTGTGATTTTAAATTTTGAAAATGGGAATTTCAAGCAAATAGAAAAAAAATGGAATCCGAAATCACTTCAACACAGAAGTATAAACATTACGTTTAAAAGTTTGGATTTCAATTCGACATTTAAAAACTCCGAAAAGTTAAACTATTCCATTCACGAAAGTGTATATTTTTCAGAACATCCCTCCACCAAATTTCCATAACTTCCCACCGCCGTCGTTCCAGCAAAATTTCCCGCAACCGCCACCAATGTACGCCATGAATTTTCAACCTCCTCCAACGACACCATCGTCAGGTGTAGTTCAGCAACAACCTCCATTCATACCTAGATGATTGACTTTTTGAATTATGCCCATTTGTTTTGAAAGAATCAAACATTGATAATCATTGTGCAAAAAAAATGGTGAAAGTACCTCCAAATTGGAAAATGGAGTTTTTCTTTGTTTTATTTTTATGACCCGCTCTCATGATTTTTTGTTATAAAATTGTTTAACCACTGTTTTTCATCCCAGTAACATTTATAACTCCCGCTTTCATTGTATTGTTTGTCTCATTTTTCTTATTCGAAAATTGTTCCAAGTTTCTTGTTGTCAAACCGGTAACGTAATTTTTTGAATTTTATTCTTTATATTTTTTATTATCCCCCTCTGTTTTTTTCCCTTTTTTTCGAATAATCTGCGTTTTTGTTTTTGAATCGAAAAATGAGCTCTCTCTATTAAATGTTTTGGTCAAAAAAAAAGTGGGCGGAAAAAACTCTAAGCAGTTTCAGACTCTCCCAATTGAACCAAATTCATTATACATGAATTTCACTCTTGAACAAAAACAAAAATAATTAGTTAATTATAGATTTAAAGGGGATGGGCGGAATTAAAACCATATTTTTTTTTAGGATATGAGACGAAAGGAACGAAGATTTCAGAAAAAAAAGAATTACAGTGGAATGAAAATCAGGTTTAAAAAATGATTGCAGTTATAACTTAAAGACGTGAACTTATTAGAATGTCATCATCAATGGAAGGATATTGTGATTCGGTGGGAAGGCAAGGCAGAGAGAAAGGAAAATCTACTTGCTGAAATATACACGGTAATAAAGGGTCTTACTACGCCAAAGAGAATACGAATTATCGAATTTCAGAAGGTATACACCGCGTCCTGGATAACGATGACTTCCAGCGTAGACCTTCGTGGCAGTCTCTTCTATAAACCGGAATTATTTCGACTTGTTTCGGCTTATTTGGATCTTGGACTCTTCTTGGTCCAGTCCCTGCTTCAACGTCTCCGGCCGAGGTGTTCACCAAAGCCAAATGCTCAAAAGGATTTGGCTGATCGATAAAAATAATCTCTTCATAAGGATCGGTTTCTGTTGTTGGAATCGACATTGCCGCTTTGTGTTGCATTAGCGCATCAGTGTCCAATTTCTCATTTTCATCGTGTTCTTGTCGTATTAAACGTTTTGTGTGAACATCTTCATCTGGTACGAAAATCATACACTGAAAAACGTGTTTTTAGACCTATTTTCTCCGAAAACTGAAAGAAAAACCTTTCGATTAAACTCCTCAAACGCCATCAATTTCCTCTTCCTCTTATCCATGATACAATTCGTCATATCCAAAACATAATTCTTCCTCCTTCTTGGCGCCAACATAATCAATCTCGCCATCGATTTTCCGATGATTCCTCGCAGATAATCGGGCCGTTTCAACGACGGTAATCGATTTCTTGGCACTCCGTTTATTCGCATCGCATCCACAACCATATCCGCACTAATAACCGTCCAATGCTCATGCGGATGTTCGGCCAAGTATCGTCGAACCCATGTCGTTTTTCCAACACCTGGGAGCCCGACGGTCATCAAAACAGTACATTCTGATTTGGCTATTGGTGCTTTTCGACCACATTCCATTGATGTTTTCTCGGTTTCCGACAAAAATCTCCAATCGCGTCCTTCCGGCCTAAAAATGTTGCTTTTTATTTGGGAAACCCAAAAATATGTTTAATAATGTTAATTTTTTCTAAGCATACAACCAATTTTAAAGGATTTACTTCTTATAGAAAAAATATATTTAATAAAAATGAACTTTTTTTTTGTAAAAATTAATGACTCACAAATCCCATCGTTCCTCCTCCAAACTCTGTCCCAAATTCACATGAACATTTGCATTTTTCACGCAAATCGTCGGATGAATCACGTCTCCATCTCGAAGTGCAAGATTTTCAAATCTTTTGCCAAATTCTTTGTTATTTTTCAAAAAATTTGATACTGTTATCAGCAAAATCCTGCAAAACAAGCATTATCATCGGGACGTACAAAATTATTTTGAAATTCTTACCAACACACACGTAATAACATCGCCAATATCAAAAGTCGCTCCAAACTCGGTGAACAAGTTGCACGTCGCCTTTTTCCCGGAACTTGAGATACACCACGAGCCCGAGTATTCGCCAAGCTGAAAATTTATATCTTTCAGTCAAAAATCGGTCGAAAATGAAAACAAACCACTAATGGGGCGGACGCAAGTGAGAAACCCACTCTGACATATCCACCTTCACTAATAAAATCCGTTGGAAGATGTTGAATTGTTGGAAACTGTTCCAAAATTATTTGAAAACCAATTTTCGTTGATCCATTCTCAGAAGGTCTGAAGCATCTCATTTTTCATTTTATCACAGGATTTTTTTTTAATTTTTAAAGACATTTTCTTTAAAATAAACGCATATTTCAATCTTTTGGGTATAAAAGTTATAAATTATTGTAAATGGCGTCTAAAAAATGAAACAACACTTCGAAATTAATTTTTTTAAAACAAAACTCACTTAAACGGCAATTTTATCCCATAATTTGATCGAACACCTCCCCACATCAAAGCGAGTCCATCATTTGTGAATGGTTCAACCATCCAAATATCCTTTTCCGCGCTTTTTACATGTATATCAGCATTATCTAAACATTTTTACTTAAATTTGAAGAGGGTATGATTTTTTTCAACTCACAATAATCCAATTCGATAGCTCCAGGCTGTGGTAATCGTTCCTCGTCCGGAATTTGAACCAGCGCTTTTTTCTCCTTTTTCTTCGCCGGTTTGAGCCCAGCGGCGATCTGAAATTGGAAATTGATCATCGAAGAGGAAAACAAACAAGTCCAAAAACTTGGAAAATCAAAATAAAGAATTACCGCAAAAAGATCATTATCATCAATTTCCGGTACCGGTTCACCATGATAATACTTCTCCCCTTGATTCTCTTCCGGCTCCTTGTTCGTCTCATCTATTTCTACAACCTCCTGTGTCATCTGTACGCATTGTTGTCCGTTATTCTCATCAGATGTTTGATTTTCCTGGCGGGTCATTGACTTCAACAAAGGTAACGCTTTTTTGAGAAGGTCCATTGGATTATGTCTGAAACAATTTCCGAAACTATTAGCTTTAAATTTTTAAAATAAAGGCTTACTGTGGTTTGATCGGCCTTTTCTCGTCTATGATTTCAACTTCTTTAACATTTTGCAAAAACACAACTTCATCATCCGGTTCACCCAGCACTTCTATTATCTCATCGTTATCATCATCGTCCACTTCAATGACATCAACATTGTCAACTTGTTTCCCAGTTTGCATCGGCTCATCAGCAACAATCTCTATTTCTTCATCTACTTCCATTTCACCTTCGTCCAACTCGCCTTCTTGTTCATCTTCGAAATCAATGATTGTTTGATCGTTCTAAAAAAAATTATTTGTAAGGTATTTCTGGATTGACATATCAATATTTTTTTCAACCTAAAATGATATTGATGTATTTTCAACGGTTTTATTTTTTTTTCGCATTCCGAACATCTTCCAAACCCATAAAATCTCACCATTTTTGTAGACGGAACGTATTCAAAAATCGTCGACTCCTCAACATTCATATTCTCAAACGGATCATATTCCTCCTCTTCATCTTCCTGCTCAACGTTCTCCTCTCTTCCTTCTTCTGTCACAAGATCCTGATGTTCTTCTACAGCCGGCGGTGGAACATTTTCCTTCTTTAGCAAAACTTTCGTTTCTGTCTCTACCACTGTTTCCCTTATTACAAATCCTCCATCATCATCATCCTCCTCCTCTTCATCCTCAATCCCGCGTGTTTCTGTTTTTTCCTGATTTCCTTGTCGCAGACTGGCAAGTTCACGTTGAAGATCTCTGACTAGAGCGCTGAGTTGCTCAACCGTCGTAGCCAGTTCATTGTGATCGTTTCTGAGATCGGCAAAATCTTTTTTTTCAATGAAAATCTTCTCAAATTGTGTCCACGAATTATTTTCGAAAGAAGTGTTTTGCCTGAAATTAAACTTTCAATGCGTGAAATTTGATGTCAAAATACGGCGGATTTCGTTTTGAGACCCGAGGAGAAGCCAAACCTTGCGCCTTTGAAGTATGTGTGTACTTCTCGTGGACAACTAAATAGTTTTTCCAAATTTTTTTTTGCTTTTTTCGACAAAATCATTATTGAACAAAACATTAGGACGGTAGAGTGCGTTTGCTCCCATCGCTTGGTTAGAAAAATTTTCTCATACAAAAACAACATAATTTAAGAGCTGGAAGATCAACTATTTTCAAAAAGTGCAATAAAAAATCATAAACAGGTGTCATTTCGGCAAATTAAAAGCGGAGCAAAAAAACTTAATTTTTGCCAAAAAAAAATTTTTTTTCGAATAATTTTTTTGCTTAATAATCTTTCGACCTATACTCAATAAAAAAGTCAAATCAACCATTATTAAAACTTACCAATCGGTCCTCACTTGCGAATTCATCTCTGAATATTTATTGCTGCAATGTATGACCACAAATAATGCAATAAGACATTGAGCAAAGAATGAAAATAATGAACGTATTCCTTGTGTAAACACTCCGAACTTTGTTTCGTTGCTTGCCAACCAGCTATCCTAAAATTTAAATATGTCATGATATATATATGGTATAAACAGCTTATTACAACTTTATCGTAAACAATTTGAGACGACGAAACTGCGAAAATATTTGAAAGACATACCATCCGGAATCTTGAGAATTTTTCCTAAAACAATCGCTTTTTACAATCTTTTTCATAAAAAAAAAAGAAAACTCACATTTTTGTAACACTCGTGGTCATACAAATGGTGAACGAGAACCGCCGATATCACACATGCAATCGTTAACCGTGAATGTTCCCTGAGATTTTGAAAGAGGACTTGATTCCCACGTTTCAAACAGGACGAGAAAAAATTTGTTTTTGTTTCAGCTTCTATCGAGCGAGTGTGGTTGGAGATCGGCATTTTTTCTTTTAGTTGAGAACGTTCTTCATCATTTTCTAAAAAATCGTCAACGGAATATCTTTTTCTTTTTCGAGTCATCTTTGCATCGAAATCCGTTTCAGAAACTGCTACTAAAATTCCGCAATATGTTTGAAAATCGGCTAAATTGAGTTGGCTAAATCCATTGCGACAAGACTGGCTTAAATAATCATAACCGAGTGAAACCTAAAAACTTGGAATATTTCGAGAAAAACTTTAAAAAAAACCTGCAACTCCTCTGTAATTTTATCTTCAAGAATGTTTTTCACAATTAGTGAAATATCGGCAGCACCATCTGGCCTCATTTTAGTTGTAAGATACAATAAAAGAGCTCCCTGGAAAAAATAGGTTATTGATCGAGTTCAGAATTACAAATAATCTGAAATACCTTCTCCCTCGAAATCTCGGCACCGGCGCCCACTTCCCGAGCTACATTTATTATCTGGGAAATATTTTCGGTGTTTTTTTTGTTAGTTTCGGATATTTCGGGTGGTGTCAACCCAAGCCAAATTAGATGTTCTGCCGTTACTGACATTTACCCTGTAAATTTGGAAATAAAATGAAAAAATAAATAAATTCGATAGGAATATGAACACGGTAAAACTAAATTGGAGATAGGGAAGATGGTTCTTCATTTCCTTAAAAACACTTTTTTCAAGACTACGCAGGGTATAAAATACATTTTTTGGATTTTAAAAAGAAAATAAGATATTAATAGTTGAATCAAGACGTTATTAATTTTGAAAACCAATTTAATTTATGTCCCCAGTTCTCATTTAATTCTACAAAGAAAATAAATAGAAAAAATAAAGTTCTTGGTCTAAAAACTTATTCCTAGCGATTTTAGGCGAAATATCCCACGAAATAAATTCCAAGACACTGTAAAAATTTAACCAAAAACCGAATTATAGAGAAAATCCCGAAATTTAGCTGAAAAATCAAATTTCCTTCGAATTTTTTGGAAAAATTCTGAGAAATTCAAAACTGCAAGAATTGTGCATTTTCCCGTCGCCCTGCTTGCGGACGAACACATCTTCCGAAACTTTTTTTGGATTTTTCAAAATTTTTGAAATTTCATGATTTCTCCTCATGATCAAGATATCTTATCGTTTTTATCGCAATCAAAATGCCAAATTTTGTAAATCGAGGTTGGTTTTGCAATTTGACAAAAGTGAAATTCACTGTTCCGTAAAGTCAGAACAACTTTTGCGCGCGCACAAATATACACACATAAGCATCATTTACATCGGTGTTCACAAGCTAGCTTGGTGGTGTAGTGGTTATGACATTTGTGTGTTTTGCGCAATGCCAAGGGTTCGATCCCGGTAGGGACACATTTTACAAAAAGTTCTTACTAGAGTAGCATTGTATACTTTCGTTTTTGTTATATATATATTTTTTATCCTTGAAACATGTTCTTTTTTTGTATGATTTAAAAAATATTGTTATAATAAAGCTTCAATGGTGTTTTTTACGATTTTTTTTGCGTGAATGGGATTTATGAAATTCGACTGCTTTTTTATCAGTTTCCCGACTAGTAGGAAAACTGGTAAAAAAGCAGTTCCCCCATTGTCTGAGTAGTTTAGACGCGCAAAAGTTGTTCTGACTTTACGGAAGTCCGAAATTCGACCGCTTCAATATCAATTAAAAATGTTACTTTTCCTAAATATCAGACTTGTCGCGAAGAAAATTCGGCCCTTTTGAAATTCTTACCAACACACACGTAATAACATCGCCAATATCAAAAGTCGCTCCAAACTCGGTGAACAAGTTGCACGTCGCCTTTTTCCCGGAACTTGAGATACGCCACGAGCCCGAGTATTCGCCAAGCTGAAAATTTATATCTTTCAGTCAAAAATCGGTCGAAAATGAAAACAAACCACTAATGGGGCGGACGCAAGTGAGAAACCCACTCTGACATCTCCACCTTCACTAATAAAATCCGTTGGAAGATGTTGAATTGTTGGAAACTGTTCCAAAATTATTTGAAAACCAATTTTCGTTGATCCATTCTCAGAAGGTCTGAAGCAATTTTTCATTTTATCACAGGATTTTTTTTAATTTTTAAAGACATTTTCTTTAAAATAAACGCATATTTCAATCTTTTGGGTATAAAAGTTATAAATTATTGTAAGTGGCGTCTAAAAAATGAAACAACACTTCGAAATTAATTTTTTTAAACAAAACTCACTTAAACGGCAATTTTATCCCATAATTTGATCGAACACCTCCCCACATCAAAGCGAGTCCATCATTTGAGAATGGTTCAACCATCCAAATATCCTTTTCCGCGCTTTTTACATGTATATCAGCATTATCTAAACATTTTTACTTAAATTTGAAGAGGGTATGATTTTTTTCAACTCACAATAATCCAATTCGATAGCTCCAGGCTGTGGTAATCGTTCCTCGTCCGGAATTTGAACCAGCACTTTTTTCTCCTTTTTCTTCGCCGGTTTGAGCCCAGCGGCGATCTGAAATTGGAAATTGATCATCGAAGAGGAAAACAAACAAGTCCAAAAACTTGGAAAATCAAAATAAAGAATTACCGCAAAAAGATCATTATCATCAATTTCCGGTACCGGTTCACCATGATAATACTTCTCCCCTTGATTCTCTTCCGGCTCCTTGTTCGTCTCATCTATTTCTACAACCTCCTGTGTCATCTGTACGTATTGTTGTCCGTTATTCTCATCAGATGTTTGATTTTCCTGGCGGGTCATTGACTTCAACAAAGGTAACGCTTTTTTGAGAAGGTCCATTGGATTATGTCTGAAACAATTTCCGAAACTATTAGCTTTAAATTTTTAAAATAAAGGCTTACTGTGGTTTGATCGGCCTTTTCTCGTCTATGATTTCAACTTCTTTAACATTTTGCAAAAACACAACTTCATCATCCGGTTCACCCAGCACTTCTATTATCTCATCGTTATCATCATCGTCCACTTCAATGACATCAACATTGTCAACTTGTTTCCCAGTTTGCATCGGCTCATCAGCAACAATCTCTATTTCTTCATCTACTTCCATTTCACCTTCGTCCAACTCGTCTTCTTGTTCATCTTCGAAATCAATGATTGTTTTGATCGTTCTAAAAAAAATTATTTGTAAGGTATTTCTGGATTGACATATCAATATTTTTTTCAACCTAAAATGATATTGATGTATTTTCAACGGTTTTATTTTTTTTTTCGCATTCCGAACATCTTCCAAACCCATAAAATCTCACCATTTTTGTAGAACGTATTCAAAAATCGTCGACTCCTCAACATTCGTATTCTCAAACGGATCATATTCCTCCTCTTCATCTTCCTGCTCAACGTTCTCCTCTCTTCCTTCTTCTGTCACAAGATCCTGATGTTCTTCTACAGCCGGCGGTGGAACATTTTCCTTTCCGGCGGTGGTTGATCAAATCTCGATTTTCTTCTCATTATTGGCGGTGGAGGTGGCGGAATCAACAAAACAGATTTCGGATATATTGGTGGAGTCATTCCCATTGACACCGGATGTGGAATCAAAGGAACTTGCGACGCTGAAGGTGACGGTTGTTGTGGAAGAGGCGGTGGCGGTGGTGGTGGCGCAATAAGCATTGGATCGATAATTTTAGGCGCCGCTTTTGCTGATATTGGTGCGAAAAATCGTGGAGTTGGTTCCCACAAATCTGAAAATGTTCTTTTCAGAAAAGAAACGTTTCTATTATTTTAATTTAAGAGAAAGGGTTATAAAATATAAATAAAGTACTATTAAAGTGAAATATTTCTGAAAGGAAACTAAAAACTAAAACTACATTTCTACCTCAACTGATAAGAAAAAATATTTAGATGAGAAATATAGATTAAAATTTTGAAATATTTTTTCTAATTAAAAAAAAAGGATTTAAAAGAGGGACAGAAAAAATCAATTTCATCGGCCGAATTTCAAAAAAAAAAGAACAAAGGAGAATAAAATCCTGAAAAATGTGAGAAACCCCTTTTTTGAAGGATTCGTTCTTTCTTTATTTTTCAGCATTCTTTTTTCGATATTTTTGGTCAACAATTTCATTTGAAAAATTTTCGCTATAAATCGAATCTTAGGTATTTGCGAAAGAAAAAAACTTTAAAAGTAACCTTTCTTTTCATTATTCCTCATGAATCCAGTTCCCACTCCAAATTCTCTTGACAATCCTTCAGCTCCACCTTTAGCTCTTCCGCCATCTCCTGTTTCAAAATTCCGTTCTTTAACTTCTTGTTTAACAGTCACTTTCGGCAATGTTGACGTCATTAATTCCGCAATTTCATCAATTTTCGATTTCTTCACCTCTGAATGCGATTTATTACCAGATTCTTTCCGTCTCACATTATCCGAAACTTTCTCCTTTTCTTTTTCAGAAACTGATGTTTGCTTCTCAACTGGTGATGGTTTTGGAACTGGTGATGATAATGGTGCCGCAGTAGACGCTTCTGCTTTTTTCATCTGGAAATTAGATACATTGTTTTCACAACCTTCGGTTTTCGACCAGCGGCCCTCTTTGGCGTGGTTTTTGGTGTTGACGAAGGCTGTGGCGTGGAAGGAGTGGCTACATCTTCCACAACTGCCGGCGGCGGCGGAGGAACAAAGCCATTCTCAACAAACTCATATAATCTTGTTGCCAAGTCGTTTTTGGTTCCGGTTGTGTCTAATCCTCGATCCGTTAGTTCCTGGAAAAATGGATATCTACTTTTTGAGTACTAATATTGAAAATAGGAATAAATCCCTACTTACTAAATATACTGAAGTAAAATTTCGATTTTCACTTAAAAAAGTTTCAATTCTTACACGATGGTTTGGTTAAAATTTAGAATCTAGCAATTCATTTCCATTTTTTTATTCGAATAAATACCGCAAATTGTTACATCATTTCAAAATTTCACTATTTATTTCTTCATTTCAAAAACTCACTTTTACCAGTCTATCTCTTGGCAACAAAGTAATCGTCGCCTTATTGAGAACATTTCCATTTGCACCGCTTCGTCGTGACGAACGCGAAGACATAGGACGTGAGTTATTCCTAAAAAATGTCGAAATTTAAAAATACTTATGAAATTTTGAAATTTTCGGAAAATTCACACTTATGAAATTTTCGGAAAATTCCCACAAAAGAGAAATTTCGAAAAAAAATCAATCTCTCTTTCTGAACCGGAATTGCGACGAAAACGCGCGCACCTGCGAAAGAATGCTGTGAAAACGTTGAAATCACGCGAAACAAAGAAAATGAAAACCTATTGTGCGTCATACGCTCTGCATTGACGCACTGGCGGTGCTGGCGCATTTACGGTGCAAATTGACAGCAGTTCAAATTTTTATTTTTCGTAAAATTCTTCCTTTTTCCCGGCTCACTACGAAAAAAAAACAAACCGCCCATAATTACTTTTCCGTAAAGTCAGAACAACTTTTGAGTATAGGCTAAAACATTGTGAAGCAAAAATATTATTCGACAAAAAGATTTTTCGACAAAACCATTGTGGGAAAAACCATTTTTGTAAAAAACATTTTTCGGAAAAAACATTTTTCGACAAAACCATTGTGGGAAAAACCATTGGGACGGTAGAGCGCGTTTGCTCCCACCCCCTTTTTATTTGGTGTTCGTTTTTGTAGCGTTTCAAGACCCGAACGATATTTCAGGCGCATGCGCCTTGAAATGTCTGCGTCTCTCAACGTCACATGATAAGGGCAGTTGGTTGCCGGCCCTGATCATTGTCTGCATGCCCAAAAATGTAAATACCGCGCCCAGGTGGGCGCCGCCGGTTCAATTTCCCAAGTTTGAGGTTAACCTGAGGTAGACTTAAAACTTGGGTAATTAAACCGGCCGCGCCCACTTGCGCCCGGTATATACATTTTTGGGCATGCAGACAACGATCAGGGCCGGCATCCAACTGCCCTTATCATGTGACGTTGAGAGACGCAGACATTTCAAGGCGCATGCGCCTGAAATATCGTTCGGGTCTTGAAACGCTACAAAAACGAACACCAAATAAAAAGGGGGTGGGAGCAAACGCGCTCTACCGTCCCAATGGTTTTTCCCATAATGGTTTTGTCGAAAAATGTTTTTTCCGAAAAATGTTTTTTACAAAAATGGTTTTTCCCACAATGGTTTTGTCGAAAAATCTTTTTGTCGAATAATATTTTTGCTTCACAATGTTTTAGCCTATACTCCCCAGAGGGACTAGCTTCCGGAAAGTGTGTTTCTAGGCCACCTTCTCGGGCGTCACATTAGTTTTGTTGTGAGAAAGCAAGCAAGCTCGTTTTTCGCCAGTTTGGGCTGTTTTTTGCTGTTTCTAGTTGAGAACTAGATTCGCCTAGCTGCGGCTAGTATTTATTTTGTTCTTTGCATTCTAATTAACCTTTCTTTCGTAATTTAATTCTTGTTTTATAATTAATAAATCTTCTTGAAATATTTCGCGTTTATTTTTGTTGTTTAAAGCTGGTTACATCCACTCGAATCTCTGTGAACCTAGTTTTATACAAGGGACACCACTTTACTCTTTACGGAAAAGTTTTTTAATGTACGTTTAATTCTTTCAATGTCTACCTAACTAATAAAAACAGATAAATTTAGAACATTTTTGATGCAAAACATTTCATTAATTTTTATCTTAAATTGAGCTTAAATTCGAAAAAAAATTCTATAAAAGCTGGAAAAATAATTATTTAAAAACGTGCGAAATCACGCTCTGAAGCTAAACGGCGTTGTTTGCAATGGAGCACGCTTGCAACAGGATTTTTTTCCTCAATTAAGAATTTTGCAATTATGTGCGAAATCCACCATTGTTCACTAATTATCGTGTTTTTAAATGTTTTTCAGGTCGAAGAAAGAAATTCACTATCCCTAAAAAACCGGAAGTGAGGAAAAAGCAAATAAAATGAGGAAAACATTTAAATAAAATGAAAAAATAACGAAAATTTCGAAAAATATATTCAGCGGAAGAGATTATTGAAAATTGGGAGAATTTAAGAAAACACAGTACGGTTTTCGCTGGGAGAATCAGGAAGATATACTTTTTGTGTATCTCTTAAAAATACGATGTTCATGATAAGGCACAATAATAATTCCTTGACGTATTACTAATCCTCTTCCACTGAAGTTTTTCGTTGTCTTCTTTTTCAATCTTTTTTGCATTTATTTATTTTAATACGACATTAACAAATCCATAATGTTGCAATATTTTCAGGAATAAATTCCTTGAATCCTTCATTTAAGCTCTTCTCACGATGGATCCTCCAAAGATTGTCATGGATCGCGAAACATTGCAACATATGGTTGTTGGAAAAGTGAGCATTTTTAAATAAATTTTAATTCGAAATATTTTTTAGGTCAATAAAGAAAACCAAGCTCCAATCAACAGTTTGTCATTCAGTAATGACGGAGATCATTTGATTACATCAACAGATGACGATTGTATTTATCTCTTTGATATGAAAACTGGCTTGAAATCGAGAAGTGTAACCTCATTTTCAAGTTTTTGCTCTCTTTAAAAAAATAAATTTATAGGTGAACAGCAAAAAATACGGTGTAAACCACATTCGTTTTGCTTCAAATGCGAGTTGCGCTGTTCACAGCTCTACCAAAATAGACAGTAAGCGGATCTTTTTTTAATTTTTGAATTCGAAAAAAAACTCGATAAATTTTAGATACTATTAGGTATTTGTCATTGGCCGACAACAAATACCTACGATACTTCCAAGGACATACAGACAGAGTCACCGGTTTAAGCATGTCACCGCTCGATGATATGTTTTTGTCAGTTTCAAGAGACAAGACTATCCGTCTTTGGGATCTCAGAACTTATAACTGCATGGTAAACCTTAAATTCGTGTCCGAAGTTTTACAATTAAATGCTTTTTTCAGGGAATCATGAATGTTCAAAGCAATGCCATTGCTGCTTTTGATCCAGAAGGTCTTATATTTGCTGCTGGAATGAATAGCGAAGTTTTGAAACTCTACGATTTGCGTTCTTTCGACAAGGGGCCATTTTTGAGTTTCACCCTTCAAAAAGATGTTAGTGATTGGGTTGGAATGCGATTTTCACCGTGCGGAAAGATGATCATGATTAACACAAATGGGAACTCAATTATGTAATAAAATTTTCTTATATATATTAGGAACTTGATTATTATTACTTACAGTTTGGTTGATGCATTCACCGGAGCTATTAGATGCACTCTCGAGGGCCATGAAAATATAGATGTAAGGTCTATAAATTTGTAGTTTTTAATTTGCATTAGTTTTCAGAAAGTTCCTCTATATGGCGCTTTTTCACCAGATTCGAAATTTGCGTTTTGTGGAAGTTCGGATAAGACAATTGTCGCTTGGGATACATCTGATGGTAAATTAATTTGTGTAAAAGTAGAAAAATCAATAATTTTTGTTATTCTAGGTACAATTGTTAAAAGATACAGTACATTGCATGATGAGACCCCTCATATCGTTGATGCAAATCCAAAATATTTCTCAATTGCGAGCGCAAACAAAAAACTTGTAAGCACATCTAAATAAAACATTTTGAAATAATTTCTTTCAGCTCATTTGGTGTCCTGGAGAATCATTGAATATCAAAAAAGGAGCATGAGTCGATTTCAATACGATATTTAAATATTTTCTTCAACATTGATCTCAATGCTCAGAAATACTGCGAAATAATTAACACCATGGGTTATTTATTCGTATTATATAAAATTTCCAATCTCAAATGTTGTCCAATCCCGATTCCTGTGTATAATTAAGTAGTTTCCTGGTTCATTCGAAATATTGTAGTCGGTAATAAATAAATTTTGTCAAAACGTAAAGGAAAAAGAAGTAATTGAATTGTTTGACTAACAAAATCATCTTATTTGTGTGATGCGCTAAAAATAATCAAGTTTATTAATATTTTCAGAATTCTCGTAAATAATATATATTATTGTTGTAAAACTAAAAAAAAGAGACTTAATAAAGTTATTAATGGTTTTTAACACAATGGATTCGAAAACGGCAAGTTTGAGGTTAAATTCGAAATGCGTTGAAATTCGACTTTTCAGAACAAAAAGTCAAGTCTTAAAATTGATCCATCCTCTATAAGTTCAATGGTTGCATTGAAGGTAAATTTTGTTATAAAATTTGAGAAGTCCGATAAATATAAATTGTCCGATCGATTTCATGGGGAAATTTTAAAAGATTAGCGAAATCTAGTGTTTTTCATTCCAAATTAAATATTTCGCGAAAAAGTAACATCATGTTGCATTAAAACTGACCAACGCGAAAAAACAATCCGTTTTGTACTTTATTTTAAAATAAACTGTAATTCTCCGCTCCAATTCCAAATATTTTCAAACCTATGGAATCGGTTATGTATTTATAAATTGAAGATTGTGTTTGAAAAATCAAAGTCGTTGATGACATTTTCTATAAAATGTTCTTGCAGGAGTTCAGTAGAATATCACAAAGTGAATGTTCTGATATATTCACAATTACTGATTTATCAATATCCGAAGATGGACATGAAATGTTGGCGTCCGCAAATGAAGACGTTATTATTGTGTTTAATATGCAAGATGGGCAAGAAGTGAGACATGTGAGTATTAGAATATATTTTTTCCAAAATATTTATTGTATATTAGCTTCTTTCTTACAGTTTGACAGCAAAAAATACGGTGTTGGATTTGTACAACATTTATCAAACAATGAATGTGTTTATAGTTCTGTTTTGATTGATCGTAAGTGGTTTTTGTTTTTGACAAATAAACCAAATTATCAATTAAACATTTTGCAGACGGAATTCGACATTTGTCGCTGACTGATAATAAGTTTCTGAGATATTATCATGGACATACTGATATGTAAGTTTTCAATAGAATTTCTCATTACATTCGTTGTAATTTTTCAGGGTGACCGGATTGTATAAAAACCCGCAAAATGAAACATTTATGTCAAGTTCATATGACAATACAGTTCGATTTTGGGATCATTTGTCTGGACATTGCACGGTATTGATTGGTTTTACTCTGTCTGAAAATATTTTGTTTTTTAGGGTTTTTTGTTAAACAAGTCACCTCCGTTAGTTGCATACGATCCGAACGGGATTATTTTTGCAGTTGCAACCGGAAGTCAAGTTATAAAACTATTTGATGTTCGATCATTTGATTGTGTAAGTTTTTGAACTTTAAAATAGTTGTTTAATATTGTAAAAAATATTGTTTCTTTAAATAATATTTTCAGGGGCCGTTCAGCAGGTGGGAATATCCTAAAGAGGAAAATGAAGAATGGATTCGGATTGAATTTGTATCTAGTGGTGATTTTTTAGTGATCTCAACCAATGGATTAACCACTAAGTAATCATTTCAATTAATACGAATTAACTAGCGTAATTACTCAATGTTTTAGGGTAATCGATACAAAGAAAGGTAATCTTGTTCAAACCTTCGTTTCACACCGGAATGATGAAGGAATTCCACTTCGAGCAGCAATAACCCCTGATGCGAAACATGTACTTGTTGGCAGTACAGATAAACAAATCTATGGGTACACAATTGGAAAACATTCGTCAACACCGTCGTTTGTTATGAAGACGCCACATGTTGAAACACCGCAAATATTACTCTTCAATCCAAAGTTATTTGAATTGGTTAGCGTGTGCAAAAAACTGGTAACATTTTACATTTTTTTTGAAACTGTTCAAATCGTTGTTTTTCAGGTGCTTTGGAGTCCTACGGCACAAGAAAGCTGAATAAAACAATTGAAGAGAATGTATTTTGCCAGAAATCAACAACAGAGTAAACAAATTGAAAAAAAAAGAAAAGAGAACAATTCATAAGAACTTTGCTGAAATCAATTGTGCATCAACTGGCGATAAATTTGAGCAAATGGATGAGATCGCATTTTTTTCCTCAATTCCCATCAACATGATAATAACATCGAATCGTGTCACTTCGCTGAGAAGAATCAATTTTTGAGCGATTTCCGATCTCAAATTCTCATTTCGACCATTTTCCAAAACTTTCGAAAGTGACTTGATTATTTGGGATGCAATGTTGTCGTTGATTAAATCGTCGAAAAGGGTGTGATATCGAGTTGTGTCTATTTTCTGAAAATATTTTTGAATAATTGAAAGTTGATTGATTGAATAAAGCAAAAGGGGATTTACCAAGAAATAAGTAGCCAATTGTTCAGGTTGATCTTCAAGATAATTGACAGAACTGGCGAAATCAGCATAACTCATTGGCTGATTCGGAATTGGTTTAATTTCAACTGTATTTGCTTCATTTGCTTTTTTGCAAGGAACGATTTCATCTTCAATAATATTATCACACGAAATCGAAACTTCTGTGAATTTTTCAGAAGATGCTAAATATTCATCCCTTTCAATGGGCAAAACTTCAACAGCTCCGACATTTTTCTGAAATATTTCCTATTTTTGATAAAAACATGTTTTTTAAAAGAGAATAATACCTTTCCTTTCAAACTTGACAATAGTGACGTGACACCCGCATCCGAAGTAAACTCCAGGCATCTTTCGGCATCTTTCGACGCTTCTTCGAATAATCCCAAATGCTTCAATGCTTGTGCTCTTCTGGAATTGAGAAAAAATGCCTAACTTCCAAAAACTTAAGTATATTTTAAAGAAACGCTATTTACTAACCTGTAAAATGCTTTTGGCAATTTCGAATCAATTTGTATGGCTGCCGTGCAATCCATTTGCGCCAAAATGTACAATTCAGCGTTGATTTCTGCTTGTGCTCGATTTCCGAAAACCAATGGATCCGGTTGAAGTTCCAAACTTCTTGTATAATTCCGAATTGCGGAATGGTACTTCTTCTCCTTAAATGCTTCATTTCCTTTTTCTTTCCACGAAGTCGCTGTTTCAGCCATCTGCTTAATTGATTAATTAGTGATCATTAATTGATATATTTGGAAAAAATATGTACTCAAAGTATTAACACTTGGCCAAAATTGAATCAATAGAAAATTTGATAGAAAATTTATTCAATATCACAGTTCGAAAAACAAAAACAATGGAATGCTCTCTAAAAATACCTATAACATGTAAAAATAAACAATTAGTAATAAATGCATCTGGTACGATGGAATGGGACCTGAAAATTGTTTAAAATACTTTATTTTAATTTAAAAAACCGAAAATCCTTACCGATTTTTCAACCTCTTCAGCATTTTGTCTTCTATAAACCCAAATGTAGACATCAACTTCCATTGCAGTGACCTCTCTCAACTTCCTGAATTCTTCATCGTTACTTCTCAACTCATTCATTTTTTCAACAATTCTCTGGAAAATATTATTTAAATTGAATAGCGTACCCAGGAGCACCCATTTCACTCACATCGCACACCGCAATCGAAGCACCTCGAAGTTCAACCTCCTCTCTCGAACCATTTTCTAGACGTTTTCCCTCTCCGAGCTTACTCAAAAGCTCATCCGAATATTCAAGTGCTCCTAAGTATGCTAAAGCTTGTGGAACTCGATAATCAGCAAACATTGTAAGACTTCGAATATCATGGAAATCTGCAACTTCATCGTGGCCTTCAAGGGCTCCGTAAACATCTGCCACAAGAATTTGAGCACGCTTCAAAATCGAAACTTTCTGATTATCGAATACCGCAAAATCTCGGAACGATTCAAAGTTTTCGACAATTAGGGACAACAGCTTTTGAGCAGACTTGTTAGCTTCCACAACACAGTTATAAAACTGCCCGTTGAATTTCTGAAAATATCAGTTTTTTAAAAAACTATATCAAATTTCTTAATTACCTGCAAAAGCTTGCTTCCCGATTCATTAATTGCTTTAACTCTTTCTTCGACCAATGGAATAGAATGCCCAGAATCTGATTTGAAAATTCGATCAATTTCCTCCAATGTAACATTAGCCATCCAATTGGCATCAGTAACTGGAATACCCGCATCGATTGCTTTGTTCACAGCGGCACATCCAGCAAAATATCCGGTATATGTTTGTCCATTGTAGCTAACGTCATACTTCTTACCCTCATCTGGCCAGAACGAGAAATTTATAGTGTCGATTAGAAAAACCCATTGAACAGCTTCTCTATCGCCTGATTTTGGATGCAGACTATGAGCAGCAAATGCAACTTGTTCAATTGATCCATCTTTCACTTTGTTGAGGATCTTCAAGGTTTATTTTATCATTGATCACAATTTTTGAATAATTACCTGTTTTGCAACTTTCAAAACACCATCATCAACAATTCGCACCAAATTTCCCCGTTCCACTATGAATTTTCCTGATTCTGACGGTCTCAAAACATCATCCAACAACATCTTATCTTCTAGTATTTACTATTATTTAGGCCGATGTAAATTTTTATCAATCAATGATAATAGTGCTAAATATACTTGCAATTGCGCTCTAGAGGAGTTTCAAAGTTTCAAAATTAAAAATATATCAACCGCCGTATGCACAATTTTCAAGACCGTTAATTTAACGCAAAAAATGTCAATTCAAAAGTTTATTGGACACGAATACTTGTAATTTTTAGACCACATTTTGGAAAATAATTAAATCAATTGTTTACGACGGCATTGACTCGCCAAACTTGCTTTCATAAGCAACCTTTTTCGCAGGAATGAGAATTGGATTATGAACATATGATTCGCATTGATAACACCAAACAGAAAGATCGGCAAGTGAGAGCGCCATTGGATGATTTGTGATTTGTGAATGCATCACTGCGTGCTCATGAACTAATCGACCACAATTGGGCTGAAAATCAATAAGTTAGCTTTTTTTTCGTGAAAATTATGATTCTCGGGAGCTCCCAAACTTTCGGAGTCATTGTACAAATTACGTAACAAGTTATACCGCCAATACCGCCTGCTATTTGGTGCAATGCATTTGACATAAATTGTTTTTAAAACATAATTTAGGATGTTCGAGTCGGTTCCTTTTAGCTCATTTCATCAATTTCACATAACTTGTACAATAACCCCTTTCGGAACACGTTTGATTCATTCAAATCTTCGAGGTTGGAATAAAACCTAGGTTCAGTTACGGGAGCTACTACCGAACTTATAATTATTGAAATCGATCCAAAAAATACCTGATAACAATTCAAACAAATCCAAACTTCGGCTCCAACCCCACAATCGCTACATTTCACCGCAGCGTCAATTCCAGATTCTGGTACCGGTGAGACTTCCGTCAGATGTGGACAACTTGCTAATGGAACAACAGCGTGAGGTTCGAGAAAATCACCGAACATCGCATTATTGGAACTACTGGACGCTTTCTCATTATTACTCATGCTTGTAACAACCGTTGGCGATATTTCAACCTAAATTTAGGACCTGTTTTAGTTGTGAATATCTGAAACACTGAAACAATATTTAAAATGTAATTTGGGATCTTGTTATTTACCCATTGATTATTAACAAAAACATATACGAGTAATGATTTATAATCAAAATTAATAAGCTGTAAGTGGAAGAAAAAACAAGAAGACAATTGCACATGACAATTACACATCACTAATCTTTTTAAAAAATGTTAAATGAAAAACCCGTATTCAATTAAAACTGTTATTATTTGGTAATATTCATTTTTCCCATATTCCTATCCAAATTTTCCGCATTTCGAGTTGGTCTTCTTCGCTCATTTTCATCGCGTTTATTATATCCTTTCATAGCTGTACGCTTTTTCTGCCCCGGAGCTTTTCCCATTTTTCCATTGAAGTTTCCTTCTTTTCCAAGGATCACCTGGCATAGAGAAACAACATCGTTTGACGCTGGACAAATGACAAAGAAAATGAAAATATAAATTTACCTGAAACCCTTGAAGAATTTTCCAATACTTCGCCTGTTCCGCGCTTGATTCTCTCAAAGTTTGAATACATCCGAGTTTCAGTTTATTCTGTTTCTTTGGCGACTTCGACTCCTTCTCTTTTGAAACCGCTCGAATCATCGTGCGATGCAGCAACACTTCGCAAACCGCCTGTGCACTTTCAGAAATCGATTTCAAATTGTATCCTAAATTCGAACAATTTCTACAACAGTCATTCTAAAAACAACTCTTTCATACCTCCTTCCAGAACCGTAATAACTCTTCCCGATGCTAACGAACTCAGGTGATAAGCCATCAGTGCAAACGTTTCAGGTTTCACTTCATATCCTCCCAATGGATCATTATGAGCCGCATCGAATCCCGCAGAAATGAACACAAGATCCGGATTGAACTGGTAAGCGATTGGCATAATAATTTTATGAAAAGCCGTTTGATATTCAAAATCTCCCATCGATGGATCACTGAACGGCACGTTCACATTATAACCGACTCCCTCGTTCTATAAGAAATGAAGTTTTTAGTTAGAACTGATCTATAAAAAATAAAAAATAAAAACAATTCAGCTGTGCGTTTAATAAATACATAATTTTGTTTTTATGGTATATTTGAGCAGCTTTTTGTAATTCGAAAATGTACAAAATTGAGCAATCAATTTCTACTTTTTTGGATCAGCAGAAATTTCTGATTTCAAGTTCTTTTCGAATAGTTTTTCCAAAAACAAAAACTCTGCATTTTTACGTTCCAATTTTCAGATTTTTCGGGTGACTCTATAAGAAGATACGATTCCCATTTGATTAAAAATCGCTCGAAAGCAAGTCAACAAACTGGCAATACCGGAAAACTGAAAAAAATCAATAAAATCACCCAAAATTAACGGAAGCAAGGCGAACATTGTTAGAAATTGATGCTTAAATTTAAAATTTCCAAAAAAAAAACACTTCTTCGAGCAAATTTCCCACCCTACCTCTCCAACATCAAAAAAATCCTTGAGTTCACCCATCGGATAAAAGTTCCCTTTATCATGCCTATGAATCGACATATAAACCACACTTTTATCCTCATAAAAAATGTCTTGCGTTCCATTTCCATGATGAACATCCCAATCCAAAATCAATATTCGTGACGCTCCAAATCTCTTTTGAGCGTACTGCAAGATTTCATTTTTCGTTTTATTTTTAAAAGAAAACAAATGTAAAAGTATTCACCTTTGCAGCAATAGCCACATTATTAAAAATGCAAAAGCCGCTTGATTTCGAACTCGAAGCATGATGTCCAGGTGGTCGAATCACAGCAAACGCATTCCTTTCACCAGCTTTCTTTTCGTACACTTCATCAACCGCCTAGAAAAAAGCGAAAAATGTATCGTTGTTTTTGTTGTTTTTCTTCATTAATTATCTATCAATTTCATACATATAAATTCCTACATTTGTTCGTAGACTACAAATTGTTTGTCCAATAACTCATGTTTCTATTTGCACAATAGTTGTCCAACCAAACTTCTCGCCCATTTTAGTTATCTAAACCATCAATAAACCAAGTTCTTTTTTGCTTTTTTCACCGAAAAATTAAATTATAAATGGCATTATGACGAGAGATTGGCAATTGGCAGTTATCGGTTGGTTTCTATGGTCTTGTAATAATACGTATGAATATTTCAAAACCCCTCGTTTTCCTTTTTGTTCTTTGCTTTGTCAAAAATTTGCCTTTCGTTGCTAAGTATTCATGCCCTTTTGTGCCTTTTTGGTACTAAGTGCATGGGGTTTTATTTTTTTTTTTTGGATCTCCTTTTTTGCATATGCCCGATTTCTCATCTATACGATTTTAATGTCAAAACAATCTTAGAAAATTTATTTTTTTGAAAATCTAAAAATAATCCAAATTTATTTGACTTCGGGATCTCCCGAAAGCTGAATTACTTATTGAAAACGTTTTTTGTCCCTTAACATCGAATTTTATGATAAAAATTATATTAACATTAACGAAAAGCTATTTCTGTATTATACATTGAAGCAGAAAGTGTTATTTCCCAAATCCCGACTTTTTATTAAAATTTTTAAAAAACGTGAAATCATCTTCTTTATATTTACAACCACGTGTCATTTTTTCAACGTCGATTTCAAAATTAATACCAAAAAATCTAAATTCTTCTAATTTAGTCAAATTTCCTCCCCCTTCAAAGTCAACTGATGAACAATTCGATACCAGTGGTGTATCGTGCACCAAATCCGTTAAATCTCTTCCGATTTCAAAATATTCCGCTAGTCTTCTATTTCATTGCTTTTCGACTTGCTAGTCAATATGTCAAGACACATTTCTGGCTTTCGTTTAAAGGTTTCAAGTAAGTTTAACTAATTCGAAACGAAAAATCAATTATGAGCATTTCAGAAGATATCGCCTTCAAAATTTAACAATTTGCTGGTCGCATGCAATGATCGTTGGAATTGCCGACTTATTCTTCATGTTGACACATAAAAAAGAAGCGTGTAACGATATCACTCACTATTATTCTTTTCTTTCTGCTCAAATTCCGCTTATTTCTGTTGGTAAGTCTTATTGAGAATGCTGCAAAAGGGAAGTTGAAACAAAATCATTTCAGGATATTTCATACAAGATGCATTAGATATGTTATCTTATGAGTGGTCTAAATATTCATTTGAACTATTTCTTCATCATATTGCAACTTGTTGTGCTTTGATCGTTCCAGGCTTAACCGATAAATTCATAATTGCCAGTGGTTGGGCTTTACTCATGGAAGTCAATAGGTATATAATTAAAGACAGTGAACCAGAACTAAGTTTCTTTTTTTGAATGCGAAATTTTTGAACTTTTTCTAAAAATTAACTTTCTTGACAATTTATTGCTAAACTCTTCGCTGCTATGTTATTATTTTCATACATTATTCGTCATATTCGATCCATAGGCAAAGTTTAAAATAACGTGGTACACTGTCTTTAACCAACGCCTTTTTTTAAATAAAATTTCCAACAACTTCTTCTTTTTCAGCATTTTCCTCCATGCTCGAACCATTCTTCAAATTTGTGGCTTATGCGAAAAGTTCCCAAAAATTTTCAAATCAGTCATCTACACAAATCTCGTGACTTTTGTCATTTTCCGCATAATTTCTCAACTCTACTGGGTTAAATTGGCAATTTTTGAACTTCCTAAATATCACTGGTTTTATCAATTAATAGGTATTTGTTATTTAATTTCTATGTTTTAGAAAGCGTGATTGGCTGTTTTTAGGTCTCGGTGGCCCGGTTCTTTTCGGTGTTATCAATGGATTACTCTTTTTGCGACTTTTAGCATCAGATGGGTTTTTATCACAATCTTTGAGGGACAAGTACGCAATGACTCGGTATTTGAATATTTTACAAGTTAATATTTAAAACAGTGTCTCATAATTTGCAGCGACAAAAACGATGACGATAAGAAATCGACATAGGATACATTTTAAAAAGAAATAATAATAGTTTTACGTTTATTCGCTATCAAATCAATTCTCAACGGGTTTTCTTGGGATTTTTATAGAATAAATTTCTCAAAAAAATAAAACTAGCCTGTATAAGTGTTCCAGCGGATCGTCGAGAAACTTCCAAAGTGTGGTTCGTTAGATAAATCGAGTTTTGTGGGTTCAGTTTCTCGTTTTCAGCTTCTAGTTGCTTTTTCGTCATCTAAAAATAGTTTCATGTTTTTAATAATTCATCGAATTAACACAAAAATACCATTTCAGAGGTTTTCAAATGTTCAAGCATTTCTTTCGTATGAACCGCCAAAATTTCACCATCGGTCGCCAATCTATCGATTTTCCTTTCAACACACTGATCAAGCAAACGAGTGCTTCTCAATTTCTCGAGAATTCTTTCGGTTCTTTTTGGTGATTCTGGATGGTTTTCTTCTTTTGAAAAATGTCGATCACCTCCTTCGTTATAGAATACAAGAGTTTCAAGTTGTTTTGACATAATCCCCGAATCAGTTCTCCAGTTATATTCCAATAGACTTTGCTGGTTAATGTTCTCGGTATTTTTCGATTTTTTATTTGGATTGTAAGTATAAATCACTTTTGGAATGAAGCTGGAAAAAATATATTTTAAATAACATTTTGAATTCGATTCCTACGTTTTCCACTCGGAAACTTGCTTCGATTCTCGCGTTGGATGGACGTGAAAGCATGTCCAATAAGGCCGAAGAGAACTAATTAGTGATAAGCATGATTGAATTGTGCTGAAGAATGGAAAAATGATGAATAGGATTCAAGAAATTAAATTTAAAAAAAACCTTTCTTTTGGTAAGTTTAATAAATCTATTGAATATGGAGCATAACCGAGTAGAGTACGAAGACAACGATGAACGGCAACTGCACTAATTTTGTGGTTATAACCACCTTCCAAAATCATTAATAATCTTCCTTGGGCTAGGGATTTCAGATGATAAATTAAATGTGAATAACCATCAGGTGTCAAGTTCATTTCGCCAAGAGGATCGCCTTTACAAGAATCGAATCCTGTGGAAATTTAACATTTTTTAGAGATATGTTTAAAAATCTAATATACCTGCTGATACAATCACAAAATCTGGGTCGAATTGTGTTGCTAGGGGGAGTAAAACATGCCATAGAATTGTGAGGTAATCTGAGTCTCCGCAACCGATCTGCAAAAAAATGATGTTAAATTAATGTAAATTAATACATACTTCGTTCAGTGGGACGTTTGCATTATATCCAGTTGCATCGTTCATACCGATATGATCAAAATTCGATTCTTTGAGATGCGGCCAATATTGGCCATGTTCATACCGATGAATTGAAAAATATAAAACTCTGAAATTATGTGTTTTCCCAATGAGTTTAAAAAAAATAATGGCTACCTTTTTTCATCATAAAATATTTGTTGGGTTCCTTGTCCATGATGAACATCTAAATCTACAATAAAAACACGCTTTGCTCCATTTGAAAGGGCTTCTTCTACAGATTGCGACGGATTATTAAATATACAGAATCCATTCGGTGCTTTCGGGCCAGCGTGATGACCAGGTGGGCGGACAATTGCAAAGCCATTTCGCGCTTCATTTTTCATGATCCGGCGTGTAAGCTCTCGGACACAAGCGACACCTTCTCTTGCTACATGGGCAGTTTTCTGAATAATTTTATTTAATTTTCAATAAACATGACTTTTTAAAAACCATACTGTTGTCATAAAAACGGAATCATAACTCTCGCATTGTTTGTTAATGTCATCTTGTTCCATATTTTCCGCACTTAAAACTTTATTAATCATATCTCTATCATGGCTTGAAATGAGCTGTTCTTCTTCCACTTGTCCGCAATCGGTCACAACTATACATTCTTCTAGTAATTTACTTTGTTCGAGAACGTTTTCGATTTCGCTTATTCTATCCGACGATTCAGGATGCTCCGGAAAGACTGTATTTGTATGCGCAATTTGTAATTTATTGAATCCAACCGCTGTTCCCCACTAAAAAAATGAAAATGAATTTTTTTGGAAATCATCGCGTGAAAATTTTAAAAGAAAGCTTACAGCATTTCTTATTTTGTCGGGTTTATCGGCCGAGACCATTGATCGTTCTGTAATCAAAAAATTATATGTTGTTTTTTAAAATAAACTAAATGTATATTTTATTTAAATAACGGAGTATAAACAACGGTAAGATTTTTTAAAATTTAAAATTTTTTCATCGCTATGTATGGATTAGTCCAAGTGAAGTACAACAATTAATGGACTAGCGAACGTTAGTCCCCCAAAAAGTTGTCCACGAGGAGGAAACTTAGTTTATTTCTGTTTTTTTTAAATTTAGTTGAATTTAATTGAAGACACCAATTTTTCTGAAAATTCCTCATTTTTCATCCGTTCTTGATCTTAAAGGTATAACACTGACGATTCACCTAGGAGATTTTCAAAGATTTTTTCAAGAAGTGCTTCAAAAAAGTGTATTTGTTGTTCTTTTTTTAGAGAAAAATAAACAAAACGTATAGATATAGTTCATTCGAAGTTCAATTCTTAGTTTTAAAAATCTTTACCTTCTTTATTTATCAAAAATTAAATTTCAAAAAAAACTAAAAATGTCCATCAAAAAGTTAATGACCAGCTGTTGGTTCCAACATATCTCTAATTCTTTGTGCATCCTCATTTGCCTGCGTTGTGTCAAAAAGTTTTTTTTTATTTTGTTCAATGTTCTGCACGTGCCATTCGGATTTTTTTCGTTCATTTTTGTTTATCCTCGCCAAAATGAAATGCGACTTCAGATTCAAAAATGGAAGATTTATTGAACGGAGCCCAAACGCCAGAAAACTTTTGCATTAATGGAATGACTCTTGATTTTGCTATTGAAATTTCGAAAATCTGCTTGGAAATTCGCGGTTTCTATGGAATTGAAGAGTCAGTCAGGTTTCCAACAAACGAGAATCTTTCGGAATTTCTCTACGATTTGAGTGCTTTTTTGTTGGAATTGGGTTTGTTCTTTTTTTTCGTTTTTTTTCTAAGCTTCTTTTGCAGAATGTCCACACGAACAATTATCCTGCGGCGATATTTCAACTCGTTTCGAAAATCCTCAAAAATGTGAATTTCTGTTGTCGTATTTGTTGTCAGAGCTGAAATCTTCAAGACTCTATGCTTATCAAAAACTCGGACATGGTGAAACGGTATTCTATTATTATTGATTTCAATAAATACTTTAAAATAAAAATTGCAGTCTTCTGAAAAAAGAAACCTTGAATTGACCCCAATTATCGATGAAGCATTATCAACGCTAAAAATTCCAAAACAATCTGGAAGCACTTGCGAATGGCGTGTTTTGGAAATTTTGCAGCAAAAAGTAGACCAAAAAATTTCACAAAATCGAAGAGAACCACTCTTCAAAGCAACAATTGATGAAAAAATTATACCTGAAATTGAGATGGTTAGCTAAATATTTCGAAAAAATCAACTGTTCGTTTTACTCAGGTTTGCGAAATGTTCTCCCGAGATTTCTACAATCGACTACTTCTGCTGACAAGACGATTAAAAGTCACAGTTGAATCATTTTTATGGTGTGACAGAATCAGTTCAAAACAAGCGGAAATTCGCTCAATTTTGACAAATCGATTGAAAGAAATCGAAGAGGAAAAATCGAAATGTAATATTCCGAATTTGTTGGCGTCGAGTTCAGCGTTGTTGTATATTGTGAAAGCGTCGGCAATGGAGAAACGAGCTAAAACGAGAAGTCTTCAACATCCATTATCGAAACAAGATGCACCAAAGGATAGAGGTGGTAGAACAAATGAAATGAATGCTGCTAAGAGGGAAACATTTAGTCAACAAAGAGGTTTGTGGTTTTTATTTTAAAAAAACATAATTTTTGCCTATAGAATTGATAGTGACGGCTATAAAACTAGAAAACTTATCTTTTTCGTCATAATGCGCCTAAAATAGGTAACATGTCGTCAATACGCTATCTTCTTTTCTTTGTTTATAATTTCCTAATTTTATCGATTTCTTCACAGGTTGAAGATTATCTTTCTTACAAATTTAGATCTCTCTTATAATATATTACTTAAAAAATTGTTTTTGTAAATCTTCTTGATTCAGAATTTTCCCCAATGATTATAAATTTCAGGCCAACGACACGATGGAGGATTTAAGAGTAATTGGAATCGTGGACACCAGCAACAAAGTCACGAAAGTCAAGTTTTGCAACAAACAATGAGAAGTGAACAATCTTACAATTCGAATGAACAACGAGGAAGGGGGCGAGGAAGAGGGCGAGGGCAGAGACGCTGAGAGAGTTTTAAGTTATTTTTTGGTATGGGTTTTTAATCATAAAGGTTGTTTTTTTTTTCAAAAGGTTCATATTTGTGTGTTTGGAATGGTTGTTAAAACCATATATTATCTCAAGAACGGGTTGTTTTAATTTTTACAACAATTCAATATAGGCTGCTGCGCAGTTGAACAGCGGTCCAAAAATGATCAGCAATCCAATGCGGTTGACGATATCAGCAACACTTCAAAGAAATAGTCTGAGATGTTGTCTGAATCAGAAAAGGTTATCAACAACGGCTGCATTCAAGCATTTGGATAAGTTGATCATTGAGGACTCGAATGATGCGATGGAGGTACTTTTTCTACTCAAAAAACTATCAAATTGAAAATTTTCTTCGCAGATTGTTACCAGATTAAATTATGCCGAAAAAACACTTCTAAAAACTGCATTGGATGAATGTTTAGCTAAAAAAGGGAATGGGAATGAAATACTTAGTCCTGAACAAGTGAAAGGCCTCTTTTTGGTTAATTCACTTCCATTTGTCGGTTTTGGAATTTTGGATAACATGATTATGATTTTAGCCGGAGAATATATTGATCAGGTTAAATGGAAATAAAAAGCCCAAAGTTTTTAAAAGACCAATTTTCAGAAACTTGGAGCAGTTTTAGCAATCTCCACAATGGCCGCCGCAGCCTTAGGAAATCTGATATCCGATATTGCAGGTGTCGGATTAGCGCATTATGTTGAAATTGCAGTTCAAAAGGTTGGAATCAAGCATCCGGTTTTGACTGCAAGCCAATTGGAAAGCAGTAAAGCGAGATTGACAACAAATGCGGCAAGAGCTGCAGGATTGACAATTGGATGTCTTATTGGAATGTTTCCTCTTTTGTTTTTCGGTGATGAAAAGGATGAGAAAGCGAACGTTGAAGAAAATACTTTGTAAATAACTTTTTTGTATTATATTTAGCTTGTAGATTTTTTTTTGTATGTACTTATAGCGAAATTTTGCATAATTCGAAACCGTTGTAAAATTCGATAGCGCCCGTGGAAGAGAAACCCAAAGTTAGGCCACCATGTATTATTGTCCTGTGTCGATTTTTGTAAACCTTATATTACTTACTTAAAACACCCCTTTCCGTGTATATTTTCATTAGCTTGCATCTGAATCCATTTATGTGCCAATACCCTAGTCGGTGTCTTTAAAACCGCCCTTTTCCCAATGTTGCCAATCAAAACGAAGTTTTTATTAATTTTGCCCTCATTATTTGCATTTATGAATGAAAATATTCAAAATTTTGAAATTCTATTGTGTCAAATGTTAGTTGCAGTCTCAAATAGTACATTTTTCATGAAAATTATGTTGTAAAATAAGAATTTCCAGATGAGTGGTGGACAATACTTTGCCACTTATGTTGAAGACTTGGAGCAGGTAACATCAAAATTCAGACTTTTTTTCCAATTTTAGAAATTTAGGAACCGTTTGATGCCATCGATTTGGTGGAAAGAATCGCTTGGAGAATGACAGGCGGTGCTGAAACGATCTCAGACCCTGTTTCGCTGAAAACAAAGTTCGAGGAAGAAATAGGAAGTCTTCAGATGCTATGTGATCAATTTCAAAATAAAATAAATATAATGGAGAAGCAGTTCAATGAGGAGAAAAAAGAGTTTGTGCACAAAATGCAGCGGCTTCATGAGAAAAATTCGGAAGCTACCGAAAAAATGAAACAACTGGATGCGACGATGCAAAATGTCTCGACGAAAGTGGTTCATTTAGGAGATCAATTGGAATCTGTTGATCAGCCAAGATCGCGAGCTCATGATGCTTATCAATTGATGCAACATTTTGACGAGTTTTTGTCGGATCAACCACTGAATTCAATGATTTTCACGGATCCTGACAAATTATTAGAATCTGCTGATCTTGTACATAAACTTTACTCTATTTCGCAAGAGTTGAATAAGGATAAATTCGCGGCCGTTCAACAAAGAATTGCACAAAGATATGATGTTGTTGAGGGTCTTTTGATTGAAGAATTTGCGAGGTCTCAAAGAGATGAAAAGAAAATGGCAGAAGTGGCGAGGATTTTATCGGAATTTAAGGTATCGTTACTTATTTTGAAAATACTAATAAGCGACATTTTTAAGGGCTACTCACATTGTGTCGATAAATATGTTGAATATTTGTGCCAGACCATTCATCCAAGAGGAGATGGTGGTGAAATTTTAGCGGATTGTTTACAACTTTGTCGAACTCAACAACCTCGGATAACAGCGATTTTTCCGTCGCCACATACTGTTATGCAGAAATTGGTAAAAACGTAAATATTATTGAGAAAAGTCCCCCAAGAATTATTTCAGGTTTTGAACTTGTTCACGGGAAAGATGAAAGAGCACATCAATGCGAAATTGAGGGAAAATAAAGAAATGTCAGATAATGAGCAATATTTGAAAGATTTGGCGATGTTGTATTCAAGGTGAATATTCCATTTTGTAAAAAAAAACAATTTTCCGAAGTTTGCATTTTTCAGCACCTTAAAAATGGGAAAAGAGCTTGAAAAGTTGCATATAAGTCCAGATACAGCGTTTCTTGCAACTCTAACAAAATCAATATTCGATCGTTATTTGTCGACATATTGTAAAGAAGAATTGAAATATTTGAATGAACAATCTGCACATATTTTGGTAAAGTTTTATGAATCGAAGAAACACGTGAAGAAACAAATTAGTGGAGGGTGAGTTTTGAGCTCTGTTTTGTGTACATATTTTCATTTTCGTGTTTCAGGTTACAAGAATTGAAAAGAGATGTTGCTGCTCGATTGATGACTGTTGAAACGTATGGTGGTGAAACGTTTTTGTCTGAAGATGTTGCTATTTCAATTTTACAAGAGACTAGAAATGCATTTGTCAGAGCTTCCCAGGTACTTGAGTTTTTTTAAAATTTTTGTTAAACTTCGATTTTCAGCTCTGCGATCAAGCTGAATTGCCACGTCATGTTGAAAATATAGTTGATGTTTTATTGAAATATTTGTACAGTGAACATTTAGATTATGCTGTTGAAACGGGATTAGCGGGTATTTACAAATATTTCTAATCTTCATTGAACTTTAAAAAAATCCAATTTCTAGGGATTTCGCTCGCTGAACCAAAAACCGAACCACCTGTATACTTCTTCTCGATTGTTGCCCAATGTACTGCAATTGTTTTATTAATGGTGAAACAATATGATGACTCGATTTGGCCAATAATTAAAGATACGATTGTTGAACAAACAGTTGCGAAGAAATGGCAGCAATCATTAAGATCATTGGAGTCGAAAATGAATTTAGGATTAGAAAGACAAATGAATAGTGTTGTTGGATATGTGAAATTTTTGTTTAGTGAACAGAAGAAGATGGATTTTCGTCCGGAGAGTAATCAAATTGATATTCGAGTATCGCCGCAGTGTCAAATGGTAAGCTTAAATACTAAATAATTATAGTATTTATTTCTTCAGTTGATAAATACGAAATTCTTTAAAATTCTGCTCTTTAAAAAAAAATATTTAGTATTTTCTTAATTTTTCTAAAATTTATTTCAGCAAGTTGAAGTCATTTTTTCAGGCGTCAAAGTTTATCGCAACTCAAGTGAATGCAATGGAACGAGGATGTGATGGTGAAAATTTGGAAGCAATGTACTCTGATTTAGCGACAAAATTGTTCAAGTTCATGTTGGCTCATATTCAACAGGTACTTAATTTTGACTGTTTTATTTAAGTTACTGACTGTTTTATTTAAGTACTAAAAATGTGCGGGGCTCCCAATTACGAAATCAAAAGTTTTTATTTGAAAGTCATAGTCGTTTAAGAATGGAGCATTATTATTGTATTATTCCTGATATACATTTACTTTTTAATCATTTAAAGTAAGTGATACCCTGTCGTTAACAGAATATGTTTTGCTTATCAAAAGTTTTGAAATCTAAAAATTTTTTTCGCTGATTTTAAATGTCTGAAACAAAAAAATTCACATACACTTTAAAATGTTTGCAAAACAACTATTTTGAACATTGTTTTTGGTGGGAGCTCCCTTTTCTTATCTTGAAAACATTTTTCCTCCCTCATAACCTGATTTCTAGTTCACATACAACTCGAACGGTGCAATTCTATTACTCTGCGATGTTCGAGAGTTCCAAACAATCGTTTCCAAATGGAATGTTCAACAGGCGATCGCTCAGTGGGAAAGCCTTCTGGCTCTTGCAAATTTGCTCCAAGTTCTTCCTGATAATCTTAACGACGCTGCCCAGAGCCCTCTTTTGGTAATAATTTATTACTTTTATTATTTATACACAAAATATAATTTTCCAGGAAAACGTCGATCGACAACTTGTCCTTGATTTCATAAAACTGAGAGCTGATTTCAAAACGATTAAAAATTTGAAAATTTAAAACGAAATGTATTTTATTTTACAAATATGTGATTTATTAGAACTTATATTCATTCACTAACACTGCTCCACGGGTCACAGGAGTTCGAAAATGTTCGAAAATAGTAAACATAATAAATTATATTGCTTGTACTACATTAATAGAACATAATTTATTTGTCACAAAAAAGGAACAAATTCAGAAACGGGAAATAATTGTAACAAAAAGCGGTACAAAAAATATATACGAAATAAAAATGGATTTTCAGATGTTTATGCTTAAAATAGAAATTAGCTAATACCTGTTCTGAAGTGAAAAGAACGATGGATAAATACAAAATATAGTTACATGAGACCGAAACAAAATCTAGGAGAAAAAAAGCTGACTACTCGTCCCATGTTGCATTAAAATCTTCATCGTTTTCAGTTTCTTCTTGTTCTGAAAACGAAGCGTCACCATGAAAACCACGGAATCGATCTCGTAATGCAGCTTCGAATGAGGAAATCGGTTTTCGTGCATGTAGATAATTCGCTGGTGAACCGCCCGGAGATCTAGAAATGGGAGAATATAGATGCGGAAAGGTCATTTCTTTCAGGCTATATGTCTTTCAGGCTATAAAGTCTTTCAGGCTATTTTTTTCTTTCAGGCTAGTTTCTTCTTTCAGCCTATTTTTTTCTTTAAGCCTATAAAGCGACAGATTCTAATCTCGCTGATTTGGGTTATGACTAATAAGCCAAAAAAACGTTTCTTCGTTTGAAAATACCAAGTAAATCGTATTCTGAATAACAAAAATAGCCTTAAAGACAACAGTAGCCTGAAAGACAAAAAAAAGCCTGAAAGACATGTAGCCTGAAATACATATAGCCTGAAAGTAATATAGGCCAAATATAGCCTGAAAGAAATGACCATGCGGAAATGAGAAAATTTCGCTTTTGAGAGCTTAACGAGACAAAAACAGATTTTCATAGGTAATTAAATCCACAATTCTAGGTAAACAAGCTTTTTTAACGCACAACACATGAAACCTTGTTTTAATTCAATTATTTCAAAGAAGTGCTTCGTTAGCAACATAGGTGGGATAGGGTCATTTCGAAATCTCAGAGTTACGCTCATTACAAAAAAAAAGAAAAAAAAAGTTAAGGCGACTATAAAACGTAAAATGCAGCAAAAACGCTGAAAAAACACTTAAAAAGCGAATATATGACTAATTGTTTCATCACTGTTCTTCGATCCGCCTCTAGTTAAGGTCGTTACACCTTTTCAAGTGAAAAAAAAGTTAAGGTCGATACTAGGCCAAATTCGCGGTATCCCACCTATGGTTAGCAATCAAAATTTCTCAAAAAAGTCCCTAATTGTAGAAAAATGTACTACACAAAGGGCTTTAAATTTGTAATATTAAAATGTTTTTTAAAAAACCTACGTGACAGTCTTTTTCAACATGCTTCTACCATTAGCAATATCAGTCAAGTACGGCCTTGATGTCACAACAGCTTCCTGTGCTGGTAATGAACTATTTGCTGATCGTTTATTCGACGTATCTTTTTTAGTCACAACCGCTGGTTCCGTCTTTTTAACATTGAAATTCATTGGTGGCGGTGGTGGAGGTGGTGGGATTGATGATGCAACAATTGGGGGCAAGTCGATTGAAGAACTTGAGCATGGTGGTGTGATCTACAACAATAAGTATTTAAAAAATAGGTTGATTATAATCAATTACCTTTCGCTGCAGTGACATGGCTGGACTGCAAACAGACGCTCCTTTTCCTTCATCTTCGGAAGTATCAGATGAAGAAGAGTTCGAGGAAATTTCAACTGATGGTTCCTAAAATTAATTCCATGTATTCTAATTAATGATAAATTCTGAAAAATGACCTTCTTAATATGTTTGCCACCTCGTCGTGAACTGGCTCTCGACGAGCCGCCTTCTTTCCTCTCGATCGAAGCTGTTGTAGTTTTTTGCAAAGTCAACAATTGTTTTGAAAGCATCGCTAATTGTGCTTGAATCGCTTGCATTTGGTTCTCAGTTGTCACCGCTGTTCTTGTACTTGGCATACTTATTTGATCATCATCATCGTCTTCAAACGTCATAGTCATTGGAACATTCATTTTACGGAATTCACAAAAACTGTCGTCATCTTCTGGCTCTGGTTTTACTCTAACCGGCAAGATATCCCACTTTTTACTTCTTCTTTGAACAACACCTAAATTCGGAAATTTCAAAAATGAGGAAAATAAGAATACGAACCGTCTTCCAAATCGTCAGTGAGCAAAATTTCTTCAATATCATTCAATGTATATTTTGGTGGTTTCCACGATTCATTAGGTTTTGCCTCGTTCAGAATAACTTCAGCATCTTGTCTATATTCTAGCATGTTTTTCGAATTTTTAGAGAACAATTGTAGAATAAATTCACGAAGCTTGTTAACTTTTAAACGTCTATTAAAATACTGCCGCATGATTGCACCTTTTTCACGAAGGTGATGTCGCTGGGAAAAAATGATAATGAGGCCAAGAATAAAATTTTAAATATTACAAAAACTTCGAATTCATCCATAATAATTTGAACCAAAATTTCGATTCCTGTTGTTGTATTAACCACAATCATGTCCTTATGAAGCCGTTTACGAGCAAGTGCTAGCTGAAAATGCGGAAAGAATTTTCAGAATAATTTAACAAACGTTCTCACATCTTGAAGGGTCAAATCTTTCTCATTTCTTTTACTATCAACCTGATCATTTTCATCTGCATAAATTGTCCTTTTCGTCTGCGGACCAGTCACAAAAATTGTTGCTCTTCGATTCTTCATAGGTGTTTCGTCCATATCTATAGGAACAAACGAATTTTCGAAAATAAATGAACAGAAACTAAAGAAATGCAAATATTGAAAGAAAACGGTTTAGAGAGATAACATGTCGCATTATGCGTGCGCAAATAATTAGGATTCGTATTTTTTGAAGAACGCGGCGAATGGGTCGTACGCTGGAGCGCAGATGACTTTTGTGAATATTGTAGTAACTTACAAAGCATAGGACCAACCTTAATTAATAGGGTAAATTATTACAAACTGCCTTATTCGTATCTAATTTTAATATATTCACGTGACGTGGTATAGTGTATTGCGCGTTTTTTTTCAAAAAATAAAATTCTATTCGACTACATCTCCTTCTTAAATTATCCATAAAACTAAACTTCTCAGATTTCATCGTTGAAATGTACTGTAGAATATGTTGTATTTAAAAATGAAAAAAAAATGCGGCCTTATTATTTGTGTGAAATTCAGCCAGAAATCTTATTAAAAGGCAATTTTTGATTGTACAATTGAATGTTGGACCCCAAAGATAAATAAACAACGACAAAAATAATAAAATAAACGCGAGAATGCTTTTATTTAGCCAATAAACTTAATTGTGTGGAAAAATATAAAATCTCAAGATTTGAAAATTCTTAAACAACGCTATTAAGTGGTGAAAGTTCGCTCTGTTGAACTGTCATTTCTGGAGGTAATTTGAAAAATGGGCTGCTTTAAGCTTCGGTTAAAATTTTCAGGTCTGCTAATCCAAATAAAAATTCTAAAGAAAAATGAGTTTATTCAAAAAAAAATCACATCAGTTATATTCTATGCTTGTTATTCTTATTGTTCCTTTGTATCTGTAAAAAAGTTTGATTTATAAAATACTTTTAAAAATTGAATTACCTTCGAAAGTAGCCATTGACATTTGAGAAGACGTTGGATCGCATTTCAGCTTGAACTTTTTCAGATTCATCACAACGTCATGAGTATGCGTCTTTGCCTTCACCAGCCAACACGTGGCAAGAAATATCGAAATGTATTGGGTCACACTGTCAACTGCTAATGGTCTCTGCTCTCGAATGCTTTTTACAATGTCCTTGATCTGAAAATATGTATTGATTTTTTTTGATAGTAATGAGTTGAGTTGAGCAAACATTTGGCTGGTTTCCCTTGTTCAGCATATCAACAGTCACTGCAAGGGCTAATAATGATGCATTTCGGCCGGCTCCACAGACACTAACCAGTGCGACGGGCTGAAATTTAAAAAAAAATTGAAGATTCTGAAAACTAAATTAAAATATATGTTACCTTTTTGTCAACATCAGTTTTTGCGATCAATTGCGCGGCTTTAATTGGGGCATGAAACTTTTCCGGACCACCTTGTGCAGTCCAATAATTATGAACATAAACCTGAGTCATCACTGCATCTGCGCATCCTTCTGGCAACAACTCAATAGTGAATATATCCATTTTATCATTCAATCCCTTCTCAAGCTTCCGCGTGCTGATAAAAAACCCATTCGCGTAGAGAAACTTGCCAACTTCTTGCACGAAAAGTTTATCCAATCCTTCAGTAATCTCGCCAGGTTGTGCAATAATATGCACAAAACTGCACTCTTCATTGAATATCATCCGCCAAAACTCTTCAACCGCGTCAACACTATCCAATTTCGGTAATTGAGCAAGAAGCACCGGACGCGGGAACTGGTACTGAAATTTGAAGAATTAATAAAAGTACCCTCTCTTTAAAGGAGGGCTTTATGGAGCTAATGAATGCTTCTGGAATGAAAATAGACTTCATATTCATTCCAAATCTGTTTTTAGAATTTTCTAAAACCACCTAGAAGCCGAGAAAATGAGCTTCAAAACAATGGCCTAGAAAAATGGGCCACCGGCGAAAACTATTCCGCAGGCATGAAAAATCCAACATAAAAAATGAAAAAACATAAAAAAAGTACTAAAAAAATGAGCATTCTGCATAACTATTTATTAACGAAACACGAAAAAAGCTCATAGGAAAAAGTTCGACCAGGTGGCCACTTTTTCTAGGCCATTGTTTTGAAGCTCATTTTCTCGGCTTCTAGGTGGTTTTAGAAAATTTTAAAAACAGATTTGGAAGGATAATGAAGTCTACTTTCATTTAAGGTACATTTACTATCTCCGTATAGCCCTCCTTTAAACGAAAAAGCAAACTAACCACAGAAAGATCAATTTTCGATGCATTGATGTAGTCGCATTTCGAAGCTTGCAATACGACTCGATTATCATCATAGCATTTGTATTCGGCATGCCGATTTTTCGACATGTTCTGCTCCCAGCTTTTACATTTCTCCAAACTCGTCTTGATCTTCTTTATCTCCTCATATTCGCTGATCACATTTGTTTCTTGCAACTTTTTTGCCCATTTTGATGCAGCTTCCTCGCCCGCCCACTTCTCCTAAAAATAAGTGTCATCACTGATGCCTCCTCAAAAAATTACCTTTCGTATCTTCCGACTTCCCGAAACAAGAGTATTCGTTTTTTCCTCGCGACTTCCACTCTTTTTCCCTTTGTCCTTTTTTGCTTCCTTCTTCTTCTTATTATTATTTTTGTTATCCTTGGATTTCGTGTTGTTCATGTCATCCTTCTTTTTCGCAGTTGTCGTTTGAAACTTGTCATCACTTGTCGGTGTCGACATCTCACTTACTTTTTTTCTTTCATGTTTTGAAGTCTTCTTTTTATTCCTTTGGCTTTTATCCTTCCTTAAATCATCAGAACAATCGATTAAACACTATTTCAAACTTACGACATCTTTTGCTTCCTTTTTTACAAAATTCTACGTTTAATTTTTGAAAGGAAAAAATTTAAGCAACTAATAAGTGAATAACTGATTGGAGTTAATTTGAGGAGTTGTTGTTTTGTGAGTCATCACGCAGGGGTCTTCACGCAAATACAAAGTGTTTGTTTATTGATTTTTAATTTTTTAAAAAATCCAACCACCAATTATTAATGAACTTGTGAAAAAAATGTTTTCGGGCGCCTGTGGGTCCGAAAACAAGGGCGACACCACCAGTTTTTGGGTTTTCGAGTGGTCGTTTTACTCAAAATGAAGCTTGTAAACTGAATTTTTCTGTTGATTCCATTATAATAGGTGATTCTAAGAGTCGATTAAAACCAAAATTGAAAATGAGTCAACAGACACTTTAAAAAATGTGCATGTCCCAGCATTTCTTATAAAAATTAACAGCTCTAAACGTCCAGCGTAAACGCTAAGAGCACGATTTTCTTATTATTTTTCCTTACAGCGTTTGGATTTATCCAAAATTGAAATTTGTTCATTTACTTGTTCGAAATAGGCCCAATATGAAATTATCAGTTTAACATGGTAAGTCCTATAACTTTGCTTTAGGGCAAACAAAAACCGAAGCATATTGATGGATTTTGCTCTAGGAATACTCTCAACATGATAACCTCAATATTTTATCCAGAAATATTGGGTGTGAGCACTTACATCAGTACAACTCGTCAAAGTTCGATTTTTTACGAATTTTTAGCTTTTAGCTCGAAAATGTTCAATTCTGAAAACACCATGTTCAAACCTTCTTCAGAAGTTTTTGAAAACGGATCGGATTGTTTATCAGCTTAAAGTTATTTTTCAAATGAGCTATATTTCATTGAAAAAAGCCAAAAACGCTTCATGAAAAAATTTTTGAAATTGATCCCAGAATACCGAAAAAAAACCAATGTGTCGGTACATTCAAATAATTCTGTTTTCCGGCATAACTCGCGCTTGGGAACCGCTCGCGATCTGTTTTTGAACAGTGTTCATGAGCCGACAAATGGCGTCCTTTCTAATTATACTGATCTGAGCACAAGGGTGCTCCACTTGATTTTCTGATAATAATCAACTAAACAGTTGTTCGAAACCGAATCAATAAACTTAAAAATTGAAACAAACAATAACATTGATCTAGTGAAAAGTATCTGTTTTCTTATTCTTTGATTTCAATTTCATCTTCGTCAGTTGTGTTGACAACTAACTTTTTTGTTCATTGACTCATCGGTTCTTCTCATCATTGTAACAATTCTCATTCTCTTTTCAAATAAATTCTGATTTTTTCAGGTAATTATGCTTTTGAAATTCACCTTTTTATTTTTAACCATTTTCCAAATATGCCAAGCCCTTCGCTGTTTTGAAGGCACTCTTGCCGGTTTATCAAATAACACTCAAACCGCTAAAAAAGAATGCGGCGGAATTTCGAATTATTGTATTCAAAGAATCAATAAGAAAAATGGTGAGATGAGACGGGAATGTAGTTCATGGAGCGATGAAAATAGTATGGAGGAGAAGTGTCCAGTAAGTACTTATAATTTTATTGAAAACTTTAGAATTGAAGCTTTATTATAATTGCAATTTAAATAATAACCCCCCAGCAATTCTAATATGAATGTTTTTTTAAAAAGATCTCTGGATGTCATTTTGTGACAAAAGATGAGACGTTCTGCTGTTGTCAGTTTGATGAGTGCAACGAGTGGAAAGGAGAGTAAGTCCTTTTTGTTGTTGATAAAGTTCAAAGAATGATCTTTCGATTTTTGCAGTGGAACCGAGTTCAAAGCTGGAGAAACCGTTGTCTATAGACCCGCTCCATCAGCGCCGAAAATGAGTGTTGATGTGCCAACTGTTCCAACCCGTAAAATTGTTAGTAAGACTTTTAAAAACTGAAATTTTTACTGCATACGATTATTATAATTTTCGTATAATTTTTAAAAATTCGTAGGGGTCATTAACTAGCAATAATGTACGAGAAAAATATTCTGAATAAAGCTAATTGTTAAATGCTGTTCCAGAATAAAAAGTGAACATTTTGAGACCTTGAGTTAGATAAATGTCTTTAAAGGCAAGGTACTACTCAAAAAATAGGAAAAATTGCTAGAAAAAAGCTATACGAAAAAAAACTAATTTTCACATATCTTTCAGAAATCGAACAATAAAGGAAAAAGTTCCATACCTGGCTAACACTGCCCAACGCTTAAAGTTTGAAATACCCAACCGCAATTGGAGGGAAAAATTTTCCAGTGTGTTGAGTGTAGGCAGCCGCGCCGCGTGCGTGCGGAGCGTCAGTGCGGCTGTATTTGTGTTGACAACAGTAAAGTACAATCCTCGCTGCAATGGTAAAACTACTATATTTTCCATTAATTTTAAAAAAATTTAAAATTTTAAACGACGGGCAGTGTTAGCCAGGTATGAAACTTGGCAGGCTTTAAAACACAACGATCGAGAATATTTAAATTTTGTAATTGAGTTCCAAAATATTGTCAACTTAAAAAATCTTGATAATTGCGTTTTGAGGTCTACGTAACCTCACAGCCGCGCTGCACGCACGCACGCGGCTACCGACACTCAAAACACTGGAAAATTTGAAAAATTCATTTTCCCGCGAATTTTCCAGTGTGTTGAGTTTTGGCAGCCGCGTGCGTGAATGCGGAGCTTCTGTGAGGATGAGCAGCCCTCAAAACGCAATGATCAAGAATATTTGAGTTGACAATACTAAAATTATTAATCAATTTTGCCTTATTTTCAAGAAGGAACATCAAACAGAAACATGGAAAAAAACCCGAGAAACTTATAAACTATGTATAACATTTTGTTTCCAGGGTCATAAGTTCAACCGTGACGACAATTTCAACGTGGTTATCCCAACAACTCCAGCTCCTTTCCAAAGAAAAGGAAGCCAAGACTCAATTGACATTCAATAAAACACCCATTTTTTCTTTCTTTCATGATTTCCTCAAGAATTTCTCATTTTTTTGTCCTTCATTGAAAATACTCAATTGTTCAACGACTGACAGAAATGAATTTTAAACTCTTCGGACAAAAAAAAAACGCTTATACATGTTTTTTTTATTTTCAGAAAGAGATAGTTTTCTTCATCAGTTCTCTGAATAGAAATTCGGAAAATTTTGTTGAGTGTGACTTTCAATTAATTGCTCTTTTCATCGCTTTTTCGAGAATTTTTTTTGTCAAATTGAAAAAATATGTTTCTAATAACTATTTACAAATTCTGTTTATTTTTTTCTAGAATTTCGCATGAATTAGTAGTACGTTGTTTTTGATGAAAAATAAAAATAAGTCCGCTGCTTAAACAACAAAAATTTGAAAAAAAAAGCTGAAAAAATAATACAATGACAAAAAAAAAACAACAAAAAAATATATAGTGAGTGAATTTTTTATAATTAAAGGAGGGCTTTACGGAGCTAATGAATGTGTCTGGGATGAAAATAGACTTCATTCTCATTCCAAATCTGTTTTTAAAATTTTCGAAAACCACCTAGAGGCCGAGTAAACGCGCCTCAAAACAATGGCCTAGAAAAGTGGCCACCAGCGAAAACTAGTCCGCGGGCATGAAAAACCCAAAAAAAAAGGGAAAAAAACATAAAAAGGACTAATATAAGCTGTCTGCATAACAATTTCTAACGAAACACACGAAAAAAGCTCATAAGAAAAAGTTCGGCCACCTTTTTCTAGGCCATTGTTTTGAAGCTCATTTTTTCGGCTTCTAGGTTGTTTTAGAAAATTTTAAAAACAGATTTGGAATGAGAATTAAGTATATTTTCATTTAAGGTACATCTCCGTAAAGCCCCCCTTCAAAAAATTTTTTTGAAGGAGCAAACTTTGATCATCTCAAAAATTTGGAAAAAATTTAAATATAATCCATTTTTCAAACAAAATCACAAGAATGAGCTTTAAATTCCATTTTCAAACTTGTTTTGAATTTTTTTCCCCGTGCAAACCATATCAAATTTCAAAAATAAGCTTCCAAAAGTTCTATTTCATTTTCTGAAAAAACGCCTCGAAAACATGATTATTTCCATCATGTAGGCCATCCCATCTATTTTTCCCGTCGACGACAAAAACTTCAACAGAAAGCGCATCGTTTTTTTTTTCGAGTGTGATATACATGTTCTTCTCTCTTCTTTAAAAAATGAATAATTTATTTCTTTTCTTTCAAGTTGCTATTTTCAATTGCTCTTTTCGAACACTTTACACGTGTTTTTTCTTCTTCTACTTTCTTTATCTCATTTGTCGTGTTTTTTTTCTAGTTCTTATATTCGTTTCCTGCATAATTTATCAAGTTGAGAAAAACGAAGAAAAAACCACCGGAAATTGTATTCAGAAACTTGAATATAATGTGTTTTCTGGTTTTTTTTAAAGCATTGCTACTTGAATTTAAAGGGATTATTAACTGTTTTTGGGTTTCTATTCCATTTTTATCTTCTTCTTGATATTTGTAATCCTATACAGGAAACTATTTTTGCGAAATTTCCTTTTCTAGTACTCAAACACGCGCATTTCCAAAATAATACGGCGAAATGGCCTAACAATTGCAAACACTCTCACATTCGCATGCTCTCTCGCGCGCGGCCGAACGGTTAGGCCATTCACCGCCTTACCATATAAGAGACAATGTCTGAGTCGCCTTAAATTTAACACGTTAGTAGGTGCCCTAGGCCGAATAATTGTGCTATCAACTTGAAACGTCGTATGGGAGTGTGGTAGGGGTCAAAGATTATTTTCGTACCACAAAACCTGTGAAGTGTCCCGGCGTTCGGGGGGAGCTCCCCGTTCTGTCTTACAACTTTAACCGGCTATAACTTTGCTCATTTTCCGAACTACGACCAGATATGTATATTATTAGAAAGCTCTCATTATGTTCTACAACTTTATTGTTAACAATAAAATGCAAAAATAAAATTTTGAGTATGAAAATGTTGAAGATAGAAAATTGGGTTTAGTTTTTCATAATTTTCAAATGAAAAACCCCCTTTGGCGGTATAAAAATTTTACGAATTCCTATAGAAAATGATTTTTCCTATCGAATAATATATATAAGATCAAAAACTCAGGGTCCCATAGTTTCGAAAAATAGCCAAATATGCGAAAAAATGACACTTTTTGGCCAAAAATGCACATTAAAATAATCTGTAAATACCTTAAAATTGAGCTTTTTGTTTCAAATTTGAACTCAAATGGTCGTTTTTATAATTTTCTTCCATTTCGAGCCATTTTTGTCAAAAAAATCGAAAAAAAATTTTTTTGAAAATTTTCGATGATTTTTTTTGGTCAATTTTCGAAAAATTTTGTAAAAAAATTTTTTACGTTTTTTGCTCAAAAATGTTTCTGTTGTGTCAAAAAACGACCAATTATGATGTTTAAGATATAAAATTGGCAAAAAAACGCAAAAAAAAATTTTACTAAAATTTTCGAAAAATTGACCAAAAAAAGTCATCGAATATTTTCAAAAAAAATTTTTTTTCGATTTTTTAGACAAAAATGGCTCGAAATGGAAGAAAATGATAAAAACGACCAATTGAGTTCAAATTTGAAACAAAAAGCTCAATTTTAAGGTATTTACAGATTATTTTAATGTGCATTTTTGGCCAAAAAGTGTCATTTTTTCGCATATTTGGCTATTTTTCGAAACTATGGGACCCTGAGTTTTTGATCTTATATATATTATTCGATAGGAAAAATCATTTTCTATAGGAATTCGTAAAAATTTTATACCGCCAAAGGGGGTTTTTCATTTGAAAATTATGAAAAACTAAACCCTATTTTCTATCTTCAACATTTTCATACTCAAAATTGTATTTTTGCGTTTTATTGTTAACAGTAAAGTTGTAGAAAATAATGAGAGCTTTCTAATAATATACATATCTGGTCGTAGTTTGGAAAATGAGCAAAGTTATAGCCGGTTAAAGTTGTAAGACAAAACGGGGAGCTCCCCCCGAACGCCGGGACACTTCACAGGTTTTGTGGTACAAAAATAATCTTTGACCCCTACCGCACTCACACACGAAGTTTCAAGTTTATATCACAATTATTCGGCCTAGGGCACGATGATTCAACGCGACTCGGACATCGTCTCATAAATGTGCTTTTTTCGTGTACTAGAAAAGGAAATATCGACAATTTTTTTTTCTTGTATAGGTTTTCAAATACTGTGAAGAAGATGAAAATGGAATTGAAACCCAAATTCAGTTGATCATTTTGATAAAAAAAAATAGCGTGGCGACAATACAAACTATGTGAAACCTGAAACGATGGGCATTTTTCCTCTTTTTTTAAACCTTTCACATGTTTAGGTTTTTTTTTTTTTTTTCAGGATCTTAATTTTTTGTTTCTCAAGCTTTATTCCAAAATAAACGCAATCCTACTGACTTGAAAAAAACCCCATATAACTCCAAAGATCTGAAATAGCAAACCTAGAATTTGAAAGAAATGATCTCCTAGTTGAATTTTTTTATAATGCCATGTCTATCATCTTTGATGTCAGAATTTGCATTTATTTTTAATTTTTCATATTTTGACAAAGTAGTTCATCAAAAAATGAATGTATTTAAAAAATAGCTTCAGGTTTTAAATTTTAATAAGGATGTCAGCGAAAACTGCTGAAAAAGGTTTTAAAAGGTTTCATACTCATTTCAAATCTGTTTTTAAAATTTTCTAAAACCACCGAGAAAAAGCACCTCAAAAAATGGTCTAGAAAAAGTGTCCACCTGCGAAAAATAGTCCGCAGGCATGAAAAAATGCCAAAAAAAACATTAAAAAAAGGACTAATATAAGCGTTCGCATAACTATTTATTAACGAAGAAAGCTCATAGGAAAAAAGTTCGGCCAGGTGGCGACTTTTTCTAGGCCATTGTTTTGAAGCTCATTTTCTTGGCATCTAGGTGGTTTTAGAAAATTTTAAAAACGGATTTGGAATGAGTATGACGTCTATTTTCATCCCAGTTGCTTTTATTAGCTCCTCCTTTAACGAGACCTATTTTCATTTACTCTAAAAGCTTGTTGCTGATATCCTTACTAAAATTTGAAACCTGAAGCTATTTTTTAAATGATGATACATACTGAAAGAAAATTTTAAATTTTTTTTTTGATCTTTTGGATTGTCAAAATATGAAAAATTAAAAATAAATGCAAATTCTGTTTTATAACATCAAAGATTATAGACATGGCATTATAAAAAAAATTCAGTTATGAGATCATTTCTTTCAAAGTGGTTATTTAAGATCTTTGTACAGACCTACTTTAAATTCAAGGTAGTTTGGGTTCTGATTCGGACTCGAATTCTTAAATCAAATCTTCGGAATTGCTGTGAAATTATTTACGGAGCGAGTGAGTTTTACGAAGAATTTCATTTTTTAAGTAGCAAGTTTTAAATTTTTAAAAAATTAATTTCGAGTTGATTTTCAAAACCAGTTATAAAAAAGAGACAAAAAAGTCTACTAGAACTTTGCTAATTCTCTCGACACACAACAAATAATCCAATAAATATCTAATCAAAAAACTCATGTAAAACCTTTCCAAAATTGCTCCGAAAATAAAATTACTTCATTTTTTTCTCACTTTTCCTTCATCTAATCAACTTCTGACTTTGTCCATTACTTGTTTGCTCAATTTGTATGCAAAGTATCTAAATACCCGTTTTTCGTCTTGATGTATTTCCTTTTCTTTTTCAGTAAATGGCTTCAATTGTCGGAAGTAGTGCAGAAGAACGCGAACTTCAAATATGCCGATTAGGATGGTCACTGCTAATTCTTTGGCTTATAACTGTTATTTACATGACAAAAGTAATTTTTGTTTTTTTTTTAATTTTCTTGGGATTTCTCGAAACCGAGTGTCGAGGAAAAAGATTGGGGAGTATTTTATAGTCCACTCGGGAGAGTTTTTATTGCTTAGTTTCTAGGCAACTAACTGGTTATTCGGAATTATTAAATTATCTGTTTCTAGGCTAATTTTCAAGACATGGAGTCATTTAAATGAATTGGTTTATTATTGCGTTATATGCTCACAAGTTGTTTTTTTTTTAATTTGAACCGAAAAGCTTAAAAATAAAATAAAAAAATAAATTATATAAACCCCATCAAAAGTACGATAATGAATTTCCCTTTTCACATTTGGAACTTACGAAAATGTAAAAATTCCTCTAAGTTTAGCTTTAAATAATAATTATCAAGCTCATCTCAAATTCTGAAAATTTCAAAATAAAATCATATTAAAAAAAACTCATGAATTTAAGAAATTGTGAATTTTCTAGTTACATCATTGATTATAGACTACGGTCGAAATTGGGGCGAAACACAATTATTTGAATGTGGCTATTGTCAACTTAAAAATTTCGGATCATCAATTTTCTACTAAAAGACCGCAGCGCAACCGCTTGCAGGTAAAAGTAACATGACTTTGTGAGAGACTTAGATTTTTTGGGTAGGTCAAACTCAACTTGCATGAACAAGCATATTTTAGTTGACAATACATATTAGTAATGTTCTTTGGACCACCTGGGCTTCCATTCGAATTTTGATTTTTTTGCCTTGGATTTGGATCATGTTAATTGACAAGCTGCCTTTAAAGACAATATGCTACTTAATTTTTATCGTTTCAGAATTTAATTGAGAAATGTTGGCTTAGTTATTTAACACATTCGAAATTCAATTATGTCAATCACGTATACTTCGTAGGCTGAAGGATTATCGATATTCTTTCGCATAAATTGCATTGTACTAATTAGAGAAAGCTCTAATTTTTTTTTATTGAAATCAGTTAGGGCCAAATTAACTGTCACACTGTCTTTAATTTTAACACAATTGATTGAGTAGAATGCAATTTTAAAAAACCAAACCGTAAAATACCAATTCATTTCAGTTGCAAAAATTAAATTTTGATGGGGGATGGGAAATCACTTTTTTTTATTTTTGCGACTTATCGAAATCGAATGTGAAATATTTTTATTACCAGAATATGAGGAGCTACTGTAAAAACAGACCGATTCCAAACGCGCTCTCCTGACAAACCGCGATTTTTTGGCGTGTTCCGGTGCATGGACAAAACAAATTATTGGTCCAATAGATTCCAAAAATGTATTTATAACTCAAAAATAATATTTTCAATACGTACGGACACGGAAAACGCCATACAAAAATACAAAATTGCGAAAACAGTGGTGCGCGTTTGGAATCGAATTGAACGCACAGTACCTATTACTATTCCGATATTGAATTATTAATGACCTCAACAATATTTCTAGGAAATTTGGACAGGCGACACTTCAATCGGTTTAGAAGAAGCCCGCCTTCTCCGCGATCGAAAGAAATCAGTATTCGGTGACTACATCGATGAATCTGTCCTGTGATCTCCCAAGTTGAAAAATCTCCGAAAAACAACAACCAAAAATGAAACGAGTTAGTTGACATTTTCCCTCCTTTTTTTTTCATAATAATTGCTACTCTCAGAACAATAGCCTTCTTCTTTTTCTTCTTCATTTTTTGTTTTGTGAAGAAATGAGCTCTGAAAAAAACCGGCCTTTCCTTTTCCGTTACTCGCAGGTGTTTTTATATTTCATCAAAGAATATATAAATATCCTCTCTTTCTTGACCAAACAAAAATTGTTTTTATCGAAAGAAAAATGTTTTGTTCATAAAATAAATCATTTAAAAACTTCCATTTTTGCAGTTATGTGGTTCTTATAAACTATTCAATGTAATGTGGTGACACGCAAGAAATATATATATCCATATATTTCGTTTTGGCTCCTTTTCCCTCGTTAAATATATATTTATTCGCCTGATGCTTCTTCTTCTTATCAAAACATTTCTACCTATTTATTCATATTGCTGAAAGAAACATTGCCTTCTGATATTTTTTGAACCAGTGGAAAAATGATCAATCCGTTGGTTCCAACGTTTCCAACGATCAATGATAATTGTTCTGATCGGTTGTATGTTGGTGGATTCTCATCCGGATTGAGTTCTCATCAGATAAGGGTGAGTTCCAAGATCCTTTAAAGGAGGGCTATATGCAGGTTATAAATGTTGGTTATTGTCAACTCAAATATTCTTGATCATTGCGTTTTGAGGGCTGCTCAACCTCACAGACGCTCCGTACGCACGCACGCGGCTGCCGACACTCAACATACTGTAAAATTGGCGGGAAATTGATTTTTTCAAATTGTCCAGTGTGTTGAGTGTCGGGAGTCGCGTGCGTGCGTGCGTGCGGAGCGTCTGTGAGATTGAGCAGCCCTCAAAACGTAATGATCAAGAATACCTGAGTTGACAATAATCGATATGAAATCCAATTTTATATACCTAAATGATAGTGAAAACATTTGCAAAAAAATAGAAAAGGGCACCCGGAATCGAACTTCAGTCTCAAAAACGTAAAAGCGGCATTCCGGGTTCCCTTTTATACTTTTTTTCAAATTTTTTAGGTATATAAAATTGAATTTCAGATGGTTTTTGCAACATTTATGACCTGTGTGTAGTCCTCCAATTTTTGTAATTCAAAGCTGTATTTACCTAACTGTATATTCCACAAAATCTTCCAAAAATGATCTCCGTTATATGTAAGAAGAAAAAAAAACACCAGAAATTATTTTAAAGTACTTGAATTAAATATTAAATTAGTTTTTCATTCTTTTCCCCGAATTTGACACTCGTATCCAAGAAATAGACAAGTATTTCGCCAAGCGAATGACTTCAAACAGCTGAATCTAAGTTTTATTTAAAGAAAATGTGTCACTTTTCTATAATACGTCAAAGTTTCAAATAAATTATTTTCTTCACGAAATTTGACTACCTATAAAAGCAAAAAAAATGGTTTCGAAATTTCCTTTTCTAGTACACGAAAAAACACATTTACAGGGTAAGGCAGCGAATGGCCTAACTACTCGACCACGCGCGAGAGAGCACATGAATGTGAGAGTGTTTGCAATTGTTAAGCCATTTCTCCGCCTTAATCTGTAAATGTGTTTTTTCGCGTACTAGAAAAGGAAATTCCAAGAAATTTTTTGCTTGTATAGGTTTTCAAATGTCGTGAAGGAGATGAAAAAAAAGAATAGAAGCCCTAAATCAGTAAACAGTCCCTCTAATTATGGTGATGACAAACTAGTCTTAGTGGACCCTTGGTTTTAGTGGATTTAAATATTTATTTTCCAACGTTTCGGTTTATACAACAATTATCAGAGAATTTTCGAATTCATAAAGTAAAAAACCTTTTTCAGCAGCAAGTTCCATCCATATTAACTGGTACACTATCTTTAAAGACAGTGTTCCACCTATTTTTGAAGTTTCTATTATATATCAACAGCCAAAATTCAGCGTTTAAAGCTCTGTTTCCCTTCTTCATATTTTTTTCGAGCTGTATCTGAAACGTCGCTTATCGAGCAGCAATTAGCAAATTATGACCCGCTCAATTCATTCTAAACGCCAATCAAACGCGCGTGACTTTAAAGACAGCTGTTCAGTTAATTTGACCCTACCTGATCTTAGTTTCAAAAATTAGAGCGTTCTCTCATTAGTACAATGCAATTTATGCGAAATCACACCGATAAGTACACGCGTCATAGTAGCGGTCCAAAGTTGAAAAAATAAAAATTTGAATGCGCGCGTGTCCGTGCGACGCGGTCGGTGTCCGTGCAACGCGGTCAGAATTGGCGCGAAACACAATTATTTGAATGTGGCTAAATAGTGGTATTGTTCTTTGGATCACCCGCGCTCTCATTCGAATTTTGATTTTTTGCCTTGAATTTGGATAGTGTTAACTGACAAGCTGCCTTTAACAACACCTGACATTACCATTGTTCTTTAATCCTTAAAATATTGTTCAAAAAACTCCAACAATTTTGAATATTTTTAATGATTTTCTAGAACTTGATCCTGCAAGCAAGTCAACCACTTGAAATCTCGATTGAAATCGTCGAAAATGGAATGAGAAGACATCGAGGATTCGCATTCGTTCAATGTCGAAACTCCACAGAAGCTACAATTTTGTTGACAAAATTTTCAGCAGTAATTTCCTGCTTTTTCCTACACGATAATATTCATTTTTCAGGTTTTCTCAAAAGTAAACTTCGCTAAGCGTGAATCAAAACCTGCCGACGCTGTGATGAATAATGTAAACGAATGTTAAACCCCCTGATTCACTTCTTCTGAATATTTTATGATTTTTCTAGATTTCAAATGTTTTCGTTCGTGGGCTGTCGAAAGATTTAACTGATTCGAAATTGTATTCCGCGTTTGGAGGAACTTCAGAAGTCTCTGATTTATTTTTTTTCAACATTTTCGATTATTAAATTAAAATTTTGATTTTTTAGGGTGTTGTCCAATGTCATGTAGCAGATGGTTATGGTTTTGTTCTATTTGATACTCGGCAAAATGCAGAGAAGAAGATTTTAGAAATGGATGGGAAAATATTGGTTTAAAAATCTATTTTTTTAAAAAGAAACATCTTAAATATATTTTTAGGAAGGTCAACGAATATCAGTGACATGGGCACGACCAGATATTGGAGGGCGAAAACGAAAAAGAGCAAATGATACGATTTCAAACGAGAATTCTATTGATCTATCACCATTTCTTAAACGTCCCTTGCAGTTACAACAAATCCAACCGACTAATTTTTCAATTCCAATTCTTGGGAATCACCCATTATTGGGAATAACCCCATTTTTAAGTCCGTCACTACTACCACCTCATAATCAGTTTATCAGAAGTCCTGACTTTCCACAACTATTCAATTTCCTAGTTTAAATATAAAACGTTTTTTTAAACGTGAATAAATATTTTGTTTAACTTTGTTAAAAGAGAAATCATTTGATTTTCCAAAAATGCATAAAAATGACTATTTTCATAATCTTCATAATAGTGATGTATGATACGTTGTTCTTTGTCCAGCTTATATTGCAAACCTTATAGCAAACTCGTGAAATTATAACAGCGGCCGTAAGTGCATTTTGTGATCAATATACTGATGCATGTTTGTCGCTTGATATTGGATTTGAGAAAACTATTCAAGTTGATTCGATTTGTGATACGTAAGTAGTTCTGAAATTAAAAAAAATGTAATCGGAGAGGGAAGATTGGGGAAAATGAGTGATGATGACGCATTGATCCAATCAGTAAACATATTGGAAAGATTATCCATATTTATATAAAAATATTATCAAAATTTATATATCACATGCAAATTTTACCATCTACTGTTGTGTTATTTTGAAAATATGGTATAAATTGTATTGGAAAATGGTTTAAAGAAGGGCTTTACGGAGATAATGAATGTCACTAGGATGTAATAGACTTCCAAATCTATTTTTAAAATTTTTTGAAACCACCTAGAAGCCGAGAAAATGAGCTTCAAAACAATGGCCTAGAAAAAGCGGCCATCGGCGAAAACTAGTCCACAGGCATAAAAATCCAAAAAAAAAAATTAAAAAACATAAATTAAAATGAAAAAATATTAAAAAAGGACTGATATAAGCATTCTGTATAACTATTTATTATTAACGAAACACGAAAAAAGCAAAAAGTTTGGCCAGATGGACACTTTTTCTAGGTCATTGTTTTGAAGCGCATTTTCTCGGCTTCTAGGTGGTTTTAGAACATTTTAAAAACAGATTTGGAATGAGTATGAAGCCTATTTTCATTTCATGTAAATTTATTATCTCCGTAAAGCCCTCCTTTCAAATTTGAAATAAAGCTGGTAGAGTAAAATAAAGTAGTAAACTGTCTTTAAAAAGTATTCGGGTGTTTTAAAAATTTACTTGGATTTTGTCGCAAGTACCTCTCAATTTGATTATTTATTTTCAAGCGAGGATTGTAGTAAAATGTTGTAAAAGTTGTAAAAGTTGTAAAATAAATTTCACCAAAATTTAGCTTAATGAAAATATCGCTCGCGACGCACCCGATTCACTTCAAGTGTCTCTTTTCCCTTCTCGTAAATCTACAACAAGACCTAGGGTGCGGCAAGCGCGGTGAAAGATGTTTTAAAAGTTATTTATCAGTTTTTCGTTTGGCAATGGATGTAAAAAAATTGAATTGATTATTCACTCTTTTCAAAAATATTAATTTTCGTCATAATTTTTGGGAGCTTAAAGATAGTGTACCAGGTACTATAAAATACCTTTAAATTATTTAGAAAGAAATATAAAAGTGTGTAAAAGTCTTATTTAAATAGTTTTGTCCATTCACTAAAGATACATTTTCAGAACTCCTCGCATCACACTCAATATTCTTAAAGCTGATAACTATACACCACCGCCAAAATTTTCAAATCAGTGGGTGAATTTGACAACAGGAAGAGAAACTGATGCTGATTTGGTAACATTTCAACTTCAAAAATCTATTTTTTTTCTCACAATTTCAGCTAGATGATCTACCAAATTCTAGTATTTCTTCTCTTTCGTCCACTACATCTTATTGGTCTTCATTGACTTGTAATCAATTAAAAATTTATTAAAACTTGGAATATTTTGATTTCAGCGCTTGGTGAAAAAGTGTCGAGTATAATTAAACTAAAACCGAAGAATAGTAAAGATCAGCCGAAACATAATCGGAAACCGATGAAGGATCTAGGAAATGTGTTTGAGAAGCAGGTTGCTGTGAAGTGGGAATTACCATCCGGTGAATTTTATGCAGTGATGTACTCGCCTTCGGTTCCGAATAGAAAGTTGAATTTTAGAAAGTCGACCACTGAATTGAAGACGGTTAGTTCTGATTGATAAGAAATTATATATATATTTTTTTTAAATATTTCAGGCTCAAGAAGTGTTGGCAACCCGCGAGAAGCCAAAAGCAAAGCAAACTGAACTGTCGGATACAACCGATAAAGATTGTATGACTTTGTTGACACAACAATCAACATCGGTATGTTTTTTTTCAATATTTGAAAAATTAAATTAATCGTTATTTTTTTAAGAGAGAGACATTACTAAAAGAGATCAATAGAGAACTCTCTATGATGTCTTCAAGCAGAAAGTCTAGAAAAAGTGACAAGTCAACGAACACTAGTTCTTCTGTCCGATGTTCCCCTCAAAGTACGTCGAGTTCTCTCACAGATACATCAGAAGAGGTGAAACAGGAAGATAAAAAACCAGTGAGTGACAATTTCTAAACAACCTTTTTTTTGACAACCAATTTATTCAGGCAATCTCCATCAAACGGCGCTCAGATACTGGAGAATTGACAATTTTGGAAGAGAAGGATGGAATCGTGAAATTTGTTTGTTTCACAAAGCCAATGAGAAAAGAAAAATAAATTAATTTTGATTATCTATACAATGAATAAAGGGAGCGGGGAGCACCCGCACAAAATTATTAGAAATATAATTTTCAAATCAACAGCGATTGAGTTCTGCACACCATAAAGCATCAACAACCTGTTGATCAACAAATTTTGCCAAGTCTGCAATTTTCTTGTCAGCCATTTGGTAACATTGATCAGCATTTCGACCCTTTGGGATGGTTGAACATGCGGAATTTGCGAAGGATGTTATATCGGTCTGAAAGTTGGATTTTTATTTTAAAGATAATTTTGATTAAATTTTAATGTTAATTTTGATGTAAACCTTTGACGTAACTGCATAGTTTTTCGCATTTTCGAGCATTCGTTCACAAAATGCACATGTTAATCGCTTTTCATCCTGTAAAAATTAAATATTTAGACATCTTAAATATTGATTGTATAAACTACCACTTCTGGCTTCTCGGTAGTTGTAATAGAGTTCTCCAAAGAAAGTGATTTGTCAATAGAGTTTCGTGAGATGTATTTTGGTCGGTGCGGTGGGAGAATTACCTGAAAAGTGTACCCATTTTTTTAAAATTCAATATAAATATTATGTTAAGAATGTGAGTCATGTTTTTTTTATTATTACAACATTGGTTCTTTATTTTAGTTGAGACTTAATTTGCACAATGAGCCTATTTTTTATTTGGTGTTTTGATCTTTTGAAGTTTTGAAATTCAAATTTCAACGACGATTCAAACAGACAAAACAATCAAAAGTTTCTGGTTTTTAGATTATCATTTATAGTTGTCCATTAGATCGAAAATATCACTAGACGGCATTAAGCAGCTCCCAAAGGAATAAGCCTTTTTAAAGTCGAATGTATTTGCAAAAATCATTTCAAATACTTCATTTTTGATATCAATTTTGCAGCGAAAGTATCAATTAATTTTTTTATTTATGGCATAAACTCATGAAATCATCATGAGTTATAATTATCGTTAAAGATACGAAAACAGATCTTTTCTAGGTGTTGAGAAGTTTTCTCATTTTCACACTTTTCGATAGACAAATACGAGTTGAGTGCATTATTTTTTGTGTGTATTTAAAGGCAGTATGCCACTTATTATATCTCGGCGTTTGGATGAGTTTTATTGATAACTGATGGCTCTTCAGAATCTTAAAGGTTTTTTTAAAAGTTATCAAACCACAATATGACTCACATTTCTCTGTGAATTTGAACTGTTTTTTGATTTTTTAAAAAAGTTATTTTTTGAGATGATTTATTGAGAATTAAACTGAAATAGTAATATATAGTTATTTTTTCATTTAATATATATTTTGCTTGTTCTATTAAAGATCATCAAAACAAAGCTCAAACTTCAGACATTTTAAAATCAAAATCTTCAAATTTGTTTTCTGCCTTTTTATCATTTCGGGAATTAAACATTCTGATCCCGGTTGAGATTAAAACTACATCGTAATACTTGAAACATCAGTGGATTATATTTTCAAACTAACAGAAATGTTTTTTTACTCAGGGAATTTTTCGCGGATCCGCCATTTCAACTAGTTACTATTGAAATGGCGGATCCGCGCACTGGTTTTTGTCTTCCCGTGCAGTGACCGCCCCACTGTTATATGCGCGGATCGGCGGAAAATTCCCTGATTATAAGGAAACCGGGGTCACGAATTTCAGTTGAGATCTAGCTCATTTTAAGGAGAAGAGGAGAGGCTAAGAAACTAAATATGCACTGGAATGTTGTCTAAATTTGAACTTTGATAAGACTTTTGATAACTTGGCTCAACCCCAATATCAATTCCTAAAATTTTAGTTTCTTTCTCACAAGTGTGAACTCTTTCTAATTATTCTAATTAATTGGTCTCATCATGAACCGATTTCGCAGAGTTCCATTTTTAAATACCTCTTATTTACCTCCAACATATTCCTATGACCGATTCTATCCGGACTTTCTTCTTCCTCAACTCGTCTGATTTCTTTCGTAGTAGTTGGTAAAGGTGTCGTTGTTGTAATCGTTGTAGTCGTTGTTGCAGTTGTAGTTGTAGTTGGTCTCCTTCTAGTCGTCGTCGTTGTCATTTCAGTTGTAGGTCTCTCATATATTTCCTCAATTCCTGGGTATTCTGGTGTCGTTGGTGTCTCATCTATTGGTGGAAGTGGTCCTCCGACTGCAAATGGGTTCGTTTCTTCACAGAAGTTCATGCGAACGCAAACATCTTTCGATGAAAGATCATAATTTATTGAGTAATATATTTCTGGAAGTGATGTTTCGACAAATGCAAAGCATTGATCCTAAAAAATGGATATTTTGATTAAAGTCAAAAAATTAATCTTTAAAAACATACAACCTTAAAAACTGATGGAAGAACTCGACATTTCTCATAAAGTTGATTACGAAGCTGATTTTCAGATAGACCAACTCGATGCTTAGTCACTGACAACAACTGGGTGCACATAAAACAACCCAAATTTGAAGGAACATTTCCATTAGGTGATGGAGACGGCGGAATCTTATATTCCGACACATCTTCTCTCCAAAAATAACCAAGTGAAATTTGAAAAATAGAGGAAAATATAAGAATACGAAACGTCGCGGTATTCATCACTCCAATTTCGTAAAAATGCGAGAAACAAAACGATTTCATTCCCCACTGACCCTCAAGCACACTGTATAAGGTATCCCCATTTCATAAGGGGTGGAAAACAGTGTGTGATATAAAGATACGCAGCAACAAGAGATGTGCGAATTTGAGCACCGTTTGGAGAGCATCATTGAGCAGAAAATACACATTGGAAAGAAAACGAACGGCTGAAGGAATTCAACTGTATTGTATGAAGTTTTGTTTGAAAAATCAGAAGTGGGGATATAAAAAAGAATCCCCATTTAATGGAAAGTTATGTATCTATTCCAAATTTTTTACCCCGTTTTTCTCTAAATCGAATAAATTAGCATAAGAGATTCGTTTCCGGCGATGTAAAAGGAAAAAAAAAGATGAGGATAAAAGTATTTTTTTATGTAATTGATTATAGATTCATTTCTATGCAATGTCCCGAAGATATTTTTCTTAATATTCAAATGAGCCGGAGGGGCGGCACAGTGATGTTTAGATTTTATTGCGGATGCCAGTTTTCGTAAATATGATTATTACATTTTTTTTCCTTTTTCAATTTGTCATGTTTTTTCGAGGAAATCAGACTATATTAATATGGGCGGATGTTCCCAGAGACCACTTATTAGAGCTCTTCGTGGAAAAAATATGAATTTAGTTTGATTATTGGAATTTTTTTAATCCTGAAAAGAGCCCTGGGGAAAGGTTAACGCGAACTTTTCGCATAAACTTGTTTTAATGAGTCATAAACAACAAATCATAAAGTCAGCGTCATTTTTCCGTTCTTCGCTCCATTTTGTTGTGCGGGAAAGAAAAAATATTCTAGTTCACAGGCCCGTTTTTTCTGTTTTGTTCCGATTGGCAGACCAATTTGGATAACATCTGCGTCCAGCGTTCTTTGTTGTTGTTTATTTGAAATGTCTATTGAAGCTCATTTTTAGAAACTGGGAAACAAAAAGAAGTAAGTTTTTTCCGGGGGAATGTGTTGGTCCAAAGTTACTGTTGGCCATCTAAACTTAAAGACAATATTCCACTTTCTTCCGATACATCTGTCGGCAGAGTTTTGAAGTTTGTTTGATCAGTATAAACCTGTTTTGTTCCAAGCTTAAATTATTGCGATATTGTCAAGCTAACAATTTTTAACCATCCATTTTCTACCGAAATACGCAGCTTAGGGAAAGCAATTCACCGGAATATTTCCATTTTGTCCAGGACTTGTCCACGAACAGTCCCGGGCATTTACAGTTTTGCTCAACATGTCTGATTTTCAAATACTAAATGGAAGCTGACCTCCTTAGTAAAATTATGTAGCTCCACCTAATTTTCGAGCAATGTTACACATTTTTTGTTGGCGGCTTTATTTGATCGAAAAGTGAAATAATGAAAAATAAATGCATATTTCAGTATCAGAGATTTCAGCTAGAGCTGTAAAATTCCAGTAAGGAATTCAGGAAGGCTCTCGCTTTAAGTTTCCGTTGGGTTTGTGAAAATCGGCTATGTTAGAGCAAAACTGTAAAAGTCCGGGACTGTCCGTGGACAAGTCCCGAACAAAATGGGAATGTTACAGTGTATTGCTTTTCCCGAGAGCATGACCGCTCGCAGGTAAAAATAGCATGAATATGTGTGAGACTTAGATTTTCTGGGTAGATCAAACCCAACTTGCGTGACACATATGTTAGGTTGACAATGTATATCGCGCGCATTTGAATAAACCTATTCTGCGATTTTAGTTGTGACTAAACACTCTTCACATTTTTCCCCGGAACATTTTTTAGCTCCTAGTTTGCCTCAGTTTCAGCGACGTTCCTATCCTATCAACATAGTCGTTTCCGGCGAATCCAGAATAAAAAGCATTGACTTGTCGGAGTTTCTAGGTTGCTATGAATCACATCTCTATATTTTTGAATTTTTAACAATTGAAACAAATCAAAAGCATTTTTTTAAAATGAATTTTCAAAAAATCTTCCCAGTATCAAATCCAAAACGGTCCAACCTTCCAGCTCTCTAATGATCCTCAAACCACCATGCCAAATTTCGATAGATTTGTTTTCCCCATTTTACTTCCTCCCCACTTGTTTTATCTTCTTCTGTTTTCAGACACTTTCATTCACTAATTCTTTTTTCCGCTCAATTATCGCCTCTAACTTTTCTTTTTCATTCGCTTCTCCAAAAATGTGTGTAAATGTTTTTATGCCCCTTCTACAAACTTGTAACTCACAAATTGAAAGTAGCAAGGCGAAAAAAAGGAGATTTCTAGATTCAACATCATAGCTCTTTTTTTTACTAATCGTTATGTACCGAGATCGCAAATGACGGGTCTGAAAACAAAACATAGAACTCTTTGGGTTGTTCTGAGTATTTGAAATATATTTTTATCTCTTTAAATATCGGATTAGAGAAATAGTAATCCAATGGTTGATTACTCAAGAGAGAGCTTTTTTCAAAATCGAATTAAGAAAACAAAAACTTAAATTCGAATCAAGTTAAACTTCCGAGTAAAAAAGAATCGAATGCATCCGCGCATGTTTTGGTCATTCGCCTCTCTGTTTTTTCTCTTTTTTCGAGGGACACATTCTAATTGTTTAATTTTATTTAAAATCTCCAGTGTCCAATGTTCTGGTTTATTTTCATTCTCAGAAGAATCTTTTTTCCTTCATGGTTTTTATTCGATAAATTAAGTTATCTTCTAAAAATGTCTCAACCAAAATTTCTCGAAAAACTGGACGAAAAGGTGCCAAAAATGAGAGGAAAAGATCGATCATAAATTTGTTTCTGTGTTTAGAAGATGAATGACTCATTTCTTGTTACATGTTATTCCTCCCTCAATTTTTTCAGGATCCTTTTAATTTACATTTCTTTTCCTTTTTTTTTTGGTTTGCCAATTATTCTTTTGCTTTGTTTTCTAGAATGATGTTCTGATTTTTAGGCCATAATTTGAAGAGAGTTGCTCCAGTCCAGTACGTTTCAAAAACTATTGGTATGAAGTTCAGTTATTTGAAATTTTTTAAATCTAAAAGCATCAAATTCTTGACTTTCTGAGTCTTAATCGACATTCATGACGATATTACGACTTTGAATATCATTCGAAGTATTATCAACTCAAATATTCTTGATCATGCAAGTTGGTTTTGACCTACCCAAAAAGTCTAAGTCTCTCACAAAGTCATGATATTTTTATATGCGAGCGGTTGCGCTGCGGTATTTAAGTAGCAAATGGATGATCCAAAATTTTTAACTTGACAATACCGCACCACGGTTTCCTATTGTCTACTCAAATATTGTTGATCATTTCGCTTTCTCAACCACACTAACGTTCCGCATACACGCGGCACGGTGGCCGACACCCAACACACTAGAAAATTATTTGAAAATTCACTTTCCCGCGATTTTTCCAGTGTTTTGAGTGTGGGAGGCCACCGCGTCGCGTGCTTGCGGAGCGGCAGTGTTGTTGAGCATCTCTCATAACACAATGATCAAGAATATTTGAGTTGATAATAATATTCTTGGAAAAATCCTGTGAATGTTTAGCTTCCTCGATCATGTTTAGAAAAAAAACACTAATTTCCATATATCTTCCATTTCCATATATCTACAAACAACTTATAATTAAGCGTGACTTCGGCGTAATGAAATATTTTTACTGAACTGGAATTTTCAGGCTCGATCGTGCCACCATGTGCTTTGCTCAATTTTTAGAGCGGGAAATTTTCTCATTATTAAAGCAAGAATAGAAAATTTTTGCTGAGTTAACACTAATCAACACTTTTCAACTTCAATTGTAATAAAATTATCATTTTTTCTAACAATTTAAAATTTTGCATTCCCATGAGACCCCAATCAATTTTTTCTGAATTTTCTTTCAAACCTGAAAATTATAGATGTTTAAAATTAACACTTTGCAACAATACACATGCTCATCAGACTCAAAAACTCTTCAATATCCTGAAATTTTGGAAATAAAACTTCAAACTCTCGTCCACTCTTATGTCCAAGAGAGAGAAGATATGATAAGCTTGTCAATCAAAAAGTCTTTCAAAAATTTTCGGGAATGTGTTACTTTTTTTGCTTTTTTTATTTCATAGAATATTAGAATATTACTAAAATCTTTGAATACTGTTTGTAGTGGCAAAATGCCAAACCCCACCTCCAAAAAAATAAGATATATATATTCTCATTTTGATTCCCACGCATTCTCCTGACTAGCCCGAAAGAAATGCACTTTTCGAATGTCACTATCGGGAAAATGAGTGTGAACGAAAAAAAAACATAATTCTATGTTTATCGATAGTTTAAGTTTTTAGATTTTCATTTATACTTCGTTTTTTTTTTCTTTAACGGGCCGGGTCGGAAGAATACTAATGTTGTTTAATTAATTTCTCCCTTTTAATTTCTTTTTTTTTTGCAATTTTTCATTAGTGTTCTGCTAAAATATTTGATTTTCAAAAATCTTACTTTAAAACTTTGATATCAAAACCGCGTTCGTTGATTTGTTTTGCCTTTAAAATAATTTATTTAATCCAAAATTGCACAATGGTATTTATTAATTTTAAAAAATAAAAAAGGAAAAATACTGGAAAAAAGGGAGAAAACCCTAAGCTCGTGAGAGCGGAAAAAAATACCTCCCTCTTGCCGAGGTGTTCTGTCTACCGTAATCTGCAATCGTGGCGAGACCCTCGTTCGCAAAGTGCGTGTTCCTTTAAAAACGGGTCATTTGTTAAAATGACATGTATTTTCATACTTACAAATGTCTCAACGCGATTTGCAGAGTACTGTAGGGCGTCAGAGGGGGTAAATTTTTCCTTTTTTTTTCAAAATTAGTCCCATAAGAGCGCAAAATTAATACAACTACTCTGAAACTTGAACAATTTGAAATTTTGTATATCGCGCCAAATCTGACAGCATACAGTTCTTGCAATGCTGGTTTTCGAATGTTTAAGGTCCTTTTTCTTTTTCCGATCTACGTCTCTTCTATCACCACACTCTCTACTATCTGAGGTGACGAGACCATGTGTGCGGTAGAGCACGCTTGCAAGCCGCTTTGCTGTTGATGACCAATACAATATACAGTCCCGGAAAAAAGTTCGATGCTATTTTTTAAAAACTTTTTATTCGTTTTGGGAGGGAATGAATTAAATGCACACTCTCTTTAAATAGCGTGAAAAATTTAGATAAATATTATTATTTTTGGCGGTATTCTTTTCGAATCGAATGTTTTTAAAAATTTTCAATGAATTGGGTTTTTGTTTATTCCATACTTAACAAGTAAGTATCTTTTGAAAAATTTCGTTCTCCCTACATTTGTATTTTCTCAACGAAAACTTATATACAATAATGACGAGTTGATTTATGAAATCTATGTTTCAAAACAAACTCACATATTAAAATAAGAACACGAAAAAAAGAACTGAATCGCTTAAACCGCGGCTTATAGTCTTCTCAAAACAAGAACTATTATATTTCGTTTAAAATATGTTCATCCTTCCCAAAACATTTTTTCTCCTCAAAAACGATCATTCATTTTCTTTGAACTTTTTTTCAACATTCTCTATCTTTGGAGAAGCCGAATTCCGCCGTCTTCTTTTTTCAAAAACTCACAAGTCAGTTTCAGTGCATACCAAATCATGATTTATGTTATTTTCTTGGCGAGTAATGTTTCTTGAAAGCTGTTTCCTTGTGGCTTTCAAACCCCCTTATCATATCTAAAACCAATCGGATGTAAATATAAAAAATGCTACTTTATTCTCAGCCCTCCTCCAATCTTATATACATTTATTTTCATTTTCCGCTTCTTCTTTTTTTTTCCTTCTTACCCATAATCCAATTCATCGCTCTTCAAACATAAGCCATTTCCACCATTTCCGGAACGGAAAAGGGTCGAGGAAAAAATCTCGATATTCTTCATTATCTGTGTTTTTTCTTAGAACATATTGCCTCAATGATTTTTAATTTTCAACATCTACACGTTCTGTCTGTTTTTATTTTACTTATCATCACTTCTGGGTCTCTTTTTCTTTTGTTCAAGGGAATTCAGGTAGAAAGCGATGCTCAAACATTTTTCTAATTTAGTACAACATTGAGGATTGTAGTTTGATTCGAAAAAGAGATCGGTTGAATGGGAAGTGAAAGAGAACACCAAAAAATCAGGAAAGTGTTTCCTTGAGCACAAAAAATCTAATTCCTTATTTCGTTTTAATTCAAATTTCACAAATTGTGTTTTAAAAAATTAGTTTTTTTAAGAGATTGCGATAAAAGTTTCGTTTTTTCATTACCTATAATTGATGCAACCTCACAGCCGCTCCGCACGCACGCGACGCCGTGACTACCCACTCAACACACTGAAATATTGGCGGGAAAATGAATTTTTCAAATTTTCCAGTGTGTTGAGTGTCGGCAGTCGCGTCGCGTGCGTGCGGAGCGGCTGTGAGGTTAAGCATCCTTCGGAACGCAATAATCATACTGCCAAATAATACTGCCAAATAAATTTAAAAAATAAGAAAAAATAGCACAAGAAAAGTGTTCAAAGTAGGAAAATAATTTTTTCGAATTTATTTTCTTTATTTTATCTTTAAAGGGACATACGGTATCGTGGCGAGACCACGGTATTTTTTCGAAAAATAAACTAAATAAGCTTGAAGGTATTATTCTCAGTAAGTTGGTCTGGATTTAAGGGGGTTAATTGAAAAAAGAACTGGGCTTATCCTAAGATTCAATTAAAATCCGACCAGTGTGAAAACAATTGTGGAACACTAATTTTAAAAGAAGACTTCACTGGATCAATACCTGTCTAAAGGATGACAGTATACCTCAAATTCAATCCAAATACAAATTTTGAATTTTCTAAAAATTGATTTTTGAAAAATGAAGCTGAGAAAAACTTGCTCGAAATTGAAATGACCTAGAAAAAGCTTCAGTCTGTCCGAACTTTGTTTTTTTTTCGAGTTTTCTACGTTGGATTAATTTTTATGAACTTTTTGTTAATATGAATTTTTTGATTATTCCGGTCATAAACTTCTAACTTTCAATCGATCGATATTTGTCCTAGGCCTTCTTTTTGAAGCCAATTTTCTTTACTGAAGCCATCTGATTAAATGACGTTCTCGGGAAAATATGAGAATTTCCCCTTTTTTTTTAATAAAAAAAAATTCCGCCACTGGTACAAAAAACATACACACCAACCACATTTATTATACTATTATGAGACATTGTTCGTATTTTTATATAGTATTCGAGGGTTTTTGTGTTATTTTTTTTATTTCAGCAAAAAAATCGAACACAAAAAACCAACCTAACATTTTTTTTCCACATTTTCAGAACTTGGAGTATTTATATTTGTTTGTTGTGGTTTTGCGTTTTTTAAAGCTTGAAAATAATAGTAATTTTGAAAAAAAAAAGAAGGATTTCTGCCGTTTTTTATGGGTGTTTTTTTATTCTGTTGAAAATGCATTAGGACATCATGACACTCTTTTTGGTTCTGGTATTTTAACCAGGGGGTCCAATTTCAATATCTGGAAGGAAAAAAAACGAAAGAATAAGCAGTATCTTTGAAAGTTTTTTTTCTTATTTCATTCGTCTCCAAATTTTTTTCAAAAAATTTCATCGTTTTCCGACTCGAATTACAATCATGACTTTTTTTTCGCAGTTGTGAATGGAAAGGGAACATTTGATGAATAAAATTCGGTTTTTGAGGAACGCTTCAATGTGGAATCATTTCAAAATTTTCAGATTTATTTTAGAAAATCAATATTTTTCCAGATTTGAACTCACATCTTATGACCTAGAAATCCAAAGAAGTAAAATCTAGGCCATATTGCTAATTTTTTCCATTAAAGGAGGACTTTTCGGATATAATAAACGTACTTTAAGTGAAAATAGACTTCATTCTCATTCCAAATCTGTTTTTAAAATTTTATAAAGCCACCTAGAAGCCGAGAAAATGAGCTTCAAAACAATGGCCTAGAAAAACCTGGCCGAACTTTTTCCTATGAGCTTTTTTCGTGTTTCGTTAATGAGTAATTATGCAGGATGCCTATAACAGCCCTTTTTTTTAATGTTTTTTCTTTTTTTTTTGGATTTTTTATGCCTGCGGACTAGTTTTCGCCGGTGGCTACTTTTTCTCGGTCATTGTTTTGAAGCTCATTTTCTCGACTTCTAGGTGGTTTTAGAATGTTTTGAAAACAGATTTGGTATGAGAATGAAGCCTATTTTCAGCCCAGACGTATTCATTAGCTCCGTAAAGTCCTCCTTAAATAATTTGTCGCTAATTTTTTCTTAAAAATATGCAAGTTTTTCAAGGAAATAGAAAAACCACTAGTTTTGTAGATCCCTCTAGTTTTTTTTTTGATAATAGAAATGTTTGCTATACATGCGGTATCTCCCGCACACAACCTAATTCTCTTTTTTTGCTGCTACATTTGCTTTTTGATGCTGGTCACCAACAAAATTTTGAACTCTCAAAAAAACCGGAATAAGAGTCAATCGAGCGGTAAATCTGTCTTTTTCTACGTAAAATTATTTTAGCCGGCTATTGTTCCGAATATAAAAAAAACTTATTCCATGATTTCTTTCATAGTGCTTTTGGTTGTTTATTGAAAAGTCTTGAAGAATTAAAGACAAATCTATAATTTCTTGTTGTTCGGTTATACAATTCCCCAATCCAAATGTTTCCGTTTTCTCTCAATCTCTCTTGATACAATGATATTTCCCCCATACCTAATTGTCTATTCATTTATGCTAAACTTTTCCGTTTTTTTTGTGTTTCTCATTTGATTTTTTTTCTGTGACTGGATACAAAATCTTCTCTGCAAAAAAACAAAAAATTTCAATCTTTTCTCATTCACATTGTTTTCCATTTTTTTCTCGAACAGTTTTAAAAATGGTAAACATTTTTTGCCCATTGTTGTTGTTTTCAGTTTTCTTTTTTTTTCTATTTAATATTCCGATTAAAATTGGATGGCATTCGTGTTTCTGATGGTGAAATTTCACTTACGAGGGACAACAAAAAACAAGCGGATAAATTATATAAATAACGGGGAAGTGATGAGTTTTTAAATGAAATTGACGTTCGTCTGAAAAAAAAGAAAGAAAAACAAAACTGCATTATATTTATTTATTTTTTTGAAAAAAGGCGTTCGACCAATTTTTGTGCACTTTTGAACTATTGATATCCTTATCCCATGTGTTCATGTTATTTTGCATTATTGTAGAACTTCCTGGATTATTTAGGAATTTTCGGAATACTGAAAATAGAACAGCTTTTGAGAGGTCTCGTGTTTTCTAAGGATTTATTTTTGAACGAGTTTTTTTTAGGAAATAGTGATTTGGAACTTTTCCAAGAATTGAAAAAAGCCTTTCATGTTAGCAGTGGCTGAAAAAAAATATGGCCAATAAAATTTAGTTTGACAATAGTGAACCTAACACAAAATTTAGGGGTTTAAAATACTTTCCGTCAGAACCGGAAAGTATTCTTCAATTGCTCATCTCAAAAAATTCTCATAGGATCTAAAAATAGGTTTTTTAAATGGTGATGATGCTCATTTTTGTTTCGCGCCCATTCTGACCGCGTTCCAACAAAAATTATTTGTAACGTTATTAATTTGAATATTTAAACTTTAGTGATAAAATTATAAGTTGGACACTATCTTTAAAGACAGCATGCCAGTTAAGTCGACCCAAGTTCACACAAAAAATAAAGTTTAATGCGGGTTCAGAATATCGAGAAAACAAAACAAATCTATGGCGCATTCAAATAACTGTGTTTCGCGCCAATTCCGACCGCGTTGCACGACCCTGCGCGGATTGAAATTTTGATTTTTGATACTTCGGATTTTTGATCCTGCCATTATGAGCCGCTCATTTTTTCGATGTTCTTTCTTATAAATTTCCTTTGTAATAATGAGAATAAGCTCTAATTTTTGAAATTAAAATCTGACTTTTACTGATACACTGTCTTTAAATATAAAGTTCCATTTTTATCAACATCATTGTCTTGGTTAACTCTTGCTTGAATCACGACTTCAATTCCTATTCTAAATTTCAACTGAAGACAATTTCCGTTCAAATCGGAGAACATTCGAAAAGTGCATTCTTAAAGTTTGAGACTGAAGATTAAACGAAGAAAAAATCAAAGATTGTTTTGAACAATTGGAAATATCCAAAAATTATAAATAGAAGGATTATTTTGATTATATTATAAAAAAGCTTAAATTGCCAAAAGAGGTTTTATTATTATTTTTTTCAATAAGCGTTCAATGGCATTTTTTTCGCAATTTTTTGAAAGGGTACTGTAACAGAAATCCACAATAAGTAAATATCTCCTTATTTCCTTTAAAATTAATTATCCCCATAATTATAACGATTTGAACTCATTTCTCTAAAGTGCAAAACTGAGTCATCCAGACATTGTTTGATAAGTTTTTCCTCAAAAAGTTGTAATACGAAATCTGAGCCATTCTCATGTTTTCCACCCGTAAAAACCATCAACACATTTCCTTCCTCCAATTTTTTCAGCTTGCAGAACATCACTTCATTATTTGCTCGAAGTCCTTCAATTAGCACCCCTTTTTGCCCCCTTTTTAGTACCCGAAAACATTTTTGTGCGAGTGTTTTTTCCTTCGTATTTTTTTGCCATCTTCTTCCAACTATTCGGTTGCATCCTCTTGTCTGTTTTTCCTCAACGAAATCAGCTGCTTTATTTCCTTTTAGACAGCAGACCATCACTTTTTTTTTATATCTCGCTCGTTTACAACACTGAAATTTTGAGAAAAATCGCAAAAATTAGGAGTAGTTTGAAGTTAGTGCTGGGATTTTACATCCGGCGGGTAGAAGAGAGTGAAAACCACGATATTGAGAAGTATTTTTTGGGATTTAAAGGAAAAAAACCGCCAACATTTTTCCTATTTTCTACATATTTGGATTTTTCAGCTTTTTCGGCCATTAAGTTTTGTTAGAAAGGCTGTAAAGGTAGGCACTATGAAAAACATTTCATCAAGAGATTCGGATGCAAAAAAAGCTATTTTTGACTTGTTTACTGGGATTTTTTCATTTTGTATTGTCAATTTAACATTTTTGGATCATCCATTTTCTATTGAAAGACCGCATCGCAGCCGTTCGCAAGTAAGAATAGCACAGATGCATGAGAGACTTAGATTTTCTTGGTCGGTCAAAACCAACTTGCATGATCAAGAATATTAGAGTTGATAATAGCAAACATCTAATCGCGTTTTAGATAGTTGAATTTATTTTCTGACTGAAAAACTGCCTTATATTGGGTTTTCATTCCACTTAAATTCATTTAAATTTGAAGTGGATGTACTGTTGAAATAAATCGGAGCATCGGACGCTCTACAAAACACAAGCTATTTTTGAAGTATTCCAGGGACCTTCGTTAAGGAAATATTATTTTTGATCCATGAATTCATTACTGATATCCGTTGGACCAATTGTGAAAAATTTTGTTTTCTTACGTCCACGGGAACATGTCAAAACAGGAGTATGTTCGGTAGATCGCACTGCTTCTACAGTAATGACAGATCTATTGATTACTGTAGATAACTATTCAAAATCACGGAGAATTTCAGATCATTATGTGACTATTATTTTGTGTTAAAACCAGACTATAGAAAATAAGGTGATTGTTTAGAAAACTGAAATTTCTGAATAGACGGAACAATCAAAAATTATGTTGTAACTGAAAAAGTAGTGTGCCACTAATTTTAATCATTTTTGCGGGACGAAACATTTTTTTTTGATAAAATCTATCCAATTCATGCAAAATTCCAGAATGTGGAACTCGTTTCACTAGATCGTTTCAAAGTACCACAATTTCAAATATAAATGCAAGCCCGGTGCTTGTTAGTGGTGCACGCTCTCTTTTTGGCGCCAAACATAATAATTTGAACGTTGACAAGTACCAATAGTATTTATAAAATTTTAATTTTCCGCCTCAAATTCGGATCTTAACACGATATCGAGCAATGTGAATTTAAATGTTATTTTATTTCATGATGCTACATGACCTTTTTGAAGGAAGTTCCGAATTTCAAGATTCGTAAATAACTTGACGTAAAATTTATAGAGACGTACATATGTATTTCATAATGTTAATCATAGCTGATGTGAATAATTTGGTGGCACAGTAGAACACTTTGATTAAAGAAAAAACACCCGTTCAACTTTTGCACATCGATTTTTTGAGTCTCGAAACGACATACTTCTTTTTTCCCGAGAGGTTGAATCTAGTTATGAACGTCTTCGTCCCCCGGGAGCAGATATCAAACACGCCGTTCGCCATATTTATATGTCCTAACTTGGCTCCTCAGTATAAGATAAAAATTCGAGGAAAGCATTCAACGAGCTTTCTGAAAATTCTGAAATTATGTTCGCAATTTGGACGAATAAAAATTTGGTGGACGTTAGTTGCTATTAGTTGCTAAATTTATTTGCAAAACTTCTACAAGTATTCACCAATTTTAAACATTCGCTGTTTCATCATTTAACTGTTATTCGTATCACTTCTGAATTATCACTACTACTACAAATTCACTCCACAATTTTTTTCATTTTCTCTTATTTTTGTTGAGCTCTTTATTTTTTTTTAGAATATTTTTTCTTCCTTTTTTTCTTTTCATTCATTTCCACACTCTTCGCAATTTCTTTTGTTTTGTCCGAGAACTTGTTGAAAATCAAAACACTATTTCTACTTGGAATTTTTAGAATTTTTATGCACACTTATTTTTTCTTATTTTTCTTATTTATCCCCTCCCCCCAATTCTTTAAAGAATATATTGAAACCTTATAATCGCTAGTTTTATTAAAATTTGTGAAAAGTTTTAAAAAATTGCAATTTCAAAACGAGTTTCAAAAATAGATAATTTCGAAAAGAGCATTTTTCTATCGATATATTTCTACTAATCCTAGTTTTCATAAATATCATAGGCTAAACTTGCAAATTCGCGTTTTTTTCATTTTCAGACTGACAACAGAGATAAAAAAAAAGCTAAAAGATCGGATTATTCAAAAGAGTCACATTTTCTTCTCACATTTGGCACATATGCATTTAAAAATAAATTTAGAACAAAAAATTAGAGGGTTCTTATGTTATTTTAGTCTTAAATTATGGATTTCAGGTTTCTTTTTCATGTTATTTGGAAGAAAAAAAAGACAAGGAGGTACATATTATTTGTATGAAATATTGATGAGGTTTCACATGTTTTAGTTTTTGATCATCTTCATTAGGAAAAATAGGAAGTCTTAATTTAGCATTTTATCTAAACATTTTTGTAAATAAATTGAATCAATTAATCAGGATTCCATTTCTCGGACGAAAAAATATGAAAAACACGAAACAAGGAATATCATAATATTTGTTTTGTTTTTTATACACATGCGCAAATCTTAAATAATTCCAAAACATACACCCTCCATCTTCTTACCTATCAAATTTGCACTGAATAATTGATACTTTCATGCCGTCTTCGTTTTTTTTAGATTACATATTTGCATATATATTTTTCATATTATCTTACGTCTAGGCAAAACTTTTACTTTTCCTAACATTATTCTTATTTGTTTCAGTTTTCAAAACGAGTCAATTTTTGCTATGACATGCGCCCTAGCGGCGATTTTTCTTTTCGCGCCACTAGTTCTTCAAACGGCGCCGCTCGTTTTCACGGTCAAACAGGTGACGGTACCCGGACAGATTGTACTTGGTGGATTGTTTCCGATACATGAAGCTGGTAGGAATGCAACGCATCAGTGTGGAAAGATTAAGGTTAGTTTTCAGTAAAGATACATATTAAGCTTTGAAGTCCAATAAAGCCATACAAATTTTTTATATAGTTACCGATTTATTGGTTTTATAAAATTTTTGCAAATTTTAACCCTCTGCCTTTAATATACATTCTGATACAATGTTGTAGTACATTTTTTTCAATCTCGATGCAACATGTTCTTAAATTTTTTAAAGGAGGACATTACGGAGCTAATGAAAGCAACTGGGATGAAAATAGACTTCATTCTCATTCCAAATCTGTTTTTAAAATGTTCTAAAACCATCTAGAAGCCGAGAAAACAAGCCTTAAAAGAATGGCATAGAAAAAGTGTCCACCGGCGAAAACTAGTCCGCAGCCATGAAAAACCCAAAAAAAATGAAAAGAGTAAATTTAAAAGGACAAATATAAGTATTCTGCATAAGTGATTATTTATGAAACACGAAAAAGGCTCATAGGAAAAAGTTCGGCCAGGTGGACACTTTTTCTATGCCATTATTTTGAGGCGAATTTTCTCGGCTTCTAGGTGGTTTTAGAAAATTTTTGAAAACAGATTTGGAATCGAAATGAAGTCTAGTTTCATCCAAGTTGCATTCAATAGCTCTGTAAAGTTCGTCTTTAATCGTAAGCTAGAATAATATGTTATGTTTAAAAGTTCCTCTATTGAATTCTTACAGTTTGAATTTAAGCGACATATGTATCTTACAGTGAACATTTTAAACATTTTTTTGACCAACTGATAAATATGAATTTGAACGCTCTTTCGACGCCTTAGCTGACGCAGCCGAAAATGACTAAGAAAAGTTATCATGACAATATGTGGTTTAACAGGTTTAAATCTCTAATCTGATAAAGATGTTTGTAGTTATGATATAAAAAACGGAAACATTTTTTAAAAAATCTGTTTTTCAGGCTGATCAAGGTGTGCAAAGAATGGTGGCAATGTTATTCGCCTTGGAAAAAGTGAATCGAGATCGTCAGTTGTTACCACAAGCAAGTTTAGGAGCACAGATTCTAGATACATGGCATGAATGGCTTTAAATGACTACCTTTAATATTATCCGTTTTTCTTTCAGTTCCGTCGACAGCTACGCATTAGAGCAAACCCTTGAATTCATAAAATCCGTAATGTCAAATGGTGACGGTGTCACTTGTGCTGATGGATCAATTGGAACATATACTAGACAACCAGTGGTAGCTGTAGTTGGAGCAGCTGGTAGTCAAGTCAGTGTGATGGTTGCATCAATGCTTCAGCTTTTCAAGGTTCTTAACTAACTCTCCTAGTCAAAAAAAAGTTACAAAAATTTTAAGATTCCACAAGTCAGTTACAGTTCAACTGGCGCGGAATTGAGTGAAAAACCTCGTTTTGCATTTTTCTCAAGAGTCGTTCCACCTGATAATTTACAAGCACAAGTAATGGCACGTGTGGTATGTGTAATCAATATTTCATAAACTAAAAATTGAATATCAGTTAGGGGCATTAAATTGGACCTACGTTCACGCAATTGCTGATACTGGATCATATGGAGAGAGGGGAATGGATTCATTTAGAGCAGCAGCTGCTGAGAAAGGAATTTGCATAGATGGTGATGTTCAGAAAATATCGAGAAGGTGGACGGAAAAGAATTTTAAGTAAAAATCAGAAGTTTTGAGCAAAAAAACAATAATTTTGAAAACTTCAGGGATTTGTTGCTCAGAATGCATAAAACAAGAAAAGCTCGGGGAGTCGTCATGTTTGTTGATGAGGATAATTTGAAAAGACTTTTGAAAACTTTGGATACTTTGGTAAATGAAGGGCATCCAGAACTAGATAGACATTTTTGGTAATTTTACTCTGATACGCGTTTTGTCTAAATGTTTTTTATTAGGTTTGTTGCTTCGGATTCCTGGGGGATCAAACAATCAGTGGTCCGTGGTCTGGAGCGTCGAACATACGGAGCTATAACAATTGCACCAATGGTTCGAGAGGAGAAAGGATATTTGGAATATTTTCGATCACTTTCTCCAAAGGGTTTCGTATTTTTGGAGGAATTTTTTGAATCTCTTGGATGCGCTGATAATGAAAATGTTAAGACGTTCGGAGATTGTTTCGACCATAATAATAGCACTTTGAAACAGGTAATCGACTAGAGAAAGAATCCTTTAAAAAATTTGATATTTTCCTAGGAATCGTATGTACCGTTTGTCGTAGACACTGTGAAAATAATAGCAAAAGCTCTCAGTATGTATATTCAAGAAGACTGTGGGAACACACCATTTCATAAGTGTCCATTGTCACAGTCGGGTTTCAGAGGAGAACGATTACAGAAATATTATAGAAATATGTCACTGATTAGTGAGTTGAGCAACAGAATGAGAAATAATATTTTTTTGTTAATTTTCAGAGGGGGAACCAGCACTTATTGACGCAAATGGGGATGGAATCGGAAGATATGATGTTTTTCAGTTAGATCGGGAAGGAACTTATCAGAAGGTAAATATATATTTACATATGAATATTCACTTGAGCAAATTCTGATTCATTTCTAGCAAGTGCTCAGGAAATTTTTCGCGGATCCGCCACTTTCAATGCGCTGGTCCGCCATTTCAACTAGTTACTATTGAAATTTCGATCCGCGCATAGAAAGTGGCGGATCCGTGCGTAGGAAAGTGGCGGATCCGCTACTTTTGTATGCGCGGATCCGCGAAAAATTTCCTGAGTGATATATAAACCTCCCAATACACATCGTCTCGGGGTAATCAGTATCTTGGCACAAACCTCCAAGCTAAAAATTTTACTATTTCCTACTAGTGTTCAATTTCTGGTTCATTCTGGATATACCTACTAGTAAAAAAACGTATACCTACTAGTAAAAAAACGTCGAAAACTCATTTTTCACGAAAACTCATTTTTGCTCTTCCAGTTCAGTGGAGCGCGTTTGCTGTAGGGTTTCCAAATTGGCCTTTTTACTGAAATTATAAACCTAGGAAGTAACGTTGTCTTTTAGTCCAGTCCAAAGTCCTCAAAAAAACAATATTCACACAATTTATTCATCAAAAAATAAATAAATAGAATTGTTGGCAAGTTGTTGGAGACAATGTGTGGATATCAGTAGATGGATTCAAAAGTTGGATAACCAAGTCGACGAGCCTACTCCTTCTTGTCTTCCTCCTCCTTTTTATCGTCATCCTTCTTGTCGTCTTTCTTGTCATCCGTCTTTTCCTCCTTCTTGTCATCTTTTTTGTCTTCCTTCTTTTCGTCCTTCTTGTCGTCCTTTTTCTGAAAAAATATCGATATTAGAAGTTTCCAAATGCCCTCTAGTGATTATTTTTTCTTAACCAAAGAGTTTGCTCACCTCATCCTTTTTGTCGTCTTTCTTGTCCTCCTTTTTGTCCTCCTTCTTGTCATCCTTCTTTTCCTCCTTCTTATCATCCTTCTTGTCATCCTTCTTTTCATCCTTTTTCTGAAAAAAGTTATTTTTGAAACTGTTAACATATTTGGCAACATACATCGTCCTTCTTCTCGCTCTTCTTCGACTTTGATGATTTCTTGGATTTCTTAGACTTCTTAGACTTCTTTTCTTCTTCCTTCTTCTCTTCCTTCTTCTCCTCCTTCTTATCACCATCCTTCTTCTCTTCATCCTTCTTCTCTTCCTCCTTCTTTTCACCGTCCTTCTTCTCCTCCTCCTTCTTTTCCTCACCTTCCTTCTTCTCCTCTCCTTCCTTCTTCTCCTCACCTTCCTTCTTCTCTCCGGCAGGTGCTGCTGCAGCTTCTGGTGCCGCTGCTGGTGGTGGAGCTGGTGGTGCAGAAGGTGGAGCTGCCATTTTGGAAGGTGATGGTTTTGGCCTAAAGAGATATTTTGTTTTGATTTTTAACATAGGAAATAATAACTTACGGGGTCTTTTTCTTTCCACCACAGCCGATGAGCAATGGAGCGATGAAGATGAGCATGATTTGGAGCAAGTCGAGCACCATCTTTCCTTTTAACTTCGGTACGTTTGACTACCGTTTGATCGTTTATTCACTTGAGAGCAAGGGCTTGGGAACCACTGGGAAGGCGTTGCTTCTTAAATGGCCAAAAGTTCCTATTGACTAATGGAGATAGAATGAAAATATTGTTCATTTTGAAGGTTTAAATAGTAGTTCAGGATAGAACGTGGTATTTCAGTTTGTTTACAACGTGAGATGTTTAGATGATTAGGAATTTTTTGCGAATTTTCTTTTCAGGGTTTTTTAAGCTGTTTTTTTTTCAAAAAATAATATTTTTCCTTTAAAATTTTCCGGAGACGTCGACTTCAGGTGCCCTCTGACATGTGTACCCTAACTGCCAAGGATCGGCGAAAGCTCTGCTTCAGGGGCAACCACCCTCCTTAGTACTAGAACTCTCTTTTCAGGTCGGAAAATGGAGATCAACTGATGATTTTCTATCTGTTGAAGTTGCGAAAGTTCAGGAAGCATTCAAAACTGAAAACAATGAACGACCAGTGAGTGTTTGTTCGACAGATTGCCCAAGAGGACACTATCGATCATATCAAGATCAAACATGTTGTTGGGCGTGTATTCCATGTGATACATCAACAAGTGTTCCCGAAGAGACAAGGTATCGGAAACTTCATTAAACGTACTTCGTATAATCCATTTTTTGCAGTTGTCGAGAATGCCCGGTTGGTGAAGTACCCGACCGCAATCTTAAGGGTTGTATTAAGATTCCGCCTGTTTCTATGAAGTATGTATTCATAAAACATTAAAGAAATAAAATCCTAATTTTAGATGGGATACAACATGGTCTTTAATACCCGCTGCCTTTTCAACATTGGGTATTGCATCAACAATTTTTGTAGTTTCTGTTTTCTTAAAGTTCTCTAATACACCAGTGGTAACATCAACAAAAATAATTAGAATAATTAATAAACAAGTCCTTCAGATAATGGCATCTGGAAGAGAGCTTTGTTATTGTATGATGAGTGGAATAGGAATGTGTTATGTTCTTACATTCTTTTTGGTATCTCAGCCAACGGCAATTACGTGTGCTACGACTAGGGTATCAATGTTTCAAATTAAAATAACTATAATATACATATTTCAGATACTGATGGGATTATCAATGTCAGCTATTTATGCAGCAATAATTACAAAAACTAACAGATTGGCACGTGTTTTCAGTCCAGATTCAGCACAAAGACCACGGTTTATAACACCAAAAGCTCAAGTTGGAATATGTATGGCGATTGTGTCAGTTCAATTAATTGGAACAATTATCTGGTTGATTTTTGATCCACCTGGAACAATGGTAGTATTTCCATCAAGGACTGAAGCAGTGTTGACCTGTAAAGCAACGACTTCACATCTCTTGATATCTCTTCTTTATAATATTCTGCTGATTGTTGCCTGCACTGTATATGCATTTAAAACTAGGAAGATTCCTGAAAATTTCAACGAGACGAGGCATATTGGGTTCACAATGTACAGTACTTGTATATTATGGCTTGCATTTGGACCGATTTATTTTGCAACTCAGAGTGATTTCAGGGTCAGTTTCTTTAATGATTTTAAAAACTAAATTGGGATGTTCTAATTTTTGTGAAGTTTTCTGAAAACTGTGATTCCTGAAATTCAGAACCGATTTTGTACTAATGACAGCATACCAGTAAGCAAGATATGAAGTTTAGACAAAATTGAAATATTTGATCCAAAATATCTTAAAAGGGATTATTGTCCGAATTTTGATATTTAGTTTTTAAAATCTTTTTCCTCATATTTGATAACACAAGAAATTTTTTTCGAAATTTCTTTGAACACTACTCGAGAGACAAACAAAACCTCACGTGTCTCCAAAATGGCCTAGCTTTCACTGCAGAGTTAGGCCATTTTGGGGACATTTTAGGTTTTTTTTCGCCGTTCATGTAATACTGTTGATTTTTACCAAAACTGACAAAGAATACAACCAGAAATTATATCTAATCGCGTAAAAATTATATTCAATCCGCGGACTAACTTTCTTGATACGACAAAAGATAGTCAGCGACATTATAATGCTGAAATTAGCGGAGTTAACTCTGATAAGTTAAACTTGGAGAATCCCCAACAGAATAATTGTTGAATCCTGAAATAATCAAGTAATTTTCAGATACAAATCACGTCACTTTGTATGTGCATTTCTTTATCGGGTACTGTAGCTCTCATTTGTTTCTTTGCCCCTAAGGTTTGTTTCGTATTTTAAAAAAATGTTCCTTAAATTCTTACTTTTCAGGTCTATATTGTTTTATTCCAACCATACAAAAATGTTCGAACTCGTCAATCGGCAGTAGGTCGACTAGTCAATCAACAAATGCGTTTTATGAGGTTTTTATCTTTTTTTCAAACATTTTGCAACTTAGAACTTGCATCATGAATTCTGACCCTTCCACGCATGTTTTCTAATGCATGTATCATATTTTTTAGCCAACTTACATACAATCCGGACGGGTGCAATAATTATCAACCAATGTCATCAAATCAGTCGTATAAGCCGAGTAGTGAGTTTTTAAAATGCATTTGCCTTTAACGCACTCCTAAAAACTTCCCAGAGAATGTTAATTTAAACTATTGTTTTTTATTTAAACAAAATGTTGAGAGATTCTAATAAATTTTCAGCCGAGGAAAGCTCCCACACGAGCAATGCTCCAGTGCTACCGCAAACTCGTGCGATCCCTCCGCAAGTAATTGAGCAACTTGCTAAAAAACTTCCTATTAATGATAAGGCTGAAGTTGGTGAGTGTTTCGAAATGTGAATGATAAAATATATAATCGTGGGACGTATTTTTAGTCTAGGAAAGGATACACATCACAGTTAAATGAGCATAGTGTCAAAATAAGTGAATATCTGTCTTTAAGATTTCTTCGCTTAAATTGGATTTATAAATGTTAACAGAAATATAAGGCTCTCTGATAAAAAACATATTTAAAGGAGGAATGTACTGAGTGAAAAAAGATGTTGTAAAAGAACAAGAATCTCATATTCAACTTGGTAATTTCGAAATTTGTCAAAATTGAGTCAAAGTCGAGAAAATGTGTCCTAAACAAATGGCCTAGAAAACTTGCGCTCATGCGGAAGCTAGTCCGCAAGTCCGTGAGCGTCCACATTTTTCTGTGATCTTGATAAACCATAAAAAATAGGAAAAAAGTGTTGAGCTTAATTTAATCACCATACGTGAATTGTGACTGAAAATCACAGAATAGGACCAAGGAGAACTAAGTTCGGCGAAGCACAAGAATGTCTAGGCCGTCACCTGATATCGTATTTTCACAGTTCCTATGCATTTTTGAAAAATTTCAAAAAACAAATATGAATTGAGTATGTGGTTTTGATTATTGTTAAAAGTTAACATTTCTGTACAGTGCTCCTTTAAAATATAATCATACCAAAATTTCAGCGAAAAAACTATCCCTGCAAGACAAAATCGCGAACAACAACAACGGTTGCGTAAATCCTGAAGAACTTCGCCGTCGTCGTCCAAGCAGTATGCACGCTTCACATCATCATTTTCATACTCTTGCTCATAAAAGTATCTCAATTGATGAATGTAAACCACTTCCTTCAACTGCCATCGTTCGGCAAGACACGATCAAAAGCCGAACAAGCGTTGTTGAACATCATCAAGTTGATTTGATTTTAGAGGAAATTGCAGCTGATACAAATTCCACATTTCTGTGATTTTGCTTTTTTTTTAAATATTATTATTTCAAATCTCTCATTTTTATGCGGGTTCAATATTCAATGATTCCATGAATCTATCTTAAACCAGTGCCTTTTATATGATCTCTTAGTTTCTTTATTTATTTTCATTGTCAATTTGAAAGTTTTATTGATAATTATTTAAATAAAATTATATTATACAGAAAAGGCACACAAAGAAAGAAAATAAATAAAATAAGAGATCCGAACCAGTGGTTCAATAAAAAAAAAGTTAAATTATTAACTGGCCACGAGAGTTTAAGTGAAGTGATATAATCGAGGTTTTTCTTGAAATGTTTCTGAAAATCGAGGGGGAATTGGCGGTGGCTCTTTTTCAGATGATGGTCTACGTCGAGCAATAGTACTGTAGAGGGAAGATGGTGGTGTTGTTGAATTGGAACTTCCATCGGAGTACACAGAATTCGTGTCATTTCTTGAAGAAGTGATACATTTTTTGTAGCAAGTGACAGCGATTGCGATTTGAAGAACAATGAACAATGCAACGACTATAACAATGAGTTCGATTCGATTTCGTTGGATGCAAAATTGTTCGGGTGATGTTGCAAATTCTGAAAAAGAAAGGTTTATTACTTCTTAAAAACTTGGAAGATCACAAGAATACGTAAAAATTTCAATTTCACCTATTGTTTCGAACTACACGAAATTCTTTGAAAGCACAGCTCCACATAAGAACTTTTTTTTATAAAATAGATATCGATAAAGTTTTAGAAAAAGTTCAAAAGCAACATATAACACAAAAAAACACATTTTTTAAAACAAAAATGTCAAAAAAATGTTTTAAAAATGTAATTTCGATATACAAATTAGTAATAAAATTTTTACTTTTGAACTTTTTCTGAAATTGTTTAGATACCTCTTTTCTCATAAAATATTTTGGTGACTTTCATTATGTGGCTATATATGTTCCGTTGAAGAAATGAGAAAAAACCCATAATATTGAAGTATTTCAACTAGGTTCAATTTATTAAAATTTCTTCCAGATGTTTTAAACATAAGTATGTTTTCAGTTTTTAAAAAAATTATTTTTAAGTGCTGAAATTGACATTCTTGGAGGTTTTTTAAGCGCTTTATTTATAATAATCTATAATTAAATTTATTTATTTGTTGAGAAAAAATATGTAAAAAATTAGTTTATTTTTTTAATTCAAAAATTTTTTTTTCATTTTTTCTAGACAAACCATTTTTTCAGAACTCAAATGTTATTGGGGTCTGTCTTTAAAATTTGCCTTTAATTTTTTAAAGCCACGTAAAAGTCGAGAAAAAAAGCTTAAAATCAATGGCCTAAAAAAGTTCCTGTGACGAAACCTAAACAGATTTGAAATTATTATTTTCTCTATTTTCATCCCAAAGTTCTGTAAAGTCCAATAAATAAATTTAATTCTAGATTTATTATAAAGATAGCGCTAAAAACGCACAAAGAATGCCAATTTCACCATCTTTTTGTAACCAATATGTTTCCCTCTCGTTCCCAACTCAATTTTTCTTTTCTAAATATGCATGTTATCCATTTTTCTTTTTCGGGTTAGCATGTTGAGTGATGAGCACCCTTGTCCCAAAAAAGAGAGAATAGCCCTCCCCCAGACAAGCAAGTCAAAACCAACAAATCATTCATAAAAGTTCTTCTGTCGACACTTTTACACCCCCTTATTTTTTCTAAATTTTTCTCTACTCCGATATATATATTTTCCTTTTTCCTCAAGAAAAAAGAAGAAAGTGAAAATTTTAATAGCCGTATAAACAACAATTCAAATCGATTTACCTGATCTTGGTTTGACACTTCTTTCATTTTCCATCTTTTCATCATCTGTGATGGTGAGTGTTCCTGCAACCACTCGTCGTTTCATTTCCCCGTTTGATGATTTTTTCAACCATTTTTCCAACGAAGAACTTCGTTTTTTTCGACCAAAACTATATGTATCTCGAGTCTCCAAATCATCACAAATTACCTATAAAAATATGAATTGATAACGTTTTGTTTTTATCGATTTATTTATTTATTTATAATTATTTCAGTCCAAAACCATGAATGACCTTCGCGATAAGACAATTCTTGTTAAATATGCATGGATTGATGGGAAAATCGAAGAAAATGTCACCATTGCAATCGATTCTTTTGGAAAAATAACAAAAATCGGAGATTCGGTCACAAATGAGACTATCAAATTAACAAATCATGTTATTATTCCTGGTTTTGTGAACACTCATTCCCATGCGTTTCATCGACATTTGAGAGGTCGCAGTGAGATTGGAAAATCTGCTGCTGACACGTTTTGGAAATGGAGGGATAATATGTACGATTTGGTGGCTGGTGTGACGAAGGAAAAAATTTATGAAGTACGAGTTTTTTTTCTTATGAATTTTTCAATTTATTGACATTTTTAGTACTGTTATACAACATTTACTGAAATGTTGAATGCTGGGATTACAAGTGTTGGTGAATTTCATTATGTTCATCACTCCGATCAAAAGTTTGATCTCGATCAAGTTGTGATCCAAGCCGCAATTGATGCTGGTATCAGAATAGTGTTGTTACAGGTAAAATATTGCTTTAAGCTTGAAGCTCAGACTCAAAAACATGCCTTTGTAATAGATTTAAAGGAAGACTTTACGGAGTTAATGAATGCATCCGGGATGAAAATAGACTTCAGACTAATTTCAAATATGTTTTTAAAATTTTCTAAAACCACCTAAAAGCCGAGTAAATGCCCCTCAAAACAATGGCCTAGAAAAAGGGGCCACCAGAGAAAACTAGTCCACAGGCATGAAAAATTAAAAAAAAAAGGACTGATATAAGCATTCTGCATAACTATTTATTAACGAAAAAAGCTAACAGGAAAAAGTTCGGCCAGGTGGCCACTTTTTCAAGGCCATTGTTTTGAAGCTCATTTTCTCGACTTCCAGGTGGTTTTAGAAAATTTTAAAAACATATTCGGAATGGGAATGAAGCCTATTTTCATTTAAGGTACATTTATTAACGTGCATTAACGTACATTTAACGATCATTTAACGTGCATGTTGTTACAGATAAATATTGCTCCAAGCTTGGAGGTCAAAAACAGGGCTTCAGTGTCAAAAACAGGGTCTTTGAAACTGTATTTTTTTCTAGATTTAAAGTATGACTAAGGATTATTTTTAAGGTATAAATAATAAAACCAATATTTTTCTAAATCCCATTAAACTATTTTTTGTTAAACTATGTCTTTCTTATGGACCTATTCAGTTTGAAGAAAAAAACACACTTCGCGCATTTTTCATTTTTTCGCACAAAATCGGTTTTTGGGAGATTTCGGTCATTTCGGACCTCCTGGGTTCTGGGCTCATCCCTGATCGTTTTCTAAAAATATGAGCGCAGAAACAAATTTGTTCCATAATTTGTTTACTGGGACACATATTTAATAGTTTTTGAAGTGAGTCATTTCTGCATTGAACTTCTCGGAATTTTTATTTATTTTTTTCAAACTGAATAGGTCCAGTAGACTTGTCAGACGCGTTCATTTTTTTTTCACATAAAGTAATTGTACAAATTTTTATAAAAAATAAAAGAATTTGAACGACAAGCGTTTTTGATTCAAATCGAACTTTAAATTGTCACTCAAAACTTCAGAAAATGTTCACAATGTTAACTTTTTAAAAGTGCAAAAAATGCCTCAAAGAACATATTTTAAAATGAGAACTGACAAGATCCTCGCGTCCGTCAATTTTTGAATTTTTTTTTACATTTTTTGTCATATGAAAATTATTATCTTTGTGTATATTATCCTCGATAAGAAACGAGCTGGGATATTGTTTGAAATCAAAATTACATTGTTGCAAAAGATGCTATTAAACGAATTTTTGACTGATTTATTACTACTATTAACTTTTGGTTGAGTAACTGGAAAGTGGTTTTGCTTTACGAGCCTATTTTTCCGGGTAGACCAACCAAAAAAAACCAAACGTTGTTCGAATTTTGAAGAAAAAAAAATCAGAAAAATCAGTAAAATGAGATTTTCAGACTCTCTACGAACGTGCAGGATTTGATAACCCGCCTATTCATCCAGTGCAACAAAGATTCATCTCAACCTACGATGAGTTCATCAGCAATTTGAATGAGTTTCGAAAAATACAATCACATGATCGAGTAACAATCGGTGTTGCTGCTCATTCGGCACGCGCGGTTCCGTTTGAAAATATTCAAAAACTTTTCGATTATGCAACTATAAATAAAATTCCATTTCATATACATTTGGAAGAGCAGCCGAAGGAGATTATCGATTGTCAGAGGATTCTAAATAAGGTGATAGAGAATTTATCATTTTTGGATAAATTGTATAAATAAGAAGAAATATATTTTAGGGACCAAGTGATATTCTACTCTCAACAATGAACCTGAATGAACTTTTCACAGCGGTCCATGCGACTTATACACCATCAAAGAATATGGAAACATTTTCAAAACTTGGTGCAAATGTGTCAATATGTCCTTGCACTGAAGGCTACCTTGGTGATGGAATTCCAAAAATCAATGAAAATTTGAAAATCAGTTTTGGAACGGATTGTAATAATCGAATCTGTTTTTTGGAAGAAATGAGATGGGCATGCTTTTCGCAACAGGTTTTTTAAAACTTAAAAACTTCAGCGAAATAAATATTTTTCAGATGGTCAAAAATTCGAGAAGTGTTTGTGGCCTTTCAGCGGTAAAATTGTTAAATTTTGCAACAATTGGTGGTGCTCAATCATTAGCTCTAACAGAAAAAATCGGAACTCTCGATGTTGGGAAATATTTCGATGCTGTTTGCTTCTCATTAGAATCACCGGTTCTTCGTTATTCAACACCGGAAACGATTATCGATTCATTGGTTTTGTCTTGTGGAAATCACGAAATTTCCCATGTTTTTGTTGGTGGTGAAAATAGAAAAACTTATTGAATAAAGACAACTTACTGGTGGACAGATTTCAACACAAACATCTATTGAACATTTTATTCGAACTCTTCTAGAACCATCGAATCGGAAAACTTTCATTTTCGTGGTGTAGACACCATCTCCTTTTGCCACCGGGTCTTTTAGTAATCTGTTTCGAACCTTTTCTTCCGGGCATCTAAAAATTAATTTCTAATTTTTAACATATTCAAATTATGAGAAGTAAAATATGCATTATCATAATTGTTTGAACTTTGAACTTTCATATGAGTTTCGAAATTGAGATAGTTATAACTAAACATTTGGAAGTTTTAATTTGCATTCATCGGCAAATTTACTTTTAGTTTTCAAATCAAGTTTGTAGAAGTTCTTTTCAGGGCGGTTCAAGAGTATTAGTGCACGAAAAATGCATAAATTTTGAATAAACCTTTTAATTGTATGCGTTCACTATTTATTTATAACACTAGGTTTCTCGCTGGAAACCGTAAATTCTATTTTTTCCGCCACTTGTCCGTGAAGTGTCTCTTCTGATTTTAGAAATGCTGATACATGTATTATTTGATCATGGCTTTGAATTATCAAAAATTAAAGTAATGCACCTTGAAATTTCAGAATGGATTTCATTGATGCTACACATTTCATTTGCGAGTTGAATTTATGAACATCGGTCACGTTGAGGGAAACTGTCCGCGGACAAGTCACGGACAAGATAGGAATGCGCCGAGACATCGCTATTCCACAGAGTATATTTCTTTTTCTTTTAAAGGAGGACTTTACGGAGATATTAAATGTACCTTAAATGAAAATAGACTTCATTCTCATTCCAAATCTGTTTTTAAAATTTAGAAGCCGAGAAAACGCGCCTCAAAACAATGACCTAGTAAAAGTGTTCACCTGGCCGAACTTTTTCCAATGAGCTTTTTTCGTGTTTCGTTAATAAATAGTTAGCAGAATGTTTATATTATTCATTTTTAAGTTTTTTTCATTTTTTTTGGATTTTTCATGCCTGCGGACTAGTTTTCGCCGGTGGCCCCTTTTCTAGGCCATTGTTTTGAGGCGCGTTTTCTCGGCTTCTAGGTGGTTTTCGAAAATTTTAAAAACAGATTTGGAATGAGTCTGAAGTCTATTTTCATCCCCGTTGCTTAATTAGCTCCGTAAAGCCCTAATTTAATTTTACATACCCTTGATAAATTATCTTGAGTGGTTCCGGATGGGGCGGTTGTCCTCCAACACGTTCAGCAATACATTCGCTGATAAAAAAACCAAAATTTTCAGCAGGATTGATAACTGAAAATGTTTCCGTTGCTCTAAGAAAAAACAAAAAAAAACTTACCAGTCCACCTTAAAGTGACTTCTGCTCCAAGAGGAACTGTTGTGACAGCTTGACCATTTCTCACAATTTCCATAAGAATTTTCTCACTTTTTTGGTCGCCTTCAACGACAGGTCTGAAATAAAAAATTCGAATTCCGAAGAAAAAGGATATTCTTACTTTAAAGCTGCTAACTGCTCCTTGTCCAAAATCTTCGAATAATCACATGAAACTTTGAAAGTTTTATCTTTGGTTGTTATTAGAGATGGAGCTTTCATCTCGTTTCGTTCGACAACAACCATGAAATCCCATTTTGCTGGTTCCTGAAATTTGAATAACATATTTGGAAGATTTTCATAAAATTACAGATTCAACGCCACCGCATCTTGGATTCGATTCTTCCTCATTTGGAAATGGTATGTGGAGCTCTGCTGTTGTTGCATTGTCGAATTGACGACGACATGATGAAAAATGGTCCTGAATATCAGAAACTTATAAAACTGTGATGCCTTAATGCTCACTTTTATATAAATTGTTCCAGATGTTTGAGATTCAAAATGAATAGAAACGGTTATTCCAGACATTCGACATTCAGTTGATAGTCTTGCCTTGACCTTCACTTCATTTGGATCATTTGAAGATGAAATAACCTCATTGAATTCATCCGAATCATCAATCACGGTTTCTGAATACCACTAATTTCTCTAGATACTTTTTTACCAAAAAAACCTTCCACTTCTACTTTAGTCTCCTCAAAACCCTTCTCTTCCCTAATGGCTTGAACCGCTTCACCATCTCGAAGATCATTATCCTCTGTCGAACTCTGAGTCGTTGAAACTTCGAAATTTATCGCTCCCTTTGCGACGTTTTTCTCACTTGTCACCGGCGAATCCTCATCAACATTATTTTGAATAAGTTCCGGTGGTTTTTCAAGAATTTTCGGATCACTTGGGTCACATATTTTATCGAAATAGTCGGTGAAGTTCGCTGTCACAAACTGGTCTGGACGAGAAAATTGTGAAATATCGGAGAGTTGACATTCGTCCTGCAAATTTCTTTAATTTCGTTTGGAAAGAAAATCATTCAATACTCAAATGCAAGTGAAAAATTTTTGAGAATCTTAATTTTTTAATATTTTCTTGGTGTTAAATATCAGTTTAATATTATTAGTTACAACATGTTTTTCGGTTGAATCGCGGGAACTACCGAATATTAAAGGGTTTGTTTGCTGATTTTGAGTTTTTGATTAAAATCTATTCAGAATCAGATTTAATTAATTAATTAAACAAAAAAACGTTTTTTCGGGCGCCCGCGGGTCCAAAATAGCTCCCCAAAAGTCCGGGAAACGAGCGGTGGCAGTTCAAAACGGGTGATGTCACCAGATGTTTTTGGATTTTTGGGCACCGTTTTGCTAAAAATGCAGCTTTTAAACTGATTTTTTTGTTAATTCCATTATTAATTGGTGATTCTGAGTCGATTGAAACCAAAATCAATTGGGTGTAAATGAAGTTTTTGAACATTTTAGCAATAAAAAAAATGGAAGCGGTTAATCTTGAGGATATCTAGTTTCTTTTATCTTTTTTTTTAAACCTCTTGATAAAAATAAGTTGCACTTGAACATCTAGCTCCGTCTTTCATACACTGTGAAAGACATTCGTGTTGAGAAAGCGATGTGATAGTTTTGTAATTCGAAATCATCATTCGATTGGCAACCAGTTCAAAACTTGCTTCGATGCATTGAAGATTCGCTAAAGACACAAAATTCGATTATTTATCGAAAATAAAAGTTATTCTCACTTTGTAAGCAATATTTCTCAAAATATTCTCCACTTGATAATGGTGCCAGATTGAATTTCTTATCGCCTTTATGACCGATGTATGAAGATTCAGCAGTTAGATGGCATTCTTGTTTAGCATTGCTGTATGCAAACGCTTTGCAAGGAAAGTTCTCACTCCCTATTTTATTATTCTGTAACAATTTATTTTTTTTAAAGAAAAATAATAAAAGTAAAATACCTGACAAAGTTGATTACATTGTTGTGCGTCTGAACTTTCCACAATAACATCTTTCGAATCATCAATCGAGTATTCTTCAGTTCTAACCCAATGTAACGTTTCATCAACTGAACATGAAACTGAAAAAATCAAGAAATTTCAATGAATTTTTGAAGATTATCCTACCGTCAGCACAATTGTTTTCGAAATAATCAACCAACGTGTCGAGCACCCCCGTCTTGAAAAGATGGGGTCTTATAAACTTGGTATCTCGATTCATGATACATTCTCCAGTTTCATAGTAATAAATTGCAGATTTGCAAAGAAAGTTGAATAGTTTTCGAGAAAGTGCACATTTCGAAAGACAGTCAGAGAGGCCTTCAACGGATATTACTTTCATCGCATGACCAATTAGAACACTTTGCGGAAACCTTTCGAATGAGTATGGCGCGTTACAAACTGCTTCTTCTGGAAATTAAACAATTTACGACCTCATTAATTAAGGAGTTAATTAAAGAAATTCCCTAAAAAAATTATTGTACTCTAAAAAATAAATCAACCATGGGTTTAACATGTTTTTTGCAATAACTCAAGAAATTTGTTCTTGATTCAAATAATCTGTTTTTTATAATATTCAAATTTACCTAATAAACATATTGATTGAAAAAATGAAATGGTTTGTGAAGCCTTTGACAAAACAGAAGCTCCGAATGGCTGACCATCATCCGAATGGTGTGAACATTGAAGAGTTGATGCATCATATTCAAATGATACACATTCATCTGCTTGATTCGAGCTACTACAAGAAGTTGCACACTCATTCAATGTTACATCTTTCAACACTTTTGTTGAAAATTCCATCAATCGAGTTGATTCTGAGCGAAGGTATGTTGTAGCATTAGGTGAGGTACATCGAGATGAAGCTAAAATCATAGAAAAATTGCAAATCTTAGTTTAATTGTTAAGATAAACCTTTTAAAATTGGGACTAAAAACCCAAGCAGTAAAATAATAAGCATATGCTTCTCGACGGTGCAAAAAAAGGAGATGTGAAAGTTTTGGGAAATGACGGTTGACCTGAATTGTATTGTATGGGAATAGCCATCCACCAGAAGCATCCAATAATTTCACTAGATAATTACCTCGTCCAGTAGGTGTATAAGACGGAACATATAGGTAACATTTTGGAAGAGAGACGGTAAGAAGAGGGTGGAGAGCTAATGAATTTGTGGCAGAAATGGATAGAGACGCGTCTTTTTCGGTATCGAAACATGTTTCGGTAATTATTATGAAAGAATGATGAATTGCTAGATTGAATTGTTTTCGCGATCTTTCGAGGGGGAAATGTTTGAATCGATAGGAATGTAAAGCGGGATCTCCCGAAGTAAAGCGGGGTTCTCCCTATTGTCATGAATAGAAATAGAAAACGAGTTTGAAATTCAATATTTTCAACAAAAATTCTGAAAAATTTGCAAGTGTTGCTTCAATATGACAGTTCTTGATGTGTGATCAACAGTTTTTTGTATTGCAAAGGAAAAAATCGTAATTAGTTTTTTTTTCGAATTGGCAACTTGAGAACCCCGCAAAAAAGATTACCCGACGCTCAACACCGAAATGGTCAAATTGTAACTTTTCAATAAATCTGCCTAAAATACGAATTTTTCTCCGAATTAAAAATTTAAAAAATATTGTTTGAAAAATTGAGCATAAAAATGTTTTAAAAGATAATAAATGAGCTTCAAAACAATGGCCTAGAAAATGTTTTCACCTCCCGAACTTTTTTCCTACGAGCTTTTTTCGTGTTTCCTTAATAAATAGTTATGCAGAATGATTCTATTCGTCTTTTTTATGTTTTAAAATTTTTTTTGGATTTGTCATGCTTGCGGACTAGTTTTCGCCGGTGACCAATTTTTCTAGGCCATTGTTGTGAAGCTCATTTTCTCGGCTTCTAGGTGGTTCTAGAAATTTTTTTAAACATATTTGGAATGAGTATGAAGTCTATTTTAATTGCAGACGCATTCATTATCTCCGTAAAGCCCTCCTTTTAAAGAAATATTATGATTTTTCCGACAAAAATATCAATAAATTAAAAAATGTGTTAAAAGGTAACTTCTTTGCAAAAATTGGGTCTTACTCGAATTCGGGAGAAATTAAAAAATTTTAAGGGCGAAAAAACACTTTAGGATAAACTTTTTTTTACAAAAAAAACGTTGATTCTGAATTTGAATCAATTCAATAATTTCAACGTATTTTTCCATTTTTAGTTGCCATTTATTGTCTTCCTGAAATCACAATTTCTCCAAAATTGTCTTCTCCGGAATAGTCTTCTTCCGAATAGACGTCTCCCGAATTGTCTTTCTCCCTAATGAATTTTCTCTCGAATTGATACCTGCTCGATATTTTTTGAAATAACTTCCAAAAAAATATATATCAGAACCGTTTAGAACCCGGTTCAACCCGTTTCTTGGAACCGCGAATTATAGTCTCGCTTTCGAACCCTAGTCTCAATTATATAGTGCATTACATTTTATTCAAACAAACCAAAAAAAATTGAAAGAAAAATGATCATAATATTGAAAGAAAAAGATTGCGAAAATTTGCAATAACATATCGGCTTAAAATCATTTCTTGAAATGCATGCACTTTGTGTCCCATAATTTTCCATTCTAATTCCATGGCCAGAAGTCACACTATTTTCAACAACGTTGTGTCGTACATATGTTTTAAAAATTGCATAGCTCGGATAACCCATGCTTACAGTTGCAATATAATATCTATATGGTTTGTTGAAATTATCTTCATATTTCATCAATTCAGTAGTCTGAAAAAATGGAAAATAAAATATTTGAACCTTTTCTTTAAAAATAGTACCTTTCGAAAAGTAAAGTATTCACATTTCTCAGAAAATCCCTCATAATTCAAAAGAATGTTCAAATTTTCGGTGACTCGTCTTCCAATAAATTCTTTCAATGTGTCACTATAAAAATTATATATAAAAATGTTTCAAATTCCAAACCAGCTTACTTTGGAACACGAACCAAATTGTACTGACAGATACAAAATTGTATAGGAATCGGTAAATTGGCACAAGTTCTTTGCTCATTCGATGAATGCCGAAGAAATGAGTGACCTCTTTCACCAGCGATTTCCATAAATTCTGTCGAAGTGAAATTAGAAGTTGGTTGAAATTTTAAAATATCTAAAAGCGTCGCTCTGCTATCAAAATGTGTTTGAAGACTCTTTGAATTTTCAACCAAATTTTTCAGCAGCTCTCCGTTTCGAAGTTTTTTCGGGATCGAGATGGCGAAAAATGGATTATTTGTTTCAAAAGCAAATGCTTTGCGTTTTAACATCTAAAAAAATTGAGAATTTCAGAAAAACAAAACTGCAACCCACTCTTGATGACCCCATTCGATGTCCATGATCACCCATCAGGATCAAAAATGAATTATCCAAAATCTTCTTATTCTTTTTCAGAAAATCGTGTAAAATATCGTCATATTTCCACTGACGATCTATATAATCATGTGAGATGCCTGACTCCCACGAAATACTGAATTTCGGTTGATCTGGAAAACCTTTCAATGGATTTTTAAGAATTTAAAAAAAATTGATACCTGAATAAGTATGAAGAAACTTTTCAAGATAATCTATCATAGCCTCAAATTCAAGTGGGCAATCGGTACAAAATCGATCCTTATCCTCTAGGTATTTATTTTCGATTGCAATTTGATATGGTTTCATATAATGATTAACAGGTGGATGTTCAAATCCTTTACAACCTGGATAAATCGTCACGTCTTCTATCCAATCATCGGCATATAATGTTTTATAACCATAAGAGGAAAAATCTTTGAACAAATGAGTCTCGTTATCCTTGAAATTCTCGCAGAAATATTCATCACTCCAATCAACCGGAATTGAAGTTTTACCGAATATTTCTCGATCAACTCGCGTCAATAATTTTCCCATCAAAAATGCTATTCCATTCGGACGACTATTTTCACCGACTTTATTGATGTATGGAAATTCGACGGCTTTGAACTCGTCCCGAAAAAATGGAAGAGTTTTGTGAAAGTTTCTTTTAGCTCCACCGAACGACACTGAATCAATCATTATCACAATAACACTTGGCTTGTTTTCAGCGTTTTCAGTTGTTGTCAAACTGAAAAAAATTGTTATTTAAAAAATATTGAAAACAAAATAAACAAACTCTTTTATAATTTGAGTATGGAAATAATTCTGTGTTTCTGGCTGGTCACAGAGCGTCTCCAATATTTCACAATCAACCGGACCTTGTTCAGTCATCCAATCGCCATATTCATTATGTGTTGCATTTGAGAAGTAATGACATCTGGAAAATGTAGAGAGGAAGTTCATCTGCTGTTGAGTACAGAAGAATCAGCTAATATTTATATTTTTATATATTAAAAAGACAATATTGCAACGTATTGCAACTTAAAGGGTTTACAGAAAAATGAGTAAAAATTCATAAATTTAATAGGTGGCCTAGAAACCAAAACTCTTACGCGGTGGAAACGTTTTTGCAGGTAGCTCGTTTTTTTTCGTTTTTTCTTCAGTGAAAAAAAAAATGTAAACCCATTAATAAAATATTTTAACAGTTTAATCCGAAGAATCCACATTGTTGGATCGGTAACGGATCGGATCAGATCAAATCAAATCTGATGAGTTTACTCACATTACAAGTTGTCAGGGATGGGCGGGAAAGACCTTTCGGGAAATGTTTCGGGAAATTTTTTCCCGGTTCCAGATACCGGGAAATTCCCGGAAATTTCGGGAAATTCGAAAATTTAACTCCAAATACTAGTTTTATCCTGATTTTATCGATTTTCCTTTGGTTTCAGTGTTAATAAACATCCAACGACAAAAACTAAAAGATAAAACAGGAATCAACGCAAGATTTTTAATAAAAGTAATTTTTCTAGCTTGATATTTTCGAATTTTTGATTTTTTTGATGTTTTTTCTATTAAAAAAATTTCCCGAAATTTGCCTATACTTTTCGGGAAATTTTCGGGAAGGGAAATTTCCCGCCCATCCCTGATTACAACCTCGAAAATTAAATTTTTTTCGCATTTTAATAATGTTCAGAGGAGGAAATGTCTGCCTCGACCCGCATGAAAATTGCAGACGGGTCAATTTGTGAATTTTAAAATGCATTATACCTTGCTTTACATTCCGCATTTTTCTCAATAACACTCCATGATCCGTTAATCAATTGTGTGAATGGTTTTTCTCTCTCGCCGTGGTACTTCCGTTCTTCAATATTCAAAAATTTCATAATCTCCGGATGTGAAAAATTATACTCAGGTAGAGCACACGTCAAATTGAAATTATTTTCATAATCAATTCTTTCAAAAGAAAAAGTGTCTTCTGTATCCCCTGAAAGAAGTATACTCTATTTTCTTGATGAAATTGGAAAAAAAATCAAATTACATTCTGGAACACCGTAAAAAATAATTAGAGCAATTGTTTGAAGAATACTTGTGATAACAGCGAAACGTAGAAAATAGAAACGACAGGAAAAGTTTTTAAACATTTTTGAAAGAAAATAATTAGACATTTAATAAAATGAGAACAACATTGCAGTTGTTGCAAGTTTATCAAGAGATCAAAGTTCGTCACGCGAAAAAACAAATAACAAAATTGTTTTTATTTTGATATCAATATATGTGAATTGGTCAAATCTTCAGATTTTATTTTACGGGTACAAGGGTGATATTATTGTATTTTTCACCCTCGATTACGGTTCAACGGAATCCTTTATGAACTTGACTGGAATCTGAAAAATGCTGCCATTAAAGATGTAAACATTTATTTATTATTTTTCTATTTTCTAATTTTTTGCATCAGCATGTTAAATCATCATAAGCGCAGTTTCTTCTATCGATCAAAATCTGAAAATTTTATTCAACAATTTGGAAATTATGAACATACCCATAAAAATAAGTCCGCAACTATGGACCAACCGAATGATAATCTTCACAATTATTGGAAATGTTTACCAACAACTGTCATTGATCATCTGATTGAATGTTTTTTGTAATGTTTGGGTTATAGTTTGATGCTGAAAATGGAAAAAAAATATAGCTTTGAAATTCGGCTAGGTTTTTGCGTTCCGGGCTATTTCGTGAAGTTCCGGTCGAAATTGGTGCAGCCCCAAAAAGTCCGGGACTAAACGGGAACGATGTGGGACAGTTTTACTACACGATTTTTGAACCATTTTAGTCACCTGGAACAGTGAAGATGCAGTCCCGAACAGTCCGACTTTTTCAATTTTGCCGTAACATGGCCGATTTTCGAAAATCCAACGGAAACTTAAAGCCGGAGCCTTACTGAATTCCTTGAATTTTAAAGCTCTACCTGAAATCTTTGATACTGAAATATGAATTTCTTTTTCATCATTTTATTTTTCGATCAAATAAAGCAGCCAACAAAAAAATGTGTAACATTGCTCGAAAATTAGGTGGAGCTCTAAAATTTTAATAAGGATGTCAGTAATGTTCCAGCTTTCATTTTCCGTGAAGTATTTGAAAATCGGACATGTTAGAGCAAAACTGTAAATGTCCGGGACTGTCCGTGGACAAATGTTCTCCTGTTTTTTTTATTTTGGACAAATTTTTTAAAAATTGCTGTGAAGCTTAGAGCAAACCATAAGCTACATAATCCTAATTTCTGGAAAATCTTAGACTTTAACTTATAAGAAATAACAAACGATATCAAAGTACAATCATAAAGCACCTTGTATGTATATTTTGCAGAAAATGGTATTCTGGATCACCATGACAGAGACTGGACGCATCAAATTCAGTTGAAAATGTTTTCTGCGTCAAAACTAGTGACACTGAACTTTTACGTACCCTGTAATTCTTCATTGCATACTCAAACCAGTTTTGAAATTACTGAAAGTTTTCTAGTTCATTTTTTTTGAAAAAAATTCAAAGATAACTACACAAACCACCAACATCTTCTGACACCCGTTTTTTATACTTCATGTTATGCCAATTATAAGTATATCGAACGACTATCTTTTTTATCTGATTTACGAGGAAATGTTCGTTTTCTTTTTTTTACCTTTGTTTCTTCGTTATTTTTTCGTGTCCTCCCTCGATTGTCATCAATACAACATCGCTCACCTCATCGAGTGACAACTTTTCGTGGTGTTGTTTCTCCTAATTTTTATCGTCGTTTAACTGATTTATCGCCTTCTTCCAAATGTCCTCCATATTTCATCTCTCTCCGATATATCGTTTTTTTTTCTTGGTGATTCCTGGCCGTTCACCATTTTTTTTGTCTTCCTTGCACTCTTCTTTTTTTTATAAAATTCATGACAAATGAGGAGCGGGAAGGGGGAAGCAAACTAATGAGTTTTGCGGGTGGTCTGTGTTTTAAGAGACTGATGACCATAATCCATCTCGTCTTTTGAGTATCGGACCACCTGCGGTGAATTTAGCCTCCTAACTTGATTTATTTTTTTGATACTGTGCGGTAGGTGAAAAAACAATTTTTCAAAACATTTTGAATATTTCATTAGCATTGTAATATTAGTTTATACTTTTATTTCTGTTTGTTGGATTTTCCCCACCGAATTCTTAAAGACAGTGTGTCGGTTAATTTGACCCTATCTGATTTCAATTTCAAAAATTAGAACGTTCTCTCATTAATAAAATTCAATTTATACAAAAAAATATTAATAAATACACGTCTCATAGCAGCGGCCCAAAATTAAAATTTTAATGCGCGTCGGATCGTGCGTCGCGTATTGTTTTCTCTCCTGGACCCCATTCCAATTTTTATTTTTCACCATGGATTTGGATTGCATTAACTGACGAGATGCCTTTTAAGAAGGATTTTACTGAACCAATAAAAGTACCAAAAATGAAAGTTGAACTTTTTTTCAATCCTAATATGTTTTTTTTAAATTTTCTAAAAATCCATACAACCTAGAAAGATTTTCTAAAGGGTCGAAATGTTTGTTTTGCTCACTCCTTTTGAGTGTTATATTGATGTACATATATTTATGAGAAATTCGTCTCAATTTTTGACGAATTGTAACTTTTCATCAATATTTTTTAAATTTTTAGCTTATTAGATATGAAACATTTTTTGATCGTTCTACCGAGACCGATTTTACAAAAATGTTGTAGAAAACTAAAAGTAAAAGAATAAATGTGGGTATTTTTACAAAAAATAAAACATTATCATGGGAGTTGACTGATTTATTGAAAAGTTAAAGCTCGGTAAGAATTTGGTTTTAAAAAAGTGTTTCGTGTATTTTTACATGTGTTAGAAAGGTTTACGCTAGCATTTTATTCAACACGGTTTTTTGTCAAGAGTTTGGGTGAAATTTGTTGGAATCTGGAGTATTTAATTAGGATAATTAGGATAGGATGAGGCACGCTGAGGAAAAAATGGTTTCCTGTCTTCAAATGGATGAAAAAATAAATGAAACTGAATTAATAAATTGAATACACTAGAAGGTCCGAAGTATCGAAACTTGATTGAAAAATTGAACAGTGATTGTTCTTACTCTTTGCTAAATCTGTGATAGAAATTGCTCAAAAAACTATATTCACAATAATTGAATAAGTATAGGATTGCAGTGTTTTAGAGTATTTTTCAGGCAGTCCAAATTTGTTTAAATGTCGAAACATCGAAAAAAAAACTATGAAATAACTTTAAATTTGGTTGATGTATTTCAACAAGAAAAAATACAATAAAACTAATTTTTAATTTGTATTTACAGTGAGAAGGAACAATTTTTCTATTGTGAATAAAGTGGAACACTGTCTTTAAGAATATAACATTCAAATATTCAAAAATATTTTTTGTAAATATAAAATAAAGCAAAGAAAATTTGGAATATATGAAAACAAATGTAGTTGCGTATTCTTCTAGGAAAACTATATCTTTTTATAGATACTGAATATTTTTGAAAAAAAATTGTCTCAAGATTTTTCTGCAACACTTCTTATCATTTGAACACAAGATTAATTATTCTCGACACACATTTTCAAATAAAAAACACCTTCCTAACTGACGAAAAACTTTCTTATCATCCCAATGAATCTGTTGAATTTCGAACGAGACGAAAAAAGGAAATGTAATTCGAGAGTATTTAAGTTCTCGAGAAAAAAAGTGGTAGTCTTTTTTACTCGAACTTTTAAACTGCATTGGCTCCTCCTCCTCTTCATTCCTTTCATTTCTTACCTCATTCTACAGTACTCTCCAAATGTTCGATATCATCTTTCGGCATGCGCACAGTCGGCCGCCGCGCCGTCGTCAGTCGTGTGTCATACACTTATTTTGTTTGGGGGGTTTTTCTTACAATTTTCGCCTTGTTTTTTTTTATTCTCAGAGGATTACTGTAAATCAATTTATTCAACTTATACGAACTTACAGATAAAAATGCTCAGCCACATTTTCTCGGACATTGAAGCTGAAACGGATGCGAAACCAACGACGGATATGAATAAGAAAAGAGTATATCAGGAAATGTTCAATTATTACATTAAACATATAAAATTATTTTCAGAGACGAAACAAACCAATTATAGAGAAGAAGCGAAGGGCAAGAATCAATAAATGCCTGAGTCAACTGAAAGAGATTTTGATCAAGGATGAACATAAGGTAATTTTTTTTCAAATAAGTTATGATTTATGATTTCAAATAATTTATGATTATTGAAGCTTTGAGTATTTGATTTTTTTGATCTTACTTGAAAATGAAAATGGATGATGTATCCTTGAAAAGCGTGTGCTCCCGGTTTTTAGAAGTATAATAGTATATGATGCTATTAAAAGCTATATAAAGAATAGTAACTTTCAGTATTAAACGAGGGCTTTACGAAGATAATGAATGCGTCTGGGATGAAAATAGACTTCATTCTCATTACAAATCTGTTTTTAAAATTTCCTAAAACCACCCAGAAGCCGAGAAAACGAGCTTCAAAATAAATACCTAGAAAACGTGTCCACCTGCGAAAACTAGTCCGCAGGCATGGAAAATCCAAAAAAAATTTAAAAATATAAATTAAAATGAAAAAACTTTAAAAAGAAGGCTACTATAAGCATTCTGCATAACTATTTATTAACGAAACACGAAAAAAGTTCGGCCAAGTGGACACTTTCTAGGCCATTGTTTTGAAGCTCATTTTCTAGGCTTCTAGGTGGTTTTTGAAAACTCCTAGAAGCCGAGAAAACGAGCTTCAAAACAATGGCCTAGAAAAAGTTTCCAAAATATTTTTTCGAACTGATGAGAATGAGAATGAAATCTATTTTCATTTAAGGTTAATTAGCTCCGTAAAGTCCTCTTTTAACAGATAACTTAAAACTTTATAATTACTTAAATTTTTTGTTTAGAAAACTGTGAACTTCATTTAAGATAAAATAATTATTTTAATCCTTCTCTTCATTAATTTGTATTAAAAAGCCTAAGCTTGAGATTTGGAAAAAAAAGGTAAAATACTGGAAAAAGGGTATGATATCTTTTTTTTTCAAAATTAGTCCCATAAAGAAATCTTATTTCGTATTCGCGGAAAACAAGTTCAATCGATATTTTCAGAGATTTTAACAAATCTAAGAGAACTTAAACTAAGTATCGAATTTTTTTTGAACCAATAAAATATGGATATAAACTTCGCCAAAAAAAAGTTTTAAAACCCTTAAACTTTGTCGAATGTCTGGCGAAGAACGTCTCAATAAACACAACTGTGAAGGAAAATGTGGACTTTATGGGTTCATAATTCGGATCCTGCCCTCCAGCATTGATAAAAATAGCTTTGTAGAACTTACTGAAATGTGAACGATTCGCTTTTACGATTCAGATGGTTAAAAATTGAATGAGATAACAAAAAGCCTATGGATTAGATATTTTAAAATGATATATGAACTGAGTACAAAGTATTTCCCTAACTCGTTAAAGGAAGGCTTTACGGAGATAATAAATGTACCTTAAATGAAAATAGACTTCATTCTCATTCCAAATCTGTTTTTAAAATTTTCTAAAACCACCTAGAAGCCGAGAAAATGAGCTTCAAAACAATGGCCTAGAAAAAGTGTTCCACCTGGCCGACCTTTTTCCTATAAGCTTTTTTCGTGTTTCGTTAATAAATAATTATGCAGAATACTTATATTAGTCCTTTTTTGTGTTGTTTGTGTTTTAATTTATGTTTTTTTCGAATTTTTTTTTCGAATTTTTATTGCCTGCGGACTAGTTTTCGCCAGTGGCCCTTTTTCTAGGCCATTGTTTTGAGGCGCGTTTTCTCGGCTTCTAGGCGGTTTAGAAAATTTTAAAAACAGATTTGGAATGAGAATGAAGTCTATTTTCATTTAAGATACATTTATTAGCTCCGTAAAGCCCTCCTTTAACATATGTTGACCCCCGAAAATCATAAATTCTTCGAGTTTCAGTAAGAACAAGTGTTCTAATTTTGGAAGAATCCCAAATTGTCGTTTGAAAAGAAAACAATCATGAAATAATCAAAACTTTCAGGCCGCTTCAATGCACACAAAATGGGAAAAAGCGGATGTTTTGGAAATGACAGTTGAATATTTACAAGATCTTCGACAACGATGTGAAGTGATAAAGCCTAAGCCATCACATCAACAACAACAACAACAACAACAACCAACACTCTTACCTCAAAGCCCCCCAGCACAAATGTTCCCAATTTTCCACAACTATCTGGCATTTCAACAATTAATGCAACTCCAAATGCGAAACAATCTTCAACCTAGATTCGATTTCCGGCAAGTCGCTACAATTAGCAATGATTCTGGTAAATGAGCATCAATGTTTTTTAAATTTTGTTTTATGTACAACTTGTTGTTGATTTTTTGTTTTTTTTTCTCGACGTGTAAATTTCAGCTTTATCATAATTAAATCATTTATTATAAATTTCTAGCAGTATCCTATGAAAACATGAAAAACCCGTTTTAAATAATAAACAACCGGTGATATAATAAACAACTAAATTATTATTATACCCGACGAATAGAAACATGAATTTTGTTGTACTTTAATGCAATTGTCCGAAGCATGATGGATTCGTTTGGACCCAAATAGTTCGATATGGTAATGATTGCGCCAATGGGCGGTCCATTGGTGTGGCAAGAAGGTCGAAGCGATAGGTGCTCGATGGTGATAAATCGGTAACTGTCGTTTCGATGAATGCGAGTTGGTTGGCTGATCCAGGGATTGAATGGGTATAACATCCGATTAGTTTTGAGGATGAGATGCCGCCTTCGCAGAGGTTGTCTGTCTGAAAGAAGAACTGATTTAAAATTTTGAAAAGGGTTACAAAGTATAGCTTACCAAACTAACTAAATGCTCCAAAAAGTTTGAGTTCTCTCTTCGCTGATAAACACAATATTTCACATTTTCGTCTTCAGCTCGAAGCCATTGAATTGTTGCGGATTCACAAGTTCTTCCAACAACTTTGATGCTAAAAATATATATTTTTAAGATAGGTTTTTGGTTTTTTTTCTTGAAATTTGTGGAGGACTGTTTTTTTGAATTTCAAAAGAAACAATTGTAGTGTTTAAAAATAGAATTTTGAACAAACGTATTTTTTATAAAAGTTTTAAAGACAGTATGCCACTTATTTTAACCTTATTGGATGTTTTGTGACACTTATTTTAGGAAATTAGATTTTCGGAATATTTTAGATCCTTAGTATATTTACCTTGTATCATCCGGCAAACTAGGATAAGGTGAAGTTGTCTTGTCGGTACTTGCCCAGATTCTAACAGTCTGAAAAAATTGAAGGCATTATCTTAAATATTGAATAATTTTCTTTACTTACCTTTGGAGTATCATCATCATTAACAATCTGGCATCTCAAATGTCCATTCTTAACATTCGTTATAACAAATCTCCTAAAACCCGAAAACACATCGCTTCGTTTCAAAATCCGGCCATTTTTGAAAATGTTCACCCGAACCAATCCATCACAAGCATGAATTATCAGCATGGCCTGAAAATGTGATTTTTTTATGTGTGATTAATTGTCGGTAAAAAATATGTGTCTAGAGATCAAAAGGTTGGAATGTACCCTCGTTATCTGAGGAATTCGACAACTGTTACTCGGATGACGTCAATGGGTACGGAAAAGCTGAGAGATATGGGTTATTTTTGGATGAAATTGGGTGAAGGGGAACGAACGCGAGTAAAAATAGAACTTTTGCAAAAAATCAGAAGTCATTTGATAGGGTACTTGTTTCTTTTTTTTTTGAAAAACGAACCGTTTGTGTTTTGTTTCCGACTGGAACATTGAAACGAGAGTTTACGAATGCACCCTTCTTTGGTTCCAAATGCAATGCTTGTAATTTTGAGCTGATTACTGCTCGCTGAGCAGTTCTCTAGAATTTTTTTGATAACTTTGAGAACAATTATGATGAAAAAACCTTCTGTTTTCTAGAAACTCCTCTTGGAACTTTTCTTGTTGGAGTTGTTTGAATGGTTTGCATTTCATAAGATGATGATGTTCCCCGCTTGTAATCTCGAACAAAAATTGAAACAAAATATTGTTTGTCCCGTCTATAACCACTTTTTTTTAAAAATATTTTTGAAAAATGAACCAAACCTTAAATTCGAGACAACAACGCTATTATTCGTCTGTGGTACACATTTCACAACTTCAACACCTTCTTCAACATGATCACACTGTCCCGCGAATTCCGGCTCCTTTCTTGCAATAATTGCACAGATTCGATATCTTCCCGATTCGGCGTTTCGAACCTTTGGCGCGATTTTCCATGTGATTCGTGCTTCGACGTCGTCATAGCGACTCTCAATTGTTGTTGCGAGACGGGTGTCGTGTGGAAGTGGTGGATATTGATCTTCGATACGGAAAAGGGATGGCGAGAAGAATATGCGAATTGATGAATTGATTGAAGTTGGAGAGATGACGAGGATTAGTTCTGAAAATTTCGAATATTTAGCTGAATTAATTGATGGTAAAATTGAAATTTTTAATGATGAAAAGAATGTTTGGTCTAAGTTAATTATAATTATCGATAACTTTCTGAATAACATTTTCATCGAACTACATGGATTTTTTCAATTTTTATTAGAATAATGGTACCATTAAATTAATTTAAATTAAAAACGGAAAAAATCCTCGAGAAATGAACGAGGTGAAACAGAAAAACATTTGGATTAATTTCGGGACAACCTAATAGAATAATGGTACCATTTAAATTATCTGTATCAAAAAAGAATTTGGTTTTTGTACAAATTTCATGAAAATAAATGCTCAGTTTACTCATGGTGCTCCTTTATTTGAAAGTTTTAGTTCTTGGTTGCGGGAGTTACCCAACTCTAAATTAAATAGAAAAATTTGAAAATTTGAGTGAATTAATTTAGAAAAAAAAACAAAATAGATTTATTTAAAAATACTCGTTTTATAATTTTGAAAATAAATTTTAAACCCCAAATAAGTTTGCTGATTCATATTCTGATTAACTTTCTTCAATCAATTACGTTTCTAAAAGATTCAGGAGATTTATCGATTTTTTTAGAATCATGTTATAAGAGTTCAGCTTGTCAGAAAATGTCAGTTTATCTCGATCAATTTGTAAAATTTAATTCATGCGGAAGCTCCCCCATTTTAACTTCGTTTTCCAACTCACTTCTTGGTACTTTATGCGCAAAAAACGTCATTCGTTTCGTATCCTCTTCACCAGCTATCAATTTGAACTTATCCGATTGTTCCAAAGAGTTCGAAACATCTGATAATATATCAAACTCCTCGTTAAAACTCATCCCTAAAATCATCATAATTCATTTTCAGCTTATCATTTTTCAAAAAACATTTCTACCTACCTGTCTCATGTGTGAACAGTTGCCAATGTACTGGTGCACCACACGGGGTAATATACATGAAAAATGGCAGTGATTCATCAGAAACATGGAGGTAGAAGCGTTTCTCATGGTTTTTTGAAATATCAATCACATTTTCCGTGTTCTCTTGAAGGATTGTATAAGGAAGTGGCACAATTTGATAGCTACTCGCCAAATTAATCAATAATGGAATAAAAATATAGAACATCTGCAAATATAAAGTTTTAACAAGAAAAAAGCTGTGATTTTTGAAAAAGTTGAGAATGGTGGCTGGTGATCAATAGGCGAAAAAAGAGGGGGAATTCCCAAAAGGTTACATTCAAATTGATGGATGTTTGTTGTTTTTTATAGCTATGCAAACACATATGTCAGATTTTTTTTGAAACTTTTTAGTTTTTGGAAGATGAAAAAAAAGAAAATGAAATTCAATGAACTTGTGAAAAATAGCGAGTATTTATAGTATGAGCCAAGTGATTTATCCAATTTGCCACCGCACTGGGCGGGAAAAGGGCGGGGAGGTCATCAGCGATGAAAACAACGACCTCGAAAAACGATTAGGAATCTTGAGGGCAATCTGGAATTTGTGGAATGTGGATGACAACTGTTTTCTCTCGATATTTTTGGGGGGAAGATGTGCATTACTCGCCACTAGTTCGTGTTTTTTGCATTGGTTTGCACGAAAGAGCGGAAGGAATGGGGGAAAAAAGAACAAGGATATTTGTTACATTTTTGTTGTTATTATTATCGTTATAATGAAATGTTGGTGACAAGTGAGCAAACTAATTATTGTTATAACATAGCAATATAAATAAAAATATTCAATTATCAGGTGTAATTAAAATATTGAAGTTGATTTGAAATTTTAATGCAAGAAAATAGAAAACGAGGTATTAAAGGTGGGGTAACATCTAATTTTACCTTATAAACACACACAAACTCTTCAAAAATAAATGACCCAAAGAAGTTGGCATATTGCCAAAGCTTTCAAAAAATCTTTTCAAGATTTTCGGCTTGACAATATTTCTTTTTGGATGACACTCTATCTTTAAGTACTTATTTTAATGTACAAGCTTGAAGAATTGCTTTCACACATTTTGGAACAACACTCGAATAATTTTCTGAATTTTGTTAAATTGTTTCTCTACCGATGAAATTCAATTGAAAACGCAAAAGTATCATGTCTCCATATTTTTTAAAATTTACCATTTTGACTTGGAATAATTTCAAAGGAGGGTTTTACTCATGTCGCGTAATCGATCAGAAATCTAATTTTATGTTTAATGAAACAGTTTCCTTTTTTTCGCATTTTTCATGATTGAATACTGTGAAACTGTGAAAAGACTTTCTCTTAAGCTCGATCGAGTCTGCGGTAGTTTCCGCATTATTTTTGATCAACAAATTAAAAGCAAAGATTTTACTGACAGCTTGCTACTTTTGTTAAAATTTATATTTCTGTCCACATTTTCGGTACATTTAAAATGCCAATGAATTGCATTATGCGTACCCTTTGCCACGATACACTTTTTCAGGAAGGGAAACACCTCGACTACAGATTGTGGTTTTTTAAATGTTGTGGTTTCGTTGTATTTAAGAATATCCGTTTTTTCTTGTTTCAGATCTTTAAAGATAGTGTACTACTATTTTCAGATTTCTGTATTATTGGAATTACGATTATTTTTACTTCATTTCTCATCATGCATGGTTAAGAAGAAGTCAATAGCTATTGTGAAAATTGAAAAACAAACAGTATCCTGATTTTACATGCAATTCAAACTCTTTTTAAAATTCCAAGTCATTTTTCGAATTTCATCACTTGTTTTTATTCGAATTGTAAAGCTCTAAAAAAATTCCAAAGTTATTTTGAAAGCGGCGAGTTATGTGATATTTTATTGTCATAACATGTTTTTTGTGATACTTCCGTTTCTCATTTATCTGCAGCAGAGAAATCGTCGTCATCTCAATTTCGAAACGTGAAAAGAATTTGAAAAATGGCATGTTATGAATGACGCATGCTCGTGTTCATCCATATCAAATTGCTCTGGAATTTTTTGGCTGCTTCCTGTTTCTGTTTCTGCTCTTGCTCCTGCTCGTGCCAATCTGTGTTTTTTTTTCATTCGAATCTCTTCAATTGTTACGGTGTTGTTAGAGAATGGAATGTGATACTCTTTTTTTTTCATCATCATCATCATCATCTGTTCGATTTACTTGCTTTTTTTCTAGTTGCTTGTTGAATAAGAATGTGAGAGTGGGAGCTAAAGAAAATTGATTGTTTTGATCGGAATGTCATTTGGTTGAGTGGTGGAAGAAAGATGAGATTGAGGAAAAAGTTTTGAAGGAATGTCACAAGATTCCAATGGAATTTCGTTTTGTGGTTTGGAGATTTTCAAATGCCACAAAAACAAGTTGACTAAACATTTGATTAGTGGTCATTTAGAATCAGTTAAGACAGGGGGTTATGAAAATTATTAACGAGCTGTTGCAATAAAGAAAAGAATGAACTATCGAATGGCAGCAAAAATTCTGCAACAAGTTACACTAAAAAAACACACACATCCATAAATTTACATTTTTAAAAATCTTTTGGTTTAGGAAAACCTGGGAGAACTGAGAATTTTTACGCGTCAATTCCGTGCAACTTTGTTTTCTTATCCTCATTGGGAACGTGGTGCACTCGCAATCATTTTAGTAGCGGTTCCGAACTCACCAATTTCAATACGAGTGATTACCGGACTCTAGCTTTAAAATGTTCATCATCTCGTTATTTCTCAACGGGTATCATTAAATTTCAAATATGATGACGACATGATACATTTTCAACCACTGTAAATTGTAAAACTTGAAAATCAACTTCCAGAAAATCGACAGTTTGAAGGACAGAAAAATCTCAACCTCTACAAATATTGGGACGGTTCGAGATTTTTTTCACTTTCTCGAATATTCACGATTCCATATGGCAAAATTTTACGAGAACAGAATTGTCGTTTACACGGCACCGGCCGGTGAATGAACAATTGTATGGATCAAACCGATTTGAGGACTTGCTACGGCGTTCAGAGTTAGCCAGCCGAACTTAGACTCGAGATCCGACCACTGATCGTGTTGGGAACGCCCCACCCCCCTCAGATTTATTCCAAACAAGAATGATGTAGACGTAAAAAGATGGTAATTAGTGAAATTACCTCTACCACCGTCTACACACCCTTGATGGGGGTTCCCAACACTTTCAAACCACAAACAAAAACCGAAAAAACGACATTATTTAACAATCCAGCGGTAGCGGGTTTTCTTCTTCCTTTGTTTCCACATGGTCGAATTCAGCACCATACCTCTTCTAAGGGTTTCCATTGCGACTGATGCGCCAACAAATGAGCCGGCGGTTGCACTGGTGGTTGAGAAACGCTTCGAGGCGGTTAAGGTCATTTTTCCAGTCAATGGATCGTTAGCATGTGGATGAAGTAGACGCTTCTCGAAACCATGCACAAGATGGGGTGAAGATCTGAAATTACAGATTTAACTTTACAGAGAAAAAGAGGCTCACACTTTATTTATTAAGATTTTCACAATAAATGCAAGGGCATTCCAACTAAACATTTAATTTTAATCCGATTTTATGACTCTTCAACTCTATTTACTACATTTACTTAGGGAAAAAGGATCGAATTATTAAACAAGCTAATTGAATTCCAGTCAGAAGAGAATATTCCCGAGTTTTAATCACTAAACAATTGCAGCTACGCTCTTTAGCTGGTAATGCGGTGCTCAAACCAAGTTTCATCGTCGAGACAGTAATTCTTTCTCGAAGGGAGCAAATCGGAATCATATAAAATTTTAAAGACTGTTTTGAGAAAAATCAACTAACTCTTCTCTTTCCCCATTTTCACAACATCGCTATTTAATGAGCTCAAACTTCGGCTTGACGTTAGTTGTTTGTAAGTCGGTCTTTGAGTAATTTGTCTTGGATCTCATCGTCGAAGACCTCGAATTCCAACATAAAGAACCAAGTTGTTGTTGTAGCTCGATCCAGCCATACTCGGAGTCTGAAATTTCAGAAAATAATGGAAAAAATACATAAATTAATCAAAACTCACAGCATTAATTTGTCATCTGATGGTCCAACTTCGCCTTTGCTCCGGAGAATTTTTTGGCGTTTGTCTTGACGGTTACTGTTGTTCGCGCTTTGCCTGTGATCTCATCATCGAAGAACGTTGCGATTGATTTGTATTTGAAGCAAGAGAATCCGTGATTGGCTCTTGAATCTGTAAACAGAAGATTCACGTAAGTATTGAAATAAAAATTGAATACCTTTGTTTCGATTTCTTCTTTCTTGTAGCCCATGTTTCTTTGCTGTTATAATCAACCGCATTTTCTTCATTCTTCTCTTCGCCGGCTGGGGCAACACTTAGGTACCTTAAACAACGAATATCTGTTCAAAATATTCAACTTTCAACGATTTACCTTCTGACCCTCATTTTTCATCTCTTCAACATGGCATTCGAGGCATGCGGTGTCTTGAATTCGAGGCAGGCGGTGTCATTGATTGGTGTGCAGGTACCACTTTAGTTACTGAAATGTTATCTCAATTATCTATGGTTTAAAATTTAAAAAATGACTAACCTTAATAGACCTTCCCAGGGAGGCTTCAAATGCAGATTCCACTTTTGAAACATCGTCTCAGCAATGCCAGTGTTCCCCAACGATCTCCCAATTACATTTCCATGCCGGACAATATCTAGCCACAAAAGCGAATCCCTTCTTGGTCGTCGTAATGCGAAAAATGTCTGACCGAACGCCTCCAAAATGTCTCCACGCAATTGTTTCAACGTTTGACTTGGGCCAATCAATTTCAAGATACGCAGTTGATCGCTTTTATGATGACTGCGTTGAATGATTGCTCGTGCCCTGCTCTCTGACGCAATTGATACACATCTGAGTAGAAGTTGATTGTTGGGCTTCGGAGCGACTGTAATCGAAAAATTTATTGAACATCAGCATTTTGAAATTTCAAACAAATGTTGTTCAGCATTGCTACATGTTGATCCGCTCCTTTTTGTCTTGATCCGTTGCTGAATGCTGAAATTCTGCTATGCCACATCGACCATTGTCCATTTGCCATTTCGATTGATTTGTCCGATTGGATTGATGATGGAAAAAATTAAAATTATTCGAATAATTTATCTTTTTAAAAGGAGTGGACATTTTGACCCGGAAACCTAGGTTTAAAGTCTGCAAGCTGCCATCGGCCCAAGTTATGGAATTCGTCAGGAAACCCCTGCTTCTACCTTGAATTTCGGTACCGCCCCATACGGGGTTGCCTCATCTGCACGCCCAGGGCAGTGGGCGTCAGCGTGTTGGCGGCGGGCTCCTCCGAGTGCTCTAAAGCTTGTCACGGAAAACTGGGACTTTTCTTGCCGACTGTACACTTAATTCTAGGAAGAAAACTTGCATGTAAACTCACAATTGACAACTGCAGCCCATTTATTGATTGTTGTCCTTGCTCACGTGACTTGCCATTGATGATTTTGGCTGAAAATTTGAAATTTGCTAATTTTCTCAAAAAAACGTGGAGAGGGAGAAAGAGAAAAGATGAAAAATACAAGTAAGAATAAAATAACCAATCCAGCGAACGTCATGCGAAATGAACTTTTAAAAAATGCATCTAATTAGGTCACGTTAAAAATCACAACTTCGCGGACAGCTAGCAAACTCTGAGCAGCCTCTGTCAATCATCCAAAATTGGCATTCCATTGAAATTGTCACGCTCATGACAATAACTCCAACAGCCGAACTTCAGAAGGCTTCTGTTAGATAAATTTAGTTTAAATTGATAACGAGGAACCTATTCGAGAAATCCGGCATCGTCGGCGAAAGAGTGAGACACACAGAGAAAATATTCTTCTAGGTCAATTTTCGATGTTGGTCAAAATATATTTCTACCGTACCACATTAATTTAGAGTTTCAGGCCTGAAAACGTGGAAAATTCCAAAATCCACCAAATTTGATGCAATTTTGGGGTTGGGGGTTTTCGAACTTACTGATTCCAAATATCATCATTACTGTTCGTTCAATTCGATTCCAAACGCGCACCACTGTTTTCGCAAGCTTCCCTTGCCTTTTCCGTGTCCGTACGTGTTTAAAATATTATTTTTGAGTTATAATTGCATTTTTAGTATCTATTGGACGAATTATGAAAAATAATTTTTTTGTCCGTTCACCGGACCACCCCAAAAAATCGAGGTTTGTCAGTAGAGCGCGTTTGGAATCGGTTTGCTTCTACAGTAAATGTTTTGAAAACATCAACTACATTAAGAAAAAACAGTATAATGCGAATTTTATCGCGTTTTCCCTTGATGAATACAATTTTCATCTTTTCCTCGATAAGTGCACAGTTGACGCAATAATGCAGACAAACAGCGTGCTACAGTAAACGTTATAAATTAACAGTTTAAGAATTCCTCGGTCTTTTTGAGCTATAGCCGGCTATTACAGGCATTTCGTGCCCCCACAAGTCAACGGAATAAATGTATGTTTCTGTAGTTTCTCTGTTCATTCAAATTGTATTTTAATAGACCTATTCATGCCTGAAAAATCTAGATTATTACGAAAAAAAATTATTCATCGACGGAATGATGTCTAAAAAAATGTGTAGAAGAAATATTTATTTTTCGTTTTTCCATATATTAGAAATGATTAAACATTAGACTAAAAGTATTAATATTTAAAATTTCCAAATAAAATAAAATAATATATTTTTATTTCATTTAATGCCTGCCTATTCATGTGATCTGATGGAGAAAAAATGGAAAATAAACATTTCCTCCTCACGTTTTTCTTGGGAATAAAACGGACTTTTTTCCGTCGATGAATAACTTAAATTAGAATTTCCTTTTTTTTAAATAAATTATTTCTTTTTTGTCTCTCCGTGTTCATTTTGAAAATGAAATGACGTATTGCACAAAAATGAGCCTGCAAAAATTCAAACTCCATCCAATACCTGCAGAGGCCTAGGTTTTAAAAATTTGGTTTTCTAGTCCGCCGCTTCGTGTACTTCTCGTGAAGAGTGTTAGACATTTTTTAATTTTTACAGTTATTAAATATTCCGATTTATTTTCATTATTAATCTGATTTTGAGCATAACACAAAAAATAATTTGTTTTTCAATTTGTTATTTAATTCATTGTAAAGGGGAAAATCGATCTTAAAACCGACACGCCTATTTAGACAAATCATAATTTGTGAATATTTGTTTTTTTCAGCTATGTCTGGCAAAAAGCGCAAAGAAACCAACGAAGTGGAAGATGATCCTAATGTCCCATCTACTTCATCGAAGAAAAAATCAAAGTTTATGTTAGTTACAATTTTTTCTAAAATGTCACGTCAATATATTTTATTTACTTCAGGAGTATTTCCCAACACGAAAGAGAGGAAATCGTGAACCTTTGGAAGAAAACAGATGAAACCTTGGAAGAAAAAGCAAAGTCTCTGAATTTGACCCCGTTGAATGTGAAAACAATTCTTCATGTAAGTTGATATAAGAGTTTAGGAATATTTAAAATAATTATGTATTTCAGCATCTCATCAAGTATCCAAATGCGTTCGACGCTTTGATAGGTGTGAACACTGATTCGGAATTCCCGGACCGTAAAATTTTAAGGTCCCAAAGTAGACAAACTGATAATGATAACAACGTATGCTTAAAATATATTTTTTAAAAATCAAAATGGTAACTTTTAGGTATTCCTGATGATTGAATCATTGACTAACAACACTCCTAAAACTGTGCTCAATTATGACTTTGATGAAAATGATGAGTTTGATGAGGATTATACGGTATTTTTTAAAATTCTCTATTACATAAATTCTCTATTTTAAATTTTAATATTTCAGGGTCAAGATAAAGAAGACGACGACGATGATGAAAGTGAAGACGACGAAGAAGTTGATGATGAAGACGATATAGAAGAAGACTTGGAAGGTGAAGAAGAAATCGAAGATCTATTAGACCCCTATGATCAAATGGATTTGGAAGAATATCGTAGAAACGAGGTTTTTATAAAACAACGGTTATAAAATATTCAAAATGTTTCCAGAAATTGGGAGAAAGCTCAATAAATTTAAATAATTCATTAGTTCGAAATTATGTCGATCCAATCGAAAGTATAAATGAAGATTCGCTTAGTCGAGAATATCGAAGTCATGCAAGTCCCGGATACCGTGAATTCATTAATGCAGTTTTGGACGAAAATGGAAAAGAAGTCAATGTTACACAAGATGATACAGATGAAGATGAAGACTATAATGTATTGGTTGATAATAATGACATGACATTAGATTTAGACACTTGGTATGATACTCGGCATGATAGAGCAACCGAAATTCCAAGAACTGAACTTGAAAGTCTTTATATGGATACAATTTTGGCGGAGAAGGAGATTCCTGTGAAAGTTCTACCAAAAGAAGCTATATCGATGTGTGAAAAGGTTGATTCGACAGCTCCCTCAGTTCAAAGTAGGAAATCTATAAAAGAACAGGTAAATCTATTCTAGGCAACAGCTCAGTTTTAAAGAAGTACTTTTCAAGGATGCTGAAGCAGCTGAAATGCTTCACAAAAACCTAGCTAACGAATCGATGGAATCGTGCACACTTTTGAGAGGGGATAATGTAACATTTCGTCAGTCAGAAATTGCCCAGTTAAAGATTCAATTGGAGCAACATGTCCAGCTCTTAACACAAGTAAAATTTAAAATATTTTCTCTAAAAATTATTTTAATAATTTCAGTTTGTTGTTGTTTGCTATTGTGACCCAAATATGGCAAATGTGAAAAATGATGCGCAGCTGATGATTGTAACTCCTCAATCAAACAACTTACCGATGATATTTTGAAATTACAGAACGAGCTTGATGATAACTATCATAAATATGGTGATAACTCGATATATAATATCTCGAATTTGGGTGAATCAATAGCAACATGTCACGATATTATCAAAGCTACGCAAGTTGAACCGGAGTACGTTCAATGGGCAAAAAATACAGATGGTTAGTGAATTTTATTTATAGATTCCTAAACTATGAAATTAAGTTTATTATCGGAATAGTTTTTATGATTTCGACAACTCATTTTATAAGGCTTTATAGTGCTAAAAGTCATTTTTCCTGGATGGGGTGTAATCTCGTACACAAATTTTAAAATATATTTTCTCCGAATACAGGGGGAAAACGAGCTTGGAGGTTGCGTTAGGAACTTTTAGTTAATTTATCATTCTAAATATATTGATCGATTTTTGAGCAAGTTTTAAGACGATTCACTTATCTATTCAAAAATTATAGCATTTTTTCGATGTACACACATAAAACCCTCCCTGTATATCGCTTCACTAATTTTCTCTCGTATTTTTATAAATGCCAAATTCCTACTTCAATATACAATAATAAATAGAAAATTTGAATTATTTTTTAAAAATTAATTTTTTCTTGTAAAGTTTCTGAAATTCATTTTCAACACTTTTGCTAGAGTTTCCTCAATTTTCTCAAACTTTTGAAGTGCATTTTATTATTTTTCATTGAAACTTTATTTTCAGGTGTCCTCGGTGCCGCGATTCGTCCGGAAGCGGTGGCTGTTTTAAGCTCGTCTAACGCTATCAAATATCCAAACCTACTTCCGAAAGTTCAACCAGTTGTTCAAGACTCGCCAGTGCCATTCACAAGATCAGAAGATTTGATGCTCGCGTTCGCTTTGTTGCAATTTGCACACTTACCAAGGAGAAGTGGTGACTTGTCAAGAACTGATAGGTATTTGAAATAAAAAATGAAAAGAACAAATATTATTTTATTTTATTGCAGATACAATGCTATTAGTTTACACTGCCTTCCTGTCCGACCACCGGCAACAATTAGAAATCATATGAAGGTGGTTTATTCCTTTTTTATACTTCTAAAAAAATGTTTCAACAATTTTAGACAATGAGACTTATTAGTCACAACTCTTCACCAATGCATCTTATTATTTCGGTAATTTAAATCAATAAAACCATATTATTTTTTGTGCTTTTTCAGCAAGCCGAGCAAGGAATTTGTAAAATCGAATTCCCGCCACCAACGTATATTTACATTGATGGGAATATTCATTGTTGGCCTGATGAATATCAACCAGGGTGGTATAAAATGTTTTTCAAAAAGTTTAAAGTTAGTCAGAACTTTAAAATTTCGCCGATTGATGAGACTCAAGGAAAATTGGTTGTGACGCCGACTAAAAAGATGGAGGTTCGAAAAACGCCAGAAATCGTTGTTGATAAAAAGGAGGAGAAAGAAATTAATTTGGATGAAACTCGATATATTAAATTGGGAACTGTTGGTGAAACTGAGCAGCCTGTTATAATGGAAAGAGCACATGTTGCACACTTGGTTAATCAATTGTTTCCGAGGGAACATGTTAGTGTGAACACTGTTTTCTGAAAATTATATGATAATTTGCAGGTTTCTCCGTCAAAGCGAAGAAAAATGCATACACCGAAAAAGTATGTAAATGAAGAGGGAAACCCGCATATTGGTGGAAAAGCAAGTTGCAGAAAAGATCCGGAATCGAGTTCGCATTCCCCTTCAGCGGCTCCGACTCCAACGGTTTTTGATGAAGAATCGGTAGCCTTGAAATATCAAAGATTCCAATAAAACTTCTTTCATTTAAGCATACGCGATTTTCGCCGCCTGTCACACCTGGAAAAGGAGATTATACTGATTTTGACATGGTGGATTCAGGAAGTTTGTGTAGTTTTGATGCGATTCAGTATCAGGAAACGTGCTCGTCGAGAATGACAATGATACCGAGGACTCCGAGAGGATTAACACCGGCGGATTCATTATTGGAAGGAATTACAACGGGAAGTTGGACGACGGATTTTTCACAGCTTCATAAATGTACACAGCTGGAAACTGGGGAACTTAAACCTAAAATTGGTGGTCAGAAAAGCGTCGAGGTACGGTTTTATTGTCATTTCAAGAATTTTGTATTCAATGAAAATTATTACAGAAACGACATGTCGAGTTCGAACATGAATACGAAGAAATTGTGGTGGCCAATGACGGAAACGAGAAATGTTCGACGACTGCGGCAAGAAAACGAAAAAGGTCTCGAGTGGAAAAAGAGCAAATGGGACAGAAAGGATTCGATGATGATGCTTATCGGAGTGCTCAGATGAACGCGTTGGCAAAGAGGGTTATGACAGATGTTGAGAAAAAGTTGTTTATGCACAATGAAAAATGGGAAAGTTTGAAAAAAATCATGCTTGCGGATGATGAAACTAAAGAGGTTTATTTTAAAAAATAGTTGATCATTTATTTTAAAGATTTTTAAAATTTCCAGAAAGTTGGGAAGATTATCAAATTGCTCGAATCACTTCCAGATGTTATGCATTTGGTACTACTATTTACACCTCGAGAAGCATTGCCAAAACATATTCTGGCGAGTCAGATAAGGCAAAGTTATCAAGCTGCTATTGAAATGATTATTGATATTGATGTAAGAGTTTGAATGATTTTTCACCAATGAAATATTGTTTGCAGGCCTACATAACGGCGGCTAGAATAAAAACACCGACTGTTCGTCAAATATTCAAGTTAATCGCGAAAATTGGAATGGAGAATGTGTCGTCGTCGGTAGAAGCGGCTGAGAGGATGTATGAGCTATTAGGAAATGAACGGCCGCTTTGGGAGAAGATTGAGAAACATTTTTGGGGATTGGCTCATAAGGATCGGTAGGGATTGTTTTTTTAATGTCTCTAGGTTTCAAAGCAAAATACGTTTACAGATCGAAACCGGAAGATTTTGAATACATTGATTTGACAAAAGAAGGAGATGGTGGAGGATTTGAGACGTTTGAAGTGATTGATGATCTTGATCAGGTGATGAATGCAACGGCAGCTGCTGAAATTAAACAACAGCCACGTGGGAATATGTTGGTGCGATCTGGACAATTGATGGTATCTAATAAACATGGAGCAGTGCCAGTGGAAGTTGTGAAAAATGTGCGTTTTGACTGAAGCGAAAATATTTTTAAAAATTTGGTTTTACAGAATTGGTCCAGAAGCCAAGACCTTTTACTCCTGACGAATTATAATAAAGCAGTTCAAAATGATCCGAATTTCAAAATTGAGGATCTTCCGCAGCTGATGACAGAATTGCCGTTTAGTCCGGATTTGATTTGTAGTAGAATTGAGCTTCTTCTTTCAATGCTGAAATAATTATCAAAATTTAAAAAGTATTTTTCCAACGTTCTGTACGATGTTTTTCCAATTAAAATGATCTCTCTGTCAAATATTTAAAAACCTGAGCATATTATATATGCTTGTTCATTATATGTATTTTTGTCCCATTATAAGTATCTTGTCATATATTTTGATTTTGCAACAAAGTATATTTATTTAGTAGGAATAGTTTAATGGTTGAACATGAACGACAATAGATCCTGCTGGGAATTCGGAGGAGTAGTTTCCAGGAAGATAGGGCACAGTGTTGAGTGATGACAAGGTGGAAGTCTTTTTTGGATCAGTGGATTGAGATGGAGCAGGAGGTGGCGAAGGATCGGTTGAGGCAGCGGGTGGCTTGTTCTGGATCTCACCAGGGATGGATTCGGTGTCAGTGACGGCAGAGGCTTCACTCGAGACTGGAGGTGATTGAGTAGAGCCGCCTTTTTTATGAGTTACTTTTTCAGTGACAGCAGTTGTCACTTCTGAAGTTCTCCAAATTCTGAAACTTTCGTTTTTTTCGAAGGTCTCATTTTTTAAACCTACTTCAAATCAGGGAAAAGAGCAAAGAATGCGAGCTGAATACAAAGTGGAGAGAGTTCGAAAGCCTTGTAACGATATGTTGTCATAATAACGTATGCTGTTAATTTTATTAGAAGTTTTGAAAGTGTTCGGTATAGCACTTACGGACTGGGAAGGTTTCGGTATTACCAACTGACATGAACAAGACATCCATGATTGAGATGACGGAATTGAAGAGTGTTGGAGAAATGGCGATGAAAAAGAACAGAACCAAACGGAGTCGTAATATTGGGTCATGACGACTGCTCTCAAAGCACTTCGCAATTATCTGAAACAAATAAAAATCATCTGAAAAACTGATATGGGCATCTTACAGCTATGACGATTATGATGCTCATTGCCAAACATCCGATAAAACTGAAGATGTAAGCATAGAATGGGATTGAATCAAGGAGAGCATTGCAATTGACGTTGAGGACTGATAGGAATAGAGCAAAGAGGAGGAATGGAACGAAAATGATGCTGAAATCAGAGATTTTGTCAAATATCGAAACTTTTATGAATTACTGTGTGAAGCGATTGGACGATGTTCTTAAAAACACGAAAACTAAACGGGACGAGGTGAATTGGAGGAAAAGTGTATAGTAAAAGGTTGTCTCAACACTGCTGGCAATGAAAAGGCTGAAAATGTTTATATTTGAGGATATTTTGTTTTCGAATGACTTACGCAGAAAACCACGGGTAGGTTACAAACGAAATGATCGCTGCTTTGAATATACGAACCAAACAATTGATGAATATTTGGAGAGCTGTGATGGTTATCAAAGCCTGAGATTGGAGAGGTTTAGGAAAGGAGTTTAGAATTGAACCTTTTACCTTTGTCAAACATGGTTGACATTTATAAACGAAAAAAAGCCAGAAGATTGAGAGAAGAAGTGTTGGAAAGAGTAAAATCAGATCGATGAGTGATGCTAGAATAGGTTATTGAGGAGAACATAGTTATAGTTTTCAATTTCAAAATTCTTGTATTAGGAGGAATAGTTTCAATTTCTGAAAACTGAATTTTCACATAATCGAAAACAAACTAATTTAAATCGGACCTGTTCTTTGTCTTTAAAGACAGCGGGTCAGTTAATTTGACCCTACCTGATCTTAGTTTCAAAAATTGGAGATTTCTCTTATTGTTGTCTCACAAAATCGGCTTCATAAACGTGAACTTCCCTATTTTGCGAAATAGTGTGTGGTGAGGGATAATAATACAACGCAACGCATCCCTTCCCATTGCCCTCACGCGTGGCGTTTCGTTTTTTTGACACAGGTTTTTCACTTTTATACACAGCTCCACAAAAGTATTGCTCCACCTAAATTTTTTCTGATAATTTTTGTTAAAAGTGTTCAACTGATGAAATATGTCAAATTCAGTCAGTGATCAACTTCCACTAATCATTTTTGAAACCTAAAGTCCAAAAAAAATTTTCATCATTTTTTGTGAAAAATCGGTTTTTGCCGTTCCACAAAAGTATTGCTCCACTTTGGAAATCTTGTTGTTTATTGACCGATGATGGCCCAATTTGCTTTAAAGTCATTAATTAGGCCCATAAGAAGTGTAAAACCGTTGTTTGACTTCAAAAAGTTGCAAGATTATTGTCAATGGGGCCAAAAACTGTCGAACTTTCGAAAATTGTCGATTTTCTGCTTAAAGGGAAGAACAAAGTAATCGATTCCGTTTTTTCTTTGCCGAAAATGACCAAAATGTGTTCTGAAAGCATTTTTTATTAAAACTGGCTAAGAAAAAAGACCTTTTTAACATCATTTATTGAAAAAAATAGCGAATTATTTTCCCAAAAAAATACAATTTGAGCATTCCAGAGCATTTTGGATCGTTTCGGAGCGTAATTTCTTCCAGAAACTTTATCAAAATAATAAATATCGAATAATTTCTGTTTTTCGATTGAAAATTTTATGAGCCCGCTCAGTGAACGGCATTTCTTCGAATCTTCAGTTTTTGGTTGATATGGTAAATTGGTTGGACATCTTCTTATGTCTAAATTTTGCTTTTTCCGATGTGAGAAAATCAAATTGGATTTTTTTGGGAAAATAATTCGCTATTTTTTTCAGTAAATGATGTTGAAAAAGTCTGTTTTCTTAGCCAGTTTTAATAAAAAAGGCGTTCAGAACACATTTTGGTCATTTTCAAAGAAAAAACCGAATCGATTACTTTGTTCTTCCCTTTAAGCAGAAATTCGACAATTTTCGAAAGTTCGACAGTTTTTGGCCCCATTGACAATAATCTTGCAACTTTTTGAAGTCAAACAACGGTTTTACACTTCTTATGGGCCTAATTAATGACTTTAAAGCAAATTGGGCCATCATCGGTCAATAAACAACAAGATTTCCAAAGTGGAGCAATACTTTTGTGGAACGGCAAAAACCGATTTTTCACAAAAAATGATGAAAATTTTTTTTGGACTTTAGGTTTCAAAAATGATTAGTGGAAGTTGATCACTGACTGAATTTGACATATTTCATCAGTTGAACACTTTTAACAAAAATTATCAGAAAAAAATATTTTCGAAAAAATTTAGGTGGAGCAATACTTTTGTGGAGCTGTGTATAACAGATTTTGTAAACAACTAATAGTAGAATGCAATTTATGCAAGATCATACCGATAAATACACGCGGTCCAAAGTTGAAAACATCAAAATTTTAATGCGTGGTCGTGCAACGCGGTCGGAATTGGCGCGAAACATAATTATTTGATATGTTCTTTGGAGCATCTGGGCTTCCATTCGAATTTTGATTTTTGACTTAAATTAGGTTGGTGTTAACTGAAAAGCTGTCTTTAACAGAGTCAAGAAAATGCCGTTTCAATTGTGCCTAAGTAATGTGGAAAAAATTTACAACGACTGTTCAAATTCAGTGTTTATTTGTCTTCACTTTTCCGAAATCATGGTTAGCATATAGCTTCAAACGTTTTAAAACAAAGATTTCTAAATAACATAAGTTTCACGTTTCAAAATCAGTTAATCACAGTCTTAATAATCTATCCTCGAATTTTAGAAATTAACTGAAAACTTGGATCCAAGTTATGAACCTTCAAAGGTCACCTCTCTTTAAATACAACAAAAACCAAGTAACAAACGTTAGCTGCAATGGTTTACATGTATGACGATTAATACTCATCAGTTCTTGATTAATTTAATTAAGATTAAATTGAAGAAATTAAATTGTTTATTTAAGAGATTCAATAATCGGTTTATTCTTCGATTTACAAAAGAAAGAGTTTGGATATGCTTTGTGAAACTACCGTTAATCGATGTCTCTTTCAAAACGCATATTCGAACTACGAAGGTTCAGAATTTGTGTCAAATCATTCTACGATGGAAAGAGTAATTTCGGAATTTTATCTTGAACTCATCAAACTTCCCTTGTTACAAAACTGACATTATTTGCTTACCTCCTTCGTACATATAAGTTCTTGGTTGATCCCCATAGAAATCAGTATAGGAGGTTGTTGGTGATAATTCATAAACCACATCATTCCAGTTGTACGTGGACATATAAATGAATTTCCAATTGTTTTTTGTTAAAAGATTAATTTTACATTACAGTATACTTTTTTCACATGACTGTGTCACCTGAATCTATAATTTCAGCTGCTAGTCATGCAGCTGAATTCTTGTTTACGACTCTGAATTTCGAGAAAAGTGGTCTGAAAAAATACCTCTTCAACAAATTCGATTAGTATGCTTTTAGTGTTTGGAGCATCGGTTTTATGAACCAAGAAGTAGAAAAAATATATTTATTATTCCATTTAGATTTCACCGGTAAAAGAAAGGGGGGAATTAAACAAATAACTGCTCAAAAAACATGCTCATTCTCCATTTTTCGTTGAACCCAAACGGTTTTTTTCTGCTCTTCTTCGATCAGTTTTTTGAGCTGGAAAGAAAATCAATTTCAAAAGAGTTATCAAAAGTAAAAATATACTTGTAATACAGCATGAGTCATCATAAAACTAGAATTGTTATGGTTCGGAACAATGAGAGTCACCGCACCATCGAGTTCTTTTTCAAGTTTCAGATCCTGAAAATTTTCAATTTTACAAAATCACATCTTTTAGGAAAAATTCGATACCTTTTCGATTAATTGTTTCGCTTCCTTTGAACTAATTTTCTCTCCGCACAAATGCTCATTCACATCTTTCAACTGTTTAACAGACTTGAATCGAATTTTTACAATTATCGGGAACATTCTGCACTTTTTCAGACGATCAATTGACGATGTTTCAACGTGTAATACACAATGAAGTCCTTGTGAAATTTGATCCAAAATTTGAGCTGATGAGATCACGTGGTACAGATCATAAACTTCTTCGTTTTGTTTCGAATCGATTAAGATCTTCTCTCGTAGAAGTGATGATACTTCTTCGAATGATGCTGTTAGAGATTCACGAGTTATTTGCGAGAATCTGAAAAAATATATTATAAAAAATATAGGCAGAAAGTTATAAGATTTTCAGAACTTCACCAAAAAAAAACACCTCTCTAAAAATAAGAGGTCTCTTTTTTAAGAAATCAATTTATTTTAAAGCATTAAAAGTTATTTGGGTTGGTTCCTACTTTTCCTAAATTTCAATTGTTCCAGGGGTAACAAATTTGGAACCCAAATAAATTGGGGCTAATGTCATGTGCCCAAAGAGACAAAATTAGTACCAATTTGAAGAGTGACGATTAAAGACAGTGTGTCAGTTAATTGTGCCCGTTGATAACATCAATATTTGAATTGCGCGCGTGTCCGTGCGAAGCGGTCGGAATTGGCGCGAAATTATTTGAATGTGGCTTGATATTGGTATTGTTCTTTGTACCAGTTGGGCCCCCCATTCGAATTTTTTTGGTTCGAATTTGGATCGTATTAACTGAGAAGCTGCCTTAATTTTAAAAATACGAAAATAAACTTTAATGGACTGAATTGTGTGCCTCGAAAGCGCCAATGGGTATTTTTTGACCTATTGATAATAAAATTTTCGATTTATTGTGCATCAGAAACGATGAAATTCGAGTTCTTATCCAACATCCTGATAAGATTAGAGGCGATCCAATTGTAAGGTGAGATTTTCAGTAATTTTTAAAGTTAAAATACAACTTTTTTCAAAGTTCTGAAAATTTCAGATACAAACCTGAAGACCAGTCATGGACCACAGATACCAAAAAAATTGAAGGATGATATTTTTGTGGCTAAATGGATTGTTTGAATTCAAATTAATTTAATTAATTTATTGATTTTTGTTTAAAAAATGTCATAGTTTTGATTTCTTTTTAAATATTTTCTAGATGTTCTCCACGGTTACTGTTGCCTCATTTCTATTCCAAATGCGCTCCATAAACTGGCACTTTGCCAGCACACGTTCTAAAAAACAATGCAAACGCTTCACGTTAGTCACGTGAGAAATCGTTTGCATTTTGTTTTTTGGAAGGTGTGTTGGCAAGGTGCCAGTTTATGGAGATCGTTTGGAATAGAAATGAGGGAACAGTATTTGAATTCGAAATAATTGTTAATCTAACTGAAATTTAAAATATATAGTGGGAACATTGAGTAACCCCCTTACTACGTAAAATCATTCTAAACTCACTTTTCAGATTCGTCTACAAGCAATTGTAAGAATGGTTCAACCAATGGTCCAAACAACAACACGGGTCGTCTCACTTTTGTGTCCAATTTCTCAACCCATTCATACGCTTTCTTTGGATACGGATTTGAATATCTGTTCATTCGAATACTTTGGTAAATACTTGTTGACGATGGAATCGCTCCATGTTCCCGTTGTCTTCCTTCCTTATCAACTTTCCAAGCTCTCCATCTTCCTTTCTTCCCCATGTACATTGTCTTATCCACGAATACAACATCTCCGGATTTCAGTTCAATTTCATCCTTATTCTCAACATTTCTATCAATATTAACACGAAGGAAGAAACTGTCACCATCTGCACCAAGACGTAATCGATTTAAACGATCACCACCATCTTGTACAAGAATTCTCGTTAATTCATCATCATCAGCCCACAAGGTATTTACAGCGCATTCTAATGTCGTGTGTCGAACACTGTTTCCATCAATTTCGAGAATTAAATCTCCTTCCAACAGCTCATTTCCAACTGATTTTTCAGCCAAAATTCCAATCGCATTCCCACCACATAAGATCACATCACATCTTGGAACTTCAATCAATCTTGGTTGTGATGATCGATTGACAAGAAGGACACCATCTTGACGATATTGTTTTGAACCAACATCTAACATCCGATCTCTTTTTGGTCGAGCACTTCCAGATGTTGAAATTGAAAAATCGCTTCCTTCTTTGCTTACACAATGCCGATTGTTTTGGTTCAAACTATTAACTGAATTGTTTGTAGTATAATGATGAGTTGAGAACGAAGTGGATGGTAATCGAATTGAGTTGCTTGATGACATAATGGAAGACAAGGAATCATCCCGAATTGAAGGGTATGGTGGTGGATGAGATGATGGGCTATAAACTGAACTTCGATGGGGTCTTGGATCAGATGAGGATATCGGTGGGAATTGAATAGAATATGGTCGAGCATCGGACGTTGTGGTGGTTGATGAATAACTTCTTCCATCCCAGGGTCTAGGTGATGACACTTGTGACACTGTTCTTTTTTGATCGTTTGATTCTCTCATCACTCGATTGACTGGAGAAGTCGGTGTACTGAACATTGTATTCTTAGGAACGTATACTGGTACTCCGTCGATATTGGTTCCAGCGAATACGAGATCCTTATCTGTGAGCGAAGATGGGCTCCATGGTGCAACTGCAGTAGATGAACTGATTTCAGAATGAGCAGATGATCTGAAAAATATAAAATTGTTTTGCAGAATATCTTCCGTTACAACTTACTTAACACCAAATCGTTTATCAATAGTATCCAACATCAGTTTTGAATGATCGGCACTTGTTGAATATCCAGGTGCTCGAAGTGATCCATACCGTATCAATGGTGATACAGTATTACTGTTAGTTTGCGGCATTCTTAGTGATCCTTGTCGCAGGAGTGATCCTTCATTCGAACTTCTGTCAATGTTTGCTTTCGCCACAACTGTTCTTTCCTTCTCGTTTCCATTTCGAACAAACCACTGTAAATAATTTTTTTTAGAAATATAAATATGCATCTTCGAAATGGTAGCACTAACCCTTGAGAAAAATGGTTGTCTTTGTTTTTCTTTACTCGCTTGTTCTCCACGCTTACTTGACTGCAGAATTCCGATAACAAGTGGCTCACGAGCATCTGAAAATTAAGGAATTTAAAATATTATTTTCCCAATATATAATTTGTTACTTTTTATCAACATTTCAGCATGTTTAGCATCATAAACCGGTGTATGCATGATATGAACAACTCTTTGTCCAGGTGCTAATCCGCCACGACTTGCTGCTCCATTTGGTTCACAAGAATTGATGAAAACTCCATTTGCCAATTCTAATCCAACTCCATAATTCAATGGTAAACATACATCAGTTATTCGATTAAAATTCGATCTTCTTCGAATAATCAAATGAATATGATGACAATTTGATAACATTCCCATAACGCTTCTTTCATCCATATCAGTTACCGAAATATCATTAACCATTACAATATGATCCAATGGTTTCAAGGTGTTTTCAAATGGTGAACCCTGTGAAACATGTCTCACATAAATTGGCCCATGAAATGTTAAGCCATCTTCTGTTCGACCACCACCGAGGAATATTCCGAGGTTCGGTTTCGGGAATGGCAGATTGATTTGTACGGTATGTGTATTCCAGATATCAACGATTGAGTCATTTGCAGTTTGCTGACATCGGCGGAGGGCGTCGTCACGTTCCTCTGCAAGTCGGGCACCTTTTTGTTCTGCCTGAAAATAAGAATATTGTAAAAACAATTTCAGATTTACTAGGAAAGGCATTTTAACATAAAATTGAAATTTGATTGAGACCTATTGTAAATGAAAGGTCTTAATTAGTATAGTAAGTGACCAAAATTTTACGATCCACTTTTACCGTTTTCCTGAGATATAGCGTCCGATGTAATGTGTGCTTTTAAACGAGTCTGCAAAAATTGAGATATTTTTCGAAACATCATAACCTTTGAAGACATGAACCAAATTTTACATATTATAGCTCATTTAATAGTGACAATAATTGGCTATAAAACTACGATGGTAACTATTTGTAAAAATGAGATTTAAATGCATAAATATTGCAAAAACTGAATTTTGTCAAAAATAAAAATAGCAAACCACCATTTCAAAAAAATGGGGCAAGCCTGATTTTATGATTTTCGAATTCTACGGGTTGAGTTACGTACAAAAATGCTAAATTAGATATAGCTAACCGTTCACTTACAAAAGTTACAATGCAAAATAATGTGAGTTTTGGTACCATAGCTATTTCATGTGGAACTTTTAGAGCTGAAACATAATTTATATTTAACCGAATGCTGAAAAAAATAATTTTCGATGGTTTTCACCTTTGCAGATTTGTAAACTTTTGATTTTATTCCTTATAAACACTTGCAATAGTCACAGAAGGTGGAAGTTATAAATTGCGTGAAATTTTTCGCAATTCAAAGTTTGAAGAGCCATAACTTGGTTCAATATCGATAATAATGGCTAAAAATTTGAAATTTTTATAATAACATCACTCTTAGCCAACGCAACGAATTTGCCCAAGTTTGGTAGAAATTTTCTGAAACTAATATTCTTCGTCCCGAAACAACTTCTAGAAAACAGATTTTTCAAAAAATATGTACGAAAAAATTCTTAATTTTGTTATATTAACTAAGAGTGATGTTATTATGAAAATTTCAAATTTTTAGCCATTATTATCGATATTGAACCAAGTTATGGCTCTTCAAACTTTGAATTGGGAAAAATTCCACGCAATTTATAACTTCCACCTTCTGTGACTATTGCAAGTGTTTATAAGGAATAAAATCAAAAGTTTACAAATCTGCAAAGGTGAAAACCATCGAAAATTATTTTTTTCAGCATTCGGTTAAATATAAATTATGTTTCAGCTCTAAAAGTTCCACATGAAATAGCTATGGTACCAAAAATCACATTATTTTGCATTGTAACTTTTGTAAGTGAACGGTTAGCTATATCTAATTTAGCATTTTTGTACGTAACTCAACCCGTAGAATTCGAAAATCATAAAATCAGGCTTGCCCCATTTTTTTGAAATGGTGGTTTGCTATTTTTATTTTTGACAAAATTCAGTTTTTGCAATATTTACGCATTTAAATCTCATTTTTACAAATAGTTACCATCGTAGTTGTATAGCCAATAATTTTCTCTATTAAATGAGCTATAATATGTAAAATTTGGTTCATGTCTTCAAAGGTTATGATGTTTCGAAAAATGTCTCAATTTTTGCAGACTCGTTTAAAAGCACACATTACATCGGACGCCATATCTCAGGAAAACGGTAAAAGTGGATCGTAAAATTTTGGTCACTTACTATACTAATTAAGACCTTTCATTTACAATAGGTCTCAATCAAATTTCAATTTTATGTTAAAATGCCTTTCCTAGTTAGGATATTTCTTTGTTATACTTTCCGGGGTAGCAATTTCAGCATCCTAGAACTAGATATAATGCGTATCCATTATGTAGGCCTCAATGGGTTGCATCTGGGTGGAAACATACTATTTTGCACCACATTTCTAGATTATTTCTTGGATACTCAGAGTTTCACTAATATTTCGTTTAAAGGAGGACTTTACGGAGCTAAATGCGCCTGGGATGAAAATAGACTTTATACTCATTCCAAATCTGTTTTGAAACATTTCTAAAACCACCTAGAAGCCGAGAAAATGAGCTTCAAAACAATGGCCTAGAAAAAGTGTCCACCGGTGAAAACTAATCCGTAGGCATGAAAATTCCAAAAAAAAATGAAAAAGATATTTAAAAAAGGAAAAATATAAGAATTCTGTATAACGATTAATTAACGAAACACGAATAAAGTTCATAGGAAAAAGTTCGGCCAGGTGGGCACTTTTTCTAGGCCATTGTTTTGAAGCTCATTTTCTCGGCTTCTAGGTGGTTTTAGAAAATTTTAAAAACAGATTTGGAATGAGAATGAAGTCAATTTTCATTTAAACTACTGTTATTATCTCCGAAAAGTCCTCCTTTAAAATTTTTTATTCCAGCTTACCTACGTGTTTTATTTTCGGTTAGCCGTCAAAAATTAATTGAGCATTTAGGTTCCAGTTTTTCAATTTTTTTTAAGTTTTTCGAATTATGATCCTCCAAAAATTCATAGAATGAATTATTTAGTTTTTTCTAGGACTAATTGTTTTTCAAAAAAAGCCCTCATTATATACGTTTCGAATTTTGGTTATATGGTTTTCAAATATTTTTCACAGCACTAATGCTGAATCATACCCTTACCTCCGTCATTTTTGCCAATGCAGCATCTCTTTTAGCATTCGCATTAACAGTTTCTTCCATATTAACTTGCAACAACCTCCTAGTATGCTCTAATTTCTTCTTCAACGTTCCCAATTCTTCATTCTCCAATTGTTGCAGCCCCATTTTCAGCTTCTCATTCTCTCGCAAAACGCGCTCCTTTTCCTCAACAAGTCGTGCATTTTCCTCCAAAACAATACTCCTCTCCTGCATCGTTTCCTCATAATCCCGTTGTAATGTATCATACTGAATTCGTAGCCTCTGATTCGCTTCCTCAATTTCCATTTTATACGTTTCACTTCGATGCACTTGTCTTTTCATCATATCAATTTTCTCCTCAAATTCGTCCATTTTCTTCGCAACATCGTCGCGTTCTTCCGCCGTTTTTCGCACTTTTTCCATCCATTGTTGTTCGATTTCTCGGAGTTCTTTTTCCATTTCATCTTGAACTATTTCGATGGCTTTCTTCTTTTCATCTTTCTCGAATTTTAGCAATTTTTTCAGACGTTCTATTTCATTGTTTTCTGATTCGTGATGTTCAGGTTCAACAGGAATGAAAGATGGCTGATGTTCGTTCTGCTCTTTTTCAGATTGTGATGTTTGATCCAAATCTGATTCATTCATCAAGTGTCTGAAATTTAAAGAATATGTGGTCAGAAGGTCAATATGAATAAATAACAGAGAGCTAAGTAAAAATGGTGCTAAAATAATCAAATTTTTAAGAATCAATTTTTAATTTTATGTTTTCTGCAAAAATGGAAGAATGAAACATTTACGAAAAATGTGAACCAAATTTGTTCTGAAGTGTATTGGGGATTCAATTAAAACAAGAAAAACGTAGCTGAAGTGGATCACTTGATTATACATCCGATTTAAAAATATTTAGAATAAAATTATGAAAGTTTGGTTCAAGAAATTTTATAAAAAAATATGACTTCAAAAAACAATTAAATGTATTTACAGATTTTTCTGAATGGTTAAGAGTGTCCTGGAAAAATTTCGGGATTTTCGAAATTTTAGCGCCAAATACTGGTTTTTTCTTGATTTTATCGATTTTGCTGGTGACACCTTGTCTTTAAAATTGTGAATCCAACGAATCGACTTTGATGTCAGGATGGGGGTTGAATTTTTTTCTGGGAACGGGAAACGTCAGCGTCAATAAACATCCAACGATAAAAACCAAGGAATAAAATAGGAATCACGATCATTTTCGGGAATGGAAATTCCCCGGATCAGAAACGGGAAAACCGGGAAGGTTCCCGGTTCCGGAAAAAAATTTAACCCCCTCATCCCTGATATCAAAGTCGATTCGTCGGATTCACCATTTTAAAGACAGGGTATCACATATTATTGATCTTTATTGAACCTACCCAGAAACTATATACTGCTGCAAAAATTGCAAAAAATACCAAAAATTCAGAAAATTGCAGAGAATTGCAAGAAATTACAAAAAATTGCAACTTGCAGCAGATTCACAGGAAATTTACGAAAATCGCTGCGAGACTATCAAAGGTTCTTACTCTTCGCCGCGAAACCCGGGACACATTTTACCGATGTGAATCCATTATTGCTGAAAATACGATCAAGCTCCGTGGTCTCGCAACGATTATCTTCGATTTCCCGTAAATTTCCTGCAAAAAAAAATAACAACTTTTGTCATTTCTTTGAGTTTTTTGCAGCATTTTTTAGTTTCTGGGTAGGTCCATTAAATTACTCAAAAACCCCCTTTCTATTGTGTATTCGTCGGATTCACATTAAAGACAAGGTGTCACTTACTAAAAGACAAGGTGTCACTTTATGTTTTCCATTATCAAAAATTAAGTATTCAATCTTGCATCGAAAATCAAAATAAAATATATTGAATTCTTCCAAAACAGGAAGATATGTATTTGAATTTGTGAACAGGTGCAAACGCAAAAACTCAGAATTCATAATGGGACATATTTTGAAAAATAAAATAAAAAGTTAAAATGCTGGAAAAATAGAAGAAAACCCAGAAAGAAAAAACGTAAATTGTCTTTTTTTTCAGTATTTTACCTGTTTCTTAAATCTAAAGCTTAATTCCATAAGAATATTAGTTTTCCGTATCTATAAATCTTTTAGAAGAAGAGAACAGCAATCAAAAGAAAAAAGAAAAATGATAAATCAGTGTTTCTGCAATTGTTTGAAAAAAACAACATTCGAAAAGACCATGAAACCACAATATATAATTGAGAACAGAAAATACAAAAGAAAATGATGAAAAACTTGATTTGTTGTGTCAGTTCTTCTTTTTTTCCCTTCTGTTTCTTCTCCTTCTCTAACGATCAGAGTGTGGCCCCGATTTTTCTTTAGAAATCTTGTCAAAATGGCTAAATGAAAAAAATGGGGGTAAAAGTGTTCAGAAGAGGAAAGAATAACAACTAATTATTACGAAAATTTCGGATAGAATGAAAAGTGTTGAAAACAGTGTGGTGTAGAAGAACCACGAAAGAACGACGACCCGACCGACCGACCCATCATTTGTCTTCTTTTTTCTTTTCCCGATATCAATTTAGGCAAAAAGGGATGAAGAGGGAGAAGGACATAGTCGAGACAGTCATGGAGGAAACTTACGTTTCCAATGGAAATAAGAAAAAGTAGAAGAAGAAGAAGAACCAATCATAGTATTCCGGTAGGATTGGAAAATTGGTTATGAAAGTGTGTTCACATTTAACTTCATTCGTGCGGAACGACGAATTTATCATCTGGTTTGATTTTAAATTTGAACAAAAAACTAATCAAATTCATTTGAAAAGAGGGGCTTAGTTTTTTTTGCAAGTAAAATCGAATTAACGACCGATTTTTGGCAACATTATAATCAGGGGTAAAGTTCATCTTTAAAGGCAAAGTACCACTTCTTTTCATTGAATTTACACTCCTCAGTATAGTCTTTAAAATTTATTTCTGTGTTGATTTTCAGAAAAAAAACCACCAATTTTTGGATTTTTCCTTTAATACGTTACCATTAAACTGATGCAATTCTGAAAAAAAGCTATCAAAGATGGTTTTGGACCTATTATAAAAACGCCGAAAAAAAAAATTTGTCTTGCTCTAAAATAAATTTTCAGAAAACATTTTTAAAAATTACACAGGTCACCGATTTAAATACGAAATTGAAGTTCTTCTGAAAATTTAAAAAAAAACGCCAGGGATTCCCATCTTAACTGTATTTTATTGAAATCAAAATTTCCAAATTCATGAATTGGGGAAGCGTTGTTTGAATAGTGAATGGAAAAAATTATTCTGAGAATTCTATAGAAATATTGTGTTTATATATATTTAGCACATTGAAAATATGACATCATCACCATTGATGCCATTGGGAGTGAAAACATTGGTGAAGTTTTTCTTGAACACATCCAGCAAGATATCGCTCAGTTACTACGCTATTTAAAGGAGAGCCTTTTCATACTCATTCCAAATCTGTTTTTAACATTTTCTAAAACCACCTAGAAGCCGAGAAAATGAGCTTCAAAATAATGGCCTAGAAAAATGGGCCACTGGCGAAAACTAGTCCGCGGGCATGAAAAATCTAAAAAACTAATTAAAATTAAAAAAACATGAAAAAAGGACTAATACAATCATTCTGCATAAATATTTATTAATGGCACACGAAAAAAAAACTCATAGGAAAAAGTTCGGCCAGGTGGGCACTTTTTCTAGGCCATTGTTTTGAAGCTCATTTTCTTGGCTTCTAGGTGGTTTTAGAAAATTTTAAAAACAGATTTGGAATGAGAATGAAGTCTATTGTCATTTAAGCTATATCCCCCCTTCAAAATTAAGAAATTTCTCAAATACCGAAAAGAAATAAAAACCATTTGAAAAAGTTCAAGTTTCCGTCCAATTTACGGGAATCGAGTGGACTATTAATTTTTTGTCGATAATAGATTCAAAAACCACAATTCAATGAATTATTAAAATTCTAAAATTCTCTGAACAACGAATAAAGTATGTAAAACAAAACAGTCATCATAAAAAATGTTCTAATCTGTGATTTTAATCCGATCATCGTTGTTACTATGTGTTTCAAAAATAAACAATCAATGATTCGATTTTCTCAAACACCAAAAAAAATTTGTGAAAAGTGCGTATGTTTCAAGTGTTTGTCGTCGATTTTTATGTTTAGTAATACAGTATTTGTACAAGAAAACGACATCTTAATGTCCTGTACTTACAAAGAAGACAAAAAATAAGAAACCAGATTGGTAGGTGAGAAAAATTCAAAAAAATAATGGTGGAAAAAGTGATTTTTAAAATATTTTGATCAAATTCCAACTGGTGTGTTGTTGTTCCTGAAAAATAAAAGGAAATAAGTGGAAAGGAAACAAATATGAAAAGATGGGGGGGAGGAACACCTCACCATACTCAAATACATTCATTCATTCTTCACCTGACTGTATACTCTATGCAACATTTCCATCCTTTTTCTTCATCTCTCTCTCTTTCGCATTTTGCGTTCCGTTTTCAATTTCGGGAGAGTCCGCTCCCCCACTAAAATTTTTCCATCTTTCCCATCTCTTCTATTATGATTATGTTTCGATGGAAAACGTTTCAACGATGTATGTTTATTTTGATGGTATTTATATGTTATATGAAATAGAACGGTTCGAAAATGAAAATGGTGGCGCGTTCTCGTGGAAGACAAGAAACGCTATCCGATACATTTTTGGTATTCTGGTGAACAATCGGATGCTCCCGTAAAGTACAAGTATTACGAGCACAATAAAAATGTTTCATTGCGGTTATTTTACTTTTTTAACCGTTTCCTTAAAGGAGGGCTTTACGCAGATTATAAATGAAGTTAAAATGCAAAAAAAATCATACTCATGTTATAAATGGGTTTAAAATTTTTTTTTTAATTCGTAGAAGAAAAAAAACAGAAAAAACGAGCCACCTCAAAAAAAAGGGGGACCGCGGAAGAACTTGTGTTTCTAGTCCGCGAACGTTTGGTTTCCTATGCCAAATATTAAATTTATTCATTTTTTTAAATTTTTTTTTGTTTTTTTTTTTGGCTGAAAAAACAAAAGTACGGCTATGAAAACTAAAATTTAAAAAACAAACATTTATCAGCTTGTTTTTCATGCAAAATTATAACCTTGTTTCATTTTAAATGCAAAAAAACAAAAAAAATTTTTAAAAAATGAATAAATTTAATAGGTGGCCTAGGAAACCAAACGTTCGCGGACTTTTTTGTTTCTAACACAAGTTCTTCCGCGGTCCTCCTTTTTTTTAGGTGGCTTGTTTTTTCTATTTTTTTTCTTCTACGAATTAAAAAAAAAATTTTAAACCCATTTATAACATGAGTATGATTTTTTTTTGCATTTTAACTTCATTTATAATCTGCGTAAAGCCCTCCTTTAAATTTAAAACCAATTTTGCGCGTCACTACGATGCTACGCAGTGACAAGGGCCGTTTTTTTTTTTAGCTTTTCTTTAAAAAATTTGAAAATTACGCTAAAAAATGACACTCGTCCCTGCGTAGCATCGTAGTGTCGCGCAAGTGTTCACGGAATGTTTTTTACTACCTCCTCAATAGAAAAAAAATATACGAGTTGAAAGTTCGAGATCAAAAAATTGAAATTTATAACTGGAAAAATTTCAAAAATTTTTAATTAGCTTCTGAGGGCTTTTTTCAAAATTCTGCCGAATACAAACTTTACCCTTGCTGATTTTGCACCTCACAAAAAATTTTTAACGTCCTAACTTTATTGGTGTTCTCGTGATCTTTGAATGAAATTTAGTACTGAAAAAACTCGATTTTGAGACATTTTTGTAAATAACTTTCCTAAAAGTCAAAAAATCGAAAAAGTGCCGAATACAATTTGAAGAGAAGACAATTTAGATTGTTTTGACACAAAAATTAGCTGGGAACACGCGGTCTGTGATGCGTGATCTTCAAGGAAATATATTTTTTTGTTCAATATATGCTTTAGACCATTGGAAATACCTGCTTTTACTTTTAAATTTGCACGAGATAGGTGTGAGACACCATTCAACACATTTATTTCAAGAATTACCCTAGGGTAACCCTGGAAATCCACAAGTGCGTCAGTCAAAAATTGTGTTGGCGTGATTAGATCGCAGCGGCGGGAAAAAATTAACTCGTATATCCCGCGCGTAGTGAAAAACATGCCGTGGTGTTTCTGAATTTACGGAAACTTTTTTTTTTTTAAAGTAACTTTAGTGACTTCACCATGTTTCTTTATTACAACCGGAAGCAATAAAAACGAAACAAAAAACAGTAAAAAAAACCATGAAAAATCAATTCATGAGATTTTTCGAACAATTACTTTTTTTTCAAATAAACCTTATATATATATTAAAAACAAAACAAGATATGAAAATGCAATAAATTATTTTCCTCCCTTTTTCTTTTGCTCTTCATCGATTGGAGCCGGTTTGACGAATGGAATGAATGTGCGGTATTGTTGTGGCATCCATTGTTGAATAGCCTGCAAAATTATTTATCTTTTTGTATTATTTTAAGCTAGAAAATGTAACCCACTTTTGGGATATTAATTCCTTCGGCAGTTTGATTGTTTTCAAGAATAGCACAAATCACTCTAGTTGTAGCGCACATTGTGGCGTTCAACATGTGAACGAATTTAACTTCTCCGTCTAATTTCTTGGTTTGTCCATACCGGACTCGAAGTCTTCTTGCCTGATAATCTAAGCAGTTTGAGCATGAGACCAACTCGCGGAATGCAGCTGATCCTGGGAACCATGCTTCCAAATCGAATCTTAAAATTAAAAAAAATTGTTAAAAACATTTATAAATTAAATATTACTTTTTCGCAGCAGCATTGTTCAGTTCTCCAGAAACGATATTAACAACTTGGTATGGGATTTCAAGGTGTTGATAATATGCTTCAGCGTTTCCGATCATTTCATCGAAAAGAGTCCAAGATTCATTGTCATTTGGATTGCAAAGAACGAATTGTTCGATCTTTTCGAACTGATGCACACTAAAAACCATATTTTCTTTTTAAAACTTTCAAAACATATTATTTTACCGGAAAATTCCTCTTGTATCTCTTCCATGGCTACCAACCTCCTGTCTGAAACATGTTGAAACACCAGCATATTTCAATGGTAAATCGGTTTCTTTAATCCATTCATTTCTGTGATAAGCTGCAATTGGTTGTTCTGATGTTGCAATCAAATATTTCTCATCGATTGTTTGATCCCCAGCAATTTCTGATCCTTTTCCAGAAACCTTGTAGAGCTCATCATCGAACTGACTCAATTGAGCAACTTCTTGCATAACTTCTTTTCTCATGAAAAATGGAGTATAAAGCGGTACATATCCCTTCGCATTCAAAGTTTGAAGCGCTAATTGAATGATGGCTTGCTCGAGGAAAACGAGCGGTCCTTTGAGGAAATATCCACGATTTCCGGCTACGACTGTACCACGTTCACCATCGAATCCGTCAACCATAACCACCAAGTCAACCTATAAACATATCCATTCAGAATTAATTTAGTCGGTTGAAACAACTTACATGAGAGTATTTCTTCTTAGTTTCAATATCTCCGAAAGTTCTTTCTACTTTATTGTTAACTTCATCGTCTGAAATAACAACCGAATCATGGATCAAATTTCCGATCTGAATCAGTTTTTCTTGTCTAGAATTTGCGGCAGCTTCCATCCCAACGTTCGTTTCAACCATTTTCTCTTCAACAAGAACACGAAGTCGTTTCAATTGAACAACAGTCAGCGTACTAAGCTCGTCAAGCTTCAAATCAGCCAATCTTGCGACGATATCATCATCAACACTATCATTGTCACCTTGTGGCTCTTTTTTCTAAATTGTTTTTTTTAATTTCAACATTGTAAAAATATTCTTACCTTCATTTTCTCTCCAATAGCCTTGCTAACAACATTCTTCTGTCTATTCAATTGATCAGCAAAGAAACGTTGTTTTCTCCAAGTTTGATCCCATTCGATAACTTCATCAACCAATTTTGGGTCCTTGAAACGTTTTCTCTGCGAATCACGGATAATTTCCGGGTTTCCACCTTAAAAAATAAAATAAATACGTTGAATACTTCATTTCAAATTTACCCTTTTCCTCGCGGAACAAATCCATGTCAAGCACCATTTTCGCAGCTAGTCGAAACTTGTATTTACCCTAAAACTTCTTGTATAAGTTTTTAAAACGAATGTTGTAGGTTTCGAGATGAAGTAAATGTTTTCTGAACGAATAAACAAAGAATCAGAAGCAAAAACAAGCGATAAGATTGGGAAAAATTGCGAAATTTTGGAATTTTCATTTTGGGAAATAAAAATTCGGGTACGCAATTGTTCGTCTTTTGTGATGTTTCCGCAGTGGTACGGTACACAAAAATAAATAAAAATTGCCTCATTTTCTCTTTGATTTTATTTTTTAATGTGATTTTATCGTTTTTCGCCCAAATTTTGGAAGAAAAATACATTAATTTTGTAAGAATTTTAGAAAAAGTTAAAACTAAGCTCAAGAATAAGAATTTATTTCAAAATCCGGTTTTTTTTCAGTAGATTTTCAATTAAATGTCAGCAACGTTAACAATTGCCACGCCGACTACACGAAATGATGCTAAAAAATTTGCGATAGATCTTCTAATTGGTGGAGTGTCGGCGTCGGTATCAAAAACGTGTGTTGCTCCAATTGAACGTGTTAAAATTCTGCTGCAAGTTTGTTTTAAAAACGAATTCGTAATAAAAATCTTGTGCTATTTACAGGTTCAATATTCGCACAAAGATATTCCGGCTGATAAACGGTATAATGGTATCATAGACGCATTTATTAGAGTGCCGAAGGAACAAGGAGTTTTATCATTTTGGCGGGGAAATTTGACAAATGTTATAAGATATTTTCCAACGCAAGCATTTAACTTTGCATTTAATGATCTCTACAAATCAATTCTGCTCAAAAATGTTAAAAGAGAAAATGTAAGCGGATTTTGATAAGGTTTCAAAAAAATTTTTATATTTTCAGAATGTTTTCTCATACAGTATCAGAACACTAGCTTCGGGAGGTTTTGCAGGTTGTTCTTCATTATGTATAGTTTATCCACTTGATCTCATACGAACGAGATTATCAGCCGATGTTGGTCATGCAACAGCAAGAGAATATAAGGTACAAACATGTTTTCTTCTTAATTTTCAAAACCTTGTTGGCTTCAGGGTCTTGTTGACTGCACAATGAAAACTATTCGAAACGAGGGAGTTGTTGCCTTATATCGAGGATTTTCAATTTCTTTGCAGGTTTGACTTTTCGATTTTTTGGCTAGGTTATTAATATAAAAAATTCTGATTTTCAGACATATTTCATCTATAGATCAGTTTATTTTGGATTATATGACGCGATTAGGCATTCAATTAATACTGATAAAAAGAAGCTGCCATTTTTTGCATCTTTTGCTATTGCTCAGGTAACATTATTGGAATTAGTTAATAAAAAATAATAATAAAAATTAAAGGGAGTAACAGTATTGTCAAGCTATTTGACATATCCATGGGATACTGTACGTCGCCGAATGATGGTCAAAGGACAGCTGAGTACATCGAAAGCTCTGGCGGCGGCGGGTAAAATTGTTCGAGAGGAAGGTTTTCGTGGATTGTATAAAGGGGCGCTCGCCAATATTTTCAGGTTCGTTTCGTTATTTGATTTCAAGTATAATTCGAAATTTCAGAAGTGCTGGTGGAGCGTTAGTCATGGCATTGTATGAAGAAGTTCACAAACACATGTAAAACCTACAGTTTATAAAAAATTGTTGTTTTTTTTATTTTTTGTCAAAGGCCTTTTGAAAAATCAGGTAATTAGATAAGAATTAATAAAGTACCCTACCAGGAAGTTATTTAGAAAATTATCACTAAACTTGTTGAACCTTTAGAAACCATTAGAAAAGGAAATGTTACGATTCGTGGAATATTTACAACAGAGCGAGCTTTCATTGTTCTTCATACTGACTGAAATTTTTGCTGTAAATTATTTCCGCACCGGTTTTTTTTTGTTCTAAATAGGCATTTTAGAAAACACTGTAGAAATCATTCTAGTCATGGATCCCCGACTATTTGTTAGGTTTATTACACCTGACGGTTATTTTTGTTTGTTTCTTGTTTTTTTTTTCTTCAAAATACTAATAAATCGTTTTTTTAAAGAGTGATGTCTATTTTCTCGAAATTTAATGCATGTTCGGAACATTCTCTAATATTTTCATTTCGTGTGTCGCTCTCTAGTCGACGTTTCATAAAAATTGTTGCTTTTCAGACCTTTCACTTTTTTTCATTTCTTTTTTTACTACGGTTTCAACACCATAACTATGGTTATAATATGGTAATAGAAATTATATAGGAATATGATTAAGAAATTGATAAAATTTGGTTTCAGAAAAATCGAAATGTAGTAATTTTGGTAATTTTTCTTGGAATTTTTGAAAAAACAACAAAATGTTTGACAAATGAGCGACGAAATCCGTTTATTTTGACAGAAGAAGAATCAAAATACTCGGTTTTTTCGGAGGTAACTAATTTTAGCTATTTTTTAAAATTCTAATCAATTAAAACCGTTTTCAATAATGTTTTACAGTTTGATTTCGATTATGCCAAGTCAAAAACTCGAGAAATGTTTTATTTCGGTTGGAATAATTATATGACACACGCTTTTCCGTTTGATGAACTGGATCCGATTCATTGTCGAGGAAGAGGTGCTGATCATGAGAATCCGTCAGTTTTTAGAGCTTGAAATTGAAATTTTAAATTCGAAAAGAAATGAAAATTTAAATAAAGACACTGAATTTGTTAATTTTGTTGAATGTTTATGACGAATTCGTAAATTTCTTTAAAAAACAAAAAAATATGCAGAAACTGTCGAAAATACAACTTATTTCGTTTTTTTTTTTCAAAAGTTTATGCATTGAATTTTTCACTTCTTTCTTTTAGAAAGTTTCTTTAATAAAAATATTAATTTAAAGTATATTAGTTTTTAAAAACCAATTTCAGAGACAACATAAATATAAACGATGCATTGGGCGATTATTCACTTACTCTTATCGACACATTGGACTCGCTAGTTGTTTTTGGAGATACGGATGAATTCAAGCAAACTGTTAGACGTGTTATAGATACTGTTAGTTTTGAAAAGAATACTACTGTACAGGTATTTGAATCGACTATCAGGTATACTAATTTTCAGATAGTCTAGTGATAATATGTGTTTTTTTCAGAATAATTGGTAGTCTTTTGTCTGCACATTTGATAGTTTCTGATTCAAATAACAAGTTTGGAGACTTTTATATGAAAGATTATGAAGGACAATTGTTAACAATGGCGCATGACTTGACAGTTCGACTGATGCCAGCTTTTCATGGAACTTCTACTGGTTGGTTTTCTTTGTAATATGTATCTCACATTTTTATGCTAAGGTCTTCCATATACTCGTGTAAACTTAATACATGGAGTTCTTTCCGGAACGACGAATTCCACATGTACCGCTGGTGCTGGCTCACTACTTCTAGAGTTTGGAATATTATCCAGGCTTTTAGGAGATGACACATATGAGAAATTGGCAAGGAAGGTTAATGAGAAATTGTGGAGTATGAGAAATTCTGTCACTGGATTGCATGGTGAGTATTAAATGTTTCTTTTTAACGCGGGACCTCCCAGAAACCTTAATCAAACAATGTTTTAAGGTAATCTTATTGATATTCAAACTGGTGAATGGATTGGTCACTTATCAGGGCTTGGTGCCGGTGTTGACTCTTTCTATGAATATATGCTCAAATCATTCATTTTATTCGGCGAAAAACAAGATTTGGACATGTTTAATGAATCATTTTTCCAAATATTGACATACATGAGAAGAGGAAGATCAATTTGTTCCGAAGATGGAGACCCACCAATTTATGTGAATGTTGATTCAAGAGATGGTTCCACCACAAACACGTGGATCGACTCATTACAAGCGAGTTTTTCCGGTGTTCTGGTTTTGGCCGGATATGTTGATGAAGCGGTTTGTCATCATGCGTTGTATTATGCGATTTGGAAGAAGTATGGAGTTTTACCGGAGAGATTTAACTGGCAGTTGAAAGAGCCCGACGTTCGGTTTTATCCATTGAGACCAGAATTTGCGGAATCCACATATATATTGTACATTTTCAAGCTTTAAACAATAATATTCTAATAATGAATTTCAGATACACAGCAACAAAAAATCCATTTTATTTGCATGTTGGTTTAGAAATTTTGGAATCGCTAGATACGATGACTAGAGTAGAATGCGGATTTGCAACTGTTCATGATGTTTTAGACGGATCATTAGAGGATCGAATGGAATCCTTTTTCTTGGCAGAAACTTTGAAATATTTGTATTTAGTGAGTACTTTTAAAATTGGAAAAAAATATTTAATACAATTTTTTAAAGCTCTTTGATGTAGATAATCCTGTAAATCGTCACCAGGAGAGGGTTTTGTTTTCAACTGAGGTATTTAAAAAATCAGGTTTTGTTAAACTAAATATCAGACAAATATATTCCAGGGTCACATTTTCCCAATAAGCAAAGAGCTTCGGAAACCAGTCTCCAAATTCGACAACAGTTTCGTAGTTGAAAGAACAAGTTTTCAATTGACTGAAAATTATCGGAACAGCAGTTGTGAGACGGGCGAAGAATTTTATGCAGGAGTTCCGCCGCTTCGTCATGCTCAAATGAAGCAGTTGTTTGATATTGTTGGGGTAGATTCACATATCTGGATATAGAAAGTGCAATTCTAAAGGAGAAATCGGGAGTTTTTCTGTGATTCTTGCCTTTGATACCGGGTACATTTTGGTTGTTTAAATTTTATTAAACAAAGCGAAAGTAATGAAGTTTGATATTTTCTTTTTTAAATCTATTTTTGAAATCATTTCTATTGTTGAATAATTGGTCTGGTGTCATGTCTTGTTTCTGGATCAATAGGCTCCTTGGTTCCGATTGGTGTGTCTAAGGTTGGAATGGCCATATTTTGCCAATCATATGGATCGGTTGGTAACAAATCGGGGGGATTGCATTCTTCAAGCATTTGGAATATTTTGTCATAGTCAGGGATACTATGATAGTTCAGGGATTCGATGTACTGTAAATAATAGTAATGTTTAGATTAAATAAGAAAATGGGTAAAAACCTCTGCAAGCTTCGTCAATTTTGGTTGTTTTGCGCATAACTTCTCACCAACATAGGCTTGCTTCAATTTTATGATGTCTTCTTGACTTTTCTCATAAGCCCAAGGAAGATGACCATCACCAAGTTCGATCTAAAAATAAACTTCAAAAAATTTTGAGAAAGAATGAAAACTGGAAAAATTTTCATATTATCGCTAAAAAACTTTCAGGTCGATTTTTGTCCATTTTGCTTTTAGATTTAAAAAAAACTTTTAGATTTTAAAAATTTGTTAAATATACCGTTGTATACAAGAAAGCGACCAAATCATTATTAGGACCCAAATCTCGTCTTGCGTGTGCATCAAGACACATGTATCGAATGGTGCCACGTAAACCGACGCCAACTCTTGGTTTTCGAACAATTCCACCCTTGTCAAGATATTGACGAGTCAATCCGTAATCGATCAAATAAATGCGCGTGCCGTCTGGATGTCCGATACAACAATTCGATGGTTTCATGTCACGATGTAAGAATCCAGCTCCATGGATTATTGACAATGCTTTGACGACCTACAAAAACAAAACGAGTTTGATTTTTAGTATTTTTGTTGACGCGGCATGGGATTGTGAATTAATGTATTTTTCATTCTTTATTAACTCCGTGGTTTCTGGAGATAAACACATGAAGAAGCACTCAAAATAAACGACAGCAATATGCAGAAGAAAAAATTGTAAAACAGACTAATTTTCTTGAAAAATGTTAAAAATCACAAATTTCCTTCTTAAAGGTTTACGGAGCTGATGAATGCATCTGGGATGAAAATAGACTTCATTCTCATTCCAAATCTGTTCTTAAAATTTTCTAAAACCACCTAGAAGCCGAGAAAATGAGCTTCAAAACAATGGCCTAGAAAAAGTGTCCACCGGTGAAAACTAGTTCGCGGGCGCTGTTACGGGAGGAATTCGAAAAATTGAAAAGTCCAAGTTAGAATTGGATTAATATAAGTATTCTGCATAACTCTTTATTAACGAAACACGAAAAAGTTCGGCCAGGTGGCCCCTTTTTCTAGGCCATTATTTTGAAGCTCATTTTCTCGGCTTCTAGGTGAATTTTGAAAATTTAAAAACAGTTTTGGAATGAGAATGAAGTCTATTTTCATTTAAGATGCATTCGTTATTGTCAAGTTAAAAATTTTGGATCATAAATTTTCTACTAAAAGACCGCAGCGCAACCGCTCGCATGTGAAAATAGCACGACTGTGCGAGAGACAGTTCTGGATAGGTCAAAATTAATTTGCGCGATCAAGAATATTTTAGTTGACAATAACTCCGTTAAGTCCTCATTTAAAGACATTGTCCCACGTACGTGCTCACTTGAATATATATTTCTTTCTTTTATCAATGATATCTAATTTGTGGACCTGTGAGTCATCTTGTAATAACCATAGACTGTTTTGATACCGTCAAGAATTAACATAACAATACGTGAGTGGGAAAATCACAATTGAAAGTGTGTTTATGAATAATTTTCATGGCACTTTCTGTCAGCATTCAAACCGTCTATAAAGAAATTTTTCTATTTTATGGATTGCGAATTTTGGAGCAAAGGGTGCACGTAAGTCAAGAATTTAGTCAACATGGGTTCATGGAGTTTTTTGAAGGGAGACCCCCCCCCCCCCCCCATCCCTTAAAGGCAGCTTGTCAGTTAACACGATCCGAATTCAAGGCAAAAAATCAAAAAAGATCAGGTAGGATCAAATTAACTGAACAGCTGTCTTTAATTTCGAGAAGCGACAAACCTGTAACATTGTTCTATATAAGCTCTTCGGTGAAATACATCGATTCGGCAATCTTCTTCGAACATCCGACAAATTCTTTCCAACCAGTTGCATTATAAAAAAGTGTCCTTTTCCATTTATCTTGCCCATTCCCATAATTTCTGGAATTCCCATCGATCCACGAAGTGCCAACAGAACAGTTATCTCAAGTTTCATTCTTCTGATATCTTGCTTGCTATCCTCAATTTTAACAGCATAGTCTATGCTGGTTTGATTGTCTGTTGCTCTGAAGAGGGGCGAAAAATAAGGTCTTTGAGGAGAACATTGTTAAATACTTATAAATCTGTGCAAAACCACCACCACCAATCATAACTCGAACTGTGAAACGCTCCAAAAGAACGGTTCCAGGTGTGAGAATTCTATCATTGTTCATTTGACTCGGAACTGCTGAAACATTATTGCGATTAGTCATCTTAAATCAATAGAAGTGTAATTCAATCATTCAAGTTTTTTTTTCATTTGAATGTTTCGTTAAAAGTTCAAACAAAAGTTTCCCGCATACCACCCATCCGTTTTCCCTTTTTGCTCTCATTCTCCTTCGGCACCTCTTTTTGATTTTTTTCAATTTTTTCAGCTGGTGAAACACCTTCCATTTTTCTTTTTTCAAAAAAAAATGTTTTTCCGAATTTCCGTTTGCCAAATTTCACAGGTCACGGCGTTTTGCCAAAATGTTGTTTTCTTTTTCCTTCATTTTATTTTCTCAGCTCATGTTTTGGAAAAGTTAAAAGCATTGACACTCCATTTTCTCAAAATATTAGTGCATTATAGTTGTGATTCATTCAATTTTTTTCAAAAAAAAAAACGATTTTTTGCAGCGATTTTTGATAGACAAGATGGTTGAAATTCCATTATCTGAAGTTTCGCTGCTTGGAGAAAGGTAAGTATTTAGCACTTATTATTATTTGGAATGCATAAAATATGGAAAATTTTAAACTGTAAGAGCTCTTTAAGATGATAAGGAAAAAAGAGACAGATTAGCCGCATTTTTGTCTCTTTTTGGTTTGAATAATTGCCCTCAATTTCAATTTTACTACATTTTCGTATTTTTTTCTTTCTGTGGCATGGTGAGGTCATCCTAATTTTTTTAAATTTTGACTGATCAAGGTCTTAAAAATTCGCAGAAATCACAAAAATTTGGCATGAAGAGGAGATTGGAAATTTATTTTTTTTCGTTCCATGAAGTTTTTCTAGAATATTTGTTTTGACCACTTCTAAGTTAAAAATGGACTAATTTAAGTACTCCCCATATATTTTTGTAAAAATAAGACGAAAAAAGCTCATAGGAAAAAGTTCGGACAGGTGGAAACTTTTTCTAGGCCATTGTTTTGAAGCTTGTTTTCCCGGCTTCTAGGTGGTTTAGAAAATTTAAAAAAAAAGATTTGGAATGAGAATGAAGTCTATTTTCATTTAAGATACATTTATTAGCTCTGTGAATTTTTCTTTAAAGCCAGAAGGTCACTGATTGCAATGCGTAATTGCGATAAATTAGTAACTCGTCTTCGATTTCATGTACATGCTCTTACTTTTGCTGGAAATATGCAGTAGCTCTAAAAAAATTAAAATAATCCATCGGATAATTGTGGCTCGCCGTAGAGCATGTTTACTTCAACAAAATAGTGGCATACTATCTTTAACTTTAACAAAATGGTTGAAATATCCCATTTGAATGATATGAAGGCTTTCATGAACTCCCAGGCTACTCATGGAAAGCAATGCACCGGAAAATTCCAATTTTGTCCGCGGACAAGACCCGGACCGTCCCGGACATTTACAGTTTTGCTCTAACATGTCAAAAAATGTGTAACATTACTCGAAAATTAGGTGGAGATTCAAAATTTTCCTAAGGAGTTCAGTAACGCTCTAGCTTTCATTTACAGTGAATTTTTTGAAAATCGGATATTTTAGAGCAAAACTGTAAATGTCCGGGACGGTTCGGGATTCGTCCACGGACAAAATGGGAATGTTCCGATGCATTGCTTTCCCTGAGTAGTTAGATAAAACACCCAGTGTGGTCCCTCATCTGTGCTGGGTTCAAAATAAGTGCATTATGAGGTCTCAAGACATGTCGTGGTCAAAACGCAGATATGTGAGCCGCAGACATAGTGATTAGTTGTGATTTATTGGTATTGATTATTTATATTTCTGCGAATTTATTGTTCAAACAGATACTCAATTTTCATGTTATTCACCGATTTAGAGGTATTTTTCCGACTATTCAAGGTATTTAATATTTCTTTTTCTTGATAGAAAAAAAACATCAAAAAATGTGTTACTTTGACCCAGACAATCCCACGCTATAAAAGAACATATTACTACAGTACCAAGCACTAGACCTAAGTAATAATGTGCCAAAACCTAATGTAAACCTTTCTCAAATTGATGATGATTCACTTTTTATTTGTCTATACGTATGTCTGTACCAAAAAAAACTGTCTTTATTGCACGTGTGACTTACAAAATAATTATTGAAAACAATTATATGTTGTTTTTATCGTAACTGAACTTAAACATTTTTGTGAAAAAAGATAGGAAAAACATTTTTTTTGATGATTTGTGTTTCTCCCCCGCCCTTTTCAAAAATTTTTGAGTACTGATAAGGCCAAAAATATTTATTGTTCACGCGTTTTTTTTCTTTCTGTTGCACATATTTTATGCGCCAATTTGTAGTGTTCATACTAAAAACGACCTCTTTTTGTGCACAGGTTTTTAACGATAAATTCTGCCGTAGTTTTTGTTATAGAAATATTACCTGTTATTCATGAAGATTCAGCTTTAATTTAATAAATTCGTATGTTACCAGTTAATAATTTGAGTCAACTTAAAGACAACGTTGTAGTTCACATTATTCGACTCAAAAACGATTATATATTTAATTTTAATTATCCCGTAAAGATTTTTTTAAATTAAGGTTCATAATTAGTTAATTGGTGATTAGTCAATTTATTAATTACATAATTAGTTAGTAAGTATTTCGAACCAAGTCTAACCACCTCAAGAAATCGAGTAAAATAATTGTTGTGAATATACATATATCGTGGTCTTAAAGACAGTATACCACATTTTTTATTTGGAAAAAATTACTTTTTTTCCATTGCTCTAATTCGATTTATGCAAAAATTTTCAGATATTTATGATTTTTTTAAAAATTTGTTCAATAAAAATTTTGCACTGAAATATTGACAATGAGTTTTTTAAAAAACATTTCGTTGAAATTTTTTGGTATATGAAAACAAGTGACACCTCGTGTTTAATATTCAAAAAAATTATAAAGAACAAATAACAATGGAATAAAAAACTTCATTACAATAAACTGTTTCCCTTTATTATCATAAAAACAGTTCAGCAAAATGAATAAAAATTATGAAAAAAACGGCATTCGAAAAATTGGAAAAATGCCAATTCTGTCTAAAAAACAAGAAAAAATGTCCAAAGTCCGCCATGAACATGATTTGTCAACCTATGGTCAATTTTGTTGTGGTTATTTTTTATTTCTATGTGGGCTGGGCTCCCGATTATTTCTGAAAAAAAAACGAATAATTATCATTTATTGCCAATAAATTATTAATTGAAATTTTCCCATATAAAATTTTTTCGGATGGCGTATGACAATAGATTCATTTTTTCGATATAAATTTGGTGTCCGACACGAAATATTTCAGTTATTAAAATTGCTGTTACTTTGTGGAATACCGCCTTTAAGACTCTTTCAAAATAAAATTCACAATAATTCTACACAAAAATATCCTTTTTTGTTTTTTCAGAATGACGGAAGAAACAGACGAAAAATGGTCAGATGATACACCGAGAGATGAATGGGGAAGAAAAATAGGAGCACCGGTTGATAGATGGTATTCGGTTTATATTATTTTCACTCTTCATGGCATGGGAATGCTCATGTCTTGGAATATGTTTATAACAATTGCTCCACAGGTTTGTGCATCCTCTCGATTGATGAAAGTTGGTTTTTTTTCAGTATTATCATGATTATTGGTTCAACGGAACATCATACCAAAATAGTTTTATGTCGATTATAGGGGTCGTTTCTCAAATTCCAAATGTTGGTGTAATGATTGTGAATACAATAGTTGTAATGGTGTAGGTTTTTATTATATTCTGCACAAAACGATTCTTTAGCAACTTTTAAATTTTTAAGAGGATTCATGATGCTACGGGTGGTTGTTCCATTAATAATCAATTGTATTCTCATAGCGATAATTGTCTGCCTTGTTATTTTTACATCACCAAATGGAAATGGTGAATCCCTGGGACCAGGATAATTGAAAATTTCATTATTTGTTCGTTTTCAGATGTCACATGGTTCTATATTGTCACTTTGGTTATCATAATGCTTATGAATCTTGCAAATGGTGTTTATCAGGTAAAAGAATCCAATCGTTTATTTAACAAAATGTTATACTTTTCAGAATTCGGTTTATGGAATTGTTGCTGATTTTCCTGATAACTATATCAATTCATTAATTATTGGAAATAATCTTTGCGGGGTTTTCACATCAGTTATGAGTATATTAACAACAGTTAGTAAGTGATTGAACGGTTTTGCTCTAACATATCCGATTTTCAATAGTTCACGGCAAATGAAAGCTGGAGCATTACTGACCTCCTTAATAAAATTTTGGAGCTCCACCTAATTTTCGAGCAATGTTACAAATTTTTTTGTTGGCGGTTTTATTTGATCAAAAAAATTAAATAATGGTTCGTGGACAAGTCCCGAACAAAATTGGAATGTCCCGGTGCATTGCTTTTCCTGACTATGCTGAAAAATTTTAAAAATACAATTAATAGTAGAAAATGGAATTTAATGGATGATACAAAATTTTTAACTTGACGATAACAACATATGATGTTGCGGACTAGAAGTGCATATTTCTAGGCCATTATATTCTAGGTCATTATGTCTTCAAATCAGATATTGTCGAGATGAACATTTCTGGCCGCTCGATTTGCGGAGCGTCGTTGGGAATTTCCTCGCAACGCTCAATACCAAGTGAGAAATTTGTATTTGAGCGCGTTGCGAGGAAATTCCCAACGACATTCCGCAAAACGAGCGGCCAGAAATTACTATCTTGACAATATCTCCTCGTTTTCAGATAAACATTTCCTGACTTTGTAAATTAATTACCTCATGATCTCGGTCCTCCATACCACATTTTTCAAATAGTTTATTCCAAAAATTCGAAATATTTTCAGTCTCTCCGGATGATGTTGAACTCAATGCATTACTCTACTTCAGTATCTCTCTCGCATTTATGGTTATTTGTTTGGCTTCGTTGTATTTTTTGGTTCGCATGGTACCCGAATTAAAAGTCATCCAACCCGAAATTCTATGGTTTCAGGATTTTTATAAATATCACATTGAAAAGGGGATTGAAGCTCGTAAAGAAGAAGCGGTTGATAATCCATCGATCAGCCAGTACTTTGAATGCTTTAGATATTGTTGGGTTCAGCTTTTTAACAATTTCTATGTCTATTTCGTTTCGCTTATTATCTTTCCGGCGATGATGACTGACACTCCGTTTTATAAAAAGAATCCAAATGATCATTCGGTTTTTGGAGGTTTGGAGGACTTTTTCGAAAGTAAATTTTTAGAGATTTTCAGACAATTTATACTATGCAATTAACACATTTTTAAATTTTAACTTGTTTGCATGGATTGGTTCATCGGCTGCGAATTATGTGCAATTTGTGAGTATTATCAATATGATTAAAAACATAATTTTGATAATTTCAGCCATCTGCGAAATATGTTTGGATTGCTGTTGTTGCTCGAACCATCTTCATTCCATTCTTTATGTTTTGTAACTATCGTCCAGCTACTCGTAAATGGCCGGTATTTTTCGAAAATGAATGGTGGTTTACAATCGGTTGTACAATTATGGCCGCTTCTTGTGGATATTTGAGCAGTCTTGCATTAATTTATACCCCAAGGTTATTCAGCTTCAGAATTTGAAAAATAACATTTTGAAATTGTAGCGAAGTCCCGACAAAGTATCAAAAATTGAGTGGAATGTTGGCTTCAATCTTCTTGATGCTTGGAATTCTTGTCGGAGTCGCGTGTACACCAATTGCTGCATGGATTGTAGAAAATGTTTGAATATTTTTAATTTATTTTTTTGGATAATTAGTTTTATTTGGAAATTTCACTTAGGTATGTGATATGTATTATTTTCATGTTTACTTGATTTTGTTGACACGGTAAAGCTTTAAACAATGTATAAAATATTGAAATTAAATTTTTTTGTCAAGTTTTTGAAATTTAATAATGTATCTTTAATGAAAATAGACTTCATTCTCATTTCAAATCTGTTTTTAAAATTTTCTAAATCCACCTAGAAGCCGAGAAAACGTGCTTCAAAACAATGGCCTAGAAAAAGTGTCCACATGGCCGAACTTTTTACTATGAGCTTTTCTCGTGTTTCGTTAATAAATAGTTATGCAGAAATCATAGTAGTATTTTTTAAATTTTTTTTCATTTTTTTTTTGGATTTTTCACGCCTGCGGACTAGTTTTCGCCGGTGGACACATTTTCTAGGCCATTGTTTTGAGGCGCGTTTTCTCGGCTTCTAGGTGGTTTTAGAAAATTTTAAAAACAGATTTGGAATGAGAATTAAGTATATTTTCATTTAAGGTACATTTATTATCCCCGTAAAGCCCTCCTTTAAACTGAAAACTTCAAATTTAAAAGACTGCAATCAATTTCTAAAAAAAAGGAAACATGATTTCATAATTACATTGAATGCAGATTTTGTTTGTATTTCAAAATTTTTTCCAAGTTTTCCCATCGTTCAGCCTTGTTAATGGTTCATAGTTCAAACAATTTTTGTTCGAATCGAACAATCATTCTCGAAACGGTTCTTTATTATGTGTTCTTTAATATCTTTCAAAAGAACCGAGGATGGTGATAGTATGGATCAATGGATTTCTAATACACCAACTAGTGGGATATTTCCACCAAAGGATAAATGGAATATTGTTTATGTTGTTTTTGTTATTCATGGGATGGGAATACTTATGTCTTGGAATATGTTCATAACTATTGCGCCACAGGTATTTTTAGTGTATTTAAAAACTATTTTTAAGAATATAACTATAATACTGCAAGTTGGTTATTTTAGTACTATCATGACTACTGGTTCAATGGAACATCATACCAAGATAGTTTTATGTCAATTATTGGCATTCTTTCACAAATTCCCAATATTGGAGTCATGATTTTAAATACTGTTATTGTCGTTGCAGTGTAAGTTAAGTATTTACATTTTTTTTCAACATATACAATTTATATTAAAGTGGATCCGTGATGTGTCGAATAATTATCCCATTAATTATCAACTCACTGCTTGTAGTTATTATAATATCATTTGTCATTTACGCGTCTCCTGTTGAAAATAGTAAGCACCAATTTTTCTTCCAGATTTTTCAGTTTTTTTGCAGATATTACATGGTTTTACGTAGTCACTTTAATTATAATTTTTGTTATGAATATGGCTAATGGTAGCTATCAGGTGAGCCTTTTTCCTATTTTATAAGGAAAGTGAAGTTTAGAGCTCATTTTTTGGAATTGTCGCTGATTTTCCTGATAATTATATCAATTCATTAGTTATTGGAAACAACCTTTGTGGGGTTTTCACATCAGTTTTGAGTATTTTCACGACAGTTGGTAAGAGGGTGCTACCGCAAACTTTTCTAAAAAAAACATTTTCAGTTTCTCCAGATAATGTGAAACTTAATGCATTACTCTACTTTAGTATTTCTCTTGCATTTTTGATCGTCTGTTTAACTTCGATATATATTTTGGTTCGAATGGTGATTTCTAAAAACGAAGTCATCAAAATTACCTTAATTCAGGAATTCTATCAATATTATATTAAAAAAGGAATTGAAGCCAGACGAGAAGAGTCACTCGATAAACCAACAATGAAACAATATTTTGAATGTTTTCGGTATTGTTGGGTACAACTTTTCAACAATTTCTATGTTTATTTTGTTTCACTTATCATTTATCCGGCTATTATGACAGATACACCTTTTTATAAGAAGCATCCAGATGATCATTCATTTTTTGGAGGTTTTATTTTCAATTATTTTGGTTGTTGACTCATTTTCCAGATGATTTATACTACGCTATCAACACATTCTTGAACTTTAACTTGTTTGCATGGATCGGATCAATACTTGCAAGCTATTGGCAATATGTATCTCGTCTTGTTTTTTCAATAGATTTTTTAAATATTTCAGCCATCTGCGAAATATGTATGGATCGTTGTAGTCGCTCGAACAGTATTCATTCCATTTTTCATGCTTTGCAATTACCGACCATCTACTAGAAACTGGCCAGTAGTCTTTCAAAATGAGTGGTGGTTTACTCTCGGATTCACTTTTATGTCCATTTCTTGTGGTTATTACAGTAGTCTCGTTTTGATTTATACACCGAGGTTGGTTTAAAACAAAAGAAAGAAGAAATGAGATTATTAAAGGTAGAGTGCAAGTGAATTCAATACAATGGTAAAAATCAAAATAGTGTCTTATAGATGCTAAATTAAGTGGTACACTGTCTTTAAAACTATTAAAATTATAGAGACGTGCCGGAGAAGTATCAAAAATTGAGTGGAATGTTGGCTTCAATATTTTTGATGCTTGGAATTTTGGCAGGAGTTGCAAGCACTCCAATTGCGGCATGGATTGTTGACAATTTCTGAACAATTTTTATTATTTTGTTGAAAAGTGAATAAAGAAATTTCCCCATTGAAAAATTTAAAATGTTTTAATCGAAACTCCTCAAAAAACGTGAACATTTTCAAAATAAACAATCAAAAAAGCAGGAGACCAAAATAATAGTTTGTTAATTCATTTACAGTTTCTTTCAACTTAAAACAAGTAGTCATTTGGATTTCTCTGCGATGACGGACAGAGGCGCAACAAGCAAAATAAAGAAAAATGCAGAATCTAAAGCAAAGAGTGTTACAATACGTGGAAACACGAAACAATCGATTGGAATTTCAGCAAGAGTGAACGAAATATATTGCTAAATAAATTCATGAATTTTCAATTTTCAGTCGAAACGAAAGATTAAACCGAAAAAATCAAAAAGTGTTCTCAAGTATCGATTTCCGGAAGGCGAGAAGGTTGAAGGTGTGAACACGTAAGTCGCGTCTGTACAGAAATTAGCTTCAATAAATGGTTTTTTAGCTATAAAATCACATGTATTGCTCGAAAATCAGGAAGGCAATTGTCATCCGATTTGTATATTGCTGTGGATGAAGATCAGGATGAGGTTGGTTTTTGGGCTAAAGAAATTAAGAAAAAAAACTAATTTTTTGAAGGAATATCGCATAAAATCGAATTTATTGGACTATCAAGTACTGAAAAAAGAAGCAGCGATTTTGAAAAAAGTTACAAAAGCAACTGGTGTAGGTTTTCCAAAAATGGTAGAATATGGAACTATTCCGAAAAGGTGTCTGGAATTCCTGATTCTTTCGCCTTATGGACCATCACTGGACGAAATAATGAAGAAACATACGGATGGAGGATCGTTGAGCATTGGATGTGGACTGAATGTAGCGCTTCAAATGCTTCTATCGATACGATATTTGCACTCGACTGGATTCATTCATCGAGATATTCGACCAGCATCGTTTAATTGTGGAGTGGGAGAGACTGAAACATGTGTCATATTGACAGAGTTTCGAAGTTTTCGGAGATTTTTGGATGGGCATAAGAAGCATGTGACGGCTAGGTCGAAGGTTAAAAGGTATGGAACGATACGATTTGCTTCGAGATCAATGCTCGCGGAGAAGGATCAGTCGAGAAGGGATGATTTGGAATGTTGGTTATACTCGATTTTTTATTTGATGGATAATGGGAGTTTGACTTGGAAAGGGGAGTGTGATCCGCAGAAAGTGTTGGCAGCAAAGGAGGTGTTCATGAAGAAAGGTTTGGATTTTTTGAAATAAAATATTAAATCTAATCCTATGGTCTTACCACGAATTATGTGGTAGCCGCATAATGCGACCCGCATTCCCGGAAGATGTTTGCACAATATTCCAAAATTTTATTCGTTGAAATCAGTGATGATTACAATCAAAAACCTGCTGAAATAGGTTGATTATTTGAGTGCACTTGCAACATCGCAGTTTGCAAAAAAAAATTATTAAAAAAATATTTTTAACCTAAGAAACCGCATGAAACTGAGAAATTTGCTATTTTTTCAGAAGATGGGAATATGTTCAAAAAAGTTCCAATCACCAAATCGCTCATTGATCTAATAACCGGAATCACTTTTGAAGATAGTCCAGATTATGGTGCAATCCAAAAGGAAGTTGAAAAAATCCAATCGCAAGGAAAATATGATCCAAACGCGTGTGACTGGAAGAGGAAAATTGGGGTTTGTCGAGAAATGGACGGGGATACGGTTAGTTCACAAAATTCCTTTTTTTTTCTTACTGCTGCCTCATTTCTATTCCAAACGCGCTCCATGAACTGGCATTTTGCCAGCACACGTTCTAAAAAACAATGAAAACGCTTCACGTTAGTCACGTGAGAAATGGTTTGCATTTTGTTTTTTGGAAGGTGTGTTGGCAAGGTGCCAGTTTATGGAGATCGTTTGGAATAGAAATGAGGTAACAGTATTTTAATTAACTTTGGGTGATATCAGCGTCGATCTGCTGACAATCGTCTAACCGGTGAAGCTGACATGGATATTGATATGGACAGGTCGAATACAAATAAGAAGAAGAGGAAGAATCGAAAGAAGCTGAATGCGGGTGATGTGATAAGAGGAGAGCAGAAGAATGGATGGAAAATTGTGAATTTATTGGGGTCCGGAGGGTTTGGAGATGTTTATAAGGTTCATCGAGAGGGTGCCGGAAATGACAAGTGCTATGCACTGAAAACAGAAAGTGAGGATGGGGAAAAACGGTATTTGAGGCTGAAAGTTGAGGTGAGTTAATTTTTTTTAAGCGCTTAAAGACAATATGCTATTGGTTTTCATCAAAATTGTTTCCTTGATAAGCAAAACAATTAATACACTTTTAAAAAAAGTGACGAATGTACTAAATATAATTTTGATATTTTCCCAATCTAAATATTAATTTCCCAGGTGACAGTAATGATGAAAACAGCGGATCGTACACGAAACTTTGAGCATTTTATCGAATTTGTCGATCGTGGAAAATGTGAAGAGCTAAAATGTAAATTTGTTGTAATGGGACTTGTCGGACCATCGCTTCAAGACATTCGTGCCAAATTTCTCTGTTCGCAATTTTCGAAAACAACGGTTTTCAATGTGGCGGTTCAGACGGTTGCTGCCGTCAGGGACTTGCATTCATTGGGATACTTGCACAGGGATATTAAACCCGCTAATTATGCCGTTGGATTGGATGAATATGAGACGAGGGTTTATATGTTGGATTTTGGAATCGCGAAACTTTATGTTGATGCGGATGGGAAGCATAAGGTTATTATTACTATTTTTAATCCGAATAGAATTTCTTTAGGTTCCTCGAAAAAAGGTGAAATTCCTTGGAACACTTCGTTACGCGGCAAGAAATTGTATGAAACAGGTTGAACAAGGAAGACGAGATGACTTGGAATGTTGGCTTTTCATGGTATTTTCAGACTTTTACTGAAAATATTTTCAAATATTTTCTTTTTCTAGCTTTTCGAACTGATTGACGAATCAAACGGCATGCCGTGGCGACGGAAAGCAGACGCAAAATCGATTTTAAAAATGAAGGAAGGATTTTTCAGCGGTGAATGTAAGTGTCTGCAGCAAAATTTTGAGAAAATGATCAACTTTAGACCCTGAAATGTACAAAAAGATGCCGAAATCCGTGGCCACTTTAGTAACCTATATCAATGATTTAAACTATGAAAGTGAGCCGGATTATGAATATATTATCAAGTTTTTGACCACTTGCGCCAAAGACAATAGAATTAATATTGATAAGAAGTTGGATTGGGTCGGAAGATTGAAAAAGAAGTCGTTTGATGTAAGCTTCTTTGTATTTTTTCTTGAAATGTTTGAAACAAGCTTTTTTTTCAGACGGACTCGGACAAGTCGGACAAAAAGGAAAAGGCGTCTGGATCGTCAGAATCAGAATGAAATATCGATTATTTTAGTTCTAGTTAAACAAAAATAAACGATTTTCATTCATCGAATTTATCACGGCAAAAGCTATATTCCAAATCTGTTTTGAAAATTTTCTAAAACCACCTAGAAGCCGAGAAAATGAGCTTCAGAACAATGGCCTAGAAAAAGTGGCCACCTGGCCGAATTTTTTCCTATGAGCTTTTTTAGTGTTTCGTTAATAAATCCTTATGCATATTGCTTACATTAGTCCTTTTTATGTTTTTTTTTTCAATTTTTTTGGATTTTTCATGCCTGCGGACTAGTTTTCGCCGGTGGCCCCCTTTTTCTAGGCCATAGTTTTGGAGTTTGTTTTCTCGGCTTCTAGGTGGTTTTAGAAAATTTTAAAAACAGATTTGGAATGAGAATGAAGTCTATTTTCATCCCAGATGCATTCATTAGCTCCGTAAAGCCCTCCTTTGAACAAACCTTTAACGCGTTCGAACATTGTTCACCTTGGTGCAAAACATGCACTATTTGCGGTATTTTCTAAGTTCAGAAAACATTTATTACATAAAACAGTTTTAACGATTGTTTGTTTGATATATCAGACTGAAAATGTTGATTTAAACACCCGTAAGAAATGTAAAAGACAAGAGTAATATTGCTGAAAATGAAGGAATAACAACAAAAAAAATGAAAGATAAAATGGGACTGATGATATTTTCCAAAGTGGTCAAACATCGTATGATTCCCGAAATCTATGTATTTCATAGATCTCTTTTGTCGACAGTGAAGCTCTCGCCATTATAAGCGATTGAAGACCGTAATTTGAAACCTGAAATTTGAAGTTTTCAAAAAACCCGATATTTTTGCTAGGTGCATTTCAAAAACAACTATTGTATTAAAAACTGATTGTTAATGAAGCTTGAAGCACGCACACATGTCAATATTTAAGTTTTAAATAAAAACGCAAATACTAAGTGGAAAACACTCGAAAAAATCAAGTCTAGGTGCCGAAAACTAAAAAAAAACAGCAAGTATAATAACCTTTTCCTGAACGAAAAATAAGAACATGTTTCTCATTTTTCGCTTACCGGCTGTGTCCACAATCTTGTCATTTCGTGCTGAACTTTTATTTTTCGTTTTTTTTAGGGATAACAATTTTTAAATTAGATTTTGGTCCAAAATAGAACAAATTTAAATACCTCTAACTTTGGTGGTTGCGTCGACGTTTTTGGCCATAATCGTTCCGTTTCCAGTTGTTCGTCATCGTGGAACTTTTTTCGCTTGTGGCAATTATACAAAATGCATGGACAACAAGCACAAACGTGGACGAGAAGATCGACAAACTTTCGGCGAACCTGCAAGAGTTTGGAGTTTGGTTGAAATTTATCGGATGTGAGAAAAGGCTACGAATTCTTGAATAGAAATCCTGAAAGCTCACCTCAACCCTAATCTGCTGATCATTGATCGTATAGATTGGCAATCGGAGAGCACAAGCGAAAATCGGCAAAAAACTCGAAACATCTGACAACACGGTGTAGAGTCTTGGCATTTCCATTAGCGTTTCGATGCTGACAGTCTAAAATAAATATCATATTGAAAATATTTTTTTAAAAAGCGGGTATTGTCAAGATAAAAATTTCTGGTCGCTCGTTTTGCGGAGTGTCGTTGGGAATTTCCTCGCAACGACCAACTGAGAAATTTGAATTTGATCGCATTGCGGTCTCATTGCGAGGAAATTCCCAACGACACTCCGCAAAACGAGCGGCCGAAAAATTTTGTCTTGACAATAATTCCTGGCAAAAAATTATTAAAATTGAATTATAACTTCTTACAGAAAAACAGTGTTTTTGAACTTAATTTTTGAAAAGAGTCAAAACCAAAAAAAAAACATTAACCCTCTGTCTTTAATTAGTAATCTGAATTTTCTAAAATTTGCTCACCTCCCAAAACGCAATAATAATATCTAAAATATTAGCAAGAAGGTAACCAGTGACCACCATAACAAGCATCCTCGTGACCGCCCGTAATCTTGACCGTAACCGTGTGACTTCACCTCTAAAAATTACAAGAATTGTTTCCCGAAAATAATATTTAAAAATTCATTCCAAAATAATAAAAAGTGTGCATGTTCCAATTTTGTGCATGTTTTTTCAAAGGCATAAGACGCTGTTTCAAGCTCGGCCCTCTTTGGTCTATAACGCATTCTTAGTACTATACGAAAACGTGCAGATGCAGATGATATCGGGTATTTTGATATAAGTAACCGTTTCAGCTACATATGTAATATAGGAATAAACATAAGAGGGAAAAATGTATCAATTCAACTAGCAGATCGTAACAAACATAAAAGGGCTCGGTGCATTGCTTTTGTGTTTTATTTTACCTTCGACAATTTCCAAGTGGGCTGAAAATTTTTAATGGGAAAACTAAACAGAATGGGATTTTTTTTCTGTTAAAAGGAAATTTTTTTTTAATTTACTTAACAAAATAACTAAGGGATAAGATGACAAAACGGGTAGAAGTTAATAATTCAAAAAAATCAATAAAATGGGAATTGAAAAAAATCACTTTTGCTGCAAAAAGCAGAAAAAACTCACCTTGTTCCAACAGTGATAAATAATACTAAGGCTTTGACAGTTTGATCACGATCTGTCCGCCGAACGTTCATTACAATTGCTGCGTTGAAATAGGCCAAAACTGGAAGAAGACAACTTTTTAGAAGTGGTTTCATTACAAAGCAAAACGATATGACAATGGAGGTGTTATTAATGAATCTGAATTCGTTCAAATTTGGTGCATACACCGACTAACGGAGTTAAGCTGCAGAGCTCAATTGGGATAAGCCTAGACTTCATTCTCATTCAAAATCTGTTTTTAAAATTTTCTAAAACCACCTTGAAGCCGAGAAAACAAGCATCAAAACTATGGCTTAGAAAAAGTGTCCATCAGCGAAAACTAGTCCGCGGGAATGAAAAGTCCAAAATGAAAGAACTTAAATTAAAAAGGACTAATATAAGCATTTTGCATAAGTATTTATTAGCGAAACACGAAAAAGGAAAAAGTTCAGCCAGGTGGAAACTTTTTCTAGGCCATTGTTTTGAAGCTCATTTTCTCGGCTTCTATATGGTTTTAGGAAATTTTAAAACAGATTTGGAATGAGAATGAAGCCTATTTTCATTTAAGGTACATTTATTATCTCGCTAAAGTCCTCATTTAAAATTTGATAAATGTAAAAAGCCCAAAACTTCAAAAAATACAGCTTCAAAACGTGGTGAAAGCGATGTCTGGCTACTGATTATTCAATTCAATTTTCCCTGTTGAGTTGGAAATATTGACCTTTGAAATATGGACCATTTTTGATTCGTTTACAAATTTTATACGAGTTTAGATCTATTTTGTGTAAGTTATGAATTTTCAAACTGCATCATTTTTTAAAACTTTTAAATTTTAGAGTCTTATAATTCGGCGAAACCCATCCAGAGGTCGCTGAAAGTTTCAGAATTTCTTATTATGCTCATTTTGAGCAAGTGTGCCAATATTGGGAAAATTCTGATTGTAAACACTTCACTTCCTCTGTGAGCACAAATTACAAGCTGAAAGCTAAGTACTAGAAAAAAAGCATAATTGATAATAATATATAAATATTTCTGAATTTCAGTCCAATTTCCTTACTAAACACTAAGATCACAAATTCCAGCAATAATTTGTACAATTTTTAACGATAAAGTACATCTTGAAATTTGCCATCAAAAACATGAACTCACCAACAAACGGTAAGAAAACCGTGACAATTTTTCTGACAAAAAACCGCCAAATCGGATCATAACTAGCACCAAACATTGGCACAACTGTCAAACCCAGCGACGAGAATCCAGTGCAATTCGGCTGATAGACAACCTCGATCTCGAAAAACACCGTTCCGCGGAATATTAAACTCGCGAGGAAGCAGATGAATACCACTGTGCTGCGATGAGTGGCCAGCATTTGGAATAATTTCAGCGTTCGATTATCCGCCGTACTTTGAAGGTATCGCTCGATTGTGGCCGCCATGAGAAGAAACGATGAGGCGGATAATGTGATATGTGATACTGTGAATGCAACGCGAAGATAATCATGCCAAAGGACAAGAAGTGGAAATGATTCGAAATAGTCTGTGTAGACCTGAAAAAAAATATTATTTTTCAAAATTCAACCGAGATTTATTTTTTCTAGATGTTTTGGCTTACCTGTACACACATAATAGCAATATAACAAATCGAAATAAAAACATCACATCCAGCAATCCACATCAAATATGTCAAATTCCTCTTTTTCAGCGCTTTTGATCTGCTGAAAGTGTAGACAAGTAGTGAATTGTGTAAAATGCTGATCATTGCAACAGTTAGACCAATAATTCCAACAAATAACATCTTCCAATCGAGAAATAAGGGAGGTGAGTAAAAACAAGGATCATCGTCTACATCTGCAGCGTTAGAAGCATCTGATGGCGTGGCAGTATCCATTTATCAGTCTGAAAAAATAAATTGAAATTGAGAAATAAAAAGATTAAAGAGGCGGGGAGAACCCCGAAGAAAGATTTTATTAGCTTTTAAGAAAGCTTTTAATGTTTTCAATTAGAATAAAAGCGTGTTTTCTCCCAGCTGAAAACTTTCTGAAAACTCTCTCCTTTGTTTATTAGACGTTCAGCACAAAACATTGGATAATGGCTCAAGAACGTCTAGAGTTACAAAACAACATATCTTCCGTATCGGATTTCTTTTCTAAGAAGTTAAATAATGAAATAAGGAACAATCACACCTTGTTCTACATTTATTTTCAGACAATTGGAGATGAAAAGGCAATAAAAAAGACGAAGAAGAAAAAAAACAAATAAAGAAGCGGGTGTGGAAGGAAGTGCAATTTCATTCAAGCCGGAAATTGGGAGAAGATATGTCATAGTGAATAATAAATGTTTGTAGTAATAATAATTATAATATGAAGCATACTTGTATTTAAGTTTTAAATAGATTGTCTGGTTTTTGGGAATGATGTCACAAGATCCAAATATGCTAGGGAATGGAATGTTACTGAAAAATTAATGACTTGGGATTGAAGAGGATCCTGATAAGTATCAATCAAAACCTATTGTTTTTGACCAGTTGTATCATGTAAGAACAATATAATTTAAAGACTTTGAAGGCGTTATTTAGATCCTAATTGGGAAAAAATAAAAAAACAATTTTGTGTTAATTATGTACCACCAAAACAATTTTTCTCATACCCTCAAAAAAGGGTGCACACTGTCTTTAGTAGACAACGTGTGCATATAAGAAATATCACCTGTAACAAGCAATGAAACCGTTCTCGAACTTTGAAAAAAAACCTATTTTTGATATCAAAAAATAAATTCACGAAAAGAACTTTAATATCACCACCATTTTCAGAAAGTAGGCGGTGCTCAGAATCAAAACCACAAAAAAAGAGTTCAGAGCACGAATTCCATTTCAATAATCAAATACTAGACATTCGAGACATTTTTTCGAAGTAGGCGGAGTCCACCTGAGTTCTTTTTTTTCAGCCGCAAGATTTCCAGAATGAACTGGATCCAGAATCTCAGCACGGAACATAAAAGAAAAGCACTAGTTATCTCTTTTCAGAATCATTCTTTTTTAGGTCCTAGATAGAATGAGAGTGAAGCGTATTTCCGTCAACCGAGGAAATAGCAACATTTTTTTGTGCAAAATAGCATAATTATATGTAGTTCGACCGCCTGTTTTTTTTGCTCCTCTATTCTCCTTTTTTTGGCTTTTGAAACATTTTGATGATGATGCTGATGATGATGATATTAAAGAAATAATGAAAAAGGAGGAAGCATTTAAACTCATCATAGATCATCAAATGAAGTTTAATAGTTGATTTGGAAGCAAAAAATGAGCTAGTTTGAATGTTTTTTTAAACGAATGTTGCTAAAAGATAATAAAAGCCCAAAATAAAAAAATAGCACACTTGATCAAAAAAATATACAAATATCATAACGAATCAGTTCTCTTTCAGATTTTGAGAAATTTAAAAGACACCTCGAATTCCAATAGAATGGAATAGTGTCAAAACTGTTACTATTAGACTCCAGATATTCACAAGTTATAGCATCTTAAAGACAGAGTATCAGTTAAGTTGACTCTACCTGATCTTATTTTCAAAAATTAGAGCTTTTTCTCATTAGTACAACGAATTTTATGCGAAATTATATCGTTAAATACATGAGTCAAAGCAGTGGTCCAAAATTGCAAAAATATAACTTTTTGATGCGCGCCGGATCGTGCAACGCGGTCGGAATTGGGCGCGAAACACAATTATTTGAATGTGGCAATATATTGGTACAGTTTTCTCGACCTCCTGGGCCCCCAATCCTATTTTTATTTTTCTCCATGAATTTGGATAATATTAACTGACAATATGCCTTTAAAATTCTTAAAATTATAATTATTTTCAGGATGATAATTTCTGGCCGCTCGTTGTGCGGAGTGTCGTTGGGAATTTACTCGTAGCGCGACTTTTTTCCTCAGTTTTTTTTTCTCAGTTGGTCTTGCGCGTTGCGGTCGCGCTGCGAGGAAATTCCCAACGACACTCCGCACAACGAGCGGCAAAGAAATTCTTATCTTGACAATATTAAAGTGTTACAAAACTTCGTTCAAACAAATATTGCTGGACAATTTGAGGAACTTATAATATTTTGTCTTCATTCAAAAGTTTCTGCGATTCACTAAAAATATGAATCTATCGAAATTTAATATAGTATAGAAATAAATGATAAATAAGAAATCTAAAAATATATTTTTTTAATAAGTGATGAATTTCAGAAGAGATCAAGATTTTATCTTTTTATTCAAACCTTTTCATAGAAAAAATAAAAATATTTTTCAATAAATTAAGCTACTATTCATCCGAATTGTTAATCTTTTTGAAAACTTACAATCGGTCACAAAACACACTCAACATCTAAACTTTCAGTTTTGCTCAACAAAAAACCCCTACATTTCCAGCTGCTGTTTCCAAATTATATTATCACTTTTATTATTTCCAAATGTCTAGTTCTTGAAAATGCACGTTTTACTAAACCTTGCACCTGCCTTTTTTATAAAACCATGTTACTTTTTTTTCGAAAGGTCTCATCTGGCACAAAAATCTTCATTTGTCCTTTTACTCGAAGAGCAAAAAAAAGAAACGAAATGCTATTTTTTTCTCAAATGATTGAATTTTATAGGGTACCCTTCAATATAATTGTATAAAAAGGCTTGATATTTTCGCGAGATAAAGGAAACAAAAACTTTTTGCTTTGGTTCGAAAATTCAATAAAAGGCATGGGATTCTGAGAGAATTTTTGTAAAGTACGCAATTTGTCGTAAAGTAGAAAAGGAAGTCAAATATGTTTTTCTAAGATTCTCAATTTCATTTTGACTGGCAGGTACATGTCTTTTTTTGACATTTGTCTGAAATTTGTGACCTTTTTGGTATTGGGAATAGATTAGGAAAATGTGGATTTTTAGGGAAATTTGAATTTTTCTTCTCTAGGCGGAAGTGTTATAAGAAACAGAAAATTGATGAAGAAATTGGAGGGTAAAGAAACCTTGGAAAGCAATGACGAGAAGCTTATTTTATAGAAAACAATTATAGAAAAAGTTCGAATTTGGTTCATTAGGTATTCCAAGTGCCTGAGAAATCCATAATAACGAAATAAAAAATATGTTTTTCAATTGGTTGTTAGAATTTTTATCTCCCAGACAAAAAGTTCCAAAAACCAGTAAGATTATGACGGCAAATCCATAAAAGTCGAAATTTCAGGGAAAAAACGGGGAGAGGGGCAATAAACAAAACAATGTCTGTCAGAATATAATCTCCTAAATTTTCAAAAAAACAGAGAATAGATAAATAAACACGAAAATAGAGAATAAATAAATAAACATGAAATATCAAAACAAAACAAAAATTGAGGTTCTCTAGGCGAAAAATATGCCCTATTTTTCTATTTTTTTTTTGAGCCCCGAAAAATGTTCTTCATCGGCTTCGACGGTTGGCCGATTTCCTCAATTTACTCTTGTTTTCTTTATTTATGTAAAGAATCACAAAATATCTCGGAGAAAATTTGTTCTCTTGTTTTCCTTCCAAAAAAAATTTTTTTTTTTGGAAAATGGAGTGCAAAAAGTTAGTGCAAAAAAGCAGTATTTTGAAAAATGATCCGAAAAGTGAGGGTAGGTTAGGGGATGTTGTCTAAATGACAAGATCTAGAAAGGGATGAGAAAATGAACGTACGTTGGGCTAAACTGAACCGACTATAACAAAGAAAATTCAGTACGACACTTAAAAGTTGAACGCAGAAAAGTGGGCGTTTTTTGGGCGTGGCATTTTTGCAACCGTGCGGCACGGTTACACAAAACACGTTATATTTAGCTATTCAGGGGCGCAATTTTGTAATTCGGATTGAAAAAAATTAGATTAAGCCATACTTTATGTACTTAAAGGCAGCTTATCAGTTAACACGATCCAAAATCTAGGCAAAAATTCAAAATTCGAATGGGAGCCCAGGTGGTCCAAAGAACAATGCCAATATGTAGCCAAATTCCAATAATTGTGTTTCGCGCCAATGCCGACCGCGTTGCACGGACACCGACCGCGTCGCACGGACACGCGGCAATTCAAAATTTTATTTTTTCAACTTTGAACCGCTACTGTGACGCGTGTATTTATCGGTGTGATTTCGCATAAATTGCATTGTACTAATTAGAGTACGCTCTAATTTTTGAAACTAAAACAAGGTAGGGTCAAATTAACTGAACATCTGTCTTTAATCCAAAAAATTCATCTTTACATGCGCTGTAGGCGTTAAAATAGCTTTTTTTTTAATTCGAATTTTTGCGTGTGTGCAATTTGTCGTAACGGTGTACACACACACCAAGCGTTGTTCGTGATGACAATTTCGGTTCACTTTATCCTACCGTGAACGTAAATAATATAAAAATTTGAAGTTTTCGGGAAAAAAATAAAAGCCAATATTTGCCTGAACCTTGAAAAAAAAATGAAAAAAAAATTCAGCCGGTTGAAACAAAGACCAAGAATGAATAGAGAACAACTTCCTCATTTTCAAATTAAAAAAAAAAAACACTAACCTCGTTTTAATCGTCTTTGTGCTTTTTCAGCACTTTTTCGCTTTATTTCACACGTCGTTGAATAATTTTTGATTCAAGGAGATCAGATAAATTGTTCAGATAAAGTTTTAGAAATTTTAGTCGAGTTTAAAATTTCAGTTTTCATGGAGACATCGTATTTTTAGAATAATTTTTTTTAAAAACTTAAATTGAAAAAAGTGTGTAAATCATGAGATATGATTTTTCGAACCAACGGGGCTCTAGTCACCACACTGAAAATGTCAAATATTTTAAATGAGCCTAAAAATTTTTTGAGTCAATGAAAATTCAAAATTTAAAGTGGTTTTAGAATCTACGTTGAATTGTCTTTCGATTGGTACTAAAATTACGAAAATCCTGTATTTCAATCTTGAGATATGATTTTTCGAAAAATTCTGTTCTGGACACTACTCTGAAAATGTCAAAAATTTTAAATGAGCCTGAAAAATTTTTGAGTCGATGAAAATTCAAAATTTAAAGTTGAAATCTTCAGATGAACGACGATAAATCTTTAGTTTCTCAGAATGTTTTAAAAAACAGCAAACAATTTTTAAAAAAATTGAATATTTCAAAATATTTCAAAAAAAAAATACCAGATTGAAGTGATCAAAAATGGGTGGATCCTTTGAATATCCGTTCAGAATGAAAACAACATATCATTACCGGAATGCCGTAATAGAATCAACTAACTAACTATAAGTGAAACTCGAGGAAAACAGGAAGTGGATCGAATCAAAAACCAAATGCAAATGAAATTCATTTGTGAAACGTTTGCGGGTTTGTGCATCGATCCGAGTGTTTATTAAATTTGTAGCTATCTGCTGGAAAATTGGTCTATTCTTGGAAGAGACAAAGAAGAAACCAGGAACTCGGAAGGATTGGTACAACTCGACTGAGTTTTCCTCACTTTGTCCGAAACACTTCCAAGTTAAATACATTCACTTGGGTGGTTAGGCCCCGCCTACAACTTTTTTTTTGAGATTTAAAATTTCTTCGTTCGAAATAAAAAGGTAACGACTATTGCAGAGCATTGGAACACAGTCTGCCCGAATTTTCTGAGCTTGAAAATAAATCTTTCAAGAAAAAATAAACAACAAAGTTTGCCAGAGCTTCCTCGCAAAGCTCAAAATGAATTCCAGATGATGATGGTATAACGGGAAAAATAGAAAAAAAGAAGCAATATATGCATTTGAAAAACGATTTTGTCAAGTTTTTTTTCTGTTGTTTTTGAAAAACAAGGAAATATCTGATATTTGTCAAGATATACGTTCTTTTTTTTTCACGATTCGATGTTGTTCTTACAAGTTTTTTGTTATTTTTTGGAAACAGAAGAAATGTGCAGACATGTTCTTTTGAATTTCCCTGAAGGGTGCTTAAAGGCAACTTGTTAGTTAATACGATCCAAATAAAAGGCGAAAGATATAAAGTGGAATGGGGACCCATGAGGTCAAGAAATCAAATTCAAATATGTAGCAATATTCAAATAATTGTGTTTCGCGCCAATTTTGACCGCGTTGCACGGTCATCGACCGCGTCGCACGCACACGCATTCAAAAATTTTATTTTTGCAACTTTGAACCGTATTTATCGATATGTTTTCGTATAAATTGTATTGTACTAATGAGAGAAAGCTCTAATTTTTGAAATTGAAATGCGATAGGGTCAAATTAACTGATACACTGTCTTTAAAGTAATCTTCTGCGTAATTTTTAAATTTTCTGCAAATTGTCGTCAAATGAAGTGATAATTTTGCCAAATATGAAATAATCGCGATGAAATCAACTCTCGCAGAAACTCCGCCGATCTTTTGTAAGATGACATTTGATTCTAACCGTGATTCTTGCTTTTTAGCATTAAGCACTAAATCAGGTGTTTTTTCCACGGTTCCTAAATACCAAACTGCTGAAAAATCGAACCAAAAACAATGACAATGACCGTCAAAAATTTCCATCTGTTTAACATAACGTTCAAAAATTATTCTATATTTAACATCTTGAAACTAAACTTCGCGACCAGAAATAGAACTTCATCAGGAAATAAGTGTCCCCGAAAAAATGGGAAATTCCAAGCGGGTGATATAATATAATTCAATTTTTTTATGTAATAAATTTAATAATATATATTATTATTATTATTTTGTTAAAAACTAGTGTTGCAGAAAACCCAATTAATGTAGTCGCGTACTTTGCTCACAGATTTTGGGCTCTATTTTTAAGGTAATTTTTTATAATATTATGCGAAAAGTTATGAATATTTTAAATTCCTTTAAAGGGGGAACTAATGAATGCAACTGGAATGAAAACAGACGTCATTCTCATTCCAAATCAGTTCTTAAATTTTTTGAAGATCATGTAAAAGCCGAGAAAACGAGCTTCAAAACAATTGCCTAGAAAAAGATTCCACTTGGCCGAATTTTTTCCTATGAGGTTTTTGCATATTATTTTTACAAAAATTTATGAGGAGTACTTAAATTAGTCAACTTTGAACTTTGTGGTTTTCAATTTTTTGGATTCCTCACGTAACAGAGCCCGCGGACTAGTTTTCGCCATTGGAATTTTTTTCTAGGTCATTGTTTTGAAACTCATTTTTCTCGGCTGCTAGGTGGTTTTAGAAAATTTTAAGAACTGATTTGGAATGAGTATAACGTCTATTTTCATTTAAGGTACATTCATGAGCTCCGTAAAGTCCATATTTAAAAGAAAATGTTTAAAATTACGAAATTATGCATTATACTTGACGACAAATTTCGTACATTTCAATTTTTTTTGAAAATAAAATTGGAAAATGTAAAGAATAAAAAATTATAAGGTGAAATATGAAACATAAGAATTCTGAAAAATCTATAAAATCGCTTTTAGCCCGAAGTCGTGAAAAGCAAGGTATCATCAAGTCGTTGTTTTTGTGGTGATGTGAAGTGAATAAAAAAAAGTTGGATAAAATAAGGAACACGAAAAAAAACGAGAAGTCGATATATAAATTTCCATCTCAAAAAAAAAGACGGGCCAAAAAGCAAGCATCCCAGACGAAGAAGTATATAACAAAACAACCAAAAAAAATGTGAAAAGAAGTAATAGAAACTTTCCTGTTTACAGCTCTGGAAATGCAGGACAAAAGTATAAAAACGACATTAAAAAAAAGAGAGGAAGGAAGCGAACACCCAAATAGCAATAAAAAATTTTAATAAATGCTCACAGGATGATATTCCTGAGAAGGTATTTGAGACGAAAACTTCTCTTCCAAAAACATGTGGGTAAAAAATTTTCAATTCCAAATTTTTGCAACACTTTCAAGAGATGGGGGAGGGGTGCACTGGAAGAATGTTACATGGATTAAAAGATGATATCATATAAGCGTTTGACGGTGAAATATATAATTTTGAGCTGAATAAAACACGAGGATTATGAGAGTTGAATATTTGGATAAAAATCTGAAATTAATTTTTTGGACTATGGTTTATTTCTCACGCGTTCAATATACTGATTAACGTGTTGTGGGTGACTTGGTAGTTTGCCATTTCATTGAGCGGAATTGAAATGAGGGAATAATATAAAATATGATGTTTACGGATGGGAGAGTATATGTTCGTTTACTTTAAAGACAGAGTCCAAGGAGTTCAAAGCAGCCCAGAGTTTCTAGTTTAGACAGTGGATAAAAATATAATTTGAGCTTGTGCGACTTTAAATGAAGGCTATACGGAGTAATTAATGAATGCGTCTGCGATGAAAACTGTTTTTAAAATTTTCTAAAATCACCTAGAAGCCGAGAAAACGCGCCTCAAAACAATGGCCTAGAAAAAGGGGCCACCGGCGAAAACTAGTCCGCAGGCATGAAAAATCCAAAAAAAAAATGAAAAAAAAACATAAAAAAGGACTAATATAAACATTCTGCATAACTATTTATAAACGAAAAAAGCTCATAGGAAAAAGTTCGGCCAAGTGGACACTTTTTCTAGGCCATTGTTTTGAAACTCATTTTCTCGGCTTCTAGGTGGTTTTAGAAAATTTTAAAAACAGATTTGGAATGAGAATGGAGTATATTTTCATTTAAGGTACACTTATTAGCTTCGTAAAGTCTTCCTTTAATTCGGCCTTATAGTTTTATGGTACACCGAATTGTTTAAACTAACTGATAATGGAGCAGTCGTCTTGAAAAAGTGTTTAAAGACAGTGTACCACTTAAATATAATATAATGACAGGTGCGGTATAACAATAACAAAATACAGTGATTATAAATATTTAAAGAACAATATCTGACGCATTTATTAAATTCATAGTTTTTATTAGAAAACAAATCAAAAAGTCATGATTGTTTTCGAAAATTGGTCCCAATTTGAAAAACATACCCTATCTCTCTTTTTAAAAAATAACACTTCCTTATTTGTTTTCTAGGAAATACGAGTTTTTGATTTTAAAAATAATTTTCTGTTTTTATACTTTTATTTAAAAGTCATAAAATACGGTATTCTAGAGTTCAATAAATTACCCCAAAAAAAGTCAAAAAAGTCCATTTAAAACGAACTATCAAAAACCCGGACATTTTTGGCCACAAATCCCTTCAAAAATGATGAATTTCCTTCAAATTTAATCCTTAAATATGTCAAAAATGATAAAAACCTGAGTTTTCTAAGAAAAAAAAAATTGAAAAAACCAAAAAGATTGAAAAAATGATGTAATGTTATGGGTATTTATAGGTAACTCGACATTTTTGCATTTACACTTTTCATTTAGGAGTTGTGGCTCTCTGAAGTATGCAAATTACAATGTAGTTGGCTAGAAAATGTTAAAAAATCTGTGGATTTTTCTTATATTTTTCTAATTAATAACGAATTATGAAAAGAAAAAACAGTTCCGGGTACACGAAGTTTCTAAAAATTCAAAAATTCGGTAATTTTCAAAAAAAAATCCCATAAATGAATATTCAAGTCTGAGAATGAGAACTTTTCTTGAAATTCTGATGATATTTGATCTCATGGAAAATGCAAAACGAATGAGTACCTAATGAATTATTGAAATCTACAAATCCTCTTCCTCGCTTCAGAAAAGCAACTACAAATTTTTGATCTGAAAAAATATGGAATTGTGCACGATTTTATTTTTTTTTAAAGCTGGTTGGTTTAAAGGAAACAATTAGATAAATTGCAGATGCGTTGTAAAACGATGCAGAAAGGTTTTTAAAAGTTTTTTTTAGAAAAAATGTACAGATTGAAACGGAAAAGAAATTGTGCAAAAAAAATTATTCAAACATTATCATAAAATAATTTACACTATTTTTTCCTTAATTTAAAAATTCGAGCTTTTTAAAAGTAGCGCAATGGTGGGATAAAGTGAACAAAAATTGTCATACAATGCTTTGTGTGTGTGTGAACCGTTACGACAAATTGCACACACGCAAAAATTTGAATTTTTTACAAATGTCATTTTAACGCCAATAACGCATTAAAAAATGAAGTTTCTGCGTTAAAGACAGCTGTTCAGCTAATTTGACCCTACCTGATCTTAGTTTCAAAAATTAGAGCGTTCTCTCATTAGTAGAATGCAATTTATGCGAAATCACACCGATAAATACACGAGTCATTGCAGAAGGCCAAAGTTGGAAAAATAAAATTTTGAATTGCCGCGTGTCCGTGCGACGCGGTCAGTGTCCGTGCAACGCGGTCGGCATTGGCGCGAAACACAATTATTTGAATTTGGCTACATATTGGCATTGTTCTTTGGACCACCTGGGCTCCCATTCGAATTTTGAATTTTTGCCTAGATTTTGGATCGCGTTAACTGACAAGCTGCCTTTAAATACATAAAGTATGCCTAATCTAATTTTTTTCACTCCGAATTACAAAATTGCTCCTTGAATAGCTGAATATAACGCGTTTTGTGTAACCGTGCCGCACGATTGCAAAAATGCCACGCCCGCATTTCTGCGTTCAATTTTTAATTGCTGTACAGAATTTTCTTAGTTATAATCGGTTCACTTTAGCCCACCGTGAATGTAATTTATGCGAAATCTTACCTAAAATTACCAAAAGTGATTGACAACGGAAGACCATGAAGCGTTTCTTACTGTTTTCAATCAAATATAGCTTATTTGAAAGAGAATTTTTTTCTGCTAAAGGAACTGATTTCAAAAAAGGCTAACAGAAGGTTTCAACGTGGTTTTTTCGAGCTGAAAGTCTGAAAATTTGCAATAGTCAAACTTTGAAAAGCTGTAACTTGGCTCAATATTGATATATTTTTCTCAATTTCGGTATATCGACTAAGAATACTTCCATTATTAAAACTGCAAAGTTTTATTTTGAAAAATTGAGATTGAACCAAGTTACAGCTTTTCAAAGTTCGACTTTTTGTAAATTGTCATACTCGAAAAACCATGTAGAAACCCTCACTTAGAAGTTGTTTAAATCAGTTCCTTTATCATCAAAAAATTATCTTGTGAGTACGAAAATGTTTCAATTTTATATTTTCATATTTTTCAAATAAAAAATTGCCCAAGAAATTTCAATGGATTTTTTTTTTGAAAACTGCTGTGAAATAGTTTCAAAAAAAAGCTATAAATTGCCGTCTACGAAATCCGAAAATTTAGACATTTCTTTTTCAACTTTGAACTTTTTTTAAATAGAAAACTCAATTATTTAAAAGGGCAATTTTCGAAAAATTTGGTCTGGAAAAGTCATTGAAAATTTTCAAAAAAAAAGAAAAAGAATAATAATAATAATTTGACACGAAATGCAATAATTTGAATGTATTTAAATAGTTATTAGCACGGGCTCAAGAATCCTCTTGAAACCATTTCAAACTATTAAAAATAAGGATAAAATAAAATTTTTTGTTTGTAGTTTGGTTCCGGATGTTTACATTCCAGGAAAATAAAATATAAACTTTAATAATGAAAAATTCTGAAAAAAACTTCTTTTTTTTAAATATATACACACGTTGAAAACGTAACAATAATAAAGTACCCTTATTACCCCCAAGTGTAATAAAAAAACATCGATTCAACTTCCGCATAATTAAAAAAATATATATATTTATACGTTTTTTTAATAATAATGAAAAAAAAAACTAAAAGGAAAATTCGATCGCAATAAATATTGAAACATTAAATTGGAAAATTAGAATATAGAATGGAAGCTCAAATGAAGAAGGAAAATGTTGAAAAAATGAGAACGAACCGAAATTCGAATGGGTAATAAAAATTTCAAAATGACTGGAGAGTTTGTGTTTTTTTCTCGTAACCGTTAAATTTTATTTTTTTCCAGCTTTCCAAAAAAAAGGACTTCGAGTCATTTTTATCTTGAAAACCTAATCTGGATTAGATGAAAAATTAAGAGGTTTTGAGGGTCAATTAAGTATTTTAAAGGGACTCTTTACTAAATTTGGGTTTAAATTCCATTTTCATCTTCTTCTCGATATTTGAAAACCTATACACGAAAAAAACAAATTTACAGAGTAAACGGCCGCCTTATTTTTGAAATTGGGTGTGTTTTGAGTACTAGAAAAGGAAATTTCGAAAAAAAAACATTTCTTGTCAAGAAGAATGTGAAAATGGAATATAAACCTAATCAGTAAAGAATCCCTTTAAAAAAGTTTTTTCTGGGGATTTCTGAGACAAAACTAAACGAAAAAATGTAACGGGGGGAGGGATCGGAAAAAGTTGATCCAGAACGAAACAAAAATTGATCATATTTATCACATGATAGTTTGGTTACGCTAAAATAACTTCGACAAATGAAACGATGGAATTCTTCTGGATTATACGCACGTACTCAAAATAAGTTTGAGTGAAACAGTGTCTTTAAAAGAGGGCTTTCGCGGGTATTGTCAGGATAATAATTTCTGGTCGCTCGTTGTGCGGAGTGTCGTTGGGAATTTACTCGCAGCGCGACCGCAACGCGTGCAAATTCAAATTTCTCAGTTGGTCTTGCGCGTTGCGGTTGCGCTGCGAGGAAATTCCCAACGACACTCCGCGAAATGAGCGGCCAGAAATTCTTATCGTGACAATATCAAGAGTTGTTATTGTCAAGTTAAACATTTTGGATCATCCATTTTCTACTAAAAAACCGCAGCGCAACCGCTCGCAGGTAAAAATATCACGACAGTGTGAGAGACTTAGATTTTCTGCGTAGGTCAAAACCAATTTGCACGATACAAAAATGTTATATTGGCAATAGACGGATTTAAATATTTTAAATATACTATTGTCAGCATTTTTGTATCTTGCAAGTTGGGTTTGACCTACCCAGAAAAGCTGAGTCTCTCACACAGTCGTGCTATTTTTAAACGCGTGCGGTTGCGCTGCGGTATTTCAGTAGAAAATATTTTCGAAAATGGATTATACAAAATGTTTATCTTGGCAATAAAAAAGAGAAAAAGATTTCATCGGGAATCATACTGTAATTTTGACACCAAAGTTTGATTCCGGGTGCACAAACTTCCGAAAACTCCACAACAAACATTTTTTGCTACCAATTGGTTCAAAAAGTGTCAAAATGTCACATCCTTCATCTTCATTGCCATTAATCTAACAAAAAAAAAGATAAGAGGTTACATTCTAAAAAGCAGTTGGTCCAAATCGACAACAACTGTTTCAGCATCCTATTTTTTTCAAAAATTCTGGAAAAATGACTGAAGAAATGATGAAAATCCATAAAAGAAATTCGATAATTTATTCCAATTATACATTACATATAATTAATGTCTACTATTCCACTTTTTTGCCCACGATATGAATTTCTGATGAGCTTACATGTTTCTGAAACATTTTTTCTTGACATCTTTTTCGAGGGTCATTAAAAATATATTTTAAAATTCACAAATATGTAATAAACGGAAGAAACTGTTTCGCATGCAAGAAAACAAGAAATTTCTGTAAACGTTCTGCCCATTATTCGGAAATTTTCTTTAGAATTGAGAACATTTGCTGTTTTTTTTTAAATCTTCCCAAGGGAAACATTTTTCGAGTTTTGTCGGTGATTGATGAATGTCTTTCAAATCACAAAAAAATGGAGAAAAATTGTCAAAGGTATCCAAATAAATTTATGAGAATAAATTTTTTATAAAAAGATTCCAATGTATTCAATTTTGGAAAACTATTACGAAAGTTTTTAAAATCTTGAAATTAAAGACAGTGTGCCAGTTATTTTTACAGCATATGGATTTCTTCTGGCAGGAAGCACAAAAATTTGAATTTTTTCACATTAAAAAAAAACATTATTTGTTAATTTTTTTTAGTGGAAAATGTTTGTTTTCAGTTAAAAAACATAATTAAAGTGTCATATTAGAATGTAGCGGGTAGCGGTGACAGTTTTCCTGGTAATATACATTAGATATCATTTGGTTATTATTGACTCCTCGTTAACTCCTCGAGTCGTTATTCGTCATTATACCCTCCTGAAAAGGTTGAGAAACACAAAAAGGTTGCTCGAAATGTTTCGAATTTTCCACAATTTCGTGTCCGAAATCATCAATTTACGCTTTTCTTCAAAATTATCGCTGTAAAAATCATAAAAATCGAAGAATTTTCTCAAAAATTATCTTCTATCACATTGTAATATCCCTAATTTCGCAAATTTAAAATAACAGAATTCCAAAATCGTTTTTTTTTCAATAAAGTTATACAGTAATCTTTAAAGGAACGTACCGCTATACTTGTGTTGGGTTTCACCACTAACATCGAAAAATGGCATGATCCTTTAAACTACTGTCTGTTGAGAAAAACGCGCGATTTTTTTAAAAATTAATTTTTATAACATTTTTCGTGGAAATGAATTGAATTTTTGTTTTTTTGTTTGAAAATTCTCCTTTTTGAAGTTTTATTTCGAAGAACTTGCACAATTGATAACTTTTCCACTTCCTAGACTCGCAATTTTATGTTTTTGATCCTTCTCACACATTTGATCATCCAAGAAAGGGGGAGTAAGAGGCAACGCTCGTTGTTTTGTTTTTTATGGACCGCAAGTTGACCTAGTTTTGGTGTTTTTGTGTTAACCGTTCGTCGAGTTGTTTCTTTGGTGTGTTTGTGCGCGTTGCGGTCGCGAAGAAGTTTCGCTTGGTGAATGACGCTTTCAAAATTATGTCATAATTTTTTTTATTAGGGGGTTTTCACGTTTTTGATTTGAAGTATTTTTTTGCACAATTTCAGCGCCGCGATTAATGAATAATTATTTAGAATTGCGGTAAAGCGCACCGAGTTGAATATTATCGAGATATTTGTTTTTATTATTTTTGCCTAGAAATGAGGAAGAACAGAACGAGTCAACATTTTAAATTAAAAAAAAACCGATTTTTGAAAAATTAGAATCGCTAGTGAGTTTTAACTTGACCTGATTAGGTGGATTTTTTAAAAGTTCATTTCGCATGACGTGAATAAAGAAATCGGCTGATCAAATGCAAATATTCAATATAATTCTTTGGTCGACGCGTTGGAGTTCGCTGGATTGGTTATTTTATTCTTACTTGTATTTTTCATTTTTTCTCTTTCTCCATCTCTTCACGTTTTTTTGAGAATGTTTGCAAATTTCAAATTTTCAGTCAAAATCATCAATGTCAATCCACGTGAGCAGGGCCAACAATCAATAAATGGGCTGCAGTTGTCAATTGTGAGTTTACATGCAAGTTTTCTTCCTAGAATTAAGTGTATAGTCGGCAAGAAAAGTCCCAGTTTTCCGTGACAAGCTTTCGAGCACTCGGAGGAGCCCGCCGCCAACACGCTGACGCCCACTGCCCTGGGCGTGCAGATGAGGCAACCCCGTATGGGGCGGTACCGAAATTCAAGGTAGAAGCAGGGGTTTCCTGACGAATTCCATAACTTGGGCCGATGGCAGCTTGCAGACTCTAAACCTAGGTTTCCGGGTCAAAATATCCCCTCTTTAAAAGATAAAATATTCGAATAATTTTAATTTTTTCCATCATCAATCCAATCGGGCAAATCAATCGAAATGGCAAATGGACAATGGTCGATGTGGCATAGCAGAATTTCAGCATTCAGCAACGGACCAAGACAAAAGGAGCGGATCAACAAGGAGCAATACTGAACAACATTTGTTTGAAATTTCAAAATGTTGATGTTCAATAAATTTTTCGATTACAGTTTCTCTGAAGTCCAAAAATCAACTTCCACTCAGATGAGCATCAATTGCACCAGAGAGCAGAGGACCAGCAATGCACAGTTTGTTTGAAATCGCAAAATCTTGGCGTTCAATCAATTTCTATTTCCAGGAATGCCTGAAACACAACGAAACTGGCAACAACAACAACATTCCACGAACTGTTCAAAAATGTGGTGAAACGGATTTGTTCGCCAATAGGTTTTGCAACATAAAACGAATTTTATAAATTAATATTTAAAATTTACAGCTTAATTGTAACCAACATCAATACGAGCCCAAAAACACCACTGTGACGATGATGGAAACGAATCCGGCGATCATCTGAAACATGTTCGGGAGGATGCTGAAAGATGTCGGACGTCAACCTGGATTCTATTCGATGAAAGCTGCATACCAACTGTTGGTTTGAAAGCTCAAGACGTTGATGTTCAATCAACATTTTATTTTCAGTAGTGCTCACGTTTCAACAAGCTCAAGAACAACAAGTAACCGTGCTCATCGTCCAATAACAACATACTTCAGTTGGAAAATTGGTTTTGAAGCATTTAATTTTGTGGGCATCATCAGCACAACAACGAGGGCAATGTTTTCGAATCGATAGTTGCTGTATCACGCTTCCAACAAGGAACGATCTTCGAAACGGCGTGCATTTGTTTCACAATTGGTTTTTAAACCATAAAATCTGATTTATTATTCAATTTTTCAAATTTCAGATTCGCTGAAATCGGCTACAGACCTACAAACGTAAATTGGAAAGGCTATGTGGGGGAAAGCTGTATACCGATCGTTCGTTTGAAAACACAAAACACTAATTTATAATTATTTTATTTTCAGTTGTTTCATCAAGCCCAACGTCAACATAAGTATCATAATAACTGGAAGGACTCCCAATGAGGTTTTTTAATCATAGAATGTATTTTAAAAATCGTGTTTTTTCAAATTTTATCATTAGACCATTTTCAGTGATGCCCAAGTGTCTATAAGTTCAAAATCAGCTTGGAATTTTTCAACGATCAAACGACAATGAGGAACATACATCAGAATGGATTGGATCGGTTTCAAAAAAGGTCCGCAGCACAAAATATTGTTTCGAAATCAATTTTTTGAATTTCAGTTGGAAAAAGCAACAACAATGATGTACAAAACTTCAAAGGAATCTGAGATCTTGCTTGGATTGAGCAACAATCGATTATACTAATGGCGACAATTTGCGAGAAATTCGTCGAAATGGTTTGTTTTTAAGCACATCATACTGTTGTTAAATAATTTTTTTTTCAATTTTCAGTCGTACACGGAATCCAATAGCCTCAAGGAAGCGAAAAGTCAAGAAGTGATGTTCCAGAGGGAATCCAGAACTGTTGACAAATTGGCAAATTGATATGAAATGATGGTATGAGCTTTTTCTATGTGTCTCATTTTAAATAGATGCCAAAATAGAAATCCCAAAGGGAGTGTAAAAAATCGGAGCGAAGCGCCGAAAAATAATTTGAGCCCCCACATTAAAGGTGTACTTCACTATTTTTAAGTTTTAATTTAATCTCCATCTTATTCGCCGCGTTTTAAACCATATGGAAGAAAAAATGTAGAAATTTCCTTATTATATTCTTAATTTGAAATTCAGAATTTTTTTTAATGCTTGGTTTTCAGAATTTTTCCAAATTTCTTGATTTCTGGGTCTAATTTTGGAACTAAAATTTCAAAATTCAAAATGATACTTATTTGCTGAAGTTTATTCAATTATCGAGTATCTGAAAGTTCTGATAATTTGCAAAACAATTTAGAAATTCTAATTGACACAGTACTCGTACACCTCATTTCAAACTCAGAGTCGCATGAAATGACCAAACAACGAAAACACATTCTTACAGCTAAGCTTTTGTCATACGTGACCGAAGGCAACTTTTTAAAGTTTAGGACCTTGTAAATTTTTCTAAGATTTATTTTAAGTTTCAAAATTTTAAAAGTGAATCAATGCAAATTAGATTTTGATATTTTCAGACCTTTACATTTTTAAAGCTTAAAAACTTGCGAATATATCCAAAATTTTCAAAAACGCTTGAATTTTACCGATTTTTAACATTTTCAGGCCGTCAAATCCAACAAATCAACATTCCGGATGGACCCGCAATCGGAATACGTCCAGGTAAATCTTTAACTATAAATAAATTGGAATTTTGAAAAAAAAATGAAATTTTGGAAAATTTTACATAAAAAATTTCAAAGCAAAATTCATTTTTACAACTAATTTTTTATCATAGGCGGCCGAAGGCTATCGCCAAATTTTTTTTTTACATTGAACGTGAATTTTTCCAAATTTCTATGCCGCTTTAATTTTTTACTGATTTTTTTTTTACAGGCCGTAAACACCACCAAGTAGACGATGAAGATGAATCAATGAGGAAACTTGACGATTGATGGAACTATAATTGATTATTATTGTTGTTTTTTTTCTATTTTTTCGAGTCTAGTGATGAGAAGCTTCCAACAGTTGGTATTAGAAACTCAAGTGTTGGAACGATTCTCTTCAATTCCACGTAACTCCTGGAGAGGGCTTCCATTCGGCATGTTAAATGGGACTTCGTTTTTTAAGGCACCTCTAAAAAAAACGGAGGGGGAAGCTCCGCATCCCATAAAAAACGGAGGTGGAGCCTCCGCATCCCATAAAAAACGGAGGTGGAGCCTCCGCCTTTTTCTAACCTGTAACAGGTGCAAAAGGTTAAAAAAAAACGGAGAGGGACAACAAAACGGATGGCAAGGTTCGAAAATATGCTTAGAACAAAACAAAAAAAAATCTGAATGAAATTTTAAAGACAGGTGCCAGCTTTGAAATAGCTGTAATATCCTATGAAGAAACTGGAATTAACGACATTTTCTTCGGTCTCGTTACAGAATTCAGAAATAGCATGTTTTAAAAATTTTATTGGGAAATCGCAAAGGACCAATTAAATTATTCACTGTTCCTTCTTTCCAAGTTCTTTTTCCTCATCAATCGTTTCCAAAGTATTTGGCGGACACGCATTTTCACCATTATTTTTCCCTGTTCTTCTTGACAATACCACTTGTGGAGGTTCACGATTTGATGAAATATACATTGCTGAAAAACATTTGGTTAAATTTAAAAGTAATGCGTGAACTGAGCACTCAATTTCAAGTTTTTAGAAAAAAAACATCCTCGAACAGGTTTAAAAATATGAGAAACCTTGTATAATCCTCTTTTGCTTCTCTTCTGCCGTCATTTTCTCAATTTGCGTTGTCGTCAAAGATTCGTCCGTTTTTCTTGACGGTTGAGTTTCAGCAAGTGTAGAAAACGCTCCATTTGGTGTTTTCTGAAATATTCCATTAGCTAGAAATTTTCTGATGTGTTTCATTTAACACATTTCAGTTTTAAACGACAGGGTATCACATAATTTTAATGTTTCGGTCAAAGAGCATTCAGAAAATTTATTTTACTTCTTTTCATGATCCTTACCAAAACCTCTTCCTCCATCTCGTCCATCCGAAAATCAGACATTACAGCCGCCGTGAATTTCATCTGTTCTGCCACATTAATGCTCCGTTTCCAATGTTTCAGATCTCTCATACATGCAACTAACAGAACCACCAAAACTGCCAAAGTAAAGACTAAAAGTGCTCCAAAAGTGCCCCAATTCCTGTTAATTTCAAAATAAGCATGACACCCAAAAGCTTCGAAACGCACCCAAAATACATCTCAACTAGTCCTCGTTCTTCAGCATCTACAAAACCAGCCAAAATTCCAACAAAAATCAAGCAAAACTTGTTCATTTTCGAAAAAAAGAAAAATTCAGGAAATGAAAAATCTAATCCTAGAAATATAAATAAACATTCTCCGCAGTAAAAAGGTCAATTCAATTCAAAAACAAATCATTATGCCAATCCTTTTGCAGGTTGAAAACGTAGAGCTGTTCCTCGCTGCTTGATTCGACTTCTTATCGGTTCTGGCAATTCCAATAGACCGTTTTTACCCTGAAAATTTCAAGAATTTTTGGGCTCTTATCGTTATTCTTAATGAATTTTTAAAGGGAAATTTTCGAAAAGAGATGCATTTATATGTATTGACAATATTATAACGAAAAACTCACATTTTGAAAAGTCTCCAAAACTGAAATCATGGAACGTGTCGATGCAAGAGCAGTTCCATTACAAGTATGAGCATATTTCGTCTCTCCATCAGTTGTTTTATATTTTATACCTGTTCGAAAAAAACTATTTTATCGAGTTCATCTGACAGTAGATATAATTGTATGTTAATATTTCTGACATGAAAAAAAACTGGAAAACTTCAAGTTTCCTGTGAAAACCAATAATTGGTAACAAACAATTTCACCAACCTAATCGTCTCGACTGAAAATCTGTACAATTAGACGCCGACGACACTTCTCCGTACAATTTTCTTCCAGGCATCCACGCTTCAATGTCATATTTCTTCGCCGCCGACGCTCCTAGCTCTTCTGAGCCCATTTCCATTAGTCTAAAAATATTTGCATAGTAATTTCTTAATTATCCAAAACTTTTGCTAATTAAGCAATACCTTGCATGAATACCAATCGACTGGAACGTTCCCTTCTGTACTTCTACCAAATAATCCAGTTCTGTTTTACTCTGCTCCGGTGTGCAAACGACAAACATTTCTACTTTTGAAAACTCATGCACTCTGTACAATTTCGCTTCAGATGCTGATTTACTGATTTCTGGACGGAAACATCTGAATGTTCAAATATTTGAAAACCGCTGATGGTTTTTAAAACCCCAAACCTGCTTAAAGACACCAATCTAACCGGCAATTGCTGCTCTTCGAATGTTCTTCCTCTCAAAAAAGCTGCGATACCCATTTCGGCGGTGCCTGACAATTTTAAATGGTTCTCATCACCATCTAATGAATATTGAATCGGATGATCACTTCTCTGCATAACACCGCATGCTTCCGTCACTTCATTTGACACAATATCCGGTACTGTGATTGGCCGGAAGCCTAGAGCACATACACGTTCGTAGGAATAGTCGAGAAGTGCCTGCAAAAAGTTTATATGTTCGTTTTTAAAAATATTTAACTTAATATTACAGTATATATAAATTTTCATGACACGTTATTTGAATTTTATACCTTTTCCAACGCCGCCAACGCCCCAACAAAAACATAACTCCTCTGCCCGGCCGCTTTCGTCGGATGCATCAACGCTCTCCAATTATCTGCCAAACTTTCAGCAATCACTAAATTCTCCGCTTCCAACCTCGTGCCCCATTCCTCAACAACTTTCCCCTCCACACCTAACGGCACTTCACCATCTGTCATATTCGGTATCATCATTGCTTCTTCATAAAGTTCATTCCAAATCTGAGCATATTTCGTCTCATTCAATCCACTTTCTTCCGCGTTTTTGGGCGAATGCATCAATTTTTGTATTTCTGACCATTTTGCGCGCACTTTGTCAATATCTCCAACCCCTTTTCGATTTCTAGAAGTTTACTGTTTTCTTTAAAAAGCCCAGAACTGATACTCTATTACACAATATTTTGTTTAATAGCTTCCAAATTTTTGTCATCTAACAAAAACTCAAAATTCAAATCTGGTCGAAGATTGACTGGTGCTGTGGACGAATTCGCATCATCTAAAATATGTTTCTTGTAAATTTAGAAAATTCCAAAACAGTTTCTAGGATAAAAGCTTTGAGGCAATAATAACCTGAATTCGACGTTGACGCTTCCGTCGAGTAAGCCAGAGAACTTCTCGTGCCACTTTTAATCCCAAATTTAAAATTTCCCGCCAAATTTCGTTTCAATGCCGTTTGGCACCACGGTAAAAGCCTTCTCATGCTAAAAAGTTAAACATGAGTAAAAATTTTGGTAAATGAATTAAGTATGAATATGAAGACAAAATCAAATCAAAATAAAAGAATCTTGAAAACGGCATTTCATTCAACAAATTTTAAAATTATTCACTAGTCAATAAATAAACAGTAAAGCAAAAAAATTTAAAACAATCAATAAATTATTTTCTTTTCCTCGCAGCATAACTTTGATATTTTTCCAAAGCGAGATCAATCATTTGAATACAATGATGAACCTGGAAAACATTTATTTTCAATTTTCAATTGTTCAAAAATTTACATTTCTCTGATCACTCATCCCTCCTTCACCCATAATCGTCTCCTCTTTAAACTTTTTCAGAGTTTCAGTAATTCTTTCAATCTGAAATATTAAGTTTTCATAAAAAACAATTCGAAAATACTGTATATCAAAAAAAACCTTTGCTTCATGCTCCGGCGTAACAACAGGAAAACAATGCCAAAAATGGCGGCACAATTCTTGCACCGAGCCGTGCAAAAACTTCAGTTTTTCATTTTCCGCCGCCGTTTTTCCCCATTTCTCGGGCGCTGATGCAAGCTTATCTTCATCAGAAGGCACCAATTGCTTTTTTCGAACATTCACCCCATTTCGCTCAATTTCAACAACAAATTCTTCGTAGTCGTCCAACAGAATCTCCAGATTTGAGTGAGTGTCGAAAAATTCCAAAACTGTTGATTTATAACGATTTGCTTCGCCGACAGGATATTCTTTCTGAAAACAATCTAATGATAAAACTGACTATACAGAAATGGGATATTGTGCAGATTAATCTAGATTATGTGCCTCGGCTCAAAAATTCAAATAACTGTGTTTTCTTTAAATTTTAAAATTACATGCTGATCCACTTAAGTGAGCCATTGTCTTTAAGCAATTCTGAGCTTTCGATTAAAAAAAAGCCTACCTCTTCAACCGAACTCCTCTCGTCAATCTTTAAAAACTGAAAATCATCATTTTCCGCCTTGTCGGCCAAATCTTCCGATTCTAAACGATTCTCAGTTTCTTGAACAACTCTCTGAAAACATTTCTAAATCTTAAAACCAAAATTGCAATAAACTTACATCCAAAACCCCGAACCCCGTCTTCTTCTTGTGCTCACTTCCATTCCCATTCGCACTGCTACTACTCGCCTGTTCTTCTCCACAATCTTTCCATGAAGTGGCCAAAATCTTTTCCGACAAATAATTACACCTCTTGATAAGTGTCGCTTTCGCTGACTTCGGTATTGATTCAGTTTTCTGAAAATTAAATCTTCAAAATTTGTTAAAATAATGACATTTTTCAGATATTTAAAAAAATGACAAAAACATACATAAACAAAATCCTTCAATGCATTATCATCCAAATACTCCAAATCAAATCGTTTCCTAGGAATTCCCTCATCCTCCATTTTGTGCATTTCATCTTCATCTTGTTTCACACAATCTGCGAACGGATCACGCGGGTTTGGAAGTACATCTCTATAATAATACCATTTGCAATATGAATTGAATTACTTAAATCTATTTACCTTTCCCTGTGAAAATAATGCGATTGGAAAAATTTCGACCAAAAATCCCGTTCGTTCATCTCATGAGGCACCAATTCTAGATGCTTCTTTTCCACTGAAAATCAAATTTATACTTAAATATCTAGAAAATCATATAAAATGAGGTAATAGGTATTTTCGCTACTTGCGCATGTATTGATAAAATTTTATGAAAACTGTTTAAAACAAATTTTGTTGCTAAAAATGTCATGAGATCAGAAATTTAGCTTTTCACGAAATAAAATCTCACCCGCTGGATAAGTCGTAAAAATCGATTGAATAATTTCCGGATTCAAATTCAACTTGATCCCATTTGTTCCCTCCTGTTGTGCAATATTCGCCAAAAACGCCCCATTTATCCCAATTCGATCTTCACTTAACCCTTCTTTTTGATAATAATCTTCCCAAAAATCTTGTGGTGTGATCAGTTTCGACGCAACGAGCCATTTATACAACTGTTCGAGATGTCGATTTTCACGCAAAATTTTCTGTTTCGCTTCAAGTTCGACACTTTTCGATTGCTTTTCAGTTGAGGCGGCGAGCTGAAAGGTAGAATTTGATGTTTTTGGTATAAACCTACTTTTTGCTTCGGATCATCATAAAGGAGTTTATCCTTCTATTTCAAAAAGAAAAATTTTTAAAAGCTAAATACCTGATTAACATGAGCTCTATGAGAAATAAGTGCCTGTTGAAGTGTCTCCTTAACATTATCCCTTTCCTTCGTCAATGCCTCTTTTTCGACTGTTGGATTCAAGAATACAAATGTTGCTTGCTCCTCATTTTGCAGTACCAATTGTAACTGGACTTTTGATTTATGAGGCGGCGAAACCCGTTGGCCTAAAATTTCAAGTACTTCATTGCAGTACACATGGTACCTAATTTGTACAATGACCGCTTTTCCAACAAGACTAAATACTAAATATCATACCTTTAATATGAATAAATTTCAGAGTTAATATCTCCGCACTAGCATTATCCCTCCATTCAACATATTCCCTGTAACAAAAGTGACATTAAGCGTGAATCCTAATTCCTTAAAACCCACCTAAAAATCGAGAATCTTCCAATTGGTGATTTTCCCTCACCCGCTTTGCGATATTTCACATGATCCACTCGCAACAATAAATTGAGATCTCCACCTAAATCGTTCATCTGCAATTCAAAATTACAGAAACGAATTACTGATAATCCGGGAGAAGACAAAGATATTTGAATGGTGAGAACCCATCGGAAAGAAATTAAAAAAAAGGAAATCACAAAAAATTCATAATATTATATACGAATGATAAATAGATTATAAAAGAAAAGATAAAACATAGAAAGACATTACTGAAAAATTACTGCTTTTTCAGTTTGACCCGACCCTTTGCAAAAATACCCATTAAAATCCAAACTACCTCTAAAAAGATGAAAAAAAACAGCAAGTCCAAAAACTTTCAAGAAAACCGAAAAAAATAATTAATATCGGCTAATCTGTTGCCTGGGCGGCGGAGTTCCAGAACCCGCACGTTGCTCATTTTTCAGCCGTTCTTCAAATGGTGCTGTCGCTTTTTCATCCGTAGATTCTGCTGTGGTTGCGGCGGCGGTGGCCGCTGCAGCAGCTGCAGCTGCTAATTGTGGATAAAGTTCTGCTTTATTGTCCCCAGCCGCTTCACGTCCAACAAATTCTCGTCGAGTTTTTGCGACATGCGTTTCTGCCGCTTCACATAGAATGTCGAAGAGGTTGATGTCTATATCTGTAACAGAAAATATCAATTTCAATACTCAGCCCGGGAGTGAATGAAGTATGTTGCAAGGTGGTGGATCCAGTGGCACAAAAACTATAAAATTCACTTACATTTAGCCTCTTTCACATTCTTTTCCATTTTCGTCTTTTCACTAACAGCAAATCGCTTCCTCTTTCTATTAACAATTGTTTCTTCTTTTTCTTCCTCTTGACTCTTTTCTTCATTTTTGTCTTCATTTTCAGAATCCGATGAAGTTATTGATTCATCGTCTTTCTCATCACTTGTGAATTCCATCAATGTTTTTGATCTAAAATAAGAAATATTCAGAATTTTCGATTTTTACAACTCTAAAAACATGATTTCATACGTATTTTTAAATATTTCATTTTAAAAAACTAATTTTTCAAAACTCACAAATCCTCCGGCATAACATCATCAATCTCCACCTTCAACACCTTATCCATTCCAAGCGATTCCATAAAAGTTATATACAATTTCTCATGATTTTCCGAAAAATTCGCATAATTTGCTAAATACCGCGCCATTTCCACCAAAGCTACCCGCATCTGCTCTTCCGGATCGGTTAAATCATTATTAAATTCGGTTTTCATAAATTCCACTTCAGCTTTTGGCACAATTCCCACTTTTTGCATTCGATTTTGAAGCAATTTTATGATTTGCTGAAAATTTCAAACATTTTTAAAGGATTTTGAAATATAACCTACCGTATTACATTTTTCCAACTCTGCATCGGTAATCATTACTTTTCCAGCTATTGTGAGCATCGGTTCAAAATGCTGAAAAGAAGAGTGTTCCTATAATTTTAAGAAAAACAAACCTTCTCCAAATTAGGCTGAAAAATCAACGTATCCTTCGCATATTCGGCAACATTCCTGGTAATTCTTTGCAATTTTTGACGTGCATTTTTAAACCCGGTTTTGTCAAACTAAAAAAATCGTGTTTTTTTAAGTTTAAAAGAAAAAAATCAGAAATACCGTAATTTCCTCTTCATCAGTTTTATCAAGTTCTATAAAAGGTCCCGCTCGATCGATATCCACCGTTTTAAAACGCATTTGTGATAGAATCCGTTTCAAATGTCCCGTGTTCACCGGCTCTGTTGGTTTACGTAAATTGAAATGAATTGGTGGAGTGGTGAGATGCCCAAATTGCAGATCTTTAAAAAATTTTGTAAAAAATTGGTGGAAAATCATTATATTTTCAATAAATTCGTTTAGAATAGTCAAAACTTACTTTTTGGCAAAAAATCCATTGCATAGAGAAATATACGTCCTTTATTCGATCTCAACACATGCGAAATCAATCGATTTTTTTCAACATTTGTTGGAAAATCGGCCACAACTCCTTCTTTCTGAAAAAAACAAATGATTTTGAAAAATGTTCAACTGTTATCCCATAATTTTCGTTAAAAATCCACGTGGACCCTAAATAAAATTGTGACCTTTCAAGTACGTTAATATGCAAAAAACCCGTTCAAAAATGGTTACTAGCCATCTTAACTCCTAGAAGCGCAATATTCAGAAATGTGTCACGGTGGCCGAGCGGTCTAAGGCACGAGAGGTTTGCCACTCTCGGGTGTAAAACCATCGCGGGTTCGAATCCCGCCCGTGACAAATTTTTATTTTGTTGTTTTTTTTTAGCTTAATTACTTATTTTTGTTTCAAATCCTAAAAATTGACCGGATTTTGCAACATGTTTGTAATAATAATTTTGGAAATATATTTTTTTCTGAAAATTTCTGAAATAATTGTTTTAAAAGGGAATCTGATGATTTCGAATAAAAATCGCCTTTTTAATTGATATATTTTCTATACTAGACAGTTTGGTACAAATTATTTTCCTTACCGGCAAATCCAACATAACCGTCCTTCCATCCATCACAAATTGTGTCAAACATGCTGACGGTCTGGCGAATGCAACAACCGGTGTACATGGAAACGCGTTGATTGTACAAGGAAACTTAAAATCAACTTGTTTTTATATTAAAACACGTTTTTCTTTGAATACCATGTTCCATTGATGTTTCGGTGCTGTTGCCCAAGCCAATTTTGTCGTCATATAAGTCGCACCTTCTTTCGCAAATTCGTTCGAATTTATTGGCTGCAAAAAACAAGGATTTAGTCTCGTCTCAATACAACTTGATGAGATTCTCACCTGCACAACTCCAATTTTCCTCAAAATCAAATGTGAATCCTTCGAATGATACAATTCAACATCATAATTCGCCGATCCGCGATTCTCTTCCTTCATCGGAATTTTTGTGACAGTTGTTGATGTAAGATCAAACGCGGCAACTAGAAGTGATTGTATGGCGATTATGATGTCTGTCGCTTTACGAGAAATCACCCATGTCGACATTTTTGAATATTTCGTGTTCTGAAAAAAGTAAAGCTTAGTTTAAAGGTCAGTTTTTGTTTGCCATATGGTATTAAAAGCAGCTTGTCAGTTAACACGATCCAAATTCAAGGCAAAAAATCAAAATTCGAATAGGATCCCAGGTGGTCCAAAGAACAATACCGATATGTAGCCAAATTCAAATAATTGCGTTTCGCGCCAATTCCGACCGCGTTGCACGGACAACGACCGCGTCGCACGGACACGCGGGAATTCAAATTTTGATTTTTTCAACTTTGAACCGCTACTGTGACTCGTGTATTTATTGATTTCGCATAAATTGCATTGTACTAATTAGAGAACGCTCTAATTTTTGAAACTAAGAACAGGTAGGGTCAAATTAACTGAACAGCTGTCTTTAATTGTGAAAACGTAATTAGTGGTCCAAAATTTCAATTTCTTATCATTCGATATTTATTTTTATAATTTCTTTTTTCGATATGCGAATAAAATATTAAAAAAAAAAATTTCGAACCATTTTCAACGGCCTCGTTGTCACTTCACATTCCTCACCATCTGCATACAAGTTTACAACAAAAAAATTCAATTTTGTTATTGGCGAAAATCTGAAAAATGCTCATATATCTTAAGCTTTCAAACATTTAACTCACGTCCTATTTGACGGCATTTCAGCAATTTCGTTTCTGGAATTCAGTAACTTTCCAACTTCTTCTTCCAAATCTTCAATTTCTTGATCTCTGAAAATAAAATTTCAACAGTATTGTCTAGAAATTAGAAAAATAAAAATTACTTTGTAAACTTCGTGAACAAAACGATCGATCCTTTATTCTCCAATTTTGGTAGTTCCATTCCAAGCATTTCATTCTTAAAACGATCAACTTCAGTCTGTGCTTCAGCTAACTTTTCTAGAACATAATGAAACTTATTTTCAAAGTTTTATACAAAATTCACCAATATCTTCGAGAATTCGATCATTTTTCTCCGTTTGACTGACTGTCAGAAGTGCCAATGCTTCTATTGCCATTGTTAATCCACCAATTGGTGAGACATCTTCTGTAGCTTCGATATTTGGTCCATCAGTTGCATCGAGTATATCGAGTAGCTACAAAAGATACAGGGTGTTCAATAAAAACTGCAGGACGCTTCAGACACAGGTATTTTTAAAACTACTTTACGAAACTCTTTGAAACTCCGAATAAATTTTATACAAATGTATTTGTATACAATTTATTGAGAGTTTTCCTAATCCTTGCATTTGTGTTTGAATCGGAGTCACGTATTGTAACCGAGTTCAAGCCCTCTTTGCTCGCGGGTTTGAGCTTACATTTTTCAACGTTACTGACCGCCCAATTTTTAAAAAAATCCGAAAATTGGTCAAATAAAAGTTCGATTCTCACTTCAAACATATATTAAACTTAAAAGTTTGTAAAATGAGAAACAATTTTTTCACAGACACAGTTTTGGGGGCCTACTTTTTCTTTTGTCAATTTTGGATCCATCAAAAAGTGAACTTTTCTGCATAAAATGAGTTAATCTTAATCTAGAACCCTGATTTTTCATTATGGAATGTAGCTAAGGGAGAACGATAAAATAAATAAAACGATTCTAGATTATTTTCTATTTTGACTGTTTTTCCAACAAAAAAGTGCAAATTTTATAGTTTTCCATACGATGTCCTAAATCAGGTATTTAGTGAAGGATGATCAAAGTTCCCTAAAAATTATTACTGCACGTTAATAAACTCCAAAAGGTGTTTAAAATATAAATAAAAATTTTCTGATTAGTTTTTTGATAAGAACTAAGAAATATGAAGCTGTCAATATGAATGAGCACTAAACTTGTGAGCTGCGAGAATGCGATCATGAAGTTGGGTCTGGTTTTTATTTCACCATTTCTCTAAAAAACGCCCTAATCACGTGAAACTTTGAAATTAATGAGAAATAATATCAGGGAACTTAACTCAATGAAATTCTCGTAAGAAATTTTATTTTTCGTTGTACCACAGTAGGCTATTCTTTCTGCAGTATTTATTGAACACCCTGTATAATCTCATTCAAATTCATTGATATACAGCATTTTAAGGTTCTTTTTGAATTTGAAAACATTCCCAGATATAACAAATTTTTTTCGAAATCAACCTTTTAAAACATTTTCTGGAATTCGGATCGAGAAGTTCAATTCAACAGTTCAAATTTTTCAAAAATCGTTTTTTTACTTACAAACTGCTTTTCCAGCATTTTTTCACTCCACTCATCATCCAACATTCGACCCATATGATCCGCCACTGCGAAACGAAGTAAATGCTCACCTGGAAAGCAGAAATGGGAACAATTTCAGATTTTCATTCAAGAAAAATGAATATTTACCCAATGGGAATATATCCGTCAAAATTCGATGAATTTCCAGAATTCCTTCCATTTGCCAAGTCCATACATCTTTTTCCAATGAAGCGAGCGTTTTCATTTTTGCTCCATCTTTTACGTTTATATTGAATTTTGGCTGGAAGTGAAATTGTTATGAATTTCTGTATCTATTTAACATTTGTTATTTAAACCTCCTCAATTTTCTTCGCAAATTTCGAATTCCTATCAAAAACGAATACTGTTTTGGTGTCCTGTTTTAAATTCATCTGAAATGTGTTTGTTTTCTTCTAGGAAACGTGAACTTTTATGTCGATTTTTTGAAGATAATTGGTTTACAACCAGTTATTTACTCATAATCTTCAATGTGTAGAAACAATATAATTTATAGTATAAAAATGACGAGCTTAAGTACAAAAAAAAGGAAATCTTAAGTAATTTGACATGCATTTTCATTTGGCAGCAATTTTGAATGAATTCTTCGTCAACAATTGATCAACCAATGTTCTTTGATGTTTCCAATAATTAATTCGAACAGGATCCAAATCAATCAATTCGTTGTAAAGCTGCTTGGCACGTTCACCGGATTCTTTTTCATTTTTCTGTTTTTCAATGTTTTCCAGCATAATATCGGCCAAAAATGAAAGCTGAAAATTTTATTTGATTTTTTTCAAAGATAAAAAGTAGAACACATACCAAAAATGGAGATCGTTTTTCCTTCTCTGTTCTTTCAAACAAATCATCGACAAAGTGCACGACACCAGTATTTGAAGTGATTCCATTGACAAGAAGTAATCCCGTCAGATAATTCCAGACACTTTCGTTGTTTGGCATCATTTCAATGAAACGTTTAGCGAGACTGAAAGGAAGAAAATTGTTATTAAAAACATTGGTTTCCTTCGAGTCAATAATTCACTATTATTCAAAATTTTAAATTTTCTGCCCGTTTCATATTTTCAGAGCTTTGAGAGTTGTTGTATTCTTTTCCATTTGAACAAAACAAATTACTTACTTGATCTCAATATCAATTGTCTCAGTGTCCTCTATTTTGTCAAACAAAGTCAACAAAAAATATCGATAATTATAAGCGGAATTATTCCTCGGATCCTCCAACAACAATGTCAACGAAAAATCCATCTCCGGCTGCATTGGCGTCTTGAAAACCCTGACAACCCATTGTCTATGTTGCCATGCGTGATAATTCTTATTCTCATCCTGGATAATATCACCAGTGAATGACAACTCATGGTGTGCCGCTGACTCTCCAATCCACTCAACAATGATTCTGCGATGATGCCACACTTGATAGTTCTTGGGTGTTTCCTCAATAATCTGGTCAAGATAATTCATCTCGTGTTTCAGCAACTCTTCTCGATTTTTCACGCCATTTGTGCTCAGTTCCTCCAAAACTTCCCTTCGATACTGCCAGACTGTATAATTCGCCGGATTGAGTCTTATACAATCTTCCAATAGTTTCACAACCCGTTCAGATTTCTCCTGTTTTATCAAAATCGCTCGAAAGTATGCGAATGCGTCGGTGACTTCAAAAACGTTAAATTTTCGAATATTTTGAAGCAATTTACTTACAATCCTCTGAAACTGCAATTTTCACTGCACCGTTTTCTTCTGGCGTTGGATAAATCGGCGTCACGTCTGACCATTCCTTGTTGTGTTTGTAAAGTGGTGATGAGGCAATTTCGTCACCCTCCGACATGTTTCTTTTTCTGAAAAAAAACAATTTTGAATATTTCGCAAAATATTTATTTCGAGCCCTAAAACTCGACTAGACTGTCTTCAAATTCCTTGAAGGGGTCGGCAATGAAAGAACGAACATTATTAAAATTTTAAGAGGAAGAAAAAAGAGCAATCTGAATATTAAATGTCAAAAAAAGTTAAAAATTAGAAGAATTTCTTCAAAAAATGTTTTTTCTATCGAGTCTGCAATTGTTCGTCGTTTCACATGCATTTCCCGCAAACACTCCACTTCTTGTGTATATTTACGGCTCGCCAACACGACTTACAAAATCCTTGTTTTTAATTTTTAAATCTCTAACATTCCCTTTTTGCAGAAAAATGGAAAATGACACATATTTGCGAACGGAGGCTGATATACAAAATATGGGGTTGGAACAAATGCGTAAGAAATTTAATCACAAAAATGAAACATTTCAAAAAAATTATTTTCTAGGTCGAGAACGTGTTCTCCTCTCTTCCGAATTGAAATCCATCGAATCTCAAATAAGCGATTTAGCATTTAACAACTACGGAACTTATGCAGATGCTGGTAGAGCCACACATGATTGCTCAAAAACGGTATGTTTTTAAATAGAAATTTTGTTTTTTTTTCATTTAGAAAAATGGCAAATTTTTAGTTTGGTCAAATGCGTGACAAAACTGTCGATTTGTCAAGCCAAGCTGAAGAGCTGACAACAGCTTTTCAAGAGTTTCGAACCAAAGCAAAATTGTTGGCCGCTGAGCAGGAATTGACGAAAAAAGCGTTGGACAAGTCGAATCCAATTTGGGAGTTGCTGTCTTTACCTTCGGTTGGTTGCTTACACTCATAAATATAAACTACTGAATTATCTGAATAAAAAGCTGAACATGAGAAGAAGTTCTTTGAAAATAACTTTCCAATAATTGAACAATTTGCAAAGTTTTTTGTTCCTCTCATACGTAATTTCTAAAACTCGATTTTCAATGTTTTAACCCAAAACCTATTTTATAATTTTCATTCTTACAGAGAATGGATATCTGCATTCGTGCCGGCTACTACGACCTCGCATACTCTCTCACAAATTACGGAATGCAACTTCAACAACAGCCTCAATTGTACAAAAATCCACTTATTAAAAAAGTTGCCGATCGTCTCGTCGAAGCTCGTTCTTATCTTCTCGAAGAACTTTTTAATAAATTCGCGGGTCCGTTAGATTTGGCCGAGTCGATCAAGGTAAATCCTCCGTAATTCTTCTAAAACATCTCAAATTCTATTTTTTGTAGGTCGTAAACAATGTCCGAAAAATGCCATATCTCACCGCCAATCAACTCCGTATTGCCGTTTTACAGCATCGTGACATGTACCTGGACAAGCAAATCCTCGACATTTCAGTGAGTTATATCCTCTTTATATTTTATAAAATTAACAACAACAAAAAACGATATGATTGTATATAATTAAAAAATAACTTTCTTAATTGTTGCTCAAATAAGAATCCCCAGAAATAACACGAAGATATTGTTTTCCGCTTGGAAGTGGAACAATTTTGCATTTTGTCTCATCACCACCGCATAATTTGGAGATCTGAAAATTGAGTTTTCTTCAAATAATTAAAATTTTAAAAATCAACGCACCACTTCATCCTGCTTCAATCCCGGTTGTGCAATAACCGGCTCTCCTTGACGCCAGTTCACTGGAGTTGCGACTGGAGCCTTCGTTCCTAGTTGAACACCATCGATCATTCTCAAAATCTCACTGAAAAATAAGTTTATTTGGAATATGCGTTTCCTAAGTTTATTTTACTAATCTTAAAAGACAAACAAACTTAAATTTAAAATAAATCAAATAACCAACCTGAAATTTCTTCCGCACGTCGCTGGGTACAAAATCCCTGCCTTCAACTTCCTATCCGGCCCGAACAAAAAAACCGCTCTCGCCGACAACGCAATTCCCTGCCCATTAACCTCATCCGGATCAATCATTCCCAATTGGCAGCAAATTGTTCGATCAACATCAGCAATAATCTCAAACGGAAGCGAATCCGCATTCAAATCGCCCGCCTCTACACCATTCTGCCCCTTTTGTGCAAATGCATTAATATCTTTCGCCCATTGACGATGAGTTTCAGCCGAATCGATGCTGATGGCTAAAATCTCCACATTTCTTGATCTGAACTCATCGGAAAGTTTGACAAGTTCCGCCAATTCCGTAGTGCACACCGGTGTGAAATCAGCAGGGTGAGAGAAAATCATCAACCATCTGAAATTTTGTTTTATATTCTGAAACCTTAGCTATACTGCTTACTTGTCTCCAACAAGATCATACAAACTGTCGACGTTTCCAACATTTGTTGCAAATTTGAAATCTGGAACGATGTCTCCGAGTTTCATTTTTTTTTTCTGAAAAAAATATTTTTTAATGATAAATAATTCATAGAGAAAAGATGCGAGATGTGAAATTTGCAGAAAATATAGAAACAGTGTAATGTTTAAACTTTGAATATTTTCACAACTTTAAAACATTTCAGAGGAAGCTTTTGATGGAAAACATAAATATTTTTAAAGGAAAAAAATTAACAAAAATATATGGTTTTTTTTTGTCTCAGATATTTCAGATTTTAATGTTTTTTAATAATATTATTTGAAACCATAAGGAAATCTTGACACGTTAATTTTACAAGGCAAGCAAGAAATTACAAGACAAAATAGTACAATTTCCAGGGAAACATCGACATGATCGTCCAAGCAATCGAAATCTACAGAACATGTATGTACGACACTTTGGTGCTCTATCTAGCCGTTTTTCCAGAGAACGAAATTATTCGTAAAGATGTGAGCATCGATAACCAAATATTATCACATTTCGTAATTTTTTTCAGCCCTCAGCCGACCCTCGATGGGAATGCTGGCCACAACTCCCACCCAGTTCAATTCTCTCTCAATGGGCCATTTCCAACATCAAACGGCTTTTGGATCTTATACAACGAGCTGACATGAAATCTGCCATTGACCTATCGACCATTTGGTCAAAATTGATGACAATGGCTTCATCATTCGGGCGAATGGGTATTGATTTCCGTCCACTGATTGTTTCGAGACTCACACAATTAGTTGAAAATCGATTCAGACAGAATGTTACGACTTCAACTAACAAGTAAATAGTTATAAATCTAATGCCTAAACATTTTTTTTAATTTCAGACTTATTGGATCTTCTCGCGAAATAGTAATGATTGGAATTGATCCCGCATCTTTGCCTCAATTCGAAAATGCACCTGATGCTCCACCGGTTCCAGCTGCGGAACTCAGTTTATGGGACGACTTGACAATTTATGCAAATAACATCGTCGAAGCGTTGAATGGACTTAGATTCATTTTGACTCCGGTTGTGGTAAGAACTTCACTTTTTTAATCTGAGACCTCAAAAACAATCTATTTCAGCTCTCCACCGTCGTCATTTCTCTCCGAGACTCGATACGCTCAATCCTTTCCTGGCTTTCAACCTCCCATTCTCAATCCGCCAACTTTTCTCGGGCAGTTCGAATTGTCACAACATGTTTAGCACCATTTTTCGAGAAATGCGTTGCTTTCTTCTTCCCGCCGTCTGCGGTTATCAAAATCTTTGGTTCCGCTTTGAGCAAGCAGCAATATGTAGAATTATCGTTTTTGTTAAATCATAAAATCTGATATTTTCAGATTCAATTCATAGAGTTCGATATGATTCAATTGGCCGCTTCTTGTGATGGGTCTACCAAAATTGAGGTAAAGTATTGAATTTTAAATTTTAAACATGACAAATATGTTTATAGGAAATTGTTCGCCCACTTCTCCAAAAACCTAATCTTGCTGATATTGATTTGGAAAATATGCTCACTAAGAAAGAAGAACCTAGATTTTTCCTCGAGAAAACTCCGGATAATGATGATGACGATGAGCAAATTGACGAAGAATCTTCTTCTAATAAACCAGAGCTGGCAGTTATTGATGTAAAACATAATGAACAATGGAATAATGAGCCGGGGGTAGTTATTGAGAACCGATCGCTTGACCAGCAGCAAGATGAACCTCGCAAGGAAGAGGATGATGTTACAAATGAGGAGCTTAATGTTCCAGACGTCGTTCAACCATCGAAAAGTATTGAAATTGTCGTTCCTCAAGAAGTTGAGGTTTCTGAAGAACATGAAGAACCTCGAGCATCTGAGAAATCTGACTTCGTACAACCATCATCAATTGTAGAAACAAGCGCAACATTAGAGCCAACACAAGAAACTGAAATTCCTCATATCATACAACCATTGCAAAACCGAGAAGCTGTAAAGGAAGAAGAATCAGAGATTCTGGAGCCTGAGGATGTAGCCACCGACGCTACGCAGCAATCTGAAGAAGAATTAGATCAAACCCAAGATGATGAAGAATGGGGATGGGGAGAAGATGCGGATGAGAATGAAGAAGAGCAAGAGAAAGAGCCGGAGCCGGAGCTGCAAGTCCCGGAAACTCCAAAGAAAAAGGGTGGAAAAGACGATTGAGTTACTTAAATATCGTGATGAATATGAGTATTTTTTATTGTTCAAAAATATGGGGTGGAAATGACTTTTGTGATGTTAAGTTTTTTTTTCGATGAATAGAATACTAATTGTTCAGCATGCTTGCAATAAAGTTATAAATAACATATTTTGTTCTAAAAAAAATATAAAGAAAAGCGGGCACATTGAAATATAAAGTACGCTATTTACTTTTTCAAAACAAGTACGCAAATGTTCAGTGTGGTGTTTGCACAATTTCTGATGAAAATTTTCGTTCAAAAAAGCAAAATTCGAACATTTACTCGTTTCAAACTATTTTTCGAATATTACTTGCAAATTTAAAAAATCCTAAATAAATGGTAGAAGTATTAAAGAATAACATACACTAATATAAAAACAATTATTTTTAATAATATCAAAAACATGTTTATTAAATGTTTTTGAAAAATCAAAGAAAAAGTTATTATGTCTAAAATTTACAACAAAAGAGAAGTACATCATATCACAGAAATTCGAAAAGCGACAGAAAAAATTATTTTAAAAATTTAATTTTTATAAAATAGCCTACAGAAAAAAATTATTACAAAAAATATGGTACAATAGGACATTCATGAAATCATAAATAGAAGTATTACTGAAAATTCGAGAATAAATTTGGACTAGTAATTTCAAAATCCAAAAAATAGCTATAAAAATTTACAATTTTTTGTATTATAACGAAGAGATCCCTTGAAAAAACTTAGCCGGAAAACTGGTTTTCTTATGATATTTCGGGTTTAAAAAGCTGTCAATTAGATTGTTTTTCCAGATAAAAAAGATTTTTAAATTCCTCCCAACTCTTCCATCTCTTCAATCTCCTCTCTGCTCAGTCTTCTACTACTATCGCTAGCTCGAGTTTCCTCAATATCTGATGTGATTTCAGTTCCATTTCGTTGCAGAAGCTCCTGAAAATTTTAGAGTTGTCCATTCGAACTCCGTGAGGAATGTTTTTAAAGTGATTAGTGCAAGCTTTCGTTATTTGATGATTTTTTTACAAATCTCAAAGTTTTGGAAAAACAGCTTTATCAAAAGGCCATCGATTAACAAAGTTGAGTTTCGCCAACGGACAATTCTCCAAAAACTGATGTTTTTAGGATCTTCAGGACCATTAAAACAAGGATAAATTCCGAAAACTTGCACTAACAATACTCACTGTCTGCTCTGGCTCATCACTCGTTCCATTCGTCTTTTTATCTTTCTCACTTTTTTGCCATCTTTGAGCAATTCCACGCCAAACACTTCCTGGCAATCGCTGATGCTCACGAATCAATGATCGAACCTCTCTTTTCACCACTTTTCGAACCTATTAAAAATCATTGTGATAAATATTTATATATATTTTTTAGAAAACCAACTTCTTCCGGCGTGACCGTATCAAAATCAAAATAAATTGGTTTTCCTAAATGCGTGACCATTTTCACCGGAAACCCGCCATAAATCGGACAAAGCGGAACTTTTGTCTTCTCATAAATCCATCGGAAGAAGCTGCGGCCCCATTCCGGTGTTCGGAATGATTCGCGGCAATTTTCGGTGAACATCGGGATTACTGGCTGTAAAATTTTCAAATAAAAATCGATCAAGAAATGTAATCAACTCACCGTTTTACTTCCAATTATCACTTTTGCGAACCCTAATCTTTGCCCCCATAGAATATCATAAACGTTCGGATCCGAGAAAAGTGCTTCGCGAACTCCTGAAATTTTGAGAATCCTTGAGAAATTTTTCAAAAAATATTTCTTACCTCCCGGTGCAATACACAACAGATTTCCTTCCGTCAACTCTCTTGTGCATTCTTCAACAGTTCCAGCCGTAATTGAGAACATTTTGCATAGTGGTCGCCATCCGGGGATTTGGAATATGAACTTGTCTCCTACACAATGAAGCGATCGATTCTTATGAATTACTAATTTCGAGATCAAGTAGTAGACATCCAGCGGTAGACATCCATGATAGTAAATGAAAAGAGCTGGTCCCTCGCTTGGCACATTTTCGATTCCGCGTAACTCGTAACCTATAAAAATCGAAAATTTCAATTGACTCAAATTTTTCGCGATTTCAATCCACAAACCCCAGGATCGATAGTAGAATGCTTACAAAAATTCAATAGCACATTGTCATTAAAAAATAAAAGATAACGTTACCATGCCAAACGCTTCCTACACCATCCCAAAATGTAGCAATCGCCATCCGGGCACCATTCCAATAACTAGTATGATATGCTTCTCGAATCTCATGTCTATGCCCGTAAATGTGCACAAAAATAACGCATCCGTAGATGAAAAACACCAGGAAGATGGGGAAGATGAAGAGGATGATAAATGGGAGCAGAAGCCAGAGGAGGTACTGAAAAACGTAATCATTATTGAAAATTTGAAAAAAAAATGTTTTAAAATTTTTGAAAACATTTCAAAGTTCTAAAAATTCATTTTTTCTCTCTGAAAACTCCTATATTTAATAAAAACTATTTTTAAATCATTATATTTCAAGATGAAGCCGTACATAATATCATTCAATTTCTAGCAAATCTCTAAACAAATAAATCCACCTCTGGAACATAATCCCACGCCGCTTTCACCGAAGGAATAACCGTTTGCTCAACCCATTGTAAAACCATTGGCTTTATTTTTCCAAATATTCTATTTTATTTTTTTGGCAAAAACTATCAAAAATGACACATGTTTGCAGAAAACAACCGAAATAAACAATAATCAAAATCGCACGATATATTTGTGACGACCGCTTTTTTTTTCTTCGAGCAAACCAGCGTCAGACCAGGAAGAAATGGATGGAAATGAGAGAGAGAGAGAGTGTATGCAAATTATGGAGGGTTCTATGGAAAAAAGAACACACACACATACAAACACATTTGATAGGGAGGGGAAGGCTTGTTCCTTTTTTATGCTGTTTTTAAATAAATACTGGAAAAGTAAATTTTTTTCTAATCTGTTGGAAAAAAATACAATTACAGCATATAACCCTGAGATTTCAACAAACTAATAAACATTGGTCGACAGCTGAAAATTTCCTCGTCACAAAATGTTGATCTTTATATTACCTAACTATAGGAAATTTTCGAAAATTTAATTTATAATAATATCGTTCACCTGGTCATTTCTTTCAGGCTGCATTCTTTCAGGCTATATTTGGCCTATATTACTTTCAGGCTATATGTCTTTCAGGCAATAAAGTCTTTCAGGCTACATGTCTTTCAGGCTATTTTTTTCTTTCGGGCTAGTTTTGTCTTTCAGGCTACTTTTGTCTTTCAGGCTATTTTTGTTTTTCAGAATACGATTTACTACGTATTTTCAAACTAAGGAACGTTTTTTTTGGCTTATTAGTCATAACCCAAATCAGCGAGATTAGAAACTGTCGCTTTATAGGCTGAAAGAAGAAACTAGCCTGAAAGAAAAAAATAGCCTGAAATACATGTAGCCTGAAAGACTTTATAGCCTGAAAGACATATAGCCTGAAAGTAATATAGGACAAATATAGCTTGAAAGAATGTAGCCTGAAAGAAATGACCGTTCACCTAGGAAATTCCTCTACTTCCCCGGAAATTATTGGAACTCCAAAATGCACAAAAAATTCAATTTATATTTAGTAAAAAACATTTTTCAATTAAGATTTTTATGTTTTTCCGGTTAATTTAATATAAATTAAAAGCCAAAGTATTATTAACACCTCAATTAAAAGATAATTCCAAAATTCAAATTTACCTCCATATAATCCAAATCAATGTAATCCACTCCCCATGTGATCCAAAGGAGCAGCACTTCTATATGCGGCTGCATGAAATCCGGCCATGTAACGTCTTAAAATCTCAGAAATTGATTAAGAAATAATATAAAATCAACAAAAATACCTTGCACTGCTTGTATCCATTCTGAAATTGCCATCTGCCTTCTGGAAAACAAAGAAAAAATATGGACTGTTTTCAAAAAAAAAAACAAAATCAGGTAAAAAGTGTAATCCTACACATTTTCAACAAATTTTCGAGATCTGATCAATAATTAAAATATTCATTCAAACAACAATCATGTATACACCTAAAATTATCCTAACCAAATACGAAACCATCGATGAAAAATTATTTCAGATCCAATTCTTCATTATCTTCCTCTTTCCACTTTCCCGTATCAAAAATTGTGAAAACTCCGTCATTTAGATAAAGCCGAACTTTTGCCGTCTGAAAATCTGAATTTCCCGTTTCAGATTCCTCGTCTCGGACTGCCATCACGTCCATAAAACCGCAGTCCACTTTTCCAGTGACCGGAATACGTAACTGAACAATTTAGAAAATTCATTACCCGCCATTTAAAAAAAGCTAACCCTTGATTTTGTTTTATCCACATAATTATGGTAACGATCACTCAATTCAACATTTCCAATCTGAATCGGGGCTCCAATTGCTTCCTGAACGAAATTAAATTATTATTTTCCTAAATTCTCACCTTCTCAAATAAATAAATAATAATAAAACTTACCACCGCTTTCGGATGCTCAAAAACAATCTTCAAACTTTCATTGTAATGCGGTAGCTTCCGCACTTTCCATTGTACTGATTTCTGTGCTAAGTAAAGTCCTGTTGAGCCTAAAAACATGATATTTTCTAAATTATTTAGAACTTTTCAGAAATCAATACCCGCTACAAAAACACCAGCTGCCATTTTAACCAGTGTCGCATTTTGAACCATATTTCATCTGTTTTTTAATAAAATTTTCTGAAAAAATCGGTTTAATCTATATTTTAAAAAATCAATTAAAATTCTCATGTTTCATGGTTGGAGCACCTGATTTTATTACGGATTTAGACAATAAAAACACATTTTGGAGTATTGATTTAAGATTTTTTATGATGTTTCGTCTGCCTTGTACAACGTCCATGCACATGTTTGTCCAATTCCAGCCATTGCAACAACAGTCCAACCTTCTGATTCCAGTTTATTGAGCACTTTTCTTGGTGACCATTTTGAGATGTACTCCTAGAAGACGTCGATTATAATTTAAGGAAACATTTTCGAATAAATGTTCACAAAAATCATATTTGCGTTTATTGAAAAATTTAAAGTATTGAAATTAAAATTGCAAAAAGGCCACAAAATTCAAAGTTTAAAATTGCCATCAGGGAACTAAAAAGAAATACAAGACTAGAAGACTAAAGTAGGTTAACAACGAAGAAAGAAACGCGTGAGAAATAGAGAAGAAAAACAAACTGAACAACTTGTTTTTCTAACTCTAACTTTCTCTGCGTCTCTTCCTCTTAACGCAATTTCGTCTCCTTTTCCCTGTTTACTAATCGAAAAATTGAAATCTTGCCATTCTTTATCACCTAAAGATAAAAAACAGCTTTTCTGCAAATTTTTTGTTCAATCGAAAACAAAACTGAGAATTTGATTAAATTTTTTCAAAAAAAAGTATCACTAGGATACAAATCAAATTTTCGTATTTTTTAGGATTTCGAGAAAGGAAAAACCAAATTTTTTAGAATTTATTCAACTGAAAGAACACGAATATTAGAAGAAAAAAGGTTCACATTTTTTGAATTTGTTAAAAATCAAATTTCTTTAAAAATATATAATCAACAACACGACCAAGACCAAAAAATTAACTCTAATATTAAGTGATACCCTCTCTTTAGGAAGTAAATACTCATAAATCTACCTGAAATTCATTTCCCAACTGTTTGGTCAATTTAGCTTCCAACTTCTCCATCAGGATCGGATCACTTTCACCATCTCCAACGAACGTCGGTCCGGTTTCCATGCGAATTTGGGTAGAAATTAGAATATAGGGCATTTTATTTTATTTTAAAGAGAACAAAGAGATCTCCAAAATAAAAATAAAATTAAGAACGTGATCTTACAAGTACAATGTGAAAAAGAAACAAGGGGGCGAGTGAATGTGACCTTCGCCAAAAAAGGTCATAATCAGAAGTAGGAATAAAAAAAACAATACACTCTGATTGCGATCGAGAAAAGATACAAAAAATAGATGATAATGACAGGAAAGGAAACATTGAGAGACATAAATTTTGAATCAATTATAATGCGGGTTATCCGGTGCGGTAACAAAATGTAACAGAAATAAACAATTTGTCCGAAAATTTTAAATTTCGGAAAAAATTATAAAATTTTTTCAAAACATCAGAATTCTGGCTAAATTCTTTGAAGTTCAGAAGTAGCCTAGACACGTAAAAAACGTGGCCATATCACATTTTCTCAATTCGTGCAAATTTGTGTCGAAAATTCAAACTTTTCCTGACACGTGGCCTAGAAATTCAAAATTAGGCCACTTCCCCAATTTCTCTAAAACCTCTCCATATTTTACCTGTTAAACTTCTTCAAGTGTAATACTTGAAACACGCTCAATTTGAAATTAACATCCATTAAAACCAGGTGCTCCATGAAAACCTTGAAAGTATTCAATATTGGTCTCGACCAGCTGTTTCAGCGCAAAAAACAACTCGAATTACGAAAACAAAATGTATTTCAACTACCCGAAGGATTAAAGAAAACAAAACGAAACGAAATGTTTCAAGTATAAATATTTGGTTGAAAAATAAAAATTTAAAAAACATTCAATTTTTACGTAAAAATTTGTATATACAACAAAAAATTCTTAAAAATTAGGTTGGAAATGGGTGCATGCTGAGCCCTTCGTCCTCATTCATCAACACGGAAGATTTTGAAGAACGCGCGGTGACAGATGGATTCTTTTTCAAGATATTCTCATGAGATGTGAGTTTTTGGCGAAGGTTGTCGATGCTGAAATTGAAATATCTACATTTTCAGAAAATTTTTCAAATTTGATTTTTGCTTTAAAGTGTTTGTTTACTGATTTTCAATTTTTGTTTTAATCAACTCAGAATCACCTATTATTAACGGAATCAGCAAAAAAATTCAGTTCAAAAGCTTAATTTTGAGCAAAACGGTCCCTCAAAAACCCAAAAACGTGTGGTGGCACCTCCCGTTTTGCACTGACACCGCCTGTTTTCGGCACTTTTCCGGGAGCTGTTTTGGACACACGGGCGCCCGAAAAATTTTTTTTTTGACAAATTCATTAGTAATAGGTGTTTCTGAATAGATTAAAACAAAAATTGAAAATCAATAAACAAACACTTTAAAAAACGATTTTTTTAAATTTTTCATAAAAACATATGAACTTTGTTTCCAAAATATCAAAGACGTGCATTTTTCAGATCTTTCAAATAATTGGATATTTATTGCATGACTCCTAAATAGCCCTGTTTTTGATGTTTTAAAAAATAGCCTTTATGACATTTTTTCATGCGAGAATTCCAAAAATTCCAAAAACTCACATTTTCTTTGCTTCCAAAATTTTCCTTTCGGTTATATCCGCCACAAACTCCTCCCAAATCACACTATTCGCCTGCTCATCAAATCTGACATCAATTCTACCAGCTCTCCGAAGATCCTGGAATAAAAACATTGAAATTACAAAAAAATATATATATATCGCAAATAACTCACATCTATCAATATTTTAGCTTCATCATCACTCTGCAGATTGGCCAACATCTTCACATCTTTCAAATTGACTGATGAATAAATCTGAAAATTTATAACAACTTTTAAAAATATTTGTTGAAATAATTTATACCTTGGCCACTGCAAGAATCGCCTTCCTTCTCATCTCCTGAATGATTTTCTGAACCAATTCCATATTTCCATCCTGAAAAAAGGGTACTGAAATTGATCAGGTTTTCGGAAAATACAAAAAAAGCAAAAGATAAATCAGATTTTTCAAAAACTATTTCAGAAATTTGACATGACAACACTTTTTAATTTTTCAGTAGTTATGGTGACCCGTTTTCTGATTTTTTTTTAATTTCTAAAACCAATTCAAGTTTTCTTTTCGTAAATTCTCCGTGTGTGCAAAATAATCTCAAATAACTAACCTTTTCCAACTTGTCCCGATGTTCATCCATCAATTTGAGAACTTCTCCATGAGTATTATTTCCACGCTTAAATCTCAAATTCAAAAACGATTTATACTCATTCATTCGCTGTTTGGCGACTCGTGAAATTGCCGCTGATTTGTCTTGAATATCGCTGGCTCTTCCATCAATCAATAATGAGACCAGAATGAATCTGAAAATGGTATTCTTATTTTTGGAATATTTGAAAAAATAAACATATTTTACAAAAATAAACCTACTTTTTATAAGACTCAATTTGAAGTTCATTTACGAGGTAGGCTGGACATGTCACACAGGTTTCCAACAAAATTAATGCGCGATGATATTCTTCCTAAAAAATACTAATTTTTGGCCAAAAAATCTCGGGTTAGAAATTCCAAAAGGAAACAAAAAAACCGAAAAATTGATTGGTTTTCATTAAACATTAAAATTGGCGTCATTACCCGTCAAATTTGTTAATAAAAGTTAATAAAAGAAAAAAAAGACCAACCACTTCGATCAAAATCAATGCTCCATAGTACAAATACTGAAAGATGAATTTCGGCGCAATGTAGTTTATCTGCGCTTGAGCAGCTGGTGACGCATTTTGAAATCTTTCGAGAACTTTTCCCTTAAAAAATGAAATTTTAAAAATATGTAAATATATTGTTACCTTGGTTCTTTGAATATTCACTGGTCCTGGATCTTTCTCAATGTTTCTCGTAGGTTTAGCGTTCATCGCCGTTTCGCTGCTAGATTGTGCACTATTCTCATCATTGGCGGGTTCTTCGGTCAGATGCTGAAAAATTTTCAAAATCTTTCACAAATGTTCTCTGCGAAATTTTAGTTACTGTCTAAACTATTAGTTTTTCGTGAGTCCACTTTTTTAAAGATTCTTTTTTTCCCAATAAAAACGACCACAAACCTCATTATAAATCTCATCCACATATTCCTGAATAAACGGCACCGCTTGTCTATGATTCCCAGTTTGCAGTGCGCATAGGAACAACGCCGAGTGACAGGAAGTCACATAGTTTTTCTTCGGGCTTTCCGAAGAGTCATGGAAAATTTGTGTCAGTGCTGAGATCACAATCGCTTCTCCAATTTCAGGTTTTTTCTTAATGTTCATACAGTAGAGGGCAATATTTCGAACCAGTGGGAAGACTGAAATAAAGAACATTAGGGCAAATTTATTATATTCCTCCTGTTTCATTATATTTCTTTTATTTTTTTAAATAAGATTCTAATTATAAACGAGGATTATTTCCCAGTCTTTAAAGCCCTCGAATTTAAAATTCAAGGGCGTTTTTTGAAAACATAGGTGAGATACCGCGGATTTAGCCTAGTAACGAGTTTAACTTTTTTTTCACTTGACAAGGTGTAACAACCTTAACTTTTTTAATGAGTATCCAAAAATAGACGTTTGCCTTGACGCACTTTCGGATATTCGTTTTTTAAGTGTTTTTTTCAGCGTTTTTTATGCTTTTTACAGTTTGTAGTCGCCTTAACTAAAAATAAATTTTTTTTTGTAACGAGCTTAACTTTGAGATTTCGAAATGACCTAATCCCACCTATGTTTGAAAAGAAAGATTTTTTATAATTATCATCTAAAACATACCAATTTCAGGAACATGTCTCAAATGTTCCGCAACCAACTGTCCACCATCCAAATAATGCTTCAACAGCTCAACGGCGCGATCGGTTCCCGGCTCATAATTTTTATGAAATGAAATGTCAAACATCACTTTAATTGCTGCCATCATAGCTGCCTGAAATTTCCGAGTTTGTTTTTCCAAGTTTCTAAAAAAACTCTTACCGATCCAACCGCCGGATTACAATGCAATAAAAAGTCTTCCAATTCAGGTGTTTTCTTCTCAAAAATCTCTTTGTTTTTGCGCGTCAATTCAGCGGCTTTCTGTCCGATGCTATCTGAAAATATAGTGCAAAAATTACGAACTACGGGGCTGAATAAGAACGAAATATTGTTTAGAATTTCTTAAATTTTTGCCAAATTCCATTTTTAAAAATGCTTTTTCATACCTGCGGATTCAGTCGTCAAATCATTAATCGCCTTACAAAGTGCTTCTATACTCGCAACATCTGGAACAGCCAATCCTCCCGCTGCCGACGATGAAGAAGCCGATGAGCCCTGTCCTCCGGTAAACAATTTCGACAAAATTCCCGACATTTGATCCTGAAAAATGTCAATTTTTATCAAAGTAAGTACAATATATATACGAGCAATAAAAAGAGTTAGATAAATACTATATACAAGAATATATCATAAAATTTCAAAGAAGTAAAAAAAAAAGAAAATATAAATCCTAATCGTCGCTCTGATTCGAACCCTTTTTACTCTGAAGAGCATCATAAAAGGGAGCAGAGTCGAAAAATTCGTGCATTTTCACCATTTTTGTGTTCATTTCATCGAATAGTGCCTCTACTGTCGCTAGCTCGTCGTCTTCAGATTCAGACTGAAACAATAATATGTTGTAGAAAATATAAACAAAGCCTTATCTTACCTCCGGCCAAGCACCTTCTTCATTCATATGATGTTTTCGCCTTCTCTCCGACTGAATTTCAAAAACTTTCAGATGAGTATTCGATATTTCCTCATGTGCTTCTTTCACCTCACACATTGCTTCTAATTGTGGGTCATCTAACCATCTCATCTCCCCATTTCGAAACTGTTCCAATAATGTTACCAATCCTTTTTCCTCAAAATGCGCCGGTGATTGTTCCAAAGGTGGGAGAACAATTGTCTCGTTCATTGTTCCAGAATCCCATTCGTATATTATTGCACCGCCTTCGTGCCCAATTGATTCTCCATCGTGTGCTGAAAGTAAACAAATTAAACAATATATTTCATATGATTTCGAGCATTAATAAATGTTTTAGTGTTTACTTGAAAGTTTAAAAATGACTCTTACCAGCAACGGATGTCGGTTCAAACCATCTCTCCTCAGAATCCGGGCTCACTAATTTATCCGGTCTTCCAATCGTCTCCCCATCCTCATTTCTACCTTCCTCTTCCTCGACAATCTTTTTCTCCTCTTTTTCAGATCTTGTAAATCGGTGAAAAAAGCTGGTGAATGAGCTGGCCGTATCCTTTCTCTTCCTCTGTGGTTCAGATTCCATACTTTTGCTTCCTCTTGGTTTTTTCTTATCTTTCGGAAGCGATGCTAAATCATCCAGTGAATCGTCTAATTCTTCTGGACCTGCATAGGAACTTGAGAGCGTTGTCGTGAAGCCAAGTTGACTTAGTGATGCGGACTAAAAAAAAATACATCTAGATTTAATAATTTTTTATTCATTTTAGTTTTATTTTAATTTATCGCGGCTTAAAGAATTTATATTTTTGCTCTTCATTCTTAAAACGTTGAGAGTTCTCCGTGTTGTCATATATTTCGAATCGAATAAACAAAATTTACTCACATTACTCGTACAATTTTTAAAAAAACTTTAAAACTTATAACCTGCGTAGATTATTTTTTTGATTACTTAAAAGAGAAATGAGGAAATTGTTCTATTTGTCAATTTCATTTGATGACGTGAATATGTCGACAGGAAAATGTTGGATAAACTTTAGCATTGCAAAAATTACCTTTTCCTCGTCTACCACCTCCACCTGAAAATCCACTCTTCCATCTCCATAACCTTCCGATTTCGGCGATAAACTCACATCCTTCGACATTTTCCTTTAATTATTTTCTTTCTTGCAACGTATTCAATCTATTTATAGCATTCGAAAAATAATATCCTAGATTCCTGACCTTCAAAATTTTTTAAAATCGATAATTTATATAATATTGATTGAGTCGAAACAAATTAAAAACTTATTGTTAATTTCAGTATGGCAAGCATGTCAATAGATATATTTTGAAAGAAAGGAAAAATAAAAAATCATCAGGAAAAAAAAGGTGAAACAGAAAAAAAAAACGATGACCTAAGAAAAAATATTTTCTAGGCCATGCTACAACTCGGCCACGCAAATTCATCGAGCAAAATAGGGCATTTGAAACCCAACAAAATGAGGAAAATACACATATTTACAGAACAAATGTACAAATTTCATAGACACAATAATTTAATGTCTAATCCTAAATTTCCACAAATCATCAACGTGTGTCGCAAACGCAACAGATGAAAAAATGGCTGAAATTGCTGGCAGCACCATTGCTGGCGTGGTTTTGTGCCTGAAAATATTGAGAGTATGAACATTTCGTCCAATTTTTTAATGTGAAGCTCACCTCCAAATCGCAAACAACATTGTAAAGACTAGCGAAGCTAAAACTGATGTAAAAGTGACAGTGTAGAGAAGTGAATCGTACATTGAACTGTATTTCAAAACGACGTTTAGGAAGATTCCTGAAAAAATGTTGAAATGAGGGATGATATGTGAGAAATTCCAATTCATCATTAATTATTAATAAATTTTTTAAAAAACTGTCAAATTTGGTGTTTCGACTAATTGTTATTATTGGAAACTTACTCAATTTCGATAAATTATTCATTCTACAGGAAATAATCAGAAGGTGAACAAAATGTCACCTTATCCTTAAAACACACTAACACTTCGGAAAATCGAAGACATCGGAGCTAGTGAACTTGAATTCTTCTTTTTAAAGCCAAAAAATTGTGAAACATATTCTCGATAAGGATCATAAATATAGAACGTTGAGATCATTGTACACGTTCCATGATAAGCAATAATAATGGTAGTTAGATTATTATAAGCTTGGTTGTAGTACGATTTACTGAACGAGTAGCCAAGATAGGCTACTGGGATTGAATGCAAGCTTAGGGAAATTGTAACCTGTAAAATGATGAGTAGGTGGGTGAAAGCTGTCGAGAACTGATTAAACTGATTAACAAAACAGTCTAGGACAGTCCCTTTAATTTCTTAAAGGTAATGTGCCACTTATACTTCTAATTCCCAAGTGCGTAAATGCATTCAAGTATTTACGTCAATGCCAAAATTCAACAAAATCGTTCTTGTTCCATGATCAAACGTAAGAAAATTCACCTGCAGAAAAATTGCCGCGCTATATTTTCGCCTGAGTTTTTTAGTCGCATCTGACAAATAACTAACAGGATTCGAAAATTTGATATAAAATGACGTATGACACGCAAATAGCATCCATTGTCCACAATTAAGAGTTAGGAAAAATATGACAAGATATACAAAAAGCATAGAATTATCTGTTACAACAATAAGCGGATTGACAAAATACTCCTGAGTTGGGCATGGTATTTTGGCTAGATTATTAACCACAGACGTTTGAACATTTTCCGGCGGGTCGGTGAACATTAAAATCGGAACAACAAACGATACGGCGTTGTTCACAAAAAGAAAACAAAATCTTGTAGATTTTCGAGTAATTTTGAATCTATTATTGATTAGCATATTGTGGCGTCTCTCGAACAGAAACATAACTGAACTCCCAACTTGACAAAGAACTGCGATAAGTATATAAGCTTGAAAATAGGCATTAAACGGTGTATATGACAGTAATCCCGTCGGAAAGCCACAAGCTAGCGGTAGAAACATATAAGGAGCCGAAAGCGTTCCAAAGAAAATATCGCAAATAAATCCCCTAAAGAAACATGTGAGAAATAGGACAACGTTACGAGCTCACCAGAAATGGGCATTAAAAATGGTCCATTTCAAATTAGCCATTTTCTTTGGAGTTTTTCTCACAATCATCACAATTCCGAATAAATTAATAGGTATAGAAAAGAATGATAAGACTAGAGAGACGATTTTCTGAAGTTCGGCACTTTCAACAAATGTTTCTGTTGGACAAGAGGAGTTTCTTGCAAACATGTTTGAGAAATTTGTTGAATATTACCTATGACTTCAAGCTCAGAAGCATTAGTATGTAAAATAAGACTTCGATGCAGGTGATATTGGAAATTTTTCGATGAACTTTTCAATATCTTATTTTTTCAGACAAATATGCGTTTTTTGTTCAATATTTTCGAATAAAGAAACAAAAAAATTAAAGGAGGGCACACGTAGGGTGTTTGAGAAATTTCTTGTTAAAATACATCTACAAAACTGTCGGAAAACACATCGAAAATTAGTTGAGAATGAAGAAAAATTTTTAAATCGTTTACCATAGTGAATTCTAGGGCACAAGTTTGAGATTCGAAGTTATTTATCAAGTATTGTTAGACAAGAATGATCCAACCTTTTATAATAACACCAAAATTCGATTCCAGCTGCATTTTTCGACTTTTACGTTTTTTTCCATTTAGTTAAGAACTTTCAAAAAACAGAAACACTCACCTGGAACCATGATATCCAACGCCGCCAAACTCTGCTTATTTCCTTTCCAATCTCTCGGCAAAATAATCATAAGTGGTGCTCGATTATCTCTCGTAATTGTCGTCAACAAATCCACCGCATATATGAAAAACAGATCAAAAATCGACATGCCTACTACAAAAATGACGGCGGTGAGATAGCTGACTGCTTGAATTCTGGAGCATACAACGTAGATCGATGAAAATGCCAATATGTCATTGCTGATCCAATTTCCGTTCACTTCGTGGAAAAGTCCGAAAAGAAGTGAAACACCTAGTGATGTGTACATCATTGACTCTTCGTGATAGTAGAATTGAAATGCTAAAAAAAAGGAAGGTTCAAAATGAAATATTCTAATGAAGTTTTAATGTTTTCGGAAGCTCCCGCAAAAACTTGTTTAAAAAACTCACAAAAGTTCTGGCTAAACGTCTCCAGAAGAATAACATGAACGCATGCAACACATGCCCAAATCGGCAAATGTACTGCGAACAATTCGGCAATGATATCAAGAAGGCTGAAATTCGTTTTTTTAAACTTTCTCTCATATTTTAAAACAAAAACCGCTTACTCCAGCTGAATTCTGATTTTCGTTCCATTTTCAGATCGTGGTAGCAAACTGAAAGCACTCAGAGAATATGAAAGCAAGTCGATCTGAAAATAATTGAATTGCAAAACTTTTAGAGAAAAACGCAACAACGTACGTCTCCCAATTTTTTGTAAATATCGCATTTTTCAGAAGCTTCTTCTCCACAGGGCCAAACAAGCTAAAATTAGATAATTTTTGAGAGATCAGAAATGTGTTATTTTGTAATTTTTTTAAAAATTTGGTGTTAGGATTTTTTATACAAATCTTTCAGTTTTCACAATTAATTTTTCCTCTATTATCTTTTAACTCAAGTTCTTTCTCAGACTTGAAAATAACCTACTTTTCCTTTATCAGCCGTCGGTGTCTCACTGACCGATGATTTTCTGCTCGATCGTTGACTAACCGATGTCCAATTCCCAGACGACAATTTACTTCCAGGAGTAGTCAAAACTTTAGATTTCGAATTCGTTCGACTTCTACCAGCTGGTGAAAGCGATTCTTCAGAATCTTCATCTTCGATTTCATCATCCGGACAAACAATTTTGCTTCCTTCTTCAACACTTTCCACTACAAATCTTGAACGTTTCCGTGGAGCTTCTTCAGTTTCCTAAAGCAGAAAAAAATACGATTTTATGATTGAAAAAGTTTAAATTACCTCATTCCGTGAGAAAAGTTCGGAAAGTTCTTCATTATCCGACTCCATTTTCTCTCGATGACTCCTTACAGTTTTCTCGATATCCACTTCTTCAATATCCGATAAAAGTCCTGGAAAATTAGTTTTTTGAAGCATTTTCCGAAAATGTTTGAAATCCAAAAATTCTCCTCAAATTTCATTATTTTCTTTCTAAAAAACACCTATCTCGCACTTCTTATCCTCAATTGCTGCTGTTCCGCTTCTTCATTCCCTGCCGAGATCGATGCTCTTCTACTGACTTCTCTTGAAACTTTTCTCGAATTGAATTCCGAATTTGTTGCCTACAAAATACATTTATCAAATCAAACATGTGACCAATATTTTTTTCAAAAGGTTCTTATTTATATCAAATTAAATATGATGTATCAGTCTTCAATAAACAGACCAATCGGAACCGTAAATCTGTGCGTTTTCTGATTCGTTTTTGGGTTAAAAACTGTTTTCGAAGACAATCACGTTGATATAATCCTGAACCCTCTTCAAAGTTTAAAAAGACCAACCTTCAACTCCTTCTCCGCTTCTTTTGCTACATTTCGATCTCTTTCAATATCCGCTGACCTTTTGGTGCCCAAATATACAAAATAAAGAACAATAGAGAGTGCAAGTGGAATGATCATTGCTGGAACTTCTTCCAAAAATATTACGGTTGTTGAATCAAGCTGAAAATGTTTGTTTGTTTTTATTTAATTCGCCTGAAGTCTTTCATTCCACTAACCTCAAAAAAATACACCGTCGATGCACGTTTCGACGCCTGATACAGCACCAACCATGAGACGGCCAAAATAACTGAGGATGCGGCTACCTTGGCAAAATCGTCCTTCATGTCACTTCTTTTGATGATTCCGGATGTTCCCGTGCCGCTTAATCGTCTCGACGGTCTTCGTAATCTATTTTCAGAGAACATTGTCATTTTAGCGAATAAATTGTTTCAGATTTCAGAAGAAAATACGCAAGACAATACCGTAATTGTAAAATGTAACCTTTTTCGCAAGACTACATTGATATCGGAGACAATGAATAAAAAAAGAATGGTGAAATTAAAAATAAAAAACACGTCTAGATAAAATAAGAGACGGAAAAGATATTTAATGCATCAGAAAAAGGGCAAAAACCTGTTTTCATCAGAACTTCTGAACTGGAGGAATCCCAGGAAACAATCAATAATAAACAACCACGAGGTTCGATTTTGTTTCCACAAATGTTGTGGTTTGTATTTTTCTTTAGCGACAAAAACAATTTGCACGTGCGACCAATGTTTTGTTTACACTTGATAGCGATATTTGGCTCCAATGAAAAATTTTCAAACATGTTTCTTTGAAAAACGTTTTCAAGCTAGATCTTACAGAAAATTTATTATATGGAATTTTTGCAAGTTTAATTAACATGGTGAATCGAAACAAAACAAAACAAAGTTGGCCGAGAAATTCCAACCAAAATTGTTAATTTTGTTGAATTAAAATAATAAATAATTGAAAATGGTAAAACAATAGGAAGCTTAACATAAGATTAATAGATTTGCAAAAAATTCGGAGATTCATCGAAAATTAGAGTATTTATGCCAGAAAAAGGCAACAATTATTACAGGATCGTATTAATCGCGTGGAGATGCAGAACGACTGCGTGAGCGGCTTCTGGAACGGGTGCGCGAACGACTACGGCTTTTGGAGCGAGATTTGTCGCGGTTTGGTGTACGAGATCTGGAAATAATTTCATTATTTAAGCGATTGGATATAAGTTTTAATTACCTTGTGCGCGAGCGTGAACGGTCTCTGCTACGGCTTCTGTCACGGCTACGGTCGCGACTGCGATCACGGCCACGTGAGCGTGAACGAGAACGTGATCTCCTGAAAAAGTATTATTATTTCTTGACTATAAGGATAAAAATTCAATTCCACTTAATATCTACTTTAAAATTAATTAAACGAAAGATTTTACTCTTACGGATTTACTGACGAAACAGCCGTTGTAGGGCGCTGTCACAGTCTCATGAGGTTTCGTGGTTTGACACTCATTTATGAAATTGTTCTAGATGCATTCTGCCACATAAGGTTTTTAATTTTATGTCGGCGAAAATGTCACAATTGGAAAGATGACGCTGTTGGCGACGAATTTTAAGGAAGAAAGAAGAGAAGAGTGGTGGTAGGTGATGACAGAAGATGGAGAAGGGTGGAAGAAATGGGCAGGTGATAGCGCGGACGAGCGGAGTCCGCTAAAATTTGAGCGTTTAATATTTAAATGTATAATTACAAAAAGAAACACCAGGGACCCAGGACTCAAAAATTATTTCACAGCACAACATAGAATTTTGGTCTATTTGGGTTTTAGAAAAACACTTACCTATCTCTACCTCCTCTACCACCGCCACCGCCTCCGCGAACATCACGTTCACCACCATTTCTTCTACGTCCGTGTGACAATTCAACTCGAGCTCTGACTCCACAAATTCTTCTGAAAAAAATAAATGTAAATAAGAACAAATGATATTAAACTGCTTACGATCCATCAAGAGCCTTTACTGCGTCTTCGGCATCACGTCCATCTTCGTACTCAACAAAGGCGAAGCCTGGCGGTCGTCTTGCAACCCAAACTTTACGAATTCTTCCGAACCGATAGAAAACATCTTCAATCTCCTGCGAGGTTGCGTCATTTGGCAAGCCACCAACGTAAACTTTGGCGTCCATTCTGAAAATGTTGGAATTTAAATTTGAAATATAAGCTTTACAAAAAATTGTACAGAAAAAGATAAAACAATTTACGTATTTTTTCGGATAATTGCTGTTTTAGGCAAGCTGCGCACATTTTCTTAAAAATCAAAATACTTGCGTAAAGAAAAACTTTTGTGCGTTTAAATTACAATTTTATGATAATACGCTCTTTTCATAAAATTTTCCCACACACGCGCTGGAACTTTAACCCCGGCTTTTCATAAAATAAAATATTTCTTTGATAGAATTCTATTTCCAGAATTTACATAATATTCTCACGAAACAAAACAGTTAACACACGGAATTCGCGAAGAAAAAACAATAAATTATCGCCGTTTCATAAATTAAATAATCACGAAGTGCTGCTTATAAGCGAAAATCGCAAAAAAATTGAGAAACGAACGACGCAACCGCGACGCGACGCACAACGCAGATTACGGTAACAATAGGTGGAGTGTGCGCAACACCTCCCTTTAATCTGCGCGGAAGTTCAAAATTAGAACTCTGCCTCCCCACTTCAACTATTTGTAAAATAATAGGTTTTTAAATAGAAAATTTCAAATATACGCAAGGAATTTTTATTGTACAGTTAGAGGAAAGTTTTTATAAAGCAAAAACAACTATAAACAATAACTAAAAACTCAAAAATTATAGTGAAAAATATTAATTTTCAGATTTCGGAGTTTTGTCTTCGGTCACTCCATATGGACGTAAAGACGGAATTTTCTCCTTCAGCCATCTGACGTAGAATAATTCTTGTCTCTGCAAATAACTCTTAAATTTACACGAAAAAAAGTTCACAAACCTGGTGTGGTGAGACCAATGACGGGTTGTTTTGAATTGTGTAGTATGCGACATGCATAGCTGCAACGAAATTTCATTTTTATTATCAGAATCGCAAAAAATGTTTAATGACTTACAAGCGATTAATCCAGCAAAAAGACCCCATTCGACAAGTGTACGCTTATTGACCATTGTTGTGCTGAAATTTATTTTTAACGAAGCAACGAATGAAACAACTGGGTATTTGAATTCAATTGAAGAGATTGGAAAAAATTTGTGTGCGTGACAAAATACATTTTTAAAAATGATGACAAATATTGTGTATTTGAGAAATTGCAAGTGGAAATTCTCTATTTGTTACACATGCATTCAGAAATGGCGACAACTGAGAAAATGAGTTATTCTGTCTGAAGTTTTTAAATAATTAAAATATTATTTTTTGTGAATTGGTGAAAAAAATTGGATTTTCATAAGGAAGATCGTGTGAAAAAATTGAACATTGGCCAATAAACAGCTGACAGACCTCTACATTTCAAGAAAGAATGAAAAACAACAAAAATTCAGGCAAAAACAATAAACAAACAAACAACCCATGACCACTAAACAACATCCTAACGTTGCATCGTAGTGTTTGTTTCTCTGAAACTCTCATTCTCAACATTCTATCCAGGGTTGCCGTTTTTTTTCGATTTTTTTTCGGTTTTCGTGATTTTCGGGTGTTTTACGCCGAAAAAGTTTTATTTATTTCGGGTTGCGCGAAGTGCGTAAATTTTTATTTTATTTTTTTCGGTTTTCTATCCTCAATTTTTTTCGGTGTTTCCGTCTTACGGAAAACAGATTTTTAAATTTGAATATACCATTTTTTAACATCAATTTCCAACTATTTTACTAATTTTTAACTGAATGAAGGTAGAAAACCTTAAAATCGTTTTTTTTCTGATGAAATATGATTCATTAATCACTTGGAACGCCGAAAAATTTTTTTTCGGTATTTTTCCAATAAAACGAAAAAAAATTTATTTTTTTTTTCGTCATTTTTTCCTGGCTGACGAAAAAATTTATTTTTTTTCGGCATTTTTTACTGACCGACGAAAAAATTTATTTTTTTTCGGCCAAAAACTTTTTCGGCGGCACCCCTGATTCTATCGCCATTTTTCACAATTTTCTGTTGATTTCCAGTGAATCCGCACATTCTTTTAATCTTTACTGATGAATATAATGATAAAAGTGAAAACAAATATCACAGAAACATACCCATAAAACTATAATTAATCTTTATCTTTTCGGAAGACCTTCAAAAAATGTGGAACGACGCAATTTGATTTACAAAAAGAAAGATGAAAAACGAACTGGAGGACATTAAAAAGTGATTATCATACATCCTGCATTCTTTCTGGATTTATCCCTCTTTTTGTCTAATTAGATTGACCACATCAGTCCTCGCATTTCTGCTTGTTTCACAGAATGCCGTTACACCGCTTCACCTTTCTGCTTCGGCCAACTATTTTTTGTCTATTGGTTGGATTCTGTTTATCCATAGATATGATCATGACACCAATGGAGAGGTAAATACCGAAATGTTTTCGAAAAATGCTGAACTTTTATGAAAATTTTAAAAAATACATGGTTTTGCATTGACAATCACGTGAATTTTCATAATTAACAACATCCTTTGTTAATATTTAAAGTATAACAATTCTATATGTCTGCATTTTCAACCGATCCGATCCGATGATGTCCTATCACCCTGTTCTTTCCAAATTATTATCTTAAAGACATGGTGCCATTTAACTTTAAAAAGTTTGTTTTAATCGTATAGCCTTTCTGAGAGTGATTAGCCCAAATTTTTTTATTATCTGATCTAATTTACGAATTTCAATTTGCTATTAGTTGTTTACAAAATCTGTTATATAAACGTGAAAAACCTGTGTCAAAAAACGAAACGCCACGCGTGAGGGCAATGGGAAGGGATGCGTTGCGTTGTATTATTATCCCTCACCACACACTATTTCGCAAAATAGGGAAGTTCACGTTTATGAAGCCGATTTTGTGAGACAACAATACTGTCTAATACAAGTTTTTAAAGACAACGTGCTACTTGTATTATTGATAATGCTGAATGGTAGAATAGAACAATAGCTGACAACATTTTTGTTTCCATTTTTTTAAAAGTTTTTACCTGATCCTGTTTTCTTCCAAATATTCGATCTCATGAATTTATTTTTTAAAACCATCAGAATATATCAATGAAATACTAGAAATGTTTCAGAAACGATGAATATTTTTGTTACAGATTCAATTACGGCTTGGATCAATTCATGCCAACCGTAAAACAAGAACTCGAGTTCGCCGAGCTTCCAGGTTTAACCGATGACGTGAGAATTTGACGCTTCATTGATACCAGAAAAGAAAAGAAATTTCAGCAAGTTTACGAGCAGTTGACCACCTTTTATCCCATTCTTCATAGCCGAATCACAGATCTGAGAAACGTAGAACCCTATTGTTTGAAACTCGATTCATAAACTCATTTTCAGATCGGTCTTCTAGCCGACAAATTCCGTTTTGAAAAGGCAGAATACAAAAACACACTTTGTGGTAAGGGCCAAACTTTCTATTACTTGAAGTTGATTCAAAAAATGCACAAATGTTTGGAAATATTGCACGAACGGAAGATCACTGTCGCCGTGGGTTTCTATTGTTTCAGACTTGTTAACCCTTTGAACATTTTCCAGCAAAATTTGGCCTTCTATAAAGACATCTACAAAGGAATCGGTGAATGGAGACTTCATACTCAATATCCATGCCAGGTCAAAGGATAATTTTAAAAAATAAAGCTAATTTATTATGAAAAATCTCAAAAAAAAAAAAACAATTATTTTAAACAAATCGATGCATGCAATGCAACTGGTTTATGAGGTCCCACAAATGTTTTCTCACCAACTAGACCATAATATAATCCAGATGCACAGAATGAGTCCTGAAATAAATGCTTCATTTATTTTCCTGGGGGCCAACACTTGAATAACGATCTCAAGTTCTAGAGATAAACCTTAACATTTTTAGGACATAACTTATTGAGAATAAAATATTATGTGATAACTATCAGCTGGTCAAAATAAGTGATATTGCTCAATCAAAAAAACTTATACAGTCAACGAAATCCCTTTCTACGAGACATCGAAAATTTGTTGAAACAAATTTTTAAACAACGAAAATCTTCAAATTTGCCACATCAAGTATGAGATCTATGGGGAATATATCAATAATTATTATTTCTGAAAAGTTTGTGCAAAGTCATAAACATTGAAAATTTTTATATCTTCATAAATCTTCCGAAGATCCAGTCGCAAACCAGAAAAACGGTAAGAATATCCACGAATCTCTTTAAACTTTTCAGCTCAGATTTAAGATTTTGAACATATAATTTTAATTTTTTTTATTTCGAAGCAATCAATCTCGGACTAATTACTACCAGAATCATATTATAAAAACAGCAATAGATTCAGAATCAGTCTACTCCTATATGAATAATACATTATAACGGACCCTTCATTGGCTGAGATTTAAAAAATATAGCTCGCTGGTTTCTGGCCTTTGGTTTTCTTCAAAACTTCTGCATTCAAGTGATAGTTGTTTTTTTTTTAATCTCTCAAAACACTTACATGTCGGAAAAGATCATTCATATTCTCATTATACAGTATACGATCACTCCAGGCTGGACAAAGTGTTCGTTGGAATTCCTCTTTCCCCTCAGCGTTTAGTTCATAATGTCTAGAAGGCTGTAAAACCCTTGGATTGAAAAAAGTCCTCTTATCACTTTAATCACCTGGAAGAATACACTTTCCTCTTTGAGACTTCCCTTGAATGATACATTTGCCAATTCGCCATTATATCTGGAAGATGGAAAAATTTCATTACTCCAATATTTCCGAAATTATAAATTTAAAGAAAACTTTTAAAAAAATTCAAACCTTTTGACCATTTGACCTCTTCCAAGTCTAAAGAACCAGTCATGAATGGAATGTAAATCAAATCGGGTCCTCTCAACTGTCGTAATATTTCTACCATGTCGATCGATATGTTCAATCGATTCCACATTTCCAGCATCATCTTTTTTCGCAACAGTTTGCACCAATTGGGTTCGTGCCAAATATGACAAGAGATCTGTTTCATGAAGTTGCGAATTGAATGAACCCGCTACGAGGATCGCATCATTTCTCAAGCCTTCTTCGTCGAGTCTAAATTGTTATTATTCTACGAGCCATTTGATCAACCATCCTAAACTTACTCTTTCAAAATCATTTCAATTTGTTCCTCTCTTTTCGCAGCTGCCTTGGTGATCGAAGAATCAGTGGTCGCTATTTCATTTACATCCTGAATACAACATTTCAGAATTGGGTCGTTTTTAAAGTTTCAAATACCTCAAAAGGAAGTGAATGCAAATTCATGTTCACAAACGTCATCTCTTTTCCATGTATTCTGAAGCGACCCAAAAGAAATCCGGTTCTCTGATTTGCCATATCTCGAACACCATCTTCGTTCTGAAATCAGGGAATTTGTATAAGGAAAGAGATATCAAGAATCTGGAACGTTTAAAGTTTCTGGTGAGTTTTTTTTTAAAAAACTTTCTAAAATTCAATTCAGAGACGCAAACACCACCATAATTATAAAATAAACAATAAATTTTTATAAATTTCCCTTTAAAGGCAGCATGCCGTGCAAATCATCCTTACTTATATCAAAAACATTTAAAATTTAAAACTAAAAGCTAAGCGACGCACTACAACTAATTTCATTAATCTGATTTTTCAGTTAATTGAACTCTAATGCTGAGTTTTTTCACATTTATTTCTAAAATGAATCCAAAAAAGTGTGTTTTTTTTAAAAATAAGTTCTAAAACTAAATTAAGTGGCACACTGGCTTTAAGTAATTTCAAAACATATTGCAAAACACAAGGTATTTTTTAAAATGAATTCGAATAAAAATGAAAATTGGTTTTCAACCAAATACTTAAGTATAAAGCAGAGCTTACATAAAAATCTTTTCTGAAAGTGTAAGACTGTCCAAACGTGTTTTGGATGAATCCATCGCATTCTCTTTGCCCTGAAATGATGAGTTTTCAGAGGTTAAAAAATCAGAAGCTCCACGAAACTCACCAATACAATGCTCATGTCCCAATCTCAATGAAATATATCCACTATTCGAAAATCGGTCATAAAATTGAACATCCTTGTGATTTTTAAACAAATACAAATTTCCGAGTCCCGTTAATTTTGTGTCAAAAAACGCGCGAGAGCTCTCAAATGCTCTGTAAATCTCCGGGTTGTCAGTGATGCTGAAAATACAGATTTTTTCTCCGAATATTTCGATTATTAAATATTTACCATCCACAAATAACTCTCGCCGCATAATCTGGATCCTCGGCCGAATGCAATCCTTGCACATGAACCACCGCAAATTCGCATTTTTGCTCATAAATCTCTTTGGCCACTTCAGAACACCAAGCACGGATCAGATCATCCTGAAAAGTGAAAAATGTTTCGAATCTTCAAAAAAAAGAAGGAATCCTACATCTGTTCCAATTCTTGAAATATCGCCAGTTATTGTCACTTGTTTGATGTAGTCCGCCATTGTTTTTTCTGAAATTTTAAATCGAATATTGAATTCTGAATTCATGGATCACAAAAAATAGAAATTATAGAGTTTCTGTGAAACATTAAAATTTAAAAAATCGATAAAAAGTTCCGAAAAGTTGTGTTCTTAAAACAAATAATAAATTCTCTGGAGACAAGAAAAAAAACATTTACTGATTATTGTCATTATTTCATGAATTTCATGAAATTCATGACACGAATCATGAATAAAATTTAATTATTTCATTAAAAATAACTGGAAAACTTCTCAAAAACCGAAAATATTCTTGAAAATTGCATTATCAAAGAGGTAAATAATTGGAAAGCAGAAAATAACTAGGGATATAATATTGCCTGAAATCTGGAGAGGCTGGAAAAAAAAGTTGCTGAAAATAATTTCTCCGAAAATTCAAAATTAAGAAAAACGGGGAGTTCCAACTGCTCAGGATAATTTCGGCTTGTAAACGGGTCGCGTGCCTCCATAAAGCGGCTCACATGCCGTGGCAAAACGGCACGAGTGCTTCGACGTGCCGCTGGGTGGCACGCATGCCGTTTACGAGCCGCTGTTTTGGCATGCGAGCCGTTTTAAAAAAAATAGTATTTCTTTATTCAGAACCAGAAAAAAAAATATATATAAAAATAACATGATACGTTTTCGAGTCGATTTAGCGGCAGCGGTGCCGTTTCGGAGCCTTTCCGGCGAGCAATCGGCTTGCGTGCCGAATTGGGAGGCACGCGTGCCGATAATTCCCTGACAGTGAGCCAACGAAATGTGACATTTTTCAATAAATTCTAACGTCTCAACCCGAAAATTTTGACAATCTTATTGTAGGTTGAAACTTGCTGAAAAACTCAAAGGAAGAACTCGTTAAATAGTCGTGAAAAGTTTCAAAATTTTCGAAATTTAAAACAAAAATAAGAACCGAAGAAGTGATTGTAAAACCAGAGGAAACAAATACAACACATCATTTTTTTTCTCTTCTTTCCATTCATGTTCTTTCGATATTTGCGCCCCCGACCACACCCATTCTCCCTCCCGAATCCCATTTCTCTAAACCTCTCAATTTCCCATTAATCTCTGATCTTCCAATTTCAAAAAAAAACAATGTAAAACCATTCCACTTTTGATGTATGACTCACGAGTATCTTTCTGAAAAAAATCCGATTTTTTTCTGCAACAAAAAATGGAAAATTCTCATTATTTACGACTTGGAACCGGTTTTCTTTTCTTGTTTCAAATTCACACAATCCTTCGTTTATGGATTTTTTTTTTCAAAAATTTCTATTCAAGCGAAAATTGATAGGAAATGTGTTTTGAAACAGACCGAAATTGAACATTTTCAGAAAAAAAAACTGTAAATTTCCGGTTTCTTGAAATAATTGCAACAATAAATCAAAAACTGAAAACGATTTTTTGAGTGGGTGTATGGAAAGTTTTGAAAAAAAAAACAAATCTGAGTGATTCCTGAATAGTTTGCATGAAATAAGTATTTAAAGGAGGATTTTACGGAGCTAGTGTATGCATTTGGGATGAAAATAGACTTCATATACAAATTATTAAAGAAACTCATTTTTTTACGAAAAAAAAACTCGAATTTATTTCAATAGAACTCTAAGGATTTTAAAGGAGGGCTTTACCGAGATAATGAATTGATGAAAATAGGCTTCATACTCATTCCAAATCTATTTTAAAAATTTTCTAAAACCACCTAGAAACCGAGAAATCGCTCCTCAAAACAATGGCCTAGAAAAGGTGTCCACGGGCGAAAACCAGTCCGCAGGCATGAAAAACCCAAAAAAAAAAAGAAAAACATAAATTTAAAAAAGGACTAATATAAGCATTCTGCATAACTATTTATTAAAGAAACACGAAAAAAGGTCATAGGAAAAAGTTCGGCCAGGTACTAACATTTTCTAGGCCATTGTTTTGAAGCTCATTTTCTCAGCTTCTAGGTGGTTTTAGAAAATTTTAAAAACAGATTTGGAATGAGAATGAAGTCTATTTTCACTTAAGGTAGATTTATTATCTCCCTAAAGTCCTCCTTTAAAAATAATTTTCAGCTTTTCAACGAAATTAGAAAAAAACACTTTCTGAGTAATTCCTAATGTGCTTGAGGCGAGCTGCAAGCCACCGAAATTCTGAAAATGACTCATTTTTTTTAAACATTTCTGTTCATTGATACTTTGGAATGTCATAACTTGGCTCAACCCCGACAGATGTGCCTCAAATATTGTGAAAATAAGGGCACACACACGGAAAAACTGAAAATGTTCACGTTATAGACGAAAATTGCCAAATTTAACCCATTCAGAGCATTTTCGTGCTCCATAACTCTGCTCAAATCCTCCCAAATAAATCGATTCATCACTGATCTAAATCCTCCGCTCAACATCGCCAAATAAAAAAAAACATACTAACTTATTTCCATTCATTTTTTCAAAAAAGCAAATACTGCTTCAGCCTCCTCTTCTACTGTTTACCTTGAAACTTCCTCGATGTTGATTTTTCCGCTTAAAAACAATGAAATGTGAAAAAAACTTTAAGTTGTACTTGGAAGATGGGTGCTCAAAATAAATTGAACCAAACTTTATAAATAGCAGGTTTATGTGAATAATAACAATGAACAGAAATGAAAACCAACAAAAACAATTGAAAAAACCATCTAAATGTGAATATAACAATGTAACAAAAAACGTTGAACAAAAATTCCAAAGTGTTATTTTAAAAAATAACGAAAGTTTGGGCCACCAAATTCTAAGCAACTCTCAACCGCCTCAATGAGCTGCAAATACTGTCATAGTCAGAAATCTCTCGCCGTATTTGATTAACAAGTTTGTTGGGGTCCGGCTTTTGAGTTGAAGATAATGGCGTTTTGAGGCAGATCAGCACCTGAAAATGATGTTTTTAGAGTTGAAAAGTCATTAAATTGGAAGTCCACCAACCTCATTAACATCCTCACTCGACGAAATAACAAAAACTTGCTTGAAATGCTTCTCAACATTTCTTTTCACCTCTGCCGACACTTCATTATCCCTTGTTACCAAATTCAACAAAACCAGCCCATTCTCACTGATCGAATCGATCATGTTCGTCAAAACCTTTTCTGTCAAAAACACGGGTGGCGGGCATTGAAGTGCAGCGTCCTGATTTCCAGAAACATCAACGAATAGAGCGTCCAATTTTTCGTCTAAAAATTTTTCGAAATTTTCTAGGATTTCGAATAAATAAAATTCTAAACCTGATTTTGCAGTCTGTTCCAAATACACCAACGCATCCATGCATTTCACTTGTAGTCTTGGATCAGAATGTGGGAACGAAAAGTATTCCGTTGCGATTTTAATAACATCTGCATCTAGTTCAATTCCAATAACAGTGCTCTGAAATGCACATCACTTTAATTTTTATCGGAACTAAAAAACATCATTTCATACATAGGTGGGATTAGGTAATTTCGAAATCTCAAAGTTAAGCTCGTTATGAAGAAATTTTTTAAAGTTAAGGCGACTACAAACCGTAAAAAGCAGCAAAAACGCTGAAAAAACACTTTAAAAAACGAATATCCGAAAGTGCGTCAAGGAAAACGTCTATTTTTGGATACTCATTAAAAAAGTTAAGGTCGTTACAGCTTGTCAAGTGAAAAAAAAGTTAAACTCGTTACTAGGCTAAATCCGCGGTATCCCACCTATGATTTCATAAAAACCAAAAATGTCAATTTTTATATTTTTTCAGGATAACGTGTCAAGGCTTTATCGCGTTTTGGTTTCAAAAAATTTCAAGTCACTAAAAATTACTGTTTCATAAAAATTTAAGTACATTCGCCAATTAAAAATAAACTACTTCGGGAGAATTTCGTGAAATGCTTTTATAAAAACGTTTTTTTCAACAAATTCATCAAAATTACCTTTTTGAAAGCCCTCAATAAAAATGCTGTCAGTAGCCCTCCTCCAAGTCCGAGCACCGCCATCTGAAACAATTATTTGTATTTTTTTCGATTTTTCAATCCAAAAAAAAACGACCAACCTTCATCTGGACATCATTCCTCGCCAACGGCTGTAATGTTGAGAATGCTAATCCTGACACCATCATCTGATGAAATTCACATGAAAGTACATCCAAATCCACAATTTTTCGATTCTTTTTACCAGCTGAAATTCGCTTTTTTTGTAAATTATGTTGCGGTATTTGGAGCTCCAATACATGGAGCTCCAACTTCTAAACATGCAATAATAAACTAACTCACTCTTCATTACAGCTTCCGATTGTACCAAATTCATTGTGCTCAAAAATACCAATCTCCTCGTCAACACTCCATCATAATTCACTTCCTCCACTTGCCATTTTCCATTGATTTCCGATTCACCAGCTGCAACCTTTTTCGCCACATCAACTGTTCCAGCCGACAAAATATCGTACTGCAGAGAAAAGTTTTTAAAAAAATTTCTACTTTTAAAATAACTCACATTCCCTGTCAAATCAGTTGATCGATTGTCCAATAAACTGACAAAATGCCCAAGTTCATTTTTGATGATTTGAAGGTTTGCATAAGTCTGCTGACGATTGAGGAAAATCACAACTAGACGATCATGTCCACATTGTCGTCGGAGTCCTTGGCGTCCTTTCTCAGTGGCGAATAACCATTCGGCATCTCTGAAAATTCGTAATGACTTATTTTTTCAAATAATGCTGTAGGCGTATTTTTATTTTATTAATTTGAAAAATTGTCTTTTTCATTTCTGCAAACTTTTTGTGACGGCAATAAAAGGAAATGAATTTAGTACTTTTTTGAGAAAAAGCTAATATTAATGTGTTTCGCGTATAACGTAGATTAACATGGTTCCTTCAAAACTTCTCACCTTCCAATCGGAACAATAAACGCTGCGAATTTCTCGCACTTTTTCATCGCCACATCATCCAAAACGTACAAACGATAACGTGGTCCATTATTTCCATCTTCACCTTGGAAATCGATTGAAACTTCTTGATCTAACTTTCTGGAAGTCATTTTTTTCTTAACGAAATAAAAGATTCCTCACTTTGAGCATAAGTGAATAAACTGCGAAATTTCCTGTTCAGCAATAATCGATAATTTCATTTCATCTGAACTTTTGACCCGTTCTACTTTACTCGCATTTGATCTCCACACTTCTAATGGCTGAAAATATTAAATTTATGAAATATATAATTTTTTTTGAAGATTATAAACTTACTAAGCTAGCTGACATTGCAATCCTCAACTTCGTCGCGATAAGCACAAACACTGGCATCGGAAAACCAGATGCTTTGTTTTCCACTTTTTGAATTCGAAGAATGTATTGTTTTCTGAAAAAAATCCGATTTCGTGTAAACTGAACTATTTCAACTAAAAAAAACTATTCGATCTTGGCATAATTTAAAACAATCAAACTTGTTGATAATGAAAATGAAGCAACTCACTTCTGATTAAAATGCTCCACCCAAAAATCGATCAAATGTGGCTGAGCCAAAGTAATAATCAAATATCGTCCACCAGATTGTAATACCCGCATCACTTCATCAAACATTTTCCCCACATTTTCCTCCTCGTTTTTGCTGGCATTTGGTGGAAGGAGAGCGTCTAAGGTTCCTTTGTCAATCACTACTGTGAAAGATTCATCTTTTGAATCGAGCTGCAATTTTACCAGTATTTTTTCCAACTACTAATCAATGACTGTTCATTTTGAATTGTATGAAACCTTCCAAAAACGATATAGAATATTTTTTCATAATCATACCTTTGTAGCATCTCCTTCTTCAAATATCAATTCCTCCCTAGCTTTATTTCTCCTCCTCTGATCGGCAATAACAGACGCTTCCACATCAATACTATGAATTGATCGGAAACCATTATCGTAAAGCTATAATTGTCATTTTTTACTGATTCAATAAATTATTGTGTTCTATAAATACCTGAGAAGCCAACTCTGAGTTACCGCATCCAACTTGCAGAAATTTGTCAGATGGTTTGATATATTTCTCTAGAACACCGGATAATGATTCATAGTCACCGTACCTAAGTAGAAGAAGTTGATTTTGCCTAAAATCCGGGACTCACCATTCAAAAGGACTTTTCCTCTCCGCAAAAAACTTTTTCCAATACGCCGGATCGGTAAAATTCGCAGCGGTTTTTGGTAAAACTGACATTTCGAACACACCTAAACTTTAAAAATATTTAATTGATTCTTAAAAAATCTCCGTTCTCCAGATAGTTCGGCCTGAAACCAACAACAAAAACCTATGGAAACAATGATATATCAGTCTAAAACTGTTTATAATTCGAAATAATCAAAAACGTATTATACACGAAGAATATCACAAAATATTGGTGCAACTTGAAGAGAAAACCGAAAAAAAAATGACAAGAAAAATCACAAAATATAAAAAATGACTATATTATGATTGACTGAAAAGCGTAAACCAGCGATAAATGAAAATATTTACATAAAAAAGTATAAATTTGAGCATAATCATTTTATAAAAGCTGCCCCTGATAGACAATCAATCTAATTTTCAAGACTAGAATCTTTTTGAGAAATTTCAGATTTTTCTTTTGAAAAATCGTTAAATATCATCGTCTGAAAGCTCATCCAATAATCCTGACATACTTATGGCTCCACTTTGAACCTGTAAAATTTTGAAAAGCTTTAATTTAAGAAATTCTACTTCTTTATGTACCTGTCCTCCGACCAAACTTGTCGGTCGACCTCTTTCCAAGTTCAAATCTTCTTCTTCATCATCATCCTCCAAATCAAACCCATTATTCGTATTATGACTCAACGGTCTGTATCCTTGTGCTGTGTCCGATCGTCCCCAATTTGGATCGCTCTGAAAAAATTAGTTTTAGAAACAATAACTAGTGTTCAATACGTTTTAAAAATAAATAAAATTTGATTTTAACTTTTCTTGGAAATGGAACACCAAAAATAATTTCTTGTAACAAGATGTTTCTAAATTCCTATCCAAGATATTTTTTCCCATTAAATATTCATTTTCTAAACACTACAATAATCATAAAATAGGTTTTTTCTTCTAAACCGTGCCTTCAGAACAGTGTGTCGACATCCATAGACGAAAAATAGAATAACAATGCACATTGATGGAAACAGAAGGAATGAAAAACCCAAAGTATCCTAAAAAATGAATATTTTTCGATTTTTTAGAACAAATTGTTAAAACCGACCGTAATAGCACTAAAACCAAAGGAAAATCCATTTGCACCAGCATATCGATTTTCTTTCAATGCTCTTTTCACAACATCCATTGTACCATTGTTCGGTGTCGCTGATATATTCAAAACATGACACATCAACCCATATAAATCTATATTTTCAGGAATATCAGCAATTGTAAAATTCTCCGAAAACGCAGGCCCTCTCATCACTAAAAACGCTCGCATTTCCGATTTTTCTGGATCCATTCCATGAGTTGACGAGTTGAATCGACTCGTTCCATTTTCACCATATTGTCTGAAAATTCATAATTATTATGTTCATGTAGAGATGTTGCCAATACTGTTCCATCTGATCCTTTGTACAACTGAATGAGATCGCTGATCCAACTTTGGGCTCAAAAATTATCTCTCCAATCCTTGAACTATTGGTATAATGCCATTTCTCTGGCACATTCTTCTTCCAGTGGATATTCACTTCAAATCCATGTGTTTCAACCGCTTTTGTCAAATTATTGAAAATTGCTCTGGAAAGTGAGGATTTTTGTTTTATTTTTTTGAATAGGAAATTAACCAGTTTATTCAAAATTATCAACTTTTCACAGCTAAACACTGTCAGTTTCAAATAAAATTTAAAACGCAAACATTTCGAAATCTAGAAATATATCCAAAAAAAACGATACTTACTCTCCAATCTCACTCGAATGCGGATAGATCATATGATCCCCCATTTCGAATCCCATTCCACTGACATAATCTTTCACACACATTACATGCTTTTCATCTTTTATCTGAAAAATAATAATAAGAAAGAAAATTATACATAAAGACTACCTCAGCATGCCCGTGATCCGCCGTTAGAATTACGTTAACTTCCGAACCAAGATTATTATCATCAAATCTTTGGATAAAATACAAAAACAAATTATCGAGCTCTTTTAGTGTTTTTTCAAGCTCTCCATTATGAAATCCATTCTGATGTAAAACATGATCTGGTTCCGCCACATACCACGCCACAAAATTCATCGGATCTTGTTGTCTAGTGAACAAATCAATAATTTCATCAGCATCCTTCATCCAAGTTGTCAACGTTCCATAAGTTGTCCAAGGCTTTGCAAGCTTTGGCTTATGTGGTATATAGGGAAATGGGGACTCCCCATTTGGCCAATAAACTGTTGCAGACCTCCGAGAAGTTTCCCATCTTTCGTTTGTTAGCCAAATTGGGTCAGCTTTATACCAGAATTCTGCTTGTGATGCATTTACAACACCTTCCTTATGCGTTGAATTAAAATAATCCCATAATTGTTTTGTGTCGGCGTCGAAAAAATAATTTCCAACTATTCCGTGAGTTTCTTCGTTCATCCCGGTTGCGATACTCATATGGTTTGGCGCCGTATATGTAACGTATTGGGATTTTGAGCCAGATGTGAACCACGTACTCATTGATGCCCATTTATACATGTTCGGCACCTAGAAGTACAGTAATTAATGATTGGATCAAAAACAAAAACGTCGATTCTTTATCTAGTTTATATCTTCAAATTTTATAAAAATTTACCAAATCTTTGTTCAGCAAATCATGTCGAAACCCGTCAAACGATATAAGTAATAATTTCGGGTGTCTGGATAGGGAAAACGTCGGGATAAAACCTTGCAACAGAACTAAAAATTGAAATATCCATTTTATGTACATCTGAAATAGAAAATTCCATTATATAGTTCAGAAAAAAGCTTTAAAACTCAAAAATTGGGAATTTTTCGTTGAAAAAATGTTGTTTTCCTCGATAACTACAACACGCATTTTCTAGGCCCTTGAAATTTGGATTTCTCTTCCATCTATTTTTTTCTGCGCGGTTTTCCAAATTTTAAAGTGTTTTTAACTAGTTTTCCACAATAATTTAAGATTTTTCACACTTTTGAGCCGTCACACCTTTAAAACCTTTTTGAAAATAAAATCTTTATGTCAATGGGTAATTGAAAACACTTAAAAACGGCCTACCGGGACCAAAAAAAAGGAATACAGTAAATAAAAACTTCTATTTAAAAAATTTAATAAAAAAAGCGAAAATCTATCCAGAACAATTAAAAACGATGGTGAACCCTACTGTCTAACGACTAAATTTTAATCATGGATGGTAGTGAAATATTGAAAAAAAGTGAATAAAAACATTTTTGGCTTAAAAAATTAATATTTTCCAATGAAAAAGAGTATATAACTTACTATGTATATTTTTATGTATAATCGGATATGTATTTACAAGAATATAAAAATAGACGTTTGATAATAATAATAAGTAAGTAGATAATAAGAAAAACAATTAGAAAATAATGAAAATATCATAAGCAAGTGAAAAAAAACGTGTGGGCAAGAGAAAATAAACTCTATTCATAAATTCATAGAATCTGTGGAAAACAAAAAATTGATCGAAATTTTCAAAAGTGAAATTATTGGATAAGTGACAAGAAATCATCGCAATTTCCTAAATCAGAGAGAAATGTGGAGTCGGCGTCGTCGAGAAGTGATGGGAATGGTGACGAAATCTGAAATTATTTTGTAATTAAAAAAAAAAAGGAATTTGAGTATATGGAATTTTTAAAGAAACTAATTTTTTACGAAAAAAAACTCGAATTTATTTCAATATAAATCTTAGGATTTCAAACATTCTAAAAAAATAAATCTGTGCTGTCTTTTGCCCCAGCACTACTTAAAGGAGGATTTGACGGAGCTAATGAATGCATCTGGGATGAAAATAGCCTTTATGCTCATTCCAAATCGGTTTTTAAAATTTTCTAAAACCACCTAGAAGCCGAGAAAACGAGCCTCAAAACAATGGCCTAGAAAAAGTGTCCACCTGCGAAAACTAGTCCGCAGGCATGAAACATCCAAAAAAAAAAACATAAATTAAAATGAAAAAGTACTAATAAAAGCATTCCGCATAAGTATTTATTAACGAAACACGAAAAAAGCTCATAAGAAAAAGTTCGGCCAGATGGCCTCTTTTTCTAGGCCATTGTTTTGAAGCTCATTTTCTCGGCTTCTAGGTGGTTTTAGAACATTTTAAAAACAGATTTGGAATGAGAATTAAGTCTATTTTCATTTAAGGTACTTTTTTTTATTAGTTCCTCCTTCGATTTTTTAATTTGCTCCAAAATATGATTTATATTATTTTCTTTTTCTAACAAAAAAACAAAGTTTTCAAAAAAAAAATGTTTTCACTTACCACCGGTGGCGAATACCCCGCATTAATCAACGAATTCGACGAATTGGCATGAGACAAGAAAGTCGATCCAAAATCGGTATTATTTCGTGGCGACGATGTATTTTCATCCGTTGTTTGAGTAGACGCATCACTTCTTTTCACCATCATCCGATTTCGCGCAGACAATGATGACGATGATGTCATCGTCTGATCCATTAACGGCGGTGTGATGCTCTGTAAAAACGACTAAATCTCACTTAGCAATTTGTTCTAGTTGATTGCGTCACTCCGTGATTTATTATGCCATTGAACTAATATTTATCAGTGTTTTATTAATTTTTCCAAGCTGATAAATTAATTATCATCAAAGAAAAGGTAGGTAAGAGATAACATTCAAACTGGAATGCGGAATTCGAAGTTTGAACTTTAAAGCAAAAAACTAAAAAATCATTGCTAAACATCAAAACTCAAATCACCTCCAGTGAAATTTCAGCAGGATTCTCGAACAATGGCGGACTGATACTGCTACTAATCATCTGATCTTCAAACACGTGACCACCGAACATTTCAGCCAAAAGAGTGTCGCCACTTTGTCTTCCGCCGAGCGCTTGACAAAAGTGCAAATTTTCGCTCATCAGACCGGAGAGAGTCTGAAAATAAAGTATTTAAAATTTTTCATTTTCTTCCAAACACTCACCGTAATAGTTGGTAGTAATAAAAGCAAATTTCCAAATCTACTACTAGCTGAATAAATGGGATGAAGTTCCTTCACAATTTGGAACAACATATCTTGCACCTTATCACGAAGCTCCGAAATTGAAGCTCTTGCCTGCTCTGACAACCCTTTCGAGTCTGAAAACCATTTGTTCGTATAAATTTCCAATAATCGAAATCTTACTCGGATTCAAAATAATAATAGCTTCCAACGGCACAATTTCCTCCTCTTTCAGATTGAACTTTCTCAACGGAGTAACCAGTTCATTGAGCATTCGATCGATTAGAACATTTGAAAGATGGCTGAAAATTATTTGGAAATTATCAGAAGAATTAATATAAGAATCTTACTTGGTTTCATTAAACTCTGGAGGTAGACGTCTTGGTACATAAGAGTGACTACATAGGCATAAAATGTCTGGATTTTTAGTGTTTTGTGCAGTTCTCGCGGCAATGTTGAAGATTGTCAGCGGTGAATAACATGATTTGACTAGTGCTACCTGCAAATTATGATAATTTTAAACAAATTATGGTAATTTCAAAAAAGTTATTTGGTTTCTGATGTTTTCACTCGAATCTGGCACCCTGTCTTTAAGGGATAAACCGTATTTCGAAAATTAATATATTTATTAGAAACTAGGCGCTCCACGAACCTTATCCTCCGTATCTACCGGCTCTCCAATCTCCGTTAAACTGTCCACCCAATCAACCGCTGCAATTGCTCTCCGATGTGCAATAACACTCAATTCTTCTGATCTTGCCATTCGAAACGGCTCATATCTCATCTCCATCCTTCGTCCATCCATCGCCGGTTTTGATTCAAACATCTCGCGAAGTGATATACTTTTCGGATCTTTTGCCGTATTTTGTGCACTCATATTATTATCCCCCTTCACCACTTTATCTTCAATACTCATCAATTGCATCAACAATATTCTCGTCTCAACAGGCAGTTTTCTTGACCAATCATCCCCTTGCAATCTCATCATATGATTCAGTAGCTCCTCATCAATTTGCTTCTTCTTTATCCTTGGCACTTTTTGCTTTCCTGTTAAATCACGATCAGGTCGAACCGCTTTTGGATCCATTCCAACTTCAATACATCTCTGGAAGCGACAGAAACGGCAGCTGTTTCGTTGGACTGTAAAAATTGTTAAATTAATTTCAGAGTATTTTCTTGAGGAAAAGGCCTTGTTGAATAAAGATAAAGATATGATAAACACTTACATTTATCAACAATACAATTGTTTCCAAATCTACAAGCATATCGATATTTCCCAGTCAATGTCCGCCGGAAGAAACCTTTGCATCCATAACATGCCAAAACCTGAAGATAAATGAATAGAATATATTTCTGAGATCTTCTAAATAAACTCACTCCATAATGCAATTTAGCCGTCCCATCTCCACAAACCGCACAAATGGCTTCATTTGTCGATGCGACTTGTTGATGATGTTGATGTGCTCCACCACCACCATTCATCTGATGTCCACGATCCGAATGTGCAGAACTGTTACGAATAACATATGTTGTATTTCCAACGGTTCCCGATGATGCTGAAGAAGCGGCAAGCATTGAAACCGGTACTCTGAAAAATGTGAAACGTTCAAGAGATCGACACAATATATCACGAATGATGTTGATTCATTAGTTAATTTCCTAGAAACATTTGATGTTTTTCGTCATTGATTAAAGTTGATTCGCTGTATTTTGATCGAGTCTATTTATCAAGGTCAAATTCTGATTGTAAGACAGAGAAATAGTATTTCCCTTTTCTGTATTTTTTTAGAAACATGCAATAAACAGAAGAAAATAGATTTATTTGATTTGCAAAAAAGTTTAATGTTCTGATCGAACGTTAAACTTTTGATTTACTTTGAAAAAGGGAAAATTCCTTCTGTGGATGATCGCAAAAAAATCCGAATATTTTTCGAAAAAGCACAGTTTTTTTGTAAAATGAGCAATAACTTGAATTAATGCATTGACATGAAATAATAACTTTGTAAACGTTAATCAGAGCTTTTTAGAGTTTAGCAGTAATATGAAAATATATTAAAGGCAGCATGCCAGGTAACACTATCCTAATTCAAGGGGGAAAATCAAAATTCGAATGGGAGCCCTAATGGTCGAAAAAAACAAATGTAATATGTAGACACGTTCAAATAATTAGTTTCGCGCCAATTCTGACCGTTGGTTTTGATCTACCCAGAAAATCTAATTCTCTCACAAAGTCATGCTATTTTTACCTGCGATATTGTCAAGTTAAGTTAAAAATTTTGGAGCATCCAATTTTTACTAAAAGACCGCAGTGCAACCGCTCGCAGCTAGAAATAGCATTACTTTGTGAGACACTTAGATTTTCTGGGTAGGTCAAAAACAACTTGCATGATCAAGAATATTTGAGTTAACGATACACTTAAGACTCAAATTTTTTTAGATTATCATAATAGATCAAAAATTGGTCAATGTGCAAAATTCGAGCAATTTTTATGCTCTTCAGTTTTTCGACTTACCTCAATGCCACATGGCGAAAAAGGTTACTTTGAAAAAAAATTTTAAAATTCGTTCGAGTCCAGCATATTAACAAAAGTTGTCAAAAAATGACACTTGTTTTGAAAAATCATGAATTTTCAAATTTCCAAAATTTCAAAATTTTGTCTTTTTATTGGACCCTTAACAGGGTATTCATAATTTGAGCAGAGTTCATTTGTAATATCAAACAATAAATTCCTAATAATCATATAATTCTTCCCCCCCCCCCCCCATTTCCTGTGCCATTCAGCAAATTTCAACGTTCTTTGGCACTTCCCTTTCTGCACACGAGAAAACTGCAAAATTCACATGGAAAACTACATTATTTTCCATTCGAAAAACCGGAATTTTCAGATTAAAAATTAATTCCTGTGGATGCCTATACAATAAACCCCACGAGAAAAAAAGAGACCAATAGATGATTTGGGTTTCAAAAGAATGTATTGCCCCTCATAAAAGAGCTTTAATTGATAAGAAAATCGTCGCAAAAAAAAAGGCTCGTAAAACTGTCGCTAAAAAAAGATACAATTTTCAAAAATCATTTATGGTGTGAACGAAGAACAATTTCCGCATTTTCAAAAGTTGCAGTTTTGCCGAAAAATATTTGGAATGGGCGAGAGAAGTTGATAACAAATGCAATTAAAATTATTTTAATGACGATGATATTAATATTGTCATCAAAAAAAAATTGAAACTGCTGAGCATCATATTTAATCAGAACATCGTAATTTTCAAAAACTGACTTCAAAAATTGGAAAAAATTTCCAAAATTTCGATTTTGACCTACCCAGAAAATCTAAGTATCTCACAAAGTCGTGCTATTTTACCTGCGAGCGGTTGCGCTGCGGTCTTTTAGTAGAAAATGGATGGTCCAAAAATTTTAAGTTGACAATATTAACAATTAGAAAATGAAATTTAAAAGAAACCTTACGGATAAAAAAATTATTTTTTAATCCATTAATTATCAAATATTCAGGCTGCTCAACCCCACAGACGCTTCGCACGCACGCGACGCGGATGCCGACACCCAACACACTGGAAAATTTGAAAATTAATTTTCCCCCGAATTTTTCAGTGTGGTTTGCATTGAGAGCCTCCGCGTTGCGTGCGTGCGAAGCGTCTGTGAGGATGAGCATCCCGAGTTCACAATAATTAAGATTATTTTTAGAAAGCCCGCCCCTTTTTTGCAATCACGGCGCATCATTCGAATATCGAAACATTGATTTTGAAAATGAAATAGAAAGTCTTTAAAATTGAAATTCCAAATCGATTTTTTCTTAAAATTTCAAATTTTCAGAAAAAAGAGATTTCAGAGATCAATTCCAGAAAATTTAATCGTTTGAAGCCAAAAAATTAATAAGTCGAGTCTATATTTCAATTTTTCTTTGAAGGTTGAATTTTTTTAAAGAAAAACTAGTAAAACATATCCGAATAAAAAAGAACGAAAAAAAAAATCAATGAATGACCCAAACCACTATATTGTAAAAACCGCATGCAGATATACATAAAATTGATAAGAAAAACATTTCGACAATGAACATTTATATGTCTCGTTTGAAAAATTCTAATGGATAGATTTATCAATACAGAGATACAGGTTGATAGAATTCAACAAACATACAGAAACGAATTTTTTTTGTTGAAAAAAGAAAAAAAAACACAAGACATAGACAATCACATCTTTCTGTGTTCTTTTTTCCTAACCCCGATTTCGGTATGTTTTCAATTTGTTAACATATATGTACAACACCAGTCTATCATTTTTTTTCCTCTCCTGTTTTTAAAGTGTTGGTTCGAGTAGTGTGCAAATGAAGAGCCGTACTAGGAACAAAACAACTTTAGAGAAATTGTGGGGAATTATATAACAAGGAAATAAAAATTGAGGTATTAATGAATAGGTGTATTCAAATTTAAATATTATTTTTTTTTGTAGAAACCCTTCATCTTGGCCACAACTTGAAAAATATATAATTTTGTCCAGTGCTTGTCCTTAAAGACAATGTGACACTTAATCTAACGCACAGTTAATATAATTTTTTAAACCTCAAATGAGAGTGAAATCCTTAAGTAATGAGCTCTCTACTACAGGAGTTCAAAATACCGAAAATTGAAGACCTTCACGAAACGCGATTTATTTCTGTTTTCATTCTAAAGCTATCCATTTTCACTGGAACTCTATCTTTAAGAGAGGAATATACAAATGTTTCATTCAAAAGTTGTTGAATTCGATGAAAAATTCAATTTTTTCTAAACCAATTAGGCAACAAAAAAGCATTTTGAGTCGAACTTAGCCAATTTTTTTCCAAATTTCTACAAAATTAAATTCCAGCTCTCTGTGAGATATTTTTCAACGAAAATTATTCCAAAAAAATCCCCGAAAACCCCATATCTCGCCGTATCAAATTATTCCAACACCCAAAATTGATGCAATACTTCCTGCCACGTCATTATCTTTTTTTCCAAAAAAAAAATTTATTACCCTACATTTTATTGCCAAAAAAAAATCGGATCATCGTTTTTTTTTTCCCGCTGCCTCACTAATGATCCCATTCCCATTTTTCACAACCCAACCCAAAAATATATATCTAGCACTCAAAAAAAAGTAAACAATAAAAAATTCGATATTCCATTTATTAGTCACATGTTGTTTCCAACAATTTTTCAAAACCGATTACAATCTCCTGCCGCAGATCATTTATACCGATAAATTGGAAGTGTTGAAAAAATGCGAATTTTTTTTAATAAAAGAAATTTTTTGTAGTTTTGACCAACTATACTAAAAATAGTGTAAAAATAGTGCAATTCTATTTTAAAAACAATTTAGAAATTCGCCAAGTTTTCGATTTCTTATCTCTGGAAAACGTTGGCCATTATCATATTATGATACGTGTGATAAATTAGATGTCTGTTATTGGAGAAGAAATGAGAACATTGGGAAATTGGTTTTAGAGATTAAAAAATCTTTGTTTATTTATGAGAAAAAAACGTTGAAAAAGAGCGAAAATATGACCAAAAATTGGTTTCTAGACCATTATTTTCACATTGTTTCCAGACTTTCGAAAATATGTTTAGAATCAATATTAAAGGAACTTATTGTTAAGTTAAAAATTTTGGATCATCCATTTTCTACTAAAAGACTGCAGCGCAACCGCTCGTAGGTAAAAATAGCACGACTTTGTGAGAGACTTAGATTTTCTGGGTAGGTCAAAACCAACTTACATGATCAAGAATATTTGAGTTTACAATAACGATCCGGGATTTAAAAAAAATTAAATCGGCTCTTTTAGATCATACCAATCCACTCTTAGTTACAAAAAAATTTAAAAAAAAAGTTGTGCAAGTTTTAAAAAAGTGCAATTTTGAGAGGGACTAACATTTGGGAAGTTAGTCCCTCGGACGTAAAAACTTCTGTGGACATCCAAATTTAATTTTTTTTCCATTTCTTGGTTCTAATGTCCCTTTTTTCAGCCAGTAATCTTGGTGGGAACTTTGTAAAGCCGAGGGACTAACTTTTGGGAAGTTAGTCCCTCGAATATTACCGTCCAATGTTTCTGAATTTTGTCGATTTTTTGCACTTTTTTTGTAAATTAAATATATTTTTTTGAATTTTTCGTTTTAAGATTGGATTGGAAGGCTCAAAAATTGTCGGTTTTATAGGAAATCACGAGTAGTTAAGAAAATCTTTAATGGCCTAGAATTCCAAACTGACATATATTCTTAAAAAATTCTTTCGCAGGGCTTCAAGGCCTCAAATATCACGAAAAAATAAGAAAATCAAAATTAAGAACGACTTAAACTAACCTCTCAACTCTCACCACCCTCGTCGCTTGCCTAACACCATTCCCCCCGCCATTCGTTGTGGTAACTCCCGCCGGCGACGTCGTCATCGCACTCGACTGCTCAGCATCCAAATAGTCATCCATATAATCATCCATATAATCATACTCCATCTCATAATCCAAGTCCTCAATCTTCGGCATCCTCCTGATCGGCCCGCCACCGCCTCCGGATCCTCCCGTCGTTGAGGCGGCGCGGTAAAAATGTCCGTGTTGCGTGTAGTTCGAAATTTTGGCTGCCCTGAAAAATGACTGTTTTTTTCTCTTTATTTTTTCCCCCCGCGACGACACTTTAGTTTCAAACTGTTTCTTTTTTTTGTCTGTTCAACAACACGAAATCCGCAAAGGGCAACAGATTTTCGAAATAAATATGTACAAAATTATAATTATGGCCGCAAAACGGAGAGAGAGACGCAGAGAAAAAAGGGAATATTATATACAATGTATATATTATATGTATTTATATGAATTCGTATATGAAACGGGCTGTGGCTGGACGATGGAGGATTATGTGAAGATTGATGATGATGATGATTTGGATGACGATCATGACTATGATCGGAAAAAAATCTACATGTTTGTAGAGGTAGAGACAATAGAGAGTATTCGAATTTTCAATGAAATATATCATATTTTACGAATTTTTTGAAAAAAAAAACGTTTCTTTATCTTTTTATCAATCTTTCTAGAAAAATAAGAAGATGATCCAATATAAGTCTATGGGCTACTTCTATGATGGCAATTTCCAACTTGATTTTTCCGAAAATTTGAATTTTCTAATTCTCAAAATTCAAAAAATCAATACTCAACCATTTTGCAACGCTGATAAACGCCTAACCCAATTTAAACGAGATATAAAACAGTTCGACAAAAAAAAGAGAAACCGATAAAAAGTACTGTTTCAGCTAGAATTCGAAAAAAAAGTACGTGGAAAATTTGCCAACAGTATCTATCTCTAGTATCAGTTAATTTTTTAAAACGGAAATTTGGGAAAAAAATTGTTGATAAGTTTGCCATCAACTATTACCCAGAAGCAGAAACGCCACGAATACGCAAATGAGCTGATAAATTTATTACATTTTTTAGATAATAAAACAATTCAAGTTCGAGAACGAAAAATTGTTTGATTGATTAGATTTTCCGGTAAGCGGAGAGTGCAACACAAACTGTTTACGTGACAAGATGGAATTTTTTTTGTTGCAAATTAAAGATTTTTTCGGAATTTTTCAAAATAGGTTATCGTGAAGCCTCTAAATTTGTAAATCCCCCTTTAAATCTTGTAGAATTAATTTTCTGGACAACAACGTTTAGTCATTTAAAAGCTTAAATTTTTCTGCAGATTTTTAAATTTGGGATGTCAATTATCAATTTTTTTCAGATGGAATAATCAACGCAGAATTAAAAATTAATTGAAAATTAATTAAAATCGCTCAAATTTTGGACACCCACTAAGAATTTTGCTCAAAATGTTACCCGTTTCTATCAACTTTGAGCCATTTGTTTGTCTTGCCACGTCATTCCATAAAAATCGAAAATTATGATAAATGTTTTCAAAGTTCAATATTTCAGATTTTTTAGGGAATTATGGGAAATATAAAACGGTTAAATTTTTAAAAAATTGATTTTAAAAAATTGACGTGGCAGCATGCCAGAAAAAAAGTTTAAAAAGTTGCGTAATTGCTAATAACTACGATTTGAAAACCTAAACTTTGAGAAATCAAAAAGTTCTTTAAAAGCTCAAAATTTCGATTAGAAAATCAAGAAATAGTCTTAAATTTACTTTCTCAAATTAGCGTGTCAAAATCCTTAAAATTTCTAGATTCATGGATCTCAAAAGCTTATGCTTAATATTGAGTTCACCTTTGTCAATCAGTCTTTTTTTATCCAAAATTTTTATATTCTAGAAAAATAAATAATAACAAATTTCGACATGAAACACATTAAACAACCATCAATTAAACCCCATCTCGATTCGAATTTACGTATACATCTATTATCTTCTATATTCGTACTGATAAAACGATGAAAAGGGACACGAAAATTAGCGAGAAATACAAATACAATTTAAGATAACAATAAAACAGACAGAGAGAAAGAGAATGGACGGAAATGAAATATTTCTGTCATTGATACAACCGAAAAAAGTAGGCGGGACTTAGGCGGGCAGGCGCCGCCACTGCCGCCGGCGGCATGCTAAAATCAAACCTCCTGCGGTTTCTGTACAGATAAAAAAAAATAAAGCAATAGTAATAATAATATAACGAAAAACCTGCATTTACAATACGTAAATTGAGAATTATTTTTGATCTTTCAGTTAGCTTTTGTTCAAGTTGAAACCCGTAAACGGTCAGGTTTGAGAGGAAGGTTTAATGAGAACAAAAACAAGGGGGGGAGGGGATGTCCTTCGAGAAATTACAAAAAAAAGAGATAGGTGTGTTTTGTGGACGGACAACACAAAAACCAATAACGATGTTTGATATCGAACGAAATCGGTAAGATGATGATGATGAACTTGTGTTTTTACGGTTTGATTGTCTTTCGGGAGAGAGAGAGGGAGGAGAAGGAAGTTGTTGAACAAATGAGATTATCATGGTTTTTTTAAAAAGTGATATGTTGTTCGTGACAGAATTTTTTGGAAGGTCTAATCAGGTCGTACTATAATATATTTTTAGGACTAGGATTATATTTGGAATGAGTATAGGATCAAAAAAAATTTATTGAAATATGTTGTCAGAAATTATCAAAAACCCCCATAATGAAAACATGTCAAAAAACTAATTTTTATTCAGAAATGGCAGAATTTACATGATCCAAAAATAGTTTACGAATTCTGTCATCTGAAAACCACATCTTAAAGACATTATCTCACTGAATTTTTTTATTTGCAGCGAGGGAATTTCAGTTTTCATCATTTCGTGTTAAATGTTATTGATTCAATATTACTAGATTTTCAGCTTGCAATCTGACTTGGTTTTATGTTTAAAAGTTTTTTCGCAATTAATGTTGTATCACGGTGGGATAAAGTGAAACGAAATAAAGTGAACTACGGTATTCTGATTGTATTCTTTAATGTATTAACACATCACGAACAAAGCGTTGTGTGTGTACACCTTTACGACAAATTGCACACACGCCAAAATTCGAATTTTTTACAAAATGCATTTTAACGCCTACAACGCATGAAAAAAATGAAGGTTTTGCGTTAAATACATAAACAGCTGAATATAACGCGTTTTGTGAAACCGTGCCGCACAATTGCAAAAATGCCACACCCAAAAAACGCCCGCTTTTTTGCGTTCAATTTTTAATTTTTTAATTGTCGTACTGAATTTTCTTAGTTATAGTCGGTTCACTTTAGCGCAGCGTGCGTATATATTTTATAAAAATCGGTAATTTTAGCATTAGATTTTCGAATTTTTCGATTGAGCGAGTTAAATTGAAATTAGTGGCACATTGTCTTTAAATCAAAACATTAGGTTGCATCAGATAGAATCTTCATCTATGGAAATCTTTAGAAACTTATGAAAAATTGGAGAAAGAGCAAAATAAATACAAAAAATACAATGAAAAAATGAACTTTTAGATCAAATTTATACCCCATCGTTTTCTGAACGCTTTTTTCCATCTTTTCAATTACCAAAAAATCAAGCAAACAAGAAAATTCAAACCAAGTCCAAACTGCAACATTTTGGTCTCCAAATAAATTTTGTCGGGAAACGAAATCATAAATATTTAATTATTTATGATTCAGAGATAATTCTGTTACCATGTTCAACTTTTCCCGTATAATTCGTAGAGGATTATTCAAAACAAATCCTTCTCAACACGTTGTAAATTGATGTTCAAAGTGTGTGGATTTATAGTACTTTGAACTTCTTTTTTTTTGCCTTTCTGCAGCATGTTCTTGACCAAACAATGAATCAGATTGAAATTGAATATCAGGGAGATATCAAAAACCTGGGCGGTGAAACAGGGAGGGGAATGACCTTTGTTTTTCGGCGTTTGAATTCATTCGGGTTTGATTTTTGGAATTTCAGCAGGGATTCGAAAGGTTCAAGGTGTAAAACCGGTTGGATAGTTCTTTGAATTCTTGAGAAAAAAAAACAATCAGAGAAGATGATTTATCAGAAAACAACAAGCAACTACAACACGCGGTTGATCGGAAAGACCAAACTGGGTTCAAGTTAGTAATACGTGTTGTGATTGTTGAATTGAGAGAAGGTGAAGTTTCGTAGGGTTTAATGCTAGGTTTCACGGTTCTATCAATACTTTCGATTTTCTATCAGAGCTGCGTTACGTGGAAAAACATGGTTATCACGTTTTTTTCTGAAATTCAGATCAAATTTACGTTTAAAGGAGCGAATTACGGAGCTAATAAATGTAGCTTAAATGAAAATAGACTTCATTCTCATTCCAAAACTGTTTTTAAAATTTTCTGAAACCACCTAGAAGCCGAGAAAATGAGCTTTAAAACAATGACCTAGAAAAAGTGCCCACCTGGCCGAACTTTTCCTTTGATCGTGTTGTACTAATGAAAGTTTACGGAAAATGCTTAAATTTGTTCCTTTTAACTTATTTTTTCATTTTTTTGGATTTTTCATACGTTCGGACTAGTTTTCGCCGGTGGCCCCTTTTTCTAGGCCATTCTTTTGAAGCTCATTTTCTCGGCTTCTAGGTGGTTTTTAGGAAATTTTAAAAACAGATTTGAGTATGAGTTGAGTTCTATTGTCACCCCAGTTCATTAGCTGTGCAAAGCCATCCTTTAAAGGTAGTGAGCCAGTAAGTATGGAATTTTTAAGCCAAAAATTAGAATCGAATCTAAAAACTGCTCAATTTGTCCTAACAATGTTCATTCATACCAAAGGTGACCGGTCTTGAAGAAAAATTTCAAAAAATAAATCAAAATTTAGAAAAAATAAAATTTAAACATTCAAATTGCTAAAATAAATGGAATCCTGTCTTTAATTCGAAAAATTGAACCTTTGAACGAGTTATAGACCTTTTCCCTTATTATTTCCCTTCTAAACGTGCCTACGTGAAAAATATGGAAAAACAGGTTTCTAAATTTATCTCCACAACTTGCAAAAAGTGATCTTTGTTTAGTGATATTTTGTCAATATGACGATAAAAATTAGCATAAAACTGTTGCGAAAAAAAAAACCACAACATCAATGCAGAAATTCCAGGAATTTTCTAGTAACAATATATATATATATACACATTTCCATGTACTTGGGGGTAACAAAAAAGTTTCTAAACATTTTCGTGAAACGAAAGTGAGAAACTATAAAAGCGTGACGACGAAAAATGCATAAATGGGTGATTTTGTGGATTTACAAAAGGGATGGTGGGGGATATATCGCTTGTCAGGTTTTACCCGCAGAAACCACAATTTTTGTCACAAATGACCTTTTGAAAAGGAGAAGGGAAGACGAAATTTTATGACTTTCTTCGTGTAAAAATATGAATTCAGTGGATTTTTATTCAGTATTTTTACTTCTCCCAGATTTGAGAAACCTGACAATTTATACTTAAAGGAGGGCTTTAAGGAGCTAATAAATGTACCTTAAATGAAAATAGACTTCATTCTCATTCCAAATCTGTTTTTAAATTTTTCTAAAATCACCTAGAAGCCGAGAAAATGAGCTTCAAAACAATGACCTAGAAAAAGTGTCCACCTGGCCGAACTTTTTGCTATGAGCTTTTTTCGTGTTTCGTTAATAAACACTTATAATTCAGATTTTAAAATAAAATTCTGTTAGTCTAGAATTTTTCTTCAATTTCTAGCTCGAAACCTGGTTTCCATGAAAAAAACACGTTTTCCAGTAACCTTCGAACTTTCGTGTCAATAAAATTTCAACAAAAAAAAGTGATAACCAAAATGTTGTAAATTTGTGTTACATTTATTTGACTACCTATTGAACTATTATCTTTTTTCTTGCTGAAATGATAAAAAAATTTGCTGCAACAAGGAAAGGAGAAATTCCAACTTTCGTTTAAACTGTCAAAAAATGAACTGAAAAGGAATCAAATGTCTACGAAACGTATCCAGATGGAATTTAGAAGGGATTAACTTCACTTCATAAAAAAAACAACGATGAAACAAAGTGATAAATCATGTCCGTATTTTGGAAATGAAACTGTGGAACAATACGTAGAGCGATCAGAACAGTTTAAAATGAAGGTTTGAAAGAAAAACAATCGGTTTTTGGAAAAAAGGAATGTCTCGAATTAGGAAATTAACAAATGTTAAATTATCTGCGAAATTAAATTTAAGAAATCTTTAGAAAAGAAATGAAAAGTAAACCTATTCTAAGTAAGAGCTCGTTTAAAGGAGAGCTCTACGGAAATTGTAAATGCTGCAAAATCGGTTAAAAATGTAATCCTTTTATATAACTGGGTAAGGAGGCGGGGCGTGTGGCGTGGGTAACTGGGATGAGGAATTTTTCGAAACCTTTTCTTGCGGATTTTCATTTCTTCATTTTTTTGTTGTCATTTCTGAGTTGAGATTCATTCTTTAAAAAATTATTCAAAGAGAATGTTCGTTCTATTGTGATGGCTACTTTTAATGGAAACGGTGAGGTGAGCTCGAGTAAAGAACTCTTTTCAGATTCATTTTTTTATTTAAGCAGCTAATTATAACCGTTCGATATAAAATCAAGTGTGACCATTATGGTTGGTTTTTTTTAGAATATTCCAGTGGAATTTTTTAAAATTTAGATTAGGAGCGTTTCACCGCGCAGCGGCGTTGGAAAAACGATCAAAACTATTGGAATGCGTGCCGAAGGCACGGAAGAAGCGAGCCGAAGGCGAGCTTCTTCTGTGCCTTCGGCTCGCATTCCAATACTTTTCGATTAAGAAATTTCGGTCCCCACAATTAAATTCAGAAGGTGTGAAATCGCTAAATAATTGAAAGTAAAACTCCTGGTTTTATATACCGAAACAATAGTGAAAAAATTACAAAAAACTAATAATGCAAAAAATGAGCACCAAGAATCGAAACTTGGTCTCAAAAACCACCAACTTCCGCTCACTTGCGGTCAGGAGTTCGATTCCGGGTGCACGTTTTTTTTTTCACATTTTTAGTTTTTCGTAATTGTTATATATGAAAATAGACTTCATTATCATTCCAAATCTGTTTTTAAAATGTTCTAAAACCACCTAGAAGCCGAGAAAATGAGCTTCAAAACAATGGCCTAGAAAATAGGGCCACCGGCGAAAACTGGTCCGCAGGCATGAAAAATAAAAATAAAATTTTAAAAACATAAATTTTAATTTTTAAAAAACATAAAAAGTACTAATATAAGCGTTCTGCATAACTATTTATTAACGAAACACGAAAAAAGCTCGTAGGAAAAAGTTCGGCCAGGCGGACACGTTTTCTAGGTCATTATTTTAATGCTCGTTTTCTCGGCTTCTAGGTGGTTTTAGAAAATTTTAAAAACAGATTTAGAATGAGAATGAAGTCTATTTTCATTTAAGGTACATTTAATAGATTTCAGGAACCAGAAATGAGTCGCAGTACGCAACGAATCGCGGCAATTTTTGTAAAAAAACTGATACTAATCAAATTTTAAGGACCTTTGCAGTGATCGGCTGTGTTTTTCGCATCTCACTGCGTGACCTTATACGATTTTTTAGTTGCGCCTTTAAAGCAAATTTAATCTTTAATTTTTCATATTAAAAAAAAAGTTTCTGCATAGAAAAAATTATTTTTTGACTCTTCGTGCAAACTCTTTTAAAAATCAAAAATCAACAAATTCATCGTTAAAATATAATATTTACTGTAAAGCTTAAAATTAGGTGGTGGCCTCTTGAAACTGATAATGATAATAATGATAGAAATTCCTCTAAAAATGATGCCCGAATGCCCGTTTCAAACATCATCAATTCATAATACAATTATCAATTACACGTTGCGCCGTATGACGAAAATCTGGGAAAAAAATTTTTTTCGAGGAGTCGGGAGTCGTAAAAATATGCACAGGGCATGCATATTTTTCTTATCATCTAAACGAAATTGTTTTACTTTTTCTTTGATTTTTGAATTTTCTCCTTTCAAAATTTGTGGAATTGAACTTTGTAGTGTGGAAATTTGATATTTCAAGAATATTGTTTCCACGTGTCAAAAAACCCTTGAATTGAATTTTATTGGAGTATTAAAAATATTTGAAACAAAATGGTTTTTTTCTGAATGACTTGGCAAGAAATATTGAACATTTCTCAAAAAAATAACAAAACAAATAAAAGATTTCCAAAAATTGATCAAAATCAACTGATGATGATGACCAATTGGTGTTCATCACTCAGAAGAAGAGAATAAGAGAAACTGATTGAGGTTTTCCACGAAATATTTCAAAATAACAGCAAAAGAGTGTGCAAAATGACGATGTTTAGAGAAACCGAAAAATAAACAACGTTTTGTGGACAAAAGGTCACTCGTTTCCCACAATTCTCTAACCCCTCTCTCAAAAACCTCTTTTTTTGAACCGAAATGACAAAAACAAGACGTTTTCTTAGCTTCGAGGAAAAAAGTCGAGACCAAAATATCACTATTGAATTTCGTTCAAAATCATATCATCATCATCATATTCATTTTAATGATTGTCGGTAGGTCTGATGAAAGAGGTTTCAGACGGCTAGAAAATTGCAAAAAAATCAACATTTTTCTTTGAAAAAGTGGAAAAATAACAACAGCACAAAACCAAATGACGTTGAAAAATCAAATATGAATCATCATACTAGAAAATAGGATGAAAAGAGGGCGGAGCTTAAACTGCGACGGGGGGCGCGTTGTCGGAAAATTATCCGCTTCAAGGTTTTAAAGTTAACCCTTTAGAACCTCAAAAAAATGAAACATTTTTTAAAAAGTGGGCGGAGTCTCATCTGCAAACCGTTCATGCTTTCGGAAGAGAATTTTTCGGAATAGAGAGGAAACTATACAAATTTGCAGCTTCTGTGGCAAAAAATGGAGACTGGAAGCAACAATCGCGCTCCATTGAACAAGTTAAGCGTTTTGAAAATACTGCCGTTTCCAAAGGGGGTTTAAAGTGACTCTTTGCCGATTTTAGGTTTATATTCCAATTTTATCTTCTTCTTGATATTTGAAAACCTATAAAAGCAACAAAAAAATTCGTAATTTCCTTTTCTAGTACTCAAAAAAACAAAATTACAAATTAAGGCGGCGAAATGGCCTAACAATTGCAAACACTCTCAAATTCTTGTGCTCTCTCACGCGTGGCCGAGAAGTTAGGCTATTTTGCTGCCTTAATTTGTAAAATGGTGTTTTCGTGCACCGGAAAAGGGAATTTCGAAACATTTTTTTTGCTTTTATAGGTAGTCAAATATCGAGAAGAAGATGAAACTAGAATCGAAACCCAAATTTAGTAAAGAATTTCTTAAACTAATTTTGATGGGGAGTATTTTTCAGAACTATGATAATAGATGAAAATAAAAACGTATTTTCAGAATTTTCTAAAAAATACGCAGGGATGCGCTTTAAAACAATGGCATCGGTCTTGCCGAACGATGGTTTCTTAGCTTTTTACAAGTTATTTTGAAGAAAAAAAAATGGAAATTTTAAACAATAAGCATTAGTGCAAACTTTTTCTGGAAACTAAAGAAAAATTCAACTAACCTTGATGAAAATCCTCAAGCAAGAATGAATGAATTTATTCGATAGATCCAAATCCAAAAATTCGAGTAGTTTGTTTGAGATAACGAAATGAATCCTGGAAAGTTTTAAAAATTGACAGAAATATTTCATAACATGTGAAACGAAAGGAGCTGTAATGACAAAGATCATAGACAAGATCATCGAATAAAATTGAAAATTCCAAAATTTTGGTAAATATTTTCAATTGTTTCAAAACAGAAACAGAAAACTAGAAAATCGGCTTAGTTACGATAAACCTAATTTGATTTTCAGATTTTTTTTCCATGAACGTGAAACATTATGCAAAATGACCAATTGTTGTTTGGTCGTCGTTGGTGAATCACGTGATGGAAATTGGGGAAAAGAGTTGTTGAAACTCATGTAATTCCTCGCGTTGAACGATTATGGGAATTCGAATTTTTGAATTTTATTTTGTTTTGTAGAAATTTAGTTTAGTTTTGACTATTAAGAAATAGATCTAATTTTCAAAAGTGAATGAAAATAATGATTCGGTGGTACAGTATCTTTAAAGTATAAGAAAAGTTCAAAATATCATGAAACTCTCAATTTCCGACATTTCAATGTTAAGTTCCGATTAACATTTTGAAAATTTTCCAAAAAAAAAAAATATGACCAGAAACTGCTAGGGGCATTTTTCATGCGATAAAAAAAATTTAAAAAAATTGGTCGAATAAATCACTGAATATGAACGTTTTTGACCTTGAAAAACATTTTTTTTGGTGTTATAAAAAATGTCCGAACTGCATGACTAATCCGACACGGAAGTACATACAGTTTGAGTTTATACTATAAAATTTTTCACGTAATCTTAGAGATTTTCATGTATTTACGATACAATTTTGAGGTCATCAGACTATAGTCTTGTATACAAAATTTGGAAAAAAAATGGTCTCGTGTTTTTTGAGCTCAAATGTCAAAATTCTTAACATTAGCAAAAACAATTGGAACAAAACAATAAAAAAAGAGAATGACGAAAATATGTACACAATTTACCTATTTTCCTATATTTCAACACCTTACATTATTTACATTGCTGAGGAAGTAAATAAAAAAATATAAAGACAACTAAAAAGTACCACGCAATTGTGTGTTTTCCATCTGAAAATGACGTGGTATTTGTAGTTTACTGACATTTCTACATTCGAATTATTATAACTAAGAATGATGTTTTCTTTTAAATTATATTTAAAAACGATCTGTGTCAAATGTTTCCAAAATTTAAAAAATTTCTAAGATTCCTGACATTTAAAAAAGTTTAAAAATAATTCTGAAACAGTGACTTTGATAGTCATCAAATAATGAACGGGACATAATGTTAAAAATTCCTTGAAGGAGGACTTTACGGAGATAATAAATGTACTTTAAATGAAAATAGACTTCATTCTCATTCCAAATCTGTTTTTAAAATTTTCTAAAACCACCTAGAAGCCGAGAAAATGAGCTTCAAAACAATGGCCTAGAAAAAGTGTCCACCTGGCCGAACTTTTTCCTATTAGCTTTTTTCGTATTTCGTTAATAAATAGTTCAGAATGCTTATATTACTCCTTTTTCATGTTTTTAAATTTAAATTTATATTTTTTTGGATTTTTCATGCCTGCGGACTAGTTTTCGCCAGTGGACACTTTTTCTAGGCCATTGTTTTGAGGCGCGTTTTCTCGGCATCTTGGTGGTTTTAGAAAATTTTAAAAACAGATTTGGAATGAGAATGAAGTCTATTTCCATCCCAGACACATTCATTAGCTCCATAAAGTCATCCTTTAATTCCTTAAAGAGGGTGTACCACCTAAAACCACGAAAAGTTCAAGTTGCAAATTAACGTTATGCTATAAAGCAGAAACTTCTAAATTAAGCGAGGCTCTGTCTTTAACAAACAATAGCATTTTTTGTTTGATTTTGACAAAAAGAGAGATTTACAGAACCTGTAAGAAGTCGCAAAAAATTCAATTTATGAGCTAAATATCATTCTAAAGTTATTTATTTCAATATTTGCAATTTTCAGAAATTAAAACTGAAAATCAATGTGAAACTTCAGAAGTGTCAGTTTTGCGAAAAATCCGGAGTCTCAACTATGACACAAAATTTTTGTGGCACGTTGCCGCGCAAATAATTGCCAACAGAAATTGTTATGTTGTTGTTTTTTTTTGTTTCATCTCCTCCCTTTGTTAATCCTATTTTCTGTTTCCGCAAGTGTAGGTAAAACATTAACTCATCTTCAACACAATACAAAAAAAACTCCCATTTTAATGATTATAATGTTATTATTTATTTGTTTTGTGTTCAACAATAGCATATTGGGAGGGAGGAGGACAAATCATAAAATTTTGTACAAAAACAAAACTTGTCCAGGATTTTGTACTAGACTGGATAATTTTAGGCATGATATAATATAATTGGATTTGTTAGGTCGGTAGAGACACATGGATTCGAAAAAAATGATTTGTAAATTTTTACACCTTTTGGGGTGAGGGTTTGAAGGGTTATTGAAGTGGGCAACCATGTCATTTAGAAAGCATTACTTTTCACCTAAAATAATTTCGTATTTTTCGAAAAGTTTAAGAAAAAAATTCAAAAAATGTCGAAAAAAGTATAAAAATGATAAAAAATAGCTTCAATGTGCACATTTTCGTTCAATAAAAAGCAAATAAAAAATGCGAATGAAATTAGAATGTGAATGGGTGGAACGAAGGCACCACCTACGGAAATGAAAACTATTTGATTTTGACAGTGATGAGTCGTTCGAGACAATAGCAATGATTATGACACAATCTTTCTTTCTTTTTTTTGAAAAATATTTCTTTAAAATAAATGCTACCGGTGACTAGAATTTGCAGCAAATAGCATTGTTTTCGTCAAGGAGAGCAAATTTTTAGGATAAATGAGGACTGAGAGCACAAGTTTTTAATCAGTTAAATTCTTGGTTATAACGAAACGTTAAAAAAAATTTAAAAAAACACGATGATACTATGAAATATAAGCAAGTTTCAACAAAATGAGAATTATTTTCATGACTTGAATTCAAATAAATTATTAAAGGAGGACTTTACGGAGATAATAAATGTATCTTAAATGAAAATAGACTTCATTCTCATTCCAAATCTGTTTTTCAAATTTTTTAAAACCACCTAGAAGCCGAGAAAATGAGCTTCAAAACAATGGCCTAGAAAAGTTGGCCACCTGGCCGAACTTTTTGCTATGAGCTTTTTTCGTGTTTCGTTAATAAATAGTTATGAATAATGCTTATATTAGTATTTTTTTTAATGTTTTTTAAATTTTAATTTATGTATCTTCTAGTTGGCTTTAGAAAATTTTAAAAACAGATGGAATGAGAATGAAGTCTATTTTCATCCCAGGCGCATTCATTAGCTTTGCAAAGCCCTCCTCACAAAACCAACTATGATTTTTTAGGCCACAACCCAAATGTCGTTTAAACGTGCTCGTATTTCAGTATTTCTGTAATAAACAACAGAAACAAGATAAAAAGGTTATAAGACGCAAGGGGTGAATCCGCGGGTGCACCCCGAATGGACTCGCAAGATTTCTGGTAAACTAACTGTCCACTCCTCTCTCTTTCGCGTGTTCTTTTGTGCGTGGCTTCCACGTTAGACAATAAGAACGCGATACCTTTTTTTGTTCTGTTAAATATATTTATCGTTTTCCTAAAATAAATGGTCTAGTAGGCCCACATAGCACTGTTACACGATCTTCCAGGCTACACCTCCTTTCTTATTTTTTTCTAGCGAAAACTGTCCAAAATTTCAAAAACATCGCACTTTCCTAATCAATTTTTCTGGATATTTTTCCTATAATTGAAAATACATGTACATTTACATAAAAAGTCTTTTGAAAGACAATCGTTCAGTTGTTTAATAAGCTTCACTCCAGTTTCTAAATTATCATAAGGTCTTATAAACTTTTATAATATTTTTTTTGAACGTTTGAAAATAATGAACAGGTTTTTTGAAATCTATTGATAGGTGAACCTTAAATCTTCTACCATGAGCAAAAATACAAAACTACAAAAGATAACCCGAATCAGACAACAAAAAAGTTTAAAGAGATTATTTTCATAATACCAAAACAGTACACGAAAATCCTCTCTATTTTGTCACAGACGAATGGATTGGATTCAAATTATCTACAGTAACCGAAACTTCTTTTTTATTTTGCAAAAGTAGTTTACAAGTACAATTTCTGTGAAAAATTTCAAAATCATCCGCTTAACAAAAGTATATACCCATTCAACCAATTCGAAACCCGATAAAAATATTTTCTGTATGAAAAAAATATATGAACAACATTTTTTTCTCTCCTTTGGTATTGTTGTTCGAAAAAAAGAAAACAAAATCAAAGAGAACAAAAATAGAACGAAACAGACAGGTTAGTCTGAAAGAATGATAAACATATACTGATATTGTATGCATTATTTAAAAAAATATATACTGAAAATTCACCGAATGAGTCATGTTTAAGTACAGGGACGTCCTTTTTCTGTACAATGTCATTTTTGTAGTTTCATCTTAACTTGTACTGCAAAAATAAAAATAAAAAGGTATTTGATTGTAAGATAAGAACAGCAAATTTAATTTAAAAAATAAACAAGGCGGCTTTTGAACAAGATTTTTGATTTTCCCTGTTTTTGTTGTAAATAATTGAATAAAGTTGCTTCTAACTTCTAAAGTCGTTAAAGGAAGGCTTTACGGAGGTAATGAATGTGTCTGGGATGAAAATGGACTTCATTCTCATTCCAAATCTGTTTTTAAAAATTTCTAAAACCACCTAGAAGCCGAAAAAATGGGCCTCAAAACAATGGCATAGAAAAAGTGTCCACTGGCGAAAACTAGTCCGCGGGCGCTATTACGTGAGGAATCCAAAAAATTGAAAATCCCAAATAAGAAATGAACTAATATAAGCATTCTGCATAAATATTTATTAAAGAAACACGAAAAAAGCTCATAGGAAAAAGTTCGGCCAGGTGTCCAAAATTTCGATGCTGCATATTTCATTTTCCTAAACATCATGCTTCCAAATTCTAAGATTTCAGAAAAAAACAAGCAAATCGAAGAAAAAGAATGCTCCTAACTTACAAACAAAACCTTTTTAACCCAAAAAATGGCAAAATCGACGCAGAAAGCAGCTCAAAAAGATGAAAAGAGCACCCCAAACAGAATTGGAAAAAGGATGAAGAAGCAGAAAGACGAACCACCTCTACTTGGGCACGAAGAAAAAAAAAAAGAAAACGAAGCAAAAATATATATGTATATGCAGTTTTTTTCTTCTATTTTTGAGCCCTTCTTTCTTCTTTCCATGAGCATTTATCTCGGTCTGCTTCCTCCCTCTTTTTGTTCTCTGGAGAAACGGAGAAAAAAGAACTGGAGGGGGAATTTGATTAGAAATTATCTTGTTTGTTGGTGGAGACAGATTTAACCAGCATTGCCGGAAGGATGTTGGATTTAATTGAGTTAGAATGGAGATTTTATCTTGCATTGGAAGAAAAAAATGTTTGAAAATCTGAATATGTAAATAAGGAAAGAATCTAGTAAAAATTACTTTAAAGGAATGGTGTCAGTCGATAGCGAATTTTTTGATTTTTCAAAATCTCAGCTCAAGTTTTGAACAAAATATTGAGTAGGCAATATGTGAACTATTTTAAAATTTTGGAATTAGGAGAACTGAAATGATGAAGGAAATAAGAGTCAGAACTAAATAAATGATGGTTTTTATCCAAAAATTGTTTGAAGGAGGACTTTACTGAACTAGCGAATGCACTACGATGAAAATAGACTTCATACTCATTCCAAATCTGTTTTTAAAATTTTCTGAAAACAAGTAGAAGACGAGAAAACAACACTCAAAACAATGAAAAAGTTTCCACCTGGCCGAACCAGTTGCATTCATTGAGTCCTCCGAGAAACTACTTTTTTATAGGTTTTCACGAAAGCGAGAAAATTCTTTACAGAATTTTTAGAGTTTGGTGTCGTTGCCTAGAAATCCAAAAAAAACTAGGCCACAATTTTCATTTCGTTAAAGCGTGATATTTGTTTAGGTTTTTTCTCGATTTTCCTATTTAATAAATTTTTAAAGGCAGCTTGTCAGTTAACACGATCCAAATACTAGGCAAAAAATCAAAATTCGAATGGAAGCTCAGGTGGTCCAAAGAACATTACCAATATATAGCCAAATTCAAATAATTGTGTTTCGCGCCAATTTCGACCGCGTTGCACGGACACCGACCGCGTCGCACGGACACGCGCGCATTCAAATTTCGATTTTTTCAACTTTGGACCGCTGCTGTGACGCGTGTATTTATCGGTGTGATTTCGCATAAATTGCATTATACTAATGAGAGAACGCTCTAATTTTTGAAAATAAGAACAGGTAGGGTCAAATTAACTGAACAGCTGTCTTTAAAGACGTCGCCCAAAGAATTTTGATTTTTTTGCCTTGAATTTGGATCGTGTTAACTGACAATCTGCCTCTAAAACGGGATTTTTCTAATATCTAAAGATGATTTAGTTGGTCCAACCCGAGTTTCTAAGAACTTTTAAAGTGTTTTTAAATAAACATTTTTTCACAACGGTTTTCGGAAAATGGTTTTTCTTGCCGAGACCAAAAAAAAACAACACGTTTGCTCAAATATTGCTCATATTTTAAGAAACCCACATAAAAGTCCAAAAAGAGTGCTGAATCAACACCAAAACAAAACAAAATTTAAAAAAACCTCGTAAGACGGAGTAAAAAAGAAAGCTGAGAAGATGTGAAAAACGTCAATGTTTCAGAAGAGAGAAATCGGAGAGAACAAGAAGAGAAATAAAAAGAAAATAAAAAAAAGGAAGGTCCCCCCTTTTTCTTTTACTATGTATGTGCATTCCAATTATATGCTTTACTTTTCAAATGGAGGGTCCAAGCATTTCATTGCAGCCGCTCATTCATGCCTATTTTTCTTCGGAATAAATTTATTAGCTTGAAATGAGAGAAAAACGAATGAAATGTGCAAAAATTTGGCCAAAAAATGAATTACTAATTTTAGTAATTCATTTTTTTATTTCTAAGACAAAGAAAAACAATAAAAGAACAATATTTTTTTCTAAAAATAGGAATAAGAGGATATTTTAGTGTTTATTCATTTTTTAAACATTTTTGAAATATGGACTAGTTGTCTAGGAATTGATAATAATATTGTAAACTCAATTATTCTTGATCATTGCGTTCGGAAGACTACTCAACCTCACAGCCGCTCCGCACGCACGCGACGCGGCTGCCGACACTCAGCACACTGGAAAATTTGAATAATTAATGTTCCCGCCAATATTTCAGTGTTGAGTGGGATGTCGCCGCGTCGCGTGCGTGCGGAGCGGCTTCGAGGTTGAGTAGTCTTCCGAACGCAATGATCAAGAATAATTGAGTTTACAATATTATTATCAATTCCTAGACAACTAGTCCATATTTCAAAAATGTTTAAAAAATGAATAAACACTAAAATATCCTCTTATTCCTATTTTTAGAAAAAAATATTGAGCAGCCTTCCGAACGCAATGATCAAGAATAATTATGTTGACAATATTTCAAGTTAAAGGAGGGCTTCTCGGAGTTCGTGAATGTAACTGGGATGACCAGCGAAAACGAGTGTCCTGGTGTTATTGTCAAGATAATAATTTCTGGCCGCTCGTCTTGCGGAGTGTCGTTGGGAATTTCCTCGCAGCGCGACCGCAACGCGCTCAAATTCAAATTTCTCAGCTGGTCTTGCGCGTTGCTGCGAGGAAATTCTTAACGACACTCCGCAAGACGAGCGGCCTGAAATTTTTATCTTGACAATATTAGGCGAAGAATCCAAAAAAAATTAAAAGATAAAAATAAAAAAGGACAAATGTAAGTATAGAAAAAAGTCTTATTGGAAAAAGTTCGGCCAGGTGGAAACGTTTTCTAGGTCATTTTTTTTGAAGCTTGTTTTCTACTCGTTTTCAGAAAATTTGAAAAACAGATTTGGAAAGGATATGAGGTTTACTTTCATTTGAATTGCATTCATTAGCTCTTTAAAGTAATCCTATAAATTATTCGAAAAAATTGAATTCCCGACAACTAAGTTGAAAAAGAGAGTTCAAAGAAAAAATAAATCAGATTCCCTAATTTAAAGATCAGTATCAAAACAATATTTGTGTATTTTCCTCTTTTTTTCGGAAAATTTAACGTATTCTCGTATTTCTTATCAAGCATTTCAATCAAAAAATTAGAAACATTCTTAAACTGGTTCCAGATGCCGAAAAATGACACAACATTTAAATTCTGTGTCATTTTCTAAGTGTTCCACTGAACTAGAGAAAGATTTTAAGATTCATAAAATGTTCACAAAAATTTTGCGATATTATCAACTGATATTTGTTTCTTTGGGCACTGTCGAAAAAACCAAGAATCGAGGTCAAAACGATCACTTACATTAGAAAGTTGATCGCACAAAAAAAAACAACATGGGTATCCGAAACGATGAAACGTGCAGAACTCAATCGACCATAGAACCATATAGGATATTTTGTTGTATCTTCTTTTCATGAATTGAAAATCTGAACCCATCTTGTACTTCAACTTTGATCCTAAAACGTCAGACCGTGAAGGAAAATGATATCATCAATCAAATCCGGCGAATTATTTGAGAATGCGCGATGAAACAACACAGTTGTTAGGATTTTATAAACAATGGGTTTTGCAAAAAAACAGATAATAGATAAATTTTAAATTGATGGGTAAAATTAATTAGGGAAGGTTTTTATGACAAATTGATGCTTGTTTGATAGCAGAAACCACCGTTTTTCACTAGTAATGGATTTATTCTAAATAGATCCAACAAATATTTAATAATTGCTTTTTTTCTGGAAAATTACAACATATATTTTCCCTTTAATTCTGGGTTTCGTGAACAATTTTAGAAAAAGAAGGTGAAAATTATGATATTTTCTATCAAATAACCATTATTTCGTTAAAATAGACCTTTTTTAAAGTTAGAGTTCGACAAAAAGGTGGAAAAATTTGACTTTATGTATTTTCACAGCTGTAATGCTATCTTTTTCAATTCGTGATGAGATGCGCAATTGTTGGCAGTACATGGATGGTCCGGGGCCCGAAACCGATGGCCTAGAAATCCAAATATTTTTAGAACTAGGCCACCTATTTCGTTCACTCTACTTATTTACGTTTTTTATGGCTTTTTGTCTTAAATGATGGAAGAAAGTTGTTCTAATTTCTGAAATCCGTTTACCTTAAAGGTAGCGTGAAAGTTAACAAGATCCAATTTCAGAAATCGAAAATCAAAATTCTAAAAGTAAACCTGAAGATCAAAAACAATTCCAACGCGCGTTAAAATTTTATTTTTGCAACTTTGGACTGTTGTTATGAGGTGCTCATTTTTCAATGTGATTGAGTATAAACTGCATTGTGATAATGAGAGAGAAAACTCTAATTTTTGAAATTGAATTCAAGTATGGCCAAATTAACTGACACACCGTAGATATTTCAATTTTTTCAGTCACCTTTTTTAAAAATGTTTTTCATTCAAATTCATACTTATTTTTATCAACAGAAAATCAACTTCTAGTGAGTTGCCATAGGAACTAATCTTATATCTTTCAATCTCTTTTTTCGTATTATTTTCGAAAGTTTATCTTGTGTACCATTTTTCCTATGGACTTTGACAACTATTTAAGTGGACCATCCCAATCTTCTTCTAGTCAGCTTTCCGGTCTTGTTTGCCGCGTCTGTTCGGATCCCAATGGTCAGCCACATTATGGCACCATTTGTTGTCCGTAAGTTAGAACTTATATTGAAATTTCCTGGTAAATGAGCAGTCGTGAACACTAAAAATGTATTTTCCAGAAGCTGTAAGGGATTTTTCCGGCGAGTATTTCTGTCTGAAAAAACTCCGGAATGCTTTCGCGGTAATGTATGCCAGATTCGACGTGATATAAAAGGTCCTTCATATTTTTAAGATAAACATAACTTACTTTTTTTGCAGGAAGTCGGAATATTTGCAGAGCATGTCGGTTCAGAAAATGCACAGAAGTTGGAATGAACACAAAAGGTGTCATTTTCGTCCGAATTAATAAATTTCAGACATATTTACAGATATTCGTGGAAAACCTGACATCATACAAGAACATCGACAACCCCAACAACATCAATTTTCCGAAGAAAGTCCAAAATCTTCAAGACTAACTACAAATCAAGCTTTAGAAGTGGCACAAATCTATGTGAACTTGGAGAAATATTGTGAAAATAATTATGTTGATGTTGGAGTTTCGAAGCACGAAGTTGATCAGCTCATCAATCAAATGCTGGACAGTTCTGTTATGGAACTTGTGTTGAAGCGATCACCACAATGTCCAAGGTTTAAGGTGCGAAAAAGAAGGAAAATGTGTTTGTTTTTTTGGTTTTCGACATTTTTGTTAAATTAAGACTTTGGAGAGCTTAAAAATATAATTTCGATGAAAATAGCCCTCGATTTCAGTATAAATATATTTTTTGAATTTTCTAGAAATTCCTAGAAGCCGATAAAATGAGCTTCAGAACAATGGCCTAAAAAATTTGTACCAAGCATCACTTTATTTTTCAAGCTTTCGGCATGTGATTTTCTTGAATATTCATGAAGAACGCTTTTTTAAAATTAGTTCAAATTTTCTAACACCAAATTCAAATTTTTTGCCCGAGTTTCATGCACGAGGGCTAGTTTTCATCGGTGGAAACTTTTTCTAGGCCATTGTTTTGAAGCTCATTTTCTCGGCTTCTACATGGTTTCAGAAAAAATGTTTAAAAACATAATTGGAATGAGTATGATGCCTATTTTCATATCGGTTAAATTTATAAGCTCTCCAAAGTAGCCCACAGGTGAAAAATCTTAAAGAAACGTAATGTCGGCTTGTATTTTTGAACTAAGAATCTGATTCGTTTTTCTTTGAAAGTTTCATACGTGCAAGAACTCTGTGTAAAGTGAAGCACAAATGCTTCGAAGTGAAAAAAAAACTCTACTTGGCGAATTTCTGGATTTTCATCTCTTAAAAAATGTGAGAAAATTCTGAACTTGTGTGAATGTCTGAAAAATGCTCTTTTATCAAAAGAAAATGCTCTATTTTGCAAATAAGAATCATTCTGAATTTTAAAATTTCTGTACTTTACATTTCTGAATCACGATTTGAGAAAAATAACACATAGTTATGTTTTTCAACTTTACAAAATTAGGTACTTGGAAAAAAAAGAATAAATATCTTTCTGTCTTCAACTCACCCTTTGCTTCATTAATTCGAATAATAACTTGTTTTCAATCATCCAGAATGAATGATTACCTCAAACATTTTTAAATTCATGCCGTTTCAGGTAAATCTTCATCCTTGATGATTCAAAAAATTGCATAAATAACGCAGAAAATGGAAGCTAATGCATCAAAGTCTCTTCCAGACGAAACCACTTCCAAAAAATGCCACCCTCTCAAAATTCAATTTCTACTAGACAGAATAAAAATATATACAAATCGGCTATCAGTAAAAGTGCAAAATGAAATGTCTTGGGATAAAGGTGTGAAGTGGATGCTGTCATGACAACCAACCGAAATTTAAGCTTTCTCATCCACAAATCCTAGTAGCTTTACAAGTAAGAGACAATTAGATTTCGACTAGCTTCTCTTGCAAAATGAAAACGTAATAATAAGTAGGGGGGATTGCTTGGGATATTGCCAAATATCAAAGGATTAGTACTTTGGACTTCCGTAAATGTGTGATATAAATTCTCGGATTTCATCTTTGTTTTAATCTTTAGAAAATATACATTATATATGTGATATAAATTCATAGAAAAATAAGCTATACTCGAATTTAAAAAAACAGTTTCGATGGAAACTGAAAAAAATCAAATAAAAATTTTCAGAACGAATGGAAGCCATTCGAAATGCTAACAATTGAAAACTTCATCAGAAGTTGGTCACGTTCAATTGTCAACTGTTTGGACTACTCAACAAGGTTTCCAATGTTCAATTCCCTAAGTGAAAATGATCAAAAGAATTGGTTCATCAGTCGAATGACCCCCTGCACACTTCTTACAATGGCCTATATGACTAAAAATGAAATGTGTGAGGGACTATTATTCGGATGTTCCAACGTGTTTCCGCTCAAAGAGCATCAATGGAAAGATGTTGAAGATGCTCATTTGAGGAAATTATTCAAGTTTATTACAAAAGCTTTATTCAGTCTTGTGATTTCTAGTCTACATAACTTGAAATTCAATGATCAACAATATTCACTTCTTAAAGCGTGTCTGTTCTGTTCTGAAGGTATACTAAGAAGATTTTTTCGATTTTACTTTGAGAATGACCTCCGCAATATCGAAAAAACGGTTGAAAAAGGGAACAAGAACTCATCCCATCGAAATTGAGTCTAATCTGAGAAAACGAGGTCTAAGCAAATGACATAGAACAACTTTCGATCTTGCAAAAGCAAGTCCGCATATGTTAATCTCTATTGAAAACCCATAAAAAATTGTAAAGTGCTTAATTAGCCTAATTTAATCGCTATATGTGAAGTGTGACTGAAAATCACAGATTACAGATTAGGACGACAAAAAACAAAGTTGTTAGATTATTTCTTGGAAAAAATGAAAGTATGATTGTTTATAAATAAATGAAAAAATTCAAAAAAAAAACTCGAAAATTCCAAAAAAAACCATAAAATCATAGATCGCCCTAATGGCCGAAGAAACGCTGTTTGGGTTTCTAGGCCGTTTGTTTTTTCTCGGCTGGTTTTTTTTTGAAAATTTATTTTTTTAATACTCTTTTATGGATAATTTTCTCTGAAAAAATCCGAAAAGAAAAGAGAAACACTAAAAAAAAATAAATGTAAAAAAAATCAGGCGGCGGCCTAGGAACCCAAAACCCCCCAAAAAGCGTTTTTCGGACATTAGGGAGATATACGGCTTTGTGGATTTTCTTATCCGGCCCCCTATAAATGAAATTTTCACAGCTCTTGCATTTTTGAAAAGTTTTTAAAGCAAAAATTAGTTTTATTATGATGTTTTGATTTATTTCAAGCATCTTTACCGACTCTGAACCGTCCACTGTTTCGAGTTCCAGTACTCAAAACACAGTTAATTTGTATTTTTGAAGGAAGCAGTCTGGTGAGCATATCCGTCCGTGGAACTGAGATTATGAAGCAAGAATACAAAAATAATAAAACTGCTTTGATTAATCTGTTGGTCAATGGAAGTGATGATTATGAAAAGCAGACTGAAATCATTTTCAAGCTTGAGGACATTTTCAGCACGTTGGAGGTAGGAAAACTCATTTTCGGCGTATACATTTTCGAAAAGCTCCCATTTTTCCAATTATTTCATTAAATACAAATTTTCAGCGTCTATCGGTGCATATCGATCAAGAATTCCAATATTTCCATTTTCTTGGCCTCCCAATTATGAAGAAGAAGTTATTAAATGAATTGCATTTTATAAATTAAATATTTTAAACTTTAAACTTTAATTTAAAACAACTTCTGAAATTTGATTCAATTTCTAAACAATAAAAAACAATTATATTTTTCATAAATTATTTTATTTGTGACATATTTCAAGGGTTGGTGGTACTTGTTATTATTTATGGATTGTATTCGATTGGAAGGTTCTTTCTGCGGACCATTCCATCTCCTTGGAACCATTCGCGGCGGAATTGTTTGGCTGCACCGTCTGGGGTGTTGGTCCATTCAATGGTGATACGATCGTTGTTGGTGTCCTCTTGTCCGAAAGCGAAAGCATCGCAGGAAACGGCAAGAAGGACGGCTTCCTTTGGGTCGAGCACTCCGCATGGTGGTTCGACTCCAAGTCTCTTCATGTTGGTGGTCTTGATTCCGAATCCGATACGACGAGCAGATGAGTTGATCACCTTGATGTGGTAGGTGTGCTTGTCGTCGTATGGAGCGTTGAAGACGATCTTGGCATTTGGTTGGGTTTGGATATCACCTGGTGGGACGGACTGAGCCATTGCGATGTTGGTTCGATGATTTTTAATGGCTTTCATTTTCTTTTTATACTTTCCTTATCTCATTTTCAAATCAAATCCAGCTCATTTCATCAAATAATCAACAACGATAATTAGTGGAAAATGTGTAAATTTTGATTTTGTTTTGAACAAAAAAATCAACTGGGGTATTTAAGCTAAAATTTATGACAATATTTCTCAAATTTGTAATTTTTCTCGTCTAACTAAACAAGATTCCCAGAAAAAAGCTAAATTACGTTTGAAAATATAAAAAATGTAAACATAAATAATAAAATACGTGACGAAATAGAAACGTTTGGTTTATTTGGGGACCTCCTTCTCATTACTCGATTTCTACTTGACATTTGAAAGGTCATTATTTATTCATCCAAAACTATCAAAAATGCCCAACTTATACAAAACGACTGATGATATTGTGGCATCCAGAATAGAAGATGGAAAACAGGTTTGGAAATTGAAAATAAGTAATTTTTTGAAAATCTAAAATGGTTTCAGACAAAATTGCATCTACAAGAGATGAAACTTTTTGCGTGTGGAGCATTCAGCAATGTTTATCGGTATTTAAAGGAGGGTTTTACGGAGATTATGAATGCGCCTGGGATTAAAATAGGCTTCAGACTCATTCCAAATCTGTATTTAAAATTTTCTAAAACCACCTAGAAGCCGAGAAAACACGCCTCAAAGCAATGGCCTAGAAAAAAGGGCCACCGGCGAAAACTAGTCCGCAGGCATGAAAAGTCCAAAAAAATGAAAACAAAACATAAATTAAGATGAAAAAACATTAAAAAAGACTACTAGAAGCATTCTGCATAACTATTTATTAACGAAACACGAAAAAAGCTCATAGGAAAAAGTTCGACCAGGTGGCCCTTTTTTCTAGGCCATTGTTTTGAGGCGTGTTTTCTCGGCTTCTAGGTGGTTTTAGAACATTTCAAATACATATTTGGAATGAGTCTGAAGCCTATTTTCTTCCCAGACGCATTCATAATCTCCGTAAAGCCCTCCTTTAATTATTAAAAAGAGAAAACCTGTAATAACAAATGATTAAATTTCCAGTGGTATTGCTGAAACGGAATCAAATCACAAAACGGAAGTTGTCGTCAAAAAGACATGGCCACGACAGAAAGGTTCGCCGTTGGAAGTTCAAATCCTCGGAAAACTGAATCGACTAAAACACAAGAACATCGTGCGGTTATTATACAGTTATCAAAAACGACACGAGAGCAAGATTTGTCTGGCGCTGATTTTCGAATATGTTCCATTGAATTTGCATCAATATTTGAAGGAAAATTCGAGGAAAATCGATATAGTTGATGTGAAACTAATCACTTGGCAGTTGTTTAGAGGACAATGGCATTTGCAAAGAATGGAGATTTGTCATCGGGATATTAAACCCCAGAATTTGTTGTTCAATGCAGATACTGGGTTGTTGAAGGTTGGGAACTTTGGAGCTTTCAAAATCAGATTTAAAAAAAACGGTTTTCAGATTTCTGACTTTGGATCATCAACAATGGAAGTAAGAAAATCACCCCAACCAAGTTATCATGTCACTCGCTACTACAGACCTCCGGAGCTTCTTCTTGGTTCAAAAAACTATGGATGTGAAATTGGTATTAATCTGAAAAAAGCTTCAAAAATGCATATTTTTCAGATATCTGGTCTTGTGGCTGTGTGCTAGGTGAACTATTAAAAGGAGGAGTGTTCATGGCAGGTCGAAACTCTGTGAATCAAGTTGAGCTGATATTCGATATTTTGGGACAACCGAGTTATGATGATTTGAGACAGATGTATGCAAATGAGAAGAATTTCAATGAAATTTGGAAGGATTATGAACCATCGTTCCGTGGACCATTTCCAAACTTCTCATTCATGTATAATATCACTTCGATAACTCAACGGGATCGAAGAACGGCAATGGCGAACTCGGTAAATAATTAATGGTGTGAAATGGTGAATTGAAAATATTTTCAGATGATAAAATCCAACGATATGATAGAAAGCAGTCGGTTATTGTCAAAAATATTAGTTTATAATCCTTATAATCGATTAAGTGGATCTGATCTTCTTCTAAGCCCATTTTTCCATACCGTACGTTTTGTTAAAAATAAAGCTCCCCTTTTAAAATTAAATATTTTTCAGTTATTCTTGGAATCTACAACAAGACGGAATGGACGTAAAATTGAGTGCATATCGATCCAAGACTACGAACAAGTGATGATTGGCGACAAGACGGTAACTGGCGAAACAACGGATGAAAATTGATTGATTTACTCATTTTTTTGTATTATTGCAAAATAAATGATATTTACTATTTATTTACAAGAGTTTTAACTCTATTAAATTTTTCTTCTCTCGACGGTGAGACAACGTGAACCGATTTTACTGCGTGAGAATTTCAATATTGTCAACTCAATTATTCTTGATCATTGCGTTCGGAAGGCTGCTCAACCTCACAGCCGCTCCGCACGCACGCGACGCGGTTGCCTCCCACTCAAAACACTGAAATATTGGCGGGAAAATGAATTTTTCAAATTTTTCATTGTGTTGAGTGTCGGCAGCCGCGGGGGCGGCTGTGAGGTTGAGCAGCCTTCCGAACGCAATGATCAAGAATAATTGAGTTGACAATACGACAATTTATTTTAGTGCATAGAAAAAGTGGGCGTTTTGTGGGCGTGTCATCAATATTTTGTTTTTCTTCAAATAAATCTTTATTTTCGTCATTTTTAATCATTTTTTTTTGTTAAAAAAAATAAGACAGGTTAGGATTGAAATAAAAATCGACTTTTATTCTCGATTCGGAGTTTGTTTTTGCTAAAAAATGCTTTTTTTTCAGTTTTCCCCTATTTTCGGTTGAATTTTCTTTTGGAAATCAATTTATTCCACGAATTTTAGGTAGGCGAAAATAAATAATTGTTTGAAGAAAAACGAAAATAAAAAAATTTTCACCGGCGTCTATAGAGAGCTCTCTACATCAGGCCATTTTTGTCTTAAACCAAAAAATATGCATCCTTATTATTTGTTTACAAATTCGGTTATATAAACGTGAAAAAACCTGTGTCAAAAAATCGACACGCCACGCGTGAGGGCAATTGGAAGGGTTGCGTTGCGTTGTCTTATTATCCCTCACCACACACTATTTCGCAAAATAGGGAATTTCACGTTTATGAAGCCGATTTTGTGAGACAATAATAACATAGTTTGGTTATTAAAGGAGGGTTTTACGGAGATTGTGAATGCACCTGGGATGAAAATAGGCTTCCGACTCATTCCAAATCTGTATTTAAAATTTTCTAAAACCACTTAGAAGCCGAGAAAACACGCCTCAAAACAAAGGCCTAGAAAAAAGGGCCACCGGCGAAAACTAGTCCGCAGGCATGAAAAGTCCAAAAAAATGAAAAACAAAACATAAATTAAGATGAAAAACATTAAAAAGGACTACTATAAGCATTCTGCATAACTATTTATTAAAGAAACACGAAAAAAGCTCATAGTAAAAAGTTCGGCCAGGTGGCCCTTTTTTCTAGGTCATTGTTTTGAGGCGTGTTTTCTCGGCTTCTAGGTGTTTTTAGAAAATTTTTAAAACAGATTTGGAATGAGTCTGAAGCCTATTTTCTTCCCAGACGCATTCATAATCTCCGTAAAGCCCTCCTTTAAAGGAAAACATTTCAAAAAAGAAAAACCGTCAATTTCAGAATAACGTAATTAAGTAAACCATTATTTTAACTATGGCTGGAAATTGAAATTTGATGATTTCACCTGTTTTTTTTAAAGATTACGGGCATTACTCAAAGTGCTTCCCGTTTCATTCGCTTTTGGTTTTTTTTTCCAAATTACACATTAAACGTTATTTACAATTAAATCATCGCAAATGACTCAACTTATTTTCCAGATGTGTCAGCTGCTTCAACTCCTCGTTAAAATGAGGACAACAAACATTTTTTGACCAACGTTTTCTTCTTCAGTGCTTTTCATTTGAACTTATTTTTCAATTTGGATTTTTAAGATGAGATTCTTCGCGATTTTCCTATTTTTTCTTCTTTCAATCCTGCTTCCAATCTCCTTCTCTCATCCGATCAATGAAGAGGAAGATTTTCGTTATCCACCGGTTCCAGAAAATTTAGGTTAGTTCGTTTTTTCAAACTTTCTTTATCGATCGTACATTTTCAAGAATTTTAGACAGCGTCCCATTGGTTCCCGCACCAACTCCACGTCCATCTGTGAGACCATGTTGATAAAAATAATAAATTCGTTCGTAATATGTATGTATTCAAAACAATTTAACAACTTAACAATAAACAAATGGTACAAATCAACAAAAAAAATCAATAACGACTCAAATACCAAATCTTCCTGTGAATCCACCATAACATCCAAATTCTGCATATGGATTACTATTCGTCTGTGGTTGTTCCGTCGGCAGAGAATTAGGCGCTGCAACTGGTGCTGATGGAGCTGGTGTAGTATCCATTCCTGTCTCAACTGGTGTAACCGGAACACTGGCAGGTGGTGCACCATCGAAATCTCTACGATATGGTCTTGGAGCATTGGTGTTATGCCAATTCCATCTTCTGAAGATTTATTGAAATTTGTTGGTTATTTTCAAAATTTTTAAAAACTAACCCCTGATTTCTATTCTGATGTGGTTTTGATTGATCTGGAAAAAAAATAATATTTAAAAAGTGATAAAATTCAAAATGATGTTTTTACCAGCGAATCGAACATTTTCACCTCGTCTATCTCGCTTGCGATTAGTAAAATTGCCACTATTGATAGAAACTTTTTTCATTTCTGGAATAAATTTATATTTTTTGAAATTCTCCTATGAATCTTACTTTGTCTATACTCTTTTTCGGCCTCATCATCACTAAATTCCACATCACTGTCAACTCCTTCAATTACCGGCCGATTTTTTAGTTTTTCTTGCGCGCTACTTGCATCCAATTGCTTGTTAAGCTTTCTGATATGCTCCTGATTCGCAGCAGCCAAGTTTAATCTGAAAATCGGACAAAATTATTTTCACTGATGGTGGTTTTTACCCTTTGAATGGTGTTTTCGAAAATTGTTCCTCATTTGGTGCATAGTAAACTTTCATACCGATCGGATGCATATCCGCCTGAAAGAAAAATGTTTTAAAAATCATTTTGAATCAAAACTTCAAACCTCTTCTTTTGAATTGAATCGGATTGCATAATTCGGATTTTTTACTTGGCCAAAAATGTCATAAATTTGTCCAAGAGCTTTTGCATTCTGAATTATTATAAAACTATGAAGGAAAAAGAAGCAAAAATTACCACATCGAAAAGAAAAGAATCGAAATCTAAAACTTCTGTGCTAGTTGGTTCAACCACAACTGAAAAACGAATAATTTTGAAGGAAAATAAAATAAACCACCAACCGACACAATCAACAATTTTAGTAATTTGACCAAATTCAATTAGGCTACTTTTGCATTCAATTGTTAAATTTTCAATCGGCGGCAAATTGTCATATTCATGTACATTATCCTATAAATAATTGTTCACATTAAACATTTGAGAAAACTTCAAAACATACCACTTTTGATTTGTTTCCTTTCTTTGGTTTTCTATCACTATTAGGCTCCGAAACCTCATGAATTTTCCTAATAAGTTTGCTAGAATATTTTAAAAATCTATCAAACTCTTCATCAGAATCGGCTGCATCTTTTCCGAAATCTTTACAATGATCATCATAATCTGAATCATCTCCACTGAATCCAAACTCGCTTTCAGTGTCACAACCGAAACTTTTAACTGATTCTGCTTTTCTAACTGTTGTGACATTTTCGATGTCATGATAGACTCCTGCCATTTCGTCAAAAACTTTAGATAATGTTTTTGCGTCAGGTTCATTTGATTTTTCGGGTTTCTTATGGACTTCTGGTTCTGCGCAATATGCTAATGGGACACCAGTGCGGTCAATAACGAAATCAGCATTTTCCTATATACATAATTATTATTTGGAATGTTTAATAAAATGTTAATTACCTCAGTATTCACTGGAACATCTTCTTTCTTGTCGTCGACCGTGATACTAACATTAGCAGCAGCTTCCATTGAAAAGTGAAATACTGAATAATTAAATTACTGAAAAGAAAATATATGTTTCAAAAAACGTATTTTGTAAAAATATTCATTGAAACAATTAAACGATTAATGGCCTAAAATTCAATATTTTGATTACTCTGCGTGGCTTTTTTAAAATGAATAATAACTATATAATTGTACATAATTAACACATTAACATTTTCTAAAAATCAGCATCTAAAATTCTAAAATTACTGGAAAATTAATTTATTTATTTAAAAAATAAAATAAAATAAATGTGAATGCTGGGAGAAGTACACACCCGCGGACTATTTTTTCCATTGAATGCATTTTCTAGTCCGCAGTTTTTTCTAAAATTGTTTCTTATAAATTTCGTTTTCATTTCTTTTTAATTTAATAATCCTTTATTGACGTGAAAGAAAATTATTTATATTTTCAGTTCATCAGTCTTATAGGAAAAATGGAACCAAAAATTGAGGAATCTATTGATAAAATAATCCAGGAAGGTATGACATTTTTTTTTGCTTTTTATCTCTGAAAATTTGAACTCAGAACCAAAAACTGACACTTCTGTAGAAGGAGCTGAACCATTGTCGAAAAATCAACAACGGAAACAAAAATGGAGGGAACGATACATTGCAAAACGCGAGTTTAAACGTGTCGAAGAACGTGCAAGAAGGAAAGAAAAAAGAGCTGCTCTGAAAGAAGCTGGAGACTTTGCAGCGCTTAGAAAGAAAAGAGCAAAGAAGATGGCTGATTCGAACAGTAAGGTTTGAATTATAAAATGAACATTTTAGACCCTTTGTCTAAATTAAAACATGAATATTATTAATTTCAGCAAAGAATTGCATTGGACATGTCATTTGATGAATTGATGAGTGACAAGGACCAAAAAAGAACTGTTCAACAAATTGGATGGTGCTACACAGCTAATCGTCATGCTCCGGAACCATTTCAATTCCATGTGGTCGGGTTTGATGGCCCTTCTAGAACGGTATTTTATTTTTTGCTTATTCATACATAAAACTGAAATCTCTCCAGATCTATGAAAGTATCGAAGGAAATGATAATCAAGATATTCACCTTCACAAAACCAAATTGGAGGATGCTTTTCCTCTGTCTGAAATTGTTTATCTAACAGCAGAGTCTGAAAACGTCCTAACTGAACTTGACGATAATATGGTTTATGTAATTGGCGGTATTGTTGATCACAACTCTCAAAAAGGCCTCTGTCACCGATTAGCAATTGAGAAAAAGGTTCAACATGCTAGGCTACCAATCGATGAATATGTTCATTTAAAAACTAGAAGAGTGAGTCTAAATTTTATAAAAATATTCAAAAACAAATAAATTTGTTCAGGTCTTGACAATCAACCAAGTTTACGAGATTCTTGTTCATTTTTCGGTTCATAAAGATTGGGAGAAAGCGTTTTTGTCAATTGTTCCTGAAAGAAAAAATCCTCAAAAGAAAGAAGAGGCCAATGTGAACATGGAGGATCCATCGGATAACGATCATCCGGCTTCGGAGCAAAATAATCAAGTTGTTGTTAAAGAAGACGACATTCCAAAGCCTTCTGACGATTGAACGACTAAGTTTGTTGTATAGCATTTTTATTGTTATTTGTTAAGAAAATGTTTATTTCAGTATTTATAAAAAAGAAACAAAAATATCAATTGCAAGAATAACCAAGAACATACTTTATACAAGATTATTTTTTCTTTAAAAAATCAATAATCACAGATAACTATACTAATTGATCGAATTGATAATTAGTTGTCTGCTTTCACAGTTTCACCGGCACTTTCCAATGTTTCTCCAACAGTGTTTCGAGCAGAGTCAACTGCGCCACCAAAGAATCCGCCAACAGCCTTGGCTCCATCAACTACAGCACCTCCAGCAGCCTTGGCCCCTCCAGCTACTGCTCCTGCTCCATCGGCTACTACTCCTCCGACTGCCTTGGCTCCGTCAACTACTGCTCCACCAGCTGCCTTGGCTCCTTCGGCAACCGCTCCGGCACCTTGGCCTACTTTTTCAGCCGTCCATCCTAAAAAAATAAGTTTTTTTATTATTCATGAAGATTAATTTTTTAACAAACCGGCTCCATCTGCAACTGCTCCGCCAACCGCTTTTGCTCCATCAACTACAGCTCCACCAACAGCTTTTCCTCCACCATATACAGCGCCACCAACAGCTGAAACTCCTCCTACAATAGCTCCGCCAACTGTTTTCGCTCCATCTCCAATCTTATCAGCAGTCCAACCGGCTCCATCTTTCACAGCTCCACCGACGGTTTTTGCTCCTTCAACAGTGGCTCCACCAACAGCTCCTGCTCCTTCGGCGACTGCCTTTCCAGCGCTTTTAGCTCCATCAACAACTGCTCCACCGGCTGCTTTGGCACCACCGGCGACTGCTCCAACACCTTCTCCGACTTTTTCAGCAGTCCAACCTGGAATTAATCACTTTAATTTTAAAAAGGGAAAAGGGTTAAAATTAATGTGCTATACTAATCCATGATCTTGAACTCAAAAGCAACTAAATTAAACTAAATGAAAGCCTACTAGCTCCATCTGCAGCAGCGTTTCCAGCAGCCCTTGCTCCATCGACAGCAGCTTCACCCACTGATTTTGCTCCCTCACCAACAGCGTGCACTCCTTCTTTAGCTTTATCTGCGGTCCAGCCTGGAAAATAATATAGAAGGAGAGTTTTCTATTATTTTAATTTAAAATGTTTAGAAGATGTGAATTTAAAAAAATAACTGATTGTTCACAATCACTATATCTCACTTGCACCATCGGCTACTGATGATCCAACTGCTTTTGCTCCATCACCAACAGCCCCAACAGCTTGCCCAACTTTATCAGCAGCCCAACCTAACCAGGGTTTGTAAAAAGAAACCGAAGAAAGAGGAAAAAATTTCGCCCGACATTTGGAAAATTAGTGCACAAAAATGGGACAGCTAAATTTTTTTCACGGTTGTGTTTTCGTTGGCGGTAATTCAAATATTTGAATTTTTGTGTGTGTTTTTAAAAATGATGACAAATGTCCGCAAACACCAACATCATTCGGTGTATGCACAGATTTTATTAGAGGCGAATGATTTCGGTTTAAATTTACACACCGTGGCTTATAAGACTTCATAATATTTTTCTAAAATCACATCTTATTTTTTTTTTCGTTCCATTCTTACATATGGAATTTTTTTTCAAAAAATTGTTGAACTTACTTGCTCCATCACGAACAGCTCCAGCTCCTTCTTTCGCTTTATCAGCAGTCCATCCAGCAGCATCTTTGGCACCTTCGTACGCATTTCCAGCGACATCTTTTGCACCTTCAATTGCGTTTCCGGCAGCATCCTTAGCACCTTCGTACGTGTCTTCAGCAGCGTCTCCAACAGCTTCTGCTCCATCACGAACTGCTCCAGCTCCTTCCCTTGCTTTATCAGCGGTCCATTCAGCAGTATCTGAAGCAGCATCTCCAACTGCATTTGCTCCTTCTCTCGCCTTATCTCCAGTCCATTCAGCTGCATCTTTCCCCCCTTCGTAAGCATTTCCAGCGGCATCTTTGGCACCTTCTACGACGTTTCCTGCAGCATCTTTAACAGTATTGGCTCCTTCCCTGGCACGATCAGCAGTCCATCCAGCAGCGTTGGAAGCGGCATCGCCAACAGCTTCAGCTCCTTCTTTCACCTTTTCACCAGCTCTTCCGGCAGCCTCTTTGCCCTCTTCATAACCTTTTTTTGCTGAGTCTGAAATACCCTCGGCAGCATCTTCGGCGGCATCTCCAGCAGCATTGGCTCCTTCTTTCACCTTATCACCGGCTCTTCCAGCAGCATCTTTAGCTCCTTCGTATGCGTTCTCAGCAGCGCCTTCAGCAGCATTGGCTCCTTCTTTCACCTTTTCACCGGCTCTTCCAGCGGCATCTCTTGTTTTATCGTAAGCTCTTCCAGCAGCATCTTTAGCTCCTTCGTATGCGTTCTCTGCGGCGTCGTCAGCAGCATTCGCTCCTTCTTTCACCTTTTCACCAGCTCTTCCAGCAGCATCTCTGGTATTATCATAAGCTCTTCCAGCTGAATCTTTAGCTCCTTCGTATGCGTTCTCAGCAGCGTCTTCAGCAGCATTCGCTCCTTCTCTCACTTTGTCACCAGCTCTGTCAGCAGCATCTTTTCCCTCCTCATAACCTTTTTTAGCTGAGTCTTTAGCTCCTTCGTATACATTTTCAGCGGCATCTCCAGCAGCATTGGCTCCTTCTCTTGCCTTGTCACCAACTCTTCCAGCAGCATCCTTTGCTTGATCATAAGCTCTTCCAGCCGAATCCTTTGCACTTTCGTATCCATCTCTTGCTTTGTCTCCAGTCCACTCTGATTTCAAATTAATTATTGTTTTTGTTTCTTTCTAAATCATCCAAAAAACATCCCAAAGTTAATTTGTGCCGAATAAAAATCCCAAACAACCCACAAGTGACGATAAAAATATTCATTTGATTTCTTATTTTTTTCAGAACATAAAAATATATCAATCTGTGCCTACAACATGCAATAAAAATGAATGAAGTAGAGGTGAAAAAAACATGTGTTTAAAAAATCAACAACAACAAAATCACTGAATCTAACAAACAAAGAGAAACCCATCTAATTCTGTAGTGTGCTGTGTGATATCTGATCCATGCATAATAATAAATTATACAAAAAATCAACTAACTCGCTCCATCGGCTGCCGCTTCAGCGCCAGCTTCTCCAGCTTCTCCTGAAATTTTTTCCATTTTTCTAAATATTAAATGTTGTATTTCATTACTTGCTCTATCACCAGTCCAATGAATTCCATCTTGGGTATTTTGTGAAGCTTTAGCTGCAGCTTCTCCTAAATTTTGTAAATTAATTTTTGAAATTTTTCCCAAAGAGATACACACAAATATGGACAACATAACCACAGTTTTTGTTACCTACCAAATGCTTTTCGAGCCTCTTCAAATTGTTGCCTCAAAACGGAAGAGACCGTGGCTAAATATTATAGACGTTTTTTTATGAACTTCCCTCAACTACATCTATATTGACTATCTAAATATGAAACGCGAAATTTCAGAGTGGTGGGCCTTAAGAAGCCTCTTTTTGTTCAAAATTTTTAAAAATTGAGTGTTACCTTGTCTTTAAGAGTATCGGAATTTCAGTATTTGAAAAGTTGGAAACTTTTAAAATGAATTTCATTTAGAATAATTTTATTCAATTTGATTGAATTTTTTTATTCAAAATGTTCAAATACAAAGCTTTTGGACCACCACTCTCTATAACTAGAGTAATCTATGTTGCACCTCAATCACGCACATAAATGGGAAATTCATCTAATTTGAATATTACGTTCCTAAATTACTAAAAGTCCTAGGTTACAGAACTAGAGAACAAACTATTTATTCGATATTTTTGACATACATACGATACGATACGATCTTTCTCTATTTCTGCAACGATGTCAACGAACATGCACCGTACCTAGGATTTTTAACAATTATCTTATTTTAATTAACTAATTAAAATATATTTAGGTACTACGACAACACAAAAGACACACAAAAAGCGATAAATCCGATGAATTTCGGGGGCTCCCAAAGGACTAACAAAAAATTGATAAATCTGAAGCTTTTCCCAAAATTAATCGATTATCATTCCTCTTACCGAGCACATCTCCAGCCTGTTTTTTCGTCTCATACAAATAATGTTCAACTTTTCCCGACGCATCAACTGAAACAATATTCACTTTTCCAACGCAAGGGTCTTCAGACGGAGATGGGAAATTTTGGCACGGGCCTGGTCCGAGACCAGCGCATTCTACAGATGTCGCGCGGAATTCGTTATTTCTATTTGGGTAGGGTTGGGGTTGTTGGGGTTGGCGTGGACGGCAGCCTCCAGATCGTCGATAGTCTTGTGGTGGTTGGGGTTGGGGTTGTGGTGGTGGTTGGGTCGGTGGGTAGTAGGGTCCTGGGAGGCAGCCGCCCGATTGGATTGGGGGTTGGGGTTGTTGTTGTTGTCTTCGAGCCTCGCATGGGCTTCTTTGTGGTTGTGGTGGGGGGTATGGTTGTTGGGGTTGTGGTTGTGGTTGGGGTGGGTAAGAGTAAGTGCATCCACCGGTACGTTGTTGTTGTGGTTGCGGTGCTGGTTCGTTTTCATACCCCCTTGGAGAAGGTAAACAACCTCCAGTCCTTTGTGGTTGTGGTGGATAGTTAGGCTGAACCTGTGGTGGTTGAGTCACCGGTGGTGGTGCAGGATAACATGGTTGCTGTTGTTGCTGACATGGATATTGTTGTTGTTGTTGTTGTTGTTGCTGACACGGCGATGGTTGTACTTGTTGTTGACACGGAGATGGTGGTCCCGGCGGTGGAAGACAATTATTCCTAGGCATTGGTGGTCCAGGAGTAGGTTGAGGCCGTCTCGATCTACACCTCTCCCTTCTTCTTTGATCCGCTTCAGCTCGAGCTCTTGCCTCCTGCTCGTATTGTTGTTGTTGTTGTTGCTGATTTTGACTACTATTGGAAAGTTCTTCCTCTTGCCTTTTGAGTCTATCATATTGTGATTCTAATCTAGCCTCTACTCGGAAACTTCTTGCTGAAACTAATATCTATTTTCTAGGATTATAGTCTAATCACACACTGTTAATTGTTATTTCTATGATTATTTTTGCAATCAACCACCCAGTTTTTTTTCTAAAAGCCACACAAGTTAGTTATGTTGCCCACATTGTTGTGCTCCCCAAATCCAAACCTATTTGTGTCACAAATTCACCATTCGCTGTGTAGACATACGTTTTCACCGGCTCCAAATGATTCACTTCAAAAATATGGTTAGTGAGTTATAATTGTTTTTAAAAAAAGAAAAACAAAAAAATAATAAAAAATAGTTTAAAACGCTTTGGGGGATTTAGAAAACAATGAATATTTAAAAAAAAACTTCAGCCACTAACCTACAGCTTCAGCTCCGGACTTTACATGTTCCGTTACATCTCGCTTCTGAATCTGAAAATTATTCTTAATAAATTTTTCAGATTTTCAAAACAATATTCTCACATCTTTTTGATCAAGCGGTGCGCAATAAGCCAGTGTGGCCAGACCAAATAATAATATTGAAGTGGTTCGCATAATTCTGAAAAACATTTCGAATTAGAAAATGTCTCAAAAAATAGATCAGGACTCCTCCCGTCTTTCTAGAGATTTTCACGAAACGAGGGAAAAAAGAAACAACTGTTGATGATCAGAAATGCTCACGAAAACATTAAAAAACCCTTAGTTTTCTTCTATTATCACATGAAAAAAAGATGGAAAAAATTTAAAGAAAAAGAGAGTAGTTGTTTTGACGCTCTATTTTTCGAATGTTGATTGTTATTGTTTAAAATAGCGAATTTCGGATTCATCTTTGAAAAATTGCCGATTGAAAACATTATGGAAAATTCGGTTTGGAATGTGGATGATAATTGTGACCCAAAGAGAGATACAAGCGGATGTTCGTTCACCCATGGGGATGTTGTGTAATATCTATGGTCACTCAAAAATTTGTCTTATTTTTTTTTGTTCGATTTCTTCTTTTTTTCTTGACGAGGGTTCCTGGCACAGAATGGCACGTTAAGTCATATTTTTGGAAATTTTGAAATTGCAAGGTCAAAAGACTGAAAACGAGTTAGAAATTCAACAATATTTTTGTCGCACACGGAAAAGGGGGTTTTATCTCAATAAAAAAAAATGAAAAGAAATTTATTGAGTTCTACTCACTTCATTTTTTAAAAAGAGCGAGCCTGGTAAAGGTGTCTGAGTACATATTGTCACAAAATTTCATACTTTAAATGAAACAAATTTGTTCAAAGTTTCTGTAGAAGTTGTGTTAGTTTACTGATTTTATTACAAGTGTAATCTGATCAGGAAAAATCAGCGGCATCCTCTCTTTAAGAAGCTTTAAACACAATATTGGAACCAAGTCAAATTTCTCATACTTTTTCAAAAAGGACCCAATATATAATGCCCAAAATAAAGTGCTTAATCCGAGTATCTGATAGCTTTAAGATATACGCAAAATTTTCATTGAGCTTTTAAATATGTTTACGGACACTTTATGAAGCTAATAAATGTACCTTAAGTGAAAATAGACTTCATTCTCATTCCAAATCTGTTTTTAAAATTTTCTAAAACCACCTAGAAGCCGAGAAAATTAGCTTCAAAACAATGGCCTAGAAAAAGTGTCCACCTGGCCGAACTTTGTCCTATGAGCTTTTTTCGTGTTTTCTTAATAAATACGTTATGCAGAATGCTTATATTAGTCCTTTTTTAAACGTTTTTTCAACTTAATTTATGCTTTTTCATTTTTTTTGGATTTTTGATGCCTGCGGACTAGTTTTCGCCGGTGGTCCATTTTTCTAGGCCATGGTTTTGAGTCGCGTTTTCTCGGCTTCTAGGTGGTTTTAGAAAATTCTAAAAACAGATTTGGAATGAGAATGAAGTCCATTTTCATCCCAGACACATTCATTAGCTCCAAAAAGCCCTCATTTAAGTCAATTTCCAGTATGATCGTTTATACTGCCAATGTTCGAAAAATTTGATGGTTTATTACTTGTTTCAATGAAAATGTTTGAAATTTTTAGAAACTCCAAATTTGGTGCATTTATCAACCTCACTTGTAAAATAAGCTGCACTTTAAAAGCAACAAAATCTTCGATATTTTCAAAAAAAAATTGTCGTAGAAATCAATCAAATCACTCCACGAAAAAAATATCCTTGGAACAAAAATTACACAAAAACGCGCTTTGTGTTTTTGAGCTCTTCCGGGGAGAGAATTATATTTTTTGCAACACGTAGAAAGAAAGAAACAACCGATGGCAAAATGTATCATCAGTGAAAATAAAATACACATGAAAAAAACAACAATTGAAAGGAAAAAGTTTTGAAAGCGAAAATAAAAAAACGGTAGACTGGTTCTGGATTACTCAATCAACTATTATCCAGGATATTTTTCGATTTCGAACAATTTTTAAATAATTTTGATATGGAAATGAGGTAATGGATGTCGGAAAAAATGAAACCGGAACACACAAATATTCGAAAAGTCACAAAACCTCATAAGAATCATTGATCTGGATATAATTGAATGAACTTTTATTTTTTTCGTCTTTTGAAAATAAGAAACTAAAAAAAAATTCAAAACTTATACAACGATACTGATGCCTTTGCCTTTGGGATACATTTTGGGGAAAGGCGTCCCGTTCTAGACAAATTAATCATCAAATCAAAGATCCAGCAACTGCTTCTCAAAAACATATATACTGTTTTGTTAAGGCTTTGCGTTGTCCAAAACAACACATCACTCGAACGAGCAGAAAAAAATATACTTTGTCTTGGAACACCACAAAAAACAACAACATTGTTGAAATGGTGGCACACGAGACTATTTTTCGAACTTTACTAGATTTATGGTCTTCTGAAAGTTGATGCACTAATTTGAGTGTGATAAGTGCGTTCGTTTCTGTAAATAGAAACGAAACAATCATTAAAAGTATTTGATGCATCAAAAGATCGGATTATTTTCGATGATACAACTTGGGATGTCCCACCAAAATATTTGGGAGTTATAGGGGGTCAGAAATCTTTAAATGATCAAAAAATCGCTGTTTGTCGTAAATAAACCTGTATTTAAGAATTTTATCACATAGAACTTCGACAATTGAAAAATTTAACAGTTTTCCGATCCGATTATTTTCGAAAGGTTAACTTCGAAAGGTTAACTACAAAAAAGACGCCGTCTCCTTTTGAAGTAAAATGTTTACCCTAAAATTTGGAATTTGTCTGAATTTCCGAATAATAGAGAAGATTTTCTTCAACTTCTGGATATTTTGAACCTCTAAAGTGCCTGTTATGACCTGTTGGACATTGATCCCAAAATTGATGAATATCTTAGAAAATCTAATGTTCGTAACAGAATCCATTAAACTAGAACATTTTTTTAATAATATTTTTTCTCTGAATTAAATAGGAACAGAAACTGGACTAAATTTTGTGTTTGTGGCACGTTTTACAAGGGAGTTATTCGAAGATACCGTTTGAGAACCTTCTACAAATTTGAGGGTACATAGAATGGAAAATGGAGAATCAGAATCCGTCATAAAACTCTGCTAAATGTTTCTGTGAGCCGAGTTATGAGCCCGCAAACTTTTCCTATGGTTAAGGCCCTCCGCGTGAACTTACACTCTGGGAGATAGTCTATCGAATCTGGTACCCCAGAAAATCAACAGTTGGTGGTTCAGTGGTAGTCCAAATATTAGTTTTTTCCTTATTGGTTTTTTTGACCTTACGTGTCCAACCTTCCAGGAATGGTGGGCCTACGCATGGATAAGGGTGGCTACATCGGCAATCGACCTCCCCAATTTGACAATCCGACTGATATATGCTTTGTTCGTCATGTCTACGGAATCTTTTCTCTCCAATTTGGGCTTCTTCGGATCGTCTTTTACCACGGAGAAGATGTAGGCGAGGATTATCAGAGTAGAATTCATCATAACTGATCGAAATATCCCATGATCCTTCCTTTTATACAGCTGTTTCCAACAGTATTCCAACTCACGTATGTAAGGTCAAAGAAGTAACGTCAAAAAAACTAATTAAAAAAACAAAAAAAAATTTTCATAATTTTCCCCACCACTTGATGGCAAAAAAAGTGTTAAAACTGAAAAAAATAATTTTCTGTTTTATTGTCAAAAACCCTTTCTAGGGACTAGAATAATAAGGCGCTGGTGTCAAAACAGCGAAAAAGGCTGTTTCAGAAGCATAAATGACGGCTGGAAATAATTCACAAAATTTTCCAAAAAAGTTTAGCATGGGAGGGAATCGAACCCATACCCTACCGCACACCAACTCCCCACACTACCACTGAACCACCAACTGTTGATTTTCTGTGGTACCAGATTCGATAGACTATCTCCCAGAGTGTAAGTTCACGCGGAGGGCCTTAACCATAGGAAAAGTTTGCGGGCTCATAACTCGGCTCACAGAAACATTTAGCAGAGTTTTATGACGGATTCTGATTCTCCATTTTCCATTCTATGGACCCTCAAATTTGTAGAAGGTTCTCAAACGGTATCTTCGAATAACTCCCTTGTTAGATCGGTTTCACTCGAAAAAAGAGTTCAACAAAAATTTTTGCTTTTATTTTTGGAATCTGAGATTTCTGAATGAATTAAATGATAATAACGTTTAATTAATCAAACATTTAAAATTAACAACAGAAAAATATCGCTTCGATACCTTAAAGACACTGAGCCACTCATTTTGTATGGTTTCATTCATTCCCCCAAAAAAGCTGTTTGTTGAAAATCCTTGATCCAAAACTTTAATTAATGTTTTTTTTTTAATTCCATTCAAGAACTTTGTATAAATGTTTGCTCCGGGAGCTCCCTTTGATCCGCTCACCTTAAAGACACTGTGCCACTCATTTTTTAAAGTTTCATTTACTCCCCCAAAAGTGTGGTTTTATTACGAATCTCTGATCCAAAACTGTAATTTATGCATTTTTTAAGAATGTTGGTATAAATACGTAATCAAATTAATATTTCCATGTCCTTTTTATTCCCTTTTTGATCCGGGATGCTTTGATCCATTCCCTTCCCCTAATTTCCCTCGCAATCCTCAATAATCCCAAACATCTCTCCACTCATTAATTATTCAACCTTCTCATTTCAATGTTGCACTTTTGGGATTTTTCGTATGAAACCAACATAATAGTGTCCATTTCATACCCCTCTCTGTAAATTACTGGTCTACTCTAGTACAAGGTGTAACAACTACCTAATGGAAGGCAACCAGGAGGTACCGAAAGGAATACTACTACTTAATAGTCAATTGAAATTAGAATGTATGCGGACGGGTACCAACACGAATATTGCAACCTTTTCTTGTTGTTGTTGCCAATTCTACCGTAATTCAATCCATGAATTATTTATTGTGTTTTTTATGCAGCCGTTTTGAATGAATTGTAGTTTTATTAATAAAAAATTTTGGAAAAATTTTATTACAATAGAAAATTGAAAAAATATGTTCAAGCAAGCAACTTTTTAAAATCCTAACCAAAATGTTTTTGTACTTTAGCGGGAGCTCCCAAAAACAGGCAAACCCCTCAAATTGTTACCTTTTTTCAAATAAAAATCACCTTGAATAGAAACGCTTTGAATTTTTAATGACCAAGAGTTTCCAATCGTTTCGAAACAAAACTTCAAACAAAAACCTTTCTCATTTTTATGACGAGAGGTGTCATACTAAATAGATAATCATCTATTACCAAAAAAAAAAAGAATTCGAAACCTTTTCCATCCCTCTCTTTTTGTCTTGATTTGAATATATTTTCTTTCACATATTCTATTCATCTCTTTCGTTTGAGTTTTTGATGACTTTACACCCACCTCCGCCATATTGCTGGCTCACCGATCACCGGACAACGATGCAGTAGAAAAACCCAGAGCTTTGGGACAGAATCCACCAAAAAAACTGTAGGAAATAGTGTGAGAATGTTCGGAGACATTAGATAAAGTCATTAGAAAAGTATTGCGCAGAAGTGGAATGAAAGGAGCATCAACACAACAACACATGATGAGGATTGAAGGATGAAACGGGAAAAAAAAGAACTGAAGAAGTAAGAAGAAAAAGCAATAAGAAAAAGAATGCGAATGAGTAAAAAAAAACATAAAAAAGAATACAACAAGAATGGGTTACGGTAACGTAATTTTATGTTTGGTGTAGGAGCTCTTATTATACCTAATTGATAAAATCAAAAACTCTCAGCCAAAGAGAGCCGAACTCTGAAAATGTTGAACAAATTATCTTTCCTAAAGTCAAGGTGAAACACGGTTCATTTGACTCTTGTTGGCTTTCAGTTGAAGCTCGCTCAGTTTTTAAAGACAATGTCCCACTTATTATCAAGTTGATGGTTGTTTTTCCTTCTTTGCTTCGGTTGTCGTAAATTGAAATTAATTCTGAAATTTGGTTTTTATGGCGGCCTAAAAATATCCAATGACCTCAATAATTTGTAGTTCTGCAATTTTCAGCAGGTGTCAAAAATTGTCAAAGAATATGCTTATCAAAAAGCTCTTTCCACAAATTACGTTTGCCTCCTCTTAGGTCGTTTTATGAAATAATAAGCTTAAAATAATTTCAGACAAAAATGAAGGCTTTAAGAAAATTAATTTTCAAACCTGTAAGGACAAGATGTAGGTTTAGTATAAGGATACAATTAGTGATTACCATGCAGATTATAAAGGCAAAATGGAGTAATTAATATAAAAATGTTACAAGAGTCTCAATAAAAATGGGGGACTATAAAGAAAAGGTCCACTAATTCCCGGACCACCCAGGTTGTGACCTTGTCCTTGTGGTCCCCCATAATTCTCTAATCCTGTTGAGTTTGATTTTAGTGAATTGATTTCTAAAAATGTAGTTTCAAATTAGTAAAAAACAAAATATGTTGGTTGTATTGAACATTTTGAATTAATGAATGCTTTTGTGAAATAAAAAAAAAATATTTTCAGGAATTTTACAAAAAAACCTTGTCTATTTTCAGATGTTTATCTTCAGAAGTTTGATGTTTCACAGTTTGAGCTTGAATTTCTAATATTTTGCGTACAATTTGTTGTCGACATTTTCAGTACAGATCCCCCTACACCAAACACCATTTACAATTTCCGCCAAGAAGTGAAGTCAACTTCAAAAATTTTTGTTTTCGAAAATCGGAAACACCAACATGACCTAGTTTGAAAATGAGTAACACAACCACCGCAATGATGATGATGATGATATTGTCTCATAAACAGTTGGAACACCTGCACAAAGTGCCTCTTTTTTTGTGTTCCGACAATTTTGGCCTCGTTCAATTTGTCGTCCCGTTTTCCCCATTTAAAACTCATTGAAGCATGATACCTGAATAACCTACTAGATGTCACTTGTTCCTTCCTTCCTTCCTTCCCCCCTCTAGCCAAAATAAAATCAAAGACAAAGAAAACTAGGACCGGTCTGGTCTTCCCATCCTCAAATGATATAATTCAAATGATCCGCTCTTTTTTTCCGAAATGAGCTTTTTGTGTGATGAAATGCATGGCACTGGGTCAGTCCAACAGTTTTTTTTGGTTGGTTAGTTTCCACTTTCCGTTTTTTTTTCTGATGGTGGTCACCTGGGGTGACGCCAATTTAACAAAGAGACATTAGTTTTACTGGGTGTGAATTAGAAAAAAAAACCGCTGCCTCAAAAGTTCGTTCGGATTGAAAACTGGATGTGTTGAGAGCTGGGAAATGGAGGAAAAACTGATGACAGCAAGAAAAAAAAACAAGATGTTGGTGGGAAAATTTGAATGAGGTCAAGTTAAGCAAAAAAGAAGGAAGATTAAGGTTTATTTCAAACTTTTTAAAATTATTACAAAGAAAACTTAAAGACTAGGTGTCACTAAAAAGTTTCTGAATTTAGAAAACAATGGTATTGACACGGAAGATATGCAATTAATGGTGAAATTTGCAAAGGTAAATGAAGCTGGAATGAAAATAGACCTCATACTCAATCCAAATAACTTTTTAGAGTTTTCTTTTAAAAAACGTAGAAGCCGAGAAAACCAACTTCAAAACAATGACCTAGAAAAAGTTTCGGCTGGTTGACAACTAGTCCGCGGATGTTTATTACAAAGACTCGACGAAACTTAAAAAAACATGTTCATCACAACAAATTTTAATAATTCTTCATAAATATTCATCAAAATCAGCATGGGATGCTCAAAAAGCAAGGTTCAGCCAGGTCGCTGCTTTTTCTAGGCCATGAATAGTTCCTCGGCTGTGACGTAATATAATAAAATTACAAAAATATATTTAGATTGAGTTTGAGGCTGTAGTCCTCATTTATCTACGATCCCGAAAAGTTGAAATAATTCCTAATATCGATCGCATATCCCAAATTTTAGCGCGACATGCTCCAGATTTGACCTCTCTTGAAAAGGTTCTAATCGAAGTTTTGACTGGAGTTTTATAGTTTTGCAATGATTCAACAAATCATCAAAATGAGCTGAATTTACCTGAACATTTGAAGAAACTTGGTGATGTGGTCAAATACAATGTTTTCAGTGTTCAATTTATGAAGATCCTTATTCAGTAATCAGCAGTCTGGCCATTAATCTGAAAAAACAAGATTTTTGATTATTCACAAAACTTTTTAAAACATCTTCTTTGAAAAATTGGACATCATCCAAAATTGAACGTAATTCACTTAACGGTAAGACGCTTGTGGTCGGGAAGAGAAGGGGTCATGGGGTAGTAAGTAATATGTGCTAGAAAAAAAACCGCGTCGCGTCCCATCTTAGTGTGCAAGTGATTAGAGCATGTGTTTTGTCAAATTTACTGCTTGTCGATACAGCTTTTAAAATTTTAAAATTATTAAAATCGTTCCATATGCTTTATTTTTATGCTTTATTTTTTACTCTTTTATTGTCAACTCAATTATTCTTGATCATTACGTTCGGAAGGCTGCTCAACCTCACAGCCGCTCCGCACGAACGCGACGCGGCGACCTCCTACTCAACACTGAAATATTGGCGGGAACATTAATTATTCAAATTTTCCAGTGTACTGAGTGTCGGCAGCCGCGTCGCGTGCGTGCGGAGCGGCTGTGAGGTTGAGCAGCCTTCCGAGCGTAATGATCAAGAATAATTGAGTTGACAATATCAAATAGTGAGTTTGCTTTTTTTTTCGTTCATTTCGGTTTCGAGTTTGTTCGATAGAGCGCGTTTGGAATCGGTGTGTTCCTACAGTAGCATAATTAAACACAATTCACATTTTGTTTTTTTCCTTTTCCGTTATCAGAAAAAATATTCATAATTAGTAACATAAGTTACACCTATGAATGCATCCCCTTTTCCACCGATGTCCAGACAATTCGAAATCCTCTAAATTTCACTATTTATTTTCCCCCTACCGCTCCCAAAAACCAGTTGTTGCACGGTGGTCGAGTCCAAAAATGACCATCACCACTAACATCATCACCCCGATTTACTCACAATCTCCAAAATAATAATGACTTGTCCAGTTTCCTGACAACTATCGAACACGAGAACCAAAAAATAACATATTCTCTATATTTTATATATAGATTTCGCCTCAAAATCGGATTCTGCAATGATAATCTCGTCACGCATTCATTCGACCTAGTTATGTGCTACTCCCTCGGCTTGATGATCATCCTATGGCTACTTTCATCATGGAAATCTGTTCTCGAAAAACCATTTCATTGTTTGTTTATTTGCATCCATTTCGTGTTTTTTTTCCTTTTTGTGTTTCAACTGGGAAGGGAAATAATTCCAAAAAGAAACATTTCCCTTCTCATCATGATCATTATAATACCGAAACATTATTATTGTTGTAATGTTGTAACTAACCTGAACAATTAGTCTCGGAATGACGAGAAAAGTGACCGGTACGACCGACTATGATGAGAGTTTTGATGATGGATGCGCCTAAATGCACATACCTTCTCTCAATACCAATTATCGTGTTCAGTACACCGAGAAAAGGGAACGAAACAAGACTCACGGGTGTCAATGTTATTTTTGATGTTAATTGACAGAAAATGGTCTCGTTTTTCATGGATTTGTAAATAAATGGAATCCAAATGACGATCAAGATTCACTTAGATCTTCCCCAAATACGAATATTTTAATTCACCGTTCGTTTATTGAAAACGTACACTGTTGGATTCACAACGTTGTATGGAGTTTGTTCGCATTTAAAATATTATTTTCCAGTTATAAATTTATTTTTTTATCTGTCTTGAAAACAAAAACTTTTTTTATCCGTGCGCCAGAGCTAGTGAAAAAAAGTAAATGTGTTCGGTAGAGCTCGTTTTGAATACGTTTGTTTCTACAATAGCTACTCAATATTCTATTTGTCGAAAAATTAAATTTCGTAAACCTATTCTCTTTATTAATTTAATGTGAGTTACAAAATTTGTTTGTTCGATTTTTCGAAGCTATCTCCCGAACCAATTTGAAAAGTTACTAAATTCTTTAGTGTTCTTCATGCCTTGAACATGTTGGCTTGGGTCCAACGGACTGTCCAAGCAACTTGTTAGCCGCTTTTTCTTTTTTGTCTCATAATATTGGACTTTATTCTAACCTCGTCGTTCAATTTCCCATTTCAAAATTGAGATTTAATAGACTGACAGTTTTATCGCATCCCCCAACAAACATATATGATTTTTTTTACCTTTTAAATCGAGACGTTCAATCTAAAAAAGTAAAACCTCACAAGTCATGTAGTTTGTTCTAAAATCCTTAAAGACGGGGTTCCACCTTAAAGGGGGGCTGAGGGGACGAAATAAATAGTTTAGAAATTATGAAAGTATGATTGTTGATAAATAAATGAAAAAAAAATCCAAAGAAAAACTCAAAAATGGCGAAAAAAACAGTTCCGAAAAAAAACCATAGCCCCGGTGTTCGCCCTAATATGGCCGAAGAAACGCTTTTTGTTTTCTAGGTCATTTGTTTTTTTCTCGGCCGCCTGTTTTTTTATCCTGTTTTTCTCTTCTTTCCAATTTTTTTTTCAGAGAAAATTATCCATAAAAGAGTATTAAAACAAATAAACGTTCAAAAGAAATGTATAAAAGAAAATAAAAGAAAATATTTTTCAAAAAATAAAATTCGGCGGCCGAGAAAAAAGAGACGGCCTAGAAAATCAAGAAGCGTTTCTTCGGCCATATTAGGGCGAACACCGGGGCTATGGTTTTTTTTTCGGAACTTTTTTTTTTCGCCATTTTTGAGTTTTTCTTTGGATTTTTTTTCATTTATTGATCAACAATCATACTTCCATCATTTTTAAACCATTTATTTCGTCCCCTCAGCCCCCCTTTAAAGGGACTCTTTACTGAATTTGGGTTTCAATTCCACTTTCATCTTCTTCACAGTATTTGAAAATCTGTAGAAGCAAAAAATGTATCGAAATTTCCTTTACACGAAAAAAGCACATTTACAGGGTAAGGCGGCGAATGGCCTAACCGCTCGGCCGCGCGCGAGAGAGCATGCAAATGTAAGAGTGTTTGCAATTGTTAGGCCATTCGCCGCCTTATCTTGGAAATGGGTGTGTTTGAGTACTAGAAAAGGAAATTTCGCAAAAATATTTTATTTCTATAGGTTTTCAAATATCGTGAAGAAGATGAAAATGGAATAGAAACACGAAAACAGTAAAGAATCCCTTTAAGAAAATTTGGAAAAAAAATTCAAAGTTATAAAATTTCAACATTTTGCACAGATTTCATGTCAAAATTCAATGTTTTCTTTTAAATTTTTACAATAGAGCTTTTTCAAAATGACTGAATTGTTATTCAACCTCATAGAAACACCTTCATCAGCCAAATTCCACCTTCTCAAACACATGTATCTTTTACAATTCCCCAAAATATCTAATTTTGATTTTAATTCCCGGGTGTTCGGCAACATTTCCCATTCATTCTTTCAATTCCTTTTCTTCTCCTTCCATCCCGTATATGTACAAATGTGCAATGATCCGTTTCCTGTTTCCCGTTTCGGCTACTACTACTTTACTTGACAGGCTAATTACCTACATGTGCTGTCTACCGTATCAAAACATTGGAAAAGGTTGGTTGTCAAAACTGTCCTGACCCCCCTTCTTGCAACTTTTCCAATACAATATCCCCTCTTATAATATTCTTATTCTTTTTATTTTTTCGTTTTTTTGTGTTAGTTGGTTGGCATGATGTTGTCAGCTTCATCTTCTTCCTAGACCCGATTGCGCAATCGAGTCATCATATCCAGTTCTTTTCGGACATCCTTCCACTTTGTATGATTCTTCTGCTTCTTCTTATTTTCTTTTTTTTCCATTTCACACTCGCGAGACGTGCCGCCATCGTACACTTTTCTTGCGACACTCCACCAATCCGATGGATCTTTCGCCTCCCCCCGACGCATTCACATTTTTCTTGATTCATCGTCAATGCAAGGCATCAGAAGAAGAAGAAGAAGACCAGCTTCTTCTTCATCTCCTTCTTCTCCTTCTTCTGACCGAATAGTTTTTGTATTTGTATGTATGTGTCCACTATTCGTACACCTTTTGCCATTGGGCAATAAGGATGAAATTGAAGGGGGGGAGAGGAAGAATAAGGGATAGAAGCGTTGCAAATGTAACAACAAAAAAAACAAGAAAAGAAGATGAAGAAGCTGCCAAAGAAAGATTTTGGATGAACAGAATCTGTATATAACGATGATTTCATGGCAAAATGGAATTGAGAGGCAAAAAAAAACAACATCGAAGATGATGGAATTGCGCAGAACATCTATGGGGGGATCTCATTGATGATCATCAATTATTAGAATTGAGGGCATCAAAAACAATCCAATGCTTAGAGTTCAGATGGGATTGGATGCGTAAATACTTCCGAGGGTACCAGAAATTCTAGGAATGCAACCTCTCTGTGTTCACTTAATATCAGATTTGAACACTTTCAATAAGGCAATTATTGTTGTAACATCATTGATTACGGAAGTATAGCATCCGAAAATAAACTTGAATCAAGATTTTTGAAATCTGCTAACTTGAACGTTACTTTTTTTGCACAGTACTTGAGCCCTAACAAGAATATAAGGCTTTGTGGTTTGTTTTGGGCATTATTGGATGCAAGACAATAAGTAGATCACTGTCTTTATATTGTAAACTCAATTATTCTTGATCATTGCGTTCGGAAGGCTGCTCAACCTCACAGCCGCTCCGCACGCGCGCGACGCGGCTGCCGACACTCAACACACTGGAAAATGTGAAAAATGCAATTTCCCGCCAATATTTCAGTGTGTTGAGGAGGTCACCACGTCGCGCGCGTGCGGAGCGGCTGTGAGGTTGAGCACCCTTCCGAAAAAAAAAAATACTTGCTCTGCTCTCAAGCTTGTTCCATCTCAGGTAAAATGCAAAAATCACATCTTCTTTCTTCGAAACGATTATTCTAGTTTTAACAAGAGATCAAGAGATCAAAACGGTCAAGAAACCAATGTGAGATAAATTCGAGTGTTGTCAAACGCGTCGCGGTCGCTCACGGCATCACTTACCCGAATGATTGCCACTTCTACTGTTCGTTCAATTCGATTCCACTGTTTTCGCAAATCTGTAAGGCCTTTTCCGTGTCCGTACGTATTGAAAATATTATTTTTGAGCCATAAATTCATTTTTTGTATCTATTGGACAAATTATGAAATTTTTTTAATGTCCGTGCACCGGAAAACGCCGAAAAACCGAGATTTGTCAGTAGAGCGCGTTTGGAATCGGTTTGTGACTACAGTATGAAAATCGGCCTGATTTTTTTTTTCGTTTTTCATATTAAATTCTTCTCAAAAAGCATTATGTCATAAATTTCGTTTATTTATAAACCGTACCAGTCTCATCAATTCCATTTTTGTGTCAAAGTTCCCCCAATAACCAGTGACAAATACCGGCTCTTTCTTCATCTTCGCCCATTAGGTTGTTTTATTCCAACCACTACTCGTTATCATATTTCAATCATCTTGTGTCATTTAATGTTACCTTTTGAGGGTTCCGTTGTTTTATGGTTTTTTTTGTTTTGTTAATGACAGTCGAATGGTCACCTCTTTTGATGTAATGCGCATCATATTGGGGGGTTCATTAACTGTGCGAAAAATCGGAGGGGCGGGAGGTAGGTTTTACAGTATCAGTGATCCCAAAAAAATCAGTTTTTGGATGGAAATATTTATTATCAAAAAATGAAAGTGATCAAACACAATATTTTTGTTGGAGATACTGTAACACTTATTTCAACTTTAACTTGATCCTTATCAACGGATGATGCCGTTATCCTAAACCAATCCATCATTTGATACGTATTACGCAACTAAAAAAAATTTTATAATTCATCAAGCTGAACCGTGTTATGCTTTTAATTGTCAAAATTTTTCATTAACCCTCCCATTCCATGATGAAATATTCTCCCATTTGCTAAATCAAGCATCCCGAACGAACGCCAATTTCGAATTTACAACGTTTGGAAAAAAAAAGGAAAGATCGGAATAAAAAACTTGAATCGGTATGGATATGAATGGACACATAAACGCGCCAAAATGTCGTAAAATGTTGCCGCCGGCGTCCAGATTACCTGTGCTTCTTCATCTTTATCGTGTCCCTCATTTTTTGCGTCTGTTTCCCAATTCCTGATGCTTCATCTCCCCCCATGCTTATGTTGTGGACGATTGCGCCACGGGCGCGGGAATGAATCAAAATGAATATCCAACAAGAGAGAAAAAGACATGGAGTTTTGCCCTTTTCTAGACGACGACGAAAAAAATCTTGTTTTTTATGTCTATGGATTTGATCGGAAAAAAAGGAGGTATTGAGCGATTATTTCAATGAGGAGTGGGGGGGATGAATATATTGGGACAAAGAATGAAGGTTTTAATGGGGAGGAATTGGATGAGATTTTGCTGAACTCGAGATCAATTGAAATTCTAAAAGGATTAGAAATGAAGCATGAAATAGTACTTTGGATGAAAAAATTCATTAGAAACTTTTCTTTGGTGACACCATTTCCCATTTTAAAAAAAATCATGTTCCAAAGTTTTAAAAATCATTTTAAGCTTACCGAATTTTTCGGTATTTAGTCTATTTTACTTTTTTCCCCAGAACTTCATTTAAATTTGAATTCGCGCGCGTTGACGCAAATGTAGCGCGGTTCATAGTTCATAGCGATGCGGCCAGTTTTATTGCGAAACAGAAAAATTCGTATTTTTTGGGGTAACTTTTGAGGGACTTACTGGCATGCTATCTTTAAGAATGTTTACTATTGCCAACATAACATTCTTGATCATGCAAGTTTGTTTTGACCTACCCAGAAAATCTAAGTCTCTCACACAGTCGTGCTATTTTTAAATGCGAGCGGTTGCGCTGCGGTCCTTCAGCAGAAGATGGAAAAAAATTTTAAATGTAAAATTTTTAAACTACATTTTTAACATGGCAATACAAAATTTATATATTATTAATTACAAATAAGCTTTATCTTAGGTTTTTTAGCTTTTTTTAAAAATTTTACTTAATGTTTTGAAAATAATTACTTCAGGAATTTTGATATTTACCACTAATATACTAGTAATCTCCTAGAATTAAAACAGTCTCTTGAAAATTCTCAAAATCCGTGTCTGAATCGCGTTCGAACCAAATTTCGTCAATTTCGAAAATTTCCAGACTCTTCGTGCTGAATTCACAAGTTTAGTCAAAATTTAAAAAATTGAAAAAATGTTTGTAATTTAATTTATTTCATATCTTTTTTGATGATTTTGATCATTGTTTTCTTATTTCGAACTTGTTGGACTTAATTCTATAAAATCCAGATTCTTGTTCTTCGTCAATTTTCAGATCCATTTGATTTTTCGGAAGCTTCTATGAAACCTTTGATTTCGAGATTTCGAAGCCATATGAATTTTGTAAACGAGAACTAATCAGTAAATCCAACTGTGATTTTTTTGTTTCCTGACTCTATCCCCATTCACGGCACCACTACAAAGTCATATTCCATCTTGGCCCGAATTGTTATAGCATTGTTCAACACTAACTAGTATTCATTCATTTATTCCCCTTCCTCAAAACCATCACATGGTCACTCCTGATTGCCACATCGTCGTTCCAGCTTAACCAGCTTATGCAATCGAATAAAAAACAATAACAACACACGATATAATCCCTTTTCCGCGTAGTTTTTTTTTACTATATACTTGCTTCTTATGTTGTTCCGACCCTTCGGACATTGGCGAATCTGAAGAGAGAGAGATAGATAGAAAAAAAAAACAGAAACGAACACTTTTTTCACAACTGTCTGCGTGTTCAGCTTCACCATCATGTTTATGTTTCATCCACCTACCATTTTTTTTGGATCCATCCCCCCCCCCCCTCCTAGATTTTATACCGGTTTTTGTATGTGTCGCATGCATTGGCATCGAAAAGCCAAAAGATGCGCCAGAGGCAATGGATGGCTACCGTTGGTCATTTTGTATGAATGGCTAGAAGAGTGGAATACAGGCAGACTAGGAAGAGAGGAGGAAGAGGAGGAGGAAGGGAGGCTACCACCAAAGCCATTGGGGCAAAAATTTATAGGAAAAGGGGTGGAGTCGGGAGACACCGCCTTTTCAATACAACATTGACAACACTCTTCTCCGTACTTTTGCACGACGGTCAGGACTAGACATCCAATGCTTAATCGGACCCTAATAATAAATATACTTCACAACACGATATTTCAGTATTCCTAGTATTCAAACATCATCATTTTAATTTAATTTTTTTTCCTGTTTCATTTTTCTTGCTCAGTTTCCATAGCACATCTCTTTGCACAGAAATTTTCGTCGAACCTTTATTTCTTGTCAAATCTTATGAGTTTACTGTTTTTACTGAAATCACTCGATCTTTTGAGAAATTGCCTACAATCTCTCTTCTAATTCCAGCTCATTTCACACAGAGAAACATGTTACCTCCTTTCTTAAATTAAGCGGGCGCGCTTAAAGTTATTTACCGATTTTCAGCCTTATGCTCTGATCGTTGAAAGTAATGAATAGTGTTCAAAAATGTACTATTTTCATACGTACTAATTGAAAATATATATTTTTGTTTTGGTATACACCAACGAGAGCACTGTTATCTGAAAACGGGTTCTCCTACTGATCCTTCACTTCAAAACTTCCAATATGACCTTCAATGATACGCAGAACTGTATTGTGTTTTTAGAACAAACTGACGTTCCGACCATAAGCGGCCGAAGGGGTCGGGTCGGAAATCAGGTCGCCGAGTTTCAGAATAGAGCTAGAATCTTAATTTATATCAAGTTTCATCGAAGTCAGAAGCTCAGCAGATTCATTGCCCTGATCTGACACAACGGTTCTATTATAATCTGTGCTCCCAACATAGTCTTGATTGATTACTAAAAAGTTGTTTCATGCTTTTTTTGATTTACATTTGCTTGAAAAAAGGATGTATCTAGGCATTCAAATAAACGATGAATCTCGTGAAAAGCTCAAAAATGTGTATGAGCCGTAATCGTTTCGCATGACTGATTGCGTTTTTCATTAATTTTCAATTATATTCTTGTTAGTCGAAGTTATAAAAATATTCACACAAACCTTTTCCGCAATTTTGGCTTTATTTCAAAATTATCATCAGTTCTAAAACTTTTTTTTTGATTTTTCCAAGTCATATTTTGAACTGATCCCTTTGATTTTTTTCCGAACTTATTGTCATTGACTCCAAATATTTTAATCAAAAAACTGCTCTCTACTTTTGTATCTCTTCCTAGTCCCGCCCATCTTCTTTCTCCTCATCATTTCACTCTTTTTGTGCTTATGGTGAAATAAATGTGTTGCTCCTTCCTCCCCCCCACAACGCTGCCCCCTTTCCACCATTTCTTGGCCACGCCCACTTTTTTGCGCCTCCTGCACCCGTTTCACATCTCGAATGATGGTGGTGTTGGGCGCCGATGGGTGTCATTTACTTTTCTTCTCCCTTCTTCGAAAAACAATCAAGTGTCCGGTGAAGAAAGGAAAGGAAAAATGCTGATCACTTTCCTTTCGGGACCAAATCCGATGATTCTCAATGACGGATTAGCCTGGTTTTAGGGGTGTATTTCCGGAAAGTAAGATGGAATTTCGAGAATTGAAAATCGACTCTACTTCTTCCTTCTCATTTCGCCAATTTCTTTTTGCGGTGTTCTTTTTTTTTCTCGCATTTTACTGAACACATAGAAGTGCAAAAGATTTTATCGAGTTCTTTGTGACAGTTGCCACACGACCTCTTGTATTTTTTTGCGCATCTATTTCATGGGTGGTCTTTGCTATTTTTTTTTCGCATCTCGCTTTTCTTTTTCCAAAAAAAAACATCACATACAAATTCAAAAATTAAGGTTTTAATGCAAGCGCAAAGTTCGTTTGCTACAACACCAATGCTCGGGTTGCCTTCAATGCTTTCATCGCCATCTACAACGGCCACAACACCTCAATCACAACCGGTCAATATGGCGACATTTCCGACGGCGTTTGCTGCATTTGCATCACAGATTCGGAATACGCAGTTACAGTCGTTGTTGCAAAGTCAGTTGAATGCGTTGCATGGCTCGAACTTGTTGGCATCTGTCACGAATAATTCGACGCCCGTTTCGAGAAGTTATGGCAATAATCAGAATGGAGGAAAGGTTCGAGGGGTTAGTTTCATTTATATATTTTTTATAAGGTTTTGATATTTCATTTTTTTGTTCAAGAATCTTAAATAGAGTCTCGTGAACATTTATTCTTGATTTAATCAGTAGGAAGTAATAAATTAACTTTATCTTGAGGCGTTGGCATTGAGCCATCTGTCTAATCTCTGCTCCAACCTTATTGAAAATAATCTCGTTGAAAATCAACTTGTTTAGAGATTATCGACAGTTTTTTTTGCATCTCTTAACTTGAGTTTCCTCATCTTTTCTCAGGAAATTTTTCGCGGATCCGCGCATATAACATTAGCGGATCCGCCATTTCAATAGAAACTAGTTGAAATAGGGAAATGGCGGATCCGCTACTTTTATATGCGCGGATCCGCGAAAAATTTCCAGAGTTTATTGCACGTTCAAATTAAGCTTATTCTTAAACTAAGAACTTGGAAGAAAACTAGGAACGTTCCAGGTAAAATCTGGAAATTTCTCAATTTGCCACAATTTTATCGCAATTACCATTTTTTCCGGATTGGATTAGTGTTTCATCGCGATCTAAATCCCTAGTATTTATTGTTTCACAAATAACGGACCCTCTCGTCAATTTCCATACGTGACCAATTTCTACGATGGCCTAGAATTAAAATATTTTTCTAGGCCATCGTTTCATGTTAATTCTTGCCAAAATGGGTATTTTTGAAAATCTTTAAAAAAAACCGCTAATGCAAGAGAAATTCATGTTGTTCAATTTCTATTGCAGAACTTCAATTTAATATTATCATGCTTTTTTCAGAATTTTTAAAATAAATTTTAAAATGTTTCGCCTATATATTTTGTTCTCATGAAATTTTGTTATAAAACAAATTTCAGCACCATTTTTCATGCTTCATCTCAATAAATTTTGATACATTTTCAGACAACCGAATATCCAGTTCGTAAACGCGTCGGCGGATCAACAGTAAAAACAGCAAAAGTCTGGCGTTACTTCGACGAACTCCCAACCGTCGAACAAGCGGCCGAGTGCCGCATTTGCCGGAAAAAGATCAAGGCGACGAATTCGAGGTACAGTAATCCTCTCGAAAAAATATAGATATCTCAGCCGTATACCAATAACAACAACTTTTCAATCTTTTGTTTCGAACGCGAAAAAATACACAAGACGAACACCATCATGTCGAAAAAAAAAACAAAAAAATTATGAACTGCGCTCGAGTGAACAACTATAATTCGGGTGGAGATGGTTGTGGTAGCGTCAAGAATTTCTAATGAAGGTTTCAAGAGAATTTGTGGTTGTTTTTGGAAAAAAAAAATTTTTTTTTGAGACAAAATATTCGAATTGAGGGAAAAAAGTGTTTTTTTTTCAGCACTACTGGAATGATCCGACATTTGAGAAGTTGTCACGTGCAAGAATATCAAGTTGTTCAAGAAGCGAGGCAGAATAGTATGATTATTAAAATGGGTAAGAGGAATTTCTTTCGCTTAATTTTGAGCGCGCCCGCCGTTTGTCCAGCAGGCAGACATTGGTTTTTTTTTATTTCGTAGGAAATTGCGCAATTCGTTTCCTTTCTTCTGTTTTTTGTGTTGTTATTTCGTGATGCTTCTTCTTCATCGTCATCTTCATCTTTTTCCCCCCTTCTCAAAGTGTTCAACCGGTTGTTGGATAAATGCCAGTTATTCTTGTATCCTCTTTCTCCATTTTTCATCTTCTCTCTTTTCGAATTGCCGATGGTCACCACAACCAAAATGCATAACAACACAAAAAAAAGAAGATGACGATGATCGTTAGCATTAAAGTGACTTGACCAGTTGCGCAATCTGTACAGAAGAAGCATAATATAGAGGGGGATTTCAAAAATTGAAAATATTGTGAAGAGAGGACAATTAAAACCGTAATTCGTTATCTATTGAATTGACACCACCCGGTTGTCGACAGATGGACTGTTCGTTTCGTTTCGGAATTCGGGACACTAGAGACACATGTTGATGAGAAGCACGACAGGTGTTCTTTCGTTTAAAACAAAAAATATAATTCAAATCTGATAATGAAGTGCTTGAACAAGGTTAAAATTTGAAATTATTTTATTTTTATTTTCAGAGGAAAAAGCAAGGGCAAAACTTCTGCGGGAGATGAATGAGAAAGTTGTCACTTCTTCGATTAACATGGATAATAACAATTCGAAGAAGGAAGAGCATCCATCGGAATCACAGAAGTCACCTTCTGCTAGCTCATCAGCTTCCGATACAGCGTCATCAGCGTCAAGTTCACATTTCTCAACAACTGTTATTCCACCATCGCTGGTTCTTCCACCGATGGGATTACCCGCACCGAAACCTATCAAACCGATGATGCAAAATGTGAAGCAGGAAGCGACTGAAGTTGAGGAGGAAGTGGTTGAGAAACCAACTGATTTGAGTTTCAAAGGATTGTCGGCGTTTTCGAGTGTGCCACAATCGGCTGCTGATGGATATCAGAAGAAAGTTGAGGATGATCATAAGATTCACATGCAGGTGAGTAATCGGGAACTGAATTTACTAAAATTTTGATTGTCGAGCCCTCGAGTTCACTGTTACTTTCTTAAACTGTTTCCAGAAGCTTTTGAGCATCAGAATTATGAGTCTGAAAATTTTGAAAAAGTCAAAATTAGAAGATAGTTACTTACTTTAAGCATGATAGTAATGGATGATGATGCTGACGATTTCGCGTTTTTGTACCCTTATTGGTAGAATCACAATAAATTTTATAAGTTTATTTATGCTACTACCAAGAAGGGTAAAAAAAGACGAAATCGTCATCATCATCAACTAAAAGAACAACATCACTAAACCACTTTGATAGTAATGGATTTTAACAAGTTTTAGGAAATGATAATGGGAGCATTTTTTGTCAGTGTGCTAAATTTTCAGACTTTGATGTCAGAAAAATCATCGTCCGAGATTTATTTAGCTGTTATTGAGAACATTTTTTTATTCATAAGAAAGAGCTCGATTCTTCAATTTCATGGAGTTTAGGTTAACAAGCTTTTAAAATGTATTTTCAAACACAAATAAGATTGTTTTCTATTTATGAATCTAGTTTTATGAATCGATCCAATGAAATAAATTTATTTCGAAACGTTTCGCAATTAAAATAAATCTTGACAATATAATCTCCTGTGATTTCAGATTGCGTTGATGCTTCTCCTCGATCAGCAACCGGCGCATCTTATCGATCGTCCAGGTTTCCGATCATTGTTCAAGTTTCTTGTTCCTGGATACCAACTTCCTTCCGGTACTGTATTTCAATCAATGATTGTTCCACAATTGCTCAATCATATGAAACAACAAATCGGTGCAATTTTCAGTGGTGCCAATAATAACAACAACGGGTAAGTGAAACATTTGCATTTCGAAAACATCAATGACCCAAAAAATGTTCTTTCCGACCTTATTCTTTGTCTCGAAAAATTGAAACACAAGCGCCATAAAGTAGGTGCACCAGTCATTAAGTCATCCATTGAAGAGGGGTAGAGAAGCCCCGCGACGGGGTGCCAACACCCTCAAAATGATAAATGATTTCAAAAAGGACATTGCACCTCAATAGTAGTGCTTGCTCCTCCTTTCCCTTCTTCTATTACTCAACAATTTGCTGGTATCTTGTTCACAAATAGCACGATTCCTCAAAACGTCTCTCTCTGCGTTTATGATCATTCCGACGGTGTATTTTATACATCTATATATTCAGAAATGAAAATGAGACATACTAGGTTGAAATGAGGTTGCCACCAGAAGAAAAATTGATGGCGAGAACATGAAAATGTGAGTGGGGGGGGGGGGGGGTGACACAAAAAATAAGAGGAAGACGTTGAACAATAACATGGATTCGAATTGAGACAAAAGAGGTTGAAATGGACTGAGTAAAAGTGCGCAACAATGTTTTTCACGAGAGGGACGTAGATCTCGTTATCGAACCTTTAACATATTTTTTCTTAAGCTGAAAAAGAAACGAATCTTTAGAGCAATGACTTTAATACAGCTCGGAATGTGCATAACTTTGTGATGTAAGTTCATGTTAACTTACATTCTGGAACTGCTCTCGTCTTCTTTGGGCTAGTTTTTAACTAATTTCGATTACTAGCAAAAAGTGAATCAACCAGCAAGAGCAGGCTTCCAAGAAAATAGTTTAATCAGAATAAAAGAATCATAGTAAAATGTCACAAGAATGAGTAAAACAAATAATCGAAGTAGAAATAAGGAAAAGGTGATAAATGCATAAAATGTTTACAAAGAAAAAAAAACAAGAAAAAAATTAACATAGGGAAAGTGAAAAGGGGTTTCTATCTTCTCAAACTTTTTTTTAACCTATTGTCATTAAGGAAAATCTTTAAAAAAAAATTTTTTTTTTCATAGTATTGAATAAAAATGAATACATTTAATTAGCAATCCAGAAAAATAATAGTATTGCTATTTCAATCAGAATAAAGTTTTTGTTACACTTTTGAAACAGTAAAACATTTTTTTTTGAAAAATTCATAACTTTCCTCAAAATGGTCAGATTTTTATTATTTTTGCGCCAAAAAATTAAAAATTATATATATTTTCTAAAAATAGAAGGAATTCTCATCATTTTGATGTAAAAATCAGAAAATTTTGATGATTTTGGAAGAAGTTATGGATTTTGGAAAATTTAGGGGGTTTTTTTTCGAAAAATCATAACTTTGCTCAAAAGTCTCAGATTTTCATGATGTTGCATTTAAAATAATGGCAAAAATTTATATATTCTTAAAATTTAAGAAATTTCCACCATAGTATGCTAAAAATCAAAGAATTCTGGCGATTTTCAAGCAAGTTATGGGTTTTGAAAATTTCTGTTCTTATATTTCGAAAAATCATAACTTTGCGTCTGTGAGGTTGAGCAGCCCTGACAACGCAATGATCAAGAATATTTGAGTTGATAATAGTTTTTCCAGCTAAATTTGGCAGTAAAAATAGTTTTGGCTGAAAAAACTTCCGAATTTTATTTGTTGGACTTTATCGAAATTTTTAACGTCGACTGTAGTTAGATAAGACTATCGTTTTTCTATAATCGATTAAAAATTTAGATTTTTTTAAATAGAGAACAGAAAAAACCAATATTTAGAAATTAATCGCAATTCCACACAAATTTTCAATAATTTCAATCACAATTAGGTCCTTAATTTCAACGTGCTCGTTTTGAAAACGCCGTTCTCGTATAAAATGCAATAAAAAGTCAATTAGGCATACAGTACCCTGATGAAATTGTTGCACTTTCATTCGAAATCGGGTAATTTCTTTGTCTCGAAACGGACACATCGTTGAGGTTGCCCGTTTCTTATTCACTATTTTTGTTCGATCCTTCTATTACCCATCATTCGTTGTTGTCAACTCCTGAGGGTCTAGCACAGCACCCCTGATTATCTATCGCCTTTGTCTGTCTCGACTCGGCCATTAACATTTTCTACCCCCGCGCGCTCGTACTACCCCCATACGATTCAATACTAATTTTGTTTCTTGATGGAGCGGGTCGGGTGTGTTCATCTCCAAATGTACCAATGACACTTTTTTAAAACAAATTGCCGTTTTTTGGCAACATTTGAAATGGAAAACACGAGACATATATTTTCCAGAATGTTGCAACAACCGACAGCAACACAGTTGCAACAACAGATTGATGTTAATACGATCGGGACGTTGAATTTTGGAGGAGATGATGTTTCGATGAATGAAACGGAAAATTATCAGACCAAGAAGGAGTTGGATAATGAGGAAGACGAGGAGGAAGAGAATGTTGAAGTAACAGAAATACTATATAATAATGAAAGGAATTATAACGAAATTTAAATTTTCAGATTGAGGATGACACATCTTCAGCGTCTTCGTCAATGGATACCGACACATGTGATGCAATGACAACGTTTATTCATTACATTGGTAATGACACTTTTCCACATGTAAGTTTTATAACGGGGGCTTGAATCTTTAAGATTCTCCGTAGAGGGGCAGTTTTTTAAAAGAATTAACAACCGCTAACAAAACATTGAAAAACACCAACGAAAATCCGGTAAAAGGTGAAGTTTTTAACGAAGTTGGTGACCTGGAATTCCTTGTTTTGAATTTCTAGACTAGTGGTCTTGTGGACCTCCTCAGTTTGAAAAAAATTCAAAAATTTCAAGAAATTCGATTGAGAATTTTCAGAGAAATTCGGGGAAACTAGAATTTCTCGGAATTTTTTGAAGTGCAGTTTTCTACAAGACCCAAACGATTAAATGTGTGTCCCTTTAAACAATTTTGTGGAAAAAATTTGTTTTTGAGTCTATCTTTGCGGAAAACGGTCAGGTATGAGCCCAAGTGCACCAAGAAGGTCGGGAAAGCACGAAGTAACCCAAATAACCGATTTAGGGCGAAAAATGTTCCAAAAAAGACTGCCTGGGGCCGAAAAAATAACGTTTTTTTTTTTCATTTTTGCGCCCTTAATCGGTTTTTGGAATATTTCGGACATTTCGGACCTCCTGGGTTCACTTGGGATCGTTTTCTACAAAGATAGACGCAAAAACAAATGTTTTCCTTAAAATTATTTAAAGGGAGACATATTTAGGTCTTGAAGCGTTTGGTCTTGAAGCGAGTGATGTAAAAAAAAAAGAAATTCAAAAAATTCCAATTTTTCTGCCATTTCTATTGAATTTCTGGGAATTTTTTTCCAAACAGAACAGGTTCATAAGAATCAATAATAATATTCAGTGCATTTCCGACATACCTCTGACTGACATAACCTTTTCATTTATTTTCCATTTTTTCAAGCTCTAACTCTAATAATCTCACAATTTCCAGGACGAACTAATCTCCCTTCTATCAGTCGTCTCCAACATTTTCCAATATTTCTCAACCCGACCACTTCATCAAACCCATCTCTCAATGTCAATTCCATCTCCAACTTCACCAAATGTGATCCAACAAGTTCAATTCGTTTTTCAAAATCTTTCCTCAATCTCCAATTATATTCGCCACACACCTGATATGCAGCTTCTGCCTCTTTCAGCATCCCAAGAGACTCTTCTTCAACGTGTTGTTGAGCATATTGAAACTTTATCCTAAAGCTCCCAGTTCCCCTTTTTTGCATTTTTTCATTCCCTACCGTATACCTCTTTCGTTTTCCCCCATTTTTTCATTAGTGTTTCATTTTCCCAGTGCTGTACAAACTGTCGGCTTTAACATGCCACATAATATTCAAAAAAGTGGCAATCAATTGTTTATTTATTTATTCTAATTTAATTCATCCAGCAGAAAAAGAGTTCTTTCAATTTCAATTATTTTCGATGGTCTCTGCGCTTTATATAGATCTTTTTATGAACATTTTCTCAGTTCTTTTTATGTTTTTTGTTTCCTTTCTCTATTTTAACACCGATTAATTATTTAAATTATTAGATTTTAGGGTACAGAAAATTGACCATATGATTTGTCTGCTGAAGCATTGATTTTGTTTTTTGGAAAATTGAGTGTATTTCTTGTGCTGCTGCCATTTTTTTTTGAAATAAACTTTGATGAAAAAATTAACGAGTAAAACACAAGAAACAATAAGCATTGGATCAGATCTGGGAAAGTTCATATAATTTTTTACATAAAATCGTTGCTACAAAAGAAGTAGTATGGAATTATCATTTAAAAACATCTTATTGTCAACTTAAAATTTTTGGATCATCCATTTTCTACTGAAAGACCGCAGCGCAACCGCTCGCAGGTAGAAATATCATGACTTTGTGAGAGACTTAGATTTTCTGGGTAGGTCAAAACCAACTTGCATGCTCAAGAATATTTGAGTTGACAATATCTGTAACTGTAGCTATAATTTCATATTGTCAACTCAAATATTCTTGATCATTGCGTTTTGAGGGCTGCTCAACATCACAGACGCTCCGCACGCACGCACGCGGATGACGACGCTTAAAACGCGGGAAAATTCGCGGGAAAATTAATTTTTAAAATTTTCCAGTGTGTTGGGTCGGCAGCCGTGTGTGTGCGTGCGTGAGGTTTGAGCAGCCCCCAAAACACAATGATCAAGAATATTTGAGTTGACAATATCAAAGTGAGAAATAATTGGCTTTGGAATCTACAGTAACCTATTCCTGAATCTTCCCAAAAAATAGTAATTTGATATCCCGACCTTGTCAGTCATCCAACAACAACCCGCTCATTAGTTTATATTTCGCCCTCCCGGCTGGATTTCCCTACTTTTGATCGGTTCGGAAGCTCTCTCTATTCCATTGAGTGTCGGTATTTTAGTGGTGAGAGGAGATGGTATAAAACGCATTAAAAAGATTGACAAGATGCACATGTTTATGCCTTCTGTTGCTGCTACTGCTTTTTTTTCCGACATATTTGACCGTCGGCGTTTGGTGGAAAGTTTTTGATTGAAAACACGGCCACACACACACATATGGTTGTTTTAGGATGACGGCGAGAAGACAAAAAAGAGGAAGGATTGGGTGACAATTGACACAAAAGAGTTGATGAATATAATATAAATATAAACAAAAAAACGGGATGACCCGATGAGTGTAGTTTGGATTTATCGAGAAAAAAAGTTATAATTTTCAGGGGTTAATAATCTAAAAACAACACATTAATTTGTGAATTAGTGTCAAAAAAAAATAAAACTGCAGAAAATTGAGAAAAAAAACAAAATCAATTTTTTTGCAAGGGTTCGGTTATTTTACGCTGAACCAGTGCTTGTAATTTCTTTCATTCTACGTGTTAATTATTTTAGTTACTTACAATTTAGTAATTCTGCGCTATTTTATCACCTGTGCGGTAGAGCGCACTTTCTCCCATAGTCGACATAAGCGAAAGCCGCCGGTTCAAATTTTAGAGTCTGAAACGTGTCGTTGTGCTCCATTTTTGTTTTAGAATTTGTTTTATGGATGCCTTAAATTTTGTCTAGAATAAAGGCATTTTTTTTTTGAAGCCGCCGTTATTTGAACTGAATTCTGTTTCATACGCCACAATAAAGCATTTCTAAAATAAGAAACCAAATGTCCAAAATTGGAAATGTTTTTTTAAAAGCTTTTGCGTTAACCAAATGTATCAAACCTTTCGAAAATTTCAGTATTATGATTCCTGTTAGAAAACCAAAAATTATGGAGTAAATTTTAACGAAATTGCATTAGCCAAACGGTCTTCTTCTTTTTCGCAAGCTTTTCCATAACTCTCCCAAAATTATGAATAATGTGCGTGCGTCTTTATGATGTTGGTGGTTTGAGTATGTGTGCATATCCATATATCCATTATGAAACCATAAAATACATCGAGGACAAAAGGCGGCTGGCGCAACAGTTGCAAACTAATACGACACATCCGCCAAAATAACGTCGGTCTTTTCTGTTATCCTTCCGATAATGTGATGATGAATTATTAGGTTTCTTACGAGTTTTTACACGATGTTGGTGATTTTGGGGGGGGGGGGGGGGGGAACGTAACGATACGGCATCTTGAATATCATATTTATTTTTTTCTTTATACAAAAATTCAATGAATTTGTTTTATTTTTTCACCGGCGGTTTCTTTCCATCCGGTTTTGTTCCTAGAGCCATCGGACCTCCTTTCAAATAACTTGGATCGTTACTGGATGGTTGTTTCCGAATTGCTCTTGCCGATTCCTCTTTCTTTTGTTGTGCTTGTTGAGACAGCGACGACACAGACGAATTTTTTGATTGATCAGACCCCTGAAAATGTATTTTTTTGGTGCTCGGTATCAATAATAACATAAAACTCACCGAAACTGATGGTCTTTTGGACAATTTGCGAAACTGTAATGAAAAATAAAAAGTGTTGTTTCCTTAAAGGAAAATAAACTCACAGTCGGATGTTTATTTGGAAGACTTGGTGTTTTTTTGCCGCCCGGCTGAACTGCTGAATTTGGTAAGACTTGGCCAGTTTGAAAAGTTCTTGCGGTATTTGCGGTATTTGTTGTACCAAGTGCAGAAACGGCAGAAAGTGACGATGCCGAACCTCAAATTTCATAATTTTTTGACCGAAGTGAAGTAACAAAACCTGATGAATGTGGTTGTGTATGCTGCTCCAAATCAACAAAATAAACGTCAACATTCTCTTCCGGACGGAGTCTCTTCAAAATATCCGGAAACAAAGGTCTCAGCGCTGGATCTTTTTCAAAACACGCAACCATAATCTGAAGAATGGTAAAAGGTGTTCCCGGTGGTGGATGCATTGGCGGATTGGTTTTTGTAATCAACTCCTTTGCTTGATTATTATTCAAACCAGGGAATGGATCACTTTGGCATCGGGTGAAGATCTCCCATAATGTTACTGAATACGACCATACATCGGTTTTGTTTGTAAAAACACCAGTGTCTATTGTTTCTGGAGCCAACCAACGAATTGGAAGCTTCATTTTGTTAATTTTCACTTCTTTTTTACCAGATTCAGACAATCCGAAATCGGATATCTTCACTTCCATGTTTGAACCGAGTAGAAGATTTCTGGCAGCCAAGTCACGATGGATAATCTAAAATAATTATAAGTTTATCCTCAAATTAAAATAAAAACGAACCAATTGACAAGCCAAATAACTCATTCCTCTAGCAGCATCCGTTGCAAATTGAAGAAGTGTATCCATTGGACAAGTCGTGTTCTTTTTCAAATAACCTTTCAAACATCCATTCGCCGCCAATTCAATAATAATCATCAACGGTTCCTCATTCGGCGCAACTCCATGAACGGTAACAATGTTAACATGTTTCAGCTTTCTCATCAATTTCGCTTCCTTCACAAATTCTGCAGTGATTGCTTTTGTCGGATTACCCTTCATTCGTTTGACAGCGACATCGATTTCAGTTGTTTGTCCACTCATGATTCTTCTTAGGAGACCTTTCCAGACTTCTCCAAATGCTCCTGCTGAAAATGACAAGTTAATAGACGATAATAAGGGATATTACTTACATCCTAGTTTTGTGACAAGAGTAATATCGTCATGAAGAATATAATATTCAGGTCTTGGAACAGCTCTTATCAAGACTGCATTTGATGGTGGAAGAGCATAACTAGAGTTGACAAGCCATTGTATCAAATTGATTGGTTTCGGAAAGGTATTCTTCTTCTTGTCAATCTGTAAACGAAACTTTGGAAATTGTCGAACTGTGTTTTTTTGTTTGGTTGACGCGACGCGGTACACGCGAGCAATTCAAAAATGACGCGAAACAACGCAATTTTAGGGCTGAAAAACTCACTGACGCTCCGCACGCAAGCACGCGGCTGCCGACACTCAATACCCTGGAAAATTCGCGGAAAATTAATGTTCAAATTTTCCAGGGTATTGAGTGTCGGCAGCCGCGTGCGTGCGTGCGGAGCGTCAGTGCGGTTGAGCAGCCTCCAATACGCAACAATCAAGAATATTGAGTTGACAATAGCTGTACACTTTCTCTAAGGCCCCTCAACGCTCGCAAACATGTCAAAACACCTTACACATTTCAAGTACCAAGTGGAACCATCAAAATGCATTGGAAAATGTCGAACATCATCAGCATGCCGAACAGAAAGACAAATAATCGGACGATTCTTCTCTGTTGTTTTTCTAACCAAGTAATCACCATTTTTCTTCAACATTCCCGTGATTTCATCTCTTGGCATCACGCCATGATACCACTTATATTCAATCAAATCACGACATAACTCCAAAACCGCCGTCTTATCATCCCTTGTCGACAGTTTCGTCTCCGATGTCGTCTTTCCAAGTTCAGTTACAGATGGCCGTTTACTTGCCAGCACATTTTTTCCTTTTTTAGTTCCTTTGCGTTCAATCGTCGACCCGATTTTTGTTTTTCTATCAGATGTATCTGCCGCGTCTTTTCTATCATTTTCAAGACTTGATAGATCTTTTCCCTTCTTTCCAAAAATTGATTTTCTTCCAGATGTTAAATTTTTCCCCTTTGGACCACCAATCGTGTTTGAAATTGCTCCCCTTTCTGTAAAACCATCACGTTTTCCATTAATGCTTTTGAAACCTACGTGTCATTAATGAAGTCTTATTGTAAATCGATGAAAATTTTTTCAAACCAAGATTGAATGAATTTACTTTTTTTGTAGAGAAAACCGGATTAAAGATCCCGGAGGGTTCCGTTAAATTCACTCAATACAAATGAAACATCTTATGTGAATTTGAAATACGTGAACTTTATTTTTCGTTGGAAAACAAAAAAAACAACTTTTTTTCTTAATTTTTAACGCTGTTGAAACTAGTTTCAAAAATGGCTGAATATCAATACTATGAACTGGATAATGTATTCAATATTCAGTTTACCTGCCAACTTCCCGAATTCCAATGCGTTGGAATTATTGCGTAAGTTTCACAAAACCCCAAATGTTCAATTCGAGATCTATAAAATGGAAACAAATGCTCATTGATTTGTTTTTCAGAGATTTAATCGGAGCAGTATTCCTAGTAGTCCTTCTAATCGCAATATGTGGATTATTACTCTCAAGTTTTCTCCATCCTGCATCTGTGAGAAGAAAAATGCAACAATGATAAATGAGCACAATGAAAAATGAGAACAACTACCGAATAAAATCGTTTTTTCCAACTTATTACACAAAATTCAAGACAAACAATTTCCGGTCTCGAAATCCGAGAAAATTCCAAAAATACTTGTTTTTTTGAGTTTATTGATTTTTCGTGTCTTTGATTTGAGATGCATTCAAATGTTTTAAAAAAATCCGATCTTTTTCTCTCATGCGGGAATTTCAGTTTTGGATTTTACCTTAATTTATAGATATTATTCTAAAAATTAAAGGAGGGCTTTACGGGATGAAAATAGACTTCATTCTCATTCCAAATCTGTTTTTAAAATTTTCTAAAACCACCTAGAAGCCGAGAAAACGCGCCTCAAAACAATGGCCTAGAAAAAGTGTCCACTGGCGAAAACTAGTCCGCAGGCATGAAAAATCCAAAAAATATTAAAAAACATAAATTAAAAGGACTAATATAAGCATTCTGCATAAGTATTTATTAACGAAACACGGAAAAAAGCTCATAGGAAAAAGTTTGGCCAGGTGGACACATTTTCTAGGCCATTGTTCTGAAGCTCATTTTCTCGGTTTCTAGGTGGTTTTAGAAAATTTTAAAAACAGATTTGGAATGAGAATGAAGTCTATTTTCATCCTAGACACATTTATCTTCTCCTAAAGCGCTCCTTTAAAGGGATACTTTACTGTTTTTGGGTTTCTATTCCATTTTCATCTTCTTTGTGGTATTTGAAAACCTCTACGAGCTGAAATTGTTTTCTAAATTTCCTTTTGTAGTTCACGAAAAACCAAATTTACAACATAAGGCAGCGAAATGGCCTAACTGGTCAGCCATACGCGAGAGAGCATGCGAATGTGACAGGGTTTGCAATTGTTAGGCCGTTTGTTTATAAAAGTAAATTTCGAGTGTTTTTTTGCTTTTAAAAATTTTCAAATTCAACATTTTTATAAAACAACAAGACTCATTTTATTCATTAAAAAAGTTACATGAAAAATGCTGATAAATCTGATTTTTTCTACATTATCATAAACACAAGAACCTGAACTATTCTTAAAATATAATATCAAATTATCGAATATGCTTCGATATTGACACTCTGTTATCAAACATCCGATTTCTACTTAAAAAAACAGTCTTAAAATACATAACATCTGTAATTTTGCATCAATAAATAATCAAAATTATGCACTAATATGGAGAATAATACGGGGGAAAGGTTTTTGAAAGCTTTTTGTTTGCATCGCGAATGAAGTGAACACAACAAGTAAAAAATAAAATTTTGGGGCAGTTTAATACAGCAATAAGCAACATATTTGGAAAGAAAATTGGGATTTTTAAATATATATAAAGCCTAAAAATAGAAATGGAGAGGAAAACAAATAATAAACCGTAAACCTGACAGTGGGTGCCTAAAAGTCATATATTTTAAAATTGGTAATATTAAAAGGAATGCAGAAAAAATGAATGCGACAGTTGGGCAAGAACATGAAAAAAAAGCAAGGAAAGAAGAAACAAATTTTGTTTTGAGACCAGAACGAGATGTGAGAAAGATTGAAGGAAATTGGGATAGGAAGGGGGGGGGGGTTGGAATTGAAACAGCTTTTCTTGAAATGCTAGATTTTATGAATTTCAATCTTGTTGAATCGAATTAAAAACAAAAGTTTAACATGCTAAGCTCAACATTTTAACATAAAGATTTTTATATTTTCGAAATATCGCTTAAAATAGTTTGATATTGAAATGTTGGAACTACTGTTCGTTCAATTCGATTCCAAACGCGCACCACTGTATTCGCAAGCTGATGTGGCCTTTTCAGTGCCCGTACGTATTGAAAATATTATTTTTGAGTCATAAATTCATTTTTGGTATCTATTGGACCAATTATGAAAAATAATGTATTTGTCCGTGCACCGGAACACCCCAAAAAATCGAGTATTGTCAGTAGAGCGCGTTTGCTTCTACAGTATGATAGAGTAATGCGAAACTTGAGACAATCTATGATTCTCTTCAAGATTTCAGTATTTTTGTTAATTTAATTCAATACAGATTTTTATTAAATTATGCATTTTAGATAATTATAGCAACTTATGCGTCAACTGGGCGTTCCGCTTAACTGACGCTTGAAAAAAGGCGACTGTTTAGTTCTTTTAAAATTTTAATTTTAACAATTTTAATTAAAATTTTAAAATGTTAAAATGTGCACATTCTATGCACAAAACGATGTAGAGAGCTGTTTCAATTCCACGAAAATAAAAGGAAAGTCTATTGAACTAATCATCGACGTCGGAAGATTTATCGATTTTCTTTTTGAGTTTTTTGGCGTTCACCTCAAAAATGAGACCTTTGAAGCGTTCTGGAGCACATTTTCCACAATAGCCACCGCATCGGCCTTCGATAAGAGCGTTGTTCTGAAATTATTTAGAATTTTCTCACCCCAGAGTTCGCTCTAAACTTACATATCGCCGGTCAATTCGTGACGCTGTTCGATGTCCATGATCTTCCCAATTCAAATCATCGACAATCCGAAGGCCTGATTCCAAAAGATCGACGGAGAATCTTCCTTGTGGACACTCTCTCATACTATAACAATCACCAGCGGTAGCGTATGGAACATTGTTTCCGTATACTCTGTGTGCAAATGTGTAGTCTGTTACTGAAATGAAAAATTCAAATGTTATTTCTCAGTCGAACGATTTCCTTACAATGTATTTTTCTGTTTAGCAAATCTATCCGAATTTTTTCAAACTTTGTCAATCCGGCATTTGCATCCCCTTCATCGGAACAATTACAAGTATCATTCCTTTCGCCATTGTATGGACATGAATGTGGATATATCAATCTGAATTTTTTTTTTAATTTCCAAAAATGAGAAAAAAGCTCACTTCTTTCCATAAATTTCAGCATAATTTGTTTCAGGATTCAAGTTTAAGTATGCTTTTGGAATAGTATCATTCATTTGATGACAATAAACTTCAATTGTAAACCCATCCAACAAAATAGTGAAATTTCCATCATTCGTATTTCCAGTAGTTGTTCGGATTTCTTGGCACGTTGAAGGCATGCCTAAAATTAAATATTTTGAAACTAAACGTCATTTACAACATTTTTACAATTTCTTTCAAAACACAATTGAGTTCTTTTCGGTTTGATTCCAGTACATTTCGACTTCTCAACTCGCTTCGCATTCCGATCGATACATCTAACCTTTCTTCGCCGAATCCCTTGTCCGCAAGTTTTCGAACAAGCTCCCCATTGTCCAAAACTCCATTGAAACTCTGAATCGCATGGATTCAATTGACACTTCTGAACTTCTACAGGTTTTTGGAAAGCTTCACATCGATCCTTTGGTACAGTTCGTTCCATCAATGGGAATGTCACAAGTGTCGCGGTCATGGAAACATCTTGTTTCAATCTACACAAAACGTTTCTTTTTTGCCATCCCATTCCACATGTTTTTGAGCATGTCTGCCAATCACCAGGAACCCATTCGTATGGACATTTTGAAGTATCACATTCTCTTTGTGTTGCTGGTGATACAGTATGATCACACATTCGAATTGCTGCACGTTTTCCGGTGTTGCTCATGCAAAACACCCGGCGAGTCTGGAGTTGACCCCGAGCACAGTCGTTCTTGCACTGAAACATATCAAAATATCTGATTTTCATTTTCTAAATTGCTCTATTCATCTCGATCAAAAACTTAGAATAAGCGGGATGATCCGCATGAAATATATGAAGCGACTTCACGTTCTAATGGTTTTTAAAAATATATAACTTCACACAAGCTCTTACCATATCCATTTAAAGATAAATTGAGATTTCTATCAAGTTTTTAGGATTTTGTAAAGCGATTGTTGTTTTTTTGCACTTACTTTGCTCCACGGTGTAGTTGTCCAATTATAAGCCGGACAAGCAGCTGGGAAACAATACGCTTCTTTTTTCAACTTCAACTTTTGATTGCATTCCTTATCTTCAACTTTCAGCTTTCGACCTTTATAGCAACTGACTTCTCTTGATCGAACACCCTTTCCACATGTTACCGAACACTTAATGATTAATTTTTTAGAAAAGTAAAAATGTTTGAAACTTACAGCACTCCAAGCGGTAGCTTTCCATCTCGGGCAATGTGTCTTTCTACACCGAATTTCTTCCACAGGTTTTCTTTTCTGCTCACATCTTGTGCTTGCAACGGTAACATTAAGCACAGTGTCGATACAGTCCACGGTTCGTCGTTTTGTTCCGCGACCACATTTTGCAGAACACTGAAATTGGAATAAATCGATTATTTCAACTTTTAATAGAATTTGAGGTTAAGATTGTATGGTATTTTCGATAATATAAATATGGAAATTCCAATGAAGCGAAAATTAAGACAATCCTAAAATATTTTTAAAAAAACTTATTCTTGAGAAATGTCAGTCAAAAATGCCAAAAAAAGGAGCAAAATGAACGTTATATCGATTTACCTATGGAGCTATTCAGCCGTAATGGATCAGAATTCTCTTAAATTTAAAACATTAGTTTGAAAATTTTCAAAGTTAATCATCTTGCTCTCTCTTTGCAGACGTTCTATAATTTTTATAAAGGGGCGTCAGAACTTTGAAAGACTATATTTGTGCACAACTAGTTTGTGTTTGTAATACCATTTTCAGGGTGACAATGGTTAATTTTTAGGCTATATTACTAGAGTAACGAAGTATTGTCAACTCAAATATTCTTTATCATTGCGTTTTGGGGGCTGCTCAACCTCACAGACGCTCCGCACGCGCGCACGCAGCTGCCGACACTCAACACACTGGAAAATTTGAAAAATTCATTTTCCCGCGAATTTTCCAGTGTGTTGAGTGTCGGCAGCCGCGTGCGTGCGTGCGGAGCGGCTGTGAGGTGGACCCTCAAAACGCAAGGATCAAGAATACTTAGTTGAGTTCACAACAAAACTATGTATTTTTAAAATTTCACCTTTTTCTCATGTTTTTGTATTTGAATTGAATAAAAAAATGGTTTTTATCAGATGACACCATTTTGCACCCTTTTAAAACCAACCCACCAATAAATTTTTCAAATCACATACCTTAAAATTCCACATGCAAAAAAGCAGAAATAAAGCGACATGGACAAAAAAAACAACGTAGAAAAAATGAACTTCGACACGAGCATCAAATCAGCTCATAATATTTTATTTATATTAAAAGCATCATCACATGAAAAATGACAAAGAACAACTGAAAAACATGAAAATCATTTGAGGCAATCATTCAACATTTCATTCTTTTTGTATTCTTGAAAATTGTTTTAAAAACGACGGTAACTTCTAACCCGTATTTTGATAATTATCCAAAAAAAAAATGAATCAATAATTCGGAAAAAAACTTTGTGAAAAAATTCGGCTAAAGGCAGGGGTTTTTTGGTCGAAAGGAAGACGGGTTTTTGTATGATTTTTGAGCGAAAGAGATTATGTTTTAAGAAAACAATTAAACTGAAATCTAGATAAAAGCTGAAAAACATGCGACAAATTGAGCAACGTGCAAAAAGACACGAACACGGAACATATTACTGTAGAAAAAGCTAACAAAAGACACATATAATTTAAAAAATGAAAGCATAAAACGCGATTACATGGACACATATAATAAATAAAAATAAACGACAAAACACATAAAATCCTAAATTCTTCTGTTAACCGTATACGAATAATAAGGGTTATTGTAATAAATATTTTTTGGTGGTGTTGCCTGATATTTTTGGTTATTGTTATTATTATTATTATGACTACTATTATAATAAAGTTGCTTTAATTTGGCTTTTCGTCGTCTATACCACTTGGAATTATGATGACGTCTATTATTACGTACCGCACTCCAAGTAGAGGTTTGCCAATTGGTTTTTCGAACATTTTGGGATGATGAATTGGCGACAAGAGGGTAGCTAGAAGCACTAGAAGCGTTTTTCGATGAAATCGCCGATGGTGGTGATGTTGGGCAAGGTGGCATTTCACAATCTCGTTGTTCGATTGGTTTCGATTCTGAGCATTCGACATCGTCTTGAATTCGACCGGAGAGCACGTCTTCACACCAGATTCGACGGCGTTGGACACCTCCGCCGCATGAGACGGAGCACTGAAAAAATAGGAATTCAATAGAAGATGGGTCTAGATTTCGAGCCATATTCTAGAAAATTCTTTAAAGACAGTGTGCCAGGTATTTCTTTAAATATTTTGTTGTATACAATCGTGGTTTGTGGCACATTGTCTTTAACTAAATGTTTACGTTTGTTTTTCAAAAGAAACTTACGAAATTTAGTATTTCTAAAACTTTCTTATAAAATATTAAAAAAATATATATTATCTGAACTTACATGTGTCCATGGTGAAATTTGCCAGGAATTATTTGTTAGCGGAGGACAGACATCTTCATTACATCGATCGAACATTTTAGGTTTTCGATGTTCGTCACAACTTGTAGCTGAGCATGAAACACTTCGTCTTCGCCATCCGCCACCACACGATGTTGAACACTGTTAATTTTTTAAAAATTAAATTCATTTGCATAAATTAAGACTTACTTTTGACCATTCACCCATTATCCAAGAACCTAGATGTTCTTCACCTTTCGGACATGGTTCAAGTCTACAGTTTCTTGCAGAAATCGGCCTTTTTTGAATATCACACACAATATCCTTGAGTATTTGCTCTCCATTTTCATCATCACTCACACATGAAACATTTCGAAGTTGTTGAACATGTGTTCCACATGTCGCTGGACAATCTTCCCATTCGCCAGTTTTCCAGTTTGCACATGGTTTTATATTACATGTCCGAACGGCTGCCACCTTTTCCAGATGATTACAATATTGATCAGGAAGATCGCGAATATGATCTCTGCACTTGAGAAGTCTTCGTTGTGTTCCATTTCCGCATGTTGTTGAACACACCGTCCAGGGTCCAGTAGCCCAACGAATTGGTGGAACGTCTGCCTGTGGTTTTGAGATTTGACGCAGTTGCTCGCATGGATCACGTTCACATGTTTTGTTTTCTCGTGGTCGTGTCGACTGAAAATGATCTATGAGAAATTAAATAAACAAATATATAAATTACCCTATCACAATACAAATCCTCTACTTTCGTTTTCTCAGGTCCTCTGACACAACTAATCGTCCTAGCTTGTGTTCCAGCTCCACAGCTCACAGAACATGGTGACCAGTGGGTTGTTTGCCAATGTGTACAAGGTGCAAGTTGACAAGTTTGTCGCGTTGTTGGCATCGGTTGATCGGCACAAAAACTCGAATCAACACTCTGTTCGCGATAAACACAATCAACATTTCGTTCTCTTTGACCAACTCCGCACGAAACCGAACAAGCTCCCCAATCATATACCCTCCAAAATGGACATGATCCAAGATTACAAGATTTATGACTGGCTGGTCTTTCATTCGCTGGTCCACAAAGGTTTATATCAACATCTCGACCATATCCATCGACACATGAAACTCTTCGTGATGACCAACCTTCTTCACAAGATGTACTACATTGTGACCATTCGCTCATTTTATATTTCGGACAATCCTTTCGTTGACAAGATTTGGAAACAATTTTTTCTAGCATGTTACATTGATTATCCGGAAGAATTGCTCCTCGTCGATCAGTACAATTAGCTTGTCGATGTTGTATTCCTTCTCCACAAGCGACTGAGCAACTCGACCATGATCCAAACGTCCACCATGTGCATTTATGCTCATTGCATTTTTCGTGAGTGTGAGCGGTACCGCACCTGAAATTCTTGGCTTTATTTTTCAAAATCTTTAGAATCAACAAAAACCTTGAAGAATGTGTTTCTTTATCCGAACCATCCAAGCATTGTGCATGTCTCATCCGAACACCACCATCACAAGATCTCGAACATTCTGACCAATGTCCATAAACCCATCTTGGACATGGAGCCCTGTTACATTCTCTCTCCGTAACATCTTTCGCCTCTCGACCACACAACGATTCATCAACCCGTCGATTCGACGTATCAATACAAAACGCCTTTCGATATTGTTTTCCATTATTTCCACACGTTTCGGAACATGTTGTCCATTCACCATAACTCCATTTCCTGCCATGACAATCTTGATAACAATTAACAACTTCAAGTGGACGACTATTCCGATCACACAAATGCTCAGAAACTGGTGTTTGCCTATCTCCTTCTGCTTTTGCACAGCTGACCTGTTGTCTTTTTTGCCCATGCCCACATCTTGCACTACAAGCGGTAAGATCCTTTGTAACCCACCTGAAAAAAGAGAAGCATTGGTCGTATCGTTTATTTGTTAATACTTACTTGATAGAACAATCAATGTTGCACATTCTGCTTGTTTGTTTCGGCTTCTGTGATAAACAATTCCTTTCACTTGTTTGCCGATTCGCTGTCACGTCAAAACAAATCAATTGCTGATATTGCATTCCTCTGCAGTCTCGATCACATTCACTCCAGTTATTTGAAACTCTCCAAAGGTACAAATTCCTTCCAATTGGTCTAATAACAGAATTTGGAACTGCTGCAGTCATGTATTCGTAAGAGATATCAGGTGGATGACTTCCTATCGATAAAACATGCACATAAATATCCGTTCGAATTGGACCTGTGCCATTTATTCGTTCGATAATTGAATCAGATCCAGAATAATCAAGAACCGTGTCTTGAACTGCAATTTGTTGGCTGGTAAGACTAACTTGGAAGTGGCCGTTCAGTAGGAACTCTCCATTGGATCCACGTAATGCTGAAAATAAATTGTAAACATTTTATATTTCTTGCTGTGAAGAACTCACAAAGATAATTGTCATCCTCTCTCTGATAACCTTTCTGTCGAATATCGATATTTGCCGAACCTGCTGGAATCTTCATCACTTCATTGTATCCGAATGTTCCCTGCTCATTGAATGTTCCTTTGACAACCTTGCAAGATGTATCGTCTCCTCCACAAATTCCACATTTATCTCTTCGAATCGTGGAACCAAGTTGATGATCACATCCAGCTGACATACAAGTTCCAGCTACACAAATGTCATCACCATTACGATCACACGGTGTTCCATCAACAACCTATAACACATTTTTTTTAAATGACAAGCCTAAACATATTTTTGATAATACCTTATCCTTCATCAAATAAAACGCTGCACTTCCACTCAACCGGCAATACAATTTACATCTCTCATTCGCCGCAACATTTGTATACTTTGGAACCCAGATGGTATTTTGTGATGCCACTCCTTGAATTCCAATATCTTTCCCATTGAAGTCAGAACATTGGACCTCTCTAAATGGAGGAGTATCCCATGGACATTCTTGTGTATTGCATGATCTGTATCGTTCTCGTTGACCGACACAATATTTTCCACCGTTCGAAGGCCTAAAAGCGATAAATTATTGCTATAAAACAATGACAAAAGTCAAGAAGGTATGCAACATTCAAAAGCCTCTTTCTAAAGTATCGCTGGAAAGATCTATAAATATGTATATTCTTTCTAATCAGCCAAAAGGATAGTTATAAATGCCTATGTCTATTTTACCCGGTTACATTCGATTCCCCATTTATCCTGAATGTTATTTGAAAAATTCTAATAACAAACACTTAAATTTAATACCTTGGATTATCACAGTCTCGGAGTGCTTTTTGAATACCTCCACCACATGATCGACTACATTCACCCCAACCGCGCCAATCGCCCCATTGACCATCGACCTTTGAAAGAGATTCAGGAGCAAGACGAACGCATTCACCATGATGACAAAACTGAAAAAAAAAATGATAATTAAATTCTAACGGAGTTTTTATATGATTTAAATTATATCAATTGATATATTATCTTATTACCATATGTCTTGATTCATCACAAGGTGTACCATCAGCCCATGGCATATGCTGAGTTCGACAGCCCAACTGGCTTCCGTAGAATGTTGCACACCATAGTCGTCGGCATGTCGGCTGAAAATTGATATTTTCTTTTATCCGAATAATTCAAGATCTTACCATATAAGGGCATAATTCACTAGCAGGTCCAAAGACAAATTTACATTGCTGATTGGCATCATACTTTCTGCCAGGTTCGTTGTGCGAAAACACATCTTCGTAGTAGCGACGTTCGACTGGTTGATCGAATAGGCATTGGATTTGTCCTCGATGATTTCTAGAGAACATTATTTTCAATTTTAGCAAGATTATGATTTTTTACTCGAGGAATCGTTCGAGCATCCCAGCCGAACATGGTGACCAACTCCATGGATGAGTGTTGTATTCTAATGTTGGTGCCATGATGTGGAAATTGTTCTGAAAAGTCAGAGATAAAAAACCAGAATATAAAGCATTAATACCTTTGTTAACTGCATATAACTTCCACATTTTCGTTCGTCATCATGGGGTATAGAGAACCTGAAAAATTGCTTTATATTGCTTTCAAATTTTGGGAAAAACAATCAACTTACACATGTCCTAATTCATGAGCAATTGTGAAAGCAGCGCTTAATCCATTGTCTTCAATAATCGCACAACTTTTCTTTAAATCACACATTGTTCCAAGTTCAGCTAATCCAAGAGTATCACATTTTCCTTGAGATCTGGAACAACGTTTTTTTTAAAAATTCACATCATAAATCCAACAAACCTGCAAATATCCTTCCTTGTCAGAAGAATTGCCACATCATGATGCTGTAGGTTATTATCATCAGGATCATTATAATATTGCTGCCAGCGACAAAAATCTTGTAACGTTTGTTGAGCATTTTGCGTAATTCGCGGCCCCGAATTTTCCGTTTTCAGAACAATAATCTTGACAACAACGACATTGATCGATGCTCGAAGTGATTGATGTCGATAGATGGAGGCGACGGTTGAAAATAAGGTGAGAATGTAATCTTCCAAACTTCGACCATGATACTCGTACATGTTTGTGTCAGCCACCACAAGAACCTCAACATAATGATCCCAAGAGTTGGCAGCTCTTCTAGATCTCGTCTTTCGATCTGCAATTTGTTATTTTTGCTGATTTTTATTCAAAATTTGATTTTTTAAAACATGTCATCATGAACTACAAGGTCGTGTTTTCTCACCTGAATAATATTCTTTTCGTTAATTTTTACATCCCTCAATTTGCGGGAGTATCCGTAATGATTTTTAAAAGAACACACACCAGACACTAATCGAACAAAAAATAAATTAAGAAATTCTCATTTGACACCCCACTAGAACATAATTAGATCACATTATTTTAAATCAGTCGCATCAAGTGGTAGTTGTAATAGTTGTTCGGCCGCGCAAAATGTCAATGATTTTTTGGAGCAAAAAATTTGATTGAAACGTAAAATCATACAGAAAAGGTGTTTTTTTGTGCTTTTTTAAAATTTCGAATTAGTTTCTTCAGGTCTAGAATTTATAGTTCGTTTTTCATCTCGCAGCGTATTTTGAGGTCTCACCACGAACACTCAAGAACACAACGAAACATTATATGAATCTCAAAAAATTGTTATTCTTTAAAGGGAGCCATTTTGGGAGCCATCACTCTACACCTGAAGCCTTCAACCAAATGAAGGCTTCAGATTCCGAAGGACCCCATAACAGATTTTTTAAATTTCAATTTGAACGTATCCATTGATTTATCCGATGGTCAAACAGATCAAACAAATGCCCCGCTCATTAAAGGACGATGATGATAATTCAAAAAACCACCATCCATTGTCATCATTTCTCTAGCTCGACTCTTTCGCCCTCCGTCCAACTTCAAGTATCTGCGATGCCTGCAAGCGAACGATCCATCCATCTACGTGTCAAGGTCAGACAAGAGCAAATTGTTCGGTGCTCATCTCAAAAGATACAGACTCAGACAGTCAGAACTGATCTAAACAGTCCGAAACGACTAGAGAAAGCAAGACATTCAGGCACCATTATGAAATAACGCAACTTTTTTGTTATGTTTGTGCCCAGTGGAGGCGGATTTTTTTTTGTTTTTTTTTCTTACGATTTTTTCTTGTTCGGAAAAGAGAAGAGATTGAGAGGTTTATGTCACTGATTGAGTGTGTGGTTGTGGACATAGAAAATTTTTGGAATTTCTAAATTCATTCTTCAGAACTTACCGATAACATCTTCCCACTTTGCTTGGTAAGTAGTTGGAATAACCTCCGATTCATCAACTGCTGTTGAATTGATATGATCAAATGCTTTGAAATGCATTGGATCAAATTTTCGAACCAAATGCTTTCGATGTGTTCCTTCGGTCGTTCCATTTTCATTGAAAATTGGCTCAACTGTATGGATTCCAGATGGTAGGGCAAGCATCCCGTACTGAAAATCAAGTAGAACTTGCTAGATTTCGAAGAAATATTTACCAATCCGTCATCGGTATCACATAAATTGACAATACTATGCTGTTCAACATCTTTAACATGTGCTTGATAAATGCAATCCGGTTCCATTTTTGACATTCTTCCAGATACTGAAGTTTCCGAATCAAGATACATAACCAACGGCGAGTAGTTCGAATTGGAAATCGTTGGGATGGCTCTAAATAGGAATAGTTGAATCTTTAAATCCAGGGAAAAAACGAACTTATTATGAGATGGTGGAATTTGATTCCATCGATGTAAATGCACCACATATACTGTGTCATTTGATCGTAATCGAAGATGGCACGAATGTCCACAGTCTCGAGCAACTCCTCGCACCTTGTGATGATGATGGGATGTGGAATGGTTGTGGTTGTGATGTTGATGGTGGATGGAACGTTTTGGGCGTCGATAGATGTGCTGCGAATCGACGGAGAAGATACCTGAGTCGTCATGAAGCACTGACAGGCCTGAAATTTAAATTAAATTATTTTTTCTATTTTAACGGATTTATTTTTTAAATTATTTTTTTCCTATTGTATCTAAATCTTTTTAAAAATAATAAATTATTCGATTATATTATTTTCTTTTTTTTAAATTAAAAAAAAGTAAATTTTTATACCTGAGTACTTGGCCCTGGAGTACAGCACATCACTGTATTGTGCATTCGTGCCACTTGCCTCCTGTCTTGCATCTGAAAAAACTACAATTCACTTAATTCCAAAAAAAAATAAACCAACTCACAGTATTGAACAACAAAAACGGAGAAAAACAGGAGCACGAAGGCAGAGGTGGCGACGATGTGCTGCAGAAGCGCCGACGAGCGCATGCCACGACGCGACGAACGCTTACACAATCGTTGTTGTTGTTGCTGTTGTTGTTCCTTCTGTTGTTTTGTTGACAATAGGTGTGAAGACGATGTTTCTGATGACGCGGCAATTTGATAATCTGCCGTTGACCATCACAGTTGGCTGAAAATCAAACGAAATTGTAGTTGACGGGGGGGGGGGGGGGGGTGATAGCTTCAAATGTTCATGGCAAAAACTCATAAGAGAAAACAAAAAATGACTGCTCTACTACTACTATATATTTTTTACAGTGATTTTTTCCCGCACTATTCCCCCCCGTAGTGTAGAAATAAAGGTCAAGTACATTCTTTCAAAAGAGCATCAGCGAGAGCCACCACAGAGTTTGATTTGCAATGGACAAGAAAGAGTGAGTTACGGAGAGCGCCAAAAAACCTTTTTGTAAACAAATTTGTGAGCTGTGTTCCGATGATGGAAATTTTTTATCGTTGAGGTTTTTTTTATGAATTTAGGAAAAAGAAAAATGTGCGGGGCAGAGGTCGATTGGAATGGAAGGGGGGAGCGGGAGGTCCCGCGTTTTTTGCGAAGACAAATTTAAATTTTGAAACGGTTGATTTTTTCTGTGAATTGGGATTCGGATATTGAGAATATGATCTAATTTTTGCAATGGAATGCTTACGGTTGAAATAAATCGAAAAATAAAATAAAAAATTTGAAATCCAATATAGTTTGAAATCAAGAATTTGTCACAAACATTTGGCTCGGATATCTTTTTAAAAAAAATTCAAAAATCCTCTATTATTACAGTAGGGGAACTCTTTAAAAGTTAGTAACTTTTGAATTTCTCAGTAAATCTCAGAAAAACACAAGAAAATTGGTGTTAATCACTAATCCAATGAACCATAAAAACATAGTAGTCAATGAGCGACCCCAATAACTGACCACATAAAATTTGACACGTTCCAATGACAAATCAAAAAAAAAAGAAGCGAAATAACTATAGTTCTACTAAAAACAAACCTCATAAATCCTCAAAAAAGACCCGAATATGATATGTGAATGATGTAAACTGAAGCCCAGAAAATGATGAATAAAATAATAGTAATAAGGTGTCCTCTCCAAAACCCTTTTTTGGTACTCTGTAAAATAAAGGAAGCTTTAGGTGTGGTTTGATAATTTTTTTTCGTTAAAGATAAGAACCGAAAAAAAAAACAATTTTAAATAGATGCATTTTAAAAAGATAAAGTCTCGATAGTATTTGTATTTATATATTTATACAACTGATAATAACACCCCTCCAAAAATGCGGCAGGCTTCTGTGATACGAGGAATGAAAGGGAGGGAGGCAAACTGGTGCACAAGTAGAAGTTTTAATGAATGAGTTGTAGTAAACACTTGAGATCAAAGCTAGCAAGTTTCGAAAAACAATACGTTTAGATGGGAAGGAAGTCTAGGACCGGAAATGACAGTTATTTGGAATTTTTGAGAGTGATAAGTGGATTCCATGATATTAAATGAGGACTTTATGGAGATAATAAATGTACCTTAAATGAAAATAGACTTCATTCTCATTCTAAATCTGTTTTTAAAATATTCTAAAACCATCTAGAAGCCGAGAAAATGAGCTTCAAAACAATGGCCTAGAAAAAGTGTCCACATGGCCGAACCTATGAGCTTTTTTCGTGTTTCTTTAATAAACACTTATGCAGAATAATTATATTAGTCGTTTTTTAATATTTTTTCATTTTTTTTTGGATTTTTCATGTAATAATGCCTACGGACTAGTTTTCGCCGGTGGCCCCTTTTTCTAGGCCATTATTTTGAAGCTCATTTTCTCGGCTTCTAGGTGGTTTTAGAAAATTTTTAAAACCGATTTGGAATGAGTATGAAGTCTATTTTCATCCCAGATGTATTCATTAACTCCGTAAAGCCATCCTTTAAAGACTGGGTTCCATTTTCTTAATAAAGAAGGAGATTGCCCAGAATTTCAAAATTTAAGATCTATTTAGCAACCCTTAGGTATATATATATATAATATATATACAAAAAGTTTGGAAATTTGTAATTTTATTTAAAAAATGTTACATAATTTAAAAAAAACCGAAAAATATTTTTTTGACCGAAAAACCACTCTAAACTAATCTTCAAATTTGAAAATTTTCCCCCAATTTCTCATGCCAATTTCTTGGAAAATTTTGTTCCTTAATTTGATTTTTTTCGTTGATATATATTGAAAATCTAAATTAGGAGTGCAATGACACAAAGAAAATTGTAAAAGTGGACAGTGTCGATGGCAAAAAAAATACAGAAAGTTTATGTTGACTTTAGTATTGTGATCTTTGATAGGTGGGACAAAAATAGCTGCAAAATTTTGAGAGTCTGAAATTTTTTTTTTAAATAAAAACCTTTTAAAGCGCTCGAAATGAGCGGGAGAACGCTGTCATCGAACAAAAATGCAAAGATGGACAAGAAATAAAATTAAACACATATCGACGAAAAAAGAAGCATAAAGAAAAAGAAGCAAATGAAATTTATTATTTTTTAACTTTATATTTTCCCTCTTCCCGACGAAATGTAATAGGAAAAATGTTATGATTTGTTGGTTTTCGTTTTTCTGGCGTCGGGCCAAAACGGGAGGAAAATGTTTTGATTGTTGATAATGGATTTTTGATTGGGGGAAATCCAACAAAAACTTTTGGAAGACGCTGGAACATGAACACATCTTCATCAATTTTCGTTCACTGAGGGTGGATCAAAAAAAAGGAAGAAGAAGAAGAAAGAAATAACAGATATCATTGAAACATAGAGATGAAGATGAACCCGAACAATTTGGAAGAAACACGGAAAAAATCACTTAGGTAGTGGGGGAGGAGGCGGGTCCACAAAATATATAAATGAAGAACAAGATGAAGCATATACACAGACAAGCGAGATGCTCTCCGATGGTAGTGGTATTGGCGGCGGCGGCAGCGGTAGATGTGTAGAGGCACAAGCAGAGAAGAAAGATCAGGACTCTTTTCCAAGGGCAACTGACGCAATTGCAACTAGAAACATGGCGATTGTAAGGGGTTTTTTCCACGGCTTGCCATTGCTTCGGTTTGTACCAGAGAGAAGATGAAACAGCAAGTTGAAAAAAAAATGAAGATGAACAAGAAAAGAACAAAATGAGAGTGATTGGATTTGTGATCTAGTACTAATAAACGAACAGAACTGATGTAAACTATTTAGGATCTCCGTGAAAAGCTTGGCACTTCCGGATTGAAAATGTTAATTTTAAAATCCAAGCCCTTAAAGAACCGCCAGGCATAGAAATTTGCGGGAGATACCGATTGATCCAGAGAACGTGGTTTTGTTTTTGAAAAATTGAACTCTCAAACTCAACCTACTCAGGAATATGAATTTAGAAGAATACATCCGACGTTTCATACAATCTACTCAGTAAATTTTAATTGCAAGCTAGGAATTGACTCAGGAATGCACCCGGATTCAATTCTAACTTTCTGACCCCCTCCCCCCCAATCCGGAATAAATTCGAAGTTTGTTTATTCCATTATCATGAAACGTTGGTATAACCTAAATAATTGTTTGGCGATTTTATAATGTATAAGGAATTTACCGCAAGGTTCTTCAAACCTAGTTCTGGAAACTCCTTCAAACCTTGTTGTCTTTTTCGTGGATTGATTCTGATCTAACGGAACTTTAATCTGCGCTACCTTGGAACAGTTATCGTTTTGGTGAAACTAATCGAACTCTGGAGCATTCTTGGTTTCAACATGGATCATCAATCGGAATCAGAATAAAAACAAAAGAAAGGAAAATATGAGCCAAAATAGATTGCCTTAGAAAAGCTTTGAGAGAAGGGTCACCATCCACGATGGACGATTTCCTTATGAAATGAACGATTCAGAACAATTCTTCTCCATGCTCCGAAACCATCTGGAGTTTTTATTTGAGAAAACGCCTGATCATGAAATAGGTAATGCTTTTCCATTGAGCTTCATTCTCACCTGTGAAAAAACATTAAAATAGGTATGGAAATTCTGAATTCTTTATGAATACTGTATTTAACATATGGTGTTTGTTTTGATGGAAAATTTTTGACCCTGAGGCGGAATATCATTGTTTTTGAATATGAAAATTGTACACCTGCCAACTTACAGTAAACATCACGAGGATAACAAGAATTTTTTGAATTTTTTGAAAGGGATTTAATTTTGATTTTGAGATGTGTGATCTAAAAACTGTAAGACAACTTCAAGACCTCTAAAAATGTCTTTGAAAGATTTTGAGATTGGTAAACAATGTTTTTCACAAGGATCTATTGAAAGTCTTGTCATTGAAAGTGGTTCAAGTTTGAGTTTAAAAAATGTTCTTTCCGAAAGATATTTTTTGAAAAATTTTTTTTAATTTGAAAAAAGGTTCACAAAACCCGAAATTTCAGAGAAAATTATAGAACATAAATCAACTTTTATAGACTCGAAATGAAAATTTCTCAAAAACCAGATACTGTAACGAATGACCCCAAAAAGAGATGAAGAACACAAAAGTGAAGTATCAGGAAGAATAAAATAAATGACAACGTAGTAATAAAAATGATGAAAATAATCATTTTTGAGTGAACAATAAATAGATTCACTTTTATTCCGGTTTCTGGTGAGTATTCTTCCAGATTTATTTAATGTGACAACCTATTCACACGTATTGTTTTTGTTGTTTTTTTTTAAAGCATTTGACATGCTCTAATGATTGGCAAAAAAAAATACAAACAAATTGAAAACGGTGAGGATACGGTGAAACAAAGAGGACGGTAAAATATGAAGTTTGTTTTATTTATTTATTCTGATAAACGCGTTCAACAATGATTGCATTATAGTTGAATTTAGTGAACAAAATAGGTTGGGAGATCCAGGAAAACTAATACTTTTAAATAATTTATATTCTAAAATTTACATTTTCAGGGGGATGGGTCTTTAAATGAGCATATTCACAGCAATTTTTCAAACCTGAATTCGTTAACGAATAATACAAAATTGGGCATTTAGTTAAAAAAATTAATGAATTTATAATAATTTAAGCAGGTTTTCAGTGTTGTTAAATTAAAGGAGGGCTCTATGGAGATAATAAATGTACCTTAAATGAAAATTGACCTCATTCTCATTCCAAATCTGTTTTTAAAATTTTCTAAAACCACCTAGAAGCTGAGAAAATGAGCCTCAAAACAATGGCCTAGAAAAAGTGTATACCTGGCCCTAACTTTTTCTAATGAGCTTTTTTTTAGTAGTTCGCTGATAAATAGTTATGCAGAAAGCTTTTAATAGCCCATTTCTTTTGGATTTTTCATGTTTGTGGACTAGTTTTCGCCGGTGTCAATTTTTTCTAGGCCATTGTTTTGAGGCGCGTTTTTTCAGCTTCTAGGTGGTTTTAGAAAATCTTAAAAACAGATTTGGAATGAGAATGAAGTCTATTTTCATCCCAGATGCATTCGTTAGCTCCGCAAATCCCTCCTTCAATGTAAAACTCAGTTGTATTTTCATAAATAAAAATAATAGGAAAAGAGTAAACGGATTTTTTTAAATGGGTTACAAACTTGGAATCGAACTAGTTCGAAATTTTAGATTCTTAACCTAGATTCCAAATTGGTCTCGAAACCCAAAAATATGAATTAAGGCGGTAGAAAAGTTCCAGTTTTTCAACTAAAAATTTTTATAGCCGGGAAATACATCAAAATACATAAATTGGAGATAATTGGCCTAGAACTCCAAATTAGTGAATACCAGCGTTTTATATTAGAATTTAAGAGTCGGCAAACAAGAAACGAAAAAAAACATTTGGATTCCAAAACCAAAGATTCATCAGCGTGACATCATTATGAACGCCGTTCAGTTTTTTTCCCCACTTATACCGGAACACACTGCTTCCCCCCCGGTAGCAGTGACCAGACCCATTCTTTTCACTGAACAAACATTTCAGACGTGTGAATGTGGTCAATTCTTTCTGCCGATAAAATGTTCTTATTATGATGTTCTCTGTGTTCTTGTTAACACAGAGGACGCCATTTCCATGTGCAAATACAGATGCAAAAAAATACTGAGAATATTCTACTTTGGCAATTGAAAACGGTTAAAAAAAGTGTGTTCCAAATAAACTACAAAGAGCGGGTAGAGAATGACATGCGGGAAAATTCGTTGGCTTCCCGTCAATGAAACGCCTCCCCCCGATTAAAATGATCTTTAGAGAATCGTTGACGATTTAGGAAGGTGTTTTTCTAGAAGCCAAAAAAAACCTAAATGTCTTGTCGCTGCTCAATTACTCTTTTCCGAACTGGCTCTTTTTTTTCATTATTTGTTGTTCCTGCTCATCTTTTCTTCTGTGAGGGAGTGAGAGCACAAAAAAAGTCCGCGAATCTCACTACTTACGTACAAACATTTTGAAAAAAGTTGCTTTCTGTTTTCAAAAAAAAAAGAAGAAAAAACCTACTGGTACACATAAAGGTAATCCGATTTAACACTCTATTCTATCAATGATTCGCTTACAAAAAAAACCGCGCGAAAAAAAAAATCAAAATGTGTTCTAAAATGACCTTCGTTCACATTCATTTTCACACCTTGTGGTTTCTTTCGGAATTAATTAGCCAAATTCAGGCAAAAGAAAAAAAAATACTTCGATACACTTTGTTGTACTTTTTTTTCGATAGCCATGTGCGCGTCTGCGAACAGGATGAATGAGTGGGAGAGGAGAACACATTGAGGAAGTCAAGACAGAAAAAACAATGCACAAATACCAAAAAGATAAGAGAGATGGAACAGAAGAGATTTCCGAAAAATCCTCTTGATTTTTGTGCTTATCTCCTTGTTTAGATGAAGTTGGAAACAGCACATGGGTTTGTGTGAGGGGGCGAGGAACGTCTGAATTTCAGGCGGGTTTCAAGAAAAAAATTCTTAAAGACAGTGTATCACTAAGTTGGAAAATGTGTAAAACATTATATATATGAAGTTGATTATATTCGAATTTATACATGAAAATTTATACATGAAAAAATACGACATTCTAACAACGATTTTAACAACCTAAAATTAAATCTTAAAATAGTGCTTTACGGAGATATAAACGTACCTTAAATGATAATAGACTTCATACTAATTCCAAATCTGTTTTTAAAATTTTCTAAAACCACCTAGAAGCCGAGAAAATGAGCTTCAAAACAATGGCCTAGAAAAAGTTGGCCTAGCTTTTTCCTATGAGATTTTTTCGTGTTTCGTTAATAAATTGTTATAGAGAATGCTTATATCAGTTCTTTTCTTTTAAATTTTTTTTTTTCATTTTTTTTTTGATTTTTCATGTCTGCGGACTAGTTTTCGCCGGTGGTCCCTTTTTCTAGGCCATTGTTTTGAAGCCCATTTTCTCGGCTTCTAGGTGGTTTTAGAAAATTTTTAAAACAGATTCGGAATGAGTATGAAGTCTATTTTCATCCCAGACACATTAGCGCCGTAAAGCCCTTTTTTAAAGGCTTCATATCACATCCGGGAGTTCACAACACTCAATGATCAAGAACTCTTTGAAAATTTTATAGTTCTAATATAAACATTATTTTCAAGAAATTCTATTGCTCAGCATCAGGGTGACCGTTGTAATCTCAAATTGAAACTGTTTCTAGTTCATACGTGTCTTAGGAAAAGTAAATTTTAAAATTTCAATTTTGAGACTTCGAAACTTGGTCCAAATCATTCATGGAACGAAAAAGATTCATACTTTGTATCCCCCTTATATTTTCTAGTCTCTGAAATTTTTAAATTAATTATAATTGAACATTTATTGTCATTTTCTTTTTTTGTGTTCCAATAAACGTATTCAAGACAAAAAAGTACATGTAAAATTGGAATCAATTAGTTACAAATTGCTGGATACACAGGCTTTTTACAAGCTTCAAAAGAAATGTTCACTTCTAATTGACTTTTCCCGTTCGCGTTCATTCATGCATTGTATCCATTGATGAATGTGATTGTATTGTTACTTTTATAAATATAACACAATGTTTTGTGCCTTGTAAAGGATTTACAAAATTTTAAAGAGCTATACTACGTCAAAATGTTTACAAAAATCATCATGCACTTTATGATCGCAGAACAACAAAAAAAAAGAGTTAAAAAACAGTAACTATGTATTACATGCACATAAATTTTATTGGTCACTCGAAAATTGTTCTTTTCTAGTCTAGGTTTTCTCCGTTCATCCCATCTCTTCTTTTTTTAATATCTCTTTTTGCCCTGTTTTTACACCTCTGTTTTGTCCGTTTTTACAACCATTGAAATTTGAGAGTTTTTTTAGGGTGGTTTCTTATGCTTAGAACGCGGATCAACAAAACCCTTTCGGAAACGAGAAAATGATTGTAAAAGAGAATGACGATGCTATTATGAATGTGTTTTTGGAAGATTTGAACACAGGTGAGCAACAACAATACATAGCGATGGAATGGAAAATACTAACGAAAGGGTTGGGGGTATGAAAATAAGGATTGGAAGTGAGGAAGGTTAATCGAGACTGAAAATGAACATGATTTGTATCAGGGTGGAACAATAATTGAAATATACATATAGCCCTTCTTTAAAGACAGGGTGCCAGGTAAAGGAGGTACTCATTTTGTAAATTGTGTTCAATCCAATTAAAATTTAATTGTATATATTGAAACAATAGTGAAAAAAATTGAAAAAAAATTTAGAAATACAAAAAAGGGCTGAAAAAAACATCGAACATTCTTTACCGTTCAAAATTACTGTATTAAAGGAGGGAATTATGTAAAGGACGTTAAATCGCCGAAAAATAACATTCTTATGTCATAAATGGGTTTTTAAAATTAAAAAAAATTTCATAGAAGAAAAAAAAAGCGGAAAAAACGAGCAAAAAAGTTTCCACCGCGGAAAAGTTTTGGTTTTTAGTCCGTAGTTTGTTTTCCTATGCCATCTAATTTTTTACATTTTTTTCTTTTTTTTTCGTATTTAAAATGTAAATTGTGAAGTGTCTATATCGGGTTTTTACAAAAAACGTGAATAAAAATGGACAAATTTAATAGGTGGCCTAGGAACATAAACTATCGCGGACTAGAAGTAAAACTCTTCCACAGTCGACACTTTTTTGCAGGTAGCTCGTTTTTTCCGTCTATGAACTTTTAAAAAAATTGTTTGAAATCCATTTATAACATAAGTATGAAATTTTTCGGCGATTTAACGTCATTTATATTCTCTGTAATGCCCTACTTTAAACTATCCGGGGACGAATAAAACCAATTTTAATTAAGTTGCAATGCAAAATCCTTTACAAAAGAAAAGATCAGAAAATTCTTAAAAATTCTGAAACGATAAATACTGAAAAATACTTTAATTTTAAAAAAATATCTCAAAAAATGAGCTCCAAACGAAAAAAAAAGAAGAAAAACTTCCAAAGTGACGTTGACACGAACAAGTGTAAGTCCAAGGTTCCGTTCCCCTGTCCGACACAAAGATGTACAAAAACTGTGTTTTTTACTCAATTTTTTTGGGCATCATTATACAATACAGCGGTACCAAAAACAGGTGGTAATGGTGATGATTAACGAACCAAGAGAAGAAGGAAAAGTATGAGAGTTTGGAATACCAGCTGCCTCGAACGGAATATGTCACCAACTGGTATGTGTCGCACAAATAATCAACACAAACTTTCAGTTTAAAAAATAAGTGTTTCAGATTTTCCAAAAACTTTTAATTAATATTTTTTTTAATGAAAGCTGGGTTAAATGGGTTTTTTGAAAAAATGTCTTAAAATTAATACATTAAATTTTTAATGTATTAATTTTAAGTGACTATCATTAATTTTTTTTGATTATAACAGATGTAGCTTCCAACCATTAATTAGGTTGTAAAATGTTCTTCTGACATTTTTTTTTAAAGAAATCATCAAGAACAAATTAATTGGTTTCACATAAGACTTCAAGAAAATCTTTTGCCCTGCAGGCTTCCATAGCGTTCTGGTAACGAAACAAGAGAAAAAACTGGTAGTCTACACATTTTCCGAACTGAAATAAAAAACGAAAAAACCCCATAGTTATTCTTATTGAAAACATATGAAGTCTAGGAAGTTTGTTTAAATTGAAAACCAACGAAAAAAAATTTGCATGAAAAATATCTTCCGGGTTTCTTTTTGGAATTTGAAATCACTTTTTTTTTGAAATCGGAAAAATGAACAACAAATGTTACAAAAAAACAACAACATTGAGTAGTCCTGATGATCCAATAAAACAGTGATACACTAAATTTTATGGCATACATATTTACAACAAGGAATCGAAATTACACCTATTTTCTAGGTGTGAGTGGGGGGAGGAAGGAGCCCTCCGGAAAAACGATGTATTGAGTATTGAGCAAGAATAAAAAGGTATTTGAACAGAAAGCTTTAAAAAAATACAAATTTCCCAAATATTTGAATAGAACATTTTTACAAAAATCGTGCAACCTTTTATTTTCAATTAAAATCAGATGACTTAACGTTTTTAAAGACAGTAGGTCATTTAAAAACTTAAAGGAGGGCTCTTCGGAGCTAATGAATGCATCTGGGATGAAAATAGACTTCATTCTCATTCCAAATATGTTTTTAAAATTTTCTAAAACCATCTATAAGCCGAGAAAACGTGACTCAAAACAATGGCCTAGAAAAAGTGTCCACCGGCGAAAACTAGTCCACAGGCATGAAAAATCCAAAAAAAAATTTAAAAACATAAATTTTAATTTTAAAAAAACATAAAAAGGACTAATATAAGCATTCTGCATAATTATTTATTAACGAAACACGACAAAAGCTCATAGGAAAAAGTTCGGCCAGGTGGACACTTTTTCTAGGCCATTGTTTTGAAGCTCATTTTCTCGGCTTCTAGGTGGTTTTAGAAAATTTTAAAAACAGATTTGGAATGTGAATGAAGTCTATTTTAATTTAAGGTACATTTATTATCTCCGTAAAGCCCTCCTTTAACATTTTTAAAGACAGTAGGTAAATTCTAAACTTCATTTTATAAGTATTGCTAAATCGATCAAAAATTTAATTTAATACACCGATACAATAATTTAGAAAATTAGAAAAACGGGAAAAAGAGCACCTGGAGTCGAACTTTGGAGTTAAAAGTTAGTTCAGGTTCGATTCCAGGTGTTCATAACTTTTTACGATTATATATATATTTTTCCTTATTGTGATTTTATTCATTTTTTGATAAAATGTGAATATCGAAAAATAAAGTTAGTTCTCATTCAAAAATAATGTGTTTCTCAAGACTACAGTAATCCTAATGATAATGTTATCACTACTGCCCTCAGCCGCTTTAAATTTCAAAGACTACTTAGTTCAAAAACCTCATCACAATCAATCAATCAAAATAAACCACAAAATTTCGTATAGTAAGAAAACCGTGAAAAGAAACATAAGCAACTTATGTTCTATGAAGTATTGCCCTTGCTCATTTTCCATCATTTTCATCTTCTTTCATTTTTTTGTTCGTCGTCCATTTCACCCACTACTTCTTTTTCTATCCGATTTCGATGCTTTTCATCCGCTGCTGAATCGAAAGATCTTCTTATTCTTCATTTTTCTCCCCCCTTCTATACCAACAACATGTGCTGTCCATCCATTTTGCAATATAGTCGAGTCGATCATTTCAAATCGGCAAAAAGTGCTGCCCTCAACCCAGAAACATACTAAACAAAATGAGACTAAAAAAAACACAAAAGAGAAGAACGGAGTGATGCAAAAAGGGAAAGGGAGGATCATTCTCCCCCGTTCCTCCCGCCATCGTTTTTTGAAACAAGAGACAAGAGCCGCTTCGGCTGATATGAAAAGAGCAACAAAAAAGAACACTTGGCATAAAAAATGAAACAAAAAACTACTGTCAAGTATCATATTTCGTTAGCACTTTGTTAACGTGCAAAAAGTACTAACCTTTGAGAAAAAATTGAAGATATAATTGAAGGGTTGAAAATAGTCTTGTAGAAAGTCTGTAAAAATTCGAAAATTTTGGGATAAAAGCAAGAAAAAATGTGAAAGAAATAAAACATAAAGTTCGAGAGAGATATAACAAAAAATAAGCAATTGTAAACATCGGTGAAGGAGGATTTTTAATATTTTCAGAACAGAATTTTATATTTAGATAACGGGGAAAAAAAAGAAATATCAAATATGAAGAAAGTGCAATGATGAAAGAAAATTGAAAATCAAACTAAACTTAGCCCCTAGTGTTAAAGAGAGGGTGCCACATAATTTTTAAATTTTTTCTGTTTGTAAAAATGTTGATTTCGGCTATCAGTACTTCTCGTTAAGTTGATAATCAAGTCAAAACATTAGAAATATATCCCAATCCGAAAATATTTTAAAATTTCAGTCATTTTCTGGAGATTTGAAACTTAAAAATACTCGTTTATTAACGAATTCTATAGGTGGGACACTGTCTTTAGCTTGTTATCAGGCAAACCGAGCCTTCCAAAAGGGTATTCCATGCCTTTAAGGAGGCAAAATGTTAGACTCACTAAATCATGGATCAAAAAATAAAACAACAATTCGCTGGTCATTCTCATTCATTCATCAATCCACATGTGTGAAATTGATACATTGACCAGCGATGAAATGACACTTTTGAAAAATTTCCGAGTGAAAAATCACATAAAGAAAGAGATAATTAAAGTGAAAGAGAGGCAAATTACATCAAAAACATACCGCTATACACCCGTTTTTTTTTTCAAAAAAATATATAAAGCTCTCCAGTTTTCACAATTTTACAACGTACTGTACTTTTTATATATAATAAAACGATTATCGGAAGATGAATAATAAATCGAACGAAATAAAAAAAAAATGTTACAAAATAGATTATTGGCGGAGCGGCGGATTTTACACATGGCGCCTTTCGGTCAGTTGTAGTAGTTTGCCGGTCATTTGGGGGGCTCCAATAATTCGGAACGCGTCATAAAAAAACGAGCACAGAAAAAATTGGGAAGCATTCGTTGTTGTTTCGTGGTGTCTTAGAGTGACTGACACTGGTTTTATTGATAGTGAAGACATATGGGTTTTTTGGCAACTTTTTGAAAAACTTTTGTTTTTAGATTTGGTTCTCGCAAATGTGATACGGTGAAAATGGTTTTCTAGTATATGATTTTCTGTACGGCTTATATTTAAAGGACGGCTTTACGGAGATACTAAATGTACTTTAAATGAAAATAGACTTCATTCTCATTCCAAATCTGTTTTTAAAATTCTCTAAAACCACCTAGAAGCCGAGAAAACGCGCCTCAAAACAATGGCCTAGAAAAAGTGGGGAAAACTAGCCCGCAGGCATGAAAAATCCAAAAAATAAAAAAAAAACATATTAAAATGAAAAAAAAAACATTTTAAAAAATTACTAATATAAGCATTTTTCATAACTATTTATTAACGAAAAAGCTCATAGGAAAAAGTTCGGCCATGTGGAAACTTTTTCTAGGCCATTGTTTTGAAGCTCGTTTTCTCGGCTTCTAGGTGGTTTTAGAAAATTTTAAAAACAGATTTGGAATGAGAATAAAGTCTATTTTCATTTAAGATACATTTATTATTTCCGTAAAGCCCTCCTTTAAAAATAATTTTCAGCTTTTCGATGAAATTAGAAAAATAAGCACATTCCCTATAATTCCTAATGTACTTGACTGTGAGCCTCCAAAATTCTGAAAATGACTCATTTTTTACATTTCTGTTACATTATATAATCCCATCTTTAAAGACAGGAAACTCAATGATTCATAAAATGTTCATACTGGATCTGAATATTAAAAATATAATCCCGTTGGAAAAATAATCGCGTTCTGCACAATCGCGTTCTGCATTTTTTATCTGCGTAAAGCCCTCCAATTGAAAATTTGATAGAAATTCTAAATTCATGAACAGCTAGTTTCGTAATTTTGAACTGTACCTAGAAACAAAATCGGGAAATTTGTCAATATTTGAACTTTCAAGAGAAATAACTTGGCTTATAAAGTGTTAATGAATGAAATTTTAAATCAATACTAATTTCATACTGAACCAATGTGCCAAATATGAGTAAATTTCCATTTTTCTCAACATAATTCCTTTCTCAAATTTAGCACCGACTAACATATTTTACATAATAAGTTCCTCCAATTAGAATATAACTAGAATGTAATTCTGAAACGTTTATCTACTCAGGGAAAGCAATGTACCGGAACATTCCCATTTTGTCCGTGGACAAGTCCCGGACCGTCCCGGACATTTACAGTTTTGCTCAAACATGTCCGATTTTCAAAAACTTTACTGCAAATGAAAGTGAGAGCATTACTGACCTCCTTAGTAAAATTTGGAGGCTATAGCTGAAATCTTTGATACTGAAATATGCATTTCATTTTCATTATTTTATTTTTCGATCAAATAAAGCCGCCAACAAACAAATGTGTAACATTACTCGAAAATTAGGTAGGTGGAGCTTCAAAATTTCACCAAAGAGTTCAGTAACGCTCTAGCTTCATTTCCAGTGAATTTTTTGAAAATCGGACATGTTAGAGCCAAACTGTAAATGTCCGGGACGGTCCGGGATTTGTCCACGGACAAAATGGGAATGTTCCTGTGCATTGCTTTCCCTGAGTATGACCTTATTTCCAAAGTTCATATTTAGAAAATTTTTCAAACATTTTCAGTCCTCATTTCAGCTGATTTCAAGTCTTAAATTGAGAAGGACAATTTTCAGCAAATATCTGGTAACCAGATAATTACATTCATTAAAGACAGCTGTTCAGTTAATTTGACCCTACCTATTCTTAGTTCCAAAAATTAGAGCGTTTTCTCATTAGTACAATGCAATTTATGCGAAATCACACCGATAAGTACACGCGTCATAGCAGCGGTCCAAAGTTGAAAAAATCAAAATTTGAATGCGCGCGTGTCCGTGCGACGCGGTCGGTGTCCGTGCAACGCGGTCAGAATTGGCGCGAAACACAATTATTTGAATGTGGCTACATATTGGTATTGTTCTTTGGACCACCTGCGCTCCCTTTCGAATTTTGATTTTTTTGCCTTGAATTTGGATCGTGTTAACTGACAAGCTTCCTTTAATTACAAAAAGAGGATAAAATTTGATGATCAAATAATTTTTTAAAAATTAGAACCTAGTTCTAAACTTTCTCGATCAATTTTTTTGTAAAGTCTGTAATGAATCATAGTTCTTTCTCAATCTGCTGGAGATTTTCAAAGCCATCTAGTGCGGTTTTTTCCACTGAAAAAATAGAAAAGAGAGCATTATTACAAAATCGAATAATTATCTATGTTTCTAATAAAACGAATGACGTTGAGCAGACAATGTTTTGAAGGTATTTAAGAGAGGAAAAAAAAGTTTTATTGGGTTCAAAATAAATGCGAATCATGTTGTTAGTAAAGTAACTATGTTTGAGGGAAATTTTGGCAAGTAGGCAGCCAACTGCGAATATCAGGAAGATACTGATATAGATCTTGGATAATAATCTCGTGATTCTACATAATTATTATTTGATAAAGAAATAAGGGAAACAGAAACAGTAAAAAGTGGTCGGAAGTGGACAGTCGGTGAAATTCCAAAAATGGCTTTAGATTTTATTATAGATATATGTTTGTTGAGCATGAACACTAAGATTAATGACAAAGAAAGTGTCCCCAAAGAGTGCGCGAACGACAAAAATTGAAAAATGATGTTATTTTTCGAACGCTTCGTGACGAAGAGTTAGCCGAACATCGGGTATGGGGTACAAGAAAAAATATGTGATGTTATCAGAATCTTCCTGTCGGTTGAGTTGAAAAGCTATCAAGAAAACCTAGCAGAAAAATTCGATGGAGAAGTGTAATAGAAAGGTGGCTCATTTATCAATATCGCCAATTAATCATAGATGACTGAAAAAAATGAAGAAGAATTAGAACTCAGAAACTGTCTTCAAAGCGGTTTGTGTGAGGGTTCTGCATTGATCTCGCTCAATATTTATATGAAAATTTCAATGCAGGTTCATTACAAGACTGAAATTCACTTGTCAGTTAAAACGATTCAAATTCAAGTCAAAAATCAAAATTCGAATGGCAGAACAGGAAGAAAAATACTAATATGTAGCCACATTCAAATAATTGTGTTTCGCGCCTATTCCGACCGCGTCGCACTTACACGCGCGCATTAAAATCCGTATGATTTCGCATAAATTGTATTGTACTAATGAGAGAAAGCCCTAATTTTAGAAATTGAAATCTGGTAGGGTAAAATTAATTGACCCACTGTCTTTAACATCAACGAGTCGAGAGCCTACAGTTTAGTAATATTCAAATAATTTCATTTCGCGCCCGTTTTTCAATAGAGCTTATTAGCAACTGAAATGTTCAGTTTTTTGAATTTCGCAGGCTACGATAAATTTACTAATTTTTAAGACCAAAATCACAGTATTGTAAATTTCAGAAACAAAATAAATTTCCCAAAAAAATTGAGTATCATCGGCTGGATTTTTTCATTAAATAAATTTCCGTTCGAGACATTTATACATATGCTCAACACACACATTTTAACTAATTATTCTTTAATTTCTATGGACCACACACGCACAAGAACGGAATAAAAAATGGCCTCATTTCGAAAATTGAATTCAAATCAAATTTAGGTTGCCGACATTAGTAGAACACTTCGAAATTCTTTCTACCTTGTAAAAACAGAGGGACAATAAAAAGCAATAAATCAAGCGGATGTTGTCGGAGAGCGCTTGGAAAGTTAAAATGTGAACCACCATGGCACACCAAAAAAAAACACATTGATAAAAATGAATGCAACAACAACAAAAAAACGTTAGAAAGAAAAAAGTTTAAATGAAATTTGCATAACGGAGAGAAATGTTGTATATTTTTGGATGGGTGAACAATATGATACATGAACAATATATTGAGAACAACGACATATTTTGGCAGGCTTTTGTGATGGTTGTAACTGTTAAAGAGATGGCCACTTCCCAATAAAAAGGATGCAGACGAAAAAAAACACCGCCATTAGAACAATACGGAAACAATTTATCATTACAAACTTATAGTTCTCGCTAGGCAGAGTGTAAGTAAGAATATATGTGAGTAAAAGAGGTAAGTATACCTCAAATGAGTTTAAAAAAATAGTGCCTGTAAAAACACTGGTAGGCAGATGTCGGGAACATCTGCACGAGAAAAGCATATGGAAATGTCGAATTGAATTTATACTCAACTCGTTAAAAACCAAAAACTGTTGGGGAATAGTATTCTCTATTCATTTTTTCAAGAAACTATCAAAATTGTGTCATTTTATTCAAAGAAACCGCTTTTAAAGGAAATGTACCACTTAAAAAAAATGTTTTTGACCCTATCAATTCCGCGATTTTTTAAAAATTAACCCTATGTATTTAGTGATTATCAAAATTTTCACAGCAGTGGTCCAAAAATAGCAAAATTTGAATTAGGACGGCGAAAAAGCTGCGTTGTCGTATAGTCAACTCAAATATTCTTGATCATTGCGTTTTGAGAGCTGCTCAACCTCACAGACGCTCCGCACGCACGCACGCGGCTGCCAACACTCAACACACGGAAAAATTAGCGGGAAAATGAATTTTTCAAATTTTCCGCTGTGTTGAGTGTCGGCAGCCGCGTGCGTGCGTGCGGAGCGTCTGTGAGGTTGAGCAGACTTTATAACGCAATTATCAAGAATATTTGAGTTGACACTAATGCGATGCGGTCAGAATTGGCGCGAAAATCAAGAATTTAAAAAATATTTTTTTAGTATACCGTCATAGAACGTTTGGTTTACTTTTTAAATATCCTATTATACTAACTAGTTTGGAGCCTTTAAAAAAATTGGTAACTGAATTTATCAATTATTCTGATTTCAGAAAGTGTCTGAAATTTTCCTTGTGGATTTTTTGTTTTGCATTTTTGGTTATCAGTCACTTTTTCATCAAAATTGTGAATGAGCGAATTTCAAAAATTATATTTCTTTTTTCAAAGTAGTTCAAGTCTAAAAAAAATTGTATCCGATTGATTTCCAAGAGTGGTATGAAATGAAACTATTTTAAAATTTCCATTCTTTGAAAATTAAGAATTCACCTTAACTGCCCAAATAGTACTTCATTGGCTCAGAAGAAAATAAAGGTCCACATTTCCAAATCACGAAAAGTGGAAGCTTTTAAATTATTTATGCCCGTTCGAACTTCTGGATTTTCTATGAATTTTTCAAGCAAATCAAGTGAACAAGAAGTTCAGAAATTGAGCAAGGTATATTAAAGATTTTTAGGTAACAATATCAGAAATAACAATAGAAAAGGGCTCATAAAAAACTGATAAACCCAAATTTTCCAATATTTTGAAAGGTTTATGGCCGATTTTGCTTTTCAGTGTTGATAAATTATTCAATTATCAGACCACTGGAAAATTACAATAAACAAAGAAAAACTGGACAAAAAATATTCAAAAAAAGAAGATAAATTTAGAATTTTTCGAAATTAAGTGTTCGAAAGAGCACATAGTTTGAGACAACCGCCAAACAATTGTCTGCGTATCTCAAAATCCTATACTCTCTACAAGTGTTCTTTCTTTGAAACACTTTTGAATTGGTAAATGGGATTGAAAAAATTGGAATTTTAAATTAAGTTCCTTTTAGATTTCGGAAATATTGAGATTTTTTTGAAATTAAAACCAAAAAACATTCAAAACTATAAAAACTTTTTGGCAAATTTGTTGAAAATTTCAAACTGTTTACAAATTGTTTATGTTGTCATCGCACATTTTATTTGATATGCGGTTATCAGTTTTCATAATTGGAAGAAAGTATCAAATAGAAATTTCTGATCATAAACTTGGACTTTTTCGGAACGGGCACCTTTAAAAATTTTTTTTGTTGCTCTGAATCTATGAGATTCCTGAATTAAAGTGGCCCTTAGGAGACGAAATAAATGGTTGAAAACCCCTGAAAGTATGATTTTGTTGCTCTGAATCTATGAGATCCCTTAATAAATGAAAAAAAAATCTTTAAAAAAACTCAAAAATGGCAAAAAATTCCAAAAATACCATGAAACCCGTAGATCACTCTAAAGGCCGAAGAATTGCTTTTTGGTTTTCTAGGCCGTTTGCTTTTTCTCGGACGCCTGATTTTTTTTCTTGTTTTTCTTTTCTTTTCAGTTTTCTTTTCAGAGAAAATTATGCATAAAAGGTTATTTAAAATTTTTTTTTAAATCAGACGGCCGAGTAAAAACAAACGGCCTAGAAAAACAAATTCTTCGGCCATTAGGGCGATTTACGGTTTTATGGTTTTTTTTTGAATTTTTTTCGACATTTTCGAGTTTTTCTTAGGATTTTTTTTCAGGATTTTTTTTTTTTTTTAATTATAAACAATCATGCTTTCATAATTTTTCAACCATTTATTTCGTCCCCTCAGGCACCATTTAACAATTTGGAAAAGAAATAATATTAAGAGTTCAGCATTACAAATACAGAAGGTTTCAGGGGAAAGCAAAATGTTTAGCAAACAACATTATCAATGAAGATTAAAACCATAGAACCAAAAATAAGTTTCGGCACAGAAGTCGAGTTTGATAATCAGAAATGTGTTTTTTTTGCGAAAAACTAGAAAATAAAACCTTTAAAATTATAATATAAGGACGATATGAATGCATTCGAAAAGATTTTCTGAAGCCTTTTAAAAACAGGAAACCACTAACATGCTTTATATTTCAAAAACAAAATATCGCAGAATTTTAAAACATACATTTAAAGAATTCAACTCTGATATAGTTGTCCCATTTATAACAACACAATAACACGTTTTTCATGAAAATCCATGTCTTTAAGAATTTCACAACTATGAAAAATATAAAAATTTAACGAAATGACCTAATAAATGTTTCGAAACATTCACCGTTGGTTTGTTCCGTTCCGGTTTATTTATTTGCGGGTTTTCCCGCACCACAACGATAACGTGCCAGCTAAGGTAATCCGATTTAAATTTTAAAAAATATATCAACAGTTTAAAAAAACACTTAACAACATTTGAAACGGGTTAAAAGACTGAAACTGATAATAAATATTGTTTTAATGTTTCTGGAACGAACACACCCTTTTAGTAAAACAACCATGAGGTCCAATTTAAATGGTACAGTGTCTTTAAGAAGCTAATTAACATGAACTGCAATTGTCAGAAAAACAAGTAGAACTCTGTCTTTGAAAGGTTAAATTTAATTCAAATGAAAATTGTGATGTCAAAAAACCAGGAAATGAAACAAAAAGCTGGAAAGAAATCTCAGGTAATATTTCTAACACTCTCCCTTCTGCTACTGATAACATTCTCAAAACTTGATTGCATTTCAATTTTCTCGTAATTCAGCGATTTTTTAGATAAGAAGAAGGAAACTTTTAGCACAATCTAAATAATTATTCTAATCACATTAGGGGGAAAAAAACTACAGCAGCGGCATCTACAAAAAAAACCATTGGAAGTATCTAAAAAAGAACCATTTTTATTTCGTGGTGATTTTTTGTGTTCTTGTCGTCGTCTCGCCTTTCTTCTGATATAAGACAACGGGCGCCAAAAGGCTTATCATCGAATTTTTCACAATTTAAAAGCGGGGTCGTTCGATTTCGAAAAATGTTTTGCCCATTAATGCAACGCTTATCGGAAATTCAAATGTTGCCATTTTTAAGTGAGATGCAAAAAAAAGTGCGAAAAAGTGCAAATTATACAAAGGGAAATTATGAAGAAGAAAAAAATGAGTGGGGGTAGACGGTTTGTTCATTTAAAAAGTGAGTTGTTCTTTTTGATTCTTTGAACAGACAATTTTATGACAAAAAAATTATCATTCAATGTTGCACAAAATATCAAAAAAGCAAACCTTTTCAGCAAAAATAAATATCGTATGTTCAAGTTATTCTAACACTAGTTAGGAAGGTTCTAAAAACCAAGAATTTTAAAAAATTAATAAAAACGATGTAAATTTAAAAAATATATAGATTTAGATGTAAAAATGTGCACATTTCGACAAATATTATTGTTTTATGACTCATTAATCGCTAAAATTATGTTTATACGTTCCGCGACATGTAAATGTTTCTAAAGATGACGATAAAATGAAAAAGAAGAGACCGAATACCACTGAATTTTAAAAACTGTTGCAGAAAATATTGAAAACAGTTTATTGAATTTCAATGTGAAAAAAATTCCCATAATTTCCATTTTTTGATTGGTTTTTCATTATTAAAAAATAAATGATTCAGCGTCGTGTAATTTACAGGGTGTATCATAAGTATTGATCACGATGTTTGGAACGGATTTCGGACAAAAACAAGAATTACTATATCGGGTTTAAAGGAGGCCTTTATGGAGCTAGTTAATGAGCTAGTTAAAATAGAGCTAATGAATGAAAATAGTCTGGGATGAAGATAGACTTCAGACTCATTCCAAATCTGTTTTTAAAATGTTCGAAAACCTAGAAGCCGAGAAAGCGCGCCTCAAAACAATGGCCTAGAAAAAAAGTCCACTGGCGAAAACTAGACCGCAGGCATAAAAAACCCAAAAAAAATTAAAAAACATTAATTAAAATGAAAAAAAAAACATTAAAAAAAGGATTAATGTAATCATTCTGCATAAAAGTTCGGCCAGGTGCCCACTCTTTTTAGGCCATTGTTTTGAAGTTCATTTTCTCGACTTCTAGGTGGTTTTTGAAAATTTTAAAAACAGATTTGGAATGAGAATGAAGTCTATTTTCATTTAAGCTATATTTATTATCTGCATAAACCCATCTTTTAAAAACAAAACTTTGATCCATTTTGCAACAGTAATCCTCGTAAAATGCCGCTTTAAAGGGGGGGGGGGTTAAAAGTTTAAAAGGGGGCTCCGGAGAGCTCAGAAACGGGTTTCAGATAAATAAGAATATGATTATCTACCAATCGATAGCAACAATTATTTTTAAGTCGAAAAAATAAGAAAGACCGATAAAAATTTTAAAAAAATTGAATTTTTTTAAACCAATAAAACTTGAAAAATCGAATATGGACAATGGCCGAAGAAATGCAATCTGGGTTTCTAGGCCATCTTTTCGTTTTTTCCTAGTCAGTATTTTCCTAATAATATGAAAAATCGAATGCCGACATTTTCAAAAAAGTGCAATCTTGGTTTCTGGGTCATCTTTCGGTATTTTTCCCCATATGGCCTAGAAATCCAGATTGCATTTCTTCGGCCATTGTCCATATTCGATTTTTCAAGTTTTATTGGTTTAAAAAAATGTATTTGCTAGCAATTGGTAGGTAACCATTTTCTTATTCATCTGAAGCCTATTTCGGAGCTCTCCGAACCCCGCCCCTTTTTTTTAAACATTGAAACTTTTAATGGGGTCATTTAGGGTTGTTAAAAATCGAATTTTGCTTTAAAAAGTATTTGAAAAATAACAGAGCCATATTCTGTAGAAATCACAAAATTTTAAAGAATTTTCTCAGCTGATTAGTTGTTCAAAATGACAAGCAACGAATTGTTTGAAAAAGGAATTACAGGAATTATTGTACGAACAAAAAAAAACACAAGCAATTCTCAATAAGCAATCATCAGATGTTTTTTTCTTCTCTTTCTCTGAACAATGACCAGCATCTCGAAACCGGAACCGTAACAAAAAAGATGCTGAAACTGAAAATGTCGAAAAAAAGAATCATGGTTGCAAAAACAAGAAAAAAAAAGTGCAATGATACCAAATGGGTCGTCGGAAACAATGAATCAGTGGGCAGAAGGAAAAAAAACGAGAGAAAACCCCATTCAAAAATGGCAAGAAGAAGTAGCTTTTTGTCCATTTTCGGACGACATTAACCGTTGTTTCAAACCCAAAAACCCCTAATCTACAAGATGGAAAAACCCGCGAGAAAAAGGAAAAAAACTAATGCACCGTTGTGAACATGGATTATTTTTGAGAAAAAAAAACAAAACAACTTTTGTGTAGTTTTTTTCCAATGGTTTTTTTGATAAACAACATCAGTTTTGTTGAAAATAAATATATTAACATTTTTTCGAGGAAGAATTTGGAAACAAAAACAAAGTAACGAATATCAGAACAGACTAAAAAAACAACAATGTGGCAGATGGTGGTGTCGGAATGATTTGTTTTGATTTGAATGATTGATGGTTTTAGCGTTTTTGGGGTCGGAAATGAAGATTGATCCATTTTGAATAGGAATAAGAATTTGTGAGGGTATTGGAATTAATTGCGGGCTTTTGGGAATCTTAAGAGAGAGAGAGAAAAAATGATTGAAATGGGTCATGGGAAGGAAAGAAGTATGGTTTTTTCAGAAAAACTTTTTATAACACAATAAAATAGTTATCTTGATGAATTGAGATTGAGCCGATTTATTGTTTTTAAAATTTTTTTCAATTAACTGAATTTTTTAAGGGTTAAAAATAACTCAACAATATTTGGATTAGTTTCCAGATTTGGACATTTGTACTGTGTCAGAAGGTCTCGACAGTCTCGAACAGGGTTGCCGTTTTTTTTCGATTTTTTTTCGGTTTTCGTGATTTTCGGGTGTTTTACGCCGAAAAAGTTTTATTTATTTCGGGTAGCGCGAAGCGCGTAAATTTTTATTTTATTTTTTTCGGTTTTCTATCCTCAATTTTTTTCGGTGTTTCCGTTTTACGAAAAACAGGTTTTTAAATTTGAATATACCATTTTTTAAACATCAATTTCCAACTATTTTACTAATTTTTTAACTGAATGAAGGTAGAAACCCTTAAAATCGTTTTTTTTCTGATGAAATATGATTCATTAATCACTTGGAACACCGAAAAAAATTTTTTTCGGTATTTTTCCAATAAAACGAAAAAAAATTTATTTTTTTTCGTCATTTTTTCCTGGCTGACGAAAAAATTTATTTTTTTTCGGCATTTTTTACTGGCCGACGAAAAAATTTATTTTTTTTCGGCCAAAAACTTTTTCGGCGGCACCCCTGGTCTCGAAAGAAATATAAAAATTTCTCACATTTACGATCAAAGGAAAATAAATCTGAAGAATAAATCAAAGATAGTAAGGGTTCTATGGTTTAAAAAACATATAATTCAAATACTTTATTTTATTTTGAACCAATTCGGGCTGTGTTACATGATGAACAATTTGATTTTTTGAGAACCTGAGTTCCAGTTAAAGGAGGACTGTAAGCAAATTTCAAATTTTGTTAAGTCGGTTTTTTATAATGGAAAATTTTTGTATATTTCTTTATTTTTACTGTTCTATTTTTTTTCTTAAATTGCTGAATAAATATAAAGATTAAAATTGAAAAAAATGGGTACCCGAAATCAAACTGTGGTCAAAAACCACCAACTTACCCTCCCTCGCGCTCAGAAGTTTGATTCTGGGTGCCTTTTTTCGCATTTCTAGTTTTTTGCAATTTTTTCTACTATTGTTTCAGAATATAAATTAAATTTTGAAACGATTGAACAACATTTACAAAATGAGTATAGTCCTCCTTTAACTGGAACTCAACTTTATGCATATTATAAGAATTGTTAAAGGAGGACTTTCCTGAGCTAATAAATGTACTTTAAATGAAAATATACGTCATTCTCATTCCAAATCTGTTTTTAAAATTTGCTAAAACCACCTAGAAGCCGAAAACGCTCTTAAAAACAATGGCCTAGAAAAAGTTTCCACCGGCAAAAACTAGTTCGCGGGCGATATTACATGAGGAATCCTACATTCATTAGCAACGTAAAGTCCCCCTTTAAACTCTTTAAATTCTTTTAACACTTTTTCAAAATTTTAGTTCTGGTAATTTTTAAATGATATGAAAAATAAATATAGTTCACCTTAAAGTAGAAACGCACATTTTTGGACACATCTTTCTGAAGTATAGAGAAAAAAGGTTCTCTGAATCAAAATCATTCAAATAAGTTCACCTCATTTGATGCGTCAAAGATACCACCAACAAATTGCACTTTTAGTGGTCTGGACCCACGCATCAAGATCGAGTTTTATCTCCTATTTTGCACAAAAAAAGGCAGACGAATAAAGATGTACTCCCCATTTTTTTTCTTCACAAAATGGGTTGTTCTATTGAATAAAATCTTGCACAAAAAAAGGGACCACTGTCCGCGTAATTAGTGAAAATGTACTAAATTAATCGAATTTTCCAATTCAAAAAATGTAGTAGAAAAAAACTCGAAAAATGACCGCTAGGAAACGGAAATACCCTAGAGAATTGATAAGAGCACTACGCATTAAGAACTTTATTTAGAGGTTTTTTCTCAAGAAAATACTCTTCTTAAAAACATCTTTTCCAAGATTGGCAAGATAAGAATAAATAAAAAAAAAGCAAAAGACCATTTAAGTGATCCTATTGGTTTTAAACAGACAATGTCAGACCAGAGTGACCGAAAAGTGTAAAAAAAAAGGGAGCAAGTGAAGAATAAGAAGAAGAAGCAGAAAGTATGTTTGCTCCTTGTACGGTATGCATTTTTTATTCTTGCCCCCCATCCGTTCCTCTTTTTTTGGTCATACAATGTGTATTTAGGTGTTGTTTGTACAAATATTCGTTCCAAGTGTTGCGATTCAACTTGAGAGCTTATTTGACCGCAAGATCGAGAGTGAATGAGAGACCCGCTGGCTCCGATATCGGATTATTATCTTTGCGTTTTTTTTCTTAGGTTGAGGGTGGTTTTCTTTGAGAAGATTTGACCAATAACCAACTAAGTTGAAGCTGGATGTTTTTTTTTTAATGAACAAGTGTGAACCCTTAAAAAAACAAGGGTTCCAATTTTGATATTCGCAAAAAACATAGTATGGAAGTATCCGTCTGGCACAAAATTATTTTTAAAAAATTAAGATTTGATAATGTCCGCTAGAGAAACACAGTGATTTCGCAAATAATAAATCAACAAGACTCTGCAGTATCTAATTCTAGAATAATCCTACTGAATTTCCAACAAAGGTCAACATTTAAAAAAAAAACAACAAAAAATCTGACAAAAAAATTAGCATTTGAGTGATTTGAAGAACAAATAAATGGCATAATAAAATAGACAAAACAAGATTTTTGATGAGTTTGGCAAATTTCCAAGAGTCAACGCTAAAGATAACTAATTTTTTCTTGGCAATAGATCACTTGGAGTAGTCACAATCATAAATAAAAACTGTTTTCTTTGCAGTGACATGGTGGCTCAATTGGTTTTTGCTCAAACGTTCCTACACGAGCTCAAAAGATCCTTGTGAAAATGAGTACTCACTTGGAATTTGGAGTCTCATAAATTTAAATAAATTTTGAAAGTTGCCGAAAATTTTGCACCCTCAGAGAAAAATGGTGTATTTCGGTGAGCCCTGCGCATGGATTTGGCGTAAATGCCGGAATATAGGCGCGGGTGCGCTCGGCCCATGCAATTTACCGTCTAATTTTGTGTTTGTCACATATGACGCGACGTGGCGTGGGCATGAAATCCGCGTGAGATACGCTTGCCCACACGCGACGAGGCGCGTCAATCAGCGGGCCTGTCTCGGGCTCCCCGAACGCCCGCCAATTTTGAAGTTCGAACAAGCTGGGACTAAAAATGAGATTTTTTCTCACCAATGAACCTTTCAATAAACGGTTAACTACAGTACAGTACAACATTATAGTACGGTTAACTACAGTACAGTAGTACAGTTTTGTAAACAGCTTCAATTTCTATACCTTGGATAAAACGAACCAGCAAATTTCGAGATAAAAAAATGGAGGCCATTACTCTGAACTGGTCCACATAAGTATTTATGAGAATAACTGTATTTCCTATGTTTTTATAACCCCGATAAATTTGCAATTCATATTCAAGAATTATGCATTTTTTCAATATTGAAGCAAAATTTTTTTTTTTAATATTTGAATCTTTAATTGTGAGAAACTGAAATTCAAAAAGAATTGTATCGTGATTATCGGAAATATTTTCACAATTTGCATATTCATGATTAGATTATGAAATCCTACCAAAGAACGAAAACCTCACGAATTTTAAAAAACTATAGTTTATATAAAAGATGCACAACAGGAGCTAATAAACAAAAATAGTAGTAATGTGTGAAACAAAAGCGAATGGAAAAAAAAGTCCAAGACATTGTTTCAAAAAAATTGAAACCAATTTGAAACAGAAATGACTCACATTTGTCTTGCCTGCTCTATAAGAAAAAATGGGCGGGAAGGATTTTTTTTTTGCAAAAAATTAAGAGTTCCGTTATCGAAAAACATATAATGTTCGAAAAACACATAATGTTAAATAATGTTCCAGAGATCAAAGAAACAAGAAGTTTTCAATGAAATTTGCAAAAAATGGTACTTTAATCTTAGAATACAATTGATTTTTGTGGACTTTTGAAATTTTAAAATGTTTTTTAAACAATCTCAAAAATAAAATTCTAAGATTATGAAATTGAAATGTCATTAAAATCGTCTAAACTATTTCCTGTGTGAACACACATCTGAATCATCAATACAAATATTTTTTTTCGAATCCTGTTCCTTCGGAATCTCTCCAGCCATGATTCCATTGAAATCTAAGCCTCGCTATTGAGCCCACCCACAATAAATGTAATTATTTATTTCATTTTTGTTTGCACTTCTCGGCTCATCAATCAGACCCCCTGTTTTTTTGCTGTGCACAATTGTCTTTTCCGCCTTCTGAGCAAAGAGTTCGGAAAGGAAACGAAACATGACGTGATTGGAATTTTGAACGGAATTTATTGCAAAAAATGGTATATTATTGGAGCGATAAAATTTTTATTTTATGGGGGAGACACTGACAAGGAATTTATGAGGGTAGGGTTCGAAAAAAAATTATTGTTGGAATCACGGAACATAAAAATGTGATAATGATTTGCAGATAATTTGAAGAATAACCGGCAACATTTTGACCAATATTCAAATAAAAAATCATATAGGTTTTCAAAAAAAATTTATAGCCTTGATGGCAAACTTCGTGAATTAAATACAGCTCTGTCGTGGATCGTGCAAGGCGGTCAGAATTGGCGCGAAACACAATTATTTGAATGCGGCTACATTTTGATATTGTTCTTTGGACCACCTGGGCTCCCATTCGAATTTTGATTTGGATCGTGTTAACTGACCTGCTGCCTTTAAACACGATTAGGCGAGCACGCTCTTATGAGCTGGGATCTAGCGTGCACGCTTAAAATTGAGCGAAAACCCGAACAAAACAAAATATATATATATATTTCGAAAACTTATCATTCTCCACGCAGTCAACGCAGATTTCAATGGAGATTAGGCGGGGCTTTCGTGGTGGGAGCCTTTCACATAATAGTGTTAAAAATAATATTTTTTGAGAACTTTTTCGTAGATAGCCATCCAGTTCTCCAGTAGGATCACAAGCTGATTACATATCAGCAATTCTTAAAGACAGTGGATCAGTTAATTTGACCCAACCTGATCTTAGTTTCAAAAATTAGAGCGTTCTCTAATTAGTACAATGCAATTTATGCGAAATCACACCGATAAATACACAAAGTAGAAAAAATCAAAATTTGAATGCGCGATCGTGCGGCGCGGTCGTTGATCGTGCAACGCGGTCGGACTTGGCGCGAAACGCAGTTATTTGAATGTGGCTGCACAGTGGTATTTTTTTCAACCACCTGGGCTCCTATTCGAACTTAGGTAGTGTTAACTGAAACACTGCCTTTAAGATTTCATTCACCGTTGAGACTGTTTTTAAAAATTGTTTTTAATATTTTATTTTATAAAAATGAAATTTTCGATGTATTTAGAAACAATTGTATTGTCAAGCTAAATTTTCTTGGCCGCTCATTTCGGCTGTATGATCTAGACGTTGAAGGTGTCGCGACCGCAACGCGCTCAAATTCAAATTTCTCAATTGATATTTGTTCCCGACGATGTTCATCCAAAAAATCATCGGTTATTTTTTTTCTCTTATGTACACGACACAACCAAAAATTTATTTCAAGAAACCATCCTTTCATATGCAAAACAGTGCCCACAAAAGCTTGATAAATATGAAAGCTTTCGGTATTTTTGCCATTTCTTGAAAAATGTTACAGTATTCCTGGTTTCTGATTTTTATTCCAACGATGCTAGCACAATGCCCAACATGTCCAACTGACGGAATTTGGTCCGAATGGGCGACCAACTCAACTTGCTTTACATCCTGTGGTTCATGCTCCAAACTCACTTATTACAGAACCTGTCTTTCAGATTCGATTAGTTGTCCATGCACGTATGTTGTTTTTATAATATCTGTTTTTTTCTTCTGAAAAAAAAGGTTCTAAAATTTCAGTGGATCGACCTCAAAATCCGATTATTGCAACAAATTAGCTTGTTATTTTCCAAGAACCGGTGCGAATCTCACAGATTGCTGTTATGGAAATCTAACATATTATAATCAATTGTATTATTGTGGTCCATATACCGATTCAGGCAATGCTACAACTGCTTTATCGTGTTGTCCATCTGGCGGATATTGGTCCGGTTGGTCAGCTTATGAGGCTCTTGCAAACCAAAATGCTGTAAGTTTACGGAAATGAGAATTCAATTTTTAAACAATACATTTTTCAGTTTAGACGAACTCGTACATGTCTTTCAACCAATTTAGGATGTCCATGCACTGGAAGCGTTGAGGATATTGTATCTTCATGTCCATGTACAATTCCAACGGTTGCTCTTATCAGTGACGCAGGAACTGGAGCATGTCGATATATCACATCTACGTCACTCCCAACAAATTATTCAAGACCAGTGATTCAAGTTAATACAGCAACGTGTGCAGCGTATTCAATCTATGAACAATCGAATTTTGAGGCATCATACGTTTTTGCAAGTAGGTTCAAGGACCAAACTGTTTTTAAAGAATTCTAATTTTTTTCATATCTGTTTGGTGATTTGTCGAGTGTTATGCTTTACGTCATGCCAAATGGAACGTGCTTCGAGTCACAGCAACCAGCAATGAGTACGAACTATACCGGAGATTTAGGAAGAATCACATACACTTGCAACTTACAAACAGGATATTTTGAAATTGCTGGTTCTCCATTTGTAAGATTGACTCAATTATTTGCAGTTTAAACAAGAAATAAATGCATGATTCTACAATTATTGTGTCGCGAATGTTAATTCATAATAAACTTTCTTCGGAAGAGCATTCAATTGCTTTGTCACTTTTGCATCCATCTCCTTCTTTGTCTGATTCATATTACCAGTGATTTCTGAAACACTTAGCATTTATTTCAATTTTAAACCTTTGAAATGTATTCAAACCTCGAACATTTTTATCAGCCTGTTGTGCTTCTGGGCTCAATTGTGAAACGATCAATGACATTCGTTGACTTTCACTTTGTTGGATGGCAACCGTTTGGGAAATATATTGATTGTATAGTGTGTTGACGGGCTCTCCACACCTTGAAGCCCAGTTTAACAAGGCTTTTGATTTCATATCAAGTGTGAGATTTGGGTTACTGTCGAGTTCTGAAAATTACTTATTTTTGGTTAAAGACAGCTGTTCAGCTAATTTGACCCTATCTGATATTAGTTTCAAAAATTAGAGCGTTCTCTAATTAGTACAATGCAATTTATATGAAATCACACCGATAAATACACGCGTCATAGGAGCCGTCCAAAGTTGCAAAATTAAAAATTTGAATGCGCGCGTGTCCGTGCGACGCGGTCGGTGTCCGTGCAACGCGGTCGGAATTGGCGCGAAACACAATTATTTGAATTTGGCAACATATTGTTATTGTTATCTCGACCGTCTGGTACCCCATTCGAATTTTTAGTTTTCGCCTTAAATTTGGGTCGTGTTAACTGACAAGCTGCCTTTAAGGTCGCAGAGATTCCCTCCAATTCTGAAAAAAAATCTTAATGGTATCGATTGGATTACTAAATTTAAAGATAAACTAACAGAAGAAGTAAAACATTTCAAATTTTCAATAAACCCCAAAAAATCAAGTTGGAAACATCATTTTTCGACATATGCGGCGTTTTCTAGGCCATCTATTCTAGGCCGTAAGAAGGGAAATATCTTTGTTCTTTATTTAATTTCTTTTTTCGTTATTTTTTCGAAATTTGCGAATAGATCAAGATTTTTTCCAACTGTTGAAGAATACTTGGTGACCATTCCTAGTCCTCCTTTAACTTATTTCTTCTGAAAGTTAGCTGTAAGCTTAACAAAAAGTGATTCAAAAGAAATTCGATAAATATTCACTTATGAAATTATGTTTTTAAAAAATTGATTTTTATTCTTACCGAAATATTCTTTCTTCTGACTATCGGTCGCAGCGTTCAGAAAACTTGGTGTATCAATCATAGCCGCTAATGACCCTAAAATCAAGCAAATTTTCTATAAATCCGAATTTTAAAAAACCGGTGGTTGTCGTTTCCGGTTCTTCAGGATTTCCAGTGGTACTTGTCGAATTTACAATATAAATTAAAGCAACAAAATACAATATTTTCATTTTTACACATGAACAGTAGATATCAAATGAACCATATGGGATTGCGTGAGGTTTAAAAAAGCGGATTATAGATTTTTTTCATGAAAAACTGTCATCATTTCAACAAAAGATCGAACCAACTAATTTGAATCAACCCACATGCTTTTACTTTACCGATAAATCAATTCTGTTCTTTGATTTTTCAGAATGTTTCCAAATTATATCATGTATTTGATATCAACTTTGTTGTTAATGTTCATTTTGATGGAACCGCTGGTGAATTGCCCCGTGTCTATGTGAAAACAAACAAATAAGCAAAAGGTTCGATAAAATGTACATTTCCATGCAAATGCGACAATCAAACAAACCAATCCGATCCATATATTGTAAACCAGAATGCGGTGAAGAGACAAATTGGTTTTTATGATTACTAAATAGTGTCAATAAGCAAATGAGGGCAGCGATCATGAGAGGATAATATCAAAGTTGGTATTGGAAACGTTGCTGTTTTCCAGATTGAGTGGATTGTTAATATCTTTTAATATCCCATTGCTCATTAAAGGAGAACGGATTTACGGAGATAATAAATGTACCTTGCATGCAAATAGACTTCATTCTCATTCCAAATCTGTTTTTAAAATTTTCTAAAACCACCTGGAAGCCGGGAAAACACGCCTCTAAACAATGTCCTAGAAAAAGTGGCCACCTGGCCGAACATTTTCATAAGAAATAGTTATTCAGAATGCTTATATTAGTCCTTTTTTATGTTTTTTTTTCATTTTTTTTTTTGGATTTTTTATGGCTGCGGACTAGTTTTAGCCGGTGGCCACTTTTTCTACGCCATTGTGTTGAGGCGCGTTTTCTCGGCTTCTAGGTGGTTTTAGAAAATTTTAAGAACAGATTTGGAAAGGGTCTGAAGTATATCTTCATCCCAGACGGATTCATTAGCTCCGTAAAGCACTCCTTTAATCCTTGAAATTCGTAATTTTTGATAGAAACTTGATCATTTTTAGTTACAGTTCAATCATTAATTTGCATTTTAGTAATGCAGCCAACTCATTAAAGACACACTGCCACTTATATTAACTATGAAGTCTATAAACTATATGTTTACAGTTGTATTCAAGAAATGGTATTTTTAATAATTCTACGTTTGAGTTCAGATTCTCGATGTTTTTATTTAATAGTTTAGTTCTCCACCGTCGGGAAATGATGAAGTCATGAATTCAGGTTTAAGGATTTTTAAAGCATCTGATGAAAACCCGGAGCTCAAAACCTGTAACACTTCGTTCTCATTTTTAATAGATATGAATTTTCAGTTGAAGTTAAGATGACATTTTTCAACCCATGGATGTGAGAAGTGACTAATATTTTGATTCATTTTGATTTTTCCTTTTTTTTAATCAGAAGTTGGGTCAGGAAATTGCAGAAATTCTTAAAGTAAGCTCTCAAAAAACATAAATAACTTGTAAACAAAAATGTATGATAAAACAATTGATTAACTCATTTCCATTATTTACTTAATAATCGAATTGAGCTTTTCCGCATCACACATACAAATGTTGCCATTGTGATATTGGTCTCGTCGATTGTCATCAATGGCCACACACAGAAACAAACACAAAGCGACGAATCATCATGGGTATTTCGAAGGTTGTACAGACATTATTTGCTTTTCGCCATGATGGAAGAAATTGGAAGGCAAAACGAGAGGGTTCTTTCCATAGCACATACAAACACCTTCATTTCCCCCTTGGGGCGGACAAGGAAAAAATGAGAGAAAATGAAAGAAATAGAGAGACGAGCTACATTTTAACGTTATCAGTTATAACTCTCCATCTACCTTGTCTTTTTGGCCGATGCGAGTTTTCGATATTTGGTTGAGACTGACTGGTCGCGCCGAAAAGAAGCACATTTTCAAATATTTTTTTTTCTTCCTTTTTCTCTCAATCCACAGTGCTTAATTTTTGTAAAGCTTCTTTTAATAATAAATCCTTTGTACGTAAATTTGCATGATTTTTAGACCTAATTTCGAAGCGATTGCTCGCCCCCCACACTCTTATAATCTCATTAAGTTATTCTATTTTTAGCTAATTTTTTATCAAATTTTTTTCGATACTCCGAAAGTTTCCCCGAAGAAAAATTGGAGAAGGAATTATGACCATTTTTATGGAATTGTTTATCGTTTATCTATTTTTGGCAACGTTTGATTCCTCCTTTGAAATGTTTATTGAGATACTTTTTTATTTTTCTTCGAAGATGCTCAAGTCGGCTTATTTACCTGTTAAACTATTTGAAACCGATGTCTTAGCACTGAACACCCGGAAACAGTTATTTCTAAAATTCATTCGCATAGGTGAAGCGATAGTGAGCGAGTTTTTCGCTTTGATGATGACTCAAAACAAATATTGCTCTAAAAATATACATTTGTATAAATATGCATATGGGGTTGCCGGTGCCTACTCATCATTTTTACTTTCAGTTGAAAATTTCGAATTTTTTTTTGATTCTGGTAGTGTTGTTTTTTTAAAGGCTTGCGGATTTGTTTTCAAGATTTAGATTACAGTATTTGTTTGATTTCAAAAATGGAAACAAAATTAAAAGGGTAAAAAAATTAAAATGAGCCTAAAAATTTTTTGAGTCGATGAAAATTCAAAGTTTAAAGTGGTTTTAGTATCTACGTCGCATTTTCTATCGATTGGTACTAAATTTACGAAAATCCGGTGAGTCAAACTTCATACACCTTTTCGAAAATTGCGGTTCCGTACACCACACTGAAAATGGCAAAAAATTAAAATGAGCTAAAAACATTTTTTAGTCGATGAAAATTCAAACGGGTTAACAAAACAGTTAATACCATATTTGAAGTAACAGTTTTTGGGATTCCAGATCTTAACGATCTTATTCTGTAAATCGACAAGTTTAAAGGCAGCGTGTCAGTTAATATTATCCAAACTCAAGGCAAAAAATCAAAATTCGAATGGGAACATATTTTCAATAACTATCAGGAATCATCTATGAATTTCTGGAATCACCTGGGAGATCCAAACTCATTCTGTCAAAATGAAAATAATGTGAATTTTGAAGTGAATTTAGATTAGCAATTTTGGAATAATTCATTTTTTTCAGAAAATATTTCAATGAATTCTTGATAATATTTAAAAATTTGTTTTTAATTGTAAATATTAATTTTTAAGTTTTACAAAGTCAGCTAAAAATTTTTAAATTTTTAAACAAAGTTGATTCGGAAAATTGAGTTTGATCTTACGTAATATGTTCTTCAAAATATTGTTAAAGTTAGAGTCTTATCATGTGAATATGAGTCACGTCAATATGGTTTAAATATATGTCAATATGGTCATTGGTTCAAGGACTCAATGGTTCAAGAAAAAAGCTAATTGGAACTTATATAAGTAATATATGTTCTTTAAAATATCTTTCGAATTTTAAATACGCTTAATTCACGCTTAATATAGTTTTCGACCAGCCGAATTTTGAAAAATTTAAACAAAATTTGAGTTTTCTCAAAGTTCAAAACTCCCTATTTCACATCTTTCCATACCAACCCTTCGCAACTTTCCCTATTTCCACATACATTTCATCCATCGTAAAACATCACCATCCTCTCGTTCCGTTACAGAAATAAAAAATCATTTCAAAAATCAATACCTGTGCTTCATCTTCTTCTTCTGCTTCTTCCGATGACTCACCTTCCCGCAAAATATAAAAATTCATCAAATATGTACACCACTCTTCTTTTTTTTCCTATCGCTATACACATTTTTTGTACGTCTTTCTCACATACCAAAAACTGTCGTCGTTTTATATTTATTATTTGTACATTTTTTCTCAATCGTTTTTTTATGAATAATCGATTTTTTGATGTACCAACACCAAGTATTTGAGTCATATTTTTTCAATGTAAGAAAAAAAGAACTTGTACAATTGAGAAAAAAATAAGGGGAAAAAGTATTAGGTTTCATTATTGATGTTTGCTCAATATTTGCTTTTTGTCCTTTCGGTGAAAATGAGGAACAGAAATATCTGAAAATATGAAAATAGAACTAAACTTATTATCACTTTATTATGCATATTATGCATTTTACGACCATTTGTGCATTTACAACCCCCTCCCACTTTTTCTTAATCATCAAAATTTTAGTTTTGTTTGCTTCATATTGATTTGTTGTCTTTCAAAATTATATTTTTTCCCCAAAATTTCGCATATTTACAGGTGTCATGCGACACTTCTACCGAGTTATCTCGGTGCTCCTATTGTTAATACCACTCGAGGCTCAGATTCAGCAAGCGCAGTCTTCAAATATCAATCAAAATATTGGATCACAAGATACGGGGACGTTATTCTCAGGAACTGGCACAAATTTATATTATGGAGTAAATTTGGTACCGTTTGGTCCGGAAGTTGGGGATCATGAAGTGAATCCTGGACTTTTGACCGCTGGACAGACAATTGATTTGCATATGTATTTCCCATTTTATGGAGGGCTTTACAATTACACAACTTTGTCAGTGAATGGATATATTGGTTTCGCAACAGTTTTGGATCAGGGACCAACAATTAATGTTGGACCGGATATGACAGACTGGCCAAGGCATGAAGATCCAGCGATGATTGCACCGTTCCTTTGTAAGCAACAAATTCCTCAAACTTTGAATCCTGGAATGCGTTCCGGAGTGTTTTATCGATTGATGATGCGTCAATCATTGTTCGGAAGAAGTTCAGGAAGTAATACAAATCTTGGTGGAGCAACGTATCAATCGTCGTTCTTTGGACAGTCTGCTTCACAAGCTTGCCCTGGAACTGCAGATTCCTATGTTCGATGCGATTCCCAAGCGGATTACTTTTTGGAACAGATGCAGGCTTGGCTCATTGAAGGTAATTTTTTTACAATTATATCATATCGCTTTTTATTTTAAAATATCAGTCGAGAGTTATGAAAAAAATTATCTGGATAAACTTTTAAAACACTTCTAATTGTTTTGAGTTTGTTATCGCTACTCCCTTTTAAGCGTTAAAGCAAAAGCTGCGTTCAATTTTAAGCTTTAATCGACAAGCGGTACTATTAGCCCAATTTTTAGTGCACTGTAGAATTTAAAAATAAGCACCCATTTAAAAAATAATTTTTTTACCGTTTTAGGAGTCGCTGGTGCCGCAGCTTTCCGTGCCGATGCAGCTCTTGTTGTCACTTGGTACAACACCGCTTCTGCGATCTCCGGAAGATCCGACATCGATGCCGGACAATTGGCAACATATCAAGTTATTTGGCTCACCGACAAGGTATGGAAAAAAAAAGCTTTTGTTTTATTATTATTACTCTCAATCAACCCCGCTTCTCGCTTTCGGTCAATAAAATTAGGCACTCCTCGTATGTACACACATGTATGTACGGTTTATATCACATTTAAAATCAACAATTGTAGTATTAACACGTTTTGGTGATATATTTTGATAAGAGAGTTTTCAACAAGTGAAAAGAGGGGGATGCTTTGAATAATCGATATTTTTCAGACCGCGCGTCTTTCATACGTTATCCTCAACTATGATAAACTTGGATTCGACGCCGCAGACTTCCGAATGAACTCTCGATCAGGAAGATGTCAGGTAAATATTGTAAAATTTACACTGGCGGTAAAAAAACCCCTTTGTTTTCTTTTTCAAACGACATGCCCTCGAGACTTAGTTTATTTGCTCAAGTGAGCTGAGTTATGAGTCATAGTCTTATGTAAATATGATGATTTATTCCGTGTTTTTGGAAAAAAAGAATTTACATAGGCGGTAACAAAAAAAATTAATTTAAAAACATATGGGTTAGGCTCAAAAAAAAGTTTGATGAAAGAGTCCGAACTGTGTTTTTTTTTTGTTTAAACAACTTGGTGATATTTGAGCATTGATGTTTGCAATGAGAGAAAAGGGATCTGGATCAATAGATCGGTCAAAAATACAAAAAACCAAATATTTTCAGGCAGTGTTCAATGGTGGAAACCATACCGGTTTGGTACCAGTGGATCCAACACAAGATTTCAAAAACACTCCAAAAGTTTTGGCTCAAAGATCAGGTGTTCCACAGATGGTCAGAGGAAGGTACATGTTCCGTGTGGATGATGTTGTGAGACCAGCAGGATGCAGTAACAAGACTGGTGGAACATGTAAGTTCTAATAATTTCATGATTTTTTTCTAATAATTTCCTTTTTTAATAATTTCCGACCTTTCCTTCGTTTCCAGATCCAATGTTGATCTACCCAAACATTGTTAACATGCTTGGAGAAATGACAGTTGATGTGAATGCTATTTGTCTAGATAGAGCACAAACTTATATTCTGATGATTGAACAACGTCAAACCGCTACGTGCACAGTTTTGACACCAGCTATTGCTAGATGTAACCTGCCGAAAATTTATGATTGGGGAACTAAAACTGTCTACTTCCAACCACAATCTGGTGGAGCGAATGATGAAAAAGCGTTCGTTGGTTACATTTATTTCGTGCCGCCGACTTTGGATCCAATGCGTCTGGATATTGGAAATGTTTATGATTGGTTTAAAAATCCACTACCATATACAACAATGCCATTAACATGGTATCCGAGGAATTTTACCAATCCTGACATGAGCGCACATATTGATCAAATTCGAATGAATGATGATTCATTGTATAGTGTACAGTTAGGATTGTATGTTGTTGCATACAGAGAGTACAAGGATGATAACGTATGTTTATGAATATTTTCAAAAAAACTTTTATGAAATTTGTGATTCATTTAGATCAAAAAATTCCGACCTGAACATCGTGTCATTTGCCGCCTTGCTACATATTCGAACAGAAATACTTATGAATATCGCTGGAAGCCACAAGAGGAAAGGATCAATTTGTATCAAGTCGAGCAATGGTACATGACTGAATGGGAGAGAACAAATCAGTTGTATATGTATAGATTCGGATATTTGAAATTGTCACCAATTAGACCAAATCAAGAACAAAATCCGCAGTCTTTGTTGTCTGGGTGAGACGTTTAAAAGATCTTGATAACATTAAATTTTTTTTCCAGACTTGTATCTGCTCCAATCTCACTTCATTTCCTTTGGACATCAAACAATCCACAATTCTCAACAACCACCTACTCAGCCAATGACGAAGCTGCTAGAACTGAGTTCATTAAGAAGAAGTCGTTGGAAATGTGCCACGATTGGTACGATGAGGATGGTGCACAATGGAACTTCATCCGTGATACTGAAACCAACTCATCATGCCCATGCATTGAAAGACAAGCAATCGCTGACATTGGAAGATTCATGCCACATCCGAGATGTTCCCAAGCATTCCGTGATATCACTTGTACTACTTCAATTGGCTCTCGAAATTGTTACATGTCGTCCCAAAATGTTATGACAACTTATGCAGGCGATGGAAGGACATTCACATCAGAAAATACCGCCCGATTCCCAACTCATTATGGTCAAGTTTGTTGCTACGATGATCAAGGACATTTGATGCAAACAAGTTATCAACCCGTTATAAAGGTTACGCCGGATGTACCCTATAATCCTGGCTTCCCTATGAGAGCATATGAATTTGGTACGGCACCCTATATGGGACAGTATGAAGTACCAGGCTTATCTGCATTCCATAACGACTACATGCCCTATTTCTTATGTTGTAAATTTGCGGACTTCCGTTGTCAAATGTTCTATTGGAGGCGGCCTTCATCCGGATGTCAGGAATATCAGCCACCTGCTTATGGTGAAGTCATGGGAGCTGGAACATTCAACACAATTGATAATGATAAATTTATTTTCAACGAGCCAGGAGTTTACAATGCTTTGTATATTCCAAAAACCTTCAGTACACCAGAAGTTAAAGTTCAATTGAGAATGGAGAGGTATCCAAACAGAAGGGTAGATTTCAGTGAGTTTGAAAAATATATAAATCAAAGTTTTTTTTTCAATTTTCAGGTTTGCTGGGAAGATACATGTCGCAACAAGATTTAGTTCAACCAACAAATGCTACAGTTGTAACGGGAGTTGTCTTGGAAGCAACAGGAACAGATCGAGTGCACGTTTTGTCAAGAAAAGATACAAGACGTTTCCGCTACAGAACTTCAATCATCGTCGGAAACATTTTGAGATATTTTGATACCATGAGAATCCAAAGATTCAGAGGAGTGATGATTTATGTGAACAATGTTGAAAGAGGTCAACCGGAGATTTATGTCGTACTCGAAGAAGCCCAAATCGGAATCCGAGTCCGTGAAAGTTATGCAATCGATATCGATCGATTGACAGACTATCAAGAAAGTATGGGAATTCTCAATGTTGCTATTTCGGTCCCACCACAATATGGTGTCCGACCAGATGGTGACAAGACAAGAGAACAAGAAATGCGCCAACGTTATAATCTTCCACGGGTTAGTGGAGTTTACCGGCCATTCCCTGATCAAGCATCTGGCAGCTATTTGAGCACGCTGACTTTGAATGATGTGAATTCTGAGACTTATAGACAGCAAATCATCAACATGTGTAAGTGGAACTAGATCGAACCTTCGAGAATATATTTCAATGTTTTTAGACAGAGTTCAAGGCTCCGGTGAGCCAGGAAGTGATCAAAACATCAACAATGCTGGAAACGCATACGGAATGCCTACAGAAAACATGTTTACCACTTCCAGAGATGAAGATAAGAAGTTCGAGGTATTCCCTGAAGCTTATATGAAGAGTGGACCAATTTTCAAGACCGCGCCGAAATATGAGACGTAAGGGTTTTAAGATGGTATCTACGTAAACATCTATCATTTTTCTAGCGGAGCCTACCGATTCTATCCAGTTACCGGACAAGTTATGAACCAAAGGTTGCAAACTTGCAGAGACTTGCAGCAACAAAATACAGGTAATAATGTATTATTTTTCTTTTTACTAAAATTATATTTTTAGTCAATATGCAACCACTCCAATCTCAATTAACCAACGAATTTGGTCAGACTCAATGTCCCGACAATCCATCTGCAATTATCCAAGACTGTGGAGATTCAGTTCCATGCCTTTATGACTACTTCTCATTGAATGCTAAGATTTTGGGATTAAATGTCAAAAATGAATGGAACATTTTCACAACCGATCGATTTGATGCATCAAGACATTGTTTGTTGAATTTTCCGGAAAATCACAAATTAACACTTATTTTTCTTACAGACAACAGCTGCGGTGTGATCAACATTGAATACCCCGAATATTTGATGAAAACATCATCCATGTCTTCAGCTTACATGCAAGGAGATGTCGCAAGATTTGAATGCTTCCAATCTCATTGGATCAAAGGAGTTCATGAATATAAATGCGGAATTGTGGTTGATTACAATCGTCCAACAGAATATCGATTCGAATGGAATAAGGGAGAACAACCATGGTGTCGATCACGCGAAAAAGAAAATTTCCTTATCTGGTTGTCTGCAATTTCAGGCATTTTGGGAATCATTTTGGTACGTCATCATAAAATAATTAAAATAAATTTGAATTCTTAATTTTTCAGGTCATTCTATTCCTGTTCCTTGCCTGTTGGGTTGTCAAGCAGAAGAAGATAGCTGAACGAAGAAATGGACAAGATGTACAAAGCCGAAGCACTTCATTCAGCAGGACCAAGTATCCTATTGCTGAATCTGAACCGCTGAATGAAAAACGATTTGAATTGGATACTTATAGAGATGATGACTTCTATCCTCCAGCAAGGTAATCATTAGAAAACGACCATGCAAAAACTTTTTTTTTCAGAGAAAGAGAAGAGAAATACTCAAACGCAGACGATTTTCAAGGCTTGAAAACAATGGTGTAAAAAATTATTTTTATTAGGATTCAAATCCCATCTTCATATCTTTCTTCCATGTTAACCCATTCCATTGGTCTCATTTCGAAATTCAAATGTTTCTTCTTTTTTTGCCTTCTTATTATCATCGAGTTGTATCAACCGCACCTGATTTCTTGTGATATTTTTTGATTGTCCCGTGCCTTTAAACTACGACATTGCCATGACTGATGATTTGTATTTATAAGACATTTGTTGATTATTTATATAAATAAATTTATAATAAAATAGTACAAAAATCAAAATTGCTGAGAGGAAAGTTCTGGGAAAAAATGAGAAACAATGTCTCTGTTAAAAACCGGAGTTAATCTTATCCCATCAGCCCAATCTTTTGCCAATGGTTTGTTTAACATGTTGTTGAAGTCGTCGACTCGTCCGGGTGGCCTCAAGATTTCTTCTAATGATTTTGTAACTTCTAGTGGGAGTTTGGGAAACGTTAGAGTTGTTGGACGATAAATATAGTCCTGTTGTGGTGCATAAATCGAGAATTTCGATGGGTCCGAAGTTGACGGCATCTGATAATCATATTGGGTGACGGTAGGCTGTTGGAGATTCTGAGGTTGAGGTGGTGATAAGCTTGGAGGCGAAAAATGGAAAGGATTGTTGGTGTCTGCTGATGGAGTTAAAACTGGTTGCAACGATGGTTTGCGACAGCCGGCAGTTGTGACAAGAAGATCAGACACTTCGGGGTTGATGATGTCGACAAGGATTTTGTGGTAAGGTACGGATGAGTCGACGTCTCGTTGGAATGACGGGAGAAGTGATTGGCGGATTGAAGAAGCAAAGAGCTGTAAAAAACTATTTACAAAAATAAAATTTTTAAAAACTTTGATCCAACGTTATGAAGCTATTATCAACTCAAATATTCTTAATCATTTCGTTTTGAGAGTTTATCAACCTCACGGACGCTCTGCACGCACGCACGCGGCTGTCGACACTCAACACAATGGAAAATTTGAAAAATTCATTTTCTCGCGAATTTTCCAGTGAGGTGAGTGTCGGCCACCGATTCGCGTGCGTGCGGAGCGTCTCTGAGGGTGCGCAGCCCTCAAAACGCAATGATTAAGAATATTTGAGTTGACAATATTAACTAGGAAAGGCATTTTAACATAAAATTGAAATTTGATTGAGACTTTTTGTAAACGAAAGGTCTTGACTGATATAGTAACTGACCAAAATTTGACGATCCACTTTTACCGTATTCCTGAGATATGGTCTCCGATGTAAAGTGTACTTTTAAACGCGCTCGCAAAAAATGAGGCATTATTTCAAAACATCATAACTTTTGAAGACATGAACCAAATTTTACGTGTTATAGCTCATTTAAAAGAGGACATTATTGGCTATAAAACAGTAATTAACAACTATTTGTAACATTGAGGTTTAAGTGCATAAATATTGCAAAAACCAAAAATTGTCAGCATTGAATATGGCGAACCACTATGTCAAACATTTTTTGCAAGCCTGGTTTTATGATTTTCAAATTCTACTGGCTGAGTTATGTATAAAAATGCTAATTTGGATATAGGTATCCGTTAACTTACAAAAGTTACAATGCAAAATAACGGGATTTTTGATACCATAGCTATTTCATGTGGAACTTGATTAGTTTTTAGAGTTGAATCATAAATTCTATTCAACCAAATACTGAAAAAAAAATTTTTCGATGGTTTTCACCTTTAAACTTTTTATTTTATTCCTTATAAACAATTTCAATAGTCACAGAAGGTGAAAGTTAAAAATTGCCTTGAATTTTTCCCCATTCAAAGTTTGAAGAGATATAACTTGGTTCAATCTCGATAATAATAGCTAAAAATTTGAAATTTTTATAATATCATCATTCTTAGTTAATACAACCAATTTGCGCAAGTTTTGTAGAAATTTTCTGAAACGCTTATTTTTCGTGCCGAAACAACTTTGTGAAAAAAGGTTTTTCGAAAAATGTGTGCCAAAAATTCTTAATTTTATTATATTTATTAAGAGTGATGGTATTATAAACATTTCAATTTTTTAGCCATTATTATAGAGATTGAACCAAGTTATGGCTCTTCAAACTTTGAATTGGGAAAAATTCATAGCAATTTCTAACTTCACCTTCTGTGACTATTGCAAGTGTTTATAAGGAATACAATCATAAGTGTAAAGCTGAAAATCATCAAAATTATTTGTTTCAGTATTTTGTTCAATAGAAATTATGATTCAGCTCTAAAAACTAATCAAATTCCACATGAAATAGCTATGTCACCAAAAATCCCGTTATTTTGCATTGTAACTTTTGTAAGTTAACGGATACCTATATCCAAATTAGCATTTTTATACATAACTCAGCCGGTAGAATTCGAAAATCATAAAACCAGGCTTGCAAAAAATGTTTGACATAGTGGTTCGCCATATTCAATGCTGACAATTTTTGGTTTTTGCAATATTTATGCACTTAAACCTCAATGTTACAAATAGTTGTTAATTACTGTTTTATAGCCAATAATGTCCTCTTTTAAATGAGCTATAACACGTAAAATTTGGTTAATGTCTTCAAAAGTTATGATGTTTTGAAAAATGCCTCATTTTTTGCGAGCGCGTTTAAAAGTACACTTTACATCGGAGACCATATCTCAGGAATACGGTAAAAGTGGATCGTCAAATTTTGGTCAGTTACTATATCAGTCAAGACCTTTCATTTACAATAGGTCTCAATCAAATTTCAATTTTATGTTAAAATGCCTTTCCTAGTAAGTAACGAAAACACCGATTTTTTTAACTTCGGATTACCATAACTCGGTTCATTCCCACCCTAATAGATGCTCAAACTTTGATATGTTCCTATTGAGTCCATAATAAACCAATTGTGAAAATTTTTGAGTTGAATCCAATTTATTGAAGACCTAGTAACTCCCTAGTAACTAATTTAATATTATTAAGTCAATATAATCATTTTAAATCATTGAATGGAAAATGTAGGTAAATTTCCCGATTCGGAAAATTTACGAAAACTGAGAAAAAGAAAGGAGCTTTTCCGGTAAAAACTTCGAAATTCCAGAGTTTATTCAGATTTTTTAAAATCCAGTTTATCCAGAGCGATTCAGAGAAGTTTTAATTCTTTAAAGTCTTTTATTCTTGAAATCCGAAATTTGAACACCCACCCTGGACTCGTACACAAAATGCAGAACGTTCGCCAAAGTATTCGCTGCATAAATCGAAGTCTTCACTCGGCTCCATTTGATCACTTTGAACAGTAACTCTGACAAGTTTTCTCTCATCACACAAAGACTTTCATTTAATGTATTCGAGAGTAATGTGCTTTCTAAAAAAATAATTTAAACTCTTTTAAGAATCACTGTTATGTTTCATTACCAGCAGTGCATAAGATATATGCCTTTACCACTGAATATTCAATGATCGACGGCGAATTCCGAAGAAATATCTCAAAGACATCTATGAGTTTTTGGCCAATTGATGGAGTGTCTCTATAAATTTATCGAATTATCAAAAATACTCATGTTAATCTCATACATTGGCAAACGATATAATGTTTGTTTAAATTCTTCTAATCCATTCACTCCTTTGGCAACATATCGAGCAGTTGATTCAAAGGTGAGAAGATGAAGTATCGTATTGCTTATTAAAGCGCACTAAAAAAAACATTTCTAACCACCAGTTGGAAACAATACTTACCTTATCTTCAACGCTAAACTTTTTCGAATGCTCTTCCTCTAATAAATACAAGAATCTATCAACATAATCAACCATCTGAACGATACTCTCAATAGCTAAAAACTGATCACAAGATGAACTTCGACTTCTACACCCATAATCATCATTCATTTCCGTTGTCCGATTCTTCCTCGCCAACGTACGATCAGCAATCAGACTTTTCAATGAGAACATACTTATACCATCATAATTTGTCTCGCCTGGATGTTGAGTTTCGTGATCCAATCTACTCAATTCGGTAAGTAGTCGTCGACTAGCAGGCGAGAGATATGATGACCAATCTCCTGGATCAATTTGCCGACTTGATACATTTTTCGAGAGTGATTTCTTTTTCGAAAGTAGAGGTTTTAATTTCTTGTCTTTCTCACGATCTGGACGAACGTCTGCAAAAAAATTGAATGATTGACTAGGCTGAAGTTTACTGAATACTCATTTCTCACGTGACACTACCTATCTTTTTCCAGCTTGAAAAAATGTTTATTTTAAGTATAAATGTTGTTAAACTCATTTTGGAAACTTTATTGCATTTGTTACAGAAACCAGAGAGTTCAAAAGTCACTGACTACTCTATTAAATGAGATAAAATTCGGAAAATTTGGCTCATGTCTTCAAAAGTTATGATGTTTTGAAAAAATGCCTCATTTTTTGCGTGCGCGTTTAAAATTACACTTTACATCGGAGCCCGTATCTCAGGAATACGGTAAAAGTGGATTTTGGTAACTTACTATACCATTCAAGACCTTTCCTTTACAATAGGTCTCCATCATATTTCAATTTTATGTTAAAATGCCTTTCCTAGTGAGCTCGAGGAGCTTTGATAGCAGAGACTTTGCTCGATATCTCAGTGAAAGGGCGCTCGAATGAGTAAACAATTTGCAAAGACAGGAACAAGCACTGTACTGCAGAATACCATAAAAAATGTTGCCAAAGAAATTTTTTAAAAAAGGATTAGACACAAGACACTTCATTTTGTGAAAAACTTACAATCTGGGTTCATTCCAACAAGTAAACACTTTCGAAATCGACAATATCTACAAGCGTTTCTTTCAACTGAAAATTATTTTTTTGCAATACAAAATTTTTAAAAAATCATCTTACATTTAGTAACTTCACAGTTCTTCTCAAACCTGCAAACATATTTATTCCTTCCATCTTTCACCGCCCGTCTGAAAAATCCCTTACATCCGAAACATGCCAACACACCATAATGAATCTAAATTTTTCTGGTTTTTAGTTTTTATTTATTTATTGAGAAAACTTTAGCCGGTGTATCGCCACAAACGGCACAAATTCGATTGGAGTGTGAATGATGCATGATTTGAAAAGTGAGCTGAAATGAAAAACGATTTTTAATTGAATTGGGAATCAAAGAATGCAGCAAGACGAGCAAAAATCGAAAAAAAAGAAGCGGTTTTGATCTTTTTGTGAACTTTTTAGCAAACAGTTTTCTTTATGGAGAAGCTTCGTGCCATTGTTTTAACATTCCATTTTCTAACGTATTTATTAATCTATAGATTTAGGAGTTGTTGCAAGAAAACAATGACGAATTTTTCGTTTTCTTCCTAGTAAACAGTTTAAACTTAAAAAATAATTGAAATGTTGCTTTTTCCCAAGATATGTGGGAGTATTATGATGATGATGACATTGCTACACTTTGGGACTAGTGCAGATTAGTACATTTTCAAGATTTTTTTTGATCTACTCATAATTCATTTCTTCTCAAGGTTTTCAGAGAATCAATAACTTTTTCAAATGAATAATGGATCGGATTTACGGATCGGATTAACTAGGAGAATCATTCACCAAATGAAAAAGTGACCAGAAAATTATATTTTTGATCGACCTTGAAAAAAATGTCGAAAAATGGTATTTAGTGTGACTACAAAACGGTAGTTATAAAAAGTTTAGATGATTATGAATGGATGGAGGGAAAGAGGATACAGATATTGGATATAAGGTTCATAGATCAGAAGAATAACAAACCACAGCAAAAAAAAACGAAAAATAATTTTTCAGTACATTTTTAGAACGATTGATTTATCCCTTCCTATATGATTTACATTAAAATATTTCTTAAAGACAGTGTATCAGTTAATTTGACCCCACCTGATTTCAATTTCAAAAAATAGAGCTTTCTCTCATTAGCAATTTATACTAACTAGGGAAGTCATTTGAAGTTTACCCAAACCGTCGTTCGAAATGAGGTTTAAATGAACGGTCAAGATCAGAACTATGAGTTCTGAAAAAATTAGAGTACAATACGAAGGTATGCCTGAGATATGCTCATGTGACGTCACGTATGCGTGTAAGGAGTGTGAAGGCTGCAGACTGAAGTGGCAAGTTTGAATAACTGTAACTCGTGAACGACTCAGCCAAATTTAAAGTTTTATAGCTCATTTTGAAGCCAATGAAAAATTCTATGGAACTACAATAAAAATTATTAAAAATGTTGAGAAACTTAATAAAAAACTTTAAAAAACTGAAATGTGGCTATATACTGAAATGTGGCTATACTAGTTGATTTGTTTTTTCGACCATCAGGAATCGTGTTAACTGGCAAGCTGCCTTTAAAAACTAGCTAAGCTTAGATGTGTTTATCTCAAATGCACAGATATCAAATGGTTCGTGAGTTCGATTCTACATATAGAATTGTTTTAAGTACCCAATTTTTCGTCTTGATGTACCCAATTTTTCGTCTGAAAATTTTTAGGGCCGTGAATATGTTAATTTGAAGGTTTATATTATATTTTTCTCGATACTTCTTGTGATAAATGTCAACGGACTAGTTTTCAATAAATTCATTTTCTATGCCATTGTTTTGATGCGCGGTTTCTCAACTCCCGACTGCGGGAAACGGTTTTCAAGCATCAAACTTGGGCGTGGATTAAGTGTGCACGCTCAATTTAAGTTGATATACTTGTGCGAATTCTACGCCCGGCCAAGAATCGATAAACTGAAAAAGTTAGACAACAAAATATATACATTAAAATAAAATATGTGTATTGTAAAACATCAATAAATATAACCTATGGAAAAAAACGAGTTGGTAAATGTTGTGGGGAAAAATGTATAGGCACAAAAAAGAGAGAGAGAGCGAAAGAGTCTATCAAATAGCAAAACTCTTCTGAGAGTAAAAATGTTGACAAAGAGTGTGAAACAGAGACGGTTTTTTATTATAAGGTTACTGTCTACGATAGAAATAAGTGAAGGAAATTGAGAAAAGATTTCGGCTCATATAATCTATAGTGTACATTTTGTTGTCTGAGCCCGTAGATTGCTCTATGAGCTCCGAATTTATATTAAAGGTAAACTAAATAATTTGCCACTGTTATCATAATGTTTGATATAGTTAGAGTTAGGCGAAATTTTAATTTTTGAAGCCTTTTTGATTTTTTTTCCACAATCCTAAATGAGACAAAAAAATTTGGATAACAACGGAAAAAATGTGTCTGTGTATTTTAACATGAACAATAAAAAAACGTCAACCGGATTTCGGTAATCGTTGCAATTTATATTCATATTGAAAAAATTTAAAACCTTTCTTTTTTTTTCAAAAACATTTTTTAACAAGTGGGTCTCAATGGTTCGTAACGACTGAAAAATGTGATAATCGGAAAAAAAACATGACAATTATGATGTATGCAGTATATGTTTACTTTCGAAAACACTATTTTTTGAATAAAGTATGGTATTTAAATTTTATAACGTGTGATGTGAAAAATTTTTTTTATGCTTCGGCTTAAAAATATTATAAAAAGCGGTGGGTGGTCAAAATCAGATGCTCCTGGATGTGATCAAAAAATACATTTTAAGTTGCATTCCGAATTTTTTTTTTCAAATTCACACTTTCAAATAACCTTTTTAAGTAGGAATTACAGAAATTAACAAAAAGTACTTGGTCGGAATCGGAAAACGGAAATTCCGATTTTACAATTTTTATTTCGGTAAATTTTCCAATTTTTTTCCGAATTTTCCGAAATTTTCCGAGAAAAATAAATATTTTATCCGATGTTTTTAAAATGTATGTTTTCAAGAGAAATTACACTGTACTATTAATTCATATTTTTTATTTAAAAAAGTAATAAATAAATATGCATTAGAAACAAAAATGTTCATGATATTAGCGAATTTTCCGAATTGTTCGAAATTTTCCGAATTAAAAAAAAATCGGAAAAAAATTTCATTTCCGATTTTCCGAAGTTTTTTCGGTCATTTCTTTCAGGCTACATTCTTTCAGGCTATATTTGGCCTATATTACTTTCAGGCTATATGTCTTTCAGGCTATATGTCTTTCAGGCTATATGTCTTTCAGGCTATAAAGTCTTTCAGGCTACATGTTTTTCAGGCTATTTTTTTCTTTCATGCTAGTTTTTTCTTTCAGCATATTTTTTTTCTTTCAGCCTATAAAGCGACAGTTTCTAATCTCGCTGATTTGGGTTATGACTAATAAGCCAAAAAAACGTTTCTTCGTTTGAAAATATCCAGTAAATCGTATTCTGAAAAACAAAAGTAGCCTGAAAGACAAAAATAGCCTATAAGACAAAACTAGCCTGCAAGAAAAAAATAGCCTGAAAGGCATCTAGCCTGAAAATAAAAAATAGCCTGAAAGACATATAGCCTGAAAGTAATATAGGCCAAATATAGCCTAAAAGACTGTAGCCTGAAAGAAATGACCGTTTTTTCCGACCACGCCTGATGTACACCGAGGAGCAAAAGTATGACATCATCGCCCTTTACGATATTCCTATCCGGGTAGGTTATTTTTCAACAAATTCAACTTGAATTACAAGTCTTTTTTCTCCTTATTTTCAAGTTCGACTTGGATTCATTTTTGCAGGAGCTATATCTTCAGATGCCACTTCAGTAGCGATGTTTTGCAGCATATGTGTTGAGCAGATCTTTTGCTTCTATATATGCTATAGCTCAACCATCGTGGAGTCCAATAAACCTGTTTTGAAGATGAAACGAAATTCCGTAATGTAAAAGGAATGAAAGTTCCGCCATTTATTTATTTAAAATTCAACGCAAACGATACTAAAATGAATAAACCGGTGAAATAAAGAACATACAATTGAATTCGACCAGAGTTCTCAAATTGGCGACCTGAAAATTTGAAAAACCATAATTCTCATGTCAGTAGTAGAAAAATTCAGCTTATGTCGAAGAATTTATTGTGTAACTTTAAAATTAAAAAAGAGAGTAAAAGAATTAACGTATTTGACCACCGTTTCAGTTTTAATGGTTTGAAAGGTTTCAGTTTTAATGTACAGAAAAAGCAAATGTGCTACAAACAACCCTATTCCCTAAAAAACCATCTTGACAGAACTTTGTGGTTCTCGGCCATTTATTCGGACGGTGTTTTCTTCGATTCAATTATTGATAATTCTGAAGAACTGTATAATGTTGAGTATTTCATGTTCTTTTAAAGACAGTGGATCAGTTAATTTTACCCTACCAGATATCAATTTCAAAAATTAGAGCGTTCTCTCATTAGTACAATGCAGTTTATACAAAATCACACTGATAAATACACGCTTCATAGCAGCGGTAAAAATTTGAAAAAATCAAAATTTGAAAGCGCGCGTGTCCGTGCGAAATTGGCGCGAAACACAATTATTTGAATGGGGCTACATATTGGTATTGTTCTTTGGACCACCTAGGCTCCCATTCGAATTTGAATTTTTTGCCTTTAATTTGGATCGCATTAACTGACCAGCTGCCTTTAAACATCTTTCATCATCGATAATATAAATTTATGTACAGCTTTTTTTTACTAACTCACAGTTTCACAGAAGCGGAAGAAAATCAGAAAAACTGAATATTGAGTACAATCTTCGGTAACCTAATAAATCATTTTTCAATTTTTCTGTTCGTTAATATATTCGTCGACTTCAACACATAAAAACAAATAAATCAATTTTGAGGAGAAATTGTTGGTATTTTCTTGTTCTCCACACACAACACAAAACAAGTCAACAAAACAATTCATTTTGAATTGATAACAAGTAAACCTAGAATTCACCCAAATTTTCCCCGTTTTTTCCAATTTTTCCCGCACTCAACAAAACTAAAAATCTTGATAGGAATTATTATGATGAATCGTTCCTCAAAAAACGGTTTTCTTTTCCTTTTTCTCCCGCGGTTTTCTGCCATCCTTGATTATTGTATCAATTGCCAGTCATTCATATCTTTCATTGTTTTCCGTCACTTGTTTTCCTTTCTGTTCCAATTTTTTTGTCATTTTCTACAGAATTTTTTTACTTCATTTTCTCCCCTCTCTAAATTGCTACAATCTTTATACTCTCAATTGTAATTTTCAATAATTTATAATAGTTAAGTGACAGTTTTCTGATGACGTTATCATGACTTGAACTTGCCTTTTTTGATGAAACTATCATTTTTTTTCGATTCAATTGTGTCATAATCACATATCGGGGGCAACGATTTGCATATATTATTTTGCATTTGAGTTAAGTTGCAATAGTAAAGTTCATTTTTCTCCTTTTTGAAATATACGTTTAACACTGATGTTACTTTGTTTTAAATAATATTATTTAAAGACGGTGTACCTCTTAATGTAATTTGATTGAATTGATGTGAAACACTAAAAATTGTGTTTCAAATCTTAAACTAAAATTTTGAAAGAATTCTCATCTAAAAAGTGTTTTATAATTGAAAATTTGTTTTAAAAAATAAGTGGCACACTGTCTTTAAGGAATACCATATTTTATTTATTTGTACTTCTCGTGGAGAATGCATTTAAAAAATTTTTAAAATTTTAGTTTTATTTTTTCTTAATTCACTCTCATTTCATTTTAAGTCCATAACAATTTTAAAACTGAAATTATTTGTTGATCTGATTTTTTTATTGAAGTTTTTATTGACTTTCTAATCACTACATGAAAACAATAAAAAGTTTCCGAATGTTTGTTTATCAACCAAATTTCAGCATTTTAAATTTTATTTCTTCTTCCCCCTCAATCGAAATAAATGCAAGTTTCCCCATGAATGAGGAAAATGGTATTCTGGAGTCCGAAGCACTCGAAAATGAAGATGAAGAAAAATCTCTTCAACGTTCACCTTCATTATTGCGTTTGTTGAACGCGCCTCGTAACTCGGTATGCAATGCCAACACTATTCATTCGGTGTCTTCGTTTAGGTTAGATGGGCTTCCTTTTTTTTGGATTCTGAAAATAAGATTTGAAAATTTTTCAGATCCGATCACGTATCCCGTAAATCTACACTAAAAACTCAGGAGAATACAACCCTTTTCGCGCGAGAATTGACAGAGAAACTTTCGCTTCCATGGATAGAAAACACGTTTGAAAAAAGGGAATGTGTTCGATTCGTCGTCGGACAGACGAAAAGTTCTGAAAGATGTGGTTGTGGACGACTGTTGACATCACATTCGGCAGCTGTTCAAGCACGATTTTATGGGGTTTATCGGTTCAAATTGGATGAAAATGAGACCTGGACAATTGCTAATAATACACAGGCTTCTGCTACTGATGCATTTGGGACTATTGTCTTTCAGGTTTTTTTTGTAAATTTAATTTGTGAAATTTTTGTTGAAATAATTCAAGAATCGTGATTTTTTCTTTTAGCTAAGTTCTAGTCGAAGTTTTTTTTATAAAATCATTCTATTAATATTTATTTCAGGGCGGAGCACATGCACATAAAGCACAATACGTTCGACTCTCCCATGACTCCGATCCGATGGACGTAATGTATCTGATGGAAAAAGTTTGGGGCCTCGAAGCCCCTCGACTCGTGATCACTGTTCATGGTGGGATGAGCAATTTTGAACTTCAGGAAAGACTCGGAAGATTATTTCGAAAGGGAATGCTAAAAGCTGCGCAAACCACCGGTGCTTGGATTATAACCAGCGGTCTAGATTCCGGTGTCGTTCGGCATGTTTCAAAAGCTCTTGATGAAGCTGGAATATCGGCGAGAATGAGGTCACAAATAGTCACCATTGGAATTGCACCATGGGGTGTTCTTCGCAGAAAAGAGAAGATGATTCGAAAGAATGAGGATGTTTATTATGATGTTCATTCGTTGTCTTCAAATGCAAATGTTGGAGTTTTGAATGATAGACATTCTTATTTTTTATTAGCTGATAATGGAACTGTTGGTAGATTTGGTGCTGATTTGTATTTGAGACAAAATCTTGAAAATCATATTGCCACCTATGGATGCAATGGTCGGAAGGTTCCCGTAGTTTGTACAGTTTTAGAAGGGGGAATAAGTACTATCAATGCAGTTCATGATTATGTAACAATGTGAGCTTATTGATTAATAATGCACTTGAAATGTGTCCTTCAGGAAACCAGACATTCCGGCAATTGTTTGCGACGGAAGTGGAAGAGCCGCAGATTTGATATCTTTTGCTGCGAGATATATCAACTCGGAAGGGTACGCATATTAGAGGAGGGCTTTACGGAGATAATAAATGTAGCTTAAATGAAAATAGACTTCATTCTCATTCCAAATCTGTTTTTAAAATTTTCTAAAACCACCTAGAAGTCGGGAAAATGAGCTTCTAAACAATGGCCTAGAAAAAGTTTCCACCTGGCCGAACTTGTCAAATGAGATTTTTTCGCGTTTCGCTAATAAATATTCAGAATGCTTATATTAGTATTTTTTAAATGTTTCTTCATGTTAATATATGTTTTTTTCTTTCTTTTTTTTGGGGTTTTTAGGACTAGTTTTCGCCGGTGGCCCCTTTTCTAGGCAATTGTTTTGAAGCTCATTTTCTCGGCTTCTAGGTGGTTTTAGAAAATTTTAAAAACAGATTTGGAATGAGAATGAAGTCTATTTTTATTTAAGCTACATTTATTATCTCCGTAAAGCTCTCCTTTAATAGAATTATAATTTATTCAAAAATATTTCCAGAGAGTATGCCGATGAAGTTGAACAAAAAATGTCCAGCCTCATCAAAAGATTGTTTCCCGAGCAGGATCATGAAGAGATTATGAGAAAAATAACACAATGCGCTGAAAGAAACGATTTAGTATCTAGATTAAACTGTAACAAAAATCAAATAATTTGAAATTTTCAGCTGAGAATCTTCAGCTACGGATTGGAAGAAGAGGAAGATGTTGATTATGTCATACTTTCAACAGTACTTCAGAAACAAAACTTGCCACCCGATGAGCAGGTAAGCCACTTTTTCCCCCCTATTTTCGACAACTTGGTTTTCAATATTTCTTAGTTAGCCTTGACATTGTCTTGGAACCGAGTCGATTTGGCGAGAAGTTGTTTGTTCCATAATGGAAGTAAATGGTCAACTGATGTACTGAATAAAGCAATGAACGAAGCACTTTATTGGGATCGAGTTGAATTCGTGGAATGTCTACTTGAAAATGGGGTTTCTATGAAGAACTTTTTAACAATCAACAATTTGGAGAATCTTTACAATATGGATGATTTGAAAAGTCCACACTGTGTTAGAAATTGGTTCGATAATTATGATTCAATGAATGTGCATACGTATTTAACTATTCCGATGATTGGTGTGGTTGTTGAGAAATTGATGGGCAATGCATTTCAGCATTATTATACATCAAGAAATTTTCGAACAAAATATGACAATTATAAGAGAATCACACAGGATTCGTATTTTTATCGGAAACGAAGATTTAGGACAAAAGATGAGCAGTTGACGAAAAAGAGTGATGATCAAATAGATGATAGTACTAAAGAAGCTGGTAGGACTTCAAATTTTTGATAATGTTGGAAAACTTAAATTTCAGAAGATTTTAGCTTTTCATACCCGTTCAATGATTTATTAATTTGGGCGGTGTTGACAAGAAGACACGAAATGGCGAAATGTATGTGGATTCATGGTGAAGATGCGATGGCAAAATGTCTGGTTGCTATTCGATTGTACAAGGCGACTGCAAAAATTGCAGAGGATGAATATTTAGAAGTTGAGGAAGCAAAACGATTGTTTGATAATGCTGTGTAAGCTTTTGCAATAACTAAAACGAGAAGCATCGATTCAGTTGCTTCAGCTGTATTTAATTCTTGCAGAAAATGCCGCGAAGATGCCATTGAACTTGTTGATGAATGTTATCGCAATGACCATGAGGGAACTCTTCGCTTACTTCGAATGGAATTACCTCACTGGGGTAACCATAACTGTCTGTCATTGGCTGTTTTAGCAAATACCAAAGCTTTCCTTGCACATCCCTGGTAAGTCTTAAAACTTCGATGACCCTTATAACTCTACTCTTTCAAAGCTGTCAAATACTACTAGCAGAACTTTGGCACGGGTCACTGAAGGTTCGAAGCGGTTCAAATTTACGTGTTCTAACTGCTCTCATATTTCCACCGGCTGTATTGAAAATGGCTTTCAAGCCGAAACGAATCGTTGCAAAAGAGGTATAATATAATGCGCATTAATTTTCAAAATAAAAAAAAACATTTGGGTTGAAGGAGAAACACAAATCAATTGATAATGGAAATACTCGTGCTGGAAGTATCACGAGTAATGTTTCGGTATTGAACAGGAATTTCATCAAACCAGGGAATGAAGAGGCAAAAGATCTATTGGAAAGTGGCTACCAGAAAAAAGTGACAATTGTATCATCCCGAAAAAACAGTGGCGGAGCAAGTGTATACGGCAGTTCTTCTAGTATGATGTTCAAAAGAGAACCAAGATTGACAAAGTTCGAAAGATTCCAAGCCTTCTATTCCGCGCCAATCACAAAATTCTGGTCATGGTGTATCGCGTTCTTAATATTCTTAACCACTCAAACTGTGATATTACTTGTTGAAACACCACTTCAACCTACTAAATATGAATGGATCACTTTTATTTATGTAATAACTTTGTCTATAGAACATATGAGGAAATTGCTCACTTCTGATGGGTCTCGAATCAACGAGAAATTGAAAGTGTTTTACTCAAAATGGTATAATATTTGGACATCTTGTGCTTTAATGCTCTTTATTATTGGCTACGGTTTTCGACTACATCCAGGTTATAGACATTCAATGGCTCGTGTCCTTCTTAGTTGTAGTAATGTTTTATTTTACATGAAGGTACTTACTAAATATTCCTTGAAAATTCAATTTTTTATTTTTCAGACTTTTGAATACCTCTCAGTTCATCCTTTACTCGGACCTTATATTCAAATGGCTGCAAAAATGGTATGGTCGATGTGTTACATTGTGGTACTTTTATTAGTAACCCTCATGGCATTTGGTGTCAGTCGACAAGCGATCACTTTTCCTCATGCGAAATGGAGCTGGCTTTTAGTTCGAAACATATTCTATAAACCATATTTCATGCTCTATGGTGAAGTGTATGCCGGAGAGATTGATACATGCGGTGATGAGGGAACAAATTGTGTTCCTGGAGGTTTTATTCCCCCATTTTTGATGGTCGTTTTTCTACTGGTTGCCAATATTTTACTTCTGAATCTTTTGATTGCAATTTTTAAGTAAGTTTCTGAATTTGAAATAAAACATATTCACAGCTTCTAAAAACCATTTCAGCAATATTTACAACGATCTGATCGAGAGATCCAAAGAAATTTGGTTGTTCCAAAGATACGGTCAATTAATGGAATACCACGACAGTCCATTTCTGCCACCACCGTTTAGTATTATTGCACATTTTGTAGACTTTGTAATATATTTATACAACGTGAGAAGAAAGAAAAACAGCTCTACTACTTCTACATCAGCATACTCAATTAGTAAGCTTAAAAAGTAGAAAATATATTAAGAAACGGGTATTCATTCAGAACTGGTTGTGACCCCAGATGAGATGAAAAGAATGCAAGATTTTGAAGAGGATTGTATTGATACATTGACAAGGATACGACGAATTCAACAAGATGATCGGGAACCCCTGAATACGGCTGACTTGTGAGTTTCGATGACGAATTGGGTATTTTAAAAATATCTGGGTTACACCCTTCATTTCTAGAAACTTTAAAGATGGTGTACTATCAAGAATTAGCCCCTTTTTGGATTTCTCACCCCTGCGGACTAGTTTCCACCGGTGGACACTTTTTCTAGGCCATTGTTTTGAAACTTATTTTCTCGCCTTCTAGGTGGTGTTAGAAAATTTTAAAATCAGATTTGGAATGAGAATGAAGTCTGTTTTCATTTAAGTTACATATATTATTTCAGTAAAGTCCTCCTTTAAAAGTAAATTGATTAATCGATTTTACGTAAATTTTTGAAAACTGTAATGGAGTGTCCCTTTAAACAATTTTATGAAAAATGTTTGTTTTTGCGCCTATGATTGTGGAAATTTTACCAAAAAAATCAGTAGTGAGTCCCAATGGCCCTTAGAGGCCCAAAATATCAGATTTAGACCCAAAAAGACTGTCTGGGTCGAAAAAAAAATCATGCAGAGAAATTGCAATTTCTCTGCAATTTCTGCATTGAATTTCTCGACCTTTTTTGTATTTTTTTATCAAACTGAATAGGTCCATACCGCATTAAATTGCCAAAAAATTTGGGCTTCACGATAACATATTATCCAATAGCCACCGATCATAGTGCCACAAAAATTCAATATTCATATTTCAGAACAGAGCTAACATTGCAAAGAGTTCAAGATTTGATGCAAGAAAACTTCTCTTTAAAGGTATTCTTTCTTCTCACATTTTTTGATATTTTCGCAAGTTCAGGGTCGAATCTACGACTTGGAAACTAAAATAAACACAATTGCTAATACTTCTGAAGAAGTGATTAAACTTCTTCGTTGCAAGGTATTGAATAATAAAAATCTCAAAAACAAAAGTTATTTGATTTTCAGCGATTCTCTGAGAACTACGTATCAACAATTTCGTTGCCCGATACAGCAGTTGCAGCGTCGAAAAATATGTAACACCTTTTTCCATGTACCCAAATTCAAATCTATAAATTTTCCAGGATACATAGAAAACTAACATCCGATAACTTCTTATCACCTACCACTGAAGATAGACTCGCTAGCAGATCACCATTAATGGTTAATTTACATCGAGACCATATTTTGAGGAAATATGATGATGTATTGATTCGAAAAATCTTGAATTATTCTCAATTTTCAAAATTCAGGCCAATTTTCAAGCTTCTAGTCTACAGCGTAGACCTCGACTACATTCATCATCATTCTCGATTTCACAAGATATGAGGGATATGAAAAAGTGAGTGCTTTTCTTAATTTTTCAATTTCTAAAAATTACTTTAAAAAAACAAAAATAATAAATAATAAAATTTTTATAAAAATTCTTTCAGGCCGTCTAAAAAGCATGTCAATCGTTTGTCAGAATCAACATCTTCTGAATCTAACAACGGCTACGATTCGGATGTTTCTGATTGAAAATGTACAAATAATATGTAATAATTGAATTACAGAATAGCTAGGTGTTTTTCCTCATTTTTATTTGTTTTATTGCTCAATTAAAACAAAACTCTTAAAAATTTATTTCACGAATCAAAACGAAAAACTTCAATTTTATATTCGTGCAATCCTTCTGGAAGTTCCAAGCAAGTTGTGAACAAACCACTGAAACAATTTCTACCTTTTTGGAAAACTTTGTATTTACTAAAACCAACTTTTCCATATTCTTTTTCATCGGTAGGCTCATTTTCCACCCGAAAAACGATCCAGTTATTGTAACCGAATCAACAGTCTGAATATTCTTATCAGTCCATCTGAACAAAACCTTTGATTGACCATTTTGAAGGTAGACATTTCCGAACGAATGATTTTCAGATTCGGCGAACAAATAGTTGTCTGGAAATTTTAAAAAAATGAGTGTATGAAAAAGGAAAAAAACCTTCTATCAAAATATCAAAATCCTCTTCAGTAGTTTTCGACACCTCTTTCCCCATAATGTCTTCTTGATGATTTGGAGTCTGTGGAACAACTGATAACGAAAAATCATCTTCTGAATTGAGTGAAACTGCACTCTGAAAAAGATTTGTGTTTTTGAAAAAAGTTTTTATTTTTTTATAGGAGGACGCCACGGAGATGATTACTACGTCTGGGATGAAAATAGACTTCATTCTCATTTTAAATCTGTTTTTAAAATTTTCTAAAACCACCTAGACGCTGAGAAAAATTAGCTTCAAAACAATGGCCTAGAATAAGGGGCCACAGGCGAAAACTAGTCCTCGCGTTTAAAAATCCAAACAAAAATGAAAAAATGTGTATTAAGATGAAAAAACATAAATAAAGGCTAATATAAGCATTCTGCATAACTATTTATTAACGAAACACGAAAAAATCAAAAAGTTCGGCCAGCTGGACACTTTTTCTAGGCCATTGTTTTTGAGGCGCCTTTTCTCAGCTTCTAGGTGGTTTTAGAACATTTTAAAAACAGATTTGGAATGAGAATAACGTCTATTTTTATCCTAGACGCATTTCGTAAAGCCATCCTTTAAAGATTTTTCACATTCATTCAATTTGCACGGATCACAGTTTTTCAAAAGTCATTTTTTCTAATGTCAGAAACGTGTTCAACAAATTATTTCAATTCCAAAAAATTATAATCTTACCTCTGTAACCGTCGACATTTCTGAAATATTACACTCTCCATCACTTTCTGAAACCTTATCACTATCCGACTCCATCACCCCGGCAATGATTTTCTTGATCTCATTCATAAACTCAGAGTCAATATTTCCTTGTTCACATGTTTCTTCAGTTTCCGATGATGATTCCTTCAACACAAAATTTTATTCAAAACTTCAAAAATGGATAAAATTACCAAATTACCGCTGTTAAACCATTCCATAATACCCGCATTTGAAAATGTCTCCATTTCAACACTCAACGCATCACTTCCAGTTGGTTTTCGTTCTTCAGAACTTTTGTTAGGTGTTGGTTGCGCTGGTGGTGTAACACTACAAAAATTTGATTTTATTTATTTGCTGAAGATTTGGCTTACAATACAGGAGATGTTGTCTGCTGACCATCGGAATCCGAATATTGTTGCTGTAACAAAAAACAATTATCGAAATGCTAATAAAAAAAGATAATTCATTACAGTTCCATCAGTTTTCATGCCAGGTGATGTTGGACGAATAAACACACAGTTAACTGGTTGATTCATCCGGACCTGTTGCCGAACGATCTACAAAACTAATATCTCAATAATTATTTTACTTTAAAAATTTTGACATACCGTGACCTGTTCACTGGTTGGGCTTTTTGGTTTCTCAATTCTTGCAACTAGTCTTTCCTTCGATCCAGATGGTGACAACATACGAGGAGTTGATACAGTACTCTGAAAGACATCATTTGCTGAATTTTTAAAAAAGGACAGGTATGGCGAACCTGTGGCTCGGTGAAAACTTTCTTTACAAAACTTCTAATTGATTTTATCAGCGATTCTATAAGATAATAAGCGACCATAACCACGATCATAATTCCAATTATTCTGGAACAAAAAATCATGAGTGTTGAAATCCATAAGTTAAAGGAGGGAGATAAGGAGATATATGAAAAGGAGGACTTCATTCTCTTTCCAAATCTGTTTTTAAAATTTTCTAAAACCACCTAGAAGCCGAGAAAATGAGCTTCAAAACAATGGCCTAGAAACAGTGGTCACCTGGACGAACTTTTTCCTATGAGTTTTTTTTCGTGTTTCGTTAATAAATATTAACTATAGTTATGAAGAATGCTTATATTAGTCCTTTTTATGTTTTTCATCTTAATTTATGTTTTTTTTTGGATTTTTTATGCCTGCGGACTAGTTTTCGCCGATGACCCCTTTTTCTAGGCCATTATTTTGAAGCTCATTTTCTCGGCTTCTAGATGGTTTTAGAAAATTTTAAAAACAGATTTGGAATGAGAATGAAGTCTATTTTTGTTTAAGGTACATTTATTAAGTAAAGTCCTCCTTTAAAAATGAGAGTTCATGTATAAATTATCAAAATCGGTAAAATAAAGAATAGGCTTAGTTTCTTTTCTTTTTTTTTTCTTTCTTTTTCATGACATGCCTTTTTTTTCAAACTCACATTCCAATTTTCGTCCACCACGACTCTTTTTCATCTTCAACATGGTGTATAATTATGAATGGTGCATCTCCGAAATGGAACATTTCACGAATTCTTTAAAAAATCCCTTATTCGTTAGAAAAAACGCTTTATCCATAATACCTCGCTGAAACCGACTTCTTCGCATATGTACATCCTAAAATCCACTGAAGAAATCGTTTGATATCATTCAAAATTATGTTCACAAAGTTTGAATTCTTGTCTTAAACTGTTAGTTTTATTTATAAAATGCTAAAATATTTACAAACCACTCATAGTCGTCAAATTGTTATTATGTATTACGGGAAAAAGTTTAAGAAATATCGAATACGACCCGAATGATAAGAAGAACAAGAAGAAAATGCGTAATTGCTATTAGGTTAGGAAAATGCGAAGGTGTCACGTTAATTTTACAAAATGGCACAATAATTAGTTTTTGAAGAATTAAAAGTTATAAGTGGTGTTGTTTCCATTGAATCATTTGAAGCGGGATCATTGAGAGGGCGTCGCTTGAGCTAAGTTCGGAAGCTTCAACAAATGTGTAGTTCTGTAAAAAAAAATAAGGATATTTAGGAAAATGACGTGGCAAGATCGAACCTGTCTGACCAATAATCGGTTGTCGGAATGTTTGAGAGTTAATGATTCAAGATTTCGCATTGATGTGAAATCGCGATCCTGAAATCATGGTTTTTAATGAATTTCCGTGGGTATTTATACATTTTTTAAAGGCTGTGGTTATATTATAATGGTTATTTACTTATTTTGGGTCATTTTCATTCGAAATATCACGAATTAAAAGGTAACAAATACTCACATTTCCAACACCTACTGCAATCACACTCATCGGATGAGGTGAAGCATCAACCAACGCATCAATTGTCCGTTTCATAGCGGTCGCATTTGCCGGTCCTCCATCTGACATAATAATTAGAACAAAATACAATCCTATATTCCTTCTTGATTCAGCTTTTGCAAACTTTGATATATAATAAATAACTTCTGAGAAATCAGTAGGTGCGAACGGTTGGACAGTCATAATTGTTGTTTGGTAACAAGTCAACAGATCCAAAAGCCCATTTACCATGTGATTAGTACTTGAGCCGTTCTGAAAGATAAATTCCTTATTTATTGAAAAGTGATATAAAATTACCATAAAAAAGCAGTGAGATAAATGACTACTTCTTCCATCAGCTGATGCAATATTCGCACCGAATCCAAGCGCTCCGATTGTTGGGGCATGACTATTTGGCAAGAAACCCATCAAAGGTGGAGTTATTTCGAGAATAGTATTTACATATGGGGTTTTTCTATGGGGATGTATGAAGTGCAACGATGTTTCAGAATTAAAGTTTCCGTTTGAAGCTGTGAAGTCAAAAGCTTCAGTTAGATGAACTTTGGAACTTAAATTTATAAATTTTAGGGTTTAATTTTTGAAAATTGTTCTAACTCACCCATTTTTCAACATTTCAAAAAATGGTTTTTATAGTTGTCGTCTGCGCCAGGGTTGAGCAACATGAAATATAATAATATAGATTGATAAATCATAATGGTTTGATGATTAATAGCGAATAGTGTGCATTCCCCGTCAACGCAGATGAATCTGTCGTTGACAAAGCCTTTTCTGCTGCAATTGTTTGTAGCAATTTCTAATGGTTTTATGAACTTTGAGCGGATATGTGGTTTCGTAAGATGATGAAATAGTTGTCGGGTTGACCCGCAGGTTGGCCACAACTCCTAAATAAAACAGTGTCATCAATAATTTTCAAACCTTGAAAAAATTACTTTTTCCCCCTATTACTACTAATAGCGTGCATGTAATTAAATTCAATATTCTGAACACAATTTCAAAAAATCACCAAGTGGACCTCAACAGAAATATCGAATACCTGATGCAACTCAAAAAATGCAAAATGGTAACTATTATTTCCCTTAAGGAATATTTATCCAAACACCGAAACTTCCGAAATTACTTTCAAAAACGTGTAGACATCTAAAATACCGTGCATGTAATTAAATTCGATATACTGAACACAATTTCAAAAAATCACCAAGTGGACCTCAACAGAAATATCGAATACCTGATGCAACTCAAAAAATGCAAAATGGTGACTATTATTTCCCTTAAGGAATATTTATCCAAACACCGAAACTTCCGAAATTACTTTCAAAAACGTGTAGACATCTAACCTTCACCCTTTTGATTTTAAAATGTTCAATATTTCCATTTTGGTTTTTAAAATGTTGAAAAACTCAAAAATTAGCTTTGTTAAAATTTTAAACTTCTAAGATTTTTTAAAAATTATCTTTATCTTTATTCATGACACAAATTGAAATATACAGAAAAGAAGCAAAAAAAAATGATGAATAAGATTGATGAAGTTACCCGAAGATTTCTTAGATACAAATCTTTAAATCTTTAATGTTTAATTTCTTAGATACAGCTTAGATCGCACTAGATCTTTCTTTAGAACATGCCCAGGCATCACAAAAATAAGGTTTTAATTTTGAAAAAACATAAACATTTTTAGAAGTTAAGAAAATGTTCAAAACGTTCGTCCCAGTACAAAAAAATTTCAGAAGAAAAATATGGAAGAAGTTTTGCACAATAAATAGGCCGCAATCAGTAAGCGTGCTCTATTGATGAAGGTCTATTTTTCAACGCTATCTGTAGTAAAAGAAGAATTACAGAAACAATGGAAGACGGTAATGACTTTTTTGACGAATTCGACGAAGAAAGAGAGGGAGAACATGAAGTCGAGCTCGACATTCAATATGAAGATGTTTTTTGGGATTTAGAAGTAGATGATAATGAAATTATCATTTGGGATGATGTTGTTTTGCAGTTCAACATACGTCGTTCTTCAAGTACATTGTATGTTTTTATTCACTTTAAAGATTTAAAACGTTCACGTTTATGAAAATGTTTAACGCGTAAATCTTTCACGTTCTTGATTTTTCACGACAAAAAAACGCCAAACACCGTATTTTTTTCGATAAATTTGATTCGTGTTTTGGCGTTTACTTTGAAAAACAATTATGATTGATTCATATCCTAAAACAATTATCTTCCTTTTCATCAAATAATCGCAAATGAACCGATTAAAAACTGAATCATAAAAATTATAGCTGAAAATGATGAACATTTTAAAAGTAATTTTTTTTCAGGGCTCATGTTTCGTTCGACAGTATGTTTGATGAAGAGAATATCGACGATGACCATGAGGACATCGAACAGGAAATAGACTCCAGTGATGATTCTGACATTGAAATTATTAAGGTTTTTATTTTTGGTTCAAAAAAGCCGTTGAAAAACAGTATTCTTATTTCAGTTTATGTGCATGTTTTGCGAGGATTCTTTCGTAGATCAAGTGCAACAAGAAGATCATTACGCCGACGTCCATAATGTTTAAAAAAATACTAAGGAGGAGGTGGCACGAAAACATGGAGGAAGGTTGGCACTGTCAAATGATGAAAAATTAATGCAAACTGTTAAATATTTACTAATATTTATTGCTGTGAAAATAGCCGTGGTTCGAAAATGTTCCGTTCGAAGCTATTTATAACAACTTGTGAAATATGCATCAGATGTAAGTGATAATTCGTATTGCTGTCCATTGGCATATTAGACAATTTTAAAGGAATACTTGATGATCTAATCGGCTGAGTTGAATGTATTTAGCGTGAAGGAGGTGCGAATCCATCGATTTATTTCCAGAGAAATAGAAAACAAATCAATAAATTAAAGTGTTCTCAAGTATCGATTTCCGGAAGGAGAGAAGGTTGAAGGTGTGAACACGTAGGTCGCATATGTAAAAGTTAACTTCAATAAATGGTTTTTTAGCTATAAAATCACATGTATTGCTCCAAAATCAGGAAGGCAATTGTCATCCGATTTGTACATTGCTGTGGATGAAGATCAGGATGATGTTGGTTTTTGGGCTAAAAAATTTAAGAAAAAACTCATATTTTGAAGGAATATCGCATAAAATCGAATTTATTGGACTATCAAGTACTGAAAAGAGAAGCAGCGATTTTGAAAAAAGTTACAAAAGCAACTGGTGTAGGTTTTCCAAAAATGGTAGAATATGGAACTATACCGAAAAGGTGTCTGGAATTCCTGATCCTTTCGCTTTATGGGCCATCACTGGACGAAATAATGAAGAAACATACGGATGGCGGATCTTTGAGCATTGGATGTGGACTGAATGTTGCCCTTCAAATGCTTCTATCGATACGATACTTGCACTCGACTGGATTCATTCATCGAGATATTCGGCCAGCATCGTTTAATTGTGGAGTTGGAGAGACTGAAACAAGTGTCATATTGATAGAGTTTCGAAGTTTTCGGAGATTTTTGGATGGGCATAAGAAGCATGTGACAGCTAGGTCGAAGGTTAAAAGGTATGGAACGATACGATTTGCTTCGAGAGCAATGCTCGCGGAGAAGGATCAGTCGAGAAGGGATGATTTGGAATGTTGGTTATACTCGATATACCCATAGATTACTTTTTTTAACATAAGAAACCGCATGAAACTGAGAAATGTTCTATTTTTTCAGAAGATGGGAATATGTTCAAAAAAGCTCCAATCACCAAATCGCTCATTGATCTAATAGCCGGAATCACTTTTGAAGATAGTCCAGATTATGGTGCAATTCAAAAGGAAGGTGAAAAAATCCAATCGCAAGGAAAATATGATCCAAACGCGTGTGACTGGAAGAGGAAAATTGGGGTTTGTCGAGAAATGGCCGGGGATACGGTTAGTCTACAAAATTTTTTAACAATTTTTACAGTTCCCTTATTTCTGTTCCAAACGCGCTCCGTAAATTGGCATTTTGCCAGCACGCCTTCTAAAAAACAAAATGCAAACGCTCCACGTTATTCACGTGATAAATCGTTTATGGAGCGCGTTTGGAATAGAAATGAGGCAGCAGTATTTTAATTATTATTGCCTCACAAAATCGGCTGCATAAACGTGAAAATCCCTATTTTGCGAAATAGTGTGTTGTGAGGGATAATAAGTCAACGCTTCGCAACCTCCCCATTGCCCTCAAGCGTGGCATATCGTTTTTTAGATACAGGTTTTTTCACGTTTATATATAGCAGATTTTGTAAACAACTAATAACTTTGATTGATATCAGCGTCGATCCGCTGACAATCGTCTAACCGGTGAAGCTGATATGGATATTGATATGGATCGGTCGAATACAAATAAGAAGAAGCGGAAGAATCGATGAAGCTGAATGCGGGTTATGTGATAAGAGGAGAGCAGAAGAATGGATGGAAAATTGTGAATTTATTGGGATCCGGAGGGTTTGGAGATGTTTATAAGGTACATCGAGAGGGTGCCGGAAATGACATGTGCTATGCACTGAAAACAGAAAGTGAGGATGGAGAGAAACGGTATTTGAGGCTGAAAGTTGAGGTGAGTTATTTTTTTTTAACGCTTAAAGACAATATGCTATTGATCTTTTCAAACTCAAAATTGTTTCCTTGATAATCAAAACAATTAATACTCTTGAAAAAAAGTGACGAATGTACTAAATATAATTTTGATAATTTCCCACTATAATAATTAATTTTCCAGGTGACAGTAATGATGAAAACAGCGGATCGTACACGAAACTTTGAGCATTTTATCGTATTTGTCGATCGTGGAAAATGTGAAGAGCTGAAATGTAAATTTGTTGTAATGGGACTGGTTGGACCATCGCTTCAAGACATTCGTGCCAAATATCTCTGTTCGCAATTTTCGAAAACAACGGTTTTCAATGTGGCGGTTCAGACGGTTGCTGCTGTCAGGTACTTGCATTCATTGGGATACTTGCACATGGATATTAAACCCGCCAATTATGCCGTTGGATTGGATGAATATGAGACGAGGGTTTATATGCTGGATTTTGGAATTGCGAAGCTTTATGTTGATGCGGATGGGAAGCATAAGGTTAGTATTTTTTAAATAAAAAAAATCCGAATACAATTTATTTTAGGTTCCTCGAAAAAAGGTGAAATTCCTTGGAACACTTCGTTACGCGGCAAGAAATTGTATGAAACAGGTTGAACAAGGAAGACGAGATGACTTGGAATGTTGGCTTTTTATGGTATTTTCAGACTTTTACTGAAAATATTTTCAAATATTTACTTTTTCTAGCTTTTTGAACTGATGGACGAATCAAACGGCATGCCGTGGCGACGGACAGCAGACGCAAAATCTATTTTAAAAATGAAGGAAGGATTTTTCAGCGGTGAATGTAAGTTTCTGCAGCAAAATTTTTGAGAAAAACAAACAATCTACTTCAGACCCTGAAATGTACAAAAAGATGCCGAAATCCGTGGCCACTTTAGTAACCTATATCAATGATTTAAACTATGAAAGTGAGCCGGATTATGAATATTATCAAGTTTTTGACCACTTGCGCCAAAGACAATAGAGTTAATATTGATAAGAAGTTGGACTGGGTCGGAAGATTGAAAAAGAAGTCGTTTGATGTAAGCTTCTTTGTATTTTTTCTTGAAATCTTTGAAGCAAGTTTTTTTCAGACGGACTCGGACAAGTCGGACAAGAAGGAAAAGGCGTCTGGATCGTCAGAATCAGAATGAAATATCGATTATTTTAGTTCCAGTTAAACAAAAAATAAACGTCTTTCATTCATCGAATTTATCACAGCAAAAACTATGTTCCAAATCTGTTTTTAAAATTTTCTAAAACCACGTAGAAGCCGAGAAAATGGGCTTCAAAACAATGGCCTAGAAAAAGGGCCACCTGGCCGAACTTTTCCTGAGCTTTTTTCGTGTTTCGTTAATAAATCGTTATGCAGATTGCTTACATTAGTCCTTTTTTATGTTTTTTTCAATTTTTTTGGATTTTTCATGCCCGCGGACTAGTTTTCGCCGGTGGCCCCTTTTTCTAGGCCATAGTTTTGAATTAACAATTGAGAAACCGTTTTGATAACATCATTATGTCATAGAGTCTCATGAATTGGCTTATCAAAGAGTTTCTCTTTAAAAAAAAAGCGTACTTGAAGCAGACTATAAATCAGGAACTGCAGACGGAGTGTACCATTGTTCATAAAGTTTTCAATACAATTTACGTAAAGAAGAAAAACATTTTAGAAAATTCAACTGTGATTTTACGGAGCCACAAACGGTCTGTGATGTGAAAAAATGATCTTGAACGCAATACAAATCAGTGCTTCAATTTCTCTAAAAAAAATAAGCAGCGCATTTAAAATGTTCAAATGGTATGGTCGATGTGTTACATTGTGGTTCTTTTATTAGTAACCTTAATGGCATTTGGTGTCAGTCGACAAGCGATAACTTTTCCTCATGCGAAATGGAGCTGGCTTTTAGTTCGAAACATATTCTATAAACCATATTTCATGCTTTATGGTGAAGTGTATGCCGGAGAAATTGATACGTGCGGTGATGAGGGAACGAATTGTGTTCCTGGAGGTTTTATTCCCCCATTTTTGATGGTTGTTTTTCTGCTGGTTGCCAATATTTTACTTCTGAATCTTTTGATCGCAATTTTTAAGTAAGTTTCTGAATTTGAAATAAAACATATTCACAGCTTCTAAAAACCATTTCAGCAATATTTTCTCCCACCACCGTTTAGTATTATTGCACATTTTGTAGACTTTGTAATATATTTATACAACGTGAGAAGAAAGAAAAACAGCTCTACTACTGCTACATCAGCATACTCAATTAGTAAGCTTAAAAAGTAGAAAATATATTAAGAAACGGGTATTCATTCAGAACTGGTTGTGACCCCAGGTGAGATGAAAAGAATGCAAGACTTTGAAGAGGATTGTATTGATACATTGACAAGGATACGACGAATTCAACAAGATGATCGGGAACCCCTGAATACGGCTGACTTGTGAGTTTCAATGACGAATTTGGTTTTTAAAAAAATATCTGCGTTACACCCTACATTTCTCGAAACTTTAAAGATGGTGTACTATCAAGAATTAGCCCTACAGAATTCAATTTTCTTTATGATCGTCATATAACTTTTAAATAATGTTGGTTCCAAAAGTTCCTGTACCTCAAATCTCAATTTTAGCTTGCTGCGAAATTTCAAAATCATGAAGTTCACAAAAAATAGACTTCATACTCATTCCAAATCAGTTTTTTAAATTTTCTAAAACCACCCAGAAGCCGAGAAAATGAGCTTCAAAACAATGGCCTAGAAAAAGTGTCGATTTGGTCGAACTTTTTGTTTTTTCGTGTTTCGTTAATAACAAATAGTTATGCAGAACGCTTATATTAGCACTTTCTTTATTTTTTTTTGGATTTTTGGTGCCTGCAGACTAGTTTACGGCGGTAGCCCCTTTTTCTGGGCCATTGTTTTGAGACGTGTTTTCTCGGCTTCTAGGTGATTTTAGAAAATTTTAAAAACAGATTTGGAATGAAAATGAAGTCTATTTTCATCCTAGAAGCGTTCATTATCTCCGTAACGTCCTCCTTTAAAAGAAGTAACTTGTACACTGTATTTAAGACTTTTTTTGTCAAAATCAGAAAAATTTTCAGAGTGCAGTTTTTAAACGGGATTCAAAACAATACCCCTAGAAAAAGTGGCCACCGGTGAAAACTAGTCCGCAGGCATTAAAAATCCAAAAAATTGAAATGAGAAAAAAACGGAATTGAAATCAATGAAAATCTCTTTCGAAATTTCGAAAAAGTCCTTTTTTATTTAAGGATCTCACAAGTTTATCTAGAAATAATGAATTTGAGTAACAGCTCTTTAACGTTAGGTTTTTTACAAATTTTCTAAGATTTTCAGCTCGAAAAGCACATTTTCTTGTAGTTTGTAGTCGTATCAGCGCATTTTCTTGTAGTTTAGTAGAGTACATCCCTCCCCGCCGCGCATCCCCGTCCGCCGCGGCCGCAGGTTGAGATGGTGGGGTGCAGAGAAAAAAGTTAAAGGTGATGAAGAAAATAAAGGGGTGGTGAAGAAAATGGTTACTATTTCGAAATTGTTTCGAAACTGTTTCGTAAAAACTGCATAAAAAATTCTCGAAAATGTGATCCTCGAAAAAATGAAAAATGATCTTTGAAAAAAAAAATGATTCTCGAAAAAATTCTTCATCTTCACCATTTTCTTCACCACCCCTTCATTTTCTTCATCACCTTTAACTTTTTTCTCTGCACCCCACCATCTCAACCTGCGGCCGCGGCGGACGGGGATGCGCGGCGGGGAGGGATGTACTCTACTTAGACTTAGTCTTAGCAGCGCATTTTCTTGTAGTTTGTAGTCTTAGCAGCGCATTTTCTTGTAGTTTGTAGTCTTAGCAGCGCATTTTCTTGTAGTTTGTAGTACTAGCAGCGCATTTAAAATTTTCCTTAGCAGCGCATTCTCTTGTAGTTTGTAGTACTAGCAGCGCATTCTCTTGTAGTTTGTAGTACTAGCAGCACATTCTCTTGTAGTTTGTAGTCGTATCAGCGCATTTCTTGTAGTTTGCAGTCGTATCAGCGCATTTTCTTGTAGTTTGCAGTCGTAGAAGCGCATTTTCTTGTAGTTTGTAGTCTTAGCAGCGCATTTAAAATTTTCCTTAGCAGCGCATTCTCTTGTAGTTTGTAGTACTAGCAGCGCATTCTCTTGTAGTTTGTAGTACTAGCAGCGCATTTTCTTGTAGTTTGTAGTCGTATCAGCGCATTTCTTGTAGTTTGCAGTCGTATCAGCGCATTTTCTTGTAGTTTGTAGTACTAGCAGCGCATTTAAAATTTTCCTTAGCAGCGCATTTTCTTGTAGTTTGCAGTCGTAGAAGCGCATTTTCTTGTAGTTTGTAGTCTTAGCAGCGCATTTAAAATGTTCCTTAGCAGCGCATTCTCTTGTATTTTGTAATCTTAGCAACGCCTTTTCAATTTTCCTTGACAGAGGTTAAAAAAATAAACTCGATAATTACGCGCTCCGTAAACTGGTACACTGCCAGAACACCTTCACGAAACAACTTGCAAACGATTGTGTGGTGAAAGATGGTGTCGTTTGCAAGTTGTTTTGAGGAAGGTGTCCTGGCAGCGTTCCAGTTTATGGAGCGCATATGGAATAGACATGAGCGAACATTGGCGTTGGAAAAAGAGTCGAAGACGGTGAAAGGTGTTACCCTACTCTTTCCCGCCAACTTGGATAGCGTCGGGACGCTACTGTTTATAGTTATTTTTTGAAGAATGCACATTCATTTTGATTTTCTCATTTTTAAGAACAGCGTTTTAATACTTTATTTATTTATTTATTTATTATTTATTTTTAAATTTATTCATGTTGCTTAAGCTTTTGACTTAAGTTTATATTTTTCTAGATCAATGCAATCTTTCAAACTGACGGAAGGATATTCCAATTTCCGCATGTTGAGTCTTTGGGCTAACTATAAAAGCCAACCATGGAGGAGAAAGACAGGAGAGATAATTTGGTTAGTAAAATTTTGTTTCAAAGCTCAAAAATTTCTCATTTTTTCCAGGAAAATGAGGCCTAGTTTACCATTGGATGCACTCGAGGATAATGATTATGTATATGTAGAAGTTGAAGCATTATACGATTATAATTCATCAAATTTATGGGAACTTCATACTGAAATTGTGATCATTTTGTACAACTGTGTTACATTGCAAACAGTTGAGATTAAAAAGAGTTGTCGTTTCGACAATAGGAGATTTCCAATAAGATTCGAATTTGGAAAATTTGGAACTTTTAGAGATTCAATTGCACCTTCGGAAGGGGATCTTAAAAATCTCGTTTTTGATATGATTACTAATGTCATTAATAAATCAACTGTTGGAATGCACATACCTCCGACTGACCATTTTTTGGAACCTGAAAGTATTGATTCTGAAGTTGTGTTAAGATTTTTGGAATCGCCAGAAAAACCTTTTAAGTTCTATATCGATAGACTAGTATGTTATTTTTCAATTTTAATGAGTTTAATATCATTTTCCAGGCGTTATCTACCTTCTCATCAAAATTCAGTGAAATATTCTCAAATGATCGAAATAATAACTGGGAATATTTGATTGAAGAAAGCAATAATTCTACAAATTTCGCGAAATACACAATCAGAGTAAGAGCTTTGATATATTTCTTTCGAATATCATTTTCCAGGCGTTATCTTACTTCTCATCAAAATTCTGTGAAATATTCTCAAATGAATCAAATAATAACGGGGAATATTTGATTGAAAACATCTATAATTCTACAAATTTCGCGAAGTACGCAATCAGAGTAAGAGCATTGATACATTTCTTTCGATTGTTGTATAGACGGAAACAGAAGTTTACAAGTAAGTTTTTCCTTCCAGTTTCAGAATTCAAACATCCATGAAACCCCCCTCAAATGTTTTTCGTCTCTTCGTTCCCCACGCCCTCTCTAAGCATCTCTAAGCATTTGCTTTTTTTGGGATATTTCGGTCATTGCGGGTCACCTAAACCGCGATCAGCTTATGTACCAAATTCGATAAAATTAAAAAGATGAAAGTGGGTCTGATTTATTTTGAATTTTTTTTTCATTTTGAGTTCATCTCTCGCTGTCACTACGAGAAAAATTTGAGGACTCGCAGTGAGCACGAGAAATTTCAAAATGCCATAACTTTCCTCAGAACTTTTTTGGTTTTTATAATTCAAGCACTATAGACATATTAAGTTTGAACCAACGTATTAATATTTGTTTAGAAAAAACTTTGAAAGTCATTTCAGTATGAGCGTATTTCTTCAGGTGGTACAATCGAAGGAATTTTGTGCCTGGCAGTGAGATACGATATTCAATTTTTGATAGCGGATTGTGAAGATTTTCTAATTTCAAACAGAGAAATATCAAATTCCAAGAAATTGTGCATAGCCGAAAAATGTAATCTGCCCAAGTTACAGGTGAAAATTGGATTTTTAAAAATATTTCCTAAAAATATTTTTTTTCAGTTAGTAGCATTGAAAAAAATAAAAATTGAGTTTTTCCTACAAGACGGATTGGATATATTCAAAGAGTTTCATCAAATGGGCACGAAAACTTTGAAAGCTCTTCTGGTGATGTTTTGTGAAGAAGATTACGAACCTTATAATTAATTAATAATTAATACCTACCAATTCTTGATTTTTTTCCTTCTAAATTGTACTGCATTGTTTTTGTTGTTGTTTATTTTATAAAAAGGATTTATTCTAAGCACCAAAGAAAATGCCCAAAACAGCGTTGCACGGACACAGACCGCGTCGCACGGACACGCGCGCATTCAAATTTTGATTTTTTCAACTTTGGACTGCTGCTGTGAAACGTGTATTTATCGGTGTGCTTTCGCATAAATTGCATTGTACTAATGAGAGAAAGCTCTAATTTGTGAAATTGAAGTCAGGAAGGGTTAAATTAACTGAACAGGTGTCTTTAAAGCTTAGTTTTTTAAAAACTCTTGGGAATGTAACTGGGATGAAAATAGAGAAAACATATATTCCAAATCTGTTTTCAAAATTTTCTAAAACTACCTGGAATCCGAGAAATCTTTTGGAAAGCCCCCTCCGCAGATTTTCTCGGCGAGTTTGCCAACGATGTAACATAAAATTTAACTCTTATGCCGACAGGCTTCAAATTTTTTCCTTAAATTCACTTCACCTACGTAGAGCTCATTATGGTCTTCTGTTTCTTTATAAATGTCTTACAGGGGTTATTTTCTTCCCCAATCTAAAAGATTTCGTTGTTTTAACCACTAACACTCGTAGACCAATGATTCTCAAATTACTAGGTTCGCACTGCAATTCGTTTTTTGATTCTCACGTTCCACAATGGAACAAACTAACATGCAACACTAATACCTTTCTTACTCTTCAAGAGTTCAAGCACCTCCTTATCTATTCTAAAATCTCCTCTTCCTAACTTAAAGCTATTTCTTTTTTGTTTTTTAAACTTTTAATTCAACATCTTAATTTTTTACAACTTTCCCGATTTTATGATTCTTGCGGGTCATAGTACATGTATTCTTATTCCATACCGGTTCCATTCTTCTTATGATATGTATCATGTTATTTTGTTATATATTTTTTTTTCTTTCTGGTCCTGAATAAAGAAATACTAAATTTAAAAAAAAAAATCGAGCTTCAAAACAATGGCCTAGAAAACGTTCGGTCAACTGTTTCTAGGCCATTGTTTTGAAGCTCGTTTTCTCGGCTTCTAGGCGGTTTAGAAAAAATTTTTAAACAGATTTGGATTTCCAAAAGTTTTAACAAAAACTTCCAAAAGGCCATTAAAAATTTAACAAATCCATTGAAGAAAAAATTACGATGAAGCTGGGTAACAGACATTTCTATAAGTTTATAAATGATCGAGTTAAACCTAAAAATACTCATATCACTCTCACCAATCCAGAAGACGGTAAACTTGTCACGGAATGGAAATGCCTTGGGTTCATGAGCTTGACGTGTTACGAACAATTGAAATTAATTTCCAAAACAAAATCGTCATTCTCACTTACTCCTGATGAAGTTCCCTTTGTCTTCCTTATCTCCTAACAGACAACGTATAAGTGAAAAAACAAGCATCAAGCATCGAGTTGCGGAAGTTAGAATTAGAAGAAGGGCCGTCATTTTTTGAAATGTTGAAAAATGGGTGAGTTAGAACAATTTTCAAAAATTAAACCCTAAAATTTATAAATTTAAGTTCCAAAGTTCATCTAACTGAAGCTTTTGACTTCACAGCTTCAAACGGAAACTTTAATTCTGAAACATCGTTGCACTTCATACATCCCCATAGAAAAACCCCATATGTAAATACTATTCTCGAAATAACTCCACCTTTGATGGGTTTCTTGCCAAATAGTCATGCCCCAACAATCGGAGCGCTTGGATTCGGAGCGAATATTGCATCAGCTGACGGAAGAAGTAGTCATTTATCTCACTGCTTTTTTATGGTAATTTTATATCACTTTTCACTAAATTTAAAATAAGGAATTTATATTTCAGAACGGCTCAAGTACTAATCACATGGTTAATGGGCTTTTGGATCTGTTGAGTTATCCTTATATATCCTTATATATAAATGGATAAGGAGGCGGGGCTAATTTTTCTGTGAACAAATTTCTGTGAACAAATTCTGTGAACAAATTCTGTGAACAAATTTCTGTGAACAAATTTCTGTGAACAAATTTCTGTGAACGGGTAAAATTAGGTCGTTTTTTCAAAAGACATTGAACAGCACTGAATCGGTTCACGTGAAGAAATTATTACTTAACCGGTAGACCATAAGAGTCACCGAGAGAAGATGCACTTTTTTAAACCTAATGATTGCGGATTTTCATTTCTTCATTTTTTCCAATTTTTGTCAAAATTTCACAAAAGAAACAGTTTTAAAAAATAGGTCAAGAAACTAGGTCAAATTTGAAAAATTATTTGTTGCCATTTCATTCATTCTTTTAAAATTTACTCTAAGAAAATGATCGTTATATAGTGATGACTAGGTGAGGTAAGCTAGAGTAAAAGAAGAACCTATTTTCAGAAGAACTTCCTTTCACATCAACCTCTTTTCGGATTCGTTTCTTTAATTATGCTATAACCATTTTAGAAGATTAAATAGTTCGATAAATAATCAAATGTGACAATTATGGTTGGTTTTTTGAGAATGTTCCAGTGAAATTGTTAAACTTGAAATTATGATCATTTCGCCGCGCAGCGGCGTTGGAACAACGATCAAAAGTATTGGAATGCGTGCCGAAGGCACGGAAGAAGCGAGCCGCAGGCGAGCTTCTTCTGTGCCTTCGGCTCGCATTCCAATACTTTTCGATCAAGATATTTCGGTCCCGACAACTTATTTCAGAAGGCGTGTAAAAGGCGAAGCCGGAGGCGAGCCGTAGAAAACGTTATTATTAGGAAATTAGGATGAGTTTAGGTTAAAGTGAGCGAAATCCAAAGAAACGGTACATTAAAGTCCTCTTGCGATTTCAAAGAATCGATCCTTTTTGAGAATAATTTAACAACAGCGACACGCCGCAGGCGTGTTGGAAAGCGAAGCCGAAGGCGAGCAGTAGACCAGGAGTTTTGCCGCGTAGCGGCAGGGGACTCCTGGTTTATTATATATCAAAGTTTGCAAAAGCTGAATCAAGGAGGAATGTAGGATTGTATTTTGTTCTAATTATTATGTCCGATGGAGGTCCGGCAAATTCGACCGCTATGAAACGGACAATTGATGCATTGGTTGATGCTTCACCTCATCCGATGAGTGTGATTGCAGTAGGTGTTGGGAATGTGAGTTTTTGCTACCTTTTAATTCGTGATACTACTAGTAGCGCATTTAAAATTTTCCTTAGCAGCGCATTTTCTTGTAGTTTGTAGTCTTAGCAGCGCATTTTCTTGTAGTTTGGACTCAGCGAACAAATAATTGTCTGGAAATTTTTTTTTAAAGTGAGAGCTGAAAATTTAAGAAAAGGGAAAAAATCTTCTATCAAAATATCAAAATCCTCTTCAGTAGTTTTCGACACCTCTTTCCCCATAATGTCTTCTTGATGATTTGGAGTCTGTGGAACAACTGATAACGAAAAATCATCTTCTGAATTGAGTGAAACTGCACTCTGAAAGAGATTTGTGATTTTGGAAAAAAAAACTTAAATACAGTGTACAAGTTATTTTTTTCATAGGAGGACGTCACGGAGATAATTAATACGTCTGGGATGAAAATAGACTTCATTCTCATTTTAAATCTGTTTTTAAAATTTTCTAAAACTACCTAGAAGCTGAGAAAAATTAGCTTCAAAACAATGGCCTAGAAAAAGGGGTCATCGGAGAAAACTAGTCCGCAGGCATAAAAAATCCAAACAAAAATGAAAAAATGTACATTAAGATGAAAAAACATAAATAAAGGGCTAATATAAGCATTCTGCATAACTATTTATTAACGAAACACGAAAAAAGCAAAAAGTTCGGCCAGCTGGACACTTTTTCTAGGTCATTGTTTTTGAGGCGTGTTTTCTCAACTTCTAGGTGGTTTTAGAACATTTTAAAAACATATTTGGAATGAGAATAACTTCTATTTTTGTCCTAGATACATTTCGTAAAGCCCTCCTTTAAAGATTTTTCACATTCATTCAATTTGCACTGAGCACCGTTTTTCAAAAGTTATTTTTTTCTATTGCCAGAAACTCGATCAACAAATGATTTCAATTCCAAAAAATTCTAATCTTACCTCTGTAACCGTCGACATTTCTGAAATATTACACTCTCCATCACTTTCTGAAACCTTATCACTATCCGACTCCATCACCCCGGCAATGATTTTCTTGATCTCATTCATAAACTCAGAGTCAATATTTCCTTGTTCACATGTCTCTTCAGTTTCCGATGATGAATCTTTCAACACAACATTTTATTAAAAACTTCAAAAATTAATGAAATTACCAAATTACCGCTGTTAAACCATTCCATAATACCCGCATTCGAAAATGTCTCCATTTCAACACTCAACGCATCACTTCCTTGGTTTTCGTTCTTCAGAACTTTTGTTAGGTGTTGGTTGCGCTGGTGGTGTAACACTACAAAAATTTGGTTTTATTTGTTTACTGGAGATTTGGCTTACAATACAGGAGATGTTGTCTGCTGACCATCGGAATCCGAATATTGTTGCTGAAACAAAAAACAATTATAAAAATGCTAAAGAAAAAAGAAAATTGATTACAGTTCCATCAGTTTTCATGCCAGGTGATGTTGGACGAATAAATACACAGTTAACTGGTTGATTCATGCGGACCTGTTGCCGAACGATCTACAAAACTAATATCTCAATAATTATTTTACTTTAAAAATTTTGACATACCGTGACCTGTTCACTGACCGGGCTTTTCGGCTTCTCAATTCTTGCAACTAGTCTTTCCTTCGATCCAGATGGTGACAACATACGAGGAGTTGATACAGTACTCTGAAAGACATCATTTGCTGATTTTTAAAAAAAAGGACAGGTATGGCTAACCTGTGGCTCGGTGAAAACTTTCTTTACAAAACTTCTAATTGATTTTATCAGCGATTCTATAAGGTAATAAGCGACCATAACCACGATCATAATTCCAATTATTCTGGAACAAAAATTCATGAGTGTTGAAATCCATAAGTTAAAGGAGGGAGATAAGGAGATATATGAAAAGGAGGACTTCATTCTCATTCCAAATCTGTTTTTAAAATTTTCTAAAACCACCTAGAAGCCGAGAAAATGAGCTTCAAAACAATGGCCTAGAAACAGTGGTCACCTGGACGAACTTTTTCCTATGGTTTTTTTTTTCGTGTTTCGTTAATAAATATTAACTATAGTTATGAAGAATGCTTATATTAGTCCTTTTTATGTTTTTCATATTAATTTATGTTTTTTTCATTTTTTTTGGATTTTTTATGCCTGCGGACTAGTTTTCTCCGATGACCCCTTTTTCTAGGCCATTATTTTGAAGCTAATTTTCTCGGCTTCTAGATGGTTTTAGAAAATTTTAAAAACAGATTTGGAATGGGAATGATGTCTATTTTCATTTAAGGTACATTTATTCAGTTAAGTCCTCCTTTAAAAATGAAAGTTCATGTATAAATTATCAAAATCGGTAAAATAAAGAATAGGCTTAGTCTCTTATATGATGATCATGACATGCCCGTTTTTTTTCAAACTCACATTCCAATTTTCGTCCACCACGACTCTTTTTCATCTTCAACATGGTGTATAATTATGAATGGTGCATCTCCGAAATGGAACATTTCACGAATTCTTTAAAAAAAATCCCTTATTCGTTAGAAAAAACACTTATCAGCTTTATCCATAATACCTCGCTGAAACCGACTTCTTCGCATATGTACATCCTAAAATCCACTGAAGAAATCGTTTGATATCATTCAAAATTATGTTCACAAAGTTTGAATTCTTGTCTTAAACTGTTAGTTTTATTTATAAAATGCTAAAATATTTACAAACCACTCATAGTCGTCAAATTGTTATTATGTATTACGGGAAAAAGTTTAAGAAATATCGAATACGACCCGAATGATAAGAAGAACAAGAAGAAAATGCGTAATTGCTATTAGGTTAGGAAAATGCGAAGGTGTCACGTTAATTTTACAAAATGGCACAATAATTAGTTTTTGAAGAATTAAAAGTTATAAGTGGTGTTGTTTCCATTGAATCATTTGAAGCGGGATCATTGAGAGGGCGTCGCTTGAGCTAAGTTCGGAAGCTTCAACAAATGTGTAGTTCTGTAAAAAAAAATAAGGATATTTAGGAAAATGACGTGGCAAGATCGAACCTGTCTGACCAATAATCGGTTGTCGGAATGTTTGAGAGTTAATGATTCAAGATTTCGCATTGATGTGAAATCGCGATCCTGAAATCATGGTTTTTAATGAATTTCCGTGGGTATTTATACATTTTTTAAAGGCTGTGGTTATATTATAATGGTTATTTACTTATTTTGGGTCATTTTCATTCGAAATATCACGAATTAAAAGGTAACAAATACTCACATTTCCAACACCTACTGCAATCACACTCATCGGATGAGGTGAAGCATCAACCAACGCATCAATTGTCCGTTTCATAGCGGTCGCATTTGCCGGTCCTCCATCTGACATAATAATTAGAACAAAATACAATCCTATATTCCTTCTTGATTCAGCTTTTGCAAACTTTGATATATAATAAATAACTTCTGAGAAATCAGTAGGTGCGAACGGTTGGACAGTCATAATTGTTGTTTGGTAACAAGTCAACAGATCCAAAAGCCCATTTACCATGTGATTAGTACTTGAGCCGTTCTGAAAGATAAATTCCTTATTTATTGAAAAGTGATATAAAATTACCATAAAAAAGCAGTGAGATAAATGACTACTTCTTCCATCAGCTGATGCAATATTCGCACCGAATCCAAGCGCTCCGATTGTTGGGGCATGACTATTTGGCAAGAAACCCATCAAAGGTGGAGTTATTTCGAGAATAGTATTTACATATGGGGTTTTTCTATGGGGATGTATGAAGTGCAACGATGTTTCAGAATTAAAGTTTCCGTTTGAAGCTGTGAAGTCAAAAGCTTCAGTTAGATGAACTTTGGAACTTAAATTTATAAATTTTAGGGTTTAATTTTTGAAAATTGTTCTAACTCACCCATTTTTCAACATTTCAAAAAATGGTTTTTATAGTTGTCGTCTGCGCCAGGGTTGAGCAACATGAAATATAATAATATAGATTGATAAATCATAATGGTTTGATGATTAATAGCGAATAGTGTGCATTCCCCGTCAACGCAGATGAATCTGTCGTTGACAAAGCCTTTTCTGCTGCAATTGTTTGTAGCAATTTCTAATGGTTTTATGAACTTTGAGCGGATATGTGGTTTCGTAAGATGATGAAATAGTTGTCGGGTTGACCCGCAGGTTGGCCACAACTCCTAAATAAAACAGTGTCATCAATAATTTTCAAACCTTGAAAAAATTACTTTTTCCCCCTATTACTACTAATAGCGTGCATGTAATTAAATTCAATATTCTGAACACAATTTCAAAAAATCACCAAGTGGACCTCAACAGAAATATCGAATACCTGATGCAACTCAAAAAATGCAAAATGGTAACTATTATTTCCCTTAAGGAATATTTATCCAAACACCGAAACTTCCGAAATTACTTTCAAAAACGTGTAGACATCTAAAATACCGTGCATGTAATTAAATTCGATATACTGAACACAATTTCAAAAAATCACCAAGTGGACCTCAACAGAAATATCGAATACCTGATGCAACTCAAAAAATGCAAAATGGTGACTATTATTTCCCTTAAGGAATATTTATCCAAACACCGAAACTTCCGAAATTACTTTCAAAAACGTGTAGACATCTAACCTTCACCCTTTTGATTTTAAAATGTTCAATATTTCCATTTTGGTTTTTAAAATGTTGAAAAACTCAAAAATTAGCTTTGTTAAAATTTTAAACTTCTAAGATTTTTTAAAAATTATCTTTATCTTTATTCATGACACAAATTGAAATATACAGAAAAGAAGCAAAAAAAAATGATGAATAATATTGATGAAGTTACCCGAAGATTTCTTAGATACAAATCTTTAAATCTTTAATGTTTAATTTCTTAGATACAGCTTAGATCGCACTAGATCTTTCTTTAGAACATGCCCAGGCATCACAAAAATAAGGTTTTAATTTTGAAAAAACATAAACATTTTTAGAAGTTAAGAAAATGTTCAAAACGTTCGTCCCAGTACAAAAAAATTTCAGAAGAAAAATATGGAAGAAGTTTTGCACAATAAATAGGCCGCAATCAGTAAGCGTGCTCTATTGATGAAGGTCTATTTTTCAACGCTATCTGTAGTAAAAGAAGAATTACAGAAACAATGGAAGACGGTAATGACTTTTTTGACGAATTCGACGAAGAAAGAGAGGGAGAACATGAAGTCGAGCTCGACATTCAATATGAAGATGTTTTTTGGGATTTAGAAGTAGATGATAATGAAATTATCATTTGGGATGATGTTGTTTTGCAGTTCAACATACGTCGTTCTTCAAGTACATTGTATGTTTTTATTCACTTTAAAGATTTAAAACGTTCACGTTTATGAAAATGTTTAACGCGTAAATCTTTCACGTTCTTGATTTTTCACGACAAAAAAACGCCAAACACCGTATTTTTTTCGATAAATTTGATTCGTGTTTTGGCGTTTACTTTGAAAAACAATTATGATTGATTCATATCCTAAAACAATTATCTTCCTTTTCATCAAATAATCGCAAATGAACCGATTAAAAACTGAATCATAAAAATTATAGCTGAAAATGATGAACATTTTAAAAGTAATTTTTTTTCAGGGCTCATGTTTCGTTCGACAGTATGTTTGATGAAGAGAATATCGACGATGACCATGAGGACATCGAACAGGAAATAGACTCCAGTGATGATTCTGACATTGAAATTATTAAGGTTTTTATTTTTGGTTCAAAAAAGCCGTTGAAAAACAGTATTCTTATTTCAGTTTATGTGCATGTTTTGCGAGGATTCTTTCGTAGATCAAGTGCAACAAGAAGATCATTACGCCGACGTCCATAATGTTTAAAAAAATACTAAGGAGGAGGTGGCACGAAAACATGGAGGAAGGTTGGCACTGTCAAATGATGAAAAATTAATGCAAACTGTTAAATATTTACTAATATTTATTGCTGTGAAAATAGCCGTGGTTCGAAAATGTTCCGTTCGAAGCTATTTATAACAACTTGTGAAATATGCATCAGATGTAAGTGATAATTCGTATTGCTGTCCATTGGCATATTAGACAATTTTAAAGGAATACTTGATGATCTAATCGGCTGAGTTGAATGTATTTAGCGTGAAGGAGGTGCGAATCCATCGATTTATTTCCAGAGAAATAGAAAACAAATCAATAAATTAAAGTGTTCTCAAGTATCGATTTCCGGAAGGAGAGAAGGTTGAAGGTGTGAACACGTAGGTCGCATATGTAAAAGTTAACTTCAATAAATGGTTTTTTAGCTATAAAATCACATGTATTGCTCCAAAATCAGGAAGGCAATTGTCATCCGATTTGTACATTGCTGTGGATGAAGATCAGGATGATGTTGGTTTTTGGGCTAAAAAATTTAAGAAAAAACTCATATTTTGAAGGAATATCGCATAAAATCGAATTTATTGGACTATCAAGTACTGAAAAGAGAAGCAGCGATTTTGAAAAAAGTTACAAAAGCAACTGGTGTAGGTTTTCCAAAAATGGTAGAATATGGAACTATACCGAAAAGGTGTCTGGAATTCCTGATCCTTTCGCTTTATGGGCCATCACTGGACGAAATAATGAAGAAACATACGGATGGCGGATCTTTGAGCATTGGATGTGGACTGAATGTTGCCCTTCAAATGCTTCTATCGATACGATACTTGCACTCGACTGGATTCATTCATCGAGATATTCGGCCAGCATCGTTTAATTGTGGAGTTGGAGAGACTGAAACAAGTGTCATATTGATAGAGTTTCGAAGTTTTCGGAGATTTTTGGATGGGCATAAGAAGCATGTGACAGCTAGGTCGAAGGTTAAAAGGTATGGAACGATACGATTTGCTTCGAGAGCAATGCTCGCGGAGAAGGATCAGTCGAGAAGGGATGATTTGGAATGTTGGTTATACTCGATATACCCATAGATTACTTTTTTTAACATAAGAAACCGCATGAAACTGAGAAATGTTCTATTTTTTCAGAAGATGGGAATATGTTCAAAAAAGCTCCAATCACCAAATCGCTCATTGATCTAATAGCCGGAATCACTTTTGAAGATAGTCCAGATTATGGTGCAATTCAAAAGGAAGGTGAAAAAATCCAATCGCAAGGAAAATATGATCCAAACGCGTGTGACTGGAAGAGGAAAATTGGGGTTTGTCGAGAAATGGCCGGGGATACGGTTAGTCTACAAAATTTTTTAACAATTTTTACAGTTCCCTTATTTCTGTTCCAAACGCGCTCCGTAAATTGGCATTTTGCCAGCACGCCTTCTAAAAAACAAAATGCAAACGCTCCACGTTATTCACGTGATAAATCGTTTATGGAGCGCGTTTGGAATAGAAATGAGGCAGCAGTATTTTAATTATTATTGCCTCACAAAATCGGCTGCATAAACGTGAAAATCCCTATTTTGCGAAATAGTGTGTTGTGAGGGATAATAAGTCAACGCTTCGCAACCTCCCCATTGCCCTCAAGCGTGGCATATCGTTTTTTAGATACAGGTTTTTTCACGTTTATATATAGCAGATTTTGTAAACAACTAATAACTTTGATTGATATCAGCGTCGATCCGCTGACAATCGTCTAACCGGTGAAGCTGATATGGATATTGATATGGATCGGTCGAATACAAATAAGAAGAAGCGGAAGAATCGATGAAGCTGAATGCGGGTTATGTGATAAGAGGAGAGCAGAAGAATGGATGGAAAATTGTGAATTTATTGGGATCCGGAGGGTTTGGAGATGTTTATAAGGTACATCGAGAGGGTGCCGGAAATGACATGTGCTATGCACTGAAAACAGAAAGTGAGGATGGAGAGAAACGGTATTTGAGGCTGAAAGTTGAGGTGAGTTATTTTTTTTTAACGCTTAAAGACAATATGCTATTGATCTTTTCAAACTCAAAATTGTTTCCTTGATAATCAAAACAATTAATACTCTTGAAAAAAAGTGACGAATGTACTAAATATAATTTTGATAATTTCCCACTATAATAATTAATTTTCCAGGTGACAGTAATGATGAAAACAGCGGATCGTACACGAAACTTTGAGCATTTTATCGTATTTGTCGATCGTGGAAAATGTGAAGAGCTGAAATGTAAATTTGTTGTAATGGGACTGGTTGGACCATCGCTTCAAGACATTCGTGCCAAATATCTCTGTTCGCAATTTTCGAAAACAACGGTTTTCAATGTGGCGGTTCAGACGGTTGCTGCTGTCAGGTACTTGCATTCATTGGGATACTTGCACATGGATATTAAACCCGCCAATTATGCCGTTGGATTGGATGAATATGAGACGAGGGTTTATATGCTGGATTTTGGAATTGCGAAGCTTTATGTTGATGCGGATGGGAAGCATAAGGTTAGTATTTTTTAAATAAAAAAAATCCGAATACAATTTATTTTAGGTTCCTCGAAAAAAGGTGAAATTCCTTGGAACACTTCGTTACGCGGCAAGAAATTGTATGAAACAGGTTGAACAAGGAAGACGAGATGACTTGGAATGTTGGCTTTTTATGGTATTTTCAGACTTTTACTGAAAATATTTTCAAATATTTACTTTTTCTAGCTTTTTGAACTGATGGACGAATCAAACGGCATGCCGTGGCGACGGACAGCAGACGCAAAATCTATTTTAAAAATGAAGGAAGGATTTTTCAGCGGTGAATGTAAGTTTCTGCAGCAAAATTTTTGAGAAAAACAAACAATCTACTTCAGACCCTGAAATGTACAAAAAGATGCCGAAATCCGTGGCCACTTTAGTAACCTATATCAATGATTTAAACTATGAAAGTGAGCCGGATTATGAATATTATCAAGTTTTTGACCACTTGCGCCAAAGACAATAGAGTTAATATTGATAAGAAGTTGGACTGGGTCGGAAGATTGAAAAAGAAGTCGTTTGATGTAAGCTTCTTTGTATTTTTTCTTGAAATCTTTGAAGCAAGTTTTTTTCAGACGGACTCGGACAAGTCGGACAAGAAGGAAAAGGCGTCTGGATCGTCAGAATCAGAATGAAATATCGATTATTTTAGTTCCAGTTAAACAAAAAATAAACGTCTTTCATTCATCGAATTTATCACAGCAAAAACTATGTTCCAAATCTGTTTTTAAAATTTTCTAAAACCACGTAGAAGCCGAGAAAATGGGCTTCAAAACAATGGCCTAGAAAAAGGGCCACCTGGCCGAACTTTTCCTGAGCTTTTTTCGTGTTTCGTTAATAAATCGTTATGCAGATTGCTTACATTAGTCCTTTTTTATGTTTTTTTCAATTTTTTTGGATTTTTCATGCCCGCGGACTAGTTTTCGCCGGTGGCCCCTTTTTCTAGGCCATAGTTTTGAATTAACAATTGAGAAACCGTTTTGATAACATCATTATGTCATAGAGTCTCATGAATTGGCTTATCAAAGAGTTTCTCTTTAAAAAAAAAGCGTACTTGAAGCAGACTATAAATCAGGAACTGCAGACGGAGTGTACCATTGTTCATAAAGTTTTCAATACAATTTACGTAAAGAAGAAAAACATTTTAGAAAATTCAACTGTGATTTTACGGAGCCACAAACGGTCTGTGATGTGAAAAAATGATCTTGAACGCAATACAAATCAGTGCTTCAATTTCTCTAAAAAAAATAAGCAGCGCATTTAAAATGTTCAAATGGTATGGTCGATGTGTTACATTGTGGTTCTTTTATTAGTAACCTTAATGGCATTTGGTGTCAGTCGACAAGCGATAACTTTTCCTCATGCGAAATGGAGCTGGCTTTTAGTTCGAAACATATTCTATAAACCATATTTCATGCTTTATGGTGAAGTGTATGCCGGAGAAATTGATACGTGCGGTGATGAGGGAACGAATTGTGTTCCTGGAGGTTTTATTCCCCCATTTTTGATGGTTGTTTTTCTGCTGGTTGCCAATATTTTACTTCTGAATCTTTTGATCGCAATTTTTAAGTAAGTTTCTGAATTTGAAATAAAACATATTCACAGCTTCTAAAAACCATTTCAGCAATATTTTCTCCCACCACCGTTTAGTATTATTGCACATTTTGTAGACTTTGTAATATATTTATACAACGTGAGAAGAAAGAAAAACAGCTCTACTACTGCTACATCAGCATACTCAATTAGTAAGCTTAAAAAGTAGAAAATATATTAAGAAACGGGTATTCATTCAGAACTGGTTGTGACCCCAGGTGAGATGAAAAGAATGCAAGACTTTGAAGAGGATTGTATTGATACATTGACAAGGATACGACGAATTCAACAAGATGATCGGGAACCCCTGAATACGGCTGACTTGTGAGTTTCAATGACGAATTTGGTTTTTAAAAAAATATCTGCGTTACACCCTACATTTCTCGAAACTTTAAAGATGGTGTACTATCAAGAATTAGCCCTACAGAATTCAATTTTCTTTATGATCGTCATATAACTTTTAAATAATGTTGGTTCCAAAAGTTCCTGTACCTCAAATCTCAATTTTAGCTTGCTGCGAAATTTCAAAATCATGAAGTTCACAAAAAATAGACTTCATACTCATTCCAAATCAGTTTTTTAAATTTTCTAAAACCACCCAGAAGCCGAGAAAATGAGCTTCAAAACAATGGCCTAGAAAAAGTGTCGATTTGGTCGAACTTTTTGTTTTTTCGTGTTTCGTTAATAACAAATAGTTATGCAGAACGCTTATATTAGCACTTTCTTTATTTTTTTTTGGATTTTTGGTGCCTGCAGACTAGTTTACGGCGGTAGCCCCTTTTTCTGGGCCATTGTTTTGAGACGTGTTTTCTCGGCTTCTAGGTGATTTTAGAAAATTTTAAAAACAGATTTGGAATGAAAATGAAGTCTATTTTCATCCTAGAAGCGTTCATTATCTCCGTAACGTCCTCCTTTAAAAGAAGTAACTTGTACACTGTATTTAAGACTTTTTTTGTCAAAATCAGAAAAATTTTCAGAGTGCAGTTTTTAAACGGGATTCAAAACAATACCCCTAGAAAAAGTGGCCACCGGTGAAAACTAGTCCGCAGGCATTAAAAATCCAAAAAATTGAAATGAGAAAAAAACGGAATTGAAATCAATGAAAATCTCTTTCGAAATTTCGAAAAAGTCCTTTTTTATTTAAGGATCTCACAAGTTTATCTAGAAATAATGAATTTGAGTAACAGCTCTTTAACGTTAGGTTTTTTACAAATTTTCTAAGATTTTCAGCTCGAAAAGCACATTTTCTTGTAGTTTGTAGTCGTATCAGCGCATTTTCTTGTAGTTTAGTAGAGTACATCCCTCCCCGCCGCGCATCCCCGTCCGCCGCGGCCGCAGGTTGAGATGGTGGGGTGCAGAGAAAAAAGTTAAAGGTGATGAAGAAAATAAAGGGGTGGTGAAGAAAATGGTTACTATTTCGAAATTGTTTCGAAACTGTTTCGTAAAAACTGCATAAAAAATTCTCGAAAATGTGATCCTCGAAAAAATGAAAAATGATCTTTGAAAAAAAAAATGATTCTCGAAAAAATTCTTCATCTTCACCATTTTCTTCACCACCCCTTTATTTTCTTCATCACCTTTAACTTTTTTCTCTGCACCCCACCATCTCAACCTGCGGCCGCGGCGGACGGGGATGCGCGGCGGGGAGGGATGTACTCTACTTAGTTTGTAGTCTTAGCAGCGCATTTTCTTGTAGTTTGTAGTCTTAGCAGCGCATTTTCTTGTAGTTTGTAGTACTAGCAGCGCATTTAAAATTTTCCTTAGCAGCGCATTTTCTTGTAGTTTGTAGTCTTAGCAGCGCATTTTCTTGTAGTTTGTAGTCTTAGCAGCGCATTTTCTTGTAGTTTGTAGTACTAGCAGCGCATTTAAAATTTTCCTTAGCAGCGCATTCTCTTGTAGTTTGTAGTACTAGCAGCGCATTTAAAATTTTCCTTAGCAGCGCATTTTCTTGTAGTTTGTAGTCTTAGCAGCGCATTTTCTTGTAGTTTGTAGTCTTAGCAGCGCATTTTCTTGTAGTTTGTAGTACTAGCAGCGCATTTAAAATGTTCTTTAGCAGCGCATTTTCTTGTAGTTTGTAGTCGTATCAGCGCATTTAAAATGTTCCTTAGCAGCGCATTTTCTTGTAGTTTGTAGTACTAGCAGCGCATTTAAAATGTTCCTTAGCAGCGCATTTTCTTGTAGTTTGTAGTACTAGCAGCGCATTTAAAATTTTCCTTAGCAGCGCATTCTCTTGTAGTTTGTAGTACTAGCAGCGCATTTAAAATTTTCCTTAGCAGCGCATTTTCTTGTAGTTTGTAGTCTTAGCAGCGCATTTTCTTGTAGTTTGTAGTCTTAGCAGCGCATTTTCTTGTAGTTTGTAGTCTTAGCAGCGCATTTTCTTGTAGTTTGTAGTACTAGCAGCACATTTAAAATGTTCTTTAGCAGCGCATTTTCTTGTAGTTTGTAGTCGTATCAGCGCATTTAAAATGTTCCTTAGCAGCGCATTCTCTTGTAGTTTGTAGTACTAGCAGCGCATTTAAAATTTTCCTTAGCAGCGCATTTTCTTGTAGTTTGTAGTCTTAGCAGCGCATTTTCTTGTAGTTTGTAGTACTAGCAGCGCATTTAAAATGTTCTTTAGCAGCGCATTTTCTTGTAGTTTGTAGTCGTATCAGCGCATTTAAAATGTTCCTTAGCAGCGCATTTTCTTGTAGTTTGTAGTACTAGCAGCGCATTTAAAATGTTCCTTAGCAGCGCATTTTCTTGTAGTTTGCAGTACTAGCAGCGCATTTAAAATTTTCCTTAGCAGCGAATTCTCTTGTAGTTTGTAGTCGTATCAGCGCATTTTCTTGTAGTTTGTAGTACTAGCAGCGCTTTTAAAATTTTCCTTAGCAGCGAATTCTCTTGTAGTTTGTAGTCGTAGAAGCGCATTTTCTTGTAGTTTGTAGTACTAGCAGCGCTTTTAAAATTTTCCTTAGCAGCGAATTCTCTTGTAGTTTGTAGTCGTATCAGCGCATTTTCTTGTAGTTTGTAGTACTAGCAGCGCTTTTAAAATTTTCCTTAGCAGCGAATTCTCTTGTAGTTTGTAGTCGTATCAGCGCATTTTCTTGTAGTTTGTAGTACTAGCAGCGCATTTAAAATGTTCTTTAGCAGCGCATTTTCTTGTAGTTTGTAGTACTAGCAGCGCATTTAAAATGTTCTTTAGCAGCGCATTTTCTTGTAGTTTGTAGTCGTATCAGCGCATTTAAAATGTTCTTTAGCAGCGCATTTTCTTGTAGTTTGCAGTACTAGCAGCGCATTTAAAATGTTCTTTAGCAGCGCATTTTCTTGTAGTTTGTAGTCGTATCAGCGCATTTAAAATGTTCTTTAGCAGCGCATTTTCTTGTAGTTTGTAGTACTAGCAGCGCATTTAAAATTTTCCTTAGCAGCGCATTTTCTTGTAGTTTGTAGTACTAGCAGCGCATTTAAAATTTTCCTTAGCAGCGCATTCTCTTGTAGTTTGTAGTACTAGCAGCGCTTTTAAAATTTTCCTTAGCAGCGCATTTTCTTGTAGTTTGTAGTCTTAGCAGCGCATTTTCTTGTAGTTTGTAGTCTTAGCAGCGCATTTAAAATTTTCCTTAGCAGCGCATTCTCTTGTAGTTTGTAGTACTAGCAGCGCATTTAAAATTTTCCTTAGCAGCGCATTTTCTTGTAGTTTGTAGTCTTAGCAGCGCATTTTCTTGTAGTTTGTAGTCTTAGCAGCGCATTTTCTTGTAGTTTGTAGTCTTAGCAGCGCGATCATTTTCTTAGAGTAAATTTTAAAAGAATGAATGAAATGGCAACAAATAATTTTTCAAATTTGACCTAGTTTCTTGACCTATTTTTTAAAACTGTTTCTTTTGTGAAATTTTGACAAAAATTGGAAAAAATGAAGAAATGAAAATCCGCAATCATTAGGTTTAAAAAAGTGCATCTTCTCTCGGTGACTCTTATGGTCTACCGGTTAAGTAATAATTTCTTCACGTGAACCGATTCAGTGCTGTTCAATGTCTTTTGAAAAAACGACCTAATTTTACCCGTTCACAGAAATTTGTTCACAGAAATTTGTTCACAGAAATTTGTTCACAGAATTTGTTCACAGAATTTGTTCACAGAAATTTGTTCACAGAAAAATTAGCCCCGCCTCCTTATCCATTTATATATAAGGATATATAAGGATAACTCAACAGATCCAAAAGCCCATTAACCATGTGATTAGTACTTGAGCCGTTCTGAAATATAAATTCCTTATTTTAAATTTAGTGAAAAGTGATATAAAATTACCATAAAAAAGCAGTGAGATAAATGACTACTTCTTCCGTCAGCTGATGCAATATTCGCTCCGAATCCAAGCGCTCCGATTGTTGGGGCATGACTATTTGGCAAGAAACCCATCAAAGGTGGAGTTATTTCGAGAATAGTATTTACATATGGGGTTTTTCTATGGGGATGTATGAAGTGCAACGATGTTTCAGAATTAAAGTTTCCGTTTGAAGCTGTGAAGTCAAAAGCTTCAGTTAGATGAACTTTGGAACTTAAATTTATAAATTTTAGGGTTTAATTTTTGAAAATTGTTCTAACTCACCCATTTTTCAACATTTCAAAAAATGACGGCCCTTCTTCTAATTCTAACTTCCGCAACTCGATGCTTGATGCTTGTTTTTTCACTTATACGTTGTCTGTTAGGAGATAAGGAAGACAAAGGGAACTTCATCAGGAGTAAGTGAGAATGACGATTTTGTTTTGGAAATTAATTTCAATTGTTCGTAACACGTCAAGCTCATGAACCCAAGGCATTTCCATTCCGTGACAAGTTTACCGTCTTCTGGATTGGTGAGAGTGATATGAGTATTTTTAGGTTTAACTCGATCATTTATAAACTTATAGAAATGTCTGTTACCCAGCTTCATCGTAATTTTTTCTTCAATGGATTTGTTAAATTTTTAATGGCCTTTTGGAAGTTTTTGTTAAAACTTTTGGAAATCCAAATCTGTTTAAAAATTTTTTCTAAACCGCCTAGAAGCCGAGAAAACGAGCTTCAAAACAATGGCCTAGAAACAGTTGACCGAACGTTTTCTAGGCCATTGTTTTGAAGCTCGATTTTTTTTTTTAAATTTAGTATTTCTTTATTCAGGACCAGAAAGAAAAAAAAATATATAACAAAATAACATGATACATATCATAAGAAGAATGGAACCGGTATGGAATAAGAATACATGTACTATGACCCGCAAGAATCATAAAATCGGGAAAGTTGTAAAAAATTAAGATGTTGAATTAAAAGTTTAAAAAACAAAAAAGAAATAGCTTTAAGTTAGGAAGAGGAGATTTTAGAATAGATAAGGAGGTGCTTGAACTCTTGAAGAGTAAGAAAGGTATTAGTGTTGCATGTTAGTTTGTTCCATTGTGGAACGTGAGAATCAAAAAACGAATTGCAGTGCGAACCTAGTAATTTGAGAATCATTGGTCTACGAGTGTTAGTGGTTAAAACAACGAAATCTTTTAGATTGGGGAAGAAAATAACCCCTGTAAGACATTTATAAAGAAACAGAAGACCATAATGAGCTCTACGTAGGTGAAGTGAATTTAAGGAAAAAATTTGAAGCCTGTCGGCATAAGAGTTAAATTTTATGTTACATCGTTGGCAAACTCGCCGAGAAAATCTGCGGAGGGGGCTTTCCAAAAGATTTCTCGGATTCCAGGTAGTTTTAGAAAATTTTGAAAACAGATTTGGAATATATGTTTTCTCTATTTTCATCCCAGTTACATTCCCAAGAGTTTTTAAAAAACTAAGCTTTAAAGACACCTGTTCAGTTAATTTAACCCTTCCTGACTTCAATTTCACAAATTAGAGCTTTCTCTCATTAGTACAATGCAATTTATGCGAAAGCACACCGATAAATACACGTTTCACAGCAGCAGTCCAAAGTTGAAAAAATCAAAATTTGAATGCGCGCGTGTCCGTGCGACGCGGTCTGTGTCCGTGCAACGCTGTTTTGGGCATTTTCTTTGGTGCTTAGAATAAATCCTTTTTATAAAATAAACAACAACAAAAACAATGCAGTACAATTTAGAAGGAAAAAAATCAAGAATTGGTAGGTATTAATTATTAATTAATTATAAGGTTCGTAATCTTCTTCACAAAACATCACCAGAAGAGCTTTCAAAGTTTTCGTGCCCATTTGATGAAACTCTTTGAATATATCCAATCCGTCTTGTAGGAAAAACTCAATTTTTATTTTTTTCAATGCTACTAACTGAAAAAAAATATTTTTAGGAAATATTTTTAAAAATCCAATTTTCACCTGTAACTTGGGCAGATTACATTTTTCGGCTATGCACAATTTCTTGGAATTTGATATTTCTCTGTTTGAAATTAGAAAATCTTCACAATCCGCTATCAAAAATTGAATATCGTATCTCACTGCCAGGCACAAAATTCCTTCGATTGTACCACCTGAAGAAATACGCTCATACTGAAATGACTTTCAAAGTTTTTTCTAAACAAATATTAATACGTTGGTTCAAACTTAATATGTCTATAGTGCTTGAATTATAAAAACCAAAAAAGTTCTGAGGAAAGTTATGGCATTTTGAAATTTCTCGTGCTCACTGCGAGTCCTCAAATTTTTCTCGTAGTGACAGCGAGAGATGAACTCAAAATGAAAAAAAAATTCAAAATAAATCAGACCCACTTTCATCTTTTTAATTTTATCGAATTTGGTACATAAGCTGATCGCGGTTTAGGTGACCCGCAATGACCGAAATATCCCAAAAAAAGCAAATGCTTAGAGATGCTTAGAGAGGGCGTGGGGAACGAAGAGACGAAAAACATTTGAGGGGGGTTTCATGGATGTTTGAATTCTGAAACTGGAAGGAAAAACTTACTTGTAAACTTCTGTTTCCGTCTATACAACAATCGAAAGAAATGTATCAATGCTCTTACTCTGATTGCGTACTTCGCGAAATTTGTAGAATTATAGATGTTTTCAATCAAATATTCCCCGTTATTATTTGATTCATTTGAGAATATTTCACAGAATTTTGATGAGAAGTAAGATAACGCCTGGAAAATGATATTCGAAAGAAATATATCAAAGCTCTTACTCTGATTGTGTATTTCGCGAAATTTGTAGAATTATTGCTTTCTTCAATCAAATATTCCCAGTTATTATTTCGATCATTTGAGAATATTTCACTGAATTTTGATGAGAAGGTAGATAACGCCTGGAAAATGATATTAAACTCATTAAAATTGAAAAATAACATACTAGTCTATCGATATAGAACTTAAAAGGTTTTTCTGGCGATTCCAAAAATCTTAACACAACTTCAGAATCAATACTTTCAGGTTCCAAAAAATGGTCAGTCGGAGGTATGTGCATTCCAACAGTTGATTTATTAATGACATTAGTAATCATATCAAAAACGAGATTTTTAAGATCCCCTTCCGAAGGTGCAATTGAATCTCTAAAAGTTCCAAATTTTCCAAATTCGAATCTTATTGGAAATCTCCTATTGTCGAAACGACAACTCTTTTTAATCTCAACTGTTTGCAATGTAACACAGTTGTACAAAATGATCACAATTTCAGTATGAAGTTCCCATAAATTTGATGAATTATAATCGTATAATGCTTCAACTTCTACATATACATAATCATTATCCTCGAGTGCATCCAATGGTAAACTAGGCCTCATTTTCCTGGAAAAAATGAGAAATTTTTGAGCTTTGAAACAAAATTTTACTAACCAAATTATCTCTCCTGTCTTTCTCCTCCATGGTTGGCTTTTATAGTTAGCCCAAAGACTCAACATGCGGAAATTGGAATATCCTTCCGTCAGTTTGAAAGATTGCATTGATCTAGAAAAATATAAACTTAAGTCAAAAGCTTAAGCAACATGAATAAATTTAAAAATAAATAATAAATAAATAAATAAATAAAGTATTAAAACGCTGTTCTTAAAAATGAGAAAATCAAAATGAATGTGCATTCTTCAAAAAATAACTATAAACAGTAGCGTCCCGACGCTATCCAAGTTGGCGGGAAAGAGTAGGGTAACACCTTTCACCGTCTTCGACTCTTTTTCCAACGCCAATGTTCGCTCATGTCTATTCCATATGCGCTCCATAAACTGGAACGCTGCCAGGACACCTTCCTCAAAACAACTTGCAAACGACACCATCTTTCACCACACAATCGTTTGCAAGTTGTTTCGTGAAGGTGTTCTGGCAGTGTACCAGTTTACGGAGCGCGTAATTATCGAGTTTATTTTTTTAACCTCTGTCAAGGAAAATTGAAAAGGCGTTGCTAAGATTACAAAATACAAGAGAATGCGCTGCTAAGGAACATTTTAAATGCGCTGCTAAGACTACAAACTACAAGAAAATGCGCTTCTACGACTGCAAACTACAAGAAAATGCGCTGCTAAGGAAAATTTTAAATGCGCTGCTAGTACTACAAACTACAAGAAAATGCGCTGATACGACTGCAAACTACAAGAAATGCGCTGATACGACTACAAACTACAAGAAAATGCGCTGCTAGTACTACAAACTACAAGAGAATGCGCTGCTAGTACTACAAACTACAAGAGAATGCGCTGCTAAGGAAAATTTTAAATGCGCTGCTAAGACTACAAACTACAAGAAAATGCGCTTCTACGACTGCAAACTACAAGAAAATGCGCTGATACGACTGCAAACTACAAGAAATGCGCTGATACGACTACAAACTACAAGAGAATGTGCTGCTAGTACTACAAACTACAAGAGAATGCGCTGCTAGTACTACAAACTACAAGAGAATGCGCTGCTAAGGAAAATTTTAAATGCGCTGCTAGTACTACAAACTACAAGAAAATGCGCTGCTAAGGAACATTTTAAATGCGCTGCTAGTACTACAAACTACAAGAAAATGCGCTGCTAAGACTACAAACTACAAGAAAATGCGCTGCTAAGACTACAAACTACAAGAAAATGCGCTGCTAAGACTACAAACTACAAGAAAATGCGCTGCTAACTAGGGAAGTGCACTCTAGTGTACACGACTCTGAATTAAAGGTTTAGTGGAAATGAAAGGACCATAATACAATAGTAAACTGTGAGAATAAAAATTCTCAATGCGGCGGTTTTCCTCACTAACCCACGTGTGACGTCATCTCAGTCAAAACTCACTGTTGCAACAACAGTCATTTTTTGACAGCATGTAGCTTTGGAACCCCTGAACCAATTTTTATGTTTTATAGCTCATTAGAAGGAGAAAATGTTTTTCTTTCAGAATATAACATTATACATAGTTAAAAACAAAAAACTGTCAACCGAGAATCAAAAAAACTGAACGTGTTTTAGTGATATGCAGAAAAATGACCTATTTTTTTTTTTTGAAACCTAGAATTTTTTTGAATTTATGATTTTCGAATTCTACTGGATCACGTACGTATTACGGAAGTAAAGTTATGTGCGCTTGCCGTTGAGTTTAGAGAAATAAATAGCAAAAACCAAATTTTTTTCGTACTTTTCACTCATTATATTTAGTCTTGTGATGGAAACGGCTTCTCAAACGTAAGAAAACTGTTCTTTTTTTCAGGTTTTCAACTTTTCGGGTGTTTTTTTTTGGATTTTATTCTTTTCGATCTCGTGTTTAACAGAAATTTTAATCATTTTATCAGAACATGTTGTGACATTATTTAACAGAAACATGCAGAATTCCCAATTTCTAAGATGGAAAATTTGATATCAATTCTCAACTTTTTATATAACCGATCGGCCTGATCGATATAAAGAGTTCGTCAAAGAAGCATTTTTCCTTGAAGCAATACGTCGCAGGTGTATCGTAACCTTCTGGATGATTTCGGAGAATACCAGCTTTGAAAAATGCTTCTTTGACGAACTCTTTATATCGGGCCGATCGGTTATATAACAAGTTGAGAATTGATATAAAATTTTCCCTATTCGAAAGTGGGAATTCTGCATGTTTCTGTCGAATAATGTCACAACATGTTCTGATAAAATGCTTAAAAATTCTGTTAAACACGAGACCGAAAAGAATAAAATCCGAAAAAAAAATACCCGAAAAATTGAAAAACGTGAAAAAAAGAACAGTTTTCCTACGTTTGGGAAGCTGTTTCCAATACAAGACTACATATAATGAGTGAAAAGTACGAAAAAAATTTGGTTTTTGCTATTTATTTCTCTAAACTCAACGGCAAGCGCACATAACTTTACTTCCGTAATACGTACGTGATCCAGTAGAATTCGAAAATCATAAATTCAAAAAAATTCTAGGTTTCAAAAAAAAAAAATAGGTCATTTTTCTGCATATCACTAAAACACGTTCAGTTTTTTTGATTCTCGGTTGACAGTTTTTTGTTTTTAACTATGTATAATGTTATATTCTGAAAGAAAAACATTTTCTCCTTCTAATGAGCTATAAAACATAAAAATTGGTTCAGGGGTTCCAAAGCTACATGCTGTCAAAAAATGACTGTTGTTGCAACAGTGAGTTTTGACTGAGATGACGTCACACGTGGGTTAGTGAGGAAAACCGCCGCATTGAGAATTTTTATTCTCACAGTTTACTATTGTATTATGGTCCTTTCATTTCCACTAAACCTTTAATTCAGAGTCGTGTACACTAGAGTGCACTTCCCTAGTTAGCAGCGCATTTTCTTGTAGTTTGTAGTCTTAGCAGCGCATTTTCTTGTAGTTTGTAGTCTTAGCAGCGCATTTTCTTGTAGTTTGTAGTCTTAGCAGCGCATTTTCTTGTAGTTTGTAGTACTAGCAGCGCATTTAAAATGTTCCTTAGCAGCGCATTTTCTTGTAGTTTGTAGTACTAGCAGCGCATTTAAAATTTTCCTTAGCAGCGCATTCTCTTGTAGTTTGTAGTACTAGCAGCGCATTCTCTTGTAGTTTGTAGTACTAGCAGCACATTCTCTTGTAGTTTGTAGTCGTATCAGCGCATTTCTTGTAGTTTGCAGTCGTATCAGCGCATTTTCTTGTAGTTTGCAGTCGTAGAAGCGCATTTTCTTGTAGTTTGTAGTCTTAGCAGCGCATTTAAAATTTTCCTTAGCAGCGCATTCTCTTGTAGTTTGTAGTACTAGCAGCGCATTCTCTTGTAGTTTGTAGTACTAGCAGCGCATTTTCTTGTAGTTTGTAGTCGTATCAGCGCATTTCTTGTAGTTTGCAGTCGTATCAGCGCATTTTCTTGTAGTTTGTAGTACTAGCAGCGCATTTAAAATTTTCCTTAGCAGCGCATTTTCTTGTAGTTTGCAGTCGTAGAAGCGCATTTTCTTGTAGTTTGTAGTCTTAGCAGCGCATTTAAAATGTTCCTTAGCAGCGCATTCTCTTGTATTTTGTAATCTTAGCAACGCCTTTTCAATTTTCCTTGACAGAGGTTAAAAAAATAAACTCGATAATTACGCGCTCCGTAAACTGGTACACTGCCAGAACACCTTCACGAAACAACTTGCAAACGATTGTGTGGTGAAAGATGGTGTCGTTTGCAAGTTGTTTTGAGGAAGGTGTCCTGGCAGCGTTCCAGTTTATGGAGCGCATATGGAATAGACATGAGCGAACATTGGCGTTGGAAAAAGAGTCGAAGACGGTGAAAGGTGTTACCCTACTCTTTCCCGCCAACTTGGATAGCGTCGGGACGCTACTGTTTATAGTTATTTTTTGAAGAATGCACATTCATTTTGATTTTCTCATTTTTAAGAACAGCGTTTTAATACTTTATTTATTTATTTATTTATTATTTATTTTTAAATTTATTCATGTTGCTTAAGCTTTTGACTTAAGTTTATATTTTTCTAGATCAATGCAATCTTTCAAACTGACGGAAGGATATTCCAATTTCCGCATGTTGAGTCTTTGGGCTAACTATAAAAGCCAACCATGGAGGAGAAAGACAGGAGAGATAATTTGGTTAGTAAAATTTTGTTTCAAAGCTCAAAAATTTCTCATTTTTTCCAGGAAAATGAGGCCTAGTTTACCATTGGATGCACTCGAGGATAATGATTATGTATATGTAGAAGTTGAAGCATTATACGATTATAATTCATCAAATTTATGGGAACTTCATACTGAAATTGTGATCATTTTGTACAACTGTGTTACATTGCAAACAGTTGAGATTAAAAAGAGTTGTCGTTTCGACAATAGGAGATTTCCAATAAGATTCGAATTTGGAAAATTTGGAACTTTTAGAGATTCAATTGCACCTTCGGAAGGGGATCTTAAAAATCTCGTTTTTGATATGATTACTAATGTCATTAATAAATCAACTGTTGGAATGCACATACCTCCGACTGACCATTTTTTGGAACCTGAAAGTATTGATTCTGAAGTTGTGTTAAGATTTTTGGAATCGCCAGAAAAACCTTTTAAGTTCTATATCGATAGACTAGTATGTTATTTTTCAATTTTAATGAGTTTAATATCATTTTCCAGGCGTTATCTACCTTCTCATCAAAATTCAGTGAAATATTCTCAAATGATCGAAATAATAACTGGGAATATTTGATTGAAGAAAGCAATAATTCTACAAATTTCGCGAAATACACAATCAGAGTAAGAGCTTTGATATATTTCTTTCGAATATCATTTTCCAGGCGTTATCTTACTTCTCATCAAAATTCTGTGAAATATTCTCAAATGAATCAAATAATAACGGGGAATATTTGATTGAAAACATCTATAATTCTACAAATTTCGCGAAGTACGCAATCAGAGTAAGAGCATTGATACATTTCTTTCGATTGTTGTATAGACGGAAACAGAAGTTTACAAGTAAGTTTTTCCTTCCAGTTTCAGAATTCAAACATCCATGAAACCCCCCTCAAATGTTTTTCGTCTCTTCGTTCCCCACGCCCTCTCTAAGCATCTCTAAGCATTTGCTTTTTTTGGGATATTTCGGTCATTGCGGGTCACCTAAACCGCGATCAGCTTATGTACCAAATTCGATAAAATTAAAAAGATGAAAGTGGGTCTGATTTATTTTGAATTTTTTTTTCATTTTGAGTTCATCTCTCGCTGTCACTACGAGAAAAATTTGAGGACTCGCAGTGAGCACGAGAAATTTCAAAATGCCATAACTTTCCTCAGAACTTTTTTGGTTTTTATAATTCAAGCACTATAGACATATTAAGTTTGAACCAACGTATTAATATTTGTTTAGAAAAAACTTTGAAAGTCATTTCAGTATGAGCGTATTTCTTCAGGTGGTACAATCGAAGGAATTTTGTGCCTGGCAGTGAGATACGATATTCAATTTTTGATAGCGGATTGTGAAGATTTTCTAATTTCAAACAGAGAAATATCAAATTCCAAGAAATTGTGCATAGCCGAAAAATGTAATCTGCCCAAGTTACAGGTGAAAATTGGATTTTTAAAAATATTTCCTAAAAATATTTTTTTTCAGTTAGTAGCATTGAAAAAAATAAAAATTGAGTTTTTCCTACAAGACGGATTGGATATATTCAAAGAGTTTCATCAAATGGGCACGAAAACTTTGAAAGCTCTTCTGGTGATGTTTTGTGAAGAAGATTACGAACCTTATAATTAATTAATAATTAATACCTACCAATTCTTGATTTTTTTCCTTCTAAATTGTACTGCATTGTTTTTGTTGTTGTTTATTTTATAAAAAGGATTTATTCTAAGCACCAAAGAAAATGCCCAAAACAGCGTTGCACGGACACAGACCGCGTCGCACGGACACGCGCGCATTCAAATTTTGATTTTTTCAACTTTGGACTGCTGCTGTGAAACGTGTATTTATCGGTGTGCTTTCGCATAAATTGCATTGTACTAATGAGAGAAAGCTCTAATTTGTGAAATTGAAGTCAGGAAGGGTTAAATTAACTGAACAGGTGTCTTTAAAGCTTAGTTTTTTAAAAACTCTTGGGAATGTAACTGGGATGAAAATAGAGAAAACATATATTCCAAATCTGTTTTCAAAATTTTCTAAAACTACCTGGAATCCGAGAAATCTTTTGGAAAGCCCCCTCCGCAGATTTTCTCGGCGAGTTTGCCAACGATGTAACATAAAATTTAACTCTTATGCCGACAGGCTTCAAATTTTTTCCTTAAATTCACTTCACCTACGTAGAGCTCATTATGGTCTTCTGTTTCTTTATAAATGTCTTACAGGGGTTATTTTCTTCCCCAATCTAAAAGATTTCGTTGTTTTAACCACTAACACTCGTAGACCAATGATTCTCAAATTACTAGGTTCGCACTGCAATTCGTTTTTTGATTCTCACGTTCCACAATGGAACAAACTAACATGCAACACTAATACCTTTCTTACTCTTCAAGAGTTCAAGCACCTCCTTATCTATTCTAAAATCTCCTCTTCCTAACTTAAAGCTATTTCTTTTTTGTTTTTTAAACTTTTAATTCAACATCTTAATTTTTTACAACTTTCCCGATTTTATGATTCTTGCGGGTCATAGTACATGTATTCTTATTCCATACCGGTTCCATTCTTCTTATGATATGTATCATGTTATTTTGTTATATATTTTTTTTTCTTTCTGGTCCTGAATAAAGAAATACTAAATTTAAAAAAAAAAATCGAGCTTCAAAACAATGGCCTAGAAAACGTTCGGTCAACTGTTTCTAGGCCATTGTTTTGAAGCTCGTTTTCTCGGCTTCTAGGCGGTTTAGAAAAAATTTTTAAACAGATTTGGATTTCCAAAAGTTTTAACAAAAACTTCCAAAAGGCCATTAAAAATTTAACAAATCCATTGAAGAAAAAATTACGATGAAGCTGGGTAACAGACATTTCTATAAGTTTATAAATGATCGAGTTAAACCTAAAAATACTCATATCACTCTCACCAATCCAGAAGACGGTAAACTTGTCACGGAATGGAAATGCCTTGGGTTCATGAGCTTGACGTGTTACGAACAATTGAAATTAATTTCCAAAACAAAATCGTCATTCTCACTTACTCCTGATGAAGTTCCCTTTGTCTTCCTTATCTCCTAACAGACAACGTATAAGTGAAAAAACAAGCATCAAGCATCGAGTTGCGGAAGTTAGAATTAGAAGAAGGGCCGTCATTTTTTGAAATGTTGAAAAATGGGTGAGTTAGAACAATTTTCAAAAATTAAACCCTAAAATTTATAAATTTAAGTTCCAAAGTTCATCTAACTGAAGCTTTTGACTTCACAGCTTCAAACGGAAACTTTAATTCTGAAACATCGTTGCACTTCATACATCCCCATAGAAAAACCCCATATGTAAATACTATTCTCGAAATAACTCCACCTTTGATGGGTTTCTTGCCAAATAGTCATGCCCCAACAATCGGAGCGCTTGGATTCGGAGCGAATATTGCATCAGCTGACGGAAGAAGTAGTCATTTATCTCACTGCTTTTTTATGGTAATTTTATATCACTTTTCACTAAATTTAAAATAAGGAATTTATATTTCAGAACGGCTCAAGTACTAATCACATGGTTAATGGGCTTTTGGATCTGTTGAGTTATCCTTATATATCCTTATATATATAAATGGATAAGGAGGCGGGGCTAATTTTTCTGTGAACAAATTTCTGTGAACAAATTCTGTGAACAAATTCTGTGAACAAATTTCTGTGAACAAATTTCTGTGAACGGGTAAAATTAGGTCGTTTTTTCAAAAGACATTGAACAGCACTGAATCGGTTCACGTGAAGAAATTATTACTTAACCGGTAGACCATAAGAGTCACCGAGAGAAGATGCACTTTTTTAAACCTAATGATTGCGGATTTTCATTTCTTCATTTTTTCCAATTTTTGTCAAAATTTCACAAAAGAAACAGTTTTAAAAAATAGGTCAAGAAACTAGGTCAAATTTGAAAAATTATTTGTTGCCATTTCATTCATTTTTTTAAAATTTACTCTAAGAAAATGATCGTTATATAGTGATGACTAGGTGAGGTAAGCTAGAGTAAAAGAAGAACCTATTTTCAGAAGAACTTCCTTTCACATCAACCTCTTTTCGGATTCGTTTCTTTAATTATGCTATAACCATTTTAGAAGATTAAATAGTTCGATAAATAATCAAATGTGACAATTATGGTTGGTTTTTTGAGAATGTTCCAGTGAAATTGTTAAACTTGAAATTATGATCATTTCGCCGCGCAGCGGCGTTGGAACAACGATCAAAAGTATTGGAATGCGTGCCGAAGGCACGGAAGAAGCGAGCCGCAGGCGAGCTTCTTCTGTGCCTTCGGCTCGCATTCCAATACTTTTCGATCAAGATATTTCGGTCCCGACAACTTATTTCAGAAGGCGTGTAAAAGGCGAAGCCGGAGGCGAGCCGTAGAAAACGTTATTATTAGGAAATTAGGATGAGTTTAGGTTAAAGTGAGCGAAATCCAAAGAAACGGTACATTAAAGTCCTCTTGCGATTTCAAAGAATCGATCCTTTTTGAGAATAATTTAACAACAGCGACACGCCGCAGGCGTGTTGGAAAGCGAAGCCGAAGGCGAGCAGTAGACCAGGAGTTTTGCCGCGTAGCGGCAGGGGACTCCTGGTTTATTATATATCAAAGTTTGCAAAAGCTGAATCAAGGAGGAATGTAGGATTGTATTTTGTTCTAATTATTATGTCCGATGGAGGTCCGGCAAATTCGACCGCTATGAAACGGACAATTGATGCATTGGTTGATGCTTCACCTCATCCGATGAGTGTGATTGCAGTAGGTGTTGGGAATGTGAGTTTTTGCTACCTTTTAATTCGTGATACTACTAGTAGCGCATTTAAAATTTTCCTTAGCAGCGCATTTTCTTGTAGTTTGTAGTCTTAGCAGCGCATTTTCTTGTAGTTTGGACTCAGCGAACAAATAATTGTCTGGAAATTTTTTTTTAAAGTGAGAGCTGAAAATTTAAGAAAAGGGAAAAAATCTTCTATCAAAATATCAAAATCCTCTTCAGTAGTTTTCGACACCTCTTTCCCCATAATGTCTTCTTGATGATTTGGAGTCTGTGGAACAACTGATAACGAAAAATCATCTTCTGAATTGAGTGAAACTGCACTCTGAAAGAGATTTGTGATTTTGGAAAAAAAAACTTAAATACAGTGTACAAGTTATTTTTTTCATAGGAGGACGTCACGGAGATAATTAATACGTCTGGGATGAAAATAGACTTCATTCTCATTTTAAATCTGTTTTTAAAATTTTCTAAAACTACCTAGAAGCTGAGAAAAATTAGCTTCAAAACAATGGCCTAGAAAAAGGGGTCATCGGAGAAAACTAGTCCGCAGGCATAAAAAATCCAAACAAAAATGAAAAAATGTACATTAAGATGAAAAAACATAAATAAAGGGCTAATATAAGCATTCTGCATAACTATTTATTAACGAAACACGAAAAAAGCAAAAAGTTCGGCCAGCTGGACACTTTTTCTAGGTCATTGTTTTTGAGGCGTGTTTTCTCAACTTCTAGGTGGTTTTAGAACATTTTAAAAACATATTTGGAATGAGAATAACTTCTATTTTTGTCCTAGATACATTTCGTAAAGCCCTCCTTTAAAGATTTTTCACATTCATTCAATTTGCACTGAGCACCGTTTTTCAAAAGTTATTTTTTTCTATTGCCAGAAACTCGATCAACAAATGATTTCAATTCCAAAAAATTCTAATCTTACCTCTGTAACCGTCGACATTTCTGAAATATTACACTCTCCATCACTTTCTGAAACCTTATCACTATCCGACTCCATCACCCCGGCAATGATTTTCTTGATCTCATTCATAAACTCAGAGTCAATATTTCCTTGTTCACATGTCTCTTCAGTTTCCGATGATGAATCTTTCAACACAACATTTTATTAAAAACTTCAAAAATTAATGAAATTACCAAATTACCGCTGTTAAACCATTCCATAATACCCGCATTCGAAAATGTCTCCATTTCAACACTCAACGCATCACTTCCTTGGTTTTCGTTCTTCAGAACTTTTGTTAGGTGTTGGTTGCGCTGGTGGTGTAACACTACAAAAATTTGGTTTTATTTGTTTACTGGAGATTTGGCTTACAATACAGGAGATGTTGTCTGCTGACCATCGGAATCCGAATATTGTTGCTGAAACAAAAAACAATTATAAAAATGCTAAAGAAAAAAGAAAATTGATTACAGTTCCATCAGTTTTCATGCCAGGTGATGTTGGACGAATAAATACACAGTTAACTGGTTGATTCATGCGGACCTGTTGCCGAACGATCTACAAAACTAATATCTCAATAATTATTTTACTTTAAAAATTTTGACATACCGTGACCTGTTCACTGACCGGGCTTTTCGGCTTCTCAATTCTTGCAACTAGTCTTTCCTTCGATCCAGATGGTGACAACATACGAGGAGTTGATACAGTACTCTGAAAGACATCATTTGCTGATTTTTAAAAAAAAGGACAGGTATGGCTAACCTGTGGCTCGGTGAAAACTTTCTTTACAAAACTTCTAATTGATTTTATCAGCGATTCTATAAGGTAATAAGCGACCATAACCACGATCATAATTCCAATTATTCTGGAACAAAAATTCATGAGTGTTGAAATCCATAAGTTAAAGGAGGGAGATAAGGAGATATATGAAAAGGAGGACTTCATTCTCATTCCAAATCTGTTTTTAAAATTTTCTAAAACCACCTAGAAGCCGAGAAAATGAGCTTCAAAACAATGGCCTAGAAACAGTGGTCACCTGGACGAACTTTTTCCTATGGTTTTTTTTTCGTGTTTCGTTAATAAATATTAACTATAGTTATGAAGAATGCTTATATTAGTCCTTTTTATGTTTTTCATATTAATTTATGTTTTTTTCATTTTTTTTGGATTTTTTATGCCTGCGGACTAGTTTTCTCCGATGACCCCTTTTTCTAGGCCATTATTTTGAAGCTAATTTTCTCGGCTTCTAGATGGTTTTAGAAAATTTTAAAAACAGATTTGGAATGGGAATGATGTCTATTTTCATTTAAGGTACATTTATTCAGTTAAGTCCTCCTTTAAAAATGAAAGTTCATGTATAAATTATCAAAATCGGTAAAATAAAGAATAGGCTTAGTCTCTTATATGATGATCATGACATGCCCGTTTTTTTTCAAACTCACATTCCAATTTTCGTCCACCACGACTCTTTTTCATCTTCAACATGGTGTATAATTATGAATGGTGCATCTCCGAAATGGAACATTTCACGAATTCTTTAAAAAAAATCCCTTATTCGTTAGAAAAAACACTTATCAGCTTTATCCATAATACCTCGCTGAAACCGACTTCTTCGCATATGTACATCCTAAAATCCACTGAAGAAATCGTTTGATATCATTCAAAATTATGTTCACAAAGTTTGAATTCTTGTCTTAAACTGTTAGTTTTATTTATAAAATGCTAAAATATTTACAAACCACTCATAGTCGTCAAATTGTTATTATGTATTACGGGAAAAAGTTTAAGAAATATCGAATACGACCCGAATGATAAGAAGAACAAGAAGAAAATGCGTAATTGCTATTAGGTTAGGAAAATGCGAAGGTGTCACGTTAATTTTACAAAATGGCACAATAATTAGTTTTTGAAGAATTAAAAGTTATAAGTGGTGTTGTTTCCATTGAATCATTTGAAGCGGGATCATTGAGAGGGCGTCGCTTGAGCTAAGTTCGGAAGCTTCGACAAATGTGTAGTTCTGAAAATAAAGGAAATTTAGGAAATTAGTGTGGCAAGATCGAATCAAACCTGTCTGACCAATAATCGATTGTCGGAATGTTTGAGAGTTAATGATTCAAGATTTCGCATTGATGTGAAATCGCGATCCTGAAATAATGGTTTTTAATGAATTTCTGTGGGTATTTATACATTTTTTAAAGGCTGTGGTTGTATTATAATAGTTATTTACTTATTTTGGGTAATTTTCATTCGAAATATTACGAATTACAAGGTAACAAAAACTCACATTTCCAACACCTACTGCAATCACACTCATCGGATGAGGTGAAGCATCAACCAATGCATCAATTGTCCGTTTCATAGCGGTCGCATTGGCAGGTCCTCCATCTGACATAATAATTAGAACAAAATACAATCCTATATTCCTTCTTGATTCAGCTTTTGCAAACTTTGATATATAATAAATAACTTCTGAGAAATCAGTAGGTGCGAACGGTTGGACAGTCATAATTGTTGTTTGGTAACAAGTCAACAGATCCAAAAGCCCATTAACCATGTGATTAGTACTTGAGCCGTTCTGAAAGATAAATTCCTTATTTATTGAAAAGTGATATAAAATTACCATAAAAAAGCAGTGAGATAAATGACTACTTCTTCCATCAGCTGATGCAATATTCGCTCCGAATCCAAGCGCTCCGATTGTTGGGGCATGACTATTTGGCAAGAAACCCATCAAAGGTGGAGTTATTTCGAGAATAGTATTTACATATGGGGTTTTTCTATGCGGGTGTATGAAGTGCAACGATGTTTCAGAATTAAAATTTCCGTTTGAAGCTGTGAAGTCAAAAGCTTCGGTTAGATGAACTTTGGAGCTAAAATTTATAAATTTAGGGTTTTAATTTTTTAAAATGTTCCTAACTCACCCATTTTTCAACATTTCAAAGAATGACGGTCCTCCTTCTAATTCTAACTTCCGCAGCTCGATGCTTGTTTTTTCATCTATACGTTGTCCATTAGGAGATAACAGCTGAACAGTTTCAAGAATATTTATTATTGATTAGATGTATAAATTATACCATATATGAGTTGAATGACCCAACACCTCTTTGAAGTTGTGTTAAGGTAGTACTGCAGTAACCTGAAAACGTATGGGGTTTTTATTAAATATATAAAGAATTGAAATACTTACCAATAACTTGATCATTATGATTCCCAACGTGATTATAACAATGAATTTGTATCGATGATTCGTTATAAAAGTTTAGAACAAAAAGAGGGATTGAAAATGGTGGCCAGTCTGGATTTTTAGTGTCTCTTATTAATTCACTTTTGTGCAGCATTATATTCCGATGACCAATTGGAATGCTCAAAACATAATAAAATGCTTCCGTGAGCTCATGGACTGGATGAATATGACAGCCACCAAATTGTAATCGAAGATGTTGCGAATAATATTCAGGAATTTTGGCGGAAATTTCACAAGTCGTTTGTGGAAACTGTTGGAATGTATTAGCAATCGGAAGTGATAAAATCCCGCCATTTGCGAAAACCAATGATAAATCGAATTCAATCATTCCATAATGACCCACTGCTGTGTTTATTGATGAATTAAATGCTTGACTGGAAATTTAAGAATTAATACTAATTTAATTAATTGTTGAAAAACTTACAATTTTACCCTATATCTTTGAAGTTTTTCGAACCGAAAGTTTACTTCACATTTTTGCTCAAAATTAAATGTTGCTCGCTGGTATATCACTTCTGTTTCACCAATCTGAAGAAAATCGATTTGTTTTTAATTTGTCGAAAAAACAATTTACTTGCTCATCGAATCCCGTATCAAGATCTAAAATTGAAAAAATAGTTGCTTGAAGCCCATCACATCCTTGGTAGAAATTTACGTTTCTGAAAAAAACGTAATTAAAACAATTAATAGTTGTTGAATTCGAAATACCTAACTCCGAACGATAGCTGTACACCGAAAGCTGTCATATTATTTGCGGAAACGAGAAGCATGCACAATCTTTACACTATTTAAGTGTTACGAAGAGATATGACTCATGAGGCGGGTCGAGTTTGTGAGAAATTTTTTATTTGATAACTGGAAAAACTATTGGTGTGAGAAATGTTTTGAAATCAAAGTTATCAGAAAAATAATTTCGCAATCGAAGCCAAATATATATAATTTTCAGAAAAACAAGTACTTTCGAATTAAAGGTAAATATTTAATATTTAGAAAAAGAAAAGAAAATTATCTGAAAATGAAAATTTCCGATGAGCTACTGTAGCCGTGCTGTATCTATTTGAAGTTGTTTTGAGGTGTCCCTTTGAACGGTAAACAGTAAGTAACGGTAAGATACGGTAAACAAAAGTGTTTACAGATTGTTACGGAAAATTGTCGACCGTACCACTAAGGCGACTCGTACTTTGTGTTTTAAATTTTTTCCCTAATTATCAAGTTCATCAAATTAATAATTTTTTGCCCATAATTTCTTTATTCTAACATTTTTGCTAGATGCGCACATTAGTTTTTTATCTGTTTCTACGTATTATACTGCACATATCGTAGAAAAGTTCTTGAACGAATAGGAATCTTTGTGTAATGAGATTTTTTGAGATTATGGCGAAAAATTCATTGAAGAATAAAAATTGCAGAATCATGTTTATGTCTTTAAATTTTTTAAAAAGTTAAAATCATAGACTTCAAATGAGAACTTGAACTATACGATTAAGTAGATGTATTTATTGTTGTCTTACCTCATATGTTGGATGCTTTTTTATTTTAGTGTATTTCACTTTTTTTTCTTCTCTCACGATTGCTTTTCCGCTTCGTAAATAAAATAAAATAAAAATAAAAAAATGTATTAATCAATAAAAACTCAAAAACTTCAACAATTTGCCAAAGCTATCTATCACGTGTCTTTCAACAAAAAAACCTTTAGAAAAAATCAATTTTCATTCCTCTTCAACCATCCTCAAACAGTGGAAAATGTCTCATTAGTGATCATCTTTTCAAACTAGAATTGTTCATTTTACCGCCGCTGTGTTTGCGTATTTTCCTCTCGCAACCCTGCCGCATGGTGCACATGCAGCTCTCGCGCGTTTCTCATCGTTTACCTTTTCGAAACAATGTGGTTTTCCTAAAAATTTTGCCTGATTATTGTATTTTTCTAGAAAGATGGCTCGTGGACAACAAAAAATCCAATCTCAACAAAAAAATCAACAGAAGAAGGAAGCTTTGAGAAAGGCCGGAATCGACCAGAAAGCCGCTGCCATGAAGGTTCGTTATAGTTTTTGGTAATTTCAGCTCGTTAAAATGCTAAAATTTATTCAGGCTCTCAACCACAAATGCTCCGTATGTTTGGCCATGATGCCAGACCCAAAAACCTACAAACAACATTTCGAGAATAAGTAAGTTGTTTTTTTTCTTGATTTATACAATTTGTCGGTTTTCAGACATCCAAAAAGCCCACTCCCAGCAGAACTTGTCGACGTTCAAGCCTAATATCACAACGATACTGTTATTTTTTGTTTTCTCTTCGTCAAACTTGTTCAGATGTTATGACAATGACACCGCCAAAGTCTGCTAGTTCCATGCAACAAAAAAAGCTTTCGTCCTCGTTTTCCCTTAATAAAATGTGCAAAAATTTTCTGAATATTTCGTTGTCCGGAGTTTTGAGTGGTCTTTTTTAAAAGTCCATTAACTATCTGTCGAACTTGAAACAATGCACTGTTTAAAAAAGGTTGGTTTAGATGTTAACACTGAGCAACGTTTCTGCACCAACTGAGCTTGTAAAGTTGACTCAGCCATCAGTTCAAGCATATGTCGGGCAAAATTCACTAGGAAATGGTACACTTTATATTTCGGAGAGGTATTTTGTTCAAAGTTTAAATCTACTAATAATTGCTTCTTTAAGTAAACTTGTTTGGATCACCTCTGACTCCAAAGGATTTCAACTTACATATCCATCAATTGTTCTTCATGCTATTTCCACAGATTTGACCAATTTCGCACAAGAGCACGTCTACGTACTTGTCGATGGAAATAAAAGTGGTAAGTCGAAAATTATGCTGGTAAATAAATTATAAAACGCGAAATAATCTAGAACGGCGGCGAAGACGTGCTCCAGTTTTATACACCCAAGAGGAAGCTCAACAACAACAAGGTTGGTGCACGTCTTCTGTTGTCAAATTTTGATTAAAGTATTAAGACTTAAAGAAACATTTATAGGTCTTCAAATCGAGCAAGAAGAATTGAACAACGACGAGGAAGAAGACGACGACGATGATAGTGAATCTGGAAAAAGTATTGAGATTCGTCTAGTTCCAGATGACAAGGACGCATGTAATATAAACACTTTTGTAAAATTTTATAATCTAATTATTTTGCAGTAGCCCAAATCTATCACGAAATCTGTGTGTGCCAGGAATTGAATCCAGACGAGAATGATAGCTTCTCAGAGGATGAAAACATGGATTATGAAGGAGATGAGATGGAGGAAGAGGATGGAGGTCAACAAAGATGGTTCACCGCTGAAAATGTAAAAACTATTATATATTATTTATTCATCAAGCTCTATATAAACATAATCGATTTTCACAAAAAAAACATTTTCAGATGAGAGACGCTGAGCTCAGTGAGGAAGGAATGGCAAATTTGCAACGGATGCTCAACGGCCAAAATGGAAGCGGTGACCATGAAGAGAATGACGAAATGCAATAAATTACTATCCATTTCCCCAAAATTTTTGTTGATTTTGTCCATCTATTTTAAAACACCCCCTTATGATCTGTTATTGCTGCATCCAACCGGTTGAATAAATTATATTTTGGAAATGTAAGTCATGCCCTTCTTTTGGTCTCTACCAGATTTATTATCAACATTTAATTAAACGCTTTGAAAAAGTCTGAATATATATATATTTTTTTAATATTCAGTTCATTGATGAAATGTTGAGAAATTTGGCAATTTTGAGCCGTAGATTTGCGTCAACAGTAGAAAGTCCCAGGTAATTTTTCAATGCTATAGGAAATTGGGATAAATGTGAATTTGTCAGAAAAGTGGTTGTTTGTGCAAACGGAACCGTTGCTGCCTGGCATCCACCCCAAGAATTTCCGTACGAACATTCGAAGCCGATTGATTTGAAGAGTTTGAAAGCGAATCAAGGGGTATGACTTCATATTCAGATACTAATATATGTGTTTTATAAAATTTTCGGAATCTGGTACCGTGTAATTCACTTTTAGAACAGTTAATGAACGCTAATGGGTGAATACTCTCGAATTTGATCCAAAAAATTATTAGATGGTAGAATTACCAACTCGTTCTTACCAATTCTAGAAAAGACACCTTAAAGGAAATCCTCAGGGGATGAAAATCTCTAAAAAACTTTAAATACACAAAATGAAAAAAAAAACATTTTTCATCTAAAATTTTCAGACTGATCGTTTATCTGCTGCTGCGAAATCCTCGTCAAGCCCTCGTGAGCCAATCAACGCAGAATTGAAAGATATTTTATATACAACCAAACACGAGTGGTATTCAAGGTATAGTAAATTGTTAGACATTCCCTAAAAATGTCGAGTTGTTACAGAACAAGAGAAGAGCGTCTCAGACGGGTTGCTGCTCCAATTCCACGTAGAAAATGAGATTCTCACCTCGCCAGCTTTTCAAAACTTCTGTAAATGTCGTCAATTTGGGCAAAATTTCGTATGAAGAAGGTCTACGACAACAACAAAAATATTTAGAATTAGTTAGAGAGCATAAAAGTAGTGATATGTCTTTGTAAGTTGATGGTGGAAATGATGTTGGATGAGTGACCAAAATTTCAGAAATTTGGTATTAGCACTTGAACATACACCGGTTTATACAGTTGGAATTCGAAGCAAAGATTATTCAGAGGAAGAGGAAGAGAGGTTAAAGAAGTTGGGAGCTGATTTTCATAGGTTAGTTTTTTATTTTAAAAAAAAGACAATTTTAAACTTTTGAACCCTATCATACTGTAAGATGTGTGTGAATTTTGAAACAATTTGTTAATTTTTTTTTATGTCAACGGCTTTCAAAAAAATCTACAAAATATTCTGTTTAGTTTTCAATTTATGATTATCAATGATTTTCAGAACATCTCGCGGCGGGTTGATCACTTTTCACGGTCCTGGACAATTGGTTCTCTATCCAATTTGTGATGTTCGACGCATTTCACCCAAACCTTTAGGGGTTCGAGTTTTTGTTGAAAAACTCGAGCAAACTATCATTGATTGTTCTACAAATGGTTTTGGTATTAAAAACGTTGGACGGACAACAAATACAGGTCTGTAAAGTTATATTTGGAAGTCAAGGTTGATGCGAAGAAAGTTATTTTTCTGACGCAATCTTGGCATTTGTTGCCATAAGATTAATTTTTGAGAAATATTTACTTTTCAGGTGTTTGGGTTGATAAAATTCGGAAATTAGCTGCTATTGGTATTGCTGTTTCAAATGGTGTAACTCATCATGGATTGGCGATCAATTGCAATACTGATTTGTCCTGGTTTGATAATGTAATTTTTTCAATTAAAAAGTACGAATTTGAATCGAATTTCCTATAAAGAAAACATTTTGATCCCCAAACGTCTTAACCGTATCGTAAATGTATTTTTTCAGATTGTTGGATGCGGCATTGTCGGTGTTTCAACAACTTCTCTTTCCAATGAAACTCGTCGTAATGTTAGTGTAGACGAAGTCAGGCCAATTCTTCTTGAGTCTTTCGCGAAGAATTTCGAGTGCGTTTTAAATTAGGGTTTAGTTGCTCATTGTTTTTTTTTGTTTATTGTTGTTTTGTTTTCTTTTTTCTCGATTAATTTTGCTGCTCAAAAATATGTACAAGATTTATTACAAAAAATACAAATTACAAGTTGCATTACGGTCATTGTTTATGGGGATACCTGATAAGAGAAATTTAGCTTGTTAAGTAAAAAAAAAAGTTGAAAAATTTACAAAACGGATTTCAATTTAACGGATAAGAAGCATGTAAAGAATTGGAGCAACAATAGCGGCATAAGAATAGCTTGGAGATGAGTTGGCGTTGAGCAATTTGAGAACACTTCCAAGTCCTCCCTTGTCGAAGATGTCACTGGCGATCGATTGCCATTTGTTTTTGTTTTCCTCGAATTTGGCTTGTCCTTGCTGGGTCACCTGGAATGAATCAAACATTGTTTTTGATGTTGTTTAGGAAAAGAGATGTTTGAGTTCTACACTAAATTTTGGTATTAATTTATAATAACAACAAATTCTTGTGATTCACACATTTTTTTTTGGAAAACATGTTCGATGATTTTTAAAAACGAAATCTTAACTAAAAATAGATTTTATGTTAAGGGGGGGGGTTCCCGATAATCAAAAGCTATTGCTCTTCTTTGAAATTATTTTCCCAACTCTTAAAAGTTTTCAATTTCAAATCTCGAGCATCTGCGGGAGCTTCCAGTTTTCTTCAGTTGACAATTGGTCGGTTGGGTTTCACCCAGTCTGGGGGATATCCCATGGGAATTCTTACCATTGGAACTAAATCTGAGATACACAAAAACAATTTTCAAGTTTTTACACTTGATTTATGACGTCTCATGTCGCCGTGTGAATTTTAAAAGGATTCTGGTTCTCAAAATCTGTTGATATAAACATTTTGAGTATTGCCAAAAACTATTTCGATTCGACCAGCGTGTTCCTTAAAGATAAAGTGCCAGTAAATTAAAAAGATACATGAATAAGCTAATCTAGAAAATGAGAGTTGAAATCCGGCGACATCCGGTTGGAATTCCGTAAGAAATTCCGGTTTTCAAAGTATTTCTCAATTGTGGTATTTAACGCCACAAGTGGCTCGTGAAATTGCATCCGACATCCGCTCCCTTTTTTCGATAAATATAATTTTTTTTTCTGTGAGATTTCTAAAAAAAATTGAAAAATGCTTTTTAGTTGCCACAAAAAATAAAATTTAATTTTTCGCGCGTTTATGAATAGGATCAGCATTAAAGGAGGACTACGGAGCTAACAAATGTACCTTAAATGAAAATAGACTTAATTCTTATTCCAAATATGTTTTTAAAATGTTCTAAAACCACCTAGAAGCCGAGAAAACAAGCTTCAAAACAATGGCCTTGAAAAAGGGGCCACCTGGCCGAATTTTTTCCTGTGAGTTTTTTTTCGTGTTTCGTTAATAAATAGTTATGCCGAATTCTTATGTTAATCCTTTTTTATGTTTTTTTCATTTTAATTTATTCCTTTTAATTTTTTTGGATTTTACATGCCTTGTTTGTTTAAAAACCCTAGGCCATTAAAAAGAGTTCGAACGCTAACAAACCGTGGACGCCAATTTGCCTCAAAGTTTGAAAATTATCAAAAATGTGAACTTTGAAGAGATATAACTTGCCTCAAACTTTATAGATTTGGCTAAAATATATCGATGTAATCCTCCCAAAATTTGCTCATTGAATGATAAAATCTTCAAAATGATAGTCGCAAACTTTTATTCATATATGCGGAGAGCCAAGTTTTAGCTCTTCAAAGTTTACCATTTTCTGAAAATGTTTGAACTTTGATGCGTTCTAATTGGAACCCGTCAGGTCAGCAGGTATTGATAGGTTTCTCCAAAATATTTTGAATGTTCAACTAAATTTTAAAGGCTCTTCAACTTTTATCGGTACTAATCAACTTTCCTAGACTTTTACAACTGTTTTTCTAGACCCCCATTCAACAGGAAGCATTTTTTTCACAACTTCTTTCCTGGTTGAAGTTGGAAAAAAACAAAAACATCCCCATAAATCGATCCAAACTGACAACCCCCCAACCCTTCTCTAAAAATCAAAGGTGTAAGTAACATAAGTATTGGAACGGCAAAAAACCAACAAAAACATGTTCGTTTATCTGTTTTGTTTTCTTCGGTCGCCATAACATAACGGTAAACATAACAACGCCAATCTCAAAATGACAAAGGAGCGAAATCTTGTTTTTTTTTCGCTTTTGAAAAAATAATCAAAAACAGTACGAAATCGGTGGCCAAGTGCAAATAAAAAATTGATGAAAACTTGTTTTTTTTATCCCCTCAACAAAAGCCGCATGTTCCAAAAAACCTTGACAATTTTCGTTTTATGTTTACTAACAATTTTCTCTCGACTTATACTATTTCAGAGCTATTATATATATTTTTTAGAGACGGAAATGGGTAAGAGAAAACTCAAAACATTCTCTTTTCTCGGTTTGATGGATTGGTTTCTGTTTTCACTTGATCTTTTGGAATTTTAAATCAGTTATCTGTTTCAAGGTCTCAGAGAATGTACCAGATGTTTCATCTCATCTCCCAAAAAACTTACATCATTTTGGAAGTTGGTGACTTTTCCAAGGAAACTGTCGACATTTCGGAGGGTCTCTTTTTGAGCATCATTTGCCAATGGTTCAAGCGTCTTTGCCTTTTCTTTTACTCCGATGAGAAGATCTTTGACGCGTTGAATGTTGTTCTCAAGGCCCTGAAAAAAAGAACAATTTTGGAGGGGAATAATGGGTGGTTTAAAAGGTTTTGAACAAAAAAGTTAAGTACCTTATAGTCGCTGGCGAACAAGTCTTGGACTCCTCTGAATTTGTCAGAGAAGAAATTGCCGGCATCGGAGGTGATTCCTAGAAAAAAAATGATATTTGATTATAATTTCGGATACTATTCTTAAAATTGGAATTTTGTGATTTTCATGAATTTGATTAGACACATTAGACACTCGATTTACGAAAAAAAAAGGGCAGGAGGTCGAGAAAACAAGACTAATATTCAGCGACAATCAAAAATTGTGTTTCGCGCCAGACCGCGTTGCACGAACAACGACCGCGTCGCAAGATCCGTCGAGAATTAAAATTGTCTTCATTCTCATTTCAAATCTGTTTTTAAAATTTTCTAAGACCACCTAGAAGCCGAGAAAACGCGCCTCAAGACATTGGCCTAGAAAAAGTGTCCACCGGCTAAAACTAGTCCGCAGGCATGGAAAATCCAAAAAAAAAATGAAAAAAACATAAATTAAAATGAAAAAATGACTAAAATAAGAATTTTACATAAGTATTTATTAACGAAACACTAAAAAAGCCCACAGGAAAAAGTTCGGCCAGGTGGACACTTTTTTCTAGGCCATTGTTTTAAAGCGGATTTTCTCGGCTTCTAGGTGGTTTAAAAAAATTTTAAAAACAGATTTGGAATGAGAATGGAGTCTATTTTCATCGCAGATACATTTAATATTTCCGGAAATCCCTCCTTTAAATTGAAAAACATGTTACCTAATTTGCATAATAGTCTGAGAGTTTCAAAGGTTTACCTTTATGAAAAACACTTTCGAAATGATTGGTTCGAAGTACATTCGAAAATTTTTTTTGTTTAGTTTTACAAATTTCTAGAAGGCCTTAATTCATAATTAAATGAAAAATCTCAAGATCTGATATTTTCATTTGACTATTTTAAAACCGGTGAAATTCATAAAAAAACTAACCATTAACTCCATCGAAAATTCCAGCATAAACCGAAACGGCAAGAACCGCCAATACAGTAACCTTGACGAACATTTTGTTCTTTCCTTCTTCTTCTTATTTATTTATTCCCGAGGTCGCTCACTTGCTTCAAAGTAGTTGTTGTTGTATCTTGAAAAAAAACGAGAGAATGATTTCCGAATTGCCATCTCAACCAAAAAAAATAGAGGAAGGCGGAGCTTCAGCCATTTTTATTTCTTCCTCTCATTCAACCCCCTCCAACTTTCCATCAAAACAAAACAAAAAACATGGGGAATTGGGAGAAAAGAGTGAAAAATCGCTTGCGGAAGAAATCAACAGACAGGCGACCTGATATTGTTTTCGGTATCGAAAAAAAACGTAAAAATTTAGTATTTGCTTTGTTTTTGTAAAAGATTTAGAAAAGTGACTTTGTGATCGATACTTTTTATATGAATATGCCCAAAATACATAAAATGTTATTTAGTAACCTGAAAGTGTGACGGGAGGGGGTCGTTGGTTAATTGTGGTGTTTTTTGTTGTTTTGGAACTGGTTCATCCAAACATGATGGAAAATTCGTATTATAATTGAGTGAACTTTCAGAAAGGGTTGTTTATTGAACTTCGAATTGGTGTTTTATGAAGAAAGGTTGAGAGAAATTGACGAAAAATTGAACACTTATAAGTTTTGGAATAACGAGGTCTGAACTCGTTTGTTGAAAAATTTATTTGGCGGATGGTTTTTTGGGAATTTACAATCAATGAAAGGGAGGGAGGGGACTCTGACAATGGAGATAAAGATACATTTTTATCCGTATCACTATTTTTATTTAAATTCAATTTTATGTAAGAATCCATGAATATTGAAGTTCATAACTTTTTTTTCAGGGGGCCAGAAGGCCGAGAAAACAATACTAACATTCAGAAACATTCAAATAATTGTGTTTCGCGACTAATTCCGACCGCGTTGCACGAACCACGACCGCGACGCACGATCCGGCGCGCATTAAAATTTTGTTTTTTACAACTTTGGGCCGCTGCTATGAAGCTTGTATTTATCAATGTGCTTTCGCATAAATTCATTGTACTAATAAAACGCTCTAATTTTTGAAATGGAAATCTGGTAGGGTAAAATTAACTGACACACTGCCTTTAAACACACCGCTGGACTATAAAATTACGACACTGATATATCGAGTCCATTTCATCTTTTTATAAAAATTTCCTGATATTTTTCATTCCTAAGAATGAACTTATGGGTGATTCGAATATTTTTTAGATAAGTGTGTTTTTAAACAAATGAAAATATGATTCTCAATTGACGGGAATCAAAACAAATTTTTTATGTAAATAACGAAAATATCATCAAAAACCTGAATTACGAAAAATTGGGAGTGACTTGAAATGGACTAAAACTCTAGTTTTAACAATTGATTGCTGATATGATTGAAATGAAGACAGTATAAAACAAATATTATGAAATAGCGGAAAACAAAAGTTCAGTCAGTTTCAGTCGATAATGAATAACACACAATTTTTAACTTGACAATAACGAATTAATTCCAAGTAAAAACGTTTATATTCTTATTTTTTTTAAGTTTCAACATTTCTTTGACGAAAGGCTGGCCTCTTCTCTGTGAGAACCAGATCGAAATCAATGTCATTTATATTTTTTCTAAAATATTTCAAAAATTAGATAATTTGCTCAGAAATTCGCTGTAGATCACTTTAAACATTGAATTGTCGCACTGTCTTTAAGCAGTGAATGTTCGCTAACGTTGCTATTTAAATTTTAAAACTTCTTTTCAATGGGATATCCATGAAAATATAAATTTCTGAAAAAAGTCTAATTTTCAAGGAGTGGAATTTAATTCACAATTCATATCGATGTTAACAAATTCTTTCATAACTCTTATTTGCTTCACCAGTTAATTCCTTCTTAATTCTTTTGGTTTTTCGGTAGCTCCCGCCCTTTCGAAATTTCACTGTCCTTACCTCTTAACAGCAAAACATAATTGTTTTCGAAAAAAAAAATCCAATGTACTAATAACATTGAAACTTTGATGAAATACCAAAATATCTAAATTTAAATTGACACTCTATTAAAATTGTATGTATTCAATTAAAAAATGAAACAAAAAGAAACAAAATGTACATACAAACGTTAAAAAAATGAATAATTAAGCCCGCAGAATATATTAAAGAACATTTTAGAAAAATGGCGACAGAAAGAAATTAAAGAAAAACCCGAAGTTATAAGAGAAACAATTATTGATTATTCAGATAAAACTTATTCATTTATTCAGATTTGTTGCGTGATCTTGAATTGTCTCGTTTCTTGGAGAATGATGAAGAATTTCGTCTGAAAAAACAAAAATGAAAAAAAAATATATGACTGAACTGTTTTTTTAAAGATGTTTATGAACTTACTCGACTTTTCGAACACCTTTCGGTGAATCGAACATAGCGGTCAACCTCTTAACTGGCAATTGTTTCTCGGCATGCATTCCATCAACTGGATCCCAATGAAGTGATTCAACAGATCCATCTTCTTCTTCTTCCTCTTCTTCTTCGGGTACCGTTTCCTCCTCCTCCACATCCTTCCACTCACTCATAACTGGCGTATCCATACTATTCCTTTTCGGTTTTGATTTTCCAGCGAATGCTCTTCTTAATCTTTTCTTTGCTGACGACATTTTTGATGGTGACTTTCGTTCTTCCATATCTTCGGTTTGAATACATTTCTGTTCGATGACCGGTTGTGGTGTTTGGATTCGGATATTTTTAGTTTCGATCTCAATGAAAGTTTCCGCATCGGCAACATCGATGTAAGTTTGAAGCTCTTCTTCTTTTGTTAGAACATGATCTGTTTGACTGTCGGATTCCTGGAATATATAGTTCATTGAACATTTCTTTAATTCTGGAAGGTAATTTCTCTCTCGAAATAAGATTAAAACGTTCTTTGCAAGAAAGCCAATCAATTATATCAAAGAATGTTCCTAAATAAATTTCGGGTGGTTCCATTCCATACATTTTGAATGGAATGCAGTTTTTGAACAAAAAATTACAGAGTTTACAAAAAAAATTGGCCACGAGGGAATTGCTTTGACAAAGAATTAGGAACTTTGAAGGGAATTTACTCAAACTTTGCAAAAACATAAAATCCTCAATATTTTTTACTATTTTCAGTTTGGGCCGAGTTTTTCAAAAGCTCTACAGAATCAGATTTTTTGCAAATTTTCAAACTTTAGGCCCTTGTTAGATTCGATATGAATAAATAATCAATTTTTTGAAGAGCTTCAGAAAGAGCTTAATCTAGAAGCCATTAACCCAGGAAAGCATAGTAATGTTAACAAAATCAGTTATTTTGAAATTTGGAACAACACAACAAAAGCTTGAAACATGTTTTGAAGAGTATCTTGTTTCGTAAATGTGTTCAACTGACAAGAGTTTCGAATTACATATGGTTCAATGTTTGATAATTTTAAAATATGTCTATAAAAATAGTTGTTTCGGATTAAGGCATGGCTTTTTTTATTAGACGATTTTGAAGAAATGTTTTACAAATAAAAAGTAGGGAGGAAAATGAAGTATCTTTTAGTATCTAAGTATTCATAAAAAAAAGGCGCAAAAAAAACGGTCTCGACGGTGCCGATGGGAGTCCTATACAACGAAATATTAACATAGCAACAGCGCACACAAAGCGAAATGGCTAAGTAGCGAGATGTCGGGCGACACAAAACACACTGTATATAAACATTATCCCAATAGCCAACTCTTGCAGCGGTCCGGAGTTGATGGGTTATCAGTCAAAAAACCCCATCAGCGTAACTTGACCGTATGTTTTGCTTTTTTAACAAAAATTTCAAAAAAAAAACTCACATTCACAGCCAAAACCAATGTGTTTGTCTCTTCGTCAGTGCAATCAATAACTGGAGTTTGAGTTTCAACAAGACAATTTTGAACCACTTCCGTTTGGGTTTCAACTTCCAGCTACAAATTATAATTCTTCATATGTTTTAAAATATTTGTAAGTGCTCACATTCTCAGTTGTAACGATGATAACTTCAGTTTGTGAAAAACCATCATCGTATTGTTTTTCATCAGTCTGATATCCTTTGTCTTCCCTGTGACGAAAAAAGGTCAACTTTGTGTTCAATTGTTAGATTTTTCAAAAAAAAAACTAATTAGTTACGTCTTTTCAGAAGTTCTAAACTTCTTGCATCCAAAACTTACTGTAAAAGGGTATCGGTTTGAGTATTAGCGTCATGTGCAACAAATAGCGAAGCATTTTCTGCATTTGCCTCCTCAATATCAATTTGTTTTTGTACCAATTCTTCCAGAATCTTCATTGGTTGCTCATTATTATTTGATTTCTTCTCGTCGATATGAAACAGTTTTGGCATTCCGGATTTCTCATCCAAATCGGTTAAAATCGCAGGAATCTCAATTCCATTATTCTTCGCTGTCACTTCAACTTTTTCCATTGCCATTTTCCTTTTCTCTTTGCTATAAAAATCGCCACCATCATTTTGAAATTATTAATCTCAAACACCAACCTGAGAAGTGGCATAAGAAATTTGGCAGTTTTATTGTTGCCCCACATTCGCATCATTCCAACTGAAGCTCCCATTTGGTCACCTCCGGCTGCTAGTTTCTCTTGGTATTCGAGAATAAGTTTCATCATAAAATTGATATAGAAGTCTTCTAGAGCTACTTGAATTACGTTGATTGTCATACTAACTAGGGAGAGACCAACAATGACAAAGACGAAACAGAGTACCATCATGCTGTAAAAAAATCTCTATGAAATGTCTACTTCCATGGATCTTTCGGAGATTCGGAAACCCATAAAATATTCGAAACTCACTCTCTTCTAACCACCGCAATATCACCCAAACCAATAGTAGATAATGAAATAAACATGAAATAGCAACTTTCCGCATACGTCCAATCTTCTTCCCATAACTTGAAAAGTGCAGAACAGAAGAAAATCCAACCAATGGTTATACCGAGTGCCACTTTTACACTCATTTGAGGCATCGATCTTTCCTCTTCATCTTCAATTTCATCCAGATCTGATTCATTTCTTTCACTTCCTAGTTCGGACGCCAATGAGCTGACATCGGCGTGCGCTTGACCGGCTTCACCAGATTCTAGGACGACGAGCTGGAAATTTGTGAAATTATGTTAGACATAATTGCGAAACTTAAAATAAGGAAAATAAAACTAGGAACCGAGAGATTTTCTTAAAAATGGCTTAAAATGAGCTTTTTTATTTCAAAGTTTTGAGGTGTAGTGTCTTTAATTTAAAAAAATATTCATCCTATTTTCTGAAACGTTTTTACCTCATCATCTTTTGAGAAATCAGTCCTTCTACTTTTGCGGCAAAACCTTATTGCACCCAGATACACCTTGAAATCTTCCAATCCTTTGACACATCCATTAATATTATTATACAAAAACTTTCCCAAATAACTAAGAGTAATAAGCATTAATGGGATTCCCACACATGAGTAGATCACAGTGGCAATTCTTCCAGCAGTCGTCATACACGCAATATCTCCATAACCGATTGTTGTGAAGAGAGTTCCAGCAAAATACATTGCTGAAGCGAATGTCCATTGTGATTGGTTTTTGACAGTGAAGTCCATTTTTTCCTCAAAGTTAGTTAAAGCTTCTTCCAGGGCTTTTTTTCGGTATGCTCTTCGTCTCGATGCCGTGTCTTGGACAAGTTCTTCCATTCGTAGTAACAGTAATCGTTTTTCTCTTCTATTAAAAATTTCAATTTTTAAAAGTGACATTTGTGAATAAAGTGGCTCACTTATATTTATAATCTTCGTCGTTTGCTGCTGATTCAGCTGCTCCACTTTCAAGAAAATAGAAAATAAACGCTCCAATTAACATGTAGACCATAATGAGCGCCAATGGAAACAGATGCTAAAAATAATAATTTAAATTTGGAAAAGCGAAGACTCTAACCTTTATGTGATACTGTTTGTACATCCGATGTAATTTTTCTCTGATTGTCAACTTCACCACGACTTCAGGCTCCTTTTCATGTATTCGACTCTGAAAAAAGTTTTGAAAAATTATTATGATTTCTAAATCTTCTATTTTTTAAATACGAAACACAATTAAAAAACAAATGGTTAGAACTAAATGAAGGGAAAGAAATTTGTTATTCTATAACTATGGATAAAAAGTTCAACTGAAAACAAAAAATAAATAACCTTTTTGAATTCTATATATTGTGATGATCTGTACAAGTCCGTGGATATTTTTTTCTATGATACAAGGAATTGTTTTAATGTCAACAGGAAGAAAAATTTTAAATAATTTATAATACCTGCACGATTTTTTCATTCTGAGATTGTCGAGTGGAAGCCGATGCGGAAGTTGCAGTTCCAGAGACTTGAGATACACGTCGACGATCAGATGAATTCTGAAAAATTAAGAAATTCTTAAAATATATGGATACTGTTGAAAATCTTACTTGTGACGAAGGTCGTAGCCCTCGATTCTGATTCGAGGATCGTCCAAACCCGACGGATCGCAAAAGAACCGGCATCTTATTGATCCACTAGATTTCTGTTTTCTTTCTAGTTTTTGACTGAGGTTGAGAGTCAAAACAAAATAAAAACAACAATTTGTTGTGGTGCTGAAGGATCGAATGGGCTACCTGAAACAATGCACACAGATGAGTCGAATGATGATACTTTTGAGATACTTTGGATGAAATGAAGAGTCTTAAAAAGCATGAGAAAATTTGATAGAGTATGGGAGAAGAAGATGGACAGAGAACAAGGTAAGAGATAAAGATTAATCAAGATTTGAAACACATTTGAAAGGTGAGGCCCGGGTTTATTGGATGAAAATTGCTGAATGGAAGCAGCTTTTTTAAGATGGGCGGGTTTTTTATTTTTAATTCTGTGGAGCAGGAATTTCTAATATTAGGAAAACACTATTGAATAGATCTCTGGGTTTGAAGGAACAGGCTGTAAATATCTGAAAAGAGGTTCAAGAACATAATGAAACTTGAAACTTTGGTAAATGATACCGACATTTTAAAATTTGTTTTTCTGATAGTTTTTTGAGCACAAATTCGTTGCAAATTTCAAATTTTATATTCGTAGGCTCTTACACAAGTCTTACATTTTGTAAAATCGATTTAAATATCACTTGTACATTGAAGCATAAGGCAGATGATCAGTTAACACGTTTCTGTTGTGTCGTGCAACAAAGGCTTAATTATCACTGCTTTATTACAGGCACAAACTATAGATAAAAACGAAGAATAAAAACAGGGCGAAAGGGAATGCGGGTAGACGATAATACAAATAGAAATACAACTTTCAGCGCGTAGATCAAATCATTTAAATTACAACATAGGGTTACGGTAGATACAAATAATTATAAGTCTGAATGACTTAACACCTCCCTGAATAAGCGTTGAACTTATTAGGTGTATGATTTCTTGTTCGGATCCATCTGGAGACGGTCGACGGGCTTGATCGTACGGCTTGATCGTCTTTGGACTTGCGCAGCTGGTGGTGGTTGAAGTGCCACTGATGAAGTTCCTGCGGGAACTTGTACTGCTGTCGGTGGTTGTGTCATTGGCAATGTTGCAGGTAATTGCGTTGGAATTTGAGAATTCTGAACAGTTGTTGGACTGCTCAGAGGTGCTGAAATTGTAGCAGGTCTAGTCACCGGGTTGGCAACTAACTTTGCTGGGAGATCGAAGATTTCGAGGAGTTGGGAAGCATGAGTTGGATGATCACGACGACGCAGCTGATTTGCATGACGGTTCCAGCGCTTTCCTTGACATTCAACGATGTAGGTGACCTTGCCATTTCGACGAATGATGGTACCAGGAATCCACGTTGCTTTTGATCGATAATCTTTCACAAAAACAGCATCACCATTGTTGAACTCTCGATGTTTTGCTCCATGGTGACGATCAAACTGATACTTCATCTTCTGATCTTGGCTGTGATCTTCAGATGAATTGGTGGGTAGCATCAGATCCAAAACTGTTTTCATTTTTCGACCAATAAAGTTTTCAGCAGGGGACTTTTGGTTTGGTGAACTTTGACAAGGTGTTGAACGATAACTTTGCAGAAATGTTTGAAGTGCTTCTTGTGTTGTCTCCTCCCCTCTCATTTTGATCAAAGCACGTTTGAAAGTATCAACGAAGCGTTCGGCTTGGCCATTACTCTGTGGATGGAATGGTGGCGAACGGAGATGCTTGATACCTCTCGAGGTGCAGAATTGAGCAAATTGGGAAGACGTGAATTGAGTTCCATTATCCGAAACAAGAAGTGTCGGATTTCCGAATCTTGCGAAGATCGGAGTAAGCAATTCAATAGTAGCAGTTGACGAAATAGTTCTCGTTGGAAGAATTTCGGGCCATTTTGAATACGAATCGACAACGACGAGGAAATACATTCCGTTGATTGGACCGGCGTAGTCGATGTGAATCCGTTCAAATGGTTCAGATGTAGTAGGCCATGGTTCAAGACATGTTTTGACAGGATTCTTGGCTGCAGCTTGACAATTTTTGCAGTTCCTGACCAAAGATTCGATGTCTTTGTCGATTGATGGCCAATAAACATAACTTCTAGCAATTTTCTTCATCCTTTCAGTACCGGGATGAGCTTTGTGTAGTGTATTCAAAACTCTGCGACGGAGCGGTAACGGGATGACAATGCGATGACTAAACATCAGTGTGTCTTTGACGATGGAAAGACTTTCACGGCGGTTGTAGAAGTTCCAAATTGGTGAAGATTTATCTAATTTGGGCCAATTTCCAGATTTGACATGTTTCAGTACGGCTGATGTGGTGGTATCGGCCAGTGTGGAATTTCGAATTGCTGTTGCTGTGATTGGAAGATTTCCAATAATTCCAGAGTGTGAAGCATCGACTTCAGATTCAATTCTAGCAATAACACGATCTTCAATTTCCAGATTTTTCATATTTGTAGCAATGAGGCGTGACAGCGCATCAGCTTGTCCAAATGATGAAGTATTGACATATTCGATTTTGAAATCGTAGTTGAGAAGAATGGTAGCCCAACGTTGGAGACGATTCGCGCTATAGACGGGTATTCCTTTCTTTGAACCAAAAATCGAAACGAGTGGTTTGTGATCAGTTCGAAGAAGGAATTTTCGACCGTGTATGTAGCGATGAAACTTCTCAACAGCGAAAATTAATCCGAGGCCTTCTTTCTCAATTTGACTGTATCCTTTTTGAGCATCGTTGAGGGAGCGACTTGCATGGAAGATCGCTTTTTCAGATCCATCTGGGAATCGGTGTGTGATAACGGCTCCGATACCGTAGTTTGATGCGTCGGCGGCAACAACGATAGGAAGTGATGGATCGAAATGGGTAAGAAGCAAATCAGACTGAAGGATTGATTTGATCTTTTCGAATGCCGTTTGACAAGTTTTGGACCAAACGAATTTTGTATCCTTTTTCGTCAATGCATCCAGAGGTGCTCGGAAATTGTGAAGGTCTTTGACGAATGTACCGTAGAATTGTACCATTCCGAGAAATGAGCGAAGTCTCGAAATATCGGTTGGTGCTGGCATTTGGCTGATGGCAGCGACTTTCATTGGATCGGGACGACGTCCGAGTTCATTGATGATGAATCCAAGAAATTTTATTTCGGTCATAAGAAAGGCGCATTTTTCGGGCTTTATGCGAAAACCATAATCATTGATACGTTGAAAAACTTCTTTGAGCCGTTGGTTGTGCTCTTCGATGGTTGATCCACTGATAATAATATCATCCATATATGCAGCAACACCGGGAAGACCACTAATCATTGTATCGACAATTTGTTGAAAAATTGCGGGTGCTGTCTTGACTCCGAAAGGAAGACGATTATAGAAATATAATCCTTGATGGGTGTTGATGGTGAGCATTTTCTTGAACTGCTCTTCAACTTCAATTTGCAAATATGCTTCAGCCAAGTCCATTTGAGTGAAGTATTTTCCACCATTCAGGGTTGTGAATATATCTTCAGCAGTTGGGAGCGGATGTTGGTGCGATTCTAATGAATCGTTAAGTCCAGTTGAATAATCTGCACACATCCGAATTGAACCATTCTTCTTTTCGACGACAACAATAGGAGTTGCAAAATCAGAATAATCGGTTGGTGTGATGACACCTTGTTTAACCAAACGATTCAATTCTTCGGTTACTCGTGGCAAAACTGCAAATGGGACTGGTCTGGCCTTGCAAAATGTTGGTTTAGCTGATGGTTTAAGCTGTAGAGAAGCTTTGGCTTTGGTGCAGCGACCAAGTCCATCAGCGGAGACGTTTGGGAAGGACGTCTGAAGATGATTTTGAATAATCATGCGTTGTTTCTCGAGATATGGCTTGCTTGATGTTATGGCATTGATGGAACTATTTGTCAGTAGATTATACAAATTTGGATCTTGCTTGATCCAATCCATACCAAGCAATGTTGTAGTGTTTGTAACGTAACAATTTCCAGATCCATTATGTCCATTCAGAACGAAATTGCACGTGAATACTCCTTTGACGGGAATTTCTGTATTGTTGACTGAATACAGATTGTTGTTCGGTTTCGACAATACTGGGCGATTGAGAGCGATCCAATCTTTGACATTGAGGACGGTGGTTTCAGCACCAGTATCAAGTTGCATTCGAACCGTTTTTCCGTTGATCTTGATGTTTTTGTAGATCCGGTTACCAGTTCTGACTGAAGATTGAGCAATAAATATGGCATTGTTTGACTTTCTTTGACTCGAACTCTGACGACAGACTTTGGCCAAATGCCCAGATTTATTGCAATTGCGGCAGACTGTGCTTTCGGAGAGCTTGCAGTCTCGGCGCCAATGCATACCACCACATTTTGGACATGGAGAAGGTGGTGCTGAGGTTTGTGAGGATTTCGGGGGTGTTTGCAGATGATGATTCTTCGCGGGATAACTTGACGGTTTACGATGATTGTGTCGACTTTTGACGGCATGAATATCGACAGTTCCGCCGATGAAGTTTGCATCATTACGAAGTGCCATGACTTCATCCAGCATCTGAGTAAGCTCGGTCAATTTGATATCAGGTTTTGCTTCGAGTTCCTTGAGAGCTCGGACTCGAATTTCAAAGTGTTCAGCGGATTGAAGACCGATAATCCATAGAAGGCATTCTGCTTGATCGCTTGTCATTTCGTTCCATTTGGCTGCGTTGAAACGACGCTTGACAAGACCGGTGTAGTCTTTGCGATCACCTCCATCAAACTTGACACTGAAGAGCTCATATCGAAGTCTTGCGAGTGACTTCGTCTCGCTGAAAAGATCTTTCAGCTTTTTGATCGTATCATCAAATTTAACATCTGCTGGTTTTTCTGGTAAGATGTGGCTGCGATACTGCTCTGCTTCACGATCTTCCAGTTTCGACAAAACTATGCGGGTTCTGGTGGCATCATCCAAACTTTTTCCATCGATTTTCAGAATGTCTTCAAAGCGACAAAACCAACGATCAAAAGTTTCACCTTCGTCGGGTGCATAATGGAATGACGGGATGCGATTGCTCAACGAGTTGATCACGGCAGTGGAGCCGGTCTCTTTGGCTTCTAGAGCCGATTTCATTGCTGCAATGAACTGCTCCTGTTGGACCTTGAAGAAGTCCTGTTGTTGCTTGATCTGTTGAGCCAGAAAGGTTTGCATTGTGGAGTCCATCTTCCAATGACGAGTGACGAGTTAATTTGACCGTTCTCCCCGCAAAACCAAAAATCTGGCAGCGAGAAACTAACAGTGCAAAAAAACGTTGGAGAGAGAAGTTAATTTGACCGTTCTCCTCGCAAATCCAAAAATCTGGCAGCGAGAAATTAACAGTGCAAAAAAACTTTGGAGAGAGAAGTTAATTTGACCGTTCTCCCAGCAAAACCACGTTGAACGGGCAGCACGAGATGAACAGTGCAAAAAAACTTTGAAGAATGTTTACTTGCCGTTCCAGTCAGGTGTTTTTAAAAAACACAATGTTCCAGCTTGACAAAATCAAACGGAAGCAGACAAAAACGAAACAAGAAACAAAAAGTAGAGAAAAGGAAGAAAAAGAACCAAAAATTTTGTCGAAAAACCACGGTTTTTTTGTTCGAAAAAAACAATCCTGATCGCCAATTTGTTGTGTCGTGCAACAAAGGCTTAATTATCACTGCTTTATTACAGGCACAAACTATAGATAAAAACGAAGAATAAAAACAGGGCGAAAGGGAATGCGGGTAGACGATAATACAAATAGAAATACAACTTTCAGCGCGTAGATCAAATCATTTAAATTACAACATAGGGTTACGGTAGATACAAATAATTATAAGTCTGAATGACTTAACACCTCCCTGAATAAGCGTTGAACTTATTAGGTGTATGATTTCTTGTTCGGATCCATCTGGAGACGGTCGACGGGCTTGATCGTACGGCTTGATCGTCTTTGGACTTGCGCAGCTGGTGGTGGTTGAAGTGCCACTGATGAAGTTCCTGCGGGAACTTGTACTGCTGTCGGTGGTTGTGTCATTGGCAATGTTGCAGGTAATTGCGTTGGAATTTGAGAATTCTGAACAGTTGTTGGACTGCTCAGAGGTGCTGAAATTGTAGCAGGTCTAGTCACCGGGTTGGCAACTAACTTTGCTGGGAGATCGAAGATTTCGAGGAGTTGGGAAGCATGAGTTGGATGATCACGACGACGCAGCTGATTTGCATGACGGTTCCAGCGCTTTCCTTGACATTCAACGATGTAGGTGACCTTGCCATTTCGACGAATGATGGTACCAGGAATCCACGTTGCTTTTGATCGATAATCTTTCACAAAAACAGCATCACCATTGTTGAACTCTCGATGTTTTGCTCCATGGTGACGATCAAACTGATACTTCATCTTCTGATCTTGGCTGTGATCTTCAGATGAATTGGTGGGTAGCATCAGATCCAAAACTGTTTTCATTTTTCGACCAATAAAGTTTTCAGCAGGGGACTTTTGGTTTGGTGAACTTTGACAAGGTGTTGAACGATAACTTTGCAGAAATGTTTGAAGTGCTTCTTGTGTTGTCTCCTCCCCTCTCATTTTGATCAAAGCACGTTTGAAAGTATCAACGAAGCGTTCGGCTTGGCCATTACTCTGTGGATGGAATGGTGGCGAACGGAGATGCTTGATACCTCTCGAGGTGCAGAATTGAGCAAATTGGGAAGACGTGAATTGAGTTCCATTATCCGAAACAAGAAGTGTCGGATTTCCGAATCTTGCGAAGATCGGAGTAAGCAATTCAATAGTAGCAGTTGACGAAATAGTTCTCGTTGGAAGAATTTCGGGCCATTTTGAATACGAATCGACAACGACGAGGAAATACATTCCGTTGATTGGACCGGCGTAGTCGATGTGAATCCGTTCAAATGGTTCAGATGTAGTAGGCCATGGTTCAAGACATGTTTTGACAGGATTCTTGGCTGCAGCTTGACAATTTTTGCAGTTCCTGACCAAAGATTCGATGTCTTTGTCGATTGATGGCCAATAAACATAACTTCTAGCAATTTTCTTCATCCTTTCAGTACCGGGATGAGCTTTGTGTAGTGTATTCAAAACTCTGCGACGGAGCGGTAACGGGATGACAATGCGATGACTAAACATCAGTGGGGTAAAATAAAAACAACAATTTGTTGTGGTGCTGAAGGATCGAATGGGCTACCTGAAACAATGCACACAGATGAGTCGAATGATGATACTTTTGAGATACTTTGGATGAAATGAAGAGTCTTAAAAAGCATGAGAAAATTTGATAGAGTATGGGAGAAGAAGATGGACAGAGAACAAGGTAAGAGATAAAGATTAATCAAGATTTGAAACACATTTGAAAGGTGAGGCCCGGGTTTATTGGATGAAAATTGCTGAATGGAAGCAGCTTTTTTAAGATGGGCGGGTTTTTTATTTTTAATTCTGTGGAGCAGGAATTTCTAATATTAGGAAAACACTATTGAATAGATCTCTGGGTTTGAAGGAACAGGCTGTAAATATCTGAAAAGAGGTTCAAGAACATAATGAAACTTGAAACTTTGGTAAATGATACCGACATTTTAAAATTTGTTTTTCTGATAGTTTTTTGAGCACAAATTCGTTGCAAATTTCAAATTTTATATTCGTAGGCTCTTACACAAGTCTTACATTTTGTAAAATCGATTTAAATATCACTTGTACATTGAAGCATAAGGCAGATGATCAGTTAACACGTTTCAAATTCAAGGCAAAAAATCAAAATTCGAATGGGAGCCCAGGTGTTCCAAAGAACAATACAAATGTGTAGCCACATTCAAATAATTGTGTTTCGCGCCAATTCTGACCGCGTTTGCACGATCAGGCGCGTATTCAAATTTTGATTTTTCCAACTTTGGACCGCTATAAGGCGTGTATTTATCGATATTTTTTCGCATAAATTGCATTGTACTAATGAGAGAAAGCTCCAATTTTTGAAATTAAAATCTGGTAGGGTAAAATTACCTGATCCACTGTCTTTAAGTAGAAAAAGAAAAAGAAATAGCAGAAGAAGCAACAAAAAAAACTATAAATTTTAACCTATTTTGTAATTTTGACAACGATATCCGATTCCGGGTGTCCTTTTTTTCCTAATTCTAATTATTTTTAAAAATGTATTTTCTCTATTGCTTCAGTATATTTAACCATATCGATTTATTAGCACTTGTAACATATCGTAAAGCCCATATTTAAGACTTCTAAACATTATAATTTCACAACGTGACTTTTGGCAAAAAAACATTCAGGAACACTTTGAGAGCAAAAGTTTAAAGTTTGTCTTTACTTTTTTTTCGAGAAAATAGGATCAAAATCACAAAAAAAATTAAATCGAATCGAAAAAAGATACACATTGCAACAAAAAAAGTGAGAATCAATCCATTAGATTACACAAAAAACCGAGTCATCAACAGCTCAATCTCACTTTAAATTGCTACATTTACAACAGTTTTTTTCTGACTGAGGATTCGGAAAATCTTTATGTTTTCATTGCAAACCACTGAAGTTTTGAGTTCAGCAGAGAAGAGGAACGAATTGTTTTAACTAGATTCTCTCGAATGATGTACATCGGAGGAATCAATTTTCGATATTGATTTGATGCGGGTCGAAAGAAATGATCAATCGATTTTAAAAGTCAATCTAATCAAAATAAGTGGGATAATATAACATTTGTTTATTTGAACTTTAAAATATGACATGATGATCTCAAAAAATGTGTAATTTTTTAAAGGCAATGAGTCAGTTGATAACTTGCGAGTTTAGGCAAAAAAATTTTTGAATAAATAATTTCAGGCCCGGTTGCGATGGAATGAAAATAAATTGTTTCCCTGTTGAAAGCAAGTAGCACCTTGCCTTTAATGTATTAGATTTCATTTTTTTCTTGTCAAAGAAAATTAAAACCTTGAATTTTATGTTCTTTTTTGAAATAAACACGATGTCAGTGTGGTTTATGGGTACATTTGAACAGTTGTTCCATAACCCCAATCATTTTTAATGTGTTTTTTGAAAAATTTTCGAAGACTTATGAAATGAATATGATTTATTTGTCTGCCTCTTTCAGAAGACAAGCAGCTACACTTTATGTCACGGGTGGTCCCGATTTTTAACTTTTTAAAAAATTTATATTTACTGAAAAAAAAGTTGCTGGGATTAAAGAAAATCGCAAATTTTTAGCACTACACAAATATTAATAACTTGTTTTATTTACAAAGAGGACATTTTTTTCAAAAAAACTACTAAAAAATCGGGAAATGAAAACTTTTCAACAAAACGAAAACATTGTTGAAACACCGGAAGACAGGAAAATGTTGATGATTTAAGAGACATAGAACATGCTTGCATCCCACCAAGGGGGGACACGACTGATGTTATCATTTGCCCGGACAGTTGTTGTCTTCAGCTTCATCTTCTGTTATTTTTTTCTCCTTTCGCTGATCAGTACGACTCTCTGCCAGTGAGCACCAGCACCCTTCCAAATGATAATGATGAGCTGAAAATCAAAGAGATTGTGGGTGGAAAGTCATTTGAAAAAAAAAATGCTTCCCACGATGATTGCTCAAGTAACAACAAAAAGAATAAAAGAAGAGAGTGCTGACATTTTCGTCATACCATTTGACAAGGTGTCGAGGGAAATTGTTACCAATTGTCCGCTTTCTCCCAGGATGTACCTTTCGATGATGATTGTGAGAGTAAGACATCATTTAATGTTCTTTTTTTCGAATTTGATGTACGACTATAAAAACAACTGTTATTTGTTTCTCTTCTTCCTATTTTTTGCTCGATTTTTTTTGATGAATGATCCTGAACGACATCTTCTTTGAAAATTAATGACTTGGAGCGCGAAGTGACTTTTGCAAGTGTTGAAAATATCATTTTGAACAGTTTTGTCTAACAAACATTTTAATAATTAAAGGGGGGCTGAGGGGACGAAATAAATGGTTTAAAAAAGACGGAAGTATGATTGTTGATAAATAAATGGAAAAAAAATCCAAAGAAAAACTCGAAAATGGCGAAAAAAAATTCCGAAAAAAAAACTCATACCCCCTCTCTTCGCCCTAATGGCCGAAGAAACGCCTTTTGGTTTTCTAGGCCGTTTCTTTTTTCTCGGTCGACTAATTTTATTTTTTGAAAAATTATTTTTTATACATTTCTTTTGAACGTTTATTTTTTTAAATACTCTTTTATGGAAGATTTTCTCTGAAAAAAAAATTGGAAAGTAAAGAAAAACAAGATAAAAAAATAGGCTGCCGAGAAAAAAACAAATGGCCTAGAAAACAAAAAGCGTTTCTTCGGCCATTAGGGCGAACAAGCTTATGGGTTTTTTTTTCGAAAATTTTTTTTCGCCATTTTCGAGATTTAAAAAAAAATTTTTCATTTATTTATCAACAATCATACTTTCATCATTTTTAAACTATTTATTTCGTCCCCTCAGCCCCCCTTTAAACAAACAGTTATAATTTTTTTTGTATATTCATTAAATTAAAATTTCAAAGGAATAACTCTCGTCTTTACTTCAGTTTTTTTTCTGTTAACAGTAATTACAAGTAACCTGTTTAATTGTCCTAGTTTGAGGTCCCCCAGTCCTTGTGTGCATTCACCATGCGCAATTTTGCGTATTTTTAATTTATCACAAAGAAATTAATTTTCTTGACAAAATTTTTTGTTTTATTATTTTTCGCGTGACCATGACAACGTGGAATCCTGCTTGTTATCTTCCCTTTTTTCCTTCTATCACATTTTTTGTTGGAACTTCATTTTTCCAGTTTTTCTTGGGTAAAAGCCTATGACGGAGTATCAAGCATTTTCCATAGCACGGGATCAATTAGATATTAATTTCAATAATAACAATAGGAAGTTCTCAAAGAAAAGTGAGTATTTTTTTCCAAAATTGACAAAAATTATTCACCGTTTCAGAAGTTATAGGCGTTATGCTTATTCTTGCCACATTTGTATTCTTCCTAAACATCTATGCATCATTATCAAGCCCAAATATTGCAAATCCTAGGGACGTTATAGCTCAACAAAAGCTGAAAAGCGCTAAATTCGCAGCTACTGTTAAACGGACGCCTCCAATTTTCAATGGTATTTCGAACATAGAATTTGCAAATATGTATTTTTTATTCAGGTGTCAAAAACGAGCAGCAGAAGGCAGTGCTAGCAGCTTTTCAGCATGGATGGTCCGGGTACAAAGAATTTGCATGGGGGCATGATGAGCTCTTGCCAGTTTCTCAAAATTATCAAGACAGCTTTGATTTGGGATTAACGATTGTTGATAGCTTGGACACGGCTATAATTATGGGTTTGGAAGAAGGTTGTTAATTATTTAATTTTTAAAATTAACAATTTAAAATATTTCAGAAACCCGAGAAGCTATTAATTGGATCGATGAATGTCTCTCATTTGAATCTAATAGATTTATAAACCTTTTTGAAAGCACAATTCGTGTTCTTGGTGGCTTATTAAGTTCCTATCACTTGACCGGTGAAAAAATTCTACTGACAAAAGCTCAACTCCTTGGTGATCGCCTGTTAAAAGCTTTCAATCAATCTTCTCCATTACCACAAAGCGATGTTAATCTGAAAACAGGCTCTTCAAAAACACCAAATAATAATCTAGTGTCATTAGCGGAGGCCGCATCATTGCAGTTGGAATTTCGTGACTTGTCCCGTGCAACTGGTGACAAAAAATATGAAGAACTTTCATTCGAAGTATCGAAACATATTCATAATATTGGCTGCTCGAAATATGATGGACTATGTCCATATTACATGAAAATCGGATCCGGATTGTTCACAAAAAGCGGTGAGTGCTATTGAAGTGTTAAAAATAACTGAAAAATCAATTTTCAGCTATAACAATGGGAGCCCGAGCCGATAGTTACTACGAATATCTTCTCAAACAATGGCTCCAAACTGGAAAGTATATCGATTGGCTTTTAGACGATTTTCTCGATGCGATGAACGCCACCAAAAAACACATTTTCAAGCCTTCAAAACCGAATGATTTCTGGATCGTCGGCGAAATTGAAAACGATGAATTCCACCCAAAAATGGATCATCTCGCATGCTTTCTTGCCGGAACGCTGGTACTTTCATTCAGCAATGGCCTGAATAATGAGCATTTGGAAATGGCTGAAAAATTAGGCGAAACTTGTCACCAGATGTACAGTAATCCCACTGGTCTGGGTCCTGAAATTATTTATGCGAATATTGATGAAGAAGGTGGTGATGACATTATCATTCATGTGAGAAAAATTGAAAAAGTATTTAACTGCCTTTGAAAAGCTTCTTTCAGAAACGAGATTCTCATTCAATTTTGCGTCCAGAAGCCTTCGAAGCATGGTTTTATCTTTATCGTCAAACAGGTGAAAAGAAATATCAGGATTGGGGATGGGAAGCATTTCAAGCCATCGAAAAATATGCAAAAGTTTCAACCGGCGGGTATTCATCAATCAAAAGTGTTCTTGATGCTGAAAATCCAAGGAAGTGAGTTTTTTAAAGAATATTTTGTCAGTTTTGAACTGCTACTGTTTTAACAACCAATTTTTTGCAGAACTGACAAAATGGAGTCCTTCTTCATGGCGGAAACTCTAAAATATCTTTATCTTCTTCTTGCCGATGATCAATCTATTCTTCCATTAGACCGTTGGGTATTCAATACGGAAGCGCATCCAATGCCAATTTTTAAAAATTGATTTCCTTTAGTATGTACTTTTTCCATCTTTTATAAAGATTCTAAACAAATTTATATTTATATAATTCAAATCAGTTACTGCTATCCAATTTTTGCTGAATTTCTTCGTTATTTGGCCAATTTTGAGTTGCACCAACAACTGAAGTGGAAATTTTCCCATTTACATAGATTTTCTTGCATACTTCCCTCACACGATCTGCTGTCAAGGCCTGAAGTTGTTTTAAATTATGTTGGAAATCACGAAAAAGTGAGTTTTATACATTGATTCTGTGCTCAAGTTCTGGGATTGGAATTCTTCTGCCATAACACAATAATTGTCTGCCAATGTCTTCACAAATTGGAGTCGATCCATCAAGCATAAGCAAGAGATTTGTCAAAAGAGTTTGTTTTCCTCGTTCGACAGTTTGAGCATCGAGTTCTTTAGAATATGATAATTTGTTATATGACTCTTAAATTGTATTTACCTGTTGCCATGAACTTCCATTCATTAACAACTGCATCAACAAATTTGTCAAGTGAATTCTCCCCAACAACAAAATAAATACCGACGAGACCGGTTTCCTGGAATGAATACTTTTTTAGCATGGAATTCTTACAAAATTACGAACTCTGTAACAAGTGTTGAATGCTTGGTATCTTTGAACATCGGGAAGTTCTCCAACACTCAACGCTAATCTAGACGGTGCATTTACTCCATAACCACGAGCTCTTTCATATTCTCCGATAAGCTGAAAATGTTAATTTTATTGGTTTCACTGAAAACTCTGGAAACTGAACATACTGTATTGGCAACCATGAGTGCTAAATTATCTTCATGTGTCCATGAAACTCCTTCGGTCACGAGTGCTCCATAGACTTCATTCATTTCCGGAACTGGAATGTTTATCTGAAATTTACAATTTATATGGATAGTGGCGTCTCGAAATCTCACTGAGCATGGAGTATAAACTGCTGGATGGAATTCTGCTGATGAATCACCATGTTGAAGTCCTCCAAAATACTTTTCAGCCAATCGAACAACTTCGTCATGCTTCACACCGCCTGATGCTGCTAGAACCATTCTTCCACTTCGATAATGTGTATTAATGTATTGTTTCAAATCATCTTTGTTGATGGAACTAGAAAAGTATCAATTTTAAAGGTTTTCAATAACCCTCTCACTTGATATTTTCAACTGGGCCCAAAATCGTCATAGACAGTGGATTTCCTTGGAAAGCTCCGAAATGTAAATGATCGAAAACAACTTCTTGGAAATTTTGTTCAACTTCCTCCATTTCTCTTATAATTACACTTCTTTCGTTGTGAATATCATTCAAATCTAATCTGCTGTTCAGCAAAATGTCGGATAGAATGTTGACGGCTAGAAAAAATTAGAAGTTTTAAGAAAATATTGTTTTCTTTTAGAAAAACTTACAATTATCCAAATTTTCAGAGAAACATTTTGCATAATAAGTTGTGTGTTCTCTGGATGTGTATGCATTCAAATGTGAACCCAAATTCTCAACTTCCAGCTCTAAATCAGATCTAGTTCGACTTGGCGTTCCTTTGAATGCCATATGTTCGAGAAAATGTGCGGTTCCGTTGTTTTTCTCGTTCTCATATCTCGATCCAGCATCGATCCAAACCCCAATCTGAAAAGCGTTAAGATTCTAGAAAGTAAAACATGTATATGTGCTAACAGTAGCTGTTGTTCCTCCGGTGTTTTCTGTTGCTACACGAAAACCACTTGGAAGTGTTGTGACAATTGTTTCAGGAAGATGAATCGCTTTTTCTGTAGCTCCGATTATTCCACGTCTCGAGGACTGTAAATATTTTATAAATAATCACATTTTAACAGTGAAAAACTAAAAAACCTACTTTTAGTAAACTGCTAGCTAATCTTCGGTACATGATGCCTTTAAATAAATGAAATTGATTTCCGAATTTTTTGAATCGACGGTTTTGTAGAAAAAATCAAGAAAAACTAGATCTGGCTAGAAAATACACTCAAAAAATATTTTTTGAAAAAATTATGACGCTTTTCCAACAGAAGTCCAACAAAATGGTCTAATAACACAACATTTGTAAAAGCTAGGCCATCAGTAAAAACTAGGCCAAACAATTTGGCGAAATTTCAAAATTTTGAACTCCATTACAGTTTTTTCCGCCTTTCTGGCTCAAATTGGCATTTTTCTTAAAACGAAAATGAACAATACTGGATGATAATCTTTATTCATCAATAAAACTGACGAGTTCATTTAACAATTAACACCATAAATGCAAGTAAAGTGAAAGTACATGGAAATTGAGGTATAAATGCCTAGAATATTGATAATCAAACTAAAAAATAAACTTTTTCATAAATTTCTCAGTATTTAAAAGTTAACATTTCATGAAGCATTGAATCACAGTTGAGAACATCGAAGAAAGTGATCAAAACATACGATTTTGTCAATTTTTGTACAGATTCCTGAAAAAATATGTAGTTGAGATTAGAAAAGGATCGGATAAACTAACCATCATATAGTTCATGCTCATAAGAAGTTCACCGACTCTATGTTCACCACCACCGTTAGTTTGGCACAATTTCGAGAGGCAATCGATAATGATGTTACGTTGACGTCGGCATTTTTCGCGTCCTTCTTCGGTAAGCTTGTAATAGGCTGAAAAAGTTCGAGAAAATTACATATTTGAACGAATTTTTAGAAAATTTACCACCATGCCAAACAGTCAAAGCTTTGATTAATGAGTACTCCTCAAAAGTGATATTCAATCTCGAAAATGGTAGAACAGTCTCTTCCCAAATGGCAATATGAAGTGGCATTAATGCGCGATACTTTGAAAAATCATCATCCGATTCGAAATATTGTCGAGCGTTTGGTTCCTGTCCAGTGAATGGAAGTGGATCCATTTGCAAAAATTCACCATTTGTTAGGATCATTTGACGATGTGGCTCGCCTAGTCTAAAAAAATAATATTTCGTGGGAAACGTTGGAAGGCACTTACCTGAACGAATAATAAGCAGTTGAGACTATAAAATCCACTGCAACCAGATATCGATAGAACATATTCTTCTCATGAGTTGTAAGTGTTCCGAACTCTGGATATCTTGTTGAATAATCAAAGAGCATCGCAAAATCATGTCGAAGCATTCCACGGAAGTGTCGATAATCGTGTGGACGTAAATCAGCAGGGGTGTACGGCTAAATCTTTGATTTTAATGGTGCTTGCTAAATTTCTTCACTTACACATTGTAACGATTCATGCCGATCTAGTATATAATCCATATGAGTATCGGTATACATTATTCTTCTTTTCGAATTCAATGATGTTTCAATAGATGTGTAGAGAGTTAAAATTTGATTCGGTTCATAAACTGTTGGTGGTATTGGAGGGCACATTTGACTAGAAGATGGGTGTGGTGAGCAATATCCAGCATCAAAGGATGAAGCTCGAGAGATCATGGATTCATTCTGAAAATCAACCATCAAATTGTTTTTGTGTTTTTGTCATCTAATTGGGTATACTGTATGTTTCAAAACCCCTTTCTGATTACGAAAAGTCTAGCCAAATTCGGTTCAAATCAATGTCCAAAGTACGCGCAGCCCGCCAATTAAGAGAAAAACAGTGGTTGTAAAGAAACCTACATTCACGGGTGGCGTGTTAATAGCTGTCGTCGAATTCATTGGTGGTGAGTTGTTTTTCAACTCGAAAAAGGGACAGGACCAATCATTATCTTCTGGACTCATTGAATAACGCGTGTATGGGGAGTTCCCCTGTTGACGACCTGTTGTGGCAGTTGAAGAGTCTTTCCGACGTGTGCAGATGAAGTTTTCTCGTTTCGATCGGACCACTGAAATTATTTTTTAGATGAGACGAGTTGTTTGTATAATTTGAACTTGATATCACGTTTATTTGTACTGAACCCCTATTTTTTGTAAATAAAATGGGAAGCTTTATAAGGTTTAGGTGTGTCTCAATGCGTTTCATTGGATCACATACCGTAAGATTGTCATGTTTCGCTTAATATTTTTGCTTTACAATGAAGCTTTTGAAATTTTTTGATAAAATACTGTTTATTGCAAGCTTGATTAAAGTTCCGTCTGAATTGGTTAGATAAATTGAAGCGAGCCCCGGAAAAAAGTTGAAAACTTGGGTATATTTTTAAAGACACCGTCTTAATTTAAAAAAATTCAAAACCATTAAAAACTTTTTTTTCATACTAATCAAAAAATATGCTTTAAACATAGAAGGATGCAGAATAGGTACACCTTGAGAAGATATTTGAAATTTTACTTTCAGAAAAAAAACATAAATAGTTTCTGAATTACAGTTATTGTCAACATAAAATTTTTGTACAATGCAAGTTGATTTTGATCTACCTAGAAAATCTAATTCTCTCACACATTCATGCTATTTTTAAATGCGGGCGGCTGCGCAGCGATCTTTTACAAGTAGAAAATGGATGATACAAAATTTTTAACTTGACAATATCTGAAGCGGACTGAATGCTATTTAACATTTGATGAGAACTTCTTGATGTTCTGATCCCAATGGTAGGTATGAACTTCCTAGTAACTCTCGAAATCATAACAGAAATGGGACAACATTGATTCGGACGATTTGAGAATTTCTCTTTCAACAAAATTCTAACTAGTAATACGTATTCCGCACCAAATTTCTTAAAAAGTTACAGTTCACATTTACGGTACATATCATAATTTGAATTCAGAAGTTTTGTCACTCTAGCTCGAGCTAGGATCCCAAATCAACGTTTTCCTACTGTATCTATATTTACTGATTGTTGAATTCTATCTACCGTATCTTGTTGCACGCGTGCCAATTTTAAGTTTGCATGAAACAACCCTAAAAAGCAAACAAAGGGAATTACGACATGTTGAAACTACCGTAATCTGGGGGAATAAAAGAAGCAATATTTGAATGAAGCTCTGAAGATGAGCGGGAGCAACCGGAATAAATAACAGAGGAAAAATGCACGCAATTATATTTTCGAAACTTACATGCAGGCTTCATCCCAGCGGTATAGCATTTCGCTAGACGACATTCTCTGCATACCAATCTCATGCTAAAATGAATTTCACATGGTTCATCAGAAGCACATTCATACTTTAAGTCTAGTGCAACAGTACGACGGAAAAATGCGGCACATGCCTAAAAATATAAAATCTAATAAAATAATAAAACAAATGACTAACAAACCTTACAACATCTTCCTCCAAAATGAAGCGTATGAGCTGTGGGAGATTCACAAACGGCACAAAGAGGTGCCATCTGAAACATATTTTTTTAAATATAAAACTTTCTTTCTCGTACAAACTAATTTCAAAAATGGCAAAAAATTGGAGAACGGCAGAGTTTATATATATGAAGACGAACCATACATCATAGATTAGTGCGCGACAAGCGAAACATGAGAATCAATATGCTCAAACGATCGTTCTCTGAGCTTGTATGGACAACCGACAAAACACTATGTACTCTTTCTGGACTCGGTAACGAAGAACGTTCAATTTTTTTCTTTGCGCAAAATGGATTTGAGAACAAAAAATAACAAGACCGGGAGGAGGGGGGTGAACAATGAAGTTAGTAGTGACACAAGTTTGTTCAATGAATGAAAAAAGTCAAAATGTTTTTAAAGAGGATTCTTGGTTCAAAAAATAGAGTAGGGGGGGTTTATGGTTTTTAAAGGTGATGCTATCAAATGTTGTGGTCCCAATATGGACTCAAATCTGAAGTATACTTCTTGAAAACAATACCTAGCATTGAGATTTTGACTAAATAATGAGTCATTACAGTAGCTTCTTTTTTTATTCTTGAAGGCGTGGTTTGAAATGAAGCTGATGTCAATTTGATCGATTACTTCAATTTCTTACATTTTTTGTACGTGAGGTTTACAAAACCTTGTTTTATGAACCTCTTTTTCACTACTTTGATAACAATTAGAGTCAAAATTAACATTCCAAGATAGTTCCAAGATAAAATCGAAAAAGTTTAGATTTGAATGTAACAAGGGAACCTATTGTACTCTACAGAAGCGATTTCGCTGAGAGCTCACGTCGGGGAAAGAGCTCAAGCCAGAGAATAAGCATTTTTTTGAAGCGCAAAGTATCTGGTCTGAATATATTCTTCGGTCCAATAGAATAAGATATATTAACAAAATAGCATCTGAATTTTATAACAGTTTCTCTTATGAATCTTTGATCGTCAAAATAGAAAATGATGACTATTCTGGCGTACAGCAACAAACAATGACATTCCCAATTTACATTGATGACAATTCAAAGTCCCAAAAAGCGAGTTCTTTCTGCAATATAATATATCTGATCAAAAGATACAATTAAAAAATGTAGGGCATTGCACAAACTACATTTGACACACGAAGTAGTTCAACGGAACATTTTTAAAAACATAATAACTAGTATCAATAACTAAAAATCTAAAGCGTTTGTAAAAATATCGAGGGGAATTTTTCAACGCGGTGTTAAATTTCTACGAAATTTCCAGGTACTTCCCTTCTTATATTTCCCGAGTTGTTACTTTGGTTTAGCGATTTCGAAATTTAGATCCACTTCTAAAAATAGCTAACACTCAATTTAGAAAAAAAATTTCAAAACGCTTTCAAAAAATCGGAAGTAGTGTGCGGAATTCATTAGTAAACATTCTCCAAATAGGCAATGAGCCAAGCTCCGCCTATCAGACAAGTTTCAACAGCTACAATAATACAGATCAACATCTTTGTGTAGGCGAACCTTGGCTCATCACCAAAACCGTCGTTCTCAATGGAGCGCGTTGAATCAAGGAAATAATAGTTCTTCGTAGTTTTAGAGAATTCGTGCGGAAGCTCCCCGTTTTTTTTCAGGTGGTTGGATTTTGAAGTCATCGAAACAAAGTACATATCTTTCGAAGGAAGTTCAGTCAAATGATATTAAGAAAACCTAAAAATTAACATGAACGGATTAGAGATTATTGTACTTGCTAAATCCTTTAAGCTATTTTAAACTGCAAATAATAATAAGGAAGCTCATTCGGAATCATTCGGCTTCATAGTACTTGGCATCCTCCAGAAAACAGTGTAGGGAATCAGATTCAGAATTCACGCAATTTTGTATAAAAGATAGTAACATCTGGTTATTGTCAAGATGAAAATTCCTGGCCGCTCGTTTGGCGTAGCAACGTAGGGAATTTCTTCGCAAAACGATGAAAGGAGCTGAGGTTGTTGTACTTCCGTTGTACTAGCTCCTTCCAACGCGTAGCGGTCGCGTTGCGAGGAAATTCCCGATTGCTACTGTCAACTCAAATATTCTTGATCATGCAAGTTGGTTTTGATCTACCCAGAAAAGCTAAGTCTCTCACACAGTCGTGCTATTTTTAAATGCAAGCGGAGCGCTGCGGTCTTTTAGTAGAAAATGGATGATCCTAAATTTTTGAGTTGACAATACGCAAAACGAGCGGCCAGGAATTTTCATCTTGAAAATATAAACGTGAAGCCCAATAAACTTACTTAAACCGTTCGGATGCACACGTTTAGTAGAATCCAAAATTTCGAGAGATTCAAAACTTAGTTGAAATGAGGAAATCCGATAAAAATACAAATTTTAACTTAGGAAGATCATAGACCCCAAGTTGATGCTAAAAATGTTAGCTACTCCTATTGACAAATTTAAGAAAATTCGAGAACCGTGATCATATGTCCAAAGTTTTTACTTAAATAACGTAACTATTTTTTAAAATGCAATATGTGCAAAATTTTGATAAAAACTCATAAAAACTCAACTTTAGATATTTAAAAAATATGAAACCGAATGCACTTCTGAACTTATGATACATTGGTCTTACCACAAAGGAAGGCTAATGAGTACTTCAAGAAATATTTTATAAAACATCATGTGTACTTCCCGTGGGCGAAGTTGTAAACAAAATGATGCTTCTTCTCTACTAAACAATACCTTTACTTCAATGAAGCACACAAGGGCGTGGTTTATGATCTTTAAAAGCGACAGACATAAAAATTCAAAAGGACAAAAAAGTACTGTATTTCCCTAATGTCAAATATTCCAACTAGACTAAATTACGGAAGGTGCAGTTGAGTTGAAGGGCGTGGAAATCGCTTCCCCCCCTCCTTCACCATCACCAACGAAACAAAAATTATTGAAAAGAGAATTGTATACAACGAAGAGGAGCCGAGAGCAGAGTTCATTTGCTCATTTTTTGTCATTTCTCCGTGAAAAAGAATAAAGAGGTGTGCAAATACATGTGTACATACATGCACAGAAAATGTATTTACTTGCCACCAAGGAAACATTTTTAGGACGACAACGGTTGGGGAAAAAAATGCAGGCTGGAAACAAACAAAAATTTCCACTAAATTCTCTGCGTTTCGTCGAATTATTTTCCCCCCATCTGATTCTTCATTCTAACTAAATAACCAAAAAGGGGGGGGGTAAATGAAGAAGAAAATGAATTGAACGTTCTGCGGCCATGTTACTGAATCGCACGTGAATTGCAGGTTTCAAAAATATATAAATTTATATATAAAATTTAGAAATAAAATTAAATAAGATAGGTTAGGTAAGGTGGGCGGAGCATCCATAACATTATCATTGAACCAAGAAAAAAAATTCACAAGGTTTTCCAAACCGAAAAAACAACGGAAAATCCCAAGGAATCGTAGAAAATCGTCATCGGAATAAGTAGAAGATAAGCGATCTGTAAAGAAGAGAGACGGAATTTGTCGTTGCCTTCCTTCCTCCCCTAGTCACCCTCATTGTTTGAGAATTGGCTACATTGTGGCTTGTTATATTGATCATCTGATCGAACGATTTTTTGATATTTTGAGAAGACGTTTTTTCGAGTAGCTCGATTGATTGGAAACACTAAAAAATTGTCTAGTAAAAGATATATATTATAAAAATTATCAAGTTGTGAGAAGCGAACAAAGTTTTGTTTTGTGATATTTGTTTCCCCGTTGGACATTGATAAAAGGCAACACAAGTTGCGTTCTCTGTGGGGGGAGGGAATCTTTGATTCGTTATATGAATTGTTTCGGTGGTTTTTTGTTCGACCGTCTATAGTTTGAATCTGGAATCAAAAAAGATATCTTCAAGTTCTTAAAGTCTTTTCTGAAACTAGAATTCTAAGAATAGTTTAAATTATTATTTGTGGGAGCACTACGAGCCATTTCGGCCTGTAAGTTTTTTGGTGTTGAAGATTTTGCTTTTTTTAGTTCACGATTTACTTCAAGAATGTTCCAGACAAAAATGTAAACTGATTATGAGAACAACATATATGCTGGTTCGAATCCGGTCTGGTGAAGATCGATTTTTGCGAAGCTATCTCCCGAACCTCATTTGAACATATATTACCATTTAATTTAACTGTATTTCACTTCAGGCCAAAAATTCTGATAAGTTTTTATTTTATTGGAAAATAATTGACATCCCGAACGCATACACGAACGCATGAGTTGCTTCCAACGAAAATTGGGATATGGTTTTGAAATTTAAAAAAAAACCAAACATGAATTTCTAGGCCATTTCTAACCCCCATGCTGTTGAAGAAGTTTTTTTTCGGGCTTTTGAAATAGGTTTGTGGCGAGAATTTTAAGAAAAAATAAATTTTATTAGTCAATACTAATTGTGTTATTTTCGAAACGTTGATCCACTAGAACTGATGAGCAGTTATAAATAAAGCTCAGTTCTCATAGGTTCTCATAGGATCAGTTCTCCACTAGAACTTGATCCACAAGAACTGATGAGCAGTTTATAAATAAATCTAAGTTCTCTTAGGATCTCATAGGAATAATTTAATTATAATTTGGAATTGTTCACATTCTAAGGAAGAGGAATTCTGAAACTATGAACTATTAATCAAATTGTTTCCATCAGAAACGTTTTTGACAACTCATTTTTGCCCGAATCTCGGAATGTTTTTAGCTGGAACTAAAACGATGATACAATCTAAGAGATCAAAGTGGCCATTGAAGCATGTTTCGTTAATCTCGTAAGAATAATCGATAGCTCGGCCTGATATCCTGATTAGTCCTTAGAGCTATCAGATATCAATATTGTAATTATCGTAGAAGCAAAATATTCAAAGTTGCAAGAGCGCTCTATTGAAAAACGTGTTGGGAGATTACCAACAGGTTCTCGGCACGTAGAATCCACAGAAAAGGAGATGCCGTCCTCGGATTACATTTTTAGTTTGAGACTGTTTGCAAAAATCGATTAAGAGTGAAGAAAAATGGTGACAACTTTGTTACCCCAATGCTTTTTCCTGCATTCCCCAGAAAACAAAAAACCACACAAGAAATATAAAAATGTGAAACTATACTTTAAAAATAGATTGAATCTTGTGGAAATCGACAACGTACGTATTTTGGTGATAGTAGTGAACTGATGCCATTTCCATCTTATTTTAAATGTCTATCTTAACGTGGTTTTGTATAGAATGTGACTGTTTTGGGTCCATTTTATGATTTGTACACGTTCGTCAAATTTGTCATTTTGTAATCGCTTTAATTTAAATGTTTTATTGAACAAACAGGAAAACTTTCTGAATGTTCATTTTTTTCCAAATGACAGTGGATTTCTTTTGAAAATTTGAAATCTTAAAACAAAAGTTGTATTTTCAAGATAAAAATTTCTGAGTTTTGCGGAGTGTCGTTGGGAATTTACTCGCAACGCGCAAGACCAACTGAGAAATTTGAATTTGAGCGCGTTGCGGTCGCATTGCGAGGAAATTCCCAACGACACTCCGCAAAACTAGCGGCCAGAAGTTTTTATCTTGACAATACCGCACACAGTGGGTAGCCATTTATTCTGTTTTTTCAGGTGCCAATGAGAAGCAGCAAATCAATCACGTCGTTTACAATCGAGGTTACTGTACTCAGGAAAAGCGATGCACCGGTGCAGTCCAATTTTGTTCGGGACTGCACCAAAATTTGTCCGGGACTGCACCGCACCTTCATTTTTCCGGGGCAGTCCCGGACGAAAATGGTTCAAAATTCTCAGGAAAAGCGATGCACCGGTTCGGTGCCATTTTGTTCGGGACTGCACTAAAATTTGACCGGGACTGTACCGCACCTTCATTTTTCCGGGACAGTCCCGGACGAAAATGGTTCAACATTCTCAGGAAAAGCGATGCGCTGGTGCAGTCCCATTTTCAGACGCTTTCCGAAAATTCCGGACAAAAAAGAAGTGCAAGAACAAAAAACTTCAAAAAACAAAACCGAAAATTTCTTGGATTCGAGTCAGCGTGTTTATCAAAAATTCATTCAACTTAAAAATTGGGAAAACTTTTTGCGAAAGCAGTAAAATTATATCTCAAATGAGCTATGCCTCATTTAAAAAAGCCGAAAACGATTAAGGCGCTACCCTTTCTGATTTTCTCTTCAAAAATCTTAATGAAAGTAGCGGAAATGTTGTACTTTGATTGAGAATAGAACCAGTATGGATTTCTGAAATTTTCGTCCCAAAAATATTGAAAATGGGAAAAGTTATAGCCCATAACTTTTGATCACGAATTTGATGAAATTTCGCATACAGGTCATTTGAAGCACAAACCATTGATAATGGATTGTCAAAGTTTTAATATTGTTCTTCTATAGATCAAAAACTGCGGCACAAAAACCACTCGAGATTATCAAAATTGACTCACAAAAACGATCCAAGCACCTTTCAATACATGTGACCAAGCAATATATTTGTTCATCAGTTTAGTAATGATGAAAGTTATGTTATTTGTGAAAGTTATGTTATCAGTTTTGAAGATTTACACAATGACCGAAGCAAGATACAATAATTCACCTTGCAAAAAATGAAAATTAGAGTTTGCTAAGAAAAAAAAACTACTGTATTTTAACAATCATCTTTCAATCTATAAGTTCACAAAACGTGCGCCCTATTTGGTTTCTAGAACAATAGTTATGCTTATCCAAGTACTCGTATATGTATTCCTATGGAATTCTGGCGCTAGCGCACATATAAGTGCACCACCCCCCTTTTCCCGCATGGTCAGGTTTAGTCAAGCGGTTCAACGTCTCGTATGTCAAGCAAGCAGGAGTTCAAGTCGTCGCGGGTTCGATTCCAGGAGGCCTCTCGCAGCCATTGCAACCCACACGACGCAGGCGGCGAGACATTTATTTGCACCGAACCGTCCAAATTTTGTCCGGGACTGCACAGTTTTATCCGGGTTTTGCCCCGGGACGCGTCCCGGGACAAATTTCGGTGCAGTCCCGAACAAAATGGGAATGTTCCGGTGCATTGCTTTCCCTGAGTAGCGAACAAAAAACAAATTACAAAACCTGAATTGTTTGCAAGTCAACCTTTGCCCAATAATTATTTTTTAAAGTAACGAAGTTTGATGATAATTATTTGTAAGGGGCTGAAATTTTCTAAAGAGAAGCATTAGCAATTTTGCTGACTAAAAAACTCATTCGTAAACTACTTAACTTTTAACATAACATGAATTCAATATTACCAGGTTTTGGAAAAAAGGCAAGCATTTCCAAAATTTTTTGAGCCAATAGGAAATAATTCCGCCTTTCCGTAAATCTACAGTAATCTTGTTCATTGAACGCGGACTAGTCTCTTCGAAATATAGAAAAAAGTACTTAAGATCACAAATATTCATTTAAACAAGGTGAAAAACTCAAATAAGAGCAATAAGAATTACATTATCTTACGACGGGGGAAAACTCAATTCCTTGAAAAATTATCAAATTTCCTTGGTATAAGGAAGTGAAAACGTCGCAATTTCGATATAGATGTTTGGAGTAGACAAGAAAAAGTGAAAATAAATAAATTTCAACAAAAATCTCGGTCGTTTTCACAAATCTCACAATTTTTTTTAAAGATTGTGGGGTAGCCGTTGCTGGCGTGATTCCAAGTTCAAAGATGGACTGAAAGAAACAGCTGATGACGCAAAACTAAAAAGAGAGAAGAGGAGAATTGGTTTTAATCGGGAGTGAGAAACATGAGAACATCTGTTTTTTGAGACGTGCATTATGTCCCGAGTGCAATAGATCACACATCACTTTTCATTGATCGATCACTATAAACCGTTTCGTTGGTTTTTCATGGAAGGAAGGTGGAATTAGGGATTCAATTTCTGGTCCCAAAGAGGGTCACAAGGATTTTAATGTAGTTCGGGGGTATTATAAAAAATTTTATTTACAGATTGGTTTACCAGAAGTTAAAAACAACTCATTGAAAGCATAGTTTTTTATTAAAATTAGGCTAAATTAACTTGTAAAATACTGTAAATTCACTTTTTTCCAAATTCGCGAGTGCCAGATCATTTTTAGATTTTAGATCTTCCGGGTTTTAAACGACAAACTTTCATTAATAGAAATATTTAAAAAATTTGTCAGTAATGAACATTTTGAAACAAACTTCGATGCCTGAGAATCTTTAGAACTGTAAATTCACAGAGTTGATAATATCGACTTTTAGGGGAATTTTTGAAATTATAGAAAAACCAAAAGAAATATATAAAAATCTTCAGAAAATATTCTCTAGATTTTGAAATTTGAAGAAATTTTTATTTAAAGGAGGGCTTTACGGAGATAATAAATGTACCTTAAATGAAAATAGACTTCATTCTCATTCCAAATCTGTTTTTAAAATTTTCTAAAACCAACTAGAAGCCGAGAAAATGAGCTTCAAAACAATGGCCTAGAATAAGTTTCCACCTGGCCGAACTTTTTCCTATGAGCTTTTTTCGTGTTTCGTTTATAAATAGTTATGTTAGTCCTTTTTAAAATGTCCTTTTTAAATTATATTAGTCCTTTTTAAAATTTTTTAAAATTAAAATTTTTGTTTTTTTCATTTTTGTTTTGGATTCTCATGCCTGCGGACTAGTTTTCGCCGGTGGCCCCTTTTTCTAGGCCATTGTTTTGAGGCGGGTTTTCTCGTCTTCTAGGTGGTTTTAGAAAATTTTAAAAACTGATTTTGAATGAGTATGAAGTCTATTTTCATCCCAGATGCATTCATTATCTCCGTAAAGCCCTCCTTGTTTTTCCTAATTCCGTTTAACTTTTTGTTATTTTAATCTCTCATTCATTGCAAAACCATAGTTTCTGGTTATAATAGACTGTAAACAGAACTTTGATTTTTAAAAACGAATGATGTAAAACAAAATAAAACTGTCTAACGGTCTTTAACCATTTGTTATGTTTTTTCAACGAAATTCATTTGATTTTAACTATTTTTCGGAGTATCTGATTTCATATGACTTTCACTATGTATTTTTATTTTGTTAATTCTGCACGTATTCCAACATAGATAATATATTGAACGAAAAAGAAGCAATGTCATTTAAAGAAGGGATGAAGCGTCAAAAATACAACCCGTTGTACATATTAAAATCAAAATATCAAAATTAGCAGCCAGAGGCGGGGAATGAACAGAAAAGACCAACAAAACAAAATAATATTTCGGAAAATACTGATGTCTGGGAGGGAAACAGGTGCAAATTAACAAACATTTTTTAACAAGTACGTTTTCCGTAAAACTTTTTATGAATTTCGAGAAGTGCAAATAAAATAAAATTCAAAGAAACACATGACACAATTATGAAAATATTTACTCTCACCAATGCTCAAACGTGAAGAATATAACATTTTTTAAATTCCTCCCCCTTAGAATTTTGAAATTATAGACGACTAATCTGTAAGCTGGAATCGAACTGATAATTTTTAATTTTCCGAATTCGACAATTTTATGGGTCATTTTTCAAACGGTAGTCACCATTTACTGGTGCTTTTGATTCACCAACATTTATTTTTAACGTTTTCGACCCCTAAATACAGCTTGTCAGTTAACACGATCCAAAATCAAGGCAAAAAATCAAAATTCGAATGGGATCCCAGGTGGTCCAAAGAACAATACCGATATGTAGACAAATTCAAATAATTGTGTTTCGCGCCAATTCCGACCGCGTTGCACGGACAACGACCGCGTCGCACGGACACGCGGGAATTCAAATTTTGATTTTTTCAACTTTGGACCGCTGCTATGACGCGTGTATTTATCGGTGTGCTTTCGCATAAATTGCATTGTACTAATTAGAGAACGCTCTAATTTTTGAAACTAAGACCAGGTAGGGTCAAATTTACTGAACAGCTGTCTTTAACCCTGCGAACCAGAGTATACTCAGGAATTTTCAGTCTGGGAAACATTTAGGCTGAAAAATTTCCAAAATTCACACTTTACACACCTAGCAGACAAGACTCCAAATCATCAAGGAAATGTGGAAAATCTGCAAAACATTCATAAATTTACAAAGAGCAATACAACGAGAAAGAAATAACACATGAGACTTCAAGACCACAAATAAAAACAAGGGAATTTCATAACATTTAAAGATTTTTCCTCATTTTCTTCATTATTCAAATACAAAAAAAGCAAAAGAGCTGCGCTCCATAGGTATAAATGTAAAAATAAAAATAAAAATTTGATTCATAAATATTATTACTTGAGTTCATCAAAAATGTCGATTGAAGATCGGCTTATTGCAGTCAGCACCGCATGAGTCACGAACTTTCTTCCAGTAACCAATGGTGTTTCTGTAATTTTTAAAAAAATGTATGAAGTTGAGTTCATATTGGATATTGCTATGTTTTTGTATTCGAGAGTTATCTTAAAATACAAAAAAAAGAGCACCCGGGATCAAAACTTTGGTCTCAAAAACGACCAACATGAGCTCACGTGCGCTCAGAAGTTCCGATTCCTAGTGCCATTTTTTTGCAGTTCTACTTTTTTTGCAATTTTTCACTATTTTTTCGGTATAGAAAATTGAATTTTAAATCGATTGAACAACATTTACAAAATGAATACAGTCCTCCTTTAACTGGAAACCTAATCTGAGTACTTGGTTCGTTAAATTGTGCATCACGGGTGTCTGTATTAATTTGGACTAATACTTAGAAGTCGAGGAAACGAGAAAAAACTTTGAAAACTCGTGCATTTTTGAATACCAGGATAATATTCATAACCTGAACCTTACCTATCTCTACACCCATTCGCTCCTCCATCGTGTATCCTTGCAATCGTCTCACAATCCGACTTTCCATAACATTTCACTCGATACCGGCTGGCAAGCGTCTGGAACATTTAAAGATTTTTTCTCAGCCACTTCTAAATTGCTCTTTGTTGTCTATTCTTTTGTTTCGAATTTTTTTTTTCAACAATGTGCTAAACAATAGTTTTCTCTGAAAACGGTGACGCAATTCCATGTCATCTCTATTCAATTTGACGAGTTCGAAATATTGTTAAGAGGGCACTTGAAAACAAGAATATAAAAAAAAGGAGAAAAGGATTTGTTACTTACCCTTATACATTGCGAAGAGCATTGATAGTCCTGAGCACATCTCATCCAGCTGTATTCTTCGCTTTCGTCGTCTTTTTTTCCGGGCTGGTAGCATTGCTGAAAATTTGAATTACAGATTTTACATCCTTTAATACAAAAAATACCTGAAATTGATAAATATTAAGTCTGAAATATCCACATCCAGTTCTTTCAAACTGATCAATTGAACAACCAATTGGAACACATCCTGAATCTGCGTCACACATTGCCAAAAGACACGAATTGTCGCCTTCAACTGAGATTAAGAAAAAATAAATAGAACTCGAAAATACGTATATTTTCGCATAAATTTAGAAAAACTTTCCAGAAAATTATAAAATTTTATTTCAAAGCCATTTCAGTGTGCCAATCGGCGAATTAAAAGGAAATCCTTATCTAAATTCAAAATTATAAAAAATTCACCCACCAATTATGGATTTGCTCACATTTGCAGCCTACTTTATTTTGGACCCAATCGGAAAAAATATTGTTTATAACTTTAAAAATAATTAAAAATAAATCTTTGTAAATTTTTCAAAAAGAAAAGGTTTTTTTCCAAAATTTCTTTAAAGGAGGGCAATAAGTGTACCTTAAATGAAAATAGACTTCATATTCATTCCAAATCTGTTTTTAAATTTTTCTAAAACCACCTAGAAACCGAGAAAACACGCCTCAAAACAATGACCTAGAAAAAGGGGCCACCTGGCCGAACTTTGTCCTATGAGCTTTTTTCGTGTTTCATTAAAAAAGTTATGCAGAATGCTTATATTAGTCCTTTTTTATGTCTTTTTCATTTTTTTTTGGATTTTTCATGCCTGCGGACTAGTTTTCGCCGGTGGCCACTTTTTCTAGGACATTGTTTTGAAGCTCATTTTCTCGGCTTCTAGGTGGTTTTAGAAAGTTTTAAGAAGAGATTTGGAATCAGTATGAAGTCTATTTTCATCCCAGATGCACCCAGCTCCGTAAAGCCCTCTTTTAAATGTCAATAAGCTAAAATAGTCTGAAAATTAGGTTTTTAAAACATTTTTGGGAAGTTTGAACGAAGTTAAAAATTCACACAATCAAAGTAGTATTTAAAGGGGTGTACAAAAATTTATTAAAATCGAAATTCGTGATTGATAAATAACTACCTGTTCAACCACATTCACAAATGCCAAATTTACTACAGAACAGGTCTGAAAAAAGTGCAACTAGTTCAATATAGCTCGAAGATCCTAATTACTTTGCTTTAACTACTGAAGTTCGAGTTTCAGCCTTGAGCCGAAACATCAAATTTTAGAGCCAAAAATTATAGCACTGTTGTTCGACCAACAAAATCATAATAAAACATACCTCTGTCAAACATGAGTAATGAAAAAACTGCTGGAAGAATGCACAAAAAAGCTGAGATCAATAAATTAAATGACATCACTGAGATTTATTAGATTGATAGTCGGAGTAAGGTTTCAAGGCGGAATCATTTATTGCTGAAAAAGAGAAAACTTTAAAAAATAGAATTTTTCTAAAAAAAAATGTGAAGATGAAAAAAAAAGTGAACACTCACCAATGTCCAAAACTCCGCCCTTTTTGGTTGACCATTCATGTATGACGCTGAATACTGAATAATGGCGGATACGATTTAGTGATGTTGCAAAAATAGCTGAATTATATACGATTGGAACCCAGATTTGAATTCAATTTAAGCGGTTAAATGAGGAAATTAAAGTTGATTAATTTTAGTATAACGTCAATGGAAATGTCCGAAAAGGGAAGCAATGAAAATGAGATTTGGAGATGGTAGAGCTAGTAAAATTTTGTTGTTATTTTTTCAACTCGAAATTGATCTCAGCTGTTAGAAAATGAAGGTGTACGAAGTGATTAAAATATCTACTCACTTCATTTTTCATTATTTTAACACCTTGAGCAGGAATATCAAACATCAATCGATGTTAGTGGATACATACCACGTTTCGTTTATTTTCCGGGTTCATTTATCTCTTCTGCTTCAAGACAAAGATCAACTATACGAGCCAATTTTTTTTGATTAATGATTCTTTTGTCTACACCTTAGTTTAAAAATAATATAACGAGGAAATTTGTGGAACTTTTAATATTTGAAACATTTGGAAAACTATAACACACCAAATTATAATCCGCTGCAAGAAAAGTGAATTCAATAACTTACACGCCTATAAATAGTTTTTTTATTGATAAGAAAAAAATTTAGGAAAAAATCAGAAAAAATACACATTGGTCATGATAAATATCACAATGATCAGACAATTTTTATCATCAGACAATACATGTTTCGAATTTCGTACACTTTTATTGGCCATTACAGGATGGCTTTTATGTATGTGTGCATCAAAAATTACTATAATTATATATATATATATATATATATATATGTATGTATATATATATATATATATATATATATATATATATATATATATATATATATATATATATATATATATATATATATAAGTATTAAATAAATATATGAATCGCCTTAAAACTTTCTTAAAAATATATTTGGAATGATAAATTAACTAAAACTTCCTAATTTTGTAATAATGCCTTTTCACGGCGCTCTCCAGACTAGGTTGACTTTTACCTGCTCTGGCACGCATCGTCCACGCGCCCTGTAATCGGAGAGGGCTTCAATTGAACGGGTTTAATATTTTTCATAGGAAAAATAAATATTCCGGTGTAAGAACAAATAAAAAGCAAAGCTGTCTACGCTGTTACACCCTATCCAGGAAAAAGTGTCATCTAGTCTAATGATTACTTCTTTTTTTTAATTTATGATATTCGTTATGTTTATTTTTGTGGAACTTTTGATGATGATTTAAATAATAAATAAATAAAAATGACTTTTATAAAATGAGTTGTCAAAATCACAAAAATGTACCGGGGTACTGTAAAAATGTTGCATATGTTCGTTAAAGGCAGCTGGTCAGTTAACACGATCCAAGTCCAAGACAAAAAATCAAAATTCGAATGGTAGCCCACGTGGTCCAAAGAGCAATACCAATATGTAGCCACATTCAAATAATTGTGTTTCCCTCCAATTCCGACCGCGTTGCACGGACACCGACCGCGTCGCACGGACCCGCGCGCATTCAAAAGTTGATTTTTTCAACTTTGGATCACTGCTATGACGCGTGTATTTATCGGTTGGATTTCGCATAAATTGCATTGTACTAATGAGAAAACGCTCTAATTTTTGAAACTAAGATTAGGTAGGGTCAAATTAACTGAACATCTGTCTTTAATGAAAAAATAGGTTGAACATATAAAAGCGCCTTTCATTTGGAAATATTGTGAGATCAGCGATTTTAACAGTTTAAAAATCGGGGAAAATCGAAATTTTGCTTGAGTTTCAGTTTTTTTTCAACCGTGACCAAGAATGTCACACGAAACATAAAATAATTCAAAATTAAAAAATTCCAACTAATTTGTCTTTCTAAATATATTTTTCACATTTTTGGAAAGTTTCCCAATGATGGAACATTTCCTTAAAAAGTTATAGCATTTTGTGATGCACAAATACATAAAAGCCACTCTGAATATGTACGAAAAGATGATCGAAATAGAAAAAAAACACTGAAACAAAAGTGTTATCAATTAATCAATCAGTCGTTCAATAAAAAAGAACATAACAAAATTTTATAAACTTGTGATTATCGTGCAATGTTTTGTTTATTGATTGTAAACATCAAACTATAATTCCACTTTTGTTTTTTGAAATCTTGACAAAAATTCAGTGTCTTTTTCTTCAATTTTTCATAAATACGTGCCTTCAGGCGAAATGTAGACGGAAGGAATACAAACAAGACGACGTTTCCGTACAATGGTCCTTGAGCTTAGGAAAAAAAACGCAGTACGCATTTTACTGGAGCATCACAATGATGACGTAAGTTTCATCATAATCGTTTTGAAAACAACCATGAGAGGAGGAATGGGGGAAAAAAGTAAAGCCTAAAGTATTATTATTATTATTTTTGAAAAAAAAACGTATTTATTTTTGGTCAAGTAAGAAAGCTCACAGTTGTCTCAAATTTTGGGTAGTTTACGATTTTGGTATGATGAAAAATGTGGGGCGATTTTTTTTCAAAACAAAAGTTTTAAATGCTCGATTTTCAACAGTTGGGATAAAAGGGAAACAAGAAGTAATTAATGAAAATATTTTTAGAAACCTATTATTACGAAAAATGTGAATTTTCCTCTGGGAATTGAGTAAAACGGCAATCTTTGGTGCTCAAAATTTAAACTATTTATTGATTTTCATGATGCAAAAAAGCCGAGGTTGAAAATAAGCGCTTTATTTATTTGGTTGTTATTCATGGTTACATATTTTGATTCATTTGAAGTAGCACACTGTCTTTAAGTCTACGTTGTTCGATAAACCCTAAAATTAGATGTTTAGAACTTGATCATTTTTCCGCAATACATCCTGAACAAAATATTTCTGTCTGCAAAAATGTTGTGATTTGATCATCGGGAAACGTAAACATTTTGCTCTGTATTTAATTCTTCTTCCGTTTCATTTATCATCAATTATGATTATTCTACTATTCATTTTTATTACTTTTTCTTCCGCTTTTTCAGACCCAGTTTGTTCGTTTGAAAATGAGATTGTCAAATTGACATGGGGGGTAATCAACATTCAAATTATTCAAATAGATTCTGAAGAGTTTTCAGGTGAACAATGGTAATCTATCAATCGTGTTTCAGCACAATAAATTGAGAGATGGACGATGGACCGCGCTTGCATTTGGAAATGGTCCTGGAATGGTAGACGAATCATTGCTATCAAATTAGAAATTGCAATTTTTCAGACCATGTTAGAATCGATAATCATTTCAAGAAAAGATAACGAAATTCGAGTGCGAACCGGCTATACGCCAAAATATAAAAAAGTTATATATGATAGAGAATCATATGTCACCGTTGTTGAAAAAGATATCAACGGGGATGTTTTGAAAATCGCTATTAGCAGACCATTAGGTGAAGCCGGACCTAGAAACTTTTCACTTGATCGGTGTATCAATTGGAATATTGTACCAGGTGGAGGGTTGTTGGAGGATCATCAGCTGGAGAAACACCACGGTGGAGCATACAAAATCGAGGTTTGTAAAAACGAAACAGATATGAATAGAACTCCTGTAAAAACAATTTTCCTGGAACTTTCAGAAAATATTTTAGTCCCTTATCAGATAAAGGCTTCTTGTAAAGTTAAAGGCGCTGTATCAATTAATTTACGACAGCGCCAAAGTTCAAAAAATACTGAATTTGGAATAATTAAATATTTTATCAATACTAATTTCATTGTTATAACATTGAAATAACCAGCCGTTTTCCGCAGTTTCTGGAAGCTTCTAGAATTATCTAGAACATTCTGGAAACTTCTGGAATTTTCAGGAAACTTCTGGAATTTTCTGGAAGCTTCTGGAATTTTCTGGAAGCTTCTGGAATTTTCTGGAAGCTTCTGGAATTTTCTAGAACATTCTGGAATTTTCTAGAATTTTCTGGCATTTTGTGAAGCTAGTGGAATTTTTTGGAACACTGTGGAATTTTTTTTAAAGCTTCTGGAATTTGTTTTAGATTTTTTTGAAGCTTCTAGAATTTTCTGGAATATTCTAGAATGCGAACACACGCACTCCCTCAACGTTTTATTATATAGTATGATACCGAAATAACAATGAAAACACTTCTAAAAAACTAGACATGAGAAAACACGGTACCCGGAATCGAACTTTGTTGTCAAAAACATAGAACATTCGGTCAAAATTTATATTACGATTATCCCAAAATGTTAATGTTTCAGATTTTTACAAAAATTTTTTTAAACCTTTTTCAGAACGTCTGCGCTGCTGATTGTACCTTGAAAACAATGCTCCTTACCAATCGAATCCAATAAATGAATAGCGATCAATTGTTCCTCTCCTTTGAAAATAAACCAAACTTGAAACACATGTTATCTAATATTTAAGCCAACAAACACTCTAAAAAAAACTATTTTTTCACTGACAGTAAAGTAAGTGCATGTTTACATAAAAGAGAGCTACTTGGCAGATTGTTAAACTAGGCACCCCATCTTTTTTTATACGGGCAATTTTTACAACAAACGTGTGGGCTACAAATACCACGGAACAAGTCGAAAAGAGTAAATAATGAAACGAAGTGAAGTATAAAAGAGTCGACCAGAGGTTTCGAAACGTATACTCACCTCCTAAGATGTTCAAATCCATCATTTTCTTGTGTTTTGTTTCTTTGGCATCATGCAAAACTTGCAAATATACCGGCTCAAATTTCGATGTTAATTGGGCTTATGTGAACAATTCTGTTCTTATGCAATTCCAACAACAAAAAATTAATAATGATGAATGGACTGGAGTCGCTTTTGGAGTAAATGAGGTAAAATTAATAACACTTATTATAATATACTGAAAATGTTCGATTTCCAGACCGAATCGATTATTTTCACTGTTGCCAACAATGGTAATATTACTATTCGACCAGCAAGAGTTGCCCAAAAATCTGTGCCACAATTCGACACTTTCTGGAACCCAACCACTACCACCACGACTCAATCACCTACCACTCTTTCGAGCATTTTATTGAACAGCACAGTTATCGATTCAACAACTGCATCGAGTGTCACCACCCCATCGAGCACCACTACCTCTACCACTACCCCATCAAGCATCGACCAATCAAGTCTCATTGATGTTAAATTTTCCCATTACTTCATCAGTGAAAAGACATTGAGCACAATTATCTCATTCCCATTGAACTTCAATGGTAACATGCTCCAATATTGTATCACATGGAGATTCATTCCACCAACCAAGATCAAGAACGGAAGCTTGGAAAAAGCTAAAGGATCCAAAGATTTGAAGGTAACTTTGCAAAAAATATTTTTGAACTAAAAATCCCATAATTTTTCAGGAAATCTGCCCAATGGAATGCAACTAAATCACCACCTTTTGGACAAAGGGCCGCTTTTTCTCGCCATGTAAATACAAAAATACAGGGTGTTTCTTTCTGTAATATGATTCTTGTTCTGTATTAATTTGGTTTCAAAATAAATCAGCATTATTGATCGATTTGTTCATTATATAAACATAAAATCGATGGAATTTATATCGTCCAGAAAAAAAAATTTGAGAATTTGTTTGCAGAGCACAAAAAAAGTGGCAAAAAATATTTCGGGCGTTAAATGTTGTAAAAATAAAAGAAAGTGTAGGCGCTGAAAGTTTTGTAAAGTTTAAGTGAGTGGTGTTCAAACAAAAACCAAACAAATAGTGCCATTCTAGTTAAGGTTTTTTTTAAATTTTGAAATTGATATTTGAACTGCCACTGATCACAAAAAGAATCTGATTAACAAAACACATTACGATTTTTGAGCATTTGGTCTTATGAGAACCAGTTGAGTCATTTTATAAATAGTCAATGTTAGTCTAGGTTTAGAATTGTGCTGATTGGTCTTTAAACTTGAGGAAATTTTAAATTTAAAGGCAGCGTTTTAGTTAAAATCAAAAGCGAAACATAGAACTCAAAATGGGGGCCAGAGAAAACAATAAAAATATGTAGCCACATTCAGATAATTGTGTTTCGCGCCAATTCTGACCGCGCTTCACGATCCGGCGCGCATTCAAATGTTGATTTTTGTCACTTTGGACCGCTACTATGAAGCGTGCATTTATCGGTGTGATTTCGTATAAATTGCATTGTACTAATGAGAGAACGCTCTAATTTTTGAAAATAAAATCAGGTAGGGTCACATTAGCTGAACAGCTGTCTTTAAATTCAGTTTGTGGTCTCAGAAAACAACCCTTGATTTGATAGTGTTAAAAATGTACAGTGTTATTTACAGTAATAGAATAAGGCGTAAATAAATATCCAAAAAATGTGCTAGAATAAAAAATCTGTCAAAGTTACGATCAGTGATAACGTTCGTTAAAAATCTATAGAGAATGTTAAAAAATAAAATGGCGTAATATACAGTAGTGTATCTGAAGATGCTGGTGTATTTGAAAAACGACTGCTAAAAGTCAAAACCTATTATTTACTGATTAGAAAAGTGAAGTACCGTACTTTAAAGGGATTATTGGCCAAGTTAAAGGCAGCTTGTCAGTTAACACGATCCAAATTCAAGGCAAAAAATCAAAATTCGAATGGGATCCCAGGTGGTCCAAAGAACAATACCGATATGTAGGCACATTCAAATAATTGTGTTTCGCGCCAATTCCGGCCGCGTTGCACGGACAACGACCGCGTCGCACGGACACGCGGGAATTCAAATTTTGATTTTTTCAACTTTGGAGCGCTGCTATGACGCGTGTATTGATCGGTGTGATTTCGCATAAATTGCATTGTACTAATTAGAGAACGCTCTAATTTTTGAAACTAAGACCAGGCAGGGTCAAATTAACTGAACAGCTGTCTTTAAAACATTTCAGGATTTCTTCGCCGTTGGAATACTACACTAGAAATTTAAAAAAAAACAGTTCTTTCATTGGATTTCGAATATGACGAAAAAGATCTACCAATATCCTGATAAAATAATCCGGCACGCATTCAAATGTTGATTTTTGCAACTTTGGACCGCTGCTATGAAGCGTGTATTTATCAGTGTGATTTTGCATAAATTGCATTGTACTAATGAGATAATTTTTGAAACTAAGATCAGGTAGGGCCAAATTAACTGAACTGTTGTCCTTAAAAGCAAATTTTGAATAATTTAGGTGCTTTCGACCCCGTAAATGATATTTGTGGCGAATATCGGCTAATGGGAATCCACCTTTGTGCGTAATCGGCTATTGACAGAAAGTTACCCTGTTTCAAAAGCTCGTTTCTTTAAAATATAAATTTTCTGAAAAAAACTTACTATATTTGTTCAGTAAACTATAAAACTATTATTTTTTGTTCAACATTGAACTATTAAACTACCACCCACATATTTGTCTTATGCCCTTTTGAATAATATATCGCAACAAAAAACTCGCCTTCAGAAAATATGAAGCATTTTCTGTTCTTTGTCCGAAAAAAAAGCAAGCTTCATTTTTGAAAATAGTTTTTGATCGTCATGTTACTCATTACTATTTGACAAAATCTTTAATCGTGTTTACAAACCACCGTCACTTTGCAAATTAAACGCATAGAACGGCAACGAAACACAAAGAAATGGCTACACGAATGAAAATTCATTTTTGCGTGTACAAAAAAGTACCAACTCCTATCAAAATCCAACATTATAATTCTGATTGTCAATATTGACCAACACAGCGTAAGGTTCAGTATTTAAGAAACCTTTTCGGTACCATTCTTATCCAGAAAATGTTCAATCAAACTATTCTTTCCGTGGTTTTGGTGATCGCTGGCTGCTCGTTTGCCGCCGCACAAACTTGTAGCTTTTCCAAATCTGGAATTAATGCAAACTGGAGGACGGTTAACGGAAGCATTCAGATTCAATTCCAAAATCAGCAAATTTCCAATAATCAATGGACAGCGATCGCATTCGGAAGTTCTATGGTAATTTCATGTGACGTTTTCTATTATCATTGAAAATGTTTGTTTTACAGCAAAACCTTCAAGTAATCATTTTCTCAGTTGTCAATGGGCAAATTAATGTAAATACTGGAGTAACCACTGGTTACGCGCCACCAACACTTGATAATCAATTATCAGCCATGGTTCAATATGTAAATCTTAGTGGAACGACATTGAATGCCGTTGTTACGGTACCAATTAGCTTCGATGGAGCTCAATTGAGTCAATGCCAAACTTGGAATGTAAGTTTAAGGGTGTTTCGCAAAATTAAAATTAATTAGGAATATTATTAAAAATTAAACGTGATCCACTTTTTAAATACTTTCCCTTTGAACATGCAATATTTAAATGATATTTAAATCACTCAAACTTTTTAAAAATTCAGTTTTTTTTAATGTTGTGCCAATTTACGACAGTAATCCGTTTAAATATTATAATTCGCAAAGCTTTACCTAAAAGCTATACCTTTTTAAAACAAATCTTGAGTTACAATTAAGATTTTCTCTAAATAGGCAGTGAAAATTTGAAACTTTTGCAGTTCGTCAAAGCCAGTCCAATGAACAACGGTCAAATTGGAAAACACAACTCAGATCCATTATCAATTCAAAACGTCTGCCCTACCCAATGTTAGGAGCATTTTCAGTGTTTTTTCTTATCTTGTACCACAATAAATTACTTTTGTTCCATCATGTTGCATTTCCTGCACATTTTCCAAAACAGGAGAGCAGGAATTCTCAAGAGTGCCGTTTTGGTTTCGTGTGCAAAAACTTCGTTTTTCTTCGCAACAACAACAACACAGAAGAAAAGAAGAGAAGCTTCTTCTTATATGGAATGTTCTTGTTCCATCTCGCTGGGATGATGAGTAAAATGGATGGATGAGATGGACTTCCACTTTATTCGTTTTCATCTAACTTACTTTTTTCTTTTATTCCTTGTTTCTTGTTCTTCTTGTCATTTTCGAGATTTTTTTGCAGGTTGTTTGAAGTGGAAGAGTAGAAATTGAAATGAAGGCGCCGAAGATTTTTGAACAGGTTAGTACTGAATTGAAAACAGTTCTTGAATTAATGTAGCCTCTCCAAAAACAAACCCTCAATGTGAAAAATCAGGACCCTTCAGTATTTTCTTCCAAAATCGGTACAGACGCTAAATTGTAACCGATGCATAAAGAATGTGAATTTCTCATGAGACCTAGTCTCAGTTATGTTCCTTGTTCAGAGATATTTTCTTTTCAATTTTTAAAAACTTATTTCTGGTTTGTCTATTAATACACCTGGAAGAAAATATCAGCTGCTAAGCACATTTTTTTAATGTAGTTGCTTTTCCGAGAATTGCGTTTTTAAGCGTTTGAAAAAATCCGTAGCGAATGGAAGGTCCCCATTTAAGATGAACGCTGATGTTAAAGGAGAGCTTCACGGAGATAATGAATGCATCTGGGATGAAAATAGACTTCATACTCATTCCAAATATGTTTTTAAAATTTTCTAAAACCACCTAGAAGCAGAAAAAACGCGCCTCAAAACAATGGCCAAGAAAAAGTGGCCACCTGCGAAAACTAGTCCGCGGACATTATTACATGAAAAATACAAAAAAAATGAAAAAATCATTAAAAAGTACTAATATAAGCATTCTGAATAACTAACAAAACACGGAAAAAGCTCACAAGACAAAGTTCGGTAAGGTGGCCCCTTTTTCTAGGCCATTGTTTTGAGGCACGTTTTCTCAGCTTCTAGGTGGTTTTAGACAATTTTAAAAACAGATTTGGAATGGGAATAAAGTCTATTTTCATTTAAGGTACATTTATTATCTCCATAAAAACTTCCTTTAATGACGAGTACCAAGTAATTTTCCATTCATGACTTTCTATTAATGGTTTCTATATTCGTATTTTGGTTATTTTTCAAAAAATTGTACATTTTTTTGAATTTTTGAAAAATCTAGTAACACAACAGTAATAAAAAACACTTGATATTCAAAATTCATACAATCCGGGAGAACCCGTATCTCTGTTTCGGTAACAAGGAAAGTATTTATCGAAACATCTTGAAATTTAGGTGTAGCGCTTTGAAGAACGCGTCCCTTGACAATTTCACATTCTTCCAAAAATTTACATGACATAAACTTGTCATCGTACATCTTCTGTCTTTTCTCTACCAGAAGTCACCAATTGTCCGGCTTCCTCTCGAATTCTCCCGAGGGGGAACGAAAAGCCACCGCAGACGCTTGAAACTGAGATTTTGAACTGATAGCTGACATTGAAGTACATATTCATATTTCTGAATATTCACGGGGATTGCTTTTGTTCTATGTTGACCCGTTATACGATAGATAGTCATTGAATTTTGCTATTTTAAAATGACTTTCAAAAATAAGCCAAAATTCCCTCCTTTTACTGGCTATCAAAGATTTTTCAACACAGATAACAAAGTTAGTCTCATCCGATACAAACAAAACTTTCCGGGAACATCCACAACTATATTATAAACAAAAAACATATTTCTGGACATTTGTTCAGTTTTTCTTTCTCTTATTTATACATTTCCTATTCGCTTCCTTTGCTTTCAATAAAACGGAAGGACCTCTTTACTAAAAAAAAAAGAGGGTATTATATATTGCTTTGCGCCTTATTTTTCATCATATTATATGTTTTATCTTCATATAAATCTCATCCCCGTTTTTTTTTCAGTAAAGAGTTCATTCAAGTGCATATTGAATCTAAGATTTTGGCGAAAAGTTTGGGAGTTTTCATGCTTTAAAAACGTATTTCGTAGGCATTGTTGGATTTCAGATAAAATTTATGGATATTATTTTCAATTTGAGATAATTTAATTTTAATTTCTGAAATTCTAAAATTCAATGGTGTTGTTTTATGATACAGTACTTTTTCAATTGGTTTTTTTTTCTAACAAAACTTGACAAATTACAGGATAATTTCAAAGAATATTTTTGAAATTTCTAAAAAATTCTAATTTTGCCATTAATTGTGTATTTAATAATTTATTTATTTATTTAAATTCAACGCAAATAATAAAATAGTGAAAAAATTTGAAATTTGACATTTTTAACTCATAGGGAAGTTTTTAAAGACAGTGTATCAGTTAATTTGACCCTACCTGATCTACATTTCAACTTCAATCAGACATCAAATTTATTTACTTTTATTAACAAATCAAAAATTATATTCTAAGTCCGTTATAAAATCGAATTATTTAATTTTAATCTAGATGTTAATGTTCACATCTTCAAAATATAATTTTTGCGGAAATTTCCCAACTTTTTTCTATTGACCGCACTTTATTTTCAATTTTTAGAGCTCACAACAGTTTTTAACACACTCATGATTGTTTTTTGTAATTATCATTAAAAAAATAAAATATTTTCTTTAAAATAAAACACAAAAACATCTCACTTCTTTTCTTGCATCCTTCATTTTTTGTTGAAAATTGAAATTAATATTAAATTAGAAGCATGTGAACTTTAGTTATATTCTGAAAGCTGCAACATTTCATTTCATTTCTTTGTTTTACCTTTAACTCGAGATATTTGCTTAAAGACAATGTCACACTTGTATCAACGAGGGTTTTTTATTTTTTTTTATTTACCACTTGCTTGAAAATATTGTAATTTTTAATAGTTTTAATAAAAATAGCCACATCATTTTGATTAATTCACATTTCAACTGTTTTTTTTAATTTCGGAATAGTAACGTTTCTTTTCTCAAAAACACACATTTTTGGGTTCTGTAATGACGCATTTCCCCTAAGAAAAACCATTAAAAATCGGGGGGAGAACCCGCATTCGTATGGAAACATGATGATATTTTGTGTTGTGCAAACAAGAACACTTACTAAGACACCACAATAAAAAATCTCTTATTTCCTCCCTTATTCAAAAATGCAGCTCATATTTGAGATCCGTTTTATTTATACATATATATATTGGTTGTCAATTTTTCAGAAACGCGAGAAGGAAATGTCGGCGCCAACCAGATTATTGGGTAAGTCGACACTTTTATTAATTATCTAAATTTCGAGAATCTAATTTAAAAATAGACAAAACAAAGTAAAAAAAAAAGAGGATCATTTCAATTTCCTTAAAAGTGTCAATGTTGACCCTATCTTGTGTGTGTTTTTTTTCTATCTACTTTCCTGTTTGGTTGTTGGATGCTGCTTTTCTATCTATCCTTTTTTTTTTCCGCCTTCGCGCCGTCCCATATAATTAAATTGAGCAACACATACCAAATGTGGCCGCGAGTGAGAATTTTACATTTTTGTTGTTGCTTCATGGCAGCCGACAGGAGAATCCGCTTCTCTTTTTTTGTTCCTCTTAACTTGAAACTGAGATTTTTACATTTATACATTGAAACAAGTTTTTTTCAATTAGTTGGATCATTTTGTTCCAGAAAAAGATATTTCAAAAGGTGTTGCTAACAATAAAACCAGCCTTTGTCAAGGAAACGAACTCCGTAAATGGTTTACCAGATCTTGTAATTTTTATATTTTTTAGAAATTTAAAAAATTCTTACCCGTAACACTTTTATTCCATAGAAACAGAATAGAGCTTAACATTTAAATATACTCAATTGATTGCTTTTTTCACGACTGTTATATTAGGAATACAGATATTTTGTTTTTTTTTTAAATTTTGAAAACGCAGCTGTGTGGAAAAAAATACTCAATTTTGAACTAAATTTAAAAATTTTAGTACCATTCGAAAGGAAATCGTGAGTAGATGTCAAAAAAATTTTAAATTTTGAATTTTCATTAATTTTTCATAAACTTATGCTCAATTTAAATTTTTTAGAAGTGCAATTATCTGGCCAAATGCCAAAAATACTGGATTTGATCCAAATTCAAAAATTTAGGTACCATTTGAAAGGAAATCGCGAGTAGATATATTTAAAAATTACGATTTATATATATTCGTTAAAAACTATCGAAATCGATCCAGTTGAAGTTTTATTTTTTTCCGCACTGTTCTCACAAAATTTTAGTTTTTTGTGTTGAAAATAATGACATATTGGCCTACGTTGTCAGTACTGAAAATTATAAAAAATATGAAAGTACCGAAAATTATAACAAATATGAAAATTCTGTTAAAATGAGGTTAATTGATCTTCACCAGACCGGAGTCGAACCTCTGGTGAAGATCGATTTTAGCGAAGCTATCTCCCGAATCCTATTTGAATTTTTCAAAGCCAGTATGCCAATCGGCGAATTAAAAGAAAATCCCTATCTAAATTTAAAAAAAAATTCTGTTTATGACAAAATATAATTTTCGAATAAGAATCGTGAAATATTTGTGATTTCAGACGTTTAATATTTCACGAATTTACTAATAATTGTTGTATAAAATTGTTGCAGAATTTTCGGCGAAAATTCTGTTTATCGAAAAAAAAGGTATTCCAAATGAGCGCCGAATAATAATAAATAGTATTCATAGGTTATATTAGAGTATCGCATGTCGTTTCTGAAGAAATTATCTGTTTTCTAGTTACCCTGCTCTCAAAACTTCCCGAAAAAAAGAAGAAGAAAAACCGGATGTTCAGAAGACTGCAAAACGAGTCATTTTTCCATTTACTTACTTTCACTGTGTTTTTTTTCTTCTGTTATTCTTCCTTTCGTTTTGGTGTTCGTTTTTTGGCGAAAAAATTTTTTCTATAGAAAATGAGCTTCTGAGCTTCGTCAGTGAGCTATTGAAATGTTACTTAAAACCAAAAAAATTGGAAACTAACACCATTTTTCGGTATTTTTAGATTTTTCTGTATCACTACTTTATTTAAAAACTAAATATTCTTTAATATAATGTTACTACAATGGGAAATGAAACGTTAAAATGTAGAATCGTTGAAATCCTTACTTCAGTTTTAATAGACAATTTTTGAAAATTCGGTCTGGTTGTTTCCACTCCAAAAAATTAGGAGCAAATTTTTTAAAATCTTGAAATAGCATTTCTCAGATGCTTAATATCTATCATAAAAATTCGGAAATCCAAGGACATGACATTCACAACAATAATTTTTTAATCGATAAATAATAGTTAGTAAATAATAGATGCATTGAAATTACCAGAAGTATTCCTCGAGAAGTTCTTTTCTTATGAGCAAAAATGATTCTCCCGAGTGCTCCCGCATCTCAATTCCTGTCTGAAAAATTTAGTCTCTAAAAAAATTTCAGTGCGAGGCCCAATTCGTTCCAAGTCTTTCTTGTTTTAGAGATGTTCTAAAACTCGAATAAACAAATATTTCAAAAAAGAAATTATGGCGCAACCATCATCATCGTTTTCGTTCCCCCTAATCCTTCCTCTCATCATCAATTTATTTTCTTCATCATTATTCGAGGGTCCTTTCATTTTTGCTTCATTTTTTGAAACATTGATTTATTTTCAAAATTCCGTTTACTTATTGATCCATTGAACTCTGCCGCATCTAACATCTGTTTAAAATTAAACCATTATTATGAGTGTTATTAGAAAACGAAGCAATAAAAATATCACTTTTCGAATAACCAAACGAACTCTTCAGAAGTATGCGTAAGGGTACGTTTTTTTTCAACATTGTTCATTTTTATGCTCAATTTTTCTTCATATATTTACATCTCACTCAATAACTTTGTTCTTCGTTCTTTATGCCCACTTCACTCGTTTTTTTTGCCAATTTACTTTTATGAGATCCACTTTTTTTTTTGGAAAAAAGTGCAATTGTTTTCAAGTTGAATGTGCTGTTGGAATAACATGGAGAAATAACCGGACTTGATTTGAAAAGAAATATGAAGTTTTTTTTAAAGGAGGACCCTAATGAATGCAACTGGGATGAAAATATACTTCATACTCATTCTAAATCTGTTTTCAAAATTTTCTAAAACCACCTAGAAGCTGAGAAAATGAGTTTTGCAGCAGTGGCCTAGAAAAAACTTTCACCTGGCGGAACTTTTTATTATGAACTTTTGCGTGTTTTATTAATAAATATTCAATGAGTCCATTTCGACATATATTTTTTCATTTTTTTGTATTCTTCACGTAATAATGCTTCCGCCCGGAATAGTTTTCGCCAGTGGAAACTTTTTCTAGGCCATTGCATTTAAAAAATCGCGTCTAGGCTTCAAAGTGGTTTTAGAACATTTTAATAACTATTGCTATTTTCATCCCAGTTGCATTCATTAGCTCCGTTAACTCCTCCTTAATAACTTTCCCCATTAATCACAGCGATTCGTTGTAAAAACCGAATTTTGGAAATTTTGAAAGAGGAAGCAAGCGCGCTCCACTGAAATGTACATGAAATTAATTAAAGAAAAACGGGTTTTCAGTTTTTTTTTTGCAATTTCTCAACATTTAATTATTGAAATAGAGTGGATAAAAATAAGTATTATCATGTATTTTATATTAAGAAAAAAACTGTGAATCAATGGAATGTTAAGTAATACAGTATATACGAGGTTTTTCGATTGCTTATTATTGTCTCACAAATTCGGCTTCATAAACGTGAACTTCCCTATTTTGCGAAATAGTGTGTGGTGAGGGATAATAAGACAACGCAACGCGACCCTTCCCATTGCCCTCACGCGTGGCGTGTCGATTTTTTTGACAGAGGTTTTTCACGTTTATATAACAGATTTTGTAAACAACTATTAGCTTAAAATGGATTTCGCTCCGGGACCATTTTGCAACTCAAACCGACCCTTCTTAGATACCGTATGACGTTTTTCTGAAAATCTGCAAAAAACTAATTTTTTTCGAATTATACTAGTGAGCATATAATTATGCAAAAGTCTGTATTTTAGTTATTTTTATAAAGATATTTAGAAAAATTACTTTCCGACGATCGTGATGTTTTAGGCTAAAAGTGATTCCGTGTTCATTTCATCTTGAAAAATTTTTTACCACTTCAAAATCAGATAACCTGTTCAAAGACATAGAAAATTTTAACAAATATTGCGGAAAATTTTTTAATGCTTTCGAAATTCGTGTTCTTTCAAAAGCCCCATAAAACCAACTCGTTTTTCGAAAATGTTATGGAGTAACTATTTTTAACCAAAAAATTTTTTTTTAATTAATTATGAACACGAAATTTGAAAGGCTGTGATGAATTGTATTTCACAAACAATTTTGTTTGCATCGACTATTGAGAAATTCTCAAAATTTCATCGTTCGCCAAAATTAAAAATTTAACTTTGATAATTTTTAACAATTGTTGGTAATTGGTTTCAGAAAAAAACAAAAATTAAAAAGTCCTAATAAAAAAACAGAGCTAATACTTCTCAAGAAAAATTCGCTCGTTCGAAGTAACATTCCTTATTCGAACAAATGTTCTGTCGCAAAAAATCCCCGAAGTTACAAAAACCACCCATTAAACATGCTATTATTTTTATTACCTCCCAATCCCATCAATCAATTTTTTCTTCAAAAGAAATAGGTTCATTTTATTGCCCCTTTCCATGTTAACCATCTATTTTCATGCTCCGAAAATTTCTGATATAGCTTCAGTCAACCCAATTCTTATTCAAACAATACCCTCGATGCTCATTTTGAGCACTTTCTTTAAATTTTTCTAGATATCATCATTTTGTTGCTTCATCTCAACAATGCAATTTTCGGGATTTGAAGCGCCCTCCAAAAACTCAAACAACACCATATAGTAGTAAAAAAAAGATAAAAAATGGGCGTGTTTTCTAGTTTTTTTTTCTTTGCTCGGGGCCCAAACAAATTTGTTCCATATCCTTCCATTCATGCTATTTGGTTTGTTGCCGTTTTAGTTATCCGGTTTGAAGAGTCGAAGAAGCAAAGAAGGCGAATAAGAAGAGATGTGTAGAAAAATGGCAAGTAAATGAGCATGAAAAAATAGGCAAAAAGGCGGAGTTCCACTACTGCGATTTCGAGAAAAAAAAGGAATTGTTGCATCTTTTTTTTCTTCTTGTCTTCACTACTTCAAAATTCTATTACACTTCAATATATCTACTCGTCGACAATCGGGTTTTGTTGGGATTTGAGCAGTTTTTTACTCACTTTTTGTTCTGAAATCAAGTATTTTTATATATTTTATTCATTTTCTGAATAACATTTCTGTAAACATGTCAGAACGAAAGAAAAGTCTAATTACTGTTCACAATCAAAGGAAACAATCACAGGGTAAGTTTTTTAATTTAAAATAAAACGTTTTTTGGATAATATTAGGTATTTAAATTATCTTCATAAATTGAGAATAATTACGATATTATCATGCTGTGAGAAAAACCGTTTTAAAGGAGGGCTTTTAGGAGATAATGAATGGAATGCATCTGGGATGAAAATAGACTTCATGCTCATTCCAAGTCTGTTTTTTAAATTTTCTAAAACCACCTAGAAGCCGAGAAAACGCGCCTCAAAACAATGGCCTAGAAAAAGGGCTACCGGCGAAAACTAGTCCGCAGGAATGAAAGATCTCATGAAAAAAACATAAATTTAAATTAAGAAAAATACTAATATAAGCATTTTTCATAATTATTTATTAACGAAACATGAAAAAAGCTCACATGAAAAAGTTCGACCAGGTGGCCACTTTTTCTAGGCCATTGTTTTGAAGTTCATTTTCTCGGCTTCTAGGTGGTTTTAGAACATTTTAAAAACAGATTTAGTATGAGAATGACGTCTATTTTCGTTTAAGGTGCATTTATTATCTCCGTAAAGCCCTACTTTTATTATAAAAATTACTTTTTTTAACCTGGGAGCATATCCCCTTCATATCCAAAATTTCTAACTATTATAGATCTATCATTTCTTCGTTTCAAATTCTCCCGAGCTTCAGATCGCCCTATTAAAAAGTACGAATTGAAAGCAACCTACTAATTTATGTAAAACCGAGCATGAAAATTAGGGAAAATTGTAACAACACATCTAAATAAAAGTTCAGCTTCATCTCCCTAAAATTGCATTCATTAATTCAGTTTTCTCTCTTCTTGAACTATCAACTAATCCACCAGCTTCTTATTCAAATTTTAATTTTTTTCTTTCGTTCAATTCCTCCTATTTTATTACTTTTTTCTCATATCATCTTGAATTTTTAATATAATGTTCAAAAATGAGACAAAAAAATGAAATGGAGACTGGAAGAATGTATCGAATTTCGAGCTATTAAAGATCGTTTTCCTCACCAAAATATGAGAATAAAAACAACCGTGTTTATTCTTTCAGTGGCGAAGGCGGCCGTTCTATCGTCCGCAATGTTGGCCAGAAAGAATTCGTCGTCCAGAGGTGCTGGAAGTGGCGGTGGTGGAGGAGGATCGGGAGCACAAGCAGGACCAGCGTTTGGGGCGAGGGAGAGTATTGCGGCGATTTCAGATTTGTTGAGTGCACAGCACAAGAAGCCGATTAGGAGTAGTAAGTGAAGAATAATCGAGATTTGCAAAAAAAAACAATAAAAAGAAAAGGGGGAATTCTGAAGTTTCTGAAGAACAAAAATCTAAACCAGTTCAAATCAAAGGATTCATTTTACCATAAAATAGTCCAAAGGTGGTCCAAAAGAATCTATCTAAAAAATTGAAAAATTAATTAATAACTAAAAAAAAGTAAAATTACTTTAGTCGATACAGCAAAAGAAATCTATTTTGTTAGAATGTGAGCCTCAACAAAGCTTTTTCAAAAAAATATCATTTTTTATTTTGATTTCTGAAGCTAGAGATATATACAATTTTAGATATTAGTCATGCAATAGCAGTTTTTATGTTTTTGACATTGTAAAATATATTTTCCCAAGGAGTGTGATTTTGCCCTGCCCAATTCAAATTTCGATAGAGAACTTCAAATTTCTGATCGAAACCTAATATCGTATGGTTCCATAATTAACAATGCGGAGTTTCACCTTTGCTTTAACAATAATAAATATCGTCTTGTCTTTAACAATAAGAAGTATTCCCTTGTCTTTAAAAATAAGAAGTATTCCCTTGTCTTCAAAAATAAGAAGTATTCCCTTGTCTTTAACAATAAGAAGAATCCCCTTGTATTTAACAATAATAAATATCAAATATTTTTCAAAGAGTCGCATTCCAACGTTTTGAAAAAGAAATAAAACATTTCCATTGTCGTACAAGATTTGTCGTCGAATTTTGAAGCCTTCAAGGATCAAAATACTCTTTCATAATTGTTTTTAGAATTTTCAAAAAGTGGATCACAATTCGACGGTTGTCTGATCACGCAAATTCCATTTAATTGTGGGTAAAATACCTGTTTCGTAAATTTATTGGTATATTAATTTTTGAGAAATTCTTAAAGTCATTGAAAACATGAAATATCGTTCATCAAAAATATTTCTCTTCGCATTAGAAATGTTTTACCTTTTCTCAGGTTACGTCGAAAGTGAGAGGATAGAATGGGCGCTCAAAATAGCATGCACAATATCAATGATTACGGTATTTTAAGAATTCTGAAAACCAATTCAATTTCAGTTTTCAGGTTTGTCTGCACACTCCACGAACCATTGAACTATTTCCACCACTAAATTATGTTTTATTTATTGCCGATTTTGTGTCGGTATCAATATTTATTCTAGAATCAATTTTAAGAATACATTACGAGGGAATTTTTAGGGTACCAATACATTTATCTTTTATTTAAAAAAATAATAATTTAAGTGTAATTCTTCATATTTATCAAATCGATGGTCCCAATTCTCAGTTTTTATGTCAGTAATTCATCTTTTATCATTTTTATTGCATGTTTATCAGTTAATAGGTAAGCTTTATTTCACTTAAATTTAATGAAGACTAAATTTTCAGACAAGTTTTTTCCATCTCTCGAGCTTGGCTATCGATCATGGTATGGAGTGATACGATCAGTCAGGCCGTTTATAATAATACGAATGATTCCACTTATAGTGAAGTTCAAGTTGCCGAAGAATCGAATAGAACAGCTTTTGAAGTGAGTAAATAGAATTTTGTGAATTGGGTTAACCAACAAAAAAATGTTTCAGGCGCTCATCACAACAAGTGAAAAATGTAACATTATTTTTTGTGTTCTTCATGACGTTGTATGCTATTTTTGGAATACAACTTTTTGGAAGAATGGATTATCATTGTGTTCAAAAAGGTATGGTTAGAATATTGAGAAAAAATATATCTATAATTTTGACATATGAAAAGAGAAGTAAATATTAACCATTTACAGGCACTGATCCGAACAATGTCACAATAATGGACCTTGCCATTCCTGATACAATGTGTGCACCAGATGGAATCGGTGGTTATGAGTGTCCACCACCAATGGTAATTAATTTTTGGGAATTTTCATTTAATTCAAAGGGGACTCTACAATCTCTGCAGATCATTTTCCAGACGAATTACTTATCGGAAAAATTTAATGAAATCATGATTTTGCTTTGAAAAGCAAAACATTTAAAAAATCGTCTATACATTGTCCAATAATTGCCATTTTTCAAAAACGTAAAATTTAAAAAGTACAATTTGAAACCTAAAATTTTTGAAATTTTGAAAAATTACAAGTCTTGAAAAAACTTGAATTTGAAAAAAAACTTGAAAAATTTGTTTTCTTGAATAAAAATTCCGGTTTCAACGTTTTTTCTTTAAAATCTAAGCGAAGGTTCTGGAATATAATAAACACTCAAGTATGTAAGCGATTTTTCTATTCCGAAATTTTATTGAAAAAAATCTGAAAGTTGGCTGTTTCGAATTTCATTTTTTGTGTTTGGATTTAAATTTTTAAACGGGAATTATTTTCGAAAATTAAGCGTGCGCCCAAAAAAATCAGCGCTAATCAGTTAAGGAAGTTTGATGATGATCTAACTTGTGCTATTGTCAACTCAATTATTCTTGATCATTGCGTTCGGAAGGCACAGCCGCTCCGCACGCACGCGACGCGGTGACCTCCCACTTAATACTGAAATATTGGCGTGAAAATTAATTTTTCAAATTTTCCAGTGTGTTGAGTGTCGGCAGCCGCGTCGCGTGCGTTTTCAACTGAATAAATTCAACTGGAATAGACTGTTGTTCCTCCGATCATAAACTTTTCCAAAATCAAATTGATACTTCCAGGTATGCATGCAATTGAATCTGAACGCCAAGGGTGAAGGTTTCTACGGAATGTTCAACGACTTTGGCGCTAGCGTATTCACCGTTTACCTTGCTGCATCCGAAGAAGGATGGGTATACGTTCTTTACGATTGTATGGACTCTCTTCCCTCATATTTAGCATTTTTATATTTTTGTACATTAATTTTCTTCTTAGCTTGGTTGGTGAAGGTAGCGTTTTTTTTTCAAATTCAATTCAAATCAACACATCGTTTTTGTTCAGAATGTTTTCATCGCCGTTATTACGGAAACATTTGCTGAAATTCGTGTACAGTTTAGTGAAATGTGGCAGAAAAAGGAGGTGACACTTGATGAGGAATTTCGAAAAAGACTCGAAAAAACGGACGAGGGATGGAGATTGATTCGGTTGGATGGGGAGGTTGAGGCGGAAGGACCGAAACAGAAGTTGCAGTGGATGTTAAGAAGCATGTTTTTTCAATGTTTTGTTATTATTTTTGTGGTGTTGAATGCGATTGCCAATGCAATGTTTGTTTATAAACATGATAAGACGGATCAGCAACGGAAGCATTATTTATATTTGGTTGAGGTGAGATTTAAACATTTTTTTAGATGGAAAAGAATTTTGAGGTTTTAGGTCTGTTTCACAATGCTCTTCAACTTTGAATGTCTCATCAAAATCCTTTGCTACGGTTTCCGAAACTTCATCCGCCGTGGAATATTCAAGTTCGAGCTGATACTCTGCATCGGCAGCTCGTTAAACATCGTCAAAGTATTCTACGATCACAATTATTTCACTTATTTCCAAACATTTCGTCTTCTCCGACTCATAAAAGCGTCGCCAATTCTCGAGGATTTCGTCTGGAAAATATTCAGCCCTGGTAAAAAACTGGGAGGTTTGGTGATTTTCACTATTGCTTTTATTTGTTGCTGTTCTGCGATTTCACTTCAACTTTTCTATTCTGTTCCGGATCTTCATCATTTTCGAACTTTTCCGCAGGTAAGCGAGGTGTGAGGTAAAAACTGCAAGAAATTAGTCATTAAGGCTTTCATGTCAATGTTTCAAATTATTACTCAAGAGGGTTGGACAGACTTAGTTGTTGAAGTTCTTCGAGCCACTGATGATAATATGGTACCCTTCGTGGCTTTATATTTTGTAGCATATCATCTTTTTGTAACATTGGTAAGTTATTTTTTTGCCAAAATTCTTTTTCAAGTGTATTTTTCAGATTGTCTTAAGTTTATTCGTTGCTGTAATCTTGGATAACTTAGAAATGGATGAAGAGCTTAAAAAGGTGAAGCAATTGAAGGCTAGAGAAGCGGTAAGTAATACTTATTTTATCTTTCCATTTCACTTACACCCTTGAAGACAACTTCAATGAGATCCACACTTCCTTGGAGACTTCGAGTGTTCGAAAAGTTCCCAACGAGGCCTCAAATGGCAGCGATGAAAAGAGCTGACAGTGATTTTCCAATGCCAAAAGTTCGTGGAAGTTTTGCGCATCAATTTGCCGCCGAACAATGCACAGATGCAACTGAAATGTTGGAGCCAGATATAGAGTCATCGAAAAGAATTCTACATCTATCAGCAGCAACAGGTGGCCGAAGAAAAATGCAGATTGATGAATTGAGCTTCAGGCAGATTGGAGCCACTTCGCTTCGTTGTAGTTTGAATAATCTTCTCGAGTGAGTGATTTGTTATTCGAGAAAGTTTTTGACCGAGAATGTATGTAGTTTTTGATGGATGTTCACCAAGACCTATGTGGCTTAAGCCAAAATTTTGAATCAGTCTTATTTTTGCCAATGATCCTTTGAAAAAAGCAATAGTCCTTGGTGTAGTCCAAACGGTTTGGACTCTATGAACATTCTGGAATTGTGTGTTGGAATGAAAGAATCAAAAATGATAAAACGGTTTGCATGTGCTTTTCATAATTGAAAGACATTTTTTTAAACATAATTTTGTGCATGATGCATTTAATGTCCGTAATTTAGATGGTCTGCAATATTTTGAATATTTTGGAAATATTCATCTCTCAGAAACCAGACGAAAGTTTGGAAAATGAACTGGTCCCTTGAGACCTAAAACATGTAACCGAGGTCAAGATTAGAATTCCAAACCACAGTTTCTGGCGAAAAAAATGAACTTTGAAGAATTCACCTGAAAAGGATCGAGGGACCAATAACAATCATGAAATATTTTTAAACAGAAGAAACAGTCGCTATTTTTTTTATTTTTTTATTTCTAGGACATGTTTCGACAACATTTGGCAAAACCATAGATTAATAGAGGGCTTTACGGAGCTAATGAACGCATCTGGGATGAAAATAGACTTCATTCTCATTCCAAATCTCTTTTTAAAATTTTCTAAAACCATCTAGAAGCCGAGAAATCGCTCCTCAAAACAATGGCCTAGAAAAGGGGCCATAGGCGAAAACTAGTCCGCAGGAATGAAAAATCTTTGAAAAATTTAAAAAACGACTAATATAAGCATTTTTCACAATTATTTATTAACGAAACAAGAAAAAAGCTCATATGAAAAAGTTCGGCCAGGTGGCCACTTTTTCTAGGCCATTGTTTTGCAGCTCATTTTCTCGGCTTCTAGGTGGTTTTAGAAAATTTTAAGAACATATTTGGAATGAGAATGAAGTCTATTTTCATTTAAGGTGCATTTATTATCTCCGTAAAGCCCTCCTTTAAGATGAACGCTGTCTTTGATCAAACTAAAAATATAAAAACCGCATGTTGAGCTTTTCACTCACACGCATTTATAAAACTATCCCTATGTTTGTTTCACCAACTGTTCCTTTTTCCATAAAACACCTTTTTTTTCCTCGTCTGATGCACACTTTCAGAATGTCCGATCGCACACGTCAATCATTGTCCAATTCGTTGTCTTTTCTTCCACATTTCACTCGTTCGTCAGGCAGTCTGTATCCTCGAAAAGACGCACTACCGTATGTACAAGTATTCTTATTTTTTTGGTTCAAATCTTTTTTTTTTCATTTCGTAGCAATGTTCAACTTAAATGTTCGTAAACTTAGGCATGGAAAAAATGAAAATTAAGAAGTTTTTAAAACAATTTGATATATGAGAAATTTCCAGAAAATCTCGATCAATGACTGGAAAGTTTTTACAAACCGCGATACGAAATAAGCAGTATACGATGTATAGTGAGAATGGTGATTTGTCAAGACCATCTGATTCCGCACCAAAGAAGAATGCGAAACAAGGAGAAATTGATATAAGAGCTTTGCAGCAGAAACGACAATTGGCTGAAATTACAAGGTATTTTATATTGCGATTAAAAAATGTGATAAATCGACAAAATTTTCAGAAATCGAATCGAGGAAGACATGCGAGAAAATCACCCATATTTCGACAGACCATTATTTCTAGTGGGGAGAGCTTCCCAAATACGGGAATTTTGTAAGAAGGTAGTGTATCCTAATTTTCAAAAATCGCTTCTATACATCATATCTTCCCATTCCAGCTGGTACATTCAAAATACGACGGTCAAGATGATGGTATAAATGGAAGCACAAAACCAAAACGAAGGTTCAAGGAAATATGGGCACTTATTGGGATAATGCCATATATTGATTGGGCAATGGCGACTGTTATAATTGTTTCGTGTATTTCGATGCTTTTTGAGAGTCCGTGGCCGACGACTGGAGAGAATTTAGTGATGAATAATGGTTATCTGCAGGTTCGGCTTCTTATCTTTTAAAGACAGGGTGCCAGTTATTTCCAAGCCATATGGAGTTAATTGTGAAAAATTCGTCTTTCTATCGTCAAATCGGCTTTCTATCGTCTGTCGTCAAATTCGTCGTCCATGCGAAATCCCAACGAAAAAAACACAATTTTGTAATCGCGTCCGGAAGATGAAAAAAATTATTTTCAAATTCCGGTCGTACGCTCACATACGCGTTTTGTGATAAATTTGAATTGTTCACTTTTAGCGACCAGTTTCAAACAATTTTGAAGCAAATTTTATTCATACATCTGGAAAATAAGAAAAAACCTGAAAAAAAACCAAAAAACTCAAAAACAAACAAAAGGTATTAAAAAAACGATAATGATATTTTTAGAAATCTAAAATAATATGCCAAACCGATCCATTTTTCGAAAAATTGATTTTTTTTTGGGCCGGTGATGTTTTATGTTGATGAAATCTGTAAATTTCTCATTGTTTCAAAAAATAATAACTCGAATACCTGCGAAAAGTTGCGAAATGCACATCTATTTTATCAGCTTTCAAAATTCTGGCGAAATTTTAATTTTTGGATGGAAATTAGGGAAATCAACTTTTTCCCAGTATTTTATGAAGGATCCCGTTTACTTAAAAACGCACAAAAAATTCAAACACACCTGACTGTTCAGAGGAGTGCACATGAAAATCCATAGTGCGGTAATTTGAAATCTTGTCGCCGAAATATTTAACTGCCTTTAATACACATTGGTTAAACTATCAGAAACTTCACAAAAGGCTTCGAACTTAGCGACGCCTAAGGACCACCCTCGATGTCTTGAATTTTCATTATTGAATATAAAAATCAATATAAACATATTGACTTCTGATTATCTGGTTTTTCCTCTAACACTAATTTCCTCGTCTCTTTCAGATCTGCGACTACATTTTCGTGCTCGCAATGACCTTTGAACTGGGCGTCAAAGTAATCGCCAACGGATTGTTTTTCACCCCAAAAGCTGTCGTTCGAGACGTTGGAGGACTTATGACATTTTTCATATATTTTGTAAGTTATTCATCAGATTACCTACTTAACACTATCTCTATTTTCAGACAAGTCTTATTTTCCTTATTTGGATGCCCACCCACGTCGAAATCAACAGCTTAGCTCAATTTTTGATGATCTGTCGTGCGATGAGACCACTTCGGATTTACACACTAGTTCCGCATATCCGTCGTGTTGTTCTTGAATTTTTCCGAGGATTTAAAGAAATTTTACTGGTCACCATTTTGATGATAGTCGTCATGTTTATCTTCGCTTCATTTGGTGTGCAAATAGTTGGTGGAAAGTTGGCGGCGTGCAATGATCCAACAATTTTGAAAAGGGTATTGAAAAAACTTCAAAAAAAATAATAAAACTATGGTTTTCAGGAAAATTGTACCGGTGTATTCTGGCAAAAGTTGTTTGTTACAAGATTAGAGGTTTATGGAAAAGATTCGGATAATATGCACCCTAAAATATTGGTTCCAAGGGTTTGGACGAATCCAAGAAATTTCAATTTTGATCATGTCGGGAATGCGATGTTGGCTCTTTTTGAGACGCTTAGTTTCAAAGGATGGAATGTGATTCGGGATATACTTTGGACCAGGCATGGACCTGTAAGTTTTTGAGAAAAAATTTATAATATTCTGGATTTTGAATACCATTAGATATCTAAAACTTCTCTTACTTTTCAGTGGGCCGTAGTCTTCATCCATATCTATGTGTTCATTGGATGTATGATTGGCCTAACACTTTTCGTCGGTGTTGTCATTGCAAACTACACCCAGAACAGAGGAACTGCACTACTCACTGTTGATCAAAGACGTTGGCATGACCTGAAAGCTCGTCTGAAAATGGCACAACCTCTTCATGTTCCACCGAAACCTTCGGAATCCGCACGTCTCCGAACCCGATTATATGATTTAACAATGAGTCGAACATTCAATCAATTTTTTGCTTTTTTGGTAGTCGTCAACTCATTCACTCTAGTGATTCCCTGGAATGTTGACGAAGAAACATTACGTGCGACCTATGTATTCATTGTCACCGCCGTCAGCGGTTGTATCAATGTATTCTTCGTCGGCGAAATCATTCTGAAAATCATGGCATACACATTTTCCGGTTTCTGGCAGTCTAGAAGAAACCGTGTCGATTTATTAATAACCGTTTTTGGAGTCATTTGGATTTTCATGCACTTTTTCGTCGCGTTACCATCATCAAAAATCGATTTTAATGTTCAAACGGAGCTCAAAAAGTTCACTTTCACTTTTGGATATTTGGTTGTTATTCTTCGATTCTTTACAATTGCTAGTATGTCGGATTGTATCATGATGAGGTTAAATAATTTTTTGCAGGTCGGAATTCTACTCTGAAAATGCTGATGCTGACGGTCGTTATGAGCATGTTCCGGTCATTTTTTATCATAACTGCCTTATTTCTACTAGTACTTTTTTATGCATACACCGGTGTGATCCTTTTTCCAATGGTTAAATACGGAATGGCAGTTAGCAAGTGAGTTTTTTAAAAATTGATTTTAGATCATAATGTTTATCAGAGGCACATGCTTTAATTTTTACGACTTGAAGAATAGAGTGTATCTGAAATTCGAATTTTTAGACATGTCAACTTCCGAACAGCTTCCGAAGCACTCGTCGTGCTTTTCCGTTGCCTGACAGGTGAAGATTGGAACGATATAATGCATGATTGTATGAGAAGTGCACCATTTTGCTACTGGTCCGAGGGTATGAACTATTGGGAAACAGATTGTGGAAATTACTACGGCGCGATTATTTATTTCTGTTCTTTCTACTTGATCATCACCTATATTGTTCGAAACCTTCTCGTCGCTATTATTATGGAAAACTTTTCATTGTTCTACTCATCTGAAGAAGATGCACTTTTGAGTTATGCAGATATTCGCAATTTTCAATACGTCTGGAATATGGTTGATCAAGAACAGAAGAGAACTATCCCCGTAGAACGGGTGAAGTTTTTATTGCGATTGTTAAAGGTAATACCCTCTTTTTTTAAATTAACAAATCGAAATATATTATCTTATTTTAGGGACGGTTGGAAGTTGACCCAGATAAAGACCGGATACTTTTCAAACACATGTGCTATGAGATGGAACGTCTTCATAATGGAGATGAAGTATCCTTCCATGATGTGCTCTAGTAATACTTCATCATTAAAATATATACTATAAAATTATTAATATTAATTTCAGTATGCTGTCTTATCGATCAGTCGATATTCGAAAATCACTGCAACTTGAAGAACTTCTACAAAGAGAAGAGCTTGAATTCATAATTGAGGAAGAAGTAGCAAAACAAACAATTAGAACATGGCTGGAAGAATGTTTGAAAAAACGTAAAAAAGCTCAACAAAAGGATCAACAATTCGACAGCAGTTCTTCACATCAGGGCCCACATTCAATTATTTCACATGATGAGGGTGGTGTTACAATTGGTGGAAATGGTGGAATTCAGAAGTTACGATTCGGTATGACTGAGTTAACAGATAGTGTAGATACCGAAGAGTCGGACACCAGCGATGAAGAAGTTCAACCGATTAGAAAGAAGACTGCGATAAAGAATAGGAGAGGAAGTATTCCTGAAGCAATTCTTTCGGTAGGTTTTGAATCATTGTCGTCGGATGCGTCGAACGCAAAGAAAATGTAAAAAAAAAGATTAAAAATAAGACACTTTCTTTCAGAGAGGAGGTCTCTTCCAAGAAGCCGCTCGAAAATTCATGTCGGGAAGTTCAAGCGAAAAGAAACAAGTGAAGGTAAGTAACCGTCAATTCGTTCCGTCCTTCATTTCGTGTTCCATGTTGCAATCCTCTTGTTTATGTTTTTATTTCCTTAAATTCCCCTCAAACCGAACTGCTTCCCAGCTTTTTCTTTTGTATTTTTTTGCAGTCGTCGCGATCGCCTGAAACCGTGCAATTGCTTCCGAAACGTAGTACGTCTGAAGTTCGAAAAGGTTCGGCGGTTCCGTCGAAAAATTTTCATGTGAGTTGTTGTTTGCTTTGTGTAAAATGACTATTTCATATTTTTTTTGCCAATTTTCTCATCTTTCTCTCCATTTTTTTCTAGCTTCAATTAAATGTTTATGACCTTCCGGATGTTGAAGAAAAGGGTGAAGAGTCGCTGTTCAGTCCTAAGAAACTCTCAGATGACGGATTCGGGGAACATTCTCCCTTGGTATCAAAAATCGGAATGAAATTTTCGAAAAAAAAGCTGTAATTGTTCTAGGTAATCACTCCATCAGCGCCGATTTCTTCAACACAAGGAAGTCCTCGACCACAAATGCCGAATGAAACAACAAAAGATATTGAAAAATGGTGGAATATGCTGGAAGATTAATAGATTTTTAAATTTCGAAGTGTCATTTTTTTGTATACGGGTTCTAGAAAATTAATTCTCTCCATCATTGTGATTCGATAAATATTGGTTTTTTTTTTCAACTAAAAATTTCATAAGAAGTGCGAGCCGGCGTCAAATTTATATGTGTGGGCTCAGGGGCATGTCTTTAATTGGTATTCGATAAGTAAAAGAGGAAAAACAACAAGAGTGACAACAAAAGTTAAGTGATCCATGATATAAACTTCATATAATGCTTCAAATAGAATGAATTCTTTTTGTCTGTGACGTTTTTAAACAAAAAATAGATTTCATGACAAAAATTTGATATTACATTTGCTCCTTGTTAACCACATTTTTTTCATGCGGTCGGTTCTTCCCAACTTTTCATTTTACTCTGCAACGAGACAGGTGAATTTCTATTGTACATACTTCGTAGATGAAATAATGTTCGAGAAATTAGGCTAAACCTTTACGTAATTTTTTCTTCTACCGAAATAACTTGAATACCAAATGTTAGAATAGAATTAACCTTACCGAAAACGGTTTTTTTTAATTTTATTAATATGTTTGGTTATAGAAGGACTATACGGAGCTAATGAATGCGTCTGGGATAAAAATAGACTTCATTCTCATTCCAAATCTGTTTTTACGAAACACGAAAAAAGCTCGTTGGAAAAAGTTCGGCCAAGTGGCCCCTTTTTCAGGCCATTGTTTTGAAGCTCATTTTCTTGGCTTCTGGGTGGTTTTAGAAAATTTTAAAAACAGATTTGGAATGAGTATGAAGTCTATTTTCTTTTAAGGTACATTTATTATCTCCTCCTTTAAATAGCGAATGGAAATCTTCTAACCGCTTCCACGAGCCAATGTTTTCCAAAAAAACAAGTGTAGAAACAAATACATTGAAAGAAATCGATTAGTTTAGACTTTGTGCGAATAAATACTGATTTGTGATAAACAAAGCTAGTTTCATTTAATGTCTACAAATAACAAGGACACTTACCCGAACTAGGCATAACAATTCCCAAAAGATTCTTTATTGATAAACATCCTACCCTTATTTTACAATCCATTCTCATAAAAATATGATGTTCGCTCCTGGTTACATCGGCTCTGTTTTTTTGGCAACATTTTTTCCTTCTTTGATTTTTTTTATCAAAAAGACATGCTTAATCATTGCGTTGTTATGGCTGCTCTACCGCACTAGCGCTTCGTAACGACATGGTCCCCTCCCACTCCACACACTGGAAAATTTGAAAATTAAAAAATTTTTTCCCGCCGATTTTCCACCGTGTTGAGTAGGAGGGAGCCGCGTCGCTTGCGTGCGGAGCGCTAGTTCGGTCGAGCAGCATTCAATGATCAAGAATATTTGAGTTGACAATACCAGTTGAAATCCATTGACATTGATTCCTAGCTGTTTTTCTGATGTTGATCATGTGTTCAAATATAATCATGGCATTAAGCGACATTTTAAGATAATTTTTTGAACATTGAAACCTTGGTTTTAAGAGAGATATTTTGAAGTCTATCATTTCTGGTTAGATTCTTACATTTCGACTTTCGATCTAATAAATTACTTTTTGGGAGATTTCAAAATTCCCGGACCCAACAATGATCTAGTTTAGATTAAATACCAGCCAAAACATGTCTTGTCTATAATTCTAGCTTTCAAAATTTTGAAAATGTAAGGTATATATTTTTTAACATCAAAGTGACACACGAATTTTAATAACCAATGTGTTAATGTCTATTTTGTAACATTTAATTAGAGGTTTTGTTGATGTTTCTTTTTTTTCATATTTTGGTTTGCCATCACATATTCTCAAAATTCGAATTTTGTCAGAAATGCAGTTCTCTGATTTTGCTAATTGGAAGCAAAATGTTCAATTAATATCAATGGTGTGCTCAGTTATTCTAAACTCAATTTTAATATTCTTGCTTTATACAAGAAGTCCAAGGAAAATGGGAAGTTACAAATATCTAATGTATTATTTCTCAATTTTTGCAATTTTTCTATCATCTATGGATTTTTTAGTTCAACCGGTAGGCTTTCAAAGAGAACCAGGAATATAAAGGAGGACTTTACGGAGCAAAATAAATGTACCTTTATTTGAAAATAGACTTCATTCTCATTCCAAATCTGTTTTTAAAATTTTCTAAAACCATGTAGAAGCCGAGAAAACACGCCTCAAAAAAATGGTCTAGAAAAAGTGTCCACCTGACCGAACTTTTTCCTACGAGCTTTTTCGTGTTTCGTTAATAAATACTTATGCACAATACTTATATTAGTCATTTTTAATTTTTTTTTTAAAACATTAATCTATGTGTTTTTTTTTGGATTTTTCATGCCTGCGGACTAGTTTTCGAAGGTGGACACTTTTTCTAGGCCATTGTTTTGAGGTACGTTTTCTCGGCTTCTAGGTGGTTTTAGAAAATTTTAAAAACAGATTTGGAATGCGTATGAAGTATATTTTCATCTAAATTGCATTCACAGCTTCATAAAGTCCTCCTTTAAAATATAATTTTCAGTATATTCATAGTTACAAATCATGTATTATAATGGCAACAGTAACTCGAGATTCATATCTAACAAAATTTCAACTCGTGGTAGCAATTTGTAAGAAAATAGAGAATTAAAAATAATTTATGAAATTTTTGAAAGGTATTTTATGTGGTTGCTTTGGTATCATTATATCTCTGATTGCAATTCATTTCATTTTTCGATGTTTTGCTCTTGAACGAAAAGGAAAACTTGCGTATTTCAATGGAATCAATATTTTATATTGGTTTGCTATCCCGATCATTATTGGCATGTTTTGGGGATATATTGTCTATATCTCATGTGGACCATCTGATGAAGCTTCCCAATATTTTGGTGACAATTTTCGAGAGACGTTTGGCTTAAATGTCACAGAGATTGCTTATATTTCTGCATATTATTGGAGAAAAGATAGTAATGGAGTTGAAAGATTGAGCTGGTTTACAGTCAATTGTCTATTTTTACTAAGTTTGACAATGGTGGTTTCATTGGGAATTATGTTTTATTATGGCATGAAGAGCCTAAAACTTATTAAACTGTTGGTGTTGAGAGGAAAATCATCGTATACTAAAAATCTTCAAAGGCAGTTATACAAAGCGTTAGTTGCACAAGTAAGATTTTGACAATTACCGTACTCCCAAAATAAGATTCAGACTTTGTACACTTTTCAATTTCAGTATGAAATCCTTGAAATTTTAGTCGTCGTTGGACTGAGTGAGCCACATTTTTTCGGCTGCTCAAATGATACAGTCGAAGGCGTCGCGACAGCAACTCGTGAGAACAACAGAGAAATTTGAATTTGAGCGCGTTGCGGTCGCGTCGCCTTCGGTACTTTTGATTCATCATGAATATTTATTGAGCAAAAAACACAATCTGATTTGGAAAAAATGCTTATTGAAAAAAACATTAGCGATAATTTATTCATCGACTAACTACTTTTAACTTTTTAGGCACTCATTCCTATTTTCATTCTCTATATTCCAGTTGGGTTATACATGCTGTTTCCAGCATTCGAAATAGAACTGGGCTTATTCACAAAATTTATCACGGTTGCCTATGCAATCTATCCGGCAATTGACCCGTTACCCTCAATGTTTATCGTTGAAGACTTCAGATATGCAATATGTGGTTGGATATTTTGTTTTTTTTTCTAAACATGAGAAAATACAACAATTTCAGATGTTTTCAACATTTGTGGCATGAGGTCAAATAAGGTGGCACCGAGAACCGAGCAGGAAATAAATAGCATTTCGAGGAGTATTCTTGCTTGACCTCTTTTTCTTATTTTCAAATTGTATTTGCGGGTGTATTTAAAATAACAAAATGAAAATAACTTTTTTTTTTAGTTTACAGTTGTTTTATGGAGCTAATGAATGCGTCTGGAATGAAAATAGACTTTATACTCATTCCAATTCAGTTTTTAAAATTTTCTAAAACCACCTAGAAGCCGAGAAGACGCACTTCAAAACAATGGCCTAGAAAAAGGGGCCACCGGCGAAAACTAGTTGAAAAATCCAAAAAAATAAATTAAAATGAAAAAAAAACATTAAAAAAGACTAATATAAAAATTCTGTATAACTATATATTAACGAAACACGAAAAAAGATAATAGGTTAGGCCAGGCGACTTTTTCTAGGCCATTGTTTTGAAGCTCATTATCTCAGCTTCTAGGTGGCTTTAGAAAATTTTAAAAAGAGATTTGGAATGAGAATGAAGTCTATTTTCATTTAAGATACATTTATTATCTCCGTAAAGCCCTTCTTTAATTCATATTTTTATTTTAGAAAATTAAATTTGCTAAATATGGCTTTGAAAAAAATTGGAATGGAACTACCGATTTCTAAAGCTGAAAATTATTTAAAAAATAGAAAAATATTTTAAATTCACCCACCTTTTCAAAATAATATTTCCAAATATTGCGTACACCATTGTTGCGAATTTGAGGAAAAACCTCCCTTTGAAAATTATCGAAACAAAGGCCTACGCAACTTTCGGAAAATCATTGAAGACCACCCACAAAGTAAAAACCAAAAAAGTAATAATTTGGAAATAATTTAATGAAAAAGTGACCAGGTGTCAGTAGACCAAGTGACAATAAATGAGATTTCATGTTTGCCAAGACATTTATGCATGTATTGAATGGTTGGGGTGGTATTTATGTTTTACAAGAAAATGCGCAAATACAGGGCACTTTGCAATTCTTAAACCCATTTTTCCTTCAATCAGCACCACCACCGCATTTTCAAAAGATCTTTCTCTACCCTCCTTAAAAGGTGTCGACAATATGTTCGGAAAACAAACATATTATATGCACACATAGCAAATATTATATGAAAACTTGCCCTTTTTTTGGAACGAAACTTTCAACAATTTATTTCTAGACGAAGAAAAGAAAACACATAATTAACAATTGAACCCGAAATATTGCCCAAAACCCGCTGAAACCTTTTTTTTTTAAATAAATTATAAAATTGAGAAATCAAGACTAATTCCAATATGGCCATTGTTTCGACTTGTACCAGAGTGGCGGAGACGCTGGAATATCGCCACAATGATATCTGTAGATCAGCAATGAGTATGCAGATTTTCTAGAGAAAAATAAAAAATTTAAAATCTTGAAATTCGTGTTAATAATATACCCATCAGCAGTCTTGATTTTTTGAATATTTCCCACAAGATCGAATGCGACGACAGCATCGCCTTCAGTCACTTCTTCACCTTCGAAATATTCACCAGGATGAATTGTGAGCTGAAAGTTTAGAGTTTTTGAAAATAAAAATTCAAAGGAACTTACATTTTTATATTGAGTTGTTGCATATTGTGGAAGAAGTTCATATTCACAGCATTGAAGCTTCAGTCTGGAAACGAAAAATTTTTAAGTTTTTAAACTGAGTTTTTAAAAATTGAAAATCACTTTTAAATGTCTTCGGGATCTCCCGAGCAATACAAATTTTAAGCTGTCTATTCAATACCACTTCGAAATTCAGAGAGAATGAAATGTCAGAAAATATGAAGTCAATTAAAAAATTAGAACTTTCACATTTTTAAAACACAGAAATGGTTTACTAAAATACCCTGTATATTTTCAAATTCCCCCCCCCCCCCCCCTATTTTTTAATATCAGATAACTATTTTTCTGTAATATCAGCCTTCCCCAATTTTTAAAACTATTTCTCAATTCCTTAATATCAGACATGCAACCAAAGTTCAAAATTTGTTGGTGAGTTCTGGCTGTTCAGGAAGTGAAGAGCATTGAAGATCTTCAAATCATATATCATATCAACAGCTCTGTTAAAAGGAAGATTTATCAAAAAATCTCAAGCGAAAGAACAGATTTATCACACATTTTTAAATGGATGCTATAGAGAAAGAACATATGGTTGAAATCCATCAAATTTGAAAAAAAAAACAGATTGGAATACTTTTTGACAAATCCGCAACGAATTTTCTTTTTTCTTTGATCGGAAAAAAATTCCAGTAATTATCTATAAATAATTTAATATGAGAAATAGGCTTACAGATGTAGTACACTTTCATGACAAGAGCTCATAATTTGAAATAACGGAAGCTCCCGCGAGTTAAATTGGTCAAAAAATGTATTCTGCAAAAAAATTTCCAAGAGGACAACAAAAATCTCGTAAAGGAATTTTCATTTAAAAAGAGATATTGTCAAGTTAAAAATTTTGGATCATCCATTTTCTACTAAAAGACCGCAACGCAACCGCTCGCATTTAAAAATAGCACGACTTTGTGAGAGACTTAGATTTTCTGGGTAGGTCAAAACCAACTTGCATGATCAGGAATATTTGAGTTGACAATATAGAAAATTCAAAATTCAAAAACTTGTACAATATACTTTTTTCAATTTTTTGTTAGTTAAAGTGTTTGTTTACCCATTTTCAATTTTGTTTTAATCGACTCAATTTTGGTTTTTTGGTTTTAATCGACTCAGAATCGCCTATTATTAATGGAATCAACAAAAAAATCAGTTTAAAATGCCCATTTTTAGCATAACAGTCCCTAAAAAACCCAAAAACAGGTAGTGGCACCACTCGTTTTTCAATTTTTCCGCACTTTTGGTCGAGCTGTTTTGGACCTACGGGCACCAGAAAAATGTTTTTTGTTAAATTCGTTAATAATTGGTGATTCTGAATAGAGTAAAACAAAACTTGAAAGTCAGTAAACAAAAACCTTAACCAAGTTTTGAAAAAATATTCCATTTTTTTTCTACCGATCATCGTTTACTTCCGTAATAAAATGAATCCAACTCACTCTCCATCCGCATGTTGTGTCAATCCTCCAACCCATGAAGACTTCGTCGAACATGACGAAGAACTTGCTCTTTCCGGGCAATCTGCATACTTCTTCTCATGACAATTCGGTCTAGTGCACAACAGAGTGATTTTTCCGTTTTGATGAACTTCAACGCCATATGGAACTTTATGATCACCGCAGTAATCCGAGAAAACATATGGGATGATGATGGATAACGTGAGGAGTCGAATGAGCATCTGAATGAATGGAAAATCTAATTTTTTTAATCGGAAAAAATGTAGAAGTTTTTTAATAGGTTTTCAAGAACAATGAAGGTTTTCAAAAAAAGGTTTTCAAGAACAATGGAACTGAATCTCGAGAAATCGACCAAGAAAAGTAAACAATCGATACATTCTGTTATTCGGTATCATGTTGCAAACCTTACAAGAAAATAAAGAAATTTACAACACCCCGAAAGTTACAGGTACCTAGAGACACATCTATAAATGAGGAGACGCAGACAACAATGGTTATAAATGTGATCGTTAGGAACATGTCGTGTGAATAATTTGAAATTTCTTGCAATGCGAGACAGAAATAGAAAACAAGTTGGGAATTTTAAATGACGTCGTTTTGTCTGATATTGTTGCATCAATAATAAATAAGGAAAAAACAAACTACATGTTTCAATTTTTGCTGATGAAGCTTCGTGTCCCACTTTTTAATAAAATTCGGGCAATTCGAAAAACCTTATATCAAAACAAGTCGTATCCCAAATTTTAAATAAACAAATAAATAAAACCTTCAAAACCCATATAACTTCACAGAAAAATAGAACATGCGATGAATATCGGGGGTAAATCATAAATACCACTCTACTATTTGTATGTACATAGATTGAACGATAAATTCCAATAAAAAAAACACTGGGTATGCAATAAAAACACATCAATATAATTACTATAAACAATATGTGCACTTTTTTTTATCAAAAAGAATAAAATCAATAAAATAGATAAAATATAAGTAAGAGAGCTGACTCCCTCCTTCTTCAATAACTAAAACAGCTGTTGAATTCACTTTTTGTTTAAATGTCCAAAGAACAGATAGAGAAAGAGGAAGGGGAATAGAATGTTGGATGCGTTGTCTGAAGGACCACGAAATGAAAAAAAAAAGAAACTCATGAATATGTTTAAGAATGGCAAGAATAAGGTGTTATGGTTTTTGAACATCAAATGATGGGGAAGGTCATTGTTTTGGATGTTGTTTTGTTTTCTGGAAAAAAAAGTGGGAACTTTGAGTTTTTCCTAGAAAACATTTTGTAAACATTAAGCATGAATTAAGCGGTAATAATAATAATAATAAGCCCAACTTTGAAAGTGATAAAAATCTAAAATTTTAATTTAAGTGGGGAGGGGGCTGAGGGGAAGAAATAAATGGTTTAAAAATGATTAAAGGACGATTGTTGATAAATAAATGAAAAAAATCCAAAGAAAAACTCGAAAATGGCAAAAAAAAACCATAAAATCGGTTTTCTCCCTAATGGCCGAAGAAACGCGTTTTTGTGTTCTAGGCCATATGTTTTTTTCTCGGCCGCCTGATTTTTTTTTTAAATTTTTTTTTCTTGTTTTCGCTATTTTGGCTATTCATTTTTTTCAGAGAACATTATCCATAATAGAGTATTTAAAAAATAAATTTTCAAAAAATAAAATCAGGCGGCCGAGAAAAAATGAACGGCCTAGAAAACCAAAAAGCGTTTCTTCGGCCATTAGGGCAAAACCAGGGTTTGTGGTTTTTTTCGTCATTTTCGAGTTTTTCTTTGGAATTTTTATTTATTTATAAAAAATCATGCTTTCATCATTTTTAAACGATTTATTTCGTCCCCTCAGGCCCTCTTTAACGAAACCGAAACTTTTGTTTTTAAGACCATTGTTCCGTTTTTTTTCGTGTGTAATGTCTCTCTTGAAAACTGAAACTACTATTAAAAACATGTATGATAAATGTATGTTCCGAAAAAAATCAAAAAATCAAAACGGAATAAAAGTTCTGGCTAGTTTTTGAAATTTTGAACGATTGAAAAAAACCAAACATTTTCAAAAATTCGACACAAAACATAAAAAATCGAAATTGTTCTTACAGTCTTCAAAGTGTAGAATAAAATTCCCAAGATATTTTTTTTATCATCGAAATAAAAAGGAAATATGAAATTGGAAGCAAAAATCGATGAAAATCGACCTGCAGAAGAAGAAGAAAACTGAAATGAGGAACATGAAGAAATGTCATTGTTTCCAAGGCACCGGCAGAAAAAAATTTGGTTTGAAAAATTCTTTTGGGTGAATTCAATGTCGGGAGACTTGATTGTGAAACAAGAGGATTAAAGTTTGAATGGTTGCCGGATTATTGGAGGAGAAGAGCAAAGGATTGAAAAACGATTATTGAGTAAATACAATAACACTTTTATATTATTCAATATTTTGGAAAAAGTGAAGTGGTGGCAGCCTGTCTTTAATGTAAGCTATAATAATAAACATTTATTAATTATTTTTTTGAATTGGAATTCAAGAAAAAATTGACAAATCGAAACGAAAAATTTTTTTTAGAAAACATAAGGTGCCAGTTAATAACATTTTAAAAAATAAAATGTTTCTCCGCTACGTTTTGCATAAATAAAATTAATTCATAGGGCTAATTTTTCAAAACATAAATTTTGATAAATAAAACAAAAGTAGCACAGTGTCTTTAAAAAATAAAAATTTCTTTAAAGAAGGGCTTTGCGGAGATAATAAATGTACTTTAAATGAAAATAGACTTCATTCTCATTCGAAATCTGTTTTTAAAATTTTCTAAAACCGCCCAGAAGCCGAGAAAACGCGCTTCAAAACAATGACCTAGAAAAAGAGCTACCGGCGAAAACTAGTCCTCAGGCATGAAAAATCAAAAAAAATTTAAAAACATACATTTAAATTAAAAAAAAACAAGTACTAATATAAGCATTCTGCATAACTATTTACTAACGAAACACGAAAAAAGCTCACAGGAAAAAGTTAGGCCATATGGATACTTTTTCTAGGCCATTGTTTTGAAGCGGATTTTCTCGGCTTCTAGGTGGTTTTAGAAAATTTTAAAAACAGATTTGGAATGAGAATGAAGTATATTTTCATTTAAGATACATTTATTATCTCCGTAACGCGATTAAAAAAAGTCCTCCTTTCATGATGTTTATGAATAATATAAATTTTTATTTATTATTTTTTGGAATCGGAATTCAAGAAACAATTGACAAATCGAAAACGAAAAAAAATTTGAAAACATAAGGTGCCTCTGTTTAAAAATAAAATTTTTCTCAGCTTCGTTTTACATAAATAAAATTAAATTATCGGGTTGATTTTTCAAAACTTAAATTTTTAACAAAAGTAGCACAATGTCTTTAAAAATAAAAATCAGGTGAGATCGAATTGTTTCATTAAATAGAGCATTAAATAGAGTTGTATTAATAGAGTTGTATAATAACCAAAAAAAAAGTGAATAAAAATTTTCATGCATTGGTGAAAACTTCCTAGAAGGACATCTATCTAAGATTAATCTATTACAAATGTTGGGCAGTAATCCTATTACCAATTTGCATAAAAAGAGAATAAATCAATAATGGCAAAAAAAAAAGTTTGATGTATGCAAGGTTCTTTTGCTAACAATTATGGAGTAGCAATTATTAAGATGCATGAAGCAAAAGATGGAAGAAAATTGGGGTGGGGATTGAGGTCTTTGTGGGGGGTGCTACAACAAATTTTAAAACGTTTCTCAGACAATGTTGGAGGGAAAAACACGATATACATTATTATTATTATGCAAGTATTGTTCGGGATAAAAGGCTGAGAAGTGAGTGAGTGAGTAATAATGAAGAAGATGATGATGATTGGGGGGAAAAATGGCGGGAAAAAGGTATAATGTGAATGGAGATAATAGGCAGTTGATTGATTTTTTCTCCGGAGATTTTATGTCAGGAATTATGTATTATTAGTTAGTAGGGAAAGTATATGTTTATGACAATGGAATGAAAATAAGAGGGTTCAGATGTGTTCTTAAAAACTGGTTTTTGATCATTTAACTTCAAACAATTGAATGTTAATTTCAGGTTGAATAAAATCTGAAAATCGAGTGAATATTGAGAAAAATAAGAGCATGGACTTTCTAGAGCCGATAAATTCGACTACTAAAATTACCTCTAGTATAAAACACACTTTTTCGAATGCTTCGAAATCTGCTCAGGGAATTCAATGCACAGGGATTCTAAAAGAAATTTTCTTAATAACCAATAATTGAGATTTTTTACGAAACATACATTTTATTTTGGGATTCTAAAAAAACGCGAATCGATTGACTTTCTTGTTGTTTTTGGGCTTATTTCAATAAATGTGCAGCTGTGATAATAGGACGAATAACTTCTTTTTTTAATAATATTTTCATGATTGGACAGTAAATAGAATGCTCTAAATTAAAAATGCACTTATTCATCTAACAAAAGTTTGGAATTCATTGCCACTTTTCATAATTATATCTTGATTATGGGCAATTGTAAAAACTTGTTACTATGTAGAAAATGTGTTCATAAAAGTATGCGAAAAATAAGCCGACCACACAACCAAAAAGACAATACGAATAGCCTGTAAATATATATATATATATTCTCATTCGAATTGTTTGTTTTTGTGATTCGTTTCCCCCAATGTTATCGTTGTACAACAACCCGCAATTCCTTCCCACAACGGCACACTTGTGCAGTAGACGAAATTTTTCACGGGGCGAGAAGAACGAAAGACAATGGGGTGGAGGGGGGACAACAAAGCGAAATTATTGATAAAGTGATAAGTTTATTGTTAGTTTACACTGTTCGATGTGAAACATTGAATGTGGAGTGAGTCGGGAGCTCTCAAAGTGCTTCCGAAGCTGTTTCATGTTAGAATTGAACGCGATGAATTGAAGCCGAGTAAAATTATAAGAGTTTTATTATACATGTAGGGAAAAGTTTCAATTAATCTAGTTTTTTAATATAGATTCGGAATTTAAACCGTTTTTATCGTATGTAATTCCGATACGGGAATAATAAACAATTTTACTGTTCGTTCAATTCGATTCCAAACGCGCACCACTGTTTTCGCAATTTTGTATGGCGTTTTCCGTGTCCGTACGTATTGAAAATATTATTTTTTGAGTCATAAATGCATTTTTGGTATCTATTGGATCAATTATGAACAATAATTTTTTTGTCCGTGCACCGGAACACCCCAAAAAATCTAGGTTTATCAGTAGAGCGCGTTTGGAATCGGTTTGCTTCTACAGTAATTCAAGTCAGTACAGTTACAATTATTCACCAAAGTTTGAAAATTGGCTTTGTTCGGTTATCGGTTCAAATATACATATATCGAAAATTCGAAACAAGAAGAAAATCTGTATTCAAAAAATGTTGGTAGAAATTAATCAGGTTTGATGAGATTATAATTTAAAAATATAACAACACAAAAAATGCTGCTGATTGAGTTAAAGAAAGTGGTACGTCGTCTTTAAAGAGCACATCATCGATTTTTTGGAATGAAAAACCTATTGTAATTCCTTTGGAAAACTACGTTTAAATTTTATTTTTTTGCAAATTGTCTTGCCGTTGATATGACTTATTTCGAAAGTTATACTACATATTAGCACAGTCAGTAAGATGCCGAATAATCAACGAAATTATCAGGATTAGTAGAGATTTCTTTCCTAGGTTTTGCCCCGTTATCGAACTTGGCGGTAATTTGAAATTGGCGAAAAGAATTGTTCGAATGTTTATAGCTCTTTGAAATTTTTAATATAGTTTTTTTGTGGCTTATGAAAAAACTGGAGAAAATCCGAGCTGTGGAAAAAATAATTTTTATCAATACATTTTTCATTTTTCGACAGTTTCGACTACATTGATTTTTTATATTCTTTTTATTTTTAAATTTTGATTTCCTAATATGATTTAAATTTTAAAAAACAAATGTCAAAAACCTAAAAGTATTCGAAAATCGTTTTACAACTCTGTCTACATTTCAGTATTTCCAATACCCTTACGTTTTCCAGTTTCTACAAATATTTTGAAATTTTCATATGAAATATCTACTAATCCTGATAATTTGTCAATTATTCGGCATCTCAAGTTCACTTAATGTACTAATATGGGCCACAACTATCGGAAGAAGTCATATCAGTTTCATGGGTGGTTTGGCGGATGTTATAAGCGAAAATGGGCATAATGTGGTAATTTGAACAAAATTCGTCTCTCTCTTAACAATATTTCAGACAATTATTATCTTGAAAAATGACCCAGATGTGAATATAACCGGTGCAAAACTCGTGAAAAATATTATTCGGTAAAAAATAGAGTTTAAAGTTTTTAAAACAATTTTCAGGTTCGAATCCAAACTAATTTCCACCGACGAATGGTCCTACTTCAATTTTAAGCAAAGTAATATTTTCCATACGAAAACCGTCGACATGAGGGATTTTTTCAAATTGCAAAGTGTTAATTCACGAATTTGCGAAAGTTTACTAGACGATGCTGAAATTATGAATTTTCTGAAAATCTCGAAGTTCGATGTAGCCGTTGTGGAGTTTTTTCATTTCTGCCCGGCAGGAATTTTCGAGTTGACAGGTTTTTATTTAAATAATTTAAGTAGTACATTAAAATTTACTTAATAGGAATAAAGAAGGTGATCCTTGCAACAGCCTTAGGAATGACCCACGCTCATTACGAGCTTCTGAATCTTGAAATGCCGTTGAGTTATGTTCCAGGTAAATTATATTTTATAAAATAAAATAAAATATTTCAATTTTTTTAAGTTCAAATGACACACCTTGGAACAAAAATGTCGTTTTTCGATCGAGTTTATAACGTTTTGTTCCACCTCGCTTCTAAATTTTGCTACCGTTTTTTACTCCGACAAGATCAACAAATATTTAACCGAAGATTTGGATCAAATTTTCCAAATTTAGAAGAATTGTACAGAAAACGAATCGATTATGTCTTGGCGAATACAAACGAATTCACGGAATCGACACGGCCAACTCTTCAACTTGTGAAATACATCGGTGGAAGTACAATAGAAGAGCCTGAAAAATTGGATGAAGATTTTGAGAAAATTCTTTCGAAACACAATATCAAAGCCACTATATTATTTTCGTTAGGATCACTACTGAAGTCGGAAGAAATGCCGGAATTTATGAGAACTGGTACATATGTGAACGAAAACAGAATTTTTTAAAAAATAACAAAGAATTGTAGCATTCATTGACGCATTCAAACAATTCCCAGATTACACTTTTATATGGAAAAGCACAAATTCGAACAATTTCGGCTATCCGAATATTTATTTCAGAGATTGGGTGCCGCAGGTTGATTTATTGGGTGACTAATGAATTGTTTCCATTAATAAATTCATGAATTCCAGCCGATCCAAGGGTTAAAGCGTTCATAACACATAGTGGGATGAATTCCGTTCAAGAAGCATTGTATTTCGGTGTGCCGATGATAACGATCCCTATTTTTGCAGATCAGGTGATTTTTTTTTAATGTTATAGTTTTAAGACCTTTCCTATTCCAGGACTCCAATGCAATGATCGCCCAAGAACATGGCTATGCTTACGGATTGGACAAATTCCGGGTGACCAAGAATGACGTCATTCAAGCGATTCGTAAAGTGGTGGGAGATGATGGCGAAGAAACAATTTATGCCAAAAATGCGAAACAGGCGTCGAAAATTCTGAAGAGTTCAAAAAAATCAATGAGGAATGAAATTTTAAGAGCGGTTGAGTTATCAGGTGAGCAGATCCCTCATTAGCCACCGTGAATTGACATAAACAATGGCGTCAATTACTAAAAAACTATAAAATGTGCAAAATCTTCATTATGGCAAATTTTATTGTGCACAATTTTAAAAACTCTTTTCTCCAGGCTCAACTGAAACATTGTCACATCTGCATGTGAATACAAATCACCTCAACTTCATACAATATTACAATTATGATGTCTACCTATTCCTTCTGGTCATTTTACCAGCTTCTGCGTATTTTCTACTGAAATCGTCGAGAAACTTACATTTCCGTCTGAGAATTCAAAAAGAAAAGAGTGGGAACAAAATTGGACCGAAGAAGAGAAAAAATGTATGTAAATAATAATTTTTTTGTCAGGCTTTATAATTTTTTCGTATTATTTACCATCTTTTTATTTCGTTTTCATGAAGCGTTTTAGAAATCTGAAAATTTGGAAGTATTGTAATTAATGTTTGTATTTTGGTCCAATAATGGTTCATTCCGATAATAGCAGTTCCAAATATGCTGCTGATTGAGTTAAAGGAAGTGGTACGTCGTCTTTAAAGAGCACATCATCGATTTTAGTACAGAATTTTATTGAAGTGTGTAATATCGATTCATCTGGATTCATTTCTTGAAACACTATTCATTTCTTCGTCATCTGATTGAATACGATTACTTTTGAAGTTGCAAATATTCAAAAAGTCTGGAAAAATTGAATGTCAGTGACTATTTATAGGATCTGGAAATACCAAATATTGCATATCTATATGCATCAATCATAAACATTGCTGGAAATGGGTCTATAACTGGGTAAAGCGCATAAGAAATGGTAACATATTCGCTCAAATCACTTAGATTTGCTTTAAAAACTGGTAATAACATGTAACAAGCAATAGGAATGTAAAGCATGATTAATGGAATTAAGGTCTGTAAATTATTTTACATACTGAAGCTAAACAAGGTAGATGGCACACCTGTACAACGAGTGCAATATATAATTGACACTGAATCTTTTTTGTATATCTAGATACTCCAGAATTAACCAATTGTCGGATTTTACAATAACTCTTTATCCCAAAAAACGCGACAATCAACTGTGAACCAAACATGATGACGCTCAATATCAGAATCCCAGTCACAGTTTGTATATTTAATTGTTCTGTTCCATCGACATTTATCCAATAACGTGCCGAAATGTAAGTGATATCACTTGTTTTTAAATTGAACGTTTCAAAGAAATCCTTCTCAAAATAAGCGGAATTCTCCTCGGTCGGAGCGAAAAATGAATAAACAAGTAGTCCCCAAAATATTCCGAAAAAAATTGGACACAACATCCAAAGTAGAAGTTTTCTGCCCCGGAAATAGGATAATCGTCCGAGTCTTTCGAGAGCGAAAAAGCGGAAAATGAAATGGATAGCGATGATGGATATCAAAACGGCGTAGCAGCCACAGAGACAACCTAAACAATTAATATTATATTAGGAAACAAAAAGAATTAAAATTTTAATTTTCGTTTGCTTTCCAGGTTCGGAATGAGATGTGTATTATTAAAGGAGGGATGCGGAACTAATGAAAAAGCATATGGGATGAAAATAGACTTCATTCTCATTCCAAATCTGTTTTTAAAATGTTCTAAAACCACCTAGAAGCCGAGAAAACGCGCATCAAAACAATGGCCTAGAAAAAGTGGCTACCGGCGAAAACTAGTCCGCAGGCATGAAAAATCCAAAGAAAAATGAAAAAAACATAAAAATAAGAATTAATATAAAAAGTATTCTTCATAACTATTTATTAACGAAACACGAAAAAAGCTCATAGGAAAAAGTTCGGTCAGGTGGACACTTTTTCTAGGCCATTGTTTTGAAGCTCGTTTTCTCGGCTTCTAGGTTGTTTTAGAAAATTTTAAAAACAGATTTGGAATGAGAATGAAGTCTATTTTCATTTAAGATACATTTATTATCTCCGTAAAGCCCTTCTTTAAAGACACTGTGCCACCAAAAACAAATTTTTTACTTCAAATGGAAGTTTTTTGGTTTTTAAGTTCTGCGAATACTGCCGCTGAATGAATTGAAACGACAATGTTGCTCTTATTTTCAAAAAAAACTGCATCAAATATCTTGCAACAAACTTACAAATAAGAAATAGGACCATTTCAGGACTTAGAGTCCTATTCCATGTCTCAGATGCCACAATATAACATCCTTCGTATGCATGAATATACTGAAAGTCATCTATAGGCCGATTTAATTTTATGAAGTTTTCAAAATACCGGTTTTGTCAAAAAATCAATCGCTGAAAATCCAATAGCAAATACCGAAAAATACATCATCAAATATTTATAAGATCCTAACTTCTTTGGGCTTCTCGTACAGACTAGAAATATGAGCAACGTGTTGAAAAATACTGATAAACCGAAGGCAGATATTTGAACAATGTGTTTCAATTCCTTGAAAGATTCCACCATTGTTGATGTTATGGTTGCAGAAAAAAATGAAGGAATGGCTGCTTTCGACTACAATTGTGAATTTTATATGTGCTTAGTACAAAAAAAGTGAAACGTCAATAATTAAAGCTCCAAAATATGTAGGAAGCACTTTAAATGTTCTCACGATAATGTATTTCTCTATCTGAATAAAATGGATATGTCTAACATGTTCAGAGGAAATTGAAATAATTAATTTTGTCAGAAAGGTTATTTTTGATTAAACCTGTGTTTTGGATTGATCTGTAGGAAGAGTGATCTCTGAAATATAATGGAAAATCAGAAAAATGCGAGTTTTATTTTGAAATCGGACAGAAAATCACGGTGGGCTAAAGTGAACCTATTATAACTAAGAAAATTCAGTACAACAATTAAAAATCGAACGCAGAAAAGCGGGAGTTTTTTAGGAGTGGCATTTTTGCAATTGTGCGGCACGGTTACACAAAACACGTTATATTCAGATGTTAAGGGAGGCAATTTTGTAATTCGGAGTAAAAAAATTAGATTAGGCCCTACTTCATTTATTCCCCCAAAAACTTCATTTTTTTTGCGTTGCACGAGTTAAAATTCCATTTGAAAACATTTGAATTTTTTCGCGTGTGCAATTTGTCGTAACGGTGTACACACACAAAGAGTTGTTCGTGATGGCAATTTCGGTTTACTTTACCCGACCGTGTTAGATTCTCGAAAAATTAGATTCTCGAAAAAAGTACTGTCCGTTCAATTCGATTCCAAACGCGCACCACTGTTTTCGCAAGTTCGTTTGGCCTTTACCGTGTCCGTACGTATTGAAAATATTATTTTTAAATATTTTTGGTATCTATTGGACCTTTTATGAAAAATAATTTTTTTTGTCCGTGTACCGGAACACGCCAAAAAATCAAGGTTTGTCAGTAGAGCGCGTTTGGAATCGGTTTGTTTCTACAGTATCGGGGGTCTCCGCGGACTATAAAAATATTGAAAAAAAAATTTTAACCCGCGAATTTTCCAGTGCTTTGAGTGCGTCAAGTTGAGCAGTATTCAGAACGCAATGATGAATAGTTGTCAATAACAAGTTGTATTTACTGGGACATATGATAAAGTTTCTCGGTAAATGTTTCCGTATTCTCCAGCGATTCGATGTTCTGAGTTTTTTTTGTGAAATTCGAAAATTGTGTGTTTTGAAGAAAAATTCCAATTCGAATGTTAGTTTTCTTTTCATGAATCACAACAAAGCTCTCGAAAAAAAACAATAGTACAACTTCCGATAATTATAGAATTGGTTATCTAACATCTTATTTGTCTGTACAAATATGAAGTTTGTTATTCCACATTTATAACAACATTCAAAACACACTAATATGAAAATTGTTTCAAATATGAAATTAGACGTTTTTATATTCTTTTTTTAAGCAATTACAATTAAGAAAATGTGTAATTATCTGAATTTATAAATCAAAAAAACTGATATCTGTTCGTTCTTTTTCTGGAACCCTGCTCATTGGCTCAATGATTCATTTAGTTGTCAAGTGCACAACATTCCAGCAATTGTTTCCTTTCGAACATGTCGAAAAAACAAATGAGGAACAAAAGTCTGATATTATCTCAAAATCATGTACTATCTCCAATGTTTAATGTAGTGTAGCGAAAAATGCGCAACACTTTTTTTGCACAAGCTCTGGAGATACAATGGAAAGTCGATCTTGCGATTTTTGATCAGTTTCGATAAACTTTTCAAGTTAGGTTTCATTTCCTGACTGAAAAAAATAACCCTGAACTTTTTACAAATCACACTCAATTAATTCGCACATTTCATTTTAATTTACTCAAAAACCGGAAAAACTTTCGATATACTTTTTGTCATATAAAACTTCACACTATTTGCCATTAAAATTCCCCCTTCTAATCGTTGATTAATTCACCTCGACCCGAAGCAATGCCGGTTGTTGCGCAATTTCGGAAAAAAATATTTGTCTATATGTGTTGTTTTTTATTAATAAAGAGATGCAGACAGTGAGTACTTACTACTTACATTTTAGTATTGTAAATAAAACTAGTGACATTTATGTACTCGATGTCTAAAAATTTACTATTCATGAAGAGAGATGGAGTGTCTACCGAAAATTCAGGTCGTAAATTGTACATGAATTTTATAAAAATTATGAAAATAATATAAAAGCATAACATTGATATCGGAGATCTCAAAATGACTCAATCATGCATAAAGACAGTCTGATTTTTGAAGAACTTTGAAAAACCATTGAACTGTTAATAATATTGGTAAAAAAATTATATCATAGCAATAACTCAAAGAACAATCTATTCGAGATACTTTGGTGCTTTAAATTTACGTCACAGAAGAATTACAAATACAATGATCAGCTTCACGTCTAAAATAGGACATTACAGAGATCACAAATGTTATTGGGATGAAAATAGAGAAAATACTCATTCCAAATATATTTATTATTTTCTAACGCCATAGATATAGAAGTCGTGAAATGGCCTAGAAAAAGTGTCCATCTGGTCGAACTTTTTTCTATGAGCTTTTTGTATGTTGACAAATATTTATTGAAAACTATAGTTAAAGCGATGAGCTAATTTAAGTATACTTAAATTAGCTCATTTTCAATTATGTTTTTTGCGAAAGTTCCAAGAATGACCATTTTCATACAAAATTTTAATAAATAAGCACGGGGTTTTTTTTACTACCGCTAGAACTGAAAAAATGGACCCTGATCAATAGAGCGCGCTTACTGATTGCGGCCTAACTATTGTGCGAATCTTCTTCCATAATATTCTTCTGCCATTTTTATTTGTACTGGGACGAACATTTTGGGCATTTTCCTGTACTTTTACGAATGTTTATGTTTTTTCACCACTGTAACCTTTTTTTTGTGATGTGTGGGCATGTTCTAAAAAAAGAACTAGTGCGATCTAATATGTATGTAAGAAGTCTTAGAGGTTTGAAATTTTAACACTAAATTTGCTAATTTTTGAGAGTTTTTGAAGTTTTTTAAAATCACGGCGGAAGTTTTGAAATTTTTGAGACTGTAAAGTTGAAGGTTAGATATTTACACGCTTTTTGAAAGTAATTTCGGAAGTTTCGGTGTTCGGATAAGTATTCCTTAGAGGGATAAAAGTTAGCATTTAGCATTTTTTTGAGTTGCATCGCAATTTTTCCAATAATCCTATTCCTTTTCAGTAAATTTGCTTTTTTCACACATTTTCATACTCCACATTATCTAAGAAAAGAAAAAGCAAAACGTATATTTCAATTTATTTATTCAGTGGGAACCCATCCAGCGGCTTTCCTACCGCGAACACACAACGAGACCACTAGACTATTGCGTTTTCTTCAGAGAGAGTGTGTGTGCGCGCAAAGTGCGCTCTATCTCACTCGTGTCCACTCTCCGTAGTAAAAAATACCCCGTGATAAGCGTGTGGTTTTCAGAATTGATCTTCAATTGCTGGTAAGTGAGATCAAAATGTTATAGGTCACAAGATTTCAGAAGCTGTTCGCTATTTCAGAAGAATAACTCAAAAATCAAATTTTTATTTCAGCCATTTAGAAACACCAGTTCCTGAATCCGTTGAAGAAAAAATTTGAATACGACGATTTTGAAAAGGCCAAACCGCTCGAATGTAATGTTGCAAGTGTCCTACAATATAGCTTCTCGTTATTTATGTTTATAAAAATTGTTTCAGATAAACTGTTCGTTTTTCTTTTATGTCTGAAATGACATTTTCTGAAAGTTTTTAAATTACAATTACAATTAAAAAATATTCAGTTTCGTTGGAAAATTTTGTGAACTATAATGGAAGTGTCGGTACAGGAGTGCTTTTGACGGCGTTAACTACAATTGATCGAACTCACTTAGGAACTGAAAACATCTTTTCGAAGCATACAAAAAATGGTATTGCAGTATGATTTTTTGAGCTCAGTGACATTAAAATTCGAACTTCAAAGAGTTACAATTCTACTCCTGAGCTTCATTTCGATAGAAATTTTAAAAGATACATGAAAAAAATCATTAAAAATCCATTTTTTGTATGTTTTGAAAAGCGTTTCTTACTCTTCGAAATAAGCTCTATAGACTTAGCTGGCTCTCATCCAAACCGCATCTGAACGATGTGACCACTTACCTTGTTAGATTTTTTTGATATAAATAGAAAGATGGTGCTCAGATCGTATGAAGATGGCACTTTCCTGAATCCGTTGAAGAAAAAAGTTATTTCCAAACTTTCCGTGAAATCTTTTCTATATTTTCTGAGAATATATATTTTCTTACAGTTTTGACAAAAATAGCTGAAACACTAATAAAACTACTACCTTCTTATCGGGTTGAAATATCGTGGTCAATGATCCATTTTTTTGTGGTTTGTAAATCGAAGCAGATGTTTTTCCAGTTTATATTTTGACATCCTAACACTGCCCGTTTTTTCTTCTTATAAAGTGTTCCAATTGACGTCACCGTGCCAATTCAAATCGGGTAATTCCGTGTTTACAGTGATTTACAAAAAATGGGAACAAGTGTTCAGTAATGTCAAAGTTTATTTGCTTTTCACCACATTCCGTACTCAGGGAAAGCAATGCACCGGAACATTCCCATTTTGTTCGGGACTGCACCGAAATTTGTCCCGGGACGCGTCCCGGGGCAAAACCCGGATAAAACTGTGCAGTCCCGGACAAAATTTGGACGGTTCGGTGCAAATAAATGTCTCGCCGCCTGCGTCGTGTGGGTTGCAATGGCTGCGAGAGGCCTCCTGGAATCGAACCCGCGACGACTTGAACTCCTGCTTGCTTGACATACGAGACGTTGAACCGCTTGACTAAACCTGACCATGCGGGAAAAGGGGGGTGGTGCACTTATATGTGCGCTAGCGCCAGAATTCCATAGGAATACATATACGAGTACTTGGATAAGCATAACTATTGTTCTAGAAACCAAATAGGGCGCACGTTTTGTGAACTTATAGATTGAAAGATGATTGTTAAAATACAGTAGTTTTTTTTTCTTAGCAAACTCTAATTTTCATTTTGTGCAAGGTGAATTATTGTATCTTGCTTCGGTCATTGTGTAAATCTTCAAAACTGATAACATAACTTTCACAAATAACATAACTTTCATCATTACTAAACTGATGAATAAATATATTGCTTGGTCACATGCATTGAAAGGTGCTTGGATCGTTTTTGTGAGTCAATTTTGATAATCTCGAGTGGTTTTTGTGCCGCCGTTTTTGATCTATAGAAGAACAATATTAAAACTTTGACAATCCATTATCAATGGTTTGTGCTTCAAATGACCTGTATGCGAAATTTCATCAAATTCGTGATCAAAAGTTATGGGCTATAACTTTTCCCATTTTCAATATTTTTTTGACGAAAATTTCAGAAATCCATACTGGTTCTATTCTCAATCAAAGTACAACATTTCCGCTACTTTCATTAAGATTTTTGAAGAGAAAATCAGAAAGGGTAGCGCCTTAATCGTTTTCGGCTTTTTTAAATGAGGCATAGCTCATTTGAGATATAATTTTACTGCTTTCGCAAAAAGTTTTCCCAATTTTTAAGTTGAATGAATTTTTGATAAACACGCTGACTCGAATCCAAGAAATTTTCGGTTTTGTTTTTTGAAGTTTTTTGTTCTTGCACTTCTTTTTTGTCCGGAATTTTCGGAAAGCGTCTGAAAATGGGACTGCACCAGCGCATCGCTTTTCCTGAGAATGTTGAACCATTTTCGTCCGGGACTGTCCCGGAAAAATGAAGGTGCGGTACAGTCCCGGTCAAATTTTAGTGCAGTCCCGAACAAAATGGCACCGAACCGGTGCATCGCTTTTCCTGATAATTTTGAACCATTTTCGTCCGGGACTGCCCCGGAAAAATGAAGGTGCGGTGCAGTCCCGGACAAATTTTGGTGCAGTCCCGAACAAAATTGGACTGCACCGGTGCATCGCTTTTCCTGAGTATGTGTTCTAAACTTGTTGACGGAAACGTTCATACAAGTCAATTTTTAGCGTGTTCTTTCCCCAATTTCGAGTCACTTCAGAAATTCCGGCAATCACCAATTAAATTTCCGATAATCGGATTATAATAATCAGGATGAAAACCATGGCAAGTGTGTGAAAAATGTCCGGAATAATTAAAGAGAAAGGAAAGGATTACATGTTGCCATGTAAACATCAGAGCCATCATCAATGAACAAATATACATAAATACAAGGGAGCATAAATTGTTACAAGCAGCGAGAAATAGGAAGGACAAAGCGATTGACGTGTGATAATTGAGAGCAGGAAGAAGAGGAAGCGGCAATGTTTGTTTTTTGTGGTGTGTCCATTTCCATGTTTTTTTGGTTTTTGAGTACAAAGGTAGAGCAAGGGTTGAATCTTTGATCTTCAGAAAAAAACTGACATTGTTAAGTAGTATTTACTTTTTGGACCAGTTATTAAAATTCGTTCGAGTTGATCAAACTTTACTTTTAAAAATAAGTAGTAAGCTTTTAAAAATTTATACTAATTACTGAACCCCACTTGGATCGTAGTGCATGTACGGGAAATCCATCAAAATACATTTAGATCATTCTTCTAGAATATTATGCTCCGGAATACATTATAGAGCTCCATGGAACAATCTAAGATGCGATCACACGAACAGCATTCGATCTTTATTATAAAGTATGACGATATGGTGATGGTGATGATGTTTTTTTTTTAAATTTAAAGGCAGCTTGTTAGTTAAGACAATCCACGACCGGACACGCGCGCATTCAAATTTTTATTTTTGCAACTTTGGACCGCTGCTATAAGGAGTGTATTTATCGATTTTTCCTCATAAATTGCATTGTACTATAGTCCTCTCACAAAATCGGCTATATAAAGGTGGGCTTCCCTCTGCTGCGAGAGAGTGTTGTTTGGTGAGAGGTAGTTGTCTACGTATAGTCTCCCCCTCGTTATATTTCGTAAGCGAGCGTGTAGGTTTTTTAGAGCGCGCTTGCTTGTTTATAAAGCCGAATTTGTGAGCAGCTAATAATAAGAAATAGCTCTAATTTTTGAAATTGTAATCAGGTAGGGTTAAATTAACTGACACACTGCCTTTAAAGACAGGCATGCTATCAAAATAATTTTCATTGAAAAAAATACGTGATTCATAGAATTGTTCTCATCAAAAATTCTAAGCCTCATTTTTTTCTAATTTTTCTAATTTGTAAAGAAAAAAACTTTACATTTTTCAGCAAAAAATTCCGTTGTGCAAATTTATGTTTAATAAATACATACTCGTACAAGTGTATGGCAATTTGAAGTGTACACATATGTGCCTCGATAGCTCAGTTGGGAGAGCGTTAGACTGAAGATCTAAAGGTCACCAGTTCGATCCTGGTTCGGGGCAACTTTTTTTTGGCAGTTCTAAAAGACAATATTAAATTTTACGAAAAAAAATCAAGAATATTCGCCCCCTCAATTCACAATTCGTTCTCAACATTTTGCTCTTCCGTATATTTTTCAATACACCTTTTTCTTTCAAAATCCGAATCCATTGTTGTGAGATAAACATAAGACAGAAAAAACAGAAAAAATGAAGAAGATGGTCATATTGTTTCTCAAGTACTTTTCGGATAGTTGACCGGATCAGATTGAATTGCCTTGTGAAAAGAGGGAGGGAAGGGTGGCAAAAGCATCATTGCATTGTTTTCAAATACTGAGAAAAAAACCGAAAAAGAAATGGCATTCCAGGGCAAATGATTGAATGAAAGGAGGAACTATTTAAATTTAAATCAATGGTTTTCGATTACGCATTTTGGAATCGGGAGTGAAGAACAAAAAACCAAAGAATGAAAATAAAAACCAAAAAATCATGATGTTTAGAAATCGAAGGATTTTTCTATTGATCTATTGTACAAAAATCATCGCGAAAACCCCCGGAAGACAACAAAAAAGGAAATGGGGTCTTTTGTTTTTTCTCGTTTTTTCCTTGCATTTTCCCCCCGTTTCTAACCTGGTCATTTGCCACAATTCAACATCATACCCTAACCGTGTTTTTTCGTTCCGGGAAGTGGTTCTATTGTGTTTCATGCTCAATTCTTCTTTTTTTCGTTTTCAATGACGATACGGCCGAGAACACACGGGCTTCCTTTTTTGTTGTTCCTTTGATTTATTTGGGTATCTTATTTCTTCTTGCCCCAACTACCACCAGCTGATTGATTACGAACTTTTTTGCTGTTCACTTTTTTTTTGGCTGCTCCCGTACTTGGAGAGATGGGTGTTTGATGCTTATTTTTAGGATAAACATACAGTTTGAAGGAGAATTATGTAGAAGGGGAAAAGGTGTGGGAAGGGGAAAAACAAAAACTTTTTTTCGGAACGATTGTTCTAAATTTGGAAAAATTTGAAAAGCGACAAAAACGTTAGAGAACAAGTGTTTAAAAAAATCTTAGCTTTTTTTTTGAAAACCGATGATTAATCCCGCAAAGTGAATGATTGAAACTAAAATGCAGTGAATTCGAAAAGATTTCCAACCTTACTGAAGTAGACCGTGCCTTTAAACAGGTAGAACCTTGCCTTTAAACGGGTAGAACCGTGCCTTTAAACAGGTAGAACAGCGACTTTAAACAAAAAAAGTATGTATCCATAAATTGATCATGATCAGATGTAAAGTTATTCATTTTTTGCCAAAGTCATAAGCTGGATAATATTTTTCCAAAACAAAATCACACTCTGCTACAGTTGAGAGGAAAAACCAGGTGAATCAACAAAGTCAGTTGTTTTTTTTTTCTGAAAAACAATGCTGTATACATTTGTTTTGCATCTCTAAAGGAAATAATACGAGACATTTGATTTTTATATTGTCAATTCAAATATTCTTGGTCATTGCGTTTTGAGGGCCCGCTCCGCACGCAACGCACGCGGTTGTCGACACTAACACACTGAAAAATTTGTGAAATTCATTTTCCCGCCAATTTTGCAGTGTGTTGAGTGTCGGCAGCCGCGTGCGTGCGTGCGGCGCGTTCGGGAGGTTGGGCAGCCTTCAAAACGCAATAACATTATTCTCGTTAAGTAGAAAAAATGCAGGCGCGCGACCGCGTTGCGTTTGACAGCACTCCCCCATATGATTCGAAATAGTGAGAAATGCGTAACACTAGAAAACTGATACTAGAAAATTGTCGAGAAAATCCTCATATCCTAACAAGTTATATTAACTTAGGCTAGTTGGAGAACACATGCGTACATATGTATGTATTTCCGTATTTACCAAGCTCTTCACACAAAATTACAAAAATGATACTAACAACGTGTCAAAAAATCAAGAACTTGCCTTCAAACATTATCTCCTCGTTTTTCTTTCCGTTTGGACAAGTTGATGATGAAGCATCATCCCTCTGTGAAGTAGGTTATTTCTCCCCCCCTCCGCTTCCGCGCATTCAAACAATACGTACGCGTATCTTGATCCTTAGGCATCGAAAGGCAAGCATATGATGACTGACCGAGGTGAGTGCACTTCGCGGCAAGGGGGTATATGAACATAAAAAGTATCATTTCGAATGTTCGCACCAAGACCTTCGTTGTTGTAGTGGAAGAGCGAGTGTCCTGCCTGAAACTGGAAATATCTTGTGTTGTGGCGTCAAGAAAATGAAAATGGCAGCAGGACGAGGAAAAAAGAAAAGAAACAAAAAAAAAGTTGGGCACTTTGCACATGAAAAGGATGAGTGATCAAGCTTTGTTGGTGATTGACGGTGATCAGAGATTAATTGTTCGTGATGAGGAATAAAGAGACAGAGAAAAACTTAATGGATAAAAAAAAAGCGAATATTTTCAGGTTCAAAAACTTGAATTAGAACTAGTGTTCAACTGTAAAATTCACGGGGTATCAAAACACGCTGTATAATAAAAATGTTAAATGAAAATTAGCTTGAATCAGAAATAAACCAATTAATTATGGTTTATATTGTCAAGATAAAAATTTCTGGCCGCTCGTTTTGCGGAGTGTCGTTGGGAATTTTCACGCAACGCGACCGCAACGCACTCAAATTCAAATTTCTCAGTTGGTCTTGCGGTCGCGTTGCGAGGAAATTCCCAACGACACTCCGCAAGACGAGTGGCCAGAAATTTGTATCCTGACAATACTTGCCAAGAAATTTAATGTTGATTTGAAACCAACAAAACCATAAAAGATTCTATATTGCCACTAGTTATTATTATTTCGCACCGGAGCTGACCTTGATGTTCTAGAAACCGCGTCTATCGCACGCACCCTGGTAAACGCGCGCGAATAAACATGTTTAATTTTGATCCACTTCATTATTTTCCAGATATTTCTCATTGTATTATTTTGAGAAAACTCTAGTTAAATTCACTTGCGATTTAACTTATGTGGTACTTTTGGTCGAGATTCAAACGAATTATCAAGTTTGGGATTTGAAAAATACCTTTTTTCAATATTCAATCGTAATTTTTGAAGAGCTGAAATGTCTGAAAAAGCTTATTCCTTTATCGCTCACATTCCACGAGAATTAGAAATTGTTGACAGGTTAAAGACACTGCACCACTTAATTTCGAATTGTCAATATTGATGGCAGATCTAAATCCTGTTTAAGAAAAAAGAGAAAAAATAAGTTGCCACAAATATTTTCTGAAATTGGGATTAAATCCAATTTTTTTTATTATTTCTAAATCCAGATAACTATTTTTGTCGGTTAAAATCAGTTCTTTGAGTTCTTTGCTCTTGTGAGATTTTGAACGAAACAAACCAGACTATTGACACAATCTGTAAAAACCACTTCGAAAAACCAAAAACAGTTTTTCATGGTTTTCTCCCTCCTAAACAAGTATGTAACAAATTCCCAACTTGAGTGTTCGAGAACAGTTCTGCCATTCTCCCCCATTCTTCCCCCCGGTAGCTGCATAACCATCAACAGCCAAAAAAAAGAGCACACAATAAGCTGGAGAGACTCGTCCGCGCGGCAGAGGGCGCAACGCGCCGCCCCCTATGCAAAAAATGACGAAAAATTTGTTCCATTGGGGAGGGAGGAGAAGCCTGGTAGTATAAAAGAGCTTCTCTGTGCCAAAGCTCATCATCACACACTTTCTACATTCTTTATTATATCTACCACTTATATTTTACTCATTCGAATTTTTTGAAATTATCATATCATCACATTTTATTTGAAAACCTCTTTCATCGAAATATGGCACGATTCTTGATCCTCGGATTGTGTGCAATTGCAGGTTTATCACTTGATTTTTATATATTTTTCATGATTTTTCTCCTAATTTTAGCCATCGCTTATGGCGAGTCGAAATCTGGTGAAGAAACACCACAATATTGGCGAGCGATTCTTGGCGACATTTGCCAATTGCCATCATTTCCAAGAGCGACTGGTGATCCGACACGATATGTAGAATGTGTGAGACAAAGCTCATTCGCTGCTGATAGGTTGGATTTTATTTCATTTTTTGAAAGTTTTTATTGTTCGCCTCACCATGGCAAGACACTTGAAAAGTACGCATGTTCTCATATTTCAGAAAGGATCTTGGTATCTGGCTTTTGCGTGAATGCTTGCCTGGATACGAGTTTGTCGCATCGGCTAGAAGATGCAAGACTGTTAGATCTGTCAACAAACAACAAGTAAGCATCTTGTTCTCATTCTCCTAGCAATAACAAAAAAACAATACTTTAGGAGCTTTGCGAGTCTGCCAACGCCACTGAATACAATTTCTGCCCAACCAAATCTTCCATGCAATTCATGGTTGAAGAGATCAGAGAAGCACCACGCCAATGCGCTTGCCCAAATGGTGAACAAAACTGTGTCTGCCCATCTCCGGAAATCCTTGCACCAACATCAGCCACCCAAAAGGTTCGCAGATCTGCACCAATCCAATTCTCGCAATATCCATCATGCCCATGCCCACAAAGCCAACCAGCATGCACTTGCTCAACTACCAGCCCACAAAATGAGCAAATCTTAGTTTCTGTTTCGTGCTGCCAACAACAACAACAACAACAACAAACTACCACTCAAGCTCCAGTTCAACAGCAAACACCATGCCAATGCTCTCCAACTCAAGTCCAACAGAATTGTCAAACGACTACCACCCAACAACAATACTGCCCACAACAATCTTCACCAGTTGTTCAACCACAACCATGCCCATTGGTTCAAGGATCCGGAGTTCAAAATGCTCAATACCAAGGAATCTGCTCATGGATGATCGACCCATTGGCCACTGATCCACAATCTAAGACCCACTTCCTTCAATGCCAACCAGCACCGAACAATCTTTTCTGTGGAAGATGGCAAAGAATGCCATGCGCTCCAGCCACTGTCTTCGATGTTCAATCTCAAGTCTGTGTTTGGGACACCACCGGAACACCAGGATCTTTGCCAACACCAGCACCATATGTATCGACCCAAGCTCCACAAAACTCGCAATGCGGATGCACCGGAGGAGTCCAAATCGGATCCTGCAACCAAAACTACCAATGCCCAGGTCAATCCGTCTGCCAAGTTGGACAAAATCAAGGACAACAGGTGAGCCCCCCGGGGAATTTTTACTAGTTTTTCTCACTTTCGAAACCTTAGTCATTAGACAAACAATCACTTCTCCCGGCAGTCCGGTTATTGTATCACATAAAAGAATAGAAGATCATTGAGCAAACTATTGAAAAGTGTTCTTTTTTCTTGCAGTGCATGGTTTGCTGCTACTTCCGCAAGAAGGCTCGTCGTCTCTAAGACACATCAGTATCGAATGAAAGCATATCGAAACGATTCGACTTCAACCGTCTTTCACTTTTAATTCTTCATCGCCACATGTTTCTTTTTCTTCATCTCGCATTCATTTCTGTATATAATGCTCTCCAAAACAAACGGATACGCATAGACAGCAATTATTAATATGTTTTCAAACTATTCGTTTCGATTACATTCGCCTAGTTTTGCCCTTATATGTTAACTTATGAGTATAATGGTCCAATAAATATTTTTATTAAATTTCTTCAAAAAATGTCATATTTTTAGCAAAGGTTTCATAGAATGGAATGATTTTCTGGATACCCGCGGTGGTTAGATGAATTTCATTATCGAAATATGCTAAGAGAGTTGTATTGTCGTATCCAAAGTAGCGATCGTCTTGAAGGAAATAGGGGCTGAGATCGAATGTCTGCAAAAAAAAAGAATTTTGAAAACGAGGGAAGCAAGTTGCTTTTAAATACCTCACACTTTTTACATTTAATTTGTTTCAGCCGTTGGGCTGCATACTTCATTTCCATATCAACTTTATGTTTTGTTATTGAGAACTGTTGAAGCTTATCATAACCCATTTCAAGATTTTCAACATAATAATTCAGGTAATTGATAGGAAAACGAGGGAATACATCCATTATATAAATACGCTTCGTGAGTCCCTGAAGAGTTTCCAATCGTTGATTATAGATGTTAATAACTTGATCCGTGTTAAAATCCGAAATGGGAACCATTTGTTGTTCCGTGTATCGGGTTATAATGAAAATCACATCAGGTCTAAGTTGCTCGGCGATTCTTTGAGAGAATTGGGAGTGGAAGAGCGAGTTGTCTGTTTCGATTTCGAAGAAAACGAAATTTGCTGAAACAAATATGTTTTTAATGTTTTCATCTTTAAAATAAGAAGGTAAAACAAAGTTCCAAACTGTATTTTAAAAATAAATCATCGAAAATTGTTCAATATATTAACAATCAATGAATTGCCAAATTTGATACAGTCAAGTTGAGAAATAGATTTTTCGAAATACTGAAAACTCCCAGAAAATTTTCCGAATTTTTAAAAAATATATCTGACAAGGAAGCCTGCGTGAAGAAAGATTTTGGAACAGACCAAGAAACTCAGACCCGTCATAGGTAATTTCGAAATCTATCAAAATTGAGTCTAAGCCGAGAAAACGCGGCCTAAACAAGTGGCCTTAAAAAAACTTGCGCTCTTGCGAAAGCTAGTCGGCGAGCGTTAGTCGCTTGAAAAATCATACAATATTGAAAAAAGGTGCTTATTTATCCTAATTTAATACGTGAATTGTGACTGAAAATCACATAGCACGAAAAACAGAGTTCGGCTAAGTGCAAGTATTTCTTGGTCATCGCCATAAATCGTATTTTCACAGCTCCTATTGATTTTCGAAAAAACTTTCAAAGGCAAATGTAAATTTATAATGGTGTTTTGATTTGTTTCAAACATATTTCCGGACTCGGTACATTCCTACTTTAACCCCCCCCCCCCCCTGAACTTTTCAAACTGCAAAATTATAGTTATATGAAAACTTGTAATTTTTCTTACCGATAATTGCAACATATTCAAAACTGGAATAATTCCCAGCAAACGATTTATAAATCGCATCAGCTTGATTGAGGGTGTAGCTGTTCCCAAGAAGCAGAATCTTTTGTGTTCCATTTCCTTTTGGATATCTACAGTGTCCGAATCCTGTTTTCAGTCCATTAGGGTACTCAGGGATCGGTATCTGTTCACATTTGGTAAACTTCCATTCAGGTTCCATAAATTCCAAGTTTTTCTCAATAGCTGTTTTATATTCTGAAAAGTTTAAAATTTACCTGTTTTGATATTCGAACAGCGGAATTACCTGGCGGGTAGCTTTTAGACCATTGGTTTGGATATTGAACTTGGGACCATTGAACACAAACACCTCCAAGAATAGATAACAGTATTGTGAGTGAAATTATTTTTCGATTTTGTCGGAGAATTATATTCTCGAATGCATGATGAATGATAACAGAAATTAATATAATCAAATCTGAAAATTGTTATGTTATTCTGATTCGATTATCTGGAGCTTTACACAAAATAAAGAGTGGATTTCTCGAAAATCTGAAAAATGCGATGATTGGCCAATGTACTAGATAAATAACATAAGACAAATCTCCGATATAGGCAAGGATATTTGAGTTTAAGACCTGATTTGTGTTTCAAATTTCAATTTAAAAATCAAATTTTCATACTTTCTCATAATTTCGGAAAATTATGAATCCAGCGATAGATGTAACCATAAATCTTGAAGCAGTTTCAGCCATTGAAACTGGTAGAAACACCAAGAAAATGCATGAAAGAAGAGCAATTTCCAACTGAGAAATACAATCTTCAAATTGTTGAAGTTTCTTGCATTTCATTGAAGATTTCTCGAACATTGATGCCAGGATTCCAACAGAAAATTGCCAGATTCTGGCAGGCATGAAATTAAAAGTGAAGTTTCGATCGACCGAAATGAAAGTTATAGAGTAACTAGATGCGATAATGAGCAATAAAGCAATCGTCTGAAAATTGGATCGTTTGGATCGAAAATGTTGAGTATAATTCGTACCTGAAACCCGATGCAATTTAATTTTCGAATGCTGAAAATGATAAATGGAACGATGAGATAGAATTGAAACTCGACTGATAAAGACCAACAATGAATGAAAAGGTTGTTCGATGTTGTGTCGGCTTTGAACTGAAATCTATCATTTTTGACTAGGATCTTCAAGAAAACGAATATTTTACGATATTTGATGTTATATTTTCACGAAAATTACATTTTTAATCACATTGTTTTCCTATATTGAAATTGAAAATCATAGTGAGATAAAGCTTTAAAGACAATGTATCAGTTAATTTGACCCTACCTGATCTCATATTCAAAAATTAGAACTTTTTAACAACCTTTTTTTGAATCAAAACTAACTTCATCAAAATAATCCGAATGATCTTTCATTATTTTGTGATTTGTCACAAAAAATGCTGAAATGATAGCATAAGTGTTGTTGATTTTCCACCAAACATCCGCTTGCAGCCAATGTTTTAAAAGTGAAATGGAAACAAGAATTGGGTAATAAAGTGTGCATATTCTCTTGATTCTGGAATGCACTTCTTGTCAAATGTTTAGAATAATTCTGCCCAACCTTCTGTAATAAAAATCGGAAATTTCTTTCAATTTTATTTCAGTCTTTTGTAAAATATTCGACATCAAATATCCAGATATAACAAAGAATACATCGACACCTAGATATCCGTTAGGGAAGTATTCAGGAAATAGATGAAACAATACAACAGAAGTGATTGAAATACCTCGAAGACATTGAATATCGTATCGAGGCATCATTTTGTGCAGACTTTCTTCAGCACCTCAGATTTCGAATAGTAAATGTTACCAAAAAACCACCTTGTCAAATGGGTGTTACTGACCTACTTTTTACGCATATAAATAAGGCAAAAGTTTCAAATTAAAAGTGAAATGTGTTTAATTCAAGATGATTTTCTTGTTGTTGTTTTGAAATGCGGATCAGACAGTCTACCACTTTGTCTCATCCTCATTGTTGTTGTTGTTTATGCGATTAGGTTCGCTGGATCTTTGTTTTGATGAAATTTATTTGAGGATTAGCCTTTGAGAATGATTTCACTATTTTCAATTCCTTTAAAAAACCATCGATGTTGGAACCTGTTTCAATGAAATGGAAAAAAATCGAGCAAATGGTTTTAAGTTCGAATAGATAATTATTTAATTAAACTTTTTCAACCTACTAACATTACCTACAAATTCTGAAAAACTGTTTTTCATTGTGTTAGGATTTGATCAGATTTTTGAGCTCAAAGTTTGGAAATTTGTAAAAATTCGAACTTAAGAACAATAAGGTTTGAAATATGAGTTTGAACATTTCTTCTGAAAACAACAGAATCACAAACATTTATATTTCAGAATAAATGTCCAACCTTTCGACCGATTTGGTCATCAGGGACTAGGCAAACGTTGAGGTCGCGACGCCTTCGATGTTATTAGTGGAGCAGCCGAGAATGTGCGGAAAGAAATTTTAGCTTGTCGTTATAATTAATAAAAAGAGATGTATAATAATTTCGAATAGATAAACTATAAGTTTGCCCTAACTCAATTTCAATGGATAAAAAATTGAGCATGGGAACATCAACCTTTGATTTTTTTTAGATCAAACACTGATCTTTTACTATCGTTGTTTGTATGATTTCCTCGGATATTTCAGCTTACATGACTAACAAGGAGGGGAGATTTTAGTCAATATTTAAACTTTAAAGTGTCAAAAAACACTAATTTTAGGTAATTTGAAAGTTCATTAATAACTGGGTACATACTCTTTTTAAAATTTCAAAAACTCCATTGGTCCGATTTTTACCACAAAATCCACGTAAGCAGGTCATTTTTTTTGTTTTCCTGTGGTTCATTGTGATTTGCCTCCTGATAGTAATTAAAACCAAATTCATGGAAAATATCAGAGTAAAGTTCATATTTTATTCTCAAAGAAGAAATATTGTAGCATCTGTTACCCACAATTCGAACGACGAAACAATCAAATGACAACAAGTTTAAAAAAAATAAAAACAAAAGTGATTTATTTGTTCTTTCTTGCTCTATCAGCTTCAACTCCAACACGATACTGCAGAACTCCCTTTGCCTTATGTGTCAAATAATCCAAGTGCATATTATAGTACAAATATTTGAAGAACCAGTTGTAATTTGTCTCTTTTTTATAACCGTATTGTGTTCCTGTCAATGGTTGAAGACTCTGGAAAAAAACATTTATGGTTATCTGACAAACTCAAGTTGTACCGTTCTAATGGCGGGTGTTGCTTCGAGCAAATGATAATGTGGAATTCTTGTGAAGAAGAAGTGATGAGCAACATGTCCATCAGTGATATTGTGCATAATGGTATCCAATCCGAATCCCCATGTTCTGTCAATTGTTTGAGTTTGTCCGCGAACGAATCCCCATTCATCAGCCTCATAAACCTGAAATAATATAAATACATTACAAATACTCCGAAAAATCAATACCTCAATGCTCTCATTTTGATGTTGCAAATACGTGATAATAACCAAAATCAATCCTTGGAACAATAATGGAACGTAATAATATTTGACCCAATTGTAAACGGAATATCCTGATAAAACAAATGCAACATAGGCACAGATTGCGCAAGCTGTCGCAGATACAGCACATTTGACGCGGTCTTCAGTCGTTTCAAAAAGGCGAGACCATGGCCAAAAGTGGGAACCATCTGGGAGTCCAACAATTGTGTAGATTGGGTTCCATCTGGAATTTTTTATTTAGTTGTTATGGGGCTATTCTGGGACTTTTTCAGATGGTGAATATATTCGGAATGCTCCCCCTGATTTCATTACTTTTTTGAATTCAGGGGGAGAATTCCGAATATATTCATTACTTTTTCGGCGTGTATTAATCGGTGTGATTTTGCATGAAATTCATTGTACTAATGAGATAACACTCTAATTTTTGAAACTAAGATCAGGTAGGGTCAAATTAACTGACCCACTATCTTTAAAGATATATATTTTATTCCAGCTGACATTTGAAAAAGTCTGAAATATTGTTTATAAAGAAGTGTTTCAACTAACCTCAACCATCCTGAGATTGGAATCATGGAGAAATATTTCTCAACCGCAGTTCTACTTCTAAAATCCTCTTCTGTAACCCATGGATGTCCCTTATCCTTTTCCAAATGTGATGTATATTGATGATGTTGTCTGTGACTCTTTTGCCATGGCCAGAATGGCGCCAAGATTGGAGCGTGCGCCAAATGTCCGCACAGATCATTCAACCATTCATGTTCACTGAACGAACCATGTCCACAATCATGTCCAACAACGAACAACGCTGATCCGACGATTCCCATCGCCCAATACCAAGCCAAAAGTCCAACCCATCCGAGGTATTGTTCAACATATGGAACGATGTAATAAAGACCGGCAAGGATCACGAAATCTTGGATCAAGTATCTGATTGATGTGAGGGCGTTCTTTTCAAAGCAATGCTCTGGAATGGCAGATTTGATAGTGGCAATTGATGGCAAGTTTGGGACTTGAATTGAGTCAAGTTCTTTTTTGCTAGTGTTCACTTTTGTTGCAATTGTCATTGTTTGTTTTAGGTTCTTACTGAAAAAAACGTTTTTTTTTTGAATAAAGTGAAAAAAGCAAGAGAAAATATTAATTTTTATCGAGGAAAACAAGAGTTGTTTTTATTTTCAGAGTTGAATTTCAAATAATTTTACAATATTTTTTTAAACAATGTGATATTATGTATGATAGCGGTCTCAAAAATAATTACAAAGTTCGTACCGAGAGTATAAAATGTGCAGAAATTAGAAAATTAGAAACTTTAGAGTGTTCACGTTAACTTTGAAGTAATTCGGTATATATTTTAAAATCTTTTTTTTTTCAAAGCATATTTTGAATTTTTAACCCTTATTTTAAAGAAAAATAATTTCAAGCTAGTCTCATTCGGAGTTTACAAATTGCTAAACTACATTTATATCTTATTTTGAAAATGTTAAACCCAAGCAGTAATATGAATTTTTTGTAACTTTCAAAACGCAACACAAATGGCTAACAAAAAAAACAAATAAACACGAAGCCGCCGTATTTTTCTTTGCTTTTATGTTTTATTGGTCATCAATTTTCGAGTGGAGAAAAAATTTTAACGCGAAATTCTTCATAAACCAATCAGTCAGATTAAGAAAATTTTTAAACGTGTGTTGGATTTGATCGCCTGAGACAAAAGCCATAATTAATGGAAAACCACACTTAAAGACTTGATACCACTTAAAAAAATGCAAAATTAAAACTACAAATCTCAAAAAGCGGTTTGTGTTAAATTAGGTGGGACAATGTCTTTAATCTCGGTAGTTTTTATAGCGAGATCATGAAATAAGTGGGAAAATTGTTCGAAACGGACTTATTGAAATATCATTTGATCCTGAAATCTACATTAAAGTTTCTGATGTTATGAACAAATTTTAACATAACTCTATTGAATAGATAGGCTGAACACTGTCTTTAAGAGGCCGTTTGTCAACTATTAGAAAATAAAATAATTTTTTAGACGAAACTGAAACAAATCAAAAAATTTGAATATTAAAACTGAAAATGAAGCCAAGAAGCACCTCCAAATTTCGAAGTTTTGATTTTTTGTTTAATCATTCGCATTTCCTCTTTCACCTCTTCATCTCCTTTTTTCCCTCCTAGCCCCCATCTTTTCATCTCTCATTCTCTCTGAGAATCTATTCTACAATATGGCGTGATTTATTCCCGCGCCAGAGGGTCTTATCTCTCACTTTTTTGTTCTCAATTTTGGAACCTCGCTCATTCATTTTTTGCACATACTCTCTTGTTCGCTTAAACTTTGTCCCATACTGTGATCATTGATAAAACGGAGAGAGAGTGAACACAAAACAATTTGAGTAGACTTTTCGATTGTTTTTTGTTGTGTGTTTGCATGTACTTTTCTAATGATGAGGTAGAGGAAAGGTCTTGGGAGTTCCCCCGATCTTCCGGGACAAATTTTGTTCCGAAACTTCTCAAAATTTGAGTTAATTTTCAGATGGGAAAACTTTCGGAATTCTCTATCTATTTCTAGAGTTACCGTCAAAAATCAGTTGATAATATCAGAATTTCTGGAAAAGCACAAACAATTAAACAAAACAAATGTTAATATCACAAAATGTGAACGCCTACAAGTTTTTCATTGGAGATCATTGTCAGGACCTAGTACTTTGGGGGATAATCTTTTAAATAATCTAACAAATCAGATGTCAATTGTGTTCTGAACATCAGCCAATAATAATCGTTTCCGATAGTTTGTGAAAGAAATTCCAATAGTTTTCTTAGGTCCAACATACTCTGGAAATAAAATGAAACTATTTAGAACCAAGCTCATCGAAACAAATATGTACAGGATGACGATTAAATATTGACCGCAACTTTGATCCGCTGCTGGCAGCAAGCAAAAAAAAGATTTTCGAAAAATTCCGATACTCATGAGTTATATTATCATTTCCACATCGATCGCCACCCTGTATACTGACCAGAAGCATCTCAATCTGAGCGAATGATATGACTTGAAATGGGTTATGCTCATTTTTCCTATAAGTCCTTCATAATCCCACTTTTTCAAAGTTGACAATTTTAAGTTTTATTTAAAAATAAAATCACATATTACTTAAAGACAGCTGGTCAGCGAACACGATCTAAATTCAAGGCAAAAAATCAAAATTCGAATGGGAGCCCAGGTGGTCCAAAGAACGATACCAATATGTAGCCACATTCAAATAATTTTGTTTCGCGCCAATCCCGACCGCGTCGCACGGACACGCGCGCATTCAAATTTTCATTTTTTCAACTTTGGACCGCTGCTATGACGCCTATATTTATCGATATGTTTTCGTATAAATTGCATTTGAACTAATGAGAGAACGCTCTAATTTTCTAAATTGAAATCTGGTAGGGACAAATTAACTGACCCATTGTCGTTAAGTACGTAAAAGCGATTGCACAATGTCGAGTTCAACATGGTTGAATACAGAATTGTTAAACCGTAGTGACAAAACATCTAACTCTGAAATCTCAGCACCCAACCCCTCGACACTAGGAAAACAACTTTTATAAATTTCCGTGACTTTTCCCTCCATCACCTACAACATAATCAATCAAAACAAGATACAATGTACAAATTCCAAAAATAAACGCATGCGTGATTTTCTCTAGTGTAGTAGAAAAAACCGACGAAAGAACAGCCATCGAATGTTGATAACGAAACCAAGAAATATATACAGAAAGAAGGTAAGAAAATACAATGAACAGATGAAAATGGCCTGATTTTAAAGAGAAACTGGGAGAAAAAAAATGAACTTTTGTACTAAATATCATTTATTTTGCTAATTTACAAAAAAAAATGAATACTTTTGTCAATTTTCATCCGTCGTTTCGCCAGTTACCGTCTTGTCTCCAATAATCACTTGTTCATAGTCTTGTAATGATATGCACTCAATTTTACGTCCATTCCTTCTTCTTGTAGATTCCAAGAATATCTGCAAAATATTCCCATTTTAAAAGGGGGGAAATTTGTTTGTAACAAAACGTACGGTATGGAAAAATGGGCTTAGCAGAAGATCAGATCCACTGAGTCGATTATAAGGATTATAAACTAATATTTTTGACAATAACCGACTGCTCTCTATCATATCGTTGGATTTTATCATCTGAAAATACTTTCAATTCATCATTTCACACCATTAATTATTTACCGAGTTCGCCATTGCCGTTCTTCGATCCCTTTGAGTTATCGAAGTGATGTTATGCATGAATGAGAAGTTTGGAAATGGTCCACGGAAAGATGGTTCATAATCCCTCCAAATTTCATTGAAATTCTTCTCATTTGCATACATCTGTCTCAAATCATCATAACTCGGTTGTCCCAAAATATCGAATATCAGTTCAACTTGATTCACAGAGTTTCGACCTGCCATGAACACTCCTCCTTTTAATAGTTCACCTAGTACACAGCCACAAGACCAAATATCTGAAAATTTAAAATATTCATTTTGAAGCTTTTTTTGAGATTAATACCAATTTCACATCCATAGTTTTTTGAACCAAGAAGAAGCTCCGGAGGTCTGTAGTAGCGAGTGACATGATAACTTGGTTGGGGTGATTTTCTTACTTCCATTGTTGATGATCCAAAGTCCGAAATCTGAAAATGGTTATTTTTTTAATCTGATTTTGAAAGCTCCAAAGTTCCCAACCTTCAACAACCCAGTATCTGCATTGAACAACAAATTCTGGGGTTTAATATCCCGATGACAAATCTCCATTCTTTGCAAATGCCATTGTCCTCTAAACAACTGCCAAGTGATTAGTTTCACATCAACTATATCGATTTTCCTCGAATTTTCCTTCAAATATTGATGCAAATTCAATGGAACATATTCGAAAATCAGCGCCAGACAAATCTTGCTCTCGTGTCGTTTTTGATAACTGTATAATAACCGCACGATGTTCTTGTGTTTTAGCCGATTCAGTTTTCCGAGGATTTGAACTTCCAACGGCGAACCTTTCTGTCGTGGCCATGTCTTTTTGACGACAACTTCCGTTTTGTGATTTGATTCCGTTTCAGCAATACCACTGGGAATTTAAGAATTTGTTATTACAGGTTTTCTCTTTTTAATAATTAAATACCGATAAACATTGCTGAATGCTCCACACGCAAAAAGTTTCATCTCTTGTAGATGCAATTTTGTCTGAAACCATTTAATATTTTCTAAAATTCACTTATTTTCAATTTCCAAACCTGTTTTCCATCTTCTATTCTGGATGCCACAATATCATCAGTCGTTTTGTATAAGTTGGGCATTTTTGATAGTTTTGGATGAATAAATAATGACCTTTCAAGTGTCAAGTAGAAATCGAGTAATGAGACAGAGGTTCCCAAATAAACCAAACGTTTCTATTTCGCCACGTATTTTATTATTCATGTTTATATTTTTACGTCGATACATTTTGTTTTGTAAATTTTCAAACGTAATTGAGTTTTTTATGGAAAACTTCCTTATCCTACTGGAAAAACCAGAATTCTAAAATTTCATACCTTCTCTATTGTTTTTGGTTCATAATTCAGCAAACACAGCAACTAAATAAATTTTAAAAAATTTGTTTCCAATTTGCAATAAAAACATTAAAATCATTCGAATTATTTTATTCCAAGTAACTAATTTACAGAATTCAGTTGGATTGGAGAAATTTTCTATAAAATAATTGTACACAATGTTGGTTTGAACAGAAAATTAAAAAGTTGTAAAAATTTAATTTGAAACCCGGTTGACAATAATCTATAGGGATTCTTGAAACTAATATATTTAAAATAAAGAAAAGAAAGAAAACATATTATTGAGCCTTTTGGGCTGCCTCGACAGTTGTACGATATTGCAAGATTCCCTTTGTTCTGTGCACCAAATAGTCGAGTTTAATGTTGTACCAGAGGAATTTGACGAAGAAGTCATAGTTAACTTGGAATTTGTATCCATATTGCCCATTTGAGTATGGCTCCAGAACCTATAATTTTTATTTTGGTGGGTTTTGTTTGAATCTTCATTATTACCTTCTTGATACCATCGGTTGCTTCGATTAAGTGATAATGTGGAATTTTGTTGAAGAAGTGATGTGCAACATGACCATCGGTAATATGGTGCATGGTTGAGTCCAATCCCAATCCGTAGAATCTGTCGATTGTTTGAGTTTGTCCACGGACAAAGCTCCATTCGTCAGCTTCATAGATCTGAAAAAAACAGTTATTGAGAAAATATATTTTGAATAATAAATACTTACCTCGGCGACATCGTCAGTATGTTGCAAATAGGTAACCATAACCAGCATCAATCCGAAGAATGACAATGGAACCCAATAATACCAGAACCAGTTATAGTAAGATCCAGAGATCAAAAGAGCGACGTAGGCGCAAGCAAAGCAGGAAAGAGCTGAAATGACGCATTGAACTCGTTCAGAGTCACGGACGAAAAGTGAAGAGTATGGCCAGAAGTGAGAACCATCACAGAATCCGAATAATGTGTAGACTGGAAACCATTTAACCCATCCTGAGAATGGGAATGGATTGAAAACCGTCTTCCACCATGGTGCGACGAGATAGTCCTTATCTTGGAACCAAAGATGACCGTGATCTTTGTCAATGTGGTTTGTGAACTGTATTAGTGTTTTTTTATAATTTATGTAGATATTAATAACTTACAGCGTGGTGCAATTTATGTGACTTTTGCCATGGGAAATAAGGAGAGAATAGTGGGGAGAATGCAATATGTCCAATAATATCATTGAGTTGCTGATTATCCGAGAATGAGCCATGAAGGCAGTCATGCCCGACAACGAACAAAGCAAAGCCGAAAACACCCATAAGACAGTTCCTGAAATTGTTAAAATATTTTCAATAAGAAAAAGTAATTCAACAAACCATGCCAAGTATCCAGCAAGCCCAAAATACTCAAAATATGGAAGAGCAACGTACAAAAGTCCGAGAGCAACGAAATCTTGAATCAAATATCTAATCGATTTAACTAAATCCCTTTCGAAACAATGAGCTGGAATGGCACGACGGAATTCATCAACAGTTGGCAAGACGATTCTCGGCTCTGCGTCAAGTTTTGAGTTATTATTGCAATTTTTGTCTAATGACACGTCGTTTTCACCGCCGGTGACCGGGTCCGTGGCGGTTAACCCTTCGGAGGAGTGTGCAACCATACCTGAAAGGTTCTAATTAATTTAAAGTAATTTAAATAAGCATTTTTGAGAGAAATTAGACGTTAATATTTCAATTTTCCGAGTAATTCAAAAAAACAATTTTCGGCACCGTGGTGCATACACTGTTACGCAAATATGCACTATTTTCGAAGGGCGGGAGTTCAAATTTTTGTTAACTTCAAAAAACTTATCGTCTTGAAAGGGGTTTTAAAAAAGAGCGATATCAGAAAACTGCGTGGCAATTTTGAAAAAAAAAATAGTAATTATATTATCAGGCGCCTAAAAAAATGCTGCCGCTGATAAACAAATATTATTTTGTACAAAAACGTAGTTTTAGTTTTTGAACGGAGAAAATTTAGAACTCGGAGCAATAAAATTGAGGGATTTGACGGAATTTAATGGAATTCAAAGTGAGAGAGGGAGAAAAATGTTTTAATAATGGATTTGGGGGGGGGGGGGGGGTTACTTTTGCACTCTTTGTGTGTTTTTTTTTCTTTTCATGAACAAGAAGACAAAACTGAGTGACAAAGTACATCCCGTTTCTCAAATACTGGCAAAGTATTAAAAAACTTTGATGATCAGACCATTTTTCTTATCTTCTGTCAAAAGGTGGAAATCTTCACATTTTTTCATACTCTTTTCCTATATTTTTTGTACTATCAATCAGATGAATGAATAAGAAATTAGAGGGCAACTAGAGTACAAGAGTAACCTGAAATTGTCAGGAATGCCTTGTTTCTTCTAGTGAAAGGCAAAAACCAAAATGTATTTTTATAAGTAGTAAAAATCGGAAAGGATGTTTTAGCATTCACTTCAAATTCACGGAAGTGGAGTGAGAAAATAAGTCAAAGAATACGTATTCGTATTAATACAGAAAAAAAAACATTACAATAATCTCAAGTTTCTGATCACTGAAATAGCTTCTTGCAACCAATTTTTTAATTTGAAAATTTGGAAATAACCATCAGAATTCAAATAGTTGCCCACGTTTTGTTTGGTTTCTAGGTCACACATCCAATTTTTTTTAATTTCCTCTACTTTTTAACAATTATTTAGTTATTAATGATTAAAGGAATGTTTTTTTCTAAATTATTCGGACAATTTTTTTTGATGTTCAGTTTTGTTTTTAAAAAATTAGTGTTTTGAAAACAATTAATGTCAAAACCATGCGTGAACTAAGCGTAAAATGAGAGCATTGTACTCAACTCCACCGTTAACCACAAAAAACGTAGTTTTTTTCCGAAAGCACTAAGTTTTGCAAATTAGCTGATAAAACACCGGCGTTTAAATGTCTAAAATACACTGCTCGTTTTTCTTTAATCACAAAATATTCATTGTTCGCTCGGTGTGCGTGTCTGACGACAATTCTAATCGTAAGACTTTCGCTTTTTGTTGGGTTTCTGGTGGAAGAAGGAAGAAGAAAAAAATAGAACATTTTATCAGCAGCATGTTCGTTCTTGGAAAAATGAGGGGTTTTGAAGAAAGAACGAAAAACAATAGAGTCATCGGGGAATTAGAAGTTTTTTTTTGGGAAAGATAAATTCTAGTTAGAGCTAAAATGTAGCTTGCGTCATTTATTCCCGCATTTGCAGCAGAGATCACCTAATTAAGCTGGATGACTGCCTGCTTATTTTCATAAGATTTTAAAAAATATATTTCATGAGACTTACCGCGAAAATGTCTTCTCATTTTTCTTTTCATATTTTTGGAGCTCAAATAAATGTGTATACCGTAAAACCTTATGAAAAATATTATATATTAAATACGAATGAATTTTTTATAGTTTTCCGAAATACAAAACACCTGCCTTTTTTCTGTAATCAACAGAAAAACATAATTTTTATTATTATGTTCATAGAACGATGAAAAAGAAAAAAATTTTATATGTCGCACATCACATTTTTAGGAAACATAAAATACATTTTTGCACATGAATGTTTTACAGTTTCTTCGCGGAGAAATAATCGAAAAGGATGCACGTATATAGGAATTATCATTTATGGGGGAACAAGTTGGAAACCCCGAAACAGTGTGTAGCCTAGTTTTTCGCCCATAATCTAAAACGTTAGTTTAAAAAATGGAATTCTCCAAAATCAATCCTCTTCTCGTTAATTAAGTTATTACCTTATTTTTTTAAACAAAAAAACTCAAAAACTTCAGTTTAGGAAGAGTGAAAATAGCTTCAAGTATCACGAATGCGAATTACCATAGATCGGAAACGAAAAATTTCCATGTCGAATTAAGAGGAGGGCTTTACGGAGCTAATGAATGCGTCTGGGATGAAAATATACTTCATACTCATTCCAAATCTCTTTTTAAAATTTTCTAAAACCACTTAGAAGCCGAGAAAATGAGTTTCAAAACAATGGCCTAGAAAAAGTGGACACCGGCGAAAACTAGTCCGCATGTACGAAAAATCCAAAAAACATTTTAAAAAAAGACTAATATAAGCATTTTATTAACGAAACACGAAAAAAGCTCATAGGAAAAAGTTCGGCCAGGTGGAAACTTTTTCTATGTCATTCTTCTGAAGCTTGTTTTCTCGGCTTCTAGTTGATTTTAGAACATTTTAAAAACAGATTTTGAATGAGAATGAAGTCTATTTTAATCCCAGGCACATTCATTACTGTAGAAGCAAACCGATTCCAAACGCGCTCTACTGACAAATGTCGGTTTTTTGGCGTGTTCCGGTGCACGGACAAAAAAAAACGATTTTTCAAAATTGGCCCAATAGTTACCAAATACATTTATGACTCAAAAAGAATATTTTCAATACGTACCGACACGTAGACATCACGAATCTCCGTGAAACCCTCCTAGCTACCGTAGTCCAAGAAAAATCCTAAATTTTCATTAAATTTTCAGTTACTTACTATTTTTTTAAAACTCAATAAAATATCTCAACATCTAAGAATTTCAGAAATTAGGAGATTCATTGGTATATAATGACAACTGAAACAAAGCAATGATATAAATTTTCGTAAGCCGAATATCTACAAAAACGCTAAATCCCACAAATCTCTACCAAAACCAGCAAAACTATCGAGAAAAATTTTAGGCCAGACGCGACCAAAGAAGAAAAAAAAACTACGTCCGCTCAGGACGCCCTTTGCCACATACATCCTTCCTTCATTCCTATTCTTCATCTTTTACCATCTTCTTCTCCCTTTGCACCCATCGCGGCGCCTATACCCTGTGTCTCTAATCATTTAACACTCTCTTTTCAAATTTTTTTCTCGACGCTCTTTTTTTTCCGAATTCCCAATAGCACATCAGTTTTGGAGACAAAGAACACTCGTAGAGAGTCAAACTTTTCTTTTTGGTTTTTTTCTATTGGGGTCAGTTCAAAAAGTTAGATAAGAGATTACTTTTTGATTTTTATTAATATTTTAAAAACAAAAAAAATGAAAAAAAAACAACAACACCTTCTATGTAATTCTAAAAGAAGTATCTACAGTATATAATCTATTAAAAACTATACAGTAACCGCGTCCAAATTCGCCAAATGGCTGGTTTCTCTTGAGAGTGCCACCGTCAAATCAGAAGCTGTCGGTTGGAAACCAAGGATTTTTTCAAGAAGTATTGATGGATGATGACCTCCGCCATGAGATTGCACCTGCAAAATTGAATACAGATGTTTAAAAAAATTAAGCAAACAAAACTGATCTCCTCCCAGTAAATGCTAAATATTAAGTTCTATGATATAGTCCTGCTAAACCCATAAGAAGTGCAAAAAACCCTCACCTCTGCCCAACAAGCTCCCCATTTTCGCGAGAACGGATCATTTTGAAACTTCTGCTGCCAGATTACGGACGCTGATGCCCTTGCGACAAGATAAGAATAGTATTTAGCACCGTATTGAACAGTATGATGGAATCTAAAAAAAATAATTGAGAACTTATAGGAATTATTGGTTATCAAGTACCTTTGTTGAAATGCTGACTCTGGATTTCTATCGATATGTGGCATTGCTTTATTCATAATGGTATGATAAAGTTCAGTTGTTGTTAAAGATCCAGAAGCGATTTGTGGTGCAGCAATTGGCCCTGAAAATCAAAAGTGAATCAATAAAACTATAGATGTTTTCCAATTACCATGAACCTCTAAATCATACAATCCATAAGCGGCTTGTTGAACCGTCTCAATTGCTGTGAACGAGTGCCTAGACGCTAACACCGTAGCTGCGGCATCAATCGATAATTGTTCAGAAGGATTTCCTGGTTTGCGAATGATATCCCGAATAACATTAAGATCATTGAAAAAATATTCCATCAAATTCGACGGTATTTCTGAGAAGTCTTGAGGGCATCTTGTACCCGCCACATGCTGATATTTCGTTCTTCCCAGAATACTGTGCATCGCGTGTCCAAGTTCATGGAACATGGTTTCAGCTGCATGAGGACGAACCTGAAATACTTCGGCAATGAGCGGGAGCTTCCGCTGAGATGAAAAGCTTCATTTTAACCTACCACCACTTCTCTCCATTCTTTCGAGTATTCCTCTTGTAATCCTAACGATAGAACAACTATCGGTAATTGCCAACTTCCATCTTCCAACAACTTCGAGCATCTGACCGTATAATGACAATCTCCAACCGCTTTTTCTTGCCTAATTGAAGTATCAACATAAATTGTACCCAATTCGTTGTTCTGCTCATCCACTGCTTCATACTTGATAATCGAATTCACGTCCCACATTTCACCATTTTTAACCGATTTTTCGACAAGTTTCACGCCATAAAGTCGTTCTGTAAGTGTTGAAAATCCATTCAAAACCGATTGAATTGTAAAAAACGGTGCTGCTTCTCGAGTCTGATTCGCAATATCAAACGCACTTTCCTAAATTCGACAATTATATTCAACCAATCTGAAATTATGCACTTACTCTATACAAATGCATCAAAAATGGTAGATCATGTTCTGATACCAAAGTATCCGCACTTTTGTTATCGCTTCTTGAATGGCATTGTGCGGCGACGTCGATTAACACAGCGAGCTCCTTTTCGAATGCTCCACGACATTGATCGATAATGCCCCAAAGAAAGTTTCGAGCAGTTTCATATTTACCGAGAAGTGAGTTACGTTGAGCACGATGTGCAAAAGATTCGAATTCAGTTAGACGCGCAAGTTGATGACGATATGTAATCAAGTCACGAAGATATGACTCCTATGAAAATAATTGTTTTCATAAGAAAATAATTGGTTTTTATTAGAAGTATTACCTGACGCTCATCATGTTTGTAGTAAGTATCATATACCACTTTTCTTTTAGTCCGATCCAATGAATTTGAAACCGGTGTGTAAAGTTGACTAGGCAATCCATATTTCGCCTGATCGAATCTGAAAAAAATTCTCCACAATTTTATCAATTCCAATATCATTTTTCTGACTTTCTAACAGTTGCCGTTCGATCACAATTCGCTTGAAATTTCGCCCCAGCGTCAAAAATCCTCGCCGACAGCTCAACAAACTCATGCCGTTTATCCAATGACAAATGAACCCCGCTCTGCTCGAAATCATCAAGTAATAATGCCAACGTCCTTCGATCTACATCATCAAGTCGAGCATTATCAGTTTCTTCAGATTTCTTCAGAGTTTTATACAGTTCCGAATGGGTATTCAATTTTTCAACAATTTCGCAAAAATCTCGAGATGCGTCTTCTGCTCCGTCTCGGAATTTCTCATCGTTGTGAAGTTGACGAACACATTCTGTCTGAAAAAAAAATTTTTTTTAATCAAATAAATTACAGTGCCTTTAAGCCATTCCCTTGTTACACAAAATTTGAAATATTTTGTTTACAAATGTTTTTTTTCGAAAATAAAAAGATACAATTCATGTCACATACACTACAAACACTACAAACAATCATCATCATTTTTTCTAGTGGACAGTACTGTATAAATACATTCGAAAATTGATATTTTGAAAGCAATTCCTATAGTTGTTATGTCGTTGACTAGTCAAGGTAGGCTCCCTTATTTTCATCAAATTTTGAACCAATTTACAGAAGTCGAAACTCTTCTAAAACCATTTCTCGGAAAATTCGATGAAGCATTGAAGGCTAATGATTTCGATACAGTTATGAATTTATACCACCCTAATGGTGTTTTGATTGAAACCGACAAAACCTGCACTTTCGGGAGAAAAGGTATTGTTCCGTTTAATTGAGGCTTGGTGTTGACCTTTCGTTTCCAGCTATCGGAGACAGTTTCCGCGCTCTTGCCGAACAATTCGGCAAGTCTTCTTCCGAATTTCTCAATGTCCGTTACGAAGGGGTCGGAGACTATCTTTTAATTCATGCTGATTATACATTCCAGGCGGAAAAGGTATTATTTAAAAACCTTATTCTCGTTATTTATTATTTACCAAATAAATTTCAGGCCGGTTCATTCAAAGGAAAGTTCAAGCAAATCTGGACAAAATCCGAAAACGGTTATCTAATCTATCATGACGAATTTGACTTTATCAAAGTTTGAAGAATTATTGTTGTTATAAACATAAATCTTACCAAGTCTGCAGCTTTACAAATCTCATTCGATAAATCATCAACAATCTGCAGAGCGGTTCGTTGGTTAGTATTGTTGTTGGGTTGTAATAATTCCTGAAAATGAGAAAATTGAAAAGAAAACACAATAGAATGAACGCTAACATAGAACACGCTGCGGTCTATTGAAAACTAGTCAACGGCGTTAATAGAATCGATAAAAATTTAAAAAAATTAAGAATTCTTAATAAATATTCATCAAAATTGCACATAAACAGCTCAATCATCAAAATTCAGCGAGGTCGAAGTTTTTTATAGGTTTTTCCGGCTCATTCCTACTTTTTAAAAATTTCAAATAATTAGATTGAGCTAACGACCCATTGTCTTTTTATAGATAGTTATTTTCTTCAAATATCAACCTTCAACAATCTATCCGCCGATTTTCGCACTTCTCCCGGCAAGCATCTCAAACTATCTGCACTTTTCAAAGCTTCATCATCAAAAAGCCCCGTCTCCAATGTCTTCTCCTTCGTTCGTCCACCAAAAAACCCGCGAAATTTGAAATGTTTCTGTGCTCCGTGAACATTTAGAAATAACCGATTCCGTACTAAACTTCTGAGCATTTTGTTCTGAAAATTGAATTACATTCAAAACCAGGGAGAGTATACTATAGCGAAACGGAATACGAGGATGGTTACCTTCAAAGCAAAGAAGAAAAGAAATGCAAATATATGTTAACAACAAATGCAAAAAGATGTTTCATTCCAGAAAAATATATTTAAATCAATATACACATCAATAACGTGGATTTATCTACTTTTGATACAAAGCACAAAATAATAAAGTTTACCAGTATTTAAAAAAAACAATTCAAGATCTTTCAAACTTAAAAATCACTGTGGTTCCTCAATATTCTCGTCAGATCTTGAAGTATCCGCCGAATCAGCAATTGAAGGCATTGGAGCATCTGGGACGTAATGAGATGTGCTTGGTTCAGAAGTTCCATGAATCCAGATTTGTGACGACGTTCCTTCCATTTCTTGATCAGTGCTTATTCTTGCATGGTGGTATTGTTGTTGAGAGCGAAAGAGTTCTGAAAAACATCACTTATTGCACTGGGATATTTATTTAGAATTTCAAAATTTTTACACGTTCATTCTGGTCGGGATATATTGACTGGGATACTGTGTGTAAACTCATCTCAAGTTTGAGTAACGTGACATAAAGTTTAAAAATTTAGATCTCATTCGGGGAACTGAAAATTCTGTCATCTTTAGAAAAATTGTCACTAATGAGTTAGATATCAAGGAACTTCCGTTGTTTGAACTTTTTTAAAGGTTTTGTTACTTTCAAAATATTCCCCTCACTTTCTGGTTTCCTATAATTATTCCTTCTGTCTCTTCTCCTTGCAGAACTCATCTGCGAATCCGCCGCATGCATTTTACGTTTTGGTCCATTCATTTCACCTTCGAATTCTGCATCTTCATCGAGGAAATCATCGTCCTGAAGTCATTACAGTTTTATATATTTCTTTTCGCTTATTTTACCTCGAAATTACCACCTTTCGATGCTTGTAACTTAATTCTTGTCCCTGGATGCATTGCCCATCGTCCCATCGCTGGAAAATTATCAATTTATTAAAAACTTTTTTTAAAAAACATACATCTCATGTAACTATCTTCCATCATGCTTGTATCGGTTCTAACCAACGCCAATTTCGACCAAACATGTGTCATTTTTCCCAACAATTGTGTAAGTCTTGGCAACAATGCAAACATCGCAACCGTTTTTTCTTCCTTCTCAAAATCCGCTTGAAACTCTTCAGCATATCGATCAATTGATTTCAACTTTTGGGCCAAGAGATTAGCTTCTTTTAAAATTTCAATATCCGGCTCAATCTGACCATTTTCAATTTGCTCAATATAAGCCATGATCAGTTCCACTCGACTAGATAACATTTTCATCGCTGCACTTTGCGCCAATTGATGTTTGGCCGGACCAGACGATTGTTCATCGCTTTTCCCATTGCTTGTTGATAATCTAAAAGTATATTATTATTTTAGGATGATTTCCTTCGAAAAATATAGAAAGTAGTTGAAAAAATAAGTTTTCAAATAAAAAATGCAAATTTGAAAGTTTTTCTTAATTATTTTTTTAATAGAAAATATTTGAAAACGAAATTACTCACTTTGCAATATGATTCACACCAATTCTCTCACTGTCTTCAGAAACCAAAATCCACTCGATTGCATTATAACGATCCATATCATTGACATCTCCTTCGACAGCCGTCAGAGGAAGCTAGAAATCATTTCCCAATAATTAAAAATAAACTTTTTGAAACCAACATTTCTCGACTTTCCCGCCGTTGCTGCATTCAATTTCAAAAATAATGGGCTATCAAGCTGTGTGGCTTTATCACTTCCACGATTCAATATAGCCATTTTGAACAACAACGCCTTTTCTTCGACACTGAATTCGTCGTCTTCTCCAGCACAATATGCTCCGATTACTTGAAGTTCAGGGAACACTTCTTGATCTGGAAACCGTGATTGTTTTAATTTTTCGTTCACTGATTTTCAACTCTAACACGGGAAGTTCTTAGACTAGAAAGAAGCTTTTTTTGATGATGATTATCTCTTTCGATCATCTACATGTCATTACGATTTACTTAGTTTTCAAAATATTTACTATCAGGTTTGCAATAAAACTACAGTTTTTCAATTTTAGTATTCTGGCGATTTTTCAGAAATTGAACAAAAAAAATAATGATCAGAAGCATATTTTAGAAACTTTTCAAAAAAGTCCATTATTATCTTGAGCTTTATCAAGTGATCTAGGTATAACCAAAAACGACTCTGTTCTGTATGAAAAGTTCCCCCATATTCCAATTTTTCCAAATCCTTACATTGACTTGTTCTTTGCTGCATGTGTTCCTCATTAAACGTCATCAATTCCCCATCAGAATACATTTTCAAAGTGAAAGAGTTGATCGCTTCGGCATGTCTTCCATTCGTTTGCCCAAGAACCACACCATAAACCTGGAAATTATATACTTTTGTAGATTTTGGAAAAATTGAACAAACCTTTTTGACTCCTTGTTCTTGAACTTTTGTTCTCGAATAATGCTCAGACATTTGCATTATAAGCAAAGGATGAACCTGTACTTTCATCAAGCCTGCGTTTGCCATTCTGAACTGATTTTCTTTTAATTTTTAGAAAAATTGAAAACAAAGTGTGAAGTATAATAACCGTAGTACACGGATGATAACTAATTAAACAAACTTAATTTTTTTTTAAATGTAAAGCATTTTATTTAATGTACAGCTCTAAATATACAAGCATTATCCTTTTATACAATTTTTCAACTGATTCGATTCAACTAATAAAATGGCAATGGACTAGCATGATATGCTCGTTTTCCACATTCGATAACAGCATCAAAAAGCCTGAAAAGCCCTGTATCTCTCGGTCTTTCAAGCCCTCGACGCATTCTTCTTCTCATCACAGCAACCATTTCCTCGTGTGACAGTTTTCCGTCCTGAAAAATTTGAGATTTAAGATTTCAAATATCGAAACTTCGAGCATGCAAAAATTATTAATTTAAAAAGAACAAACAAATTATTCGAAGTTTTCAAAATAAAAGAATTTCAAGAAATTCGAATTTGTTAAAGAACGGGACTCGAATCTGTGGAAAAATGTCCCAAGGCGGGGAAAATAAACTTTAAACTCAGAAATATTTAAAAATAACAAAAACAACCCCAAGTTTTATAAATCTCACCAAATTATCATCAAACAACGTGATAACCACATCGATTACATGATCCGTCAAATTTATTCCAGTAACTTTGGTAGCAACTCTGAATTTTAAAAAAGTGTTTTTGACAATTTTAATAATTTCCTTACCGTTTCAACAACTTTCCATCAATAGCCATTCCAGCCATTTTATGAAAATGTAGAGCAATATCAACATCATCGATATGGTATAAAAACTCGAAAAATGCTCTTGTCTGTAAAATTTCAGAATGATCTAAAGTATATTAGAATTGAATACCTCTTCAAAACTAATTCCTTTCGAATGCTCCCCTTTGAACTTTCTCTTCACTCGTTTCAACATAACCTTCTGCTTCTTTTCTCCAATTTGAGCATGTAGAAGCAATAATTGTCCAAAACTTTCTTCACTAATCTTCCCATCCACTTCATCCATTGCATCTCTTCTTTCAAATTCCATTTTTAGAATATCGTGTTGTAAACGTTCATGAAATTCGATAAATTTTTCAGATGACAGACTTCCTTTCCCGTCTTTTCCGAAAAAATATGCTTCCAGCGCTAAAATTAGGGACTAGAGGTTGAAAAATAAATTATTTCGTAAATAAATGGTTACCAGAATTCGTTTCTACTCTGAAGGAAGTTATCGGGGTGATATGATCTCGATGTCTTTGTCCTACTGTTGTCTGTGACATGATCAATTGTTGAACTTTTGTGAATTCTTCCTTATCTAATGCTCCATCGCCATTCACGTCGAAAATTTTGAAAGCAAGCGCGAAATCAGCATGAGATGCTGTAATCACAATTATTTTATTTAAAAAAAATCTGAAACTAACTGGATAAAAGTGTCATTAAAAACAAATAGTCGCTAAAATTGATCAATCCATTTTCACCCAACTTGTAGAAGATACTATTCGTATCTGAGAATTTCTGCTTTTTGTGCTTTTCCGGTTGATAAACTTTGAAACTATCCAATCCCCATTTTCTTGGTTGCATTACTCCAGGAGTGAAAGATCGAAGAAAATCTTCAGGTGTCATGAAAACTTCAAAACTTCTGCCGCTTTCATCATTTGGATCGATAATCTAAAAATCTAGGTTCGATTTTTGAGAAAATGTTTTGTTAAATACCTTCAAGGTTGCAAAATATCTAAAAATCTTATCAGGCGTCGAATAGAGTCTAATGCGGTCCTCATATTCAATAATTCGACGCTCACGGAACCCGATTTTCTTCTGTTTTGGTTTTTCTTTCACTTCTTCCTGAAATTAGTTCATATCTGAACCCTGTTCGACTTGATTATTCATTAAAAACTTAAGAAATAACAAAAGTTTATGAAAGAAAGAAAAACACAAAACACACACTATACGAATTTTCTCACTTCTTGCTCGTTGTCATTTTTCTGTGATGCTTGAGGTTTAAAAGACGATGAAGCATCGTTGACTTGTTGCGCAACCCTGTAAAGTAAATGTTATTTCACAAATTAATTTTCTGGTGCGTATTACCATTCATAATCGCAGAAAAGGAACAACATTCCAGCAATAACCATGAAGTAATTCCATCCGTATAGTTTCCTTAAAGGCGGCCAAATATATGGTCGATTTGGGTAGATACTGCTCGAATAATGTGAATAACCTTTTCCACTTTCTCGATCCGTATAATGAAATACATCCTTTTTCTCTTTTCTTATGTTTCCAAGAGCCGTGTAGGCCTTTAAAGGGTCTATTTTATTCAATTGGTCTTGCTGAGTAGATCCTTGAATTTTTCAAAAAAAAAATAATAATTTAATTAAAAAATTACCTTTTACATCCTTTGAAGGAGCCGAACTGTTCACCCTCACGAAAATTCTACTTCTACTTTTAGATAATAATGCAACGGATGCATTTGCGGATCTCAACATTTCAAAATTGAGCAAATTTCATAAAAACCGCAAAAAAATAATTGAAAAACCGTTTCTCTAATTACTCTGAATTTTCAATGCTCTCTCACCATGTACGCAAATTTGCGTAGCGGTGTATTGCGTACAATAACCGCTGAATTGAAAAAATTTCGTTTTGGATTTTCATTCACAGAAATTTATTTGAATTTAGTCGTTTCGTAAACTGCGAAATTTTTATAATAATTTCATTTTACGAAAAAGGTTACGAACTTCCGCAATTCCCACGTTTTCTGTCCAAAATCGTTGCAAATAAACAGAAACTCGGAGGAATAACTGAACTATTCCAAATCGGTTTTATTTTATTTTTTGTTTTTTGGTTTTGCAGAAAAGAGAAAAGTCTCGTTTATTTCCCATTCTTTTCAAACGTTCAATTTAGCATTTAAAAAAACACAAAAACATTCTTTAATTCTTTCAGAGACGCTTAGATATGGCTAGAGTTGGCAGGTTAAATGCCAATATGGGAATCTTGCCAAATGTAATTTTCTTTTTAATAGGGATATTCATGTCGGGAACAAAGAAAACAGTTGGATTGGCTAGATAACTGTTTACAAGTCTTGACGAAAAGCGAAGAGGTCTAAATGACATCCACGTTTTTATATTTTTCTGGTATTAATTGTTTATAAAAGAAAATGATGAGTTGTTTTTCCTGAGACGTGAATAGCCCTATAACAAATTTTATTATCAATAAAACTTCATTTTTAGTTCCGTTTAATCAATGAACGTATACACCCTCCTAGGCTCAAAGCTACCAATTATACTGATTATCTTTATGCACAAAATCCAAACGGTAAGAAAAACAGTTTTCGAAATGTCATGCTTAAAAAATTAATATTTCAGTCCCACTAGCAAGATCGGGTCATCGAACCTATACTGACAATGACTATTTTTACGTTCTCGGTGGTTATCGAGTAGAAGGAGAAGAGGGCGAGATTCTACAAGAGTTTTGGGCTTACAATATTATGACAAAACAATGGAGAAGTTATCAAATTGATGAGGATTTTCCTATTCATCTGGCTTCGTTTTCAAGTATATTCTTTTTTTTTGTTAAACTTAATAAAATTTCAAATAATTTTTCAGTTGTTCAAACTGCTCCATATTCAAAACAAATAATTTTATTTGGAGGATCGGGTTCAACGTTTGGAAGAACGTCATCAGATAAAGTATCGAAAATAATTAGATTTGAAGATTATCTTCAATTTATTCAGACATATCTAATCACTCCAGACAATGATCATTGCCGGGTTCGCACACAAATAATTGAACCACGCGGGGATAAAATTTCGGCCAAATATGGTCATTCAATGGTTGCGAGTAATAGACCACACGAGTATTTCATTATTGGTGGTACTGTTGGTTCGACATTCCTTATGCATATTCATACACTCACATTTAAGGTATTCCTATAGAAAATGAATGAAATTAAAGCTTTTTTTTTAAATAAATAGAGAACAAACGAAGAACCGGAAGGATTTTGGGAACGAAAAGAACTTACAAAAGGTATAAATCGACTAGTAGGAAGATATCGTCTAGAATCCGTATATGATGAAGTGAATAAGACGCTCTTATTTTTTGGAGGTGGTGGCCGTAATAACAAAGTTTGGTCTATGAAATATGTAGGTTTATTGTTTCGTTTCTTTAAAGGAGGCCTTTACGGAGATTATGAATGCGTCTGGGAAGAAAATAGGCTTCAGGCTCATTCCAAATCTGTATTTAAAATTTTCTAAAACCACCTAAAAGTCGAGAAAACACGCCGCAAAACAATGGCCTAGAAAAAAGGGCCACCTGGCCGAACTTTTTGCTATGAGCTTTTTTCGTGTTTCGTTAATAAATAGTTATGCAGAATTATAGTAGTCCTTTTAAATGTTTTTTCATTTTTTTTGGACTTTTCATGCCTGCGGACTAGTTTTCGCCGGTGGCCCTTTTTTCTAGGCCATTGTTTTGAGGCGTATTTTCTCGGCTTCTATGTGGTATTAGAAAATTTAAAAAACAGATTTGGAATGAGTCTGAAGCCTATTTTCATCCCAGGCGCATTTATAATCTCCGTAAAACCCTCCTTTAAAAGTGTTTTGATCAACAAATCCTTTTTTCTTTTAGATTCAAAGGTTTAATGTTCGAACTTTCGAATATTCATTAATTGAAACGAAACCAGTCGACGAGAAGTTTTGGCCGGAACCTAGAAAATGTTTTGCATTGGTCAGGTATGGACGAAATGTGATCATTAGTGGTGGGGAACCGAAAAGAGAGAGAGGGGTAATAACAATTTAAAAATATTCTGCAGTTCAAATCAACAATTTACAGCGTACTCCACTGAGAGACATTTGGATCTACAATCTCGATAGCAATCAATGGACGAAATTTCATTCGGAGATGAGAAAATCATTGAAGTTTCACGATATGTCTATAACAAGTGATGGTGTTCTTATGTTCTTTGGCGGATTGAATCAATATAATCGGAGAACAAATGAATTGGTTCTTTGTCAAGTGTTTTCTCCGTCGCTTAAACGTTTGGCGGCACATGCAGTGAGATTGAATTTTCCAAAGGTTTCAATAATTGAATGATATTAGAGAAATAGTAAGTTTTCAGCTTCTCGAAGGAATTGACGGGGGAAACTTGAAGCATACGACAGATGTACCGGAAATTTATTTGAGATTAACAAATGCAGAATATTTTGAACAAAAGTGGAATGAACAGAACGAAAATTTCAGCTTTTTGCCGAGAATTGTGCTGCCGGGTGGGAAATGTTATTACGATTCATCTTCTACAGAAGTTATCAAGATGGAGGTTAGTTGTAAAATAAAGTTTCAGCTCATTTGAGAAAATATTCATTTCAGGACAATATCATCATTTATCGTCGATTTCTGGCACGAGATAAACCATTTGATCCGTGTCAAGAGTTCTATGAGAATCATCCTGAAATTTTTAACGGAACCGAGTTGAAGATTTATAAATCGAACGAAATTGAGATTTTTGTGACTCAAGTGGCGTTGAATTATGATGAAGTTCATCCAGCTGTAAGGAATTATTATTATTATTATTATTATTATTGTAATAAATTGAATATTAATTTCAGGCGCCTTCACCGCCAGAACAACCACGTAATTTATATCAATTTATGATATGTTTTTCAGGAAAGAAATGAAATTTCAGGATGGAACCCACCCGGTAGATGGGGACCCCCGCCAGGTTGGAGAATGAGAGATATCGATAGACCAAGTAAGTTTAAAGAGTTTTAAAGGAGGGCTTTTCGCAGATTATAAATGAAGTTTAAACGCAAAAAAAAAGACATACTAATGTTATAAATGGGTTAAAAAATTTTTTTTTATTCAGAGAAGAAAAAAAACAGAAAAAACGAGCCACCTGGAAAAAAGGGACACCGCGGAAGAACTTGTGTTTCTAGTCCGCGAAAGTTTGGTTTCCTAGGCCAACTATTAAATTTGGCTTGTTTATTCATTTTTTAACGTTTTTTTTTGCTTTTTTTGCATTTAAAATGAAAAACAGAGCAAAAAGTAAAGTTTTGCAATTATTTAGTTTCTAAAAGAAATACAACACTTCCTAGTTTTTCCCATTCTGAAAAAAAAATGGTGAAAACAACAAAAAGTACGGTTATAAAAACTAAAATTTAAAAAACAAACATTTATCAGCTTGTTTTTCATGCAAAATTATAACGTTGTTTCATTTTAAATGCAAAAAAACAAAAATAAATTTAAAAAATAAATAAAAACGCACAAATTTAATAGTTGGCTTAGGAAACCAAGCTGTCGCGGACTAGAAACACAAGTTCTTCCGCGGTGGCCCTTTTTTTCCAGGTGGTTCGTTTTTTTTGTCTTTTTTCTTCTCTGAAATAAAAAAAAAATGTTTTTAACCCATTTATAACATGAGTATGTATTTTTTTTGCGTTTTAACTTCATTTATAATCTGCGGAAAGCCCTCCTTTAATACAAAACTCGTAATATGGTATGTTTTGCAGGAGTACAAGTTCAAATTCGGCGAGACATATTTGAGAATATACGAAGAGGTCAGGGTCTTAATGGTAGGGGTCTTTTTCAACTTATAAATAATCAAAAATTGCTTACAGATGAACAGATCGCTAGGATGGAAGCCAGATATCTTGAAATTTTGGCGGAGCATAGAAGAATGCGTAGAGGTTTATTTTTTCCGAAAACTTTGTAGTAATTAATTATTTTGAGATGTAAACCGACCTCATACTCAATTAAAATCTATTTTCGAAATTATTCAAAAAAATAGAAGACTTCTCAGCTTCAAAACAATGACCTATAATGGACCTATTCAGTTTGAAAAAAAAATACAAAAAATGTCGAGAAATTCAATGCAGAAATTGCAGAGAAATGTCGAGAAATTGCAATTTCTCTGCATTTCTCGGCATGCCATTTTTTTCGACCGAGACAGTCTTTTTCGGTCTAAATCAGATATGTTGGGCCTCTAAGGGCCATTGGGACTCACTACTAATTTTTTGGTAAAATTTCCACAACCATAGGCACAAAAACAACCATTTTTCATAAAGTTGTTTAAAGGGACACAGATTAAATCGTTTGGGTCTTGAAGAAAACCAGTTCAAAAAATGCAGAGAAATTTAAATTTCACTGCATTTCTCGACATTTCTCTGCAATTTCTGCATTGAATTTCTCGACATTTTTTGTATTTTTTTTTCAAACTGAATAGGTCCATAAGATGTGAAGAATCGAAAATTCAAAATTGATTTTTTTTTAATTACGGGCTCATAATTATCAGCTAAATTCCTATACAAAATTTAATAAAATGAAATATATCAAATATGCAAACTGTTTTGAAAAAATTCCAAAATAATTGATTTTAAATATATAAATTTCAGCTGAAATTAATCGTCGTCGTGCCGCCCAAAGAAATCCGAACAATGAAAGAGTTAACGACGATGGAGGAAATGATAACGATGCTAATAATGATCTGGGTGCGCCGCCAGTTGATGAATTTGATGATATAAGAGCTGCTCTGGTTGCTGATATACTTGCACCAGTCGACCCAGCTGAAATTGCTGATGTTATGGAAGGACTGGAACGAGACATTGCTTTGAATAATGATCTTCAAGCACTTGATGAGCGCAACCAAGATGATCGGAATCCCAATGATGATGAAGGAGGGGATTTGAACTTTATTGGACGTATTATTCCTGTGATGGTAAGGTTTTCAAAAACTGTTTTTGGAAGCAGAAACTGCTGAAAATTTGAAAAAAACATGTTTTTTTTAAAATTTCGATATTAGACAAAATAATTCGTTTTTATTTCCAGCCAGACGAAGTGATTGAAGAGGATCAAATTAATTAGTCGGTATAACATTTAAAAGAAACATTGGATGTTTGTTGTATGTATTTCGGTTCAAGTTTTAATTTATTTATAAGTAAATGACTAAACTTGATCACAATATTTTATAAAAGCCATAATTTGAATTTTTTAAAAGGTCTTGCCCGTTTTCTTGTAATATTTGGTTTTCTGTATGTTTGAATAAAAATATACTTCTTTCATTTCCAGTCATAGAAAAATGCTTATTTGTTAAATGTATCAATTTACAATACTTTAGAATAATAAACATATTTTGGGGGAAAAAAACAATTGGAAATTTTTATTATTTAAGCGGGAATGGCGCTTTGCTTGATGCAAATAAATCAGGTATTCATTTGTTTTCGATTTAAGTTTGATATTAGTTTCAACCTTTTAGTGTTCTTTTTCAAATTGCGGGCAATATTTTGCAAATCAGTATGATCTCATAGCGCATATTGAGTATACACATATACGTAAGATTTTTAGAAACTTTCACACTGAAAAAAAGAGGTTTTTAGCAATGATTGAAGATGAGATGAAAAAGAGGTCGGCGGTATCGAACGGGAATGGAATGACACCGACAACTGGAGATGAGAAAAATGAGAAAGAGAAGGATTCGAAAATGCAGAATGTACCATTGAGTATTATTAGCAGGTAAGTAGTTTTGTCAGATATACAGGGTGGCTACTAAGTATTCGTCGCTACTTTATCGAGTTGCTAAAAATTATGGTTCTTAGAAAACCGAATAACTGTTGATGATTCTAGTAGAAAAGATAGTTTCTTAAATGTGTTTAAAGTTACGCTTACGAAAACCAAGCCATTTCATAGTTACGAACATTTTCGTGAATCGACCTCGGTTTTCTAAGCCTATTGTAAGAAATGTTGGGATTTGCGTTCATGTTTGACGTTCGTTATATTTTTATTATGATTTACTACAAGACTGATCGAGATTGACGATCAAACTGGTTCTAACTGATTCTAACCTTCATAAAAAACGTTCGGAACTTGGAAAACTGTTGAAAATGGGCAATGTTATGAAAAAATACCCTATTTTTATACTAAGAAACTTTCAAGCCGGTTCAATGAAAATTGGGTGGAAAATTCATGAAAATTCTTGGGTATCATTCTTGCTCGCCGCATTTTCGGCGGGTTCCAAGTTGATGAAGTTTGATGTACGATAAAATGCGCCCATGTTCGTATATAACATTGAAACATGTCTTGGCTATCAGAAAAGGAGCATTTTACAATTTTCAGGACAAAAAAATTATATTTTTTCGTTGTGTAAAAATACGGGAGCAAAATGAAATCAAATGACAAGATTTTTCAGAGAAATTATGATTTTTCGTTCAAATGTCATAGATTTTCTGAATACTTGACAATAATCGCAAATCTCAGTGCTAAATTAAAAATTTGAACATTTTTTTATAATTACGATCGAAAACCAACGCTGTCTATCATGAAATATCTGAACAATAAGCGGATTTCGAGAAATTTCTTACAAACGTCGCAATACTGGCTACAGAACCGTTGACTTCCGATAATCACTGTGAGCTATTTTAAGCATGTGAGACAAAATCGTCAACAAGCTTTTATAGAAAATTGTTTGAATTCATTTTTTTTGTATTGGGCGGTTCATGATAGTCGCAAATATATTCGCATAACTCACACGGCGAAAAAGTGAATCAATTTTTGAACGTGAGGTGCCCTACATTGAAGTTTATAGTTCTATACTTCACAATTACTAAAGAAAACTGCCCTTCTTTCATCGATGTATCTAGAAATTTTAAGGCATTATGACTTGGTTATCGAAATACGAACAAAACGTCACGACGAATGCTTATTAGCCACCCTGTATTTAAAAGGCGAAATCGGGGGAAGATCAGTATTCTGACAAATAAATTGAGTTGAATAAATTTGAAGAGTTCAACAGAACCATACATTGAACGAGTTTATTTTAAAATGGAAAGAAAAAAACGGTTATATATTGGTTTTGCAAATTTCAAACGATGGAATTATTTTTTTAGAAAAGACTTTGAAAATTACAATCTCTTGCTGACATGGTAAATGAGGAGATTCAATATCTTTAACCAATCTCTTCGGTTCTTGAAATAAATTCACAAACTCAACATTTCTTTTAAAAAAAAACCCCCCATTTTAAGGGTGTTCCGAACTGCGTACCGCCCGAATCCTATAAAACACGAACCGATGAAAGTGTCATTTAATCATTACAAAAGACGGGCTCAACGTGAATTAGCTGCTCAAGCGTATGCTCAACAGACTTCATCGCTTCTTTATCGACAACAAAATTCTCAAATGATGGCTCCAAATGACGATGATTCGAATCAACGATTAGCAGATGTTGATATTGAAGAGTGTGCGGCGAAGTACGTTTTTAAAATTCGGTTTTTGTTAAAATCTGGTCTTTTTTCAGTGATCCAGAGGTCAGGTTTCGTTGTCAAGTTGTTGATTGTACGAAGCGATATAAGAACTCTTTTGCATTGAGGTAATTCGAAATTATTTAATGGGACAATCATCAAACAATTTTTTACTAGGCTTCACATGAGATCTGCTCATAATTATACAGTTCCTGCTATTAATCCAAATCCTGAAGCTGTTAATCAGATGCAATATCAAAATGGGCAGAATGATCAAAGAAAAGCGGCGTATCAATTGCAGCAACAACAACTGACACAGAATCAGTTTCAGCAACAAAATGTTCAGAACCAAATTCAGCAGCAAAACGTTCAAAGTCAGATGCATCAACAAAATCAACTGAATCTACAACATCAGTCACAAGTCAATCAACTACAAACGCAGTCACAATCAAATCAACAAGGATATGTGACAACGAGTGGTGCATTAACACCGGCTGGAATGGCTTCAACAAATATGGCAAATGGAATACCGATGGGATCGAATAGTAGTGCATCGAAACCACACAAATGCTCATTTTGCTCGAAAAGATATAAAACACCAAATGGGCTTTCGAATCATTTGATGCATTCCCATCAAAAACGTTAGTTACTTTAATATTTTAAACCTGAAAAAAAAAGAAATCGTCTTTCAGCAAATTCTGGAAATGAATCACCAACACCGGCAGTGGTTGAGAAGCTTATAACACAAGCCAGAATGCAACGACAGCAACAAGAACAGCTACAGGTAAATTACCCTTTACCACCGATCGAAAATGATGAATTTTAAATGTTCAGCAACATAATGGAGGTGGTTCGACACCGACGTCACAAACGCAGACTTCACCTCCGCGTCAAATGAGCGGAGTTTCTGTTTCATATTCCGGTCAGCAGCAGTCACAACCACAACAACAAAGATTACCTGGTGGGACAGGAACTACACCAGGAACGCATTCAGGCGGTCAAACGAATCCCGGACAACAACAGCAAATAACGGCACAATCGATGATTCCGCCACCATCACATGTTAGATCTTACACGGTTACCACCACGTCCCAGTTGAGATTTAGTCAGCCACATCATCCGGTATTGTTTCGTGAATTTCAACTCATTTCAAATATTAATTCAGGCCACCCTAAATGGACAACCAACCACTGGGCAGATGCTTCAGATTCAGATGCAGCAAGCGAAAAGACTTCAGATGCAACAGCAACAACAACAATCGGGACCACAGCCAAATGTACAGACAGGCCAAAGTGGATTCGATTCATCTAGACAACAACAATCACAACAAGCTCAATTACAATCATCATCGGTATGTTTCAACCCTAAGCTGAACTATTTATACTTGTATCGTAATTTATTCTGAATCCGTAGTTTTCTAAGAAATTTCGAAAACTCTCGAAAGTTTAAGCTGAAATCTTCTAAATTACAGGCCCCGAATCAAATACGAAACACTTCCACCGCTGGTCCAAATGAGCAACAGAATATCGGTGGAGGTTCTTTCAATTCTCAGCAAGGAACATCGGAGCAAGCTATTTCGGCGTCCGCAAATACTCTCCATCATCAACAACAACAACAACAAATGTTTAATAAAGCGCGAAGGTTATAAAATATCGTGTATGAAAACGTATGTGCTGGCACGTACCTAATTCTGAAAAAGAAGCTGCAAAATAATATAATTATCGATCGAAATTTTGTTCTCAATTGTATTTCGAACCTTGTATTTTGTATTTAATGGTTTTTAAATTTCACAGCGAAAAAAATGAGCTACCATTAACAATTCTAAGCACACATGCATAGTCTGCGCTTCATTCTGGTCGATCCCAAATCAACAAAAAAGCGATGAACAATTGTTCATGCTTTAAAAATGTTGTTTATAAAGATCCTTTAAAAACCGACTGATATGCTTTTTCATTAATTATCCTATAACATTTATAATTTATTATTATCCCTTCCAAAATATTCTTCTACTCAATTTTATATTCCTGTAATATGTATTTTATCTTGAATTTTCAGCCGATTCCGTTATATTTTTACACTTTTCTTTTCATTCGTGAAAAAAAAACGTCAAATATCTCTATTCTTCATTGGTTGTGATGTTTTTATCGATATTTACCATAATAATTGAATTGTTTTAAAGCTTTTATTCTTCATTTTTATTTGAATGATTCTCGATTTATGTTTGGGTTTTTCTTTTAAATATATGATTGGTGACTTTTTTGAATAGGTGCTTTGAAAAACGCAAAAAAAGAGGTTTTAAAGTCCTTTCTTGAATTTCTCTATTTTTTTATTGAAGAAAAAACATTTTGGACCTACGCAGGAACTAAAAATACTGCAAAAAGATGGAGAAACTTGCAAAAAATGTTAAAATTAGCGATTTTTAGAAATATGTAAAAAAAATAACTGACTGTCCTAGTTTTTTGCAAGTTTCTGCTTTTTTTTTAGTTTTTGAAAAAAAATATTTTCAGATAATCAGAAATGGATGATAACTCGGACTCGTTGTTTTTCACACCCTTGTGAGTTTTTTTTTAATTGATCTGACAAAAAATGTTTTAAAAAATAACGAAAAGTAAAATTTCGGAATAAACTCGATTTTCAGAGGTTCTGGACAAGAAGTTGGTCGATCGTGCCATTTATTAGAATACAAAGGCAAGCGGGTTATGGTGAAACTTACATTTTCTAATAATAAAAAAATAATCGATAATTTTTAGTTGGATTGTGGTATTCATCCAGGATTGAATGGCGTCGATGCACTTCCATTTGTGGATTTTGTTGATATTGAAAATATTGATTTATTATTGGTAGATCATGAATTTCTCTTCTTTTTTTCAAAACGCAGTTGATTACAGATTACACATTTTCATCTGGACCACGCTGGAGCATTACCATGGCTTTTGCAAAAAACTGCATTTCGTGGGAAATGTTTTATGACACATGCAACGAAAGCGATTTATAGAATGCTTATTGGTGATTATATCAGAGTAAATTTCGAGCATTTTTGAAAATCGTCTATAGAATTTCGTTTTCAGATCTCCAGGTACAGTGGAAGTGACCGTAATCAGCTATACACTGAAGATGATCTTGAAAAAAGTATGTCAAAGATTGAAGTGATCGATTTTCGTGAGCAGAAAGAAGTGAATGGCATCAGATTTTGGCCATATGTCGCAGGACATGTGCTAGGAGCTTGTATGTTTATGATTGAAATCGCTGGTATGTTTTTTGAGATTATATTATTAATTCTGTCCAAAACAATGGGTTTTTCAAGGTGTTCGAACTCTATACACTGGTGACTATTCTTGTCTTGAAGATCGTCATTTGTGTGCCGCTGAAGTTCCGCCAATTTCACCACAGGTTTTGATTACGGTTGGTTTTTTCTTCTACATATTTATTATTTATTGAATTATTTTAGGAATCAACGTATGGAACTCAACTTCACGAAGATCGAGAGTCAAGAGAGGCAAGATTCACAAAAATGGTAGGTTTTCAAAAAATTAATTGCATCTTCGAAAAAGAATTCATCAGGTTCATGAAATTGTTGGTCGAGGTGGTCGATGTCTAATTCCAGCTTTTGCTCTTGGACGTGCTCAAGAACTACTCCTTATTTTGGATGAATATTGGGAAGCGAATCCGGATTTGCATGATATTCCAGTTTATTGTAATTTTTCGTTTTATTTAGCAATTTCTAGCTTGAAAACATTTTTAGATGCATCATCATTGGCTAAAAAATGTATCGGAGTTTATCAAACATTTGTCAGTGGAATGAATCAAAGAATTCAGAAGCAGATTGGTGTGAAGAATCCGTTTATTTTTAAGCATGTGTCGAATTTGAAGGTATTGTTTCTAATAAAGGTTTCCTAAAAAATACTCTTTAGGGAATGGATCATTTCGAGGACGTTGGACCGTGTGTGGTACTCGCATCACCAGGAATGTTGCAGCCTGGACTGAGCAGAGATCTATTTGAAAATTGGTGTACGGATTCGAAAAATGGGTGTATTATTGCTGGATATTGTGTAGAGGGAACGTTGGCTAAACATATTTTATCGGAACCGGAGGAAATTGTGGCGATAAATGGGGAGAGATTGCCGATGAGAATGCAAGGTAAGAAATGAGTTTTCTGAAGAAAACCCTTGCATATTTTTTAGTAAAAATGATTTAACGGATAAAAAAAGGATGTTTAAAAAAAGGATGCCCGTTTAATTTCAAACATTCAATTAAAAATATTGGGCATCTCCCTAAATTGACCAAATAGGACTGTTCAATGAAATTTAAGCGGAATCTCTTCAAAGATGGTTACAACAGTAGAACAAGCTAAAAGCCACATTTAAATTCCAAAAAATTGAATGTTTAAATCAATTGTTCGCCTTTCACGGTCGATTTTTTCGTTTCAATTTGGCTCAAAATCTCCTTTTAATTTCCTAAGGTCTTTTTGTTTCAGTGGGATATGTTTCATTTTCTGCCCATGCTGATTATCAACAAACACAAGCATTTGTCAAAGCTCTTCGTCCTCCTCATTTGGTTTTGGTTCACGGAGAACAACACGAAATGAGCAGATTGAAAGCGAATATCGAAAGATCATTTCAAGATGCAAATATACCTATCGAGGTTTTGTTTATTTGTTGAAAAACGATTTTCAACTTATTGACGGGTTTTCTAGGTTCATAATCCCCGGAACACGGAAAGGATCGAGCTACAATTCAGAGGTGAAAAAACGGCGAAAGTTGTTGGAAATTTGGCGAAACGAATGCCGGAGAACAATGAGTTGATTAGCGGGGTTGTGGTGAAGCGAAACTTTTCTTATTCAATTATGGACCCGAAAGACTTGGTTGGATATACTTCTTTGAGAATTTCGAGTCTCAATCAGAAACAGTCGATTTTTTATTCGGGCACTTTGAAGTTTTTGATGTTTAATTTGAAGTAATTTTTAAAAATTTGGAAAACAAAATTTTAACGAAATATTTTCCAGACAATTAAATGATGATGCTAATATCATTTGCCGAACAAAAGTTAAGGAAATGAAAGAGAATACACCTTCCCATATTATTCATGTTTTCGGAGTATGTTTTTAATTCAAAAAAATCTCTTGGCATAAATTATTAATCCAGGGAAATGTTGTTGTAAATTATTATGCCGCTCAACACGTTGTTCTAATCCAATGGGAATCGAATCCTGTAAATGACATGTATTCTGATGCAACGGCGGCTGCAATTATTCACGCACAATCAAACCCGGTCCCAGACAAGTGTGAGTCAAATAAAAGAATTAAAACAACATTGGAGTTCTAAATTTCAGATTTGCCCGATTCGAAATCATTTCCAACGTTTTCGACGGCCATTGATGGAATGGTTAAAGATGTAAGTTTTCGAAAGGTTTTTAAAAAAATAAAAGCATTTTTTAAAAGATTTGTGGAGAAGAAGCTGTTCTTATTGATGAACCAAATGGTTTGACGGTTAAATTTGAAGATGATGGTCGCAGAATGTGCATTGAGCCACATGGAGGTGAAACAATTTAATTTTTAAATTATTTTCTTATTTTTTGGTCTAATGATTCAGTTTTAGTTTTAAACACGTAATATTTTGGTAAATGAATTTTTCTCAGATCAACCGCAGATCACTGTTGATGAATCACTAGAAGATCCGGCAACAGAGCATGTTTTGCAGCAATTAACGCAAAAGTTGAGAACGGTTGGTTTTTTTTTCATATTCACCTCAGAACTTATAATAATTAACGTATTGAATAAGAAAACGGACCTGTTAAATTATTTAGAAAACTGGCACCAAGGCACTGAAGCAAGGAATAACTATTATTGAAAAAATGGGTTTGTTAGACAACAACGAACATTTCTAATAATAGTCACCCAATAATTCAGTACTAAAAATTGGGAAATAATCAATTATTTTCCAGGTTGTTACGAGCAACAATCCTAACAACGGTGACGATTTCATGGACCATTGACGTACTCTTTAAATGTTTCTTCATCAGATCTCGTTTTATTTTAAAATTATTGTGTTTACATGGCTATTCCAAACATTTAAACAATATTTTTTATTGTAATTTTGTATTCATTCACATTCTTTGTCGAATATTTGTTGTTTTGTATTAGTTGTTGTGAATCACCTCATTTTCAAAAGAGGATGAAAATTAATTTGTTTGTGAAATCATCTCTGATTATTATTTATTCCTGTTTTTTCACATTTTGTTTTTGCGTTCAGAAAAATAAATACCAGAAATCAAGTTCATGATCGTCGATAATTCGTTTGAAAGAAGAAAAAACTAAAATACATCAAATAAAACTGCGTACATTTTTGAAGAAAAGGTGGTGGACTAGAAAATGCAAGCAAGTACAAAGTTAGTCCCCTGGTGTGTACTTCTCTCGGCATACCCATTATATTTTTATTATAATTATTCAAAACGTTTTATTTTTATTTTTTTAAAACAAACTATTTATAAGTAAAATACAATGAAATTTGTGTAGATTTCCAACGTTCGCGAAATGATTCATTGCCTAAAAAATGTATCCACGCTTTGTAACAACAAAAGTGTGGCCCACTTTTCTTCATTTTTTAAGAAGAATGTTTTTTTTACACAACGCGTAATCAACTACTTCACAAGCAACAATTCAAATAACGGTGAGCAATAAATATGAGGACACTGTAAAAAATACGAAAAAAAAGTTTACTTGAGGCTGAATTTCGCTTATTTTATATAAATTTGTATAAGGTGACTGGTTTTCAATCTTAGATAAAAACTTATTACTGAATCTTATATGGTAGATATCCTGGAGTTTCTAATTTGTGCTCAAACATTGATAGATTTTTATAAGTAGTTTTCAATAAAATTGCCAAAAAACCTGATTTCTCAATTAAAGTTTTATAGTATTAGGTTGTCCCGAAATTAATCCACATTTTTTTCTGTTTCACCTCGTTCATTTCTCGAGTTGCCTTTTTTTCGTTTTTATTTTTTTATTTTATGCATTAAGTCTTTCACAATGAATATGTGTTTCCGTATTTCAGGTAATCCTTATTATGGCGGAATCTCTCTTGAAAGATAAACATGCCCTCAGGGGCTGTATCCTTTACGAGTTCCTTTTGGGACATTCAGCTGCTGCTGCTCATCGAAATTTGTGCGATGCGACAGGCACCGACACCCTCAAATACGACATGGTGAAATTCTGGTTCAATCGCTTCAAAGAAGGTGACTACGATCTCTCGAACAAGCCAGGATCCGGCCGCCATCCGCTTGAAATCGACGAGCGTATCCAGAAAGAGCTGGAGAAAGAGCCCAGTTCAAGTGTTCGTGAACTGTCTTCGGCCCTTGGGCTACACAAAACCACAGTACACAGCCACCTCCGAGCAAGTGGAATGAAGTTTGGTAAACTTGTTCCTCACGATTGATGATCAGAAGAACATGCGTTGTAAGTATGAATAAGGATGAAAATTGATGTGTTTATGAATTTTTTAGCATCCCTAAGTTTATTTATTATTATTATTTATCACATGTATCGAATTCCCGTTTTCACATTTTGTTTAGAATAATAAATACTAAAATTAACCGTCATTCCCCTAGCTGTCTTTGCTACTCTTGCGGGTAGCATCCATTAAGTCATATTCATTGCATTTGAATTTTCCTCCGTTTTTGATTTGTATATTTCTTTACTTTTTTTGTTTTATTTTTTATGCTGAATAAAGATATGACATTTAAAAAATCAAGTGCAAAGTTCCATTGGTCACGATTTATAATGGCGTTCAAACGCAATTGGAATACCGTAGTAATTCACTGAAACTTTTAAAAAGACAATAGAAAAACTCCAAAAAAAGCTTGAAAACTGAATAGTTTCAGTTTTTTGTCTTTGTTTTTATACACATACCCTCTACTCCCGCTTTCCATTCTGGCATGTCCCCTCCGCACTCGGTTAGAATATTCTGTGTCTCTTCGTATCACTTTACTATTTTCATTTTTTTTCCCTCATCATGCCATTGAATGCGAAAGCTTCTTCTTCTTATTCTTCTCCTACACCTCGTTTTTTTTTCGCTTTTTACTATTCTTTCCTCGTCTTTTTTGGGCAAGAAAAAAAGGAGGGAAAATCTTTACGCAGTTATTCGAAAAAACTGAGAATGTATATTTGCAACGTCCTTTTTTTAAAGTAATTTCCTCAATTGATCCCTTTCTTAAAATGTTCCGAAATTTTTGCAAATACGCTAGTTTTTTAAAATTGAATTTATACTCCACTGGTACGAAGACAGTATAATCCTCCCAGCATATGAAATTTAAAAAATGGCTCCGCTAAATATACCTCTAAATGTGATTATATATTTAAAAGCATTAATAAAAACATTTTATGGCCGAAAACGGTCGAGAAACTCCAAAAAAAAACAATTTGTTTCTTTTCTTTTTTATTCGTTTTTTGCTCTTATGATCTTACTTCTTAGAACTAAAATGACTTAGGAAATAATATTTTGCGGAGACTAACCTTCTTAGAGCCAATAAACACTTAGTTCTTGATTTATCAGTGTTACACGGCCAGTTTTGGTGACAAAATTATTTTCCTGGTAATGTGCGATAGAGTATAACATTTTCTTTCATTCTAAGTAAGTAAATTCATTCCGAATATACGCACTGAAAGGTTTTTTTTTTCGAAAAAACGTGACGTGGGGTAATTTTTCATAAACTCATTTGATTAAAATTGTTTTGTCACTAGAAATTTTTTTAAAAGTACGTAAGTTATTTATTATTTTCAATCTTCCGTGTTATTTGTTGAATCTTCCGTGTAAAAAGCGAATTTAATTTGTGGTGAAACTTATAAGTTTCAGCACAAATTAAATTCGCTAATGTGCTTTGTGCTGAAACTTAACTAGTGCGCCGCATAATGATAGGTTCACCCCTAAATTTCTCAAAATGTTGAAAATGTTGAATTTTTCAAAAACGATTTTTATACCAAAATAGAACACAGCCAGAGTCTATAAACATGTTGCAAAATGGGAACTAATACTTTAAAGGAATTTTTAAAAATCGCGGTTTTTCGATTTTGGCCTATTTTCCAACACGCAAAAAGATAGGTTCACTTTGATAAAAAATAGAAAAAAACATTGATTCGATAAAAATTTTGTTTGTTTGTCATAATAATAATCAATAGGGTCCATACTGTGGCGTTTGAGATGAAAAACTCGAGAATCCATTGAAAGATCCAAGCAAATCGATGACATTTTTGATCTACCGTCCTCCAGGCATCAACAATAAACTTTTTGAGCTCTTTAACGACATGGTATGCCTTGCCACCTTCATAAATTCTGTGGATCATGTATCCCCAAACATTTTCAATCGATTTCATGTCGGGAGAACAGACTGGCCAGGTTAAAACAGAGACACTTCGATGCTGCAGCCAAGATTAGTACGGTGAATTGGGGCTCCATCCTGCATAAAAGTGAACTTTTCGCCCCGATTTTTCCTTGTCCTCTGCGAAGAGTGATTCAATAATCGATTCCACTAATTTCCTTCGAAACAAAACAGATTTTGATCCTTCCAATCGAACTGATTGCTCCCCCAATCCATGCAGCCTCATCCTTTGAAGTTTTGACGGGAGTATCTGAGTTTGTCCTTTCTCAGATCATGCCAATAGTTACGGTAGCCGTCTAGACCATCACAATTCAATTTTTTTCTTCGGAAAAAATAATCTGGAAATCAGGAAAGTCAGAACCCACGTTGTGAAACCGTCAAAACTTCTAAGGCTGAGGCTGCATGGATGGGGGGAGCAATCAGTTCGATTGGAAGGATCAAAATCTGTTTTGTTTCGAAGGAAATGAGTGGAATCAATTATCGAATCACTCTTCGCATAGGACCCAGCGAAATCGGGCCGAAAGGTTCATTTTTATGCAGGATGGAGCCCCAATTCACCGTGCTAAGCGCAATATACCTGGGCTTCAGCGTCGAAGTGTCTCTGTTTTAACCTTGCCAGTCTGTTCTCCCGACATGAAATCGATTGAAAATGTTTGGGGATACATGATCCACAGAATTTATGAAGGTGGCAAGGCATACCATGTCGTTAAAGAGCTCAAAAAGTTTATTGTTGATGCCTGGAGGACGGTAGATCAAAAATGTCATCGATTTGCTTGGATCTTTCAATGGATTCTCGAGTTTTTCATCTCAAACGCCACAGTATGGACCCTATTGATTATTATTATGACAAACAAACAAAATTTTTATCGAATCAATGTTTTTTTCTATTTTTTATCAAAGTGAACCTATCTTTTTGCGTGTTGGAAAATAGGCCAAAATCGAAAAACCACGATTTTTAAAAATTCCTTTAAAGTATTAGTTCCCATTTTGCAACATGTTTATAGACTCTGGCTGTGTTCTATTTTGGTATAAAAATCGTTTTTGAAAAATTCAACATTTTCAACATTTTGAGAAATTTAGGGGTGAACCTATCATTATGCGGCGCACTGTATGAAAAATATGAATTTAAATAATTTTCCATAAAAAGCAACTAACATAATTAAAGTAAAACATAAAACTATTATTTAATACTAATATTTAATAAAATTAAAATAAAGATTAAACAATCATAAAAGTTCAGAACTATTTTTTTAAAGTATATTTTTCAATTATTCAAATTCTGTTGAGATAAATGGCCGAGGACTAGAAACCCAACCCAGAGGGACTAGCTTCCCAAAAATGTGTTTCTAGGCCACCTTCTCGGGCGTCACATTAGTTTTGTTGTGAGAAGGCAAGCAAGCTCGTTTTTAGCCAGTTTTGGGCTGTTTTTGTTGTTTCTAGTTGAGAACTAGATTCGTCTAGCTGCGGCTAGTGTTTTATTTGTTCTTTGCAATATAATTAACCTTTCTTTCGTATTTAATTCTTGTTTCTTAATTAATAAATCTTCTTGAAAATAATTCGCGTCTATTTTTGTTGTTTAAAGCTGGTTTTCATCCACTCGCATCTCTGTGAACCTAGTTTATACAAGGGACACCACTTTACTTGGGGGCCGAAGCCGTTCAGAGTTGGAAAACCGCTTAAATAGCATATTTTCGTGATTTTCGAGGGTTTATTGATTTTTCTTGAATTTTTTAGCTTTTTCTTCTTTTTTTTTGCCGTTTAATTTCGAATTTTTGTACGTTCGGGATTTGTTTGGTCTTCCCCTAGAGGTTGACATTAAACAGACCGTCTGGGCAAATTATTTGAAATCTTCGTCGCCGTTTTTTTCGTTTTTTTCAAGTTCTGTTGTTTGTAGCCATTTACAAACACTGAGACCGAGAAATTCGTTAAAATTTGAATCGTCGGATCGTTTCACTTTTGTTCTTCTGTGGAAAGAGTATAAATACTGAGATATTTATATATCTGGAAATAGAGATATAGAATAAATTTGAAAAATTGGAAAGATGTCAGCGTCCACGTCTTCGTCAAGGAACATGGTCGTGCCGAGAGATGGATTAGCAGTTGCATCTGGTTCGGGAATGTCAAATGTTGGTGAGCAGTTGAAAAATGATTTGAAACGTAAAGAATTGGAAGATTGTTTGGAGAACATGGATCAGTTGTTGCAAAGAGTCTTCGATGAGGTAAAATCGATGGATGATGCAAAATGGTCAAAAGAGGAAATCGCCAAGAAGCAAAGCGTCTGTCAGTCAACAGAAAGGTTGCAAGAGGTTGCGGGTGATATTTTGAAATTGTTTGGAGACAAGTTTGAAGTTTGCAAATTTTTGGTTGTGGAAAAATTGTTGAAAACTTTTTGGAGAAAAGTTGTGAAAGCTGAAAAGTTTGTTGAAACTCAAACAAGGATATCAAAAACGCAAAGAGAAACTATTTTCGAAGGAATGAAAGAAGGTTTTGATGTGTTGATGGAAAAATTGGAAAACCTGAAAGAGGATCAGGAAGATGAAGCTGAAAAAGTGATCGCAAATGTTGAATACCTGGAAGAGTGTAGAAAACTTTGGATATTTTTGAAAGCTATGGAGATTGAAAGTACTGAAAAGCTTGCGGTTTGTATGGAAGCAAAGTCAGCGGAAAATTTGAAACTTTTGGAAGAGAAAAAGCAAAATGAAAGGAAAATTTTGAGCTTTTTGGAAGAAGTGGAAAATGAGAAAGCTGTTAACAGAGAGGCTTCGGATGCAAATGCAAAATTGATGTATGATATTCAACAGAAGGTTATGGAAGTACAAGAGTTGAATGATAAGCTGAAATTGATGGAACAAAACCTGAATTTGGCAAGAAATGGAATTTCTTCGGCTGAAAAAGAAAATGTTGCCAAAAATTTTTGTGAATTGAAGGAAAATGAGAGAGAAATCATTGAGATGCTGAATAGTGTGAATATTCGCAATGGAGATCAATTGGCAGATATTTTGATGAAGTTGACGAATGATTCAAATGCTAAGGAAATTCTTGAATTGGAAAATGAAAAGATTTCATTGCAGTTGGTTGAAATGGATAAGGATAGGCATGACATTAGATTGAAATTGGAAGATGTCCAGAAGGAAATGGAACAATGGAAGGAGAATTGTGAGAGGTTGAAAGGATTGATAAATGATTCTTTCAAATCGGAAAAATTGATGGGTCATGTTCGTCAAAAATTGATCAGTTTGACAAATGGACCAGGAACACCAATACCGAAGCCTAGGAGCACGATACTCACGAAAGTTGAACCAATTCGAGTACCAGAAATTGCTGAAAGTGTGATAAAAGCTGAAAATTGGGCTCGTAAACATTTTGTGGAAGATGGAAATTTTGTTCAAAAGTCTGAAAATTTCGAAAACATTAATGAGAATGTTAAGAAGAATGAAGATCTTGTTCAAGAAACTGGAGTATCGGACAGGAGCAAGTTATCTGATGAATTGTATTTGGTTAGAAAGCAGATGAGCTTTATGGAAACAACGTTCAGAGCTAATGCGTTGCCGGATCCAAAAGCATATACTGGAGATGATGACAGAAACTTTGGAAGTTTTCTGACTACGTTCAAATCTAAGTATGGGAAACTAATGGAGAAGGATGAAGAATTGATGACGATTTTGGAGGAAAGATTTTTGGTTGGAAAAGCACTCCAAGTGTTTAGAACCATTCCGAAGAAAGATTCATTTAATGAAACAATGTTGGAATTTCAAGAGAGATTGAAGAAGTCAAGAAGCAGTATTTCGTTCTCGTCGATGCGAAAACTTGATCAACTGCATATTCTGGAGCACCAATCGATCAGAGATTATTGTTTGTTGATTGAAAAGTTGTCAAAAGAAGCTTTTGATATGGATGATGAGAAAATCGCACCATTGAAAGTTACGAAATTGTTGAGAGCAGCTCAAAGAGATCAGACGTTGCATTGCATTTTGAATATGAAACGAGTGGAAGTTGATGTGAAAGATCAATATGAGACGTTGAAGAGGATAGCGTTGGAGTTTGAAGAGGAAAATTTGATGAATGGAAATCAAATGATATATTCTGATAATTTTGAAAGGAGTAGACAATGGGATGTTAACAGATTGAGTCATCCTGGTGGAAGAAAATGGGATGTTAACGGTTCTAGTCATCCTGGTGGAAGAAATTTGGATGTTAACGGTTATAGTCATCCTGGTGGAAGAAATTTGGATGTTAACGGTTATAGTCATCCTTGTGAAAGAAAATTGGATGTTAACGGTTTTAGCCATCCTGGAGGAAGGAAATCATCACCGGTTGCTGGTTCTAATGCAGTTCCAGTAGGATCAAATGATGAATCGAATGGAAGTGTTCCAGTTGAAAACAAATCTGGAAAGAATTGTTTCAAATGTGGAAAACCTGGGCATTATGCTGCAAGATGTCAGGAAAACAAGATAGTTGCATACGCACACGGAGTAATTTGTGATGAGAAAGCACTGCGACAGGGAAATCATGCTGTAGCTGGAAGCCTAGTACTCGAACAAGCAAAAATTCTTGGAAAGGAAGTCACAATTATTATCGATAGTGGTTCAGAAGTTAGCTTGTTGTCAACCAAAACATGGAGCAGAGTCAAGAAAGGAAACTTGACGGATGATAAGTTTGTGGAAAGTCCATCGGATAAAGATTTGGAAGTAATTGATGCGTCAAATACAAAGATGAATATTGTTCACAAAGTTGACGTTCCGATTGAAATCAGGCACAAGAAGAAGAGTGTTTCGTTCCAAGTGTGTGAAAGTAACGAAGAATATGCTGTATTGGGTACGAATTCGTTTGAAATTTTTGGAATCCATATTGGCTGGAAAGATGTCGTTGAGGAGAAGAAGAAAGCTGTTGTGAATGCAGTAAGATTGAAGAATTTTGGTGAAGCTGGAAGTGAAGGAAAGCTGCCATTTTGGAAGAATCGTGTGAAGTTGGAGAAAAGATGTCCATTGAATGAAGATGTGATGTATAGTAAAGGCATTGTGTCGGGAGGTTCAGTGAAGGACAGGAATTTTGGAAAAGCTGGTGATCGGGGAAGTGAGCAGAAAATCGGAGGTCGTGAGAATGACAAGATGAGATGCAAGAGCAAACCGAGGCACAGATGGTCGAAGAACGTGACAAATGTCACAAAACCTTTTGTTATTCAGGTTCCGTCAACGGTCAATCAATTGGATGCAAGTGCCAAGCCAAATCGTCAAATTTTTTCGATTGCCAAGTCACAAGATCAATTTGGGAGATGTTCGGAAGTGGAAACAAGTGTGAATGAGAAGCATCAAGAGAAATATGTGATGGTTGGAGTGAAACCTCAGAATATGAAGGCCAAGAGCGTTGAGATGAATGGGCAAAGTGGAAAAAGGGACAAGAACAAGCTGAAAATCGTCAAGGAACAGTCAGTTCAATGTGATAAATGTTCGACCCCATTACCCTTCTACCCGTGTTATTTTATGATGTATCCCAACAGTCAGGAGCCTGTTCTTCTAAAGGAGGGGGATGTTGAGATAAATGGCCGAGGACTAGAAACCCAACCCAGAGGGACTAGCTTCCCAAAAATGTGTTTCTAGGCCACCTTCTCGGGCGTCACATTAGTTTTGTTGTGAGAAGGCAAGCAAGCTCGTTTTTAGCCAGTTTTGGGCTGTTTTTGTTGTTTCTAGTTGAGAACTAGATTCGTCTAGCTGCGGCTAGTGTTTTATTTGTTCTTTGCAATATAATTAACCTTTCTTTCGTATTTAATTCTTGTTTCTTAATTAATAAATCTTCTTGAAAATAATTCGCGTCTATTTTTGTTGTTTAAAGCTGGTTTTCATCCACTCGCATCTCTGTGAACCTAGTTTATACAAGGGACACCACTTTACTATTCGGAGATGTTCTGGGTGAATTATTCAACATTCGCACCTCTTTTTGAATCTCGATGTGCCTATTTTATGAAGAATAAATTGAACCAAAACTATCGATCGCGTGTGAAAATTCAATAAAAAGTCGATTAAAGAAATTTATTCCAATATTTAGTGTATTTTCCTGTATTTGTTTTTTTTTCAATTACATATGACGTTATCCGACCAGAAAAAACGCATTTACTAAAGTAGTCGTTAATGGTGAAAGTTTCAGATAAAGCATTTTTTGATTGGCTTTCATAAACAAACCAATGCTCTTGATGAGCTTCATTAATCCAGTATGAAAGATACACTGCCAGGTAGAACGTTTGAATTTTTCTGCTTCTAGAGGTTTTAAATGACGAGAAAGATAGTAAATTTATTTTTTTTTCTTGTGAAGAAAGAAAGATCGAGAGTTTCATGAAATTTCGGTTTTTTTGCGATTGCTTTTGCTGGAAATCCCTGAACACTCCCACAGGGGCTCTTTCCATTTGATAGTTATGTTACCCCATTTTACATTGCTCTATAGATTATTTTACGTCAACAAAAAGAAAAGAAAGCTGTATTTTTTAAACGTTCCTATGAAAAATGAATAATTGCATCCTATTGTTTTTTTTTCGAAACGGATCGAAACTATTAGTTACTTTTTATCTTTTCAAAATGTGCACCTGTTTTATATTTTTTTGAAAAAGTGTATCTTGAAACCTCAACCGCTCATATTTATTATCTTGCACAGAGGGATATTTTCTTTTTGAAAAATGATTGTTGTTTGTTTTTTTTTCAGCAAACGCCACAGATTTATGTCAGTCCGAGGCATACGAATATGGCGGCGAAATGATGCACGATTTCAGCCGTCGATTTTGGTTGAAAAGAATGGGGTCGATGGATCATTGTTGTTTCAAGGAGGAGCCATTGCGAGTCTAGGTGAGAAGAGTCGAATATAAATTGCTGAATATAAATTCATGGGAGTGGGATTTTTAGATTCCGATTCGACAGAAGTTGAAAGAAGATCATACCAGAAAATTATTGATTCTTATGGACTTTTAGGAGTGCTGTGGATAAGTAAAGGTATAAGAGTTTTTAAATATTTTTATGTTTTAAAGACAACATGTTACTAATTGTGTTTTGATTCCATGTTGATTCTGAAATTGAATTCATAACCTTAGATAATCGAGTCTTATCCATATTCAAATATTTTAGTTTTTATATCTACGAATTCCAACTTTTCAGATTCTGAACACTTTAGTTCGGAAAAAAATGAGTGGTACATTGTCTTTTAAAAAATTAATTTCAGATGAAAGTGTGCTCGTGGCAGTAACTGGAGTTTTATCAGTTGGTCAACTCTATGGGGCTGATATCTTGAAGGTAGCGATTTTTTAAAGATTTTACAACAAAAATTAATGTTCTGATTTTATTCCAGTTAAATTTCGGATTTTTCCAGATAACAAATGTAGAATTCATCTCATTGAAGACATTCGGAGCAGTTGAAGCAATGGACACACGGATAGTTGATGTAAAATTTGAAGCGCGTTTGAGAAATTCAAGTTATTAATTTCCAGCTCCAACGACTTCTCGCATCACAGATGTTTTATTTTTCATCATTGCAGTCTTATGATCTGACAAGATCGGCACAGCACAGAGATGCGCATGATGGAAGTGATGCTAGGTTTTACTGGAATCGAAGTCTTCATTTTGCATTTGATAGATATGGTATTGAAACGAATAAATGGCTATTGAAGTGTATGGCTGGGTAAGTTTATTTTGAATTAGGAATACTATTTTTTAAATCTTAATTTTTTAGAAGTGTTCTGGTTAGAGTTGTCTACGTTGGAGCAAATACTGGAAGAGTTGCTCTTATCTCGAGGCTCAGCTGTGAAAGGGTTGGAACGAGGTTTGATTTCAAATAAAACTTACCTCAAAGTTCAATCGTTAACCTATTTCAGATTCAATGTCCGCGGTGCAAATTATCTTGGAAATGTTGCGAACTTTGTAGAAACCGAACAACTTTTAATTTTCGATGAGAAAGAGTCGTCAATGCTTCAAATACGTGGATCGATACCGCTTTTCTGGGAACAACCCGGTGTTCAAGTCGGATCGCATAAAGTGAAATTAAGAGCATTTGAGACAAGTATGCCAGCTTATCATAGGCATTTGTCACAGCTGAATCATCGCTACGGTGATGTGACAATTGTGAACCTGTTAGGACGAAAAGAAGGGGAACGGGTACTTTCGGAAGCGTTTCGCACACAGCATAAGAATTCGAAATTTGCAACGTCTGTTGAGTTTATCGATTTTGATTATCATTCACAGATGAGGATAAGTAAAGAGAATATTAATCAGTTGAAAAAGAAAATGGCCGCGCATTTGGAAAAATATGCATTTTTTTATTCCACGGATAAGCAGATCATTAAGTAAGCTATATTTGTATTATTTGGAACATCAAAATACTTGGATTTTTAGACGTCAAACCGGAGTGATACGAACAAATTGCTTAGATTGCCTAGACCGAACAAATGCGGTTCAAACCGCAATCGGATTACAATTATCCCACAATCAAGTGGTGTTTCTAAACTTGAATTCAGGGAAAGTGAATGTTGAGCAAAGGGTTGAAGAGATTTTGAAGGACCTTTGGCAGAAAAATGGAGATCAGTGTAGTACCATTTATGCAGGAACTGGAGCATTGGATGGAAAAAGCAAGGTAAGGATATATCATGCTTTTTTTGAGTTTTCTAATAATTTGATTTTTAGCTGAAAGATGCGTCGAGATCTTTGGCTAGAACAATACAGAACAATCTGATGGATGGCGCGAAACAGGAGTCATTTGATTTGTTCTTATCTGGAGCCGCCTATGATCCTAGACTATTTGATGTTGCATGTAATATGCTTCCTCCGAGCTTGATTCAAGGTATATTCATTTTTTTTTAACATAAGATTCTTGATTTATAAAAAAATGTTGCAGAAAGTTACTATTATCATCGTAAGTTTCGAAATGTTGTAATGTGTTTTTCTTGAAATCTCGAGTCCACTCCAAACTGTAAATCGATTTTTCAGAATACGCGGACGCGGTTTCGCAAATTGTTGAACGTGGTCCAGAGGTAGCCGAACCACACTCGATCAAAATATTCGTTGGAACTTGGAATGTAAACGGTGGAAAAAATATTCACAATGTTGCGTTTCGGAATGAATCGAACTTGTCGCATTGGATATTTGCCGATTCGATGAAATTAGTGTCGGTGGAAGATGAACAAATGGCGGATATTGTGGCGATTGGTGTGGAGGAGTTGGTGGATTTGAATGCGAGTAATATGATGAAGGCGAGGTGAGAGGAAATATTAAGAATTTAAAAAAAAAGGGGGAGCTCCCGAAACCTACGATGTCACAAATTTTTACCGGTTTTCAGTACGACCAATCAAAGGTTGTGGTGTGAATCGATTCGTAAAACACTATCGGAAAAATGCCCATTCGTTCTAATCGGTTCTGAACAACTCGTTGGTGTTTGCCTGTTCCTTTTCGCTCGTCCGAGAATCAGTCCGTTCTTGAAAGATTTCGCCGTTGCGTCAGTAAAAACAGGTATGGGTGGAGCGACAGGCAACAAAGGATCCGTCGCATTCCGGATTGTTGTCTTCTCAACATCGATTTGTTTCATTTGCTCACATTTTGCCGCGGGACAAAACGAGGTTAAAGACAGAAATGAGGATTTTTCAACGACTTTGAAGAAGATTCGATTCCCGCTGGGAAGAGATATTGAATCGAATGATGTTATTTTTTGGTTCGGAGATTTTAATTACAGGTAATATTTTATAATTTAACATAGTTTACGGTATATTATTTGTTTCAGAATAAACCTGTCTGGTGAAGAAGTGAAACAAGCAGTAAGAATAGGAGACTTTGCAACCCTTCGACAATTTGATCAATTGGAGCAACAGAAAGCACAAGGACTGACGTTTATTGATTTCAATGAAGGAGTTATTGATTTTGCACCAACTTATAAGTATGACACGTTTAGTGATGATTATGATACTAGTGAGAAATGTCGTGCTCCAGCTTGGACCGATCGTGTTTTGTGGAAAGATCAGAGGGGAAAAGGAGCTGCGACAAAATTGATAAGGTAGAAAAAAAGTTGATTAATTTTTAAAAAGAAGTTCTTTCAGTTATGATCGTTCGGAGTTGAAAACTTCAGACCATCGACCAGTCGCTGCAGTTTTCCAAGTCGATACATTCAAAATTGATAGCAAAAAATGTGTAGAATTGATTGAGGATGTTGTTGAGTATGTTATCCGATTTCACATTACTCTAATGCAGATTTTGATTCTCAGATCAATGGGACCACCGGACGGAACAATTATTGTAAAAGTAGCGGGGAAGCCGCGTTTTCCGCCGGCCCTTTTCGTACCGCTTCACGAGAAAATCAAAGAACTTGGGGCTACTGTACAGTTGAGCAAATTTGAAGATGGACAACTTTGGGTGATTTTGAATAGTGGTGAAATGGCGTTAGCTGCATTAAGTATGGATGGACTGATAATTGAAGGCGAAAGGATAGGAGTGACGTTGAGATCGCCAGATTGGGCATATGCATTGAAACCTCATTTGAGCGATTTTGATTTGGAAAATTTCGAAGTATCTGAGAATGATGAGAAGATTGTGGGAGGGGTTTCAAACTTTGAGTTTGCTGGTAATTACAAACATTTGTTGTTTTCATAAAAGTTGACATATTACAGAAGAGGACGATGACATTATCAGTGTGCAGAATATGACACTTACTGGTTCTGCACCAGTATCCATTCCAGATAGACCGAGACCCCCGTCGGCAAGAAGTGAAGCAGTTAATTTAACAAATTTAGGATGGCCTGGAGAAAGGTAAAGACTTTCTTCACTAAAAAAAAAGAAGTTCAAAGCAAACAAAACGTTCGATAAACTAATAATTGAGTCTAAAAATTGTGGAGAGTTCTCGCATACATCGTAATAAAAATTTGAGTCACTTTGAAAAATATATTTACCATTTTTGTAACCACGAAATCATAAAATTGCAAGCAAAAAAACCTATCATGCATATTTTATACCATTTCATTTTAGTGGGTGCTTCCGCTTTTGACTCTGTGAAATTCTTTTTTTTAAACAATTGCTCAAAGATCTATTCTGTGCCTTATTTATGTTTCCATTGTCATTTTTTCAGCCCCGACATTTTATCAACTTCAATGCCGACTCGTGCTTCATCTGCATCACTAGCCAATAGCTCCTGGTTCGAGCATGTTCCTCCACTTGCTCCACCGACAACAACGTCTCACAATAATAAGACTGGAGCACAATTCAATCCTTTTACTCAATCTGCTCCACCTCCTCCACCTCGAGAAGCTTCACAAATGTCTTCACCGCCGAGCATCCCGCAGCGACGAGCTCCACCTCCACCACCACCAAGACCAGTAATTCCACCCAGGCCCAGAAATATTTAGATGGTTTTTTAAATTTTATTTTGTAAATATAGGAAATTTTTTATTGCATTTATTTTTAAAGTTTGGTTTAGGATATACGTATGCTTTTTTTCTGAGAAATATAGGGTTGTGAAATTCTTAAAAGCAATAATAATTAAGTTATTTATTTATTGTATCTTTTGTGCCAGTGCTCGCCAATCATCACTTCATTTTTTCTAGTCAGTAATTAAAGTTTAATTTATTTTTATTTCACTCTAAAACTTTGTCATGTCAAATATATTGTTGTGATAAATTTCACTAATTTTCACACCTTCGTTTCGCGAAGATCCAGTAAGCAGAGAATGCGATGAAAAAGTCTAGAGCAGCCCCAAAAATTGATGAATTATGGTTTGGGTAGTACTTCTTTTTGGCGGTGTGCTCGTAGATGTAGTTAACTATTACGAATTGAAAGGCGCTTTTGGTATTCAAGCAGATGTACATGGTTGGGAAATCGAAATGAGTGAGTGTATGGCAGAGGAATAGAAGGAACACGGAAAATGAGAGCAGGAATGAGGACATGACTGAATAGAAGTTTGGCATTTGCCAGACGGTTATGTATAGAATTATATTGTGGATTTCATGCTGAAAACTTTGAAAAATACTTTTAAATAATAAGCAATTGGAATACCTGATAAATTTCATGAATGAAGAAGACGAGGATGGAGAATGAGAAGTGTGAATACAGAAATTGAGAGGGTGAGCTTCTGAAAAACATTTATTTTCAGTTTCCTAATTTTTAAGTGATTGGACTTTGTTTTATTTTCATTTTGATTCTGCGCTAAATTAATTTAGATTCATCTAAATGTTTGAAACTTTGCCAAAACAAACAACAAATTTAAGAAATGTTGTCAAATTCAACTGTAATTCATAAAACTTTCAGAGTATATCAAAATTTGGGCAATTTTAACTTTTTTTTCTGAAAATACCGTCTTGTTTTTATCAGTCAGAATTGTAGAAAATTCTTCACAATTTTCTGAAAAAAACCATCTGTAAAATCATTTCTACAAAATTGTTTTTCTCATTTGCTCAGATTCGATGCATTTAGTCGGTGGTTCCTCTTGGGAATTTTTTCGTAAAGACCGACTTTATGGAGATAATAAATGCACCTTAAATGAAAATAGATTTAATTCTCATTTCAGATCTGTTTTTAAATTGTCTAAAACCGCCCAGAAGCCGAGAAAACTCGCCTCAAAACAATGACCTAGAAAAAGTGTCCACCGGCAAAAACTAGTCCGCAGACATGAAAAATCCAAAAAAAACATAAAAAGGAATAAATAAGCATTTTGCATAACTATCTATACGAAACACGAAAAAAGCTCGTAGCAAAAAGTTCGGCAAGGTGAAAACTTTTTCTAGGTCATTGTTTTGAAGCTCATTTTCCCGACTTCTAGTTGGTTTTAGAACATTTTAAAAACAGATTTGGAATGAGAATGAAGTCTATTTTCATTTAAGATGAATTTATGATCTCCGTAAAGCCCTCCTTTAAATCAACAACTAAATAGTTGCAGTTTTTCATCGAATTTCATATGTACATGAGATTCTGATTCTTCAGCTATACATAGATTCGAAAACTCACTTTTGTAAGTACCTTCTCAAGAGGTAGAAGGAAGTAGCGGTTGAGACAATCATCGATAAACCATAATATAATCCAGAAGAAGTGAAAACAGTTCTCTTTGCTGAAAAAAAAACTCACTCTTGTTACATTTAAATAACCGTGAAACTTCACTTGTGTAAAAAGTGACAAACACAGATAATATTGACAGAATAACCCGATGTTTTACTTCCTTTTTTGATGATCCATTCAAATTCACACAAATTCCCAAAACCAGTGGTGCCATAACGTATTGTAAAAGATTGGATGAAGGGGTATCCTGAAAAAAAGAGAAAGAATTGGAAAATATAGATGTTTCCCCTAGAACCTTGTAAAATGCCATGAAACTCAGAAAAATCGATAATGAAAGCATCATCGATGGAACGAATGCTTTTAAATCAATAGTATTTTTCCATGATTTGGTGAATGAAATGTTCAATTTCTTTGCCAATTGCATGAAAAATAGAGAGGAAAGAGAATGAAATAATAATAAAAATGCAGGAAACTCAAAGTAGAGAACATTTACAACCATTTCGTAAAGAATTCCAGAAGTCAAGTACATGGCGAACCATGTTGCTAACCTGAAAATTTTTTGAAATTTTTTCGAACTTCCTGCTTATTTAATTAGGAGTGTCTTTTTCTGACTTACAACAAAAATTGAAATAGCATTGACATTGAGAACTGAAAATTTTCTCCAAATGGTTTTTTTTTGTCAAAAAACTCAAATATTACAACCGGATCAAACCAATTTATTATCCATCCTCATAACGTTTCGAATAATTTATTCTCAAAAATTTTACACACAGGTTTACATAAAATTAAGCCTTTGAAATCCATGGTCCCTTTACAATTTCCTGCTCATGGTGATGACTTTTGAATGCCAATGCTCTTGCTCCGACGATGGTAATGATCAAGAAAAGCCAATTGATAATTCCTGGATAGACGTCGTAGAAAAGGTATAGTGAAAGGTAGTATGCGATGAAAACCTGGAAAACATTAAAATTTCTGAATGAATTTTGAGAAAAAGGGAGCGCTTTTGAGGGAATTATCGTATTAAAGGGACTGTTTACTGTTATTGGGTGTCTATTACTTTTTCATCTTCTTAAAATTAAATTAAATTCAAGATATTTCAAAACTTATAAAAGCAAAAAAAATTTTCCAAATTTCTTTTTCTGGTAAACGAAAAAGCAAATATGAAGATTAAGGCGGCGTACGGCCTAACAATTGCAAACACTCTCACACGACTAGTTAGGCCATTTCTCCGCCTTAATCTGTAAATTTATATTTGAAAGTGGCTACATATTGGTATTGTTCTTTGGACCACCTGGGCTCCCATTCAAAACTTGATTTTTTGCCATGAATTTGGATCATGTTAACTGACCAGTTGCCTTTAATTAATATTTGATATATTTTGTTTTCTAAAAATATATCCTTTGATATTTGTGCATAGAAGGCTAAAAAGCGCGCATTCTAATTCTGATTTTTCAATTTTGGACGGCTGCTATGACGCATGTATTTATCGATGACATTTCGAATAAATTGCATTGTACGCTCTAATTTTGAATGCTCTAATTTTTGAAATTGAAATCTGGTAGGGTAAAATTAACTGATCCACTATCTTTGGCTAAAAAACTATTAGTTATAGCTGCGATGGCAGACGAATGAGCAAGTTATGTTGTTCGACGAAAATTCATAATTTGATTCACCCTATCTTGCTCTCTTGTGCATATTAAAGACATAGTCTCAGTTAACACGTCAACTATGCGGGTACACTATATTGCGCCGAATCAAAGGCAGTTTTTCAGTAAACACGATCCAAATTCCAGACGAAAAATATAAAAATCTAATTGGAGCCCAGGAGATCCAAGAAACAAAACAAATATGAAGCCGCATTCAAATAATTGTGTTTCGCGCCAATTCCGACATTAAAATAATTGAAATTCCATAATTATTCCTAAAATTATAGCGTTTCTTTTTTTTTCTTACCTCAGCGGACGCCTTCAAGTTCGAAGCAATCTGCATATTCAATGTTCCGTTTTTCTCCAAACATGTAAACGTTGTCCAATGAAAAATTATAGCTCCAATCATGCTGATAACTGAAATTTTCGAGTTTCAATTTTTTGTCGCACTTTCTACAATCAATTCTCACCGAAAACCACAATAAACAATGGATGAGCGGCTGTGATCATGTACATAAAAGCGTCTCGAATTTCATCCTATTAAATTTAGTTTAAAAATTGTATATGAAAAATTATTTGTTACCTGCACAATATCTGCCAAAAGATAAAATACCAAGGAGTTGAATGAGTGCATGTAAAGAAGTTCGGTTGACTGAAATTATACTTTTTTTTTTTTTTTTTGATAGGAAGTTATGAAAAAAATTACAGAATACGATTGCATGTTTTCCTCGAAAATCAAGAAAGCGGCTGCTTGAAGTCCAGCGCCGACGACTCCGTAGAAAAAGGAGTATCTATCCATATTGAGTTCGAGATTCACTACATAAGAGGATTTTATAGGTTTTCAATTGGAGCTACCTGTAATAGCAGATGCCACACAGATTCCAAGAATCATGAGTGTTTTATTTGGATCGACTTTCTGTTGCCGTCCGCGGATGGAAATGCCGAGAATTATGAAAAGGGGAGTGAATCTGGAAATTATAAATTTCAAAAATTAAGATTCATTTGGGGTAATTTCTTGGAGAAAGGAAATTTCGAATGAATTCTGAATACATCTCCGAAACCTTATAGGGACCATTCTCGAAATGCCTACCTTTTGATGGAATCATAGTTTGGCATGGAGATTCCTTCAAAAGAAGCAACTGTTATCCATTGAGAAATAGTATACAAAATTGATGGTAGAAACAACTGTCTTCCCTTTTCGAATGAGTACGGAGCAACTTTAACAACCCCTAATACTCGGGAGATTTCAACAACAAAAAGCGTCGCAGCTGATTGCATCATTAGAATAACGATCGGATAGTCGAAGAAGTATCGTGTCACCATTACTTTTGTCATAAGTGAACAAAACAGTGATGCGCAGACGAAGGTTAGCATGCTGAAAATATAAAGTTTTCGCTTTCAACCATAATTTCCTTGAGTTTAATTTGACATTTAAAGTCAAATTTTCAAATATTTTAGTTTTTATTCACTTCAGATAACTTTAGTGATAAATTCTTGTTTTCGTTTCATAATACTTGTTATAGATACTTTTTTTTTTAAATTGAAATCAGACGATCAAATTAAAAATTTAAATTGTTGAAATTAGAAGAAAAAAATTATAAATCAAATGCTCTTACCTTCTTCCAGAAGACCTCAAAGACCTCATCGTTCCAGATATATGTATTTGTCAAATTCAAATGTATCCTTTAAAACCACCAAAAATCGAGGATATATAAAAATAAATAAAAACTTTCACGAAAAAACTAAAGAATCGCCGCCGCGTTGTCTTTCTTTCCTCATTCACTCCGAACATGTACAAAACGCTGAATAGATGTTATCTTTCTGAAAAATCAAGCGGATCGGATCAAGAATTGAGGACAATTTCAATGTATTAAGGGGGAAAAACTGTTGTTTATTGAATGAAAACCAGAAAGGAAAAAAAAAGTATGGATGATTATTTAGAAACGATAAGTTCGCGTTCCTCTTCAGCGAAAACAGTCTCCAAATTGAGGACTCCGATGTCAAACGTTTTTTGTGGAACTTTTCCGTTTGTGATGTATGAATGTGGGAGGCGGAATTTGACTTTACGTGATCCTGGCTGAAATAAATCTGATTGTTTTTTTTGGAAAAGCTGTTTGTTTCAATATTGTGTTTAAAAAAATAACTGGAAATCTGTCTTTAGCAGTCAACTATGTGGATGCACTCTATTTCACCTAATTAAAGGCAGATTGTCAGTTAACACCGTCCAAATTCAAGGAGAAAGATCAAAATTTGAATGGGAGCCCAGGTGATCCAAAGAACAATACCAATATGTAGCCACATTCAAATAATTGTCTAATTTTTGAAACTAAGATAAAGTAGCTTCAAATTAACAACCACTGTCTTTAACAATGAAAAATTGTCTTTAAAAATGATAAATTGTCTTTAAAATGGTAAATCGAGATTTACTTTTATTTTAGGGTATTCATCTTGAGTTACCTTGAGTCCTTTATCGCAATTATGATAAACTTTGAAAACTGGATCAATTGGTGTCAATTCAGCGGTTCCTCCTTTCAAGTTGAACTCTCCATTTCCATCGGTATATCCCTGATCGAGAAGATCATCAGGATCAGGTCCTGAATCTTCTTCCCACAACTTGACGCGAACATTGTTAGCTGGTTTTGCTCCGCAAATTAGCTTTCCCTAAAATATACCTATTCTCATATTTCTAAAGTTTCAGACAATTACTTTCACAGCAATCGATTGATCTCTCATGGCGATGGCGACGCCGAGAAGCACGCAAAGAACCGCGATCGAACGCATCTGAAATATCAGAAATTTAATGATATTTTATGACTAAAAAAAACAAAATGAATATAAAGAGAGTATAAACAACTGACAAATTTTACAGAAATTGATGATTTTTTTCTGATGAAAGTGTATCGAGAGCTTTACACTTTCTTTGCCCATCTAATCACTCTGTTTTTGTTTTCTTCATCAGCATGAGACAAAACAAAAAATTAAATGATCACGAAAGATAGAATAATGTACTTGGGAAACGAAAATGATCTTTCCAAATCTCATGATGGCTCGGAAAACATCGGATCATGAAAAATTGAAAATTTCTCAGGAAGCCTATGATTTTCTTCTTGTGATGGTATTCTGGATTATTGTGCAATAAATGTACTTACATGTGAATTGAAAAAAGGAAAATATAAAGTGGAAAAGAATATTAAATAAAATGAAGATTATGCAACAATATGTCTTTGTGCAAAGTTTTATAATTAATTTTTTAAAACATAATCCTACATGTTTGCTAATTTCAAATGTTGAAATTAACGTTATAAAAGTATCATTCAGACCAACACCATTCAATTTTATTTTTCCTTCAGAGCTCACAAACAATTTCTCTTCCTCGTTTTGAAACCAGCTCCTAATTGATGAGTCATCGTATCAAAAATGTTCTCGAACTTTGGATCTTCTCAGTGGTCCAACAACGATTCGCTTCCTCTATTTCTTCTGACTCATCAAATCAAAAACAGTGGAGAATTTTCTTTTCCTTCTCTTCATCCACCTTCATCCAATTCTATCTTGTTGTTCTTGAAATAACGGCTGTTACCATCCACTGCCAATCAAATGGAATGGCAGGCACTTGAAAAGAAAGAACCAATTAAAAAATTGCCAACTGTTGTTATCATTATCTTTCTTCTGGTACAAAATAAACAAGATGAATGTCAGAGTTTCTGCCACAATTCTTCTTTGCAATTTCTTTAATATAATATTTAAAAACGTTCAGAAAATGAAAACCACCCTTGTGCTGCTTTTAGCCATCTTCGGATGCACTTTGGCAATGCGCCAACAATCAGTTGCCGTCTCCGGAAGACTTATCTGCGGAAACAAGCCAGCTTCCGGTGTTAAGGTTAAGCTCTGGGATGAAGATGATGGTAAAATTCTAATCGATTTCCTTATCAATTTTCCAAACTTCAGGCCCAGATCCAGATGATGTCCTTGACGAAGGATTCACCAATAACGACGGGTCATTCAGCCTTTCTGTAAGTTTCGTTTGTTAAAATTGTTTTCAGTTTTTTTTTCTCAGGGTTCCGAACGCGAATTGACCAACATCGACCCAGTATTCAAAGTGTATCACGATTGCGACGATGGAATCAAACCAGGACAACGAAAAGTGAAATTCCGTATTCCAGACAGCTACATCTCTGCCGGTGGACGTGCTCAACGTGTTTTCGATATTGGAGTTCTTAACCTTGAGACCATTTTCCCGAAAGAAGAGCGTGATTTGTTCTAAACTTCAATTTCTGTTCAATCGACTATTTGTTCAAAATAAAGAAATTATTTCGGTTCATTGTGGTAACAAAAATTCTGAAAAACTACAACAATTTTTTAAGTAAAAACTTAAGATTAATGGAATTCGAAAAAAGATACTTGATCAGTTAAAATCTGGTTTTTGAAACCTTCAAAAATAATACAAAATTTTCAGAGATCGCGTAAAATAAAAAGTAAAAGAAAACAAATGTTCACAAAAAAGATGTGGTCAATCCCTCAACTTCAAAGTCATATCAAGAATCTTAAAAAACGCATCACGCTTCAAAAACTTATATGCCAACTTCAACGAGAACATTGCCAATCTCTGAACATCTTTCGAATTCGATAAAAACAACCAATGTCCATATTCCAGTCCCATTCCAAAATCACTCTCATCGTTTGCAATTTGAACATGATTGAATTCAGCTTCAATTAATTTGTTCTGCTTTTCTTTTTCACTTTCTTTTTCAGTCGTTTTGAGAGTTGTGAGAATTTGTCGCATTTTTTCTGAAATTTATATTTTTATAAATTTTGGATTAAATTCCAATCTTACTCGAACTTGTCATCAAACATCGATATCCAACCTTTCCATTCATTTTCACCCAAATGCCAACATCATGTGGCGCATCGCCAACCTGAATTATCATATTTTCAATAAAAATTGTTTTTTTTTAATTGATGCCTTTGCTTTTCTCCTTGCCGCAACCACTTGCTTCATCTCCTTTTCCCAATTTTCGTCGAAATTTCCACCCAAAATTTTGGAAACTTCTGATTTTTTAGAAGAGTATCGATGAACGACTGCATGCTCGATTCGATTTCCAACAACCTATAAATACTTGATGTTTTGTTTTTCTCTGAATATTTTTCACCTTGATTTCTGGGAAGAATTCAGCGTCCGAATAGAAGCAGATTATTGGATCTTGTTGATTGGGTTCATCTCTGAAAAATAAAATTAAAAATTCGATTCAAATTCGCAACGATTAAAGAATTTTTTTCGTTTTTCATTTCATAAATAAATTTTGGAGTATTGCAGACAAAAATACCTCCAGAATCCATATCTTCCATTATTAGTTGTCCAAAATCCTTGGAACTCTGGCAAGTCAATACCGGTTCGATCTAACATCATAATATCTAATCCTTTTGCATCTGAAACAACGTTTTAAAATTTTAGGAAAAATTATTTTTCATTTTTCTCATACGTAAATCGAAAAAACTAACTTTTATTAATGAAACTAAAAATCACACCTGTTTCTCCTTTCAGCACTCGAAATGGCCCATTCAATTCTTTTTCAAACTTTGCTTCGCATTTTCCATTAAATTTATCATAGAACTCTCTCGCCACTGTCGGAATCCATTCATCGTTAACATTTTCGGTTTTTGCTACTTTTTTCGAAATTTCACTTTTTCCCTTCTCTGTTGGAATGTTTCTCTTTCTTGATGACATGTTTATCTTTAATATTGATATTTAAAAACTGCGAAATTTTGCTTCTGATCGATTTATTTCATCGATAAATCAGGAAATAAAAAATGTCATATTTTGTTTAAATATTTTCAGAATTTTCAGACTATTGTAAACAAAAACAAAGTTTGAAAACTTCATAAAAATTTATTAACGATTAAAAGAAACAAAGACGCAACAATACTAAATTATATATTCCTATTACTATACATGGAACTGCAATTTCTAGATTATTCATTTCTTCTCGTCCAACTTCACACTCGGCCGATTTTTCGGGTCAAATGGATCCGGTAATTTCAATCCAGATTTTGCTTCGAAAAACGTGTAGCTGAGAAGAATCGAGTCCAAATATTCAAGAGCCGGGTCATTCACATAGTCTGGATCGATGTAGAAGAAAACTGGCAAATCAACCTGAAAATTTTAACGGGACATATTTTAACTAGGAAAAATTAGAAAATAGCACAATGATTTAATAAATGACAAAAGAAGTTTCTAATTTTTTGTGAATATTGTTCAAATTATTTTCCTTACCTGTTCTCCGGGGTTCAAAATCTGTTCTTCAAAACAAAAACACTGAATTTTGTTGAAATAAAAAGCCGCTTGAAATGGCGTCAAATTATAACTGGAAATTCCAATAATCGGCTTGTCTGTCGGGTTTTTCGCCGTAAAGAATGCCAACGCAGTCTCCCCGGGATGAACGTAGATCTGGCAAAATACAATTTACTAACTTTTTATAAGTAACATGTAGGTACCTCATGTTGCTGTGGCTTGAATTCCCATTGCATACTACTCGGAACATCGGAATTGAATTGCACTCGAATCAATCTTTCTTCAACTTTTTTCATGTTCGCAATTTTATCAAAATCTTTGGCGACCTGAATTCGAAGTTTTTGTCTTTGAATTTTGTTATTATTTTCGTTTCTTAGATATTTCAATCCCTAAAATTACCTGTGTTAATCCTCCAAACGACGTCTGTTCACAAAAAATCCGATAAGCCGGAATGGCTGCAAATGAGCATCCAATTGCCACAATAACCAAGCTAATAAGATAATAAGTATAATTTTTTGTATCTGCCATTTGGTCGAATTTTCTTGGTTTCTGTTTTAAAAAAAAATCTTGATTTAAAAAATTGGTATTCCATTGTCCTTGCTTACCTTTCCAAACTCTCTGATAACCCGTAAGACCTTCATCGTTTGACTATTTTTCAAAAAATTCGAATTTCTTGTGAAAACCGTTCTAGAACTATTCAAAAACCCAATTGAACAACACATTGATCTACTACATAATCTGGATAATGACATCTGAAATTTTAAAACGTTCCAATGCAGTTAAAAGCTTAAACAAAAAAAATATAACAAATGGTCAGAACCACGGATAATAAAAAAAATAATAAATACGATTTTATTTCAATTTCTTTATTTTTCGTTTTTCATCAGGTGCTAAAGGATTCTGTTTATCATAAAACGCTTTCAGCAGTGAAATTGATCGATCCGCCCATAAACCCGTCAAAATCTGAAAATCTCAACCTTTTCAATACATTTTTGAAAATAATAAAACTCACCGGAATATTATTTTCTTTTTTGTATTTTGCAGCATTTCCAACACTGACAACTCCTCCAAATCGTTGGTTTTCAGCGCAAAACACCATCTTCTTGATGCCTGACAAATTAAGTATGAAGAAAATCGTTTTCAAATCTGATTAACGTACCTAATTCATACATTGCCGCGGCGCACATGATGCAAGGTTCTAGTGAAACGTATAGAATTGATTTTCGTAGAACCTCGCTCAATTCATGAGTTTCATATTTTTGTTCCATTTCTCGAATTGCAACCATTTCTGCATGTCGTGTCGGATCACCAGTTTCGTTTACACGATTTCTTCCTCTCCCTGCCTGAAGAATACAGAATTCTAATAAAAAACTCCAAAAATAAAATTTGAAATTTATTGGGAAGACGGAACCTTAATTTTTCATTTTTTCGTCGATGTCTTCATATTTATCAAAAACAAATCCTAAACCTCAGTAAATTTCGAAAGTTACGGTCAAAATCCGCATATTTTACAGTTCTAAAATACTTTAAGGGATTGCATCGTTTCCAGAACTCGAAAATAAACCCTTTTAAAGTTACCCACATGAACATTTTTGGGTTTTATAAGTAGCTTTTAAAATGTCTTCTTCAGAAAAAGATAGGATTGTAAAAGACTGACTTCTTCTCGAAATAACGTTATATACAAATTAATCAGCTGTCGATAGCTTATTCTTGAAATTTTGTGAAGAATTTAAATTATTTTCAGTCAAAAAATACCTCTACACCATCAACTACAAAAACACACCCAACTGGCACTTCATCACAATTCAGTGCTTCCTCAGCCAATTGAAACGCAATTTCTAAAAATTGCTTGTCCGTTTCGTCAAATTCCATCAAAAAGAATAGTTATATTTTTTTCTTCCCACAAAGAAATAAAATACTCACGGGTTGAAGAATAACCAATAATAATTTATAGTTATAAAAAATAACAAGAATTTTATCATAGTCACAAAAAAGATTAAAAAATGTGTTTAAAAAATTTTTAATTGCTATCATAAGGGCCTGAGATCATCACAGCAAATTGGAAAAATTATTTAAAAGAAAAAAAAATGAAATCAGGCATTTGGTTGTTCAGTGCTCGGCTCTGTGGCATTGGTGATAATTTGGCTCAAACATCTACCAAATTCTTGTAAAATTAGACGTTCCATATGAATGTTGCATTCTTCGGCAGGCATGTCTTTAGAGGTTAAAAGCTGAAAAATTATTAATTTTTTCTAAAGAAGAATGTGGAAAATGGCTACCACTTCATCTGCTTGGGCAACCATACACAGCGTTGCTGCTTCAACAACTTCATCGGTCATGTAGAACCATGGGAATCTGATATAATAATTTTTAGGGTACATAATTTTTTATTGAGCTTTTATGGCACCATGCGTTTAACATCGAAATGTCTCTATATATTTTTAGAAGCATAATATATATTCAAACTCACTTGCTAGGATCCTTTTCAACTTGTGGTTTGGTTGGATATATATCATCATAATCATTCGACTCATCTGTTGGTACACTACTTTCCCTCGAATCTGGTGTTGCAGTTCCAGAGTTCATACTCAAGAAAGCTGTGGCATTAGAACCCCCCTAAACATGTATTTTTTTAAATCATGAACACGCTATTTTCTATTTCACTAACCTTATACTTCGATTGACGATATGCTTCTGTGTTCTGGCATCCTTTACATTTACATCTATCAGTGCACGGAACCTTTGCCTCATAACATTCACAGTAATTCTTAAGACATCCACTTTTCTTACAATGACAACCTTTTTGATGGAGTCTTTCGATATCCGTTACTCCCGCTTTTGCGATTCCAATTTTTGGTTTGAAAGCATTTGGATTTCTTTCTAATGACTGCCGAATCGCTTTGGTTCTAGATTCATCGTAGTTGATATTATTGTGGCAATCTTTGCAGTTACAATCTCGACAAAACTCTCCATTGGCGAAGCAATCGCAATAAAGTTTAAGACATTGGGATTTTGTGCAATTGCATGGCTTCTTTTGCCCAGGTGCTAAAAGTTTTCTGTAAACAAAGTGATCGATTTTTTAAATTTCAAGATTTATCACTTTTTAGTTTTCTGTTTCGCCAATTGAACTTGTTCCTTCATTTCATAGAAAGCTTTCTGCTGACTGATAGGATAAACCATTTCACAAGTCAATGGTTTCCTAATTGCGGGTGGTGGTTTGACAACCGGTCTTCCGTAATATGGGGGTGCTTGACTTGGAAGCGCATTTCTGGTGTTTCCAGGTAGAATAACTCCTGATTTAGCGGTTGGCGGAGCGAGTTCGACTTTTCTGATTAGTGGCCCGCTAGATTCGATTTTTACTTTCTGAAAGTAATTCATGAATTATATATCGAATGTAAATAAAATTACATGTTCCAACATTTGCGTAGGTAAATGCTTAGTGGGAGGAAGAAGAGGTGCATTCGGGAAGGATCTCTGGGTGCTCGTGCTTGGTTGCTGCTGCTGATGTTGTTGTTGCTGTCGTTGTTGTGGTTGTTGATCCGCGTTCTAAAAGAAAAATTATTAAAATTTCAAAAATACAAGCTGAAATCCTTACACTATTGTATGGAATATATCTTCCATTTACTTTGATATATTCTTGATCTGTGTCTTCGAAATCTTCGTACACTTCTTCACCTTCGTCGTAATATTGATTATCATCGTCTTGATAATCCATATCCTCATCGCCGTTCATTTTATCCGACTTCTGATAAACGCTGAAACCTAAAAATAAACGTCATTCCTTATTCTTCTGATAAAGTGAAAGCACGATTTATAAAAAAGGTCAACGCGTTAAATTTATAAGAATTTTTGTGGAATAACAAATGTTTCGAAAATAATTTCTTTCGTAAAAATTTACCCAAAAAATTGAATTAAAAACACGCTGTAAACACACAGCAAAAATGAGTTGAGCAAGCGCGCTCCAACGTAAATGCCGATTTAAAAATCGCGGGGAAATTTCGCTGCGTAGCAACTGCTTAACTACGTTGATACGCAGTTTAATTTTTCGAAAACAATTTCCCTACACAATTTCCTCACTTTTGTCATCGCCGTTACGGATTGGTAGACATCACTGAAAAAAATGCCACCAAAGTTCGACCCAACTGAGATTAAGATTGGTAAGTGTTGTTTTTAACTAAAGTTTCAGTAGCATGGTGAATTCACTGCACGATGGTACTATTTTGTAATATAAACCATTCAATTTTGAAATGATGCAATTTTTTAAAATTTCGTTTTTTCCAGTGTACCTCCGTTGCGTTGGAGGAGAAGTCGGAGCCACATCAGCTCTTGCTCCAAAGGTCGGACCACTCGGTTTGTCACCAAAGAAGATCGGAGAAGATATCGCTAAGGCCACCGCTGACTGGAAGGGTCTTAAGGTCACATGCAAGTTGACCATCCAAAATCGTGTTGCCAAGATCGACGTTGTTCCATCCGCAGCTTCCCTCATCGTCAAGGAATTGAAGGAACCTCCAAGAGACCGCAAGAAGGTCAAGAACGGTACGCATTTCATGCGTTGGGTCGGGAGTCGATATGCTCTCATCCCCTGGTCTTTTATTTCTTGAGTTTCTCTAGAATATCTTGATGTAAAGGCTGGTAACTTTATAGTGATCTTGATGATCCGTAAGTTCTGTTTTATCACGGGTTCTGGGTGTTGTGCCGTTTCCAACGCATTAATATTTAGATTTAACTTTTGTACAGTTGGCATCTTTCAGTGAAGCACAATGGAGACCTCACCATTGACACCATCATCAAAATCGCCAGAATCATGAGACCAAGATCGATGGCCAAGAAACTCGAGGGAACCGTCAAGGAGATTCTCGGTAAGCTACCCGTATTTACCCACTGGAATAAGTTGGTTTTTGTTCAGGAACCGCACAATCTGTTGGATGCACCATCGACGGACAACACCCACATGACATCATTGAATCGATCGCCAATGGAGAGGTCGAAATTCCAGCCCAATGATCTGTGTCTTGTTTTTGTTGTTTAAATAAATTCTTGTTACAATGTCGTCGGTGTTAGATTTTCAAACCAAGTATAATGAAACGAGCATATTTCTGAAAATTCAATGTTTTCATTTGAATTTTTGTTCTTAGATAGCAACGAGACAATCCTTGTATTAACGTTATGGCGCGCTAGAAGTGGTAAGAACGTTCAAACGAAGTTCAACTGTCGAAACAATAATTTCATTTTGACTTGCCCGATTTTCGAAAAAGTTGTGTGTGAAATGCAAGCATTGGTAGGAACGTCTGTTACGGAAATTGTTATTCGATTCCTTGGGAGGTATGTGGCCCTTGCTTATCAATTGATAAGTTGAATGTTGCCTTTTTTCTCCCGCCGCTTTCATGTTGTTGAAAAATGTTACTCTCGTTTTGTGTCCGAAGTTTTCCGTTCATTCTGAATTTGACTGAATAATAAGCAAAGAATGAAATTTCATGAAATCAAAGTGATGAAATTTTCTTCTCACATCTCATTGATTTCCAAGAGTACCAAAAATTTGGCGCTAAAACCGCCAGACACCTGCCAACGCGGGAAAGCGATTTTTTGTCTCTTTCGTACAAAATTCTTTGTTCGCAGTGTTCAGCAGATTTTTACTCTTTTTGTGTTTCTTTATTGGATATCGTCCATAGTATTTCATTTGGGGGATCGGAATGTGTAATTTTCGACTAAATGCTAATTTTGTGAATAAAAAAGCAATCGAAGTCACTTTTCGTTATTAAGTTACCTAATGAGTATAATTTTTAAAAAAATTTTAATCGTGAAGTATTCAATTTTTCTCATAATTTTTTCGCATTTTTTGATAATTATCGATCGTTTTCCTATGTTTGATAATATTTGCCGGAGTTCCTTTTAGGTGGAGTTTCATGTGTTTGATTTAGTCTTAAAAGTTTTCTCTAAAACAATATCGAACTTTTTTAAAACATTTAACATATCGAGAGGTGCCAACAGTTTGCGAATGGCGTTGTCACAAAAAAGTACCCTCTGACATTAATGGTCACGGCTAGTAAAAATGAATTTGTGTCATACGCGTGTCCGGAAGTACAGAACAGAGAATATTTGTCTTGAAAATAATAATTCAACGTTCTTGAGCAGGTATACTAACGAATGTTCGAAAATAATAATTTTAGTAAAGAAGTGATACAAAATAACGTTGATCACAATTTGCTACTTCACTAATTTTCATATTCTCTCACTTTTCGTCACTTTTCTTTTATTTTTTAATTTAAGCTATTTTTATAGTATTTTGTCCTTTTACCGATGTAAATTATCAGAATAAACAACTGAAAGATTAATATAGTAAAAAATGAAAATTACATTTACTGGGATTTGTAAACAAATCCCAGTAAAAATCGACACCGGAGTATTATTGATATTTCACAAGTGGCAATTTACATTTTAACTTGATTATTTTTCTTATCAACACAACTTATGTGCCTCTGCATGAGCCCAATGTTTTCCAATGCAAATAAAAAAATGATTGTCCTTATTTGTTTTATTCGATGATTATTACTCAATGACATTTGTTAAGTATTATTTGGTATTATGAGTTTGGTGTCGTAAAAACTTTGACATGACATTCTTTTTATAAATTACGGTAGATCTCGGTTTATAGATGTTCCCCTTCACTTTACTCTTATGTGTCGAAAAAATTTTTTAATGTGGCCAAGAAAAAGCGACAAATTCAATGCTGCAACTGTTGAAAATAAATTTTTAACATTGACACGGTGGATCCCATGCAAATTTGCGAGTCTTCCCGCTTGGAATCGTAATAAGCGAAAAGTATTTTGCACTAGTTTCTGCGTTGAATTTTATGGTATTTTTCGCTTTTTGTGAGGTTCATGTGTCAATCCATTATTTTCGAATGTTTGAGATCACTTTTTCTGCTTTTTTAGAGTCAAGCAGTAATTTCTCCAGTGGCGAACAAATTTAATCCATTTTCGTCTTTTACCATTTTTATTTTGTTTTTGAACCTTTTAAACGGTAACATTCTTCATAAACTCTTCTAATCTGTTGTAAGATCGTGATATAGATTTAGCAACCGACAAATGACAATTCTAAAGATGCCTTTTATATAAGATTTTTTCGTTGAACCAGACATTGAAGACAAACAATCCATCATTGTTTGTATTTCTCTAATGGTCCGATTCCAATTGTTCTATTGAAAAAAAGATTGATGGGAGGGTGTGTATCACAATGGAGTTACGATTTTCAAGAGGGTGTCATCAGTGCGATTGTACTCAAGAAAATGGCAGCGTGTTGGCAGAAGGGCTCATGGCCTTCTGAACTGAGGTCAAGCATCTGTCTGCGTTTATCTCACATTAGTGCTGTTTCACACGGAAAACCTAATAAAACTCTAATCCATCACTGATGGACAGTATTGGAGGTTTTTTCTCAGTGTTATGGAAAAAGGAGAATAATTATTATTTCTTGTTCTTCTTTGAGCAGTTTTATTCAGTAGTAATATCTTTTCTGCAAATTAACCGTGTGAATATGTATGAATGGTTTTATTATATTTTTTGAGCACCTTCAAGTAGTATTGATTATGTTAAACATGACTTCGATCACAATCCTTTTGAAGTTGAAGGTTCTTCTTTTTTGTTTTACTTTAGTTGTCTCTAATAGATGTTTCATCCTCTTGAGCCATAAACCGCGAGAATCGAACTTTGTGACTCCAGCTAGTATATTATAATGGTCAGTCTTGCGTAATAACAGTCACAAAGCCTGTGCCGCACATGAAACTATTAATAAAAAAAAGTACAGTAATTTAGATATCGTGTTCATTGTTTATTTATATTACCATCTCGAGAAATATCAGATAACATTGAGAGTCCTTTGTGATGCCGAAAAGGAACACGTGTAGAAACGAACCATAAACTGATTTATGTGCGCTAAGGTAATAAAAACGTTGGGAGGAAGACGTACTGAGACCATGGTGCGACATCGTAATTGATTCTTTCGGGAATACATTATCCTTTCGAACAGCTGGACTCTCATTTTTCTATTTCGTCGAAAAATGGTAATTGCGATTTCATAATTTATTGAATATTGCTATTCCGATTTTGAAATAGTTCATATTGTGATAATTAAGCGTTTTCTAAAGGGTTTTTCTTAAATTGCTTGATAAATTTCATTTTGTTTCGAAAAACAAAGAATTTTTGTTAGAAGAACAGAAAGTTTGGTAATTAATTCCGTAAACTCCAGACAACGGTTGTGCATACTTGACCCTGAAAGCGACCGTATAATTAACGTCATGAAGCCATAATTACTGTATTCTCCATATACGGGATATTTTCCTCCTCTTCGTCCCTCTTTCTTTTTTATTTCCACAGTTGTATGGGTAATTAGCTACTGGTTGTGCTGTTGGGTATTGGTGCCCTTCGATGACTGCCTGCCGGCTGCGCAATGTGTCCTCCCTCATCCTCTTCTTCTCGGTCGTCACCCTCACAACCGATCACACTCGATTCTGATCGGTTGGGGGCAAAATGTGCTTCTATTCCTCTTTTTTATGTGTGTTATTTTCTGCTAGTCGAACTGTTGTGTTGTTAGCCAATACCTCAGTCTTCGTCGCACCATTCTCTTCCCACACCACACTGGTTTTTCTTCTCTCTTCTTTTTTCCAACACTTTCTTCTTCCTCTTCTTTATGCCTTGGTGAAATCTTAGCGCCATTTTCTTTGTTTTTTTCTCTATGGTTTTTTAACATGTCGCTGGTATGAAGATAGGTTCTCGAGCATTCGAAATTTTAAAATAGACGGTTGTATTCAGTTGAAAATCGATTTCAACTCTATCATGAAGTTTCAAAAACTTGTTTTTTGATAAATCTTCGTATCTGGTTATGTAAGACGACAGGATCTAATTGTATTCTTAATTTTGATGAGTTTCATTATTCCCTACCCTATTGAATTGAAATGTCCTCAAAATATGCGCATATGTAATGAGTGGAGCTAATACAACACTAGAGTATCATATTGGATCGTTCAAATTTTAACCGTTTCGTTGTAATTTTAGAATCTTTTAAAAGAATTGAAAAAATATATAAATCATATGTATATTTCAGAATTGAATTAAGTGGATTCTTCAAGTTTCGTAGTTTCTGAATATCTCGTGAGAATTGAAACGTTTTTCGGCATGTTTTTTAAAGATTTTGAGCGATATAATGATGAAAAAAATCATTTAACAGTTTTTCTTGTGTTTAATACATAGGTTCTATGTTTATTATGACTCAATAGATGTTTTCCATACACGACTGGTAGATAATTTCGTGGTATAATATGTACCTGTCAACCATCCTGTCAATCTCATCCATCTGCATCTCTCAAATAATTATATTCAGCCTGTAAGCTTTGTCTGTCACGCAAGCGCTAATCTTCTAATTGTATCTCCGCTTGCATCATCATCATCCCCGGCGATGTCTTCTGTATTTTTCCTGAGCCTTTCTCCTCTTTCTTTTGATACAACGATTTGTCCCGTTCGTTTTTCTTGTAATCCTCTAGAAAAGACATCTGGGAGTGGTGTTTTGGGGGGAGTTTCGAGACAAAACAAGGAGACATTTGAAGCGGAAGAAACTGACTGAATTAATTGCAAGCAGGTGGCCCTCTTTTAAGATGTACCGAAAAATGAATTCGAGGTCTTTGTAAAACATAGTCTTTCGAAACTTTCGTTATTTTTTTTTCTTTGACAGACTGTTTTTCTTTTGACGAGGTCTGTTACACATTCTTTGATTGATTTACTGACATGGATTGTATAAGCTTGTAAATAATATTTTAAATTTTTACAGAACAATTGGAGCAGACAGTCGTTAGACGGGGCGTTTTTTCTAGGATTTTCGTTTATTTTTTGGGAGGGGAGTAGGACAATGCTATCGAATAAAGATGAGTCGGATGGTGAGTGGCTTTTTTTTTTCAAATTTTTCAAATTCTGAAAATATTATTTTTATTTTTATTATTATATCATTATCATAAAGTTCTCTAGGAAAATCAGTTTGTTTTAACATTTAAAATTTTCCGATCTGGAACAGTCAAAAATTCCGCAACTTTTTTCATTTTTCAAAAAAGGTCTGAATTTCAATTGGAGTTTGTTTTTATTTTCAATTTGCGAAGCTAAGCAGTATCCTCCTCTTCAAGTCACCGCATTTTTCAGATTCGTTCCTTTCCCATTTTTCTGGTCAAAGTACCTCATTAATATGCCATAACGGGAATCACGGTCGGCTTTCACTTGACAGTGGTTTAGGCAACGATTCTTTTATTTCGCGAGATTTGAACGAATCCCAGGTAATATTGAATTTGAATTAATTTTTTTAAAAAACATGTTTTCCTTAGAACCTGGACGATCATAGTTTTGTCACGGGTTTCTCTTGCTCCCTCCAATCCACATCGCATGGCGAGCAATCAATAAGCGATTCTTTCAATTCTCCGCCGACAAAATGGGCGAGAATAACAACGCCACCGAATCGAAAGAACGAAGCAAGTTCGATATTTTCACCACCCACTGGAATGGTTTGTTTTATTTGAAAATTCGGAATATATTTCTATTTTTTAAAGTTTAACTCAATGAAAACACCGAAAACAAGAAGAAAATGCACTGGAACACCTTCACCGTTTCCGATAATTTTCAGTAAAACGCCATTGAAGTTGTCAAACGAGGAGAATGTTGCTGGTAGGTATTTTTTTAAAAATTTCTTTCTGTTTGTGAATAGTGTTTTCGAAATTCTGGCAAAAGTGGCGATAATCGTAAATATTCATTTTTTCAGCCTATCATATTGGGCGTCAAGGTGATATCAAGAATGTCAATTCACAACCAATGGTTAGATGTATTAGTGTATCGAAACGACGAATTATCAAGCCTTCGAGTGCGGATGACTCTGTATGTCGCGGACTATCGGAGCCACCACTTTCGCCAAGTGTATTAGGATCGCCGAGTCGACAATTCGAAGGATTCGAAGAATTATCAGAGGCGACACCAAGTAAGATCAATGAATCATTAGCGGATGAAAGAAATGGATGCTGGGATGAAATTGGTGATCAGTGTTACCAGTAAATTTATTTGTTTTTAATTTTTAAATAAAACGATATTTTTCAGGGCTTATAATTTGCCGTCAACCTCTAGTTATTCGTCGCCGAAATCTGCTGAAGAAGAAAAATTTATTCATTTATTAAATCCCGGAGGATATAAGCCAATTTATGGAGCGAATGTCGAGAAAACTGTAGAGATCGTAGGTTTTAAAAAGTTCAAAATTTCCTAACTTAATATTTACAGCTTCCGATTAAACAGCCTTATGCCGAAACGCTAGATCCGATTGCAACAAAGAAAATAGCCATAGGAGCACGAAAATCACTTAAATTGACTGAAAATAAAGAGAATATGAAGGTTGAGAAAGATGTTGTCAAATGGCTTAAAGAACCTTTTAAAACACCGACGAAAGAAGTGCCACTGGTAAGTTTTTAAAAATATTTAAATTTCATGCCAAGGATTCACAATTTAACACTAAAATTGTTTATTTCCTTTAAAATATTTTTCGATTAAACAAATGAAATAAAAACCGGCAAAAACCTGAAATTTGAAGAAAGAAAGTTGTTAAAAATTGAAAATTCAAAGCTGTCTAAATTTCATTCACATAGAAAATAGTAATTTTTGCAGTATTCCGGACAGTGGAAAGTGTTATCAACTGGCCGAACACCGGCTCAACAGGGTTTGCTCGTCGATGCTGTGAAATTCCTTGGAAAAACTCGCCAAAAACGCGGAAGAACCGCTAACATTCCTAAAATATCTCGCATAACGCTTTACAAGCATAGATACGGTCTACGTAATTAAGAAACCTCATTTTTTTCTTTTTTTTGTGGTTTTACGGTCAGTATTTTGCGCCAATACTTATTCTAGTCAATCGATTAACTTAATTATTTTAAAATCTCACAAAAATTCATATTATTTTCTAAATAGTTCTGTAATTATTAGTAATTTTGAACTGTAATATTTTTTCCTGTCTGATTCATTTACCACAAGTTTTTCCCGGTCCCAAACTCATTCTATTTGCTTTCCATGTCTTAATTTATAGGTTGTAATACTATTATTTCATTTTTATTTTCAAGAAGAACTAAGTAATGAACAAAAATGATGATATTATCTTCTGTATTTTTTTTTGTTTTTGTAAACCTAAAGACTAAAAAGAGACCGTTACTTTTATTTATTAGTGCGAAATTTTCGCTAAAAAGTTCATTTTTTAAATGAGAGTTTGATTTTGACGGCATGTCAAAGAGTTATTGTTGACACAGTAAATTAAAAAAAGGGCGCTAAAAACTTCAGTGTTCAACTTTTTCTGCAAACAGCATTTTGCTTGAAATTGCTAGCGAAAAAGTCCGTTGAGCGGAAATATTCTTAATTTCCGTTTTACTTATATTGGAGATTTTTATGTGAACATTTATTGGTCATTGAAATTTCTGGAATAATTCGCGAAAATATGATTCGGGTTCCTATTCTTGCAATTATTCTGAAGTTTTCATTAAGTTTGGTAAGTTTCAAGAAAAAAAAAACGAAAACCGATTATAGGACGTTTCCATGGAAATCTCATTTTTTTCAGATTTATGTTTTTTATTTATAGTGCGGGTTTTTCATGATAAATGGATAAGTTTTTACTATTTAGAAGCTAATAATTACTTTTTTTGTTTGTTTAAGTATCAATTACCTTGTAAGATTCTTTATACTATTTGAAAAGTACTTTTATGTGAAAAATTTCAAAGTTTTCTCAGGTAATTTTTCCAGTACATAATTGGAACAAAAAATTGGAACGTCCCATATTGTTACTGAGAAGGATCTTTTTTTTTCTATTTCTGTACCAAGTAATATTAGTATCGGGGGAAAAAGATCGAGTTGCGATTTCGACAATAACTAAAATTAAAATAATCCGAGAAAACAAGGAGGACTTTACGGAGCTAATGAATGCAACTGGGACGAAACAGACGTCATTCTCATTACAAATCAGTTCTTAAATTTTTTGAAGACCACCTAGAAGCCGAGAAAACGAGCAATTGCCTAGAAAAAGTTCCCAGCTGGCCGAAGTTTTCCATACGAGGTTTTTGCGTATTATTTTTACAATTATTTATTGGGAGTACTTAAATTAGTCCATTTTAAACTTTAGGCGTTTCAATTTTTTGAAATTCTCGCATAATAGCGCGCCGCGGACTAGTTTTCGCCGGTGGAAACTTTTTCTAGGCCATTGTTTTAAGAGAGTTTTCTCGACTTCTACCGGGTCTTAGAGCATTTTTAGAACTGATTTGGAATGAGTAAGGTATGTACATTCATTAGCTCCACAAAGTCCACCTTAAAAACAATGACCTAGAAAAAGTTTCCACCTGACCGAACTTTTTCGTATGCTTTTTTTCCGTGTTACATTTACGAATATTTATGGAAAATGCTTAAATTAGTCCGTTTTAAAATAAGTTTTGTATTGGTTTGAATTCTTCACGTTATAATGTCCGTGGACTAGTTTTTTTTGCTCTAGACACAAAACTGAAAATTTTTAAAAAACTTAAAATGAGCCTAAAATTTTTTTTAATTAAAGGAGGGTTTTACGGAGATTATGAATAGGCCTGGGATGAAAATAGGCTTCAGACTCATTCCAAATCTGTATTTAAAATTTTCTAAAACCACCTAGAAGCCGAGAAAACACGCCTCAAAACAATGGCCTAGAAAAAAGGGCCACCGGCGAAAACTAGTCCGCAGGCATGAAAAGTCCAAAAAAATGAAAAGCAAAACATAAATTAAGATGAAAAAACATTAAAAAGGACTAATATAAGCATTCTGCATAACTATTTATCAACAAAACACGAAAAAAGTTCATAGGAAAAAGTTCGGCCAGGTGGCCCTTTTTTCTAGGCCATTGTTTCGAGGAGCCTTTTCTCGGCTTCTAGGTGGTTTTAGAAAATTTTAAATACAGATTTGGAATGAGTCTGAAGCCTATTTTCTTCCCAGACGCTTTCATAATCTCCGTAAAGCCCTCCTTAAATGAAATTTAAAAATATAAAAATTTAGAATCTACAGCAGTAACTTTTTTTAAGACCATTGTTTTGAAGCGCGTTTTTTTACTTGGTTTTCATAAAACGTTTTTAAAATATTTGGAATAAGGATGTAGTTTATTTTCACTCTTGTTACGTTAATTAGCGGCGCAAATTCCTCCTTTAAGTACACTTATTGGCTGCGGCACGCGAAATTCACGATTAACCCTATTAATTTCTGTTTTTCGAAAACCTCTTTAAATTTATCACTTCTAATTGTCTCGAATTTCAAAAAAGCTTCCTTTATCTATTTCGAGGTTTCAAACCTTAAATTCTCTTGAAAACAGTATTCAATATTTCCCGATCCCAGCTTTTTTTGGATTTTATCCTCTTGCAGATGTCATTTAACTTCCTCAAAATCTGCACTTTATTCATTTAAAATGACCTTTGAAACTAATAATACGAACTCCTATCATTCAATCTGGCCGCAAGACGATGAACCTCATAAATTTTCAAGCTATCCAAACATTTCTCTTTCCAATGCTAAGAACACATTTGTTGTTTCTTTCGCGTTTTTTGAAAATGCTTTTGAAGTCACCGATTATATATTTTTTCTATTTTCAGAGAAAAAAAAAGAATTGATAAAACGCACGAATGATATTTTGAATATCTTGTTTGGATGAATAAGTCTCAATTATCAATGACATTTTCATCGCACTTTTCAAGCGTCAATGATGATTACTAGTTGTTAGGTTTTTGAGATTTTTGAATGTGACGTCAATGTAAAAATAGAATGTGTACCTATAAATAGGGAGAGGGAATTGGGGGCTCAGTGCGGAAATGTTTTTATATTCATATTTCATTTTTTTTTTGCCCCCGGAGAAAAAGTTTTAATGAAACACTTATTTTTAGGTAGTAGTATAAGTTTATATACTTTTTTTTATTTTTTGTTTACTATTCATAACGATATAAATAATTAGATTTGTTTTGCTTTCTTTCATTTTTTTCCTTGTTTTCCCTTCGCTTCATGTGACTGACTTACTTATCAAAATTGGATTTTTTTTCGGGATTAGAATTTTTTTGCTAAAAATTTCAGGTTTTTTTTCAAATGTCACATTCACTAAATCCTATTTCTTTTTTTTTGTCAGGGTTTTTTTTTAAATCCCACGAAAATTTTTATGGGAATAAAATGCAGATTAAATTTCTCACAAGTTGTTTTTAATAGACTATTGTTTTTAAACCAAAACACATTTTTCCGAAGTTAGAACCGAATCGGTCTGCATGCAATCCGTTTACGAGCCTCTAGTCGGCCGTTACACATCCTAAACGGCGCGAACGCCGAATGCGAGCCGATTACGCGCGGATGTGAAGTGTGCGAGCCGTTTGACGCCAAAAAGAACCCGAGCAAATGAAAAAATCGCGCTGAATTTCAATTAAAACTGCTTTCCTAATATTTTTGGCATGAGCTGGGGGTCTGAGATAGCGGAAGCTCGTGACGATAGGTTTTTTCAAAAAATAAGTGTTATTCTTATGAATATTAGCGATCTACATCCTTTAAGAGTGGAATGATTGGTAAATTATCAATGAAATGATGTCGGTTTGAGTGAATCAGAATTGACACGAAGCTGTACACTTTTGATGTCTCAATTGAATAATGTTTATGGAATTAATCATTTGATAAAACTAACGATCCTTTACAATTAAAGTAAAGAAAAATATTGCATAATTTAATTCCTTCAATCTTGAACCATTTAGAGTTCATTAAAATAAACTTAGTCATATCCAACCGAAAATTGTTCTAATTTAGAGCTCGAGTATAAAGGCACATCAAGAAATTCACAAAATTTAATTTTATACTTGAAGAGTTGGGCCAAGTTATGAGGTTTCAAAACTCAAAATGTTATTTAAAGACAGTGGATCAGTTAATTTGTACTGATTTCAATTTCAAAAGTTAGAGCGTTCTCTCATTTTTGCCTTGAACTTGGATGTTAACCGACCAGCTGCCTTTAAATGTATATAAGTAAATTTGGCGGCTAGGAAAGCGTATCTGCCCGAATTTATTCCAAAAATTAAAGTCGACGAAAATTGAAATTTGATGTTTAATTTATTCGTCCCACTGTAAAAAATGTCTTCTAATTAACACAACAGTAATAAATTATCCAATAAAAACAACAATAAAGCGTCCCACTCAATTATTTTTAACCGTCGAGGCTATATAAAAGCTTTACTGTATAAGACAATCAGAACGGCAATTAACATGCGAGTCAAACATTTTCTTTTGCATCCGAATAATTACTTACTTATCTTCATGATACAGGTATTTATTAAAACATAGTTTTTATAGAGAAAATAAAAATAAAGGACTGAACCATCAATTTATGGTTTTAAAATCCCTAAAAATTACTCTTCATAAAAGGGTTTTGCCACTTTTATGTATTTTTTAAATAACAATAATGGTTTCACTCATTTTTTGTTTCAATTTTTTTTAAATAAAAGGTAATGTGGCCTTTTTTCTTCTACTCATTGAATAAAATACATTTAATGTTTTTTATGTTTTGTTGGGGCGGCTAGAGACCAACCAAAGTTTCCCACGAAATACGAGCTTTTTCTTTGTCTTTATGCATTTCACCGCAGAGAGCAGAATAACATTCCGCTTTCCCTGTGATTTTTTTATTCGATTTCCTCAAGGAGTTTTCTTTTTTCTATATTCTTAGAATATTTAAGAATTATTCGGCTGCAGAAGAAGGGAAAAAGATCTCGACTTTATTTCTACAAATATCTTGGTTTCAGTTTTAAAGGGACTCTTTACTGAATTTGGGTTTCAATTCCATTTTCATCTTCTTCACAGTATTTGAAAACCTATTGAAGGAAATAAATTTATCGAAGCTTCCTTTTCTAGTATACGAAAAAAGCACATTTACAGGGTAAGGCAGCGAATGGCCTAACCGCTCGGCCGCGCGCGAGAGAGCATGCGAATGTGAGAGTGTTTGCAATTATTCGGCCATTTCGCTGCCTTATTCTTGAAATGGGTGTGTTTGAGTACTAGAAAAGGAAATTTCGCAAAAATATTTTTCTTTTATAGGTTTTCAAATATTGTGAAGACGATGAAAATGGAATAGAAATCCAAAAACAGTAAAGAATCCCTTTAAAGGGCAGAATTCAAAGGAACGGAGCCAAGAACTGTCTGTATGAGATAAAAATAGATCTCGTATTTTAATCTAAATCTATTTTTTGAAACTTTGAAACCGTAGAAAATAAGGGGTTTCAAAACTATGACCTAGAAAGTGCTAAGAAACCTTGCTCTCTGAGCTTTTTATGTTTTGTTTTGATATTGTCATTCCTGGCCGCTGGTTTTGCGTAGCATCGTTGGTAACCGACAATAAATGAAGTACGATTGAATTTTCTAATATATAAGGGCACTTAGGTATTTGTAGAGTATTTTGAAAATATGTTTGGACTGAGAACAAGGTCTACTTCTCCCCCCCGGCTGCATTTATTGTTGAAAAATTTTTGAAAACATTGCATGGCTCCAAAGTTGTCATTTATAATAACCTCAAGTCCCCAATTGATCAGAGGTGTTGAAGAAATTCCTGTAATTTTTTTTTCGTTTATGGCTTACATTTTTATAGTCCATAAAATGACAGCCCGTTTCTTTGGTCCTTGTGACTTTGATTTTTTTGGTACAAAATACTAAAATGATAAGAAAGTTTGTTATCTAACTGTTCTTTTTTTTAAGCTTTTCGTTAATAAGATTAAGATAAAAACACTTGAAAAAAAAGTTCGTTTTCTGATTATTTAATTACTTTTCTGAGAGGAATCTTTCGTATTAAAACTTTTTGAAAATTGATAGAAAACCTATATTTCAAGAGTTTTGATCACGTTTTCAACCCCAAAATATTCCTGAATTTATCATAACAGTCATAAATTAACTGATGGAAGCCTCCATTTTTCGGTACCCTTCACTGATAACAAGCATATTTTTTTGTCATTTTATCAATAAATTTCTTAAACACTTTTCCATTTTTGACAGTTTTATGGCTCCCGATTTGAGCAATAAAAACTGTCAGCCAGTTTTTTAGGTCCTTGTGACTTTGAAGCTCTTTTTGAAACTTGAAAGTTGATAAGAATTGTCAGCGGTCTCAGATTTTTAGGACGTCAACATAAACGCTTAGAAGTTTTGAAAAATTTATTCGATTGTTGTTTTTTTTCCAGAAAATTCTATATAGAATTTCTATCAGTAAACAATTTCACTTTTTTTGTGTGAAAAACAAGTTATTGTAGGAAAAAAAAAAAGAAATTTCAATCAAATTAATTTTTCTGAACCATTTCATTTTTCCGTTAACTTGCATAACAATTTTTCGTTTTAAAACTCGTTTTAGAATTAAAAACTTAAGTACTAAGCGTTCCTACTTAAATACGGTTCAGTTTATCAGGAATTCACTCGAACTTCTCTTGCACGTTTCTTGTCTGCAAAAAAGGCTTGAACATTGATTTTTGAATTTTTGGTGTTACAAAAAATACAGTTAAGTATTTTTGGTTTTTAACAAGAACACTTTTTTGAACACTTTGAAAAGCAAATAAATTTGATTGGTTTGAAACATGTCTGTCGAACATACTCTGAAATATTTATTTGTTTGTTTTTTTAAGGAGAACAACTCTTTTTTTGTCTAATTCTTGTGCAATTGATTTTTCTTTGGATTTTTCGAAAACTTGCCTTTTACCGGGGACGAAGTTTGTTAGTCCAGGTGTGTACTTCTCGTGGAGTACTAGACAAATTCTTTTTTATTTTTCAAAGTTTTATTTATTTGGGAAATTTATAATAATTTTATCTTAATTTTTTTGAAATAAAAACGTTTTAGATAAGTTAAGTTATTTTAAAAGATGTTTGTTTAAACAAATAAACGAAACATTTATTTTTTATCTCAAAAAAAAAAGAAACTGAACATCTGGCCTTTCGCTTTGTTTTTCTTGGTTTCAACTCATAATTTTTCCCCTAATTCCAGATGGTTCAAGCTGGCTCTCAGAACAACAACACAATTCTATCGAATCAGACACAATCAATCTCGCAGCAATTGATTCAATTGACTGGAAATTCGGTGGCGCAGACAGAAGATGTGATGGATGAATGGATCGGAAAACGACAATGGGAGGAGAACACGTCGGCGGAGTTTGATGAGTCCGTTTTGGGACCGTTGAGAAATTTGAGAATCGCCCTTATTATTGTGGATTTTCAAAATGATTTTGTTACTGGATCGCTGAAAATTGCGGTAAGAATTTATTAGAATTGTCAAAAGATTGAAACTTTTATTTCAATATATAAAAATTTGTGAAATTAAAATGTTCAAATAATTAAAACAAGCATTTGTAGGACGGTGATGCAAAGCAAGACCCCGAAGCAGCAATCGCTCCATTAAACGACCTTCTGACAAATGAAACATGGGATCTCGTTGTATATACAAAAGATTGGCATTTGCCAAATCACATTTCGTTCTTAAGTCAAGCACACAATACCGATCGTCAACTTTCGGACAAGGACAAAAACCGAACTCTTAATTATTTGGATGCGGTGGAATTCGAGGCCCCCATCAAGACTAGACAAATTCTGTATCCAGATCATTGTGTTCAAGACAGTTGGGGATCGCAGATTCTTCCAGAGATTGCAGTGAGTTGAAGGACTATCCAATAATTGATTTTTAAAAAGTTTTTTTTAGATTGTACCACATGCTGAATATATTTTAAAAGGCGTTAATGCTTATTTAGATTCATATAGTGCATTTTTTGACAACAATGGGCAATCGAAGTATTTCAATCATCCAAATTTCAATAATTTTAGTCATTTTTTTCAGAACCGACCTTGAAGATATCCTACATCGTGAGAAAATCGACGCTGTTGTAGTTGCGGGTCTCGCCTACGATATTTGCGTTCGATTCACATGCCTTGACGCCGTGAAACAGAATTTCCTGGCTGCCGTTGTCCCAGACTGCAGTGCTGGACTATTAAAGAAGGGGATTGAAGAATCAGATGAGCTTTTCAAGAAACAAGGAGTTGCTATAATTTCTGCGAATAATGCGAAGAAGATTGCAGAGGGAACCTTTATACCAAGCGAATGGGTCAGAAAGGTTGCCTTGGGAAAATATTGAACCCATTGTTTCATAATTTCAAAATAAATTACTTCACAAAGAGAAATTTTGAATGTAGCTTTATTTTTAAAAAATCCAACTGGTTACTTTTCTTCGTTCACCTCGTTCTGTTTTGTAAATACCCACCCCAAAAATTCCCGATAATAATGTTCAAATGCAATAATAATAAATAAAAATAAAGTGTTGGAGAAAGCGATGAACAAGAAAAAAAAACACCGAAGAAGAAATTATTAAATGACCTTCTATCCTAAAAAGCGACGCAAAATTCGAAAATTGTTTGGCACGGTGTACACAACACAAACGCAAATAGGTAACTATGATGATGACAACTACTCCATTCACAAATGTAATTAACCCGTAGCGAAATGGGCTAGGAAAGTCCTTCCCCTCTTGTTCACTTCCAACCCCGACCTCAATTGTGAACCCTCTCATTGAAGGCAGACCACTATAGTATTTTGAAACTCATCCTTCAACGTCGTCATCGTCGTCGTCGCCATCTTCGAAATGAAGAAACCTAGGATTTATGGGATTATTTTTCTGATTTTTGTAAAGTTTGTTGATTGTCAATATGTTACTCCACAGTATGCGGAAATTCGAGGTACTACAATCTGTTTCTGATTTTAATTAACTATATCTACGCTCCCTCAAAATTTAACATTCGAAAATCAGTTTTTGAAGAAACATTCATCCTTTTTTTTAAAACGGGTGATGTTTCTTGAAGTTTGAAAATAATTTCTTGAAGTTTGAAAATTACAAAAAAAAATAGGAATTATTTTGAAACCGAAAAATCAGAAGTTGGAAATAATTGCCTCCTAATATTTTTCAATAAAAGTTTTGTAGATAATTTTTCTGAACAAAATTATCGATTTTCCCCAAAAAACCAAATATTTTTATCGAAAGCACAAAATAGCACCAGCCTTCTCGATTTTATTCGAACGGTTTGTAAAAAGAAACCGAAGAAAAAGAAAATAAAATATCGCCCGACAATTGGAAAATTAGTGCACAAAAATGGCACAGCGCAATTTTTTTCACGGTTGTGTTTTGGTTGGCGGTAATTCAAATATTTGAATTTTTATGTGTCATTTCCGAAATGATGACAAATGTCCGCAAACACTACGTCCACGTCCATTCGGTGTATGGGCGTGGTGTCACAGATTTTATTTGAAGTCAATGAATTCCGTTCAAAAAATTTACTGATTTGGAGTGCATGGTTTTGGACTCATACTAACGGCGGCTGTTCAATGGAGCGCAGAAGTACTTTTATCGACCAATAAAATTATCAGCTTCAAGTCGGGAGCTCCCCTAAAACGAAAGTTTCACTGAATTTTTGTTTTTCCACCTTGTTTGAAACGGTTATTCAAAATTCGGAAGAAAACCAAGGATTGTAGTAGAAGAAAAATAAAAAGTTAATTTTCCAGCGGTTTCTGCAATGTGCAGTAGTGATGGTATTACGGCATCAATCGATTTCGACAAGCCATTCACTGGAAAGATTTATTCACTTAATTATGCGAATGTAGATGATTGTCTTTATTATAATAGTATTGACAGGGATACTGTCCTTTTTTCAATTCCTGCAGCGTTGTGTGGAACAAAGTTGCAAAGGACGACAAGGAATGTATGTTCATTTTTTTAAACATCTTCTTTACTTGTGTATTTTTATTGAATGATCATTCAAAATTAGAAAAAAATTACAACCCCTCACAAAGCAGTCGTGGATATTAATTTGAAATTTTGAAAATCTTTACTTTAGAATTTAGATAAGGATTTCCTTTTAATTCGCCGATTGGCACACTGAAATGGCTTTGAAAAATTCCATTTTGCAAAGCTATCTCCCGAACCCCATTTGAAAATCTTTACTGACATCTTATTAACATTTTCATTCCAAACCTTACAATTTCACTAGATTTAAAGTTTTTTCGAGAAATATTTGCTCCAAAAGCACATAATTTTAAATCTGATGTTGCATTATAAATAATAATTTAAACTAGACTACAGTTATTACTTTAATATTACTAATTTCACTTATGACCTTTCGTGCATCTATTCTCGATTTCCATCCTCTCGACGATACCGTGAAGACCATAACAAAGAAAGAAACCCGCCAATTATAATTATTATTTGTATTATACAATTCGAAAGTTTTCCGTCAATTATAAGTATTGCGTTGAGTGGGTGGAAGGCTTTTTGTTCAAAAAAAAAGGCCAGGAATGGGCAAAAAAGCAAAAACACTTGTTTCCAGATGATTGATCAGATGGAGAATCGAGTTTATGTTCAAATGGATAAGCAAACGCAGACCAGTGCGGACAAGCAATTCTCATTTGTTTGTAGATTGAGTGACCCACAGAAGAATGCTCCAGTCCCAGGGTAAATAGTACACATTTTCGGGTGCTCCCGAATCTAATCCATTATTTAGGGTGCCCACGAAAGATAGTCCTGCTGAATTGAAAGATAGTTATGTTGGAGCACCGATCCGTCCAGTGGCCAGTAGTATGACTACAAAAATGATGGATAGCGTTATGCCAATAAAACCGGTAACATTTGAAATTTCGAAATTCTTTTCATTACACTTTATTTTCAGTCGGAAGTCCAGCAAGTATCCGCATTTTCAAGAGACGCGCATCTTGGAAATTGGCCAATTCCTGGTTCAAAACCTTATGATCCTTCAATGAAACCAGTGTCAACTTATCCATTCGCACCACCTATTCTTCCAGAAGTCGTGAAGTCACACCCAACAACAATTTCTTCTCCAACAATGGTTGCAGCAGCAAGGGACATGAATGCTTATGCAACGCGACCAATATCTGGAATTGGATTGGGAGATGTTGGAACGCATGCTCCACCACCCACACCACCACCATTGCCGTTGTTCCCAGCGCTTGTGCCACAAAGATCACCAGCAATTGCTCGAGTTTTTACGACGAATCCGCCGTCGCCAACAACGACTATGCCGCCACCAATTATTCCAAATGTTCATTTCAAGCAAGGTGTAGGAGTTCCATTGATGCCTGGAATCATGCACACGACAAAGGTCGGATATTATAATATAAAAAAAATCAAAAACATATCTCTGGGAATTTTTAAAGTTTTTTGACAAGATTTTCGATGTCATCAACTGATTTTCCGTCTTTAAGAAATTAGAGTATTAGTCTCATCTCGTGAAAGTGTTTATTAAAAAATTAAATTATAGGTTGACGCATCCCAATGGTCGGATCCAAACGCATATGCAACTCCACCGCAACCTCAAACACACTCTGCTTTCCAAAATCCAACCACCTCGATGGAGAATCTACAACACGTTGATTCAACAACACCACACCCTTCAAAAGATTCAAAGAGCTACAAAGAGCAGCCGTTGTCACCAACAGCTGATGCTCCATTCTCATCGGATCGATTCAACACTAATCATATTACTGACATTCCACATGAACCAACAACTTCCGTTCTGAAGACAACGCAAGACACAGTTGATATTGAACCAGAAGTCACTTTGGAAATTCAGCGAGGCGAGGGACCATTTGCACCGCCTGTTACTACTCCCATCAAAATTGGAGACAATATTTCATTGGTTGTCAAAGCCAAAAGTTATTTGAATGGTGACTTGGGATTTTTATTTAAAATTTATCTTTAATAAGTTCTTTAGAATCTTCCGAATTCGACATGTTTGTTCATTCCTGTTTTGCGACCGATGGAAAAGGTGACGTAAAGGTTCAAATTATCGATGAAAATGGGTATTTTTACTTATTTATTTGAATATAGAACTTGATATCTTTTTCAGATGTGTCATACGTCGAGAATTCGCTTCGGAACTTCATCGCGCCAAGGATCACGATCTTATGATGTTCTACTACGTGATGATAAAAGCGTTCAAATTCCCGGGACCAGACGATGTATATTTCTCGTGTACAATTGAATTCACACCAAAGATGAAAGCACCAAATATTTGCTCGAAACTTCGACGACGTCGCGAGATTTTCGAAGCAGGAGCCACTGAAATGAGGCTGTTTGATAGTGTAAATGTAGAGTTGGAGGATGATAGAGAGATTCGGGCTACAAGTGAGTTATTCTTTCATTGTTTAACCTTCGTAAAATTCAAACTTCGATAAGGGTATTTCTGTTCAAACTTGAAACACAAGCCAACGCGATTCAAATCTGTAAATTTTAAATATTTTCACACTTAAATTCAACCTTTTTCCAGCTTCCCTAATTTTTAAAAACACAATGCAATTTTTTAAAAATTTATTTGATTTGAGTTTTTATTCAAATTTTTATTCATATTAAATTAAAAATCAAAAATATTTGTTTAAATTACATTTTATTGTTCAGAAAACCGGCACTGCAGAATTTAGCTTTATTAAAAATGATTGAAATGCAGCACTTATATCTCCAGTGTAGTTGTAATGCGGGTGTTCCCGCCTGAGACAGAAGTTTGCATTAGACCTCGATTTTTTTCCAAAATTTTTATTGCTAGCGTTGAAACAAACAAATTCTAAACGCGCTCTACCGAACAAGAATGTATTCATGACTCAAAAATGATATTTTCGATACGTAAGGACACGATACAGGTCAAATAACCTTGCGAAAACAGTGATGCGCGTTTGGAATAGAATTGAACGAACAGTATAAAATGTAATTTAACCAACTATTTTTAATTTTTAATTTAATTTAATGAGAATAAAAATTTGAATAAAAACGCGTTGATTCGAAACTAAATAAATTTCAAATTATTAATTATTGAATTATTGAAAAATATTGAAACTCAGCACAAACATAATGTCCAGTGTAGTTAAAATGCTGGTGTTCCCGCCTGAGACAGAGGTTTGCATTAGAACGCCGGCCTCGATTTTTTCCAAAATTTGTATTGCTATCTAACATTGAAGATCAAAACAATTATTTTCCAGAATCCTTGCATCAACACTCAACTTCTGAAGATGAATGTCTTTCGGAACAATATCTCTACATCATCGTAATTTTTGTTCTTCTTATAACTGTGACAATTTCTTTAGTTTCCAATCTTTATCAATTTGTAAGGAATCAGAGGAAATCATGATTCTTTTAAATAGTTTGTTTGAAAAATGTTATTCGTTTTTACGGGTTGGTTTAATAAAATCTTTTGAATTTAAAAAATGCTCGCATCACCTCTGTTTTGTTCCCTTTAGTAGATTTTATAGTATTGAATGCAAAGAACATACACGTATATGTTCCACAGATGCCGAGATTTTTGACACGCTTTGCCGATTTTCCCGGATTTTGCGAAAAACTGGAAACCAGTCTCTGGTATTTGTTTCTCTGGAATATAATTATCATGTAAAGAGTACACATCGAATAAAACTGTTTTATTTAACCTTGACAAAAAAAATTTCGGAAAAAAGGAAAGTCATTCTATCTCCGAATACTTGATCCATTTTATTATTGGAGTGTTATTGTGTTCAGATATTCTTGTTGTAAGAGTGAACACCCTATATTTGTATTCATTGTTAGAAAAATGTATTTCAAGTTATTTGCCATTATTCTTCTTTTCCTTTTTGTCAAAACCTGGGCTGATAAGGATTTTGATGTAAGTTGATAGTTAGATACTAGAAATGCACTAAATTTTTAAGGTACAACTTGTTGATGAAGTTGAAGATATTTCGAATTCCACAGATGTTAGTGTATTAGAAAACGGTATATTGGATTGGATACTTCAGGAAAAAATCGTTTGATTTTCAGAGAATGAAAAATCTGACAGAAATTCTACCGATGTGAAAAGAGCAATTTCTGAGCATGAGGAGAATGAGGTGGAGGCGGAAGAAGTAAAAGCAGAATTAGATAAAGCCGTAAGTTTTCAAATACGATTTATTTTCCAACAAAAAATGAAGCACATTGTATTAATTATAAATTACATTCAAAAAATCGCTAACTTCTAAATAAAAAGTGCATTTTAAAACCCCTATAAGTGGTAGACTTATTTTTTGGCTAGGATTGTCTGCCAAACTTTTTTGGCCTTCTTCAGTATGTTTCCCCCACTAAATTTTAAGCGTTCCCGCTTTGTTCACGCCTTTAAATTACAATTGTGGCTGGTATTGCCATTTTTGTGCACTAATTGTCCAATTCTGAAATTTTTTCATCTTTCTTCGGTTTCTTTTTACAAACCGTGTTATTGTCAAGATAATAATTTCTGGCCGCTCGTTTTGCGGAGTTTCGTTGGGAATTTACTCGCAGCGCGACCGTAACGCGCTCAAATTCAAATTTCTCAGTTGGACAATTAGTGCACAAAAATGGCACAGCGCAATTCTTTCACGGCTGTGTTTTGTTTGGCGGTAATTCAAATATTTATATTTTTGTGTGCGATTTCCAAAATGATGAGAAATGTCCGCAAACACCATGTCAATTCGGTGTATGCACAGATTTTATTAGAAGCGAATATTCGGTTCAAATTTACATACCCTGGGTAAGTCACCTGCAGAACACAAGAGCAATTTTGTAATCGAAGGTTTTCTCTTTCTGGCACCTAAACTTGATTTTTTTCTCTAATAAATAAAACTATCATGCAATTGGCATATTCGTTTTGCATGAATGAACACTTCACTGAACCATAAACCGTACTCAAATGTAAGTCCCGTGAACAATTTGTCAATTGGCACGCGTTTTTTAAAAACCCCTCTTTTCTTTTACCAAGAAGTTGTCATTTTCCAGGCACAAAGTCTCAAAGAATCAGCAAAAGAAAAAGAGGAAGAAGCGCATGGTTTGATTTCTGGCGCGGCGAAGAACCTTGAACCGTGCTCTGCTGTGGACTGCAACAATCGGGGAACTTGTATTGGAACAAAGAAAACATTCATTTGTGCTTGTCAACTTGGTTATTCTGGTTCGAATTGTGAAGAGAGTAAGATGGGGTTTTGATAAAATGCAAATAAAATAAAGATTTTTAGCTGTTTGCGACTCATCGCGCGATTGCAACGGACGCGGCCTTTGTCTAGGCACCACAAACCAATTGACCTGTTTATGTAATCTCGGTTTCACTGGACGGAGATGCGAAACTTCAATTTAGGGAATCTAGATTGATAAAAATCTTTTTTTATACCAAAATTTTTATTTTGTATTACATTTCTGTTAACATAAAGTTATTTGATGATTTTAGCAGTGGAGCTGAAAAACGTGTATATCATAAATTTATTTTATCTTACGGATTACCGCTTTATGATAGGCTCCCTTTCCAGCCAATTCCACAGAAACATTGATCAAGACTGGAGCGATTTTTTCAACCAAAGATTGACACTGAAAATAAATAATTTTGACAGACATTTCTAATCAAAAGAAACACCATTGGCTTGAAAAATGAGAATGCAGCCTCGCAGACCATGTCCAAAAGCTTGAGCTCGAAGAATTTTGGAACTGGGCTTCCGGCCAAATTTGCCTGAAACATAGAATTAGATGAAAGAAATTATTTAGAAACTTTTACGTTGACATATTGTTCCAATGTTTTGGTGATTTCACATTTTTTGGTTTGAATCTCGTTGAACGAAAGTTTAGAATAAGTAGAGACTGAAAGTTTGATTTATCGAATTACATTTCAAGGGGGAAACTTTCATACGTGAATCATTTGGACAGCATTTATTCGCCATGCATACACCTTTAGCAGTCACTTGCTGGATTGTCATTTGGACGACTGTTGGCAGATACATTGACATGAAATTGTTACAGGAGGCGGTCATGTTAGATGGTAGGATGTTGTTACAGGCAAAGTTTTGAATATCACCGGCGATATCTTTCTGAAATATGAACGCATGTTTGGAAGATTGATTAATAAACAGTGGTTACTCGATTTAGAATCATCTCTTCTTGGGTACCATCAACAAGCAATTTGCATTCGAAGCATGACATGGCGAGTACCTAAATTTCAACTATATTCACTCGTTGAACACGCTTACGGACTTCGAATTCGAATGTTAAGCGAATCGTTGTCTTTGGGCTTTACGGAGCTAATGGATGCATCTGGGATGAATACACACTTTATGCTCATTCCAAATCAGTTTTTAAAATTTTCTAAAACCGCCTAAAAAAAAAAAAAAAAAACGCGCCTCAAAACAATGGAAAAAAAAACGCGCCTCAAAACAATGGCCTATAAAAAGGGGCCACCGGCGTAAACTAGTCCGCAGGCATGAAAAATCCAAAAAAAAATTTTTTTACCATAAAAAAGGACTAATATAAGCATTCTGCATAAGTATTTATTAACGAAACACGAAAAAAGCAGGAAGGAAAAAGTTCGGCCAGGTTGCAGCTTTTTCTAGGCCATTGTTTGCTCGGTTTCTAGGTGGTTTTAGAAAATTTTAAAAACAGATTTGGAATGAGAATTAAGTCTATTTTCATTTGAGATACATTCATTATCTCAGTAAAGCCCCCTCTAAAGACAGAGTGCTAGTAAATGCCATCAAAGTAAAGTTCCAAATTTTAATAGAAATCGGTTTAAATTATTTGATTATGACATCCTTTTGATTTTGAATTTTTCCTATTACCCAGTTTTATTAAATGGTTATTTTTTCTAAAAATTGAAACTGGATAATTGATCAAAGTATGCCAAACTATACTCTCGATTCAATAAGGTTTTCCAATTTCTAAAAATAACCTGGCCATCCTCGTTTTTATAATTCAAGCCAGTCCAAAATGTCTCAACTTCTTCCTCAACTTTTGTCAATTCTTCCTTATTGAACACCTGAACTTCTTAAATTTTTCAAATTATGCAATATTTATTAATTAGGAAAACAAAGATAAAATACAGAGGAAAAATGAAGCAGACGAGAGAAAAGGCACATTTAAAGGAAGGTTACAAAGGGTGAGTGCTGGTTTAGAAACCGTGACGTTGGATATATCCAAGAAGACCAACATATTTGCGAGCTGGTGTGAAGGATGTTGATGGGCAAGCGTGAATATCGATGCAAACCTGAAAATGATAAAATTTGTTTTGAAACTCTGTATTAGGTTGTATTACTTGATGTGGATCGGAAAGAACAGCATCAGCTTGTTGGATGAATTGTGGGAGGTATTCATCGACGACCAAATCGCACTGAATTTGAAATTTTTCATTAAAAATATAGGAGATGTTTTCTTACGAATCCTCTGTAGCTTCCAAGAGTTTTGCAAATGTTGTTACGCAAGAAGTCACGAACTTGGACTTGCCAGTCTTTGTTTTCCAGAGCTTGCTTCAATTCCTTGATGGCAAATTCGCATTCATCACACACGATTTGTGGCTAAAAATATAAATTAAAGATAATGTACCATCTTTTCTAAGAATTTTTGAGTCTTATAGCACGTAGTCTTTAACACTTTTGCTTCAAAAAGTCACATTTGTCACCTACCCCTGAGATAACCTTATCAGTACGGCGAGCATAATCGAGAAGAATGCGACGGAAGGCATTGATCTTAGGATTTCCGCAAATGTGGATTCTTTGACAAATAGCTCTGGCATCCTTCTTAAATGAAAAAATTATATTTATCAAAATATTACAAATCTGAAACCCTACCAAGTATGGAGCCAACTTATCAATGAATCTGTCCAATTGTGAGACAAACAAACGGCACTCCTCAGCATACGATGTCTCTTTGCACAAAAGTCCCAACACCAATTTGAGTTCTTCCAACTTCTTTGGATCCTTGGCAGCCTCAACAATTTGATGAATAACCGATTGGCACTCATCGCAAGATGTAGCAAATCCGACTTGTTCTTCTTCGGCTTCAGTCACTCGATTAGTTTCGAGCATGCTTTGTTTGTATGAAGCCGTTGAAACGGCGAAAAGAGCGGCGAGAAGGAGCAGGTATTTCATTCTGTAAAGTATTGAAATGGCGGAAAATAAATAAAAGATGGTTTCAGATGATTCTGCACAACACGAAGGAGTGTAATAAAAAACAAAAATGCTAGAGGCGGGGAATATTGGAATTCAAACAAAAAAACGAAAAAATATGATAAAAATAATTGACAGGAAGAAATGCTCAAATCTATTTCGTAAGATGATGTCCTGTGAACAATTTTAGGTATTTTGTTCACTAGTAATTTCAGAAAAAATGTGAAATAGTTACTAAACACTTGTTCATCTCGCGAATAATATGTGAATTTTATGGATTCTGAGCGTCCACGCCTGAAATGGGCTGTAAACACGATTCTTAAAATTGGAAAATTCGCTAAAACGGATAAATTTCAAATAATCGTATTATGGTTCGAAGGGTTAAAAAGTGTTTCATAAGATTCTTAGAATCCTATTGGAAGTCGTGAACAACCAAAATTTTAAAACAATAGTTAGACAAAACTAAAAAAACAAAATGTCTGCAATGAAAAAAAGCACAAGCTTTCGATCACGACCCAACACCACACGATAAGCAAAACGATCGATTTTTTGCCGTCCTTCAGAGCAACATAAGAAAAAAACAAGATACAAAGAGTGCCCGAACAACTGTCTCGGAGCACCAGGGTGACACCGAATGACCACGAATGAAATGAAAAGTTAGGAAGGGAACATCATGTGTTTTGTGAGTGTGTTTTTTTGGGACGCTATGGGGTGATCGGTTGAAGGGTCCGCCTATTGGTTTGCACATTTTGTTAGGTGTTAATTTGAGCCATTTATATGCAGGACAAAGAAAAACAAAAAATTGTTATGTCTTAAATGTGGCAATCAGAGTATATGTCATGAGATGGTGAAGATTTGTGACAAAGAACAGTTTCTTCCTTCGAATAACTTCCTATCGATTTTATCTCGGGTGTTAAATATTGAAATCTTTATAGTTCTTATATTATAATCAAAGATAAAATCAATTAATAATTTTTTACACGAAATCAATTGTCAGTTACCCATATACTTTCTCAAAATTAATTTTTTAAATATGCACGCAATCAACCAAAATGCATCAAAAAAGTTGATCAAAAATCAGAATATTTATCGGCAAGCAAGCTGAATGACACATCGACTTTGTCCTTTCGTAAAATTGGGAATTTTTTGTGTATTTCAATGCCAAACTTTCAAGATAACAATCAAAAAACAGTAAGTAGTTTACATGAAAAACGAAAATTAAAAAAAAAGAAAGTCTAGAGAAAATATGATTCAAAATTAGACTCAAAATTATCAAAATTTGTTATAATTCCTTATGAATTTAGTGATAAGGAGTTCCTTGTTATTAAGGGGTGAATAAAGTGAGAATTAAGAGATTATAGTCAAGAAATAAAAAAAAAGGTTGTCAAGAACCTCTGGAGCAAAATTAATGTAAATTGATGCCCGTTATGGAGACTACAATAACCGTCAAAACGCACTCTTTTTCTAAAAAAAGGGTTGCTTTAAAGGCAGCGTTTTTGTTAAAATCAAACGCGAAAAATAGAACTCAAAATGGGGGCCAGAAGGTCGAGAAAACAATAAAAATATGATCAGGTATGGTCAAATTAACTGAACAGCTGTCTTTAAAGTTTTAAATTAATTAATTCGTGTTTTCTATACTGGAATTCTATAGAACCTACTGGCACCGTTCTATGGAATTCCAGTAGATGCCAATAGGTTCAATAGAATTCCAGTAGGTTCCACTAGGTTTATAGATACAAGCCCGAATGCAGCGGTAGCTAAATTTGTTTATTTTTTCTAATTTAAGCCTAATTTAAGTCCCTTGTTTTTCTTTTTTTTTGCTTCTTATGTCTTTTTTCAGCCAGTGTTTATCATTGGGAATTTAAGTCTATGTTTTTGCACTTTATTGTACCTTAAGAATTTTTTTTTTGAATTATTTGTTTTAAGATTGGGATGGTATTCTCAAAATGCGTCGATTTGATAGAAAATCACGAGAAAATCTTTATGGCATAAAAATCCTCACTTATTTTGAACTACCGGAGATCCCGCTATTCATTTACACAACAAATTTTAAAAAATTTCATTAAGCAACGATTCCCACAATTCTTTTCAATATTAAAATGTTAATGCAAATGAGGTGAATTGTTATACCAATGAATCTATCGTTCGAATCTCCACAATCATTCATTTCGTTCTCCCTTCAAATGAAACAGCACATCCTATTTCTGTTAATATTTTCGAAACCCATAGTTATTTTTGGCTCTTTTCCATTTGGTACAAACTATGTACCACTTCGAAATCTTTCGAAACAATGTACGATTGATGTGGAGAAATGGTTTTCTTCGTTTGTGAAGTTTCAAAACTCATCGGGGTATTGTGATCCTCATGATAAAGAATGCCCGGGAACCAAAGATACGATATTTTCAGTGAAACGTACTAAATATTTTGAAATTAATAATATCTAAATAATTATTTTCAGAACTTGATTCATTCGGAAGATTTGATTCAACTGGTATACTAGAGTTAAGATCAATTAACGATGGATCATATCTAGAGTGTGATAGAATTAGCGGAGAAGTTTATGAAACAAATTATTGTTATTTGAAATTAGTCCGAAAAGATGTAAGAATTCTTATTTAGTTAACTTCTAATTCGTTTTTCAGCTCCCAGCAAATGAGAGCACCAAATTTATGAACCTTCGGCATGCTGTATGTGTACCAAAAACTTGCACCAAATTGGATATAACAAACATTTTTAACCAAGCAATGCCAGATTCTGAATGGAAAGCTGAAAACACGTTTTGTTCAACTGTTGATGTTGAGAAATCATTCGCATTCTATGCATTTTCGTAAGTCAAAGAATGTCAATTTAAAGACGGAGTGTCAGTTTAAATAAGGATAATTTTTTTCCAAATTTCTACTAAAAAACTGAAAATCGATAATTGTAGAACATTGTCTTCAATTGTAAGTTTATACTAAAAGTTTACGCAATCATTTATGAAATTGTAAGCTGTGAAAAGGTCGATTTTTAAGAGCTCCAAATTTTTATTAAATTTTAACACAAAAAACATGTTTCAGCTTACGATAATTGATCCAAGAATTTTCAGAGCATTCATGGTTCTCATTATCATCCTAGTAGTGATATCATCCATTGTTGATTACATCTTCTTAAAATATGAAGTGAACGTCGATAGATTTGGTAACCTACTCAAATTTCCAAAACCAAAAGAATATAAAAATTTTCAGACTTGAAATGCTTCTTATCATTTTCAATCTACACAAACGCTTCAAAAATCTTTGCCTACAAGGAAAACACCGAGTCAAACTTCATCGCTTGCCTCGAATTCTTGAGATGCTTCTCACTGTTCTGGATCATACACGGCCATACATCAAATCATATGTCGTTCTCTGAGACCACTGCCGTTTTTACCGACATCCTTCATTCGATGACAAATCGAGTATTTTTCATTGGATTTCTATCCGTTGAAACATTCTTCCTTCTATCTGGAATTGTTGTTTCTTTCTCATTTTTCAAATACAATATTGATAGAGAGAAAATAAAGAGCCCGATCACGTGGCTCACATTCTACCTTCATCGATATTTTCGATTAACACCGTCTTATATGATATTCATCGGATTTTATACAGTCTATGGAGTTTTTATTCAAGGTCCTTACGATGCATCGCAATTCAGTAAGAATTTTAAAAATTAGAGTATTTGGTTTCATTTTTTCAGATTCATTTGCAACAACATGCAAGGCTTGTGAGACCAAATGGTGGCAAAATCTGTTGTATATTGACAACTTTGATTCAAATCGCGATACTACAGTAAGTCTATCTAAAAAGGGAAACCAAATTGAATACAAGCATTTTTCAGTGTTTTGGAATAGGTTGGTATTTGGCATCAGACACTCAACTTTATTTGGTCACCCCAATATTCCTAATCGCGTTTCACTACTCAACACTTCTCGGATCAATCTTCACACTAGTGGCATGTTTCGGAAGCATTCTCACAACTTACATCATCTTTGGTGTCTATGACTTACCCGCTGACACGTTCGTGGATTTCCCAAACAAAGACTACAACGATCTTCTATTCCGACCGCCATGGATTCGGGGAGCTCCCTACATTTTCGGAATCATGATCGGATACTTTTTAGCAACTTGTAAACAAGGAAAAGTGAAATTAAAATGGTATGTGAACGTTTTCTTCTGGATTCTTTCACTCGGAACCCTTTTCCTTTGCGTCACTGTGAATTATGATTATGATTTGGGAACAACAAATTGGAATTGGTTTCAAAAGGCGACGTTTAACAATTTCTCGAGACTTTGTTGGTCAATGGCGATTGGATGGATAATCGTTGCGAATCATATGGGATGGGGTGGACCGGTCAATTCATTCATGTCTCATAAATTCTGGCAACCATTTGGAAGACTCTCCTACAGTACCTATATTGTTCATATGATGGTTATGTATTATTATATGAATCTTGGAAGTCGCCCAATTCAATATTTCTCAATTTGGCAATTGATGTGTCATTATACCGTCCCAGTCGTAGTTATGTGCTTCACCGCTGCATTTATTTGGAGTTGCCTTTTTGAACTTCCAAGTTTGAGGTATGATTGAAGAAATTTGTAAAAAAAAAAACGATGCCAACTCTTTCATGTTTCAGGCTCGAGAAACTGGTGCTCCAAAAAATTCTGGGGATTGAACGAATGAAAGAAGAGATACACGTTTCAAAGAGCTCAAGAATCTACCCTGTTCAGAATATGAGCATGAGTAAAGTTTGATATTTTGTGTTTTACTGTGATACATTTTTGGAAGTAAGATTATGTTTAACATTTATTGATAAGTTGAGTGAAGAAAAGTGGTGTCCCTTGTGTATAACTAGGTTCAAAAGAAGATTCAAGTTTAAACGACCAACTTTGATAACAAAAATTGAAGATTTATTAATTAAAAAACAAGAATTAAATATGAAAGAAAGGTTAATATGTTTGAAAAGAACATAATAATACCAATCTAGTACGCGACTAGAAACAACAAAAATGAGCCCAAACTTGCTAAAACACGAGCTTGACCGCTTTCCCTAATCAAAACTAATGTGACGCCCGCGCAGGCGGCCTAGAAACACAAGTTGCGGAGGCTAGTCCCTCTGGGTTTCTAGTCCTCGGCCATCTATCTCAACAGTGAGTAAATATATAAAGTTTCGAATAAAAAAAAATCCATTTTCGTTTAGCTTACGAGTTAGTATAAACTGATGCTTCTAATGTTCGCAGATGTTGTAGATAATACATTAGTGGACCCAGTCTTCTTTTTGAAACCTATTATTCGTGAAATGTAAATTCTGTAAGGTTCATAAATATAAAATGTGGCAATCATTGTAGCCATTCCATGATAAGCAATTATCAAAATGGTGAAAGTGTTAAAAGCTTGATTATAATAAGATTGAGTGAATGTGAAAGCAAAGTATGCGACAGGAATTGAGTGTAATGTTGATGAAATAATTATCTGAAAACGAAGAATATGTAAGTTTATAAACATCCGTATTACCTGGATAACAATTGCGGCACTGAATTTTCTTTGAAGTTTTTTCGTGGCTGCGGAAAGTTGATTAATCGATTTCGAGAATTTTAAATGAACAGCTGTATGAATTGTGAAAAATATCCATTGACCGGAATTAACTGTTAGAAAAAACGATACAACACGTACTATAATTTCAACGTGGTCAGTTATGATAGTGACGGGATGTTTGAAGTATTCTTCCGTTGGGCATGGCACCTTTTGAAGATAATTTACCATCGAAGCGATTGGATCATCCGGAGGGCGGATGAAAAGTAAAATAGGAAAAACAAAGGAAATAAAATAATTGACAGAAACGAAACATAGTCTGGTGGATTTTCGAGTCATTTTCCATTGGCTGGTGATAAGCATATTATGCCGACGTTCGAAAAGAAACATGATTGAACTACCAACTTGGGTCAATACCATTACGCAGAGATATGTTTGAAAATGGACACTGATTGGGGTATATGATAGAATGCCAGCTGGGTATCCACAAGCAAGTGGGAGAAACAAATATGGAGCTGTTAGAGTGCCGAAACATAGATCACTGATGAAACCCCTGGAAGCACGTCATTACCGCGGAAAAACAAATTTCGACAGAATTGAGTGGCAAATGAGCTGTACTGAAAAAACCGCGATGCTTACTTAGGATAATTTCGGCTTGTAAACGGCTCGCGTGCCTCCAAAAAACGGCTCGTGTGCCGCGGTAAAACGGCACGCGTGCTTCGACGTTCCGTTTACGAGCCGATTTAGCGGCACCTGTGCCGTTTCGGAGCATTTCCGGCGTTCAATCGGTTTGCGTGCCGAATTGATATGACGATGAAATATGACTTCCCCGAACAGTGATATTTTAACATTTTTTATCGAAATTTCACTCTCATACGCTAATGGATGTCGTCCGCCGCGGTACAGTCCCTGTGTTGGCGCTTTACCAACCAATTCTTCAGAACTTTTAACATGAAAACATTTTTTTAAAATTAGGTTACCAAAAATGTGCATTGAATATTGTCCACTTAACATTATCCATCTTCTTCGGCGTCTTTCGTAGGATCATAAAAATACCGAATACATTGATCGGTATTGATAAAACTGACAGCGAAAACGAGACGATTTGCTGGAATTCAATGCTGTCGAGAAATGATTCTCGAGGACACGACAAATTTCTCGCAAACATACGAATAATAATGATGGTTATGTGAATACTTTAAAAGATAACTTTAGTATCTGTGCAGCTGCTCTTTAACAGAACAACGTCACAACTTATTTTGACAAACAGGTGAAAAAATTAGAAAGACATTTATTTTCAGACCTTTCTGAACATTGGCACGCCCTTAGCAAAAATCTAAGAGATCATAATTGAAGGAGTTTTCAATGATGTGATTCGTAAAAAGAAAAATGAGACCACAAACTGAACATTTAAAGACGGTGTATCAGTTAACTTGACCCTACCTTATTTTAGTTTCAAAAATTAGAGCGTGCTCTCATTAGTAGAATGAAATTTATGCGAAATCATATCGATAAATACACGCCTCATAGCAGCGGTCAAAAGATGCAAAAATTAAAATTTGAATGCGCGCCGGATCGTGCGGCGCGGTCGTGGATCGTGCAACGCGGTAGGAATTGGCGCGAAACACAATTATTTGAATATTTCTACATGGTGGTATTGTTTTCTCGACCTCATGGGCCCCCATTTTAATTTCTATTTTTCGCTTTGGATTTGGATCGGAAGGTATTGTCAACTCAAATATTATTGATCATACAAATTGGTTTTGACCTACCCAGAAAATCTAAGTCTCTCACAAAGTCATGCTATTTTTACGTGCGAGCGGTTGCGCCACGGTCTTTTAGTAGAAAATGGATAATCCAAAATGTTTAAGCTGACAATAACATAGAGTAATTTAATATTTATATTTTAAAGCTATGCTGACATTCGTTCATGACCTAGTTGATATATTGAAAATTTTGCGAGATTTGATACAAAACATCTGTGAAACATTATGTCGATAAGGTTCATAAATGCATAAGGTTGCGAGCGTCGTAACCAGTCCGTGTGATGAAATTAATAAAATAGTTATATTGTTGAAAGTTTGATTATAATATGAAAATAAGAACGAAAATCCTAAATAAGCTATTGGAATCGAGTGAACAATGGTGGAAATCACGACCTGAAATACAACCTTTAACGTTTTCAGATACGCATTACACAGCAAATTTGGACTTTCAGAGCAAGATCAATTTTACCTAAACTTTGAAACAGGTGCAGAATTATTTGTAACCTAGAAAAAAATAAATGATATCCAAAACTGAATCCTAGTTATTCAAAATGTTTCAGATTCTTTCACATAAAAGCCAATTTGCGCGAACGAGTTTCAAGCATTCGAGGCCGATTCTAATGCTTCGAATTATTGAATATAGTTCTCAAAAATTTTTCGGGATAATAGAAAAATCGATTCCAAAATGTCTACGAATTTCTATTTTTTTGCCTTTTACTCCTGAATTCCCATCATGTTTATATGAAGCTTAACAAACCTGAACGAAAGCTGTTATACAGTACTTTTTTTGAAGTTGATTCGTTTCTTCAGAATATTGTTGGCTTATTGAATTATGAAAACTATAGTGATAAAAAGTATGCATCACGAAAAATGTGAGCTGACCAATGTGCAAAGTAGTAATTAATACGACAATAGAAACGAAGAAAAGAATATTGTCAGTTATCACAATAACATTACCGCTGAAATAATCATCAGTTGGGCATGTAATTTGTTTAAGATTATTGATAAGGAGCTCTTCCGGATTTTCAGGAACATGAAGTATCATTAAAAGAGGAAGTAGTATTGATACGGAGTAATTGACGAAAAAGAAGAATAGTCTAGAAGATCGGCGAGTGATTTTCCAATCGTTTGTAATTATAATATTGTGAATGCGTTCAAATAAAACTAGCGGAGAGCCACCAACTTGACAAATTACAACAACGCAGATATAAAATTGGAGGTGTGCACTAAACGAAGTATATGATAGAATACCCATTGGAAAGCCACAAAAAAGTGGAAGGAATAAGTATGGAGCTGTTAGACAACCATAAAACATGTCTCCAACAAAACTCCTGAAATTGTTTCAAATAAAACACTTTTGACTTTATTCAAGTTAATACCAAAAATGAACTCCAAAAATTGTCCACTTAAAATGGTTCATAGTTTTAGGCGTTTTTCGAGAAATGATCATCAATCCTAATAAATTGATAGGCACCGAAAAAACAGATAAAGAAAATGAAACCATTTGCTGTAGATCAGCACTGCTGAGAGAAGACCCAATGGGACAAGAAACATTTCTTGTTAATAGACGCTGCATTGATTGAGTTTGAATGAAACCTCCAAGATATTTTTTAAATTTAGTATTTCTTTATTCAGGACCAGAAAGAAAAAAATATATATAACAAAATAACATGATACATATCATAAGAAGAATGGAACCGGTATGGAATAAGAATACATGTACTATGACCCGCAAGAATCATAAAATCGGGAAAGTTGTAAAAAATTAAGATGTTGAATTAAAAGTTTAAAAAACAAAAAAGAAATAGCTTTAAGTTAGGAAGAGGAGATTTTAGAATAGATAAGGAGGTGCTTGAACTCTTGAAGAGTAAGAAAGGTATTAGTGTTGCATGTTAGTTTGTTCCATTGTGGAACGTGAGAATCAAAAAACGAATTGCAGTGCGAACCTAGTAATTTGAGCATCATTGGTCTACGAGTGTTAGTGGTTAAAACAACGAAATCTTTTAGATTGGGGAAGAAAATAACCCCTGTAAGACATTTATAAAGAAACAGAAGACCATAATGAGCTCTACGTAGGTGAAGTGAATTTAAGGAAAAAATTTGAAGCCTGTCGGCATAAGAGTTAAATATATATATATTTGATTTGTGTCTGCAGGTGTTTTGCACATAGTTTTTCAGAGATTTTAATTGGATATTTTATGTTTCGAAATTATTATCTTAACTCAGTAATTATTATCTTAAAGGAGAACTTTAAGGAGCTAGTGAATGTATCTTAAATGAAAATAGACTTCATTCTCATTCCAAATCTGTTATTAAAATTTTCTAAAACCACCTAGAAGCCGAGAAAACAGTCCTCAAAACGATGGCCTAGAAAAAGTTTCCACCTGCGAAAACTAGTCCGTGGGAACTATTACATGAGGAATCCAAAATTTGAAAGACCCAAAGTTTGGACTAATTTTTAAATAACTTAAAAGTACCCCTACCCCATAAATTGTTGTAAAAATAATACCCCAACACCTCATAGGAAAAAGTTCGGCCAGGTGGGCACTTTTTCTAGGCCATTGTTTTGAGAAATGTTTTCTCGGTTTCTAGGTGGTTTTAGAAAATTTTAAAAATGGATTTGGAATGAGAATGGAGTCTATTTTCATTTAAGGTACATTTATTAGCTCCGTAAGGTCCTCCTTTAACTCAGGAAATGTATCATATCTGTTGTTTCCTTGAAAATTGCAGAATACGAAAAATTTGTAAAAAATAACGCTTTTCGACAAAAATAAACAAAAACCTTGTGATGCAAGAATGTAATGTTTTCATTTTTCAATGTGGAAAGCCTCCACATTTTTCCCATTTTTTTCATTTGATTCCATTTTATTTCCAGAAACAATTCTATTCAAATCGTTTTTCAAGGTCAAAGACTAAAGTTCATTACCAAAAAACAATGAAAAAAAAAACCAGTTTGTTCCATAAATTTTCATCCAAAATTTGATCAGAAAAAGATGACAAATTCTCTATCACTTTCTAATATCTCTTTTATATCTTCTTTCTCTCTCTCGCTCATTCACTTTTTCAGTGTTTCCGAGAGTGGCCATTTCTCACCTCCCAGTGGTTACAATTTATACTGATATTGTTGCATTTTTTTTTCAAATACATATATCGAGAATTTATTTCGTTGCCAGGTCATATCGGAATGGAAAATGATGTTCCGAAAGTTGAGGAACGATTACTTCCCACAAAGAAACGGTGAGTTTTCAATACTTAACGAGGAATATATGAATAATGTAAATACCATACAATCGATTCAGAATTTAATTTTATTCCCCGAAACAATATAGCAAAAATTGCAAAAACCTAGAAATGAAAAAATTGACACCGGGAATCGAACTTTGGTCTCAAAAAGCCACCGACTTTAGCTCACTTTAGCTCAACAGTTCGATTCCGGGTTCTCTATTTTTCTCAAATCTAGATATTCGCTATCAAAATGTTCTTTAAAGAGGGCTTTACGGTGATAATAATCAAGTATCATAAATGAAAATAGACTTCATTCTCATTCCAAATCAGTTTTTAAAATTTTCGAAAACCGCCTTGAAGTCGAGAAAACGTGCCTCGAAACAATGGCCTAGAAAAAGTGTCCACCTGGCCGAACTTTTCCTATGAGATTGTTTCGTGTTTCGTTAATAAATAGTTATGCAGAATGCTTATATTAGTCCTTTTTTACGTTTTTTACTTAACATTTTTTTTAAAATTTTAATGACTAATTTTCGCAGGTGGTCCCTTTTTCTAGGCCATTCTTTTGAGGCTTTTTTAATGCTTTTTCATTTTAATTTATGTTTTTTTTAAATTTTAAAAACAGATTTGGAATGAGAATGAAGTCTATTTTCATATAAGGTACATTTATTATCTCCGTAAAGCCCTCCTTTAAAAAAACATTTTCAGACATTCCACATGGCCACCGCTCCGTCTAGCCCTTGTTGCCATATTGGTCTCATTTGGAAGTTCTTTCAACTTTGGTTTCCAATTATTGATCACAAATCCAGCACAAGAGGCCTTTATCCAAGTACTCCATTTTTTCTCAGACTCTTTCCAACATTTAAATTTTCAGTTCATCAATGCATCGCGCAACAATTCCGTTGAAGACCCACAAGTGCTCGAGAACGAATGGTCACTTATTGTTGCCACATTCTTTTTAGGATCTGTAATTGGAGCGTTTTTAATCAGATTGATTGCCGAGAAATTCGGTCGAAAAAATGGGTTGATTCTTCTGGTCTTTATACAAATCGTGTCATGTTTTTTGGCAATTTTGAGCTTTTCGGTTTGTTCAAAAAGTTTCAGATTAATTGTTACTCTATTTTTCAGATAACAAATCACTACATCTTTACAATTTCTCGCTTTCTGATGGGACTTGGAATAACAACTTCAATGGGGATTTCTGCAATTTTTGTGACTGAAGCTAGTCCAATCCACTGTCGTGGTGTAACATCACTTATCAATGGAGTACTTCTTCAATTCTCTCTTACTGTTGGAGCTATTATGGCAATGCCTCAACTTTTAGGCACAAAAGATCATTGGTATCTTCTCTACCTTTTCCAGCTCTTTATCTCAACTATTGTCTTGATTCTGCTACCCTGGATTCATGAAAGTCCAGGTTATTTGGCTGCTCATGACTCAAAACCTCGGACCGTTTCTTCCATCGCTTTTTATCACTCAATTACATCAAAGAGTGCTGAACAATTAGCCGACGTTTTGATATCCAATCAATTGAGCGCTGGAAAGAAAAAGAAAAATCTTCTGCAAGTTTGGAAGGATCCTTTCACTCGTCGTGGAACTCTTCTTGGGATGCTAGTCACATGGTCGATGGCTATGACCGGTATTACTGTCATCAATGCATTTGCCTTTGAAATTTTGCTGAACACTGGTATGCCGAAATTTCAGGCTTCTGTTGCCAATGTGTTTGTTTGCATGTTTTCACTGGTTATTTTATTCCTTTCTGATTGTCTCGTATCTTGAAGTTTCAGGCTGGAATTCTGATTTCAACTCGTATTATCGACCATCATGGACGACGACCACTACTTCTTTCAACATTCGCTTCGTTAGCTGTTGTAAATATTATTATTGTTGGATTGATGTTTGCACATAAATATTTAGAGGTAAGTAGTAATTGGGGGAAAAAAGTGCAGATTTTTCTCGCACCTAGGTGTGAACAAATGATTGATGACCTGTCACTTTCCTCTTTGATGTTTGCCGCCACCAGGGGTGTGATGAAGCTTCACCACATTAAAAAGCAATTAAAGTGGGAGTCAAACTAATTAAAAAGTAATTAATGAGGTGTGACTTCCGGTGACTTTTGACCTTATTTGGTCAAAATTTTGAAATTACGTAATATCATGCATGATGGGTATCATTTTAATCAGAATTTCATGACGATGACAGATTTCAAGGTGTGAAGATGATTTTTCAAGGTGTGAATTAATTGACTTTTCAAGATGTAAATTAATTGACTTTTCAAGGTGTGAAAAAATAATTGCGAAAAAGGTACAAAGTGTGATATATCATTTTAATCAGAATTTCATGGTGAATCTGATTTTCAGCATTTCAAAAATCTGAAATTGACGTACGTGAACCGCACGTGAAAAATAATTTCGAAAAAAACATAAAGTGTGGGGTATCATTCAATTCGGAATTTCAAGGTGAATCTGATTTTCAGCATTTCGAAAATAAAAATCTGAAATTGACGTACGTGAACCGCACGTGAAAAATAATTTCGAAAAAAACATAAAGTGTGGGGTATCATTCAATTCGGAATTTCAAGGTGAATCTGATTTTCAGCATTTCAATAATAAAAATCTGAAATTCACGTACGTGAAACATACGTGAAAAATAATTTCGAAAAAAACATCGAGTATGGGGTATCATTCAATTCAGAATTTCATGGTGAATCTGATTTTCAGCATTTCAATAATAAAAATCTGAAATTGACGTACGTGAACCGCACGTGAAAAATATTTTTCCAGAAAGTACCAAGTGTGATATATCATTCGAAAGCTAGAGACGCAGAGAAAAGAGTGAGAGATATTTCGAAAGCTAGAGACGCAGAGAAACGATTGAGAGATATGACGTACGTGAAAAACACCTACAAGACAACAGCTGTGAGATATCATTCGAAAGCTAGAGACGCAGAGAAACGAGTGAGAGATATTTCGAAAGCTAGAGACGCAGAGAAACGGGTGAGGGATAATTCGAAAGCTAGAGACGCAGAGAAAATAGTGAGAGATATGACGTACGTGAAAAACCCCTACAAGACAACAGCTGTTCATGCGCCAAGTCAGATATGTTGGGATAAATGGCCGAGGACTAGAAACCCCCGAGGGACTAACTATCCACAACCTGTGTTTCTAGGCCATATGTTTGGACGTCACATTAGTTTTTGTTGTGGGAAAGCAGTCAAGCTCAATTTTAGCCAGTTTGGGATCAATTTTGTAGTTTCTAGTCGCGCCCTAGATTTTATTAGCTGCGGCTAGTATTTTGTTTATTCTTTACATTCTAGTGAACCTTTTCTTTAAAATTTTTCATCCATTCATTATCGAAAAAAATGGCTCTCTGCCAAATTGTGTAACATCTGGTTATTTCCACTCTCATCTTCCCGTGAACCTAGTTTTATACAAGGGGCACCACTTTACTGATATTATAAACTGAGCAATATTTATATATTTCAATATACTGTGGGAGCTCCCGTAAAAACATCTGTAAATTAGGAATATCAGATATGTCAGGTATATAGGGCAGGGGTGTTGGGTATCAATTGAAACAGAATTTTACGACAGAAAGTACCAAGTGTGTAATATGACGCGAGTGTTCCCGCATAAACTTCTGTAAAAGAATACTGACCCATTCATTATCTGTCAGGTGGGAGGTTGAAAAGGGCCAGAACGGGTTTCCATTAGCTGCCAGCTGTGATTTATAGCACAACTAAATTTCCTGCCATCAATCTGAAAATGGAGAAAATCTGTAACTGCTAGAATCTTCACGAAACTCAACTGGAGACAAAAGTTCGTGAAAACACCAAATGTGATATAGCATTAAAAAGCTGGAGTTTCAGAGAATCTGAAAACGATGAAATTTGAAACTGGTAAAATCAAAAAACGAGCGGAAACAAAAAAAAGGAGGAAAATCTTCACTTCGTGTACTTCAGAGAAATTGAAATATTCCAAAAACACAACATCTATTACATAAAACTTTACAACTAATCACAAACAACCACGATTACCTTCAAAAATAAGAAAAAAGAAGAGGGTCTTCATTGACAATGGCTCGAAATTTTGGTAACTGTCAAAATTGACTTCAACTCTACGAACATTAATGTATTCTTTGTTTAAATTCGTATATAATGAACAATTATAATATGGGTGGAAATATTATCTTCATGGCGCGGTCATGGTGTAGTTTAACCATCTATTGTTATACCAAATGTATGAACATGTTTGGATCAAAACCACGTTGTGAATATGCCACAGCATCTACCGAACTTTGGAAATGCGCCAACCAGGATCCTAGTTTTTAACAATGACCCAATGTATGTTTTACGACGAAATTATTACAATGACGTTTTCTCAGTGGGTGGCGGGGCGAGCACAAGAGATGTAGGAGATGGGCGATGCCGTAAGAGAAAAACGTCGTTGTTAAGGATCAACCACTAATGATCGGTGATTGGTAGATAGTATTATTTATCAATTTATCAAAGAAGTATCAATTTATCAAAGAAGCTTATCAATTTATCAAAGAAGTAAGTGCGCTCTAGTGAAAATGAGGCGCTCGAGTGGAAATATAACGAGGAGGCTACTATACGCAGACAACTATCTGTCGCCAATTTAGCAAAGCAGTAAGTGCGCTCTAATGAAAACGAGGCGTTCGTAGGGAAATATAATGAGAGGAGGACCTATACGCAGACAACTATCTGTCGCCAATTTAGCAATGCAGTAAGTGCGCCCTAATGAAAACGAGGCGTTCGTAGGGAAATATAATGAGAGGAGGCCCTACCTCTCACCAAACAACACTCTCTTACGGAAGCCCACTGTTACTAAACCTATTTGTGAGATATCAAATTTAAAAAATAAAATAAAATAAACTACGACCATAAAACAACAATCATTTTTGTTCACTTCTTCAGGAAATATGTCTACATTAGAACCTAATATCAGATGATGATCTCGTGTTAGTGGTGAATTCGAGATTGATTTCGTCAAGGTTTAGCAAAAACAGGAATCTGTAGATGGAATTATGATGGAATTATTCGACACCTTCATCAAAATAGCAATTTATTTATGCGATGCAGACCACAACATTGGGTTCAAAAAGATGAACCAGTGCATACATCCTTTCAAGAAGCGGTTCAGTAGAAAAGTCGACTTTTTATGAATTCTTAAAGAAAAATACACATTTTGCATTATTTCGATAAAACCATCAGAGCGAACATGATAGGAATTTGTTGAAAGCCCTTCACGTGGTTATGGTTTACGGGGAACGACCAACTTTTGAAAAAATTAAGCTTCTATGGAAAAGTTTGATTAGAAATGTAAATTATAAGTGTTTCATACATGTTTTTCTGATGTGGTTAAACAATTCCGAGGAGTTAGAATGATATAGTATTCGTGTTTATTAGATAACAAAAAAATGTGAACGCACTTGCGGATATAGATACAACTGTCAAATTCTTGTTATTTTTAAAATTGGTATGTATTCTCAATTCACAAAATCTGGAGCGAAAAGAGTAAGAAGGGGCTAGCAATACTGAAATAAACACTTTGGTTTCATCAAACCAGTGGTTGTTTCAATAAGGTAGATATTGAATCATGATAAATTCTTGAAATGGTGGGGTTTGCGATAAGTTTTTAAAGGATACGTACAAAGGTAAAAAGTTATGCGTCATGGTCACCTCAACTGTACCGAAGATGATAGTGGTGAAGCAACAATCTGTCAGGATTGTAGTTGGAAATTCAAATCGTAAGATTGCTAGAATGAATTTAAATTGTTAATCTCCAAATGTGAATGTTGCAATACCCTGAAACTTGTTGAATTAAAACAACAATTATTGATATTTAATCCAATTTTACCGAGAATTCCGGGAATTGAAATACATACCAACGGGTAAGTTTAAACCTAACAGATTTATAACCAAAACGGTTTTATAAAGCAACCATATGAATATTTATTCTTACTAATTTAACTAATTCATGATTATAACCTTAAAAAATTATTTCTACATTAAACTTATTCAAAAAAACAAAAACAACATTTACCACTCAAACATCCAACATTTTACTCTCATACACCCAACATTTACCACTCAAACACCCACGATCACCTTTAAAAATAACAAAAACCGGAAATTTTAACTTGGGAGAGTAGCCATTCCCACTCGTTTTGAAACTTCATACAATTCAAAGCATCATTCTTTAATGCTGACTTATTGGGATCTTGTTTTCTATACAACACTTTTGAAAAGTTTTCTTGTCAAATTCTGCTATAACTGACTCCTACATGCTACAGAGAGGGGGTATTATTAATTTATCTCAAAGTTTTCATGTAAGTTTTCTAATGTTCCACTTAGAAAAGTCAATGTGATACATAGTTTTAGAAAATCAATGTAAGACATAGTTCATGATTTTTGTTAGTTCGTGATGAAATCATTTTCAGTAGATGTTTGCTTCAACATATATGTTCTGTTAATCTTGATTCTTAATGTGAACTTTTCAATTCTGAACTTTATTTATCACTGAATTCACTCTTGATCAGTGAAGATGTACTGGGGTGAGGGTTTTTATTCATAAGGGTTGATTAATCATATTCCCAAATATCCTGCTTTTTCAGAGAATTACAAATTAAAGATATACACATGTTTATTATTAAATATGTTTAAAAATTGAAATATAGGAAATGTCAAGAATAATCCAAGTTTTCTGAGTGAAATGTTGTGAAAAATTGTGGTTAACATTGTACCATTGTGAATCTTGACATCATTCTTCATTAAATGGAGTGCTAATAGTTTGTTTCTAAACTGAATCGGTGAAATATCCAATTAAGTCAATGTTTTGAGAATGGGGGTGAAGTTACTTGACTGAGACCCTTGGAAACTATAACCTAAGAAAAATTATTATAGACACGGGTGTTACATCTGTGCACAACTGTACTTTCACGATCTTTTGAACTAACTTCGGATAAATCGAGTGGCTTGCATTAATAAAATATTCTTCTGATAAACTTGATCCAATTTCAGTAGACTAATCATGAAACGATAAAGATTTCAATTGTGTCACTAAAGCCAAGGGTCCATCAAGACGAGTTCGTCATCAGCCCAATATACTAAACAATGTACAAAAAAACATCTCATCTACTCACTACAATTGAAACTATCTTCACCACTCTGAAAGTCATAACACATACCAATCACTGATTATTCATGGGTGATTCTTAGTATACGAAACCTCATGATTTTAAAATTGAACTAGTTTGGCACTAATAGGGATATAGTTCAGTTGATGCTATTTCTGTTTTTGTCCTGTGGATTAAAATGAAATTTGTAGTGAATTATCTTCCTCCTGAAAAAGGCTCCATAGGGGATCCTATTTATACTGCAGAATGTTCCATTGATAACGGATGTCTTAGCACTCCATTCTAATAATTAGAGTTTAAAAAAATGACAGTGGTCACTTTGATATCAGAAAATCAATGAAATCGTATGATTAGAAAGAACACCTACGGAAAGTTGTACCTGAATTGGTCAGAGAAAAAACGTTCTCAAATTGTTGCTGGAGTGAAACATGTTTTTTATTCTATCGAAAAGTATAAACTAGACAAATGCCGTTCAATTTTCTACATGTACACCATGGTTGTTCTAAACCAGAAGATCAGCTAACGTATGAATCAAGAACTGATTTCCGATAAGACGTTTCAATGAAATAACATATGAGTGGTTAAAAATGGATCATTTCAGGTTCTCAACGATGTTGATAAATCCTGCATAGAGTTTCCATAATGTGGTTTTCTAAAGATAAAAATGCCAGATGGCATAGATGTTTTAGGTCTTTTTGATTCAAAATTGAGAAGTGAGCCAAGGGGATATCTCGATATTTCAAACAGAGTAATTTAAAATTTTAATTAAGTCGTCAACATTCACACTCCATTGTTCTTACGTGCGGCTTATTCGGAAAAAAGTTTGAAAATCAGAGTTTCAAATGAAAAAATATTCCAAAAACACAACATTTATTACATAAAACTTTACAACTAACCACAAGCACCCACGAGTACCTACAAAAAAATCAAAACTCAAACATCCAACATTTTCCACTCAACCTATAAGATGCGAACATCAACGAGCTAGTCCTCTTAATTATGTAATGACTCTGTGAGATCAGAAGCATGGATTACAAACATTAGTCTGGGTGGCCACATGGGTTGCGATTTACAGAAGTTGGAGGGAAAAACCTGTAAATCAATGTAACAAGGGGGTATTTTTCCACTATATTTTATGTGCCTTATTAACAAATTGCTGTGGTTTTGAGCTTCAATGGTTGATATCATGAACTGAAGAAGTAGAAACCAATGGATAACACTGATATAGATTAGATAATAAATGTTTATAGGTAATTGAGGAGCAAAAAGCTACTTTTTAGCACTTGAATTTTAGTTAAGAGCAAGAGAAGTACAAGAAAATATTGGTAAAATGTGATATTTTACTATGTCATATATTAAATTCGTTTGCTGATGAATCAACGGTCCAAATTCTTTCCAACTATTTAAAAAAATAGTTGTGATAAACTCTTCTTATTAATTGGTTATCACAGTAAAGTTCTTCGGCGTATGAATCTCACTTCTTCTGATTCACATGAAACCTTCTTTTAGGTTCATGATAGATGTGCTCAATGGTTTAATAAAAGTTGAAAAAAATACACACGAAATGACAATATAAAATGAGGGTCCATCTGAACTTCTCTCAACAGCTTCAACAACCGTCGATTTCATCACCGCCACCTACGACACCACCACAACTACCACCACTACTACTACCACCTTACCACTCAAACACCCAAAATTTACCATAAAAGACCAAATATTTTACACCCAAACAACCTCGATTTACATACATTTGAATTATTTATCGAAATTTTTCATCGATGCTGTTTTACAAGTATATCTTTCTGCTGAAAATCAATTCACGCCTAACAATAGGTTAACATTTATAGAAATTTTATAAGATATCTCCAGTTTTTTTTAAATAAGATGTCTCTCGGGTGGTTCTTCCTTGTGTAAATTAAAAAATTGGTGTCTTAGTTATCCTGAAAGGTGCATAAAAACTTAAAAATGCATTTCAATAAATTGTAATCACTAGACCAACCCACACTGCTTCTAAAACAACTGTGCGCCCTTATAATTCGGGTAATTTTATTTTGGTAAATACGAAATAACATAAATATATATTACATCTATAAACCATAAGTTCCAACTAACATTACAACCTTGCTCAATCAAAGCATTTGAAATATGCTGTTCAGCACACACCTGTGGTTCTATTTGAAACAACAACTAGCTTCTTTTTTGAAATTTTCGTGGACTTATTAAATTATTTCGAGTACAGGTGCTAATAATGATGATTGAAATATGAAAGGATGTTTCGGGAGTGGATATAAAAATGTTAGTTATTGAGATGGTTAAAGTTTTCAGAGAGAGGGCATTACTTTAACTTGGAAGTTTTCAGTGAGATGGTATTATTTTAACTTGGAAGTTTTCAGAGAGAGAGGGCATTACTTTAACTTGGACGTTTTCAGAGAGAGGGCATTAGTACTCCAAATTACTCCAAATATAGTTTAACTACATTGAAAACGAGGTGAGTTTTTTAAAAATAATTCAGTGACATCTTTAGAAAGTCCAATGATATATGATAATTTTTCATAGTAATCTAACAATTTTTAGAAATATTGTGGGGGAAATCCTTATCTCGTTAAATTTTCAGTAGAAATATATTAATTTTGCTAGAAACTCCCCAAAAAAAACTATGAAATTTACTTCAAAACATACATTCACATCATACATTTACATCATATCACCTTAAAACTTTAAAAAACCATAAAATTTACTTCATAACATGCCTTCACATCATACATTCACATAGTGATCACCTAAAAATTTAAAAAAAAAAGCCATAAAATTTACTTCATAACATACATTCACATCATACATTCACATCACAAGCACCCACGACCATCTTAAACTTTTAAAAAATCATAAAATTTACTTCATAACATACACTCACATCATACATTCACATCAAGATCACCTTAAAACTTAAAAAAAACCATAAAATTCACTACATAACATACACTCACATCATACATTCATACCACGATCACCTTCAATTTTTAACAAAACCGTAACATTTACTACATACATTCACATCTCAAGCAGACAAATGAGCACAATACTGCTTTAATTCTGAAACATCATACACTCACATCATACATGCACATCAAGATCGCATTAAAACTTTAAAAAAAAACTATTAAATTTACTTCATAACATACATTCACATCAAATATGTTCCATCCAAACACCCACGATCACCTTAAAACTTGAAAAAAACTATAAAATTTACTTCATAACATACACTCACATCATACATTCACATCAAGATCACCTTAAAACTTTTAAAAAACCATAAAATTCACTACATAACATACACTCACATCATACATTCATACCACGATCACCTTCAATTTTTAACAAAACCGTAACATTTACTACATACATTCACATCTCAAGCAGACAAATGAGCACAATACTGCTTTAATTCTGAAACATCATACACTCACATCATACATGCACATCAAGATCGCATTAAAACTTTAAAAAAAAACTATTAAATTTACTTCATAACATACATTCACATCAAATATGTTCCATCCAAACACCCACGATCACCTTAAAACTTGAAAAAAACTATAAAATTTACTTCATAACATACATTCAAATCAAATATTTTCCATCCAAACACCCCCGATCAACTTAAAACTTAAAAGAGTCACAACATTTACTACATAACATCATAACATAACAACATCTATGATGAATGTGCTCCAACATTTTCATGGTTTCTCAAGATTTTTTACTTACGTCAATGTATTTTTCACATGTTCCGCATACCATATACATACGTTTTGAGTCATAGATCACATAAAACTGTAGTAATTACAACTCTTGGTACAGGATGCAAAATCCCACAATGCTCAGATTTTTCAGGTCTATACAGCTTAATGGGCACCAGGCTGTGTATTTGAGTGCACCTCATACTTGGATATTGATGTACCCTCTGTCAAAACTTTCGAGAAAATCCAGTTTCAAATTATCAAAATTCAGGTTACCCATCAAATTATCACAACTCTTACTGAAGAATACAATCAAGAAGTTATTTTATATGCGTTGTAATGGGTAAAAATTACATTATTAACTGATTTCAGGTGCTCAGATATATGCTGAAAGAGAATTAAACTATGTAACTCACTTTTTTAGTTCATTATCAATAAGTGATTAGCGTAACCAGTCAACACAGGCAAATTTACCCACAAACTTACAGAAAACAATAATGACATTTTAACTTTACCCTTAGAAATCTAAATTTTTTACTCAAAAACACAACACAGTTAAATAAAACAATAATGAAATTCAAATTTTACTCTTAGAAATCTAAATGTTTTATACAAAAAATCATTAAATCCAACGAAGTCTGAAGCTCATCTCACTATCACACAGTAACTATATTTCTGGTCGAGCAAAAAATATAGGTTTAATTACCCAAGTCTACGGTCCCAATTCGTCAATTTAGTTATAGCTTTCGAGAAAACCACGGGTGGGGCCGTTATAGTTGAATGAGGCCATGAAAATTAATATTCACGACAATAAACTCTTCAAACAACTCTATCGAAACACGATGGAAACGTAGAATTTGTGAGAGGTAATACCCATTCTTGGTAAAAGTAGGCTGAAACGGCATACATATCAGGTCTATACCAGCTTTCAGTTCTTTCGATAAGGGGAATCTCGAGGAAATTTCTGTATTAATGAAATACCACGTTTTGAGTAATCTTGATCTTTGAGTCAAAGCAGCTATTTCAGCCTCGCGTTAATTTCAGATGTACTTGGGGGATGTTACCCGTTGAATGTTTTTTTGATAGATTATAGGTAATGTTGGGTGTTTGAGTGGTAAATGTTGGGTGTTTCATGGTCGTAGTTTATTTTTTTTTAATTTTTATTTTCATTATTTTTATTTATTTTTTATTTTCCTTTTTAATATATATTTTTCGGATAATTGAATTGAAACTATATATGTTTTATTGGAATATACTCAACTATACATAAAAAACAACACATCTATTCATTATTAAAAACTTGAACAATACTGATGCCATTTGAAGGGTGACGATTCAGTGGGATTTCACTGAACTATCTTTTTCGATTTTATCTCTGCTTTAACGCCTAATGATAAACTTTGACATGTTTACGTGGCGATTCAGTGGGATTCCACTGAGTAAGATGTAATAAACGTGCATATAATCATGTGAAAATGTATATAGTTGAGTATATTCCAATAAAACATATATAGTTTCAATTCAATTATCCGAAAAATATATATTAAAAAGGAAAATAAAAAATAAATAAAAATAATGAAAATAAAAATTAAAAAAAAATAAACTACGACCATGAAACACCCAACATTTACCACTCAAACACCCAACATTACCTATAATCTATCAAAAAAACATTCAACGGGTAACATCCCCCAAGTACATCTGAAATTAACGCGAGGCTGAAATAGCTGCTTTGACTCAAAGATCAAGATTACTCAAAACGTGGTATTTCATTAATACAGAAATTTCCTCGAGATTCCCCTTATCGAAAGAACTGAAAGCTGGTATAGACCTGATATGTATGCCGTTTCAGCCTACTTTTACCAAGAATGGGTATTACCTCTCACAAATTCTACGTTTCCATCGTGTTTCGATAGAGTTGTTTGAAGAGTTTATTGTCGTGAATATTAATTTTCATGGCCTCATTCAACTATAACGGCCCCACCCGTGGTTTTCTCGAAAGCTATAACTAAATTGACGAATTGGGACCGTAGACTTGGGTAATTAAACCTATATTTTTTGCTCGACCAGAAATATAGTTACTGTGTGATAGTGAGATGAGCTTCAGACTTCGTTGGATTTAATGATTTTTTGTATAAAACATTTAGATTTCTAAGAGTAAAATTTGAATTTCATTATTGTTTTATTTAACTGTGTTGTGTTTTTGAGTAAAAAATTTAGATTTCTAAGGGTAAAGTTAAAATGTCATTATTGTTTTCTGTAAGTTTGTGGGTAAATTTGCCTGTGTTGACTGGTTACGCTAATCACTTATTGATAATGAACTAAAAAAGTGAGTTACATAGTTTAATTCTCTTTCAGCATATATCTGAGCACCTGAAATCAGTTAATAATGTAATTTTTACCCATTACAACGCATATAAAATAACTTCTTGATTGTATTCTTCAGTAAGAGTTGTGATAATTTGATGGGTAACCTGAATTTTGATAATTTGAAACTGGATTTTCTCGAAAGTTTTGACAGAGGGTACATCAATATCCAAGTATGAGGTGCACTCAAATACACAGCCTGGTGCCCATTAAGCTGTATAGACCTGAAAAATCTGAGCATTGTGGGATTTTGCATCCTGTACCAAGAGTTGTAATTACTACAGTTTTATGTGATCTATGACTCAAAACGTATGTATATGGTATGCGGAACATGTGAAAAATACATTGACGTAAGTAAAAAATCTTGAGAAACCATGAAAATGTTGGAGCACATTCATCATAGATGTTGTTATGTTATGATGTTATGTAGTAAATGTTGTGACTCTTTTAAGTTTTAAGTTGATCGGGGGTGTTTGGATGGAAAATATTTGATTTGAATGTATGTTATGAAGTAAATTTTATAGTTTTTTTCAAGTTTTAAGGTGATCGTGGGTGTTTGGATGGAACATATTTGATGTGAATGTATGTTATGAAGTAAATTTAATAGTTTTTTTTTAAAGTTTTAATGCGATCTTGATGTGCATGTATGATGTGAGTGTATGATGTTTCAGAATTAAAGCAGTATTGTGCTCATTTGTCTGCTTGAGATGTGAATGTATGTAGTAAATGTTACGGTTTTGTTAAAAATTGAAGGTGATCGTGGTATGAATGTATGATGTGAGTGTATGTTATGTAGTGAATTTTATGGTTTTTTAAAAGTTTTAAGGTGATCTTGATGTGAATGTATGATGTGAGTGTATGTTATGAAGTAAATTTTATAGTTTTTTTCAAGTTTTAAGGTGATCGTGGGTGTTTGGATGGAACATATTTGATGTGAATGTATGTTATGAAGTAAATTTAATAGTTTTTTTTTAAAGTTTTAATGCGATCTTGATGTGCATGTATGATGTGAGTGTATGATGTTTCAGAATTAAAGCAGTATTGTGCTCATTTGTCTGCTTGAGATGTGAATGTATGTAGTAAATGTTACGGTTTTGTTAAAAATTGAAGGTGATCGTGGTATGAATGTATGATGTGAGTGTATGTTATGTAGTGAATTTTATGGTTTTTTTTAAGTTTTAAGGTGATCTTGATGTGAATGTATGATGTGAGTGTATGTTATGAAGTAAATTTTATGATTTTTTAAAAGTTTAAGATGGTCGTGGGTGCTTGTGATGTGAATGTATGATGTGAATGTATGTTATGAAGTAAATTTTATGGCTTTTTTTTTTAAATTTTTAGGTGATCACTATGTGAATGTATGATGTGAAGGCATGTTATGAAGTAAATTTTATGGTTTTTTAAAGTTTTAAGGTGATATGATGTAAATGTATGATGTGAATGTATGTTTTGAAGTAAATTTCATAGTTTTTTTTGGGGAGTTTCTAGCAAAATTAATATATTTCTACTGAAAATTTAACGAGATAAGGATTTCCCCCACAATATTTCTAAAAATTGTTAGATTACTATGAAAAATTATCATATATCATTGGACTTTCTAAAGATGTCACTGAATTATTTTTAAAAAACTCACCTCGTTTTCAATGTAGTTAAACTATATTTGGAGTAATTTGGAGTACTAATGCCCTCTCTCTGAAAACGTCCAAGTTAAAGTAATGCCCTCTCTCTCTGAAAACTTCCAAGTTAAAATAATACCATCTCACTGAAAACTTCCAAGTTAAAGTAATGCCCTCTCTCTGAAAACTTTAACCATCTCAATAACTAACATTTTTATATCCACTCCCGAAACATCCTTTCATATTTCAATCATCATTATTAGCACCTGTACTCGAAATAATTTAATAAGTCCACGAAAATTTCAAAAAAGAAGCTAGTTGTTGTTTCAAATAGAACCACAGGTGTGTGCTGAACAGCATATTTCAAATGCTTTGATTGAGCAAGGTTGTAATGTTAGTTGGAACTTATGGTTTATAGATGTAATATATATTTATGTTATTTCGTATTTACCAAAATAAAATTACCCGAATTATAAGGGCGCACAGTTGTTTTAGAAGCAGTGTGGGTTGGTCTAGTGATTACAATTTATTGAAATGCATTTTTAAGTTTTTATGCACCTTTCAGGATAACTAAGACACCAATTTTTTAATTTACACAAGGAAGAACCACCCGAGAGACATCTTATTTAAAAAAAACTGGAGATATCTTATAAAATTTCTATAAATGTTAACCTATTGTTAGGCGTGAATTGATTTTCAGCAGAAAGATATACTTGTAAAACAGCATCGATGAAAAATTTCGATAAATAATTCAAATGTATGTAAATCGAGGTTGTTTGGGTGTAAAATATTTGGTCTTTTATGGTAAATTTTGGGTGTTTGAGTGGTAAGGTGGTAGTAGTAGTGGTGGTAGTTGTGGTGGTGTCGTAGGTGGCGGTGATGAAATCGACGGTTGTTGAAGCTGTTGAGAGAAGTTCAGATGGACCCTCATTTTATATTGTCATTTCGTGTGTATTTTTTTCAACTTTTATTAAACCATTGAGCACATCTATCATGAACCTAAAAGAAGGTTTCATGTGAATCAGAAGAAGTGAGATTCATACGCCGAAGAACTTTACTGTGATAACCAATTAATAAGAAGAGTTTATCACAACTATTTTTTTAAATAGTTGGAAAGAATTTGGACCGTTGATTCATCAGCAAACGAATTTAATATATGACATAGTAAAATATCACATTTTACCAATATTTTCTTGTACTTCTCTTGCTCTTAACTAAAATTCAAGTGCTAAAAAGTAGCTTTTTGCTCCTCAATTACCTATAAACATTTATTATCTAATCTATATCAGTGTTATCCATTGGTTTCTACTTCTTCAGTTCATGATATCAACCATTGAAGCTCAAAACCACAGCAATTTGTTAATAAGGCACATAAAATATAGTGGAAAAATACCCCCTTGTTACATTGATTTACAGGTTTTTCCCTCCAACTTCTGTAAATCGCAACCCATGTGGCCACCCAGACTAATGTTTGTAATCCATGCTTCTGATCTCACAGAGTCATTACATAATTAAGAGGACTAGCTCGTTGATGTTCGCATCTTATAGGTTGAGTGGAAAATGTTGGATGTTTGAGTTTTGATTTTTTTGTAGGTACTCGTGGGTGCTTGTGGTTAGTTGTAAAGTTTTATGTAATAAATGTTGTGTTTTTGGAATATTTTTTCATTTGAAACTCTGATTTTCAAACTTTTTTCCGAATAAGCCGCACGTAAGAACAATGGAGTGTGAATGTTGACGACTTAATTAAAATTTTAAATTACTCTGTTTGAAATATCGAGATATCCCCTTGGCTCACTTCTCAATTTTGAATCAAAAAGACCTAAAACATCTATGCCATCTGGCATTTTTATCTTTAGAAAACCACATTATGGAAACTCTATGCAGGATTTATCAACATCGTTGAGAACCTGAAATGATCCATTTTTAACCACTCATATGTTATTTCATTGAAACGTCTTATCGGAAATCAGTTCTTGATTCATACGTTAGCTGATCTTCTGGTTTAGAACAACCATGGTGTACATGTAGAAAATTGAACGGCATTTGTCTAGTTTATACTTTTCGATAGAATAAAAAACATGTTTCACTCCAGCAACAATTTGAGAACGTTTTTTCTCTGACCAATTCAGGTACAACTTTCCGTAGGTGTTCTTTCTAATCATACGATTTCATTGATTTTCTGATATCAAAGTGACCACTGTCATTTTTTTAAACTCTAATTATTAGAATGGAGTGCTAAGACATCCGTTATCAATGGAACATTCTGCAGTATAAATAGGATCCCCTATGGAGCCTTTTTCAGGAGGAAGATAATTCACTACAAATTTCATTTTAATCCACAGGACAAAAACAGAAATAGCATCAACTGAACTATATCCCTATTAGTGCCAAACTAGTTCAATTTTAAAATCATGAGGTTTCGTATACTAAGAATCACCCATGAATAATCAGTGATTGGTATGTGTTATGACTTTCAGAGTGGTGAAGATAGTTTCAATTGTAGTGAGTAGATGAGATGTTTTTTTGTACATTGTTTAGTATATTGGGCTGATGACGAACTCGTCTTGATGGACCCTTGGCTTTAGTGACACAATTGAAATCTTTATCGTTTCATGATTAGTCTACTGAAATTGGATCAAGTTTATCAGAAGAATATTTTATTAATGCAAGCCACTCGATTTATCCGAAGTTAGTTCAAAAGATCGTGAAAGTACAGTTGTGCACAGATGTAACACCCGTGTCTATAATAATTTTTCTTAGGTTATAGTTTCCAAGGGTCTCAGTCAAGTAACTTCACCCCCATTCTCAAAACATTGACTTAATTGGATATTTCACCGATTCAGTTTAGAAACAAACTATTAGCACTCCATTTAATGAAGAATGATGTCAAGATTCACAATGGTACAATGTTAACCACAATTTTTCACAACATTTCACTCAGAAAACTTGGATTATTCTTGACATTTCCTATATTTCAATTTTTAAACATATTTAATAATAAACATGTGTATATCTTTAATTTGTAATTCTCTGAAAAAGCAGGATATTTGGGAATATGATTAATCAACCCTTATGAATAAAAACCCTCACCCCAGTACATCTTCACTGATCAAGAGTGAATTCAGTGATAAATAAAGTTCAGAATTGAAAAGTTCACATTAAGAATCAAGATTAACAGAACATATATGTTGAAGCAAACATCTACTGAAAATGATTTCATCACGAACTAACAAAAATCATGAACTATGTCTTACATTGATTTTCTAAAACTATGTATCACATTGACTTTTCTAAGTGGAACATTAGAAAACTTACATGAAAACTTTGAGATAAATTAATAATACCCCCTCTCTGTAGCATGTAGGAGTCAGTTATAGCAGAATTTGACAAGAAAACTTTTCAAAAGTGTTGTATAGAAAACAAGATCCCAATAAGTCAGCATTAAAGAATGATGCTTTGAATTGTATGAAGTTTCAAAACGAGTGGGAATGGCTACTCTCCCAAGTTAAAATTTCCGGTTTTTGTTATTTTTAAAGGTGATCGTGGGTGTTTGAGTGGTAAATGTTGGGTGTATGAGAGTAAAATGTTGGATGTTTGAGTGGTAAATGTTGTTTTTGTTTTTTTGAATAAGTTTAATGTAGAAATAATTTTTTAAGGTTATAATCATGAATTAGTTAAATTAGTAAGAATAAATATTCATATGGTTGCTTTATAAAACCGTTTTGGTTATAAATCTGTTAGGTTTAAACTTACCCGTTGGTATGTATTTCAATTCCCGGAATTCTCGGTAAAATTGGATTAAATATCAATAATTGTTGTTTTAATTCAACAAGTTTCAGGGTATTGCAACATTCACATTTGGAGATTAACAATTTAAATTCATTCTAGCAATCTTACGATTTGAATTTCCAACTACAATCCTGACAGATTGTTGCTTCACCACTATCATCTTCGGTACAGTTGAGGTGACCATGACGCATAACTTTTTACCTTTGTACGTATCCTTTAAAAACTTATCGCAAACCCCACCATTTCAAGAATTTATCATGATTCAATATCTACCTTATTGAAACAACCACTGGTTTGATGAAACCAAAGTGTTTATTTCAGTATTGCTAGCCCCTTCTTACTCTTTTCGCTCCAGATTTTGTGAATTGAGAATACATACCAATTTTAAAAATAACAAGAATTTGACAGTTGTATCTATATCCGCAAGTGCGTTCACATTTTTTTGTTATCTAATAAACACGAATACTATATCATTCTAACTCCTCGGAATTGTTTAACCACATCAGAAAAACATGTATGAAACACTTATAATTTACATTTCTAATCAAACTTTTCCATAGAAGCTTAATTTTTTCAAAAGTTGGTCGTTCCCCGTAAACCATAACCACGTGAAGGGCTTTCAACAAATTCCTATCATGTTCGCTCTGATGGTTTTATCGAAATAATGCAAAATGTGTATTTTTCTTTAAGAATTCATAAAAAGTCGACTTTTCTACTGAACCGCTTCTTGAAAGGATGTATGCACTGGTTCATCTTTTTGAACCCAATGTTGTGGTCTGCATCGCATAAATAAATTGCTATTTTGATGAAGGTGTCGAATAATTCCATCATAATTCCATCTACAGATTCCTGTTTTTGCTAAACCTTGACGAAATCAATCTCGAATTCACCACTAACACGAGATCATCATCTGATATTAGGTTCTAATGTAGACATATTTCCTGAAGAAGTGAACAAAAATGATTGTTGTTTTATGGTCGTAGTTTATTTTATTTTATTTTTTAAATTTGATATCTCACAAATAGGTTTAGTAACAGTGGGCTTCCGTAAGAGAGTGTTGTTTGGTGAGAGGTAGGGCCTCCTCTCATTATATTTCCCTACGAACGCCTCGTTTTCATTAGGGCGCACTTACTGCATTGCTAAATTGGCGACAGATAGTTGTCTGCGTATAGGTCCTCCTCTCATTATATTTCCCTACGAACGCCTCGTTTTCATTAGAGCGCACTTACTGCTTTGCTAAATTGGCGACAGATAGTTGTCTGCGTATAGTAGCCTCCTCGTTATATTTCCACTCGAGCGCCTCATTTTCACTAGAGCGCACTTACTTCTTTGATAAATTGATAAGCTTCTTTGATAAATTGATACTTCTTTGATAAATTGATAAATAATACTATCTACCAATCACCGATCATTAGTGGTTGATCCTTAACAACGACGTTTTTCTCTTACGGCATCGCCCATCTCCTACATCTCTTGTGCTCGCCCCGCCACCCACTGAGAAAACGTCATTGTAATAATTTCGTCGTAAAACATACATTGGGTCATTGTTAAAAACTAGGATCCTGGTTGGCGCATTTCCAAAGTTCGGTAGATGCTGTGGCATATTCACAACGTGGTTTTGATCCAAACATGTTCATACATTTGGTATAACAATAGATGGTTAAACTACACCATGACCGCGCCATGAAGATAATATTTCCACCCATATTATAATTGTTCATTATATACGAATTTAAACAAAGAATACATTAATGTTCGTAGAGTTGAAGTCAATTTTGACAGTTACCAAAATTTCGAGCCATTGTCAATGAAGACCCTCTTCTTTTTTCTTATTTTTGAAGGTAATCGTGGTTGTTTGTGATTAGTTGTAAAGTTTTATGTAATAGATGTTGTGTTTTTGGAATATTTCAATTTCTCTGAAGTACACGAAGTGAAGATTTTCCCCCTTTTTTTTGTTTCCGCTCGTTTTTTGATTTTACCAGTTTCAAATTTCATCGTTTTCAGATTCTCTGAAACTCCAGCTTTTTAATGCTATATCACATTTGGTGTTTTCACGAACTTTTGTCTCCAGTTGAGTTTCGTGAAGATTCTAGCAGTTACAGATTTTCTCCATTTTCAGATTGATGGCAGGAAATTTAGTTGTGCTATAAATCACAGCTGGCAGCTAATGGAAACCCGTTCTGGCCCTTTTCAACCTCCCACCTGACAGATAATGAATGGGTCAGTATTCTTTTACAGAAGTTTATGCGGGAACACTCGCGTCATATTACACACTTGGTACTTTCTGTCGTAAAATTCTGTTTCAATTGATACCCAACACCCCTGCCCTATATACCTGACATATCTGATATTCCTAATTTACAGATGTTTTTACGGGAGCTCCCACAGTATATTGAAATATATAAATATTGCTCAGTTTATAATATCAGTAAAGTGGTGCCCCTTGTATAAAACTAGGTTCACGGGAAGATGAGAGTGGAAATAACCAGATGTTACACAATTTGGCAGAGAGCCATTTTTTTCGATAATGAATGGATGAAAAATTTTAAAGAAAAGGTTCACTAGAATGTAAAGAATAAACAAAATACTAGCCGCAGCTAATAAAATCTAGGGCGCGACTAGAAACTACAAAATTGATCCCAAACTGGCTAAAAATGAGCTTGACTGCTTTCCCACAACAAAAACTAATGTGACGTCCAAACATATGGCCTAGAAACACAGGTTGTGGATAGTTAGTCCCTCGGGGGTTTCTAGTCCTCGGCCATTTATCCCAACATATCTGACTTGGCGCATGAACAGCTGTTGTCTTGTAGGGGTTTTTCACGTACGTCATATCTCTCACTATTTTCTCTGCGTCTCTAGCTTTCGAATTATCCCTCACCCGTTTCTCTGCGTCTCTAGCTTTCGAAATATCTCTCACTCGTTTCTCTGCGTCTCTAGCTTTCGAATGATATCTCACAGCTGTTGTCTTGTAGGTGTTTTTCACGTACGTCATATCTCTCAATCGTTTCTCTGCGTCTCTAGCTTTCGAAATATCTCTCACTCTTTTCTCTGCGTCTCTAGCTTTCGAATGATATATCACACTTGGTACTTTCTGGAAAAATATTTTTCACGTGCGGTTCACGTACGTCAATTTCAGATTTTTATTATTGAAATGCTGAAAATCAGATTCACCATGAAATTCTGAATTGAATGATACCCCATACTCGATGTTTTTTTCGAAATTATTTTTCACGTATGTTTCACGTACGTGAATTTCAGATTTTTATTATTGAAATGCTGAAAATCAGATTCACCTTGAAATTCCGAATTGAATGATACCCCACACTTTATGTTTTTTTCGAAATTATTTTTCACGTGCGGTTCACGTACGTCAATTTCAGATTTTTATTTTCGAAATGCTGAAAATCAGATTCACCATGAAATTCTGAATTGAATGATACCCCATACTCGATGTTTTTTTCGAAATTATTTTTCACGTATGTTTCACGTACGTGAATTTCAGATTTTTATTATTGAAATGCTGAAAATCAGATTCACCTTGAAATTCCGAATTGAATGATACCCCACACTTTATGTTTTTTTCGAAATTATTTTTCACGTATGTTTCACGTACGTGAATTTCAGATTTTTATTATTGAAATGCTGAAAATCAGATTCCCCATGAAATTCTGAATTGAATGATACCCCACACTTGATGTTTTTTTCGAAATTATTTTTCACGTATGTTTCACGTACGTGAATTTCAGATTTTTATTATTGAAATGCTGAAAATCAGATTCACCATGAAATTCTGAATTGAATGATATATCACACCTTGTACCTTTTTCGTAATTATTTTTTCACACCTTGAAAAGTCAATTAATTTACAACTTGAAAAGTCAATTAATTGACACCTTGAAAAGTCAATTAATCATCTTCACACCTTGAAATCTGTCATCGTCATGAAATTCTGATTAAAATGATACCCATCATGCATGATATTACGTAATGTCAGAATTTTGACCAAATAAGGTCAAAAGTCACCGGAAGTCACACCTCATTAATTAATTTTTAATTAGTTTGACTCCCACTTTAATTGCTTTTTAATGAGGTGAAGCTTCATCACACCCCTGGTGGCGGCAAACATCAAAGAGGAAAGTGACAGGTCATCAATCATTTTCACACCTAGGTGCGAGAAAAATCTGCACTTTTTTCCCCCAATTACTACTGAGGTATCCTTCTATTGATTAGAAAAGTTTATAAAAAATTTAAATCCCGATTTTCCAGAGCTCCCTTGTTGGATATCTCCTAGTTGCTGCGATTTGCCTTTTCAACTTTGTTTTCGCTATGGGACCTGGCCCAGTGTCCTTGTTCCTATCAGGCGAGTTGGTCCCGCAATCCGCCCGATCCGCCAGCTCTACATGGTCTAATGCGATTATGGCATCGGCGTGAGTTTTTTCCTCATAAACTCCTCAATATTCCACCAATATTTTCAGCCGTTTTGTCATCCTTTCAATATATCTCCCGGTCAAAAATCAAACCAACGAATACACCGCTTATGGTATTTTCTTCATAGCACCGATGGTATCTTATTCGAGCTCCTTCTTTTTCTCTATATTCAAATAATCTTCAGATATTCGCCGTAATAATTATATATTGTACATTGCCTGAAACCAAAGGCCGAAATGTTGAAGAAATCGCCGAGGAATTCGAAAAAACGAGATTGATCGAAACATCGGGTTGTAAATAATATTTATGAACAATAATTATTAAAACAATAAATTAATTGATTAAGGATTTCTTTTCGGCTTCTTAATTTTTCTAAAAGTTTTGCATTTTGGAAGAATTAAAAAAAATAAAACAACTAACGATTTAAGCATCGCGCTGGCCAAGGTATGCCTCAAAGCTCCAATTTTGCCAGACTTGTTCATGGTTGACATCCTTGATGTCAGTGGAGGAATGTCCAAATCACGGGAATTGCATAATATCTCTTGGAGTACGTTGAAATGCCTTTGGATCAAATATGGTGTCTGAAAAAAACGGATAATAGAGAAAGCCGCTGTGAGATTTTGGTTTAAAAAGCCTCAAAATCGTCGTCATCTAAACCAAATGGATTGATAACCACTTGGCTAATTCTCAAAAATGACAAGTAGCCAATGCTGAATGGAAGGGTGCTGATACTTTGAACGATGATTTCAGTGAAAAGCGAATTTCCAGGTTTTCTGAAATTTAATAAGTCTTCAAGTTTGCCAATGCACAAAACTCGTAAAATGGGGCGAAATTTTAATCAATCCATCTGGGATGAAAATAGACTTTATTCATTCCAAATCTGTTTTTAAAATTTTCTAAAACCACCTAGAAGCCGAGAAAATGAGCTTCAAAACAATGGCCTAGAAAAGTGAAAAACTAGTCCGCAGGCAAGAAAAATCCAAAAATGAAAAAAATATACATTAAAAAAGGATTAATATAAGCCTTCTGCATAACTATTTATTAACGAAACACGAAAAAAAGCTCATAGGAAAAAGTTCGGCCATGTCTACATTTTTTCTAGGCCATTGTTTTGAGGCACGTTTTCTCGGCTTCTAGGTGGTTTTAGAAAATTTTAAAAACAGATTTGGAATGAGAATGAAGTCTATTTTCATTTAAGGTACATTTATTATAAAGCCATCCTTTAAAATACGCATACTCTGTGATAAAGAGAAGGCCGTAAAAAGGGACCTTATAAAGAGTTTCAGTGTCCCGAACTTTTATACTTTTTGCAAACTATGATTTACATGTAAAAAATGAAAATTCTCTAGATTTTTACTAACTTTTAGGTATTCTAACAAAGAAGGTGATTGACACTAAAATATCGTTGGTTATCAACATAAATAATTCTACAATTCTTCTCAAGTTATTCAATTTTTACGAAGTGAATTAAATCTTACAAATTAATCAGCTTCTCCTGCATTTTCCACGAATTCAGCAAAATCGTACTATACACAAAAATGGTAATAGTTTGAATAAAAGCCAGTGGTAATGGAACCCAATCATATGCCAGAATGTCTCCAACTTTTGCACGAACCTTTGACATTTCCGTCATTACTTCAGTAAACCCAATATCTGTAAAGATGGACGGTTTCGGGTTTCGAATTTTTTGCCCTTTTTTGTCGAAGATGTACCTAAAAATATTTATTTTTGTTCTCATCATGTTCAATATATTACTTTGGTTGATATTTCTTTTTCAAAATCAATGCAATCCAATCCATTGTTACCCAATAACGACAAGAATTTTCAGATAACCGACAACTTTGAAGAAGTCGAAGTTCATCCCTAAAAACTTTTTATTTTATCTAAAGATGTTGAAAATCCGAAAACTTTGTCAAAATTTTCGACTCTACCAAATGCTCAAACGTTGGGAACCATTGTCGAACTTCAGTTGAAACGTCTCGAAAAACCAAAATATAAAACGCCGTCAAATACCGGACAATCGTGTTTCTTAAGTTACGCGCTTCTTGCTTTGAAACCTTGAAATTTTGAACTTTCAGAAAAAAAAACGTTCAACTCACAGCTTTTTCATTAAAATGTTGCTGAAAAAGCAGAGCAATATTCTCTGGCCAACACAAACATTTATAAGTTTCCGACCATCTCGTCATACTATTAAAAATCAGATAACTCAGCAGAAACATTACTGTTCCATCGATTTCCAGCGTCTGCGACAAACCTAAAAGCATTTTGAAAGAGCTTTCCATTTCGGATCCCTAAGAAAAAGAGTTTGCTATAAAATTTAGAAAAAATAAAATAAAAATCACCTGAATCACAAAGAAATATAAACAAAATGATGCACAAAATAAATAGAACCACAAAATGAGCTCTTTCCATAATAATTTCCAAATGCTTCCTTTCCAGTGAAAAAGAATATGTAACAATGACGTTCCATTGGCAGTGGCAGCTTGTAGGGAATATGTGACACTCATTTATTGACTTTTTTTTGAAATTTCGAAACTTCGAACCATTGATGGAAAGATCTTTTTATTTTTTACACGTTTGACCTCACGTGCTGCATTTTTAAAAATAGTGTTCAAACGAGCACAAAAATTTCTAATTGGCAAATTTTAGCATTTTTTCCCTCGATCTTAAAAGAGCATAAAATGCCTGTAAGTAGGATCCTAAGTCATGAAAACTCAAGAAATGATACATAAAAAGTAAAATGATTCAATTTTGAAATAAAATGTGGGGTAAAACTAGGTAGACACCGTCTTTTAGACTTTTTTTGGAAATTTTAAATTAAGTGGTACATTGTCTTTAAAGGTGGGCTTTATGGAGATAATAAATGTACCTTAAATGAAAATAGACTTCATTCTCATTCCAAATCTGTTTAAAAAAATTGCGAAAACCACCTAGAAGCCGAGAAAACGCGCCTCAAAACAATGGCCTAGAAAAAGTGGCAACCAGCGAAAATCAGTCCGCAAGAGGCATGAAAAATCCAAAAAAATATGAATTAAAATTTAAAAAACATTAAAAAAAGACTAAAATAAGCATTCTGTATTTTACAATTTATTAAGGAAACACGAAAAAAGCTCATAGGAAAAAGTTCGTTCAGGTGGCCCCTTTTTCTAGGCCATTGTTTTGAGGCGCGTTTTCTCGGCTTCTAGGTGGTTTTAGAAAATTTTAAAAACTGATTTGGAATGAGAATGACGTCTGTTTTTCATCCCAGACGCATTCATTAGCTCCGTAAAGCCCTCCTTTAAACTAAGTCCATATTAAGATCACGGTTTCGAAAAACTAGAATTTTAGTTATAGTTCCTAAATTCCATACTTATGCATCAAATTGTAGTTTTTTTTCAAATTCCATTAGATTTCTTCCAGTTCAATTAAACACAAAACCCAACATTTGTTTTTTTTTTTGGGATTCTAATCCCTTTTTTTGTTTATTTTTCAAATTTTTAGCACAAAATAATACCACAATAAATCGAATTCAAAATCACAATTCACCAATCAAAAAATGTAAATAAAGACAAGATTCCAAAAAAAGAAATGAACAGAACATAATTCCAGACCGAAAAATTCAAATATTTTACCGGGTGGCCTTATTACAAAGCAAAAAGCACATAACTGTAATTTTTCTTATATGTAATATGGTTGTTTGGCAGCGAATCGAAGGGTTAAATTATTATTATAAAAATTAAACGAATCATAGGGTGTGTGGAGAACATGAAAGAATCAAATTATAATACCGACAAGAATACAAAAAACCATGAAAAATGAGGGGAAAAGTGACTTGAATTTTTTTGGAGTTTTCAGACTACAAAAAAGTAATACATGTAAAAAAAATATTTTCAAAAAATCAATCGATAAACATTCGGATGTATGGCGAAGGCAGACAAGGAACAAGTTTCACACGAATTGAATATTCCAGCAAAATGTAAGAATTAGAACAAGAATTAAGAAATAAAACCCATGTTTTTGAATAAACATTTCACAATAATAGCTCAAAAAACAGTATAGAAGATCATTGTATTGGTTTGAGAGAGAATTGGGGGGAGAGAATTAGAGAAACATAGGGAAATTTTATCAAAAATTAAAAAAATAAGAAAAAAGCAGAAAATCAATAAACAACACGCGTAGTGGTGAACAATGTTTGAGGGAGGGCACGAAATTTTGAAAGACTTCGAATTTTGAATTATTTTTTTTTTGGATTTTTTCTTTGAAAAAAACTTCTAGGCTCGAAACTTATAGTCTACTATACCTAATTATTTTACTTTTTTTTTATTTTCCAAATTTTTTTAATTTTTTTGTGATTTTTGGGGGTTTTTTAAAAAGAATTCTAAATACAACAAAAAACAATTATACCTGAATGGGGAATGCACCAATCACTGTTTTAATTTTTCAAAATTGCAACCGAATGTGAGTGAATCATTTTTAGAAAAAAAATAGGAAATAAAAGGCAAAAAGAAAAAGAATATTTTTGGGGAAGAACGACTAGGTGTCACACAAAAAGAACCAAAAAACGAATCACTATTTCTGTATTATTTCAATTAAAAAAAGAGGGGCGAGTGAGAGAAGGACGTTTTCACAGAAAATCAATATTTTTACCCGGAATTTTTTAGGTTTTAAATATATAATGTGTTTTGTGTTGATTAGTATGGATTATGAACGCTAAGGCTGTTTTTTTTTGTTCGAGAAAACTGGTTTTAGATTTGCACCTTGCAAAAGCCGCGCGTTTTCAAACGCGTTGCGGTTGCGATGCGGCGCACACCAAAATTCCAAATTTCTCAATTGAAAAAAAACACACAAACTCAGAAAATGAACTCCTATTTCAAAGTTATATCTAAAAAAATTGGAGAATTGCCCAGAGATGAATAGAATTTGCACTTGTATTGTTTAAGGGAACGGGTAAGACAAAAAAGAAAAGAAAAAAACAAAAAAGATTAATGGGGGAGTTTTAAGGCAGCTGGAAGGTGACAAAGTAATGAGTTATTAAAGTATCCTTATGGATTTTAGACGAAAAAAATTAAAATGCTTGAGAAAATTAAAAATTTTTGTGCATTTAAAATATAATGATGCTTATTCTTTTCCGATGTTCAATTGCACAGCGAAACTTTTCTGCGAAATTTGGCAAAAATGTACAAAATGCTTCGAAGATATAACTATGCGGCAAGATTTGTAACAAAATAGGAAAAAAAAAACCTTTTTTTGGCGTACTCATAGTGAAAAAGAGAAAAACGCAAAAATTCATGAGCTTTTCAAATTTTCAGAGTGAAAGTGAAATTTTTAGCATTATTCCAGAAATGTTTGGGATGGTTAATGATTTAAGAAGAAGACGTAAAAAAAAACAATGGATGTTTGGCTACCCGTAATTCAAAGAACAAATGATTGTTACTCGAAATTCAAGAATAAGAAGGGCGTTTTTTTGATTAATCTAATTGAGTCTTAAATAGCGAAAAGAAAACGTTTTTTAGATGTTTACCCGGAAGATGAATGATTTTTGTTTTTAACAACACAATTATTTAGAGGAAAAATGAGTCTATAGATTAGAATTTAGAGTGAGGAATCAATCAATAGTTTTGAGATGATGGATGATGTCTTTTTTTTGTTTCCTTTTAGGGTACAAAAGAGACAGGGGTAAAAACTAGAGGAATTGGTGAAAGAATGGGTAAAGAAAAAACGAAAAAAAAAAGAAAAATGTATATACATGTGACATTCTAGTGTCCAATGCGCATGGAACCAAAGTGGCTTCCGTTCAAAATCTCAGCGGTTCCGAACGGATCATAATAGCGTTGCGCTGGTGGCGCTGGAGCGCTATTCGATGATGTTGATGCATCCGATTGGGTTCCGTTGCTTTGAAGAATATTATGATGGTTGTTTGAGGAGAGACGATCACCGATCGAGCCGATTCCTAGAAAAAATAAATTTTTAAATGAGGTATCACTCAAACGAAATGTATACTTACCATTCATTGGTGAGAAACGATCAAATGGGCTATTGCTATCATAGCTCGGTGGGGTAGCAGATCCACCAGATGCTCTAGAAGATGATCCGCGATTGCGTCCACCAATCACTCCAGCACTTCCGTAGAATGCAGCGCGAGCTCCACAGTTGCAATTGCAAGTGCATCCGGCATATCCAATTGGCATGAACTTATCAATTGACATTTCAGATTGAGTTCCAATCGATGTCATTTGCTAAAAAAAATCATTATTAGAAATAAAAGTATCTTTATATTACCTTTGCTTGTTGTGACAATGCCAACAAAGATGACAATGCAGCAGCCCCATTGATATCATTAAATTGAAGGTTCTGCAAAGGATTCACACCATTTCCATTCGACCAAGCTGGCGGCGAAAACAAAGGACTCCATTGGTTCTCTCCAACTGCTTGTCCACCCGATGCATTGGTCGAACCATTCCCAACACCACTGTTCACTGCTTGGGTAGCATCCCACATTCCGATCGCTCCACCGGCTCCTCGCTTCTGTTGTTGTGGTGCTTGTCCAATCGATTGTGTTTGTTGAAGCAACATACTTTGCTGTCTTTGTGGCTGTGGCGGAACAACTGCACCATTTTGCGAACCTCCATAAGAACCGGTCATTTGTGCTGACATGGTCCTCTGAATTCCTCTCGGTTGTTGTTGTTGCTGTTGCTGCCCATAAGCCATCTGATTCATTGCGATACGAGCACGACTAATTTCCATATCAGGGAAATGTTGTTTGATGAATCCTGGATAATCATATCTTGGCAAATTACGACGAACCGACACATAGGTACGATTTGGGAACAATGAGAACACCCAATTATGAGCTTGAAGAAGATTGAGGAAATCCTGACGACCATCACCGTTGCAGTCACGAATCTCTTGTGAAACATCCGGGCTAACGTAATAATCGAAAAGTGATTGGATTGAAGTAGCACCACCGTGGCGAAGAAGGAATGATGCCAACTTGTAGACGCCCATATAGACTGCTGGGTACTGAAAAATAAACGATTTGAATCATGTCTTTAAATAAAAATTTTGTCAGAGTCGTGGAACTCTCCCACTACATTATTTTCAACATCTAATTCCAAAACTGTACCTGGAGAATAATCGAATCATCATTTTGCAAACGGAAGATATGTGTACGTCTCTCAACAAACTGCCGACGCTTCAATGAAGATGTACCAACATAACGGAATAACTCATCATCACCACAGTTTGACATTTGCGAGTGCAAGCTGCAACTGATACTGTTCGTTTTGAGTCAAAAAACCGAAAAATTCCGTCTGACAAACGGATTATTCCCTACCTGCTCAACTGGATTTGTTGAAGTCCGTGTCGCTGGAAAATCGCCATCAACGCCGGAATAGCTCTTGCTTCGATTGTTGGAGAGTAGGCGTCTTTTGAGTTTGGTGGTGTTGGATTCGCCGCTTCGAGATCGACTTCAACACTGTTCAGGAACAACATTTCAGCATCAGCGCCATATATTGGTTGGACGATAGTTGCCGTATATTCGCTAGTCTCGTTGAGTGATGCGTTGAATGACAATGTGAAACCGACACGAAGAACTGAGGTAAGATCGTTGAGCATCTGGAAAGGTCATATTTTTATAAATAAGGAATATAAATTATGATTACCTGGTCGCAAAAATCCTTGAGTTGAAATGAAATAACCATTTTATTTTTGCAAGTGATAAGACCCGCTTTTGCTGAGAGCCACGTCAAAATACCGTATCCATGAATTGTATCCGCTTTTGGACCATCCGCCATCGCCATCTGAACCTGTTGTTGCTGTTGAACCAACTGCTGTTGTTGTTGAGCTGCTTGTGGCGGTGGTGGAGCCACAACTTGTCCACCCATCATTCCAGTAACCATCGCGTGTTGAACTGCTGGCGGTGGTGGTCCGGCCGGCGGACCTCCGATTCCTCCGACTACTGCTGGTGGGAACTGGTTCAACATTCCACTAAGTCCGAGATGATTCTGAAGTGACCATTGTTGGTTGAGTGCATTCGCGGCGAATAGGCTCATGTCAAACGCCATTTTTTTCGTGTGTTGATGTGTGATGTGGTTTTTGATGATCCGATAACTGACACAGGTGTTTCAAGTGTCTTTATTGATCGAATCTAAAAAAAAGAGCATTTTAATTGGTTTTTCATGGAATATTTCGAAAAAAGAATTTAAGACACAAATCTAAAAAATTGTGTTATCATTTTACTTAAAGAAGAAAACCAAGGTACCAAAAGATACCAACTAGAAACCAGTGGCAACCTATGGAAGTAAATGAGCTCCATCAAACACTCCGCCCATATTTCAACAACATTATGTGCCTTTTTTATTTAAAAAAAAACTTCGAATGATAAAAATAAAATTATGGGCGGAGCATTTGAAAACTAGCGACGACAACGACGACGACGCCTCGGCGACTGCGCTCGTTTCGTTTCGCCCAGCGGTAGCGACCAATTGAGAAAGGAGAAAAAAACAACACAAAATCATCGATTTTCGTCAGTTCTGTGATAACGGGTCGTAGTGAAACACGAAAAAAAAGCAAAAGAGAAGAACATAATAAATTTTGTTGCAAGCCAGAAAAAAAGCATCAGTGGCGCCCGTCGTTGTCGCTGCCGCCGCCGCTACCAAAAAGGGTGGTTATGTTTTTTTTTTTCGTTGCAAAATAACATTTTAAACGGTTTTGTCACAATGATGATGATAATAAAATAATAATAAAACAGTGTGTGTGTATGTGTGTACATACAAATGTGCGGTTTATCAGGAACGAAAAAGGGAAAAAGAAAAAAGAATGATGATAAATGATTGGCAACCGAATAGCGTTGAGAGGGAAAACTTCCAAAATTGTTCCATAGAATTAAAAAATGGCTGTCTTTAAAACCAGATTAGTTGCACTTCCGAGCTTTCGCGATAATGGTCTCTATCGTTAAAGACAGGGGTCATGTGTATTTTTAAAGCTCCTAACAGTACAACTTATTAAATAAGGTTCATACACATAAATACAGTTTGTGTCTGTTTTATGTTGATTAAAATAAAGTGGCTACTTGCCTTTAAGGTAACTTTTATAAGCGGAATTGAAAGCAAATATTGGTCTAACCTTTGTACAAATTTTTCTGCTCAATTTTTTCTAGACCAGATCTATTATGACCCTTAAATAGAACTGGTTTAAGTATGTACAAAAATCGAGCATTAAAGATTTAAAAATCCCATTTTTCAACACCAGGTCAAAGGAAATTGCCATTCCATTCCAAAAATAAAATATTCCATTAAGACTCGAAAAAAAATCCTAAAATGGACAAAAACAAATCGCAGACAAAACAAAGGAACTAGACTGAGCGTGGGGGGTCCATAAAAAACTTGTGGGCGGGTCTTAAGAGCCGCGACAACACAACTGCGCACGCAGACAATACAGTGATTTTTTTTTGAAGAGCGCCTTGACACTTTTTGGTATTGCCCATCATTAATCGATGGGAAAGGAAGAGGGGGGATCTATAAAGATTAGGAGCTGTGTTAATTGTCCAAACGGTGATGACAATGGCTAAATTCTTCTCACTACTACGTAAATCGATACATAACAAAAAATTATCGCAAAGTTCCGAATAAATGCTCAAAACTATAAATAAACAGTACACTTGTCTTTGTGCGAATAATTCCTTCAAAATTTCCCACCAATCATACGAAAAACTCTAAAAATAGAAACACATATGATACAGTAGTTTTATTAATTGATACCTATTTTCTAAGCCCTCTCTATGTATCATATTATGTTTCTTTTGGTGTCTCCCCTCCCGTTATCAACTTGAATATCGATTTCTTTTCTCAGAGAGTTTTGCCCCTTTTCTAGTGTGCGTTGTTCCCCCCTTCGAAAAAAAAAACCGCGTCATAAGTTCGTTCAAGATCACCATTTGTTAATTGAAAAAAAGTAGAGAGAACCAACATAGACGAAAATTCAACGAAAAAATATATATTTTTCAACAAAATTGCTACTCACCAGGTTTAATTGTGAAAAATTAACCGGCTATCTTGAAACAATTAATCGATAAGTTGATTGTCCTTTTCCTCGGTTTAATGCCTCCACATACGATGGTTCGATCGCCTATAATAAAATCATAAAATTTTTCGAATATTTTTCCACGAAAACATTTGTATTCAAGAAAAACGATTCAAGGAAAGAACAATAAACCCTTTTCAATTCTGCATAAATTTCTCCATTTGCTCATTGTCTTTGGGGCATCAATCAAAAATGGAATAGAATACAACAACAAAAACAAGAAAGTGATGTGGAATATCGAATCTCTCACGTCATGAGAAATTCAACCAAAATTTTATAAAATGAAATTAATGAATCAAAATTTCAAAATTTTTCGAGGGAAATTACTAGATTTGATGGGGAAAAACTGAAAATGACATGACAACTTGAAGCTCAAAGGTAAAACATTTTCGTTTCGAATTTTGAAAATAAAGAAAAATAAAAACCTAGAAAATGTACTATTCAACTAGTTTATTTTCAATATTTTCTCGAAATTCTACCTGTTCACGGCTCAATGAGCATCATTTCCTAATAGACCTAATCCACAATAATGGTGTTACAAACTTTTTTCAAAAAACAATTCACGGTGGGATAAAAGTGAACCGAAATTGGAGGGTAGGACAATTCATTAGAAAACTAAAATATTATACGACAAAAATATTTTCGACAATTTCCTAAGAAAACAAAAATATTAGATGACAATTTCATTAGCGACTAATTCATTGGAAAACCATTTCCTTAGAAAATCGCATTGGAGCGCGTTTGCTGGAGGGTAGTCCTTGTGTTTGTAGCGTTTCAAGACGCTAACGATATTTCAGGCGCATGCGCCTTGAAATGTCTGCGTCTCTCAACGATCAGGGCCGGCAACCAATGTGACGTTGAGAGACGCAGACATTTCAAGGCGCATGCGCCTGAAATATCGTTAGCGTCTTGAAACGCTACAAACACAAGGACTACCCTCCAGCAAACGCGCTCCAATGCGATTTTCTAAGGAAATGGTTTTCCAATGAATTAGTCGCTAATGAAATTGTCATCTAATATTTTTGTTTTCTTAGGAAATTGTCGAAAATATTTTTGTCGTATAATATTTTAGTTTTCTAATGAATTGTCCTACCCTCCGAAATTGTCGTCACTCTTCCGTAAAGTCAGAACAACTTTTGCGCGCGCACAAATTGCCGTGGGCCCACACACATAAGCGTCATTTACACCGGTGTTCACAAGTAGCTTGGTGGTGTAGTGGTTATGCCTTTTGTGTGCTGTGCGCAAGGCCATGGGTTCGATCCCGGTAGGGGTACATTTTATAAAAAGTGCGTACTACCGTAGCATTGTAGTTTAGACGCGCAAAAGTTGTTCTGACTTTACGGAAAAGTAATTGTCGTCACGAACAACGCTTTGTGTGTGTACACCGTTACGACAAATTGCACATGCAAATACGCAAAAATTCGAATTTTTTAAGTTTTTGGGCTAAATACATAAAGTATGGCTTAATCTAATTTTAAAAAATTCCGAATTACAAAATTGCGTTCCTGAATAGCTGAATATAACGCGTTTTGTGTAACTGTGCCGTAGATTGCAAAAAATGCCACGCCCTAAAAACGCCCGCTTTTCTGCGTTCGAGTGAATTTTTTTATAATCGGTTCACTTTGGCCCACCGTGACAATTGTCTTGAAAACAAACAAAATTGCAAAACAAAAAGCCAATCTTTTTTTTTCTCGTCTACACAACGGGACAAGTAGCGGAGATTGAAGGAAAAGGAAACAACAGTGTCTTCATGTGTCAACCAACCAACATACGGGATTGTCGTCGATTGGATAGAGAGAGAGAGATCAAAGAGAAATACAGAAACGTGTATTTCTGTGTGTGACATTGCCCAAAATTATCTAGTTGTATATGGTGATGAAAACTTGTGGACACCAGATCATAACCTGTTATAGTTGTGTCTATTTATTAGAATATATAATACATATATAACAACACGATCGACGACGACGACGACTACAACGACTGAATGCAATGAGTGAAGTGAATGAAAATAAATGACTGTCAACCCGCTCGATCGCTACTCGTCGACGAAATGAAATAATAACCCGATTGTGTGTTCACACCTTTTTTCGGAAATAGTTTCTGGATGAAGGTTCCAGAAAAGATAGAGTGCTAAATTTAGTGAATTGTTATCAGTTTCGAAATTTTCCAAGAAATTAGAACTTAAGGACATTGGGTAATCTATATTTTAATGAATTTCTTGGTTCGCTTATATGAAAATCTAGCTTTCTCTTCGCATGGAATCCAACTTGATTCTCTTCTCTCAACCGATTTGAGGTAATGACTTCTGGACAAGCAACGTGGTACTAGTTGATGCAAGACTAAATAATGAAGTTCGTCTGTTTTTAATGCTACATATAATTAGCAGAAGCCGTTCAAATCGAAAATGGCAAACATCAAAAAATAATCTTGAACAATTAGCAAATTATGCACTTTTCAGAAAATTGTCTCAACTTCAAGCCCTTGGATGAACATCTGCGTTTCAAATTATTAACCAACATTTAAATTGAGCACCTGCCTCAATGTTCAATAGAAGACTTGTTATGGTTCTCTGGCATGTCAAAAAAGGTAATTATGCTTCAAAACCCAAAAGTTTAAAAAAGCGAAAAAAATTGAAGAGTCAACCAGGAAAACAAAAAAAAAGATGAAAGACGCAAGGAATCGAGGCGAGTTTCTTTCATGGGTTCATTGGTTTCCTGCTCACTTGTGATTGGGTTTTGGGGGGCTCTTCTCCCTCCCACTCAACTCATCTCAATGGCTACTTACTCCTAGATTTGTTGAAACAACCAATGGGGGAAGTCATGGTGTAACCACCTCTAAAGCAACAACAACCATTTCATGAATAAAAGTATGTTAATTACATGGAACCGAATAGTTAGAAAGTCTGGAGATGTAGAAATCAAAATTTTGAAAATAAGAAAAATAAGCAATCAAAGATTGAAGTTCCCGAAAGAAAAAGTGCATGGAAACTTCCATTTGATAATGATTTCAAATGTCAATGAAAATTAAGTCAATGTCTCATCAACAGTGCTAATCGTAAAAAACATGATAAAAATTAGAACTGGCCAAAAGTCGAAAAGAAACGGGAAATGTGTTTAGTGATTTTTTAAAGTTAAATTGAAGATAATACCACGGAAATATTAAAACAAAAGAACCATTGTTTCTAGATAAGTTTTGAATAGTTCAGGGTACATTTTTAATTGTCTTTTATAGTTTTGCTCTAACATGCCGATTTTCAAAAATTTCACTGCAAATGAAAGCTGGAGCATTACTAGCCTCCTTAGTAAAATTTTGAAGCTTCACCTAGTTTTCGAGTAATGTTACACAATTTTTTGTCGCCGGCTTTAAACGATCGAAACATTAAACGATGGAAAAAATTATAAAGAATAAAGAAATTCATATATCAAGGATTTCAGGTAGAGCTTTAAAATTTCAGCAAGGAATTCAGTAAGGCTCCCGCTTTCAGATTCCCTTGGGTTTGTGATAATCGGGCATGTTACAGTAAAACTTTAAATGACCGGTACTGTCAGTGGATAAGTCCCGAACAAAATGGGAACGTGCCGGTGCATTGCTTTTTCCTGAATAATAAATTGTTTCGGACAATCCTGAAGAGCGGGAGAACCCGAAGAAAAATAGTCACGAACATATGATCTGTTCGAAACCCAAATAATCACTAAAAAGACATGTAATTCGCGGTTCTCAATCCGAAAAATCAACAAAAACAAATCAACATGTGATGTGTCAAAATTAGAGCCAAAAAAGGTTCGATCAGACCTGCTTTGCTCGGTTAGCTGCACGAGCACTCTGCTGCTGCTCTCTTCCAAAAGCAACAATAACCAAACCAAAGCTAGGGGGAAACCGTCTCCGATTACGCAAACATTTCACCATAAAAGGAAAGGGATTGTAAATAGTTCATATCTGTATATGAACACACATACCCTTTGGAAAAACCTAGGATTCTAAAAAAGATCAAACAACAATCGAAATCTCTGACTTTCGATTTCATATTCTCGAAAAGAATTAAGAAACCGAAAGTTTTTTTGGGGGGAGAATTTGCGACATGAGAAAACAACAGAAACCGAAAAAAATGGAAAAAATCTCTCTCGCGAATATAGACAAAACATGTACATAATATGTTCTTCGCTATCTGTTGGTTGGCGTCGTCCATGCTGTTGTGTTCATCGCGCCAACCCTAAAAATACATTTCGAGTTGAGGAAGAATAAGAAAACGAAGCGGCTTGGCGAAGAATTAGACAGCACTTCGAAGCGAGGAGTGCGTCAGAGAACTCCACAAAACCAGCATAACAAAATTGGCTGGCGACATAGTGCGCAGATCAGAGAGGCAGAAGTTATAAACAACACCGTGAGGTAGGAGGATGGGGGAGGTCCCCCTTTCTCTTGCCGATAATAGAGAAAGGGAAACAAGACGCAGTGAATGAAGGCATCAGCAAGCGACGACGACGACGACGAGCCCAAACCGATTTTTGCGACTCGTAGTAGAGTGGTGGAACGATAGAGAATACGCAGCATAAGAGAAATAAAAATAGTATATTAAATTTGGAGTTTTACGAGAACTTTTTTTGTGAGTTGATGATGGTGATAGCAATAGCAACCCCGACAGAACACCGTATACCAGAAGGCGAGGGACGAAATGCTACCAGAAATTTGGAAAACCTCTCCCTTTTTTTTTACAGAAGTGAGTGTGAGCATTTGTTAGCCTGATAACTGAAAAAAGGAAAAACTAACAATAGTGAACTTTGTTTGAGGGCAGAAAGTGTGAGAATTGCGTAACAACGGGTGGGAGTATAGAAATTGGTACTCCTAAAAAAATGACGTGTGAAAACATACAAACACTTTTCGAAAAGACCTTGCAAAAAAACCTTGGTTTAGTGAGTTTATTTCGAAAATCGTGGATTCAGACTTGAAATTTTTGAATTCTGAAGAAAATACGAATAATTCTTTAATCCTCGAAAGTTCGACCCAAAAACATAAACATCATCAAGAAAAAGAAGAAGCTTCTAACGATGCCCATTCATTTTGTTTTGCATAATTTTCTCGTTAATTCGTCTATTTATAACCTCAAATGAGTTTAATGATGTATTTTTAGATACTCGACAGCTCTCCTTCTAAAAAATAGGAAAAAGTGGATTAATAATCCTCATCTAAAACATCTGAAACCTTTGAATAAAACTCGCCATACCATTTTTTTTCTGAAGCCCTACATTAAGATTAATAATAAAAAGATTTATCTTTTATTATGACCTTAAAGATTATCTGATAATTACAAATATTAGGGGCGACATTATTAACTTTAATTGTTTTTAAAAATCTCATTAGATTTCTAGCGAAACACTTAAAGGAGGGCTTTACGGAGATAATAAATGTACCTTAAATGAAAATAGACTTCATTCTCATTCCAAATCTATTTTTAAAATTCTCTAAAACCACTTAGAAGTCGAGAAAAAGAGCTTCAAAACAATGGCCTAGAAAACGTGTATACCTGGCCGAACTTTTTCCTATGAGTTTTTTCCTCGTGTTTCGATAATGAATAGTTATGCAGAATACTTATATTAGTCCTTTTTAAATGTTTTTTGGATTTTTCACGCTTGGACTAGTTTTCGCCGATGTACACTTTTTCTAGGCCATTGTTTTGAGGAGCGTTTTCTCGGCTTCTAGGTGGTTTTAGAAAATTTTTAAAACAGATTTGGAATGATAATGAAGTCTATTTTCATTTAAGGTACATTTATTATCTCCGTAAAGCCCTCCTTTAACGTAGACAGATCTTGAGCATACACACCAGAACAAGAAGTACTTTGTTGCTTTTGACTTCCTTTTTACAGTTTCATTCGTGTTTTAAATTAATTTTGCAAAATCGTTCTAAAAATCAACTTCCCCTCAAATAATGTTCAAACTCTTATCAAAAATAGTTTCGTTCCTTTCGCACTCAGCTGCATGAAAAAGAAAAACATGCAAGTATCAAAATCACACAAGAGACGGGTCTATAACAGAGGCACAAATCATCCAATTCGCATATTATTCGAAAGAGGAACTAGAAGGAAATACAAAAAAAAGAAAAAAAAAGAAAAAGCATGCCGCTCATCATCGACTACCACTTTCCTTCCCCCACTCAAACACCCGCTCATTCAACAAGAAACACACAACAGTGAAGAAGAAAAACTCATCGAAACCGCTCAAAAACCACTCACAAGCACCCCAGCAAAGAAGTGGAAAAAATCGTTCTGTTTGGGCATCTCTCGTCTCTTTCGTCGAATACTGATATTTTGAGCGATTCGCGACGGCGACGTCCGACGACAACGAGAAGGACGATGATTCGAAAGTGACAGTGGGGGCCCCCGGGGGCAACACACCAGCAATCGGTCGGGTGAAAACGACTGATGTTTTCAACGGGAGAAAGGGAATAGAACAAAAAAACACACAATCGAATCGAATTGGATGGATGGATGGATGGACTTTCCGGAAAATCGCCATTTTTTCCCTTATCGTGTGCAGAATTCGGTCATGAATAGAAATAGAGATCGACAAAAAAAATGAAACAACAGCCTGCTACGGAACTCAACTCCAAGCAAGGAGATAAAGTGAAAGTTCAGAAAGTGTTGCCGAGAATTCGGGGACATAACAATTCGAGAGAAATTTAAAATTTGAGAGAAAAAATGGTCAATTCGGGAGAAACGAAAATAGTTGATTTTACCTCGAAATTTCTAGCAAGAATCAAATTTTTTTGAATTTTAAATTGAGTATTCAAGGAAAACGTTAAGCTTTTAATACCCCTGATTTTCTATCAAACCGACTTATTTTGAGCATTACAATAAAAAGTCAAAAAATGTATAATTTACAATAACTGCAAAAAATGCAAGCAAAAGGTCATTTCTTTCAGGCTACATTCTTTCAGGCTATATTTGGCCTATATTACTTTCAGGCTACATGTCTTTCAGGCTATATATCTTTCAGGCTATAAAGTCTTTCAGGCTATTTTTTTCTTTCGGGCTAGTTTTTTCTTTCAGCCTATGTTTTTATCTTTCAGCCTATAAAGCGACAGTTTCTAATCTCGCTGATTTCGGTTGTGACTAATAAGCCAAGAAAACGTTTCTTCGTTTGAAAATATCCAGTAAATCGTATTCTGAAAAACAAAAGTAGCCTGAAAGACAAAAGTAGCCTGAAAGACAAAACTAGTATGAAAGAAAAAAATAGCCTGAAAGGCATGTAGCCTGAAAGACATATAGCCTGAACGTAATATAGGCCAAATATAGCCTGAAAGAAATGACCCAAGCAAAATGGGGTCCAATATTCTTCATTCACGAAAGTTAGCTCCTTGAGTATACGATGTTTCATTCGTATTTTGCATCCTCACATAACCTTAAAACAACGGTCCGGTTGCTAATTTTTTGAGTATAAGTGATGTGGGAAATCTGTATTGTAATTTCAGCTGAGAGTTCTTAGAATACCAATCCGGTGAAAGCCACAAGCAACGTGCCCATAACTTCATGAAAACGAAAGGGATTCTTCATTTTTTGAATTCTATTTTCGCCGCCTCAATCTGTAAATGTTTTTTTCGTGTCCTTCAAAAGGAAATTTCGAAAAACATTTGAGAAGAAGATGAAAATAGAATGGAAACCTAAAATTGATAAAGAACCCAGTTAATAATTTTTTTGTTACATGGTTCGTACACGCTCAAAAGAGGTGCTTCATATCCGTGAACGGTAGCTTTGAAAAATTAAAATAATCCTGTTGTAAGTTTTTTCTCCCGAATTTTAATCTCTCGAACTTAGATTTCTCTCGAATTGTTACGTCGCTCGCCGAAGCAAGACCGAGTAAAAAAAACTGCAGCAAGGACATGAACCCGTCCCAAACAAAAAAGTGAAACTTTTGAGAATAATGAAAATTGAGTTTTATTCAATGCGTTGAAATAGTGGTTTTGGATTTTTAAAGCGGTTAGAAACATGAGATGCGCGCTGAAATACGATAAAACTTTTCCAAATTTGTGAAACGGAAAAAAATTTGAAGACTGTACTGAAAATTGCATCAATTAATTTTTGTGACCAATTTACGAAAATTGTTCCTTCAAAAATTAGTCTATTTTTTCTTGTTAATCCAAGATACACCGGCTCCGTTTTTTCATAACTGGTAAGAGTCAATCGTTAAATCTCGTGCGATATAAATATTCATTTTTCAGTTGCCAATTACTTACACGAAATCGAAATGAGATCAAAAAACAATTACACGGAAAATTATACAGACTCCTTGTTACCGGTATCCGCTGGCTCTTCCGATTTTTTCGAATCCCGTTCTGATTCTTGTTTATCGCCCGAATCATCATTTTCTTCATCTTCTGCATTGTTATCGTCATCATCTGAAAAGTTAAATAAAGAAATTTGAAAAATGTGTTGTATGCAACGCTTCAATTTTTACTTGAGCTATTAAAATAAACTCGGGTACTAGTCTTTAATGATTTGAATTGAAAACATTACATGAAAGAAGAGCATATTATTTTTACAATCGGAATCATTAAATAGTTTCAACATATTTTACAAAACACTAACCAATAATAAACTGCTGGAAGTTTGCAAGAATGACGTTGAATGCTTGAAACTGATTTTTTCTATCAATAAGCTGTAAAAAATTTCAATTTTCGAACAATCTCTAAAACACTGCCTCACCTTTGCCTCTAAAACTTTCTGCCGTTCGAGCTGCCTCTCAAGCTCATCTTTCACTTCACACAATTTTCTGAAACATTTTCTTTCGCCATAATCATTTAACCATTTACAAACCTCGTCGTTTCAGTGCGCGAAGGAACTTCCTCGATGGTTTTAACAATCTTCGAATATTCTTGGCGATTACTGCAAAAGTGAACGTTCTGTTTTAAATATGGTCATAATTGTCTTACGATTTTACTATTCTGGCATCGGCTAACTCTTTTTTTGCCTCTTCCATTTTTTGGTGCGTTGCCTCGATCTAAAAGCAAAATATTTATATTCTTAATTTGCGAAAAAATCACAAACCTCTTGATCAACGTTATCGGCCAGAATTTTGAAATCTTCAGATTGCTCATTATTCATCACGGCAATTTGCTTCTGTTTCAACATTGCAAATTCAAGATTATCCAACTGAAAACTTAAATTTACTAATTTTTTCGAAAACAGAACTCACAGCTCTCATAATTTTAACTGCTTCTGCTGTTTTGAATTCATCTGAATTTCGAGCATCGCGAAAAAAATTGTTCACAGCTAAAATTCGCTTTTCTTCACCTATTCCTTCTCCATCTGCGATAAGCTTTCTTAAAATTAAATCTTCCTTCATACTGAAATTTCATATAAATACATGCATTTTTAATTTAAGTTGAGATAAACTCACGGGGTTTTTTTTTACTACGGAGTGTGGACCGGAGTGAGATAGAGCGCACTTTGCGCGCACACACACTCTCTCTGAAGAAAACGCAACAGTCTAGTGGTCTCGTTGTGCGTTCGCGGTAGGAAAGCCGCTGGATCGGTTCATCCTGAATAAATAAATTGAAATATAAATTTTGCTTTTTCTTTTCTGAGATAATGCGGAGTATGAAAATGTGTGAAAAAAGCAAATTTACTGAAAAGGAATAGGATTATTGGAAAAATTGCGATAAAATGCGAAAAAATGCAAAATGGTAACTATCTATTCCCCTAAGGAATTTTTATACAAACACCGAAACTTCCGAAATTACTTTCAAAACGCGTGTAGACATCTAACCTTCACCTTTTTGGTTTTAACTTTTTCTAAATTTCCGTTTTGGTTTTTTAAAGTTTGAAAAACTCTCAAAAATTAGCAAATTTAGTGTTAAAATTTTAAACTGCTAAGGATTTTTAGATACAGCTTAGATCGCACTAATTCTTTCTTTAGAACAGGCCCAGGCATCACAAAAATAAGAATTTGTTCTTGAAAAAACATGAAATTTTGTAGAAGTAAAGAAAAATGCTCAAAACGTTCACCCCAGTTCAAAAATAAATGGCAGAAGACAATATGGAAGAATTTTTGCACAATAGTTAGGCCGCAATCTGTAAGCGCGCTCTATCGATGACGGTCTATTTTTTCAATGCTAGTAGTAAAAAAAACCCCGTGAAACTGGAAACTTCACAATGTTACGATTGAATCAACGAGTCGACACAATTTTATGAAATGAAAAATATCGAATAGTTAACAGAACTCCGCATTGGCACGCAAAAATTCAAATTGTAATTTTCAGGAAGACTAGCATGAGAAGGAAGCCTTTCGCGGTTAAAAAAAGCAAGTGGCGCATCGCCTTTACAGAAGAAAACGAAAACCTTCAACTTCGCTTCAAAAAACAACTTTTTTTTCGTTATTGGCCTCTTTTTCATAACACGTATTTTTTTCAATGAAATAACGCGAGCGTATTGTAGTTTTTCCTTTTTCGAATGTAGTTTTTGTTTGGGATGTGCAACCGGAATGGGATGTGAAACAAAATTAACTCTTCAAAGAAGATTTATAACAAAATCTTTAACAACGACATTTAGGCCTTTGATTCGACAGCTCTGACGTGACGCTTGTTGTTCTTTCTGGCGAAGCGAAGGTTCTTCAAGAACTTTGCGTCGACTCCTTTCATTGAGAGGAAGACGTGGGCCTTTGGCTTCTTGATACCATTACGGTGAGCCTTTCTGTCTGAAAAAAGAAATTATATATTAAAAATTATTTTAATTTAAACACTTAAAAATCTACACCTTAAGAACTATTAATTTAGTGTAGAACTAAATCGAACTTAAAATTAGAAATTCCTAATTAGGATGAAATGATCTAAATGCTCAATATTTTTTTCAAAAATCACAAAGAATGCAGTTTCACTCAAAACTCCCAAACAAATTGGCTCTTCCGTCTTCTGTTAAAAATTCTATTTGGCGCTATAGAACCAATGAAACACAAATGAGGCTTTAAAATTTCTCAAAGACAGCCAAAATATCAAATATTTGGAATTAAAAAAAACTTACTTTGGTTGTGATTGGTATGGTTCTTCGACTTGGCCATAGCGGAAACGGTTAACCCTGAAAAAATACTATTTATGAAATCTTATTATTGTCGACTAAAAAAAGCGGTGAACGATGTTTGAGAAAAATCAATAGTTTCACTTGAAATCAATCAGAAAAATATGTAATTCGTAATATTAAGAACGAAAATAAGAAGATTTTTGCCGAAATTTATCGAGATTAATACTTTTGCCACAGAGAATCGAAAAAAAAGAACAAAAATCGATGTAAAAACATTAGGAAAAACGGAAAACCAAAAAATAAAAAATTTCTTACACTTGCGGTGTACTGTAGCAGCTAGTGGCGTGTGTGAACCGGCGTGGTGAGACCCACGAAGAGGCAGAGTGTAGGTGAAAGAGACGTAAACAGTGGAATAATTTTTTGAGGTCTTTTGATGTTTTCCTTGAATTTTTCGCATTTTAAACGCGTTTAGACCGGAAATTTTTTGACAAGATATATTGTAAAAAATTTGCAAAAAATCCATGATCAGAAATAATGTCATCCACGTTGCTTTACAATTTCTTCAGTGACAAATTCAGAAGTATTTTAAATTTAACATAATATTTTTATTTTCCAAATTCTTAATAAAATAAAATTTAAAAAATGAATAAATTCAATTAAAGTTTCGCTTAATATCCAGTGGAGGCGGAATCGGCGGCCGGGGCTGTCGTAGCTTGAGGTGAAGTTACGGAAACTCTGTTTGGTGCACAGCAAATACACAATGGTTCACGTTTCAACACTATTTTGAAGCCGACGATGTCTGCCTGGAATAAAAATATATTTAATAATAGATGCATGTTTAAAACCTCGGACACTCCGGTGTTGCCAATGCGAGCGGCCATCGCACAACATTTTTCGCAAGCATCGGTCCCGTGGGCATCCTGGCAGAACTTAGTGACTGGGCGTGCTGAAATATTTCGTTATATTTTTTTTAAACTTTGTTATTTAATTTTTTCAAAACATTTTCTATGCTGGTCGGAAAGTAGATAATTTCCTTCGATTGAGCAGACGTAACCTATAAATTGTTACTATTGAGTCCACATTTTGAATATTGGAAACCCACCGTCAATCAGTGAAGGAAAATTATATTGTGGTGGTCCATAACTCGGCGGGACACCATACTGAGCCTTGAAAAATGGAACGTATTTTACAAAACATTGATAAAATCGGAAGTATCTACCTGAGAAACAACGAGCAAAACTGAAAGAACAGCGATTTGAAACATTGCAACAATGAGCTTTTCTCATATCAATCACAAGCTTTTAAGCCTTCCATTGCTTGAAAAAAAATATTTAGAAAAAAAACAGATATGTTTCTTTTTCGCCCACATTGCGCCGCCTATAATCTAGGAAGTTCAGACATTTTTCAATAAAAAATATATATCACGAGGAAGAATTTATTGAGATTCATCACAAGAGTTATAAAATTTTAAAACCGTCAAAAAGTGATATGGCACCTAAATGAGTAAAAAAGGATATTGAAAAACATAGAACAAGAAACATTTGAAAAACTACAATAAATAATTTCATATCTATCACAAGCTATTGTAAAAGAATATTAAACAAAATTGCAGACTCCCTGGTCTGCTCGGCCCCAAATATCATAATTGGCGACGTCCACTCCCGCCTGCAACATTGGCAATGTTGTCGGGCGTCGCCCAGCGGAATATCCGCTCTGAATATTTAACTTTTTGCACAATTAGTTTAGCACACGGTGATTATGAATATTCTTAAAGAACGGTTTGGCAGTCCTGCTTAAAGGGTTTCTTTACTGAATTTGGATTTCTATTCCATTTTCATCTTCTTCTCGATATTTCAAAACCTGTAAAATCAAAAAATTTTTTCGAAATTTCCTTTTCTAGTACGCGAAAAAACACATTTTCAAATTAAGGCTGCAAAATGGCCTAACTGGTAGGCCTAACGCGAGAGCCTACGAGGCCAACGCGATATCTAACGCGAGAGAGTGCACGCGAATTTGAGAGTGTTTGCAATTGTTAGGCCATACACCGCCTTAATTTGCATATTTGTTTTTTCACGTACTAGAAAAGGAAATTTCGATAAATTGTTTTTCTTCTACAGGTTTTCAAATACTCTGAAGAAGAGGAACATGGAATTGAAACCAACATTCAGTAAAGAGTCTCTTTAAGGCAGAAATAATAAGCTAGATTTTTTTTCGTACTTTTAATGGCTACATTTTTTTTAAATTCTGAAAATACAAAAAAATTTTATTGAAAAATATGACCTTGTCTAAAAGTAATGTGTTGTAATAAGTAGTGCAGTGCCTTTAAATGAGTTTTGTGAAAAAGTTATAAATTCATACGTATTTGAAATTTTAAAAAGGTACGCACGATCCGGGAAAACGAGGTTCGTAGAATTTAAGTATTTAAAGATGATTCAAAGAAATAAATAGTAATTTCTAAATGTTTGAAAAAAAAGTGCTGCAAAAGAATTTCAGGCAGTAGCTTTTTCGAGATTTGGAACTATGTTATGACGATTTTTGAAACCTTTTAAAGCTATAAAAGTATGTAAGAGTAGTATAAGGAGAATCTTCATAGGTTCTCATTATAAAAAAAATAAAAGCTTCAGAATTATACACTGTCTTATAAGTAAAAGGAATACGCCGGAACGTTCTTATTTTGTTCTCGAACAAGTCCCGGATAATCTCGGACAACTACATTTTTGCGCTTTAATGGCCGATTTTCATAAATCGACCTTACTGATATCCTAACTGAAAGTTTAAAGCTCCACTTATAATCCTTGATAGTGAAATATGTATTTCTTTTGCATTATTTTGCATTATTTGCATTATAAACGAGACAAATGCATAACACCACTCGAAAAATAGATAAAGCTTCCAAATTTCATCAAGGAGGTCAGCAATTCGACCGCTTTCATTTCCCGTCGAGTTTATGAGTCATGTTAGAGGAAAACTGTAAATGTCCGGGACTTGTCCACGTACAAAATGAGAATGCTCCGATGCACTGCTTTCTCTGAGTTCGACAAAATGTCGGAAATGTCATTTCAGAGTTTGTCATTTCAAAATGTCATTTCAGAGTTTTTAAACTCTGAAATTAAAAAAAAACTAACCTCCATATGTTATGGCATCGGCCACAACGGTAGATACCAAGATCGGTTGGCACTCCCGACTTGGCAACTGCCTCCTCCTCCTCTTCCTCCTTTCCTTCTTCTTCATCCTCTTCGTCCTCATCCATTTTGGTGTCATCTTGAACACCATCCTTTTCCTCAACGCCACTAGGAGCTGGTTCATCCAGCTCCAGGTCGAAGACCATCACGTCGTCCTGAAATCGTTCTTTTCAGTTCAAAATTTCAGAATTAAAGTTTATAATTGGTTCTTCAAAACACATGTTTTTTCCGGTTCCGGTTCTGAAAATTGAATTGCTAATATAAGCTAAAAACTAAGTTAAGTTAACGTAAGTTTAAGATACTGAAACTGTTTCTTTACTTTTTAATTTGAACCGAGTTAGGAGCCGCAAAAATAGTCCCTTTTCGACTATGAACTTTGATCGGAGTTCAAAAATAATAATACTTGCTAAAATTATTTGCAGTCAAAAAATAGAAAAGAAAATCTACTTTCATAAGTACCTTAAAATTTCATTTTTCTATGAAAATTTTTAATCGAGTTATGATGTTTCAAAGTATCATCAAAACCTAAACTCAGAGAGAATTTGTCTATTAATACTGTCAAGACAGCTTTTAAAAAAGCTTTAAAAAATTATTTTACGAAAATTTGTTTGATTTATAATTATTGATTGGTTAACTGAAGTCAAATCACGATATACACAAGAAACACATTTTCCTTTTCAACTCGAATATTAAAATATCTACTCACTTTGTAAGACTCAATGATGGCTTTGAACTCCGAATATTTCATATTAATTTTCTGAAAATTAAAATCTATATTTAAGAGCGTAGTAAATTATTACGAGAAAATGTTGGGAAAGAAGAAGAGAAATTAGTAGAAACAGACGTATATTCCGAATACATTCAGAATGATCTCATGATATTATAAGAGTACCATCCGTTTACCGATCAACTCTTGTGAATACAACCTACTCTTAAAACAAAATAAATCAAAAAAAAACTTGTGAAAATTATAAACAAAGTGCGAAAAATACAAGAAAAATGGTCGGAAATTTTTGGGGGGTCTAAAGTTGGGAAGTTACTCCCTCGAACGTAAGAACCTCTGTGGAGTTTGTCAATTTTTATTTATTTTTCTTATTCTTGTTTCTTATGTCTTTTTTCAGGCAGTGATGCTCAGCGGGAACTTTGTGAAAAAAAAACGTAAATTTCACGACTATTTGTTTTCAGAAATTAGACAACAGAGCTACAATAATATTTTCAAAACATCATATAAACTAACGAACAACAGAAATTATACAGAAAAACAATTCTCAGTAGAAGAGAAAGAAAAACTCCCAGAAAAATTAAACTTCTGTTATATGAAATTTCATCATCATTTTTGCAGGTGTCAAAATCGAGGAGGGCATGTTTAAAAGAGTTTTCATGGATAGTTTCAAACGAATCGATATCCATAATGATTTATGCCAAAAAATGAAATAAGGATTTTGGCACTTTCTGACCAACTAACTTCTCAAAAGTTTTTTTTGTAACTTGCACTTTTAAAAAAAAATTTATTGTAAGCGTGGGTTGATATGGTCAAAAGGAGTCAAACCAAGTCAAAGTGATGGTGAATTACAAAATATATGTGAGAGGGAATATGAAGTAAATTTGGGCAAAAACTTTGAGGGACCATAAAAGGCTCCTAGGAGTCCGTCGGCAAAAAATGAAAACGGTTTCTTGTAGACTAGAATATGACCTTTCCAATGAGCTATCTCAGATTCAAAACAATTATCCTTAGTTCGTATACTTCAGTTGTTAAGTTAAGAAATCACGGATAGTTAAGAAAACCTTTAAAATTGATATTTAGGAAAAGTTTTTTGAAACAACAAAAAATAAAAGAATGCCTAAAAGCACATCTGTTCGCTTTGTTGTTTTTTCGATATAACATAGATATTTAAATCGATCTGACAACATATTAGGCAGGCACAGAATGACATCAATCAAAATAAAACTCCCAACTTCAATAATTGTAAACTGTTCGAAATATAAAATCAATAAATTCCAAAATTATTTTTTAAATAATATAATTCTTAAAAATGTGATGAAACATTTGGATCCCACTAACTTAGAGTGTCATTTAATTTCAAAATGTTTTCCAACTTATAAAATTCCAGTTCTTTAATTTCTCAGGAAAATGTGTTATGTTTCTTATCATGCTTCCAATGTTTTGAAATGAAACTATTTAACTATCATCAAAAATTTCCCTTATCAGACTTTTCTGGTTTAATGAGCGTTCGCGCTTAACGAACGCTTGAAATAAGGTATACTGACAAAAACGAAATAATGGCGGGCTCCCTATTTAAAAAAGAAAATTCTATCAAATTTTAGAAAAAGAAGAAAGTATGACAGTTATTCAAAAAAAAATTATAATCTGAGAAAAAAAGGCTGCGAGTTTTCCGTGATGAGAAAGGAAGAGGAGGGCGGGCGTTGCGCCTGTTTTTTTTTTCATTGGCCATCGACACCGCCTGTTTCGAGAAAAGGGACATGCGCCGTAGATGATCAGTTTGCTTTTTTTTTTGAGTGTTTCGAAATACAACGGCGTGTTTGCTGGGGAGTAACTTGATGGGAGGGAAAACATACGAATTGCTTAAATCGAATGACTAATATTAAATGAGAAGAGATGCTTAAAATTTAAGTGAGACCCTGTCTTTAACAGTGATTTTAAAAAAGTTTTTTAAAAATCTAGAAAATGTACATTGTTATTGTCAACTCAAATATTCTTGATCATGCAAGTTGGTTTTGACCTACCCAGAAAAGCTAAGTCTCTCAAACAGTCGTGCTATTTTTAATCGCGAGGCGGTTGCGCTGCGGTCTTTTAGTAGAAAATGGATGATCCAAAAATTTTAAGCTGACAATAATTAAATTAAAAATATGCATTTCTCTATTTTAAAATTTAAAACTATTAAAATTTGTCAAATAAAAGCCAAGATAATTGAGATTTTAGGCCAAATCAAATGTTTCCCCTTCCTTATTATTTTTTCAAAGTTTTTTATTTATTTCGAAACAACCAAAAAAAGAACAATTACCAATTATTCATAGAAAAACAGAAAAAAAAATAAAAAGAACATGTTTAGATAAAAGGTGTATAAAGTTGCAAAACAGATTAAAAGCAAAACAAAATAATTGCCGTGCCATTTTTCGAGTTGCTTCCAAAAACAAATTTTCCAATTATGAAAGAAAAGAGACACAAACACATTAATATGTATCTAGCATGATCTTAATAATTTCGCCGGCTATTGATTTCTCTTTGGTGCTGGATGAAAAAAAGAAAAAAAGAAATAGCAATCTATTGGTTTTGAGAATACTTGTTAGTTTATTTTTCATGAAAGGCGGAGCTACAGTAGTTTCGAAGAGAAAAGAAGAAAAAAAAGTGTTGAAGGAAAAATAAACATGGAAAAAATGATATACTTTTTGAGTTTTTATAACAACTTTCGAGGGGGAAAAAGGATATTGCACCATCATTTCTTGCAGGTGTCGCCATTGATTTGTTTCATGGCGGTTGAAAATGAGTTCAAAGGAATGCGAATTCTATAGAAACTTATGTTGAAAGAACAATTTGAGATTTTTTTTTATTTATAGCCTTTTATTGCCCTAATAGAATGCATATTTATTGATAAAAACCACTGAAATGATGACGACAAAAAATAGAAGCTTCGAAAATTAGAAAAAGGTCGTCATGTTGCCAAATGAGGTTTCCGATTGTGATTCCGATTGATGTGTTCCAGTTTTTTTTCAAAGCTTTTGAAGACCGGGTTGAAAATATTCTTTCCGAAAGCCATGCATTTAGGGAGTTTCTATGTGATGCCTTGCCTTTTTCTCAACCAAGATTGGAGAAGCTGAAATACCTTAAATTTACTTTCTAACTATAATAATTTATGACTAAACGTTTTATTCTCTCATTTTTTTGAATAAGCAGAATGTTATGTCAGTTATTCAGTCAATAATTCGAAATGGGTCAACTAAAAACCAAGGGACAACAAACTATCAAAATTCTCAATAAATGGGACCTAAAAACATTTAATCATAAAACAATTTATCAATAATTAGAGTTGTTAGTAAATGCAACACAAAATGAAATCACAATATTTAAGGCAATTAACCGGGATGAGATGGGATGAATGAAGTTGATAACAAAAAACAAAAACAAAAATATATTATGTGGAAAAAACCATTCAACTAAAAAAGTTGTTAAATTAGAACAACAAAGTGAATTAATTATGGATGCGGTAAATGATCTACAACTTGATAATAGAACCAAATAACGAAGATCAATAAGATGCACCTAGATCTGTTCATTGGAATCGCTGCTTCCTCTTCATTATCAACCTCCAAAATTGACTTGTCAACCACCGAAATGGGATAAACCCACATTCTTCGGCAAACTTCGCAGTGAATACCCGCGTTCCATGGATTGATCATTGCCCTGAAATGTTAATTTTTGTTAGTACGTCAAAATGCGCCAATCAAAACATCACATGCAAACTGAAATTGATAATTCTTCGAAAAAAAACTCAAGATAAAACCAAATGAATTATGCTAGACTTTTCACACTTTTTTGAAATGATAACGGTAGTGTAGCATTTTTCTTAAATTTTTTATTACAAAACCTTGTTTTAAAGTTTTCTTAACAATCCCTCCTAATTTGTTTCTAAATCTACTCTTTTTTCATACCAAACCGCTAATACAACAAGAAAAAACTCTGGTGAAGATGGATTTTTGCTTCAAGAGTGAAAAACACAGTAACAACTCCATTTGAATATATCAAAGCCATTCATTGTTTCAATCGGCGAATTAAAAGGAAATCATTATCTAAATTCTAAAAAAAAATGTTCAAGTTACACTTTTCCGGGTAACTTTCATCAATCTTATTCATCATATTTTTTTATTTTTCCGGGTAAATTTCTTGTATCTCTAGGGGTTAATAACAAAACAATACATAGTATATAACAGTCTCTAGTTACTATTGATCAATAATTTTACCTTTTTCTAATTGTTGAGAGACGGATATTTATGATTTTCTTTCACCAACCTCCATTCATAATCGCAATTCTTACAGTGATAGTTTCCCATGTGCTGGGGGTACCAGTTTTTAACGTATTCCGCAGGGTCGATTTCTTGCGCATCATTCATATTTTCCGGTACGTTTTCATTATCATCATCTTCAAAAGCGATGAATAATGTTTTTTTCCCTGGTACCTCGGTCATATCCTCATCGAACTGGAATACTTGAACTTGGTCCTGAAAAATAATTTTTTTCAAGGAGGAGTTATCGGAAAAATGAAATGGGAATTCTAATATAACCCCTGTCGGATCATCTCAATATTATTTTTTTAAAGTTTGGTTTTTGGTTATTGTATTAGGTTGTCCCGAAAGTTATTCACTTTTTAAGATTTTTTTCAAACAAAAATTTATTAATTGAAAACAATTATCAATGAGTGATTTATCGGCCATGTTGTTGGATGGCCTCGTGCCAACGCAGTGGAAGTTGTTCGATTCCCTTTGCGTAGAATTCCGGGGGCTGGCAGGCGAAAAAGTCATCAAGGTACGATTCCAGGTGCTCTCGGTCGTCAAACTGCAAATCTTTGAGAGAGTTTTGAATTGGGCGGAACAAATGATAATCAGTTAGGGCAAGGTCCGGACTATACGGTGGATGTGGAAGAACTTCGATATCCAGCGCCTGCAGTCTGTCCTTGGTCGTCAAAGCGACATGTGGTCTTGCATTGTCATGAAGTAAGAGAATCCTTGACTAGGGAAGTGCACTCTAGTGTACACGACTCTGAATTAAAGGTTTAGTGAAAATGAAAGGACCATAATACAATAATAAACTGTGAGAATAAAAATTCTCAATGCGGCGGTTTTCCTCACTAACCCACGTGTGACGTCATCACAGCCAAAACGCACAGTTACAACAACAGTCATTTTTTAACAGCATGTAGCTTTGGAACCCCTGAACCAATTTTTATGTTTTATAGCTCATTAGAAGGAGAAAATGTTTTTCTTTCAGAATATAACAATATACATAGTTAAAAACAAAAAACTGTCAACCGAGAATCAAAAAAACTGAACGTGTTTTAGTGATATGCAGAAAAATGACCTATATATTTTTTTTGAAACATAGAATTTTTTTGAATTTATGATTTTCGAATTCTACTGGATCACGTACGTATTACGGAAGTAAAGTTATGTGCGCTTGCCGTTGAGTTTAGAGAAATAAATAGCAAAAACAAACATTTTTTCGTACTTTTCACTCATTATATGTAGTCTTGTGATGGAAACAGCTTCTCAAACATAAGAAAACTATTCTTTTTTTCAAGTTTTTCACTTTTTCGGATTTTATTCTTTTCGATCTCGTGTTTAACGGAAGTTTTAATCATTTTATCAGAACATGTTGTGACATTTTTCGACAGACGCATGCAGAATTCCCAATTTCGAAGAGGGAAAATTTGATATCAATTCTCAACTTGTTATATAACCAGATCAACGCCGATCGATATAATGAGCTCGTCAAAGAAGCATTTTTCTTTGAAGCAATACGTTGCAGGTGCATCGTAACCTTCTGGATGATTTCGGAGAATACCAGCTTTGAAAAATGCTTCTTTTACGAACTCTTTATATCGATCGGCCTTGATCTGGTTGACAAGTTGAGAATTGATATCAAATTTTCCCTCTTTGAAATTGGGAATTCTGCATGTTTCTGTCGAATAATGTCACAACATGTTCTGATAAAATGATTAAAACTTCCGTTAAACACGAGATCGAAAAGAATAAAATCCGAAAAAAATAACCGAAAAATTGAAAAACCTGAAAAAAAAGAACAGTTTCCTTACGTTTGAGAAGCTGTTTCCAATACAAGACTACATATAATGAGTGAAAAGTACGAAAAAAATTTTGTTTTTGCTATTTATTTCTCTAAACTCAACGGCAAGCGCACATAACTTTACTTCCGTAATACGTACGTGATCCAGTAGAATTCGAAAATCATAAATTCAAAAAAATTCTATGTTTCAAAAAAAATATATAGGTCATTTTTCTGCATATCACTAAAACACGTTCAGTTTTTTTGATTCTCGGTTGACAGTTTTTTGTTTTTAACTATGTATATTGTTATATTCTGAAAGAAAAACATTTTCTCCTTCTAATGAGCTATAAAACATAAAAATTGGTTCAGGGGTTCCAAAGCTACATGCTGTTAAAAAATGACTGTTGTTGTAACTGTGCGTTTTGGCTGTGATGACGTCACACGTGGGTTAGTGAGGAAAACCGCCGCATTGAGAATTTTTATTCTCACAGTTTATTATTGTATTATGGTCCTTTCATTTCCACTAAACCTTTAATTCAGAGTCGTGTACACTAGAGTGCACTTCCCTAGTGAGGCTCCTGGACGAAGGAGTTGGTGTTGATCGTACATTTTTTGTATTTGGAGAGAGTATAGGTCCGCATTGACATTGGCTCGATCTGGAAGAAGTTCACGGTTGATAACGCATTTCTTGTCCCACCAAATCGAAAGCATCACTTTTTTTCCCTTTGACGTCTGTTTTTGGAGTTTCTCCAGCTGCTACCCATTGAAGCTTTCTACTATGATTGAACAAAGCACATCACTTTTCATCTCCAATGAAAATATTTTGAATACACTCCGTGTTCCGTTTTCGGCTGACCAAAGACAAGGCAATGGTGCAACGCATGTTCTACTGATCATCAGTCAAGTCGTGAGGAACAAGTTGACCAAACCTTGGCTCTTTCCACTTGCTCGGAGGTGGCTGTGTACTGTTGTTTTGTGTAGCCCAAGTGCCGAAGACACTTCACGAACACTTCATCTGGGCTCTTCCTCCAGCTCCTTCTGGAAACGCTCGTCGATTTCAAGCTGATGGCGTCCGTATAGTGACTTGTTCGAGAGTTCGTCGTCACCTTCTTTGAAGCGATTGAACCAGAAGTTCACAATTTTGTATTTGAGGGTGTCCGTGCCTGTCGCATCGCACAAATTTCGATGAGCAACAGCGGCTGAATGTCCCAAGAGGAACTCGTAAAGGAAACAGCCCCCGTAGGTATGTTTATCTTTCAAGAGAAATTCCGTCATAATAAGGATTACCTGGAATACGGAAACACATATTCATTGTGAAAGACTTAATGCATAAAATAAAAAAATAAAAACGGAAAAAAACTCCTCGATAAATGAACGAGGTGAAACAGAAAAAAAAGTGAATAACTTCCGGGACAACCTAATATTTAGAAAACTGTAGTGAGTAAATGAGTTGTTTTTTGTGTTTAGTATATTGGACTGATGACCAACTCGTCTTGAAGAACCCTTGGTTTTAGTGGCACAATTGAAATAAAATCTTTATTTTCCAACGTTTCGGTTTTTAAAACCATCACCAGGGAAACTGGTATAATCACCTTTAGTATTGACAACTCAAATATTCTTGATCATTTTTATGTAGGCTGCCCAACCTCACAGACGCTCCGCACGCACGCACGCGGCTGCCCACACTCAACACGCTGGAAAATCAGCGGGAAAATAACTCAGACAAGCGCGGAATCCATTCAGAGTCGATTCCAGCGAAGGAATGAAAGAGGAATGAACTCGAGTTGCCCCTGAATGCGCGAACGAACTAGGGGGGAGTGAGAAATTGCGCCGATACCGACATACCTTCCGAATTGGTTCGGAATACGTTCCGCTATCTTTCCAGTTTCGTTCCAAAGTTTTGGAACGGATTCGGGGGGACGCGCGAGAAAAACGTCAGTGAACGTAATTGATGGCTCAAATGCGAGCACGGCTTTTTTTTCAAGAATAAATGTATTTATTTTTTTGTAAATTTATATTTTCCACAGTTTAGTTTTAAAAATTTTCACTTCCAGATAAAAAATGAACTTTGCGGATGAATCAGATGTTATGAAATGACCGAAAATGTTTCGATGCAAGGTACAATTTTTATTTTTAGTTTTAAATAAATAAACTTAAAATTTTAGGTCATCTTATTTCTAGAAAATAACTTGTGATTCGAAACCTGGCTACTTCGTTCACTTACGAGTATGATGATTATTTGAGGGTGATTTCAATTCAACCAGTGATTAAAAAAAGTGTTTTCGAATCGATTCAGGTAATATTTATAGACATTTTCCGATAGAAAATACTCTTCTTACAGATTTCCTACGATGAAAGAACGGGTCATGAAAGCAGAGTCAATCGGTTTTCAATTATTCGAGATTCAACAACAACATGAAGCCCCATGGCTCAATGGTAAAACTAACCGATAATTTTTATGTTGAGAAATATTTACTGTTTTTTTTTCATTTTTTGTTATTATTCCGCTCTCTTTTCTTTATTAATAAACCAAAAAGTTTTCCATTTTCATCTCTGCACATACACACACACACACGCACACATACATGTATTGCCCCCGATTACGCCCCATGCGTTTGGGGGGAGCCGTTTGGAATGGATTCCCGGTGCATTCAGGAATTAATTCGGGCCGAGTTCGTTCTGAATGAATTCCACGGTTGTCTGAGTAACGTTTTCAAATTTTCCAGTGTGTTGAGTGTCCGCAGCCGTGCGTGCGGAGCGGCTGTGAGGTTGAGCAGACTACATAAAAATTATCAAAAATATTTGAGTTGTCAATACTAAAGGTGATTATACCAGTTTCCCTGGTGATGGTTTTAAAAACCGAAACGTTGGAAAATAAATATTTTATTTCAATTGTGCCGCTAAAACCAAGGGTTCATCAAGACGAGTTCGTCATCAGCCCAATATTCAGAAAACGACCTAATTCATTAAAAATGTGTTGCTGTACAAAACAAAGCAGCATTTTATTTTTAACTCATTATTTGTGTCTATTAGACCAATTATGGAAAATTTGTACGTGCGCCGGAATACGTAAAAGCAGTATGTTCGGTAGTGCGCATTTTGATTTGGATTATTTCTACAGTATATTCTTAGGTATTTTTAAGTTTCTCCGTAGATTCAATTTCAACACACCTTGTAGTAGGCCATGTTGTTATCCGATTGATTCGTTTATGACAGCGAATGGGCGTGGGTAGTTTACTAGAATTTGTAATGTTTTAAAGTTTGTAGAAACAGAAACAGGATAAGAAGAAACAGAATAAAAGAATCTGGTGAAAATCTGAAAAATGGATTTGACACAAAAGGTTAAGTCGAAACTAAAATCTGACAAGAGAAGTATCGGACTAATAAAAAATGGATCGGATTAGATGTTCATGAGAAATAATGATCCAGAAAATCCACGAACATTTTCGTACATTGATTTAAAATCTTAACATGAAGCCTTTTTCAATTAGAATCATAAAAATAGTTACAATTTGACGAATATATGTATTTTTGGATTGCGAAAGCTTCCGATTCGAGCAAAATTCTTCGAAATCAAGTAGAAAACAGACAGCAAAATACATGTGCGATTTTGAGTCATAAAATGGAACTTCAAGAAAACATGCACATGCACGTATGTTCCCAAATTTTGAATATCGATTTTTTCATGCAGCAGATGTGAGCGATGTTTTCAGTTGAAAAGAGTGCTCACACTAGTTCCAAAATTTAGAGATAAAAATTAGCTGATGTTTGTTCTTGGAAACTGTTTGATTCGACTTGATTTTCTTTTAAAGTGTTTGTTTACTCATTTTCAATTTTGGTATTAATAGATTCAGAATCACCTATAATTAACGGAATCGGCAAAAAAAATCAGTTTAAAAGCTTCATTTCGCCAAAAACGGTCCTCGAAAACCCCAAAAACAAGTGGTGGCACCTTCCGTTTTGCACTGCCACCGCCTGTTTTCGGCACTTTTTCGGGAGCAGTTTCGGACCCGCGGGCTCCGGAAAAATTTTTTTTTTGGTTAAATTCATTAATAATTGGTGCTTCTGAATAGATTAAAACAAAAATTGAAAATCAGTAAACAAACACTTTAATATGTTCCATGTTTCAAAATTTTGATATTACGACGTTTATATTTAAAGACAGTGTCATACTTATTTTGTTCTCTTTTCAAGGGATTCGTAGGTTTACAGTTTTAAATATATAAGTTGGCGCCAAAATGTCTGATGTAATTCATCTTATCATTTTGAATGCTCTTTCTGTATTGAAATCAAAAACGCCTATCAGTTTGACATATTGTTTACTGAATTTATTTATTTTTTGATAATTTCTAAGGTGATTTCTCACATCATAGAAATGTACCAGAAATAATGTAAAAATAACAAAAAAGTATCTCAATTTTTTCAATATGACACCAGTGAAATGATGCCACATAATGCTATGACAGCTTGAAAAACTCTGAAAAATATTACTTGCAGGAAGATAGTCAACAACCTATATTTAAAAAATGATACACTGTTCGAATGCGAAAGGAAATGATGATAATAAATTAAGAAAAGATTGCTTTTTTTCGCTTGTTTATTCTTACTCATTGATTTATATTTTCTGTTTTTGGAAAAGGGAGTATGTAAACGTCAATAACTATTACATGAAATAAGTCGAGAGAGGAAAAAACAGTAGCTGACTGTGTTTTGCGTGTGAAGTTGCATCCGAAAATCTTGAAACAATGTTTATATATATATATAATGATTCAAATCGTATGATTTCTATCTGAGAAAATACATAATTTTTTTCAGGAACTCTGTGCTAATTTTGACAGGGCGAGGGTTTAAACTGTTTCGAAACAACAGAGTTTGAGTCTAATTTTTATTAATAAAAGCGTGTTCCGAAACTTAAACTCATTATCCTAATCAAATAGGAAATTTCCTATTTTTTCACCAAAAAAAATCCGAAAATGGTCTTGGAGAAGCCGAGATAGTCGAGATTTTAGGCCATTCGAAATATGGAGAGAAAAATCAACAAGTGTGGTAATGTTTTCTTTATCAGTTTTAAAATTTTCAAAAAAATGGCTATCAGGGAAACAAAAATTTACAACTTTATAAAAATAATCGACCAAGAACAAAAAAGACAAATGTTTTTGTAAAAGATGCAAACACACATGAACAGCTCGAAAGTAGTCGGTGTGCGTTAGAGGGTCGAGTTTTTTTTTCCATGGATGGGCGGAACTTAAAGGGAGGATGTCATCGATAGAATGATGAACAAATTCCAAAAAAAAAAGATTATATATTTTATTTTTAGTTTAAAAATATATAATAGGAAGAAAACAAATTCGACTATCACTTTTTGCAGGTGTCTCTATCGATTGAATAAATAATAATTGAATAAGTTTCATGGAGGTTTAAAAATGAGATCAAAGGAATGCGATTTGTACAGAAACGTAAAGGGGGGGGGGGGGGATTTGGAGTTGCCGATTTGATTTGCCAACCGTCTTAAAGACAGCGGTTCAGTTAATTTTAGAGCTTTCATTCATTAGAACAATGCAATTTATTCGAAATTACACCGATAAATACACGCTTCATAGCAGCCGTCCAAAGTTGAAAAAATCAAAATTTGAATGTGGCTACATATTTGCATTGTTCTTTGGCCTGGGCTCCCATTCGAATTTTTTTTTTTGCCTTGGATTTGGATCGTGTTAACTGACCATCTGCCTTTAAAAGTTTACAAAATATGACGATGATAGCATTTATTTCAAATTTTATTTTTAATCAACGATTAAATGCTTTTGATTAAAAAAATTGATTTTTTATGTGATTATGAAATGAGCATTCTTTCTAGAAAAAGGGAAGAAAAAGAAAAACATATGATTTCTTCCTGATAAGATGAAAAATGTGAAATGGGACGACGACCCTCCATCCCTGCAACAAGTTCGAATGATGTAAAAAAAAATATCTGTTGGCGCATTGTTTCTCATCTCGTTCCAAACTAAATATGGAAAATTTTGTTTTTGTTTCACTTCTAAGTAGTCTATTAATGAAGTTATGTCTCTCAATTTATATGAAACACTAAACAAACATAGTTTTCCAGGACACTGACTGTTTTTCTTGGTGTTCGACAAAGATGGTTTGAAACCCAAATTCTGAAAAAAAAGTTTCTTCGGAAAAAGTTATGATATAGTCATTTTAAAAATAACTGCAAGCTTTTTGAATTTCGTGTTTAGGAACGAAATGAATTTTACATTTCAAAAGGTGAGAATCCCGACTTTAATTATGAAATATATAATGGAAGTTTACAGATATTTTCATAAAATTTTGGATGCTGTAAGAAAAAAAGTGAGGGCATAGCGCAGCGGTTAGTGGTTCCGCTTGCTGTGCGCAAGGTCACGAGTTCGATCCCTCTTCAAGTCGACCCAGCTTTGAATGGGTAGTGGTTCTCCACGAAGGTAATAGACCCTTCCCTGGCCCGGAAGAAGTTGAAATTTGTGCCAAAAGCCTAGCAATAACCACTCGGCTAATAACCGTGCAGCTTGCCCGCAGCGTGTGGTACGCTTGAACCAAACGAGCTTACCTTTACCTTTACCTTTACCTTTTTCAAAAGGTTTAAAGTCGTTTCCTTGATTTATTTCAGTTTTCTTGGTATATTTTCAACGAAATTCCTTGATAAATTTGAAATTTCGCCAAAAAAACAAGCGGACTAGTTTTAGAGGACTAGCTACAGCATGTGTTGTTTCTAGGCCATGCGTCGATGCCGCGAGTTTCGAGTATAGGTCAATTGATTGGAAAACCAAAAGATTTTCTGACAAAAAGATTTTTCGACAAAAAGATTTTCGAAAAAAAAATATTTTTCGACAAAAAGATTTTTTTTTTCAAAAGAGATTTGCACTTTGCGGTTGAGACGCAAACAAAAGAGGAAAAACGGTGCAAGCACGCTCAGCCGCAAAGTGCAAATCTCTTTTGAAAAAAAATCTTTTTGTCGAAAAATCTTTTGGTTTTCCAATCAATTGACCTATACTCCGAGTTTCAAATTTATATGTCTCTTGTTTAATCTGTTTGTTTTTTGATTTTCTCGACACGGGGTTTTTTTTTACTACGGAGAGTGGACACGAGTGAGATAGAGCGCACTTTACAATTGTAAACAAGTTTAAAAATCAATAAACACCGGAATAAGTTCCTGTGTTTCTTAATGATTGTTGAAATTTTTCTTCAAGGTTTACAAAAATTGGAAGCGAAATTTAGAAATAGCGGGCGAAGGCTATCGCTGATTTTTTAAAAACTAAGAATGGAATAAATTGAAAGAAAACCGATTTAAAAATAAAATTCATCATTTTTCAGATAAACTGGCCTCACCTTCACCATATTTGAGAAATTTGAAATTAGCCGAAAATGGAAATGATAATTATGATGCGAAGGTTTTCTTAGTTTTTGAAATCTAACAATTCAAAGCAATTACTTTTAGGACGTACAAAATGGAAAATTTCCTATGAAATGAATTTCAACTCAATTGGTGAAGGAAATCAAAGGAAAAGTTATAAAATATCAGATGACAGGTTCGTTTTTTTTAATTTTTCAATCGAAGACTTTAAAAATAGATTGCTGAGTTTGTACTCAGCGGACGAAGGCTATCGTCAATATTTTTTGAGAAAAGAAATAATTAAAATTGTAGAAAATATAAGTTTTGAGGTTTTGATAACAGATTTTATAGATTATTAAAAAAATGCAAACTAAATTATGATTTTTAAGGGAATTCAACGTTTTAGAATAATTATTTCTTAAAATTGATGACAATTTCAGATAAAATTTGAAATAACGCTGTAGAAATGGATGTAGAATTTTCTAATCCTTGAAAATTGCGGTAAAGGCAAAATAATCGTGTTTATTGTTGAAGCTTGTTGCGTTTTTAGAGAAGATTTTAATAATTTCGACATTTTTCTCGAAGTTCTTACGTTCCCTAAGAATCTTTAGGCTCCTGATTTATATTTAGGGTTTGACAACCATTTGAATATTTGAAAAAGGAAAAAACAGAGAAAAGACGGATTTCAGATAATTTACAGGAAGAAACGACAAAAAGCTCAATAAACTTGGAAAACACGATAAATCTACATTTTTTAATGAAAAAAATGTTTAATTCTAAAAATCATTGAAAAAAGCAGAATTTCATCAGATAAATTCATTTATAAAATGTCCGCAAAAATTTTCTGAAACTAAAAATGTAGATTTATCGTGTTGCAAAATACCGAAAACAGTTAAAACTTTTTTTTTTCTAAAATGAATTCCGATAAATAATTTTTTATTTTGGTTACTGTACTTAGAAAAAAGTTGTATACACCACGACGCACTAATGCACACTCTTTGTCGACTGCTAGAATTGGTAGTTTTCTATGCGTTTTCGATATTTTCCGACATTTTTGACTTTTTTTCATTACATCTTTGATATTTCCTTGTCGTTATAAAATTTCCTTGCCAATATAGTATTTTGACACTAGTTTAAAAAAAATCTATATTTTGGTAAACTTTTATTACTTCAAAAACCCAAGAAAACCTAACAAACAAATTATAAATGAATTGATCCCGTTTGTCACCTTATTTTTCAACAATTACTCGTAACTAAGATACTCTAAAAATCATTAAAGGGGGGAGGCTGAGGGGACGAAATAAATGGTTAAAAATGATGAAAGTATGATTGTTTATAAATAAATGAAAAAAAATTCAAAGGAAAACTTGAAATTGGGGAAAAAAATTCCGAAAAACCCATAAACCCGGTTTTCGCCCTAATGGCAGAAGAAACGCTTTTTGGATTTCTAGACCATTTGATGTTGAAATTTGTTTTTCTCTTTTATGCATCAGGCGGCCGAGAAAAAACAGATGGCCTAGAAAACCAAAATGCGTTTCTTCGGCCATTAGGGCGAAAACCGGGTTTATGGGTTTTTCGGATTTTTTTCCCCCAATTTCAAGTTTTCCTTTGAATTTATTTATTTATAAACAATCATACTTTCATCATTTTAAACGATTTATTTCGTCCCCTCAGCCCCCATTTAATCTTGCCCAGGACTGCATAGTTTTATCCGAGTTTTGTCACGGTACGCGTCCCTCGGGACAAATTTCTTTCATAATTTTTAAGCCACTTATTTCGTCCACTCAAGATAATGCCTTGAAAATAAGAGGCGCTAGAAATTAAAAAGCTGTTAGAAAAATTAATGTAACCAATACAGAAACGCGAGTAACAAATGACAAGAAGAGATTAATAACAAGTAACAAGAATGCAAATTCCCAATGGTAAGATCTGATCCACGGAAATTCACCCCCCCCCCCCCCCCCCCCCCCCCTCGTTTTGTTTAGAACCCATTGAATTTTTGCAGAGAGAAAAATATAATTAGTGAAATTTAAAGAGCAACGTTTTCAAAAAGAGAACTAAATAGAAAGATACCCTCATTATGAAAATTGAGGGTATTTTCTAATTTTTTGGTTAGTTGTGGTAACCGTATTTTTATAATAGATGTTTAAAAAAAACATGGTGTTATGAATAACGTCTTAGAAAATTCCGAAAACAAAAAGTTACTTTTAAGTGCTCTTTAAAAAAAACTCTGTGAACAAATGAAATAACTTTATTGTTAAAATAATTTAATAGTTTTTCGACACTTTGTATGCTGGGTCGAAAAATCAACTTCAACCTTTCCATAAACTTTCATCTTTGCACCGCTTGCATCTAGCAACACTATATCAGTTTCCTTAATTTTTGGTTCACCAATTTGTTTCCATCCCGAAACACTCATCAGAGTCAAATCACTACCAGTATCTAGCTGGAATTTCACTTTCTTGCCATTTACAACCAAATCGTCAAGGGGACGGTCATTCTGAACCGGGTTTTTGGTTTTACCAACCTCAACCATATTAGTGCGTCGTCGAGAAGATGACTTGAGGTTTAAAGCTCAGGAAGAGCGTATGATGGCTCATGAGGAGCGGATGTTGAAAATGTTAGATAGCATTATCAACTCAGACCCGGAAGGGAAGGCCCAGTTGGGAAGGTTTTGTGCTGGTAGTGAGGAAAGGGATACCCGGATGGTTGACCAGAAAAAGTACTCATTACTAGTCAGTAGACTTACGTGTTTTGAACACGATCCAGATTCTCCATTTGATTTCGCTGTATGGTTTAATCGCCATAAGCACATAAGCAGCCATTTCCATCATTCATCAAAGCACACACATGGCGTAGTGCACGGGTTAAGTAACCATGGGTTAAGTATGTGCGCGCAGTTTAACGGTTCGTTGGTTCAACCGATGGTGAGCACTTTTTTTTGCACAATTCTTTTCTCGTTAGGATTTTTAAAAAAATGGTCTCGTCTTCACCTTGTAAATAATATCACTTCAATTGTTGTTACCATCGTCGTCACTGTCAATGTTTACAACAGGCATCTGGGTTGTTGTGAGGTGGTTCATAGCGTCGTCGGTATCTTCATCCTGTGAATCATCTTCAAAAACAACATCGATATCTCGGAAAGATGGTGCGTATGCATTCAAAAAATCTTCCTCCGAACGATCAACGAGTTCCTTTATAGCGGGATCAATGTTGGGCTGCTGTACTTCGTCCACGTATGTTGTCCATGCAAAAGGACAACATTAAGCGTCGTAAAAAGTTTTAATGGTGTGAAAAAATTATGTTTATATCGAAAGACAATAAATAACAAATAAAAACCTTTTCAACGGTGAGCAGTCTAGAATTGAGATCATCAAAATTGTTACAAACCCGGTAGCTTAAAACTTTCGAACCCGGGCAAATCTGAGAAGGCGAACAGAAAATGATAATGCGGATGAAAAGAGAATAAATAAAACAAAATATGCAACAACTAGAAAAACATAAAAAATGAAAAACAGTGGGTAAAAAAGCAGGAACAGAAGAAATTAAAAAGATATATCAAAAAAATGGAACAAAAATAAACAAAAATGATTTATTAATTCTTTGTAAACAAAGAATGTGCCCATTAGGACCATGACATGGCTGCATCTCGATTATGATCCGGAACTGGCAATCCCCTCTCAGCATCATCCGGAACTTGCAATCCCTTCTCAGCTTCATCCCCGTCGCGGTCAGTCTCGAAATCATCAGTTTCACTATCCGCCACTTCTGAAATATCTACTTTTTTTGAAATAGTTCAACAAAGCCACACTCACTATGAACGGTTATTACTAATTCATATCGCCCGAAAGATATCATTCGAACTCCTCGACATCCCACAATTCCCATGAAAAGAATTTTACCATCCATTTTCAAGTCTTCAAAACGTCCCTTCTGTTTCAGCACTCCGATAATTTGCATGATTCCCCAAATCGAAAAAGTCGTGAGTGTGTGATATGGTAAATATCGGAATATTCTGTAAATTATAAATGCTATATACTTCTTTCATTTTAGGACTTACAAATCAAGAATTTTGGTGACAATACTATCGTCTCTTTCGGATCCAATCACTTGTTTCAACTTTTTCAATTTTCTCAACATCTTTTCTTTTTTGGAACGTTCAGCATCAATTTTCTCTCGCAATCTGCAAATTTGTTTTAAATTTATAAATGTTCTTATAAACTTTATAATTTTAGAAAAAATTATAGTTTCCAAAATGTTCGCTTTTATTATTTAAAACTTTTCTTTTTCTTTCATTTCTTACACAACATCCATTTTTTAAATTTAAAATCTAAAAATTTTTTAAAAATAAATTAAAAAATTTTTAGAATCATTTCAACTGAAATAACTTACTTCATGATAGTTCCGATTACGAATTTAAATGCTGCTGGTATTTCCGAGCTCATTACATCTTCCAAATCGGTGAATTGACAAATTTCCCATAGATGTTCTTCTGAATAAATGTCCAAGTCCATCCATTGCTCTTCCTTTAGACCTTGCAGCTGTTCAGTACGAATTGTTATATAATACGCTAATTTAAGCGAATCATAACAATCGCTTTGTACTTCTGAAAATAGGTTTTAAATTATATTTCTTAAATTTTAAATGTTCCTCTTACGTGTAACATTCGCGCAAAAGCAATGTGCGGCAAACCTGACAACAATGCAATCATCCAAGTAGTCCTCATCTAAAAACAATTATATAAAAAATCAGTAATGAATAAAATATAACTTTTTTTCAATTAGAAATGGAAATTTAGAGCAATATCCAAGTTTTGGATCGAAATGAAAAATTGGCGATAGCCTCCGGCCGCCTAGTACCAAAATTTAGTTTTTAAAATGCGATTTTCCTTTAAAACTTTTTTGAAAAATTACAAATATTTAATTTTTTCTTAAAATAAATACTAACCTTTTCTTTGCTCTATCCTTCGGTTTGTTGTTGTTGTTGTTGATGAAGTTTACCCGACCCTCTCGCACTCGTCTCCATTTAACCTAAGAAAATAAATGTTCATTTTTTTTCAAAAAATCATTTTAATTTCCAGTCAAGTCATCAACAGTTCGAATGTGTCACAAGTCCAGGATTATAAAGGTCAGAAGTTTATCGTAGGAAAACCGATACTGGTTCAGAATTGGACGTATAATCAATTAGTTGTCACAAGTGTGAACGAGCCGACGATTGGAGAGGTTTTATCGCAACAACAGACTTTATTGTCGCCGAAGAAGAAGTTTGTTGAACTTGTTGAAAATTTGTTGAGAACCCAACAGATCACGGTTAACGAGAATATTGTGAAGGACCTTTCTATGCACAATTTCATTGCGAAAATTGGTATGGGCATGGATTTCGGAAATATACTTGGAGATGGATCGATTAAAGTTTATGAAGAAGATGTTTTTCTCGAGGAGGATGTGATTGAGAATTACCAATTGATTGATGCGGCCACTATGGAGTTCTTATGCGAACTATTAAAGGATATGTTTCATGATTCTTTTGTCATTGAGCAGCAGAATAATCCGGAGATAGATGATACGATTGGATACTCTGATGAAACTATCGAAGAGGATGATGAGAATGCGGATTTATCACATTTTTTATATCAAGGTTATGAGAATCGAGCACTAACCGAAGAAGAAGCTGCAGAATTAGTTCGAGAACCCTTATATATCGAAAAAGCGTATATAATTTAATTCAAATTTTATATAATTTTATTCAAATTTTTCAGATTGGAATGGGAAGCGCCGGGTTATGGTGAGAAAAACAGTCTAGAGAAGATGAAAACGTCAGAACCGCTGAAAGATGCTAAGGAATCGTCTCCAAAACTTGTAGCTGTGAAGACACCGGCAGCAAAGGAACGGAAAAGATCCCTGGAAAAGGCGAAGTCGAAAAATAAGCCAGATAAGAAGCGAATAAAATTTGACGCAGAGCTGGAATCTCAGAAAGAGTTTTCGACACCGAATGGTGCCTTTTATGATAGAGTGTGTTATTTTGTATTTATTTTATTTAAACTGCAATTCTGACGACTACGCCGAAAATTCAGACAAACATTGTGCGGCGAAAAATAGCGGCTTTGATTGGCGGTTCTTCGAGCGCTGAGAAAAAAGTGAAGGATTGTTCTGGTGAGTCTTGTTTTTTTTTCAAAAATTCCGGGAGCTTACGTTGAAAAAAATTGAAAAATGGAATATGTTTAAAAAGACAACGGCTGACAAGTGAATTACTTTTTAAAATTTATTAAAATGTTAATTTTAACTAAATGTATTTGAATTGAAATTGGAATCAAATATAAAGCTGAACTGGAGCTGTTTGAGGATATTTTAAATATTATCCTTTCTTTAACAATGCAAAATTAAAAACAGAAATTTTGTTTATTTTCGGTTTTACAAAAAACAAATCAAATAGCAAAAACATGAAGTGAGTTCCCATTTAAAATTCCAATAAATTGAAACGTTTGTGTTTTCGAATATTTTTTTTATTTCCGGGAGTTCCCGATCATATGAAGCTCCAAATAATAGAATTATAATATTTTCCCTGTTATTTTTTTGACAAAAAATACGATTTTCAAACAAATTTGGATGTGGGAGCTCCCCCGTTTTATTAATTTAGTCAAAAACAGCTCCGAAATCAGGACAAACTAATTTTTTTCTAATTTCAGAAAACGATGAAACCTATCAATCTAATCAATAGGAAAATCTCGGGTTTCTTCATTTTTATACATAGATTATGAATCATTTCTTGTGTTATCTTTTTGTATAAGTTACAGTTTTTTTCCTGTTAACTTTAATTTTGGTAATTTATTCAGGCTATATGTCTTCTCTCGATTTTCTAAATATCACAATTTATTATTTTTCTCGAAACAACAATAAGTAGACGAAAAAATAGGCTGTTTTGTGATCTTCCACATCTACTTTTTTGATATTACTCTTCGTGTATTATTGTCAATTTCATGTAAAATGTCACTGTGAAATAAACTAACTTATTTTATTGAGAAAATCATGAAACATGTTGAACATTACAAGGTATTTTCAAGATCCGAGACATGTTAAATACATTTGCGGAACTTTAGCAGATGATAAAAATGATAAAAATCCGTGAGTTGGTTTTATTTGTAAAAAATAATCTGATCTTCATTTTGAACATGAATATAAATTTAGAAGACGACACGGAAAGGATGAAGACAGTAAGTGTCGCAATTATCATATGCCTTCATATTAGAATCGATCCGCCAGATGCTCCACCAAGAACAGATCCATGTGCTCGAAAATTGATCCAAACCATTGTAATCCGCATAAAGCAGCTGTTGAAGTAGCACACGCACTTCAAAAAAGCTATGAAAGATGGCAACCAAGGGCAAAGTTTGCATTTTTTTTTAAATTTTTAAATGAAAATATTGCTGAAAATTGGTTTTCAGGTATCGAATAGCCTGCGATCCACCACTTGCTGATGTCCGCAAAATTGCAACGAATTTGAGAATAGTCAGTGGTAATGACCGCATTTTGTTTCATTATAATGGTCATGGTGTTCCAAAACCAACGGAAAATGGCGAAATTTGGGTGTTTAACAAGAGTTTTACACAGGTATTTCTTTTTTTTTAATTAGGAAAAATCATATTTTATAGTACATCTCTCAGGCGGGATCCCGCACGTAGTTTGTGAGAGAAATTTTTCTCCGGCGTAATCCCGCACGTAATAATAGTGATGCGGGATCCCGCACGTAATCCCCGTGCGGGATTACGCCTAGTGAAATTCCACTGATTTCTCTAAGTTCTAATCACGTGCGGGATTACGCCAAACTCTCTAATGAAAAAGGTAGCAGTGAGAATAGAGACATCTTAGAACTGTATGCATATATAATTCTTGTCATATTTTTGAAGTCGTATTTGGCTATGTCCCTTCAACGGGTAATCTTACTGTAAATTGCACACACACTTATTTTTAACGTAATCCCGCACGTAGTATTGGCGTAATCCCGCACGTAGTCTTCACGTAATCCCGAACGGAATTCCGTGCGGGATTACGTTTTCAACTACGTGCGGGATCCCGCCTGAGTACCCGAGCCATTATCGATTTATGATCGTGGATTGAATTCCCGGCGATTTATATTTGGGAATGTCACTCGGCTGAAAATATTATTAAATCGTTTTTGATATTCGCTGATGATCATCAAGCGTAAGAGGATGATAATTATGGATTTTATATATAAATTATTAAATTTTAGAAATTGGTATATTTTTATCTGGCAGGAAGAGGATGCAGTACTACCGGCGATTTCATCGAAAATAGATCTAGCTAAACATGCAGAAGCGATGGGTTTTATGGAGAAATTTCCAAAGTTTAGGGTAAGGTGTTGTTTCGTGCAATTTCCTTCAAAACTGGGGAAAATATTAATTTTAACAAAAAAAAGGAAAACAAATGAATGTAAGCGTTTTTTAGTGTTTTTAAAAAATATTTCTGAAATTTGGGACTCAAAATTGAAATTATTCTAAAACACGGCTTGTAAAAATGAACCTGTGTCATTGCCCACACATCACAAAAAAAGGTTACAGTGGTGAAAAAACATAAAAATTTGTAAAAGTACAGAAAAATGTTCAAAATGTTCGTCCCAGTACAAATAAAAATGGCAGAAGAATATTATGGAAGAAGTTTCGCACAATAGTTAGGCCGCAATCAGTAAGCGCGCTCTATTGATGAGGGTCCATTTTTTCAGTGGAGGATAGGCCAAGTGTTTGGAGGCACAAGTGTTCGGAGGGTAGGACAATTCATTAGAAAACTAAAATATTATACGACAAAAATATTTTCGACAATTTCCTAAGAAAACAAAAATATTAGATGACAATTTCATTAGCGACTAATTCATTGGAAAACCATTTCCTTAGAAAATCGCATTGGAGCGCGTTTGCTGGAGGGTAGTCCTTGTGTTTGTAACGTCACATGATAAGGGCAGTTGGTTGCCGGCCCTAATCGTTGAGAGACGCAGACATTTCAAGGCGCATGCCCCTTAAACATCGTTAGCGTCTTGAAACGCTACAAACACAAGGACTACCCTCCAGCAAACGCGCTCCAATGCGATTTTCTAAGGAAATGGTTTTCCAATGAATTAGTCGCTAATGAAATTGTCATCTAATATTTTTGTTTTCTTAGGAAATTGTCGAAAATATTTTTGTCGTATAATATTTTAGTTTTCTAATGAATTGTCCTACCCTCAGTGTTCGTGCGTTGAAAAAGTTAGTCCACGCACCCTGTAGAAGCGTTTAGCCTGAAGCAACACGAAAAATAAAATAAAATCATTAAATGGGAAATCGAATTCTACTTCGACTATTTTTTTCAACCATGGAAAATGCTTTATCAAAAAACGAACACATGTGCCTCCAAACACTAGGCCTTCCCTCTTTCAGTGCTAGCAGTAGTAAAAAAAAACCCCGTGCTAGATTCTTAAATATTTTTCAGATGCCAGAATTTTGTTTTTGTTTCACTTCTAAGTAGTCTATTAATGAAGTTATGCCTCTCAATTTATATGAAACACTAAACAAACATAGTTTTTCCAGGACAATGACTGTTTTTCTTGATGTTCGACAAAGATGGTTTGAAACCGAAATTCAGAAAATAAAGTTTTTAGGGGAGACAAAAAAAATTGACGCCGATTTTTCAAAACATTTTGCACCTCAGAAAAAATTATGATATAGTCATTTTAAAAATAACTGCAAGCTTTTTTCGTGTTTTGGAACAAAATGAATTCTACATTTCAAAAGGTGAGAATCCCGACTTTAATTATGAAATATCTCTTCATTTACGTAGAATACATTCTGGCCTTACCTTGTTGTATAAGTGTATTACTGGTATTGTTACTTTTCCTGAACTCTCTAAGTATGTAACCCTTACTAACAGCAAGCGCAGACCTATGAATCTCAAACTTATTTCAACGCACTGTAACAATTTCTTTGATTTTTACGTTCCTAAATGGAACCAACTAACTTCTAACATCAGCATTTTCCTTTCTTTCAATGAATTCTCTAGTCATATGCATTCAACTAAATTATATGCCTTCTAATTTCTAAATGTTTTTCTCGACTTATTTTACTATTTTACATCTTTTGTTACGCTATGCCTCTTGCGGGTCTTAGTTATTATATTTATTTACTTTTTTTTACTTTACTTTATTACATGTCCTTCTTTTATATTCCGGTGAATAAATCAATCAATCAAATATATACTGGAAGTTTACAGATATTTTCATAAAATTTCATTGAATGCTGTTAGAATTTCTAACATCACCGATAATATGGTTTTCAAAAAGTTGTTTCGCTGCGCAGCGGTGTTGGAAAAACGATCAAAAGTATTGGAATGCGTGCCGAAGGCACGGAAGAAGCGAGCCGCAGGCGAATCAAATATATACAAATATATACTGGAAGTTTACAGATATTTTCATAAAATTTCATTGAATGCTGTTAGAATTTCTAACATCACCGATAATATGGTTTTCAAAAAGTTTAACAAGTCATTTGGTGTGGTCAATTTTTTCGGTGAGAAAACCATTCAATTTTGAATCAAAGGAATCTTTTTTTATCGTTTTTCTTCCTTGAGTTATTTGAGTTTTCTTGGTGTATTTTCAACAAAATTCCTTGATAAATTCGAAATTTCGCCAAAAACACAAGCGGACTAGTTTTAGAGGACTAGCTGCAGCTGGTGTTGTTTCTAGGCCATGCGTCGACGCCGCGAGTTTCAAATTTCTATTTGTCTTGTTTAGTCTGTTTATGTTTTGATTTTCTAGATTCATAAGTATTTTTCAGATGCCAGAATTTGTAGCAGTCACCAGCCGACTTTCCTCATTGTTCAATCAACCACTGATAGTCTCACTGCTTCAACCAGTAGGCAAAAATCAAGCCGATTATAAGTGAGTTGTTAAAAAAGAATTAAACTGCATTGAAAATTATGATTTCTTTAGAGCATATAAAACAAGTGTTAATCTGAAAATAACAGAGCAGCGGAATGAAAATGGTGAGAAAGAGATGCGATTTGAAGTGAGCAAAAAGGATGATTTCGAGTTTTTGTTTGCAGAGATTCTGAACAATGAAAAATATCAGGTAATCATATATTTTTATAACGAAACAATTGAGGGACATTTAGGAACTTGCCAGGGAGCACGATCTGATTGTAGATTTCGACGCTTTTCCAAGGACAATAATTCAAAAATTGCTTTGTAAGAATATCGCGAATCAAGCAGAATCGGAAGGTATTTTTTCGGTTTTAGAAATTATATGTATTTAAAAAAATCCGTAGTAAATTTTATGTTAGATTCAGAAGTATGTATATTTTAGAGATACAAGTATTTTGTTTATTTCTAGGCGGACCGCACAGTTTCACCGACAACAAGGCCACCGAAATTACACTGATCCTAGACGCTGACAAAACCACGTGTCTGTTCGAGCTATTTTCAAAAACTCCCATCAGTAAGGGCCGAATCTTCTCTCTGAAACTCTCTGCAGTCCGTGGTGACCAATTGACCGCCCATCTTTTGCGAATCTGTTCGAATCAAGCTGCAAAACTCGTTGATTTTAATGAAATTTCGCAAGAAGTTGAGAAATTGCGTGAAACGTGTGGACAGTTGAGAGCGGAGAACGAAAGACTGAAACAGATAGAAGAAGATCATAAAGCTAACTTGGAGAGAATTGAAGAGCTTGAAGATGAATTGGAACTAGTAAAAGAAGAACGGTCAAATGTTCGGGAGTTGGTTGAGGAGAAAGAGGAAGAGATTCAACATCTTCAACAAGATTTGGAAGATGTCAAAAAGGAAAATGAAGATGTTGCGGATGAGCTGGAAATTGTTGTATCAATGTTGAGGGAAGAACAGGGAAAAGTGGATAAATTACAAAGTGATAAGGAATCATTGAGAAAAGAAAATGCAGAATTACGGAAGGATGTTGAAAAATCGAAACATGTTGTGAAAAAGTATCTAAATGTATGTTTTCCAAAAAGAATAATTTTTACAAGAATCTTTAATTTCCAGACCAAATCCACAGAAAATGGTCAACAAAGTGTTGATCTTAGGAAGTTAAAAGAATTGGAAAATGACTTAAAGGAGAAGGATGGTATGATCGAAAAATTGACAGGTAATTTAACAATTTTAATAAATAAAAACTTAGATATTGTAAATTCAGAAACAATCGGATTGCTTCGGACAGAGCTAGAAGATGAAAAGCTGAAACTATCGGAAGTTTCGCAAGATTTGGATCAAGTTCGAAAATCAAATCTGGAAATTAATGGGAGTGAGTTTTCTTGTTTCTTGTAATTATGATAATGTAGTGATTGTTAGAATAATATACAAAACAAGCGTTAACTATGCGCGTTATACTGAAATCATAGAACGACATTATAGTTGTCAAATAATTTTTCTCAGAACTCCAAATGTATCGCTCGAATCGAGCGGCCACAATGACACCTGGCTCCAACACTTATCTTTCTCCGTTATTGATGCCCAATTTGGCGACCACTTCTGCACCATCCACTTCTGCAAGCCCATTTGGAATGCGACCCGCAACCACTCCCGGGTACAAAGAAGTATTCCCAAGAATTTCACCATTTTATAATTCGCCAATGACAACGACCGCATTAGGATCACGAACTCCCGGACATTCGAATCAGGTTTCTTGAACCTGACAGTCTCTCAGAAAATAAATATCAATTTTCAGACGTCACCATATAACAATTCAATGCCAAATTATCCACCAACCACCCCGTCAGCTTTCAGGAATCTGACTAACTTGACAAATGATACTACAACAACTACCGTAACAACGCCTGGTGGTCTAACAATTACTGGAAGAAATAATGTATAATTTATGAATAAATAAAGAATGAAGAAGCAAAATTTTTGAGACAAAAAAAACACCGATTAAATTTTTGTTTAGAAGAAGGGAGAAGAAACATAGATGATGCGAAAAATAATTTAGAGGGAGCCAATCACTTTATCTAATTCGTCGTTAGAAACCCGCTCGAATTGTCCAATTTGACGACCTTTGGCGTCGGTTGTTGGCTTGATGACGACGACTTCAACGTTGGCGGAATTCAGTTTCTCTTCCATTACTTGTTTCAGAATGGCCAATGAGATTTTAAGCGCTTCTTTAAGGGTGATGGCGTCGTGATATTGTTCTTTGAGATTTTGTTCGGCTCCATCGCTGGCTGCTCCAATTGACTGAAATAATCGAATTTAGAAATTGTTTTAGAAATGTATTGATTGATACCTTAGCCTTGCAATCAATGAAAGTGCCAGATGGATCCAAATGGAACAATTTGGCTCCTTCTTGGTCAACACCGGCGAACAACATGGCAACACCGAATGGGCGGGACATTGAAGCCTAAAAGCTTCTTAATTTTTTTTTAAATATTCAATAATTATGCCGATACCTTGACGTCGTCATCACCGAACTGAAGCGCCAAATTTGCAACAGATTGTGTAACATCTTCAACACGGATTTTTCTGTTATAAGTGAACCAGAAATTTTGTGCTTCAATTTGAGCGCGTTCAACCAAGGTTCTAGAATCGGCAATCAGTCCAGCAAAAGTTACAGCTGAAAATACATACTTAACTTTATCGAAAAGGTATTAAAATAGATTTCCTCACCGACATGTTGGTCAACTTTGCTAATTTTCTCAATGGCGTCATTTACCATCAGTTTTGAGGTTGAACGTTTCTCGGCGGCGAGAAGGACTCCTTCGCTGGTACGGATTCCAATGCTGGTTGAGCCAAGTTTGACGGCCTCGATGGCATATTCTACCTGGAAGAGACGACCTTCTGGAGAGAAGGTGTTTACTCCACGATCGTATTCACTTCTGGTCAGAAACATTTCTGAAAAAATATATCTATGATTTAACTGTTTAAAAAATGAGCGCGTAAGCAAAAACAGAGATCTTTGTGTAATTTAAATTTCCTTCAAAGCAAATTTTGCGAAAATCGTTTCATTCCAAACAAAATATTGAATTGCAGTGTCTAGGTTTTTCATTGATTTAAAAACACCATCAATGCGTCTAAAAATGTATCGAAAAGAAGTAAAAACATTCAAAAATGTAGAAAAAATGAAAATGAAATTCAAAACCTTGAAATATCATTCTCCGTGTGTTTACGTCGTTGTGTTAGAAGTCTGTGCATTTAATCGTACGACAGTTGCTCGTAAATCTACAACATTTTCTCCACTTATGAGTTTTCGAACTTTTCTCTGGTTTCTGCCGCTATTTCCCTTCAAAATGATAACCATTGCAAACAATAATGTGCTCCTCTACTATCGTCGCATATTACTTAGGATTTTGTGAGGTAAATCCATTTTTTCACTTGATTTCAATAAAGAAAAAAAATATTTTTAGACAAATTCACTCGCTCAAAACAAGACTTCTAGCAGAGCGATTGAGGAGAAGGTTATTGAACAACTTGAGAATGCACAACTCTCAGGAAAAGTGCTGAAAAGCGTCAGCAATTTGGATAAAAAGGTATTTAAAAAATCCAAAGATTTATTTGTTAAATTCTTAACTCCAGATACACATCGAGATGTCAAAATATGGACTGAAAATTGTGGAATCGAGCACAGGAGATGTAGCTCTTCGTGTTCCACTAATTCAGCTAATTCTGTTCACAACATTTCGAGACGGATTTGGAAAGTTCGAACTAATTTATGGCTAAATTTTTGAAATTTGTTTTTTTTCAGGATAAACGGAGTGATTCTCGAAAATACTGAACAGTCTACTCATAAACGATACAAATCACATTTGATACAATTTGCTGATGAAAATTCTGAAAAATTACTTTCAAGATTGATAAAGGTTCGTTATTCAATATTTCTCTAAAAAATGTTATTCTTTCTTTTTCGCAGGATTCATTCCGAGAAGCTGAAGATGCAGACTTCCTAACAGATGCAATGGAACCACCAAGCCCTTCCCTAGTTGATAATCAATGAATAACGCCTTTTTAAAAAAATAAAGAATTTGTATAATCCTCAAATTTAGTTTATTTTTTCCCGAAAAAGCCTTAGTTTATCAGGCTCGTCGTATATTTGGTACACAACAATTCTAGAAAATATTTTGAATTTTCAATAGAATGCGCTGGGAACGGGTTTTTTACTCAGCGGCAGCGACATCAATTCCAGTGGGGTTGGCACTACGCCAAGACGATGTTGCTCTCCTCAAAAATCGAGCAGCCACAAGAAAATTGGAAGAGAAGAAGTTCAAAGCTAGGCAGTTGATTCATAGAACAATGGTAAGAGTATTGATCAAGAGTGACTTAGATGAGAATCAAGAAATCAAGGATTTTTCATAATTGCGAAATATAAAATGTATATAAGTAGTTCATAATCTGAAATTTCAAAAGCGTAATGACATTTTTCGTTTACCATCCTTTCGATTATCCGAGACATCCATTGTCATCAATTTTCACCAAAAAAATTCACATAACTTTCAGTAATCACCCCGACCCGTTAAAAAAAATTTATCGCTAACTCCCGATTACTTCTTAAATTTTTCGAATATTTTTACTACTTTAGACCGTTAAAGGAATCCCTGGACTCTCTATCGGAGTAACAATCAACGGGAAAAAAGTCTGGAGCGAAGGTTTCGGCTACGCAAACATCGAAACAGGTTCCAAATGCACCTCAGACACTGTCATGCGTATTGCAAGCATCAGCAAGCCAATAACCGCAACAATCGCTGCCAAACTCGTCGATCGAAACTTTCTAGACCTTGACAAAGACATCCGCCATTATATACCAAACTTTCCTGAGAAATCGTTTGCTGGAAATCCTGTCACTATTACCACTCGTCAATTGTTGTCCCATTCTGGTGGAATTCGTCACTATTTCAACGAAAATGTGAGTTTAACAAAAACAAAACTTTATACATTTTCAATGTCAAAGATCTATTCTAGAAAACAAAGAAATCGAAAAAAAACCTCGTAAGTAAGACATTATTTAATTTATTCGGCCTTCTTTTGCTTTTTTTGGTAGTCTTTAAGAGCCGCTTGGATGGCATCTTGTGCCAACACTGAAAAAATACCTTTTTTCTGATTTCAATTAATAAACATACTTGAACAATGCAACTTGACGGGTGGAAGGCATAACTCTTTAGCGATTTGATCATTTTTGATTTTGGACGCATATTCGACGGTTTTTCCGTGAATCCATTCTGTTGCAAGGGATGACGAGGCGATCGCACTTCCACAGCCAAATGTTTTGAATTTGGCGTCGACAATTTTTCCATTTTCGTCAACCTGGAAAAGTAAATTGAAGATATAGGCATTTTACGGTAATGTCTCATTTCCCATAGTGGTTGGAAAGTGTCTATTCTATAAAACTGTTTTAACTGGAATTTTTTCCAGATTTATAATTTATTTTCTTAGAAAAACGAAATTTCCCTGAATACAACCGTTTTTCATTTCAATTTGTCAACAAAAAAGTAATCCTATAATTTAATCGGATACCTTAATTTGTAATTTCATCACATCACCACACGCCGGCGCACCAACAATTCCTGTTCCAACAGTTGGATCATTTTTATCCAAAGATCCGACATTTCTTGGGTTTTCGTAGTGATCAATAACCTGAAGAAAAGAAAATTCTTAAACTTAAACAACTTTTATTTACTTTTTCATGATATTTTGCTCCAGAAGTGACGACAGGTGAGCGAACTGCCGACTGAAGCAAAGTTCTCGCAGGTGTGCTCAAATTAGTGAAACGAAGAGCCATTTCTGAAAAATGTAGATTAAAATTGAAGCGTCTAGTTAAAATTCGAAACAAAAAAACAAAGTGCAAAAAGAAATTGACCACGAGTGAGTGTAAATAAGTCGATAGACGGAAAGAAGGCGCAGAAATGATTGTTGGTGCACTAAGTAAGAAAGAAAAACATAAACAACTGAAAATATTTCGTAATTTTGAACGTTTCGTTATTTTTTGAATTTTAGTAGCCTTTAAAAGTTATTGAATTTAGTAAGTAACATTAAGGTTTTGACGTAATAAATAAAATAAATAATAAATAAAAACAAGTAGGGAAAAATTTTATCGAGGAACTAACTTTTGCACACAAATTACTAGGCCACGGCCATTTTTTTGGAAAATGAGAAAAAATCCTTCATTTTTTGAAAAATAAGCTTTTGCAGACAAAAAGTAATAACATTTCAAAATTCAGAAGAAATCCGGTGTTCTCGAAGACCCATCAAACAGCAATGCACGTGCCGAAGAATTTCTATCAAACAAGCCCTATAAAAATGTCACAGAAGCTCTGGACATGTTCAAAAATGATGATCTTGTCGCCGCACCTGGAAAGAAATTCTCATATACTACTCACGGACTAACGTTGGCCAGTGCGGTGCTTGAAAAGGTGTCTGGAAAGGAATTTAAGAACCTGGCAGATGGGCTGTTTTTTGAATTGGGATTGAGAAACACTCAGTTGGATACAAATAGGAAAATTGTGAATTTTAGAGCGAGGTTGGACTCCAATAACGTACTTACTTACGGTTTTTAATAATTTACAGTTACTACCGTCGAAACAAACATCACATCCTGGAAAATTGCCCAGAAGTTGATTGCTCTTATAAATGGGCTGGCGGTGGTATTATTTCGAATGTTTCGGATCTTTTGGTTTTTGCAAATGCAATTCTTTACAGGTATTTTGTAGTGAAAAGCGTATCAACTATTTGAAATAATTTCAGCACCCAAAATGAAGCAGAAAATGCGCTAATCTCAAAATCGACAATCTTGAAATTTTTGAAACCTGAAATTGAAGCTGGAAATCGGACTCATGCTGGGTTGGGATGGTTTACTACAGAATCGGAGAATGTTAGATCAATTGATGGGCAAAAGTAAGCATTTTTAAACTTCTGGAAAACAGATTTTTAAAATTATCAATTTACAGATCTCGTGGCGGTTTCTTCTACCACACCGGCGGAGCAGTAGGTGCCTCAAGCGTGCTTCTCATCCGTCCAACTGACAAATCCCGTGACTCCAAAAAACCCGAAGGAATCTGCGTCGCCATCCTATGCAATCTTCAGGAAACTTCGGTATTGTCACTTGGACAAGAAATTGAAGCTATTTTCCGTGAAAATTAGAGAATTAATAAGGTTCTTTGAAATACATTCCATATATTTTGATATATATTTTTGTGCTATAATTATTACAATTCTAAATAAATGAAGTTGGTAAAAATGAAGTGAAATGCAATGAAAAAAATCAATCACAGCTAAAAGACTACATGAAGATATCTTAAAATCCCGTAAATCGACTCAGCAAACAAAGAACAATACTGTAAAAACCCAGATTTAAAGAAAACAATAATTTAAGCTAAATACAAGTGAAAAGAATTAAATACATTATTCAAATTCATTTGGTTCGTTTGCCTGGCGCGTTTCTAGAAGATTTTTGTCGACATGCTGAAAAAGAATGATATTATATATTTTCTTACTTACTTTGGTACTTTGGAGTCCGTTGTTTCTAGCTGTTGCAGCTGCGGACAAATTCTTTCCATACTATGCGGCTTTCCCTTGCGATGGTAGACCAGGTTTGTTTTGCGACGGTGTAGCCTCTTCTTCTTCGGTTGCTTACAATCTCTCCTGTCATTGCTCTGGAATCCGTAAACACTTTCAGCTTCTCCGTCACCTCTTCGATCCATCTTTTCTTTGGTCGACCCCTTTTCCTTGACCCTATTCGTGGATCCCATTCCGTACAAATTTTCGCTAGGTTCTCGTTGTTTCGACGTGCTAAGTGGCCAGCCCATGCAATCTTCTTCCCTATTATGAATTTTTGTATATTGAAGTTCCAGCTTTGTATTCCTGCGGCAAATTTGATTCCTTCTATAGTTCTTTCAATCCTTCTGATGTTCTCGGTGTTCGTGGTCCATGTTTCGGAAGCATATGTTAGAGCGGGGAGTATGTTCTGTTTGAAAAGTATTATTCTATTTCGCACTTCCATCTTTTCGAACATTGGTTTGATCGAGTTGAACGCCGCCCAAGCACATTTTATTCTCCTCGCTATTTCTTCTTCGATATTTCCTCGCGAGTCGATCCATCTCCCGAGGTATCTGCAACCTTCCGAGACGTCTAAAATACCATTCTTACATTTTATCGAATCTGTTCCAGCTGCAGAATTTTTCAAGAGAACGGTTTTCGATACATTGATTTGGAGTCCATGTCTGGTGCTGATATTTTCAAGAATTTCTAGCCTCTTTTCCAAGTCTTGATCGGAACTTCCAATGAGAACGACGTCGTCGGCGAATTCACACCTTCGGATTTTTGTGCCGTCTATCTCGATCCCTTCTCCTTCATATTCGGTGTCACATTCTCGAAGAATTTTTTGGAGTGTTGTGCAAAAAAGCGTTGGTGACGCACAGTCTCCTTGTCTCACTCCGCAACAAATTTCAACTTCCAATTTTTCACCGTGGACTTCTATCATTGTTGAGCTTTTTGACATCGTCTCGAACGTGTTTGTTATGTAGTTCGGAATTCCTGCATCTTTGAGACTTCCAATAACTGACGATTGTTGGACTTTGTCAAATGCTGTGGAATAGTCGATAAAAACGCAGATCAGTGGAATGTTGAATTCGTTGCACTTTTCGAATAGTTGACTTATCAATTGGATGTTGTCGGCGCAGCTTCTTCCTTTCCGAAAACCAGCTTGAGTTTCTTCAAGATAGTATTCAAGTGTCCTTTCGCATCTTCTGGTGATGATGCTAGAGAAAATCTTTCCTATTATGGGAAGTAGGCTTATCGGACGGTAGTCTTTAATCTTTTTTGGATTTGTCACTTTCGGTAGAAGTTTCATCGAGGCTCTCCGCCAATCTTCAGGCACAGTATTCGTTTGAAGTGCGTCATTGTATAGTTTTGTCAGTGTGGTTATCATCGTTTCACCACCTTCTTTCAGAGTCTTCCCATCTATGTTGTCGGCTCCCGGTGCTCCGTTTGTTTTTAGTTTTCGGACTTCATTTTTCACCTCAGAATCCAATATTGGTAAGATGTCTTCGTTTTTCGGCCTTGAGTAGTTCGTAGCATTTGCGACGGTTCCATTACTTTTGTATAGATTCATGTAGTGGTTTTTGACAATTTCTCTAATTTCATCTCTGTTGGCTGTGATGGTGCCGTCGGCTCTTTCGAGAATTTCGAGTGGTATCGATTTTATGACAGCTTTTTTCAGTTTTTTGGAGGATCTCTTGTTGATACATTCCTGAACTAATCTGTTTCTCCGTTCTTCTATGTCTTTTCCAATGGCTTTTCTTGCTTGTCTTGAGATTTCCTTGATTTCTAGGATGTTCTTTTGGTTCTTGGCGAGCAGTTCCTTTCTTTTCCTCAGTAGATCCATTGTGTCCGGACTGTATTTATCTGTCTTCCTTGTTGGTAATTCTGTTATCGCTTTTTTGATCGACGTAATCAATTCATCGTAAGTGTTCACTTTTGCTTGCTTCTCCACGTTTCTCAGTCTTTCTTCAAATCCACTCCATTCTCTTTCTCTCAAGGTTTGCTTCTTGAATCGTCTCCCGAACTTGTGATTCTTCTCCGCTCGGTTTTTTATTTTCCACCTCGATCGAACCATTCTATGATCGCTCAGGTTGAACTTGTCTGTGAAGACCTCGACGTCTTCGACAATGTCAATTCTGTTTGAGATAAGCGCATCAATTTCGGAAGATCCTTTCGGTCCGTAGTGTGTCCATCTCTTGTTTGGTTTCTTTGGAAACCTGGAGTTTAGATGATATTGTCTCGATCCGGCTAGGAAGTTGTACAAGAAGTCCCCGTGCTGATTCAATTGACGACTCCCATGTTTTGATACCCAGGGCAGCAGTTGTCCATCCTGTGCAACGTCGAGTGCGGCATTCGTGTCTCCCCCTAGGATGATAATCCCTTTGAACCATGTTTTGATTTTTTGGTAGTAATTACTTAGGTTCTTGTAGAATTTCCACGCTTCGGGTTCGGAGTTTGCTTTGCATACCGGCGCATAGAAGTTGATGAATAAGATTTCGTTGCGATTGAATTCGAATCTGATGTATGCCATATTTGGCGTTTCCCATACGACTTCAATTATTCTTAAGCACTTGTCTTTTTTGATGTAAAATCCTAATCCCCTTTCCGAACTTCTTTTCCTGGTGTTGAACATCCACTGGTCATTTGAGTGATCGATTGAGCTCAAAGAGCTTGGGTGCAAAGTTTCCTGAATTCCGATTATATGACAGTTTGAACGTCTGCAGAAATTTGTCCCAGCTTCTAGTTTTGCAGTTTCTTTTATGCTTCGACAGTTCCATGTTCCGATTTTTAGCATGTCCTTTCTCTTTCCTATTCTATCCTTGGTTCTCCCATCATCCCCGTCAGGAGTCGCTTTCGGCGAGAACCGGTGCTTCCCGCGACTTTTGTCCTGACATGTTGAGCGGTGCGTAGTATTTCTTTTAGAATTTTTGGTAATGATTTTTTGTCCTACCTAAACGGGGTGGACCAGACCCCGCCGGATTGCCGAAGCGCGAACGTGTCCTGTTTACTCCGCAATGGAGCCACTTAGAAAAAGGAGCTTAGCCGCAGCCCTCGTTCCAAGTGGGACGACTGACTGTTGGCCCGATCCCTCCATCGGGTAGCAATTTTCCGATTTGTTGAGGAGTTCACGGTGTATCCCCATCGCCACGAAGAGGCCAGTCAACGAAGAGGTAGAGCGAGGTTGGACTCCAATAACGTACTTACTTACGGTTTTTAATAATTTACAGTTACTACCGTCGAAACAAACATCACATCCTGGAAAATTGCCCAGAAGTTGATTGCTCTTATAAATGGGCTGGCGGTGGTATTATTTCGAATGTTTCGGATCTTTTGGTTTTTGCAAATGCAATTCTTTACAGGTATTTTGTAGTGAAAAGCGTATCAACTATTTGAAATAATTTCAGCACCCAAAATGAAGCAGAAAATGCGCTAATCTCAAAATCGACAATCTTGAAATTTTTGAAACCTGAAATTGAAGCTGGAAATCGGACTCATGCTGGGTTGGGATGGTTTACTACAGAATCGGAGAATGTTAGATCAATTGATGGGCAAAAGTAAGCATTTTTAAACTTCTGGAAAACAGATTTTTAAAATTATCAATTTACAGATCTCGTGGCGGTTTCTTCTACCACACCGGCGGAGCAGTAGGTGCCTCAAGCGTGCTTCTCATCCGTCCAACTGACAAATCCCGTGACTCCAAAAAACCCGAAGGAATCTGCGTCGCCATCCTATGCAATCTTCAGGAAACTTCGGTATTGTCACTTGGACAAGAAATTGAAGCTATTTTCCGTGAAAATTAGAGAATTAATAAGGTTCTTTGAAATACATTCCATATATTTTGATATATATTTTTGTGCTATAATTATTACAATTCTAAATAAATGAAGTTGGTAAAAATGAAGTGAAATGCAATGAAAAAAATCAATCACAGCTAAAAGACTACATGAAGATATCTTAAAATCCCGTAAATCGACTCAGCAAACAAAGAACAATACTGTAAAAACCCAGATTTAAAGAAAACAATAATTTAAGCTAAATACAAGTGAAAAGAATTAAATACATTATTCAAATTCATTTGGTTCGTTTGCCTGGCGCGTTTCTAGAAGATTTTTGTCGACATGCTGAAAAAGAATGATATTATATATTTTCTGATGCAAAGAAAACAAACCTGCCACTCCCATTGCTGTTGTCTTGACTGAGAATCACATTTCTTCATAAACAAAAATCCTTGGCCGTTTTCGTCAGCCGCTAGACATTGTCCCGACACTGGATGATAGATTTGTTTCGAACTTATACGGTATTTGAATAACTGATTTCCTTTCATAGAATGACTGAAAATTTGAAAAGTTAACATTTTAAGCAAAATCTACCAACCAATCAAACAAAATAACGGGCGCCTTGTCAACACTCGTCGAAGCATCAAAGCAAGTCTTACGACCTTTCGGCCGAATATCATGCCATCTGGTCAATCGAATATCTTGCTCTCCGCCACCATCTTTATCATCTGAAATGCACTTCTTCAAGCCAAATCTTTGATTTTGTTCCTTGAATTGTGTGTCTATACACAACTTTGATACAACATGACGGATTTCACCTGGAAATTCAAGATTTTTTTTTAGAAAAAAAAACGTTTCAACGGGAATACCTTGCGCTGAAGCCTTCGGTTCTTCGGCCGGATAATACTTGTCTTGGTCGAATGCAATTTCTTTCATGAACCAATCAAAACTTTTGCATTGTAATTTCTCTCGAACCTTCTTCATTCTATCAAGATTTCCTGCATCTGCACTCGAAACGCCTGGTCTGTGTTTATACAGTGTTTCTTTGTATTCATCCATCCAAACCTAGAAAAATTCACATTTATTTCAAATTAAAAATTGTGAATAAACCTCTGCGACTCTCTTATAATTCCTAGACACAAAATCACCCATTCCCGCGTTTTTAAATGGTGCATATTTACATCTATAAATATGGGCCACTCTAGAACAAGGTGCATCTACCATTCTTCCATGACATTGCCAAACTTTGAAGCTTAATTCATATTGTTCTCCTCCCCAAATATCCAATCCTTCGTCATATCCACCCAACTCCCAGAACCATTTGGCTGAAATTGCGAAATATCCTCCAGCCATCACAGGCGATGGGAATGGTTTAGTAGGGTTCTCCCGATCTTTTTTGGTTAATGGAAGACGTTTATAGTTGAAAGCCCAGTCGAATGATCCACGTGCACCTTGATCCTGTGGACGAATTTCATATGTTTCGCAGTCGATAACGTCAACAAATGGGCAAACAACAGTTCTGAAAATTACTAGCATTTCTTTTGAGCGAGAGGGTCGAAAAGCTGCTATTTACAATGAAATATCTTTTTTCCAGACTCTTGTATTTTGATGAACAATTATTTACAATTTTAATTTAAAAGAACATCAAACGGTTACATAAACTTTGAATCAAATTTTAAAACCTTGAAAATACAATTTGTTTGCTTGTTTCATGTATTTTTAATTTTTTTTCTTTTTTATGTGTTATTATCAAGTTGAATTTTCTTGACCGCTCATTTTTGGCTACTCCACTTATAACATCGAAGGTGTCGTGACCTCAACGCGTGAAACCAACTGAGAAATTAGAATTTGAGCGCATTTCGTCGCGTTCAAATGAGTGACCAAGAAAATTTAGCTTGACAATAGCATCGCAAGTTTGAAGCCCGTTGTTATGGAAATTTGAAATATTTTCCCGAAAGTGTTTTACACTGAAAAATGAAAAATCTACCTATAATCTTCTGCAATCGGATCCAAAAGCGGCGGTAGCCAGTTATAGTTGGCTTCCGAGTGTGCATCCAAAAATATTAAAATCTCTCCAACGGCATTTTCAGCACCCAGTTGTCTACCACGAATCAATCCTTCCCGTTTCCTGAGAACATTTTTAAAATTGTCGTTTAATTATTGTACTAAGCTTGTAATTTGTTGACGTTTAAAAAACAGTGAAATCCAGAAAAAAACAGGTTAAAATACTCTGTAACAACCTTGCCATCTAAAGCTTGAGCAGTATCTGTATTTTACCTTTTTTTTTCGAAATCTCAAGCTTAACCCAGTGTTCAAAAATAACTAACTTGGTTCTCAAAATCTTAACAATGTGATCTATTCGGTTCTTTTTCAAAAAATCCTCCAATGGTTTGCCAAGAGCCGGCTTTTCGCTGAAGTCATCGACCAAAATAATCTCTTTCAACAATTCTGGTGGTGATCTATTGATAATCGAGTAAACCGATCGAAGGAGTGTAGAATTGTGCTGAAATCCAAACAATTTTTAGCAAAGTTCCAAAATAAATAAATCAAACTTCTTCATGAAACGGAAAAATGACAGAAACCGTCGGCAATTTGCTAGAATATAACATTTTTTTGCACCCTTCATGTCGTATATCATTTATTGATCGATTGAGCGAAATCATGTCGGAAATGTATGCATTATAGCCATTTGCTTTGTACAGTGCCAACGCTTCTTTTTCAACATTGTCATCTTTTGGCAATTGAACGGCAGCACCCCATTCACCGGGACCAACACGTTGTTTTTCTTTGCGATAGGTCTCTTCATCTTCCCATAACTGTAACAAACTATTTATTGAAAATTTTTGAACTTTTCTACATTTTTAAAATTTAAACCTTTTCGATATTACATTTTCGAAAACTACCATTTTATATTTTTATAACGGAAACATTTTGCAATAAAACACATTACATTTTTCGGTTGTCCACGATATTTTTCAAACGGATCCAATGCCTGATTAATGTCTTCTTTTTTCGGGACTCGTCTCTCATTGATATTCTCTGCAACAATAAAAAAAACATTGGTAAATATATTTCTACTTTATAACCATAAAATACAATTTTATGTTTGTTCAGTTATGGATATTTTGCGCAAAAAAGTGCATTGTATAGATGCTTTTGCAATATGACTTTTGGTCAGAAAAGAAACATTTCGTAAGAAGAATATGTTGAAAAGGGTTTAGGTTTTTAAAAAATATTGACAGAATAAAAAAAGTTGTGGAAAGTTTAAAACGTCTTTTCTGTGAAATAATGAATTTTTATGTGATTCGCAAAATTAAAAAAAAAGAAAGTAAATTTGGTAAAAATCGAATATAGTCAAAAATAAACTGTGATTCGTTTTTAAAAGCGTTATACTTTTTAGAAACTTAAGAAAATGCGTCCGCTTTCATAAAAAACGAAATATTTATTAAAATAAAATTTCCAAAAACTAGACAAAAATCTCACCGGCTTGAGCATTCAAATTCAAATTAGCCACCATTCCAGAACTATCATTTTCAATTGATTCAATTGCATTGTTGGTTGAAACGTACGAATAAACCAAATATAAACCGAACAGGAGCGCTATATATTGAATAAGCCAGTGATATTTTCGGCTTATATATCGGCTCAAACCCATAGCTGAAAAATATAGCGTTAAAAATTTTTTTTTTTGATTTGGAAAAAATGTTGTCAAAAAACTTTGTGGACAGAGAAGGTAAGTCTGATACACATACTTTCGACAGCTGAAAAATGTCTAACTTAAGAAATCTGTTATAGGGCAATTCAAGCCTCAATAACATATATAGGCAAACATGATTTTGAATCGAATTTTAGTGTAATTAACGATAGGATGTAATGTACATCATTTTCATTGTATCTTTCTGGGAAATCTCATAAAAAAATGTCTACTGAAAGCGATTTGAAACGGATCAAAAGACATTTACTTCGAATTCTGCAAAATATCTGTAATTCCCCTATTTTCTGAATTTTCATTCGAAATTTTAAATGTTTGATAAATCTTTAGCTATTGGCACGTTGTCTTTAAGGAGAACGTTCCCAATAACAGTTTGTTCGACATATAAAAAGTGCAGACAGATTCATTTTCGCATGCATAAAATTGTAATAGCTATTTTTCGAGAAACAAAAAGACAACAAACGATTTTTATTCATCCGAGGAGTGATTTACGAGCGACGGAAATGGAAAAGCATGCTTTTATTTCAGCAGAGACATAACTATCTTAGAAAAATCTTCACAAGCCAAACGGGAGTAAATAATAGAAAGCGATTTCGACTCGAAAAATTGTTTAAAATGTTGAAAACAGTCGTGAATTAAGAGCGGCTTTAAAACCAATGCGTCAAATACACGTGTCATCGTCTCACAAACATTATACATTATCAAACGCACGAGAAAGGAGAGAGCGCCATGCTAGAGGATGCTCTCTCGTCCACAGTATTTTGTTTTGCGTGCCTTGTCGACGTTCGCCATAGAAACAATACGCGGAGACGAAAAAGGACATCGTTTGATAGGTTTTTCGACATTGCGCTAATTCGGAAATTGAATAAAGTGAAAAGACCTTAATTTTTCAATAATAATTGTAGAGGTCAATGGTTGAATCTTCTGAGTTTTTTTTCATTCCGTCTCCTCACTTGACTTCCTAAACTGGGTCGATCACTGCTTCCTTATAAACAAGAATTAGACTATGAAACTTCAACCGAACTTAATTTCTAGCTTGTAACTCTTCCCTGGGTAAAAATTCCAAAAAACTACAAGATTGGGCTAGAAAGATTGAAACAATTTCCCATTATGAATCACTTTTTTTAAAAAACTTGTAAGAATTGCAATGAAAAATATTCAGCCGGATCATACACACTGGCTTGTGGTAAGCATGCCTCATAAAAATGTGACAAATAACAATTCAACATTGACAAAATGTTTATTCTCTTGTTTCGACAAAACAAATCAACGAAATTTTGAGAAATCAACGGTATAACAATAACAAATTTAGTTCTTGTAAGCTCTTGAGGCTCTGCGTCCACGAGCACGCTCGAACTTGCGTCCCTTAGATCTGACTAATGGCTTAGTGTGACTGTGTGGAACTCCTGGAGCTGGTCCGAAGTGCTTCTCAGCCTCACGGGCCTTGCGTGGTCCCTATATGAAAATTAGCTTTATTAGCGATTAAAAAAAATAAATCATACTTGGATGAAGATGGTGTTTTCTCCCTTTGGTGATCTGAGGGCAAGTTGGTCCAAAGTGATGATTTCTCCTCCGGCCTTCAAGATTCTGGCTCTGGCTCCTTCGGTGACGTGAAGGGCAGCGATCTAGAAAACATTTATTTAAAAATTGTTTGTAAATCGCATGGTTTTTCCCAAATGTCATTGAACCATCGGTTCTATACTAGGATAAGGAATATACGAATTAAGTCGGGCATCTACGAATAGGGCCACACAACTAATAATTTCTGACTCGGTGGACCGAGATCAAACTTTCATTAAAAGCCTCGATGCTCCACAATGAAAAGCAATCAACCCCGAAGAGGATCGCCTTCCACAAGTCATTTAAAAAATTTAGAAGTCGAAAATAACTTACGGTGATCTTTGGAACCTCGTACAAACGGGAGTCATCGGTGACAGTGGAAAGGGTGACAACGGTCTTGTTAGCGTTTCCGGCGTGCTTCAAGTTGCGAACAACATTGGCAAGGGAGATTGGTTGACGGAAACGACGAGCAGTGCGGAGTCTCTTGAGAACGATCTCGTTGAACTTAGCTCCAGTACGTCTGGCGAGGAAAGAGTAGAGCTATAAAATTCAGTGGGATGACGGAAAAATGTTTTAAAATACCTTGGAGAGAAGACGAATGTACGGGTTCTCGCTCCTTGGGGCCGTTCTACGGGCGATACGATCGTGCTTATGGTTGATATCAATACCCTGGAAAAATAATAATAAATTTAAAGTTTGAGCAATCAAAAATCTTGAAAAATTAAATTTGGAATTAAAATTCCATCAAAACTCACCATCTTACTGAGTAGTTATGTGTTACCTGGAAGAAAAAATATTATTTGGGTGAAGAATTTAAAAAAACGGTGAAAACTATTTCGAGTCGTTATAACTTTACAATTAAAAAAAAATAAATAGTCTAACGCAAATCTATATGAAAAATAATATTTTAAACTCAAAATCGGGTGAAATTTGGGAAAAAGCCGCTAAAAACTGGTAAAAAAAACGTCGAAAAAATTTAGGAAAGGAAAAGAAATTTCATCTTTCGGGTGCGGGGTTAAAGGGACACCTTGATTCGTGGCGAGACCTACCGTCAATGCGTAGCTTCGTTGGTGATCGGTGTTTAGCAGTGCTTTTTCAAACCCAAACTGGCAGTGTAAAACTTCACACAAATTGACCAAAATAGCTAATAAAATTTTTTGAAATGTTGGAAAAAACTATGGATATTCTCCCAAAGATTTTCTCGCATCTGTTTTTGCTTAAAAAAGGAAATTATGATAAGAAAATGAGAATATAAGGTGAAAATTTTTATTTTAAGAGCCCATTTCCGAAAACTGCTGTAATAAAAACCATTGTTATTCGCGGCTATCTGGCATCTGGGGCGTGGGAATAGTTTCTGCAAACTTTTTTAGCATCCTTCGTCGTTTGACTTTAATATAATAATAAATGTATTTAATTTGCATAATTATCAATGGAAATAAAAGGAAAATGATGCCAAACCTGAAAAATTTACGACATTTTGTTCTCAAAAAGGGAAATAAAAACCAATAATTTTTCGCTCTTCGAATTATTTCAGACTTTTCTATATTGATGTTAGAGTTTTCGTAGCTAAACGTCTGAAAAACATAAGGTGTTTTTTAAAGAATATTATTCCCGTTTACCAATTCTGATGCCTTGACAATTCCAAAATTCTCTACTTGACCTTCATTCTCATTTTGCATTTCGTTCATTATTTGAAAAGAAAAAATCAGGAAATGACGACAAAATCTACATCGAATCAAAACATAACTCAAAAATTTGAACTTTCGCGGTAAACTTCAAATAATAGACAGTCTTGTCAAGTAATTTCCAATTCAGTGCCAATGAAGAACAATTAATACCACCATTCATCAGAGAATACGTTACAAATATGTCAGAATTCAATTTGAACGTCACTAGAAGACCAGACGGAAAAATTGAATTCGACTACAAATTGGTGTTTGATGAGAAAAATAAGAATGGCAGCAATGTAGAGAGCTCGACGATTTCGACAACTTCGACAACTTCGACTACAAGATCTAATCGTATTAAATCAAGTGAATACGTGCACGATTTGATTCATGTTTATTTGATTTTGTGTCACTATGCAGACAATAAGATGAGCTCTTCGAAAAAGTGAGCTTTTTTCTAGAAAAACAAGGGAAATAGGTCAGAAAAAGTCTTGATTTGAAAATTATTTACAAACTTTCGATAAAACAAACAAATTTAAGATGGTGACCTTATTTTGATTTCTAGGCATTGAAATTAGTGGGAAGATGGTTTTTTAAAAATATTTTCCAGAATCGATTTTTATAAAATCATGAATGGTGCGAAATGCAAATTCAGTGGCCTAGAAATCCAAATTAGTAAAAACTAGGGCACAGTTCCAATTGTCCCATAGTTTGCCCCATTTTCTTGTTTTCTTCAGTTTTTTAAAACTTTTTTTGTCATAAATAACAAATCTAAGATTATTTTCCTTATTTTCTCAACCTTCCTTTAGTCTATAAACATGTTTTTCCAATTCTCCAAAAATTCATTAAAATTAGTCATTAAAATTAAAATTAGACTCAAGGTTCTTTTCAGATCAAAATTTACACACGAGTTTTTGTCAAGTTGCACCATTCGTGAAGTTCTCTCCGAATTCTTTGACGAGTTCAAGTCGAAAGTGAAGTTAGTCCAATTCCAAGTTCCTCAAACGAATTTAAAACATTTCAGATCTAAGCATCAAATAACGCCAAGATTGTCATATTTTGCTGGAAAACCCGATGAGAAGAAGCAAGCAATCCCCATTTCCTCATTAGTTATCGATCGAAAAATTGGCGGATTTGCTGAAAATCAAGAAAATTTGACTATTTTTGTGAATGTTACTGAGAAAAAGGAAAAAATGAAATAAATCTGATTAATCTTGATTTTTTTTGTAAAAATTCAATATTTATGTCAGAAATTTCGATGGTCCAAAATATTAAATAAATCACGATGAAATAAATTTGCAAGATAAATTATCACAAAGTCCACAATATACATATTTTCATTTTCATAACCTCTGAAAATGAAAAACACCGGAAAACGGACCTTAAAATTAAGACTACATCAAAACTCTGTAGCAGCTTCTTCGGACTGTGAAACTGAATTGACTGAAAGTTTCGAAAATTTGAAGTGCCACTTTTTATCTAGAAAAACTCACTTGAATGTTTAAAACATCCAAAAATTGATTCTCTCATATCTTTCATCAAAATCAGAAGTACAAATGGATTTGAAAATGTCAGAAGATCCGATATAAATGGACCAAAATAATACACCATGAAGAAATAAGTCGATTGGTTCTTTGCAAAATTCTCACTGCTGTTTAGTGCGTAGTACTGTAAACAAAAAATTTGCTTGAAATATTGTTATGGCGTGATTCGCTCCAAGATCTTCATTGATCTTAGAAAGAATAAGAATGCTATTCAGTTCCGGTGCTGGCACTGATGCGAGCAACTCTCTGGCGCTAGCGCTCAAAAATTAAGAGCTCATGCCGAGTGGTTCCAGCTCCAGCGCCAAAAAGTTTGATCCCTAGAGCCAAAATTAGGGGTTTTCCTGAGATATTTAGCATGTTTCAATTATTTCATTGTCAAGAGCTTCCTATGTGAAACACCATTAAAGGGAGGTTGTGACACGATTAAAAATCAAGGTGAAAAATTAAAATGCCAGTAAGAGAATGTTGCATTCAAAATATTGCAGATAAAACTACTAACCGTATAAACAGTGACCAAGGCTTGAAGTAGGAAATTATAAACCGATAGAATATACAATTTCTTTTCCGCAGCCTTCATATTTCCCTTGATTTTTGTGAATGTGATAATTGTTGCTACATTACAAAATAAAGTTACAACTACCGTGACAACCATGAAAATTGCGAGATTCTCGAAGATTTTCGGAACTAATGTTCGATCAATTTGCAAGCTTATCTTCTGATCATTCTCGATTCCCATAAAGCGAGACGCTGATAAAAGAAGTGGGAAATCTAGAATCAACGGTAGAATGTAAGCGGCAATAAGAGCCCAGTAAATTGAATGTTTCCAGATCTTAATTATATTGATTTTTTAAAAGTGGAAAATTAAAGTGTCTTTTTACTCATTTTCAATTTTGGTATTAGTAGACTCAGAATCACCTATAATTAACGGAATCACCAAAAAAAATCAGTTTAAATGCTTCATTTCACCAAAAACGGTCCTTGAAAACCCCAAAAACAGGTGGCACCACCCGTTTTACACTGCCACCGACTGTTTTCGGCACTTTTTCGGGAGCTTTTTCGAACCAGCGGGAGCCCAAAAAAATTTTTTTTCGTTAAATTCATATCGAAAATGAGTAAGCAAACACTTTAAACATAAAACCTTTGCATGATTCAAGGGAAAATGAAGCAAAGTGAATCTGTCTAATGACATGTAAAAAATCATAATGAATTGAATATAAGCAAAATGATAACTCAATGTATGAATCTGGAAATGTTAAACGGTAGAGAATTCAGAGCTTTGAAATTAAGAGATGTTCAACTTTCCAAAGCTTCCGTTAATTTTTAGTAAATACTTACAATTCGGGCGACATAATCAGGGATTAGAAAATATAGGGATCCGAGAAAAGTCGATGCTGGGGTTACTTTGGTCAATTGTAAAAACAAAGTAGCGTTGAGAAAAACTAAAATATTCTATAACAAAAAGAAGATGATTGATCTCTTCAAAAACCCAAAAAATACCGTAATCGAAGAAGCCATAAATAATGTATAAAAACTTCCTGAATATTGTTTTTTATTCCTTTGAATTTCTCGAATCATTGACAAATATATTAGAACCGCTGGAATTCGATACAGTAGACGGACCAAAAACATTAATAGTTCAGAACTTTCGGCCATTTTTTCAACTTGTAAGCTATTTATAGTTTTTACAAGCCAATTGGTTTTGATTTCAAATAAAAAATAATAAACGAGAATGGAGAGATCATCTGAAAAATAAATCATAGATCACAATCTGAAAAAAAAATGTAACTAACTTTCTTTAATCCAACCCAAAAAACTTCAAACTGAAACAGGAAATACTTGTTTAAAAAAGCAGTAAATACTTGTTTAAATATATAGCTAAATTCAAATCGAGGCGATAGAAAGTACTGTAATCTCAATTAATGCATTCCAGTTATTCCTGCATTTTTTTCACTTCAAGACTGATAATTGAACATTTTAAGTAATCATATGTTTTAATGTATGATCGAAAAAACAGGTGTTTCCATTGAAAGTGACTAAAAAATAAGACGTTAAAGTTATTTGCTTTCAGCTGCACAGAAAAAATGAGTTGATATAAATAATTATTGAATATGTACCTGTGATTATTTTAAATTACACATCTTAATTCGGAAAAAAAAACTTTATCGGTTGTTTCGTAGTTGCAGCAACTTTCAACACGTACAATTTTTTGTATTGACTCATTTGTATTCGATGAAAATGGACGTTTTAAACAGTGATTTTTATTTACTTACATCGTGGGAAAAGCGTTAGAAAAAAGAGAATAAACCAAGCATGGCACGGTACATGAATTCAGCAAGATGTACAATAAATCGATGAGATCAATATGTTGATACAAATTTTTAAAAAAAGTATTAATTGTAAAAGGAGGAATGTTTCCTTTTAAATTGATTTTTAAACTTGAAAATTAGGCTTTGTTTTATATATTTTATAAAATAATCAAACTTTGCTCTATAAAGCTAGACATTGAGTTAAAAATGCAGGTGGTTCGAGGCTATTTCTTTAGCGCACGGATGGTCAGGCCATGCCAGTGAGAAGAGCTTTTGGTGACAGAAGTGATGCAGAAAAGAAACACGGTATTGTCAAAATAAAACTTCCTGGCCGCTCGTTTTGCGTAGCAGGGGAACTTCCTCGCAACGCGCAAGACCAACTGAGAAACTTGAATTTGAGCGTTTTGCGGTCGCGTTGCGAGGAAGTTCCCAACGATGCTACGCAAAACGAGCGGCCAGGAATTTTCATCTTGACAATAATGAAACCGGCAAAATAAAATTTGCCAGAAATATCTCCAACCGTAAGTTCTAACTTCTCTCTCTCGCTCCTTTAAAGACAGTATGCCACATGCCGAAACACAACAATGCATGGTCTAAAATTGTTCGAGAGACGCGGTCGGAAATGACGGGAACACAGCTTAAAGTTTTAAATTAATGCTAAAGTCACATAGTTATAGATAGAATCATGACGTTTCATTCTAACACACATTCTCCGTTAAAATGTGAAGTTTTATTAAATTATAGCAAAGTTTCATAGTTCAACATTATAAGGCCGATTTACGAATTATCAGGTCACTATTTTTTGCATTGATTTATTTTATTATTAGCAAAACTAAACCCAATTTTTAGCATAGCATTCAGTTAAACTAGATTTTTGACGAAAAATACATAAATTATTTTATTGAGATCATTGAGGGGAAAAACATCACAGAAAATCTAATTAAGAACAAGAATCTGAGATAAGAATAGAAACTCTATTCTTGAAAATTTCAACCAAATTGCAATATAGTACAAAAATCGGAAAAATATTTTCATTGACCAATCTCTTTAGAATGCGGTAATAACTTCAGATGTAGACACGATTCCTACTGTAATATTCGACTGAAAAATATAAATCAAAAAGTTCTGAAACTCACGTGGAAAACTGAATTTTTTGAAGAGTGATTCTCTCATATCTTTCATCAAAATCAGTAGTACAAATGGATTAGAGAATGTCAAAAGATCTGATACAAATGGTCCGAAAAAATAAATCATGAAATAAAATGACTTATTATTTGTTGCATAAGTTTCACTGGTTGTAAGGGCGTAGTACTAAAAAATTTCGTTTTGAATTCTAAAAAAACATAAAAACTCACAGTATAAACCGTGACAAATACTTGAAGCAAAAAGTTATAAACTGATAGGATATACAATTTCTTTTCTGTGGACTTCATCCTATTTGACATTTTAGTTGTAAATGTAGTGATTGTTGCACAGTTGCAAATCAATGTTACAAAAACCGTAATGATCATAAAATACACAAGTTTCTCGTATACAATAGGTACCAATGATCGATCAACTTCAAATGCAATTTGTTGATTATTTTCGATGCCGGTGAAGGATGTTTTAGACAAAAGTAAAGGGTAATCAAGAATCAGTGGAAGGATATAAGATGCCGCGATTGCAAAGTGGATGGAGCGTTTCCAGATCTACAAAAGATGGGTTCAACGGAAGTAGGTCAGTTCTTTGTTCTTTATTTTTTTGTTAAAGGAAGGCTTTACGGAGATAATAAATGCACATAAAATGAAAATAGACTTCATACTCATTTCAAATCTGTTTTTAAAATTTTCCAAAACCACCTAGAAGCCGAGAAAATGAGCTTCAAAATAATGGCCTAGAAAAAGTGTCCACCAGGCCGAACTTTTTTATTTGAGCTTTTTTCGTGTTTCGTTAATAAATAGTTATGCAGAATATTTATATTAGTCCTTTTTCATGTTTTTCATTTTCATTTATGTTTTTTTGCATTTTTCATGGCTGCGGACTAGTTTTCGCCGGTGGACACTTTTTTTTTCTAGGCCATTGTTTTGAGGCGTTTTTTCTCGGCTTCTAGGTGGTTTTAGAAAACTTTAAAAACTGATTTGGAATGAGTATGAAGTCTATTTTCATCCTTAACGCATTCATTAGCTCCGTATAGCTCTCCTTTAAAGAATGGCTTTACGCAGATTATAAATGAAGTTAAAATGCAAAAAAAAATAATACTCATGTTATAAATGAGTTAAGTTTTTTTTTTAATTTGTAGAAGAAAAAAAAAACAGAAAAAACGAGCTACCTCAAAAAAAAGGGGGACCGCGGAAGAACTTGCGTTTCTAGTCCGCGAACGTTTGGTTTCCTAGGCCACCTATTAAATTTATTTGTTTTATTAATTTTGTATGTTTTTTTTTGCATTTAAAATGAAACAAGGTTATAATTTTGCATGAAAAACAAGCTGATGAATGTTTTTTTTTAATTTCAGTTTTCATAGCCGTACTTTTTGTTTTTTTCTGCTATTTTTTTCAGAATGGGAAAAACTAGTGTTGTATTTGTGTAGAAACTTAATAATTGCTAAATTTAGCATCACTTTTTGCACTGTTTTTCATTTTAAATGCAAAAAAACAAAAATAAATTTAAAAAATAAATAAAAAAGCACAAATTTGGGTTAAAAATTTTTTTTTTTTAAACCCATTTATAACATGAGAATGATTTTTTTTACGTTTTAACTTCATTTATAATCTGCGTAAAGCCCTCCTTTAAGCAATTAATTTGTTTTGTAAATATCACCTTTTTATGCTTCAGCGGAAAAAATAATAATGTAAATCTGTCGAGTGACATGTAAAAAATCGTAATGAATTGAACATAGGCAAAATGATAGCTCAATGTGTAAATCTAAAACAAATAGTGATTAAGAATATTATGCAGTTTTCTTTTTCAAATGAAAAATCCCTTGAATTACCTAATCGGGGGTAATCAATATCTCAAAATAGGGACTTACTACTCTTGCAACGTAATCTGGGATAGAAATAAAAATTGAACCAAGAAACGAGTCAACAGGCGTTAATTTGGTCAATTGTAGAAACAAAGTGGCGTTGAGGAATACGAAAATATTCTGGAGCCAAAAATTATAATTTTTTCAAAAATTCAATGCAAACCGTAACAGATGCCGCCATAAATAATGTATAAAAACTGCCAGAATATTGTTTTTTATTAGTTTGAATCGATCTAATCAACCAGAGATATATAAAAACAGCTGGAATGCGATATAGTAAACGAATGAAAAACAAAATAATAACTGTCTCGATTTTTTCATCCATTGTGAAGATAAAATACCTTTGGAACGAGGAATGTTTGAAAATCGATGAACATGCGGTGTAGACACGATGGAGACAGCTGAAATCAAGGATTTCAGGTGAAACTTTTCAGATTAGAAGATTATTCAGACACCAGTTTTAGAAACATCGAAAACGATTTTATTTTAAAAAAAAAAGGGACAATTATACCGAGCTGTCTGCTGAAGTACAGAAAGTCGCATGATTAAAAACTACCAAGCTTTCTAACGGAAACAATTTGGATTTTAATTATTAGTTTTTTTTCAAATATTCTTAAAGGAAGCTTGTCAGTTAACACGATCCTAATTAAAAAGGAAAAATCAAAATTTTATCTGATGATATCAACATCTGCAGATGGAATTTTTAAATGTGGTTGAAATTTCCTAAAACTTTATAGACTGTGTTTGACCCCGAACTGAATATTATCAGATAATTTCAATCCGTATTTTTTCCAGAAGTTTTCAATCGTATGCATCTTTTTCCGGATAATATAAGCAGAAAATAAGATGAAAAAAGGATTAAAAGTTGTTGAAATGGTATAAAATCTTATAAAATCTGTTCCAAAAAGCATATATTTTCAGATGTATTATTAAGATAAAATTTCTGAAAATTACGAAGCAACAATTTTTTTTGAGGTTCCACGAAGTTATTCTTGAAATAAATGTCATGATATTTGTTTTCAGGTGTTTCTTATAATTTTGACGAGCGAACTCAATATTTCCTCAGGGAAAGCAAAGTACCAGAACATTCACAGTTTGTCACAGGACGCGTCCCGTGGCAAAACCCGGATAAAACTGTGCAGACCCGGACAAATTTCGGTGCGGTCCCGAACAAAATGGGACTGCGCCGGTGCTTTTCCCGAGTTCACTTCACACAATTCCGTTTCACATAACTGTTGAAAAATGGCTCTCCATTTTCTTGTTGCATTTTAATCCATCAAAAGTCACAAACAGTTTGAAAAATCGTTCCGTTCACCATATGATGTTCACACGGAAAATTGCCCTTGAAACAAAACAATGTTTCTTATTATGTCATAGTTCCAGTACCTACAAACGGCTGTGTGATCTGTGGTCCATTGTATAAACAAAAAAAAGTTAAGAAAAGCAGCTGTTTTAAAAATAAAAGTTTTTGTTGTTTTTTCCCTCAAGGTAACTGGATCCATTTGTCACGAAATTGACCAATTTTACAAATAACTACGGAAGCTTCCGCATTTTTAAGTAGTCACAAAATTTTTCGCAAAAAAGTAGATGATATCAAAACTTTCAGCATCTTTTCCGCTTTTCAACGAAACATATGGCTTTCTGTTTGATCGGCGCCCATTCAATCGTTCGTTATTACACCATTTTCTTTTATTTTGTCGTTTTTGCCCCGACACCACCACAACCACAAATGCATCATTTTCACATTTATTCATCTAATTGTCGCTTGTGCTCTTCTTCGCTTTGTTTCTTTTATTTTTTTTTATTACTTCCCACAACTTTTATATTTCCCAAACGTTTTTGAATACAAAATGTTGACTCAGGCTTTGTTCGATATTTTCTAAAAATTACCTTTTTCTTAAAGACAGTGGGTCAGTTAATTTGACCCTAACTGATTTCAATTTCAAATATTAGAGCTTTCTTTCATCATCAAAATCAAATCAAATCATCATCAAACAAAAGTCAAAGTTCAAATGTGGCTGGGTTTCGAGTTTTATTGAGAGGGGGGGGGGGCGCCTTTATTCACTGTTTTCCATTCTTGAAATGTCAAAAAACAGAAATAAAAAATAAAACATTTCTAGTTTTTTAAAAATCGTTTTCACTTTCTTTTCGGTATTTAAAATTGAATTTTAAATCGATTGAACAAAATTTACAATTTGCGCATTTATTATTAGTGGCCTAGCTGAATAAAGTCTAAAAAATTTGAAACTGAAAACTTCACTTTTCTGAAAGTATATATTTTTGGTATTCAGGTGATTTTTAAAGCATTTTCAAGCAAAAATTCAGATTTTTCGACTTAAAATTTCAAATCCACGAGAAATTTTTATAAAAATTATTAGTTGAATTGCTCTAAAAATTTCCCCTCAAAAAACCTCCTCATTCTCAACCTTGAACATGTCATTGAAAAACCGAAAGTTCTATTATTTTTCATTCCTTTGTGCACCCCACTCAACCCTACCAATTGGATGTTGAACATCTGGAACATTTGTCAATAGGATAACATCATAAATTTTGTTTGCGTTCCGCCTGGCAATTTTATACAATAAATTCACATTTCATATTTTATTCTCAAAGTTTCGATCAAGTTTTCATAATTTCTTTCCAGATAACATTGCAAAAAAAAAACAATGCTGATCGAGTTAGTTGGCGGACCGCCGTGGGGATTTCGAATATCGGAGGATGAAAAATCGAGGCCAATTATTGCACAGGCAAGGATTTTTTATTTTTATTCTTAAAATTTTTAACGAAATATATGTTTTTTATCATTAAGAATAGATTTTAAAAAGTACTAGCAATCTTCAAAACAGTAGCCTAAAAAAGGTTTCGGGGTTCCATAAATTTGCGTTTTTTGTCGATTTATAAGTGATTTTCGTTCTTAGTTTAATACATTTTAACTTTCGAATTTTTCTCATAATGGAATAAATACCGATCGACTAGTATTTTTTATCAGCTGAAACTCTTTCTAATCGATTGGTTTGAGGCAAATTTTCTCTTCTCCTTCGTATGTTCAGAAAGTTTTAGGAACATTGTCAAATTCTATTTTCATCCAGGTGGGATTTAGAACAGTATTTTAAAGGAGGGCTCTACGGAGGTAATGAATGCGCCTGGGATGAAAATAGACTCCATTCTCATTCCAAATCTGTTTTTAAAATTTTCTGAAACCACCTGGAAGCCGAGAAAACGAGCTTCAAAACAATGACCTAGAAAAAGTGGCCACCTGTCCGAACTTTTTCCTATGAGCTTTTTTCGTTAAAGACAGCTGTTCAGTTAATTTGACCCTACCTGGTCTTAGTTTCAAAAAATAGAGCGCACTCTAATTAGGATAATGCAATTTATGCGAAATCACACCGATAAATACACGCGTCACAGCAGCGGTCCAAAGTCGAAAAAATAAAAATTTGAATGCGCGCGTGTCCGTGCGGCGCGGTCGGTGTCCGTGCAACGCGGTCGGAATTGGCGCGAAACACAATTATTTGAATGTGGTAACATATTGGTATTGTTCTTTGGACCACCTGGGCTCCCATTCGAATTTTTATTTTTTGCCTTGAATTTGAATAGTATTAACTGACAAGCTGCCTTTAATAAATAGTTATGCAGAATGCTTACATTAGTAATTTTTTATGTTTTTTAAAATTTTTTTTGGATTTTTCATGCCTGCGGACTAGTTTTCGCCGGTGGCCTCTTTTTCTAGGCCATTGTTTTGAGGCGCGTTTTCTCGGCTTCTAGGTGGTCTTAGAAAATTTTAAAAACAGATTTGGAATGAGTATAAAGTCTATTTTCATCCCAGGCACATTCCTAATCTCCGTAAAGCCCTCCTTTAAACACCCGTTTGAATTAGGTTTTTGCATATTATCTTCATTGTTTCTGCACGGTCCTCCTTCAAAATGAAATTAAACATTTCAGCTCCTCTCCGGCGGTTACGGTGAAGCTTCAGGTCTCCGAATCGGTGACCTAATCCGAAAAATCGGAAACCTCGAGGTGCACAGTTGTCAGCAAGCCTATTCACTTGCACACGCTTTCGAAGGAAAATTGAAACTCGAAATCGATAGGTATTTTTTTCGTTGTTTGAAATTTCTCACATTTTGCCATAAACATTCTCCTTTTTTGGCCAATAGCCGATTGATTGAAAATAAACATATATTTGACACAAACACACAAAATCGAGTGGAAGTTTCCACTCGTTATCAGTTATCAATTCAATTTCAATATTTTATGTATTTGACTTGTATTTTTTTGACATGGGAAACCGTTGTTGTCACAGGTAGGTTAAATACGAATTCATAGTTTTTATTTGTTTAATCAAAGTTTCTTTAAAGAATGAAAAAAAAATCTCGCGATAAAGTTTTTGACACTAATTTGTGTTAAATAAAATCACCTATGAAAATCACATTAAAAAACAAAACTTCAACTAAACCCCCAAATAAAAACGGTCACGAATCATTGAACAATACCAATAGAGCTTGTCCCATTTAGACTGTTCCCACACAATGTCATTTTGGACAAAAAATCAGAAAGATCTAATATTTTTTCAGAAATCCTGAAGGATATCATCCAACAGTTAGACGCGAAAAATTGAGCAATTCCGTGCAAACGTCGCCCATATTTCAAAGGTTTGTTTTCTGAATTCTTTTTCCTCTCAACAACACAACAAAGGGCACCTAATTTCCGTTTCCAATTTTCGCAGAAGCTCTACTACTACATTTCCCACTTCATCAGTGCCCAATTCACCGATACTTTCGCGGGCGAGTTTTTTGAAAAATAACACGTCTCCGTCGTCTTCTCCGAGACAGGTTAGGATGGATATGATGCATGGATCAAGGAGAATAATTGATGTAAGTGTTACATGGATTTTTGAAGGGGATCCGAAAATGAAATCAAAAACATTTTGATGAAATTTCTTATAAATTATGACATCTAAAATTTATTTTTAAAAATTTTAATAATGGAATTATTGCTTTCATATGTTTTCTGCAAGTATAAAATTATGAAAATGAGTTTAGGTGGTTAGCAACGGTGCATTTCCATTTTTTCTCATCTTCTTAAAAACAGCGTTTCCGGTAACACTACCTAAATTCAAAAAAAAACGCAATTTATTAGAAAACATATTTATCGATATGTTTTCTAATAAATTGCGTTGTACTAATGAGAGAAATCTTTAATTTTTGTAATTGAAATCTGGTAGGGTCAAATTAACGGAAACACTGTCTTTAAGATTTTTAATTTTTTCAGAACAAACGCGAAATTTTCGAAAAACTGGCCAAAACCAATCCAACTTCCAATCCAATTGTAAAATTGAAAGCTCAGTCGGATGATAGACAAGGTAAGTAATTTTCTGATTTATGGGAATATTGACAAAATGATCCCTTTCCTTTTCAGAAACTCCAGCTACAAGTTCAACAGGATATGATAGTGTGGCCGCTGATTTTGCTGGTGAAAGATCATTGGGAACTTCTCCGGAAAGGTAAGTGCGAAAAAGAGAATTTGCATAATTGGGGGCGCAAGTTTTTTTTTTGTGAAAAGTTGATTACATCTTTTTACAGCACACGTTCTTCTCCTGAAGAGTTGACAGTTGTTGAGAATTTTGAAGGTAGGCATTTTTTTCTTCTTCGGGGGTATTTCTTTCGGGATTTCACTTAATTCAAATAATTTCTATTTATTTAAAAAAATAAGAAGAATTGACGAATAATTCGTTGGTACGTAATCAATTGTAATAAAAATAGATTATGTTAGTTCAGTATAAGTGAAACAAGAAAATCGAGTATTATAAGTTGGAGGCTGATAACTTTGACCCGGTAAACATACGTTTCAAAATCTTATGAAAACGTTATGAGCGAAATAAATCTTAATAACATATTGTCAAAAAGATTTTTAAAAATTTGTATTTCTTGGGAGCACCCTCCACCACACTTCACACGCAAGTGGTGAAGCACACATCTTTAAAAAACGCTCATGGAACACTTCATTTAACACCCCGTGTTTTTTCTTTTCTTTTCTCTGATTCCTCTTCAAACTTGTACTAACATATCTATATTTTGTAATAATAAAATAGAGAGAAAAGATTGTTGTCTGCTGCCGTTTCTGCTGGATTCGCAAGCAGGACAAAAATAGTGTAAAGTTTAGGATTCCAATCACTCCCACCCCATCATCTTCTAAAATTCGTGTGCTCTTTTCATTTCAACAGATAGATTTTTGCGATTTTCATTTTTATACTTTGATTATTGATTAAACTTCATTTCGCGAATATTAAAGAACACTGGATTTCCAGACAAAATGAACGTCTACAATAATGGGAATTATGCGAATAATAACAGTTATGTGCCAGATTTGACAAACTCCAAATCTGCGTATTATGCGGTTGTGGGAGATGTGAATCAGAATGTAAGTTTTTTTTGGTGTTTTTTAAAAATATATTTTGTCTTTGATCGGATCTTATAATCGCCTCAAAAAATGCGGAATTTTTAAAAATATAATCTCACGAAAAGTTAAACTGAAAGACTTTTATGGCTAACATTATATCAAAATGTTTGTACATTATTTCGGCATTAATTATAAAAAAACCACAACTCTCTACAGTCACGAAATATTGTTTCTAAGGTACCCCTTTGAAACAATTGAATAGTTTAGCACCCAGTTAGATAACTTATACGCTTCAAAATGCCAATTCTTGAAAGTAGAACACTCGCCAACGGGTACTAGATAATAAACATCATCTTCTACATCATCTTCATAAAAAATGGGCCATAAATTAAAGGAGGACATTACAGAGGCAACGAATTAATAGAACTCGTACTGAATCCAAATCTGTGTTTAGAATTGTTTAAAACCACGTAGAAGTCGAGGCAACGAGCTTCAAAAAGATGGCCTAGAAAAAGTATCCACCGTCAAAAACTAGTCCGCGGCCATTATTACGCGAAGATTGCAGAAAAATTCATAAATATAAGTTAAAATGAACTATTTTAAGCACTTTCCGTAAATCAATCAATATCATCATCATTAATTTCAATATTAATATTAAAAAATCAATATAACACGCAAAAGGCTCATAGGAAAAACTTCGGTCACGTGGAAACTTTTTCTAGACCTTTGTTGTGAAACTCATTTTCTCGGCTTCCACGTGGCTTTAGAAAATTTTAAAAACAGATTTGGAATGAGAATTTTCTTTATTTTCATCCCAGTTACAATTGCAAACTCTATAAAGTCCTTATTTAAAGAAAATTATCAAAATAATCTGAGTGTTTGCAAGTAATTTAAGAAAATTCGTAGTGGAAAGTTTTAAAATCTGGTGGAAATTAGCAAGAAAATATGAATTCAGCTATCAAAAACTCTAATTTTTGTATATCGTTTTTCAAAAAAAATCATATAAACGAGGGGAGAGGGGCAATAAATCTGAATTACCCACTCTAACCCCATCCCCCAATGTTTCATTCCACCGGAATAATTTATGAAACATCTGATATGTCTAGTTCATTGTTATGTCATGCATTTATGCGATATGTACTAAACGCAAATTCAGATTTTTGTCCGGTTTCACCCTCCCTATAAAAAACTAAAAAGCAAACAAAAATGGAACATAATCCGATCCGTTCCGCTTTTGACTTTGACTTTTTATAATTTTTTAACAGAACCGATTTTTGATGGAAAACTTTTTCATTTTTTATTCATTTGTTTTTGGGGAGCTCCCGTTAATAAAAAAAGTTTCAATGACCTTCGTTGCTTATGAATAAAAGTGTCCAAGCACTTCCCGATCCGCCCCACTCCGCTAATTATAATTAGCATGTTCCTCATTGTCAGGCGTGTTTCCCGAAAAACCACTTTCCGGATCAGTGATCTGGAAAGGTGTTGTTCTTGCTATGGAAGTTCACTCTCAGTTTGTAACACATTTTGATTTTAATTTACTCGATTTTGCTACTACGAAAAATTTAGTTCAAAACTATCATTTTGCTTTAATTTCTAGATTTATTTTCTTCTTCAGCACCCCGCTCAACCATCAGCCAGCACATCGTCGCATCAATGGAACATTCGAACAGAACAACCGCAAAATAATATGCCAGCCGATGGTGATATCGAAGTTCCAGTTCGTCGGAATGTTGCCGCCCTTCGACAAGTGATCAATGATCGACTGGAAATGAAGACACCTGTTGGCGGAGTGAGTGCGACAAGACCTAAAACGCCACAAGGTATTTTTTTTGTGATTTTACAATTTTAACAAAAAAATAGAACTTTTAAGTGATCTAATTTTCTGATAGATGACTTAAAGTATTGACGCACCTTAATTTATATAGTGATACATTTTCTTTAATATTTTAACGGGAGCTTCCGCGAATCCAAATATTCTTAGTTTGAGGTCAATTTTAAGTTGTTTTTCGCAAACTGAATCCGCATAGCTGTCTCACAATAACCAACATGATTCATGTGTTATTTCGAAATATTTATGTCATATTTTTGATTTAATAACAAACATTTTATTTTCAATGTTTACGGGAGCACCCGTCTTTTTTTAAAATTCAGAAAAAGGGAATCAATTTTCCCTTTATTTTATTTTTTTTTAAACTTGAAATTGTGTTTTAAGATCCAGAAACTTCAAAACCATCATGGGCAGCAAATGTAAAAGTCTATGAGCCGAATGGATTCATCGACCCACATGCCAACAAACACAACATGGGCCGAGTTCTCGAAGGCCCAATAAGCCCGAACAAATATTTCCAAGGTGTTCCCCCACCAAGCTACCATCAAGTGCCAACAGAAGCTAAGCCGCCAGCACCACCCGCGAAACCAGTTGTTCAGCAGAATCGGACAAGTTCGACAATTAGATTACCACCTGAAATGTCAAGCAACTCTTATCAAGGACCTCCGAAATTGTCATACAAAGTTCCATACGATCAAGTTTTATTTCAAAATTTGGAGACTGGTGGGGATTTGGATGATGGTGCTTCAATGATTTCATCGTGTATTTCAACATTCGGCGACTCTTCTGAAGTTGCGGCTATTAGTGCAGCTGGAGCTCAGCGACAACTTTATGATCAGTATAAAAGAGGGCTTTTCAACAGTGGACCGTCTTCAGGATCCGGACTCAGTCCAAGGCCGACAACAATTCCAGAAGAAAATGATTCGAGCTTATTTAGCACTGATATTCAATTGACACCATTTGGACAACCAAATGTTCAACGGGAAAACAATCGGAGGTCAATGGATCTTGAAAGCTCGCAACTTTTGGTAAAAGCGAAATCGCCAACTCCGTATTCGACCCAAAGTGCTGACCATTATGGAACCATCAGAAAAAGACATACGCCAGTAAAGTTAGAGCCATTGGAAAGTCCGTCAGAAAGTGTTGGAGTACAAATGGGAAGTGTTCCGGTCACTCCACCTGCGACTATTGATAGTAGAAGTGATAGCGGATACGTTGGTTCAAACGCCATTTCACCAGAAAATGCGAGCTCAAAGTAAGTTGTTTTTGGATGGTTGAATATTTTTGTCAATGAAAAAAAAATAACTGACTCATACCATTTAACTGGATATTAAAGAAATCATCAATAACTATTTTAAGGTTGGAAAAAGCGCTATCCGAAGCTTTCGAAATGGCCTCCTCGATTGCTTCCTCAATGAATCTTCCAAGCGGTTTGGACGGTTCAGAATCGGTCGATTCCAGACGACCGGAAAGTGAGGACCCCCAACAAAAATCATACCAATTATAATATTTACTCAGGTTTCATGTCAACTTCAACAAACAGTAACATTGGTGCCTCTGGCGGCGGCTGCGGCGGTGCATCATCCTCTTCTACACATGAGACAACTAGTCCTCCTCTAACACCCCGCCCAATTTCTTCAACATCTGTGTCGCAAGCGGCGTCGCAAGGATTTGGCACTCTGCCAACAGCCCTTGCGGAGGACGCCGAAACCGATCCACAGGATCAAATGTATCCAAAACGACATTTTCATGCACAAACCGAACCGGAAATGTCGTTGTGGTATCGGAAAATGTTCAAGCAGATGCATAAGGTTGAAGCAGAGCCATCGAGTGAGTGTTTTTCTGTGCAAAAATTGAAAGATTTTGTATTAATTTTCATGAATCTTATGGCAATTTTTCACACAAATAATGTATGAAAAAATCGCATTTTTTATGGTTTCAATACTAAAATTTAGGATATGGGAATTCCGGCCGATTTTATGGCTTTTTGGTGATTTTACGATTTTACGAAATTTCACATTTATTCGCTTGAATGAAAACTTTTCGATTGATTAAATAGGATTTTTTGAATCGGGTGCTCCCGCAGGAGAATTCGACGAATATTGTAAAACGATATTTTGTACACTAATTTTTAATTCGCAGAGAAAATCACCAGCTTTTCGGTGACAATTTTTTTTGGAAATTTCGGGAGCTCCCGTCTTTTTAATTTCATTTTCTTAACCATATTCCTCAGCTTCTCTCTTTTTGCGGCTCTTATCTTTTAATCTTTCTTTGTCATTTGTCACTTTAACAACCTCTCACCTTCATATTTTTTGTGCCCTCAGAATTTTTTTCTCACCAAACAAACCGACGCATCTTTCCACTTTGCCATGTTTACCCTTCAAAAAATAATTATTGCTGAAACAAAAGATACTGCAACATAAATACTAAATGTTTCGGAGATATATATTTTTTTATTATTTGCATATATTTAGTGAAACATATGTATGTATGTCTTGGACGGAAAAATATACATACACACAAAAAGATATATTTTTATTTGTTTTTCTTTTGACATTTTTATGGAAGGATATTATATCTCTGTTAGTGACCGACAAGACGAAATTGTATAATAAAATTAGGAATAAAAAATAGATAGATTTGTCTGAGATGTTTCAGGGAGAGCTGGGTTTTATAGGGTGATTGGGACATTGAGGAAGGTCGTACGGTAATAAATAACGGCTAAAATTTTAGACCCAAACAATTTTTTTTTTGAACAAATAAAAAATGACGACGAATTTTTTATTAAGTTCTCTATTGAAATTCTATATCAATTCGTGAGAACGTTTCAGCCCATTTTTCAAAAATTTAATATTAGTACCCTAGGGGAGCTCCCTCATTCCATTTCAAACCTATTTTACTGGGATTTTCAGAGTTTGAAAATTTAAAGGAGAACATTACGGAGATAATAAATTCACCTTAAATGAAAATAGACTTCATTCTCATTCCAAATCTGTTTTTAAAAATTTCTAAAACCACCTAGAAGCCGAGAAAATGAGCTTTAAAACAATGACCTAGAAAAAGGGGCCACTTTTCCCTATGAGCTTTTTTCGTGTTTCGTTAATAAATATTTATGCAGAATGCTTATATTACTTCTTTTTAATGTTTTTTATTTTTTTTTGTATTTTTCATGCCTGCGGACTAGTTTTCGCCGGTGGCCCCTTTTTCTAGGCCATTGTTTTGAGGCGCGTTTTCTCGGCTTCTAGGTGGTTTTAGAAAATTTCAAAAACAGATTTGGAATGAGAATTAAGTATATTTTCATCCTAGACGCATTCATTAGCTCCGTAAAGCCCTCCTTTAATATATTTAAAAAATAAAAAACAAAGATATTTTAGTTTTCAATACCGAAAATTAAAACCAAAATTTTCTATAAATTTCGAAAACTTTTGTTTTCAGTTCTGAATCCACTGGACGTGGAATTTAATTTCAAAAACTTCAACATAAATGTACAAAAAATATAAATTTCAAGTTTCGGATTACAAATTCCCCCGAAACACGATATTTTTTTGCTCTAATTTATTTATTTATTTCGTCAGCAAATGAGAAATCTGAAATTTTCATTAAGCTTGTTAGAAACTCACTTTCCTCAGTTTATGAATGCATTTTACATCGAATTTGGGTGAAAAATTCCCAAAAAAAAGAGTTGTTATATACTTGTTCTCTTCCAATTTTCCGGAAGACAGCCATAATATAATTGTGTCAATTTTTATGCAAGAACACCTCGCGAAATTGTCCTCTTTTTTTGTTTTGGGTAGTTTTCGTGAGGTTGTTTTTGCTGTGAGTAAAATTAAATGTTCTGATTTTTTATTCGAACTTGAAAAATACTTTTTTTTTAAACATCTATTCAGTTTGAAAAAAATTTCAATTTCGCGGCATTTCTCTGAAACTTCAACATTGAATTTCTCGACATTTTTTGTATTTTTTTTCAAACTGAATAGGTCCATTAGTACACATTTTTAACATCTAAATTTATTCTAACATGCATTTTTCTCTGAACGAATTTTGGTGTAGAGTTTTGATGATTTGTGGATTTTCAGAACTTTAAAGGAGGGCTTTACGGATCTAATAATGTACCTTAAATGAAAATAGACTTCATTCTCATTCCAAATCTGTTTTTAAAATTTTCTAAAACCGCATAGAAGCCGAGAAAATGAGCTTCAAACAATGGCCTAGAAAAAGGGGTCACGAAACTAGTCCCCTTTTTCTAGGCCATTATTTTGAGGCGCGTTTTCTCGGCTTCTGGGTGGTTTTAGAAAATTTGAAAAACAGATTTGGAATGAGTATGAAGTCTATTTTCATCCAAGACGCATTTATTAGCTTATTAAAGACATTGTATCACTTAGTTTTATGCACTGAATTTCGAAAATTAGCGAACACCCGATTTTTGAATATTTTTTGTACAAAAAGTATAAAAAATCGATTTTTTTTTAGTTTATGAATAATATATTGGGTTTTGATATTCTGTCTTGAACTTTGATCCTAGCTAGTAGGATGTAAAATCACCTATTCTCAAAAATATTATAATGTAGAAAATTGAAATTCTTCAAAATTTGTTTGTAAAAAATCAAAAACTAACGACTTAATCCCCTTTTTGTTTCGATTTTCCACCCCCCGATCCCCCCGAAAATGTTGTTGATCCACTTATTTTGCTGCCGCTTGCTTGTGCCCGCGTTATGCACAAACACAAACATTCATACAGTGTAGACCTGTAGACGATCAGAAAGAAAGAAAAACGAAAAGATTTTTGGAAGCACAAATAGAGAATGAAACAACACAAAAGTTGATGGTGATGCACTTTATCTTTTAGGTTATCGAAGAGAAATTTGACCAACAGTTATTATTGATTTTTGGGTTTTTTTTGAAAGGACCCCGTTTTTTTTCTTTTATTGTTCTAGAGCAGTTTTCTTGCATAAAACATATTCACATTTTTGTTCTCTTCCGGATTTTTTCTAGATTTTCGTTGCTACGAAGCGTGAAACGAATATTTAAGCATTTTGAGCACATTTTTTGACAAATTTCTTGAAATTCCAAAACTTGAAAATCAATTTTTTTTGTAACCCAAAATTGGAATTTTTCGCGGTTTAATTTTTTCTTATAGTTGAAAAGTTCATAGAAACTTTAAATACCTATCACGTTTATAATATCATATTTAATTATTTTCAGCTGATCCCATCAATTTGGGACAAATCCAACAAAATCAACAAAAACAACAATATATCGATCAAGAAGCACAAAAACGATTGCATTTGCCTGAAGGTGAGGAATTTCATCAATTTGATTTTTTTTAATAGAAAAATCACCGTTTCAAAGAAAAATTGTTATTCAAAATTATGTTAAAGCGCTTAATCATGACAGTTTGAGATCATTCATATTTTGAGATCATTCATATCGCTTTTCTGTGATTGTTCCAATGAGGAGCTTTTTTAAAGGAATACGCAAATTGTAAATTTTGTTTAATTGGTTCAGAATTTAATTTTATAGGCCAAAACAATAGTGTGGAAAATTGAAAGAAAAGCTAAAAATGCAAAAAAAAAAACTAGTTATGCAAAAAAAGGGCACTCGGAATCGATCTTTGGTCTCAAAAACCACCAACTTGCGTTCTCTTGCAATCAGAAGATCAATTCCGGATGCTCATTTTTTTTACATTTCTAGTTTTTTGCAATTTTTTCGCTATTGTTTCGGTATATAACATTGAATTTTAAATCGATGTAATCCAACCTTGTTAAAGACAAGGTGCCAGTTGATTTAATCCAATGACAACCACAAAATGAAAGCTTAATTAATAATTTGTTTTGTAAATGTATTGATAATTTATTATGGAAAAACTTAGAATTCAGTAAAACCCTTTCAGACAACACCGGACCTCCGATCAGTCGCCAACCGCAAAAAGTTGACGTGGACATCACTCCGAGAAGGGCTCGTTCTGTCGGAAGGGTTATCGAGCAGCCCCAACAACATTCAGATTCTCAACAACCTGTTGGAAATTCTTCTGAATATAGGGAAGAATACGGTGAGCATTTCTTTTTTTTTGAGGTTCAAAACTTTGGTTTTCCGATTATCTCTAACAAACATCAGTAAACGCTTCTGCTTCTTGAAGCGAACACAACGAAAACTCAATCATTGTCTCTATTCTGCCATACTCTCTCTCTTTTTCTTCCGAATTTCCTTCCTTTCTTCGTTCAACCGAGTCACGGCTCCTTAAAATAGGAGAAAACGAAAAGAAAAGTGAGAAAAATTCACACTAGATTTACTTCAAGACCTTTTTAGTAGAGTAGTCCACATGATTTTTACTATCTTTATTTATATTTTGACTGATGCGTGGCTCGTTTTCTTTTCAGGGTGAGTTTTATTGAGTTTTTGGTATTGGTAGATTAAACTTGGCATTCCACCTAAATATAGATTTATTATTATTTTTTTCCGAACATTTTTTGTAAAACTTCCAGCGTTGAATGTCCCAAAAACCTGCATGGCCTGGAAAACAAGTCCGCCATTCTACAGGGAATCAATTGTTTTTCATCCTTTAAAGTTTAAAATTGAATTCCCATATTTTGAAATAAATTTCAAGCTATGGATTCTCTTCTTTAAATATTTGAAAATTAATCAGAAACAATGAAATTATATTGTGAAAAAAGTCTGGAGACATAAAAATGCTTCAATTTTGTTGGGGTATTTGATTTGAAGGAAGACTATGCGCAGGTCATAAATGTTGCTAAATCGATCTGAAATTCAGTTTGTTAAATCTAAACGATTGTGAAAAAAATTGCAAAAAAGTAGAAATGCAAAAAAACGAGCACCCGGAATCGAACTTTTTGAACTTTTGAGACCGTTTGATTCCGGGGGCACCCTAATTTTTACTTTTTTGTAAATTTTTCCATTATCGTTTAGGCATATAAAATTGAATTTTCATAAGTATTTATTAACGAAACACGAAAAAAGCTCATACGAAAAAGTTCGGCCAGGTGGCCCGTTTTTCTAGGCCATTGTTTTGAGTCCCGTTTTCTCGGCTTCTAGGTGGTTTTAGAAAATTTTAAAAACAGATTTAGAATGAGAATGAAGTCTATTTTCATTTAAGGTAAATTTATTATCTCCGTAAAGCCCTTCTTTAATGACCAAAAAAAATAAATATCATACAATTAATTTGCTAAAAATATGAAAGATAACTTTGATGTGCCGATTTATTTAACAACTTACTGATTCCAAAAAAACATGTTTTCATTTTATTGAATGCCGAAATAACTAATAAATAATAATAATCGAAAACTAACCCAATTCTCAGGCCCTACAACAGCCAGGCCAAGCAATCTTTTCGCACTGGAACGCTCCCGCACACCCCACTTTCATCTACCTTCCTATAAATTCCGCGACGATGATAACCGTCCGATTCGATGCACATTTGGCGGATGTGAATTTCAGAAAAAGTCGACATTTGGAACGCCGTGCCAAAAGTGCGGAATTCCTAGGAAAGATGTCAGTTTTGCCGAAATCGATGGGATTTATTCGGAAATGGAGAAAAGACGAACGAGGGATGAGAGAAGGAGTCAGAAGAAAATAGGTTGGCATGGTTTTTTGATTGTATATTTTACAAAAATGCATGGATTTTTTTCAATTTCAAATTTTTTAAAATGAAATCCTTATTATTGAAATCGAGTGTTACTAACTATACTAATTATAATTACAGAACTTTTTCAAATAACCGACAAACTGGACAAAACCACGAAAGAACTTGATGTCTTTATCAAACAGCTTGAACAAACTTGGACGCGTTCCAAATCTCAACCGGCCATCCGAATAACTAAACCACCATTATCACCAATTAAAAAAGGCATGTGAAGTATTTAACAGTGTTTTTTTTTGTTTAAATTTTGAGTGAAGAGTGCCCAAAAGTTCATAGAAATTTAAAATAATTTAATTATATCGCGTCACATTCCAATCTATCCTCCAAGAGGTGATCTTTAAAAAAAAACACATTTTCCAGACAAAACTCCAACAAATTTGGCAGCTGAAATCGAACATTTGAAGCGAATTTCAAACGAGGAGGCGATTGCCAGACAAAAGGTTGAAAAATTGTCAGAGGAGCTGCAAAAGGAAAAGGAGAGAAGGCATAATTATATGTGGGTTTATTGTTAAAGAGTCGGGAGCTTTTGAAAATTAAAAATTCCATTAAAAAATGATTAATCTATATTTACGAATCTTTAAAAAAATTTCTAGACCTTCTGCCGCCCCATCGCTTCACCGAAATATGGATCGATTTGAGGGATTGGTTAATAATTATTCGAGGAAAGAAAAATCGCCAATGAGAGGTGTAGGACCAGAAGATGATATTTATTCACAATCTGGAAGGCCTGTGATTGTAACAGCTACCGTAGTTTATCGATTTGATGCAAAAAGTGCAAGGTACTGTTTCTTTTTCGAAAAAAAAATGAATTTCAAGTTTTGAAGCCTTGTGAAATTACAGATAATATTCTGTTTTGAAACTTTGTTTATCTTTATTCATGACACAAATTGAAATATACAGAAAAGAAGCAAAAAAAAAAGGTGAATAAGATTGATGAAGTTACCCGCAAGAGTAACAGGGACTCATAGTTATAAGCATGACGGTTAATCTTAGAAATGACTAATAGGTGGACAAAATCTTGATATGATAAAAATGAGTTGATGTTGTTAGTAAGTGAGTTCCACAGTGGAACATAGCAATCAAAAAATGTATTGCAGTGAGTGCCAATAAGCTTTAACATCATTGGTTTACGCTTGTTAGTGGAAAAAACGACAAATTTATTAAGATCCGGAAATGAAACCATTCCGGTAAGACATTGGTATAGAAATTTTAAGCCAGTACGGGATCTTCGAAGTAAGAGAGAGTTTAGTGATAAAGTACAAAGTCTATCGGCATAAGATGAATATGAGATGTTACAACGTTGACAAATTTTCCTTGAAAAATGCCTGAGAGGGGTTTCAAGAGCTGTTGAGAGGGAAGAACTAAGGAAGGGGTCAAAAATTTCAGAGCAATATTCTAGTAAAGGCAATACGTATGATTTGAAAAGAAATACATAAAAACTGAAGTTAGTTGATTTGAAACAAAAAAGCAATTGTTTAGTTTTTAATGCAGCTAGAGAAGATATTTTACGGATATGTGGATCAAAGGAGAGATTAGAGTCAACTAAAACTCCAAGGTCTCGTACAACAAAGGATTGAGTAATAGGAACATTGTTGATAACATAAGTAATAATATTGGAAGAAGATTTTCCTATTCGGATAAAGTTCGTTTTAAGTGGGGCAATAGGAAAAACTTTTCAAACGCTTTAAAAATTCCAACTTTTTTTCCAGAGAGCTCTCACTAAACAAAGGCGACATTGTTCGAATAATCCGAGAAGTTGATTCACATTGGCTGGAAGGTGAGAGAAATGGAAGGAGCGGAATATTTCCAGCCAGTTATGTTCAAATCGAGTCAGAATTTGAAAGAAATCGCCAGAAAATGCGGGCAATTTATCCGTTCACTGCGAGGAATTCAAATGAGCTGAGTTTGAAGAGGGTGAGCCGGAAAAAAAAGAAGTTTTGTTGAAATGGAATATTTTTAGGGAGAAATTGTAACATTCCGTCGTGAAATCGACATGAATTGGATGGAGGGAAGCAATCAAATTGGACAAATTGGAATTTTTCCCACTTGTTACGTGCGAATGATGTCAGATCCTCCGCCACAGGTAATCTTACGCGAAATTAAAGTCATCCTATTGAATTTTGGAGAAAACCCGATTAGAAAATTGTAATAAAATCAATACGAAACTCTGTGAAAAGGATTTTTTTTTAAAATTCAAAACAGTAAAACAAAATAGAGGAACTTCATAAACTAATAAAAAACCCCTAATTTATCAGGAAACGGACGTCGGATCACGTACATCTCTCTTCATACCAGATCGCCCAAAGACACCGAAAATCAGCGGGGTGACTGCGGGTGAATTCGAACAACCTGGAATTGTTTTGGAAGAAGGCCAAGAGACTTCATATCACCAACAACCACAAGCCCACCCGGTTCAACAAAATGTGAATCATCGTGTTAGGTTTGAGGAGCCGAAAATTCAGGAAGATTTCAATTTTGATCAAACGAATTATGAGGCGTTGAATTATGGGGAAAGGTTGGTTCTTGTTAGGGGTTTCTGAAGTTTTAAAAATCTGTTAATACACGGACAGTTTTTGGATATCTTTTGGCATGCACTTATTTTCGTTCAAAAAGAGGAAATACATTATTGTCAATTTAAATATTCTTGAATATGCTAGTTGGTTTTGACCTACCCAGAAAATCTAAGTCTCTCACACAGTCATGCTATTTTTACCTGCGAGCGGTTGCGCTGCGGTCTTTCAGTAGAAAATGGATGAATTTTTAATTTGACGATAGCTAGAAAACAAAATGCTCCGTTATACAGAAAATCTAATTTTTTCAACCTAGATTTGATTTGAACTTATCTCAGATATTTTTTTTTGGATTCATTGTCCCCAATTTCCAGCCAAAACTCCAAGCGTGAAGTGGATCGTCTCAACGAGTGGGAAAGTCGGAAATATGCCCAACCTTCTACCCAACCGCCACAACAGATTCCAACGGAAAAACATCCATGGGTACAACAGGAACAAAAGCCAATATATTCCAAAACAACGACCCAGCCAAATTTTGAGCAACCAAAACAGCAACCAGCTATAAGAAATAATCCGGCGGCGATGATTCCAAAAGGATCTGAAATGTATCGTGCCGCTTTCAACTACAAACCTCAAAAACATGACGAATTGGAGCTGATTGTAAATGATATCATTTTTGTCGTCGAAAAATGTGATGATGGCTGGTTTATCGGAACATCCCTTCGAACTGGAGAGTTTGGAATTTTCCCCGGAAATTATGTGCAAAGGCACTGATTATTTTTGTTTGTTTTTAGGAGTTTTTTTTTAATTTACAATTTTTTTAAAACAGTTTTAGTGTATTTATTTTTTAGATACAGTAACCTGACAATATTGACAAAACAATATCTGACTATTTTCATGATACTGAATTCCAAAATGCTCCTTTTCTTTCATTTTCAACTTTCCATGTTTTATTTTCAGTTATTGCTCACCTTTTTGCTATTTTTTGACCCATGTTTTACCCGGTTTTTTCTTCAAATTTTAAAAACTGACCATAATCCCAATTTTTGTTACTTTTTTGCTTTTATGGACTTTTTCACAATGTGCCTCAGATCAAGGTATATAAAAATTGATTAATTATATTCTGTCATATTTTTAAGCGTTCTCATAGAAAGCAATGTACCGGAGTCCCGAACCGTCCCGGACATTTACAGTTTTGCTCAAACATGTCCGATTTTCAAAAACTTTACTGCAAATGAAAGTGAGAGCATTACTGACCTCCTTAGTAAAATTTGGAGGCTCTAGCTGAAATCGTTGATACTGAAATATGCATTTCATTTTCATTATTTTATTTTTCGATCAAATAAAGCCGCCAACAAAAAAAGGTGTAACATTACTCGAAAATTGGGTTAAGCTTCAAAATTTCACCAAGGAGTTCAGTAACGCTCTAGCTTTCATTTCCATTGAATTTTTTGAAAATCGGACATGTTAGAGCAAAACTGTAAATGTCCGGGACGGTCCGGGATTTGTCCACGGACAAAATGGGAATGTTCCTGTGCATTGCTTTCCCTGAGTTTTCCAATTTTTCAGACTTCTGAAGTAAGACGAGTAAAGTTGGGCGGATTGGCTTAGGGGGAGTCATGTGAAACTATAAAGAATTGAATTCATTAATGAACATTAAAAAATAACTTTATTACAAATCTGGAGGCCGTTTTTTAGAAAAGAAATACGTTTTAATTTAAAAACAACGTTTATTTTTGTTTCGATATTTCTTCTTCGTTCATCTTGATCAAAGTGATAGCGTTCTGCAACAGTTAAATTTTGCTCATAATTATTCATTAAAGGAGGACTTTACGGAGATAATAAATGTACATTAAATGAAAATAGACTTCATTCTCATTTCAAATCTGTTTTTAAAATTTTCTAAAACCACCCAGAAGCCGAGAAAACGCGCCTAAAAACAGTGGCCTAGAAAAAGTGTCCACCGGCGAAAACTAGTCCGCAGACATGAAAAATCCAAAAAAAAAAATGAAAAACATGAAAAAGAACTAACATAAGAATTCTGCATACGTATTTATTAACGAAACACAAAAAAAGCTCATCGGAAAAGGTTCACTAGGGATGCTATTTTAACATGAATTCGAAATTTAAATAAGACCTATTGTAGATGAAAGGTCTCGACTGGTATAGTAAGTGGCTAAAATATTACGATCCACATTTGCGGTATTCCTGAGATATGACCCCCGATGTAAAGTGTGCCTTAAAACGAGTGTGCAAAAAATAAAGCATTTTTCAAATCGTGTAACTTTTGAACGGGTAAACCAAAATGTATGTGTTATAGCTCATTTGATAGAGAAAATGATTGGCTACAAAACTATAATGAACAATATTTTGCGAAAATGAGTTTTGAATGCACAAATTTTGAAAAAACTGAAACTTGTCAAAATTGAAATTGACATTACGCTATTTCAAACTAATTCGGCAAAATAAATTTTATGTTTTTTGAATTCTACGGGTTTAGAAACCTATTATAACCTAAAATTGAACATAAGTTACCTTTAATTTAAAAAAGTTACAAGGCACAATAACGTGTGTTTCTACGCTCAGAACATTGTGACGCACAGTTTGCGTAGTGTTCAAATGAAAAAACAAGGTGTTTTTAGCCAAACCACCGAAAATGATTTATTTCTTTGTTTATTTTTGTTTTATTTTGTTTTTATTTTTTATACACATCCATAATTCGCATAATAACCGAATTTATCGAAATATGTCTATTTTACGACCAGATTTTTACAGTCATTGTTTTTTTGCTGTTGATAGTCTCGAGCAGAAATTGTTATAGGACTACAGTATCAGTTTTTTTTTCGTTTTTTTTTCGTTTTTTTTTTTCGTTTTTTTTTGTCTTTTTTTCCATGTGCATATCGATTTATTTTAGTCAAATTATCGCTTAATTTAGAAAACTTGTATTTTTCCAATGGAAAACCGACCAGGTCCAAGAAAATCACATCCAGTTGAAATCAAAAAGGTTTTTTAAAATTTTTGTTATTGAAATATCGAAATAATATTGTAGAAGGGATTTAGTTTTAATGTTGGGAGAACAGCGAATGGAAAGTTCAAATCATTGAACAAACGAAGACATATTGCAGTAAGTATTGGACAGGAATTACCAGAAGAGGAGGCGTTGATAGTTACGAAACAAAAAGAGGAGGCGTCGACAGTTACGAAACACAATGCAAAACGAAGTGACAATGTTATTACGACATTAATAAATCAATTAGAAGGGGCCTCTTCCCAAGCGTCCACAAGAAAAGAGAAAAAATTGTTAAATAGAGTTAAAGGTTCATTTCTAAGATTTAAAAAAAAAAATTCTTGACATTTCAGGCTTAATAAATAAGGAAGAAAATTCTGATGATGATGCAAGTGATCGAGAGAACAATTCAACCTCAAACAAGCGTGATAAAGATGATGGTTTTTTTTTCAAATTTGAATAAATATATTCAGTAAATATTTTTCAGATTACATGGTTGAAACTTCAAATCCGCATCGTATTTATCATCGAACTCTTCCCAAGATGAAAGAAATTGTTGATGCTTTTGATAATAAATTATATTCATATAAGGCGTTAGCAAGAAGATACTCCTTGCCCGAACACAGCAACACCGGATACCAATTAATCGAGCGGTAAGTTTTTTTGGATACAAAAAATTGATGTTTGTTTCCAGATTCCGGACCATGGTACAAGAAAAACGAGAAAATCGAATTGTAGTTCAGAAGAAAATCAATGAAAGCACCTTAGAAACATTCCGGTATAAGGACAGAATGTGTCACACAATGAATGGGAGAAGTGTTCAGACTATGGCTTTACGTCATTCCTACAGGTTGAACAACAAAACCTTTAAGGTGACTATGACATTTTTCACAATGGTAAAATTTTATTTATAGGCTTCTCGCTATTGGATTCATTGCTTCAAAAAAGCCAACAACATTGGAAGTCGACACGTCGACAAAATTGTTGCAAAAAAAACTCTGGACAATGCTGAGGATGTCAATAATTCAATCAGCGATTTCAAGTCTAATGTTGCTCGCTATATCAGAGGAAAATATGACACGTCGAAGGTGAGTTGATGCAAAATGCTACCCCTCATTACTTTTTCAGATTTTCAACGTAGATCAAGTACCGTTGAAGGAAGAATTGCATTGCAATCGCACATTGACTTTTCGAGGTGCAAAAACCGTCACGCGTCAAGTTCAAAGGGAGAACGCTTCAACACATTCGCTGACAATGAACCCTGTCATCTGTGCAGATGGTTCATTACCCGAGAGATTATTCATCGTGTTAAGAGAGCCAAAGCTCCCACAATGTTTCGATCAACAAGTCGCAGTTTATCAAGATTTGAGAGTATATCACAGCGAAAGCGGAATGATGTCAAAATTCATAATCAAGAAATGGATGATAAAAGAATTTCTCCCTGCTTGTGATGACAATTCCATTATACTTCTTGATAGCTGGCCCGGATTCAGATGTTTGGAACAACTGCCAGAAGTATCGAACAAACACTTGGAGGTTGGCTCGGAATATTCATGTGGATACAATATTGTATTTTTTTCAGATTGTTACATTTGCAGCAAAAACAACAAGTGCATTACAACCATTGGACCTCATTTTCAATCGATCGCTCAAAGATTTCATCCGAACTGGCTCCGAGTTGATCAGAACCCAAAATGTCGATTTTCCTATTGGAAAACGAACAAATTTGATAGCACTGCTCAATTTGACGTGGAACCAGTTCAAATGTGGACGTTACCAGGAATTTGTTAAAGAATGCTTTTGGAAAGCAGGTTTGCTGGCGACACATCCAAAAAACTATGAAACTCCAGGACATTTTTGTTTCAAGAACGCGGCAATGTGCACATCGAAATGTGCGAATGATACAAATTGTTTCGCCGAAATTTTTATTCGCTGCTCATATTGTTCCAAATATTATTGTTTCGATCATGCTGTTAATCACAGACACTGAGAGTATAATTTTCTATTTTCTTTTTGTAAAATTCTACACAAAATGTCTTTTTTTTTGTTAAATTTCATTTATTCCATATTTGTTGTATTTAATCATCGTTTCATAGATAGGTTTTTACTTTTTGTGGTTCCATATTTTGTAATAAATGTCATAAATCATTAAAAAAATCTGTTACTTTAAAAATGTGACAATATGAAAATATGTTATTTGCCTTAATTATTAACACTTATAAGTGTCAGCTTGATACAAAAAAGAAGCCGACATTTTTACGATGTGTTCTGAATAACTAGTCGTAAAATTAACAAATTTTGATGAACGTTAATTTTACTATGCGAATTATGGATGTGTATAAAAAATAAAAACAAAATAAAACAAAAATAAACAAAGAAATAAATCATTTTCGGTGGTTTGGCTAAAAACACCTTGTTTTTTCATTTGAACACTACGCAAACTGTGCGTCACAATGTTCTGAGCGTAGAAACACACGTTATTGTGCCTTGTAACTTTTTTAAATTAAAGGTAACTTATGTTCATATTTGATTTTGACGGTACGTCTTGTTGGACCCTTTTTCTTTGAAGAAGCACAATAAATAAAATAAAATGAACTTTATTTTTTCCGACGTTTCGGCTTGACTAAGCCATCCTCAGGGAACGGTCTAATTACCTACAAGAAAAACAATGTAATTTCGAGTTGAGAAATAGCAAGATTGCAAAAAAGAAAACATAAAATTTCTGAGAGATAAACGGTAAAATGCAAATGACTAGACGCGCTCAATTGTTTCTGAGTGAGAGATATATATATATATGACACTTTTTTGGGAGAAAGGGGTTTGTTTTGGGGTTTGATCATCGTCTATTTTTTCAATAGGCCGTTGAATTATGGATAATTATGGATAATTTTGGAAAGTGTTTAACACGACAGAAGTTGGATTTTTAATTTGGAAATAGTTAGATTCCCATGTTTGTTACCATGTCGGTCAATTCTTCCTTCGTGTTCAAAGTGGGGTTTTAAAAAAAAAAAAACCCCACTTTGAACACGAAGGAAGAATTGACCGACATGGTAACAAACATGGGAATCTAACTATTTCCAAATTAAAAATCCAACTTCTGTCGTGTTAAACACTTTCCAAAATTATCCATAATTATCCATAATTCAACGGCCTATTGAAAAAATAGACGATGATCAAACCCCAAAACAAACCCCTTTCTCCCAAAAAAGTGTCATATATATATATATCTCTCACTCAGAAACAATTGAGCGCGTCTAGTCATTTGCATTTTACCGTTTATCTCTCAGAAATTTTATGTTTTCTTTTTTGCAATCTTGCTATTTCTCAACTCGAAATTACATTGTTTTTCTTGTAGGTAATTAGACCGTTCCCTGAGGATGGCTTAGTCAAGCCGAAACGTCGGAAAAAATAAAGTTCATTTTATTTTATTTATTGTGCTTCTTCAAAGAAAAAGGGTCCAACAAGACGTACCGTCAAAATCAAATATTCAACTAACAATGCACAAAAACCTATTCGCCAAACCACTTCTATTAACTTATGTTCAATTTTAGGTTATAATAGGTTTCTAAACCCGTAGAATTCAAAAAACATAAAATTTATTTTGCCGAATTAGTTTGAAATAGCGTAATGTCAATTTCAATTTTGACAAGTTTCAGTTTTTTCAAAATTTGTGCATTCAAAACTCATTTTCGCAAAATATTGTTCATTATAGTTTTGTAGCCAATCATTTTCTCTATCAAATGAGCTATAACACATACATTTTGGTTTACCCGTTCAAAAGTTACACGATTTGAAAAATGCTTTATTTTTTGCACACTCGTTTTAAGGCACACTTTACATCGGGGGTCATATCTCAGGAATACCGCAAATGTGGATCGTAATATTTTAGCCACTTACTATACCAGTCGAGACCTTTCATCTACAATAGGTCTTATTTAAATTTCGAATTCATGTTAAAATAGCATCCCTAGTGAACCTTTTCCGATGAGCTTTTTTTGTGTTTCGTTAATAAATACGTATGCAGAATTCTTATGTTAGTTCTTTTTCATGTTTTTCATTTTTTTTTTTTGGATTTTTCATGTCTGCGGACTAGTTTTCGCCGGTGGACACTTTTTCTAGGCCATTGTTTTTAGGCGCGCTTTCTCGGCTTCTAGGTGGTTTAAAAAAATTTTAAAAACAGATTTGGAATGAGAATGAAGTTTATTTTCATCCCAGGCGCATTCATTATCTCCGTAAAACCCTTTTTTTAAATTTCTTACAATGAACCACTGCTTCTGGAAATTGAATCTTTCGCCGTTAGACATTGTCTTCAGGACCTCCGAGTAGTACTCAAACATCATCTTATCCTGTAACGAAATGTATCATATTTACAACCCGAGATTTATTGTTTTCTTACGAATTCCTGTTTTTCGCTCATTAGAAGAAGTTTGACGTCCTGAAAAAAATGTCATATTAAATTTATATATTTTCTTTTACATCAATTACCGTTTCTGGTTGGGCCATTCTTTGAACATCTGAAACGTCTGATGGAGCAGAAGAAGACACTTTTGATCTTTGCTGAGCTTTCATATTCTCATATTTTAACTTATATTGCGCGATGTAATCATCGATTTCAGTCATTTCCATTTTTTCAACATTCGATTGCATCATTTCAATCACTGCATCCGGCAAATCGAAAACCAATTTTATCATTCTCTTAAGTTCGGCAATTTTGTTCGATCTTTCAGCAATTCTCTCTTTTTTCTGAGTTACATCTAACATGTAGTCAGTGACAAATTTCACAACATCCGGGCTGAAAAAGATGAATTAGAAAACAAAAAAAAGGAATTGCAAATTCTCACATCCATTCCGATTCTGAACCATGAAAATCTTCATCAACAACTCGTTTGAGTAAACGATCCCAATCCATAATGGTCTGTAATACGACTCAGATTAAAGGGAACCACTGGAAATATGGGAGTGGGGGGGTGCATTCCGAACAAAATGGCGCTGGCAAAAACTGCGTTCATTCTGAATCCACTCGATTGGAGCAATTCAAATTGTGCTCAATGGAAAATACTTTTTAAAGATTGCGCATGCATTCGGAATACCCCTTTTAATCCAACCCTTGCGTAGTTTTCCTTCATAATGGACCCCCCTTCTATATGAGAAAATATTCTTTGATAAATATGAGCTTTGTGATATTTTCCATTAAATCGCTGAGTCGTTACTCGGGCAACAAAAACAATCTTCCACTTGATTAGATTGCGATGGAAAACAACTACGGTAGTGATAAACAAGTTTTTATGCTAGGCAACGATAACACATCTCTTTTTCATTTTTTTCCGAAATTGACAACTAGAGCATGATAAAGATGGGTAAAGGAGAGCAAAACATAATTGGTAATAAAGTTCAAACTAGGAGCTAAATCACATGAAAATTTGTTTTCCACATATAAAGCTTACACCAATTTGTGTTCTTAAGCGCTACAAATGAAATATTCAATCCGGCTGAAATCTAGTTGTTTCAAGTACAATCATAGAAAATGAATTCAATGACAGCAATTTTTTATATAGATAAAAAATGAGTTACAAACTGCACCTTCACGAAAAAGAGAAATAAATAATATCCTCAAAAACTTTATTAAGAAAATTCAATTCTAATCATAAATCAATTATTTCGAAAAATATCCAAGAGAACAGGATCATTCATCTGCAGCAGTGTTTTTTTGATGTTCTGGATCAGTGTCTGGAAAAGATTTTAAAGATAGGGTGACAGTTTAATCTGCTTACGATGCACATATCTTGTCGAACTTGAATCCATTCTTCCTGTTGATCAAAGAGGGGCACCTTAAAACCAAGACAAAATGTTAGTTTTTTTAAAATTTTTCTCTATTTACCAGAATAGGGTCTTCCGTGAGAAGGTGTTGTGTCGTTGATCTATACTCCACGAGGTTCACAACAACCGATGCAACTGAAAATCAAATTTTAAGAAAAGTAAGGTGTGTAAATAAACTTCTAAACGGGTATCCCATATTGGAAAAATGATTATTATAACATCCAACGATGCTGGTAACCTTCTCAGCAATTAGCACTTCTCTTCTACGATTTACTATTTCCAGAATAATGTTCCACAACTCGTTGAGACGGAAGAGAATATTGTGGCTGAAAAAATTTTGTAAAAAAAAAGTGAGAAGATAAAAATGTTTTGCTTTTTACATAAAGACAGCAGGTGGGCCAAAGAAACGATTAGCTCGAATATTGTTTTCGGTCATGTCGAGGGTTCCAAACATTCTGAAAAAATAAGAGATACATCCTCAAAACAGGATCGTAAAGAGAGAGCATAACAGGCAAAAATGACAAATATGAATAAGTAGCAGACAACAAAAAGGTATTTATCACGAGACTTTTTCTGATCAATAGAATGTGGGAAAACGGTCATCTTCATTGTCATTCTGTATAGTTCCCAATGGTATTGATTTGTGTTATAGAGCTGGTGAAAACGTCGATGTTTCCAAACAAATGACATAGACGAGATGAACGAGATGAATTAATCGTGGGAAAATTACCGGTTGAACAAAAGGAATCGTTTTTTTTTCTATTTAATAGTTATGTTTTGTTGAAAATAATCTAAAAATAGAAACGTGCACACTTTATGAAGGGGTTTCAGGCAGGATGATGTTCCTACTAATGTCTTAAAGACAATGTACCACTCTGAAAATCGAATAATGTCGTTGTTTGACATGTGTATTTCAGTTTTTGTGCCACCAATTTGGTTACGATGTCATTTTTCTCAGTTTCTGCACTATTAAAATTAATATTGTTTTGGTTTTCAAAAAGTGGTACATTGTCTTTAAAACGAACAGGGAGCTTCAAAGATGAATAAATAATAATTTCAACTGTTCCCCTCTTCCTCAAATCACATGGGAAGCTCTCTGAAAACTAGAAGAAAGCTCTGTCCATAATCTATCTAGAACATATAACACCGTAGTTTATCACTAATTACTTTTCTAGATATGTTATTCTTCAGCCAAGCGAAAGTGTCGTTTTGAACGTACTACATTATTCAGAGTATTATTTTCGGTGTTTTGAGAACTTTTGATATGATTTCTAGAACTAAATAGCTATACATTTATTTTCAGATAATATGGATTGGGATCAATTGATTAAACAAATCGAAAACGAAGAATTCCCCTGTACAGAATCAATTTGGGGGTATGATCACTTTTTATGATTTCCATATTAAATTTTTCAGAACACCAGTAATGAAATTTCTCTGCGAATATATGACGAATATTTCAAATAGAATGGTGGAACTGCAAGAAAAGAAGAATAAAGTTTCGGAGCTTAAATGGTTGATAGGGATAGTTTGTAACTTTCCGAATTCGTGGATTACAATGATGCAAGATAGTGTGGACAAAATGGAAGTTACTGATATAGACAACTACATTACATTATATAGAAATCAATATGAGCAAATGAGACTCCAGTGTAATGAGAAAGTTACAGGTTTGTTTTCATTCGAAATATTTAAAAAATAGTTATTGATATTTTAAGCATCAAACAGAAAAGTCTCAACTGGTTCTCATAATATCCATCGTCTTCAGTCAATCGATCAATACACACTCGCTAGACAGACATCTGTAAAATAAAAAAAGCCAAATAATTTTGAAAATTGTATTTTTTACAGACTTATATGAAGAACTTTGCAGAAGAGATTGCAAATGTAAATTGAGTATAATCTAATAAAAAAATTTTGAATATATGCTTACAGAATCAGTTATTACAACCATATTACGTTAATTTGCTGCAAAACATGTCTGAAGAAGAAAGGTTCAATTTTCAGAAGCAATGGTTTATAGTAAGCATCCCCGTTTGAAAGTTATACAGGCTTCTTCTTCTTTCAGAATGCCATCGCCGTGATCAAACTAGCTGAGGAAGAAATTGCCAAGTTACAATAAACTCTTAGAAGGGATGTGGTATAATAAAAATTTGAGCTGAAAAATTGAATTTGAACTATTGGCAAAATACACTATTTTTTAAAGGAATTTACAGAATTAAGTTTAAGACTGTCTTTAATGAATTTTTATTTTTCTTCAATAAAATTATAAATGAGAGAAGCGGGGGATTTATTGTTGGGATTTATTTTTTTCTTCTTCCAATTTATGTTGCAAAAAAATTTGGGATGCTAAATATAGTTCTTCTCCAAATGGAAATTTCCAGACAGTTGTTGTCGGAGCTGTTGTAGTCGTTGTTGTCGTGGTAGTTGTTGGCGTTGTAGTTGGTGGAGTTGTAGTCGTTGGCGTTGTAGTCGTTGGTGTTGTAGTCGTTGGCGTCGTAGTCGTTGGAGTCGTAGTCGGTGGCGTCGTAGTCGTTGGCGTTGTAGTCGTTGGTGTTGTAGTCGTTGGCGTCGTAGTCGTTGGCGTCGTAGTCGTTGGAGTCGTAGTCGGTGGCGTCGTAGTCGTTGGCGTTGTAGTCGTTGGCGTCGTAGTCGTTGGAGTCGTAGTCGGTGGCGTCGTAGTCGTTGACGTTGTAGTCGTTGGTGTTGTAGTCGTTGGCGTTGTAGTCGTTGTCGTCGTAGTCGTTGTCGTCGTAGTCGTTGGCGTCGTAGTCGTTGTCGTCGTAGTCGTTGGCGTCGTAGTCGTTGTCGCTGTAGTTGTTGTAGTTGTTGTCGTTGTTGACGTTGAAGTTGTAGTTATTGGCATTGTCGTTGTTAAAGTTGTTGTCGAATTTGTTGTAGCATTTATTGTGATTGTATTTGTTATAGTCCATCCTCTTCTTTCATTTGGGGTCTCGCCGCATTTGAAGAATCGGTTACCTTGACTTGTTTTATATATCTAGAAAACCCCGATTTTTTAAAACCATGAAATGTTTTGTTCCGACTCACATCAATAACTTCTTTATCACTCAAGCACAACTGATCAAGCACCTTATATACACAATCGAACATTGAAAATGTTGCTTCACATTTAAATTCATCGATAGATTTACACTCTTCGCGGAGTCTCTCATTTTGACGTTCTTTCACTTCTTTTATAAATGTCTTATTTGGTGAATTCTCATAAATTCTCATTATTCTAGAACAACGAAGAAGCGCTTTTCGAGCGGGGTAACCAATGAAATGGTAAGAAAGTGCATAATCCGGGCATTTTTGAATGTAGCATTCCTGAAAATATAAAATTATTTTAAAGTTCATTGGATGTCTTAAAATCACTTGAGTCAATTTCTGGGATCCCAATTGTTCCGTGGTTTGGCATTCGGATTTGCATTCCGCAAACGCACTCTTGGCATCTTTACAGCTTCTCTTAGCTACGAACAGAAGTGAAAACAAAAGTGACGCTAGTCTGAACAACAAATAATCGGTTAATTTGGCTTCAGGTTTGTTTTGGCTCACTTCATTCTTCACCAATTTTACAGATTGAATATTAAGAAATAAAAGTGATAGAAATATTCGAGGTGTGAATTGATCTTTTAACATCACCCAAAAATTCGTTCATGGGAGTCATGATGTTTTCCCAGAAATTATTATTGCAAATTATAATTTCATAAAAATTGATTCGCAAAAATATTGATTATTCGAATTAGGAATGTCTGGTATTTTCAGTTTGCAATTTTCGGTATTTTTATCATCCAGGAGGTTCAAAAATCTTTAAATTGTATTGAATTACATGTACTAAATATGCACGTTATACGTTCAATGTACTAAATAAATACAAAAAAGTATGAAATTTATTTTGTTGCCTTGGTTTATGTGGCTCGTTTCACTTTTTTTTGCTAAGAATAGTTTTCATAATAATATTCATAATGATATTCATTATGATTCCGGATCAAAATTTGGAAGATTTTCTAGATCTTTAATTTAAAAAAAGATTCTCTCTTTAAAAATATAATATAAAAATGTTATGCCAGAACGAAACAACCTAAAACCACCAAGTAGAGGATAAATTCATATGTGATCTTCGTGGCACAAACGAAGACTTTCAGTGTTATTTAGGCGATTCGTAAAAAATATAGATCTCATAGCTTCCGGTTCAATAGTATAAAGTTATTGTCAACTCAAATATTTTCGATCATTGACTAGGAATCCTATTTTCGTGTCCTACGTTTTTTGGAAAGAACTTAATGTATATGCGTAGGTATGTGTGTGTATAATAAAATGTGAAAATATTACAATCCACAACTACCGTATACCTGAGATAGCCATGTGCTTTTAAATCCACATTTTTTCGAGGTCACCAGTTTGATGGTTTGTAACTTTTGAATGGATTTATCAATTTAAACAATCTGTAGCACAAATTGAAGATAAAAACGTGAATTTTAATAATATTGTAAAAAAATAAATGAAAATTAGTGTTTTATATATCAAAAATAGAGAAAAAGAAGAAACTTTTTCGAAAAAATAAAAAGATGGAATTCCTGTGTATTAAGCTATCATTTTTCGGATTCTACGCATTAAAAAACCTTTGTATGTAAAAAAGGTTAAAAAAAATACGGTGGGAAAAAAAGTTATACGACATTGAAAATTAGGGATCGCCCCATGCGCAAGGCTGTGTTTGTGGTGGAGGTGTGCTGCACCAAATGCAAAACTTTTATTTCATGTAACTTTTGAACGGATTGACCAAATTAAACAATTTATAGCTTTTCTGAAAGGAAATTTCTTAAAGATGAGTCGACATGTTTAAAAAATTAGATAATTTACCTTTTTTCAAATGGAAAACAAAAAAATCTTGAAAGACTCAATTTTTACCACATTTGAATAGGTTATTTGCATATGCGAAATTGAAAATAGGTAAATTATCTAATTTTTTAACATGGCTACTCATATTTAAGAAATTTCCTTTCAGAAAAGCTATAAATTGTTTAATTTGGTCAATCCGTTCAAAAGTTACATGAAATAAAAGTTTTGCATTTGGTGCAACACACCTCCACCACACACACAGCTTGCGCATGGGGCGATCCCTAATTTTCTATGTCGTATAACTTTTTTTTCCACCGTATTTTTTTCGACCTTTTTTACATACAAAGGTTTTTTAATGCGTGGAATCCGAAAAATGATAGCTCAATGCACAGGAATTCCATCTTTTTATTTTTTCGAAAAAGTTTCTTCTTTTTCTCTATTTTTGATATATAAAACACTAGTTTTTATTTATTTTTTTACGATATTATTAAAAATCACGTTTTTATCTTCAATATGAGCTACAGATTGTTTAAATTGATAAAGCCATTCAAAAGTTACAAACCATCAAACTGGTGACCTCGAAAAAACATGGATTTAAAGGCACATGGCTATCTCAGGTATACGGTAGTTGTGGATTGTAATATTTTCACATTTTATTATACACACACATACCTACGCATATACATTAAGTTCTTTCCAAAAAACGTAGGAAATGAAAATAGGATTCCTAGTGAGTGATGCTCAACTGCACTGACATTCGGCACGCACGCGACGCGGTGGCCGACACTCAACACACTGGAAAATTCGTTGGAAAGTTAATTTTCAAATATTCCCGTGTGCGGAGCATCAGTGCTGCTCGCACTCAAAAAGCAATGATCAAGAATATCTGAGTTGATAATATACGATTAAGACGCGCAGTAAAATTCATAGACTCTATTTCGTGTTCCGCTCGCTTCATGCTCAGCTTCATGCTCATTATAAACCTTCCATTTTATCTTCATATAAGTCAGTCTTTATATATTATACATAGATGTCAAACCTTTGTTTTTCATCAGATGCCTTTCTCATTGTGCTCTCCTCTCATCAAGCGACAGAGCTTGTTCGTGATTTAACATGTTGCCCCCAGTAACGGCAACGGTTATCAACTACTTCCCTTCTCTTTTGACTCTTCTCACCATTTCGTTTCGGCTTTCTACCAAATATTAATTTTCAGCATAAAAATGGATTGGGATCGTTTGCAAAAACGCATAGAGGACGATGACTTTCAAACTCCGAAAGAAACTTGGGTGTAAGAAAATATACATATGAATGCTTCCAATATTTCACTTAAATTCCAGACCAAATGTTATGAAATTCGTTCACGATTATATTGTGGATCTTGTGAACAAAAGAAACTATCTGGTTTCGAAATCTCTCAAAGTCGCCGAACTAAAGGCAATGATTAAGGTGACTTTCGATCTACCAGATGTTATAATTGAAATGATGCAAGCGAATGTTGACAAAATGGAAATGACTGAAATAGAAACTCACATTTCTCAATACAAAGCCAAATATGAAATGATGAAGCTTCAGTATTCGATAATGACTGGTGGTTAGGTTCCTTCACTATTCTTTCGAAAACTAAACACTTTTCTAGAATCTTCTTCTTCTACCGAATCACAAGCTGCGGTTCCAGCTATTGCTCCGCCACCTCAATCCGTTGACGTCCCCTCAATTTTTTCAGCCGTTTTCCGTTCCAATTTAAATGTTCATAAAACATTTTAAATCAATGATAACAATTTATATTACAGGTCAACACTAATACTCCATTATCTTTGAGTCAACCCGATCCGGTTAATTTAAATTCTAAAATTTTATTTCGAATTATCATTTTTTCAGATCAACTTGACCTATGAGAACTTCTGCTCCAATCTCCAACAAATGAGTGAAGGCGAAAAGTTCAATTTTGCAAAACAATGGTTCATTGTGAGTTTAAAAAATATATAAATTCACTTTTTTAAAAAGATTGATTTCCAGACTGCCATCATTTTCATAAAATGCACTGAGAGAGAACTGTCTCGCTTACAATGATTGATGTGATATATTATGATCTCGACTGATTTTTTTTGTGCTTTCTGTTGTATTTCTTTTTTCAAAATCCGTTTTTTCTTCCTTAATTTATAATTATTTTCATTCAATAAGTATATTTATTCAACAAAATAAAACATATTATTTAACGAACCATGAAGCCAAAGCTAAATTCCGAAATCAAGGGCACGTGAGCTTTCACATCGATTTTTCGGATGTTATTCAAGCGACAAAAATCTGGAATTGAAAAACAAGTGAGCATCCACTTTTAATATTAAAATTAAAATTTATTAAAGTACATATATAAAATAAAATGTTAATATATTTATAAAACCAGTACGTAACGAAGAAATCAAAAAATTAGAAAATGTGTATATTTGTACAGAGAAGAACATAGATTCAAAACATCATCAAACACTTTTCTCCATTTCCAATGCTTTTGGCTTGCATTGAATGTTGAACACTTTTCGACCCAGTGGAATGCTTCCAAGAGTTGTCAACCTGAAAATTTAAGAGTTAATTCTCGATATTTAGAAAAAAATGTGTCTTACCATTTCATATAGACACATAATAATTTAATGGATCCTGGAATGAAGCAAGTGAACCGGTTGTAGAGAATTGAGTCGACAATTTCAGCAGAAGCAATATCAAGAGGTACAACATCCCAGAAACTGAAAATCAAACAAATGATAATAAGCCGACAACAAGAAATCTCCGTCTTACGTGCTATGTGGTTCTTGTAAAGTTTGCAAAAAATTAGTGTTGACAAAATAGGGATAAATTGAAGTGATATGAATATCCTTATCCAATTGACGCTCAAACAACTCGGCTTGAAGTGACTCCAAAAAGCCTCTTGCCGCAAATTTTGCCGAACAATACGCAGTTCCAGACACTTCGCCAAAATGCCCACAAATCGAACCAATCGATACAATATGTCCGCGTTTCTTTTCAATCATTTCTCCCAAAAATGTGCGAATTGTGAAAATGTGACCGAGATAATTGACATTATTGTTCAGTTTGTAGTCATCTGGTGAGAGCTCCAACACCGAACCGAAACGTAAAATTGCAGCGTTTGCAATCACAATGCTTACAAAGCCTGAAAAAATTATTGTCAAGCTGAATTTTCTTGGCCGCTCATTTTCGGCTGCTCCACTAATAACATCGAAGGCGTCGCGATCGCAACGCGTGAGACCAACTGAGAAATTTGAATTTAAGCGTGTTGCGGTCGCGTCGCCTTCAGTGTAATTTTTGCTCGTTCTTGAAACACTACTCACCAAGGTCATGATCATTCTGAATCTGATTTGCCACATCTTCAAGTGCCTTGTCATTTGAAACATCGCATTTGAAAAATTTGGCAACACCGCCTAATTTCACAATTTCTTCGGATGTATGCCTTCCTTCAGCCTGAAAAAAAGGAAAATCAAAAATTAATTCCTGAAAAATCTAGTTTTAACCTCATTCACATCCAATATACAGACTTTAGCTTTTTGCTCAATTGCCAGTCGTTTTGCAACCTCTTTTCCCATACCCATTGCACCACCTGTTATCACCACTACCTGAAAAATAATGAGCTATTGAAAGTTTACCATCGCGCAAAGAAACCTGTCCGCTTATATCTTTCTTTGTTCTGAACAAGATTCTTGGCAAGTCTTTGAACAAAATAATTGTCAAGTAGGCGAGGATGAAGTAGAAGCTGATGGAAATTCGATAGAACAGCGATTCTCGTGTCATTTTTTACTTTTGTTTTATTTTTGGCACTAGAGGAAAGAGTATGCAGGAATTGAAGGGATTCTGAAATTTTAAATGAGTAATTGGGTGAATTACAAACATAAGATGACCGTTCGAGAAATTCAGAAAATCAAAATATGGAAAGTGAAGACAGATCACTGTAAGAAAACTTTAAAAAAAAGGCCGTGGAGAAAGTGAGATTGTAACAGGCCCAACTATGAAAATACCACCTCAGACACTTAAAGGCAGGGAGCCACTTGAAAATGTTGAGCAAAGTTTGAATATGTCTGTTGACGTAGTCAAATAAAAATCATATTAGTTAGTGAGAAATTAATGTTTTTCATTTCATAATAAAATATTAAAGTGATACCTTGTCTTTAAATGTAATAGCTCACATTGTATATAAAAAAGCAACAAACATCATGAACACATCTTCGAAAAACGAAACCCAAATGAATGATAAATTAATCATGAAACAAACGAAAAATAGGAAACAAAAAAGAGAAGATATGGGAAAAGGAACAGGAAAAGCAGGTAAAATTCGATGACTGTCAAAATAGGATATATCACCCCCCGCAAAAGTTACACAATCTTTTTGATTATTTCACTTTTCTTAATCCCAATCTTTGCCCATCTTATATAGGGCTTGGGTGGACGTCCCCCTTTGAAGATGTACTTTTAGTTAGTATTATTTTTTCAGATCATAAAATTGTAGAAAGAAGTGGGAGGAGTTAATTGTTTAGTTATATTGTTTATTGAACAATGAACAAAAAACAGCTGAAAATATTGATTTTCTAGTTTTTAAAAAAATATTTTTAGACATTGTATACAGGGTTCCAAAATTGTTTATTCAGTAATTATGAACTTGGTTAGGCAGTCAAAAAATCGGATTCAACTGTGTTTCTTTAAAATCCACTTCAAGTTGTTTTCCGATTTTGAAACACTTCACTCGAAAAGGTTATTGTGAAAATTGTCGTATTTGCGATATGTTGAAAAATGTGACAATGTGAAATAAACTTAAAATTCAAATATATATGCCTGACATTTTTTTTCAGAATAAATAAAAGTTTCGAGAAAATGAACATCGAAATGAAGAAAGTTCCCGCTGCCGTAAACAACTGGTTTCGTGTCAGTAAAGTAATCGAGATTTTATCTGAAAATTTTGCCGTCGAACACAAAAAAATGAAGTTTTTAAACAAAAACCGACATTTTAGTTTTGAAAACCATTTATAATTTTTGCCGACCTTCGAACGACCGATTGGATCTACACGGAATTTTCTGAAAACATTTCCATATGGTTATGTTCCATTTTCCAGCGTCCCATTCACACCACCGCGTTCCCTTTTTTTTCAAAACATGAAAATATTCAAACAATTTTTAAAAAACCAGTTCTCACCGCCGACTAATTGATAAAAAATATATGGAACTGTAATTATCAAAAAATTCGAAATGATACAAAAACAAGGATATTTTTCTATTGTTGTTTTCAACTGAAACAATTGAATGTACTGAAAATTTGGAAGTTATTTTGATATGATCAAAAACGAAATTACAGAAAAAAATGACGTTTCAGAAATGGAAACCAGTAGGAAGCGGACGATCACGGAATTGACAAGCACTTTCAAGACAAGCACTTTAATTTCAGACACAAAAAATGACGTGGCAATTGGATAGTTGTAAATAAGAATTAAGTATATTATATGTAATGTAACACGGAAAGAAAATTTTAAAATAAAATAAAAGTTCAACTGGTGAAAACTGGAAAATTTTGAACAATTGAAAATAATGGCATTTTTTGTCCTCAATGTATTATAGAAAGAAAAATGAGAATTTCTTGGGTGGTTCATATATTCTCAAAAATACCGGTTTTTTCCAGCTTCATCTCTCACCTGGGCGCTGGTTTTTCGCTTCTGTTTTGTGATTTTTATACTATAATTTGAGGTAGAATCATTACACTTGAAACCAACTTTCTTTTTTTGTTTCTTGTGGTTAGTATGCATTCAATTTAGTTTGAATACCTGCGAGAACTATTAATGTTTTTATTAATAATACGGTTGTCTTATTTTTCTAAAGATGTATCCTGGTTTTCATAATTTTGATTTCTACCAGATTTTCGGCATCAAAAACTACTTTTTGGTTCACTTCGACTTCATGATTTTCTTTTTTTTAAAATAAAATCAAAGGAGGAATCCGAAAAAAAAGAAAACATAAAAATAACTACCAAGCGAAAACGTTGAGAAAAAAGTTTATTGATAGTTTCGGAAGTAGAATCTGGTTTTCAAATAACTTTTGAGTTTCGAGTTTCAAAAACGATTCTTTACATGTTTAACTTTTATTTACTTTCCGTTTTCCTTTCTCAAATATTGGTAACTGAAATTGTTTATTGATCAAACAGTAACGAATATTTCATTGTTTTTAAAGACAGTGTGCAACTTGGAGTAGGATTCAAAAACCATAGTTTCTTTTTAAAGGGGGGCTGAGGGGACGAAATAAATGGTTTAAAAATAACGAAAGTATGATTGTTTATAAATAAATTTTAAAAAATCCAAAGAAAAACTCGAAAATGGCGAAAAAACCATAAAACCGGCTTTGGCCCTAATGGCCGAAGAAAGGCTTTTTGGTTTTCTAGGCCGATTGTTTTTCCTCGGCCGCCTAATTTTATTTTATGAACATATATTTTTTTATACTCTATTATGGATAATTTTCTCTGAAAAAAATTGCAAAGGCAAGAAAAAAATAATTTTTCAAAAAAAAAATCAGGCGGCCGAGAAAAAACAAACGGTCTAGAAAACCAAAAAGCGTTTCTTCGGCCATTAGGGCGAAAGCCGGTTTTATGGTTTTTTTTCGCCATTTTCGAGTTTTTCTTTGAATTTTTTTAATTTATTTATCAACAATCATCCTTTTATCATTTTTAAACGTCCTCTCAGCCCCCTTTAATATTTAAAAATTTACAGAAGTTCGCAGAGACACGGTAGTTTTGTTAATAATCGAATTTAGAATGCTCAGTTCAAGTTTTTAAAACATTATCTTCCATTATCAAAATAACAAAGATCACACAACGAAAAGTACAAAATATGTATTTTTAATTAAATAGACTGGATTTACAATTTTACAATTATACTGTATTTTGTCATTTATCAACAAATTGTAAAAAAAAAGAGGTGAACTTTTCTTCCTTGCGATAAAAAAGATGAAGAAAAGGAATTAAAACCTTGTAGCGATCTTTTGCGTTTTTATCACAACAAAAAAAACATACAAACAACAATTTCGTTCAATGGAATTCGCCCTTCAAAAATGGTCAAAAAAATTGGATTTCTTCTCGAAATTCTTGGCATTGAGAATGAAACATTTAATCTTCTTATTTGTAGAAGTTGGAACTGGTTAAACCCCTTTTTTAACCATTTCGAAGGACTTTCCTGATGCTGTTGTTAATTCAAAATCGTGTATTATTTAGAACAAGCTTTATTTTTCGTTGAAAAAAAAAATTAAAAATTATCCATAAAATATCAAATAAATTAGTAAATACATTCATGATATTATACAAAAATTAACGTTATAAAAAGGTGGTAGAGATGCATTATCGGAAAACAGATATATTTTCATAGTTCCCGTCATATTTTTGCGAACAATAGGTTAATTGCCTTCCTAATTAAAAAATGCCCTACAAAAAAACCATGACATTTTTCACCGAGAAGAAAAAAAATAATGGGATGCAGAAAAAGGAAGTGATTTTCAATAGTTTTCATCCGTGAACCATGTCTTCTTGTCTAAAACGATCAATTCTCCACCAGCTAGACTGAGTGAGATTCCGTTCTCAGAGCATGATGATTTTTGGGCTTTTCGGCATTTTCTCAGGACTCGACCAACGGCGGCGTCTTGACGATCTTGTGAGCAATCCTCAAGTTTCAGCATGATGGTTCGCTCGGTTTCATTTGCCAAATTCAACCAATAGCTGATGACTCTGGCGGTGTCGCTGACTGATGTTCGGCTCGAATGAATAACCTATAAATTTAGAAAATTGACTTTAATATTCGTTCAAAGTTGTTTACCTCCAAAAGTGAGGTGGATGATAAATGCATGAGTGCACATAAAATCGAATTTCGGTGACGGCAATCGTTCAGGTCGAATGAATCATCAAGCTGAATGAGCAAACTATCAAGATTCGAAACGATTTTACGGCATTCTGGCATTGAATACAACATTGGTGTGACGTTTTGTCCGATAATCGCCAATTCTGTTAATGATCCGCTTTTTGTCATTTCGATGACGTCTTCGTTGGTGATGCCGTCAACATCCGTGAGAATCAGTGATCTATAATTTTTTGGAATTTTTCGAAAAAAGCGTATTATTTCAAGAGCTTCTTTGTTTTTAACATAAAACCCAATTAACTTAAAGACAGTGTACCATTTGCTTAATCAATACATTCATTGGTTTGAACTTAAAAGTGGCTAGTGATGTATATTTCTTTATCAATTCAATAATTTGTCAAAATTTCAAATTTAAAAGCCGATATTTTCGTTTTTTTTAAACTCAAATAGGTCATTTTTTCGACGAATTCCAGAAAAATGGTACGCTCTCGAAATTTGATGTTTAGTTTAAAATAAAAATTCTAAATTTAATTAATGATACTGTTTCTATAAGCATTATGTGTCAGTTGTACAAAAATCTACCCGGGAGCATGATATTTAAAAAAAACCTACGTCATTTTCTTGCGAACAACGGCATCCATCAAATAAGGCCGACTGAATTGATCACACTTATAAGGTTCATATTGCAATTGTGTCAATTTAGTACACTGATTAACCGATGTCCACATTCGGACTGCTTGTTCGGCAGAGTGCATCTTGCAGTATCTCATTCTCAAGCAACTTAAGCTTCTTCGAGATAACATGAGCAGTGAGGAGAGCACATCCATATCATTAATTCTTGTGGATCCAACGATTGAGAGTGATTCCAGATGAAAGCGTTCACATCGGTTTGTATTGTTATTGATCACTTGATAGAAGTCAATAATTGTCTGCATGATGATTGAATTTCCAATTGAGTCTAGGATCAGTTCTTTGATTCCATCCACGTGGCTTACTGAAAATATTTAATTTGTTTTTTTTTTAAAACAAATATATTACCGATAGTCTTAAAAACGAGTCCAACATGTTCATGCTGAAAAGTGACCACATCTCCCAAATGCTTGATGGCTTTACAATCCGACAAAATCGTCTCAACGAGAATATCCAAATGATCCGAATACAGCTCATAGTTTCCGCGAATATCTGACCGAATCATGAGGAATGGAAGAATGATTGAATTGCGCTCGAAGATCTCGCGACGTTTCTGAAAATTATACATAAAATGGTTTTCATATTTTTTTAAACATTTTTTATCACCTTTTCCTCTTTACACCTCTTCTGATCATCATTACTCATCGTTTTCTTGTATCCAAAATCGGCAGCAAATTCATCATCACAATTAACCAATGGAATATGATTCCCGATTTTTTGACGTCCAAACTTCAGAATCTTTCTCTGAGCTGCATCAATGCTGCGTTTCAGCCCCTTCTTCGCCATTTTGAGCAAACTGTTTTGACGACGACGCGATGCGGAGAAGATCTCGATTGATGGCATTCTAGATTTTTGAACTGAAAAAAATTGAGTTGATAAATTTATAACAAGAAGCTGACAACTATTAAACGGGACGACTTGAAACTTCAGAAAATAAATGAGGAAAAATAAAAGTACAATTTTCACTGAAATTTAAAAGCTGAAACATTTTTCAGAATGGAGCCAAAATTCTGTAAGTTTGGATTTAACAATTGAAGCGGATTGCATTTCACCCCAACTTCAATAGGAAGTCGGAAGTTGAGAACTTTTGTCAGTAGATTTGATATTTATAGTCTCCAAGTCCCAAAAGGTCAAAATGTTGTTTTTCCAACAATTCGGTGAAAATGTCCGCACTTTTAGTTTTATATTATTGTATTTCATTCGTCATTTGAATTTTTATGAAAGTCAAAAAAGTAGTAGAACGCGTCACTTTTATAATATGCTCAATAAGGAAGTTATCAAATAAAAAAAACAGAAGTTATGAAGCAATATGCGATGAATACATCAATTTGTAGCTAGAATAAAAAAGATGGGCGGCGGTTTTTTTCTTCCATCCCCCTTTGGTTCTTGAATAATTCACTCAATTTGTGATGTTTTTCAAGAGAAGCCATCAAAAAATTCATGTAACACTAGGCTGCCTATTTTTCTCTGCACAAAGAAATGGGCGAAAAACGAATTTGTTTTTGGAACAATGACTTTTTTCAATATTAAATTTATTTAGAAATATATGTATTTTTTATGATTTTGGTGAAAAGAGCATGTGATTGGCCAAAAAAGTTATTATAAACTAAAAAAAAGAGCAACAAGAAATATAAAATGGTAAAAATAAAAATAAATGAATTGACCAGTGCTCGAGCTCTTCTTAAATAGAGCCAGCCAAGAGAAGTGGGCGGAGCTTTGGGAAGTTGGTGTGAACAATGGTGTACACCCTTGTATTACGCAATAAAGGATGGATCACAGGGGTGTTGTTAGTGCGGTAGATTTTTTGAAAAAACAAGTGAATACTGAAGACAATAGGGGAGATGATATCTTTGAGAAATATTCGAAAAGTGATAGAAATTTCAAACGAGCCGAGCCAACGAATTTCTAGAGATCTGTGAACGAGAAATTATTAACGAAAGAACTTATTTCAAATATTTGGAAATTTCGCTATGAAGTTGTGCCTGAAAACCAGATAATTTCTGATTGGCGGACACGCGGAAGGGTCGCTTAAACTTTTTCTTGATGTATTTCAAGAAAAAATTTATACTTTGGAACGGTGTTTTTTTTGTTTTAAAGGAGGGCTTTACGGAGATTATGAATGCGCCTGGGATGAAAATAGACTTCATACTCATTCCAAATCTGTTTTTAAAATGTTCTTAAACCACCTAGAAGCCGAGAAAACACGCCTCAAAACAATGGACTAGAAAAAAGGGCCACCTGGCCGAACTTTTTCCTATGAGCTTTTTTCGTGTTTCATTAATTAGTACATATGCAGAATGTTTATAGTAGTCCTTTTTAATTTTTTTCATCTTAATTTATGTTTTTTTTTAAATTTTTTGGACTTTTCATGCCCGCGGACTAGTTTTCGCCGGTGGCCCTTTTTTCTAGGCCATTGTTTTGAAGCTCATTTTCTCGGCTTCTAGGTGGTTTTAGAAAATTTTAATGACATATTTGGAATGAGCATGAAGCCTATTTTTATCCCAGGTGCAGTCATAATCTCCGTAAAGCCCTCCTTTAACACTGCCTGTAAAACGTGGAAAAATAATAAAAAGTAATTATTCAACAATGAAAAGCTGATTCAAAATGTTTTCTTAAATAAAATCATCAAGTTTTTCATGAATTTTTGTGTAGAATCTTGTTTTTATTAACTGTGACTTTGTCTTTAACTGAAAATCCGGAATTAATTCTCAAATTTCACCGGAACTTAAAATTCATCGTACCGTTTTTAACACTGTCTTTATTTTGGAAAACTATATTTTTATATTTTCTTACAGATGTCATCTTCACCGAAATACTCATTTTATTGTTTGCTTATGGTTTTTGATGTTTCTGACACCATTCAACACGTTTCCCAACAAATGGGTTTTAGAGAACGTTTTTAGAATCGTTTCAGATGTTTTCATTTAATTTTTTTAGAAAAATAAAACTTTGATAGCCAAAATTATGAGGATGGCTATTTTGAAGTTTTGAGATCTGGATTTCGTTGAAAATTTTGAACTTGAAATTTTCATTTTTGACACACTTCTAAAAGTGCCAAAAGTGGTGTCAACGGTGGCACCAAAACAATGAGTTTCGGTGATGATGCTATCTGAAAATATTTGTTCTTTTTCGGCGAGAAACGTGTTGAAATAGAGCCGCGGCGAAATTTTCACAACTCCATGTTTTCTGTTGATTTAATTTCCTGATTAAAATGACGTGCTCGAAACTAAAACACTTCTTCAAAAAAAAAAAGAAACAGAAACAAATGGTGTTTACCTCGTTTCGTATGACGTGGTGAGAATAATTTCCTTAAAGGCAGAGTACAATTTGAGGAAATTGATGACGAACATTTTTTGAGTAAGGAATCATTTTGGCACAAAAGAACAAGAATTCGAAACTCATTTTCTAGTTCCAAGCTAAAGACCAAACAATCTTTATGCCTCAATTGACACCCAATCAAATATCAAAAGTTGTCAGCCATTGTCTCTTTCCGGATGCTCCCCATGCCATCCTTGGGCTTTCGCCGCCCCGACAAAATTAATTACGTTCTTTTGTAGTCATTTAATCCGCACTTCTTAAAGGAAAATTGCAATGTTTTGGTTTTATTTCTATCTTTTTTTGTTCTATTAAAGATCAAAAAATGTAATGATAAGATTCAAACAAGAGGATTTTGCTTCAAGGAAAACTTAATGGGAACAAGGATAAATGGATTTAACAAAAACCAACACCAGAAATCTTGATAGCACTATCAACGTTGTTCTTGTTTAAAAACGAAAACGTGTCAAAGTGGTATCATATAATGAACTAGCTGTGATTATACTTTTCAGATTAAAAGATAATGAACATTAAAGAGAAGGTGTCACTTATTTTTTAAATCTAAAAATTCTCTGTTATTGGAGCAAAATTTAAAAAAATTAAAATTCTCTAATTTAAATGTTTTCCAAATATTTACTACAGTACCAAAATATATTTGAATTTTTAAAAATTTATTCCACTACCAACTGTGCCATAAAACCATCAGTTTTGTCTCAAATTCGGCTCTAATGTACAAATTTTGCTCAAAAGTTGTAGTAATTGATTTATGGAACCTGGCGGTTTACTTGCAATAGACTGGTATATGGTTGTCGGTACAAACAGGCGGTATGTTAAGAGTACTGTAGAATTAAAAAAAAACTATTTAAAATTAAAATACATATTTAAAATCTAGGAATTTAATCTAATTTGTAATGTATAAACTCATGCACATATACGCAATTTCCTACGACTTGTTTCTACACGTCTAATTTGATTGCACAACTCGTAAATTGCTGTGAAAGTATCCAAGAAGCATTGAATACCCTAATTAATGACAACTTCCTTCCTTGTTTTTTATTCTTTTTGTCATTCACAATTACAGAATAAAATATACAGCAATTTTCTCACGAAATTTTACGCCTTCTTGCATGTGAACGACCTCGAGAATTGTATAGTGGACAAACTGAGAAGTGGGTGGCAATTAGAGTATTTGGAAAAGTTGTGGAGATTCAACAGCAAAATCTGGGTTGTGTTAAAGACATAGTGCCAGCTATTTTAACTCTATCAGCATTCAATTGTTAAAATTAGAGCTTTGAGAGTAGTCTAAATATACTTTGCCATTTGATTGAACACAATTCACGTTAAAATTTAACACTTTATTTCTGAAACGTATCCTTGCAAGATTCAGAACTGAAGAAGGAAAAATGAATTATTCCTATTAAAAATTACATAAAATTAACTGAGCTGTTTTTTTTCTAAAGTCTGGAGAACAGTTCTGAAACAAAATGACAAATATAAACTGTTTTCGATTTTATTAATTCAAAAAATTCTTGAACATATTTAGAAAAACAGAGTCGACGACTGCAAAAAACTACGTCATAAATTAAAATTCTTCAGCGACCGGAAAGACAAATCGAGCGACAAGATTCCATTTTTTGTCCTTTTATAATTAATAGACTCACTTCGCACTTGTTATGTTCGTTCAGACTTATAATTTATTTTTATCTACAGTAATCTATTGTGTTTCGTCTTATATTATTTGATCTACCCGCTCTAATTTTGTATTTCAACTTTGTTTCAAGCTGTAAAAAATTCTATGGGACTGACAGTAGAGTGTTGGAACATTTTGATACTACTAGACACAAAAAGAGGATAAAATTAAAATAAAGAAAGATATTTTTAAAAAATCGACTCTTTTAAATGAAAATTAATACTTACTAAAACTGTGAGCTGTAGAATTGTTGTTAGAAATCTGTAAAATAATGAAATTGAAGAAAATTTTTTAAAAAACGAAGAAAAATTAAAAAAAAAAAAAAGTAAGAATAATAAAATGATATAAAATTTCAAGAATATTAGCAACGTCCAGGAATGTTTTTCAAAAAATAGGAAGCTGTCATTTTCAGCAAGAAAAAGAGCATCTTAGCGTAAGAAATTTCGATTCAGGTATCAAATTAAAGAGCTAAAATGCATGTTTTTGAGGTTCACCGAAAAGCAACTGTTTGAATGAATCATCTCAATACTAGACAATTTGAAGAGATAATCTGGAAAACTTGTCATACAAAAAAAAAAGAAAATTCGAAACAGTTTTGTGAAAAAAAGCTATTATGTGTTTTTTCTTTAGAATTTGAACGTTTCTATGAAGAGCATTCTCTGAAAAAACTAGAACAAAAACAACAAAAAAAATCACGAAAAGAACATTTCTCTTTGTTTTTTTCTTTGTGACTTCTTCTTCTCATCATTTTTTTAAAAATCTTGGGGTGCTCTTTTTTCTACACAAAACTATACATCTACCCTAAGGCGGTTCTTTTGAGCCAGAGCCGGCGGGTGACAGCAATGACAAGGAAAAAAAAATGAAAATGACATGGCAAAAACAACAAAGAAAATTATGTTTTTTTTTCATATAAATTTCCAATGTTGTTTTTTTAGAGAATGCGAAAAAGAATGTATATAAATAATAATTATTCGAAATTGGGGGCTTATAATGCTCAAGCAGAAAATGTTGTTTTTTTGGAACGTTTATTTCAGTGGGTGGAAAAATATATAAATAATTCGTTTTCTCTAAAAATGAATCTCTGTTTTTTGAAATAAATGTTTTTAGATGCGATAACTTTAAGGTATAAATTATATTTTCAAAATTTAAATAAGAAACTGAAAAACCGCGACTTATAGATTTCTGGCTGAAAATTTTTTCAGACATATTGAAAAAAGCACATATATGGCAAAAATAACAAAAAATATTATAAATGAGGCTACTTAAGAAACCGGAAAGAGCAAAAAGAACCTATTTTTTGTAATTTATAATTGGCTCACTTAGAAATTTTTTGAGAAAAATACGTTATTTTCACATCTCAAACTGCTCAGAAGCTTAGTCAGCAGAATTCGCGACTAATTATAATACAGCTCTAACAAATGAGCCAAATTTTAAAAAATTCCAAATGCAATTTCTCAATAAATACCAAAAAGTATTCGCTAGATGGAAATTAATTGGCTGTTTGTTTTATATTTTCCGAATAACGCTCATTTAAACACTTTAGCTCAAAATTTGGTTTGATTCAACAAAAGTAGGCGGAGTCTATTTCAAAAATTGAAATTACGGTTATACACACAATCACAGGTGCAACAAGGTCATGATTTATTTGATTTTAATGGAAAAAAAGTTTTGTTGGCAAAAAAAAAACGGAGAGAAAAATGACAAATGTTCGCACGAGTTTTGAATTTCAAATGATGGTTTTTGAAATTTTGTAACTGGAGAATAAAATGTTCCCGCCGTCTGTTGTTTGGAAGAGTGATCGGAAGTTCAAGAGCCAACTAGACGATGAGATAAATCGGAAATATATCCGAATGTTTTGAAAAACAGAAATTTTTGGCGCGCAAGAAAACGACAAATTCATTAATAATCAACAACAAAGAACACAAGTTTTGACATTGGACCGACGCCGATTTGTCATTGTCAGGCTTTGGTTGTGACATGTTGTTAATGACATTTATCACGTTTTCGTATTCAAATTACATTCAAAGAACAACGAAAGAATGTTGCAAAGTTTTTGAAAAATTGAAAAAAAAAACGGAACTTAATGGTATAAGTAAAAACTAAATTTTTTTTTCAAAATTTCAAGTATTATAATTATAGTAGGGCTTTACGGAGCTAATGAATGCATCTGGGATGAACATAGACTTCATTCTCATTCCAAATCTGTTTTAAAAATTTGCTAAAACATCCTAGAAGCCGAGAAAAAGCGCCTCAAAATAATGGCCTAGAAAAAGGGGCGAAAATTAGTTCACAGGCATGAAAAATCCAGAAAAGATGAAAAAAACATAAATTAAAATGAAAAAACATAAAAAAGGACTAATATAAGCATTCTGCAATAACTATTTATTAACGAAAAAAGCTCATAGGAAAAAGTTCGGCCAGATGGCCTCTTTTTCTAGGCCATTGTTTTGAAGCTCATTTTCTCGACTTCTAGGAGGTTTTAGAAAATTTTAAAAACGGATTTGGAATGCGCATGAAATCTATTTTCATTTAAGGTACATTTATTATCTCCGTAAAGCCCTCCTTTAAGTAATTATGTTGAAAAACTTAGATTTTTAGGTGATAAAACATTGAAAGTCATTTATTCATAGGCCATTTTTCAGGTTCGCAAAGTTATTTTGTTCAGGTTTTCAAATAATACAAATTTGTGGGCAGAAAGGTACGAAATCAGAAACCAATGTCCTAAAAAATTCAAATTTGTGAAAACTAGGCCACAGCCCCCAATTTTGCTAAAAACTTTTGTTGTAAAATTTTGATTTTTCTCACAATTTCCCGGTTTTTCATAAAAACTAAACTATAGTTGAAATTTCAAGCGGTTAGAGCAAATTCAATTCAAAAGCCTTTATGACCTTTTTTCTTTGCTCTTTCCATGAACATACATTTAAAAAATTTCGAAAATGCCCGTTTTTTGTCCAAAACGGCCATTTTTTCTATGTATGGCAATGATGACGATGCACTTGACGCAACACAACATAAAAGGAAAAAATTCCGATTGAAATTGGATTTTTGACCGAAAAAAAAGCCAAAAATTAAGTTATTCTTTGAATTAATTTGGGAAACGCGTAAAAGAATTCTGGGAGTCGTTTCTGAAATAATATATTCTGGAAACTTTGATTTTTAAAAACACTTTTTCGAAAAAATTCAAAAAAAATTTTTTGAATAAGACCACCCACGACGAACAAAAAGGTTCCAGTGATGAATAATCAATTCGTCACTGAACCGTATATTTCAATTGCAACTCGTAAATAGAATGGAAGGTGTTCGTTTCAAACCCACTTCTTCTCCCATCTTTCGGTGAAATGAGAAAACACTTCCTCGAGAAGACGATAGATTTACTGAAGAAAAAAATGACGTTTAGCTGTATGGGTGGGCTCAGCCACTTCATCATCAACCATCTTTCATCATGCAACGAAAAGGAAATTGAAGCGGAAACACTCTTGAAATGATTTCGAATCTTGGTATTTTAAAGACAAAAATGGTGGAAGATTCTAAATTTAGAAGTTTTGTGTTTTGAGAGTTCAAACTATTTTTAAAACTTTGGATTCGAAAATTAAAAATTACTGTTTCAAGAAAAAGTCAGAGGAAATTCGAATATTTTATCGAAGATTGTAAAGAATATTTAGGTAATATTATGTTCACCGACTTATACTATTCGAATCTACATAAAATTGTGAGGGTTTAAAATCAAGACTATTTTTAATTGATGTCAAAATTTTCGAGGAATTTCGTTTAGTTTTGAGTGGGTACCTTTCATGCAAATCGACCCTTAAAAAGCGAACATGTCAACTTTGAGGATGTTAACTTGGCTCAGACTCCCCTATCGGTATTCAGAATTCACCATTCAGGATATAATGAACCGAAATGCATAGTTTGAGCAAATTCCCATACCTTAGGGCAACAATATTTCAAATAGGTTAATGTGAGCAAATCTACTGTAATCCTCGACATAAAATTATACCTTTTTGCAAAGCAACAGTTTCAACTTCACCAAAACAAGAATCTATGGCGCCACATTGTCTTGAGAAACCGAAAAAAGTAAAACCTCCATGGGAAGGTGAAATGTTATGGCGTTTTCACAGGTGGTCCAGTAACAATAATATTGATGAAATGGTGTAGGAAAAGCTCACATAAATTTTGATGAGCGAGGAAAAAGAAAAACAAATTGAGACGAAGTGGCAAGGAAATTGCCTATTAAATTGCACAAATTTATGATAATGAGTGAAAGGAAATGGCCGGAGATGAATGATGGAATTTTGATGATGCCTTCATTAAAATCTTATAGTTTTTATATTTAAATTCGAAGTGTTGAAGGTAGAAATGTTTTAAAAACACTATTTTGATTAAAATAATTTTTTTTTTATTTTGATTAAATGAATTTTACATATACATAAATGACAAATGATCTTAATTGAATAAATTTTAAAAAAGGTTCTAAGCCTTTCTCTGAAAATTCTCCAAAAAAATTAAGTGGTAATTATCCTGGTAATGATAATTTATAATCAACATGAAACGCATTAATTGACGTTCAGAAAATTCAACATTTTAAAACTATGTGAATTCGCGCACGTTCTAAGCGTGAACTAAGCGTGTACTATACATACCGTACTCCCAAACTTTGAAATTCAAAATCATCCATTTTAGCGCATCATCTTCCCAATAAATCTCCAAAAACGGCCCCAATTTAAACAAACAAATTAAGCGTATGAAAATGGCAAAACATTTTTTTTTCGAAGAGAAAAAAAATGAATTGAATAGATATTGTGTCAAAAACCAACAAAGGCAAGAGTCCGAAACACTATTCGTTTTGATGGAGATGTCAGAGAAATTTTAGAGTTCGTTGAAGAAAACGGGGGGGGGGGGGGGGACGAAGAAAAGGTGCTAATGGCTTCACATTAGCCGATGAAATTCCTTGTCCTTTTTTTTGGAAGAAACATTTTTTCTTCAGTTTTTTTTCTCGGTTGTTGGAGTACCACTTAAAAACAACGCATTTTTGCTGGTGAAGCTTTGTTTGCATGACGGTCATTATATATAAGAAATGCCCTTGTTAATGGTTGAAATTGCAATTTTATTTGGTAAAAATCTTGAGACAATGGGGGATTTTGCAAAAAAAGGGTACTTGAAATTTTGTGTCCTGCTCCTTTTCTGATAAAATTTTAAAAAGAAACGAATTGCAGTGAGAACCTAATAATTTTCACTTCATTTGGCTGGAAAATTTTCAGCTGTTTGGGATGAAATAATACTCGAAAACTTCCGAGTCATGTCAAATGTTTGGACGTTTTCTGAAAATAAAAAGGAAATTTCCAAACATTTGACAGGACTTGGACGTTTTCGAGTATTATTTCATCACAAACAGCTGAAAATTTTTCAGCCAAATGAAGTGAAAAACATCTGGATTCTTCTTGTTTCAGAAGAAAGTGTTGTTTCTTGATTTTTTATATTTTACATAGAAAAGCCCTACGAAATATTCAGGTTAATCGAAACTATACTTCCGCCTAAACAAATCTTTTAGATTTCGCATAAAATGTCACAATTTTCACACAGACCAGACCGCCTGGAGTGGGACGAAACGCTGGGGGGATTAAGTGGAATTTTTCTGACACTTCTTGTCATCTTTCTCAATCCGCGAAAACTGCTTCATAAGATAACATCTTAAGGAGAAAGCTGGAGGAGCATATGCTAATTTAAATATTTTTTTGATTTTTCGTGGTTTACTCGTTTTTTTGGGTGCTCGTGGAAAAAGAAAGAAGTAAGAATTATGACATAAACATTGAGCTAAAAATATTGTATTAAAGGAGGGCTTCACGGAGATAATAAATTTACCTTAAATGAAAATAGACTCCATTCTCATTCCAAATCTGTTTTTAAAATTTTCTAAAACAACCTAGAAGCCGAGAAAACGCGATTCAAAACAATGGCCTAGAAAAAGTTGGCCGAACTTTTTCCTGTCAGCTATTTTGCGTGTTTCGTTAATAAATAATTGTGCAAAATGCGTATATTAGTCCATTTTTAATGTTTTTCATTTTAATTCATGCTTTTTCATTTTTTTTTGGATTTTTCATGCCTGTGGACTAGTTTTCGCCGGTGGTCACTTTTTCTAGGCCATTGTTTTGAAGCACGTTTTCTCGGCTTCTAGGTGGTTTTAGAAAATTTTAAAAACAGATTTGAAATGAGTATGAAGTTAACTTTCATCCCAGATGCATTCATTATCTCCGTAAAACCCTCCTTTAATATAGTGCTGATCAAAAATTCAAACGAACTTACAGCTACAGTATTTTTCAAAACAATCGGAAATGTCAAGAACATTTAATCAACACAAAAAGAAGTATATATGACCATAAATACATACATACTTTGTCGATAGAATAATGCACAAAAATGTCGTCGATTGTTTTTCTTCGTTCCTATTCATCATGCTGGTGCTGCTCCACCCATTCTCCACATTCATTCTGTCAGCTCCTCTTTGGCGAAGAAGGCGGGGCTTAGGGAGTGAGTGACAATCGCCAGATGATATGAAAAATGACGAGATAAGTTTTAAGAAGCTTATTATAGGTCCGCTCAGAGATTTGCATTTTGAGCAATTCTTATTTTTGAAAAGATTATGGAATATGAATAGCGTCATTGATAATCCTTTCTGAAATTAAAATAGTGAAATTATGTTTTTGCAGAATGTACTACTAAGTAAGATCATTCAAGATTTTTTCTTCATTTGAATGAGCTAGATTTGGAAGAATTTGGAAAAACAATTTTTTTTTCAATTAATTTCAGAAATAAAGCAGGTGAATAACACAATTTGCTTCTAAAATTGTAGTCAATATGTTTCTTGTCGATTCCTGAACAAAAATTGGTTGTTGGGAAAAAAGAAATACCAAAAATGTCTAAAATCCGCAAATTTGAAAAGAATAGACCTAATATAACATCCTCGAATTATTAACCGTTTGTGAAAACTTTTAGTCAATTTATTAACATTGAAAACTCTGATTCTTCTTTACGAATCAGTGTTCATGAATGAGAACTAATTGTTGAATATTCGTTGCGGGCCTCATCCTTTTCAAAGAACTGGAAAAAAGTGTTTTGATATTAGATTTATTTTTAACCTTCTACAAAAAATTTCGAGAAGGTCTTATATGTTTTGACCAATCCCAGATTCAAATGTTTTACTGAACAAACAGTAGAAAATGAGAATCGGTTCTTTTGTTTTATTTTTTCTCACAAATGACTCATTTTCCTGTTGCGAAACGTCAAAATTTTAAATAAAAGTGCACAGTTACTCTCCGAGAATTTGTTGCGGGAATGAAGAGTTGATTTTTTTTTAATTTCTATTTTCTATGCAAATTAAAATTTGAATGCTATCAATCAATGGAGCCTGCTAGAACAGGTACTCGTCAACTTAATCCTTTATTTACGTTTTGTAAGGGTTACACACCTTTTTGATACGGTAATCTTAACGTATGGCAAAGATGACCCTCCTCCTGCTTATTTCTATTATACATACGTACAAAAATAAGCCGGTCAGCTGGTGAAACTTGCAAACTGACTAGAACTGGAAGGCAGTTCAAAAAAGACGATAAGGATGTTTTTGAATAGAATGCGTAAAAGCCTGATATTGTCAACTCAAATATTCTTGATAATTGCGTTTTGAAGGCTGCTCAACATCACAGACGCTCCGCAAGCACGCACGCGGCTATCGACACTCAACACACTGAAAAAATTTGAAAAATTCATTTTCCCCGAGAGATTTCCAGTGGGTTGAGTGTCGGCAGCCGCGTGCGTGTGTGAGGCGCCTGTGAGGTTGAGCAGCCTCAAAACGCAATGATCAGGAATAATTGAGTTGACAATACCACTGATTGATTTTTTTAACAACCATCGATTTCCTTTCAAATCATCATAAGGATTTCACAGTTTCATTATTTATGCTAGTTTTTTAAGAGCTCGATTTGTCAATTAGTTGCATCTTCTGCGGTAGTCGGGGAAAATGGTTTTTTTCGTGAAAATTCAAGAATTTCTCAGAAACGAACATTCAGTTTTTACGAACTTTTCAAAAACCAATAAATACCCTCCAAACATTTATTCTTGCATTGTTTCCGCAGAATTTTTTTTTGCATGTTCTTCTTCTTCCCGAAACTCCTCCACACTCGTCGTTAAATTTTGTGTGTGTATATATGCATATACATATGAGCCTCATAAAATTTGACGAGCCGAGAGCCTTCATCTCATTCCATCATATTCTTTGCCTGGTGCTTTTTTCTGGTTATGGTTAGACTTTGGTTCCTTGTGAGAAGCTGTTTCAATAATTTATAATAATTTTTGGGAACAAATTCCCAGGACATGTGGAAACGTTTTCTCAGAGAACAACAATAGAGGGTTTGTATAGGTTCACCTTTAGACGGGAAATGAGTTATCAGGATACGAACAAAAGAGTTCCTTCAAGGGAACACTTTGAAATTATTTTGAAGAGTATAATCAGAAAATCATGTTCAGATTGGCGGAGGGTTAAAATGAAATGTCTGAAAGAAAATTGAAAAAAAAATCTTTCAATATTGAAATTTTGCTTTTAAAAAATTGATATTGTCATAACATAGAGGATATTGTCATAACATAGAGGATATTGTCATAACATAGAGGATATTGTCATGACATAGAGGCGATGCGTATAAACATGAAGGTGTGAAAATGTATCAGTTGAGCACAGAATAAATGCCAATGGACACTGAGCACAAAAACATTGCGTCACAATGAACATTGTGCACATTTTCCAGTTGTTTTAGTAATTGATGCAATTTTTACGTAAATATAGTCCAATATAATCTGTCACTTGTGTAACTTATAGTTTGTTCTAAATAACCTTATTGTTCCACAATTTGCGCAACAAAGAAAAACAGGAACTTGTTAATTAATAAATATGATTTTAACACTTTCCTGTTTTCTTTTAATTTTTCTACGAATCGGGATTTGCTCAATATTGTTTGAAACTGGTCGCTACAGTCTCATATGACACTTTAATCGTTTTCTTCTACTGAAAAGAAACGTTTTCCACAAAAATAAATCGAAAAAACATGTTTTAAAAAAGTGAAAAATCCAACTTTTTGTGCTTCCCGCCAAAAAGAGTACGTTGGCTTACGACCAACTTCCTGCCGCTGCTATATAACGGTTACTTTTCATCGGGATTTCTCATGGGACGAACTAGAATGTCGATAGAAAGACGAATTTTTCACAATTAAACCCGTATGGGGTAAAAATAACTGGCACCCTGTCTTTAAAATTTAATTCTGAATTTTTTTTTGAAATACAGAATTTTCTATGCTTCTTTTCGAATTTTTGGCATAAATTGTTACTGCACCATCACCACCTTGGCATCCTTGCACATATTGTACTGAACTTGTTTCGCCGCAGCACCTTCTCTCGTTTTAGTTACAACCTCTACCAACTCCGTCCAAAGCAGGCGATCTCGTGGTGTAGTGGTTATCACATCTGTCTAACACACAGAAGGCCGGCGGTTCGAGCCCGCCCGAGATCATAGTGATTTTGGAAAATGTTCTCAAATAATTGGAATTGAAGAGAATCGTTCCAACAATTGAGTTTCTAATACCAATTGTTGGAAGCTTCTCAACACTAGAAATGAAAAATAGAAAAAAACAAAAATAATAATCAACAAGTTATCCAGCAATCGGCAAGTTTCCTCATTGATTCATCTTTGTCATGCGGTTTCGTCTGATTTTTTTGAAATTTTGGAAGTCCCCATCGTCGACTTGTTGGTGTTTACGGCCTGAAAATGCCAAAAATTAGCAAAATTAAGGTTTTGAAATTTTGAAACAAAATAAAAAAGTTTTTAATCTTAAAAAATTGGCGATAGCCTTCGGCCGCCTATGACAAAAAAAAACTGTAAAAATGAGTTCTTTTGAAAATATTTCTAAACTTCGAAAATTTTCCAAAATTTCATTTTTTTTCAATTAAAATTCTAATTTTTTCAAAAATAAAGATTTACCTGGATGAATTCCGATTGCAGCTCCATCTGTGTCGTCGATTTGTTGAACTTGGCGACCTGAAAACGTATAAATTTATAAAAATAAAGGGTTTTTGAAATTTTGGAAATATTCACATTTTTAATATTTTTGAAAAAATGGCGACAGCATTCGGCCGCCTATGACAAAAGATTAGCTGTAAAAATGAGTTTTCTTTTGAAAATGTTTCTAAAAAAATTCGAAAATTTCATTTTTTTTTCAAAATTGGCCTGATTGGTGCCGACATGCATGCAAAAGACAACGGCTTAATTATTATCTAATGGCGTAAACTTCATTTTTTGTAAATTTTAAAGTTGAAACCGTGAATTCCGAAATATCATAACTCATTTTGTGAAATTTATAAGCACACGAATGTGAGTATTTTCAATTGTTCGGCCATTTCATGCACCTCTGGGTTTCAAATGGGGTGTTCGAGTACTAAAAATTGGTAATTTCTAAATTCTTTCTTCTCCCATATGGTTTAAAACATGGCGAATAAGATGGAAATGAAATTAAAAATAGTGAAGAAGCCAGCGAAGAAAAGCGCGCGCTGATTTTTATATTGGGATCTAATTAAAATGAGACATTGATAGAAAAAACATACCATCATTTCATATAAATTTGCCAATTTGTCAACATTTCTTGATTCCCGTCTACATTTGGAACATCGCTTCTTCTCGCTTCCTGGAGGCTGTTGGATTCGGTGAATAACTGAAAATTGAAAAAATACAATTCAACAACCATATGCTGTGGTTTAAAACCAACCATTTCGATGAATTTATCTCAAATTGTCGACATCAGTATAATCGATTGTTGCTCAATCCATGCAAGATCTCAAGATCTCAGATTCGCTTGACGTTTTGACAATCGTTGTTGTTGCTGCTTCAAACTGAAATTCAAAAAAATTATTTGATTTCGAAACAATATTTTGTGCTGCGGACCTTTTTTGAAACCGATCCAATCCATTCTGATGACTGTTGTCGTTGTCGTTAGATCATTGAAAAATTCCACGCTGTTGTTGAACTTATAGACACTTGGGCATCACTGAAAATGGTCTAATGATACATTTTTTTTTAAATGCATTTTATGATTAAAACAAACCTCATTGAGAGTCCTTGCAGTGATTCTGATGTTTATGTTGACTTGGGCTTGCAGAAACAACTGAAAATAAAATAATTATAAATTATTGTTTTGTGTTTTCAAACTAAAGGTCGGTATACAGCGTTTCCTCATCTTATCTTTCCAATTTACGTTTGTAGGTTTGTTGCAGATTCATAGGTGGGATACCACGGATTTGGCCTAGTAACGAGTTTAACTTTTTTTTCACTTGACAAGGTGTAACGACCTTAACTCGAGGCGGATTCGAAGAACAGTGATGAAAAAATTGGTCACAGATCACCGAAAAAAATACAATTTTTAAAAAATGATGTTATGAATGAATATAATTAGAATAAAAAGTGTTATTTTCCGCAAAATGAAGTAAGAATAAAATTAAGAAAAATCGAAAAAAAAGCTAAAGATTAAAGAATTTACAAAGGTTGAAACAAGTCAAATATGCAGGCATTTAGAGATGAACTTTTGCGAACGCCGAACAATCTGGAATCTGAATTGAAGTCGAACGTGGAAGGATGGAAGAAAAACATACCACGATAACTAAATATAATAATTGTAGGTTGTTGTGTGCACTATTCCTTCGATTGGTATATCAAGAAGAAATTGACGATCAGATTGAGAGCGAGAGAAAACGTGTTAAGTTAATGTTTTTTTTTCATGATCATAACCTAGGAAAACGGAATTTTATGGACTTGGTTTTGGTATCAAAATGTGCGTACTGAAGCGTATTTTTCAAAAAGTAAAAACTGTTTCGAAAAATTTGAGGGCGACCGTGTGACGCATTCGCCCGAGCGTGTGAGCCTCAATCCGCGGCCCTGAGGATCGGGCGAGTGCTTCATCGGTGTGCAAATTTTTTTTAACCTCAAATATATATTTTCGGATTCATCTCAGAAAGACGTAATGATACTAAAAAAAAATTTTTAAAGAAATTTTGAAAAAAAATTAAAAAAAATTTTTTTAAAAGAAATTTTGAAAAAAAATTTAAAAAAAATTTTTTTTAATGTTTTCTTTAGTTTGTGGTATCATTAGATTCGTCTTATTGAGCTGATTCCAAAAATATAAGTTTGAGGTTAAAAAAACTAGTGCGCACCGATGAAGCACTCGCCCGAGTGTGAGAGCCTCAATCCGCGGTCCTGAGGATCGGGCGAGTGCTTCATCAGTGCGCACTCGTTTTTTTAACTTTAATTTTATATTTTCGGAATCAGCTCAGAAAGACGAATCTAATTATATTAAAAAAATTAAAGAAAACACTTTTTTTTAATTCAAAAAAAAAATTTAACAAAAAATTTTGAAAAAAATTGAAAAAAAAATTTCTAACTTTTTTTAAATTAAAAAAAGTTTTTTCTTTAATTTCTGGTATCATTAGATTCGTCTTTCTGAGCTGATTCCGAAAATATAAATTTTAAGTTTAAAAAATGAGTGCGCACCGATGAAGCACTCGCCCGAGTGTGAGAGCCTCAATCCGCGGTCCTGAGGATCGGGCGAGTGCTTCATCAGTGCGCACTCGTTTTTTTAACTTCAATTTTATATTTTCGGAATCAGCTCACTAAGACGAATCTAATGATACCAAAAATTAAAGAAAAATCTTTTTTTTTTAATTTAAAAAAAGTAAGACATTTTTTTTCAATTTTTTTCAAAATTTTTTGTTAAATTTTTTTTTGAATTAAAAAAAAGTTGTTTCTTTAATTTTTTTATATAATTAGATTCGTCTTTCTGAGCTGATTCCGAAAATATAAATTTAAAGTTAAAAAACGAGTGCGCACTGATGAAGCACTCGCCCGATCCTCAGGGCCGCTGATTGAGGCTCTCACACTCGGGCGAGTGCTTCATCGGTGCGCACTCGTTTTTTTAACCTCAAACTTATATTTTTGGAATCAGCTCAATAAGACGAATCTAATGATACCAAAAACTAAAGAAAACATTAAAAAAAATTTTTTTTTAATTTTTTTTCAAAATTAAAAAAAAATTTTTTTTTAGTATCATTAGATTCGTCTTTCTGAGATGAATCCGAAAATATATATTTGAGGTTAAAAAAAATTTGCACACCGATGAAGCACTCGCCCGATCCTCAGGGCCGCGGATTGAGGCTCACACGCTCGGGCGAATGCGTCACACGTTCGCCCTCAAATTTTTCGAAACTGTTTTTACTTTTTGAAAAATACGCTTCAGTACGCACATTTTGATACCAAAACCAAGTCCATAAAATTCCGTTTTCCTAGGTTATGATCATGAAAAAAAAACATTAACTTAACACGTTTTCTCTCGCTCTCAATCTGATCGTCAATTTCTTCTTGATATACCAATCGAAGGAATAGTGCACACAACAACCTACAATTATTATATTTAGTTATCGTGGTATGTTTTTCTTCCATCCTTCCACGTTCGACTTCAATTCAGATTCCAGATTGTTCGGCGTTCGCAAAAGTTCATCTCTAAATGCCTGCATATTTGACTTGTTTCAACCTTTGTAAATTCTTTAATCTTTAGCTTTTTTTTCGATTTTTCTTAATTTTATTCTTACTTCATTTTGCGGAAAATAACACTTTTTATTCTAATTATATTCATTCATAACATCATTTTTAAAAATCGAACTTTTAACGAATTTTTTCATCACTGTTCTTCGAATCAGCCTTTATACAAAAAAATTATTAATTGTAAGTTCTTTTACCTGAGCATTTTTTTACAAAAACTAAATTAAACATTTTATTAGTGAGCATCCGAATAAAAACGTTTGCCTTGACGCACTTTCGGATATTCGTTTTTTAGGTGTTTTTTCAGAGTTTTGCTGCTTTTTACGTTTTGTAGTCGCCTTAACTTAAAAAAAATTTTTTTTTGTAACGAGCTTAACTTTGAGATTTCGAAATGACGTAATCCCACCTATGTGCAGATTTCTGCGAATCTGAAATTTAAAAAATTGAATAATAAAACAGATTTTATGGTTCAAAAACCAATTGTGAAACAAGTGCATACCGTTTCGAAATTCGTTGGCCTTATTGGAAGCTTGACATTGTTGTTGGATTGATGAGCACAGTGACTTGTTGCTGTTGAGCTTGTTGAGATGTGATCACTACTGAAAATAAAATATTGATGGAACATCAAGGTCTTGAGCTTTCAAACCAACTGTTGGTATGCAGCTTTCATCGAATCGAATCCAGGTTGATATCCGACATCTTTCAGAATCCTCCCAAACATGTTTCAGATGATCGTCGGGTTGTTTTCTATCCTCGTCACAGTGGTGAATGGATTGAGACGTTGTTGAACTCGTGTTGATGTCCTCCATGTTGTCGGTTACAATTAAACTGAAAATTTAAAATATTATTTTATAAAAAAAATTTTATGTTGCAAAACCTATTGGCGAACAAATAAATTTCGCCACACATTGGAACATTTTGTGGAATCTTGTTGTTGTTTTCGTTCTCGTTGCGTTTCAGGCATTCCTGGAAATAGAAATTGATTGAACGCCAAGGTTTTGCGATTTCAAACAAATTGTGCATTGCAGGCCCTCTGCCCTCTGATGCAATTGTTGATGCTTATCTCAGTCGAAGTTGATTGTTGGGCTTCCGAGCATCTGAAATCAAAAAATTTATTGAACATCAAAATTTTGAAATTTCAAACAAATGTTGTCCAGCATTGCTCCTTTTGACCCGCTCCTTTTTGTCTTGAACCTTTGTTGAATGCTGAAATTAATAATTTTGAGTGTTTTAAATAAAGATTTTTTTCCAATAATCAAACCACAATTCTGATATGCCACGTCGACCATTGTCCATTTGCCATTTCGATTGACTTGCCTCAGTCCCATTGGATTGATGATGGAAAAGTTAAAATCATTCGAATATTTATCTTTCAAAAGGTATAGGACATTTTGACCCGGAAACCTAGGTTTAAAGTCTTCAAGCTGCCACCGGCCCAAGTTATGGAATTCGACAGGAAACCCCTGCCTCTACCTTGAATTTCGGTACCGCCCCATACGGGGTTGCCTCATCTGCACGCCCAAGGCAGTGGGCGTCAGCGTGTTGGCGGCGGGCTCCTCCGAGTGCTCGAAAGCTTGTCACGGAAAACTGGGAAGGTTCTTGCCGACTATGAGCTTAATTAAATGAAGAAAACTTGAATTTAAACTCACACTTGCTAATTGAAGACAATTTATTGATTGTTGGCTCTGCTCACGTGGCTTGTTGTTGATTTTGCCTGAAAATTAGAAATTTGCAAATATTCTCAGAAAACGTGAAGAGAATGGAGAGAAAAGATGAAAAATACAAGTAAGATTAAAATAACCAATCCAGCAATCTCCAACGAGCCGACCAAAGAATTATACTAAATATTTGTCATCGGCCGATTTCTTTATTCACGTCATGCAAAATGAACTTTTAAAATTTCCATCTAATCAGGTCACGTTAAAATAATTATTTCTAAGTTTTCAAAAAACGGATTATGTTTTTGACAAAAAATCATCTTCCAAAGATAAAACAACTTTAACAACTCATTATATCCTTCTTTGTTGTTGCTTTCACTTTCCTATGAAAAAATTCAATAACAACGTTTCCGCCATTCTAAATAATTATCTCGAAACCGCAGCGTTCAAATTGTACAAAAATACATAAAATCAATAAAGTAAAAACTCCCCCAACACCCACCAAACAAAAGAAAAGACCATGACATTATTTTAGAAGCGTCATTCACCAAAAAACTTCTTCGCGACCGCAGCGCGCACAAATACACCAAAGAAACAACTCGACGAACGGTTAACACAGAAACACCAAAACTAGGTCAACTCGCGGTCCACAAAAAAACAAAACAACTAGCGTCGCCTCTCCCTCCCCCTTTCTTGGATGATCAAATGTGTGAGAAGGATCAAAAACATAAAATTGCAAGTCTAGGAAGTGTAAAAGTGGTTAATTGTGCAAGTTCATCGAAATAAAATTTCAAAAACGAGAATTTTCCAAAGAAAAAACAAAAATTCAATTAATTTCCACGAAAAATGTTTTAAGAAATTAATTTTTAAAAAAATCGCGGTTTTTTTTTTCAAAAAAGACAGTAGTTTAAATGCCGTTTTCGATGTTAGTGGTGAAACCCAACAAAAGTTTAGCGGTATGTTCCTTTAAGGATTACTGTATAACTTTACTTGAAAAAAAAACGATTTTTGGATTTCTGTTTTTTGAAATTTTAGAGATATTAAAAGGAGATAATTTTTGCGAAAATTCTTCGATTTTCATGATTTTTACAGCGAACATTTTTAAAGGAAAGCATAAATTGATAATTCGAAACATTTCGAGCAACGTTTTGGTGGTTTTGGATTTTTTCAAATAAACTTTCAGATTACTGAACTTTTTCAAATAAACGTTTTCAGATGACTCGAGGAGTTAACGAGGAGTCAATAAGAACCAAATGAAATCTAATCTAGATTATGTTTTCATAAACTTTTTCAATTTCCGGCCGCTGCTACAAAATGCTTCTTTTCATCGGGATTTCACATGGGAAGTACTAGATTGTCGATAGAAAGACGAATTTTTTCACAATTAAACCCATATGGGGTAAAAAATAACTGACACCCTGTCTTTAAAATTTAATTCTGAATTTTTTTTTGAAATCTTCAGAATTTTCCATGATTATTTTCGAATATTGGGCATATATTGTTTCGCCGCAGCGCCATCTGTCCTTTTAGTTATAAACGCCACCAACTCTCTCCAAGACATGCGATCTCGTGGTGTAGTGGTTATCACATCTGTCTAACACACAGAAGGCCGGCGGTTCGAGCCCGCCCGAGATCATAGTGTTTTTGAAAGATTTTTTTCAAATAATTTTTTATCGTTATCGTTTTCAAATATGTACAAAGTAAACAAAATAATAAAAAATCCATAAATTAAGCACCATTTCCGCTTCCTTCGTCAACATCAACGTGGAAATAGACGAGATCTGTTCGCGCCCAGAATTCAGCATCCGTTCCATAGGGTTGGGTTGTTGAAACTGGAACATCGTTTTGAACGACTGGTGTCGTGGATGGTGATTGAGTGGTGGTTGAAGAAGAAGCGGTTGGTGTGGTAGATACAGCTGCTCGCTTCCTTCTTCCCTGAAACAAGTACTTTTCTTTTTATCGCGACGTCTGAAAATCTTATATGACTTACCGCTGATGTGGCAAGATTCAAGGGTTCTGCTGTGGCGGTAGCTCCAGAAGGCGAAAAAGTTGTTGTTCCGGTTCCAGGAGCTGTAGTAGATGTAGGTGCTGAACTAGTAGTTGCCGATGTTCCATTGTTATTTGATGTATTATTTGAAGCACCAGGTTGGGTGAACAAATAGTTAGGCATTGCTCGATTTATAGCATCTTTAAGACTTTGGGCCATTGTTGGGTCAACTCCAGAAGCTGAAGAAATAAATCGATATATATGGAACATTGAAAAAAAGACACTTACAGTTATCAATAGCCGACAACCCTTGCAAAGTTCCATTACTCAGTCTAAACGTGTAATTATGTAAATATTGAATATTATCATAATTTGGCCCTGGCACAACAGGTACCATAACAATCGATGTGGCAAGAAAAGCAACAGAAACCAAGGCAGTGAGCATAATTCAAGATTTTCGTCGTAAAATGAATTCTTCGTTGAGGTCCATGGCCTTAAATACGAGACATTTCCTCCCCAAATGCCCCAAGTGGACTCTTCGCACTTTTTTGTTTGACTTCTGTTTTGCCATGTTTACGAAAAAAAAAATTTGAGCGTTGTAAAAAGTTTTCAAAAATTTGCAGTAGTAGTACCATGAAATTTTCCATCAAAATGAGCAAATATTGAAGTTTTTGTAAATTTTTTTTCATCCAAAAAAGTGTGTAATGCTCTCTTAGAAATAGAACATGACAAATTGAAGACACTATATGTTATTATTAGGTACAAAAGGTGTTTAACTAATCATGTGAAGTTTAATTGTTCAAATAGTGCTTTACGCAATTTACAACTTTTTTGAGTGATTAGTTTTGTAAATAAAAACTACGAACCGATGTTAATTTGCTGTTCTAACGTAGATGTATTCAACTCACTTCTTAAAATTTGATAATGTAATCAAACTTCAAAAGAGGAACAAGAGAATAGACTCTATCAACGCATTACGCTTTTCCTCTGAAGCAAATAACCAACTTAAAAATTTAAAAACAATTATTTGTTCACAGTCACTGCAAAATTGCTTATTTTTTCAAGAGTTATCGTTGTCATAGAAAATAATATAGAAACAACTTGCTCATTCACTTATTTTTATGAAAAGTTGTATGGATAATCATCTCATGTGCATCAATTAAAGCCTTATTAAAGCCCTATCAGTATTCAGTTTTTTTTAATTGGGGCTGAAACACAAGGACTTTGAAATGCGGTTGGATTGTTAATGCTCTCTCAAGTTACTAGGGTGAACTATTCGATAAAATAAGACCGCATATACTTTTCGGAGTTTTTCCATAATATAAACGTTTGATTACTTAAGCTGATCTGCCATCTTTAAGACGGCAACGAACGAACAAATGAACAAGTCCCCATCCATTTAACCGAATGAAACGGACCCGAACAAAGAAAGCAGCGGAATTTCTGATTCTAACACAGAGTGTTTTGTATAATAAAAGCTGGAAGTTTTGACTTTCAATCTTCCTTTTTCAATGATCATGAACATTTTTTTTCAAAACACAAACTAAAGACCACTAATGATCACAATCACTCAGACTAACACAAATTTCAAAGTTTACTTTTCCAATTAGAATTGTGTTGAACTGTTGTCTTTTCGCATCAACAGACAAACGTTCAAAGTGCGTCACATTTTACGTACTTTTGTGTTTTAATTTTGGAATTGTGCCAAGTTCACTGTAATTGAAAATCAGTCTAAATATTGTAAAGAGATGTTCTGGCGTTATAAACTCCAGCTTCTTAACTAAGATTCGAGACTTAGAGATATCTTCTTAACTCTCGAGAAATTGTGTTTTTGTTAATTTAACTTCTTTTACCGCTTCTTCAGATTTTTATTTAAGAACCTCAGATTTTTCATATAGAAATCCAATCAATAGACGATTTAAGACGTTTTTCTAATTATTACGGTAAACGAGAGAAGAACTACTTCTAGATTTTCGAATTGACATCTCATTCCTACTTTTAAAGGAATTTTTTTCAAAAATTTGATTCAGATGCTATTTTTCGCATTAAATGTTATTTGTTCCTATTTTTTCATTATTGTTTCTATGTAAGATCCAGATGCTTTAGAAATCATTGTTCTTATGTTTTTTTTAAATAAAAACAAACACAAAGTTTACACTTCGGAACTTTCTGAAAATGACGTTCCCCCCAAAATCAAAAGAATTCCAGTGTTGTTTATTTTCGGCAACTTTTCAATCATTTGACACCTCCAAATTTAAATAACCTAAAAGTTCAAGTTCAAGTTGATCCATTTGACCTTTTTCGGGGAACAATCGTTTTTTTTGATCGAACTCCTTCTGTAAACTTCAATGCGTGGGCGGATGTTTGAAGTGTTTTCCGAATTCTCTGCCCACGCACCTCCTTAAGAGACCAAAATCCAGAAAAGTTTAACTCTTCTACTTCGAAACCTTTTATTGTTGTCTGATCCATTGAACAAACCCATCAAACAATTTGTGTGCATTTGGCAACCCCGATTTGACGTTTTCTGTTTGAAGAATCGGAACACGTTTAAGTAACAAATATGTATCAAAATTAAGAAGAAAAAACTAGTTGAGCAAACACTGTTCTCAAACTCGAAATTCAAAGATTATTACTATTTTTTTTTCAAGAAAAATTATTAACAAAAAAAATTTGATGATGGCGCAATATTTACAAAAACAATAGAGAAGAGTCGGTACATAACAAATTTAGAGATTTTTCACTTTCCGAGATACAAGAAAATTTAAAACTAAAAACTTTTACACATTGTAGTGATCAAAGGGGTAAATGAGCAACCGCATGCGATTCCGGTGACGAGACAAAGCGCTGAAAGTTGACCTGCTAGTTTTGACAGTTCTGGTGGACAGACTCTGAAAATATGAGATAAAATATTGATTATTATGATCGTATTTTTTCAGAAAAAAAGGTATTTTTGATTGAAATGTTTTCATTTACCGTCATGTCGATTTACGCTAAACAATGGCCACCACCACCAACGTCTGTCACAGCGTCTCTTCGTTGTTTTTTAGTCAGTTGTAATTTTTAGTTGTTTTAACTCCACGGTTTGTAAAAGTGTACAACCCACACAGTGAATTCGTTGTTGCGGAGTTTACCCCTGCGCACAGTCGCTGTGGGTGAGGGATTTATCACTGCAGAGTACGCAGACAGTAAACAGTCAGCATGGTCCCAACAACGGTTGGACATGTGAAGAGACTTAGACACTAATAAGGAACCATGCACTGTTTGCAACCAAATCCCTCCCCGAAAGGACCCTGCCGCAGAAAAGTCCGCAACGACGGTGTATGTTCACTTTTACAAACCGTGAACTCCAGTTTTTGTTTTTGGGGTTTTTTGGTTAAAATTCTTGAAACTCCTCATGAAATCGGTTTTCGGTCAAATTTGAACATCCCAACAATACCTTTTTAAACAAAACAAATTTCAAAAAGTCCGTTTTCACTAAAAAATTTTCAAAAACTAATCGCTCACCTTGGTGCATACATCATGGCTAACGACGAGAAATAACCACTGGTAAATGCCATCAATGTGTTGCCGAAAAAGAAAACCCATTCATTCGAATAGAAAACAATCATTGATCGTGTTTCGGGAAGATAGTTGCCAAACATGAAGAATGGAATGAAGAGGATACGAACAACAGCTGGTACTATTAAAAATCGTGGCCCTGGCTGAAAATGTTCGATATTGCACTAAGATTTGTGTGAAACTCACAATCTGAACATAATCCGCTGTCATTGATCCGCAGAACGCGAAAAAGTTGAAGTTCAAAAACGTAGAAATCCCGTAGTAAATGTTGTCTGGAAATTTTCTCTTTTCAACCAAAGTATTACATTAAACATACTTGGGATCACAGATTTCGGTGAAGGTTCGAACCCAACAAGAATCGTTGGGAAAACTGATAATGTGACAAAGTAGATCAAGAAAACGCTGATATATTGAAGATAACACTGAAATCAATTGTTTTCTAATATTAATGGATTTAATTTCAAACTCACATATTTAAAAGTTCTCAAATAAAGCCGATAATCGAATCTGACCGCTTCCTGAGCAACTCTCGATCGATTTCCTTTTTCAATATAATAGGTGAAAAAATCAAGACGTCTACAAAACCACCACGACACCATGCAAAGAATCAAAACAAGTAGGGAAATTCCGAAATAAACCAATGCTACCGTCTTTGGTGAATTCGAGAATGCAACAGTGGCCAAAATTGACAAGACGCTTGTAAATGTTCCGCAAATATTCGTTCCGATCACTACGGCATTTGAATATTTAGGCGGGAAATCAGCGGCCAAGCCAAAGAAGGAATTCTAGAAAAGGTTGGACATTTGTTTAATTTCAGGGGGATTTTAGTTATTTAAAAAAATGAATAGCTCTTTGAAAGCTTAAAATTCCAATTTCGATCAGATATAAAATTATGTTGAACAGGGAAATGTGGAATTTTGAATATTTTTACTCCAAAAACGAAAGCTTCAAACTTCAAAAACGGTATAATTTAATTTCAAAAACTGAAATTAACTTTTTTGAAAAGTAATTTTGACGTAAACCAGTTCGCAACTTTACAATTATTGTACTTCTTCGATGCTATTAAAATTCTCAAATTAAAATGTTTGAATTATACTGCAACAAAATTTCTATTTTTAGATCAGGATTTTATGAAATTAAAAGAAAAATCGATTTTTTACGATTGTACTTCAAAATTAAGTGACACCCAATCTTTAAAATGGAATTATTTAAAATTTCTGAGAGTTGAAAGAAAAAATGATAATTGACAACATCTCACTTGATAAAGCCCATTAGACGCATTCATTGTCATAATAATAATCAGTGAAACTGTATAAAACCATCCTCTCGCAGCATCAGTAGGTGATTGAAAAATAACCAATCCAAGAATAACCGCAATCAACAATGAATTGAATGTGAGTGGTGAAACAATACGATAGAGCAAAGGACCACGAATAAGATTCAAAACATTCACAAATGCAACAATCATGTTTGGAATTTGGGAAACAATTCCCATTGCACTCATGAAACTGTCAGCGTAGCCGGTTTTTGTGCCATTTTGATAGGTGAACCAGTAATCCACGTAGTACTGGAAAAGAAACGACTTTTTGATTAAAGAATTTAGAACTGTGGCAAAATTTAAATTCTGAATTTTCCATGGAAATCTTCGATCATTTTGAAATTCAAAAAAAAATTAATTAGTTAAGTTTAAAAAATGAATAGTTGATTTATTTAAAGTGGAACATTACCTTTAAATTACTAATAAAATAACGCATCATTTTTTTTAAATTTAAAATTTCTGTGCACATTTATCTGCTCATATGATTAGAACGCGACGCGTGTTTTAAAATTTTATATTCCAAATTCAGAAATAACAAAACTCACCTGTGGTGCAATTGTGATAAACATGTTCCATGGCATCAGCACTCCGATTCCATTCAACAAAATCACCCAAAACACCAAATTTCCCTGGAAAACGTGTTATATTACAATTCATTAAAAGTAAGTCTAAATTTCAAAAACCAACTTTATCCCTTGGTGGAGCCCTCTCCTCATCATCCTGAATCATTTCACATGTTGTATCTTGACTCATTGTTTTCTGAAAAACCATTAAAATTATTTAAAATTTAAAGTACTGGAAAATACTTTATTTTTCATTAAAATTGAGCCGTATTTTGTCATTTTTCAGAGTAGTTGTGATTATAATCATCGAAATGCTTTTTTATTATCCAAAAATCGTAATAAGCAATAGAATAAATGGAACCAGTACTGTCTGGCATTAAATAAACAAAACAGATTGACATATTTGGAAGAAGGAACAATAGGAACAGACACCAAAAATGTAGTTTGTTGGTGATAATGTAATGTAATTTTGATAAAACTTTGCTTTTTTGTTTATGATTTTGGATTAACTTAACTAATTTTCAGGATTTTCATATTTTAATAAATAATTTATTTTATATTTGAAACGTATTTAATCCAGTTTTTTCAAAAAAAAATTAACTAATACACTGTCTTTAAAGAACCTTCATTTCTTGGATCCCTCAAAAATAGTAAACTTTGTTTATTTATTCGTTCGAAAGTCATTGTTAATTGTAATTTTCTTATCACGCTAATGTTTGATGCACATTTTCGAAATCCTTCAAAAATGATCACTTTTTGATTTCACTGAAAACATTTAGATTTTCCAAAATCTCAAATTTCAACGACAGAATTTCCAACTTCCTCACATTTGTGTATTTGCAATCAGCAAAAATTCCAATGCAACATTTTTCACTTATCAAGAAAAAATGCAACAATTTATGGCACTAAAGAAAAAAACATAGTTTTTCAGTATGGGTGATTGGCGGTGAGAGGTGCCCTGGGAAAAAATTTTAGAGCAAAATAACCCAGTTTGTTTTGAGTTTCTTCATGAAAACATTATTTTTTCAATATTTTTATGTCAAAATGTTTTCTTGGTCATGAACATTTTTCAATGGCAAATTATTATCAGTTCTAGCCACTATCCGCAACTTTTAGAACATTAAAAAAGAAGTTTCCTAATTGGTTGATATGCTTCTGATAATGGTTTTTTTTGGTTTTTTTAACAAAAAACATTTTGACTTGAATATTTTAATGAATGGGAATTTTGGTTAATTGCATTGTTATCATAATTTGTCTGAATCCTCTTCTTAATAAATTGTATTCAGTAGCACGTACAGTAGCGGTCAAAAAGAAACACCCCTTTGGTTTTTCTGTCATAACTCCGCGCATAGATGGAATTTTTTGATGAAATTTGGATATTATATGCAGTACATGACTGGAATCTAAATTCTCAAGTTTCATAAAAATTGTTCATACGAGAGCATATTTTTGTTATTTTTTGTGATTTTTGCAATTTTTGGTTTTTCAGACAGCGATTGTTAGGAATGTTTTTATTGAAGTTATGCTAGAGTTTTCATGTAAAACTATCTTTTTTAGTTTTATTAAAGGTCTTACTGTATTTTTAACTCAAAATAACTGCAAAAACAGTATTCAGAAAAACTTTATCGATGAAAGTTTGGGAGCGATTCGGTGCTAGCAGTTAAACACAGTAAAACCGACTAGATCTTTGAATCCAGTCGACCTTTTTTACTTTAAATATTGTTTTTTAACACTCAATATAACAAGAAAACCGAAAAATAATGTTAATATTGCATATAACATGCATAATCACAAACAGAGGTCAGCATAGTCCACTAGTAGTACAATTTTGAAGTGAATCCGACGCATTCAACGCTGAATATCATAACGGCAAAAGCTTGAATTAATATAAACTAACCTGTATTTGAAAGAAAAATATTTTTAGGTTATAATATACTTAATTTTAGAAGTGGATCTTAAAGATAACCCGTTGTATGAACGGGAAATCATGGATTTGTGTGAAGTAAATCTGGGCGTCATATTTCCGCGTTCGAAATCAAGCGTAAAAAGGTCAGATCCATGATGGTAGCCAACTTAATTATGTAAAATGGCGAACTTATCACAAATTGACAAAAATATAGTGTATAGATTGCGTTAACTGGTCGCTTCACATTTATCGAGTATCACGCCAGGTTTACTTCACACAAATCCATGAATTCCCGTTCATACAACCTGTTATCTTTAAGGTCCACTTCTAAAATTAAGTATATTATAACCTAAAAATATTTTTCTTTCAAATACAGGTTAGTTTATATTGATTCAAGCTCTTGCCGTTATGATATTCAGCGTTGAATGTGTCGCATTCACTTCAAAATTGTACTACTAGTGGACTATGCTGACCTCTGTTTGTGATTATGCATGTTATATGCAATATTAACATTATTTTTCGGTTTTCTTGTTATATTGAGTGTTAAAAAACAATATTTAAAGTAAAAAAGGTCGTCTGGATTCAAAGATCTAGTCGGTTTTACTGTGTTCAACTGCTTGCACCTAATCGCTCCCAAACTTTCATCGATAAAGTTTTTCTGAATACTGTTTTTGCAGTTATTTTGAGCTAAAAATACAGTCAGATATTTAATACAACTAAAATATAATTTTACATGAAAACTCTATCATAACTTCAATAAAAACATTCCTAACAATCGCTGTCTGAAAAACCAAAAATCGCAAAAATCACAAAAAATAACAAAAATATGCTCTCGTATGAACAATTTTTATGAAACTTGAGAATTTAGATTCCAGTCATGTACTGCATATAATATCCAAATTTCATCAAAAAATTCCATCTATGCGCGGAGTTATGACAGAAAAACCAAAGGGGTGTTTCTTTTTGACCGCTACTGTATCCTAAGAAAAAGTGCATCTTATTAGTGACCATTAAAATATTTAGTGACCATTAAATTATTATCAAATTGACACTTTTCAAGAATTCGCAACATTTTGATTGGCTACTAAAAATTGATATACAGCTTGTCATGAAATGTTGCGATTTATAAATTTTTTTTGATAAGAAAAAAGTTTTGTAAATTGTCGAATTTTGCACATAAGTAGCAAATCAATATGAAATTTTCACTTTATAATTTGTGATTTTTTGAATTCATTGTTTGATAAGTAAGAAATTTAGAAATTATATACTTGGAAGCTAGAACAAATAAACGTAAACGTATTTCTATGAATGAAAACGACCGGAGTAGATATTTCTCAAAACTTTAGTGGCGAGAAATAAACTGGGGATTTTTTTAGTGTTATTCAAATGCGTGGGACTAAATTAAAGGGTCTCTTTACTGAATTTGGGTTTCAATTCCATTTTCATCTTCTTCACAGTATTTGAAAACCTATAGAAGCAAAAAAATTATCGAAATTTCCTTTTCTAGTACACGAAAAAACACATTTACAGGGTAATGCAGCGAATGGCCTAACTGCTCGGCCACGCGCGAGAGAGCATGCGAATGTGAGAGTGTTTGCAATTGTTAGGCCATGTTTTGGAAATGGGTGTGTTTGAGTACTAGAAAAGGAAATTTCGAAAAAAAAACGTTCTTGTATATGTTTTCAAATATCAAGAAGAAGATGAAAATGGAATAGAAACCCAATAACAGTAAAGAATCCCCTTAAATAACATCTTGGGCCTATATTGTGAAATTTTCTATTACATTTAATTTTCCTGATTCAAATGATGTCAAATTATTAACATAATATTTTTAAAAAATCAAACATGCTCTGATAATTGGTTAATGGACTTTTGATACAAAGTTTTCGCATTTTAATTGATAAAAAACGGGCAAAAAGTGTACCTACAGGTGTCATAAAACAATTTTTATAACAATTTTTTATAACAGTTCGAATGAAAGAAAAAAAAAGAACTTTAATCAGTTCTGTTGGAGTTGTTCTGAAACGTTTGTCGAATCAATTGAATCAATTGGATTTTGGAAAATTATCTTTCTTAGATATATTTTCAAGGTTTTTGTAAATTTATATGAAGTGAAATATTGTCTTAAAGACAAGGTGTCAGTCACTTCAAAAATGGTCAATTGGAGGGAAAAAATAATACAGTAGCATGTAATTTACCACACTCCCATTAACAGACCCCAGATCCTTTCTAAATATTGTACTAGATCTTATTAGACTACACAATTCCATGACGTAGTTGTGCTCCCCTCCCATTCCCAGCATTTCCCCCCACGTGGTGCTGACAAATTTTCCCTCGAAAACCTTGATAAAAATTCGACGAAATGGAACTTTTGCGATAAACATTTTTTTTAACTTTACGACATTGGACTGCAAAAGATCAATGATATAATATTGAGCAGATGGTGTTGCAAATTTGAGAGTTTTCTATTTTTCTTCTCAGAAAAAAAAACTTTGAAAATCGAATGATTATTTTGTTATCTGGAAGGAGAAGGTGATCATCTAGAATTTTTTGGTGAAAGGAGCAGGTTTTAAGAAGCTTAGTTAGGGTGTAAGAATGATAAGCTTTTTCACCTTTTGTTAGGCTTGAAATTTTAAAATGTTTTGTGTCTTAAAAGAAATTGATTTCAAAGTTTCATATTCATTTTAAAGTCCCAAGTTCCCGTGTAAAAAACTTTAAAAACGCATATTTTCTAAAAGATTGATAATTTCGAAGCTAAAGTATTGAGAATGAAAAGTCTTTAAAGGCAGCTGGTCAGTTAAAACGATCCAAATTCAAGGCAAAAAATCAAAATTCGAATGGGAGCCCAGGTGGTCCAAAGAACAATACCAATATGTAGCCACATTCAAATAATTGTGTTTCGCGCCAATTCCGACCGCAGCGCACGGACCCGCGCGCATTAAAAATTATATTTTTGCAACTTTGGACCGCCGCTACGAAGCGTGTATTTATCGGTGTGATTTCGCATAAATTGCATTGTTCTAATGAGAGAACGCTCTAATTTTTGAAATTGAAATCTGGTGGGGTAAAATTAACTGACCCACTGTCTTTAAGAAGAATCCCATTAAAAATTGGTTATCTCAGCTTCTATTTTTATTTTTTCAAAATTAAATCGAAAAATGAGTTATTATTTGTGAAGAAGGTTCAAAAATTATGAATTTGCATATCCGCATTCCTAAGAGCAGGGTCTGAGCAGGGTCTAAGTTACCATGTTTTTTTTTCAAAAATTAAAAATTTTTATGTTTTTTGATTTTTTATTTTTTTTTGAGATCAAACTTAGTGAGCTTTCGAGCCTCCCTGCATCCTATTCGCAAAGTAGAAGCAAAGATCCTCAAAAAAATTTTATCCCCCCCCCCCAAGTTGTAGTAAATGAAAGAAATCTGAATTGTTCGGCGATAACTCACTCATAAAAGCAGTCTCATGAAAGCAACCCAGACCCTTTTTTCTGAATTGTATTCAAGAAATTTTCAAAAAAATGAAATTCACTTATTTGAAAAATCCCCCCACTACTTTTTCTCGAATGCGGTTTTTAAAATTTTTTACAAAAATCAAAATCTTACCCAAGTTTTTTTGAAGATTTTGTTTCGTGTTCTATCGTTGTTGTCTATTCTGAAATGTGAGTTTGTTGCAGAATATGGTCCCACAATCCCGCCCTGCAAAATCTGAAAAACGCCATTGTTCCATTAAACTTATCAAAATTATTTCTGAAAAAAAAGTAGGAGTGGGAAAAAAATTGTAAGTGATTTTTATGGCGATAGCGACAACGGCTCGCTAATCAGTTCAATGGGGGTTTGTCGTTTTCCGTTTATCGAAAAAATGGTTTTTCTTTGGAATAATAATGATTTGAAATGAAGGAGCATGAGTTTCCGAAATTAAAACAAAAATGAAAATTAAATTGTTCAGCTTGAACACTTGTGAATTAAAATTTAAGAACCACTAAAAAAATATAAAGACTAGACTTCAGTTTCAAAATTGTGCAAAATTTAAATTAATATTTGATTTTTATATCAGATGAAAGATGAAAAAGTTTCAAAGTTTGTCAAAAGGATTTTGACACCGCGTGAGAGCTGCCTAAACCATCGGTGATGGCTTCTTTTAATTTGTTTAATCTATTGTTAGAAGAGTTCAAAAAAGTACAGGTTTCGTTTTAAAAAAAATGTGAATGTTGTTACAAGGGAAAAGCAGTGATCTTGGGTCACGCTTTTTTTATAAGCCCTATAGGCCTGTGATAGAAATAGAATTCGCACTCATTCCAAATCTGTTTTAAAAAACAACAGTGGCCCACCAATCCCGAAGCCGTCACAGCATAGCTTCGTTGTTTTTTCGAGACAGTTGGGAATTTTTGTTGTTTAATCCCAGGGAAGGAGTTTTTGGGAGTTTTCCCGTTTTTTTTTTGGTTTTTATTGAATATTGTCCACAATATTCAGTCGGTCTACTTTTGAACAGTTCTATTAACCCTTGCCAATAAAGTTTGTTGAGAAACAACGTTTTTTAAATAATTTTCTTGAAATATTCGGTATCAAACCGACTCTTATTATTTACCGGGTCTTACTATTTTCTGAAAACACAGAGAGAAAACGACCCTCAAAATAATGGCCTAGAAAAGGTTGCTGAAAACTAGTCCGCCGCAGGCTTCTGCGGAACTGGAATCGGTACATATTCCGAAATTCCGATTCCGAGACGATTTTCGGAACTTGTTAGCTGTTTTTAGCTAAATTTTTCGATTATTGTTCGGAACCGTTTTACCAAATTAATTTGATTGTTTTTTCACCTAATGGACCTATTCAGTTTGACAAAAAAAATCCGAGAAATACCGCGAGAAATTCGCAATTTCTCGGTATTTTTTAAATTTTTTTCAAAGCGAATAGGTCCATAACCTTTTCCGTTTTTTTCGGTTGTTTTCACCCTTTTTTTTCGTTTCCATTTAATTGAAAATTATTAAAATTTCATTGTTTTTTTGACACGATTAATGGTTTTTGCCGAAGATTTGTGATATAAAATTTTCGAAATATGTCTATTTTTATATTTCAGCCCCCTCATCTTCATTTATTCCCCCAATTTCCTCTCCTCCAACTGATAAGACACAATTTTGATTAATAACATCAATGGATATCCCGCAGAGCGCCCGCATCATGGGGAGCCTTTCTCAATTCTTTTCTGTTTTGTCTATTCAGTAATTAATCATGAAAAACGTAGAGAAAGAATCTCGAAAAATGTGTCGAAATGATTAATTTGAACCTGAATCTGACATATGTATCAAGCTGTGATTTGACAACTTTATTGAATGAAACCTGATTGATTTTTTTGCCGAGTAATACGATGCAGGGAGATTGTAGAGAGTGCTTTAAAAATTGCGAAAGTTTTAAATTTTGTAATTGCAAAGATTGGCTTCAATTATACAAGTTTCCGAGCTTGAACTCTATTTTTAACACGTCTTTCCGAGTATCTTTTAATAATTAACTGTATATTAATAAAAAAGCTAGAATTCTGAAAATTTAAAGAAAAAAATTCTGGAAATAGATGTTCGTAATAACCAAGATAAAAACTCTGTAATTATATATTTATCAGCTCAAAAAGTTTTAGATAAAAATTATAGCTAATTTTTACAGATCCTATTTTTCTTTAGATCCTAGTAACAACTTTCAGTGTTTTCTGAGCCCAAGTTTTTGAGCACATTTACCTAATCTTGCTGAGCACATTTTTTGAGCATATTAATCAATTTCGAATATCGAAATTTTAAAAAATTCACAAATCTCTTACTATTAATCTCTTCAAATCTCTTACTAAATGTTGTCAAAACCCTGTTATCATCTAAAAAGTCTTGCAAATTTCCATATCAGAATAAAAATAAGAAAGGAAAATAAAGTTTTTATGCAATTGTCCACTATGACGAGTTAGTCTTCAGCCCAAAACAAGATAATGAAAATTCGATTTCAAGCTTCATTTATTTAAAATATTAAGCCGTTTGATTTTTTTCTGAAAAATATATAAATCACGATTTTAAAAATAACCAGACTTTTTTTAAGCTGCTATAATTTGATCTCTTCTTTAAAGATACTTCAAGTTCATTTTAAAATAACTGAAAATCATGAGCTCGTGGCGCTAAAATAGTGTATTTCTGAAAATCCAATTTCTCAAATATGGAATCATCACCTAAGAATTCATCCCTTTATTTCTAAAAATAGTCCAAATCTATCTTCGAAAACACCGAATTCAAAAATTCAGCACAACATCAATCAAAAATCTGTCAACATCGTCTACAAATTAGAGATAAAGCGCCATCGTCGTCCGTTTATGTACTCTTATTGTATGAAATACATAAAGAGAAGGAAAAAAAATCGTCCCCGACTTTTAATTAATCTTCTCTCCCCCCCCACCTAAACTCAGTCCGTATTTGATGCCGCTAGATAAATCTATACATGAGTGTGTGACACCTTTTGAATATACACTCATCAATCAATTCTTCTTCATTCGGTACCTTATCTAAGTTTCGGAACTTCTTTTTTCGGATCATGTTGACAGACTATAGAGCGTCATTGAGATTTATACCTTTTGCAGCTTTTGAAGAGGATAGATCCTATCTTGGAATAAGATCTTGAAGGCGTTCGGGAATTATTTTATGAAACAAATCAGATTTTCAGAGATAAGCTTTTTGTTGGATTTTTTGATACAGATTTTTTAAAATCTGAAGTGTGAAAAATGTGTAACCTTCGTTGAATTCTCGACGACTTTTTCAAAAAAAATTTTTTTTCAACTGATCCAAATTTCTTTCAAAAATTGTGAACCAGAAATTTTGAACACTTGTGAATCTGTCAAAGATTTTTTTAGAGAACTGAAAATCTCAAAACATGTTTGAAATGATTCACAATATAAAAATCCTTCACTAATTTCATTAACTTCTTTAAAAATTTACCAGAGAATTATCGATACTTCCCAAAACCCCCTCTCAAGTTTTACCTCATTACAAGAAAAATGAGGTGCGAAAACAAAATGGAGAAAAAAAAGATGCGAACCATTGATACGGTAGTTGTCAAAGGCTTGTTATGGACATTATCGAAATGTCAATCACAATTTCTCTGAACGATGGCCGAAGAAAGGAAAACTTCATTTTGGTCGGTAATGATGTGAAAAAAGGGGGGAATTTTTGATGAATTTTCGAGATTTTGATCGGAACATTCATTCGAAATATATACTTGAAAGAAGACTATTTTTGTTTTAAAAAAAGGTGACAAGTGAGGCAAACTGATTCATCATCGATTTCGCTGGGTTTCGATTAAAATCTGCAGATTATAACAAACGTTGGTTTGTCTTATCTTGAACTTGAAAAAAAAAAATAGAAAAAGACTATTGAAATTCGGTTTCGGAAAAAAAAATGAAAGCTAAAAAAATTCTCAATAATAACAACAAATACGGTACTGTTTAATTCAGGAAAATAATTCAAAAATATATGTATAATGCGCCAAAAATGTCATAAATGTTATGTTAACCTAAAATCTTAGGAAATCTTAAATTCATACCCAAAATAAATTTTTACAGTTCTTTAAAATAAAATTAGTTTATACATGATTGGAATTTTTTTAAAAATTACATGTTTCGGGTTGATCCAGAACTGTTACTATTCCTACTCGTACTGACTGCAGAATCTACCGAATCTTAATTGAATCATAATCCAGAAGTTTTATATCTTTAAAGATTATTTGATTGTGACGACTCGTCTGATAGGACCCTTTTTTCTTTGTTTAAGCACAATAAATTTTATCACTTTAGTTTCGGCTTATTCAAGTCATCTTCAGGGAAACGGTCTAATACCTACAAGAGAAACAATGTAATCGAAGGTTAAGAAATAGCAAAATTCAAAAATGCGAAAAAGAAACATAAAATTTCTGAGAGATAAATTATAAAATACAAATGACTAGACGCTCAATTGTTTATGAGTGAGATATATATATGACACTTTTTTGGGAGAAATTTAAAGATTTTCTTAACAATCCGTGAGTTCTTATTAAATCGACTATTTTTGACAATACAAAACCACTTTTACTACAAAAAAATCAAAAAAATTGTGAAAGTTACACAAAAGTGCAAAAAATGCAAGAAAAATTCCCGGAAATTTTTAGGGGGACTAACTTTGGAAAATTAGTCCCTCGAACGTAAAAACTTCTGTGGATATCGAAATTTCATTTTTCCCCCTATTTCTTGTTTCTTATGTTTTTTGAGTCAGTAAGGTTTTTAGTTTTCAGCGGCGCTTTTTTGTAATTTAAGCGTTTTTTTTTAATTTTTTGTTTTAAGGTTAGGTTGGTATGCTCAAACAGCGTCGATTTGATAGGAAATCAGAAGCAGTTAAGAAAACCATTAATTTGTCTGAAAATTTTCAACAACGACAAATTACGAAACCCCCTTTTTCCCGCCGTCACCCATCAATTCGAACTTTATGGACGACAAAAACACAAAAACGTAAAGTATTTTTATTCGCCCTCTAATTTGCTCGTAAAAATCGGGTTCTTTTCGCTCAATTTATAGGCCTTCTTTACCCTTCTTGTCAAGGACCTTTCGTGTGTAAATTATTCACATTTTAGACATATTATTATTTTTATTTCTTATGATTATATCATATATTTTAGTTCAAAAAATAAATTATGAATATTGAATTGTGTATTTGAATTTAGCGTGCAAATGGGGGAATATCGTGACATCTAAAGAATGAACATCTCTTTTCATTCTTTAATAATATTAGGTGTTTTTGGGCCCTACTTTTTGCGGAATAATGTTTTGTTTAAATTCCAAAACTAGACCACCATGACAGTTAACCGCGACAAAACGTGCTCAATCATGCTCCATTGTCATCACATTTGAATAATTTTTACTCATTTGAAGGCAATGAGAGAGAATAGAAAGAAGAACATAATTAGTTTCCTATTCACGATGATCAATTGTTTTTGGGAATTGTGTGAACGTTCCGAAGACCACCCATGATGGTTCAAAAATTAATGGGCCGTTGTTTATGGCGGTGGGGGTAAAATTTGAACATGAAATTATTCAGACCATATTTCATATTTCGTGATGATTATTGTGGCTCGGAACATTGAACAGTCTTTATTGAACGGAAATTAATTTGAAATTTGAAATTTTCGGATGCGAACAATATGAGTACTTCTTCTTGCTGCAGGCGTTCATGGCCCGGCCGAGCTCATATTGAGCCCATGCGAGATTCTTCGAGCCCGCCCGACCTCATATTGTTTTGTTTTGTTTTTGGCGACCGAAGTCCCCGGTCCTTCTGTAAATTACAATAAGGATTTTTGAAAATTTTCCCCCGGTCGCAATAAATCTACCAATTAAAAATACGCTGTTTCCGCGATACTTTGTCTTCTCCTCCTTCCGTTGTACGTCGGAACATAACAATGACATCAAAAAGTGCCGCTTGGGGCTCATCTTCTTTAGTTAATTCGTCACTGGGAGGTCTTTCACTCCACACCTTCAACAACAGGCGCCGTTTTGACAAATGAGCCATCAAATTGGAGAAGTGGGTTGTCATTGGGTCATTTACTATGGGCTATCAAAAGTATGGAAAGTATCATTTTAAATATACAATTTATTGAATGAAAAAAGAGTTAACTTACCGATACAAAATTGCAAAAAAAAATTATATGATCTCGGGCGGGCTCGAACCGCCGGCCTTCTGTGTGTTAGACAGATGTGATAACCACTACACCACGAGATCGCATGACAACGTAAATGAAAGTAAACCTTACATCTTTCTACTATTCGCAAGTCGAACATTTAATTGAAATTCAAATAATACCTATATTTTTTAAAGAAAAAATATTAGGCCCCTTTGGAAAACATGGAATGTTTAATAAAACATCAAAAATGTTGCCGATTTGTTTTATTGCGTTGAAGAACAAAAGTTGCGTAATTGGTGCACATCTTACGCAATTTTCAGGTTTTACATGTGAAAGTTTGTTAATTACGTAAACTGTGTATACATTTCCAAGTTTTGTTTTAGAACATGAGCGTGCCTTCATGACCAAATTTTCATAAATATTTTTTCCCGATGTATCCCTGTCTTTAAAAATGTTTCGAACACCTCGTTCTGAGAACATATATGACAAGGACCAATCCATTCTTCAATTGGAATCCTAACCATCTTATTAATCTTGGAAAAAAACTTCAAAAGAGCAAATGCCGATTGATTACCGTTTTGAATTGCGCAAAGTTGCGTCATTAATTCTTCTCCAACTTATTACGTAAAACCAGCAGCCTTGTTACATGAGTAATATCGTTCTTGTTCGTTGTCACCGATTGGAAAGGATTACGTTGTGTAACACATCACGACAATGACAACCACCAGACATAACATTTGTTGCGCAACTTTTTGTGGAAAAATGAATTTGCATTTACTTTGTTTGATTAATAGAATGATGAGTGAAGAAAGATCTTTCAGACGACTTCTTCATACCATCTAGAAAATAATATTATTTTTTAATTGACTTCCGGTGGCTACTGGCATGATTATAGATCTTGATATCTCGCATCTGAGTTTGATCGAATAAAAGTTTCACTCTAACACTTCTCTGGCCAAAATATTTTCGATTATTTTGGAAAATATGCACATTTTTATAAAGAGCATTTTAATAAATTCTAGCCACATTTTTATCGAGTTTCACGAACTTTTTGATGCTCCCGTTTCCCTTTTATAAAAGGTCTTATAAGACCATCAACATTTCTTAACACCAATCCCTTGAATTTCAACAGAAATGTGTTGTTTTTTTTAATCGCCTATCAACAACAAACGGTTCCGGTTTTGCAAATTAATGACCGAAAAAAAGCTATCAAAAATTTAGTTTGAAACCCCAATCAACGAAATTTTATGAGTCAATTAAAAGTGACTTTAATTACACACACACACACAAATACCTCTTCTGTCCATATAAAGCAATATACATAATAAAAACTGTTATCAAATAAGACGACCTCCCGATTTTTATGATATTCTTTTTCAATTTGAATAAAGATTATGATCTAATTTTATGGAAAAGGTAATCATCATGAAAACCAACCAATTTTTTAGACGAAAAGCATCCCCCCCTAAAAATGTAAATTGAAAAAAAGCGCGTATTCGTCTCCCAGAATCTTTTTTCCCGGAAATTTATTACACCCTTTTCTTTCACCATTTGGTGTACCACACACGTTGCCGAAATTTATGAAGCTTCGTTTTTCGTTTCTTCATCAGACCGAACGAAGATGGAGAACAACTAGTAATTGGAAACAAGTGACCAGTCAAGTTAAATAAGATAAATGGTTTTTTTTTCTAGGAACAAATGTGGGATCTTTTTTTTTGAGAATGGGCGAGGGTGTAAAATATAAGTATATAGAAAATAAAAGGTACGAGTTCATATATAAATTTAAAAATTTCTAAATAGGTTCAGAACATCAGAAATGTATGCTCAAAATATAAATTATAAAAGCTACTGCAAAATAGAGCGACAACGTGTCGATTATTTTCAACGACATCAAAAATGCACCTTAAATGAAAATAGACTTCATTCTCATTCTAAATCTATTTTTAAAATTTTCTAAAACCACATAGAAGCCGAGAAAACTCGCCTCAAAACAATGGCCTAGAAAAAAGGACCACCTGGCCGAACTTTTTCCTATGAGCTTTTTTTCGTGTTTCGTTAATAAATAGTTATGCAGAATGCTTCTGTTTAGTCCTTTTTTTAATGTCTTTCATGTTAATTTAGGATTTTTTCATTTTCTTTTGGATTTTTCATGCCTGCGGACTAGTTTTCGCCGATGGACACTTTTTCTAGGCCATTGTGTTGAAGCTAATTTTCTCGGTCTCTAGGTGGTTTTAGAAAATTTTAAAAACTGGTTTGGAATATATCAAGTCTATTTTCATCTCCAGGCGCATTCATTTGCTCCGTAAAGCCCTCCTTTTAAAAAAAATCGGAAAATATGATTCTAATCTATGTTTTCTCAATAATTTTCATAATCAAGCATTCTCCCTTGTTTTCAAAATGTACTAGACTTTTCTACGTAAAGTTCCGTCGATAATTCAGCCAACATCCTTCAATTTTGAATTAATTTTTACCATTTTCCCATCAGTATTATATCAAATGCTCAAAACAAAACCCAAAACATATTCAAGGCACCATAAAAAACAAATACACGGCGATAAATCAAAAATCGTCCCCCCAGATAAGTGCCCTTATAGTTCTCTCATTTATTACCCTTTCAGAAATGCCGACCCAACTACACAACTTTTTATGACACATATAATATGGAGCACTTATTACGCAACCCTTCTGCCAATACTTATCCAATCCATCACCTGGATCATAGAAGAGGATCATCTGTCTTCTTCTTTATGTTTGTCTATAATTAAACATACATGGTGACGATAAAATCCAAGAGAGGGCATCCAACTGTGATGGACAATATTCCCAATCGGAAAGTCTTTCAAAAAAAACAAAAGTAGGTGTTAAGTGAACCGTTAGGAAGTCAGATAATTGTGGAACTAAATTAAATACAGTAACGAACGATTTGAATTGTTTCCCGTGGTGCATTCACATGATTTTTCAACTAATTATTTTTGGTCTTCATATTAGAATTTTTTATTATAGCGATGAAAGCCTTGAGCCAAGCTGCGGTAACTTCAAAGTTTCAAGAAATACTCATCATTAAAGTACACTGGAATCAGATAATAGCTAAGTACCGTAACATTCTCCAGCTACAGTAACCATGTTTCTGATTGAGCATCCGGTACCCGTTCTACCAGTGTCGCAATAATTTGAATTAAGGACCCTAACACACCTCTATTAACTATTCGACCGGAAACGCAATATCTACAGTATCCCCTTACCAGATTACTTCATTACGTGCGCATATCATATTTCAACACCTTGTGAAGTGTATTGGTCTTCCCTCTTTTAAAGATGGCGTCAAATAACACTTTGACACCCAACAAGAATCGGGAGCTCCCGCTGTGTTTCAGATGATGAGCATTGTTTAAACTTCCTGGAGATAATGTGCAATTTGATGTTTTGTAGACGTTTCAGATGTATCATTACATAACTTGTATCATTTTTTTGATTTTTTTGAATGATGTGTATTTGTTGAACGGGAGACAAAAAATGTAATTTAATATCAAAGTAAATGGAACTAAAACAATTAATAGATTTAGAAATATGAGAGGGGATTAAACTGGTTGTTTTTATTAGTGATATTTATTTCAACGGATTTTGTGTTTTATTGGATTTCGTGAACTGGAAAGAAGTGAACGAAACTCTCAATTAACCATGTTTTCTCTGAATTATCATTTTTGCTTCTGAGCTAATGTAATCGTGGATTGTTATGAAGGATCAAAATGCTTAAAGACGAAAATTCCAGCTGATTTTCTTCATTAGGATGCGAACAATCATATTCCTTAAATAAGTCTCAATTCCACGAGTAAAACGTGTAAAATTTCAGATATTTGTATCGAATCCATCTGTAACTTTTTAACAAGATTTCTTGAAGGAAAATAAGTTGCTCCTTGTCTTTAAGGAAAAATAACAAATCCTAGAAGTTCAGTCCCTCATTTTCGTTTTCAAAATTTTACCTCTTCACTTCTGTGGTCCTCTTCTCCCAAAATGATTTATAGCTCTTTTGCCATGTTAGATCAAATCAAAATCAGTTCTTCTTCTTCCCCTCCTATTGCCCATAAATGGTGTGACAGTGCCCATTTCGGCGCCATTCAAAATTCCCTTCACAATCTTTATGGCGTTTTTTCTTTTCCTTCTTTTTTTCAGGCGGGAAGAAGACGACTAACTGTACATTGTACATAATTTATCGTTGAAAACATCAATATATTTATTTGGTTGTGTATGTACATTTATTTATTTGAAGAAGGAGAATGAAGGCTAAAAAAACGAGGGTAATAAATTACGGTCCGCATCACGTTTTTATCTACTGACTTCGCCTTTTTTTATGTTGGCTGTCTTCCATTTGGGAAATTTATGTGTGTTTTTGTCAAGGAGGACGTGGAAATCTAGAATTTGATAGATTTTACATGGTTTCAACGAACAATGCTGAAAATTTTTTGACAAGAGACGACAAATTGTTTTGCAAAATCTTGATTTAAAGGAGGGCTTTACGGAGCTAATGAAGGCATCTGGGATGAAAATAGACTTCATTCTCATTCCAAATTTGTTTTTAAAATTTTATAAAACCACCTAGAAGCCGAGAAAACGCGCCTCAAAACAATGGCCTAGAAAAATAGGATACCTGCGAAAACTAGTCCGCAGGCATGAAAAATCCAAAAAAACATAAAAAAGGGACTAATATAAGCATTCTGCATAACTATTTATTAACGAAACACGAAAAAAGCTCATAGGAAAAAGTTCGGCCAGGTGGACACTTTTTCTAGGCCATTGTTTTGAAGCTCATTTTCTCGGCTTCTAGGTGGTTTTAGAAAATTTTAAGAACATATTTGGAATGAGAATGAAGTCTATTTTCATTGAAGATACATTTATTATCTCCGTAAAGTCCTCCTTTAAATCTCCAATTCAGAGCATGTGCAAACGCCTCATAATTTTTCGATTTGTCAGAAAAAATGCTTCACATTCACATTTCAAAAAATATAACCCTTATCAGTAAAAACAAGTCGAAGTTGAATAAAAACCCCACTTTTTTTTTGATGATTACCGACTTCCAAATACCAAAATGGCAATAAATATTCCACGGTATTATGTGTTATCAAAAAGAGCACCAAATAAAAATTATATTGTGTATTTTGCAATAATTTTATATGTATGTTCTTTACGTTTTTTTTATTGATAAATATAAATGATGGCGGCGTTGTATTGGCTCTTTTATGGCCCGATCGCGTTCTCTCTTGTGATAAGATTTCATTTGAATTTTTATGATGGATCATTATTATTAATATTATGATAGGAGAAGGAGAAGAGGGCTCGATATATCGTGGGAAACAACAATATAGGTTTATTTATTAGTTTGTATTTGTGGTTAAATGTAAGAAGGGGCTTTCTGGGTCTTAGAGTCTACGTTTGGAAGATCATGAGTCTGGTTTTTTAAAATTTTGTTTGTGAAGACATGGTCGAGTTTAAAAAAGTGTGATTTTTGAAGTAAGAAATAATTTATGAGAACATTTCTATTTCACTACAATTTTTTGAAGTTACGAAAAGAACGAATCGATTCTTCAGAATGTTGTTCATGTTGTTCAAATTTAGAATCAGCAGAAAAATTCAGAATCTACTGAAAATACGCTTTCTGCACAAATCTGGATCAATCCATCGAATCGTCATACAAGCGTGTGCGCTCGGCTCACGCCTAATTTTCAAAACCCCAAAACCCATTTTCTTAATTAATCAAAAATCAAGTCCCCCTTCATCTATCATTTAAGTTTCTGTCACGTTCCTTATCACGACAGAAGCATTAAAAAAGTCGTAAACCGATCATGAGATTAAAATTTTCCCCAATTTTCAAAAAGGTAATATACCGACATTTATCAGTTTTATGATCCCCGCGTTGTAATGCACTGATAACTATTTGCATTGGAATTATTTATGGATTACTGATATAAATTCCAAACATGGCAACATTTTCAAATACCCCCACTTTTTCCCATTTTTAATTAGTTTCTGCTGTTCTTGTTCAAACACACAATATGTCATAAAAACATCGTCCTCGACAGTAGTAAATACATACCGTAGTATTCGTTAGGCGGCACATAAATACTACTGATATATAAATATAAATCGGAAAATGATCGAATAAGGAAGGGTGCGACGGATGACTGACAAAACAAAATTTACAACCGTATCCCTTTTTTCCTAAATCGTTCTTTCCTTATTCTTTGTTTGCCTTTTTTGATGACACTAGCAGATTTATTGGATAAAGAAAGCATCAGTGGAATGAGAATTTAAATTTGAAGCAATTTTCGTGGCAAGACCTTACGAAATTTATTTTTTTGTCCATTACAAATTTCAGAAGTTGTAAAATTACTGGAAAGCAATGTTCAGTTCATGGAATTTTTTATGGTGTGTTTTCAGCACTTTTAGAAGCCTTTTAGCACCTCTAGGGATTTGTGAAATGTTCGGAATTCTTTCCCTAATTTGCCAGAGGTTTACTATAAAGTTCACAACAAGGCACTACATGTTCAACACCTTCCTCTTGGGAAACTTTCCATCACATCCGATAAATCCACAAACAAACACACATGTTGTTTTTGTGCACCTGCCCATTATTTAATAATGTGGCACATCCTAAATATGTTTTTGACCGCGGAATCAAATAGAGAAAACGAACATATTTTTTATCATCGTCGCATCTTTTGCCGCCCTTTTTGCGCACCAGTTTATGTGCAAATGTGACAATAAACTAGCTATTAAAGTGAAGAGGATTTGCTTTTGGGAGGGCAACAACTACAAAAAGAACACTTAAAAAATAGTGTACTAAAACACCTGGTTTAGTGTTGTATATTGCACGTGTTATGGGGATGGTTTGGGTTAAAGTTTGAGGGTTGGCGAAGTTTTCAAAGTGTGTTCTTTGTTTTTAGACCAAAAAAATTCACGATTGAAAATTTGACGTTTCTCGAGTCACTGAGTTTCGACTTAAAGACAATGTTCCACTATTTTATCCTGCCAGAGTTCATTTACAAAATTCTATTTTTCAGTTGATAATCTCATGCAATTTATAAGAAACCTTGGTTGTAAATCATTAATTTACAGAATAGTCTTCACCAGAATTCTAATCTTGATTTTTCAGTCCAAAAATGTTTTTGAAACCATTCCGGGGCTTTTTCGAAATTACTATTGTCAACTCAAATATTTGCTCAACCTCACAGACGCTCCGCACGCACGCACGCGGCTGCCGACACTCAACATACTGGAAAATTTGAAAAATTCATGTTCCCGCGAATTTTCCAGTGTGTTGAGTGTCGGCAGCCGCGTGCGTGCTTGCGGAGCGTCTGTGACGTTGAGCAGCCCTCAAAATGCAGTCATCAAGAGTATTTGAGTTGACAATACTCCCCCGTACCTAACGTTTCCATCCGAAAAATGACCCATCACTTTTTTCAAAAAACATCAAAAACCCCCTTGTTCCCACATTTTACGGCTAAAATGACACCTATTATATGTATGGTGGACAGAAAATGAAATTCAAAAAAAAAAAGAGAAGATTTTTGAATTTCAAAAAACCACATAAACCCGCAAATTTTTGACAAATATGGTATGTCGATTTATGTATGTTTCTTCAATGTCTGACATGTGTCGGTTTTGCTTTGATCTTCATCTACGAGACAAGCGGTCGTTGAGGAAATGGAGACAATCTGATGTTGATTCGATTTGACGGACATTCACTCATTTATCCCCCCCCCCCTCCCTCCACATTTTCCTCTAAAAATTGAAATTATTTTCAATTTTGTCCATTGTTTTTTGGCGCGCTAAAAAGTTTTAGTTCTGCAAAACATAAATGAAAATGTCGGAACAAATAAGTCTACAAAAATCAAAATAAATTCAAATCAAATGCGGCAAAAATTTTTGTAGATCAGGCAACAATATTGGGCAAAAAAAGGGCTGTCATGTTGAATTAATCAACATCAAAGGTACCGCTCATCACAACATTGTCAACCACCGCCCAGAAACAATGACTACAAGAATTTCGTTTACTTTTTCTGGTTTGGCAATTTTCAAATCAAATAGAACGGTTTTGATATTTATCGCAAAAATTGGCGAATTTTTGATGGACGAGGCCAGAATGGCTTCGCCAGGCCAGAGCAGTATACCGAACCGGGCAGATCGATAATTTACTCGAACTGGTTTTGAGCTAATCGGATCGAAGTGTAATCTATAGAAGCTGCTTCCGGTCCGAGTATTTTTGTAATTGTCTTTTTTTCATGGTTTAAACTGAGTTTTTTCAAGGTAAAAAATCTGAAATTTTTCATAAAATCAATCTTTGAAAAGACTTGGCTCAAACTGAATTATGAAGGATAAATTTTTTCCATATGTTTGAGTTTGAAGCTGAGGATTGGAGAGCACATATGATCAAAATCAACGCGGTAAACTTTTTAACACGTACTAGGCTTTAGCTGAAACATTTTTAGCTTTGACTCCAATAACAGTTGATATCATTTAATCTGTAATGAGTATTGTCAACTCAGATATTTTGTACCATTTGCGTTATGAGGGCTGTCCAACCTCACAGACGCTCCGCGCGCATGCGGCTGCGGACACTCAACACACTAGAAAATTTGAAAAATGTATTTTCCCGTGGATTTTTCAGCGTGTTGAGTGTCGGCAGCCGCGTGCATGCGTGCGGAGCGTCTGTGAGGTTAAGCAGCCCTCAAAACGCAATGATCAAGAATATTTGAGTGGACAATAAAGAAATCAAATTTGTGCTCATTTGCAAACCAACTGTCAATGATTTTTTTTCTCAAAATCCATATTACTTTTTTTAATTCCCAAAAATCTATGGACTCTATTTTCGAAGACGAAAAATCTAAAAACCACATTACAAAAAAAAGCAGAATTTGAAGAAAAACGAAATAAAAAACCGATTTGATCGCCTAATAAAATTGGGCATTTTTATTGGCCCAGTATTTCGGGAACCTATTTGGCACATGCTTTTATGACATTGTTGCAATACTAAAAAGCAATGAAATCGAGATGGATGTAGCAATGAAATTGGTCATTAAAAACCCCGGTATGTATGGTGTTGAGCATTCCAAATCAAAAAAAAAATTTTATTTAACAAACACACTTTGTTGTTGATTTGCAGTTTCTTATCGCCTTAAAATTAGTGTTCTTTCCTAAAGGCTAAATATAGAAAGACGAATAATAAATTAAGTAATTAGACACAAAAAGTGCAATGAATGCATTGAAACTTTTTGTACTTTTAATGTGCAAAAAAGAGCTCAGACCAAAAACTCAAAAAAATTTCAATGAATCGCTAATATGTATAGAATTTGAATGGAAATACTAAAAAAGTTCCCGGAAGATACGGTAGAGGATCAAATATCTTTAAAGTATATCTCAATAAAATATGTAATACATATGTTATTGTGTGTTTATTGACCAGATGTATAGGTTTTATAGATGTCTTAAAAGTCAAAACGAAAACATTTTGTCCCATTATTTGTAAACCTATAAACTCAACGATTTTTATCGGAGTGGTTGGTTTTGGGATTTCTAAGAACTTTTGAAACGAGTCGAGAAAAACATATTTCACTTCATTAAGCCTGGTGATGCATGCGTGATTAGGATCAAGATAACGATTACCGTTGCTTACCGAGTTCCATGAAACCTGGACTTGAATTTAAGGACTATATTTTTGAGTTTCTAAACTCATGGGGGTGCCTAAAACAGAAAACTTCATGACCTTTTTAGATCCCATAAAATTTTAAGCTAAACTATGGTAATATAGGCAACATTTCCATTTATATCTTATCTTTATTCAGCATAAAAAAATAAATCCAAAAAAATTCATACATTATTTTTGAACACTTATTTTGCAAAGTCTATAACCTAATTCGCTTACCAACTCTAAATTGTTTGAATACTGTTTGATTCTAGTATTAGTCCTTTAATTTGGTTCGAACTCCCGTCCCAAATTCTTATTCTTGGTTCGAACTCCCGTCCCAAATTCTTATTCTTAAGTTCGCTAGCATATTATCTTTAAAAATAATTTTTAAATCAGTAATTTTGGTATCATATCAACTTTTGATAACTACCAACTAGCACATTTTCAATTACTTTCTTTGTGTATTGTTTTTGTTTTCCATTATCAATCTTTCCAAACAAAATGTCACCAATCAATCACGCAATTGCACATTCATTTGTTGATAGCAATCTTCCATCGTTTATAAAAAGAGCCGACATGTCATAAGATAATCTCATCTGTCCTCCATCCATTCATCCATTTATGGTGTTGTTGGCATAAGTACCTGTCAAAAAGTGAATAGAGAGATGTGACACCTTCTTCAGAATACTCACCCCATTATTACTAATATTATTATTTTGACACGATTTGCACCAAATTACAATATTCGAGAAAAGGGGAAAGGGGGTGACTGATGATAATTACAGAGTGTTTTTCGGTTAGACCTCTAATTATGGAATTAACTGCTTATCTAATGCGAAATAGGTAGAACATAATTATTCGGTTCCAGGTGCAAACAAATGGAGGGATTATGAAACATATGATTTGCGGGTATTTGAATCTTAAACGAAGTTTTTGAGGATTTGACCATAAAAATGTTTGATCTGAATTGAAATTTAGGTTTTTTTATGAAATTTTTCATATAATATTTCGTATTTGAACTTAAAAATCATGAATCGATTTCAAAATAGAATCGACTCTGAAATAACAACATGTTAAAACTGAAGAGTTAAGATCTCGAAATATGAAAATGGTGTTGAGCATTCCAAGTCAAAAAAATAATTACCTGTTCGATCTCAAAAATGTCTAATTGTCGATTTATTCAGCCTTCGGTTGTTTTTGAAATTACCTAATTATTGACTTCCAAATTTCATAGAGCTTCCTAAACCCAAGGTAGTATTTCGCAATTGTTCTGGAAGTCAACTCAGAAATTGTTGAATCATTGTCTGAAAATATCGCACGTCTACAAAAACGTTGTTTTCCCAGCTTTTTCGATTATAAAGCGAGGATTCTGAATTTTTTTCACCGGAAACTCTGGTTGAGAATGTTAAATAATTTCAGCAATTTTTGTTATAAAACTTCAAGTTGCACGAATATATTTATTCTTGCGTTCTTCAATTATATTAGAGATTGGAAGTTCGAAATCACATCTTCGATATCCGAAAGTTCAGAACCCTTGAAGCTCGAATTTCTTTTTAAGAGGTATCAATACTCAATACAGCTTCTTCACATTGTCATATTTCCTTATTACCAACCATGTAAAACAAACTCATCACTCATCAACCTCCCCCCCTCCCGTTTCCTTTTCTTTTTTCCGATCCAAACAAAACTCGCAACATTCAATCACATCCATCTCCCCTCCTACTTGCCATTTCCCCCCTCCCCCTTGTCAATTGACACATCATAAATCGACTGATATATTAGTTTCTCCTACCACCCTGTGTGTGTGAAATGTTCGTCCCGCCTCTCTCGCTCTCCAATTGGCTGGCTCCTCCTCTTCACCCCAATGCTTTTGAACATGCCGCAACGTTTTGAGAATGCGTCGTCCACGCCCTCCTTTTGGACCCCGTCTCACTTCTTATTTCTTTTCTCTATTGCTGCTGTTGTCGTGTTTTTGACACATACAGGTGCTCATTTCCACCTTTTATTATTTTTCACATTTTAAATGGTTTCTACACATTCTCAATATATTACTGATTTTACTCCTAAAATTGTAAGATTTTATTAATGATAATTATTCATTTATATACTCTATATAATTAAATCTTAGTGATCAATTATCATTTTATAATTTGTTTTTCTTTTTCCAGATGGAACCTGGAAAGTCACCACTTGCTATGCTTGCTAAAACTTGCGAAACTATTGGTCTCTCTGACACCCCTTCAAAGAAAAGCCCGCATGAGAAGAAAGAATCAACTTCATCTCATACCATGAATGCTGAAAAAATGAAACCAAAAAGCTCACCAAGAGCTACACCAGCCTCCAAAGAGCCAACTCTCACCTATCCTGGACTCTTAAAACCACCACCGTTCCCAATGGGCATGCCACCAATGCCGTTTCCATTCTTCAATCCAATGATGCCATATCAAATGCCGTTCGGATTTCCAATGGCTCCAGGGTTTATGAATGGTGCTCGAATGCCATGTCCGTTTGCGATGATGAGACAACCATGCATGACTCCGGGATGTGTTCAATGCAATCCACCGACTACTTCTGCTTCGTCGAGCTCTGCTGTTCCAGGAGCATTCACTCCTGAAATGATGGCTCAATTTGCAGCGCATCCTTTGTTTTCTGCTTATGCTGGAATGATGCCTACAGTTTCTGGGTAAGTTGCTTTAATACATTTTGTTTGAACCTTTCAAATTTTGTAATTTTTCAGTGCATCTTCGATTCCAAATTATCAATCCCTTTTGGCTGCATGTGCTTCATCCTCAGCTGCATCCGCGGCTTCAGCAAACGCTGCTGCTACGACACCATCAACTTCTAGAGCAACACCGAATGCTTCCAAAGTTTCACCAAAAGCAACATCAACACCAGCCAAACCTGCACCACCAGCGACACCAGTTTCAGCACCAAAACATACGTGCCGATGGACAGTATTGGATGCAGAATGCGGAAAGAAGTTCAATGATGAGGAAGGGCTTGCAAATCATGTGAAGGTAAAAATTCAAAAAATATAGATTTCAAATTAATTTCTTCTTATTTTCAGGCTGTCCACACTCCATCGCCACCATCATCAGCCTCAAGCGCTGCGTCGAATGAAAATTCGATGAAGACCCCAACATCTAGACCAACGTCTTCAGCGTCTCAATTCCGGTACAACCCGTACGGAAAACCCCAACCACAAGGCCCAATGATGACCCCAATGGGTATGCCAAACCCTCTAATGTTTCCATTTCCGCTTCAAGCGATGTACAACCAGAGGTTGATGTCAATGCAACATCCTTAGATTTTTTTTTAACATTCTTTGTTTTTCTTTTCTCTAAGCCCTTCATTTTTGTTACTGTTGCTTTAAAGCCTTTCCAATTTCCCAACCTCAAATGCTCATTTTTGTTCTAATTCTCTCTTTGAAAAAAAAACACAGTCAAGCCTAAACGGGTTCGAACATTTTTTGTATATAAACTTTTGTCACATTTTACGAGGTCGTTTTTTAATGTTCTTTTCTTTGCTTCGATGCTCCACTCGGTTTTCAATTCTTTTTTTTATTAAATCCGTGACATTTTTCTAATAAATGCTCGTTGTTCTCTTTGATTTGGGATAATGAAAAGATTTAATTCAGGTTTTCTGAACGTTAAAGTTGCTAGAAATTCTTGTTTCAGGATTTTCAGTGATGAAAATTGTGAACATTTTTTGGTCCGTTTCATCCATTTCAAAGGGAAATCTGAAAATCATTAAATTCACAAATTTCTGAAAATACCATACATCTGAAAACCTAAAAATAGACGATTTATAGATGTTTGTTTGCATTCCCCATAATAATCTTTCATAGTTTTCTGATAATCTTCATAATAAATCTGACAAAACGATCAACTTGAGAGACATTTTCGGAACACCATCCCCCTTCCTCCCATTTCTCTCTAAAACAACATTTCTTCTTTCAATGATGATCATAAATGCTTTCGCCATTTATAGACGAACAAATGTTGCGAAACGAAGTGATCATCATTTTGAATATAGTACGCGTTTGTTTGGGGCGCGCTGCTGGTGTTGGTGTGGTGTCGGCGACAAAGAAGAGGGATGACAACAAAGTCGTATAACTTGTGTTTAACGAGCAGCATTTTATAGTGATTTAATAGGCACGTTTATAGACCATTCAGAGACATATAACATGATGGGGGGAGGAATCGGAGGGAAAGCGAGAAGAGGGGGGAATAACAAAGCAGATGGGCAATGAAAATAAATGAGACTTGGCAATCAAATGACAAGGTACATATATATGTAATGTATGTGTTTTATGGGGCTGAAAATAAGTTTTTCAAAAAAAAAATTGCAGAAGATCCTCTGCAAAACCCACCAACTAGAAGGATCACAGAACATATCCATCGGCAACATAAGTTAGTCATTTAGATAGAAACCCATTCATCTCAGTAATGTGATTGTTTGCGCCACATCATTTAAGATTTTCCAAAAAAAAAGAACGACGAAGAAAAAATAATGTTTGGAGGAGAAAAAAAAAGAGTTTGATGGATAAAAGAGAGATTGATGAGTGTGTCGGTCGGTATGTATTTGAAGTATTTTGCTTAGCCTTCTGATGCATCGCTTTTTGCCTCATTTTGTTTAATTGAAGGAATAAGATGAAGAAGGAGAAGGTGTCGAGATAAGCCCCGTAGGGTTATAGCGTTGATGGGATCTTTTAGATTCGTTTCTTCGACTTCATTTATTTATCCTTTTAGATTTAAAGTGAATTATGTTTGAGAAAAAAGAAAACAAGAAGAAGAAGAAGAAGTGAAGGAACGTTTATGTTTGAGTGAAAGGTGTTTCAATTTGATTGACGGCGAGGTGGCGAGCAGTCCTTATTTCGGCACTTTTTTGGAAACACTTGGAGCAATGGAGCAGAGAAGATGGATTAGGTGTTGGATGCTTCAGATTTTGAGAATAGAAGTTCGTACGGAATTCAGAAATTAATGACGGACTTGGGAAAACATTTTGGACTTTTGTATCGGTTATTTTGCACATTTTTATATTTGTCGATGCGTTTCATTTATCCCAAAGATTTCAGCATTCGGAAAATCTGAAAATTCAGTGAATAAACCAGTTCCCATTTCTTGACCTCTGAAAATTAAAACAGTTGAATTCCAAGTTCAACTAGTTTTTGTTTAAATAAGTTTAATTTTCGATTTCTATCATCAAAACCCTCCAACTCTGTTAATTTTTGGAATTATGTTTCAGAATACCCGAATTTAAAAAAAAAGAAATGCGCCAAGTTTAAGTTCTCTTAAAAAACGTTATTTTCCATATTCAATTAGAACCAATTGTCGAATTGAATCAAAATCGATGCCGCCAAAGAAAATGGGATTAGCTGAAAATTGCGAATCAATGCTGAACTTCTGGGGGCAATTCGTGAACGAGCAGAAAAGTTGGATAGGAATCTGGGTGCATTCCGGGTGCATTTCTGAACTAATCCGAGATCTTCATTCGTTCTGAATGATTTCTTAGAGGCGGATTTACATAAGTACATAGAACACAGCTTCAATCCTGAGCAAGACCGGCATGTACACCCGAAAATTGAATATTTGAATTGTTATTGTTTTTGAACCATACAAAGTTATGACAAAAAAATCAAAAAAATTAAAAAATTACTTTTTGGGGATTATTTTTATGAGAATCGTGATTCATGATTCATCGTCTGCCTGGACGTTTGCAGAATATTGAAGCTTTGAACTTTTTCGAATAATCAGAAAATACTTTCAAAAATAATGGAAATTTTTCTTTGTGAATTCTGAAGCTCATATTTCTCAGAAAAACAAAATTTAAAGAGCACTCTCGACTTCCGATCAATATTATTAAGCCTAAAGATGACCACGACCCTTACTTCCCCAAAAAGCAGGGGCGCAAAAAAATTTCTCAACATTTACCAAATCCTTCATCCTCCCATGTCACTCAAAATCTCAAACATACACACCAGATGAAAAATACAATAAATACTCAAAGAGATATTGAAGGATGACTTTTAGGAGAGTGTAGAAGAGAGGGCGGCAGTCAGTGGAGCGAAGAAGTCGATTGGCGGGCCGGCGAACGATTGATTGATTGCCGCACTAACATGAGTAATCAATCTTCGTTTCGAGACCCGTGTCTTGTCAGTTTTTCAATTCTTCTTGCCTATCTTGACAGCAACAATTCCACATAATCATCGTCAAAAAGATGAAGACTATTTTTTCGAGAGAAAAAATAAGAAGGTTGATTTTTTTCTCTTTCAAAGCAAAGCGAAGAAAAAAGAAAGAAAAGTGGTGGTAATTTATCATTTTGTTGACACTGAAGAACATGTTCAGAAAATTTTTAGTTTTAGAAAGCATTGATGATTGAGGTTTGGGTTTATAGAAGTTTTGAAATTTTTTGAGCTATTGAAAAAAATCAGATTTTTCCAGTTGAATCTCATTTTAGCCACATTAGAACTTTCTGGAACCTCGTGACGGCACGCAAAATTTATCAAAGAGAGACATGATCAAGAATAATTGAGTTGACAATAGCTAAAATATTATAGATCACCGCGAAGTGGAGGTAGACCGCTCCGCGCACGCATCACGGCTAGTTTTTCTGTTTTTTAGCGTTGATGAAGTTTTGAATTTGGTTGTTGTATTGATATAGATCGTATTAATTGAGTAATAGCCCAATTTTTCAGCATTTAGGATTCTTAGTAACATTAAATCTAGGTAAAATCAAAGTAAATCTCGCCCTTTGCATGATTTAAATACTGGTATAAACTTGACAAGCTTCAGAAACCTGATAGCCAATGATCGACCACCCAACGTGAGAACATGTTGTTCAAAGGTTCAAATTACCATATTTTGCCAATTGATACAAACTTGAGTAGAAGTGGAGGGGTGTGTTTGACGTTATTGTCAAGATGGTCAAAACATTCAAGTGGAGAAGGGTTTTCAAATTGAGATGGGGAGGTATCTCGAGAGGCAAAGCGTTAAACGAACACTTGGACAATTACTGGTGTACTTGAGGATCTTGAGATAAATGTGAAGATGATGGGCGATGATGAAGAGACAACAAGACATGGAGCATCCTGTCGGTACTTGTATTGAGGGGGTTTAGAGGTAAGGAAGTACTTCTTGGTACTTAACAAAAAAGGTTCCATTCGACCATTTATGGTCATCACACATACGTATCCTTTTTTGTCTTGCAATTAATTGTCAACCCTTAATGTTTGCATCAATGGGTTTTTTGTTGTAAACCTCCGGAAGCTGTTGTTTTTGGATCAAACGAATGAGAAAACGGGAGGATATGGATCATTGGGTAATGAACAACAATGGACTAGGTGTCAGTTGGAAACACGAGGCTTTTTGGAAGGGATTATTAAATGAAGTAAGAGATTAGAAGGGATTGTTTGGCACTTGACAATTAGAAGGGAATGTTAAGGTAGAATTATGTAATTATTACTGGAAACGCTGCAAGGATTTATGATTGATTCCTAAGTCTTACGCAAGAGGTTACTAAAGATTAACAATGTAATTGTATCTTATTTTCTAGAGATTTTGTGGTTCGTCATTTTTCGAGAAAAATGGATTCCTCAAGTTTCCTAAAGACATGGTGAATCTTGGATTTATACCTTCCAGTTTCAGTAGCTAAAAATGAACAATCCCTGTTTTCAAGGTGGGATAAAGTGAACCGACGAACAACGTGTCTGTGTGTGTACACCATTACGACAAAATTGCACACAAGCAAAAATTCGAATTTTTTACAAATGGCATTTTAACGCCTACAACGCACGAAAAAATGAAGTTTTTGCGTTAAATACATAAAGTAAGGCAAAAAAAATTTGTTTTTTTAATTTTTTTCTCACTCCGAATTACAAAATTGCGTCCCTGAATAACTGAATATAACGCGTTTTGTGAAACCGTGCCGCACAATTGCAAAAATGCCACGCCCAAAAAACGCCTGCTTTTCTGCGTTCAATTTTAAATTGTCGTACTGAATTTTCTTAGTTATAGTCGGTTCACTTTAGCCCTCCGTGTGTCTTTAAATATTTTCGATCCGAAAGTTTGTATTAGTGTTCGGATTTTTAAGCCTAATTTAGGAAATTAATGGTTGAACGCTCCCACTAGATTCCCAGTGAATTTGCAATAGTAACCCTAAAATATTTTTTTTTTCGAGCTATAAATGAAAAAATTAAAACATTTTCATTATATCTCGAAATTAGGGTTTTGTTTGAAAAGCAAATTTTTTTATTCTGAATTATAACAAATATTAAAATTCACATCAATTTATGATGAAATTACGAAAAATTTTACTCCGTCTACAGTAACCCGGAACTTTAGTGAAACTACAGTATTCTAGCAACAAACGTTTTGAGACATAGACAAGCCGAACATTAAACAAAAATCATTATGTCAAAAGAAACAGAAAAAAACTGATGATGGAGAAGATGAACAACTTTGATTGACAGTCTGTTTGCATGTCTTCTAGAGTCGGTAAAATAGAAGGAAGAAAAATATTTTCTGAAGGAACGAAGAAGACGAAAAAAATGATCAATCCATTCACATCGGTGCATTCACTTTGACACTTGCAATCGATCACCTATGTCAACGGATACAAAGAAAATCATCATCATTCCTGGTCATTATTTCTCAACAAAAATTGCCTTCTTGCGGATTTTTGTGAATATTTTCAAGGCGAAACTCTTCGAAATGTTTCTTTCCTTTTTTTTAATTGTCCGCAGTGCAATTAATTTGCAAAACTCGATCAGTCTTTTTGGAAGGCGAACTAAACTAAATTGATGTGAGAAATCAGGGTTTTGGGTGTTCCAGCTGTGTGATACATGACATACATTATTAGTTTCCGAATTGTTTCGAAATGTTTTGTTTCATACGGGAATCTTGCTTTAGGTTGGGAATCTAGGCAGAGGATACAGATCACCGGAAGCTCTGGGTTGTGATTTCAACCTGAATTTCATAGCTACATAAATAAAGCTTCAAATCTGAAGCTACCTTTGAAGTTAGAATGTGTGACACTGTGTCTTTAGAGGCTCTGAGATCTCAATTAATGTGGTATATCGTCTGGGTTTTGTTTCTTTAGATTCGATATTCATGTAATAATAAGAACAGCTTTTTAAATAGAAACTAAGGATTACAAGTTTATCGAATTGTCAAACCAAAAACGCGGCAACCAAAAACTTTAGAGCCTTTGATTGTAGTGCCTAGAATTTGTCATCCAAACTTTGCGCATAATCTGCGCCCAAGGTTGAGTTTTGCTCTCTTTCTTCATGAAACTTACAAACAAAAAGTCGCAAACAGTTTCGCACACTTCACACCTATTTATTGCGTCTTGAAGCTTCTGTGTAAACAACGCGCCGCAACATTGCACACAAATATATTCAAATATCTGAAATCTAAGCCTCGAGTTCTCACGATATCCGAAACATATATAAACACACTCATTTTGTCACCTGCTTCATCTACTTCTCTCTATGTCCTCATATTTGTCCTCATGAACAACAACAAACATGTAATTAATCCCTGCTCCCTTTTCTCTTCAATATTTATCCAAAACTCATTCTCCCGTGCGTGTAATTACTCTTCATTGTTACGCCATGGAAAACAAATAGAGAGAGAGAGGGTAACGGAAGGAGCTAAGCGAATGTTAATAATAATAACTAATAAGCGAACCCCTTATTTGATGCTCAATTTGTGCAGCACTACATGTTCCTTTAATCCCGGGCGACAAAATGTCGACACCTGTCAATCGGACGGATTAGAGTTAGTGGGAGGATAATGGCCCCCAATGAAGAGGGAAATGCGGATCAAAGAGATGGTGACAAAACTACTAATTAGTTTGTTGAAAACGGATTCGCATGAAAGATTTTTGAGTGCTTGTGAAGAGGGATCTTTTGGACCCTTCGTAGGGTTCTACTAAAATTTATGTTATGGAAATTTTGGTCTGAGTCATTAAATCTCCTAAAAATAATTTTAGCTCAAACTTCTAGCATTTAGCTCAAATGCTCGAAAATATGTTGGACTTCAAAACATCAGACTCAATATTACGATAAAGGAGGACTACGGAGATAATAAATTTACCTTAAATGAAAATAGACTTCATTCTCATTCCAAATCTGTTTTTAAAATTTTCTAAAACCACCTAGAAGTCGAGAAAACACGCCTCAAAACAATGGCCTAGAAAAAGTGTCCATCTGGCCGAACTTTTTTCTATGAGTTTTTATTCGTGTTTCGTTAATAAATAGTTATGCAGAATGCTTATATTAGTCCTATTTTTTTTCATTTTTAATGGATTTTTCATGCCTGCGAACTAGTTTTCGTCGATGGAAACTTTTCTAGGCCATTGTTTTGAGGCGCGTTTTCTCGGCTTCTAGGTGGTTTTTGAAAATTTTAAAAACATATTTGGAATGAGAATGAAGTCTATTTTCACCCCAGATGCATTCATTATCTTTATCTCCGTAAAGCCCTCCTTTAACAAGTCAATGATTATTAATTGTTGCATTTTTACAGTAAGACCTACTTTGAACATACGTTTAAAAATTTTTATATCGTGGACTAATGTACCATGTACACTGAAAAATGAACATGGACTGCGAGTGCAACTGGGGTCGGCAAACTGCCAACACGACAAGAAAACTAATCAGAATTGTTGACTTTACTATACGAAATTTCTCAAAAAATGTAATCAAAAATTCTTTTTTATCATATTCTCCTTTTTTACTAAACAACATCAAATTGTGTGCAATTTCCGGTAGCTCCCGACAACCTACCAAAATCCGTGAAAAAGCCTCTTGACGAGCCTCATCAATTCTCTTGGAAAAATAGCCTAAGATAAGCCCACGAAGAAACCCACCAAATAAAAACCTTGTTGAAAAATCTTTTTCTCTCTCTCTTCTTCAAAATGAAATGACAGTCATAAATCATTGTCAAATCGTTTGTCGTTTTTCTTTTTTGAAAAAAAAGAAGAAAACGAAAAATTGCAAAACAAACACATTTCAGAATAAAAAACAACAACAACAAATACTGGTTGTCATTTTTTTTCTCTGACATATGTTCCTTTAAAGGCGCATAGCGACAATTTGTCAAATTTCTCCGCGAAAAAATGACAAATGACAATGACAAATCGGTTTGCCTTTGAACGCCGGCCCGTCAGCCGTTTCTGGACACATAACAACACATTTTTAGGAACATTTTTTATATATTTTTCCCCCGTCTGTCTTTCGTGACTTATCTTTCTCATTCATCATTTTTTCCCCGCCAAAAAAAGGGGCAACAATTTTGGCGCTTTCTGGTTTTCAGAAAAAAAGATTGATGGGCCTGAAATATTTACGGAAAAAATTCAATGTTCATAGGACATTTCGAAACAGGGGTTACAGATCTGATATTCTCTTCCGTTCTATCTCGTTTCGTATTTTGGATTATGAATGATGAAATTCGGACTAGGGTTACTGTATGATAAACATTTTCTACAGTTGCCAATCGGTGACTTCTTTCAAAAATTAGCAGAAAATCCTGGAATAACTAATTTTTTCCAGTCTTGGGAAAATAATAATTATTCTTCGGTGGTTCACCAGTTCAAAATTCGAAATTTTAGGAAAACGATTTTAATTTTCATTTCAGAAAATATCCCGAAGCAAATTTAAATATCCGCCCTAGAGTTCCCGGTTATGAAATTATTTTCGAAAGGAGCAAACCAATCAATGGAAATAATAAATTAGAGGAAAACCCATGAAATCGAACATTTTTGAAATTGCGAATCGGATGGGAGACGATATTTGTTTTCGGTACTGTACCTGGAACGAAGTTGGAAAGAAACTAAGAAACTGAGATGAAATTCTCACATTTCAACAAGAATACAGGTTAAAATGAGGGTCATGATGTCTTTGATTTTTAGATAGCTCACGGTGGGATAAAGTGAACCGAAATTGTCATTACGAACAACACTTTGTGTGTGTACACCGTTACGACAAATTGCACACGCGCAAAAATTCGAATTATTTACAAACGACATTTTAACTCCTACGACGCATGAAAAAATGAAGTTTTTGCGTTAAATACATAAAGTATGGTCTAATCTAATTTGTTTCACTTCGAATTACAAAATTGTGTCCCTGGATAGCTGAATATAACGCGTTTTGTGAAACCGTGCCGCACAATTGCAAAAATGCCACTCCCAAAAAACGCCTCGCTTTTCTGCGTTCAATTTTTAATTGTCGTACTGAATTTTCTTAGTTATAGTCGGTTTACTTTAGACCACCGTGTAGCTCAATACGATTCATATTGGATTAATATTTCAACTTAAACTTTCGATTTCTCGGGGCCTTCCGTACCGAGACCAACAGCAACCACTGTATGTACTTAGACTCAAAAACACAGTTGGACGCGTATTGATAGATTATTTTTTGTATCTGGCTAAAAAACATGATAAAAGAATTGTTTGTTAAATATATGTTTTTTTTTCAAAATGCCTATGTCAACCCAATTTTGGCTGTGGGTTGTTGCGCGTCGGCATCATCAATCTTCCATAGAAGGGTCCTCTCTCAAAGAGGAGAAGACACGAAAAAAGTTGTTTAGTTTTCACACACAATGACAGTGACATGACAACATTAGTTCAAAGATTTCTATCTTGATTATAAATTGCCATTTTCTCCTTTTCATGTCTTCAAATTTTCCTTGCTTGATTTACTCGACGAAGGGACCTTTGGAATGTTTAGAGCACCCTCATCATAAGATTTATGACCTAATGGTTCTAACAAGACAAAATAGCAACACTCTTCTTCTGTTCCATCTTCTTTTTTTTCAAGCGAGAGTATGTATTTATGGGCTCATCAGTCAATGTTCGTTCTATCTCTCTTGTTCCACCCTTTCGCGAGAATTTTTCTCGAAAAAGTGATGAAAACAAAGTGAAGGAAATCATTTGGGAGCTATTCATCAATTGACAATATTGGTGGTGGTTTTTGATGGGGCGAATGAGTCTTGGGTTTTTTTGTAAAGGACTTTTGGGGACCAGGCGTTGTTTTTTTTTGATAACCACGGTGGGCTAAAGTGAACCGACTATAAGTAAGAAAATTCAGTACGACAATTGAAAATTGAACACAGAAAAAGAGGCGTTTTTAGGGCGTGGTATTTTTGCAAAAAAATCGTGCGGCACGGTTTCACAAAATACGTTATATTCAGCTATTCAGGGACGCAATTTTGTAATTCGGAGTAAAAAAATAGATTCAGCCATAATTTATGTATTTAACGCAAAAAATTCATTTTTCATGCGTTATAGGCGTTAAAAATGTCATTTGTAAAAATTCGAATTTTTGCGTGTGTGCAATTTGTCGTAACAGTGTGCACACACAAACACGTTGTTCGTGATGACAATTTCGGTTCACTTTATCCCACCGTGATATTGTCAATTCAAATATTCTTGATCATTCAAGTTGGTTTTGACCTACCCAGAAAATCTAAGTATCTCACAAAGTCATGCTATTTTTACCTGCGAGCGATTGCGCTGCGGCCTTTCAGTAGAAAATAAATGATCCAAAATTTTTAAGTTGACAATAACCAAAGCGTGGTTTTCTGATAATTCATCAGGAAAAGTGGGATAGTTCATAATTTGCTCAAATTTGAGCGCAAGCGCATAACAAACGCTCAAATTTTTAAAACCAAGCACACATTGATCTCGCTTTAATCTCGCTTAAAGTTTTCTTCATTCTCGTTTACTGTAATTTATGTGAATTTTACATTTTTAAGTTCAAGCGCTTGTTTCACTCTCAAAACCATTCAGAATCTTTGAGGCTCCTAATTTAGGAATTCTGATTCTGAACGCAATAAAGATTACCATTTGAGGTCAAAATGTGTTTTTTTCGAGTCCCCTAATTTCAACATGTTATCTACTTACGGATTTAAAATTATAAAATATACACCTTTATTATAGAAAGCCGTGAGTTCGATTAACTTATCAAGGAAGGTCTGAAAATCTGCATATTCAATCTTAAATTTTTTTAAAAATAATGAAGGGCCATTAATTATGAGCCCATCAAAGAAAATTCAGCAGAATCCCAGGCCATTAATCAAAAATAAGGTGAAATATTGAAGAAACTCTCTCTTTGTCATTCCCAAAAACCATTCATCCCAGGGTCCTCTTCGTCTTCTCCGACACATAAATCATTGCTAAACTGCCAGTATAGGTCTCAAAAATTATTGCCCAATGTGACTTTTCGGGACGACTAAGAAGTCATAAATCTAACTCATTTCGATAATGAAAAAATCTATAATCGTTTTGGTTTTTTTTTCCAAATGATAAACACCGTGAAAAATTAAGCGGAACACTGTCTGAAAGTGAGAGAAACTGGAAGAGAGAGTGTGGGAGACGAAGATATGTAGACATTAAATGGAAAGTGGCAGATAAATCAAATCTCGCGACGGCGGTGGGGGGGAACGAGAAAACGAGAAAAACGGGGGCCCCAGAAGAGTGGAGAACGGGGAAAAATTCACATAAATTTGGAACAATGAATTATGTGTTTGTTGCTCTATTATATAAATATATATCCTTTTTTCTTCGCCACAACGAATTCTTGAGAATGGAAATCAAAAAGGGAACGACAATACATGGACAGAGGGTTTGGCTATGAACTGAAGAAGTTTAATAAATCGGAATAAAAAAATTCATAAAATGTAGCAAATTTTGAAACAGTCAAGAGATATTTAAGGATGTTGTTCGTTTCAGGATCATATGTCGCAGTGGCCTAAAGAAACGCCTCGTTGTCAATGCTCACTGCATGTAAAATAAGAATTTAAAGGAGGGCTTTACGGAGATAATAAATGTACCTTAAATGAAAATAGACTTCATTCTCATTCCAAATCTGTTTTTAAAATTTTCTAAAACCGCCTAGAAGTCGAGAAAAAGGGCTTCAAAACAATGGCCTAGAAAAAGTGTATACCTGGCCGAACTTTTTCCTATGAGTTTTTTTCGTGTTTCTTTAATAAATATTTATGCAGAATGCTTATATTATTTTAGTCCTTTTTATGTTTTTTTCATTTTAATCTATGTTTTTCTCCATTTTTTGGATTTTTCATGCTTGCGGACTAGTTTTCGCGGTGGCCACTTTTTCTAGGCCATTGTTTTGAAGCGCGTTTTCTCGACTTCTAGGTGGTTTTAGAAAATTTTAAAAACATATTTTGAATGAGAATGAAGTCTATTTTCATCCCAGAAGCATTCATTAGCTCCGTAAAGCCATCCCTTAAAGATAATTTTATTTCTAAGTACAATTATCGAAAAATGCTGACAAATTCTTTTCACTCATTACACTTCCATAATTCTATATGAAATTTTTTTGGGGGTACTTTTCAGTTTTTACAAATTTTAGTTTGGATGCAACATTCGATTTTTGTCTTGTAATCAAATTTTGTAAAACTTTAGCTGCTTAGAACTACCCCAAAGTCGATTGTATTTCCAAATTTTCTACATTCACCAAGCTTCTCATCTACATGAATTTAGTAGCCACTGAAAATGTTAACATTTTGCTATATTAACCATTTTCCGATTTAAAATACGAGCCAAAATACACCTAGCCAAAAACATTAGTACATGAGACCTCCCGCCGCCACACTCCGACAGAATAAATTTGTGAACCCATAAATTTGAAAATCCTTCTTCTTCTTCTTCTTAATTTTCTCCTTCGTCCAAAAACCCCATAATCATAAATAATCGTTTGAAGAATATAACTGACTATTAACCGCTGTAACCGATAAATTACGAGCCTCCTCTGTCTTCTACTCATTCATCCATCTATTCATCCATCCATCCATTTTCGAAGGCTCTCATCAGATGATGAGTTATGAGCCCACACACATACACTCACCGCCTTGTGCGCATATCTTCTCCCCTTTGATTTATGACATTTGTAATACTTTTCGAAAATCCGATTTTTTTCGACTTTTTGAAAGAAAAAATGAAAAATGACATGTGAAACGAAGGGGTTGCCGTTTCAATATTTCAAATTCTCACCCATTGGTTTGGTGTTTTTGTATAACTCATTTATCATCCTATTGTCATAAATAACCATTGAACTATTAAATTAGGTGCACAAAATCGGGAGAAATGGTAATATAGTTCGAAAAATGGATTCGAAAAATGGGTTTGAATTACAGTCGGTGTTACAACAGCATAATTTTATCAATCTACAAATCGAAGATAGGGAGATGGTACATGAAAAATCAAGTTGCCGGAAAAAAATTAAATTCGAAAACCGACGCTCATATAAACGATTTTCAAGAACTTTTACATCAAAATCACTTGTCTTGTACCTTTAAAAAAGTTCGCCTAGGCCATTATATTCCTTGATGCGGAAATAGTCTCGTAAAAATCTGATTGGATTGTGAAGAGCTCAGAAAATTCTGAAAAAAAATACAGAATTTCGTATAATTCGGCACAAAAAATGAATGTTTTCAGTAGTTTAAGCCATTTACGATTTTGTTTTCCTAAATCAACTCATTCCTGCTTATGTAAATACACCAAACATTTGTTAAAATATATCGAGAGCTCCCGACTTCAAGCTTTTTGACATCAAAAAAAGATTGACGATTTGATCCCTGAAAATTTTTCAAAATTTTATTCAACTGTGAGAAGCAATCTTAAAGACAGTGCTCTACTAATTATCGGCCTACTCTCATAAGACAGGGCATGTTTATTTTCTGAGGATTCCATTTCTCTTCACCTAATACTGTATTCGATTCTGTCATATTTTCAGTGACTTTCCGTTTTCAACAATTCATCAAATTCATCAGGAGTTTTTTTCTGGTTTTTTTCCAAGAAAAGATAAAAAAAAGGAAGCAATTTAGGGTGGAAACAATTGATGATGATGATAATAATAATCACAGGGTGTATCTATATGTGTATACGGGTTATGACAGCAGAGGATGATGAATTGGTCCGTCATACACTCACGGTTGGTGATCTATCAATTTTATGTATATCGCTCATCAGAAAAATCGTCAGTCGATCGGCCCATTGTCTTTTCCGAATTTTTTTCTTGTTTTTGAATATAGAATGTATGTATCGGAATGAATGAAGAGCGGCAAAACTGATTGAACAAAACCCCCAATGTAGACAAAACATCTAATTATTTGGAATTGAGAAACGATGTTAATCATCATCAACATGATCATTAATATCGTTTTTTCGTGATATTGTGTTTGGTTATTAGGGAAAGAAGGAAGGAAGCAAATTTATGTATGATTGTTAGAATACATTAGAACTGTCTTTGTTTTGAATCAATTGTGGTGATCGTTGTTTTTTTTTTTAGTTATTTTATTAGTGTTTTTTGATTAGTGTGTTTTTGTCTAGGAGAATTGTGAGCGATGAGAATTCCCGTTGAAAGGGGATCGAAAAAAAAGTGCTGAACTGATTGGTTGAAATTTTAAGTGCACCAAAAAACGAAGTGCCTTGAATTATCATATTATAGAAAAACATTGAATTACATGAAATTGGTACCAATTTCATCACAAAAATTGTCTCAGAATGTCTAAAAAAAATAATTGTCAAAATGGGCCAATTTTTGACAGAAGTGGTCCAAAATACAATTTCGCGAAAATGAAAAAACTATTTAGAAATATTCTCCGTACTTCACATTTGGAAACTCAGAGCACGTCAGGCCAAGTGCCAAATACTTGCACTTCTCAAAATTTAAATTACACGATAAATTATCGGAATCTCAAAATTTAAAATTTTTTCCATATCTACTAAAAATTTCCTATCTAATGAAACCACAATTTTTAAATTTAGTTCGAAATTAAGTATTTTTCGCATTGTGCCAGATAATTGCACTTCTCAAAATAATTAAAATTGAGCATAACTTTATGAAAAATTTATGAAAATTCAACATTTAAAATTTTTTTGACATCTACTCACGATTTCCTTTCGAATGGTACTAAAATTATTGAATTTAGTTCAAAATTGAGTTCTTTTCTTAAATTTTTCCACACAATTGCAATTTTCAAAACGGCGGAAAAACTACAGCTTCTTTATACCGATTGTCCAGCAAAATTTTCTTTTCATGTTCGGGATTTTGACCAAGACACATTGAGGATCATCAGAAATTAATAGAATACCCTTTTTCACATATTTTTCCCCGTTCCGATGCTCCGAACCTGCTCCGAACTCTGCGAAATTTTGGAATTGATCATGAATTTTGCAAAATTTTCATATGTTGTTTTTTATCCTCAAGCCTTCAATTTTTCAGATTTTTTGTTTCACTTTTGTTTTCGAAAATGCCATTATACCGTATTTCCCAAATATTTTGTTGTATATCGTAAGAATCCAACAATGTTACTTTTCTTTCAGCTTCTTCAAATTATCGATGAAGCTATCAATGATCGAACTATGAAAAAAAAGAGAAGAGAAATCAACATTTCTGTTCCACGAAAACACACAAAAAAAAGAAACCTCGAATACATTAATCACACTGTGTTGATAAAATACATCAATTTATCAAAGAAGAAGAAGATGAAGAAAGTTCAGTGTTGAGATTGAAGAAAAAAGATCCGACCTCGTAGCGGCCACGGTCAATCACAAAATCATATATCCTTTTTCCACCATTGATTTGAGCTTGTAACCCAACAAAAACAAGCGGAGAAGATGGAAACGATTAATTATCCAGCAACACCAAAGTCTTTCATCTGCTTTTTTTCTTCTTATTTTATCATTATCTGAGTTTGAGGTTTCCAAAAGGGATTCTTGAGAGATCGTTTAAAAATTGGGTGACACGGATTTCACAGCAGGATCAACAGTGAACCTTCGAACTTCCTCATAACTTCAAGGATTTCAAAGAGAATAATAATTCTTGAAAATTTTGCTAATCTCTCAATATATGATAAATTTTTTATTATTCGCTCAAAATATGATTTTATTGAAACAAACTTGAGAAAAAACGTAAAGACAGTGTATAAGTAGATGAAGGCGACAAATTTTAAAAAAAGATGCGAAAAAATGAAACATACTGTTTTCAAGTTTAAAACCGTTCGAAAATTGTAAACCGTTTTTTTTAAAATCTGATTTTCACACATCATAATTTGGTCATTAATAATTCATCCTTTAATTACAGCGGAAGCATCCGATCAATTTCTAAGTGCCATAAAAATATAAAAACCTGCTCAACAGCTCACCCATCATAAATCTCCGCGAGACCGACTGTCGTAGCAAATTTCAATTTTTGATTTATGATCGTTACGCGTAATACATCTGTAATAAATCTGTATGCCGCCCGTCATCACCATGCACCCTTCGCAGTGAAAGAAAGCTGCTGCTGCTGCTGTTTCATTCGTTCCCACCTTTTGAAACGAAAATTTACGACTGAATTGTAAACCGCTCAGGTCCCGTTTTACTAGCCTCCATATCTCGCGTCTCATCTTTGCCGAAAATCTCTTTTTTTGTTGATTTTATGACCGTTTTTCGGGTAGTGGAAAAGTCGCAATTTACCTCATAAAACGAGGGTGAAGGATTAGAAGCGGGCGGAAGGAAATGAAAAATGAAACTATGAAACATTTTGTTTTGAGAATAGCAAAACAAACTATTTGGAGGGACGTCGGAATCTGAAAAAAAGCGGGAACAATCCGAACATTTGGAAGGTGTTTTGAGACGTGCTCAATTTGCGGAGAGCCCCTCTGAAAGCGGATTGAAATTAATTTAAAGACAGCGAGCCAGTTTACATCTGTCACACGCTTAACATGGATCACATTTCGAAGAAATTAATTTTGAGGGAAAAATCAGATAAAATCAAAGTTTGAAAATTTTAACTTCACCAATGCCAACTCTATAATGAATAATATCCTTAAAGGAGGGCTTTATGGAGCTAATGAATGCATCTGGGATGAAAATAGACTTCATTCTCATTCCAAATCTGTTTTTTAAATTTTCTAAAACCACCTAGAAGCCGAGAAAACACGCCTCAAAACAATGGCCTTGAAAAAGGAGCCAAGAGCGAAAACTAGTCTGCAAGCATGAAAAATTCAAAAAAATGAAAAAACATTTAAAAAAGGACTAGAATAAGCATTCTATTTATTAACAAAACGCGAAAAAAGCTTATAGGAAAAAGTTCGGCCACTTTTTCTAGGCCATTGTTTTGAAGCTCATTTTATCGGCTTCTAGGTGGTTTTAGAAAATTTTAAAAACAGATTTGGAATGCGAATGAAATCTATTTTCATTTGAGGTGCATTTAATATCTACGTAAAGCCCTCCTTTAACGTTATTTGAGATCACAAACTATTCTGAATTAAAGTCGATTGATTCAAACTTCATGCAGATCAGTCTTTTCAATCCTTGTGAAATATTTAGACCATCCTGAGCTCTTGAGTTCCAGCTCGTCCAGTATCAGTGGGGGAGAAACGATTCAGCTTTATAAAATTAAATTTTTCAAGCCGTATTTCGACTAATATCTGTCATTCATAAATTGTTACATTTCATCTGTTTTTCATTTCAAATTTCTTCTTCAAACATCAAAGTCATTTATTGTATTTCACATTAATATTCATTAAAATCCAGACTTAACCGGACAAAGTTCAAAACTTGCAAAATGATTAACATGGAAACAAAACTTGACATTATCAATGAAAACAATGAGATAAAACAATCCATCATCATTTCCTGTCTTTTTTTTTGCTATTCTTCGATATTATTTTCAAAATGTAGAAGATGAACGAAACGGGCTACCGTATCACCATGGTCAAATTATCATCAAATCAAACACATTGATTTCAACCCCCCAAACATTGTACATTCTATATTATCTTCTGTTATTCTAAACATGATTGATTGCGTAAAACGACGAGGCGCGTCATCTTGACACCATAGACAATTTGTCAAAATTTTTGTATGGACGAAACAAAAACGATATCATCAAACAAGGAGAAGAAGAAAAAAGGAATGATATGATAAACAAGGGGGCTAAATGCATATAAATGATTGATGACCTGAACGGAAATGTTGCCCAAATACAGCATTTTGTGTCGTAAAATCATAGGATTTGATCGAGAAATAAAATGTTTCACGCTGTTTTGATGTCAAATAAAGGGAGATTTCATAGGGATCTATGATTTCAATTTTGTTGTTGCATTCGCTTCAGCAGCTACAGTAATCTTCGGATTTTCACAAAAATCAGGTCTTTCTAAAAGTACTTAGTTAGATTCGTCGAAACGTTCAATTTCGAAATTAAAGACGTGTCCATTAATTTACCTGATTTTTCAATTTTTAAAGTTTGAGCTTTCTCTAATTAGTACAATGTAATTTATGTGAAAGTATATCAATAAATTGAGCGTTAATTACCTATAATACAGAGAAAAACTATATTGTAAGAGAAATTGCTAAGTTTGAGATAAAACCCGAGAAATTAAATAAATTATTTACAAAAATAAGAGGCTATATGGAGGATTATGAGGGTGTAGACATAGACGGAAAAAGAAGGAGTGTGGAATTTTGGGAGGGTGAGAGACAAAGAAATGGTGGTAGTTCAAATCGTTAATCAGATTTCAAACATTAATCAATAAATACAAGCCTCATACCAGCGGTCCAAAGCTGCAAAAATCAAAATCGTGCAGCGCTGTCGGAACTAGCGGGAAACACAATTATTTGAATATGGCAGCATGTGTTAGATACCCGAATATAGTCCTCGAAATCACAAAATGAGCACTCCCATGCTTAGAAAAGGTACCTGAAAAATTAAAAAGTGAGTTCATTCTTAATTTGCAAAATGGCCCATTAATTCTTTTTTTTTTTAAATTCAATTGTTTTCGTGTTTTTCGTACTCTAAAAATTTATGCAAAATATTCATTTTCTGGCAAAGTCGGCAACATTTGTTGTGTTCATGCCTCATTTACCTTGTCCAACAAACTGATTTTTCCTCGTTTATCAAATGTTGCGTTGAGAAAATGTATTTATATATTTGGTGAAAAAAGCAATTGGCGGTTGACTTCTGTACATAGAAACACCATCATTTGATTGCCGACCCATTGTGTTGTGTCACAAAACGAATGAGACGTATCCAAAACCACCTTTCTGGGATTTTTATGGCACACTTCTGTAAACTGTTTATCAAGCGAGTTTTAACAAGGGATTGGGTTTTCTTTAAATTTTAAGGATTATGGGAATAATCAGATGCTGAACTTCAGAAAATGTAATAAATTATACATAAAATTCTGTTCATTTAACACCAAACAACACTTTTTTTTTCAAAGTTTCGACCCATCAAAAAAGTGCATAAATCACTTTGCTTTTCCCGAAAATTTTAATGTCATTTTTGTTGCCTGAGGCTGTCAAGCTCTCACACACACACACAAAATGAGCAAGTAAAAAGAGCAGCGGAAAAATTCTGAAGATTTATTAGCACATTTCGACTCGAAATCGGCCAATTTTCCACCGGCTAAAACTTTATGGGTGCAAAAAAGCTGAAGCTGAAGGAAGATGAATACTGATCGGTTTTTGAATGAGGTGTCGTTAAACACTTTAGCTGCGATTTTTATTGCTTTTCAAGGCACATACACAAGCATAACAAACAACTTAAAAACTAGAAGTTGATTTTAGTGAGTGTTGGCGAAAATTCGGGGATCGGAGGAATGATCAAATTTATTCCGCTAAGAAATTTAGATTAAAATTGAAAATTTTTAGGAAGCCAAAGCAAATGTTGATTTACTATTTCCTGGACTGCACAATTTTTTGAAAGTTGGTCATTTCAGAAGAAAACGCAGGTTTCATCGAAAAAGTAGAGTAAACAACGAAAATTCCGAAAAAATACATTTTGCCGAACCCTAAAGACAAATTGTCACTTAAATTTAAAAATCGAAAATAGCAATTTTCCAAAGAAGTAAAATAAATTTTTGTATTGTCAAGCTACTCGAAAAAAAAGGCTGATCTAACGACTTTGTAGTGAGATAGACAATTTTTGTATTTATCCCGAGTTGTCAATTTGCTAAAAAAACCGACCTCCGGCTTCCGGCCGTTTTGGATTTTCAAGGGATCTTTGTTGCCAAATTTTTTTTTCGCTAAATGGCAATTTTTTTTATAAATTTTTAAAACTGATTCTGGAGCACAAAACTCAAGATTTACTGCTCACCAGAGGCAAAAGCATTTTTATAACGAATGCGATCAATATTTTTCGCATTCGTAATAATAAAAAATTAATTTTAAGTCAAAGTCGCCGAAATCATAATTTTTAAATTTTTGTATCGAACCATACAAATTGATTTTCCGATATCGAAAGTAAATTATCTTATTAATTGGTTAGAATTGCATAATACATTCTGTTAAATTATGATAAACAAATCAATACAGAAAGTTGTTCTTAACATATTTGCACATGTTATAGAAGTACACCTAAACGAGTAACCGCTACTCAGGGAAAGCAATGCACAGGAACATTCCCATTTTGTCCGTGGACAAATCCCGGACCGTCCCGGACATTTACAGTTTTGCTCTAACATGTCCGATTTTCAAAAAATTCACTGGAAATGAAGCTAGAGCGTTACTGAACTCTTTGGTGAAATTTTGAAGCTCCACCTAATTTTCGAGTAATGTTACACATTTGTTTGTTGGCGGCTTTATTTGATCGAGAAATAAAATAATGAAAATGAAATGCATATTTCAGTATCAAAGATTTCATCTAGAGCCTCCAAATTTTACTAAGGAGGTCAGTAATGCTCTCACTTTCATTTGCAGTAAAGTTTTTGAAAATCGGACATGTTTGAGCAAAACTGTAAATGTCCGGGACGGTCCGGGACTTGTCCACGGACAAAATGGGAATGTTCCGGTACATTGCTTTCCCTGAGTACAGTAATACGAGATTAACCCTGTACTTCATTTATAGATATTTTTATTCATACACAATTGTGCAAATCCGTTCGCGTCTTTCCGGTAGGTGCATCTTTTTTCTTTGTGGAAGTTACCGATTGGTATGTTATTGGGATTAGTGATCTAGTTTATTGACATTTATGGGATATTGTTTCAAGTTTTAGTTTTCTCAACAGTTTTTTTATCGGGGGACCATGAATGCTAACCATTTCTGATAAATGACATTTCATCAAATCTACATAATTTCGAAATGTCTCAATTTGGTTCAAAAGTCAATCAATCAAGGAACGATTCTCTGTATAACCGAAAATTCCCAAAAGTCGTTTGGCTGTGCATAAATACACATATCTATCAAAAACCTTCACTCTCTTTTTTTCTTGGTGCAATGTGAAACGAAATGATAAATTGTCGCCTCAAGTTTTTTGTTCCACTTCAGTTTCTTCCAATGGATGAAGGCTCATCGCATCATTTTTCATGTTACCCATCACATTTACCCCTGGTCGCTTCCTCTTCTTCTTCTCCATCTTCTTCGTTGCTGAAAAATGAGCCAAAATGAGTGCTGCGTCTCAGAATTCGGTGCGTTCTTTCATTGAAGAAAAGTTGCGAAAAAGAGCCGCCGTCAAGTCGACTCGATCATTGATGATGAGAAGTGGAACATTTATCATTTTTCAGTGTGTGGAGAGAAAGGCCCCCGGAAGAAGTGGTGTGAGTCGGGGATTAGGAAGAAGTAGCTGGAAACGATTGAAGAACTGGAAAATATCAACAAATGTTTTTAGGGTTTTTTCAGTGTAAAAAACGGGATTTTTTAAACCATTTTACAATGACCTCCGGCGTTTATTTAGGAAATGCTCACAATACTTTGAAAGAGGACTATACGAAGTTTATAAATGTTGCTGAATCGCTGAAATTCAATTTTATATATTCCTAAACGATAGTGAAAAAAATTGAAAAATGCGAAAATAAGGGCACCTGGTATCGAACTAGGCTGCCACTTTGGTAAAAACCTACCCAAGTTCGATTCCGGGTGCCCTTATTTTCGCAATTTTACTTTTTTGTAAATTTTTCACAATCGTTTAGATGTGTAAAATTGAATTTAGATTAGGCAACATTTATAACCATAGTCCTCCTTCAAGGTTTTGAAAATATTATGACTTTAAAAACTTCCATACAACATGCCACGTCATTTCTTGGTCAGTGGTTTTTAAGCAAACTATTTGCTACACACATCATATTTTTAATTGGTTTCGAAACATCAAAAATCAAGAACTTCACTTATTTTTGTCAAGGAACATGTTCCAGAACAATTAACACAAAACATCATTAATCTTGATAGGTCTTATGATACATTTAAACTTCTATCTCATTATTTGACAAACAAAACAAATGCGATAAATCAAGTTTATATGTCTAAAATAGGTTCAAAACGATTTGTTTCAGAAACCGAGATGATGTAACTTTGTTCATCTTACAGTTAACATTTTTTTCCAAAATTCTGAAAATTGCCACGCCATGTTTGCTATAAATGTTTCGCTTCACAATAAGCAATTTTGTGGCCTCGATGTCATTTTGTCATGTTCAAAACCACATATTTTGAAATAAGAAAATCTGTACAGTACTTCTTTAAGTCGCGGAATACAGTAACCCTTTCCTAAGGTCCAAAGCAGAACCGAATCTTCAAAGAAAGTTTACACCTAACGTAGTTTCGCTACGAGATCGAGGAAAGGATTACCATTTCCCGCGACTTAACAGCGATTATGTCTTCCTGAGAAGCAGGCTTGGTCGGAAGAAACTTTTCAGAATATCGGATATTCGCTTTTTTTTTCGGAAAATCCGATAACCGATTTTTTTCCAAATTTTTTTCTCGGAAAATTTCGGAAAATTCGCGAATATCATGAGCCACGAATATGGGAGCACGGAGAAACTGTTGATGGATGTGGTGGAGGCTTGGGAACAATTCCTTTCTACTAGATTTGTTCTAAAATTCGATTGGATCTGAATCCATTTTTAAGATTCTTTTTCCAATTTTTGACGGAAAAAATTTTCGAAAAAATAGGAAAATCTGAATTTCCGTTTTCCGATTCCGACCAAGCCAAGCGACCAAGTCCTCTAAATTGAAATCCGCTCAAATTGTTTTATTCTGCCTCCACATTTCAAAAAGTAAAGTAGTCAGATTTTTGTTTTAAATAGAACTATAAATACCAACGTACAATATTTGAGTTTCAACTTCTTCAGGTGTTTCATTGATGTTTAATGATCAGCTTCAAATTTGTCATTCCTAGACAAAGTCTTCCTGATCAATCATTTTCATCCAGCAACAAAAAAAAGCTCTAAACATGATTTTTCGTTAGTTTTTAAACGATGGATAGAAAACCGGGGTGGACAGTTGTTGTCGCAAAATTATGATGAATTGATTTCTGAAATCGCTCGCTTTTTCTACTTCTTTTGATGAATTATCATATATATATTTATCAATCTTTTTTGTACAAAATGCAGAAAACAAGCCTTCTTTCTTCTCTTTTGAAATCTATTTGACCGCATCAATCATTTTCCTGAAAAGAATATCAAAATTATGAAGAAAATGAGAAGACAAAAAGAAGAAGAAGTTTAATAATTATCATATATGTTTGATTGATTAGGGTTAGAGGTTTCAATGGCAACACTTATAATATAATTATTGTGATGAACGATGATGATTAAGAAGATGACACGAGCAGTTCGCACGTTCTAAACAAGTTATTATAGATTATTTATTGTTCGGGGGGTTAAAGAGGAACATAGGGATCCAAAATTTTACGAACAAATTCATATGAAGTCTCTAATTAAATAAAGGCTTTACGGAGATAATGAATGCATCTGGGATGAATTTATACTCCATTCTCATTCCAAATCTGTTTTTAAAATTTTCTAAAAATTCCTAGAAGGCGAGAAAACGCGCCTCAAAACAATGGCCTAGCAAAAGTAGCAACTGGAGAAAACTAGTCCGCAGACATGAAAACCCGAGAAAAATAAAACACATAAATTAACAATGAAAAAAACATAAAAAGGACTAATATAAGCAACTATTCATTAACGAAAAAAACTCTAAGGAAAAAGTTCGGCCAGGGGGGCACTTTTTCTAGCCCATGGTTTTTAGGCGTGTTTTCTCGGCTTCTAGGTGGTTTTAGAAAATTTTAAAAAGAGATTTGGAATGAGAATGAAATCTATTTTCATTTAAGGTATATTTATTAAATGCCCTCCATTAAACAATATTAAAATATCCATTGTAATATTGCACTTTAGTGTTGTTTATAATTTCATCGTGAAAAAAATTGAACCATATTTCATTACTAGTGGATCTAATATCTAATTATTTCAGCATCATCACAAAATATAGTCATGAAAAAGCTGTCTGAGAAGAATTTAAATATTTTAATGTACTTATATTCTTGTAATTTTCAGACTCTGAAAAACTTGTTCTCCGTTCTTTTTTACCAATTCATAATGTATCATTTCGAATTGTTATAATAATAAATCATCTAAGGAGAAAAGACAGATATAATCGAACAAAAAATACTGTTTTTGTGTTTGAAAAATGGATAGAAATCGCTTCTTTTTTTTGGTTGAAAGTGACTGGTTATCGAATGACAAAAAAACCTACGAAAATGATTGATGAATTGTCGCAAATGTGAGTGTGTGTATTTTTTTGTGTTTGATCGGTTGATAAAAAAATAGAAAATAATGGTTTGAAAATTTAAGGGATTTTTCAAAAAATGCTTTTCGCTTTTTCAAAACAAATACAATTGTGAGATGTTCCATTGTTTCCCGATAAAGCGTGATGTTCGGTGTCAAGCTTTGTTCAAAAAATGCATCCAACATCTGTATAATATGTGATTTCAACTCGATATATTTGCTCATTTTTTTGGCTCAACAGCATCATTTGCAACAAAAAAAAAATTGGATGATTTGTTTGCAAAGATGAAATGATGCCGCCCTGACTACCACGTAAATCTGTCTGTGTGTACTTGACAGGGGAATAAGCATCTGCTTGTAGCCCCGTGATGAACACCATTTATGGGTGTAAATTGAGAAGATTAGAGGTCATCATATTCATCGTTTGATGGTAATATGATGCGAGGATTTATAGAGATTTTTGAATAATTTTTAAAGATTAATCCGGAAATTGGTTTTCATTGATTTTTGAGATTATTTTAAATAATACGGAATAATGGGTTAATTTTTAAAAACCGAAATGAGAATAAAATTGAGGAACAGAAAATATAAAGTAAAAATTGTAATATTGGAGAACAGATTTATTAAGCAAATTTATTAAGAATTAATTAATATTGGGCACTAAATGGTGAATTTTATGCGTGCGAAGACAGAAACTTATAGACAGCTATTCAGTTAATTTGACCCTACCTGTTCTTAGTTTCTAAAATTAGAGCGTTCTCTCATTAGTACAATGCAATTTATGCGAAATCACACCGATAAGTATACGCTTCATAGCAGCCTCTCAAAATTGAAAAAATAAACATTTGAATGCGCGCCGGATCGTGCGGCGCGGTTGGCGCGACACACAATTATTTGAATTTGGCTGCATATCGGTATTGTTCTTTCGGCCATCTGGGCCTTCATTCGAATTTTGATTTTTTTTCCCTTAAATTTGGATCGTTTTAACTGAAACACTGCCTTTAAAAATTATCTGAGAGCCTGTTATTATCTCGAATTAATACAATTTTAAAGGCAGTGTGAAACTTAATTTTTTATTTTTTTATTTTCAGTTGTCAAAAATCAGTTTTAAAGACAGTATATCAGTAGCGTGTCAGTTAATTTGACGCTATCTGATTTAAATTTTAAAATTTAGAGCTTTTTCTCATTAGTACAGTGAAATTCACTCGAAAACACATTAGCCGACTCAAAGTTGCAAAAATCAAAAATTGAATGAGCGTATATTTCGAAATTGGATCATGTTAACTGACTTTACAAAAAGGAAAACTGCTCAAATTTAATTTTTTTATTTAATGCGGTTAAGGAGGAAGAAAAATGAAAAATGTTGATTGTTAAAAAGTAGTCGAACAGAAAAAAGTATTGAACTTTTGATTCTTCTTCAAACTCGATCTCTGTAACTAGGTACAAATCACTCTATCATACTGTATCTTAAAATCCTAATTTTAACAGTGATTCTTTTAGTTTTAACTTCTCTTTCAGTAGTATGTATTGTCGCAGTTTCTCCCCCATTGTCAAGTTCTAATCTCTACTTATCATTCTTAAACCTCAATTTGTATATTCACATTTCCTCTAACCAAAATCTCAAAAGCAAACTTCATCCAACCATAAAAATAAGTAATATTCACTATGCATTAATAATTTGCTAATCAGTTTTGCGAGAACTACAGTAATCCCTTTCCAAAATCATCGGGGCGTCAACTACATACATATATGCTCATCTTTGCTCAAAAACTGCGAATGCATTTATTTGCACAATGTAGTCACTGTGTACGAACAAGGGAAAATGGGCGGAGAGTCTAGAGGAAGATCAGAAGCCATTTTTGATTGGAATCGGTCAATTGTGCTGGAAAAAAGCTGAATTCTCTAATAGTTATTTTTAAATGAATTTGATTTATCAAAATCAACATTTAATGGCTGGTGGTGTTCAGCAGATTCAAAATATCAATAATGGTAGGTCCATCATTTTATTTCTACAGTAAGAAAAGTCTACTTTATATTTTAAAAATAAAATGTTAACTTTTTCTTTAGTTGAGAAAATCAGTAGCCTATTTTTTGCAAACTAGCTTAATTTTACATTCACTTATATAAAAGTTTCATTTCCAGAATGCTCAACATCTTTAGAAGATCGCCCTGTCCGTAGAAATCGCACTGCTTTCACCGAAGAGCAGTTGGAACGGTAAGCAACATCCGAATAATACCTCATTTTCAAAACATTTCTCCCAGACTAGAAAAATCCTTCGAAAAATGCCAATATCCTGACGTTTCGCAACGCGAACAACTTGGAAAACAGATATCATTGCCGGAAGCCCGCATTCAAGTTTGGTTTAAAAATCGGCGGGCCAAACAACGGAAAAGACAAAGGAATGAGAGCCCGGTTGCGGAAGGATCGCCAGTGAAGGAAACTGAAAGAATTTCTAACGACCCCGAAGTTATCGAACAGAAACGAAGAAAGGAAGCTACAATTATGAGTATATCACAAATATTATGTTTTAATCTTAATAATCAATAATTCTCAGCATGGACCCCAGGAGCCGTCTTCCAATGCATTTTACCTTCTGAGTCAAATTCTTCAAAATATTCCAACCCATTTCTTCAATGCTACCATAATTTCAATAATGTAAGCATTCGAGCTCTTTTGACAAACAGCACACGTGATTAGTAACCCGATATTTTCTGTAATCTTCTCCTGTCAATTGGTCATCATTAGTTTTTTTGGAGTGTTTACACAAAATTGTTACTTTTTACTGAAAAAGCAAAAAATCATTTGCAAAGTGTGCAAACGAATAAAAAAAGCATTTTTCAGATTTCTCAACTTGTAACCACTGTTCATACTTCCAACCAAGCTGGAAATTGTTAGGGATCCCAATTCGAATTGGAATCGAATTCATAGTCGCTATAATATGTACAATAATTTCCATTTTTTAAAAATAAATGTTTCATAGCTAAAGGACATTTGATGTTTATCAGATTATTAGCATTACAGACTGAAACTGCATTTGAAATAAAATTGAAGGATGTATTGACAATTTTTGGGAAGTGTCTCAGAAAAATTTCTATCCTCCTTTTGTTTTCTTGGCATTTCATTCAAAACAACAAAAAATAGTTCTTTTTTAAATTGCATGTCTTTAAAAGTTCTTCAAAAGTTTCTGGCACATAATTTTTGACTGTCGTCAGTTAAAACGACACATTGGTTAAAAACAGATTTACAGGGTGGCTAATAAGCATTCGTCGCGACGTTTTGTTCGTATTTCGATAACCAAGTCATAATTCCTTAAAATTTCTTGATACATCGATGAAAGAAGGGCAGCTTTCCTTAGTAACTGTGAAGTAAGGAGCTATATACTTCAATGTAGGGAACCTAATGTTCAAAAGTTGATTTACTTTTTCGGCATGTGAGTTATCCGAATATATTTGCCCATAATTTTTCATGACTTGACTATCAAGAAGCGCCCGATAAGATAAAAGTAATTCAAACAATTCGATTTTTTTTTTACAAATTTCCAGAGTTTTAGTCTGAGAAAAAACAATGTTGAAACCCTCGAAACTTTTTAATCCGAACGGATTTTTCAGATATTTTGTCTTTCCAAAATCATCAGCTAAATGTTTTTTTTAATGATATTAGTCTAAACAAAAGAATTTAAAACAACTTAACAATTGAAGCATTTATGTGTCATTTTAAACTTTTTAAAAAGATTTTATATTCAATGGCAAACGTGAAAAAAAACGTATCATTTTTCCAACATTTTCCATCCTTGCCATCTCATTTTTTATCAGTTTGTATTTTCCACTCAATTAGAAAACAAAATGGTTTTTACAGCATCTGGAGTCGTAAGCAGTTTTTCAACTACTTCCCATAGAGTTTACAATTTTTCAGCAAAGACGAAAAAACACTAGACATGGCGCAGTTTGTCCTACAGAAGAGAATACGGGACGAAAAACAAAAGCGGATGTGGAACGGGAAAAAAAGGAGAAGAAGCCGGGAGTCTTTCGACGGCTGGGAATGGGTTCGGAGACATTTTCGAAATTAAACATTTGAAATTATGAATTTGCAGTTCTAACAAATGATAAGTCGGAAACGGGTAGCACGTTGAAAAAGAGAAATAAGAAAAAGAATAGTAACACTTTAGATTTTTGGATTCTAAATTTAAAAAAAACTTTCAGCAACACATCGCAAAAGATCGAGTGTATTGAATGCTGAATTAAAATGTCACTTTTTGTTCCAAAAACCACATTCACATATTCCTGTAAGTGTTATTCAATAACAAAAAATAATCGAATATTTACAGTTAAAAGGTGACAAAATAACCGAAGGACAAAAACAAGTATATCACAAATTTGCAAATGAGATGGTGAAACGAGGACCAGCTGAATTATCAATAGAATTCATGACAAAAGTCAAACCTTATATTGGACTGCCGATGAAAAGAGAGGTTTTTGATGCGAATCCAACAAAAAATCGGTACAAAGGTGAAATTTTTCGTGGTTGATTAAGAAAATTTAAGGCAGGCGAAAATTTAAAATTAAAGGAGGGTTTTACGGAGCTAATGAATGCGTCTGGGATGAAAATAGACTTCATTCTCATTCTAAATATGTTTTTAAAATGTTCTAAAACCACCTAGAAGCCGAGAAAACGCAACTCAAAACAATGGCCTGGAAAAAGTTTCCACCTGCGAAAACTAGTCTGCAGGCATGAAAAATCCTAAATTAAAATGAAAAACATTAAAAAGGGACTAAACAGAAGCCTTCTACATAACTATTTATTAACGAAACACGAAAAAAAGCTCATAGGAAAAAGTTCGGCCAGGTGGTCCTTTTTTTTAGGCCATTGTTTTGAGGCGAGTTTTCTCGGCTTCTAGGTGGTTTTAGAAAATTTAAAAACAGATTTGGAATGAGAATGAAGTCGATTTTCATTTTAATGTGCACTTATTATCCCCGTAGACCCCTCCTTTAATTCAAATTGGCACCTGTTCCAACAAAATTAGCCTTATAAACTTGAAACCCAACAAATGGAAATCTAGGCCGTTTTTTTTAAATTTTACTCCGATTTGTTTTTTTAACTGAAAAACACATTTCTTGCAACAAACGGATAGATGAAAATTATGTTAGATTCAAAATTCCATAACTTCAGAAGTTAGATCTCATCATATTTTCAATTCGCTTTTAAAGGTTCAGTAATCCGTTCTGAATGGACTCCGAGATTTCCTGATAAGCCAAGAAATACGTTTTCAAATGAAAAATCATACTGTTAAAAAAATTCAAAATCACATTTTCTTCATGAATTGTCAAATTTTCAGATGTTGTCTGCAACGACATAACACGTGTAGCAATATGCGACGGGAGAGAAGACGCACTTGGTGACTACATTCACGCAAATTATGTTCATGGTCTAACATCTCCATTCATTTTGACACAAGGTCCATTAGATCGAACAACAATTGATTTTTGGAGAATGATTGTTCATTCGAAAGCAGCGTACATTGTGATGTTGTGCGAAGTGACAGAAGACGGAAAACCGAAATGCTCCCAGTATTATCCCGAAAAACCAGGAGCAAGTGTGACATTTGGAGATTTCACAATCACTTGTAAAAGCGAAGAGGATAAAGATGAGCATGTCAATAAGTCGGTTTTGTTGGTGAAAACGCCAGAGAAGGAGCACATGTTGAGACATTTGCATACTAAGACTTGGTAGGCTGAAAAAAACAAAAAGTAATAAAAGAAAAATACTCTGAGAAATTTTCAGGCCCGACAAATTTGTTCCAAACTCAATGTTATCCGTCCTTCGAATGCTTTATATTGTTCGATCGTCACCTGGCCCAGTTGTGGTCCATTGTTCGGCTGGAATTGGAAGAACTGGCACGTTTGTTGCCATTGAAGCATGTTTGCAAACATTGACGGATGAGAAGGAACTTGAGCTGGTTGCTGCATGCAAAGCTTTGAGAAGTGAGTATTTGACTTCTAATTGTAACTTCCAAAAGCTTTGGCTTTTTGCAGATAGTCGTCTTGGAAGTGTTCAAGTAGATGTTCAGTATATGACTCTGGTGCAAATTATCTTGAACTACGGCAAGGATAATGGGTATTGGGATGATCCAGATTTAGATGATGTAGGTTTTGAACTCAATCTAAGAGGGAATTTTAAATATTTGCTTATGTTTCAGCGCATCGAATTATTGACATGGAATATCACTCAATTCGTACAGACTCGAGGCAAACCACACGCCGGTGATCCACCAGTAACACCAGCGCTTCCAGCAGGAACACCAAAAGATGCAACAGTCACAAAAGAAGGTCAAAAGGATTCGGGTGATAAGGAACAACCGGCAAAGGTAGCAGCAACAACAACGGTAATGGGACATGTGAAAAAGGCGAAGGATGAATCGGAAGATGATGATCCACAACAAGTACAACAGACGCAAGTGTTGCCGGTCACGAATGATGTGACTACAATGACAAAGGCTGTCACCCAGATGCGTCCGGTCGATACGACACAAATGTGCGGAGTGAAAGAGGAGGGGAGTGGAGCGGATGCAAAGAATGATGTTTTCATAATTTAAAATGTTTTCAATTAATTCTTTTCTGTTTCAGCTTCCATTGAAAACCGTTGCCTTACCACCGCAAGTTGTCCCTAGTGGAACCAATGCCGCAGCTGGATTTTCGACCAAGAAGATAACATTTGTTGCACATAAAGATAAGCAGAATAGTATTCGAGGAACGTTGGAAAGTCCTGCTAAACTGGAACCGGTCAAGGAGTTGAATAATAACAACGCGAATAATAATAATAAGAAAAAGGTTGGTGGGGATAGATGTGATGTTGAGAAGAGCCTATACTGAAAGGTAAATTGGCCATCGAAGTTTTTGGAACAAAAATAAAATGTATTTTGGTGAAAAATTGTGTATAAAAATTACATAAAATTTTGAACATTTTTGAAGAATATACTACTTCCAGGTTGATCAAAGCGAATATCTTGGATAAAGAATCGACTTCCGATTATTCCAAGCTATAAACTAACTTTTTCAGTAAAATAAAGAATTTTTATTATTTCTACAAAACATTGCTCAGAACTATTGTTTTCTACAACATGGTGGATGAAACTATCCGAAGTTTCTTCATGATTAGCATGATTTTCGATCATAGCAAGTTAAGGTTAAACGGATACCCTACCTTGGAACATGACACTTGGTTAAATACCGGTACTTTAGTGTGCGACGGACATGTTACGGGTTGCGACAAGTGTTACGTTTCTACATTACTCCACATAAATTCACCTGTGAAAACTTCGATAATCGCCAAATTTCAAATTTCGAAAAAATGGTCGAACACAAAAATTAAGCATTTAGGAAGACTTAAAATATAATCAGAAGTTTTTTTTTGAAAACATTGAAATTCAAGAAAAAATTTGGATTTTTCCCATTTTTGGCTCTTCGCCAATCCACAAAAAGATAGGTTCGCTACCTAGACTAAATTTCAAAACCTTAATTCTCCGTGTTAGCCATTTTCTCAGGTTATTTAGTTTACTTTTTTTTGAGAATTACATTTTAAGATATTAATGGTTTTCAGTATCTTCAAGCATTAATATTCTTAAAGCCAGTATCTTACCTTTCTGTCATTGGGCCTGCATCCAGGTATTTCGTTTATTCACTCTCAATTGTTTTCGTATTCATAAAATATAAAAAACAGATTGTAGTAGTTGCAACTAGTCTGAAATATAAATTTGAGAGAATTCAGAAATTTGAAGTTAACAAACATCAAGAAAATAAGCTGTATAAAACTACAAATGACTTTTCCAAAGCATCGTTTTTTAAACACCATCTGTTGATCTTTTATCCAGATTTACCATCGGAGCTTGGTGGTGTACGAAACAACTTTCACGCTCATTTGTCGAGAAAATAGATGCTCTAAGTCTCGCAGCCTTGCACGTTCTCTCATCAACGAATAAAGTATAAGAATTCGAAAAAATGTCTGCGTGTTATATGTGTGTAACATATTTTCACCATCATCCTGCTCATTATGACCTTTTGTGGTGTAACTGTTGGCGTCCATATGTGAGAGATGCATCTTTATGTTCATCCCGTTGATCTTCGGACATCGCGCCACAAACGGAAAGCGTTAGCAAAGTCGTGTAAACATTCTATACAAGTATTCCACTACATATTGTTAAATTTTGGCTCAGCCAACGTATTTTCTATTTTCAAAGATGTTTCACCACCCATGCACTACATGCAGCTTTGACGGAGCAGTTCATCATCATGAACAGGTTTCAGAATAACTTTAATCTAAAATCACATTGTTTTCAGAGTAACAATAATTTGGAGAATTTGGAGCAAATTGTTATTGAAAAAATGCAGAATGTTACGATTGAAAACAATGGAAAGCAAAGTGAATGTCAAGAATCGAATATTTTAGGGAATAGTGAGGTATATAATTGCATATTTTCAAAAGAGAAAAAAAGTAAAACTTTCAGAGCATGTTCAGTGAAGATGAACTCAATATCGAATCACAAAATCCAGTTGAAATAAATCAAAATGCCTTCAATCAAAGGACGAGTCAATTCAACCAAGAGTTTCAAAATATTGGAGAATTTGGGTTGAATATCAAAGCACCGATAACACTTCAAAATGAATTTATCAATGGGAATTTCGACGCCACAATTAGAGGTCAAATTTTCCCGAAGATTGGTGGTCCGACTGACGTCAAAGGAGACTTTTCAGTCAATATTGGATTGAAATATTTGAGAGAACAGTGTGAAATCAATGGTCAAATCATTGGAAAGTTTGAAGCGACATGTTCTGAAGCTAATAGTGAGAAGGTAATTGATCCAACATGAAAACTTCGATTTTTCGTCAAACAGAAAAATAAGTTAGAGAGAAAAATAAGAATTTGTGACATTTCGAAAAATGGTACTGAACTGCTGTCACTAAAATATGATAAACCAATTAGTCCTAAAATTCAAATATTAGTCGGTTCGTATCAAAACTAAGTAAAACAAATGGAACATTGTCTTTTAATAAACCAATGCAGAAACTGGGATTTTTTTCCGATTTTTATTAGATTTTTTAAAACATATTCCGCTTATCAGAGTTTCCTGAATATTTTATAATTTCTTATTTTTTCAGAGATCCATCTTTGATCAGTCACTTGTCCACGTCGATTTCCAAGCCGAGTACTATATAGAGCTCGGAATCGCCGACAGCCAATTCGCACGATTATTTTCAAGCTCAATCGACTGTCATTTCACTGGCGAAAATGGCATACATTTGGGTGCGGAGATTGGTGATTTGATTGGTGCACAAATCGGAGTTCCATTTGGCGCGCAAATTGGTTCACAAATTCAAGATCAAATCGAGCCGGAAATAAGGGATATTGAAGTTGTTGATGTGAGTTAATTTTGTTTGTTTCATATCTTTAAAAAATTGTCATTTTCTTAGGAATTCAACGGGGTAAATGAATTTGATCTGGATGATTTTCTCGGAACTAAAGAATGGAATCATGATGACCTCTTTGAGATTGATAGCTTCGAATAAGTTGACAATTTGTCAAATTTTTACTTGGATTTGAATATCATAGTTCTCATTTTAGTTGTCATTTCACTTTTTGTCACTTTGTCACTGTCATAGTTGTCACTTTTCCTCGGTTTTCTTTTACGAGTTTTTTTAGATCTTTCCCAATTTTTTGACCTAATCACACTTTTTAATTATCTTTCTTGGAAATAGTCATAGTCAACGCACGCCATTATTTTTACTACCAACTCCGGATACATCATCGATTTTACGACGGTTTCGAAAATTTAATTGTATTAACTACGAATTTTCTTTACATTCTGCGCATTTTTCCCTTACTTCTCATCGTTTTTAACTGAAACAATTGTATCTATAATGATATTTAACAAGAAGTAATAAAAATTTGAAGTAATCAAATCTTTTGAAAATTTGTAGCATTTTAACCGTCAGTCTTGGCCAATAGAGATCTGCTTCATTTCCTAGTTGTTAAAGGGGGGCTTTACGGAGCACATGAATGCGTCTGGGATTAAAATAGACTTCATTCTAATTCCAAATCTGTTTTAAACATTTTCTAAAACCACCTAGAAGCCGAGAAAGCGCGCTTCAAAACAATGGCCTAGAAAAAGGGGCCTCCGGCGAAAACTAGTCCGCAGACATGAAAAAAACATAAATTTTAAATTTTTAAAAACATTAAAAAGGACTATAAGCATTCTGCATAACAATTTATTAACGAAACACGAAAAAATAGGAAAAAGTTCGGCCAGGTGGAAAATTTTTCTAGGCCATTGTTTTGATGCACGTTTTTTCGGCTTCTAGGTGGTTTCAGAGCATTTTAAAAACAGATTTGAAATGAGAATGAAGTCTGTTTTCATTTAAGGTACATTTATAATCTCCGTAAAGTCCCCCTTTAATTGTGTTCTATTGCCAAGTTACATTTTCTTGACCTTCAGCTGTAATAGTTAAGACGCGTTCAAATTAAAATCTATCAGTTGGTATAACTTATATTAAAATTTATCAGCTGGTCTAAAAAAAAGCGATCGCGACGCATTAGATGCTATCAGTGGAAAACCTGAAAAATGAGCGGATTAAAAACCATAGCGTGTCCCAAACCTACTCAAATGATTTCGAAAGCATCACCAAAATTATCTTTTAAAGAATTCTAAAATTCTTTCATCAATTTTCTTTTCCAAAACAAACCATACAAAAAAGTGATAATAGTAATCATAATAATATACAAATCATAATCAAAAAAAAATTTTTAAAAATAAGTGTTTTAGAAAATAGGGGGATTGGCGAAATTTGAAAATTGACAAAATTTCAAATTTTTCCTAACAAAAAAGGTTTCAAAAAATTTCAAAATATGAAACAAGAAACAGGAAAAAAATTAACACAAACACATAACATTTTAAGGTGAAAAAACTCGCTGCTTTGAAAAAAATGAAGAGAAAACAAAAGAAAAAGGCATTTGTGGTGAGAATTTTTAAAAATTAAGAAGAAGAAGAAAAAAGCTTCAAAATTATTCGATTCAGAAGCTGCAAAATCTCAAAAATTTTAGTAAAAATGTTTGCTGACCTATGTTTGAGAAGAAAAATTAAGAATTTTGATTGATTGGGGCGGTTGGTTGCGAAGATTTGAAAAATCGATTTCTCCAAATTTTAAGAACTCTTTAAACATTTCAGTAGCTACCGATATTTTTAAGACTTCCGCAAAATTTCTAAAAATCCATAAAAATTCAAAAATTTTTTGCATATATTTGTAAAAATCACAATTTTTGAGCCCTTTTTGATTATGTTCGTAAAAGTTTAAAAATGACATAAAATTGAAATGAAAAGACACTGAAAACATGGGGGGTTGGGAGCAAATTTTCGTTGTTAAGAAATTTTTTCATCGAAAAAAAATCGGATAAAAATCACAGCGGTTTAAAAAAAATAAAATTGAGATATTTAAAATTGAAAATAGTTTGTTTGAAAAACAATATTTGGCTTTGTTTGTGACGTGTTCTCTAGATTTAAAAAAGAAGAAAAAATTGACTTGTTCAGAGCAATTGACATTTTGATTTTTTTGCCCGTTGTGGTGGAGTCAAAACAGCTCTGATGGCTTCATCGAACACTTGTTTGAGTCCTTTTTGAGTCAACGCAGAACATTCCAGGTATTTCACAGCTTTGATTTCTTTTGCCATCACATAGCCTTGCGTTTGACTGATTGGTTGAAGGCGGCGTTCGCGAAGTCTGAAACGAACGGAATTTCAGTTTTTTAAAACACATTTTTAAACCTCTTTTGAATTTTTTGAAATCTTAATATTTAGTAATTAGAAAACACCTTCACGGTGTGTAAATTTGAACCGAGATCATTTGCCTCTAATAAAATCTGTGCATACACCGAATGATGTTGGTGTTTGCGGACATTTGTCATCATTTTTGAAATCACACACAAAAATTCAAATATTTGAATTACCGTCAACGAAAACACATAACTGTGAAAAAAATTGCGGTGTGCCACGCCCCAAAACTCCACCTACCTTTCCAAAGTGTCCCGATCCTCTCTCAAATCCGCTTTTGTCCCAACCAAAATAATCGGCGTATTCGGACAATGATGCGACACTTCCGGATACCATTTAGCTCGAACATTCTCAAAACTCGCCGGATTTACAAGCGAAAAGCACACGAGAAACACATCTGTTTGTGGATATGAAAGCGGGCGGAGCCTGAAAACAAATTCTTTGAAACAATTTTTTAAAGAATTTGTTATACCTGTCATAATCTTCCTGCCCAGCTGTATCCCACAATCCCAAATTAATCGGTCGGCCGTCAACCATCACATTCGCCGAATAATTATCGAAAACCTGAGAAATTACAGCTTTGCCCAATTTTTTGGCTGGAAAAATCACTTACAGTTGGAATATACTCTCCCGGGAATGCATTCGTTGTATAGGATATCAGCAAACATGTTTTACCGACCGCTCCGTCGCCGACAACTACACACTTTATTGCCTGCATTCTGAAACTTGGGATAATTTTAAAAATACTGAAAAACTCATGAACAACTGCAGTTTTTTTTCAATAATTACTTGATATTTTAATGAAACAGTAAGCAACTTCTATAATAATTTTAATTAAAAAAAAGAAAAAATTTTCTGCGAAATCGTATGACGTCACTTTTCGCTTAAAAGCATGGAAAAGTTGCCTTTATTTTTGGAAGACATTTTTTTTCTAAAAAAAAACACACAAACCTCTATGGTCGTTCTCTCTGTCTACAATCCGTGAATATTCCAGTCCTTGTTATTACCAGTCAAAAACCAATCAATAGATCTGAAAATCTGTTTTTTGCTGAAAACATTACAACTATTTCTATTTACGACAAATATATATGAAACCGCGGAAAACGGTTATAATTTTAAAAATAGGAAAAAAAACAACAATTTTTCCAAATAAATATTTTTTGCCAAAACAGCGAGAAAAAAATAAATATCCACAACACAAAGGAACGAAGAATGCGAAAGGTCAAAAAAGACAAAGAAAACTGTTTGAAAAACACCCAAAAGAAATGGAGAAAAATATATGAAAAACATTATTCTCGGGAAATAGAAAAAGCACATTTTCTCGTGATCAACACTAAAATACGGAAAGCAAAAAAAAGGCAATTTTCAATGCAAAACAAACCATTGTTTTGTTGTTGTTGTTTTTTACAAAGAAATATCAATAAAACTATAATATACCCCCAAAAATCGCCTGAGAGACTTACAATTAATATGTCAGAATCATCTTTTCAGAATCGAATTGGATGGCAGGGTTAGGAAATGAAATTGAATAGAAAAAGACAAAACATTAGATGACATATAACTCTATTTAAAGACATTCACAACTACATAAATACAATCAGAAAAAATAGTCATTATTTCTCACTCGGCGACGAAAAATTGGAATTTTTGAAAGAAAAACAATACGGAAAGCTTCAATAATAGAATTTTCAAATCGGCAAGCCAGCAACTCTTCGGCATTTTTGCATTGTGGCCCGGTAGATAAATTGTTCTCGCGAGACGTCGCGAACCCGTCGAAGATACTCAGAACACGTCAAATTTCCCTGTTTCAGGGATTGACCTAAAGAAAATTGGAGTTTTTGAGGGGTAGTGGAACAATTATTTGAAAAATTTTGAAAATTTGCAATAATACTTTTTCAACAATAAGATATTTTGAATAAAGTTAAATTGAAAACGGATGTTTCGGAAATTTTCTCTCATTCTAAAAAATTTTGAAAAAAAAAAACAACGTTGCTTCTAAAAATCACTATTTCAGTTTACAAACACCGATTTTCAACAATTGAAACAATTCGATCGCATCAGCTTCAAAATTTTCGAAAATATTTTTTTACACAAAAATAACTAACCCAGTGCATAAATCACATCATCACACGTCAAATCTTTCGCATAATTCGATACAATCTGTCGATGAAGCGGTGTTGACGCGTCAATTGCTTCATCAATTGGTGGAGCACTCGTTCCGCCGGCAGCCACCAGCTCCTTTGTCAACTCGGCTTTTTTCGTCTGCAAAATAAAAGGAAATTATGTTATCCTTTTAAAGAAAACAATTTTATATAAAAAATGAATTAAGATTTTTGCATACGCGATTACACAATTAATTTTTGAAATTCTATTTAAATCTGCAATATCCTTCAAAAACCAACCGTATACAAATCCACAACACTTTGCAATCCATTTCTCTGCGCTTCCAAATCATTCAACATTTTTTTCAGCTTTTGTTGTCCCTCTCTCAGTTCATTCCCCGTCTGCTGTATCGACGCCATCTCAGCACTATTTGTACCTATAATTTTGAAGTTTCTAATTAAAAGTTTCTTTCTGAAAGTTCGCACCAATTTTCTCTCTCAATTTTGATCGAATCCTCTGTTCTAATGCCATCATAATCGAATCTCGAATTGTATCGGGTTGAATTGTTCCAGAGTTGCCTGTTGGTAATGGTGGACGTGCTGGTGGTTGAACATTAGAAGACGGATAGGGAACCCCAGCTCCTGCACCAATTGGATATGGTGTATTTGATGGAACGTTCATATATGGGCTGCAAAATAGTGGGAACGTTTTGAATGGTCATTTCATAGTTCAAGTTGAATTTCTTAGAAGAAAACTCACTTATAACCAGTAATTCCAGCCGTCGGATACGGTGCCGCTTGTGATCCTCCTGTTGGATACGGTATCGTTGTTGACGATGTCGGATACGGTGTTGGCATTGCAGGCGTCGTTGAGGGATATGGTGTTGGAGTTGAATTTCCAGTTGATGGTTTACTGGCGGACTGACTGGTTGCATTTGAACTACTTCTGGCGAAAACTGGGCACTTTTCTTGGAATACCATTGCCATCATGTAAAAATAGGGGAAATTAGATAAGTTGCTGGTCCAAAATTGTCATGTTTTTAAAAATTATTCATTTGTTAAAAAAACAAGATCTAATTTTAATTTCCCTCGTAGGACAACTTTTAAAAAAGCAAAATTTTAAAAACTGATGCATTTCCTCCATCAAGTAGTACGAAAAAAATCAATAATTTTCACAAGTTCGTTTTTAGAAAAGTTTAATACGAAAAAGTTAAATATAAAAAAAATTTCAAGGATCTTGACCAAAAATCATAATTATTCACTTTTTCTTAAAACTTAAATCAAAAACTTATCTGCAACAATCCACTCAAATCGTAACCCGGAAATCTCCACTCGTTCAAATATGGCAAAAATACTCGTCCTTCTTTGTTAACGTGTTCAGACTCCTGTAATTCAATAAAATTGCATCGAAAAATTGAATGAATCAATTTTTAGGGCGCGAGTGAACAGAAAAAAAATGTTGAAAAGAATGACACAGCGGCGAAAAGGAGTGGGGTGGTGTCCACAGTTATGTTTTTAGAAAAGAGCGTCATCGACGTCCTCCTCAACCAAAAAAAACTTTACAATTCTATTATAATTATTATGTTATGGATTTTTTCGCTTTTTTGATTATTGCCTCCTGATTTTTGTGGTTTAGAAGGTGAAAGAAATGTATTTCTGAAATTTTAAGTTAATAAAATGAGCATTTATATTTTTACGCTCATTTTCATAAAACTAAATCAGCCATAGTGTAGACGACAACAAGAATTAGCTAAGAAAAACTGTAAACCGACTATTCTCAATATAAAAATTGTTTTAAAAGAACTAATGTTTTCTCCGTGACTTATTCTAATAAAGTATAAGTGAATTTCATAATTATCATTAAAATTACAATTAATTCACATAATTCCCAGTATTCGTTTTTTTTTCATGAGTTTCCACAGAAGAGCGCTTCCAGTTTCAAAAAAAAAACACTTTTACAACGAAATCCCTTCTAAAAATCGTTTAAAATTAACCTTTATAACCATTGTAGCCGTTGGATTGACAAAACAAACTGGTGCATAATATGGATGAGTTTCCCAAAGATATACTGTCACTGGAATGTTGTAGCAATTTCCCTGCAAATTGACTTTAATTGCAAGTATAGAAATAAACAAAATGACTCATTCGGCAACACATTGGACGTAATTTTTCGTCATTGTGTTCACGAAATATACTCCGAGTGAGAACTTGTAAGCTTTTTTTTTGAAAAATGTTCATTTGTCATTCATAGAAACTAAAAAATGGCGAACATTTTAAGCGACTATGACCAAAAACTCCTCAAAAACTTTAAAAGTGTGAAAAAAAAGCCGATTGTGTATAATTTTTGCCTTTATTGATTTAAATTTGAAAGCCGGGACGTAATGAACGTACCTATAAGGAAAAACAAAAAAAACCATGGAACGGTGCCAAGAAATATAATTTTGTGGAGAACGATAGCCTCAACAATCAGCAAGAAAATAGAGAAAACCTCAAACTAAAAAGATGCGAATTTTGGTACGTTTTCGGCACAAAGTCTTATTTTTTCTGGGTATCATTGAACTGAGAATCGTAACCCTGTTTTCCAGACAATAACATGTGATATTTTTACTTTTTTATCTCAATACTCCAATTCATTTTAAATAAAATAATTTTAAAAATCTACCTTATAATACACTGGAATTGTGCCTTTAAGTCGAAATGAATTATTCCTTCGTTTTCCATCTGGAAACATGAAGCTCTCTGTACCCGGTGACAAATCTTTGAACTGGTTCAATGCTCCCATAATGTCCTTTTTCGCCGAATCCACGTATTTTGCACCGGAACGTTGTAAACATTGTTGAACCTCGAAATAAATTACAATTTTCAAAGATTGATTGATTTTTTATCGTATCTTCATATTTGAGATTTCACAATATCACAAATTCCAATTTTTTTTTAAAAGTTACCTGATGACTTGACATATTTCTCCCCCAATTATGATGTTCTCTTCTCTTGTTTCTCTATCCGGTTGTGAAATCGGAGCTGTAAAAAAAACTGCAAGATTAATATTAATAATTAAAGTCAAATTATTTATAACGCTACGAAAAGAATGACATTTAGATATTTACAATCGGGATACCATTTTTATGATCGGTGGTCTTTTACTTGCGCGAGAAAATTGTTGTGAGATGAGTCAGTATTTTAATAGGTGACATTAAAAAATGAAGGGTTTTTGATTAATCAGCGTGAACTTGTTTGTTTATTTTGGAAAACGTGTTAGGTAGTATTTAATACTTTCCCTTAAAATTTTCTGGAACAAGGAAAAACAGTTCAAAAATCGATAGAAACCGGGAAAAAAAGTGTCGAAACAATGGCGGCATGAAGGAGGAAAACGGTGTACAAGCGGTCAGAGAAGAGACATATTGCATTGTTCATTGAGACGATGCGATCAGTCTGCGTCTCTGACACACCATCGAATCCAGCAGTGAAATGAGTTCGCGGGGTGCTTCGCTTGCTTTCTTGCTTGTTCCGACGATTTCGGGGTGATATTTCCGATTTGATGGGTAGAGCGCAGAGAAACGAAGGAACACGAAGGACATGGAATTAGAGGGGGCATTGGTAGAAGGGAAAGGGACCGCACTCGTTTCTGCTGTCTCGTTAGTTGTCAAGCTTGGTTTAGCCTTTTTACAACGTCCGTTTTTAGAAGATTTCGTCATTTTTTGCTCCAATTTATATTATGTGTTCAATTTGTTTGAATGATTCGTAAAAAAAACATTGAAATTAAAAAACGTTATAAAAATTTTACAGTATTTTTTAAAGGTGCACTGTAAATTCTTTATTGTTACAATAATCGTTTCGGGATATTTTAACAATTTTTTGCTGCGTTTCTTTAAAATTTGTATTCGCTTTGAAACCTTCGCATCTTTTTTCTTTACCTCCCTTTAATGAAATTTTATTGATTTGAAAAAAAAATGATTTTTTCAGTGTTTTTTTTTTGAAATTTCCGTTGACACGGGTCGCAATAGAGGAGGGGCATAAAGTAGGCGGACAAGCGGAGTTCTAACGGAGAATAATGTTTCCGTTTTTGGCGCCGATCAAGCAAGGAACTCATGTGTAAGTTGTTTCTTTAAAAAAATAAATAATTAGATTGATTTTGCACATTTTATAGCAGAAGACATGGAACACAAATTTTTGTCGAATTCAGTAGCTATGCAGATGAACCACCGTCTATTGAAACTATTGAAGCTGAAACCCGGAGCACGTCATCAGCAAGTGCAGTGGTAGTTCCGAGTTTAAGAAATTTAGACGATACTTCATCGATTAAAAGCCGTAATAGTGAAAGTAATATCAAAATTTTAACATTTAATTCACAAAACTAAATATTGTTCCAGGTAGCTACGAAAAATCGCAAGGAAGCCGGCCAAACAGCCGAGCAAAGTCCAAAACCAGTTTGTCCTCTCTGCCTACATCAGCCCGATCGGAAAAATCCTCACCATTGCCGCCCGTTGCGCCAGTCAAAGAAACTGTTCCACCTATTTCGAGACATAAGAACAAGGGTCTGGAAATGTCATCTGGAATGATGGTTTACATTTTTTTTTAATTAAAAAGAAAAATCGTAATTTTAAGGAACTTTTCGGAGGAGAAAGCGCATTTGGTCCAGGGTCAGCATTCGAAGTGATTCCATCAAATCCTCCAGATAAAAACTTTCATAGGAAGAACATGCTTGGAAAAGATCTTTATCAAAAATCGACGAATGTTGTTGAGAAATCTGGTGAAAATACCGAAAGCTCATTTGATCAGGTAGAAAGTCACGATGCAGCCTATCAACGAGCTATCAAAAAGGCCAGAGGTCAGGATTTGTCACAACCGGGACCCGAATGGTATGACGGATTTGAAAAGATGGATATGGGTGGAATTGGTGAGATTTTTATTTTAAATTGTTTCCTAAGAATTGCGTTGAATTATTCAAAATTTTGCATACAATACATTCAAAATATTAAAAAATAAAAATCACGTAAAAAGCAGATCAAAATATAAACATAAACCTGAAACGGAAAAAATTTCAGATGTGAAAATAAAAAATTTGACATAAAATTCATTTTCTCATTGAAATATTTCTCTATTAACAAAATTCGATTTCTCTTAAAGCAAATTCTCGAAGTTTCATATTGTTTTCAACTTGAAATTTAAAAAAAAATTAAAGCAAAACTAGATTTGTTCAACTTTGCCAAAAAATCTGAATTTTGTTAGCCTTATGTGAATTTTAATTCTCTAAAATAAGTGAAATTTCAAAATTATACGATTTTTTCCAGAACTTCCTGATCCAAATTGTCCAGCAAAAAAATTCCTACAAAACTTGGCTTCAAAATCGAGTCCAGATGAACCGAATGATTGGATAGATGCCAAAGAGGATGTTTTGGCGCAAAGCCAAAAAACCAACACAACTTCCACATCGACCAAGTTCGAGTCACTTCCTGGTCCGGATATAGGTGCAGAAGAGGAGGAGGTATTCAATTTTACAATCGTTTTCCTCTCTGGCCTTTAGTGGCCCCTTCCTGTTTGTTGCAAAAAGTAGAACTTTTTCAACAAGAGTAAGTACGTCGTATTTTTTATTCATTAGGTGTCATCTGAAGGCCGTGAAAAAAAGAAAAAAGGCTATTAATTTTTGAGAGAATTCTTTTCGCTCTGTTTTTTCCCACAATGTTGACAGAAATTGCATGTTAAGCTGGAGCTGGGAAAAGGAATTGGGGATAATTGTTTGAAGAAGAATAATTAAAATTGGAATTGGAAATGATGAAAGGGCTACTAAAAGAAATTGAGAATATGAGTAGGATGGAGTTTTTAAAAAATACATTAGCCCTGTGAAAATTTATAAAATCACTACTTACATGGAAACTTTTGAGCATCTATCAAAAATGCGCTGTAAAACCAAACAAGCACTGTTTTTAAAAATCGATTAGTACTTTCATGCTATTTTTTGATAAACAGTAATGGAATTGAGAATTCATTAAAGTAATTTTTTTTTTGTAAATTTTCACTTTTTTATTATTTTTTTGGAACTCGTTTTGGAGTCCTACCGTAACGTAGATTTCTGAATATATTTTTGGAAAGTTCAATGATTTTTTTTCCGCCAAACTTCGAAAGAAAAAATCAATGTTCCCCTCTTTTTGCAAAGTTTTCGGTTTCGTAACAGTTGAACAAATAGATGTTTCGAATTGGGGCATAAAATTGGCATTGCATGTCTTCTCGACTATTTCGACATTTTATTCTTCTTTCCTTTTTTTGCAGGAAGAAGAAGAAGAAGAACCCGAAATTGTCGCCGTTGACTCTCCGACTGCAGAAGACGTGGAGCAAAAAGATGGCTCCGAACAAGGAGCATCAGACAAACAGAGCAGAAATGGAACATCTCGACGAGAAAGTGACGATGATGGAAGAGATGCAGACGATGAGAGTGGATTTGGTGGCAGGGACGCAGACAACAACGCTGGTGGAGGAGGAGGAGAAGAGGTCGAAAAAGGACAAAAGCAGAAAGATACTGCATGTGGTAGTGGCAGCGGTGAAATGTCGCTTCTGATCAAAAACGCTCAAATTATCAATGATGATGCGATTTTTGTGTCGGATGTTCTGGTTCAGGATGGAGTTATTAGGTTGGTTCATTTTTTATTTGTTCTTTTAGGCGATGTTTAAGCGAATTTTGAAAATAAAACTAGAGTTCGAAGCAGATCTTGCAAACGATTATTTCTGAATTTACGCCGAATTTTGGAGAAAAAATATTTTTCCGAAGCAGAAATTTGTCCCATAAATTGTTAAGATAAACTTGTAGTCGTGATTTTCAAAGCTATTTCTACATTCTTCCGCTCACAATTGTTTTTTCATAAAATTTATGCTTCTAAAATCTTCAAAACATTAATTTAAAAAAAAATCAATGAAAAAATGGAATTGATCTAAAAATTTCGAAGTATCTCAGCTCAAAAATGCTCAAAATTTGAAAAGAATCAGATTTGAGCAACAAAATTAATTTTTAGATGTAACTTGTTCCAATTTTTTCTTAAAAAATCAAAAACAGGTTTAGAACTTTAATTTATTTAAAAAACAAGTTAATAACTTTATTATTTTGTTATTTTTTTTTCAAATTACAAATTCCTCATTTTTTCCCAAGTAAATTGAAATGTTGCCGTTTATTAAACCCTGAACCTTCAAATTCAATCTTTTTTTAGAGTTTTTTTTATCCTATAAATCTCCACGTTTTTCTCTTATTCTCAGTCTCTTTCATATATATTTTTGTATTGTGAAATAAACAAAAACTGAGTGCTATTGTTCCTCGTTTGTCTATTTTTTTGGCCGCATCTCTTTTAATTTGTCCAAATATCCTAAATGGGAACCAATCAATTAGTCATCACCTTTTGTTGTTGTTTTTTATTTGCGGGGAACTCATTCACTCGATTCACTCAATGATTTTTTTTTCGGGCTTTATAACAATTTTTCGATGGAAAAAAAAACACATTGCCTTTCTTGGAATTGAGGCGTGATGTAATGCGATATGTGTGTGCTTTTCTGCTCTCATTTGGTACCGGATAGCAAATTTTATGGGGTGGAAAAAGAGATGAAAATGGGAGATATGAGCATGTTTGGAAATTATGATGTTTTTGGCGGTTTTGAGAATATTTAAATAGAGTGGGAAGTTTTGAATGAATTTAAGCTATTTTTTTGAAAAATTGAAAAACGTTAATAGAGTTCAGAATTAGTACTTTTTAAACTATCACTTTTATTTAAAGGAACATTTTGTTTCTCGAAGTTTGTGGAAAATATTGATTTTTGAAGAAATTCAAATTAAATTCAGGTAGTTGAAACCTTTAAACAAATAATTTCAGTATTTTACTTTTGATAATTCGGAATTCAAAATTTAACCAATATCTTGCGAAACTTGATACGAAACATTTGAAGTAATTGCCAAAATTAAAAACACTCGAACCGCTTCTTTTAAACCCCCTTTTTACACAAAATCTCATTTCAAATGAACATATCCGGTCATCATTTGTCATTTGAGTCCCCCCCCCTTCTTCTTCTCTTTCACAATCCTACAATTAGAGTTGGATATTAGGAGGGCATTAGGCATCCGATGTTCGTGTCATGGACTTAAGAAGAGCAGATGTGAATATTGGGGGAAGGAACATTGGTTTTTAGAAAATTTGGTTTTTTTGGAAATCAAATTGAAGGGGGGAAATGTCAGGATGGATTTGGGAAACACGGCGTTATATAGTAAATTAGGCAGGATGTAGTGTTCGGCGAGGAATGTGTTTCGGATGCGGGATTTATCTGAAATCGCATATGAATTTCTGTAGGTCTACTAACGAGCTCATATGTTGATGGAAATTATTTCCTGCTAATAAAAAGCACAGCATTTTTTAGTCGGATTTAAGAGAATATTTAATTTTTAGAGTTCAGGGTTTTTTTAAATTCAAAAATGAGCAAAATTTTAATGCGAAATATGCTAGATATTTGAAAATTCGAATTATCAAGTAGATTTCATTATATTTTCGGAATTATTGATTAAAAGTTCTTAAATTTTTAAATTTACAGCAATGTAGCGTCAAATATCGATGCACCAGCTGGGACTGAAATCATCGATGCTTCTGGAAAAATGCTCCTGCCTGCTGGAATTGATGTTCATACGCAGTTGACAGCACAACAGTCGGCTGATGATTTGGTTACTGGATGTAAAGCAGCATTGGCTGGTGGAACGGCAACTGTAAGATTTTTTTCTGTTTAATTTTTGACATCAAAAACCAGTAATTTGTAGGTTGTTGAAGTGGTGACACCAAGATCTGGTGAATCATTGCTTGCCGCATTCAATAGGGTCAAAGGATCGTTGGATAAGGCGATTTGCAATGTTTCGCTTTCTGTTACAATTAGCCAATGGTCTGATGCAACGAAATCAGAAATGGAGAAACTAGTATCTGAAGGAGTGAATAGTTTCATTATCGAATTATCGGATGATGATAAAATCTATCAATGTTTCGAACAATGTCGGAAACTTGGAACGCATGTTAGAATATTGCCGGAAAATCGATCGATCGTTTCGATTTTGGAAAGGAAAATGCTGGCTCTGGGAGTGAGTGGACCGGAAGGATATCCACAATCAAGGCCAGAAGAATTGGAAGCGGATAAAGTGAATAATATCTGTGTTTTGAGTCAGTTGGCAAATTGTCCAATTTCGATTATATCGGTTTGTTCTGCCGAATCGATGCAGTCTATTGAAAGGGCAAGAGGAAACGGAACTTTGGCGCATGCTGAAATTGCAACGGCAGCTATTGGAGCAAATGGAAGCGGATATTTGGAAAAAGATCTTAAACAGGCGTCGGCTCATCTAACAGATGTTCCACTGAGAAATGGGGCATCAGATCGATTGATTTCAGCATTGTGTAGTCAGCCATTAGTTGTTTGTACTTCGGGACATAAAGCAGTTTCATCGGCTTCAAGAACATCAGCTAAAGATTTCACACAAATGGCAAAAGGTACAACGGGAGCTGAAGAAAGAATGGCAGTCGTTTGGGAAAAGGCAGTTAGGAGTGGAAAAATCGACGCCATGAGGTTTGTGGCGGTAACATCATCGAATGCTGCGAAAGTGTTCAATTTGTACCCAAAGAAGGGGAGAATTGCGGTTGGAGCCGATGCAGATTTGGTGATTTGGGATGGTGGAGTGAAGAGGAACTTGTCGGCCAGTTCTGGACAATCATCAGTTGACGTTTCGGTGTTTGATGGAATGGTTGTACATGCAGCGGTGGGTGCTATTTATAAATATGTAGTGGGGGAGCTTCCGAAAAATATTTAGGAAATTATATAAAAGAATAATTCCACTTTATAAGTTAATTACATAGATAATTAAACTAAAATGGAAATAATGATTTTTAAATAACATTTCGAAGGTTCGCTATAATTTAATTTATCCGCGATTTTTTTGTAATAATAATATTTAAAAAATTTCAGGTTATTGCCACAATTGTTGGAGGTAAAGTGGCATGGCAAGATGGAAGTGCCAAAGACCCGGCATCTGGCGGATTTTTGGCATTGGCTCCAAATAGTCCATATCTTTTTAGTATGGTTAGTCAGAGGGATAAGGTAAGAACTTTCGTTTTTTTTAAATAAAATTGAAATGGGAAAAAATGTCTAATGTAAACTTTCCTTTTTGTTACACTATATTTAACCTGTGGCAACCAGAAACAAGTTCAAGGGGCGCTAACATATAGGCGCCACTTGCACTTTGTTCGGCAAGTGGCCGCGTGGCGCAATGGATAACGCGTCTGCCTACGGAGCAGAAGATTGCAGGTTCGAATCCTGCCGTGGTCGAAACTTTTTTGCTTTTTTTTTTATTAATAATTTAATTTTTTGCAGTTTGGAAACGTAGAGAGAGTTGAACGAGATGCTGGAACATCGAAACCTGTGCAAAATGGGCATAACGTTTCAAAAGCTGGCGATTTTGATAGAGATAGAAATAGGAAGCATTTGATGGAGTCAAGCATTGATTTTGGAGGAAGTGGAGCGTCGAGGAATAGGAATCCACCTGGTGGAAGGACCACTGGATTCTGGTGAAAAATAAATTTTGTATTTTTTGCTGTATTTAAGATTTTGTACTGATGATTGTTTTATTTATAATTAACTAGTCTCTTTCTATTTGGTCAGTAATATCATTTTGCATAAAATTTCGAGCTTTTCAGTGTTTTCTTTTTGTAATTTTTCTCTGTAAAAGAATCTCAGAATTTTACTTTTTCTATCCACAATTGCATGATTCTATACATTCCGTGAGCATAATTTTATTATTATTTTTGTGTGTCAGAACTTTTATTCTATCAAGAGCTTGAGAAGTTTTCTTTGTTATATTTGGAATTTCAAACTGGAAAATAAAGGTTTTGGGGGTCCTGAAAAAATGTAAAAATGATTTGCGTCAATATTCTTCAAAAATTGGCCGAGTTTCCTCACAGTTTGTATTTCTAGTCCAAATTTCGCATTCTACGGTTTCAGCATTTTCAGTTTTTTTGTATTAAACTAAAATTTACTACAGATATTTCGAATAAATGATAAGAAAAGCCACAAATATTTTTAGCTCAGAATGAACTAGAATTTTAGATATGAGTCATAAACGACACTATTTATTTCGTAACACTGTACAACAAACAAACACCAGTTATTTTGTGGAGAAAGAAAACTATTTATTTGTTTTCGAAAATTTTATAATCTTTACTTTCTACTTTTTTCTTACCTTCATAAACAGTACTATTTTTTTCAGAAAATAGAATGCATTTCGTCAAAAAGGTGCCAACAAGTGAAGAGGAACGAGCGATTAAGAAAAAGGAGAATGATTTGAGAGCTAAGAAATATCTGCATATTAGAGATAAAATTGTTGATAAAAGGGCTAAAGGTAAGATTAGTTTTAAATTATAAAATAAGTAAAATTCGAAATTTGTAGGAGAATATGATGATGAAATGTTGCAAATTACGCAAGCAGTTTTGGAAAAGAATGCTGATATTTACACGTTTTGGAATATTCGGAGGACAGTTATTGAAAAAAAGTTGGAAGAAAATGAACGGGTTCAAAAGGTTGGTTAATTTTTTTTAAAATTGTTTAATTGAAAAACAATTCGATTGCAGAATGATAGTATTTCCGTTGACGATAAAGAGAAGTCGAAAGAATCTATTGATAATTTGCTCAGTGGAGAGTTGTCACTGTCTTACGAATGTATAAAGGTGAATTGTCGAAAAAATCTAAAATGTTCTCAAATTTCACATTTTCTAGGGAAACCCAAAATCGTACTCTGCATGGTTCCAACGATCATGGGTCCTTCAACGTCAAAAAAATCCAGATCTGGAGCAAGAATTGCAATTGTGTCAGCAGGCCCTGAAACTGGATTGTAGAAATTTTCATTGTTGGGATCATCGTCGAATCGTCGCGCGAATGGCCAAGAAATCTGAAGTTGAAGAGCTGAATTTTTCGAATAAATTGATTGAGGATAATTTTTCGAATTATAGCGCATGGCATTATAGGTTACTTATTATTCATTGAAACGTTTTGAAAAGATTGAAATTCAGATCGATTGCAATTCAAAAACGGCACAATGAACTCACTGGTGAGCTGATTTTGGATGATAAAACGATCGAAGAAGAATTGGAGGTATATTTAATATAATTTTACAAAGAAAACACATTCTTTTCTATTTTTTAGAAAGTGAAAAATGCGTTCTACATGGATGCTGAAGATCAGAGTGCATGGACTTATACAAGATGGTTGTTGGAAGCGGGGTCTGGAAAAGAATTTTGTAAGACTTAAATAATTCTGAATATTCAGTTTTAATTTCATATTTTAGTACGTCCAGAATCTTCAACTCCAGTTTCCTTGATTTCGGTTAATATTCGTCCATCGTCAACGACATTTGTTTTCACGAGGGCGGTTACGTTGGAGACAGTTTTGACCTTTGTAGATGTTGAGACAAATGAGAATTGGAAAGCGGTGAGTTTACTTTTTCGGAAATATATTTATTCGGCTTAGTTTCGATGTAATTTGAAACTGTATTTTTTCGAAGTGTAAGGAATTTTCATGAATTTTAGACCCCATGATTTCTGAAAGCTTATTACAAAAATTTATAGTATTCATCGACATCACCACGACCGACATGCAGTAAGGTATGGAGATATTTGGGCGAAACAGAAATCCGCTATATGAAGCGTCAAGATTTGGAGTTTTCAACTGGAGAGTTTGTGGATTTGGAATTGTTGGGAAGGATATATGATTCTGAAGCAGTTAAAGTGCCGCAATCGATTGAAAAGTTGTTGGAGGATTGTAAGATGTTGACGCAATTGGAGCCTAATAATAAGGTAAATTTTCTTCAAATGATTACTGTTTCAAGAACGCTTAATTCGATTGAAACATGCAAATGTGTCATAAATAACATTAATTTATAAATTGCTTTGAAAATTATTTCTAAAAAAAGAACTAAACGAAATGGGTTCCGAGAGCCGCAAACTAAGTACTTAAATATAACAGCACCGGTAGTGTGTTGATTAAATACCTAAAAATGTTTAAAAATGAGTAACTATTTATATGGATATTTTTCAGTGGCCAATCTACATGAGAACTCTGGCTTTGATGGAATACCAAGCGAAAGAATCATTTAACGAAATTATGGAAAATCTGAAGAAGCTGGAAACAGTGCTGGACACTAATCGGGCGGAGGTTTAACTGGAAATTTGTAAACATTAGAAAAAATTAAACTTTCAGCTCTACAAAAGTGTTGCATCCAGACAAGCATTAAATGAAGCTGTGAGAAATAAAGGAGCCATCGAGAAATTGCTAAATGATAAAAATTACATTTTTGATGGACGGTATCTGAATTTGACATCGTAAGTGACATTTTTCTGCGAATTTCATAGAAAAAATGAATTACAGAACCGAAGGAATTGAGTACCTCGCTGGATTGATTGAAAACGCGGATTTCAGTGGGAATGATATCAGAGAGTTTGGAAGAATCGTTCTACCAAATGCAAAAAGTTTGACGTTGAATGAGAATGAGAATTTGAAATGGTAATATATCCTAGTCTCAAAAATAAAGAAGTTCACAACCTATTTTCCAGTCTATCAGCAACACCGAACCTTGCAAGCCTTGAAACCCTTCAAATCGCTTCAACCGGAATTTCAGAAACTGCTGAAATTACACCATTTTTGGGCAACCATTCACTTCAGAAGATTATCATTTGTGAAACACCTCTTGCTGAAAAAGCAGACGAAATTCGCGGGAAATGGCCAGAAATGAGAGTAATTCAACATTGGCTTTAATTTTTCACTTTTTTTAATTGCTGATCAACTTGTAATTGTGATAATTTATATGCATTTATTCATTTTTGAACGAAAATGTTTTTAAAAATTCGTTTAAAAATGCAAAGAAAGTAACAAGAACCCGATACATCACAGTTTAGATAAATTAAAACCCCTAAAACTGAAAAATAAACCCCAAGAATATAACAAACAAAGAAAGGAAAACCTAACGAACATCACAGATCAATATACAAAAAGAAAACATAAATACATAAAAAATTTCAATAAATACTAAAAACAAATGTTTGTTCTAAAAATTATCTCACATATTTTAAGTGAATACGGATTAAACAATAGGCAATATTTCGTGTTATCACCCGGGTGAAAAATTGAGTAAAGAATCTCATACAATTGTTTCATAGATTTTTAGATTAATTTACCACAGGGACTAGGTTTTTTTTAATTTGGATTCCTATGCATTACCCATTTTTCTACAAAATATTTTCTTCTGTTTCATCGTCGTCAAAGACATCATCATCGTCATCGTCGTCATTATTTACTAGTTTTTGATATTCTATATTTTTGGAAGATGTCGAATGATCACTCTGTGCGGCTGGATAGTAGGAATAGACTACAACAGAGCTTATCACTAGAAATACGCCATAAAGAAGAAACATTGAGAGAACTCGTTCGCCGAGAAATATAGACACGATTGATGTGGAACCTGGAAAAATATGGATCAATTGGAAATTTTGTTGAGAATGGGAAGCTATGTTTCGTAACTTAACTTCAGAAATTAGTTTATAAAAAATTGGTCATGTTCAAAAATAAGTGGAACACTGTCTTTAAAGTTTTTAAAAAGAGATTTCGACCTGGAGTATTTCAATTTTTTTGCTAAACGGGCCCTCAATAAAACATGTTTTCTTTTAAAATCTGTTAAAGGAGGGCTTTACGGAGATAATAAATGTACCTTAAATGAAAATAGACTTCATTCTCATTCCAAATCTGTTTTTAAAATTCTCTGAGACCACCTAGAAGCCGAGAAAATGAGCTTCAAAACAATGGCCTAGAAAAATGTGTCCACCTGGCCGAACTTTTTCCTATGAGCTTTTTTCGCGTTTCGTTAATAACAAGGTATGCAGAATACTTATATTAGTCCTTTTTTATGTTTTTTCATCTTAATTTATGTTTTTTTTTCATTTTTTTGGATTTTTCATGTCAGTGGACTAGTTTTCGCCAGTGGACACTTTTTCTGGGACATTTTTCGTTTTAGGACATTTTAAAAACAGATTTGGAATGAGTATGAAGTCTATTTTCATCCCAGACACATTCATTAGCTCCGTAAAGCCCTCCTTTAATTACTGTAAACCTTAAGTAAATGTAACTTTACAAACATCGATATTTTTGTCGAACACTGATACATTTTTATGGTCAAATAATTCACTTTTGAAAAGAAAGTGTATTCTTACCAATGGCAATAGACTGGCAATACGTTTTCATAACATTATCTGCGTATTTCATGACCAAAGATATACATAATCCACCAACTGAATTGAGTAAAGTCACTAGCCAAACCATCCACGTCCAGCCTTGGAACATTCCATCTGAATACAATAAATATATTCATACAAAATGACACGTTAAAAATTACCTTTCTGAATTTTCGTCCAATCCGACGCCAACATTGTAACACCAGCGAAAAACAGTGTCAACATCGATAGTCGAATATTTTGTACCCATAAATCAGCTTTCGAGTTTTTGAGCATTTTCTCGAAATAGACGCCAGCAAACGCACTGGTCCAACACATTCCAAGAACTGCTAGAATACCGATTAAGAAGTTTCCGGCAATTGATTTATGAACATTGGTTTTATCTAATTGGACCAGAATTACACCGAGCATTGCGATGAAAAGAGCCGCCCATTGTTTCCATGAAAGTTTTTTGGATAACAGACAAACGGAAAGGATTGCTGTTGTTAGAATTCGGAGTTGTAGAGTTACCTGGAAATAAACGTCTTATTGAATCAGTAACTTTTAAAAAATCATGAAAAATATAATTTTTGAAACATTTGCATGTTCAACAACCTACAGAATAAGTTGTTGGATCAATATTCTCCAGAGCAATATAGTATAAATTATTCTGTATCGCATAGACAACCGCTGGAACGGCAACCTTCAGAGTTTCCAACTTTTCCACAATAATGCTCGAATGTAGAGTTTTGGAAGCTCTGAAAAGCGGGAAGGGGTAATAAAATGTTAATAAATCAAATAAATACATACTTTCGAATTCCTCGACTATTGAAAACTACAATAATTAAGCAGAATAACAATTTCAGCACTTCCATCATGAAAACTGATGTTGTGGAAAGAAAATGAGTCTGAAATAAATACCGTAGATCAATTTTTTAACGAATTTAAAAAATCAAAGGAATAAATGACACATTGTCTTTAAAAATTGTTTAAACTACTTCGAGACTATGTTCATACCTTATTAGCGATTCTGACCAAAAAGGGCATGGCCGTCGAGTGCAGAGTTACCAAAAACATCGAGATAATTTGAATAGAGCATAATTTTCGAAATATCTGAAAAATTAAACAATTAAAAAACTTCAAAAAGTCCAAAAAACCCAAAAACCATGCAGCCATCGCCACCTTTCCACATTCGACATTTGATACAAAATAAGAATATTTTGAAAGGTAATATGCATGTTACTTTTTTTTCTTCTTTCGTTGTTGTACAAAGCACACAAAAACGTTGAATGTGTTTCAACGATCGCATTCACTGTATGATTTTTGTTTGGTTTACGAAAAAAAAATTTGCCACGTTCTTATTAAACGGTATGGATTTTGGATGAAATGGAACGAGGGAGTGTATGATTTTTGAAGGCTAAAGATTGTTGAACTTCAATAATGAATATTTTGAGTAAATTCAATACAATTTTCGTTTTTTTTTCATTTTTTTAATATTCTTAAGGATAACAACGCTTTTTATTTCTAAAATTTTGGAAATCAAAATTGATTTTAAATAATCTACAAAATTGAAGAAAAATCAAACTAGTCCGCAGGAGTGAAAAATCCAAAAAAAATGAAAAAGCATAAATTGCTTTTAAAAAAACCATTAAAAAAGGACTAATATAAGCATTCTGCATAACTATTTATTAACGAAACACGAAAAAAGCTCATAGGAAAAATTTCGGCCAGGTGGCACCTTTTTCTAGGCCATTGTTTTGAAGCTCATTTTCTCGGCTTCTAGGTGGTTTTAGAAAATTTTAAAAACAGATTTGGAATGAGAATGAAGTCTATTTTCATTTAAGGTACATTTACTATCTCCGTAAAGTGCTCCTTTAATAAATAAGAATCTTAAGAAAGACAAAATAAAAGAATTACTTTGTATTTTTGAAGTTCTTTCTTTCATTTCACCATGGTACAAAAGAAACATAAAAAAGTTTTTAATAATATTCCAAATCAGAAAAAATATAAAATTAATTTAATTTTGTAAGTTTGAAACTTTTCTAGAAATCAACTGCAAACACTTTCCGTTATCAGAATTTTGAATTTCAGAATTTTGAAAGGCAGAATTTTATTTTCATTGTTTTCCAATATTTTGTTGTCTTAAAACTCCAATATTGCGATTACTAATGGGAAGCTACCGCCTCTAATGCTCTCAAAAAAGTTGCAAACACCATGAAAGCGTGTGAAGTTCCAAAACGTATTAAATCTATATTGGTCCTCAAATCTGAGACAGTATGGATATTTTTTAAAAGCGACAAAAAAAAATATTCGTATTCTCAATATTCATTAACCCACCCCGTTTCTATCATATACAACTTCTCGATTTATTGTAAGTTTATGCACTGGTGTCCTTGTATTCGTCATTCTGAAATTGAAAAACAATTGATAAAAATCGAAATTATTAAAACGATAAATACAAAAAATATAAAATCCCCCACAACCTTTTCAAAAATCGTACAGAACTGCGTATAGTGACAGATAGCATTGTGAAAAGAGAGGTAGATGACACAAAACCAAAATTTCGGTGCGGTTTATTGTGAACAGAACTCTATGCAAATATTGAAAAAGATGGAGAATATTTATTTTTGTGAAGAATGGTTGATATTTTACCATAAATGATAAAAGGTCTACATTTGACTGATTACTGTTCATATTTATGGCTTACAATCCTAAATTTAACTTCCATACAAAAAATCAATAAAAACGTAGGAAAGACATGCAAGCATAACGGAAAACAACATCGGCACAATTATGATGTTAACATTAAAAAACCCAATAAAATTTGATGTTGATGTACAGATTATATTTTGCACACCTTTAGAAAGGAAACAAATGTGTACTCTTTAGAAAGAATGCATCATCTAATTCTTGTTTTTCAGAATATTTTCCATGGCAACCACAACCAGCTTTCCTATGCAAATTTATATGGGAAAAGGTCCAAATTTTACGGATTTTTTTGATCATGGATATGAAATTATATAAATTTTGGTATGCAAAAGGGTTCAAGATGCGTTTGCACATTTTTTCTCGTAAATTCTCTAAAAATATTCTATAGGAATGCTTTTAAAACATGTACAATTTTTAAGTCAAAGGCAGGATGCCTATTAATTCATGTTTCTGACAAGGAAGGGATTTATCCCCAAATTAATTAAATTTTGGTCAAATTTTGTAAATTTGTTTAGAAAGAGCCCGTTATAAAATCTTTTAATTAATGATTTTTTGGTACTTTGAAGATTCATAAATTCGTTTAAACTTAAAAACAACCGCTGAAAGTTTGTGAACCATTTTTAGTTTTAAAGCAATTTTAAGAAACATTTTTGACAATCTTTAAACATTAAATTTTTTTTTAAAACAGAGAATTTGCATTGAAGATGAATATGAAATTCGATCAGTTGAGAAAAAGTGGTAGAAAAAAAAATCTGTTGGGTCGTATTCTCAATTGAGTTATGGTGAAAAGTAAAAATTTAAATGCTGCCTTTTTGTAATTTTTAAGAGGATCGAAATCATTTTAAAGACTAATTCCAATCTTGCAAAACTTTGATAACAAACCGAATCTGAATCATTTTTTTTTAAATTTTTGATTGTATTTCGTCGGGTTTCAGCCCGGTTCCGAATGAATCAAATATCATCAATAAGATCGTTAAATTCTAATAGAGAACGTGATATTAAACATAATTTTCAAACAAATTAGAGATGACATAGAATGTTTTGAAAAATAATGACAATTCTAATAACTCTTCATGAAAAATAAGCGATTTCGCACTTTGAATTTTTTCATTCGTCAAAACAAGTTGAACACTTTTTTTTATTTGTTTAAAATTCAGAGAATAAAATCAGACAAAAAATGAGATCATATGATAGGAATTTCAGGAAAAAAATTAAAAAGATGGGAATAAAATTAAAATTAAAATCCGTATTTCTCGAATGTGGAAAATGTTTCAAATTAGGCCGTATTCAAATCAAAATGTTATTCTTCGGGGTTCACATCTCTCGGTTGTGGCATGTCTCGTTTTTTGAACATATCATGCCGAATTCGAGGAGAAATTGCTCTGTGAGGCGGCGTGGAAGTTATCATAGAGGGCATATTCGGCACTTCGATCGATGGAATCACATCCATTCCTCGAACACGAACGGCACGATGCTGAAAAATTTTGGAATCATGTATATGTAAAATACTCTGATTTAAAAGATTATTTACCCTTATAACTTCCACCGCACCTACCGGTGACTCCGTTTTTGGCGGGCTTGAAACATCCGACCTCGAATGAGAATTTGCCTTTGATTCACTTCGTTCTTCAACCGGTGTCATTGGATTCACGGCGTTTGCCTGCCATTCGATTGTATGTCCCTTAAAATTTTGAAATGTCTGAGTTCCTTTTTAAATAATAATTTTACTTCATTTTCTAAGCTTGGTGGTGCAGAAAGCAACATGTTATTCACACCATCGTCCATTTTGACCTGTAAACTAAATTTGTGCAAAATAATAAACATTTTAAAAAACGTTTGGGCCGAACCGGGAATCGAACCCGGGACCTCTCGCACCCGAAGCGAGAATCATACCTCTAGACCATCCGGCCACTGCTAAGCTTGCAGTTAGTTGCGATAGACATGTGTGTGCACGCGTGGTTAGAGAGCGCAGACTCACATGTTAACTAGCGAACACTTATGTACTAGTATTTGAAGAAAGGGAAAAAATAATGAAATTCAGAAGAATTTACCTCATTTGTTGTTTGGACCGCCGGTTTTACCCGTTTGCTAGAGTGTAATGATGTTCCAGTTCTTGTTGGAGTTCTGCAAACCAGAAAAATATATATCTCTATTAAAAAATGTCATTATTTATTTATAGAAAATCAGTTTTTAACTCGTTTAAAAATTCATTATTTCCAAGACCATCTTTCTAAAATTTCATATCGAAATCACACTTATTTTTCGAAATTACAAACCTTGATCGGCTTGGCACTTTCTCATTGGAATGGTCTGCTTCATAAACCCGATCCAATCGGTCATGTCCATGAAGTAACAAAATTGCCTGTTCTGTTCCAACTTTGTCGATTGTGTGTATGACCTTTCTCCCAATATTTTTCCAATTATAAATTGCTTGTTTTCTTTGTCGAGCTCTTGTCTTTTTGGTTTGTTTGATGACCATTAAACCTCGAACTTCCATTCCTGATGATCCTTCCTGATCCAAACGAATACTGTATTCAAGTTGGCTGGCTGCCAATCGCTCTTTTCCTACTGATCGTTCCAGAACCATTACGATTTGAGCATACTGGAAATTGTATAATAAATTAGGAAAGTCTTTATTTCAACATTATTTTGATACGAGTTGTTCGTTCAGAATTTATACATCTGTTTTTATTTTTACCATTTGCTCTTTATTATTTCTTACGTTTTATACGACACATAAAATCGGATAATGTCTTTAAAGGAGGGCTTTACGGAGATTATGAATGCGTCTGGGAAGAAAATAGGCTTCATTCTCATTCCAAATCTGTATTTAAAATTTTCTAAAACCACCTAGTAGCCGTGAAAATGAGCTTCAAACAATGGCCTAGAAAAAAAGGCCACCTGGCGGCCGAACTTTTTCCAATGAGCTTTTTTCGTGTTTCGTTAATAAATAGTTATGCAGAATGCTTATAGTAGTCCTTTTTAATGTTTTTTCATCTTAATTTATGTTTTGTTTTTCATTTTTTTGTACTTTTCATGCCTGCGGACTAGTTTTCGCCGGTGGCCCTTTTTTCTAGGCCATTGTTTTGAGGCGTGTTTTCTCGGCTTCTAGGTGGTTTTAGAAAATTTTTTAAACATATTTGGAATGATAATGACGTCTATTTTCATTTAAGCTACATTTATTAGCTCCGTAAAGCCCTCCTTTAAAGCATTCTTCTACTCATATTTCAATTAGTAACCAAATTTCGACAGTTTTTTTTTCACATTTTATCATTTATTTTTACTGTGTATAACAGGATGTTTTTTCGCACTTGTCGATTGTCATTTGATTTCCCAAAGGCTTAAAAAGTGCTTTAAAGAAATAAACAACACCTTAGCTAATTTTGTAACAATTATGTCAAATATTATTGTCACTACTAACATAATTTCAAACACTTCTATTGCCAAGAAAAGATACTCAACGTCCCGCCCCTATGGCACTTTGCACCATTGCATAAAATGACAATTTTATACATATTTTTCTAAAGAGCCGCAAATTAACACCTTACATTTTTTACTAAAGATTTGTGGCGCTTTAACTCATATTTATAATTTCAACAATTTGATTGACAATTGCAGTCCTACGCAAAGGATAACCACTGGTTTTTTTTTTGCGCCTTATCATTTAATTTGTCCCTAAGGGACTGGGCCGAGCTCAGCAGCAGTGCAACGCTGAGACGACCCTTGGAAGGTCGGAGCAAGCCCCGAGTCCTTCCTAGGTTCCAAAAATCATATAACCTTAATTACTTCCATTCGGAAGTATATCGTAGGTTAATACGATAAGAACTGTTACTAAACTTTGATCTTAGCTAATAAGCCGAAGAAGCGATAACTTTTCACTTGAAAAAGTGAATTCTTACGCAAAAACTAATGCAGACAATTTACTGGCGTGCGTCCAACCGCTCTTAACGTGTAGAGCGACAGAGTCGTTACAGCTAGAGTACGACGCAACACAATAACAACACTCTAAATCACACCGACGCTCGTAAATTTTCCTTATCGGCGTCCTATGAAACGAAAATTTCCTAAAAACAATTTTACAATTAAATTATTACTTAATGGCATCCATTAGAATAAATTAAAGAAAAAAAAATTAACACCTAGGCTCTCACTTATTCTTCCTAAAGATGTGTTTCATTGCACTGTAATGGTGTTAAAAATAGGTGTGATACGATAATTTTCCTAAATTGCGTATGATCCGAAGGACCGCTTTTAATACAAGTTAATAAATTCCCCTCAGGCAAAAATATTGCTTGAAATTAGACTACAAAAAGAACATTGATGTCAGTTTATAATGTTTTGCTCAAAAGATCAAAATTTCAAACTCAAAATTTCACCTGCTGTCTCCATGCTTTTTCCGCTTGTGCAATAACTGTTGTATAGGTATTTCCCATCATGGCAATGAGAATGTTAATCATCATAATTGGCATCACAAACATATATAATACAAACAATGTTTTTGTCAATGGTTCATAATTTGCACATGAGAATTCTTCATACTGTAAGGAAAAGTATTTTGTGATTGCTTCAGCTCGAAAAAAAACTAACATCATAACCACCCATCGAAGCACGGAAAAGAGTGATAAATGTCTCCGGAAATGTGTTATACGTATAAATTGTGTAGCCAGAAATTTTGCAAGCATGTGGATTTGTATCTTCTAGTTTTTGTTTGGCATCCATATCTTTGCCCACAAAATAAAAAACTGAAAATGAAGATAGAAAATGTTCAAAAATAAATGCAAACCTTGCGAAAAAGAAACCAAGAAAATTGCTGAAATGATCGCGAAACGAATCATATCTCCAGCAATCATACTATAAATCATCTGAACGAACGGACCAGTCAGTTTTGCACTTCGAGCAAAGAATAACAAAAAGATCCAGGAGCCAGGAAGAGCAAACACAAAGAGAGCTTCTTCGATTTCATGAAGTTTCAGCAGACGGAATGGGATACAGAGAAGGAGGAAAAGATTCGCGATGCAGAAAACAGCTTTTGCTGGTGCGGTTTTCTGAAAAAAGTAGAAATCGTTATTTTTCGAAAATTCCAAAAAAAAAACAAGAGATCTTACCAAATTTCTCAAATATCCTCGCACTCCTTGCGTCCGAATTTCACCAACCTGTTGATAACAGACGAAGAAAACGCAATTCAAAATTGTTAGAATCTCACAGACTGTACGAATCTGAAGAAAAAAAAAACAATAATTTTTTGTGAAGCAAAAACTGCACGGATTTTATAATTTCATTCCGTGAATTCCATATATGCTGTCTTAACTCTGTTGTATAACCTGCTATAGAGGAAGTTAAATGTTTTAAATAATTGTAAGACATTTTTAGGAGTATAAATACAAGAAACTTTTTTTTAAAAACTCAACTTCCGATTGGTTGGTACATTTATTTAATTTTCAAAAAGTTGAGTTTAAAAAGAAACAAAATATTGAAAAAAAAGTTGAAGACCTTCTCTGATGACCTTAAATGGTTGAAGAAAGTTATTCCCAGTTTGGTTTTCTAGGTTACTTCGGTGAAAAAATCACACAATTCCGATTTTTTATTTCCAAATTCATGGAAAACCTAACTTTTACGGTTTAAAATGATATTTTTCTGTAAAACGCTTTTACTCACCCAATCGTCCCATTTTGGGTCTATCATGTACAACCGTTCCAACTCCGTCGGTCTGATATATACAACAATCGACAGTGTAAATAATTGAAAAATTAAGAGCACCAAACGTTCAATCAATTTCCTTTGAGCAAAAGCCTTCCATTTATCAGCCAACAAACGCTGAATTACTTCACTTCCAATCATATCCAAATGTTCAGGGGTTGACCCGTTAATAACTGTCATGAGCGCCGAATCATAATCTGTAAAGGAACTGATTTACAGACAAAATAAGTTTGAAATATTCACTTGTCGACCCATCCGGTTGAATTGTGTCAAGTGTGTTGAGCGGGTAAGCAGAGCATGTCATGTCGGAAAATCTCCAAAATTCCTGGAAAACCACCGTTTTTTCAGACAAATTTCTTGACATTTTCAAATTTTTCATCTGCTTGCAATGTTTCAAAATAATAATAATAACCAACCACTTTCATGATTTCCAGCATTTCTTCGAAAATGTGTTTTCGACCCAATTTCGTAGCCAAAGTGAGTGGAGTGAATCCGGCATGGTTCACAACGTGCGGATCAGCAGGTTTAGCCCAATGACGGACTGCATAAGAGTACATACTCTGGAAAAATACATTTTTGAAAATTTTGAAGATTACAATTCAAGACCTGAATTTCATTCATCCAAATGCAAATTTTTAATGAAACTATACTTCCAGCTACATTTTTTGTACAACTCAAACCCCAAAAAATTTTTAAAATCAAATTGTTAAAAATCGAATTTGGAGTTAATTTACAAAAAAAGAAGATTCTCAGACCCACAAAAATTTTTAACTAATGTTATTGTCAAGGTGAATTTTCTTGGCCGCTCAATTTCAGCGGTTAGCTGGTGCAGCCGATGATGAGCGGGCAAAAAAAAAATTAGCTTGACAATAACTTTTTGGCTACTTCATCTGTACACCTCGATGTCGGTACCTAGTTCAATGGTGAGAATCCAAAAGTTACTTCATTTCGTGTACCCACTTCTGGTTCTTGATTTTCTTGAATAACGGGGGAGGACGTGAGCCCCTAACAGCGGCCCAGAAATTGTTTTTTAAAACTCTCCTAATTTCGTTGAAACATGCACATTACATCATATTTTTGTTTTTCCCGTGCTTCTTTAGTAGACCAATAAATATTCTATCTTCTAAAGTACATTCTTAATATCCAAAGTCCTAGTTTAATAAATTTCTAGAAAAACTTTCATCAAAACAACTGATTAAAGCTCGAGATTTGAATTTGATTCATCTAAATACAATATTATATTTTCAGCGATGTTTTTTGTATAAATTTTTAGGAAAAATACAAAAGTTTGGTTTCGAGCAAATGTGCAAAAATACGTAGAAAACTCACACTGCTGTAATTAATGACGCACATATGAAGAATTGTGTTTCCGAACGAGTCCAACAAATTTGGATTGGCGCCAAATTGAATCAACAAATCATAAATATCCTTATTTCCAAAACAAGCTGCAAACGCAAGTGGGTATTCTCCATAATATGCATATCCTTGATAATCTGTGATTTTGTTGGTCAGCTTGTAATCTTCAGGAAGGAAGAAGTTTCCACAAGCGCGTGCGTTCACATCTGCGTTGTTATTTAGTAGAAGTGACACCGTTTCATAATCGTCATGAACAATGGCAAGATGGAGGGCACTTTGGCCTGAAAATAAAGAAAAAAATCAATATAACTGTCCTCGCACGAAGAATCGCTATATTTTGAACATTTGATGTCTTATTTCATCAGACTTTGGGAGCCAAATCTACGCGCGAACAACCGAAAAATGATTGTAAAAGAATTTAACATAACATGATAACTCAATTGTGTCGAAGTAAATAAATTAATCTTTCGAATTTTGATCGTCAACGCTTTCGAGCTCGCAGTACTTTTTCTCTCAAAACTGCAACAACGAAAGAATTGTTATAGAATTATCGAGGTCCATTACTAATTTTGGTCCATTACCAATTTGTTCAATGTTCACTCTGATCCACTGTGAATCGTGCAAGACGGAGAGTTTCAGATTCCAGACAGTTTTGAGGTGGCCACGGTACTCGTAGGAGTTTTAAAATTTTCTTCAAAAATTAACTGGTGATCTGCTTTTTTTTGAGAAATGAATGGACACAATTTTTGATTTCAATTTCAGAATCAAGAGCTCATATTTGTCAATATTCTGGCATTCCCATGCAACCCCGCATTTATCCTGTTCAATTCTCCACAAAACCATTAAATTTTTCAGAATTTTCTTTTACAAAATAAACCTACCGAACTGCTCATCCCCCAAATACACATCATTCGCCAATCCAGGAAACCGTTTGAGCAAAATCCGGGCGATCTCATAGCACACTTGTTGTTCACTACAAAAAATGTGTTCATGAATCTATTGTTTTGTAATGAAAAGAAATATTTTGTATGTATTATTTCCTTTTTTTCACCTACCGATTCAATAACAAATGTATCAAATTTTCTCCTTCAACACCTCTTTTGTTCAACTTCCATAAAGCGTAATGCTCTTTGAATTTTGTCTCTTGCATATCAATTCCTTCTTCACTTAGACCGAGTTGAACGTTCTGAAAATATTATAATAAACTCGATAATGTAATAGAAGTCAAGGTTTTGAAAGAAGAGAATTTGTCTAGATCTGTTCTCATGGTTGGAACTGTGATGTTTCCAGCTTCCTTTTGAATATGTTACCATCAGAGATATCATTTGAAATTGATGATTTGAACTCAAACACCCACGCAAATTTCCAAAGAACTTCGAATTAAGGACAGTACTTAATCTTTTTTTAGCTCATTATTCATGATACAATAATTGTTCATTCACTTTAGTGAAAATATAGAACATTGTATTCCGTGGGCACTGCTTTCAGTACATTCATTGATGAATCATTCGAGAAGTACAATAAACTACAATAATTCTAAAATGTTCTGTAAAATGACGAATCCTTGACACATCTCTTCCATATACGAACTAGTTTCGATTCAGAGTGAGTACTTCCCAAGTAAAACGAAAGACTAAAAAAAAGTTGAATTCTATACGTACCACTCCCTTTTTCCATTTCACATAATCCGAGTATGTCACAAGTTTCGCCTCATTTCCATCATTGTACAGCATTGTTAGAATCTTCTCCTCGGCGAATTTCAGCACCCCCTCTTCACCATCACGTTCGTAGATGTTGATCAATTCACCACCTGGAAATTTTCAGTAAATTTAGGGGAATTTCCTGAAGATTTGAGAAACAAACCTTTTCGTACACCGACCCATTTGTACAAGTGATTCTTCTCTCGTTCACGATAGAGGTTTGACCATTTTTCGTCCGGATCGAAGGCGAGCTAAAACGGAATATGTTTTGACAAAAGTGATATGTTTTCAGAAGTAAGTGTTTTATTAGAATATTTCTTAAAGCCGAAAAACAAATTATACCAGCATAACTCCTTGGCAATCTTATGGTTTTGAAGATTATCGAAGAAATCTCAGAAAATTATCGCACCCTGTTGTTTAGAGTTCGGGTCAGTAAGGATCAGGAATGGTACTTGATTTTAAAAGAGACAATTCGCCAGCAATATAAATTACTCTTCTAATTAAGTGGAATACAGTTACAAAAGGTATCCAAGAGTACCTTTTTTAAAACTTATAGTTTTAACCTGTCATGTTTTCAGAATTTACAAATCAAGATAAATAATAAAAATGATCATATGACCATTTGATTCTAAACATTATTTATCAAATTTCATAAATTTGAAAATAAAAATAGAAACCCCGGAACGTATTCCTAGTATTCAACAACACTCACCTTAACTCCCTCACCACGCGGTTCGGTTTTGTTCCTCGAGCCAGAAACTCCCATCTAACGCCAATCTTTTTGCTCAACAATTAGCCAATGCTTTTTTTTCAGATCGTTTGTTTTCCTGAACCTGTATCACCTATCTGGAATGTATCTAATTCATGTTAGAATAACAATAAGGAACAAAAATACGATCAAAACAAATAATAAGGAATAACAAGAACATGACAACCACTTTCTTCTAACACCTTTCCCTCCAGTTGCTCACGAAGCCAGAAACGAAAAGAAAATCAATGGTTTTTTTCCGTCTTAAAGAGCCCCGCCCACACTACGTTTCTTTTTCAGCCGTTTGCTTTTCTGCGTCTTATAGCTCCGATTTTTTTCCTTCATCGCTGTTGTTCGTTCCAGAGAGAGAAGGAAAAAAAGGAATGAATTGAATAAGTGCGATTGAAATAAGAATGACAAATTTAATTGATTTTTTTCCTAGCGGAAAATTGGATGGTTTTTTATATGATTGGCTTATTTGCTCCGGCGATTAAAAAACAGTTTGAAAATTTATGGTTTCACATTTCGTTGCATACATAGTTTCATTAAACTGGACATTGTTTTTAAAAAAAAGTTTATGAAATGAATTCACTTATAGGTTCCATATTAGACCAGGCAGAATTAGAATGAGTACCTACACAGGCAAGTCGCCAGGCGCACACGAGGCGTCTGCCAGGTGCGCCCGGGTGTTTGGTGCGCGTCACGCACACACCAGGCGCGCCTCAGCGAACCTTGTTTTGCAATTTTCAAATAGCCTTGAAAAATTAGCTGTTTTCTGCAAAATAATTAAGCGTAGCAACTTGATTCGTATTTTTTCAACATGATGTGTTATTTGAATGTCGTTAAAACATTTGAAATTCAAATTGAAGAGTCGTCAATGTAAAAAAGTTTAGTCAGCTTTATCTATTCAAAAAACAGATAATTGATGTGTTAAAAGTATCCTTAAATAAACAATAGCTTGTTTTCTTTACAACTGTTACTAAAAATCCAATCCTCGTTAGTTTTAGGAAATTTTTAAATAAAACTTTAACATGCATTTTTGACTGAAATTGAATTTTCCGTTATTTTTGGTTTTTGACACACATTATGCAATTTCATGGTTAAAATTGAAAGATTTCAACAAATTAAATGGAAGAAATTATTTTTTGTCTCAAAAACAGAAGATCCGCAATTGGAACCTCATCCGCACGTCAGCGACATTCGCTGTGGCGCACCCCGTGTGCACGTGGCGTGCGCCTGGCGACCTTTCATTTTTATTTTTTTTAGGTGGCTACTAAATGCATCAACGCTTTATGAAAATAATTAGAACTGAATGAAAAAAGCTTGTAAATAATGAGTTCTGTAAATGTTAAGCTAATCTCATTCGAATTTAGAGACCAAATGCTCTTAAATCTCATTTTGCTTTCAAAATATCTTATTTTAGCTGTTAGAATCTTTGAAGGTCAGTATTTGAGTTTTCTTTTTTGTTATTTCTCATTTCTATAACAAATGTATCGAAATTTTGCCATAAAAATCAAATTTCAGACTATTATGTCTGTCATACCGAAAAATAGTACAAATTGGATTTGCGCGCCGCAAAATTGCTGAAATGCGAGCCATGCCCCTGCGTGGGCGGAGCTAACGAAATTTTCAGTTGAAAATTATTTGTTTTTTTCGTTTTTTTTTGCTTTTCTTTTCTTCAAAATGAACAAAAACTTTTTTTTTCTTTTCTATCAATTAATTATATTATTTAGCAATAATTTTCTAATAAGTATTGTAACATATCGTCCACTTAAATAAATATTTTAAATTCAATTTTAGTGAATGTTATTTTCCTTCAATTCTTGTTCAAAATCACTAAGAAACTCTGAACTGAATGTAAAAACCAATTAGAAAATTATGAAACATCGAAGAATTATATTTACCGCTTTGTTACCAATATTCTTCGCATATTTTATGCCGCATTCCTTCTTGGATGTACACAGATATCTTTTACGTTTCAGACGTCAAAATATTCGAAATAACAATGTCAATTAAAAAAGAGCTGTGCTTACGTGCTGCTGAATGCATGGAAGTTCGACAAAGTGTTTTTGCACAAGACAGTTCGCGTAAGTGGGAAGCCTTATATTTCTACATGATTTATCTTTAATTTCAGGTTCATCTCTAAATAATGAAGCAAAAACTGGGTGAAATGATGAAATCACGGAAATAAGGAATACGTCGAGACAATGTAAGCTTATTTCCTTATCAACTAATGTCAATCTCTGTAATTTTCAGAACCATGTTGCTGCCTGCAATCAAACATTAACAAGATGGACTACAGAAAAGATACAAGCAACATGGGCACTGTTCGACATATGAATTTCGGACCATTTTAGTTTAATTACTAGGGAGAGATCAATGCAGTTTTCCTTGTTCGCAGAAAAGTTCTGGACGTAGACGCCGAAAATTCAACATTAAATTATGTTTTTGTGTTTCTATCACCCAATTTCTCGCGTCGGCGACCATTACTTTTCTGTGAACTCAGAGCTGCATCGACCACAACCAGCTTTTTCCCATTTTTGGTAGTTTTTTATGTACTATGAAGTTTTGTACTTTTCAGAACCTTTTTTGGTCTAAGAAATTGTAGTAGTTCCACATTTTTCTTTTTTTTTCACCTCTAAAAACGTTTTCTCATTGTAACATTATCATTATCTTAAAAATGGTTTTTTTTCTTGCTCTTTAAATCCCAAACCGGTGCTTGAGTGTGTTTTTCGCTGTAATAATGTACTTTTTTTCCTAATTTGGCTGTAATTGATATGATTTTGTTCTAAACTATTTTACATTTAAATACATGAATAAATAAAGTTTGATCAATTAAAATACGCGTTAAATACTATCAAATTTACAGAAAAATGAAAAGAGAATGAAGGGAAAGCCAATCCAAAATTTTTTTAAAATGTCGCCAGGTGCGCGTGGCAGACGCCTCCGGCACGCCGCAGCTGGTACGTCGCGCCCGCCACAGCGAACAAAAAAGTTCGCTGAGGCGCGCCTGGCGTGCGCGTGGCGTCCCATTGCGACTTGCCTGTGTAAGTTAAAGGGACTCTTTACTGTTTTTGGGTTTCACTTCCATTTTCATCTTCTTCACAGTATTTGGAAACCTATAGAAGCAAAAAAATTTATCAAAATTTCCTTTTCTAGTATTGTCAACTCAATTATTCTTGATCATTGCGTTCGGAAGGCTGCTCAACCTCAGAGCCGCTCCGCACGAACGCGACGCGGCTGCCGACACTCAGCACACTGGAAAATTTGAATAATTAATTTTCCCGCCAATATTTCAGTGTTGAGTGGGAGGTCGCCGCGTCGCGTGCGTGCGGAGCGGCTGTGATATTGATCAGCCTTCCGAACGCAATGATCAAGAATAATTGAGTTGACAATATACGAAAAAAGCAAATTTACAGGGTAAGGCGGCGAATGGCCTAACCGCTCGGCCGCACGCGAGAGAGCGTGCGAATGTGAGAGTGTTTGCAATTGTTAGGCCATTCGCCGCCTTATCCTGTAAATATGCTTTTTCGTTTTACTAGAAAAGGAAATTTCGCAAAAATATTTTTCTTGTATAGGTTTTCAAATATCAAGAAGAAGATGAAAATGGAACAGAAACCCAAAAACAGTAAAGAATCTATTTAAACAATAAAAAGCTCGAGTTCTAATATTTTCAGAATTTTTTTTGAATTCTTTGACCTTTTATTTTCAATATTCCATGATCATTTTTTTAAAAACAATTTGAGATAATTACCATTCTTAATAAATAGATTTCCTGAAACGAATCCTATCCATTGTATAGTCTCGAAAAAATGTGAAAATTAAAAAAAACACAAAAATTCGAATCGTTTCAATACGATATTAAACTGAAATTGTGGTGTTTATCAGCTTAATACTATAATTCAGAGAAAAAGGAACAACTTCACGAACGAGTTGATTTAGAGAAGACAGAGAAACGGCTATTGGCTGCTTCAAGTTGATATATATCTTGAAATGAAGAGCATTAACTCAAAAAGGGATGTCCATAAAGTACGGTAGATTAAGATGAGGGAACTTAAATATGGTCATATATTCGGCTTCTGATTCTAAAATTAAGATAAACAGCATTAACTAAAATTTAAAAAAAATGCAATTTTTAGAGCTTCCTAATAATTTTTGAACGTTCAGAAATAAAATAAAGTTAATTGACTATACAACTTTTTTAAAAATATTTTTTCAACAAACTCCAAGAAAGTTGCGATATGTGACCAAGCGTTAATAACTTTGAAATTTCGAAAATTTCTGCTCAACTGAAGGCTTTTTCACACGCAGCGAATTAATAGTTAGAATGAAGGTGGGATTTTGAGGTTTGGCAGACGTAAAAAAGTGGTAACTTAAAAATCAAGGTGGGGTTTTTTTTCTAATTTTTTGGTCTTTACAAAATTTGAAATTTAAAACAAGAAAAATATGTTTGAATTGAAAATTTTATAATTTAATATCTGACCTGTTTTTAGAAATATTTTAGTAATTGTACTCGTTACCAGACAAAAAACGGAAAAAGTTTGATTTGATATTATGGATCATAACCAGGGTAATGATTGAAAAAATGAAAGGATGCGGATTTGAGCACATTCAGTACGAACAGGATATCAATTATTCTCAAGGAAAACTCCTGGTTATTCTTTGCTATTGTCAACTCAATTATTCTTGATCATTGCGTTCGGATGGCTGCTCAACCTCACAGCCGCTTAGCACGCACGTGACGCGGCTGCCGACACTGAACACACTGGAAAATTTGAAAAATTCATTTTCCCGCCAATATTTCAGTGTGTTAAGTGAGAGGTCACCGCGTCGCGTGCGTGCGGAGCGGCTGTGAGGTTGAGCAGCCTTCCGAACGCAATGATCAAGAATAATGGAGTTGACAATAATTGATAATCGAATACTTAAAAGAGGACGTTAAAGAGTCAATGAATTTATCTGTGATAAAAATAGAACTCGTATGAAAATATGACTTTTAAAAATTCTATAATCACGTCGAAGCCGAGACAACGAGATGGCATAGAAAAAGTTTGAGAAAACTAGTCCGCGGGTAATATGACGCGAAGAATGCAGAAAAAATTCTTAAATAATAGTTAACGTGTACTGATTTAAGCATATTCCATAAATATTTATCAATATAACACGAAGAAAGCTCACAGGAAAAAGTTCGGCCAGGTGGACACTTTTTCTAGGCCATTCTTTTGAAGCTGGTTTTCTCGGCTTCTAGGTGGTTCTAGAAAATTTTAAAAACAGGTTTGGAATGAGAATGAAGTATATTTTCATCGCAGTTACTTTTATAAGCTTTGTAAAATTCTTCTATAAGGCTAATTAGGTCTGGTGGCGCGTTCATTTCAATTAGATTTTGAAATAATAGAATAGTAAAATGAGTTTTCATATGATATGAGCTAACTTTTATCGGAGATGTACTTGTTCGTAACCAGTATTTAATGACAAGTGTCTGAAAAATGAAATAGTTCCACTTCCAAAAAAAGAGAAAGTCGATGAAAAAAAAATGTGACAGCTGATTTTCTGTGGTCACAAAAATTCAGGAGCGACAAAAAACACATTCGAAATCTCTGATATACCTGCTCTCACACAATCCCATATACATATATATTCAATCTTACACATTAGAAATCCAATTTCACCTTCTCCTGCTTCCCCCTTACAGCCTCTTGAAGCAAAAGACAGAAAAAAAATAGGCGGTCTCGAAGAAGGCAAGAGTGAGCACAAAAGGCATTGGAGTGAAATGTGTAGTGGCTATGATTTTATATCGATGTTGGGAAACGAAGGAAAACGAGACGAAACTGGCGACAAATTGGTTTTTATGGTGGTGGTGGAAACAAAAAAAGAAAAGAAAAACGAAATTGAAATACTGGAAATATGTGAATGGGATTAAGAAATGTTGGACACGAAGAAACAATTATTCTTCAAGAAAGAAGATGTTGTTAATTGTGAATAATCGAGTTTCAGGTGATGTGTCGAATGTGAGCCCCCCCCCGTCAAATTTAAAAAATTTATATATTAAACACAACATGTCAATCAAAACTATACAAATTCAAGAAAAAAGGTCAAAACGGGGGCGGGGAAAAAAACAATATGTGTAGTCACATTCAAATAAATGTTTTTCGCGATTAATTTTTTTAGAGCCATGTTCAATTTAATTGTACTAATAAGGGACTTCTCCAATTCTTTAAATTTAAATCAAATAGGGTTAAATTAAAGGCAGTGGGTCAGTTAAAGGCAGCTTGTCAGTTAACACGACCCAAATTTAAGGCGAAAACTAAAAATTCGAATGGGGGACCAGACGGTCGAGATAACAATAACAATATGTTGCAAAATTCAAATTATTGTGTTTCGCGCCAATTTCGACCGCGTTGCACGGACACAGACCGCGTCGCACGGACACGCGCGCATTCAAATTTTTATTTTTTCAACTTTGCACGGCTGCTATGAAGCGTGTATTTATCGGTGTGATTTCGCATAAATTGCATTATACTAGTGAGAGAACGCTCTAATTTTTGAAACTAAGATCGGGTAGGGTCAAATTAACTGAACAGCTGTCTTTAATTTGTCCCTACCTGATCTTAGTTTCAAAAATTAGAGCGCTCCCATTCAAATTTTGATTTTTTTTTGCCTTGACCTTGGCTCTCTGACAAGCTGCCTTTAACTGGCACCGTGTCTTTAATTAGTTTAAAGAGGTTTCTTGATTTTTCTTTGATTTTTGAACATAAGCCATTTTTAAAAAGAAACGCAAAAAAAAAACAAATAATTGGGATTAAGCATGAGACCATTCTAACGAAATTGAGGTTGTTGTTTAGCTTTCACAGACTTTCCCAGGCACAAATATGAATAAACGCAAGTTGTTGGGTTTCGAAACCTTAGGCTTTATTTCGTAAAGAACGATATAATGATTTTCCATACCTTCATTCTCTTTCAGAAAATCAGACTTGAACAAAAATAGAACAGATAACGCCTCACTCAAAAATTGGGTGTTTCTGAGCTGTGAGCGCTGAAATTTAGACGCCACAATTCTTGTGCCGACAAATAATAATAATATAATTTTATGAAATTTTCATGTTTTCCAGACATTAAAATCTGTTGTTTAATCTCACTTAATTTGTTGCTCCTGGTTTTTTTGTCAAATAAAAAAAATCGGTGACTCCCGTAACCTTAAACAACTTCACCTCTCATTTTCCCTTCTTTCCGGATTTTCTTTCCGTTTGTAAGGTTCAATTGACCACAATTTGAATTTTTCGATACAATAGAATCGAAATCTGGATGCTCACAATTTAGAAACTTCAATTTCTATTGTAACGTCTTGTGAATTGTTTTAGCAACTAAAATTTATTTCAGAAAAACAGTGGGAACATATTTTAACAAAATTGAGGAGTGTTTAACAAATTTCATAAATTTAATTTTGATACGAAGTTTGTGTGACTTCCAAGCAGGTTATTAAAAGTCCCCCATGTTTATTGCCGGATCTTTGACCTCATCTGATCACTTGTTTGTTTAGAATTTTAACCCGGATCACTTTGCTGGTGATAAACTTCTTCGAGATCACTTATACCTAAGAGACATCGAGAAAGTTTTAAATCCACGTGTTTCTTCTAAATGACCATCATATCTTCTTTTTCCCCTGAAAGAATTTTCTCACAAAGAGCTCAAACCGATTCACGTTGGTTGCGAATATAAACGTTTACACCATCCCTCGTGGCCTTCAAGAGAACAGCTGTACTTGCACGTTAGTTCAAAGCCTTGTTTCAATGATCAGGATCTTCAAAATCAAACCACCAAAATTTGAGTTGTAGCAGAGTTGTAGGCATTCAATTTTCACTAAATATTGTTTTTTTTTTGCATTCAAATAAATCCATTATTAACTGAATGGCACACCATTTTCAAATGTATACGTTTTCCGGTTTTTCATTTATATCAAATATCATTAGGTAGACTTTCATAGAACACCCGAAAGAATACAAAATTGTTCAAATTGATAAGAAAATTCATTGAAGTATCAAAAAATTCTGATGCAATGTACAAAAGGGACTTCCCTTCTTCTCTTTTTGGTTTCTCAGGTAGACAGATATGACAAACTTTGTGTTATCAATATAAGAAAGAAAAGAGTTTGAGATTTCATTTTCGAAAAAGGGCGGTTCGGATAACTATAGATATTTAGAAAGTTGTACTGTTGATTTTATGAGCATTCTCCAAAATGTCCAAAATCGTGTTTTTTCGATTATAAGCTTTTCGTTAAAACATATTGATTTAATTGTCAAACAAATTCAAGAAGTATTTTTTAACCAAGAGCCGATCAACATTTTCTGGCAAATAAACACATTTATTATCATTGTAAAACTATCTTCTTTTATATTATTTTCCGTAAATCTGAATGTGATGAGAGGGTCCCGCCTGCTGCTCCAATAAACACGTCATACTCTTTGGCCGATGTTCTTAGAACCTCCTCCGATTGTAAAAAAAAAAGGATGTGTATTTATATCAAAACGGAAGCACCTGGATTTTTTGTCTCAAGAATTAGTCGTATTTGTTTTCTTTTCGTTTTTAAAAATTCGTCATGTCTTCAAAGATTGTTCTCAATCATCCTTTAACTATTTAATTTCTAAAATTAAGGATAAATCAGTCACATTCTAGGCAACGGGAAGCAATGAATGTATTTAGAAACAAATTCTGAGTCCATTCAATTTTTAAAAACTACCCCTGCTCCCTGTTCTCCTTAAGAGTATTCAACTGCGAATGGATTCCGAACACAATCAACACAAAAAGCAATAAAAAAATTTCAATGCGATCTTTTCGAAAAGTATTCAACATAAATAATAACTTGAAAAGTTTGAAACACACATTTGTTCAAAAAAAAGCATGTTCCTTCAAAAAGAAATGCAATTTTCACATTAGTCACTGATTTTTGAATCCAAATGTTTTTTTGATTATTCAATATATTTTTTCTTTTTCAATGTGTTGGTCTCCTTACATCAAAATACAAAACTTGTTGACTTGAGGAAACAAATTGATTTGTATTTTCAAATAGGTGTGCAGAGCAGAGTAAGAGCGGGATCCAAGCGGTTACACCGAACAATTAAAAAAAATAATTTAAAAAATATTTTGAATTTATGGCGCACATACGAATTTTCTAAATGTACTTAAAATTGTCTAAAACTTTTAGTTAAGGCGAAAAACGATTTTCCGAGTTTAAAGGGGGCTTTACGTAGATAAATGTACCTTAAATGAAAATATACTCCATTCTCATTCTAAATATGTTTTTTAAATTTTCTAAAACCACGTAGAAGCCGAGAAAATGTCAAAACAATGGCCTACAAAAAGTGGCCACCTGGCCGAACTTTTTTCTATGAGCTTTTTTCGTGTTCCATTAATAAATTGTTTTGTAGAATGCTTTTATTAGTCCTTCTTATGTTTTTTTTTCATTTTTTTTTCATTTTTCATGCCTGCGGACTAGTTTTCGCCGGTGGCCCCTTTTTCTAGGCCATTCTTGTGAATCTTGTTATCTCGGCTTCTAGGCGGTTTTAGAACATTTTAAAAGCAGATTTGGAATGAGTATGAAGTCTATTTTCATCCCATTCATTATCTCCGTAAAGCCCTCCTTTAAAGATGTGTGATAACTATAATCATTATGGATTTAAAATCAATGAACTATTAAGAAATGTCGCGGACTGCGAATAGTTCGGCATTCTTATCTTATGAATCATATTGGTAGATCAAAACAAATAAGGTGAAACATATGTTTTGAATGACGTTTCTAAACATATTTCGTTGAATATTACGAAATAATGATGTCATTTTGTTATGGTCAAACATTAGAATGTATTGACTCGGCAAACGTATAAACATGGTTTCAGTTTCCTTTTCAAAACAAATTCAGTTCTTGAGCTCAAAACCCCGCCTCCTGACTACAATATCAAACTGTATTCCTTCTCCAAGTTCGCCCAGTTTCCTCCATCTTGTCTATAGTCTTATCAATCCTTCTGAAAACGACCTTGAACATGGTTGAAAAACGAAAAACTATATTCTTTGTTTTCTGCATGCATGGGGCATCCCCCATATCAGGGCATTCCCCAACTTTCTCGTATCAGAAATCATTCTCCTCCCCCCATTTCCGAAGCAGTTTAAAAACCAAAAAGTCATTAAATATCATTCCAGACGACATCCCCAAACCCAGGACAATGTCAATTCTTATCAAAAATGGAACCGTCGTTAATGATGACGCTATGTTCAAGTCGGATGTTCTTGTCAGAGATGGCAAAATTGTGTAAGTTTTTTGAAGGGGGGTTACTGTAGTTTTCTAGAATTCATTTTTTAACTTACATCATTGCAGAGAAATCGCAACATCAATTGATGTTCCTTCAACAACAAACTGTGAAATCATCGACGCTACGGGTCGACTCATCATTCCAGGTGGAATTGACCCGCACACTCATATGCAGTTACCATTTATGGGAGAGGTAGCTAAGGATGATTTCTATCGTGGTACTGAAGCGGCTGTTGCTGGTGGTACAACAATGGTACCCAATTTCCCCCCAAACTACAAACATTTCTTTTCAATTTTCAGATCATTGATTTTGTGATCCCCACAAAAGGTGAATCTCTCCTCACAGCCTATGACCGTTGGCGCAACTGGGCTGATCCAAAAGTAGTATGTGACTATGGTCTATCAATGGCAATTACCAGTTGGTCGCCGGAAATCGCCCGCGAAATGGAAACTGTAACCACCTCCGAATATGGAATCAATTCCTTCAAATTCTTCCTCGCATACGCCGGTGTTTTTATGGTCCGTGATGAGGAATTCTTCCAAGGAATGCTACAATGTGCAAAACTTCGAGCTCTTGCTAGAGTTCACGCCGAAAACGGAGCAGTTATTCAAGAAAAAGCCGAAGATCTGTTGAAGAAAGGAGTTACTGGACCGGAGGGGCATACTCAAAGTAGGCCTGAAGAATTGGAAGCAGAGGCCACATTCAGGGCATGTACAATGGCTGCACAAGCAAATTGTCCACTTTATGTGGTGCATGTGATGTCGAAAGGTGCGGCGGCGGCGATTGCTCATCATAGACAACAAGGAGCTGTTGTATTTGGTGAACCGATTGCTGCAGGACTTGCGACTGATGGTTCACATTACTACGATGAAGATTGGTTGCATGCGGCAAGATATGTCATGTCACCACCATTGTCAAGAGATCCAACAACACCAAATTCTCTGATGAAACTTCTTGCAGCGTATGTTTCCCAAATTTATCCGTAAAACTAAAACTTCAACAACCTTCTTTCAGCGGAGAACTCCACCTTACCGCCACCGACAATTGCACCTTCGATTGTCACCAAAAATCACTGGGAAAAGATGATTTCACGAAAATTCCAAATGGTGTAAATGGTGTCGAAGATCGTATGTCAGTGGTTTGGGACAAAGGAGTTCATGCCGGTATTATTGATCCAATGAAGTTCGTCTCGGTGACCAGCACAATGGCAGCAAAGATTTTCAATTGTTATCCACAAAAGGGACGAATTGCGGTTGGATCCGATGCTGATATTGTGATCTGGAATGGGAATGCAACTAGAACTATTTCTAAGGATACACATCATCATGTAAGTTGTGGAAATGTTATCACTTTTTGAAAGAAGTAAGAAAATTCCAAACATAATTAGTTCAAGTCTCAAATTGTAATACATAAAAACCAAAACTTCTAAATTTTCAATGATAAAATTACAGGCCATCGACTTCAATATTTTCGAAGGAATGAACGTTCACGGTGTACCAGAAATCACAATTTCTCGAGGAAAAGTTGTGTGGGCAAATGGTCAACTTCAAACAGTTCCAGGAGCAGGAAAATTCATTGAACTACCACCAGATTCTCAAATTGTATTCTCATCTGTTGATAACAAAGTTAGGGTGAGTTTGGGGCTCCTTAGATTATGTCGGAGCAAAAAAGATACACAATTAAAAATATTTCTTTGCCATTTCTGCATTGAATTTCGTATTTTCTGAATTATTCAAACTGAATAGATCCAAACCAGAGCTGTGCGAGAAAAATTTTTCGAGAAAATTTTGAGAAACGAGAAACCCGAGAAAAAAAATTCGAGAAAATTTCGAGAAACGAGAAAAAATTTTCGAGAAATTTTCGAGAAATCCAAAAAAAAATTCTTATAGAAACGAAAAATTTCGCAAACTTAGAAACATATTTTATAATTTTTCATATGTTCCGAAGCACAACAAATGTTTAATACAACGTCACGCTCCTTTAAACTGTTGCAGGAAAGCTTTGAAGTCAAACATTTTCTTCAACTATTATTTTAATTTTTTTTTGATTTCTCGGAAATTTTTCGAGAAATTTCTCGTCGAGAATTTTTCTCGGAAATATTTTTCGAGAAATTTTCTCGAAAAATGTCGAGAAACGAGAAATGCACAGCTCTGATCCAAACGCGCACCGGAGCCCGTCAAACCAGAAGTATGTTCGATAGAGCGCGTTTTGATTTGGTATATTTCTACAAAAGTTCGCAAAATATTCTGAAATTGAATCTGATTTTTATTATAATACAAACAACAAATTCTTAATGTGAAAACCTAATTTGAAAGACTTTGAATAGCTGAAACCCTTTTTTTCGACATTGTCAAAAATTTCTCAAAATTTCCAGGCCTCTGAACCGATCAAAGTCAATCGCCTTCCATACAACCCAACTTCCGATGCAAACGGCAACGAATTGAAAACCCAAGATCTCAAAAAATCTGCTGTCATTCCTCCGGGCGGTGTGAGCAGCATTTTCCTCTCCTAATTATATTTAATTAATTGTATACTTAATAACCTACTAATTACAAACAGAAGACGTGTATACTTGAATAAATAGATATATACCTACTTTTTCTGAAAAAAATTTTGAAGCTTGGAACTAATATTTCAAATAAATGGTAAGGCACTTTACAGCATTCGAAACGGATGCTCCCGAACTTTAAAAAAATTCTGAGTGATGTTTTTGAATTCATGATCTTTTCAGCAACGTTGGGGGATTCTGAAATTTGGTCATTCTTATTTTACGAGAAATTCCAAAATCCGGATAGTGCCAGAATGTAGCTGAAATGCGGAAAAAGTCAAGATATGAAACAAAAAATTTTTCTTGAAATTTTAAAAACATCAAAATCAACAAAAATGGTAAAAAATAACAGATAACAAAAAATGGATTTCTTAAGGAAAGTTATAACAACAAATTAAGCACGTTTCGCTTTTTTCTTAATTGGTGTTGCCGAGACACGCTTTCTTCCTGCTCCTTTCGTATTGATTGATCTCGATTTTTTCGCCTGGAAATTACGAATTCGAAGACATTGAAACAATGTATTTTCGTAAGAAAATGTTAAGTAAATTTGTAGATTTTTTTGTAAGGAACTAATTTATTTGAAAACTAAAGTTAACTTAATACATCTTGTACTGTTTGAATTCATTAATTTTCTTTTTTTTAATTACAAAACATACCTTTTTAACCTTTGGTACTACCGTCTTCTTTCCTTTTGAAGTTTTCTTCTGCACAACTTCAATCTCATCACCCGATTCATTCTCATCCACTTCATCATCTTCAGCCGTTGCCAACCGCTTAGCTTTGGCAGCAGCTTCTCTGGCCTTCTGTTGAATAAGTCTGCAAAAAAAAAGAATTCCAAGGGAAACGCAGAATCCTTACTGTTTAGCCTTCTTCGCAGCCTTCTTATTTTCCTTCATCTCCTTTTGAATCTCCAAGAATCGTTCGGCAGCTTCATCAAAGTCATTTTTCTTCAGCACTTCTTGTGGTACCGGCGGTTCAAAATGTAATGGATCTTGGTTTGCGGCAGCAACTTCGAACCTAGAAATATTTTTTTGAGATGAAGAATACAAATTTGTTCACATTTTCAACTTTAATATAAGCTCTAGTTCAGAAATGCTAAATATTTCTGATATTTCTCTTTAATTAAAAAATCTTACTTCTTGACCAAACCATAAACTCTAGATCGTCGTTTGGAGTTCAATTCCGGCTTCTTTCCAACATCAAACAAAAGCTTCGAGATTTCTTTATAATTAAACTGAAAACAATGTTTTTCTTGTTTTCCATAATATATTCAATACCGTAATTCCACTCTCTTGTTCCATTGGTTCCTCACTTTCTTCTAATGTTTGAACTTCGTCACTTTTTTGCAACAAAATTGCACCAAAAATTTCCGAAATTACAGATGTGAACAAATATTCGCTAAAAAACCATATTGTAGGATATACATTTTTCATAAAAGGAAAACAAAAAAATTACCTGATTTCTCTGTGCCCTAAAAGATCAATATAAGGCTGAATGCATAATGTGACTTGTTTAGGTGTAAGTCCACCTGAAAACATTCATTTTTAATTTGAAAAATCTTGAAGAACTGAAAAAGCTTACCTGCGTTATCAAGTTCGTCAAGAAGCAAAGAAGCGAAATGTAATTTCAGACCTTCATTGAATTGATTTGTAGCCGACATCGACGTTTCTCTGAACACATTCCAATAACGGTCCCTAACTTCTTTTTTCCATTTCAAATCTTTCAAATGAGCAAATGTTGCGCGAAGAACTCGACGGACCATCTGAAAATATCGTTTTTTTTCAATTTTAAATTAATAAATCGAAATACCATCAAGAATTTGTCCATTCTCCATCGATCAATATGTGGCCATTCTTTCGTCAAACTTTTCAGGAAACTTTTGATGTAAAGTACTTTTTCATCTTCAGTTGTGAAAATATTGATTAGTCCTGCAATTCTGTCGGCGAGTTCTTCTTGCAATAACATTTTATCCTGCATCCACATCACATAGTGCAACCCTTTGCACAGTCTCATAAGATCTGCTTCATCAAACGCTGAAAAATAGAAAATATTTAATTTCGATCGTTTAAACTGAAAATTACGTTTTTTCGCCGATTGTTCTCTGATCCAGTCGTGCAACACTCGAAGAGCTCTTTGTCTTGTCGTTGGCTCACCACACGCTAATTTCTGAGCAAAAATGACTTCGACACTTGCCAAATCTACGTCCATATTTGTTTTTTTGGTGAAAACCCTAAAATTTACGAATAAATCTAATTGGCTTTGATTATCGAGGTTTAAATTCCATATTTTAGAAGTGAAAACTATCATAAAAACAAAAAAAAGTAAAAAATTATAAAAATAAAATAATGTACGCAAACACTATAATTGACGAAAACTTGCAGACCCAAGGAGTACGGTACTCAAAGGCGCGTTCTACTGAACAAGGAAACGTTCAAATTCAGCTTCTTCATAAAAACGAAAATGGTTTTTTAAAAAATGAAAATTTTTTAGGTGCATAAAACTATGATAAAATTGAAAAGAAACATCTATCTGATAAAATTGTCCATTTCTTTTTGTTTTTTTAAATGGTACAGATATTTAGTTCTTTGCTTTTATTTCGTTATATTTTCCCATTCTTGATGTATATATCGAGGTGAACAAGATGTAAATATAATTTCATCTTAAAATTTTAATTGGTGGTCCGGCAATTAACAATAAAACGAAAAAAGTATATTATTGAGGTAAGTGTCGTCGTCAAACCACGTGATCAAAACAGATTTGTCTTTTTTTTTAATAGCTGGTGATCAAATTCTCAGCAAATTTTGCAAGTAGTTGCACAAAAAGATTTTCTCTGTGCTTCTGTGTAGAAGGTGTTGGTGCAGAATCCATTTTTGGCCCATTCGGCACAGTTTGTGCTTGAATCAGTGTTGTAGGAAGTACATAAAGAAGATGATGAGGACAATGATGAAGAAGTGGTCGAGGAAGCACATCACCCGCATGTTCGTTGGCAGTAGTTCTTGAAATTTTTGTTATAGATAGAGACACCATAAAGAAAACAAAAATATTACGTTGACAAAATCTTGCATTCCAACTGTTACAGATGCTGACATCATTCGCACAATCAGAGACAGCGTCAACACAACCATCTGAAACAAAAAGTATCTTCGCTTTGTTACATTGATTTACTAACTCAAATTACAGAATCCGCATGCAGCTGGGCAGTCTTGAGCGATTATTGGTCTCCAAACAGTCGAGAGCCATTGAGCGCTTGTGATTGTTGCACAATTCAATCTTGGATCTAAAAAATATTCAAACATTCTCTTTAATAATAATCAAGAGTTCACATTGAACATTGGAGCATGAATAAGCATCAAGTTCGCAGCAATATCCACAAGTTTTTGGACAATTAGCTACTGCTACTTTCTTCATGCCTGCATCGAATTGAAATGGAAGAGTTATAGTCGTGGAAAAGCAATGAAATGGTCTTCTATTGATCGTTCCTAGTGTATATTGTTTACTTCGGATATTTCTTACTTATGAGTTGGTGCTCTTACCGGGAATGACTATACCATCAGTAGTTGGTGGATAGATAAAAGAACAAACAGAATCACTGAGTACATTCGAGCAAGCTGTGGCAGATTCAAGATATTCGAACTAAAAATAAAATGGACTAGTCTAAAACCTATAGGAATTGTTTCACTCTGTTATCAGTAGTTACAAAAGTAGTGCAGTTGAAATCAACATAAATAGTGGCGTGAGCTGAATGAGTCAAGAAGACAAGAACAATCGGGAACAGAACGAACATGTCTGAAATCTCCTTAAATTTCTGTTCAAGGCTCAATATGATTTAACTTCAGTTGAATCTAATTGAATCTGTAAGGCTAAATTGGTCGAAAAAATATAATGGTCCCAGAAAATATCAATAAATAGTCATGCCGGTACCAAATTTTCATGATTTGGAACAATTCTATTTTTTGGGACCACTATAAACGGTCAGAGCCGGAGATACGCCTGCGCACAACGAGTGACCTAAAAGTATATTGTTCATCACAACAAACCTTTTTTTTATACATGTTCTCGTTCCAGAAATTTGCACATCTGTCTTTGAACATGTTTTTCAACATCACATTTTCGAAGAGGTGGGCTCAAAAGATTGTGATCAGAGTTTTTTAAACGATTTTTCATTATGCTTCATTAATATTTTGCAGAATGTAATACGATGATGTTTAAACAACTTAATTGTTAAAAAATAGAATGAAAACAATATGTTCCTAGTCTGAACGATTTTTTGTTCTCATTCTGATGTATGTTTTCATGAGGCGATCAGGCTTGGTCGGTAAAAACTTGAAACATTCGGAAAATTCGCTAAGATCATGAAACTCTTCTGTTTCTAATGCATATTTAATGATTATTTTTTTAAATAAAAGAATAAATTTGTAGTACAGTTTAAATTCTCTTGAAAACATACATTTTAAAACATTCGATAACCGATGTTTTTCCTATTTTTTTCTCGGAAAATTTCGGTAAAAATCGGAAAATTTTCCAAAAAAGTCTGAAAAATCGGAATTTCTGATTCCGACCAAGCCTGGAGCCGATTCAACATCAACGCAAAATTCTGATAAAAACGAAGTTTTGAAAAAAAAACTTACATATATTTTAAAGGAGGGGTTTACGGAGCTAATGAATGCGTCTGGGATGAAAAATGGACTTCATACTCATTCCAAATCTGTTTTAAAAATTTTCTAAAACCACCTAGAAACCGAGAAAACGCGCCTCAAAACAATGGCCTAGAAAAAGGGGCCACTGGCGAGAACTAGTCCACAGGCATGAAAAATCAAAAATAATGGGAAAAGACACAAATAAAAATAAAAAAAAACATAAAAAGGACTAATATAAGCAATCTTCATAACTATTTAATAACGAAACACGAGAAAAGTTACTAGGCAAAATTTCGGACAGGCGGCCCCTTTTTCTAGGCCATTGTTTGGAAGCCCATTTTCTCGGCTTCTAGGTGGTTTTAGAAAATTTTAAAAACAGATTAGGAATGAGAATGAAGTCTTTTTTCGTTTAAGGTACATTTATTATCTCCGTAAAGCCCTCCTTTAAAATGAGAGTTGGGGAATTGAGATTGTGAAAATTAGGCACCGGAGACTTGAATTCGTGCCGATTGCCTGTTTTAGAAAAAAATATTTCGTATATTCAGAATTTCAAGTTTCAAGTTGTTCGAGAAATAGTTTCACAAAAAAAATTAATTTTTGCCGATTGAGAAAAATATTATGTGTGTTTTCATTGTATCTTGTCATATTCTCACATAGAAGTTCGCATGTTGTACCTGAAAGATCTTCTAAAATTTCACTTCGAAATGATAGAATCAAAAAATCAATTTTTGACCAATCTATATGTTGTTTGTAGTGAATTTTTTATAAATTGCAATGTTTGCTCAGATGTTTTAAAACGGAAACGTTGTTTATTTCGATCAAACTCGAAAGAAAACTATTCTATGATCACAACATTAAACGAATTGCTTTCTCAACTATCGAAAGTGTTAAAGAACCCATCAAATTCTCGAATATCGTAATAATAAAAAAAACAAAGTGTCTATTTAGTTCCCTAATTCGCATTTGATGTTTTTTTAAACCATTTCGAGATCGGCCAAAGTACCTGCTTTTCCTCATCTAACACTTTTTTCATCGAAGAATAATATATCTCAATTAAGATAGTCTTGGTCATCTTTTCGCCCTCCTTCTTCTAGTTTCTATTCTCCTCGCCAAGAGGCAAAAAGCAGTGAAAAAAAAAACATAAATTGGACATATATACATGAATATATTGAGGGAAACGGGCGACGGCAAGCTGAGAAAAAGGCGGAGTGATGGTCAAGCTTTTGTAAGAGGAAAAAATAAAGAGGAGATGAAGAAGAAAAGAGAGAACTAGGATTCCCATCCCTATTACACGATTTTCTTTTTTTTTTCGATTGCCATCCCAGGGAAGATACAAGAAGCCATAAAGATCACTTCACTTTTTTTGGTGTGTTGCCCACAAAATATTCATTCGGTGTGAGACACACTATTTCTGAGATATTTTGTTATGATTTTATTAATTTTTCTACTTTTCTTCATATCCTCAATTGAAATAGGTAAAATAAAGATGTTTGATTCAAAAAAGGGGAACATGTTTCAATGGCTTAAAGACAGTGTGCCACTTAGGACTATAAACGTTAAATTTGGGGTGGGGGGGATTGCAATTTTGTAAAAAGTCAAATTAAATTTGTTAAAGTACATTAATACAACATTATTGGATTCCATGCGTAAACAAATTAATTATTTTTTAGGACCAATAACGGCTTTTGAAGTAACAATCTTTTTTTTTCATCGAAAAAAATGTTTTTTCACTATTGATTTTTTATTCACATATATTTTCTATTCACAAAAACTGGTTCTTTTTTTTTCATTGATGATAGAATTTTAAAAAGTATTGGTACTATAATGGCTTGAAAATTATTGAAGCTGGTAACATGTTTTTGAAAAAATTTCTAAATTGGAGTTTCAAAAAACAAAATCCAGTCGGGTAAAAATTAGTGGCACATTGTCTTTAAATCCCTAAATAATTAACTAAACTTTTAATTTTTCAGTTTCCGGATGCATGCCTGGCTATGAAGCTGAAAGGGACAGACTCCGTGAACATTTAGGAATCGAATGGATTCCATCAGGCCTTTCACAATCAGGTATGTTACAATATTACTCATAAACACGTTTTTTTTCGTAGTTGCGTAATTTCTTTTGAATCATTCATCAAATATCCATTGGCAAACGAAAATTATGTTATCATTCGTTTAGTTGAATATTACGTAATATGTACGATTGATAGGGAAAAGCGTGATGATTGAATTATTACGAATACATATAAGAACAAAATAAACAGCTAGAAATAAAACAAGTTATATTAAAAATTCTTAAATTTTTTTTGAACTGGTTTATATGTTTTCAAGGTTTTACTTTTGGAGATTTAGTTTATGGATGAAATCCTCATTTGTCTAACTTTTGTTGAAAAATTGGCTCTGATCCACCGCATAAAGTTTTTTTTAGCTTGGTCATCAAAATCAATCCGCAACCCTTCTGACCTAAACTGTGATTTTAGTCACCCCGAAAAATGCAGATGGAAAAATATGGGAGATGAAAATGAGATGGATTCAAGGGTATGTAAACCTGAAATTTAACTTTTTCTCAAAATAATCACTCCTCAGGACTTTTATTTGTTCGAAAAAATTGACTACACCGAATTTCCGGCTCTTCGTGTCGGTCCTGGACCGACAAAAATTCAACAAGGTGATAAAATGATTTTCGTCGGTGACAAGAAACGGGATGAACAACACGCGATTTTCTATTCGTCTCCGATTAATTGTCAGAATTCGACAGGGAATTTGACATTTACGTAAGTTTATTTTTCAGAATTTCCCTGGAAACTAAATTGTATTAAAAGTATGATGTTCTTTATATATGTTCTTGTGTTCTAGGTGCTAATGTTATGCATCACATTGATACCTGAAGAAAGTGCAAAAACAGATCTTAAAATATTTTTAGCAATATCTAGATTAGCCATAAAATGAGTGAGAGTTGTTGAGGTGTTAAGGAATCTACAGGAATAAAATCATTTTTTTATTGTCAAAAAAAACTGGAACCTGAATAATTTCAGATATTGGGTTTACAATAGTGCACGTGTGGAAGTAATTCTTCTGGAAGACAACGGAAAAGGTGGTTATAAACAAGTTCTTGATGATCCGGCTGAAGATAAACCATACGTTGATTGTGGAACAATTCAGTTGAACACTGAATGTCATGCTGAAATTCCACCAAGAGATCGTCCTTTCAGGTAAAAACTAGAAGAAATAGACAATAGGTAGAATTTCGAAAAATATTCGCTTTTTAATAGTAATATTTTTTGAAGCTTTTCGGTCCGTTTTATTAATATTTTCGCTAAGAAATTTAAAAAAAAATCTTTTCGATTTGGAAATAATTTCAGAATTGCAATTCGTGCCTATGAAATGTCAAACACAGACGGATCTTTCGTCATGATCGACAATATTTTATACGCTGCAAGTTTGTGCAAAATTGGAATTGATGTTGGTGATGATTTCAAAACAACACCACTGGATACATCAGCAGTCGGAAAGCATATCATGTCGGCTTCTGAACTGAAATGTGACAATTTTGATGAAAAGTGTCGATGGCGCTCCGGAGGAGATGCGAAAGTGGTTGGTTTGAAATGAAGATGTTCATATTGTTCATTATGTCATTTTGCAGATGTGGCGCAGATCTGTCAAAGCTCTTCCAAATCAATTACTTCTCAATGCAACTGGAACATCACAGGGACCAACTGGTGGATATGCAGTACTTTATGTCGAACAGGGAACTCAAAAAACATCTCTCGACATTTTGAGATCTGATCCGATTTCCTGTCAAAGTTTGACTGAAAATGAATTCTCCTTCAGGTATGAAAAATAAAATCAATTACTGAAATATCAAATACTGAAATTTTCAGATTCTGGGAGTTTGGGGAGATCGAGTTAGAAGCTTGTGCTGTAGATCTAATGCTCAAAGATATTGAATGTATCCCGATTCCTCGAGCATCTTCTCCAGCTAATGTTAACATATCATTCAGAAAAGCTACAAAGAACTTCATGGTTCTGAATTTAATAAAATAAGGATAATTTAAAGAAGATAAATTACAGATCATCATCAGAGTATCCAAAATAAATACGGATTTTGACAATATGGTAGTGGTTGATGATATATCTTACAAAGCAACATTGTGCACTGATGCTCTGTCGGTTTTTGATATTGGAGATACTTTTGTTTCAACTCCAATGTTGAGCTTGTTGATGAATAGAAATGTTCATACTGCTCAGGTAAAAACAAAAAAGATTATTAAGTGTAAATTAAATATTAATGGATTTCTTATATAGCAAAAATATTGATTTTTCAGACAAGAAATTCAATGAAATTGGGGTTTTTATTCACTCCAAAACGATTTAAAATTCAACAATTTGATTTAATTTTCTATCATTAATATTTCAGGATCTTTCATGCGATTTTTCGAAGAGAGCATCATCTTGTCTTTGGGGAATGCTCCATCAAGACGATGATACAACCGAAATTGCTCCAAATACATGGGCTGTTGGGCATGGACCATTAAACTCAGAGAAGCTGTATTCATTGACTGGAATTTCTGAAGACCCAGGTATATTTAATTGTGTTTTGTTTGGAAAAAGTATTTATTTCAGAGGGCGAATTCGGCGTGGCTCGCTTCGAAACTGGCGGCAGTGCAATTTTGTTGTCGGAGGTGATTAGATGCGCTTTAGACAATGTGCATGTGCAGTTCAGTCTATGGACCACCGGAACAGCTAAAGTCAAGGTATTTTTAAATGAACTTCATAATTTTCTGATAAAAATGAAGACAAAATGTCTGAACTCAAACCGATGCATATTCTCAGAATTTTACTATATTTTCACAGGTGTGTCTTGTCGAAGAATCATCACCATCATTGCTCGACTGTCAACCAGCCATTTCAGGAGATGTTGTTGTGGATCTTCCAAAGATTCGACGTCCATTCCGAGTTGCTTTCGAAGCGGAAGCTGAAGATCAAGGAATGGCCATCATTGATGATATCATTGTTACTGGACAAATATGTCCACCTGCAACCGCTAAACAATTCTCCTCGAAAACTTTCCGTCCAACTTCTGACATTCCTGACGCGAATGTTTGTCGTCTTTTATCGTGTGATTTCCATTTGGGACATGCTTGTCTTTATGAATCATCACAAGTTTCTAATTCCGCAATGCATGGTGTAAGTTGTGAATATATTTATTTATTACTTTACCCCATTATCCATTTGACAACCTTAACAAATTCAAAGTTAAAAAAAAAATTTCAAATCCATCGTTTTCCAGGTATCCAACCAAAAACTGAACGCATTTTTAACCCGTACAAAACGTGTTTTCATTTTGGAATCACCACCGTTCAGACTAAATACAGTTGCTCGTCTACATTTCGACTATAAATTACAGGTTATTTTTAGTTTATTTAAAAATCAGGCTCAGGATATGTTGCGGTATCGCTTTTGTTGTACAACCCGCTTTTACAACTACAACAGGAAAAGGCTCTACTTAGTAGTTTTAAATTTCGAAAACCTAAAAATGTTCAAAAATTTCAACGCCTGTATTTCAGCAAATAGTAATCCTAATATCTGGAAAATCATAAGAATACTGAATGAACAAAAGATAAATAGTTTTCATTCAGAATTCATGAAGTAAAAACCATAATAGGAAAAATTTTAAAAAAAACGACACGAATTCCAGGATATGACAATTGGGCAGAATTTTTAAATACATTTTTGAGAAACTTATTTCGATTTTTTTCAGAAAAAAAACTTGTGAAGAGCTCTCAAAACATCTGAATTTTCCAGGGTGATGCAAATTTGTTCATTTGCAATGACAGTGGGACAAAAGAACTAGAAAGTTGTTTCAAAGTTGAAGGACGAAGTGGAAATGATTATATCGAATTATTGGCCAGTGATACAAAGGTATTTATTTCTCAGGAAATTTTTCGCGGATCCGCACATATAAAAGTAGCGGATCCGTCATTTTCCTATGCGCGGATCCGCCATTTCAATGGAAACTAGTTGAAATTGCGATCCGCGCATAGAAAGTGGCGGATCCGCGAAAAATTTCCTGAGTTTGTTTAGAAATACGTGCATGCATTCTAAATTTTGAAGCATATCTCTAACAATTCTTGTAGTTTCTGAGAAAAACATCCAATATGACAATTTTCCAGGTTTACATGATCGCCCGACTCAGCGAAACTGGTCAATCTGGCTCACTAGAAATCACCAAGATCGAACTAACTGATGTCAGTGATCAAACAATTTGTTAATATTTGTTATCAATTTATTTGTTTTACTCTTTCTCTTTTCTGTGCAATCCCATACTGGTAAAACACATTTTATTTTGCAATCATTCACGGAACAAATTTTGTTCAAGCCATTTCACTAAAAACAAAAGAAATCAATTTTTGGAGAAGAGACGTCAGGTGGTGAAAAATATAACCATAGAATTTGTTAAAACGAAGATGGACAAAAACCGAAAATAAAACTCGCATAAATTAAAAATGTTTTAAAAAATTGAGGATGAAACAGCGAGAACACTGATTTGGATGAAATAATAAATTAAAGGTAGAGGATGGATAAGGGGGTGGGTTAAATTACAAAGTATAACGAATGTATGGAACTTCGACGTCTTCACCATCTTGATCATTCATCATTGGTTCGAGTACGATATGACGAACAGTAGGGTCCAATTTCTTTTTCATCAATTCTTCGTAAACGGCGCTGACTCTGGAATTTAAACATTTAGAAAAGAAAGACAGAAAATTGAACTAATGTAAACTAAATTTGGAAATCTCTAATTGTTTTATTTTTAAAATACGAACTTCAGGCATTCAATATTCTATTATTTACAGGCTGGCACACTGTATTTAAGAAAGCATTTGACGTTTTTTTCAACAAATTAACTTACTCTGTCCTCATTCTAACCGCTCTTTTCGCCGGCGGCATGAAGAACGAATACAACAAGCATGATCCAGCCGAAAGCATCGACAATTCACATCCAGTTTGATTTTGCAAGTGTTGAACGAATTCATCCATTGTCAAAGGTCCAACAATCTCAATTCGATCCCATAAAGTGAACTCCCTCTCCAAATACTGAAAAATGCAAAATATTTTTCAAACTTCATGAAATAAATTTAATCACCTTCTTCTTTGGTGCAGCAATTGGCTCAGAGGATGAAAACAAAGGCATCGAAAGATTGATGAACGAATTCTTGTATCTTCCAATTGGGGAATTTGAAAGATTACCCTTCGCATCAACAACCTTAAAGAATTCAACGCAAACCAATCCAGCGATGGCAGCAGTTGTTGTAGCAATAGCCGGAATAATCTTTCCAGCAATCTGCTTCGTCTTCATTCTATCAGCAGGTTGGATGTCATAGTTTTCAGCTCTCAAGTTGGAAGCACCAGTGATGAACTCCATATGATGGTTCGAATCGTCATCTTTCTCGAAATCAATGCAATACAATTTTGACAAAGTCTTAACATTCAATCGAGCTAATTTCAGTTTCAAAGCTTCAACAACTGCATCGTCATCACCCATTCCTTGTTCAGCTTGTTCCTTAGCTTCAGCCTCTGTAACAGCAATCCTCACTCCAATCTTTGGTTTGAAAGGTTCCGGTGTGACCGAAAGAGCGATTTGAACAACGTCTCCATGATCCAGAATCGGAGTTATTCCATACATTTCAGCTCTTAAAATCGAAGCAGCGTACACAAAGTTGAAGTGTTCTTCTTTCGACGGATCAAAGTTAACAACATGTGGGCATCTCTTAGCACCAGACCAGAATTTAGCCCCTTGGTCGGTAAGTTGATCAGGTGGGAATGAATGAAGCATTTGAGCAATATTATCATGATACAGCTCTTGAAATTGTTTTCGAGCCCATCGAATACAATCTTCAGCGTTTGCCGGACGACCATCAATCAATGCGTCTTTAACTTGTTCGAGTATTTGAATACGTTGTCCAATTGCCAACTTCTCAACGTGGTCATTGAATTGACGTTCATCGGCGAGGAATTTGTTTGCAACCTCTCCTGGTTGAGCAAAGAATGTCTCGAATTGCTCGCGAGCCCAAGTAATTGTGTGTTGAATCTCATTCGGGAAGTTTTTCAGAGTGCAAACTGGAATCTCCTTTTCTGGTGGATCGACAGAAGAACTGAAACGGAAAAATTAGTTTGTACAATAATTAAATTAAAAATGAACCTGTACGATTCAGTCACAAATGGAATGACAACTTGAGTATTACCCTTGGTTCCCATTGTTCCAGATTCCAACAACGGAAGGCGGTAATAAACACAACGACGATCCATGTATCTTCCTAAAATAAATAAATTAATCTCCATTTCCAAAATCCAATCTCTTACTAGCATCAACATTATCAAGGGCATTTGCGACACCGTCCAATTCATCGAAAAATTCGTCATTGAAAATGTTTTCCGTATCAGGTCCAACTCGCTCAGACAACGCTTCAATATTAACATGACTGTTAAACGCCAAGACAGCACGGGCGGCACATTCTGACTTCTTTCCCCCAACATCTCTTCTTCTAAACAAAAATTGACGATTCAAGTTGGAAATTTCAATTTGATCCATATCGGTTATTTTAATGTATCCGCCTTTTCCGCACGCAACTCCCATCATTGAAAGATTCTTTAACAATTCACAACCAATCGCTCCGGCTCCAACAATAAACCATTTTTGGGCAAACAAGTTCTCTTGATATGGCCAACCGAACAATGCAACTTGACCGTCGTATCTTGAGTTTCTAGGTTGGCAGTCGCTTTCCGAAACATTTTCGCTGTTGAATTTAGACCATGCTCCAGGAACAGCATCGACATGATCAATATGGCTGGAATAAAACATTTCCCGATTAAATTATTAGGGGATATTACAAAACAACATACCACCATTGTTTCAAAGGCGTTAAATGATGAGTTACATTCTTCATAGCTTCCTGAGCAGCGATACCTCCAACAACTGAAGCAGTCGTCACAATATTGCCAGATGCTTGATATGCGAACAAAGTGATAAGTGAATCAGCAATTTCGGTGTCACTTGGAAGGAGTTCTTTGAATAGTTCAACATCTTCTTGGTTGCGTGGACGGATGCGTCTACCGTACTGAAAAATAAACTTATTTCAAATAAATATTTCAATTTTCACGAACCTTCTCCTCAAAAGCATAGAGAGCAGTCCACAAAGTATGTAACTGATCCGGATAATCGAACTTGGCAAAATCCCAAATCACAAATTCCGGATCTTTCAAAGACTCTTCCAGAGATTTATGCTTAATGTAGAACGGCACTTTAACTTGTCTACACCGCCCAGCTTCAACATAATCCGGCAAATTCTCGAAACCTTTTCCAATATTGAATTTGAACGCATTAGTAACAGTGATTTTGACTGGTTCACATCCATTAATTCCATCTAGACCATTAACTTCCGAAAATGTCACATGATCACCATCTTCCAATCCATGGAACACATTTTCTAACGTGGTTACTTCTCCGGTTGATTTGTCAATATGCTCAATGAAAAACTCGCGAGCCTAGAAAAAAATGAACATTATTACCTATCCATGCTCAAAAAGAAACAAACCTGCTCTCCGTTACTATCATCAATTTTGAAATTTTCTCCCGAATCGTTGAAAATGTAGGAGAAAAGTCCACGAGCGTCGGCAATGGTAAGACGGCGTGCATGAGCTCGAGTCCATTGAGACACTTGCAATTGAATGGAGCGGTTAGTGTCGGCTAAGATGACGAGCTGAAAGATTTTTATTTTTAGAAATTATCAGAGAAGAATTTAGAAAAAATAACGTTTTTTAAAAAAAAATAATTCTGCCCAAAAAACATTATAAATATAATTTTAAAACTTACATCAAAATCTTTGACGAGATTCTCGGACAGTGCGTCAGTTGTAACTTCAACATCGACCGAATCGTTCAACTCCGCCAATCTCTCATAACACGCAAGCGCGCGATTCTTTCCAACGTCTTCCTCTTTCAAATAATATTGAGCCGACAAATCCAACCACTCGGCCTTTTTTGTGTCTTGGATGGTGACTCTGCGAACACCTGAAAACGAAGAAGGAAGATTGAGATTATAACATTAATGAAAACAAACCTCCAAGGATCAAGTTTTTCGCAATCTCCACACCGACACCACCAAGACCCGAAATCAAAACAGATGCCGTTCTCAAGTTCGACATGGCCGATTCACCGAGGGTGTAGATTTGACGAGAGTATAGGTTATGATCGAGATCTTCTCCTAGACCATTTGTAGAATTTCCATTGGTATTCAAAGACATGTTTTGACCTCCGTTCTCCTTCTGGTCTCCGTTCGATGTTGAGTTGTTAATTTGCACCGGATCGGATTGCTGAAAAGTATGAAGTGATGAAGATGTAATAGAAAAACAAATGAGGAAGGGAAAATTATGACTATCAAAATGGACGTCACATCCACGTTAAATTTTAAAACATCACGCCTGCTACGCTAAGACTAGCATCTTTTTTAATGGAAGTTTTTGCAAACAATTTTAATAAAACGCAATTTATTTTTAGATCGGAAAAATCTGAAAATTTCGCAATTACTAAGAATTTTTCGAACAACTGCGATTAAATATTTTTCAGAAAAATACGAAAATTTTTAAATATTTTAAAACTGAGACAACATCAAAATTGCATTTTGAATCTAGAAATAAATCTGAGGGTGAAAATATTGGGTGAATTCCAAAACCATACAACTTTGTACTAAAATTTTTGAGAAAACAAAACTGAAATAAGAAGAAAAAACATGTAAATATTGACAAACTATTCAAGAATGACCACCAAAGTTTTTTAAAAGACAAACAAAAAATGTGATAAATAGCTTCTTGAAAATATGTTTAGTTTGTTCTTAAAGCACGATAGTTGCGAAATATTTTAATTTAAACATAACAAAGGCTTACATCAAAATAAGTCGTTTTCGATTGAGAAAAACTAACAATTAGATTTAGGACTAAAAAATCAATGAAAAACAGCTCACATGTGGTCACAAAAGGCGTTCACATAGTGTCGCGAGTGTTCGTCTGATTGCGCAAACAAATTTTGAAAAAAACATTCGTTTCAAATAGCACAAACACGCCAAGAAAAGCGAAACGAATTGCTCATGAAATTATCAATATTTTTTTTAAAAAACGATAACACCACATTTTGATGTCCTCAACTATTCAGTTGGCCTGACAAGTTAGTTCATTATCGATTTTTTTTCGTTCTGTCGTCAAGTTCAAGTGAGATACACTTTAGTCGATTTTTGAACACACTTTCATTTTTTTGGACCGGATTTTCGAAAATGATTGCAACATTTTTTGTTTTTAACAATGACATCAAATATAGAAAAATAAAATTAGTGGTGAAATTTTCCAAATAATACCTCTATTATGGATCTCCGCAAATACGCCAAGTACATTTGGTGTTTGTTTTAAAGTACAGAATTAAATACAAACTAGTGAATTAAATATAAGGTCGAGCTTCAACTATTATTATTTTTCAAACATATATATTCTTCTTTTTTTTGGAGAATAAAAAGGAATTAACTGATTGTTAACTCGGTTGCTAATGACGACCAAACGAGATTTCTATTTTTGGATAAATGTTTTAAAAATTAGGATGACAAAACCCTCTAAACGGGTTATTCTCAAATTCGTTATTGGAATGAAAAAGTGAAGTAAGAACAGAAAAAATATCTCGGGTAAAAAATAAAAACACCACACTCTTTCGTCATCCACTAATTCTAAGTCAGCAGAAATCACACATGTTGGAGAGTATACCGTGGCATAAAATGTTAATTCTCCCGTTACGTATATCAGTATTTTACAGAAAGTTATCTTTCTTCAGAAGTTTGCACTTACAACATGATGCTTGATTTCGGAAATAAGACTGAAAAAGCAACAATTCCTGCGAAAAATCGACAATAGAAAAGGTCACAAGGTAGTAAGTACAATGAACAATCGGTCGAAATGAGGTTTAAATGAACGGTGAAGATCAGAACTATGAGTTCTGAAAAAATTAGAGTACAATACGAAGGTATGCCTGAGATATGCTCATGTGACGTCACGTATGCGTGTAGGATATGTGGTGTGTGTAAGGGGTGCAGACTGAAGTTGACAAGCTTGAATAACTGTAACTCGTGAACGACTCAACCAAATTTAAAGTTTTATAGCTCATTTTAAAGACAATAAAAAATTTGATTTAACTATTATAGAAAATTATTAAAAATTATAAGAAACTTAATAATAATCGTTAAAAAACTGAAAAATCAGACGTAGATGGACGCGAAGTATTATTTCTTTTAAACATTTCTGATGTATTTTTTTCCAAGGAATTCGAAAAAATACTTTCGAAGTAATTCTTAGTCGATAAAAGTTAGTTTTATCGAGGTTTGTAATTTTTCAGTTTTTTAAAGTTTTTTATTAAGTTTCTCAACATTTTTAATAATTTTTATTATAGTTCCATAGAATTTTTCATTGTCTTTAAAATGAGCTATAAAACTTTAAATTTGGTTGAGCCGTTCACGAGTTACAGTTATTCAAGCTTGTCAACTTCAGTCTGCACCCCATACACACACCACCTATCCTACACGCATACGTGACGTCACATGAGCATATCTCAGGCATACCTTCGTATTGTACTCTAATTTTTTCCGAACTCATAGTTCTGATCTTCACCGTTCATTTAAACCTCATTTCGACCGATGGTTTGGGTAAACTTCAAATGACTTCCCTAGTAAATGGATATGCTTTTGATTAATAATTTACAATTAAGGTCACTGCATAATTTCCCCTCCTGAAAATTAATTTTAATGCACAGGAATTGACCACTTCAATGCTTTTTCGTTTTAATTAGACACATTCATATCTTTTGAAGCGTAATACTCGCACTCCAATATTTAGTTTATTTTCATCATCCAATTATATTCTTTCCGCTTTCTTCAAAAACTTACATTAGCTCCCGAAACTTGTTGAACACTGTCGACTTTCGCTTTTTTCACCGGTGGCTGATCTTCCTTGCTCGGCGTTGTGTTCAAATTTCTTGTCGGTGTCGCTTTCTTTGCGGATCCGGTATTTGATGCTTGAAGTTCAATGACCGATGTCATCAAACAATTCCGATATCAATTGCCCACTGAAAAAAATCGATATCATTTATTGAGATTACTCGACATTTTAGACTTCTAGCAACTAGAAAAATACCGAAAATACAACAGAAATTAGAAGAAAAACACACAGTATCTAATCTTTAGAAATCTATGAAGAACTTAAGCATTGAAAACCCAACACCAACACCACCGAAAAAAACCCAAACTTGTGTGACCAACCTTTTGCTCGATGCTTTTACTTGAAAATTCGGTTTTCAAGTAAAAGAAAGCTGGCGAAATGGGGCAGATTGCACAATATCGAATGAACCGAAATTCAGTTGGTTTCCTTAGAATTTTTGATGATTTAGAGAGAGAATAATATAGCAAATTTCGAAAATGAGGATGATGAAGATTAGAAATAGGGGAAGATTGCGAAATAATACATATCAATTTTTGAAAAAAAAACAGAAAAAAACTCGAGGATGCTTATAAAAAAAAGCGAAAGGATACTTAAGAAACAAATGCTACATTCTTTTAAAATTAAAATTCTGAATCGAAAAAAAATACTATAGAAAACTGAATCTGCGACTTTAACTTTTTTTTCGAAAAAAAATTGCTCGAAAATCATTACAAATAGTTGTTTTTAATTTTAAAATTGTTCCACAATATTGTAAGAACAAATGATTATTGCGAAACGGAATTAAAAGAGTAGTAACCAAGAAAAACATCCTTTTAGAAAAACGCGTCAAAAGAGAACACACCAATCAATAAAAAGGGCGCACCGAGCGTCACCGTCCTCAATTCGTCGACACAAAACGCAATATGAATGAGAATAAAAATGTTCTCCCTAAAAACTTCCGACAAGGCAATAAATTTAAAATTTAGCGCTACTAATCTTCTTCTATGATTTGTAGGTCAAAGTAATTACGAAATTTTCAACAGAAAAATTAATTTCTATACTTTAGGTCTGAAATTATCTAATAATATATCTATAGAAAGAGTAGGTGGTTCAACACGCATCGATAACAAAACCGTCAAGATTATAACGAGAAAACACACTTCGAAATTTCTCGAAGACCCTAAAAATCGAAAAGCATTCGTAAATACGCAATATCCTTGGAGCGCGTTTGCATCTTGTGTTCCGATTTTATAGGGCTTTGTGAAATAAGAATTAAAAATCGAATAAAAAACGACAAAAACAAATCTAACCATCAAAATTAAAAAAAAAATCTTCATTACTATATGAAAATATCCCAAAAAAATAGAAAAAACCACATGAAATGTATTAAAAACCATAAACAATCGGAATGCGAGGGTACTTTGGGTTAAAAAAGCAGAGAAAACGAGAAGTTATGAAAATATTTAGAGAATGAATATCTAATCCGCGAAAAATTGCGGATTCACAATTTTGCCGCTTCAGATCTCTCCTTGGCAGCCGATGCTAGTCAACCTTGGATGAAGTGCCATTTGTCGACATCCGATGGCAATTCAGCTTGTCCGGCGAGAGCCGGAACAGAATTGAGCGCGGCTTGAGCGGCATCGTCGGTGGCTTGGTGGACAGCTTCTGGGACACGGCTGACGCTGGAAATTTAGTTTTCTTTTCAGACACTGTAAGTTTTTATTTGTTGTGATATTCCGAACACTTCATCTTATGGCGTAGAAAAAGTCTTGACACATCTTCCTTTGAAGGAAGATATTTAATTCACGAAAATCGAGTAAGTCTTGAATCCTTACGTATTTAATTCTGGTGTAGCCTCCTTGATCAATGCTTTCCAGTAATCATTAGTCTCCTGGATAACCTTATGAGCATATTCTCTATTTTTATACTCTCCATTGAACGCAAATTCGTTGGCTGGTTTTCCGGCTGGAATCTTGTAGATACGGAACCATTCGACCGATGCCTAAACAGATTAAACCGTTTTTACTCCCGAAAATGAGTTGTTACCGCCAAAAGTCCCGGATAGACTTTCTCAACATCTCCGATATCATTCAACTTGTCCGCATTCTCATCATTAACATCAATGGCGACCAATTTCCAATCAGTCTCTCCCTCATCAATCAACGCCAAAGTACCAAGGACTTTGACTTGAAGAACAGCACCTCGTCTCGCAACTCTTGATCCGATCTCGATCACATCAATCGGGTCATTGTCTCCCTTGGCACCGGTGTCTGGAACAACATGGTTCGGGTCTTCCCAGGTTTGTGGCAACGCTCCGTAGTTCCAGATGTATCCCTTGTGTGGGAAGATGTTGTGAACGAAACGTGGTTTTCCCTTCTTTTCGTCTTGCTTGATTGGTGAGAATGGTTCTTTGGTGGCCATCTGAAAAATCGGGACTTTTTCTTCGGATTTCAATTCCAGGGACAAACCTCCATTTTAGCATTTGACCATCTTGGAATTTCAACAACCATGTTGAAAACTTTGGCGCTTTGATTGGCGTACAATGGAATATCGTGCCATGGGGAGACGATTCCTTGTGGTCCCTCTGAAAACATCGTATTTCTGCTAAAACCCCATTCGGATATCCGAAGTGTCAGTAACTTACTAATGAACACACGATAATCCAATCCAAAGAGAGTTCCTCTCTCAACAGCTTCATAAGTGGTACTATCAGCAGCTCCGGTGCTCATTTTCGCAACTTGTTCCACAGTTTTCGGGAGAATCGCCGCCGAATCAGTTGTAGACCTAGGAAAAAAGACAATCTATTGCACCAAAATATGTTAAAAAATAAGTGATTTGAGCAGCACGGCACACTAATATTTATACAAGTGTAATTAGCTAAAATTTAGAGCAACAATTATTATCGTACCAAGCACCATAAAACGACTAAAAATGAAATTGCCTGAGATTTTGAGCTCTTTTTCTATTATTTTTCTTCTCGCTCACTCGTCGTCAACACTCACTTGTTTGGATTTCTAAAGCACCGCCCACAGAAGAACCACATATTTACGTGTTTTCAAATGATATGTTTAGGATTGTGAAAAATTTCTAATGTGTTTTGAAGGTATGAGTAAGCGGGTCGTCACGCGACGAGAAAATAAAAAAACACATGCATTGAACAATATTTTAATTTTTTGAGTTGAAACATTTATAAATATAAAATGGATTTTTAAGAAAAATGGCAAAATTGTTATGAATGAAATGATAAAAATGAAGAAAACCACTTCCGTCTTGCAGATTTCTCCGCCGTCAATGTGTGGTATAAATAAAAGTATTTTGAGCACGAAAAACAGTTTTTAAAGCGCTAGACATCCTACATTCAACATTATGTCAACTTACGAAACCTTATCATTTGGGTGGCGCGTTTTTCCAATAAGAGTGAGACAAAGTGCAAATTTTCAATCAATTATTTTTTGCAATTCCCCCCCCCCCCCCCCCAATTTAAAAGCGAACATCACAACATTCTAAACACCTTATTGTATGAATACTTCTTTTCGACACCGTCCCAGCGGATTCCTTTCTTTCTGAAGTGGTTGTTGTCAAACTTCCACGTGGGGATCCCGACTCGTTTTGGTAAGCTGTTGAGGTGGAGGCTGGTGCAACCTAATAATTAGAAACACTTATGATTCCTACGTTCTGAACATAGGTCTGCTGGAAAGGCTTATATTGTTATTTGTCTACATTTAAAAAAAAAATTATTTTTAATTTCCATGGCGAAACCTCTCTAGCAGACCTATGAGATTGTGTTAAAGATGGTGTTCATGTGTTCTGGTAGGAAATATTGAGACATCAAAATTTCCATATTCCATGAATATAGATGAGTTGCAAACATAATAAAAATAAACATCCTGCCGTCAAACACAATAAAAACCAATCCCCAACTCAAGCAAATACAGCCTCAAAGCCTCGCCTGTGTAATAATGGTCGACGCTGGAGCAACTGGTCTAGAAGTGGCCCATTTGACAGAAGCGTTGTGGGATTCAACAGGCGGTGTAGAAGATCTGACAATACTGCTCGAGCCGCATCCCATAACAGATGAGCAGTGCAATGCTCTTGAAACGATCAAACGGCTTCTTGCCAACATCTGCAGGCAGAGAAAACTAGTCGCCATAGATAGATTTACATAGTGATAAAGATGAGGAAAATGATAAAAAGGATGAAACAACTACTAACACATGCAAAAAAGAGAGGAAAATAATAAAGCATGCTTATGCATATTTTTGGCTGCCAGTTTTTAATCTTTTTTATTTATTTTATCCTCTTTCTACCACTGGAAAACATGTGACATTGTTAATAGATAAGGTTTCTAGTCTCCAAAAGCGTGCAATTCGTAAATCTCAACAATTCTATTGAATTTAAAAAATTACTCCTAATTTCGTAATTTACACTATGAAAATGCGATTCTTCTTGAGCACACCTCTTGAAATTTGAACAACGATGTTCAGCATATTTTATTTTAAGACAAAAACGTCTGAAAAATGATGCAATATGATAAAAAATGAAAGAACTAGGGTTGAAGTTGTTTTTCTCGTAAACACACACACACCAAAGAACGTTGTGTTTACACCGTTGCATTATAAATTACGCGCAATTGCACACAAAAATTAATAAAAAAAAATAAATGCACTTCGATTTGATTTGTATTTAATATAAAATTTCGAATGAAGAACAAACCTCGATATCAAAAAAAGAATAATCAACAGGCTTGTAAGCATGGCGACTGGCAGTTTATTTCTTTTCACAAGCAACACAAATCCCATCAGTGTGTCATCTAGAATTTATAAATACCGTAATTTTTCAATTCTAAAGATCATGAAAAGAACAATAACAAACACAATTGAACACTCATTGCTCTTCGTCCCTCTTCCCCATCTTTTCTCCCTTCTTCTGCCATCTTATCGTCCATGTATAATAAGGTAGACAAAACAGGGGGTTTGACGCTATGAAGATATTTCGAAAATTTCAAAACCAAAAACCCCTATTCACTGAAAGGCTTATGAAAATGAGCAGTAATATTTATGCATACAATACATAAAATATGCGAAACTTTCGAATAGTACTTCAGTTAGTCACAATAAATTGAATTCAATTGTCGAAAAATTCTCATCGACAAAATGTTTCCCTCTATCAATTTTATTGTGTTGTTGTTATTTTTTGTTGTCACTTCAGTTCATGCTCTAATAACTTGCACCAAATGTGAATTGACTTCAGATAAGTGAGTGATGTTCATATTTTCTGAAAGATCATGATTTAAGCTTCAATTTGAAACAAAGGTTATAAACATATTTTAATTTCCAATAAAGTTATGACTGCTAGAAAAAATGTTGAATAATTTTTTGAAAAATCGAATTTCCCCAGAAATGAAGAAATATTTAAAATAACTGAAATTTCTAAAATTTCTTTACAGTTGTCAATTCACCAGAGACACGTGTACTGGTGACTATTGCTTTCATTCTCAATATTTCTATGGCAGTGAAATATTTTCATCGACACAAAAAGGATGCATCATTGGTGAAGTTCCTTCAGAAGGCTGTCGAATCAATCATCATGGAAATGTTATGTGTTTCTGTGGAGAGTAAGATCATAAGAATGAGCTCTGATTATTTAAACGCTTATTTTCCGAAAGTATCAAAAGAATCTCGATCTTCCAAATATTAAAACAGTATGGGTGACTCAAAATCACACCTAGGTATTCTAATTGTTCCACTGGGGTTGTAATTTATTGTTTACCTGATTAAATTGGTTTCCATCCAAGTTTTAATTGCTTTTTTAAAGTTTGAAGGAACCCTATCTAGTTATGGTTTTTAAAATTTCGTAAAGATTTTTAAAAATGTATTATTTGGTGAACACGTTTAAAGAAACATTAAATGCTTAACATTCCTTTACAAAATCCACAATAACCAAGTTTGTTTTTCAAAATCTTAAACACAACAATCCCGTATTGTTTTAAAAGTTTGAGAACTTGTTGATTGTAAAGAATTCAGCAGAAAACCCAAAAACGATTCCAGTTCCGACTACTGCAACACCAACTTGACATCAATCGCCGATCAAACCACACAAATTATTCCAGTACAAACGTGTCAACCATTGAAAATAAACTCGACTCCGCAACCAAGATGGGTCAAACCATGTGCTGGAAACTTTTGCACTTTCTTGGCTTCCAAGGTACAAAACTGATAAATGTAGATCGAGTGGAATCCATCGTTCAGGTCGACATGGAAGGTTCCAACTATACATGGGCTAACAAAGATTGTAATCAGGAAAACGACTTTGATATTTTCCCGACTTTTACAGTTTTCAATCTTTATCCTGGAAATTGTGTCTGGCTTCAATATGGTGGACAACCGAGTGCACATGCTTGCTATGGAAGTAATGTAAGTTATTGAAGCTTCGTTAAAATTCTATTTTTTTAAATATTTTTTTTATTTCGAAGGTTCCTTCTTGGTTTACGTTTTCGTTCCCTAACTTATAAAGACTTTGAGAAGTTTCAGATATATTGTTTAAATTTTAAATTCATTTTTTGACCAGTTTTAAATTCCTATAATATGTTTAGTTTATTTATATGATAGCCCGGGATTCATGCACTTTGAGCATAACCTTTTTTCAGGACCTCGACACCACATTAACCATTCCAACCGAAGTTCCTCAAATCCAATGCCACGTGGATTACTTCTCCCCTCGTTTACCATACGTCCGTACCGGGGACACATGTACCGGCCAGTTTTGTTTCATTAGTGCCACATCACGTGGCGAAGTATACAGAGGATGTGTTTCGTCTGCAAACGTTGAAGCTGCCACCACTCTTAAGGTATGAAATATCGTAAGTTCAACCATCCCACAGGAGCTCGCTAGAAGTTTCCCACACTAGTTCTGAGAGGCACCTTTTGGTTCTCGAATCGGGCCGATCGGATCAAGTAGGCACCTCCCCGATTCGATATTTCTTCGGTTCTTATCTGGGCCATTTTTATAGTAATTTTTTTCAGATCGGTTACACTCGTTCATTCACCGGTTTGGAACAATGGATTTGTGATCAAAATGATTGTAATGCTGATTTGAAAAGTGCTGAGATGTCCTGGCCGCCAGAGTTATATCTATACAGGTTGTAATAGTGAATATAATTTTCGAAAAGAATTACTTATTTAAAAATTAATTTTTTCTGAAAAAAATCAGGGATACAGATTTAAATTGCTGCTAAATGGATGTTGAGTTTAATTTTGTATCCTGTTATGAAAAAAGACAAAAATAGCTCTAAAAACATAAAAGTCTTCCTTCAAAACTCTTTTTTAAAACTGCTCTTTTTTTTTTTAGATTTTTCTGAACAAAAATCTCAAAAAGCTAATGAATGTGTCTAGGATGAAAGTAGACTTCATTATCATTCCAAATCTGTTTTTAAAATTTTCTAAAACCACCTAGAAGCCGAGAAAATGAGCTTCAAAACAATGGCCTAGAAAAAGTGCCAACCGGCGAAAACTAGTCCGCGGATATGAAAAACCCAAAAAAAAGAGTAAATATATAAAAAAGGACTAGTACATTCTGCATAACTATATATTAACGAAACACGAAAAAAGCTCATAGGAAAAAGTTCGGACACTTTTTCTAGGCCATTGTTTTGAAGCTCATTTTCTCGGCTTCTTCGTGGTTTTAGAAAATTTTAAAAACAGATTTGGAATGAGAATGAAGTCTATTTTCATTTAAGATGTGTTATTATCTCCATAAAGTTCTGAATTTAAAAAATTATATTAGCTGCTCACAAATTCGGCTTAATAAACGAGCAAGCGCGCTCTAAAAAACCGACACGCTCGCAGGCGAAACATAAAGAGGGGGAGACTATACGCAGACAACTACCTTTCTACAAACAAAACTCTCTCGCAGCAGAGGGAAGCCCTCCGTTATGCAACCGATTTTGTGAGAGGACTATAACGTTTTGTTAAAGATTTTCGGTTTATAAAATATTTTAATTCCATAGTTTTTAAACAAAACATCTTTGAAAATATCCCATAATTTTTCAGAAACATTTCAAATCTCCGCGAATTCAACGTATTCTACATCGCTTCAGCCCGTCACACGCCTGCATTCTTTCTTACCTTTTTTCTAACAACGATTCCGATTTATGTGCCATTTTTCTAATGATTTTTTCTCATTATCCAATTTTAGACCCCAATTAACTTATTTATATTTCTTTCAATTATTTTTCCTATGATGATGAACTCATTGTTGCAATTTCATTCAATTTAATACTTTCCATTTGAAAAAATTCTGATTTTTTTCGCTCAAAATTTTTCTGCTCGATTTAATCCGACTAAAAAGTGCTAATACCAAATAAATATTGAAGAGAGAAAGTTGGGTGTTTCTTCTGATACTTTCTTCCTTATCATAATGCAAAACTATTTCATTTTGAACAAAATTATTAAGGTGCTCGCAAGGGAAGAAATGGGCGTGGTCTTTAATTTGATTCGATTGATGGTAGGACGGTGTGAGTGTATTATTGTATTTTAAGAAATTTACACTTCTTCACAATTTTTAAGTTTTTTATCGCTTCCAGAACTTTCGGAATTGTTGACATTACTCTTTAATTAATAGATATCAGAAGAAAGTAAGTCCCTGAATTTGGCTTTCTAGGCCGTTAAAGATAAAATTATACGATCTTAGAAAAGTGAAGTAAAATAGAATCAAAGATCAGCAAGAAAAATTCCATATGGCCTAGAAAATCAAATGCTGGGACTAAAAATTGAGCTATCAATTGAACCTTTGCAAATTTTGCAGATACAACTAAAATTAAAGAAGTAGTCGACAATTCTTTTTACTGCGCGGATTCTGTTTCGCGCTCTCTATGTTAAAAGTAGGTCTTTACGGTTATAAAAATGTACCTTAAATGAAAATAGACTTCATTCTCATTCCAAATCTGTTTTCAAAATTTTCTAAAACCACCTAGAAGCTGAGAAAATACGCCTCTAAATAATGGCCTAGAAAAGTGGACACCTCGCCGAACTTTTGTTTTGAGGCGCGTTTTCTCGGCTTCTATGTGGTTTTAGAAAATCTTAAAAACTGATTTGGAATGAGAATGAAGTCTATTTTCATTTAAGGTACATTCATTAGCGAAAGCCCTCCTTTAAATAAATTTATTACAATTTTTAGATAAAAATTCCAATTCTTAAACAAAAAACAAATAATAAACAGAATTTTGTTTCAAAACTTTGTGATTCATCCATCTTTCATTTTTTAAATAACAGTATTTAGCAGTAACAAATTTCATAGGGATTTGAATTTAATGTTCCAAAAAATATGTATAATTTCTATCAGGATCTTCATGCTATTTAATAAATTCAATTCAATGTTTGTATCTTTTCTGATACGTTTGATTTCTACATCAATTTAGATTACCAAAAAGTCGTTTCAAATGTTATCTTTTGAAAACTGGAGCCTAATTTTGTTATTGTAGAAAAATTCAAGAATTTTCAATCATAACCTGTATCAATTTTTATACAGTAATATCGGTGAAGAATAAATCACCATATTAGTAGTGTTATCGGTTCCTTTTCCTGTATTGATGACGCTATAAATTAAATATTCTTTCATTCAAAAATTTATTGAGTTTTAGTTTTTTTTTTTCAGAACTTCACCTGCTCTTAGTCTATCTCATTTTAAGTTTTTATTTGTGTTTCTTCAATAAAACAATTTATCTTCCGATCTTTGAAAAATATAAAAGAATCGGTGATCTAAGCTTTTTTCAGGCATCCTTTCATCCTCCCTCCACCAGAAAGGATGATGCTTCAAACAACCACTCTGCTAGTTCTTCTATGTCTCACAACTTCGGTAATTAAAAAACGGCTTTCTTGAGAGAAGTCTCATATATCACTCGAAAATTATGAGCATTCAAATCACATAAACCACTCAAAAATGCAATTCTTATCTACATACCTAAAACGTTTCAGTCGTTAAAAAGCTATTAAACCTTTCGGTTTTTGGGAGGGGTTGGGGGAACGAAAACGTCATCGGCCAACATTTTTTCAAATTGGTTTTGTACTGTTTATTTGTGCAAAAATATCGATTGATTTGGGAAATAAAATGTTCTAATAGAGGTTAGCAAATGCTCCTGACTTTAACATAACAAAAACTTGAATACCTAACATGATCAATTTGGAAACAAAAGGTAAGTAATAAGAATAAGGAATCAAAATAACTGCCTTAGAATTCTCGCCACTCTCCGTTTAAAAGTGTTGCTAATTTCTTGGTTAGATTTTTAAAAAAACATTTGCTTTTGGTTATAACGAAGTATTTTTCCACAGATTACTGCCGATGACACTCCGCCTAATTACTTTCAAATCCTCATCCGCGAAATTGACAATCCATCGGGAGCCCTCCAAGATGGCACCCCATGCTCGAACTTCAATTTTCTTAACATCGGCTGCAACACCTATCTAAGAGCCGGTGTTTCTCTGTAAGAATGCGTTAAAAGTTATCTAAATCATTTTGCTTTTTCTAGCACTGGCTCCGATAATATTGATATTTCTGATGCAGTTCTATTGAATTCAAATGGAGAAACAAGGTTGAGCAATTTGAACTTGGTGTATGCTGATAATGCGGCCGGCGATGCTGTAGATTTCACTGTCAGTTATAAAGTGTAGCGTCATAATAACTCCTAGTTTCAGGGTTTCACATTCCAAATATTTTTGACTAGTGACTCATCTTTTGACAATATTATTGACAATTACACTGTTCAAGTGAACTCAACACTTCAGCGAGGAATCTATACTTATACCAGCCAAAGATCTGCAACTTTGCCGACTACGTAAGTTTTCATGTTCGTTATTAAAAAACTGGGGTTTTTCAGAATCTCTTTAGCATGGGCTACTAATATCCAAGCACCTGCTACAACAACTGCTGGACCGACAACTACAAGCGGATCACCAGGAACAACAGCTTCGCCAACAACCACAGAGGAGCCAACAACGAGTAAGATATTCAATTTCATGTTACATAGCGAAACAATTCCCTTTCAGCACCACGACTTCCGCGAGATTGTGCTGAAATCCCAGACGTCAAAACTGGAGGCAATAGTATCTATCCAGACGGTTCAACTGCTGTTCAAGTGTATTGCGATGTTACCTCTTATGGAACTTACACCACTATTCAAAGGTTTGCATATAATTTGCTTCCTAAAACGATTAATATGATTTATAGTCGTGGTAATGGCGACCAGACTAGTTTCGACGTGCCATACGATAACTATACCCGTGTTATTGGAACTCCAGGAGCAAATACTAATTTCTGGCTTGGATTGGAAAATATGAACGTCTTGAGTCAACAGAAAACTTATGCTCTTCAAATTGATTTGTGCTGCGGTGGAAGTTTGATCGCGAAACAGATTTATCACAATTTTAAGGTTTCATTTTTTAAGTAGTAAAACTTTTAATTATTTTTTGAACATCGGACCGAAACCAGTAATTTCGAATATTCAGGTCGGCGATGTTAACTCTACATATTCATTGAGCGCAACGGGCGATCTTCCGGGAATTGGTCTTGATTATTCATCAGACGGTTGAAATAATTCACCACGGAGTTGCTTCAATTCATATTTTTTAGGCAAAGATCTCAGCTCTATCCCATTTGCAACCAATGCTACATATGTTCTTCCAGGCACAAAGTTGTTTTTTATTTTGTCGAAATGCGAAAATAATACATTTTAGAGCTTCCTGCGATGAGCTGGCATACGAAAGCGATGCGGGAACAAATGTTACTCAGTCAGGGTATAGTTATATTGATTATTTTTATGACATAAAAAGCAAACTGTTTTGATAGACCAAATAATTTTGGTGGAACGTTCCGAATTTTGAAAATGTCTCGAATATACAGTAGTACTGTTACCTCATTTCTATTACAAACGCGCTCCATAAACTGGAACGTTGCCAACACACCTTCCAAAAAACAAAATGCTATGCGTGCTGGCAAAGTGCCAGTTTATGGAGCGCGTTTGGAATAGAAATGAGGCAACATAACGTAAATTTGGATTTTTTAGTGGCTGGTGGTACGGTAGTTGCGGAAATAATTTGAATGGGCAATATTTGAACACTGCTAATACGGACACAACTTGTAAAATAAAGTAAGTATTTTTCGTATACATATTGAAAATGACTGAAAATCTAACTTTCAGGAACTTTGACTCAAATCCATATCTTGGTGTAAATTTGCGTACAACAACAGGTGCATCAACTGGCGGTTGGGATGTGGATTTGATTTCTTACGATCGTGTCAGAATGGCCATTTTCTCATTTGATTCGATCTTGATCAATAGGGGCGACGACTCAATTTGCACAAGATAAAATAAAATATGAATGATTCTTCAGAAAAATTGTTTATTTACTCGTGAAAAAACTTTAAAAACTAAATATCTCATCAAATAACAAGTCAGCGCTCTATTTATTATTAACTAGGATTGATTGTCCGGACAAGGTGATTCGATTGACAATATTGGAATGCAAATAATTTTTACAAGAAAGTTTAGGAAGTGAAAGCAAAACCTTGAACCCGTTCAATATTTCTTAAATAATATCATTCGATTTCCCTTAGTGTTTCGGAAAATAAAGAAATGTTGCGAACCCGATCCGAAAAATTGTGTGAGTTTGTGTGGCGGTTTTTGTTATTGCCAAGTTTTCTCAGACTGTTTGTCCTTTGAGTTAAAAAAAAATCGAAAAATCGCATTGTTTTTCAATTTTTTAATAATAGAATTCGTCAAGATTTGTCTCAAGAGAGTAGTATTTAAATGGGACAGTTTTACCTCTTTTCGGTTTTTATCAGTTCGAAATGTCATCTTTACAATGGGAGGAATTTCAACGGCATACTCAACAAGTATCTGCAGCTATTTCATTCTTAATAAATACTTTCTTAATATACCTGATTATGCATCATTCTCCAATAGAAATGGGATCATATAAGTTTCTGATGATTGCAACATCTATTTTTGAAATAATTTATTCCCTTATTGATGTTTTGTTAGTTCCGGTAATATTAAAGCAGGACTTTACGGAGATAATAAATGTTCCTTAAATGAAAATAGATTTCATTCTCATTCCAAATCTGTTTTTAAAATTTTCTAAAACCACCTAGAAGCCGAGAAAATGAGCTTCAAAACAATGGCCTAGAAAAAGGGGCCACCTGGCCGAACTTTTTCCTATAAGCTTTTTTAAATTGTTTCGTTAATAAATAATTACGCAGAGTGCTTATTTTAGTCCTTTATTTTTTATTTTTTTAGACGTTTCATGCCTGCGGACTAGTTTTCGCCGGTGACCACTTTTTCTAGGTCATTGTTTTGAGGCGTGTTTTCTCGGCTTCTAGGTGGTTTTAGAAAATTTTAAAGACAGATTTGGAATGAGAATGAAGTCTATTTTCATCACAGACGCATTCATTAGCTACGTAAAGTCCTCCTTTAAGGCAGTCTTATTGTTCAAAATTTATTTAACAGATTATCCAGTCATACAGGTCCTCATTTCTCATAATTGTCAATTATAAGAACCTAAAAATTTCTCCGAAATCAACGCTACTTATAACAGGTTTCAAGCAAACTCATTTTTATTATTCATAAATTTCCAGCAATTTATTGTTCATTTTTTGCTGCATCAATGGCACTTTTCAGTGTTCACTTTGTTTATCGATTTTTAGCAGTGACAGGGTATTTTTGTATAAATCGTTGGTCAGTTTTTCGGTATCCTTTGCTTACAGCAGCAAAAAATTGAAATATGTGAAATCTTGGAGAATTTTTTACTGCTTAATAGTTCCGTTGATATATGGAGTGGCTTGGGGAATGGTCTCATACTTCCTAGGTGGTCCGAGAGAAACGACAACGAAATTCGTCAGGTTTAGAACTTCATTGAATGATTATGTTGATAGACGCATTAATTCCAGTAATTACATTTACTCCCTCTATAAATGGAAATCTGATGAATACATTTACATTGGGCCACATATTTATCCAAAAGATAATAATGGCCACATTTACATGAATATAGACTCTGTTTCTGGAGTTTCGATTGGTCTTCTAATTGTGGTGAAGTTCATTTGACAGTAAAATATTAATCAGAGTAAATTTTTGAAGTCAACTACTGTGTTAACAATTACTTATTTCGGTGTAAAATGCTATTGCCAACTTTTATTTTTATTCAAAACTGTAAACACCTCAATTAACCTCAAGAATTTACAATCTCAATTGTTTTTCGCTCTTCTCTCACAAGTAAAAACAATTCTTCTCCTGAAATCAAATCTAATAATTTTCAGACCCTTATCCCAGTAATTTTACTTCATTTCCCGGCGGTGATACTTTTCGTCATTCCATTGTTTGATATGGAAATAGGATCAACTGCTGGAATAATGTCAATTACAATAGCACTTTATCCAGCAATTGATCCACTTCCAACTATATTTATTATAAAAAATTATCGGAGAGCAGTTCGAAGTTCGTTCCAATTATCTGATTCAGAAATGCAATTCTGAACTTCTTCCAGGATTTGTCTGCTGCAAAACAGTGTAATGACTTCAAAACGGCTAATTAACAAGACATTAGAAGCTTTTTTTTTTTTTTTTTTTTTTTTTTTTTTTTTTTTTTTTTTTTTTAGTATTTCTTTATTTTTGAAAAGCTTTTGAAATCTTTTCGTCTAACTTTTTGATAGATACTGTTATTTTTCAGTTTTTTGCTTGTTATTTAAAACACATTATTTTGCAACTATTAGGTTGTCCCGAGATAAATTGAAATTTTTTCTGTTTCACCTCGTTCATTTCTCGGTCAACTTGTTCCTCACGATTTGACTAATGATCAGAAGAACACGCGTTGCACCATTGCCTTGTCTTTGCTCAGCCGAAAACGGAATACGGAGTGAATTCAAAATATTGTCACTGGATATGAAAAGTGGTGTGTTTTGGTCGATCACAGCAGAAAGCGTCAATGGGTCGCAGCTGGAGAAACTCCAAAAACAGACGTCAAAGGAGAACTTCATGAGAAAAAAGTGATGCTTTCGATTTGGTGGGAGAAGAAAGGCGTTATCTACCGTGAACTTCTTCCAGATCGAGCCACTGTCCATGCGGAACTATACTCTCTCCAAATACAAAAAATGCACGATCAACACCACCTCCTTCGACCAGGAGCCTCACGGATTCTCTTACTTCATGACAATGCAAGACCACATGTCGCTTTAGCGACCAAGGACAGACTGCAGGCACTGTATATCGAAGTTCTGCCACATCCACTGTATAGTCCGGACCTTGCCCTTAACTGATTATCATTTATTCCGTTCACTTCAAAACTCTCTCAAAGATTTGAAGTTCGACAACCGAGTGCACCTGGAATCGTACCTTGATGACTTTTTCGCCTGCAGGCCCCCGGAATTCTACGCAAAAGGAATCGAACAACTTCCGCTGCGTTGGCACGAGGTCATCCAACAACATGGTCAACTCATTTACAATTGTTTATAATTAATTAATTGTTGTTTGAAAAAAAATTGAAAAAATTTAGATTTATCTCGGGACAACCTAATACTAATTGTATAATTAAACAACTAGTAGGTAAAAAGATCAAACGATAAAAAAGGAAGTTATCGTGATAAAATTTTGTTGTCGACATGCTGTTTTAAGTATGAACCACGAATTCAAAACTCCAGAGAATGAAATTATTATCTATATTTTGTACTAAAAACAAAAAAATTCCTTCATTTTCGTGTTTTTCACTAATTTCATTTTTAACGCAATCCCTCTCCAGAGACTATGAAATAATTGACAAACTGAAAGAATCTTTCATTCGTCTAACATTTTCAGTTTGAAAAAAGAAATGTCCGCAATACAATGGGAAGAATTTCAAAAACAAACTCAGAGAGTTTGTGTAATTATTTCAGTTCTGACTAATCCTTTTACGATTTATTTGATCACTTATCATTCACCAAAAGAAATGGGATCTTATAAATATTTGATGATTGTTACATCAATTTTTGAGATTGTCTACTCATTTATTGATGGTTTGTTAGTTCCGATTGTTCAATCCTATGGCTCTTCATTTCTAATAATCGTTAATCATAAATCTTTGAATATCGATCCAAATTCGGCACTTTTTGCAACAGGTATCTCGAAATAATTTTCCCTTTCGAAACATTTCGTACTTTCAGGAGTTTACTGCTCATTTTTTGGTGCATCAGTCGCCCTATTCAGTGTTCATTTCATTTACAGATATTGGGTCGTTGCAGGGTGATTCGAGATAACAATTTTCAGAAATGTTCTTATTTCCAGAAGTCATATATTAAACTACTTCCAGTCTTGGAACATTTTTTACTTCCTCATTATTCCACTAACATATGGTGTTGTTTGGGGAACGGTTACTTATTATCTTGGCGGGCCTAGTGAAGTTACTACCAATTTTGTGAAGTTTTTTACTTCATAGTCCAAGAAAATTTATGAAAAATTATCAGGTATCATATCTACAATCTTTACAACTGGACATCCGATGAATATGTATACATCGGTCCGCATATTTATCCTCAAGACGATAATGGTCACTTTTATTTGAATATACCTTCATTTATCGGGGTTTTGGTGGGACTTTTTATCGTGGTAAGCCTAGAAGTTTCACTGAAACCTAAATAATAATATTCAAAGGGTTCGTCTATTTTCACAAGCATTTTCTTCGCTGCGAAATGTTATTTTAAACTGGCTGATCTCTTCAATATCCCAAAAACATCTGTTTATCGTAAGAACTTACAGTCACAGATTTTCTATGCACTTCTGACCCAAGTAGGCTCTGAATATCATGTTAACACTTCGAACAATTGAACTTTAGGCCCTCATACCTGTTATTTTGATGCATCTTCCGGCAATAATTCTTCTGTTGGTCCCATTATTCAACCATGAGCTTGGAACAACCGCTGGTATTCTCTCTGTTACAATTGCATTTTATCCAGTAATTGATCCAATTCCAACAATTTTAATCATTAAAAGTTATAGGACAGCTGCTTTCCGTAAGTGAAAATCTAGATACGATACGATATTTCTCGTAAATTTTCAGGATTGATTCGTTGCAAATGGGGAAAACTCTCAAGTCGTAAAGAAAATTATGTTATCACAGCGGATTGAGTCTAATTTCTATCGTTTTTTTGTCAGAAAATAAAAACCATGAGCATTTTGCATTATTTTGTAAAACATACGATTAAATCTATATCTTCAAATTTTCAGATCTGAAACTAGACTAAAATTTCTATTTTTAACCATTTAAACTATGTAGCGTGAATAGAAACAAAAAGCAAACTATAATTTTAAAAGTGTTCCACTTGTTTAATCTTTTGCACCCCAAATAACCATCGAGTGGCAAAAGAGCATATCTTCGGCAAACACCTACTAGTTATTTTACTTGTAATAATTAGAACACACCCACTTTGTTTTCCAATATAAAAACGCGACTTTTCGTTGGAAGAACTATCAAACAATTGATCTAACGAATAAAAACAATTATGAACCGTTTCTACGCCATTTCGATCATTTTTGCGATTTTTGCGACTATTTCTGATGTTTCTGCGAGAGGTAGCCGAGTCGCTCGTCAGGTTCAACAGGTTAGTGCTATTAATGTATACATCGGAAAGCTCAACATAATTGTGATTTCAACGAAGATGACGCTTGAAATAGTGCAATTGCAATTAATATATACGAATATTACTAAAAATGTACTAAATTTAATGGTTATCTTGATCCCCTGAAGTCTTGGACTTCGTGATGGCTAGAGTGATCTAAATATATAGTTGTTTAGGTATTATAAACTTTGTACATGTGTTCCTCTTCATTGTTTCAAGACGTCAAATATTGACAAAAGATTGTTTTTAGCAGGCTACAGAAAAGCGACTTTAAAAACTGAGCGACTTTAAAAACTGATTTTAGGCTGGAAATTCTACCACAACATCTCAACCTCAACTCCAATTCATAAACTTTCAAAACCAAACTGCGAATCCAATAGTATTAATGAATGCTTCAAATTCATCATCAACAACAGCTCTACCCCACCTTCAATTTATCAATTTCCAAAACCAAACTGCAAGCCCTATTAATGACGTAGAAGGCTCAGGATCAGGTGACGCTGAGGATTCGGTAGTTGACGGAAGTTTGAGTGTTTTGTATGATGTAAGAATTGAAACCAAAGAACTACAAAAATTCGAAAATATTCAGGATTCCGAAGAGCAGGCTCAACAAGTACCGGCGAATGAGCTTCATCAAACTATTAATGTTACAGGTAAATTATATGCATCACCGATAAATTGTTATTATACTATAATTGACGAGAAATGTATTTATGTATTTTCCAGATCTTAATATTGACACAATTGTGATCAAAGTTAAACTTCCAACTCGAGCCAACACTTCACAAATCATCGAACAACTTAGAAATGATACCCAACAAGAGGTGGTTTATTTTCAAAAAAAAATATTTTAAGGAATTATAAGCAAATAAAAAAAACTATTTTCAGACAAATCTTCCATCAAACCTCGACACAGCCGTCTCATTAACTGGAATACTTAGCGATATTCTCTCAAGGATCTTAAGCTTCTCATCTTCGGGAAACAAATAAGAGAAAGGGAAATTCAACCCCTTCCAAGAGGTTTTATCCGCCGGGTTTTGGCTGAATATTCCAGTCATTTTTTGATAGAAAAATTAAGATTCCTTTTTTTCGAATTGTACCTTTTTTGTTGTCTTGGTCTTGCCAATAAATTGATTTTTTTGACTATACATAATGGGATTGAATATTATTTGATATTCTCTACATTTTTTAAAAATATTAAAAAAAAACAAAACTGGAAAAAAAGTTTAATTTCTATAAATGTCATATGTTTATATCCAGATAACAGATCAATCTCCGACTAATAATCGAAACAAAAAACAACAGTCAGTTAGTTGTTCGGGAAAATAAAATGGTATTGTATTATGCAAAACACTTTCTACCACTGTCTTTTCACTGGTTCAAACAAACAGTTCTCTCTCGATTCCATTTTCTGAAAAAAGTCTGTTTTGACAGTTTTTCTTTTTATTTTCAATGATTTTCTCTTAAAATTTGGATTTTTCTTAAAATTTTCATATTTTTTGGGAGCATCCAACCCTTTTCTTAACATATTAATAGTTTTTTCAGAAGTTAAGCCCAGATAATGAATGAAAAACATCTGTTATTCTTGACCTTGTCGGCTGTGGTATTCGGAATCTCCATAGGACTTCTATTTCGACAGTTTCAAATTTCCGATGAGGTCCAGACCCTCATTGCATTCCCCGGCGAGATTTTCATGCAAGTTTTGAAGTTGATGATTCTGCCGCTCATTTTTTCATCATTGATTTCTTGTAAGTTTTTTTTTAAATTAAAAATATTTGTTCCTTAAAGCTTTGTAAAAAAATTTAAAGTTTAAGAAAATCCAGATCAATTTTTAGACTTTTAAAAAATTCTTGTCAAAAGATATGTTGTACACTGCCTTTAAGCTTGACCGTATAAGGTTTTTAGTGTTATTCCATCAGCTCTTTTTTGAAAAGTTGGAAATGAATTAGAATCTTTTTTATGTGAATAATAATTAATTAGAAGTTCTCAAATTTTCAGCACTCGGACAAATGAAATCGAATTCTGGAAAAATGGGACGAATTGCACTTTGCTACTACTTGACAACAATGATAATTGCATCAATTGTGAGTTTCCTTAAAGACATAATTTCAGAAAAGTTTTTCAGATCGGCGTTATTATTGTGCTGACAATCCACCCAGGCGATCCGTCAGTCAAGAATCTGGATTCTCTTGACCAAGTCAAAAATCAATCTAAATTATCAGCACTTGATTCGTTATTGGATTTGATCAGGTTTTTGAATATTTCACTTCGAAAATAAGAATAGTTCCAGAAACATGTTTCCTGAAAATATCATCGAAGCAACGATGAAAAGATCCCAAACGATTATAAAGGATGTGAAGAAACATATACATGGAAAAAATTCAACAAACAATGTGCAAATTATTGAAAAGAAGAGTGTGGAATTAAGAAATGGAACCAATATTTTAGGTAAAAAATTCTATAGGATCTCCCGATTGCATTAAGTTTTCCAGTCTAAATTTCAGGTATTATCGTTTTCTGCTCTGGCTTTGGAATCATCATTTCAACGTTGGGTGAAAAAGGAAGAATTGTTGTGGAATTTTTTATAATCATTGATAAAGTTATCATGAAATTTGTCTCAATTTTGATGTTGTTTTCTCCATTCGGAATCGTTAGTTTGATATGTTCAAGTATTCTGGAGATCGACGATATTTCGAAAATGGCCACAACTATGACATTGTGAGTTGTGAGGATAAATGTTCAACTTAAGTGTCAATTTTTCATTCACAGATACGTCGTTACAGTAATGCTTTGTCTTCTGTGCCACTGTATCATTGCCATCCCAATTTTATATTTATGCCTAACCCGAAAAAATCCTTGGAACGTTGCAAAAGGAATGTTGCAACCATTTGTAACAGCAGTTGGTACTGCATCAAGGTTCTTGAAGTATTGAAGTAATATTTATATTATATCTAATTGCAGTGGAGCGTCCTTACCACAAGCAATCGAAAGTGTAGAAACAAATCTGAAAATCGATCCAAGAATTGCGGGTTTCATTATGCCGTTGGGAAATACTATCAATATGGATGGAAATGCGCTGTACGAGGCTGTGGCTGTTATATTCATCGCGCAGTTGAATGATTTTTCATTGAAAATTGCTGATGTCATAACTATTTGGTAAGCGCTGCAAAAATTCAAAAATTGTTATTATCTGGAGCTGTTGAAGAACACCCCGCAGAATTCTTAAAGATCGGTTTTTGTTGATTTAAAAATAATTGATTTTTCTTTATTTGTTCGTTCAATTCTATACCAAATGCGTTCCTTTGGATGCGCAAGATTATATAGCCTATTTTAGAAACAAACCAGTACAAATTCGCTCTGCTACGTGTTCAGCAGAGCACATTGGTACTGGTTGGTTTCTAAAGTAATTCCATGTAAATTTTTTAAAAACGCAGTCTGAGGTGTATCATTTCTATTAATATAAAATCTGTTTTCAAGCGTCACTGCTACATTTGCATCAATTGGAATGAATGCAGTACCAGCTGGTCTGGTATCAATGTTTGTGATACTTTCAACAGTTGGACTTCCAGTTACAGATATTTCTCTGCTTTTTACAGTGGACTGGTTCATGTGAGTATTGTTTTTCTGATCTCGAATTATTGAAAAATTAGTTAGTTTATTTTCGAAATGCAATGATTACATATTTTCAGAGACCGCATTCGAACGGCATTGAATGTGGTCGGTGATGCTTACTGCGCGTCAGTTGTGCAGCACTTTCTTGAGAATGATCTCGAATTGGAACGTAGATATTCTATAGAACCATTGAGTCAAAGTGAAATTGAACGCGGAATACTAGTTGAACCTAGTGCACATATTGAAAATAACATAGTTCAACAGCGTCATGTGAGTTACATTGGCCTAGTTCTAGCCGATTTTTCACTGTTTCCAGGTCACATTTTCTCTCCAATCTCCTAATGTTTCATCATTCAACGAAACAAAAACATATTCACTAAAATCTGCAATTATTCAGCCACTTAGAGCACATGTTTCCTTACAGACAAGGTTATCACAATTGTCTGAAGAATAAATGTATTTTCGAAAATGTTTCACAAAAACACCAAAAAAATGTTCGGACCGTTTTCACTAAGCTGAAATTCGAAACACACGTGAAAAACATCAGTTTTTAGAATATTTTGAAAACAAAAAATTTCATCTCATCTTTCCGATGCTATAAGTATGCATTATTATTATCATCATCTTCAAGATTATCAGGGGGGAGATGAGTATTCTATTTTTCATTTTTTTTTTCTAATTCTGCTCGTAATCACAATATTCTACTCATCTTACACTTTTATTTTTCTTTTCGTTGTTTTTTTTATGGAATTCGTTTGACGGTGGATTATTATTGGAGAGTTCGAATAGAATTAAAAGTAAATTTATTTCATTTTTGTTTGTCTACTTTCATTGAGTTTACTTCTTTGGGATTTGTCTACTGGAATTTTTTATTACATTGTAATATTTAGATTTAAAATATCCTAAGACTAATTTGTTTCCATTAAGATTCATCGAATGGTATAGCTTGATGTAAAAATAAAATTAAAATTTATGGTAAAAATCGTTGTTGTGTTTAAAATTATCAAAATAATATTGTTCTGAAAAGAACAAAATTTTCCCAACAATTAACATAAAAAATTATTTAATTCATGAAATCTATAATTTTGGATAAGAATTACTCCAACCTGAAAAAATTATAAACAGTAAATGATTTTCAGTGACTACTCGAAGGTGTATTTTTTGGATTCGTAGTCAAATACACTACTTACTTAAATTTCAAAATTCACTTATTTTAAAATTTTGAACCCAGATTGTCAGTTAAAGGCAGCTGGTCAGTTAACACGATCCAATCCAAAGCAAAAAATCAAAATTCGAATGTGATCCCAGGTGGTCCAAAGAACAATACCAATATGTAGCCACATTCAAATAATTGTGTTTCGCGCCAATTTCAACCGCGTTGCACGGACCCGCGCGCGTTTAAATTTTGATTTTTTAAACTTTGGACCGCTGTAATGACCCGTGTAGTTATCGGTGTGATTTCGGCTAAATTGCATTATAATTATGAGAAAACGCTTTAATTTTTGAAACTAATATTAGGTAGGGTCAAATTAACTGAACAGCTGTCTTTAACACGATCCAAATTCAAGGCAAAAAATCAAAATTCGAATGGGAGCCCAGTGCGTCCAAAGAACAATACCAATATGTCGTCATATTAAAATAATTTTGCTTCGCGCCAATTCATGAGTCGTGTATTTATCGATATCTTTTCACATAAATTTCGTTGTACTAATGAGAGAACGCTCTAATTTTTGAACTTGAAATCAGGTAGGCTCAAATTAACTGATCCATTGTATTTAAACTTGAATTTCGACTTAATCAACTCATAATATTCATCGAGATGTGCTGATTGATCATATTATGTTTCTATTTTCGTTTCGATAAAGATTGGAAGGAAATAAAATGTGTATTGATCCACACTTACTTTAATTCTACAACTATGTAAAAATAGGAATTTCAGAAGAAAAAGGAAGAAAAAATGATTTAAAGATAAACTGATGCAATAAGCTTGGTAGGCTTTTCTTGATTTAATCACTTGGACAGAAAATGTTTAAAAAACTAATATTTTCTACACTATGAAAAAAAAATGAAAGAGTTTTCTTGAAAATGTGTGAAACCCAAATATGTTAGAAACTTTTCGAGGCCTACGTCCTAAACTAAAGCCCTCGAATTGAAAAGTTTCGTATTTGCTAAATCTTCTGATAATTCTTCACAAACATCGGCGTATGAAAGTTCTATGATATGTTTTTATGAAATCATTTATTAGTCACAATTTTTCAAAATATATTAGGTTGTCCCGAAAGTTATTCACTTTTTTTTCTGTTTCACCTCGTTCATTTCTCGAGGAGTTTTTTTCCGTTTTTATTTTTTTATTTTATGCATTAAGTCTTTCACAATAAATATGTGTTTCCGTATTTCAGGTAATCCTTGTTATGGCTGAATTTCTCTTGAAAGATAAACATACCTTCGGGGGCTGTTTCCTTTACGAGTTCCTCTTGGGACATTCAGCCGCTGTTGCTCATCAAAATTTGTGCGATGCGACAGGCACGGACACCCTCAAATACAAAATGGTGAACTTCTGGTTCAATCGCTTCAAAGAAGGTGACGACGAACTCTCGAACAAGTCACTATACGGCCGCCATCAGCTTGAAATCTACCAGCGTTTCCAGAAGGAGCTGGAGGAAGAGCCCAGATCAAGTGTTCGTGAAGTGTCTTCGGCACTTGGACTACACAAAACAACAGTACACAGCCACCTCCGAGCAAGTGGAAAGAGCCAAAGTTTGGTCAACTTGTTCCTCACGACTTGACTGATGATCAGTAGAACATGCGTTGCACCATTGCCTTGTCTTTGGTCAGCCGAAAACGGAACACGGAGTGTATTCAAAATATTTTCATTGGAGATGAAAAGTGATGTGCTTTGTTCAATCATAGTAGAAAGCTTCAATGGGTAGCAGATGGAGAAACTCCAAAAACAGACGTCAAAGGAAAAAAAAGGGGATGATTTCGATTTGGTGCGACAAGAAATGCGTTAGCAACCGTGAACTTCTTCCAGATCGAGCCAATGTCAATGCGGACCTATACTCTCTCCAAATACAAAAAATGTACGATCAACACCAACTCCTTCGTCCAGGAGCCTCAAGGATTCTCTTACTTCATGACAATGCAAGACCACATGTCGCTTTGGCGACCAAGGACAGACTACAAGCGCTGGATATCGAAGTTCTTCCACATCCACCGTATAGTCCGGACCTTGCCCTAACTGATTATCATTTTTTCCGCCCAATTCAAAACTCTCTCAAAGATTTGCAGTTTGACGACCGAGAGCACCTGGAATCGTACCTTGATGACTTTTTCGCCTGCCAGCCCCCGGAATTCTACGCAAAGAGAATCGAACAATTTCCGCTGCGTTGGCACGAGGCCATCCAACAACATGGCCAATATATCACTCATTGATAATTGTTTTCAATTAATAAATTTTTGTTTGAAAAAAATCTTAAAAAAGTGAATAACTTTCGGGACAACCTAATAGTTTAACTACACATTCCAACCCTTGTAATTTCATTGTTTTTTTGATAAAGGCTGACTTCGAAGTAAAAAGGAGAGTTAATTAGAAGGCTGCGGTTGCTCGCGTTGCTATGCTCCAACTTTTTTCTTTCGTCTATTTTTTGTCAAAATTCTTATTTTCGTTATTCAAAATGATGATTGTTTTGATACAACTTTGAGGAACTAGGTTTTCTTGATAATAGTTAACGAAATGGGGTTTTTTTGCTGAAGTACTTTGTTTTCTTACTCTACTAAATAGCTAGAAACAACATAATTTCTGAAAATCTCGATAACTAACGAGATTTTTTTATTATTTCGCCCGAAAGCCGATTAATGACATTGGCCATGGATTGATTTATGGAGTTTTGGAAAGAATTAGAGAATTCAACAAAAATTTGAAGCAATCGAACGGAGTTCATGTTGAATTTTGCTTTAAAATATCAACTAGAGTTTTTTCCGAGATTTTTTGTTTAAATTATTTTTAAAAAATATATTTAAAAAAGTTAAAAGATCAATTTTTAATATAATATATTTACTCATTTTCCCACTGGTTTTGCGGGATCTCCCAAAAAAAAACAATTTTATTCACCCTATCAATAAAAAATCAGCGAAGTTATTAAATTTTCAGCAAATTACCAAAAATTGTTACTCAAAATTGAACCCATTGCTCCTTTATATTTCTATCTCTCCAAACAAGCCAAGCCAAAAAAAAATTCAAAGGAAAAGGCGACCAAAAACAATTACCAACATATCATGAAGTGGCAAATTAGTCTTCGTTTTTCCCCGGCCCCGTTTTTTTTTGTTCTCAGAACTAAAAATGCTTCTCAGCTGTTATTTTTCAACAAATATGAACAAAAAGAGAACAAAACTTGGGCCTTGTTTCTCCAGAACATGTCACTTAAATTATGCGCATTTTTTCAATGTTTCCAAGGTGTTGATCTCTTTTGACAAGTCTTGACATTTAATGAAGTGCCGTTTTTTTTTCTGAATATTGGCCTGGATTTTTTTGTATATATCTTTTTTCTAGATTTTTCATCCATAAGAAGAATGCAGTTGATGCAGCTTATATTTTATCGAAATCGTCATCCTGATGTAAGTTTTTGCTTTTTTTCTCTGTATTTTTATGTCGTTTTTGATATTTTTATATGTTTTGAAAAAAAAGAAGATGTTGAAAGCTTTTCTGAAAAATTTTGGAAAAATTCCGAATTTTAATCTTGGTTTGTCTATTTCCCAAAGTCAGAAAAAGCAATTTTCGGCAATTTGGGAGGGGGGACTAACTTTTGGGAGTCAAAGTTAGTCCCTCGAACGTCAGAAGTTCTGTGGTGATCCAAATTTCATTTTTTTTCTATTTCTTGTTTCTTTTGTCGTTTTCAGCCAGTGGATTCTCAGCATGAACTTTCTATAGCCGAGGAACTACCTTTTGGGAAGTTAGTTTGGGAAGATTGCTGTCCATTTTTTTTTGGATTTCGTCGATGTTTTTGCACTTTTTGTACCTTAAAGGATGGCTTTACGGAGATAATAAATGTACCTTACATGAAAATAGACTTCATTCTCATTCCAAATCTGTTTTTAAAATTTTCGAAAACCACCTAGAAGCCGAGAAAACGCTCTTCAAAACAACGGCCTAGAAAAAGTGTCCACTTGACCGAACTTTTTCCTATGAATTTTTTTCGTGTTTCTTTAATAAATACTTTTGCAGAATGCTTATGTTAATCCTTTTTTATGTTTTTTTCATTTTAATATATGATTTTAATTTTTTTTTGGATTTTCATGCCTGTTTTCGCCGATGGCCCATTTTTCTAGGCCATTATTTTTTGTTTTCTCGGCTTCTAGGCGATTTTAGAAAATTTTAAAAACAGATTTGGAATGAGAATGCAGTATATTTTTATCGCAGATGCATTCATTTGCTCAGTAAGGTCCTCTTTTAATCGTTTTTAGTAGTTATTGTCAAGATAAATTTTCATGTCCGCTCGCTAGTGCTTTTCTTTTGATTTTACGTGACATGCAGCGCGTTACCTCGTTGTATTTTCTGCGTTACGTGCGCTGTATTGCAAACGCGCTCTAATCTAGCGGACAATAAAGTACATCGTGACAATAAGAACACTTTTAATGAACACCTTAGACAATAAGAACATATTTTATTTCTATTTTTTAGACCATTTTGGAGCATTAATTTTTGTTTGAATCTTCTCGTCACACCTCTCTGTTCTCGTTAAAAGGAAACGTACAGTTAAATTTGGAAAATTATATGGAAATGATTCTTTGGGCTTTGCGGGAGATCCCAGATTTCTCTGAATTATCTAACAATGACTTAGTGATTAATCCATTCATAATTTTTTAAAAGACCTAGAAGTTATGCTTGAAAACGATGCCCAAAACAATGACCTAGAAAAACCCGGCCTGTCATTTTTTAATGCTTTTGATGTTATTACTTGTGAGGATTTTTTTTATTCCGGATGATTTAATATGTCCATTTTCTACAGAAATTGTAACTAGTTTTGATCTAAAGGTTTTTTCCGAACAAGTTCAACTGATCAACTCAAGACTGTCAACTCAAAAAATCCGCCTTTATTCTATTAGGTTGTCCCGAAAGTTATTCACTTTTTTTTCTGTTTCACCTCGTTCATTTCTCGAGGAGTTTTTTTCCGTTTTTATTTTTTTATTTTATGCATTAAGTCTTTCACAATAAATATGTGTTTCCGTATTTCAGGTAATCCTTGTTATGGCTGAATTTCTCTTGAAAGATAAACATACCTTCGGGGGCTGTTTCCTTTACGAGTTCCTCTTGGGACATTCAGCCGCTGTTGCTCATCAAAATTTGTGCGATGCGACAGGCACGGACACCCTCAAATACAAAATGGTGAACTTCTGGTTCAATCGCTTCAAAGAAGGTGACGACGAACTCTCGAACAAGTCACTATACGGCCGCCATCAGCTTGAAATCTACCAGCGTTTCCAGAAGGAGCTGGAGGAAGAGCCCAGATCAAGTGTTCGTGAAGTGTCTTCGGCACTTGGACTACACAAAACAACAGTACACAGCCACCTCCGAGCAAGTGGAAAGAGCCAAAGTTTGGTCAACTTGTTCCTCACGACTTGACTGATGATCAGTAGAACATGCGTTGCACCATTGCCTTGTCTTTGGTCAGCCGAAAACGGAACACGGAGTGTATTCAAAATATTTTCATTGGAGATGAAAAGTGATGTGCTTTGTTCAATCATAGTAGAAAGCTTCAATGGGTAGCAGATGGAGAAACTCCAAAAACAGACGTCAAAGGAAAAAAAAGGGGATGATTTCGATTTGGTGCGACAAGAAATGCGTTAGCAACCGTGAACTTCTTCCAGATCGAGCCAATGTCAATGCGGACCTATACTCTCTCCAAATACAAAAAATGTACGATCAACACCAACTCCTTCGTCCAGGAGCCTCAAGGATTCTCTTACTTCATGACAATGCAAGACCACATGTCGCTTTGGCGACCAAGGACAGACTACAAGCGCTGGATATCGAAGTTCTTCCACATCCACCGTATAGTCCGGACCTTGCCCTAACTGATTATCATTTTTTCCGCCCAATTCAAAACTCTCTCAAAGATTTGCAGTTTGACGACCGAGAGCACCTGGAATCGTACCTTGATGACTTTTTCGCCTGCCAGCCCCCGGAATTCTACGCAAAGAGAATCGAACAATTTCCGCTGCGTTGGCACGAGGCCATCCAACAACATGGCCAATATATCACTCATTGATAATTGTTTTCAATTAATAAATTTTTGTTTGAAAAAAATCTTAAAAAAGTGAATAACTTTCGGGACAACCTAATAGAATAGATATAAAGTCAACAACTTATCCACAACTCCTATTCCCTCTCAGACGTTTAAAAAAATTGTTTAGTCCATCTTTGATCTGATAAGCTACCAAAGATGTCTACTTAAGATTTTCCTACCCTTATGGGACTAATTTTGAAAAAAAGGTAAAACACAGGAAAAAAGTTATTTCATGCTAAGGATTCCCTTTCTTCCCTTTTCCCATCTTTTTTAAAAATTTTTCAAAATTAGTCCCATAAACACAAGAAAGAAAAAAAATTCTAAATACCTTTTTTTCAGTAGTTTACTTTTTTTCTTTCCAAATCTCAATCCCATTAAGAATTGAATACCAATGACTCATATTTCATTCAGATTTTTTTCTCATTCATTAATAATTTAAATATTTCGGTGCTCCTTCTTTCACTTCTAAAACGTCAAGTCTACCAGGAAGTTATACTTTTAATCATTTTTTTTTCCAAAATTTTAGACATGAAATATAAATTTAAATTATTTAATGCAGACTGAAATTTTCGTTCTTTCGAAACAAAGCATCGTTTTTCATTTTTCTGTAATTTATTACAGAACATTGTCCTGGAAAATGAAATATTTGTCAAGCTCAAAGAAAATCCTTAATCTTTGGCATTTTTTCCTCGTCTTTAACCTCCCATAAAATGCAGAGAAAGAGTTTCAAATTGCGTTCAACTTTCAGTTCTTTTTTCTAGTCTTCAACTTCCGATTTTTTGTCCCACCATTATGTCCTTTGTACGCTTCGTTGCCACCGCCCCACCAAACAACTAATCTCACATTTCCGTCTCAAAATGGAATGTATTTTGGAAATGAAAAGCTCACAGAACATTTTTTGAAAAATGTGTCCTTTTGTTAAATTTTTGTGCGATAATTGTGTTTAGTGTTCTCTTTGCAACATTTTTTTCAATTCAAGTGAAAGGTCTATTTATCCAACAAAAAAACTTTTTTTCCAGACAATTTAACACAAATCCCAAGTATTTTGCAATTACAAATGGTTATTTTTTTTTGCAAACGTCTATGATAGACTTAGAACTTTGTTCAAAAACCTATTTTTTGGCTAAAATTTTCAGATAGACAGAAAATGTAGTTTTCTTCAATTCCAGTTTTTTTCATATTTTTATTCAAAAAACCCGACCAAAGCAATATATTGTTTGTTATGGAAAAAGAAATGCATATTCAATTTGATAGATTATGTTCGGAAGTTGTGAGAAGAGGTGGAATATGGACTTGTTTTTTTAAGACTTGCGCTGCTCGTGTATAATAATAATGTTTTTTTTTGTTGTAGAAGAATGACTTCCTTTTTTCATTTTTTTGACAAGTACGTCTACAACAGAAGATTTTGGTATCAATGTCTTTTTTATTACGTAGGTCTACTAAACTCCATCAAGTTTTTAAAAATTAAATTTCCTCGTGTGTGGTTTAATCCAAAAAGATAAATAAAAATCACACCGATAAATAGGTCATAGCAGCGATTCAAAGTTGAAAAAATCAAAATTTGAATGCGCGCGGGTCCTTTTTCAAAATTCGTCATTTCTTCAAAGATTCTTATCAATAATCCTATAGTTATCAAAATAAGTTAAAGACAGTGTACCACGTAACTTTTACCTTATACCTATTTAATTTCAAAAAGTAAGGATGAATCAGTTACCTTTTAGGCAATGAGAAGAAATGGATATATTTCGAAGCAAATTCTGAAGCAGAAGCTGAAGAAACAATTTTTAAATGACCCCTGCTCCTTGCCCTCCTTAAAGACAGTGGGTCAGTTAATTTGAACCAACAAGATTTCCATTTCAAAAATTAGAGCGTTCTCTCGTTAGTACAATGCAATTTCAAATAGGTTCGGGAGATAGCTTCGTAAAAATCGATCTTCACCAGACCGGAGTCGAGCCATGCAATTTGTGCTAAATTACACCGATCAATACAAGCGCCATAGCAGCGGTCCAGAGTTCAAAAAATCGAAATTTGAATGAGCATCGGATCGTGCGGCGCGGTCTCGTGCAACACGGTCGGAATTAGCGTAAAGCACGATTATTTGAACGTGGCTACACATTGATATTGTTCTTTGGACCACCTGGGCTCCCATTTCAATTTTTATTTGTTGCTTAGAATTTAGGTGGTGTTAATTGAAACGATGCCTATAACTGTAATAGGGGGAGGACACTTCTTTTTTCCATATCTGTTTTAAAATAGCGATAAATTTGAAATTTTCAAAGTTTCAAACGCGACTGCATAGTTTCAGTCTATGGACCTATTCAGTTTGAAAAAAAAATACAAAAAATGTCGAGAAATTCAATGCGGAAATTGCAGAGAAATGTCGAGAAATGCAGTGAAATTTCAATTTCTCTGCATTTTTTGAACTGATTTTCTTCAAGACCCAAACGATTTAATCTGTGTCCCTTTAAACAATTTTATGAAAAATGGTTGTTTTTGTGCCTATGGTTGTGGAAATTTTACCAAAAAATTAGTAGTGAGTCCCAATGGCCCTTAGAGGCCCAACATATCTGATTTAGACCGAAAAAGACTGTCTCGGTCGAAAAAAATGGCATGCCGAGAAATGCAGAGAAATTGCAATTTCTCTGCATTTCTCGACATTTCTCTGCAATTTCTGCATTGAATTTCTCGACATTTTTTGTATTTTTTTTTCAAACTGAATAGGTCCACTAGTTATAATGAACCTCAAAAATTCAATGAATGCTCAATTTGGCAATTTTTGAAGAATTATACCTTTCCGCAATGGATAACAGTTCGAGGATTCTATATTGAGTATATTCAGAACAAATATTTGAGAAAACACCCAAAAATATGAAATAAACGTCTGCTGTCACAATGAAACTATTTTCGTTTGATAATCCGAAGGCAGTCGATTCGAAAACGTAGCGCGAATTATGTGAACCAGGGATGGGCGGGAAAGACCTCTCGGGAAATTTTTCGGAAAATTTTTTTCCCGGTTCCAAAGACCGGGAAATTCGAAAATTTAGCTCCAAATACTGGTTTTATCGATTTTCCTGGGTTTTCAGAGTTAACATCCAACGATAAGAACTAAAGGATAAAACAGGAATCAATGCAAGATTTTGAATTAAAAGAACATTTTTCAGAATCGGATAAATGAGTTTTAAAAAAAGAAAAATGTTAAGTTTTCATATTTGAGACTACGGAAGACATATTAATCAATTTTGGTAAAGTTTCGTTGATTTTTTGTAGCTTGATCTTTTAGAATTTTTTAGTTTCTTGATGTTTTTCTATTTTTTCTTTTAAAAAAATTTCCCGAAATTTCCCGAAACTTTTCGGGAAATTTTCGGAAAGGGTCAAGGTACCCTGAAAACCGGAAAATTTCCCGCCCATCCCTGATGTGGACCCATACATTTGCCCCCGCATAATTCGTGCTGAAATAAAGTGTATTTTAGAAAAGAAACAAGGAACTTAAAAATTGCACCATGCCTTTAATAACGCGACGTCATTAAAATGATATACTACTCAGGAACTCTATTATTACACATTCTACTATCAAAGTCTTGTAGGAAACAAAATCTCTTTCAACCACATGATGATCAAAAACCCAGTTCACTTTTTTCATCCCAAATTATACATGTACTTACTTCCCCGTTTTTTATGCCCACCCTAATTACCTACGATGAAATAAACCAAATTATCGATATAAAAAACTCGAAACATTTTCTTGGAAATGTTATTAATTTCAAGCACAACCCACAAAAATGGAAAAGTAGTTCCTTATTCGATAAACTAAGGAACGTTTGTTGTTCTTGAAAAAAGAAAAAAATCCACTATATAAAAATAAATGTAATCAAAATTATTCCATCCAAATTGAGAAAAAATAACAAAATTTTAAGCACTTCAAAATCTCACACTTGATGAGAACAATTCTTTCGGAATAATATCTATTTTAGTTTTTGAAATTTAGTTTCTTTCTTGTGCTTTTATTATTTAAAAAACAACGGTTTTCAGAAAAAAATTTAATTTTAATCAGATTTCGTGAATTTTATCCAGAAAAATTTAAATAATGTGTAATGCTCTGAAGAGATTATCATGCAGGAAAAAATAAATAATGACATTAGAAATCAACAGTATTTAGAGAGAGTCTGGTAAAAAAAGTGTTTTTTTTAAATCAGTGGATTTTCAAATTCTATGAAGGATGACGCTGAAAATCTCTCTAATGCCTAGTGTATAATAGCTCAAATAATAGCTCAAATAAGGAATTTTTAGAATTTGATTCACCTAAGAGCTTGCCGACTTGTTTTCGCATGATAGTATGTGGTTTTCTAGATCATTTCGTTGGACGGCATTTTTTTCAGTTTCTAATTTCTCAACTTTTAAAATTCCTAAGATATCAATGAGTACGATTGTTTTAAAGTACCATTCTTGGTTTTCGGCTTCTAATAATTTTTATTAATTCTATTCCACTTGAAGACATTTTTCAGTGTGTTAAAAGAGCTCTTAATTGGTAGCTCTTTGAGACTTCCTTCACAATAAAAAATTAATTCCAAATAAATATCACTGAAAAATAAAAAAATTTAAGTTTTGCTTTATGTTCATAGCTTCATTTTTATGCTTAAAAGAAACTTTTTTTTTAATTACGGGAGCTTCCGGGGAAAACCCTCAGCTTTTTTCAAAAAAAGATAACTCGAACTTTTGCTTGTTTTGTTTTATCGAATTTTTCGAATCCTTATACATAAAATATCTTGTCTGAAAATCAAGAACATATGTTTTCATAAATAACGAAATTTGATCTTTTCTTTTGAGCTTTTTGACTTCAACTTCGTTCTTCTTTGTTTTTTTTTCAAATTTTGTTCACGTACATGTCTATTACAGCTACATTGTGCTTTTTGTTTGAAAAATAAATAAGAAATAACGTCAGCTATGAGGAAAAATTGTACCGGCATCCAAATTTCGTTTCAAAGAATCCAAAGAGATCACAAATTACCGCTATTTTTCTGTGGAAAAAAATCCAATCCAAAATTATAAATTATCTAAAATATTTTTGAAAAACTCTCACCAGTATTAAATTTTTAGCGTTTTTTTAAAAGAAATTTATGGCTTTTAAAAAGTTTTAGGGGAGTACTTCAATTCGCCAAAAATCTAAAGTTTCCTATTTGATTCAAAAATTTGCTGGTTTTTACGCCAATGTTCCGTCTACGGTAACCTATGAATTCATCAAACTCAATTAAAAATATTTCTTTTCAACGAGTCGAAAAAAAAGGCGGAGCCTAAGCCTCACCTAAAAGTTCAAAACCAAAGATTTTTCCATTCAATTTCATTCCGAACGGCAATAAATTTGTAGCCTTTCTTACTCCAATCTTGCACACCAAAAATCTATCGTTTTGTTCGTTTCGAATGCTTCTTAAATTTCACTTAAAAGCTCTACATTTTTTCTGTACAAAAACTGGAATTTGAGGGATTGAGCCTCTTAATACATTCTAAAACAAAATATAAAATTTTGTGGCTATCTTATTTGATCATTTTTAGTTGAGAATGCAGAGTTTCAACATTTTTTTCGCCACGCCCACTAAAAAATTGAAACGGTTGGGGCAATTCTATTTTTTCAAAATTTATAACCCTCATACTTTAAAATTTCTTCGAAAATATTTGAAGAATAAAAAATCCGAGAATTGTTTATTATAAAATAAATTCATATCCAGATCAAAAGTTCGAATAAACAGATTCTGTTGAACGCCTCACAAAATAATGTCTAATCTCCAGAAAATGTTCGACAAAGAGTCTAGTAGTCCAGACCCATAACACCTTCGTTCGTTTTTTGCTGTTCATTTCATTTTTTTCTCCAAATAAGAAGAAATAGAAAAAAAATAAATATTGATGCTTTTATGATGTCTTTTATTGCCTTTTTCGAGCCAGGAAGACGAAAAGTAGGTGCTATAAAAATGAAGTCAATTTCTTTTGAATTGAATTGTCTTTGGGTGTTTTTTTCTGAATTTTTGGTTTCAGATCATATAGAATTTCTTGAAAATCCAGTTCCTTCAAAAAAAACCGACTCAATGTTGAGTCATGCCAAAAAAAAAGGGGGCGGGGCTTAAAAACTAAGAGCCAAACCGAATTTATACATATTTTCTGCGTTATTTAATTTAGTTCCAAATTTTTTTCTTTCTTCATAGTGACAAATGGAAAGGAGAGTATTTTCCCAATTTTTCTCATTTGAACAATAAAAACAGCCATTATTTTGCTGGGACTACGGTACTTTTCTTCCAGTTGAAACTTGATCTTTTCATTTTAGGCACTTTTGTTTCTAAATGAATGTTAATTGAGAGGTATCCGATTCTGTCGTCAGTGTTTTTTTGATGTTAATGTTGGAGCCATTAGGATTCATTTTGGAATTTTTGCAGATTTTTCAATGTAGTTAGTGGATCGTTCATATTTTATTCTTTATATCAATTCTCTTTTGTTTTCAAGAATGCACTGAAGATTTGAATTCTGAATACAGTATTTCTCGGACGTCATCATTTTTTGCTTCTTTATAGTCTTTGAAAATCATAATACTCTAAAATGATTATCATGAAAATAAACTTATTACCATTCTATTAATATTTTTATAATGATGTTCGTTTGCAAAATTGAATTAAAGACAGATATTCAGTTAATTTGATCCTACCAGATTTAAATTTAAAAATTTAGAGCTTTCTCTCAATGCGATTTGTGCGAAATCACACCGATAAGTACACGCGTCATAGCAGCGGTCCAAAGTTGAAAAAAAAAATCAAATTTTGAATGCGCGCCGGTCCGTGCGGCGCGATCAGAATTGGCGCGAAACACAATTATTTGAATGTGGCTACATATTCTTTGGACCACCCGGGCTTCCATTCGAATTTCGATTTTTTACTTTGAATTTGGATCGTATTAACTGACAAGCTGCCTTTAAGATCGAATTATACCTAAAGTAGTCACTTAAAAAGTCCATAAATTTAGCAATAGAACATAATTTCTTTGTGATTTTTGACTATTAAAGTACAAGTACTGGAAAAACGAAAAGTATTTATAGGACAAGTGATATTTGTATTTTTTCACCAATTTTCAAAGTTCCCTTTCAAAACAAAGTCCATTCGAAGAAAGAAAATACGTAAACTAAAATTATGTTATAATGCCTGTAATTAGGATTTTTACATTTTATTTTTCAAGTTTTATTTTTCTAAGTATTTAACTGTGTTTTAAAACCCGTAATTTATCATTCTAAGGTAGTTGCATTACGTGTTTTTCTTGTGATCTTTTTAATCTGGGAGCTACCGTGTCAAAAAGCTGAAACTTTTTCCATCATATGTTTTAAGGCCTTTTGAATATTTTTCTTTGAAAAAAAATTGTTCCTGTTTTCCACATATCCTGTAATTTATATGTCTACACATAAATGTCAACCTCCACACGATTAATCAAATCTTTGGTGAAGTTTTGAGCTCACAATCACAAAAAACCCCATATATCTCTCATATTTGGCATTTGGGGGCCTTTGTATAAACCCTTTTAGGCTTTTAAAAAATTCAGAAGACTTCATTTTATTTCAAATAAATTGTTTATATTTTTCAGATGTTAGAAATAAATGAAACAACTAGTGATTGTGAAGAGGATCCAGCATCAGCAGACACATTCCGAATGATATTGACAGTGGGAATTGGGACGGTAGTTTGTACTTTAGGTGAGGAGCAGGACATTTCTAGAATTTTGATCCTACAATTTCTTTGACATGTTTTGTACTTTTTTAGATAAGATTTCAAAGAAAATCTATGAAATGTTATTAATTTTGGAGCGAGCTATAAATGTTTGATTATTTCAAATTCCTCTAAATTCCAGGCATATTTCTAAACACATTCCTTCTGCTCTCCCTTCGACGTCTACCATTTCTTCGATCCAATCTTCTCTACCTTTTCATTTTGGCATGGTTTGATATTCTAGTCGAAGTGTGTTTTATGGTAAGTGCAACGAGACCGGAAAGTATACATAAATTATGAATTTCCTTCTTCTTTTCAAAATAGGGAAATACGCGTCCTCGAGAATAATTGGATTTCTGCAACAAATCCTAGGAAGAGAAATTTTAATAAATATTTTTTTGCAGCTAATTTTTCCAATATCATTGGTCTGGGACTTTTATCGAGTTGAGTTTTTGTACACTTGTTGGCATTATTATATCAAATATGTATCGACTGTTGGCCAGGTGAGACTGGTTTTGTGACGTTCTGAAAAATGGATGAAAATTACCTTTAACGGCTAAAAAAAAACTTCAACGGAACTTTTTAAAGTTCAAAGATGGACGGAGTTAACAAAAATACAACTAGTATGGAAAGGGAGAAAGAATCTGTTTTCAAAAATTTTCTGAAACCACTTAGATGCCGACAAAAGCGACAATGAAGACAATGACCTAGAACAAGTTCCTGGCTAAAACTAGTCCGCGTTCATTTTTAAGAATCAAGAAAAATTCAAATTTTGGAATACTAGAGGCATTTTCCAAGAATGAAAACCACACTTCAAAATCTTGAGAAATAAAGTTTTGGAAACTTTTTCTTGGTCATTGTTTTGAAGCGTGATTTTTTGGCTTCTACGTGATTTCTGGAAATTTTAAAAATGGATTCATACTGAGTATGAGGCCTATTTTCATCACAATTACATTTAGAAGCTCTCCAAAGTCCTCCCTTAAATGTCTTCAGGCAAATGTTTTAAAGTAATTTTATGAATGTTATTTACTACTAAAATGAAACAAATTCAAAATTTCAACATTCTGAAAAAATTCTGAAAATTTTTAAAATTCTTAAAAATCAACATCCCAAAATACTTCCAGGTCCTCATCGCCGCGTCGACACTACTTATCGTCGCCGCCTCTTTCGAACGCTACATATGTTCTCTAAAATCATTCCGCGAATTCTCCGCCAAAAATCGATTCGTCACCATTTCCGTTGTCGGATGCTGTGCGCTTTTTATGAAGGTTCGTTTCACTCATAGTTCGATCAAAGTTGTTCAATGTTTTAGGGTTCTGTTTTCTTTGAGCTCGATCTGCAGCTTCTTCCACATTGTCCGCCATTTCAGAATTTGAGGCTGGATTTGTCAGAGATTACCAGGAGGTTTGTTGGGCTTATTGTGATTATCGGATTTTAATCGAGTTATAACGAATCATTTCTAAAGATAGTGAACCAGAAAATATACATAATTCGAAGTTTTGATTCAAAATAATTCAAAGAACACGGATTTTCTCAAAATTTTAAGAATTCTATGATCTAATGTGTTTATTATTTACTATTGCAAGTATTCTGAGTATTTTGAGTTATTGGTTGTGATCCTCCTGATTGGGAAGATGAACAAAGTCCAGTTGAAGATTCGCAAGATGTGCCAGATGGACAAGCAGAGCAAGTTGATCCAGTTTTGTAGATATATGAGTTTAACATGTTTCCTCTGAAAAAGTGTGAATCTTTAATCTAAAAATAAATAGAGGAAATCTTACTGTGCTTTATATTGGCATACAACAGTGACCTTATTCCACGAACCATCTGGACAAACTCTAATTCCACATCCAACTGATCCAGTATTAGCCCATGCCATTTGAGTAGCATGTCCAATTCCAGTGTTGAAAAGAGTAACATCAAGATAATTGCTACTCCATCCACTTGTTTGGAATTCATTCGACCAAGATTGAGAAGCAAATGTACCGAATTGTTGAAGATCTGAGTAAGTTGCACTGGAATAATACCAATACAAATTTTCTCCAAGTCCTGGTGCATGAGAATGTCCAGTTGGACAGGTATTCGCATATGCTTGAGCCGATGCAGCAACCGTCGTATCCCACGTCATTTTCAACATATTTGAAGCTGATGGCTTGTAGAATCCCTTCACCACATATGTTCCTTTCGCAATTTTAGATCTCAATGTGTTGTGAGCATTGAGAATTGCAGTTATTCCCGTCGAAGTGAACTGGGAATTGGCACCGACGAAAATTCCAACCAAGCAGATGATGAACAAATGCATTCTAAAACTTGATGTGTTTCGAAACTGAAACCTCGGAGTTGATGACTTGAATGTATTTCCAGCTCTGCTTATAAAGATTGTCAACCCGTGAGAAAAACTATAACGTTTCGGAATTTTAAAAAAGCAAAACCTGCAAGTTTTGATTTTTTATGGAACAACATTGTAAAAATAATGGCTATAGAATAGTTCTGCGAATTTTTGAAAAACATCAAAAGTTCGAAAAGATAAACTGATTTTTATAAAAGGAGGATCATTCAGTCAATTAAATTTTTGCTTCCAAGCTCTGCGTATGAGTGGTACTCCACCTTTAACTCTTAAAAATTCAGGGTTCCAGAAATAATGAAAATGTAAAGACGATATTAATAAAAATACCGCACAAATACCAACATTTTAACTATTTTTTTCAGATTTTTTTCTTAAAAACTGAACCAGGCAATTCAATATGAGTAATTTATTTGCAGTGAGAATCGTATGAAATTTACAAAGTTTATAAACTGCTAATATCATACTATATAATAAAGCGCTAAGGCCGTGCGTGTTTTCACATGCTAGATAGCATTTCTCATGAATAACTTTTTGACCCCTCGACCGATCTGTCCCATACTTGGGGAATCGTCATGCCTCTCGGAGCGCTTCACAAAAATACTGTTTGGATCTCGGATTACTGTAGGATTACTGTAGCTACAGTACACCAATTTTTTTCACATTTTTTTTAGAATGGTCGGATCGAGACCAAACTTTCATGGTGACATCTTTGGAATAATGTAAGGTCACTGTGAAAATTTGGTGCGGATTACGGTAGTATTACTGTAGTTACCGTAACCTAATTATCGTTAGCGTTTTTCTATGTGTCTCTTCATTTTACACACTATTTCTCTCATTTTTCGTTCAGTAATCATCAACATACTTATAATAAAACGTTGGGTGTGCGTGTGTCCGCAATCTAGAACATTCCAGAAAAGTATAGAAGATTCAAAAAATTCCAAAATGGTCTAGAACATTCCAGAAAATTTTTTAAAAATTCCAGACACTTCCAAAAAATTTCAAAAAAATTCGAGAAGCTTCCAGAAAATTCCAGAATGTATAAGAAAATTCCAGAACCTGCCAGAAGCTCCCAGAAAATTCCAGAATGTTCTAGAATCTTCCAGAAGCTTCCAGAAAATTCCAGAATGTTCTAGAAAATTCCAGAAAATTCCAGAAGCTTCCAGAACCTTCCAGAACATTCCAAAAAATTCCAGAACCTTCCAGAAAATTCCAGAATGTTCTAGAAAATTCCAGAATGTTCTAGAAAATTCCTGAATGTTCTAGACGCTTCCAGAATGTTCTAGAAAATTCCAGAATGTTCTAGACGCTTCCAGAATGCTCTAGAAAATTCCAGAAGCTTCCAGAAAATTCCAGAATGTTCTAGAAAATTCCAGAAGCTTCCAGAAAATTCCAGAATATTCTAGAAAATTCCAGAATGTTCTAGAAATTTCCAGAAGCTACCAGAAGCTTCCAGAACCTTCTAAAAAATTCCAGAATGTTCCCGAACCTTCCAGAAGCTTCCAGAAGCTTCCAGAACATTCCAAAAAATTCCAGAACATTCCAAAAAATTCCAGAACCTGCCAGAAGCCTCCAGAAAATTCCAGAATATTCTAGACGCTTCCAGAATGTTCTAGAAATTTCCAGAAGCTACCAGAAAATTCCAGAAAATTCCAGAAGCTTCCAGAAAATTCAAGAATGTTCCAGAAAATTAAAGACTAGAAACCTAAAAAAACCAGAATGTTCTAGAAAATTCCAGAAAATTCCAGAAAATCCCAGAAAATTCTAAAAGCTTCCAGAAAATTCAAGAATGTTCCAGAAAATTAAAGACTAGAAACCTAAAAAAACCAGAATGTTCTAGAAAATTCCAGAAAATTCCAGAAAATCCCAGAAAATTCTAAAAGCTTCCAGAAAATTCCAGAAAATTCTAAAAGTTTCCAGAATGTTCTAGAAATTTCCAGAAGCTTCCAGAAAAATCTAAAAGCTTTAAAAAATTCAAAGATGTTCTAGACAATTTTAGAAGCTTCCAGGAAATTTCAAAAAATCATCATCATCTTTCTTCTTACTAAGCGAATAGTTCTGTGTGTGTGTGTACCAGCATTTCACATGAATAACTTTTTGACCCCTCGACCGATCTGTCCCATACTTGGTGTATCGTCATGCCTCTCGGAGCGCTTCACAAAAATACTGTTTGGATCTCGGGTTACTGTAGGATTACTGTAGATACAGTACTCCAATTTTTTGAACATTTTTTTCAGAATGGTCGGATCGAGCCCAAACTCCGCATTCTAGAACATTCCAGAATAGTCTAGAAGATTCAAAAAAATTCTAAAAAAAATTTCAGAAGCTTTAAAAAATGCCAGAAGCTTCCAGAAAATTCCAGAAAATTCCAGAAAGTTCCAGAATGTTCTAGAAAATTCTAGAAGCTTTCAGAAAGTTCTAGAAAATTCCAGAAGCTTCCAGAAAATTTCAGAAATTTCTAGAAAAATGTGTTCCAAGGGGTCAATAGGGTCCAGGGCCCATGAGCAGCTTAGGAGAGAGAGAGAGAAGTGTTAAGATTCAATGTTCCTTTCTACTAACGAAAATTTTTAAACGCAGAGCTCGCGAAGCGAGCTCACCAGCCGTTTACCGCCGCGAAGCGGCGGCAAACGGCTGGTTTGAAATAATTTATAAACATGTATCATTCATTGTTTCCAGATATTTCTCTTTCGATTTCATAAAATATTAAATCAAATTTAATCATGTTTCAAAATTCGAAAACGGTTACTTTTATGATAATGGTAGACCTTTCAATGTTACAGTGCGCCGCATAATCATAGGTTCACCCCTAACCAGGGTTGCCGTTTTTTTTCGGTTTTTTTTCGGTTTTCGTGATTTTCGGGTGTTTTACGCCGAAAAAGTTTTATTTATTTCGGGTTGCGCGAAGCGCGAAAAATTTTATTTTATTTTTTTCGGTTTTTATCCTCAATATTTTTCGGTGTTTCCGTCTGACGGAAAACAGATTTTTAAATTTGAATATACCATTTTTTTACATCTATTTCCAACTATTTTACTAATTTTTAACTGAATGAAGGTAGAAAACCTTAAAATCGTTTTTTTTCTGATGAAATATGATTCATTAATCACTTGGAACGCTGAAAAAATTTTTTTTTCGGTATTTTTCCAATAAAACGAAAAAAAATTTATTTTTTTTCGGTATTTTTTCCTGGTCGACGAAAAAATTTATTTTTTTTCGGCATTTTTTACTGGCCGACGAAAAAAAATTTTTTTTTTCGGCCAAAACCTTTTTCGGCGGCACCCCTGCCCCTAACTTTCTCAAAAAGTTGAAAATTTGAATTCTACCTTTTTCGTAATCGGAAAGTGATTTTCCACGTCCCATTCCTTCAAAAATTCATTTAAAGACATAAAAAAATTAGAAGGCTTTCAAAAAACAGAAAAAAATGAAGGTGAACCTATAATTTTTCTGATTGGATTTATCGCAAAAACAAGAAAACAGGATGTTTCCGAATTGCTCAGTGCAATACGGTTTTCTCGTTAGGACCATCTAGAAGTAATCCCAGAAGGCCCTTTGAAGCACAGAAAGTTTTTCCTAAAAATGTGTTTCGGTAGAGTTTTCATTCTTTTTTGAGGTGAACCTATCATTATGCGGTGCACTGCAGTGACTCAACTGCTATGGCCCTTAAATGCCGCTGATCCTATTTCACAAAAATTTGAACTGTTAGGCAAAAATTTCTGTAAAAAAACTGAAGTACTCTTTCACAAACTCTAACAGTACCCATCTCAATAAAACATTTTTCAGCGATCACTATAAAACCATCTGGATGTTCTGGTGTCGTTCCATCTTCAACGTCTTTCTTCCATTCGCCCTTCTTCTTCTTCTCAACTCACTGACCATCTCCAATTTGAACAAACTTCAATTGAACGGTTTTCAATCAATTCTTGTCGATGTGAGTTTCTTCCTTAATCATAATAAAATATGCGTGACGTGGCAATATATATGCATAAACGTAGCACTTGTTGAACATTAAGTTGCTTTCTCTTCCCTACCCCCCGAAATGCTTATTTGATATACCATTCAGAAACGTTGTAAATCGAACTCAACTTCAATGGCAACGTCGAATGATTTAGATTTAAATCAATATTATTTTTCCGATTTGATGTTTGCATATCGACCATTGATATCAACGAAATTATCAACCACTACTTGCAGTTATTTAAGTGATGTGAGGCCTTTTTCAGTTTTTGCTTTTCCTTCAGTATTTCCTTTCCGTTTGTTGTTAGCTGCATGCATCCTTTCTTATTTAGAATTTTCTATTTAAATCTGTTACTATGATTTTTTCTCAACTTTCATTGTTTAGCAAATGCCTGAACTTTTACGGAGAAATTCGGAAGCGTGTGCTGCTAGAAGAAGGAAAAAGGATGCGACTAGAACATTGGCTGCATTGATAACTATATATCTTTGCACAAATACGTTGAATTTATTGATCACTATTATGGAATTCATTCAACCTGAGATGTTGAGGACTATGGGAGATGGTTGGACTTATAAGTGAGTGAACATTTTATGCATTTTTTTATCGATCCAAGTTATCTCGTTTTTTCGTAATATAAAATTTTCTGAATTTAAAATTCCAGATATCTTGCCGATTTATCATCCGTTTTAACAATTTCATCAACCGCCTTCCGTCTACCAGTCTATTTCCATTGTAATGGTGATATCAGGGCACAAATTCGACAGTTTACCAAAAATTGTTTTGTTAATGAAAGTGATAAACATAAATTGGTTAGAATTTCTTCATTTTTATAAATTTTCTTAAAATTTAAAGAAATTACAGAAAAAGTTGACGATTCCTCTGGGTTCAGCATCTTCTGAAAGTTGTCTATGAGATGAATTTATTTAATTATTGTTTTTAATTTCTATTGTTGGTGTTTTAATAATACGGTTTTGTTAAAATGATTTTATATGTATGATTTTCTATGCATAAATAAAAAGGTATTCTTTTTCATTTGTAAATTTTCGAAGATTTGAATTTCCAACTATCGAATCAGCCTCCGATTTTATCTCATGATGTCACTAGCACCAGAAAAAAGTAAGAAAAAATACTCAATTTTGAAATTTTTATTTTTTCCCTAAAAATTCGAATTCAAAGCTCGATAGTCAATTGAATTAAATACTTAGAAAAAGACTGAAAAAAAAGAAATAAACAATAAAAACTAAATTAACGTTATCTATGATCCCGAACAAGCTTCTGGGATTTCAGATATCAGTTCGCTTCGATGGCGCGCCTGAAATTTACAAAGTATATTTCTTTTGAAGTTGTACGTGGAAAACTTACAATTTCGGAACCCTTATTTTTATTTCAGATCTGAATTTGTTCTTTAATGCGGGGGGAGTTGCAAATTCTCCAATTGATGGGAATTGAGCATTGATGCCAATCACAAGGATAGCCAACAGAATCATCATGATGAAGCGCATTTTTAAAATTTAAAAGATTTGAGCTTCGAAATTTGAAAATTTGTTCCAGTACAATGCTTTTAAAGTAAAGAGAATTGTGGGAAAAGATGTTAAATTTTGGAAAAAAATATTTTTTTATTGAGAAAATTTTGCAAAAATTCATTTTTTGTGTTTTCTCTACAGAGCGGTTTTTATGTGAAATATTCTTACATTTTTATTTAGTTTAAAGCAACAAAAAAAACAGGAAAAAGCGAAGCAATTAAATGTATAGAACGAAAATCCGAAATTAAGAAAGATTAATTGAAGGACTTGATAAAATAACTATTTAGAAACCCATGGCCCGTAAAATGTCCTGCGTTTAACCGTAATACCATCAACATAGAACATGAAAACACCTGCTTTCTTGTTTTCCTCATAAGCTAATTTCCGACTTTGTTTCAAAATTTCAAGATCTTTTTCAGTGTGATCTCGACGACATCTTGGTTTTATTTCGAGTTCATTGTACCATTCTAATTTACAAGCCGCCGAACGAAATAATTTTATAAATTTATCACGAAAATCTTCGTCAATAAATTGTATAACGAGTGGTCTTATCTTATAATTACAGTTTTGACGATAACATTCGAAGATGGTACCAAGATTCATAGACAATATTAAAGAGTGTACAAACTCAGTGTCCAAAGACATTTGCTGTTCATCGGGAAGTCGATGATCTTTCAATCTTTCAATTACAGCACGAGTCTCTCTTTCATTTTTCTTAGCAGCTTCCCTCAAAAGTTTGACTGGGTTGACCTTCTCGGGAGCATTTGAGCCAGCAGGTGTGACTTTTATGCAAGAACCATCTTCGAATACGCCGCGAATATTGAGTAACAAAGTGAAGCATTCCGGAAGTTCCATAGCCTGAAATAGTATTTTAGTATGTTAATAGGAATACACGTGACGCGGCTGCCGACACTCAGCACACTGGAAAATTTTGAAAATTCATTTTCCCGCCAATTTTCATATGTGTTGGGTATCGGCAGCCGCGTGTGTGCGTGCGGAGCGTCTGTGAGGTTGCAGCCCTCAAAGCGAAGTGATCAAGAATAATTGAGTTGACAATACTTAATGACAGTGTACGTTTAATTAAAAAAAATTATGCTCTATATTGTATGCAATTGTGTTTATAGTATTATTTACCGTTAATATAAACTCGATAGCCGTTCTGTCAAGATTTCTTGTCCAATGTCCGTAAGATATGGGTTCGTTCTGAAAGAAAAGAATGAGTATGGAGGCTTAATAATTAATTGTTCATAAGTTTTCTGATTATCTTCGACTAGTTTTAAAAAGTAGAAAATTATGATTTATAAGTGATAAATCTCTTTTCCGATAAAAACTTTGACGTTACCCTCAACCACTCGTATTCTTCTTCATCTGAAAAACAATTCGAAATGAATGTGTCGATTTGTCCGCTCTTAAAATTATATTTTTCATTAATATTTAATGTAAGTCACCTCAGACAAAAATCCATCAAATTCTCCAATGCCTTCATCTGTAGATATTTTATCGAAGCACAGTTCACCGACTTTCCGCGGTATTTGAATTTTCTGAAATATTTTTGTGAAACTATTCATATAATCAAATTCCTACGCACTAACGAATTATCGGTGCATACCTTTAAAATATTAATGAAACAACATCTGATTTCTGGAATATTTCCAGCGTAATCTTTTTTCAGCAATCGAAACAAAAAACGCAAAGGGACTACCTGAAAGTTGTGATTACCGAATTTTCCAGATTGATGGCCTTACATTAAAAAACCCATGTTTGTTAAATTTTTCGATAGAACGCTTTTTTAAGTTTAATTCATTGAGTGGTGCATTGAATCCTATTGATTTAAATTCACCCACTGTCATCTGTAATCATATAGAATTCTATGGATTAACCATTTCGAGATGCTTCTGGCTCTCCCGAGAACCGTCTTTGAAAAATATAAGGAAAATTTATTTCAAGAACATAAACCGAAAAAAAAAATCAGTTCAATAAATTAATAAAGAAAGTTGTAAAAGTACTACTTAAAAAAAATGTGTTTAGAAAATGGTGTCAACATAAAGCAGTCATGTGTTTTTTTGCAGCTTGATAAGCATCAGTTTGACAGGAATATTGGTCATAATTATAGCGACATTCGTAAAAAAAGTATGTACACAAATTTTGAGATGAACATTGAATAATTTAGTCATTTAAAGGGATTATTAACCGAATTTGGGTTATTACTTATATGTATCTTCTTCGCCATATTTTGAACTATATAAAGATGTCAATTTTTTGAAATTTTGTTTTGCAGTAGGCGAAGGAATAAAATGGCCTAACTTTTCAGACAGGCACACACAAAAGAGAAAGCTAGGCCATTTTGGAGATATTAGTTTGCTTCGTCCTGCAAAGGGAATTTTCGAATAATTTTATTCATGTTTCGAATATGGAGAAGATACGTAAAAAATCAACATTCGCTCAATGGATTTTGAAATTTATTTATGAAAAATGAAAATAATTGAAAACAATGTAAGCGAAAGAGTTTCTTAACTGGTTTATTGACAGTATCGTAATCGATAATTTAAAATACACATATTGATAATGACGAAAAACGCACACTCACAAAATTTAATAAAAATTGAGCACGTTTCAACTAAATTAATGGCAGATTGATTTTTCAAATTGAGATCAGGTAGGGTAAAATTTACTGAAACTGCCTTTAATGACCTAAATTTCACAAATTTGGATTTCTCGACCATTTGGTTCCAATGAGTTAATGTGGATACTAGGAAAAAGTGTGCTATTTTGAAAATCTGAAAAAAATCCAATTTTCTGAATTCGAATAAATATTCTAAATTGGCATTATTGTGCTCATAGTTCGTTGAAACGCACTCTGATTCTGTCGTATTTCCTTAATTGTTCTGTTATTTTTTTTTTCAATTTTTCATCATTAAAATTTGAAAGAATGTCTTTTTCTGGTTTCAAAGAGGTATTTTCAAGATGAAAATTCCTGGCCGCTCGTTTTGAGTACCATCGTTGGGAACGTCCTCTGAAAAAGCGAGATCCTAGCGTGCGTTCTAAAGCAAACGCTCAATACTAAAAGCCGAGAATACTATTGTTGTAATTTAAAAAATTTTAATTTTTACAACAAAATTTTAAAGAAACATATTGTTTTTTCAGTTCCAAATTTCAGGATGTTTATCTTCAATCCAATATACCCATTTGTGTACAATTCACTTCTCTATTTCTTTCCCGAAACCGTCATAATTTACAACAAAAAAAAACTCAGCGCGCAGCATTTTCCTCAACCATTCGTTTCGGTTCTATTTGCGCATGTACAAATTGTTCTGTTCAACTAACTATTGTAAATAATGGTGGAAAAGGAGTTTCTGAAAAGAGGGGCGAATTCGGTTTTTATTTGTTAGTTTTTCTGTCTATTTTTCGCAATGGTTCGTCGCTCATATTTTCATTTCGGCCTAACTGTTATGGAGGTCTCTATGTTGATGCAACCAACAAATGATGCAACCAAAAAAACGCTTCCATTTTTTTTCTTCTTTGAAAAACTTTTTTGTTTGGGTGAATAACCGTATAATCCGTACACTTCGCAATGGATTATTATAAGTATTTTATGAATGTTTTTATGTGGGGAATTTTCAATGAGAGTAGGCAAACAAATATTGGCTCCGTTTTCAAGTAATTTTAAATTTTAAATTTTTGTGAGTTTTAATTTGGTATCAATTTCTTGTCTTGAAGATACATCTAAATTAATTATTTTTCCTCATCTCCAACCATTTTTCTTCATTCCATCCGTCCTTGAACAAGTATGTTTCAAAAAAAAGATACACTAATAAAACAACGGATTAGTTTTGTTACTCGGTTCTTTTTCACTATTTTCAATTTATAATTGTTAAAAATTTCGCAACCACAATATCCGTTGTTTTTTTTTGTGAAAGCCTCTCTGACTCATACTCTTAATGTATTGCTCCACAAATAGAGAAAAATATTTCGCTATCCATCCAGCTTTCCTCAGTGTTATCTAATATTTGCTTTCAATTTGTTACTCGTTATTAATTTTTTCCTGCTTTTGTTATTTGAGGTGAAATAATTGGAAAAATGTGTTCTCTTTCGCTTTCATTATCAGACATGTTCAAATTATTATCAAATGAATGATAAATGATAAAAGATTTTCAAATCAGTCATGCGATTTTAATTGGATTATCAAATTCATTTATAATTTGAACGTTGGTTTGTTATTTCGATGTTCGTGTTAATATATTCGTTTATTATTTCTTTTAAATATTTTCCGAAAAACTTTATTTTTTAAAATATTAACTTTTCTCTGGAGTTTTTCTCACTTAAAAATTAACCCATCCGCAGAACATGTTCTGCGGTTTTTACACAAAGAGCCGGACATCACAATAAAAATCGCCAGTCGATGTGTAAGAGGATTTGTTTCAAAAACACATGTTATTCTTTTTATTTTGCTCCATTTTTTCAAGTTGAAATTTTCTTGAGAATTTTTCAAAAATCATAAACTTAAAGCTTCATGTGGTTTTCAAAAAATAGTTTTTTATAATTGCGAAACTCTCATTTTTTAAAGACAACATTTTTAAGGTGTTAATTGATGAAATTTGATTTTTAAGCCTATATTTTTGATAAGTTAAGAAGACAGAAATATTCTAATTTTAATAATATTCTCAGATTTCGAAATTTTGAAAATTTGCCGACCAATTTAAAAATTATCAAATATTGATTCGAATTCTCACACAAAACTATTATTGCCATCTTTGTGCACTATTGATTTAAAAATTTGAATTCTTCTGACGTTTTTATATTACCGTAAAATTACGAAATTTCTAAGAACATTTACGAAAAGTACTGGTGATTTACCAAATATATGTGAGAGAGAAAAATGAAGAATTTGGGCAACACTTTGAGGGACCATAAAAAGCTCCTAGGAGTCCGTCGGCAAAAAATGAAAACGGTTCCTTGTAGACAAGAATACGATCTTTCCAATGAGCTATCTTTCATTCAAAAAAATTATCCTTAGCTCGTATACTTCCCTTGTTATTGTTTTGAAAATTTCAGGGATCTCTTTTATATATTTTTGAAAAAATATTTATATCTTATTGGAATTTTTTCACTCTCTGTAAGTACCTTTTCTACTATTTGATTTTTTCATTGTCCAATTATTCCAAAAAACCTCATAATTTCCAGAAAAAATGGTGCGCGAAAAAGACGTCTCAACTCGTTTAATCCGACCAACAATTTACGAAATTCATGTCGATAAATTGTCACTTTTTGTCGAACGATGGAACCATGAGTGGGAAATTGATGGAAGTGTTAAAGTAATAATGAAATATAACATTTTATCAATGAAAATTTATTAATTTTTCCAGATTTTCGACGAAGGAATTGCTCAATACATGCTCACCGATGTCGAATCTCATTACAAATTTCTCGCAGCGATCATTTTATCGAAACCAAGTTTGAGATGTCAGATTGTGAAAGAAGAACCGAGAGATTATTTGGATGAAGTCGATAATCGAATTTCTTTGGTTCGTTTTTTTTGTTTTTCGGTTAAAAATTTAAAATTTTCAATATATTTTAGGTTGGGGGTGAGAAATTGAGCGATAAGGAAGCCAGAGGGATTGAAAATTTGAAAGATGTTCTACATAAAAGGGGATATCGATTTGAATAACAATTTTTTTTGCAATTTAAAGAAGAAGGATGTCATTTTTTGTGCAATGTAAATAAAAACATTTCGTTTAAGTTTTCTAGAGCTTTTTAGAAACATATATTTTACAGAGCGAATTATAAATTTTGTAGATCAATAACCACTATATGAATAAAATATTTATAAACATGAACCCACTAGTTTATTCATTACTCTTCATCGCGATACGTACGCAATAACAACATCAAATGAACATGTATTGTTTCACAAGATGCCGACTTTGGATGGCAAACTTGAATCAAGTGACTTGATCCATCAGTCGGTGAGGGTAGGCCTTGTGTTTGGAGGCTCAAGTGTTTGGAGGCACATGTGTTTGGAGGCACAAGTGTTCGTTTTTTGTAGCGTTTCAAGACCCGAACGATATTTCAGGCGCATGCGCCTTGAAATGTCTGCGTCTCTCAGCGTCACATGATAAGGGCAGTTGGTTGCCGGCCCTGATCGTTGTCTGCATGTGCAAAAATGTATATTCCGCGCGCAAGCGGGCGCGGCCGGTTCAATTTCCCAAGTTTGAGGTTAACCTGAGGTAGACTTAAAACTTGGGTAATTAAACCGGCCGCGCCCACCTGGGCACGGAATTTACATTTTTGGACATGCAGACAACGATCAGGGCCGGCAACCAACTGCCCTTATCATGTGACGTTGAGAGACGCAGACATTTCAAGGCGCATTCGCCTGAAATATCGCTCGGGTCTTGAAACGCTACAAAAACGAACACTTGTGCCTCCAAACACATGTGCCTCCAAACACTTGAGCCTCCAAACACAAGGCCTACCCTCCAGTCGGTCTGCTTTTAGATGTTAATTTCATGAACGAAATGAAATAATTTATGATTCTCTCGCATGTATGCGAAAAATGGTTTTAATAATGTTTTTCCAAATAATTTCTTCATTTTCTGTGAATTATTTTGAAGTGTTTTGTTATCAATTAGGAAAAATCCCATTTTTAGTGAATAGAGCAAAGCGAAACATTGATGCTTTGTGCCAGTTTATTTAATCCAAAAATGAGAAGAATTATACAAACGGCTCAATGGGCCAACAACAATTGATCCCGAAATTCGATTAGGAGGGGTTTATTGAACTCTTCATGAGATTTCGTGAAGAAAAATTAACTTTTCTTTATTGATGGTTATTTTTATTCAAAAATTGTATTATTTTATAGAAAAAGAAGATATTTCAATAAAAAGTTACATCTTTAAAATAAATGACTCTTTAGAAATGTCAAAAATAGCCCTTACACATGTCGAGATCTGAAAAAAGTCCAGAAAACCTAAACATGACCTAATCACCTGATCGTTCATGATCATTCGGAGCACAAAACAAAGTCTAATCAAGAAATGAAAGTAATACTAATGGGACGACTATGTTTCTCGAAAAAAACATAGGGAACGTCTAGTCCTAAGAGAACCGAGAGTAAGAAAGTCGAACACTGATTCTCTGGAGTACGAACAGGCACCAGGCCTCGGGAATAAGAAAAACGAGGAAAAAAATCAACAAAATTGAATAGAGGCGTAAAGAAAATTTCTCTTGATAATGTATTTTTTGCTTATTTTTCTAGGTGTTATTTAGTTTTTGACGATTCTTTGTAAAACTATGTTTTTGAATGATTTCGAATAAAACTGTGTATAAAAGCAAATATTTATTTCCAAAATTTCCTTTTGTAGTACATGAAAAACACATTTACAAATTAGAGGATGCATGAGGGGACGAAATAAATGGTTAAAAATGATAAAAATATGATTGTTTATAAATAAATGAAAAAAAAACTCTAAAAAACTCGAAAATGGCGAAAAAGAATTCGAAAAAAACCGCTAAAATCGTAGATTACCCTAATGGCCGAAGAAGCGTTTTTGGTTTTCTTAAGCCGTCTAATTTTTTTTGAAAATGTAATTTTTTTTCTTGTTTGTCTTTTCTTTTCAGTTTTTTAAAGAAAATTATGCATAAAAGAGAGTGAAATAAATGAGGAAAGTTTCGAATTCATATTGTCAACAACTCAATTATTCTTGATCATTGCGTTCGGAAGGCTGCTCAACCTCTCAGCCGCTCCGCACGCACGCGATGCGGCGACCTCTCACTCAACACTGGAATATTGGCGGGAATATTAATTATTCAAATTTTCCAGTGTGCTGAGTGTCGGCATCCGCGTCGCGTGCGTGCGTAGCGGCTGTGAGGTTGAGCAAAATTACATTTTCAAAAAATAATCAGACGGCCGAGAAAAAAAAACAAACGGCCTAAGAAAATCAATCAACAGCGTTTCTTCGGCCGTCTAAGACTTTATCGTTTTTTTTGAGGGTAGGCCTTGTGTTTGGAGGCTCAAGTGTTTGGAGGCACATGTGTTTGGAGGCACAAGTGTTCGTTTTTGTAGCGTTTCAAGACCCGAGCGATATTTCAGGCGAATGCGCCTTGAAATGTCTGCGTCTCTCAACGTCACATGATAAGGGCAGTTGGTTGCCGGCCCTGATCGTTGTCTGCATGTCCAAAAATGTAAATTCCGTGCCCAGGTGGGCGCGGCCGGTTTAATTACCCAAGTTTTAAGTCTACCTCAGGTTAACCTCAAACTTGGGAAATTGAACCGGCCGCGCCCGCTTGCGCGCGGAATATACATTTTTGCACATGCAGACAACGATCAGGGCCGGCAACCAACTGCCCTTATCATGTGACGCTGAGAGACGCAGACATTTCAAGGCGCATGCGCCTGAAATATCGTTCGGGTCTTGAAACGCTACAAAAAACGAACACTTGTGCCTCCAAACACATGTGCCTCCAAACACTTGAGCCTCCAAACACAAGGCCTACCCTCTTTTTTTTCGCCGTTTTCGAGTTTTTTGGAATTTTGTTTGGCGGTTTTTTTGTCTTGCATATTGCATACTTTTTTGTTCCGAATTGAGTTTCGATGCAGGTTATCATTGTTCTCCTGATACAAAAATGTCTGGTTTCTTTCAAAGATCCCTTAAAAATCATCGCTGTTCTCTTGGTCTGTGCAAACAAATATCCTCCCGTCGCGCCAACCCCACAACAGACGACTTTTTGGGCGATTTTGGACATTTCGATAAGATTTTTTTGTGCGTCAGAAAAAAATACATACACAACCGTTCGTCTTGCAAATCCTTATGTTATTTGAGGTTTTTTTTTATTATTTCGAACGCTTCTTTTTTTCTTCGATATTTTTCCCCCAGTTGATTTGGTTTTTTGTTCTTCTCATCGAAACGTCTCAAGTACGTATAGTTAACCCAGGTGGCTGGTACCACTTGGATTCACCTATAAAAACTGTTTTTTGTGGAAATGTTTTTTTAAAATTCACCTATTCTATCATATTTTTGCATTTCAGCTATATTTTTTCAACTGATAAGGGAACAAAACACTTTGTTTTCAATATTTTGTGACCTAGTACCTCTTGGTGATTCCTTTTTATTTATTCCAATATATTTTTCAAAAAATATAGTTCTATTTCATTCCTGGGTTTTTATGAGAGTGCGGTGCATGGCACGTTGCATCAAATTTACGAATTTTTAAAATTTTGTTGCGATTTTTACAAAATATTGTAAAAAAATATTAGCACGAAATGACAATCAAGAATATTGCAAAGCGGTAAACCCTTTCAAATAAAAAAACATCTTCGAAAAATTTCGAAATATTTTGAAAAATTTTTAAAAACCGAAAAAATATATTTCAAAAGAAATTTAAATATTTAAAAGCTTTGTACTATATATTAGGTCGTCCGGAAAGTAATCGCAATTTTTTTCTGTTTCACCTCGTTCATTTCTCGAGCAGTTTTTTTCCGTTTTTATTTTTTTATTTTATACATTAAGTCTTTCACAATGAATACGTGTTTCCGTATTTCAGATAATCCTTATTATGGCTGAATTTCTCTTGAAAGATAAACATGCCTTCAGGGGCTGTTTCCTTTACGAGTTCCTGTTGGGACATTCGGCCGCTGTTGCTCATCGAAATTTGTGCGATGCGACAGGCACGGACACCCTCAAATATGAAATGGTGAACTTCTGGTTCCATCGCTTCAAAGAAGGTGACGACGATCTCTCGAACAAGCCACTCACCGGCCGCCATCAGACGAGCGTTTCCAGAAGGAGCTGAAGTAAGAGCCCAGATCAATTGTTCGTGAAGTTTCTTCGGCACTTGGGCTACACAAAACAACAGTACACAACCACTTCCGAGCAAGTGGAAAGAGCCAAAGTTTGGTCAACTTGTTCCTCACGTTATGACTGATCAGAAGAGCATGCGTTGCCTTGTTTTTGCTCTGCCGAAAACGGAGCACGGAGTGAATTCAAAATATTTTCATTGGAGATTAAAGTGATGTGCTTTATTCAATCACAGTAGAAAGCTTCAATGGGTAGCAGCTGGAGAAACTCCAAAAACAGACGTCAAAGGAAAAAAAAAGTGATGCTTTCGATTTGGTGGGACAAGGAATGCGTTATCTACCGTGAACTTATTCAAGATCGAGCCACTGTCAATGCGGACCTGTACTCTCTCCAAATACAAAAAATTTGCGATCAACACCACCTATTTCGCCCAGGAGCCTCACGGATTCCCTTACTTCATGACAATGTAAGACTACATGTCGCTTTAGCGACCAAGGACAGACTGCGGGCACTGGATATCAAAGTTCTGCCACATCCACCGTATAGTTCGGACCTTGCCCTAACTTATTATCATTTGTTCCGCTCACTTCAAAGCTCTCTCAAAGATTTGCAGTTCGACGACCGAGAGCACCTGGAATCGTACCTTGATGACTTTTTCGCCTGCCAGCCTCCGGAATTCGACGCAAAGGGAATCGAACAACTTCCGCTCACGGCGTGGCGAACTGTACCCTTCCCCCTTTCTGTGTGCAATTGTCTCTTTCTCTGCGTCTCTCGCACACACATTTTTTTAGCAAAGTGGATAAAACAGATGAAAATTATGGCATAGGCGCGCATCAAAAGTTCGATTCCATTTAAACGTTTTGCAAAAAACAATCTACTTTGGATATTGGCGAATATTGCCCAAGTATTTAAAACTACATTAGAACCCTCCGAATACCAATTTTGGGCGCCCCTGGGCGGAATGTGGCTCAGTGAAGTGTTGAATTGACACGTTTAAAATCGAATTTGTCGGATGTCAGCAGCATTTTTGCTAATGATTCTTTTTGATAATTGTTGCGAAAGATTTTCCAAACATAATCTATGAGTTTCAGAAACTTTCCTGCGGAAAAAATGAGAAAATTTTCAAAAAACCAAAAAAACTTTTTTTCGAAAACGTTTTTCTGGAATCGAGATAAATGTTTTCTAATAGCATTTTACACGCTGATTACGAATATCTAACTTTAAAAAAAAAGTTATTGAACATTTTTGAGTAATGAGGTTTCTAAGGTCTAAAAGTGAATTTTCTTGGCACAAAAGCAAATTCTGGCAGTAAGAGTAGTCTCAAAAGATGCAGAATTTTTTTCTCTATAATCCTGGTAATTTTGAAAAAAAAGTTATTGAAATTTCTCGATAAAATTGAAATAAACACGCCACAATGCTATACTGCTATTTGCCGGTCACACACAAACACAGCGGAGTGTCGTAGCGTCCACCCCGTGCGCTGCGTTGGCACGAGTTCATCCAACAACACGGTTACTATATCACTCATTGATAATTGATTTCAATTAATAAATTTTTGTTTGAAAAAAATCGAAAAAATTGCGATTACTTTCCGGACGACCTAATACATTACTGGTTTCTCGAACAACCATCATTTCTCTAAACCTCTTGTTTGGACACAAAAGAAACACAATGCACTGGAACATTCAAAAGCACAAGTGCGGTGGAGCGAAATTTCACAATGTCATCATTTCTCTATAGAATGGAAGAAAAAAACACAGCTGTTGCTTTTATGTCACATTTTTTCTAAAAAAAAAAGTAACTTTTGGTTTTAATTTTTGTCCTAACCATTTGTCGGATCTCATGACCTGTTTCTACTTGCCGTTTACGATGCTATTCTATCTCGCTGTCGCTAACCAACGATTTTGTCATGTCGAACGAACTATGGCTTTGCTTCTTTTTTTATTTTCAAAATTAAAAGAACACTTTTCAACGCAGAAAAACCTGATCTTCATAAAAAGTGGCTGATGATGCTGCATGTGTGCGTTGAACACCCCAGACATAATAATAAAAATAGATTTTCGTGTTGCGGGCGAATGGCGCGGTGACTGCTGCTGTTGGTTGCTTGCCCGCGGTGCGTCCGTCGTCCTTTTACCCTCTCTGGTCAGGGCCTAATCTATATTCTCACGACAATACTCCTCTTCCTTCCATCATTTTGCCTCCTGTCTGGTTCGATTGAATCGGACGCCACCTCGACATAAAATCTGAATGTGAACTTCAGTGTATAGAATGTTCTCGGTTTTCAACTGATAAAAATCATGATTATGAAATTTACCAATTTTTAAAGAACTTCTTATAAAATATTAAAACATTTCGAAATCTGATGCATTTTGTGAAAAAAAAATAAAGAAAATATTCATGACTCCAGACCTAAAAGTTCACGTACTTTTTGATCTATCCACGTTCCTTATTTTAGCATTCATTATTATTGCCATTAATTATTACTCTTCAAATCCAGCTCATTACTTTTTTCACTTGTGAACAATTCCAAGTATTGTTATTTTTAGATGGAGCCAAGATCCATCATCTGTCTCAATTGTCAGACTCCACTACGGTTGGAGCCAACACAGAGAAGACCAGATAATGCGAATTCTGATAAAAAGGTGAGAATAGTTAATAATTTTTTTTAGGAATTTCTAACTTTGAAAAATACTTGTAGGTCGTCCCGTTTTATTAAGATTCGCCGTAAATATAGTTTATTCCTGCCAAAATTATGATATTATTTTGTGTGTACACGAAAAAACAAAAAGTCCGCTGATAATGATTTTTTAAGTTTAAATATTTGGTATTATATTGTAAAGATAAATATTGTAAAGATAACAATTCCTGGCCGCTCATTCACAAATGATTAAAGGAACACAGAGCTAGCAGTGTGATCGTGGCGAAACCCGACAATAGAAAAATGTCGTGTTCCTTTTAATTTTTATAAATACTGTAATTTTTTATAGAACAAAAAATTTGAACAGGTTATGAAATTCAGCGACTCGACTTCTTTTTCGTGTTTTTAGCTTCTTGTGGGAACTTTTCTATTTTTTTCCTGCAGTAAGTGTCTATAACGGTTTCCTTAAAATACTGCTTGTTTCTTCTATAGAATTGTTGTTATTGAATAGGTAAAAGCGAAATTTAATCAACAATTTTTTTCAGGGCGATGGCGGTGAGATTTTCGAAAGTTTGAGCGGTCATTCGCGAAATTTGATGAGACTGATCAATGATGCCCAATTTCCATCGGATGCTCCAGTTTGTAAGGTAACCATCATAATTATTTTTAACTGTTCCCATATATCCCGTTTAATTTAGGAATGCTCCGATGCTCTGTGCCGTGAAATGGATATCCAATTGTCGTCGTTGGAAGACGAACGTGCTAAATTTCAAACTTATATCGATTTTTTGAACGAAAATCACAAAAGTTCAGAGATTCAGGAACTAAATGCAAAGTTGCAGAATTTGAAGGTATTTCTTAATAAAAAAGGAAGAAAAATGAAATTTTTATTAAATTTAGGACGAAGAAAAAACTCTTGAGCTGCAACTTCAAAAACTGGTAATCGAAGAAGATAAATTGGATATAGAACTGCAAAAGAAAAGAAAACAATCAGAAGAATCAAATATTCAGTCGGTGAACTTGTGGAAGAAGTACCGGGATAATTTGAGGTAATATTATTGTTATTATAATAATATTTGGTCTGAAAGTAGCTGTTTTCAGAAAAATATTAGATGATCAGGATGAACTAGCAGCACTGAATGCAGAAGCGCAATATGCAAGAGTACAGCATAGAAAGTGAGATTTTTTTAAAAGTTACTTGTTGAATGAGTTTGAAATTCAGTAAAATGAATACAAATCGAATAATTTAAGAAACTGAGAAGCATAATTTTTTCTCCAGACTTATCGACACAAATGTTCTCGACTTGTGCTTCCATATTTGGATCGATGAAACCATGGGTGAGTCTACTTCTTCTCCATCTCTTCAATTCTACGTTTTTCAGGCGAAATCAATGGTTTTCGATTGGGTTATGCGAAAGAAAAACCAGTTGAATGGATTGAAATCAATGCGGCACTTGGGCAGATTGTACTGCTTCTAGAGGTTTTATTAGGCTCTTAAAATTCAAGAAAATTGCATATTCCTCGCAGGTGTTGTTGGAAAGACTTGGTATTAAACATCACGAGCTTTATCCGGTTCCGATGGGAAGTCATTCGTTGATAAAATCGAGAAAGAATGGTATTGAAGCGGAAACGTTTCAACTTTATGGACAAGGGACACCGTTTGTTGGAACGAAATTTCCGTCTGATAGTGGAATTAGGAAGTATTTGGAGCTGTTGGCTTTTGTGCATAAGGAATTGAATGTGAGCTTTTTTTTAAAATTTATAAATTTAATGTGAAAAATATATTTTTTAAATGTTGAAACCCCTAGTATGTCAACATCTTTCAACATGTTAAAATTACATAAGACCGTAAGAACACAAAGATATGATCTTGGCAATTTGTTCGATTTCGAAACTCAAACCGGTTTAAATTTGTATTACAGTTTTTTATTAATCGTGTTCAATATCCTGCTCTATTTTTGCAATTCTTATTTTTTCTTTTGGAAGAATGAAATTGTTATAGGAATACTTGAAAATTGTAATGAGTAGATGAGTTGTTTTTTGTGCATTGTTTAGTAATTGGGCAAATGACGAACTCGTCTTGATGGACCCTTGGTTTTAGAAGCACAATTGAAATAAAATCTTTATTTTCCAACGTTTCGGTTTATAAAACCATCATCGGGGAAGTTGGTATAATCACCTCAAACTTTGGTAATTAAACTTCCCTGATGATGATTTTATAAACCGAAACGTTGGGAAATAAAGATTTTATTTCAATTGTGCTTCTAAAACCAAGGGTCCATCAAGACGAGTTCGTCATATATTTGAAAACGGTTGTTGAAACGTAACTGATGTTTTTAAAATTGAGCTCCCCGGCATCCAATTCTTCTTTTAGAACAATTAAAATAAATGATTTTAAACTGGAATAATTATTCCAGAAAAAAATATTTTCAGACACTTGATCAATTTTGTTTTTTTCAGAACCGCAACAAAGCATTCAAACCAAAATATCAAATTCAATGTTCAACCAAAGCCGTTCTCATTGACAATGGAATGGCTTATGATGCTGGAATGTTATTCAATCATGAAGCTCGTTGGACGCGTGCTATGATTATGCTTTTATCAAATTTGAAAGTTGCTTCAGCTCAATGTGATTCACTTCGATCATCTGATTAAAATGATCAACCAGTATTATCGGGATTCCAATTATTTCTCAGGAGCTTCTTGTAAATTTTGCACATTTTGCACACTTTGTAAATAGATGTAATTACTTTTAATATGCATTCCATTATTGATACATTAAATTTTTTTCAAAAAATATTTTTTTCCTCGATTTTTTTTGATAGTTTTGGTCGAAGTCCAAAAAGTAATATACCTTTCTTGATTTTTTCAGAGTATTTTTTCTACATTTTATTGTTTACAGTTCGAAGAGAAGGAAGCCTCTTCTCTACGTATTGGAGGCTTGAACTTCCAATTCTTCGACAAATTTCCACTTCAAACATTTTTTGGAACACTTTCGATGGGATCACCACGACGACGCAATAGTCATTCACCAACAAGGAGAAGAAGAACGAATTGTGCATCGCCAACCGAAGTATCAGTGGTACCCGGGAAGAAATTGTTCGATTCGTCGACGATTTATGGATATTCGGTGAGTTTTTTTAAAAATAAAACTTCTAAAACTCTTTCATATTGTGATATCAAGTATATAATCTTTTTAAGGGGTTTTCGATGCTTAATTTGAAGTTTTCGAAAGAAATTACAAAAAAATGCAATTTTTACGCAGAAGATTTACGGGAAGTCTACGGTAATCGCTGCGAGGCCCGCGGCTCTTCATCGTAATTTCCGCCATTATGGAAGCACAACGGTGAAATGTGTCCCGGGTCTCGGAGCGAAGAGTAAAAACCTTTGATGGTCTCGCAGCGATTTCCGTAGATTTCCCGTGAATATGCTGCAAAAATTGCAACTTTTGCAAGTTTCCGCATTGAATTTATTTTTATTTTTTGCAGTATTTTTAGTTTCTGGATAGGTCCATAATAATTAAAACATAAATTTCATTGGCATTTTGTCTTTAAACAAAAAAATTTGCGAAAAAACCTTAAAAACAAAATTGGATAGGAAATAGCGTGTTCCGAGAAATATATTTCTGAATTTTTGAGCAATTTGTTTTAAGAATATGTTTCTCCATTATTCATTTTATCCCCCGTTACACATACTCTTTTTAATCAGTGTTTAGCCCCTTTATTTCAATTCCAAAAGCGATAAGAATAGTCTTTATCATATTTTTTCCCACAAAGTGTGTTTTAAACCTTTCATTCAATGAAAAAAAAATAATCAGAGCAACTTTCCGTAATAGCCGTGAATATTATCATAAAGTTTATTGCATTTTTTGAGTTACTCCCAACTCTGGCGTCATTCGGTTAATTTTTGTCACAATTTCTCTATTTCTTTCGACTATCCTTCTTAATATTTCTATGAAAAAATCACTTTACGTCTAGCATTACGTTTTCTGATAAAATGTGACGGTTTTTGATTTTTTTTTTAAACTTGAAGTGGAAACTAGATTATTTTACGGTTGAAATTTTAGAATTTTTGATAATAATAGATTTTTCAAAAATAAAAAGAAGCCTAATTTGTGGAACGTATTGAGTTTTAACCTCTAAGAATAACCTTTAAGAACTTTGATTTCCCGAAAAGAAAACATGTTTTATCGAAAATGATGTCACAGAAATTTGCATCATCCTTTTACCATCTTTTTCTACTAAAAGTCACGTATTGTCAATTAATGTAGATGTATGTGATTAATTAGAACGAGTGTTTTTAAACGTGATTTAATGTAGTATTATCCATGAAATTAAAAAAATTCGAGAAATAGATTAAGCGTGCAAATTTTGTTTTTCTTTGGAAAATAGTTTCCTATTTCGAATTTTTAAAAATGTTTTTATTTATTTATTTATTTATTTATTTATTCTGATAAACGCGTTCAACAATGATTGCATAGGAAAAAAAAAACATAAAACAGAATGTAATATGGACTATAACCCGCAAGAGCTATGTTTTTGATTAAACGTGTTGTATTTTGAAATGTGAAATTGAAACGTATCTGAATCTGCAAATGTTTCTAAAATGTTTAGTCTTTTGTTTTTGTCTTCTAAATATTTGTTTTTTCATCGCTAGGCAACATAAAGTAAACACCAAGAAAGTCTCTCGTTTTTTCCACGTGTGCCCTGAACAAGCACACCGGTCACAACTGATCACAATTTCTTTCAATTTTTCGTCTTTTAACTTTACATGCTATCGTCTCTACTGCGGCCAAAATGTACACCTGATTCTCTCCGATTTTTGCACTAGTTTTCGATAAAAACGTTTGGTCTTATCTAATGTCTCCAAAATGTACGAAATATCTCGTATTTGTCATCATTTTTCTTTTGATGTCAGAGTCTCTGGATTCTAGAACATTTTTTGGCTAAACGTTTCTGTGAACTTTTCGGCGTTTTTTCTTCTGTGTTTTTGAAAATCAAAGGTTGTGTTTAGTGTTTTAAGGAGAATTTCGAAATGTTGACTTTTTCTTTGATTTTGAAGACTATTTTCTATTTTTGTTTCTTTTTAGATTGGTTCACGCTAGAATTTGACTATAGTGTCCTTGGTCCCCTTATCTTTTTTTCCCGTAATTTTGGAATGTTGTCCTCTCATTCAGTAATTCGTAAAACTCCAGTTTTACGGATATTTCTCATTTTTTTTTAAATATAGAGTAAAATAAGTATTATTCCATTTTGAAAATTAACTTTTTTTGAAAGTTTATCTGAAATCCTGAAATTTTCTGTGTTTTTTATAAGCACGGTGTTCTTTTTTTAAATTCATTATGTCCTTTTCTTACCTGAGAATCGTAAAAAAAATTTTTGAAACTTGTGATTTTTTAAAAGCATTTTTTTGCATTTCCATTGTTTTCATAAATAATTTTTTTAACCAACAATAACGTAGTTTGTGTCTTTAATTTTATTTTGCACCGAAATAACAAAAAAACAGAATCACACATCCATTTTGCATCTGATTCTTCTATCTCTCTCCTTGTGACCGACGGTGGAAAAATCACTTGGTTCTCGCTGTTGTTCTTTTCCCAGTTTTTCTTTTTCATTCGTTTTTTCCGCGGCTGTTTGATAATCAACGATTTTTTTTGATTTGTGATGTTAGTGGCTTTCTACCGTTTTTTTTTCGATAGAAATGAATTATGCAAATTTTTTTGGTTTTTTGATAAATGGGAGGTATTTTGAACCGCCTGTACCACATTTTCATAATTCTCTTTTTGCGATTTCGTTTTACAATTGTTAATATTCTTTTCGTTTACACATTTTAGACAATCATTCCTATTTGATGACTAGAATTTTTTGGTTTTTTGTAAATCTTTCTAATAAAAAGCAAATGATCTAGTAAATGAATAAAAAATAAATGGAAAATAAGAAGAATATGATGTTTTGAAACGTAAAGTTTTGGATTTAAAATGCATATTATTTAATGTGTTAAAAAATACAAAGTTAATGGACCTATTCAGTTTGAAAAAAAAATACAAAAAATGTCGAGAAATTCAATGCAGAAATTGCAGAGAAATGCCGAGAAATGCAGAGAAATTTTTATTTCTCTGCATTTTTTGAACTGGTTTTCTTCGAGACCCAAACGATTTAATCTGTGTCCCTTTAAACAATTTGATGGAAAATTTTTGTTTTCGTGTCTATGATTGTGGAAATTTTCCCAAAAATTCAGTAGTGAGTCCCAATGGCCCTTAGAGGCCCAAAATAACTGATTTAGACCCAAAAAGGCCGTCTGGGTCGAAAAAAGACATGCCGAGAAATGCAGAGAAATTGCTATTTCTCTGCATTTCTCGACATTTCTCTGCAATTTCTGCATTGAATTTCTCGACATTTTTTGTACTTTTTTTTCAAACTGAATAGGTCCATAAGTATTTATAAATTATTCTACAATAAATTGAAATTATACTTTTTGCATTTGATATTTTCGGTATTTAGCTCACAATATAGATCCAATTTTTTGCAATTTGTTCCAACCTGTGAAAGAAAAACATACATTTATTAATTTTATTCGGAAAAATCATTTCATCACTTTACTTATTATTTCTTTCCTGTTTTTCAAAAATGGAACAAATCTTTAACTCCTTATTAATTATAGATTTCCTTTTTTCCATAAACATTTGTTTTTCTTAATAAAAACTATCAATTTTAGAATTTTTTTCTAAACTCCTCTTATTTTATTTTATTTTTTCAGACTATCCTGATCTGGTTGATCGCTTCGTCTACAATCGTTCTTATCCATCCACTGAAACGTGTTCAATTTGAAACAACTACAGATTTTCCATCTACTGGTGAGTTATATTATTTTTTTTTCTTTCCGCTAACACAACTGATCGGTTATCAACCCCCGCCAAGAAAGACTATTAATAAGTTTCTGTTTTGATTGACATTATCACATGTACTAATATGGTCCCTTGGGAGGGAAATCCGTGCGTCAATCATCACCTGATTTGCACTTTTAGAGACATTAATCAAACTCTTGTTTCATCTCCCAATAGGCAGAAAGAACAAGTGACAAGAAAAAAGAAGATTTTTTAGACAAAATGTACGGAAATCAGCAACAAGAAGAGGCTTACGATAGATTTGTTCCACAGTATGAGGCCCGACAACAGCAACCAATTTCTCCTAAAATGGGATTCGTTCGACCGATGGGGTTGCGTTGGAGAGATGATTCGAAAATGCTGAATCAGATTCCAAATGTTGGTTATAAGTTCGACAATGATCTTCGACAAAAAAAATCACATTTCAGATGGCAATGCCAATTTTGACGGAACATCGGTCAGCTTCACCATTCGGTCGATCGTCATCGCCGTCTCGTCCAACAACTTCGAATCGTTTTGATTTTCGATCTCATAGTTCAATGGATGATCCATCTCTGGAGGATCTAGATCTGATTGATGTACTCTGGAGAAGCGATATTGCGGTGGAGAAGGGTGCCAGACAAGTTGCACCAGCTGAACAATATCAATGCGATTTGCAGATGTTGACTGAGAAGTCGAATGTTGGGGTTGGTTTTTAGCATTTATTTAGAAAGGTTTAGAGAATGAATGGATATAAAATGATAGAATAAAGTGGTACTCTGCCCTTAAGGCATTGGTAGTTTGCACACAAAGTATTGTGGAAGCATCTCGTGGCAGCCGTAGTCGAACCATGTTCCGCGTTGTTCTTGATGAAATGCCATATAGGCACAGTCGACCTGAAAATTTGTAGGAATTTTAAATATTCGTTTTTCGTACAGGATTGACAAGGGAAGTTTATGAGGTTATCCCAGTAGTTTAGGACGAGATCTAGCTTATTTGAAAGACCTCTGTCTAGTGTCTAAGAAACAAAAGTGTTCTCACAAAAACGCATAGATTCCTATGATTGCCAACCAGATATATTTAAAAGTCCAGCCTTACATCTGGTTCATTGGGTTGCGTTGAATCCCAATTCATAAAATCGACATCTGTTCCATCGGACCATTCGAAAACATCATGGGTGGTATTCACCTTGTTGAGACCGATCCAAATGTTGTTCTCTGAATGAAGTTAGTCTGAAAGATCATCCAAATTCGAAATCCTACTCTTTCTCAATTTATGCACAAAAAGATTCTCAGACTCATCCTTTATACTGGTCAAATGACCACCCATCGATCGGCAGAAATTCTCAGCTGGTATCCACATCAAATCCACTTGGAAAAGTTTATACCAGTGATCTTCGTACATTTCCCATCCCTGCAAATTTATCAGTTTATTTGTTTTTTGAATGATGTGAGAATTGTTATCAGTATAGTTCAAGAAATCAACTTGTACATCAGATTTCGTGATGCTTAATAACTCACACTCTGCTGAAGTGACAAAACTGTCAATAGACGGACATTGACGTCCAAATTGATGCCTCTTTGGCCTGTTATTGATTGATATGATTGTTTCAAAGGTGATGGAATAACAACACTTGAAATAGGTAGAATTATCAGAAGAAATAAAAGTAGGAGCTTCATTTGGAAAACTGAAAAAGAAATTAAACAAAGCATAGATGAAATATTGAAAAATAAATGATATTAGGTTTCACATTTTTATAAACAATCTATCATTTTTTGCAGCCATTGTCACCAAGTGAGCACGCACGTTACGAGGACTTATCAAAAGGATTCTATCAGGACTTTTATCCGTCATTCAACAATAACAATGATTTGAAGAATTCTGTGAAAAGTGCTACAACCCCGGCTCAAGAGGAATTGAACATTCCGACGGATCAAGACCTGGCCGAACTTTTGGACGATGTTTCAAAAGAAGAGGGACAATTGAACTCTTTGTTTGATGCGTCGAATGATCAGAATCCGGTGATTAATAATGTTTCGATGACTGAGGGAATTGTTTATAGCCAGAATAATAGTGAGTTTAATTTTGTATCTTTGTGCCTCCTGTAGCTTCAATTATTCACTTTTTGCACATAACTTCAATATCTAGGGTCACAATTTTATAGTACGTGTAAAGCGTGAAATTTATGGTTCTTTAAAAAAAATTATTCATTTCAGTCACCGAAATGCAGTCGATGAGACAAGACTTGATGTCTTGCGCCACTTCATCACACTCAAATGAACCAGCACCACCAATGTTTAATGGTACCGACTCGTGGATGCAACCATCGATGATGAAGCCAGCTGATAGTAAGTAACACCTTGATTTGATCATAGTAAACAATCTTTGGAGACTACAAGCATGTTGGTGTCCTTTGAAAATTCATAGTATCGTTGTTCATCTGATTCAAACTCACAGTTCGTTTCCATACAAAAATGATGATAAACAAAAAGTATAAATGAACGACAACCCATTCTTATCACACTCTTCGTGTTTTTTTTTTCGTGTATGTCTCACTAATTCAAATTATCATTATATCCACCAAGTTTTTTTTTCAATAATCAAAGTGCAATGAGCAATACACGATAAATTTGGCTCCGCCTCTGATTTGCTAAACCCCAAAAGGCTTAAACTGTTCTGAAAATTCTAATGGGCGGGACTTATCAGCAAAAACTCAGTATTTAAATGAAAGATTTGGTGTCCGAAACATCAATTTCTACATTTTTTCCCTGTCCTTTGTTGTCCTTTTATTTATCCACCATGTATGAGCAATTTTCACCTCAACAGCTTTGTAATGCTGTATTCAGTGTGGGACAATATGCGTTTAGTTATGGGAAATCAAGTAAATTGAATTTTCTTTCAAATTTAACAAACTATCTCCAAATATCTTTTAAAACATATTGTTTCAGTCTTCCCACCATCGAACTACACCTATATTCCAATGCATAACGACTCGCTGCAAGCCGTTTTCTCAAATGGAAATGTAAATTATGATCATGCTTATTCGAATCCGAATGCTCCACCACAATTGGAGCAACAACAACCACAACACAGTTCACAAATGTCGTCACCAGCTCATCCTGGTTTGAGCCCAACATTTGATACATATCACGCCACAAGAAACACTTTCTCCGATTGCACGTAAGTTGAAAAGTCGACAAATAATTTCACTTTTTTTCTTTTTCAGGGATTCATCGTCAACATGCTCCCGTGTATCTTCTGAATCACCAAGATATCATAGTGAATCAGGATCAGACGAGCTCGCTCATGTCACCAGATTCTACGGAAAATTGGTGCCGAATGAGTCGAAATTGAAGCTTGGAACTAAGATTGCGAGAGTTGTTCCATTGAGCGGACAACGCAAACGGGGAAGACAATCAAAAGATGAGCAATTGGCATCGGATCACAGTTTGCCAGTGTCGGCGCGTAGAATTTCGGAAATGTCTTTGTCGGAGTTGCAGCAATTGTTGAAGATGGAGAGTTTGTCGGAGTATCAAAGACAATTGATTAGAAAGATTCGTAGACGAGGTTAGCTTTTTAATAGATTTTGACGGGAGCTCCCGAAACATTAACATACGACAGAACAATTAAGATATTTTATAAGCGAGAATTAAGCTCTTTAAAAATAAGAAGTCATTGTGAATAACGAAGAAGATAAATGCACAAAATAATAATCCCCAGCGCGGACTAAACGAATATGTGGACTTTCAATTCAATTTTTTAATTTTTGAGTTTTTGAACCAAAGGATGGTGCCAAATTTTTGTCAGTCGTTTAACTAATTAAAAACTTACATAACTGAAAAAATTTATAAAAAATTGGGGAAATTTTCGAATAAAAATGTTTTTTCAGGAAAGAACAAGGTGGCCGCTCGCACTTGCCGTCAACGGCGTACCGACCGTCACGATACTGCCGTCAGTATGTCTGCATTTCTCTAAACCGTTTGAAAATATTGCATTTTTTATGAATACCCATTTTTATTTCCGTTGTCTTGTCTTGTAGCTTCTCACACCAATCCCGGATGTGTATTTAAAATAGTCTCCGCCTGCCCATGTAACAGCTTGTTTCAATACAAAATTAGTCTTTGTTTTTCCTGATTTATCTATCTCTTTTTTCTTTTATTTTTCCTAAACTTTACCTCAAAATATCAGTACACTGTTTTCTACTGTTACTCGATTTCTTTTCTTTTCTCTATATTTTCTTTTGGATTTTCAATTTGTTTGATGTGATTGAGCCAGGAGCTCCTAATTTAATTGTTTCTTAATTATATTTTCTCTCGTTTTATTTTTCTGCAAAATCATTTTGTTTTATTTTCCCCCCTACAAATAAGTAGATATAGAAAACGGGTCCCGTGAATGATTTTCTCGCTATAGCCTATTTAAGATTTAATTATTCTTTCTTTTTTTTCCAAAATTAGTTTGTCCCATGCGGGAAAATCGCTGAAAATTCACGACCCATGTATGATCTTTTATTTTTTTACGAACAAACATTTTATTTTCTGTGTTGTTTAAAAAAAATAATGATAGTTTGTGCCCAACCCTCTCTACCCCGTGTTATTCTTCGCAATGTACACATATGTCCATATTTCTGTATTTCTTGAATAAATATAAACACATTTTGAAAAGAAAAGGAGGACGATCATATAAATAACGAAGATTTTGATAGAGCCGTAAAAATATCAAATTATGTAGACATTTGCTCTACACCTTCTTCGGGTGTGGCAATTGGAGCTGGACGAATTGGAAGAACAGTGTCCACGTTATCTTCCATTGATTGATCATTGATTAATTGAAGTTGGTGAAGGCAACCACAACCGCCTTGGCGTCCGAACAACATTTTTTTGACGTAATGGGACAGGCGGCCGGATTCGAGTTCTTCTCCGACGGCATTGGCATCAGTAACGATCTGAAATTTAATAACGATTAAAGACTTTTAATTTAAAGTAGGCCTGACCATAGATGTTACAAAATCCTAATTTCTTTCTTTCATGAATCAAATACTTAGAAACTAACGTTAAAATTGTCAAACAAAATCTAGACAGACCGAAGTTTTAAAGTTCATTGTTCCTTGGGATCGCTTTGTTTTTAAAACTTCTATAAATTGTAGACATTCTACGCAAATTAAGTATGATCAGTAATAAAACAAATACTATTAATAAGTTTCTGTTTTGATTGACATTATCAAACGTACTAATATGGTCCCTTGGGAGGGAAATCCGTGCGTCAATCATCACCTGATTTGCACTTTTAGAAACATTAATCAAACTCTTGTTTCATCTCCCAATAGACAGAAAAAACAAGTGACAAAAAAAGGTTTCTCAAATATTAGAAGGGTTGCGCAATTTTTTAAATACAGTTTAAAAATTATATAAATGCCGTTCGTCCTAAAATTATAATTAAAGTTATAAAATTATAATTAAAGTTTGATAAATGAACGGGAAAATAAATAGTTTTTTTTTCGTCCTTTCATAGGTGGGATCGGGTCATTTCGAAATCTCAGAGTTAAGCTCGACACAAACAAAAAAGGAAAAAAAAAGTTAAGGCGACTACAACACGTAAAATGCGGCAAAAACTCTGAAAAACACTTAAAAACGAAAATATGACCGATTTTTTCATCACTGTTCTCGAATCCGCCTCGAGTTAAGTTCGTTACTAGGCCAAATCCGCGGTATCCCACCTATGCGTCCTTTTAAAGATAAAGTGTCAAAAAACATCATTTTCAAAACTGAGACAAAGCCTGTTTTTAAAGAAACTTTCTTCAGTCCTGAGAAAAAACGTACAATTTCGAATTTAGTTTGTTTTTTATTAATTGAATCCAGTTTTAACATAAATTCACCTTATTCAATCCGTCCAACGCATCCTGTGATCTTTCACTAACTCCGAACTTTTTCTCAAGCTGAAAATTTGCGATAAAATATATTGATTCAGATAATAATCACACCTCTCCTAATTTCTGTCCAATGTCATTCATTTGATTGTTGATAAATTCGCAATTTGAGAAAACTGGCGAGTTACTCAAGGTTGAAATCCAGTAGCTGTTCCATAACGCGCCAAGGATGTGGGAATCTGAAAATTTTTAGAATCTGGTCAAAATTTAAAATTATTTTAAGTACCTAGCTGCGATTTGAAGAAGCTGACATCGAGCGAATAATATCTTTTACAATGGACACCAAAATCTTCGATTTTGTTCAATGGAACTGATTGGTACTCTGATGGAGCATCTCCAGGTGGATTGTAGCCTTCTGGGTAGGTTCGGAAAGCACCGATGTCTACCTGAAATTTAGAGTAATTAAATTATTTTCTAATCTGAAAATGTTTACCTTTCCAGCTGACATTGTTCTCAGTGGGTCGATAACAATAGCAACCCATGGTTCTTGAAATTTCTGGTTCAAAGTTTGTGTCGAAACATCAATTCCGGACAACCAACAACCATAACCAGGATGTGAATGATACCAACCGACAACTTTTTCCTTACGACCTTCTATCTCCGACAAATCAGTGTAAACAGTCATATATTCGTAGGCTTGGGCTTGTGCATTTACTCTGAAAATAGTTAATCTCAGAAATATATTATCTTTTAATATAAGCTATTTACCTAGTTTCAGTTCCTTCAACCGGCAACGCAAAAGCATCCAAAATGATAAAAGAATTTGCGTCAATTCTACCCTGTAACAATCCCATAATTTCCAAATTTCCGCCTCGTTTCGCATGCATTGTCATTTTCAGAAGAGCAATTGCGGAAATTTTGATGTTCTTGAAATAATGCGGATCTTTGTTCCATGGTTTTGCATCTCGCATTTCTTCTTGCATTTCTTGATTGTATTCGAAAATCGAGTCCCCAGATTCTACCTGTGATTTTATTTCAAAACGGAGAAAATGAAGTAAAATCATCAATTTAAGTAATTACCTGGTTTTCCATTTCCCATTGTCGCTGTGGAACTGATGCAGAAGGAACGTTATCGACTTCCATGATTTTTTTCTTAAATAATTTGAGTCGAAAACTTTTGAAAAGTGGGAAATTGCAAAAAACACAAGAAATATAAATTGTCGTACGAAACTACGGAACGACGATATTGCTCTTAGTTTATCGTAAATCGAACTGAATTCGCGGAGGGAATTTCAAAATTACCAAATTACGAGTTTTTACGCTATATTTTCTGGAGTAGAGAACACGTTTTTTACTCGAAAATAAAAATTAAAAATTCATTTGAGGAATTAGAAAATAAAAACAGGTTAGGGACATCATATGATTGTGAAAATTGTTTGGTATCCGATATTTCATGAAGCTTCATGGTCGATATAGTAGTGTATGAAGAACTGAAATAAAGACAAGACCAGACTCACTTTCTTCTCAAAAATTCCGAATGTTTACAAAGGTTGGACAAATTGGCTTGCGAGTGACATCTATTCGAGATTGATCCTCATGTCTCCCCCTACCGATTACCACTTTACCCATCGGAATTCAAGAGCTTTTCTGTCAATAACCTATAGGTTATTCCGTGGAAGATGGACCCTTAATTTGCCTATACATTGTGGAGAGTTGTGTAATAGTTATGGTAAATGTCTTTTGGATTTATCGTTTGAATACTTCTTAATGAATATTTGAAAAAAAATCGAAAAACCCATTACTTTCTTAATAAATAACATAAATTTTTTTTGAGAATTTGATCAACTCTTCCTTTTTTGTTCTTTCCCATACTTATTGTTGTACTAAACATAAATAAGTATAATACGTGTAAACCCCGGGTCAACTAGCAACGTGGATGTCTACTATAAAAGACGCTGTTTTATTATATTCTTTGTGTTGTTTTGTGGGAGTGGGATGGAAGACAAGTTGTAGAATAACAGTTTATTGAATACGCAGTAAAAGACATAAAATAGAATAAAACAACGGCTTTTATAGTAGACATCCACGTGGATAGTTGACACGCGCTTTACACGTATTATACTTATTTATGTTTAGTATAACACTTTGTGTGTCTTTCTGCTTCTTCAATAAACTGTTAATCTACGAACTTGTCTTCCATCACACTCCCACAAACACAACATCTGGCGATCAGGGATTTCTACATTGCTTCACCACAACCGCTGCTGCTCTGAAGTACTGATCTCAAGATGGAAGGATCAATCGCACAACTTCTCAAGGCTCAAGTAGAAGGACAGCAACATCTTATGGAAGTTATTGCCAACCTTGCCGCAGCCATTTCATCCAAGCGACTCCTGGATATCCGTGAAGATTCTCGTGCAATTGGTTCGTCATCACCATCGAATCAAATGGAAGTCAACGCAGTTCATGAGAAGAAGAAGTTCAAACCACCAGCGACTCAACCGAAGAAGGACAAACCACCGTCACCTTGCCGCCATTGTGGGGATCAACATTGGAACAAGGACTGCAAGCACCAACAATCGGAATGCCGCAGCTGCCATCGGAAGGGACATCTCGCCAAAGTTTGCCGCTCTTCAAAGGAACCTCGTCAGACAAATGCAATCGTCGTCGCAACTGCAACATCTGGAGGTCCAAATCGAATCTACAAAACAGTGAAGATCAATGGTCGTGAGTTAAGGATGCAATTGGATATGGGAGCCGAAGTCACACTAATCAGCCTCAAGGATTGGAAGAAGCTCGCCATGCCAACCTTATCACCGCCAACACTAATCTTGAAATCAACAAATCAGCAGAAGATTGACGTTCGGGGACAATTCGCTTGCTCATTCGTGCTCAACGGACATACTGGTCATGGAATCTGCCACGTCGCCGACACTGCAACACTTCTCGGAATGGATTGGATTGCTCAAGACACTGCACTCTTCACTGCGCTCAATGGTTCCATCAACGCCATCTCGTCAACTTCACTGTCTTCCAACCGATCTGCGCTCAAAGATCATCTGGCCAAGACATACCCAAATGTGTTCACTGCTGGATTGGGACGCTGCACCGATGCCAACGCCGTCAAGAAGCCAGTCAACGCTGAACTCAATGCATCTCAATGTCATTTCAACAGACTCATTTCCGATCACAGTGCAAAATTGGAAATCGAGGGAAAGGTCATCGCCGCAACCGAGACCGACATCGCTGGATTCAATGATCAAGACAACAAACTTCGGATCAACTGCGACACCAGCCGGAAAGCCACAGGATGCGTTTCCCGTGGAAGCTATCATCGACGATCAACACCATGCCATCCACAAAGCAATGGTCAAGCCAAACGACTCGTCAACACTTTCAAAAGAGGAATTTTGAAAGGGGAAGGAGAGGAAACATTACCAGACTTCAAACGTTTCTTCTGTCCGATCGATCAACTCCGTCTTCATCTGCACCAAACCAAATGACACCGCTGGATCAAATGCTGCCACTCAACCAGTCATGCTTCCAATGGAATGATAAAATGGTCAACGACGCCGTCAACTACCCATGGAACCCTGGAATCATAATTCGCCGACTTGGAGATGTCATCTACATATTCCAGTGCAATAACGATCTTTGGAACGGTCATGCTCAGCTGAAACCACGTGATGAATCAACACAATTGGAACTGCTTTGCTACTTCTTCGACCTGCCATGCAGTCCAACAACCACTGCTTCATCAATGCCAACTGCTTTGCTCAACAATGCTACCTATTAGGGGAGGAACATAAATAAGTATAATACGTGTAAACCCCGGGTCAACTAGCAACGTGGATGTCTACTATAAAAGACGCTGTTTTATTATATTCTTTGTGTGTCTTTCTGCTTCTTCAATAAACTGTTAATCTACGAACTGGTCTTCCATCACACTCACACAAACACAACACTTATAATAATCATTTTTCTTCAAAAAATGCGAAAAAAAAACATTCAAATTTGAATTTATATATTGACGCTAAACAACCGACCGTCACGTCACTGCGTAGCATCGTAGTGACGCGCAAAAGTGGTTCTCAGTTTACGGAAACGTCCAATCTTTTCAGAAAAAATGAACAATAATTATCTACAGGTACATAACAGCTATGAAAGCGCACTGGTTCATTGAAATCGCGATTATATATTAATTTACCATTTATTATTTATGAAAAAGGCTTTGGAAACACAAAAAATTGCGAACAGATTTGTGTTAACAGACACTTTCCCAGCGTTTTCAAATATATAATAGGATATAATTAGATTTCGAGAAGCTGTATTTTTTAAAGCTCAAATATTGATATTTTTCTAAATTTCGTGAACGTATCCCATTTATTCCCTTTCAAGGCCCTTTACACGAAAAATGAAAAAAACGCTTTTCCATCCCCTTAAGCAATAAAAATTGATATCAGTCCTCTTAAAATTCCAATTAAAAAAAAAATTTCTTCTTTAATCGATTTTCCGCCAGTTTATCGAGAAGATTATATTGAATTTTTTTTGCATACACATTTTAGAATATTTAAAACCAGGAAAACTGTCACCGCTTCGCGGTGGTTTTCCTGGTTAGTTGTTCGCCTTCGGCAGCAGATGAGTATTAAAGGAGGACTTTACGGAGCTAATCAATGTACCTTAAATTGAAATAGACGTCATTCTAATTACAAAGCAGTTGGTTTTCGTCTTTAATATTTTAATATCATTTACCAATCTAATATGTGTTGAAAAAACAATGTATTGCTTCTGTAGGAACGACCATAAATTTATTTAAAATTCGGTAATCTAAAAGCGATTTCTTTGGATTTCGCTCTCTTTAACCTAAGCTCATCATAATTACCTAATACGTTTTTCTATGCCTCGCCTCCGGCTTCGCCCCTTACATGCCTTCGGCGTCACTTTCAATTATTTGGCGATTTCACACCTTCTGAATTTAGTTGTCGGGACCGAAATTTCTTGATCGAAAAGTATTGGAATGCGAGCCGAAGGCACAGAAGAAGCTCGCCTGCGGCTCGCTTCTTCCGTGCCTTCGGCACGCATTCCGATACTTTTGATCGTTTTCCAACGCCGCTGCGCGGCGAAACGATCATAATTTTGCTTACACAATTTAACTGGAACATTCTAACGATCATTTTTTTCGAGTAAATTTTAAAAGAATTAATCTCAACTCAGAAATGACAACAAATACCTTTTCACTTTTTACCTAGTTTCTAGACCTTTTTTTTCATAAAAGTTCATGGAATTTTGATAAAATTTCAAATAAAAAATGAAGAAATGAAAATCGACAATCATTGGGTTTCAAAAAGTCTCTCCTCTTTCGGTGACCCTATGGTCTACCGGTTAAGTAATCATTTCTTTACGTGTACCGATTCGAGTTCAATTCCACTCAGTAACTTTTGAATTTTACTATGAAAAAGGCTTCGGAAACACAAAAATTGCGAACAGATTTGTGTTAACAGACACTTTCCCGGCGTTTTCAAATATATAATAAATTATTAACTGAGTAACCTTATTTGACAGGGATGGACTTTAAAAGTGTAAAACAACAACCAGATTCTCATTTATATCAACATATTTATTGATGGATTCACAAATAACAAAAAACAACGAGTTTCTTAGTGACCGGCACGGACCGATACTTGCCACACTCTGATGATGTTGTCGGTGTATCCAGCGAACAAGGTTTGTCCATCTTGAGACCAGGCCAAAGAAATACATTGTGGGTTGGGTCCCTTTCCGGTTCCGGTGATGTCTGGTTTGAGTTCGTCGATCTCCTTCTTGTCTTCCAAATCCCAGATCTTGATGGATGTGCCGACGGAGGCGCAGAGCCAGTATCTGTTTGGTGAGAAGGACATGGCGTTGATGATGTCATTTCCGCTGAAGATGTACAAGTGCTTGCCCTCGTTGAGGTCCGTCTGGTAAAACGGTGACGGTGTGTCCGAAGTGGTTGGTCCTCAGACTGCAGTTTCCGAGATTCCAGACCTTGACGACCTTATCCCATCCAGCTGAAACGATCACTGGATCGCGGTTTGATGGTGAGAATCTGACTGTTGAAACCCAGTCAGTGTGGCAGTCTTCCTGAAGAAATAACATGATTAAAATAAAAATTTTATTTAAAAAATAACGTACAGTGATGGTGTACTTGCACTGGGCAAGGGTGTTCCAAAGCTTTATAGACTTGTCGCGTGATCCGGAAACGATTAGTCTGTTGTCAGCGGAGAAAGCAAATGAAAGAACATCCTTGGTGTGGGAGATGAATTGACGAGTGCTGACTCTTCAGCGAATTTACCATCGGGTGAGATAACAACGTCGGAGACGAAGTGGTTGTGTCCGGTGAGTTAGCGGACTGGGCGTCCGATTTGTCCAGCATCTGAGCTTTGGATGTTGTCGACGTCCCAGACGAGGATGGTCTTGTCTGCAAATATTTTAAATTAGCTGTCAAATTTTGTTTTAAAAAAAAAGAAAGAGAAACTTGAAACATGACACGGCGTGGCGAACTGTACCCTTCCCCCTTTCTGTGTGCAACTGTCTCTTTCTCTGCGTCTCTCGCACACACATTTTTTTTTAGCAAAGTGGATAAAACAGATGAAAATTATGGCATAGGCGCGCATCAAAAGTTCGATTCCATTTAAACGTTTTGAAAAAAATAAGCTACTTTGGATATTGGCGAATATCGTCCAAGTATTTAAAACTACATTAGAACCCTCCGAATACCAATTTTGGGCACCCCTGGGCGGAATGTGGCTCAGTGAAGTGTTGAATTGACACGTTTAAAATCGAATTTGCCGGATGTCAGCAGCATTTTTGCCACTGATTCTTTTTGATAATTGTTGCGAAAGATTTTCCAAACATAATATATGAGTTTCAGAAACTTCCCTTAAGAAAAAATGAGAAATTTTTCAAAAAACCAAACAAAAATTTTTTCGAAAACGTTTTTCTGGAATCGAGATAAATGTTTTCCAATAGCATTTTACACGCTGATTAAGAATATCTAACTTTAAAAAAAAAGTTATTGAAAATTTTTGAGTAAAGAGGTTTCTAAGGTCTAAAAGTGAATTTTCTCGGCACAAAAGCAAATTCTGGTAGTAAGAGTAGTCTCAAAAGATGCAGAATTTTTTTCTCTATAATCCTGGTAATTTTGAAAAAAAAGTTATTGAAATTTCTCGAGAAAATTGAAATAAACACGCCACAATGCTATACTGCTATTTGCAGGTCACACACAAACACAGCGGAGTGTCGTAGCGTCCACCCCGTGATGATTATTTACAACTTTAAAAATTGTCAAACGCCAATGATCCTTTAAAATAAGTTACTTACCGCGGGAAGAAGACAAAACGGTGGTCTTGTCGTTGCGGGTGAAAGTAGCGATTTGGGTAACCCATCCGGTATGACCCTCAAGGGTTCCGGTAAGCTTCCTTTGCTCTTGAACCATTATTGTAACTGTGTAACCCGGTTCGAGTGCCTGAAAATAATAAATTTTCCTTCGAGAAAAATCGAAAATAGCGGCTTTACATAGTAAAAATGGACTATTTCAAGTAATACGCATATAAAACAATCTCCAAAATTAAAGAAATACGACTTTTTGTCAAAAAACCTCTAAAAATCGACAAAACGGGCAAAAAAAAGAAACATAGAAAAAAAATCCTAAACTTTCAATTAAAGGGACAGGGGGAGGGAACTGTAATCTGTCAGTCGTGGTGAGACCCTCCAAATTCTTGAAGATTTAGTCTCGTTTTTTCATTTTTTTTTCATTTTCTCCTGATTCTTTTATTTAATTATTTAACCGGTGTTTTTCTTTCACTCCTTTTAGTTTTTTTTGTTTAAAAAAAGAATTTTTTAAACTGCGACGTATGTTGACAAGGAAAACGGACATATTCAGAAATTACATTTGAATTTACTCCGATAGAGGATTATTTTCCTATATTACGACCACTTAGAACCTTCATTGATGTTCGTTGAGTATTTCAGAAGCAATTAATTACTTGTCCATTCGAAAACAATGGTGAAAAAGTAAAAAAATAAATGCAAAAAGTGAAAAATTGTCAATTTTCCGTTAATTTTCAAAAAATATGTCAGTTTTCTTTTTCTATCATTTTTGAGTTCAGAACAATTTTTTAAAATATTTCAATGTGAATACGGGCTCTATGGAGATAAATTTAATTTCAAATTCCTTGTCAAAATACGTCGCAGTATTTTTTTTAGAGTATGGCCGACTTCCCATATCCTATCCAACGTAGAATTCCGGGAGAGTCTCACCAAGGGGCTTTTTTTGTTCCGACTAGGGATCGGTTGATTGCGATTCGAGAATCATTCATCAGAAATCATCCGTAAGATTTGATTATTCCAAAGAATAAAAAAAAACATTATTACAGGCACGGCCAGTTGACTGGTATGAACCTTATGATTCTTCATTTACAATCCATAAATTTCAATCATGCGAAAAATTTCCATTGCGACCAGATGGTCGCTTACGGCGTTTGCTGGGATATGCTTCTGGAAAACGAACAACGTGTAGGCGTTTTTAAATTATATATTTTTAATTAAATGCTGTGTTTGCAGGCATACATATTGTGTTCCAATGGCCTCATTTAAGAGAGTTTTTTAGTAAAAGGTAAATTTGTTCTGAAATTTTGAAAAAAAACTATTTCTGAAAACTTCTAGGTGCACCGAAAAGATGGCTCATACAAACAGCTCAATTCTCTGGCTGCGACATTACTTCCAATATTTTTTTTAATTTTATTTGATGAACGGAATTCGTATCGTTTAAAATTTTTTGTTTCGTAATTTATTGTTTTTCATCTACTTTAAATATTCATTGTTTTTCATAAAAGTCCGTAAAATTCGACACTTGTAGATTGCTCGCTGATTCGTTGGAAAAACGAAGCGGAAGGATTGTACGTTTCTTGAGATCGGCGACGTGTTCTTCACAACCTCCTGAAAAGAAAACATTTATTTTTGGGAAGATTTCTGTTGAAGTTATGTCTTTTCGCTGGAAAAACGATTTGGGACAACTGAAGTTGAAGTTTTCAAAATTTATATTTAGTGATTTTTTGATAGGAAATCGTTCAATAGTAGATCTGATGCGATGTTTCCATTTTCAAAGCTTTGCAATCTCAAGTAACACCTTTGTAAGTCTATTTTACTATAACTTTGGAAACTAGCAAAACTTCAAAATTATATGAATTCTTCAAACTTTCTGCATTTTCTTTTTCTTCAAGAAGATTTGAAGTTTTTTCAAAACTTAAAAATACAATGGAACATCTCCTGAAACTCATGTTTCTTATATTTTCTTTCCCAAAATAAAATAGAGAACCACTCATACGTTTTAATTTCCACTCCGGAGGTCGTGAGCTCACGTGAGTTCGGTTTCTTAAAACTTTTTTTTTTTACTTCTGTTGACGTTCTCGCATGCGAAACGAGGCGGAAATTATGGGATTGTTACAGGGTAGAATTGACGCAAATTCGTTTATCATTTTGGATGCTTTTGCGTTGCCGGTTGAAGGAACTGAAACTAGGTAAATAGCTTATATTAAAAGATAATATATTTCTGAGATTAACTATTTTCAGAGTAAATGCACAAGCCCAAGCCTACGAATATATGACTGTTTACACTGATTTGTCGGAGATAGAAGGTCGTAAGGAAAAAGTTGTCGGTTGGTATCATTCACATCCTGGTTATGGTTGTTGGTTGTCCGGAATTGATGTTTCGACACAAACTTTGAACCAGAAATTTCAAGAACCATGGGTTGCTATTGTTATCGACCCACTGAGAACAATGTCAGCTGGAAAGGTAAACATTTTCAGATTAGAAAATAATTTAATTACTCTAAATTTCAGGTAGACATCGGTGCTTTCCGAACCTACCCAGAAGGCTACAATCCACCTGGAGATGCTCCATCAGAGTACCAATCAGTTCCATTGAACAAAATCGAAGATTTTGGTGTCCATTGTAAAAGATATTATTCGCTCGATGTCAGCTTCTTCAAATCGCAGCTAGGTACTTAAAATAATTTTAAATTTTGACCAGATTCTAAAAATTTTCAGATTCCCACATCCTTGGCGCGTTATGGAACAGCTACTGGATTTCAACCTTGAGTAACTCGCCAGTTTTCTCAAATTGCGAATTTATCAACAATCAAATGAATTACATTGGACAGAAATTAGGAGAGGTGTGATTATTATCTGAATAAATATATTTTATCGGAAATTTTCAGCTTGAGAAAAAGTTCGGAGTTAGTGAAAGATCACATGAGGCGTTGGACGGATTGAATAAGGTGAATTTATGTTAAAAACTGGGTTTAATTAATAAAAAGCTCAAAAAACAAAGGAACTAGTTTGCTAAAAGAAATTCGAAATTATTCATTTGCTCTCGAGACTGAAGACAATTTTGAAAATTCAGTTTTTTGACACTTTATCTTTAAAAGCACGAAAAAAACTGTTTATTGTATTTTTCCGTTCATTTATTAAACTTAAATTATAATTTTATATCCTGGAAGAACTTTAATTTATATTTAATTTATTAACTGTGTCCATTGTAAAAGATATTTTTTAAATCTTTTTTTTTTAATTCCACAACCCTTCTAATATTTGAGAAACCTTTTTTGTCGCTTGTTTTTTCTGTCTATTGGGAGATGAAACAAGAGTTTGATTAATGTTTCTAAAAGTGCAAATCAGGTGATGATTGACGCACGGATTTTCCTCCCAAGGGACCATATTAGTACGTTTGATAATGTCAATCAAAACAGAAACTTATTAATAGTATTTTTTTTGATTACTGATCATACTTAATTTGCGTAGAATGTCTACAATTTATAGAAGTTTTAAAGACAGAGCGATCCCAAGGAACAATATACTTTAAAACTTCGGTCTGTCTAGATTTAGTTGGAAAATTTATGACGAATTAACGTTAGTTTTGAAGTATTTGATTCATGAAAGAAAGAAATTTAGGATTTTGTAACACTAACATCTACGGTCAGGCCTACTTTAATTGTTATTAAATTTCAGATCGTTACTGATGCCAATGCCGTCGGAGAAGAACTGGAATCCGGCCGCCTGTCCCATTACGTCAAAAAAATGTTGTTCGGACGCCAAGGCGGTTGTGGTTGCCTTCACCAACTTCAATTAATCAATGATCAATCAATGGAAGATAACGTGGACACTGTTCTTCCAATTCGTCCAGCTCCAATTGCCACACCCGAAGAAGGTGTAGAGCATATGTCTACATAGTTTGATATTTTTACGGATCTATCAAAATCTTCGTTATATATTATCGTCCTCCTTTTCTTCTCAAAATGTGTTTATATTTATTCAAGAAATACAGAAATATGGACATATGTGTACACTATGAAGAATAACACGGGGTAGAGAGGGTTGGGCACAAACTATCATTATTTTTTTAAACAACACAGAAAATAAAATGTTTGTTCGTAAAAAAAATAAAAGATCATACATGGGTCGTGAATTTTCAGCGATTTTCCCGCATGGGACAAACTAATTTTGAAAACAAAAAGAAAGAATAATTAAAAGTCTTAAATAGGTTATAGCGAGAAAATCATTCACGGGACCCGTTTTCTATATCTACTTATTTGTAGGGGGAAAATAAAACAAAATGATTTTGCAGAAAAATAAAACGAGAGAAAATATAATTAAGAAACAATTAAATTAGGAGCTCCTGGCTCAATCACATCAAACAAATTGAAAATCCAAAAGAAAAGAAATCGAGTAACAGTAGAAAACAGTGTACTAATATTTTGAGGTAAAGTTTAGGAAAAAAAAAGAAAAGGGATAGATGAATCAGGAAAAACAAAGACTAATTTTGTATTGAAACAAGCTGTTACATGGGCAGGCGGAGACTATTTTAAATACACATCCGGGATTGGTGTGAGAAGCTACAATACAGGAAAACGGAAATAAAAATGGGTATTCATAAAAAATGCAATATTTTCAAATGGTTTAGAGAAATGCAGACACACTGACGGCAGTATCGTGACGGTCAGTACGCCGTTGACGGCAAGTGCGAGCGGCCACCTTGTTCTTTCCTAAAAAAACATATTTTTATTCGAAAATTTCAAGAATTTCTTATAAACTTTTTCAGTTATGAAAGTGTTGAATTAGTGAAACGACTGACAAAAATTTGGCACCATCCTTTGGTTCAAAAACTCAAAAATTAATTTGAAAGTTGAAAGTAAGGCGCTCGAGCTAAATTCTCGCTTATAAGATATCCTAATTGTTGTGTGGTATGTTTATTTTTCGGGAGCTCACGTCAAAATCTTTAAAAAAAGCTCACCTCGTCTACGAATCTTTCTAATCAATTGTCTTTGATGCTCTGACAAACTCTCCATCTTCAACAATTGCTGCAACTCCGACAAAGACATTTCCGAAATTCTGCGCGCTGACACTGGCAAACTGTGATCCGATGCCAATTGCTCATCTTTTGATTGCCTTCCCCGTTTGCGTTGTCCGCTCAATGGAACAACTCTCGCAATCTTACAAGGGAGTTATTCGAAGATACCGTTTGAGAACCTTCTACAAATTTGAGGGTACATAGAATGGAATATGGAGAATCAGAATCCGTCATAAAACTCTGCTAAATGTTTCTGTGAGCCGAGTTATGAGCCCGCAAACTTTTCCTATGGTTAAGGCCCTCCGCGTGAACTCACACTCTGGGAGATAGTCTATCGAATCTAGTACCACAGAAAATCAACGGTTGGTGGTTCAGTGGTAGTGTGGGGAGTTGGTGTGCGGTAGGGTATGGGTTCGATTCCCTCCCATGCTAAACTTTTTTGGAAAATTTTGTGAATTATTTCCAGCCGTCATTTATGCTTCTGAAACAGCCTTTTTCTCTGTTTTGACACCAGCGCCTTACTATTCTAGTCCCTAGAAAGGGTTTTTGACAATAAAACAGAAAATTATTTTTTTCAGTTTTAACACTTTTTTTGCCATCAAGTGGTGGGGAAAGTTATGAAAAATTTTTTTTGTTTTTTTATTAGTTTTTTTGACGTTACTTCTTTGACCTTACATACGTGAGTTGGAATACTGTTGGAAACAGCCGTATAAATGGAAGGGGCATGGGATACTTCGATCAGTTATGATGAATTCTACTCTGATTATACTCAATTACATCTTCTCCGTGGTAAAAGACGATCCGAAGAAGCCCAAATTGGAGGGAAAAGATTCCGTAAACATGACGTCCAAATATTAGTTTTTTCCTTATTAGTTTTTTTGAGCTTACTTGTCCAACCTTCCAGGAATGGTGGGCCTACGCATGGATAAGGGTGGCTACATCGGCAACAGGGATGCCGCCGAAAAAGTTTTTTGCCGAAAAAAAATAAATTTTTTCGTCGGCCAGTAAAAAATGCCGAAAAAAAATAAAAATTTTCGTCGGCCAGTAAAAAATGCCGAAAAAAAATAAAAATTTTCGTCGGCCAGTAAAAAATGCCGAAAAAAAATAAAAATTTTCGTCGGCCAGGAAAAAATGACGAAAAAAAATATTTTTTTTTTCGTTTTATTTGAAAAATACCGAAAAAAAATTTTCCGGTGTTCCAAGTGATTAATGAATCATATTTCATCAGACAAAATACGATTTTAAGGTTTTCTACCTTCATTCAGTTAAAAACTAGTAAAATAGTTGGAAATTGATGTAAAAAAAAATGGTATATTCAAATTTAAACATCTGTTTTCCGTAAGACGGAAACACCGAAAAAAATTGAGGATAGAAAACCGAAAAAAATAAAATAAAAATTTTCGCGCTTCGCGCAACCCGAAATAAAAAAAACTTTTTCGGCGTAAAACACCCGAAAATCACGAAAACCGAAAAAAAACCAAAAAAAAACGGCAACCCTGATCGGCAATCGACCTCCCCAATTTGACAATTTGTTCGTCATGTTTACGGAATCTTTTCTCTCCAATTTGGGCTTCTTCGGATCGTCTTCTACCACGGAGAAGATGTAGGCGAGGATTAGAGTAGAATTCATCATAACTGATCGAAATATCCCATGATCCTTCCTTTTATACCGATGTTTCCAACAGTATTCCAACTCACGTATGTAAGGTCAAAGAAGTAACGTCAAAAAAACTAATAAAAAAAACAAAAAATTTTTTTCATAATTTTCCCCACCACTTGATAGCAAAAAAAGTGTTAAAACTGAAAAAAATAATTTTCTGTTTTATTGTCAAAAACCCTTTCTAGGGACTAGAATAGTAAGGCGCTGGTGTCAAAACAGAGAAAAAGGCTGTTTCAGAAGCATAAATGACGGCTGGAAATAATTCACAAAATTTTCCAAAAAAGTTTAGCATGGGAGGGAATCGAACCCATACCCTACCGCACACCTCAGACAATGGGGGAACTGCTTTTTTATCAGTTCGGGGCCATTTCGACTGCTTTTTTGGCAGTACTAGTAAAATACCAGTCGAAATCGAAAGTAGAACTGCTTTTTTGGCAGTACTGGTAAAAAACCAGTCCAAATCGAAAAGAGAACTGCTTTTTTAGCAGTAACTGATAAAAAACCAGTCGAAAATTTTAATTTAATTTTTTTAAATTTAATTTTTTTAAACTTTTAAACTTTTATTATATAAATGTATATTTAATCTTTGCAGATGTTGTAAATCGTGTTTAATTAGTTGAAACTGATGTTTTATTCAACAGATAGTTTTTTTTTGCTTAGAAAAGTATTTTTTTGAAACAAGAAATTATAGTTATCTCCAAACCCAAGAGAGCCCCTGCGAGTGAGACCCTGCTCGTCGGCTGGAAACAACTATAACGATGATCTCAGGTGTGGTATGTCCTTCAACAGGTACATTTTTCGATTTTTCACATGCCATCATCTCAAAGAACGAAAAAGTTGCGAAGTCATTCAAAGTTCAGGGCTATCCATCAACAGTGCTCAAAGATTTGACATATCAACAGGGTTTGAATGATTTGGCGGCAATGAAGCCGGATGTTGTCGATTATTTAAAAGGTTAATATTTACAAATATGATATAAATCAGTATTGAAAAATTACAGAAGTGTCTTAGTCATTTTTTGAGTTTGAAGATTGTTCACTGGAGTTGAACATCGAGGATTCATCTTTTTAACACAGCAAGTCAGTTTTCATGTCTTTTCATTACAATTTTCAAAATCTCTAAAATTACAGCCTATATAAATCAATTGATGGATCGGTTTAGCAGGAAATTTCTATAATTAAGAAGAATCGTAGTTCGTGGGACGCAAAGGAATTCACTCAAAGATTGAAGAAGTCTATGTAGGTTCATGAAAGCATATGCACTTATAATTTTTTATGTTTAGGACCGAAGCGTGAAGAGTTGCGTCTTCTAAAGAACTGGAAAACGCAAACCGAAACGCTGAGAATGAACTACTTGAATCCGAGGACTACCTCAACATAAATTACTAAGTATTTTGTTTCTTTTTTTTTGTTATATATTTTTTTTATTTTTTTTTATCCTTGAACCGTGTTCTTTTTTTTTGTATTATTTAATAAATATTGTTATAATAAAGCTTCAATGGCGTTTTTACGATTTTTTGCGTGAATCGAATTTATGAAATTCGACTGCTTTTTTATCAGTTCCCGACTAGTTCATTATGAGTTGCCGACTAGTTCATTACTAGTTAGCCGACTAGTCGGAAAACTGATAAAAAACCAGTTCCCCCATTGTCTGAGACCAACTCCCCACACTACCACTGAACCACCAACCGTTGATTTTCTGTGGTACTAGATTCGATAGACTATCTCCCAGAGTGTGAGTTCACGCGGAGGGCCTTAACCATAGGAAAAGTTTGCGGGCTCATAACTCGGCTCACAGAAACATTTAGCAGAGTTTTATGACGGATTCTGATTCTCCATATTCCATTCTATGTACCCTCAAATTTGTAGAAGGTTCTCAAACGGTATCTTCGAATAACTCCCTTGTTAGTTCCAAGCTTCAATTTCGACTCATTCGGCACCAATTTTCCGTATAACAAAAATTAACTTTCCATGAGTGAGATTCTTCAAAATTGATCATGTGCGCTCTATCGAACTAGAATGATGTATTTACTAAAAATTTGAACTTCCGCGCTAACGTGTGGCCGAGATTACCAAATTTTCTGTGCGCTGCAGAAAACTAGTCCTGGACAGTTTTGCGTAGCTTTTTTCCCACCGTGCGCTGTTAAGAAGAAATAGCAGTATAGTAAAAAAAACAGCTGTATAGAAAAATGGTCGAGTATTAAAAATAGCTGTGCAGTAAAAATAGTAATGTATTAAAATAGCTGTGTATATAGCTGCAAAGAAAATAGCGTGAAGAATTGGCCCTTTTTAAATCAAAAATTTCATGTTTTTAAAGTTTGTATTAATTTCTTCCCGTAAATCTACACATTCGCTTAAAGGCGCACATATTTAATCATCTAGGTCTCGGAACGAATAATGAAGATCTCCTCGTTTGTTGTCGTTTGCACAGAGCGTTTAAGATTGTTTTCTTTTTTTTTACTGTTTTTTAGGGAAAGGTTAGATGATACATTGTTTTTATTGAATTTTAAATATTGTTTTTTTTGCCTGCAGCTTAATATTTTGCTTTGTAAACCCGTTATTTTTTATTCTTTCGATAGGAATTTTATTGTTTTCAGGCACTCGTTAGGCTTCTTAAAAGGGGCGCTTGGTGGCGCCCCTGAGCAAATGAAGCTTACCGGAACCCTTGACACAGGATGGGTTACCAAAACCTTTCACCGGCAACGACAAGACCACCGTTTTGTCTTCTTCCCGCGGTAAGTAAATAATTTTAAAAGATTATTGGTGTTTGACATTTTAAAGTTGTAAATAATCATATTTCACGTTTCCCTTTCGTGTTAAAAAAACAAAATGTGACATCCAATTTAAAATCTTTGCAGGCAAGATCATCCTCGTCTGGGACGTCGACAACATCCAAAGCTCGGATGCTGGACAAATCGGACGCCAAGTCCGCTCACTCACCGGACACAACCACTTCGTCTCCGACGTTGTTATCTCATCCGATGGTCAATTCGCCCTTTCTGGTTCATGGGACAAGACCCTTCGTCTTTGGGACTTGAACCAGTGAGTTTTTACTATATTTAAATATTGGCTCTTCAAATATTCAATCTCATTTATTTTCAGAGGAGTCAGCGCTCGCCAATTCATCTCCCACACCAAGGATGTTCTTTCAGTTGCTTTCTCCGCTGACAACAGACAAATCGTTTCCGGATCACGCGACAAGTGTCTATCAAGCTTTGGAACACCCTTGCCCAGTGCAAGTACACCATCACTGTAAGACTGTAACAACGTCGAATTCCGGGAGAGTCTCACCAAGGGGCTTTTTTTGTTCCGACTAGGGATCGGTTGATTGCGATTCGAGAATCATTTATCAGAAATCATCCGTAAGATTTGATTATTCCAAAGAATAAAAAAAAACATTATTACAGGCACGGCCAGTTGACTGGTATGAACCTTATGATTCTTCATTTGCAATCGATAAATTTCAATCATGCGAAAAATTTCCATTGCGACCAGATGGTCGCTTACGCCGTTTGCTGGGATATGCTCCTCGAAAACGAACAACGTGTAGGCGTTTTTCAATTATATATTTTTAATTAAATACTGTATTTGCAGGCATACATATTGTGTTCCAATGGCCTCATTTAAGAGAGTTTTTTAGTAAAAGGTAAATTTGTTCTGAAATTTTGAAAAAAAAACTATTTCTGAAAACGGGCGTCCGAAAAAAATTTTTTTTTGACAAATTCATTAATAATAGGTTCAAAAAAAGGTCGAAATCCAAAAAATCAATTTTTTGAATTTATAATTTTCGAAACGTCGCTAACACGGTGTGTAAAAGTGAACGAACACCATGGTTGCGGACTTTCTTGCGGCAGCCTTGGTGGAGGTGGGGTTTGAATGCAAACAGTGCACAGTCTTCAACCCCGCCCCCTGTATTATTTTTCAGTTTTTATTTATTTATTTTTGTTTTTGATAGAAAAAACACATTTTAGGTATTTTTTTTCGACGGAATTTGAATAAATAAATTTTTTAGGGTGTTGAAGTTTCATTTAGAACAGATTTCACGCCAATTATCGTATTTTCACTGCTGTTTTCATTGGTTTTTAATTTTCTTTTGAAAAATAATTCATTTACAGAATATACATCGAGAAGAATCATCAACATCACTGGAATTTTATCATCAAATGCTCCCACAATTGTTACGGAGATTTTATGACAAGGTAAAAAGAATAAAACATCAAATTTAATAATTATCTTCAGATATTTGGTTAAGGAAGAAGCGTCGATAGTTTTTCGATGATTTCGCTTGCAGTTCTTCATTTTTTGCATCCGCAACATCCACTTCTTCTTGAATTTTACGAGATTCATAGGTAAAATGTATTAAATCACAAATATTTCTGTATTCTAGCCGAAATTTTTCAGAAAATCAATTAATGAAACAATGACGACAGATTCCAGCTGGTTTCGAATTGAAGAGCAAGTTCATTTTTTTATTCGGTGAATTTTTGACAATATTGTTCCATTCCACAAATTATATCGTAGGTTAGTTCTGTTCTTTCAGGATAGTCCATTCCGAGAATTACACGAAAGTAGCGCAGAACCTTCCGAGGACGACAAATAACCAATAAAGTAAGGAACAAGTAATATTTTTTGTACATAATTCAATAAATAATTGTTTTTAACTGAATAATAATGTTATTATATTCTCTTGCCTGGAATCGAGTATGAGCATTAAAAAAACTTTATATTATTCACAATAATAATATTTAATATGAAACCTTACTTTTCCGATCGTCGTAGGTCACCTTTTCGGGTTTTTCTTTTCATCGTGAACGTTGGCGATATAATAAACCAGTAGTCGATAATTTTCTTTATTGTACGATGGAAAAACTATCCTGAAAGAACAGAAATAACCTGCGATATAATTTTTGGAATGGAACAATATTGATAAAAATTCACCAAATAAAAACATTTGCTTGAAATTTCCACTTTTAAAAGCTAAAAAAAAGCTTTTCATCGCATCTTCAATTCGAAACCAGCTAGAATCCGTCGTCATTGTGTCATTAATCGAATTTCTGAAAAATTTTAGCTAGAATACAAAAATATTTGCTATTTAATAAATTTTACCTATGAATCTTGTAAAATGCAAGAAGAAGTGGCTGTTGCGGATGCGAGAAATGAAGAACTGCAGGCGAAATAATCGAAAAACTGTCGATGTTTCTTCCTTAACCAAATATCTGAAGATAATTATTGAATTCGATGTTTTATTCTTGTTTACCTTGTCATAAAATCTCCGTAACAATTGCGGAAGCATTTGATGATAAAATTCCAGTGATGTTGATGATGCTTCTCGATGTATATTCTGTAATAAATTATTTTTCAAAAAAAAATTAAAAATCAATGAAAACAGCAGTGAAAATACGATAATTGACGTGAAATCGATTTTAAATAAAACTTCAACACCCTAAAAAATTTATTTAGTCAAATTCCGTCGAAAAAATACCTAAAATGTGTTTTTTCTATCAAAAACAAAAATAAATAAATAAAAACTGAAAAATAATACAGGGGGCGGGGTTGAAGACTGTGCACTGTTTGCATTCAAACCCCGCCTCCACCAAGGCTGCCGCAAGAAAGTCCGCAACAACGGATTTCTGTGGAGAGTCGTTCACTTTTACAAACCGTGGCTAATATTTCACATATATAACCTTGCGAACTGATTTTCATGGAATAAAACATTAGTTTTCGTAATTTTAGCAAAATCTCGGTTCGTTCAAGTATAAATATATAAACAGGCCTACATTCGGATAAATTCTCGGTGGTTCTTGGTTCAATTCCACCTGTTAACCAACATTTTTTGTAATTTTTTCCAAAGCTCAAAAAAATATATTTGAAGAAAAAAAGTTATTTTCTGGTGATTTAATACCCTTCCATCTGTGACATGGCACAATGTCAAACAGGACGCCTTCCCCAAAACACCTTACAAACGAATCATTCACAACGCCACCTCATCAAACAAGTGGGTGTGTGTTTCTTTGTGTGAACAGCGTCCTTGCTCAGCGTTCCAAGTCATAGCGTCGCGTTTTTCCCCATTTCCCGTAGTTAATCCCATGCGAGAATGGCATCTGATTATGTCTACTGTTTTAGTCCATTAATGCACATATTTTTGTTTTGTTTTCCTTTTTACTTGAAATTTTCTTTTTGCAGGATGAAACAAATGTTGACAACGGTGAATTTCAAAAAGGAACCTTATTCTCGATTAATCAATTTTTCGCAAAAGGATGATCAGTTTTTGGTTTTCAAAACAGAGACAATTCCATGGTGAGTGAAGGGAGGGGGGTTATCATACTATATAATAAAGCGCTAAGGCCGTGCGTGTTTTCGCATTCTAGAATGCATTTCTTATGAATAACTTTTTGACCCCTCGACCGATCTTTCCCATACTTGGGGTATCGTCATGCCTCTCGGAGCGCTTCACAAAAATACTGTTTCGATCTCGGGTTACTGTAGGATTACTGTAGTTACAGTACACCAATTTTTTCGCATTTTTTTCAGAATGGTCGGATCGAGACCAAACTTTCATGATAACATCTTTGGAATAATGTAAGGTTACTGTGAAAATTTGGTGCGGATTACGGTAGTATTACGGCAGTTACCGTAACCTAATTAGCGTTTTTCTATGTCTCTCTTCATTTTACACACTATTTCTCTCATTTTTAAAATTCTAGAATGTTCTAGAAAATTATAGAAGTTTCCAGAAAATTCCAGAAAGTTCTAAAAAATTCTAGAAGCCTCCAGAAATTTCTAGAAAAATGTGTTCCAAGGGGTCAATAGGGTCCAGGGCCCATGAGACATTATAGGTCAGCTTAGGAGAGAGAGAGAGAAGTGTTAAGATTCAATGTTCCTTTATACTAACGAAAATTTTAAAACGCAGAGCTCGCGAAGCGAGCTCAACAGCCGTTTACCGCCGCGAAGCGGCGGCAAACGGCTGGTTAATATGATAATTGATTAATAAAATAATTAATTGCAGGAAAATCACACCTATTTCGATGTCTACTACGCGTTCTGCAGAAGAATTGGATCTTAAACATGGGATACATGATGGAATTCGAAATGAGAAATATTTTACGATTGATATAGAATGTCTGTATGAACATAAAACAGAAGATCAATGGTACATAGTTGCTGAATTCGATTTCCTACTGGAAATTGAAAATGAAAAGATCACAAAGAAATTGGAGCGTCGGTTTGATAGTTCCTCAAAAAGTTTCAATTCCGGTCCGTTTGAGCTACCTGAAAACTTTCAATACCCAATTTCGGAGATTTCTGGAAATTTTTCAATCAAACCAAAAATTCGAATCAAAGAAGATGTTGGTGTTCATTTGTCGGAATTCTCAATTCCTCGAAATATCGATTCGGAAATTGTTGTTCGTCTCGATGGCCATATTCTTTACGTTGATAAATATGTATGACGTGTTTCTCTCTTTTTCTTAATTTCAATGATTATAATTTTGCAGGCATTAATGGCTTTCTCCTCGGAAATGCGCAACAAAATATCTGGAAATGAATTTCGAACCTACCGACGGATGTTTGAATATGCAGATTTTGTCACTTTTCTTCGAATGCTTTACGGAAAGAAAGAAGAATATACAGGTTGGGATTCTATCATGGATACTTTTTCAAATTTGGCATTTTTTAAACAGACAAATACCAGAAAATAACTTTTTTTCTTCAAATACATTATTATTGAGCTTTGAAAAAAATTGCAAAAAATGTTGGTTAGCAGGTGGAATTGAACCAAAGACCCCCGAGATTTTATCCGAATTTGGTCCTATTTATACTCAAACAAATCGGAATTTTGCTAAAATTACGAAAATCAATTTTATATTCCATAAAAATCAGTTCGGAAGGTTATATAGCTGAAAACACGAAAGCTAGCGATTTTTGAAAAGTTTCCCGAAATTGGAAAAATAGATTTTTTGGAGTTCCATGAACACGTGTTTTCCGATGAAAATGAATTATTTTTGAGCTTTGCAAAAAATAGCAAAACATTTTGGTTAGCAGATGGAATTGAACTAACAACCCTCTAGACTTTATCCGAATGTAGTCAGGTTTATATTTAAACGAACCTGGATTTTGTTAAATTTTCGAAAATCAATGTTTTGTTCCATGAAATTGAGTAATTAAGATTTTATAGGAAATTTAGTAATTATTTTCGATTTACTTGCTTTAAAGGCAGCGGCGCATTCAAATTTTGATTTTTTTTTCAACTTTGGTCAGCTATGACGCGTGTATTTATCGGTGTGATTTCGCATAAATTGCATTGTACTAATGAGGGAACGCTCTAATTTTTGAAATTGAAATCTGACAGGGCCAAATAAACTGAACAGATGTCTTTAACATATTCTACGAATATATTATTTTTCAGAGCATAATATATATAGTTTAACGTTGGTGGCGAGAGTATACCTAGTCTGGTTTTGTATTTCGGAATGTGAAGATTACATAATCGCGAGCAAAGAATTATCAATTGGTTATAAGCTTTTCCTTTCCGAATATTGTGATTTGCCAAAAGTACAGGTAACCATTAAATTTATTTTTATTCGAAATGTTTGCATTTCTTTTCAGGCTGTAATAATGGAAAATATAACAATGGATGAAATCAAAGAAGCCTTCGAGGAACCATTTCACATAGGGCTCAATACTGAAAAAGTTATTAGGATGAAATTAGGAGATAATGCTGAAACAATTATAAAAGAGCTGAAATCAACTGAAAAATGGAAAAGGCATATTGCCTTTTTGGACAAATTTAAGGAAGCTTGGAAGATATCGAATAAACCGGAAGATGTTATTGATTACATGGACGGAGAAAACTATTCGGACAATGTTATGAACATCTGAAAATTACTTAAATTGACAAATTTTCAAAATGTCATAATTTGTCTTAAAATTTACGGATTTTGACCGCTTTTACCTTTTTTTGCACCCTCTTATGACCTGAATATTTCTTTTTTTCTGATATTCCATTACCTGTTTCATTAAAGCCAACATCACATTTGTATGCATTCATTCTGTTTTTCTTTCCTTTGAATCTGTATCATCTGTAATCCTACTTTTAATCAAAAAATGTTTTTTTATTGTTCACACCCATTCCTTTTTTTTTTCTTGAATTATTGCAGGTTTTTATCTATCTTGCATTTTTTTGGATAAAAATTCGTTTTGTTGAAAAAGCTACATGAAAAAATTTCAACATTTTTACATTGTCAACATCGAGTTTTTACGAGGGACAGGAAACAGATTTTTAAAGGAGGATTTTAAGGTGCTAATGAATGCAATTGAGATAAAAATAGACGCCATTCTCATTAAAAATCAATTCTTAAATTTTTCGAAGACCACCTAGAAGCCCAGAAAACGAGCTTCATTTACATCTCCAACTGATTTCAGGTTTTCGGATTTTTTTTCAAAACATTGAACATTTTCAGAATTTTCTAAATCCGTCTCACAAATTTAGCATTTTAATTTCTCATAACCTTCCCAAAAAAAAACTCTAATAGTTTTCTCCTCAACTTTCCATTTACTAATAAATCCAAGGAATACTCCGCTAGGTATCGTTAGTACCGCTCGTAGTAAAATTCAGGGTCTTAACCTCGCCCACGAATTTCCAAACTAAACTAAAATACTTTGTCTTTATTCAATCCTACACCTTTTAATCTGTTCCTCCACCAAATCTTCTCACAACTTCTACTCTAACTTTCAAATGGAGACTCAATCTCTTCAACGCGTAACCCGAGTCTTCACTTAACAATGCTCCACCTCATTCGTTGCTATCAATTCTCATAGACTGACTCGAAATTTTGAACCTTCTAACACACCTACTCAATTTTCACAACTTCATCCGTTTCCCTCATTTATTTTTATTAATAAACTCTAACACATTTATTAATATTCTTCTTTATTTCCATCACTTTTGTCTCCAAATCTAAAAGATCCGACATCTTTCTAGCCACATCCGGTCTCCTGTGTCATACCACGTTCCATCCAAACACCAAGAAGTTGGGGAAAAGCTCCTAAATCTTCATCGATTTCCTTCTTTTCCACCGACATTTAGTCATCAACCTCCAAAATCCTTGGAATCTTTCAACTTGTCGCAGCTTCATGAGCTTCATGATTTCACGCTAAATCGAAAAAGAATTAAAAATATCTGCAAGGCTGGGACTGTTATTTGTTCAGACTAGACTTGAATTTTGTTGGGCCAGTGAAACTGATTGTTTCCTGATCGTGATTACCAGAATGATGAAAATAAAAAGTAAATAAAAAAAAACACAAACATTTTTTGCTAACAAAAAAGTGATTCAAAAGTGATAGTGATTCAGTTAATTTGACACTATTTTCGATTTTTTGATAGATTCATTGTTTTTGCGTACGCATGCGTTAGAACTTTAAAAATCTTATAAGGATGACTTTATAGAGATTATAAAAGTAACTAGGATGAAAAACTACTTCCAAATCTGTTTTTAAAATTGTCTAAAACCACTTAGAAGCCGAGAAAGCAAACTTCAAAACAATGGCCTAGAAAAAGTTTCCACCTGGCCTAACTTTTTTCCTATGCACTTTTGATCTATTTATGAATTTTTATAGAAAATGCTATTTTCTTTTTTTTTATTACTTCATTTAACTTCTGTTTTTGCATTTTTCTGTATTTCTTTACGACATTAAAAAAGCAAAGATAATGACCGCGGACTAGTTTGTGGAAGCTTTTTCTAGGCCATTATTCTGAAGCTATTTTCGCCGATTGTGCGGGATTTTAGAAAATTTTAAAAACATATTTTTGGATTCAGTAAGATTTCTTTCTATATTTACCATAGATAGGTATATTCATTGACTCTGTAATGCTTTCCATTCAAGCTCAATAAATAAAAAATAAAATTTATTCGAATAACATTTAAAAAGCAATAAATCACGAACATAAGAGGAAACATGAATGAACCGTTCATAAAATGTTATGTAAACTTTCTGAAAAATACTTTGACATTCGACGATTTTGAACCAAAAAAGCTTTAAAATTGCTTATACAAGTATTTTGAAGATTTCTAAATATTTTTCCAAATTTATTTAATAAAAATCGAAAGAAAGAAGGAAACGGAATTATATACAAATACATTGGAAGAACTGCGGGGATTGGGAGTGGGACAAGAACCAGTAAAGTGGCGATAAAATGATCTTTAAAAATTATATATAGAGCACAAGAAAATAATTTGAGAAAAAGATTCAGCGACCGATTTGTTGTAAGTTTTGGGTACCGGTTTTAGAAGACAAATGTAAGGGTAAAAAAAAGGAGTTGCAATTGAGTTGTAATAACATGTTGACTAATTAAAAGACAAAAAATTCTATCTACATTCTTAAATTAATCGAAGAAGGTAATTGATCCGGATGTTGTTCCTCAAAAACTAAAGAACCATTCGGACCAAGTCCTTTCAAATGTCTCGTTGTTGTTCCAGTCGATTGATCGAAAAGCATCGAATCACGATGATGAGCATAATCATCTGAACCGGTGCGGGTGGTTACTGTTGATTCGGCCGTTTCGACTGTTGACATTATCAGAGGGGTTGAGTAGGTGTTGTAGTGATGATGATGGTGATGATTCTGTAAGGACATTATTTTTAAATTGGCATGAAAAAATACGTTAAATACATAAAGTATGGCCTAATCTAATTTTTTTGGCTCCGAATTACAAAATTGCGTCCCTGAATAGCTGAATATAACGCGTTTTGTGTAACCATGCCGCGCGATTGCAAAAATGTCACGCCCTAAAAACGCACGTTTTTTTCTGCGTTCAATTTTTAATTGTCGTACTGAATTTTCTTAGTTATAGTAGGTTCGCTTAAGCCCACCTTGTAGTATAGCCCTAAAGCATATAAGCTGCAGTAATATCGGATAAGTTCAGGAGTTGTCATCACTTCTGATAAATATATTACTCGCAAAGTAATCATATGTGTTAGGCACATTAAAAAATTCATTGTTTTTATCTTAATTCCGTTTGTAAATACCCTCTTACTTACTTGAACATATTCATTGGTTGAAATATCATAATGCGTAAATCTTGCATCTCTTCCATAATCAAACAGATCATCATAAGATGGTGATGTTAGACCTAAAATAATTATACTTTTCAAAATTTCAAAATTAGTCTCAAAATACCCGAAAATCTTGGATAATATGATTCTGGCAATTCTCCAGACCCGTGTTCATCCTTGTGTTTTCTGTACATAAACAATCCGGATGAGTTGTTGGGTGGTGTCCTGAAGAACATACTTTTAAACAGCGAAATTTCATAGTGAACTTACTTGATCTTCTTTCTCAAAAATGCGAAATAAATAATCGGCGGATAGAGAACAAAATACACGTATGTTGAGAATCCAACAAAACTGTAACAAAGTTGGATTATGTCTTTAAATCCGGGAGAATAAATAATTACCATAACCCATCGGAAGACTTGAAAAGAATCAAAGTAGCTCCAAAAGCTTGGAGCATGTTCAAAATTGTCATAAGAAGACAGAAGACGACGAATGAGAATTTGCTCGGAAGTTTTGTGTACTTCTTACAACAAACTAGTGGCAGACAAAGGACAAAGAAATATGTCTGGAATGAATATGGATTCGTTTGAAATTCTTAAAATTGTATTACCATTCCAATACAAATCGAAGATAAGATCCAAAAAGCGAAGCCTCCATCAGAATTGAAATCAAAATATGGGTTATCGATCCATGTCTGAAATTTAACTGTTTTTTTAAAGATACGGCGTTCGCTGAAACTTACATAATCTATAATTTTCATCTGAATAACCATCTGAACAATTGTATGAGGTATTGAAATGAGCAACGTGATTATCAGTGCAAAAACTATCGATTTTCCATTGTCAAGATGTCCGAAAAGAAGACCAAAGGTTAGAGCACATATTTCGGCAGTGAGGTAGAAGAATTTGATAGTGATCCAGAGGGTCTTTAAGTATTTCCGTTTTGGATCGAATTTAATTACGAGAAAATGGTTCTTAAAGGCGGTGTACCACTTAATGGTAACCGTATAGGCAGTATTACTCTTGTTTTTTTCATATTTTAAAGCTAGGTTATTTTTAGTCATTATGCACAATTATATAACTTGTTTCAATTTTGAAATCATGTTTCATTATTTCCAAAGAAAGTGAGACTCGAGTAATTATAATTAGATCTTATAATTTTATTCACTGGCACACCGTCTTTAAGAATAAAAAGACGATACCTGATCCAACGGATGTTCCAACGACATCAACATCATGCTATACGTCATATTATACAAACATCTGATAATATTCACCATTGTTGAAATATAGACTAAAACGAAGAATGCTCGAAGCACTGGCGACTTGCCACACCGTAATTTGTGAATTACTGATCGAATATTGAAAAGAAGGAATAAGAAGAATATGACGTTGGGTACTAGGATTGCAGCGTCCCAATATCGAATACTGTAACATTTTTGTATTTTCGCGGAATATACATACAAAAATCTCAAAAAACTCACTCTACACCCGGTATACGATAAACAAAAACGTCTCGACAGAATCCACGAATCTGCTGATGTGTCGGCGAGTCGATAAACGACACATTCGGGAACAATTCATCGACCCATTCAGGACTCTGATCAATCGATAATGATTCTGATGACGACGATGGTACTCTGATGCTTATATTCTCGTTTGTCGTCTCGACCACAAGACCCAGGCTAGTGCCCGGGTTCTCGTGAAATATTACTGACATTTATTAGTTAACCGCAGATGTCAGCAGTTATCTGCAAAATTTAGAGAATGGTGATTCATTCACTTTGAAGGTGTGAAAAATGGAAAAGAAGAAAAAACATTTAAAAAATAGAGAGGTCGTAGGATAAAAAAACATTTTGGTTTCTAGGCAACCCGCCTACATCGATATATTAGAGATTAGGTCTATCGTGGAGCATAGATCAAAAAGATAATAGCAGAGAAGGGAATGATTGACGTCAAGTTTGATAAAGTTGGAAATTAGAGAAGACCAGCGGATGGTACTGTTGATGTACTGCAACATCACAGGCAATTTTGACCCAATGTGTCTTGCACAACATCCGCAGCCAGGTGCGGAAGTGATCCGAATATTGTACTAGTATCACCCGGTAGCACCAAAACCGCATGAGAAACGCACACGTCACGGACCATTCCCGCAGCCAATGGCAGTGAGATTTCTAATATAAAGTCGATTTTTTTTGAATTTTTTTCTTTTCCGATGATAAAGTAAATTGAGAAACAAATTCATTGAAGCGAAACAAATCGAACACAACAAAAAGGGGGAAGAAATTGAAAAACAAGGTGTGGCTCTTCTTTAAACATCACAGGCCATCTGCATTATTCGAAAAATTCAAATTTTCACCAAAATTCCATTCAAACAGGTGAGAATTTATGTAATGTACATATAGGCAGATGTGTGGTTGTGTGTTTTCTAGGAATAGTAAGGAAAGAAAAGAATTTAAAAATCAATGTGTCTGGTACAAAAATACGAGAAAAAATATTGTGTGTTCATCGAGAAACCGGTTTTTATTCTCAAAAAGATACCGCCAACCAACATTGGCTGCAAACAAATTGACTGAAAATTGGTTGGACGATGATCTGTTTTGTTTGATTTGTTTAAAGAAGTAAGAAAAAGAGTGTAGAATTGCAGGAACATCATCATGTGTGTAGTTACTACATACATTTTTCCATATGTACATGGAAACATGTACACGCGTTGCTGTCAAATTAAGAGGTAAAAAGATTCGTGGGCGAATTTCGAGGTCTACGTCATAATTTCAAACCTCGGAAGTGAATTAGAAGATGAACAGGAATAGTTGAAGGTTGCGACATGGGACAAAAAATTTTTTGCGACGGCTTTTTCGGAGTGTTTTAAAATGAAGTTGAAAAATGAGAGCCAAAGAAAGCTTACAGTATCTTAGATGATTGTTAAATGAGGGTTTTACGAAGATAATAAATGTTCCTTAAATGAAAATAGACTTCATTCTCATTCCAAATCTTTTTTTTTAATTTTCTAAAACCACCTAGAAGCCGAGAAAATGAGCTTAAAAACAATGGCCTAGAAAAAGTGGCCACCTGGCCGAACTTTTTCCTATGAGCTTTTTTCGTTAATAAATAGTTATGCAGAATGCTATTTTCATCCCAGACGCATTCATTAGCTCCGTAAAGCCCTCCTTTAACCAAGTAGTAATGGACAATATATATATATAAAATTCTTCGGGAGGTTCCGCTTATTAGACCCATCCTATAATTTAAAATATTCCTCTTTCTCAAAATTCAAAATCATACCAGAAAACGAGTTTTTTTTTCGTTCAAGTTGGAATTGACCGAAACCAACGACAACACAGTCTAAATTTCATGGTAATCTCTTTCATATGGACTTGAATCATACAAGTTGTATGTACAAATTTAACCCTTCCTACTGTTTTTTGGACAATGAGAGGAGAGTATGGCGTCGTCCTGGATACTTTAAACAATAAAACCTCAAATGTCTATGTTACTTCGAAACCACTTATTAAAACAGTTCTTAAATAAGAACCGGTTTATGGGATAACTGAAAAATTGAAATAACGACGGAAGTTATAACAAAAACCAATTATTTGATTAGAAATGTAAAAAAATGCAGCCCCCGCTTAGAGCTAATCGTTACTCAAGAATCACGAGGTTTCAAATTAAAAAATGTGAGAAATTAGCTCTTCTAATATTCGAAGCTCTCAAAAATTAAGCAGACTTGCTCAGTATCTAGAAGACCGTGTCGTCCTCGAAGTTAGTTCGCTTGCTTCAGCTTGAAAACTTCCGATTTAAGAAAAAATAAAAATTTCTTAAGTAAAAATTTTCAGACAAAACACACGAATTACTCCCATGGGATCAATTTGAAGTGATGTGATATATGTTTTTTCAGAATTTTTGGAATAAAAAAAATGTTATGTGATTTGTTCCTTTAAAATTCATAGGTACCTGGAATTCTTCAAAGATTTTTAGCCAAGAGGAGAAATATAAGTTATACCAGCCAGTAGGAACGAGTCGAGACAAAATGAATAGAATTGCAAATCAAACAGTCGTAAATTTCAACATTCTAGGACCCCGCCCTCCCCATTCACACCCCATCTGGATTCGAGAACGTTTCTCCAGCTGCAGTTTATGGCTGAAGGCTATTTGGAATGGAACAGAAAAAAAAGTGGAAAAAGAGGAAAAAAAGAACCAGGTGTTCGAGGAATGGTACAGAATGATAGTACATAGTCATTGGGAGCGTGACACAAGTATGGAACGTTTATTAATATGGGTGGTCTCTGATCCTTTGTGCATTTGGAAAATTTTTGGGGCTTCCGCATTATTCACAAGTTCAAAAAATGTGTATGAAAAAAAGCTGGTTTCAGAATATAATAATCTAATTTCACACGTTGTTCTGAATGATATTACAAATCAATAAAACGCCGAAACAGGTGTTTAAAAAGAGCTGGGTGCCTGAAAAAAAAGTAAAAAGTAAAAACATCGGTGGCATCTGCCTGGTAACTAGACACCGGATGGTACCATTTTTAGTAAACATCCACATTAGAAATACAGCAAAAATTTTTTGTTAAATAAAATATTAATTTTCGAAAATTTTCCCACGGTATTGTTCTTATAAATAAAGGATGATGAAACACTAATTTGCATAACTTTTTTTTGTTTTGTGAAGTGTGTGTATATTCGATAGAAAAAATCGCAAAAAATCACAAAGAGAGGGAATTTCGGTCGTTTTAAAAACGAACCTTTTAAAGTAGGATGATTTTACGGAGATATATAAATGTACCTTAAATGAAAATAGAAGTCATTCTCATTCCAAATCTGTTTTTAAAATTTTATGAAACCCCCTAGAAGCCGAGAAAACACGCCTCAATACAATGGCCTAGAAAAAGTTACAACCTGGCCGAACGTTTTCCTATGAGCTTTTTTCGTTAATAAATAGTTATGCAGAATGCTTATATTAGTCCATTTTTTATGTTTTTTTAAAAAAAATTTTGGATTTTTCATGCCTGCGGACTAGTTTTCTCCGGTGGCCACTTTTTCTAGGCCACTGTGTTGAGGCGTGTTTTCTCGGCTTCTAGGTGGTTTTAGAAAATTTTAAAAACAGATTTGAAATGAGAATAAAGTCTATTTTCATACCAGATGCATTCATTATTCAAAATTGAAAAGAATATTTGAAAGTATAATGATAGAGGTTTTGATAACTTGTATTTATGAAAAGTGAACAGTTTCTAATTATTAGAAAATGCTGGAAATATAAGACTAGAAATGTACATCTCAGCGTGTTTTTTTCTGAGACCAAAGAACAAAAATGATCAAGAACGTAAAAAGAAAAAATACTTGTTTCCAAAAGGTTTTCCTTTTTTTTAAAGATAACAATAAATGTCTAAAAATATAGTATTCTTATCAGCACCATCTCCGTGTTTTTTTTTCATTCAATATTTTTGAGGCAAAAAAGAATACTGAAAAAAACGCTTGTCTTCAGTGTTTGTTTCATTAATAAATGATGAGAGAAAGACAAAATGTCTGAAAAAAATGAGAATAAAGGTGACAAAAAATATGATTGATTGGGTGAAAAATGAAGATGAAAAGGAGATGAAGAAGAAGAAGTGTTTTTCGAAGGCTATGGAGAAAAGAAGAACAACTGTCAAGAAAACAAAAACATTGACTATGAATGAAAGCCAATTTGCAGTTCAGATGAAACAAAAACAGGAACGAATTGACAAAAAGTAACAGGAAATTGTTGGAAGCTAATTTTGGGAAAAGAGAATGGCGGGGACGAGTTTAAAAATAATAACAAAAAATTATAAAAGATAAAACAGTTTTTTTGTAAAACTTTTAAAAAATATCAAAATCGGGATAATTCACAATCATTTTGACATATTAAACGTATTGTGGACAACAAAAAAATGTTAGTGACGAATATCAAACGCCATATTTTGATTATAAAATTACGTTTAAAAAACAATCAGATGTTTGAACATTTACAATCGAAATCGAAATTTTTCAAATTTTTGAGTTTGACAAAAATTTTTAAATAGAATGACCACGTCAAAACTTAAAGGAGGGCATTACAGATCCTATAAATTGAAACGAAAAAAATGATATACTAATGTTATAAAATTTAAAAAAAAACGTTCATAGAAGGGAAAAATGGAAAAACAAGCTACGTTTGTGCTTCGGAAGAGTTTTGGGTTTCTAGTCCGCGATAGTTTGGATTCCAAGGTCACCTATTAAATTTGTGAAGCTTTATTCATTTTTTTTGTTTTTTTTGCAGTTAAAATTTTTTAAGAAACGGATATAAACATCTTAGATGCAAAAAAACAATAAAAAATGAATAAAATGTCCAAATTTATAAGGCGGTCTAGGAAAAACTATAGAAGACTACAAATCCAAAACTCTTCCGAGTGGAAACTGTTTTCCAGGTAGCTCCTTTTTTCTTCTTTTTTTTCTTCAATGAACTTTTTAAAAAAAAATTAAACCCATTCATAACATAATTATATCATTTTTCTGCGTTTTAAGGTCGTTAAACGGCTCCGCATGCAAAAAATTGAGTTAGGATCACATTTTGGATTTCAAAAAGCCTAATTTTTAATTATTAATTATTACAATCAAAATTTCCGAAATCTATTGATTTTTGCATCGAACTATTTATTCGAAAAAATTCAGAACGTTCTTTCTTAAAATATTCATAGCGAATTTTCATTGTGTTAAAATTCAAAATTAAAGAGAGAATTTAAATGAATTGAATATAACACGAAAACAGTAAGTGCCAAACTCCAAAAAGCCCTCGTTTCGACATAATAAAAAGTGCATTTAAAAAATTGAATAACAAGTAGTATTTCATTTTTGTTGCACCAGTTAAAACCGTGTTTTTGGCTCGCACAATTTTTTTTTCAAACGAAAACAATATTGGTTTGAAATATCGAATTTCGTTTTTTTTCCCCAACGAACAACGAACACAAAACGATCAAATTTCCGTCTGGAAAATTGGAAAATTCGAACCAATTTAAAAGACATTCAAAAAGGGCTAATGATAATCAAATTATCGGTTGATTTGTTAAAGTACAAACTAAGAGAACAACATAAGGAAAAACTGAACATAATGAAGATTTTTAAAAAAAGAAACGAGAAAAAACACATGTGATCCGACTGGATGTTGAACTGGAAAAGGGCAAGTTTCACAACGAGAAACGAACAATTGTTCGATTTGATGAGATTCAAGGAATTTTGTCAAGGATGCGGGGGAGCATCCGAAAATAGGACTAGGTTTAAAATTTGATTTTTTGAACTTGAATACTACATATAACAAGTTTTTCAAAATGGGCAAAAAATCAATTTATTTTCTCTGGTTTGATGTAATGCAATTTTATAACACATAACCATATCATGTTTTCAAGGTTTTTCGATTAATTTTGTGAAATTTGATGCGGTTTTGTTATTATAAAGACCATATTAGATGAAATTCAGTTTTTTTTGTTTAAAATTTCAGTGGTGAAATTTCAGTTTCTGAAATTTTTAAAAAATTCAGGTATGAAACTATTGATTGAAAGTCAAACCCAATAGTAAATTTCTGCTAAACGAACCTTAGCATTTATTTTATCACAAAAAAATAACAATATATTTCCGGAGCTAATGAATGCATCTGAGATGAAAATAGACTTCATACTCATTCCAAATCTGTTTTTAAAATTTTCTAAAACCACCTAGAAGCCGAGAAAATGAGCTTCAAACCAATGGCCTAGAAAAAGGGGCCACCGGCAGAAAACTAGTCCGCAGGCATTAAAAATCCAGAAAAAATGAAAGAAAAAACTTTAATTAAAAATATAAAAAAGGACTAATATACACATTCTGCAGAATTATTTATGAGGATTTTTTATGCCTGCGGACTAGTTTTCTGCCGGTGGCCCCTTTTTCTAGGCCATTGTTTTGAAGCTCATTTTCTCGGCTTCTAGGTGGTTTAAAATTTTTCAAAAACAGATTTGGAATGAGAATGAAGTCTATTTTCATTTAAGGTACATTTATTATCTCCTTAAAGCCCTCCTTTAAAGACAGATGTCCCCATCTAAATTTAAGAAATATTGACTAATGAAAAACAAAACTAATTCTTGCAAGACTATCTCATAAAAACAGCGCATGACGTTCAATTTCCAGAAAAAAAAACAATGTTTAAAAAATTGACCTATCTTTTCACTAAAAATCTAAAACGAGGACAAAACGTGCCCCTTCAGGCAACGCCATTGGATGAAAAATGAGTCCAACACATGACGGAAAAATCGTGATAAATTCTAACAAAACAAAACAGGAGAAAAATAGAATATTCTTCCGAAAAAACGAATAAATTTTGTTTTGTCAAAGACTAATGAATGAAGCAAAATTTTTTTTTTAAACCACGAGAAGGAAACATGGATAGAAAAAAGAAAAATTGGTGGCTCGTCGTCGTTGACAAAAAAAAAACTCGACTGAAAAAAAACTAAAGAGAAGAATGAAGTCGGAAAAAAATGTTTCTCGCGGCGGAAAAAAAGTGTGGAAAAAAAGGCGAAGGCTTCGTCGTCGTTATGCCTTGCTTCTACTTCTTCCTCGTCTTGTCATCACTTATTACCACTCACGCATAAAAGAATGCGGCGGGCACCTTTTCAAAAAGGCGGGGAGTACATACCACTCATCTAGATTAGCAAAGATTAGAAGATTTTAAGTTACGAAAATCTGAAAATAAACGTTTTCCAAAGCTGGTAAATTGAGGGTGGGAAGATATTGTCGAAGGTTCAAACTTGAAAAGCTAGCATGTATCCAACTAGGCCATGGACTGAAAAACTTGAAAAAAAGGAAAATATCCAACTAAAAATAATAAATAAATAAGTGTCAACTGATATAGTAGCAGTATTTACGACTTGTTGTGGTTAGCCATGGTTGTTTGGCTTCCGAAAAGCGTCCGTTTTTTTTTCTTATTTTCTGTCACTCCGACATAATCTGCAATGACCAAAACGTTGTTATTTTCACGAAGAAGCAAATAAATGGCTTAAAAACGTTACAAAAATGAGTCGAAAAATCAAAAGTAAAAGTGAAAGTAACAAAAAACTGGAAATTTGCCAAATTAAAACCCCTAGACCACGTGACTTGAATCATGCGATGACGGAGACGGAACATGAAAAATTGCTATTGCTGGTGAGGGGTTTTATCATCTTTTTTTTTGCTGTTTCAAAGAATAGGATATTCAACAAATTGGAGAAGGGACTGGATGGACAATGGTCACGAGGATGGAAATCGCGTGGTATTGGAAGAAAAGTGGTGAAGAGTGCATTTTGTTTCGAATAGAAAGACTTCTGGTTACAAAAAGTGCAAAAACGATGTGGTAGACAATCATATTTTATGGTGTGGGTTTTTGTTGCGAGGTTATTTTAAAGGAATGTATGGGTTGCAATTTGAAAAAAGTTATTCAAGGCTTAAAGAGAGTGTGCCATTGAAAAAAATTATATTTTTTGACATGCGATACAGTTTGGATAAAATTTTCAATTTTCATGATTTTAAATTAAATTTTAAAAAAATGATATCATTAGAAAAACATTTAATAAAAATGTTAAATAAAACACAACAATAGATTTCACTTGAATCCAACATTTTTTGCAAAATGATTTGAATTGATCCCTATTCGAAATTTGAATCTATAATAGTGAACAAGAGAGACATCAGACACTAAAATTGTCTTCAAAGTGCAACATTCAATTGGTCAATTTCTATGAGATGATCATTAGGTTGTTGAGTGACCTGATCAATTCACAACTTTTTTCTCGAGAAACATTTTCAAGGCTGAGAGGAATTTTGAAATTTTAATTTGAGAAATTATTTGATGAGTCCACATGGGGTCCACTGGAGATAATACATGACCAATACAGAAAATCGCGAGAAAATTTAAAATGCTTTTTTTTCAAAAAAAAAACGAAGGATAATCATCAATTAAATATGCAATGGAAGAAATATAAAAATATATTCGGTGACTCAAGACCAATTCCAGATTCAAACTCCAAATGCATTTAAATTTTTTTAAAACAATGTAAAGTTCAATTCCTGCGAAAAAGAAAACTTTTTAATATCTCGAAAGGATGTGTTCTTTACGGACAATATAATTTCAAGACATATAAATGAGTAACTATAATTCAAACAATAACATTTAAAGGAGGGCTTTACGGAGCTATTGAATGTACTTTAAATGAAAATAGACTTCATACTCATTCCAAATCTGTTTTTAAAATTTTCTAAAACCAACTAAAAGCCGAGAAAACGCGCCTCAAAACAATGGCCTAGAAAAAGGGGCCACCTTGCCGAACATTTTCCTGTGAGCTTTTTACGTGTATCGTTAATAATAAATAGTTATGCAGAATGTTTATATTAGTCCTTGTTTAATGTTTTTTCATTTTAATTAATGTTTTTTTGGATTTTTCATGCGGCGGACTAGTTTTTGCCGGTGCCCACTTTTTCTAGGCCACTTTTTTGAGGCGTGTATTCTCGGCATCTACCTGGTTTAGAAATTTTTTTAAAACGGATTTGGAATAAGTCTGGAGTCTATTTTCATTCCAGACGCATTCATTAGCTCCGTAAACCCCTCTTTTAAGCAAATGAGCTTCTACTGAGCGAAAAATATAGAGTTTAAGTAAGTATTCTGAAGATGAACTTTTTGTTTTTAGATCTCCAAAAACTTGCTTCATTGCATGACTCAGGTCCACAAAATATAAAAACTTTACAATAGGGCGCAAATGCATGCTCATCCCAACTGGAACATACATTTTATCAAAACTGTCTAAAACAAAAAAAATTCAAACAAAAGTAACAAATGGTCTGTGCATAAAATTTGAATAAACATACATATGTGTCACTCCAAAAAAATGAGAAAATAGTGGACGCAGGACTAAATATAAGAACATTCCGTTTTTTCCGAAATACATGTACAAAAAAAGTGCATCATGTGACTAAAAAATAGTATAATTTCGATTTCAACGCCTCTCCCATTCACCGATGCATCAATCATCAAAAATGTTTCAGCAGAGCAAAAAACTTTTGGAAAATTATTTCATTGATAACAGGGAAAAAACTGTATTTTTAGGCATCTGAGAAACAATGATAAAAACCGGAAAGGAGTGACGATTTCTAGTGTTTTTGTGGAATGAAAGGGTGGGAAAAAAGAGCCATCGAAAGAAGAAGAAGAAGAAGAAAAAAAAACGACTTGGAGAAAAATCAAAAAGCCGATGGCGGCAAAGTGGCCAATTTATGATGGGAAAATGATGAGGATGATGATTGGGGGGGGGGGGGGGGACGAGGTGAGTCGAGCACAAATCAAAGAAGAAAACGGCGACAAATATTAGGTGTTTTGGGTGTTTTTTAATGGTTGGTCATCTTAACTTTTTATTGATTATTGTGTGAAGCAATAAATTCAGAGAAATACAACTTGCTTTGAAAACTTATATGATTAAAAAAATCATTTTTGAACCTTCAAAATTCCAAAAAATTTCTAAAAATTTGACTCATATTTTTTCATTTCTCGTCTAAACTCTAGAGAACAGAAACAGAAACAAATTACATTAAATTTGAAACCCAAGACTATTTCAGATTCGCCCGATTAATAGAAAAACAGGTGTAAATTATTCCTAAATATTGTCAACTCAAATATCCTCGATCATTGCGTTTTGAGGGCTGCTCAACCTCACAGACGCTCCGCACGCACGCACGCGGCTGCTGACACTCAACACACTGGAAATATTTGAAAAATTCAATTTCCCGCCAATTTTCCAGTGTGTTGAGTGTCGGCAACCGCGTGCGTGCGTGCGGAGCGTCTGTGAGGTTGAGAAGCGCAGTTGACAATAGCATAAAGTAAGAAGTTTGAAAACAACCAGATACTAACAAATTAATCACATATTTTTTTGGAAAATGATATTTTGCTGATATTATCAATTATTTAGCAGCTTTTCCCAATTTTCAGAATTCCAATTAATGTTTTCGATATCAGAAAATCTTTGACGTTTGTTTTTCAAACCAACTTAGATCCTGAAACGTATTTCTTGTGCTCAGAATATATATAGCTCATTTCTGCGCAACATTTCAAAAGAGTAATTAATCTCAAAAGATAATTGATTCTAGATGAAAAAATCCAGAAGATTTGGAAAAAACCGTTTTTAAGAAATACAGTAGAAATATATACATGAAGTTGATTTTAAATTCCAAGTGAAAAACGTTGTCCATTTTGACGTCAAACGAGCATCTGAAATTAAAATATTTCGTTAAAATTGGTCAATAAGTAGGACAAAATATGTTGAAAACGGTAATTTAGAAAATTGAGTGAATTGAATAATCGATGAAATGTTTTTTTTTTTCAAAAAAAAATGTACAAAATTTCTAAAGGTTATGAAACATTTTGGGATTATTTTGATAAGAAGTGGTTAAATATTCCAAACAAAAAATGGCTGATAAGGTATGACTAACAGATTTCAATAACGAATATTTAATGAACATCTTACTTCTGTCAAATTCCCTTTAAAAAAAGAGAGTTTAGTTCGTCAAATGACGTGAGGGGAATTCTAAAAATACTTTTTTCTCACCATGAATACATTCTGACTGAATCTATTATTCGAGAAGAATTCTATAGAAAAATTATGCTTTTAGATGATGATGATGAGAATGAGGATGATATTTCCATCAGTTACTTATTTATATTAAAAAACAAGATGCAATTACTGAAATACCGATGAAGCGGCAGCTTCCACAAATGTTCTACTCTTTTGAAGAAGAAAAAATAGTCCAGATTAAAATAAGAATGGAATTGATAAGCGTATGTTTGTATGCCATTTTGTTCCAAAATAAATGCTCTAGGGATAACAGATGTTTTTTTCTCCGTTTTGACAAAACGGCGAAAAACACGGCCTCATTTTTCATTGTTAAACTTAGAAATAAACAACTTTTTTCAGACAAAAAATAGAGAACTTTTAATAAATATCAAAATAACAAAAAAAAGACTTCCAGATGCTAGAAATGTTTAAAAATTGCATTATCGGGAAGGCAATGTAAAAGCCTTACAAATGAGTACTTTTTTTTTCGAAAATTTTTTAGTTAAAAATCAGAAACATTTTTAGAAAAATCTCTTTTTTTTTTTAAAATTTTCATAAAATTTGATATAGACACGTGACGCAAGCCGCGACGCGTCACAGTTGATACTACAGCTCGTTGCGGTTTGAGATGCGTGCTTGAATTTTCTAAATTTTCAGAAAAAAATTTTAAAAACTCAAGGGAAAATTTTCACATTTGTTTTACAATTTTACGAATAATTGAATAACATTTTCAGCACAAATTTCACTGAAAATCTGTGCTCTTTCATCTGGTGTCAAAACACAAAACAAACAAAAACAAAGTCGCATCATTCTCTCACGTGGTATTTCGAAATCCCCTAGCGGAAATAAAATGCTGTTTTTTTTTCTCTCGCAAAATTTGAAAGGCGAGAAAAAAACATCTGGTCAATATGTGAAACTGAAAGCGAGAACGGATCATAAAAACTAGGGGGCAGAACAAAGAGAATTGATGTTTAAACATCAAAAATTATGAGTTCAACGTTTTTTTTTTCGCTGTACTCCTTCCATTTCAATACATAAAAAATAATGGGTTGTTTGAACATCAAGTTTGTATTAAAAAATGCGAACCTTATACATATTATTTTCAAATTGTCGCGGGAAAAAAAGGAAGAAAAGTAAACAAGAGTATCAAATTCGAGCTGAAAATGTGTGAAAATGTTCATTAGTCATTGAGAAATTAAATCTATAAAGGATTTTTACAAGATTTTTAGGTGAAAAGTGGAGTTAGATGAATTTTCAGAATTCATTCTATTGCGATGATAATAATATTCTTCGGAGATTTGGGCTCTCAAAATCTAGAATTACTTAAAAAAAGAAAAATTTCGAAATTATATATTTTTGAGTCAAAAACATCTATTGTCAAGATAAAAATTTTTGGCCGCTCGTTTTGCAGAGTGTCGTTGGGAATTTCCTCGCAACGCGACCGCAACGCGCAAGACCAATTGTGAAATTTGAATTTGAGCGCGTTGCGGTCGCGTTGCCAGGAAATTCCCAACGACACTCCGCAAAACGAGCGGCCAGAAATTTTTATCTTGACAATAGAATTTATAGCTTTGAAAACTGCACATTTTTCAAAATGTCTTATTTTTTGTTTCCAAAAGGGACCACTCAAATCATTCGTGAGAATTTTTATTAAAATAGACAAAGCGGGTCAATCCGCATAGTCTTCTTTTATTCTGAAACATATTTTTACAAATTTCGACACAAAAATGGATTTGAAAGTTTAAAACTGTATTTTTTCCAAGAAAAAAAACTCAAAAATAAAACAATGATCTTTAATTGATCGTATCTCCATACAAAAAGATAGAAGATAAATTTTATTATCTAACTTTCCTCAATTGAAACAAGATTTTGAACAAGGTTAGAGCTCTCAAATAAATATTTGCAAACGCTTGGTCCAGTCTGCTGCAGAATCCACTTTCAAAACATTTTTTTTCAAAAAACCCTTCTCAATAAATTTTTCCCTTCGATAAATAGGTAAACGATTTGAAGAAGAAAATACGTAAAGGATACGAAAATTTATGGCTTTTTATGAAAACAGTTTTGCAAGAAAAATTCAAGATCTGCAGCATTTCAAATATCAGAATTACTGATTTTTTCACTAAAAACTCGCTACAAACTTTAAAATCTTGAGATCCCATGTGATCCTTCTAGAAAACAAAATTTAAAAGGGAACTTTTTGTTTCGAAAAATTTAAGGCGTTGTAAAAATTAAAGAGTATAAAACAGTAAATAAAAACATATGCTATTGATGTCTGAAAAAAAATAATACATAAAATATATGGAAGGATTAAATAAAAAAAAAACAAATATGTTATTATTTGTTTTGACGACAAAAAAACAGTGAGGAAGTCCAAATATTTACTGTGTGAATGTACATTAGAAGTCACAAAATTACAAATAATTTAAAGAAAAAATACCGCTTCATCGTTTATTGATTTTTTTTTCAATAATAAAAATCAACTTTTTCATCAAAAATATGTTTTGGAGGCGGCTTGAACTCCCTTTTTTATAGTCATCCGATTGTGACGTTTCAAAATCCGACGACAATGAAAAGTAAACAAAATTAGGTACAAAACGAAGTAAAGATTACTGATGATTTAGGCTGGACGAGGATCAGGTCCTGTTGAAATTATTATATTCGGTACCTTTAATATTCGGTGCAACATTTTTTTAATTTTGAAAAAACCTGGAATCGTTTTCACAATTTAAAAATTATATTTTTTGAAAAATTTTGCTAAAAGAATGTTAATTTTGAATTGGACAAAAATAAGTAATTTAAATAAATTTTGAGATCTGATAATTTTTCGAACAATTAAAAATAGATTCGTTTTTAGAAGTTTTAATTTTTCAGCAGAATTCGAAAGGCATAGATTTTTTAAAAGAACCGAAATTTAATGAAAATAATTACAAAAATTTATGATTTTGATATGATCATTCTTTGAAACTTCAATGAAAATAAATTGGGCGTTCAATTTCTAGACAGTAAATTCTCGAAAATTCAAAAAAAAAGTTTCATTAAAAGTAAATAAAAATGAAAACTTTTTTTGCAAAAGGTAAAACTAGTCTTCCTCTTCACTGGTAACATCATGAAAAAGGCATTTTCTATTTTCCACAATTTTTTTTCTGTGCTGAAAACCAATTATTTGAAAAGAGCTCACAGAGAAATAGTATAGGAAAAATGAGAGAGTCTAGAGACAAGAGTGTGTCGGAAGAAGACATGGGGGTAAAGGAACACCGGCCGACGATTGGGATACGATGGAAATTTGAAAAAAAAATTGGGTGAGCTGAGAGAACGAGAAAAGGTGCGCAAAGTGTCAATATATGAACGATGAAAATGAAGAAAAATGTAGCATTAAACTGATTTGAGAAGCAACGGAAATGAGTATGAACCGAACAAAAAAAACAAATATGAGGGAAAAGATTAATTGAGAAAGGTTATCGGTCAATATGGATCAATTCGGTTGATATTGTCGGAAAACGTTCAAAGATTGGTAAAATCCTAATTTTAAAACTTTTTTTTCGAAATCGAAAATTTAAAGATACCCCGATTCAACAGACTTCCGGAATTTTCTTTTAGTTCTTAAATTTCTATGAATTCTAGAACAATTATTCAAAGTCATGATTAAAGTAGGGCTTTACGGAGCTAATTTGGGATGAAAATAGACTTCATACTCATTCCAAATCTGTTTTTAAAATTTTCTAATACCACCTAGAAGGCGAGAAAATGGGCTTCAAAACAATGGCCTAGAAAAAGGGGCGAAAACTAGTCCGCAGGCATGAAAAATCCAAAAAATCATAAATTAAAATGAAAAAAGGACTAATATAAGCATTCTGTATAAATATTTATTAACGAAAAAAGCTCATAGAAAAAAGTTCGGCCAGGTGGACACTTTTTCTAGGCCATGGTTTTGAAGCTCATTTTCTCGATTTCTAGGTGGTTTTAGAAAATTTTAAAAACAGATTTGAAATGAGAATGAAGTCTATTTTCATTCAAAGGCATTTATTATCTCCGTAAAGCCCTCCTTTAAGTTAGGTTTCGCAATTAATTATGAATGCTAAATAAAGGCTCTATTTTATAATCCTTGAAGTTATATAAATCTTCATGCTGATAAAAAACAATTAATATTCTAAAACAACCTGGAACATTAAAAAAAAAAATTTTTTTTTAACTCCCAAATTCTGAAAAAATAACGTTTTTTTTGCAAAATATCCAAAATAAACTGGCAAATATTGTCAAATTTCAACACGTGACAATAATGATAGACTATGAAGTTTTTCCTGCGAGCCAGTGAATGTATTGACATTGAAAAAGTGAAACGGAAAGCTAACCATGAAAAATGGGCAAAACAATTGGTGCCAGAGAACAAGAGTGGAAAAAAAAATAAGGGACGAAAAATAAATAAATGTTTATCAGGTCTATCGTTAAAAAGAAAGGGATCCGATTTTTTGAAGAATTTTTCAAAAAATTAGAAAAATTAGAACAACGAGAAAGAAAAAAAAATGGAAAATTTCCCAAGATTTGTGTGCGTGCTTATGTTTGTGAGTGTATCGGTTTCAAACTCGTCATCATCATTTTCGGGGGGTGCTCCGCGGCTCGTTTCGTTTTCTATCACCATAAGGATGTCGGAAGAAACGAGAAAAAAAACAACAAAAAAGGCAAATCAAACAAATATGAAAAGAATGCTGATGGAAGGAAGAAACAAGAGAAGAAGCTGCACCTTGAGACAATTTTTTGCTTTTTCTCCACTTGTGGAAATGATCGATGATGATTGTTCCTTACATGGAAAATGCTCTATGTAAGGCACACTACCAGTAATCTTAACACTGGTTTATTATGAAGACTACCTTGTCAAGTTAAAAATTTTGGATCATCCATTTTCTACTGAAAGACCGCAGCGCAACCGCTCGCGGGTAAAAATAGCATGACTTTGTGAGAGACTTAGATTTTCTGGGTAGGTCAAAACCAACTTGCATGATCAAGAATATTTGAGTTATATCAAAGATTCTAATTAAACACAAACCAGATTTTTTCAAAAATTGGATTCTAATATTTGAAAATTCCATAATTTAAATATTTCATTTTATAATTTCTTTTATTTTTTCCAGAAATTGATTCTTGTTAGCTCAGCTTTTTTAAAATGATATAGAGCACACTTACATAATTACGGTTTCAAAAAATGTTTTAAAGTTCTAATATCATTAAAAATATTATTTAGATGATATTGATAGAATATCCAATTCTATTGCTTTAAATGAACGTTTCTGCTATTTTTGAAACAGTCATTTTTGGAATCTGATTGTGAGGAAAAATTTCCATAGCTCCAAAAATCTGAAATTGCATTACACATTATTATGGGACTAATATTTTAAATTTCATAATAAATTTTTTTTGAACATTTTTGAAACGGAAAATTTTAAATTCAAAAATTGAAGTTAAATAATTTTTTTTAAGTGTATCAATATAAATTTAAGAGCATGTTTTGCTTTAAAACACGGATTTACTGAATTTCAATATAAATACATTTTTTTCCAAAAACTTAAATTTTTATTCTAAGAAATATATCTGAAAATCTAATTTTTTGAAAACTGCTAATAATTAGAAATAGAAAAATGGCAGAAAATTTTTCAAAAAGTGTATCATTATTACGATTATTCGAAAATTTCTGAAACTACGTTTGTTTCCTAGAAATTGTATTATATAACATTTTCAATAGGGTAAAAACTGTAGTTTTTCTAAAATTTCAGAAATTTCGAAACGAAGAGAACGAAATTTCATAAATTTTAGAATCTAAAACACCTAGAAATTTAACGAACGAAATTCAAATAAAAACAGTAGTGAAAAGAAACCTAATGATGATGATGAAAAAAAAATGAAAGTACATCACATTTTCGAGTAGTAGTGTAGTTTATGAGCGAAAACTATTGAAAGTGGTTCAATAATTTGTGTCGTTTTTTTCTCCTTCTTTTCATCTTCCTCGTTTCTAATAAAAATGTATATAATTGAGTTAGTTATTAGGGGAAAAAGAGTGCCGACGCCTATAATAAATGTGAATTTCCAGGAAGAGGTCGAGAAGTATCGTAATTTATCATCTTCACACCTTTCCCTCATTCTCTTCTTTCGAGTGATAAAAATCGAATAAAAAGGTCTTTTGGGGGGAATTTATGACTTTCATACGATTGCGGGGCGAAGACGATATTTTCTGATTTACGAGGGTGGGTACAGTACTACAATAAATACAAATCTATACTTGGTTACCTAGTAAAGTGGTGTCCCTTGTATAAACTAGGTTCACAGAGATGCGAGTGGATGAAAACCAGCTTTAAACAACAAAAATAAACGCGAGTTATTTTCAAGAAGATTTATTAATTAAGAAACAAGAATTAATTACGAAAGAAAGGTTAAAATGTTTGTAAAGAACAAATAAAATACTAGCCGCAGCTAGGCGAATCTAGTTCTCAACTAGAAACAACAAAAACAGCCCAAAACTGGCTAAAAACGAGCTTGCTTGCTTTCCCACAACAAAACTAATGTGACGCCCGAGATGGTGGCCTAGAAACACATTTTGCGGAAGCTAGTCCCTCTGGGTTGGGTTTCTAGTCCTCGGCCATTTATCTCAACATCCCCCTCCTTTAGAAGAACAGGCTCCTGACTGTTGGGATAAATCATAAAATAACACGGGTAGAAGGGTAATGGGGTCGAACATTTATCACATTGAACTGACTGTTCCTTGACGATTTTCAGCTTGTTCTTGTCCCTTTTTCCACCTTGTCCATTCATCTCAACGCTCTTGGCCTTCATATTCTGCGGTTTCACTCCAATCTCAACATCTTTCTCCTGATGCTTCTCTTTCACACTTGTTTCCACTCCCGAACATCTCCCAAATTGATCTTGTGACTTGGCAATCGAAAAAATTTGACGATTTGACTTGGCACTTGCATACAACTGCTTGACTGTTGACGGAACCTGAATAACAAAAGGTTTTGTGACATTTGTCACGTTCTTCGACCATCTGTGTCTCGGTTTGCTCTTGCATCTTATCTTGTCATTCTCACGACCTCCGATTTTCTGCTCACTTCCCCGATCACCAGCTTTTCCAACATTCTTGTCCTTCACTGAACCTCCCGACACAATGCCTTTACTATACATCACATCTTCCTTCAATTGACATCTTTTCTCCAACTTCACACGATTCTTCACAATTGGCAGCTTTCCTACACTTCCAGCTCCACCAAAATGCTTCAATCTTACTGCATTCACAACAGCTTTCTTCTTGTCTTCATCGACATCTTTCCAACCAATACGGATACCAAAACTTTCAAACGAATTTGTGCCCAATACAGCATATTCTTCATTACTTTCACACACTTGGAACGAAACACTCTTCTTCTTGTGCCTGATTTCAATCGGAACGTCAACTTTGTGAACAATATTCATCTTTGTATTTGACGCATCAATTACATCCAAATCTTTATCCGATGGACTTTCCACAAACTTCTCATCCGTCAAGTTTCCTTTCTTGACTCTGCTCCATGTTTTGGTTGACAACAAGCTAACTTCTGAACCACTATCGATAATAATTGTGACTTCCTTTCCAAGAATTTTTGCTTGTTCGAGTACTAGGCTTCCAGCTACAGCATGATTTCCCTGTCGCAGTGCTTTCTCATCACAAATTACTCCGTGCGCGTATGCAACTTTATTGTTTTCCTGACATCTTGCAGCATAATGCCCAGGTTTTCCACATTTGAAACAATTCTTTCCAAATTTGCTTTCAACTGGCACATTTCCATTCAATTCATCATTTGATACAACTGGAACAGCATTTGAACCAGAAACCGGTGATGATTTCATTCCTCCAGGATGGCTAAAACCGTTAACATCCCATTTTCTTCCACCAGGATGACTATAACCGTTAACATCCAAATTTCTTCCACCAGGATGACTAGAACTGTTAACATCCCATTTTCTTCCACCAGGATGACTCAATCTGTTAACATCCCATTTTCGACTCCTTTCGAAATTCTCATAATAATCCATTTGATTTCCATTCATCAAATTTTCCTCTTCAAACTCCAACGCTATCCTCTTCAACGTCTCATATTGGTCTTTCACATCAACTTCCACTCGTTTCATATTCAAAATACAATGCAACGTCTGATCTCTTTGAGCTGCTTTCAACAATTTCGTAACTTTCAATGGTGCGATTTTCTCATCGTCCATGTCAAAAGCTTCTCTTGACAACTTTTCAATCAATAAACAATAATCTCTGATCGATTGGTACTCCAGAATATGCAGTTGATCAAGTTTTCGCATCGACGAGAACGAAATACTGCTTCTTGACTTCTTCAACCTCTCTTGAAATTCTATCATTGTTTCATTAAATGAATCTTTTTTCGGAATGGTCCTAAACACTTGGAGTGCTTTTCCAACCAAAAATCTTTCCTCCAAAATTGTCATCAATTCTTCATCCTTCTCCATTAGTTTCCCATACTTAGATTTGAACGTACTCAGAAAACTTCCAAAGTTTCTGTCATCATCTCCAGTATATGCTTTTGGATCCGGCAACGCATTAGCTCTGAACGTTGTTTCCATAAAGCTCATCTGCTTTCTCACCAAATACAATTCATCAGATAACTTGCTCCTGTCCGAAACTCCAGTTTCTTGAACAACATCTTCATTTTTCTTAACATTTTCATTAATGTTATCGAAATTTTCAGAATTTTGAACAAAATTTCCATCTTCATCAAAATGTTTACGAGCCCAATTTTCAGCTTTTATCACACTTTCAGCGATTTCTGGAACTCGAGTTGGTTCAACTTTCGTGAGTATCGTGCTCCTAGGCTTCGGTATTGGTGTTCCTGGTCCATTTGCCAAACTGATCAATTTTTGACGAACATGACCCATCAATTTTTCCGATTTAGAAGAATCATTTATCAATCCTTTCAACCTCTCACAATTCTCCTTCCATTGTTCCATTTCCATCTGGACATCTTCCAGTTTCAATCTAATATCATGCTTTTCCTTATCCATTTCAACCAACTGCAACGAAATCTTTTCATTTTCCAATTCAAGAATTTCCTTAGCATTTGAATCATTCGTCAACTTCATCAAAATATCTGCCAATTGATCTCCATTGCGAATATTCACACTATTCAGCATCTCAATGACTTCTTTTTCATTTTCATTCCATTCACACAAATTTTTGGCAACATTTTCTTTTTCAGCCGAAGAAATTTCATTTCTTGCCAAATTCAGACTTTGTTCCATCAGTTTCAGCTTTTCCTGCAACTCGTGCACTTCCACAACCTTCTGTTGAATATCATACATCAATTTTGCATTTGCATCTGAAGCTTCCCTGTTAACAGCTTTCTCATTTTCCACTTCTTCCAAAAAGCTCAAAAATTTCCTTTCATTTTGCTTTTTCTCTTCCAAAAGTTTCAAATTTTCCGCTGACTTTGCTTCCATCCAAACCGCAAGCTTTTCCGTACTTTCAATACTCATAGCCTTCAAAAATATCCAAAGTTTTCTACATTCTTCCATGTACTCAACATTTGCGCCTACTTTTTCAGCTTCATCTTCCTGATCCTCTTTCAGATCTTCCAATTTTTCCAACAACACATCAAAACCTTCTTTCATTCCTTCGAAAATAGTTTCTCTCTGCGTTTTCGACATCCTTGTTTGAGTTTCAACAAACTTTTCAGCTTTCACAACTTTTCTCCAAAAAGTTTTCATCAATTTTTCCACAACCAAAAATTTGCAAACTTCAAACTTCTCTCCAAACAATTTCAATATATCACCCGCAACCTCTTGCAACCTTTCTGTTGACTGACAGACGCTTTGCTTCTTGGCGATCTCCTCTTTTGACCATTTTGCATCATCCATCGATTTAACCTCATCGAAGACTCTTTGCAACAACTGATCCATGTTCTCCAAACAATCTTCCAATTCTTTACGTTTCAAATCATTTTTCAACTGATCACCAACATTTGATACTCCCGAACCAGATGCAACTGCTAATCCATCTCTCGGCACGACCATGTTCCTTGACGAAGACGAGGACGCTGACATCTTTCCAATTTTTCAAATTTATTCTATATCTCTATTTCCAGATATATAAATATCTCAGTATTTATACTCTTTCCACAGAAGAACAAAAGTGAAACGATCCGACGATTCAAATTTTAACGAATTTCTCGGTCTCAGTGTTTGTAAATGGCTACAAACAACAGAACTTGAAAAAATCGAAAAAACGGCGACGAAGATTTCAAATAATTTGCCCAGACGGTCTGTTTAATGTCAACCACTAGGGGAAGACCAAACAAAATCCGAACGTACAAAAATTCGAAATTAAACGGCAAAAAAAAAGAAGAAATTCAAGAAAAATCAATAAACTCTCAAAAACACGAAAATTTTGCTATTTCAGCGGTTTTCCAACTCTGAACGGCTTCGGCCCCCAAGTAAAGTGGTGTCCCTTGTATAAACTAGGTTCACAGAGATGCGAGTGGATGAAAACCAGCTTTAAACAACAAAAATAAACGCGAGTTATTTTCAAGAAGATTTATTAATTAAGAAACAAGAATTAATTACGAAAGAAAGGTTAAAATGTTTGTAAAGAACAAATAAAATACTAGCCGCAGCTAGGCGAATCTAGTTCTCAACTAGAAACAACAAAAACAGCCCAAAACTGGCTAAAAACGAGCTTGCTTGCTTTCCCACAACAAAACTAATGTGACGCCCGAGATGGTGGCCTAGAAACACATTTTGCGGAAGCTAGTCCCTCTGGGTTGGGTTTCTAGTCCTCGGCCATTTATCTCAACAACCTCAAAAAAATCCATGATCGAAAAGAAAAATAAATTTTAGAGCTAACTGAAAAATATTTGAAATTCTCCAAAAGTAAACAAAATATTCAAATAGGTTCGGGAGATAGCTTCGCAAAAATCGATCTTCACCAGACCGGAGTCGAACCAGCATCTGACAGATAACATGTCTGTTTGAATATTTCAAAGCCATTTCAGTGTGCCAATCGGCGAATTAAAAGGAAATCCTTATCTAAATTCTGAACAAAATATTTATGAAATAAAAAAAAACGAATCCCGTACGTTTTTAGAAATTTTGAAAAACAAAAATATCCAAATTCAAAAATTTAGAAAACAATTTCTATACTAAAACCGAGTTTTAAAAATTATTCAAAAAAAAAATGCGCTGTATTTTTAGAGTAATTTAGTTTTCCAAATAAAAATAAAAATTGGAACGTTTAGGAAGTTTTGAACTTCAAAAAAATTAATTTGGAAGCTCAATTCAAATATGAGAAGCGGGATATTTATGGAGAAGCTTATCAATATTTCAGAAAAGAATTTCTATAGAAAACCAATTTCAACTCGTTCTCCTTTTTCTCTCACCCGAACCATGAAAAAAAACTCAAAAATTAGAGCCCAAAGTAAATAAGTTATCGCACCCAAATTTTCAAGCGAACCCCCCATTCCCAAAATGCAATTAGACCGAAAAAAGTAACGAAACCCGGAGAACTAAAAAGATGGCTAATTTTCATGAAGTTAATCGGAATAATGGACGGGGAGGGAAAAATAGAAAATACATGATGGATTTGATGTGAGAAGAAGACAAAAGAACAGCTTCCAAAGAACTGTGATGTTTGAGGCGGGTAATACGTAGAGGGTTGTAATTGTAGGTTTTGAACGAAGAACAGGGGAGGAAGAAATAACTGATGTCCTTGGTGTTCAGAAGGTCTGCACCGAGATCTGAAAAAAAAACTTTGATTGGAGATTGTATTGTTGAAAAATGGGCACAATTTGAGATAAAACGGGGGGTCTGAAATACGAATAATTTCAGGTTTTTACAGAAAAGCGGAACTAAAATTTAGGTGAAAAATGAAAACCAATAGAGGAAGAAAACATAATGGAGAAATTCTTTATAAGCTTGCAGAGCTCAAAATTGGAGTTATGTATTACTGACTGCGACGCGGGACACTTTTTGTAACGATGGTTCGATTTTTTTGAAACTTCGTGGTGTTTATAATCGATTAGTTCGGATTCGAAGCAGGGTAATAGCTAATATAATCTAATTCAACAAAAAAGATTAAAATTAAAACTTATGTACGGACATTACTGAATTAAAAAATGGTTTGTGCTTCGCGTTCGTCTATAGACCCAAACGCGACGCGTCTGACAACACACTGATGTGTTAAAGGCAGCTTATCAATTAACACGATCCAAATTCAAGGCAAAAAATCAAAATTCGAATGGGATCCCAGGTGGTCCAAAGAACAATATCGATATGTAGCCACATTCAAATAATTGTTTTTCGCGCCAATTCCGACCGCGTTGCACGGACATGGGGGAATTCAAATTTTGATTTTTTCAACTTTGAACCGCTACTGTGACTCGTGTATTTATCGGTGTGATTTCGCATAAATTGCATTGTACTAATGAGAGAACGCTCTAATTTTTGAAACTAAGACCAGGTAGGGTCAAATTAACTGAACAGCTGTCTTTAACGGGAAATTTCCCGGCTAGGTATTGTCAAGATGAAAATTAATGGCCGCTCGGTTTGCGGAGTGTCGTTGGGAATTTCCTCGCAACGCGCTCAAATTCAAACTTCTCAGTTGGTCTTGCGCGTTGCGAGGAAGTTCATTACGATGCTACGCAAAACGAGCGGCCAGGAATTTTCATATTGACAATATTTACAAGTTAAAAATTTTGGATCATCCATTTTTTACTAAAAGACCGCAGCGCAACCGCTCGCAGATAAAAACATCACGACTGTGTGAGAGACTTTGATTTTCTGGGTAGGTCAAAACCAACTTGCATGATACCACCGGTAAATCCGGTAAATTTTATAGAATTTCTGCTCTTCTGTCATCAATCCTACTTTCACAAATTTTAGAAATCCTAAAACCTTTTTTTTCGGAAATTTTTTATTTTAAATCCTTTCCAATTAACAAAATCCCAATTCTTCACTAATCAATTTCTTAATTTCGGGAGTTCCCGAAAAACGGATTTGGTGGTGCTTTATGGCCGTGAACCTAACGAGTGTCTACATAATTTTTCTCAATGAAAAATGAAGGTTTTAAAGTTTAGCCGTCAAGCATGAAAACCCGGAACCGAATATTCAGGGTTTTTGAAATCAAAGCTCAATTTAGGGGTTATTTGGAGCTTCTACCACTTTTTGAAAACTATTTTTGAAAAAGAAAAAAATAATAATAACAGTCTAACCAAAAAACAATTCGAATACTTCCAAAAATTCCGAACGAAGAAAAATGGCACGACAAAAATAATGGCAATAAACATTTCTGAAGGAAGGGTTTACTTTTACATGTTCGTTTTTTCTGTTTTTTTTTTTTGCGTGTGTCCCTTCTTATTTCCTCTATGTTTTGTCTATTGTTTGGCGCTCAAAAACAACATAAATTCACTTTGTTTTGGTTTTGTCTTTACTCAAGAAACCGCAAATAAAAACGAAAGAAATAACGTAGGAAAAAGAAATCGAGGTGAGGAAGTTTTCGGAAGATAATTTCATAAATTACGCTATCGTTTTTCTTAAAGTTATGTAATTTTACACACATATATGTGTATCCATCGTTATTCTAGCGGAAAATCTAATTGAGCAAATAGTGTTGCAAAGTGAGAGGATTTGAGAAGTGAAAATTGGTTGCGGAAATGAGAAGCGGCCAAAAAAAAAACACTAGTGTTGCAAATTTTAGTTGAATGAGGAATCTGGATATTATATGTTTCAGATATGCTTTTCGGATACATAATTTTTATATTTTTTAAACTGAAAATAAAATTTTCAGCATTAATATCGAAATTCCATCTTCTTTTGAGGTTTTTACCATGATATTTTGTTTAACATTTCAGAAAAAAACTTAAATTTGTATCTTATTTCAATAAATTTTCAAGAAACTTCTTTAAAGGAGGGCTACGGAGCTAATAAATGTACCTTAAATGAAAATAGACTTCATTCTCATTCCAAATCTGTTTTTGAAAATTTCTAGAACCACCTAGAAGCCGAGAAAACGAGCCTCAAAACAATGACCTAGAAAAAGGGGTCAACGGCGAAAACTAGTCCGCAGGCATGAAAAATTCAAAAAAAAAATGAAAACACATAAATTAAAAATGAAAAAAACATAAAAAAAGGACTAATATAAGCATTTTGCATAACTATTTATTAACGAAACACGAAAAAAAACTGATAGGAAAAAGTTAGGCCAGGTGGTAACTTTTTCTAGGCCATTGTTTTGAAGCTCATTTTCTCGACTTCTAGGCGGTTTTAGAAAATTTTAAAAACAGATTTGGAATGAGAATGACGTCTATTTTCATTTACATTTATTAGTTCCGTAAAGTTCTCCTTTAATAAAGTTCATAATTTGAAAAAGTAGTTTCATAGAGTTTTTAAAAAATAAACAATTATATTGTCAAGCTGATTTTTCTTGGCAGCTCGTTTTTGCGCGCTCTACGGATAACATTGAAAGCGTTGCGACCGCTCGCGTGTGACGGAACTCGCACGTGCAATTTTTTTTTATTTCTGTGGAAGTGGGTGTTTTTCTACGTTTTTATTCGATTTTTTTGGTTATTTTTTTGCATGAAATCTTATTTTTGCAGATCACAACAAAATAAAGCCGCCCGTACCTCGAAAAATGGATAAATCGCTGAAAAAAAGGTATTTTTTAAAATTGTATTTAAAAAAATTATAATTCCGTTAATTTAACATTATTTTTCGAAACTTTTGCATAACATTAGCATTAATAAAAAGGAAAGCATAGAAACTAATGAAAATTTAGAAAAAAAGTGAGATTTTCGAAAAATAAATAAAAATTTGTGAAAAAAACGAAAATTTATTGAAATTCGATTTTTTCAGACGTGACAACGAATTACGGATGAAATAGAGGATGGCAAATGATCGGATTGATATTAGGTAAGATTTCAAAAGGATTGTATTGTTCCGCAAAATATATTTTCGTAGGTTAAACACAGAACTTTTCAGGTTCCAAGTTCTTCGAGCAGCAATGTCGATGTTTCTTCCCGATGATTAAACCTTCTATTGTTTCTTTTTTTTTACGAAAATATGTAAAAATAATAAATTGTTAACTATTTATTTTTTAACAAAACTATTGCAATATATTGATTTAATGATTTTCAGTTTCGGTCCTCTATGTTCAACGACGCTCCTTCGAATGCTGATTCTGAAAAATTAAGATTTAACTTACGAAAATAGTCATACACTCTTACGACAAGGCAACTGGAGCCTTCCCTTCTACTTCTTCCTTCTTCATTCAAAAAATGAGCATAATCGGGAAGAAACATCGACATTGCTGCTCGAAGAACTTGGAAACTGAAAAGTTCTGTGTTTAACCTACGAAAATATATTTTGGGGAACAATACAATCCTTTTGAAATCTTACCTAATATCAATGCGATCATTTTCCATCCTCTATTTCATCCGTAATTCGTTGTCACGTCTGAAAAAATAGAATTTCCATAAATTTTCGTTTTTTTTAATTTTTATTTATTTTTCGAAAATCTCACTTTTTTTCTAAATTTTCATTAGTTTCTATGCTTTCCTTTTTATTAATGCTAATGTTATGCAAAAGTTTCGAAAAATAATGTTAAATTAACGGAATTATAATTTTTTTAAATACAATTTTAAAAAATACCTTTTTTTCAGCGATTTATCCATTTTTCGAGGTGCGGGCGGCTTTATTTTGTTGTGATCTGCAAAAATAAGATTTCATGCAAAAAAATAACCAAAAAAATCGAATAAAAACGTAGAAAAACACCCACTTCCACAGAAATAAAAAAAAAATTGCACGTGCGAGTTCCGTCGCACGCGAGCGGTCGCAACGCTTTCAATGTTATCCTTAGAGCGCGCAAAAACGAGCTGCCAAGAAAAATCAGCTTGACAATATCATAGGTCGATTTTGTGTAAAAATTTTTTGTAAATCCTTGGATAAAAGGTTTCCTGGTTATATCTATATATCTATTTTATATCACCTATAAGAATTGTTAGAAGATATTTAACACATGATAAATTTAAACCGATCAGTAACATAAATTTTCAAAAAACGCTTGATGAAATCAAAAGATGAGAATTTTTTTGTATCTAGCTCGAGCAAAAAAAAAACAACATGGAATGCGACTTGCAGTAGAGTTGATGATGTCCCTGAGCCCTCAAGCAACAAATCGAGAGAAACAGAACATTGCCTGGTGAGACGCAGACTTCCAATAATCACTATGCGTTTTTTTGTGGCTATAAAAAGAAGAAATCCATTTTTTTTTTTCGATGTTTTTGTTCGGGATTATCAAAGTGTTTGAATATAAATAAAATGTTTACGAATTTATTGAATTTTTAAAAATAAAAGACTTGGTGTATCTTGATGGCGCAATTGGATGCACATGTTTCTGAAAGGTCAATGGTTCGAATCCTCTCAATTGTTGAATAGGTGTTTTGCAACTTTTTTCCAGTGAACAATGATCATCAAAAGTCCACAAACAAAACGATCTTTTTCTTCATCGAAGTTTGTTCTATTATTCACCATTTTTTTTTATTTCTCAATATTTGCTCAAGACAATTTTAAGAGACCATGTTCGGAATTTTCAGCATAAAACATACTAGGAAAAATAAATAATAAAAACACGTCATTTATGCATGGAAAAATAGATGAATGGATAGACACCGAATGTCGAAATTCTTAAATGGTGTGTGTTTGGGATGAGGGAGGGACGTGGCAAAAAAAATCTACAAAATGATATAATAATAGGTAGAATAACGATAATAATAATACAGGTTTTCAGGACGGAATTATGTTTTTTTTACGGTTTGAATGTTTGACCGAAACTTTTTTGAAATCCGTGTTTCAAATTGTATGTTTCATTTGTAAGGATGTTTCAGTTATGACCTACATATTTCTTATTTTCTTATTAAAGGAGGGCGTCCCGGAGCTAATGAATACGTCTGGGATGAAAATAGACTTCATACTCATTCCAAATCAGTTTTTGAAATTTTCTAAAACCACCTAGAAGTCGAGAAAACGCGCCTCAAAAAAATGGTCTAGAAGAAGAGTCTACAGGCAAAAACTAGTCCGCGGGCACGAAAAATCCAAAAAAATGAAAAAAGCATAAAAAAGGACAAATATAAGCATTTTTCATAATTATTTATTAACGAAACACGAAAAAAGCTGATAGGAAAAAGTTCGGCCAGATGGCCCATTTTTCTAGGCCATTGTTTTGAGGCTCGTTTTCTCGGCTTCTAGGTGGTTCTAGAAAATTTCAAATAAAAGATTTGGAATGAGAATGAAGTCTATTTTTATTTAAGGTACATTTATTAGCTCTAAAATAACAAAAAATAAATATGCCCATTTTTAAAATTTCTTAAATTTTTTACTGAAAACAAGAAGTATTACAAAAAATAAATTCATAAAAATTCGAGAGTATTTATATGTATCGACTATTCGGAAACTCGGTCATCCTTTAATAATATTTCAAAAGAAGGAAAACGAGAAAAAAAAACATAGTTCTTAAGTGTATGGTTTAGTTGTTTGGAAAAGCGGAAGAAGACGACTACGAGTGGATGTCAATTTGTGAGGAGAGGAATTTACAAAAAATATTGAATAAAGAAGGTGAAAGTTTTCTGGAAGATGTTGTTTTCATGATCAGAGTAAGAGGAAAGTGGGGGGGGGGGGGCTCCCGCAAATGATTGAAACAATTTTATACCAAATATCTGGCAAAAATATAATTTTTTAATTTTTTTTTAAAATTTGCAACACAAATCAACAGAAAAGAGCAGTTTTCAACAAAGTACGCAATTTTTCGTCATGGTGTACAGAGTACCGCTTCATTTTTTGATTTACAGTTATTACTGATGAATATAAGAGTCTGGAGTATTTCTTTCTGACAAAATCAGATAACTTCCTATTAAAATTTTCAAATCCGTTAATAAATATGTTTAGAATTTGTTCATTAAGTTTTTATTTTCAACATCTAACATTGGTGTGTGGCAATGGCTAGCAGAAATTTAATAAACTGCTTTTTTTCGGATTGGGACCAAAATAGGATAATGTTTCTAGTTTTTATAGTAATATTGAAAAGTTATGATTTTTTTGGGCAGTGACAACAAAAATATAGTGGCATATAAACCTAAAATAAAGTGGAACTCTGTCTTTAAAGCTGTGATTCATCTCGATTCTAAACAATCACTTTCCCACGAATGCCAGTGCCCTTAATTCGAAAACGTTTCAAAATTGGAATTTATTTTAAAATCCGCAAAATCTATAAATACACAAAAGATAACATTTGGATAATCGGGCGGTCAGAACATGGGTGGGATAATATGAAAATAAGCGTTTCAAATGATACATAATGATGGAAAAATGCCCAAAGAGATAGAGAATGGGAATTTCGGATGAACATTCATCCCCCACCCGCTGTTCCTTTTTTATATTTCGCAGATTTGCTTTTGGACATTTGACGGAGATGACACTCTCTCTCTCTCTATGTGTTTGTTGGTATATATCAAATGTACACACAAATCATGGAAGATTTTGAATGAATTGTGAATCAAAATTAATGAATGCATAAGAGATTTATTGGTGGAACGAAGGAGGGTTGTATTCGCATCTTTTCATGTTCTTTGAGACATTTTTTGGGTATTAATTGATGGCGTTAAAGAATACAGAAACATGAAGAAGCTGATGTCAATGGAATGGAGAAATAATAATAAAATTCCCACGAGTTTGTGATGAGTAATGCCCAGAATTAATCCAGAAAAAAACATCATTTACGATTATTTTTAGGAAACGCTATTGTATTTCAAAATTTCATTTTCATCTGCATCTTCTAAAACAGTACCGAAATTTGGAATAGTAAAAAAATACCCGTACAAAGTTCTTTCGAATTTCTGAAACTTCTTTCAAAAGTATCATCGTGGAATTGAACAAACTGGTACGCTGTCTTTAAAGAGGTTCCGGGAATATTTTATTATGATTCTGAAAAATAAATAAATACCTTTGAAACCTATGAACCTATAAGTACCTATGAAACATTTTAAAAACCACTAAAAAGTAGGAAATGCGGGCAAATAAAATGAAAAATGAAATGTGATCTTTGAATGAGCTCTTTTCACTGTAACCGTCTTTCCCATCATGTTCAAATGATTTTTTTCATGTTCATTTTGAATACATTCAATGAAATAAATAACAAATAAAGTTCTCAAAGTATTGTCATTCTTATCGAAACCTATTCTATTTTATTTTCGTTACAAAAACCAATATCTAGATTGGTTTTGTTTTGTTGTGACCGTAAATCTTGTGCTCTAGGGCATAGTTGCAGACTTAGCTGCACAAAAATGAGCAACCCAAGAAATTGAGTTTCAGTTGAATAAAAATCTTTAAACTTTATAATATAGGGTAAACAGATATTCCGTGTGTAAAGTGTTACACTGCCTTTAAAGTTGTCAAAAATGTTGAATGTTTATATGAATCCAGAAGAAAACAGAATCGATTTAAAGACATTTGTCATTAGGTTTATATAAATTGGTTACAAAAAAAGAATTGAAAAGAAATTGAAAAATACGGGCAAATTTCTGAAACATTTTCAGAAATTAAAAATCCACCCACTGTATAAAAAAGGCAAAAGATCACCAAGCAGCAGTTTCGGAAGCAAAAAAAACGATTCTGAAAATTGAGACGAGCTCAACTTCTCTCAAACATTGCTTTCTTCCTCTTACATCCTCCCATTTTCCATCTACATATTCAATTTCGTATTTCTTTCAGCTCACAAGGTATTTATTACGTGTTGCAACTAATACCAAGGAAATTCGAAAAAGGTACTTCGAAACGGGAAGCCGCCTAGTTCTAGGAGGTTCAAAGAGAACACAACACAATAAATAATAACAATAACATGGGCGGTTTGGAGTCGAGTCGGGGGCACCGATCGAATTACCACACCACCGCCACTTATGGCACGCTGTTGCGTAAGAGAAGGCTTTTTATTATTCAAAAACTAAATTACAACATCCAATTTTTGGACGTGTTGGAGTTGAACATATTCAGACAAAGTCTAGACATAGAGAACGAGGCGAAAACAATTGAATTATTCATCGATTTACATTATATTTATTTCGGTTCTGATGTCGGAAATAGGAATTTATTTGGGATTCATAAATTCATCTCTGGAAAAAATGAAAATTGAGAAAGAAAACGCACGCGGCTGTCGACAGTCAACAGACTGGAAAATTTGAAAAATTAAATTTCCCGCTAATTTTCCAGTGTGTTGAGTGTCAGCAGCTGCGTGCGTGCGTGCGGAGCGGCTGTGAGGTTGAGCAGCCCTCAAAAAGGCAATGATCAAGAATGTTTGAGTTGACAATAACAAAATTAATTTCGTTTGCTGATATTAAAACAATTTTATGAAAATTACAAAACAAAATAAATAGTGAGTGAAGTAACAACAAACCGTTCAAGCAAAACTTTTAAAGGAGCACTATACGCAAATTGTAAATATTGTTTAATAGGTTCAAAATTTAATTTTATATACCAGAATTATAATTTTATTTCAAAATTTCATTTCACATTAATTTTATATTATACACAATAAAAAAAATGGTGAAATAAGTGTGCACCCGGAATCGATCTTTCGGCTCACAAACCACCCTCACTTGCTCTCAGAAGTTCGATTCCGGGTGCCCTTCTTTATTGCATTTCTAGATTTTTGCAATTTTTCAACTATTGTTTCGAGTGCTCCCCTCCTTTAAATTCGAATTACATTAAAAAGAGATGTATGTAAGTAACAACAAAGAAACAACCAACCAAAATTCAAGTTCAAATTTTCATGAAAATGCTCATCTCGTTTACGTATTTGTTCAAACGGGTTAAGTGAAAACAAAGGATTACCATTCTTCTATTCCACTTGATGTTTGGCCGCTTTTTTACCTAACCATAAATTTGCATATGCACGAACGAAACGAACTGTTCGTTTTCACTTTATTGTCTGTTTTTTCTGGGTTTTTCGAATTTTTATATGTTAATCTAAAACCTAGTGACGTTTTGAAATGATTTGGGACTGGGTTTAGCATCAGACAAAAAAAAGATAGATGGTGAATCGAGAATCGTGTTAATAATGTACAAAAATTCAGAGAATGACGCTAAAACATGGATAATGTTTAAACACATCGAAGGTACAAGTTAATGATGAAAGTGAGCGTCATAAAATACACAAGACAAAAAGTTCGTTTGATAATGACTGGTTTTTTCAAAGAAAATTTAATTTGTAGTTTGATTTTCTTAGAAATTGAATCTGGACTTTTCTGGTTCTTATTTTGTAATGAAATTTCAATTCTTTCCTGAAAATATTCCAAAAAAAATGCATATATGTCTTTTAAATATTTTTTAAAATAAAAAGTAGAACTTCAAAATGAGTTCAAAAAGTCATCAGAATTTAATTAAATTCAACATTCTTCTTCTTCTTGAATTCCATTCGTAAATGATGAAAAACGACAACAAGAGGAACAAATTTTGAAAGAACATTTTCTGATGAAGTTCCTGCTTCCTATGTCTCATTGGCTATAACAATAGAAGAATTGAAATACTTGACGAAACGTAACAATAAACGCCTTATTTTGACAAAATTAACAAATTGAAAGATTCTTTGACAACAATTTGCATACTTGTTTAAAATATAAAGAAGAAAAAAAAGAGTTTAATTACCAGTATTTAACAAATAGAAAATCTTGTCCCCCCGAGAGTCAAAAGTGCTAACAAAGCACACTTGTTAATAGCAATATCATCAACATCATCATCTCTAACGTTTTTTTATTTGTTTTGTACATCCTAAATACATTATATGACAAACACTTATTACTCTATTTTTTGTCTTCTTCTTTTTCACTTTCACATATGTGTGACAGATGCCTCCTCCGGCTCCAGAATCTCATCAAACATTTTACGCGTCGGGATTTGCATTGTCAAATTGTTGGCAAATTGCGGATGGACTCGCGACGGATCGATACCATGTTTTTTGCAGGTGTCGCAACGATCGAGACCACGGGAGATTATTGAGACGACGATCTGAAATTTCGAGGTTTTTAGTTTCGCGGAAAACGCTTATTTATGGAGATCTAATTTGTTCAGTTTACCGAAGGACGTCTTTGGAGACTATTAAAGGAGGGCTTTACGGAGATAATAAAAAAGGAGGGCTTTACGGAAATAATAAATGTACCTTAAATGAAAATAAACGTCATTCTCATTCCAAATCAGTTTTTAAAATTTTCTAAAACAGCCTAGAAGTCGAGAAAACACGTCTCAAAACAACGGCCTAGAAAAAGTGTCCACCTGACCGAACTTTTTCCTATGAGCTTTTTTCGTGTTTCGTTAATAAATAGTTATGAAGAATGCTTATATTTGTCCTTTTTTGTTTTTTTTTCATTTTAAATTTATGTTTTTTTTCCTTTTTTTGGACTTTTCATGCCTGCGGATTAGATTTCTCAGGTAGACACACTTTTTCTAGGCCATTGTTTTGATGCGCATTTTCTCGGCCTCTAGGTGGTTTTAGAAAATTTTAAAAACAGATTTGGAATGAGTATGAAATCTATTTTCATCCCAGACGCATTCATTAGCTCCGTAAATTCCTCCTTTGAATCATGTGGTGTGGTAAACTATGCATAATGATGAAAATAGTTTAAATATGATATTTTTAAAAGCGTTCAATGACTTCTCATTAAATAAACTCTCGCGGACCAGATTTCGAAATTTTTTCTAGACCATTCGCAGAAATATTCTGGCACTTCGAACGTTTTAATCTGACTTATTCCAAAATAAATAAATATACCGTTTATGAATCTACGAAAAAACTAATAATCATGCATAAAATTGCAAAAAAAGAAACGTGAAAACAATTACAATAGTTGTCTCATTTCTGCATTGAAATATTCGCAAAAATTGTAGTTTCTATAAATATTCACTAACAATTTCGTAATGGCAAAAAGGTTCAAAATTACAATTCAAGGTACCGGCTAGCAATAGAATATCTGTTTTAAAAAACTCAACAACTTCTCGAGAGGAATTGTATTTTCGTAAAGAGTTTAAAGAAACATTTTTTTTTGAAAATCCTTCCGACCAACACTGTAATTCCACAAATAATTTTCCACAGATGACCCGTCAAATATTTTTGAAGAGGAGCAAGAAAAACAACGGCTATTGTCAATGTTGGAGAAAGAAGAAAAAGAAATAGGTAGGAGAAATTAGTGAGCACCGAAATTTAAAAATAAATCATTAATTTTCAAATTTATAGACACGGTGATGAGAGCATTCCAATTGAGGCGTGAAAAACTTCAGACTATAAAGAGACGTGTGCTCTTCGGTGATTTTGAAGCTGTTAAAGAGATAATGACTCACGAACAAGCTACCGAGGAGATGAAACTAGAAACGTTTCGAGGTCTACAAAGGGTTGGTCTATCGGACGAGGATTCAAATGAAATGTATGAACACAAGAAGGATGCGGTTAATTTGGTAATCGTTATTTAAAAATGAGGGGTGCACTTGGTGAATTATTTATTTAAAGGATCAATTGAAAGACGAAAAGGAACCTGAAACTAATTGGAACAATCTGCCAGAAGAACTCAAAGTGATGATTATTAAAGAGCTTGATATTACATCGAGGTAATTTATTTCAAAAAGCTTAAAATGTAGAAACTTTGCTTTAGATTCAGACTTGGATTTTGTTCGAATTTCGATCAAGCACTGGTTAGCAGAGTAAAAATTAAAACGAACAGTATCGATATTTCTCCGTAATTTCAAAATTAAGCTTCCAGATTACCAAAAAATCAATATTTCAGAAACACATTTGAACTAAACTATGAAGAAGATCAATCCTTCACTGTTGAATGGTTCAACCATCCTGCACCATACTCGTCTCATATTAGTTACAAAGGAAATTTGTCCAAAAGGACATTATTCATCAACACTCCATTGCGTGAAAACATCATAAAGCAAATCATGGATTTGAATAATACGATTGTTCCACTTCCGCAGTTGAGATTGGTACGTCGCTTCTAAAAATTAAGCCTATCGGTGATATCAATCGGTTTTTATAAGCAATACTTTCTTTTTCTAATTTTTACTAAAAATGCAAAAATGGAATTAAAGGCAGCTGTTCAGTTAATTTTACCCTATATGATCTTAGTTTCAAAAATTAGAGCGTTCTCTCATTAGTACAATGCAATTTATGCGAAATCACACCGATCAATACACGCGTCATAGCAGCGCTCCAAAGTTGAAAAAATCAAAATTGGAATTGGCGCGTGTCCGTGCGACGCGGTCTGTGTCCGTGCAACGCGGTCGGAATTGGCGCGAAACACAATTATTTGAATGTGGCTACATATTGGTTTGTTCTTTGGACCACCAGGGCTACCATTCAAATTTTGATTTTTTGTCTTGAATTTGGATCGTGTTAACTGATAAGCTGCCTTTAATACATTAAAACAATATTAGAATTGTGGTAAAATCAGTCACATTACAAACTCTGAAAATTACAGGAAATAGGATATAAAGAACGCACGGATGAGTTTTTCACTTGGCTATGTGATAATTTTAATATCAATCCATTGAATCTTGATATTATATTAGAAGAATTAGTGCTCGACGACGGAATACGGGATTTTCTTGAGTATAATCTCTATCGATGGCCTGCTGCAGAACTCTATTTTTACGTGCATAATTGTTCTTCTATAGTTCCTTATTTCAGTGATCCAAAGGTAAGCAGCTCAATTCTCGTGAATAACAAAAAGTTTGCAGATAGGTGAAAAAGTCAGCGGAATATATTCTTGTTATGACCAAAGTGGCGAAGAAGTTCTGAGATATGTACGAAATGCCACTTTTATGAGGTTTACAGATTCTAGTTATCCAGTTGAAGAAGTTAAATGGTGGTTGAAAGTAAGTGCAGGCATTTTTAAATAAGATAAGTATTTTGGTTTAGCTAATTTATAAATAGGTTCCCATGGGATTCCCACTGCCTTTCAACAGATTTTCTTAATGTTTTTTTGCATAGGATTGGCTCGAGAGAAAGGAATACATAATCCATATTTTCGAGGTTCGATTTGATGATGATTCAATAACTGATCTTGCAGATGTTATGGAAGTTGTTGGGCATTGTGTTAGCGAGTAAGTGGGAGAACCAAATCAACAGAAGAAAATATTTTTTAAAGACGAGAAAAGTAACGAAAAATAAAATAAAACAAGCGTTTTTAAAAACAATCTCGAGCAAAAATAATAAAATGAAACTGTAAGCAAAACATTTTTTGCACCTTTACCCATTTTTTAAAATATCCTACATTCTCTCGTTCAGAACTATTCACAATGGAAAATTTTGGAGAATGAAAGTAAAGAAAAATGACGACGAAATTGCAATCATTCTTCTTTATCAATCCCGAATTGTTGTTTGTGAGCTCGATGAGGAAGAAGATATGATATCGTGGCTTAAATTTGAAGAATGAACATGTTTTTATCAGAATTTGGTTCCCATTTACGGTTGTTTTTGGCAAAATATGAATTCTTCAACGTTTATTCGTAAAAGACTATTTTAATTACGACTTGCCTCATTGATTAATAAAAGTTATTCTAAAATTGTATATGGCGAGTGAGAAATTCAGAATTTGGTTATCGGTAATGATGAATTTGTCAGAACTTAAAGACAGCTGTTCAGTTAATTTGACCCTACCTGGTTTTAGTTTCAAAAATTAGAGCGTACTCTAATTAATACAATGCAATTTATGCGAAATCACACCAATAAATACACGCGTCATAGTAGCGGTTCAAAGTTGAAAAAATCAAAATTTTGAATTGCCGCGTGTCCGTGCGACGCGGTCGGTGTCCGTGCAACGCGGTCGAAATTGGCGCGAAACACAATTATTTGAATTTGGATACATATTGGCATTGTTCTTTGGACCACCTTGGATTCCATTCGAATTTTGAATTTTTGCCTAGATTTTGGATCGTGTTAACTGACAAGCTGCCTTTAATCAAATTTTTGGTCTTTTTAATTTTGGTTAACGCTCATATATTAAACGGGAGCTCCCGGAAATCAAACAGCTTTGAATTATTAAAATATATCACCTGGTCATTAAACGAAGCAGAAAATTCGCAAGGCCTTGGATGTGAAACTGGTGCAATCTCTTCTGGTCTTATCTCCACAATCCCTGCTTCTATTTTCTTTTTCTTCTTCACTTCCCAATTCGATTTTTCAAATCGAAATGAGACGATGAAGTACAAATTCGAAACTACTAGGAGAACTGCCAGTAACAACCATATAAACCTGAAAGTCAATTGGGATTTTGATTTCAGTAAGAAAATCACACTACCTCCAATGACTCCAATCATCTTCGAAAATCAAAACTAGATGAAAAATATTCGATAAAATTCCTGCGAACACAAATAAGAGCAAGAAACAGCGCACCATTATTGGGAGATAATATTGACTTAAATTATGATTTCAAAAAAATTGGATAGAAAGGAATATATACCCAGATACAATTTGTGATGCTTTGAAAACAGATGGCCAAGTGAGGGACGTTAGAATAGAGAGAATGAGAAAAACTACCAAGTTTACTGAGGGTGATAACCTGAAAAAATATAATTATAATTTTGCGAAACTAAAAATTTAGAAAAATTATTCGAAACAAAATGTTTTCGGATTTTTCAGTAAATTTTCAGTTTAAGAATGTATAGCTGAGGCATGGAAATATAATTTTAACTTTTCGAAAATTATTAATTGAATTATCTTGCACTTCTGTTTCTTTTTTTTAAACTATAATAAAAATTATTAAAAAATGATGAGAAATTAAAAAAAAAACTTTCTAAGTAATTCTTAGTCGATAAAAGTGATTTTTATCGAGTTTTGTGATTTTTCAGTTTTTTAAAGATTTTTTATTAAGTTTCTCTGCATTTTTAACAATTTTTATTATAGTTACATACCACTTTTTATTGGCTTCAAAATGAGCTATAAAGCTTTAAATTTGGTTGAGTCGTTCACGAGTTACAGTTATTCAAGCTTGTCAACTTCAGTCTGCAGCAATCACACACCCTACACGCATACGTGACGTCACATGCGCATATCTCAGGCATACCTTCGTATTTCCCTATAATTTTTTCAGAACTCATAATTCTGATTTTCACCGTTCATTTAAACCTCATTTCGACCGATGGTTTGGGTAAACTTCAAATTATTTCCCTAGTCTGTGAAATTTTGCATAAATTTCGTTCGAATTTTTGGGGAAAAATTGAATTTGTTCAAACTATAGGGTTGAATTATGTAATACACTCCCTTTCAAAATTTAATATTTTTAGGCTTATAGTTTGAAATTCAGAAAGATCGGGCTCAATAAAAACTTACTCAAACGAAAAACAAATCAAAAACATCAACGCCGACCCGAACGACGACACAGAAGCTAATACCCGAATCGATCCATGAGTCGTCCAATTATTCTTATGTTCAATCACCCAACTTGTTCCGAGCTTCGATGCACCCGAAACTAACATCATTCCAGAAACCGACCATCCAATTTCGATCAAATTCATTTTGAAAACATCCGAAAAATAGATAAATGAGTACTGTAAAGTCGTTTGAAACACTAGAAAATGTACGAGAATATTGGCGATTATAGATCTGAATTGTGGGCATTGGAACATTGTCTAAAATGGAAAATTATTTTGAAATGTTTCTAAAAAATAAATCAAACCTCAATACACAACTTATCCATTCTTGTCGACTGATTTTCTCTAAAGATTCGAATTATTTCAGGCTCTGAAACGTTACCATGCCGAATTGGGGACTCTCTGAAAATTAGTTTGTGTTTTTATTCGAATTTTTCGACAGCTCTCACTTGTAAAAATAAAAAAATAAACATGTAACTGAAATTGTGGCCAAAAATTGGAGATAAAATAGTGATGGCCATCCAAAAGGTGAAGAGGCAAAATATGCAAAAATTGGAAAGCAAATAACTGGTGAAAACTGAAAATTTCTCGGTTATTCAATTGTTTAGATTACGGAAAAATAATACCTGCATAAAAACAGAAGTTACTAAAAAACAAAAGTGGTCATTTTTCCTGGTCGACCATTTTCGAATAACGTTGGGAATTAGAAGAATTGGCGCGGTGCAGCCCTAAATTTTAAAGAATTTTTAAAAAATGGGAAAATTAGAAAAAAAACTTGTAAAAATTGCAGAAGCACTACTGGAAAATATCCGAAATATGCTGCCCATGGTATAAATGCTATAAAAATCGATGAGAAGACGCCTGAAATTGAGGCGATTCGACGATAGCCGTATTTCTGGAAACGTGGAAACGTTATAGATTTTAATAGTGTATCTGATTTTAAAAAAAAACGAACCTGACATAAAATCCAAAACGGATAAAAACATAATAAAGTTCCTAGTGATGGTATTGAGAATAATAATGAGAGTTGAGGAGGGGTGTATGTAAACCAGCTTGATCGGAAATCTTCCATTTGTTTGAAGATTTCTTCTCGTAGTTCGGTTACTAAAAAAATGTATTATTTATTTTTTACTTTAAGATATACTATATTTTCAAGAGAAATGGTGAAGGAAAAACCAGACCCAACTTCATGTTCACATGCTCGCAGCTCACGAATTTATTGCTCATTCATATTGACAGCTTCATATTTTTAGTTCTGATCCAAAAACTATTCAGAAACTTTATATTTACATTTTAACAACCTTTTGGAGCTGATAAAAGTGTTGTAATAAATTTTTAGGAAATTTTGATCTTCCGTTACTACCTGATTTTGGATATCGTATGAAAAACTATAAAATTTCCACTTTTTTGTTGGAAAAACAGTCAAAATAGAAAAATTATCTAGAATCAGTTTACTTGTTTATTTGTTCAGCCTTAGCTACATTCCATACCGAAAAATTAGAGTTCTAGATTAAGATTAGCTCATTTTATGCGAAAAAGTTCACATTTTGTCGGATCCAAAACTAAAAAAATAAAAAGTGGGTCCTCAAAACCGTTCTATAAAAATTGCTTATCTATTTTCAAACTTTTAAATTGAATATATGTTTGAGGTAAGATTCGAACTTTCATTCAACCAAACTTCTTATGAAAACTTCTTATGAAAATTGGGCGGTCAGTACAATAATGCTGAAAAATGTAAACTGAAACCCGCGAGAAAAGTGGGGAAAATAGTTTAAAACAATACTTTAGAATAAGAAATTGACTGAAAATTTCAGAATTTAGCTATTCTGAAACCAAATTTTTGAAGTCGAAGTTCCAAATTCGTAGAAATTTTTCAAAACAAAATTTGTTTTGTTTTTTTTTTTAAATAATTCTTAAAGTTTCAAAGTTTAATAAACTCTTTTTCGGGAGCTCCCGATTATATTTCAAAAAATTTATAGAAATTCCAATTTTTGTTTTTAGAAAATGTATTTTAACTAAAAAATTTAAATCCCTACTCACCCTCCTGCACATTGCTCATATTCCATTCTCTCTCCGAAAATCCATTGTCATTTTTCCAACAAATAACAGCAAAATTGATCAAAATTGAATTGATAAAAACGATCGAATTGAGCAAAACAACGACAAATATCAGCAAAAACCTCGTATGATGTAAAAACGATTTATAGGCCGGAACTTGGCCCGCTGAATTTCTGCGAGTGGCGGAGAAAAATGGTCTGAAAGTTTTATTTGGAAAATCTGAGACCTTTTATAAAATACCTTTTAGTTTTAGTAATCATTGGTCTTTCTTTTCATGTTGTTTTAGTTTCTGCAATTTTGGAAAATGTGTACATTTTGATAATCATTTGAATAATGGGAAGGAAAAGCTAGAAAAGGTCAAAAGTGTGCAATAATAATGCAAGCAATGCCTTTTCACGAAAATTCAGGTATTCACAAGTGTTTTGTATTTGAATTTCAATAGGTCGGGCAATCGAATCGAAACGGCATGATGGCGAGAGAAATGTTTATACATACATTCATGGTTTGATTCCGTATTTAATACGGAATACAATGAGCATCAATTTCCGGAATAGGGTTTGGGTACAGGAGATCGTTCGAGATTTTTAAAGGTGTTCTTCACTATTTATGTGTTTTCATTTCATTTTCACCTTATTCAAAAGAAATTTCCATTTCTTAGTATTTACTATAACACCCCATTTTAAAACCCAAGGCGCATGAGATGGCCTAACAATTTCAAACACTCACATTCGTATGCTCTCGCGTTGCCGATCAGTTAGCCCATTTCATGCGAGCGCGTTGCCGATCAGTTAGCCCATTTCATGCGATTGAGACTTTAAAACGGGGTGTTCGAGTACTAAAAAAAGACATTTTCCTAATTTTTTCTTCCATGTGGTTTAAAATGCGACAAATAAGATGATATGAAAACTTTAAAATATTGAAGAACACCTTTAATTTTTAAGAAGAAAAAAAAGTCAATAACCTTTTCGGTTTATGACTGGAACAAGCAAACACAGAAGCCCCTCTCCGAACTTCGAAGACGTGCTCAAAGGATCATGAAAAATCAATTTTTTGAAAAAATTTGGATAGTAAGTACTCCATCATAATTTCCCAAGAAAAGATTGCGTTCGAAGCGCGCAAAATTGAGAGCTCAAAAAAAAAACTAAATCATTAAATTTCTGAAATTAAAGGAGAGCTTTACGGAGCTATTAAATGCATCTGAGATAAAAATAGACTTCATACTCATTCCAAATCTGTTTTTAAAATTTTCTAAAACCACCTAGAAGTCGAGAAAACGCGCCTCAAAACAATGGCCTAGAAAAAGGGGCCACCGGCGAAAAATCCAAAAAAATGAAAAACATACATTCAAATGGAAAACATACATTCAAATGGAAAAAAAACATTAAAAAAAGGACTAATATAACCATTCTGAATAACTATTTATTATCGAAGCACGAAAAAAGCTCATAGGAAAAAGTTCGGCCAGGTGGTCACTTTTTCTAGGCCATGTTTTGAGGCGTGTTTTCTCGGCTTCTAAGTGGTTTTAGAAAATTTTAAAATCAGATTTGGAATGAGAATGAAGTCTATTTTCATTTAAGGCACATTTATTATCTCCGAGCCCTCCTTTAATTTCATTTTGTTTGGATTAAATATAGACACCGGAAAAAATAATTGAAAAAACGAGCATCATCTATGTGAACTTTCAGGAACGAAACAAAATGGGACAAGAACAGAAAAAAAAACGGAGAAAAGATGATACAAACAAAACATGTACAAACATTATTATGAATGTCAATACTTTGACTCAAAACCGCCGGTTGTTGTAAAATGCAAATGTGTCCCAATTTTTGGTGGTTTTAGTCATCAATGTTTTCAACTACTTCCATTGATAAAAAAATTAATATTAATAGTAAAACTTCGAAAATCAAATTGATTTCAAATCTAAACGGAAATTTTTCAAAAATTCCCAAAAAAAAACAATATACACAACTAATCCAATTTTTTTCTCAATTAGGTCGAAAAATCACCACAAAAATCCGACCAGATTTTGTGATTTTATTGCCACTGAAACAGCAAATGTGTGCGATTTTGTTGAAGAAAAAAAAATTAACCAACAGTTTTATAGCTCAAAAAAAAAGAAAGAAAATCAATCAAAAAATCTAGAAAAAAAACAAGAAAGAAAGAAAGCAAGCTCCTCCCGTAAACATCAACAAAAAACGATGAAAAATGACAAAAATTATATGAATTCCAGATGTTCTTGTCAAGCGAAAAAAAAACGATACTAAATTATTTTTTAGACATGAAAAAAATCCTACAGAGACTAGTGTAATTTCTAAGAAAAAACAATCCTAAATGTGCATTTCTATTCTAAAAATTTGGTAAAATGCATGGCCATTTCGTAAGCACCGAAGAAGACGAATCCACCACCGGAGATCCACATGACACGTGGAACAATTCCAGAATAGAGACCGGACATACCGCCAGATGTGTAGACCTGAAATCTATCTTCTTTATCGATTTTAAGATAAGCTGCAACTATGTTTCCAAATTCATAAAAACTTAGAAGAAGTGCATCTTAACGATAGTGTATCATTGACTTCTTTGGAATTCTGTTTTTAGCACTAGAAAATTAAATTATTTTAGAAAAATAATATTGAGGCTAATCCACTTCTTTGTCAGAATCTAATATACTCAAAAACATTTAATTTAAGAAAAGCGCACGTCTCTCAAAGTTGCCAAAATCGTCGGCGGTGGACTCCTTTTCGTCAGCATAATCCTTGTCTTCGCCACATCTAACGGCGTCGTCAATGCAGCAGCAATACATCCAGCAATGCTTCCACAAGCCGCACCTTCCAACGGGCTACATTTTCCATTTTTCTGAAAAGAAACATTTAAAATCATTTAGAGGAAACCCTTCAATCCAAACCTTTTTCGTTGCAACCGTCCGTTTCAATCCTTCCCAAATTGGAAACTGAATAATCGAGAACGGAATTTCTCTGGCTACCGTGCTTCCGTATCCTTGATAGAATCCTTTCAAACCTTTTGCTTCGATAATCTCTTTACAAATAACCGTCAGTTTTGCATTTTCTCGAACTTGACTTCGCTGTTTGCACAATTCGGTTGGTACACGTACGGCACATGCCGCTATTTCAGCTAAGCTCGCGGAAAACGCATCAATCAGATGCTCTTTGCCAGATGATGTCACTGGAAAATATCAACATTTTGTATATTTAATGGAGCGCAAGATGAGCTATAAAATTATTGCTGATTTCTTACCTTGCTTCAGCGTTGTATTAATATATTTATAAGTGAGGAAGAAAATTGCAGCACCGGGAGCCGATCCAACCATCACAGAGCTCATTCCCCTGAAAAACAAACAAAAAAATGTTAGGATTACTTTTAACGCCAATCTTTCTAGATAATTAACGCCGGTAAGACTCCTTTCACTATCGCACCAGCTACCAGCAAACAATTCGATTAAGACGAAGGACTGCTGAGTTTCATATGATGCTTTTCAGAACATTTTTACATGCGAGAATTGAACCCGCGACCTTTCGGACGGCAGCGAAAAACACTACCACAAGACCGAGGCCATCATTGTAACACACTCTCCAAACTGCACTTATGTTTGTACGTTTTGTGTTCTCCCACATCTTTCCCGTTTTTCTCTTTTTTTTGAATTCAAAACTAACCTATAAATATCTTTAAATCCCCCGGCTGCTAGAAAACCCTGTTTTGACTGCATCCTAGATTTTATTGTATCTAATGGATATAACCCAATATCAACCGCCAAACCCGCTGTAGCCCCGCAAACCAACCATCTAACCACGTTTCCATCATCTGACATTTTCTCAAAAAAAAAAATTCGATATGTTCACAAAAACATTTGAATAATAGATATCAGAACGGTCGGCCGAATCAAAAAAAGAAATCGAAGTGAAAAACAAAAAACTAATAAATAAAATATTTATGAATTTTTGAAACGTATTGAATCATGGCACAAATTGAAACTATCTTCCCGTAGCGATTGTATCCAGTGTTTTTGTTTCTGAAAATTCAAGTTGCTCTCTTATTTCTGCAATTTTTAACCATTTTACAATGAACAATAAATAAAGAACATACAGAAAAACATTAGATTTATCAGAAATAGATATAACAAAGTTCGAAAAAAAATATGTAGACGTTAGAAGCACAAATGAGAGTTTTACATTTTTTAAAGAAAACAAGGGACTTTTTTCGGAAGAAAATATAAAATTAAATTATATATTTGGAACAATGCCAAATATGTCGAAGATCCTTCAGAAGACGCGATGTCGACGGATGATGAAACTGTCGAACCTGTATGAAAAAAAGGTACAATTGAATACAAAAATTATAACATGAAAAAATCAATGAAATTGCATGTTCAGTATTCGGATAAAAATTCTAGATATATTTTGGACGTTCTAAATTTACAAAACACTTTCGTCGGAATAACCAATTCATAACAAGCCACCGCATCTCAGGATGATAAAATTCAGATTAAAAAGGTGATTCACTAATTATTACATTCAAAAATAATATCAAGAATCATAAAATATAAACAGCACTATATTACAAAAGCACCCACAGAGAACTTTGGTTTTTAGAAACGAATTATTTTTTGAACAATTTCGTACCGCAAAAAAATTGAACATTGTGAAAAAATATAAATTTTCAAATAATCTGGTAGACTCAATGTCTTGAATATAAGAATTTATACGTTTAGGAAAATTAAACAATATAAAAGAAACCTATAAAAATATGAAATAAGGAAGGTTATTATATTAATTTCGAATTCATTAATTTTTAAAAGAATAAAAACAACTGGATATGTATCGACGAAATATTGTTTTAGACAAGTGATAATGTTCTTATAACAATATTTTCCATAAATTCAAGATGAACTAGTGTACATATGAATAAGACACAAAACCTCTATATTTCGCGAGTACAAATTAAAATCCCGTTTCTTTTAGAATACAAAATGTTTTTTTAAAACTTTAATGGACTCATATCAAATGCCTTAAACAGGTAAATTGTGTTTAGGGAACTTTTTCAGAACAGAACATGACGATGACGATATGCTTAGCAAATGTATGTTACACAACCAATTTCCTAGGTTTTATGAAGAACTACATAAAAATGGAGATTCAGAGGTCTGGTAATATGAAAAAAATACCATGATCAAGATCACATTTTTAAAAACAGATTCATTAACACATGAAGACCGCTAATTTCATACCCATTTTTTAACCACATTGGACCCATACTATTCTTATTTTCACATTAAAAAAAGAACTTCATGAACCAGTAAAAATCACAGTTTTACACAATATTTTCGATGAAATAAATAATACAATTTCCCTAGCCATTACACTTTGGAAACTGAAAAAAAAGAAAAGAAATACACAACGAAAAGAGGCATGATATATCAACGTTTGCTAAATTCAAAAAACTTACATTTTTGAGATCCTCGACAATAATTGGCACAAATAGTTAAGAAAATTATGAACTTGAAACAAAGTGATAAAAGAAAGGAATAACCTGGAAAATTGTAGAACTTTTTGGGTAATACATGAAATATACTTACTGTGATTACTTTATAAGCGATAAACTTCAATGAATATAAGATTTTTCTTCAAATTTAATAGCGACGACTTCTTCTTGGTGATGGACTTCGAGAATAAGATCTGTAAAAAATTATAATTTTCAAACGAAACGCCTTGATTTTTTTCTTGCAAAGTATTTATTTACTTTTGTATAATATTTTTTAAAAAAAATGTTTCCAGTGCCCATTTTTTAAAAATTTAATACGAACAACTATATAACTTCTATTATACCTGCTGCGACTGCGTCTTCTTCTCTTACGATCCCTTTCCCGACTTCGTGATCGATCTCTATGAGACTTTGACCTCGATGAATATCCCTTCGATTCCAACCCTTTCAAAGTTTCCTGCAACGTATAAACCAATTGCAGGCATCTTTCATCATGTCCAGCTCGACTGTGTTTTATCAAATCAATCGCTGTCAATATAGTCTCCGATGCACCTTTTATATCACCAACTTGGGCATCAGCAACCGCTCTCGTTATCGCCGACGTCGAAACGGTTCTATTTCTATTCATCACATCTTCAAATTCAGCTTCAGATAGTGGTGGACCATGCATTCCAGGGAACATTGATGGATTTACATGTACTGGCGCCATTCCATTTGCTGGCGGTCTCATTCCAGCATTCATTTGAATCATTGAATGAAGACCAGGAATTCCAACATTTGGAGCACCACCCATTGGAGCTCCCATTTGTCTTTGTCCTTGATATCCCATTACACCTGGTGGTGGTGCATTCATTCCCATTCCTAATCCCATTGATGGATTCATTTGTCCACCTCCAAATGGCTGTTGCTGTGGTTGAATATTTGGTTGTTGCATCATTGGCTGTCCAATTGGTCCTTGTCCCATTAATGATTGTGGTGGTCCTCTGTTCATCATTGGTTGTTGTTGGTGATGTTGTGGTTGATGATGCTGTTGCTGTTGGATAGGTTGCCCATTGATTTGCAATCTCATCTGAACAACCGGTGGTGGTCCAGCGTTACTCATCAATGGTTGTTGTGGACGCATCATCTGAGTATTTTGCATCATGAGTGGTGGTGGTCCGCCTCCAGGTCTTGACATTTGATTGGAACCCATGTTTGAACCACCAGCTCCAATTCTTATTGTTCCCATATTAACACAACTATCATCAGTCTAAAAAGAACATTTTACTTTGCTTCAGAATACTATCTGTTACCTTTTTCTTCTGCTCGGTCCTAGTTTGCGATTTTGCTTGTGCCTCTTCCAATTTCGCCTGGTTCGCTTTATTATAAGACAAAACAGTCGGAGTTTGTCCGTGGATCTGTTGTCTTGGAAGGGTTTCCATAAGCATTTTAACAGCAGTGTCAGAATTGAAAACCACCAATGCGTACCCTTTACTCTGGCCGTTTGTACGATTCTCAAAGAATTTCATGTCCGCAAACTGCGAGAACGGGATACCGGTGTTTGCTAATGCTTTCTGAAAACAGTTTCGCTTTTAAAACAACATGTCATAAATTTACCAGCAAATCAGCATCAGTTGTATACCATAACAAATTGCCAACATAGACGCAATACTTCTTTCCGTCATTTTTCGGAGCACTGAAAGTGAATGTGGTGGTGATTTGCGGTTTTGGTGTTGGCGTCGGAGTCACAACTTCGGATTTAGGTGGAAAAACTTCAACGGTTGTATTAGACGGCGCAATCACGTCGTCGTAAAGATCAATTTCATCTTTTACGTCTTTTCTGGAACTTTTGGCAGGAATTGTTGCAAATTTCAAGCTTTTTAACAACTTACGGATCTTCATCCAGCAAAACGTTTTCATCGATTGGCTCATCGTGATCATTCCCATCTCCCGCGTCACCCAATAAAACGGATTCATCAATCTCCGTCATTTCTGAAAAGCAACAACGATATCATGATTTAATCAAATTTATTATATTAAATGAACATATAACAATTAATAAATAATTAACAATAATAATTATTAAATTTCGTGGAACCTAAATAACAATTTTTAAAAATCAAAGCGACAAATTCGAAAGCGTCAAAATCTCACTAAACACAAGGCGATAGCGTTGCTTTGTAGTGTCGTAGTGACGATCGTAATTTTCGCTCCGAAACGCAGCTTCATTTTTTGGTATGTGTTTCTTAATCACTGTATTTTTTTCTCGAGGCCATAACATATTTTTTTGGTGTCGCTCCTTTGATAATTACAGTAACCTTCTTCCGTTTGTTTTTTTATTTTTAAATAATGTTTTATCAAAATTTTATCGTAAAATGACAGATGTCATCGCACATAAAGGATGTACAATCGACATCTCAACCACGTGGTAACGTTGTTTTACTCGGAGAAGAACATATCCCTCGGAATTCAGTGAGATTTTTTTTTCAAAATTTAAAAATAAATTATTTTTAATTTCAGGCTCTTGTTTGCGATGACGATGATGTAGATGTTGTAGAAGTAGAAGATCACATCGCCGTTGCAGCAGAAGATATCCCATGTGATGTTATGGATCCATTTTTCTATTCTACAGTAAATTTAGAAGCTGTTAATAAGGATCAGTAAGTCTTGATGTGTAACTTAAAAATAAACTAGTATATATAATTATTCAGTTCAACTTGTCATCATTGTGGAGAAGATTTGACCGGTAAACGGTTTTATAATCATTTGTTCGATTATCACGGATACACGAAACAACAACTTGAAATTATGAAAAGTCAGAAAAGAATGGAATTGGTTAAGAAAAGAGCAGACGTGTGTTAAATTCGTTTTATTTATAAAAATGTTAAATTCAGGAAAGACCGAATTCGAAACGGAGACTTAATGTCTACGTCTGTGAGTGTGGAGCTCAGTTTACTTCGAAGCAAGGTTTATCGAGTCATAAGGTCAGAATTTCAGTAAATTAACGTTTATTTCTTGTTCTTTTGTTTTCAGCAGAAACTACATGATTCACAAAACAAACAAAACATACCATCCGATAATATAGTATGCCCAAGTTATGGATGCGAAACAACGTAATTTTACATTAATTTTCCCTAGAATCAAAAATTTTCAGTTTTCCAACATATATTGACTTGGCAATTCATGTAGATTCGAATCATCGAAACTTGGTGACAGTCCCAGACGCTTTCCGAATTCGTCGCGATGTTTTTTCAGACAAAATGTCATTTTTGGTATTTAATTAAAAATAATTTCATGGTTTAAAAAAATATTTTTTCTTTAGAAGTGGAAGAGGAAAATGGAAAGAGTTAGCAAGTCCGATTTTTTCTTCAGAACATCACAGAAAGTATTGTAAGTAAGCTAAAGTACACTAAATATGCATAATCTAAAAATTGAAAGGTTTGCCACAAAGTCAAGTCTTTACAAGTGTTATTTCTCAAATTCACGTGGAAAATCTCATGGCGGAAGATGTGAACAATGTCCGGCATTTATTAGGGTAATATATTATTTTGAATGAAACTGAAAAATCAAGATTTTATTCAGCTTTGTGAACGTCATAGTGGAAGATTCGAGGTGGTCGCTTGTTTTGGACACCTTGGACATGAACATGAAACAGAAACTGATGAAGCTCGCGAGTTGAGAGAATTGAAATGGAAAGAAATTGAGATTAAAACGCGAGAAGAGGAAGAGGAAAGGTTACGAAGGCCTACAGATGGTGAACAAGCTGTTGTGGTTGTTGATAGGTCGATGTTGAAAGATGATGATGAGCAGGCAGATGCAAACCGGCCACCGAATCAGGTTTCAGATGAACAGATAATTTATGGTATGATATTTTAGACACTAGAAAAAAAAACATTTTAAAAAATTATTACAACAGGCCAGATATCCAAATAATTATTTTAGTTCCTTTCGATATCAAAATTAGTTTTTGAATTTAAATTATAGTTTCGTACTTTAAAAAATTAATACATAATTGTTAAGTTACGAGAATATGTAAATTTTGGCAATTTATTTGAAAAATAGAATAAAATCAATATATATTAAAAATTTTCTAAAATCCAATTTTTGGTATTTGACTTACTTAATACTTTCGAAAGTAGAGCATTTTCGTTAAGGCTTATTCGTTAAAAATAGCTACAATGGATTTTCGGAATTCTGTTACCTTTCAGTCTGTTTCCCAAACTATCTAAATATATCCATTTTTTACAAAAAACGTTAAAGTTTCTGTTTTTTTCAGCTGCCCAGTTCTAAGTCTTCATTTTCAACATCACCAGCAGCGATGCTTTAAGACTTGCCATAACTCTCAAGGATCATCGAGTTTTTTTTTTAAATTTGTAAATTGTTCATTATTTACAACTTGACACGTACATATAATTAGTAATTCCGAATTAATTGAATGTTTCCTCATATAAAAAAAGGCAAATTAAATTTAACAGAAAAAACGAACAGGAATTGGCACTTTTGAAAAGAAAACGAATTCTAAAAACTAAGAATAAGGCGACTTTGTGATGATGTTCATTCAAATCGTGATAATGCTCTACGCAATATTCCATACATTGAATTAATAATACCCCAAGCGACTAATGATCGAGTGAAATTCAAATGTACACCTAAATAAAGACCACGGATTGAGCGATTTCTTTCGTTCCACACGTCACGGAATACACGAATTGCGTTGTCATATGGGACACCGACCTGGAAAATTACTTATTTTTATTAGGATTTAAAAAGTTTATTTCAAAGTAAAAACCGTTTTTTTTTAATTATGGCATTTTTTTGTTTTAATTGAATTTTTTTTTTAATCTAACAATCAAATTAAATGTCATATTATTTCTAGAAAATATTAATGCTTCAATTAGACGGCTGATTTTATTTTTCTCATCAGAACGTTACATGATGGGATTTGAAAAGAAATCAACCGCTCATCGCGACTGAAATTTATTTTCGTTAGCCTATTCTTCGATTATTTTGAAATTTTAATAAAATCCCCTACCTTTGCCTGCATATGGTTTTTAACCACTCCCATAGGGAAAAACATAGTCGAAATTGATGCTCCAAGTAACGATCCAGCTACAAAATCACCAAATAATTGCGTACAACTCGCAGGTAATCGAGTCAATTGTGGAAGATCCAAAACCTGCAAAAAATTGGCTTCTGAACGTTTTTGCTTTACAAAAAATACCCTTTGTTTTAAAGGCTCCCTGAGCGTGAAAAACAGTGTATTCGATAGGGAATTTCTAACTAAAATCACTGAAAACCCTCGATAATATTCGGAAAACCCATACTTCTGAAAGGGATGAGAATTGGTTTCAAAATTAAAAAGGAGCCAGTTACCCGAAGCCTTTGAAATACTTGTAACGTGTTTTTGTAGCGATCATGAAATTGTGAGGTCTGGAGGAGGACTTGCACGCGTTCAAGGGGACAGAGCATTGCTTCACAAATTCCGGCTGAAAATTGAGTTGAATTTCTACGTAAAATTTCTGGTTTTCTTTTTCAGTTTGAAATGTTTTGTTTTGATTTATGAAAATAGGGAATTTAAAAGATTTTGACGTGAACGGTTTACTAAATGTTCACTATTTGTTTTTCAAAAATTGCAAAACTTACACAAAAATGCAGCTTGAGCATGGCATAGCGTGAGTGAAGGATTCGGAGGTGAATGTGGGCATTTAAGTGAAATCTTAAATTTTAAATTTCAGTTATTTCCAGAAATGTTTAATTTGCCTGAAATTCGTCATATAATCCGTACATCAACGCTCTTGAAGTTGTTCGCATGATTAACGGTGGCATCAAACCTCTATATAGGCGACCAGCGCCTTCTTTTTTAATCTGCAAAGAGAATGCATATACTTTAAATAATTAACTTCGTGATTTACCTGATGAACTGCTTCTTTCACACCATATCCATGTAGCTGTTGTCGGAAAATTATTTTATTTGACGGATAAAGAATACATGTTTCAATACATCCAGCACCCCATCCGGCTATAAAATCTAAATGGGTCCGTTCCGGATACTGCGGTCTTTTTGTGGACTTCTCCAGTTTTGAAGCTGGTTCAATACCTGAAGGAAATATCTATTTTTTTTTAAAATATATATTCAAATAAGAAATTTTTGAAACCAGTTTTACGAAAACATTTACAAATGATTTAAAAATTGTCGTTGAGTAAACAAAAGAAACTCATCAATAAATGCTTCTCTCGGAGTTGTCTACCCCACGAGAAGTACATTAACTTTGTCGCGGACTAACTTTTCGCATTTTCTCTTCCGCCAGTTTTACGCGAGAAATTTTGTAATTTTTGAAAATAAATAAATTTAATTTCAAGTTAATTTGAGTTGATGTCATCTACACACGGTGGTTGGGCAAAATCTGCTGAAGAAGAGGACAGAGTCGAAACGTTGATCAGGTATCATGAAACAGTTGTTTTTGCCAAAAACGAATCACCTGAATTTTCAGAAAATCCGGTTGCTGGGACAACCATATTTCAGTGGTTGATTGTATGGGAGAACATAGTGATTGGAGAAAGTGCCAAAAAGAACTCGAAGGATTTAAAGGGTGCATGTCAAAGGGGCTCCAAGCAGCTAGAGAGCAACAAAAAGAAAAGAAGTAAAATGGATCTTTTTGATTTTTTTGAAGATTTCGAATGTGAAAATGAAAACTCTAACAATAATTCTTCTACTCCTAATTATCCCGACTTTTTGCCTTGCTTTCATGAGAAAAACTGGTTTTTTGACAAGAAATATGATGAATCAACACCGTTGGGCTCTATAAGGTTGGTTTCGAAAAACGTTTTCAAAAGCTAAAAGTGTTACAGTGAAACTGATCTCTACCGTGCTTGCTCGCTGTTCGACAGTCAGAAAATTCAAGAATCTCTTGAAATTTTCGAAAAAATATACAAGTCTACAAAAAATAATCGATTTCATGAAATTATGCTCATCGATTCAATTCTTCAGTGTTATATCAAGGTGGAAAATGTTTTTTTTTAATTTATTGAAGAAATTAGTGATTTTCAGATTCCAATTGCTCAATTTAATCAAACCAATGCTCTATGTTATTTAAATGCTTTTGAAAGTCTCCTCGTAGATTTTGGTGATCAATTACAGTTTCTCCGAACCAAATGCCAAATTTTATCTCGTTGTCGAAAATCTGACGATCAGGAACTTATTGATACGGTAATTATCTTCTTGAAAATATGCTTTATACACACTTTCTAGATCTGTCTTCTTTGTTCGATATCAGATCTACCTGACAATTGGCTATACTTCCTTGAAACTTCAAAGAATGACAAAAACGTCGAATTAGCCATTTTGGTTCGTTGTCTCCTGTCTTTTGAGCACCAAATTGGTCATTCGAACGGCTTCGTCAAATCAAAATTAGAGCGGAAAGTTCAAGATTTGAAATCAAAAATTGAGCTTCTTGGTGCTGATGATCTAAAGGTGTTTTTTTTCTTATTTCGTTTTATTTATTCTAAAATAAATATTATTGCAGATCGCTTCGTTGAAATCTTCCTTAGCTTATCATTACCATCATCATCATCGTTCCAATGATTCTTCTGAAACCATTTTCCGAGCTCATGATTCCCGAGCAAAGAACCAGTTTATTCCTAAACCAGAGCAGGCCGAAATTATCGAGAAATTTAAATCCAGATTTTCTGTTTTGCTTTTGAAATGATAGGCTTTTTTAAATAGAAAACTTTCGAGTTTAGAAACCTAGGCTTTTTGATGATTTTTCCTAATTTTTTTTGTGTTCTTTCTCATCCTTTTTTGATTCTTTAAAATAAAACGCGTTATAACTTTTTTATTACTATTACACTCCCTTTTAAGACGGCATTTTGTTCAAACATTTTTAGTGCACTGATACTGTCAGAAAATTATGCTTTCCACGTAGTGGTTTGCAGTAATAATCGGTGTGCGCCTCGGCGAAAATGATAAGCCAATTTTCGAATAGTGATGATAAAATGTGCCAAAAACCACGCTATTTTTTAGGTTTTTGGAATACGCCCTTTCAAGGCTTAATTTTGGATTACTGTAGTTTTTTTAGGGTCACGTCATGTTTCAAAATTTCAGATTTATTTTTTAAAGAATATTATTTCAGCAAAACTTCGTCATTCATTCACAAAATCCGTCCATTATTTCGTAATGGATGAATGAAAATGTTAATTTTTAATAACTTTCTTGACTTTTTACATTTCAGAGAATATGCACCAATATTTTACGTGTCTGTTTACTCATTTTCAATTTTGGTTTTAATCGACTCAGTATCACCTATTATCAATGAAAAAAATTCAGTTTAAAAGCTGTTTTGGAGCCACGGACGCCCTTTTTTGGTAAAATCCATTAAAAATAGGTGATTCTGAATAAATTAAAACAAAAATTGAAAATCAGTAAAACAAACACTTCTTGCTGAAATTGTGAATTCTTAGTTTTTTTTTCTTGTACGGGGCTAGAAACGGAAGTATAGGTGATGTATGGTTGACTCGTTTAGTTTTCAGATCTTTCTGCGTTGATTTTTTAAAAATATTTTACAGAACCCCTTCTCAGTTTTGAATTCTAATTTTTCTGTCGTTTCCGTTATTTTGCTTTCGATTTTTTTGTTTCAAATGAAAATATTTACAAATAGGATATAAACCTAAAAACTTTAAAAAATAACAGTTATCTCAAAACAATATATGTCAAGTATTAGCAAAAGTATCAATTTGTCAGTCTAACTTGTTATTCTTGTGCATACAAACCATACGTACATTTTTTGAAATTTTAAAATAATATTGAATCTAAATTTTCGTTGTTAAAGACAGTGTACAATTAAGCTAATTATATTTCTAAATTTCGAATTTTAATATTAATTATTATATGTGTATGTTTTTTCCCGATTCTTTACTGATGTTAACACAATTTTTTTGCAAGATTTGAAAAATGATTAGTTACTACTTTTCAGCAGAATTTTACAAAAAAATGCGTTCATTCTTGTTGATTTCTGCTTTGTTGGCAATCGGACAATGCTCAGTTCTTCTCGACTATTCACTACCTAACGAAATAGTCCAACTCATGGGTTTCAGAGAACAAAGAGTTGCACTGTCACCATGTCAAGATATTCAATTCAATTATTGTCAGGTTTTTTGCCGAAATTCATGTTTTTAAACAGTTTACTACATGCTTTCAGACCCAATTCAACTCATTCTTCGGATTGGATAATTCTGTGACATGGAGAAATGGAACACTCGTTTTCCAAACTGTTTCCAAGTTTTTAGAGATGAATGTCACTGAAATCGTCAAGGTTTGCAAGTAAGATAGAATCCCTGATTTTTTTTTTTTGAAAAAAAAACAAACTTTTAGTACCCGAACCCAATTCTATCAATGTCTCGGAACTTCGTACTATTCATGTCTCAGCTTGTATTCAATTTTGAACCGCCCAAACCCAGATTTCCAACAAGGTTCGCATTTCGCACATTCAATTCTCATTGTGTGAGCCCTCATAAATATTCTCCAATTATTTCAGCATTCGACTACGTGAGAACATTCCGTAGTCTTGAATATATGTGTGTCGGTGGATTCCCAGAAGTTGTTGGACAATGGGACTGCATTGGAACATTCCCAACCACTGCCGCATATCAGAATTGCATGGCCGTGTTCAATAACACTTTGACTGCTAACAATTTCTGCCCGTGAGTTTTTAGGAATTTTAAATAATTTCTTAAACAATATTTTTGCAGTTCTGTCGACATCACAGGAGCTTGCCTCAATGACGCCTACACTGCGGCATGCGGACAACCAGGGGTATGAATTCCTAAATACTACCATAACCGTAGAAAAAAATAAAGTGCTTGAAATGAGCAAGTTCAGCAGTATTTCACGATTAAAAACATAATTTTAAAAAAAAACTAGCGCCCTGTCTTTAAGGCCGATCGTTTTAAAACTAATTTCTCCCATACATTCTCAACGTCAATTCCATTTTATTTTCAGGCCGGTTACTTCGGATGCGAGAACTTCCGCATCACATTCGACAACGCATGCTGGGGATTGAGATGCGCTGTTAATAACTAAATTTTAAACCTCGATTTATTTTTTTTTTCACCCTTCTTCAATTTTTTGTTGGCAATAAATTTTCAAATTTCAATAATTATGGTTAACGAGTAAATCCGATTAATTTTTATCACTGACAAGTGCGAAACAGTGTGAATTATGCTTAGACGCAGGAAACAATCTCGTCTCATTCAGGAAAGGTTTACAGTTGGCAATTTTTTGCTCGTTCAAAATTTTATAGTACTGTTCTGGAAATTGAAGCAAAAATTCGGTAATGGCGAATCTTTTACTTTTATTTGGTTTGTTAGCAGGTAATATTTTTCTCTGAAAAAGTGCGTGATGTGTTCGGGAGCTTCAAAAATGTGTTTTTAAGCCAAGAAGACATGTACCTCAACACGCTCTTTCTAGTTCGTTTTTTTCACACCAATCCCTCTCAAACATGCTATTTCAAAGTTCGAAATTCCAGTACTTCCAACCGCTTCATCTATTTGTCAAACTACAAAATTCGTCGAATGTCAGGCAAAATTCGCCGACGCTCTTTCCATTGATCGCTCTTACAATTGGCTTGACCCTCTCGGTCTCACCCTTCAAATCCAAGATGTTTATATAAATGGCGGTTCTGGTGGAGCAAGAGGAATAAATACAGTTTGCAAGTGAGTTTCAGGTTTTTCAGATCAGTTTTCATTTTCTTCAGCGCTTATAATCAATTCATTCAATGTCTCGCCGATGACTCTTCTTCTGCTTTCGAATGTTTCAATGTGCCATGGTTGATTACTCATTCTACTTCTCCAAATCTTGCATATTCGTATTCTTTCCTCATCAACATGATCCAATATCAATGTGGAGCTGGATTTTATTGTAAACTATCAGTTTTAGGTAATAATAAACAGGAAATAGTAATTCAGTGGCTTCCGACAATTGGCAATGTCTTCAACGAATCTATTCTGGCAAGAATTCGACAATGTATGGATGTATTACAGATTTTGTCTTGAATACGCAAGAAGATCCGAAAAGAGTAAGTTCGTATACAAATAACAACAAGTATAATTTTCCAGGGTTGTGCTTATGTTCAAACTGGAATGGAATGTTTCTCAAAGGCTACAACTTTGCAAGGCTGTCCGGATGAGTTGAAATATTACGGATGTGAATCTTTCCGCCAATATTCCCTTCCTCAGTTTGCAAGATGCGGAAAACAATGCGAAGGTATTTCTTAAAATAATCGCTAACCTCCAATCTCTCTTTTATTTTCAGTCGACACCAGATTCCGCTGAACAGATATTATAATTTCCGCTTCATAAATTCCTAGTTTTAAATAAATTCATTTTTTGCACAAAGAAGAACAACACATTGTAATTAGTTTTTTTTATAATAATTGTCTAGCTCATTTTTCAAAAGATCTATTTGCTGTACAATGGCATTTCAGCCGGAATGTCAATAAGAAAATAAGTTGTAAATTTCACTTGAAAAATCGGTGAAATTTTGGAAGCGAAAAACGGAAGGAAAAAATGTTGAATATCACATAATTTTAAGAATTCAATGTTAGTGGCGAGTAAAAAGTTGAATAATTCATTTACTTGTCGATGAGGTTTGGTGCATCGCCCCACTTTTCAGAAATCCAGCGGATTGTTTTCACGTTGATTTGTGGACCAATGAGTGGGTTCAATTGATGGAGGTAGACCTGGAATTGTTTTTATTAATTTATTCCAGAAATAGGAAAATCTCTAAAAAATACCATGATCCAGAACATCCAGCAGCAAACAGCAGTCATAACAATCATCAATTGGATGATACCTGGAAAATTTTAATTTAAAATCATTTTCGTTCATTGTTACTAAAAATTTTGTTTGTTTTTGTTATTATTATTACTTAGGATACTCGAAAAAAATAGTTTCATTTTCAAAAAAAATCTATAAAAAATTACCTCTGTTTGGTCCTTTTGGAACGAGCCATGGTCCTCCAAATCCGATGATAGCCCAGAAGGCGGATACAGAAACAAGAGGAATAACGATACCCATCTGAATAAGGTATTAATTAGATGTTTCAATTGAAAAAAGAAAATTTGAAAAAAAAACTAAATAATAGAGACAATTATTTTATTTTCTTTGTGTTCCTTTAAAAACAGTACGATCAATCACACAACATTATTATCGCCTTGAGACCTAGCAGTTGAAAGAAACGAGAGCACCTTTAATTTAATTACGGTTAAGAATTTTATTTATTTTTTTCAAAATTTCTATTTTGAGATTTTTTCACTATTTCGCAATGTAACGCGCTTAAAATGTTAAAATTGGTTGCCTACGACTAATATAGCATTTAAGTTATCTAAACCTATTCGATTCAATAATAAATTCTCATTAAAATACATGAAATTAAAAAAAAAACACAGTCAACGAGAGCCAAACCAGCAGAGACGAAATACGGGTTGAAGATCAATGGACGCACGAAACACGCTGCGGCCAGAAATCGATTTTCGGTCTCTCGTCTCATGACGCTCTCTAATCTCCACCAATTGGTTCTCTTTTATCAACTTTCCGATAAAATAGTTAAAATCGCTTGAAATTTTCTGGATAATGCCTTAAAATCATAATTTTAATTTTTCAAAAGTTGTGCGTCAAAGCGTGTTTCTACCCGAGTGTATGCCGATCGAAGACTAGACCCCTCCCCCTTTTTCTATTCCATGCGCTGACTTATTGTTTATTTTTCTTTCTATCTTTGTTGTTTTAAAACCGTTTATACCGAATAATTCTAAATTTTCAGCAAAATGGGAAAAGTCTGCCCGCTCATGGGACCAAAAATGTCCGCATTCTGGTTAGTGTCGATTTTATCTTTTTAATATTTATGAAAAAATTAAGAAATTGCTCATAATTTCAGCATGGTCATGTCAGTATGGGGAGTCATTTTCCTGGGACTTCTTGGTGTTTTCTTCTACATTCAAGCAGTCACCCTTTTCCCGGATCTTCATTTCTCTGAACACAAGCCAACTTCAGGGTATGTATTTTTTTTTTAATGTGACCAAATAGCTAAAAATTGAAGTTTTTGTAGTTTAATTAACTTATTAGTCTATTTTGTTGTTGAAACAATACCGTTTGTCAAATTGTCATGAAAAATGAATTTTATTAAATCCCAGAACAAAACAAAATATGTATCTGCATTTGAATTTAAGTGAATACGTGACTGTTTTAAGAGCTCCTTTCTGTAGCACCATCTGGTATTCAAACTTACAACTTTTGGTTTAAATACGAATTTAATCCGCTTAACTTTTCCAAAATTGACTGAACTGTGAAATATGGAACGTTTTATGAATGCATAAGCATCCGTCTTTAAAATATGAAGATTCCATATTAGATCAAAAGTTAAACTAATTTACAAAATTTTGATTCTAATCAGTGCGTTGGTATATATCTTCCTAGAAAAATAAGTTCCATTGTTGACATCGAACCCCCAAAATTCTAAATTTTCAGTGACATTGATGCCAAATACAACGAAAAAGCCACCCAATGCTGGATTGCCGCCGGTTTGTATCTCGTCACTCTGATAGCCGTCTTCTGGCAGAACAAATACAACACATCATCCGTGTTTTAGACGACCATGATCATTTTACAAGATTTTGTTCAACATCTACTCAATTTCCTTCGTTTTTTGTCCAAATGTTCTGCTGAAACTTTTTTTCCCCATAATTAACAAGATTCTCGTGGTTAAATCATAATGTTTTTCTTCTTTTTTTTCTCTAAAAATCATCATATTTCCGATGAGTAAGTATATTCACTTATTTTTCGTTATTAGTCTTCTAAATATTATACACTTGTAGATTAACACATTCCAAAATGCGCTCCTTTCTTATAATGTACATTTTACAAATTTTTAGTGATAAATTTTACTTGCTGCTCGAATAGACTAATTTGAAAAATCGATTTACTTGGAATGAAGAAATAAAAACAATTGGGTTAATCGAATGAATGAATGAAAACAGCAATAATTCGCGAGAAACAGGCTCGCAGCAATTTTCTATCAAGATAGTTCGATCCAGACAACTGAATTCAGAATAAATGAAATGATATAAAATGAAAATAGTTCGTTTTCAAGCACAGGTTCTAGATTTTTTTTAGGAAATTATGAATGTATTGACCAAGAGGTCATTGTTAGATAATTCAGAGAAAACTGGAACCTCCGGAATCTAAAAATTCAAAAAAAATGCTTATAACCACGGTGTACGTTCGCTTTTACAAACCGCGGCAAAAAAAGTGCAAAAAGCATCAGAACCAATGGACGGCAATTACTGAGGGACTAACTTCCCAAAAGTTAGTTCCTCAGCTTTACAAAGTTTTCTGCTGAGAAGCACTGGCTGAAAAAAGACATAAGAAACGAGAAATAGAAAAAAGCTTATATATATATATATATATATCTATAGAGTTGAGTGTAGATCTTTCTTCTTACTAAGCGAATAGTTCTGTGTGTGTGTACCAGCATTTCACATGAATAACTTTTTGACCCCTCGACCGATCTGTCCCATACTTGGCATATCGTCGTGCCTTTCGGAGCGCTTCACAAAAATACTGTTTGGATCTCGGGTTACCGTAGGATTACTGTAGCTACAGTACTACAATTTTTTTCACGTTTTTTTCAAAATGGTCGGATCGAGACCAAACTTTCATGGTAACATCTTTGGAGTATTGTAAGGTCACTGTGAAAATTTGGTGCGGATTACTATAGTATTACGGTAGTTACCGTAACCTAAAGTTAGCGTTTGTCTCTGTTTCTCTTCATTTTACACACTATTTCTCTCATTACCGCCGCGTAGCGGCGTTAAAGGGGGGCTGAGGGAACGAAATAAATAGTTTAGAAATGATGAAAGTATGATTGTTGATAAATAAATGAAAAAAAATCCAAAGAAAAACTCAAAAATGGCGAAAAAAAAAGTTACGAAAAAAAACTCATACCCCCCTCTCTTCGCCCTAATGGCCGAAGAAACGCTTCTTGATTTTCTAGGCCGTCTCTTTTTTCTCGGCCGCCTAATTTTATTTTTTGAAAAAATATTTTTTTTAAATTCTTTTATACATTTCTTTTGAACGTTTATTTGTTTTTTTGAACGTTTATTTGTTTTTTTATTAAAATACTCTTTTATGGATAATTTTCTCTGAAAAAAAAATTGGAAAGAAGAGAAAAACAAGATAAAAAACAGGCGGCCGAGAAAAAAACAAATGACCTAGAAAACAAAAAGCGTTTCTTCGGCCATATTAGGGCGGACACCGGGGCTATGGTTTTTTTTCGGAACTTTTTTTTTCGCCATTTTTGAGTTTTTCTTTGGATTTTTTTTTCATTTATTTATCAACAATCATACTTTCATCATTTCTAAACCATTTATTTCGTCCCCTCAGCCCCCCTTTAAAAGGCTGGTATTGATACTATTGTCAAGATAAAAATTTCTGGCCGCTCGTTTTGCGGAGTGTCGTTGGGAATTTACTCGCAACGCGACCGCTACGCGCAAGACCAGCTGAGAAATTTGAATTTGAGCGCGTTGCGGTCGCGCTGCGAGTAAATTCCCAACGACACTCCGCAAAACGAGCGGCCAGAAAGTATTATCTTGACAATATTAGTCTGGATGGTTATATTTTTGAACGAGAGAAGAGTGTCGAAGCTGGAAATTTGGTTGCATATTTTATCCCAGAAATGGCTGGTTGAGTCGTGGAAAGAGATTGAATCGTAGAAATATTTAATATTCACTTGTTCCGGGGGTGCAAAATAAGTACCCGAAACCAGGGCTGGGGGGCGGCCGGCTTCGGTCGCCGCGGCATTTGAAAATCGAGACAAGCCGCGGCCGCGGCCGCGAAATAGAGTAACAACTACGCGGCCGCGCGGCTGCGGCAGCCGCGGCCGGCCGCAGTGCAATGCACACCATCACAAAATTGCGGAATGCACACAATTTGACGAGCAAAATTTTTTAATTATCGAGATTTTCGAAACTAGTTTTTAATAAATAAGGTAATGAAAATAAAGTAAAAACATTGAGAAATATTCAACATTACGTAAAATATCATTTTCAACATTTAAAATTTTTTAATAAATCATTTTTCGAAGATATCTCATCCCAACTCCCTGAAAAAAGGGTTAAATCAGTACAATGTGTGCATTTATTAAAAACTTCGTGTTTTACAACGCATTTTCTTAAAAATACATTCTCCTATCGAAAAAAAGAATAACCACTTTCAAAAATGCGGCTGCCGCGGCTTTGGGCCGCGAACGCGACGCAACCGCTCCGCAGGCCGCGGCTGCGGCGGCTTTCAGCCGGATTGGCCGCCGTTTTCCCAGCCCTGCCCGAAACGAACTGCGGCAACTAATCTGCGATTACTTTTATGAGCCCAAGTAAGCATGCAGAATGAGTACCAAAACGAAATGCGTGAAGATTAAGTACCCGGGAATGAATTTTATCGAAATGGGTCTTTTAATACAATCCGCAATTGTATTAAACGTTAGGTTTCGAAATGTTAATCCTCATGTGGTGACCACACAACCGTTTGTGTGTTGTTTTGGTGAAGGTGTCCTGGCAGCATGCCAGTTTACGGAGCGCGTATGGAATAGACAAGGGAACAGTACCTGGAAACGATGGTAGGACGCGTGCTCTAATGGATTTGGCGTACATACGACCGCACAAACGCTTGACACTTTTATGCGCTGGCAACTTTCCTCAAATCAAGTATTGCGTTTTTTTTGGTTGGTGACTGCTCTTTTTTTTGTTATATTTTCCAGGATTTCTTGTATTGTTTAACTTCAATGTAAAATAGGTAGACCTTGCAATATATAGATTTTTTTCATAATTGTTGCAATAGATACCAAAATTGTATTTATGACTAAAAAAAATAATATTTTCAATACCTATGGACACGGAAACTTTTTCGGCGGTTCCCCTGATCCCAAGGGTCATTTTTCGATTTGCACCTTAGATGCAGTTATTCTCGAACAACATTGTTCTCACGCCGCTGCTCCACAAAAAGTTTAACTTCATAACATTCTACATTTTCACAAATTGAGGGTGTTCTTCACTATTTTTAAGTTTCCATTTCATTTTTATATTATTCGCAGTATTTGAAAACCTATTTGAAACTTTTCGAAATTTCTTTTCACTACGCGAATACGCTAATTTAGAGGGACTATTTACTGATTTGAAGTTTTCATTCCATTTTAATTTTCTTCTCAATATTTGAAAACCTATGCGAGCAAAAAAATTTTTTTTAGAAATTTTCTTCTCTAGTACACGAAAAAACACATTTACAAATGAAGGCGGCGAAATGGCCGAGAAATTACAAACACTCACATTCGCGTGTTCTCTCTGGATTAGTTAGGACTTTTCGCCGAAAACTTTTTTCTTTCAAATATAGAGAAGAAGAAGAAAAATGAAATAGAAACTCAAAATCAGTAAAGAATCCATTAAAAAAATAATATGCATGAAATTGCCTAACAATTTTTCAGACACACTCTCTCTTTCGTGATTTCTTTCGCAAAAAAGCTTTATATGACTTTTAACTCACCATTTTCGAACCGTCACTTGTTTTTCTAGCATTGTTCTTATTCTTTTTTTTCAGACTGATGACACCGGATAATTTTGAAGGGAGAGTTTTTTATGGAGACATCTCTTGGGCAATACAGAAGAACATACCAATGACTATTAATACTAGACCCATTACATGGTCCGTAAAAAAGATTTGTTTAATCCTTAAATTTACCAGAATACTGTCACCGCTGCGTGGCAGTGTTTCTGGCGTTTTGCTCGTCTGCGGTTTTCAGAAAAATTATAAAACTACATAGTTCTCATCAACATGCTAGGTTTTACGAAAAAAAAAGTCAACAGACAATTTGGCCTCTAAGCTTAGACGGTCTTCCAAGGGGTTGTGCTCTTCAGTTAGATACTCTTGGTAATAATATAAAATTATTACAATTTTGAAATTTAAAAATCAGAAAAATTAAATTAGAAAATTAAATGGAAACTAATTGTGCGATCTACCGTTTTTAGGTTTCTGAAGGAACGTTTTGATTTTTAAAAAATGGAGCATGTTTCGAACCTTTTGTTTTGAACCACGACCGCGTCGCACGATTCAGCGCGCATTCTAGATATGATTTTTGCAAGTTTGGACCGCTGCTATAAGGCGTGTATTTATCGGTGTAATTTCGAATAAATTGCATTGTACTAATGAGAGAACGCTCTAATTTTTGAAATTGAAATCAGATAGGGTAGAATTAACTGATATCCTTTCTTTAAAGAACGAAATTTGAACTCAAACGACAACTATCAAGCCACAGACATAACAATGGTTAATGAAAATTGTAGGATGGATTCATTCTGGGTTGATTTCCAGTCGTCGATAATTATGAACTTTGAGGCATGTTAAGTCAAAATGTGAAGGACATTATTGACCAGTACACGAAGTTTCAACAAATTCCATTACGGTTTAGAGAGTTTAAACAAAAACGTTATAAAAGTCTTTTAGAGTATTTAATCACAAAAATTCTACAACTTTTCTTAAAGTACCTCTATTCCTATGTTTATTTCATTCCGATTCTAATATTCTGAATTTTCAGATTTTTAGCTTTGAAATGGCATGAAAAGTATCATAAAAGATATATTTTGAGAAAAGTTAGAATTTCAGTCTTTTCATAAATGTTTTTCGTAGTAATACTAAAACGACGGACGGGTAAAACGGCGAAGCCATAGGCTAGCCGCTGGCCAGGAGTAAACCACAAAAAATTGGTTGATATTATAATAATTCTTTTTTTTTCAGGGAAATTGTCCCTTATATAGCGAAAGATTCATATTCTGATCTTTCATTAAATATCAATTGTATCTATTTATACGGAATATCAAATCTATGGTCATTGGATACTGAAATCATCATCGAAGTTCTAGATAGAGATCGAAAAGTATTCAGGAAAAAAATGGATCATTGTTTCAATAGTTATTCGACGAAATGTGATTTGGATTACGTCATGAAAATTGAAAATGTTTATTATTATGGACACAACCCATCAATGTTATACGAACTTTCGATATATGCAACTATTCGAGTGAAATCAGGTGTTGGTATTCAATATATTCAGGCGTCTTACTTTTCAATTCCGAAAAACATCGATTCTGAGATTTGTTTCCGCATTGATACACGTCAGTTATATATTGACAAACACGTGAGTTTTCTAGTTTTTCTTGGTCATTCTTTTAAAATTTCAAATTCGTGGCGGTTACATATTCCGCCGCACTATTGCCAATTGCCAACGGCTACGCCAAGCTATTTACTATTACATGATAGCAAAATTTTTCGATTTTCATGAATTTCAAATCATGTTGATATCTTAAAGGGACTCTTTACTGTTTTTGCGTTTCTATTCCATTTTCATCTTCTTCACAAATTAACAGATTTTCAGTCACGTAAAATCCAAAGAAAAACAGCTAGCGAAAAATATTGGCAATAGGATTCTGAATTTACAGATTGTAAAGTTTGAAATTGTATACAAATTATCAATATTAATTTATTTTGATAAAAGCTAGAAGTTGTTGTTTTCATCAAATTGTTTCAAAAGCTGTTTTTAATACATCAGCGGGAAAACACCACGTGACTCAGAAATGAAAATTCTTAACAAGGGAAGTATACGAGCTAAGGATAATTGTTTTGAATGAGAGATATCTCATTGGAAAGATCATATTCTTGTCTACAAGGTACCGTTTTCATTTTTTGCCGACGGACACCTAGGAGCTTTTTATGGTTCCTCAAAGTTTTTGCCCAAATTCACTTCATTTTCCCTCTCACATATATTTGGTAATTCACCAGTACCTTCCAACCGACTTCTCAGACAATGGGGGAACTGCTTTTTTATCAGTTTTCGACTAGTTGGCTAACAAGTAATGCACTAGTCGGAAAACTGACAAAAAATCAGTCGAAACGGCACGAAAAAACTGCTTTTTTAGCAGTGAGGGATGATTCCGACTGCTTTTTTTTCAGTTGCATTTCGAACTCATAAAAAAGCAGTTTTTTCGTGCCGTTTCGAGCAGTGTTCCGATCCGGTTCGGATGACAATCCGTATCGATCCGGATCGGATCTATGAATATGATGTAAATTTTTTGTGACGGTTTTGTTCAGAATACGCAACATACAAATATCTAGAACATAATCATGACTGTCTAGTTTTGAAAAAAAAAACAAAAGGGGTGCACTTGAGGTGCCTTTTGGATGTTTTAAGAGACAATGTCTGAGCTGTGTTAAATGAGTGTGGTAGGGGTCAAAAAATAATCTCGTGCCACAAAACTTTTGAAGTGTCCTCCCGGCGTTCGGGGGGAGCTTCCCGTTTTGTCGTACAACTTGTAAATTTTTCGAAAAAAATCGTAATTGTTTTCGTTTTTTGCTCAAAAATGCTTCTGTTGTTACAAAAAAGAAAACATTTTGATGTCTACGATATAAAATTGTCATAAAAACAAAAACATTCTACAAAATTGACCAAAAAATTGACCAAAAAAAGTCATCAAAAATTTTCAAAAATTTTTTTTTATTTGTCTGTCAAACATATCACGAAATGGAAGAAAAAGATACAAACGACCGCTTAGGGTTCAAATTTGAGAAAAAGCTAAATTTTGAGGTATTTACAGCTCATTTGAATGTGCATTTTTGGCCAAAAAGTGTCATTTTTGCGCATGTTTGGCTATTTTCACCGGTAATGTGGATATTTTCTTCCAAATAAATGTTATGTTTTTTCTGTCATCTAATAATTTGTGGCTTTAAAATAGGCCGGAATTTTATAATTTTAGCAAAATAGTAAAATTTGTATTCTGAAATGTAACATTTGGTATTTATAGATCCGAATTTCATCCGATCCGGATTGATCCGAATCCGGATTGATCCGCTCCGGATCGGACCGGATCGGATCGAGAGATCCGAAACCGAAAAATCCTGATCGGAACACTGGTTTCGACTGATTTTTTTTCAGTTAGCCGACTACTCAGACAATGTGGGAACTAGTTCTAGTCGAAAATTGGTCGGCGGCAAATAAATAAATAAATTTCTATAAATAATTTTCTATAAATAATTTTCAATTAATAATTTTCATAAATAAATTTCTCGCAGCCACCACGGTTACCATAGAAATTTCACGTGGCGGCGGCGTAGTCGGGGTGGTGTTAAAGGCAGCTTGTCAGTTAACACGACCAAAATTCAAGGCAAAAATCAAAATTCGAATGGGAGCCCAGGTGGTCCAAAGAACATTACCAATATGTAACCAAATTCAAATAATTGTGTTTCGCGCTAATTTCGACCGCGTTGCACGGACACCGACCGCGTCGCACGGACACGCGCGCATTCAAATTTTGATTTTTTCAACTTTGGACCGCTGCTATGACGTGTGTATTTATCGGTGTGACTTCGCATAAATTGCATTATACTAATGAGAGAACACTCTAATTTTTGAAACTAAGAACAGGTAGGGTCATATTATCTGAACAGCTGTCTTTAAGCGATGGCAGCGAGAAACCCGTTCTGGAACTGAACCTGCGACGACTTGACCTCCTGCTTGCTGGACGAGACGTTAAACCATTTGACGTCAGACAATGGGGGAACTAGTTATTGGGTGAGTTCTCAACTAGTTTTTCGGTCAGTATCGACTAGTCGCTCGACTCTGGCAGGGCTAGTCGGAACTCCCGACAGGTGCGCTTACATGTGCGCTAGCGCCAGAGTTCCTGTTAGGAGTACATATGGGAGAATTTGGATAATCATAACTATTGTTCTAGGATTCCGAAAGAGCTCAAATTTTGAGAAATTATAGATTGAAAGAGGATTGTTAATAATAGAGCCTTTTTTTTCTTAGAAAAATAATGTTCATTTTTTGCGTTTTACAGAATTTGCAGGGTGACAAATAATTATTGTCTCCTACTTCAACCATTTTGTAAATCGCGAAATTCTAAACTGAAATTCTATATTCAGAAATAAGAAAATTTGCATCATTACTAAACTGTTGAAAAATATATTACACTTGGTCACATTACTTCTTACAAACGGTACTTAAATCACTTTTGTTACTCAATTTCGATAATATCTAGTGGTTATGTGTGATTTTGTGATGCAGTTCCTGACCTCATTCTGACAAGGGAAGGTTTTGAATTCGGTCTGAGAGTTTTACATGAGACGTAGCTCATTAGAAAGAGCTCCTGGAGACTAAAAAGCTGCTAATTTTAGCTGCTAATATGCACATGAGAACAAGTTATTTCAAAGAGAATTTTATGCTGATAAGGGAACTGTTTTCTTGTTTAGTTGCGGTTTGAACATGATTTTTCAAGTTCAAAGTCTGCAAATTTTCAAAAAGAACAAGCTTTGAAGAGCTGTAACTTGTCCCTCGTAAGGCGCGCCAGTGTGTTTGACTGGTAAGCATGAGGTCGAGGGTTCGAATGCAGACAAGCTATTTTTATTTTTTCTGTTTCTTTTGCTGCTTTTTTTGTGAAGTTTCAAGAGTGTTATATTCCTGTTTTCAAATTTTTCGAAGCGCGAAATTCTGTATTTGCGTTGAAATCCCATGTTGATTATGCGGAATCTCTGTAACCTTTTTGAGGTTTCTGGGCAAAATAGGCGAGATTTTACAGTGTTCCGCAAAATTCCAAAGGGAAAAATTTTTTAAGATTTTAAAATCTCTCCATATTATCAGAGGGAGTCTTACTAAAAAATATTTAGTGTTTCCCAAAATATTTATTAGTAAGACTCCCTCTGATAATATGGAGAGATTTTAAAATCTTTAAAAAATTTTAAAAATATTTCCATGGGGACCCTTTGGAATTTTGCGGAGCACTGTAAAATGTCGCCTATTTTGCCCGGAAACCTCAAAAAGGTTACAGAGATTCCGCATAATCAACATGGGATTTCAACGCAAATACAGAATTTCGCGCTTCGAAAAAATTTGAAAACAGGAATATAACACTCTTGAAACTTCACAAAAAAGCAGCAAAAGAAACAGAAAAAATAAAAATACCTTGTCAGTATTCGAACCCTCGACCTCATGCTTACCAGTCAAACACACTGGCGCTGCACCAAGTCGGTTGGAAGGTACTTGTGAAATACCAAATATATGTGAGAGGGAAAATGAAGTGAATTTGGGCAAAAACTTTGAGGAACCATAACAAGCTCCTAGGTGTCCGTCTGCAAAAAATGAAAACGGTACCTTGTAGACAAGAATATGATCTTTCCAATGAGCTATCTCTCATTCAAAACAATTATCCTTAGCTCGTATACTTCCCTTGTAAAATATTTACCGGTTTTTATTTATCCCCTTTTTTTCTTTAAACGAATAATTGTTGAGGGTTAGTTGTTCTTTTCATCATTTCTTTCATTGAATAAATGATATTTATAACAATATCAAAAAACTAAAAAACAGAGCGTATTTTTTTTCGCACCGTGGCGTCGAAATTAAGAATTTACAGAAAAAGTTGCACCATGACACATCTCAAATCTAGACTTTTCAGAAATTGTATCAATATTTTTTTCAGGCTCTCATTCCCAATTCTCCTGTTTTTCGTGAAATGTTGTCAGGCGGAAAAAATGAATTTGAAATAAAAAATGTCGAAATTAAACATTTTGTCTTTTTTCTTCGCTTATTGTGTGGGCATCAACAATTAATTTTCTGTAAGAACTTTAGAATACATAGAATACATCCGAAAATACAATCTTTTATTCTAGACGATTGCGTCGAAGGTCTTCTGAAACTGGCCAGCGACTACAATGTTCAATTTTTGATGCTGGATCTCGAAGAATGTTTGATATCGTCAGAAAAAATTTCAGTATCTGATAAGCTCCGTCTCGCAGAGATTTACAAACTTTCAAAGCTTCAGGTAAATTATGAAACTTTTACAAATAATAGTTTTTTTTTCAGACTGAAATATGGGAAAAGGGAGTAACGAAGGAATTGAACAACAATAATAACAGAAATGAGTGTTGTAAAAATTGGTTGTCCGTATCGAAAATTGACACATTTTCGTGAAAAACTGCTAATGCCAATCGTTTTTTAAGGTGGAAAAAACCTCAAGTACCAAGTTTCTTGAAATTTTTTCGAAAAATAAATCCAAAACAGCATAAAAGTGAAAATGCGACCGCGTCAATGATACACCCCAAAAATGGACTTTCGCACACCAATTTTTTGAGAATTTCAGATCGGTAAGGCTGTTTCTTTCACTTTTTTATTATTTATTCTTTTTTTTTGAAGATAATAATCGTATTTATTTCATTTTTCAAGAGTTCGTATTACTCGAAAACCCAATAATCAGCAAAAAATAGCAAAAATCTGCAAATAAAGAGCGGTATTTTTAATTACGGAATATAAATATGTAGAAACAGTTATTGTCATCTCAATTATTCTTGATCATTGCGTTCGGAAGGCTGCTCAAACTCACAGCCGCTCCGCGCGCAAGCGATGCGGCGACCTCCCACTCAACACTGAAATATTGGCGGGAACATTAATTATTCAAATTTTCCAGTGTTCTGAGTGTCGGCATCCGCGTCGCGTGCGTGCGGAGCGGCTGTGAGGTTGAGCAGCCTTCCGAACGCAATGATCAATAATAATTGAGTTGGCAATATATTATTGCTCATTGGAATGTTTTTGATCTATTTAGAAACTTTTACGTTTGAATTTTGTGTGGTATTGACCGTTTGAAGAATGCAAAACGCCGTTATCTTTAAAGACAATTGTCACTAAAATGGGAACACGAACAAGTTGTCCAAGGATTGTAACTTGGAATTCCTTAGAGTTTGTTATAAAATTCGATTAGAAATTCGGACGAACTGCCGAAAAGGCTATCAGATATAAACATTAACGTAAGAAACATTATCAAAGGCGCGAGCAACAACGTGAAGTCTGCGAATGATATGAATGGAGAATAACATCTAATCATCTCCAAACATACCGACATACCTTTCGATGTGTTTTAAACATGTCTTGGTTCATCAAAAGAGGAATAATGAAGTAATATCCTAAAATGATTGATGATCTCAAGAAGCGAAGAGCCGAATTGGACCGCTTGAGAAATTGAACCCGATTTTCGAGATGTTTCGAGCGGTCTGTTGTCTTTCTAGCATCATAATCGTGGCCTGTTGTTTTCCTGGCATATAACTTTTAAGGAATGCCAAGCTACAATACTCAGAAAACCTGTACGTGTTGCCATTCTATTGACAAAGCACGTCAGCCTCATAACGACCAGTTTGGCATTTTCAATGGCGTTTTGCATGCTTAAAACGGTCAATACCACACAAAATTCAAACGTAAAAATTTCTAAATAGATCAAAAACATTCCAATGATCAATAATATAACTGTTTCTACATATTTATATACCGTAATTAAAAATACCGCGCTTTATTTGCAGATTTTTGCTATTTTTTGCTGATTATTGGGTTTTCGAGTAATATGAACACTTGAAAAATGAAATAAATACGATTATTATCTTCAAAAAAAAAGAATAAATAATAAAAAAGTGAAAGAAACAGCCTTACCGATCTGAAATTCTCAAAAAATTGGTGTGCGAAAGTCCATTTTTGGGGTGTATCACTGACGCGGTCGCATTTTCACTTTTATGCTGTTTTGGACTTATTTTTTGAAAAAATTTCAGGAAACTTTGTACCCCGGGTTTTTTCCACCTTAAAGGGACTCTTTACTGAATTTGGGTTTCAATTCCATTTTTATCTTCTTCAGTATTTGAAAACCTATATAAGGCCGTCTCTGTAAGAACCGAACTTTGCGTGCCTTAGGGAAATATTTTTATATGATCATATAGCGGATGTCTAGAGTAACTGGTTAGATGAAGGATTTTGCAAAAAAATCGTTTACCGTAGCGCGGCGACGTAAAATTCGAAAAAAATCGAAATCTTAAAAAATAAAGTATTAAAACTGATATCATTTGATAGATTTTAGCTTGCTGATCATTTCTTCAGTTGAACATTTTTTTCTATCTTTCTTAATTTTTGCGCTATGACGCAAAATATTAGAAAAATCATCTTTTTTTTTTTACTTTTTCAAAAAATTTTCTCAATTTTTGGAGAGACGTCTCCGCGAGAGAGCAAAAGTAAAAAGTCCACATCACGTGCTATATGATAAAAAAAAAGAAATCAAAAATTCAGGTGGACTATACAGGGTAGACGACTTGTTGAATGTCATCACTTTGAAGCCAAAAGATAACCGTCAAAACTGGACAAACACGTATTTTGACTAGGTTTCGAAACGTTGCGATATATATTAGGTGGCCAAACATAATGAACCTGGCCCACACTCAAAACCGACTTTGCTATATCGCGTAGTATATTCGTAATTTCAGCAGTAGCTAAACAAATAATGGCAGTTGATTATTTATATTCAAAAAAATGAGACTAATTTGTGACCGCAATGCTGAAATTTATAAGAAAACTAAAAAAAAGTGATTTGAACCACTTTTCGCCGATGTGGAAAATATCCTACTATTCTTTAAAATGTCCTCTTTAAACTTGCTGTTACTTTGAAAAATAATCGATTCATGATATAATTTTTATGTGTGATGTTAACTAGATGGGCTAAATACCACCAATTTTCCCAAATCACTCGCGATAAACTTCATTTCGGCTGGAGCAGAAGCTTAGAAAAATCACAGTTTACCAAAAATCAGTAACTAGAAAAAATGGTATTCTGACGGATTATTTTGTTGTCATCTATTTTATATTAATGGCTATAATTGAGTTATTCTGTTTTGTTATTTTAGCGATCCAAAATATTGTAGTCTTTAGATATGTACGCTCGATATGTGATATCTCAAAACCGCTAACTAAAAATAAATTCTAAAGTTTGACACACTGTAAATTTGAAACTAGTAGTCCGTTTTGCTTGTTTTATAGCTCATTCGATAGCAAAAATGTAATTATTTATTATTATGTAAACAAAATCTAGATAAATTTACAAAAATGTAACAAAAGTGGGAAGAAAATATAGAGATACTATTTCAGAGCACTCAGTTCAGAATTAGCGCGAGTTGCCAGTGATAATTTATTTTGTTATTTTGTAAATCAAGCGGAAACCATGTACAGCTGGCATCTTCACAGGTTTTCGATCATGCAGAATTTAAAAATCATAAAAAAATGCTTGCAAGGCTATTTTAAATAGGTGTTTTTACATTTCGTCCCACTTTTACTTACATTTAAATAAAATTAGCTAAATGTCGTTTATATTATTATAAATTATTACTTTTTTGCTATCAAACGAGCTATAAAACAAGCGAAACGGACCACAATTTGGAAAGTTATAAACTGTCAAACTTTGGATCCTATTTCGAGTTTGCAGTTTTGAGATATCACACTTCGAGCGAACATGTCTAAGGACTGCAATATTTTTGGGTCACCAAATTAATGAAATTGAATGACACACTAATATCCATTAATTCATAATAGGTCTTAATCTATAATCCGTCGGAGCACTAGTTTTTCATACAGGAGCTGCTGTTTTGTTTTGGGTGTGAGTCGGGTTTATCATTTTTCGCGGCCTGATACATATCAATACGCTATCGAAAGTGGTTACGAAACCTAGTCAAAATACGTATTTGAACACGCAGATTTCAAAAATATAAAAGTTAGCTTAAATGTAAGTACTTCGTAATGGTCAAAAATTGAAAAAAAAAACTAAATTTTCACGAAAAAATCGAACACTTTAATTGACATTGCTGTTCAAGTATTTTTAGAAAATCGTCATCAACAATATTGAGTGAAATAATAATTTTTTAATGCCTTCTATTCGGAAAAAGCAAAAAATAATGTTTACATGCATCTTATGCAACGCACCAAAGCACCAGTTTTGACGGTTATTTTTTTGGCTTCAAAGTCATTACATTCAACAAGCCGTCTACCCTGTATAGTCCACCTGAATTTTTGATTTCTTTTTTTTATAATATAGCACGTGACGTGGACTTTTTACGGTTGCTCTCTCGCGGAGACGTCTCTCCAAAAATTGAGAAAATTTTTTTAAAAAGTAAAAAAAATGCTGATTTTTGGAATATTTTGCGTCATAGCGCAAAAATTAAGAAAGATAGAAAAAAATGTTCAACTGAAGAAATGATTAGCAAGCTAAAATCTATCAAATGATATCAGTTTTAATACTCTACAACCATTTTTTAAGATTTCGATTTTTTCGAATTTTACGTCGCCGCGCCACTGTAACCCAACAGCAATACCTGAAAACTGCTCAGTTTCATAAACTCGGCGTCTACTATATGTACAGCGAATATCAACTCTGTAACTCTCATATTCGCCCAAAGGCAGGGCCCATTGCCTCACAGGTTCACTCTTATAGAGACGACCTTATATAACAGATTTTGTAAACAATTAATATGTATATTTTTAATGAGAAATGTTGTGATAAATATTAAACCTGTCAGCTGACCCCTTTTTTTTTACTTTTTTAGGTTGTCCCGAAATGAATCCAAATTTTTTTCTGTTTCACCTCGTTCATTTCTTGAGGAAACCGGAACACGGAGTGGATTCAAAATATTGTCACTGGAGATGAAAAGTGGTGTGTTTTGGTCAATCATAGCAGAAAGCGTCAATGGGTACCAGCTGGAGAAACTCCAAAAACAGACGTCAAAGGAGAACTTCATGAGAAAAAGGTGATGCTTTCGATTTTGTGGGACAAGAAAGGAGTTATCTACCGTGAACTTCTTCCAGACCCACTGTCAATGTATACTCTCGCCAATTACAAAAAATGTACGATCAACACCAACTCCTTCGTCCAGGAGCCTCAAGGTTTCTCTTACTTCGTGACAATGCAAGACCACATGTGGCTTTGGCGACCAAGGACAGGCTGCAGGCACTGGATAGCGAAGTTCTGCCGCATCCACCGTATAGTCCGGACCTTGCCCCATCTGATTATCATTTGTTCCGCTCACTTCAAAACTCTCTCAAAGATTTGAAGTTCGACGACCGAGAGCACCTGGAATCGTACCTTGATGACTTTTTCGCCTGCCAGCCCCCGGAATTCTACGCAAAGGGAATCGAACAACTTCCGCTGCGTTGGCATGATGTCATCCAACAACATGGTCAATATATTACTCATTGATAATTGTTTTCAATTAATTAATTTTTGTTTGAAAAAAATCGAAAAAATTTGGATTCATTTCGGGACAACCTAATAGAAATTTCAAAAACCAAATAAAAAGTTTATTTTAAAGGAGGGCCTTACGCAGATTATAAATGAAGTTAAAACGCAAAAAAAAAATCATACTCATGTTATAAATGGGTTAAAAAAAAAAGAAGTTTAATTCGTAGAAGAAAAAAAAACAGAAAAAACGAGCCACCTAAAAAAAAGGGGGACCGCGGAAGAACTTGTGTTTCTAGTCCGCGAACGTTTGGTTTCCTAGGCCACATATTAAATTTGTGCTTTTTTATTCATTTTTTAAAATTTCGTTGTTTTTTTGCATTTAAAATGAAAAACAGAGCAAAAAGTGAGGCAAAATTTTGCAATTATTTAGTTTCTACACTAATACAACACTAGTTTTTCCCATTCTGAAAAAAATAGCAGAAAAAAACAAAATGTACGGCTATGAAAACTGTAATTTAAAAAAAACATTCATCAGCTTGTTTTTCATGCAAAATTATAACCTTGTTTCATTTAAAATGCAAAAAAAACATAAAAAATTAATAAAACAAATAAATTTAATAGGTGGCCTAGGAAACCAAACGTTCGCGGACTAGAAACACAAGTTCTTCCGAAAATTTTCTTAAAATTGTAAATGAAATTGTTGAAGATAACTGCCCTTATTATAACACCAATCATATCAGCCTAAATCATATATCCCAAAACCCCAGTGTTTCAGCTAAACTCAAGCGACTTCGTCACCGATTAAAATACTTTTATTATGCCTCCTCTAACTCTCCTGTAAATATTAATTCTTATTTAAAAATCAAAACAAAAATTTAAAAAAACTACAAATACCGCCTCAAATTATATCATAACTCTTTAGTTCATTCCCCCTCCCATAAAAAAGTTACTCGTTTTCTTACTTCTAAGCTAAAATCCAATACCTCTATTCCTACATTAGAATTGAATGATACTCTTTATGAAACTGAGTCTAGTAAATGTGACTTGTTTTTGAATTTATTCTCATAAAATTTCTCCAACCATTCCACCTCTTTACCACAAATCTAAAGTTTCTAGTAATTTTAGTGTTGATTTCTCACCTCACATTTTTCATATGTATTTGAAAAATGTGAGGTGAGAGATCTAAGCTCCGCTCCAAAACTAATTTTTCTTCTGATGGTATTAACTATCTTATTCTTAACAAATGTTCCACTTCCCTTTCTATACCACTTTCCTTATTATTCCAAGAATCATTTCTCTCTTCAACTATTCCTACTTATTGGAGAACTTCATCTGTTGTACATGTTTTTAAGAAAAACAAGAAATCTAATCCCTCAAACTACCGTCCCATATCTTTAACCCCCACCTTATGCCAAGTTATGGAAAAAATCGTTATCAATTGTATTAAATTTCGTCTAGGTCATAATTTTTCATCCCTTCAATACGGTTTTCTTAACACTAGAAGTTGTAAAAACGCTTTGCTTGATATGGTCTCTATCATCCAGGATAACTCATCCAATAAACGTTTTACCGATTTTATTTATTTTGATTTCCGAAAAGCTTTTGATTGTGTCAAGCATGACATTCTTGTTACTAAACTTAGTGATTTCGGCTGTGATAATCTATTATGCAAATTTTATCTTGATTTTCTTTCTAATATGAGTTTTTATGTAAAAATTGGTAATACCATATCTTCCTCCCCTGTCCCAATTCCATCAGGTGTCCAAGGTACGGTTAGTGGCCCTATCTTATTCATTATCTTTTTGAATGATATTTTCCAACTTCAAACACCCGATGTTCAAATCCTTGCCTTTGCTGATGATACAGTAGCGGTCAAAAAGAAACACCCCTTTGGTTTTTCTGTCATAACTCCGTGCATAGATGGAATTTTTTGATGAAATTTGGAAATTATATGCAGTACGTGACTGGAATCTAAATTCTCAAGTTTCATAAAAATCGTTCATACGAGAGCATCTTTTTGTTATTTTTTGTGATTTTTGCCATTTTTGGTTTTTCAGACAGCGATTGTTAGGAATGTTTTTATTGAAGTTATGATACAGCTTTCTTGTAAAACTATCTTTTTTAGTTTTATTAAAGGCCTGACTGTATTTTTAGCTCAAAATAACTGCAAAAACAGCTTTCAGAAAAACTTTATCGATGAAAGTTTGGAAGCGATTCGGTGCTAGCAGTTGAACACAGTAAAACCGACTAGATCTTTGAATCCAGTCGACCTTTTTTACTTTAAATATTGTTTTTCAACACTCAATATAACAAGAAAACCGAAAAATAACGTTAATATTGTATATAACATGCATAATCACAAACAGAGGTCAGCATAGTCCACTAGTAGTACAATTTTGAAGTGAATCCGACGCATTCAACGCTGAATATCATAACGGCAAGAGCTTGAATTAATATAAACTAACCTGTATTTGGAAGAAAAATATTTTTAGGTTATAATATACTTAATTTCGGAAGCGGACCTTAAAGATAACCCGTTGTATGAACGGGAATTCATGGATTTGTGTGAAGTAAATCTGGGCGTCATATTTCCGCGCTCGAAATCAAGCGTAAAAAGGTCAGATCCATGATGATAGCCAACTTAATTATGTAAAATGGCGAACTTATCACAAATTGACAAAAATATAGTGTATAGATTGCGTTAACTGGTCGCTTCAGATTTATCGAGTATCACGTCAGGTTTACTTCACACAAATCCATGAATTCCCGTTCATACAACAGGTTATCTTTAAGGTCCGCTTCTGAAATTAAGTATATTATAACCCAAAAATATTTTTCTTTCAAATACAGGTTAGTTTATATTAATTCAAGCTCTTGCCGTTATGATATTCAGCGTTGAATGCGTCGGATTCACTTCAAAATTGTACTACTAGTGGACTATGCTGACCTCTGTTTGTGATTATGCATTTTATATGCAATATTAACATTATTTTTCGGTTTTATTATTAAATTGGGTGTTTAAAAATAATATTTAAAGTTAAAAACGTCGACTGGATTCAAAGATCTAGTCGGTTTTACTGTGTTCAACTGCTAGCACCGAATCGCTTCCAAATTTTCATCGATAAAGTTTTTCTGAATACTGTTTTTGCAGTTATTTTGAGCTAAAAATACAGTCAGACCTTTAATAAAACTAAAAAAGATAGTTTTACATGAAAACTGTATCATAACTTCAATAAAAACATTTCTAACAATCGCTGTCTGAAAAACCAAAAATCGCAAAAATCACAAAAAATAACAAAAATATGCTCTCGTATGAAAATTTTTTATGAAACTTGAGAATTTAGATTCCAGTCATGTACTGCATATAATATCCAAATTTCATCAAAAAATTCCATCTATGCGCGGAGTTATGAGAGAAAAACCAAAGGGGTGTTTCTTTTTGACCGCTACTGTATCAAAATCATTGGTTCTAACCCCAACAGTATTCAAACTGTTATTAATGCTATTTGTGATTGGTCTGACAAATTTGAAATGTCCCTTGCCCCTGAAAAAACTTTTGTTATTCATCATGGCCCCTCTAATCCTCAATCCATCTACACTGCCAACAATGTAGTAATTATTAAAGTTCCTTTCATTAGAGATTTGGGTGTTATTATCGATTCCAGCCTTAAATTTACCTATCACATCAATCATATTGTTAATTTAGCAAATCTTAGGGTTTCACATTTTAAAATGTTACCATTTCTTTGACGTCTCTAAATATATCCGTATTTTCAATATTTATGTATTACCGTTAATTGATTATTGTTGTGATGGCCAACGTTGGTTCGGCAGTACGCCCAAATCGTAGGATTTGGATGGAAAAAAGGTAGCCCGCGGAAGTCCAACTGGAAGTTGGAAGGTAAACCCAACCTAGTGTTGGAAGATAAGGCCATTGTTGGATGGTTGGGGTCCACCCGATCCAGAGGGTCAGCCACTCCTGGTGACGGCACCCTCTCTGTTCAACAAGGATAAGTGGAAAAGAGCGTCTCGTGTAAAGCTCAAATCCGGTCTTAATTTAGTCAAGTTCAGTTCATACAAAATTCAAGTTCAGTTCATTCAAAAGTTCAAGTTCAGCTCATTTCAAAAGTCAATTCAGTTTCAAGTACAGTTCAGTCAATTTTTGTTTTTCAGATTCCAGTGTCAGTCCAGTGTTAAAGACAGCTGTTCAGTTAATTTGACCCTACCTGGTTTTAGTTTCAAAAATTAGAGCGTATTCTAATTAGTACAATGCAATTTATGCGAAATCACACCGATAAATACACGCGTCACAGTAGCGGTTCAAAGTTGAAAAAATACAATTTTGAATTGCCGCGTGTCCGTGCGACGCGGTCGGTGTCCGTGCAACGCGGTCGGCATTGGCGCGAAACACAATTATTTGAATTTTGCTACATATTGGCATTGTTCTTTGGACCACCAGGGCTCTCATTCGAATTTTGAATTTTTGCCTAGATTTTGGATCGTGTTAACTGACAAGTTGTCTTTAATGTTGAATCCTAGAAGTTTAAAAAAAACGTTTTCTCTTTTCAAAAATTCAATTTCAATCCATATTGTCCCAATGTTCCAAACAAAATTCTCAATCAAAATTCTGAGTCAATCTAAAGGCAAAATCGTATAGCCAAACGTTCAACGATTCAAATCAAGAAAGCTATTTTGCCATTAGTGTAATATGTAAACAAAAAGAAACTTTCAAACGTTTTTCCTCATTTTTGTGACTGTCTTCTCTCAAATCATTGAATAAATGGTCCACAGGAGACGCAGAGCATCTTGTTTCTTGCCTGCTAAAAGCAAGGCACATTCAAAAGTTCACTTTGTCTAACCAATGCATTTTGTCACAACCATTCATTTTGCATCTCACGATAAATTGTCTGACCATTTTTTTTCACGAATCTCGATTTTTCTCGAATCTCGAACATTTCGAATTTCGATCATTTCTGCTCATTTTGTTATATCGTCTTTACTCTATGAAACGTTTCAGTTTGTGAATCACTACATATTCTAGTCAATTGTATTCTACCAGGGATGACTTCACGATCCCAAAGCCTACCAGACCTAACTAGCATAGTCCTACAGGGTGGCTTTTATTTACGGGTCCCACTTTTAGCTGTAATATCTCTGAAAATAGAAAATCAAATGAGCTCAGATTCAACAAATAATTTCTTAGAATATAAACAAATAGTTATCAACAATAATTATTCGATTCGGCCTCCTTTGGAGACGATGACCGTCTGAAGACGTCTAGGAACGGCATCAAGTGTGGCACGATGGTATTGGAGAGATAGTTTGTCCCATTCCTCGATCAATTCTTTCTTAAAAGACTCAAAATTCGAGTGGGGTCTTCCACAGACCTTATTCTGCAAAAATCCCCAGATGGAATGGTCCAGCGGGTTCAAAACCGGCGACGACGACGGCCAATCTTCCTTCTTGATGAACGCAGGAAAATGGTACTCGCACCACTGCTGAGTGAATTTGGCAGCGCGTGCTGGAGAGCCATCCTGTTGGAAGACCCAGTGTTGATTCTCGAAGTGGGATAGGCCCAAGGCATCAGATGATTCTCCAGAATTTCATTGACAGAGTAATTTCGGTCGATTTTTAGTCCTTTATCGACGAAAACCAACGGACACTTGCCATTTTAGCAGATGGCACCAAAAATCATTACACTCTCTTGGTGTGACACCCGAAAAATAGTTTTCCGTTGTCAAAAGCTTCTTGGACATTCTTTGCAAGTACTCGATGATTCTGGGAGTTGAATTCTGCCTCCAATGTGAAAAGCTTCTCGTCTGAAAAGACCGTCACTAAAAGTTCACCTCGTCGCGTGCCAGCGAGGAGCTTTTTTGCTTTTCTTAAGCGTTTATCATTGTTACTCTCCGATAAAATAGCGGTTTTTGTTACACGATATGGGGTGAGATTAAGCTCCTTTTTGACAATCTTTGTCATGGAGAAACTAGAAATTCCGAGCTCTTCAGCCATTTTTCTGATCGATCTATGCAGATTCCTTGTGATCCTCTCCCTGACAAGTTTGACCTTCGGTTGAGTTGTAACAGTGACTGGCTTTCCTCTTCCGACAAGGTCCTTGAGTGTCCCAGTCTTTTTAAAACGATGGGTTGCTTTGTAGATGGCCCATCTTAAAATTCCGAGTCGTTTGGCGATTTCTCTCGTACCAAAACCGCTGTTGTGAAGGTCGACGACTGAGTGCGATGAATACTCGGCGGTGCCATTTCACTAAAAATAAACCGATAATTCTGAAACTTGCTAGGATGAAAAATGAAGCAATAATTAAAAACATAAAAAAACAGAAACATCAAAAACGCGCCCGCGATGAACGGGGAGAGATTGGGTGGCCTGGAGAGGTTGCAATGGCCAGCTCAGCCAGCTCTCAGCGCAACCCAGCCAGCAGTGACCCAAACTCAGCCAATCCCCGGCCAAGTTCAAGAAACTAACGAACAAATCCAAACCGAACAAATTTAAACCGAACAAATCATTAATGAAACAGAAATTCCAGCTCAAGCAGAAACAGGCCAAGTTCAACAAAGAACAGTTCCAGCTCATCCAATTGAAGTTCCAGCTCATCCAATTGATAAGGACGTTCCAGTAACTCGTCCTTCGCTCATTCCGGTTCCAGTCGCTCAAGTGCCACGTATCAACGCTTGCGCGACTGCACTCAACAAACCGGGGAATCAGTAGACGAATTTGCTACAAAATTGCGAAAATTGACAGCGGCCGCATATATCGGGAAAACCCGTGAATTTATCAACGATAAAATGTTAGAGTTCTTTATGGAAGGACTCAGATACGACGTAAAATTTCACGTCAAATCAGCGAACCCGAAGACTTTTGGAGAAGCTCTAAGCGCCGCGGTTAGGTTTGAAATCTTATTGCAGGAAGCAGCACGCGCCAATACAATCTCCCCACAATATTTGCCAGTGTCAGCACTTCAAGACTTGCAAGCCGCACCAAGAACTAGCTACAAGAAGAGAGCACCTCAAGCTTGCTTCTACTGCCGAAAAATTGGTCACTTTGCCGCCGACTGCAGAAAGAAAGCTGCATGGGCTGCTCGTCAGGACCCAGTTTCCAACCATCAAATCCGCTCAAACTACAACAGACCAGTTGGTCCCCCACCACAGAGACGATTCAATCAACCCGACGTCAGAAATTTTGAGCCAGTTCCACAATTCGATTCAAGCACCCGAGAACAAATGCAACAGCAAATCGATGCTTTGACCGCCAGAAACCAACAATTGACTATGACTGAACCGAGCGAACAGAATGGGCCGAGAGTAAATGTTTTGAGGTCAGTCCCTAGAAAGTTTCCATTATTTCTTGCCATATTTTGTTGTTTAATTTCTCAATCAATGTCTTTTGATCCATTACTTTGCCTTTCGAATTCTCCTGAAATATTCATTCGAATCCCACATTTTATTGATTGCTCTAATTAAATTCTCGAAAATCCTACAAAAATCAAAAAACTCGAACTCTCGATTTATCGTCCAAATTTTGTTTCATATTCTTCTAGTACACTTTGCAAAATCGTCGAAAGACAGGCTGAATTTTCAGTTAATTTGTTCGGGGCTAGATTTATTGAGACCACATCAAAACAATTCATAGTTTTACGTGAAGAATGTGAAATGATGATCAAACATCAAAAATGTTCTTTTGGAGATCTCGAATTTCGAGGTGGTATCTATAGAACTAGCAACGAACATGTAATCGAGTGACCAAACCCAATTATTGGCGCTTTTGTCCAATGAAAACTGTCACAACTTCAAATTGTTTTATGCTAAAAACCCATATCTCAACTCGTTTTGATCAACCGATTCCACAATCAATTTCCGGAGATATGCAAGGCTGTGAATACTTTTCCGGTTTTTGTAATCAAAAAGACGGAGAGGCTTTTCTTTGGAAACCGAATCCAAAACAAGCCTGTCGTTTCATTGAATTTCGTACACAAAAAGGCCTTTACTCCGGAAATATTTGGTTAAGCATCGATAAAGAATTCGCACCCTCTTTCAACCAATCTAGTCAAAAACTCGACGATTGTAATCAAAGACTTTTAGTTACCGACCAAGGTTTTGAAATTTCGTTTCCAAAGCGAGACAAAAGAGATGCCGAAATTACAGTAGATAAACTTTCAAACTATGTAACATCAAATCAATTAGCGGCCCAACTTTTGGCTTCAGAAAAGGATATCATGGACTCATCATCCACCTGGTTTTCGCATAGTTTTATGTCATGGTGTTCATCTTTCAATTCAATCGCAGCTTCTGCTTTTGCATCAGCAGCTAGTCAGCCAACTTTAGTAGCAAGAAAACTTTTGAATCAAACTAATCTGAAAGCCACATATCTAGGTGAAGGAGTCAAAATTTGTACTCATGTTCCTCAATCATCATTCTCGTTTGAAAAATTTCATGAAACCTATTATTCTAAACCATCTATTAAAGTTCAATTGCCCAACAATGTTTCCTTGCTCACATTCATCGATCCATTAACCCAAATTGTGACTAATAGAGCTCATCAAACACCATGCGCTCTCATTTCAAATTTTGAATTTGTGGCCCAAAACAAACTTTTCAGTTTAAACCCTTTCAGTCTAGAAATCACAACCAACCCCAATTTCAATCCAACCAACTTTTCGAGTCATACCAAATTCTGGAATGATCCAAATTTCTCTAACCCAACAGTTTTTCACAATTTGGTAATCGGCTCTTTGTCCGAAAATATTTCGCCTATGCATTACAATGAAATTTGGGAGGCTTTAGAAGGATCCCCAGAAGCAATTACCAAAGTCGTAAGTCGAAGTTCAAATCCAATCGAAGGCCCCATTAACGAACTTAATATCAAATCAGTTTTCAGCTTTTGGAATCAGTTAGTGAATATTTGGAACATTGTGCTCAAGCCAAGACCAATTCGAACTTCCAGTAGTATTCGATTACTCAAAATATTTCGAAAAAATCAGTTCAGCAACCAATAATTGCAACGTTCCATCACAATACGTTCTTCACGGCTCAGATTCCGGTGAAGGTGAATGGGATCCACATGTTAGCATTGGTGGACACCGGAGCCGGGAAATTATGAAATCATCCTCGGTAACGATATATTGGCAAAATTGCCGAAGTTCCATTTAGATTATAACACAGGAACATTTGAATTCCAGAATGAAAAGCTGCCTCTAGGACGAGTTTTTCCAGTCAATTCTTTGAACCAAGAAACAGAATTCCCCATAAAAATCAGCAAATTTCATAAAATTCCAGCATTTTCCGAGTCATTCGTTCAGTGTACAGCACTTTCAATTCCAGCAACAGCAGACGCCACTCTGGTGTCCCAAGCGTCAAAAATCGCCGAACTGGGACTTCTCGTGGCTCCAGCGGTGTTCAACACTGATCGAAACAGAAACAGTTTCCAAAAGTCAGGTATTGAGTTGCGGGACAACCCGTAACCAGGGGGCTACAGTTTTCAAGATCGGGGAATTGGATCTCCTCCGCGACCCCGATTTTACTGTAGACCTCGCTAATGCAAAGATTTCAGAACCAGAGAAAACTAAACTAAACTCAATAATTCAAGAAGATGGCGACGTTTTCTCAGCTTCAAATCGCCACTAATAAATTGCGATTTCCAGAATCACTCCACGACCACATTTCATTTTCTCACGATTCACAATATCTTCCTTCGCTTTCTTCCTTTCTTAACAAATCCTTTTACATCCAAAATTCCATAATTCCGTCTTTTCCACTTAATTACCATTTTCCTTTCCTTTCTTTCTGCTGTTCTTTCCGCAAAACCGCATCTTTTCGCTTCTTACATTTAAAAAGCGACAGTAACAAAAAATTTATTCTTTTCAGCAAAATGAACAATATCTTGCCCCTACCAGCACCTCCGGCACCACCGCCAGACTTCGAAACTTCAGAACGTACCGAAATCGAAAATGTTGGCGGAGAGCTCGTCGCTCTCAGCGCGGTTAATCACCGACGGGACGACGACTCTTCGTTGACTGTCGATTTCGAACAAATGGCTCACACAACCGAAATTAACTAAATCAATTCATAAGAATCAATTCTTCAAGGATCTCCCATACCGGTCTACGAAATGCCAGATCAAGAAACCATCGATAAATTGCTCGCAGATGACGATGGAATCGAGAATCAAGACCAAGATCAACAGAATTCAGAAAACTTGGACGATGAGCCGGAAGTTCAGAAAATCGACATTGATATCGATTCTTCGGACGACATCGACATTCCTGGAAGCGAAATATCTGGAGAAGAAGACGACGACATCTTAGTTAACGACGTAGCTGACCAAATCGTCAACGCTGCAGAAACCGAAGAAACCCTCAATTACGAAGAACTCGATTTCAACCCCGAGCATCCTTGGATTCAGTAATATGCAAGTTATGATCTGCCACCACCACCAGAAGATCCGACAGTCACCGAAATCCTAGAAGCTTATAGCATCCGGGACGCCCAGAATTTCCGTATCGCTACACACCTTTGGGAGGAAAGCTCGAATGTCTCGGATGTCAAGAACGAAAAGAATCAGAAGCCACTCCTGAACCACAATTCTGCAGTTGGAAACCTCACTGAAACACGAGCATATTACCGCGTCTTCGATAACACCGGAGCCGTCTACAAACTTTCTCCAATCCACTATGAAATCACAGGACCGGACAGAGAAGATCTCCGAACGATCAATCTAGGCAAGTCCAGCATAGACGAGATAAACGAGGGTGTTCTACCACTCGGACGCCTCATAATTGGAGACATCATCGCCGTCAAGAAATTGTATAAGACACACGCCTATCTAGGACGCCCGATCCCAAAATTGGAGCAGAATGAAGCCGTCAGCCAGGACTTCAAGCCAGTCTGGAACGTCGACAGATTCCATCTATTACCAAGAGAAATATTCAATCACATCAACGTCACGCCCAGGGATGGGCGGGAAATTTCCCGGATTTCCCGGTACCATGACGGGAAATTTCCCTTCCCGAAAATTTCCCGAAAAGTTTCGGGAAATTTCGGGAAATATTTTTAATAGAAAAAATAGAAAAACATCAAGAAAATCAAAAATTCGAAAAGATCAACCTACAAAAATCAACGGAACTTTACTAGAATTGATTAATATGTCTTAGGAAGTCTCAAATAAGAAAACTTAACATGTTTCTTTTTTTAACTCATTTATGCGATTCTGAAAAATGTTTGTTTTATTCAAAATCATGCGTTAATTCTTGTTTTATCCTTTAGTTTTTATCGTTGGATGTTTATTAACTCTGAAAACCTAGGAAAAGCGATAAAAAACCAGTATTTGGAGTCAAATTTTCAAATTTCCCGAATTTCCCGGTCTTTGGAACCGTGAAAAAAATTTCCCGAAGGGTCTTTCCCGCCCATCCCTGGTCACGCCATTCGAAGTACCGAAGGGTCACGCAAAGAAGGTTCTGATGGTCGGAACGGACATCAATCTTCCGATCTACGCCAATATCAACACCTTCCCAACAACACCCAGAAAAGATAAGTTGTTCACGGCCACAGTTTCCGTTCCAAGCCCTTCGCAAAATCGCTTCATCAACGACATCAGGGACACCCCAGCAAGGCACCGTCTCCTCACCCACATCAGTTTCGATCTCCGAATACCTCGTGCTCAACCAATAGCGCTCAAGATTCATCAGCCGGACGAGGATCCACAAAAAGAAGTTCGATCTAGGAATGGAAGCTCTGAAGCATTGGCCATTCGACGAAGCCAAGGAAGCCATCACCACCAGCATTAAATAACTGGAGTTGCAGAAATTCAGAATGAAATCGTGGACCACCAAATCTACTTTATGAAGATCAGAATAGTCGATGAACCCAAGATGAATGATACGATCGTAGCCTTTTCGATTAGCCCGATCAGCTGAGTGGCGAACCCTCCTCAGCGCGGCCAATGATGTCGGAAACGTAGGCGACAGTTCACATTTCTGCTGAACGGTTAGTTAGTTATATTTTTAATTTTTTCTTATTCAAAAAAAGAGAAAAATGGTTGTCAAAGAAGCACACCGACTCGCAGTCATCCACTAAACGGACGGTGTCTCTTTGAAAGCCAGTCTTTCTTTATTCCTTCCTTTCCTGTTTCATTCCAAACACACATCCAAACTCATTCTTAAACAAATTAAAACCAAATATTTTTCCACAATCAATCCTTATACTTATTTATTTTTCGGATCAGGGTCGATCCTTTTCCGAAGGGGATAGGTGTAAGGGAAACTATGAGTCAGCTCAACGAAATAGCATCATCTCCTGAAATCATTTGTGCGTTCAAAGTCCACAAAAACATACAAAATTGAGACAAACAATTTCAGCAGATAAAGCCTTGTCAACGACAGATTTATCTGCGTCAGTGTGGAACGAACACTATTATTCATTATAAATTATAAACCATCTAAACTTTTATCAAACTAAAGTATTGAATTCCAGGCTCGCCTTCCTCCGCAAAGACAACATCTATAAAAAGGATCAGCTCGGGGAAACATGGCTCTTCTCATTCTCCTTCCTCACCGCCGACCGACCTCAATACTAAATTATTTGTCACTTTTCTGCATCTTAATAAAACTGTTTATTATGAAGTCTTTGCTCTAAATATTCAAGACAGCAGGAAGGACATATAAGGTTGACACACTAGAAGCCCCAACCTTAACTCTATGGACGAAATTTTTTGATTTTTTTTTAATCGAAAACGTTCAAAATTGTGAAAATGAATACTAAATTATTCTGAAGAATAACAGAACCTAGCAAATGAACCCCGTTGCCAAGAAAAAATTAGTGAAATACTGTATCATTTTTCCTCAAATGATTGCAGTACTTAGTTGTGAAACGAAGGTGTTCGATTTGGATTATATAAAACTCACTCGGGTTGGATATAGATAACTTGAATAAGGAAGCTATTGTTCATTTTTAACAATGCTCTTGATTTTTTTGGAATTGTTAAAAATAAATGGGAAAAAATAAAAATATATAAATAAGTAAAAAATTTCATTTTTATAGTATTTTTTTTTAATTTTCCCATTTTTACATATTGCTTTTTTGATTTTGTAGTGAGTTTTTATCGAACAGTTTAGAAATAACTCATTTTAAATATATTTTTTTGATGAGTAAGCGAGAAAAAAATTTGAATTTTCGCCAATTGTGCGAGTTGCGTCAGCATAAGTGTTTGATTGACGCGTTTCCCCCCCCCCCTTTGAGCATTTTAGCAAGCTCCGGTCTAGATTTGGTAGTTTTAAAAAACCCCGTGAAACAGATGATTATGATTTTAATATTAACAGATATCCACATTATACTAGCGCCATTCCTAATTTCATGAAAAGAAACACTTGTTATACACTTATTATACGAATTAGGATTAAAAATAGTTGCTCTAATAATAAGGATTTTGAAAATAAAATAATAGAATTGCAAAATAAATGGAAATCTAATGGATATAGCCAGGAAACTATAGAAGAATATCATAGTAATACTATTAAGAAGATTAAAAACTATCAATACCAATTATAATTGTAAATTATGGTGGAAAAATAGTTTGACCTAATTATTATTTATTTTGATCTATAGTTGATTTTATATAGCTATGCATTAGTTTGTCTTTTTTTCTCTTGTTTGTTGTTTCCTTCATTGTTTTTAGTTCCTTTGATTTTTTCAATATTTATATTTAGTTATTTTTTCCTTTTAGCATTAGTTAGTAGTTATATATATAATATAGGCGTTTTTCGGCTAGATAGCAAAGGAGTTACACGGCTTGTAAAAATGAACCTGTGTCATTCGCGCGTGAACAGGCTGGTTGCGCATTGTAAAATAGCGCGTGTCACAGTTGCGTTTTCCTTGCCACGCCTATTTCTGTGCAAAACTCCTGAATTGTCGGGCGAAAATTTTTCCTCCTTCCTTGGTCTTTTTTTACAAACCGTGAGTTAATACTGATTAATTGTTGTATATATAATTTTCTTCTATTCTTTTTTCTCTATTATTTGCTTCGTTCGTGCGCCGGAGCATGCCAAAAACTCGATTTTGTCGGTAGAGCGCGTTTGGAAACGGGTTTTTCTACAGTATTTCCGTTTAGTCTCAATTCCCTGTTAACGGCATAGGGTCGCCCTATGTCCTCACTTGGACACGCCCTCTCGAAAATAGGAAATAGGACGTAACAAGTCTAGCGGCATGTAGAAATATAGGGAAGCGTACGATTTGCCGTGCTGTGAATTTAAATATTGTAACCAATTCTTAAAACTTTTATTTTTATTTTCCAAATAAAATTAAGCACTTTTTTCCGAGATTCGATGTTTTAGATGCCCTGTGCTCATGAGTGTACTAGAACAAATTTGAATTTCCGTCAAAAAACTTAAAACTGCGTCAACAACGGTGTTTGCTTGACGCGTTTCATTCATTTGCGTATTTTCGCAAGCTTTCCTTCGAGTTTGGCAGTAAAGAAAGCACCGTGTGATTCATCTGACGGAAAAAAATACTTTAAAAATTCCCGGATGAATAATTAAAAACTAGGAGGCGCAGAAGATTACTTGACCCATTTACTGTAGAAACAAACCGATTCCAAACGCGCTCTACTGACAAATCTAGGCTTTTTGACGTGTTCCGGTACACGGATAAAAAAAATTATTTTTCATAATTGGTCCATTAGATACCAAAAATGCATTTATGGCACAAAAATGATATTTTCAATACGTACGGACACGGAAAAGGCAATTCAAGCTTGCTTATTTTTATGTTTTATTTTTATGTTTAGCTGAGACTCAATACTAAATATTTAAATATAAAATAAGTGACAGTATTGTTCCTTCATAGGTGGGATTAGGTCATTTCGAAATCTCAAAGTTAAGCTCGTTACAAAAAAAAATATATTTTAAGTTAAGGCGACTACAAACCGTAAAAAGCATCAAAAACACTTAAAAACGAATATCCAAAAGTGCGTCAAGGCAAACGTTTAATTTTGGATACTCATTAAAAAAGTTAAGGTCGTTACACCTTGTCAAGTGAAAAAAAAGTTAAACTCGTTACTAGGCTAAAACCGCGGTATCCCACCAATATGTTCCTTTAATCTTACAGTAATCTTCTCCTCCCGGTTTAAAGGAAATCTCGCGGGAATGTTATTTTTTGGCCTTCCTATTTTACTTCTTTAAGTTCAAAATCCTCTTTCGTAATAGTAAATCTTTTTTTAATTCTGATTTTGGGTCACTAGGAAAAGTTTTATTTCGAATTTTTACACCGTGCCGCACTTGCAAAAGTGGGCGGGACTTCACAAAAAATTTTGAAAAAATGGTCCTGAATTCATGGGTATATCAACGCACCTTCGTTTCATTATGTGTTCGCCAAGCTTCTACAGTTCTATCAATTTCATTTATTTTATATTTTCATTATTTATTATATTTCAGATGCTCGATGGGATTTGTGTAAATCCATACGTTCCGTACGTATCATTCTCTTCTCGTTGGAATACTACGGTGAATAGCGATTATAGCTATTTTTTTTTCACGATGCCCACCAATCAGAATGCACTTTCGGAAACCTATCAAACGTTATTCGGAAGTTCACGAGTTTTTGGAATCTCCACGGGAACGATTATCGAGCTTGAGGTGAGTTCAAAGAATTTTCAATTTCATAAATTATTGTGTTTTCAGATAGATACAGATGTTTGTGACGATCCGAGAAATGTAAAGCCAATTCTTGGCACTTGCCGTAGTTTCGGGTGTAATTTTACATTTTGTGTGGGTTTCAAGATTTATCAATTCCATTTATTACTGTCTATTTTCAGATAGACTTGCGTCCGCGATTGAATAGTATTTCTTCTTCTGGGAATCTCTCTGGTATAAATGTGGTTAGTGCTTCTAAGCACATGATTACTGTGAGTTTCTAGTATTTTTTTTATCAATGTGATAAATATATAAATGCATATTTTCAGATGCTTATTTCGAACCAAACAAACATGATCGACATCGGAAGATTTCCCCTCGCCATTACTCTTCTCCGATCATCGCGTGGAACAGTAAGTTTCAAGACTGATTTCGGAGAATAATTTCAATTTAATCTATTTTAGGACGATGAAGCTGACATTCGTCCAATCAATGAAAACGAGTCAAATCAAGAATTTCATCCGTGCTGAATACTTTCCCTGAGCAGCTACTTTCATTCACCAGAAACTTGTTTTATTTTTATTTTAGATTCTCGATTGTTTTGTTCTTCTTTTTATGGATTTCCGCCGGTTTGTATCTCGTAACTCTGATATGTCTTCTGACAGATCAAATACAACACATCACCCGTGTTTTAGACGACCATTCTCGTTATCTAAGACTTTGTTCAGCATCTACTCAATTTCCCTCGATATTTGTGCAAAATTCACCAGAAACTTATTTTTATTGTTATTTACGAGATTCTCGATTGTTTCGTTTTTCTTTTCATTTTTAGTTTGTATCTCGTCACTCTGATAGCCGTCTTCTGACAGATCAAATACAACACATCACCCGTGTTTTAGACGACCATGATAATTTTACAAGATTTTGTTCAACATCTACTCAATTTCCCTCGATATTTGTGCAAAGTTCACCAGAAACTTATTTTTATTGTTATTTACGAGATTTTCGATTGTTTCGTTTTTCTTTTCATTTTTAGTTTGTATCTCGTCACTCTGATAGCCGTCTTCTGACAGATCAAATACAACACATCACCCGTGTTTTAGACGACCATGATCAATTTCCTTCTTTTTTTGTCCAAAATTCTGCTGAAACTTATTTTTCCCATAATTTACAAGATTTACTTGGAATAAAGAAATAAAAACAATTGGGTTTATCGAATGAATGAATGAAAACAACGACATCTTGATAGAGCACATGAAAGAATTCCGATGACGATTTACTTTTTTCCAGACTTCTTGATTCCACCACCGACTAAAAGAGATATAAATTGAGTTAAAAGCATTGAGAAAAATGGCATTACCAAGTGGTCCTCTTTGCGCGGCCTTGTTGGCCAATTCCTTGATCTTCTTGGCTTCTTCTTGTTGCTTTTTCTTGAATTCGATATCTTCCTGCAAAATGATGATTTTGGAGAAATCAAACAGACTATTGAAAAATAAATTTATGTCATTCGTAAAAAGGTTTAAATCAGACAGCAATAATCTCTTCTAATTTTTTTCTGATAATTTAAAGATATTGACTTTATAATTATTTTGGACTGAAACAAGAAAATCGTGTACTTTATCCAATTGACTTTTTAAAAACTAGATAATCCACAAATTTGGAAAAGCTAATGGCCCAACAAAGTACCTCGCTCAATTCCTTATTGTCCTTCTTTGCGGCCTTCAGTGGCTTGGCCTTTCCTCCTTGACGTCCGGACATTTTGTTTAAATTGGCTGAAATTTCAAAAATTTTTGCCAATTATGTCAATTATTTTTTATTCTTTCGGAGCATTCTTTCACTATTCACAACACATCGTATGTGTGATGTTTATAACTCTGTTTATTACAAAACTGAATTTAATATGGTTATGGATTTTCGACAGATTTATTATCTATCCAATTCTCACTTATATCGCCCCTAAACTAATTCGCTTTATGAATCTTGGATATATTCCAAAAATTGGAGAAGATTTGGAAATTCGTGAATTTTTTAACAACATCCAAAGTTGTGAGTACTACGAGGGTGATAAACCACATTTATTCTTGTACGAGAAGGCTTTATCTCTTCATCCAAACTATCCAAAGTTCAACGACTTTGATATTCTAGAAATAAGCTGCGGACAAGCAAATTCACTAGATTGGATCAGATGGTATTTTCAGATGTTGGTTTTTGAAGATCCAGTTTTTTTATTACAGCCAACACGGTCCGCTCAATTCCCTAATTGGGTGCGATAAGGTTATAACCAGACAACGAGGTGATTTAGTTTTTGGTGACGCCACCGATCTTCCGTTCTCTGATAACTCATTTGATCTGGGTAATTTCTTGTATTCGATGAACACTTTTAAGCAATTCAGTTTCAGTCATTAATATAGAAGCTTCCCATCTTTATTTAAATGGACAGAAATTTTTTAACGAATGCTACAGGGTTCTTCACGAAGGTGGAACACTTTGTTGGTTGGATATTAGATACCCCCATGAGGTGATTCTAAAACAAAAAACACTTAATCTACAATTAAAATCTTTAGGTTGAAATTGTGAAAAAGCAAGCTGCAAATTCTGGATTGAGACTTCAAACATTTGAAGACATCACTGAAAATATTTTGCTAGGTCTTGAAGAAACTTCAAAAAAGCATGACAATCTATTAGCAAATGTAAAGCTGAAAGTTTAATTCCTGGATTTTAGATAAGTTTTCAGAGCCCATTTTTCATCAAGATGTTCTCAAATTCTCTCCGCTCAACGTATTGCGCACCCGGGACTTCAACCCACACAAGGATTGCGAATCGTGAAAGAATCTATCTAGCCGCTTCTTGGCGAAAATAATCAAAAAATATTTAAGGATTACGCGGAACCTTTTTACAATAATAAATAAAAAATTATGTTTTCTTTTTTCGGCAATAAATTATTTTATGGTTGATGAAATACACGACGAGAAAGAAAGTTGAAAAAAATAAATGGACATTAAAACCTCACCGTAGACAAATATGCACAAAAATGTACGAGATTTCACACAAAAAAAGAGGATTGGGAGTGGAAACCGGTTTAAAAACAAGAGAAATAATTTAAGCGTTGATGACTCTGGCCAACTTTTGAATGCGATTCAGGAGGATATCACCATCCTTGATCACTGATTTGTACAAGTGGTTCTTCGAATCGCGGTGGTTGATCTGAATTTGATTTAATATGATTTAAATTAACAAAAATGATGGATTGTACTTCAATAACTCCGTTCACAGCATCGATTCGGCATTGCAATTGTCCAGTGGCGATAAGCCGATGAAGTTCGCGGTCAATGAATGCTCGAGAAACTCCAAAATCTTTGGCCATCAAATCGATACGAACGGTTTTGTATGGTGTTAAGAATTGTTCGTAAGCTCGATGTCTCATTCCACGGGAGTAGAAGTTGAAGTGAGGAGAGAGGTAGCGATCAAATTTGAACTTAAAAAGCATGTTGTTGAATTAATTTTTGAAGATCCACCAAAACTTACTCTTTCACTTTCTAATGCTGCTAATTGAATGAAAAATCTATCATAATGGCATTCGTAATAAGCTTCCAAATATTCTCTAACTGGAATTAATGTACCATTGTTACCTCCACCGGTGAGCTGTAATTTTTCAATGTCTTTGTTGAATTTTTAAAATTTTTAGTTACTTGTTCTTGGATTTCATTGCAACGGATGACCTTGGTCCTTAAATCTGGACGTTCGAGGGCTGGAAAATAAAAATCAAACAAACATTCTATGCTATATTTGCTCACCAAAAGTTGTAGTGATTACCGAGTACAAAATCAGATTTTCATATGTCATAAGCTCATAAGAACCGAAAGTTGGAACAGCTTCGAGGAAGAGATTGGCAGCGCCGGCGAAATCACGAACAGACATGCGATAAAGAGCTTCATAAGAACGGAGTCTATTTTTTCGTTCCCAATCTCCGCCTTGATCCATCAACTCTTTAGCTTTTGTGATGAATTTGTTGATGAGATGATGATCCAAGAAAAAGAGTCCTGCACGAATCATAGCAAAAACCAAATCAATTCTGTATCCCATTCCGACGGTTTTGTCATAGGTTGCAGTGTAGGCTTTCTGCGCGTTTTCCTTGTCACCGATTTGACAGTAATATTCGAATTTGCGAAGAAGAGCTTGACGGACTTCTGATTCACCTGAAAAATAGTTCTATTGGTTTTCGATCTACTTGTTTTGACAACGAACCAAGATTTTTCTCGGAATCCTCAATCTCAGCATCAATTTCGGCGATTCTTTTAAGATTTGTTTCTCTCATGGTAGCCAACTGATTGGCATCAGGGGCAACCTTCAAATCTGCACAAACCAATTCATAAAATGGAGCCATGTTATTTTCTTTGATGGCCTGCAATATTGAAAGTGATGCAAAAGAGAAAAAATATTCATAAAACGTACATCTTGAAGAATTGCAAGCTTCTGTGCTTTAATATCTTTGTCAAGTTCTGGGTGGTTCACAAGAAATCTGACTTGAGCAAGTTCGAGATCTGGATACTTGGAGATAACCTGTAATTTTTAACAATTTTTTTCAATAAACGAAATTGAAAATTAAAAACACGATTTTCAGTATTTTTACCTCTTTATCGTAGTTTCCATCGTCAGCTGCCGCTTTCTTAGGCTTTTGTGCATCTGCCATGTTACTAAAATTTTAAAAATTATCAAAAATTTTATTTGAAAACACGGAAAACAAGTCAAAAAATACAGAATTTTAAATTTTAGGGTTATTCTAAACTGGGCGGAGCATGATGATTTTCGTCGCACTTGCCGCACGGAGTTTAGCTATTTTGCGGCACACTTTTTTCGATTTTCCCATTTTTTGTATACGTGCTGGAAAACAATGATTTTTATATTTTTTGTTAGAAAATCATGAAAATTTCTTCAAAAATTTTTCCATACGGTTTTTTTTCTGATTAAAAATTTTCTTTAATGGTTTTTGTCATTGTTTTCACCACTTTTATCAAATATCCTTCATTGAAATAAAAAAACATTTTCAGATGGTCAAAATTTATTTTCAATCCCTTTGTGCAGAAAGAAGTGTCGATTACATTAAATCAATGAAAATTGATGACCTAATCACCGACGTTACGGGAAATATTGTCACATACTATGGTTTTCATTTTTTTTAAACTTTACAGTAAAAAATAAATCTTATTCAGGTCTTACATACTGCGGAAAACGTTTACAACAAGAAGATTTAGAAGGTTTGAACGAGCATGACTGTTTGAGAATTTGTCCAGTGAAAAAATACGACAGAACTGTAAGACATTTTATACGATTAAATTTTCATAAAAAGAAAGTAATTTCAGAAATTGGCCTACAAAGTAAGTATATATCAAAACATAGCCATGGGGTGGTGTAAAATCAAATTTATAATCTTCGAATTTTTTAAAACTTAAGAACAAAAATGGGGGGTTTGGATCAAGAAAAAAAACAAACCTTGACCCAAGTAATGTTTTTTTCAATTCAGGGCGATCCAACCCTAAATCAGAAAGCTGAACATATTATGAAGAAGGTGGGTAAATTTATTACGGCATTTGGGCACCAAGGTCTAGACACTTTCCATCGGAAAACTGGAGATCAATATCACGCCCGGAGCTTTGTGAGAGAACATCACGACTTGAGAAAAGATCCAGAGGCATTGAGTGTATTTATGGAGTTTAATATTTTCAATGCTTACATGCAAATTAATTGGGTAATTAAATCTTTTTAAATTTTGTAAAAATCATTTTTTGTTTTTTTTTTTCAGGAAGAACCGGAAGCTCTTGAATGGCTGCACAAGCATGCATACTTCGCAAATTCTCTCAATAAAATAATTGACCATGCGCTTAAATCACTGAACAAAAGATCAAATCTCAATCCGAGAACACCGATCCAAGCACACCTTCAATGGCAACTCAGAAATCAACAGCAGCTTATGCGACACCAAGGACCGCAACAACAGCAAGGTCATCCTTATCAGGGTCAAGGATACCCCTACCAAGGCTTCCCACCAATGGCTGCACAACCTGGACAACCGATTATTAATCAAAACGATCTGCAAGCTGCTTTGGCAATGGCACTTGGGCAGCAGTTACCAGCTCAACCGCAACAACAGCCGCAACAGCAACAATTCCCATTCCAAGCTCAACAACAATTCTTTCCACCGTTTTTGCAACAAGCACAACAATACCAGCAAGCATTCGGAAATTTGCCGGATGAACATCAAGTGCAGCAACCACAACTCCAGCAAAATTCTGAACAACAACAGGAGCAGCAACCATCACAGGTTCCGATGGATCAAGAACCAGCACCCTCACAAGAACAGCCAGCAGAGTGAGTTAAGAAGAAAAAACAAATTAGAGAATCTTGCATTGTTCCGGTTACCTGGTTATTAATTACCGTGATGATTAATAGAATGCAAATCCACGACAAAATTTCTTAATTTTTATGAGAGCTCGAAATTATACTCTAATTAGTGAAAGTGTTTATTATGTAGGATCAGGACCATTATTACTGGACCAGCAGAAATATTAATTAGTTAGTTTAAATTACTAAGAAGCTGGAAAATAAAATTTCATAAAATATTTCTTTTAAAAATCTTTCTTCAGGGTTGACTACTCGGAGCAAATTGCGCGTCTACATGATTGTGGTTTCACCGATGACGCGCTCAATCGTCTAGCACTTGAACAAACCAATGGAGATGTTGAATCCGCAGTGGAATTCATCATACAAATGCTGCAGTGATTAACATTCATAACAAGATGCCATAATTTTTCAAAAAAACTATTTTAATTATTATTAACATTTGTGATGTGAAAAGATTTTTTCATATGTGGAATTATAAAACTGATCATTGTGGTTCTATTTTGGTAGATGCGTATTATGAATAAGTATGTGCGTATCTTTTTCAAAAGTGCTGCACACATAATAATAATCTCAATTGAGGACGCGTGGTCTCTTCCTTTCTGTCAAGTGTTCTGACCATTCTCGCATTGAGTTTTAAAAAGGCAAATATTGAAAAAGAACAATTTTTGGTCATTTTGTTTTCAAAATAGGCGGAACTGGAAGTGGGTGTAAAATGAAATTTATAGATAACAATTCAACGCCATGGGAGCAGTATTTTTGTCATTTTTATTGTTTTAAAATGTTTTGATTCTTTCTCAAATGTATTATTTTTAGCCGATGGAATGTTAGCGCTCTCGTTTCGTTCACGCTTATTCTGCAGTATCTTCTTCGAATCGACAAGTACTTATTTCTCATGATTATTCGACGTGACTAGTTTTTTCCCCGTCCGTCGGCGTGAAAACAATTTAGCGTAGTGAAATTTGAAACCATGTATTCAATGTCCGGAATAAGACTCTTATATGTAAAAGAACATCAAATAGCTTTGTAATTTTTCTTTGATTTTAAAATAATTACGTAAATTAGGATGGTCTATTGGTTGTACTTCTTGTCTAGACTTCATAACTTGTTCTAGACATTGATCAGATTGCTCAGAAATGTGGAGCAATTCATCCATTTCGTCTCAGGTCTCGAAACGAAAGGGCACGATATTGAATTTACGTTATTTTAAAGTTTTGTCCAGCGAAAACTAGTTATCCATGATTTATTTCGATCATTTTTTGTGAGCTCAACATTATTCACTACTTCTCCTGAAAAGTTTGAGAAGGGATTTTTTCCCAAATTTAATTGACTACTTTAATTGATTTTTTAAAATGTATATTCATCAATAGGTTTTTATTGATTTTCAATTGCCATCATTGAAAATTTTAAAAACAACTCACATTTTTATCATGTTTTTCTATTTGATTTTTTTAAAATGTGACTCACAAGTTCATTTCATTGCCTTTATGCTGAATGTAGTTTTTTCTTCAAAAAAAAAGTTTGAAACCTTTTTCAAAATAAACATATTTGTAAGATTCAATCAATGCACATAAATATTCCGGATACTCCCGCAGATGTCCTAAAATATACTGCTCCAAGAAAGTTAATTTTCATTTGTTCTCTTCGACATTGACTGTTGATTGATTTTCTTTTTTGGGTGCAGGTTCTATTCATATGCTCAAGTCTTTGAAAAATTCGATTCTGGATGACAGAACATCGAAAAAGTGTAAATACAGAATGCGTCACTAAAATGCAAAAACCGCGCCCATGTGAAAAATAAGAGTTTGATATTATTGTTTTGATGTATCATCGTCGATGATAGGCTAAACGTGTTTACTTAAGGAAGAGCACACAAGTCTAGGATTTCTTCAACAAATGTGGCAATGGTCTAATTTTTACTTAAATTTTCTCAGAAAATGACGTTTCATAAGTCTGATTTTTTAAAATTCATTATATTAAAACTTCCTGTGTTTAATTACTCATATCATATTTCGAGAGACATCGGTTATCACTAAAAATAGCTTAAATATTTCCCAATTTGAGAAAGTTTGACCAGTGATGCACTTCTATTTTACTACTTTTTTTTTTGAAAATTCATTCGTTTACATGTCCTTTTTTCAAACTTTGTTCTTATTTTTGTAATACGGAAAAGTGGTGGAAAATATGTATTGTTACTAGTTTTTCCTTCTACTGTGTTTTTTTTTTCGGTGGGAACAGTGTGCAAATATTTGTAACAAAAGAAAATGTCGTTTTTGTGAAAATGAGAAAGAAGTCTGAAAACGGAAGTACTTAAATTTGTGGCGTTTTTTAATAAAAATTTTTTTCAAAACTTTGACAACAGCTTTCTGTAGAGGTTTACTTTGATAATATAATTGAACTCGAACACATTTTTAAAATTATTGAGAAAATATTGTTTATGTGTCTGCGTTTTCAAAAGTTCAGAGTACTATAAAAAAAATTCGAGATAAAATCAGAGTAACGAAACAACATGTCATAGGTATTAAATTAGAAAAAACTTCCTAAACCATCAACCATCTTTGGAAACTGAAAACGTACCAGTTTTGATGTAGAAAATCAGATTAAATCTATTTTATTTCGAGATTTCTCGAAAAGAGTTACTTCTTTAAAATTATCAATTATATTTATTAAACATTATGGTATCCTCTTTTTCGAATAAATGAAATTACTGTCCGTTAAATTCAATTCCAAACGGGCACCACTGTTTTCGCAAGTTTGTATGGCCTTTTCAGTGTCCGTACGTATTGAAAACATTTTTTTGAGTCAAAAATGCATTTTTAGTATCTATTGGACCAATTATGAAAAATAATTTTTTTGTCCATGCACCGTAACACCCCAAAAAATCGAGGTTTGTAGAGCGCGTTTGGAATCGGTTTGCTTCTACAGTAAAACAAGTTAAAAAACGGTTTTCAATAGGGGTTTGTTAATTTTTGAAAAATTCCTGATATTTTTTCAAAGAACTTCAACCCTTCATCTTTTATCTTTTCCGGTAGCTCCCGCACTATCAACTTTCATTCTTCATGCATGTTTAGGAATGCCATCATAATAATAATTCTCATAAATGGCGGTGTTCCTCTAATGTTTTCTTTTTGTTTTACCCTCCTATAAAGCATTCCCCTCATCACTTTTTTCCGGTTTTTGACACTTTTAAATGAGAGAAGGAAGAATTTTCCTATTAGAAACACTATTTCGGCAACACTCTTATACAAATAAATGATCAAAGAAGGGTTGAGGTGGGTGGAGAAACGTGTAAGCAGAGAGTCAATTCAAATTCTGCCAAATCAAAAACGGACATTTTTTAAGGATAATAGAATAGCAAAAAGTGTTTTATAAATGAATGAACATCTCTTTCTAGTTTTGATTTATCTGGTTTTAAGTACTTCAGATTTATTTTAAAATATTTTTGCTAAATATCTCACAGAAATTTTCGAATTTTTATTCTCTTATAATTTAGAAATGTTTTTAAGGCTACTTGTTTGTAATAAGTAGCCTTGCGATTAATATTGAGTTTTTGTTTTTCTTCTGAAACTTGCCACAATTTTTGAAAAATACTGAATTCAACAGTTTTAGAGATTCTTCTCAAAATAGGCCATATTTTTTTAATATTTTTCAGTTTTTTAATATTTTCCGAATTTTTATAAAATTCGCACTATGAAAATCGATGAATTTTGAGCACTTTGAAAACGCTTTTTATCTGTTTTTCAAAATTATTATCGAATTAAAGTTGTTTTTCATAAAACAAATGTTCAAATTCAAATTTTGAATATTTTTAGCTACATTGGCACAAAAAAAAACAGAATTATCGGCATCAATTCTCAAAAAAAAATTTGATAAACAAATATTTGACGGCACATGTTGAGTATTTATTTTTGTTGATTTTTTCTTTTCTTATTTTTGGATGACACCATAATTTTTGAACTTTTCCCGTACTTTGAATAAAAGTGATTTTAATCCCTTTCGTTTGAAATAATGAAAATATGTGGCATTATTTTCTAATCAACAAAACATTGATTGATAAAAAAAATAGGGCGAAAAAAAATCATAATTTTCGGGCTGATTTTTTTGGTGGTCTTCCGGTTCATTTTCGGCATTTTCAACTGATTTTTATTTATTTAGTTTTTGGTTCAATGCACCCAGAACAATTTATAGATAATAATATGTTCTACTAGCAGTCTTTTGGGGGGGGGGGGCACTAACTTTGCTTTTTAACAGTTTTTGATTTATTGGAATTTTTAGAAGTTTTCATTTTTTTTTATAGAAAACAATTTTCTAAGTTAATGAGAACTTATTAAAGTTGAAGCGCGTGTTAAGCGTATTGGTCCGCCATCTCTTCTTGAGAAAAAATGCAGATGGACGAGAAGAGAAAATTCAATTTTTCATAACAATTGATTGAAAAATTTCGACGGGTATTAAAGGTACTGCAAAACTTAATATTGTCGGCGATAAAACACCTGTAGAAATATTTTGCGACGTAAATCTGCCCAGTTGCACTAATAAGAAGAGCTCTGCGTAGCATTACAAAGAAAATATGAATGAAACATATTTATTTATGTTAAAGACATTGTACCATTTAATTTTAGCCGCAATAGTTCTAAAGTTACAAATAAGAGACGAATGCAATTGAATTTTAGGATCAATAGATCATCGCTTAGGTCCGATATTCCTATTTCAATTTTCATGTATTTTTTACTCATTAACTGGCACTTACTTTAAAATATGTTACACATACTCTTTAATTAGCTTATAGTAACCAAAACTATTAATTAAGTCAAAATTTCGAACTATCATTTCCAGTAATTAACCATTTCCGCCCATTTTCCACTTAATACGGTTTCTTTTTCAATTCCATCCAGCCCTCATGTGTAAAACCATTTAAATTTCCCCCAGTTCATTTCAAGAGTTATTATCTGGAACAAATGTTCAATTTTCAGTTCAACATCGGACATTTTCCATCTTTCAATGCGTGTTTTTTTTTTCTCGTTAATTCCTTTCTCAAGGTGACAATTCCACATAATCACATATGTTTCGTGGTGGTTTTCAATGAATACATCAAATGAAAACCGTCCATCGAAAACATCCCTCCCATTTTTTGAAATTATTTCGTTTTTTAAATACCATCGTTTAACCCTGAATCATTCATCGCCATTCAAACAGAGGGTATCTATCACAAGGTCAGAACCTCACAAACACCTTTTTTTTTTAAATTTCCGATAATTTTATAAAAAACCAATATGATTCAATATGATTCAAATAAATTGTGCAAACTTCTGATTTGTGACCATCTTATTAATTTTTTTTTCTCTTTTTCTCATTTTTTAATTGTTCCATTTAGAAAAGAAAAAACCAAGTCAAGTACTCTTCTATTTTCGCCTTCTTAATCTTATTCTTATTTTAATCGCCGAGATCATACGGGTTTATACTACTTTTTCTTCCCTATTCTTTAAAATTTTTTGATGTCAACCATTTTTTCGTGAAATACTTGGTTTTTACAGGAGAAGGAGGTCCAGATCTTCTAGAAAAAAATGAAAACAAAGAAGGAGTTGAAGAAAAAAGGTATGATTTTTTCTGTTTGATTTTGGGAGCTCATTTTGAGATAAAAATAAATTCTTAAATTCCAAATAATTGTAGTTTTATTTAAATTTTAGTTAATTTATTTTTTAAAAAATCAGAAAATTAATATTTATGTACTATGTACTGTTTTCGGAAGCACCGGCATTTAAGGTATTTTAGAAGATAAGACGGGCGTGTTTCGTTGAAGTTGAAAATTTATTTCAATGAACGATCATAGATAAGAAGGTCTGGTCACTGTGAAAATTAAGTTCCCACCGCGATAATGATTTTCTAGCTCCGGAATAAGTGAATAGGATTTCAATTAAATTGTAATATTTGCTCGATACTTTTAAAAATAACCAGTATTGTCATATTTAAATGGGAAATGATAAATTCTTGAAACTTCAGAATTAAACAAATGTTATGGCGTTATGGCTTGCTAAATAAATATTTTCAGAAAGCAACAATAGCAGTAACAGCAATACCACTATCACAATGTCAACAATTTCTGACAAACTTGCCACAGATTCGAACTATTATTCACCGCCTGTTCCACCAAAACCATCAACCATTTGTGGTATTTTCACTGTTCATAAAGGTTTGTTTCGTTACAAATTAGTTGTTTCCCGACTTATTTCATAAAATTATTTGCAGTTGCTCTATTCGGACTTTCCTTCAATGCGATCTTCCTTTTCTGCTTCTACGTTTATGCTCTAATTCGACTTCTTCAGAAACAACCATCAAGTTATGTTGAAATTACAGGTACGTTTCTTTTTTGGAATTATTTTCTGAAACTCAAAATCTTAAATTCTTTCAGTTATTGCCTCCATTCTCATCAGTGTCTACATTCTTCTAACATTCCTTTTTGTCTTGGCAGTTTTCCGCGCAAGACCTAAATTATTGTTACCGTATATTATTTTGAATACAGTACTGTTTTTTGCGTACGCAGGTATCTTAACCTTATTTATATTTTTAATGAGAATCAAATTGAAATTTTTGAAATCTTTTGTGTAAATATTGAGTCATTTTAGGTGCAATAATCGGGTCAACGGTTACGGTAGCTGATGAAATTCGAGAGGAAGTGAATGGGGAAGATCGAACATATCGGATTGTTGATATTATTTTATTAAAGTAAGAATGTCTCTTCTCAAAACTTCAAAAATATATTAATTTATTTAATTCAAATTTCTTATTTTTTCAGAATGTCACTCATCTTCTTCGGCCTATTTCAGTTATTCATGCTTTATTCTTACATTCTAACGTTTTTGGATGTTCGACGGTTATCATTGTTTCATAGACGCTAATTGTTTTGCTTTTTTTCTTTTATTTACAAACATATTTTTCAATTCCAGATGTTTAAAAATGCATTTAATGTTTTACGGGTTTAATTGAAATAAAGTTATTGTTTGATACATCTTGATCCTTGTGACATTTTTTATGGAAATGGTATTTCGTAATTGATTTTTATTAGAATTAGAACTTAAACAAAAATCAATATTCCTTTGTGAAAGGATGGTCGAAAATTCCACGAAAACTCAAAAAATTTGAAAACTCGCCAAAGATACGCGCAAAGTGCGCAAATAGCAGAACGCTGACGTTTTTAGAAAATTCGTTGGCGCAAAGTTGGTATGTTTCCCGTGAAATTCAAAATTTTCGAATTTTTGAGTTCTGTTTTCCCAAATGTCTCTTTCCATTAATTTTTTGTTTTCTATCTATGAAATTACCAAAAAACGTCGTTCCAGAACCATATTTGTGTGCAACATGGGAGAGCCGTCTGCGAAAAAGTCGAAGTCGAACACCGATGAGTTCCCAAATGTTCTCGCCGATGTCGCGGATCCTGTAAAGGCGAAATTGATGGAATTGGATAGTGTTCAATTTGAAATTGATACTATAAGTGAGAAAGCATCGGATGAGATTCTTGCTGTGAGTTTTTAATTTTTTTCAACTTTAGATACTTTTTTTGCAGATAGAGCAAGCATACAATAAGAAAAAGGAGCCATTTTATCAGAAGAGAAAAGAATTGATTAAGGCTATTCCAGCGTTCTGGCATTCAGCTGTAAGATTTTTGTTAAATTTAGCAGAGATGGTTCTTTTTTTTCAGTTTTTGAACCATCATTTATTGTCAATGGCTCTTCCAGAAGATCAAGAAGATCTCATCGGAAAATTGGTGGACATCGATGTTGAAGAGTTTGAAGATATTAAAGCAGGATACAAAATCAAGCTCACTTTCGATGACAACAACTTCTTCGAGGCTGGAACAATTGTTAAATCGTATCACTTGACCGCTGAGAATCCAACATCAACAACCAGTGAAATTGCTTGGAAGCCAAACAAAAAACCAGCTACGGTATTTTGTTATAAACGTTTACTTCTTAAAAAATGGTATTGTTTATAGCAAGATGTCTCAGACGACCAATTGACATTTGTCGACTGGTTGGCTACAAGCCTTCCTCCAGATGGTGATGAAATCGCAGAAGTTATCAAAGATGATTTATATACTAATCCATTGCAATACTATGTTATGGCTGACATGAATGGGGAAACCGACGAAGAACTCGAAGAATTGCTGGATGAAGAAGACGAAATAGCCAAGGAGAAATAAACAGAAATCATAACATAATTGCACTTCCAAAACCTATTTAATTTCTTTTAAAACTTGGTTCGATATATTGTTGACGTTTTATTTATTTACCATATTTATTCTGTAAATGTTGTCGTCGTTGGAATCGAAAATGAATCTTTTATTCAGAAGTTTGAACAAGGTTGTTCGATTGTACGGTGAACTTCCAATAATGTGAAAATTATTTTTATTCCTCAAAGGACGGTCAAGGAACGAGCAAGTAATGTTATCCCGATGTTCAAACCTGTTTTTTTTTGAAAAGCTCTAAAAACCATTGTTCTGCACTGTTTTTTAAAACTTGGAAAATATTAAGTTTGATTATGAGGTTTTCCTTCTCAATCACATGAATGGATTCTGTAACAAACAATTACAATTTCAGATAGAAATGCAAGTGCTCCTGCCATTACGACTAACTATAGCAAAACAGATCTCGACACGATGTTATAGTTTGGATTTTTCTCATGAAAAACCAGCACCACATCAATTGGAACATGTTCGGACAAGAGTGGTTGAAACTGTAAGCAATAATTTTGAACGAAAAATGAACGTTTTTTCTAATCAGGTTCCTTTGATGTTTAGACATCGAATGGATTATACGTTTTATACAAAGGATGTATTTTGTGACGATCAGATCTTCGGAACACAGAAAAGAGGTATTGAGCAGTTGATGAGTCATTTTGGAATTATTGGAACGTTGGGACAGGTTTGTGAACTTTGACATAAAATTAAAGGTTAAGTATTGAAATACTAATAACTATTGGATGAAAATCACTCAATCAAAAATGTCATAAATTTTAAATTTGTTGTGTTTTTTTTTTGATTAACTGCTTGTTTGGGTTAATATTTTCGCTCCTGTTATTATTATTATTTTAAAAGTGTTTATAATGTACCATTTTCTTAAAAATGAAACCTAGCTCATTCTATAGAATCGTAAAAATCAGTGGCGCCACGTGGCATAAATTCGAACTTTCAAGATCTATGACTTTGCTCGATCTTGATGAAATTGACTAACATTTGTGAAAATGAAAGTGATGTTCGTAATCAATGTACAAGCTTTTGAGCAATGTCGCACAAATCTTAGGTTTCATCGTGGTCATAACTTTTCATCAATTTCTATCAAATTTGAGCTAAGTTATAGATCCTGACGATCAGCTTTTTTTGTTTCAGTTAACATCTTACAGGTTTTTCTTCCACATGTAGAAATGGAAGTGATTTCTGCATTACCAGTGGTCGACGATGCAACAGTTCGGTGTCGTTGGCGTGTGAAATACGTCTCAATTCCTCGATTAATAACCAATCCAAGATTGTTCCGTTTTGATAACCGAATCAAGAATCTCAGCTGGTTTGACGGTTATTCGGTTCTGACTGTTGATGGTAACGGAAAAGTCTACAAAATTACTTTGCAGAAGGTATTAATACATCCTCGCCTCGAATTCTGTAAAAAAAAGTTTTTTCAGACTATGCAAGACGAACAAAAAGGTCTGTTAAATGCATCAGCGGAAAAATTGAAAGAAAAATTGGCACCAGTCTGAATGGAACAAGAAAATTTTATAGGAAATTAGTGAATTAGATTTGTATTTTTTGTTTCATATTAACTAACGATTAGAGATCTCAAAGTCTTTGTTTATTTTATTTGTTTCAAATCGTTATTATTTTTTTCTTTTTTTTTGTAAAATAAGTTTATATAGTCACGCTTGTCGTATATTTTATGGGTTTTTTTCTTGCATCAAACAATAAACTTTTTGTTTTCTTGGCAATTTTCCAAATTCATATCATATGATCAGTTGAAATATGTCTGTAAGTTCTAGAATTTCTCTAATTAGATTGAGCAAGTGCGCTCGAATCCGAATGTTAAATCTTTTCCGTCTCTATGGTTTTATGTGCTCTCTTGCTCATCACACAAACACTACTTTCCCATGGATGCCGGTGTATGTTTTCTCGTTTATCACCTGCTGTTCATTTATGCGTTTTCTTTTCTAATGGACTATATAAGTATTAAAAGATGAAGAATTATTAGACATTTTTTAAAGGCGAAAATTCACCGTTTAGCTGAAATGTTTGATTTCCATGAGCTTTCCAAGAAATGTTGTGTTTGAATTTAGTTTGTAATTTTACTAGACTTTTCCACGTTTTTTTTTCTATTTCTCTTCAAATTTGTATTTCATTTTGTAAGAATATCGATGTAGAATGTTCAAATGAGCAAAAACGGAGTAAGTGACTAATGTAAGCGAAATTGTTTCTCATTATTTCATTCGAAACACTTAGCAATGAAAAATGTTATTATTTTGGTTTCACAACATTTAGATTAGTTTTTCTTCTTTTTTTCGCCATATTCTCACATTTTTTGCCTTATAAGCTCACGTTTAATTTTACAAATTACGTAACCCAGTGACTTGTTTTCGAATTTCTATAAAAATTGTTTTTCAGTGCTTCAATGTCGGCGGAACGCGAAGCTGAAACAACGCCGGACGATGGTATGTTCCTCATATTTCAAATTTTTAATTCCAAAACGTTGTATATTTTCCAGATGAAGGGCAAGATCTCGTCACTGTCAGCATTCCGACGCAAGTTACGAAGAATAAGAAGCGAAAACCGATGAGGTGAGAAATTTTCGGTATTTAAATGAAAAACCCATTAGAACAGCGGCTTTTTGAATGAACGAGACAACTATTCTGTGAAAAATTAGTAAATGAATATGTCGCAAAAAACATCTTTTCGAAAACGATAAATTTTTCTACACCGAAAGTATCAGCGGAAAAGTTCAAAATAATAGTTTTCAAAATAATTATATAAAATTATTTCAGAACTGAATTTGAGACGGATGTCTCAGCTGTTGATGCTCAGAAAAGGGAAAAGGAAAGATTGGAAAGGTTGGAAAAGTCGAAGGTTAGTGAGATTTTTAGAAAAATTTTTTCAAAACAAATCAATTTTTTCAAAACAAATCCCAGTTTGTCAGTCATAAACTTGGAGATTTTTTTCTTGTAGACAAGTTTACGTTCTTAACGTTCGAATAAATTCTTGATTGAGAATTGCAAACAGTATTGATTGCTTGGCAGAGTTCCAAGTAAATCCTTGTTAGAAAATTACCACGAAAATTATGCAAAATTTCGTTTAGAAGAAAAACCCATCAATCTTTTTGTACGAACGAATTCGTGGGTGTTGTTCCTCACAAAGGAAAGGATGTTTCGAGCTCATTGAAAAACATTGAATAAAATGGCAAACAAATGAACTCACACCAATTTTAAGCAATATATTCCCAAAAAATAGAAAAAGAGCCCAAATAAATAGCAGAGGCGGTTAAAAGTTTAGATAGTGTCAAAATTCCGCATAAAAACATTATTGTCAAGTTAACATTTTTGTATCATCCATTTTCTGCTGAAGGACCGCAACGCAACCGCTCGCTGGTGTAGACTTAACGGTTAGATCAAAAACAACTTGCATAATATTATACAACAATTTTATATTATGCTGAGAAATATTGCTCAGCACTGAGAATATTTTTAAATTGTCTTATCAGTTTATAAATTTTATTGCCGATATTTAAGGAAAACATTACAAATCAAATCAAATTGGTAAATGCTTGTTTTGCTTTACGGGTGACATTTCTTTTTATATTTTCAGAATCCTTAATAAAAAATTAAATTACCTAATATTTTTTTTTTTACTTTCTGGGTCTTTATTTTAAATTCAGAATTGTTCCCTCTACTGTAACTGATACACTGTCTTTAAAGAAAGGAATTATGTTTATTGACATTGAAAGTTTCTAAATTTTCTTCTGAATTTTTTTTTTAGTGAATCACTTTGGTTTCACTGAACACATTGTTCTTTTTGGCATAATTCGAACTTTCATTTATGTTTTTAATATTTTGGGTTCATTTATAGTCGTATTAAGATTTACAAATCAATTACAAATTATGCATTTTTTGCGAATTTTTTTTCATTTGGCATAGGTGGGATTAGGTCATTTCGAAATCTCAAAGTTAAGCTCATTACAAAAAATTTTTTTTTAAGTTAAGGCGACTACAAACAGTAAAAAGCATCAAAAACGCTGAAAAAACACTTTAAAAAACGAATATCTAAAAGTGCGTCAAGGCAAACGTCTATTTTTGGATACTCATTAAAAAAGTTAAGGTCGTTACACCTTGTCAAGTGAAAAAAAACGTTAAACTCGTTACTAGGATAAATCCGCGGAATCCCACCTATGTCATTTGGCGTGAAAGAAATTTGACAAAGATTTTTTTCTGAAAACAAAATACACTAATAAACCTAAAAACAGAACTATATTATTTTCAACTCAATTATTCTTGGTATTTTAGTAGAAAATGGATGATCCAAAAATTTTAAGTTGACAATAGTAATTTTTGTCGCAAATGAAAATATCTGTTTTCTAATTCACGCACAAATTGTGCTCACTCTTTTGAATACATAAAACAGACCTCCTTGTCGAGAATGCCAATCTAATCCAATAGTGTCCACCCTCTCCTCCTAATAAATTAGAAGAAGGAGGAGTCTTACCCAGTCGAATGTTAAATAACAGTTCTTTTGTTTTTGTGTCTACTGTGCCTTCTAAGATGATTGAATAATCTTTTGTAGAAAAAACTTGAAATTTTCGAAAAAAGAACCCTCTCTGTTTAATGATTTCAAAATTTTGGCTTTCCAGCAAACCGACCCAAGCAATCACATATCTCAAATGGAAGCGTTATTGATGAACTCTGCTACCCAACAAGCATTGCCGGAATTGGATCTTCAAGAAGAAGATTTTAATTTTGATTCAAAGGATGAGCTGAGAAGTATGTATTTTGCACAAAAATCGTATCCAATGCCATATGTCCCGAATTACGATCAACCGTCCACATCGAAAGTTGATGCACATGAGGTGATAGATGTATCATCGGATTCTGATGACGATGTGACAATGACGGGATATGTTAAAAGGAGGTCCGATTATATACGTAAGTTCTTACTTTTAATACAGGAATAACTTTAAATTGAAAAAAATTATGTTTTCAGCACGACAACGGTTGTCGCTAGTGACTCATACGAAGGATGAGGAAGATCTTATGCAAATGGAGCAACAAGTGTCGAAAGAGAAGGAGAGGCAAAAGAAAATGCGCGATCAAAAAACGTTAGAAAGTACTGAAAAGCATATGGGAAGATTGTTGGTTAATTCAGGTGGGTTATTTGAAATTTATTATTTCACAAGAATTCTGTATCTGAATTTAAAAAATTTGAACATTGCCAATTTTACAGGACATGCCGAATCAGAGCCGGATGTATTCGTGGCCCCTCATCTCACCCACACTCTTCAACCGCATCAACTCGGAGGAATTCGTTTCATGTACGACAATTGTATCGAATCAATCGAGGAATACAAAACATCGCCCGGATTCGGATGCATTTTAGCACATTCAATGGGTCTCGGAAAAACCATTCAAGTTATCACGTTTTCCGAAATATTTTTGAGAATTACCAAAGCGAAAAAAGTGTTGGTTATTGTACCAATTAACACTATCCAGAATTGGTATTCGGAATATAATCGATGGATGCCGAGAATGTCCGACACTGGCGAAATCGTTAGAAATTTTGAAGTTTTTATAATGGGCGATGCTGCGAAGACATTTGAACAAAGAGTTAATGTAATTGGTTGGTTATGGAAATTATTACTTGCCAGCGTTTATAAAAATGTTTCAGAAAAATGGGAAAAGACCGGCGGAGTGTTGTTGTTGGGGTATGATATGTTCCGATTGCTGTTGAAAAAAACAATGCCCAAAAAAGCGAAAAAGAAGAGATTACGATTGAATGTGTATGAAGGGGCTGCAGATCAAGGAGCAGTGGAAGATGAAACTAATGAGAATGAATTGAGCGAATTTACGACTGATGGAAGGGTTAAAACAGAAGCTTTTGATTGTGAGTGATATTAAAAACGTTTTTGAAAATCAATTGATTTCGTTTTAGTAATCAAACGTGCCCTTCTTGATCCTGGTCCGGACCTCATTGCATGCGATGAAGGACATAAGATTAAAAATTTAACGAGTGAGATTGCGATGGCCCTCAGTAATATCAAAACCACGTATGTTTCAAAATGTTTTCAATGATCTAAGTACTAAAATGAACACGTTACAGACGCCGAATTGTGTTGACCGGATACCCACTTCAAAATAATCTTATTGAATATTATTGTATGATTGATTTTGTGCGACCGAAATATTTGGGAAATAAGAAAACTTTTATTGAACAGTTTGATCGTCCGATTAAGAATGGACAAACGGTTGATTCGACGAAGTGTAAGTTTTCAAAAAAATAGAATTATTGCTTCCTTCTTTTCATTGGAACAAGTTTTTTTTATCAAAAAATTCAAAAAAAGACACCGAATTTTTAGCGGAACGACGTCTTGCACAACAACGAACCCATGTGTTGGTTGAAATGGTTAAAGGATTCGTTCAAAGAAGAACACATCATCTCTTGAAAACGATTTTGCCAGAAAGCAAAGAATACGTGATTCTGTTGCGAAAAAGTAATATTCAGCGGTTGCTGTATAGGTTGGGATTGTCTTTCATCGTTTGTTAAAATGTATTCTCTTTTCCAGAAATTTTGTGCTCTATTGCAAATCTGAAATGAAAACGACAAATAGCCAGACTTTCAATCCACTCAAAGCGTTTGCAGCTTGTTCGAAAATTTGGAATCATCCGGATATTTTGGCAATCAAGCTGGAAAGTTTAAATTTAGAAGATAATAAGGTACACATTTTTATTGGATTAAAAAAAAATATATATATATTTGTTAGGAAGCCGAAGAGCAAAAACAACTTTCCCAATATTTGTGGAATCAGCCAGAAATTGGAGCATCTTCATCATCCTCTTCGTTATCAAATCAGAATGTGTTTCCAAATATTGCGGAAAATGTGTTCCAGCCACAACAGGGATATTTCAATGGATTGAACCAAAATGGGGTTTTAAACCAGCAAAATGTGAGAATTTTATCCGGATATTATTGAAGTTTATATGAATTTTTATAGCCGGAACCGAGCAAAGTGTCTACACCTAAAGGTAAAAAGAGAGGAAGACCGGGAAAAGGTGTGCAAAGAACTCCACAAGCCAATAATGATGATGATATTGATGAAAATGATGATGTTGAAAAAGGAGGACTGTTTCGATATGATTGGGTAAGAGAAGTTTTTAAAAAGAAAAAATATGAAATCAAATATGTATTTTATCAACATCAATTAGATCCCTCTCACGATCAAATTTACATTTTTCAGACTAATGAAGTGATGACCGATTATCAAAAAGGTCTTATCGAAAACGGATTCAAGCTGAAAATTGCGCTTGAAATTTTGGACGAATGCACTAGAATTGGAGAGAAGATCTTGATTTTTAGTCAAAATTTGACAGTGTTGTCTTTGATTGAAGATTACTTATCAAAGAGGCACGTTGAGCAGAGTAGTGGAAAAGGACCAAGATGGGAGAAAAATCGAACATATTTGAGTATGTTTTTCTTCTTCTTTTGTTTTTAAATTGAGGTTATCATTTGATTTTAGGACTGGATGGCAGCACAACTGGTAGTGAACGAGAAAAATTGATCAATCGATTCAATTCGGAATCTGGATTGTCACTTTTCTTGATTTCTACAAGAGCTGGTTCATTGGGTATCAATTTGGTAAGATATTTTAGAATTTTTTAAATAAATACTGTTTTATATTTTACTTTTTCAGGTCTCTGCAAATCGTTGCATTATTTTTGACGCTTGTTGGAACCCTTGTCATGATGCTCAAGCGGTTTGTCGGATTTATAGGTACATTGATAATATATGAACATTTCTCTCAAATATGTTTTATTTCAGATACGGTCAGCAGAAACGAACATACATTTATCGCTTGATTTTGGATAATTCAATGGAGAAGGCGATTTTCAATCGGCAAGTTTCGAAGCATGGAATGCAGCGTAAGCGAAATTTCAATTTATATCTGATTTGTCTTCGAAATATCATTTTTAGAAAGAGTTGTCGATGATGTCAATGTGAATGCGAATATTACACAAAAGGAGTTGGAAACACTTTTAGTTTATGATGTAAATTAAATAAATAGTTTCAAATTCAAAAAAAAAATAAGATTTCAGGAAGCATTAGATGTTATTCATGATAAATGGGATACATCCGATTGGAAGTTCGAAGATGAACTACTGGAAATGGTGACAGAGAAATTGAGCCATATGATATCGATTGTGAGATTTTTTTTAAAATTACATATATTATATTTATTTATTTCAGAAGCCGTTCCTCCACGAGTCATTGATTCTTGAAAACGACCTGGTTTTGAGCGACGAAGAAAAGAAAGAAGCGCAATTACTTTTCGAGCGAGAGAAACGGATGAATCGATATGATTCGAATGATTATGGTGACACTTTCGGAGGAGGATATAATCCTGGAATTTTGGGTGGAATGGATTCCATGGGATATTCATCGGGATACAATCCGGGTGGTATGCCGATGCAAGGATATCAACCACATTTTACTTCGAATTTTAACTCGTAAGTTTTTTTTTTGAATCATCAACATGGGTTTTCAAATGAGAAGCTTGCGCAATTAATATTGGCCAGAAGAATTTTGTTTAATTTTGTTACCGTAATAAACTCGGAATGCAAATTGTTAGCGCACCAAATTTGGGCTATATTTCACGTCGATAGATTTGATAATTTTTTTTTCAGATTACCATTAAAATCAACTCCGATGCCATCACAAATCGAGATTCGTCGACATAACGCTGGTGGAGCAACAATGGGCTCACAAATGGGAAATTCATTTATGAACATGCAATATCCAATGAGATATCCGATGGGATATCCGATGAATGGCGGGGGAGGTGGAAGTGGATATGGTGTGCCACAATATGCGTTGCAGCCGAATAATCCGATGCCTCCGATGAATATGAATTTACCGAATTATCGAATTAGTAAGTTTTTAAAACAATCAAATATAAACGCCGCCTTATTCCCATTTTTCAGATCTTCCATCAAGTTTCGATGGAGCCAGGGAAAGCCGTCTACCACAAGTTAGGGCCGCCGGATTCTTCCAAGATATAGTTGTTGATCGAGGTAGAGATTCAGTTTCAGTTCGTCGAAACAAAACATTAACATTTTCTCAGACATACAGTTGCCGTTACTTGGAGATCGCACCGTGGCGTTCATGGTGAAAGCCGGTGAAGCAGTGACACTTGTTCGTCCGAAAAATGGAAATGGAACATATTTAAAACTTCCCACTGCAGCTGTTCTTGATGCCGCTGGAACGGTTTACGAGAAACGTAAGTTTCTTTAGAATAGGGTTGTTTCATTCAGCCGTTTTGCGGTCCTCTTTTTTAAACAACCCTGTTGTGAATAAAATTGAACAATCGAAACAAAAAAATTTGCAGACGCTGACTGGGTGATGCAAAATCATAAACCAATCGTTGATCCGGATGTTATTGAATTAGACTAATTGGTTTTTTTCATGGTTTCCTCTAAATGTATTAATATATTTATTGCATTTTTTTCGATTTTCTGAACAAAATTTGAATGTTTTAAAAACTGTAAATTTCTACTGAAACTTGTTCAGATTTATTGAAAATTAATTTTCGCCACATATCCAGAACTGAAGCAGTTTTAAGTTAAATTGATCTCTTCAAATCATTTTTTTTGTAAATGTTTTATTTTTATATTTCGATCGATTCATAATGGGTGACTATTCAAAGACTTTGAGTATATAAATTTGAGTTTTCTTGAAAAGATTTCTTGTGATGTTTTTATAAAACTATGTTTATGAAGAAAATTTATTTGTTTTACTTGTTTGTTTTTCTACAAGATTTTTTGAATGTAATGATTTTTTAAAACGATTTATACTTATAATAATGTTTCGAAGAAATTTAGCATTTAAAAATGTGATTTTGAGATTTTTCTATTTATATTTTTAGCGGAAAAACGATAAATTCGCGTTATTCTGTTTTTTTCCCAATGTTGCTACTGGTATGGAAACCCTTACAAATTAAAGGAGGACTTTACGAAGATAATGAATGCGTCTAGGACCTTAATGAAAATAGGCTTCATTCTCATTCCAAACCTGTTTTTAAAATAGCTTAAAACCACGTAGAAGCCGAGAAAACAAGCTTCAAAAGAATGGCCTAGAAAAAGTGTCCACCGGCATGAAAAATGAAAAAACATAAGAAAGGACTTATATAGGAATTCTACATAACTATTTATTAACGAAACAAAAAAACTTATAGAAAAGTTCGGCCAGGTGGACACTTTTTCCAGGTCATTTTGAAGCTTGAAGCCGAGAAGGCTTCTACGTGGTTTTAGAAGTTTCATCACTATATTGTGAACATAGGTGCTTGAATATTTATTTTTTATTTTAAATTAACAAAAAAATCGTTCACAACAAATTCGGAATTGACGCGAAAAAGAAAAAAAAACTAATTGAGGCGCCAGTTCTCTTTAAAGGAACATTATTGATTTCCAAATAAAATCATCAAAATAGTTTTTTAGCTATTTTAAAGGGGGCGGAGGGGACGAAATAAATAGTTTAGAAATGATGGAAGTATGATTGTTGATAAATAAATGAAAAAAAATCCAAAAAAAACCTCGAAAATGGCGAAAAAAAAATTCCGGAAAAAAACTCATACCCCCCTCTCTTCGCCCTAATGGCCGAAGAAACGCTTTTTGTTATCTAGGTCATTTGTTTTTTTCTCGGCCGCCTATTTTTTTATCTTGTTTTTCTCTTCTTTCCAATTTTTTTTTCAGAGAAAATTATCCATAAAAGAGTATTAAAACAAATAAACGTTCAAAAGAAATGTATAAAAGAGTATTAAAAAAATATTTTTCAAAAAATAAAATTAGGCGGCCGAGAAAAAAGAGACGGCCTAGAAAATCAAGAAGCGTTTCTCCGGCCATTAGGGCGAAGAGAGGGAGGTATGAGTTTTTTTTCGGAACTTTTTTTTTCGCCATTTTTGAGTTTTTCTTTGGATTTTTTTTCATTTATTTATCAACAATCATACTTCCATCATTTTTAAACCATTTATTTCGTCCCCTCAGCCCCGCTTTAAAGTTTGGAATGAGAATGAAGCCTATTTTCATTAGGGTACATTTATTATCTCCGTAAACCCCCCCCCCCTTTAAATAAAATTTTCCCGCGAAATTATTTAACGGGGCAAACATTTAACCGTTTGGGTCTTGAATCATGTGAAAATGAAATTCAAAAATTTTCCAAAATCTCGGAATTGCTGTCATTTCAGCATTGAAATTGTCGGTTTTTTTAAAAACTAACAAATGAAACATGTGCATGAGATAAAATGAGAAATTCCAATAAACTAAATAACAGACATTTTCAATAAGAAATAATTTCACTTGATTTTCAGACATTAGAAAAAAACTGTTGTGAAGTTTTAATTTGGAAATCAATGATGTTCCTTTAAAGAAAACTGGCGCCTCGATTAGTTGTTTTTCTTTTTCGCGTCATTGTTAATTCCGATTTAAAATAAAAAATAAATATTCAAGCTCCTATGTTCACAATATAGTGATGAACTTCTTTTTTGTTTACAGATATGGGAAAAAGCACGAGTGTTAAAATAATAAAAAATTTATTCACAAGAAAATTTTTGTCCACAACCATTGAAATGGTGCGGAAAATCGAAAAAATAAATAATAAAAATAAAAAATAGCCATTTAGGATTTGGCCTTTTCGCATGCTTCATTGAACTTTGAGGCAGCTTGTTTCCATGCCGACGCGTCAAAGTTACTATCCCAAACCGACATCAATTGATCAATCATTTCGGTCCAATCTGGCAAACTGTTGGAAGACTTGATATTACAGCATTTATCAATAATGTCTTCTGCCGTTTCTCTTAAATTGTTTCTCCTCTTGATTTCAACATCCAACGAGTAGTCTCCAATTGATCCCTTCAAATCACAATATTTTCCAGTGATCAAAATTGTCATCGTGTGTGCAAATCCAAAATAATCTGGTTGATACGTCCACGGACGGCCGTCTTTCATTTCTGGGCAGTCAAATTGTTCAGTTCCCGCTGAGCCGGTGAATGATTTTCCTTGGAGCGTTGCCATATCAATTGCTCTTCCCCAATCGATCAGCTTGATGACAAATACGTCACTGGTCATCAATTCTTCCTTTTGCCAGTTCAAATCGATCCTAGACAAATAACAATAATTAAGAAAACTGTGTTCATATAACTTACTTTTTAGTGATCATGAAATTATCCGGTTTGATGTCACCATGGATAATCTTTGCATCATGAACTTCTCGAATAATTTTCGCCAATTGAACCACTAGGAAAGCGCTGATATGCCAATTTGGATCTTTCGAATTGTTGACATTATCCTAAAAAAAACAATTTTTAACTGAAATTTGAAAAATTTAAAACACATACCAAAAGGGTTCCATATTCATGAAATTCATTGACTAACAGCGAGAAATTGGGCAAAATGTACGCATCTATCACTTGCATGATACAAAAGTCAGCAATCTTCATCACCGAACTTCCACCTTTCTTAATCAATCGATTTCTCATCTGGTCACAAATGTACACTTCCCACGCACATGGTGGCATCTCATACTTCACCGCAACCTCTTTCTTTTCCTCATTGATCGCCTTATAAACTCTGGCATATCCTCCTTGTCCCAAAAGTGTTCGGATATCATATTTCTCTCCACCAACTTCAATCGTTTTCATCGCTTGCACTTTCAATTTCTGAGCTGGCAATTCGTGCATATTCGTTGGCGGCCGAACAAGTTTCATAATCTTTTCACGAAGACTGAAATCCCACGGATTCAACTCTCCACGAATCACTTCACTTCTCCGTCGATCCTTTCTACCCGTTTCTTCTTCTTGTGGTGGATATTGATCTGCGGATTCTTCTCTCACTTGTTTCATTATCTCATCAGCTCCAAGCGATAGCCTTCTACCCAACATTTCCGATAGCGATTCGTCCCCGCTTTTCTTCGGCTCCTCCCTCGACTTTTCAGTAATACACTCCATTGGCTTAGTTGTTGGAGCCATCGACTTTCTACGCTGAACAATGTACATATTAAATTATATATAATACAAAACTTTAAAAAATCTTACCCCTCTGTTCTGGAGAGTTCCTTTCGTGTCCGGAATAGCGAACATCACATCATCTTGCTGTTTCTCTTCATTCGGCTCGGAATTTCCGAAATACTCTTCAACTCCAACGAATGGAATACCAATTGCCGGCGTTGATGTTACAATGTTCCTTTGCGATGGCATCGAAAAACCGCTTATGATCGAGTCATCAAACACTGAAAAATAATGCGTTTAACTTTTATATGAAATTGTTTAACTTACAGTTTTCGGTGGAGGGCGGAGTTACCAACGATTTTGGACTGATCTTACAACTGACAACTTCTTGAACATCTTCGTCTGCATCCTCATTGACCTTCTCATTTTCAGATGTTGTCTTTTGCTCATCAAACACCAAATTCAATCCGGTTGATCTGCTCTTCGATCTTTCTGTCGGCATATGTATAGTCGGATCGGGATCACAGTAAACCGAGAAGTCAGTCGTCAAATTAGATGGTTGTGTTGGCGCCAAACTTTTCATTGAATATTGTTCATCATCATCTAAAAGCATTGTCTTCTCTCTTGCCAAATGAACAGTATCCGAAAAGGCAGCATGTGCTTCAAGACAATTGTTCTCAGCCATCAATGATAATCCTTCGTTGTTCCTGCCAGTTCTCGTTGAAGATGATGAATGCGAAACTTCAGATGATTGTCTTTGCCTTCCAGAACTCATCAGTCGCAAGCGTTCATTGGTGAAACTTTCCTCCAATTTATCTTTATCATTTCGGAAGGAAAAATCATCAGTTGTGCTAATTTTTGTATCTGATGACAAGGTGACGGTTTGTGGAGGGTTTTCATTGTATTGAGCTGAAAAATATAAAGGTGTTTTCGATAAAATCTGAGAAATCGTAGTACCTGAATTTCGAAGTGGAACCCTTTGAGCTGCATTTGTTGGGACCATGGGTGAAAGCAATCTCGCTCTTTTTTCCGCTTCACTTTCACATTTCTCACCAGACAAGTTCTTTTCCTCATCAACAATCGACAAGTGACGACGTCTCGATTCTTTCATTCTATTCTCCACTTCTTCTTCCACAGTCTTCATTGCCGCCTTATCCATCTTAAACTTGACGTCAACAATTCCTGAATCTTTTCGCTTCTTCTCAGCAGAAACTTCCTTCACGAATTCCACATCGTTACCGACATCATCGTTTAATAGTGCCACTCTGAACTCTTCAATGGAAAATCCATTGTTGTCAGCATTGTGAATAAACTCGGGTCGAATGTGAGTTTTCGCTGAAAAATACAATAAAAAGCTTTGTTAAAAGGGAAATTCGCGTACTTTTTGGCCCGAAAAGCTGTTTTTCTGCCTTCTCATTGAGAACTGGTGCATGTTGGCGGAGTAAACAGACAGAAGAGCGGCGTTTGTTGGATTTTGATTTTTTTGCGAGTAATGATGGTTTGAAGAGGTTCATCGTGTCATCAGGATCGAAGAACAATTGATCAATATCATCTTTCAAATATTCATCCGCCAAGTCTCTGAAAAATTAATCTGACTTTTTGAGAATTCCCAATATTAAAACTACCGAAATCCCGCTTCGATGTCAACATTGCTCAATTTGATTTTCAATCTTTCACGAGCTAAATCCAGTACTTTCGAAAACTTTTGAGCATCGCCTCGTTTGGCATATTCTTCCGCCCATTGCAAATGAAACTTCAATGAATTGATGAATGTTCCTTGCGTTTCTACTTGTTCATAGACTCCAATTGCACCTAATTTTTGACTGCAATATCCGAGTATTTTGTATATGCGGAGAATGGATTCGTCAGTGCAAAGCTTCTCATATTTTTCATCTGCTAGCAGTTCACGCAAGACGATCATTACATCTCGTTTCGTGTCATCGATGTGTTGTCGTTTATAAAGTTGCTCTAGCTGGCTGAAAATTTATTGATATAGGTTCATATATTTATATTTATTTGAAAATGAGGAGAACTTACGCTGAGAAGCAACCTAACGCTTCCGGGGTGGGATTTCGCTTGAAGTTTTGATAGCATTCATCAAAATTCATCTTTGCGTTTGATTATCTGAATCGATACAAATATATTTAGAGCAATGAGAGAAAACAAGGAAGAACATTGACACAACAAATAAAAACGTTGAATATTGATAGAGAAAACACGTGAAATTGTTTTGGAAACAAAAATATGAACTGTAAAGATTTACAAGCTAAACGAAACTGGACAAAATATGTTACACATTAATCCAGCACTAGCAGAAAAAATACAAGCGGCGTACAATTTAAAAGAAAGAGTTTCGCGCTTTTCGTTTGCATTGGAGCGTAATTGCACAGTACAAAAGAGAGGGGGCAGTGGTATTTACAAAATGGAAAGAAGAACGCAGTAAAGGACAATCTAATATTTCGAAGAGATGAAACAGAGTAAACGAAATTCCGAAATTCACAGACTAAACGGAATTCTGGAACAGAAATTCATAAATTGTCGTAAAAGAGTAAAGAAAGAAAAACAACGTTTCAAATTTGTTCATTTGAAAATTCTGAGAAAATTAAATTGTACATTTTTTCCTCATCGGCGATTTATTGTCATAAGCGTAGTCCAGTGAAATCAGTCTGTCAAATAGTGGTAAGAATTCATATTCAGAGAAATATGTAAATTGAAAATAAATTTCTTAGGCCGTTTTCGTATTTTCCCCGGAACTACCGTATACATCCAGCGCAATTCGTTTTGAGACCGACGGTAGTTTAGACAATACCCTCCCTTTAATTACTGAAAATAATTACTACAGTATTTTTCTTGATATTTACATCCGGTAATCTTCGAAAACTATGTTTTCTTTTCAATTCGGAAAAGCCTAATCATTCAGCTGTTTTTTTTTTCCAGGTGCTGTTCATTTTTAAAATCCTTATAGCTGCTTGTCATCGACAAATAATTATTCAATGAAAAAAATCCATATTTACTGTAAAAAATAGCAAAAAAAACAAGAACAATTCTTCAGAACGCTATAGAAAATACGCTAAAATTTCATTAAAAATCTAGATTTTCTAAACAAAAACTGATATGAAAAAGACAAACTGGTAGGTGGTATGCTCCTAAAACAATGAAGCTCTTCACGAACAATAAAAAGCTGACAAATGAGTTGATTAATTTTCTAATATTTTTTTTTAGATTTTTGAAAAAAAAAAACAAAATTGATTAAAAAGTGATGAGTTATAAGAGGTGAATATAATTCGTAGGAGGTCTAATTATTGCAATTAGTAAGAATTAAATCATTATGACAAAAAAGAATAAGTTATGCTTTGGGTTAAAAAAGGCAATTTGTGACATTCGATGTCAAGAAAACTAATTGGAAACGTCATGAAAAGAAAACAGAACCCTAATTTATCGGAACATTGTACTTCAATTCACCATTCGCGATTCGTCTTTTCAGCTCTTTCCATAACAAATCGCGTTCTTTGTTGGCTTTTTTGAGAACACTTCCATTTTCAAGTGCACGTCTACTCAAATAAGGCAAAACTTCTTCAACTGGACCGTATGGAAGGTATTTGTAGACAGAATAACCAGCTTGTCCAAGACTGAATGATACCTGCAATATTCTTTTCTTCATTACTTTATGAATTTCAATGGGATAATTTATTTTTTATTTGTTTAGTCTTTGCAGTAAATTTTTATTTTATTCTCTTATGGAAAAAAAATAATTGAAAGATTTTTTTTCGAAATTCGAGAAATAATGTTACCTGATCACACATTCCGTATAATTGTGCAAGACACATCACTCTTTCCGATGGAGCAATTCCTCGTTCACGCATCAAATTGACAGCGAATCTGTAATTGAGAAGATGAAGATATTCACTGGTTTTGTTCTTCATTTATTTCCGACCTTTTAGCTCAGTTCTTTTTTTTTAAATATTGCTTCAAAGTTCGAAAACACAATAAAAGAAGCATTGATTTTCTAAATTTGCAAATTCCTACCTAACAGTTCCTTCATTATGACTAGCAACCATAACCGAAACATTCCCTCTTCCTCTTCTCTCAACCTCATCAGCAATTCTTGTCAGACAAGATTCATACATACTCGAAGTCGCTTCGAAGTTCGGATTAATCGGATCCTCATAACCAATAGCTTCAGCCCTTTGTCTTTCTTGTTCCATGTATGCTCCTCTCACCAATTTCGCACCGAAGTGCCATCCTTCCCTTCTCGCAACCTGCATATCTGCCTCCATATTTTGAAGAGCACCTTTCAAATAAGCTTGATAGGTGTTGAAGATATTTCCTCGATCTTTATTGTATCTGAAAATATTGGGTTTGCGAACATTTATTGAGAAAAAGGTTTATTTTTACTTTTTCATCATTTCAACCGTGATTTTCGAAATGGCGGCTTGCAAATACGTCTGTTCTGCATCAACCATAATTCGAATACCTTTCGATATTGCGTATTCGGCAACATCCAATGTTCTTCGGACCATGTTTCGGAACTGAAGAGTATATAATTGAAACGTTATATAATTTAATCTTTATCACTAACCTCTTGTTCTTCAGATTCCGACAAATTTTGAATCAACGGTTCCAATTGCCCTGTTTTTACGTTCAAAACCTTTAAAAAGTTTTAAATTCAAACATTTACATTCCTTACCTGGAAAAGTTTTCCCAACTTGAAATGATCGTCAAGAATATGGTTCCAACCGTGCAAATCAACGACTCCATCGTCATCGAAATCAACGTCATGGAAGAACTTGGTGGCAGCTGAAGAATCGGTTTTCACGCCGAGTTCCTGAAGAATTTTAAGAATTAATTTTCACTTGAGAAAATAAAAAAGGAAACCTTCAATTTCTGCACAAATTCCTTTTCACCGAGCCGACAATCTTGTACCTTATCTGTTCCAGTGAGAGCTTTGAAAAAGTTCTGCGTTTGAACAATGGCTTCTGAAAAATTATAAATATAACTAGTGAGCATAAGAAATATAAAAATGTTTTCGTTATTTTCGACTTACCTGACAATTTCAGCAACAATTGGGGCCTTCCTAAAGCGGTGATTTTGACAGCAACAAAACCTTCCCCATCAGTCGCAGCTGATACAGAATCAATCGATTGTTTGAAAATGTCCCTATTTTTGTCACATTGCTCTTCGCCTTCATAGAAATATGTTCTGAAAAGTTAAGTTTTAGGAAGTCAACTTGAAAATCTTGTTTTGGTTTTTTTGTTTTTTACAATATGTAATTTATCACTGACTTTTAAATGTTGTTTAAAGACTCAGAACACTCAGAAGATAGCCGAGAGCGTCATTAAATTTAAAAATTTAAGATCAAATATCAAGAATTCAATATTAATTTGATATTAGATTATTTGATAGTTATTTAACAATTAATGAGAACAAAATAAAGTGTTTATAAATTAAAAATACTGTGGGTCAAGTTAACAACAACAAAAACTCATGAATCTATAGGTTTTCAGTCAATTTCACTTCCGGTAGCTCCCAATTTTTCCCTTTTCCAAATTCTTGGCACGGCATGTTTTTTACTATTGTCAACTTAAAAATTTTGGATCATTCATTTTCTACTAAAAGACCGCAGCGCAGCCGCTCGCAGGTAAAAATAGCATGACTTTGTGAGAGACTTAGATTTTCTGGGTAGATCAAAACCAGCTTGAATGATCAGGAATATTTGAGTTGACAATACCTCCTCAATATAAAAAAATATACGAGTTAAAAGTTCGAGATCAAAAAATTTTGAAGCCTAAAAATTGAAATTTATAACTGGAAAAATTTCAAAAATTTTTAATTAGCTTCTGAGGGCTTTTTTCAAAATTCTGCCGAATACAAACTTTACCCTTGCTGATTTTGCACCTCACGAAAAAATTTTAACGCCTCAACTTTATTGGTGTTCTTGTGATCTTTGAATGAAATTTAGTACTGAAAAAACTCGATTTTGAGACATTTTTGTAAATAACTTTCCTAAAAGCCAAAAAATCGAAAAAGTGCCGAATACAATTTGAAGAAAAGACAATTTAGAATGTTTTGACATAAAAATTAGCTGGGAACACGCGATCTGTGATGCGTGATCTTCAAAGAAATATATTTTTTTGTTCAATCTATGCTTTAAACCATTGGAAATACCTGCTTTTACTTTTAAATTTGCACGAGATAGGTGTGAGACACCATTCAAAACATTTATTTCAAGAATTACCCTAGGGTAACCCAGAAAACTAGAAATCCACAAGTGCGTCAGTCAAAAATTGTGCTGGCGTGATTGGTCGCAGCGGCGGGAAAAAATTAACTCGTATACCCCGCGCGTAGTGAAAAACATGCCGTGGCTTGGTTGGCCAAAATGAATCTATTTTCCCCATCAACATACCTAGCACTTGCAACACCTTTCCTTCGATCTCCAAACTCTTCATGAACCGCATATCTGTCTCGGGTCATTTCGAGGGTTTTCGGATCAACCACTTTCATCGCCTAAATAAATATTAATTTAAACTTTTCTTTAACATTTGTTACTTGTCAACTCGAAACTTTCTGACCTCAGACTGAATAGTAGCTACAGATTTTCCCTTAACTGTTTTATCGGTCGCTTCCTGGCTGGAAATGTCGGCTTCAACAGAATAATCAAGAATTGACTTGACACCAAACTGACGAAGTTTGCTGACAACCGGCCGAACCTGTAAATTAATTTTACATGAATTTTAACCTCAAATTTTCGATGAATCATTGAATTTATCAGTACTTTCAAATCTATTTCTTTTCTGGCTTCTTCGAAGCTCTTCATAAAATACCAACCTCCTCTTCAGTCTCTCCGGCGACAAAATGCCCATAAAACGTGTTTTTCATCACTTTTTTGAACATATTCTTTCCCAAAATTCGTTTCATTGATGCCAAAATTGCCTGATTATAATCAACCAGTGGTTTAATTCCACAAAGTCTTAAAACAACCAAAGCGCGTACTAATTCGCCATTTGACTTGCTCTGAAAAGAAAACAACAATTATTAATTTGAAAATTTAAGCAGGGAAAAAATTCAATCTTTGTCAAAACGTACTTTAAATGCTTCCTTCGTGTTCTCAAAAGTCAAATCAAGTCGATTGTAGCATTCATCGAGTTCTTTTTGAAGTTCCGGTGTTGCACATTCACCTCGTTTTCGTTCTGTCGCTATTTCTAGTCCAGACGAATATCGGACAATATTTGAGGCTAAAATTCCAGTTTTTTAAAGGATTTGTTTCAAAATAAGATTACCATTATAAACCCTCGGGTTTAGAAGGAATGTAACCTTTGAACCAAAAAGTGCTGCTCTCATATGTGTTTTGCCGTCGTCTTATTTTCCCCTAAAAATGACAATTTCCAAAATAAAAATTGCTGAAGCGAGTGCGATTTTGAAGAAAGTGGTAGCAGCAGAAAAAATTGAGCGAAAAGTGAAGATGAGGAGGAGGAGGAGGAAAAGGGTTGAGCAGCACGTGTTTGGTTTTTTGCTGTTTGCAGTCTAACGATAATGGTTTGAGCTTTTAGAAAATGTTTTTTTATTTAATCGTTTGCAGACAGCTTTTTAATTGAATTTCAACTATTAATGTTTTGAAAAAAAACCAACACAGAAAAGTTTAATAATCGTAAATTAATTTTTTTTTTCACCGGCAGTGAGAAGCTCAATTGGAATCTTCAGCCGAAAAAAATTCTTAAAGTAAAAAATTACGAAAACTAGTGTGTGTCTTTAAGTAATCTACGAGTACAGTAGTCTCGCTGCGAGACCACTCTATCTTTGATAAACATGTGCCTTCGATGAAACCATAACCTTGCAAGAAATCGACAAAATTTCGAATAAATAAAAATATTTTTAGGCCCAAAAAATATAAAAAGTAAACGAGCATCAGCGCACACATAAACGCAACGAAAAAATGCAAAAGTAACAACAAAAAAGAAGAGAAAGAGCATGAGAGATGTCAGACATTTGAAAAAAAACGAGAATGAGAGATGGAAATTGCGCGGAGGGTTGGAAGTCTGAACATTTGTTTTTTGAAACGAGGCATTGCGCAATAGTGAAGAGGGAGTAAAGCCGAAAATGAGGAAAATAAAGGAAAAATAAATACGTAGTGATCTCGGTGTAGAAAAAGTTCTTGTTGAATTAGCTCACGTGGTACTCTAGCTACAGGTTCACTGACCGAAATTGCCAAATTTTGGAAGCTTTTGCTGAATTATACAAAAAAACGAAAAACAAATATGTATATAGGTTTAGAGTCGTTGAGTGAGTAGTAATTACTGCGAAGCTAAACTTCTCGCATCAGTGAAAGGCAACTCCAAACTCACTGGTACGCTGTCTTTAATTTCAACCTACGTGATGTGAAGAAGTTGATTTTTAAAAAACCAGTACACTAATATAGTAAACACCAGCTAAAAACAAAAAAAAATCGAATGTGAAGAGCAAAAGGAATACTTACACAAAAAACTCGACTTTCCAAATATAGATTTAGGAGAAATGAAAAATCCACGCCAAAAATTAAAACTTCATACAATTTTTTGAAAAAAAAAAAAAAATAATTTATCCGTCAATTTATAGAAAGCATTTCACAGTCCGCAATCACTTCGAATATTACGAGGTTCATTTACAATTAATTTCAGGTTATGTTTCATTTCTGAAAAGTAGTAATCGTTTCCAAACTGTTTATATATTTTTCCTGGAAAATAAATATTGAAAATATGCGTTCCTATGACAAATTCTCTTTTTTTCACACTCATCAAAATTTCCAATTTTTTGCTACTTCCGCTCATAAAATGTGTCAACAGTCAGTTATCAATGGAACACAAACAAACATCATTAAATTAAATATATTTCCTATTTTTTTCCCGATCATAAATTTACATTCGTGCAAAAACAATGAGTTCTCTCTGAAATCATATTTTTCTAAAGTTTCAGAGATCCCATATGTTTTCGAACAACATTGTTTTTAGAGTCTGTGTGTCTCTCAAATCTTCGCCATGTCTCCAAATTTCGAAATACAGACAACCGAATGAGTCACACACTCTTTTCATTTATTTCACATCATTTTTCCTTTTTTCATTTTTCCTGATATATATATATTTTTTTTAATTTTCATAATTTTTCCATCTTCTCTTATTTTTTTTCAGTTCTATTCTATTTTTTTGCAGAGTGTTCTACATCATCAACTTGGACTATTTTTGAAAGATGCAACATTTCGAAACGTTGCCAATTCAATTATTTCTATAAAATGGCAGTTTTTGATTCTTTCAACGCCATTGTATAAGTGAGTTATTATTATTCTTGTGAAATTTGCTGCAATAGTGATTGAAAATCATGCAATAATCATCACGGTGGTTTTCATATATATTGAGAAAAAAAAACTTTAAATTTATTTAAATCTAGAAAGAGTGAGTTTTTACGCGAAATTGTTTTAAGCATAACATCTTTTAGATTCCGCATACGAAAAACTTAATAATTTTGCTGTTTTTCAGAAAAAAAATAGGCAGCACGCTTAAAGACAGCGTGTCAAGTTTTGCAAGTTTGGACCGCTGCTAGGAGGCGTGTATTTATCGATATTTTTTCGTATAAATTGCATTGTACTAATGAGAAAAGCTCTAATTTTTGAAATTGAAATATGGGAGGGTAAAATTAACTAGTACACTGTCTTTAAAGACACTGAACATTTAATTTTAAAGTCTCGGCAACCAATTCTGCAAACCTCAGAAATGTTAAACAATTTTTTCCTCTGAATCACAGTGCGTTGCATTTTTCGAAGCTCATAAAATAGCAACTTATTCTTTCGTTATCAATTCTAAAATTTTTTTTTCCAGAATTAAACCAACAAAACTACTTCTTTCAAAACAAAATGCTTTTCCACAACAAATGATCAATTGACTAACAATCAATACTAAAAAGTACACAGAATTCGTCACGAAACACATCTAATTCAGTTTTCATTTTGCATGAGATTATGGATGGAAAGTCATAATCTAAGTACAAATTTAACTTGTTTTCATTTGAGAATAAGTTTTTGATTGTCTTTCCATCCTTTGCCTCTGATTATGTATATTTATTTGTGTTTGATTTTCTGAATAAATTATATTCTTATCATTAAGCGGAAAAGGCAAAGAGTGTTGTTTTCTCAGCGAAAGTTGCAGTGGAAGTGTCCAAGTTATAGTTCGATATCGACACAATCTGCGAAACTTTCAGTTACACGTATTGCATCCAGTCTTTTTTCATTTCGTCTACCGTATCGGGGAGCATACGGTACAATACTACAATTCAAACTTCAAAATTGTCAAAATGACACTTTTTTAATAGAATATAATATTTCTAAAATTGTTTGACTTTTAGAATTTTTCCAACATTTTCTGATGGGAATAACATTTTTAGAATCAGAAAATTATGCTGATTCTGAAAATATATGTTTCAGTGCTGTATCTCTAGAAAAATTTTGAGATTGGTTTCTGATCGCCTCTTTTCAGATATTTGAAAATGATTATGTCGAATGATGAAAACTCGGGAATTTTTCTTCCGAATTTACAACCAAATCAAGAAGAGATGAATATTTATATTTGTAATCTTGTAATTAAATATTTTTTGAAGTTTATTCAAGTTCTTCAAACAAAACGAGAATTCGACAACGTCATTAACCACTCGAAATCCAAAAACTTGGCATATAGTCCGGAATTTTGACTTTGTGATTTCTGTGATTTCCTATCAAATCAACTATTATTGAGCATAGCAACCGAACCTTTGAAGATTTTTTTTAAAAAACGGTACAACAAAGTGCAAAAACATCGACTTCAGTATCAGAACTTCAGAAGCAATGCACGGCGATTTGTGAGGGACTAGCTTCCCAAAAGGTAGTTCCGATAAATAATTCTTTAAATTGTTTAATACTTTCCTAAATGTCAGCGAAACATCATCCGAAGCATAAACTTTGATGCTGAAACTGGACCTTTAAATCTGATAAACATCGTTATAGAAACACGTTCATCATTGAACCGATGATTCCACAATGGATTGGCGACTATTTCTTTATATTAAAAAAATTACAGTGTTTTTTGAATAACTTCGAATTTAAGCTATTCGAAACATTTACCGTTTTATGATAAACACTCTGGGACAAATGCAGATTAAAGGTAACAGCTCGAGACTCTCGAATTGTTACGTCGTCCACTTTGCTCTTCGACTCTTCTCAAAAAGTAAAATAGAGTAGTTCTAAAACATTACAAAATGCGTGAATTAGTGCATTTTGGTTTCGAATACAGTGAAAGTTTTAATTTTGACAATACATTTGTAGCATCATTTGTATGTTTTTTATCAAATTTTCATACTCCGCTTGGGCAGTGTTATCACATAAAATTGATTGATTTTTTTCGAGATTTTTTTCTAGAATTTATTTTTCGGTTTTCCCAATCAAATTCCTATATCTTTATCGAACTTTCTTCTCTTTCTCAAACATTTTTTTTAGAAGTTACTCATTTCAATGAAGTATCGGTATATACATTTGTCCCTTGATTATGTGAATGCTGAATATTTCGAATTTGGAAAATTCAAGGACTCAAGAAATCCACATCATTTGCACATAAAAGTATCATATTCCTCCTTTTACAGAAAAAAAAATCAATAATCGTTTTGGCCGCCCATTCTGTTAGAGCACGATTGCTGACGAAATGACGAAATTTGGGCCTAAAATTTTTTAAAATAAGTGTTTTAAAATATTTAAAGGCATTGTTGGTGTTTTTACTTTTTATATTAAATATCCCCGACTTTTCTTATGTTGTTTCTTGTAGAACTTACTAAAAATTTTGGAAAAATGAGTTTTCAGATTTTGGAAGTATGTGCTCTCACGAAAAAAATAACGGAAATTCGGGATACTTGCCACCGGACTATCAGCCGGTTAAAGAGGTGATAATTATGCCATCTCATTCAATCTCATTATTATAATTTTTCAGAACTATCCAATTCTTCCAACCGTTCAAGTTGTGAAAAACAATCCTCAAGTTCGCAACGAAGCGGGATCCAAGGTATAGTTAAATTTTAATCAAGATTTAAATCATTTCTTTTCTAGGCAATTAACCGATCGTCTGGTTGGGAGTTCAATTTCGCGAATAAGGGATTTTGGGATACTATCGTAAATGCGGATGTTTGTTTCAACTTTTATTTATTTCATTGTATTATTTTTTTTTAGAACGAATGCTTGCAAAAAGTGGCGTTTCCATGCCTCGAACTTATAAAGGTAGATATTTTGAAAAAATTTTAGATCGTGGATGGGACTTCAGCAAAAATGATAATTTAGAATTTCAACGGTGTTCAACCCATTGGAACATTCTCAGACAATCGTGGATTCCACAAAAAACCGTACATTTGTCACAGATGCAATAAAGATGGACATCGTATTAAAGACTGTCCAGAAGTATGTGATCTATTTTTTGTCGTCTTTGAAAATTCCTTAAATCACGCTATTTTCTTGAAATTACAGGGAAAAATTTATCTGAGTTTAAGCCGAAAATTATATGAGCAACATTTATGAGCACAAACTAAAACTTTATTGAAATTCAAATTTTGAAAAAAGCTTATCTTATTTTCCGTTACTGCAAAAAATTCCCAAAATAGAAAAAAATCATTCAAAAACATTTTTTCTGGGAAAGGTATGAAAATTTGTTATTTTTTCGTGTTTTCAGCTGCAATTTCCAAAAAAATATTATAATAAACTATCCTGAGCGAGCTTGCTGATTCCGCGGATTCCGCGGAAAGCGCGCTTTCAAAAATATGAACTACGCTCGTTATTGAGACTAAAATACAAAAACAATATTCGACTTTTTGGTGCGAAAAATAAAAATTTGATGGGATATTAAAGGAGGGCTTTACGGAGATAATAAATGTATCTTAAATGAAAATAGACTTCATTCTCATTCCAAATCTGTTTTTAAAATTTTCTAAAACCTCCTAGAAGCCGAGAAAACACGCCTCAAAACGATGACCTAGAAAAAGGGACCATCGGCAAAAACTAGTCCACACGTATGCAAAATCCAAAAAAATAATGAAAAACCATAAATTAAAATGAAAAAAAGACTAATATAAGCATTCTGCATAACTATTTATTAACGAAATGAAAACTCATAGGGAAAAGTTCGTCCAGATGGACACTTTTTCTAGGCCATTGTTTTGAGGCGCGTTTTCTTGGCTCCTAGGTGGTTTTAGAAAATTTAAAAAACTGATTTGGAATGAGTATTAAGTCTATTTTCATTTACATCTATTAGCTCCGTGAAAATTTATTATCTCCGTAAAGCCCTCCTTTAATAACTTTTTAGAGTAAAATCCTAAAAACCGTTAAAACACGTTATTTCAGTCGCCGACTGTTGGAAACACCTCGTATCGAGGCAACAAGAAATCTATTGGAATTGGGCTTTGCAAAAAATGTGGAGAATGCAAAAGGTATGAGCATTATACTTCGAAAGCCTCCTTCACAAATCCAATATTTTTCTATAGAGAAGATTCGATGGACAAAGACGACATTATCGACTGCCCTGGTTGTGGAATTGCAATGGATGTCAAAATGTACGCGATGAACAAAAAGAAGAAAGCTGACAAGCGTCATGAGAAGAATACAAAAATTGGAGGAAATATTAAACAGACACGTCTCATTGAAATCTCAATGAGAGGACGCCAAGAAAGTCCATATCTTTTTTAGAAGTAGTATTTGTATCACTGTTTATTGTACAATTTCTATTTATACATTCCGCTCATTACCATCCACAATCCAACGTCCAACATAATCTAGCCATTTAGGCCCAGTTTTTACTTTCAATTTTACTTGAAATTGCTTGAAACTTGAAACTTACTTGAAACTGACTTGAATTTTACTTGAACTTTGAAAATGTTATTGTCAAGATAAAAATTTCTGACCGCTCGTTTTGCGGAGTGTCGTTGGGAATTTCCACGCAACGCGCAAGACCAACTGAGAAATTTGAATTTGTGTGCGTTGCGGTCGCGCTGCGAGGAAATTCCCAACGACACTCCGCAAAACGAGCGGCCAGGAATTATCATCTTGACAATACTATAAGTATATAACTTCTTCATTTTATCGTGTTACTGTGATAGAAAAATGTTTGCTTCAATAATTATTTGTTTTGTATTTTTCCACCTATATAAAAAGCTTCGTAATTCTTCGTATTTGTAGACTTTTTATGGTTTCATTATTATTGAAAGTTTCAGATCATGAAGATTGACAAAACCCAAAAACTCCAACCAAAGATACTAAACAAACAAGGCGGCCCGCTAAAAATTTGGGCTGTGGGAGAGGTTTTATAACTGATTCAGTAAATATCATTCAAAAAAACCATCAAAGACAATTATTTATTGAACGCATTCACAATTTATGTTGTTGGGTGTGGGCAGAAGAAGTTTACGAAGCTATTTGACTTTACGAAGGGCCTTTCCTTCATGATCATGTCCAATTTCATGACTGCTCGACGAATCAATAATAGAGACACGCTTTTCGCTGGCACCACCTTGAGACATTGCACTTTTAAGCGGTTGTTTTGCATTTTTCAACGAAGCACGATAGGCGGCCGCAATCGAGCGAACATCTTCATTCATTTGGACTGATGGTGGTTGCATCAACTGAAAATTCGGAATATTGAGAAAATTTGCCATAGCAGTCTAGATAATTATCATAATCTGAATCTACGGAAGTATCCGTCAACCTATAGTTTGACCTATAGGTTTTGAATTAAATAATAATTTGCGTTGAAATTAATCTCATTGCATCCTTACATGGCCTATTTGCCATCTGATTAAAATTTTTAAAAATTGCATTACAATCGAATTTAAATTTTAATGGCTTCCCTTGCTACCACAAAAAACAACCATTACTCAATACTAGATCTCTAATCGAAAATATCCTTTGAAGTAATAAAAACCAACATTTGTAGCCAACGCATTCTTTGCCCATTGCTTCGCATCAATCGAATCTGGACGCTCAACAACAAAACTGACTTTGCCCTTCTCTTGAATATTCTTAACCAAAAGATCTCTGGCAACATCCTTATCAGTGACTGGAATACCATCAACATCACACAAATGGTCACCAACCAGCAAGCATTTCTCGGCCAATGATCCTGGATCTACACGAGACACAAGCACACGATTCTGCAATCAATTTGAATTGAAAACTGTTTTCTAACACCTAATTTACCTGGAAATGTTTGATTCCAAGACCAAGTTTCGGTCCATTTTGAGCCCATGTTAAAACGGCCATCTCATAGACATATCCTTCACGACGTTGAATAATCTTCGCACGATCTTCTGGGATATGAACTCTTGCCTCAAGCTCCTCAGCCTTCTTTTCATCACGAATAATACTGATTCTTGCACACGGAGCAGCAAAACGAAGAGCACGGAAGAAATCATTCGAATCTTTACAATCAGCCCCATTCACCTTTTTGATTTGATCACCAATGCGAAGTTTTCCTTCAGCGATGGTTCCCGATTGGATTTTCGTGATAACCAATTTGTCATTTGGCGTCGCTCCGAGTGGTTCACCTTCTTCCATTTCAATTGCGATTTCGAGCGTTTTCTCAGCCATTTTTGATTGGTTGCTGGGTGCTTTTTTATCCTTTTCGAAAGCGAAACTAAACTTCCTCTTTTGGATTTAGAATGAATTGAGAAGGTGGGTTGGGATTCGGATAAAATCATTTCTCTGGTCACGAACACGTCAAATTGGTTCGTGGATTTTTTGTTATTTTATTGTTTTTGTTTGTTTTTTGAAGTTAAATTTTTTTTTCGAAATCGTACTAGAAATGAAAATAGATATCCAACTATCTGAAAAATTTTCTGGAGCTGTATTTTCAAATACTTACCTTCATTTTTTGTTCATCTGTTTTTAGACTTCAATCTTCTGAGCAAGATATTTTTCAGAAATTAATTTATTAAATTAACTAAAATCAATATATTATTACCCGAAATTTCAAAAAATAATAGAACAAATTTTGGAAGAAAAACAGGTAAAAATTTGAAAGCATATGGGCGAGGCGACAGTTTGGGACAACTATTTTTGAAAATTGCAATTCGATATCATCGGGCAAATATTGTTAGGAAAGGGGGGATTTTGATGGCAATTTAAGAGGGAAGAGAGGTTTATTATAAATTATTATAACGGATTATGTCATGAGTTTACATTGGTGGAAGATCTTTGGCAGGTTTTGAATGGATATTATAACATCCCCAAACGACAATCAATGCGGAGAGAAGAACACAAACGATAGATGAGGTGACAACAGAACTGACGAACCAGACTTCAGAAAGACACACCAAATCGGACATCTCACCAGATCTGAAAATTCTGAAGATAATTAGATTGATTTGGAAACAAATACAAACCTGTGCATTGTTTGATTGCTCAACTCTTGTTCCTCCTCATCTTCTCCTTTAGCATAAACACGAATAATTGTAGACAAAGTCTCTTCAGTATCTCCGTCTTGCAAATCAGCAGATCTTTTCTTTCTTCCATGTGACATGAACAATTCATTAGTTCCAGAATCCAAACAATTCGAAACTGGACATCCATTTGGTCCAGCACAGAACATAACTGAACAAATAATTTGAACATCATAAGAACCATCCAAACGGAAAGCTCTCAAATCAGATTTCAAACGATTCTTATCAAAATCTTGTTCAACTGGTCCAACCAATGCTGGATATCTTGGACATCCATTTTCAATCAATGTGAATGGAACACTATCTCCATATCCACCTAGACGTGTTGCTGTACATTCGGTCACCATCATATTATGTGGTCCAGCTTGTTCAGAAGTGATAACCAAAAGAAGTGGATCACCAATTGATGCTTTATGAAGTGATTCTTCTAATTGGTTCAAAATTTGAAGTTCCGCAGACACTGGTGGTGGTGTAGCAACATCCAAAACGGTTGTATTTTGAGAAGAAGCTTCATAGATGGTTGTCACAACAACTGATCCTTCTTTCACCATCTTATCCATTGAAACATCACATGAAACTCTATAGAATCGATCCCATTCGGTTGTTACTTGATGTGGAAGAACACCATCCAATGAGACAACAACCAATGCTTCCATTTTACCATCACGAATCACAGTTCCACAATCAGATGTCACTGTTGGAGGTGGGAAAGTGATCGAGATTTGTTTCGCATTTTCAACCACTTGTGAACATGTTGAGAATCTTTCAGCTGCATAAATTGCACCAGTATAAGGTTCTTTTGTATTCACAATAAAACGAATTCCTTCATTTGTGCACAATGCCATTCCACCGAATTGTGATTCTGAATATTTTAATTTCAGATTTATTGATTGAAAATAGAAACATACCACAATTGAATTCATAATAATCCATTGATGGATTTGCCTTAATATTTGCATCTGATCTTCCAACTGCATAAATGAAACATGATGATGCAGTACGATCATAATTGATTGATTTACAGTTCAAGTTCTGAAAGATATTAAAATCAAAGTATTCTTTTGAATCTAAACAAACCTGGAAGCACAATGAAATACAATCTGAAATGGTAACTCCTTGAGCAGAAGCAACAACTTCTCCTTCAATTGAGGAACCAATGAATCTTTCAAATGCAGCTTGTTGACGGCAAGTAGATGATGATAAATCAGCTGAAAATTCCCATTATAAGATCACATTTCGAGAATATCTCACCAGCAACACAAATCGGTTCATAATAATCCTTTCCAACAACTTGTCCTTGTTGATCAGCACGTGAATATGTATCCTCATCCGATACAATACAATTCTTCTCTTTTGGATTGAATTCAACTGATCGACAGAATGTATTCAAAGAATCTAAACATTTTTGAAGACAATATGATTCTTGAGCTTCAACTGATTGAGTATGATCATAATAACGAATTTCGAAATTGGTTGTTTTGACGAAAATCAAATTTCCTCCTGATGGTCCACATCTGTTTTGGCCTGGAATTATCCCATCATTTTTGAGTTATTTTCAGATTTTTAGATTTTCAGAACTTACGAGAAAGACAGTTATTATCATAATAATCAATTCCTTCACCAACTTGAACATGTGTTGGTTTTGATCTTCTATCCTCAACAGACAATTCACATAAATTGTTGGAATAATGGAAGTTGACTGATTTGCAAACGAATTCTTTCTCTTTCAAACATGTTGATAAACAATGTTCACGACTTTCAACTTTAACTGATTTCTTGACAAATCCTCCAAGTTGTGTATTACGAGTTCTTTCGAATGAGAATGATCTAAATACCAAACAGTTTCAGTTAAATGAGTTCAATTTGAGATAAGAACCTGTATGTGCATGCTTCATGTGCTGAAACATTTGGAATACAAGTCTTCTCATAATAGAAATTGTTGGCTGATGGATTTGCAGTCAATTGGGATGTTCCAGCTGGTGCAGCCGCATCATCGAAGAAATAACATGTCTCTCTTCCATCAAAATTGAATGATGCACATACTCTTTGAGCTCCGGTTGTTGGTTCAATATTGTTACGGCAGTATTGTGAACATGTCAAATCGTGTCCTGAAAATTATTCTTGTTTTGCGGAATCTAATATCCAGAATTTTATCACAGGTTACTGGAAAATTTCGAAAAATGGGGTTCAAATTCTTGGATTTCAGAAACGATTTTCGTAAACAAAAATTCATCTGCATAAGTTTTTACCAAACAATTCATTTTTAACATTGTTTCAATTCCGGTGATAAGAATGTCTTTTATTGTCGATGAAAATATTTGTCCTTTCCTGTCAATACACTAATCTGATTGCAAATGACCCAGATACTATCTTTGCAACAGAGTTAACAACATAAAAGAATGAAACCTGAAGAATTTCTTCACCATTATGAAAATAGCATTAAAAGAGCTTTAATTCTGTCAAATGAACAATACATACCTGCAGTTGAAATAACAACTGGAGTTCCATCTAATCTTGCTCGAGCAACACGAACAAAAGCTGTCGTTTCATGTGCTGAGCATTCGAAAACTGCTGCAACTTGATGGCACAACGCCAATAGGGTTATTACCCTGATAAGCATCTGAAAATCATATATTTCTTGTGTGAATTGAAACTAAAAATTCAGTTAAACGTTTAAAACAAAATAACATAAAGTTTAAGACGAAAGAGATAGTTTCCAAATAAACGACGTAGGTCGATAAAATTGAAACTTTTTTTTTCAGTTTCTGGAGTCTTTTCTGGAGTCATGAACATTAAAAAACTTAGATAATGCAGAAATTCTAATAATCCATTTAACAAACAGTGATTTCGAGTGTATTTCAAAATCTTGAACAAGTTGCATATGATTTGAAAAGAGAAAAAAAGATACATTGATGAGATTTCCCCGCGAGAAATCCGTTTTCCGACAAAAAAAGAGGAATGTGAACTTGAACTAGATTCTCTACGGATGTTCGTTGCCAATAGAAAATCTCGGGACATTATAATGATTCATTAGAAAAAAACAAGTATTTTCTGATTATGGATTTTACGAGAATATGGATTTTAAATCTTTAAGAAACGAATAGTGGAAAGCTTGCAATAAAAATCAAAATGGCGTAAAATAGTACAAGTTTCAGGATTAAATTAAAACAAACAGAAACATGATGAGATGAGAGGACTAGAAAATATTGAAAGATTTGAAATTGTTGTTATTCTGCAGATGTCAAACAGCGATAATGAGATAAAGTGTACAAAAGTTGAAAAAGAATACATATAGATAACAGTAGTTAGGAAAAACTATATTGATGAAAGAAACAATAAATGACAGATCCATAAACTTGAGTAAAAAGGAAATCATGGATCCTTGCAGAGATATGAGATATACACAAAAGTCAGAACCACCATTGCGATGTGTTCTCCTTGACCTCGTTACCTTGTTTCGGTAGAAAGATATGAGAGGAGATCGCCTTCTTCCTTCGTCTTCTGTCCACTTTCTCCTACTAAACATTCCCTAAAAACTGACAATCACCACAGAGAAGAAACCTTCCACAAAACGAATCACGAATGGATTAATGAAAGTTGAAAACATCTCGAAGAATGTATTACTTTTTCCGGTCGCCGATTTCGAAATGTTCGCAAAAGTGAAAATATATAATTTTTATTGTGTTTCGTTGAAACCCTGAACTTATAAAACACCTCTCTTCGTGAAAGGATGAAAAAGAAATTATTCATATATGATTATTAGAATTACGAAGATTTTTCATTACTGTTAACTTAAAGACAGTGGATTAGTTAATTTGACCCTGCCAGATTTCAATTTAAAAAATAAGAGCTTTCTCTAATTAGTACAATGCAATTTATGCCAAATCACACCGATAACTACACGCCTCATAGCAACCGTCCAAAGTTGATCTAAATTTGAATGCGCGTCGGATCGTGCGACGCGTTCAGAATTGGCGCGAAACACAATTATTTTAATGAGGCTACATATTGGTATTGTTCTTTGGACCACCTGTGCTCCCATTCAAATTTTGATTCGAATTTGGATCGTGTTAACTGACCAGCTGCCTTTAAATGTTAATTTTACCTCGTGATTTTCTCTAGTTTTTGGCGAAATATTCCATTTCGTTTAAAATTTGTTTTGGGCAGCTGAACACAATAAGTTCAACTCGGTATTGTCAACTCAAATATTCTTAATCATGCAATTTGGTTTTGATCTACCGAAAAAATCTGAGTCTCTCACATAGTCATGCTATTTTTTAAATGCGAGCAGTTGCGCTGCGGTCTTTCAGTAGAAAATTTATGATCCAAAATTTTTAAGTTGGCAATAAGTTATTTTCAATTTTTTCATGTTAATTAAATCAAAATTGGTCGAGTCGAGCCTAATTTAATTAAATTTCTAGGCAATCCTTTCTAATTCCACTATTATCTCGCCAACTTACGAAAGCTCCCGCAAAATAACATGAACATCCAAAAATTGTGACTTCTTCAACTTCGAAAAAAAAAGAAAGAAAATCATAAAATTGATAAATCCGTGGTTTCATTTCTTTCTCCACACTTTTTTCATCTTCTTCCCCCTTTTCGGAAAGCAACAACCATCTAAAAAATTGAGGTCACAATTGAAAAGGACTGATGATTTTCGTTTTCTCTTTTTTTTTCGTTGAATGGTATTGTCGTTCTTTTCATCATGATGATATCTCTTTTCGACATCTTGGATCGCGACGAATACTTTTGGATGTATAACATTTTGGGAGATTTGGGGTTTGAGAGTTGTGGATGGACGGTAGGTTTCAACGAAATGTTTGCAAAAACGAAAATGAGAACTTAGTGTTTGATAATTCTTTAGCTTATCATTCAAATCTAGGAATGTCGGGAATTTGAAACTATTATACAAGATTCGGAAATTTATTTAAAGGCGTGGTACTAACGGTTTTTAGGCTGGATTTCAGTTGTACAACATTATTTTTCAATACAATTTTATTTGACTACATTAAATCTCAGACAATCTTCTTCCATTTTCCTCCAACTTTAATTCTCGATGGCACGAAATTCGGGCATTCAATTTCCAATTTGACTAACTTCTTCGAATTAGATTCCGGCAAATCAACTTCAACGTCAATCTCCAAAATAACACCTTGAATGGAAATCAATGGAGAAACGCGAATCTTGTCTTCAAGTACACGATAACGAGGGGTTGATGGGCTAAAGGTTTCAGTTGGCCGCGCCTGGAAAATTAAAGTATTAGGGTCAATTATTCTGTTTTTTTAAAGCTCCGAAAAAAATATGTTTTGCTCATTTTTATGAAACTCATGCACCAACCGCAGCTCTTTTACATTCTTCAACCAATGAACGAGGAGCGCGTCTTTCAACATTTCTTTGAGGCGCAAAACTTTTCGACGATGAAGAAGAGCATGAAGATGATGATGGCGCTTTGGCTGAACTTTTGGATGTTGGTGAGAGTGACAATGGTTTAGGAACATCGCGAACCAGAACATTCTGAAATTTTGTTAAGCTTGTTTCAAAATTCAAAACATTTTGATATACTCCCGGGGTGAGAACATCCGCAGTTCCTCGACTACTGTTACTTGGTTTTGAACGAACTTTCATCACTTGCAATTCACATTTATTACCTTCTCTTGGGAGCGACAAAAGAAGCTGAAAGTTGCATTAGAATCTTTGGCTTAAAATAATAATTGGAATACCTTTTCAACCTCATCAATTGTGCGAAGTGAAAGACTACTGATGTAATTAATAGTTGCCTTACCGTCTGACATCACGACAATTTTAATGACCAGTTATTCTGGAGAAATGAAATTTATTCAAAATACGGGAAAAATTGTTTAGGATCAGATGAGGTTCGGAAAATGAGAGACCTTTTGGGTCACGTTGTGATCTATTTTTTCGAACAAATTAAAAAAAAAGAAAAGTTTTACTCAATTAAAGACAGTATCCCACCAAGGCCATTCTTTCGTTCTCTCGTCTTGGAAAGATTATTTTCTATAAATCTCCTGAAATTATAAGTTTAGTCTTCTTAATCCACAATATTCTTGCTTCTTTCAAAACGAATTTTTCGAATTTACAATTAGATTTATATATTTTTCATAATTCTTGAGAACACCCCTTCCTAAATACCATCCATATTTTAACACTTTATCACAAATACTTTTTTTTCTGAAGGGGGAAGGATATCAATTGTTAAAAGGTCAGACCGAAATCGAATTAAGATCCATTCATTTGTCAAAAGCGATGCTTTTCCTCCTCTTGACCGCGTTTTTTCTTCTGTTGTCCCTTTTTGATTGATTGGTTCGATCAATCCGTAATGGGAGAGGGGAACAGATTCCTTTTCGTTGAACCTGGAACGTCATTCTTCAATTTGTTCATATTTAATGATTCTTCATTTTCTGGAATCTTTTGATCTCCAAGAGCTGAAATGATGTGCCAAGTTTGAAAATATTTGAAAGTTAAGACTTTTAATTTCGATTATAAAAAATCGTGCATTTTTAAAAATTATTTTGGGTCAATGTGTTAGAAAAGGTTTTCTACAGACACTCTCAACGTATATCTAATTTCATCAAAATGTCTTAGTCCACCTCGAAAATACATAAATTTACCGCACTCATTAATTTTTACGATAAATATCTGCCGACTGTTGATTGCAATCAGAATCGATTCGGAAGAATATTGTATTGTATTATGACTTCCATATAGTTGCGAAAGTCGGGAGTTTCAATATTTGTATTTAAAAAATTAATTCTGCTCTGGGTATTTTTTTTTAAAACTGAATTGTTGAAGTTACCCTTCTTTTTTTTGGATTTTTCTGAAATTCCATGAAAATGGACGCTAATTACGTTTTCTTGTTCAAAAATTCTTGTATGGTGATTCAGAATAAATTAATACAAATAAATAATTTTGGTTCAGAAGCACATACGCCAAATTACCGCTTTTGCTTGTGGCGAGAGTCGCAAATGAAGTACTTTAGTCGTTTTTCAGATATAAATTCTATAGAACATCAAACGAGCTTAAACTCATGTTTCTGTGCTTCTTAGAAGTTTTTGAAAACAGTTTCTTACTCTATGAAAAACGATATGTTCCATCAACAGATTTGAAAAACTCCTAAAGTACTTCTTGCCTGTTTTTTTTTTAAACTTTTTATGTGTTTCGGAATCCGTCCCTCGGCACAAATCAATTGAAAGAAATCGTGAAGATGTTTTAAACTTTCATTAATCCATTCGTGATTCGTTTTGCGGAAGGTTTCTTCTCTGTGGTGATTGTCAGTTTTTAGGGAATGTTTAGTAGGAGAAAGTGGACAGAAGACGATGGAAGAAGGCGATCTCCTCTCATATCTTTCTACCGAAACAAGGTAACGAGGTCAAGGAGAACACATCGCAGTGGAAATACTGTGATGAATTTGTTGATAGTACTACTCGTCCAGACTTTCTGTATATTTCATATCTCTCCTTCTTCCTTCTATTTTTATGATATATTACCTTATACACTTTTTGAATATTCAACGTTATCCCAAAATCTCCGCTCAGAATTGAGTGGATAAGATACATTCCAACTATCTTATATTTTCCAGTCACTGTTCCGAGTATAGTCGCATTACTATTTGTTTTAGTTTCCTGAATTTTGTACCTTTTAACGCCATCTTAATTTTTATGACATGTATCGTTTTCCACTTTTGCTATCCCATTATTTTTGAATAATCCAGATTCTATAATCAGAAAAGCTTGATGGTGAATCATCATCATAGTGTCCCGATATGTTCTATTGGCATCGAACATCCGTATAAAATCCAGTTCAAGTTCACATTCCTCCTTTTTTGTCATAAAACGGATTTCTCGAGTGGAATCTTCATCAATGTATCTTTTCTGTTCTTTATTCTGATTGTTCAAGATTATCTTCAAACTTTCAAGTGTCCTTTTTTATTGAAAATGTTTAAGATGTCCTCTGAAAATTGTGAATTATTAATTATATGAATTTTATATTAAACGTCTAGATTTTTAAACAAAGTTTTTTGATTTTTCAATTCATCTTAAATGTAATTTGTCGTTTTATTTAAAGTTCCAAATTTCAGTTGATTCTTGCTTATCTTCTTTTTTCTTTCAAGCTTACTTAATGAATTTCAAAAAAAACCTTACAATGTTCAGATGCTTATCAGGGTAATAGCCCTATTGGCATTGTGCCATCAAGTCGCAGCAGTTTTCGAATGTTCAGCACATGAAACGACAGCTTTTGTTCGTGTTGCTCGAGCAAGATTAGATGGAACTCCAGTTGTTATTTCAACTGCAGGTATGTATTGTTCATTTGACAGAATTCTTTTTTCTTATCATATTTGGGAAGAAATGTCTTCGTTGTTATCCTTTTTTATTCGTTGAACCGAAAGAAAATGTATCTGGGTCAGACATGATCCAACACTGATATTTGAGAGGGATTTCGAAAAAAAGGACAAGCGTTGGTAGTGGAAAACTTTGCTCCGGAAGTAGGAAATTTGAAAGGTTTTATGAAACCAGATAAAATTCATTACTTAAAATGAACGTTCTTTATAAGGTCCCCTTTCGGCATGTCTAATCTAAAATTTAAAATGTGCCGGAATACTCAATCTTTTCTCAAATTCTGCATTTTCAGGACACGATTTGACATGTTCACAATACTGCCGTAACAATATTGAACCAACAACCGGAGCTCAACGAGTATGTGCATCATTCAATTTTGACGGAAGAGAGACATGTTATTTCTTCGATGATGCGGCTGCACCAGCTGGAACATCCCAATTGACTGCAAATCCATCAGCCAACAATTTCTATTATGAGAAGACTTGTATTCCAAATGTTTCAGCACATGAAGCATGCACATACAGGTTCTTATCTCAAATTGGACTCATTTAACTGAAAATGCTTGTATTTAGATCATTCTCATTCGAAAGAACTCGTAATACACAACTTGGAGGATTTGTCAAGAAATCAGTTAAAGTTGAAAGTCGTGAACATTGTTTGTCAACATGCTTGAAAGAGAAAGAATTCGTTTGCAAATCAGTCAACTTCCATTATTCCAACAATTTATGTGAATTGTCTGTTGAGGATAGAAGATCAAAACCAACACATGTTCAAGTTGGTGAAGGAATTGATTATTATGATAATAACTGTCTTTCCCGTAAGTTCCGAAAATCTGAAAATGATATGAACTCAAGGATAATTCCAGGCCAAAACAGATGTGGACCATCAGGAGGAAATTTGATTTTCGTCAAAACAACCAATTTCGAAATTCGTTATTATGATCATACTCAATCAGTTGAAGCTCAAGAATCATATTGTCTTCAAAAATGTTTAGATTCTTTGAATACATTCTGTCGATCAGTTGAATTCAATCCAAAAGAGAAGAATTGTATTGTATCGGATGAGGATACATATTCACGTGCTGATCAACAAGGACAAGTTGTTGGAAAGGATTATTATGAACCGATTTGTGTTGCTGGTGAGATATTCTCGAAATGTGATCTTATAATGGGAATTTTCAGCTGATTTGTCATCTTCTACTTGCCGTCAACAAGCTGCATTTGAAAGATTCATTGGTTCATCAATTGAAGGAGAAGTTGTTGCTTCTGCTCAAGGAGTTACCATTTCAGACTGTATTTCATTGTGCTTCCAGGTTTGTTTAGAATCAAAAGAATCTTGAAAATTGAAAATCTTTCAGAACTTGAACTGTAAATCAATCAATTATGATCGTACTGCATCATCATGTTTCATTTATGCAGTTGGAAGATCAGATGCAAATATTAAGGCAAATCCATCAATGGATTATTATGAATTCAATTGTGGTATGTTTCTATTTTCAATCAATTCAAAGTTCAAATTAAAATATTCAGAATCACAATTCGGTGGAATGGCATTGTGTACAAATGAAGGAATTCGTTTTATTGTGAATACAAAAGAACCTTATACTGGTGCAATTTATGCAGCTGAAAGATTCTCAACATGTTCACAAGTGGTTGAAAATGCGAAACAAATCTCTATCACTTTCCCACCACCAACAGTGACATCTGATTGTGGAACTGTGATTCGTGATGGTAAAATGGAAGCATTGGTTGTTGTCTCATTGGATGGTGTTCTTCCACATCAAGTAACAACCGAATGGGATCGATTCTATAGAGTTTCATGTGATGTTTCAATGGATAAGATGGTGAAAGAAGGATCAGTTGTTGTGACAACCATCTATGAAGCTTCTTCTCAAAATACAACCGTTTTGGATGTTGCTACACCACCACCAGTGTCTGCGGAACTTCAAATTTTGAACCAATTAGAAGAATCACTTCATAAAGCATCAATTGGTGATCCACTTCTTTTGGTTATCACTTCTGAACAAGCTGGACCACATAATATGATGGTGACCGAATGTACAGCAACACGTCTAGGTGGATATGGAGATAGTGTTCCATTCACATTGATTGAAAATGGATGTCCAAGATATCCAGCATTGGTTGGACCAGTTGAACAAGATTTTGATAAGAATCGTTTGAAATCTGATTTGAGAGCTTTCCGTTTGGATGGTTCTTATGATGTTCAAATTATTTGTTCAGTTATGTTCTGTGCTGGACCAAATGGATGTCCAGTTTCGAATTGTTTGGATTCTGGAACTAATGAATTGTTCATGTCACATGGAAGAAAGAAAAGATCTGCTGATTTGCAAGATGGAGATACAGAAGAGACTTTGTCTACAATTATTCGTGTTTATGCTAAAGGAGAAGATGAGGAGGAACAAGAGTTGAGCAATCAAACAATGCACAGGTTTGTATTTGTTTCCAAATCAATCTAATTATCTTCAGAATTTTCAGATCTGGTGAGATGTCCGATTTGGTGTGTCTTTCTGAAGTCTGGTTCGTCAGTTCTGTTGTCACCTCATCTATCGTTTGTGTTCTTCTCTCCGCATTGATTGTCGTTTGGGGATGTTATAATATCCATTCAAAACCTGCCAAAGATCTTCCACCAATGTAAACCCTAATAATAATAAAAACAATTCTATAATAATAATGTTGCCATCTCTTTTACTTTTGAACCAAATCCTTTCAAACGCTTTCAATTTTTCTAAAAATATGTTTTTTCTGATTTTCTTCGCTCAGTTGTAAATTAGGGATGCTTGAGTCCAATTCGGGTTCGTTTAATAAATAAATAATTAAAACAATATATATAAAAGCCGTGCAATAAATTGTTCACAGAACAATAAATAAATAATATTACCAACAAATAATAATAATAAATCAAAATTTCTTCTTTCACAAGGTTGCCAAAACTTCATTCACTTGTCTGATGGTATCTTCCGGACCACTTACAGTATGACCAATGGTTCGAGAATCAGCGAAAATTTCATGATCATTTCCTCCCTGGAAAAAAATGAAATTCAAGCTGCAAAAACTTGAATATTTAATATTATGAAGTAAACGTACTGGAGCAGTTTTATCTCCGAAGAAGTGAATAACATCATAATCATTTTCAATGTACCGCAAGCAGAAAGTCTTGTCCCATCCTTTCGGGAAACAATCAATACTGATTTGGCCACCTGTAAGAAACTCGTGATGAAAAAAAGCCATAACGATTTGATTTCAACTTGATTTTGTAAATTTCTGAATTTCAAAAAAGTACAACTCTCCATTCATTTTCCAGTTCAGTTTTTTTTCAATAAAACACAAAACTTACCAATCGCAAATCCCAATCCAAAATGATCAAACTTCTCTCTCAACACCTCCACAAATTTCTTTCTAATTCCGTGTTTTTCATCAAATTCCACAAACTGTTTTCGCTCTTCCAGTGAGCAACTTCTTCCAATTGGTGATAAGTTAATCATTCCCTTCAATTTAGGCGATTGGTTTCAGAAAAAAAACAAAAGAGAAACTCACATTTCTAAACTCAATAAAATTGCCTCTCTTCAGTGGCAATGTAATTTCAGACAAGTATCTCAACGAGAAATTTATCAATTCTTGAAGGCGATCGTCTCCAATTTCGTTTTGAATTGACTGGAAAAGTGAATACTGTTTTACTGTTCCTCGGATTGAGTTACCAATTTAAAATGAGTGATTACTCTCAAATTTTTAATTTTCTGGCATTATTCGAATGAAATTTCAACATTTTTTAAAAATGTATATCTAACCCCAATTTTTTGGTTAAATACAAACTAACTAGTTGTAACTCACTTGTGTTGGATACTGTTCTGTCCCTTTGAATCCATACAACCCATTTTCCGAAAATGTATAGTCGAAAAGATTGATAACTGAAATTATTCACTTTCTGAAAATGAATGTCAATTGAAAACTTTTTACGTTTTTCCCTATTCTTCCCAGCTAATTGCTCAGCAATCTTTCCAAAATCTGATCCTCCTACAACTGCCATTGGCACTTTTTTACGAGTTTCTGTTATGAATTCGAGCATTTCCGGGGTGACATCCTGTAATAAAACTAGTTTTTTTGAAAATTTTAAGGCTCGGTCGGAATCTCGATTCAAAACACAAATTTTTAAAAAGAATATTTAATTCCGTTTAATTTTTAATGATGAAAATTACCTGTCTAGCAGCCGTCAACGTCCCATCAACGTCGAACACTAGAATAGCTTTTCCTGTTCCTACACTAGTGGACATTCTGGAATTCAAGGACTGATTAATACTTTGGTTTTGTATTCCCAACAAGGAATAAAAGAAAGTACGCTCCTTTTATGCGTTGGCTGCGCGTCAATTTCATTGAACATTTATGAAAATATCGGAAAACGAAACGTCAAGTAAAAGATTTAATAAGACCAAAAATGTAAGCTGCACTTGGCAATTCTTATATCAGAAGTGAAGTTTGATTTCAAAAGTCTAAAAAATCACTTTTTAATAAAAAAAAGTCCAAATCCAAATCCGAGAAATATCAAACAATGTGTTAATAACAAATCTTGAGAAAAACACAATTCGTAAATTAAAAACTGTTCATTAATCATAAAGTCGAAACAAAAACCAAATACCATCTCCACTTATATTTCCCAAAATGTCCACATCATTCAAACAAAAACGATAAAAAGCATGGAAGCCCTAGACAACGTGTCAATGTACAGCATTCACCAGTTTTCTTGTCTGCGTCTCTCAAAACTCAAACACCCTAGCTCACCACTGGGACAAAAATATTATACTTAATTTGTACTTTTTAAAATACGAATTTATAATACAGAAATATCAACAAAGAAACACAAAAACTGTGAGATCACGATAAAAATACTCAAATTAGATTTTTAAAAATATTTTTGTTCTTGTTCTGTTTCTTGTTCTCATTTTGATGATCCAGGTTGATCTTTGTTCACGATTTCTAAAAATGCCGATTTTCAAGATCACAATAAAGATGAAAACTCACTCGGCGGTTTATGTATCAAAATATTTAATGCATTTGTACTCCATTTCAGATAATTTTGGAACTTTTGACTTTCGTGGCATAGCTGAATTTTTTTTAATTAATTTAAATTGTTCGATTTGTTTTGAGCAATTTTTTCTTACCTCATACATTTTCTGGAACAAACAAGCTTGCTCCAACTCAATCGATCCACGTAGTGTCTAAAGATGTGATTTTTCTTAAAATTTTATGTTTGTTGAATTACCTGAATCCATCTATGATGTTTCGGACAAGCATCTTTTTTATAAAGGCAACCGCTTTCTCCAAATGGGCTGAAAATAAAAGAAAATATTTTGGAATAAAGATAAAATTCAAGAATTACTCTTCAGATTCAATAATATCCGAGACAGTAAATGATTGCGATGCGTCACTCCATTTCACTGGGTATGCGCAAATCTGAAAAATCACTTTTATGCTTTGTTCATATTTATTCAAAAATAGATAAAATTAAAGTAAAACCTTCAAAAACTGCTCCGGTCCTGGTCGTTTATGTTCCGGACACAATGACTTCAACCGTTTACAATATGTTTTCGTTTTCGAATCAAACTTTTCACAATAAATTGTATCGTTGTTCATCTGGAATAACTTGAAATAGAAATCCTTTTCTTAATCATATTGCAATACCTCCGGAGCTCCAAAAGATATTGCTTTTTCGCTTCTGGTCCAACAGGATTCCACATGTTTCGCATATCTCCGAAGGGGAACGTCCGGCTGACCGCATACAACACAAGCTTCGTACTGAAAATAAAGACTATGACAAAACCTTGAAATAAATAACTAACAAGGGTTTCATCCTGATTTTCATCTTTTCCTGTCGGCTGAACGGGTGCGAATTTTTTCACAAATTCGTGCAATTTTTCAACTAAAGCAACCAATTTCTTTTCAGAAACTGTCAATTCTTGCATATCTTTTTGTAGTTGTGCTCTTTTCCGTTCCATTTCATCCTACAAAAAAGTATGTGCCAATGATACATTTTTAACCGCATTTCTTACATCGTGATTTGTAGGCGTTGAGAAGTACTCTTTCGTTCGACTCGGAAGAACTTCTGTCAGTCTCATTTTTGCCAGAATTTTCCCGCATTCATCTGAACAATACTTGCTATCGCGACGAGCTTGTCGTGTACAATCCGGCTGAAGACACTGTCGGGGTTCATGGAAAATCTGAAACCAGAAGTTGTGTTTTTCGAAATTTTATTTGAAATGTATAGTGTTATTTGGTTTAGAGTTCAGAATAATTTAAGAGATGTAAACAACCGTTCAGGATGAACTCTTGGAAACCGAACACGCTTTTAGAGGAATTTCAATCGGTAATTCGAAATTTCTCAAAAGTCTTCGATTTACTTAACTCACCTCATCAGCCATTTGTTTCCTTCTCATTTCAGCCAATGCTCCTCTCGTTGGTCTCGACACATTGATAACCTCCTTCTTCTCCGCTTTAACATTCGCAGATCCGGACGCTTTTGTAACCGCTCCCTTCTTTCGTCCTCTTTTCTTTTTTTCGCCGTCTTCATTCGACGAAGTTTGTAGTGCACTTTGCGTTGATGTAGACGCTGTTTGTCCTTTTGAACGTTTCTCCTTTTCTAGTTGTTTACGTTCATTTTTTGAATTTTCAACTGAAATTCACGTTTTTAAACTCAATTCTGAAATTGATGAAACTAACGGTATAACTTTCTTGCCAACATACACCTTCTCTTTTCGCATGTTCGATTTGAAAGACATGCACTACATTTTTCACAATTGTTTCTTTCGTTGCACCTCAGACATCCATTACATTTAAATTTCCAAATCTCTGAAAAAATTAAATAAAAAAAATTATTTTTGTTTACTTGAAGAATTACAAAAAAACTTCTAAACATTTCCGTCATAGGCAAAAATTCAGAGTTAAAGTGTTTGTTTACTCATTTTCAATTTTGGTATTAATATACTCAGAATCACCAATAATTAACGGAATCGGCAAAAAAAAATCAGTTTAAAAGCTTCATTTCGCCAAAAACGGTCCTCGAAAACCCCAAAAACAGGCGGTGGCACCTCCCGTTTTGCACTGCCACCGCCTGTTTTCGGCACTTTTTCGGGAGCAGTTTCGGACCCACGGGCGCCCGAAAAAATTTTTTTTGGTTAAATTCATTAATAATTGGTGCTTCTGAATAGATTAAAACAAAAATTGAAAATCAGTAAACAAACACTTTAAGGGGTCGTCCAACCTTAAAATTTGTAAAAAATTAAATAAGTTCAACGTTTTCAGCGACTATCTCTTGCACAAAACGGTTTTCTACAGTTTTCTCTTAACGGTTTCGAATCAATAAAAATTTTGAAAAAAGTTAAGCTTTCTACACCCTGCCGGTTTGAAAAAAGTTAAAGGGGGAAAAGGTACTATTTACCAGAAAAGAGCGCTATCCCACGTATGCTTTCCATGCACTTTTTTGATCAAAGAATGAATAGCCGATCTAAAAAAAATAAGAGGCACACGTTTCTCGTGTTTGGCAATGTTTTATTATAAATGTCGACGAAAAATATGACTTTGAAATCGTTGTTTTAAGGTACATAACAAAAAATATGACGGAATTAAAAATTGCTCAAAGTTTATGAAGTGTTCAGTAAAAAATCAATTAAACTTTAAAATACCTTCTTCATCTTCTTCACTAGTCCGATTCAATGGATCAGTCTCCGACATTGTATCTTCTATAAATTATTTATTCCAATTTGTATATTTTAAAAATTTAACTTTACGGTATTAATTGAGTTTTTTTACACCTGAAACATTTCTGATAAAAAAAATAACAAAATGTTTACTATTTTCATTTTTATTCTTGTATAAACTCCTCAAAAAATACAAGCAAAAATCTCAATTTTTCAAGGGTTTCGACGTCTTTAAAACAATGGAAAAAAGATACAACAAAACAAAATGAGTTCTTTTTAAATATGAATGGAAATTTACTATTATATTTTCAGTTCTCTCCAATATATGAGTATCTTTCCTTTTTAAATTAATTTAAAAAAATAACATTAATGAAAACAAATATTTATTCCTTTTTCTCATTCTCTGCTGGAGTGCCTTCCTCTTGATTTTCAGATGTAGTTTCACCGGCGGTTTCTGCCGGTGTTTCAGAATCCTCTCCAACTTCCTCAGCCAACACTAATTCCTCAACATTTGGTGAGTCTTTTGCTGCGTTAGGTTCGTTTGAAGCTGACGAAGAAGTGGATTTTTCATCTTTTGCCTTTTCTGATTTTTCACTAGATGACTTTTCCTGAAAATTAATTTTCGTATCCATTTAATTTAATTTTAGCACTTACTTTCTTTTCTTCTTTCTTCGGTGGTGGTGGAATAGCCTTCTCAACAACTCCGAAAATCCGATCAGCATGCCTCTTACAATCCAACAATGCTTGTTTCAACGTTGCATGATCCTCTTGAATATTTTTCAAATTAACCGTTGTCTCATTCAACTTCTTGTTCGCTTTGTGGTAATGAGACTCAATATCCTTCTTTTTCTTTTCAATTTCACCTTTAGCTTCTCGCAATTGTTCTGAAATTTGTTTAAAATTTTATAGATGAAATAAAACAACACGATTACCAATCAAAGATGTTTGCTCATTGAGTGCGGTCTTAGCTTGATCTCTTTCGAGTTCTGCTTGTTTTAACATCTTCAATTTTTGGGGAACATTGATAGCATTTCCATTGATAACAACAAGACCATCCGAAGTAGCAGTCAATGATTTTCCCTGTTCTGAAGATACTTCACCAGACTTTGCAAGTTTCAATCCATATCCTCGAATCAATTCATCAGTATCAATAACATCTTCAGCCCCTTCTGGAGTATATTGTGCTTTTCCATCAGAATCATTCAGAACATCCGTCAGGTGACGGTAGTTAATCTTATCTCTCACAGACAACTTCTTTGACAATCTCTGAATCTGTGCTCTCGATATTCCAAACTCTCCGTTATAGAGAATATCTTCAACATCTTTTTCCGTCAAATACCCACAAAGATTAACATCAAACAACGAGAAAGCTTCGTAAACTGTTCGGTTAGCAACAACACTTTTTAATTCTACTTTTTCGGTCACTACTTTGACGGTAGCTTCCTTTTCCTCCTTCTTTACTTCTTCGCCTCCTTCAGTTTTCTTAGGCTCTTCGGTGGGAATTGGTGTTTCAATTTTCTTTTCTCTCGCCTCGTCACGTTTTTTCTTCTCAATATCACGATCTCCACAATTCGCCAATGTTTCATAAATAGTGAATGCGGCATTTCTTTCAATCGTCTCACGGAATGCTTCAGCAAAAAGAGAAACTTCAAATTGATTTTCTTTGTTGTCATCACTGCGGTAGTCAAGAAGAGAACTCAAACTCATGACTTTACAGTCGAATTTACCAGATTTGAAGGTCTTCGATGGGAACACAAAGATCTGAAATGAAATGTGAACTGAAAATTAAATTTATATTTCAAACCTTTTTATCCTTTGGCATTTGATAATGTTTTTCTAATTGTTCCTTCTTTTCCTTCTTCTCCTTTTCCAACGCTTCCTCTTTCTTCTTTCGTTTTTCAGATTCTTCCGCTTCCTTCTTCGCCTCCGCTTCTGACTTTGCTTTGGTTTCTTCAATTGGCGGTGCAATGAATGCAGCTGGGTTTTGTCCATCTTCAGCACCTTCTGTCTTGACACCAGTGTCTCCAGAAACATCCTTCATTTCAACATCCTTGGCTTCATTCGCCTTTTCGTTGTCAAGAGCAGTTTGCAGTCGTTGAACTAGAAGAGTCTTGATTCCTTTGGTTTCAAGACCACGGAGGTCCAATTCAGAACGAAGTTCGGCAACCTAAAAAAATAAAAATATTCTTTAAATTTGGAATTTTGCAGCAATATGAATTTTTAAAAAATGTATGCAATAGTTTTTTAATTACGGTGAAGCAGATGAAAAATTGGAAAAAATAATCCCTTTCAGCTTTCGTTTAAGATATTTAAAGAAAATCTCACCTTCATACTCTTAGGATCCAATTTACTCCAGTTCGTTGGTCCATTAGCAGCCGGTGCAGCATCTTCTTCTGCTCCATTTTGTTGTGCACCTTCAGTTGCTTCATCCTTCAAAGTTTCATCAGTTTCACTCGTCATACTAACATCACCGTTTTCAGCTCCAGGTTCAACCTGAAAAGCAAATATATGGTCAAGAAATGAAGCTTGGGAAAATCTTCAGAAAGATACAAAAATTATCAAAATAAAAATGTTTTTGTTCTTTTTTTAAAGTGCTTACTGCCTCTGAAACGTAAATAAATTTCTGGAAAGCATGCAATTAGAGACTCCACAACACAACGGTGCATTTGTATATAAAGACTTTGGGGTTAGATGTACCATTCAAACTAAAAGTAAAATAGTAAAAAAACCATATGGACGATACTTTCCTTGACTTTTGCCTCTTCCGAAACCTCTTCTTCGGCAGTCTGCTCGACCACAGCAGCCGGAACAGGCTCTTCCTCTTCAATCTTCATCGCATCTATTTCAGCGATTTTGACCTTCAGTTGCTCTGCCAATGCTTGCTCATATCTTTGCCATGTGGCGTCTTCTGGTGACAATTGTTGAGTATCTGGCAGCAACAAATTGACATGATCAACACGTTGTTTGTCGGAACGGTAGTAGCGTACTTGTGCCATTGAGAACCTGTGCAATGAGCAAAAACAATTGAGAAAGATCAGATGAAAAATGGATGATGATAAAAACTATGAATGAATGAATGAAACTTTGACAAACGCCCTTTTCTCGAAATAGAAATATTTATCCTCGTATCACTTTTTAGACCACATTGTTTCCAGCAACTTGTTATAACCGATATAAGGACAATAATGTAGAGAAAAGATATTATGGCTAAAAGTTTGAGAAAACGTGTCAATTCAAAAACTTACCATTGTGAAACTGATGATAGATCAATTCCAGTCAAAGCGCGTGTTGTTCTGATAGCTGTGCGAATCATTGTTGCTGGAGATGATGGATCAGCACCGTCGAGTGATGGTGACCATGAACCTCCGATTCCAAGAGTTTCCTTTCCGCGAACTCCTGAAAATTACAAAATTGAAAACTTCAAGTGAACGTTCCAAGAAAACAACTTTTTATGTCTTTTGTTTAATCTAGAATTTTTTAATCTACTTCAATATTTTGAAAACCCCACCACTAACACAAATTTGATATGAATGGGTTTTTGAAAAAAACGTACCAACAAGAAATTGCAAGTTCTTCCACAATGATTGAGGTTCTTGATGATCGTCGGTATTTCCATCAGCCAATAAACAGAACGCTTTCTTCACGATGTCAGTCTTTCCAAAATGCGAAAGAAGTAAAACTTTCACTTGATGGCGATGATCGGCATCTTCTGGTTCAAATTCTGGAAGAGCATCGCCATCAAACAGTGGAATTTCAACATCCTTGTGAAAAACGTGGAAATTGATCGGGGAGTTCAGGTTGAGAGTATAGTCCAACGGAACTGTTTTAACCCAATCGAATGACAAATCAACATAGTCCGATGGTAGATAGAGTTTCGAATAACGATGACGAAGAGTTGATCCTGAGATGATATCCCTGAAACATAGTATTAATGAATGGATTAGATGTAAACCGATGAACTTACGAAAGCAAAACCGGCTTTTGTGGTTTACATTCATATCTCGGGATAATCCTTGCACGTCTTCTTGGCGGACTGGCACTATCTCTTCTAACTGATGGAGCAACTGATCCGCTTGGTGATCGTTCTCTTTTTCTATCATTTCTTTCAGATCTTGGTGGAGGAGAGCTTCTACGCGCTGGTGGAGATGCTCTACGAGCCGGTGGACTTCTTCTCGTATCACGTGGACGCGATTCTCTTTTCGGACTAGGTGCTCTTCTTGGTGGAGATCTTCTTGGTGGCGAATGTCTTCGTGCATTACGATGCGCTGGCGAATCTCGTCCATTTCTATCACCGCTTCCCGCATTTCCGCCGCCCCAGCGCGAATCGTTTCCCCCACTTCGACTCTGCTGTTGTTGACTGACAGCTGATTGTCTCGGTGCTTCTTGAGCTGTGGCATTGAGAAGTTGAATACGATAAGCGTTCCATTTGAATGGCATTGCTGGATTGTAATTCGCTTCAACCATGACTTTATCTCCGACTCTTGGATGAGATCCTCTTATGACACTGTGTTGGAAGAAAACATCATCATCGACAAATCCATAAGTATCCAACATTTTTGTAACAACACCAACAAAGGTCCGCTGACTTTTTGCTGCAGAACCACCAACGTTTTGTTGTAATCCATTAGCAGTAGCTTGAGGAGCCAAGGACTGTTGTGGAACGGCTCCCATTATTCCTTGCATTCCGAGAACATTTGGCGATGAGAAAGCTGCTTGATTGACCATTCCCATTGGAACACCCATTCCGACCATTGGAAAACCTCCTACATTGACTGTTGGGAATCCCGGAATCTGTGGAGCACCACCCGGGGCGCCTGGTCGACCCCATTGTCCTGGGGGTTTTCCACCGCCAAACTGAGACATTATGAACTCAATCTGAAGAAAAAAAAAGTTACTACGGCAAAAAATAAATAATAACCTTCGCGTAACAAGAGGAGAAAAAAGATAACATTTTTAAAAATAAATGAAAACATTCGGAACATTTCATTTATTTCTTCTGGAAATACATTTTTCGAAAGAGTAAACACACTTCCTGCAATAAATTCAGGTATCTTTAGAATTTTAGCGTATTACATAAAATTTATTGGCTGAACGAGTGGCACAAAGAGAAAAGTGTCGTAAAATCGATTTCATTTGACCAATTTTCCCACATTTATTTGACTTGAGGAAAAACTTTATATTGCGAAGGGATGAAACGGAGTATTTTCAAAGCTAGGCAGACTTAAGAAAAACTGAGTAAAAGAGAACATTATTTAGCGGAATAAATTAATTCAGAAAAATTCGAAAATCAGAATTTATTTTTTTCTGTCGTTTTTATATAGCTTTTTGGAGTTCAAAACGTGCTAAACATTTTTAAAAATTACACGTGAAAGGGTTTTCTGTTTTTTTAATATAAAAATATCAAATTTCAGTAAAAAAGACGAACATTAAAATGTTAAAATGTTGCAACCAATAACGCGATGACAGAGTGTCCAACTTTGAAGAGACGCAGACACACTCCGCTGCTCGCTTCAAGACCCGCGCAGCGAATAATGTTTTCGCCCTTTAATTCAACGAGGAGGAAAAATAGGGGATTCGCGCGAGTAACTGTTTAAATCATTCGCGCCAAAAAACCTCGCGGTGAAAAAAATGGGGGAAGCAGAAAAAATCGAGGGAAAAGATACGAGGGTGCCCGCGGAAAACGAAAAACACAAGAAACGGCGAGAAAACCGGTCAAATGGTCGTCGAAGACCCATATTGCAATCCGATTTGAGTTTGCCCCGTTCATTTTTTTGCTTGTTATTTCTGCGTCTCTTGTTATACCAATAATGTTAGATTATTTTCATCAAAATGCGCTTTTTTTTCAAATCTTGACCGCACATAATCATGTTAATTTTCATTAAAAATGAGAATTTTCTTATTTTTGCGATAAAAACTAAAACTGTCATCAAGGCCTAAAATTTCACTAGTTTTGCCACAAATCGATCAATAACTCCATATGTTTATTTAATATCTAATATTTATTCGTATCAATCGTTCACCAAAACTTTTTTGTCTTCTCCATCCACGTTCAATGCCACACATCGATGCATCAGCTGTAATTCGATAGCACCCATCCAATTTGTTTTCCATATAGGGGCATTCGTTTAGAGAAAAATAGTTTTGATTATTGTTCCATTTCCAAAAAAAGAACTATAAAAACGTTGCTTCTCCCTTTTCATAGTTTTTGAGACAATAGGTGTTATAAAAATTCATTTTTCCTTTCACCAGTTTATGGCTTTGAAAATTTATCGTTGAGTAGAGAAAAATAATCAATTTCTTTTGTTTCGGGGCCAATAATTCCAAGAAATAAATAGTGAAAAACGGGTTCGGAACCACTTGGGAGTCGAAGCGATCCACTAAATTTCGAAAAGGCTTTAGGGATTTTAGGCCTATGTCAGTCCGGTGTGGACAAAAGAAACGTGAACCCACTAATGTTTTAATTATATTTGCCATTCGCCCTTTTCGGAGTTTTATGTTCTATACAGATTATTTCGTGCTTTTAGACATTCAAATACTATTTCGCCTTTCCCGTAGGACCTTTTTGGACTGGAAGTTCGCCAAAAAATTTTTAAAGTTTTCTTCTCCCAAGTAACTTCATTATATTTTTGAAACTTATGTTTGTAATAACTATCATTGTTACTTGTGCCAATTGGGAATACTACGCGCTTAATTCATCGAATCATGTGACAGTTTTCATCAATCGAATTATATAAAACAACAATCTGCCTCAAATTTTCTCAATTTCCTCATGCCAAAACAAAGAAGCAGCATTGCAAAATTATTTCGAAATCATCGTTTTTCCTCCATTTTCTGACTCATTTCATTTCACACATTGTTCTGCGTCTCTTCCCCTGCACCTCTATTTCTCGTTCTTTTCATTTAACTTCTCACCCTTCCTCGTGAACGGTGTCATTTCATTTATTTTTAAATTAAAAACGCATTAAAAATTCAAAATTTCAGGCCAACATGGCTCAAGTAAGAGCTGAATACGATTTTGAGGCTCAGCCAAACTCAGGAGAGATGACGATTCAGGCTGGAGAAATTTTGACGGTTATTCAAGAGGTTTGTTTCCATTTTTTCTACGCTTTTTATTTGACCAAAAAAAAGGAAAAAACAGAGGAGCGTGTGTCGGAAAAAAGTAAACAATGGTGTTTACATGCCTAGCGGGTTTTGAAAAAAAGCTATTTAACAATATAGCCCCAAACTGCAAAACGGCTGACAATGTTTGAAAAATAATGTACAACACATGTTAATTCTGACAGTACAGTGCTGACACATATAGAGTGAATTTCGCCAAAAATTGGTTTTTTAGGCTGATTATCAGATGGAAATAACAAAAAAACTAAACAGAATTCTTTAAAAATTAAATAAAAAGATATGAGTCATATAAAAATTATTTTCCCGCGAATTTTTTTAAATACCAAAATTTTCTGTTTAGATGGAAATGAAAATTCCATTGTTTCGGGAAAAGACACGAACTGTTTCAATAATTATTTTTTAAACAATAAAATCTACGTGTCGAGATGAAGAAAATGCCATTTGAAAAATCCATAACTTTTTGATTCCTCATAAATTTCAAAAAAAAACGGCAGAGAATTCGATGTAATTAAAAAAAAAATTTTTATATCGATTCTATAATTCTTTCTGAAAGAACCCCACAATTGTCTGAGACTGAATTCAGTTAATATTGTCAACTCAATTATTCTTGATCATGGAAGTTGGTTTTGATCTACCCAGAAAAGTCAAGGTTCTCACAGAGTCGTGCTATTTTTAATGCGAGCGGTTGCGCTGCGGTCTTTTAGCAGAAAATGGACGGCATGTTTTTCACTACGCGCGGGGTATACGAGTTCATTTTTTCCCGCCGCTGCGATCAATCACGCCAACCCAATTTTTGACTGACGCACTTGTGGATTTCCAGTTTTCTGGGTTACCCTAGGGTAATTCTTGAAATAAATGTTTTGAATGGTGTCTCACACCTATCTCGTGCAAATTTAAAAGTAAAAGCAGGTATTTCCAATGGTTTAAAGCATAGATTGAACAAAAAAATATATTTCTTTGAAGATCACGCATCACAGATCGCGTGTTCCCAGCTAATTTTTATGTCAAAACATTCTAAATTGTCTTTTCTTCAAATTGTATTCGGCACTTTTTCGATTTTTTGGCTTTTAGGAAAGTTATTTACAAAAATGTCTCAAAATCGAGTTTTTTCAGTACTAAATTTCATTCAAAGATCACAAGAACACCAATAAAGTTGAGGCGTTAAAATTTTTTTGTGAGATGTACAATCAGAAAGAGAAAAGTTTGTATGGGGCAGAATTTTGAAAAAAGCCCTCAGAAACTAATTAAAAATTGTTGAAATTTTTCCAGTTATAAATTTCTATTTTTAGGCTTCAAAATTTTTTGATCTCGAACTTTTAACTCGTATATTTTTTTTCTATTGAGGAGGTAGTAAAAAACATGCCGTGTAAAATATTCAAACTTTTTCAGCTAATCTGAATATAGGCGTGATTTCGTGTATTTCAACCCAAGCGCAAGAAATGCGGTAGTTTGAATTGTCCCAAATTTAATTATTCCCAAGTTTGCTTCTAGTCTTTATTTTTCCCCAAACTTCGATATTTCTCAAATAATAAACACTGTGGAGGAATTTTGGGATTATCGAAAATATTTATAAAAATTCTATTAATGTCAGAAAATTCAGTCCCAAATAAAATTGATTGTATTGCTTTTTTTTCAGAGAGTCGATGGAGGATGGATGAAAGGCCGAAACGTCCGCGGATCCGTTGGTCTGTTCCCTGAAACGTATGTCCTCCCATACAATGCCGCACGACCGCCACCGGTAATTCCATTTACTCTATTTTTAGCCGATTCCAATTTCAGTTTTTTGATTGTTTTTTCTTGGGCTGGCGCTTTCACCCAATTTTGTGTTGGCGGAATTGGAAAGGTGAAATTTGATTAGCTTTTCCGTTTTGCCTGGTTTTTCAACGAGTTTTAAATGAGATTTCATTTTAAACGACAAAAGTAAGAGGAAGTTGTAGTCTGAATGCGTTCAAGATTTTCCATACAATGGAAAATAATTTCAGCGTTTTGTTTTTAAAAAAAAAGCCTCTCATTAATTAATTCTATCTTTTTTGTGTTCGTTCAAGTCGAAATATGTTATTTTTTGTCTGAAAAACAACCACCTCATTTCATTTTTGGGGCCATAGTTAGTGAATTCTCTGGGGGAATTTCAAAGTGGAAAGGTTTTTTCAATTCATTTCATTTTGGGAGAATGTAAGTAGTAAAAGAGACAAATATTCAGGAGGAACTCCCAATTTTTTGTTATTTTTCTATTATTTTTGTTTGGTTGGAAACAATTCCAAAATATATGCACTTGTTGCGAAAATAGATGTGGAATCAGAAAAAAACTGAACCCTTGAAAGTGGTTGTGTTCCATTGCCTGGGAATGTTGCTAAAAGCTAAAATGACTGAAATTTAATCCGAAAAAGTCGGAAAGTTTTTTTTCTATCTTACTTAGAATGCAAAAAATTTATGTGAAAAGCGATAAAATTAGTTTAGGCTTACGACTTTTTTGTTGTTGCAAGTTTTGAAGTTGAAAGATGAACTTTTGAAATCCCTTATTCATTTTTTCTTATTCCTGAGAATTTTTATTTGGATTCGGTTTTTTCCCAAATGTCTCATGAGACAAGGAAGTTTTTGAAAAGTTAATTAATTATTTTCTCATTTATTAGTGTATGTACATACATTTATGCTCACATTTCATCCTGTGTCCTAGGAAACTTCTTGACAGATTTTTAGAACACATTTTCGCTTGAAATATTTTTGGCGCGTTTTTTTTTGTTAGTTTCTTTGAACTTTAATAAAAATAATGGTGATTATTTATAGTAACAAGACATCTATATATTTGGAAACTAATTTCGAATAGAAAGAAATAGAATTTTTATGATTTCGAGCCTAGTTTAAACTCTCTGAAGGTCTTATTTCTATCTATAGAAAAAAAATAAATAAATAAGATGTGAACTTATGCGTTTATAGAGATTTTGTTTCCTAAATATTGTCTGCAGAATAACCGGAATCTCGGAATTTTTGATAATTTTTAATTTTTTCAAAGTTTACAAAGAGTTTAGGCATGGTAAATCGTGCTTCTGACCGAATACAACAATCCTTACTTTTGTTTCAATATCTAGACTGAAAATGTTGTTATTCTCTGTTTTTATGGTTAAAAATGTGTTGCATTTTTAATTTCATACGATGTTTGGTTTCGTACTCTCTTTCCATTTCATATTTTCTTTCAATATCCCCTCGCTTTTTAAAAAAATTTCAGTAAAATCTTATTGAACATTACTTAACACAAAAAAAGAAGCAATGCTATTCACATCTTCACTTCGAAAAGCTGTTGATAAATATCCATGTAATCAATCGGGTGCTCTTAACCAGACGGCCGAAGAAACGCATCGGTTGTTATTGGAGAAACGGCGGAAACAGATGATTCGACGACATACTTGTAGTACTCTTATTAAACCGGAACCTACAATTACGCTAGTGCCGAGCAATAATACACGGCAACAGAGTAATCATCATCCAGGACGGTTTGGAGCATCGGTTGTGGAAGAAGAAGAAGAGGAAGAGGAGGAGAAGAAGCCGGTGGTGCCGGAAAGATTTAAAAGGGTCTAGAAAAATTGAAGTCTTTAAAAAATTTAATAGTTTTTATACTCCACTTTTATTGGTACAAACTTTAAACACCAAATATCATTTACTTTTACCCATAAATATTTCGAAACAAAATAAAATATTTTTTCCGAAATTTTGAGAGATCAAAATTACGTGTTTTTAAATATTCCAATTAGTTTCTAATCTCGAACGGTTATCGGTTATCATTTCCTGAGAAATCTCACCAGCCCAAGGTAAAAACAAATCAATTGAAGAAAATAATACAGTTATTAGTTTTGTGTTTTCAAAACAATATTATCTGACTCTGAAAATAAAAAAAATTCCATTTTCTTACAGACTTCCGCACCTCCTCCACCACCAGTTACCTCATCGTTCGCCAGTGCTCCAATTCAAGCCGCGAACAGTTTTGATGATTGGGGAACGCCGGCAAGCTACAATCCGCCGTCACATCCGGGATCAACGGCGACTGCTGAAGCGGTTGCTCCCGCACATGGATGTAAGTTTATTACATGGTTCTTTTATAAGAACAACCTTCTCAAATTCTAGTCTTTTGTTTAAACTTTCACAATTACAGTAAGATTTTTCGGTTTTCAGCATCCGGACCAGCATATCCACATTTTCAAAACCAGCAGAACAGTCAGAATGATGATTTTGATGATGAGTGGACTGATGAAGACGAAGAGCAGCATGTACGTTTCCAGTTTTTCTTTTATAGTATTTATTTTTGGCACAAAAATGACAGTACATAGTTTATACTTGTTTTCGATTTCATTATTTTGTTTTTTTTTCAATTTTACGTAATGATTCTTTGTGGAACTATTGCGTGTTCTTTGATTCCTTTCAGTGGCCTTTCAAAGAGTAGCTGAAACTTTTGCAAAATTTCAATCTGTGCTCCAAAAACATTGAAATTTTGATATTTTCTGCAACTTTTTCAGAGTTTAAAAAATTTCCAAACACATTTCCAAGGTCCCTACACTCTTAAACATGTGACACGTCATTTGAAATATCCCCCCAAACAGTAATTTGTCTTATATTTTCCAGTCTCTATTCATATTTCAAATATGTGTGGCACTTTTTGAAAAAAAAAAGTTTTTTCCCCGGTCCGACTTTTTTTTTTCAAAAAAATAGAAGACGAAACTCTAGACAATTTTCGACTTTATGCTGGAAAATGATGTGTAGCGGAATTTAAACTTCCGACGACTCCTTAGGAGCATACACACACAACACATCACTATCATCATTTTTAGTACGTTTTTGGTCCGTTTTGTGTAGATTTTGAAATTAATCTGAGAATATATGTGCATAAGTAATGTAGAACTTTGAAAATTGATGTGAAGATCTGGAAATAAATTGAACTTTTTCGTCGTTGTTTTATTTAGATTTTAGTGATTGGGTTGAAAAAATAATTTTTTTTATCTCCGGATATTAAAATTCTATTTTTTTCACAAATATTTTAAACTATACCGTATCTTTATATTTTGTAATTATTTAGTTCTTCCTGTTGAATATTTATTATTGTAAACTCAAATATTCTTGATCATGCTAGTTGGTTTTGACCTACCCAGAAAATCGAAGTCTCTCACAAAGTCATGCTATTTTCAACTGCGAGTGGTTGAGCTGCGGTCTTTTAATAGAAAATAGATGATCCAAAAATTTTAAGTTGACAATAAGAAAGTGTTAATTTTTACCTAAAGGGATTCTTTAATGTTTTTGGGTTTCTATTCCATTTTCATCTTCTTCTTGATATTTGAAAACCTATAAAAGGAAAATATTTTTGCGAAATTTCCTTTTCTAGTACTCACACACACCCATATCCAAAATAAGGCGGCGAATGGCCTAACAATTGCAAACACTCTCACATTCGCGTGCTCTCTCGCGCGCTGTCGAGCGGTTAGGCCATTCGCCGTCTTACCCTGTAAATGTGATTTTTCATGTACTAGAAAAGGAAATTTCGATAAATTTATTTGCTTCTATAGGTTTTCAAATACTGTGAAGAATATGAAAATGGAATAGAAACCTAAATTCAGTAAAGGGTCCCTTTAATATTAAATTATGCAGTTTTTCCAAAAATATAAGGGAAAACATGTATTTTTTAAAACTTATTCATGTTGTAAAAGAAACGTAGAATGTTTGAAAACTGGACAATAGTGAGCAATTAAATTTAACAATAAGGGGCACGCGGAAATTTGGCAAAGTTTGGCACAAAAATATGCTTGCACCTTTAAAAGTATATTACTTTTGACCTTATTTATATAAATCGTTTAAGTTTTGCCAGAAAAAACTTTGAAATTTTTCTAAAAGTGTATTTCAAATAATATCATTCGCTTATTCTGTTCCCCAATTCCCTAAAAATCGACGAAAATCTGTTTTTGTTTTCTCCGGAAATGTTTTATTTTTTATTTCTGTTTTTTGACATTTCAAGAATGGGAAAACAGTGAATAAAGGCCCCCCCCCTCTCAATAAAACTCGAAACCCAGCCACATTTGAACTTTGACTTTTGTTTGATGTTTCATCTCTTCACCCACATTTTCTTTCCCCTTCAAGTTCCCAACGGGCCCTTTATTTACTTCAACTCATTTTTGTTATTTTTGTGACACTATTTTGTTGTGTCAATCGAGATTTTGCGAGTCAACGGAATTCCGGAATTTTCAGACGATTTTCTAGAATGTTATTCGCACGGGGAAGATCGGCTAGCACGATTGCATTGGAACATCTGCATGTGAATCAGGCAATGTATCAAAATGTAAGGTTTTGAAAATTCTCCTTTTTTGGGCCTCTTTCTTGGGAAAACATTGCATATTATATCTCTGAACTTCACTGTGCGCTAGGTAGACTGTTTAACTTTATTACAATTTTATTTCTAAGAATTCATAAAAAGCACAATGATCTGAAGTATCAGAAGTTGTACATATAAACACGTTCAGAGCTCCAAAAGATGCGAAATTCGTTAATTCTGCAAAAAAATTATTCGTTGTGAGAACTCGCTTTCAGTAGAGCGGACTTGCGCATAGCATTTCTCTATTTGTGTGAAATTACCAATAGCACCTTGTCTTTAAGACATTTTGTAAGAAAATATGTTTTCTTCTTATTTCTTTTAAGTATAAGCTTATAAGAATTTGTAAATGGAAACGTTCCCTATAAAATAATAATCTGTTGAGATTTGTAAAAGGTTTTCAATTAAAATAATTGGCTTATTATAATAGATTACCTTAAAGAAAAGGTGACAAAGTTTCTCTGTTTCGATTGTCAAATATTTTTCGAATTCAAATAATTCCGAAACTATATTCATGCTCAAAATTTGCTTTCTCTTTTCAAAATGCACCCAAAGAAAGTTGCTTTCCATTAAACAATTTTTTAGACTTTTCCCCCATCTTTTGACGTCACAAATTCGAAAGAAAAATGGAGAAATCTTTTGCGAAAATCATTAAAAATTCCAATAGTATCTTTAGCCATTTAGAGAATCAGATATGTGGAGCAGTAGTATTCACAATAGTAGTAGAATGAGTTTCAATTTTATTTGTTATTTTTTTTGTCGAAGTTGTATTCTACTACGAAAGATCTCTAGAAAACCCCAATATAATCATTAACCCCCACAATGAGCCAAAAACATACTTGAAAAACCAAAAAGTGGCGAGAGCATCAAAAACAGAATTTCTTTTTTGATGTGCACCGCGCCTTGATTACGCCTATTGAAAAACATCATCCATCCAAAACATTTTTGGGAGAAAGATGGTGCAAGCCCAATTTTTTTTCGCGGTTTGCGCTCTCTTATTTTTTCTGGAGTCTTCCGCTTTCCGTTGAAGACAATTTTCTTAAAGAAGCGCTGTGCACTTATTGATTATTTTTGAATCTGTTCAAGATTTATAATGCACTCGCGACGACGTATTCGTCAGTCTGAAATGGACGTGTATTTTTATGATCGCGCTATTCCGTTGGCCGAACTTCGAGGCATACATCGGGCTAGTGTTAGTTTCTCACCGGTTCCATGGGTTAGTTTATTGTTGTTTTGGGGTCTGTAGAAATGGAATCATGTCAGATCTTTCGTATATAATTTTTAAAAGTCAATAAACCAAATTTATAGATTAATTTTTTGAAATCTAAACTTTTTTAATGGAATCGGTCAAAATATTGGTTTGAAAATCAAAATCAAATTTGTTTTTCACATCCTGTACATCTTTTCACCTCACTTAAATGCACTTAATTGTTGTACAGGAACATCGACTTTCTGTTCATGATTCTATGTCAATACCTAATCACATGGTTTCACATCGAATAGCTTCTGGCTCTCGAACCGACATGTCAACAGATGAAGAGACAAGAAGTAGTCAACAAGGAGGTATCCGATTTTCATTATTTTTCGTTTGAAGTGTTCTGTTTTTATATTTTTAATTCAAAAATAAATTATGAGAAATTTCTATATTTGTTCGAATTCACTTATTATTTTTCAGATAATTATTCTCGTCGAAACGGAAGTGTTGGAAGTCGACGTGTTAGTCGAACCGATTCGTCTCGCCGACGGCGGAAAAGTGAAGAAAGGCGAAAACTTGAAAAGTCGCACACAGTTGGAAATGTTCCAATTGAAATTATGAAGGTTTTCACCTTGTACTGTTATTTTGTGCCAAAAATAGCGTTTTTTTTCAAAAATCACACGCTTTCGTTGAAAAAATCCAAATGTTTTCAGGAACCATCTAGAAATAATCAGCATTTACCGTCGGGTTATAGTAGCCAATCGTCGCGTCGTGATTTGAGTAGAAGCCATTCTGAACATGGAAGTGATAGGGGATCAAGCAAGGTGAACAAGAATATTAATAGGTAAGAGCTTTGATCTCTTTTGAAATCATCAAATTCATTCAACCGATTTCAGATTCTCGAATTTTGTGAAATCTGGAATGGAAGCGTATGTCATTGGTGAGACGAAATCCACATCGCCACCATCGGAAAGACATGAAGTTGTGGTTTTGAACGGGGTTGTGCAATGGAAACCAATTCAACAGTATTACACGTGTACGGTTGATAAACCGAAGAAGGAATCGAAATTAAAGGGATTGAAGAGTTTCATTGCGTATTCGATTACTTCAAGTTTGACCAATATTCAGGTGGGTTTGTAATAAAAGGGAGAGGGATTTGTTTTCGGAAGTTCATGACTTTCGCGATGTACTATACTTGGAAAAAAATCAAATCCAAAATTTGAACGATGCCTTTTGGATTTTTTCTGCTTGAATAGTAAATAAATTTTAAAAATTAACGTAGGATATAAATAGATATAAAGGCCCGCATTAGCACAGAGGTTTTTCAAATATATAATAAGATGCTATTTAAAAAGTTATGAAAAGTTGGATCTTAAGAAAACAACGTTCAAGTAGAAAAAATATAGTATATTAGGTATTTACCGATGTTCAAATTGCAACCTTTTTAAATATCTCATTCTCAGATTCCTGTCGAAAAGTAGTTTATAACGTGTAATTGATGAAATAATGAGCACACAGCACAAGCGAGAAAATTAGATTTCCTCGTTCAGAAAATTAAACATTTTCTAAAATATTAAATAGAGCACTTCGATCAATATTTCCATGACATTTTTCAAGAAAATCTTTTATTCAGGTCTCACGCCGCTACAAGCATTTTGACTGGCTCCACGAGCAACTCTCTGCCAAATATGTTCTTATTCCAATTCCTCCACTGCCAGAAAAACAAGTCGCGGGAAGATATGAAGAAGATCTCATCGACCATCGAAAGCATATCTTGCAACTTTGGGTCAACAAAATTTGTCGTCATCCGGTTTTGAGTCAATCTGAGGTTTTTTTTCAAATTATAATGGACCTATTCAGTTTGAAAAAAAAATACAAAAAATGTCGAGAAATTCAATGCAGAAATTGCAGAGAAATGCCGAGAAATGCAGAGAAATTTCTATTTCTCCGCATTGTTTGAACTGGTTTTCTTCAAGACCCAAACGATTTAATCTGTGTCCCTTTAAACAATTTTATGGAAAATGTTTGTTTTCGTGTCTATGATTGTGGAAATTTTACCAAAAATTCAGTAGTGAGTCCCAATGGCCCTTAGATGCCCAAAATATCTGATTTAGACCCAAAAAGACCGTCTGGGTCGAAAAAAAGACATGTCGAGAAATGCAGAGAAATTGCTATTTCTCTGCATTTCTCGACATTTCTCTGCAATTTCTGCATTGAATTTCTCGACATTTTTTGTATTTTTTTTTCAAACTGAATAGGTCCATAAATATATGCGATTGTATCAAAAAATATTTTATTCAGGTCTGGCTTCATTTTATCAGCTGCACTGATGAAAAAGATTGGAAGACTGGAAAACGTCGAGCTGAGAAGGATGAGTATGTTGGAGGGAACTTTTTGAATTGTGTTACCTCTCCACCACAAGTTTTGGATCCGAATAACATGTATAATACATTTTTTTTGATAATCGGAAAAAAATTCAAATTTTTAGTGATCACGCTGTTGAAAGATTCCAGAGAAGTGTCAAAACTTCAGAAGAGGCGATGAGAACAATGCAGGAGAGGATGTCGATTTTCCAGAAAGCTTTTGCAGGACGTACGTTTTAGTAGAAATGTTGGAATTGAGAAATTAATCTTGTTTTTTTTTAGCTGTGAAACAGAATTGGCAGAAAATGGGAGGTGCATTCAAAACGCTCCAACAATCATTTGAAATTGATGAGACAGCATGTGAGTTGATTTTAAAACGGAATTTTTAGCTCAAAGAATAGAAAATAAGCTGTATTGTGCCACATTTTTTCGGAAACTCGAATTTCTAAAATTACTATTTGTTTTCAGCGAGCCGTCGTCTGACCGAAGCGTTGGCCCACACGGCATCAGAATATCATGACATTGGGCAATTATTTGATGCGCATACGAAAAATGACATGGAACCAGTGCTTGAGAACTTGTATTCATACAAAGGAACTGTTCAAAATGTCCCTGATATTTTGCATGTTCATCGTCAGGCGATTCAGAAGTTCCGTGACAGTGAGGGACGGCTTTCATCGGTGGAGGCGGAGAAGATGAGACAAAGGGTGGATGTGATGAGTTATGCGGTGATGGCGGAGATTCATCATCAAACGCAGGAGAAGGTATTTTTGATTTTTAAGCTTTAATCGGTATGATAAAAGGAAGTCATAAGAATATATAATTGAAAGATATTTTTGCCAAAATCCTACTTTTGAACTATTTAAAAAAACTTTAAAATTAAGTAACACTCTGTCTGTAAAACAGGAGGCTATGTTCTGTAAAATTAAGGATAGATATAGAGGACGTTGAAAAACCGAAAATTTGTCGACCAAAATATTAATTTACAAAATCATAAAAAGCAAAAAATTTTTTTTTTCACTTTCATTGCAAAACAAAAACATTGAGCGGCGATTTAATTGTACTGGTTCCTTCATCAATCCTTAAAAATGCAATATTTTTCAGGTCGATGACCTCAAAATCACAATGGGAAACTACCTCAAAGGGCAAGGCAAATTTTATCAAGACGTTGCTCAGAAATTGTCATCCTTGGGAACGAGATACGAATGATAACTTTTTGAAATTTCTTTTTTTTTTTCTAAAATATTCTTGTGCCAAGTTTACTAATACTGTTCTTGTACAATGTTTTAATTTTTCTGTTTGATTTCCTGGGTTAGTTTTCTTCTGTAGTTTATTATTATTGTCAATTGATACCCACCCCTTTTCTGTCTTTTTGTTTGCTGAAAATTTCAAAATCACAATATTTTCGCTTGTTGCATATTATTTATTCTATTTATTTGGAATATTGTCCCCCCTCCCCCCTTCTCCTTTCCATTTTTTCCACTTTCTTATGAGTTGTGATGATGAATAAAGTATCTTTTTATTCTCTAAAAAAAGTAACAAAATGTTTCAAAAAGTTAGAAATTAAATCCAAATATCGGATGTACAATCACCACCAGGATATCGCATCTCATGAGCCAGGTAAGGACCGCCTGGGATTTTGTTGAAATCGATAAGGAAATTGGGATTGAGTTGCATTTTGCCCGTTGTTGGATCGATGTCGATTTGAAGCATTGTGGAACCGCGACTGGAACAAAAATTGGGAATTTTGAAGGATTTTCAGAAATTTTAAGATTATTGGGAGTCTTGTATCCTCTTAGAACTTTCAGAATATTCGAGTTAATGAAATTTCTGGAATTTCTGATATTTTGGTTCATGAGAGGAGTTTTTTTTTGGAAATTTGAATTTTTAAAAATCTGAAGAGAGCAATCTGATGTTCAGTTTAAGATCAAAACGTGTTTTACTTTTAGTATTCAGGAAAAGAGAAGAGAATAAAAAAGTAGAGAGAAAAATATAAGTTAAAATCCTAAAGTAAATATATTTTTTATAATTTAGCACTTTTTTTTCAACCCCCACACGATTATAGTAATCTGAGGTTCACCTTTTTTGCTTTGGATAAAACTGCTCATCCCATTTCTTATACAATGATGTTGTCACATAAAGTCGTTTTCCATCAAGCGACAATTGTAGCATCTGTGGACCACCTTCGATTTTGGTTCCTTGGACGTATAGCGCGGGTATTGGCTTTAAAAATGTCAATAATTATCATGGAAATATTATTGAAAATCAACCTGGTGATTATCCTCTTCAACGGTAACTCCAGATTCAGTATGCAAACTACCACCGATGTAGATTTGAGAATTTAATTTCAGATTAGATGGATCTGAAATATCGTACTGACGGATATCACCATGAATCCAACAAGAGGCGTATCTGAAATATTATTCAGAATGAGGGAAGATGGTATCAAAACTTACAAATATTTATCATCCATTGAGATTAGAATATCAGTGACGAGTGCAGGCATCTGTGGAAGTAACCATCCACTCACTTTCTTGCTTGGAATTTCAACTGCAAGTTCTGCTTCATATTCTCCATTTTTTGAATAAAGTCGGTAGAGAGAAGATCCAAGGGCGGTTCCAACAAAAGCATTCGGATTTGTTGGCTCATGGAGGAATCTGACCTCTAATGGAAGTGCTCCTGTTGGCATTGGAAGTTCAATAGATTTCAAATGTTCACGTGTATCCCATTTGAACACATGTACACTGTGACCGTACAATCCTTTGCCAACGTGTGATGGGTCAAAACCTTGTTTTATATGATTTGGAGAACCCCATTCTGTTGAAATCATCACGTTTCGTCCTGGTTGGTACCAGAAATCATAATTAAAAGCCACTGATTTTTCATTTTTTGGCCATTTTCCTTTCGATTCGAATGTTTTGCCGTCAAAAAGTGCAAAATTGCCTGATGGTTGACCGTCGGCAGTTCCCAAAGTACTGATCATTATATTTCCATCAGCAAGACAATGAGTTGTATGGGGAAAAGAAAGGTTTTGGGAGTGGAGAACATCAGGCTCAATTGTCTGAAATAATTGCATATTAATTGAAATTTGATTTTCCGCCAAAACAGAAGTACGCAAATGTGCGTCGACATGTGTACACTTCGACGATCATTTGCAGATTTCGATGTCATCTTCAATTTTCGTTTTTTTTAAATTTTGTGTATTTTTCTTTCACTTTGAAACTGTTTTCATTTCTAAATATGCATTACTCTTTGATATATTTTCAAATGGATTTTTCTCTTGTCACGAAACCACAGAAATAAGAAAAACAGTGAGTTTTAAAGTAATTTTTAAAATATTAGATTTTCCGAGTTTCACATTATTTTTTCTCTTTTCTAAATATAGCAGTAGAGATTTTGAATTTAATTATGTGAAAATGGCATAAATATAGTTTTTTAACTGATGCAATTTTTAGAAGACGCGTACAAAGACGTACCTTCTCCAAGTAAATATTCTTCTCATCTTCAACATTTATGATATAAATTCTATCGGAATTCAAGCATGGTACGATCAAATGTTTACTGAAAAATGATTATACTATACTGTCTAAGTGTTTTTCATACCGCTTTTCCGAAGGCTTGTCATGGCAAGAAGAGCACGCATTCCAGCCAGTATGATGAACTTCGTCACCAATGTTTGGAACGTCAACTCGGCTGATCACTTGACAATAAGTCGGGCTTTCAACATCAACATCCACTGCGAAGATTGCATCGTGCCCGCTTCCGACATGAGGTCCAGTCACGAACAATACTTTCTCTTTCGGACCTTTGATTGCATCAGCTGGTGATGCATATCCAGGCCCGCCACCATTTTTACATTTTTTGCAGTCAGTCATTTGAACGAATGAACGACCGAAAAATCAAACAACAAAAATAGTTCGTCGTTTTTATACCGAACAAACAGAATGTTTACTGATAAGATACCTAATCGATGTTTTCGCTATAGATGCCCTTGTACAGACGAGTTATTTATTTGAAGAAACAGATTAACAAAGTCACGTAAATAAAGCGGGTGAAACGGTTAGACGAATCGCAATTTTAATCATTTCAAATCTAATACTGTCTTTTAAGGTGTTTGATTCAAAGCGCGTCATTTGAATTAGTGATCGATCAAAATTAAAACAACAATAAGCTGAAAAACACCCCAAATCGTTCTATTAAAACCCCGAGTTTAAAAAACCGCCATAAAAGTATGCGCGTAAACTAAAATGCAATGTGAATTACGGTGGATTTCATTCTCTGCAGCCATCTGGCTCACTCACTTTTTGAATTTTTATGTTTTCCTCTTTAAATTCATTCAGCTGTTACGTTTCATCCCTTTTTTGCCTCATTTGTAACGTTTATAATTTTTTATTATTATTTTAAAGCTTTAAACACTTTTCCACCTGATGCAAACAAACACCTATTTATTTTTCAGTTAAAGACTTGGTCACCATGACAACGAACGAATTACTCCACAAACTTGTTCAAGAAATCGAGGAACTTAAGATTGCGGCGGCTAACGACCGAAAGAGGAACAATGAGTCTGTCAGTATTCTGAAGAAAAATCTCGACCAGCAAATTAAAGCCAATGCAGAAGTTCACAATGCGGTCTACTTGCTTCAAGAGGAGAAAACCAACTTGAGAAAAGCTGTTCATAACATGAAGGTGATTTTCTCAATTTTTCTTCGTGAAGGAAATTATTTTTAAGCTTCGAAACAACATGCTCACGAGAAAGGTGAAAAAATTGAGAGATATTGTCGTCAAGGATCATGGAGATGATGATTCATCAAGTGAGGAATTCGAACTCATCGATTATGATGATATTGGTCGCAGTTTCTTTGTTATCGGAGGTGGGTCTGACTTTTTTTTGTAAAAAAAAACAATATAATTTGGAAACGTTCAGGTCGAAATGATCCTCTTGCAACGAACTACAATGTCAAATTCAAAGATGAAAACAACTTGGAACATTTCAGCGCTGAGAGATATTACTGGTTCTTGATGGCTGCTCACTTTAGAGATGGAATTGCCATGGAAGCAATTCGTACTGCTGAGACATATCAACAAGCTGTTGACGCACAAAAATCAATCGTCGGGTTTGATGAGAAAGAATGGAAAACCGTGAAGATTGATTTTTACACCAAGGCGGTTCAAAGAAAGTTCGATCAATCGCGCTTCTTGCGAAACATTCTTGTTCTGACTGGAAATATTTATTTGGCGGTGGCCTCTGACGACAAGGTAAATAAACTTTACGAAAAATCCAAATATATAATCCCAACTTTTCCAGTTATTCGGAACCGGATGGCGCAAACAACGCGATGAGTCCGGACAGCCATTGAAATGGGACGGTGACAACAAGGGTGGCAAGATTCTGATGAACTTGCGCAAGAAATACACCAACAACCACCAATGGCAAGACGAGGAGGAAAAGAACGACACTGAACAGCGATTCCGCGAAATCCGTCGTTACAATTGGCATCGTCCGACAACCGGCGAGAAGATAAACTCGAACCGAAACGGCCAGAAACGTACTGGTTCAGGCAAGGGTGTCAATCATTGATCCATCTACCTTTTTTTTGCATGTTATGTATTTAAAATATACATTTAATATTAAGTGACACCGGTCAATCATGACGATCTATGCTTTAATTTATATTTTGTATCAACTTGTCACTGTCGTTTCTTTTTTCATTCCGGATGAAATTATTCCATTTTGGGTTGTGTTTGCTATAATAATAATTTTAGCGCAAATTTTTATTGTACCCATAATATACATATATAGTCAATTATATAAATATGAGAAATGTCATTATGTTTTTTATTCAACTTATAATTTGACGTCACCAGAAATTGCTTGAATCGGCTCAGGAGATCCAGCAGCACTAGAAATTCGATATCTTTTGATTCGAGTCCTGATTGGAAGCATCAGTGGTGGAAGCAGGCAAATTGGTCCTGTCGCGAAAATTAAGGAGACAAGGAAACGAGCAGCAAGAACACTGGTTACACCACGGAAACCGATTTGCATATCGGCGGTGAACTTCGGAAAGAAGAGTGGAATAAATAGGGATGATATAGCGCCTGAAATTTGAAATATTTACCGCTTTGACATTATTTTCGCTGTGAGACCCGGAGTGGAAATGAGTTGCGAATTAAGAAATAAAATGCTTACATGATTGGTAAACATGTCCCATAATCGCAAAAAAGTTAACCATCGGAAACCAAAAATATGAAAAATGGTTCTGATCATCAGCGAAGCTTTCCAATTTTATTCTTCTTCGAGAAAAACAACAACAATAGCAGCGAATCATGGTCTGAATATTTTGTAAATTATTATTTTCCAAATCATATTGATTATTCCTAACATACCGCAGAACTGAAATATCCCATCAAAAGGAACGAAATCGTGTAAAAAATTGAGAATGAATAAGTGAAAAAGTTGAAATATTGAAAAAGATTGACGAATAATGTTGAGAAAAGAAGAGAAAAACCATCGATGGAAATGTAGATGTTGCTGAAAATTATTTTTTTAAAAATGGGTTCAAGTGGGATGAAAACTTACCGCATCAATTCGGTTGCGTCGAAACTTGTTTTTCTGAACCGCGCCACTTGGATAATGTAAAAGTTCATAGTGAGACAATGGCCGAGATTGAAGGTGTATTGGAAAATGGTCTCGATGCGAAGTAGGATGCAAAGAAGTTGGCTTTTCGATGATTCGTAGGGAGAAACGAGGGTGTATATGGTTTTGATTATGCGGAGTGGTAGAAGGGGAATGGAGAGGAGGACTGAAAAAAAACGATACAATTTTCGGAGAATTATATTCCAGAAGTCCGTAAACATAACCTTATAATTTATATGTCAATGAAGTTCCCACCCTGATGGAAACCGTAAAAACTTGCATAGAACATCAAGCATAGGTGCTCATGATGTTGTCAAGTTCAAAATGCGCGACTACATTTTTTCAATTTTTGCTACTTTAGCAATTTAATTTTTGTTTGGTCTTTTGAAGATTGAAACATAATTTCATATCATTTTTGTATTTTATTATGTCCAGTCATTTTGTTAATTGTTACAATTCCTTAATTCCCAAGAAAAATGCTAAAGATTTTAAATATTCGAACATCTGTTATTACGCTCGCACATTTACTTTTTGTTTTGGCTCTAGATTTGAAATATTCAACAAAAAAACATTTTTTCTTTGTGTCACTTGAAGATCGCAAGAAAATGATGAGATCAAAGATTATGAAGTACTGACTTTTGAAATTTTATTGAAAAACGAAGACTACTGTAAAATGCCAAACTTGTCTCACATTTTTCGTGTAAGAAATATTTAGACACGTTGGTTTTTGATCTGATGGTATTTAATAAAAGACCAAACGAACAAAGTTATGTTTGTTGAAAAAATGATACAGGTGAAAAAATATGTAAGTTTAGAAAATAAAAAGAAAAAAAAACTCACTCAAGTTTTGTAAATATAGACGAGTTCCAGATTTTGGCAAAATCGAAGACAATAGGGTCAACAAGAGGACACATACGGGTTCAAGGAGTACAAAATATGCACGATCTGTAATCTTGAGATTTAGGGATCAAACACTGAAAATGAAATAATACTGACAGTTTCCAACAATGTTGTACTCGAAGTCCTCAAATGGCTCGCAGATATCGATCATAGGCATCACAAATCTGAAAAAAAAAAGATTCCAAATGGTTTAATCTTGCAGAGGATAGAACCAAGTTCTTTAATTATTCCCCTCGGTGAAGCGGAAAATAATGGTTTCTGCTGATTATTTTCGGTTTTGGTTTCCATGGTGAGAAATCAAAAAAGAACCTGCTGCAGATGAGAAATATTGGGGTTTTGATAACATGTAATTATTAGTTTTTTGTGAACATTTGTTCAGTGAGCATTTGGTCTTAAAAAGAATAGAACTCGAGTAATATGATATTGCGAGAATGTGTACCTTATCACAAAAAAAGAGAGCCAAATTGTACTGCACATATCAGCGTTAAAATTCACTGGGTTTTTAAAACATTGAACGATCATAGAGAAACATAGAACAATTGACTGGTATACTGTCTTTAAAGGTAGTGTGTTATTTTTTCGAAATCTTTATTCTTTTCACTAGTTATCTGGATAAAAAGTAGTCGTAAAACGTAGAGATATCAACTGGTGCACTCTTTTTAAGAATACTATTGAAATCTCAGCTAACTTTGAGGTTTCTACGAGGAGCTAAAAGGTTACGGTTAACCTGACCACGGCTGTATCTTTCCTAGTATCAAAAACTGCTTTTCCAATAAATCTAAAAACTCTGAATAAACTCTAAAAAAGTAGATCTTACACCAAACTTTATTTTAAAACGAAAAAATCTCAACATCGTTTATAGTATTTTTACACAAAACGGTTTCATATTTTATGATCGATTTGTTTTGGAAAATTCTGAAACATTTTCGCTAAAATTATGTGACTATTCATGAAGTATACAAAAAACTCAAATAAAATGAAGCTGCAAGAATAGTTCTTTTTAAATGAGCAAAAAACTCAACTCCATAGAGACCACTGAAAAACTTGAATTCAGCTTTTTTGCAGATGTTTTTTGAAAAAAATCAGCAACTTTCTCAGCATAAGGTTCTATAAAGACGTCATTAGGAAGGAAAAATAATAACAGATTGATTCAAGAAAACATTTTTGCTTGTTTCTACGAGTACGATTACGATGCGTATTTTCAGATTCGGAATCGAAAACATGAAAGATCAACGACAAATCATCGTCTACCTTGGAATGAAATCACACACCGAAAAACTAAATCCTATATTTAGAGACAATTCATCGAAAAAATCCCTAATTTCAGCTTTTTTTCGCTAATTGGCACTTGTAAATACCAATTTTTCAAACATAGGGAACTTGTGTTATTCTGGTTTTTAAGCATTTCTCATCAGATAAATATGAACCTTGAATCAATATCTTTTGAAAATCCACATTGGATTATTAATTTTTACTATATTAATGCAACAGTTGAGACGATTTCTACTGTTTTAAGTGTTTATCTGATAATTTTTCATAGCACAACATTTGATAATTTTAGATATTATTTATTATGGTTTCAGGTAACGATTTTGTTCAAGTTTCGCTCACTTGAATTGAATTTTAGATTTCTTGCATGTTCACCAACTTACTTGCTTGTTTATTCTTTCAACCAATTTTTTTGTTTCCTGCTTATGCTTGTTATGCGGTAGGAGTTTCTTGGACAATTTTCGAAATTCCTATTCATACTTCGGTTGTAAGTTCTGTTCGAGATTCTGTATTAATTGAATATTATTTTTTTTAAATATCAAAACATCTCAATAAACGTTTTCAGCTAATTGGTATAAATTCTGGAGGTCAACAGGCATGTGCATTATTAGCATGCTTTTTGAGACGACATTTTTCAATTTCGAAACTCAGAAAGGGTTCCCAAATCTCAAAACTCTTCTACATTCGATTCGTTTTGTTTTTGGAAGTTTTGTTGATCCTGACAATCTTAACAGCATTATTCTATAAAACTGATAGAGATTCGAGAATGAAAACTGTTGCTGAGGTTTGTTATTTTGAATTTTTCGAACGTTAGAATTTGATATTTATGTAAAGTTTGAAAAAAAAAACATCTGTAAAAAGCAGGTGATAGCAATAAACAACATTTTGTTGGAACATTTACTGAGAATAGTTTATGCATACTTCACTGACAAATTTTCAGGACTACCCAACACTTGTGGAAAAGTTCAGAAAACTGGAAATATTCGAAATTTATAGCTTGAAAGCATCGTTGATACCAACACTTATACTCGGCAGTGTTGGTATTTTGATAGTCGCACCATCATTCGCCATTTTGACTGTTGATATGTTACGAACATTGAAACAAAATGAACTACATGTTTCGAAATGGAATTTACTCAAGCATAAATCAGCGGTTAAATGTTTATTGGCACAATTGTTCTCATCAACGTTGTGCATTTTACCGATATTGGTTGTTGCAATTGCTCTGATGATTCAAATGAAGAATGCACAAGGTTATTTATAGAAAACTGAATTTTGAAACTCAAATTACAAAAAAAATTATAAGATATTCGCGTGTTTTCGGAAACGAAAACAGAGATTATAAGAAGGTATAAAAGTTTTTTTAAAAAATCGATCTGTAATTTGTTTATATTTGCTGAAAAAATAGTGAAAAATCCAATTTCCTCTGAGAATCTATAAAACAAGAAATAAACAATTTCTTTCAGTGATTGCTCACATTTCATTGATAGTATTCACTCTGCATTCATTATTGAATTTAATCGCTTTATCAACATCCTATCCTTCATACCGGTCATTTATTATCTCATTATTTTCAAAAAGTAAACCGACTTCTGCTGGTGAAAGTTCAAGAGCTGCTTCATTTTGGACAAGTGCTAAAATCAAGGAAAGGCGGGAAAGTGTTCTAACTTGAGAAAAAAAAAATGATTTTGTTAAGTTTAATACAAAATTTCTCTAACTTTTATGTCATTTTATTAATAAAACTTGTGTCTTTGCTACTCTTGCGGGTAGAATTCATCAATTTATTCATTGTACTTTTACTCCGTTTTTTTGCCTATTAAAAAAAAACTTTCATGTTGAATAAAGATAAGGATGAAAAATTACAATAATGCACAAAAATCATTAGAGCTCAACATATAACTGGATTGATATGATTGTTCTCAAATGCGGTCCTTGATGCACTTAAGTATAATTCTATTTGAAATTTTTACCGAAACTTTATTGTCAACTCAATTATTCTTGATCATTGCGCTCGGAAGGCCGGTCAACCTTACAGCCGCTCCGCACGCACGCGACGCGGTAACCTCCAACTCAACACACTGAAATATTGGCGGGAAAATGAATTTTTCAAATTTTCCAGTGTGTTGAGTGTCGGCGGCCGCGTCGTGTGCGTGCGGAGCGGCTGTGAGGTTGATCAGCCTTCTGAACGCAATGATCAAGAATAATTGAGTTTACAATACAATATTATAACATCTATTTCGTGTGTCAATGTCCAAAAGTCAAATATTCCAGGTTTTCATTTGTAGTGTCCAGTTTTATTTTTTTCAGTTTTAAATATTTCATGCCTGATCTAATTAGCAATTATTTTCATATTTTTTCAAACATTATTAACTTTCCTTTTTTAACAACAGTATTCCTGAATATACTGAAGATTGTACCGGATTCACATCCATTGTCCATGAATCCATTGGATACTGTTCCGGAAACTAACACTGGCTACATTTATGGTTTTGTAAGTGGTAAACCCGTGATAACTACACCATAATTATATATTTAATTAATCAACAAAAAGTGGTATTTAATATTGTTTGAAAAAACAAACTAACCTTGCCCATTAATAGCTATCGAAAAGATTTGTGTTTTTTTTTTGTTCTCCAGAAATGCCGATATAATGTGTGCACAGCTTTCTCCTCCACTGGCTATTGTTCTTTACTATAAAACAGCAAAATATCCATGTTTCTGTTGTTCTTTGTGGACGAAAAAATAAAAATTGATCACTATTCAATATTATGTTTTTCGGCATATTTTTCCCTTTGATTTTATTTTTTCTAAAAAATGTTGATTCTGCGAAACAAAGTTGGGAGATTAATGAGAAATTGTCGTCTTCGAATCCAGCCATGTTTGGCGATATGCGTAAGGATTTTTTCAAAGACTATTTGAGTTTTTACTACTTGAAACTTCTTCCATTTTAAAAAGAAGAAATGAGAATTTATCGACTACAATTTTTAAAAAACGGAAAAAAGATAGTACAGTCCGTTCAAACCGTAATCCTCGCACTAGATATGTCTTGAAAGGAATTTACCATTTCGAACTGTGTCTCTCAATAAACAGTTGACTTTAGAAAAGCAACATCTTTATTGAGAAATACAATAAGTAAAGAAAATGTATTTTCTGACACCCTTTTTAAATAAAATCACAATTTTCAGTCCTAACACCGGCTCAGATTATGCGATATCAAACCGAAGAGCAACAAATAATAGTTCGTGGAGTTTCAGTGAAAGAAACAGTCTTCAACAGATGGGCGAACAATACAATTCCCGTTGTTATTTCACCACAATATTCCGATAATCAGTAACATTTATCCAAATAAAAAATTAAAAAAATAATAATTATTGAAAATAAATTTTTATTCCAGAAAAACAGTGCTAAAAACGTCTCTGAAAATGTTCGAAAAACTGTCTTGTTTCCGTTTCATCGACAGGACCAACGAACGTGATTATTTGTTCATTGTACCACTCGATGGATGCTATTCTTATGTTGGGAAAATTGGTAAGCAAAAAACACATTTCCTCTGCGTCTTTTAAACAACTAGGATACTTTCTCGCCTATTTCCTCGTGGCCGTGTGGCCTAATGGATAAGGCGTCGGTCTCCTAAACCGAAGACTGCAGGTTCGAGTCCTGCCTCGGTCGAAATTTTTTCAAATTTTGAAACTACATTTTCATTTTTTTTAGGTGGTCGACAAACTGTTTCGCTTGCTGTTGATTGTGTTGCTGACTATATAATTTGGCATGAAATGATGCATGCAATTGGTTTTGAGCATGAACATCAAAGACCGGATAGGGACTCTTTTATTAGGGTGGATTATCAAAATGTGATTCCAGGGCAAATGGGTGAGAAATTTAAAAGAAATGCAGACATTCAAAATAAATAAAATTGAAGTAAACTTCGACAAACTCCACGCGTCACTTGTTGACTTCCCAGACGATTATGATTACAAATCCTTGATGCATTATGATGGTTATGCATTTGGTAGAATAGACACTAGAAGACAAATCAGATTAGCGACGATGATACCGTTAAAAAATGGAGTTAAATTAGAGGACAATATGCAATTCACTGCTACAGATATCGAGAAATTGAATCGGTTGGGAAAGTGCAAAGGAAACTATAATAGTCAGAAAGGAAATCGGATGGTTGTACCTGATAATTATGCGAGTAATTACGATTGTATCGATGTGGCGAATAATTGCGAAGGCAATCGAAGGGTGGGTTTAAATTTTTACTAAGGGTCAAATTAACTGGCACACTGTCTTTAAAGTGTTTGCATACTGATATTTTCCTTTTGTTCTGGTCTATCTAGAATAACTTTGATTTGCAAAACGACATTTTCAATATGAAACACGTATCATAAGAAAATTAGTGGCACACTTTCGTTAAGCCCTTAACACACACTGTATTATGAATAATGGTCCTCCATATTCTGTAAGAACGTGGGGTATTCTTTTTTGAAAATTTCCATTTCAGCGCGGAATGTGCAAAAACCCATTCTATCAACAAATGATGATCAACAGTTGCCAGAAAACTTGCCAACTTTGCGCGTTTAGACGTTCTTCAAATGAGGTACCACTTCATTTTTCCGTCCAATTCTTATATAATTTCCAGTTCCCTTCGACAACAACTCCGAAACCAGTGAAATGTGAGGACACACATCCGAAATGTGCAACTTACGCGGAAAATGGTTTTTGTACACTTCAATTCTATGACAATGTTAGGTCGAAATTATGTGCAAAGACTTGTAATTTATGCCAATAATTTATTATTATTTATTAGAATATTTATGAGCGATTCAAAATTTGATAATAAAAGCAAGAATAATTGCAAGAATAGGGCTGAAATTTGCAGAAACATTACAGAATTGTTTGTCTTTGCAATAGCATTGGGTGTATTGACTTTTGACTGGAACACCACCTGGGTTGGTGAATACATCGAAGGTTTCACATGTGTTGTCGATACCAAAAATGTTCACATTGGAGCATGTTTTGATGACTTGGTAACCGCCTGAAATTATGAAAAATAAATTGGGAGAACACTGGAAATTCCAGAAAATGATTTTACCATCCATGTTGACTTGTTGTTTCATGCAATATTTCTTGGTACATCTAGATGTATGACAATTCGAACCTTCTTCCGGATTGCAATCATAGCAGTTCAATGGGCTGTTGTTAAGCGCTAAAAATAAATGGTTAACCGTTTTCTCGAAAGAAACGCTCACTGTTATCATTCGTTTGATTTTTACAATTCTCCCCACCAAATGTATTACCCAGCACAGTCTGAGAATTGCAGCCCGAATCACTACAAAATCTGACCATCATCCGAACATTTTGGAGTTTTCCGCCAGCAGTGGCCATTTGATATTTATCATCGTATTCACAGAAATCACCGGGTTTTGTTCCGTCAATGGTCGATGGAAGAGATCGATCTGTTATGGTTTGAGTTAGGGTCTGATGGCAGCCACGGACGGTGAAGATTGATGAAGATGCGAGATTACTAGCCGCTGTAATTAAGGTGTGAATTCGGGAAAAGTGAAACTGTCTCTAATACTTAATTTTTAGAAATATTTATTGAAGGCAGTAGTTCACAAAAGTGAAACAAGTCCAATAGTGTTCTCAAACTTTTTAAAAGTCATTAGAATGCTTCTGGAAGCGTCGAAGTGTTAAAGAGGTGAGAAAAAAGTAACCAAATACAATGATAAATAAAACATACAATAAGTGTTAGGATCATCGAATGTAATCGTAACACAAGGGCCTGAGCAAGCTTCTTGGGTCGATCCTGTTACACGATCACAAGATTCCGAGAAAAAACTGTCAGTGACTTGAGGAAGACCAGTTATATACCACATATCTCGAAGACTTGCAGATGCACACTGAAAAATTAAAATCTCAAAATATTATCCATTAAAGGCAGCTTGTCAGTTAACACGATCCAAATTCAAGGCAAAAAATCAAAATTGGAAAGGGAGCGCAGGTGGTCCAAAGAACAATACCAACGTGTAGCCACATTCAAATAATTGTGTTTCGCGCCAATTCCGACCGCGTTGCACGGACACTGACCGCGTCGCACGGACACGCGGCAATTCAAAATTTTATTTTTGCAACTTTGGACGGCTGCTATGACGCGTGTACTTATCGGTGTGATTTCGCATAAATTGCATTGTACTAATGAGAACACGCTCTATTTTTTGAAACTAAGAACAGGTAGGGTCAAATTAACTGAACAGCTGTCTTTAAACATTAGAAAATAATTATAGACAGAATTTTTAAATTCTTTTAAACGGGTTGGCTATTAAATAAACGTGAGCAAAGAGCAAACCTCAGTTTTAGATTCTACTTACCGCATAGCACATCCTACTGGTTTGTCCATTTGCAGAAATAGTCAAAAAAGTAAAAATCAAAGCGGAGAAGAGCATGATTCGTTTTGATAAACTAACGGAATGAAATGTTTCGCTTAAACGAAATAGTTCGCCTCTTTCGGTGACATACCGCCTGTTAACACGGTTTGTTAATCTCCATGAATCATTGTGATGCATTTCTAAATGTGCCTGGCACTTCTATCCGGGACAAGGAAAAGGGCATGTATGATACAATTTGTGGGGAATTATGAAATTAGTGAAGTTCGTTCGTATCATTTCGAAATTTATTTTAATTGGCTCAAATGGATAGGAGATACTTCTCGAATGCTTCTCGAACTGAAACTTCTAGCAGGTGCTGCCATTTTTCTCTTTCAAAAAATGAAATTAGATTTGAGAAGTACTGTTTTCAATAAAAAACCAGCTAATTCAAACTTTTGAAATATCTTTCCGCTTTGTCTATCATTATTTTTCAGATTGCAAGGTTCAAATAAGTGATTAAAGGAGGACTTTACGGAGATGATAAATGTTCCTTAAATGAAAACAGACTTCATTCTCATTCCAAATCAGTTTTTAAAATTTTCTAGAACCACCTAGAAGCTGAGAAAAAGAGCTTCAAAATAATGGCCTAGAAAAAGGGGCCACCTGGCCGAACTTTTCCCTATGAGCTTTTTTCGTGTTTTGTTAATACATAGTTGCAGAATTATGATATTAGTCCTTTTTTATGTTTTTTCATTTTAATTTATGTTTTTTAATGTTTTTTTTGGATTTTTCATTCCTGCGGACTAGTTTTCGCCGGTGGCCCTTTTTTCTAGGCCATTGTTTTGAAGCTCATTTTCTCGGCTTCTAGGTGGTTTTAGAAAATTTTAAAATAGATTTTATTGAGAATAAAGTATATTTTCATGTAAGGTACATTTATAATATCCGTAAAGACCATTTAACAAAAAAAAACTAACGAAACAGTCATATCAAAGTTTGTTTTTGTTTTTAAACTAAAAAATAAAACTCATATTTCCGCCATGTGTCAAAATTCCATTCCTTCACATGATTGGTTTTGCTTCTTCTCGTATGTCTTTTTCAATCCCACCGGGAGGTATATCTATTTCAAAACAAATTGAATGCGACTGGGGGTGTTCCAGATGTTCTCGTTTGTTTTTGAGATTTGCAAAATTTTGAAGATGATTTCTCAAAAACATTTGTTTGTTTTGAGATTTTTGAAGTATTTATTTTTCCAATTCATTTTAGCCTATGCTTGATTCCATCAAGCTTCACAAAAATAAATTCAAGGAAATTCATGAAAAGAGTTTTCCATTTAAGGCTTCTCTTCATTTCATATTCTAACAATCTCATCCCTCCTTGTCATCATAATTTAATATGAATTCCACATTTATTCGCCATTCCATAAATACATCTTCATAACATCATAATTCATTCTTTTTTTTTCTATCAATGTGTTAATCATACACATATGTACATATCTCTACACATTTATCCATATTGTACTGCTTGCTCATAATTTATATTTTGACGCTGATGTTTTTGATTTTCGGCGCTTCCAAAAAAACACAAATTTGTCTTTTAAATTAGGTATTAAAAATGGAGAAAATTAAAACTTAAAAGGTTGCAATTTTTAAAAATGTTTCTAGAATCAAAAGTCTCGAAAAATATTGCAATCGAAAATGTTTCATGGGAAAACATGATTTTCATGAGAATAAAACTGACAAATTGACTGAAAAGCAATAATTTTCAATAGGAACTGATTCATTTTGAAGTGCTTTTTTTTCATCTTTTTTTTACGAAAGAACTGATTTATTTGGGTGCACAAAAGGCTCGAATTCAAAAATATTCATGAACTTCGGGACATCCCGCAAGATGAATTCTGTTTATGGAAAATCACAAGTTTTTCACAGAATATATTGTTTTAAGCCACATAATTTGATAGTCATCACATTTTTCTTATATTTATTTTAAGAATTAGCTTCTTCTCCTTTTGTGAATTTTTTTTCAGAACTTTTAACAAAAATTTCTTGTACGAATTGAAAATGGCTCCGAAGGGCAATAAATGTAGTATTTGTTGGACATTAAAAACCAAAAAAATGTGAGAATGAGCATCAAAAATCAGGACATAAATGGATTTTAAGGAGTTCTTGTCTGAAATGGTCAATTTTAATACAATTTTTGAACTAAATTTCCAAAGTCTGTTTTTCATGTCAGTGTTCTTGAAAGGGCGATTAAAAAAAAAGAAAATAATGTTTCTTCAATTAATAAATTTGAGATAAAATTAAAACGTATTCTAAAAACCTTCGAAAAAAAGGTATTCATATTTCTTAACGACAGCGTATCATCAAACATAATCATTTTTCGATCGTTGTCGTGGTTTTCATATTTGTACACCATGGCGTCAGATTATAATAACAAACGATTGTGTTTTATGACGATTCTGAATATATTTATGATATTTCCAGAAATAGGGAAAACCCTCTTTTAATACATTTACAAGCTCATTACGCTGTAGATTTTCTAATTTCGGTTTCCTGTTCTTCTAGAAAACAAGTAATAAAATTGTTTCAACTTTTTCATAATGTTTTCCTAAATTTGTCTTAGGACATTTCATGTTTCTGAGAAGTCCCGATTAGTTTTTAATTTATTGTATTCCCTGAAGACGTTGATGTATTTCAGCTCTCTTATTTTCAGAACCGCCCTCACCTACAAATTTTCAATTTAAGTACAACTAACTTGTACTTCTTCTTTTCGACTACATCATACCACGCCCTTTTGTCCCCCCACTGACAAGAGATTTCATTATCAAAACAAACTTCATAGAACCCTATTTTGAAATCTTCTATTGTGCGTCATTGGTTTTTGTCTAATCACGCACAATACGAAGGAGGATAAGAACAACATTCAAGTGATATCGAGCTTTTTGACATTTGTTTAGTTGTGACAAAATATTCATATTTTTAGATAACAACAAACATCGTCTTATGGTTTCTTTCATAAGATGGGAGAGTATGATTTGTCTTATATTTTTATTTTCGGTATGTAGATGTGTCATATTTTTATTTCTTCAATGCTCCTTTGCATATATATTGCACTAATGTGAGAAAACTCTAATTAAAAAAAAATTAAATTAGGTAGGATTAAATTAACTAACACGCTGACAGGGATTCTTTACTGTTTTTGGGTTTCTATTCGATTTTCATCTTCTTCTTGACATTTGAAAACATATACAAGATAAATAATGACCTAACAATTGCAAACACTCTCACATTCGCATGCTCTCTCGCGCGCGGCCGAGCGGTTAGGCCATTCGCCGCCTTACCCTGTAAATCTGCTTATTTCGTGTACTAGAAAAGGAAATTTCGATAATTTCTCCGCTTCTGCAGGTTTTCGAATACTGTGAAGAAGATGAAAATGGAATTGAAACCAAAATTCAGTAAAGAGTCCTTTTTAAGGAACTCGAATTTCAACGAATTTTTAATTTGTGTTTTTCCGTATTATTTTTGGTTTTGATAATTTAAGAAAAATATAGAATCATGTATTTTTTGAAGAATTTCCAAATCTTCAATTTATTTATTGTTTTAAATATTTTTGAAAACAACATTTTTTTCACGACTTTCAATGTTTGATATTTTCAATCAAGATCTCAAGTTAATTCCAATTTTGACGTATTCTAAATCTCTAAGATTTTTCAAAACGATATTTTTTTACGAAATTTTTTGTTTACTCAATTTCCAAGGCTTAAAACCAGATTTTTCAAGCTTATCATATTTATATGTTCGGCTCTATCATATTCTTTGTGGTTTAAATGTATTTCATTTTTTTTGCAAATTAGCCATAGAACTGGAACTCTAAGAGAATCCGAGGTTTAACACTTTGTTTTTAATTATTTTATTTTAAAATAATTAAAAGCAAAAAAAAACGCAAACGCTTGAAAGAAGTATTTTTTAAAGATCTCCGAAAATTTTGAAATTTTACGCAACACCAGTTTAAAAATTTATAAATCTCTGAAAACAACGTTCATTTCAACTTTCACAGAATTTCTAATAGAACTCATATATTTGCTAATCCCCCCCCCCCCATTTTCCCAATGATCTTCGCACTTTATTTTCCGAATTTCAGCTTGTTTACGAAAACGTGAAAATGAATACATTTATCTGAAAACACGAGACCTAATTAGGACTAGTTCTCTTGGGAGCAACACGCTCAAATTAGGAATCTTTAAATCGATAGCCTTATTTTCATCTATTTTCGAACTCTCTTTTTCATCAATTTTTCCTAATCAAGAAGATTGACGTAGTTTTGTTGGAACGGAAATGATAAAACTTGCTACTTTTGAAGCATTCATTCTCTCTTTTTTTTCATAATTTTAGAATGCCCTTTATTTGAAAAATTTGGGATATAAATAGAACTCATTGTTCGATTTTAGGATTATGTAGTTATTGAATCACGTGTGGATTATTGAACTAGTTCTTTTAAAAGATATGACAAGCTCAATCTGGAGCATTACAGATTATGTTTGAAAGATTTTGAACTATGTAGTATTGAACATTTTCTTTTGGTATTTTTTGTTGTTTTGTGCATGGAAAGAGGAATCTGGAGATATTTTCAGAAATTGTAAAAAATAAACAATTTCAATTGTCCACATTAATGAGATTGTGTTTTTTTACAAAAAATTAATCACAAAACGATGGTTAAGAAACCAAATTCACTCAAATTTTGCATATGGACTAATATTGCCCTTTTTACGATTCCCTCAAATTTTATCGATAGATATTAAATTTGAGTCCATTTATAGTTTCCCAAATTTCGAAATTTGATAATTTTTTAAGATTTTGTAAATAAGATTTTAAAAATATGCTCAGAAACCATTTTAAAACTCTATCAAATTAATTCGACCTAATCAAGATACCTTCTTTTCTAAATACTCTCTTCTTAAACTTCAATTTTTATCGTAATCATGACTTTACCTTTTTTTCCATGTTTTACCTTTTTTAAACCTTTTTTCCATTTTCAGGAGGCCAGTTTTTTATGGATGGGCTGCACTCCATCAGTGCCCACCCCTCAATCTGACGCTTTGTCAGAAATATTCGGTCCACCACCACCAATTCCAGTGGAAATTGGTTCGGGTATTCGTCATCAATTGAACAGCAATGTTATCATCGTTTTCATTTTTGGTGCGTTTTTTTGTTGTAATTCTGGTGCTTCGGGAGGACCCGCGCATTCCACGCTTAATTCCTTATAGTACCGATGAAATATTTGAGCTATCCATTCACAGTTTAAGTCTAATGTGTTTTAATCCAATAAAACTCTGAAAAAGAAACCCTTTAAAAAATTCTCTTAGAAATCACGTATTCAATTCACTCCGAACCATTTTTCAATGCAAATTATGTGTGTTTCCACAAATCCTCTCACCAAATAGACGACGCGTAAAAAAAGAAACCTCATCATTATGATTTATATTTATAGTATTTGTGGCCGTTTTCACTACTAGCATGTGTGTATGTAAGGCTCTTCCTCCATAAAATGTAAGATTATTTGACGTCAAAGTTAGATTGAGATAATCCGATGATAATTTGAGAAGATGAAGATGAGCTTTTCTCGAAAAACCGGGAAATGAATTATGACCATGGGGGGATTTTAAAAGAAGTAACTGATAAAAGAAACTTATTTGTAAAATTGTGTGTTTTAATTATTGAAAAAATTATTTAACTTGTATAATTCAACACTACAAATCTTGGCGCAAAGATTTAAAAACCGACAAAATCAAGAAAAAAATGTAAAACTCAAAAATGATGATAAAAATAAAATAATTTCAACTTTTTGTTTGATTTTTAGATAATTGATTGTAGGATCCGCTGCAAAATTAAATTTTCTAACATTTGGAAATAAATCGTCCACGGCTCGAATGTCATTGGTGGCTTAGAAACCAATATTGTTAGATTTCTAGGACCACGATTTCTTTTAAATTTGCTTATTTTCAATCATAATTTCATCATTTTTCCAATATTGCTGAATATTATTTCATATTTGATCAATGAGCGATTTTTCCGGCTTTTAAAGCTCATTTAGTCACCTGCCCACATTTCAGTGTTAAAGACATTGTACCACTTATTTTTGACGAGGTTCTTCACTATTTTTGAGTTTTCATTTCGTTTTCAATAATTTCAATGATAGGCTATTTAAAGACAGTGGATCAGTTAATTTGACCCTACCAGATTTCAATTTCAAAAATTAGTTCGTTATCTCATTAGTACAATGTAATTTATGCGAAGTAACACCGATAAATACACGCTTCATAGCAGCCGTCCAAAGTTGAAAAAATAAAAATTTGAATGAGCGCCGGAACGCGGTCAGAATTGGCGCGAAACACAATTATTTGAATGAGGCTACATATTAGTATCGTCCTTTGGACTATCTGGGCTCTCATTCAAATTTAGATTTTTTGCCTTGAATTTGGATCGTGTTAACTGACCAGTTGCCTTTAAACGAACTCCAAAAATACAGTATTCATTTGTTAAATAGTTTTTTGTTCTAGGTGGTCCAGCATCTCAAAAAGGACTTATCATCCAAGAACTGACGACATCGTTCAACTTTGTATCAATTTCTGTGGAAGACATTGTCTTCAATTATCTACCAAATCGTGTGGCCAACACAATCGAAACAATCGGAGAAATTCAAGAGATTTTGAAACGAGACCAAGGAATTCTAACAGTCGATTGGATACTTTCAATGATAAGTGCAAAATTGAGCACATCAATGAATCAAAGATTTGTTATTGGTATACCTCTAATTATAATCCATCTAATCGTTGTCACGTTTTCAGACATTGTACCAACATTAACGTCTATAATGAAAGCGGAAAGTTATCGTGCCAGATCACATGATAGAAGTATGGAAGCGTTTGAAAGAAGGCATCCGGTCACTTTTGCATTGGATATATCTGTGTCAGATGAACAAGCACTTTTGAATCCAAAACCGGAAGATGGTTCGTTTAAATATGACTTTTTGGATTCTTAGAAATGTGATTTTTAAGGAAGGCCGGAAGAGGGGAAAAAAGGTGGACAGGAAACGAATCAATTTCTCAAAGGGATTGATGATATTGATAAAGGAAGATTAGAGGTTTGTGTAGAAATTGAATCATAAATGTGTAGATCAACAAGGCTCTGGATTCCGATAAATTCGGAATATACTATAGTTAAATTTTTTTTTGCACGAACTAAGCTTATAAAAGGAAATGACAAATCGTTTTTTTAAATATTAGGTTGTTCGGATATAAACGAGACTTTCGACTCAAACTTTCAAACATCACAAAATTTTTTATAACAAGTCTTTATTCCAAACAATATTCTCCACAACTATCAACAACCAAGTCCGGACTATACGGCGGATGCGGAAAAACTTTCCAGCCCAACTTTTCGATGTTTTGCTGAACAATCTTCGCAACGTGTGGTCGAGCATTATCATGAAGGATTTTGATAGACTGTCCCTCAATGCCTTGACGGCGAAGAGCCATGTTGACATGTGTTAATTGTTGGGCGTATACTTCGGATAACACTCGATCGCCTGCTTCAGTAATTCGTCGTCTACCACTTGAGGACGATATCGGTGTTCTTCGTTTTCTAAGCTCTCATTTCCATTTTCAAAGCGTTGGAACCATTTGAAGCATTGACTTCGGGAAATCACATCTTCACCGAATGCTTTGCATAGTGAGCGGTGCGAATCGGATGCCGTAATGCCTAGTTTGAAATCATATAACAAGCCGGCGCGCACAATGTGTTTCAAATCCGTTATAACCTGACATTTAAAAAACATTACAGAAATCAAAAATAATAAAAAAAGAAAGTAAAATATACAGGCTACAGGAAGGATACTTCCCGGTAACAACGGTCCAAATTTCTGTTCGAAATTCGTAAAGTTTCGAAAGTCTCGTTTATATCCGAACAACCTAATATTATAATACTTGCCAAATTGACATGACATTTAAAAAAGTATGCAACAAAAAAATGGCATACTCAATTCCTGCGATAACTTGCAGAAACCAAATAGAAATTAGGCAATTTGAGTACATGCGAATGTGTTGAGCATTCCGCAAAATGAAAATCATAACTTTTAAAGAAATTAAATGATGTCGGATGACCAATTCCGAAGTTTTTTAGGGATGTAATATCGAATGAGCAGAATTTCAAGATTCAGATATCCATCAATTTTTTAAGAAAATCGTTGATCTTCAAAAATAGTCAGGACATTTATGAAAATTAAAAATCCAACAATTTCAGAAACGTCTTGATGAATACCATCACTGCACCGATCCATTTCTCCGCTACTTTCAAAAAACTCGTCGAATCGTTAAACTTTCCATTCACACAAAAGCGTTTTCTAATCTGGTTTCAACTGTTCGTGACATCTTACTGGATTTTGGATTTACAATGACTAGAAGAGATGACAATATTATTGCATTTTCAACAGGTTTATTGCAGGGTTTTCTGTTTTGAATAGAAACTAAGAATTTCAGAAGCAACCCACGAAGGAATCGATTTAGCATATTATAAATTTAAAATTATAAACTCGTCTGATTTGTGTAAAGCTAGCGACTCTTTTGTAAGTTTGTGATTTTGGGGGATTCCTCTAAAACTACAAACAGTTTTTTTTTCGAAATCGAAATAATTAATCCTCAGAATAATCAAATCACTGCAGTCTATAAATATATTACAAATCACGGGCGGCACGATGACAACTTTCTAGTTATCGTTCCAACTTTCAAAAATGATTTTTCAACGGTAAACTCTGCAAGGTTTAAGCTAACATTTTTTCCCAATTTTCAGAAAGGCAAACGAATCAATTTCATGGAGAAAAAACGGGAAGTCTATCTCGATGAGTTCATACGAAACAAACAACATGATAAACCGCCAAAGACTAGGTACCTTGATTTTGGTTTTGAATTATTTTCATTTGTTGAAATTTCAGACATCGAATTGCAGTCAACTGTATTTCATCGTCTCGGCAGCTCTTTTTGTTCTTCGAACCTTTTCCAACAAATCTTGCTCAAAGTATTTCACTTAGTTATAACAAACTTGTGAGTTTTTTCTTCAGAAACGCTTTCTAAATTAAAAAAAAAACACTTGTTAGTTTCGAACTTCAATAATATTCAATTTCCAGAAAGACTCGACCTCGCCAACATTGCGTGAAAGTTGACGGGTTGGCGTCGTGCCAGAAATCGAGGCCGCTTCATCAGACAACGAACTGGAAACAATTCCGGGCACTGTGCCGACAGTATCCGTCCACAATTCTCCCGCTACAACATCAAATGGAACCAGTCATAAAGACAACAGTTTATCAGTGTCTAAACATCCTCCCCGTTCGGTTTCGGCGATGTCTAATCGTCCGATTGAACTCCGAACAAAGCGCCGCCCTCGTTCTCAACATCTTGAAGTCCACTGACACGACGCCTTTAATTTCACAGGATTTTTCATTTCGACTAAAAACAAAAATATTGTACGTTTTGTTTTACCGACATGGATTATCCCATATTCATTATTTTTTCTTAATATTATATCTTATGGAAAAAAAACAGTAATAACCATGTTCGGGTCATTAGGTTATTTTTACTTTTGGCTTTATTATTTTGATTTACTTTTTAAATTTAATTTTTCTAAAAATAAATGTTTTTTTTTTCAAAATTTAGATTAACAGTCCTATTTTAAAAAATTGATGGGTCGAGCAAATTCATAGAATTTTCAGAGAATTTCTAAATTCTTTTTTATACATTAGATTCTGATCACAAAAACCCCTAGAAAACAAATTTTTCAGTTAAATACAAAAAGCGTAATAAAATAAAATTGAAACAATACAAAAGAACCGCACCGAAACAAATAAAAATTCAAATAAATTACTTTTCTCGGGAAACAAATTTTAAGAGATGTAGGCAAAAATAAATTATGTTATGATCTGTTGGCATGCTATTGGGGGGCGAAACGGTCTCACTTCAGAACAGTGACCAGTCTTAAAGGAGAAATACAAATATAAATATCACATTTGATATGCCGAAAAAGAAATAAAAATTGTTATGAAAAACCAAAAATTTAAATTTTAGAGGAAACAATTCAGAAAACGAAATTCAAAAGAAAATGGTTTAAAAAATCGAAAAAACCGACACCAAAGTTGTTAGCTTTCTAAAAAAGAATAATAAATAATCTGGAATCGATCAAATCTGCTCATTTTTCACACACATGTTTTTGAATTTTAGTTTCTTTCTCTTTTGCTCGAAATTTCAAGGCACACACAACAACTTTTAAAGGGAAATTGGGGAGGGAAACATTTTCAAAAAAAAAAAAAACACCAGAAATTCGTCTATTTATTGGTAGCAGATTGATCGACCACGAGTCAATCTTCATCGTCCAAATTCAGTTCATCCAAATTGATATCGTTTCCGTCGTTTGCATCACCAAAATCTTCTTCATCCGACCAACGAACGTCACCCGTATCAGAAACAACCTGAAATTGTGAGAAAATAATGAAATTATTTTATTTTTCGTTTTGCTTCAAAAGGAGAAAAAAGCGACATTATCGGAAACTGAAGCTGCTTGTTCTAAACTCTACTCAGCAAGAAATAGCTTTCCAATAGAAATTGAGAATCACCTACTTTGATTATTTGTTTTTGACATTCATGAATCTTTTTTTTACTTAACCAAATGAATAATAATGACAGAAAAAGATCCTACCTCTGGTGCCGATTGTTTCGAAGAAGCAGACACCAAATCCGGCGCTGCTGACCCACGTGGCGGTACAATATCCGGACGGCTTGTTTCCGAAACAACATCCGGCGTGTTACTGCTATAAGCTAAACCGTCATCTTCATCTTCTCGCTGGAAACAATGTTTTTTTAATCAAAAAATCAGAATAATTTATTTTCTAACCGGAACATGAACCTCATCTTGCACTTGTTGTTGTTCTTTGTCCACCGTAGTTTCCTCTTTGACATCTTCCTTTTGTTCTGGTTCCGGAGTTGGTTCACGAACCGGTTGAGGTGATGACTGCCTCACTGGAGACGGTTGTCGTGCAGCAGTTGTGGCCGCAGGAACGTCTAGCTCATTTTGCTGAAAGATATTCAGCTAAATAATGATAAATAAACCAAAGCAGAAAATTTGCATGACGAAAGTGTAAAAATTTAGGTTTCAAAACACGTTTTTTTCCGATTTTACTGAAAAATTCAATTTTTTGCACCCCTAACAAATAATTTTCAATGAACAAATCAGAAATTAGAATACGTTGAAGATAAATTTGTTGGAGAAATTGTGTTAAAAAAATATATACTTTTTGAATGCGTCTGGTTTAATTTTTTCGCGTTTATAAGATTTAAGGTTTTATATTGTTTGATAATAGTTACAAGGACTTTTTAAAAATTATCACAAGACAAAACATACCTCCGATTGTGACGGAACAGCAGAAGCTTCGCCTAAATTCTTCAACACCGCTTTTCCTTCTGGAGTAAAGTCCAACACTCCAGCCACCATAGCATCTTGCATTTCTTGCGCAATATCTCTCTTATCATTCGATAGAACTTTCGCTGATGCCGGCACCGGCAATTTCGAAATCTCTCGAATGTATGATTCAGCTCTCAACGATTCAGCATATCCAGGGAACAAATTTTCATATCTGATTGGATCAGCCAACGATTCGCCAACTCTCTGAAAATTAACAGATTTCGTTTTAATAAACCATTTAAAACTTACCCTAGTCGATTTTTCATGAACTTTTGACGCCTTCGCCCTCCAAAGTTCCACAACTTCTGGAACCCTCGATGGAGCATGCGTTCTCGCAAAGAATGCAGCTTCTGGCAATCGGTCAGTACTAATCAAACATTCCAAGCATCTGTCCAAATTTCCTAACAACAAGTTGCTAACAAAATTAATATTGTTTGAATCGGAAGAATTTGATTCGTCGGCCAATTTTTGCATAAGTGGAGCTGAACCGGCACAAGATGCCAAGAGAAGTAAACCTCCGAAATCTTTTGCTCTGCCGAGGCATTCTCCAGCAAGAAGAAGTTCCGATTTCAAAGTTGCAGCGTTGCTAAGAGACTTCCATTTTTCTTCAGAATCGATTTGAAGAGCCAACTCGTAAGCAATTTTCAGGTCTCCTAATCCAACGGCAAGATCGAATCTGAAATATTTGAATATGGAACGTTTTTAAAAAAACACTAACCTATGATCTGGATCTTGTGAAACCGCCAAAGCTTGTTTCTTGAATCCTTGCTTCTCCAAAAAGTGAGCAACTCTGGTTCTTTGTTCTTTTGGAATCGTCGCCAACACTGTGTCAGCAGTCTCAAAATCTCTACGCATTACGGCTGTTTGGTATTCCAAAATCGACAACAACAATTTATAGGAAATAACATTCAAATCCTTGTCAACTGCATATATTCTTGACTCTTTTGCCATGTATCCGAGCAAATAAACTGGACGATCAAGATGAGCAATGGTCACAATTTCACCTCCGACGTAATAATTGATTCTGTTCACAGCAGTGGTGAAAATAAAGCAGTCTCCAATCCAAAAAGCAGTCTTGACAGATCCTGTTTGCTCTCCAATAACCTCGAAGGCATCTTCGATTCCATCTTCAGTAATATCAGTCTCTGATGCATTTGCGACAACATCAGAATTGTATTTCAAAATGTAGAATGAGTCATCACCGCAAATCGCAACCATTTCACCATTATCACTCCAATAAATACTCTTCGAGGTGATTTCAATTCTTCTCACGAGATGAGATGTCTCCCAATCGAAGAAGCACAGGGAATTATTAGATCTCAATGCCAAAAGTGGTCCGCCGGATATTCCTTCAATCACCAAGTCCGAACGAATCGTGTGGAAATCCTGATAAAGATATATATATATTTTGTGAAAAATAGAAATTAAGCAACTTACTTTGAAATTTTTCTTGATTTTCACAACAGTTGCCGATTCACGAACAGCAAATGTATTCGGTTCAATAGCCCACACAAACTCCAAAGCTTGTCCGAAGTCTTTATTACGAAGAGCCATGGCAGTATAGACAATGTATTCACCATCTCCACAAGCAACAACAAAACGTCCATTTGATGAATGAGCCAATGTTTGTGGATAAATTTCAGACGATCCGAGATCTTTGACAGACAATGGTAGACGTTCACCATCTGAAAACAAAAGCATAGTTTTTGAAAATATCCTGTAAAATTACCAGGAATCGATTCTAACTCCTCAACGCTCACAGTCTTCAAATTAGCTTGTTGAATTTCAGAGTGTTTGGCCCACAAAATCTTTCCAGACGAATCCATGCTTACAGCTGGCTCTTCGCGCCCAAGTTTTAATGTTACGGAACCTTCATCGTATCCGATTGCGATGGTGTTTGCTCCCTTCTGTGCTTGGATACACCAAACACGTTCCAAGCCGTAATTGAGGGTAGTCTCTAGTCTGAAAATTGTAATTTAAAAATAATTTTAGAATTTCGAAAAATTACCGGTATGTATTAGCGTGCCACAATCTAACAGTCGAATCTTCTGATCCTGTAATAATCAAAGGAAGCTCTGGATGGAAGCAAACCGATGAAACATTTTGGGCATGCCCGTCCAAAGTTTGAACACAAGTTTTGTTTTGATAGTCCCAAATTTTTACAAGATGATCATCAGCTCCAGAAATGATATAAGGCTTCTCTCCACCATGATAATAATCAACACAATTGACTCCCTTTTCGTGACCTTCGAGGGTGAAATTTGGCACATTACTTCCAAATTGCCAAACTTTAACAGTTTTGTCCAAAGAAGCTGTGGCAAATGTGTTATTGTCTTTTGGATTAATAGCAATTTGCATAACGTAGTGAGTGTGTCCTAAAATTTTCTAATTAACAAAAAAAAATTAAACTTCAAATATTCACCTTCAAATGATTGTTTCATTGTCCATTTGTTCTCCCAATCCCACAATTTAATGAGCATATCGTCACTTGAAGTAATTACGAATGGTTGAGTAGGATGAACAGAAATTGATCTGAAATTAGAAAATTATTTAAATTAACATAAAGAAAAAATACCTTAGATAATCAGAATGTGCTTCAAATTGGTGGACTCTCTCCAAAGTGTTATAATTGAAAATACGAACGTGCATATCATCTGAACCAGTGACAATCCATGATTTTCTTGCAATGAATTTTGCGGCGCGAACCGGAACATCGCAAACCTGAAATTAATTTTTAAAAAACATCTTGCATTTTAAAAAAATACCTCAAAAGACTTCACAAGTTGTTGAGTTTCGTAATTCCAAATATGCACATTTCCATTGTATAATGCGGCCAAAAGCCATGGCTCAGTTGGATGTAAGTCGACACATTTGACACGATCCGAACGAGCCAACAACTTTCTTTTCACATCAAGTCTAAGTGGCATTTTTGAGAAAGCCTGTAAAAAATCACTTGTTTCTATAATTTTTCTGATATTTCGCAATTAAAACAAATAAAGTAAATGAATTAAAGTAAGGTTAAGAAGCCACGTTTCAAAAAACAAAAATAAAATAAAAATCATGGAAAGAAACGATAGACAACTTGGAATGAAGAGAAGAAATTCCTTCGCCAACTCAGAAACACATTGATCGCTGCGAGACTTCCTCGTAAATCGACATGCGCCTTTGAAGGTTTTCTTTGCGTCTCACAATTCGGCACAGTGTTTCTCATGGTTATGGAACACCGAGTGATGATTTTATGGATAAAATCAACGATTATGTGACGTTTTCAAATGCGAAAATACCGTATTAGATAAATTTCAAATCTTATGAAAATGTGAACAGTGTACTGGGACTTTAAAAGAAGTTGAACTCAGAGGAAATTATTTCAAAAAATTCTAAATTTCGAAATAAATTTTAAAAAAATGATAAATACCGTACAATTAATAATTATTGACAGTACTTGCAGAAAAATAACTGCACAAGATTTGCATTACATTTTTTTAGTTCTATAACGTCATGTCAAGTTCTTCTTCGAATTTTTTTTTAGAAAAATAGGGTTAAAATTTGAATTTCCGACAAAAAGTGCATCAACGCACTTCGCTAAAAAAACATGCATTTCTGCATTTTTGCGTACAATTTTCTCAAAATGTTTCAAAACAAAAACGTTCTTTAACGCACCGCGATTATTCAAAATTGATTTTGAACAAAGTCAATGTTTCCTTAGTTTTTGACCGACGAATTTTATTTAAAATTAAAACCTGGAAATGTTGAAATTAATAAAAGTTTTGCTAGAGTTTTTCCTTTCAATCTCAATAAATTTTTAAAAAAAAGCGAGCTCTCCAGCAAATAAACAAAGAGTTTTTTTTCCCAATTTTCTATAAAAACTTCGGACATTTCACATGTCCGAATGAGCAAAACAAACACTTATTTTTTTCAGAAATTTCAGAAAGTTCTCAATTGTCCTCTTCTCTTTAAGCAATTGCCGGTGAAGCTGAACTTCAAAACACAGAAAACAATCAATTACGCAAGCCACCCATCGGACCATTTCTTTATTGTATTTACTTATCATCACTGACCACTCCTCTTCATTAAATAATCTGTTTGGTGCCCATTTGCCGTTCGGTTATTGTCGAATGTTTGTCCAACCGATGAGGTTTCAAATGACCAACTCTCAACCCATAAAACAATCAAAAAGGAACTCGGCATAATTTGCTCTTTTCTTCCTTTTTCCTTGCTAACAACTCATTTTCCGGCTTTTCCTCATTTTTCTTTTCCTGTGAGCCATCGGCGGCATCGTAACCATATTTTACCAGACAGATGGCTTTTGGTGTTCACTTTCACTCGTGTGTTTTTTTTTCGCCCCTTTTTTATGACTTGGTGACCCCTTTTTCTTCATTTCACTTTTATTTCCCTTTTACTTGGTGTTCGTAGTTTTAAAAAAATCTAAATAAAATATTTTATTTCAAATTTTAATTTTCAAGAAAAACAGATGGTCACTTGATAATTTTTTAAATTAACAAACACTTTTCGTTGAAACGTTATACCGATTTAAAGAAGCGGGAAAACATAAACTTAGGTGAAAAGTAAGAAAAATCCTTAATTTGGGCGTAAGCAGCAAAAAAATTCTGAAAAATTGCGACGAAAGACACATTTTCTGAAAAACAATTCGTAGGCCACTTATTTTTCAATTCTACATTATTAGCGTTTTTTTTCTTGGGTGCTCAAGGATTTTTGTGTTGAAAAATAATAATATCTGAGCACAAAAATATGTCGCACCTTAAATGGCCTAGAAAACCAAAGCGTGGCCTTTCATGGTCAAATTAGGACTTTCCGTACTTCTGAAGCTCTTCTTTATATTTATCATTCAGAGTCGTTTTTTGTTCCTATTGAACATTAAAGGTCTAATTTAATTCTCAAGTTTCCCCAATGGTGAAGAAATCCAAATTAATTAGTTATAGCAGTTAATTACATGAAAAATTGATTATATTCCTTTATTTTTTAATATTGAAACATTTTTTTGAAACATTTTCAACGTCAGTAACAACTTGTTGATGTCCGATGGTCTGGAAGCCGAAATCTCGAAGTCATAGTCTGTAGCAAGTAAAAATTTCGTTTCACTTTCTAAACGACTTTCTTCAAAAATGTTTCAACACATCATGTTTAAAAAACCTTCTTTTAAACTTGAAAAATTTCTGTCATGAAAAATGTACATCTTTCAATGTTATATAGAGCAGATGTTGGCCATTTTCACCGAGAAAAAAATCCATGTATTCATGGAAAATATATGTGATTTCTCATCGTCCCGTTTCTTTTCCGCCAACATGAGAAATGGCGACTTACATGGTGCCAGTCCACCATTTTTAGCAATTAGGTAGTAGTAGTTGGACTTACTTGCGGTAATAAATGAAGATATTTCGTCCGTTTTGACGAGGACGAATCAACAACCAGCTAATTATGTGTATGTGTTGGTGAGTTTATTTATGTTCGTGCTTTTTCAAAACATTCCTTTTCATAAATTGTTCATTGTATGATTTTCATGGTCATTGTGTTTTTGGAACGCTAATTTAGGTGCACTTTATTTACCAAATTTTCACGAAAAGATGCAACAATTCTTGTTTTTACTAGAACATTTTGTGAAAGGCATTTTTTATACATAAAAAGTAACAGGCTGCGACTTTTTGAAACTAATAAAAGAGTTCGTTTAAAAAAATATTTTTTAGAATTTTTCAAATTGTTTAGTTTATCGTAAATTTATCTATCGAAAGCATGGCATGCTATTTTGAATTTTGAAAACTCAAGTTTGTATTATCTGAATTTCTACGAAAATTTTTTTTGGATAGATTTATAATGCACTGGATTATAAGTTAGATGCTCTTTTAATATTTGAAAAACTAAGTGACTCACTGCCTTGGGATTTACGGAGCAAATGAATGCATCTGGGACGAAAACTCATTCCAAATCTGTTTTTAAAATTTTCTAAAAACAACAAGAAGCCGAAAAAACGCGCCTCAAAACAATGGCCTAGAAAAGTATCCAACTGCGAAAACTAGTCCGCAGGCATGAAAAATCCAAAAAAAAAAACACATAAAAAGGACTAATATAAACATTCTGCATAACTATTTATTAACAAAACACGAAAAAAGCTCATAGGAAAAAGTTCGGTCAAGTGGATACTTTTCTAGGCCATTGTTTTCTAGGCCATTGTTTTGAGGCGCATTTTCTCGGCTTCTAGGCGGCGTTAGAAAGTTTTAAAAACGGATTTGGAATGAGTATGAAGTCTATTTTCATTTAAGGTTCATTTATTATCTCCGTAAAGCCCTCCTTTAGCTATCGTTAAATACCAACTTCGAAATATGGAAACTTTAATTTTTCGTTTAAAGGGATTCTTTACTGTTTTTGGGTTTCAATTCCATTTTCACCTTCTTCACAGTATTTGAAAACCTATAAAAGAAAAATATTCTTGCGAAATTTCCTTTTATAGTACACGAAAAAACACATTTACAAGGCGGCGAATGGCCGGATGGCCTAACAATTGCAAACCCTCTCACATTCGCATGCTCTCTCGCACGCGGCCGATCGGTTAGGCCATTCGCCGCCTTACCCGGTAAATGTGCTTTTTTCGTGTACTACAAAAGGAAACTTCGATAATTTTTTTTGCTTTTATAGGTTTTCAAATACTGTGAAGAAGAAGAAAATGGAATTGAAACCCAAATTCAGTAAATAGTCCCTTTAAGAGACTTCAAATTGTAAATGAAGTCATGATTCAAGCGGAGCCTCGTCTAATTACAGCCTATATTCGAAAATGCCGATTTATTGGATGTTCTCACTAAAACTCGATATATATCCCTAGGAGAATCTTGCTAAAAGAAAAGGAAACCACAAAAAACGGTCAAGCTTTTCTGATTTTTTGGCGCTTAAAAAACTTGACAAATAATTACTGATCTATTAATTACCAGAAGGAAAATGACCCAGTTCTGGTACAATATTTTATGTACATTTTTCCGGGTCTGTATTTTTAATGATTCGGTTTACCACTTCTGTGGTAGTATGACATTTTATTGCATTTTACCAATTTTACTACCTAGTATTCATACATTGAGTTTAACTTCATGCTTCTAATGATAAAACGAGAACCATTTCGGCCACAATGCCAGACCATTCTTCATTAAATCCAATTAATTTTTGCCGGAATTCAACACTTGAATGTATATCGTTTTTTTTTGTCAAAATCTCGTCGCAATAATTTATCCACTTCACTTTTTTTTCGCACTCATCTCTCCTATTATTGTTTCATAACATCTTAATTTTCTATTTCATTTATTCCTCGTTTTCTCGCCTCAATTCTCTTTCACAATGATCGAAATCGGGAAAAAATGAGGCAACAAAAAAAACCACCAAAATAACACGAAGATCACAATACGGATGATCCTGGCGGAAAACGAAATAGTGCGCAAGATGTTGAGTTGGGCATTTCACTATTTCCTTCCTCTTAATTTCATGCAATGATGGATGTGTTTTCAGGAAATTTTCCTTTTTATGTTCATTTGGTTGAATGCGTTTTACTTTATTAATGGATTTAGAGAAAGATATAACGTTTAATTTTATTGTTATCAACTAAAAAAAAAAGAATAATACCGGCTTGCTTAAGGTTTTTTTTGAAATTAGTATGTCTTTTAGACTATCAGTTTATTGCAAAAGGAAACGAAAATAATTAAATGTTCTACCCCAAAAATTTGTTTTAATTCTTTAAGCAAGAATAACCGATACATTGTCTTTAAAGTCAAACTTCCATTTTTTAGTATTCATGAAATTCGAAATGGATTTTTCAAAAAAAATATCCACGAAGGCTAAATATTTCAGAACTCCTCTAATTTTTGAGTGCATCCGTGAATTTTTTTTCGATTTTACAAGGTGAAAAAAAGTGGCACACTGTCTTTTAAACAGTATTTGTATAAATATCACCTTTCTTAAATTTTTAGAACAAGTTTCTAGTTTCCTACGAAACTATTTGAATGATTCTGATAACTTCTAGACTTCCTCGAATCATTTCCTGATTTTCATAGAATCGAACAAACATAAAATTTGTAATTGTACATTTTTTCTTTAAAAAACACTTCACACCATATCTCTCATTTCCCACGGGTATTTTTTTCGATTTCTTTGTCGCTCCTTTTGCTCCCAACATCCGCAATCTTATCTTCATTACTTCACCTTCTACTCCCATGTCCTCGGTAGTATAGTGGTGAGTATCCGCGTCTGTCACATGCGAGACCCGGGTTCAATTCCCGGCCGGGGAGAACAATTTTTTTTGGAACCGGAGATAACTTTTTTCCTCCTCGCTTTTCCCTCAAAACCTAACATTTGACCCGATTGGAAACGATATTGCGGCGAAACATCTTGTCCATCCGTCCAGCTTCTTCAAACTTTCGACCCATAAAACTTTCACCCGTGCATGATGGACGGGGTTTGTCCTAACTGTTGTTTTGTGTTGTGTTGTGTCCAGCCTCCTTTTGAAATCCTTCCTCAATCCCTCACTTTCAATTATGTTATGCCCTTTTCCTATTACTACTGTTTTCGCCTTTTTGCCTTGTCCGGTCACTCGTTCAGGATACTATTCTCTTTCTCTCTCATTTATTTGAATTGTTTGCTTTCCCGCCATTCGGTTTCTAGACCGTATTATACTGTAAAAAGAGCCTAACAAAAGAAGAACGGTTGCCGTTTGCCAAAACAACTCGAGTTTTTTTTGTTCTGTAAATAAATAAAAAATTCAGTTGTTTTTGCGAAATAGTTTTCGGAAGGCATTTCACCTAGACCACCCATAAAGATTACTAAATTTTTTTCAATGCTTGTGAGAGTTAGTCGCTTTCCTGATTAAAGTATAAAGATCAAAAATTCAAGGTAATATCGCTTGACAACTACCCCCCATTTTGTTACTAATCGCCCGAATTCAACGCGAAGGACAAAAATAAGTCCGCTGGGAAGAAAAGAAGATAATCCCAACTTCTTTAATCGAGAGTAAAATTCAAGTCTTCCAAATTGAGTGTAGTTTGGCCCTAGCCTTGAAAACGTTATAATTCGGTGCTTATTAATCGATAAATACCTCGAAATATTTTTACAGAAGCAAAACAATGTTATAGTCCTCTCACAAAATCGGTTATATAAACGTGGGCTTCCCTCTTCTGCGAGAGAGTGTTGTTTGGCGAGAGGTAGTTGTCTGCGTATAGTCTCCCCTCGTTATATTTCTCATGCGAGCGTGTCGGTTTTTTAGAGCGCGCTTGCTCGTTCATAAAGCCGATTTTGTGAGCAGCTAATAGATGACTGCGATTCGGTGTGTCAGAATTTTGTTTTTCAAAACCGCCATTAAAAAAATAGGTCGAAAAGAAAAAAAAATGTTTAGCTTGCATTTTCATAAAATTTCGCCAAAAAACCTCCAAAAAATGAAACCTTGAAGGACCATTCAACTAAAGTTCACAATCTGACGCCATATCTGTAAATCACGAAAACGGCGGATAAAAAAATTAGTTTGCTTAGCTAATCGTATCAAGAAAATGTTTTTTTCAAAACCTCAAACTTTAATCCATTAATACATATTCATCCTAATCGTTCAGTATTTAACTTTTCGAGGTCAAACTTCCAATTCAATAATTTCATGGCTAGCATAATAATTATGCTAACCTTTTCAGTATTTCATCCCCATAAATAAACAAGATGCTAATTAAGTTTCGGTCCAAGTGCGGGAGAATTCAACTAGCCGTCCTCTGATCAACATAATAGCTGCGATTTTTCAAAACAAACAATAAAAAGTTTACGAAAAACACTATTATATGTATATCCCTTCCGACAACCTTTTCTCCCCATTAACCAATTCATGAACACTCACCAATAAATAAATAATTATGTGTGCGGGACCACCCGCCCTCATATCCATTTTGTTTAAAGTTCCGAATGCTCATTGAATGTTCATTAATTAATTCAAATTAATGGTTTTTCTCTGCTGCTCATCGTAAAACATCGATTTGTTTAAACCAGCTTCAGATTATTTCCGGAACTTGTATTTTTATTTATTTATTTATTTATTCAACTTTCACATCTTTTTGTCCTTGAAGATTATTAATAGAATCTTTTTAAAGGCTTGGCAAATGCTATGAAATTTCCTGCCGCTTTTTTGAACGGAATTCTGACAATTTGTTTGTTTCCCATTGGGATTTTAGGTAATTTTTCCATTTCAAATTATAGGAAAACATCGTTTAAAATTTCAGCCGAAGAAAAAGGATGTAATGAGAATTTGACGAGTTTTGTGATTCAGGCGAATCGGAAAATTGAAGGAAACGAACCGATTTTGAAGAAGACGGTGGATAGTTTAACACAATGCTCCAAATTTTGTCTAAATGTGGGTTTTATATATTTTTAAAGAATATAATTAAAAATTTTAACAATTCTAGGTTCTGACATTAATTAAAATTTTTTCAGGAATTTTATAAATAATCTTTAGAAGTAATCGAATTTCAAAATTTAACTGAATTTTTAGAGTTTCATAATTAAAGGAGGGGCCACCCGGGAAAGCTACTCCGCAAGTATGAAAAATCCAAAAAAAAATGCAAAAAAAAACCAAAAAGGAGTAATATGAGCATTCTGCATAACAATTTATTAACGAAACACGAAAAAAGCTCACAGGAAAAAGTTCGGCCAGGTGGCCCCTTTTTCTAGGCCATTGTTTTGAGGCGCGTTTTCTCGGCGTCTGTCTGGTTTTAGAAAATTTTAAGAATAGCTTTGGAATGAGAATGAAGTCTTTTTTCATTTAAGGTGCATTTATGATAACCGTAAAGCCCTCCTTTAAATACCATTTTGAAAAAAATTCCAAAAAATCCCATAACATTCGTTTGAATAAATTTTTTAAAATGAGATTATTCAAAACTTCTGTAGAACGCTTGAAATTTTAAATTTTTATAATTTATACTTAAACTTAAAGTTTGTGATATTAGGTGAAAAACTCAAATTTCTGAAGATAGGTCTTTAAAAATGATATCAAAATTTAAATACATTTAATTAAAATTTCTCTCTAAATGAAAATTTAATTAAAAAATTAAATAGTGATAAAATTTTAATTTTCTTTGAAATAAATTCTTATTTCGAAGGGAAAATTTTCAGCATAGTAAATAGTGTTCTGGAAATGTCAAAATTGAGCTTCTTGTACATATGGTAAATATTTTCAGCTTCCCTCTTGCTCGACTTTCAACTTCCATTCATCCATGTCAAATTCTTCCCATTTCGAATGCCATCTTTTCTCAACCCTTCCTGCCGATGCCAATTCAATAAAGTCTACCAAAACAACTCTCGGACGCAAAGTATGCCTCCAAAGTAACCAATATTTTTAGAATCTGTTCGAACAGTTTTGTTTTTTTTATAGAAAAATGTGAACGTCGAAGTTTTGCATTCGAGAAATTTGAAAATCGCGCCTTGTCAAATTCAACCCATATTTTGAGAACGTATTCAGTTTTAGTTGATGAGTGTTTGGCAGAGTGCCAGAAAGAGTAAGAAGCTTTATTCAGAATTTAAGAAATGCCGAAATTTCAGACCTTTATGCCGAGCAGCGTTTCACAATCGGGACACTTCACTCTGTCAGCTTTCGAAAGTTTCAATCAATTCCGTTTACAATCCCCGACTTTTTATGAGAGGAAGCAAAAATATAGATGTTTATGAAAATAATTGCATAGAATGTAAGTCCCGAAGGTCTCAAAAATGAGAGAAAACGTATATTTCAGACCCAATGACAACGGCAGGTTGCAGTTTCATGCGGGTGAATGGGGGAGGATTAAAACAAGTTAGTGATCAGATTTTGCAAAGAATTGAGGATGTGGAAGAATGTGAACAATTGTGTTTAGTTCGAGCAAGAGTGTCGGATCCTTGCAGGTAAAATTGATTTCTCAAAATTTTCACTGTCAAAATAATGTTTTTGTGAATTTCGAATTTGGAGATACTGATTCTGGTTATCAAATTTCATCTAATATAACCAATCAGAAATCGGTTATACTAATAATGTCGGTTTTGATTTTTTGATTTTTTAAACAATACGTTTTTTAGATTCACATTTTTAAAAGTTAGGCAGAATATCATTTTTCTGACTCGGAAGTCTGAAAGGGTGTTTTGATTAATTAGATTATTCAAAATGTTCAAAATTCCATAACATGAAGATATACGCATAAAGACAGGGTGCCAGTTATTTTTACCTCATTTGCATTTAATTGTGAAAAATTCGTATTTCTGTCGACATTCGTAGCAGCGACCGGAAGTTGAAAAAAAATAATTTCAAATTCCCGCCTTACTTTTACGTACGCTTTTTGGCGGGAAACACAAAAATTTGAATTTTCCACATTTTTTTCGACTGAATACACAGTTTCTAATACAAAATGCGTTGATCTTTTAAATGTTAATTTTTAATTTTCAGATCTTACACCTTCGATAACGAAACATCTGAATGTCATCTAATGTGGGCATCTTCTCGAATGATCGGTCGAAGTCCACTAGAAAACATGCTCTCAAATTTGGCGCATGGTGACCTCGACGACTGTATGAATTGTAAGTAACGTTAATCAGTTTACACTTCAAAATAAGCTATAAATATGGCGAAGAATATGAAAATAATTAAGAATTAAAAACAAATTCCTTTAATCCATATTTTCAGTTTCCCTCAAATGTCGAGAATCGAGTATTGAAATAAAAGCATCATCGATGAGAATGTTTTCGTAAGTTCCTAATATTTTTCAGACTTTGAAATTAACATTTTTCAGAGGAAAAGTAATGACAAAAAAACAAAAGAAAACCATCTGTGAAGATAAATTTTCTGGAGATTTTGAATTTTCATCCAAGTTTGAGTTTGAAAAATGTGGAATGGAGTCGAAGGTTGGGATGTTTTAAGATTTTAGAACTTTAAACAATACTTTCGAAAGCGGAATAATTTAGAAATTTTCAAAATGTTCGAATTCATGAGTATTTTACTTTGAAAGTTGTATTTTTAAATTTTTGGAAAAAAATCAGAAGTTCGAAAAATTTCCGATGAAGACAGGATCATAATTTATTAATTTTCAGAAGTCTATCGATTCAATCTATCGTGGAATGGTATTTGTGAAAGAAGGAAGCACAAATCTTGTTACAATCCGTGACAAAATGCTTCAAATCAAATGCCGTATGCATAAACCAGTGCTAACCGAAGAACAATCAATATCTGTGAAACTGAATGTGAAGGAAAATCGAAATCAAACCATTAAAATGATGATGGATGATAACTTCCCAACTCCTTCCTCAACCCTCTCCACCCCAACTCCAAAACCATCATTTTCCCTCAAAATCCTCTCCTCAAATTCCACCGAAGCCGACAAAGTTCAAATCGGCGATTTCGGATGGATTGTTCTATTGGTCAAAAATAATGCGGATGACTTTAGCATCACTAATTTAGTGGCCCGAGATGTGCATTCTGGGCAAATCATTCGAATAATTGATGAAGAAGGATGCGTGACAAGAAGGGATATTGTCAAACATATTGAGAAAACAAGGGAAAGTATCAAATTACGCATCAATTTTTCTGGATTCCAGAAACAGGTTGGGTTTTTTCAAAAGAATTCGAAATTAAAAAAAACATACTATGTTTCGAAAGTAAACGCGCGTCCGCTTAGTTTTGAACGTTTTCGATCAATTTATTTTTATATGGCCTATTTTGCATTGATTTTCAAATCTGTCCGATGTCTCGCGTATTCTTTTATAACCTCAATTGATTCGAAATGAAGGTATTTAACCACTTTCCATAGGCTTAAAGACAGCATGTTAGTTAATTTGACCCTATTTGATTTCAATTTTAAAAAATTAGAGCTCACTCTTATTAGTGCAATGCAATGCAAAATCCCGGTCGGACCTGGTGCAAAACAAATTTTTTTAAATATACAAGTTTCTGGGCTCTCATTCATATTTTGATTTTTCGCCTTGAATTGTGATCATGTTAACTGACAAACTATAGTCTGTACTATACTATAGTAAATTTGGACAAAAGCAAAATAAATGTCAAGTATTGCAATTAGTGCAAATAATTAATTCGTTTCAAAGCTTCGAAAAATTTGAAAAAAAAAGAAATCGACGACGTCTTGAAAATTTTAGTAATTACGTATTTTTTCAGACCGAGGTTGTATACCATACAATGATCGAAACATGTACCGTTGGATGTATGCCAAAATGTAACGAAGACCTATTAGAAGACACTCCAGAATCGCTGAGTTCCGGTCCCTTGTCACTTGATTTGCCACGTCATCGAATGGTCAAAAGATCCGTGGTCGGAGAACCAAGAGAACTCGAACTTATCAATGACGTTTATGAAATTAGAGGACATCGATTAACACTTTTAACACCAGTGGAAAAATCGAGCACGGCTTCAACTTCTTCATCAATTTTAGAAGTTCTAAAAACGAAAAAAGTTTCGAATACAAGTCCAGAAGAAGTCTATGATGGAGATATTGTCATTAAAAAGGTTTGTTTAAAAAAAATTCATTTTACTACAATGGTGGATGAAAGAAATGTGTTTTTTTTTTAGAAAACTGCGAACTTGTCCTCAACAATTCATCACTGTTTCATTGATGACATCACTTGCCTTTTTACAATTGTTTTAGCTTCAGTCCAACTATTTCTTCTAGTTGCATGTGTACTTGTAATGTACTGTTATTACCAAGAATGGCGGCATTTCCGTCAGAATCAAACTCCAATTGATCGAAATAATATTCAACATTATCATTTTGGTGCCAATCAAAATTCATCTGCCAAAGATACCGATATCCCTCCTGCATCACAGGTTCAATAGCTCTCATGTTTTCATTTCACTTCCATTTTCATTTCTTTTTTTTTGAATTACGGGTTTAATCAACTTTTATGTGTTTTGCCAGTGCTTTCAACTTAATAAACCATTTTAAAATTATAAAAAAATTTATAAAAGAAAGACATTAATACAAATATACATGGCTTGGGGATCTTTTCTTTGAGGAAATGATTCGAACTGCTGGACAAGTATTTGCCGGTTGCGGTTGGTAGGAACGTCTCTGTTCTGTGGAATATTCTATTGGATATGACATCGAACTGATCCATTTATCAACAGGAACGGAAAGCGACATTCGATCGATGGGAAATTGAGAATATGTCAATCTGGAAGTAAATAAAAACTTTCGAATTCTATTATATAAAACACTAACCTCGATACAGATTGAGATTCAACTTTCCCTGAAAATCCATCGAATTCATTTTCGTGCTTCACAACGGCTGCTCGTTCACCAATTCCACCTTGATAAGTTGATCTATTGATTGTATTTCCATCCAAGGAGTCAGTTGGTTTATCAATTTGATCCTTTGGTCGACTCGCTTGGAATCTGTCTCCAATTCCACCTTGATATGTTGATCGATTGACTGTATTTCCATCCAAGGATTCAGTTGGTTTATCAATTTGATCCTTTGGTCGACTCGCTTGGAATCTGTCTTCAATTCCACCTTGATATGTTGATCGATTGACTGTATTTCCATCCAAGGAGTCAGTTGGTTTATCAATTTGATCCTTTGGTCGACTCGCTTGGAATCTGTCTCCAATTCCACCTTGATATGTTGATCGATTGATTGTATTTCCATCCAAGGATTCAGTTGGTTTATCAATTTGATCCTTTGGTCGACTCGCTTGGAATCTGTCTCCAATTCCACCTTGATATGTTGATCGATTGATTGTATTTCCATCCAAGGATTCAGTTGGTTTATCAATTTGATCCTTTGGTCGACTCGCTTGGAATCTGTCTCCAATTCCACCTTGATATGTTGATCGATTGACTGTATTTCCATCCAAGGAGTCAGTTGGTTTATCAATTTGATCCTTTGGTCGACTCGCTTGGAATCTGTCTCCAATTCCACCTTGATATGTTGATCGATTGATTGTATTTCCATCCAAGGAGTCAGTTGGTTTATCAATTTGATCCTTTGGTCGACTCGCTTGGAATCTGTCTCCAATTCCACCTTGATATGTTGATCGATTGATTGTATTTCCATCCAAGGAGTCAGTTGGTTTATCAATTTGATCCTTTGGTCGACTCGCTTGGAATCTGTCTTCAATTCCACCTTGATATGTTGATCGATTGACTGTATTTCCATCCAAGGAGTCAGTTGGTTTATCAATTTGATCCTTTGGTCGACTCGCTTGGAATCTGTCTCCAATTCCACCTTGATATGTTGATCGATTGACTGTATTTCCATCCAAGGATTCAGTTGGTTTATCAATTTGATCCTTTGGTCGACTCGCTTGGAATCTGTCTTCAATTCCACCTTGATATGTTGATCGATTGACTGTATTTCCATCCAAGGAGTCAGTTGGTTTATCAATTTGATCCTTTGGTCGACTCGCTTGGAATCTGTCTCCAATTCCACCTTGATATGTTGATCGATTGATTGTATTTCCATCCAAGGAGTCAGTTGGTTTATCAATTTGATCCTTTGGTCGACTCGCTTGGAATCTGTCTCCAATTCCACCTTGATATGTTGATCGATTGACTGTATTTCCATCCAAGGATTCAGTTGGTTTATCAATTTGATCCTTTGGTCGACTCGCTTGGAATCTGTCTTCAATTCCACCTTGATATGTTGATCGATTGACTGTATTTCCATCCAAGGAGTCAGTTGGTTTATCAATTTGATCCTTTGGTCGACTCGCTTGGAATCTGTCTTCAATTCCACCTTGATATGTTGATCGATTGACTGTATTTCCATCCAAGGAGTCAGTTGGTTTATCAATTTGATCCTTTGGTCGACTCGCTTGGAATCTGTCTCCAATTCCACCTTGATATGTTGATCGATTGACTGTATTTCCATCCAAGGATTCAGTTGGTTTATCAATTTGATCCTTTGGTCGACTCGCTTGGAATCTGTCTTCAATTCCACCTTGATATGTTGATCGATTGACTGTATTTCCATCCAAGGAGTCAGTTGGTTTATCAATTTGATCCTTTGGTCGACTCGCTTGGAATCTGTCTTCAATTCCACCTTGATATGTTGATCGATTGATTGTATTTCCATCCAAGGAGTCAGTTGGTTTATCAATTTGATCCTTTGGTCGACTCGCTTGGAATCTGTCTCCAATTCCACCTTGATATGTTGATCGATTGACTGTATTTCCATCCAAGGATTCAGTTGGTTTATCAATTTGATCCTTTGGTCGACTCGCTTGGAATCTGTCTTCAATTCCACCTTGATATGTTGATCGATTGACTGTATTTCCATCCAAGGATTCAGTTGGTTTATCAATTTGATCCTTTGGTCGACTCGCTTGGAATCTGTCTCCAATTCCACCTTGATATGTTGATCGATTGACTGTATTTCCATCCAAGGATTCAGTTGGTTTATCAATTTGATCCTTTGGTCGACTCGCTTGGAATCTGTCTCCAATTCCACCTTGATATGTTGATCGATTGACTGTATTTCCATCCAAGGAGTCAGTTGGTTTATCAATTTGATCCTTTGGTCGACTCGCTTGGAATCTGTCTTCAATTCCACCTTGATATGTTGATCGATTGACTGTATTTCCATCCAAGGAGTCAGTTGGTTTATCAATTTGATCCTTTGGTCGACTCGCTTGGAATCTGTCTCCAATTCCACCTTGATATGTTGATCGATTGACTGTATTTCCATCCAAGGATTCAGTTGGTTTATCAATTTGATCCTTTGGTCGACTCGCTTGGAATCTGTCTTCAATTCCACCTTGATATGTTGATCGATTGACTGTATTTCCATCCAAGGAGTCAGTTGGTTTATCAATTTGATCCTTTGGTCGACTCGCTTGGAATCTGTCTCCAATTCCACCTTGATATGTTGATCGATTGATTGTATTTCCATCCAAGGAGTCAGTTGGTTTATCAATTTGATCCTTTGGTCGACTCGCTTGGAATCTGTCTCCAATTCCACCTTGATATGTTGATCGATTGACTGTATTTCCATCCAAGGATTCAGTTGGTTTATCAATTTGATCCTTTGGTCGACTCGCTTGGAATCTGTCTTCAATTCCACCTTGATATGTTGATCGATTGACTGTATTTCCATCCAAGGAGTCAGTTGGTTTATCAATTTGATCCTTTGGTCGACTCGCTTGGAATCTGTCTTCAATTCCACCTTGATATGTTGATCGATTGACTGTATTTCCATCCAAGGAGTCAGTTGGTTTATCAATTTGATCCTTTGGTCGACTCGCTTGGAATCTGTCTCCAATTCCACCTTGATATGTTGATCGATTGACTGTATTTCCATCCAAGGATTCAGTTGGTTTATCAATTTGATCCTTTGGTCGACTCGCTTGGAATCTGTCTTCAATTCCACCTTGATATGTTGATCGATTGACTGTATTTCCATCCAAGGAGTCAGTTGGTTTATCAATTTGATCCTTTGGTCGACTCGCTTGGAATCTGTCTTCAATTCCACCTTGATATGTTGATCGATTGACTGTATTTCCATCCAAGGATTCAGTTGGTTTATCAATTTGATCCTTTGGTCGACTCGCTTGGAATCTGTCTCCAATTCCACCTTGATATGTTGATCGATTGACTGTATTTCCATCCAAGGATTCAGTTGGTTTATCAATTTGATCCTTTGGTCGACTCGCTTGGAATCTGTCTTCAATTCCACCTTGATATGTTGATCGATTGACTGTATTTCCATCCAAGGAGTCAGTTGGTTTATCAATTTGATCCTTTGGTCGACTCGCTTGGAATCTGTCTTCAATTCCACCTTGATATGTTGATCGATTGACTGTATTTCCATCCAAGGAGTCAGTTGGTTTATCAATTTGATCCTTTGGTCGACTCGCTTGGAATCTGTCTCCAATTCCACCTTGATATGTTGATCGATTGACTGTATTTCCATCCAAGGATTCAGTTGGTTTATCAATTTGATCCTTTGGTCGACTCGCTTGGAATCTGTCTTCAATTCCACCTTGATATGTTGATCGATTGACTGTATTTCCATCCAAGGAGTCAGTTGGTTTATCAATTTGATCCTTTGGTCGACTCGCTTGGAATCTGTCTTCAATTCCACCTTGATATGTTGATCGATTGATTGTATTTCCATCCAAGGAGTCAGTTGGTTTATCAATTTGATCCTTTGGTCGACTCGCTTGGAATCTGTCTCCAATTCCACCTTGATATGTTGATCGATTGACTGTATTTCCATCCAAGGATTCAGTTGGTTTATCAATTTGATCCTTTGGTCGACTCGCTTGGAATCTGTCTTCAATTCCACCTTGATATGTTGATCGATTGACTGTATTTCCATCCAAGGAGTCAGTTGGTTTATCAATTTGATCCTTTGGTCGACTCGCTTGGAATCTGTCTCCAATTCCACCTTGATATGTTGATCGATTGATTGTATTTCCATCCAAGGATTCAGTTGGTTTATCAATTTGATCCTTTGGTCGACTCGCTTGGAATCTGTCTCCAATTCCACCTTGATATGTTGATCGATTGATTGTATTTCCATCCAAGGAGTCAGTTGGTTTATCAATTTGATCCTTTGGTCGACTCGCTTGGAATCTGTCTCCAATTCCACCTTGATATGTTGATCGATTGATTGTATTTCCATCCAAGGATTCAGTTGGTTTATCAATTTGATCCTTTGGTCGACTCGCTTGGAATCTGTCTCCAATTCCACCTTGATATGTTGATCGATTGATTGTATTTCCATCCAAGGATTCAGTTGGTTTATCAATTTGATCCTTTGGTCGACTCGCTTGGAATCTGTCTCCAATTCCACCTTGATATGTTGATCGATTGACTGTATTTCCATCCAAGGAGTCAGTTGGTTTATCAATTTGATCCTTTGGTCGACTCGCTTGGAATCTGTCTCCAATTCCACCTTGATATGTTGATCGATTGATTGTATTTCCATCCAAGGAGTCAGTTGGTTTATCAATTTGATCCTTTGGTCGACTCGCTTGGAATCTGTCTCCAATTCCACCTTGATATGTTGATCGATTGATTGTATTTCCATCCAAGGATTCAGTTGGTTTATCAATTTGATCCTTTGGTCGACTCGCTTGGAATCTGTCTCCAATTCCACCTTGATATGTTGATCGATTGACTGTATTTCCATCCAAGGAGTCAGTTGGTTTATCAATTTGATCCTTTGGTCGACTCGCTTGGAATCTGTCTCCAATTCCACCTTGATATGTTGATCGATTGATTGTTCTCAAAGTTGAATGTTCATCTTCGCCCATTTTCCACTGATCTCTGGGTTTTATTGGATGAGCTCTCTGTACTGTCGGACTGATATATGCCGCTCTATTGACGGTCATCGTCTCCAATGGTTCTGGCCTATTCAAAATGGCATCTTCCGGTCGATACATTCTGCAATTAATCCTTGTAAAAATAGCAACGAAAAAAAGAGAACAAACAGAAGGACAAAGCCGTAAACACTTTATGTCGACTACATGCCTTCATTATGTTATGTGTTGCTGCTGCCTTTTCTTAAATCTCCATGGAAACAAACGTGAACACACCTTTTTGGAAGTTGTTTATTATGTTTTTTTCGAAAATAGAAAATGAAAGCAACAAATGTTGAATAGTTATATTAGCAGATCAGGACTGGAAACAAAATACTCGTATTTCGAAATTGAATTGAAAATAATTCAAAAATTAATAAAAGGTCGTTCAAAACAGTGGAAAATATCACTACCAAAATAAACAATTACAAGTTGAATCAAGTAAACAAAATCCGCTGGATAATTTATCTAGTGGTATGAAGATGCTTGATTCGATGAAGATCCCTGACTATCCAAATCAGTTTCCATTGTAGTTGAATGCGTGATAAATGTCGAATTACTATGTCTCGCTTCTGGACGAATTGGAGGTTGTTGTGTGTTTGGTCTTCGGTAGATTTCGTTCGAATCGGCCGAAGAATGGGCAGAGCTTCTAGCCGATGGCACGACATATTCCTGTGGAATATGACGGCGTTGTGAAATTGCTTGTATTTGATGCGGTTGGTGATGGTTCTGAAAATCACCGTTTAGATAGGGTTTTTATTTCCAACAAACCTTAAATGATGAATATGAAGATCCGGAACCTTGACGCTTGAAATAAGAGAATTCAGGTTGTTTGTTTGCTTCATCTATCCAAAAGTCTGGTGGATTAACAGTTGACTTTGGAATCTGAAGTTGTTCCACTGCAACTGCTGGCCGATTTCTAGGTTTTGTTGTTAATGTTGCTGCCTTCGATCGACGACGAAGCAAAATACAAAGAACAATGTTCATTGTGAATCCAACAATGGAGCAAACTGTAAACTCGCTTTCCATGATTCGAAATCTCACCTTATAAAACGTACCTGCCAAAAAGATGCACAAATAATATAAAATAGTAAACTCGTATTCAGAAACACATTGTGAATAACTTGGCTCCTCTTTATCCTTCTTCACAATCAAATTAGTGGGAATAGGGCTCTGTTTGTCGACATCCCGTGTATCTACATGAACCACTTGTTCATCCTGATTCTCCTGAACTTGTTCCCTCCCCTCAACAATATTTTGTTCTTCATTTTGATCATCAATATCAACAACAATCCACGCTTTCTGCACTTCATCCGATTCGACACTTGCAGTCGTTCTTTCCAACAGTGCACTTGCCGAAGAATCCACAGAATTACAAGATCGTTGTTCGCATTTCCCTTCACACTCTATGACAACGCAAGAGATTCGAAGTTGCTTTGCATTTGGGAATCGAAACATCGATGGGATTTCAGCCTCTTCTACCGATTCGCGACGTGCGAAGTTTGACATTATCGATTGAAAGAGAGCACATCCGACGGCATCTGTTAGCTGAACTGTTACATTTCCAGCAATTGGTTGGGCAGTGCACTGACCGACGAAGAACGAAAGAGGATTTGGTTGACGGCTGGGCAGAGGGCGGACCTAGAAAAATAAATTTATGTATCTATTCAATTTACAAAGTGAGAACGAGGTTATATCTGGTTTGTGGTTATAATACATAGTTTCAGTGGTATGAACCTTGAATGTTCATGTTAACAAAACTGTCGAATTTTTGCGTTTCTGCCTAACTCGCGCTTTCAAGTATGCAATTGCGTCACGCTCAATTTAATACATTCATGATTAAATTTTTTTTAATTGTAAAATTAAACTAAATTGTGACTTACTTGTATAGTATAGGGTTGAGAATATTTCACACTTTCCACTGGGAATCGACTTGACAAGATTCGAAGTTGATAGTCGGATAAGGAATGATCATCGCTGAAATTGGTCAAGATTTGAGTTTATCTCAAAAAGATTCGTAGTTTGGCTAGAATATCTCCGGGCTTTTGAAAATATAGCCTTACCTCATTTTAGCCCACTGATTTGTATCATTTGCAACATCTCGACAAGTGATATTAACACTTTTATCTCCTTTCACAATTAATACCGGATGACTATGAACATCCACCATAACATGATGAGTTTTTGTTTCTTTATTATACACAACGCCGCATTCTTCCGATTTGAGATTCAATTTCAGAACAGCCACATTTGTCCCAAATCCTTGGATCTTGCAGGCTTCTGGCACGGGTGGTCCAGAAGTGTTTGGCCTAGTTTGAACGAGACCTTCGAATGGAAGAGGAGTTCGCACGAATATCGACACTAGATCTTCGGAACATGTCCATCGAACTGAAATATATTGATTAGATAAGAAATTGTATAACTTTTTAAAATTTAAAATTTAAATTAATTGCACACAATCTTTCGTAACTCACCATCCGCTTCAAAATCTCCCAAAATTCCAGCAGTGAAAAAATCCAGAAGAAAAATTGCAAAAATTTTCGAATAGTTGCTCATTTGTCGATCGTATTTCTCATTTCACCTGAAATAAATATAATTTGAAAAGAGGATTGAGAAAATACATTCAATTCAAAATAAGCAAACGAATTTTATTATTATATTATTATTTGACATTGAAATCTAAAAGATAATTTGAAAATAAGAAGAAGTAATTGAAAACTAATTGGATTGCTGACTTTAAAGACTTGATAAAAATTTAGTATGAATAATAAATAATCTCTAATTTTAAAATTTAAAATTAATATTCTGATAAAATACAATGTTGATTTCATTTAGAAAAATGTAAATATTTTTCCAAGTTTTTAAAAAATGGGTTTTCTCCTTGCAAATCTCATCAAATATCTCCCCCCCCCCCCCCAAACCCATTTTTGGAGAAATTTTATTTTTTCTGCTTCTTATGTTGTTGGAAGCAAAAAAGTCCGGACGACAGAAAAATAAATAAATAAAAAATAAACGAATATTGATATATTTATGGACGTAAACGAACTTATCCCCTCCTTCTTGGGTCGATGTTTTTTTTTCTGGTTTGAGAAAAAAAATGAAAGTGTAAGTGTGCACGGGTTTTTTTCTGGTTGTCAATGGGAACGGACGGACATTTTTTGTTGTTTTTTTCTTGCAGAAAATAAGGGAAAAAATAAATAAAATGATGTGGTTTAGGATAATCGGGATAGGCAGATTTCATTTTGGTTTTGAGAGAGTATTTCTCAAAAAAATACGTATAATTGCAGAAAAACGTAAAAATAAAGATAAGCTTTAGCGGGGGGTTTCAGAACTTTTTAAAATCCTAAAAACTGTTGTTAAAATTTTCAAAAACTCATTTATTATTTTCATATTGTAAACTCAAATATTCTTGATCATGCAAGTTGGTTTTGATCTACCCGGAAAATCTAAGTGTCTCACAAAGTCATGCTATTTTCAGCGGCGAGTGGTTGCGCTGTGGCCCAATGGATTATAGAGAATCAACTTAAAAATTTTGGATCATCCATTTTTTACTAAAATACCGCAGCGCAACCGCTCGCAGGTAAAAATAGCATGACTTTGTGAGAGACTTAGATTTTCTGGGTAGGTCAAAACAAACTTGCATGATCAAGAATATTTGAGTTGACAATAGAAAATAGATGATCGAAAATTATTAACTTGACAATATAACAAGTTTAAATTCATAAATCTAGTTTTAAAAAAAGTGGGCGTGCCATTTAATAAATAATAATATCGAAAAATGGAACAACTGCGGGTATTAATTCCGGTGAAAACTTCTCTGATTCCGTTGACAACAATTTGTTCGTTTATATGTATTATTGGTATAGTTTTCAGATACGAACAGCAGAAACAAAACACAATAACAATATGAATAGAAAAGACCCGCCAGTTGACGGCGGGATAATCCGGCATCAACGGGGCAATGAAAAATATAGAAGACGGAGGGGGAAAACAAAATAATTCACAATGATGATTTTAAGAGTTTCGCTTTCATTCTTTCTTTCTTCCGCCATGTTTTGAAAAGAGAATCATGAATGAATGAATGATATAATGAAGAAGATGGTATTGTAGTTAAAGACACTTATATTAATGTAGTTTTTGAAAATTTACGTTGAAAAACGCGATTAATAGTAGCAGTTAAAAGATGCAAGTTAGAAAAGTGGATAGGTTATTTTTAATTTGAAAAACAGAAAATTTTGTTGAGAAGATGTTTTGAAAGGAAAAAAAATTATACTATGTATTAGAATTTCAATAAAAAGACTTATTAAATTATTTTTAATTTACAGATTGAAAATATTCATCTTTGGTACATTAACATTTCAATGAACGACAAAAATGCTAAAGTTACACATTCTACGAATGAAAACGAATTATTTCATTTGACACGACAACATTGATATGATAAACTTCATGAACTCCTTCACAATTATAATAAAATTTAAAAAAACAGGTTCTTTCAATAACCAATCTTAGCTTCTCAATCAAAGCCAATACCTAAAATTCTTGGTGTCAAACGTAGAAGACCACCTAGTGTGAGCTTCTGCCATTTGCACCACCGGCAGAAGTGGTGGCTTAATGACAAAAAGGGCGAAATATAGTGTGGAAATAGATGAGGACATGGAGGGCGGTGGATGCGGGGGATTAAAATACGTACGAAACAAAAAGGAAAAAGGAAAGGTGACCGACCAGCTTTTTCACACCAAGGCCCAAAATATATATCCGCTGAATAGTTTGAAAAGAAGCTGAATAGGGGGGGGGGGATACTTTGAAGCTGAAACAAACCTTTTTTTCAATGCTTCGGAACAGAAAGAATTAATTTTTTGAATGGAAGAAGTTTGATTCCTAGGTTCTTTTTTTCTGAAAATAGATGGGTTCAAAAAGCGAGAAATGCACTTGTTTCGAAAACCCATATAATTATAAATTTAGCTCCAGAGCAGTCTGAAAAACTAGATGTTCTGAAAAATCACATGTGCATTCATGCCGAAAAAACTGAATTTAATAATTTTTCAGTAGGGATTTTTTATTCGTGATTCCAAAAAAGGCGTTTTATAGCTAAAACAGGCCCAAACACAATTTTTTACCAATAGGACCTTATGCTAAATAATATTTTGATATTAACAAGAAATCAGTGAAGCGAATTGCGCTTTAAAAATTTTTCATAAAAAAATGAAATAAAAATATTTACTGTTTCAAAATGTTGCTTGTAAAAAGCTTAGATTTACAATTGAACATCAATATTATAATAAAATTTAAAAATTTAAGCTATATTCACGAAACAATGAATATTTTTGAAAATCTATTTGAAAATCCACTTTTCTTCAGAGAAAAATGCAGAAAAAGCTCATAAATATTGTTGCATGTTTAAAAAAGAAAGCATTTATATTTCCTCTTCCAAACCCAAGCCCAAAACAGAAAAAAGTGATTAAAATGCATACTAAATTATACATCAAATAAACACATAAAAATTGGGCAACGGTGACCCACCACACGCATCACCATTGGTGACGTTTGCACCATAGAGACGCAGAAAAATGAATTTACAATTTGTGTACACACAAATTGCATGCAAGGTTAAAATATGGGGATATTTTGTTTGACTTTCGAATTTACTGGTTCCACCTGGGGGAAATATCACTGAGATGTGAATCGTTTGGTGAATCATCAAGGTCGGAAAAAAATGAGGTGTCGAAAAATCTCGAAATTTTTGAAAGAAATTTATGATCCATAATATTTGAAGAAAAATTCGTAAAAACTGAAGTTTTCGTTTTATTGTCAAGTTAAAAATGTTGGATCATCCATTTTCTATTGTCAACTCAAATATTCTTGATCATGCAAGTTGTTTTTGACCTACCCAGAAAATCTAAGTCTCTCACACAGTTGTGCTATTTTTAAATGCGAGCGGTTGCGGTGCGGCCTTTTAGAAGAAAATGGATGATACAAAATTTTTAACTTGACAATACTAAAAGAACGCAGCGCAACCGCTCGCATTTAAAAATATCACAACTGTGTGAGAGACTTAGATTTTCTGGGTAGGTCAAAACAAACTATGTGATCAAGAATATTTGAGTTGACAATAACAAAACGATTTTTTTTTAATTTTTTGTAGGTCAAAAAAAATCAAAACTCGGAAATATTTGCAGAAACTTCAACAAATTTCAGATATCGGTTTCTTAATTTTGAGGTTAATCAACGCACCTTTGCAATTTAACAATAGTATATTAAAAGTTAAAAATTTGAACTATATTCACGAAATAATGAAATATTTTTGAAAATTTATTTGAAAATCCACTTTTTTCAGAAAAAAATGCAGAAAATTTCTTAAAAAAATCAAAGTCAACTTGTGATAAATATTCGAATTGGAGATAAATATTCGAATATAAAGATAAATATTCGAATTGGAGCATAAGTTATCGAAAAACCCAAACAAATGTGTAGTCACATTCAAAATAATTGTATTTCGAGCCTACTGAGACCGCGTTGCACAGACACACAACGCATCAACCCTCTTAGCTCGGAACTCTCTATGAAACGGAAAACTAATGGAAAAATCTGAATATTTTTTATGGTGTTCAAGATCCTTACAAACTCTTGTGAAATAAATCAGAATAAATGAAGAACTTTTCATGAAAATCATCCGGAATAATGGATAGAATGAGACTGCAGAACAAAGAGTCATCATAAATCGGGACGACGGAGACGGAAATCAAATTGATACAAAAAAGAAGAAGAAAGATCTCCTTTTTATTTTCGAAAAAAATAGGCAAGAAAGAGCAAATCAAATAATTTTTGTTTTTTTTTCTTAGCTGTTGTGAAGTGATGCCTCTTCACAGATTTTTGTGCATTGATACGATGATTGATTGAGATTTTTATCAAGTGTTTTTCTTCCGTTTTCAAAATCGGTCTTATTAGATATGAGAGAAAAACCGGAAGACATTTTTAAACATTATGTGAACTTCTTGAATTTTCAATTTTCTGCACAATTATTCGAGCTTTCAATGGTCTGCGGAAGCTCCCGAATTATCTGTGTTAAAATTTCCTAACAATAAATTTAGAAAACAACTTGAAAAGTGAAAGTTTTCAAGAAAAGAATCATTCGATTTTATAAATATGCAACTTATTTATATGAAACCGGGTTAGAAAAAATGGTTGAAAAAAATGTCTCCACCTTCGACTTCTTGACACTAATTTCTGCTTATTATTATTATAATACTGAATGTATACTTTCGGTTTTTTTCATTCTTCTTGCTTCAAAGTATTCTTGACCTTTTTCCCGCTCCGAAGTCAATTGACGAGATTGTAATAATAAGCGAACACGTAATAAATTGTCGAACAAAAAAAAAGTCGGGCGAGAAAAAAAAATTGGAAATCTATCAAATCAAAAGAGTCAAGAGGGCCGCAATGCGGAACGATCAGGCGACAAATGATAAAAGAAAGTGGTAGAGTAGGACAAGCTTTTTCGCTTTTTTTTTGCATTTGAAGTGGCGCATTTTGGCAGGTAATTAGATTGTTCTTGTAGCGTGGAAAAGTTATATAGATTAATCATTGGGATAGAGGGATGGATGGGAAGATGGTAATTGGTGGAACGGAATGGTTATTGATGATTGATCAAGAATGAAATTGTGTGGAAATTTTCGAAAATTATCATTTTTTTTAGAATGAAAAGTCTGAATCTTGAAGTTGGCTTAATTGTTTTAATTGGCCCTTCAATCGAGATTTCTCAAGGATGTAAAACGTTAATAAAAAAAACTGCAATAAAGCGGCGAAATTTCAAAATGTATTCTGCGTCTCTTCTGTCACCACGAGATCTACTCTCTGTCGTGACGAGACCATGTGTGCGATAGAGCACGCATGAAAGCTCGACCTTGCCGTGGAAAACGAATAAAAAATTTATTAAAATAAAGACATGTTACATTTTTTGAAAAATAATTGTATGATAAATAAAAAAATGTTGTTTAATGCGGCTAATGCCTGAAAAGGGACTTTATGATTCAAGATAACGAAATAATCTGAAAGACGAAGCTTAAAATTTTATTTTTTCCCCAAGTGAGCATTTTTCCAACCTTTATAAACAGCCGGAAAGTTTTTTGTTTAAATTATCGAAAATTTAAAATTAAAAAAAAATTCATAACATACCCAATTTTTTAAAGTTTTAAATGTGTTAATGACTTCCAATCAGAATTAGAGATCACAAAAAAGTGATAACTTAAAAAATAAGTTAAAAATCTAATTTGACAAATGTAAGAATAAAAATCTAAAGATTCAATTTTCAAACCTAGAAATTTGTAGTTCTCTTGGAAAATAGAAAACCGCACATGAAATGAATAGTTAGTATAAGACAAGAACAATAAAATGGCCACGAGAAGCCCCTAATTTCCTCATTTGTTTTTTTTTTCACCGGAAAAAAAACCTATTAGTTGACTTTTCGGCTTTTTCTATTAGAGTAAAGTGGTGTCCCTTGTATAAACTAGGTTCACAGAGATGCGAGTGGATGAAAACCAGCTTTAAACAACAAAAATAAACGCGAATTATTTTCAAGAAGATTTATTAATTGAAAAACAAGAATTAAATACGAAAGAAAGGTTAATTATGTTGCAAAGAACAAATAAAATACTAGCCGCAGCTAGGCGAATCTAGTTCTCAACTAGAAACAACAAAAACAGCCCAAAACTGGCTAAAAACGAGCTTGCTTGCTTTCTCACAACAAAACTAATGTGACGCCCGAGAAGGTGGCCTAGAAACACAATTTGCGGAAGCTAGTCCCCCTGGGTTGGGATTCTAGTCCTCGGCCATTTATCTCAACATCCCCCTCCTTTAGAAGAACAGGCTCCTGACTGTTGGGATACATCATAAAATAATACGGGTAGAAGGGATATGGGGTCGAACATTTATCACATTGAACTGACTGTTCTTTAACGATTTTCAGCTTGTTCCTGTCCCTTTTTCCACTTTGCCCATTCATCTCAACGCTCTTGGCCTTCATATTCTGAGGTTTCACTCCAATCATCACATCTTTCTCCTGATGCTTCTCTTTCACACTTGTTTCCACTTCCGAACATCTTCCAAATTGATCTTGTGACTTGGCAATCGAAAAAATTTGACGATTTGGCTTGGCACTTGCATACAACTGATTGACTGTTGACGGACCCTGAATAACAAAAGGTTTTGTGACATTTGTCACGTTCTTCGACCATCTGTGTCTCGGTTTGCTCTTGCATCTTATCTCGTCATTCTCACGACCTCCGATTTTCTGCTCACTTCCCCGATCACCAGCTTTTCCAACATTCTTGTCCTTCACTGAACCTCCCGACACAATGCCTTTACTATACATCACATCTTCATTCAATGGACCTATTTTCTCCAACTTCACACAATTTTTCCAAAATGGCAGCTTTCCTACACTTCCAGCTTCACCAAAATGCTTCAATCTTACTGCATTCACAACAGCTTTCTTCTTGTCTTCACCGACATCTTTCCAGCCGATACGGATTCCAAAATTTTCAAACGAATTCGTGCCCAAAACAGCATATTCTTCATTACTTTCACACACTTGGAATGAAACACTCTTCTTCCTGTGCCTGATTTCAATCGGAACGTCAACTTTGTGAACAATATTCATCTTTGTATTTGACGCATCAATTACATCCAAATCTTTATCCGGTGCACTTTCCACAAACTTCTCATCCGTCAAGTTTCCTTTCTTTACTCTGCTCCATGTTTTGGTTGACAACAAGCTAACTTCTGAACCACTATCGATAATAATTGTGACTTCTTTTCCAAGAATTTTTGCTTGTTCGAGTACTAGGCTTCCAGCTACAGCATGATTTCCCTGTCGCAGTGCTTTCTGATCACAAATTATTCCGTGTGCATATGCAACTTTATTGTTTTCCTGACATCTTGCAGCATAATGCCCAGGTTTTCCACATTTGAAACAATTTCTTCCAAATTTGCTTTCAACTGGCACATTTCCATTCAATTCATCCATTGATCCTACTGGAACAGCATTTGAACCAGAAACCGGCGATGATTTCATTCCTCCAGGATGGCTAAAACCGTTAACATCCCATCTTTTTCCTCCAGGATGACTAGAACCGTTAACATCCAAATTTCTTCCACCAGGATGACTAGAACCGTTAACATCCCATTTTCTTCCACCAGGATGACTATAACCGTTAACATCCAAATTTCTTCCAACAGGATGACTAGAACCGTTAACATCCAGTTTTCTTCCACCAGGATGACTCAATCCGTTAACATCCCATTTTCGACTCCTGTCGAAACTCTCATAATAGCCCATTTGATTTCCATTCATCAAATTTTCCTCTTCAAACTCCAACGCTATCCTCTTCAACGTCTCATATTGATCTTTCACATCAACTTCAACTCGTTTCATATTAAAAATACAATGCAACGTCTGATCTCTTTGAGCTGCTTTCAACAATTTCGTAACTTTCAACGGTGCGATTTTCTCATCGTCCATATCAAAAGCTTCTCTTGACAACTTTTCAATCAATAAACAATAATCTCTGATCGATTGGTGCTCCAGAATATGCAGTTGATCAAGTTTTCGCATCGACGAGAACGAAATACTGCTTCTCGACTTCTTCAACCTCTCTTGAAATTCCATCATTGTTTCATCAAATGAATCTTTCTTCGGAATGGTTCTAAACACTTGGAGTGCTTTTCCAACCAAAAATCTTTCCTCCAAAATTGTCATCAGTTCTTCATCCTTCTCCATTAGTTTCCCATACTTAGATTTGAACGTAGTCAGAAAACTTCCAAAGTTTCTGTCATCATCTCCAGTATATGCTTTTGGATCCGGCAACGCATTTGCTCTGAACGTTGTTTCCATAAAGCTCATCTGCTTTCTCACCAAATATAATTCATCAGATAACTTGCTCCTGTCCGAAACTCCAGTTTCTTGAACAATATCTTCATTCTTCTTAACATTTTCATTAATGCTTTCGAAATTTTCAGACTTTTGAACAAAATTTCCATCTTCAACAAAATGTTTACGAGCCCAATTTTCAGCTTTTATCACACTTTCAGCGGCTTCTGGAACTCGAATTGGTTCAACTTTCGTGAGTATCGTGCTCCTAGGCTTCGGTATTGGTGTTCCTGGTACATTTGCCAAACTGATCAATTTTTGACGTACATGACCCATCAATTTTTCCGATTTGAAAGAATTATTTATAAATCCTTTCAACCTCTCACAATTCTCCTTCCATTGTTCCATTTTCTTCTGGACATCTTCCAGTTTCAATCTAATTTCCTGATTTTCCTTATCCATCTCAACCAACTGCAATGAAATCTTTTCATGTTCCAATTCAAATATTTCCTTAGCATTTGAATCATTCGTCAACTTCATCAAAATGTCTGCCAATTGATCTCCATTGCGAATATTCACACTATTCAGCATATCAATGACTTCTCTTTCATTATCATTCAATTCACAAAAACTTTTGGCAACATTCTCTTTTTCAGCCGAAGAAATCTCATTTCTTGCCAAATTCAGATTTTGTTCCATCAATTTCAGCTTTTCATTCAACTCTTGAACTTCCATAACCTTCTGTTGATTATCATACATCAATTTTGCATTTGCATCTGAAGCCTCTCTGTTAACAGCTTTCTCATTTTCCACTTCTTCCAAAAAGCTCAACAATTTCCTTTCATTTTGCTTTTTCTCTTCCACAAGTTTCAAATTTTCCGCTGACTTTGCTTCCATCCAAACCGCAAGCTTTTCCGTACTTCCAATATCCATAGCCTTCAAAAATATCCAAAGTTTTCTACACTCTTCCAGGTATTCAACATTTGCGATCACTTTTTCAGCTTCATCTTCCTGATCCTCTTTCAGGTTTTCCAATTTTTCCATCAACACATCAAAACCTTCTTTCATTCCTTCGAAAATAGTTTCTCTTTGCGTTTTCGATATCCTTGTTTGAGTTTCAACAAACTTTTCAGCCTTCACAACTTTTTTCCAAAAAGTTTTCAACAATTTTTCCACAACCAAAAATTTGCAAACATCAAACTTCTTTCCAAACAATTTCACTATATCACCCGCAACCTCTTGCAACCTTTCTGTTGACTGACAGACGCTTTGCTTCTTGGCGATCTCCTTTTTCGACCATTTTGCATCATCCATCGACTTTACCTCATCGAAGACTCTTTGCAACAACTGATCCATGTTCTCCAAACAATCTTCCAATTCTTTACGCTTCACATCATTTTTCAACTGCTCACCAACATTTGACATTCCCGAACCAGATGCAACTGCTAATCCATCTCTCGGCACGACCATGTTCCTTGACGAAGACGAGGACGCTGACATCTTTCCAATTTTCAAATTTATTCTATAGCTCTATTTCCAGATATACAAATATCTCAGTATTTATACTCTTTCCACAGAAGAACAAAAGTGAAACGATCCGACGATTCAAATTTTAACGAATTTCTCGGTCTCAGTGTTTGTAAATGGCTACAAACAACAGAACTTGAAAAAAACGAAAAAAACGGCGACGAAGATTTCAAATAATTTGCCCAGACGGTCTGTTTAATGTCAACCAATAGGAGAAGACCAAACAAAATCCGAACGTACAAAAATTCGAAATTAAACGGCAAAAAAAACGAAAAAATTCAAGAAAAATCAATAAAACTCTCAAAAACACGAAAATTTTGCTATTTCAGCGGTTTTCCAACTCTGAACGGCTTCGGCCCCCAAGTAAAGTGGTGTCCCTTGTATAAACTAGGTTCACAGAGATGCGAGTGGATGAAAACCAGCTTTAAACAACAAAAATAAACGCGAATTATTTTCAAGAAGATTTATTAATTGAAAAACAAGAATTAAATACGAAAGAAAGGTTAATTATGTTGCAAAGAACAAATAAAATACTAGCCGCAGCTAGGCGAATCTAGTTCTCAACTAGAAACAACAAAAACAGCCCAAAACTGGCTAAAAACGAGCTTGCTTGCTTTCTCACAACAAAACTAATGTGACGCCCGAGAAGGTGGCCTAGAAACACAATTTGCGGAAGCTAGTCCCCCTGGGTTGGGATTCTAGTCCTCGGCCATTTATCTCAACATTAGTCATACAATAAAAAAAACGGCCGTTCGAATGGCAAGACACTTACGTTTACGTGATTCAAGCGTCACGTAAATATTACAAAGCTTATTGTTAATAATACCTTCCGCCCTCCTCCAATTTGCTGTTTGCCGCACTGACACTGTTTGTGCTGCCGTTGTTGAAGCGAGAGATTATGATCATTAGGAAGAAACAGAGATGTTGAAATTGTGGATGTTTCTTTGAACAAGGCTCCAGGATGGAACAAAAGAGAGAGGGCGAGAAAACCGGAAAAAAGTATCAACATGGATGAATTTTGTTCAAATAGGCTAAAGATCTCTTTAAAACCCCTCTTGGATACTGGAAGGTTTGAAATGTAGAAATGTAAAAAAGTTTTTAGAATGGTAAGTGGTCTGGACAAGAACGAAAAATGAGTTTCTAGTCGAATTTTTGAAAGCAATTGGAAACTGAAACGGTAAAAGTTGAGAAAAAATTGGTCCGATATAGATTGAAATCGTTTTTTTTTTGAAAACTCATGCTCAGTTTCAATGATAATGACCTGGCAAATTTTTTAATTTCAAAATTATTTTCAAAAAAGTTTAAATTTGCATTTCTGTGAATCGAGATTCTGTGAAATTAGAATTTCTGTGAAATTAGAGGTGCTTTCAAAAAAAAATATTGATTCTCAAAAAAATTGACAAAAGACAAGAACCGAATCAAGAAAAAAAGTAGATGAGAGTGAAAAGAACAAAACTATTGCAAATTTGATACCATTTGAAATGGCCATAAATTTCTTCTTGAAAATTGGGTCAAAATTTATCAGGCATGTTCCAACATGAAACCAATGGATCGTTGGCAATTATAATATTACAAATATATGTATGAAAGGAATTGAAGGTGTCGAAATGAGATGTCTAATTATATAAGAGTAACTAAATAAAGACGGGTGGAAAAGGGAACGCATATGTATAAATAGCATAGTTAGTATTAATTGAGACCTAACTATGTTGCCCTGGAATTAAAGTGGAATGGGGGGTGGGGGTTTCTAAGACAAATACAACTGGTTTCGATTTTTGTTTTGAGTAAAAATTTGGAAATACCCCAAAAATTCTAACTAGAATATCTAAAATTTTACATTTTAAATTCGAAATATCGTTTCTTAAACGTTGAAGGTTGAAATCGTTCAAAAGATCTTTTTGTTAAACCTTCGTTTTCTTTCCGATAAAAAATAAGTTGGGAGTCTAAAACCAATCTATGAAAAAAATTATTTGTAAGATTGCTTCAATAAAAAGTTGAGAATATAATAGACCACGCCCCCAAATTTCAACAAGTTACCTAATAAAAATCATGAAAAATGAGGCTAAAGAAAATGAAACAAAATCATAAACCACAAAAACCATTCAAATTAAAAATGAAGTAGATGAGGAAAACACATGTTATTCATTAATTTATGTATGTATTTTCCATTAAGAATAAAAAAAAACACATAATAAAATCAGGTCGCTTTCTCATGTGAAGATGAAGTATTGAAGAACATATATACCGACACACTGAGGAAATAAAAGAAAGTATAATAGACATGAACCCTCCTTCGATTCGATTAGTTTGTTCTTTATAGGTCATTTTATATAGAACTCGTTCATTCTTTCATTCAGAAGAATATACTCGAGAAAAATGCTTATTCGTATGCTTTTTTCTCTCGGAGAACATGCCAATTTGGTGGGTATTCAGGAAGAAGAAGCAAGGAGGAACAATGGGTAGAAGAGTTTTGAAAAGAAGATCAACTTATTTCTTTTGTTGAGGCTCACCAAACTTGAAACACCAGTTAATACGAGATGAATAATAAGAAAAAAATCTAAATATCGGCCCTGGACGATGCTCAATTGGTCTCAACTCAGGGAATTATCGGCATCAAACGGCTCGCATGCCTCGGCACATATGCCTCCTAATTCGGCACGCAAGCCGATTACAAGCCGGAAAGGCTCCGAAACGGCACCGATGCCGCTAAGTCGGCTCGGCTCGTTCCACCCAATGGCACGTCGAAGCACACTTGCGTGTTTCCGCTGCAAGCGAGCCGTTTTTTGGAGTAAAAATTCATAAGCCAGGAAAAAGTGTTGGAAACAACTGGGCTCATTGTCATAAACAAATTTTTAAAAAATTCTCTAAACAAAAAATAACATGAAGTGAAAGTCCTTGTTCTCACGGACAGAGCCATAAGCAATTTGTTCGACATTCATCTCCCCGTTGTTGGGAATAAATAGGATCATCAGATTATGTATTAGAAGGAGAAGAATTGGAGGAGAGGGTGGGTCAAGTAAATGAAGTGCATATCCCTCCATCCGGTGTGATTGTTCGTGTTGATTATGCACTAATTAGGAGAAAGGGCTCATTTTTGGTGGTGCCATGAATTGTAATTAGGTTTATACATATTTAGTGGAACACTTGGGAGCTGCTCGTAACACAGAAGATTTCAAGGAGTTTTGAAGCAGAGGAAAATATCACAAGAAACAAACCGTGCCTGTACAGCAAATAATATGAAATGACATGCATATTGTGTTGCCATATTGCGTACATTTTCTTTGTGAATTCGTATATTTTATAATTGAAATTCCATTTTTCGTTTTTAATAATTCAATTTTCTATCACTTCAACCGAAATGTACAGTTTCCCGCATGGAGACTAATTACGTTTTATTAAAGAAATAAGGGTTCAAAATTCTAAAAAAAGAAGTCTTAATTTTTGGTTTCTTTTTTTTTTTGAAAATTCACAAACTGTAATTTTTAAAAATAACAGAAAAACATGATTGTTTCAAGTTTTCATCAAAATTTTCTTGAAAATCCGAATTTTAAAATTTTAAATTTATTTCCAAAGTGTTCATTTCAATCTGTAAAAAAATACATGTTTGAATTTCAGGAAACTGTAAAAAAGTATTGTCAAGTTAAAAATTCTCTATAATCCATTGGGCCACAGCGCAACCACTCGCCGCTGAAAATAGCATGACTATGTGAGATACTTAGATTTTGTCGGTAGATCAAAACCAACTTGATACAAAAATTTTATATTTGCAATACTTTTCCTTAAACGAGGTGTTTTTTCTTGAAAAGTCGAGAACTAAAAAAATATAAAAATAAAAAATTATGTAAAGTTTCTAAAATAATCCTCCTCAAATATTCTGTCCTTGAATGTTTAATAATTAACATCAATCTTCCACTTAAATATTTTACAGCGAACATTTTCATTTTCCCATAAAATTGTTAAATTATTCATATCAGGGATAACGTTCCGTTTTTTTCTGAGTTTAAAGAAAATCATGAAAACCAGGTCATATTCCCACAAAAAATTTAATATTTATCTTTTGCAAATCTTCATAAAAAGGGGGTTCTCAAAAAGAATCTCAAAAATATTGGGTCATGAGATATTTACAAAAAAATAAAGAAGAGTCGTTCTTTTTTCTTAAACAATAACATAAAATTGATTGAGTATCACGTAAGGATTCTAATTTTAAAAAAGTTTTAAAAAATATATAATGGTGCTAAACTTGATCTCCATGCTGTTGAGCGTATTTTTTGACAATTTGCTCTTCGCGTAGTTTGACTACTTGCATAAAGTTGTTCACCTGAAAAGAAGGGTTAAGCAATTCCTGAATATTTATAGGATTTTCGTGCAATAATTTTTGCAAAAAAAAATGTCACTTTCAAATAATTTTGTGATTTTATTTTAAAATTGTGAAGTGATCGTGGTTTTGGCTTGAATGTTTAACAAAAGGCTTAATTTTAAAGGATGAGTTTACGGAGATGATAAATGTACCTTAAATGAAAATAGACTTCATTCTCATTCCAAATCTGTTTTTAAAATTTTATAAAACCACCTAGAAGCTGAGAAAATTTTTCCTTTTTCCTATGAGGCTTTTTTCGTGTTTCGTTAATAAATGCTTATGCTTATTAGTACTTTTTAAATGTTTTTTTCAATTTTTTTTTTGGATTTTTCATGCCTGCGGACTAGCTTTCGCCGGTTAATCCTTTTTCTAGGCCATTGTTTTGAGGCGTGTTTTCTCAGCTTCTAGGTGGTTTTAGAAAATTTTCAAAACAGATTTGGAATGAGTATGAAGTCTGTTTTCATCACAAACGTTAGCTCCATAAAGCCCTCTTTTAAGATTTACAAATATTTTTCCATGACTTCTAAAATTTCCGAGCAGAATAATATAGAAATTTCGCAGAAAAACGAGCTTCTAAAAAGTTTTTTTTTCAAAATTTGGTGAAAAACTATCAATAAAATTTTAAATAACACATTTCTGTAAAAATTGAAAACTCACCATAATAGTAATAGGTAATGCTAAAACCATAACACCGCATACAATCGCCCCACTTCCAACCATTTTTCCAGCTACAGTAACCGGTACCAAATCACCGTATCCCACGGTCGCCATCGTCACCACACACCACCAGAAAGTGGCCGGAATACTAGTGAATTTTGTATTTGGTTCGTCTTTTTCAAGGAAATAGATAAGAGTTGAGAAGAATATTACAACTGTCATCATAACAATTCCCACCATTTGCATTTGTTTTTTCGATTTTCGAATGGTTAGGGCGAAATTTGCGAGACCCGGTGAGAATCTTCCCAATTTGGCGATTCGAATGACACGAAGGACACGGAGAAGACGGACGGTTAGGAACGCCCAACGAACTTTTCGAACATTTTCACCGCTGATTCCGCACTGAAAAAAATAAATATTTTAAATATTTTGGGGGCTCATGTTTTTCAATTTGTGTTCATCATTTCATAATAAGAATTACTGTTAGAAAAAACCTATCATTCACAATATTGATCCTGGAAATCCTACTAACTTTGGCAATTAGGATCTTCTAAATTATCCTGATTTTTTAAACTTACCAGCCAAAGAAGCAATTCACAATAAAATGGTGCAATCGATAAGAGATCAATAACATTGAGTATCTGACGTGCAAATGCGAGCTGCAAAGAAATTCTTCTCATATTTTCAGGATTTCTAAAACTGGAGTTACCTTTCTCGGAGCAACAATGAATCTCAAAGCATATTCAATCGAAAAATAGACAACACAAACATTTTCCACCCATGTAAATACTGGATGTTCCGTCATTTCAACCTGAAAAATAAATTCTCAATTATTTAATATTTTAAATTTTGGAATTTTCATCTGGAAAACAACATGTAGACATATATTGGTTAGTAAAAGTGTGTGGTTTACAGATAGAAAAAAAATACACTCAAACAATGTCTTTGAAACATTGTCAGAGGTGAAAAGAAGTTTTGTGCACTCTATAGCGGGACATCGGTTAAAGTTAACCGGTTAATTAACCGGTTAACTCGGTTAACCGGTTAACCGGTTAAATCGGTTAACCGGTTAACCGGTTAACCGATTAACCGGTTAAGTCGGTTAACCGGTTAACTCGGTTAACCGGTTAACCGGTTAACTCGGTTAACCGGTTAACCGATTAACCGGTTAAAGCGGTTAACCGGTTAACTCGGTTAACCGGTTAACCGGTTAATCGGTTAACCGGTTAACCGGTTAACCGGTTAAATCGGTTAACCGGTTAATTAACCGGTTAATTTTCAAAATCCTGAAAAATAAGGTAGGTTTCAAATCAACATGAAATTTAGCGAAATAAAGTCAACATTTACCGTCAATGTAGCTAGAAGTGAAAGATACTTAAAACGCATAAAGATGCTCCAAAACGAACATGAAAAATTGGAAATTTATGTTTCATATTTTATGTTTTTCTTCACGAATTCTGAATGAAAACTTGTTATCTTTTACACATTAATATTCTGATGACTATTCAGTCAATTTGATGTTAAATATATCGATATTACTACTTTTTGAAATACAGAAAACTTAGCTGAAAATGTTGAAATTTATGAAAATTTTTAGATTTTCAAAATTTTTCAAAATATTTCCAAAGCTAGAGTCTTTTCATTCTTATTCTCAAAAAATGAGTCGATTTCATCAATTTTGAACAGTGAAAAAAGCAATTAGAAAAAAATACTTCGCGTGTGTGCGCTCATTGCATCACGTGTGTGTCCACATTCCTACGCCAATTTCGATCGATATAATTAACATCGAGGCATCGCGTGTTTTTCTAATTGCTTTGCTCACTGTTCAAAATCGATGAAATCGGCTGATTTTTTGAGAATAAGAATGTAAAGGCTCTAGCTTCCGAAATATTTTGAAAAAATTCGAAAATCTAAAAAATTTCAGAAATTTCAACGTTTTCAGCAGGGTTTTCTGTATTTCAAAAAATAGTAATATCGATATAATTAACATCAAGTTGCCTGGAAAAGCATCAGAATACCAAAAAACAAAGAAACTGGTTCGAAAAACCAAAAATGCATCTACTGTTCGCTTTTTCACAGTTCTTCATTAGCACCTTACACCCAAGAGCTACACCTCAGATTTTCGTCTATTTGCCAACTCAGCTCGAGAAAAAAGTGAATAAGATTATATTTCTCAAAAATGTGAACAATGCGAGTTGCGTATTTTAAATATCGCTAACAATTTTTTAAATGAATAATCCTATTGAAAAAAATGCAAAAAGGGTACTCTTTAAAAAATTTGGATACGAAAAATATTTAAAAACTTATTGACTGCTTGTGAAATAGAAAAAAATCAATGTTTTTGTTTATTCCATTATGCTTTACAATTTAACCGGTTAATTAACCGGTTAACCGGTTAACCGGTTAATCGGTTAACCGGTTAACTGATTTAACCGGTTAACCGGTTAACTCGGTTAACCGGTTAACCGATTTAACCGGTTAACCGGTTAACTCGGTTAACCGGTTAACCGATTAACCGGTTAAATCGGTTAACCGGTTAACCGGTTAACCGGTTAAATCGGTTAACCGGTTAACCGGTTAACCGGTTAACCGACATTAACCGGTTAACCGGTTAACCGGTTAATTTTAACCGATGTCCCGCTATAGTGCACTCTCATTTTTACTAAAGATTTTAGCCCAGTTACTACTATCACCTTTCCGGTTCTTTTCGAGACCACAACTGGATCATTTGTCTGCAAGAATTAGAAATATCTTTGATACTGAATTTTTTAAAAAGCGGAAATTTGGTAAACGATCACGAAAAACATACTGAATTATCATTTCCTTCTCTGATAACTGTCCGACTTTCAACTGTCATTCCACCACCATTTGGATATGTTGGATAAGTCGCAGTGGCGTACACCAGTTGACCATCTTCACTTTTTTGGGGAACTTGAAATTCGGGGATTGAGCCGAGGATCAGGGCCGAGATTGAGAGAACGACGAAGGCGGTAGACATAACTTCGAATACCTGAAAAACCTGATTTTCTAGTGTTTTCTCTAAATTCAAAAATTTTATTAGCCAATAAATAAAAAATTCTCAATTTTAAGTTTCAGAACATTTTAGATTTGTATTTTTCGATTACCATGTTCTAAATGAAACCGTAATTTGGAAGATGTTTTTTTCAAATTCCTGATCTAAATCCTATGGAAGTAACTCATTTCCAATCTACGAACAATAAAAAAAATATGAAACAGAAAATTTTTCAACAAATTTGTTTCTTTTAATTTTTTCTCAGATTTAAACCCTATATAATCCAATGGAACTGCGACTGTAAACAAATCGAAAATTTAATAAAACGTGTCGAAAAAACAAAATAATTTAATTTTTTTTGAAAACCTAAAATGGTTGGAAATGGATATTTAAAACATTTAAAACAAGTGAATTCTTTGATTTTTCGTAATCTTATAAATATTCGAATGAAGCTCTTAAAAGTTGCATTTCTCGATTGAGAGAAATATCTAATTTTTGAAACTGAAATCAAGTAGAGTCAAATTAACTGGCCTTCTGTCTTTAAATCTATGAAATTTAGATTTAAAATTTTCATTGACTTCTCCAAACTTAGTTTTTTTTCCACTATAATAAATTTTAACTCCAATCTCAAAATGACGTTACCTTCCACCATTTCGTTTGCGAATGCCCTTCCAAAATCAGCCAAAGTCGACGCCGAATATTCGCACATCGGACACCAATAAAGTGGTCCTTTTCCTGAAATTAAATTTAGATTTTTTTTAGTTCGTGAATTTTAAACAATCAGCGTTATTAAAGTTAGGCTCTCAAAAAAGTAGGTCTCTCAAAAGTGTTAACATGGAAGGTTTAAGGTGATTTTGTTGTTAATCATTTGTTTAATCGGGAATGGGATTATGGGGTTACCTTTTGCAGTTCGATTTCGGCGTCCTATAAAATAGTAGCGTTTGTTGTCACATTATGTAAGATTCTTATGAGATTGTTTTAGACTATCCCTTTGAAAATACTGTTTTTGAAAAAAAAAGAAAATTTCATCCTTTTTTGGTCTTTCCGAACCCGCGATCTACCCAATATAAAAAAGAAACTGTGTTTTTGAGTATCAAAATAAATAACGGTCAATTGAACATAGTTTTACTGGCCAGCTCAACAAGCATTCTATTTTTTTATTTTCAGGAAACAATTGAGTCGCATATTTTTCAAAACATCAAATTTCTAGTATAAAGATAGTTCTTTTAATATATATTTTCAGATAAATTCCAATGAATTTTGTTGAATATTCCAAAAATTTATTCATCCATAAATTAATGTTCGAAACTTACTCCACAAAGATAATTTTAAATTTTCATCAGGTGAGGAGGTTTCCTATTGAAATATCGAGATATTTTTTAAAATAATCAATTGTCCCAATTATATATTGTATACCAATTAAATATTATTTGATGCTCAAAATGCCCTTTCCAAAAATATCTACCGTATATTTGGGATCTCCCATCGTGACACAATACTGTGTAAACGGCGAGCAACAATCATCCATTCTCGACTTGGAAACCGCCCAAAATCTGAGTTCAGCCATGAATTTATCAAAGCACAAATCCTTCGGTACGTGCAATTTCCCGGTCGCATAGAAATCGTAGATCGGATCGAAGTAACTGAAAAAAATTGATCTTGTTTTCTTGTTCCCTTTGAGCAGTTGTTGGGACCAAACTACAATGATCGTTTAGCTTTTATTTTTGTCTAGGATGAGGATATGATAATAAAAATAGAAGAAGAAGAAGAAAATGTTGTTTTCTACATGTACAACCATTAAAAGCTTTTGATGGATTACCGTGGGACTCGCTCGAAAAAATATTCGTCTTGATCTTCGAAATACCAATCCGCCCACTGACGACGATGTTCATGGTTCATGCGACAAAATCTACCTGAAAACAATTGATGAGATTCGAGAATCACTTGCTTTGGCCCCCAACTTACCCAACAAAGTCTTCGGTCCAAACTTGATAATTGATCTGGTTCTGATTCGATACGAATTTCCACCAATGTTCAATCTCAAAATTGAATCTGGGGTACTTTCACGAATGCTGCCTTTGTGACTGGGACGATCAGGCTGGATCATCCGACTTTCAACATCTTCGTCAAAAATTCTGAAAAAAAAGGAATAACATAATTGGTTTTGGAGTTTTTAAAGGTTATTTTTCAAAAGTTCAAGATGAAACTTCGTTTGTCTTTAAAGGCAGCTGGTCAGTTAACATAATCCAAATTCAAGGCAAAAAAATCAAAATTCGAATGAGAGCCCAGATAGTACAAAGAACAATACCAATATGTGGCCACATTCAAATAACTGTGTTTCGCGCCAATTCCGACAGCGTCGCACGGACACGCGCGCATTCAAATTTTGATTTTTTTAAACTTTGGACGGCTGCTACGAAGCGCGTATTTATCGGTGTGATCTCGCGTAAATTGCATTGTACTAAGAGAAAGCTCTAATTTTTGGAATTGAAATCAGATAGGGTAAAATTAACTGACACATTGTCTTTAAGAAAGACGTTTTGTGCGAAAATTTCCCTGAGATGCTCACGAATTCACTTACGCTTTATTACTACTCCGATCATCAACGCTTGCTCGATCTGGAACCATATCCACCGATCCTTCACGATCATACCTTTCAGCCGCCATTGATGTACTTCCAGATGCTATTTGTCTGTAATTTGTAAAATATAATTTAAAAATATAATAAGCTAACAACAATTCGTTTTCTTTTCTGTTTCTTAAACTAATTTAATAATTAAAACTTACGCTGCGACCGCTGCCGGCGCTATCAACATCGCCATTTACAACACAAGACCTGACAATCAAGCACAAATGACAAAACAAGTAAGTGCTTTGCGGTTAAGAAAATTAGACAATGACAATGACAAGGACAAATGACAATGACACATTGAATGCGCCTCTCTGGCACATACAAAAAGTTCCATTTTGCCACGCCCCCTCTGTTTCCCAAAACTCAAAAATCATCAACTAATAGTTGTTTTTTCTTCTCTCAGAGAGCAAAAGGATATTGAAGGAAACAATAAATTTTACGACATTTCAAGGTACGGTAGGATTTTCTCTTGAATTGCTTTTTTATTGGGTCCACTTTTCGACTTGGATTTTTCACGTTTTTTTTCATGACACAAAAAAATGCTTCCTCATAAAATGATATACGCTTTGAACGACATTCGCATGTTTTGACAAACTGGAAAACTACCAATTTTTCAGTTTGTTAAATAAAAGACAACTGTTATCCCTTCTCAGTTGGTATTAATGTCGCTTGGAAGAATTTATAGAAGCTTTGGAACATATGAGAATAAGATAGGAAAATTGTTAATTCTGTCTTGAGGCGAAAAGCGGAACAAAAAGGTATCACTCAGAGGTCAAATCCGTGATTTTTCGTTATTTCAAAGTTTTTCAAAGATCATTGTTACAATGATCACATTAATGAGAGTATTTTTAAATACTGCGTTCAAATGTTCAATAAACTGTCAGGGTTCAAGGGATCTGTAAAAAAGGGGTCCTATCCTAAAACGAAAATCAATGAAAGGAAAACATATTGAGTTCAAAGAATAAAATAATTTTCTCAAACTTAGACTGAAAATGAGCCCAATATGAAATCCTAAAAATTCTTAGCAGGCATTCTGGGCTCTGAGATCGACCGCCAAAGTTCATAAAATGCTTATTGACAAGTAATGAGCCTTTTTTTCAAAAAATACGTATAAAATTCGATTTTTTCTGAAAATATGATGAAAATGTTTCAATTACGAATAATCCCAATATATTGTTCATCTTTTGATCTTTCAAAAGCAATAAAAAATTTTCAGAATGAGGGGGAATAAACACAATTTAATAAACAATCCAAAATTAATCCTCTCATTAATCATCGTTACAAGAAAATGCCTATTCATTTTTGTTTATAAAGAAAAAATAAAATAACTGAGCAGAGTCTAAAAATGGACGAGGAAAATATAAACAATTTGAAGAAACAAACCAGGCCGATTTTTATGTCTTATTTCATATTTTCAGTGTGAAAAAAAACTATATATTTTTTGCACATCCATCTTTAAAACTTCATAAATTATTCAAAATGTTTTCAATTACCCTCGTTTTTTTTCTTCTGTTTCGAAGGAATTAACGAGCAAATTTCCTCAAAATGATCGATGTTTTTGTTTTGGCCAACAGAAGTTCTAATGATTTGTGAAAATTTGCTGAAAACTTGAAAAAGTAGGTTGATAAATACATATTGACACAAGTAGTGGCTTAAAGGAGGACTTTACGGAGCTAGATGTATCTGTGATGAAAATAGAGCTCGTTCACATTCCCAATCTATTTTTTTAAATTCAAAACAATGGCCTAGAAAACGTTTCCACGGCCGAAAACAAGGAAGAGAAACAAGTTCAGCCAGGTGGCCCCTTTTTCTAGGAAATTGTTTTGAAGATCGTTTTCTCGACTCGACTAGGTGGTATTAAAAAATGTGAAAACAGTTTAGGAATGAGTACGAAGTCAATTCAAACAATTCAAACTCCTCCTTTAACTTTAGTGCACAGAAATGTTGAGGAAAACAGCTTTTAAAAATATAAGTTACTAAAGTCAAATATTTAAAAAAGGTTATATGATCGGATAAATAAAGAGATTACATACTGAATTGGACAGAGCAAGATTTTTAAATCAGTGAGTGTATTTTAAAATCGGAAGCTACCGCCGGAAAGTGACTGCACTGACGCACGGCCACTCATAATCTAAAAAGGACATTTAAAATGAAGGATGATTTTTCATCGGATCGTTTCTAGACAACTCAAATAAGAAACCAACGTTTTATTTTTGAATATTTGAATTTTTAAAACGCCAAATGTATTCAAAAATGACAGAAAATCAAAAAAATACTCAACTTACTGGAATAGCTTATTTTTTTCGAGCGCAGTAGAAGTTCACAGAGAAAAAATGAGAAAATTTTGAATCATCAAATGTATTTCTTAAAAAACTCACTGAATCATTAGTCTTGTCGGAATATTAGTCGAATTACTCGACACTCTTGACGAAATCGATCCACTCGACTGTGCAGAACTCAATTTTTTATTCTGACTTCCTTGCGTATTGTTCGGCTGTTGCTGATATACTAAATTTTGAAACTGATGCTGCTGAAGACTCGTCGACGTACTCAATCTATCCGAACCACCAGAACCGAAAAAATTATTATCAGATGATAAGAGTCCGCCGCCTGGACTGCGCCTGTACGGCGACGCCCCGCCCAACTCAATCACTCGACTAACCGTTTTGTTCTGCAACCACTTATTTTTGAAAAAAAAAGATAAAAATATCATGAGATTATAAAGAGATTTCAGAGAAATTGATAGGAAAAAAAAACGAAGATGTGACGGATATTTTGACAACTGGAGAAGATTCAATGAGTTTTGGAACATTTGACATTTTTTATCTGGTTGGAGTGGGATAAACTTTTTTTCACTGCGATAATTTTAGAAGGTTTCAATATGTGCTGGAGAAAAATGTATCAGGCATATACCAGACATCTCGAGAATTTCAGTTCAAAGCATGCAAAAACAAAAAATCTTTGGAAAATTTTTGATTTACATAAAAAATTAAATTTTGGCTAATTTGTAGATGTCGTATTAATGTTTCCGCGTCTAAATCCAATTGAAGCTAAATGAAGACAAATTCCAAACAAAGCAAGAAAAGGAGTTTGGTGATTCGTTTTTGTTCATTGTTGTAATTTGGATGGTTTGATGACGAAACCGTCTTGTTGGGACCATTTTAATACACACACAATACTATTCAAATTATTTATCCGACGTTTCGGCTTTAAGACATCTTTAAGGACAAATCCTGGCTAGGAAAGACAATAAAGGAAAAAAACCAAAGAGTTTGAAAGTTATAATGACATAAACAGATGACTGCTCAAATAGGTGAGAATTGGCTCATTGGCTTGAATTGATCGTCGTTTTTTTCAATATGTCGTTTATCCGTGGGAGGGATAATTTTGGAAAGTTTTAACTAACCAGAAGTTTGATTTTTAATTTAGAGGTGGTTTTTTGATTCCCGTCGGACAATGCTTCTTTTTCGTTCAAAGCAGGACTGCGATTTTATATACATTCTTTAAAGAATTTGATATAAAAGTCGGAATTCTAGCTAAAAATGAATTTATTTAATTTCCAAGTAGTTGTTCTGAAAATTGCATTTCCACGCTATAATTTCTGAAAATGCTTAAAATTAATTCTGGAGTTCGCCGAAACACATTTTTTGAAAAATTCTTTAAAGATAGTAGGTCAGTTAATTTCACCCCGCCAGATTTAAATTTCAAAAAATAGAGATTTCTCTCATTTAAGCATTTATGTATTCCGAAGAAAATTGACTTGAAATTATAATATTCAAAATTTAAAATTTTTGCAACCAACGTTTATCACCATTTAGGAATCATAAATAGTGTTCAGAAGTTTTTTAATGCTCTGGAATTTCTTTCAATTGTTTTTTTTTAAATTTTAGTTTTTAACCTTTTTTTCTATCTCTTTTCTGGAAGAGGAACATCTCAAAAACACCACTCTTCGTTCTTATTTCACTCATGACTTTTTTTTCATTCATATTGCCACTTTTTGATTCACATTTGTTCCAAAAATTTTCCCATCATCTTCAGTTTTTTGTTGGTTCTCAAATATAATCATCTTTGCTCTAAAATCAAGAGAAAGAGTTGAGTTCGGTGGAAAAATTAGAGAACAGCAACAAAAAACGAAAATGAAGAAGAAGAAGAAAAGCTGAAATTTATCGTCGCTCTCATAATTCATGGCTGATAAATTGATTTACACGAAATAGTGCATTGAATTGAAGATGCTGAGAACAAAAAACAATGCCTGTGTCAGTATTAATCACAACGCTATTTCGAATGGATAGATGACAGTTGGTAGGAAATTTTGACATCGGAAGAAGTGGAAAAAAAATTGAAAAGAAGGAACAAAAATAAAGGTATGCGATTTTTTTTGACATTGACGAGCTTCTAAATATCCTGTGTGGGAGAGGGACACTTTTTTCAGAGAAATTCAAAGTAACTTCAATATGAAAAGTAATAAATTGAAGTTCCAAATAAATACTAAAAATTGAGTTCCAGTAGGATAAAAACTGAAATTTTCGTATGTAAGTGGTATTTAAAAGATATTAGAATTGTATTCTCAAGTCGTCACAAAAATACAAAACATCAAGAAAAAAAAAACATACTTTTGTATTTTATGACGGTAATAAAGATGTTTTTCCACAATTTTAGCCTCCTGAAACACAATGATTGAAAGGAGGGCTTTACGGAGATTATGAATGCGCCTGATATGAAAATGGGTTGCAGACTCATTCCAAATCTGTTTTTAAAATGTTCTAAAACCACCTAGAAGCTGAGAAAATGAGCTTCAAAACAATGACCTAGAAATAGTGGCCACCGACGAAAACTAGTCCGCAGGTATGAAAAATCCAAAAAAAATGAAAAAAAAAACATAAAAATATGACTGATATAAGCATTCTGCATAACTATTTATTGAAGAAACACGAAAAAAGCTCATAGGAAAAAGTTCGGCCAGGTGGACAACTTTTCTAGGCCATTGTTTTGAAGCTCGTTTTCTCGGTTTCTAGGTGGTTTTAGAAAATTTTAAAAACTGATTTGGAATGAGAATGAAGTCTATTTTCATTTAAAGACAGCTGTTCAGTTAATTTGACCCTACCTGGTTTTAGTTTTAAAAATTAGAGCGTACTCTAATTAGTACAATGCAATTTATGCGAAATCACATCGATAAATACACGCGTCACAGTAGCGGTTCAAAGTTGAAAAAATAAAATTTTGAATTGCCGCGTGTCCGTGCAACGCGGTCGGCATTGGCGCAAAACACAATTATTTGAATGTGGCTACAAACTGGTATTGTTTTTTCGACCTCCTGAGCTCTCAGTCGAATTTTGATTTTTTGCCTTGAATTTAGGTAATATTAACTGAAACGCTGCCTTTAAGGTACATTATTTTATACCCTCCTTTAACCTCCTTTAAACCCTCCTTTAAACACAATGAACGACAGATATAAAATTTTAACTTTTAAAGACATGGCCTCTTTATGACATATTGATTAGCGTAATATTTTCAGTGAGCTATCCTGACAAATTCAAACAAAAACCTTTCTACAGAAAAATAAAGCTAAAATTTTCTATTGATTTAATTTTTAAAAATGTTTAGCTCAAACCCAAAATAACAATAACTACTTCTTTGATTATATGCTTCTATTTCTTGTTAGTTCGAAAATATATCTCACAAAAATGAGAAAAAATATGAATAAAAAACAAATTTTGTTTGAATTGAGTCATACATACAAATTATAAACAAAATTATATCTTTGAGATATAAAAAAAATTTTTTTTTGACAATTTTGGACTCAGCTAAAAAATTACTCTAGCTCGGCAGCTTATTTAGAAACAACCCAATTCAGAGATAAAAATGGAGAACTGAACTTTGATAAATTATTGGATAACAAAATAAAAGATTGTGCAAAATTATCTCGAAATTAGGCGGCGAATCAACAGCCGTTTTCTTTTTTGCAAAAAAAAACGAAATGAGAAGGCGGATTGAGCTCTTCGTATCATAGAATTATGAAACAACGACACATACTTGATAATCCGGAACTGAAGAAAAAAAAATGGATTATAAAATATATGCATTTAATCAATTTTCTAGAAGCTCGGTCGGCGCATAAAAAATAACAAAAATGTAGTAGAAAAAATCGGCTTGTGATAGACGAATTTTGGATTTTTTTCGTTTTCATCCGGATGCAATTTATATAGGAAATGAGCGAATCAACTTAAATTGAAAAAAATTTTTCAAAGACCAATATTTTATTTGATTAAAGATTGAATAGTTATGAGTTCAGGCATTTTCTTAAAGACAGGGTGACACTTAATTTCTGAGTTGATGTTATCGGTTAAAAGTCTATTGAGAAAACAAATACATAACATTTTAAACTCAAATTCCCAATATAAAATTTACATACCGCCCATTTCCGGCTAAAAATTTTCTTTTAACTCGACCGCGACGCACTAAAATTTGAATATCCACTTTATTTCTACGCGTTGCAGTAACACAAATTAGGCTCACCGAATCGCGACATCGCGACTAAATTTTCAGTGGCAGCAGTCGAAAATGAGCTGCCAAGGATATTTAAAGATTGGATTTTTTTTTGGCTTCTATGTTGGCATTCTCTCGGAAACAGAATAAGCCTCTCTGAAAATCCAGAAAAAAATACATTTTTTAAAAATACGATCGGAAAAACGCAAGAGATTGTGACACACTACATTCAAAAAACAACCCAAAACCATGAAGAAAAACGAAAATTCCATAAATCCAAATGATAACATTGATTTACATCATAATCCAGATCAAATGGACTTTTAGTGGCGAAAAACTAAACCCCGTGTTTTTTTCGGATTAAAACACGAATAAGGAATAACAAAAAAATAATTTTCTGAGAAAAAAAACCTATAAGATGGCTTCATTTTTGAAATTTGATCTAAAAAGTTTAAAAAGGAAGAAAAAGTTTCAAAATGTTGCGAAAAAGACGAAAATGTTTACATTAAGAACGTTTATTTTGCCAATATTTTTTTCAAAAAACATAACTTTTAGAATTCTCAGCTCAAAAAATTTGAAATAAATGTAAACTAAAAATTTCAGACATTTGGGGGATGTGAATTTGAAGAAATTTCCTATTTTCAGACAAAAAAAATTGAAAATGACACATCTTATTTATCGGGAAATTTAAAGGCAACTTCATGTGAGCTTTCGTAGAGAAAAAAAAACCAAAAAGTTATACTTTCATCTTTTAATTTCAATTTATGGACTGATGATGATGCATTTGGATGCACACATTTACATACTCATGCACAGCAAAAAACATTGGTCGTCATTACATTGGAAAAAGGATTAAAGAGCAAAAAAGGAAGGGAAAAATGAAAATTAAAGAAAAAAAAAGCAATTTTCCTACCCTGGAATTTGTATAAGTGATGTCGATGATGGCGGTGAACGTTCCATGTAATTGACGAGTTTCTCACCTCGGACACGAGATGAAATTGGCGTTGAACTTAGTGGAAGACGATCCGGTGTGGTTGAGCACGATTCTGAAGATGGAGTTCGAAAATATACTTTTAGTGCCAGGAAACGTTTGATTAAAATTTATTTTTATATGTTAAAGGCAGCTGGTCAGTTAACACGGTCCAAATTAATGGCAAAAAATCAAAATTCGAATTGGAGCACAGGTGGCCCAAAGAACAATACCAATATGTAGCCACATTCAAATAATTGTGCTTCGCGCCAATTCTGACCGCGTTGCACGATCCACGACCGCGTCGCATGATCCGGCGCGCATTAAAATTTTGATTTTTTCAACTTTGGACGGCTGCTATGACGCGTTTATTTATCGGCGTAATTTAGCATTAATTGCATTGTAGTAATGAGAGAAAGCTCTAATTTTTGAAATTGAAATCTGGTAGGGAAAAATTAACTGACCCACTGTCTTTAAGCCAAAAACAATAGTTATTCGCAGGAAAGACTTCTTAAAAATTAAAGATTTTGTGAAATTGAAAAACGTTAATATTTTTCACTTTTTCTTTTTTACCTTAGTTTCTTACACATTTCGTGATTCACAAAATTTCAATTTTTTCAACACTCTTGTCTGAAAATTTCGTAAAAGATCTCACGCAAAAAAAAAACAATAGAAACGTATGAAGAACCTACAATTCAATCAAAATGTATTCAAAAATTTCGTTTGGAATTCCCAAAAGAATAATAATTTTCTAAAAAAAAAACGGGAAACGAATGTATTTTCTTCGTGTACATTATCAAGATTGACTTCTCAACAATTCGTTGTCACAGTAAAAGGCTTTAGAAGTTTTGAATTGAATCATCAGAAAATTCTACCTGTTTGTGGTGTGACGTGAACGAAAGGATTCCGCCTAGAACTTGTACCATTTGACCCGTCCATTGGTGTAAAACTTCGACCAGCCGAGGAGATCATTTTTATCTGTTCAAAAATAATATTTGACCAACAGAAAACTGACTGGGAGGAATGAGAGCAGAGTCTATTAAAACCACATAAAACGGCCAGAAAAAAAACGTTTTCACTAGCGTTAAGCTCCGTTTTTACAAAACTTTGATTAATAGGTGTTGTTCAAATGCTTTTAAGAAAAATCGGTTACCGATATGAAGGAAGATATTTTCCAACTTATAGGTGTTTCAACTAGAGTCCGTAATGTGAAGCTATTTTAAGTATTTATATAATAAAAAGTACAACAAAAGGGTATGCTCCAGGCAGAAAAATATTGAGATAAAAAAACGATTATTTCTTTGTAAAAAAGTGTTTAAATGATTGACGGATATGATTGACAAGAGGTGATAGTGATTGATCGAGATGTGGAATGTGAATTTTTTTTTTCAACGTTTTAAACATCTAAAGTTTGTGGTTTCAAGAGTACATGGAATAAGAAATGTATCTAAGAACTCCTGTTTTTGTTTCTTTAAAGACAAGGTTTCACAAAACATTTTGGGATGTTTTGGAAATGTTAAGTCGCGAAATTTAAATAAATAAAAAATTCCCTGAGTACTCTGGGAAATTTGAACATTTTTTCGAAGATCTCTATATTTATTTCAAATTTCCCAAATTAATATAATTTTTAAGTTGAGTTAAATATCCTGGGGATCTTTTGGGTTTGATCTAGAAATTACAAGTAAAATCAAGACAGAGCCTTAGTTAGTCACTGTTTTTTAAAACCAAATAGAATGTGTGTCGATTGTTGTAAAATTTTCAAAGAAATCCAAAATTAGACGTCTTAAAATTTCTTAGATGATGTTTTTCGATAAAAATCCTGAAAGTTAGACAACAGCAAGCTTTTAAACTGCCTTTAAAGACACGGTAATAGTAAAATATAAAAATGTTGTTAACCAAAGTTCTGTTCGCTTAATCGTGCTGATATTGAACAATGCGGCTTCTAATCTTTATAAAAATGAACTTGAAACATCTAGAACATTAATTTAAATGCAACATTGATGTCAATTTCGTTTATTTGTAAAAAACTTTTTAAAAAAACGAAACACTCAAAAACAAAAATTTCGAATAATTGTCAATTATTATGGTATTTTCGAGATTTTTGAATAATACATGCATAATAAATCAAAAAATTATATTATTTTCTCTCCTTTTTCATCATTTTCTTCTTCATATAAATCATTAATTATTCAACGTTTCTGACGACAACATGAAAAAGGATTCAGAGCAAAAAAATGTGATCGAAAATGAAGTTGGAGAACATGCAGAAAAGCTCATTTTTTGACGATTAATTGATCAAAAATTAAATTTGAAATGTACACAAATGAATGTATTTTAAGAGAAAAATGATGATATTTTGTGGAAGAAAAATGTGAAAATGAAAAATGACAAATGTTGAAAACGCTCAATCATTCGGACAAAGGATAAAAGGGGGGGGGGGGGTGAAGCTTGAGCATTTCATTCGATAATTTCATAATAGAACTTGAATAAAAAAGGATTTTTTAAAACTAAATATGTAAATTGATGCTCACATTGAAAACTTTTAAATTTTCATTAGGTAACTTTATTTTTATTTTTTCTATTTCTAATGTGTACTTCATTTTTAATTATTGTCAACTCAAATATTCGGGACCATTGCGTTTTGAGGGCTGCTCAACTTCAGAGACGCTCCGCACGCACGCAGGCGGCTGCAGACACTCAACACACTGGGAAATTCGCAGGAAAATGATTTTTTTTAATTTTCCAATGCGTTGAGTGTCGTCAGCCGCGTGCGTGCGTGCGGAGCGTCTCTGAAGTTGAGCAGCCCTCAAAATGCAATGATCATGAATATTTGAGTTGCCAATAGCCATTCAATTTTTGATTCATTAGCAACCAATTTTAGTAATTTGTTCAATGTTCACTATTTTATAATAAGAAAAATTAAAAATAAAGTTATCATGATTTTTAAACAAAAAAAAAGCAGAAACCAAAAATTTGAATTTTCCCTCTCATACCAATTTTCCTAAAGACAGCGTACTAGTAAATTTCGCAAGCAAGTTTTTATTATTGTTAAGTTAAAAATTTTGGATCATCCATTTTCTACTGAAAGACAGCAGCGCAACCGCTCGCAAGTAAAAATAGCACGACTGTGTGAGAGACTTAGATTTTCTGGGTAGATCAAAACAGACTAGCATGATCAAGAATATTTGAGTTGACAATAAAACATTACAAAACCATACTTAAAACTTAAAACAATGTGAACCTCTTTTTAAAAACCTATTTTCAGAGTAAAAGTTTCATTAAGGAACTAAGTACACTTATAAAAAAAAACAATAAACCAGAGAACAAGTGCAAAAAATGGGTACTCAAATGAATTTTATTCACACGCAGATTTTCAAAGGATTTCAGTTCGATTCTGCGAAAAAAAGGAAAAGTCCACTGTGTTGTTTCGAAGATTTAAGACACAATAAATACAAAATAGGGGAAATGAACCTTTTCATATGGTTTCACCAAACTATTGTTGGCGTGTTTCTATTCGTTGAAAATAAATAATTGTTGTTGACATACCTGAAAACATACCCATTCTCTGGAACAAAACATGAGTTCCTTCAAAAATTTATTTTGAAACCAAATTTGGGTTTTCTCTCAAACTTTGTGAGTAGAGTTATAGACTTTTTAAGTTCACAAAAATTATGTTTTTTGAGACTGAAGGTTTATAACTCGGCTCTATCTGCTCAGAATTCAATTAAAAATTTTCAAGTAGCATAATCTGAGCAACAGGATTTTTTTTTTGAAAATTCATCGGGATGTGTCGAATGGAAACGTAAAATGCTGGAATTCAGAAATGGACCTAACATTTATTCAAAATATTATTTATTTCAGAATAGAGTTCGGTCACAAAATAAAGTGTTTTCATCTAAGTATGTATACAAGGAAAAACTCAGTTTTTTCAACAAAAGCTCCAAAAGTGTTTTTTTTTTCGTCAGATCGCGTGAAACAATGCAATTTACACCCCAAGTTGTTGAATGTTTTATTTGAAATTGCTTCCTGTAAGAAACTAAATAGAACAAGCATTTATTTCCAAACTTCAAGATTCAGTTAAAAAAACTTGAATACTGCAGAAGACATTGTTAAAATTAAAAAAAATACAAATATTAACTTGAATAAAGATTTCTGAAGTTTATGATCAAGTCGAATAAAACATTTAAGCCTTACAATTAGCTCGATATTATATGTTTACTTAAAATTAGAAAAAAAAACAATTTCTACAAATAAAGCATTCAAAATTAGCGAAAAATCTGAAAATGTTAGCTTCAATTATTTTTTGAAAAAAAATCAGATGTTCAAGACTTTTTCATCTGTCAACCAGCTTTCAAAATAGCAACAAAAATTCTCAAAAAAAAAAGGACAACATCCGAAAAATTGACAAAGAAACTTCTCAGTGGACAACAACACAAAAAAAAGTGCGCACCGGCAGAAAGTAAACTTAATTTCTCCTCAAATAACTTTAGATAATAATAAAGCTTTGCGTGAAATGTGAAGAATTTTTCAGCAAAAAGAAACCAAAAAAATACACGCAATGTCGACAAATTTTACACTCTACCGAATTTGAGTGTTGTGGACCTATTCAGTTTGAAAAAAAAATACAAAAAATGTCGAGAAATTCAATGCAGAAATTGCAGAGAAATGTCGAGAAATGCAGAGAAATAGCAATTTCTCTGCATTTTTTGAACTGGTTTTCTTCGAGACCCAAACGATTTAATCTGTGTCCCTTTAAACAATTTTATGGAAAATGTTTGTTTTCGTGTCTATGATTGTGGAAATTTTACCAAAAATTCAGTATTGAGTCCCAATGGCCCTTAGAGGCCCAAAATATCTGATTTAGACCCAAAAAGACAGTCTGGGTGAAAAAAAAAGACATGCCGAGAAATTGCAATTTCTCTGCATTTCTCGACATTTCTCTGCAATTTCTGCATTGAATTTCTTGACATTTTTTGTATTTTTTTTTCAAACTGAATAGGTCCATTATCCAATGAAGAGAAGAGAAAAATGTGCAAATTTTATTATGGACCTATTCAGTTTGAAAAAAAAATACAAAAAATGTCGAGAAATTCAATGCAGAAATTGCAGAGAAATGTCGAGAAATGCAGAGAAATTGCAATTTCTCTGCATTTCTCGGCATGCCATTTTTTTCGACCGAGACAGTCTTTTTCGGTCTAAATCAGATATTTTGGGCCTCTAAGGGCCATTGGGACTCACTACTAATTTTTTGGTAAAATTTCCACAACCATAGGCACAAAAACAACCATTTTTCATTAAATTGTTTAAAGGGACACAGATTAAATCGTTTGGGTCTTGAAGAAAACCAGTTCAAAAAATGCAGAGAAATTGCAATTTCTCTGCATTTCTCGACATTTCTGCATTGAATTTCTCGACATTTTTTGTATTTTTTTTTCAAACTGAATAGGTCCATTAGGAACATTTTTATAAATTTACAAAAATAATTTATGGACCTATTCAGTTTGAAAAAAAAATACAAAAAATGTCAAGAAATTCAATGCAGAAATTGCAGAGAAATGTCGAGAAATGCAGAGAAATTGCAATTTCTCGGCATGTCTTTTTTTTTCACCCAGACTGTCTTTTTGGGTCTAAATCAGATATTTTGGGCCTCTAAGGGCCATTGGGACTCAATACTGAATTTTTGGTAAAATTTCCACAATCATAGACACGAAAACAAACATTTTCCATAAAATTGTTTAAAGGGACACAGATTAAATCGTTTGGGTCTCGAAGAAAACCAGTTCAAAAAATGCAGAGAAATTGCTATTTCTCTGCATTTCTCGACATTTCTCTGCAATTTCTGCATTGAATTTCTCGACATTTTTTGTATTTTTTTTTCAAACTGAATAGGTCCATTAAACCCAGGAATAATTGAAATGATTTGTTTTCAGATTTATTTCAAGTTTCAATATAAACCACTTAGGTTTCCTATCAGGATCAGATCTAGCTAGCGGTTATCCGATTATATATTAAAATCAAGGCCTTGCAAATGAAGTTGAATTTCAGCAGCTGGCATCTTCTTCGCTAAACATCAAGCGTAATATTTTTCACACAAAACTACTCTTTTTCAAAACCAGCTTCTCACTTTCCATTGAAATCATTCATTATTAAAACTAACTATCTCGAGAACTCAAAAAAAAACAATCTAAAACACGCAATTATTCACACATTTAGTCCTTGATTCCGCGACTTTGTTCAAATTTCTTCAATTCACTTTCGACCAAATCATCTGATTCATCCTTCACTTCAATGACATGTTTCACTTCGGGTACATAAAAAGTGAGCATATTTTCGATTCCATTCTTGAGTGTCACTCCTGAAGATGGGCATCCGGTACAACTTCCTTGCATTTTCAATTGAACCGTTCCATTTTCAAATCTCACGTATTCAATATCTCCACCATCTTCTTGAACCATTGGACGGATGCGAGTTTCAAGGATTTCTTTGATCATCATCACAACTTCATCGTCGTCTGAAAATAAAGACATGCTTAGAAAAATCGAAGGTAATAAGAAGAAACATTAATTAGTTGTATGAACTCATTACCTTCCTCTTCCTCGGCTCCCGCCAAACTCTGCTCATTTACCACCGGTTTCCCAGATTGTAAATGATCAGCAATCGTCGAGAAGATCTCCGGTCTTAGAAGGGCCCAATCTACCTGATCATCTGATTTGGTGACTGTTACAAAATCCTCTCCAAAGAATACACGTTTCACCCCTTCAACTCGAAGCAATTTTCTGTAAATTAGATTAATTTACAGTAAATCACTTTCAAAGTTCTTACATTGCCAATGGACTCTGTTTTGCTGAACTTGTTGAACTGTAATCATAGGTCTTCGATGTATCCGGTAGAATGGCTTGACCTGAAACAAAAAGTTTACTAGCGTAAAAAATTACTTAGAGACGAGCTCCCACGGGAGAAATTTCGGAAGCAAAATTCAATTTCGATAGCTAACCTGGCAAAAATTTAAGGGATAACGGATTCGGTGTCTCCTGGACTTGTATGTACATTGATCTGCATGAAGCCAAAAAGCTTCTCGAACATTTTGATAAAATCCTGGGATTAAACATCGGGAAACTATAAAACTTCTAATATTTCCGAATTTCTGAATCATACTTCAAAAACTGTAATAACGGGTTTTCTCATCCGATTTTTCTTTAAAAAGCAGACAATAAAATCAAATTTGGAGGATCGTGGAACTGCTATTTATGATCACAAAAATATAAAGCTTAATAGTCAAATAATAATCAAAATATGAAGGAAAAAGCAAAAAATAAAAAAAGGAGATATTGTGTGGGAAAGGAGACAGAGAACAGAGAGAAAGAAAGAGGCAAAGTGACGAATAATAATAATTTTTGAACAATAAAAATTAAAATTGAAATCAATGATTATAACATGAAAAAAATAATGGATGGGGGGAGTCAAAACACAGAGCAAAAATTTGAAATGTGGGAGATGGAAATCTTTTAAAAAAATAATAAAACTGATCTGAAAATTCGTCTACACAAAAAAGACACCCACAAAGAACATTTTCAGAGATTCATGGGTGCTTAATTGTGACAAAATAAAAATAAACCAACAATAATGTCAAAACCCGAAATAATTATAATTTCTAATGAGACATCAATGAAGTTCCAAAAAACGGAAAAAATCGTAATATGTTTAGAGTGTTAGAAGAAAAATGACTGATTTGTGAAATAATGGAGCTATTTTGAGAAACAAAAAGAAAAAAAAACACACTGGGGGAAAACTAAAGTTTCATCTAATTCCATGTGGAATTTCCCCATAGACCACCGGATGGTTTTGAAGATGATTGTTGCTGTTGTTGAGAATTCATTGGAGCACCCCAGCCTTGTCTGAAATATTTTGAGTTAGAAAAAATACGTTTTCTGTTCATACTCTATTTCTGAACTCGAAAATTTTCTAAATAACTGTGATTTTTCAAATTTTTCACATAGAACGTTTTGTTTTTTCGAAATTTTCCAAAAAAAAATTGGGAAAATCCCAAATCTTGAAATCTTGTTTTATTTTTAAAAAAAGTTAATATAACGTATCTAAAAACGTACCCAGAGAATTGACTAAATTGAGGTGGTTGTTGTTGTTGTGGAGTCTGCTGTGTCGACTGTCCCAACCCATAAAATGGTGGTGGTCCAGGCGCTGCTGCACCTCTTGGAGCACCAATTCCATTCGACGAAATTCCGCCAAATCCTGGAGGTGGCGGTGGTGGCGGCGCACCATAACTAGCTTGACGTCCCATCATTGGGTTTCTCGATTGTTGTGGTTGTGGTTGTGCAGATTGAGTTGGTTGATATCCCTTCTGCTGAAGCTGATGTTGCTGCTGTTGCTGAAAAAATAGCCACTTTAAAAAAAAATTCGGAGAAAATAGGTTTACAATATAATTCTGCTGTTGTTGCTGTTGATGTTGTTGTTGAGCTTTTTGCAATTGCTTCTCATTTCCAATCAATGCGGTAAGGATCATATCTTCCTGTGGATCATTCTAAAAAAACGACAAATACTGGATTTTCACTCATTGCAACTCACCGTAAAACCACTGAACTGTTTCAATCCTCTTTGAGGAAGTTGTCCAATATTGGTCAAATGACCGAGAATCGAATTATCCGTATAAGACGGCGATTGATAGTAATTTGAAGCCAATGTAGATGCCCCTTGTCCCGGAGCCGATCCAGTGGATGATGAGGATGATTCTTGGTGTGTCAACAACTGAGCAGCAAGCTGAAATCGAATGTAAAACTTTATTCCCCAAGAAATTCAAACAAGACTCACTTGATTATAAACATTATTCGAAGCGGCTTGTTCCTGAATACTTGATTGCAATTGTACCAACAATGACTGTTGCTGTTGTTGAAGCGATTGCTGTTGCTGCTGCATCAAAGCCAATTGTCGTGTTTGCTGAAGTTGTTGTTGGAATTGTGCAGCAGTCGGAACCCCAGTTCCAGGTCCGGATGTGGCAACATTAGAAGATGAAACAACACCAGGGGTTGATGATTGAGAACGAGCGAATAATGGAACAGATTTCGAATCATTTCTCGAAGTAACGGTGGTTGTTTGAGCAACTGACGGCTGCGAGCTTGGAACAGATGACCAAATTGATTCTAAAGATGTTGGTGTTGCTGACGTATTTTGGCTTGAAGGTTGTGGTGGTTGAGAAGAAGCCGAAGTAATAGATGGTTTGAACATTGAATTCATCATTCCGGACCATAAATCTTGCTACAATTTAAGTGATTAATTGAAATCTTATTTTATCATTTTTTACCGAGTTAGTTTCCGCCGGTGTCGGTTGTGTGAACATTGACGAGAACAATTGACTGCCCCATGCCGGATCTCCACTCTTTTCTGAACTGCTTCCCCATATTTCAGCCAACTTGTTATCTTCCAACAATTTCAATCCTCCCAACTCGTTCAAACCACCTTGATTATTTTCATTATCAAGTCCAAACGGACGAATTACTGGTTGTTTCTGTGGTTGTTGATGTTGCTGTTGCTGTTGTTGTACCTGTGGTTGTGATTTCTGAATTGGCTGTTGTGGTGCTAACAATGGATTGATTCTTCTCAAGTCTGATGACTGAGTTGGTGGCAAAAACTGTCCGAATGCTACAGGTAGGTCGTCTGGTTTAAGTGGGTTCAAGAAAGGCGAAATCGGGAATTCATTTGGACGTGTTCCAGGTGCTCTAGAGAACATTGGTTGTTGTTGCTGTTGTACTGATTGCAGTGGTTGCGGCGCTAACGGAAACATCGAAGCTGTATTAGTTGTTGGAGGCATTGGTCGCGCAATCGGTGCTGGTGTCGATAATGGTTTCACACTTTGCAATGGTTGAACAACCGCAGATACGGGCTCCTTCTTCATCGGCGTCACTGGTGTAGTTGGCTTTGGAGGTGCAATTTCAACTCTCATCTGCGTTTTCAAAACCCTTGGCTCTTCGACAAATTTCGGCAATAGTGGAGCAACAGCAGCGTTCACTGACGGTGCATTAACAACAACACTTGGCTCTTCAACCACGGGTAGAGTTTTTGCGATTTGCTCCTGTCTTGCCGCCATTCTTTGCTGCCACACATTTCCAGTTGGAGTTCCTGATGATCCCGAATGGTTTTCTCTTGAATGGCTCTCCCGTTGCATTGACTTCAAAACAATATGTGATTGTGGTGCTGGTGGAATTGAGGAACTTTCATAACCACTTCGCGAATGTGCACCTTCCGAAGATGCCGACGATGCAACCGATGAATTTCCATGAAGAACCTTGAAATTAAAGATTTGTTGTAGACAAAAATAATGATTCAAATTTACCGATCGAACCGCATCATTAATTTGAACTTCTACGTCATTAACTAACATCTGAATTATAGCAACCGCATTTCGAACGGCATCTGGTGTTCCACGCACAACAACTTGTCGTTCAGCAGATGGATCCTTTCGTGCTGATTGCTTATCAATTTCTATTGTGGCTCCCGTCGCTTCACGAACTGCATTAATGTTGGAACCGGCTCTTCCAATGACTCTTGAAATAACAATTCCACCAACCGTCAATGTCCATTGTTTTTTGTTTTTCTGAAAATCATTAGCATTGCAATTTCTAAATATTCCGATCGAACTTACAGTATCAATCTCCAAACCGAATTCCGAAGTGACACTTGAAGTGGTCGACGATTCTTTCGTCGGAATCGGATTCAAATTCGATTGTACATTAACTGGTGCTGCAGAACTCAACGAACTCATTCCAACAATAGTATTCGTCTTAACTTCAGTCTTTTTAATAACCGGTTTGGCCTTCTTCCCACTCGCTTTAACCCATTCATCAGCTCTTGGTGACAAAGCGGTTGGTGACGGAACTGGTTCAGGAACCATTTGCTGTTGTGGTGGTTGAGATGCTGGTTGCACCGGCGCAGAAACTGTTGCCAATAACAATTTCGCTTCCTTTTCCCTTCGTTTCCTTTCTTTTTTCGTCACTTTTTCGACAACTTCCTCTTTTTTCGGCTCTTCAACGACAACCGGTTCAATTTTCACAGGTTCCGGCTCTGGTTCCGGTTCTGGTTCAACTTCTGGTTCTGCCTCCACTTCAGTTAGTGTTTCCTCCAATTTAACCTTTTTCGCATCCTTCTTCTTCTTTTTCTTCTCCTGCAGCTTTTGTTTCTTCGATCTAGCCTGTTCCTCTTCCTCTTCTAACAATGCCAACAAATCAGCGGCTGCTTTATCAGCAGATGCCGCCTGTGTATTCTTGGCGTCTCGAATCACTTGTGCACATTCTCGACACTTATCCCTAATCTCGTTATCAGCCGCCGCAACAATTCTCTCCAAATCATGATCGGATGGAAATTGTTTCGCATGTTTAACCATAAACTTCACCAAATCAACATGTCCTCGTCGAAACGCGGCAGCCATTGGTGACAATTTTCGATTATCGAAAGCATCTGGATCAGCATTGTGTTTTACCAGAATTTCAGCAGTAGCCATGTGTCCACCATTGCAAGCAAGCCAAAGAGCTGTACAACCCTGAAAAATTGAAATTTCAACTTGCAAAAGAAAAAAAAAACAAAAGTTGCCGATAAATGATTTTTTAAATGCTCAGTCGAGTTTTTGATCACTTCTATTTAATTTTTCAAATTTTGAAGTATTAATTCAATAAAAGAAAAAAAAGTGAAAAATATTAACCTTCTTATTCTTCGCATCCAAATGAGCATTTTTCTCCAACAGAAGCTCAACATATTTATCGTGTCCCTTGTCAGCAGCTATAGTCAATGCAGTATCTCGAGACGACGGTACCGGTGCGGCATTGGGATCGGCATTTTTCTCCAATAGCAAAGCTCCAACTTCTGTGTAACCTCCATTGGCAGCCTCCATGAGTGGCGTTAATCCCGTCTAGAAATTTCAGATTATATTGTACACATGAAACACAGGGATCTCGCCAATTTTACTTAAAAGCAAATTTTTGCCCCATTTTTTTAAAATTCGATAAAATAACAGACAATAGAAATGCTAACCTTTGCTCGATGCTCAACATTTGCTTGATGATTCAACAAAAGCTTCACAACTTCCGGTCTTCCTTGGAAACTTGCCAATGTGAGAGCCGTGTTTCTGAAAACATCGATTGTTTTTCAAAAAAGTAAAAATAAAAATAAATCCAACCGGTTCGTCTCAATTTGTGCATTAACATCACTTCCATGTTCCAAAAGAATTTTCGTCGCTTCACGATGTCCATTCATTGCTGCCAACATCAACGGTGAAATTCCCAACTTGCTACCGGTGCGAGCATTAATTTCACATCCAGCTTTCAGCAACATTTTCACAATATCGATATAACCGCCCGAAGACGCCAATGATAATGGTGTGTAGTCGCTTACATTTCGATGCTCCTAAAACAATAATTTTATGGGATTTAAGAAAAACTTTTCCCAATTTTCTTCAAATATTGCAAAACTTCTTTTTCACCTTATTCGCTCCATTAGCCAACAACAACTCGACAACCTCTTTCCTTCCACCTGAACAAGCCAACGATAAAGCTGTATCCTTGGTTCTTTCCGATTGTGCTTCCAATCCTGCATGATTTTTAAGCAAAATTTCAACAATTTCAGCATGTCCTGCGGTTGCAGCAATAATCAACGGCGTGAATCCCTTGATGTCTCGATGCTCAATGTTCGCTCCTTCTTTGATCAATAATTCAACAACTTCCTTGTGTCCATTGGCGCAAGCCACTGATAATGGTGTTTCAAGGGATGAATCAATAGGTTTGTCGACTCCAACTGTTTTCCCTCTGGAGAAAAGTATAAAAATTAAAAACATTTTCAGAAAACTAAAATAATACCTATCACTACCATCCCCTTCCGAATGAGTTCTCCTTAACGTTCCCGAGTTGGAGGTTTGCTTCATTTGTCTTCCGGTAGCACTTCCAACAGTCTGCGTGCTTGTCTGACTTGAAGTCGACGATTTTTTATTCTTCTGCTGTTGCGTCGGAACCCTTGTGCCAGTTTCTTTAGCTTTTTTAACCGCTTCTATGAAACTCAACGCTTCAGCGTGATCTTCAATCAGCCCTTCCAGCTCTTTCTTCAGCTTGTTTTCTGGAAAATTAGTAGGAGTTTTGCGCGAAAAGTAGAGAAAAAGTTGCTTACGTGTAGCTTCACTATTAATCAAAACTCGAACTCGTTTCGTGATCTGCATATATTCCGGCTGCGACATTCCTTTTGAAAGTTTGTTGAGTAATCGTTCACCAACTGAAAATAAAGATTATTTAAGACATTTTGGTAGTTGTTTAACAATTTGTTTTCGGGAGGTCCCGGATTTAATAATGGAAATTGTTTGTCGTAAAACTCACTCTCGATATCAATTCCATTCGAATCAACACACGGTTGGACACTAGCAACAAAGGCCATTGCCCAAGCATTGTCCTTATGTTCATCTGTTCGATTCTCTTGATATCTTCTTTCCATTTCAACCGCCAATCGTACCACCCCCGTATAATGATGATTTGTTACTGATGCCAGCGCTTTTTTGAGTTTTCTCGCCGATTCCAGCGTCTTATCATCTCCAATCAAATAGGTAGGAAAAGCTCTTCGCAAATCAAACTGTGGCACTGACGGATCTTTCTTCCTATCTCGAAACGAATTGCCCATCTTCAGAAGAGCTGCACGAAATGCACTATCCGCTTGTGGTCCTCCACCAGTGACACTCGCCGAAAATGAATGCGTACATCCATTGCCAGGTGATTGTCCACCGCATGAATTCGAACTATTACTGCCTGGTTTTTTAGCTGTATCTTTGGATAAATATTGCACTTGACTGAACAAACGCATCGCATCTTCTGAATGGAAACTTATTCCACTCATTGCTGCACTGGCCGCATTTAAGGATCCAACAGTTGCTGGAACTCTTGGCATATCTTCGCCATTGTTCATCTGCAAATTTAAAATTTTCCTTTTGAACAATAAATTAATTCATGACATAATATGTGTAAGGAAAAGAAACGAACTTGTGAAACTAAATTAAGAAACAATACATTCTCTTGAGAGATAGAAAACGGTAAGACAGTATGTATTACTGAAAGAAAACAGTTGGAAATGTTTGTAGACGAATATTATTTTTGAAAAGCAAGGAAATTTTGACGAACACGTGTAAAAAATGTGAAGGAACAAGGTGTTATAGAGAAAATTAACAAGAGTTGTTATACTTTATTTTTTTCAGTTAGATTCAGAGAAACAAAAGAGCAACCTTTAATTTTTTGTTGCTCATTATACAAAGTCTCCGATATTTTGCGTTTATCTTCATTGGATTGTGTATTTGAATGGGGAAACGGAATTTATCTTTTGTCCGGTTACCCCGGCAACTGAGATACGTCAAGAATGGTGAAAGCCGTTTAATTATAAACGAATATTTGGTTTTGTTTTCAAAGACCTTTCTTTTAAGAGTTTTTGCAATCATGCACCAATTTATTCGAATTTATAAATCATTTTCGTTTTGATACAAAAATCGGAAAGCTCGGATAAACCTTACGTTTTTTTTCAAATAAAAATGTATTTCGAAAAATAAACAATGATTAACATTTATTTTTAGTTTCCGTGCGTCTTTTTGAGACATTTTGTAGCCGGGTGCACGCAGTATACAGTAGAGCGAGCTTGCGAAATGAGTCATCGCTTTCTCGGATAATTATGAGACAGCGATTTGCTAACATTTTTCAAAAATAAGCGATGAAAAAAAATGTTAGAAATGTGAAAAAGATTGCTGGAACATTAGTTGTTTTTAAACTTCCTATATAGATCAAAAATATGTACAACGGTTCGCGCTCAAAAAAAAACACAGGTCTAAAACACATTTTTTCTATTTTTATCTCTCGACTTTTCCCTTTTGCGCTTTTTAAGGATAGAAATAGTACTTTTTGAGATTTTTTTCCGTTTCCCATGAAATATGTAGGACCATTATTAAAAATATTTTTTAGAGCTCAAATTATTAAAAACATTTATAGCATTTATTTCACATATATTTTGTAAATCTGGTTTTTTTCAATCACACAAAACCAACCTTGGCAAAAACCGAAGCCAAATAGGTCTGACTATCGATCCCAGTAGCTGCAGCTGCAGCAGCCGATACCGCTGCCGCCGCATTCGTCGAATGGCCCTCGTTATAATGCGCGAATGATCCCAACTCTATCGGATGTCCACAATACCTTTCCATTTCCAACCACCCATGCGCCACCGTTTCTGCCCATTGCTTAATACCGGGTGCTGGCTCTCCAAGATACATTCTATCAAGATCACTTTTATTTGGACCACCGGGAAATTTTATTTTTCCGTCCGGATGTGTTCCATAAACTGCCGCCAATGCTCGAAGTGCTGCTGTAACCTCTCGATTCTTATCTTCCGCGTTATCACAAGTAGTTCGTGAACTGTCAAATGATACCATTTGCCGTGTAAGTACTGAGTTTTCCGGTGAATTGGAGAAATCTCTGAAATTATTTGTTGGCTTATTCGATGCAACTATTGTTTTTACGTTTGTAGTCTCAACAAATGTTGAAGCATGTCAATTTCATGACTTGACACTGGAGAATCATTACACATATATTTACCGCCCTTCTTTCTACATCCTTGAAACAACATCATCATTTCACTCATTGACTGGAAATCCATATTAATAGTCGATGTCTGAGATTTTCGACATCAGGCCTATTGGCTATGGCACAGTTGCACCAACGTGAAGCTAGGATCTTGATATTTTGCATGATGGGTACCTAGGCCCCCCTTAGAAAAAAAATACATAATTTATTTGGCCACGCCCCCTTTGACCTAGTGAAAAAAATCCGGGTGGTCCCAAAATCTAAATTTTTAGTTTTAAAGATAAAGTCAAAATCTCTTTGGTAATCGATTACTCGCACATTTTTGAGTATTTTTCATGTTGACACCTAATTTCGAGCTTGTCGGCATCATGCCGAAAATTTGATTTTTCTCAAAAAGTGGCCCAAATTTTCCAGTTTTTCCCATTTTTCGATATGATGAAGTACTTGGCCCCGAATGGAAATATGGAAATTTTTAATCCTTATGATGTTTCTCATCAAATTCCATGTTGATTTAGCGGAATCCCTGTAACCTTTTTGGGGTTTCAGGGCAAAATAGGCGAGATTTTAGCAAAATTCCAAAGGGTCCCCCCTATGGAAAAAGTTTGCAAAAAAATTTTAAAATTTTAAAACTTGCCCATATTATCAGAGGGACTCTTACTAATAAATATTTAGTGTTTCCCAAAATATGAGCCATCTTGTGGACCTATGGACGATGTAGCAACAGCTCAAATACCGTCAGTCCCCTTACACAGAAAACTGTTGCATGTATTGGAAATCGCGATATTGAATGAAGGTTCTTTGAGCTGTTACCACGCGACCCATAGGTCCACATGATGGCTAATATTTTGGGAAAAAGTAGATATTTATAAGTAAGAGTCCCTCTGATAATATGGGGAGATTTTTAAATTTTCGATTTTTTATTCCATGGGGGGGACCCTTTGGAATTTGGCGAAAATCTCGCCTATTTTGCCATGAAACCTCAAAAAGGTTACAGCGATTCCGCTAAATCAACATGGAATTTGATGACAAACATAATAAGGATTAAAAATTTCCATATATCCACTCGGGGCCAAGTACTTCATCATATCGAAAAATGGGAAAAACTGGAAAATTTGGACCATTTTTTCAGAAAAATAAAAATTTCGGCATGATGCCGACGAGCTGGAAATTAGGTGTCAACATGAAAAATACTCAAAAATGTGCTGGTAATCCATTCCCGATGAGATTTTGACTTTATCTTTAAAACTAAAAATTTCGATTTAGGGACCACCCGGATTTTTTTCACTAGGTCAAAGGGGGCGTGGCCAAATAAATTATGTTTTTTTTTTCTAAGGGGGGCCTAGGTACCCTCCATGCAAAATATCAAGATCCTAGCTTCACGTTGGTGCAACTGTGCCACAGTATGTTCGACTTTCTGAGACATCGACTCTTAAAATTTTTTAAAAACATGTTTTGTCAACTTACCATATGACTTGGTCCAGAAACTGATGTCTTTCTTTGCGCACTCTTTTTATACGACTTTTGTCCTTGTTTGGATTTTGGGATCTTGTTGGTTTGCTCGTAACTTTTTGTGAACATTCCAGTCTTCGAAAATTCAAGCAACAAATTCAACAAATGAGAATTTCCATTTCTTGAAGCTTCGTAAACACATGTCAAATTATCCTTCAAACTTATTTTCGGATCAGCGCCGTTTTTAAGAAGATGATAGACTATTTCAATGTTTCCTTCAGAACAAGCAAGAGATAGTGCACACCACTGTCGTTCTTCTGGTACTTTGTTCACCTGAACGTTAATTTTATCATTTCTATAAAGACAATGATTTTTCAAAACTCACGTCAGCCTTTGCTGCAACCAAATACTTTACAATTTCAAAATGGTCATTCTTCGCTGCTCTCATCAATGCAGTTCTGTCTTCCATCTCCGCATCAACACTCGCTCCAGCCCTATGCAATGCTTCAACAACTTCTCGATGACCACAATCCGCTGCAAACGCCAACGCCTTATCCAACTGTTTAACCGGCAATTTAGGAGCTTTTTGAAGAATAAAGTTGACAGTATCAAGCAGTCCTTCTTGTGCTGCTTCAACAATTGGTGGAGTTTCACCGGCACTCAGGTCTGCTCCTTTTGCAATCAACATTTCCATTATATCGATAAAACCACCACAAGCGGCCACTGACAATGGTGTATCCCCATTGTCTTCAGCTTTCACATCAACTTTCGCACCATGTGCAAGAAGAACCCGGACCACGTCTGTGTGTCCTTCGCGTGCTGCTTCCATTAACGGGGTGTAGTTTTCATCATTTTTATCATCGATATTTGCTCCAGCTTGGATCAGGATATCAGCCTAGAATACACAAAAATTAATAAAAGATCGAAATATTTGAAATTTTGAAGGAATTTAGCCCGGAACTTTTTTCGAAATTTTTGGAAGCTTCCTTTCTAATATAATTTAAAAAAAATTAAACATACCAATTCAGGATGTCCACCACAGCACGCCAATGTTAATGGCGACTCAAAACTCTCCGAATTCAAATTCACTGGTGCATTCCAATTCAACAACAATCTAACAACTTCAATATGACCATCCATTGATGCTTCCATCACTGCTGTATGCAGTTCTTCCTCTCTCTCACACTTCTTCTCATGATCATCATCCGATACTTCATTCAAACTTTCCAACAATACATTAACAATATCCAAATGTCCTTTGTAAGCAGCCAGAGTCAGTGCCGACTCTTTGAACTCCGAATTCAAATTCAAGAACCGAGACTTGGCACCTCTTTGAAGTAACAAATTCACCATTTCCAATCGTCCACAATTTGCCGCCTCCATGAGAACGTCATGACCGTTACAATTGTTGACAGTTAGGGAGCATCTTCCGGATCTTAGCAATGCTTCGACGCACTAAATAGAATTTTTTAAATAATTTTAATAAATTCAAAAAATGTTAATTACCTCCATATTTCCAGCAACAACTGCATACATCAACGGTGTATTCTGGTTATTTTTCGATTTCGCATTTGCATCCATTCCCAACGCCAACAACTTCTGAACAACTTTTACCACTCCAGCAGCGGCCGCTTCCATAAGTGGTTGAGTATCAGCACAGTCACCTTCAAACTCCATTTTATTCAGGGTGGCAGCGAAGTCGACGAGTTCGATGAACTGAAAATATACTTATTTACATTTAAAAAATGAAAATAACTGGTCCGTACCCCAATGGCGCATCCCATCATGAGCAAACCGTTTTGTTGAATGCTGTTCATGTCAAGCGCTCGGTTACGACGAATCATGGCGGATTTCGATTTGTACTTGTCTTCAATGGGTGTTTCTAGAAAAATTTAAATTATCTTCGAATTTTTCCGTAGATTACAAACTTTTTAAAAGTTGTTATTATTTAGAACGCTGAAATAAATATTACTTTTTTACCTCATAGCGAGGCAGCAACCGATTCAAAATTCGAAATAATCGCGAAAAACGTGATATGTTATAATTTTCGAAAGTAAATATCAACCTTCTCAATGATGCATTTTTCTAAACATTTTGAAATAGGAAAAGTAATTACAAACCTTCACTTTTCAGCGCAATCCCACTAGGTCTTGATTGATCGTTAGCAACACGAATATCCTCTTCTTCTTCCAAGAGTTGTTCATCCGTCATTATATCACCTTCTTGTGACATTGCCATGATCGCTTCGACATGTCTTGAAGGTGGATAACGAATGCACAACGCCGCCATACACGATATCGCTTCTGCGGCGAGGGCGGTTGTCAGTTTCACCGGGTCGTAGGGAGCACCGTCGATGAGGAGGTAAGGGATTTCGTTGAAAGCGATTGCATTTCGAACCGCTTCAATTATTTCCATTTCCGATAGTCCCCGTTCCTGAAGACAATGGTTTATCATATTTATGTTTTTTTTAAAATTTCGTTTTCTATCAATGAGATCTTTCTAGACACTTTCATGGTTCTTTGGTCTTCTTTGAATCAATGTCTATTTTTCAAAACTTTGGATTTTTTTTGAGATACAAACTAAAGATTAAAATGTATTGTTGATGTTGTGTGTTACATACAAAATTTGTGGCTTATAGAAAAAACTACAATTTTGAGCTTTTTTTTCATGTTTTTAAAGATTACCTCGACAGCGAGGAGCAGGGTCTCGATCGAAGGATATTCGGCCGATTGATCGGACGACGAGGAAGAGGAGGAGGTGGAGGAGGAAGATGAGGAGGAGAAGCCAAGGGTTTTTGCAATTTTTGCAATCGTCGACTTGGCTGTCGAGTCGGTCACCGGTTTTGTTGGTACCGTCGTATCGCCTTTTGAGAAACGGTAGAAGAGGCAGTAGATCTGGAAATAAGATTCTTGGAATTTGACGAGAAGGATCTACTTCAAATAGCACGTTTTCAATAAGTTCAAAAAAAACAGAACATTTTTTAAACTGCTTACCCGACATCCGATGCTATAAAACATCCGGTAGTATCGATCACGTTCATTCTTCACCATATCCCCAAAATTCATCTCGTAGGGAATTGTCGGCTCGAAAAGAAGCATATTGGTAACCTGGGTACAGGTTTCCAACATTTCCGCCGCGGTTCGTTGATTCTTCATGCGTCGGTTCTGAAATTTTTTGTTTTTTTTTGAGAGAAAATTATTAATGTGTCTTTGATCTAACGGCACTGCTTCGTGCTCAGTGCAGATAAGTTATTCAAGATTTCTAGAATTTTTTGATAGAATATTTGGTATTCTCAAATTCTATCATTATAATGAATAGTTCTTATTATTTATTACGAACTATTTATGTCAGAACACTCCTCTTTTGAAAAATCAATAAAGGACGCCCGAAAAAATTATACAAAGAAAAAATGATTCCGTCAGTTTTTATGTCATTTCGCTTGTCGTATATGCATATCGATTTTTTTCTCGTCGACACGAACAAGCCCATTTAAAAAAAAATCCCATACCGGCGATGCGGACTTGTGCCGTCCTGTTGCACCAACAGCAAGAGCTGCCGGATCGCCATGTAGACGAGCGGCAAGCTCCGAATTCTTGTCGAGCGACATAACATCGACAGGCGTCGGATGCTCTTCGGTCATGATCGGCTTCCTTTCGGCTAACAAAGCTTGAGAAAACTTCTGAAATAGTCGTAGCATTTGGTATCGGCTTGCGAATAGATTCAATACGGTTGAATATCAAAATGGGTACGGAAAACAAATATTTTATGGGAAAAATATGGAAAAGAAGAATTTTATGACAGTATACCGTATATTGCACAAAAAAAACGAATACATTCCGAAACCGCACTACATCTGCTCAACATCTGCATCATGTACAATTCTATAGAAAAACGATGTTTACAAAAAATGTATAGAAAATGAAAGAAAGGAGAACGACCAGGAAACGTTTTTATTTGGGTTCGTTTCAAAAAAATATATTATAGGTTGAAAATTCGTTTCGAAGCCTATAATTTTAACTTTTTTCGTTTGTTGTTTTCGAATACGTTTCGCGAGAAACTATGATTGGTAGCCTTTAAAAAGTTAAAAAATGGTAATGAATCAAATATAATATTTTTTGAAATTTTTAAAATCTATCCTTTACGCTAATAACCTTCACAAAGTTCGTTGAATTCATTGTTTCGCAATTTTGGCTTCAAAAATAACACAATCTTTTTTTAGTAAGTACTAGTTTTTAATTGACGTTTTAAAAGCTTCACACAATCTTTAAAACCCTGAAGAATGACCATAAATGTGAAAATAGCTGAAAAATTTAAGTTCAAAAAAATTTTGGGAAAACTTTGTTCGACAAAAAAAAAACAATAACCAAAAGTGCGCCAGTGTCATGCATTGCGCGAAGAGGAAAGTGTGCTAGCGTCATTTTGGTGATTATAGTTTTTCGTGAGTGTATTGGATTATAAAAAAGGGAAAAGCTTGTATATTATGCAAATTCCATATTCTGGGGATTGCTAATCTAACCAGATGAACACACATTTCAAATGTAAATTGAATGAGGGGTTTGGCTTCGCAATGTTTTGTTGAAACATGTGATAAAAGGGGAAATTACTTGTATTGTCGGAAGTGTACTCTGCTGAATTTAAAGTGAGCTCTATCAAAAAATCTGAATACATTTTTATAATTAATAACCACAGTCCCCCACGTATGACCAATACAAAGTACGTGAGAAAACCATTGTGTGTTTTTATTAAAGTTACGGAACTGCAAAAAAACATAATGCAATTTTGATTGAAAATCTTGCAAAACGATGAAAAATCCACCGTGAAAAATATATGCCATGAAGCTTGAAAAAGAAGGCGGATTCTCAGAAAAAAACTGTGAAGAAAATCGTCGTTTTTCACATAAAAACAAAAAGAAAAATAAATCAACAAAATGCCGCCGTCGTCTCTTATCATCTGATCAATCATTATTTTTTTCCGAAGAAAAAAAGAAGGAAGACCGTTTCAGAATTCTTTCTACTGTTTGTTTAAGAAAGATCTAAAGGGAAGATTGTGAACGCGTTCAGAAAAGACGTGAAAAATCCACAAAACATCTTTTGAAAATTCATTCTTATTTTTTAATTGAAAAGAAACCCCCCAATTTTCGATTGGAACATTTATCGAGAATGTCAAAAAAGAATGTAAGAGTTTCCAGTGATATATACAATATCTCTTTTTTGTCAAATGAATGAATTCAGGTAGACTGGAAAGAATTGGAAGCATCGATTATGAGCAAAAAAGAGTTTAATGTTGAAAAATATATTCCGAAAGAATTTATTGAGCACTATAATGTGAAGAAACCAATTGGAATTCGTGTTCATAAACAGGATTGTCGGGTATGAATTGCCGATTGTTGTGTCGATAGATTTAAAATTTAAACAGACATAGAATTTTAAAATTGTTTAGGAATAGATTTCAGCCTCAATTCCATCAACTCAAAAATATAAAAACTATATTTATCCATTTCCGTTAATCATAAAACTTTTGGAATAGTCAGTTTAGTTATGGAGTAGGTAGAGAAAACAGCTTTTTTTCAAATCTCAAAGTTCAACGGACTATTATTTTGGAAAACTCAAAACCTGAAGTTATGACGATCCAAATGAATTCATTTTTGAAAAACTCATAGATTTTAATTTTGTTTTTGCTCGAGAAGTTCTGAAATGGAACGAAAAGCGGTTTATTATGATTTCTTTGTGAAGATCAATATTTTTCGTCGTAAAAGTTTTGAAACTTTTCAGATCACCCACGTTCTACCAGAATCCACCCTACAAGGAAAAGCATTTGTCGGTGATTCAGTCCTTTCTGTCGACAATAAGCCAATTTCGAACGGTGATGAATTACAGCAAAAATTGAAAGCTAAAACTGAGGTGATTTTATCTATTCAGATTTTTTTACTGTTCGTTCACCATATTTGGGGCCCACCAGATTAAGGGTGTGTTGGCAACGTTCCAGTTTTTCGAGCGCGTTTTGAATAAAAAATGAACGAACAGTATCTTCCTAATTTTCAGAAGGAACACTTAACAATTCGCCACTCCAATTGGTCATGGTGTTGTCATTTGAAGACGACAGTGGAAAAATTCAAAATTGACAGAGATGTGGAGAAGATTACCTCAAAGCCTGTTAATCATTACTTCGTGAGTTCACAAATAATTTCAGATATTTCACGGATAAATTATAGGTTTTGTTGAAAGTGAAGTCTGTTCCTGAGTTGCCACTTCATGATTTGGGGATTTCAGTTAAATATAATACCAGAGATCGATTGGAGGTAATTACGAAAACATTCCCATTTTGTCGGGGATTTGTCAACATTTCAAAAAATGATTTTTAGATCGTTGCGGTAAAATCAAACTCAATAGCATCTGTACATTTACGGCCAGGAGATGTTATTCGAGAATGTAATGATCAGTCAATTGCGAGCAAATCAATGTTGAGATTTTTGATTTCTGAAGGAATTAACAAATGTGGACAGGTGGGAACATGTTTTGAATTCGTTTACTTCCATCCATTTTCATATTTTCACTATTGTTTAAGGTTACATTTTTCATCGAAGCTCCAATTGGTGACTTCTCTCGTGACCATATCGAAATTTCGGATGATGTTGTTCAAATTGCCGATAAGGAGGTTTGAAGCGCCAAATCAAATTAAGCAAAAAATTACATTTTCAGATTGCAAGTTTCAAGAAAACTTTGAACAAAATGCGATCTAATCTAAAGCCTCATGATCCGAAAAAGCCTAACAAAAAAGTGAAGTATTCAGAAAAGGAAATGATGGAGTTCCAAATTGTCAGTGATGTTGATCCGACGAAACTGAAAACATGTAAAAATGCTAGTTGAATGAATAAGAAATAAATTCCTCGGGGTTTTATTAATGTCAGAACAAAACAAGAAAACGTCTGAAACAAAATCCTCAACTCTATTAATAAATAAAAACAAACAATTTGGATAAAGAAAACAAGGGTTCTTTGAAGCAATAAAGCAATTTTGAAAAAAAAAAAGAACCGGATATGAAAAATTTAATGGGAAAAATTGTATATAATTATGTTTATATTTCTTATCTAACAAGTTGCAATGTTTTTCCGGCAAGTGAATGAACATCGACAGTTGGATGAACTCGTTGTCCTTCTGTGGATTGGAGATTGATTTTTCCTGACCATAAATCGAGAGAGGAGCGGATCTGTAATAAAAATGTCATGAATTCGCAGTATTTTTTGCTGAATTCATACGTAGGATTAGGTCATTTCGAAATCTCAAAGTTAAGCTCGTTACAAAAAAAATTTGTTTTAAGTTAAGGCGACTACAAACCGTAAAAGCTTCAAAAACGCTGGAAAAAACACTTAAAAAACGAATATCCGAAAGTGCGTCAAGGCAAACGTCTATTTTTGGATACTCATTAAAAAAGTTAAGGTCGTTACACCTTCTCAAGTGAAAAAAAAAGTTAAACTCGTTACTAGGCTAAATCCGCGGTATCCCACCTATGGCTGAATTTCGAATTTCTTGATTAATCAATAAATCAATTTTTTCATAAATCGAATTGGAAATAAAATTGCCACTGTACAGGGTGTCATTTGTGCAGAGCAAAAAACAGTAAATTTTGAATGAATAATTTAATTGTCTTAAAACTTGCTGGAAAGTGAAAAATATTTTGAATGACAAATTAAAAAAAAATTCCTAATTATGTATGAAAAAATTGAACGCGCTCGATAATAACCCCATCCGAATACGGTAATTGAATAAAGAGAAAACTTGAAATCTTACATGATACAACAAATCAGCATATCCGTTCAATGTCTCATTTTCCGTCTTGATGTGTACTCGAACCTTTTTCGATCCATCAACAACAGTAATTCCTTCGAACGAATCTCCTTCCGCAAATAACCAGAGCTGAAAATGTTGATTTAACCAAATATTATTTCTTAAAAACTAACTTCAACTTCAGCATCTTTCACTGCACTCTTATTTGTCGCCGTTGGCGCTTTTCCACCAGCCGCTGGTTGTCCCAACTTAACAGGTGTTCCTGTGGCAGTTCCAATCTCCTGCACTTTACCTGCAACAACTTGTGCCAACTGAGAAGTTGCCGGATGAACAACCAAATGAACGAAAGCGGTATCAGTGGAAACCAACTTCGCTTGCTTCCGAAGTCGTTGGATTCTGTTGGTAACCTCTCGACACAATCCTTCTTCAACTAATGACTCATCTTCTGTCGTGTCAACCATAACAATGGTTTTCGCATCAGAGTGTGTTTTGTATCCATGTCCAGTTGTATCCGTTCCGTTCGCATAACTAACAGCAACTTCTTCTGAAGACAATTCATGTCCCAAAACTGTCAATTTTCCATCAGCTAAGAATTGTTCAAGTTCTGCTTCAGTGATTTTGTTTTTCAAGTAATCAGCGACTTTCTTTTGTTCGCCCTTCAGACGCGCACCGAGAAGTTTGAAGTTTGGTTCAGCCTGAAAACAACTTTTAATTAAATAACTTTTTTTTAAATTAAAAACGAACCTTGAGTGAAATTCCATATTTGTGCTTATCCTGCGACACCGTCAATTTTCGAACATTCAATTCCAATAAAATGTAGGCTTCCAAACTCTGAACATCCTCCAAATACTGTGAATCCCTATTGATAACAATCATCTCCTTCAATGGATATTTCACCGCAATTCCCTCTCGATCACGAACCAATCGAACCAAATCAATAACATTTCTCATCACTTCAACCCTTCGTTCAACCGTTTCATCGATCAAACTTTCATCTTGCGTTGGCAACATCAAGAAGTGAACAGATTCTTCAGTCGCTCCAACAACTTTTCTCAAATTTTGCCAGATATGCTCACAGAAGAATGGTGTAAATGGAGCCATCAATCTGACAATCAATACCAAAACTCTTCCAAGTGCAGCCAATGAAAATTCTTGATCTTCAACACCAGAATCACCTTTGACTCTTTTCCTATTCAATCGAATGTAGATATTGGTGAGGGTATCGAAGAACTTGGTCAATGGTGCAACAACAGCATACAATCGATAGGCTTCCATTTCTTTTCTGACAAATGAAACCAAACTGTTGGTGAATGATTCAATCCATCTGTCCATCACATTTTCACGGGAGTGGAACTTGTTCATCTCGAATGCTTTTCCAGTTTGTTGCTCGTAGAGCTGAACATTTTGAACGAAGAATCGATAAGCATTGAACCATGGAAGGAATACATCTTTCAATAAATCACGAACTCCTTCTTCCCTGGAAAAAGTTAAAATTTAATAAATCGAATAAAAACAAGGAAAAACCTGAATCTCAAATTCTCTCCTCTGACAACTGGAGAATTGATCAAATAAAGTCTCAAAGCATCAGCGCCATACTTATTGATAATTTCAACTGGATCTGGGTAGTTCTTCTTGCGTTTCGACATTTTTGATCCATCTGATGCAAGAACCAATCCATTGCAGATAAGATTCTGCAAAAAATTACAATCATGCACAATTTTTGTACCATTATTTTTAATAAACAAAAATTAAAGTTCTTCTTTGAGATTTGTCAAAATTCCGGAAATATTACCTTGAATGGTGGTCTGTTGAACAAAGCCGTCGACAAAACAAGCAAAGTATAGAACCATCCACGAGTTTGGTCAATACCTTCGGCAATGAAGTCGGCTGGGAACTTATCTTCGAAAATCTAAAAAACGTTCATTATTATATCAAAAGAAAAACGATTTACCTTTTTGTTTTCAAACGGATAATGATTCTGCGCATACGGCATTGATCCGGATTCAAACCAACAATCGAAAACTTCTGGAACACGTCGCAAGACCCCACGTCCTGAACGCGATGGGATGGTGATGTCATCAACACTGAATTTTAAAAAATTAAGAATTTTTAAAATAAAAACCAAACGAAATACCTTTCTCTGTGCAAGTCGGTAATCTTTTGACCCGAAAGCTGTTCCAATTCAGCAATGCTTGAGATAGCGACGACTTCTTCACCATCATCGCTGACCCACAAATTGATTGGCGTTCCCCAGAAGCGATTTCTGGATACTGCCCAATCACGAGCATCTCTCAACCAATTGGCGAATCTTCTGTCTTTAACGAATGATGGAACCCTGAAGTTAAATAAATTATCTCGAATTTGTCTCGTTTTTCGGGGCCGAATATTATTAAAACTGAAAACTTACCAGTATGTTTCCTCATTATTGGCCAATAATTTCGGAATAAGTGTTTCGACTCGGATAAACCATGATGGAACAGCTTTGTACAACAACGGGGTATCCGATCGCCAACAGAATGGGTAAGAATGCTTGCATTCTGTGCTTCTTACCAAATTTCCAGACTCCTTCAATTTTTTGATGATCAATTTATCAGCGTCTTTCACATAAATTCCTTCATAATCCGTGACTTCCGACGTATATTTTCCTTTCTCATCAACTGGACAGATCATTTTTTGATCCTTTGTGATAATTCCATTTTTCAAACAAGCATGGAAATCAATCTCTCCAAAATAAGGAGCTTGATGGACAACGCCTGTACCGGAATCAGAAGTGACGAATGTATCATTGATGACTCGGAATACATTTTGCTCTTTCCGCAAGTGTTCGAAGTATGGAAACAATGGTTCATATTGCACACCTTCCAATTGTTTTCCTGTCAGTTTTTCGATAACTTCGAGATTTTCATTCTTCAATTCACCGAGGCGCTCTTCAAGAACAACGTATTCAATATTTGTGTTTTTGTCTGAAATTTTTATTATTTGAGATTAATTTAAAAAATTTAATTACCTTTCGCAACAACATAAGTGAAATCTGGATTAACACAAAGAGCCAAATTCGAAGGTAATGTCCATGGAGTAGTTGTCCATGCAACCAAAAGCCTATTTGGATTATCTAAAGTTTTGAATCCAATGAAAACGGCTGGATCAACAACATCTTTATAGTTCTGTCCAGCTTCAAAATTCGAAAGTGGAGTAGCACAACCAGTAGAATATGGCATAACTTTCACACCTTTATATACCAGCCCCTTCTTGTACAATTCGCTAAACGCCCACCAAACTGATTCCATAAAAGTTGGATAAAGTGTTTTGTAGTCATTTTTGAAATCGACCCATCTACCGAGACGTCCCATTGTCACTTCCCATTCCGATGAGTATCTCATCACAATTTTCCGGCATTCACTGTTGTAGTTTCCGATTCCCATTTTGTAGACGTCACTTGGACCGTTGATTCCGAGATCTTTATCGATTTCATGTTCCTAGAATATATTTTACGTATGTCTTGATATGGTTATTTAACAAGTAAGAAAAAAAACGTACAACTGGCAGTCCATGAGTATCCCAACCGAATCTTCTCTCTACATAATGCCCGTTTTGATGAGCCCATCTTCCAACAACATCCTTGATGGTACTTGTCAACATATGACCGTAATGAGGTAATCCTGTGGCGAATGGTGGTCCATCATAAAATGTGAAATGTGGCCGATCTTTCGATAGTCTGAAAATGTTATAATATCTGGGAAAAACTATTTTTTAAAACTCACTCGACTGATTTGAGAAATGTATTTTCGTCTTTCCATTTTTGAACAATTTTCTCCTCTTCTTTCGAAAAGTTGATATTATCCGGAACGGTTGAGAGCCCGCTCATTTTGTTACCCTGTATTTAAGATTGATTTTTTTTTTTGAAAAAAAGAAAGAGAATAAAGGAAACGTGCGGGACTTTTTAAATACAATATTTAACACTCGAGCCGTTTGAAGGTGGTGAAACCTGATGCAATGAAAGATTACTCAAAATTGCGAAATATGTGTATATTGAACGCGTTCGAATGAAACTGAATGAATATTATTATCATTTTCAAAACACTTCGAAGCCATAAGGTAAAGATAAGACTCGTAAAAGATTAAAATTAAAAACTATTACGCTGTTTTTGCTGATTTCTCGGCATTTTATTCATTTTTTCACTAGGTACCACGATATGAAAAGATTATAATAATGTGAAACTTTATTTTGAAAATTTTTTAAAACTGAAAATGTCACTTTGAAACCGGAAATTACTGAGAAACCGTTGAAATTGGGGAGAAAATAAAAGTACATTTTAAAGGCGCGCACATTTAAATCGATGGGTCTCGCAAAGAATTCGCGTATTTTTATTTATTTCTTTATTGTGCATTTTTATTTGCAGTTTTCTCACGTTTCTAGCTTTTTCCCCATCTACAAATCGTTTTTATTGAATTGTCGCACATTGTTAATATTGAAATAAGTTCCTTTTTGAAAAATGTATCATGTTTAGCTCTGAAATGCGATTTTGGGGTGTTCGCACAGTTCAACTCGCCTCATTCGCCGGATTTGCATGGGGTGGTTCAAAAATTGATGAAGCTCACACACCCTCTCCTAGAACTTGCCCAATTCAAGTTCAACGACCGGAACAAGCTCAAAACGATGTTTTGTTGAGTCGAAAGGTTTTTTTTTATTTAAATGTTTATGTTTAAATTTATTAATTTTCCAGGTTATTAATCACTTGGACAGATCGAATTTAAAGTTGAGGTTATACCAATATGAAACGTGTCCGTTTTGCTGTAAAGTGAGATTAGTACATTTTTAAAAATGTTTTTTTATGTATTTTCAGGTTCGAGCAGTTTTAGATTATTATGGATTTTCTTATGAACTTGTAGAAGTGAATCCAGTGACCAGATCACAAATTAAATTCAGCACTGATTATAAAAAAGTATGTTTTCTAATTTTTTTGTAAAATTAAATTTTAAAGATATATTTTTAAGGTTCCTATTCTACGAAGCGGTGAAACATCGCTAACAGAATCGTCTTTGGTTATTTCTCAATTAGCTACTTTTATCCAAAGACCCGATCAGTCATTGAATCAAATTATTGAAATGTATCCAGGAGTTGATTCAACGAATGAAAAAGGAAAGAAAGTTGTAAGTTATCCGAACAAATATTTCATCATGAAAGGAAAAGTTGATGGAGAAAAGGATATGGCTTCAGCAAGGTTTTTTTATTGAAACCGTTTTCTAATAGCCTTTTCAAAGTTTTCAGAGAAGAACGCGAATGGAGAGAATGGGTGGACAATTGGTTTATCCATCTGATTTCGCCAAATGTGTATAGAACATGGGACGAATCTTTGGAGACATTCAGATGGTTTGAAAAGGTAGGAGACTGGAATCGAACATTCCCAGCATGGGAACGAGTTTTGGCTGTGTATATTGGGGCGGCAGCAATGTATGTTTTATCGAAAACTTTGAAAAAGAAGTGAGTTTTGATTTTTACAATTTGAAAATCAATTTGTTGTTCAGACACAACATTGTCGACGAACGAGAAGAACTCCGTAAAGCTTGCCGCGATTTCATGGCAGCAATTGGACCAAATCGTGAATTTTTGGGTGGTGAACAACCAAATTTAGCAGATCTAGCGCTTTATGGCGCAATGAACTCGTTTTACGGTTGTGCAGCTTTCAACGAAGTCGTCCTCGAAGAGAAAATTGCTAAATGGTACAAGAAAATGGATACATTAGTCAAAAATCATTCTGGAAGGAAACTTTTGGAAGATAGAAATACGATTTTAAATAAGTGATCATTGGCTCATCGGGTTTTTGATTTCTCAGAAATTTTTTTCGCGAAAAAGACTAGTTGATTGTTACAATATGGCTATATTATTATTATTAAACAAATATTAAATTTAGGATCTCAATAATCTAGCGATATTTTTGTTTTAGTTTTTTTTTTGCCTGTTTTGTTATAATAAATCAGTGTTTCATTTCTCTTTCACCATTGTTCCACCTGCACCGTTTTTGCGTCAGTGTGACATTGGCGCATTTCGAACACGATTGACGCAGTTTGTGTGCTGTCAATCAATAAGTGTCCGTATCTGAAATTCCGGCCGGTATACGTGGATTTTCAGCAGGATTTTTCAATTTTTTAGCGTAAATAATGGTGAATGCTGAAAATTCGCAAAATACGCCAGTTGCGTCGGCTGGAACTGTTGCTCAAGAGGTCGTTGGTATCACTGTTGAGAAAAGTGATGAGGTAATCGATAAATGACGTAGTTTTCTCGGAGATTTGCATAATGGACCTATTCAGTTTGAAAAAAAAATACAAAAAATGTCGAGAAATTCAATGCAGAAATTGCAGAGAAATGTCGAGAAATGCAGAGAAATTGCAATTTCTCTGCATTTCTCGGCATGCCATTTTTTTCGACCGAGACAGTCTTTTTCGGTCTAAATCAGATATGTTGGGCCTCTAAGGGCCATTGGGACTCACTACTAATTTTTTGGTAAAATTTCCACAACCATAGGCACAAAAACAACCATTTTTCATAAAATTGTTTAAAGGGACACAGATTAAATCGTTTGGGTCTTGAAGAAAACCAGTTCAAAAAATGCAGAGAAATTGCAATTTCTCTGCATTTCTCGACATTTCTGCATTGAATTTCTCGACATTTTTTGTATTTTTTTTTCAAACTGAATAGGTCCATAAAGTTGCGAATTTCTGTTGTTTTGAGCAAAAAATGTGAAAATTCCGAGAAAAATTATGAGAGGTTTTAGAGAAAATAGACGATGAAGAAAATGACGGGGCGAAATGTACATTTTGTGTGACGCCACTAGGAAATTATGTTTTAAACGATCAGACATCATAACTTCAACTTTTTTCTTAATATATTTAGATTCGTAAAATAAAAGAATGTCTTGTTCGAGAAATAATAGTTGAACGAAATTGAGGTTGTACCCGAAAAACACGGGATTGTGCCCCTTGACAAAATCGTTGCAAAACTGCTAGATTATATTTTAAAATATTCTTTTTTTGGTTCAAAATCGCTCGAAATTCCAGAAAATCGCCATCGAAGAAGGGGCACTTGGCACCAGTACCAGTGCTACGCCATCCGTTGAAGATGATGACCAGAGTGATGTAGATTCCGGCTCGTGGCAGGTTTCGGTAGGTTTAATTTTTTTAATATTTCGTTTTCTCCAAAGAAAAATTACGGTTTGTGAATGACACTATTCGAAAGATAATGTGTGATTCTTACACTCTAAGATTTCTTCGAAAAAAATAGAAGAAAAGTTTGATAAGCAATGTTTTGTATGATTATTGATCAACATTTGAATGGTGTTTGTTCGCATCAGAATACAAAAACTCGAGAAGGAAAATAAATGCGATAAAGTAGCACCACAAATATATTTTTTTTTTCGGATTATCCTTCTAACGACGTTTCTTACAATGTTATTGTGAATCGTAATATTTTACTTCAAAGAATTCCTGAAATCAATAAAATAAACAATTACAGTCTTCCTTATAGGTTAACTATTAAATAAAAAGAAGTTGATTTTAAGTCATTCTAATTTTTCCAGAACAACAATCCAGCGTTGTTGCTTCGTGTTGAATCTATGCTGTCCGATGGTAGTACCCCTGGAGAGATTCTTCGAAACTTATTTCCTCAATTGAATATCAATGCGGAACAGTATAGTGATCATGTTGTAAGTTTTTTGATGATAAGAAAAAAACTGGAATTACTTTTTTCCAGATACTTGGAATTCTCTCGGACATTTTGGATCGTCCACCAGTTCGTACCAAACTACCGCATTATAACACTCTTCAAGATGCCATTGAATTGTTCCGAACCAAAAAACGAATCTTGATATTGACAGGCGCCGGTGTTTCAGTTTCATGCGGAATTCCAGATTTTCGAAGCAAAGATGGAATATATGCAAGACTTCATAACGATTTTCCGGATTTGCCGGACCCTACAGCCATGTTTGATATTCGATATTTTAAGCAGAATCCAGCCCCGTTTTATGATTTTGCAAAGGTATTTTTTTTTTCAGAATTTTGAACTTAAAGTTATGAATGAGAGCTTTTTCAGGAACTTTTCCCGGGACAATTCACCCCATCCGTTTCGCATCGATTTATCAAAGGCCTAGAAGATAATAATCAATTGTTGAGAAATTATACGCAGAATATTGACACTTTGGAGCATCAAACTGGAATTAAGAGAGTTATTGAATGTCATGGTAAGTATTTTTGTCGATATTTGTTCAAAAATTGGAAAAAAATCTAGGGTCATTCTCAAAAGCATCGTGCTTGAAATGTAGTGCGAAATTCGATGGAGACGTGGTAAAAGACGATGTTATGAATAAAAGAGTTGCCAGATGCAAAGAATGCAAAGATGGAATTATCAAGCCAGATATTGTGTTTTTTGGTGAAGATTTGGGACAAAATTTCCATCGTCAAATGTCGGAGGATAAGAATAATGTTGATTTGGTCGTTGTTATTGGTAAACGTTTAAGAAGTTAATTAAAAACAAAATCACGTTTCCAGGTTCATCTCTGAAAGTTCGTCCAGTGTCACTGATCCCATTCAGCATTGACAAGAATGTTCCACAAATTCTCATTAATAGGGAGCCGCTTCCAGCATATCGAGCGGATATTGAATTGTTAGGAAATTGTGACGATATTATTCGAGAGATTTGCTTTTCACTTGGTGGAATGTTTGAAGAAGTGGTTAGGAGTTATGACAGAGATATTGAAAAGAAATCTGCAAAAAATGAGCAGCTAGCGACGAGAAAAAGGAAATTGATTGAATTGGACGAATTTCAGAAGGTTGGTTACTAGAATAGTAAATAAGATTTTAAATTGAAATTTTCAGCTTATGACTTCGTCTGAAGAACCAGAGTCTTCTGTGTTTGAAAATGATTCAAAACGCCCAAGACTTGATACAGAAACAACTCGAAGAAATGCAGAATTGGCGAGTTGCTATGAGATGAGATATGTGAGTATTGAGAAGAAATTACCGCCAATGTCGTGTGTACGTGTATCGAGGAATCAGACAGTGTTCCCGGGAGCGGAAATTACTTATGACTTGGAGGCGAAAATTGTTTGTCGAGCGCCGGTTCGACGAGTTAGAGGAATTGAGGGAATGGGAGGAATGGATGATGATTCGGATGATTCGGATGATGATGGATCGAGTAGTAGTGAAGATTCGGTGAAATTGGAAAGAACTACATCTGTGGATAATTTGGAGATTAGACATGATAATGCTGAAGAGGTGAGGAATATAATTTTTTTAAATTGAATTTAAATATGGTTTGAAATTGTGAAATAAACCATTAAAAAGCTTGCCGGATGCTCCCGTAACATTTCTTAGGAGTGACGGCTGCTGTAAGTTCTATGGAATTCAATATTTTCTTCCAGGAGACCAATGTTCAGCAGCTGATCGACCACTGCGACTCTTGTCCACCATTTCTCGAGTTTGAAGAATCAAACCCAATAAATCCAGTGGATTTTCGACAGGCTTGTATTGAACTAACACAACAATTTGATAAATCCTAGAAATAACTTCCAGTCCCGCAGTTTGTTTGTTTTTTTTTGAATTGTTCTTCGAAACAACTTTTTTTGTATATTCTGGCGCATTTCTTTTCACATATTATAATCTACTGAAAAATACCAAGAAAACTTTTGATAACTAATCGATTTAGGTATTTTTGCAAATTTGTTATCTATTTACGTTTTTTTTTGTTATTCGGTTTTTTCAGACATTTTTAAGAAAAATGAATCTATTAAATAGATATTTTTATAAGGATGGGAAAGGAAATGCACAATGAACTGAAAGAGTGATGTTTGACTGTGCACATTTGGAATCGCGCCAAATGTACCATTTTCCGGACGGTGATTTTTGGGTATTGTAAGTGTAGAAACTGAAAATTGAAAGGTTTCGATTAAATCGATATTCGAAATATCATTTTTGGATTATTATTCGGGAACACCCGCAAATTTCACAAGAAGTTTACCGTGTACATGACCGAAAATCAGTGGGTTTTTTCGAAATCACACTGTCACGATCTGCTCCATCGCACTGAATATCACAAATATGACGAGAAGATTCTGAAAAGTTTGGAAAATCGCTAAAAACTTCAATTTTGTAGTGAAAACCGTTTCGACACTCCGTTTTTGAAAATTCATCACTTTGGCCGGATTTAAGCAACACACAATCGAAGTTTTCACATTTTAGGACACGTTCTTCTGCAACAACAATATTAAGAAGAACATTTGGAAATTCTCACCCCATTGAAAAAGTTGTGCTGAAAAATTGAAAAAAGTTAATAATAACAAGGAGAATAAAATGTACATTTGACTTTTTGAAAGATTTACATGCTAGATAATATATGGAAATATGTTATCTGCATCGGAAATGGGTCAAAACAATTAAAAATAGAAGAAAAAGAAAAAAAAGTATTTTATTTGCAATTAAGGAATTCTGCAACACACGAACTAGCGCATTCGCATATACCTACTTACTGAGAAGAACACATCGCCAATGGGTTAGTGTAATGGTAGTGTGTTTGCAGCACGTGCGAGAGGTCGCGCGTTCAATCCCCCCAGAAATTTGCAATGATAGAAACTCGTGCAACGTCCGAGGCATTTGGAGAGCAGTGTCGCCTGAGAAGGCAGAACCCAACACTGCGCCATTTCGCCAGAAGATGGAAACCCGCACATTGTCTGAGCATTTTATTTTATTTTTTGAAATGGCAAATCGAACATTCTATTCGCATAGCGTTGCAATTAATCTGAGCGTGGTTTTTAGTGAATTACTAAATCTGAAAAAATGTGAATTAACAATTGACAACGAATTCTACTGATTTAGTTGGTGTGGCTTTGAAAACAATCCCATTAGAAAGGAAAACCAGTAACAGGGACGGCAACTTGTAAACTTCATAATCATAATGGAATGATGGGAGATTGGGATGATTGAAGTTCAGTTCAATTCCAGAATATGCTTAAACTTCCAATAGAAACAACATAATAAAAACTACAAAAAATCATGCTTCATTTATTCTTACAGATTTCATACAAAATATGTTATACTTGAAAATTTACCAATGATGACATTTTAAAAAGTGAAGGTCTTGATTTTAAAAAATACCGTTCCATAACCTAGAGAAGAACAACAGTGATGTTTTCTTAGGCTGAGCCAAGTAGGCAACCTACAAAGACTCAATTATAATTTTAATGAAAAATGCGAATTTTCGCGAGTTTTGACGTTGCAATACAAGTATCAAACTTTCCAGTAAAAGTTTGAGTATTTCCAATTGCAACCGATTAACATTATTGTGCGAAATTTGGTCAATTTCCAAACTTTGGCAAGTTTCTCTAAACCATTTTTATCTTTTTGATTCATTAGATATTTATTATTTCAAAGTTATTATTTTTAAGAACTTGGAGCTTAAGCAAACACCGCCGCGAGCAAGGACTTTTTTTCCTGACATTATCATCCATCCCGATCATCAAACCATTTCCCTAGTTAATCCTATTCTCTTCTCGCCGGTGGTATTTATAATAAATAATATCTGCTTATTTTTTCCGATTGTGTTTCTTCTTCTCCTCACACCTATCCGGTTGACCAAATCAAATGAAGAAGCTTCTTCTTCTTCTTCTTCTCCTTCATCATCCTCTTGTTCAAACAACAGAATTTTTGATCGAAAAGAGTGTAAAAGAAAGAGAGTAAAAATACCCCTCTTATACCTTTTTTTTCATTCTCGATCGCTTAATTATATTCGGGAGAAAAAGAGCCGCAGGGGGTGCACAGTTCGCCGGTAACGCGACTCAACTCTTCGCCGCAGCCGCGGACACACTTTTTTTGAGCTCAATCACTCTTGACATTTATATCCTCACCTCCTCCCGTTTTAGATAGCAAAAAAACGAACATCGGCTACGATTCAAATGTTTGTTGGTCACTTTCGTGAAGAAAACGAATTATGTGTCTTTTCTGCTCCTTTTTGACACATTTGTAGGTGTTTTTTGGTCTATCCGCTGATCCGTTTCACTGTCATCGGGTATTTCAAATGTCGCCTCTTTTCAAATTATACGGGTCGAACATATTTTATTTTTGAATACTTCTAGAATTCTTCACATTTACTGCTTTGGATATTACGGAATATCCAGAAACGTATCATTTATTTTAATTTTAAAATCATCAAAATGATAAATTTAGGGGAAAAAGCCACCGTAAGTATGTTGAAAACTTTTCCAATCTTTTTTTTTGGTATCTTTTGAAAATTTTCAGTTTTATTCAGTTTTATTCGGTTCAGTATTCTGTTGTAATTCGTTGAATTCCATTTTAAATCCTGCACTTTGCCATATTCTCAGAGAGAACCGGGAATTCCCGCAGACGCTCGCATTTAGCAATGAAATGACGTGAGAACACATATTAAATTCACTAAAAAAACCAACTGGAATTTGACAGTAAAATAATTTCTTCGTTCCTGAATTAATGCTTGGCTTTTATTTTCATTTGTGTTAGCTCCCGATTGTTATCGAAAAATTATGGGATTTAAATTATGTGATCTTTAAGAGGAGCAAATACTAACGGGTGGAGGCTTCATACTTTAAAGGAATGGCTTTAAAGAGCTAACGAATGCATCTGTGATGAAAATAGACTTCATTCTCATTCCAAATATGTTTTTAAAATTTTCTAAAACCACCTAGAAACCGAGAAAACACGCCTCAAAACAATGGCCTAGAAAAAGGGACCAACCGGCGAAAACTAGTCCGCAGGCGTGAAAAATCCAAAAAAAAACATAAATTAAAATGAATAACCATAAAAAAGGACTACTATAAGCATTCTTCATAACTATTTATTAACGAAACAAGAAAAAAGGCTCATAGGAAAAAGTTCGGCCAGGTGGCCCCTTTTTCTAGGCCATTGTTTTGAAGCTTATTTTCTCGGGTCAGATGGTTTTAAAAAATTTTAAAGCCAGATTTGGAGTGAGAATGAAGTCTATTTTCAGGAAAGGTACATTTATTATCTCCGTAAAACCCTCCTTTAAAATTGGAAACTCTGTTGCTAGACACGCGAATATGTATTACTCAAAAAACGAAAATTATAAAAACACATCTTCCAGCTCACTTTCACCAGAACTCAATTCATTATTATCTAACTTGGATATTGGCTTTATCCCTCTTCTTACAACAGCATTATATCAAAAATAAAGATATTTAGTTCATCAGGTTTTTTCCGATTTCATTAGCTCTTATAATTGAATTTATCAGAACTACTTGAAAATGTTTTCTTTCCACAAAGATTTTGGTCATGCTTCTTTTGCTTGTTATCAGAATGAAGAGTTGTTCCGACACGACATTACGTACATCAAAATTTCGATTGTACAACAGCTCTTAAGAGCCGCACAGAATGTGATTTCCTCCTTTTTTTCCAATGCGGCCGTCTATGTTTGACAGTCTAAAGAAGATTTACGAAGATTTATGCTTTGAAGTTTACCCTTTTTTTTCATTCCATGTTTTTTTCATCTCTTCCTGACACTCCTTCGTATTGTTTCATGTTTTTTTTGCAGTTATGTCAACAATTGTGACAAATAACGCAGGTGGTAATGGTGTCGTCGGCGGTCAAACGGGCACGCTTGCGGAGGGGTCAAAGAATAAACGAAGGCGATACTTTTCGACGGGGCGAAGTAGAACAATTGAGTTATCGACACTGGCTGAAATCGATGAGGAAGAGTTTGCTAGAGCTGGTAAATGATTTCGATTAATAATTATTTTTAATGTTAATTGAAGTTCACTTATATAATACTATATTACATATGGAATCGCTTGTTATTTTCAAATCTGCATCTTAACCTTAAAGATGGTGTTCCACCTATTATCACACTTGTTTTTATTTATTGACTCGATCGAACTCATACCAAAAACTAGGACGAAAATCTTGTTTCACTTCAGCGGCTCAAACTACAAACAGAAACTGTAGAAAAATCTAATACGCCAAACGTTGTGGCTAATGCGCATGGCGTCGGGTTTGGCGGGAAAAACTAGGACTAATGAAGCGTATTTAGAGCTTTTATTTTAACTTTAAAATTTAGGCTTAACTTTGGACAATATTTGCCACATTACCATTGCAAATTCTCATTTTCAGAAAGTAGTTTGTCTCAAGCAAGCCGTGCAATGACAACCAAAGATGACATGTGCATCGGAACTGGAACCGGAACGTACAAGTCAATAAAAAGAGGATCAGTGAAAGCACAAGCAATGAAATTGAGTGAAAGGCTAGCTCAAAAAGGTATTGTTAATTGTAATTGAGAAAACTTTTCTATAATATTAATTCGAAACAAATTTTTTGGTCGTTCATTTCTTTGAGCCATTTTTTCGTTTCCAGTGGCCGCTGAAAAGGCAGCAATGGAAAAAGAGAGCTCAGAAGAACGATTTAGCGGGCAGAAAGCAAGTTGTTCGGTTCAACCGAGGCCTGTTGTTGCTGATGTAAAAGTTCGAAGGAATCTGACGGAAATTCGGAGGGTGAATCCGATGAGTTATGAGGTGAGATGATAGTATAATTTTTTTGTGCTGATGTGGCAATTTCTTCTTCGTTTCTTAATTATTTAGGGTTTACTTGAAATAATCCCGCTCCGAAAAAGTTGTAAATTGTATTATTTAAAGAAATACGATAAGAAGAACATAGTTGTTTTTTAAAAAAAAATATTTCCGCTCCTGTCAACAAATGTCTAATAAATTCCGATTATTTTTTTTCCAAAGACAGAAAGTTTATAATAAAATGGGACCTAATTTTGAAACTTTCGGTAAAAAATTTCAAATAGTACAAAAAAGTCCTAAAATTGGTGTCGAAATGTCTGGAGGTCATTTGATTCCCTTCTCATCTGACAACAACATCAATTCATTTCACTCATTTTCGATCGTCTATGACCCTTCTTCAGCATACGGAACACTTTTGTAATACATAAGTGGTGATAAAAAGGCATCCAAAATGCAATGAGGTGTGCTTGCTCGGTGAGGTTCAGAGACCTTGTGTTTATTTACATCTTTCCTTTTTCCGACCAAACGAGACTGGCGGTGACCGGCGGATGACAGTTTATGTGATATATCCACTTTTTCATTCTATCAAAAGCTCACCGTATTACTATTATTAGTTCTTATTAAAAACTTTATTTAATTTATTCGTTTCCGAGAATATGGCTACATATTCGTATGCTGAATTTAATAAAATTTTCAACGAGCAGAATAAACTCGAGCGACAGTTACAGCGGAGCGGGGTTTGTAGTTATTTTTTATTTTTAGAATTATTTTTCAGGAAGCTGAAAATAAAAAAAAACAGTTGTAAAATGTGCTATTTTCTATTTTCGGTAATGAATTATTTTTAGATGATATTTTCACAAAATTAAAGGCAGGCTATCACTTACTATAATTTGCAGCACTCATCGCGAAAAAATGCAGTTTATGACAATTAGACCCAATTTTTGAAAAATATTAAAATTTTGATCAGAAGACCAAACATTGGATGGTTTCGAAAAGTTAAGTACTCTATTTTTGTAGCAGAATAGAGCGCACTTGCAGCCACTGTTGTCCATCTTCACAAAATTTTTAAATAGTGGAAATATCATGGGAATTTAATAATAGATAATGTTCTCGACCACACATAAAAATAATATTAATTATAGCCAACAGAGCTGAATGCGCAAGGAATCGAATGGGCTCCCCATCATCAACAACATCAACATCACGAATTTCAGCCAAGTTGCTCTGTTCAAACTAGGTGAGATGCGTATCATTTATTATTCAACTCATGAATAAGCCTTAAGTTTTTTGAAAGTGTTCAAACAAATATTAGCATTGACCGAACGTTATTTCTTGTGTATTGACTAGTTTTTTGAACGTAATATTTTTTTTAGTAATATTGTCAACTAAATTATTCCCAAATTCATTTTCCCGCAAATTTTCCAGTGTGTTGAGTGTCGGCAGCCGCGTGCGTGCGTGCGGAGCGTCTGTGAGGTTGGGCAGCCCTCAAAACGCAATGATCAAGAATAATTGAGTTGACAATATAACATTTAATGGCAACATGATGTTTCATAACATTATTGTGCGGAAAATGTCTGAAGGTTGAATTTTGAGGAATTTTAGGAATTTTTTGGAAAAAAATTAGTTGGCATGAATTACCATGAAACTGTTTTTAGTTTACTGTCAAATTCAGAAAATTTCAGACACCCCCTCTCCCGATCAGCTTCATTCGTTACCCCTGCCCCAGTATTCGTCTATAGTATGCCAGCTCCACCAGCATCCCAACCAACCGACCGATTATCAATGATCGACAGCAGATGCGAAAGTCGTGTTAATGCGGGGAGTTCAGCTGGCGACTATTCCCTTCCAACTGCCGTTTATTACATGCCTCCACCACCACCGACACCAATGTTTGTTCCATTTGTTCCAAACTCTAAAGGCGGTGTCCCATTTGATGGGATGATGATGATGGCACATCCTTCTCAATATACTCCACAAATTAATTATGATATGGGATTAACAAGAAGTCAAAAAATGCTCCAGAATCATATGTCTTCGAGACGAAAAAGCTGGTGTTCCCGAATATGTTGCGCCGGATTAGCACAAATGCTTTGGACTATTGTTTGTATCATTTCTTTTGGAATTATTGCCTCTCTTATTTTGGCACTTTGCTATATGTGAATACCTCATTTTTTGCTTTGGAAAACCAATTAATTTTGAACATTCCAACTAAAAATTTATCGATTAAAGACTTCTATTAAAGAATAAAATGAAAATTATATTGATGATGAGGAAGAATAGTTCGATGAAGCTGACAATTGAGACGCCACATAGGATACTCAAAATTCCGCCGAGGTAGGAGAGAAATTTGTTAAACTGCAAATTGGATTCCAGTTGTTTTAAAGAAATACAGTGCGGTCCATAATGATAGGGTCATCCCAGTTTTTGAGACTTCTAGGAAAACAATGAATTTTTGGGGAAATTGGTTGTAACCATGAAATTCTACGACAATCAAGATTTTTTCTGAAAATCAAGTTTCAGAAGCTTAACGGATGAACACAAATATCCGATCGGTTGGATTATATTCGGAAACTATTAAGACGTTCTTTTTCTACAAGTTGCGGTTGTTTTTAGCTCGATCTAGAATCTTTTTGGGGTAATTATAGGAATGAAAATGTCAACTTCAGTCTAGACTTTGTTGTGATGGTTCTTAACAACAGAGTGAAACTTTCAAGATGGTTCTAACAGCTCAAAATTAAAACAAGATTTTTTTTTGTTTGTTTAAACCATTTTCCAATCAATTTTACCTTAGGACACTTAGTTAGGGCATATTTAGACGATTGTGTTTCAGTATTATCATTACGGGCCACGGTATTTTTGCTATTTCCTGCTAAGATTCACGAGAAAAATGGTATATACATAAGTTTTGCCGTAAATTGCATGGTTAAAACCAATTTCCCCAAAAATCATAGTTTTCCTAGAAACCTCAAAAACTGGGGTGGCCCTATCATTATGGACGGCACTGTATATAAAGGCTTACATCCATGGTAGGCTGTTCATCATAGACGAGGTAGTCTAGTTTTGGAAGACCTATTCGAAGCCAAACCATATCATTGTATTTATTGTAACAGGCGGTTGAATTCAGGCTTAATTCACATTCACTGATCTGAAAATATAATATCATTTTCGAAATATTTTTATGTAAAGTGGATTAGTAATCGGAAAGACATCCTAAGACCAAACGTAATGGCGTTTTTCTTTGGTAATGTAAAGTTTCTTCTAGTTTTTTAAATTGAAGATTATTTACATTATCTGTAAAAGGAAGTCTTGATAATTTTGCAGAATACACAGTTTGAGTACACGGATTCGGGCAATTACATTGTTTCCATTGTGATGGGTCACCATTTGCGTCAACGTAATCATCGATGCAAGACTCTAAAGAATTGAAATAACATCCATCGGAATTATTTGCTCACTTTTTGAAATATTACAAGCACTCGCTGTTTCTGGAATCGGATATCTCGGATCCATGCAACCACATTGGTCTTCAATCACATCTTGATAACACGTTCTTAGGCATCCCTAGAGTTTCAGATATTTTCAGAATCGAAAAAATGAACTCACGTTTGTGGTATAATCACCAGCGTAATAATAATGTTGATATTCACTTTTTGACTTGACACATTGCCCATATTTCCCGCCAAGACGTAAGTAATCTTCCTGAAACAAAAACCCAAGTTTTTCAAAATTTGAAAAGAATATTTACACGATCTATAGCAATACTGGAATGATATGACGGCGCATTATTAACACTGACTGATTCAGAAGTGATTGTTTCATTTTCAGTTGCTGTGAAAACCATGATAGATGCAAATTGAATCCACGGAAGGTATTCGGATTGGCCAACACTTATTTGCATTTCAAGGCCTGAGAATATTTACAAGAGTTTTAGTAAGAAATTGTTGAGTACCTGCTGGATAGCCGGTTCCTCTTGCCATATATTTAAAAGATGAATTCATGTGATTGAAAGTGAAACAATTTCCAAGTGTTATATCGTTCCATTGGTAGAAATTTGAACTGAAAATTAATTTTTAAAAAACTTTTTTAAATGATTAAAAACATTTTTCCGTTCTTAGCAGTTTACGTCTACATGTAAGTTAGACTCATTATTAATGTGTCTTCTGAAACTACTTACTCCAAATCAATCAATTGTTGTTCATAAGCAACCCAAAGAAATAAATCAGCTACATTCCAAGACAAATTCGTTCTGGTTTCCACATCATAACTTCCAATAAGAAAAGGAATAATATCCTGTGCCAATGTTGGATCATTGCTTAAGTCATTCACCATTTGGTCAAGTTGGTCTTGTCCCATTGAACCATATGTACCGTTAAGGATTTCGTAGATAAGTTTGTCTGAATTTTGATTTGAAAAAATAGCGTCTATGAATCATACTATAATTGCAATTAGTTCCATACATATCCGCACTGCAAATACAGTAGTAACTTCCTTGTGTGTTGACGCACTGTGCTCCAGAATCTTTCGTTGTGCATATAGTCGGATCTTCTAAACATTCATTGACGTCTGGAAGAAAACATTTGAAATTGATATAAATCATAGGTTCCTTCAATTACCTTCCGTGCAATTCCTTCCCTGCCATTGTGGTGTACAGGTGCAGTTATAAGAATTCGGTGGAATGACTATATTTTCACATGTTCCGTTATTTGCACAGGGAAACTCATCGCAATAGAGTCGTTCTACAAATCTCTGTTTTTAAAACACATGGAACAAATCAACCTGTTTGACATAATGTTCCCTTCCAATCAGGGCCACATGCACAGGTAAACGTGCTGTCTAGCAGATCGTAGGATGGAATACAAGTTCCATCATTCACGCATTGATTTATATAACATGGGTTGAATGCTGAAAATTAAATGTTATTGATATCCTTGAATATTTCAAAAGACTTTGGCAGTTAGCGTCCATGTACAAATTCAGACATTCACAAGTATACGATCCATTTCCGAGGTCGTTGCATGTTCCACCGTAGAGGCATGGATTTGTAGGAGAGCATGGGGAAGCGACTGAATTGTAAGACAATTTTTTAAAATACGAATGATATATTTCTAAGCTTTCAAAATAATCGATGGCTGTTTTACAAAGGCAATTTTAAAAAACTGACTCATAACATTTTCAGTTGTATTCTGCTTGACGCAATAAAGTATTAAAGGAAGGCTTTACGGAGCTAATGAGTGCGTATGGGATGAAAATAGATTTCATGCTCATTCCAAACATGTTTTTAAAATTTTCTAAAACCACCTAGAAACCGAAAAAACGCTCCTCAAAACAATGGCCTAGAAAAGTGTCAACCGGCGAAAACTAGTCCGCAGCCATGAAAAATCCAAAAAAAAAAGAAAAACATAAAAAAGAGACTAATAATAGCATTCTACATAACTATTTATTAACGAAACACGAAAAAATTTTATTCAAAAAAGTTGGCGGCCCTGTTTCTAGGCCATTGTTTTGAGGCGTATTTTCTCGGCCTTGAGGTGGTTTCAGAAAATTTTAAAAACAGATTTGGAATGAGAATGAAGTCTATTTTCATTTAATGCTGCATTTATTATCTCCGTAAAGCCCTCCTTTAATGTATTTTACGTGTGATGTTCACAAAAATGTTTTTTTGTAAATTTTGCACCCAACCTCTTGACTCATAAACCTATTAAAAGATAGACATCATTCAGAAGTATTCAGCGACAAAGGACATAAAAAATTGTTCGTTAAAGAACACACCCAATCATTAAAAAACATTCTTTAAAATATTTTTTCTGCGTGCAAATGTTCTGTAAAAATAACAATGATAAGAGGTGTGAAAATTATCGCACAAAAAACGTTCAAAAAGTTAACTTACTCATCAAAGAGAGACATTTCAACAAGTTTTTAATGATGTGTCGGAAAACCATTCATTCTTACAATATTTTAAAGTCAAATATATGTGTCTCTGACATTTTTTTGTATTTCTTCGTTATATTGATATTAATTGTTCAGATACAAGAAAGTTGGTTGAATCAAATTTGTTTTTCTAAAACTCTATCACCTACCACAAGCAACGGTTTGATTAGTACTCGGACATGAACAGTAATGCCCAATTTGATCATCTGTCACTCCACACGTTCCAATACCGCAATCCACCCCAGAACATGGCGACAAAGAACTTGCACTTCCACAATTTGTTCCTGTTCGAAGAGGACTACAAATGCATTCATATGCATATCCCGATGTTTGAACGCATTTTCCGTAATCACTTGCTTCACCGCAAGGATTGCTTGTACACATATCATTAAGAGTATAAACAGAAGCCATGCCTTGGTTGACATTAGCGTATGCACATGTTGCGAGAAGTGTTGAAAGAATTGCACCAAGAAGTGCCAGTACTGAAAACAATCAATATTTTTGAGAATTTCGAATCAGGGACAAACATCCTGTTGCTGTTGGTGGATCTGTTAGCGTATTTGAAGTTGAAAACATACATTCCGCTTGTGTTCCACTCATTGCTGAAAACAACTATTTTTTCCAATCGAAAGTATTCTTTAACATACTTGCTACATCATAAGTGGACGTCGGATTCGCTGTTCTATATGTTACAAGAGCAGCTGCACATGCTGTTCCAGTTGTGATCGTTGTTGAATAAACGTAGTAGCCAGAGAAAGAAGCGGATTGATCATCAAAACATCCGGTATAAGTAGTAGAAACTGAAAAATTTCAGAATTTCTTGATAGTACTATATTTTTTAAAACCGAATCTCGATGTTTGACAAGTTTCACCATAGTAATCAAAAGGACATTGACAATACGGAGTAGTTTGGTCAAAAAGGAGAGTGCATGTCCCACCATTTGTACAATAGTTTGAGCATGGGTCACCAGCATCTTAAAAACGAATATTTCACTGACAAAACATCTGGAATTCTCACATTGACACTGATCGCCATAAAATCCGGTTGAGCATGAACACGAATATGTTGAGCCAGAAGAAGTGCAGACTCCGTTTTGAAGACATGGTTGCGGGGAACATGGATCAGTTGTTACTGGAAATACGCGGTTACAATTTTTATCTGACAATTGAAACCTACACATCGTGCAATCAGTTCCAGTATATCCTGGAGCACATGAACAATCGGGAACATCGTCCACCATTGTACATTGTTGATTGGAAAGTGTACAAGGCGTTGGTGTACAGCTTGTAGGGCCTGGAAATTAGATGATATAGGTTTTAAAAAAATTCAAAATAGACATGTTTTCTTTAAAAAATTAAATCGAGAATTCAAATTTTTAGTCAGATTTATCGTTGTTTAGCAAACGAATAGCAATGTTCCAAAACTAGAGCTCATTGTGTTTCTGAAAACCTGCTGTTTTCGAGAGCTCTTGAAGGATCTTATTTTCAGAATATTCCTCCCTGATATTACGAAATATTGAAAATAACAAATTAATTTCTATTTTTTATGTTCGCTGGCACGAAATCCAAAGTTATCAATTTACGACTTTGCGGGAGCACTCGTTCTTCAACTATTATTATGTTTTCCCATTTTTTATCGGTACAAAATTTATTATTGTCACAATATACTTTATATGACCAAAGTACAGAATCGTGTTAACGAAATGAAGCAGTGTTTAAATCATGTGCTCCTTAAGATTCTTTTTTATTACTTCATAATTTCGTTTTTTCCAGGATGCAAAAAATGACGTAAGATTCGAGTCAAAACTCAAATTTAATTGGCTTCTAAAAGCCATTAAAATATTTTTATAGTGTCGATGATAAGAGCGAAGTTTGTGTTTGCATTTAGACTACCATTATAACTACCGTTGGCTGAAAAGTTCAAGGACAAAGGAAAAATTTGAAATATTTCAGAAAATATATTTCAACCTTCACATTCGGTTGCTGAAACTTGTGTTGTTCCAGCGGCACAGGTACACGAAGCACAATCAGTGGAACTTGTTCTGTTGGCTGGGTAGCAGTAACCATGGGCTCCACAAGTGTACGGTGTATCAGAATAAATTTCTGTGAATTGAAGAAGAAATATGAAAAATAAAAGCATGAAGTCTGCGAACTGAGAGCCAATGATTCTTTTTTCTATTTTTCTATGATATTTGACCTTGGATACCATTAATTTTTTAAAGGAGCGATTATGAAGTCGCAGCTATTTAGAGAACGACGTTGGTAGGCAGAATTTTTTGTTCAGAAGTACATGAAAAAGTGTTCTTTGGACTTATTCTTCCTGTTCCAAAACTTTCAAGGAAGTCACGTAGAAATACTGATCTTTTGATAATGCATACTGTCATGTTTTGACTTCGATTAATCGAGCAAAGAATTTTAGTTGAGTCTAAAATTTTCAAATTGGTTTCGAAACTTATTTATTTCTTGGTTTGCTAAAAATGATACACCCCGTAAAAAATCATTTCATTGTGCAATCAACCGAAGGATTCTGAATTAAAAATATTATAAAGAACACCAATTAAAGGAGGCACACAATTCATTATACTCAATCCAAATGAGCTTTTAAAATTTTTCAAAAATATGTAGGTGTTAAAAAACGCGATTAACAATGGCTTTGAAATATCTGTCCCTGGCCGAACTTTGTTCCCCGGGATTATAAAGTTTAAAAATAAAAATTTAAAAATTTTTTATGGTTGCGTCCGAATTAAACGCTCACGGACTAGTTTTCTCAGGATCGTTATTCTTCTAGGTCATTTATTTGGACAGCGTTTCATCACCGAATCACGGTTTGTAAAAGTGAACGTACACTGAGGTTGAGGACTTTCTAGCGGTAACCTTTTTAGAGGCGGAGTTTGAATGCAAACAGTGCACATTTCTCGACTCCGCCCACTTCATTATTTTATAATTTTTTAATTATTTTAAAAGAATAAAAATACAATTTTCTCGAATTGTGCTTATCGACTGAGGGTGCTTTTCTCTGAATTTAATTTTGGTCCAAATGATGTTCAATTTTTTTGGATAGTTTCAAAATCAGATTTTAAAAACACTTCCGAATTTCAATCACTTTACTGATCCTTGTGAATAAATTCATTCACTAAACTGCAAGTTATTTCTGAAAGTTTTGCAGACTTAATTTATAAATTTTTCACAATTTTCTCGTTCAGCGAAAGTTTTTTTTTCGTATTTTTTCGAAGCTGTCTCATTCTTGAATTTTCAATTGTAAAATGAGAACACCTTTTCGAAAAAAAAGACAAAAGAAATTCTAATGTGTGTTTTGAGCTGAGAAATCATGGTGGAAGCTCGAAAAAATGTGAATGGAAATTATGTCATGACCAGATTCAAAAAAAATTGGCTGAAAATGGAATGAGTCATTTTTTCGGAACAAATTTAACTTATTCTCCAAACATCAACAACAAATTCTGTTCCGATTTTTTTAAGCCATTAAAAAACTTGTGTGGGTTTTCCCCTCCTTCGAAAAGAAAGTGAACTGACTAAACACTAATAAAAACCCCCATCTTTAAGAGCTCCTCCCCATATATAAATTGATAACCAAAAATCAAGTTTATGTCCCCGAAAAAAAGGAGCAACAGGGTTTTGTTTTCAGGGTAAAACCGGACGTTTTTGTGAATAATCATGGGTATTCAAAAATGGGCTGTTCACGTAGGTTTTGCTGTTGAAATTCTAAGAAATATTTATTTTCAGGTCCACCATTTATGTACTGCCAGTTTATACTTAATCTTTATTTTATGCGTTTTTATGAATTTCTATGTTTTATTAAGTCGTGAAGACACTATTTTTTATCTCAGGATTTATCATGCGGTAAATCAAAGGATATCAGATGTTTAGAAATTCTAAATTTCAGATTGTGTCTCTTTTGATGTTCGCTTGTGGAATTATACAAATTGAGTTTTTGTTTCGTACAAGGAAGCTCCCGAAATTGGATGAACCACATGGAATTCCAGATCCAGCGTTGATTGGTGAGAAATTACCTCCATTTTTTGAGGTTTATTCAGCAAAACTGATATTCTAGTTAATTAAAGTTAATTAAAATCAATTGTTAAAGGAATAATTTAGGCTCTTCAAAAAAAAAACGATTTTCATATCAAAAAATTAAAAAATTCTTCATAAATATTTATAAAAATCGCGCTTTTTCTAGGCCAATGTTTTAACCGAACATTCAAACACTATAGACTTCAAAAATGACAAAATAACAAAAAAAAAGTAAGAAAAAATTGAAATTCGAAACTTTGAGAATTTTCAAGAATTTTTTGTATATTGCAGTTTGCTTGCAAGGTTTTGGTTTCAAAACATAGGAAACTTTCTAACAAATAATATAAACAAAAATTCAGCTCAATCGGACAATTTTTTGCAAAGTTATGATCAAAAAGCCAAAAATACCTTCACTTTTAAACGATACTGTATTTGTTTCCAGGAGCAATTGCCCTAACCCTCGGAATCATCCTTGGATATCTCTACTTCATCGTATTCAACTACGCATTCTCCGATTGTGATAAACTTGTTGATGCCATATATCCATCCGAATTATTCATCGAAGCCTTATACGATGTTCTAATGGCTGCATTTTCTGGAATTTCTCTTATATATATCCTTCATCGTCGATATTATGGAGCAATCAGTTCGAACTTGGACAAAGTCGGACGCCTTTTCGTCAACATTACATTTGCAGTTGTTTGGCTGAAAGTGGTTGTTTATAAGGGTTATTTGAGTCATCAGGAGCTGTGTCAGCGAAAGGAATTGGAAGGATATTGGTGCCCAGTTGTGAAACGAAACTATGACTGTATTCCTGGAAATGATTTAGCTGGAACACAGAAAATGTGGTATTATATTAATAAGGGTTTACTCTCAACTGCTATCATTTCGTGTGCTTCTGAATTTTTCCCGGTTCTTTTGGTGACCCATTGGTTGGCATGTGGTGGAGCTGAAGAGAGGGCGGAGGATATTGAGAGGAGGATGAAGGTTTGTTGAGCTCTTTCTTATCAAAATTTGACAATATTTTTCTATGAAACATAAGCTACATCTGAAACATACGAATTTTGAAAGCTAACCTAATTCTAATGATTTTTCATTTCAGGCACTTTGCTCTTTTTCGTCTTATTGTTGTAAACCTAGATTTTTGAAAAACAGTTTAATTGATGTGATTTGAAAATATCACGAAACATTTTCAGAGAAAAGAAGGGGTTCGTGGAATGCTTCGAGAATTTATGAAAGACGTTTCAAGAGTTTATTCCGAACACGTGGAGTTGCATGTAAAACCATTGGTCATCAAGTATATTTATGTTTTAAAAAAATCAATATCTCGAAATAATTTCAGAAAATATGTCATTTATTTCTTCATCATCATTACCCCACTGGTCATGTTGGCATCGACTGTGAAATGGATGTTTTATTTTTATTACACAATTGGTAAGATTTGGATCAAAACTTTTGAAAGCCCGAATTAATTATTACAGACTTTGATGCGCTGGTGGAGAAAGGATATATGACAAATGATTATGTGAACTTGGCGGCCAATGTTCTACAGATTTTATTTTTCTCAGCGGTAAGGAATTGTAAAAGAAATTTTTTTAAAAAAATGCTGACGATTTCTTTTCAGATATACGCATTTTCTTTAACAATTTCCAATGATCGTCTTGATGCACATCATAAGGCACACGCCCGCGGTGACATTTCAATACTCTTTGGTTGTTGCATCGTTCTATTTATCAAATTGGTAAAAAATTTTCTTTACCCAAAGATCATCTTTTGCACATAAAAAAGGTGTCATTTTATAGATCGCAAACGTTTTTAAAAATGAGTGACTTGTTTTGTGCAAAAAAATTTTATTGCCACAAAACATAAAGTGATGTAATCAGTGGGCAAAGGTTCGAAAGAAAAAATGATGAGTTCAAGAATTTCAGATATTACAATCGATTGAGATCGAGTACCAAAGGATTGATGGATTTACGATTATGTCAGATGCAATTGTTCAGAATGTCAATTTGGTTGTGATTCAGGTTGGTGGGGAGAATTGTGATTAAAGTTCGGATGGAATCCTACTTCTAACTGAGGGAATTTTTCGCGGATCCGCGCATATAAAAGTAGCAGATCTGCCTCTTTCCTATGCGCTGATCCGCCATTTCAACTATTTACTATTGAAATGGCAGATCCGCGAAAAATTCCCTGAGATTATAAAAATTAAAGTTCAAGCAATTCGAATTGAACCGAATGACTCTGACAATCTCCCGATTTTTTTTACAAAAACATAATTTTAATATTTTGATTTTTTTTTCCATTTGAATACAGTTTAGTTTGATTTTTAGTAGGATCTCGTCGACGGTTTTGTAACTGTTCTTGAAACTAGAACAAGTTGATGATATTCATCGTACATAATGAGGAAAATCGGGAGCTCATGATACTTTTGAATTACGATTAAAATTCTATATTTATTCCAGATAACCCAATGGCTACAATATTTCTCAGTCCGTCGTCTCTTAGCCATCTCCGACGATGATTGCAGAGCAACAAAGTCATTCCTACCACTTTCCTTTCTAGGAGGTCTTTTGCTGGCGTGGATTCATTTCGGCATAACGTTCTTTGAAACTACTTTGATCAAGTATCAGTTGACTGATGAGAAGTACCCATTCTCTAGCACAACTTTGATTTGTATGATTTTCACGCAGACACTTTTCCCAGCCGATTATTTGTTTGCATTTACAGGTGTGATATTTATTTTTTAAAAATGTAATTTCAACTATACATTTATTTCAGTTAGCGGTTGTTACTTGGAATTCCTGCAGAGATACTTAAATATGGGATATTTTCAACTCGGTGAACCGAGGATATATTCAAGTTCACATGGTCATAGTGATGGGCATCATAATCATAATGAAAATGGCCCTTTGGTTGAGAATACGGTGTGTTACTGTAATATATGAAAGAATATTTGAAAAACCGTACATCCCGTAACAAAAGATGTTTATTTTTCGAAGTGTTTAATATTTTTTCTAATAAAAGCCATTATGACATCAACTTCAGGCTAATGATCATCGCAACAAAGTTGCAACAATGCTCTATGCGGCAAGTGTACTTCATAGGAAACGATTCGAAGCGGATAGGAAATCTTCCGTAAGTTTTACTTGGATTTCCCTGAATCAAGACTCCAAAAACTATTTTTCAGACCACATCTTCGGACACAATGTCAAGCTCTAATCAATCTAGTAAACATTTGTAAATATCACAATTTCCTTGAATGAACAATGCTTTATTTGAATAAATGAACGAATTATTGAACGTGTCTGGCAGCAGCCTTTCTTCTTTGCACAACAACTCTCTTCTTGGCGAGAGCAGCACGAGATCTGGCGACCTTTCTGCGGGAATATCCTGGTGGTCCATAGCTTCCTCCGCTGCTTCCACCTGATCCTCCACTTCCGCCTCCGCCTCCACTTCCACCTCCACCATATCTTGATGGGCATGGGCAATAAGCGGCGTCAGTTCCTGGTTGTCCATCATTTCCTGGTGCTCCTGGTTGACCGTCTTGCCCTGGTTGTCCTGGTGCTCCTGGTCGTCCAGATGGTCCTGGTGGTCCTGGTGGTCCGGCTCCGTATCCACCTCCTGGTGCTCCCGGTTGTCCTGGTGGTCCAGCTGGTCCTGGTGGTCCTGGTGGTCCCGGACGGGATGATGAAGAGTGTCCTGGTTTACCCGGACTTCCTGGATGTCCGTCTTGTCCTGGTTGTCCTGGTCGTCCGGCGTCTCCTGGTGGTCCAGCTGGTCCTGGTGCTCCTGATCCACCTCCGTATGCTGGTGCTCCTGGGTTTCCGTCGTTTCCTGGTGGTCCGGCTGGTCCGGATGGTCCTGGTGGTCCTGGTGGTCCAGCTGGGCAGACTTTGCAGCCACCTCCTCCTGATGAATCGTCAGATGAACCGCCGGCACCTCCTGGTTGTCCTGGAAGTCCTGGTGTTCCTGGGAGTCCGTCGAGACCTGGTTGTCCTGGTGGACCGCGTGGTCCTGGTGGACAAGTGTTGCCTGATGGTGAGCATTGGCATCCGCCACCGCCACCGCCACCGCCACCTCCTCCATAACCACCACCGCCACCTCCTCCATAACCGCCACCTCCTCCTGGTTGAGCATAACCGCCTCTCTTTTGACGTTGAGCAAAAATGAATGGGTTAACAGACAATTTTGGAGAAATAACGTCGTTGATGGATTCCCAAGCGATGTTGGATTTCACCTGAAAACACAAAATACATATTTTCGAATGATGTCTTGTGTTCCGATAATGTCTCATAGGCTCGAGGTCAGATATGATCAATTTTAAGAAGTAAAGAAACCAACCTTGAAAGAATCCATATCAGTCATCATATCTTCGTAGAAAGAGTTGACATCATTGAAGATTTGAAGAGTGAAAAATAAGCAGGTAACAACCGTCACTCCGGAAAGAACCGCTGCCGCGGTAGCAAAAGTTGTAGAAGCCGACATTTTCGGCGAAATGTCAACTGAATTCAATTGACCAATCGAACTGTTTTTATACTGCCAAAAACTCAAGGTCTCAGCCTAAATTCTTCTACTAAATTCTGCGTCTCTTGCGTGTTCGGCGAAAATTTTGAAAATTTTTGCTGATCATGTTTTTTTCGGGAAAAATAGCGGGAAGATTGTGAGAAGATAGCCGGCAAATTACCTGTCGATCTCTGGCGTTTTGAACGTCCTTCACAACCACTTCGAAGTATCCTATTTTCATCTACTATTTTTCCGGTTTTCTTCAAATAACCACTTCCCTTTTTTTGGGTTGTTTTTAATTCGACACAAGTCAGAGTTGGTGTTTGATTGTGAGATCAGATAATTGACAACAAAATTCATTTTATTTTATTTTATTTTATCATTACATACCTCGTATCAACAAAAATAAGTAGCTAAATTATTCAAAAATAGTTTTTAACCGAGTGTTATCGGGCCTCCGGAATTTCCACCGCCCAAGAATTGTCCAAATAATTTGAATAAGTCACTTCCTCCTATTCCGGGTATGATCTGCGGTTCTGAAAAATAATAAACATTTTTTCAACATTTTCAGAAAATCAAAACTCACGAGTTGGGGCTGAAGTGGTGGTTGGTGGTGGTGGTAGGGCGGCACATTTTCCATTTTTTGAGATGTAACCACATCGACACATACAACGACCGCGGTAGCATCCGGAATATTGAGGGCATTGTTTCTGAATGAAGCATAGGGAGCCGAGAGGGACTGTCTGGAAAAAAAGGATGGTTTAAAGAACTTAGGCCAAAATACTAAAGTGCTCAATTTTAGTGATAACGCTAAATCCACGCTTAAAATGGTGCATCGTATGAATTACGTTTTTTTGGTGTAGATCCTCTGAAAAGTGTCTAAGTAACATTTTTGAGGACATTTGTTGACACTTTGCGAGTGCAAAAAAATGTTAAAATACTATCTGACAATGTTTTTTAATATTTTTTAAATATTACATAATTTTTAAAATGTTCAATGTTTATATAACAATAATGGACTAACTCTGAATGTACCATGAACTTCAATTTCAATGTGTCTCACCAGAATGTTCGAAAAACAATATTAAAGTTAAAACTTATTACAATTTTTGAAAGAAATTTCTCAAACATAGCAATGCATTTTCTGATTTAATAATAATTTTCAACAGTTTTCAATAACAATAAAAACAAAGTTAAAGTAAATATATTGCTTTCTGCCTTTTCTTCATTATGTTCATTATACTCATAAATATATATTTTTGATTAATTAATAACTAACTGAAAATTGTTTTCACTACCGATTCAATAGATCTCTGTAAGATCGGCTTTAAAAATTAAGTGAAACTAACCTTCATACAGCTAGTATCCCGTGATAAGTTCTCGCTTTCACAGTCTCTTGAACAAGTCTGTGATGGATTCTTCAGCGGATGTGTCAATGCATCAACTGCCGGATGGAAATTCTGCTGACATTGACATTGTCCTTTCACACACTCCATTCCTTCGCCACCACCACATTGAGAATTTGTAGTACATGCGGAGTTGAGTTGTCCGCGTGGGATGCACTGAAAAGTGTTTTGATCAGAAGCTCCAGAAGCAATGAATGTAACTAACTTGATTATTAGTGTATAGAGCGTTTGGAGCCATTGCATTACAAGGCCTTCGACAACAAACAGCTTGTGAAAAACTGCCATCAGAAAGCAAATGGCAAAAATGTGAATCTGATGGACACCTCAATGCGGAGTTTACATTAGGCTCACATGAATATTTCGTATCCACATGGCTTGCCAATGGACAAACCACTGGACAACAATGACCAACTTGACTGTCAGCGGCTGTGACACATAACTGACCCATTGGACAGTTGTCTTGATTATCCGGGATATTGAAGGCTAGTGATGGATCGGATCGTCGGACACAGCTTTGTCCTGGTAGACCGCCAAGTGGGCAATTTGCGGCAGCAACGCATCGGCTTCCCTGATATAGTAATTTTTTAAAATACGAAACGCATAAATAAAAAACTTCTATTTTAGAGAAAAATAGTTGTATTTTAGTTTATATTTTTCAGTAAAATTACATTCATAATTTAAAGCTTTTTCCCTTCGACAATATACGATAAAATACGAATTTTCTCATTGACTTTTTAAAATGTTTTTAAGAAAAAAAAACGATACCTGTTGAATAGTTCCCGAAATACAAACACATTGTGAATTGAGACATGCGGAAAATGGAGAAGTACAATCATAATGTCTTGAGCATCGATCACCGACGCGAGATGTTGTTATACATTCTCCGTTTGAGATGCGGGTTGTCCCACGTTGAACACATTGGCACTCACCGTTACGACAGAACAGTGGTTCGCGGCATTTTGTGGAGCATGGAGCACCAACTTTGGCGGGTACTGGAAATATTAAAGTTTTTAGTTGTTGGTGAGGAAAATACTTACATGGTGCACATTTTGGCTCTCGGCCTTTTTCATCTGCTACTTCGACGTAGTGTGGATGGCATCTGAAAGTATACAAGTTGATAAAAAAATCTCAATAAAATTGAGGGTGACGTTTTTGAAAATAAAATAATATTTCTTAGTTATTAGTAGAAATTTTTTAAATTTTGAAAAATGACAACAAACGAAATCAAATGGTGAAAGAAATTTTCAGTTTATCAACAAATTTGAAACATTGAATTTTGTTTTTTTTTAGTTAGGTATTTTGTTTTACTGAATTCTCAGTTTTTAAACTTGCATTTTTATAATTTTAGATGTATTTAAAAATTTTCACAAACTTTAAATTTGGAAGAAACTTATTGAAATTACCTGCATTTTCCTCTCAAACAAATCGAACCTTTATGTTGACAATCAGCATTCATATCACAAACACCATTGAGTGCAGATTTTCCTAAAAAATTTCCCACCATGTTTCTTAAAATTTATAGAATTTTTCTCACCATTACACGGAGTGTACAGCTGCCCATTAATTAGATTTAAAACATTTAGAAAAATCAATAAAATCTGAATATTTTTCGACATTCGAAAATAATTTTTAATCGAAAAATGAAAGCCGAAGAGACTTTCTTTCGTTCCCCAAATGTCCTAGATCCCTTTGCAGAGTGGGAAATAGTATGGAGGATTGAAAAGGCGCAGAATATTACGAAGGAAAGAATATCCCTTTTTGAGGAACAAGAACTGTGTTATATTGATTTGGAATGGTGTAAAATGAGAGAAAGGAATAAAATTGTAATAATTGATGAATCATATGAAAATTAAACAATTTTTTAATTGATGATATCATTATAAAGGCAATTTTGTTTAATGAGAGCACCACACAAATTTTGAAATCGTAACTGAATTGATCATGTCGAGTCGATCTGCACTGGAAGTTGGAAGAAGAAATCTCACCGCATGGGATGTTGCGGAGCAGCAAGGAGAAGAATATCATCAGCGTCACACTTCGTCATTCTACAATTCTACCACTGAACTGACTACTTACTCTACTTTGGGATAAAGTGAACCGACATTGTCATCACGTACAACGCAATGTGTACCGTTACGACAAATTGCACACGCGAAAAAATTTAATTTTTTTCAAATGGAATTTTAACACGCACAACGCGTGAAAAAATGAAGTTTGTGCGTAAAATAAATGAAGTATGGCCTAATCTTATTTGTTCCACTCAGAATTACAAAATTGCTTCCCTGAATAGATGAATATGACGCGTTTGGTGAAACCGTGCCGCACAGCTGCAAAATTCCACGCTCAAAAAACGCCCGCTTTTCTGCGTTCAATTTTTAATTGTCGTACTTCACTTTAGCCCACCGTGTTGTATGATAAAGGTGTTATATATACTAAATACTGTTCTATCGTATGTGCATCCTCTCCGGCAGTAATATGGTGCATCAATTGGAATAGAAGAAAAAGCAAGAAAGATAAAAAACATTATGATTCAATAGGTTTCCATGGGCCACATTTTTAACGCTCGGTTTTGCATAACCGCGATAGAATTTGAGAATGCTAACTTTTCCAAATGCGTTATTTCTTTTCTTCCCATTATCATTCTCTTTTCTTGTTCTAATTCCTCCACCAAATATTTATCTGTATAGTCTCAACAAAAAATGTCTTGAAAAAAATTATTCATACTTAGTCGCTGGCCAATTCGTCTCAATATACTCCTTGATTTCCGGCAAGTTTCGCATCCGCACATAGTATGCCTTCAATTCTGGAAAGTCGACCAAAAAGTCCTCGTCAAATTCCTCAATAGCCCCCAAAACGCCCAAAATATACAAGTCACACCAATGACAAGTTTTTGCGACAAAATAGTCTCCTTTACTTTTTTTGAGAAGATTCTGAAGGATGTCTAGACGAATTTTCGAGGTATCCTTCCAGGTTTTCATCATGAATTCTTTGATTTCTGGAGGGGCATATTTTGCATGCATTGCTGCGTTGAAAACATCAGTGAATGCGTCAGCAAACATGTCCACTTTGGCTGAATCGGTTTTGGTTGCACCGCCGAACCCTGGAATTGTTAGATTAAAGATAGGAATAGACTTTTTTTGGCAGCAGTATGTGATATTTTTTTGGCAGCAGTATTTGACTTTTTTTTCAGCATAAAAATTTAGTTTTATCAAAAAATTATAGAAATCTCATCAGAAGCTAGATCTAGAGAATAAAATTGAAACATTCTTACATCTCTCAGGCTGCAAAGATTTTCCCAGATATCGGCAAATTGCCACAGTTTGACACAAGCTCGTCTTTCCATCAATTTCCATCCATGGTAGCTGACACATGGGCGCTTCTGAAATATTCAAATTTCAGGCGAGTTTGTTTTACAAGTACAACATACTCATTTTCTCAGTCGGCATGTCCGCAGCATCCATTCGAACGTCTTCAAAATCGACATTAAAGAAGCTGAAAAGTATAATGTTTGCTCCTAATCATATGAGCTCTTAATCATGTAACATACTGAAGTATAAGACGAATTGGCTCCCCACGGCCACGTGCATTTACGTAATATAGCTTGTAGGTATGTTTTTGATCGGGAGACATTTTGAGGTCTGAAAAAAATAGAAGTGAAAATGTTACATTTGGTGGTAATGAAAAGCAGATGAATGAAAAGGATTAGTTTGAAGAATGGATGGATAAATGAATGAGAGATGCATGTCGAAATTGTTTAGAATTTTCTATTGAACTGAATCTACTTTTCAAAATATCAGAACTTCGCAAAAACCCTGAAGTGAAAAAAGCGTTTGCAAATATTTAGGTTGGCTATAATTTGGCTATAAAAACTATAAAATTAGAATTCGATTCGGATATCATATTATGTTTTATGTCCAAGTTCATGAGATTTTAATCTTTCACCAAAATTTCAGGTTCAAATATCAGGTTGGAGAATTACTCTCCAAAATTATAGTCATCATTTTTGCAGGTTCATTTGTACAAATATCAGAATTCAAGAACCAACCGGAAAGAAACCTCCGCCCCAAAACAAGGCGAATGAATAATGAATGGAATGTGTCTGACGAGTTGATGGAAAATGAAACTTTTTTTGTGAATGTTAGATTGACAATGAAATATGAGAAAAACGTTGCAGAGAATTGAAAACGTTTCTCTAGAGTATACTGGAAAGGAAATTGCTTTAAAAAACGGCTCTAAAATAGTCTAAAAAAGTAACAGAGACTTTTAAAATGTCGAAAAAAAAAGATTATTGGTGTGGATATTGGTTTCTAAATTAAAGTAGGGCTTTACGGAGATAATAAATTCACCTTAAATGAAAATAGACTTCATTCTCATTCCAAATCTGTTTTTAAAATTTTCGAAACCCATCTAGCAGCCGAGAAAACGCGCCTCAAAACAATGGCCTAGAAAAAGAGACCACCTGGCCGAACTTTTTCCTATGAGCTTTATTCGTGTTTCGTTAATAAATACAGAATGATTGTATTAGTCCTTTTTTTATTTTTTTTAAATTAAAATTAATGTTTTTTCATTTTTTTGGATTTTTCATGCCTGCGGACTAGTTTTCGCGGGTGACCCCTTTTTCTAGGCCATTGTTTTGAGGCGCGCTTTCTCGGCTTTAAGGTGGTTTCAGAAAATTTTAAAAACAGATTTGGAATGAGTCTGAAGTCTATTTTTATCCCAAATGCATTCATTATCTCCGTAAAGCCCTCCTTTAGAAATATATTCTTTCAAGGAACGGATACACATCAAATTGGAAATTTGAATGTGGGAAAAATAAAAAATGAACAACTAAAATTCAAATAAAATGTTCTTTTAGCATTTATTTTTCTGCTCTCTCTTTTCAGAAATTTTTTTTAGACAAAACTCATTTTTGAGCATTCGCCGCTCCTAAACTTTGTCAACAAATAAAATCAAAAATGCAACGACGCCTGAACTCAAGCAGAAAACCCATGCTTTTTTGGAATTTTCAAAACAAATTGAAGATTTCTAGAAAAAAAGAAAACAAACCACTTGGTTTTCAACTGAGAGAGAGAGAACCTCTAGAATTGCACATAAATCAACAAAAACTGCTCTGCGAAGCCTAACCAAAAAACTGCTTTTCTTTTTTTTCTTTTCTTTTGTCATCAAAAAATATACGTTTTTTTTGTCTTTATTTCTATTCTTGGAAACAAGCGATAGGCTCGTTAGGCGCTTTTTGGTCACCTTGGTGACTTGCTCAACATTTGACAAGAAGGAAAAAAAAATGGAAATTGAGGAAAGAAGGCAACGAACGACAACAACCAAAAAGTGAATGAATTGGAATAAAAAATGAACGATAGATGCAGAAGTTTGGAACGACGAAAGGGAAAAAAGAAGAAGAGTTTTTTGGGGGCTCTCTAGGCACGTTTTTTCATTCTTCTTTTAGGAGTGAATGAAGCATAATGATCATAGTTCGGGGGGTTTTGACATGTATTCGTTAGATTGGATTAAGCATTTTGCAAATTTATTAAGAGTGCAAATTTCTCAAAATTTTGGAGTAGATGGAAATTTTGAGAATATTACTAATTCAGATCTATAAAATATTCAAATAATTTAAGAGAAAAACAAACGAAGAAATGTCAATATTCATATTCTCAAGGACCCTTGTCAACAGAAAAAATACAATTTTTTTGATGTTTTTGACAGCCTAAAAAACGCTATTATAATTGAATAAAGCATTTATTATTGAATTTTATCGTAGAGTAACAAAAAGAAGATAAAATAGTAATAATATAAAAAATATATATTTGGAAACAATATAATTAGATTTAAAAAAGGGTTCCACTGTTGCTTGCGGCAACTTTTGCACCAGTTCGGGCGTCAACCATTCCAACGGTGCTGAGCATCGGGCGTGCCAATGTTGAGGAATAACTTCCGATTTTCGCTTTTTCGCGAATGTAACTTGGCAACAAATCGATGACTCCACGCCGGACGGTTTTGTTCATTGTGATGTAGACGACGCAAACGGAGCCTGAAATTTACCAGCTTTTATGAAATTGGAATAATCAGAGGTTTTGAGATCAAACGGAAATTTTTGTCCTGATTGAACCATGTACCGATTTTCCGACAGATACAAAAAGAAATCAACGTCGACTTTCAGATTTTAGGACTAATTTATTCTAAATAATTTTATGATAGTTTCATGTTTCCGTGTATGCACAGGTACTATATGTATGTGTTGAACTGGGCTGAACTAGGATAGAGATGACTTAAAGGAAGGCTTTACGGAGCTATTAAATGTACCTTAAATGAAAATAGACTTCATTCTCATTCCAAATCTGTTTTTAAAATTTTCTAAAACCACCTAGAAGCCGAGAAAATGAGCTTCAAAACAATGGCCTAGAAAAACTGTCCACCTGGACGAACTTTTTTCGTGTTTCGTTAATAAATACAGAATGCTTGTATTAGTCCTTTTTTAAAATTTTTTAAAAATTAAAATTAATGTTTTTTTCATTTTTTTTTTGGATTTTTCACGCCTGCGGACTAGTTTTCGCCGGTGGCCCCTCTTTCTTGGCCATTGTTTTGAGGCGCGTTTTCTCGGCTTTAAGGTGGTTTCAGAAAATTTTAAAAACAGATTTGGAATGAGTCTGAAGTCTATTTTTATCCCAGATGCATTCATTAGCTCCGTAAAGCCCTTCTTTAATAACTCATTTCAGATATCTCAGGTCAATTAAAAATTCCAACTATTCTTCAGTTATGCCTAAGTTATTACCGTGGCCGCATTGCCAAGCCAACTGTCCGATCAAAATAACCTCCGGTGGTGAATAGAAGAATTGCATGTAAACATAAATATAAGCAGCAATGGCGTTAAACGAACAAATAAGGACTGATTGGACGAAAATCTATAAAGCTTTGATTATTTTCATAAATATCGACTCCAATTGTTTTACCTGACGCTGGGTCTTTGTCAACGAATCCGATTGAGCATGGCGATTCTTTTGGATTAGAAAAACGCATAAATAGGTGTAGAGACATGTTGTTGTAGCGGAAACGACGCAATTATTGATAGTATGAGCAAGATTCACATAAAGAAGAGGCTGGAAATATCTTTGTTTATAAAATCACAATCAATTCTCACATCCACATTTGGAATGAAAGGGTTGAAGAACCAACTCATATAGCTTGAATGGAAGCATAGAACCTTTGTGAAGAATACCGCATAAATCGTATAGATAAAGGGTATCAAGAGAGTAAAATAGACATGTTTTCCGAGAAAAATGACACGAATTCCTAGACTTTGATTAATGTCACAACAACGATTGATTGCAAGGACGATGCAGGTACAGCATGAACCCATCCAACAACCGCAACCAATTCCTCCCATCACGTAAATGAAGCGAGGATATGAGCAAAAGGTTGCTCCAATGATGCCAAGATATCCAGTTGCAATGGAATTGGTGGAAATGCAGCAAATATCGAGAATCCCAAGGAATAGCATGATTTTGTAGCATGAAGATTTCATCAAATCACTTCTGGCAATCACATAGAGACATGGAAGATATATTGCCTGTGATAATTGTCATTTTAAGCCGAAAATTGAAGAGCGGGTGCTCCCGACAAAGAAAAAATCCTCACCAAAAGAGTAATTCCAACCACTAAAAAATAGGTTCCCAAGTACGGTCTTTTTGTTCCCATCGCATACGAATCCACACCAGTACAGTTGTAGAAATATTGATTAATTTGGAAACCATTTCGAAAGAAATAGCTCAGACTCATATCCATATCGTTGTCCATGATGCTTGGCAAATTAAAATCCATTTGCTGGAGTCGGTCTACTGTATTTCCAAAATTTCGCGCCTTTTAAAGGGATTTCTGGCAAGCTAATCCGCTTCAAGAAGCGTACATTTATGTTTTTACTCACGATTTAATCTTTTCGGAATTTTTTACTACTATTACCATGTTTTTGATATTTCAACAATTATTATTTTAATTCATATTCATTCTTATATCAATACGACACGATTCGTAATCAGGTGCAGGGATTTACATTCAATTCAATTCACATTTTTTTTACGAAATTTAGTCCGAGAAAAGTCTGAATGAAGGAATTCCTGAAACTGCGGGGGGTTTTTGGATGATTTAAACGATATCAATTGATAAGTGCAAAAATATATTCGTTTTCAATTGGATGTTTCAAAAATGATGATAATTAAAAAGGGCGATGTCATGACAACTCTTTGAACTTTTTGTTGAAGATTGGTTTAGCTCAGTTTTGATTAGATGCGTTAACTGGATGCTACAAGTTTAGTAGTCTAAATATAGTTGGACATGCGACTTAATGTTGAAATAAACCTACTCCAAACGCTTCCAGGGGCCAGAATGAAGGCCCTGGATCAGGGAATTTTTCGCGGATCCGGTCACTACACGGGAAGGCAAAAACCAGTGCGCGGATCCGCCATTTCAATAGTAACTAGTTGAAATGGAGGATCCGCGCATAGAAGTTGATGGATCCGCGAAAAATTCCCTGAGGGAACAAACATTTAGTTGCGTTAGTTGTCCGACAGTCAGACATGAATCACATGAAGCTTCGCTTCTCATTGTTGATATTGGCGGTATCTGTTCAATTCAAGTTTTTAGTTGTGATCCGAAAAACCCTATTCTAATAATTTTATGTGATCTTAATATTGATCTTGATATTATTCCGGAGTAAGATTTTCCTCAATGCAGTTGACATGTAGTTTGTTGATACTCAGAATATCTAAATTCATTTGTGGACATCTATTGTACTCTGATACTCAGGGGTTGTGATGTATGATGATGAAAATTTATAAATAATAACAGGAAGGAAAAAAATCTCATAAATGCTTTAAAAAATAAACAACTTCATTGTATTCTATCAGCTTGGGAATGTACAATTAGGGGAACACAGCAATCAGTTTAGCAGAAAAATTAAGTTAAAGTAAAATGAAAGTAATTGGGCATATCAATTAATAAAGTTTATGAATTAGATCCATTTCCACTGTTTGCTGATGATGATTGTTGAAAATCTTGTTTGATAACACTTATCCCACTTTTTGTAGCAATTGAAATTGATGAAACTGTAGTGGTTGCACCAATTTGTGATCCTTGAAGAATCCATCGCGGAAGCATCAACTTGAACACTTTTCTTCGAATGGTTTTGTTCATTGTTATGTAGACGATACATACCGAACCTAAACGAGACATTTATTTCTGGAAACCCTTTTCGAAGGTTCTTTAACCCACCATGCCGAAATTGCCATGCTAATTGTCCAATTAAGATGATTTCGGGAGGTGAATAGAAAAATTGCATATAGACGTAAATGTATGCGGCGATGGCATTGAAGGAGCATATTATAACGGATTGGATAAAAATTTGTTTTTGAGTTTTTGATAAGGCATCAGAATGTGAATGGCGATTTTTTAAAAAGAGATATGTACAAAGGTAACCATATATAACAGTGGTACAGATAGCAACTGAACAGTTGTTGATTGTATGGATCAAATTGACATAATAGGATGGCTGAAAAAAATAATTAATAATTATTGTTTGTTTTGAAAATGACTTACATCTAAACCAAGAAATGGGTTGAAAAACCAGCTCATATAATTGGAGTTGAATAGAACGGGTTTTAGAAAAACTGTTGCAATTACGGTATAAATCAGAGGAACAATCATTGTGAACCAGATGTTCCTTCCGCTGAACATTTTCCCAAAAATCAAGTTGTGATTAATATCACAACATCGATTGATGGCCAGAAGGATGCAGGTACTGCAGGAGCCCATCCAGAAACCGCAACCAATAGAACCCATTATGAAAATGAATCGGGGATATGAACAAAAGGTTGCTCCGACGAATCCGAGAAATCCAGTGGCTAAGGAGTTGGTAGAAATGCAACCAATGTCTAGGAAACCAAGAAAGAGCATGATTTTGTAGCAGGAGGTTTTCATGAGATCACTTCGAGCAATAACATAGAGACATGGCAGGTAGATAAGCTGTAATGCCAATTTTTACACTCAGTAAGTGATTGTAAAGGCAGTCGAATTTATCACCCATATCGTGAATATTCTCACTCAATATTAACTGTTTTCTAACTTTTTCTGTTAACAATGTCCCTTAGAAAAAATTTACGACTATCTCTATTTTTAGAGCATTTTAAAAAATTGCCTTATTTTTCAACACCTTCAGGTAAGATTTTGATGTATTAATTAGAAGTATTGTAAATGTGTCACGATATTGCTTCGCCGCGACCTAATTTGATTTTTTTAACTTTAAAAGTTTTTAAAAACTCGAAAATTATTAATTTCCAGTTTCAATATAAATTAAAAACGATGTGAAAGTTTCTGGAAATGTTTTTGAACTTCTTTTTCAGAGAACGATATATCAAGTGTTTTTTTTTAGTAAAGTTTTATCCGACAGAAAAATCTACTAAAAATTAAGAGCAGCTAGAAATTCTTACCATCAAAAAGCACCCAGTGATCATGAAGTATGCTCCCCAAAATGGTCGTTTTGTACCAATTGAATTTGGATGTTCAATCAACGAGCAATTATAATAAAATGGATGCGGTTCGAAACCATTTCGAATGAAGAAATTCAAAGAAGTATCCATCTCATCAGCCATGACTCCAGATAACATTTTAAACGACAATATTGAGTAGAAGAAAGTTAGATGTTTTATAGTTATAATAAATTGAAAAGGATTAAAGTTTTTTGCAGATAATAATGAGTCTGGACGAAAATAGCTATTTTCTCTGGAGTCTTTGTAAATCTTGACGCATTTCTGTTTATTGAATAGTAAATGACGACAATTACTGAATTGAACATGGTATGAGCTGGCATGTTTATGATGAAGAATGATGAAAGCATTGAAAATTCGAAACAATTCCATTTGTAGGCTGAAACGTCAATGAGTTCTGATTTGATAAAAAGCATTCTAACTATTTTGCCTCCAAATTACCCACGTGAAACTTCCTCAACAAGCGTCATACTTCTTATGAGAACAGTGAAACAGTAATATTGCGTTGTACAGAAAGTTCGTAGAGTTTTTATGAAAATGATTTATTTGAACAAAAAACAATAATTATAGCAATAAATTAATCAATGATGGATTTTTTTTGCTGTTCGCAACCTCGGCCTACCTCTTGACCAATTTGGTGATACCATTCCGCCAAAAACACCCTGTTTGGTGTCGAATAAGTTGTTGAGTCAGTTTTTGAGGTCCTCTTTGCCGTCGAAGGTGGCACCCCTCATTGGTTTGGCATGGAGCGGAAAAGATGATACTCCGTTGGCGTAAGGTCTGGAGAGTATGACGGTGTTGAAAAACTTCCAATTCGAGATGTTGGAGGGCGGATTTAACGACTTCTGCAATATTCGGCCTGGCGTTGTCGTGGAGCAAGATGTCTTGGCCTTGTTGACCGGGCCTTTTCAGTCGAATATTCTCATTTAAGCGATGCAGATGCACAATGTAGAGGTTCTTGTTGACCGTGGCGTATCTTTCAAGCATTTCCCAGTGCCCCACGCCTTCCCAGTCCCGTCAAACCCCAAATTCGTCAAATTCGGAAGGTCGCCCGCTGCGATTCGTGTCTTCGATGTTGAAGTCGCAATTTTTTGAACTTCGCAAACCATTTCTGTGCAGTAGACATGCCTAAGATTCATTTTCAAAAAAGCTGATTTTTGCCTCCTGGATAGTCCATTTTTCGGAGCCTTGCAAATGATGAAAACTTAAATTATCCAAAAAAACCGAAAACACAGTTTTGTAGAGCAGAACAAGCCCTATCGAATGAATATATGAACTTTCCTAAACGCAAACGCATCGCTGCGAAGACAATATGACAACTCTACGAACTTTCTGTACAACCCAATATAATTTCACATAAATGTGTAAAATTGGTGATGTATAATGGTGCTAAAAATTACAATGGTTCCAAATTAATATATTGATTCCTTTTTTTTCTGAAAACACAGAAAGGGCATGAAAATCCCGAAATCAAGAAATCGGGAAATTTTATTCATCCAAAATTTGATTTGATTTTTTTCTCAGATATTTTTGGGAAAATGTTTGGGAAAAAAGTTTGCATTATTTCTCTTTCAGGTTGTATTTTCTCAACGAATAAAAATAGAATCGTTCCTGAAAACTTCAACTTTCACATGTCAATTTAAAATTACTTTAAAAGCACAGATTCCTTTGAAGTTAAAACAGTGATCGTTCGTCGCTAAAAATCATATCGCAATGTCATCGAAAATTTTGGTATGTTAAATAGTGTCATTTATTCCAGTTCCTTTTTTTCAGACAATATTTGTTCTTGCTCTCTTCGTTTCAACAACCGTTGCAATTTGGGGTAGAAGTGGTGGCGACGGAACAGTGAATGGAGGAGTTGCCAATGGAGACTTTGATAAAAATAACAGATTCAATGCTAAGAACTCATGGGGAGATGCAATCCGTACACAGAACACTTTCGGAAAATTGGACTCTGTTGCGAAGAGTTCTGGAGTCCAATACAAGGATAGAAGTTACAAGGATATTATCAAACCAGGGGGAAGATTCTAATTATGTTTCCAGTTATTGAAATGAATAAATGTTTCTAGATGTTTCTATATATACATCCGAATCATTAATAGAGAACTGTGGTCTATTGAAAAATCCATGATGAGATTTAGAATTGCTGAAATCGATTATAATTTTGAAAGAAAAACGAATGTTAACTATAAACGTCGGCTGGGTGGCATTCTCGAGATGAAATTCACCAAAAACTAAATTTTTGAGCCAGGGCTGCGTATTCGGAGCTACTTTCGGAACATTTAAACAAAAAGATTCATAATTCCTAAGATCTTTGAACCGGTAGAACTTTGGACGATTCTCTGACTCTAACTATTGTGTGAATCTTTCGGTTCTAAACAGTTTGTTTTTGTTTCAGCCCAAAACATTTCAAAAAAAAATCTCTTTGATCAAAAACTTCATTTACTTCAACAACTTGAACCGTAATTAGAATCTTCCCCCAGGTTTGATAACATCCTTGTAACTGCTGTCCTTGTACTGCACTCCAGAACCCTTTGCAGCAGAATCCAATTTTCCGAAAGTATTTTGTGTTCGAATTGCATCTCCCCATGCGCCCTTTGCATCGAATCGAGTGTTCTCATTACCTTTGTTGCCACTGCTTGAACCACCAGATCCACTGTTACCCCAAATGGCAACTGCAGATGAGACAAAGAGAGCCAGAACAAGGATTGTCTGTAAATGTTCACTGAAAATTGGCTGAAATGAAAAACATACCAAAAGTTTCGACGACATTGTTGTTTTCATGAGGACTGAACCCATGGTTGTTTTTATTTCAACTTTGATGAGAATTAAAAAAAAATTTTAAACTGAATGGGCATGCGAAAACTTATATTCACATGCGATCTTCGGTTCTTGTCTGGAAATTTTTATCTCGAAAAGAAGCAGAATTTTCAATATCACGATTTTTTTGTTATATTGGAAACTTTTAATTAAAGGAGGGCTTTACGGAGATTATGGGATGAAAATAGTCATCAGACTCTTTTCAAATCTCTTTTTAAAATTTTTAAAAACCACCTAGAAGCCGAGAAAATGAGCTTCAAAACAATGGCCTAGAAAAAGTGGCCACTCGGCCGGACTTTTTCCTATGAGCTTTTTTACGTATTTCGTTAATAATTAGTTATGCAGAATGCTTATATTAGTCCTTTTTAATGTTTCTTCATCTTGATTTATGTCGTTTTTTTCTTTTTTTGGACTTTTCATTCCTGCGGACTAGTTTTCGCCGGCGGCCCTTTTTTCTAGGCCATTGTTTTGTAGCGCGTTTTCTCGGCTTCTAGGTGGTTTCAGAAAATTTTAAAAACAGATTTGGAAAGAGTCTGAAGTCTATTCACATCCCAGGCGCACTCATAATATCCGTAAAGCCCTCCTTTAAATTGTGCTTTTCAAATAATTCAACATATTGTTTCCTATTTACCATCGGATAGGTCCTCTTTTTCTACACAAAAATTATATTCAATAATTTATTCAATAATTTCTCAAAAACCATTCATCAGCATCTCAATGATCGCGTCCACCACTCCCGTTTTTGTGATTTCTCAGATGCCGAGTTATTCGACGATTTTTTTGAAATTTGCTCAGTCATCTCCGGAACTTCAACCATTTCCTCTGCCTCTTCATCAATTTCTTGCTGCTGAAAAAAACACCAATTTAGGAAAACTTCAATATTTAAAAAAATTCTCACAACTTGTCCGTTGAACACAAAAATCGATGAGACATAAGTCTGCGGCTCCTTTTCCTCTTCAATTGGGCTCAACTTCTCAACTTGTGATGCTGGTTTCATAACAAGCTTTTTCTCAAGACGGCGGCGGATCGACCGTACTGATAAATTACCACGACGGATTGATGGACTGAAATTATGAGAACATGAAAGTGAAAAACTGATAATGATTACATTTGTTGAATTGTGGGGTTCTCAATCACGGTAACGATTCCACTGTTGGATGAGTCGGATCGTTCAGAAATACTGAAAATAAATTAATTAATTAAAGTAATTAATTAATTGAACTTACACAGTATCTTCTTCTGCAATTTGATCATTATCTTGAACTCGTTCCTCAACGGCTGTCACTGGAGAAACTGGGGCAACTACACCTTGGCGAGATTCAACAGCTGCCGAAGCAATGGGTTTCTGTCGCTGATTGGTGTGTGCACGAATTATCGCCGATGTCCACTTGCTGACATCATCGTCACGAATGAAAATGTGGATATTTCCCCGATTCATACGAACTTTGATGTGGCAGCGATTCTGAAAGTATGATTTCAATAAAAATTCAAGTCACAAAATGTCCTACATAAGTGGATCGTTTTCCCTTGAATCTGTCAGAATTCGTTTTGACCACTTCAGCATTTCTCAAGTCAACAATCAGTCCCTTCACTGGATTCTCATAGATAACAAGGAATCCGTGTCTGGTGACTGTGCATTGCCGCATTTTCAAGGCTGACAGCGAATCCGGCCAGAAGGTATACTTGGTACGGAGAAAAGTGAGCACTTGACCGCGAGCCAAAACATCCGAATCGTGCACCTTCCAACTGTTGGAATTTGGAAGTGCGATGAACTTGTTGAGCTTCTTGGCGATTGGCAAAGTCTCTCGACGTTCACGGTATTGGTGGATTTGTTGTTGTGTACGCGGTGCCATCTCAGCGTTTGGTTATTCAGTAAAGTTAGTATTGGTTAGTCAGTCGATTTAGTCGAAGAATGAGATCATTTCTCTGACTGGTAGTATGTTTGCTGTTCATTGGGTCATCACGACAATCCACGCATTTCTCGGAATATTTGCCAATCTTGTGTTTTTTAAACGAAATCCAATAAGCTAAACAATTAATTATTTAAATTCGCGCCAAGATTTTCATTGGGGCGCAATTCATTTCATGGCCTAGGATTTCACAATTCAAATTTTAGTCCCTTAATGTGTTCGTCTTCGAAAAAATTCTAAAATTTTGCTATTTTCCTTTAAAAAAGTCGAGCGTTCTACAAAAGATTTTTTAGATTCAGATGCCTAAAAACCACCAATGTTGCGAAGCTTACAACCAGAAAGAAGAAAACGGTAAGGTTTAATGTTTAAAGAAATTCTCGGCAAGACCCATTTGCGTCAGAAGTTGATAAAATGAGGTTTCCAAAATTATTTCAGATCGATGCAGAAAGTTTGAAAATCGTGCCCAGTTCTGAGAATGATGCTCCAAGCACTATACTCAAGCTTAAACTTGAGGAAAAACTATAATTCTGAATAAACGTTCATCTTATAAAAGACTGTATTTGTTCTAACTTGTACTTAATTAGTTGTTAATAAATAGTTTACAGTTTTATTCTTCAAAATTCGTATAATTGATTCATTTTTCTATTCATAATCTTCATCGTGGTGAACTTTAACAGCACATACATCTTCGTAGTACACAGTTACTGTCTGAAACAACATTTTTAATGAAAAATTAACAAAAAAATATCGAAAACGAACCTCATTCAAAGCTAATAGTTCTACTGAAACCTTCTCCTTTTGTTTGTCTTTATGAACCATCCTTCCTAATTTTCCTTTTTGTTTTCCTCCGACTATCATTAACTGTTCGCCAACGTTTCGTGGAATCACCGTTTCCAGATAGGATTGCCGAATATCTGAAATTTCCAATTATTTTTATTCGTAATGTGCACTTTTTAAGGATTGAATATACTGTCTTGTTTTACATAAATTTGGTATATTATATTGAAAATTATCATAAGAATTGAAAAATAAACCAATAAAGTGTGGGAAAACTGACATTTGGTGTCAAAGCATACAAACAATTTGAATTGTGCATAGATTACATATTCTGTTGAATCCATTCAATGTTACTGTATAAAAATCGCACAGACACGTTTTTAAGAAACTTATTTTTTTCCAATGAATAGAAACTTACTATAATACGTGTTTCCTCGATCATCTTCTATCGTTACATCCTTGCGTCCCGCCACATCAACAACCCGAACCTTTTTGTTATATAATTTCCCATTTTTGTGCTCTTTGTCAATAAATCTGACTAAAAGATCACTTCTGACCCATAATTCTTCTTCTTTCCCCTCATTTCTAGAACTACTAGATTTAGAGTTACTCGATGATGAAGTTGATGGCCCTTTCTCCTCATATTTACTTCTTTGCTTTTCGATTTTTTCTTTTTCTCGATCGTAGTCCAATTTGTCTAAAAATTCAAAATTTGCAAAAAAACATTTTCTTAAACTTACTTAAGCATTTCGAGTCTTTTTCATATTCTTTCGCAGATACCGCTGCTACTGAGAATTGACTAACTTTCACAGACTTTGCTCCAATGGCTAATCGAATGATAAAACTGTTGGTGTCATCATCACGGCCTTCAACCTTAAAACTAATATTATCTTTTGAAGGAAAAACTATTTTACCTTGCCATAAAGTCCCTTACTCCGTCCATCTATCACTTTAACAAAGCTTCCGATTTTCACTTCCAATACGGCCTCATCTTTTCCATTTGCAGATTTTCCATTTTGTTTTTGCATAGTATCAATTTTTGGTTTAGCTCCAAGACCAAGACCGGGTGGTCGTCGGGCTGGAAGTTTCAATTCGACTTTCTGTGGATTTTTGCCAATTCCTTCTCCATCTTTCCAATTGCATCCTCTAAGAATGGCCAGACCAAAACTTTCAATAGGAATCGCTGAATAATCAGCGTCTTCTGCTCCTTCCGTTTCTCCGTCCACTACAATTTTCGCCGTTCCAGGGTCAGTACTTTCTTCCTCTGATGATGGTGATCCGACGAGAAGAGCTAATTTAGCTTTGTCTTCGTCCGTTAATGTTCCTTCTTTCTGTTTTTCAAGCAGTTTTTGCGTTCTCCAGTCATGTTCGACAACCATAGGAATAACAGCCACTTCTTTTGGAGCGTCTTCATCGCCTCTGAAAATTATGAAATTAAGAAAAGCAGGATTTTCATTAGAAAACCGCAAAAAATTACATTAGAGATCCATCTTCGAAATGTGTGAGCTTCCGCCGCTTTGCCGCCAATTCAGCTTCCTCTTTTTCTCGTTCTTCATCACTGTCAACTTCAACTAAAAAATAATTTGATTAAAAAGCTTTATTTAAAAAAAAATACAGAACTTACCATCTACAACTGTTTTAACAGCAGTTTTCAATTTTGAATCGTCTTTCCTCTTGACTCCAAATGAGATTTTCGTGGGAATACTCGTAGCTTGTTCCACCATTTTGAAAAAATATTAGAAAAACGGTGAAATCAAAAAAAACTAATGAAAAAAAAGTTTTTTCGAAATAAAAACGCGAAACGCGTTAAGGCCATTGATGCTGACGCACTTTTCGTGCACAGAAGGTCTTAGCCCGCCAGCCGTGTGGGGATTACTGTAACGACATTTACGAACGGGGTGGTCGTGAAAATTTCGCATTTTGACAGTTTTGACAAAATATCTTGTATTCCGGTGTAAGGTTCTTTTCATGTAAGTCTTTACATCCCACGGATTTCAGGTCTGCGTCTTTCAATTTCAATTCTGTTTATTATTATTTTTTGAAAAACATGAGTAATAATTTTACAGGAAAATATAATTGAAGTCGTGTGACGAAGTTTTTGGGATGTAAAAAAATGTAAATAAGATCTTACACGCAAAAAATTAGATATAGTTTGTTTTAATTTTCTGTTCCTCACATTTCTCCTTGCTTTTAACATTTTTATTTTATTGTTTCATGTTTTACTTCGTATTTCGAAAATATTGTGAACCACGCGACCGATATTCATTGAAACATTTAGCAGTTCAGGGATATATCATATGAAAATTAGAGAAATGTTTTAACAACGATTTTAATCTGAAAATTTTGCGGAATTTAAATTTTGAATTTATTTTAAAATAAATTCTAAAAAATAAATTTTCACAAATTTAGATTTTCTGTTGCCTTGCCTCCCTCCCCCCACTTTTAAATAATTCCGTGAGACGGTTGTCATTAGCTTTGTGAAGTAATAATCTGTGATAATTATTGTATAATTAGTTTATCTGAAAAATAATTGCGCAACATTTTGTTTTCGTGTTTATTTTAACTGTGGTCGCACTTCTTCAGCCTTTTCCGTTTAATAATAGTTCCAGTTCATAAAAATTAATTCCAGAACAATGTCTGATGAGGACATTGTACTCATTGGTGTATACCCTCCACGAAAAAATGCACAAGTGGCAGAAGTTCACGAGATCGTGAATAGCAGGTATTTTCATAAATCAATATTTTATAAATTTATCAAAAAAAAATTTTATTCAGAAGATCAACAAGAAGAAACCAAGAAGGCTCGTTATTTGTGATGGACCAGTACACAGGTTTAATTGTTAAATATGAAACCGATCAGGAACCGCTTGCGAAGTTGCCGTTGTGTAAACAGAGATCACAATCCGTCCCGCCACCATCATCGAAGGTACAGCTCTTTTGTTATCCAATTTTTGTTTTTTTTTCAGCCGAAAAATCATTTGTCATCAGTGACACAGAAAAGAGGCGTTGGACGTCCACGCAAGAGTTCACTAAGCCCGGCAAGAACTGCATCAACGCCAGCGAAAAAAGATCGCGGACGGCTAGGAAACAAATCAGCAGTTCAGCCACCGAAGAAATCAGAAGCGGTTATCAATGAATTGGTCAAAAAAGGGGTGCGAGGAAGACCAAGAAAGGTTTGTTGAAACATTACTTGTTTGTAGTCTTGCGTAAAGATCAGATTGGAACACGAATTTCATGAAATAATGACCTCCTGTCGAATTTCGAATTCCAAAACACTTCGAGTAAAGTAATATGCATAATCTTTTGCTTGAGTCTTCCTATTTTGGTTTGAGTCTTAAGTTTCCAAAAATTGTCTTTTTTTTTCTAAATCCTTAGTTTACCCTTGAGTTTAAGACATTTAAAAAAGGTTCCCGTTATCTGATTAACAATTTCAACCAAATCCAGAAAAATAAAATTAATATAGGCGAAGATCGATCCTCCAGCGTCACTGCCTGTAAACAGAAGGAGAGGCCGGGTATATAAAATTTTGTATTTTTTTATTTCTCTTATCAAAATGTTTACAGTCATCTGGAATCAAAACAGAAATCGCTGATATTCCATCATTTGCAAACCAACCAGTGACAAAAAAAGGTCGAGGAAGGCCAAGAAAGGTTTATTATTCTTCTAGATTTTTATGAAATAAAAACCTAACTATGATGTTTTTTAAATATCAAAATATTGCAGAATTCTCAACAGCCAAATCCAAGTTTTTCGGCCTGTCATCTGGTAAACCACAATTCTTCAACACTTCACGGTCCACAATCTTTGAGTTCACTTGAAAACGATTCTCAACTCCCAAATGAGCATAATTCAAGGAAGAGACGTTTGAGAAGTAGAAGTATCAAAAGACAGGTTCAAATTAGCAATTTGATCGTAAATAATGGTTTTAATTGCTTGCAGATATTTGAACAAAATGTTGATAGTCACATGGAAACAGGATCGTCACAATTGATGGAAGAATTGGAATCATCGTCATTCGAGAGGAAGGTTGCTAGAAAAGCTCATGCAAAAAAGCGGCCAAGAAATGAGGTAATAATTACTGTTTTCAAAAATATAATTTATATTCATACCAAAAATAGGATTTCAATAGTTTTGAAAATAAAAAAACGCTAAATAATTCAACAAAAAGTTAACTTTACTATTTTTGTTCAGAAAAAGGACTAAAAATCGTTAAAGTGTTTAGTTTTTATTTTTGAATACCTTTAAAACAATTTTCGAGACACTTAATTCTTTCAAGTAAAGTTTTCAATTTCCCCTAATTTTTAGGATGATTTATCAAACGGAAGCGTCTCCGGGTTAAGAAGAAATGTGAAGATCAAGAAAGAGGTGGACGAAGGTTACAATGATTTTCCGGAGCAAATTCCGCAGGTATAAATTATTTAAGAGGGACCATTCAAGAAAATTAAGTATTTTCAGTGTTGCCAAAAGAACACGCAAGCAGTCGTCGAGTACAAATTCGAGCCAAACTGTTTTCAATATTTTATCACACAAGAGGTTCGTTATTTTGTTAATTTCAAGATTTGAACAATTTTTTCCAGGTGCTTCCAGCTGAACGGAATTTAGAGATGTTCAAGTTAGATCCAGTTAACAGTGGAATCATTGATTTAACTGAAAATCAATTTGAAACATATATTGGTGAGTAATAAGTAAACATAAGAAAACTGTCAACTTATTGAAAATTTAAAAACACATTTCTTTTACAGAAGATAACACAATCATCGAAGTACCGAAAACACCGTGTCCAGTTATTTATCCTTGCGCAATTGAACGACACGAGTGGGAAGTGAGCGAAAGAGCGTAAGGGACCATTTAAAAAAACTATTTAAAAAGTTAAAATATTTTTTAGCCGAATTCAAGCTGAAAATGTAGAAATTTTGGAAGCAGCCTTGAGTCAAGCAATGATGTTCTATCAACAATTTTCTCCAATTCTTCCTTCTGTCACAATACCGAATGCTCCCGGAACTTCGACGGCTAATTTTTTCGCAAATACCCTTCCGAACTTGTATCCAGGCTTTCGTTCCCCATTCCCATTCACCAACCCTTTTAATCAATTTTAGATTGAGAAACACTTGTTTCTATGAATATATGCCAACATTTCTGAATCCTCTTTTTTTCTTTCAAAGCTATTAAAAAATCAAATATTTCAATGAAAAATGTCTAACTTTCGACGCATTTTTTCAGAAAAATTATTGTTAAAAACTCGTAGTTGTATTTTCTCCTGTTTTTGTTGTTTTTCCTTCTTGTTCTAGATTTATGTTTATTCTGTCTTTTTTTGTACTTTCGCAAAAACAGTTTTTCTGCCTCCTGTATTTTTTAAAAAATTTATTTAATTCCCATGACCAATTAAATTTTTTGATTCTAGTTTTTAAAACAATAATTGGTTTTTTCTATGGGGTTTTGATAAAGTTTTGGGTTGGAAAGTTGTTTCTTGAGATTGTCACCATTTGACACGATCCTTTAATTCGGTTTTGACGCAGAATCGTTTGACGTATTCATATCCAACAATGACAAGACTTGAATACATGGTGTTCGCAATCAATCTGAAAATAATGAGGAGGTAAGGTATTTTTCAAGAAATTGATTGATTGATTTAAAGTTTCGAAAGTTATAAACGTAAAAACATCAATACATGAGCAACACTTAAAGGCAGCTTGTCAGTTAACATGATCCAAATACTAGGCAAAAAATCAAAATTCGAATGGAAGTTCAGGTGGTCCAAAGAACATAACCAATATGTAGCCAAATTCAAATAATTGTGTTTCGCGCCAAATTTCGACCGCGTTGCACGGACACCGACCGCGTCGCACGGACACGCGCGCATTCAAATTTTTATTTTTTCAACTTTGGACCGCTGCTATGACGCGTGTGCTTATCGGTGTGATTTAAATTGCATTGTACTAATGAGAGAACGCTCTAATTTTTGAAACTAAGAACAGGTAGGGTCAAATTAACTGAACAGCTGTCTTTAAAGAGGGCCCGGGGAATAAATGGTTTAAAAATGATAAAAGATGATTTTTTGATAAATGGCACGGTTTGTAAAAGTGTACATCCTACACAGTGAATTCGTTGTTGCGGAGTTTACCCCTGCGCACAGTCGCTGTGGGTAAGGGATTTATCACTGCAGAGTACGCAGACAGTAAACAGTCGATGTGGTCCCAACAACGTTTGGAGATGTGAAGAGACTTAGACACTAATAAGGAACCATGCACTGTTTGCAACCAAATCCCTCCCCTAGAGGGCCCTGCCGCAGAAAAGTACGCAACGACGGTGTACGTTCACTTTTACAAACCGTGAATGGCGAAAAAATCAGATCGCCCAACTGGCCGAAGAACCGCTTTTTGGTTTTCTAGGCCATCTGATTTTTTTGGCAATTTATTTTTTATATTCTTTTATGCATAAAAAAAAATAAATGCTCAAAAAAATCAGTAGGTCGAGAAAAGAAAAACGGCCTAGAAAACCAAAACGCGTTTCTTCGACCATTAGGACGAAAAACAATTTTATGGCTTTTTTTGGAATTTTTTTCGCCATTTTCAAGATTTTTTTTTCATTTATTTATAAACAATCATATTTTTATCATTTTTCAACCATTTATTTCGTCCCCGCAGGCCCACCTTAAAATAATGTTAAATTTTGACTTGATCCTGTTAAATGGGAATTTTTTGATCCTCTCACCTCGGTGTCAATCCTTTTGTGAAAATCGTCATTCCTTCATCCTTGATCATAGTTTTCCAAGTTTCAGCATACGACCCGCGATGAACTTGAACACGAATTCGGAACAATTCCATCGGATTGGTTGTAAATGTTGATACTGCACCACCAAAAGCGGCCGCCACTGCTTGATCAATTACAATCTTTCGATCAACTGGCGGTTTGATCTGTTTGGAAAATTTTGTTCATTTTCTGAAGTTTTGATGATAGTAAACCAACCCAATTAAAGACGTCCTGAAGCCAATAGTAACTTGGCCAAAAAACGAGCATTTGGGGGACATAAACACTGGCCGATGCCCAAAAACCGCGATAAAATCCTGCAATTCCATCAGTTTGATAAATCGACTTCATGACACTTCTTCCAAGTCCGTGACCACTTTTCACATTTGCTGAAATCTTTTCAATAACCGCTTTATCATGACCAGATGTTAGTTTGTCTTGGTTTTTGTAAATCATCATGTATTGGGCTATAATATCAGTTGGAACGAAAATCGACTGAAAATTGACATGTTTATTCCAAATTTATGAAAAAAAGAACAACCTGAGTAGCCAATCCTGAACATCCTCCTGCAAACGATGCAACAGCTGCAACTGACTGAAATCCTTTGTCATGTAAAACCGCTCGACATTTTTCAAAAATTGTTGAATAGATGAAAGAGCATCCGATTTGTGGCAAAGTAATCCAGAAGCCACGATACAACCCGCGAAAACCTTCCCGTTTTGAAATGTCGCTATACGCATGAAATGTACTTCGATAAATGGTGTTTTGCTTCTGAAGTTGAAGCTGACTACGAAGAACAGCCAATGGGTAAAGAGCTGTACGAATACTCCAAGTACTGAACAAAAAACTCAGTTTAATGGAACATATATACCATTCACAAACCTAAACAATGCAGACGGATAGAACAACTTCAAATCCATATGCTCCCATCCGATGACAGTCAAAGGTTCACCGGAGCCCGGTCGTCCGGGAATCGCGTAACAGTCACGAGGAGCTGATGGAAAAATTTGCTGCATTTCCAGACTGAACGACATTTTATTTTCCAAATATTTTTATTCTTCTTTTTTTCGGATCCGTTTTGATGGCCTTCACCCTGCGAAATGAAATAAATCTCCAAAAAACTGAATTACTTCGAAAGTTTTTCACGTTTGCAAATTTTTATTTTAAATATTTAGATGTTGTTTATTTTGAAATTGAGTTTTGTCCTACGAATACCCTAAAATATACATAATTGAATATTTTATTCCAATAAAGTTACCTAATTTATGAGCTGTTTATCAGTGACAAGAAATTCATCAAATAATTCAGTAAAATCGTATCGGCGATCATATCAAAAAGTTAACTCATTATTACGATTAGAAATTGGTCAGAAAACGTTCTAAGCAACAATTTAACAATTTATTCAAAAACCAGGAGTCATAGTTTTTTTTTAGAAAAAAATTACAAATTCTTATCTACAGGTACATAACAACTAGGAAAGCGCATCGGTTCATTGAAATCGCGAGTATACGTTAATTTGCTCTCACAATAGAACGATCTTCGAGTAAGTTTTAAAAGAATGAATCTCAATTCAGAAATGACAACAATTATTTACTCAAAGTTGACCTAAGTTCTCTGCCTAATTTGTTTCATAGACGTTCATGTAATTTTGAAAACTTTTTAGAAAATGAAGAAATTAAAATCCGCAATCATTAAGTTTCAAAAAGTTCATCATCTACTGGTGTCCCCTAGGGTCTACCGGTTAAGTAATTATTTCTTTACGCTCAGACAATGGGGGAACTAGTTATTGGGTGAGTTCGGGCGCGTTCGACTAGCCTGTCGGTCAGTTACTCCCGACAGGCTAGTCGAAACTGCTCGAACTCACCCAAAAACTAGTTGTAACTGACCAAGAACTAGTCGAATCAAAATTTATTTTTGTCAAACTGCGAAAATTATTGAAAATGGTTTAAAAGATGTCTTTTCTGAAAAATCATGAACTATGAGTGAAATTTTGAATTTTTTCTCGAGTTTTTTCAAAATTTTTTAATTTTCAAATTTTCATAAACATTTTCATCTTTGATGCCTTGTTCGCAATAATAACTTAAAAAATTATGGTTTTGATATAACATCTCGGGTAAAAGGTTTTTTTCACCTAAATTGACTGAAAGCCATATTGTCAAAAATTTCCTGATGTGTTCACGGTTACAATACTGAAGTAGTAAATTGTTTCAAAAAACCAAAGGATATCTCAAACCGTTATTTTCAAGAAAATCGTATTTTTCGGGTTTTAAAGTTTACCAAACTTAGTAATAAGAGAAAAGCACAAAATAATGTATATTTGAGTATCAAGGATTTTAGGTAGAGCTTTAGAATTTTGGTAAGAATGTCAGTAAGGCCCCAGCTTTTTGTTTTCGTCGGGTTTATGACAATCGTTCAAGATTTTGGATAGATCTGAATGAGCTCTGGTGAAAAACTCTAAGACAGAGTTCGCACCCTTCCCCTTGTCAGAATTTTATCAAGCTTTATAAGGATAACGGTCTAGAAATGATATTTTATTTAGAGACGATGTCTGAGGCGTATTAAACAGCGGTGTTCCAGACCGAATATCAGACGAAAAGTCCTGCAACTTTACAGATAAGTAACACCCACATCAATGAATACAACAGTAGCTAACAAACGTCCCCACATTGCGCGGATGCACCCGCTTTTAGCTGAAAACTTTGACACAGCATAACTCAGCTTAAAATGAGAACGTAATTTTCATATTTTTGGATAGCTCTTAACATGATCTATAACTTTGTAGTTGATATAAAAATTCAAAGAACAAATGTTAAAAACGAAAATTTGAAGAAAAGAAAATGGGTTTCAGTTTTTCACAATTTTCTGGTGGAAAACCACATCAACCCAAAACTTTTTACTTACTTGATTTTCAAAAGAGGATGAAAGTCTGTACCGGAATCAAAAATAAACTTTTTAAAAAATGAGGGGGCCTATTGTGCCAAAGATAAAAAATAAAAACATCAAATTTTCAAGCATTTTATTGCAGAAATGGTTGTTTAAGCCTGAATTTAGACCCTTAAGAACAGTTTATGTGCCTAATAAGTAAAATTAACATTCCCCAAAAGTTTTTTGGTGAAAATCGAAAAAATAATTTTCTATTTATTCGTTTTTTCAAAAAAATATAGTTTTTATTTCGATTTTCACCAAAACACTTTTGGAAAATGTTAGTTATGTATAATTGAGTCCTACGATTAATGTTTTAAGCACATAAACTATTTTTAAGGGTCTGAATTCAGGCTTAAACAACCATTTCTGCAATAAAATGCTTCAAAATTTGACGTTTTTATGTTTTATCTTTGGCACAATAAACCCCCTCATTTTTTAAAAGTTTATTTTTGATTCCGGTACAGACTTTCAACCATAATTAGAAAATTAAGTAAAAAGTTTTTGGGTTGATGTGGTTTTCCACCAGAAAATTGTGAAAAACTGAAACCCATTTTCTTTTCTTCAAATTTTCGTTTTTAAGATTTGTTCTTTGAATTTTTATGTCAACTACAAAGTTATAGATCACGTTAAGAGCTATCCAGAAATATGAAAATTGCTTTATAGTTCTCATTTTGAGCTGAGTTATGCTGGGCTAAGTTTTCAGCAAAAAGCGGGTGCACCCACGCAACGCGGGGACACATATTGGGGTTGGTTAGTTGTTGTTATGTTCATTGATGTGTGTGTTACTTATCTGTAAAGTTACAAGTCTTTTCCTCTGATATTCGGTCTAGGACACCGCTGTTTAATTTCAGACATCGTCGCTAAATAAAATATCCTTTCTAGACCGTCATCCTTATAAAGTTTAATACAATTCTGGTAAGGAGAAGGGGTTGAACTCCGTCAGTTTTACATCACACCTGAGAACTAAGAAACTAACGTTTTAGGTTCTAATGTGCACTAGAAAGTAATAGTATCTCAAAGTCTGTAATATGTGAAATTTGAGCGATACCTTGGCACATCCTCAACATTTCTGGATGAAAATCCCAGAAATACGTCCTGGTAACATTCTTAAGTGTTGCGCACAATTTGAGAACCCTTCATTATGTTTTTCAAAAAATAATTTTTTAGCTCTTGCATGACTGTTTCACAAAAAGGCCTTATAAAAAAATCTCTCTGAAATTACCTCAAATTTGCCGAATTGGTTAAGAACCAGTATGTATTTCTGAATTTTTCAACGAGAAATACTGGTTTTGAACCAAGTTGCATCTCATTAGAGTTCAAATTTCGACAGGCCAAACATCGAGACAACGATTTTTGGATTCAAAAGGGAAGTGTCTTGAAAATGCAGTTTTTTAAGCCTAAAGTTAAGTTTAACATTTTTAAACCAATTCGCTGAGATTTGGCACATCAAGAAGGAATGGTTTATTTGTGAATACCTAAAAGTTTTACCCAGCGATATTGAGTTTGAGAGAAAAGATTCAGGCACTCCCCCTTCTAATTTGTTCTTCAAAAATCTTAATGAAAGAAACTGAAATTTTATACTTTGATTGAGAATAGAACCAGTATAGATTTCCGAAAATTTGCCGCAACAATATTGAGAATGGGAAAAGTTATAGCTTATAACTTTCGCTTACGGATTTGATGAAATTTCAGTAGCGGTCAAAAAGAAACATGTGTCGCAGTTTTTACAAAATTTTATTACTATTGGACTATGATCAACCGCTGTCACCGACTCACTCTCAAACTTTCATCGATAAAGTTTTTCTGAATACTGTCTTTGCATTTATTTACTTAAAATACAGTCAGACCTTTAATAAAGCTAAAAAAGATGGTTTTACATGAAAACTCTATCATAACTTCGAAACACATTTGTTACTGTCCCTGTCTGAAAACCAGAAAAATCGCAAAAAATGTCAAAACTGTGCTCTGGTATGCAAAATTTGTATGGTATTTTAGAATTTGGATTCCAATCATGTACTGCATATCATATCCAAATTTCATTAAAAAGTTCCAACTATGGGCCGAGCTATGACAGAAATACTGAAGGTGTATTTCTTGTTGACCGCTTCTGTACATGGTGTTCAATAAATACTGCAGCAGCTTCAGACACAGATATTTTTAAAACTATGAGACGAAACTCTTTGAAACTCCGAATAAATTTAATACAAATATATTTGTATACAATTTATTGAGAAGTTTCCTACTCCTTGAATTTGTGTTTGAATCGGAGTCACGTATTGTAACGGAGTTCAAGCCTTCTTTGCTCGCGGGTTTGAGTTTACATTTTTCAGCGTTATTGACCACCCAATTTTCATTAAAAGCTGAAAATTGGTCGAATGAAAGTTCGATTCTCACTTCAAACATATATTAAACTTAAAAGTTTGTAAAATGAGAAACAATTCTTTCACTTGCACAGTTTTGGGGACCTACTTTTTCTTTTGTAAATTTTGGTTCCATCAAAAATTAAAATTTTTTGCATAAAATGAGCTAATCTTAATCTAGAATCCTAATTTTTCAGTATGAAATGTAGTTAAGGGAGAACGATAAAATAAATATAACGATTCTAGATTATTTTCTATTTGACTGTTTTTCCAACAAAACAGTGAATCTGATAGTTTTTCATACGAGGTCCAAAATCATGTATTGAAGGAAGATCAAAGTTCCCTTAAAATTATTACTGCATGTTCATAAGCTCCAAAAAGTTTTAAAAATATAATTAAAACGTTTCTGATTAGTTTTTGGATCAGAACTAAAAGATGTGACCCTGCCAATATGAACTCGCATAAACTCGCGAGCGGCGAGCACGCTTGAGGTTGGGTCTGGTTTTTCCTTCACCATTTATCTAAAAAACACCCTAATCACATTAAACTTTGAAATTAATGAAATTCTCATAAGAAAAATAATTTTTCGTTGTACCACAGGATCTTCGATATTCTTCCTGCTGTATTTATTTAACGCCCTGTAGAAGCTTAAGAAAACACTCGAACTGTATTGAGCTGTACCTTACTCAAAACTTTAAAATAAAACTATCATATGGAAACCAGTTTTAGTCTATGTGCCAAATTTGAGCAAATAAGGTTAACATTTTTTGAAAATGCCCTTTTTGTAAACCTAGAAGTTACGTTTAAAAACCAAATTCACTGAAATTTGGCGCATCAAGAAAGAATGATTTATTACAAAAGATTTACCAAGCGATATTGAGTTTGAGACAACTTACAGCTTTTCAAAGTTCATTTTTCTATATTTTTCCGATTTTGAGCTCGAAAATTAATTCTCGGAGTTCTTAGCACTTTTTGAAAGCAGTTCCTTTATCAGCGTAAAATTATCTTTCAAATGAGCTATGCTTAATTTAAAAAGCCAGAAACAATTTAGTCACTCTCCCTTCTGATTTTTAATATGCTCAAGTACTATATATTTTTTAATCGCAAATATTAAAGTTATCTTATTTGCGACTATCAAATTTCAGTTTTGGATTGAGTGATTTACACACTGATCAGAGACAAATGATTTTTCACCTTGCAAAAAATGAAAATCATTTTAAAATTACTATTATTAGCAATCATGTTTCAATCTATCAGTTCTCGAAATTTGAGCCATATCCTTTTCCTAGAACAATAGTAATGATTATCCAAGTTCTCCTATATGTTCTCCTACAGAACTCTGGCGCTAGCACACCTATAAGCGCACTTTCCCCCTTCCCCCACATGTTCAGGTATAGTCAAATGGTTCAACGTCACGTCAAGCAAGCAGGAGGTCAAGTCGTCGCAGGTTCGGTTCCAGGAAGGGTTTCTCGCTGCCATCGCTGAACACCACTCACACTACGCCGCCGCCACGTGAAATTTCTATGCTATCCCGTGGCGGCTGCGAAAAATTTATTTGCCGCCGACCAATTTTCGACTAGCCTCTCGAGAGTTTTGACTAGTTCCTCGGGAGTTTCGACTAGCCTCTCGGGAGTCTCGACTAGCCCTGCCAGAGTCGAGCGACTAGTCGAGACTGACCCAAAAACTAGTTGAGAACTCACCCAATAACTAGTTCCCCCATTGTCTGAGCGTGAACCGATGCGAGTTCAATTCCACTCAGTATCTTTTGAATTTTAAGGTCAGGCTTAAATTAGGCTTAAATTAGGCTTAAATTAGGCTTAAAATAGGCTTAAAATAGGCTTAAATTAGGCTTAAATTAGGCTCATATTAGGCTTAAAATAGGCTTAAAATAGGCTTAAGTTAGGCTTATATTAGGCTTATATTAGGCTTATATTAGGTTTAAATTAGGCTTAAAATAGGCTTAAATTAGGCTTATATTAGGCTTATATTAGGCTTATATTAGGCTTAAATTATGCTTAAATTAGGCTTAAATTAGGCTTAAATTAGGTTTAAATTAGGCTTAAAATAGGCTTAAATAAGGCTTATATTAGGCTTATATTAGGCTTATATTAGGCTTAAATTATGCTTAAATTAGGCTTAAATTAGGCTTAAATTAAGCTTAAATTAGGCTTAAATTAGGCTTAAATTAGGCTTAAAATAGGCTTAAAGCAGGCTTAAAACAGGCTTAAATTAGGCTTATATTAGGCTTAAATTAGGCTTAAATTGGACTTATATTAGGCTTAAATTAGGCTTAAATTAGGCTTAAATTAGGCTTATATTAGGCCTATATTAGGCTTAAATTAGGCTTAAATTAGGCTTAAATTAGGCTTAAATTAGGCTTAAAACAGGCTTAAATTAGGTGTTGTGTATACAAGAAGATGATTTGCCAACTAGTAATTATGATCCTAATCAGTCAACGTGAACCGAATCAAGGGTATAAATACCCCCTGCAGGAGAAATGAGTTGTACCATTCTTGGTTATCACCCAAGATCTATTTCCCGTATTCTATAATAAAGGTTTTATACCACAATCGTTGTTACACACAAGCACACGGACACAACAGAATTTGGCGATCAGGATTGAAGACAAGTGCTGTGTACAATGAGCCCAAGGAACAAGAAGAGCAAGAAGAGTATCAAGAGTCGTCCCAAAAATGCACCAACATCCGATGCACCAGCTGCGTTTGGAACAACATCGTCCAATGGTTCAACATCAGCCAGTGGAACAACACCATCAGTCAGTGGCCTTGACACTCAGCCAGTCGACAATTCGTTGTTGGCTGCGCTGAAGTCACTTCAGTTTTCCGTTGCCGAAAGGCAACGTGACCAAGAGGACAAACTTGCTGAGATGGCAAGGGCGTTTGAGGAAAGACGTGTTCAAGACATGTCAGATTTTGTTTCTCTGGTGGAGAAACGACATGCGGAGAGCATGGCCATGATGGCGTTAGCTCAGGTTGAGCGTGTAAACGCTCGGGATGAGCAGGTGTTAGAGATTGACCGTTCTGTCAATAAGGTGCCTGGAGGGCAGGTCTGTGACCATTTAGTAAGCAGTAGTGGAGAAAGTGGAGCCATAAGGGTTGACCACAAGAAGTATTCACTATTGGCTGAAAGACTTCCGTGTTTTGAACATGATCCTGATTCACCGTACGATTTTGCATTTTGGTTTAATCGCCATAAGCATGTTCTTGAGGAGGAATCTGTGGATTTTGATGAGGAAGTGAGAGTTAGAATGATTCTTGAGAAGTTAGGCTCCAAGACTTTCGAAGTTTATCGTCGGTATAATAGACCGGATGATGTTTGGAAAGTTGGATATGATAAGACTGTAAGAGAATTGACCAGTTTGTTTGCGACACAGTTGTCGCGTAACACTTCTCGAATGGAATGTTTGAGTTTGTGTTATAATCGGTCGGAATCTTTTGCGGAGTATACAGGAAAGCTGAATGAGCTATTTGAAGTAGCTGATTTTGGAGATTTGAAGCAAGAAGGTTTTAAATGCCTCTTGTGGATTTTTGGGCTGAAATCGCCTAAAGAAGTGAAGTTGCGTCATCACTTGTTAAGTTTCTTAGATAAAAAGCAGAAGGCTTCAGAAACTTGCACCGTCCAGATGCTTCACAGAGAAAGTGAACGTTTTGAGTTGGAACGGAATGAACGTGAGGTGATGATGAAAGAAAGCATGGCAGTCAACCGAGTTGTTGAGACGCGGAGTCACTCAAGATCCAAACCCAGGCATCCTAAGGGATCGCGGAAAGGATCTGGTTCAAAATCAGATTCAGAATCAGTAGATTCATTTAGTGGTGAGGAGAGAGCTCTGGCGTGCTTTAATTGCAAGAAGGATGGGCATAGTGCTCGTCACTGTAAGTTGCGGAAGACATTGTGTCGGAAGTGCAACAAGCATGGTCATTTTGATGAGTTTTGTGATAGGTTCCAAGCCTGGAAGAGAAAGTTGGCTCATCAAAAGAAACCTAGAGTAAATTGCATTGAGGCAAAAGAAAATGCCATGTCGCAGAGTTTGCGAAAGTTTGCGAAGTTAAAGATCAAAGGAAAAGTGTTAGCCCTCCAGTTAGATACTGGTAGTGACGTGACTCTGCTGAGCGTGGAAGATTGGCGAAGCATCGGAGAGCCACAGTTAGAGCAAACTGACGAGATTCTGCGTGATGTGAATAGAAATAGATTGAAAGTTTTGGGAATGGTGAAAGTTACCTTTGAGACGGACCATACCAAAGGTCATGGTACTGCATTTGTTGTAAATAGTACAAGCCTGATGGGTTTGGAATGGATTGAGCAGTGTGACCATATGAGGTATCATTTAGAGCAAATGGTAGCCTCTGTTAAGAGAAAAGTACCCACCGTGGGCTTTTCACATCAGAAGTCCTCTGATTTTTTCGGAAAAAAGGAGGCGGTGTGCACAGTTGTACATCAGAGAGAACAGAAAGAGAAGAAGTGGAGAAAAGGAGAGATTCTGAAGATTTCGGAATCGACCAATGATTTGGTCATATTTGATTCGGGAAGAAAGACAAAGCGTCATTCTAAGCTACCACGTCACCAGATGAACTTGGACAATATGGAATTCGCAGCACCAGTCAAGCCACCTCATCAATGCCATCAATGCCAGCTACAGCTTCAACTACCAACAATTCCTTGCTCATCACCCTTTTCTAATCCGCACCCTGCTTATGATGGTTCTGGATCCTTGCCACCTTGCCTCGACAGTCAACATCTTCATAAAAAAACAAGGGAGGTGTTGTGTATACAAGAAGATGATTTGCCAACTAGTAATTATGATCCTAATCAGTCAACGTGAACCGAATCAAGGGTATAAATACCCCCTGCAGGAGAAATGAGTTGTACCATTCTTGGTTATCACCCAAGATCTATTTCCCGTATTCTATAATAAAGGTTTTATACCACAATCGTTGTTACACACAAGCACACGGACACAACATTAGGCTTAAATTAGGCTTAAATTAGGCTTAAATTAGGCTTAAATTAGGCTTAAAACAGGCTTAAATTAGGCTTAAATTAGGCTTAAATTAGGCTTAAATTAGGCTTAAATTAGGCCTAAATTAGGCTTAAATTAGGCTTAAATTAGGCTTAAATTAGTCTTAAATTAGGCTTAAATTAGGCTTATATTAGGCTTATATTAGGCTTAAATTAGGCTTAAATTAGGCTTAAATTAGGCTTATATTAGGCTTATATTAGGCTTATATTAGGCTTAAAATAGGCCTAAATTAGGCTTAAATTAGGCTTAAAATAGGCTTATATTAGGCTTAAATTAGGCTTATATTAGGCTTATATTAGGCTTATATTAGGCTTAAATTAGGCTTAAATTAGGCTTAAAACAGGCTTAAAGTAGGCTTATATTAGGCTTATATTAGGCTTATATTAGGCTTATATTAGGCTTAAATTAGGCTTATATTAGGCTTAAATTAGGCTTAAATTAGGCTTAAAGCAGGCTTAAAACAGGATTAAATTAGGCTTATATTAGGCTTAAAATAGGCTTAAAATAGGCTTAAATTAGGCTTATATTAGGCTTAAATTAGGCTTAAATTAGGCTTAAAGCAGGCTTAAAACAGGCTTAAATTAGGCTTATATTAGGCTTAAATTAGGCTTATATTAGGCTTAAATTAGGCTTAAATTAGGCTTAAAGCAGGCTTAAAACAGGCTTAAATTAGGCTTATATTAGGCTTAAAATAGGCTTAAAATAGGCTTAAATTAGGCTTATATTAGGCTTAAATTAGGCTTAAATTAGGCTTATATTAGGCTTAAATTAGGCTTAAATTAGGCTTAAAGCAGGATTAAAACAGGCTTAAATTAGGCTTATATTAGGCTTAAAATAGGCTTAAAATAGGCTTAAATTAGGCTTATATTAGGCTTAAATTAGGCTTAAATTAGGCTTAAAACAGGCTTAAAGTAGGCTTATATTAGGCTTATATTAGGCTTATATTAGGCTTATATTAGGCTTAAATTTGGCTTATATTAGGCTTAAATTAGGCTTAAATTAGGCTTAAAGCAGGCTTAAAACAGGCTTATATTAGGCTTAAATTAGGCTTAAATTTGGCTTATATTAGGCTTAAATTAGGCTTAAATTAGGCTTAAAGCAGGCTTAAAACAGGCTTAAATTAGGCTTATATTAGGCTTAAATTAGGCTTATATTAGGCTTAAATTAGGCTTAAATTAGGCTTAAAGCAGGCTTAAAACAGGCTTAAATTAGGCTTATATTAGGCTTAAATTAGGCTTAAATTAGGCTTAAAGCAGGCTTAAAACAGGCTTAAATTAGGCTTATATTAGGCTTAAATTAGGCTTATATTAGGCTTAAATTAGTCTGATTAATACCATTTTGAAAAAATTTTAAGGAATACCTATTTTTATGAACCGATCTGTTTTCAGACATCGACTAGGAATTGACTGATTATTATACCATCCAAATTCGTTTTGGCAAGGTATTTTCGAAGTTGAAAGCCCTGGTTTCACTTCAAAAAGGATCCCCAGTGGTTGGATTAGGTTTCATAATTTTATTCCAGTTTTTCATTTAGATTGAACATTTTGAGAATTCGTCACTTGGACAATAATTATTATTCTCGCTGAATTTGGACCGCTTATCGGTTTAAGATTGCCTGTTATCGGATTATCGGTTTAAGAAACTCTGATGATTCCTATTCTTAACAAGTGATGTACTTCAAATCCTTCAAAAAAATAAATTTATCTTCATAAAATAATAAATATTCCAAAATTTAAAAAAAACTTCCTTCAAAATATCGAACATTTTCGTATACTGTACACTGACAAAATAATGAAAATTTATGTAAGAATTTTTTTTCAATGAACAAAAAAATTGTGCGCCTTCTTTTAACAGGAATACAATAGTAATAAAATCATTAATTCTAGTCCAAAATTTATCCAAAAGAAAATAGAAAAAAAGGGAAATAACTTATAAATTAGACAGTCAATCAATCAGGAAACATAAAAATGCTTTAAAAAAATAATCGAAATTTGTTCTGTTTTTTGAGAAAGAGACGGCGGATTGGGAAGAAAATCATAGCAAGTTTTCACCCAAAAAAAGAAAAGAAAAGGAAATAATAGAAGCAATATGAAAAAAATTATAGAAAAATTTGAGAGAATCCAATTTGGTCATCGAAAAAACTGGGCAAAACAAAACACTTTCAAAAATTAAAACAAAGAAAAAATGCCTAAAATTCCGAGACTACGGTATTTGTTGATGGTTGAGTTGATCGATGCACATGAATACACACCCATCGGCCTTGCTTTTTCGACCAAACACGTGATTCTTGAGACTGTCGGGTGTGTGCTTCACCGTTTCTGAAAAAAATACAATTAACAAAGTCTGATTTAAAAAAAAATCATTTTTATTTAAAGTGATCTTCTACTGAAATCTTTTAAAACTGACTCGATATCTTCTACAACATATAAATAATTTGGAAAATATTTGAATGAGAAGTGTTTTTTTTTTCAAGTCTTGATATTCAGCTATTTTCAAGATGAAAATTCCTGGCCGCTCGTTTTGCGTAGCATCGTAGGAAATTACCTCGCAACGCGACCGCAACCCGTTGGAATCTGCTGAGGGTGTTGTACTTCTGTTGTATTATTCCGGCTTTATGAAAATCATGGAACGTTTTCGGGAGCTCCCGAGAAAATCCCTTGGGATGTTAACATACAATTGTAATGCTGAGAATTCGATTTGAAGCGTTACACTTTTGCTATATCTCATTTTTCGTCTCTTCTCTCATTGGAACGGTAGGAAAAAAAATACTTGGTTTCGGGTTAATTTGTAAAAGTTTCTAGGCGGCACAGGAGTTTTAACAAAAATAGTAAAATAAGAAATTTGGTAATTTTTTAAAAATATGCTTCTAAAATTTTTAATTTCCAAAGTTTTCGTAAAATTGCATATATATGTTTTTTTTTAAATAACTATAAACTATATCTATGACAAGATTTTTGAATTCGCCTAAGTACATTCCAGAAAATTTGATGAAACGCGTCAAGAGTTTTTTATCACAAAATTCGATCAAAAGTAACCAGTTTTCAATATAAGGCCTCTAATTTTGGGGGAAATTTATACATTTATTTTTCTCTACAAACGATCAGCTTCAGTATCCCAATAGAGCACATCTTTTAAAGCACGTCCCTCTTAAAAGTCCAAAAAATAGATCAACAACATTTTAAAGAAAACTGATGTAACATTTTCTTGTAGATCTGTAACCCGATGCAAAATTCTCTCAAATTACTTTGTAAATTTTCCCGTGTCCTCCTCTAAAATTCTTCGCAAAGAAGAAAAAAACAATGAAAAACGAACCTATCCAAAAACTGTGTCAATTTCACATATGCAATACATGCTCCATCTTCCCCAACAATATGCACATTCGGATTGAGCATCGTTGTGTGCAATTGATTTTTTCTCGATCCATCAAAATAGAAACGATGAAATTCGACGCCTTCAATTAGATTTCCCAATGCTTCCGGTTCGAAACATGTCATTGAAGTGTCACATAATCGTCTGAAAATAGAAAAAAATAATAACAACTTTCGGACAAATTTGATGTTTTTTTTTCCACATCTATAATTTGAAGAGAAAAGGGCAAAACTAGTCAAACCCTCAATTTTCCTTCACCAAATCTAAACGTCATAAAACATACAATTTGCTTGGCTTTTTACATAGAGTTTTGATTGAGTGTATTGAGAATTCTAGAGCTTTCAATGCTTCCAATTAACTAAAGAAAAATATGAAAGAATCTGCAGATTTTACGGATATTCGTATAGCGGAAAATGTTCATTAAAAATTGAAGTAAAATTTGTAGGAAGTGCTGAAAATTTAAGGTTTTATGGAAAACATTTTGGGATTTTTTTTCAGAAAAAAATTTGGAAGCCTTTTGGTGATGTACAACTTTGAAAATTGTAATTTAAAGACAGCTGTTCAGTTAATTTGACCCTACCTGGTTTTAGTTTCAAAAATTAGAGCGTACTCTAATTAGTACAATGCAATTTATGCGAAATCACACCGATAAATACACGCGTCATTGCAGCGGTCCAAAGTTGTAAAAATCAAAATTAGAATGCGCGCCGGATCGTGCGGCGCGGTCGTGGATCGTGCAACGCGGTCAGAATTGGCGCGAAACACAAGTATTTGAATGCCTCTACATAGCGGTACAGTTTTCTGGACCTCATGGGCCCCATTTTAATTTCTATGTTTCGCCTTGGATTTGCATCGTATTAACTGAAACGCTGCCTTTAAAAACTATTCGAAACCCAAAGTTTCAATGGCATTTTGGTAATTTCAAATAAAACTCAAGATTTTTCTTAGAAAAGTTCCAAAGCCAAATTTTTCAAAATTTCAATATCAATGAACATGTTAAATTTCTGATATTTAAAGGTTTTTCAGATAATAATCAAAATATTTAACTTTTTTTGTGAATTTCTGAAGAAGTTGCTGGGCTTTGATATTATGAACATTTTGAGCAATTCTGAATTTCGTAAAAAATCGAAATTTTAAAATTATGAAAAGAAAACGAGATTTTAGTGCTATTTATTTGTAGACAATTTCAAATGATTCATAAAAACTCAAAATTTTCGTGAACGGATTGTGAAATTTCGCAAAAATCGATAATGTGATTTTTCGGAAGATCAAAAATTATTGTTAAGCATTTTTTCGACATAAAAGAAATTAAATCCAATTTATATCCTTTTTTTTACTACTTCGAAATTCAAAAAATTGAAAAAAAAACCTACGTATAAGCATCAAAATCCTTGCACGAAATAGCGTCTAATAACTGCTGTGTCACCCGCACAATTTCCTGTTTTTGAGCTGAAAATTATTAAATTTTAAACCCTTTTAATTGTTAAATTTCTATATAATTTCCAATTTGTTAAATTATGTGGGGAGGCAATATCACAACATTCAATTCAAATTTTCATGCTTTTTTTAATTCCTACAAATTCTTACCACTGAAATGATGAGTGCTCATTGTGCGTCAAAATATTGAGGAATCATTAGAGAAAATTTTTCCGGACTCAAAAAAAAGTAATAACAGACAGAGATAGAGAGAGAGAGATGGATTTTTCTTTCTCTTCAGCTCCTGCCGCCTGCCACCTTCTCAAAAAAAATATCGATAAGAAGAGTAGAAATTCCGAAAGGAGGAGGGCCGGATTTTTCGTTGTTGTTGTTCAAACTACCTCGTTTTTACATCACATGGACACAAGAAAAAAACGACGCAGGCAACGAAACAATCTCACTTTGTGGGTATATGTTGTGTAGCAGAGATTTGTATCCATCAGGAGAGAAAGTGGTCCATTTGGTACTCTTTTCTTTTAGTGAGCTATAGAACCAGACAACACGCATTTTTTCTCTATCTATTATATAAATGCACTTATTTTGAGCTCTTATGAATATTACTTGTACGGTTTTTTGTTTGATTTTCTTTTTTTTTTGCAAAAATTTTCACAATACATTAGCAAAGCAAGCAGACAACAAGCTATTGTTAAGGATAGTGGGAGGGGTTATAAGGGTTCGATTTATTGAGATTTTGAAGAATTTTCCCGACTTATTTTTCAAGACAAGTTCATGCAATTTGGAGAAAGTTGTTGTGAGAAGTTTTCTATAAATCTTTCCAAATATTAAATACTAACTGTTAATCACATGTCTTTGTGTTTACAAGACGTTTCTACTGTCAACTCAAATATTCTTGATCATTGCTTTTTGAGGGATGTTCAGCCTTACAGACGGTCCGCACGCACGCACGCACGCGGCTGCCGACACTCAACACATTGGAAAATTTGAAAAATCCATTTTCCCGCTAATTTTCCAGTGTGTTGAGTGTCGGCAGCCGCGTGCGTGCGTGCGGAGCGTCTGTGAGGTCGAGCAGCCTCAAAATGCAATGATCAAGACACATTTCTGAGATCGTCTAACTAAAAAAAATGAAATAATATTCAATTTCCCTAATGATAAATTAATTTCCATAAAACTATGAATTTTTCTCATACTTTATAACTCAAACCCCATAAATAATTTAACTTTCGTATTTCGCATTTTTCCTAAGCGTATGAAAATTTTTCAAGACATTGAAAGAGCTAGAACTCGTGTTATAAACGTTATTTATTGCTCACTTGAAATCGTTCTAGAACTCTGAAAGTTTATTCGAAGATGTTCTGGAACATTTTCTGGTTTTGTTATTCGTTTTGATACATTTTATATTTTTTGAGTAATATATCTTCAACATCATATTTTTTTCCAAAACTTGTATCTATTCTGTTTCATCGTTCAAACATCTTCTTCTCTTTTAATGTTATCCAAAAATCTTTCTGATTTATTCAAAACTTATGGAAAATTTAACTTCCTCGAAACACTTATTTTTAGTGAAATCCTTCTGACAAACTCTTTCCATTTTTTCTCAAAAAATATCGACAGGGAAAAAATAATAATGATAGAACAATCATTCAAAGAACATGTGCATGTGTATTAGTAAGGGGCTAGAAAAAAGACAGAAAAATAATAGAAAGGACGGAAATCAATCACAGAAATAAAAAAAGGGTTATAATCATTCACTAATATATTCCATTCCCAGATTTATGGACCTCTAATGTTATATGTATTTGTTTTACCAACCTGATAAATTAGTGGATGATGATTTGCTAGCTGTTGATGAGTTGGATGAAGCGATTCCTCCACCACCACCACTACCACTACCACCAATACCAATTGGTGCACCATCAGCACGGACCACCGTATTTTCATGTTTCAGTTGACCACCGCCTGATGTATGAGAAAAGAATAGAGACGGGTTTTAAAAAACGAAGCAAACATATAACATTGTATTTTTAAATGAATCCTAGGAAAAGGGAATGGATAGGAAGTATATATAGAAGTTATGATGAGGTTTTTGGTTAATAATATTGATATGTGCTTAGGAGATGCTTAAGTGTTTGTTAGTCGAATCACTTGATGTGTATTTATCTGGATTCTAAACGTGATCCAATGATAAACATGGTTCTAAAGAAATCATCATGCTTAAAGGGACTCTTTACTGAATTTGGGTTTCAATTCCATTTTCATCTTCTTCACAGTATTTGAAAACCTGTAGAAGCAAAAAAATTTATCGCAGTTTCCTTTTCTAGTACACGAAAAAATCACATTTACAGGGTAAGACGGCGAATGGCCTAACCGCTCGGCCGCGCGCGAGAGAGCATGAGAATGTGAGTGTGTTTGCAATTGTTAGGCCATTCGCCGCCTTACATTGTAAATGTGCTTTTTTCGTGTACTAGAAAAGGAAATTTCGCAAAAATATTTTAGCTTGTATAGGTTTTCAAATATCAAGAAAAAGATGAAAATGGAATAGAAACCCAAAAACGGTAAAGAATCCCTTTAACGCGACAGTTTTCAATCGCTGTTCTTAGTTACTTTAAAGCAAAGAAAGAATAGGCTCTTTTTCGATACAGGAATGTGTTCGGGAACAACGCATGATGATTTGGTTTATTTCTACAGTACCTTGAAAGACTATTGTACTACTGGCACTAAAACCCGAAGATTTTAAATAATAATTTTTGGTTCCTAAAAAGATAGAACATAAAAAAAGATAATGGATCGATCGAAAATAAACAAATACATGCACTCCAATCAAGGAATTGATTAATCAATTAGCACCCTAATTAACCAATTAATATACCAAAAACATAGCAGTTTAAAACGGCCAGTTCAATCAGAGTCGCAGCACGACCGCGACGCGTCGAAAATACGGTAGTTTGATTTGCGGGTATCGTTTTCAATGTGAAGCGGTCGCGCAACTTGAAAAAAAAACTAATAATTCAACGTTCTTGGATATATCTTCAGAAATTCTTAGACAAAAACTTGAAATACTTAGGTGTCCAACGATTGCAATCAAAAAGCTCGGATCTTCAAGCATTCTGCTCATTCATGCACATGCTCCTACAGTAACCAACAACTCGGAAAATGGGTCCTAAAGAAGAAACATCGAAATCCGATGCTTCAAAAAATTCCTCTAACACAAGACAAAAATACAACCATTCCTGTTCATTATAGTAAACTGTGTGTGTCCCTGGAAAATGCCTGGTGATTTTTGATTTTCAGAAAAAGATGTGTGAAAAAAATTGATGTGCTGGAAAACAGGTAGAAGTAGAAGAAGCTGCACTGAGCAAAAAAACATGAACATATATACACTAATCTGAGGAATGTAATAACTTTTTTTCCTCAACTTCTTTCCATTTTCAAAGCCCACTTTTTGGCATTATTCCAAGAACTATTTTTTTTTTCAATATTAATGAACGAACAAGGCGGTTATGTTATTTTTGTCATTGTTAAAGGAACATATAATGAAACTTAAGAAAAATTTATTACTGGATATATTAGACATGAAAATTAAAGGATTTTGAAGATTTTTTTTGGTTTCTAAGAAAACATAAAAATAGAAATATTAAAATAAATAAAGATTGGACATGGACAGATTAATGCGAGACAGCAACTGAAAAAATAGGACAAAAAGGTGTATGGAATTGGGGGGACACGGACTGCTTTTTTTCTGATTTTAATAGACACAAAGAAAACACAAAAAGCTTGATTGATTTTTTTTTTGGAATGCTATGCTATTTCGTTGTGAGATCAAAATGAAATAGATTTTTTTCGCTTTTTTTGGATAAGAAAAAAAAACTAAAAAGTGCTGAAAGTTTGGTGATTTTTTAGTGAAATTTTAGAAAATTTTTTTGAAGTTTTACCATTACCGCTACACATTAAAAAACGTAATTTAACTGTTCTCAAATGAAGCCTGATGTTTTACGAAAAAACTTTTAAAAAATTATATAAAACAAAAAAAATCGCGAAAAATTAGTTTCCAACATAAAAACCCCCTTTCAGCACTTTTATCTAAACTGAAAAATTCCAGAAATTGAAAAAATGAAAAAAATAAATAAACTTTTGGAAAAAGAAAAACGCGTTCTAATTACCTTTCTCCGAGTCATTATCATCAATTGTCTGCGACGATTCCGATGATTCTTTTATCGTCGATGGTGGTCCTTGCTCTTTTTTGTTTAGCAAATTGCGGCCTAAATCTTTAAAACAATATTAATTAGACGCATTATTCACAACATCGAGAATTGATTATTTTTTTTCGAAATTACTTTTTTTTATGATGAATGTTTTGTACCAGTAGAAGATTTAAACTTTGAGACATGTTTTTAAAATTTCAAATTCAACTCACACATAAAAAACATATGCTTCATTTTATAATAGAAATAGGAAAATTTCGACAAAAATCAATAATTTAATAATGTTTCCATGTTTCGCAAAAATTTGCCAATTCATGAATGTTTGAGCAGGTGTGTTTATATCAAATTACATTTGCAAGAAGAAAAATTGTTGAAAAAAATGAGTTTCTAAGATTTGAATTATTGAAAAATGGAAATTTGCTCGAAAAAGGAAAAGCTATGCCGAAATTTCAAAGTTAATTTTCAAAATTCTAAAACCCAACCTTCCTGCTCAACCTGAGTCACCCACAAAAACACAAAAACCGTCAAAATCCCAGCGATTGCTGTTAAAAACTCGAGAATTTCAGCAAACAGCCAACAGTTCATAAAATTTCAACAACAAATTTTGGTTTTGGAAGAAGAAGGAAATGAATGATATAACAACGTGTTAGATAAATATTTGTGCTCAGCTTTTCCATCCAATCTTGCTCATTCAGAGCGGAAAAAAAAGCGAAAAAAAGATAAATCAGCCGCCTCCTCCCTCTGTTTTGTTTTTTTTCCCCCTTCAAAAAAGTTTAGTCTTGTCTGTTATTTGATGTGTAAAATCAATGCCAGAGTGCAAAAAATGATTGTCTTGGGAGGAGCTTTGAGATAAATTCTCTTTTGTATACAGACATAGATATATGCGTTCCTTTAGCAAGGAAGTTAGTTCAAGTTAGTTGTTCAAATAGAAAAAAGTTCTTTTTTTTTTCCTTTTGAAAATTTCGTTCGATTTTGCACGAAAATTGAAATATTAGCGTAATCCAATCGTAGTTCCCATATTTTCAACTAGAGAATATTTGAATTTCAAAATTTTAAATAAAGGACATTTCCGGCCGTCTTCTTATCACATTTCCATCCATCAAAAAATACCTTATCAGTCCAAAAATATTTTATTTGAAAAAAAACCGCTTTGGAACAGAAACACACGCCCAAAAGTGCTTATTTGAAGTTTCTTCTTCATTTAAGAAAGATTATCAAAAAAAAAAAAGGCTGAAGACCTAAAGTTCAAGAGCTTACATACATATGAATGTTATCATTCTTTGTTCCAAAATCTCATGATGCGTTCGTTTACATTGACGTGTGAAACTGAACTGTGAACAAAATACATGGAAAAGCTTTCAGAAAAAAAAAGAAGAAGCTTCTGGCTCATAAAACTCTCAACAAAATGAGGAAATGTCCCATTAAAAATGATTGATTTTTAGCTGAGGCAAGAGCATTTTCAGAAATTTGGCTTTCAGAAAGGAAGTTCAAGAGTCTGAAGATTGAAAATAATGTTGCATAATCAAGAAAAATAGAAAATTAGAGAACTTATCTCAGAAAATTTGATCTGAGAATTAGACGAAGCAAAGGATAAAAAAATCAACGTATGAATTCTTAAAGAAAATAGAAATAATGCAACGTATCCCCAATCAAACAGTATTTTCTGGAATAGTTATTTTTTAAATATTTGCTTAGCTTATCATTAGCAAAAAAAATCTAAAATTGTCTTGAAATTTATGTTACATTTTCAAGTGAGCCGAGTTTGGTTAGCTGCTCGTGCGATGGGTATCGTAAGCAATAGCTTCAGTTCGAGAAACTTATAAAAACCAATTTTGGATTCCTACCATCTTCAAAATCCTCAATAACCACTTCAGTAATCATCAGATCCTTAACATCCTTTTCCAGTTCCACATCTACCTCCTCAATCATCACCACATTCCCCGCCGATGTCGAAGCCATCGAAACCGTCGACGAAGACGGTGTACATTCCGATCCCAAACTTCCACCACAATCATTTGGCACCACCTGTAGCTGCTGCTTTTTGCCCTTTTTCCTCTTTTTCGAGTGAAGTTTAAGTCTCGACAACAGCGAATTCATGGATGTTCAGAAACTGACAAAAATTCAAACTATTTGATAAGGAATATGCATGTATAAAGAAAGGTATGATGACGAAAATGATAAAATGAACAAAAGTGAACGTTTTTTTTTGAAAAAGCAAGCGTTGCGGTCAGGCAACGCGGTCTCTTCCTTGAACACTGAGAAAGCTAACTATCATATGTTGTGTTGTATATATATATATATAGAAGATATTAAGTCCCATGAAAAGTCATGATGGCTGAAGGAAACGGCAAGAAAAAAAATGGAGAGAAAGGTGTGACACACAATTTAATCGTCTTCTTGCTTCTTTTTCTTTTCCGTCTCCCAGGTGACGGGAGGAAAGGTTTTTTTTTATAATTTTTTCTTCGTTTTTTTTGCACATTTTCCCATATGAATTTCTTATTGATGATGATTAGCGGAAAGTGCTATCCTTCATGCATTTCTGAGGAGAAGAAGAAGCACCACTTTTGGTTTTTTTTTGAGAAAAGAAGCCTGTTAAGTGAGGCCGAAAATAATCTTTAGTTTGTAAAATTTTGAAATTTCGGTTGATGTGAATTGATCAAAAAAAAACTTCAGAAGAATTTTAAATATGAAGAACTTCGTTGAAAAATTTAATTGACAAATTTATGACCTATTAAAATGCCTATCATTAATATTTAGAAGATCTACCAAATATTTAGATTATACGGAAATACTTAAAAACAGAGAACAGAACACAAACATTGACAGATATATTTTTTCAAAAATCTCTGGTTCATATTAGAAAATTTTGAAAAACAGCTGAGAGCTGATTCATTAGCTGTTAAAAAATTAAAACAGATGTGAAGTCTTTCTTTAAAAAAATTGAGAAGACTAAATAGTTATTTTCTATCTGTTGTCATCCTTTGACATTATATACCACAGACGTACCTATTTAAAAAAACAGAATATCAAAATGTTTCCTGTTTTTTTAAAACTTGTTATTGTTAAAATTTGTATTCCATTCAAAATACATCCGTGTCTATGTTGTCTACAAATTTGAACTTTTCAAAAAAAGACAATCGAAACAGGAAAATATCAATGTTATTAGAAATCTATCGCAAAAAAGGTTAAATTCGGACTTGTATTTCTGACGAATTTAAAAGCGGAAGCTCCCGCATTTAGAATTTTTTGAATATCTGATGTCTTTTTATTGAAAATATATTAATCCTATTTTATTAAATACGATTTCCAAAATTTTTCCAAAGTTTTCGGATCTTTGACATTTTTGGAAATTTTGGTTCTAGGAAGCCAAATTTTAACACTAACAAAAACCACAGTTGCTAGTAAAACATCCGATGTCTTGAAGATTCAGAAATTTACAGAAGTTCGAAACATCTACCTGATTCATCCTCTTCATAAATCACATTCTCCTTGGCCGACGATGCCGAAGCATTGGATGCAATCGATCCTGTCGCCACAACAACATCAATCATCGGCATAAAAGCGTTCTGTAGTCCACCAGGTGCTGAAGTTTTCCTTCCATTCTTCACCACCTGATGCACATCCACTTCCGTTTTCCTTCGAATCGACGGCGACGACCGTTTCGTCATGAGCTCTGCGATTGCGTTCGCAATCTTTTTCGTTGTACTCGCTGTCGCCGGTCGATGATCCATTTCGTACAGTATGACAAGTTTTCAGCAAAAATCGAATAAATAAAATAATATAAGCCTTTTCGTATGCGTGATGTTTGCCAACGCTTTTGTGTATGATGATGCGTATGTGTTGTTGATGAAAAATCGATCGACTGATCGAGACGAATTTTTGTGTCGTTGTGTAAGATTGGCAGAAAAAAAGAGATATTTCGTCTTATATTATTTGCAATGAAGAGCAAATGAGAGAAAGAAAAAAAGAGAATATAAATGTGAAATGAAGGCCTTCATTTTTTTCTATACAATTGTCATCAGGATTTAATCTCTTTCTTATCTCATGAGAACATGAATACATGTCAATTCAGAAGACAAAAGATACATCTTAGGATCATTTTTTGAACTAAGGATTACTGTAGGTTTTTGTTAATGACTTGTTAATTGATTGCAATTAGCTAATTATAGAGAATATATGCACTTTAATGGAAGGGATCTAAAAAATATATGATAATTATGGGAAAGCTATTTTCGTACCTAGTTATTGTCAACTCAAATATTCTTGATCATGCAAGTTGGCTTTGATCTACCCAGAAAAACTAAGTCTCTCACACAGTCGTGCTATTTTTAAATGCGAGCGGTTGCGCTGCGGTCTTTTAGTAGAAAATGGATGATCCACAATTTTTAAGTTGACAATAATAATAATATATTTCGAAATTGCCTATGTATATTTTTAAAATGTTTACATATTCCAGTATCAAATCTGACGGCGTCTAAGATATCAAAAATTGTAGATCAAACCTATTGAAATTTATTTAAAAGTCTCATAATATTAGGAATTCGAAATAACTTTAAAATAAAGCTTATACTTTTCAAGGAAATTGATGAATTTTCAAAAACCAGACTTCAAACGTTTTGAAATAGAGATTATACAAAAACTAGTGATACTTTTAACCAAAATTCCAAAAACCAATAAATTTAAAATTTTTCAGACAAGCTCCGCCCATTCGGTTCTCTGTAATTTTCTCGAAATTCGATTAAAAACCAGATCGTCATAAATCAAACCAAAAACTAACAAGCATCCGCCTACGTCGAAAAGAAAACAAAGAAAAATGTTCGGAAGATAAAAGGTCATCGAATTGAATTGGATTGGAGGAGATGGTATACATTGAGCTTTTTCGAATGGGTACTTGAAAAATGGGTGCGATTCGGTGGTAGAGAGAGAGCACCAAAACACACATACAAGCTCGAGAATTATAAATTTGTAAAGTAGAACGGCATGGGAATTTCAGAACTTTCACAGTAATTTTGAACATTTTCTTATAGAAATGCGGGAAACTCCCAAAAATCTAAATATTCAAATGATGCTGAAAATCACCTTGATACAAAACATTCACCAAAATCAGATTTTTTAAAATTTAAATTTTAAAATTCGTAAATTCAAAATAAATAAAACTCACTTGACAAGTTCCTAGTCGCAATCATTGTTGTGAGGATGGCACCCTGAAATATTATTCCTTAAAAATCCCCTAATATTTCTTTTGCTGAAATTTTTCACTGAAAATACTCCTAATTCAATAAACACGTCTAATTCTAAGCCCAATTGTGATGGTGAATCCCAAAAAAAATGAAAATTGCGTTGAAAATGAAAAAAATGAGAAAAAAGCTGGAACTTAAGAAATAAATAAATAAATAAATTATGTAGCAATTAATTTTTCTTATGAATTTTAATAAATGATTAATTTGATAAGTATATAATGATTAATAAGCTGAAGTTGAGAGAGAAAAAAAACTCAAATAAAGTTAAATTTTGTTTAGAGCAAAACAATTGTGAGCTAAAAAAAATAAATATTTTGTTAAAATTTGTTGTTAAGCGCTATGAAATTTGATTTTTTTAAAATTTACAATGATTTTTTTGCAGAATGCCGAGTATTGAAGGACGTTTGCCAAAATTGTTATTTTATTTTATTTATTTTAAGAAACTTTACATATAATTGAAAATTAACAAGAACAGAACCCCAATGTTGTGGATAAATCGAAAAATTGAATTTTGTCATATAAAGGAGGGCTTTACGGAGATAATAAATATATCTTAAATGAAAATAGACTTCATTCTCATTCCAAATCTGTTTTTAAAATTTTCTAAAACCACCTAGAAGCCGAGAAAATGAGCTTCAAAATAATGGCCTAGAAAAAGGGGCCACCTGGCCGAACTTTTTCCTAAGAGCTTTTTTTCGTGTATCGATTATAAATAGTTATGCAGAATGCCTATATTAGTACTTTTTTTATGTTTTTTTAAAAATTTAAATTTACGTTTTTTCATTTTTTTTTAGATTTGTCATGCCCGCGGACTAGTTTTCGCAGGTGGACACTTTTTCTAGGCCATTGTTTTGAGGTGCGTTTTCTCGAGTTCTACGTGGTTTTAGAAAATTTTAAAAATAGATTTGGAATGAGAATGCAGTCTATTTTGAATACAGACGCATTCATTATCTCCGTAAAGCCATGCTTTAATAAAAATTCCAAAAAAAAGCCATAGCTGATATTCAGAAATCTGGAACGTTTTCTCGAAAAATTTAAGAAGCGTCAACGAAAAATAAAAATTGAAAAACCATGAAAATTGTGTTGAAGTTCGAAGATTTTCGACCTTTTCAGCAAGCTATAAAAACGTTTCTTTTTCTCAAACAAGCTTTTCACAGGATTTTTGAAAATATCTTCATTAAGGTAGATCATAATTTTTCTAACTTTATGTTACTTTGATTGTTATTCAGAAAATTATCTTGAAAATAATTATAGCTAATTCGAATATTTGGCTAACTTTTGGCGAGTTTGTTATCAAAAAAATAGTCACAAGGTCTCGATTGATTAAAAAATTTATTTTAAAAATAAAAAAATAATTTTTTTAGAATTTTTCAATAATATTTTTCAATTCGAAACTTCATATAAAAAGGTAGTTTAAAGATAATTAATTACATACAACGTTTAAATTTCATTTAAAGAAACTCAGATGTTCTAAATTGAACTTCGAAATTCTTCAAATTTTATCGATTTTCTTTTAATTTTTCCATATATTAAAAATAAAATAAAACTCAAATTTTCCAATATTTTCAAAGTGTAAAAGTTTAAAAACTGAGAAAATCGCAATAATCTAACAAAAAATCGATAGAAAAGAAGAGAAAAATAAAGATGAAAGATTTCTAGAAAATCTTTTTTTTTAGTTAAAAAAAAATATTTTTAAAGCGCGCCAAACCAAAAATAAAGCACTTCACGTAACACAAAATGACAGACATTTGCATTATATTATTGTGAGACAGACAGAAACATTTTACGTTTTCACTTTTTTTTCTGAAATTTCAGACAATGGACAACACATACAAAACTTTGAAAATTGAAAACTGGAAAGCTGAAAATGAGAAAACATCATGCTTATATGTAGTAAAGAAATGGGAAAGAAGTGAAGTAAAAATTAAGCTGAAAATATCTGAATTTTTGGAAAATTGCATGCAATTAGCAGTTTGAAAAATAGATAAATCACCAATACCAGGTTTCATTTTTTTGCTGAAAATTAATTCGCAAATCGAAAAAAAATTGTTCAAAATATCTACATAGACAGACACATGCATTTGAGTATTACTAACCAAAAATGGGAGCGAAAGGAAAATAAATTGAAAAAATTGGAAAATTTCAGTTGAAAAAAGCCGTTCGAAATGCTCAAAATTTTAGAGCAGAAAAATCATATCGTTAAAATTTAGAGAATTTCGGTTAGCAATTATCCAACGCAAATGCCGTCTAAACACGACAAGCGACGTAAGCCGCTGCGCTGCGGTTCGCGTTGCGTGTCGAAAAAAAGAACCTGGTTACTTATGTTAGGCTGTTAACTCGTGTAAGGATGTTTGTTAATTATGGTAATTAGTCAAGTAATCATTTTGATGATTGCGTGATTTGTAATTAATACATTCTAGAAGGTTATTAAAATAGAAAAAGAGCGAAAATGAGAGAAAAAACAAGGCGATGTAGAAGTTAGGGGGGAAATGTTCTGGGGGAAGGAATGGCGGGCAAAACCGTTGGGTTTGGTTTGGAAATTCTGGGTTCTGTAGATTAAAAAAAAATTTGTATTTCTGCTGTATTTGAGAGCACATGTTTTTTTTTCTGAAATCAAAAGCAGGGCTGAGATCTTAAATTTGATCGAGGCCATCAAAAATCTGACTTGAAAGTTTTTTCATCTCACAATTTGTGAAAGCTCCCGTGTTATTTTACAACTAATAAACTAAAGATTATTCGGAATATATAAATTGATTAGATACCCAGAAAATTCCAATACAAACCCTTTACAGGAAGAAGTGTTCAATGACCTGCATTAAGACATTCATCATACAAAACGTCATTTTTAATCGTTTCCCAATCAAGCAAAAATATCATATTTTTAAGGGGGGAAAAGCTCTTTCTCAAAAGACATTGAAAAAAATCATCATAATTTTGTTTTAAATCACATTTTCAACAACAATACCTCAGCAGCTGGACTCGTCGGTTGTGACGAAGTGCCAGCGACGTTAGATGAATCATGCGTTGTCGATCCATTTGATGCCACCGATCCCGTCGAATCGGACGTCCTCAAAACGCCCGACATTCTCGTCACCATTTTGACCGCCGAAATTGCTGCCTAATATATCGGAAAATAAACGTAGAGAAATAAAGGAAAAAATAGGGAAGTTGATTGATTTTGAAAGATTCCATCTTAACATTCATTTTTGGTGAAATTTTTGCTTTTCACACTTTTTGTGATTCAGAACGATTTTAGGGCATGGAAAATGTGGAAACTTTTTGGAATCTTACCTTTACCTTTATTTAGCTTTAAAATGAGCTACAAATTGTTGAAGACACTTAATTTTGAGAAGAGTTATGACCTTTTAAAGGGATTCTTTACTGTTTTTGGGTTTCTATTCCATTTTCATCTTCAAAAATATTTTTTCGGTTTTCAGCTAACAAGTTAGATGTCGTCAAAATTTAATTCTGTAGAAAAGAATGGCCTGCTCTCTTTAAAAAAAAATTAAATGTTCCATGACTTCAGTCGATATTAACAATCTTTGGGATTTAGTATGATATTGGAAGAAATTAATTAACTCTTCAGATTTCAAGTTTCAAAATGAATTTTGAATTACAAAAAAATTATGATCCTTTTATACATTTTTTAATATCTTACTTGTGATTTTATCTGACACATTATCTTTAATATTGGCTACTAGGTCTAAAACTAAAAACCACATTTTCCGCACCCCAAATTGTTCCGAATAATTCATATAAAACTTTAATTTATAATATATTTTCATTTTGGAACTAGTGTCCTGGGATAACCTGGGATGCACATTTAAAAAAATAAATCAATTGAACATTATTCATATTATTTTCTTTGACCACTAGGAAAGGTATAAAAAGGAAAAGATAGACCGTAGAGAAAGAGTAGTAGAATAAAATGCACACAACACTATATTGGAAAGAAGAAAGTTATCTAAAAAAAATTTTCCTAATCAATTCGCTTATTAAGCATTCCTCAAATAATGTATTGTTCGGCTGTTCGGTTTTTCTGATAGGACACAAAAAGAAATCGAAAAGTTTGGTATTTTATAGAAGAATAAATAACAACACAAATCATGCAACATTCAGTGTCATGTTTTTTTTTCTTTTCTTTTCTTCCTAATCTTAAAGCTCTAATATTCTTTTTGCATGCTGAAAATCTCACGTCTGAATAATAATAATCAGTATAATAATAAGTTATAGAAAAACGCGCTGATGGAAAAAACGATGAGAAAGAAAAAATAAAATGAAAACGGAGGAAATTGCTAAATTTCTCTATGAAAATATTTTTAAAAAAACATAATAATGATAATGATAGAGAACCAAAAAGAGAACCATATTTTCGAATCTAAAACGTCTGAAACCTAAAATAAAAAGGAAACACATGCGTACCTTCAATTTTCGGCGTGCGTTGAATTTCTTCAAGCAATCAACAGTGTCTTGTCTGTGAATTGCAGATGCAACACGTTCGCGATTCTGAAAATTATTTTCAGCATTATTTTAATAAAGATTAAAATTTTTAAAAAAAACTTACGCAAATCCATGGAACTTTGAGCGCCTGATCGGCGGTGATGCGTTTCTTTGGATTGACTGTGAGCATACTATCGATGAGGCTCTTTGCTTCTGGGGTTACTGTATCCCATTCGGGGCTTGGGTACTGTAAACAAAAGGAATTTTGAAAAAAAAAGTATTTCTCTATCAAAAAATAGCTCAAATGCGTAATATTTTATAAAAAGCTCCTCAAGTTTTTTACTACGGGAAAAAAATGAATGTATTAATTGATAAAGTTGAGTTTTTGACGCATTCATTAGTTTTAAAGGAGAACTTTAGGGAGCTAATGGTTGCATCTGAGATGAAAATAGACTTCATGCTCATTCCAAATCTGTTTTTTAAATTTTCTAAAACCACCTAGAAGCCGAGAAAACGCGCCTCAAAACAATGGCCTAGAAAAAGTGGAACTCACATCATAAGCTCCGGCCTTAATCTGAGCATACAATCGATGCTGATCCTCATCCCAGAACGGTGGATAACCAACCAACAGAATGTACAAAATCACGCCACACGCCCAAATATCAACCGGTTTTCCATACGGATCCTTTTTCAACACTTCCGGGGACAAGTATCCCGGTGTTCCGGCAAATCCAAACCACGCTTCAGTCTCTTGTGACACTTCGATAGCGAGTCCAAAGTCTGCTAGTTTGACAGCAGCACCTTTGGCTTTTGAAGCGAGAAGAAGATTCTCTGGCTGAAAATTGGTGATTTTAGGGGTTTTAAAAAATGTCGTTCGAGTTAAAAACCGCATAAACACAACATATATTATACCTTGAGATCTCGGTGAACGATGCTGTTCGCATGACAATAGGCAATTGATTCAAGAATTTGTTGAATGCAGTGACTGAAAATGTTTAACGAAAAACTACGGCAAACTAATTTTATTATATGTATTTTTCTTGAAACATAACATTTTCGACAGTTCTTGCGAAACACAGTTAGATAATACAAAACCACTTCAAAAAGAGTTTTCAGAACTTTTTCAGACCTTCATATCTCTATGAACAATGCCTCTTTGGTGACAATAATTCACACCGTCAAGAATTTGGGAAATGCAGCAACTAGAAATTTCATATGATCTTTTTTTTCAGAAGTTAAAAAAAAATAAAACTTTAAAATAATTGTTACCTGGCGTCAGCTTCTGAATAAAATTCTCTAGCAACAATATCTTCGAAAAGTTCACCACCAGTAACGCTGAAAATAATTCAAGAACTATTCCAGATTAAAAAAAAATAAAACTCACAGATCAAAAACCAAATAATGGAACGATTCTTCTTGGATACTGTCATGAAGTCTTACTGTAATTTCATCATTTCCATTTTCTACAATTTCTTTTCCGAAACTCTTACCAATATTCGGATGTTGCAATTTACGGCAAATTCGAGCTTCTCGTTCTAATTTCTGAAAATCGCGAGCAGACAATTTTTTGGTGTTGATTATTTTGGCGGCGAATTCGAGGCCTGATGTTTTGTGCACACATCTGCGGACAACGGAGAACGCTCCTCTGGAAAATTTATGCTTTCAAAAATTGCCTAAATTAAAACCCTTGAAATTTTAATAAAATTTTTGTTAAAGCTTCTTTTGAAGTCTTTCGCATTTCGGAAAGATTAATTAAAAGATTAGCTTTTTCTTCAAACAAAAATGTAGATAAAGGCAGCTGAAAAAAAAAGGAAACAGAGAGAAAAAAGCTGAAAACTCAGCCTGAGAACGAGTTGTTTGTAAGTGATGTGAAGATTCTATTATTAACTTATTTTGTTCGGAGTGAGTATTTGAAAAGAATTCGAATTTTTTAAAATTAAATTAAAATTTTAGTGAATTCTCTGCTCATTAAGACATATTCAGAAAATCAAAAGTCGAGATCCTAAAAATGAAGTCGAGATCCTAAAAATTATAATTATATTCCGCAGGAAATTCAAACTTTTAAAACCAAAAATTCGATTTCTTTCAACCATAAACCTTCAATTAAACGAAGCCGAACTCACTTTCCCAGCTCCTCTTTCACATCATAATTATCACTGAACTTTGTGCATGCGTTCATCATCTCCACAAATCGTTGTTGTTGCCTTCTTGTTTCAACAACAACAGCCGGCAGAACAGTGGAAGTGATTGAAGTTGTTGTCGTTGGATGAGAATTCGAACAAGGAGATGTTGGAAGAGTAACAGGGACGATTTGATATGGACTGGTTCTTTGACGCTTCTCACCTACAATTTTTGATTTTCTGATCCTTTTTTACTTTGGAAAAAGAAAACAGAAGAAAAAAACTTAGATGAAGATGTGTAATGATCTCGGTTTGATGTAATAATAGAAATGTTCATAAATGAGAATTTTAGTGGAAGATTATGACAAGAAATCTCATTCATTATTTGTATTTTTTAAGGATTTAGGATTAGCCAAAAAGTACAACATTTGTAGACTATAAGGAATGTCCTTACAATACAAAATTGTTGTAGATTTGGACTATATGCAACAAAAATTGCGTAATACGGGTTTAGTATAATTATACTCTTAAAGACAGCGTATCAGTGTATATAATCTAAAGTTAACATATTGGAATTTTCGAAACTTGCAGGATACATACTGTTCCCTCATTTCTATTCAAAACGCGCTCCAAAAACTGGCACTTTGCCAACACACCTTCCAAAAAACAAAATGCAAACGATTTCTCACGTGAACAACGTGAAGCGTTTGCAATTTGTTTATTAGAAGGTGTGCTGGCAAATTGCCAGTTTTTGGAGCGCGTTTGGAATAGAAATGAGGGAACAGTAACACTTGGTATGGTACAGAATAGAAACGTATTAGGAAAAGTTTTACGATATGCCTAAAATCGTTAAAATGAAACCTATATCCTATGATGAAAATAGAAATGCACATATCGATTTCGAAGTTGGCGCTGATAATAAGAATTGGGAAACTTCGGCAGGTGAAAAACACTTGGTTTTGGTTACGACCAAATGAGAAAATGCAGCTTTTGGCTGGTGAAAATATGAAATGAGAATTTAATTTTCAGATCTCAAAAACAATCGCCCAAATCTCAGTCAGGTTAGCTACGTTTGAGAAAATTGAAAGCTCCCGCAAATATTAATTTTTTTTAATGTTTTGCTGCAAAACGTAATCCAATGCGAAATTAAATGTGCACTTTCGAACTTTCGAAAAAACAAGGTAAGATCTCTGAAATCAAAAATAATTGAATCGAACAGGTGTTCTGAGACGAAAAGTGGAGTTTAAAATCGGAATAGATTAAAAAATCCTACAAATTCTGGAAAATTTTCAAAATTTTTTAAATATAGCTCTAAAAACTGGAATTAATTGTAACTTTTCTTATAATCAAGATAACGGACTGAAATTAAAAACACTGCACTACTTGACAATTTTTCAATTTTAAATCTCAAATCCTTACCTATATAACATTCCTCGGATGCCCACTTGCGCTTCGAAATGTCTGTACGATGTATCGGATGCGTAGGAGCAGCTGCAAAAAAAAGAGGAAAAATACAACAACTACTAAATTTTGCTCGGGAAAAAATGCATGTTTTTTTCGTATTTTTCAAGATAAAAATTGTGAAAAAAAGGAAAGAAGAAAGGGAAGAGGGTGTTGTGTTTTTGAATGAAAATGATATTGTATGCATGAGTTCATTTCGCGTCTTCGATAATACATACACATACAGATGAATGTGCGCCCGAAGAGAGACGTACATATATTTAAGAGAAATGAAAATTGGAAATGAGCAAAAAGTCAAGGAAGTATAAATGGGTGGTAAACAATTGAACAATTATCGTTTCAAATTTGAAATGTTTTCAAATGGGAAAGAAAAACAAAAATCCTGAAAAGTTAGGCCATATTTCCTAATATGGCCTAACTTTGCAGCCACGAATAAAGGCGAGAGAGAGCGGCGAAAGTTAGGCCATTTTGGTGACGTTTTTGGTTTTGTTCCACAGAAAATCTCGATAAAATTGTTATGTTTCGTCTATGTGAAGAATATGAAAATAAGTAAAAATCAAAATGTGAATGTGATCAATAACCCCTTTAATTTAGTCCCTTTTCTTCGAATGACATCAATATCTTATTTTGTTATGTTGAACTATAAAGCATAAGCTAAAAATTATATGATCATGAATGTTCTGAAGATTAATTTATATATCTGATGATGATGATGATTTTGGATTACGTATATATATATATATATATATATGTATATAAGTCTTACAAGAGCAGTCAAAAATAAAGAAAACATGTCATTTGAAGCCAACAAAAAATTGTAGCCGACTGACTAATTAATATATTATGACGAAACATTTAGAAATAAGAAACGTATTCTATAATTGTGAGCTCATGGCTCTGAATATGAAATGTGTTCGAAATGCACGAAAACTGCAGGCTTAAAAGTTAGTTGAAAAAATTCGATGTTTTGTTTTTTTGTCAGTTACAAGCTTCGTTTTAGGGTATGTTTTATCTTGGTACACCAATTTGGATAAAAGGAAAAATCTGACCGTTTTCAGATCCTATCAGAAATTTTCATTTCGTTCATATATTGTCAAGTTAAAAATTTTGGATCATTCATTTTCTACTAAAAGACCGCAGCGCAACCACTCGCATTTAAAAATAGCACGACTTTGTGAGAGACTTAGGTTTTGCTGGGTAGATCAAAACCAACTTGCATGATCAAGAATATTTGAGTTGACAATACTCAAATAATAAAAATTTAATCATTATACAGACTTCTAATCCTATTTTTTTCTGAGAATTAAAAATGCGGAAAAATAAGTACCTAAATCTGTTACTTTTAGAAGATTAGCACAGCCGTCATATAACTTGCAAATACTATAAAGTCTGATTCCGCCACGTCATTTTTTGAAAATTATGAATAACATGTTTTTCATATAAATTTTTGTGAAAAAATGTCTTAAACTTGTCTCCTTCAAAAACATTCTAGGTATTGTTAAAACCCCCAATTAGTTTTCCTAATTTGGGGATTTGACGAAGGTGCGCGGCGCGAAAAGTACCCTAGGGACAAAAGTGCAACTCACGCCTCCTTCTCAGACAAGCGCGGAATCCATTCAGAGTCGATTCCAGCAAAGGAATGAAAGAGGAACGAACTCGAGTTGCCCCTGAATGCGCGAACGAACTAGGGGGGAGTGAGAAATTGCGCCGATACCGACATACCTTCCGAATTCGTTCGGAATACGTTCCGCTATCTTTCCAGTTTCGTTCCAAAGTTTTGGAACGGATTCGGGGGGACGCACGAGAAAAATGTCAGTGAATGTAAAAAGATGGTTCAAATGCGAGAACGGTTTTTTTTTCGAGAATAAATTTATTTATTTTTTTGTAAATTTATATTTTCAACAGTTTAGTTTTAAAAATTTTCAATTCCAGATTAGATATGAACTTTGCGGATGAATCAGATGTGATGAAATGACCGAAAATGTTACGATGCAAGGTATAATTTTTGTTTTTAGTTTTAAATAAATCAACTTAAAATTTCAGATCATCTTATTTCTAGAACAGAACTTGTGATTCGAAACCTGGCTACGTTGTTCACTTACGAGTATGATGATTATTTGAGGCAAAGTGTTTTCGAATGGATTCAGGTAATATTTATAGACATTTTTCGATAGAAAATACTCTTCTTACAGATTTCCTACGATGAAAGAACCGGTCGCGGAGTCAATGGGTTTTCAATTATTCGAGATTCAACAACAACATGAAGCCATGACTTACGAAACATAACGATCAATGGAACATCGACAAGTTTTTGTGATGATCTGGCTCAATGGTAAAATTAACCGATAATTTTTATGTTGAGAAATATTTACTGTTTTTTTTTCATTTTTTGTTATTATTCAGCGCTCTTTTCTTTATTAATAAACCAAAAGGTTTTCCAATTTCATCTCTGCACACACACACACACACACGCACACACACATAATGCCCCCGAATACGCCCCATGCGTTTGGGGGGAGCCGTTTGGAATGGATTCCCGGTGCATTCAGGAATTAATTCGGGCCGAGTTCGTTCTGAATGGATTCCACGGTTGTCTGAGTTCCTAACGTCATCATTATACATATGTGTTTTTGTTAAATAAAAACTGAAGAAAGAAAACTTGCACTTTGATTCAAAAAATGATAATTTAGAAAGCTGGAGACTCAACGTTTTCAAATATATTTTAGAAAAAGTGCAAACTAAAATCTGAAAATATCATCAGGATTAGTATATATATAAATATTTATAAGTAGTTGTAAAACAGGTGAAAATGTTCATAAATAATTTGAATTGATATCATGCTTTTATAGAAAACTTTAATATAAAATAGCAGGACGTCCCACAGAAAATGACAAACGTGAAAAATTCGAGAAAAAAAATTTGTTGGAGTCGAAAGTTCAAAAAGCAAGACAGAGACGAGAAGAAGAACTAGATTTTTCAAACCGAATTTTTTTTTCTCACAAAAAAAAACATGTTTGTTGTTTTTCGACAGAACCAAATTGTTTGGCTAACTCGTAAACGTCACTTTTTAAAGATATTTTCAAGTGAAGAAAAACATCTTAAAAAATTTTCAGATAATTAAATTTTACTTTTTTTTTTTGAAAAAGAATGAAAAATCTTCCATCGAAAAAGGTTTACTTTCGTGTAATTTTCATATTTTTGAGGATTCGAAATTATTGAAATCATTTTATTTAAAGGAGGACCTTACGGAGCTAATGAATGCGTCTGGGATGAAAATAGACTTCAGACTCATTCCAAATCTGTTTTTAAAATTTTCTAAAACCACCTAGAAGTCGAGAAAACGCGCCTCAAAACAATGGCCTAGGAACAGTGTCATCAGCGAAAACTAGTCCGCGGGCATGGAATATTCAAAAAAACATAAATTAAAATTAAAAAAGGACTAATATGAGTATTCTGGATAACTGTTATTAACGAAACACGAAAAAAGGCTCATAGGAAAAAGTTCGGCCAGGTGGAAACTTTTTCTAGGCCATTGTTTTGAAGCTCATTTTCTCGGCTTCTAGGTGGTATTAAAAAAATTTAAAAACTGATTCGAAATGAGAATGAAGTCTATTTTCATTTAAGTTTCATTTATTATCTCAGTAAATCCCTCCTTTAATATGAAAACACCACGATTTGTTTTGGAATTTTCTAAATTTTGAAAGTTGGACTTTCAATCTAAAAGTGTCAGAAAATAACGAAACATCTCGTATTTTTAAAAATAGTTTCTTCAAGGAAACATCTTCACAAAAGTCAGAAATTCTAACATGACCACGTCATTTTCAGTTTTTTCACAATTGCAAATCTCAGAGGAAAACGCTCGATAAGAATCAGAAACTTTCATGAAACATTTCCGTTGTTCGGGAAAGAAAACTGAAAATTCTGAATTCAGAAGAACAAGAAGTGACGATATTCGACTTTTTGAGAAAAAAAAGAAGTTTAAGACTAAAAATCGCTGATTGAAACTATAATATGATAAAAATCTGTTTATGTTACAAACGTTTGAAATATATTTTTAAAAATCGACGTAACAATACTTGAGATAAACACTAATTTTGCAACGACATTCTCAAAACGTTTTCAATGAATTCATAAAAAGATGAAGCCGTCTTCTTAGAAAAAACCCATTGTCAACTGACCAGAACCAGCCCAAAATATGCCCTTTTGCAGAAAAAAATAATAAAACTCCGCCTTTTTCCGAAGAAGGTACAAAAATGCTGCGTGCCACATGAAAAAGGTCAAAATGTATGTTATATATTTTGTGGTCATAAATTATGATGCCATGGGACCAAGGAAAACGTTCAAAAAGGCGATGGTGGTGGTGGAGGAACGAGTTGATTGATTAGTGGCGGTATGATGTGATGTGAGAGCTTCCTGCCATTTCCGGGCCGCACTTTTGCACCCTCTAAAAGACAAAAAAAAAGGAAAATGTTCGGTGTGTCCATATATAGTCGTGGACACATCACATATACGTGGATGTGGCCATGGGGTGGCAAAACGAAGAACGAAAAACAACACAGGCAAAAACGTCGTTTGGTGGTTGCCTTCTGCTCTCGCCAGAGGCTTCTTCTTTCCGAATGAGAGAGAGCAGAGAGAGTGGATTGATGAAGAGAGAGCAGAGATTGTTAGAGATGAAATATCCAAAACGAAAAGCTTAACGGATGATGAAGCAAACACATTGATAAATTGATGGTTGTTAAGGAGGCAAGGGGGAAAGGGATTCATGATTGATTTTGAATTAGCAAAATAGATATGTACATATTATCGAGAGGAGGTAAACGTTCTGATGATATATGAAATAAAATGTGTAAATTTTAAAATTTCGAGTGTACTGAGAGAGAAAAGGAAGTGAAAGTGCGAAGTAAGATGAATAATTTAGATGTAAGTTGGGAGCACCTGTATTAGAAGAATTTCTGATTATTGAATTTTCGCAAAATTTCTAATTTTTTAATGAAAATAAAAAAGAGCTCGGTAAAAAATAAAAAAAATCCTTGGATATTTCTGTGTAAACAGTTAGAATGTACCGGAAAGTGAAAAGGTAGTTGTTTTTGGAAATTCAGAAAAATACCACAAATCGAATTTCAGAAGAAAAATATGATTTTAAACCAATTTGATTTATGGTAATTGAATATTCAAAAAAAACTGACATTTAAACTAAATACGAGTCTATCAAAGAACAAGCCCCTTAATTATTTAATTAATGGGATTGTGAAAGTCAAAGATCATTCTAATCTGTTTTTCAAGATTTGTTTTCTCAAATAAACGGGGAACATCATGTATGGAAGTTCGCGGCAAGACCATATTCAAGAGATATAATTATTTTTAATTTTCTAAAAAAAAATTTCTTGAAATTTGTTCTAAACTGATAGATTCTAGATGAATTCCTCAATAAAATGCATAAAAAATGCTTTAGATTAACTATTTTCAATATTGTGAATATTTGAAAAGAGCAGATATTTTTGTTACACCTGAAATTTCCCTAGAAAATAATTTTTTCACGCTTTCAGTAAAAACTCTTTGGTTAAAAATATTTACGAAAAGTAAGGAGCAAAAAGTCGCGTCAAAAAATCCATTTCTCTCTAGCCGAAAAATGTCTCGGAAAATTCCGAAAAGACGGAACAAAAACTAGTCGACACTTACTACAAACAGGAGCAAAAAACTCATTATCAAAACTATGTATGTCCCTTTAAAAATCAATAAGCCTAAGCAAGAAAGAAAAAAAAAGTGGGAGGGAAAGCTCACTCTTTTCTATCTTTTTGCACAATCCGCCAAGCCACTGTTCTTTGCATCTCTCGCCCCCATGGCATTTTTCAATGTGTTTCTAGTGTTAATGAACGAGAAAAACCGAACTAGAGCAAAAGAGATTTAGAGATAACGAATGGATAGAGAAGTGTGTGCGCGGACTCTCGGCATTATGCCCCCTTTTCCTTTTCCATCCGACCCCTTGTATGGAAATGAAAAAAATGTATAATATGTAATGCATTGTAGTCATTATTAATCAAAAAGTTGGGAATTTTTTCATCTGCGCAAGGCGACGAAGAATAGATTACATTTTTTTTGTTACTGACGTCAATCAATGAAAAACGGTTGCCAAGGGAGGGGCTCTGAAAAATAGCTTCGGATTGAGACGTAGCCCGTGGATTAGTGGAAATGAAAAAATAGAATTATTGGAAGAAAAGATTCTCAAAAAATGTGTTTTTTTTGGATTTTTTAGATTAGAAAGGGGCGAGTATTCAAGATATATTTGCATCACTTGAACATTTGGATTCATTTTGATCTACCCAGAAAATCTAAGTCTCTCACAAAGCCATTCTATTTATATTGTCAAGTTAAAAATTTTGGATCATTAATTTTCGACAAAAAGACCGCAGCGCAGCCGCTCGCAGGTAAAATAGCACGACTGCATGTGAGACTTAGATTTTCTGGGTAGGTCAAAACCAATTTGTATGATACAAAACTTTTATGTTGGCAATACCCGCGAGCGGTTGCGCTGCGGTCTTTCAGTAGAAAACGGATGATACAAACATTTTAATTTGACAATATTTAACTTATAATGAATTTTAATAAATATCAAATCCTAGATACATTTATTTCATTCGCGAAGCTACTCTTCAACACAAAATATAACCAAGAGAAGTAATATGGGGTTCTAAGTAAATTATTCTAAAATGTACTGTTTTTTTTTAAATTTTCTTATTTGTCACTTTCCAAACTGAATTTTTGAATAACTCATGAATTTCTTAAATTCAGATTACGGTATTTTCCTGAAACAACGCTTATTCATTGAATTCAATAAAAGCTCGAATCAGAAATTATACTGATTTTAATGGTGTGGTGATTTTATTCTTGTGCATTGTTTTGAATAGTTGATGATGATAACGATTTCGTCTTTTTCGACCATTTTTAGAGGAAGCGCAATAAATTTATAAGTTTATTTAACTCATAAGAGCGCGTTTGGAATAGAAATGAGGGAACATCATCAAGAAATTATACTCCAATGAATAAAAATGGCTGATCCTCTCCAAAAATTTGAGCGCACTTCAAAAATATCTAAAATTCCGCACGTTTTCCACAAAATTTCACGAAAAGAAATCAAATCAATAAAACGAACACTTTGTGGCTTGGGTGACGAAGAGCCGAAAAGCTCCGATCAAAAATGCATGTCACATGTTCAAATATAAAAGAGAGAAAATATAAATATATATCGATAGAAGAAGAGAGGTTGAAGGGCAAAACCAAAGTGTACAACGAGAACGAAGTGAAAAAAAAACCGCCACCACGCCACATAACACAAAAAGCTATTCACGGGTTTTTTATTCGTTTTTTTTCATCTAACGATATTGTTGTTGTTAAGAAAAATCACTATTGGCGGCCTGATGATCATCAAGTTTTAAAATGTATTTTCATCACACAAAAACAAACAAACAATACGGCGGATTTTTGAAGGGGGGGGGGGTGCTCATATATCGGGGTTTGTAGTTTAAAGAGAGTGTACCAGTCAGAATATAATATCAAGTATAAATACACTAACTTCAAAATAGAAAAACAAAACTGATCAGTGTTTTGTATTCTACTCTTATTCCACTGTAAGTATGTGTGCATACACAGTTTTGTTTAAAAAAATCACAAATTTTCAAATATTTCTTAGAATCACGGAAAAACAAAACACTAAAGGGTTATGACTTATTTCTCACAAATATTGTTTTTTATTCATCCAAACAAAGCTAATTTCCGGGAGCAACACACATAAAATTATCCCAACTACAGTAACCCAATAAATTGCCATGTCTATTCAACTCAATAACAAGTTTTGCCTGGTAATTAGTGCATGTATCACATAACTTTCTTGACCTTTTTTTCTCAACAGAAAATATGTTTTGTCCTTCTAATTTGGTTAATTTAAATGTGAGACAATGAGCTTCACGAAACAATATGGATATATAGTGCGTGACTCAAATGTTAATTAGTTTTGGGCTCCGAAACACGGAGAGAAATTATTGCCCAGAAAAAAAAAAGAAGAAAAAGACCGGGAATGCACTAAAATAACGATGCTAGTTATATGTATGTGGAAATGACTATGATGATGATGATGATGATGATGATGAGGGGATGTGGAAATGGCTTAGAAAGGAAGAAGGTGGTTATTTGGCGCGGATAAGCTGGATAGCGAAGGAGGGACGCTTTTGCGGTTTTACATGAAACGGGTGTACTTTTAGTAACCCTTTTTTATGATTTTTTTGAAGTTTCATTTGAAGAATTTCTTATAGAGAATAGTTCCTGCGCCAGAATTTTCTCACTTTTGGAACTTCTGAAAACGTTCTAAATACATTATATCTTTCAGAAAAAACACCTATTTATATTGTCAAGATTAAAATTCCTGGCCGCTCGTTTTGCGTAGCATCGTAGGGAATTTCTTCGCAACGCGACCGCTACGCGTTGGAAGAAGCTGAGTGTGTTGTACTTCTGTTGTACTAGCTCTTTTCAACGCGTAGCGAGGAAATTCTCTACGATGCTACGCAAAACGAGCGGAATGGAATTTTCATCTTAACAATTCCAGATATGTCGTTTTGCCGGCCGGTCGGTCGGTAAGTGAGCGAGCCTAACAGACCGGCTTCAGTCTGATTTATGGGAAATTTATTTGAATACTCAATTCTTTTTCAAAAATATTGTGGAAAATGGCACATCTAGTTCATCTTGAAGAAAAATACAGAAACTATTTTACAATTTTGCTTAAAAAATATAAAAACGACTGAAAAAAACTTTTTTATCAAGAAATCAATTCAAAAGGGTTGCAGGCTTGTGTTTTGGAGGCTTGCAGGTCCGCATTCTGGACGGCCTGCTTTTTTTTAATCATGTCTGATCTTTATTCAAAACATTTCCATTTTATGTTCTTAAAACTAAAAATTTCTACAAAATCCCTCTTCGAAATTATTAAAAATCCTTTCATCTAAAATTCTGCTAAAAGTATTTCTTGAAAGAAGCTCGAAAATAATAATATTGAAAATACAATGAATCCTTATTATTTTTTTCTGCTAAAAAAATTCGGAGAAAAAATTTAATAATAATAATAAATGCCGAGAGCTGCCACCGCCGGAGCGATGTTATTGAGAGATTATTAAATTCTCTTCTATTCTCGTCTTTTCATTTTCAGGTCTCAGTTCTCAAAGGGTTTATGAAAAAATTATAATTGAAATACGATGAAAAGGGAGAATGGGTTCAGGAAGAGAGGGTTCGAAGATGAAGCTGAATCTGAACCGAAGACAGAAAAATTAAAATCAAAAAATGAATTTGACAGTAGAAATCGTGAGTATATTTCAAATTTTGTTATTCGAATAGTGCAGTTTGTAATAGAGTTCTGATCTAATAAAACTAGTAGTACAATATCTTTAAAATTGAAAATAAATATTATAAAAAATTAAAAACGACAGTATTTACGGTTCTTCGAAATTAACATAGTCGGAAGCTTCCAATAATCAAACATGTTACACATTTTAAAAAATTCCATTAGATTTGGGACAAATTATAAGAATTGATGAAGAAAACACTTGCTAAAAATTTGTGAAATTCAGAATATATATTTTTAATTTAGTAAAATTGAAAAAGAAGGATTTGTCATCATCATCAAGAGTATTATTCATCTTCTTCACCTTGAAGAAACAAAAAAGTCGGAAAAGAAGAAGAAAAAAGAAGACGGATGATCTTCGTACTCGAAAACTCGCCCAATCTTCTTTTTTTTTCGAAAATTTTTAAGAAACAGCAAACGAAAAAAAGGAAGTAAAAAAAAGCATTTCGAGGGTAAAAATGATCAAATTTCTCGGCACCAACACCACGAAAAATGGCAAAAATGAGTATGAAAAAGTGCAGAAATGCGATATTTTCCCTTGGAAAATTGAGTTTTAGTTCGAAACATTTTGCATGGGGGAAGAAGAAGTATGTGATGATAAAAAAGGTATTAGTTTCCAGTTTCTGTTATGAAAAAATGATAAAATTGTTTCGAAAAAAGGTGTTAGCGAGGGGGGAGCGAGGAATTCGTGTGATTTATGACAATTTTTAAAAAATTATTTTTGAAGGAATTCTAAATTTTGGATAATTTAAAGACCTCTTGAACAAATTTCATATTCAAGATAGGAATATTATTTTTATTTAAATTCTGAAAATTAATTTTTGAATATTGAGAAAGCTATTTGAAAACATAATTTTAAGTATTTGAAAATAAATTATTTTGTAATTAAAAAAAGGAGTTCTGAAAATAAGGTGAACTAGGAATATATTCAAAATCACTGTACAAAACTATCTAGACACGAAAAATGATTATTTAGCTTTCATTTGCATGAAACTTCACCAAAAAATCCATAATTTAGACCCTAACCATAACTATTTAAGAAAAGCTTCTAGAATTGATAATTAAAACTTGAAATGTCGCATTCTGAAGATTATCGAGTTTTTCTTCTTCTCTTCTGCTGAAAGACAGAGTACCCTGTATTTGGAAGTAGCTCAGAAAAAATGAAATTCTGAACTTCTGAAAATTAGGAAATTCAATTTTTTCAACGAAATAAACTAGTGCAAATCTCGATTTTTTATAGTCTAACGTGTTAAGCTCCTGCTTTTATATTTTTTCAACCTTTCCATATTAAAAAAATACGAAAATTCAATTTTACCTGGTACACGATAGCTCATCAATATCAACAACGCACAAGAAATACTTTGCAATTTGAACTTTTGAGACGAATATGTTGTTTCTGTTGAAAAAAAGAAAAAAAAAATTGCGAAGTTGTAAAATATTGATTGATTTTGTGTTGTTGATTTGATGTCTATCTTGTCCCATGGCAAACGACAAAAAATTGTTGAGAAGGAATTTGCAGAGATGATAGTTTTAATTAGTGAGAAGGGGTTTTTTAGGAAAAAATGTCAGAATAGGTAGAAATCAAGAATTGTTTCGATTTTTAACTAAAAATTTGAACAAATTTAGACTAAGTAAACATGACAAATTGATGAGAAATGTATGTTGTGTTTCGTATTTTTTCTTGCATACATTTTTCTTGAAGAAACATCAAACAGGTTGGATCAAGTCTAGAAGGGCGGAAAAATTTTGGCAATTGTTTGAAGGTTTGAAATTAAATATGAGAAAAAAAATAGACACAAGAATAAGGTAATTAAAGAAAATATTAAAAATACGCAGTCTTGGATTCATTGCAAAACAAAAAACAAAAACTTATTCTGCGATTTTTAAGAATTGTAGTCGAAAAAATTATGAAAAATTGACCAAATTGCACAAAAAAATTTAAAAAATATAAATCTATATATAATGTATAATATATTTGCATGTAAATATAATTTTAAAAAGAGAAAAAAGATAGAGAACGAAGAAATTGCGGAGGGTACTAGGTAGAACGAGAGTGTTCAGTTCATGTGTGCCAGCAGCCATTTCTACTATTTCTGCATTCAATTCTTCTTTTTTTTCACTCCTCTGTTTCTTCTTCTCTTTTTCTCTTTGCATGTGCATTTGATGTGATGCGGTTTGCTTTTTTTCATTTTTGTGGCCGTGAAAATGGCGCTTTTATTCTTGAAAAAATATGATATTATTATACACAAAACATGTGGGGCAGAATGATTGGAATGCTTTTGTATATTTTACAAATCGTATATGCCGAAAATATATGCAAATATTGGTTTTTTCTATGACGAAACTTTGATAAATTCGGAACTCAAATTGGGATTTTGTGCTTAAAAATAAACTTTCGATTATTTGTTTTTACCTCTTCCCATAGTGAATGTTTAATACGATTTGTCTGTGTAAGCAGAAATTACGTTTAAATTTGAATCACCGTCAGTCTTTAACATAGCTTAAAGGGACTGTTTACTGATTTTGGGTTTCTATTCCATTTTCATCTTCTTCACGATATTTGAAAACCTATAGAAGCAAAAAATTTTTACGAAATTTCCTTTTCTAGTACACGAAAAAACAAAAATACCGCTTAAGGCGGAGTATGGCCTAGCAATTGCAAACACTCTCACATTCGCGTGCACTCTCTCGTGTGGCCGACCAGTTAGGCCATTTCGCTGCCTTAATCTGTAAATGTGTTTTTTCGCGTACTAGAAAAGGAAACATTCGAAAATTTTTTTTGTTTTTATAGGTTTTGAAATATCGAGAAGAAGCTGAAAATGGAATAGAAACGCAAATTCAGTAAAGAATCCCTTTAAAGGCACGTCGACACAGGTGTTTCTGGTCAACATATCGAACTCGTTTCCCTTAAGCGCTAAGATCAATAAATTACGGGAAAATGGTCGTGAAGGCCATTACTATAATTATTTAATTCTGGCAATTTATTGATAAGCATCTACAGTTAGAGTTTGAATGTATCACCTATTCTGATAATATACATGAATAATTCACATTTCGTTATCAATATTCAACCGACCTTGAAATTTAATTGAAATAAGTTGGTTAGTATTTGTAGCGAAATGAGAGTTGAACAATATTTGCAATTAACAAAACTTAACGGTTCGCTTCATGAAAGGGGTCAATTGGAATTAGAGCAAAAGTATAAGACATATTTCACTAGAAAAGTATTCGTTCGAATGTAGAAAACGTAAAAAATGCGCAAATGTAAAGCACACAAGTACATGCGTGCTTTACCAGCAAATCTTACACCTGATATTAAAATATAAAGATTAAAACGTTGTAGGTATTATTTACAAATGTGGATCTAGCAATACTGTGCTGAATGATAGCATGTTGTGCGTCAGATGTACAGTGATGCATGGGTTGAAAAACGCGGTAATTCAAATTTTGGTAAACCCCAGATATTCTCCGATCAAGCAGGCGGTACCTTTCTGGGCCGATGACTGACCGTAACCAGGATCAACTCGCCCTAGACCACAACCAGTAATACATTCGCGGTAACTAGGGGTCGACGGGCACAAAAGCGGAACACGTACTTCAACCGTTGCGTGCAGAAGAAGAGAACAGAACACTGAACCGAAGAACTGCGAAAGTTCAGAACATGCTTCTGAAGTTTTAAGAGCTATCTTTTCCCCCTCTGGACCGTAATCACAACAAGGAAGCAATCGTAATTGCGACACAACAAAATTCAAGTCTAGTCTAGTCGGAACAAATAACAGTCCCAGACTTACAGACAACACATTTTCTTACCAGATGTGCCATTGATTGGTCAGTTCCGGACCTCACCAACCTTCTGACACACTGGAGTGGGTTGAGAAGCTCCCTTTCTCAACTTTATTACTATTTTTGACAGTGGAATTCTATAACGAAACTAGAGTATGGAACGTTCTCTTTACCTGTCAGTATGTTCAGGAAATGAATATTGAAGAGACCGTTAAAATACCTGAACATTTAGAATACCGACTGTCGGGAGCTTCTCAACAGGAAAACCCAATAAAAAATAAATAAATTAGGATTATCATTATTGGCCAGTGCTTTCATTGCTCCATCTGAATTTTGATCAGTCTGCATTTTCATCACGGTCCATATTTTGCCAATCAAATCAATCTGTTGACGCGAAGACGGTTATGTGGATTCTGGCCTGGAAAAAATATTTAAGAAACGACAGACTGGAACCATCATGATTGAAATATATACGTTTTAAAAACATTTTTCTATTTTTTAAAACTATTATGTTTCAAAAAATCTGTAAAAATGTCTTGTCAACAAAAAATTAGTTGCAAAAATGAAATTTCTGAAAAATTTCAGCTTTTTCACTGAAATTTCAGAAACCACTAGACTTTTTGAATATCATAGACGTACCTTTTGACGTATCCGTTGTTTCGAAGCTTCATAGGTTGGAAGTTGAAGATGTTGATCATCTGAAATTAACAAATCCACTGAAAATCATAATGATTCTCAAAAATTGTCTCGAATTTCAGAAATTTCAATGATTTTGAAGCAAAGAAAAATTGGCTATAGGCTGCGGTAGCCCATAACAAAAAATTAGTTCTAAAAACGAAATTTCTAAAATTTTCTGGAAATTCCAGAGTTTTAGAATATCATGGACGTACCTTTTGACGTGGCCGTTGTTCCAAATCCACAAATGTTGAACGTTGCTTCTAAACAAGCTTCTTCAACCACAATCCACAATGTTCTTCCTAGGTTTCAATCAATCTAACTTGCAGGAACGTAGTCCTTCGTCATTCCACTAGCTATTTCGAGTTTTACACACTCTGAAGACTGATGTTGTCATTGTCGTTTTTCCAATGTTTCTCATTGTCTAATGTTGTTTTCTCGATTCTTTGCACTTGACACCAGCTTGATTATCCCTTTCGACGTATTGAGGTGTTTTTGAATGCTATGAATCTATAATTTAAAAAAAAAGATTAATAAATTAGATTTTAAGTTGCAAAACCTATTGTCAAGCCATCCCATTTAATCGTTTGTCCAGTCATTTTGGAATCTGATGATATCCGAGGATGCCAAAACTGCAGCACCCCTGGTAGTGTTTCATCCAATCCATGAACAAAACAGTTATCTACGTTCATTTTTGATCCGGTTCAAATCCATCATTCTCCACATCCTGCATGCTCTCCGAAAATTTTGAAGTTGATAGCCGTGCTGTTTGCCATTCTCGTCGAAGTGGCGAACCCACTGAATCATAGGTGGGATACCGCGGATTTGACCTAGTAACGACTTTAACTTTTTTTTCACTTGAAAAGGTGTAACGACCTTAACCCGAGGCGGATTAGAAGAACAGTGATGAAAAAATTGGTCATATATTCACTTTTCAGCGTTTTTGCTGCTTTTTACGTTGTGTAGTCGCATTAACTTTATTTTTCTTTTTTTTATATCGAGCTTAACTCTGAGATTTCGAAATGACCCAATCCCACCTATGCACTGAATTGTTGTTGGACTCGTGCAGACGTTCTCCAGATGTTCCCAGGAAAACTGAAAATTGAAAACATTAATTTATGAAACTTGTGTCGCAAAACCTCAACGCAGAAGCAATCCATTTCACCATTTTTGGAATGTAGACAGTTGTCCTCGTTGTTGGTGCCGTTGATTTTCGGGAAATGTAGATAATTGTCGTCGTTGTTGGGGCCGTTGATTTTGGACACGACTACAAATTTAAAATTGAATGAACGCCTCAAACCAGTGGTTTCAAACAAATCGTGCATTTCTGCTCCTCTGCTCCCTCGTGCAATTGATGACCACCTACTTCGACCATTGTCCATTTGTTGCCATTTTCGATTGATTTGTCCCATTGATTATGGAAAAAGTTTAAATTATTAGAATAGCTTATCTTGTAAATATTATATATATCGGGAAACATAAGTTTAAAGTCTGCGTGCTGCCTCCGTCCGTAGGTATGGAATTCGCCGGGAAACCCCCGTCTCTGCCTTGAATTTCGGTACCGCCCACATGGGGTTGCCTCATCTGACGCTCATGGCAGTGAGACGTCAGCGTATTGGCGTCGGGCTCCTCCGAGTGCTCAGATACATGTGGTGTGGAAGAACCACACCAGCACATACCCAAGCTTGTCACGGAAACCTAGGACTGTACTTGCCGACTACTTAATTTGTTTCCTTAAAATAAAACGTAAACTCACACTTAACATTTGAATCCCAACTGCCGTTTTCTGGCCCTTCTCAAAGCTTCTTGCATTGTTTGATTTAACTGAAAATTGAAAACTTTTTTTTAATTTCAAGTATTTCTCAAAAGAAAAGTAAATAGAACGGAGAAGAAAACAAGTAAGAAGATAATAATGAATCAAGCAAAATTGGTTAAGAATTGGTTTTTTCATGTGCGAAGCGAAAGTTTTTCAAGAGAGCTTTTGAATTGACGACTGTTGTGACAAAAAAAACTGATCGAAACGAAGAGAGTCCTTCTGTTTTGAAGGCGTCCCCAAATTTAGCACGAAAAACACATGATTATGAAAGGAAAAGCGCTTAAAAATGCTGAAAATCCTTGCGAAAATTCAAAAAACGGGACGTCAACAAAAAAAAAACAACAATTTGAAAGTTAAAAAGCGAGAGAGTGTGGTTAAACAAGAAGACATGTCTCTAGACACTTTTTTTCACTCTCTGCTTCGCGCTGAATGTTTGATTTTTCGCGGAAATACATTTGTTCGGTGGAGCGCGCATGCCCACATTCCACATTTGCAGGTCTGAATATCGTGAAAAGAATTTTCAAATTTAATAATTTTGCTTTTTTTTAAATTTTGAGATTCAATAAAAAAATTTAAGCAATCACAGGCAAATCGTTACCATATAGTATTAGCGCTTTGCCAAGTGAATGTTCCTTTTACTGTTAAAAAAAAAACATATAAAAACTTTTAGTTGTTTTTCGCATTAAAAATAGAAAATAGATTTTGTAAAAATAATGTCATGATAACGACTAGGTAAATAACTTGTTAAATTTTTCATCCAAATGTCTTTCTTTTTCTTTTTTTTTAATCAGGTTACGGTTAACAATGGTCAAGAAGCTAGTGTGTTTTCTCGTCATCGTGCTTGCGGACACTTGTGACGCCAAATTGCATGCAATATGCAGGAATCAAATTGCTCTATTCATTTTTACTGATGTCTCTTTGATACGACGGGAAACGCCGAAAAAAAAGAAAAAGAACGATAACATACATTTCATAACCTTTCTCGTTCAATTTCCATTCAATTCCCGGACTGACGTTTCTTGATTTGCTAACCAGTTCCAACGTCAGCGAACATTTTTCTCATTTTTTTCGTTTCATTTTTGTTCCAACTTTTCATGTTGAAGTACTTTCTCCGTTTCTTGGCGATCCCCTTTCTTTATTCGTCAGTGGACTAATAACTGCAATAAATAAGAAAACTAGGCCATTAAACATGTCGTTCAGCGTCGCGTCCGCATTGTTGAGCCAACACTGTTTCTTCAGTTTTTTTAGATAGTGTGTTCTTTTACTCATTCCATAAATAGTAATAAGTTTAGTTGTTGAAATTCATCTAAAGTAAACTCAAGTTTCTACATAAATTTCTCACCATTGGCATTTGGACTCCACCGTATTTTGCCGAATGTTTTCGATACAATTGCGTGTTTTGCGTCGAGTGTACGGTATACACCCGAAGCGTGTTTTTCTATCTTGGGCGCACACGCATAAGCAGCATATCACACCCTTCCTCTAAGTGCCTCGGTGGCGCAGTGGATTGTACTCTTGCGTGTTAAATTAGAGGCCGGGGGTTCGGGTCCATGCTATTGTGTTTTACTGTAGCATGCCCGGACTTTACCAAAATTTGAAAATAAAACCACAAATCTGAATTCCCGCGCTTTTCAATCCATACACTACCGTACACCTGACGCACAGCACGCTATTGTATCGAAAACATTCGGCAAAATACGGCGCAGTGGCATTTGGACTCAAAATTAAAGAAAAACAAGGAACCAACCAACAGTACTTGTTTTTTTATCAATTATTTCGAAATTTATCTTTACCCTAACATCTCTAAAATTTTCAACATAAAAATTGAAGTTCTCTTTTATATTTGCATTGCCAGCTGTAGAGACGGGGGGTAAAACGATGAAGTGAAATAGACTTGCTAGGTATAGAAAGAAAGTAGGATGAGTCAGACAGAAACACATGATTTTTACACTGGAGTATTCTTTTTTTTCGTTTTCTCGACCAACCGCTGGCAACACAGTCAGGTTAACCTAGGTTGACCGCTTCAGAATTTCTTTACTACATTGGAATTTGTTAACGTTTATTTTGTCGACTGTTTAAAATAATTATTCTGAGAAAATTTTCGAAATATTTTAAATGTTTACCCCTTTTCTTGATTAATTTCATAATTTCAATGTTAAAATACGATTTTTTCAGGGAGAATTATGAGTGTTGTTCTGGACTCATTGTGCAATGATGAATTTGAAATTATCGATAATGATGAAGACGGTATGTATTATTAAAGTGTTTCTTAGACTTTTTGTGGTTTTACACTAACTTTCACTGTTTTCTCAAATTGAGAAATCTCAATATAAAAAACATGAAAGCAAAAAACATTAAAAAATATCCCGTTTCTGTATGTTCATTTTTTTTTCCTTTTCAGAATCATTCGAGAACGAATCCGAGCCATGGACATTGCAACAGAGCATCAAAATTGAGCCGCCACAGTTTCAAGTTCCAGAGGAAATATCAATTGATCCACCACAAGAAGCTGCTCCGGAAAACCAACAACTGGATGATAGCTTGAACACAAAACTCGAATCATTTTCGGGAATGATGGGTGAAGAAACATTGGCTGACACGCCGGTCTTGGCGGATTCGGTTAGAAGAGAAGAATCGTTGGTCCAAGAGAGTGCGATGTCGACATTGGGGAATATTGAGAGGATTAACGATACCATGACTTCGGGTAAGAGACTTATGATTTCGAAACAATCTGGAAATTTTGCATTTTTGAAGAATTTTTATACTTTTTTTAAACGTTTTGCTGAATTTCTACAAACACTGGACACAAATTGCTTCGCAAAATAAAGGGGAAATTAAATATTTCGTACGTCGCGAGTCAGTTTCCAGTGACTCCGTTGAAAATGAGCGGCTAAGAATATTTATCTTGACAATAAATCGATGTTGCTCTTATTGAGTACAAATTTTGAAACCTTGCTTAGTTTTTTTGAAACCTTAGATATGTCTTCTTCGATGTCTTTAATTGCAGAAACAGTAAAAATATTAAAAAATGAGCTAAAGTATTGGGAAGTTTCCTTTTGCACAATATCTCATCCAAACACCAAAAAAATCAAAGTCATTTTCAACCTTGTTTTTTAAAACCATTATTTTATCCGACCATTTAATTTAACCGTTTTTTTCAGATTCCGAATCCGTGTTGGATGTGGAAGAAATTGAATCAACTGAAAGGGCCCTTCGCAATTCTCTGGCAATAATCGACCAGCTTAAAAATCAATTAAAGGCACAAGCTTCGAAAATTGCCAATCTCGAGCAAAATGCTGCGATCAATGAACAACTTGCAAAGCTGACCTATGAGACATTGCAAAAGGAGAATGCTTCGATCAAAATTGATTATGACGAATGTTTGAAAAATATGGAATTAACTTTGGTCAATGAAACGGAACAGTTCAAGTTGGAAAACGCGAAGTATCAGGAAGAAGCGAAAGAGAATCAGCAATGTATTCAGGAATTGAAACAGCAATTGGCTGCTGCAAATCAGTGTGTTGAATTGTGGAAAAATAATGCTGAGAAAAAGAATGGATTTGAATACAGTAATGAGAATGTGATTGAGAAAATGATAAGTGATAATGATGAATTAAGGTAACTTTTAAAATTCTTGCTAGGAGCTTTTAACTCAAATGATAAATCGAACGTTGCAGAACAAATTAAGAAAAGTTTTCAATATTACAGATCAAGACTAGACGAAGAAATCGCGAGAAGATATGAAGAACAAGATTTGCGAAAAATGGCCGAAAATCGATTGAAAAGCTATGAATCCGGTCAATCTTCATGCTTTGATCCACCGGCGGCCATGATCGCAAAACAATTGTCGGATAAAACGGATCATGCATTGCGACTTGAGCATGAGGTATTGAATATATTTAAATCGAATCAACCGAAATCAAACATGTTTTCAGATCTCTTCCCTCCGTGAACAAATCAAAGAATTACAAAATGAAGCTATAACTAAGACGGAAATTGTTAGTGTTTTGAGTGAGGTGCGAAAATAGCTTTTAATATAGAATTAGACTTCATTAATATTTTTGAAGTGATAGTCCCATAACCTCAATTTTTAAACTTTTAGGATCAATTAGAATCAACAAGAATTCTGGCAGCACGTGAACACAAAATTTCTGAACTGGAGAAACTCTGCCGTCGCCATGCCATCAATGACAGCGATTTTGCGCAATAAATTTTCCTGCAGTGGAAAATGAACAAAAATGTAAATTTTCGAATGTACATTTCCTATATATTTACTCACCATTGTATTAATGTTTTGAAGTTGTAAAGAAGGAAATTTCTGGAAATAAAGTTAACACTTTGGATATTGGAAACCTGAACTTGAGCAACCCAACAAGTTTTAATCAACCTATTCTCTTGAAGAAAACAAAGAGAAGATAACAATGTGCATAAATTGTGTCGTTCCCCACCAGGTGATATTCAAACGGAACCAAATGAGGAATTTTTTCAATTCTGTATAATCCTCCATAATAAATAAATACTCCATAAACGTACCTATCACATCAAAGGGATAAATACATCTGCTCGTCGTATCTGATATGGAACCAATTGGATTTGGACAAAAAACGCAATCAATGATCGTATTACCATTGAATAGATCTATATTTCAGATGGTTTTTCTAATAATTCCGTCGGTATTGATTCCAGGGTGATGGTATGGTTAGTAGAAAGAATATTACAGTTGAATTCCATAAAATTGATTTTTTTTCCAATTTGGCGTTGAATAAATTCATTTTCTATTATTTGTGTTTTTACTAATTAAAAATGGATCATAAATGCCTTTGTTCATATCACGCCTTTTCAATAAGATGTTGGATTTTTTTAAAAAGTGGACATTTCATTTCACTTCAGTTTATTGTCAAGTTAACAATTTGGATCATCATTTTTCTGCTAAAATACCGCAGCGCAACCGCTCGCAGGTAAAAACACCGTGACTTTGGGAGAGACTATTTTTTTGGTAGATCAAAATCGACTTACACAAAAGTTTGATTTCGACAATATCAAAAGCTTAATTCGAAAACCCTGTTAAAGAGCGTATTTTTTGAATACCTAGTTACAGGGGCACGTGGCAGTTCGGGAGAAAGACAGTTCGAGAGACGACAGTTCGAAAGACGACAGTTCGAAAGACATGATTTCTGTTGGACAAAAAGTGGCAACTGAAATGAATGGAAAAATTCCTTGAAATTATTGGATTGATTTCTAGTTCGAAATCAACGTTTTTTTTAAACAAAAAAGTTTATCCCAGGTTATTTTTTCCACCTCTTAAAATTTTAAATTTCCCCCTAACTGTCTTTCTCCCGAACTGTCACGTGCCCAGTTACAGAAATCTGAGATTTTAGCGACAACGTTGCAAGTCGAAAATTAAAGCGATACATGACCTATTATTTATTCAGTTAGAAATTAACTCAGTTAGAAATTAGGTATCCCGTTAAATATTTTTTATTTGATTAAATAATTATTCCATGCGAACTGAAACTCATTTTGTTTTGGAAAATCAACGTTTAATATTCCAGAGATGCTGAAAATGGTTCGAACGGCACGTCAATTATCAGGTTAGATTATTGTTTCAAGTTCAAACTAATAAAACGATATCGCTTGACCGAAAACCAAAGGTTTATCATCACGATACACATATGTTATCAATGTCTATGTCCATTTTTCTTATAAATGTCCTCGGCATCATTTATCACTAAACTTTTCGCAAAAAATCAGATCATTTGGAAATTTCCGCAACATTGTAGGTATTTCATCAGCTTCTTTTTTTTTTCAAAACTTTTATTTTTGAGGATAAAATAATATGAATTTTTAAATCCAGGTAATTCTGTTCGTCGAATCATGACTGCAACCAGCACCCTCAAATCAAATGATTTGCTGAATACGGTACATTGGATGATTCTTCTGTACCAACTCAAAAAAATCTGTAAAATTTTCAGCCATCAGCATACACTCAAAAATCGAACAAGAATAACGAAAGCATCGATCTTCGATCGGATACTGTAACTCTACCATCAGCGGAAATGCGAAAAGCGATGGCTGACGCGATTTGTGGTGATGATGTTTATGGAGAAGATTCAACAACGAATCGTTTGGAAGAAAGATGTGCTCAACTTTTCGGCAAAGAAGCCGGACTTTTTGTGACAAGTGGGACTATGGGCAATCTTTTGGCGGTTATGGCTCATTGTCAGAGAGGAGATGAAATTATTGTTGGAAGATATAATCATATTCATAGATGGGAGCAGGGAAATTATGCACAACTTGCTGGTAAGTCTGTAAAATGTTGAGTGCGTTTTGTGAATACTCTTACGAACTACTCGTAGAACTTTATCGTTTTCATGCGTTCGCGCTTGGCTCACGCTTATCATAGTTTGAACGAATTTGATAACACCGAATAGTTATGGTTATTGTCTAGAACCCTAATATATTAGAGAAAAGAAAGAAAAAGAAAAAAATAAATTGGAATAAAAGTATATTCTGGAAATTTCGATTTTAAGTTTTTGCGAATTGCGCATTTTGATATTCTGTTGCATCTTCCATAAATCAAGCAGAATATTTTTTTCTGTAGGTGTCAGCGCAACAACCTTGGGCGTCAAATCGGACGGTACAATGGATTTAGATGATATTCAACAATCGATTCGTGTTAAGGTAATGATGCCCTTACATTGTTCGACAATTTGCACGAATTTCAGGATTCACATATGCCGACTTCTCGATTGATTTGCATTGAGAATACACATAACTATTCAGGTGGAAAAGCGTTGCCAGTTGAATGGATGAGGTTCATTTTGTTTTGTTATGCTTGTATATACCTATAGACAATTTTAATTTTCAGAGATGTTCAAGAGTTGGCAAAGAAATGGAATTTGAAGATTCACATGGATGGAGCAAGAATATATAATGCCGCGATTGCATCTAAAATGACTGTGGGGTTTTAAGCAGATGCTTTCAAACATTTTATTTTTTTACTTGTTTCCGGAATTGCAGAAGAACTAATTTTTAAAGTGGGTTTTTCCAGGTTGCTGAAATCGCATCATATGCTGATACTGTTCAAATGTGTTTCTCAAAAGGACTAGGAGCACCAGTAGGATCGATTGTCGTTGGTCCGAAAGAATTTATTGATAAAGCTAGACGGAGTAGGAAGGCATTAGGCGGTGGCTGGCGTCAATCAGGGGTACTCGCAGCTGCTGCTCATATTGCTCTTGATCACGCCGAGGAGACTATTCGGAAGGATCACGAAAGAGCAAAGAACTTGGCGAGAAGATTGAACGAAGCTACTCCAGAACATTTGAAAAACGTAAGGTTTAGTGAATAAAGGGTTTGAGAATTCTAGGTACATTTTAAAATTTTATTTATATAAATTCAACACAAATAATAAAATATAAATGTGAAGTAGCCGAAGGAAGATTCAAATTCTTAATATTCTGAAAATTTAAATAAATATTCAAACCTTGGTTCGCTGTAACGCGGCTCAAAATCAAACAACAAGGAATCGGTTCTTAATATCATAGACTACAGCACAATTCAGACTTTCAAATCTAAAACTTGTTTTTGCTTTTTTCAGAAAGTCTACGCCAAAGAGAACGACATCACAAACATGGTGCTGGTCCATTGTGAAAACGGAGTCACAGTTCAACAAGTTAGTTTTCATGTTTCTAATTTTCAGACCTGATTTATTAGAAGACATGAAGTGTTAGTTTTTCTTTTTTCTAACGTTTCCTATTAATCAAAAGTTCAGTACATTCTTTTTGAACCTTTGAACAAATAATTTCCTATTTTAAAACATTGCTTAGCTGCACATGTGCCGTTTTGAAGGTGAATTTTTTTGTGATTTGTAGCCAGAATATTCACAAAGTGTGATTTATGAAAAAAGAGCAGGCTGAATCTTCTGATACCAGTAAAATGTTGGAATTTTCCACTGATGAAAAAAGTATAAATAACGTTTTTTGAACAAGAATTAAGAAAATCACAAACAACTGTACTTTTCAGTTTACGGACTTCTTCCAAACACGAAATATTCTTGCGATGGCCTTCGATGCTCGCAGGATTCGAATGGTTCTCAATTGGAACATTACCGACGAACATCTTGATCAGATCGTTGATGTCTATACTCAATTTTTAGAACAAATCTAGTCTCATATTTTTTTTCTTTTTTCATTTGCCAATGAAGTTTTGTGATTTCCGCTTTTTCAGTCTGCATTATCCCTATGACAACAAGTTCGAAAGATTAACATTTTTAGCGATTTTTTGGTATTCCATCATCATTTTCCCATGGCAACGAATCGGTATAAATATTGGGGAATCTCGAAAGCATGAACCATTTGAAAGAACTTCCTTTCTAGCTGTTTAAAAATGTGTAAGTTTTTATTTTACATCCTTTTTTTCCATGATCAGTCTTAATATTTTTAGCGCTTGCTGAGTTCCAAAAACTTCATGATGAAATGAGAAGCCTCAAGAATGGAAAAAAGCACGAAGAGTTTGCAGCACGTTTCGTTGCGAAGGATGCAACCTTCATGGCACCATTCCATGATCCGGTCCATCGCGATGGATTGGCAAAACTTGCAAAGGAAGAGAAAATGGAAACAATGATGAAAAGCGATATTGAAACAAAACTTGATGAGATCACAACAATTGGGGACGTTGTTATTGATCGATCAACGTTCAAAATCAAAACTCCAAATGGTGAAAAGGCAGGATGGAACTTGACCGTTTGGGTCAAAGAGGATGGAAAATGGAAGATTCGCAACACGTGCACCACTATCAAGGCATAATTAATTAATTTTATATTTATTTTTCGACAAATTCCTCGATTTTGACAAAATAAATATTGTTAACAAATGTTTATTTTTTGCAAAATAAGAAAAAAAAACATTTAGTAGAAAAATTTGAGAAATTCACAATTTTCAAAGTTTTTTTTCTCAGAAAAAGTATTTTTTGAACGGAAATGAGAACTAAAAACGATCCGATCTAAGATTCAAAATATCACGATTTAAATCAATTTCCACACATTTTTTAAAACTTTTCACTGCAAAAAACCTCGAAGAATGAAGAAATGCGTTTTTACAAATTTGAATTCGCATCAACTTTGTGTAAGCGCTCCAATTCATTCCAATTCCGGCTTTGTTGAGAATAAAGAATGAAAACTGGTCATTGAAATTTAAAAAAAATAGTTCACATTTTTTTCGACTTTAATTTGCTTTATTTAAAAATCATAATAATAATAATAATTAATAAAATTTAAAAATTTTTTAATATTTTAAAAACTCGATATGATAATAAAATTTGGAAGTTTCAAACTGCGAATCTAAAAATTGTAAATCTGAAATTGGTAATTCAAAAACTTCTCTTATCTCTATTAAAAATACCATTTTCAAAATGTTCCATAAAATTAAAATTTCAAGAAACAGTTTCCGGCAACAAAAACAGCTATAACTCTGATAACGTTGAAAATTATTGTTTTGTTGTTAGAGCTGTAATATCAAATAAAGAATCAAGACAAAATCCTAGACAAAATCAGAAGCTGAAAGTTTGAGTGTTTGAGCAAGATGAAAATGAAATTGAAATTGAAATGTTTAAACAAATCGCAACTAGACATCGTTTTCGCATTGCCAAAAATGTTATTTTTCGTTTTTCAACTCCAAATTAAATGTAAATCAATTTTTTTATCAATGAAATAAACATTTCAATAGGTTTCTTGGTGAAACAATCAATTTTCATGGACCTTCGAGAAACTCGAAAATTTTTTTTTCATCTGGGGAATTTGAGGAAGAACAGGAAAATAACTAAAAATCAAAATTCGGTCAATAATCCCTTTAGAATTGTATTTCCAAATATCACTGGTCGCAGTCATAATCAGAAATAACGCAGCTGAATCTGGCTATAATTATGTAATAAATTATATATGTTCTGATTTTTTCCAGGATTTTGTTTTGTTCAATTTTAACTGCGATCTGAATACTTGGTTCACTGTAAGTTTCAGCTAAAATTTATTTGGTGAAAAATCAAGTTTTTAAAACGAAATTATAATTATATTGGAATTTATAACTTCATAATAGCCTGCGGGGGCTCTGCGGCAACACCAAGCATCTTATAATAAGAAAAAAATGCAAAAAAAATCACTGTGTAATTTTCATCATCCAGTTTTTGGCCTAAACTTCTCCTGCAGACAATTGTTCACATAAATTCATCATGAAAACGAGAAATGGGAGCTTCTGTTTGCTATCTTCTTCTTTTTGCCACTTGGTCCCAATATTTTTCGTATAATCTGACCAGTGGAACACAAGCATGAAATTATTAATATTATTAGTTCTGATTTCTGAGATTCTGGCGGAAGACTATAATTTACATGTGCAATATTTTAGAGTGAGTTGAATTTTCATTTTATGAATGGTGCTGGAGGTAATTCAACTGAAATGAGACCATATTTTATGGATTGACTAGATACTTATTTTTTTTCAAAGGTGTGATGTCTCATCAGTATTTTTCTTGTTCTAGAAAATTAGTTTTGTAGAAATTTTTCATGGAATTAGCAAAAAAATAAGATTTTTAGAAATTTAAAGCGTATCATTTAGATTACCCAAACTGACACACTGCCTTTAAGAAAAACGTTCCTTTATTTCAGAAGCCGGAAGAATATGCATATTTTAAACTAACCGACGAATCAGGAACCAACGAATGGTCGACTTATGTGCACATGAATAAAGGCTTAAATTTAAGAGAAAATGTGATATTTGAGCTGATTAAACCTCTTTACGATGGTATTGTTATTCATAGCTTTTTGAAAATGTTCAAATTCCCAGGTCCTCCAAAAACAATGCACTTTGAATCAGCTTCAATCACCAGGCACATCGGAAAACAATTTGAATATTTATTATCAAAATACAAAATTGATTCGATGATTTTTGTAATTTTTTTTCATTTTCTATATCTCCAATTTTGACATCATTTCCAGGAAAATCTCTGCTCACAAATGAAACCAAAATTCTCGAAACTTCTCCAACATTCCGAGCAACTCCCATCGCGAATCGGATTCGTTATTGAACATCCTACGTCAGCGTTTTCAATTCCAGAAGGATTCCGGAAGTTGGGTGTTGGAAGGGAGCAGTTTTCACTAAAAATCGGGGAACGAGCACTGCTAGAAGAAGAGAATTTCGATGTTGATTCTATTAAAAATGTGAGTTTGTTTTGTATTAACTACTTAACTCGTGATATAAACGCAGTTAGTTTATCTATAAACATGTCTGACATGTTGTTATGTGTTCAATGAAGTAGAAGTACATTCAGTGAACATTTTCGGTAATATTTTAGGAAAATCGGAGATGAGATTATGTGCTAAAAGTCCAGGATGTGCGACGGTACTTTGGGTTGGCTTCTCGTTTCTTAGCCAGCACTGTTTAGTATCAATCCCTGATGCACCATGAAGTTTTAAAGGGATTATTGACCAAGTTTTAATTTTCACTTATTTCCATCTTCTTCGCATCACGTGGGGTATTATCATCATCCGCATACAACGCTAACGTCTTCAAGAAATTCAAAAGGAAATTTCGATTTTTTTCTTATGTGTCAATTATGTCGAGGAAGATTGAAACAACGAAAAAATATTAAATTTTGTCAAAATCCCCTTAAAGGAGGACGTTACAGAGTTAGTGAATGTATCTGTGATAAAAATAGAACTCGAACTAAATCCAAATCTGTTTTTAAAATATTTTTAAACCACGTTGAAGCCGAGAAAAGGAGCTTTAACACAACTCAAGACAATTTCGGCTTGTAAACGGCACCCGCGCCGGATCGCTCCGCACGCGAGCCGATTACGCGCCGAAAATACCCTGAGAATGGCCTAGAAAATATTTCCACCGGCGAAAATTAGTCCGCGAGCATTATTACGCGATGAATACAGAAAAATGCGAAAAGATTGTTATAAAAGAATAAGTTAAAGTGTTTTTTTCCTGATTTTCAATTTTTGTTTTAATCAATTCAGAAACACCTATTATTAATGAATTTGTCAAAAAAAATTTTTTTTCGGGCGCCCGTGGGTCCAACAGAGCTCCCGCAAAAGTCATTGAAGTTTTTCGGATTTTGTTTTGCTCAAAATCCGGCTTTTGAACTAAATTTTTTGCTTATTCCTTTAATTTTTAATTCCTTTAGGTAAAACAAAAATTGAAAATCTGTAAACAGACACTTTATGCATTTTCCATAAATATTGATTAATGTAAAAGGTTCAGAGGAAATAGTTCAGCCTGGTTTAAACTTTTTCTAGCTTGTTTTCTCGGCTTCTACGTTTTTTTAGAACATTTTTAAAAAAAGATTTGGAATATTCTCTATTTTCATCCCAATTGCATTTTTCTGTAAAGTCATCCTTCAATATGAGACTAGTGCTGTCCGGGAATGCATAACTTTTTTTATAAATCATATAATGTGAATAGTAATTTTTAAAAATACATTTATATTGTTCTTGAACCTTAATCACAAAATTGAACATTCTTTCAGACACCATCAAACAAATACTCATTTGTTTTCAATTTTCATTTCCAAAATTATCAACACAAACAATGTTTCTGATGTTTGAAATGAAAATGTGTTTGTGCGAAGAAAAAAAAATGGTTTGTCAGTAGAGACCAAACTGTTTTCCGCAGTAATGTCTTTTCTTTTCTATCTTTTTCAACCACTCCACATTGCAAACACATTTTTTCCGATACCATTCTCTTTGAAACACGTGGTCTTCTATTTGATTAGCGATGAAGAAAAAAACCGACCATAGGTCGAAATATGATCTCGAAAAACTGTACAATGATTTCAGACGAAGAACCTGACTGTGAGACAAGGAGTCGAATACAGTCCCGCATTGTCAAGCTCTCAGATATTAGCATTGAGAGCTGAGGAATTGGTGCTGGAAGGAGCTCACAAAATTGAAGTCGAAGATTTGAAAAAGCTTGCTCAAGTTTGTTTTTTTTCAGATAGAAATAGTTTACAAAGTTGTTATTTTAGGAATGGGTTGACAATTCCAGAGAGCTGATATCGTGGGAGATTCATATACAAAATTCAGAATTGGCAGATCATTTGACATTTCCGAAGAATGGGACAACTCTTGATATTCAAGTGAAAGATGGAAGAGTTTTAATCAAGACAATTCCAAGTATCTAATAAACTCTTCATTCACGAAATATTAATATTTACAAACAATTACATAGTATTGTTGACTGGTTCAAAATTTACAAGAAAAAGAGGACAAGTGCAAGTAAGACTAGGGTTGAGATCACGATTGGGAATGTGTAATTAACTGGTTCTGGTTTTGAAGTTGTTGCTTCACGGACTCTCTTTGGGCATGTCAAGATAGCCTTTCTGGCTCCATCCCATTGGTGTGGTCCGGCAAGACGGTAGCAATATCCGACATTTGGACCGAAGAAAAGTTTGTATCCGAGAATTGGGTCAGTCAAGAGGGTCTTGACAAGTGGAACTTGGCATCCGATGAGCTCGGCGAGTTCGTCCATGTATGGAATGTAGTCAACCTGGAAAATATAATAATTAGTCAAGTTATCTAAATTGTATCACTTACTTGAATGGTATGCCGTCTTGATTTAACGAATTGTGCGGCCATTTCAGCTTTCTTGGCTTCCATATCACGAGTCATTTCAACCTTTCTTGGGATGACATTGTTCTCCGAGAACAGGTTAGTGTAGAAAAGTCTGGCTTGTTGCTCAGAAACTGGCATAATTGATCCGAATGGTTGAATCAATCCAATGATGCAAAGTGAATTGTGGTCCGATGTGGCAACTGGGAACATGTATTTGAAGAGATCGACTTCGTTCTCAACGACTGGAACAAGTTTTCCTCCTTCAACCAAGTTGAATTCGAATGAGAATCCAGTTGAAAAGACAACATCGTCAACATGTGGGATTTTTGTTCCATCTTCGAAGTTGATGGCATATCCGTCGAATGATTTGATGTTTGGCTTGATTCTGACGGTTCCATTGGCGATACGGTTTGGAAGTTCATCATTCAAGGATGGATGGGCTGAGAAGACACGATGTTGTGGCTTCAATCCGTACAATTCGTGGTCGACTCTTTGGTTGACACGGTATTCAACAATTGTATTGAGAAGGTTTTGTGGGAGAAGCTTGTAAAGGCTGAAGAATCGGCTGAAAATAAATAAAAAAATTAAAAATTTCGAGGATGCGAAAATCTTACGTGTTCATGATGATATCGAATGGCATTCCTCTGGTCTCAAGCTTTGGAATCAACCAGGTTCCTCTTCTGGTGACCAAGTAGACTTGTTTTGAAATTCTTGACAATTCAACAGCAACATCAATTCCACTGTTTCCGACTCCGACAACAACGACAACCTTGTCTTCATATCCTTGATGATTCTTGTAATCCTTCGAGTGAACGATTCTTCCCTTGAATCCATCTTGTCCCTTGAATGGTGTTGGCCAATGTGCGATGGCATGATGTCCTGAGCAAACCAAGACTCCGTCGAAGATTTCTTCGTGAACTTTTCCATCTGGAGACTCGTAGGTAACCTTCCATGTTCCATCATTGTCATAATTATTGGATCTTTCGACATTCAAAACCTTGTGTCTCAGTTTGATGTGTTTGTTAAGACCATGATGTTCAGCATATCCTTTCAAATAGTTCAACATTTCCGAGTTGTGCATGAAGTTGGCCAAGTGTGGTTGTGGTGGGTAGTCGGAATATGCTGTCATTTCTTTTGAGGTGTTGATGACAGTAGTCTTCATGACTGATGATTCCAGGGTTTCGTGTGATTTGTATCTCCAGAGTCCTCCAACATCATCAGATGCTTCGAAGCAAGTGACATCTGCGCCATAGGCAAGTCCATGGCTAAAAGAAGAAAATAATTATTAAGACCACTACCAATATTTAAATAGGCACTTACCGAATTGATGGAAGTCCTGAAGCTCCGGCTCCAATAACTGCAACTCTCTTATTCACCATATTATTCAGTTTTCTTCTTGTTGTTCGCAAAAGTAGTGTTGATCAGTGGTTGATTTGATTTGATTTCCAAATGGTTACACGACTCCTTTTATATGCTCCCAACCATTAACCAAAAGTGGTAAGAAAACCCATCCCACTTGGAAGACAAAAGAGGCGGAGCGTTCCACACGCGCCTTGAAAAATCTAAAATCTGTTCAATGCTCTGATAAACATCGTCGTTTTTCGCAATTCAAAAATCAAAAGAAAACAGAAATACTGTAGATTTATTAGACGGTCAGACCTTTTCCTCTCTTCCAAATTGTTCAATGGTCTACACTGAAACGGGCAGTTTTGTTATCAACATTTTTTTTGGTGAACACGTGTGTGTACATTTGGGGAGGAAGGCGGGGCGAACCGAAAAATGAAATTGTTAGAGAAAAATACAGAGAAATACAGTTTTTTTCGGCAACGTGTTGGTACAATCGGGTACAAGTTCATTGAACAGTTTTGTAGAAACGTTATGAGGGAAATATTATTAAGAATAAAGAGAGTGTCAATTGAATATTGTGGTCTTCGTAGTCGAAATAGAATCTATTTGGGCTTTGGTGCTTGCCATTTCGACTACATCCTTCCCTGGATTTTATTTTCCTTTCAAATTTTTGTCTATTTTGAACTTTACCATTGTTGTTTTATCAATCAGTTTCATTTCTTCTTTTTTTTTGGAAAAAAGAACTTTGGAAGTGAAAAAAAGAGGACTACCATTCAACAATAGATTCAAAATGTTCTATGTAGGTGACTACACAAACTGACTATGGGTCACAGAGGCAGAAAAAAGTTTTTTTTCGATCTTCATGATGTTATTTTTTCTGACGGGAAGATGTCTGTGATCTCATTTTGATTCCGTTTTGTTATTCTGAACTCTGGAATTTAGGAATATTTTAGTGTTTAAGTAAACGATTTCAAGCCAGCTCATTTTCAGAAATTATCTTTTGTATTGAGATAAATTTAAATTGAAAACACTTACAGATTTATATTAATTATTTGAAATATTTATCATACTTTTGAATTTAGATATGGATTTCTTTAATTCGCCGATTGGCACACTGAAATTGCTTTTTTAAAAAAATTTCAAATATATCTCTGATTTTTGAGAAGCTAATATCCCTAGCCCGTTTGGATTATTATCATATCATGATTACCAAAAAGAATATTCTCTGAAAAATAGTGAAAAAATGTTCACATTTGTAGTAACAATTGTATTAAATTGTAGTAACATACGGAAGTTGTCGATTAGACTAAAAAAGATCTCATAATCAAATCTATTTTTTTCCTTAAAGGGATTATTAACAAAATTTTGATTTTTTACTTATTTTCATTTTCTTCGCCATATTTTAAACCTAATGAAAAAATTAGAAATTTCTTGTTAGGTTAAAAAGTTTAGGCCGTTTTGGATACGCGTTAGGCGTTCTTCACCGTTCCAGTACTGCGAATGGAAATTTCGAAAAAATTGCGTCTTACTAGATTTTCAAATTTGAGGAAGAAGATGAAAATGATTAAAAATCAAAATTAGCGCAATAATCCTCTAAATACATATGTACGTAGGGACCGAGAAAAACCGCTTCAAAGCTATTGCCTAGCAATAGATACGATAAAATTTTACATGTTTTTTTCCCTGTATCATGAAAGTATATCTTTGAAGAAAATTAATTAACTTCAAATGGCAACCTATTTAAAAAAACCTTTCAAAACTCATTGGCTTTCTGAAACTTCGCACTTTGTTTTTTAAGACGTTTAAACAAGTCTAAATTCGAATTGCAAATCAATTATCATTTTTCCTTTTTTTTAATGGAATTCTGAAATTTGTTTTTCTGCGTATCCAAATTCATATTGGAAATAATTTTCGCCCAAATTTAAGATGGTTCAAACAGCTTATCAGCATCGAAATTAAATTCGTAACTCATAAAAAAATCCGAACTTTTTATCGGCCATCATCATTGAACAGTTGAAACAATTTTTTTGTAAAAATTGCATTGAATGTTATCAACGGTATCTCATCTTTGTTTTCATTGTCAAGTATTTGTAGTAAACAGCAAAGTTCATTTTGTTACTTTTTCCAAATCAAACATGTGCTCGAAAATTGCCTTTTCGAATTTGAAAATGTTTTTCTTGGAAATGTAAAGCGTTCTAGATCATTGAAATTTTACTCTTACTTTCGCTTATTTTTAAGTAGCTCTATTTAATCGGTAAACATTCGAAATCGATATGAAATTGTTAAAACATTCGAAAGCCGGATATTTTTTGAAATAATCAATTAAAAAAAACAATTTTTCTTCAAAAATTTTCAACAAATTATTCTAAATGCCCAATAAGAGTTTAGAGAACAAAATAAATATGTAAATCGTAATTCAAATCTCAAAATCCAAAGTATCTTTTCAATATGTTTTTAAAGGAGAGCTTTAAGAAGATAATGAATGCATCTGCGATGAAAATAGACGTCATTCTCATTCCAGATCTGTTTTTAAAATTTTCTAAAACCCCCTAGAAGCCGAGAAAACGCGCCCCAAAACAATGGCCTAGAAAAAGTGGCCACTTGTCCGAACTTTTTCCTATGAGCTTTTTTCGTGTTTCGTTAATAAATAGTTATGCAGAATGCTTATATTAGTTCTTTTTTATGTTTTTTTTTCATTTTAATTTAAGTTTTTCATTTTTTTTGGATTTTTTATGCCTGCGGGCTAATTTTCGCCGGCGGCCCGCTTTTCTAGGCCATTGATTTGAGGACCGTTTTCTCGGCTTCTAGGTGGTTTAAGAAAATTTTAAAAACGGATTTGGAATGAGAGTGAAGTCTATTTTCACCCCAGATTCATTCATTACCTCCTTTAAGGATTCATAGTCAATTTTCCTATTTCATTTCTTTTTTTTTACCATGTTAAACTTACAATTCTCAACTCGGTATGAAAGTCGGGAGCTCCCTAATGTAAAAAATAATTAAAAATTCATTTTCAATTTCTGCTCTGGAAAATTGTTGTTATTATTTGCTTTTCGATAATTATAGCAAATAACAATTATTTTCTTTCCAATTATTATGTTCTTCTGGAAAATAAGATATCAAATTTCAAGATGATCCATGTAGTTGTTCTGGTCTGCGATATAAAATTCAAACGCAAGCTCCTTTTGATTTTGTGATCATTTTCGGTAGCTCCCGATTATAATTTTTCGGATTTTCGCCTAAAAATTCTGTATCCAAATCCTTTTTTTTTCTAATTTTCAGGTTGACTATTGGATGGACCTATTCAGTTTGAAAAACAAAATTCCGGGAAATACCGAGGAATTGCAATTTCTCGGCATTTCTCAACCATTTCTGAATTTCTCGATATTTTTTGGATTTATTTTCAAACTGAATAAGTCCAGAAAACATTTCGCTATATCAAGAACACAAAAAATACACCAATTTCAAAAAAAAGTCACAAGATTTTGTTATTCCAATGTTTTGTTTCCTTCCATCTCCATTCTTCCAACGTTTAACCGGCATGGTTGTCACATCGAATCACAAATAGTTTCCTCTGTCTTTTTTGCATCTGATCATGTGTGTTGACAACAAATTGCAAACAATTATCTCAATTTCTCTACTATGATCTCTTCATTTACCATTGTCAAACTGTAGAAAACGGACTCTGGTCAATAATCAAGCACATGTCGACGGAAAAAATCTCTGATTGATAAGAACGAAAAAAAATTGCAGTGGTTACAACCCTACCACTGAACATTTGGAATGGTTGATTATCTTTAATTTTTGTATTGTGACTTAAATTAGAAATTCATTGAGATAAAAAATAAGAAAACAGATAATATTATAAGAAAATATCTATTAAAAATGAAAAATGAAATAATACAAAAAATAAAACATGAATATATATTAAATAGCCGGACATCCATTCTTTCGAACATCACCGAACACATCAAACTGTGAAACATCAACATCCTTCTTTCTTCGAATCTTCCTATCCTTATTCTTTAATCCAATGCTCAAGAATCTCAAGCATCCGGTGTATGATTTTTTCGTTTCGAGACCCTTATTTGTGACTCCTTCTGGAACACCTCCGAGATAAAGTGGATCCTTCGTCATAACATCGTCCGAAGTTCCGATTTTCTTCATAATTCTCAAATTTGCTTTTCCGTTGATTGTCAATGTTAAAAGTTTTCTCTTTTTGATGACCTGGAAAAATAACTTTTCAATTACACATTTATTTTCTTAAATTTAAGATTAATTGTTTTTTATCCAATTATCTTTTGAATATTTTTGAAAACTAGTTTTTTTTCGAATTTTGTGTAATTTTCAATATTTTTAAATTCCAAATTTTTATATTTTAGGGCCTCGGGTCCATAGGAAACTCTTTGAACCATTGTCTTAACCTAAGTCCTTTGGTCCTTTTCATCTTCGGATCAGGATGAATAACTGATAAGAATTTGTTTCTCAAATCTAATTAAAAAATCTGGAGACCAAAAAGATCAAGCGAAGTCACGCGGGCCAAATCACTAATATGTCAAAACCAATGATCAAGTTCTCCTTTTCAAATAAATCACAAACGAAACTGTGTCTAGAACGTTTTCCTATATATCAAAGAATCTATATGAACAAGATCCAAAAAAAGGGAATTGCCTGATAAAACTTGTTGTTATGATTAAAATACTCCCGTTGTTAACTTTAACATGCTGTTCGAAAAGTGCAAAGGTCTACTTTTTCATTAAAATCGGGCGTGATTTGATTTGAAGTTGAGAAAAAAATCGCTTTTTTAAAAACTTCAAACAGAAAAAAGGTTATCGACTACGGAGGTTTTGGAAATTGGAATGTTTTGCGGGGAAAAACTTCTGGAAAATTTACACAAATCTTCAATTCCAATGCTACAAATTAAAAAAAATGTTCGTTACCCTATTAGGTCTGATAAATTAACCGATACGGTAATTCAGATATGCAATTTTATGACTTTGATAAAAAATTTCATAAATTGATAATTCGGGCAATATTCTCACAAATTCCCAAACATTTAACAGGATGCAATTAAATTTTTTAGAATTTTAAAAATAGTTCTTTAAAAAGAAATTACTAAAACATATATTCGAAAATAACCAAACGAACCTTAATATGATGCCATTGTCCATCGCAGAGCTCATTATCAACAGGTGGTGTATAAAACACTTCTTCAGCGCCGCCACCGGCATCAACTGTCAATTTCAAACTTCCATTGAGATATTGAACGGTGACATATTCTAAAACTCCAACGGACAACAAAATACCATCCTTGCTTCTTGGACGAACTTCAAATTCAACCGCAAATGTATTTCCAACGAAATAATCGTTCGCTACAATCGCGTAACCACCATCTTTTCCAAAGTACATTCCTCGCTCGGTGAAGCTTGAACATTGTTCAGTTCCAATCTCATTTCCATTTTCCAATGTCTTTCCATTCAATCTGAATTCCTTAATACATCCGCTGAACTGTGCTCGAACTCCAGGCACAAGGTTCTTCACAAAGCTTGCCAATTCCGTCGGCACTCCTCCAACATAGAATGGAGGTTGAGTTTCGATCAAATCCTCATGTGCACTGGTTCCTTCAGCTTCGAACGATTTATCATCAACAATCAAATGAGCAGAATTTCCACGTCTCGACGCCTTGATTGCGTGCCAATTTCCATCAAGAATCGATGTGTCGGATTTGATGGAAACCTGTCCTGATCCTGAATCAAAAGTGAACACCACTCTTCCGTTTTCCAAAAACACTGCGATATAGTCAGTCTTCTTATTATTCGCTGCGATGAAGACGATTCCTGACAGTCCAGTTGGTCGAATTTTGAACGTGAATTCACCGCTGAAATTAATTTTTAAAATTTTTTAAAGATGTTGTTTTCTTGAAAATTCTACCTCTTATCAATAGCTTCCGGAATGATAGCATATTCAATTCTACTGTTCAATTGTGTTCCGAAATTGAATCCATCAGCATCCGCGAACTCAGTAAGATCTGTCTCCGACAATCCACAACCTCCTTCTGGTCTGGTCTGAAATTTTTTGTAATTAAAATTGGATTGGAAAATTTAAAAAAAAGCGGGGAAAAACTGAGGAAACTGAAAGTAGGATAAGGAGTAACTGAAAAAGGGATATTTTATCATAACCAAGGAAATAAGTTGCATAATAAACTAAGCATTCCATTCCATTTTTGGTTCTTACTGTCTCCAAATCAATCGCCACAAATAGATCAGAAGCTTCACTCGAAGTCGGTGTTGGGGTATCCACGATAATAGGGACATCTCTCATCTGTTTTCAGATTTCAATGAATTATAGAAATATGTTTTTTCTAGTGCATAAAGTTCGTTTTCCAAAAAATGGAAATTAAAACTTCGAAATTATATAATGATCTCATTTTTTTAAAAACGTTCAACTTGGGTGATACCAAAATATATCTAGTAACTTGAAATCTTAGAAAAAAAAATAAACAAATTGTTAGCTTACCTCTGCTGGTGGCTCGGTTGGCTCTTCTTCAGTCGGCTCCGGTTCCGGCTCTTCGACTTTTACCTCCTCTTCATCCTGCACATCACTCGGTAATGGAACAGCATCAGTTGCATCATCATCAGTACTTGGTGTTTCTGTAGTTGTCGTGCTGGGCTCTTCAGTAGGTTCCTCGTTACCACCCGCAATAACAGCTTCATCATCTCTCAATGGACAACCATTCAACGCGATTTCTTTAATCTCCGCCGTCGCAAAGTCGAGTAATTTTCCATTCAATGTTACATCACCAACACATCCAACGAATGCATTTTCCGATGAAATTCTTCCAAATTCAGCAGACAACTGTGCATCAGAATTCGATTCATCCAAATGTTTACGAGCAACTTCATTCGAGAACGAGTCATCAGCATCAATTCTGATGACATGTTTTGTTTTTCTAACCGACACATAATGCCATCGTTCATCCGGTGTAGCTGTCAATTCAAGTGTCGCTGAATCCTCTCCACTTGTCGCTGTGAAAATTCCACCTTCTCCAAGTGTCAAACTCAAGACTGCATCCTCATCATCGCTGATTGTGAACAATGTGGCGACTTGATTCCTTCTCTTTGTCTTGAACTTGAAAGTAACTGAAACATCATCTCCAGAATTGGTAACATTCGGGAATGATGCAGATGTTCTTTCAGAAAGGAATGAAACCGTTCGGACAGTATTAAATGGGCATCCACTTCTAACACCCTTCGATGCATGACTTCCTTCCAGATCAACATTATCCGATCCGAGACGAATCGCTTTGATACATCCACGAAGAGGCACAACTGTTGTTCTGACATTCACTCCCGTCGGAATTCCACCAATGTACAAGAATTCAGTCACCGACATTTCCGTTTCCTTTCCTGGTACTTCACCTTCAACATTTTCTCCATCCACTTCCATTCTGACAACCTTCTCTTCTCTCACAATAGAAACCGTATGCCATCTTCCATCATTGAACACAGCGTTTTTGGTAACCAATTGTCCGGTTCCAGATCCCAAATCAACTGACAATTTCACATTTCCTTCGGACAATTCTAGAGCCATGAAATCGCGCTGAAAATTAACACCATTTGAAAAATAACACAATCTAGAAAACATACATCTTTTCCAACGAAAAACAACAATCCTTCCGGCGAGAATGTCAAGAATGACAATGAGATCTTTGTGACCTTTCTTGGGTTCCAATGATTTGGTTTGTATGAAGTGTAACCGTCACCATCAAGTGAAATTGCTGAAAACCAAAAATGTTAGGGGAAACTTGACAAAATCTATTCTTACAAGTTTCATCTGAGTTATCCGTGAACTTTGGCTTCTTCTTTGTTCCATCAACCCTGATTGAACCCTTCTCTCTTGCATTCCACAATCCAATCGGTTCTCCATGCAACTTCAATTGTTCAATGTCTCCAACGAAATCACGATTATGAATATCTGTTGAAATACGGGCATCTTGCGGAATTCCACCAACGAACAATCTCGAAACATCTTGATTCAAGTTCAGCACACTTTTATTTCCATCAGCAACTGCGGTTTGCGTCTCCGCTGTTTCTTCGCTATTCGGCTTCGAAATAGAAACATTTACAGTCTTTCCGATTCGTTCAACATTGATTCTTCTCCATTCTCCATCAGCAACTGGTGTTTGAAGTTTGACAACGACTGGAGCGTCTCCAAGATCAACAGTAACCTTTGGCCGACCGTATTCGATTTCGACAGCGACATAGTCATCGGTTGGAACGGCACGGCTACCGACAGATGTTTCTTCATTTCCAAAGAACAATGGGATTCCATGCTCTTGTTTGGTTTTGAAGTAGAACGAAACATCGGTATGTGCAGCAGATCTCGAAACCCTTTGTGGCAAATTCAAATTCAACGATGCTCCTCTATCGAACTTGGCACCCAATTTGATCCTATTTGCGGCATCTCTTGCAACCGCAATCATCTCCTTAATCTGTGAAACTCTATCACTAATTGATTCAACTTTTCCACTCTTTGTTGATTTCTTCTTCTTCAATTCCTCAAATTTGCTTGCAATAATTGGCGCCAATTTTCCAAGTTGTTTCGTGTTGGTTTTAGCCATTTTCAATCCTTCAACTGCGCTGTTTGCTCTTTCAATAACTCCAATCGCTCTTCCTTCCACATCCCGAATCTTTTCTGTCGTTTCATCAATTCCGGAATCAATCTCTTCTTTAACCTTATTAATATACTCAATCTTCTCATCAATCATTCCCACAGCCGTCGCATTGAACCTCTTTTCAAATCCTTTCAAAACGCGATTTCTTCTCTTCAACTGCTCGAACAATGTCGTGGCTTGTTCCAATTGTCTCTTAACCTTCTCAATTTCATTCTCCATATTCGAAATTCCGGAATTGTTCAATTCTTCAACCCTGGCCAACGCTTCATTTGCCTTTACCACAGATTCTTCCAATTGTTTTCTCGTTCCATTAATATTCTCTCCCTCGGAATTCAAAATCAGCAATGAAGTGTCCGATTTATTCCGAGCACTTTGGTACCATTCCACAAGATCCGAATAAGCTGTAGCCGCCTCCAAACCTCTTCCCCATTCTTTCTTACTATCCTCAAATTGTTTTTGAAGAGCATTTGCTTGAAGTCTCATTTCATTCGCTTTTGCTTCTACAAGCACTTGCAACTCAACCAGAGAGGTAGTCTCGTCACTTCTTCTAACACGGTTCTTCTCCAATTCAATTTTTCGTTCTTCCAATTCATGAAGTGTCTCATTCAATCCAACCAATCCTTGATTGATCGATTCAACTTCATCCTTGATAGATTCCGTAAAGTTTCCAATAGTGTTTTGAACTTTATGGTATTGATTTTTGAGCAATTGCACCTTCTCCAAATCATCAAGAATGGCGTTGATGATGTTTTCAACTTTTCCGACTTGGAGCATCTTAGCAAGCTGAAAATAGTAAATAAGCTTGGTTTCCTTGAAAACTGCTTCTCAAACCAATTTCGGATGCTCCCAAAGGTCATCGGTAAATTTGTTTATAGAAACAATTGATTTTTCCCGTAAATTAAAAACTTCTTACATTTGTAGCTCGTTCCGATTTCGACTTTGTCTCCTTCAACAATTGTTGAGCACTGTTCAAATAATCCGTCAAATTTTGAGCCCGTTCTTTTTGGATTTCCAATTGTTCTTGTTGTTTTTCCAATTTCACTAGTTCCGTTCTGACTTTCTCTTGAATCTCCTTCAATTTCAATGGAACGGTTTTCGCAATTTCTGGATATGGATCACTGAAAATAACAATGTAAAATAATGAAACTTAAAGAAAAAACTTACGCTGAAGTAGCTTCCAACGTTCTCAAAACATCAGTTGCTTCTTGGATCAACTTCTCGTCAACAACAACAGCCTTCGACGAACTTCCGATAGCAATTGCAATTTCGTTCAAATTCTTAACACTTTCTCTCGCACGATCCGATCGTTTTGCAATATCTTGCAACAAGATGTTCGCCTCTTCAGTCAAATTTCTTGCATTCTTTGCGGCAATCTTTCCAAGTGTCTTCGTTCTGTTCAACTTCTGGATAATCTGTGAAGAATTGCTCATGATCTCAGATGCATCTCCGAACACATTTCCAAACATATTCTCCTCGTCGTTGAGCAATTTCTCAATCTCTCCAATTTCGTTCAATTCTTTACGGCTTCTTGCCAATCTTGCTCCAACAATTGTTGCTGATGAAATATTTCCAATCGACATTCCAAGCACTTCAATTTCGAGCTCAAGGTTGTCAACATCTCCTATCAGATGATGAACACATTCATCACAACCTGAAAAAAATAATGAATTAAGTGGGGTCTAAAAATATTTCTATGCGAATCCTTACGTCTACATCCGTATGTTGGAATTCTCAAATAAGATGGCAAACATTGATCGCATCTCGAACCGGTAGCACCTTCTTGACAGTGACATTGTCCCGTTCTGACATCACAAACCGTTCCCATTGACAAATCAGCTTCACAATCACATTCTGAAATAATTAAGGTTTTAAAATATTTCTTTTCATTTGCAATTCTTACTATCACATCCATGTTCTCCATAGTTCCAATAACCATGTTCACATTGTTCACATCTCGTTCCGGTAGCTCCCGGTCGGCAAGTACATTGTCCGGACTCTACATTACATTGAGTGTTGAATGCCGCAGTTCCACAATGACACGCTTCACATCCTCTACATTTTGAGAATCCCCAATGATCAGGTTTGCATCGGTCACAATCATCTCCTTCCACATTTGGCTTACAATCACAGTTTCCTTGTTTATTGTCACAATAGGAAGATCCACACTGGTTACATGAACAGGATGAGCAATTCTTCGCTCCAACAGCATCTCCATAGAACCACTGATTACACCATTCACAGTGTCTTCCATCTGTATTTTGCTCACAAAGATAACAATCTCCGCTAATCGGATGACAAGCTCTCGAATCCGTTAAATTATTATTTCCATTACATTGGCATGGTTCACAAGATCCTCCAGTCTGTTGTGGTTGTCCGAAATATCCAGCAGCACATTTGTCACATCGATCTCCGGTGTATCCTTCCTTACAATGACATTGCAAAAGTTGTCCTTCTTCCGAAACATCACATGATGTTGCGAAGTTGTTAGATGGAGCGAATGGACAAGAACAAGCCATACAATCGTAAGGGCTTCCATTTGTAGCATTTCCGTAGTGTCCTTCATCACAGAACTCACAATGTTCACCATGGGTGTTATGTTCACAATCAGTACAAACTCCTGTATCTGGATCACATGTTGCAGAATGTCCATTACATTCACATGGAACACAAGCACCAAGGAAAGAGTCACTCTCAACACGATAATATCCAGAAGCGCATAATTGACAAGACGATCCAGTGTATGGAGCAGGACATTGACATTGTTCAACAGATGATGCTTTAACTGCTGATGGAGGTCCATTTGGATCCGAAATTTCCAATCCAAATTCAACCAATGTCGCAGTCTTCGGATGTTCGAAATAAGATGCCTTGAGTGTGATGTTTTGCAGCGAATGAAGAACCTTCATCAATTCTTGTCTAGTCACTGGTTTTCCTTCCTTGTTCAAGAAATTCTCTGGCACCAAATTGCATCGAACCGTAAATGTTTCCTCAGCATTTGCCGGTTGTTCCGAAGCCCAGAACTCAATTGTTATATTGGCACCAGTCAATCGAACATCAGCATCAGCTGACATCTTTCTTCGCTTATCGGCTCTTGGCACATTTTGCATTTTGAATGAAAGCTGAAAATAAGGTAATTTTTATAATTTTTTACATATTTTAAAATTACCGCCAATCCATAACTTGTTGTATAATCTTGTCCTTCATTAATTGGAACGATGAAATAGACAGATTTTGGCGAAGTTTCTTCAGAAGAGTAGACAACTGTATCGTCTTTGTTGTCAACCATTCCACTGTCATCTGTCGTCAAGAATGAAGCCATATCAACGGACATCTGCAAATAAATTGATGCTTACTAATAAATTTTTGAAATTTTTAATCAGGAGGCACATAATAAGGATTGAACTAAAGTTGTAAAATTTTTGAGTGAAAATTGAAAATTGATTTTTTCTCAAAAAAACTTGAAAACTTACCGTATCAACTGGGAACATGCTCGAACGACAGCTATCGGTCTTTCCAAAGCAATAACAATTAACGCAACCCAACGGATTTTCAGCCGACAAATCGAAAGTACCAGCCTTACACGCTTCACATCTTCCTCCATAAACATTCTCCTTACATTTACATTGTGCATTTGTTGTATCACAAATCTCATCGGTTGTTCCAGCCCGATTACATGAGCAACCATAACAATGTGGGAAACCGTAGAAACCAGCCAAGCATCGATCACACTGTCTTCCACCCATCGATTCGCGGCACAAACATTGCCCACTTTCTGGATCGCAAACAAGATTTCCTCCTTCAGATCCTTGTGGATGACATCCACACTTTTGACATCCAATCAGTGGGTCATATCCGAATGCGTTGTTGACACACTTGTCACAGTTTTGTCCTTCGACGTGTGGCGGGCAGAAGCATTGTCCGGTTCTTTCATCACATTGTTGGCCAGTGTTGCATGAACACTCTGAAAGAAGAAGAAGTTTTTATAAACTGTCACCTTGTCTTTAAGAATTCAAAACTCACTGATACATTCTGGATAATTGTAATATCCTGGAGCACATCTTTCACATCTTCTTCCAATAACATTCTGTTTACATTTACATTGTCCACCATACTCCTCACATTGGAATGATTCTGAACCTTGCGCAACACAATCACATGACAAAGCAGCCGAGTTGAAATCAGTCGTCAATGAGAAAATCTTCTGTTTACAGAAATCGCTGACGGTTTCCGGATGATTTCTTAAATTCTCTTCTGAGCACTCCTTCAAAAACTCTGCAGACAAGTCCAATGCCAATGGTTCCATCAATTTCTGCGAATATGAATTGTATGGAACAGCTGTGATCGAATCAATATAAATTGGCCCCTTTTGCGACGCGTTATGATAGAATGTCGCAGTGTACTTATCATCCATGTAGAACTGAATCAAATCCGGTCGCTCTTTGTCATGAATCAAAGCTCGGCAACCACTGATAGATGGGCAGAATGCCAATGGAACAGATGCTGAAAATACTCTATTTTAACGAAATTTTTCAAAAAAATTCAAGCATTGGTGCACTTTCACAACAGTTTGGTTAGTATTCTACAACTCTACGTGTTCATGCAACGAACCATTGTACAAGAATCGATTGCGATATTTGTCATCTGGAAAAAATGGGGGAAAAGTGCGGGAATGTGAACATTAGAAGGGGATGGAATTTGATTAGTTTTCATAACATGTGCTCAATGAAATTCGGAAAATATTCTAACAAAAGTTCTTTGAAAAACATTTGGTGTACGGTGGTGCAAAGTGAAAAAAACAAACAACAAGCGTGCGTGTTGCAATCACCCTGGAAGTAATGCTCATTTTGAAGAAGAACATCAACATCGATTGGAGTATTTTCCGGATTGAAGTAATGAACCAAGAACATGTAATGGCCACGAGTTGGAACAACTCCGCTAATCTCAATAGTTCCCTGCAAAATTAGCTTTTATCTGAAACCCCCCAAAATAAAACTCACTTGAGAATCATCAAGGGGAACCACTCGAACCTCCTTCGATCTTGCAACTGGGAACGGCAACTTGTCTCCAAGAATCGACTTGTCCAAATTGGCACCAGCTTCCGCTTCAGTGACCACCGATTCAGCAGCTGGTGGATAACTTTGAGCGACACATCTACCATCTTTTCTGATACAGACTGGAACTTGTTGAAGGTATTCGGAACTGAATTCTCCCGCTTTGATAAGACTGACAGCTGCCAATCCGAATTCGGTGTTTGGCTCAATTTCCAATTGGATGGTTGAGGTTCCTTTGATCAAACTAGTGTTTGGAATGACGCCTTGAGATGTGACCAGTTCACGACAGAATGTGCTGAAAATGGCACTTGAGAATAGAATGTAAAAAAATGAAACTTACGCATATGGACAATGATGAATAACAACATTTCCGTTAAGAACTTGTTCACCACCCTGTGCCAAATTCACCTTCACGTCACTATCAACCTCGTCTCTGTTATGGTATTCAATAACAATGACATAATCTCCATCTTCTGGCACTTCAACATCAGCTTCCACAATTCGGCTGGAATTGTCTGCTCGAACAAAAGCGGCCGGTCCGGTAATATCCGATGGCAAAATTTCGACAGGTACCAAATCAAGCGGCGTTTTCGATTCATCGTCATTCACATACGAAAATGGAATATTTTCCATATCTGCGAACACTCTTGTTGCTGATGGAATTGGTGGGTAGATCAAATCAACACATGTTGTATTTTTGGTATTATGTGACATGCACGGTGGTGGAGCACGTTGTCTCAAAACCTGTCCTTCATAATATTCAGCTGGCAATACAACGATATAATCCAAGAACAATCTCTGTTTTGTCGCAATTCCCAAACTCCATTTTCCTGGATTCAGCACAAATGGTTTTCCATCTACAGTGATTTCTTGAATTGCTGGCTCATCTCCTGGTGCAAATGTCGCTTTGGCGGTTTGCTCAATATCATGAGTGTGGGTGAATCTTGGAGCAGCTGTGATTGTAGCAGTGATTGGAACCTTTGTCGGATTCTTATATCTGAACAAAAGACGGTAAACCGACGCCTTTTGGACGTCAATGTCAATCAGAATCTTCTCTTGAATCGGTGAGAAAACTGCATATCCTCTCCACGAGAAATTCGAAAATTGTTCAGGATCAACTGCAAATCTAACTGGTCGTTGTTCTTCAGTATGAGCGTCTTCTGCCTCATATTGATTGTGCCAAAGAGTTGGGAAATAGTGATTCTCAATTGGTTTATCACATCGATGTCCAGTGACTCTTGGTCTGCATTTACATTGTCCAGATTGAATATCACATTCAGCTCTTAACGCTCCTCCAATATCACAATGGCATGGTTCACATCCCAATTGATTATATCCATTCAATCGATAAAATCCTTCAGCACATTGATCACAAGTTCTTCCAGCCGCATTCTTCTTACATTCACATTGTCCAGTTTTCAAACTACAAGTGTTCAACCCAGAGATCGTTCCATTCGTATTACATCCACAAGATTGACATCCATCTTCATGATGATACTGCAAATCCCAATAAGTCGGCTTACATTGATCACAAATTCTTCCAGTAACATGCTTCCTACATGAACAAAGTTCTCCTGGGGAAACCTTATCACATCCTTGGAAATCCCTTGTAACTCCTGATGGATTACAATTACATTCCTCACAAATCGGGAAATTGTAGAAGTTCGGTTTACACTTGTCACATCGTTCTCCTTCAAAGTTTCCTTTACAATAACATTGTCCGCTATTGTCACAAGTTTGTCCTTTTGCTCCAGCAAGAAGACATTCACATCCTCGACAATCTGGATAATTGTAGAATCCGGCCGCACATTTGTCACAAGTTCTTCCGGTGAAGTTTCCATTGCAAGGGCATTGACCAGATGTTGGGTCACATTCTGGTGTTGTAATTCCTGCACCATCGCAAGCGCACACTGAAAATTTGAAGATTTAAAAAATGTTCATAAAAATCGGTCATAAACGAAAATTTCGTAAATTACATGCCAATTTGAGAACAAATCTAGAATGTCAATAATTTCAAATGTTTTCCCCGAAATATGAAATTGAATGTGTTAAAAATTTTAGGTTTTGGATATTATGGCTAGAAATCAATTTTTTAAAAACAAATTAAACTTTTTCTTGAGGAAAGAAATTAAAAATTTACCTTTACAATTTGGATAACCATAAAATGCGATATCGCAACGATCACATTTGTCACCTGCGAATCCTTCTTTGCACAAACATTGTCCTGTTGTCTGGTCACAAACACCTCCTTCAGTTCCCATTGGATCACAGTTACAGACTAAAACAAATATGATTTTCGGATTATTAAACATTTGAATACTTACATGTACAGTTTTCACCGAAATATCCGACTTGACACTTTTCACACGAGAGTCCAGCATAAGCAGCCTTACATTCACATTGCCCAGTGGTTGCCGAACAGTTGGAATGTTCAGATCCTTTTGGATCACAAACACAATCGACACATCCAGCAGTAACATTAGTTGATCCTGGAGCACACGTCTCACAGAATGTTCCACCGAATCCTTCTTTACATGGGCATTGTCCATCAACTGGTAAGCAAACATCTCCAACAGTTCCATTAACATGGCATTCACATGGTTTACACTCTGGTGGGTCGTAATATCCCGGTGCACATTGATCACAATTCTCTCCGACAAATCTATCTTGACATACACATTTTCCTGTTTCTTCAGCGCATGCTCCCGTATGTTTTGATGGATCACAATCGCATGCTTGACATGGTTGAAGTTCACTCCATGAAACGCCAGCTGGACGGAAGTAACCATAAGAACATTGGTCACAATTGATTCCTTCGGTGTTGAACTGTAATTTATGGAAATTTGATTAGTATCTAAAAAATGAAAAGTTATTATTCTTACCCGACAATTGAGACATCTTCCTCCTCCTTCATATTTTCCATGAATATCGAGTGACTTATTATTTCGGTCCAATTCTTCTTCATAAACACATTCATTGGTTCTTCCGAAACAATTACACGCTGAAAAATACAATATATTTTAATGATTTTGATTGATAAAATGATACTCACGTTCACAAGTAAAATTATTATGAGCAGTCGTTGGTTGCCATTTCTTTTGTTCAAACCCTGGACGACATCTTTCACACATATCACCATAGGTATTATGTTCACATCGGCACAACAAAGATCTCGGTCTTTTTTGATCCAAAATATCACAAGTGACCGCATGTCCGTTACATACACATCTTCCACCGATCATGATTTCTTTGATTGCGTAGAAATACTGTAAATATTGATATTTTCAATGTTAAAAATTAAAATCTTTCAATTTATATTTTTAAAGACAAACGATATTTTAAAGGAAGACTTTACAGAGATAATGAATGCATCTGGGGTGAAAATAGACTTCATTCTCTTTCCAAATCTGTTTTTGAAATTTTCTTAAACCACCTAGAAGCCGAGAAAACACGCCTCAAAACAAAGGCCTAGAAAAGGGGCCACCTCATCATTTTCAGATGTTCATTTTAAAAAAATTAGAAAACAAACTAACCCGTCTGGTAACAGTTGGATCTCTCCACTCATTCATATCCATCAGATGTCCTTGAAGCGTTCTTGTTCCCAATAATCTTAACCTAACATTCGTCGCTCTCGTGAAATTCTGCAAAGCTTCAGATGTCGCAAATTGCAGTGAACTCGGACGATGTTCCAAAATCCTGATAACCATTTCAGCATTTTCCAACGGTTGAAGACTAGCCATATCAGTTCGGCAAATAACCGAATCATCATCCGAAATCGGGGAAAGTGACTCCATTCCAAATCTTCTCATACATTCAGCAGCGTTTTCAGCGAAATTGAACCATGGCTGATAGGTTTTTCCATGATCTGTTGATCTTTCAAGCACCCAGCTTCCTGGTCTCGGACTGTTTGCCATTTGAATCCAAACGTATGCTACATGAAACTCTTGCTCCAAATCGATGGTAATATTCACTTGGTTATATTGAAGACCTCGAGAAAGTGGCGGTGACATCCACCAACTGTTATTTCCATCAACCATGTTTGAAGCAGGATGTCCATTGACTGTATTTGCCATACAATGTCCACATCCATGTCCTCCTTGGATGAATGCTTCCCGAGGATTTCGAAGCTCTTGAAGCATACTAGTTCCATATTGCTCTTCTTCCTGATACGAGTATGATGTGAGCGGGGTATATTGTGTAGATCCTTCAAATTAAGAAATTTATAATTTTAATGAAAATATGAATAACCTGTTAGTGAACAATAAATTTCATTAATCGGCTGTCCATTAATATCTCCACAAGAAGCTGTCGCAGTGATTGGTTTTCTGTGCGAGATGGTAATCTGCGATGGAAACAGCACTTGTGCATTCGTGAATGCCACCAATATTAATAATGATAACCAAACGGAACGTGTCGCCATAGGCGACATGTTGTTTGGTGGCATGATGGAAAAGCCTGAAAAATGGACAAATTTTGTTTTGCGATGACCGAAATTAAACATTGAAATGAAAAGGAATGCAGCTGGGGGATGGTATGTTCACCAGATGTGAGTCCCAACGAAAAATTGATAGGAAGAGAAAAGAAAAAAAAGTTCGTTGAGCAACGAGTGCAATGAGACGAGGACGATTTATTATAGGCGGGAAGACTGAAGAGTGGTGTGGAAGGTCTGGCGCGCGAACCAGATGTACTGCACCAGAAATGTTTTTTTACTTGTTTTTATGATAGGGTCCTGGTGTGTTGCGCAACGTCGTAGTTTCATGCCGTTAGAAACATTAGTTGGCGTGCAATTACGAATTATTTATACTATTTTACTTTATTTGAACTTTGAAAATCAATCGCAGACATGCAAAAATAACATTTTTCTAAAATTTTCTATGATAAAAATAGAAATTTTGTTCATTTTGGAAATAGCTATTTCCTTAAAGGCAGCTGGTCAGTTAACACGATCCAAATTCAAGGCAAAAAAGCAAAATTGGAACGGAAGCCCAGGTGGTTCAAAAAACAATACGAATATGTAGCCTCATTCAAATAATTGTGTTTCGCGCCAATTCCGATCCACGACCGCGTCGTATGAACCGGCGCGCATTCAAATTTTGACTTTTCCAACTTTGGAAGGTTGTGTATATCTCGATGTGATTTCTCATAATTTTCATTGTACTAATGAGTGAAAGCTCTAATTTTTTCAAATCTGGTTGGGTCAAATTAACTGATCCACTGTCTTTAAAAACCGTAAAATAAGCGGAAACCACAAATACAACATATCTAAAAGCGTTAATTGAAGTTTCAAAAATAATTTGAGGCAAAACAAAAAAATCTCGAGAAATTGATCTCAAAAAACGCAACAGTGTAAAAATAGATATCAGAATGTGTCTGATTCATCATACATTAAAAAAAAGTGGCCAATGCACAGATAAGATAAAACAAAAAAAACTAATGGACTTTCTGGAGCAGTAGAAAGAGCAAAAAAATAGTGAGAAGAGGGGGGATGTGCAATATATTCAGGGGTCACAATATTACAACAGATATCGGCAAGAAAAAAATATGAAAAGAATTGTGGAGACTTAGTGGTGTGAATGATAGCACTGGGCAACACGGCTCCAATTCGCAATTTGAGATGAAGGAAAGTTTTGGGACGATATGGATATTCTATTGGGAGGAATGGTATTGATTGACAAGTCGTAGTTGACGTCACAGGTTTTGACACTGACGAATTCATGAGAAAAAAAACCATTTCGAAAATATAAAACCTGAAATTTCATCGCAATGATATAGAAAATAATTAGATTTTTCCAAATGTAAGAAAAAAAATTAAACAGTAAACAATTCATTAAAACTATTTATTCTGGAATTGGAATAGGATACAAAATATTATCAATTGTATGATTATCAACTTCAAAAGCCACAAAGAAGTGAAAACTGTTTCCTCTCGAAGTTATTATAGCTGAAATCTCCTTTTATTAAAACTTTGTTGTCAGTATTGATCCTTACCCTCTTTACCGTCAGAACTCTTCATTTTCCAAGTATGCCCATTTATTTGCACATGTTCCAGATTTTCAAAAATCGCATCAATCGAGAAATTCTGGTTGGTTGTTATTCGAGCACAATGGAATTTTCGAGACCCATTGGAGAAATTCTGAGAAAAATGGATATTGAGAAAAGATTTGAATTTTAGGATAGAGAGAGAGAACCTCAAATATTTGAAGCACAAAACTTTGTGGCATTTTGTCACATCCATGGAACATGAAACTTGTGGCTTTTGAAATTTCCAAACATTTTGAAAAAAATTCAACATCTATTGAGTCATCCATCTCGAAGCATATTGTTGTGAGCTTAAAGATCTAGACTTTCCAAACATATTTCTAGAAATCTTACATTCTTGTACCCTTCTAACTGTAAATCTTCCAATTTCAGTCCACTCTGAACAGCTGAAAAAATGATCCTTTTGCAATTACCAGCACTTATCAGTCTGGAAATTGATGAATGAGGAACTGAAAACTGAAAATCTGAATTGTTTTATGGAATTTTTGCCATGAAATACTTACCGAATGGCAAATTCTCAACTGCTCAAATCGAAACTTAAATTTCTCGGCATGTTGCAACAAAAAGTCACAGATTTCGTTATCCAATTTGTTCTGAAATCCATATTTTTTGAAAATGGCTTGTATTTGGAAGCTTACCACGGTCAAACCCTTAACATTTATATTTTTGAAAAATTTTGAGATGTATTCGAAGGATAAAAACGGTATACGATCACACCAGGACATGTCACGCCAAGCGCGGATTCTGCGTCGATCCTGCAAAGAAGGATAGATTTCATTCATGAAATGATCAAATGCTGTTTCAAGTTCAATTGAAACAAATTGTTCACAGTGAAATCAGTTTTGCCAGGACATTATGTGCGTTTCAAAGGATCGTAAGGCCTAACTGTTTATTATTAATAACTAAACGAACAAAATGTTTGCGTTTACCGTTTCTAATTCTTATAATTAATTGATGATAACGTTAGAGTTAGGTGGTACACTGTCTTTAACGTCCCGGTCCCTGAGAAAACAGAATTTGTCTCTTTCAAATAACAATTTTCTCTGAGAAGTTCTCCCAAGAACGGAAGAATCCGCATCGACCTTACCATATCAATTTGATAAATTTCTTTAGATTTGAACGCATTCCTATTGTCTTCAACAAATCCTTGAACAATTTTACACGTCGAAGAAAGCGATGAGAGGGTTTCAGCATCGTTCTAGAAAAAAAAATTATTCCTACTGAAACGGAATTCTCCGAAATAATTTTTAAAATTTGTTTCAGAGATTTTTAGAAATTTATATCTTTTAAAAGCTTACATATTCGAAGATTCTACAAATAACCGATTGTGGAAGTTCCAGTAGAGAGCACATTTTAAAATGAGAGAATTAAAGAAAACAAGAAAAGAAAGAGCTCGATATATCCGTTCAGTAAGAGGGTTTTTCTTTATTTACTATGTGTAATAAACATTTCATTGTCTCACAGCCGCTCCGCACGCACGCACGCGGCCGGAGACGCTCAGCACAGTGGAAAATTGAAAATTCATTTTTCAATGAAATTTTCTATTTTTTCTGTTTTTCATCGTTTTTTTTCGTAATTAAGCATGAAATAAATTTTTTTGCTTTGTCAAAGTGTCAAAAATCAACTTATTTTGTCCAAATAGCACAGAATCGTGCCAAAATGAGAATCAAAATGAGAAAATTTCACGGGTTTTTTTTACTACTGCTAGCACTGAAAAAATGGACCCTCATCAATAGAGCGCGCTTACTGATTGCGACCTAACTATTGTGCGAAACTTCTTCCATAATATTCTCCTGCCATTTGTATTTGTACTGGGACGAACATTTTGAACATTTTCCTGTACTTTTACAAATGTTTATGTTTTTTCACCACTGTAACCTTTTTTTTGTGATGTGTGGGCATGTTCTAAAAAAAGAACTAGTGTGATGTAATATGTATGTAAAAAGTCTTAGAGGTTTGAAATTTTAACACTAAATTTGCTAATTTTTGAGAGTTTTTGAAGTTTTTAAAGATCACGACGGAAGTTTTGAAAATTTGGAAACTGTAAAGTTGAAGTTTAGATAGTTACACGCTTTTTGAAAGTAATTTCGGAAATTTCGGTGTTCGGACAAGTCTTCCTTAGAGGGAATAATAGTTAGCATTTAGCATTTATTTGAGTTTCATCGCAATTTTTCCAATAATCCTATTCCTTTTCAGTAAATTTGCTTTTTTCACACATTTTCATACTCCACAGTTTTTAAGTATAATAGGATTTCTTTACAAAAACGTCAATATTTGCAGAAACATTTTTTTATGAACCGAAAGGTTTTTAATAATGAAAATGTATTCTTTTTTAATTTTCGCTTTTTCTCGAACTTTTAAATATATTTTGTTTCAGGCATAATGAAATACCGAATCATAGCAGCAACGTCGAGATTGGGGTTAGAGATGATTGAATAACGAGAAACCAGGAGATCTGGATGATTGGAAAGAAGAAGGAAAGAAGGATTTTTGAATTACCCGTAAGATTTCAATATTTGTGTTGTTCAACATTATATCCCGTAGGTTGAACGTTTCTTTTTTCAGAACAGCGTCTTCACATCGTCAGCTGTGCCATTGCTCGAAAAATGTGAGTTTTTCGGATTTTAAAAAATCCTTGATACAAGCAGATTAAATTTTTTTCTAGAAGTCTTTAAAACCATTCTTTAAAAAAGATAAAGGTTTTTTTTCAAAAATCTTGTTTTTTTTTAAAAACAAATTTTCCGCATTTTTTGAAGATTTTTTTAAGCTTTAAAATTATTTGATTTTTTCAGGCACAAACAACCAGTCACAGCCACAAACAATGGGAAATGTCGAAGCATCCGTTGATTAAAATAAATAAATTATAAACTAATAGAAATTATATTTTCTATATCTTCAATTTTATACAAGTAATAAACATTTTATCAATTCATCAAACTTCTCTTTTAAAATAAAAAAAAAATGGCAGGATAAAATTCTTTTTAAAAAACTTGAATTAAAAATTTTTATAAAAGACATACATTTTTTCAAGTAAAGAATACTAAAAATGATATAAGCAATATTGCTGCCGCTAAGATGAAGTATCCAACTGTGTAGTCTGGATCGTTGTAAATCTTGTCAGATAGTCCCTGAAATTGATTCAATATGATTGAATTTCAAGATATTTTGACGCGGGAGCTCCCAAATATCAAAAAATTACCAGTCTCACTCTCTCATCAACTGTGAAAATTGCACGTCTGGCTCCTTCCCACTGATTTGGGCCGTTCAATCGATATACATATGGAACTCGAGGACCGAAATAAACCTTCATTGCTAATGGGAAATCTTTCTGCATTAAGCTCCATAAATCAATATTGCATCCAATTAATTGAGCAAGTTCTTCGATGTAATCAATGTAGTCAACCTGAAAATAAGTGTTCTTTTCAATTCGGAATAGAAGAAAAAAACAAAAATAGCAGCGAGTGGTTTCGATCCACCGACCTCTGGGTTATGGGCCCAGCACGCTTCCACTGCGCCACGCTGCTGATGGAATTTCAACTCTTGCATACAAATGACTTACCTGAATTGTGTGTCGTCGACTTGTCACATATCTTTGTCTCATTTCTTCTTTTTTCCGAATAACTTCTCGTTCCATATCATAGCTACTCGGTAGAACATTATTTCCAGAAAACTGTTCCAAGAATACTCTAGCCTGCATCTCAGAAAGGGGCATAATGGAACCGAATGGCTGAACAAGACCAATAACTGCCAAAGTGTTTTGATCAGCAAGTTCAATTGGATACATATACTTGTATAAATTCACTTGATTATTGTCAACTTTAATCAATTTTCCATCTTCAACTAAATTGAATTCAAATGAGAATCCGGTTGACATGATGACTTCATCAACATGTGGTAGAACCGTTCCATCCTCGAACATTATCTCATCACCTCGGAAAACTGAAATATTCGGCTTGATCCTCACAGTTCCACATGCTATTCTATTCGGCAGCTCATCATTAACAGTTGGATGGGCTCCAAACACCCGATGTTCTGGTCTCAATCCATACTTCGTATGATCAAATCTTGAATTCAATTTATATTCTACATAACTATTTCCCATCCATGCCGGTGTTATCTTCTTCAAATCATCCAAAAACTTGCGATTCAGCACCAAATCAATAGGTTCTCCACGGTCGAAAATTCTATTGAATACCCATGTTCCTCTTCTTGTAACCAAGTATACTTGTTTCGCGATTCGTGAAAGTTCCACAGCTACATCTCCACCAGAATTACCGATTCCAACGACAACCACAATTTTATCCTCATATCCTCTATGATCTTTATAACTGTGCGAATGAATGATTTTTCCTTTAAAAGTGTCTTGTCCTTTGAATGGTGTTGGCCAATGTGGTAATGTGTGATGACCGGAGCATAACATAACTCCGTCAAAAATTTCTTCATGTGTTTCATCTCTGAAAAAATACGTTATGTTTTACATGAAATGAAAATTTGAGTATGGCAACGCTCAAGAATTTTTTCGAATTATTTTAGGTTCTTGTATTTAGACTTGACCGACTTTTAAGTATAATTCAAAAAATGTGGATTTTGCGCCGTGGAGTCTTTAGAACCGATTTAGCAGAATATTTAGAGTTAAAGTAGGGCTTTACGGAGATAATAAATCTAGCTTAAATGAAAATAGACTTCATTCTCATTCCAAATCTGTTTTTATAATTTTCTAAAACCACCTAGAAGCCGAGGCGTGCGAACTTTTTCTTATGAGCTTTTTTCGTGTTTCGTTAATAAATAGTTATGCAGAATGCTTATATTAGTTCTTTTTTATGTTTTTTCATCTTAATTTATGTTTTGTTTTTCATTTTTGTGGACTTTTCATGCCTACGGACTAGTTTTCGCCGGTGGCCCTTTTTTCTAGGCCATTGTTTTGAAGCTCATTTTCTCAACTTCTAGGTGGTTTTAGAAAATTTTAAATACAGATTTGGAATGAGAATGAAGTCTATTTTCATCCCAGGCATAAATCTCCGTAAAACCCTCCTTTAAATAAAAAATTCCGGAGTGTGAAATATCATTTAAATATGAGCTTGTTAAGAATCATCGATAATGCAAAAAATAAAAAAAATAAAAACAAACGAAAATATAGTTTTTTCACTCACCCATTTGTATAATTAACCTTCCATTTTCCAGTTTTTTGGTAATCATCAGCCCTTACGATACTATTGATTTTATGATGAAATTTGATATACTTCCGAAGCTCATAATGATCTGCATAATTTTTCAAATATCTGAAAATATATCAACTTTAAATAAGTTTTCATGAAGCTTATCAAATGACCTATACATCTCCGTATTGTGCATAAAATTTGCCATTCTCGATTCTGGTGGAAAATCCGAGTATGCTGTCATCTCTTTAGAAGTGTTTATTACCGTTGTTTTCATTACAGATGATACTGAAATCACAACATTTCCAAAAAAAGAGTTCAAAAAAATCTTACGATCAGTTTCCTGTGGTTTGAAATTCCAAAGTCCACCAACTTCTCCAGTCCCTTCAAAACAAACAACATCGATGTTGTCGTGTAGAAGAGCATGTCGGATGGAAGGTAGACCAGAAGCTCCCGCACCAACGACTAGAAGCCGTTTCTTTTGAATCATTCTGTAATATTTTCAGTGGTTTTTGCTTATCAAAACAAATCTATGAATGATAATAGTTAAAGAAAAAACAAGGGAAAATTAAAGACATGATGACATTTTATTTTGAATCCTCTGGTTTTGAAATTTGTAATAGTTGTATTCTTATAACTTGAAATAAACATTTGAAATGATGGGTGCTCACGTAATACAAAAACAAATCAATTGTAGCTTGAAAACGTACTCAAAGTACCTAAAAAAATAACTTTGGAAGAAAGTAGATAAAAAACACGCTACAACAACATTGATCGAAGGCAGAATGGAACAATAAATATTTGCTTCATTTGCTCCTCTGACCGGCTTTTTGTACAAATAGACCACACCATATCAGTACAAAATATATAGATGTATTACTCTAAACTGATAACGAAAATACTCTGCCTTTACTTTTCTCATTGGGTGAGTTTTATACAAAAATCGAATTAATATCATTTCAAGCATCTTAACAGGGTAAAATTGGGATTTAAAGGAATATAAAACTGCTGAAACATTTCTAAAATAAAAAACGAATGATTCAATAGCAATTGGAGTTTCTGTACTTTGAACATAAAGGAAGAACTCAACCTAAAACATACATGTAGTACAAATAGAATGATCAACGAAGTGAGGTTTATTGACACATGAAACTTCTTAAGAACTTGGAATAACAAGAATGCTAAAATCCAATAAAAATTATTAAAAAAGAAAATAATGTTCAAACGAATCGAAAAGCCCTGTCACCCGAGAATCAAAAGTATTGTGGCCTTGGATTAACTTAAACAAGTTAGGAAATCTAGTCCCTCTATGTAGAAAAGTCTTACTTACCCCCCATGGCTAACATTCGCTTTCATTTTCAAAAATTTTACTTTAATTTCAGATTAAATAGATGTTATTGAAACTGACCAAACTAAAAATTGGCTACAATTGTTATCATGGAAAATATAGTTTTATCAGTGTTCTTAAACACTCAAGCTCATTGTTATCGTTTTTTGTCGAAAGGAGCACGTACCTTCGAATGCTTTAAACTATAACATTTTAATAAACGAAAACATTTTTAGAAAGAGCTGAAGACTATGGAATAGAGGTTTAGAATTTCGGACCTGGATAAAAACGACAACCCAATTTTTATTTTTGAAGAACCCTCTTTTTGAATACCATAAAACGATAAATTCTCGGATTATGTGAAATTTAGATTTTCAGCTTCCGAGCAGTGTTTCGATCCAGATCGGATTTCGGACCGGATCGATCCGGATCGGATCTATGAACATCATGAAAAAAATTTTGTGACGTTGTCATGACTCTCTTTTTCGAAAAAAAAGTAATTTGTAATTAAATTTTGTAATAAAACCGGTAATGTGCATATTTTTCGAAATAAATGTTATGTTTTGTGAACCCGTTTTCTGATCATCAAATAATTTGTTTCTTACGAGCGTTTTTAAATAGGCCGCAATTTTTAAGTTCTAGCAAAATAGTAAAATTTGTACTCTGAAAATTAACATTTGATATTTATAGATCCGAATTTCAACCTATCTGGATTGATCCGAATCGGATGGCAATCCGGATTGACCCGATCCGGATCGATCCGGATCAGATTGAGAGATCCGAATGCGAAAAATCCGGATCGGAACACTGCTTCCGAGTATGTAAAATTTAAAAAAAAAGGGAAAGCTAGAAAGCAGATTTTTTTTAAAATTAGAGCTAGATTTATTTTCTTAGTTAGCAGACATAGAGAAAAACATAAAATTGAATATACTTTATTACATTTAACAAGATAATTTCAGTGTACATACAACTATATTTTATGCTTTCAACAACTCCGTTTCAACTGGTTGAATTCCCGTCCATTTTGCAGGTTTTGCATCGATTCCAATAACGAATAATACCACCGAAATGAAAATGAGCACCGCGTGGAAAATGAAAACATTATTCCACTGAAAAATGTAATGTCAATTAAGTGAAATGTCTTTTAAAAATAACCTCCGCCAACGTGTTAGTTTCAACGAAAAATTTGATAACCAACGGCTGAAGGAACAGGCACAAAACCACACAGAAACTGTTGCCATTCGCTAGAATATGACTGTGCTCGGCAGTGTGCTGAATTTGATAGGATTTGCGATTCTCAATTTTTGAATAAACTTACGAAAACTTGAGTTTTGACAATTATAACTATAGCGATTCCATGAATAGCGATAAATAAAACAATCGATGCCAACTTCACATTAACATCAGCGATCTGAAATTTATTTTGACAATTTTCAGATTTCCTGATGCAGTATTTAAATGATTTTTTAAAATTTCAAACAAATTTACTAGGAAGAAAACCCATAATTGCAAAATGAATAAAATCGGGAAATAATATTTTGAAGATTTTGTCTCGACTTAAAAACTCACAAATATAACCAATAGAATGAATCCAATAGATATAATTTCCACCAACGCCCAAGCGATCTTCAACTTTTTCGTCATTTCAACCTTACTTCTATCTAAAAGCTCTCCGAATCCAATTTTCGTCAAGAGGCACAAAATATGAGCAAACCCGGCGGAATAGTTGGCAGTTTTGCGGGAGAATCCGAGAACCTGTACTAACGAAACTCTTAACCCGATGAAAGATTCTCACTCACCTGATGAATATAAATCGGGCCATATTGCAAGAAAACAAGAATTGAGGAAAAGAACGCTAGGTTTGAGAACCATGTTGCCCAAACAGTCGAATCGGTAAGCAATTTGGAATATGGTACATGATGCGGGCTTCCATTTTTTGATTTTTCTTGTTTTCCTTGCGTAATCAGCAGCTTTTCCTCTTCTGATGTAAATCTAAAAAGTTCTTATCCTGGCGTAAAACATTTCAATTGAAATACCTATTTTGTCTCACATCATCTGTATAAAAAATAAAGAAAACAAAATGTGCAATTGTGCAAATGAAAGCCAAGAAATAATATGTATATCTCCAATTGAAGCTCTCACACATTTCAGCCGCTGTTATACTGCCGACAAATGGAGCTAACTGCAATTTTAAAAATGGTGATTTTTTTTTTGGAAAGTTCGATAAACCTGGTATGTCGATGTTAAAACTGCAATCGATAAAGCCATTTCCGATTTCGGTGTCCATTCAGCTCCAATCTTGGCAACGAGCCAAAGGATCAAAACAAGTGGGAGCCCTTGGAAAAATCGAGCAACAAATGATGCATATAATCCGTAATCATGAGCGGAAGGGTAGAACAGAGATGCGACAATACCAACGAACCCGAATATTGCGGTCACTTTTCTGAATATCAATATTGTTCTCGAGATTAGATGAAGATGAAATACCTTGTTCCTAAAAAATCCAAAAAATGAAGTGGTACCAGACCCAGCGCAAGTCCGAAACCAACTGATTGGAAGATATATTGCCGCGATGTCTCATCATGAAGGAAATTTTCTAAAATAATTGAGAGTAGAAATTACGAATGAGTATCAAAAGTCGAATGACTGAAAAAAAATGGATCAAGTAATTTTTTCATACTTTGAACTACAACATACATGTTTCCAGAGGTATTAACGTAAAAGATGTTTTTCCGGAGTATTTTGCATGCTGAATCCGATTTTTTGGGTTTCATTTCCGGATTTTGCACGCGAGAGCCAGGACAGTCAATTTTAGGGGTGGCTCTATATTTATGTTACGAACTGCATTTTCTCTCACCACAATCAAAATATTTTTCAGAGCATTCCCTTTCGAGTTTATCTTCGTTGGCATTATTGTACTCCAAAAAAATTGTTCAGTCATTTTTATCATCACCTACACGTATTTTCATGGACACATTACTGATCATTAAAAAACAAAAATAGATTGGTACATTGTTTAGAGCTTATCAGTTGAAAGAACAAAAAAAGTTTATGCTCTTGTTGTTGGTGTGAATTTATTATCTATTTTTGTTGAATTAATAACAGTAATTTTTTCTAGAATTATTTATTAAAATGTGTTATCGATTCAAAAAACACTGGCCATGCTTTTATGTTTTTTAAAAAATAAGTTTTAGTTTCAAAAAATGCTCGAACTTTGATAATTTTGAATAATTTTTATCATTATTTGAACAAAATTTTCCTACATTAAAGCAACGAAGCACAAAGCTCATAAACGTTTCAACATGATTATAAAAGATGGGCAATCCAGTAGCATATCCTATCAGTTTTCTATCACTCAAAGACCAAGAAGCACACGTTCTCATGGCCACAACATATAGAGAAATACATCAAAATCATTTCAAATTTTCGAAGTGATCCATCATTTTTGCATCGTTTTACAAAATACATAAAAACCTGAAAATAAAAGTGAAAAAGTTACCCTTTGACTCTTCCAATTGACAAATAATTGTCGAATGAAATGCTAACCTCAAAGCGTAGAGAAGTGTAATACATGATGTGCTAAGAGCTATAAAAGTGTACTTTTTGGATTAGAGAAAATCGATTTAAAGCCAGAAAAAGTAATTTAGAAAGGCAACTTACCATAAATCACATAACGAAACGGGAAATTCATAAATAAAAATAGTAGAATACGACGAAAAAAAGCGAACGAATAATTGATAAGAGAACAAGTGACAAATTTAGCAGAGAATGAAAAGATAATAAATGGATGGATCTGAGAATTGAAATGTTTACCAAGTGTTGACAAAAAACCAAAATAAAAACCAAGTGGATTGTGGCAGAATTTCAGCGCTGTAATATGTTTTTCCTCATAACAAAAAATGTTTCAATGATTGCAAAAAAATATATGTAAACTGTATGACTGTACAATGGTCTAAAAAAATTCTGAACAAACAATTCTTGTGCAGAGTTTAAACTAAAAGACCGATGCTTTCAATTTTTTTCAAATTTGTTTTCGTTTCTAGTGTTTCGTTGATCGTTTATCACAAACGCACGCATATTCTCAGTTTATAATGAATGTGACAAGGACATTCACTCGAAACGTATCGACAAAATGTTTAGAAAGTGGTTGCTAGGTAGAATTAATTTCTTGTTTTCGGGAATGGATAAATCCACAAAAGAGAGGAGGCAAAAAGAAGTTAAAGACAGCTGTTCAGTTAATTTGACCCTACCTGGTTTTAGTTTTAAACATTAGAGCGTACTCTAATTAGTACAATGCAATTTATGCGAAATCACACCGATAAATACACGCGTCACCGTATCATTCACACTTATTGATAGGGTCTTAATAGGCTCCAAAAAATGAGATTAACGGAGGACTTTTCAGAGCCAATAAATGTACCTTAGGTGAAAATAGAATTCTTATCAATTCCAAATATGTTTTTAAAATTTTCTAAGACCACGTAGAAGTCGAGAAAACGCGCTTTTAAAAAATATCCTAGAAAAATTTCCACCTGGCCGAACTTTTTGCTTGGTTCTTTTTGCGTGTTAAAATTACGAATTTATTGAAAATTCTTAAATTAGTACCTTTTTAATTATTTTTTGCTATTTTTTGGATTCTTCACGTACTGGCCGCGGACTAGTTTTCGCCGCTGGGAACTTTTCTAGGCCATTGTTTGAGGCTAGTTTTCTCGGCTTCTACGCGGTTTTAGAACATTTTAAAAACAGATTTGGAATGAGAATTAGTTCTGTTTTCATCCTAGTTGCACTAATTACCTCCGACAAGTAATTTTATCTGTTTGAAAACAATTTGATCCGATGATAATAATCGACATGATGTAATATTCGAATTCTAGATATTTAGAAAATAGCGATCCTTCCTTATCCTTCCATAAATGTGCCTCATTCCATTTTTTCTGAAAAGAAATCTTCATCCAAGACAAAAAATACAAAAAAAACAAAACAGCAAAAAAAAGTAATTTCAAGAAACATCAGTGAAAATGAGCCAATAATAAAATAATAATTTTATAATGTTAGAATTTGTTTTAAAAAAGCGATGTTGTGAAATGTATTCCGAATCAAGAATCGCTCTATTGAAAAATGAGAATATGAGGTAAAAGCCCGAAAATGGAGTTGTGAAGGAGAGGAATTAATTGTCGTCGTTTCAACATGACTGTACAGCGCCTTGTCTTTAAAGAATGTCATCAAAATCGGTCTGTAATAATGATATAAAGAATAGTTTTTTCAATGATCATTTTTATGACGAATTTCACGACAAGCGGGATATTAAAAAAAACACCTCAAACAAATACCTCAGCCGATGACGCATTTGACTCTTTATGAATAGCAGGTAATGAGAATTTCCTTGAATCATTTTCAATACTCAATTGATGCATTCTATGGGCAATGTCCGCTGTTGTTCCGGCCTGAAAATAAGGAAGTTTGATTTGATTTGAACTTTTGAACGAGATAAATAAAATATAACCTTAATTTTCTTCATAACATCTCTTAACAAATATCGCCATAGAATTATTACGTGATCCACTTCTGTTGAATTCAGTTTTTTACTGAAAGATAGTCGAAGACAATGAATGGAACATTCTAGAAATGTTGACCAGTAGTACGATCTGAAAAAATCAAGTTACGATAGTCTGTATATTTTCGAAATTCAAAATTTCCTATCGAAAATTTGGGTTTACGTTCAATTACGCTACAACGCAGGATCTGTTTTTTTTTTTAATTTATTTACGCACCTGAAAAAGTCGTAATACAAGCAAGAAATAAAGGTAAAAAGAGTTTTTGGAGAAATATGAAGTAATTTGTTGCTTATATTTATCTTTTATCACCCAATTAAACTTTTTACTAAAAAATTATACATTGCTTTAAATTTATCAATAATTTGATAGTAATAAAGAGGTTTTGTCAAATGTTTTCGACTTCTCTCTTTTTTTCTTCATTGATAACCATACTTTTTATTTTAAAATCAAAATCGGAAGCCGTTCATTTTGGAATTTTCATAGTAAGAAAAACTGATTTATTATGATTGAAGAATCTGTAAAGTTTGAAAAAATTTCACGAACGCCCTTCAAAAAGTCGTGCATTTTCAAAAACAGTTATTATCGAAGAGAATAACATGTGTTTATAGAAATCCATTTAATTAAAATTTAAATGTTACCTGAATTTTCCGTTAACTTCTAGTTTTCCATGTCGCCTTCCCAAATTATCCAAAATCACGTCCAATGATGTTAAGTGGTCTAATGCTTTAACTGCTCCTTCGATTACCTAGAATTATATATTCTAGGATGAAATAATGACGATGGTTCGAAATAAAACAACAAATGTTTTGGCTTAAGTTACCTGCATAAAACGCATTGCTTGAAATGTAAATTCGTTGCTTTTTCTATCGGGCTTTGAGTTGACAAACTTCAGTTTTGGGAATAGTCGTCGAGCTTCTGGACACTGAAAAACTGCTATTTTTTAATGCTAAAACTCTATTTTTAAACATTTAATTTTTTCTGTTTTTAAAATGTTATTTTTAGAATTCAAAACAATTTTTGATCTGTTGAATCTCGTGGGGAAGAATTAATTCGCTTACTTATTCAAAATTTCCATATTTTTTCTGTATGTGGGCGCTAAAGCTAAGGATTACTGAACTTTTCATATAATTCCAACACTTTTTGTCAACAAATGGGATTTGTCTATAGATCTATAGATCGTAAATAATATTCGGAAGATAACAAATTTAAAAACATATAGAAAACGGGTTCTAAAAAAAAGCTAGTAAAAACATAAGTTTTACATTGAAACTCAAAATGAACGGAGCTAAACATTTTTTTAAAGGAGGGCTTTATGGGGATAATGAATGTATTTGGGATGGGATGAAAATAGACTTCATTCTCATTCCAAATATGTTTTTAAAATTTTCTAAAGCCACTTTGAAGCCGAGAAAATGAGCTTCAAAATAATGGCCTAGAAAAAAGTGCCACCGGTTAAAACTAGTCCGCAGGCATGAAAAATCCAAAAAAAATGAAAAACATAAATTTAAATGAAAAACATAAAAAAAGGACTGATATAAGCATTCTGCATAACTATTTATTAACGAAACACGAAAAAAGCTCGTTGGAAAAAGTTCGGCCAGGTGGCCACTTTTTCTAGGCCATTGTTTTGTGGCGCGTTTTCTCGGCTTCTAGGTGATTTTAGAACATTTAAAAAACAGATTTGGAATGAGAATTAAGTCTATTTTCATTTAAGCTACATTTATTATCTCCGTAAAGCCCTCCTTTAAATCAGGATATGGTGCAAAGAACTCGGACAATTCGTCAGAATGTAGACACCTCGAAGTAATCGAATTACTTTGATGTAACTCACACTAACTCATTTTTACATAACTAGGAGGCAAAGGTTGTACTTTCAACAATTTTTTATTTATTTAGAATACTGCAAAAAGATAAAATACAATTATGAGAAACTAACTCTCCTCACGGATTCAAGTATATTCAGAATTTCAAAGAGTGTATCGGGTTTCAAGTCAAAAAAAGAGCAACTCAAAGAATAGATTGCATAAATGAATAACTAGAAACATTTACATTTTCAAACTTCCCAGCTTTTTTTTCCTTAATAAATTAATATTCAATGCAAAAAAGCAGTTAGAAGAAGTATTTTTTTGTTAAGTGCTCACAAACAAATTCATCATCAATTTCTGAAAAAAACGAAGCTAATTTTGATCAAAGTTCTCTTATGAATGAGTTTGAACACATTTTGCAAGCACACAAAATAATATCCACTAACCTGATTAAAGATCATTTCATAAATATCGCAAGCAATATGATTCTTCTTCGCCTCGATCAAACTCCACGAATGTTCCAAATCCTTCTTCTCCTCTTTCGTAAAACAATACCATGAGATATTCGCAGGCGGCATGTTATTTTGTATATCCTGCAAGAAATTTTTCTTTTATGAAGAGCAATTCAAAGAAAAAAATGCCAAACAGAAAAATGCAACATTGAATGGAAAAGCGGCCGAAAAGTCGTTATTCCTTTTCAAAACCGAAGGAATTAGTCGTGTGCTTGACGATCTTAGTACAAACTGCTTTTTTTGCCACTTGCTCTTCGTTTTTTTTTCAAATTTTTTTTGACGTAATTTGCCCTCGAGGTGTTAACCGGATGGAATTATGCTAATTTAAAGTTTTTGTTTTATATTAAAGTTCAAACTATTTTTGTAAATTTTCTCTCTAAATTTTTCGGGGGGCTCCAAAGAACTTCCAGTTACTTTAAAATAAAATAATAATTTGATTCGAAAGGTGGGGGGGACTTCCCGGAAAGAATAAATATTCCCAAAGTTTTTGAAAACCTTATAATTAACTTTGACAAAAAAAAATGAACGTGTTAGTGAGTCGATTTCCGAAAAGTCCAAATCTGAAGCAAAAAATTGAGAAAAACAGTATTTTTTGAAATTCAACGAAAAAAGTGCTGTTTCGTTAAATTTAAATGAAAATTTAGAAAAAATTCACAAAGCAAGAAATTCAGTGAGAAGTTCAAAAATTAATTAATTTTTAAAAATTTCAATCTTACCGTAAGCATCGTAGGATCAATATCAAGATGAGAACACATTTTCAAACAGTTTTAAGTTCAATTTTCGCAGTAAAATACAACGAAAGTCCAGAAATTCTTCTCCAGAGCTTCGTGAATAAATGAAGAAAAGGGGGGAAAAAGGGTGTGAAATGATACACAAAACCACGTGAAGTAGGCGGAGCTTAGGCTTAAGGCCTAGGAAAGAAATGTACGGAGAAGGGGTGGTCGTAAAAACCACAAAAAAAATTAGATGATGACTTTGTGGAGAAACACAAAAATCTCAAGTTTCTACCATTTTTCTATACTATTTTCCGGAAAAGTTGTTGATACTTGGTCTATTCGGAAATTAAACGCTCTTCCCCTCCCGTTTTTGAAGTTAAATTAAAACTTTTTGTGCCAAAATAAGAATTTAATTCTTCTGTAAGGAATGGCTCAAAAAACATTTGAAAATGAGGAAATGAAAATTAATTCGTTGAAACCTAGAAAAAATGCATGGATGAGCATGAAAAGAATCCATATTTTGATGAATTACCACCAAAAAGAAACGGAAGTAAGTAATATATTAAATTTATATTATTTTATTTTTAATAGAAATGTTCGAAAAAAAAGAAGTTTAGTATATAACACAGCATATACATAGATTTTTTTTGGCGTTTTTTTGGACACAAATTGTGGTAATCATGATGATGAGATGAAGCTCCACGTCCGCCTGAGGGCCCCAGATATGTGCATATATCCAAAAAAAAAAACGATGAAGAAGAAGAGAAATGATTTGTGTTCTTTTTTTTTGAGATGGACACATTTTTTTTCATCGTCTACATGAGATTCTGAGAGTCCGCGAATATTGAGATATTTTCTTATGAAATGATTTTTAGGGTTGCGACATGAATCTTTGCACTTTGCAACATGAGAAAAATAACTAGATTTGACGTTGGGCTCTAAAAATTATGAACAATGAACGATAACAATGAATATGTAACTTTGAAATTTAATTAATAGAATTTCATATTTTTACACTTTTTTTTTCAAAATTCAGTTGCCCAATCCCGGATTTGTTTGGTTTCAAGAAAATTTAATTTTTTAAATTTTTTTGTGAGGAAAATAGTTTATAAATGAAAACTTTTCAGCTTGAAAAATTTCAAAATAACTCATGTTTAAATTTCAGTATATAATGCTCCAAGTTCTTTGGAAGTTTCTGGTATTTTTATTTAATTTTTAAAGTTAGTCGGAATAGTGAACTAGCATCAATTTATCTTAAAATTATCAGTTCAGAAGAATTTTAAGTTTTTTCTGATATCATTTCTAACTTCAAAAAAGTTAAACTTTTCACAGAGGCAATCCAACAACACATTTGTGTTTTATTGCTTTCTCTGCTACGGGTTCTGTAACTCCATGCATCTCTCATTCTGTAGCAGAGATCAGAAAGATCATAATATTGAAATACGAATGTGCGGGCGTTCGTTTAACACGAAAATTCGCGCGTAATGAAATTAAGCTCTTGATAGAATCAACTTTTGATTAAAAACACTTCTCAGTAGTTCATAAAATTTAGTATCTGGGAATTTTCAGTATTTTTCTTATTGCATTATTTGCAACTCAAATATTCTTGATCATTGCGTTTTGAGGGTTGCTCAACCTCACAGACGCTCCGCACGTACGCACGCGACTGCTGACACTGGAAAATTCGCGGGCATATGAATTTTTCAAATTTTCCAGTGTGTTGAGTGTTGGTAGCCGCGTGCGTGCGTGCGCAGCGTCTGTGAGGCTGAGCAGCCCTCAAAACGCAAAGATCAAGAAAATGAGTTGACAGTTACTTCGCTCAGTTCAGATGAGATTTTTTAAATAAAAGTTATTTAAAATTGATTAGTTTGAAAAATCTAAACTAGCAGATGTTGTAGTTTTTCATCGGAATATTTTTTAAAATTAATTTCTTGTTGCATGTACAAAAATTCAACATCTTGAGATGTAATGGCAAAAAACACTGTCAATCTCTGAAGATAAATTTCCAACAACAAAAACCATCTATTCCATAACATCATTTAAAACGAGATTTAAATCCTCTCCTCTTCATTTGTAAATTATGAATGAGTTGAAAAATCGGGATAACCCACGCATTTTAGATATGTTTTTTGTCAAACTAATCCTTTCCATTGATCAATTCGAGTTGTTAAATATAAAACAAGGTTTTCAAGTGAACTCTGGTCTGCGGAAGAGCAATCAGATTAATAATCTAACTGTTCATTTAACTTTCAATTACCTAAAAAGCCTTTTTCTAGAAGCTTAAAAATATGAAATTTGAGTATTCAAAAAAACTTGCTCTTGAATTGAAAACTCAATTTGGAAATTTGATTTCTTTGGAGAATGTTTCAACATTGTGCTCTTTGAACTTGAGCTTGAAAAAATATGACATGCGAGATAACATCTCGAAAATCCGAATATATATTGTAGGGTCTATTTTTAAAACGGAATTTGAAATTCAAGCTTGATCTTTACGAGCTAATCGGAGTGTTAAATATTGTTTAAAAACTGGAAAGAATATTTTAAAATTCAATTATTACGAGCGTTTACTAAGCGTGAACGCTCAAATTTGAAACTTATCTCAATACTTATTCTGTATGAGCCTTTTGAAAAATTTTTAAACAATGAATTTAATTATGAAAAAGAGAATAATATAATGAAGAGAAGTGATAATTATTAATGAAATTCGTAATAAAAATTTTAAGAAAAGATGCAAAAATATGTGACCTCCTCTCATTATTCCAAAGATCTTTCATTAAAATGAAAATGAAGATGCACTTGTTCGTTTTTTCCCTATCTTCTTGATACGAGACTTTTTCAAAAATCCTTTGAATTGACCCTCTATCCCCAAATTCAATCCATCAAATCTCCCCCCAAAAAACGTGTACATTTTTTCTATTTTCGACTGATGATGAGCAACAACATGTGTGCCCCAAAAAACTTTTTTTGGCTCGAGACGTTCATCTATTTTAGAAAAAACGACTGGTTTGGCTGGTGTTCCCACGGGAATGGTTGGTAAAAACCGATTAGTTGGAGAAAAATGAGAAAAGGAAGTGAATTTGAAGATTAAATAGTGGAAAATTGAACACTTTAAAGGCTTAGTCACGATAATTTACTGATGGATTTCCTGTTGCAAAATTTGCATTTTTTTAAATTTACAATATGTTTTTTCTCAAAAAGCACCTTACACCGGCATTAAGCTATAAATGTATGCATTTTTGGAATGCTCAGCTTAGAAAAAAAGCAAGTGAAATTGAAATCCATATTGAAAATTGGTAAGTAAATTGCTACAATCTTTTGATATTCCAATCATGACTTCATTTATTCTGTCCTGATTCTCCCCACAAATTCTCACATAACTTTAATTAGAAAACATCCCGGAAATTTCAGTCGTGTTCTCATAAATCCTCAATTATTCATGCACGAAACTCTTTTTTTTTGTTTCAAAAACCGCAGTTCCTTTTTCGGTTTCCTTTTTCTATTAACGAAAACCTGAATAGCTCGGATTTCTTCACCATTTTCTTTTGAAGAGAGTTCAAAGTTCTCACAAAAAAAGTGTTGCAAAAAAAAGTTTTTATTTCGATTATTGAAGGCACGAAAAACATTTTCTCGGCCATCCTCATTTTGATCTGCTCATGACATTTGATATTATTCAGTCGTCTATTTCTCTCTGCTTCTTTTCACTTTTTTTTCTGATGAACCAAAATGAGACACCGTTTTTTGGAGGAAATTGGATACTTAACTATTTCTCTTTAATGCGTAACGCTCAGTTTTTTCCTTTTTCTATCGCAGATGATGATTCTTTAAAAAAAGAGCAATTTATGGAAATTGAAGGAAACAGATGCGATGAAAAATGTGAAAAAATTGTTTCTGTCAAAAATTCGAATGAAATGGGCAAAAACTCTTCAGAAACAGTTATTAATCTAACTGAAAGAAAAAACAACGAAATATATTTTATTCCCATTTTTTCGTGTCCATTAAAATTTTTTTGTATCGAGTTACTTATAAGTTCAAATTTTTACAGTTATTGATTTTCTGAAAAATGTTCGCAAAAATATTATTTAAAATTTAAGACCGAAAACAATTGTGTGATTCATAAGAAATCACTGTGAATCAATCAAATTTTCTCAAATTTTGAAAGTCTGCAAATAATCTTTGAAAAGAAAGCTAAATTCTAATGAATGCATCTGTGATGAAAATAAACTTCATTCTCATTCCTAATCTGTTTTTAAAATTTTCTAAAACCACATAGAAGCCGAGAAAACGCGCCTCAAAAAAAATGGCCTAGAAAATGTGACCACCGGCGAAAACTAGTCCGCGGGCATGAAAAATCCAAAACAAAAATGAAAACACATAAAAAAAGGACTAATATAAGCATTCTGCATAACATTTATTAATGAAACACGAAAAAAAAAGCTAATAGGAAAAAGTTCGGCCAGGAGGCCCCTTTTTCTAGGCCATTGTTTTGAAGCTCATTTTCTCGGCTTCTAGGTGGTTTTAAAAAAATTTTAAAACATATTTGGAATAAGTATGAAGTCTATGTTCATCCCATCTTCATTAGCTCCGTAAGGCCTCCTTTAACCACAAAAACTCGAGATTAGCTTAAGAGTTTAACAACATTTAAAAATTAACGAATATCACAAGTTTTCACCCATCGGATAGTTTGAGTTAATTTTAGGGAAAAAAACAAAGTTCACATTTTTTTCCTTTCCAGACTTTATTAGCATTAAATGATGTGCCTTTACCTCAATGTCAATTAAAGTCTATTACTTAAAAAACGCTTTGAACAACTTTGACAGTAGTTACAAGAACTATCCAAAATATCGAATAAAGCTTTTCAACTTGCGGTTCCATCCGAAAAATAAACTTGAATATTGTAAAAAAGAAACAAAAAGAGATTGAGACTTAAAATTTTCACAACATTTAAAACAATTGGAGAAGAATTGATGGAAATGGCGTCTAGACATGAAATTAAGGAAACTTTGTCTTTGAAAAAAGTTCAAAGCTCAAAATGGAATGAGCATAAAATCTAAGAGTCCTGCCATCAGTTGCAGACAGTCCGGAATAGAAATTAATGGGCGGAGTCCTAAAAGGGTAATCTCTTCATTTTAGAGATGACCTAAGAATAGGCGAAACTTTTGCAGCAACCGAAATGAACACGCCCCGAAAAAGAAGGCAATAAATGCACTTTTAGAAAACGCCTTTTTCAGGAAGATTTCTGTCGCAATTGCACAAGAGAAAAAGCTGGTGGAAAATGGGTCATCAGAAGCGGGAAAAAAAAACGTGGAGAACAAAAATGATTAGGTTTTTCACTGGATGGAAGTCTTTTTTTTTGAGAAAGTGAACGTTTTGGAACGTGATTTGCGAAAGTTTTAAAATTCGTACAAAGATCACACACAAGCTGAGGAAAAAAATAAGGAACAGTTTTCGAGAAAATTAAATTTTCTAATTTCATAAATGTTTTCATACCTTTCCGACCAGATTTTTAAAGGAGGGTTTTACGGAGCTGTTGAATGTATCTGGGATGAAAATGGACTTCATTCCCATTCCAAATCTGTTTTTAAAATTTTCTAAAACCATCTAGAAGCTGAGAAAATGAGCTTCAAAACAGTGGCCTAGAAAAAGGGGCCACCCGGCGAAAACTAGTCCGCAGGCATGAAAAATCCAAAAAAAATGAAAAAAACATTAATTTTAATTTAAAAAAACAGAAAAAAGGATTAATATAAGCATTCTGCATAACTATTTATTAACGAAACACGAAAAAAGCTCATAGGAAAACCTGGCCGAACTTTTTCTAGACCATCGTTTTGAATCTCATTTTCTCGGCTTCTAGGTGGTTTATGACAATTTTAAAAACATATTTGGAATGAGAATGAAGTCTATTTTCATTTAAGGTACATTTATTATCTCCGTAAAGTCCTCCTTTAATACCTCGAAAATTTATTTTTAAATTAATTAGTAGAAATTGCACAATTTTTTTTATTTTTTCGTAAAAGTTAAAATAACAAAAACCACAAATTGTTTCGAAATTTTTTTCTTTAAAAATAAAGGGTTCTCTGAATTAAAATTTTAAAATTGAAGAATTGGACGATCTCAACATTTCAGAGATGATATTCTGAAAATATTCAAGAAGTTCTTCTTATTTGAAAGTGATATTCTTGACTATTAAATGTTTTAATTTATCTATCTTTTTTTTATTTTAGGATTCAATTAATTTATAATTTTGCAATTTCCTACCGCTGAGAACACCTCGATCGAAAGTTCAAGAAATCAAATGGTTATATGTATTTTGCAAGCGAATACAATTCTACAACTTTGGTGTTTTAAAAATCTAATCATGATTTTTAAAAAATCAAATCATGATACTCATACATTTTCTAAAAATCTGAATAGAAAAACAACGTGATATTCATCTCTCTTCAAGCAAAAAAAAACATCTGAAGTGTTTTCTGCAAATGGCATTATTCATAACATGTTCTTCTCATTTTGCTCCTCGTTTTAGAAAGAAAATTTCCGCTTTTTTTAAAATTATAAATAATATAGAGTTCAAAAGATTAATTCTGATTTCGAAATTGTAATTATTTATAAAAAAATTTCGAGGCTTTTATATAATAGAAAGATAACAAAAAAATAGTAGGTATCATAGAGCCTCTAAATGTGAAAACATCTACATTTGAAAAAAAAGGCAAGGCATTATGATGAAGTGCAAAGATTACTTTGGATCCATGTGTTCAAAATACAAAACCCTTCCGATGTTTGCTTGCTTGCTGCTCATGTGAATATGCCAAGGGTTTTTTGGGGCTTACTGCATGTTGCAACTAGAAAACCCAAAAAAATAAATAATTTATTTTTCAGAACGTTTTGCGGATATGCGAAATAATAACTATAGCACGTGTTTCCGCATAAAAAAATGAATTAGTGATCTGTAGACTATGTTTCTATAAATTATTGAAAAAAAACATCCTAGGAAGTGATGAACATTTTGAAAATTGAGCGCTTATCGCTTAAAGATATCAGGAATAAACTTTTAGTGCAGTTTTTTTGCCCTAAACTTTTAGTGCAGTTTCAGAGTTAACAGGAATTTTCCCCTTGGATCTAAAACTTGGTGAGAAAAAAAAATTTATTTCGTTTTTCGAGTGTGACACCAAAAATTATATTTCCTGATCAAAAAAAAGTAAAGAAAAATGTGGTGTTTCGGTTGTTTTAAAATATGACTTTACGGAGATAATAAACGCGTCTGAGATGAAAATAGACTTCATACTCATTCCAAATCTGTTTTTAAAATTTTCTAAAACCACCTAGAAGCCGAGAAAACACGTCTCAAAACAATGGCCTAGAAAAAGGGGCCACAGGCGAAAACTAGTCCGCAGGCATGAAAAGTCCTATAAAAAATGAAAAAAAAAACATTAATTTTAATTTTTAAAAAACAGAAAAAAGGATTAATATAAGCATTCTGCATAACTATTTATTAACGATGCACGAAAGAAGCTCATAGGAAAAAGTTCGGCCAGGTGGCCACTTTTCTAGGCCATTGTTTTGAGGCGTGTTTTCTCGGCTTCTAGGTGGTTTTAGAAAATGTTAAAAACAGATTTGGAATGCGAATGAAGTCTATTTTCATCTCAGACGCATTTATTATTTCCTGAATGCGTATATTAGTCCTTTTTATGTTTTTTTTTTCATTTTAATTTATGTTTTTCTTTTTTTTTGGATTTTTCATGGCTGCGGACTAGTTTTCGCCGGTGGCTCCTTTTTCTAGGCCATTGTTTTGAGGCGTGTTTTCTCGGCTTCTAGGTGGTTTTAGAAAAATTTTAAAACAGATTTGGAATGAGAATGAAGTCTATTTTCACTTAAGGTACATTATTATCTCCATAAAGCCCTCCTTTAAATGATTCTAGGATTTTATTTAAAATATTGATGAAAACCTAAATTTATATATTTTCCAGAAAGCATTTTTTTATATTCGTTGTTTTTTTTTGGCTTTTGGAGTCAAGCTCTTTTCACTTCTTATTCAAATATATTTTAAATATGAAATCTAAAAGCACATCGTTGAATCATATTACTCTAAAATATAAACTTGCTCTTGGTTAAAACATACCATAACTCCGACGTGATTTTTTCGAATATACTTTGGATTTTTCAAAAACCCTATCCAAAGACACGCAACATTGATCAACAGTTCTGTGTATTACTCTCTTTTTCTTTCAAAAAAGTAGGATGTTAGATGTAAGCGGTATTTTCTGACCTCCTTGTTTGTTTGTTTACACAATGTGTGTGTTCGGCAAAAACGTTTGCAGAAACTCTTCAGAATATAATAGATTTTTAATGCTCGAAATTTTTGAAAAAAAATCCGTCATGTTCTTGGAGTGGGGATTTTTGTAGAAAAGAACTTTGCTCATGACGATACTTTTAGCTCCTGAGTTTATTCAGAATCGGAAACGGCTTGCGCATTATGAACGTTAAAATTACGGTTACAAAGTACAACGGAGAATTTTAAAGCGGCGCTGCGATAAAAAAAGTCTATCCAGAATTTCGAGCATTTGAAATTTTGTCGAATTTTTATACATCATTTTCGAATGCACATAAATTTGTGTAAAATTCTAGAAAATTTTAGAATTTGAGATCATTTTGTAGAAGTAATTCTGAATTTTCAGATTTTTAGAATAATTCTGGTGTCAATTTCCTAAATATCCGAGAATTTAAACAAAAATTATGATCAATTGAAATTTTTCCGAATTTTTTTTTCGAAATTATCAAGAAAAAGGTTCAGGGAAATCAATGAACCGGAATATTCCTATTTTGTCCGGGACTTGTCCACGGACACTTCCGGACATTTCCAGTTTTGCTCTAACATATCCGATTTTCAAATAGTTCACGGCAAATGTAAGCTGGAGCATTACTGACCTCCTTAGTGAAATTTTGGAGCTTCACCTAATTTTCGAGCAATGTTACGAATTTTTTTGTTTGCGGCTTTATTTGATCAAAAAATTAAATAATGAAAAATAAATTCATATTTCAGTATCAAAGGTTTCAGGTAGAGCTTTAAAATTCTAGTAAGGAATTCAGTAAGGCTCCCGCTTTAAGTTTTCGTTGGGTTTTTGGAAATCGGCCAAGTTAGAGCAAAACTGAAAAAGTCTGGGACTGTCTGTGGACAAGTCGCGAACAAAATTGGAATGTTTCGGTGAGTATCTGGAAAAAGAAAAACATTTGAAAAAAAATCGTAAGAGCTTGAAACTAATGAAACGCACAGAAAATCTTCTCACATTTCACAGGGGGTCCTTTGACATATTTTAACATCTTTTCTAGTCATATTCTATTGCGGGAGTTCCCCTTTCAGCAATTGCATTTTGCGATCAGAGTATGTCTATCTTTGAAAAACATTTTCTTAGAACCGAGATTTCTAATGAAAAATGAATAAATAGTTCTAAAGTTTGAATTAATCATCATTTTCACAAGACGGGGTTGCAATTATTTTCATCTTTGGCTTTTTCCCATTTAGCATACCTCAAAGTGCACCAAAAAAAACTAATCGAAATAATATGTCTAAAAAAGAAAACAAATAGAAATGAAACGAAAATTCTTTTCGGGACATAAAACCGGCAACCAATACCCAGAAAAGTGTAAACTTTCAATTAAAATTCAAACGACCTGCACAGCGCCACACACATCCATAAGCCGGCTAATTTTGCGTTTTCCATTTTTTTTTTCGGAGAGAACAAAAAAATAAAATAAGGGGAAAAGAATTAGGTGAAGTGCGCAAATTTTGGGCAATAAACCGCATTTCCTTGTTGTTGTTTGGAACCAAATATTTCGCGTTTTTGCTTTCAGGATCTCTAAATTTGGTGTGAAAAAGGACGAATGCATTCTTCTCTTTTTTATTTATTTATTTCAGTGAAATTTTAATGAAAAAAGACCGAAAAACATTGTTGGTGGATTATTTACTGAACGGACGGTATTAAGAAGCGGGACCACATACATAGATCAAATAAACAATGCTCCAAACATTAAATTCAAGACTTTGACGTATTTTCAAAAATTTTGAATGAAAACTTCTATGTTTGATCATTGAAGTATATCGTCATAAACCATGAGAAAACTTTTTGTGAAAGTGTAATTATGCAATAGGCCGAATCTGATGGAATAAACTGAAGAAAAAGCTGGGAAAAAGTAAAGTTGCAAAAAACTTTGGGGTACAAGACGTGAGCAGGCTACACTTTTGCTAAACTCAGGAAAAGCGATGCACCGGTGCAGTCCCAGTTTGTACGGGACTGCACCAAATTTTGTCCGGGACTGCACTGCACCTTCATTTTTCCGAGACAGTCCCGGACGAAAATGGTTCAAAATTCTCGGGAAAAGCGATGCACCGCACCTTCATTTTTTCGGGACAGTCCCGGACAAAAATGGTTCAAAATTATCAGGCAAAGCGATGCACTGGTGCAGTCCAATTTTATATGGGGAAGTATCAAACTTTGTTCGAATTATTCCGGACAAAGAAGAGTGCGAAGTGCAAGAACAACAAAATTCGAAAACAAAACTGAAAATTGGTTTAATTCGAGCTCGTTTGTTTACCAAAAATACATTCAACTTAAAAACTGGAAAACCACTTTTTTGCGAACGCAGATGTAATGTTTTTATCGAGAAATTTCCGCGAACCAAATTTGCTGAAATTTTGGCACTTCAAGACGTAATGGTTTATTTGTGATTGCCTAAAAGTTTTACCTAGTTAGCTCTTCTCAGGAAAAGCGATGCACCGGTGCAGTCCCGGTGCAGTTTTTTGTATTTCTTAAATTTTTTAAATAATTTTTTGAACTCGAAAACTAATTCTCGAGAATGAGACTTGGAGCCACGTGCTACTTTGCAGTTTTTGAAAGAAGTTCCTTTATCAGCGTAAAATTACATCTCAAATGAGCTATGACTCATTTAAAAAAGCCAGAAACGATTCAGGCACTACCCGCTCTGAGTTTCTCTTCAAAAATCTTAATGAAAGCAACGGAAATTTTTTTGTATATGTTATTTGTGAATATCAATTTCAGTTTTGAAGATTTACACAATTATCGAAGATAGAGACTTATTCACTGTCACCTTGCAAAAAATGAAAATTAGAGTTTTCTAAGAAAAAAACGCTACTATATTTTAACAATCATCTTTCAGTCTATAAGTTTTCAAAACTTGAGCCCTATCTGATTCCTAGAACAATAGTTATGCTCATCCAAGTTCTCCGATATGTAGTCCTGTGGAACTCTGGCGCTAGCGCACATATAAGCGCGCCATCCCCCCTTTCCCCCACAGGTTCAGGTATAGTCGAGTGGTTCAAGATCTCGTACGTCAAGCAAGCAGGAGTTCAAGTCGTCGCGGGTTCGATTCCAGGAGGCCTCTCGCAGCCATTGCCACCCACAAGACGCAGGCGGCGAGACATTTATTTGCACCGAACCGTCCAAATTTTGTCCGGGACTGCACCGTTTTATCCGGGTTTTGCCCCGGGACGCGTCCCGGGACAAATTTCGGTGCAGTCCCGAACAAAATGGGAATGTTCCGGTGCATTGCTTTCCCTGAGAAGGAGCAACTTTTCCCGCAAATGTTCCGCGGGAACAGAGCGTTCTCGCTGAAAATTTTTAATGTATTTTTGTGCCATGCCATAGAAAATATGTCATTGAGAATTATAGTGAAAAAGATTGTGCAGGAAATTGTGAAATTTTCTGGTTCATTTCTCAGCCTGAGCCCAAACTAGTGACGGCTCAAGTTCCTAGATCTCCATATTCAGTCCACCACGGATAGGATATATTTTCCCGGCGGGTTAAAGTGAACCGAGATTGTCATCACGAATAACGATTTGTGTGCGTACACCGTTACGACAAATTGCACGCACGCCAAATTTTTTACAAATGGCATTTTAACGCCTACAACGCATGAAAAAATGAAGTTTTTGAGTTAAAGACATCTGTTCAGTTAATTTGACCCTACCTGGTCTTAGTTTCAAAAATTAGAGCGTACTCTAATTAGTAAAATGCAATTTATGCGAAATCACACCGATAAATACACGCGTCATAGCAGCGGTTCAAAGTTGAAAAACTCAAAATTTGAATTCGCGCGTGTCCGTGCGACGCGTTCGGTGTCCGTGCAACGCGGTCGAAATTGGCGCGAAACACAATTATTTGAATTTGGCTACATATAGGCATTGTTCTTTGGACCACCTGGGCTCCCATTCGAATTTTGATTTTTTGCCTAGATTTTGGATCGTGTTAACTGACAAGCTGCCTTTAAATACATAAATTATTGTCTAATCTAATTTTGTTTTCACTCCGAATTACAAAATTGCGTCCATGAGTAGCTGAATATAACGCATTTAGTGTAACCGTGCCGCACTATTGCAAAAATGCCACGCCCGCTTTTCTGCGTTCAATTTTTAATTATAGTACTGAATTTTCTTAGTTATAGTCGGTTCACTTTACCGCACCTTGATTTTGAGAAAATTTCAAAGTTTAATATGAGCCGGGGTTTACATTTTTGAGATTTTTTTTTGCAGTTCACGGCCTTAAGGAAAGTAGGTGATTAGTCGAACAAAATGCCATATATTAATCTTATGAAAGAATTCTGCAACATCAAGAAAAAATAACTAGGAAGTTAACGTACTCTGAAAATACATAAATTTGAATATTAAATACTGGCGTCATAGATTTTTCTAAAGTACGTCATATTCTTAGTTTATTACCTGTGTTAAACTTTTCCGGCGTCTTGGCGGCGCACTTTTCGATCGTGGATCGTCGGTGACAAAATTGCGATACAGCTTGGAAATCTGGAAGTATATATTTATTGAAAATAGTCATAAAAAAACAAAAATGTAGGCGATATATTATATAAAAAACAACAATAAGATTATATACATGATTTTTTAATTGAAAAAAATAAGAATATAAAAAGAAAGAATGGATACATAGTCATATAGCCAAAAAAGATTTTGTTTGAGAGAAAGCCGTGAGAAAATTATGAGTACAAATGTTTTTGTTGCTATTTATCGAGTTTTCTGAAAGAGAGAAAAGCAAGAACATTTATAGAGTGTCATATGTAGACTTTTTTGTCTTGAAAAGTGTGACAGTGTGAATAATGTTGGATATTTTTTTGGCTCAAAGCTTAATTTGGTTTCAGGAGAAATACTCTAGATTAGAAATTATTTGGGGGTGGGCTCTTTTTTCGAAAATTCTCCCAACAATTGGATCATCAAATGCTTTTATCCTTGTTAAAAATTGCTAAAAATGAAAATCCGTGAGTTTCCATATTTTTGAGAAATTTCAAGATTTTCATAAAAATTTAAGATATGCTCAATATTGTGCATCACCCTGGAAATCGGCTTTTGAATTCAAATTTCTAAATTATTTTTTTGCATTTTGCAAAATTTTCGAATCTTATGTAAACTAAGATTTCTTTGACATGTCTCCAGTTCAGAAAATTTTCCAGAAAATCAAGATTTTTGGGATTTAGTGAAATATTCAAAAAAAAGTATCAACTTCAAATTTCAGACCTTGAAATTATATGCTTAAATGTTGAAAATAGGTAAATACTTATTAATGTGATAGAAAAATTCAAAAACTCAAAACTAACCCAAATTCCGACGTTTTTCCGGATCAATATCTGTGTGAAAAACTTTCCTGGGAAAAAAAAACGCCACAAAAAATGTATAAAATTCACATTTGGGTGGATTAATCCTGCAATTTCCGATGATTGAAACTTTTGCAACAAAAAACTTCTCTCGAAATGTATTCTTTCCCAACTTTTTGACATCCAATTTCCATTAGATGCTCTTCAAATTTTATTTTGATTACTATTCTTCTTTTCTAACTTCGTTTTTTTTTTCGTCTTTTCTGCAAAACGAAAAGTCACAAAAACACAAAGTAGCATCAGTTTCAGTTTTCTCGGAAGGGAAATTGTCACATACATTTTTTTTCCCCTTTCGTTTTGAATGGTGGTTTGTGGGGGACACAGGAAATTACCTCAAGAAGCGAAATTCGCAAAGGAAATTTAGATGACTTGATTAGTTTTTTTCTTCTTTCGATTCTCATCTTCTCTTTTTGTCTGGTGACATTAAATGGTGAAAGGGTTTTTTTGTTGAAATTGAAAGGTTCTCTGAAAAAAATAAGGGGCCGAATGAAACGCGGGAGTTACCGATTTGAGAAATTATTCAACAGTTCCGTGAGTTTTCCGAACAGATACAATTATTTTTATAATCTAATCAATATTTAAAAATTGACTTGAAGCTCGGAATAGTGCTGGACATGCACACTGGGGGTGTTCCTAGCCTCAAATATTACTGAACTTGGAAAAAATATAAAATATCGAAAAAACATTAAAAATAGCATGACGCATTCGAAAAATTCAATTTTAATACTGAAATTCAACGTATTACATAGTTGAATCAGAAAACTCAATTACACACAAAAAAGAAACAAAAATTTCCGGGCGAAAACTAATATTCAACAAGTATTACTAAAGAGTAAAGAACTTTTCCAACAAAGACTTTTACTTTTCAGAGAACGGATTGAGATTATCCTGCGAAAGAATCATGAGGAATTTCATAAAACGAATGTTATAAATCCTTAAATTCTCCATAACTTTGTACTTTCTGATTTTCTGGTATTCTAGACATTCTTGTGAAGGTTTTCACATGGAATTTGACTAGAATCTTTAAAAACCATAATTAAAGACAGCTGTTCAGTTAATTTGACCCTACCTGTTCTTATTTTCAAAAATTAGAGCGTTCTCTCATTAGTATAATGCAATTTATGCGAAATCACACCGATAACTACACGCGTCACAGCAGCGGTCCAAAGTTGAAAAAATCAAAATTTGAATGCGCGCGTGTCCGTGCGACGCGGTCGGTGTCCGTGCAACGCGGTCGAAATTGGCGCGAAACACAATTATTTGAATTTGGCTATATATTGGTAATGTTCTTTGGACCACCTGAGCTTCCATTCGAATTTTGATTTTTTGCCTAGTATTTGGATCGTGTTAACTGACAAGCTGCCTTTAAAGGAGGGATTTATAATGAATGCGTTTAGGATGAAAATAGACTTCATACTCATTCCAAATACGTTTTAAAATTTTTCTAAAACCACCTAGAAGCCGAGAAAACATGCCTCAAAACAATGGCCTAGAAAAAGCGGCCATCTGCGAAAACTAGTCCGCAGGCATGGAAAGTCCAAAAAAAAATTACTTCCGTTCCTAGAAACATTTTTTTTATACTCGAATTGAAAAAAATATTGAGAATCCAAATTAAATTTTATTTCAAATAACCCGTTCTTAGAAGATCAAAACACCATAAGATCCAACTCAAAAATCGAAACAAAATAAAATTAACAAAGAAAATGTCATAAATGCTTGAACATGATATTTCCAATTGACATTATCTGTCCATCCGGTATCTCTGTCTGAAATATTCGTTTTGGAAGTTCAACACTTTTCATCTGAAATATGTTCCCATTGTTCAGAATTGTTGCTCGTTTCGCCTTTGTTGAGATCACGTAGGATTTTTCCAGTTGTCGAGCGTAAGTGAACTGGAAAATTATATTTTGAACATGATTCTATCAAGTTATGTACTCCAAATTGAATGGTTGCACACGAGAAAGCCCCCCTCTCCTCCCAAATTATTAATAGTGAAAACAGGTGTCTACTCAGGTGAAACGCATTATTAAAATTGAGCAACACCATATATTCACCTCAAATTGCAACATTTCAAAATGTCATCTTGAAATTCGACTCCCAAATTTGTCACTTCAAGTGTTTTGGCCTCTTTTTCAGATCATTTTATAAAAAAGTGTATGTTTGAACATTATGAAATGTGATAGCAAATGACCTAGATGTCAGAATAAAAGTCCGAAGACTGAACTATTTTATTTGTTTTAATTCTTCAATAGTAGTCTTTGCTTCATTCGGAAACATAAATTGAGGTTCAATGATCATATGTATCAGAACAAAGTGTAAATTACTCAATCAAACAAACAACCAACAAATTGTAGCTTACTTATTCGAAGAATCCGTAAACATGTTTGTTAAAAAAATATATCAGGTGATCTTAGAGTAACTTTTTTAAATAAATGTGAACACATGTTGTAACCAGACCGGGAGATCTTATAATATGAAGTTGTTTTATGATTGCGTCACAATAAAAAACTGTTTTTGAATATGAAAATGTATCGAAAAGCCTGAAATTTTGGATAGTTTCTAAAACCATAGTACGTATTTGGTTTAATGTTTATAGTTTTTGTCAAAATAAGAATGAAAATATTATCTCACCACTTCGTCAGAACTGTCAACTTCTATCAGTCGCTTCTCTTCACAATTTTCCAAAGTATTCTCCAATCTTCGACACCCTTTCGCAAGAGCTTCTTCTTCTAAACAATACCATTGATTACGACGAAGTTTTCGGCATTTGTCCAGGTTTATGTTCTCCAAAAAATAACGTTTATGTAAATTTTCGCAAAAAAAATATACCTGATAACTGTCTAGATCATCCTCCTCTCTGCCTGATATCCAGAACTTTGGTATTTCAAAAAACTGAAACTTCCGAAAGTGCAGCACGAATTCTCCAGAATGAGCTACCATTTTCAACACTTTTGGGGTTTCCAATCGAAAACATGCCTGAAATTCTCAATTGCTTTCTTTTATCATTTGATTTAAGAAGATGTTCATCCAACTAATCGCATATTTTTAATGATATTTTGGGATTATGACAAAACACTTGTCAAAGTTCATAAAATGGATTTTGAAATAGAGCTGAGTTTAGGAATAAGAGTTTTCGACTATATTAATTGCACTACAATCTTGATTTTGAAAATATTTTAGCATTAAACTGGAAGAAATTAACCCCCGTAAAAACGATTTTTTTCCGATTTGGGCTCTCAGTGAAAGTATAGAAAATACACAATTTCAGAGTTAAAATAAAACTGAAACATTACTGTACATTTCCTGAAACCAGCAAAGTATTTATCGCTATTTATTATCGCTTTCTGAAAATGAATCATACAAAGATGTACTGAGATCATTGTAATGTTTCGATATATATTTTTGGGAGCATCATAATTGTAAAGAATCGAATTTTGTCCTGTTACGAAACAGGACAATATGAAAATAAAATACTATACGTCACCGGAGTTTCGAACGAAGTGACGCACCAAAGTTCAGATTTTAATTTTACTATGAAGTGGCAAATATGATGATTCAAAATAAATAAAATAGTGCTAACATAATGTACACAAACTGTTACTCCTTCTGACAATTTCTCAACGGTTTATCTCTCATTCTTATTGGAACTTTACATTTCTATAAACAAATACTAATACTTATAACCTTCTAGAACTGTGAACTATATGAATAAGTATTCAGACTATTTTGATCAGATTTTAGTGCAAAATAATATGAAATGACTCAAATTCTTTCCAAGAGTCTTATCCGCTGGCATTAATGGAGCTAAATATTTGGTTGCCTGGTAGAAACAGGGTTAGACATAATATTGGAAGCCATGCAAAAATAACTGACTTCTTAAACAAAACTCTGTAAGCTTCAGACTTATCCCATGCATTCTCTAGTAATCATAAAAATGCAGTTTCAAGGAGGAACAAAAACAATCATTAAATATGTTTCAAGAATAAGAAACCCGATGAATCATAACAATCGATAAATAAATTTCGATTCTATAATTTTTCCAGAGTTAGATCGATCTCCGTTCATAATTTGAAGCATTTTTTGTGAGCAACTAAATTTTGAACGGGGGAGTCTTTTTTTACAAGTATCTACAGTAACTGTGACCAGACAAGGAAGTTTTCGGAAAATTGAGATTGATCTTCCCAAAAACACCTACCGTTCCATCTTCCTCATTGAAATCAACTTTTGCAACAATTTGTTCTTCATTCTGTACTTTGATCCATTCTGATACTATATCATTTATTTGCCGCATTAATTGTAGCCTCTGATTGGCGAATCTACAGAAAAATTGAACGTTTGGAAACATTTTGAGAGATTGAATTCGATTTCCGTTTTAAAATGCCTTTAAATCTATAGAAAACTTTAGAAGTAAATAACTGTAACCGATAATATTCCCAAACAATTTTTGTATTTCGAGAACGATGAAACAAACCTTTTATTAGTCTCCACTGGCAACACGACACACCTTCGCTGCGACATGATTACTTTTCCAACGGTTTCCGTGAAAAAATGCTGCTTTTCCGAAAATACCATGTCGAAAAAATTTAATATCAGAAGCAGCCAACATAAGCTCATTGAAGAAATATATGAAGAAATGATAGTAATACCAATTAACAAGGTTTCGTCGAATGAAAACAAAACAAGGATTAAAAAGTACAGGTACACGAAAAATAAAGACAAGGGAAAGTATGGGCGTGGCGATTCTCGTTCAGAGCTCAAAATTTGAACCCAATGAGAGAAGGCGGGACGGTTCGGAATTGCTAACAAATATTAATTGAAGAAACCATAGATGGGATTCGGGAAAATTCTAAATTTGCAAATATAAAGTTTAAATTACTGAGAAAATTTTTAAAGATCCCAAATGCGGAAATAAAGGTTATTTTTTAGCACTAAACTTTTTAGCTATTTTTGGTGGTGACAACATAGTTGAACGGGAAAATATAAAAACATGTCGTTTCTAATTGTAAATGAACGAAGAGATCAATTTATTGAAAAAATATGTCAATCCATGCCTTGCTACAATCGGATGCTGATAAGATTAAGACCAAATGGTGAACTGACCTTAAAGGCAGCTTGTCAGTTAACACGATCCAAATTCAAGGAAAAAAAATCTAAATTGGAAAGGGAGCGCAGGTGGTCCAAAGAACAATACCAACGTGTAGCCACATTCAAATAATTGTGTTTCGCGCCAATTCCGACCGCGTTGCACGGACACTGACCGCGTCGCACGGACACGCGCGCATTGCCGCTGTGCGTTTGTTTTTTCGCGCTCATTAAATGGACTCTTTATTGAATTTTTTTAGAGCATGCGAATGTGAGAGTGTTTGCAATTAACAATTCCTTCCATTCGCCGCCTTATTTTGGAAATGGGTGTGTTTGAGTACTAGAAAAGGAAATTTTGCAAAAATATTTTTCTTGTATATGTTTTCAAATATCAAGAAGATGATGAAAATGAAATAGAAACCCAAAAACAGTAAAGAATCCCTTTAAGGGGGGGGGGGGGGGGGCATTCAGATTTGCCAGGTTCATTTTTTTTTCGTAATTTCTTCAATTTAAGAATAGCATTAATTGTGTTAAGTTGAGTTGTCATTGAGTTTTTTTGACGGTGATGGTACAATTTTATACCAAACATATAACCATGGGAAACTTAACAACCAGTCACTTCTTAAATTAACCGTTATTCTTCAGACTAACGTAAGTGTCTTTGATACTCTTGCAGGTAGTATTCATCAAGTATTATTCATTGTATTTATTTTTGTGAGCTCATATTCTTGCGGAATTTTCTAATTTAATTATGTATGATTGCATATATGAATATTTTCTAGGCAATAATTTAGAAACAAATTCTCATATCCATCAAAAACAACAACACATCGTTTTCTCAAGAAAATTATTCGTAGTTGAAGATGGAAAACTTCTAAATTGTTTGTTATTCTGTTCGCTGTAAATATAATAAATTATATCCGAATTATAAGGACTCATCCGAAAGATTTTGAGGATTGGGCGTAATTTTTGAGTTTATTATTTATTACAAACTGGTCATTAATAGCCATCAAATGTGAATAGACATCAAAAGTTCAGTTAATTTAGTTTTTGATATTCCCAGCAAAATGAGAGGTCGAGTTTTCTGAAAACAATCTAAAAATATACATTTTCATTTCGAAGGCTTAAAAGTGCATTCCACCTCCCTCTGTCGAATCTGAAACGTCTGTCTGCAACTTGATAGACATTTCCTTTTTGAACGAATCTGACGAAACAGTGTTCGTTTTTTTCTTGACCTTTTTGGTCCCCAGTCTGAATATTTTGACCTTTTGCTAATTTTCTGTGAGATTGGAACTTCCGATTGGAACTTCTTCTTGTGACGTCGCTTTGAAATGTGATACTTCTGAACTTGACATTGTTCTACGACAGGAGGAAGACATTATTCTTTAAAAATCTGATACAGCTTTGTAAATTCTGAAAATGTTAACAAATTAGACAATTATTCAAAATAATTTTTTTTCAAACTGCAATTTTAAAAACTCCCAGAAACATCAAGCATTAACACCAAATTTCAATTTATTAATGTCAACAGAAGTTCCCAACTTATTGCACAAACTGTAGGAACAACATCTGGTGGTGATCTCATTGTTCGCAGAAATCGAATCTTTTCCAGACTGAAAAATTAAAACAAAAAATGAAATATTGAACTTTTTTCGTGGAAATCGAAAACAATAATGTCATTGTCTGATGCTTGTTTATCCAATTAAAAAAATACATTCATGTATTTATGTTTTTTTACAAGAACATTTTTTTAGGAATCGTGTAAATTCATAAATTCATTGATTCGTCATCATTGTGACAACGAAAAATGACAAATTTCAAAAAACATTGTTCTACACAATTTGTGTTTCAAATGTGAGAAAAATATCTGAAATTTTCAAAAAAAAAAAGGAAACAATAATTATTTGAGGAAGATCAGTATTTTTCTCAATATCGTCCAAGATCGTCAAATTGGAAATGAAGTTGTTTTTAATATTAATTTAAAGAATAAACGGATTTTTGTATTTTGATCATTAAATTTCCTAATTGACTTTAATACACTCATAATTCAGAGGTAGCTCGTCAGTTATTGTCAAGCTAAAATTTCTTGGCCGCTCATTTTCAGCAGCAGCTGCTAGACGTTGAAGGCGACGCGACCGCAACGCGCTCAAATTCAAATGTGTCAGTTGATCTCATGCGTTGCGGTCGCGACGCCTTCGATGTTATCAGTGGGGCAGACGAAAATGAGCGGCCAAGAATATTCATCTTGACAATAATATGATCCAAATCCAAGTCGAAAAATAAAAATTTGAATGGGGGCCCAGAAAATCGCAAAAACAAGCGTGTAACCATATTTGAATGATTGTGTTTCGCGCCAAGTCCGTCCGCGTTGCACCGACACGTGCGCTTTCAGATTTTGATTTTTTTCAACTTTGGACCACCGGCTCACATTTTTCGATTTCGCATAAATTTAACTAATACATCGTCTTTAAATTCTTACAATTAATCTATATTACTTCGTATTTTTTTGTATTATATATCCACCAATATAATTTTCTAAAGTACAAATATCTCTTATTAAGCGAAGGAGTTGGAAATTGAACTTCTGTCACTTTCGAAATACCAAACATTTTTTTAAAATTTTTTGATTCAAGTAATTCGATTAACAAAACCAAGAGTTCAAGAATCAAGAAGTAAACCTTGCAAATATCCAATATATTCGGACTTGATCCCATTTTTTGACAGTTCGCAGTCACTTCGCTTTTCTGTCGATTATAAGACTCAATACAATATTGCATCCCTTCGTCACATTCCTCAACCACAAATCGTTCGATCAATTCATTATTAACATTTCCACGACTGCCTTCAACACAAAAAATTCGATTTTTTATCAATTTTCTGGTGGCGAAATTTATCATTTTGCCACTAAATTTTATCACAAAAATTCGAATAATTCAATTACACAATAATTTGTAAAAAAGAAGAAGGCACACCTGAGTAACATTGAAGTCCGGAAATTGTTGGAAAATAGCAAAAACATGAAAAAAGAGCGATAAGCGAAAAAATAGTCGAAGACATTTTATATTGTGTGATGTATTTTCGAAAAATTGTTTGAATGACAATGGATGGGAAAAATGGTTTTTTGTTTTCGTTTTCCTGTCCGAAATCGTTTTTTTTTCATTTTGTCGCAATAAAAATTGTGGCTAATTTAGGGAAAATCGGCAAAATCGATGTGTCATTCTCCAGGCATTTTTAATAGTGAGAAGGGAAGACTCATTAATCGGATTATATTAGAAATTTAAGATTTAAAAAATATTGCATTATCTTTGCATTGTTTAGTCAGCAAAAACTTTAAGTTAACATTTTTATCAGACTTGATCTTTCCGGTTATTTCAAACATAATGGATACCCACTACATACGCCGACTTTTTTTAAACTGAAAAAGAGAACATTGATAAGTAGCAGGAGATCATATCTTTTAAAGGGACTATGTGCCAATTTTCAATTTCAAAGGAGGGTTTTACTGAGATACTAAATGTACCTTAAATTAAAATAGACTTTATTCTCATTCCAAATCTATTTTAAAATTTTTTTAAAACCACCTAGAAGCCGAGAAAATGAGCTTCAAAACAATGGCCTAGAAAAAGTTACCACCTGGCCTAACTTTTTCCTATCAGTTTTTTTCGTGTTTCGTTAATAAATAGTTATGCAAAATGCTTATATTAGTCCTTTTTATGTTTTTTTCATCTTAATTTATGTTTTTTCATTTTTTTTTTGGATTTTTTATGCCTGCGGACCAGTGTTCCGATCCGGATCGATCCGATCCGGATTTTTCGGATTCGGATCAATCCATTTTTCTAGGCCATTGTTTTGAGGTCTGTTTTCTCGGCTTCTAGGTGGTTTTAGAAAATTTTAAAAGCATATTTGGATCGAGGATGAAGTCTATTTTCATATCAGAAGCATTCATTAGTTCCGTAAAGCCCTCCTTTAATTTCATTTTCATCTTCATTGCCATATTTGAAAACCTATAGAAGAAAACGTTGTTTTTCGAAATTTCCTATTGCCCTACTGAAACAACAAAGAAAATCGAAATTGAAAATTGGTCCGTAGTACCTTTCAATGAATAAAACATAGTACACAATAGCAGATTGTAAACAGTACATAGATAAGAACCAGGAAAATGCACTCAAAAATAATTGGCTCAAAATTTAATTGCACAAACATTGGGTTTCTAGATAATAGTTTTTGTTTTCTATTCATAAAAACTCAAAACTAAAATTAAAACGAAAATAACATTGATTTTCATCCCTTCAATGTGAAATACAGTACATTACTATTAAATTGCTTCCAATATTTCAAACCAATTATCTCTACGTGTTACTTCTCATGGTTTTTTAAAATTACAGACGTTCTGGAGCGATGCTCTTTGTCGCTGTAAGCATCCCTATCTTCTTCTTCATGTTCCCTGTTCAAGTTGTGCAGTCATCTTTCCAAAAAAAAAACAAAATTATTTTCATTGCCAAGTTTTACTACCTCTGAAAATGCTCAATATAGTCAAATCCATCAACCAAAAATCATTATCACCGTAAACAAAACCGACACTCTGATTGGGCGGACGCAATGCAACTCTCATTGAAACTTTTCCTTGATAAAAACTATCAGTTTCATTTTTGCAACTCCTCTTCCTTCACAAGTCACCTATTAGAATCTGAAGGAAAATGATGTTCAAAGGCCTGGTGGCCTTGTTTTTAGTCCTAGGGACAGGTAATTTTAAAAAGCTTTTGGTTAAAAAATGAATTAAAAATTTTCAGCGTCATGCATAAAATATGAAATTCGTGGATATATTAATATAATCAGTTCTTATGACATTGATCCGGAATATTACGATGAACAAAGATATCATGAAAAACAAGAGGAGATTGTGAAAAGAGTAATTTAAGAAGTTTAATTACTGTTTATTTTTAACATTTCCAGATGTCTGAGATTATTGGCCCTAATGATTTTGATGACTTCATCGTCCATGATTACAAGTAAGACATATTTTATTTAGTTTATATTTTAATTTCATGTTGAAATTTTTTTACTTCCAGTTTATTAATTTTTAAGAAAACCTAATAATTAAATGAGATTTTGTAATTTCGTAAAATATGTTTTTTCTCCTATAGAATGAGCAATTTTTGATTTTTGATTTCAATCTTCAATCTAAACCTCCTGCCCGATTTTGTCATACTAATATTTTCATTCAATCATTCATTTATTCGAAAGAAGTTTCATTCCAATTAAACCCAAGTCATTTTTTAGAATCCAAGGGATCGACACTCCAGTCTTCTACGCATCACTTTCATTGTCCGAAAACTCGAAATTAACCCGTCAAGATATTATTGACAAAATCTCTGCCACCGACGATGTTCAAACCTATTTCCTGAGAAAGCAAGGTAGTTTTTAAACATCATGTCCAACCACATAAATTCCAATTGATGTGCTCTTTGCTACCGTGCAAAAATTGACAAAATTGAAGCGAATGATCGGCGGTTTTACGATTCTTATCAATTAACAAAAAGGGTCGTAAAATTGGGAATTCACTAACGTAATTTTTGACGCATGAATTTAATAATTTCTAAAAGTACAGTGATACAAATGTAAAATTGATCAAAAGTCAGAATTCTTCAAAGAAAAAATATAAACGAAACTTTGTGATGAAAAGGAAATTATTACAGATGTAAACGACAACAATGCAAGTAGATTCGCTATTCAAAAAGACGATGTGACATCTTGTACCAATAATGGAATTCTCTTCCCAAATGCTACATGTTCATGCCGTCCATACAATTATGGAGCGAGATGTGAAAATGTTATGTAGGATTTTATATTTAAGATAATATTTAAACTTTTGAGTGTTTTCACATGATACTGAGCTCTCTAACATTTTCTTCAAAAAAGTTTCTGATTTTCAGCTGCCGAAGCAATGGAATTGGAGAAAATGGGAGATGCGCCTGCCCACCAGGAGCCTATTCGCCACACTGTGAAGCACGTAAGTACACAACTCCTGAGAGAGAACTACCGAGGTTCAAGAATTTAAATTTAATCTTGAATTTTGTTTCTAAAATAAGCTTTGAAATCAGGTGGCACTCCGCCTTTAAGCACTTTTAGGCAAAATTTGTTGATAAATTCCGCAAAATTGACGAAATTCGATTTTTTGCAGGTAAATGTATCGGAAACGTCCAATCCGCTGTTGACTTTTCATCCCAATCCCTCGTTTTTGTTATCAATACCAGAAGCTCAATGGCGTACGATTTGACCGCGATAATTGAAAACATTCCAGAGTTGTTGTCCGACTATCAAAATCAAGGAATTGATATTACAAATTACATTTTGACAGTTTATAGAACTTCGAGTAATACTCTACGTTTTTTCGAAAAAATCTGAAAACATATTGTGTTTTAGAGTCGGTGTACTTCTTAGAAAGTTCAACTTTCGACTCATCTAGCGACTTTGTGGATTATTTGAGTGGAATCGCAATCGGTCCATCAACTGACGATCAACCACATTTGGATGCTCTTGTCAGCGCTCAATCAACGTATTAAAAATTATAAAATTTCATTATTGTTTAATTTCTCTGATTTCAGTCAAGTAAACATCCATGGAAAATCGACAATTTTCTTATTTGCGGATTCTGAAAACCTCCTCAATCCAACTCCTTCGCCTTATCTTTCAACCGCCAATGAAAGCTTGGTTATTCAGCAAACTTTATCCTGGAGAAATAAGGTAACTCAAAATCCTTCTCAAAAATTTATATAAGCATAGTTTTAGATTGTTTTGGTTTTATCACAATGGTCCAACAGCCCAATCGTCCCAACTGGAAACTATTTTGATGTTCTTCGAAGAGTTGTTGCAGCCACTCATGGAGATTTGTTCTTAATTGACAAACTGGAAATTACTGATGTAAAATATGGAGCAAATTATATTAAAATTATGACCGCAATTTTCAGTTCCTCAAAAACACGTTCTATTATCTGATTAGTGCTCCAAACACATTTGTGCAATATTATAACAATCAAACTAAAACAATTCCAATCATTTCGGATTTGCCAACAACTACTACCAATATTTTGCTGACTGTGGAGAGCGGACAAGGTGAGATTCCACAGTCAAAAAGAGAAGAAAAGAAAATAAATACACTCATTTTTCAGTTCCAAGCATCAATGACAAAAATGGAAATCCTATCAAAGCTGCAGCTTCAGGTCAACGGTACGCGGTTAGTTTTTTCACCTTTCAGCTTTTAATAGTTACTGTTCATTTTTAAAGATCTACCGTACTCATCAATCTGAAACAGATACAGTGACCATCGTCGGTGACAGTATTCCATTGCATAATACCCGTGTATTCTTCTTGGCAGTAAACGACGCAGTGCTTGTCTCTTACTCGAGTGATCAAACCGTTGACAATGGAAATGCTTATACATTTGACAAAATCAATCAAACTTCCACAGTTTATTCATCATTCCAGCAAACCACTGAAGTGGTAGTCTCGCGACTTGACCCATTCACCTCAGCAATTGTGCAGGGTGCTGCAGTCGCAACCGCAAGACCAAACGCAAACTGTATCTTCCAATTCCAAGCAGCTGCTGTTCCATCATGCACACCTGGACCTTATGTTAACAATGTGCAACTTACAGTCAACGGAGCGAAGATATACCGTGTCACCCCAGGATATTGTTTCTCACCAGATGCTCACTCGGCCGCCCCATGGTCATGTCTCAACAATGGAACTCGTTCTGGAACATCTGCTTGTAACTGTGCAGCCAATTATCAAGGACTTCATTGTGAGCTACCAATTTGTCAAAATGGTGGAACCATTGACAAGTTCCCAAATGGAAATGGACATGGTAGCTGTATTTGTCCGTTTGGAGTTCAGGGACAATTCTGTGAAACGAGTGAGTCGTATTCTATTTACCAACTTCTAATTATATGTATAATTTCAGTGATCTGTAACGCGACATCGCAAGACGTCTTCGAATCATACAACCGAAGTTTCGCAGTTGTTGTTCAAAACAGCTTGTCATCTTCTCAAGCGCTTTCACAATTGAACGATGGGTTAAGAGTCATGCTTCAAAATGGAAGTTCAACTGATTTTGAAGATTTTATTTTGACAACTTTCAAGAATAGAAAGATTGGAGGTTATCTAATGTATTTTTTCATTTCAAAATCGAGATTTTAGACGAAGTTTCTCCTCTTGTCTTCTCAACCAAGTACTCATCAGCTTCTGGACTCCTCAATGCAGCAACAAGTGACAACATTGAGTATACATATTCTCCAACTGGTGCACAACCAGGACTTTTTGCTTTGGACACAACTCTTAAATCGATGACATATGACAAATCTTCGATTTTCTTCTTCACTGATTCGACATCAAGTTTGGATTCTCAATCATCGAACTATTCAGATATTGTGTTAGTAGCAGAACACTTCATTTAAATCATGATTATACTTTTTATAGCCAAAAAGCAGTTGAACGTCAAATCGAAATCTCGGTAGTTATTATCCCACCATATGGAAACAACCTTCTTTGTTCTGATACTGGGCTCTATGAAATTTATGAAATTCTTGCCGGCCAAACTGGAGGAAACTTTATCAACCTTTGCCAAAACTATACAACATCTGGAGACCCGGTCCTCAATTTCATTGCATCTTATGGAAGTACCCATCATCATACCGAAGTCATTTCTTATTACAATGCTATTGACTGCTCAAACTTCAATTCTGATCCATTTGTGATTTCCGATATTAATAATGATGTATACATTGTTGTTTATTCTCGTGAGTTTACATTTTGACTTGTTCTAAGAGAAATTTTCTCGAATTTCAGCGGTTCTAGAAAAATTCACAGCAACAGTTACTGATAGTGGAAATTCAGTACAACAGCCATTGGTAGCTGACTCTCACTCTGTTCCATTTTTTGGCAGTTATCAAGTCAAAATTTTGAATGGCTCGTCTTTGACGTAAGAGCCTGGCCATAAAACGTATCTCTAAATTAACAACTGCAATTTCAGATACACTCTCAACATTCAAAGTTCATCCAAATCTCAATGCTTCATCCGTGTAACAGAGAGGAGTCAATTCTCAGCTTACATCGGATTTTCACCAGATCCATCCGTTGATAGATACTCAAGATATATCACACATGCGACACGTCAAACACCAGTTGTTCATCTTTCATCGACTCTTCAATCGAACCCAGCAATTGAGATCACAATTAAAGATCCAACAAATGCATTACTCTATCGATTGGACAGTGCTAAAAGAACTTCAGGATGTAAATATGAATATGTTATGACAAAGGAACTTACATGTCACACCGCCGGAGACACTTTCTTGATGAGTACAACAATCCAAACCAACGAAGTAACCATTCAAAGAACTCAGAGAGCATACTGCCGCGAGCTTGATACTTGTCTTAATGGTGGAATATTGCTTGGCGGAAGCTGCCAATGTCTTCCAGGATATACTCTCGCACATTGTGAATACCCCCAATGCCAAAATGGTGGAACTGTTACAGATGATTACAAATGTGCCTGTCCAACTGGTTATGACGGAAATCTTTGCCAATACATCACTTGCCCTGACTGGAACTATGTTGCAACTCATGATCCAAGAGAATCAAAATTCCAACAAATTGTGTTCGTTGTTGAAGTGAATACTAAGAACATGACTTTGCCGGATGTTTATCTCCAAAAGAATATTGACACATTTGTGCAACAGTCAGAAGATGACAACAATCCGAAACAATACACTTTGATCACTTTCGATAATCAAAATGTGAATGTTGTTGTCTCGACAGAACATAAGACAGTGTTTCTCAATGCATTCAAAAAAGGAGTAACAGTTGATGTTCAAACTCCATCGACTGTTAGATCATACGATGCGATACTGAAAGCGTATGACACCATTATCGAAAACCCAGGAATTGTGTACTTGTTTACTGCAACACAACCAGAAGATGTAAATGTTTATTCTGCGACACAGCCAAAATTCGGAGTTCAAGTCAATACATTCTGGTTTGGAGGTGACTACTCAACATTGAAACCAACTGATGTCCCTCAATATCTTTCCGCGATTGCAAGACAATCAAACGGAAGAATTTTGCCTATTAGTTCATTGACAACTGTATCGGTAGGTTTATGGAAAAGAAATACATTAAAAAAAAATCACTGGTTCATATCTTACTTTTTCTAATAATACAATTTATAATCTTATTACTAAGTAATATGCTAAGTTTCAATTTCAGCTCATCAACTATCTGCCGCAAACTATTTCCGAAAATCAACTTGTTATCGATGACGCAGTTCAAAGTTGCGCCACAGGAGCTAGCTTCTCATTCTCATTGTCTTCGAAAACTTCGAGTTTTGTGATAACCGCAACAGGAGCTGGAGTTGTTCTCACTCTTACTGATGAAACAGGGAAGCAAGTGAATTTGGCGAGTTCAGCAACTTTCACTGATCGAAATGCGGTCGTTAGTACAATTAGTGAGTTTATTTTGCAATTATGAGAACATTTACATCGAATCAATAAGAAAGACAAAATTACTGTTTGCATAAAACAATTTAAATGTGATATGTAATACATGACTGTATGGTTTTTACCAATATTAACGTTTTTTGTCCTGTTCACCATGTCATACGATTTCGGACTCCAGTTTTTAAACGCATCCATGTTTATCGTTCATTGATTTATTTTGGGTGGAGATTTACGAAAGTGTACGCTAAGATTTTTTTCTTGCTTTGCTATAGTTTTGTACAGTGATTCAGGACACATCACAGAATGGAAGAATTTTAGTTGACGCACTTTAATACTTTTTCAGGTACCGTCAACCACGGTTCGGGTACCTGGACAGCAACTTTAACCAACACCGGATCATGCTTCATTCAAGTGCGTGCTATCACTGCACTCGAAGTTATCCTTGGATTTACTAATGATAAAACACAAGATTTTGTTAGCCCGACACCCAGAGTTGGAGCTTCAACTGAAGTCAGCACTTATATCACTTTCAGAATTGTGGACAGTTATAATGTTGATGCAATCAACAATGGAGCATCTGTTGCCTCAGTTGAGGTGAGCTAAAGTATTTAAAAACGTGAACTTCAAAAAATGACGGGCAAAATATGCCTGTTTTTAAAAGCCTTCTCTGAATGTTGATTAAAAATGTTTTCAGACCCACCAAACCGACATTTCCACACCATGGAGCACTACAGGACTTATAACTAACACCACCACATATGCTCGTGATCCAATAGCATGTGCCAGTCAATTTGTAACTGATTTGATTCCTGTAAGCACAAATTTCATGTCAAAACGCATGTTTTTTAACATTAAATTTTTTGCAGTTCACTTCTGGTTACGAAAAATTCATTATTCGAGGACAGGACTCAGTTGGTTGGCCATATGTAAGAACGTATTTCTTTACCAGAAGAGCATCTATGACAGGTTTGTTTTAACATTTACAAATTGAATGGTTTGATTTAAAAATCATTAATATTCAGATTGTAACGGCGGATCGGTCGATAGATATGGTTTCTGCATTTGCGATGCCAATCATTTTGGAAATCTTTGTCAATTTAGGTAAGCTTTTAAGTATCAATATAAATTCTGAAAATCGCACGATTTTTAGACGCTGTCAAAACGGTGGTATCAGCTCTGTAGGACTCTGCGACTGTCCAAACGGATATTATGGTGATTATTGTGAACAATGTAAGTTTTTATGCAAATTTATATAATGCGATTTATTTCTTTTTTCAGATGTATCAGTATAAGCCATCATGCGGAAAGTGTTAATATTTTTTTTTTGGAATTTTAGAATAAAAAATTGTGATAAAATGCAAATATAAATGATATTAAATAATAATTAGAAAACTTGTTTCATTTTGGAGATTATGTGGGAAGTGGTGCAATGGTGGCCGTGTGGAATATCAGAGAGTCACGAAGTTTGATGCAGTTTTCAAGCTCCTCGTCCTGAAATAAATAAAAATATTCCGAAAATGAAAGTTGCACAAAAAGTACCAGAAACTGCTCATTTTTAATATTTATTCCAAGCATAATTGATACCACAATTGTCGTTATCAAAAATACCACAAATAGTACGAAAAATAGAATAGAATACATTTTGTATTTTCTGAAAATATTTAAAATTTAATTATTCTGAAAATTCATTTTTTTAAAATTACCTTATAAGAACCTTATCTTCGCTCATATCAGGCCTTGTTGGCAGAATTCCATTATATGAAGAACCTTGGTTGAAATCGTCAATTTTCATGTTTAAGTGTTAAAAAAGAGAGTTGTGTTTGAAATATTGAAATGCTAGTGAAATGGCAGTTATATATTTGACCCGTTGAAAGAGAATTAGCATAATAGCATAATCTGGTACGAAACATGACAGAAATGATTTTTCATGAGACGAGACCTGTGCAATTCTGTGATCAGTGGATTTTCACATGCATTTATGAAATTGATTCTCCGTTTTTGGAATTTCGGGAAAGTGATTGATGTTTTAAAGGTTTTTGACCGAAAAGTGCTAGAACAAAATTATGAGCATTTACATGGTGGCAATTAAGTATTGGTCTCAACGTTTTTATGTGAATTTCGAACATTTTTATCAAAAAACCAAACTTATTTTCTGAAACGAAAAACTCAACAAAAGCAGGTTACAAAATATTTTCAAAATTAGGTCCTTCGGGCCGAACACAGGCCCTCAGACGTGCAGCGGTAGAATCAGCTGTAAAAACATGAATTTGCAGATAACTATTTTTTTCAAAAATGGGAGAAGTGGTTACCAAGGTTAGCAATTGAAGGAAGGGTGGTAGAAGTTGGGTACCTTTGGGTGGTTGTGAAGGTAATAGTTGGGACCGTACAACAACAATTGCTTAGGCAAATTGTTGGAAGAGAGGAGTAGGGGGTGCACTGAAAAATGCACTTACTTCAGGATCATGATTACTTTTGAGAACGTCCTAGTCGTTCAGGACTATTGTCGCGCAAGACCAACGAGAAATTTTAAACCAACTGAGAAATTTTAAATTGAGCGCGTTGCGAGGAAGTTCCCAACGATGCTACGCAAAAACATCGGCCAGGAGTTTTCATCTTGACACATGTTATTGGAATTCTTTAGACTTCTGTTCGATGAAATTATTTGGTGTCCAAATATATCGGTGTACTCAATTGCAAATTGGTTTGACAATCTTCTCACAATTTTCATCTTAGAGAAAATGATCCAAGCAACTAAGGACACATACAAGAGTCTGCTAAGCGCGAATAAAGAGCTCCTAAAAATGAAAAATCATAAAATTAATTTTTTACCAGGACCAACGCAATATTTCATAACACTCAATCAATGGTATCGGACTGGAGCAAAATGAATAAAATCTCAGATGACCGTAAATTAACAAAATGTTAAAAAAAGGTCTAAAAATTTTTCCTGCGAAAAATATTTTAACGCAATCCTTAAAACGAATTACTGTTTTGCACGCTTATTATCATTTAGCTTTCTTCGGCTTTTGTGGATTGTTGTTTAAAAAGATAAAAATGTGTTCTGGTTTTTAATTTTTTTTTTGATTTTCGCCTATTTCTGAGACAAACATTTTGAATAAAACTTTTTTTGTAAATGAGTCATAATTGTGATGAGACCGGCGAGTCGTCTTGGATTTGTTTGTGTTTTTCTTTTTTATAGTCATGTGATCTTTTGCATACAACAGTTAGTTGAAATTGTTTCTCGATTGATTTTGCAAACAAAGCTTTTTTAAATGATTTTATTTTCTGATTCTTATAAAACTTTGAAACATTGAAAACGATTTTTAATAGTCTGTAGCATATGAAACTCTAAAATATATTTCAAAAAATTATATTTTTCTAAAATTCTAAAATTTTCGTGACTCATTCGTAACGAGAAATTTGGTAATTTGGTCATGAAAACCTTCTAATTTATTTCAGATTTTTTTAAAGATCCAACAAATTCATTAAAATCAATATGTAATTTCACTCGTATTGTTGTTACCGAATCTTGCGACAATTCTTACTTATTGCCTTATTAATTAAGCATAATAGCGATCGCAACATAATTTAATTTGTGAACAATAAATCGACAAGATGACCTAATTTTCAACTTCAGAGTCACAGTTTGTTAAATTTTGGTTTATTTCTGTGCATTAGTTAGTTTTAAGTTTGAAATTGTAGTTCTTCTAGTTTTTCTTTACCGACTGAAGTTTTTCAGGTTCAATTTTTCTTTTTCCAGTTCAATTTGTATTTCAATTCCTATAATGCCATCTCGACGACGACAACGAAGAAGATATGAAGCAAATGAGGAAACGATTCTTATAGCTGAAATCGAAAGAATAAAGCAAATTGCTAAAAGAAACCATGACAAAATCGAAGTGATGAAAAACAAAGCTAAAGAGGCCGACGAAAACAATGAGCCACAGAAGGTCAGTGTTTTTAAAATAAGCTTGAAAATTGTGTTTTCGGCAACATATGATATTGCCTTTGTGGTAGCACGCAAGTTAGCTCAAAAAGTATTGAAATCAAATTTTCGAATTTTAAAGACGCGTTATTGGTTTTTTGGTCTTTCAAATGATCCTGTTTCGCAAAGTATCACAGTGTTTTATAATCCTAAGAACATTTCAGGCAAAGGAGATCCGAAATCAATCATTCAAACTATTTACTGAAACGGAGAAAATGATTAAAGATGCACATAATGGCCCATTCTATTTAGATCTTCATTTTTTATCAAGAGATGTTGCAGTGGCGTTTTTCAAAGAACAATTTGAAAGACTTCCGCGAGGTAAATATGGAAATTGTCCAAGATTTGAAGAAGTATTTTCTTTTTGCAGGCTGCTGCATGAAAATAGTCACTGGAAAAGATAAACCGGAAAAAATTACGATTTATCAAAAAGTAACAGAGGTTTTGGAGGATGCAAATATTCCATTCACTGCATTGAATCCGGGATTCATAAAATTTAAGAAACGTTGAAACAAATGGAGGTTTAGATTGGCATAGAAGCGGATTGGAGGCAGAACAATGTTAAGATTGGAGGTATATAGTGTTAAAAACAGAAAGATTTTTAAAAAATTGGAGTTCCACGAATTCTTTTCGAATTGTGCCAATAATGGGATAAAAGTTGAAGTCGAGTATACCGTTAAATCAAACTTTCGTTGCTGGTAATCTCAAGTTATCCGAATTTTTTCTAAAAAGATTCACAGACGAGGTTCAAAGGCCACAAAAATCTCATGCAGTAGGCGAAAACATATTCATTTAAATGTTAGGAATTTTTTCGACTATTGATTTTTTCTGCATCCCCTGGTATACCCTCTTTAAAACTACCCTTAACCGATTTTTTCTAAAACAACAACATGCTCCTAAATATAGCGAAATATACGGCTGACGTAAGCCATCAGTTTGTATCTGAAAACAGAAAAGTCATCGGCTGACGTAACAATATCATCTGGGCTTATAAATTTAGAAAATTATACGACCACCGTATACCTGCAAAAAGAAAATTATACGGCTATCGTATGAATCACCCACGCACATTTTTTGTATTTTGTAGGAGACTAATAATTATTTCTTTTCAATAAACAACACCTTTTTGATGCTCAAGAATATTCATCGTATCCAGGTTATATAGAAAGAAAAAATCCAAAAGGATACAACCGTAAAAATTTATAAATATAGATGCATAAATTTGAACAACTTTTCTCAAATTCTAAACGTTAAAATTGGAGGCATATTTAACGGGAACATTTACATCTGGAAATTTATTTTCATATGACGTTTCGAAAAAAATCCGTTAAAACTTATCAACACCTCTTTAATGTATATATTTAAAACTTCAACCATTAAATGATTATGCACCGAATTTTGATTTTTCTTATTTTCATTTTCATCGCCCTATTCGAAACCATATGAAAAAATACATTTTTTTCAGTACTCGAACGGCAAAGAAAACCTTAAATATATTTTAAATATCCGTTTCGGTGTGTTGGCAGTCACGCCTAAACGAACACACAGAACGTTAGGCCATTTTGGAGACATTTTAGGTTTTCTTCACCGATCTATGTAGCGAAACATACGGCTGACATAAACCATCAGTTTGTATTTGAAAACAGAAAAGTCATCGGCTGACGTAACACTATCATTTGGGCTTATAAATTTAGAAAATTATACGACTACCGTAGACCAGCAAATGAATCAACAACTCACAATATTTGTATTTGTAATAGACTAATAATTCTTTCTTTTCAATAAACAACACCTTTTTGGTGCTCAAGAATATTAATCGTACCCAAGTCTCAAGAATATTCATCGTACCAGGTTATATAGAAAGAAAAAATCCAGATGGATCCTGACATACACAGACAAATCGCAACTGTTCGTGAGTGGGCCAACTTTTATTTGGTACGAGCTGCCGTATAATATCAAGCCATAAGTATGGGTTCCACGGTAGTAGTGACCATTTGTCTTTATTTATAAAAAGAAAAATATACCGAAAAATCTCCAATCGCACTAATTATCGTAAATCTGAAATCGCTCAGAAATGTCTGAAAACTACCACAGTTTATCCGCCAACTTTCACAAGAGAAAATTACTTTTTCGCGGGAAAATCACTTTTCAAAATTTCCAGTGAGTTGAGTGTCGGCCACCGCGTCGCTTGCGTGCGTTGAGAACCTTCAAAACGCAATGAAGGAATATTTAAGTATCCATGTGATTTCACATTTTTTTGTAAACAGTCTGATTAACGTCAGCCGTACAGATATTTGAATATAGAAAACCTTCAAAAACGTTTCTCATAATGGAATTGTTCTTTGTTCTTGGATGAAAATTTTTATATACATGAGATTATTTAAAAAATTTTAAATCTTCTTTAGAAAATCTCAACTATACAGTATTTGCTGCTCACATCATTATCCCCGAATTTTTAAAGCTTCTTCCTCATATGTTAAACTCTGATTAAAAAACAAGATAAACTCCTTTTGGCATTTGAGAAAAGTGGCTCAAAGGTATAATCTTAATTTTAGAAAATATATTTAACTGACGTAATACATCACTGACTATCATTTCGGCTTAAAAATTTAGAAATTTGTACGACTACCGTATACCAGCAAATTAATCACCAACTCACAATATTTGTATTTGTTGGAGAATAATAATTCTTTCTTTTCAATAAACAACACATTTTTGATGCTCAAGAATATTCATCGTACCCAGGTTAAATAGAAAGAAAAATCCAAATGAATATTCATATGAATTTCATCTACATTAAATGGTTTCTACTTTGCGGCTACTTAATCTAACTATGATGTCCCAGAAAGTGAAACGGAGCAGAAAAACGGAATTCGACAATTCGTTTTTTTAAGGATTTTATTGAAGAAATTAAACTTTGCAAATAGTACGCACTAGAGATCAAATTCATACTCCCGAAATTTTATCAATTTTATCCCAGTTAGAAAATATTTGGCCGAGTCATTCAAACTTCAAAGTTAAGTGTCAAAGTTTTAAAGAGCGTGTTTCAGTGGATAACATTCAGATTGAGGCAACATTTATAATAATTAACATGTGAAATGCCGCCTACAAAAAACAATTATATTTGTCTCGTTCGAACTTTCACCGCGAATATTTTTTATATTATAATTAACACTATAAATAAATGCATTGTTCAGCCTTCTTTTGCTCCTAGAAAATCTGTTTTATACGGTATGTACGGGTCACATTTTAATCTTCTTTTTCACGCATTTTGCCGTACCAAGAAGCTCAATTTTCATAATTTAAAAATAGACGTTCTTCGTGCGATTAGGGTGGGAATTATGTATTAAAAGAACTTGAAATCCAACGATTTATGATTTTGAGTTTTAGTGAAAAATTAATCTGTGTTTAAAAAATGGTTCTTTTGGACTTTTTCCAAACTCGACTGATAATGAAAACAAAAATTATAAAATAAAGAAAACCGTTGGCCCGTTTTTGAGGGACTTTCTGTCTGCGTCTCTCCCTTGTGTGTGCTCTCTGGCCAGCTAGTCCCTCAAAAACTGTTTTCTTTGCGGTTCGAGTACTGGGAAAGGAAATTTTGAAAACAAAAATTTTCTTACATAAGTTTTCAAATATGGCGAAGAAGTTGAACATGAAATCAGAATTGAAAATTGGTTCATAATCCCTTTAAGAGTCGATGTCTCAGAAAGTCGAACATACTGTGGCACAGTTGCACCAGCGTGAAGCTAGGATCTTGATATTTTGCACGGAGGGTACCTAGGTCTCTCTTAGAAAAAAAATACATAATTTATTTGGCCACGCCCCCTTTGACCTAGTGAAATAAATCCGGGTGGTCCCAAAATCGAAATTTTTAGTTTTGAAGATAAAGTCAAAATCTCTTCGGGAATGGATTACACGCACATTTTTGAGTATTTTTCATGTTGACACCAAATTTGCAACTGGTCGTCATCATGTCGAAAATTTGATTTTTCTCAAAAAGTGGTTTGCATTTTCCAGTTTTTCCCATTTTTCGATATGACGAAGTACTTGGGCCCGAATGGAAATATGGAAATTTTTAATCCTTATGATGTTTATCATCAAATCCCATGTTGAATTAGCGGCATCTCTGTAACCTTTTTGGGATTTCAGGGCAAAATAGGCGAGATTTTTACAAAATTCCAAAGGGTCCCCCCTATGGAAAAAGTTTGAAAAAATTTTAAAATTTTAAAATCTGCCCATATTATCAGAGGGACTCTTATTAATCAATATTTAGTGTTTCTCGATTTGGATATGAGCCAGTCGGGACTTCAGGCCCGGAAAAGGCATCCTTGCTTTCAATTTCCAGATTCATTCACATCGGAAAAAATCTAATTTAATTAATTGTACGCGTGACGTAAGCTTGGAACTTTATCAGCTAATATCAGTGGGCGGGTAAAAAATAATTTTTCAGCAGGCCACACCTCTTTGACCACGCCTTTTTTTGTTGGGGCTCAGAAATAAAAATTCTTTTATTCTCATTGCATTTAAGCAAGAAAGTCAGCCGGCTTTTCAATTTCCTCCTTTCATTTAGAATTTTATATAAATATTTTCTTTTAATTCACCAAGCGGCTCCCTGATCCTTGAAAGTCTATATCTTCAAATTGTTGTTCTATATCCAAAAGGATACATATATCCCGAATCATTTGAATATATAAACATTCAAACCCATTTCAGTGTGTCAATTGAAGAATTAAAAGAAAATATTTATCTAAAATTTCAAATTCTAAGGACTCACCTATATTTGCAACCATGGCAAGCTACCTTTTTTTATTGATGTTGTTCATAGCGTCTGCCATTGCGGCAGAGCAACACCCTGATCTCGAAAGTGAAATCGGCCGGGTAAAAATAATTAGTCTTTCAAAAATAAATTATTCCAATTTCAGTTTAAACTCTCTGTAAAAGAACATTTCAAAAACCCAAAACCAGGTGTTGCAGCATCGGTTTTTAAAACTTTTAAAAACGTAAGTTTTTTTGAAAATCCTTCAAATATCTACGAACGAAAAACATTTTTTTCCAGTTCGTCAATGAGCAGGACCAGCAATTAATAAAATCCAGGATGGACGCGATCGCGCAAAATCAATCCGATCGAATTGAGTGGGCAAAGGTACTAAAAACCATTTCACTTTTAATAATTAATTTAATTCGATTTCAGTTCATCATGCGTCAACAGAATGGACAGGGCAAATTAATGAACGATGGAAAATATGCATGGAGGCAGCCATCATCGTTTGCTGTTCGCCCAATTGACTCATCCGCGGAAGAACCTTTCGAACATACATATCGTGCCGAGGTAATACGAATCATTTCGCGTTTTTCTATGAACCAAAAACATTTAATTTCAGATCGAGAAGCAAAGAAGAAATGACGAACAAATGTTCGACTATTTCCATTTGTGATCGTTTCTTTTGTCCCCCCCATCTTGTATTTTTTGCCCAATGTGATTTTTGTTCGTGATTATGTTTTTTTTTGCAATTGGTCATTGTGCATTAATTAAGCATTAAATAAATTCATACATTGTTACTCGATAAACACACAGAATAAATGTTATTCTCCATCACAAAACAAAAGGATTGATACAAGAGTAAAGTGAGCTCAACATAGTTTTCTAAAGATATAGGTTGATTTTTCACGACAACCAGAATTTACGTGAATCTTTTTCGAGGCGTTACACTCCGTTTGTCTTCGATCTCATCTGAAAGACTGATTTGTCGAAACAAAGAAAAACATGACATCGATATTCAAATGTAGTTTTTTTAAAGGGATGCGTTTACCGATTTTGGGATAGAAACTCCTTCGTTCTACTGCCAATCAGTTTCTATCTCAAATTCAAGATTCATTTCTGTCAGTGTATCTCAAATTTCCGAATTCAACGAAGTGAATGAGAGTTTACACTTTCTAAAATTATAATTTAAAAATTTTGATAAATCTTACATTTTTTCAGATTGATATCTCAACAGACAGTCTGAAAAAAGTAGTTTGTATCTGAAAATAGAAAAGTGCACGCCTGACGCAACACTATCAGATGGGCTTAAAAATTTAGAAAATTGTGCGACTACCGTATGCCAGCAAATGAATCACCAACTCACATTTTTTTGTATTTTTTGGAGACAAATATTTCTTTCTTTTTTCAATAAACAATACCTTTTTGGTGCTCAAGAATATTCATCGTACCCACTCAGAGAAAAAACCTGCAGGTTATATAGAAAGAAAAAATTCAGAGGGATCTTCACATGATCTTAATCATAATTGAATTTTTAAAGCTTCTTCCTCATGTGTTAAACTCTGATTTAAAAAAAAGATAAACTCAGTTTGGCATTTGAGGAAAGTGGCTCAAAGGTATTATGTTAATTTTAGAAAAAATATTTTACTGACGTAATACACCACTGACTATCATTTGGGCTTATAAATTTAGAAAATTAAAGAAATTTGTGCGACTACCGTATACCAACAAATGAATCACCAACTCACATTTTTTGTATTTGTAATAGACTAATCATTCTTTCTTTTCAATAAACAACACTATTTGACAAATCTTATCCTTCTCAGGATAATTTCGGCTCGTAAACGGCTCTTGCGCCTCTTGAAAACGGCCCATCGAAGCTTGAGCACCGAAAAGGTCCGCACACCGAATACGAGCCCGCAGCACTCGCGAGTAAAGCGAGCCGTTTGATTCCGAAAATATCCTGAGTTGTTAAATACTATTGTAATCTCACATTTTTTGTAAATTGTCTGGTTCAACCTCATCCTCACAAATGTATAAATATAGAATCGTAAGTTTGAACAAATTTTTATCAAATTTTAAACAGAGTTTCCGGCTGTTTTTTGATGAACACATGAGATTATTTTAAAAATTTTAAATCTTCTTTATTAGAAAATCTTAACTATACAGTATTTGCCGCTCACATCATTATCCCCTTAATCATAATTGAATTTTTAAAGCTTCTTCCTCATGTGTTAAACACTGATTAAAAAACAAGATAAACTCATTTGAGAAAAGTGGCTCAAAGGTATTATGTTAATTTTAGAAAATATATTTTACTGACGTAATACATCACTGACTATCATTTCGGCTTTTAAATTTAGAAAATTGTACGACTATCGTATACCTGCAAATGAATCACCAGCTCACAATTTTTTGTACTTGTAGGAGACTAATAATTCTTTTTTTTTAATAAACAACACATTTTTGATGCTCGAGAATATTCATCGTACCCAGGTTATATAGAAAGAAAAAATCCAGAGGGATCTTCACATAACTCATCCGTTTACTGGAACTCTCATGGGTGGCTAACGTGTCAATCATTTGACATCTGTTATCCTTGTTACTTATGTGATCTCCCATTTTTCTGGATTGCGTCAGCACGTCAGCAGTACAGATATATATTATAGAAGCATAACTTTGAACAATTTTTCTCAAATTTTTAAACGTTAAAATTGAAGGCATATTTAACGGGAACATTTAAATTTGGAAATTGATTTTCAGATGACGTTTCGAAAAAAATCCGTAAAACCCTATTTTATCAACCTTTTCGATGAGTGTACGTAAGCGTACGGCAGGAATAACTGACACCACGTAAACCATCAGTTTGTATCTGAAAACAAAAAAGTCTACGGCTGACGTAACACTATCAATTTGGCTTAATATTTACAAAATTGAACGACTACCGTATAGCAGCAAATTTATCACCAAATCTCATTTTTTTGTATTTTGTAGGAGACTAATAATTCATTCTTTTCGATAAACAACATCTTTTCGGTGCTCAAGAATATTCATCGTACCAGGTTATATAGAAAGAAAAATCCAGAGGGATCCTGACTTGCACAGTCTCAACTGTTCGTCGCGCATGCGTGGACCGACTTTTATTTGCAACGAGATGCCGTATAATATCAAGCCATGAGTATGGGTTCCACGGTAGTAGTGACCATTTGTCTTTATTTATAAGAAGAAAAATATACCGCAAAATCGCCAATCGCACTAAATATCATAAATCTGAAAACGCCTGAAAACTACCACAATTTCAACTTTCACAAGAAAAATCCAAGTTCTTCACGAATTTAGAATTAATGCAAAATGCAATATCAATTGCCGTTTTTGGCAGGGTTGAATCTACCACTCATACGAGTCGCCCAGTTACGATTTGTCTGTGTGATTATCATCTGCTTTCCTTTCATGCGGGTACCTAAAATGTTCGAGAAAATTGGCTAAAAGTTATTTCTTTAATTTTATTAAATATCTATTGTTGACGAAAACCAACAGTTAGATGAGAAAATGAGGAAAAATTGTGCGACTGACGTAACACAATCTCTTGAGTTTATAAGTTCATAAAAGTTCATGACTACCGTATATTATAAGTCATTGTTTTACAATGAATCACCAGTTTACAATGTTTGTATCCATAGAGGATAGGATTTCGTTATTTTTCAATAAACAACACTTTCTTAGTGCTCAAGAACATTCAGTGCACCCAGGTTATATAGAAAGAAACATCCAGAGGGATTTTATCATCTATTTAATGGTTTCTACTCACCCGCGGGTACCTAACCTGTCAATCATTTTACATCGTTATTAAGTACATTAATTGATCGTTTGACATTTGGGTAAAGAGATTCAAAACAATGCTTCTAAATATACTAAACATAGCGAAATATATGACTGACGTAAACCATCAGTTTATATCTGAAAACAGAAAAGTCATCGGCTGACGTAACACTATCATTTGGGCTTAAAAATTTAGAAATTTGCACGACTACCGTATACCAGCAAATTAATCACCAACTCACATTTTTTGTATTTTTTGGAGACAAATATTTGTTTCTTTTCAATAAACAATACCTTTTTGGTGCTCAAGAATATTCATCGTACCCAGGTTATATAGAAAGAAAAAATCCAGATGGATCCTGACATACACAGACAAATCGCAACTGTTCGTGAGTGGGCCAACTTTTATTTGGTACGAGCTGCCGTATAATATCAAGCCATGCGTATGAGTTCCACGGTAGTAGTGACCATTCGCGGGAAAATTACTTTTCAAATTTTCCAGCGAGTTGAGTGTCGGCCACCGCGTCTCTTGCGTGCGTTGAGAGCCTTCAAAACGCAATGATCAAGAATATTTAAGTATTCATGTGATTTCACATTTTTTTGTAAACAGTCTGATTTACGTCAGCAGTACAGATATATGAATATAGAAAACCTTCAAAAACGTTTCTCATATTTTTAATGGAATTGTTCTTTGTTCTTGTATGAAAATTTTGATATACATGAGATTATTTAAAAAATTTTAAATCTTCTTTAGAAAATCTTAACTATACAGTATTTGCTGCTCACATCATTATCCCCTTAATCATAATTTAATTTTTAAAGCTTCTTCCTCATGTGTTAAACTCTGATTAAAAAACAAGATAAACTCCGTTTGGCATTTGAGGAAAGTGGCTCAAAGGTATTATGTTAATTTTAGAAAATATATTTTACTGACGTAATACATCACTGACTATCATTTGGGCTTTTCAATTTAGAAAATTGTACGACTACCATATACCAGCAAATGAATCACCAAATCACATTTATTTGTATTTGTAGGAGAATAATAATTCTTTCTTTTCAATAAACAACACTTTCTTAGTGCTCAGGAACATTCAGCGTACCCAGGTTATATAGAAAGAAAAATCCCGAGGGATTTTATCATCTGTTTAATGGTTTCTACTCACCCGCGGGTACCTATCCTGTTAATCATTTTACATCGTTATTAACAGTAAGTACATTTATTGATGGTTTGACATAGGCTGACGTGCTGACATAAACCATCAGTTTGTATTTGAAAACAGAAAAGTCATCGGCTGACGTAACACTATCATATGGGCTTAAAAATTTAGAAAATTGTGCGACTACCGTATGCCAGCAAATGAATCACCAACTCACATTTTTTTGTATTTTTTGGAGACAAATATTTCTTTCTTTTCAATAAACAACACCGGTTTGGTGCTCAAGAATATTCGTCGTACCCAGGTTATATAGAAAGAAAAAAATTCAGAGGGATCTTGACAGAAATATCATCAATTAAATTATTTCTACTCTAGCAAGTACCAAGTTGCCCGTAAAATGGGCCAAATATATACGTACTCGAATTTTAGCTCTTCTTTCAAACATTTTACGAGATGGAAGGCACATTGTAGTTTACGGAAGTCGAAAAAAGTAATAACTGGGGGACCCGTTTTCAAACTGAAACATTTTCGAAATTTATTTATTTTTATCAAATAAATTATTAAGGGTCTGGAAATTTCACTGCACGGCATTGAAATACATCTGTTTTGGAAATTGTAGCACTGGTCTTAAATTGACTCATTGTCAGCTCCGATTGGTGAAAAACTTCAAAGAAGAAGCACAAAAATCATAACATAAAACTAAATTCACTATTTTTAAATATTGATAAAGTTTAGATATATTCACGAACTTCGTCGAATTAACGCATATGGTCCCGATTTAGAGGAAAGAGAAATATGCGATAATGCTGTTTTTGTTATGGAGAATGTGAATAAAGTTTTTAAAAATGTTCATCGTTGAAAATATTTCAGACGCCGTTATGCGCATATAAGAGCTTTATTTATCAACGATGCGAAAACCATGCGTTTTTTGCTGAGTGATTCATTGGTCTTGTTCTGGCATTTCCTTCATGGAACAGCTCTACAAATAATGTAAACACCTGCAAAACTATTACCAAGATTTGCATTTGTCCCATTTCCTGTGCACAACAAATTCAAAGTTGAAGAGCCTTTTTTTTTGGTTTGTTTGTTCATTTGTCGAATATAACATATTTGTTCGTTACTTCGGAGAGTTTACGATAACTTTTCAAAATCAAGTAATAGATTAATTGGCTCTAGGTCTCAGAGCATGTCATGAAACCAAAATGAGATATACATTTGTTTTCATGAGAAAGTGTTATTTTCCAGTATTAAAATGTAATCCAAGACATGTATTTGAATTCACAGGTTGTTTCTTCAATTTTAATTTATAATTTCGAACCAAAAAAGTATAGCACCTTCGACATTTCTAGTCTTATTTGTAGTCTCGTGTTGTTATGCCGACTTGAATTGAAATTCGAAACGAAAAAATGTGTTTATTTTGAAACGGCTTGGATTAACAACAAAATATTTGCTATTATCATGTTAAAAATTTTTGGATCATCCATTTTTTACTAACAAGGGAAGTGCGCGAAGTCACCATCGCCAATCGAGTTGAGACCTATACCAGTCGATAGAGCTTTAAAAGTAGGTCTAGAGTCCGTTTTAAAAGTCTGGCGCTTCGACCTGTGAGCCGGTGAAAGTGCTGAAAGTTCCATGAAATACGAGGTATATAAGCGCACGGGAACGCTACTCCACAATGTTGTTGCGTGGTTAAGTAGGTTATGCACTTGCCAATGAAAATCTTTTCCAAAGTTCGATTGAAATTGGCTGGTAATTGTTTTGCATACTTTTTTCTTTGTGTTTTCTTTGTTTAAAACTCGTACTAATAAAACAAATTTACAAGTTAATACACATTTTTATCATTTTTCATCGTTTTCCAGTTGTCAATTTTCAAATCATATTTCAGCGATGATCATTTTATTGTAAAAGTTCATCGTTGTCAAAAATCAAAATAGTTATATTACTATTTTCATTCAAAATTGTTTTATTAATACGGTCTCAACTCGATTGGCGATGGTGTCTTCGCGCACTTCCCTTGTTAGATTCTCTGGGTAGATCAAAACCAACTTGCATGATCAAGAATGTTTGAGTTAACAATAACGTTGTTTTGCTGTTGACCAACAAGGGAAAATTTTCTCTCTGATACTTGAAATTAACATAACAAAAAGAAGTATAGAATTCTTTGCGTAACAAAAATTCCTGCGAAATATTCTAAAACCATTTTCTTTATCAAGGCTTCATTTTTTAAATAAGTTAGCTTTATCGTCCAATAAAATCTGTCCCCAATTCATGAAATTTAACGCAATAAAATTGCAAGAGATGTGTCATCATAAAATAATTTATTGGTCTCGAAGAACAACGAATTGTCTTCATTTTTTGATGTTCTCCTTCTTTTGAGTTTTCAAAGTTCCTGAGAAGTCTAGTGAAGTGAAGCTTATTCAAAACTTACTTACTACTATTTTAGCCCCTAAATGAAAATTAATTAAGACATAACGAAAATGGGAGACCATCTTGAGGTGATTTAATTCAGAAAAAAATTAGAATCTGAGGTTCCTTAATTTTCCAACAGTTTTTTTTATTTCCAACAGTTTTATATCTTCCAACAGTTTTATGTATTCCAACAATTTTATATGTCCAACGGTTTTATATTTCCAACAGTTTTATATTTCCAAATTTTTATATTTCTCTTGCGGGTAGCATACATAAAGTCTTATTTATTGCATTAAATTTTTCGCCCATTTTTGATTCGTATATTTCTTTATTCTTTTGATTTATTTTTTATGCTGAATAAAGAAATATATATATATATATATATATATATATATATATATATATATATATATATATATATATATATATATATATATATATTTATATATTAAAAATCACGATATACAAACGTATTAAGTTCATTGGTCATTAAGTTCATTAAATCCGATGTTTCTCTATCTCGTCTAATTGTGATGTCTTGCGAAATATTTATGAGTTTATATATGTTTTGAGTTATTCTGAACGCAATGGGACTAATTTTGAAAATTAAAAAAGGAAAAAAATAGTGGATAAATGGAAGAAAATCCTAATCTTGTGGACAAAGGAACAAAGGAAGAAAACTTCCCTCGTACTATCTAAATTAGTTGACAATTCGCGGCAAGACATTTTTATGAAAACAAAGGAAACTTAATTGTTTTGCACTACTCCTCAGTGAATTTTCAGTGGATCCGCGCATATAAAAGTAGCGGATCCGAGCGCTGGTTTTTGCCTTCCCTTGCAGTGACCGCCCCCGGAACCGTCACCTTTGCGCGGAGCCGCGAAAAATTCCCTGAGTCGGTATTACCACAATTGCAAATTACGGTAGACAAAAAGACTTTTTTTTTAATTCAACAATAGAAATTAGTTCAAAAACCCATGTAATGTTGCCACATTGCTATTCCATATGCGCTGCATGAACAGGCGCACTGCCAGGATATCTTCGGTTGTGTGGTGAAAGATGGAATTCAAGTTGTCTTGGGGACGGCTAACTAACTTTTTGAACTTAATGCCGTCGTATCTCATGGGAAACACAATTGAACGAAAAAATTGGAAAGAAAAATTGTTTTTATTGATCACATTTTTGAATATTTAATAAGATGGTGTTTGTATTAGTCCCTTTCAATTCGTGCTGTTTTCATTGTGGACATTCCATTTTTATTCAAAACTCAATTTCATAAATTATTTTATTTGAAAAATTTTGACGAGGGCGGCAAAGGAATATTTAGTGTAGGAAATGTTTTATGTCGGTCAAAACCAAAACATGCAAGTAATTCTCGCAGTTGATGTTTTCGGCTTTTAAAAATTAGATCGTGCCCTAGAAGCTGAATTCACTAGAATCTAATTCATAATTATCGGATTTTTTAATTTTAAAAATAGGCCGAATTTATAATTAATCCAAAATTTTAGGGTATTATGATGCGGGGCAACGTCGGTTTGTTTGTTCCACTTTTCTGCATCACTGTTGTTATTTACCTTCTGATGGTTCACCAAAGCAACAGAAATGTACGAAAACCTCCAATTTACATCTAAAACATTTATATTTCAGGAATCATTTATCAAATACTTCAACACTTTCAAATCGTCAGAGTTCAGTTCGAATTTAAGCGTGTGGCACAGTTGTTTTTCAGAAAATATTTCCAGTTATAGAGACGATGCAAAAGGGGTAACAATTTTGAAAAAATGTAATTTAATTTCAATTCTGGATTTTTTTTCAGCTCTGGTCAAACATGTGGAAGGGTATTAAGAAATGTGAGGAACTACCAGAAGTAGCTGGATTGAAAATTGAGGATTTTAGTAATAGCGATGAAACTAAACGGCATATTGTGACGAAAGTGGTACGTGCAAATAAGTGTCAACACTTCTAATTAGAGATTTTTTTAGGACATGCCAACTGTTATTGTAACTCTTGGGATTGGGCACGATACGGGTGCAGAGCAAAAACTGATCAAGGTAAGTAAATGGTCTCGTAACGTTGAAGACAGTGTGCCAGTTAATTTAACAATATCTGATTTCAATTTCAAAAATTGGAGCTTTCTCACAGTACAATGCAACTTATACTAAAAGAAATCGATAAATACGCGTCACATAGAAGCGGCCCAAAATTGCAAAAATTGCAATTTGTATGCGCATCGGATCGTGCTGCCGTGGATCGAAATTGGCGCGAAACACAATTATTTTAATGTGGCTACATAATCGTATTGTCTTCTCAACCACTTGGGCTCATATTAAAATTTTCATAACATGGATTTCGATCGTGTTAATAGACAGGCTGCCTTTAAACTCGAAATTTTATTTTTTTTTCAGCGAGTCCCAAAAGCGAGTGAATTCTTCGGTGCTGATCCGATGCATGAAATCAATGAGGATCTTTTCACTAAACTTCCCGGAAAATATTTTCCATTTGCTGTCGGTGCAGAATCTGGAATCTCCACTGCTTCTGTTTTGAAGGATAGTGAGTGGTTTTAAGAATTTAATATCAAGAATTTTATATGAATTTTCTAGATAAATATCAAGACCAAAGCGTGGTAATGATAGATATTATTTATTTTTTGAAGGATATTTTGAAAAGAACGGTATTTGATAATAAAAAAAGCAGAAAATACTACATTTTTTTCAGTTTATCGATGACTTGTGGCTTGATGCCGAAGGAGCAGAGTACGGAATCTTTGATCATTTCAGAAGGGGTGGAAAATTCGACGAAAATGGAATTGTTTTCTGCCAATTGAACGTTGAAATTCATAGCCCTAGTGATAAGCAGAAAGAATTGATCAAAGATTTCATTTTTGGAATTGTTGAGGATAAAAGATATATGATTTTTAGGTAATAATTTGAGTTGAAATTGCTTAAATCGATAATTTCAGACCAGTCCAAGGAAACCACATACGATTGTATTTCCTGAATGCGGAAAGTAATGAATGTTCTTTCAAATATATTTTGTAAGCGGGTGTTTTTTTTATTTGTTTTGGAATATAGATTGAAACGTACGTTTATAGGTTAACATTTTACAACTATTTGTTTTTTTTTTCGAAAGTTATATTGATAAAAACTTTGTTGGTTTTGTGCCATTTTATGTTTTCATAATTTCATGACATTACAGAGAAGTTTTTGGGTTTTTTAATAGTTGCTTAATTGTTTTTATGTACTTTTTGGTTTAATAATCGAAGACTGTTTTGTAATAATCCCATTTTTTCATGATAAGAATTGAATTTTGAGACTTATGACTCGATTAATTTCATATTTTTCTTCATATTACTGCAATTACAGCCGTTATCGGTTCATTAAAGGCAGCTGGTCAGGTAACACGATTCAAGGCAAAAAATCAAAATTCGAATTAGAGCCTGCTATGATGCGTGTATTTATTGGTGTAATTTCGCATAAATAGCATTGTACTAATGAGAGAAAGCTCTAATTTTTGAAATTGAAAACTGGTAGGGTCAAATTAACTGATCCACTGTCTTTAAGTACATAATCTTCAGGTGAATACACTGCAGTGAATTGATACGTTATCTGCACAATAACACACATTTCACATTTTGTGTATTTTTTCTCCTTTCTCACAATTTGTAGTCCAAACGGCAATAGACTATAAAATTGAAGTGATGTTACTATTGGCAACAACGTCGTTTTCCGCCCAAATTGGAATTTCCGAGAATATTCTAGAAAATAATGTAGTTAGAAATTTCTGGTGTTTTCGAAATATTTGTGGTGCTGAATTTGTTATAGTTTTTAGCAAAATTTCAAGAGAACTTAATAATTTCAATTTTTGGAAAGTTTCGTATTTCAAGAGTTTATATTCTATTTAAATCATATTAATAAGTCTATATACTCCATTTATATACCAGCTGCTCAACTACAATCAAGAATTAAGTGTAAATAAATATATGTTATGAATATGATAAGAATGGTACTTAACCTTTCATCAATAGATAAAAATATAATATTGCTTAAATAGTTCGAAAAGAAATCAATTTTCTGCTCAGCATCCAACGTTTTTTTTTAAATTTTTTCTCCAAAAAAAAAGATAATATAATCCTTTTGCTAAATCGAAGTTGAAGATTATTTCGTTAGCACTTAGCTGTCAACTAAATGCTCCCATAATTGTTTTATAAAAATGTTTTGAACCCCGTTTTACAACATAAGCGGTATAAAGTGAGGGTACTTTTGGGTTTCTGATCATAACTTTGCTCCAAATGGTCCGTTTGAGCTGAAATCTGTAAATATTATTTATCAGAAAATTTCCTATTTTTTTGAAACCAAAAACTTTATTTCATTGTTTGTTTCTTAGAGTTTTGTATATTTTATATGTTTTAGCTGTTGTTTTTTGAAAAAATTCACATCTTTCAAAATTTTCTAGCATAACTGGATTTAAATCAAAAAGTAATATTTAAAATACTGTTTTACAAAACATATCCAAGTTTCAGTCCAATCGGACCGTTTTGCGCAACGTTATGATCCAAAAACCAACAGTGTCCTCACTTTTTAACGCTACGGTGTGTATTAATATCCCACACAACATGATTCATAATATAAATTTTCAGATAAATGCGAGGTCTCAAAACGCCAATTTATGTTCCAATAATCCTCGCAATTTTGCTAGTTTACGTGTACATTTCTCAGAATCCGATTCATGTAACCATTTAATCTATATTTCTTAAACAATTGATTCATTATTCTAGATATTTCAAAACGCCAATCAACAGATATCAAGTTTTAGCGTTTGGCATAAATGTTTAGCTGAAAATATTTCAATTTATGAAAATGATGCCGACGGGGTTAGAAATTGAATCCTTGCAGAATTGAGACGACCAATGATTTTTTTTCAGCTGTGGAAAAACTTCTGGAAAGGGCTGAAAAAATGCGAAACGCTTCCAGGAGTTCTCAACTTGAAAATTGAGGATTTTAGTAATAGTGATGAAACAAAACGGCATATTGTGACGAAAGTGGTAAGTGGGGAGCTCCCGATAAAGGATTTATAGGAGTTTTTAAGCAATTACCAAGTGTTATTGTCACTCTTGGGATCGGACATGATACGGCTGCGGAAAAAAAATTGATAAAGGTAATATTTAATTCAAAAATTATTAATGAAAGAAATAATACGAAACGCAAAACTGTAAATTTATCCAGAAACTTCCACAAGGTAGTGAATTCTTCGGCGCTGATCCGATGCATGAAATCAATGAGGATCTTTTCACTAAACTTCCCGGAAAATATTTTCCATTTGCTGTCGGTGCAGAATCCGGAATTTTCACAGCTTCTGTCTTAAAAAATAGTTAGTGGTTTTCAGAATTTAATTTCAAGAATTGTAAATTAATTTTCTAGATACATATCAAGACCAAAATGTTGTGATGATCGACATTGTTTATTTTCTAAAGGATATATTGAAACGAAAGGTTAGAGTTTTTTGGTTAGGTTTTTTTTTTGGAATACATTTAAAGATATTCTGGCATTTTTTTAAAATACGCATTGAATTATGAAAAATCCATTATTTTTTTCAACAATTTAATGCAATCCGCCAAAAAATGTCGACATAAAGGCCACAGTTTAAAAAAAATGTCTCAGCTAATTATCGGTGGCTCTTGTGCCACAACATCGGCTCTTAAACGGCTCGCGTGCGCGCAACTCGACACGCGAGCCGTTTTCGAGCCGAAATTATTTTCCACAAATTTTTTCACAAATTTTTTGTCAGGGACTTTAAAATACTATTTTTAAAAAATTCCTTCAGTTTGTCGACGACTTATGGCTCGATGCCGAAGGTGCAGAATACGAAATTTTTGAACACTTTTTTAAAGACGGAAAATTCGACAAAAATTGAATTATTTTCTGTCAATTCAACATTGAAATTCATAAGCCGGATAGTATGCAAAAGGAAAAATTCAAGAATTTCATCTTTGGATTGATGAAAGACGAACGATATGCAATTTTCAGGTGCATTTGCTATGACCAGATTGTTAAATTTTGATATATTTTTAGGCCAGTTCAAGGAAATCATATGCGGCTCTATATGCTTAATTTTAGGAATGAATTATGTGTAAATAAGTATGTTTTGTGAATAAATTATATTTTTAATTATTGATCTGTTTGGAAAAAAAGTTTGATAAAAATTTTAAATTGTTTGCTCACTTTCAAACTGTTTGATAAGAAATATAATATTTGGCAATGATGTACGCATCTTTATTGATTTTTGGAGGTAACATACTGTATATGGATTTTAAGCCAAAAATTCTCGATTTTTCAGCAATTTTCTTGAAAATGTCTTCAGCGGTTCCAACCGCCTCGATATCTGCACATGTTCTAGATATTTCGGGTGGTAAACCAGCGTCAGGGGTTCAAATTTTGGCATATATTTCGCGAAATGATCAGTGGGAAAGAATTGGAGCAGAGTAATTGAATTTGAGATTTTCAGAAAATTTCTGAAAATTGTTGTTTATTTCAGGTTTACTCAAGACAATGGAAGAGTCGATTGGGTTTCGCCAAACTTCACACTGGTTCCAGGAACATATCGATTGGTTTATTTGACGAAATCTTATTATGCATCTCAAAAAGTCAATACTTTTTATCCATTTATTGAGGTGATATTTATTTTAAAATTTCGGAACTGTTGCGACTAGTTTGAGTTAAATCAATCCAATGCTGATAGATATTCCCTAGATTTTAAAATTCCTAATCCACCCATCTTTTCAGGTAGTATTCGAAATCGTCGACGCTTCTCAACATTATCACGTACCGTTGACATTGAGCCCATGGGGATATTCAACATATCGAGGATCATAATTTAAATTTTAGAATTAGAGAAGATAATCAAATGAAATTTCGCTTGAATGTTTGTAGTCCGGTCAAAATTTTAAGAAAAAAACTGTAAAAAATGACTAGATTACAGTCAAAAAATAATGATGGAAAAGTTGAAAATTATAGGTTTTACCAAAAACAAATATGATTCCGCAATGTGAAAAAAATGAGCTGGAAAATATAGTACAAAAATATTCGGTGATATTCTTCAAAACGATGCGAGTTTTCTTGTATTTTCAATGTTTAGTACTCACATTTACTCATATTGATCCTTTGATTCCGACTGATTTGATCTCATCATCATCATAAAAATCGCATATATTATAACACGTATAGACAAAAAGAAAAATCCCATCCAACAATATGAACGACAACAAAACATTTGAATCGTAAAAACGATACACGGCAATTTGCCATTTGATTCTTGTTCGTCTTCCAGACCATCATCTTCATCAAATGTGTTCATCGTTTTTTTAAGCAATTCGCCTCCTGAATGTTGTTGTCTTCCCATCCAACTGGTAACTATTTCACCCGCCACCACTGTTCAAGTGTATATAAACCAGAAAACCTGCCATCCGGAAGCTGACAGTGTCGTCTTTCATTCCAATCAACATGATGAATCGAAGGTGCGGCGGCGGTTTGACAGTATTTTTCACACTTCTTCCATTAGTTGCATATTCTCAGATTACTCCTGTACCTAAGCAGGATATTACTCCGATTCCTATTGATAAAACTGATCCAAATGTTAAAGGTTTTTTTTCTTTTCTTATTTTTTGAAGTAGATACTTTATAAATTCATTGGATGTTTATAATTTTAGGAACTAACTTATAAAACTAATTAATTTATAGAGTTCCAACGAATGGACAGTAATAAAGATGAGCAGCTGACATTTACTGAGTTTCTTCTATCGGATCGTCCCTTTTTAGAGCATCAATCTAGAAGATTCCATAGTTTTGATGCCAATGGTAAGAAAGAAGCTCTCACAGGAAACTCTTTATTTGTTAAAGATAGAGCTCCACCTAAGAGCAACACTTTTCTTTCACTTTTTTCAAACTAAAAAAACAAAGTAGTACACTGCCTTTAAAATATTAATTGGTCACATAATTCCCAGACGGAAAATATTTTAGGTGACGGCGTGGTAACACGGGACGAATTTGAAGATTACTACAAACGTATGGAAAAGCATAAGAGAAGAAGCGACATGTTCTTCAAGAACTTCGTGAGCACACTTATTTCAAATTCACACTTATAACTGATGATTTTCAGCAAAACCGCGATCGTCGTGATCCATTTGATGGCCAATTCTTCAACCCATTCCCAAAGAATCAAGAAGAAAATTCGAGAGAATTGTCTTCACCGTTGCAGCATAACCCATCGCTTGTTTTGCTGTGATAGAGATTATCTTTATTTTAAAATCAATAATTTGTGTATGCATATTGGATAATAAATATTTGTCTTATTTTTTTCTTTTCAAAAGTATTTGAACAAATTCAGACATTATATTTTATCAATTGTTTATTTTATCAGTAAGAAGATTCTCTAAAGGTATCACTGGTAATATGTAAGGAATACGAAATAGGCACACGTACCGAACTTTGGATCATTTGTGAAAATATTATTATCAACGGTACAGTTAAGATATTCCGACCGGAAAACTCCAGATTCTAAACAAGGTTTCACCGTGTCTTTAACACACATATTCCACAGCCAATTTTACTTTGCCTTGAGACCCCCATTACCTGTTTCAAAATTTGGTTTCTAATTTTCTTCTCAACAATTTCTACATTTCTTTTTCTTCAATAAAGAGCGCATGACAATCTTCAAAATTCTTACACCTTCCCTTCAAAAATAATGTTCTGTCCTAACCTGAAAAAAAACGTTTCTAGAAAAATTCCGCAGAATTCATAACTTTATTTGTTCATCATGATCATTGTATTTATTTCGGACAACGGCCTTCAACGTGAAGCAATGTTTTTGATTTTCGATCATCGCTATTCCGCGAATTCTCGTGAACATCAAAAGAGAAAAAAAACAGATCAACTCCAAAAAACATGTAGAAGAAATATAGATACAATATCTTTCAAACACATCAAGTCAATTCTTCTTATCTTTGCGACGTCATCATTCTAGAACATCGAACTAGTTTTCAATAAAAAAAAGACTCCCCAAAAAATGATGCATTTGTACGGATCCAAAAAACTGCCAAAATTTCATGTAATAAAAATATTTTGCGGTACAAGTGTTTTTTCTAATATAGTGTAAAATGATTCGATTAAACATGATGTTGGCCATTTTTTTTGGGATGCGACTTATTTTTAATTGAAGCGTAAAAATAGGGAGAAAATATTATTTCCTTCTCCTTATTTGATACATTTTTTCTGTTTTAAATAAGTATTCAGATTTTTTTCAATGGCGGATGTATCCGCATGTTTTGTTAAATTCAAACATTTTATTTTATTGACAGAAATGCTTGCATTTATGGTTTCAAAGAAGGTCAAGTATTCTTAATTTTTTTAAGACGTTGTAGGAATTGTATCACCTTGCAGACATTTATTTTCTATTTTCATACATCACCATTTTTCCGAAAGGTTAACCTATTGTATCAAAAGTCCATTAAACTAAAATGATTGATTATAACAATTAATCGAGATTTAAAAAAAACCCTTCCAGGAAAATTTTAGATCAGTTTTTTGTATTTACTATGATCGGGTAAACCAGTGATAAGTAATGTGTAATCTTTGTTATTAACTGAAACTATCTGTTTTTTTTTCAAATCAATGTATATTATATTTCACTGATTCCAACAGTCGAAATATCAATCATTCAAAATTTCCAGTGTCACTGTGGGATAAAGTGAACCGAAATTGTCATCACGGGAAGCGCTTTGTGTACGGTTCACCGTTACGACAAATTGCACACACGCAAATATTTTACAAACGGCATTTTAAATCGTACAGTGCATGACAAAATGAAGTTTTTGCGTTAAATACATAAATTATGGTCGAATCTAATTTTTTTCACTCCGAATTACAAAATTTTGTCCCTGAATAGCTGATTATAACGCGTTTTGTGATACCGTGCCGCACAATTGCAAAAATTCCACGCCTAAAAAATGCCCGATTTTCTTCCTTCAATTTTTAATTGTCGTACTGAATTTTCTTAGTTATTGTCGGTTCACTTTAGCCCACCATAAGTGTGCAAAATTGGAGCATTTTTTTCTGTTAATTTGACTCCTGTCCCAACGCCTGTCCCGTTGTATTTGCATTGTATGTGCTCTAATGAAAGCGCGCGTTAATCGACCGGACCAGACAATTTGCCGTAAGACGCTGCCAAAACAGGTAGAAAAATTAAAAAATTTTTACAAACGTAGACCGTGAGCTCGGATCAATCGTTGAAATTAGGCTCACTTTCTCTCTCTCTCGTTCTTGAAAAAAGATAGGTTTGTAGTCTAATAAACTTAGTTTATTTTTTACTACCCATAAGTAAGAAAATTTGCAGAAATTTGAGCTAAACCTGTCATTTTTGATAGCGCAATTGAATCATTCCTTTACCAGTGGCAAAGGCTAAAAAAGCAGTTTTAAAAAATTTTGACAAATCGTTTTAGATTGTTATCAATTTGTGATCCTCTAATTGTCCTCCCTTAATCTTGAGATTGAGCTACGTTACAGTTCTCCAAAGTTCGAATTTCTGCTTATTTTCGAACTTTGGGGCTGCCAAGTGGCTCCTCAGTAAAAACAACAGTTTATTAGAATACAAACCGAGCGGGTCTGATTTATCACATTCCCGTAAATAGTTCCAGAAGTTTTTTTTTAGTTTAAAGCAAACTTTAGAGATTTTGAAACCCTATCATTCAATGTATTATTCAAAAAAAAACATCAGCTTCTTCTCCACTCCCAATCATGATTGTGAATCATCATTTTCACCGTAAAAATTCTAATGTGTTCTCCTTCCTCCCGCCCCAATATTTGTCAAATCGTACACACCCCAATTCCAAATAAACGTATTCAATGGCTACTTTGTGAATTTTCGTCCATTCTTGTAGTTTAAATTTATTCAAATGACCAAAAACCTTCAGTCAATTCTTGTCATTGATGATTTCAAGTGTTTCCGCCGTCCGAAATAACCATCAACAATTCAAAAAATGGACGAATTTCGAAATTTCTCGCGGGTGTCTGAAACTAATAAACAAACCGGGTGTTTATGTCAAAACGGGAAACATTGGCGGGGAGTGGTCTTTATGTTTCAAGTTGTTTTTTTTGAACGAAATTCCGACAAGTTATTTCTTAAAAGTTCCGCGCCAAAAAAAATGAACTGCCCATTTTTCTGACCAATTCATTCATTGAAAAAATGCTTTCAGGGGGACTGTAAATTTTGAGGCGCCATCTCGACTGATACAGCAACGCTTTTGACACGCTCCTAAACGAATAAAAAAGGTCGACTATCAAATCTAGTTTTGTACATAAAAGCCCATTTTTGCAAATTGTCTGCTGCAGGGTGAGAAAATGATGATACTATTAAGAGATTGACAGAAAAAAGTGGGTGATACGTCATAAAAATGGGCTAAATTTTTACACGCGTTCGGTTTTGATGGATCTTGGCCAAGACTTGATGTCATCGACTGGATCCAGTATAAATATGAAATGGTTGGTTCTCGCCTCAAACTGATAAAAATGTTTGAAACTGAAGGTTTTCGTTTGAAAATCGGAAGGCAATTAAGTGGATCGGAACTCAACTTTTCCATGAGTTTGTGTATTGAAAATATATTCATCAATGTACATTTGACAGGTTTAAAACAGCTGTAAAAGTGAATACCATTTTTAAGATAATGTTGAATTCCTTTAAGATTACTGTCCACATCAGAAGAATAGCAGACACCTTAGTTTAAAAAAAAGCATAGTTTTTAATATTTAAGAGAACCGCTTTACGCAATGTCAAACGACATACTGTAATGGAGCGCCCACACTTAAAGACAGTGGGTCAGTTAATTTGACCCTACCACATTTGAATTTCAAAAAGCTTTCTCTGATTAGCACAATGAAATTTATACGAAATCACACCGATTTTTGCCTTGAATATGGATCGTGTTAACTGACAAGCTGCCTTGAAATCTTCCTGTAAATAATCCTTAGTCCGAACTAAACTGGACTAAACTCAAAAAAACCTTACGGGTTGCATACAACGCCTTACGGGTTGTGTGTTGGTCTAGAGTATAAAGATGTCACAGCAGTAGCTTAGATGAGAAACTGCTCTTATTTAATTTCTGATAACATTTCTCAATAACAAAACTCCAACTTCATCAAACACTTAAAACACATCGCTCTTCGACCGTTAATTGACATATTTTTCTGACATAGATACTTATATTCTTGTAAATTTACCATTCGTTTACTGTGTTTTGATATCAACATTTTTTATCCACCAAACATTTCAACATTCTTTTCCCTTGAAACTGATCTGAACCCGCTTCCTCCCCACGGAACCTTCATAGAGATATGTACTCTATTCCTCAATGCATCGACCAGATTGTGGTTGTTGTTCTTTTCTAAGAATCTTGTTCCATTCCCATGAAATGTTTCTGTTGGCAGCGTACTATGATCTTACTTGTTATGGATAAGTCTAGTCTGATTTCATTCACTTTTTATCAGCTACATTTTAGTACTTTGTAGTCTAATTATCATGTTCCCCCATCCTTTTTTGGACATTTTGATCCACATATGGTCTGATTCTTGAACCATCGAACCAAGCTTCTAATTCTTAGCCATCAAGTGACCAATTATTGTAATGTTTTGGGAATCTGTTTCTTCGCAACATTCACTATATCAATTTTTTTCACTATTTTCTGTCCTTTGTTTCTTGATAATACGTCAACATTGTACCGTTTTTTGCTGCTGGTTTTTTTGAATTGATGATAAAATGATTCACGGATGACCATGATTCTTGAAAATTTTGTAGCCTAAGGTATAGTTATTCTATCTTTTCTTTTGATAGAGTAGTAGCCATGATAGTAGCGGTTGCACTTGATGAAAGTGCTGATCGAAAGTACTATCAGTCAATCAAAAACAAATCACATTTGGGAGAAATAAAAAGAATAACAATTTGAAGCTTCTAGCTCTTTCTCCAAGCAGTCTTAATTGGAATTGGCTGATTATTCTAAAATTGTCATTAAAACTTGAGTTTTTAATGAATAAAAAACCATTAGAATCTAATATCAGTGAAATAACAGGACGTCCTGCTCTGTAAAAAATCTGACACTGTAAGTGCATAGTTTAATATTGTTTAATTACTATGAAGTTCAGAAGGTTCATTAAAAAACCATGATGAAATGAGGTATAAAATATTTAGAGATTGAACTCAACCCAACGTTACTTTTTGAACAAGGAAACAATTATATACATAGACATCATGACTTATTTTTTGTTGCAGACCTAACTATGAAAGATAATAAAATCTAGCCCATCATTTATTCCCTCCCACTCCCCTTGTAGAATAAAAATCGTGCCAAGAAACCAGCCTACTTCATTTCCGTCGTCATTAACCGAAAAAACTTCGTCCGATCCCTTTTCCTTCTCAATTTCCAAGTTGTTGAAACTGTTGATAAGACTAAAACTATCGTTCGTTTTGAAAGATCCAGATCTTCTATATATAAGGCGATAATTAGACCAAAACCCATAGACCAACAACTTCTCTTAATTGGGCATATATTGCGAAAATTAGGCACAAACGCGGTATTTATTTCTAGAGTGGTCATTTCACAGCCCTTCGTTTTTCTTACTGTTTTAAACGATTTGACGAAAAGGTAGCGAATAGACCGTCAATTACGTCATCCTTCTCTTTTTTTCTCATTGAAAGTCCCGCCCCTAACTTTTTCTTCTCTTTTTTTTCATGAAAACGATATGGTTTTGGCCTCCGAAAAATGCGCATACCTTTTTAAATCATGTATATACGTTTTTTGTCGTTTTTCGAACGTCTTGAGATTTTATCTTTGTTCTTCGAATTTGAAATTAAATTTTTACATTGTGTTTCAGAAGGCCGGCACATTCATTTTCATCTGTACTTTTACTGACTTTAATTTGAACACAAATTCTCTTGAAAGATGACAGCATCGGATACGAGCTCATCGTCATCGTCTCGAGCATTGGAACCGCCATTTTTTGTACGGCACTTGAATCGGTTTTTTCGGAAGTGCGGATACTTTGTGGCGGATAATGATAAAACGGTCTTGATTGTGAGTTTTTATTAATAATTTTCTGCAAATTTGAAGAAGTGGTTTTTGGTACGATTTTGATGCAAATTATTCATCATAGGAGTAGTTCTCTAGTTTGACAAAGACCCTCACGGTTAGAAGAGTATTCAATGAATTACAGAGTCTGAAAATTCCACTGATCACCAGATTTTTGCTATCTCCCGAATATCTCCAGATTTTTGCTATCTTGCGAAGCTATCTCCTGAACCTCATTTGAATATTTCAAAGTGTGCCAATCGGCGAATTAAAAGGAAATTCTTATCTAAATTCTAAACTCTCAACATTCTCGACAAAAGAGACAGTAACAACTGGAAAGCTTCATGCTATTTTTAGGAAATTCTAAACTGATAGAAATGTTTTAAAGGGACGCTTGACAAATTTTTCACGAGAATAGGGTTCAAGAAAAAAAATAAGTATTTTTTAGAAAATAGTATAAGATTTTAAGCGTTGTCTATATGTATTCATTTTTTTTTACTGCCCGCTGAAAATTCAAAATTTTCAAATTTATTAGGAAATTGTCTGATCTTAAAGACTGCTGTTCAGTTAATTTGACCCTACCTGTTCTTATTTTCAAAAATTAGAGCGTTCTCTAATTAATATAATGCAATTTATGCGAAATCACACCGTGAAGTACACGCGAAGTAGCAGCGGTCCAAAGTTGAAAAAATCAAGATTTGAATGCGCGCCGGTCCGTGCGACGCGGTCGTGGTCCATGCAACGCGGTCGGAATTGGCGCGAAACACAATTATTTGAATTTGGCTACATATTGGTATTGTTCTTTGGACCACCTAGCCTCCCATTCCAATTTTCATTTTTTTTGCCTTGAACTTGGATCGTCTTGACTGACCAGCTGCCTTTAATTGGCTCTGCAATAATAACCCCAGAGCCAAATTTTGTTTTCTTTTCAAAACCGTTGTTTTTGCTTCCTTCGACGTTTTCCAATTTCTATTTTAAAGAAAAATTAGGGACTGTATCCTTGTTTTCAAACGCACGTCATTCATTAGAGTTGAATCATCTGAAATTTGAATCAGGCTTTTACACTAATTATAAGATGTTTACATTCAGAGATTTTTTGACTGCCCTGACATCTACATCAATACTTTTCGATCTCTAGACTTTTCGATAACTTGATCTCTACCATCTAGCAGCTATCATCATGAAAATATATAAAACCAAATCAAAAAATACACGCATCAATATCATACTATCAACAACATCCGGAGGCGCCAAGTGATATACGATTTTGTATCAAGTTGTTCATTAAATTTTCCGATGAAAACTCTATATCTTCTTCTTCATGATATTGATACTTTATGACGTCGTCGTTGCTATCGAAAAAAATAGAATTGTTCTTTATATTTATAATTGACGATATTTCTTGCAATATACGCAGATTAGGTTTTTTTGACAAAACTTTTCGTTGACACATGTAATATCTAATTGAGAAAAGAATAAACATTTGTGTTAGATACAATACGATGCTGAAGGCCTTTTTTGAAGAAAGTGAGATGGAGAAGCGAGAAGAAAAATGAAAATGTAAATGACGGTCTTTGTGTGTTTGAAATTCAACTCGATTGCGGTTTCGATTTGTTGTTTTTTTGAGGTTATGAAGGAGATGAAGCAAAACTTCCGGATACTTAAACAAGACAAGTGTCGTTTATTAAAAAGAAAATATTGTACTGACGTTAAATGTTTGAAAGTCATTATTCAAAAAATATGGTGCACCAAAACGCGTCAAACCAAATTTAGATGAATTCGAAATATTAATGGATTTTGAAAACTTTCACACAAACATTAATGCAATTAAATTTTACAGTTAAAAATCAAACATCACCCCTAAAGTCGTTTATTTTCAAGCAATTAGAGTTTCGCTAGTCAATAAATTTAAATTTAACAATTGTGTTTTTATGGCTTTTATCCAGTTGCTGTTTACTGTATTTTTAAAAGTAAAGCTTGCAACTAACTTGGATATATAATACGAGTAACTAATAGAGGGTACGGTTAAAGTTAAAGACAGCTATTCAGTTAATTTGACACTACCTGATCTATGTTTCAAAAATTAGAGCTTTCTCTCATTAGTACAATGAAATTTATGCGAAATCACACCGATAAGTATACGCTTCATAGCAGCCTCTCAAAGTTTAAAAAATAAAAATTTGAATGCGCGCCGGATCGTGCAACGCGGTCGGAATTGGCGCGAAACACAATTATTTGGATTTGGCTGCATATCGGTATTGTTCTTTCGGCCATCAGGGCCTTCATTCAAATGCTGCTTTTTTTTCCTTAAATTTGGATCGCATTAACTAAAAAGAGGAAGTACTAGTTTCTTATTCAATTATTAGTTGTTTACTTAAACCTAAGTTCAATGGGTCACAAGGTCATTTAACTGATTACCAATTCACATTTTCACATGTTCTGACCCATTTCCATTATTGTTCCGATAAACATCCAAACCAGTCTAAACAGGAACCCGATTTCAATCCGTTTTGAAACCAGACAGCGTTGAACACCAGTTTGCCAAACTCTCCCGTTTTCCGCAAAATGTCATTTTTTTATCCTGTACAAAGAACAAAGAACAATTCTGCTCCATATCACAGCGGGTTGTCCCGCTTTCAGTTTCCCGCACATGAAAATGAAGGTCAAGTTGAAAAATTGCAAACACTATCAATCTTTTTGTTAGAGTTTATATCGTTCACGAAACCTTCGCTGAGCAAGTATTTTTCAAATTTTATATTGGGCTTTTGTGCAAAAAATATTTATTATTAGTTACAGTAATCATTTATCATTTTAAAAAATCAAAAAATTCCTCAAAAATCGAGAAACATGTCTCAAAAAATCGAGTTTCTCAAAAGTATCAAAGTTCAATTTCAAACAAAAATGTTCTGTAATTTCTCTTGTAATACCCGGATTATGCCCCGAACAACATGTTAATTTTTTGTTTTTCAAAAAATCCTAGTTTTGTTTTCAGGTGACCTTACTCTTCACCGCTTTCTGTTCATCGAAAATATTATTCACGAAACAGGAGGACGACATCAAGACAGGTATTAAAATGCATTTTTTTCCTTCTTTGATCAAGGAAATACAAATATTCTATTTGTTGCATTTGTCCTTGCGTCTCTTAGAAAGTATGCAGTGTTTTTTTTTTCTAGAAACAGTTTTTTTTTGAAAGAGGGCGGAGGTTGGCTAAATACTTTTTGAGGTAATGTCGATTGATATGACGAATTGGGGGCAATATGAATAAAATATGTAGAAATTTGATTGAAAAGTTTAGTTTAAAGGGCAACGGTGGAAAAAAGATGTAAGAGAAAAATGATTACGTATGAAATTTATTTTTAGAAAAAAGAAAAATTCTTTCTAGCAGAAATAAAGTGCATTAAAAAATATAACATAGTTTGATCAAAATAAAATCAATAAAAGGATAGAAGCAAAGAAAAAGTAATACGCACTTGGATCCTCTTAAATATCGAAAAAAAAACAAGTTTTTGAAAGCCTGAACAAAATCGTTTTTTTTCAAGAACTTCACAATATTCGTAATTTCAAATTTCAATTATTCAAGCTCTTTAATCACCTTGTTCCACGTTTTCCAAATCAGCATAATTTGTCAATCTCATATTTCTTCCAGGATATACACCATACGGTGCCCGATCATTGAAAGAAATCGATGTATTCTCCGAGTTCTTCGCCTCTTCTGGCGACCCGATTGTGGTGTTCATTTTCGTCACAGCTAAGGATAATTCGTCAATGGCCGAGTATGAAACAATGCGCGAATTAACCGAAATCCTCGATATCATCGGCACAAATTTGACGTATAAAGGCGAATCGTTTTATAGTCTTTGTACGGATTTTTGTCAAATTAATGAGCCAGTTCGACAATATTATGTGAGTTGTTTTTGTGAATTTAATGTGTAAAATATAAAATATAAAACTAGCTCTAAAAATCATCTTTTGGCCTCGATTTCGAAGTTTTTTACACTGGTTTTCTGTATTTAATCGCTTAATTATTGCTTGTAAAGCGCTGACTTTCAGCTTAATGGCTGTTGAATTTTGAAAGTGGAAGTCTTAGTATTTAACTTTAAAACATGTCAAAGTTCGCCAAACAAATGTTTATTTTACATTTTGAGGTGAAATATAACGAAAATAATGGAAAATAATGAAAAATAAAAAATAATCAAATCTGATTGAATTTCAGAACGGTCTAGCCATGCATAATCAAAATCTTACATCAATGGAATCGCGGTTTCATTTAACTTTCCCAATGATGCAAGTTCTTGGAAAGGAACTCGATTTGAGTCCGAACTTTTTCGGAGTTCGCACGAATGAAGAGGGACAAGTTGAATATGTCAAAATTGTCATGCTTCAAATTCGCGCAAATATTCCAGCAAAATGGAAAAAAGAGGATGCTGCCGCTTATGAGAGAATGATTTCACAATATTTTCATAAGTTAGTATTATTCCGGAAAACTTTACAAAAATTGAAAATTCTTTTCAGGGAATATCAATCTACCTACACTACACCATTAGCTCTGAGCTTGACATACACTGGAGACGAAGTAGTGAGAACTGGTTTAAAATAATTTCAAAAATATGAAACAATTAAAAATTAAAAATTTTCAGGTCTTACAATTTTCCCATTCATTGGTGTCGGATTCACAATCATGACTACATTTTCAGTAATTACTATTTATTACAGTAGCTCGCGATTGGGACAGGTAATAAAGTCCTTTTGATCACAGTTTCTCAAATAATTTCTTTTAGTGGTCAGTTCACAAAATCTCTGAAGCTGTTTTGGGATGTGTTTGCCCGTTACTTGCCACATCATCGGCTCTTGGAATATTATTCTGGTTCGGGTTCAGATTTGGAACAATTCTTTGTGTCACCCCGTTTTTGATTCTCGCGATTGGAGTGGATGATGCTTATTTGCAAATTCATGCTTGTATGAGGTTGACAAAGGAGGATGGTAGTATGACAAAAAGAGAGAAGTGAGTCAGTTTTCATGTATTTTATTTTCGATGTAAAACCTTCAAAAAAAAATGCATCTCCATTTCCAGAATCTCGAAAATGCTTGTCGAAGTCGGTCCATCAATCGCCATCACCTCAATGACAAATCTATTCGCATTCCTCGTCGGAATATACACCCCGACGCCTGAAATTTCACTATTCTGCGCCGGAAACGCTGTTGCAATTCTTTTCGACTTTATCTACCAAATTACAATGTACACAGCGATTCTATCAATTTGTGAGAATCTAGATATGCGCAAGAATGCAACGAAACGCAAGGATTCTGTTGTCAGTTTCAAAAATGAAAAGTTCACACTTCTGTTGGATAGTTATTGTGATTGGGTCGCCAATGCATACACCCATATTTTGGTATTTTTCTGTTTTGTTGCTTATCTTTTTGTAACGATTCGTGGAGCAATGAATATTAATATTATTCTTTCACCTGATAAATTGGTTATTGGAGATTCACCATTACTCAAGGCAAGCGAATTATAAATGATTTCATAGAAAATGAGAAAAATCCTTTAGATCAACTATCTTCGCGATCAATTTGTACTTCAAAACTATACAACTGTTAATATCTTTGTACAAAATGTAAGTTTTCCTTTCAAAATATAATTTCAAAAATTCTTTAAATTTATAACTTTAATAAATTTAAAATTCTAGTAAAAGTGTTTTCAAAAACCTAAAAAATGTTAAATTTTTTTTCAGCCCGGCAATCTGACAATTGATGAAAACTTAAAATACATGAATTCATTGATCGAAAGCTATGAATCGTATCCAGAATGTCTTGGAAAACGTTTCAGTCATTATTTCGTCCGAGATTACGAATCATTCCTTGAATCTGGCGAAGAAGAGCTAGCAATGATGGAGGATGAAGAATTGGCGAATAATGGAACATCCTCGCGTGCCATAAAACCAGAACCATTTTCGAAGGACGCGATGCAGGAATTCCTTTCATGGCCGGAATTCCAACATTGGAATGGATTCGTGAAATTCGATGAGAATGAGCGACTCTCAAAGTTTTGGGCAACCGTTTCGTATCATGGTGAAGGGTTGGGAGATTTTCAAGTAAGACGGAATCTGTTGTCACGGTGGAGACAGACTGCTGATGATTTTGAGCGGTTGAATGTTTCTATTTTCGATGATTATGCACCATTTGTTGATACGGTAAGAAATTTGATTTAAAAATAATTATAAATACAATTTTATGATATATTTTAAAATCTCATTGTCAGATGCTCCCGCAAAAATCCGTTTTTATGTAAATTTTTAAGGTCTTTAAATTAGAGAGAAAACAAAATGTGTAAATATTTAAAAAACTATCTCAAGCATGATTTTGAATCGATTTTTGTGGATTTCTAGAATTTCTTGAAATTCACCAAGTTTAGATTTTTTTCTTAAAAGTTGTTAGTCTTTTTTTTATTTTTTGGTCGGGATTTAGTTCTCAAAAAGCAATTTTGAGCTTTATCATCTTTTCCAACGTTGAAAATGTGCCGGCCTATTTTGCAAGAAGCACTATATTTCTAAAATTACTATATTATTTAATTTCTAAAAAAAATTTAGCACTTTTTTCCAGCTTGAAACCATCTTACCAGCAACCATCTCAACTTCCATCTGTACTCTCGTCTGCATGATGATCGTCTGTTTCCTATTCATGTACAATCTTTTCACGGTCTTCGTGGCAACCCTCGCAATCACTTCAATCTGCATCGGAACATTCGGATTCCTCTCATATTGGGGAATTGATTTAGACCCCATCTCTATGGCATGCACAATCATGAGTATCGGCTTTTCAGTCGATTTCCCTGCCCACATAACCTTCCACTATTTCCGAGAAGGACTTCATGATCCACAATCAACACCTGCCCGACGAGTCGCTCGATCTTTGGCCGCCATCGGTTTCCCATTATTACAGTGCGGAATTTCAACAATTCTATTTGTTCTTTGCCTTTTATTTGTTCCAACTTATATGGGCGAAGTATTTGTGAAAACCATGATATTGGTTGTAACCTTAGGCCTGATCCACGGCCTATTCGTTGTTCCAGCCTTCCTTTGCGCATTCACCTCAATCCATCATGTTTGTTTCAATTCATCAAAAGTAGCCCATTCGCAGGTAATAATGAAATACTTACAAATTAAAAAAAAATTAAATAACTAAAAATTACAGTCCTTCTCTTCACTGGCCAAACTATTTTCCTGGCGAATTTCACCATCAACAAGTGACAACAAAATTTCGGCCTAAAACAGACAAAAAGGGCAATAATTTCTATTACAACAACTACACACACTTTTCACTGTAAAAAACGGGTCGATTGGCTAGAAATTTACGGATCTCCACTCCATGCTTCCCCCCCCCCTCCATGTATTTTTGTAGTTTGTAGTCTTATCGATTATTTGCAATATACGAGTTTTTATATATAATTTTTATGAAATTAAGAATAAATAAAACAATTAAAAATAATATTTTGAGATACATTTTTCATCGAGAAAATTGATGAAATAAAGTCGAAGATGAGTTGCTTGAATTGGCCTCAAAAACACGTATCGGCGATCGTCAAAGATTTTCAGAAGAAATCGTCGGATTTCAGATTTTTTCCTATCATCTGGTTGATGGATCTCCATGTTAAATTGGCAGATGGTGATGCCATTGTCGTCCAGTTTTCCATTTTTGAAGAAATAGTCAAAAAGAAGGTATTCAGCTCCTTCGCCGTCGATCCAAATGTTGTCAAAGACCTAAAATATTTAGAGACTTTTGATGTTTTTATAAGATCAAAAAAATTCACCGTAATACCAACTAAATCTTTCAAAAAATGAATAAACTCCACTTGTTTTACAATTTGCTTGACACGTTCTCCTGAAAATTTTCAAAATCTATAACTTTTCCAAAAAATGTTACCGTTAACAAGAGCCGAGCTTTCACTGACATTCGAAACATTTCCAACAGCAACTGGGAAAAATTTACCAAAACCCGTGTACAGATTTTCGTTGCCTGAAGTTATGGGATCAGCTCCGTAGAAATTGACATTTTCAGCACCGATTTTCTGCAAAAAAGGAAGGATTTTCTACGGAAACACATAATTAGATATACCTTTAATAATTCCAACTCTGCTGAAACGTCTTGCCCTATTCCAACTGTAACAATTTCATATTTTTCCTGGAAAAAATTGATTTTTTTGATGAGATGAGAATTAGTAGAAAATTTCTTTATGACATTGCAAAACTGAGTTTGTCGCGATTCTATTAAATTTTTCAAAGTTTCAAAATAAGCATTGCAATTTACGCACAACAATTAAAGGAGGGCTTTACGGAGATAATAAATGTGTACCTTAAATGAAATTAGACTTTCTCATTCCAAATCTGTTTTTAACATTTTCTAAAACCACCTAGAAGCCGAGAAAATGAGCTTCCAAATAATGGCCTAGAAAAAGTTTCCACCTGGCCGAACTTTTTCCTATGAGCTTTTTTCGTGTTTCGTTAATAAATATTTATGCAGAATGCTAATATTAGTCCTTTTTATGTTTTTTTTTTGTTTTAATTGATGTTTTTAAAATTTTTTTTTGGATTTTTCATGACTGTGGACTAGTTTTCGCCGGTGGACACTTTTTCTAGTCCATTGTTCTGAGGCGCGTTTTCTCGGCTTCCAGGTTGTTTTAGAAAATTTTAAAAACAGATTTGGAATGAGAATGAAGTCTATTTTCATCCCAGATGCATTCATAAGCCCTCCTTTAAAATGTTAAGAAGTATAACCCAAATTTTCGAAAATTCTCACCTGATTTACTCGAGGCGTCAAAGAATAGTTTATCTCATCAGCATCAATCAACTTCATGTTTTTGATTCCCGTCACATTTTGCTCACAAAACTGGATTGGTTTGATAAGTTGATCCCAAAACTGAAAATATGTTTTACGGTTTTAGGTAGATATGGATTCTTTAAACTCACTTTTTTCACTGGTTGCTCTGCCATTTGATCAACATTTGACATCATACATTCATTCCATTCATTGTAAATTTTTCGAATCCTTTCGATATTTGAATCAGATTTTTTGAGAAATCGGTTTGACGCTCTTATTATAGATTGTCCCGTTTGGAGGAACATAATTACTGTACATATACACATAATAATATAGAAAATATTTGCATTTTTCATAGTTTTTATAAATTTTAAGAACATTGTCAAAAAATCTAGAAAATATTATTATTCGTTTGTTCAATGGCAATAAATCGTGTTTTGCAACGTGCGTGTTGACGTTAATTTTGAAATATTCTTCTTTTTTTTTGAAAGACGTGAATTTTAATTTATTCTTTAAAAAAAATTTTATGGACTAAGCTTGGAAACGAAGTGTAAATACTGTACACACTAAAATAAATAAATATATTTAAGAACACTAAAAATTATATTTAGAAATACACCTTTCATCAGAAAAATTGATAAAATAAAGGCGAAGATGAGTTGCTTGAATTGGCCTCAAAAACACGTATCGGCGATCGTCAAAGATTTTCAGAAGAAATCGTTGGATTTCAGATTTCTTCCAATCATCTGGTTGATGCATTTCCATGTTGAATTGGCAAATTGTAATATCGTTTTGGTCCAATTTTCCATCATTGAAAAAATAGTCAAATATTTCGTATTCTGCACCTTCGCCGTCGATCCAAATGTTGTCAAAGAACTGAAAACATTGATATTTTAAGGAGTAGATTCAGTTGGGTTTTTAAAAGAAACCTTAATTTTAAGAATGTTTATTACTTTCTATTCCAGAAACTTACCTTCTTCTGTATTATCTCTTTTAGAAAATTTATAAATTCCATATGAAGAACCTTCTGATTGACATAGAGCCCTACAAATCGAAGAATTTGCTGAATTAAAGGAAGGCATTACAGAGTTAATAAATGTATCTGTGATAAAAATAGAGCTCGAAATAAATCCAAATCTGTTTTTTAAAACTTACAACCACGTAGAAGCAGAGAAAAAGAGCTTCAAAACAATGGACTAGAAAAGTTTCCACAGGCTAAAACTAGTCCGCGGGCATTATTACAAAACACTTTTTTCTAGGCCATTCTTCTGAGGCTTCTAGGTTGTTTTAGAAAAGTTTAAAAGCAGATTTGGAATGAGATTTTCATCTCAATTACATTTGTCAACTCTATAAAGTCCTTCTCTGGGCATTTAATAAATTACCGTCGACAAGCACCGAACTCTCTGCCAAAATTGACGAATTACCAATAGCAAAAGGGAAATATTTGCCAAATTCTGTGTACAATTTCTCATTTCCCGAAACTATTGGATCAGCACCATAAAAGTTGACATTTTCAGGTTCTAGTTCCTTAAAAATTAATTAATGGATGAAAATGGGAAAGTTGTTATTACCTCTCTCAAAGCCAACTCTGCTGCAACATCTTGACCAATTCCAATTGTCACAATTTCACTCTTTTCCTAAAAAACGGATCTTAGTCGGAGAACTGGTGTGATCTCGTGAGGTTTTAACTTTTCAGATTTTTGATTTAAAATATGGTTTCACTTTTTTTTTGTTTCATAAACGTTAAGTCGATCTGTTTGCCGTTATTTAAATTTTTACTGTTAGCTTTAATAATATAACTTTACAGGACTGAACAAAACTTTTTTTTAACTTCAGAAAATATTAAAAACAGAAACCAATTTTTCAAAATCTTCTGTTCAATGAAATTTTTCAAAACAAATTCATTTTCAGCTGGGCAAAATGCAAAATATGAATTCAATCCTTACCTGATTGTTTTTCGGCATCATTGTCCACTTTGTCTCATCAGAATTGGAGAAAGCCATCAGCGGCAAATTATGAACTCCAGTCACATTATTCTCACAAAATTCAATTGGTTTATAAATGTTTCTCCAAAACTGTAATCCTACACTTTTAAGACACTTTAAATCCCGAACATACATAATCAGCGGACATATTCCGCATTTCACTGATACTCGGACTCATGCATTCATTCCACTCATCATAAATTTCACGAACTCTTTTCAGATTCGGATCGGTTTCTTTCGATCCAGTAAAAAATCTGGATGAATAAGTTGACCCGCATAATGAAGATTGCCCAGTTAACAGGAATATAATGAATGTGCAACTACACATAACAATAAAGAAAATATTTGCATTTCTCATCATGAACTTCAAAATTTGCTAAAAACCAAAGAAAAAATTGTGAAGTAAAATGTAGTGATTACCAAAAAAAACAGCGAGGGATTAATGTTTTTAATACGGTTTCGATTTTTCGATTTTGGTTTTGGTATGATCATAGAAAAACACTTTATGTACAGAAATGCATATCAAAAAATTATTATTAGATGGAAAATTAGAATCAAACAATTATTAATTAGTTGGAATAGGGTCCCATGACGATTGGTTGACCATCACCATAGTTGGCAAGGGGGACGCCACGTTGAACGGCGGCGGGATAGAATCCTGAAAACAGGATTCGAGGATTTTTTTTTTCGAAAAGTTCAGATTTAACTGTAAAAAATCACTTGTTGATGTAGAATTTTTATTTGTTTTTCTTGAGCACCAAAATTTTGTTCTTTCAACTAACCTTGAAATCCTTGAGCTGTAGCCGGACCTCCTCCCATTGTAATTGGCGAGTATCCATTTGCCATTCCTCCTTGATTTCCATACATTCTCATTCCCAAATTTCCTGGAAATTGTTCTTGTGACTGATCCGAGGAACATGAACATTCCATCGAGTTTGCCAGAGCGATCAATTGGGCTGAAATTATATCTTATTGCAAACTTTTCAATGTCAAAAAATATTTACTAAAGTTCTCAAAACCAGTTTTCGTTGACGATTGTCTGTTAATGATTTCTTGTTGACGACGAACTTGCTCCTGAAAAACTTTAAGTTTTTTTTAAAATTAAATAATAGTCTTGCAAAAAAAAAATAAAAAAGAATGCGCTGAACCGGTGATTGAACGATTGAGCCCTTGGAACTCTCGAACTCCACTCCTCTAAACTTATGCATAACGCATCGGGCCACCCCAAACTTGGGCTGCCCCCACTCTATTTTTAAAAACGCCGTCATTGAAGCAAAACAATTTTTTTTCAAAAACATAATGGAGGTGAGACGAAACGTATTCAATTATTCAAAAAAAAATACCTGTAACTGCATAATTTGCTGGTGTGCAATCTGGTTGGCATCGGTTGGCGGAGCTCCAAGTGGATTTGTTGTTTTCTGTGTGCATTTGCAGGTAAATGCAAAGTTAACTGAAAAATTATAATGCAATTTATATTTAAATTTTTCCCTTTTCTTGGTTTTTTGGAAGTTTTTTTTGTTAAACCGTCAACGGAATACCTATTGGTAAAAATCGAAACTTCACTCAGATTCTTAAAGCTTATTTCTAAGTTCAAAACCTTTATTTTCTTAAGAGCTTTTTATTGAATTATTGATTAAGTCAAGCTCTTTCAAAAAAGACCAAACATAACATTAGAACCTAAGAACATGTGCGCAACAAAAGTCATTCTACTAACACCTAATTGAATGTTATTCTCAGACTTTTTCACAGCACTTTTCAACCATAATATTTCAAATATTCATGAAAAAAGAACACAAAAGTGCGCATAAAAAGATGAGTAAAAATTGTAACATTTTCTATTCAAACATCATTCTGTTGTGTGAAGTTCATTTCAGAACATCCATCAAAAAAATGAAATTACCTTGATTCATTAAAGAACTCTGTGCATTCATATTCATATTCATCCCGGGTATATATCCACCTTGTTGTCGAATAAAAATACTTGGATCGATTTGTTCCGATATTTCAGGTGTTTTTGATTTCGGTTCCTTTTCGGCGTACGTCTTTAATAATTCCTCATTAGGTTGAAATTGCATTAGGATAATTTATCGCAGTTTTAGTTTTCAAAGATCTAAACTTATATCGTCATTTTTATATGCTTTCTATTATTATTTTCAACGTTTTAAAACTTTTTATTAACTTTGATAAGAGTACAAACTTCGCAATCAGAAAAAGGTTTAATAATTCACCTGTAATTTTGAAATACACCTGCTGTTTTGGAATTGGAATGTATAATTTAGAAACATTGTAGTCGAAAAATTTAAGAACTATGATGTTATACAATTTCAACTCAAAACATATGGAAACCTTTAAAACATTTTAGTTTATGATTTTTGATTTTTCGAGAATGTGAGCTTGAGAAAAAGAGAGCTTCATTATTTTCATTTTTTGAGTATGAATTTATCTACTTTAACATACATATAAAATAGTTTTTAAATTTTAAGTTAGGTTCATGCGCCAGATTGAACACTAATCGGCGCTTGTGTTTGACTGTTAAAAACGGTTTATTACTCTCAATCCCAAAACGTTTTGACCTGTTAGTGATATGAATTTCGTTGCGAATGTGCTCTTTAATCTTATCAAATCGAGCCCGTTTTGCTCCTTATCACACTGCCGAAGAACAAAAATGAACTTACCTTGGCTGAAATCAAAATAATCGAAAATACCAAAAATGTATGACAATGATTGAACATTGTTTAAAATATTCACTGCACCTACAATATCCAGTGGCGGTCGTTCGCCAAATTTTTCCAAAATAGGGCATTTTCCTTAAATCCCCTCCCACTCTACTTCAATCTCTCTCAACTAGTTCTCATCGTGTTCTTCTCTCCCTAAAAGACGATCCGTTTGTGTGTTATAAGAGGCCCGGTTCTATGAACAAGCACACGAACAAACGTCCGGATTACGATTCGAAGAATAACGATGATGATGTAAAGGCTTGTGTAGTTTATATTTCGGGGAGATTAGTTTATGACTCAATCGCCACGCGGTTCTTTTTCACTTTTTTGTGCCAAGGAGGTTCAGGTTGTAATAAATACATTCTGGTTCTGTTGATTGTTATGTCGTCTGAATTACGAACTCGAATGCAGAACGATTTAAATTAAATGCTTGGCATGCATTTCGTTAGTATTGCTTAAAGACGTCTGTTCAGTTAATTTGACCCTACCTGGTTTTAGTTTCAAAAATTAGAGCGTACTCTAATTAGTACAATGCAATTTATGCGAAATCACACCGATAAATACACGCGTCACAGTAGCGGTTCAAAGTTGAAAAAATAAAATTTTGAATTGCCGCGTGTCCGTGCGACGCGGTCGGTGTCCGTGCAACGCGGTCGGCATTGGCGCGAAACACAATTATTTGAATTTGGCTACATATTGGCATTGTTCTTTGGACCACCTGGGCTCCCATTCGAATTTTGAATTTTTTGCCTAGATTTTGGATCGTGTTAACTGACAAGCTGCCTTTAACTAACAAAACAAGGGCAGGAAAGAAATGCCTGATACTGAAATATATCAAAAACAAAAGTTTTTGAGACGAAAGTGTCTCGCGACAATGCCCGTTCACAGTATGTTCCTTCATATGTCTACAAATAGAATATTCCCTTCATTGAAAAATTGTAAAAATACGGACTGGCCCGAACACATCTAGTCCTAGACAGGGAAAGCACCGGCAAATCCGTTTCCGTGAGGTATATGTTCAGAACTTTATGCCTTTTTAAGTCGGTGTCGCAAAGTTTATCATGAGATTTGTTTCCGTCTAATAGGCCTATTCATTGTCTAGAATGAGGCAAAACACATTTTTCATCTAAATAAAAATTCCTAAAGTATCGAGAAGGTTGACGAGCGAGGTTTTGAAAAACATGATGTTTAAAATATGAATGAAAACTTGTTTTTTATCGAAATTTAAGATAATTTTTAAAAACTAAAAAACTCATAAAATATGAAAAAAATAGCTGTATGCTTATTGTTATTATCGAAATAAATACGACTGTGGTCAAGCATGTACTAAGCGTTTACGCTCTACAACTTGAGCACTCGTACCACATACCGTGTATGGTAACCTGTAAGACCGAAGTTCTTTTCACTGCATTTTAATAAGTGAGATGAAAAAATAATCAAGGCCCTTATTCACAGTTCAGGTTCTTCTTTATTGGAATTCTTTATGCTTTCCATGTTCACGATTTGAATGTCCATTCATTTTTTTTCTCCGGAAAACAATTTGTTTGCGTGAGCATTCGTCAAAATTGTTCCTCAAAAATTTGCATACTTTTTTTGCAGCTAAAACGTTTTGTTGAGCATTTCTTAAGAAATACTTCATTTCAGCTCTTTTGATTTTTTGTCATCTAATTTTTATTCAAAACTTCCCGGTGTTAAATGTGTGGTAAAGATATTTTCATTGGTGTTTTTCTTTCTAAAAAGGAAAAAAAAAACGAAATCAAATTACGAACTCGTATTTTTATAAGTGGAAAAAAGGTTCGACGCTTTAGTTTTACCGCGTTTTTCACTTATGCGGGAAACTTTTATTATTCATCATCTAATAGAACGCAATGACGCATTTCAGTATTCCTATAAATAACGTTTATCCGGGATTTCCTCAAAACGTTTAATACAACTACATACTGTCGGATCAATTTTTATTTTTCAAATGAAAAACAAAGATTGAGGAGTTCAAGTTCACAGATTATGGGATTTGTGATTAATGTTGCAAAATGCTTCCAATTGTCTACCTCTTTTGATCAAAAATATCAGATGAGGATGAATAGAGGATTAGAAGTGAACATTCTTCTGTAATTTTATTTGGCATTATTTATTTAAAATCAGCATTTCTTTATTATTTTTAGCACGTATACATAATGTACCGGTCATTTTCTTCATATATAAACTTGAGCTTCCTTCAAAATTCTGCAGATATTTTTAAAGGCACTGAGTGAGTCAAACGGGTTTCAAAAAAAATGAAACTAATTGTCGTTTAGGTTTAAAAAAACAACAAGTGGAATGATGTCTTTAATTTCATTCATCCATTAAATGTTTCCAAGTTTATTATTTTTCTACAATAATGGTGTTTACGTTTTCTTTTGAATCAGTTTTGCTTAGAAATTCTACTAAAAATATTCAAGAATATTGCTTCAGAGTACCTTGTTACAAATTCTCAATTCTTAAAAATTGTTAAAATTTCTGACACTCCGTCAAAAATTCATGAAAAATTCAGTAGTCTAAATCAAAAATCTTAAAATAAATGAACATTCAAATCCTTTTTTTCTTTTCTATTTTTATGTTTTAAAAACGAATTTTGAATTTTTTTAAGCAAAAAATTCTCATTCTCATTTTGTAATTTCGTTTTCGATATAAATAACATTTTCAAGAAGAAAACCCTTCAATTTATGAAAGTAACAGTGGTAAATACCAAGACTCAAAAAACCACCAAGAATGTTGATAACATCATCATTTATTTGCAAGTAAAGCCTCAAGAAACTTTGTTAATCCTCACCAACAAGTCTTCTTCCTTTCAAATCTTTTCCAATAAAACATAATAGAGCGTTTGATTTCAGTGGAACCGTTCATTGTATTCATTTTTGAAGTTAATGCCCTTTTCAAATTATTAATCCTTAAAATATTTACATTTTCAGGGTTGGGAATATTTCAGCAGCCAGAATCGCGAAACAAAAATGTCTTCCTCGTGCTCCATGGTTTTCTGGATCTTCATTGTTTTGACTGTTTTATTGGTTATCATCCAGGCGGCAGGTAGGGAAAAATTCAGTATGAGAAGGAACATTTCATTTTCAAAAAAGTAATAACTGACGATTTTTCTGAAACGATGAACTATGTAGTAAGCTTAAAATCAAAAACATTTCAGGAAACAACTTTAGATCCACTTGACATAATCAAAACTTCAAGGGACTCTTTACGGAATTTTGGTTACAGTTCCATTTTCATCTTCTTTACAGTATTTGAAAACCTATAGAAACAAAAAAAATGTCGAAATTTCCTTTTCTAGTACACGAAAAAATCACATTTACAGGGTAAGGCGACGGATGGCCTAACCACTCGGTCGCGCGCGAGAGAGCATGCGAATGTGAGAGTGTTTGCAATTGTTAGGCCAGTCGCCGCCGTATTGTGGAAATGGGTGTGTTTGAGTACTAGAAAAGGAAATTTTAAATTCTTTGAGATAGTTAAAAACACAACTTACTCCAAAATCCTCACGGTAGTTTAAATAAAGTCGCTGAATCCTACTTTTAACACGTGGGAAGAACTGACCGACATGGTATTTTGGAAGGGTTGCGTTGAGTTGTCTTATTATCCCTCACCACACACTATTTCGCAAAATAGGGAAGTTCACGTTTATGAAGCCGAATTTGTGAGACAATAATAACAATTATGGGAATCTGTAAACCACCTCTTTAAAAAAATTCGAAAAAAATTCTATTCACATTAGGTTTTTTAGGTAATTAGGCGAGAGAGGGTTTAAAAGTCGTAAAAATAAATTTTCAATAAAACATCGGAAAAATATATTTTCAATATTCGATTAAAAAGGGGTCCAACAATACGGTTTCGTCAACAATCATTAAAATCTATCGATTTACTTTATTCCGAATTTTCAGATCCTAAAGAAAAACGAGAAGATGAAGTGATTCCAGAACTTACGCCGAATTTTTTTAGACCATTCGAGTACAGGTAATCTTAATCTTAAATTAGTTTTCTTTCTAAAATACCCTATTCTAGACCAGTGATGGTTCAAAGCCGTTCTTCGCGCATCGACTGTATCCTCAATCTTCGAAGCTTCGAACTTTGTCGAAATCTTCTTTCTTAATACCAATTTTACTTTGAAAAATAATTTTGGTTGAAAAATACAAAGAATCTTACTGGTAAAAACCAGAAGTGAGGAGAAAGGAAATAAATATTTATTGTGATTGATTTTTTATTCGTTCCATAGTTTCTATTTACAATTGAAAATCGAACGAACACTTTTTGTTTCCGGGAACTCCCGATTTTCGAATGAGTAGGCGGCGGAAACTTCCTTTTTGATAAGCGGAGGGTTTAAAATGTACGTTAACTGATCCTAAGAGGGGCCTTTCGTTAACACCAATTAAGTGATTATTTTTCAGCAATGAAGCTTATACTTGTCATTCTTCTGTGTGTGCATTATGTTACTTCTAACAAGGTGCAGCAGGTTCATTTGAGCTTGAGCGGAAATTTAGATGAGATGGTAGTTACCTGGTTGACACAACATCCATGTAAGATGAAGGTGGATAAAATCCCTGAAAACTTTCTCATCGATTTTAGTACCAAATGTGACCCCATTTGTCTCTTATGGTCTTGTCTCGAATGATCTACGGTATACCAGCAAAGCGACCACTACAAAATGGATTGACCAAGGATCCAAAGCAAAAACTAGATATACCTACCGTGCAACAATGAAGAATATGATTGCTGGAACTAAATATTGTTAGTTTTCGAAGTTTTCCTTTGCATCAATTAAAAATGCTTTATAGACTACAGTGTCGGAAGTTCAGAAGCCTCATCCGAAATATTCTATTTCACCCAACCTGATCCTTCAAAACATCTCCGTGTTGCCATCTACGGTGATCTTTCACTCAAGAATGGCTATTCTATTGATCCACTTATCAATGCAACTCACTCTGGAGACTTTGACTTGGTTATTCATATTGGTGATTTAGCTTATGATCTTCATGATAAGAATGGTGACAAGGGAGATGATTTCATGAATGCGATTGAGCCAATAACTGCCTATATTCCCTATATGGTTTTCGCTGGAAATCATGAAACTGATGCCAATTTCAATCACATTGCTAATCGATTCACAATGCCGACAAATGGAGTATATGATAACAATCTTTTCTGGAGTTTCGACTACGGTATCACTCATTTTGTCGCTTTCAATACTGAATATTATGCTTTGAACATGAGCAAAGAAGCAATTGCTCAATATGATTGGTTGAAGGAAGATCTCCAGAAAAATAATAACAGATGGACAATTGCATTATTCCACAGACCAATGTATTGCTCAGATATTTCAAACGAAGGATGTAACGACCCTGCTGATACTATAACAATCGATGGAAATTCTGATTTCCCTGGATTAGAGAAACTCCTGAAGGACTCAAACGTCGACATGATTATGTACGGACACAAACACACATATGAACGCATGTGGCCAATGTATCAAGGAGTCCCGATTAAATCAGATAATCCAAACTACATCCAAAATCCTGGAGCTCCAGTCTTCATGCTCACCGGAGCTGCTGGGTGTCATAGTCACACTGGACCGTCAGATTCAATCCCTCAATCTTATTCAATCACAAGGCTTGCAAATTATGGATATACTCTGCTGAATGTTTACAACTCCACACATATCGGAACAACATTTGTGGACACTTCAGTAAACGTGGGCATGCATCTCGATGATTTTATCCTTGAAAAGAATTGATAATTGTTTGATTTGTTTAAATTGTAAATATGTGCACTTTTGATTATTTCAAGAAAAATGAAATTTTTATTTATTATGAACTGTCTTTCCCTAAAATGCTTGTTTTATCCATCTTTAAATGGAATCGAACTTCATTCGATTTTCCACTTTCAACTTCTTTGATCGATGAAAGATCAGGGCGACATTCGATGGTGATCTGAAATGTTAACAGTACATTTAAAGCACATCGCTATGTAAGACGTTCACCTCCTTCCCAACAGTCATATTAGAAACCTTGGCCATTACAAATGGTTGTTCATAACCTGGTTGATTGGCATATGGGAAATAACAAGACTGGATACCATGTGCAGGATAATATGTGAATTGAAGATCATCGTTTGATGTACAAGTAAAACCGAATCCTTTTCCACAACATCGATTATTATCTGGGCATTGTGTCTCTTCTAATTGAGGCTTCCATCCGATGATCTTATTGACTCTCAACATTATACACGGTTGACCTTTGCTGAATCCAAATCCTTCTTCCAAACTTGCCCTGAAAATTTTTGAGCAATATATATCCATTTTACAAAGCGATCAAATCTATTTCACTTACGCATTAAATTTACAGTCCTCGAATCCAGACTCTTTATCAAATTTGCATCCTTGCTCGTTCGTCAAGCCCTTTTTATCACAATATTCCTCATCCTTCCCATCATTTGTTGTATAATCTGATATGATATATACATTATTCGAGTTTTCCAACAAAACGTACTCTTCAAAATATGTTTATACCGAATAAGCATGTTCAAATAACTCCGCTGGTCGTAAATATTGAAAGTCATTAGGTTTTTTGGACCTTCTGAGAACCGCCGAGGATTTGGTTCAAACGTGACTTCTAAAATATGCATCCTCAATCAGCGTGTATCTTACCAACAAATTCGAAACAAAACCCACGTGGAACACTCCCTAAAAATGAACCATCTCCAAAATAATGGGGATATTTCGGATCCAACCGCGAGAAATTGAAATAGACGATTGCAATAGCGGCAACTATGGATAAACCCCACAGTACAAACAAGTAAACGATTGAGAAAACTGGAAAAATTGTAATATCTCTGAAAATGTGATTATTTCTTACTCCAGCCATAAGGTCCGGTGTCGAATTCGGTACCATCACTCATTTTTGGACCGCGGCGGCCTATGCTGAACAGTTACAATTAGTGAATTTCTCGGTATTTCTCATTGAGTTTACCTGGCCACTGATGTAACAGATGATAAATTTTTCACACTTTTTGTTTCATCTGTTGCTTTTCCTTTCGATATTGTCTCATTGCTCATTGATGATTTAGACTTGTCTGAAAGTCGAACAAGTTTTTAAAACAATATGTTTTGATGTTTTGTAAATTCAATTACTATGGTTCTTTAAAGACAGCTGTTCAGTTAATTTGACCCTACATGTTCTTAGTTTCAAAAATTAGAGCTTTCTCTAATTAATACAATGCAATTTATGCGAAATCACACCGATAAATACACGCGTCATAGCAGCAGTCCAAAGTTGAAAAAATCAAAATTTGAATGCGCGCGTGTCCGTGCGGCGCGGTCGGTGTCCGTGCAACGCGGTCGATATTGGCGCGAAACACAATTATTTGAATTGCTAGATATTGGTAATGTTCTTTGGACCACCTGGGCTCCCATTCGAATTTTGATTTTTTTCCTTGAATTTGGATCGTGTTAACTGACAAGCTGCCTTTAAACGAATTAGCATATTTTTGATAGCTTTTTTCTGTAAAAATTGCCCAATTCTAAAAAATAAAACGAACTATCCAAGAATGCTTTCTTCTCTTCCTCTTCTACCTTTCCACGATCATTTTTCGAAGACGCATTCGAAAACATATCGAAAAGTTGTTTCGTTTTTTATGTTGGAAATGCGCAAAAATGAAATAATAAATAATGACGGAATTTTTGTGCGGTTCATCAAGCTGTGCAAACAAACTTCTTTTTTTCTCAATATTTTCTTTTTGTTCTTTTTATGCCATTCTATTGTGTGTTCCATTTTACATCAGTTTCTGGAATTTCTGAAATGCTTTTTGTGATTCTCTTATATGTTTCTCAAGTCTTTGGAGATGACACATCTTTAGTGGTCCGCCAGAAACGTCAATATTATATCTGTGGCACTTACCCCAATCAGTATTATTCACTTTATCGTGAGGAATTATTTATTTATTGATGAGCGGAAGCTCCCGAAAAATCATCGAGTGTTTAAAAATCAGTAAACGTTGTAATGCGTCGGGATCCATCGCAGCTAAAACCCTCGGGATCTCCAGAATAGATTTTTTCAGCATGTCAGGTTTGGACCCAAACAACAAGAAGATACAACGATCCGACCATGTGTACAAATGGAGGAAGAAAAATAGGTGTTGGGTGTTACAGTAGTTATCAGGTGATTATTTGTTAAAAGAGAAAAAAAATATATAATGGTGAGAACATAAAGTGAATTGAAATTAGAAGTTTTAGAAAAGTAGGAAAACATTTTACAATTGACGGAAAAATCTGTTTCGGAAAACAAAACACGAAACTGCGAGCAGATAATATTTTTATGAATATGCTTTAACAAAGTTGCTGTTGTGACCTAATTTTCATAGTTTTGGATTTCTAGGCCATTAACTATGGATTTTCATCAAAATTCTTGCCCCAAGTATAATTTTTCTTTAAAGTCAAACTATCAAATATAACCTTGTAAATAATATTGTCATGTTCAAGAATGTTGGTTTTTACTGATGTTTTTTTTTTCAATTTCTAGTCCTAGGGGATTTCTCCAAGACTTTTTTGACATCTAATGCTCATTTACTCCAGATACACAGTCCTTCTTTAAGTTCAAAAATTGTTCGTAAAAGCGTTAAATACCGAATATTATATTCCTGTTTTTAACTCTTGTGATGAACAACTAGACCGTTCTCAAAAGTAATCATGATCCTGAAATAAGTGCCCTTTTCAGTGCACCCCATACTCCTCTCTTCCAACAATTTGCCTAAGCAATTGTTGTTGTACGGTCCCAACTATTACCTTCACAACCACCCAAAGGTACCCAACTTCTACGACTCTTCCTTCAATTGCTAACCTTGGTAACCACTTCTCCCATTTCTGAAAAAAATACAATATTTCCAGCATATTGTTACAACGGTCAGCGAACACAGGTTCGGTGCACAACTTCTGTCGATTGTGCCGCCGGTCAAACATGTATAAATGGAGTATGTTGTACGACGACGGGAAATGAGTATACTGGTAACTTTAACCTTTAGAGGTCTAGAAGGATCGATTATGTTACAGGAGCTTGCGGTGGATTACCAGCCATTTCGGCTTGCAGTACTGGAAGAGTGTGCGGGCAATTTACGTGCACATCGTCCAACTATTGTTGTGAGTGTCCTTTTGGAAGAACAGCAGGAACTTGTCAAAATGTAGGAAAAGCTTCTTTTTTTTCATTAATGAAGCCTTTTTTAAAAAATTGTTCAGGGATGCCTCACTGGATATACCTGTAACACAGTTACCGGATATTGTTGCGCAACTTGTGCTTCTGGGTTAGCACCATACGGTTCTTGTTTCAATGGGCTATGTGCTAATGGATACACCTGTCAAGCTGGAAATATATGTTGTTAAATTTGTAAAATAAACTTTTTTTCTCGAGTAATATGTTTCACATTTCAGACTTACTTCTGATTTTGAAATTTTAGTCGTCAATCACTCTAATTGAGTGAATTTTATCACTGGAAGCTTATAACATTTATCAGATCATGGTATCAAATCATCGAAACAACTGAATATCCTTTATTGGATGTTTGTTGGCCCGATGCCAAAACGTTCCCAGATATTCTTTGAAAAAAATGTTGTTTATTATTCGTTTAATTCGCCATTGTCTTCATCTTTTTTCTTTTTGTTTTCTGTTCTTCAAAGTTGTTTCCTTATAATTACAATTACCAGTTATGGGGGGATAGAGTAAGTGATTCATAGGATAAAAGAAAAAAAGATGAAAAAGATTTACGCCAATTCAACTGGTTCTAATTTGCTTTGACAATGTCTCATCTCACTTTTGGGTTGGCGTGTTGGATTCAACGTATCGGATTTTTATTTAGACTTTGATTTTCGTTACGCTGTTTTCGTGTTTTTTTTTGAATACATTATAGTATTTAAAATTTTTCAGATCTCATATAATGTCATGCAATCGTCAAAAAATAGAATACCTCGGCATTGAAGATGAAGTGGATCTTTGCCACTACCACCTAGAAATGCCAAAACACTCCTATCATTTTCTAGGTTTTTGGATCTTTTGGATTCTTTTGTTGACCTTTCTCGCTAGATACAATCCTTATTCATCAATTGACGTTCCATGGGACAATTGTGATACAAACTCAACATGGGAACCACCGATTAGATCTTATATTAACAAGGAGCAGTATAAGGGTGAATTGAAGAAGTAATTCAATCTGGTGAGATTTTAAATTAAAAATAATTTTTTACAGAGTTGCAACGTTTCGAGAAAAGAATCGTCTTTACCGGATGAATAATTTCTCGAGAATTGACTACGGTACAACCCAATTGTCTTATTGTAAAGAGGATCGGAAGCTTAATTGTAATACGATTACTAAAACGGCAGTTGTGAGAATCTCCACGATTGGAATGCAGATCAAATCTATTTTGCGGACTATTGAGCTTGATCCTTATGTTGCTTCAGGTATTTTGGAACTTTTTGGTTTTTTGGACATCTTTTAGAACACATCTTTGGTTTCGAATCTATCCAAATCACGATCTTTTTAAAAAATGTGTCATTTGGAAAATTTTCTGCTTTTTTTTATTTCTTTTATTTCTCAGTTTAAATTTTAAAAATCACAACTAAAATTCATAACAACTCTCTTTTAGGATTCCGATTTTTGGTTCTCCAGACGATGAGCTTCAAAATAACCCTTTCGATTTTCCGAATCTCCGATGTCTTGACCAGCAGACGACACCCACTTCCACTCTTCTTCCGACTGATTATGTCAGCATTTCCCTATATTTGCGGACTTGAATCTTTTTCACTTTTTCTGATAACAGCGCTACACTCCGAATTTGATGAAGCGATTGGTAAATGGCATCCGTATGCTCATATTTGCGTCGGAGTTTTCACATTTCTCGAACTTTTCTTGGATTTGTGTTTGGAATCTGTTGATAAACGATATGATCTGGTATGTTGAATTTGATGCCTGTTAAACCAAAGAATTGCGAAACTAGTTTTAAGTTCATATTTTAGCAGCCGTAACTTTGTTGCAAACGATAAAAGCATGATTAATTTTATGCCCGAAATTCAAGACTGTACGACAAATTTTTAGATTTAAACCTGACTGATTAAAATGGTTTTGGAATTTTTACTTTTCAAAGTTTATAAGAATATTTTGAAAACTGAAAGTATTGTTTTAAAAAACTGATTTTTTGTTTTTTTGAATTATTTTCAGCTCAACTCACCACGATTCTACACGAAACTCGTTGGATTTTTAATATTTTCTTTGGCTTATCCACAAGTTGTACTAAATTGGTTAGAATTTTTTAAAGTGAAGCGATGTCATGCTTTTGGTATGTTTGTTCAAATTCCGATTAATTCATTGTTTCATGACTTTCAGTACCTCTTGTCGATGGACTTTTGGAATATCTATGTGCTTTAGCAATTGTTATCCCACCTGTACTGAATTCAATGATGCATGTTCAGGTCGGATCTCGAATTAAAAAATTTCAAATCATACTTTTTTTTAATTTTCAGATGTACATCACCCCAGCAGTTGGTGATATTCAACACGTTTCATCATTTTCTAAAGAAGAATATTGTCCTGTTTTTCAGCCAAAGAATATAGTGATTTACGAGAGTCTGAGCAGTGATTCGAAGTCAGAATCATAGTTTTAAATATGTTACAGTTAGAGATTCAATTTATGTCTATTAATAAATTTTTCAAAATCCTTATCATTATCAGGAAATTTAAAATAAATTTTCACGCTATATGATGATTGTGAAAAATATAATGGTCCTAGTACTTTATTTTTTAGTATAAGTGATTATCAGTATTTTTAAGGATTAGTGTTCAATGTCAAATTTTTAAGAAAGTTATTCAGATTACAACGCGAACCTTGATTTAAAAAAAAACGGTGTAAATGTGACAATGTGGACCATGCCAATATTTAAGTCCCGCCCCTGAAAATTGACCATTTTTGATTGGCAGCTTGTCACTTTCACACCATTTTGACATGACAAATATATAATTAAAAAGACTTTCACACTTTGGTGTTGAACGGATTTCCCTTCTACTACAAGTAATTTTGATTATTACGCCCCGCCCCATTGGTATCACTTCACAGTTTTTGATTGACAGCTCGTTAAGACCTTATTGGTTCGCACTGACAATTATAATTAATTATGTCAAACTATTTACCATGATTTTTCTATCAGAACAGTATGATTGACATATGAGCTCATAAAACACACACACCGTGTAACACCGTTGCTTTGTATTTAGTAGTGGCTATATTTCTTTTGCCTCTCCAGCCTTCCAACGTTAAGACCGATTGGACGCGCGCCAGTAAATTGTCTGCATCAATTTTTGCGTAAAAATTAAACTTTTTGAATGAAAAGTTATCGCTTCTTCGGCTTATTAGCTAAGATCAAAGTTTAGTAACAGTTCTTATCGTATTAACCTACGATATACTTCCGAATGGAAGTAATTAAGGTTATATGATTTTTGGAACCTAGGAAGGACTCGGGGCTTGCTCCGACCTTCCAAGGGTCGTCTCAGCGTTGCACTGCTGCTGAGCTCGGCCCAGTCCCCCAGGGGACAAAATAAGTGGCAAGGTGTGAAAAGAACGGCGTTCGTCCTTTGATGTGGACTGCAATTGTCAGGCAACAGGTTGCTCTTACGATAAATGCCACTTAAAATGTCATAAATCATTAGGATAAGGTGCTAAATCGCGCGGCACTTTTGATGTATGGATGCTATAAAATGTGCCTCCGGCTATCAAATGTGCGAAACAATTCATAATAACACCGTTGTCAATTAAATAGTTGTCAGTTGTCAAGTAAAATGTCATAAAAGCATATTTTATGCGCTTATATTTAGCGGTTCATTTAGAAATAATCATCCCTGAAATGTTCGAAACGTGTGTCAATCAATAAAGCGTCGAAGTTCTTATTGCAACCTGGTTGAGACTGAAAAATTTCTAAAAATGTACTCTTTTACTGGAGGAACATCTTAAAAAAGCAGAAATGTCGTCTTTTTAAAACCCGTAAATAAATTGAAAATAAACACAATGCGGTACATAAATTAATTAAATCGATCCGATATTCCCTGAAAAACCGGCGTAACAACATCCAATGCCATTGGAGTCAAATGTAACCCGTCGAAATAATATCCTAATTTGGTATCTTCATCATAATTCTTTGTCAAATTTCCATTATACAACACACTCGTGATGTCGATAAGCTCACATTTTTGACATCTGAAAATTTGTATTTTAGAATGCGTTTACTTAAAGACAGGGTGCCAGTTAAAAATTTCGCCGCTGCGGCGATAAGATTTTAAATTACCGCTTGTTTTGAATTTTCATGTGCGCTCCAATGAACAGCAGTCATGTGTGTGCGCGGTAATTTGAATTTTTTAATTTTTTGTCTGTTTTTTTCAAATTTCATTCGTTTTTGTCCGATTTTCAGCGTTTTTTTTGCTGAAAGTCATTAATTATTTTTAATAAGTGTCAAATTAATTTTTCTTACAGGAACTAACCGGGATTCCTCATAAAATGCGGGAAAAACGTTGATTTCCCCAATTTTCATCCAAAAATGAAATTTTCGCTATAATTTTGAAAGCAGATTAAATATACGTACGTTTCGCAAATAAATTATTATTTCACAGGTATTCTAGTTTATTTTTTTTTTGAAACAAACGAAACATTTACAGATTTCATGGACACAATTCATCAGCGACCCAAAAAAATCAGTTTTCCGAAAAATTGATCAGTTTCACATATCATTTTAGAGATCTAAAAATGTCATTATCGTTTTTTAACAGTTTTTGTTTGTTTTTGTTTGTTTTTGAATTTTTTTGAATTTTTCTTATTTTTCGGGTATTTGAATAAAATTTGCCTCAAAATTGTTTAAATCTGGTCGCAACATACTTTACTTATGTTATTCTACTGAAAAGAAACATTTTCCACTAAAAAAATTTAAAAATAACAGTTTTGAAAAAACTGTAAAAAATTCAAATTTTTGTGCTTCCCGCCAAAAAGCGTACGTGAGCGTACGGCGGGAATTTGAAGATAATTTTTTTCATCTTCCGGACGCGACTACAAAACGGTTATTTTTCGTCGGGATTTCGCATGGAATATACTAGAATGTCGATAGAAAGACGAATTTTTCACAATTAAATCCATATGGGGTAAAAATAACTGGCACCCTGTCTTTAAGAAAACACCTTTTAACCAGCTCTTGAAGTCGTTGATGACCATTCATGAATGAAAAATCAGTTTTGAACAGTGCCTAAACTTTATAATTATGTATTTCTGTTTAAAAACGAAGAGTAACCTGGGAAACAGGATGTTTCTTCTCTAAAAGTTGAGCAAACTGTGTTAGAGTAATAACTGTTGGCGGAGTCATTGAATCCAATAAATAAATCTTCTTTTTCACCATGTTTTCAAACTTTCGAAGAGTTGTAAGAGCTTCCAAAAATATCGAATCTCTGGTTACATTTCCACTGAGAGGTTTGACCAGTTTCGTGGGTCTGAAATCAAAAATACTTGTTATTGTCAACTCAATTATTCTTGATCATTGCGTTCGGAAGGCTGCTCAACCTCACAGCCGCTCCGCACGGACGCGACGCGGCTGCCGACACTCACACACACTGGAAAATTTGAAAAATTCTTTTTTTTTTCCCGCCAATATTTCAGTGTTGAGTGGGAGGCCACCGCGTCGCGTGCGTGCGGAGCGGCTGTGAGGTTGAGCAGCCTTCCGAACGAAATGATCAAGAATAATTGAGTTGACAATATCTCTTGGGAATTTTTAATTTACCGATCAATAATGAACAAAACATCTGGTTGATTTTTCATCACTTCTTCTTGATAAGAATTATACGCCGACCTACATCGTTTTTCGCTATTTACTGTCAAAACTTCGCAATCTGGAAAATTTGAAATCATCTCGATTTTTCGAACATTTTTCTTGAACTCACATGAGTAACTAAATTTAGCCATTGTTTTTGCATTTTTTCCAAATGTATCATACACAACTTTCCCAAGGTTAGGTGTGTAGCTATTGCCCACGAGAAAAGTATTCATTTGACCACTTAGCGTAGAGTTCTGGAATTTTTAAACAAATATGTACATATTTAGAGGATAACAATTATTGAGAATTTCTGAACTGTGCGGGCAAGCAAAAAGTGTGAAAAAAACGATGTTTCAGACAAATTTTTGTTAAATTTCAATATTTACCTCAAATTCACAATAACCATGTTCTGTCTTGTTTGGAAAACAATTTGGAATGACCAGATATTTGTATTCATCTCTTGCCCATTTTTTGTTCAATTTCACTGCTTTATCTGAAATATTTCGTCGCTTTCAAAGGAATAGGTTAAACAAACTCACCATAGGTAATATTCTCAAAGCTTGAAATATGGGCTATTTGTTTTTCCTCTTCACCATATTGAAGTTTTTCAATGTGATTTTTGATGCTTACTAAAAAATTAATTGTTATTTTGTTGTGCTAAAACTTGATTTACCTTGATTAATGATGACTGCAATAATTGCCACATAAAAAATGGTAATCAGTAAAGAAATTCCATATTTTCCTAGTTTCAAATAAAATTTTTCATAGCTTTCGCTGCAAATAATGGCCAGAAGAATGGAGAAAGAAATCGCGAGAATATAAACTGAAAATAAATACAGACATGTTTTTCGAATAACAATAATTTTAGCTGAAATGTTTTTTTTACAAAGTAAGAATTTATAGTCGAAATTCGATATACTAATGTTTTTTTTCAGAATTTGAAAAAGTTTAAATTTTAAATTAAAAACAGGTTCAAAAACAAATATTTAAAACGTTTTTAAAAATTAGGTCGGCTTTTAATAAATAGGAAAACGAACCTTTCCAATCATCGGAATAATTGAACTTTATGTAGACGAAAATTGGCCAATGGATCAAGTACAAACTGTATGAAATATCACCAACATAGACGATTGCTCGATAATTCATAGCATTATGTTCGAATATTGTTCCACCTATGATTAATGTTCCGGTGAGAATGGTACAAATATGAAATTTACGGATATTTTTTGTACAATATTATCTATCTACTTACTACTCTTAACAGTGTTGACTGGATGGTAAAATTTGAAAATGCCACGAATATCAATATATTGAGAGAAGTGTACAACAATAAGCCGAATGGAAGACGAGCCAAGTTCTGGATAGGCTTTCGAAAGATTACATCACTATTTTCTGCATTATCCGCCTCGTCTGAAACAATAAATGAGCAATTGTTTAATGAGAACCTAACCTGCTGACTCATTTTCCAACAACAATTGAAATTTCCCAATCTTTTGCGATGTCCCATCATATTCTTCTATTTCTCGACAGATGAAAAATGTTGCGGAACCGATTAGGAATTGCCATATCCGGCAGAAAACACTAGAATTGTTAAAAACTATAAACTCATTGTAATGCATGAATTCACCTGTTGAAAGCTCTTTGATCACTAGCTATCATATAATTTCCTAGCGATGCAAAAATAAAAAAAATGTGGAATAGAATTTTCTGAAGACCATCTTCACAGTAGGAAAGCGCAAAAAATATGAATGGAGCGATGACATAGAATTGCATTTCGACACAAAGTGACCAAGTATGAGTGAAAATGTCCTCTGCTTGGTTGAGCTGAAAAAAATGTAATTATAAAATGATTTTCTACAAGCCTACCATTTTGAAGTACATGTTATTATCCGAATGTTCAGCCATATTGTGATAGAGAAATATAGAGTTCCAAGCCGAGTCCATGTTTATTGGAATAAAAGTCGATGGAAATGCAATGAAGACGAAAATGCATCCTGGAAACGAAATATTTTAAAAGTTGAGAAAAAATATTTTAAAAGTTGGAAATTCTCAGTCCATTCGAAAATTAGCGGTCATTGCTCGACAATAATAAAACTCACTCACCAATCAAAATAATTAACAAATAAAGCGGAAGTATCCGCTTTGTTCTCCGCCAGTAAAACAGTTTCACGGTCTCTTTAGTGATCGGTTTTGACCCGAAAATCATGGTCATCAAAAAACCGGATAGCACAAAAAACCTTAAAAACAAAATTATTTTGAAATTAAAAACCCCGAGAAACCGACATATCAACTCCAATATAGCCATTGGGAAAAATCTTTGGAAAAAAGTGAAATCCTAAAACTGCAAAAATTGCCAAACCTCGTAAACCTTGTAAATCATCGCGTTTCATATTCTGAAAAATAGAAAATTTTAAAGAAAAACAATTTTGAAAAGTTCAATAGAGACAACAAAAGAAAATTATGCGTAGCTATGACAATGTTGTTCAAAAAAACAGAATAGACTTTCATGCAAAAATACGTTTTATTTAATCGATGCTATGCGAAACAACTGAGTCTTAATAAATTGGATGAAAACTGTGCAAAAATGATTGGTTCCGAAGAATTATAAAATATTGATGATTAAATAAACAGTATTCCATGACAAAAAGAATGCCATAAAATGGCCCGTATTAATAAAAAGAAAATAACAATTTTGATTTGCTTTTGCATCCTGTTGGACAATTTTTTTTCAAGAATCAATTCATCTAATTCTCGAATATTTTTTTAAAAACTTCAATGAATGAATCTTAAACTTCATGGTAACTCCATCTGCTGAATGACAATTTTTGTTAAGGAATGTTTCTGATTTTTATGATTTTGAGAGGTGTGTCTGGACCGTGTTTGAACAAACTTTGGTATTGAATGGAGAATAAATATTATTTCCATTTATTGAAACATTATCTTTTCATAAACAAGGTTCGCTAAAAAATTGGTTGAAAATAAAAATTTGGAAATTTCATGACACTGATTCAAGAGCTTACTATATCGAGATTTTAATTACATTTTTCAAACTTAAAATTTAAAATGTGCCTACCTTGGAGCGGAAAATACGTGTTGAAATTAAAATGCATATAAAAACACTTTTTCAAATTCAAAATTCCTCATAAAAATCAAATTTTGGTTTAAAGGAGGACTATACGAAGGTATATATTCTTATTATACTTCAAGTAAAGTTTTTAAATTAGAACTGTATCAATCGAAAATTATTGGTAGACTGTCAATTATTTGAACCTCAAAATTTCACGCTTACTACGAGATTTTCAGGTTATTAATGCCAGTTGCTCGTTTTTTTATCAAATATGAAATAATGTTTTTATGGAACCTTTTGATATCGGGGAAAGTTGACCTTTATTGTTGTAGAAAGAATTTTCGCCTACAATTTTTTAGCTTCAGTGTCGAAACTTTGCGTTTCGATATTTGAAAGAAAATGCAAATTTTATATATAATAAAAAAGCATTTACTATTGACTCATACGAATCTCATGTAACTGTACTATATCTTGATGTTTACCATATTATTCGGCGTAGGACCGTACGCCATTTTTTTATGGACCGTACGCCATTTTGATATTCGACTTAATGGGTACTATTTAGCTCCTAAAATCTGTGCAAGTACTGAAAATTTTGTTTTCGGTTAGTGTCGAGCTTGTAAGATAACAAGAAAAAAGGTTCAAAGTTGATTTTCTAATTTTGGATGAATTAATTTGAATCAAAGCATCAACGATAGTACGCCAATAACCGCAAAAAATAGTGACGATAACACTGACAAAAATGATATCGATATGCAAACCGTCTGTTGAAAAAATGTATTATTGACATATCATGATAACTGCAGCTAACAGAAAATTTCGGTAATTTTTAAAATGTTGATAGAAAAGTTTAAACGTGCATTTTTAAGCTTCTCACTTTCATTCTCTTGAAGACGGTTTTTCTCTGTAAAAAATTCCAATTCCGCTCTCTGCGAATAAATAAATAATAATAAAATAAAACAATTCTAGATGAAGAATTGAAAAAAAAACTGTTAGAAATCCTGGTCTCAAATACACTGGTACGTAATTTAAATTATTCCAGCTTTGATACACGAAATTGCACACTCTTAGGAAACATGCTCTAGCTTTCAAGTCACCGCAAAGCAGGAGAATTCGAAAAATAGTTTAAAATAAAGTTTTTTTGTGAAATTGGACGTTAGAGTTCATTTTCGGATAGATTCTCCTTATTGCACTAAAAACTATATCAATTCGGGTCATCTGTGAAACTGATGTAAAAAAATGAAATTAATACAGTGTTTTTCGAATTAAGAAACACGAATAGCTTCGGAAAGCAATCATGTTCTAATATTGTTTCTAAAAACTATAAATGCAAGATTGAAATTTTAATTATTCGTCGTTTTTAAAATAAACTGAAAATGCGAAAAATACTTTAATTGAAAGGTCATGCTCACTATTGAACTTCCAGTCTTAAATGTATGCATCATACAGGAAAAAACGTTTCATTGAAAACGGGAATAAGTCTTTAAGATTATAAAAACTTGAAATTCAGCGTATTTCAAGTTTGAGGCAAGGAAACAAACATTGAAACAGAATAGGTATATGCTTTAATAAATATGATTGAGCAAAGACACGAATCTCCAAAGTTCACAATTTATTTTTTATTTCAAATCAAATCCGGTAAAAAACATTTTAAAAAATCAAGTCGTTCAAACCTTCTTTTATATTTGGCACATTTTGGTTTATTTTTAGTCAATTTCCAAAATTTCAGCTAATTTCCTGCAAAATTTCAAATGATCTTCTTGTAAAAAACACTTTGCTCAAATTTTGTACATTGGAAAAATAGGGCCAGACTGTTCTGAATTTGCGACAATTTATGGTCTTTAAAATCTCGCATCGCTGTGTTTTTTAATATGTTTTGAAGGAATTTATTGCACTAGCACATCATTTTATAATCTCTGATCTCCAAACACAGTACACTGAAAAACTATGAAATATTTGCAAACAAAATGACGTTGGAAAAAACTATATCGGCCTATACAAAATCGACACAATTATTGTTGCCTTGTGCGATGAACAAAACATAATACACGAAAAAAATGACGAAAACAGTTGGGGAAGAGAAGCGGCAAATTGAGTCGAGACGATGGTAGAGCCGGTTAAGACGAGAGGCTTCCGATTGAAAGTATGATCTTTCGAACTCATTTGCTGCTCGTTCGGCATTTTTAATCTGTAAATAATTTGCAGTCAGTTTTAGTCTGTAAAAGATAAGGCGAAAAAACATCAAACTTATTTTTTTTACCTTATCGGAAATATTGTAAAAAAAAATAAATAATGTTTCTTTATATTCGAAATCTGAGCATGAAACTGCATTAAAATCATCTATTTAAACTAATTTTGAATTTCGAAAATTCTCACCATCGCTCTTGACCTTTTAATCAAAGCAAGCACAGTCAACGATTCTAACAGTGAAAGTACAGTAAATGCTTTCATTGCAGCAAACCAGACATCAATTGATGTAAGGTAAGATGTTCGAATTTCCTTATCACCCTTTTCCATTTGTACCAGCGTTAGTAATACCTAAAAGTTTGAGTTCATTCTGATTTTCAACCAAAAATCTGAAAACCGTTATTGGAGTAATTATCCTAACATCTTCATAGTTGTAGGGAACATATGGTGCAACCCAGGCAAACATCATAGCAAGTGTGGAAGGGACATATCTGAATATCTATTTAGTGAAAATCTACATTTAAAAAATCGAAGCTCACTTCTCAATCACAAATCTGGCACTATCGCGCTCCAGAAGGAATATAATTCGAAGACATGAGGAGTCGACTAAAATCGAGAGTTTTGTGAGAAATAATGACACTACGGGTGCTCCCGAAATTCAACTCACCCATTTGCCGTTCTGTCTCACAAACATCTGTCCGAATTTTTGTAATATGCAGCTCTGGGAGTGTTATTTTTGATTGGAATCGAATAGGTTCAGAATGCCAATAGAAACGAACATATTGGTTGGAATAAGCAACTGAAAAATTAAAAAAATGCCAAAAAAGTTTAGAATGCTGTTATATAACTTGAACTAATTTTCAGATCACATGTTTGTTGATCATGAGGGTAAAGGCAAAATGACATGAAACATGAGCAGACGGCTGAGACTCTGTAAGAAATCCTGAAGATTAATCAATAAAAAAAGACCCAAAACCTCATTGTATATGTAACCAATCCATCCGGCATAATTCGCATTCGAACATTTGGAAAAGTAACATGGTGAAAATAAGAGTGTTTTGAGTTAACGATATAACAATCAGGCTTCCAAATCTGGTCAATTATAGACTTCTCTCGAATTCTTATCGGTTTCGTATAATTATTGATTAATCTAATATCAAACCAAGAAAATTCCATCTCAACATCCATTGAGTATTCCATCAAATCACTGTCGAAGTTTGCAAGATATAGAAAATTGAAAGCAACTGCCACATTTACTGGGACATCTGTAACCAATTTATTTAATTTTTGATTTTCAACGTCAAACTAAAATACCATTGAACGCCAATGGAACACTCGTATTATCATATTTTACACTTTTCAATACTGGCACGATATAGCTGCTACCGTAATCCCTAAAATTGCAAGTTTATAAGTTTAAAAAAACATATTTTCAATACAAATAAGTACCTATGCTCATCAGCACTCCGATGCTCCAAAAGTTTCAAGTCTGACAATTTTTGTCTCCATATCGTCAGATTTCCAGGTGGTAAATGAACCGAAAATTCCTCTTTTTCAAGGTAAATTGAATCGAAAAATCCAATTTCTGAAGTCTTTTTCAAACTTTTGCGCTCAACGAATGGAATCGTGTCGGTTATATCTGGAAATATGATATTAAGATCTGATTTCTTGATTTTCTATTTATTATTTGATGAGAAAACAAGCTTTTGAAGGATGGCTTTACGGAGCTAATGAATGCGTCTGGAATGAAAATAGACTTCATTCTCGTTCCAAATCTGTTTTTAACATTTTCTAAAACCACCTAGTAGCCGAGAAAATGAGCTTCAAAACAATGGCCTAGAAAAAGGGGCCACCGGCGAAAACTAGTCCGCAGGCATGAAAAATCCGAAAAAATCTCTCACTCACTGTCAACGCTTAAATTCTCCGGCTGGACTTCATGGACTTCATAATCAAGAATTTTGTTGATCTCCTTGTCTCGAGTATTCTCATCATCGCCAATCACCTCTTTCGATTCATCACCGTTCCAACTACTTTTTGTCACAGGTTTGCTGGTTGTCGGTGGCTTCATAAGCACATATTCCATTTTTTCTTCATTATAAACCAACTGAAAATCATCGTCAATCATTTCTTCCACTTCTTCTTCATTATGTTCTTTCGCGAGTGATTCCACAACTGTTTCACGACTAAACCCACCTACGGTATTCGTTTCAACTTTTGTTTCTGATTTTACATTCGCCTTCACAACAAGCGTCTCTCCACCAATTTTGAAAGTTCTGTCACGATTTTCCGGATTTGGAACATTAACAGAATCTGTATTCTGACCATTGAACTTCATTTCAGACTTCGGTAGATGAAATATTTTAGGACTTATAACCTTTGCATCTTCCGGCTCCGAATACTGAATCAATACAGGCTCATTTTCTTCAATCCTTGACACCTTCTCAAATATTTCATTCTGTTCTTTTTTGAACGTTTCCACTGAAATTTCCTTCAACAATTCATCTTTCTCGTGTCGATATACACGATTATAAGCTCGTACTTTCAAACTAAGGAGGGGTTTCTGAAAAATTAAAATTTAAACCTTTGTCATGTTGAAAATGAATAATTACAGATTTTTTAGCATCCACTCGTTGCTGGAAAAATACGTGATCAAAATTGTTCGAAGATCGTGAAGGTTGGAAGAGTGGATTCAGGTTTAAATTTTCTAAAATAATGCAATTAGAATTCGTCGGAAATGTTCAAAAGTTAATTTTTTGAACTTTCGCATTTTTTAAAATAAAATTCGAAGGTTTCATACTGGTAGCCCACCATGTCGAGCATTGAAATAAATATAATAATTTTTAAAAAACTCACCACCCTGAAGCGCACCAAAAATCTGAAGAAATACAAAAAATATTTCGATCATGATTCATTATCTCATCTTTGAATAATAATTGAAATTATTCATAAAACAACACAGTTGTCTAGACCAAAAAATAATAGAAAAGCAAAAGATTCTTCACTTGTTTCTTCAGTATTCATTCAACCATTTTTCCACTATCAAATTTAATGTTTTTCGTCATTTGTTCTAACCATGATAAATCAAGATCTTTTTTATTTTTCATCTCTCTTAAACCTGTCTTGCTAATTAGTTACATTTCTTCAATTCACTCCACGAATAGGTACGTAATTTATATTTTTTACATGTCATTTGCAAGTTATCGGAAATAGTTAACTTTTAAAAAAATTCTTAACGATTCATGTGAAGATTTTTCAAAAACTTTAACAGAGATTATAGCACCTTTCATTTGGTTACCGTCCCATTGAATTAAACATATTACTAAACAATATATATACATACTTTTTGTTATTATTTTTATTATTTTCTTTTTTTATTACTTTCCATTCGCATCATTATTCAAATTGTTTTTCTATGTAAAATAAATACTTGTTGAATACTCTTACGGGTACCCAACCTTTTTAAAGAGCATTTTATCATCTAGTTCAATGAGTAATTCATTTTGTTTATTAATATTTATGTTATATTTTGTGGAACATTGATGATGAAATAAATAAATAAAATAAAATAAATAGCACTTTTAAAAATCAATCATTGTGTTTCATTTAATTCACACTCTATTTGATAATTTTAATCAAAATGTGACGAATTTGGGAAATTTTAAACGATTGTAATGAGTTAATGCTTTGTTTTTTGTTTTTTGTGCATTGTTTGGTATATCGGGCTGATGACGAACTAATCTTGATGGACCCTTGGTTTCAGTGGCACTATTGAAATAAAATCTAAATTTTCCAATTTTTCGGTTTATAAAACCATCATCACGGAAATTGATATAATCACCTATAGAGTATTGAAAATTGGAAAAATTGTTGAAAAAGTTAAAGTTTGAGATGAAAAACCCGAAAAACATCAGCCCAAAATTTGAAACGGGACCATTATCAAAAAATGTGTGACAATTTGGTTCGAATTTCTCGAATTTGTCACATTTTATCGATTAAAGTGCTCAAATAATGTATTATTGTCAACTCAAATATTCTTGATCATTCTAGTTGGTTTTGATCTACCCAGAAAAAGCTAAGTCTCTCACACAGTCGTGCTATTTTCAAACGCGAGCGGTTGCACCGCGGTCTTTTAGTAGAAAATGGATGATCCTAATTGTTTAACTTGACAATAATAAATTAATGAAATCACAATGATTGATCTTTAAAAATTCAATTGGGCGGTGGTAACCAAATTAAAGGCGCCAAAATCACAAAATGTGTGAAAATTCGAATTTGGTTTAAATATCCCTAATTTATTTTCAATAGTTTGAACTATTGAAAATGTTATTTTTGTTATTTAAAAACTTCAGAAACTGAAAAAAAATTTCGAAAAGTTCGAAACTACTGTTGGAAGTTTTTTCCATAGTCCGCGGCTGGATTTTCTGCGCCGTGCTTCTTTTTCTTTAAAGCTAAAGCGAAAAATGTAAAAACATTAATAGAAAAATAGAATTGATACGAAAATTTATGAAAATCAGAAAAAAAAATGGAAAAATCACAGAATTTTCGAAGTTTTAATCAAAAAAAACCTAAATTCAAAACTACGAACAAACTCAGAAAAAAAATGAAAGCATCACTGGAACAATCGTGGCGAATTTTTATGAGGAAGAAAACGGATGATGTGTTGATGAAAAACCAACAAAAATCATGAAGGATACCCGTAAGAATATGGTGAGCGGGGAAAGCAGTGGAAAATAGAAATGGGCAAATTATTCACAAAACAATAGAATGAAATGAAACATTTAGAAGACCCAGTAGGTGAGAAGGACGATCAGTGGAAATATATATGAGCACTTGGTTGACAGGTTGTCTGAAATAATTAAAATTTTAATAAAATTAACAAAAATCTGTGGATATTTAAAATATACTTTACAGAGCCAATGAATGCACCTGCGGTAAAATAAGACCCGTAGTCAATCCAAATTTGTTTTAAAAAAACGAAGTTGAAGCTGAGAAATTATACCTTAATGCTACTGTGGAAGCAAACCGATTCCAAACGCGTTCTACTGATAAATCTATTTTTTCGGCGTATTCCAGTGCACGGAAAAAATAAATAATTTTTCATAATTGGTCCAATAGATACCAAAAATGAATTTATGAGTCAAAATATTATTTTCACTGTGTATACGGACACGGTAAAAGCCATACAAAATTGCGAAAATAGTGGTGCACGTTTGGAATCGAATTGAACGAACAGTATGACCTAGAAACCGCGGACTAGTTTTAAGGAAACCTTTTCTAAGGCATTGTTTTGAAGTATATTTTTTCATCGTTATTTTATAAATTTTTTGACTTTTTTCTCTGCTTCTACATGATTTGAACAAATTTTAAAAAACACATGGATTGAGTACGATTCCTATGTTAAGGAGCATTCCGTAAAGTTCAAATTTGTGAAAACCACGCACCATCATCCTCCTCGTCCTTTCCAGTATGTATTAAATACATAACTGGTGTGGAATCCTCAAAATTCTTTCCATTCGTATCCTTTTTCAGCATTCTAGCTGCGAATTTGGGACTTTCTTGTCCTCGATGCTGTTCCGTCGGTGAAATTATAAACTTGATTTTCATTTGTTTCGTCAGACACAATCCATCCTTCTTCCGATCTATTCCACGAATAGTTCCATCTGATGTGCTAATAAGGTAATATGTTTTTCCTGGCTGAAATTCGAAGCCGCCCGGCGTTGGGGTGAATGATCGAAACACGATGTTCACAGAAGTCTGAAAGATGAAAAATTTGGTAAATATGGGGAGAAACGCATTGAAAACAAACCTCTGTTGTTTCATTATCACAAGCTCCAACGAGTCTAGGATTCGCCAAATAACAATGATTATATTCCTCTTCTGATACCATATAAATATAAGAATATTCATACTTTTCAGATGATTCCGGATTCGGACATTTTATCGATACCCGATCTCCAATATTCACATTCATCACGTGATCAGTGTTGGAGACTTCGAATCTGAAAACAAAATTTTTAGAATCCCCACAGAATCTCCACCGCAACATGATCCTTTTTCATGTTTTCCTCCAACCGTTATCACAATCCATAAAATGATGAATTACCTTCTCCGCGTCTCTTGACCCATCTAAATCTCTCTTCCGCAATCGAGTATGTTTTTATCTAGGTAATTTTCTCCCGAAGAAATTTATACATTTTTTCTTCATGTCGGAAGCAATAACCTTGAATTTTCATACTGTTCCGCGAGAACATCATCTAATAAGCGGGATTGTTGGATAATGCGAGACGCAGATAAGAACTCATGAGAGATTGGAACGGTGTTTGGTTGGAAAACGAAATTATGAAACATATTTTTGGAACAAATTTTAAAAATTTAGAAAAAAAAAATCTCATAATTCAGTTATGGCAAATTGAAATGCGGAATCTGCAAGTGCTCAAAAAATGAGTCGTTCACCGTAAATCATTGCGCGTGAGGGAAGTAAATTTGAATATCTAATCATTGAGTCAGGGTTTAGGATGTTCTTTAAAATTTTTAAAAAAGTTTAATTTAAACAGAAAAAAAATCAGAAAAAAATCCAAATCAGGATAAAACTTCTTTTGTTTTTCAGTTTAAATATATTAAATATCATCGAAATCTGTTCAGTAAAACAAAAGCTAAAGTAGGATTGAACGCAATTTTAAGCTGAATCACGTCATGTATTTTTTATTGTCAACTCAATTATTCTTGATCATTGCGTTCGGAAGGCTGCTCAACCTCACAGCCGCTCACGTGCGTGTGGAGCGGCTGTGAGATTGAGCAGCGTTCCGAACGCAATGATCAAGAATAATTGAGTTGACAATAGCAGTAGTGATTATTTGGAATGGAATCATAACCTTATGTTGATTTGTAATGTTTTCCTTATGATTATTTCCTAGCTTCCTGTGAATTCTTTTTTTTTCAAATTTGAGATGATATTCTCTCTAAAGACACTGTACCATTTCATTTGAACTTCATGTTTTAATGAAAATTCAACTCACATTGTATTATCACTCTGCCAATGTATATCGCCAATTTTCCGGGCCTCTAAACAGAGGCCTAACACGGCGAAACACGTGAAAATCGCTCGCCACATTGCCGTCGGTGTTCAAACCATTGAAATCTCTTCCTATTCACAATATGAATGATTGAAGATACCTGTGAGAACAAGGGTTTTCGAAGGTTTTTCTCAAAGAATTGACAAAAAATATAGAGAAAAGGTGTGAATAATCACATAAAAATGACAAGAAGAGAATGAAACGCTTTTTTTGAAGAAGAATAAGAAGAAGCGTACGAATGACCGAAAAAAGGATACAAATTAGAACAACAAATGGAAAAAATTTCAAGACCTAAAAAAACGGGGAAAACGAAACGGTGATATAGTGATTAATTACATTTGGGGTTTGATTGGCGTGCTTATCATTGTTTTCGAGGTGATTGGAATACCATGGTAAACCAGCAAAAGGACATAAAACAATGAAATAAAATCTGAACTTGAGGTCAGGTTTTATTTGGGAAAAAATCGATTTCTTTTAAATGCAACAATTTTTCCTCAACAAATTGAAACTATTTGCAAATTGTTTCCAATTCCTTTCTTTCTTTATTGCCGCCGTTTTTGCATTTTTCACAATTTTTCCTATTTCTCTAGCATAAAGTGAGCCAATTAGCTATGAATTCAAGTTTTTAACACAATTCCACATTTTTTGTTGGAATAAATGTTGAGTAAAATTTTTTTGATGTGGAAAATTTTAAAAATAGAAAATTGGACTTTTTTGATTCCAAACAAAGAGCTTGCTTTAGAAAAATTTAGTTTGAGTTAGAGGAACACCAGTTATGAAATAGAAGGAAAGAGGAATCATAACGCAACTTGAACTACTTAGATATTAATGAAATTTTGAACCAAAATTTTGTGGCATTTGGACTAATGTACTCAACTTCAACGGATTCCTATTCCTAGAGGGCTTAGACAAACTATGAACTTTTGAAGTTCACATATTGAACATGTCAACTTCGGATGTATATAAATCGTTTTAATTGGATTTTTAATTTTCGAGACGCTGAGGAAAGGAAAATTTTTTTTTAATTGTGTGAAATTAACTCCCATTTTCTCGGGGCATACAGAATTTTGTAAGCATATTAAAGGCAGAGTTCCAGCTAATTTCATGCATTTAAAAAACAATGAAACCTGTAAATTTCAAAACAATTCAGGGGAATTTTTTGCGGATCCGCGCATATAGCCGCTTTCCTATGCGCTGATCCGCGCACTGATTTTTGCCTTCCCGTGCAGTGACCGCCCCGGATCCGCCAAAAATTCCTTGAGAAATCAGTAAAAATTTTAAGTGTCGCGAAATTCATCATGGATGCATAGAGGGAAATATTAGTTTTCTTCTGATTTGAAAGATATACCAGTTCCAGTTAATGTTTGAAGTGTTATTATCATACTATATAATAAAGCGCTAAGGCCGTGCGTGTTTTCACATGCTAGAATGCATTTCTCATGAATAACTTTTTGACCCCTCGACCGATCTGTCCCATACTTGGGGTATCGTCATGCCTCTTGGAGCGCTTCACAAAAATACTGTTTGGATCTCGGATTACTGTAGGATTACTGTAGCTACAGTACACCAATTTTTTTCACATTTTTTTTAGAATGGTCGGATCGAGACCAAACTTTCATGGTAACATCTTTGGAATAATGTAAGGTTACTGTGAAAATTTGGTGCGGATTACGGTAGTATTACGGTAGTTACCGTAACCTAATTAGCGTTAGCGTTTTTCTCTGTGTCTCTTCATTTTACACACTATTTCTCTCATTTTTAAAATTCTAATGTTCTAGAAAATTATAGAAGTTTCCAGAAAATTCCAGAAATTTCTAGAAAAATGTGTTCCAAGGGGTCAATAGGGTCCAGGCCCATGAGACATTATAGGGCAGCTTAGGAGAGAGAGAGAAGTGTTAAGATTCAATGTTCCTTTATACTAACGAAAATTTTAAAACGTAGACGTAGAGCTCGCGAAGCGAGCTCACCAGCCGTTTACCGCCGCGAAGCGGCGGCAAACGGCTGGTTGTGACATATTACCGAAGCAGGCATTTTCATACAAAAATAGCTTTTTTTCAAATAATCGTGGGTGTTTACTACTTTTCAGATACAAAAAAGTACGCATATGTGCACATACTTGTGTTTTTCGCATATTTGAGCAAAATGTGCACATTATGTGCGTTTGCAATTTAAAAATTTAAAATCTAAATTCTTTCGAAAATTTCCTTATTCTCTCAAAATTCCATATCAAAAGCTCGTTCATAAAATTTCGAAACGTAAAGTACAAAAAAAAACTAGGTAAAAATGTCGAAATGCGTTTTAATCTCCCTTACTTTTTTTTTCAAAAACTTTGACGATTCTCGTAATCGTCATAAAACCCACCGACCCCAAACCCGAACTAGTCATAAAATTAGTGTAGTTCTTCTCATCTGGTTGCCAAGATGAGAAAAAAAAACGAGAGAGAAAAAAGGCCGACAATAATAAAGAGGAATCTTTTATCGATGGTCCACAAGATTATAAAGTTTCATTTTAAACACATAATTATCTTCATGGGTGGTCTATTGGTAATGTGTAAAATAATTGAAATAAGGAAGGAAGAAGACGAGGAATGTTAATATAATAAAATCACTAGAAAATAACATATTTATTACAATTTTTGAAGTGTTCAGCTACTAACCACTTGACCTACCGCCTCTTCCATATCGAGCTTATTGTTTAGGTGTGCTCAACAACAACGGCGGATGAGGAGACGGGAAGCTATTTGTACACTTGGCAAAATGGAAACATTTCATTGATTTTTATAAATTAAAAAAGCTGTTCCAGAAAATATGATTTTTAAAATTAAGAAATTTTAGATTCTCTAAAAAATGTTGATATATTTTATTTTTTTCGTTTTTTTATAACAAATGTGATTTTATAACGATTTTTTCGAAAATTTCAATATAAAAGAAGATTCAATTAAAAGATAGTATGACCATATTGAGCTCAAAACCCTTCTACCCTTAATCCCCCTCCACAAATCAAAAAAAAAGGATGAAAGAATAATAATGAGTCCCTCCTTTCTTCCAAAAAAGCATCTGTCGTTTAATCAGGTTCCCATGGCATCATCTAGAAAAAACAACACAACCATATTTTTTCGCTCATTAGTACTATGCATCATGTTCTTGTCTGCCTAATATGGCGTAACGTTAAGATGTGGCGGCTCTTTTCGGAAAAGAATCAAATGAGAATGGGACAGGTGCAAGTGACAAATGAATCGAGTCTTTAAAAGAGGGAATATGACACTTAAGGACCGGGAAATTGGAAGAGAATCATGTGACAAATTGAAGGAAATTGGTAACCGATTATGTCAGCTTCAGCAGTTTTTCTGATGAAATTTTATTAAAGGCAGGGTGTCATTTAATTTTAAAACGCTTGAAGTTAATTTTTCATCTGATACAATGTCTTAAAAATCATAAATGAGACTTACAAAATTTGCGATTCTTCAGTAAAAAAATAAGAGGAAAAGTAATCGCACTTTTTTTCTCAAAAAAAAAATGCAAATAACCTCTCGAAAAACTTAAAATTAGCATTCTACTGCATGTCTACCCTTTCCTTATTTTTATAGCAAACTCAAAATTGTACTAATTTTCTTTGTAAATGCCCAATTCCAGGTCCTTTGCTTAGAAAATCATAATCCATGGGGAGGATACAAAACTTCTTTAAAAATTTCTATGCTAGATTCTAACTAAAAATTCCATGATAAGAAAACAAAATGAGACCCACCATCTAAGTTCCAAAAAAGTTTATTTTAAATTCCAAAGCTTAACATTGGAGCGCGGCAAGAAGCCGATAACTCTTCGAAATGATGGCAACAGGAAAAATAAATAAAAAAAGTGAAAAGATGCAAACGATCATACAATTTAATTTGACCACAAACATGTGCATGTATGTATTTCCCTATGCTCATGTTGGATATACATACATATAATTCCATTCAAACAAAAAAAACTTTGTGGGTTGTTAAACCAAATGGGAGTTTTTTATAGATAAAATTTTAGAATTTTAATAAATGCTAAGATTTAAATTCAAATTTATCAAATCAAACCGGAAAATCTGAAACTAACTCATAAGTTCTAAAATTATGATAGTTATTGTCAAGCTGAATTTTCTTGGCTGCTCATTTTCGGCTGCTCCACTGATAACATCGAAGGTGTCGCGACCGCAACGCGTGAGATCAACTGAGAAATTTGAATTTGAGCGCGTTGCGGTCGCGTCGCCTTCAACTTCTAGCTACAGACGACAATGAGCTGCAAAGAAAACTTAGCTTGACAATACCATTTTGGTCCGAAAACTCATATTATGTTCAATTAAAATAGAAAAAAAGTAGAAAAATATGATTTAATAGGATAAACATACTTGAACGAAACTCATGAATACACACATTTTTGAGATTTGCGGAAAAGATTGAGAAAGAGAAAATGCGAAAAAATTAGATTTCAAAGAAGGTGTAAAAAAGGGGAAGGAAAAAATAATGCACTTGAAAAAACTGCGAAATTTTGTTCTTGTTTGAATAAATGAAAATTGCATGCTTCTTCTAGTCTAACTCCTCTTCTCATTTGAAGAGTACGATGAAACTGACGAGCATGTTTTTGAAATGAATATCATATCCGTTTGAGGTCTACTTTTTCGGTTTATTTTGGATATCTGATAAATTTTAATGTTGTTTTTGAAATAAATAATTCAAAACAATCGAAGTTTAAACTTCAAAACTTGATCTGATCATTGAAAAGATCTAAAAAAAAATTTTAATTGAAAAAAAAGAATATTCCGGAAGTTTTTAGCTACAAAAAAACTGTTTGCCTATGGTGCTCAAGAAATTTTTATTAGAAAAATTACCAATATAATGAAATTTGATGCCAATTGGCACAAGCACAAAAGAATAATACACGTACTTCACTTTATTCATCAAAAAACATAAATGTCGGTTGATCCGGAACTCCTTTCGGAAGAAGCCCATACCCCAAACATTTGCGGAGGGGGCGGAGTCCGAATCAGAATTTATATCCCGAAATCCGCATCCAAATCAAAATCGGTTGTTTGGATGTCGAAAACGACAAAAAATGTATCGAATTGCGAGCAGAGCAAATAATCATGTTTTTGTTTGCTAGATTGTTTTGGGTTTGGTATCGGTTGTCGGATTGAAAGACGAAGGGAGGCTTTTTGAGATTTGATTTAGGGTGCTATTAGTCCTCTAGAACTCAAAAAAAATAATAGAAATAATTTTTTAAATTCTCGATTCTACATTTAATAGAATTTATAATTTGAACTTGAAAAAGAGACCGAAAATGAAAAGTTGTCACTGATTCCATTTTTTAAACTTCACAGGTTTCGAGACAATCGAATACCGATGGAAAGACGAGTTGAAAACAATATGTTTTTGATAATTTAAAAATACTGCTTCATATAATATTAAAATTCAAAATTCTAGATTCCTTAGGGCTCACGTGAATACAAAAACTTAACATATTCGTAAAAACAAAAAGTAAATCGAAAAGGTTTGAAAAATCAAAACTTCAGGTTCTCATCAAAAAACTGAATATGAACTGTATTCAGCATTTCTACTAAACTCGTCCTAATTTCTAAACTGTAAAAAAGAGTGGAAAACACTAAAAATAATCCAATCAATCTTCAACTAATCCTATAAATCTTCGCAAACAAAGAACTAGAAAAACTCTCGAATTAAAGCCAATTATAGCCACCACATCATCATAACTCACATTCATATACAGTGTAATAATAACAATTATACAGGAAAAAGTCATAGAGATTTATGCTATAATCGAATCATCAAAATCCATTCTTCCCTACTTCTTTCCAATCAAAAAACGTTGCCAATTTCTTTCTGTTTTGGAAGGCTAACGCGTTTGTTCTTTGTGACGTTGTGATGGTTATGGATGGCTTCTGGTTTTAATTTTCCCCTCAACCATTTTTGGATCATTGAAATTATTCTGGTTACGCAGAATTCGAGGGTTTATCGAGTTACTTATTTCGAAGGATCTCTAAGATTGTCTTACAGTTTTCCGATAACTTTTGAGTTCGGCCAAAATGTATTCTAAAATTTGGGAAATCGAGCTTTAAAGGAGGGTTGTACGGAGCTAATGAATACGTCTGAGATGAAAATAGACTTCAGACTCATTCCAAACCTGTTTTTAAAATTTTCTAAAACCACCAAGAAGCCGAGAAAACGCGCCTCAAAGCAATGGCCTAGAAAAAGTGTCCACCTGCGAAAACTAGTCCGCAGGCATGAAAAATCCAAAACAAAGTTTAAAACATTAAAAAAGTACTAATATAAGCATTCAATTTATTAATCAAACACGAAAAAAGCTCATAGGAACAAGTTCAGCCAGGTGGACACTTTTTCTAGGCCATTGTTTTAAGGCGTGTTTTCTCGACTTCTAGGTGGTTTTAGGAAATTTTAAAAATAGATTTAGAATGAGAATGAAGTCTATTTTCATTTAAGGTACATTTATTATCTCCGTAAAAACCCTCCTTTAAAGAAAAACGATTCAAAAAGGGAAATAAATCCACGAATTGTTTCAACCAATGTAGTTTTTCTCTGATCCAAATGATAATTGCCACTAAAATTCAAAGAAATATAATATTGTGAAACAATATTTGAAAATCACCATAAGTTAAAAATTGAGATAATTTGAGAATTTTTGAGTATCTGAAAATCTCTGATTCTTGGTTGAAAATATTTCCGCTAAAACACCAAGAGCAATTCACTTTAAAAATTGGCATTTAAAGTAAATCTTGGATCCAAAAATATTTTTAAAAAAGTGTTTCAAATCTTCAAACTGAAACTAGCATTTTCTAATTTGAAAATCAACGGGTTTTTAAATTTTAAAACGTTGGCTAAAATTTTTTAAAGATTCTGATGATTTTCGATACATTTGTAAACCAAATAAGAATTTTTTTTTAATTTCGGAACTGAAAATTAAGAGAAAGCCATGATATGTGATACTTTAACTAATACAACAAAATATTCCAAATTGTTTTTTTTTTTCAAAATTTTGTAAATCAGTAAATTTTCAGAATTATCTTTTCAAATTTCTAGACAGTAATTGCTCAAAGTCTTTCGGATTATTGTTATGAATAAAGATAATTAAAAAAATAAATAAATTTAATGAGATGAACTATTGAAACAAAAATATTTTTTAGCTGAATTTGAAGAAGAAAAAAATTTAACAACTCATCAGATTTTCAGTTCAAAAATCATGATCGGTTAAAACCATTCAAAACAAAAATTTTTGGGTCAAAATCTAAGGAAACGAGGAAGTTTTACGGCCCAGAAAAAAAAAGAAAACCAACCAATATAATAATGATAATTATAGGAACGAGGGAAAAAGGGAGGAGGAGGGTCTAAATGACAAAAACGATGTGACCGACACATACACAACTGACTACCGATTGAAATCCTGCGGCGATCCCATACAATTTGATTCTGCAAAAAAAATAATCAATTTTTTCAGAAAAAATGAGGGAAAAAATGAAAGATATCGATGAAATACGAGATGATACAAACAACACATAATCATGTCATGAAACGAAATGACATGTGTTTTCTTTGTAAACGACAAATTACTTCAAATGATTTATATTCTGTGAGGGAAGAGTATCAGGGAGCTATTGTCCGCGAGAAGTTCAAATATTTTTAGTAGAGGGAAAGAAAAAACACCTAAATGTTGACATTGAAGTGGTCAGAATAATTTCAGGAAGAGAAAATGATGACCCTTTTAAACTAATAATTTTGAACTCCCGGGAAAAAATCAGGTTATGGAAGAACTTCGAAATATTTGAAAATGGTGGATTATAGAACTTTTGTTAATATTTTTAACAAAATTATATTATAAATTTTGAAAAACTGAAATTTTGATAGGCTCTTCGAAAAATTATTTGTTAAAGACGCAGTGACACTGACACAGTATCTAAACGCAACTAGAAAAAATAAGAAACGAAAATCCCATCAACAACTTCATATGATTACTTATTCCCAAAAATGTTTAGTATCAAAACCAATAAGTGAAGTGTTGGGTGAAATAAAATAAACCCAAAATTCTTTCGTTTGGGGCTCGCGGAATGAATAGGAGCTGAGATTGCGTGACCCATTCCATTCCAATCCTCCTTCTTCCTATTTTTTCACAGAAAGGGATATATGTATATGAACATGTTGAAGAAAAGACGGAAAATCTGATGGAAAAATAGGAAGAGATGTCTTCTTCTTCTTCTGGCTAATGAGCCTGAACCGCCACCAGTCCACCCGCCACCCGCCGAAAAAAAGGGGGCGAAGGAACAAGAATAACAAGGCTACTGATTATGAAGAAGAAGACGAGGATAAAAAGAAGAACTTGCTTTTTACTACATTTCGATGTGCGGCAGGCAAAGCGATTTATGATTTTTGTCAGAAATTTTGAAGGGGATGGATTTTTGAATCATGCTTTACAGAAAATGAAAAGTGTTTGTGTTTAATTTTTTTGGTAAAAACAAATGGAACACAGTCTTTAACGATATCGTACACTTAAGTAACATGCAGGAAAAAACCAATAAAATAAAAATAAATAAAATAAAAATCTGAATTTGTGAAAATATGTTTGAAATTTGAACCGAATTCTCAATACAGCAAAGTTATGGTTTTCACAAATATACTTTTAAAAATTTATTGATGTTATTTATTTTTTTAAAGGAGGGTTTTACGGAGTTAATAAATGTGCCTTAAATGAAAATAGACTTCATTCTAATTCCAAATCTGTTTTTAAAATTTTCTAAAACCACCTAGAAGCCGAGAAAACACGCCTCAAAACAATGGCCTAGAAAAAGTGTCCACCGGCGAAAACTAGTCCGCAGGAATGAAAAGTCCAAAAAAATGAAAAAAAACATAAATTAAGTTGAAAAAACATTTAAAAACAGGACTAATATAAACATTCCGCATAACCATTTATTAACGAAACACGAAAAAAGCTCATAGGAAAACCTGACCGAACTTTTTCTAGACCATTGTTTTGAGGCGCTTTTTCTCGGCTTCTAGGTGGTTTTAGAACATTTTAAAAACATATTTGGAATGAGAATGACGTCTATTTTCATTTAAGGTGCATTTATTATCTCCGCCCTCCTTTAATTCAATAAGCTGCTTTATAAAAATTTTTTTGGTGATTGCTGTCAATTTAATGTTTTAAAGAATGGTGATAAATTACAGTCCCATAATTTTTTCGGCTGTAAATTCAAGGATATTGTTTATTTTTAGATATTCCAAAATTTTAAACGGCGAGGTTTTTTTTTATTTCAAAAAATTGTTCGAACATTATTTGAATTCCGGTTAAAAGAAAGGAAACTCCAAATTATGAAAATGTTTTGGCTACGAAAATTACCTCCGTTGTTTGAAAAACATTTTCAGGAAAAAAATCAGGAGAAAATCAAACGAAAAAAGTAGTACTCAAAGCAAATACACACACAAATAGATTCATAAATGAAGTATAAAGAACAATCATAATAATCCTTCTAGGGAGAAGGGGAGTGGACATGGATAATTATCCTTTTCTACTGCTTTCATTCCCCCTTGTTTCTTTTGTCCGAAACTAAACCACTTTTAATTGTTTTTCACACCTTTATCCATATATGAATGTTAGCCTTTCAATAAGTTTTGTGGATTTTTTGTTGGGTGTTGTTTGGCTTGGGTGGTCCAAAAACATGATCGTTTTAAAATTGTGGTCCACAATTAGGGGGATGTGAATATGATGGGATTTTGGGAAATCCTTGGATTTTAAAGGAGAAACACTAATCCGAAAAGGTTCGGAAGACTTGTAAAACATTAGATCTTTGGTTAAAGTACTGTTATTTAACTGAAGTACTCAAATATCTGGAAAAAAATACAATCCAATAGAACTTAAAAACAGAAAACAGAATCTAATAGAATACTACCAACAATGGTTCAAAAAATTAGTGGTTCGAATCCAAACAAAAACCCCCCCGAATAATTAGATTAACTCGAGAATCAAAATGTACAGAAGGTGGCCACTCCCAATGTGCCACTGACACTAACTACCAGATGGGTTTTCTGTTTTCACAAACTAACATCTAATTATCAATTAGTTTATGTAGTTATTCTAGAAGATTGTTGTGAGGTCAAACAATAAACTGAGTTAGCTGTATGGGTGGTATTTAGAGTGGTGGGGGAGAACAAATTGGATTTGATCGAGAACGATATGTTCTGGCATTGAGTTTTTGATTGGTTTTCGAGGGAGAGAGCAGTAAAGAAATTTGCCGTAGAATTGGAAAATGATGAGCTTATTATTTTAATTCATATTTTCTCATTGAAGTGTTTTTCGTCCGCGGATATCAAGTTCAAAATGAAAAGTAACATGTGGATCAAAGAGTTTATGAACACAGGTCAAATAGTGGAATCAGGATCAGAGTCAAAATTTTGTAAAAATAAAAATAACTACCGGATTCATAGTACAATGTTCAAGAATTAAATTTCAGATCCAAAATGGAAAGTAAAGAAGAACACGCGATAAAAGGAAAATCATGAAACGATGTACATACATAACAGTGTTTAAAATGTCAAGTACTCATTCACTTGTTGGATCGGACTACTACATAAACTATATGTGCGGTAAAAAGTTCAAAAGAAGAAAAAGAAGAAGAAGTGAGGACATACACCTCACACACCCTGTTCTCCACTTATGGTTATATGTATAATTGGACATCGGGAGGGCGAGAAAATACGTAGAACATGAAGGTCAGAAAAATGAGGAAAATCACTGGATTCTATTATGCTTATCCTTCTTTTTTTTCCTGATATTGGTCACTTAAATCGGGAATTGATGGGAAATGAACAGGTGTAACGGAAGTTTCCACGGAGAAGGAAAACATTTTGAATTTACGAGTTTTTGCGGAAGCTCCCGCTGAATGGATAACCAGAAACAAATGTGGATTCTATGATATCCAGCCTCAATTTCCAAATTGAAAGTTTGGATACTGTAGATATACATAAGTAGGTTAAAAAAGTAAACAACGAAACAGATAGTTGATCTAGGGTGATAAGTGATAAATGAATAGTTAAGAAGAAATCGGAGATGGAGGTAATAGTCATCGGGAGTAGAATGATATACGAATAGGCGGTCTCCCTTCAATGTAAATGTTCTGCGAGGGAGGACAAAAAATGATGAAGAAAATGGATTGACTCGACTAGAAATTTTGACGGATAGTTATGATATGGCGTATGGCGTTGCGCAATACGACAACTTACCACCACGACATGATCCGGGTGGTACGATAACGGTATGGGAAGAGGTTTACAGGAGAGAAGGAGGATATGGTCGATTATGACAAATTTGAGGAGGTTTCAGAAAATATTTATTGAAATATAAGCGAAAATGGTGTTGTCCAAATTATTTCCTTAAAACATGGATCAGGAACATCTACGCAGTAGCAGTTTGTGCAAGATATTAACGAAGATCATGGAAAGTGAACTGAAGAGCTAGTGAAAAAAGAAACAGAGAAGAGTGTTATTTTTAAAATTTTCAATAAAACAATTTTGTTACGAAAAATCGGTTAATTAAGGATCTAATTAAAAGTTAAGCTCATTTCCATAATTAAAACAAGTAATGCTGGATTTAAATCAGCCATAAGTTTATGTTTCCCAGATCTAAGTTAGAACTAGAAAGCACCAGCGCAAAGTGAACAATTTATGAGAGGTTTAAAAAAATTCGAAATTTCGTTCATTGTAGCATAAAATTATTTCCGGAAAAATCTGACCAACCCGTCGAAAAATCGTTTTGATCTCGATATCGATATTTTATTGACAGTTTTGGCGAGAGTGTTATTTTCAAATTACGTAAATTACACGCACGAATTGTCCCGCGTCAACCATCAACATCAACATTTTTGATGATGATTGTCTGCAACACAAATTAGGCATATCTTGGTGCAATCATACCCCCCCCCCCAAATCCCAAATCGGTCACTAGATCTCTCTGTCTGTTTGTTAGGTTAGTTCATCGACATTTCTGAACAAATATATGTGATATCGAGAACAGGGAGGAGAGGAAGAGGAAGTTGTTTGGATAAAAAATGAAAGGTCAATTTTAATAAGGGTCACATTCTTTTTTCAGAATCAGAATGGGAGAGCCTCGTGCTTTGATACTGCGATTATTTTACTTGATATTGTCAAGTTACAATTTTTGGATCATTCACTTTTTACTAAAAGACCACAGCGCAACCGCTCGTAGGTAAAAATAGAATGACTTTGTAAGAGACTTAGATTTTCTGGGTAGGTCAAAACCATCTTGCATGATCAAGAATATTTGAGTTGACAATAACTAAAAACGCACAAAACTTTTGTTCACAAAAATTTCAATACGTTTGAAAACCAAAAACAAAACTAAACGAATTTCAAACTTCCTCCATTTTCTCAATAAATTAAGGTTTGTGTTAAAAATGTCTCAAAACACCTGCCTCGCATGTCCTCGATTTAGGTGATTCTTTGTCCTTGAAGATTCTACATATACAGTGCTAAATGTTTTTGAACAAAAAAAATAGAATGAATAATGAAACTAACTCAATGTGTCTACACAAAAACTAATGGAAAGTATCGTACGTAGTAACAAAAACAAAAACCGATTGAAAAAAAAGTGTCCATATTATCAAACGAAATGGTTGCGTTGAAGAAGAGACACACCTGCGCTCATTTCCCACCGTGAATAGTGCTCTTTTGTTTCACTTTGAGCTGTCATTTTTTGATGGCGATTTTTTAGTTTCGGCGCGAATGGAATTTGAAATGAACGTTTCTTAGTTAGACAGGGTAGCGATAACTTTGGTGATGTGTTGATTTTCAAACAAGCGAGGATTTAGAAAAGCGGGAGAATCTGCACTTATGATAAACACAATTGGATATTTCCAGAATAACAAAACTTCACGTTTCTAGATCAATTATTTTCTTTCGTTCAACTTTTTTTTACAATTATCTGTTTTTATAGTCGACGCCCATTTATTGTCAACTCAAAAATTCTTGATCATGCAACTGGGTTTTGACCTACCCAGAAAATCTACGTCTCTCACAAGGACATGCTATTTTTACCTGCGAGCGGTTGCGCTGCGGTCTTTTAGTAGAAAATAGATTATCCATACTTTAAAGTTGACAATAACACAATTCGATTTTTTTTTCTAAACATTCTTCCATCAATTTTTTGTCAAAAAAGCTCGAAATTCAGCGATAAAGTCAGACAAGCTTAAAAATTCAATACCCAATTAATTGATTCGGGTTTTGTAAATTCTTGTGACATATATTTACCGATTGGCATAAAATTTACATTAGGATTTGAGCCATTCTAATAATTGTAAGAAACTGAACTTTCCACTGATGATTTCTGATGTTTTTAGAATGTAAGACACTGTCTTTAATAATGTTTTTATGAATTCAGCGCTGAAAAGATACAGGTGATCAACTTAAAGAACCTAAAACATATACGTCAAAACCGAAAAAGAAAGAAAAAACCAAATTATGATTGATTGCTTATTTCCCACTCGAATGAAGCTTAGGTTGTTCGCCTCGTCATTACTCTCAGAAACAGGATACAAACATGGTAGGCGGGAGAAACATGGGACAATTGAATTCAAATCTCTCCCCTCCTCAACTTCGCCACTCATGTTTTTTGAACGGTAATTAGTATAATAATTGGCCGAGTGTGGACATCAAGACAAGTAAAATATGGCCGAAAAAAAGGGCTGTCTTGTGTGTTTGAGAGGTTTTTTTTCTGACAACTCATTTATAAAAGAGTGAAATTGGTGGTTAATGTGGGCCGACAAATTGAAGACAAGGATTAAGAACGAGATGAAAAATTGGTGCTAATTTTCGTGAGATCGCATAATTTTTCCTGGTTTCAACGATGATTTAAAACTTGTCAGCGATGGGTTTTGCTAAATATCACGTTTCCAAAAAAAGTATTTTTCTTGAAATTCGAATTCCCGGACAAAGAAATTCTAAAGATTTGAATTGAATACATTGGCCGCAATGTCCGATAGAAAAAAGTGTATAAAAATAAATGGCCCTCTACAAAAAATGTATGAAAAATGAGGTGCATTCCATCACCTTCGTCCGTTCAGTTGTTCGCGTTTTTCATCCATATTTTTGTTCTCGTTCAAGACAAAAATGCTGTGAAGTATCCCATATCCGAATCTCATTCAACCAGCAAGACGAGAAAGAAGGAAAGGGTGGAGGAGAGTGTCAGCCAGGATAAAGCTAATAAAACGACCTCTATTTTTTATTTTCCTTTTTTTCTGCTGCAATAACGGTTTTTATCAAAATAAACGAGGGCTGGAGCTCAATTTGAGAAACAAAATTCAGAAATATAGAGGTTTTTGTGAATTGAACTTTAATTAAGTGATACGCTCTCTTTAAAGGCATCTGGTGAGTTAATACAATCCAAATTCAAGGCGAAAAATCAAAATTCGAATGGGAGCCAATGTGGTCCAAAAAACCAAACCAATATGTAGCCACATTTAAATAATTGTGTCTCGCGCCAATTCTGACCGCGTTGCACGGACCCGCGCGCATTCAAATTGTTATTTTTCCAACTTTGGACGACTACTATGAAGCGTGTATTTATCGGTGTGATTTCGCATAAATTGCATTGTACTAATGAGAAAACGCTCTAATTTTTGAAACTAAGATTAGGTAGGGTCAAATTAACTGAACAGCTGTCTTTAAGGACGATAGAAAATCTGTTATGTTTCAAAAAAAAAACAATTAAATAGAAATCATCAGTCCTTTGCAAAGGAATTCACAGTCGAAATATCAAAAAATAACAAGATATCAATTATTTCTTCTCATTCTGATATTGTTAGAGATTCTGAACTAATCACAGTCTTGTTAAATACCTAATAACTCCGATTATCAGAATTGAACATTCAATTGGGGACAAATAACTAAAATAATTGCTGAAAGCGTTTCCAGACCTTTTAGGAAACCAAAAAATATATTAAAAACCAGTTGTTTTTCAAAAGTAAGTGGTTATGTGACAGTAGACACCTGGGCACCTCATTTAATACCCTCATCATTCGAGAGAAATTAAAATTTCCGGTGTTCTCCGATGAAATACAGGTAATAACTAATTTTTCCTCATTTATTATAAAGAATGGTGTGTAATTTATAACGAAGAAAGCACAGAAAAAAAACATATTATTATTATGACGATCTTCGAAAATGGAAGGAGTTTATTACCATTGGAAAGGTCGAAATAAGGAAATGGGCGCGGAAAGGTATTCGAATCCACTAAATAAGGAAATGGAAAATTGGCGGAAAAAATAATGTACTGGTTATGCGGTGAAATGAAATTTATATTCATCAAAAAAAAGAAGAAGAGGTGAGGGAAAAGTTGCATTATGACTGATCAAGTGGAAATTTAGTTTTACAAAACTCTTACTTTTGTACCGTACAGCTGAAATGTATCATAATGGTTTTTCGGACGATTAGCGGTACAATTCCAACGGATATATATATAATTTAAGAAGATAGTTGCTGAAAAATCGTCGATATCAATTTCATTTAATTGTTACAGTCGACTCGTTGTTTATGGTTTATGCTCAAATGATTTTTATGTTTTATCGTCGAGTTCCAGTCATTTTTTTTGGTCGAGAAGAATAAAAAGAAGTTATTGAGGTGGAGGAGTACTTAAAACCCATATTTTATCGAAACGTTGAAAATTCTAGAAAAATATCACAAGTCAATTACCCTCCAAAATAAAGAACAAATATTTTTTATTCTATCGGGATCACCCACTAAAATGGAATTGAATAGGCTGTTTGTAGAAAAAACATTTTTTTTCAAATCAAAGTTTTCAGAAAATACACGTTCTATAATTTTGAAATTTTGAAATACAAAATTTTCCGTTTTTAGACCAAAATTCGTTCAGTTCGGAAGCTTCCAGTTGAAAAATTGCTCGAGATCATGAGGCTCAAATAGATACCGTGAGCATAAACGTTAGTTTTATCCGACCACCTCGAATATTTGCGAAATTTAAAGCACAAAAACATCAAATGAGCTAGCAAAAGTGAAAGTAAAATTTAAGAGGAGCAACAGCATTTCAAATAACATGGCAGGCATCAAAATTTCGCTTCCACTGGGCCCATTATGAATAATAATTGAAGCGCAACAACATCGTTGGGGTGGCAGTTCTGTAGGTAATCATAAATTCAAATGGAAAACGGAAAAAGAGACCAAAATAAGCAATTAAAATAAATGAAGAGCGATTAAATTGTGAGTGCGCAATGTTTATTTTGTAAAACTTTTTTGTGGGTTCTGGAAAAAATTATGAAAAATGTTTTATTATGGGGGGCGTTTCGTATTCTCAATTATTTTCTCGTCTAAAAAAAACTCAGTTACGAAAAACCCAAAGCCGCTTTGAACAAAATTTACGACAATTTTATTGTTAGTATCTCAGAAATAAAAAGGAACCAGGGTGAAACTTTCTTACTTAATTGTTTTCATGACGCTTTTGTACAAAGTTGTGTGTTTGAATCATTAGATTGGAAGGCAAAGAAAAAACTGAAAGTTTTTTTTCTTTTTCTCTGAACAGATACATAAAAAAGAGATCAAGAAGCAAAAGCAGTCGATTTCAAGGTTTTTCTACTTATGATTTTATGTACATTGGTTTTTTGAGGGACGAAACTATCTGAAACGATTTTAAGGTGAACGGGAAGCTTCCAAAAATTAAAAAAAAACGGTCTGATGCATGGTTTTGACAAAGAAAAATGAACAATTAAAAAATTGGTGAAATGTTTTCACAACAGTTGAACTCATTATTTATTTATTTTAAACGAACCATAAAGACTTTTGCTTTAAAGACAGTGGGTCAGTTAATTTGACCCTACCAGATGTTGTTTAAAAAATTAAATTCTCTCATTAGTAATGCAATTTATTCGAAATCACGAAATCATAGACGCTTCATAGTAGCCGTCCAACGTTGAAAAAATAAAAATTTGAATGCGCTCCGGGACCACCCGAGCTCCCATTCGAATTTTGATTTTTTTTTGCCTTGAATTTGGATTGTGTTATTGTCAAGATAATAATTTCTGGCCGCTCGGTTTGCGGAGTGTCGTTGGGAATTTACTCACAACGCGACCGCTACGCGCAAGACCAACTGAGAAATTTGAATTTGAGCGCGTTGCGGTCGCGCTGCGAGTAAATTCCCAACGACACTCCGCAAAACGAGCGGCCAGAAATTATTATCTTGACAATACCAGCTGCCTTTAAAGGTATTCAAACCTCAGGTTGAATGTATTTATAGTTTTTTTTAGTTTTTTAAGACGTTTTAATAGAAATTGAGTAGAAACTTTTTCTTATTATTTTTTTTTATTCTTTGATGAAAACTTACACTAATGCTCATTATTTTTATGAGAGCGTCGGATTTTTTAAAATCAAATTTCTAGTGAGATCTGAAATTTGTTTGGATCTATCAAATTATTTATTTCGACTCCTATGATCTTATGAACGTCTATATCGACTTAATACATTTTTAAAGTGTCTGTTTACACATTTTAAATCTTGGTTTTAATCGATCCAGAATCACCAATTATTAATGGATTCACCAAAAAATGCATTTTAAAAGCTTCATTTTGAGCAAAAAGGGCCCTGAAATACGCAGAAACGGGTGGTGGCACCACGCTGCCACTACCTGTTGTCGGGGTCCGTTTTTCGCAGAATTGAGCTTTTATACCAAATTTTTTGGTGAATCCATTAATAATTGGTGATTCCGAGTAGATAAAAATAAAAATCGAAAAGCAGTTAACAAACACTTTAACGATTCGATATAAATACGTCACAGAAAAACAGATAATTCGAAGATACAACGGTGAGGTATTTGACGCTCAACTAAACGTTTTCGTGGTAAAATCCTCCAAACATTTGAATAATGTTATTTTTAGAAAACTGACGACGAGTATTCTGATTTTTCGAGATTTAAAATAACAAAAAATTCCCTTTTCAATTATATGATGAAAAACAGTTCTTCTTCGTTAAAATAATTTTCAGAATATGTGATAATTTTTTCATTTTTCGTTTGCGGTTAAAGACAATGTGCATCCTGATTGCTCCATAGAATTATTCGTAAAAATTTCATTTTCTTTATTGATTATAATTGACATTTGCTATATAAATGCGGCGTACTCATCAGAATATAATTATCAGAATTTCATGTTCTTCATATCCAAGCATATCGTCAATTTCAAACAGAAATATGATATTCTTTTATTTTCCTATTAACTATCAGCGCTAATTGATCAGAGGCCATCAAATTCGAGAAAAATGTATTTGTATTTTTGTATTGAGGTTGTCTCCAGAATTTTATTTTCATGATCACTCATCTCAATTCTATTTCATTTCCTGCAATGTCACAATCTTCAATAGATCTTGCCATAAGAGTCTTGTTCATCTTCTGCAAAGGGTAATAATTTATTTCTTCTTTTTTTCCGCACTTGGATGCCACATTCAAAATATCACCGAGACCGAATAACACATTCCCTATTCTTCTATTATATACTTTCACACGGCGACCCAACCCTTTTCCTATCTTTCCCTTATGTCTTACCCCCTAGTATTTATCTTTTCTCGATGCCCCGTTCTCTTTTTCATTCTGCGTCTTGTTGCCATGTTGTTTTTCACTCCGTATTTTTTCTCGTTTGGAGTCTTCTTTTTGCCTTTTATTTATTTCAACAACTTGCTTATTACTTTTCGTTCAGTTTTATTTGTGTTTTAAGCGGGAAATTTTCAGGATTTACCGCCTCGGCGTGGATCGACAAACTTGGTTAGCTGAAAATATTATATCTTTTAGTATTACTAGGGAAATAAAATATGAACAGTGAGTTTTCAAAATTTCATGTTTAAAGATAATAAAAATAAGTCGCACTAATAAACACAAAGTGTTTTGCTTAAAGACTGTGTCCAACTTTATTTTTACCTTTCAGCAGTTGTATCAATTGAGCTTGGCTTACATAAATTAGACAATGTTTACAGGAAGGCTTTACAGAGATAATGAATGCATCTGGGATGAAAATATGCTTTAGACTCATTCCAAATCTGTTTTTAAAATTTTCTAAAACCACGTAGAAGCCGAGAAAACACGCCTCAAAACAATGGCCTAGAAAAGGTGGCCACCGGCGAAAGCTAGTCCGCAGGCATGAAAAATCCTATAAAATTTTTTAAAAGGACTAATATAAGCATTCTGCATTACTATTTATTAACGAAACACGAAAAAAGCTCATAGGAAAAAGTTCGGCCAGGCGGCCAGTTTTTCTAGGCCATTGTTTTGAGGCGTTTTTTCACGGCTTGTAGGTGGTTTTAGAAAATTTTAAAAACAGATTTGGAAGGAGAATGAAGCCTATTTTCATCTCAGACGCATTCATTATCTTCGTAAAGATCTTCTTTAAACAGAAAAATATTAAAGTAGCTGAAACTCATGAAAATTGCCTGACAAGGAAGGAATTTACCCCCAACGAATTTGAATTTTCTCAAATTTTCTTCACATCTTTTTTTCAACTGGTATTTGGTTATTGGGGTTTAGTGCAATGTTTGCCAACATATACACACTGACAAATTTTTTATCTCAATTCGAAACTTTTTGGCAGAGTTAAAGAGTTCCAAATTCACATTTTTGCAAAAATCCCAACCTTGGCTTGTCATAACTTGTTTCAAACCCACCAGTGTTGGATAAAACTTTCTGAATTTTATATCGGTCCCATTTAGAACTGGATTGCAAAATTTGGCGTCGGGGTAACATCCCCAGGAGTTTTCAAAGTAATCTGAATGACCATTGCCAAATAGTGTTTTCATGTCTGTATTATAAAACTGAAATATTAGCTTGTTCCATAAAAGTAAAACAATGTCTTACTGTCTTAATTCCAGCCAATAATCGCAAGCCATTCGATGATCTCTTCTCCGATGCACCAATGCCACCCGAGGAACAAAAACCAGACCTTCGATTTCTGCCTCCAGCACAAAGTATTCCATTCCCTCAACCCCAATTCCCATCTACCTCTATGCATCAACCGCCAGCTTTTAAAGCGCCAATACTTCCTAGTCAACAATTTCCAAATCGATTTGTTTCAAACCCGGGACCTTCTTCATCGTCATCCATTCCGGGTCCAAGCGGTACAGCAACGTTCAAACAACCATACACCGTCCAAAATCCGACTTTCTATGGGAATTTGCAGCAACAGTTTCAACAGAATCCATTGTTAGTCAATTGGGGGTGAGTGAGAATTTCAGAATTTTTAATAATCAATTTAAGAAAAATGAGTGTTTTTAGCCAACAAAATGCCGCCCATATGCAAATGCTGGGATATCCATTCACATCGGCACGAGACACCGAAGGACAGGGAACATCATCATCATCATCATCGAGCAATGTACCGTCGACAAGTACCCAAGTTCCAGTGCAAATGTTCCAAACAAGCAATATAACACCTGAACCAATTCGAAATTTGAGAAGAGATGAACACGGAATAATTCATGTTTTGCCGTCGAGCCGCAGAAAAAACATTGATACGAAATATTTGTTTCCTGTTCCGGATGATTCGCATTGGGCTCAAGTGCATTATTATGAAGAGAAGGAAAAAGTAGGTTTTTGTTGCTAAAAATTGAAACCGCCATGATGTTTTTCAGGTCGGAAATGTGTTCAAAGCTCCAAGTACATCAACGACATTTTCCATCGATGGACTAACTTCCCGAAGCGATACGAGTCGAATGTCATTGTCAGCAATGCCCGTTTCTATCAACTGGAGAACATCAGCTGTTCGTAATCAATTGGGCGATGGAATCACATTTGCAAGAGACAATGGAATAATCACATTGAAATGCAGGACAGAGAGCCCGATTTTTGTGCAATGTCCGCAGAGAGCGGAGTTGAGAGGCGAAATGTTGCACACAGTTTATAGATTACAAAAATCGGATGCTTATATGTCGGAAATGGTTGTACTGGATGAATCATATTTTACAGCTGTTCTTGCCAATAGACAACATCAAGGAAAAGAAGCGGTTTATGATTTAGAGGTTAGCTTGATTAATTAGAATTTTCAAGCTGATATTTAAATTTTTCAGAGATATTGCAAAACTCGGATATCTTTTGTTAAAGGGTTCGGATCGGATTATCCACGTCAAGCGATCACACAATGCCCATGTTGGGTGGAGATTGCGTTTCTTCCGCAATTGGCACAAATTGATGGGGTATGTTTTTAGCATGAACTTATTCTTAAAGGAGGGCTTTACGGAGATAATAAATGTACCTTAAATGAAAATAGACTTCATTCTTATTCCAAATCTGTTTTTAAAATTTTCTAAAACCACCTAGAAGCCGAGAAAACGCGCCGCAAAACAATGACCTAGAAAAAGGAGCCATCCGGCCGAACTTTTTCCAAAGAACTTTTTGTTTCGTTAATAAATGGTTATGAGGAATGCTTATATTCGTCTTTTCTTTTTTTTTGGATTTCTCATTCCCACGGACTAGTTTTCGCCGGTGGCCACTTTTTCTAGGCCATTGTTTTGAGGTGCGTTTTCTCGACTTCTAGGTGGTTTTAGAAAATTTTAAAAACAGATTTGAAATGAGTATGAATTCTATTTTCATCCCAGATGCATTCACTATCCCTCCACTAGTGACTTTCAATGCGAAATTTTTTTTCAAAATTCAGTGAAAAAATCCATACAAAAATCTTCTTGAAATAAATATATTTTTTTAATTTTCAGGTTTGCCGAAAACTTTGCCAAGAGATGGAGTTCGATCCCGACAGTTATTCATAATTTTCTTGCCATATTTATTTTTTAAATCTTGTTTTTTAAATTAAAATCATCAAAATAAAAATTAGGTGATTTATTAAATACTTATTTTTTGTTTTCACCAGTCAAATTATCAAAATAATTATTAAATATAAAAAAATAGTTAGTAACCGTATGGGCGCCATTATGAGCATTTTGATGAAATAAGTTAGTAGAATAATTTAAAATTAAAGATAATGAAGATAATCGAAACTATTTGAAGAATTTACGATTCTTACACGAATCGATAAAGTGGTAGATGAGTTCACAGGTGGCGGTTGGGGCGTATAGCTAAAAATAGAGAATTTGAATGAAAGGGTTTTTTGGAATTTTGAAGTAAATTTCATCCAACATTTGAGAAATTCTCGTTGGAAATAATTATTAAAAATATTTTCAGATATCTTGTCTTATTAAGAAAACTGTACCTGTAAAAATGAGCAGTTTCCTCTGGCCCATGTCGAAACATCTTTTATTCCGAAACTTGTCGCCATTTTCTTGATTTTTGAGCAACTTTCTTCAGTAGCTTCTTGCATTTCCTTCAATTTTTCAGTTGTTATGATTAAAACAATATTTTCAAACAAACCTGTGCGTTTGATTGTACTATTGGTTTCATTTTCAGCACTTCTCCGCCTATTGTCACACTATTTGCTTGTGGGAGTTGTTGTGGGGGTTGTTGTGGAACGACTGCTGGAGGTTGAACCGGTGGAGCAGCAGCCAATGGTACTGGATTCTGTTGCTGTGCTCTCATATGTACGGCCGGTGGTGCTAATGCCATCGGATGGTTCAAAGAAGATTGCGGTGGAGACTGCAAAGTGGCTGCAGGGAGTGGAACTCCCCCAGATAGTGGGGCTGTGGGGGGTGAATGGTGGACTGGGAGGGTTCGAGAATGCCAGTTTTTGTGGCGGAGGTTTTTCAATGAACGGAGAGGACTGAGATCTCGCGTTATTTGACGACGTGGGGAGCCGCGGTCAAATAGCTGCTCGTCTGAAAACTCGTCATTGTAGATGAGTGGACGACGGCGATGATTCCGAAGGGCTGGAAAACATTTGTTTCTGCATGGTTTTGGCAAAGTTGTGATAAAGGAAAGTTCTAATTCCCTTAAGAAACTGTTGAAAACCAGTAATTAAAAAAAATAGTTTTTGGAAAAGTCAAGAAAATTCAAATTGTTGTTTTTCTCGCAAAAAAGTACATGAACGTACGGCGGGAATTTGAAAACAATTTTTTAAAATTAAAATTTTTATTTTTTTCAACTTCCGAACGCTGAATAAAAGGAGTTTTTCTTTGTTATTTCTAGAATTTTGATAAGAAGACGATTTTTTTACAATTAAATTAATTTAGGGTAGAAATAACTGACACCCTGTCTTTAACTGTTTGAAATTTTGAAACAATCGTAACCCGGTTCAGTCTGATCAGTGGAAATTGAAAATTTGAGTACTTAATATTTTGTCTATTTTTCACATTAAAAAAAATACAAACGTATTTTCCAGCTTGAACCGAGCTATGCACTCTATACCCGTGATTCAACTACTTACGTCTTCTATATGGCCGATAAAAAGAGACATCTTCATATTCCTCAAATTGTTCTTCATCGTATGGCATGTTTCTTACACCACCAGCACGTGCACCCGGTGGAGCATACTCATCGTAATCATCTTTACTGAAACTCCCCAAATTCATTTATAAATTATCTTAAGAATCTAAAAACCTATATCCCCCTGATGGGGCTTTCTGTGCTCTGATAGGATTGTATAATGTTGGTGTTGGCTCAGCCGTAGTTTGCTCAATCTTCTGTTGTGTTGACAATAAGACTGGATGTTCTGTTACAGGTTCCATCAATTGAGATGGAGGCTCGGTTACACGGTTTTCTTCTTTTTTCTTCAAATACATTTCCTCAATAATTCTGTCAGCTTCTTCATCATTCAATTCATCTAAGGGCTTTGTTTCAGTTGTGGTTGTTTGAGCTTCTGTTGTTGATGGAACGGGAGGTGTTTTCTGTTTTTCGAATTCATCGTCATTTTGATGTTTGTTATTCAGCGCTATTGTCACTTTTCGTGCCGGTTTTCGGCGGATATCGTGTTCAACCGTTGTTCGATATGACTTAATTATCAATTTTTTTCAATTAATTGTTTGTTTTTTCTTAATTACCGGTGGCTTTGTTGTCGTTGTGAACTTTTGACCTTGGTATGATTCGACGGTTTTGCCGAATGAATCTAATGTGACATATTCTTCAACGCATTTGTACCTGAAAAAAATCAATTTCAATAACTAGAGTCATTTACATGTTTAAAAAAAAACCTCTTGACAGTCCTCGGCCCACTTCCTTGTTTTTTCATCATTGCCGCATTCAATCGTTGTTCATAACGTTGAAGAAAATTGGGTGTAAATGTGTAGATAGTGGGTAGTAATAATAAAAAGAGTATACTTTTTGAGGAGATCATCTGGAATTTGGATTTTTTGATTGGGATCAAATATTTTGATAAATGTGAAAAACGACTAGAGAGCCGGAAAAAAGCCGGTAGTGGTTGAAAATGTATTTCTCAATTAGTAATACACATAATCTGTAACGATGGAAAACAAAAACCAAAGCGTGACACCGTGTCTTCAAAATGGACCGTTTCCAATATCCTTAGATTTTTTCATCGATAAAAATAATAAAATAATATTTTTTGGGAGTTGACAGGAAAAAAACAAGAAGTTGACAGGAAAAAAACTGTAAAACACAAATCACATGGGCTAGAAGCCCGAAATTGTCTACAATTTCAAAGTAATGTTAATAAGCTTATTCGGGGGTTAATCCGCATGTATTTCTTCCCAACAAAAAGAACAAGTTCGAAATTCTATGAAAAGGAGTGTCGAATGTCTAGAACTAAGAACAATTTCGAGGTTCTAAAGGTCACATAGGAAAAACACGCTAAACGTACTTACTCGTTCATTCTCAAGCGCGGATCATGTATTTACACCAAAATGGTTAGTTAATATACTGATTCATCACTTACAAAGTATTCGACAGTTAATACACTCTCGAATACTTTGTAAGTGATGAATCAGTTCATTAAGAACAGATAGGGAAGTTTACCAGGAGGTTCCTGAGACCCTGAGTCAGAATAAACGAACTTCGCCATTTTGAATTTGCTCCAATACAACCCTAAACTCACCCTCAATTATAGGAACACTTGGGGTTTTCATTCATTTTCATATTTCTCTCGATATTTGAATACCTATACAGGCAAACGCATTTTTTGAAATTTCCTTTTGTGGTACACGAAAAAAACAGTTTTACAAACGAAGGCGGCGAAATGGCCTAACAATTGCAACTCTCTCACGCTTGGTCCATCAGTTAGGCCATCTCGGCCCCTTCGTTTGTAAATTTGTTTTTTTCTTGTTTTTAGTTGTATAGCTTTTCAAATATCGCAGAGAAGGTAAAAATGGAATAGAAACGCAAAATCAGTAAAGAATCCCATCGACCCGCTGATTTCTACTTCAAATAAAAACCAAAAATAAATAGGGGAATAAATAAAAAGCATAAAACTGTGTGAATACATGTCTATACATATATTTTTATTTGGACATGATAATTACAAAAAATGAAGGTAATAATCTGGGTGGAATAAAAATATGAAAACGATGTCCCATAATGTCTCGTCACAGCTTCAACGTAGTATATGTGAGAGTTTAAAATGGAAAGTTTCGAGACAACAAAAGTTAAGTACATAATTAGCTTTTGAGGAACGCGCATGGAAGGGGATATTGGTTTCGAAATGTAACATATTTATTGTGTGTTTCTCTATTCTTATTCGATGAAAAGAAAACATGTGAAATGAAGTGAATAAACCGAAAATTGGTACCGGAAAAAGAGAAGTGTGATTGAAAACCAAAAAAGGAGAGAGAGAGAGAGATCGATGGGGTGGGGGGCGGGGAGGAGCATTCACTAATTTAATTGTGATCTCATTTCACTATTATGATTATTCTTCTTTTATTTGTCTGTTTGGATAATGGTTGAGATTTGATTCGCGGAGGGATTAATTGGTTGACCTCAGGAAAATGAGAGAAAATTACTAATATAATATCAAAACCGGAAAAAAAACACGAAGGTTTTTGCAGGAAGAGGGTCATTTTACTTTTTATTTTCGATAGTCATCAATGAATGATAAGTCTGAGGAAGAATAGAAAAGAAAACGGTTATAATGTAATTCATTTGGGAAATTTTTGGCTAGATGGGAAAGGGGTTATCAAGAATCTGGATTACTGTAGATCATGTCGGAAGATTTTGGAGTTATTTTAAAGATGCCATTTACAAAGAAAACAGAATTTTTGTTTTCACTTCATTTTAAGTCATTAATAAAATTCATATATTTTAGTTAATAAAGTTCAACGAAATTTTTGCACAATCTCATAAATCAATTACCTATTATGTGAAGATTTCTCAGCATCCTACGCCCCGAAAGCATAGGTTAGGTGTCTCATATTCTAATGGACCTATTCAGAAACTAAAAATGCTGCAAAAATTGCAACAAATTACAAGAACTTACAATTTAAGCAGCCGATTTAGAGGAAATCTACGGTAATCGTTGCGAGACCATCAAATGTTCTTATCGCTGCGAGACCGGGACACATTTCACCGGTGTGCGTCCATAATTGCGGAAAATACGGTCAAGAGCCGTTTTTCTTTGAAGAAGACGTTTGCTTTATCAACCAACACTATATTGTAGTTTTCGCGGAAAAATTTTGCAAAATCATACTTCACAAGATGCCCGGAGTTCCCACAAACATTATGAAGGTAAAGGGGATTCTCGTGGATGCTTTCGAAGGTTTTTAATCCATATTGTTCATAAAGAAAATCAATTTTTACAAATGAACGATCTTATAATCACAAACAACACCTAATGAAGCAAACAGCCAAATACGATTAGAACGAAATGAATAATTCTAGGAATGAAACATGATTTTAAATAGGATCAAAAACTAATTATACAAATAACAAGTTTTAATAACGGTCTAAAAGTTCAAAAAACAACGCAAACTTCAAGAAAACAAATATATAAGGAAAAACTAGTGACCACGAGAAAGGACGATATAAATGAGAATTCGTGTACATACAAACAGAATAATATATCTCCTATCCGGTGTTCACTATTATTAGCTTTGTATACATCATAAACTGTTTCGTTGAGTCTTTTTTCACTATTCACCAATTATAAGATTTGGTACCACGTATTTCAAGACAATGTCCGTTGTCGGACCAAAACACAACTTTTGTGGGAACTTCCGAAGAATAAAATGGTTCAAAAATCAGCTTTATCTTGGATAATTATGGGTTCAAACGGATTTGGGAAGCACCCGCGAGTTTTCCTACTAAAGTGTGGTCTATTCCGCGGGTTTCACTTTTCGGGATTTTTGTTCGAAATTATTCATTCACGATGAGGTGGGAGTGAGAGGCTGAGGTTTGGCATAAAAAAGGGAAAATTGTTTTGATGACAATTAGTGAGAAATAGGTTTATGATTTTTGGTGGGAGAATGAAAGGAGAAAAATAACGGTAGCTGAACTGAAGATGAATATGGAGAAAAAAGGTTCGATGCACTATTACTGCCATAAATGGAAGTTACACCCGTGAGAAAATCTTTATTTCCGACATCCGGAATCCGATCTTAAATCGATGCATATTTGTTGAAAGTTAATGATATTTTTAGAAATACATCCTTACTAGTTGCCAGTAGTTTAAAAGATTAAAATTGCTTTGATATTTCATAACATTACCCATCTTCAACCATTTTCAAAGTTCAGAACGTTTTTTATGAAGGAGTTAGAAAAATTTTGGTTCTGTCATTCTCGATCAGTCTTCTAGTAAATCATAATAAAAATATAGCGATCATGAGCAAAACTTTGTCAATTGCATTTTTATAACACATGAACGTAAGTACCTCACATTCTAAAGTTGAAATAAAATTTTTTGAGGTACCAGATCGATAATTATGAACTGTCAAACATGAACGAAAATTCCAAAATTCTTGACGTTAGGCATAGAAAACCGAGGTAGATTCACGAAAATGTTAGTATTTATAAAATGGCTCGGTTTTCATGAGCGTAACTTTAAGTACAGTTTAAAAAATATTTTTTCTACTAGAATCATCAGCAGTTATTTGTTTTTCTAAGCACCATAATTTTTAGCAACTCGACAAAGTAGCGACGAATACTTAGTAGCCACCCTGTAGTATCAATAAGTCAAACAGAGAGTTCAAATCTAGGGGAAATTATTCGACTGAAAATTGGAAACAAAAAGATGGGGAAGTACTTGAAATTTCTATATATACGGTACAAATTTAGGTTATCATCGTGAGAAAAAAGCTTCTTAAAGGTCGGTTGTTTTTTTTTGCAAAAAAAAAGTGATACGAATTGAAGGAATCAATTAAGTGAATAGCCTTGAGGTGTGAGAACGATATGGGAACTTTTTAGAAATGAGTAGCTCATTTGGGATACCCTTAACTTTGAAAATGCAGAAAAAGCGTCCCAAATTCATATAACGATTTAGCGTAGGTAGAGAAATGTGTTTAAAAAACGAGTCAAAGTAATAATTTACAGTAATTTCTGAGAATAACCCATTTACCTTCAGACCAGGGTCACTGGTATTTTAATGTTCTTTTTTGGTTAACTTCTTACAAATATAGCGTCTCCGAATTTTAATTATCTAAACTGGGAAGTTCGAATATAATCGAGCTCAATTCGAAACTTTTATTATCGTTGTTTTGTTCCTGCGATTTGCCGACAATCACAAAACACGTATTTCAAAATACAAGTATCGGGAAGTGTTCAAAACTAGAAACATTAATCTTCGTCTTTATTTTTCGAGAAAGTATCAAAAAGCGGGAATGAACAATGGTTTGATGTTTGGAGGATGTTTCATTGAAACATAAAATAGGTATCTATTGTGGTCTTTTGTGAGGAACGCCGTTCTCATTAAAATTAGAATTTTGTGAACTAGCAAGTACCATGTCTTTAAGAATCGATGACTATGAAACTATAAAATTAGATTTTAAAAAATAATTAAAAATTTCCGGGAAAATCAATAAAATATAAGATTTAGCTAAGGATTTCCTTTTAATTCGCCGATTGGCACACTGAAATAGCTTTGAAATATTCAAATAGGTTCGGGATATAGCTTCACAAAAATGGATCTTCAAAAGTCCAGCTGAAAGATTACATGTCCGACTGATTTTTCAGTTACATTTCGAATTGCCAAAAAAGTACCGGTCTGGTGAAGATCGATTTTTGCGAAACTATATCCCAAACCTATTTGAATAATAAAAAGTAATAAAAATAAGATATTTCGTAATTTTTGCAGAATAAGTCAATTGCAACATTTGCGCTCAAAGACCAGAAATGTCCAACCAATTGACCGTTTTGGTGTCAATTGAGATTCCAAGAAATAATAATAATAAATACAAAACATTTTTCCTTTCTCGTTGAAATTTTTCAAGTAGTTTTATATCTTCCTATTTCCTAATAGAGGCAAAAGTGAAAATTTAGACTTATTATTATAGGTCTCGAGCCTGTCAAGACGGTGAGAATGAAGAATTTGAGTGAAACATTAAAATATCGAACAATTGCCGGAAGATTTGGAAACTAAAATGCATCTCGCCGATAAAATACGAATATAGATTGTTTCTTTGGTTTTTGGCCAAATAAATAAACGATTTTTTTATACATTTTATGATGCAAATCAATTGGCGGAGAGAGGCTATTATGAAAGGATACACAACAATTCTGCAGAAAAATGACTGGCTAACAATCTGCAGAAATGGACCTGTTATTCGAGACGGTTTTATGCCGTTTTAGCGGTTTATATGGCTTTTATGCAAAGATTGCTTTATGGTAATTATCGGTACGTTCTCTCGGTTCTTCGAATTGGCTAATTGGTCATAATCATTTTATGACGAATATGTTTTTTGTGTATACATATCCATCATGTTTTATGGATGTGGAAGCTCTTTGAAGATCAGAAATCGTCGAAGTTTTGGAAACATCGGAATATTAAACAACATTCAAACTTTCGAGAACTTCAATTGAGAAATAACTTAAAGACATGATTCCACTAAAACGTTAATGTTCTCCCTGCTCAGCTTGGCCTTCTGGAACATTTTGCGAAATTTTATCCGAATTCTGTGCATAACTATAATAAAATTATACTGAAAAATAAATGTTTAATAAATTAGATGTTTATTAATTGTAAAGTTCAAACAAAAACAAGATATTAAAGTGGAAACTGAGGAAGGGAATCATTTCTGTAAGGTTTTGTTGAGGTATCCTGATAGCCTTCTTTCGCCCATGGTGCTCTCTCTGCAGAGCAGAAAAAGAAGAAGATGATATTGGCGATTAAGAGGAAAACTGCATGAACGATGAATAGAGTTGACCAGGAAGCTGAAAATACAGAAAATCTTCACGTTTCTAGTAGACTTGCTCTTTGAATGTTTATTTTTTTGATTGTTTCAATATTATTGGTTGAAATTTTTACCTTAGGCTCTTTGTGAACTGATGTGATCAGTTGAACATATTCTAATTTGCTGGTGACGATACATTTACTTTTAACTTTTATTACCTCATTTCGAAGATAGAATTTTTGAGTAGTACCTTTCATTTTGGATATACTCAGAAAAAACGGCGTGTTTCGGCGAGCCCGCTCTCATGCGTTCCACGGACGGACTCGCTGAAACACGCCGTTTTTTTCTCTGAGTATACGCTCAAACTAACAGTTATTTCACAAGTGATTCACAATCTTTAAAGTATTTCATTGTCTATTAATTTCTCCATTTTCTCTGGCCGAATTAAATGAGAACAAAAATTGAAAATAACAGTGTTGTTTTTTTTTTCAAAACTTTAACTCGGTTAAGCTTTAGAAACAGACACATCTCAGAGAAAAACGGCGTGTTTCGGCGAGGCCGCTCTCATTCGCGCGTAATGCGCGGGCCCGATCTCTAATTATCAAAAACTAAATCATCGCATTATCAGTTATTATTTTAAAAAAAAACAACATTTAAAACAACATTTTAAAAAAAACATTCGAACTTACCATAATCAGTGTTTTTTGCGATCAAAACATTCAAAAGTGACGAGAAAAACATCGCAGTCGAATTGACAATAAAAATATTGACGAGTAGGAATAAGTGCAGATGACCGGATCGGATCTGATTCATTCGTAGGTGTCCAGCATAGGAGCAACCGAGTAGAGATGATGCCAAAATGTACATCACCTGAAAAAATAATAAATTGAAATTGAAATTTGCAATTTTCGCCGACCGTTACAACATATGTATGTTCAACTGGATCGAAAAGTCCCAACGCGAACAGAAATAGTCCGCATGTCAAAAAGGAAACAGTGTTGAAAAATCGCATTTTGTTCCGCTCTTCATTCGCAAGTTTTTCATAGAGATAAATCGATGAAATTGATGTGAAAATGTTCAAAATTGGAGGGATAATTGTGAGATATGATGAAGAAACTTCAGAATATCCAACAACTTTGTGGAAAAATGTAGGTCCAAATTGATAAAATAATTGTAGGGCGCATCCATAAGCGAATGATGTGAAGAAAATCACCCATATACGGAAGTCTTGATAAATCGAAAGGTACGGTATTTTAAGATCAAATGTTCGTGAACGAGTTCGTTCATATTCGAACATGGCCTTCAAGAAAAATAATAGATTTTAAAATAAATTTAATCCATTCACATTACAAAATCCTATCGTTGCGGCTCTTTCCTTGAAATCTTCGTCAAAATGAATCAATACGAAAACAAAGAAAATAATAAGAATTGAAATAGATGCTCCATAATGTGCCGAATGCCATCCAAGTGACGAATTCGCGAGATGGGAAGTGATTGGATGAACAAAAATTTCAGAAATATGCGAATATGCGAAAACAATTATAGGAACAGCAATATGATCAAATGGTAAGAATACGGATAATTTGCAGACATATGGAATGAACGCCGCGAGAGAGACACCTGAAAAGAAAATCAATGGAATATGTGAACACGAAATGAATACCTTGAAGAATGCGGAGAATAATTGCTAGAAGGTATGTTTTTGCATTCACACAGATTGGGAAAAACACAGAAGGGATTATGCTTAAAATCGCGCACATGACGAAGCTTCTTCTGAAGTTTCAAAAAATTAGAAAAAAACAATCCTTCGATCTCATTACCTGAATCCCATATGATTGTAAGCATACGTTATAGGTGCTGCCGCGATTACTGTTCCAACAGAAGTTACAGTAATCAAGGACTCTTTCTGTGGATTTGACAAGTAGTAAACATATTTAACAACAACGTCACGAGGTGTTGCAGAATCCGCGTCATATTGTGAATCGATTTCTTCGTAGACTGAAAATGATGATGATGATGCAACGAAATTTGAATTTTTTAATGGATCTGTGCAGAAATTAAAAAAAATAGAACATTCGATGAGGAAATTGAGATTTAAAAAAATGGCAGTTTCTGCATAGATTTATTTTAATTTCAGCACAAACATTTAAAGAGTTCGATTCAAATATAGTTCCAAGTCACATCTCAAAATAAAACCCACTATCAAGCGTCGATACATTCCGAAATTCGTGCAAATAATTAATTGTCGTTTGATAAACCGTTGGATTTGAATAAATCGAGCAGATACAAAGCGTACAAAAGAATAAAAAGAAAAACGGAATTTGTTTTATGCGAGGATGTTGTCGCAGTTCGTCTTGATCCACTGATCTTTCACGTACCCCGCCATTTGGGGTAATCGTGCTCATTTCAAAAGATTTTTAGCGAAAAAACAATCAATAGAATTGCAGAAACGAAATAAAAAATTTTGTATAAAATCAAAAACTCAACTTTCGTCGGATTGATTTGCATAATCGTAATCTTTTCAAAACCTGTCATGCTATGTTTTGATTGTTTATTTCAGAGAACCTATTTTTGAAAAGATGATAATTGGAAACCACTTTGTGAGTCACTTTCTCAACAATGATTAATTTCTAATGACATCAAGTCAGTTTTATGACCAATTTTGCGACATGTTACTTTTTTTCAACTTTTGAAGTACAGGTCTGTTATCACCATGCACCTTTATGCTATATAAATAATGATAAGTTTATATTGAAACTTCGTTTTACAAAAAATGTTGAACATTTCATTGATTGCTCTCTTTTTATTTTTCGGAAGCAGTCAACAACTAACTTATAGTAAGTTTTAAAATGAAAATTTCAGAAAATAATAAATATTTTCTAGCTTGCCATAGCCAAAGGATCACTGTTCCTGCAAATATTTCGGAGGTGCAATGGATACCTAGTCGTACCGATAATAGTACATATTTCGCAAAAAAACAAAGTTGCTTGTTTGAGGTTTCATATCGAAAAACAAGGATTTAGGATAAAATAAATTCTATTTTCAGTTCATTGTGCCACAAGAATACAGTGTTTTTATAGCGCTTAACTACATTCCAACTTCTGATTCTTCATTGATTTTGGTGGATTACAACAATATTTCCGAAACGTGAGTTGTGAAGTTTTTTTCTCACAAGATTTAAAACAAAAAATTTTGTTGAAAAACACAATTTTTGGTCCGATTTTTCGATTTTAAAGACAATGTGCCACTTCATATAGTTTTAAATTTTAAACGGATCTTTTTCAAATTCCTATTTTATCAGCCTTCGCAATGAAACCAATCAACCACATTTCCTTGTCAGTCCTGGTGGAAAACTTTACTTCAGCACTTACGAAAGTGAAACACTCTTTAAGTTTGTTTTTCAGTACTTCAAGAGTAATAGTCTTCTATCATTGATTCTTTAATCAGATTATTTATTCAGGAGACGACACATTTGATCCATTCACTGACAATGTAACAATTTCCAACTCTCAACCACGAATTTATGCCGCGGAACAGAGACTGCCATTGGTTATTACCGCTGAAACAAGAGTCTCGATTGTTGCGTTCCAACCAACATATCCTACATTTGTTTATTATATGAGATCAATTGTTGTCTACGACGGACCGGATTGGAATTCTACATGTCTCGGGGATTTGTATCAGTTAATGACAAGTAATAAACAATGGGTTTCGAGTGGAAATCAAATGACACTTTATTCACTATATCCTTTTGGGTTTTCAGCAATGGTTATATTTCAAGATTATGAAAGTTGGTTTCATGCTCGATTATTGATCGTTGAATTTATATTTTTAGACACCAAAACGTTGACGAATTATCGAGCAATTATCTGTTATGATAACAATTTCTGCCCTGCCACTATCGATGCTAGAAATGGTCCTGCAGCGGTCTCTACATTAATTGGGTATACAAATGCAGAATATTTGACAAAAGCGGTGATTGATAGCAATGCAAAATTAGATGTTTACATGGGTGGGATGATGAAAGATAAATCGAATTTGATAGTATCATACAAGTATAAAAATTAAAAAAAAAGACAATCAAACTGAATAAGGACGTTTCAGCTACAATGACACGTCAAACAGTTTCCCACAAGAGTTTCTAGGAAACCTTCGAACTTATGTAGTTACGTCCGGTGTTGGATACTTGGATTTCTCAAGGAATTCAGCGATTTCAAATTTCGACAAAGCTTATGCTGGGAGGAAAGGATTCATCGCATCTCGTTTTTATAAAGCTGGACCTGTTCTGACATCTCAAAGTGTGAATGACTTCATTTCTGGAGTATCAGCAGGTGAGGATGAACGCATTTATTCGTTTTTGTTACCTAAAAATTGGAAATTTTTCGAGAAAAAAACACTCGAAACAATTCTATATGTAGAAAAAAATAGTATTCATTTAGTATATAGAGAAGATAAAAATCTTAGTACTCAAATGAAGTTATAATTTCCAGCCGGTAGCAAAACATACAAATATATTGTCAACTTGAAAGAAGCGGATTTTGTACAAAACACAACTTTGGAAATCAGAATTTCTGGAAACTCAAAGCAGGAATATTCTCAAGTGTGAGTTACAATAGTTACATAATATTTATTATTCCATGAAATATTTTCAGTTTTTCAAAGCAAAATATGCCGTCATTTAACTCAAAAATCGAAGCATACGGAACACAACTCTTCGTGAGCTATAAAGCTTACAGCTATCAAACAACCGGTTTTTATTTGGATTATGAAATTCAAAATTCTTCCATTTCAACTGGATTTGTCTTAATATTCATTTTTGCAATTTTAAAATATTTATTTTAAGTATAACTTATTGTACCCTTTCAGAAAATGTATGTAAATGAAATAATTTAATGCAAATGAAGTTTTTAGTGACACATGCTATGTCTTTATCAGTAAAAAAAAATAAAAGTGTAAGTCGAGAGGCTTAGCTGAAAATTTGACGGGTTTTGGTTCATTTTATAATAATTCAACACCATGTTTCTTATTTTATTGTTAGGATTTTTTCCAATTTCTATTCAAGCTTTATTCGAAAGTAAGTACCGAAAAAATATTTTATTTAATCATCCTCAAATTGTAGCATGTAATGGAACACACATAATAAAGTACGACTCGGACAGCAATGATCACTACTATTTTCCAACGTTGTGGAATGAAAACATATCGCAACCGGAACAAAGGTTGGGACAATCATGCAACTGGCAAATTCGGATTCCTGATGGTTATTATGTTCATTTCACGATGAAAGTGGATGTTAACAGTGATGCATCATTGAAGCTAGTACCTTCGAATGGAAAAAATGAGACGTTTGTTTGTGAATTATTGTTGTTTCGTTCAATTTAAACATTTTCAGAGTAATGTCAAGTTACTTACAACCATTCATTTTTGTTTCACCAATGTTTCAAATTCAATTTTACACTGGGAGTTCACTTCCAGCTAGCTCTATTGGTTTCAAAGTGGTTTGGATCAAATGTAAGGTTTATTGGCATTTTGTGGGAAGTATATACTGTACTCACTTAGAAGTTCTGAAGATATTATCGACTCGTTTTATACTTCGAAGTTTCATTTCAGTCCCTTCCTTTAACTCATATGATTACTTCATTGATTCTCACGCAAATCCCCTGGTCATTAAATCTGATTCAATGACTGTTCCGCTTGTATTCAATTCAACGAACAGAGTTTCGTTGGTATCGTTTGCCCCAGAAGAACCAGATTGTATTTCCGAACTACGATTATACGGTGTATGGGATGGACCAAACTGGAATTCAACATTCCTTGGAACATTATACCAAGTTGCTCGATCAAATAAACAATTGGTATCATCTAACAATTCTTTGACAGTCTTCAAATTCAACGATCAAACAACGGCAAGCAGTTATTTCATGTTACAGGATTATTCAAGTATCACTATCAAATTCAAATTTTTTTCAACCTGATTTTTTTTCAGACGTTGACGATCTAGAAGAATTTAAAGCAGTTGTCTGCGTATCTGATACCACTTGCCCAGTAACACTGTTTGCTCCGAATACTGCCGCAGCAATGGTTACTTTGAGTCATGATCAAAATATGGAATTTATGACAGATGCTATATTGAATGTATTTATGAAAAAAAAAAACTAGGGATTGTTTTTGATTTTTGGAGTTTGTAGGATACAATTTTAAATGTCTACGATGGTGGAAGACTGAAATCGAATGAATCGAACTTGATTGCAACTTACAGGTAAACCAACTTAATCAGGTTTTAAAAAAATTAAATCAGGTAAAAATCGGTCCGCGGACCCAATAAGTGGTTTATAAATTTAAAAAAAAACTAGAAACGCTGAAAAAAAAGTCCTACTATTTTAACTATAATAGATTTCAGCTCCACATCACTGAAAGTCGGATTACCCCAAAAATTCCAAGGTTACATGCACACATATGTAATCAATAAAGGATCTGCCATTCTTCAGTTAGCGAAGCAATCTCGTAAACTGTTTATTTATTTTCTTAAATAATTTCAGTTATAATTTTTCAGAAAACTGGAACGATGTTGCCAATGGAAGGCAAGGTTTCATCACATCTAGGAATTATAAAACTTTATCAGTTGTGCAGAATGTGTTTGAACAAATTGGGGAACCATGTATCTTAAACTGATTTTTATAGGATTCATATATTCTTTTCAGCTTCTGAATGTGAATATAATTTAAAACTTCGAATTAGAGATGACATAGATCTGAGGAATTCAACAACTCTTTCTATTGTCTTTTATAAACAATTTGACCCAAATCTGGTTGAATATTTGTGAGTTTTTTTATATCAATTAAATCGAGATTATTCTTTTTGAAGATTCTCAAACACATCTTCACCACCAAATAATTTAATCATCGAAAATGGTACAAGCTTCTCAGTGAATTATACAACTAATAATATGGAAACATTTGGATTTTACATGGATTTTAGTATTCAACGGGTTCAAACTTCAGGATCTCATAAATACGAAATATTTCTAGCTGTAATAACTACCATTTCGTTTACTTTCTCCTCTTATTTTTAATATTATCGATTTTTCATTTATAATTATTAGAATCTTTGAACCAAAGAAATGTCTGTGAAAACAAGGTATTTTTTAAATTGAAATAAAATTCTTTTGGATCTTTGAATGAATTTATGAAGTAGTGGTGATTCGAATTAATTGTGTAAATCTAATAATAAAAAATTTTGGACCGCGTGTTCTCTGAATAACGAAAAAATATAAAACTCAGTTTCTTTTCATAAAAATTTGTCCACGAACGTATATTCTTATCAAAAGCACACACGCCGTTTTGATGACACATGTACGTATAAAAGCACTAAATTTTTAAAAGTTGGGTTTTATTAGACATGCTTTGGTATTTTATAGCTTTTCTCCTTATTTTACAAATCGATATTTCGGAGGCATTTGGTTTGAATAATTAGCTAATTTTCTAATTTTGAATCGTCAATTTTTTAGACTGTAATGGGGTGAATGTAGTGAATTTCCAATCGTTGGATTCTTACTTTTTCCCAACTGGCTGGAACCCAAATGAAACTCTACAGCTTTCTAATACCAATCAAAGATGTAAATGGACGGTTGATGTTCCTACTGGATATTTTGCCGTTGCAAAATTTTATCGCAATGATAGCTCGACGGCTACAGTTAGTGTCAAATATCAGAACCAATTGACAGCTGAATTGTAATACTAATTTTTATTGTTTTGAGCAACATCTTGTTTCAGAGTATTATCCAATGACACTAACCCATTTTATTTCACATCTCCCGATTTTGAGATTTCGCTGAATGTTGATAACGATGTTATTGGTTTTGGATTTCGGATTTATTGGGCTAAATGTAAGTTTAAAGGAGGGCTTTACAGAGATAATAAATACACGTTAATTGAAAATTGACTTCATTCTCATTCCAAATCAGTTTTTAAAATTTTCTAAGATCACCTAGAAGCTTAGAAAACACGCTTATAAATAATGGCCTAGAAAGAAGAGCCACCGGCGAAAACTAGTCCGCAGGCATAAAAAATACAAAATAAATTTAAAAACATAAATTTAAATTTTTAAAAACATAAAAAGTACTAATATAAGCATTCTGCATGACTATTTATCAACGAAAAAAGCTCATAGGAAAAAGTTCGGCCTTTTTCTACTTTTTCTAGGTCATTGTTTTGAGGCGCATTTTCTCAGCTTCTAGGTGGTTTTAGAACATTTTAAAAACAGATTTGGAATGAGAATGAAGTCTATTTTCATTAGCTGCTCCTTCTAAGGCGTAACGGTCGCGTTGCGAGGAAGTTCCCAACGATGCTATGCAAAACGAGCGGCCAGGAATTTTCGCCTTGACAATATCTTCAAATTGAACTTTCAGACACTGAAACCAAATCTGATTATATCAATTTAAACCCTGGTGAACCTCCAAGCGTATTTGTAGCCACCAACAACCCTATCGTTCTTCATGCAGAAACAAATGTACTCAAATCCAGAGAAATTATCACAATTATCGAAATTTTAAGGCATATGTGACAGTTTTCTCAACCGTAGATGCTTCCGATTTACATATTCTTCGTCAGAGTGCGGTCTTTGATGGTGAAAACATTAATTATCCATATTTGGGAAAGTAGGTGATATTTTCTAATAATAATTCATACCTCTTGTTTTTAGTTTTCTTCAAATTTATACATCTGGAAAATCATTAATCTCTACTGGAAACAATTTGACAATTTTTACATTTTTTCTCTACCAAGAATACCAAGATATTTTATTCATGGTTCAAGATGAATCTAGTAAAGTTTTCCAATTTTTTTTTAAAATTTAAATTTTTGAATTCAGATATTGATAATTTGAATCTTGATCGTTATACTGGCATGAATTGTGCAAATGAGCAGGAATGTCAGCTTATATTGGATGCTGAAAATGGAACAGCAGCGATTGTAACCTATGGGGATGATCCGGAATTCATCAAAATTGCAAATTTTGAAAATAATTCGACATTAGGGGTATATGGGAATCTAATAAATCCTGATAATTGCATTGTGAACTTCACGTAAGTTGAATTTAAACTTGATTTGTTTAAATACCTGTTTTCTGAAGGTATGACGAAATTGTGAGCAATCGATTCCCTCAAAAATTTGATTCCAAAGTCCGCCAATATTTTTTGGACAAAGGGAAGATGCAACTTTTCTTGGTTCGAAATCCGGCAGCAGGTATTGATTTTTTTTTTGAATAGTGAGAAAAAAAACTTGCCAAATATTTTCAGCGAAATGGTCAACACTTTTCGATGGAAGGTACGGGTTCGTACAATCACCAAATTATAAAATAAATACTGATCAACAGGATATTGATGAAGTTTTTTATGTCCCTGAAGGTTGCCATATTGATATTTTCAAATTGAATCACCGCATTTCTTTCAGATGTCGGTTTTTTGAAAATAACAATGGATATTTTGGACGTTGATTTTGCGGCTGATACAATTCTTGAAGTTTCAATTTATATGAACAATAATGTGATCTATGACCAGACGTAGTTTTGAATAATAAGAAGAGCATAAAATTTCTTTTTTTTCAGATTTTCAGCGACAAACAAAATCCCAGATAAAAGTATAATTGAATATGGAGATCAGGTGAAAATTCAATATTTGACTTATGGGAAGAAAACTACGGGATTCTCGTTGGCATTTTCTTCACAGTTTGGTAAGTGTTGTAAAAAATATAAAGAGGAAATTTTTTTTTAACTTTCAGATGGATCTTGGTCGTCGTCAGGATCTTCGGTGGAAACTACAACATCAATTTCTTCAGACTTATGTTCAACATGTTTTATTTCTTTTTTTATTTTCTTTGCTCTTTTATTAATTTGATTTGAGTTATCGGAAATGACTTTAAAAAAACTCACCTCATATTCATTTCGATCTTAATCAATTTTTAGTTTTTAATCTCATTTTGGCATAAAGTTTTCGCAGGATTCGCTTCGAGACCCAAACGATTAAATATGTGTCCATTTAAAAATAATAATGGAAAAATGAGTTCGTGTGTCTATATATTTGTGGAAATCTATTAGTTATGAGTTGAGCCGGAAAGGCCCAAAAAAAAGGCAAAAAAGTGAAAATTTCCAAAATGTTATTTTTTCGGCATTTACGGCCCTAAAACGGACATTATGGGCCAGTATGGGGAATTTGAACTGTTGGACGAAGTTTTAACGTTTCCGGATTACAATGTGACACCTGGATTATATTCATCGATCACGGCGAATGAAGAAAGTATTTGATGAGATAAAAGTTGAGAGAGTTGGCGATTAAGGAAAGAGAAGCGGAAAGAGAATTGCAAAACGGCGCCGGATACGGAAACATCGACATGGAATTGGGGTGTGCAGCCAGCTCCTGGGTTGCAACAAGTCTACTATGCTCCAGCTCCAGAGAGCACAATGACACTTCAGCAGGAAATGCCAATGCCAATGGTTCCTCAGCAACCCCAGCATTGATGGCTCCAGCAACAAGAAGAAGAAGCGGTCAGTAAAGTTAAGTGAAAGTGAAGCTGTCAAAATAAATTGCATCCCCCCTCCCGGTTTCATCCCCCCTCCCGGTTTTGTCAAAATAATATTAAAGCTTGTCAGTTAACACGATTCAAATTCAATGGCCTAAAATATGGCCTAAAATAATTTTTGGTGTAGCCTTGTCAGTATTGTCAAGATAAAAATTTCTGGCCGCTCGTTTTGCGGAGTGTCGTTGGGAATTTCCTCGCAACGCGCAAGACCAACTGAGAAATTTGAATTTGGGCGCGTTGCGAGGAAATTCCCAACGACAACGGCAAAGGCAAAACGAGCGGCCAGATCAGAATTAAATTTTAAAGACAGGGTGAAGAACATGATTAAAGTGTTATATTAGAATGTAGCGACCAGTTTAAACTCAAAAAAAAAACGAAAATGTCAAAGGGATTCTTTACTGATTTTGGGTTTCAATTTCATGCAGAGTGGAGGTCAATTTTCGGGGGACTAACCTAGGTAAGTTAGTCCCTCGAACGTAAAAACTTCTATGAAGATCCAACCAGTCAAATGAGCTTCTTGAAAGTTATTTTTTATCAACCAAAGAACGGTTATGTAAATATTCCGAACCATACTTTTACTGTGGCGATATAAACGTCGATAAAAAAATTGAAGTGCTTTTTTATAACATGATATCACAATAAAACTATTAATCTCTCTGATGATTGACCGAAAATAAAAGTATTAAAATATAAATAGGTAAAATGTCTTTTTTTGTTAATTGATAAGCATTTTTCTTTGGTGTAATTCTTATACAAAAATGAATCGATTATTATTAGGATTGTTTATTTTGTTACTAACATTTGAAAAATATTCAACATTCAGTGGGTTAAAATTTTTGAGGGGTTTTTGTATAAAATTAATCCTAGAATGCGAAGAAAATCTCACAATTCAACAGCCTGATGATGCTTCGAATGAAACAAAGACGGTATATTATCCAAGTAATACAACAACTCCACAGACCTATGATGCAGGTCAATTATGTAATTGGACGGTTAGATATTTATTCAAGAATGTCAATAAAAATGTAATTATATTTTCAGGTTATTGTGAAACCTGGTTATTATGCATTTCTTTCAATAACGACAACAACACCCCCATTGAATAACACATTACTCGTAATTGATTCCATTCAAAAAGCTTCAATGTAAGCATCTGTTTTTATGTCTATGATTTGTTAAAATTTTCCTTACAGCGTAAACTATGCCGATGCAGAGCCATTCTTCTTGTTAGGCCCCAGTTTTACTGTTATGTTGAACGCCACTGTTGAAGGGAAGCTTCTGTTCAGAATTAATTGGGCTAAATGTAAGAAAATCTGAAAATTATAATTATACTCTGTTGTATACTGTGTTCATATGAGGTTTTGAGTCGTGACATAGAAATTTTGTTGGAGATAAGAACGTTAGATTCGAAAAAAAACAGATAAAATTAGACCCCTTTTAAAAATTAGATCTTACACTAAACTCTCAAGTTATAATTACGAATTCCAGTAGGATTAAAATTAGTATCGACTACTATTTCAGTCCCTGATTTTAACCCACAATTCTACAACGTCAAATCAAACGGCGAACTAATTGTTCTTACCTCTATCAACCTTGCAAATGCAACGGTTATCACAGCTGATACTCAAGTATCACTTGTCGCAATGTACACTGAACCACTCAAGTTGTTGTATTATCTAAGAACTTGTATGGTTTTTGATGGTCCGACTTGGAATTCGACATTTTTGGGAAAGTATGGCTCACTTAATTTCTAACAAAAATAACCGAGCTCATTCAGTTTGTATGACGCACTTCAATCCCATCAACAATTGGTATCATCTGGAAAACAAATGACATTGTATCAAGTGTTCGAACCAGGAAGTCAGCTTGGAAATCCAATCATAATACAAGATTATTCTAGTACATTTTTCTCTACAATTTCAGACGAATAGACTAAATTTCAGACACAAGAAATTTTGTTCAATACGATGGAATAGAGTGCCTTTCTAGTACATTTTGTCCAATGGCTCTTAATGCTGTAAATGGAACGGCGGCAGCTGTAACAATATCGAACTCTTCTCGTTATTTAAAGATATTGGAATTTTCGAAAAATTCTACTCTCACGGTTTACAATGGTGCGCTTCTTGATTCAAATATCATTGCAACATACGAGTGAGTAAAAATAAATCCGATTATAAGATAACTCTTCTATGAATAAGTGCTCACCTGAAATTTCTAATCATACCCAAAAAACGTAGGGTTTGTTTATTTTAAGTGAATATTTTAAGTTCTGAGAGTTCCAAAAGAATTCCTCAACAATTCAATGGGATTGTGACAACATTTACATTGGACTCTTCGAGCGCAATTATAGAATTATCTGAAGATAGTGTTAATGGTAAGTTTAAATAAGTTTTTAAATTTAAATCACTTTTTTCCAGCCAAATGGTCTGCGCCTTTCGATGGAAGAAGAGGATTTATCGCTTCAAAAAATGTTGCTATTTTATCTACAGACCAAGACATTTCAGAAAGTTTTATAGGAAGTACAACCATTCTCCTTTGTTTAAAATTATTCATGACGTATTCATTTTCAGCTGATCAATACAATTTCACAACTTTAATTAAAAATAACGGGTTGATTGGAAGTTCATCACTGAGAATTTATATTTCTAGCGGAGAAAATGCAGTCTATGATAAGACGTGGATCAAAAAAATCTTTATAAAATATTCAAGAAAAACTTTTTTTCAGATTCTTAAAAACTAGCAACGATATTCCACAATTGTTGACTGTTCAAGGCGATTCATACAAACTTGATTACAAAACAAATGGTGAAAACACAACGGGAGTTTATGTCGAGTTTACAATGGATAAAATCAATTCTTCGCCAAAATTTTGCGCATTCTTTATGATTTTGTTGGCTACGCTGGGTGTTTGAATAAATTTTTCGAAAATACGGAAACTCTTTGCTTATACTCAGGGAAAGCAATGCACCGGAACATTCCCATTTTGTTCGGGACTGCACCGAAATTTGTCCCGGGACGCGTCCCGGGGCAAAACCCGGATAAAACTGTGCAGTCCCGGACAAAATTTGGACGGTTCGATGCAAATAAATGTCTCGCCGCCTGCGTCGTGTGGGTTGCAATGGCTGCGAGAGGCCTCCTGGAATCGAACCCGCGACGACTTGAACTCCTGCTTGCTTGACGTACGAGACGTAACGTTGAACCGCTTGACTAAACCTGACCATGCGGGAAAAGGGGGGTAATGCACTTATATGTGCGCTAGCGCCAGAATTCCATAGGAATACATATACGAGTACTTGGATAAGCATAACTATTGTTCTAGAAACCAAATAGGGCGCACGTTTTGTGAACTTATAGATTGAAAGATGATTGTTAAAATACAGTAGTTTTTTTTTCTTAGCAAACTCTAATTTTCATTTTTTGCAAGGTGAATTATTGTATCTTGCTTCGGTCATTGTGTAAATCTTCAAAACTGATAACATAACTTTCACAAATAACATAACTTTCATCATTACTAAACTGATGAACAAATATATTGCTTGGTCACATGTATTGAAAGGTGCTTGGATCGTTTTTGTGAGTCAATTTTGATAATCTCGAGTGGTTTTTGTGCCGCAGTTTTTGATCTATAGAAGAACAATATTAAAACTTTGACAATCCATTATCAATGGTTTGTGCTTCAAATGACCTGTATGCGAAATTTCATCAAATTCGTGATCAAAAGTTATGGGCTATAACTTTTCCCATTTTCAATATTTTTGGGACGAAAATTTCAGAAATCCATACTGGTTCTATTCTCAATCAAAGTACAACATTTCCGCTACTTTCATTAAGATTTTTGAAGAGAAAATCAGAAAGGGTAGCGCCTTAATCGTTTTCGGCTTTTTTAAATGAGGCATAGCTCATTTGAGATATAATTTTACTGCTTTCGCAAAAAGTTTTCCCAATTTTTAAGTTGAATGAATTTTTGATAAACACGCTGACTCGAATCCAAGAAATTTTCGGTTTTGTTTTTTGAAGTTTTTTGTTCTTGCACTTCTTTTTTGTCCGGAATTTTCGGAAAGCGTCTGAAAATGGGACTGCACCAGCGCATCGCTTTTCCTGAGAATGTTGAACCATTTTCGTCCGGGACTGTCCCGGAAAAATGAAGGTGCGGTACAGTCCCGGTCAAATTTTAGTGCAGTCCCGAACAAAATGGCACCGAACCGGTGCATCGCTTTTCCTGAGAATTTTGAACCATTTTCGTCCGGGACTGCCCCGGAAAAATGAAGGTGCGGTGCAGTCCCGAACAAAATTGGACTGCACCGGTGCATCGCTTTTCCTGAGATAGTTCAACTTAAAAAGGGGCGGAGCTTAGAAAGACTTGTCGAGTTAATCTTAACTGAAAAAAAATAAGATTCTCGATCGATTGGCATCGAAACAATTTTTGTTTGAACGAAAAACGACCGAGAATTGCTTAAAAATCGGAGTAATGGAAAAATAAAAAGGTGCTCATTTTGGCCACGCCCACATTTACTGTTCAATTAAGATAATGGACAACATTCGACAACTCTGAAAGTTAAAAAAAAACCGATAAATTCGTCGAATATTTTAAATGAACACAAATTTCCATGGACGTGTTTCTGTTGTCCTCCTTTAGGTTATTGATTTTTTGCGAAAAATATTATGTTCAGTTAATTTGACCCTACCTGATTTTAATTTCAAAAATTAGAGCGTTCTCTCATTAGTACAATGCAATTTATGCGAAGTCACACCGATAAATACATGCGTCACAGCAGCGGTCCAAAGTTTAAAAAATCAAATTTTGAATGCGCGCGTGTCCGTGCGACGCGGTCAGAATTGGCGCGAAACACAATTATTTGAATGTGGCTACATATTGTGAGTATAGGCTAAAACATTGTGAAGCAAAAATATTATTCGACAAAAAGATTTTTCGACAAAACCATTGTGGGAAAAACCATTTTTGTACTGTTGCCTCATTTCTATTCCAAATGCGCTCCATAAACTGGCACTTTGCCAGCACACCTTCTAAAAAACAAGATGCAAACGCTTCACGTTATTCACGTGAGGAATCGTTTGCATTTTGTTTTTTGGAAGGTGTGTTGGCAAAGTGCCAGTTTTTGGAGCGCGTTTGGAATAGAATTGAGTGAACAGTAAAAAACATTTTTCGACAAAACCATTGTGGGAAAAACCATTGGGACGGTAGAGCGCGTTTGCTCCCACCCCCTTTTTATTTGGTGTTCGATTTTGTAGCGTTTCAAGAACCGAACGATATTTCAGGCGCATGCGCCTTGAAATGTCTGCGTCTCTCAACGTCACATGATAAGGGCAGTTGGTTGCCGGCCCTGATCATTGTCTGCATGCCCAAAAATGTAAATACCGCGCCCAATTTCCCAAGTTTGAGGTTAACCTGAGGTAGACTTAAAACTTGGGTAATTAAACCGGCCGCGCCCACTTGCGCCCGGTATATACATTTTTGGGCATGCAGACAACGATCAGGGCCGGCAACCAACTGCCCTTATCATGTGACGTTGAGAGACGCAGACATTTCAAGGCGCATGCGCCTGAAATATCGTTCGGGTCTTGAAACGCTACAAAAACGAACACCAAATAAAAAGGGGGTTTGAGAAAAAAAACAATACTTATACTAATTTTATTTTATTCTGAGCTTCTTCTCATAAAAACCAGCATCATTTATGCATCTAGCGGAAAACTACGACTCTTCGTTTTAAGCGTGGACTAAGCGCAAGAAATACCATAAAAAATTGATGATTCCTTATCAAAACACAAGGTCAAAAAATTAATAGCGGAATTATAAGAATGAAGTGAACGCACCGCACTAATCTTATTTTTTCAGTTCTCTTGAAGTATTATCAAAAGAATCAATAAGGAATCTTGAAATTTGATGACATTGCACTAATACATTGCACAAAATGTATATCAGGTCGTAACACCTTTACTTACAGAATACAATTCCAGTTTACAAATAAAAAGATGGTTTCTGTCGAAATTTTTCATAATCAGTCATTCATTTTTTTATCAAGGGCAAATTTCACATCTTTACAAAACTAGAACGATAATTGTTTCGGAATGATTTTCTTGGTCATTTTTGGGTTAATTTTTCTCGAATCCGCTGCTGAAAACTCTTGCAATCCGAGGGATGTTGAGATTTATGGAAGGTAAGTATTTACAAGCCAGTAAGACTCATTCCATTAGAAAAATTAATCGATTTTAAGAAGATAATTAAAAATTTGCAGTTGTTATCAATTCAACAACCTGTTCAAAACATTCGACGATGCAAAATCTTATTGTGCAAACCAAGGATATGTGCTAACTCGGATTCCAAATTCCCAAACAGGTTATTTTTTGACATCACAAGCAGTCCAACAGTTTGGTGAAACTTATGGAACATACTGGATTGGATTATATGAAGTGAAGGATAGCTTCTATTGGCTTGATGGACAAGCCTTCGTATATTCCAACTGGCAGAGTGGTTTTGCACGGGATGGTTACCCCAATGCTGCTATTCAATTGTCCAATTCCAAATGGATTTCCACATTACCGGAAAAAGAACTCCCATTCATTTGTAATTACGAAAAAGGGGGACCTGTTCCGGGAACAGTTGAGCCATCTACAACTCCGGGAGGTTTTCAATCAAACTGCGATGAAAATGGTTTGAATCTCGTGACAAGATGCTACTACTTTGTTAACAAATATCTTAACAGAACTGAAGCTGCGAAGGAATGTGCAAGGAGTCAAAGAACTCTTGCTGTTTTTGACACACTTTATCAAATTAACTTTGTTGGATGTGAGTATTAAATCTATATTAATTATATCACCAATTATATTTCAGCCGTGGCGGTTCGCGAATTTGGCAACACTTACGGCTCATATTGGATTGGTTATCATCTAAGCGATGGAAAATACAGATGGGATGATGGTACTAGAAATACGCTAACAAATTGGGATTCTGGGTACCCTTTCACTGGACACGATTCGGCTCTTCAAAAATTGTCGAATGCCAAATGGATGACTACTATCGACTCGCAACAAAGTGTTTTTGTCTGTAGTGGCACTATTTGAACGGTTTATTTATAAAATAGCAATTGTTGTGGATTTATTTAAATTGAACAGACCACTCCTTCATTCGGTGCTGTATGAGACGTGGTTACCCAGTAACCATTGGTAGATGTCTGAAAAAAAAATAATAATTTGGCATACTGCAGATTTCGCGAGACTCTGTTCACTTGACATAGTTCTGTGATGTTTTTTCAAACTACAGAAAAAACCAAAAATATTGACACTTTTTTCAATTTTTTTAGAAATGTCCTAACTAGGGAAGTCATTTGAAGTTTACCCAAACAATCGGTCGAAATGAGGTTTAAATGAACGGTGAAGATCAGAACTATGAGTTCGGAAAAAATTAGAGTACAATACGAAGGTATGCCTGAGATATGCTCATGTGACGTCACGTATGCGTGTAGGATATGTGGTGTGTGTATGGGGTGCAGACTGAAGTTGACAAGCTTGAATAACTGTAACTCGTGAACGGCTCAACCAAATTTAAAGTTTTATAGCTCATTTTAAAGACAATAAAAAATTTGATTTAACTATTATAGAAAATTATTAAAAATGATAAGAAACTTAATAATAATCGTTAAAAAACTGAAAAATCAGACGTAGATGGACGCGAAGTATTATTTCTTTTAAACATTTCTGATGTATTTTTTTCCAAGGAATTCGAAAAAAATACTTTCGAAGTAATTCTTAGTCGATAAAAGTTAGTTTTATCGAGGTTTGTAATTTTTCAGTTTTTTAAAGTTTTTTATTAAGTTTCTTAACTTTTTTAATAATTTTTATTATGGTTCCATAAAAATGACTTCCCTAGTAAGAAATTTCTAAATGCCAAAAGAGCATTTCCAGTGCTGATAAGAGAATCCAGATAAGAATGTTATTGATCTCGGCTCGGCTACAAGAAAGATATTATCTAACCTGAGCAATCGTATCACTAGTTCGTGGAAATGATTCTCCCCAGATTAGGAAATCCTTTTTGGAGTTGTCGAACCATTCCCAATCGCCACCATCAACCGATTCGTTGAGATTTTTCATTCCGAACGTGGCGTAACGAGTATCATTGAAACGTTCATAAATCAAAGCTGCAATTTTGTTTGAGATGTTTTTTAGGTCTGAGATGTTTTGTTGATAAAATAGTACATCTAAGGAGATCATTAAGATCTTCAGAATGAACTGTAGCCAAGTTTGAGCCATATTTTGCACATCGTTGTGCTTCACGAGTGAGTGGCGGAGCATCGTCCTGTAAAACAAACACATATTATAATATGTTCTATTTAGGTGTAGGACTCACTGGAACATCAGGATATGAGGAATCATCACCATAAACAACCTGAAGTTTAAAAATTGATAAATATATCGAAAAAAAATTCAACTAACCACAGTGTAGCATTTACCATCTCCATCGAATTTTGTGAACCCTTCTGGACATCCCAACCTTTTTGTCGTAGTTGGGACGATACTTGTTGTTGTTGTTGTTGTTGTTGGATAAACATTTTGTGTAGATTTAGGATGGAAAGCTAAAAATTAACCTCCTGAATTACTCTATTTCAAAAGCTTACTTGTTGTTGTTACAGTTGTTGTGGAAATGGTGGTAGTCTTCAATTCCGGATCATACGAACAAACAAACTCGAAGCTATTATATTCCGTATGTGTTTCCCATCGTCCATTGTTTATTGATTCGGTCACCCCGTTGTAAATGTTCGGATATCCTAGAATTCAATTCAAAATTCCCAAAACATCGAAAAGAAAACCTCTCTCGAAGTTAGTGAACGCCACTTGTGTTCCATCATCCCATTGGAACAGGGAATAGTCGACATTTCGGAACAATCCAATCCAGAATTGACCAGTTGTTTGCCCGAATTCTTGACCGGCGAGAGCTTCAATGAAAGTTTTTGAGTAATTTTTGTATTTTAGGAATATACAAAAATTAAGTTTTATTTCTAAGAAATCTGGATTCCAAAAAAATTATGAACCAAACTTACCAGCCAAAAAATTCGCAGTGCTCAAATTATCAACAACAGCTAAAAAGAATCCATGACTATGACAATACTCCCTCGCGCTCTTATAAGTATGCTTCTTTGTGACAAAAGAGTAACATCGATTTCCAATCGATCTATCGTTTTTGTATTTGCAAGTTAATGTGGATACCATTGATCCGAATGAAAGAAGTACGAGAAACAAAAGAGTTCTAGACATGTTTGTAGACGATAGTATGCTAACACATTTATTTATAACAATCTTTATCGATAAGAAGGATTATTTTAGGGATTTTTTTTTCTCGTTTTCCGGGTTGAACAAAAATCAATTTTAATGTTCTGGTTCAATGATCTGCCCTTTCAGTGCTTGTAGCCATTGAAACATCTGAAATAATAATGTTATAGACAAAATGTCATTTGATACAGTCAAATACATTTCGCACTGCATTTGCACTTTTTTGTTTCGTGGATGTAAATCGAAATTTTAAAAACAGAATGCCATTTTTAAAAAAATGAATTCTTAGACCGCATTCGCTCCCGGAAACATTCGATTTGTCTGAAAAGTCATTGTCTTCCTGCTCAACGAGTATGAGGTTTAAAAATCGTGTTTGCGATTATTTGAAACCGTCGAAAACAAAAACATCTAAATGTGTAAATTATTTTTTTTTAACAATCGGCTAAAACCTGACCAAAATTTGGTTCTGGTTTTTACCATTAAATGCAGCTGAGCAGATCAGTTAATACGATCCAATTTCATAGCCATATTCAAATAATTGTTTCGCGCCAAGACCTAAAAAAATTAAAATTAAAATAAATACATAAATAATTAGAAGACCTTGTTGTTTTAAGCAAATTTATTACTTCTAAAATGTGTGTCTTTATAAGATGAAAACGTTTACGATACAAATGTAAGTCTGGAGCATACCTGGGCTCAAACCAACCCAGTTGCGGCTCCGATTAATTCATATATGGCTTAAGCTGATACGCAATTTCAGTGATGTCAAAGACTCCCTCGCTACAGGTTTTCAACGTTCATAAAAAATCTTGTATGGTAGAATATTTAATCCAGATTCGAAAAAAAAATCAAAAACCAGCAAGAGGAGAAATTTCTTTACTCAACATGTTCGATCATAAAATTATTATATAGATAAGAAACTAACTCATTTTCTTATAAACATAAAAAATTATCAAACACTTTATTGATGTTTCGGTGTCCATGGATAACTGCAAACAAATGGAAACAAATTCGCCGAATCAAATGTTCCCCAATATCCGTTTGATATATCTTCAGCCACATAGTTAACTGAAGTTTTGAATTCAAAGTGTGTCCAGACGAATGGTGTTCCATCTTCCCAGTGAAATGGACTGGAAACTGTTGCGCGATTGGCGCCGATCCAGAAAAAATTCCAAGTTTCACCAAATTCGAGCATGGCCCATGCTGAAATTAAACTCTATTTTTGAGAAAGCGTCCCCAAAAAATGAAATCTTACACGCGAGAAAGGTAGGCTCGTTTGGATTTGAAACAGTGGCCAGTGTCGACTGGGGATATCCATAAACTCTGCAATAAAATCTAGCATCTTCATATGTAAGATTTTTTGCAACAAGTGTGTAACATCTGAAATTATGAACATTTTTACCGTAAACTCTATAAAAATGTTCTACCGGTTGCCAATTAGATGATCTGTTATTATCGGACAGGAGCAATCGATAAGGCTGGAAATCGAAAAGAGGAGCAACAAAATTGGACGAATCATGGGGGCAAATTCTCAAATACTGGAAGCTGGTTCATTTTATAGCGATTCGCAAAACTTTTCTTGATAAAAAAATTGATGAGATAGTGTGCGTCCAATTATTTCCATTCAAATTAATATTTACATCCTTCATTAATGAAAAGTGTGTACATAATCACAGAAAAATCCTAGGGAGGATAAGGATAACTACACACAAAAGGCAATCTTGAAAAAGGGCTGATTGTTAACCATTTGGCATCGATGGTACTCCCTGCGACATGGTCGAAACTATTCGGAAAACCGTTTTCAAAGTTTGTGAAGAAGAGTTGGGTTCCGTCTTCCCAGTAAAATCTTTCATGGGTTGAGTTTCGGTGGGCACCGATCCAAAAATTACCATATGTTGTTCCAAACGTAGTTCCGGCGATTGCTGAAAGGGTTTGAGAAAACTTTAATTATAAGTAACTTTTAAACCATACCTGCAACATAAAAAGACTTCAATGGATCATCGACAATTGCCAAATATGTTGTTGGTCCCCATGTTTTGCAGAATTGAGCTGCGTCGTAGTATGTGTAGTATAATTCAAAGTATTTGTAGCAACTGAAACTTTTCATTTTGTGCTCTCTCTGTATAACTTAAATTAGTAAGTCTAAAACTCCGATTTTTTAGAAATAAAGTTCCATAAAAATAATTAAAGTTGTTATGTATAAACAAGGACGAACAATTGGAACTATAAAAACTGACGGCTCTTTTGACGTTCGTCTGGGCATCCAGAGTGAAAAGAGTCTACTACTAATCGTATCTAAGGATAACTTCGGTTTGTAAACGACTCGCATGCCGCGGTAGCCTTTCCGGCGTCTTGAGTGCCGAATTGGGATAAACGCGTGCCGATTACAAGCCGGAGTGGTGTCACGCGAGCCGTTTGATGCCGATAATTCCCTGATATCTAATTAAATTAATTATACAAAAAGGAAGTATTGAAATTCCTTCCAACTTTTATCTTAAATTCTATTAGTTCAAAAGTTCCAGTCTCTGTTTTTTTCTTCAATTTTTACCTGTTCTCAATATGAACATCTGTTGAAACCTTGCATGCCGAATCAACTGCTACCAACTCGAGAAGTAATAATATAATTGTTATTAGTTTGATTCCCATTTTTTTGTGCAAAATGATAAACTATTTGTTAATTTAAAGATAACAGTGAATTCTTTCGAATAGCACTCAATTTAGTTGATTCTTCCTCAAGTCGTTTTTTTTCGTGATAAGAACACGGAAAATGTTTGTGGATTGGGTAGGGTCACACCCATTTGAGGTTTCAATTTTTTTTTTGAAATTATGAAAAACAAGGTATTTGAATAGACGGGAACATCTAATGTGCTGGACGAGACGTAAGCACTAAAAATATATTTTATTTGTACATACAACAATTATTCATAGCAATATTTTTAATTTTTCGATGCACTTTTTCAATGCACTTCATAAATGGATCCAGTACATTTCCACGATTCTTGAAGTTGTCGAAAATATGTATCCGATTGATGTCTGACGTCGATTTTCATTTGGACCCCGAACGTATTTTTCAAATTCACATCTATTTGAGGTCTTTCAATTTCAGATCCTTGAATTCTTTGTGATCTAAGGAATGGTGACCATTTTTTCATCAATTTCTTGATTTCTTGGTTCCATCGAATATTGAATTTATATATAATAAATGGGGTGAAAATGCTATAAATTGCAAAACTGATTTCAAACAAAAGAATCGCAATATTTCGGTGGCATATTGAAGTATTGAAGCATGAAGAAATAAGAATGAGGAAAGGGCAGAGAATTGTGAAGAATGCGATACTGGATGCAAATCTGATAAAAAACTGGAAAACAAGGAGATTGTGAATCGAACGAAAATAAAAGTACTTACAAATGAAAAGTGAATATTGTCTGAAATCTGGTATCTTTCAGCCAACGAATAAGAACAATCGCTACTTTGTTGGCATTTTTTATAATAGCTCTTATTCATTTTATAATTCAGAAGATTTCCCTTAAACCAGTTCATCAGCAAATAAGTAGGCTTGATTTTTAACTTACAAAATAACTTATTATACTGAGAGTCAACATGAAAATGGCATGAAATATTGAAGTACCAGCTGGAAATTCAAAGAAATTCTCTTTTTTTCTAACTAATCTGAACAAACATACATATAGCCAAAGTGTAAGCTAAAATTGCACTGAAAATATATAACAAAATCCCGATTAAATATCCAATCCAGCTTCGACCATTCTTTTCGTAGTCCTTTAGATACCAAGTGGCACAGAAACGTTCAATTACAAACGCAGGAAGACAGATCAGGGCTGGGTTTAATATTGTCAATATAAAAATTTCTGGCCGCTCGTTTTGCGGAGTGTCGTTGGGAATTTCCTCGCAGCGCGCTTAAATTCAAATTTCTCAGTTGGTCTTGCGCGTTGCGGTCGCGATGCGAGGAAATTCCCAACGACACTCCGCAAAACGAGCGGCCAGAAATTATTATCTTGACAATAACAATTACATATATTTTGTGTTCACTGATTTAAGTATTTACTTCTCAAGAAAAAAATGTACAGGTTGCTACGGTACTTGTAAATAGCCAGGAACGTACCGGAACATGTCATGTTTTGTTCGATTTCTGACGCGAGACACGTTCTGGAACAAACTAGGAACTTCACACGTACATCCTTTTCCCGAGAATACTTATTTCAGTGAGCGTTGAATTCAATTTCAACAGGAATATTTCAAGCATAACATTTACCTGGGAAAATCGTTGTCCATCGAAGATAGTTCAAAATTCGAAAAGTTCCATTATTCACATCAAATGCTTCGGGCAAATTCAGAAGAATTTGAACTTTTTGAATAATTATTATTATTGAACTGATAGGGACTGCTCAGACAATGGGGGAACTGGTTTTTTATCAGTTTTCCGACTAGTCGGCTAACTAGTAATGAACTAGTCGGCAACTCATAATGAACTAGTCGGGAACTGATAAAAAAGCAGTCGAATTTCATAAATTCGATTCACGCAAAAAATCGTAAAAACGCCATTGAAGCTTTATTATAACAATATTTATTAAATAATACAAAAAAAGAACACGGCTCAAGGATAAAAAAAAAAAAAATATATATATAACAAAAAAAAACGAAACCAAATACTTAGTAAATGTCGAGGAGTCCTGGGATTCATTCTCAGCGTTTCGGTCATTGTTTTCCAATTCTTTCGAACGCGATTCTTCTCGCTTCGGTCTTAAACATAAAAAAATTAAGTACATGAAAAATGTAATGAAAAGACATGAAAACTTACTTGCTGTGGTGAAATGATTAATCCTCTACGTTCAACTCCAGTGAATCATCGTCACATCCAAAAACAGACCAAGACAACTCTGTAATTTTTCAATACTGATTCATATCATGTTTCTAAATATTAACCTTTTTAAATAATAGAAAACATCCGGCTTCATTGTCGTCAAACCTCTTGCTCCTCAAACCCTTTCGATATTTTCAATATTTGAGCACTGTTGACGAATAGCCCTGGAATTTGAATTACTTCGCAACGTTTTGTTTCATTTTGATGATGGCAAGTGAAAAATCGAAAAATTTACCTGTTTAAGGACGTAAAATATCACTCATGAGATCATCGTTATAGTTGTTTCCAACCGACGAGTAGGGCCTTTCATTCGGGTTTAGAGATAACCTGAATATACTATAATAGCTACCTGAACATACTTTTTTAAGCAAAAAAAACTACCTGTTGAATAAAACATCAGTTTCAGCTAATTAATCGCGATTTACAACATCTGCAAAGGTTTAAATATATATTTATATAATAAAAGTCCAAAAGTAAAAAAATAAAAAAATTTAAAAATATTAAATAAAAATGTTCGACTGGTTTTTTGTCAGTTACTGCTAAAAAAGCAGTTCTTCTTTTGATTTCGACTGGTTTTTTACCAGTACTGCCAAAAAAGCAGTTCTACTTTCGATTTCGACTGGTTTTTTACCAGTACTGCCAAAAAAGCAGTCGAAATGGCCTCGAACTGATAAAAAAGCAGTTCCCCCATTGTCTGAGTGTGATATAAATGAAATGATGAATTTTGATAACATTTTTGTCGAATTGTCCGACTCGGATATCGATGTAAATGTTGAGAAAATAGTAAATTATACTGAAAGATTTTTAAAGTTTTCTAATTGAAAGAATCAGTTAACTTACGAAAGAAAATTGATCCCAATTATTAAATACGTGGCAATATCGTAAAATAAAATAAACTCTTCCTGACAAAGTTCAGACTTTTGGAAAGACAAAATCATAGAAGCGTTTCTCTTCTAGACGTACGAAGATCACAAATGAATAATTTGTTATGAGCACTTTTATTTCTTTATTTATATTTAATAATGTATTTTTATAATACAATTCGTTGCCTGGGAGTGTTTCACAGAAATTGAAATAAATTATGAGAATATATTAGGTATTTGTGTTAATATCATTCTAAACTGAGCATTTCTTCGTCATCTTCCTCGTCTTCGTTATTAATTGGAGCAGCGGCACAATATTTTAACGGTATTACAAATACCTAAAATTAAACTTGAGGATGTCTTCAAACTTTTATTACCGTAATGTCATCGAACGATGCATGTCCCCCAGAGTTCATAATCCATTTATGTGAGTTATTTCCACTTGGATTTCCTCTAGCAGCTATTATAAGTTCTTGAGCAGCCAGGGTGTATCTAGATGTATCAGATGGGTTTGTTGATCCTAATGTACTTCGCACAATTAAGCCGGCATCCTAAAATCAAAACTTTATTGTTTACTGAAATAAGAGTTTTAAAAAAACCTCATTCGATAAAACATCCCACAAACCATCAGTCGCAACAATAACAACATCTTTATCTGTTAAAGTGTTCATATCTCTCAAGTCAGTTACTGTAACTTCGGGAACTGGTGAAAGGAATGGTTTTATACACAGTCTTTCATCTACAGTGAGCAAATGATGATCTCCGAATCCTCTTGAAACTCCGATAGTGTTTAATAGCCTTCGTTTCCTTGAGCTCTCACTTATCAATGGTGGACGAAGATCGCTTTCTTTTACAGTTTTAGAAGCCCAACCATCCATGAACCAATCTCTTAAAATCTTTTTATTTTTGTACGAATTCTTTAAAGCTTACGAATAATTTGAAAAAAAACTCGGAAACGGTTGTTCTCTGAGCTCACCTGTACAAAACCTTAGTATTCAAGTCCCTTCTTGTCAATCTTCTCGAATATTCCAGCCTAGAAAACGCATTTCCAATCAATTCCGGACTTCGATAAGCAATCTCCTGAAGTCGTTTCCTCTCGCTAGCCGGTGTCAAATCCCTAGATAAAGCTTTTGTTCGTTCCGAAGTCACTAGAATCGCCCGACAATCACCCGCATTTGCTGAAATTTATCAATATTTTTAATAAGCAGTGATGGTTGCCAGTGATTATTTACCAACATATAATTTTCCGAGAAGAACGAGAACCGAAATCACTGCACATCCTCCAGGCAGTCTCCAAGTTTGTTTATCATTTGATATTTGCTCATCCATTTCAACAAATGAAGCTTCTAGAGCTCCTTTTACCAGCTGGTCGCTTTTTATTGAAGTTCGATGTTCGTTTATCTGTTAAAGTTCCTATGTCTTAAGTTGAGAAAAACTGTGAAAACCAGACTGAGGTCCTCCAAGGATCAAAATCTTAGAAGATAAAAATCTTTGTCATACCTTTGTCATACTGTAGGATGATTCTGAACGATGTTTACCAAAGTTCAAACTTTCTTGACGATCCAATGAAAGTATTGCTTCGATAACTCCACACAATCGAGTCTTCAAAACAAAGTTTTTTTTTAAATTCAAATTAATTCACTAACTTTCACATGTTCATGTAAACAATTACTTGCCATAACAGCTACACCCGTTCCAGCATGCCCATCAAATAGACTGAATAATGCCGCTTCTGCTCGTGGTACGCATAGTTGGGATATATCCTGAAATTTATTGGTTTCCAAGGCCTTAAAGATATGGTGCAAGTTTTTTTTGAAATGTTATTTGTGATTTCATGTTGAAATATTTATCTTTCTAAAAAAAATCAATGTATCAATCGCATCGATAATGGATTCATCGTGACGGTCCAAAGTAGGAAAATTAAAGTTCATATTTAGGGGCGAACAAAATCGAAAATTGCTCGTTCTTGTAGACTTTGCAATTCTGTCCAAATTTAGAATTCTTCAACTGACAAAACATCGTTAAGTTTTTTTCGAATTCCAGAATTCGATTAATTAAATTCAAATTCGAATCACAGTTTTTAAATGTTAATTTTGTGGGCAAATTTACGAATTTTACTTACACTCTCGGCTCCTGGTGTCAACAACGGATCATCATCTGGCTTCTTGTCACCATTTATAACATTATTCGGTGAAGAAAGGTCTTCAGCTTCTTCTGAACTATAACCTTGTTGAAAAATGTTCAACAACCTTGCTGATGCATTATCCTCATTTTGGGATGTTTTTCCTTCAAACAATATATCAATTCAATGTTGGATTATTCTTTTTTTTTAAACCTGCATTTATAACTTCTGCATACCCAACATAAAGCGGCATTCGTTCCGGGTGTTTCGGGCACAAAACTGGACGAACTGAATGATCAGATGAAACCGAAATTTCGTCTTCAGAAAAATACAAAAAATCCGGACGACTGTATGGATATTTTTCTTTTGTAATTAGTGCTGAAAAATGTTTTATATTCATTTTATATTGTTTCGTAATTTATTTTGTTTTAGCTTACACGGAATGAAACCGCCGATTAGTGTTGCATCGCTGACATCTACAACCATTCCGACTCTTGGTGCTGATGAGGATTCATTCGATGATTTTCTACCAACTACAGAAGACATTACCCGCGCTGCGATTTCCATCTACAAAAAAAGGGACAAAAATTAAAATATCTTGAATTTTGGAAAAAAAGAGCATTTTCTTCGGAAAACTTGAAATGTGTGTATATATGGATTCTTCTCTTTTTTCTCTATGTCATGCTTTACCACTCATTCATCGCCAGTCTCTATTGATTCCCCTTATAGAGCGACATTCTTTTTTCGGAGTTGAATTAGCACATGTTGTGTAGATTTACGAGCGACCTCACACACGCCAAGTTGTGCTACCGTAAACCTCGCTCGGTGCGAGACCAACCAGTTTTCTTCATTTTTTACATTTTATTTTGGCTGGCCTACCTTTTTTCTTGGTTTTTCACGGGTTTTACCAATTTTTGTTCCAATTTTCCGCATAAATTGAGCTTTAAAAATTATTCCCTGCTTATTTCCACTTAAAAATTTAAATTTCAGTCTTTTTGAAATTTTAACATCAGCAGAACTCGGTTTTTTTCAGATTTTAAAATTATTATCAATATTTTAATGAAATTTGACATATGTTTGAACCACGAAACAAACTTCCACACGATTTTCCAAATTCTAAGCTATTTTTTTGCAATAAATTGTTTTTCTGAATTATTTGTCAATTTTAGTTATAATGTTTTATACATCCTTCTCGATTTTCGTTTTTTTTTTCATTTCATTATAATTTTTTGCAGGTAAAATGGCTAACAGAGTTACATACAGACGCCGTCTTTCGTACAACACCAACTCCAACAAGAAGAGAATCGTCAAGACTCCAGGAGGTCGCTTGGTGATTCAATACATCAAGAAGAGAGGACAAATCCCAGTCTGCAAAGACACCGGTGTTAAGCTCCATGGAGTAAGTTTTTATCAATATTTGTTTCATTTTTGAATTAGTTTTTGTTGAATTTAATTATTTGCCTTTTTCCGAAGATATTTACGAACCTTACTAATTCACAAAATTTCAGCTCACCCCAGCTCGTCCACGTGCTCTCACCCTTCTCAGAAGAAACCAGAGAACTGTAACTCGTGCCTATGGAGGATGCTTGTCGCCAAACGCCGTCAAGGAAAGAATCACCCGTGCTTTCCTCGTCGAAGAACAAAAGATTGTGAACAAGGTTATCAAGCACCAAAAGGACTAAACGTAATTGTTTGTTGTTTCACATAAAAATTGTTATTATACGTCTTTATCACAGATCGAAAAAAGAAAAGAAAAAACATTGCACAAGAATTTTTTTTAAAGTCATTAATATGTTGATATATCTTTGCTGGTTTTGGAAGGGATTCGAGTTGTTGTATCTTTGACAGTAGCTTCAAGATTCTTCTTAGCTTGTCTCGATTGCTGAAATTAAAATTAAATCTGTTTCAATATTTTAGTTGTCATAAAGACCCGAAGAGCATTTTTGACAATCATGCTCGTCTGTTGAGGAGCAATAATAGGTATATATTTCTGCTCAATATCATTCAATGGAATCAATACTTCTTCAAAAATAGTCATCCACTCAATTTGAAGCGCAATGTCCTCTGCATCTAAAGTGCGCGAACAATAACCTTCCTGTAAAAAATGATAAATTAATATTTTGAAAAAAATTAAAAACCTGGATAATATGCAAACAGAATGGTATTTCAACGCTGGTATTCCAATCAGGTCGCAATTTTCTTTTTGATGCTAATCTCATTGTGGTCTGAGCACCCGCTTGAAGAATAAGACATGCATGTGCGTTCAGATTTTTTTTGCTAAAAAGAAACATTCTATTCCTTATAATTTGTATTTTTCCGTCACCTTATCAACAAATCGACACGTTCCAGAACGTCCTTTGCTTTTTGAATGAGTAATATACTACCTGTGTCATCTTGACTGAAATTAAAGACCAATTCATCGACAGGGTTAGATAAAAAGTTTTCTAGTGAAAGAAATGGTGCAACTTGTGGAAATTCATAATTTCTGTAAATTGAACTTTTTTAGATAAATGTGTACTTCTCCAACATATATAGCCACGGGTACATCAAAAGTTTAGAATCTTTCAGCCATTTATAATAGTAAATTTGATGCAAATAGTCGTTGTACCACCAAGTTAACATAATCAGCTTCCTCAACAACAAGTGATTTCATTCTCTGGCATCCATTGTTTGTCTATTCGTGGAAACGTGTAAGTTGTTAAATTAAAATTTTTATACAACTATTTTGGCAAAAAAATAAGCACCGTAAAATTTTAAATTATATAATAAAAATGTATCGGAATCACAGATTTTAATTATGAAGGACTATTCACAAGATAAATATTCAATAATTAGAGTGTCTGGGACACAGATTCAACGGTTTGTCCCAATCAACAAAAATATCCTTTTTTGTTGGTCTTGAGGTATCCACATATCGAAGTGGTATTCTCCTATCGATTTGATGGAACATTTCGCTTTCACACGGGCAAACTTTATCTGACGATGTTGCACATTCGATATGTTGTAAGTGACCACAGCTGAAAGTGTAATTAGTTTTTTTTTCGAAAATAAGAAAATCCAAAAATTACCTAAAAACATAGGCAGATTTATTGAGCGGAGCATCGCATGTTATACATTCTGTTATTGAAGTTAATAAGCATCTTCTTCCAATTTTTTCGAACATTTCAGCATTGAACTCAGCACTTTCCGAATTTTGAACTTTTACCACATTTCTTAGCAACTTCCGTTCATATTCGCAAGCGTTGAGAATTTCATTTATGAGATTTGAAGTTTCACTGAAATAAATGAATGTTAATGCTTTCACAAATTCTTAATTTAAAATTACCTAAAGCTGGAATTAATAAATGATGGACATTCAATCAATGATTCAACCAATTGTGCAGCATGTTCAGTTCCAGTATCAACTATTCTCCGACATAAAGATTCAAGACGTTTTCCGATTTGATGTTTAGTATTGATATCATCAGTTGGGCCATTCTGTGCAGCAACAAATCTAAAAACCCTCATCATCCATTCATTAGCCATTGGTTCATTCGAATGTCTCGAACAGAAATTCAATGCTTCATCAAGCCAATGAACTATCAATGCATCATCAAATCCTCCAAACTTTTCTAACTGCTCAAAAATCTCTTCAAACGCCCGATCAATTAATTTCCTTGCTTCCAACAAACAGACAATAGTGTGGTGACAATTCTCATTCGCCGCTGCTTGATTCAAGCAAAAATCGCTTCGAGACCCAGTTGGCAGCCAGAAAGACAAAAGATCCATTAGAACATTGTCAATATTTTCCTTTCTGTTTCCGATATTCTCATTATCATCCATTTGGATATAAGATGTTGATGGTTCAGCGGATTTTTCACCTTTTTGCCACTCCTTACAAATTCCTTCGAACACAATTCCAAATAAATGTTCATCAATATCTTCATCAGCACAAATCATATTTTGATTACGGTTTCGTCTGCAAGGAATATTCATTGTTATAGTCATTTTTCAACGCCGTTTGAATAAATACCTTATTTTCAGAATATCAGTTAGAACCGGAAAAACTTCCTTCCTTTCATTTTCACCTGATTTCACCATTGACTTCAAAAAATCACCAAAATGTTCAATTATCAGTCGGGCGCTTCGAGCAGTATCAATTTTGATCAAATTCTAAAAAATCGATGTTTCGACTGAATTCATCGACGAGAAATCTTACCGGTAGAATATTTCTAACATAACCGGTGAACTCCACCGACTCATTCATGTCCAAGTCACCAGCTTGAAGAATTTGATCAATTGGATCAAAAACTGTTCTTATTTTGTCCGATTCTAAATAACATTTGATCAGATCAATGAACCTTCTCTCGCTAAGGTAAAGAAAACTGCAAACTGCTGATCTGAAAAAAAAAAGAAAATTCGAATATTCCTTCAAAAAAAACTGCTGAAACCTCATCGGGGACTGTGCAGCTCTCAAAACAATCTTCCTATCAACATTTCCAAGAACTCGAAGTGATGTTATAACTCCATTCTCCGTATCTCCATGTACCCACGTGGGAAGTCTTAGAAGAGCCACAATTGAATCTTGAACCAACTCAACTGGTGGAATTATGAGATTTCTTTCTGATAACTGAACAACTAGAAGCAGGAAATGAAGAAGGGATGATTCTTTTCGAAGTGATACACAAATGAGTCCAATCTGTAACAAAATTGAAATATCTTACAATGTTTTAAAACTGAGCGCTGAACTGGGACGTTGTCTTTAACAAGTAAAAACCTTACCGTATCCGTAATCCTCTGCAATCTGCCATCAGTTTGAAACAGTGATGCATCGGCACATGTGCAAATAACATGAACAAATTGTTGAGGATCAAACTGAAGCAACAATTTCAAATACGGGTAATTGTCTTCAGATGAGCTTCCATCCTTTCCTTTCAACGAACAAATACATCTAAACACTTCCAAAGGTACTCTTTGTTCCTGTTCTTTTTCCAACATCCCTAATGGGTATGCTCTTCCAGCAAGACAACAATTAAGATAAAGAAGTAATCGGTTTCCAATATCTATTTCACTATCTGATAGTACTTCATTCGATGCAAATTTTCGAACAGCTTCTAACATTTCTTCCAGTGGGGATATATAATCATTTAACGCGTTGTTCATTACGTATATAATTCCATCATAAAGACCATTTTGTCGACATGTTGACATAACCGTGTGCAGATCAATTGTATGAATTGGAAACCTGACAACTGCTGACTGAAACTGAGAGAAATGACCTTCAACGGCTGAAAAATTTAATTTTTATGAAAGATGAAAACTATTCCATTATGATCACCTAAATGTTGAAGATATTCACTAACAATAGTCGGTGGGGGATCAATAAGCACTCCATCAAGAACAAAATCATCAAGGGATTCCAATAAAATAGTCTTCGAAATACTATCCAAACTCAATCGATTCCACACCTCCTCGTACAAAAAATCGAGCATTTTCCCAAATATACAAACATGCAATAGAATTTTAATGTATTTTTTATAATGCGACATCAATTGAACAACTCTTCCTTCTTTCACCCCGTTCATCGTAAGATCTAACAATCTTCTCGTCGATTCTCTTAATAAATTCTCCGCTTCGTTTTTAAACAATTCCGTCGTTTTCGTTCTCCCTCGAATCACATCCAACAAATACAAAACAACGGATATTTCGTCATCTTTCTCTCTGAATATTTCCAACTGTTCCCATTCTGTCAGTTTCTCCACGATTTTCAGTCCATCATGTGCCAATACAATCAATCGATCTGATGTTGACGTCGCATTTGTCATCGATTGATAACATGCCATTTCAGCGATACAAAACATTGCCTTACTAACTTTTCCTCCCGTTGCAATTCCTTTATAATCTGACGTGGCAAAAACAATCTCCAAATCATCCACATTCGCTTTTTTGGTTATTCCTTTATCTGCATCAATTTGCCAAACTGATCCATGTGCATCAATTCCAACAATTAAATGTGAACTAATCCAATGTAAATTTACCAGATCAACTGGCAGATTGATATTTTGAAGTATCGATGCGGATTTCTGAAAAAAAACAAAACGACTATTAATTTGCTGATGCATTAAACGTACATGTTTCGTTGAGAAATTCGCGACATGCAACCTGAAAATTATCATTTGCTGACCGCGACTAACACAAATCCGCAGATCTTTTAACGATTTTGATGACAATGATTTCAATGGTGAATTCGATTGTTCTGATTTCTGAATCAAACCTCTTTGCAATTATTTTCTGTCGAAATTTATTTTTTTAAAAATACCGATTTCGACCCTGCTCCCAGCCAATACGCAAAAAGTGGCGGTGATTGGAAGGAATGGTTCAATGGGACGGATCCTAGAATACTTCCTCCAAATCTTGTAGAAACTAGGAGAAGCTTTGAAACTGTTAATAGGGCTAGCATTTGATTCGGAAGTAAACGAATGTTTAACACTTCTCCATTACATCCAGAGAATATACAACGCATCTGAAAAAATCCAGATTTTGTCTTGAAAACCGATTATAAATGACTCACGGCATGATGTTTCTTTCCAGTAAATTTGGTTTTAAATCGTATTTCATAAACCGATCCTCCATTATCGAGTGTTAAAAGTGAAGATGAACCAGAAATATACAAAATTTGCAAGACACCCATGCCAGGTTGAACTGCTTCTTGGATGAGATGATGAACCGTTCCTGTTCGAACACTGATGATCTTTAAAGCTCCCTTCGAAAATCCCATCGCAATATGTTTCCCATCCAAAGAAAACGCCAAACATGACGCTCCTCCAGTCGACTCATCACCCTGATGATACCTATCTAATTTCCCATCCAAATCAAACATCAAAAGATGTCCTTTCGTCGTGGCAACGGCGATTTGTCCATTTCTCTCAGCTATTGCGATAGCTGATCCAGATTTTGTGCGAACTGATTGGATTTGATGTGATATTGATTCTGGATTGATTTTTAAAATGTGTCGGAGAAATAATTATATAAACTCACGATGTGAATGTACAACAACAGAAGAATCGAGTTGATAAGTCAATTGTAGATTTGATGATGGCACATCGGATGATGGCGATTCGAAAAGTAATGAGCCATTATCAGCATCTGGTATTGTTTCATCGGTGAACGAAAGTCCTTCATCGAGATTTTCTACCTAAAATTAATATATTATTTTTCAGTTTTATCAAGTTTTTAAATATTTCGGGAAGTGAAAAACTTTGAAACGTTTCTTTCTCCGTTTTCAGTTGCAGAAAACGGAGAAAGAGGGAGAAGAAAAACTCCTTAAAGTCAGTATACCTTACGTTGATCCAATTCATTAATTAAAAAAAATCTCTATTTCAATAATTCAAGCAAATGAGCGTTGAATTCTAATGAAAACAAACCTGGTGAGATTTCAGAATAATATTTTTCAACACAAATTTATGTGCATTCCCCGAAGCTATGAAGCAACGAGTGGAGTCACCACTGGAATTCCACGAACGTTTACAAATATATACGAATTATCACCGAAAAATCAGAAATTCAAAACAAAACAGCTGAAAACTTAACAGATGAAAATTAGAATTCATGATTTTTGTGATATTTCCAATAAAACGTTTTATTTAACAAATTAGGTATTTTTAAAATATCTAATAACCTCATTGAGAACATCATCCAATGAAAGACTTGGAATAGATCCATTTTCCCGAATATCAAGCCAATCCTCAGCATCATCTATAGTTGAGCTCCGCGAGCTCATCAACCCGCCTACAATTTCTCCATATTTAATCAGTTTATTTGTTTAAAAATGTACTATTTTGTTGGCGGAAACCTATAAAACAAACATTTTCATAAATCAATAATTATTTATTTCCAAAATCATATTTATTCAACAAATGAATTCCTGGAAGCAAAAAAAAACCCATTTTACAGAGGAAAACTGAAATAAAAATATTTAATGAAAAACATCCAACAAGTGACTTTTTAAAGAAGAATTGACGAGTGTGTGTGTGTAAAAATAATTTAAAATTATATCCCCGCAGTTACATAAATACCTTTTTTTGTAAAATAAATAAATATCACAGTTTCTTTGGCACTAAGTTATTAATAAGAAAAACAAAACAATTAGGTTGTGAAAATTTCAAAACGTTTACCATTTACATGATAATATCGGGTTCTGGAACGTTACTTGCTATTGATTTGTGTGGTAGAACTCGAGCACCATTAAGATAAAGCTCATCTTTGACAACCTGGAAAATTATAAATATTTTCAACAATGAATTATTTACGGGAGGACCAAGGACAGTACTTAAACTGTAAGAATATGTATAAATCTAATCAGTTCTGAGAAACTGTCATTGAGTCATTTTTTACTGTCCAAACAGTTTCTTTTTCTCTTTTTTTAAAACTTACCACATCATCTCCAATAACACAATTATTTTCAATTCTGACCCAACTTCCAATTGAACATTTTCTTCCGATAATGCTTCCAGAAACCCAGGAGAACTTCGAAATCGACTGAAATTTCATAAATTTAAAAAATTCGTAAATTTTCCACTGCTTACCGAATCTGACAGAATGGTAGACTGTCTAATGCATGCTCCTTTTTCAATTCTCACTCTTGGTCCGATCACAACATTCGGCCCAATTACACAATTCTCGCCAACGGTTGCTGATGGATCAACTAAAACGTTTCCTTGGATCTTCGCCGACTCATGAATATGTGCACCAGTTGCCAAAGCTTCTGGAGCTACTTGTCTTTGGTGGGCAAGGAAGAGTGAAATTCCTTTGAGAAAATCTTTCGGTTGTCCAACATCCATCCAAAATCCAGGTAATACGTAAGCGTAGAGATCTTCGGATCCGGCCATGGCTGGGAAAATCTGAAAATAGATTTTTAAACAAATTAAAAAAAAAACACATACCTCTTTCTCGATACTTGTTGGTTTCAAAGGAATTCTGTTCAAAATTGAAGGGTTGAACATGTATAGACCAGCATTGATTTTATTTCCTACATACTCTTGTGGCTTTTCAACAAATTCTTCTATTTTTCCATTGCTCTCATCAAAAACCACAACACCGTACTTTGATGGTTCTTCAACTTTTGTCACAGCGATTGTACCTTCTCTTCCATGATTTTTATGGAATTCGACCATTTTTTGAAATGGAAAATCACAAATCACATCACTGTTCAATACGAAAAATGGTTCATCACAGTCTAGATGTTTTCTGGCAAGAGCTAAAGGTCCGGCAGTGCCTAATGGCTCTTCTTCGAGTGAAAATACAAGTTTCACACCTAATCTTTCGGCGTGGATTACCATCTCTTGTTCCAATTGTTCGGCGCGATAACTTCAAATCACATATATTTTGAAGACATTAGAGAAAATAATTTTTACCTCACTGCTAGAACAACTGTGTCCACTCCAACAGCCGATAAAGCTTCCATTTGATGAAGCATCATTGGTTTATTCGCAAATTCGACAAGTGGTTTTGGTTGGGTTAGTGTTAGTGGGCGAAGTCTTGTGCCATAACCTCCGACTAGAATTAATGCCTTCATTATGTGGTTTAGTCTGTAAATTGAAAGGTTAAATAAAAATAAACATTCCAAAAACAAAGAATAAAAATAATATTGAAGTGAAGTATTTTACACCGAAAAAATTGAAGACGACAAATTTGTACAGCTGATAATAACACATAGGGAATGACTCACAAGATACATAAAATGTTTTGCACAATTTCTCAAAGGACTTTTTCTCGAAGCCATATACACCTAAATGCAAGGAAAGACATTCAATTACAAGAAATATTTCGACCTCTGTAAAAAATGAATTTCCAATCCACACGGGGAACTGAATTTAATTCTATGTCCACGTTGTATTGGAAGAGAAAATGTAGTGTTGGCTTTCGGCCAAGCCACGGCAGAGGGTTTCAAGCAAATGCACTAGAGCGCATTTGATATTGTAATCAAGAAATTGTTGCTCAATTTTTCTAAATTTAAATTTTGCTTGTAATAACGAAGTAAGAAGTGAGAAAAAAATATATTTATCGATGAATATAAAATTTATGTATTAAAGGGACATGCGTCCATAGCTTAGAAATTTTTTTAAACGAAAATAATTAGTTGTTCAATTACGGTAGTTTGAACTTTCAAAAATTGGGACGAGCCTTTGAAGATTTACTTACGGTATTTTTTCCAGTTCCACAAACTGAAATATATTTTCATTGCACCAACCTAGTGTTTTTCTCTCAAGTCGTGCATTTAGAAATGAGTTCAGCAGCAGTTTATCCACGGTCAATACATTATCAAAATGAAAATGACGAGGAGAAGACATTGACAATATATCAGGTATTTACCTAGAGTTGATATGAAGATTTTTTTAACTTTAAAAACTCTGTTTCAGGAATTAGAAACTGATGTTGGTGGCGTCGTTTGGGATAGTGCACTGGTTGCAATTCATTACTTTTTCAAACATCCTAATACGTGGAGAAACAAAAAGGTATAGATTTTTTTTCACTTTAAATGGATTATGTTTAAACATTTTGGGTTCTCGAACTTGGAAGTGGAACAGGAGCATGTGGAATAGCTCTAGCAGCACTTGGAGCAGAAGTGATCGTCACCGACTTAGCTGAACGAATTCCGCTCATCCAGCAAAATATCAATGCCAATTTTCCCAACACTAGTAATGAAATAAAAGCCGAATTTCTGGATTGGACGATTCATTCGGCTCCAGAAAATCTTGATCTCATTTTGGCTGTTGATTGTGTCTACTACAACTCCTCGATTGGATCTCTGATCGATTTTTTTCGAAAATGCGGCGCAAAAGAAATAATCATTGCGAGCGAAAAACGTGATATTGGAGAAGCTTCTGACGCACAGAAAACATTTTTCGAAAGTGTTACAGAGTATTTCAATGTTGTCAACATATCGAAAAATGACCTTTCTGAAGATTATTATTCTGATGATATAATAATTGCGAAATTGGAAAGGAAATTATGAAACTTTCCTAATGATTGATTGTACTTTACCTGTTATTTTCACCTCTCGATAAGAGTACTTAAAACCTTGTTTTCCTTCTATTATAAACATTGTTATGCTTTATTTGTTCTTCTATCTTTACTTCTGAAATGGTCAGTTACCATTCCGTTCTCTATTTTCTTTTTCGAAAATTTTCTGGAATAATCATTTCTCACTTTCAGAATGGCTCCACCTCATCCAAGAGACCCATCAACCGCTTCCAATTATGAAGAAGTGACTGTTGCTCATTATGATCTTGAGTGGAAAGTCGATTTCGACAAGAAGCAAATCGTCGGCGAAGTGAATATAACACTGAATGCCCAAGAAGATACATCAAATGTCATCCTTGATCTTCGTGATATAACCATCGATTCCATCAAAGATCTCACCAATCAAACTGATTCCAAATTTGAAATTTTGGACAATGCAGCATTGGGCCAAAAGCTCGTTATTCAAGCTGACCTTAAGAAAGGAGATAAAAGGTATCAGATTTTATAAGTTGAATTAAATTATTGGCTTAAATTTTCAGAAGCATTTTAATCAAGTACGGTACAAGTACGAATGCAGCAGCTCTTCAGTTTTTGACTGCTGAACAAACGACTGATAGAAAAGCACCTTACTTGTTTTCTCAATGTCAGGCGATCAATGCTAGGTCAATTGTTCCTTGCATGGATACCCCTTCGGTTAAGTCTACTTACTCATCAAAGGTTTAACAAACAAATCATGAAAATTTATTCAAAGAATATTTTTAGGTCTGTGTTCCTACCGATTTGACATGCTTGATGTCTGCAATAAACGAAGGAAAACAACCATCTCCCTGTGGAAAACGTACAACTTATTCATTCAAGCAACCCGTCGCCATTCCATCATACCTTTTGGCAATTGTTGTTGGTAATTTGGAACAAAAAATCATCAGCGAACGGTGCTCGGTTTGGTCTGAACCATCACAAGCAGATGCCTCATATTACGAGTTTGCTGAAACTGAGAAAATTCTGAAAGTTGCTGAAGAAGTTGCAGGGCCTTATGTTTGGGGAAGATATGATCTTGTTGTCCTTCCAGCAACATTCCCATTCGGTGGTATGGAGAACCCTTGTCTCACTTTCGTCACTCCAACTCTTTTGGCCGGTGATCGTTCATTGGTGAATGTGATTGCTCACGAGATTTCGCATAGTTGGACCGGAAATCTTGTGACAAATTGTTCATGGGAACATTTTTGGCTGAATGAAGGGTTTACTGTTTTTTTGGAGAGAAAAATTCATGGTAAAATGTACGGGGAATTGGAAAGACAATTCGAGAGTGAGAGCGGATATGAAGAAGCATTGGTTCGAACTGTTAATGAGGTTTTTGGCCCAGATCATGAATTCACGAAACTTGTGCAAAATTTGGGAGCATGTGATCCTGATGATGCGTTCAGTTCAGTTCCTTATGAAAAAGGCTCAGCCTTTTTGTTCACTATTGAACAGCTATTGGGGGATAATTCAAGATTTGAAGAATTTTTGCGTCAATATATAGCAAAATATGCATATAAAACTGTTTCAACTGATGAGTGGAAAGAATTCTTGTATGACTCCTTCACCGATAAAAAGGCAATTTTGGATAATATTGATTGGAATTTATGGCTCAATTGCCCGGGATTACCCCCAAAACCAGATTACGATTCAACATTAATGGTTGCTTGTAAAGCGTTGGCTGCGAGATGGACATCTGATGGAATTGAGCCTCCAACTGAAGGGGACACATTTTTCAAAATGTCAAATTCTCAGAAATTGGCTGTTATTGACGCCATTAGAGTGAAAAAAGATGGATTTGGGGAGAAGGTTTTTTTTAAATTAAAAACATTTAGATAATGGATACTATATTTCTTTAGATGCCGCAATTGACATCAACTTATAAGCTTGATCAAGCAAAAAATGCCGAACTGAAGTTCAGTTGGTTGATGTTGGGACTCGAAACAAAATGGCAACCAATTATCGATGCTAGTTTGGCATTTGCTTCTGTTGTTGGGAGAATGAAATATTGCAAGCCAATCTACAGGTAAATTCATTTTTGAAAAAAAAAAGATTTCTTCAATTAAAAACTATGCTTTTCAGGAGACTTTTCGAGTGGAACCAAACCCGTGATCGTGCGATTTCTCAATTCAAAGCCAATATTCCAAACATGCATCCAATTACTGTTAAAGCAATTCAAAGTTTATTGAAATAATCCTGCATAGATATGTTGTCTTTTTTGTATTGCGAGCATAATTTGTAAAAATATATAATTTATTCGACTTAGCTAAACCTATAAGCCTTCTATAAATATTTGAACCCGATCTAAAGCCGTTATCAGTTTTTATAACTTATGTTCCTTTGATAACTTGTCGCTGATCATAATCAGTCCAATCGTACTTGCATTTATACGGCATGAATCGCTCAGGAACACCTTTAACCCTTAATAATCTCATCTCTTTCCACTTCTCATAGTCTTTTCTGGTGTCTCTGAAAAAAAAACCATTCTGTTTGAGCTATTTTCTAAAAAAAAAAGTCAGTACCTTACACTCAAAATAACAGAAATCGGAATTGAAGCCATACTCAACATGTATGCCAGCTTTGCTCGCCCTGTTATGCCATACACAAACATGTTTGTCAATATAAAACTGGAAAACATTGAAATCCCTGTTTGAGTGAAACCTGGGTCTGGGTTCTGAAAAAATATAAAATTATAGATTATGCTTTTTGGATGCTTTTAAATACCTTGAAAAGGCCAAAAAACTTGCTGCTTTGGAGCGGTGGATTTTCCTCATCTTCAATTGTTGCCATTTTGTTTAGAAAGCGGTATTATTTTCAGTCTTTTAAAGATTTTGCTCTAAAAAATGAAAATGTGCAAGTGATAAATTTGACGACAAAATGCAGACAACGACAGTTGCGCCAAGCTAGAAAGACGCGTCAATAAACAAAATTACTGGCGTATTTTTGTTGGACTTAAAATATTCAAATTTTTGAAAAGTAAAATAATTTTTCATGGTCCTATAGCTTTGCTAATAGCTAAAGAAAATGTAAACATAGCGAAATTAACAAACATTCAATGCAGAAGATTTTTGATCGATAGATTTCAAATGCCAGAAATTATTTGCCGCACCGTTTTAATAGTTTTTGTTGATTTCCTCAAATTTACGGCTTGACAGAGATCAGATGTTTTTTTTTCGATACAATATTGTATATATTCTCATGTCTGCGTCTTCAAATTTACGGTGTTTTTTTAAAAAATATATATCATAAAATGCATTTTAATGCGTTAAAATTCGCTAATTCATCCATGTTTGTGAAGTATTTCTGTTTTTCTGAAGTTTTACATTTCTATCGTGCATAAAATCGATCTGACAAGCAACGACTAAATTTTGAAAGTTTTTATGAAGCAATTTCCTGGTTCACTGCGTTGTTATTTGCCAACCACAATATTGATGTTTGGTTGATAACTCTTTTTGCTCGTTCTTTGCTCATTTTCCCTTCTAGACAGACTTCCATCCTTTGTTTTGCGATTTTAATAAACACACATTAAAAATGAAATTTCGGTTTATTGGCATCATCATTTTTTCGCGTTTCATTATTTAACAGAAATTCTTTCCCATCTTTTGTTCTATTTTTCTATTATCTTTTATCATTACTAACAATTTTCGCGTCCGTTGATTCACCCGAAAACTAAATTTTCTGGCAATCAGACCATAACAGAAGAATTCGTCGAGAGAATCTATTGATGTTATATCTGAAATTCGCGGCGGTATTTTCAATTTATGTGGCTTATGTTTTATTCCGACGACTTCCAATTGTTCTACTCCCACAGATTAGGAAAGAGATTGATCTTAGCAATGATGACATTGGTGGGTTTTTAGTAAGGAAAAAATTAAGATCTTCATCACAAAAAATCTGGAAAAAATGCGAAAATTAAATAAGGTTGTTATTTTGATCATAGACTACAGAGATCGATCCACCTTATCACAATTCATCTTATTTTCTTTCATGCACTCTATTTTCTTTCTGCTCTCTCTCTATTCTATCCCATGCTCGAAATATTTTTTTATGTAAACAATTCAGTTCCCAATCCATTATTTTACTTTGTAGCATATTTTCACGAATGTAGAAATTTGATTTGAAAAGTTACATCTATTGAAATTAATCAACAATGGTAGGATATCATCCAGAGCCTATAAATGGGCAAATGCCGCTGACACAAACTGAATACAGGTATTTATAATTTTTTTTGAGAAAACAATTAAATTATTATTTAAATTTTAGCGAAGCAGGTTTGGCTAGTGGTATTATCACGAGGGTAATTATTCAACCGTTAGATGTTCTGAAAATTCGATTTCAATTACAAGAGGAACCGATTCGCGGGAAAAAGTCAGGGAAATATAAAGTGGGTTACTGTTTTTGAAAGAATATCTATTTATGTTTCGAACTTATTTCTAGGGAGTTCTGCAATCTGTTTTCCTTATCACAAGAGAAGAAGGTATTAGAGCATTTTGGAAAGGTCATATACCTGCACAAGGATTGTCTGCTATGTATGGATTAGTTCAATTTAGTTCATTTGAATGGTTGTCGCGACAAGCTGGAAGAATACTTCCTTCTGATGATCAAGCGGTTCGGTCGACTTCTGATTTTATGTGCGGAGCGTTGAGTGGATGTTTGGCAATGACCGCGGTTAGTGTTTTGAGAATTTTTTGTCCATCTTTGAAATAACTAGTGTTGAAAAAAAAATGCAATAAACTATCAAACATTAATTTAAAAATTGAGCGAAATATATTTTTTTCTTAAAAATTACTGAATTTTGGCGCACTAGAATCCAATGTTTCGACACGAAAAATTTACTTTACGTCTCTGAATATATTTTATTTCAGGCAATGCCATTAGATGTCATCCGAACAAGATTGGTAGCTCAAAAATCGGGACATCAAGTGTATACAGGTAAAATAATCAACAATTATTTCTAAAAATGTTTTTAAAAACTATTCTTTCAGGAACATCTCACGCAATGAAACATATATGGCACAAAGAGGGAACCGTTGGGTATTTCCGTGGATGGGTACCGTCAGTTGCGCAAATTGCACCATTTACCGGTATTCAATTTGCTCTATACAACGTTTTCATGGATTTATGGCCGGAAAGTTATGAAGCATCATCACCTTTGTTTTGTGGAGCTTTGGCGGGAACTGTTTCGAAGACTGTTTTGTATCCATTGGATATGGTTCGACACAGGCTACAGATGAATGGTTTTCAGAGAAATGGTTTTGGGAAAGCAAGTAATTATAGTCAAGGATTGTATAAAACAGTTGTTATGGTAGGTTTTGTTTTTATATTTTTAAAAAACCCTATTTCTTTCAGGTAATACGAAACGAAGGCTGGTACGGCTTATTTAAAGGTTTATGGCCTAGTCAAATAAAAGCCGCAGCAAATTCGGGATGTGCATTTTTGTTCTACGAAATGTTCTGCAATATTATTCGTAAACACAAATGCAAGAATTCTTAGGTTTTTTTTTTCGCTTTGCACCCAAATATAGATGTAGTTTTATTGTCAAACGTTGTCTTTTCTTGCTCATGTTATATACAGGTTTTGAATAATCGCGACAGTTTATGTTGAATTTCTATTTTCCGAAATTTTATGAACATAAATAATTATAGCTCTTTTGGTGTTAACAAAGCAGAGAGTTTTCAGATTTTTTGTGATGAAGACATTAAAAGAAAAAAATAGTAGATAGTGATAATTTTAGGATTGATTGTGTCTTTAAATGCCGCAGCTTTCACATGCTCGAAATTTTTTTTCGGCATGGCGGCGGACAAAACATCGGTGTCTAGAATTTTTCTTGGAGGGATTATAGTAAGTTCCACACTTTCGATAGGCTTAGGTGGGTAAAATCTATTTTTGGCTCACGTTTTTAAAATTTTCAGCATTCTCGAGCTCATATTTCCAACTAGCAGCAATAATGGTGATGACGAGTTGTGTACAAGGATGTGGGTGGGTTCCAGCAACCAAATTGATTGGACAGTGGTTTGATGACTCGAAATTTGCGACAATGTTTTCAATATTGGGATGTGCGAGTACAGTTGCTGGATTGTTGCTATCTGTGTGTAAACGCTTTTATTGGAGAACAATTGAGTTAAATTTAGGTATTTATTAATTTTTGTCTTAGCCCCTTTTCGAATTAATGTTTTCAGGAATCCTCGTACTTTTATTCGCATTGATTTGTAAATTTTCAATCGGCGATGAGAGCAAAAATTCGAATCAGACGACCAAAGAACATGGAAAACAAGTTGGATTGCGTGATATTGTCAAATCAAAAGTTGTATGGCATATTGGGTTGATTTACTTTTTTTCGATGGAAATGCGAACAATTTCTGAGACATGGATACCGCTGTACTTACAAAAAAACAATGGAAACGATGATGGATTTCAAGTTTTTTATGAACTCGGTGGAATGATTGGAGGTCTTTTTTCTGGTCTTGCGATTGATATGATATCTGTCAAGTATGGAGTGGACAAATCTAGAAGAATTGTTGGAATAATTTGTACAGTTTTGATGATGTTGACAGCGGGTGGAGTGTTTCAATATCCGGTAAGTGTGTTGATTTGAATGTCCCCCGTTCCCTTTGTGAGAAGAATTTGAGAATATCCGTTAAAATCACTGACAAGTCTCTCAAAACTAAATATTTATCTATATTTTTCTAGGTGTATGCTACATATCTTGGCTTTATAACGGGATTCTTCGTAAACGGTTCAATCAATGCTTGGTGTTTAATCGGTTCGCAATGTGGAAGTTCAGATATTTCTGGAACATGCTCTGCATTTATTAGCTTCATTGCTACTAGTGGATCAATTTTTGCCGGTAGCCCACTTGCCAATCTCATGGATTTATATGGATTCGGTGTTTTTGTAACAGTTTTTATGACCCAAATTGTAATTGTTCTAACCATTGCAATGTTTAATATTCCCCTTCGAATGGATAGTTTGAAAAAGAATGTTTGATTTTTATTTTATATATGACATAAATTTGAGTTGTTGAATACTCGTGTGAATTTTTGTGTGGCGTTTTTATCGCAATATTATTAGCTTAAGTAATATTTTTGAATTTTATATATTCCCAAGTCTAGATGTTAACTGAGTGTGCTCTCACATGTCTTGTCATATGGATCGGATTGTTATCAATATCATTGCATCGAATTGAAGAAGGAAATGTGGCCGTTTATTATAGGGTAAGTTCCAAGCTTTTTTGATCTGTTGAGAGAACCTCTATCGACTCTTGCCGATCGTTTTTAAACCCAAAATTTAGAAAAAAAGCTAGTTTCACCCCCCCCCCAGATTTGAATTTTCAGGGAGGCGCGCTATTGAACACGGTCTCACCACCTGGATTCCACTTTGCTATTCCGTTCCTCACCTCTGTAAAATCGGTTCAAATTACCCTTCAAACTGACGAAGCTAAAAATGTGCCGTGTGGTACTTCTGGAGGGGTTATGATTTATTTTGACAGGATTGAAGTTGTGAATATTTTGAGTGTGGATAGTGGTAAGTTTAAAAGTGTTCTATCAAACTCAGAAAAGTAAATAATTTCAGTTTACGATATTGTCAAAAACTACACGGTCGACTATGACAGACCACTTATTTTCAACAAGGTGCATCATGAGGTCAATCAGTTTTGTAGCAGCCATTCGCTCCAGGAAGTATATATTGATTTTTTCGGTAAATTTAATAGATTTTGGATATTTTTTCAAAATACTTCAAAATTCAGATAAAATTGATGAAGAAATAAAGCGTGCTCTCCAGGAAGACCTTACAAAAATGGCACCAGGACTAATTGTTCAAGCCGTAAGAGTAACAAAACCTAAAATTCCGGAAGCGATTCGTTTGAACTATGAACAAATGGAAGCGGAAAAAACAAAGCTTATGGTGGCTACAGAACATCAGAAGGTTGTGGAAAAGCTGGCTGAAACAGAAAGGAAAAAAGCGGTTATTGGTGAGGATTTTTTTTAATTTGGAAAATTCTGAAAATAGCATTTTTAGAAGCTGAAAAATCAGCACAAGTTGCACTCATTCACCAGAAACAAATCATCGCTGAAAAAGAAACACAAAAATTGGTAAATCAGTTGGAAGCAGATAGTCATCTGGCGAGTGAACAAGCGAAAACCGATGCTGAGTTTTATCGAATGAAAAAGGAAGCGGATGCCAATAACTTGCTGTTGACAAAGTAAACCATATTAAGGACATAATTACTGATAAAAGTCCTAACTTTCAGAGAATATTTGGAGCTCAAAAGAATTCAAGCAATCGGGTCAAACAACAAGATTTATTATGGAGATAGTATTCCGAAAGCGTTTTTCAAGCCTGACAATGCAAATAATTGATTTTATTTCTTTATAATTATCGCATGGTCTTTCGAGTTTTGTCAGACATTCCCAAGTTATATGATCTCGTAATTTTGTCTAAAACTTGTTTTAGAAATAAAAACGCCCCAAGAATCTTTCAACCTGACATTATTTCACTTTAATCAGAAACAATTAAAACATGTCACCTATAATTATAATTGCTAATTCGTCTTCTAAATTGACCGCAGTTGTATTAATATTTTTCTTAAAGTCATTGTCTTTGTTGTGATATTGGGTTACAGTTTTTTGACAAGTCACATTTTTCACAGTGAACACCACTTTATTCTCATACAGCCTTTCGAAAGAAAATGCAAAAACAAGTGAGAGCAAAAAAGAGAGAGAGAGAGACAGACCTCTAAAATCAAATTCTCAATAAATTATTTGTTTATTTTCTTTCCATGAGAACACACTGAATCGGCGAAAAGTAGCAGTTTTTGAACTGATTCAACGCACGAGTGTCGATATTATGAGCTCTTTTCCAGAATCGGAATGGACGAGGTGATTGCTCCCTGAGAAATGTTCCGTTATAATTTTATTTTCAAAGTTTAATGAGTTACGTACATTCCTTGAATGTAAGCTGGATAATCGACTTGATTACTTGGTTGTACGACAGATGCGCTGATGATCCTGAAATTATTTCTTTGGTTGTTTTTTTTTCGGAAAAGGTTCGCTTCTAATCATATTTGTTTCGTTTCACACATTTTTCTCCCCTTGGGTAATATAGATCAATCGTCATACACACGTCAGAAGAATTTCAAGACGGAAAATAACATGCTCATAAATTTCCATAACCATTCGCTTCAAGTGGAATCTATTTATATGTTTTTTTTTGGATGTTTGGAACAAAACACGAACTATTGAGAAGAATGATTCGGGAACTCCCGGGTTTTTAATTCTTGATGTTTGAATTAGTTTTTTTTGAAAATACTTGGTTTGGGACTCCCTTGTTAATTGTAAGGCCTAGGAAATACACTTCAAAAACTGCCTACTATTTTGAAAATCGACACATTTTTGATGAACTAAAAAAGGAAAAAGAAAAATGTTTAAGCTTCGTATCTTGAAAACTCATAAAACTGCATAATGTGAAATATAAACCTTTCGAGAACAAAAAATATGTATTTCTTTCTTTAAATACAACCTTTTATTTGTTGGAATGATCCCGCTCCTCTCAAAAACAAAAAATAAAATTGGATTAAAGAAAAACAGTAGTAGGGGGGCTCAAAAAGACTATGCATTTTTTATTGCTTAAAAGTCATATACTTAAATTTGAAGGAATTACATTTATGGAATTCGTACGTCGAGAAGAGCAGAAAAAATTGGAATTTACTGAGAAAATGTGTATACTTTGGAAAGGAAATAATTAGTAAATAAAAGAAGTTATTTTCAGAATTTTGGAAAATAATAGATTTTCAGAACTTTTTATAAAACGATCCTATACTAAAACAAAACAAGATGTGATCATGATTTTCAAAGTTTCTGATTCTTTCAAATAATGAAAAAAAAGTATTTGTTCTTATTACTTTTCTAATGTTTGTTTTTCATCCATATTAAATTATTTTTATAAAATAGAATCCAAGATTCCTGGAATTTCTAAACTAATTTTTAAAAATTCATTCAAAAAACAACTTACTGCACAATAATAAGTACGAGGAAAGCAATTGAACCGAAGTTTGAATTCATTTTGACTGGAAAAGAGCCGTTTGAAACCGAAACAAAAGTGAAAATTTTCCCGTCTTTAGATTCACTTTTAAAACCAGAACATGTAAAGAGGCGGAGCTTTCGTTGGTGGGGGTGAAGTAAAGCTCCTCTGTCCTCTTTCGTAAAATTATTATATTGAAATAATATAAATCTGTGGGAAAATTGAGTAAAAGATATAAATGAAAATTCATAAAAAATGCAAGGTTTCAATGAATAGAAATCAAAAGATGGTACGGTAGAAGGTGTGAGAATGTCGTTTTTTATTCAGAAGTTTTTTGAAGAAGAACCGAAATTTTATTTTATTTTCTATATTTACGTCATTGAATGAAGAAATGAAGAATTGGTTGGGGGGAAATCTCAAACTTTGTTCTAATAATCAGATTTTTGAAGGTTCAAACTTTTAGACATCAAAAGGGAAACAAGTTTGCTTCATTGAGCATTAACATGCCAATTCGTCGTAAAATTATAGGTTGTCTAACCTTTGAAACTTATTTGGTTTTTTTTTGAAGCATATTAAGTTCATGACAAGCCGTTTAGTTTAAATGGTTTTTAGAAGAAAAACGTTTACCTTCATTTTTTTGAAATTGTTCGCACAAAGTGTCATTTTCTAACATTATTTCGACATTTCAGTCTTCTATTCCCAAAACACGAGCGTGTAATAAGCGTACATTAAGCAATAAATGCTATATTTTTCCTAAAAACCTAAAAAAACTCATATCGAACATCATTTCTTGTTTCATTCCAGCGACCAATGTTTGTAGAATTGTATTGAATGCCCAATTTTCTTTCAAATATCTGTTTTCAGATAGCGTGGAACATTCAAAAAATTTAAATTACCGCGCTTTTACAACACAACGGACTTACATGTGTAAATACGATAAACAACATTAATCGTGTAAAATCGTTGTGTCGTACGCGTATTTTTTTCGCAAATTTCTGACAATAGGTTTTTTAAAATTTAAATTACAATTTCCAGACAAAAAATGAGCTATGAAATAGTTGGCCCACCACTCGTCTCACCATGGATGATGCTCACCATGAGCGAAGCTAGAAACGATATTGACGATTCGAAAATTGTTATTCCTGGTCAATCAGTTTCAGATGCGCCACAACATTTTATGCGGTAAATATAGAGATAAATGTGATTATTCAAAAAAAAAAAAAACTTTTCAGTGGACATGGTACATATATTCGAGATGGTGAAATCGTTTCCACGTTGTCAGGAGTTGTTCATCAATTAAATCGACTTTTGATGGTGAAAACGATTAAGCAGAGATATTCTGGCGAAGTCGGGGATGTCGTTGTTGGAAGGGTTGTAGAAGTTCAGGCAAAACGGTGGAAGGTAAATTTTGAAAAATTTTTTTAAAAAATTGGGCACGTGACAATTCGGGAGAAAATTTTCAGCTGCGAAAAAAACAACCTGGGATAAGCTTTTTAAAAAAAACGCTTATTCAGTATTTTAAAGGTATTTTTCCATCCTTTTTAGTTGTCACTTTTTGTCCTCCGGGAATCCCAATTTCTCCCGAATTGTCACGTGTCCAAAAATTATTTTAAGTTGTCTCCCGATGTTTTATTCTCAATATTTATATTTAAAATGTTTCTTTACGTCTTCAGGTTGATGTAAGTTCTCGTCTTCATAGTAACCTTCCTCTTGGAAGCGTTCTCCTGCCTGGTGGTGATTTTCGTCGAAAAGATGTTGAAGATGAAGAAAAAATGAGCGAATTTCTAAAACAAGGCGAATTGATTTGTGCGGAAGTTCAACAAGTTCAACATGATGGAACTTTAATGATCCATACAAGAAATAACAAATATGGAAAATTGCGACAAGGAATTTTGATCCTAGTTCCAGCACATCTTATCAAGAAATCAAAAGTTCATTTTCATACTCTTCCATATGGTATGGCAATCATTATTGGGTGCAATGGATGTGTTTGGATTACGCCAGCACTGCCTGAAACGTTTCAAGAAGAGGATGGAAGTAATGTTCATGAGTACCAGAAAGTACCCCTTGATATTCGACAAGTTATGGTTCGTGTTGCCGCATGCATTCGATTATTGAGAGATTATTCGATTGCTATTTATTTGAATTCTATAACAACCTGTTATGAAATGAGCCAACCATTTGAAGTAAGTTTATATTTTTATCGATCTGAGAACCAAATCGTTTTTCAGATCAAAGAGTTGTCAGAACAAGAAACCTCGTCAAGATTGGCATATTTGATCGCAGCTCGACTGCTTCAAGAAGCGCAAACAGCACAAAGAAAAAATTGAAAAATGTTTTTATTAATCGGGTGTCTCCTAAGTTGTTAAATTGTTTTTTGTTTCTTGTTGTTATTGTCCAAAAAAATTTTATGCAGCCTTGTCGCACTTTTGTTTCCAATCGGAGAAAGCCTGAAAAATGAAACGAAATAACACTAGGAAACAGAAGGAAACTCACATTAGGCTTAGAAAAACTGAAGAATTGCTCAAGTGGAATGAATCCATCCTTATCTGCAACTTTCTTCAGTTTAGCGTTCAAAGTAGCTGGATAAATGACATGATCATCAATTGGATTTGGATCGTGGTTAAGAAGGCGGACTCCTGGTGTAGGTTTACGACGGAATTCAATCAAGAATCCTGCAGATGTTGTCAATTCATCCTTGTCGATTCCCAAAACTTTCATGACTGAGAGAGTTACTTCGGTGTGCTTAAAATGGAAATATTTTAGTGCGAGAAGTTCTCAATTGAAAATTACAGATGCATATCCGATAAGCTTTGGCAACTCCTTTCCGCTATTTGCAGCAACGAGTTTGTCAATAATGTCCTGAAGCCAATAACCAGCCATCAAGTTTCCGCATGGCCCATAAAGTGCACAAGCGATTTGATGAACTTCGGCTGAAAATAAGGAATTTTAAGTGAAAAAAATTAAAATTTGGATTTCCACCAAACAAGTGGTATTCAAAAAAAATCAATATGAATTTCAATAACGAACAAAATCAAAATATAAGAAATCTTGTTTTTTTTTTAATTTTTCTGAAAATTTTCATACCGAATTCTAAAATTTTAGCCTTCAACTTCTCGGCAGTATAACCCTTCAATGTTGGTTTCGTGATCCATGATGGATATTGAGCCTTATAAAGATCAATTTCGATCAAATTATCAGCCAAATCGGCAGCTTTTCCAAGATTAGAAGTGTCCCACTTGGTTTTTTCAGCAAAATATTTCAACTCTGCTGCATTATCACTCTTCAATTTCTTCAGCGATGGCAAAGTATCGGATGAAACTGGCGCCCATACTTTATCGCTTCCTTTGCATTCTTTCACCGCGTACATTCTCAATAATGGGTCGTCGATTGTATATGGAACTGGTGACCAATGATCATATCGTTTCGTTTCCCAGTCTCCCCATTGTTCTGGATCATGAATTGCGGCTGTAACTGTTTGAAGAGTCATTTGGCAGCGGTTAGCAGAGCTTGAGTAGTATTTCACTTGGGATGAGTTGAAGTTTCTAGAGACATAGTTGTTACCGATGAAGTTGCGGATTTCTCTTCCTAGTCCTAGACCTTGACGCTTTCCGAACTGTAAATTGGATTTATTCTCTATTTTCTAAAACCTTAAAGACAATGTTCTATTCAATTTTCTGTAACTAACCTCAGTGAGCTCTGTGCTTCCTTCATTCCCCCAATTTCTCGGATTTTCTGGCAAAAACTCTTCGGGATGGCGATTTCCGTGTCTAAAAAAATGAAAGTATTGTTTCAAAATTCCCGGGATCGTAACCTTGTTCCAAATAGAATCAAAACAGTATTCTTGTCGATTGTTGATGATTTCTTTGGAAGTAGCCCATGTGCAGAACAGGCAGCAATCAAAACAAAGCCGAGTAGGAGCTTCATTTTCAATTGGTCTTTGCATGGCAAATTTCTTTTATAATGTTTTCGTTTGAATTGATAAACCGGATTTGAATCTAATAGTTTATTGGAACAATTTTAGGATTCGATGAAACAAAAAAATGGTTGTTCGACCTTCAAAACAAATAGCTATTTACTTCCTTTATAGTTGATATTATCAACTTGATAAGATGACACGAATTGAAATAAAATTGAAACGACTGTGGTGAAAAGATCAACAGAGGAGAGGAATATGAAAATAACGCTAGACTCTATTTTTATGAAGAAGTTGTAATAATAAAACTTGAAACTGATAAAATGTTAAAGACACGGTTCAATTATACTGTGAATTTCTTGTGTGGCAAAAACTGTGGCAAAACAAATTACGTAAACTTTAAAATGTGTGAAAAAAAACACAAAAAGATTTGAAATACATGGAAAATTTATCAGATATGCGAAAAAAATGCTTTTATTTCCTATTTCTCTTAAGAATCGTAAAAAGTTTTATTTTTTGAATTTGTTGCTTTATTATTAAATTTCTAAAAAAAGTCAACTTTCTAAATTCCTTTTTTTTGAAAAGTGGGACTTCGCAGGTTAGACCGATTCAAATTTCATTATCATATTTAAAAAACGTTGAAAAATAATCGAAAAATTCGGAATCCTCGTAGCTGTATTAATTGATGTCGCAAAAATTTTAATTTTTTATTAAAAACATTCATATTCACAAAATTCACCAGTATATATTTTAGCATCAAATGTACATAAAACACGTTCAAAGTTGAGAAATAACAATGAAAAACACAGAAAACAGGGTGATATAACTTGAAGATGAAGTTGTACCGTATGTCGGAGCATCACATTCAGAACGCCAGTTTGAATAAGCCTAGAAATATTTAATTTGTTTCGTTCTTAAAGAGAGGGTGTTAATTGATGTCGAAATCTTTTTTTTTAACAGAGTTCGTCTAATCGATACATAATGATAATACATTCAAAGACTTTACAATAGTAAGTTACCATCTCTTCTACAATTTTTAAAAAACTTCAGCTGGTAAAAAAATTGAAATTATGTTATTTTCAATGCTTATTTTCTCAGATCTTTTCGTTTTAAGAGCACGAACCTTTGGTCTCGCAAAATCAATAAAATCTTGTAGTCTGATGAATCCATCAGTGTCCTGAAGAGCTTCTAGATCTGGATCAACATTGGCCTAGAAAATATTCTTCAAAAAGAGAGCTTTAACCTAAATAATTTACTCTATAAATAACATGTTGATCAATTGGATTTGGATCATGATTCAACAAGCGAATTGCTGGTACGGGATTTCGTTGAAATTCAATAACAAATCCAGCTGAAGTTGTCACTTGATCTCTTTCAATTCCCATCACTTTCATGATTGATAATGTGATTTCAGTGTGCTGAAATTATTAAAAATTACACGTTTTTAAACACCTTGATTACCGAGGCATATCCTATCACTTTAAGTGAATTCTTAGTGGAATTAGCATCCGAAAGTTTGTTCAAAATATCATTCATCCAATAACCAGCCATCAAGTTTCTGCAAGGAGTGTAATATGCACAAAATCTTGGGTGAATTTCGGCTGAAATGTATAAATTTTCCTCAGATTCTAATGCCTAAAACCAAACCAAAATCCATTGCTTTTTGTTTCAAAGTTGTTCCATTACACCCATTTATTTCTGGATTCGAAAGCCATGTTGGATATGTAGTGTTGTAAAAATCCTGTGAAACTTAAAAATTTAAACAAAAACAGTGATTTTTCTTTATCACCATCTGCATAATATTATCAGCCAAATCAGCAGCATTTCCCAAGTTTTTAGTCATATTCCAACCGGTTTCAAGACTTAAATAACTCAACACTTGGAAGTTGTCGAGTTTCATTTTTTGAAGATCTGGAAGCGAATCATTGTCGATTGGAGCCCAGACTGAAAACGGGAAAATTTGAGAAATTATTATTGTTGAGTAGTTAAGCTACCTTCGTCGCTTTTCTTACATTCCGAAACGGAATACATTCGAAGTAGTTGATCATTGATGGTGTAAGGTATTGGCCCCCAATTGCTGAAGTTTTGCGGATTCCAATCGGACCAATTGCTTGGTGGATGGAGACCGGCAACAGCTACCTGAAAAACATTGTTCTCGAAAAACGTTGTTCAATCACATCTGTAAACAATTGTGCTTTCGGCAGTTTTTTTTGAGTTTTGTTTGCTTAAATATCAAGGAGTGCGACTGTACTCAACACCTCTTGAAAGATCAGAATTAAAAATTCAACTGGTCGAATGTTTCAAGTTTTTAATTTCATTCATTATTAAGGAGGTTCACGGTCTTTAAAAGAAATCTCTTCAGCGAAAACAAAACATGAACCAAAAGATTATCAAAATCTATTCCAAAAATATTGTTTTTCCATAAGGACTCTCACGATATCGTCGGTTGGAATCGGGAGCTCCCGTAGATCTGCTGAAACAGAACGATTTCAAAGATTTCAAATTTCCGACCTTTTTCCGATTTCCTTTCAGCATAACTCGTTTTGGTTTTAAAAATATTTGAATTAGTTGAACTTTTCGCTTTTAAACAAATCAAACCTGTAACGTCATCTGACACCTATTAGCCGAACTTGAATAATATTGAACTTCGCTCGCATTATAATTATTTGTCGTTAAATTACCAATAAATTTTCTCATCTCTAAACCAAGGCCATATGCCTGTCGTTTTCCAATCTGTGAATTATATTTTAGTGAAATTTAATAATTCATAAAATACCGAAGTTAGTTCTAAAAATCCTTCTTGTCCCCAATCTCTCGTAATATTCGATAAATAAATCTCCGGGTTACGGTTTCCGTGTCTATAAAATATGAGATTAATTTATAAAACCTCTTTCCGACTACTAACCTTGTCCCAAAAATCACAAATTCGGTGTTCGGGCTAATCCTTATCGATTGATTTGGCAACAAGGAAATATTATCCGTGTGGATTGGAAGGATCATCACAAAAAATATAAGGATACCGACATCGAATATCATTTTCTGAAATTTTGAAGATTATTTTGGTTGAAAACGTCAAGAAAATGCTTCGACAACTGTACAGGGAACAAATAAATAGACAAAAATTGTTAGGTAAAACTAGTACTCAAAAAAAAACATTTGCCGAATGGCAAATAGACAAATAGACAGAACAGTTTGGTTAAATTTTTGAACATTTGGAAAAAAACGATCGGAACATGGGAAAAGGTTAGAATATTTGTGTGACATGGGACAAAAGTAGCTTTTGAAAACAATACAATACATGTCATATTCAAATAATTGCGTTTCGCGCCAATTCCGACCGCGTTGCATGATCCGACGCGCAATCAAATTTTAATTTTTGCAACGTTGGAGCGCTAACATGAGGCGTGTAGTAATCGATATTTTTTCGTATGAATTGTCCCCCAACTAAGAGTAAGCTCTAATTTTTGAATTGAAATTAGGTAGGGTCGAATTAACTGACCCACTGTCTTTAAGTTAAATTTTAAGTAATCTCTTATCTCCAATTTTTTTATTTTTTTTTGATGAAGGTTAAAAATTGTCGGAAACTTTTTGAATCTAAATAATAAAAGTTTATGAGCAGTGATGAAAAGAACCAAACTTTCAACAACAGTTTATCATCCAAATGTTACAAAAGATGAGGCGCAAAAAAATTTGTTATTTTTTCGGGGCCCTAAACCGGAAACTTAAGCACAATACGATTTGTTAATATTTGAGGATGTCAAAAAATACAAAAGTTCTCATATAATAAGACGAAGATCTTTAAATCTGATAAAGGATCGCGTATACTAAAACCTGTCGGTATTTATGACAAATAAATAAAGTTCCAAAAAAACAAAACAAAGACAAAATTACCATAAAACTCAAAAAACAACGAATTGTTTTTCTTCCTGGTTGTGTTTTCATCATTCCAGATTTGCATCGCTTTTTTGATGTCTGTTCAAGAATTGCAAAAGTGATTATAATACAAAAAGTGGTAGAAAAATCAAACAGAACAATGACTTAACACTTTTCCCACATCAATTTTTGATAGGGTCTTATCAAAAACAATCAAAAAATGAAAAAATGAGACTAAAATTACATGTGATGCTATTTTTGAAAGTTGGACGTGTGATTGAAGTTTGTAGGTTATTAAAATTATCTTTTTGGTCTGTTCGAAAATTGATCAGGTGAACGAAATCCTGGTTTCTTCGTCATTTTCAAACCGACGCTCCTCTAGAGAAAAATACATGTGGTCATCTAATGAAATACTTTTTCATTTTTTGATTGAAATAGCATTGTAGTAGCAAATATTATGTGAATGAAAAATGATGACTAACTCTTTTGCTATCTTTTCTAGATGAAATAAAATTTAGGAACGTTTCCAGAAAAATAGATGTTCGATTCGTTGAATTATATTTTGTTCGAAACGATATGAGACAGTATGACCATTAGGAATCAATCTCGAACCTATTAACAGGGAGAATATGGGATTTTCCAATGTGAACTGATTTAGAATTCATCATTCGATTGATTCGTCATAAGAAATTTTATTGAATTGGTAAAAAATGAAGATAAAAGGAGGACTTTACGGAGATAATAAATATACCTTAAATGAAAATAGACTTCATTCTCATTCCAAATCAGTTTTTAAAATTTTCTAAAACCACCTAGAAGCCGAGAAAATGAGCTACAAAACAATGGCCTAGAAAAAGTGGCCACCTGGCCGAACTTTTTCCTATGAGCTTTTTTCGTGTTTCGTTAATAAATACTTATGAAGAATACTTATATTAGTCCTTTTTTAGTGTTTTTTAAAATTAAAATTTATGTTTTTGCCATTTTTTTTTTGGATTTTTCATGCCTGCGAACTTCGCCGGCGGCCCCTTTTTCTAGGCCATTGTTTCGAGGCGCGTTTTCTCGGCTTCCAGGTGGTTTTAGAAAATTTAAAAAACAGATTTGGAATGAGAATGAAGTCTATTTTCATTTAAGACACATTCATTACCTCCGTATAGTCTCCTTTAAATATTCACGTTCGCTCCTGGTTTCTTATTTTTAATTGCGGTTTTTTGTGCTATCATGAAATCATGTATATTCGAACCGAGAAAAATGGTCGAAATAATGAAGAATTTCTGAAGATAAACTTGATTTTCTTTTCTGAGCACTTGAACGTCGTATTGATGGATGTTAGCAACTATGGAATATTATAAATTTAAGTTTTTTCTTTTTTCTCATTTATATATTTTTTATTCAAAAGCGTTTTAGCTATGATTTTAAAATTTCAAAAAGTTCTCAGCTGTAAAAACCAACAAATTGTCAAGAATCGATGTGAAAAAATGGTAATTAAAATGAAGATTCACATCGAAGAGAAACAAATTCTGTATAAATAACCAATCCATTATCATAATATCATTCCTCTTTGCAGTATGCAGATTCTGGTGAGTTGTTTCTTCAAATATTACATTTTCTAAAAAAAACTCAAAATTCTTCAGCTTCTTTCTTCGCTTGTTTGTGCGGTTCTCGCATTAAACTCGAGCGACGGTGAATCACTGAAGCTTTCCAAGAATTACGAAGGGGTCGACCACAAAACAACCATTCGACCAATCACTCTACCACCAAACTCGCGAAGACAACGCTTGCCAATTCTATCCCGAGAACGAACCCCACGAACCCATGCACCAAGGCCATCAACCACCAGAAGTACGAGACCAAGAAGACAATTGAGTGAAAAAATATCATATTGGCGCGGGGGGCCTGAAAGACCGCCAACCCCAACAACTACGACAATGCGACCAAGACGACCAAGACGCCAATATTGATTTGGTTTGGAAAAAGGATGTTGTAATATTTGAAAATAAAATAATTCAGAGCAATTTGAATTAAATTTTGATTCTAAAAATTTAGTTGTTTCTATCTTCCGAAAAGACCAAAACCGTTCTAAATTTCCAATACCTAGCTTGTACCAATTTTCTATACCAGAGTAAATTTTTATGTTTCAACAAGTAAAATGTATTTCAACGGGAAAATTTTCACAGCATGCAACAACGCAACAACAAAATGCATTAAAAAGTATGAGAAGTTCTCATTTCCTTCGGCTTCTCTTGTGGGAAGTTGAAAACTCCGGTGCTTGGTACAATTCATCATGTACATTTTGACCTCTTTGGTATTGTAGAACATATGGTCCTCTGTTGTATTGCTGAAAAAATTAGTAAGGTTCCTGTTTCTAAGGATTTCTTCGTGTTTTTCTTCTTTTTCTGAGTTGAAAACATGTTTTTTTTAATTTTTGGATTTTCAACAAATTTTAAAAGTATCAAACCTGTTCCGTAAAAAACTGCTCTGGCGTCTGAATTCTCGTTCCTTTCACCAATACGGGAACCTCTTCAAACGTTGTCAAATCCACTGGACTCATCAGATAAATCTCCTTCTTTTCCAATGAAACAGCTCGAACAATTGCGAATCCGCAACATTTGATTGCCGGTGATCTGGCGCTGAGAAACGCAATTTTCGGTAAATTCTCATTTTCACAAAGACGGCGAGTGGAAATTGAAGATGACGACGGTGAATCGAGATCAATCTCAGAACAAATCGCAAAAATTTGAGTATTGATTGATGCAAAAAATTTTGTATCTTCAACTTGTTGCTCGAATGGAATGCAAAATGTGGCATTGCTGAAATTTATGTTTTTTAGAAACTTCAAACTTTAAAATTTTGTCAGAAAAATTCATTTTTCTCTCAATTAATTGAATATACAATTTTATAAACCTCGAAAAATACAAAAAATGTTACCTGAACGCCAATTTAAACGGCGGCGTCTCCAAAATGCTCGACATGATTGGTCTCACCAAGAGCGGTGAAAAATATCCAATTGTTGTCATGGCACGAACCAATGCCGGCGGGAGTTTCTTCTGTAGAGGGATGCTCGGATCCGACGGCACATCATTGACCGACATTTCAATCAGTGGCTCAAAATCTCGCTGAAAAAAAAAGATAAATTAAATTAAATTTTCATTAGTTAAAAAATATGTATCCACAAAGGGCACTCAGACCCTTTTCCATTAGCCTTTGGGCCAATCTGGAAAAATTTTCTGAAATTGGAAAGAAAAAACGTTTCATTTCTTACCGGGAACTCGAACCTCGCTTCACTCAAATCTCTGACAACTTCCACAAAAAGGTCTGGTTTTGTAATTTCGGCAATTTTTATCAAAATATGTCTTCCCAGTGCTTCTATCCATCCCATTGAATTGATGAGACAAACTGACCCCGGTTCACTTCTCTCAACAAACGTATTCCAAAGACGTTCCATAATATCCTGAAAAACACAGGAAATTATCAATTAGTTTCAGAACTTTAGAAAATTGAAAATTATCATTATATCAAAAAAAAACGAGAACTGAGTTAAAGACTAGATTTTAAAAATAAATAAATCTCATAGTTTACGTCGAAATCTAAAAGAAATCCAGTTTCGAAAGTCATTCGAAGAAAAATAAATTAAGTTTCAGAATATGAAACTGAAGTTTTAGTTTATTTTAGTTCAATCAATTCAATTTTTTTAGAAATCGATCTCAATGCCCAAATTGTTTTTAACATTTCATGAAATCTCTTAAAGTTCTGAAAAAATGGTTTTCGTTTGTAATTATATTAATTCTTTCAAGCACAATAAGTTAAAATTTCAAAATTTCTTTGAAAAAACTTACAATATAAAGCCCCGAATTGCTAACAGTAATATCTCCATAAAAATAACAATTCTCCAAATTTGTCTTCTGATGTCCATGTGGTTTGTCTGAAAATTCGGCTTCAAATTACTTTCTCAAAATTGTTGAAACACCGAAAATTGGTCCGTTTATTTTGGTGAGTGTCATACATCCACACGGCGTGAATTCACTTTGTCCAATGTCACCGTCCAAAATGTACACATTTTCGACACCTCTGTGGAAAAAAATGATTTTTAATCTAAATTAACTAAATTTTTCAGCTCATTTACATTTTCAGAAAAATTTTTAAAACTGAATTTGTACAATAATACTAATCTATCAAGTTAATATATGTTTTCTGTTGTAATTTTGAAGTTTTTGAATTTATCATAAAATTTAGACCTTCCTTACCTTGAAAACAATCGATTAGTTAGACTTCTCAAAAAATTCGATTTCCCCGACGACTTGTGTCCAATCGGTAGGATTGACACTCTCACACCATCTTCTGAACAGAATTTCTTGATTATAAATTGTATGAAACGTCGTGGAAGAAATTAAAAAAAAAGAGGAATCACACCAATTCACTCACTAATTTTTCTCGTCAAACTATCGATTTTCGTCGTTAATAATTTTTCACAATTTTCCGGATAAATAAACAAATCCATTCGTTTGCACATATATTGTGGTGGGCTCATAATTCGTTGAAGTTTTTGGCTGTGTAGGAGGAAATTCTGCAACCAAAAAATGGAGGTTTTGAAGATGATCAGAATATCGGTTAATTTTTTTAGTGAAAAAATCGAAAATTAGAGATAATATGGATTAAAATAGATTTTAAAAAATTTATTTCAGAAAAAGCTTTAAAAAAAAAGAGAAAACGTACCGGTAAAATTCTACCCATCGTTTCTTCGACCTGTGCCAGATTTTTATTGAAAACAAAAACTGCTGGAGTTCCATCACCAATTAGTTCCATAATCCGTTCATAACTTTGTTCTATCTGAAAATCCAAAACCTAAGAATCGTCATAGTTTTCATCGAAAACAATACCGCTTTAAGGCGAAACTTCAGCCTTGCATGTTTATAGTTCTGATTGCTTGAATGAACTTGCAAAATCGCTGGGATTCCCATACGTTCTGGCGCTGAGACTTTTATTAAGTTCTCTTCATCATATGAACCAGTCTTGAGGTTGTAATCATTCAGGGTTGCATTTCCGGCTGAAAAAGGCATTTATTTGAATTTCATCGTGTTTTTTTCATGTAGATTCTTTGTTTCAAACATGAAAACTGAACTTTCGAAATTTTCTGGAGTTTTCAGCACAATGGGAAAAATCTGTCTGTTTCGCATTTAACTGAATCATACTATATAATAAAGCGCTAAGGCCGTGCGTGTTTTCGCATTCTAGAATGCATTTCTCATGAATAACTTTTTGACCTCTGGACCGATCTGTCCCATACTTGGGGTATCGTCATGCCTCTATGATCACTTCACAAAAGTACTGTTTGGATCTCGGGTTACTGTAGGATTACTGTAGCTACAGTACTCCAATTTTTTTTCAGAATGGTCGAATCGAGACCAAACTTTCATGGTGACATATTTGGAATAATATAAGCTCACTGTGAAAATTTGGTTCGGATTACGGTATTATTACGGTAGTTACCTTAACCTAAAGTTAGCGCGTTTTTTCTCTGTGTCTCTTCATTTTACACACTATTTCTCTCATTTTTCGTTCAGTCATCATCAACATACTTATAATAAAACGTTGGGCGTGCGTGTGTCCGCAATCTAGAAAATTCCAGAAAAGTCGAGAAGATTCAAATAAATTCCAAAATGGTCTAGAAAATTCCAGAGCCTTCCAGAATGTTCCAGCAAATTCCAGAAAGTTCCAGAATGTTCTAGAAAATTCTAGAAGCTTCCAAAAAGTTCTAGAAAATTCCAGAAGCTTCCAGAAACTTCCAGAAAAATGTGTTCAATTTGGTCAAATGGGTCCAGCGCCCATAAGACTTTAGAGGGCAGCTTCGGAGAGAGAGAGAGAGAAATGTTAAGATTCAATGTTCTTTTATACTAACGAATATTTTAAAACGGCTGGTATTCTAATAATTTCTTAATTTTGACAAAAAACCCAAAAAAAAAAGAATTTACCCAAGCACACAATCGAAACCGATCCATAGATACATATCCTTTCCCCAGCTTTTACCACATAAATTCTCAAATCCCGATTTTGACATTCAAATTCCAAAACATCGTCTCCCATCTGTAAATCGTTATAACCATTCATTTTCAGAATATCACTATTTATAAAATCAAGTATTTTCGGATAGAGACCTTTTAAATGTCATTTTAAGCAAATTTCAGAAAAAATTACAAATTTTATTCACAAATATTTAATGCAGCTAGAGATGGTATCGTTCCGGCTGATAATACTTCAACGATCTGAAAGTTTAACATTTTAGATTTTTTAAAGGGAAACTCTGCTCTGTAAAAACCTGATACATCGGCGGTCTCTTGGAACGATCCTTCTGCGAGCTTACCAGTCCAAGTTCGATCAGAATTTCAAACATACTCCATTCGGTGGCTGAAAAATAGTAAATTTAAATTTTTCCGATTTAAATTTTAACCTCCTACCATCCGAATATTTAGGTGTTCTTTTATCGATGATCATCTCTCTCAAAACCATTGTATTCCCTTTCGCCTCCGCTCTTTTCACTGAACAAAACTCAATCAAACTTCTCGCTTCCCTCGAATCCGAATAAGCTCTTTGACCCGTTGCAATTTCCAACAAAACAATTCCAAAACTATAAACATCTAATTTCGTTGACAAAATCTTCGATGTAATAAATTCTGGCGGTAAATATGCCAGTGTGCCTTTTATATGTGATGCGATAAGTGGACACTTTTCTGCTGCTCCTGCTTCAATTTGTCCATCTCTACTCAATCCAAAATCACCCAATTTTGGCTCCAAATGTTTGTCTAGAAGAATATTCGCCGTTTTCACGTCGCCATGAATTATTGGAGTTTTTGCGAAGGAGTGGAGGAAATGAAGTCCGCGAGCTGATCCAAGAGCGATTTCTTGTTTTTGCGTCCAAGTAAGGGGTTGGGTTCCTTTCTGCAATAAAACACGTTTTTAAAAATTTCAGTACAACGACGAAAACTATTCAGAAAGGGTCATCATTGAAATTTTCTGCAATAACTTTTAAAAAACCCACTCTACACAAAATCCGATCCTCTAATGATCCATTTGTCATAAATTGATAAACCAAACATGGTTCAGGTCCTTCTAACGAAAATGCATAAATCGGTAGAATATTATCATGTCGAAACCGTGCCAATGTCCTCAATTCTTGAAGACTCTGCCTTAATCGTTCTTTTTCCATCCTCACATCTTGTCCATTTCCATCATTTTTAGAAATTATTCTCTTCACTGCCACCATTCCACCGGTTGATTTTAATTCACCTCGATAAACTACTCCATAGCCTCCTTTTCCAACTATATTTTCTGCTGAGAAATTGTTTGTAGCTTCCTGGAGATCTTTGTAAGATACTGGAAGAGTTCCTTCGATTGCGACTCGCAGTGGGTCGGAGGTTCTAAAATTTCAATTGATTGTTTTCAAATTTTAGCGTAGATAAACTTACGAAGCAACAGAAGACGATGAAGCAGCAGAAGATGCAGTCGAGACCTTCTGTTTCATTGATTCAGATTTCCTTTGTGTCAAGGATCCCTGAGCCAATTTCGAATAACTTCCATGTCCTTTTACACCCCTAGACGGTGAAAGAACTCTTCCTTCCAAATAATGGAACTTCTCATCGACCATCGGTTTAATTATCCTCATACATCGAACCATTTTAGTCTTTGCAAAAACTTGAAATAAATGATTTGTGGTGTAGCCTTTTGACGCCCATATCCTCAACAAAAGTTGTGTCGGACTTTTATTCTGCCTTTGATAACTTTTACATCCATCTACATCTTTCAACTGAATTCCTGGCATAAAAAAAGCTGGAAAAAAGTTAGCTTTTCTTTAAATTTTCAGCTAAAAACATACCAACTGTCTCCCAAGTGTCATCCAAATCCAAAATCTCACAAATTTGTTGACTGATATCTCGATTCATACAATGCGCCAATGTTAAATCACCCGCTTCCTTCTTTTTCGACATTTCGAGCTCTGAAATATAGCTTTTATGAATAAAATTTTGAAGAAAAAATATTTACTCACATCAATAAAATAAAATGAAGCAATATGGCCTAGAGAATAAATATTTGGTTTTTTCGTCCATTGTGTTGTCCACGAGAAGTACACAGTTCTGAGAGTTAGGAATCAAAGGTGGGTGTCTTGAAGAAACGAAAAAAATCGAGGTCAGCGGAGAAAATATGAAAAATAATATTCTAAGAATTAAACCTACAGTTCACTTTGAAGGAACATTTCATAATTTTCCAAAAGGTGTCGAGATTTTTGAAAACTTTTTGAAGTTTAAAAAATTCATCAAATTTTTGTGAATGTCGGAGAAATGTAATAGTAAACGTAAGATAACCATTGGAGTATTTAAGTGCACAAGTGTTTCATGATGATCTAAAATTTTCGGAATGATCTTTAATATTGCCATTTTCACCCGTTTTTGTTGAAATCTTCACTGCATCGAACTTCAAAATCCAATTGAAGATGATAAAAGGGGTTGCTCTCACCCAACGATTTTAAAGTGAACTAAACCCTTGAACACACCCAAACTGACCACTCTCGTTTCTCAGGGTCTCCTAAACTCTCTAATTCAGATGATGCCTTCAAAATATGCAATAGTGTTGACTATGCATTGCCCGAAGGGGAGTGCCGAGGGGGACAGAAGGACGAGGAGGAAGAATATAATAGTAAACACAACAAACATCGCAGCAACGTCGATACAAACCCGCCACTCACGTGTGTTCCATTTTGTTCCGAGTGTCAAATATGTTTCTTTTCTGAGTTTCTTGATTTTTCGTGATGTTTTTTCCCATAAACAATAACTTCAATAATTTGTCACTTTATTGTTCTATTTGTAAATTTCCGCTAAACATTTGTTTTCAACATTTTACGTTTATTTTTAAAGGAAAAAAGATGAGCGTCAAATTTTATTTCTTGATATTTAAATGTTGTTGTGTCATTGTGAATTTGGTTTCTGAATTCTTGAATCTTACTCTGATTATTTGTGCAATACCTTCTAAAATCCTGAAAAATCAAAGATATTCATGTAATTTCAGTCACCGAAATGGGTAATGCTTTGGACCGGCTTGATGGCTATGAATCCTCTCCCAGTCCGTCTCCGCCAGCGGCACCCCATGTTGAAGAAATTCTCCACCCTGGTCCAAGTTCATCATCGATTTTTGTGAAATTAAAGAGAAGGGTTTCAAAACGGGACGACAAGTCGAGTACTAGTCCACCGTTGAAGGTGATGAAGCTAGACACTGCTAAATATGTATATGAGAAGTTGTTTCAAAATGTGTGTTTGAGAAATGGTTTTCTTTAAAAAATATTTCGAATAATTTAAAGGGTGAAGGTTCTGACATTACAATTCATGCATTGGGGCAGGTTTGGAATCTTCACAAATTTTATCTACAGCAGTGTAAATATTTTGAGGTAATTTTAATAATTTCTAAAAAAATAAACCAACCTAAAATTAGTGTGCCATTCAATGGAATAAACATATATTCCACTCCAAGAAATCGAAAAAATGTGTAAAATCAGAAGAATTTCGAAGATTCAACTGTTTTTAAATAATATTTTTCAATTATCAACTTCTCACTGATAAGATTTTTCATCCAGTTTACTTTTTAGAACATGTTTAATCTTTCTTTAGGAATTTTTAAAAAAGTATTATAAAAATTTCAAAAAACATTCGATTTTCTGGGCAAGTTTTCGAACGAATTCCGAGAAACTGGAATTCTTGGGAACATTTTTCTTCTGTCTTCTAAATTTAAAAGAGAAATTTAAAAAATTCGAAGAATATATATGCTTTGACAAAAATCCTAGAAAAAAACGCAAGTGGTACACTGTCTTTAACTAGAAGCGTACAACTGAAACTGGATTATCTCGCTATTTCTCTAATTTTCAGGCGTTATTAAACGGTGGTTGGAAAGAATCCAAAGACAATCAAATTCATTTAGATGTTTGTGATGAGAATGTTACAGTTGAAGGTATGTGTTATACCAGAGATTCAAAATTCGAAATCTCTTCAATTTTTTCAGGATTGCACTCAGTATTCGGCTCCTTATATTATAACGAAATAGAAATAGATGTCAAGACCATTGATGGTACCCTAGCAGCAGCATTTCTCATTGGTTTAGATAGTGTGATAAATCGTTGTGAAATGGTGATGTCGGAAAATATGTCACAAAATACTGTTCTCAGATTTTATGACATTTCGGAGACTTATGGTCTTCTTGAAGTTCAGAAAAAAGCGTTGGAATGTTTGAAAACCACTTTTTGGAAATATATGAAAGATCGAAGGGTTTTGAAGGATTTAAGGTGATAAAAAAGTTTGTTGGATGGGAAAAAACACTTTTTTTCAGGGAAAATCTCCTGATTGGAATACTAGAATCACCAGAAATGTTAGTGGCAGAAGGTGAAATGGATCTTTATCGAATGCTGAGAGCGGTATGCATTATTTTAAACGAAATTCACTTTAAAACTGCTGAATTTTCAGTGGATTTACATGCACGAAAATCCTGATCCACAAATCCTCGAAGCTGAAGAAAGTGAATTCGAAAAAGTTGTCAGTGGATTTTTGAGAAATTCTGAAAGTGGAAGGCTTTTTAGAAAATATAGGCAGATTTTCTCAAGTCTTCGAATCCAAAATTGTTTGGTTGGGACAGGTAGGATTTATAGAGAGTTTTCTAAATGCTTCTTGTTTATTTTTCGAAATTATTGAAGTTCAGACGAATTTTTCGAAATTTAAAAAGGTTTTCTAAGAAATCTAAAAATAGCTTCCTTTTTCAGACAACATCAAACTTATTGACACGGATAATTTAATACCAAAATCAATAATCGATTCAATAAATGCTGATCAATGGAGAATTATGCTGAAAAATGAGGAGAATACGACTGAAAATTGGTATTGTTTTTGAATATTTTCAGAGGTAAAAAGTTTTACTAAAACGCCATTATTTCAATTTAGGATGGCTGACATTTCCGAAGAATTTTTCTATGCGAATTCAATGAGAGTTGGAAGAAATATCGATGCATTTCCAGTAAGATTTTCTGGGAAAAAGTTTGAAAGAAGATACATTTTTTGCAGAAATACTGGCGATGGACCGGATATAACTTTGGAATTGATCTACTTTTGTGCATAAATTGCAGGTAACATTTCTAGCTTTAAATTCTGCAAAAAAAAATTAAAAATTACAGCACTTTGACGATGAAAAGGAATTGCTTGAATCAAAATACTCCATTTTCGATTTGTTTGAAATCTGAGAGAAACATTACTTATAGGTAAATAATAATAATAATAATAATAATAATAATAATAATTTTTTAACGACTTCTAAAAGCGTTTTTTTAAAACAAAAAAAAAACTGAATTCATTTTTCTAATAATTTCCAGATTATGGCTGGTTGATGATAACGGACACATTGTAGTAGATACAGGCAAAAAGGAAGTTTTATTGAGATTAGATCAGGTTTTAAAAATTCACAAAATTTCAATGAAAATCTGAAATTTTTCAGACAGTAATCCTGACAAAAGTTCCCGATTTGCTGAATCTTCCCTTCTCCATTCATCTGCAGTATATGTCCGCAGAACCAGTACCTCAGACGTCCACATACGTCCAAGAATATGTAAATAGAGAAATCTGATTTTTTTTTAAATCTCTGTATGTATGTATATCTTTGTAAAATATACCTTGATTTATGAATTTATAAAATTAAATGACTTTCATTGCATGTGCCTAATAAATAAATTTAAAAACTATGCGGAAAACAAATGTTTTTTATAAATTAAAGGAGGACTTTACAGATGAATTCATCTGGTATGAAAATAGACTTCATTCTCATTCCAAATCTGTTTTTAAAATTTTCTAAAACCACCTAGAAGCCGAGAAAACGCACCTCAAAACAATGGCCTAGAATAAGTGTCCATCGGCGAAAACTAGTCCGCGGGCGCTATTACGCGAGGAATATAAAAATTGAAAAGCCCAAGTTAGAAATGGACTAATATAAGTATTCTGTATAAATATTTATTAACTAAACTCAAAAAAAGCTCATAGGAAAAAGTTCGCCCAGGTGGAAACTTTTCTAGGCCATTGTTTTGAAGCTCATTTCCCGGCTTCGGTGGTTTTAGAACATTTTAAAAACAAATTTGGAATGAGAACGGAGTCTGTTTTCATTTAAGGTACACGTATTAGCTCCGTAAAGTCCTCCTTTAAAAAACACATTTTCTTGTATTGACAAAAATGGGCGTGGCTGATTTTATCATTCTTTCAACTTCTGAACCGAGTTATTCACCTCCACAATTGATGATTTTGGAGATTTATAAATTGGTTCAAACTAGTCGTAAAACGCCTGAAAACTAATTTTCAGCTTTAAAAAAAATTGAATCTATTTTCAATTTTCGTTCAGCTCACCTAAAAAAGGATCTTCTAGGTACTTTTAAATTTTCTGCGACAATCTCACTCGCTAAGAAAACATTATCTGTATCAAAATCCTATCAGTTGAAACCACAAAAAAAAACAGTTGTTGCCATTTTTGTGTCCAGTTTCTCTCCCATGTTCAAAAACCAGATTTTTGTATCCTTAAAATTTTTCGAAAGAAAGACGGCATGCAGCTGTGATTTTGTTTCTCTTTCGATTTTTTGATAATAATAATACAATTATATTCTTATTGTTCCACACAACTTCTTCAATTTTATATGGGAAATGCTAAAAACTCTACTGATTCTGTCAGTAATTGGAGGGTCAATTTGTGACCCTATACTTTTCCCACATGGATGGTTTGAGAGCAAAAATCTGAGACCACGTGATGCTATTTATTTGAATATGATGGCTCAGTCCAATTTGGAATATGGTGGGGTTACATTAGAGGTTGGTTGCAGTTTTTAATTTTTTTTTGTCTTTCATTCGAAATAGAAACATTTTTTGAATTTCGTTTTCTAAGCTCAGCGCTAACGATCATTTAAACTATTTAGACTTTCGAACAAAAATGAATGTGGAAGCTCCCGGAAAGAAATATCATTAATATAATTTTGAAAAATTTTTTTATATTTAAAAAATGGAAGATTTTATAAATTGTCAGGAACTCGATCACCTTGATGCCGTTCGTAAATTGATCCCCCGTCCATCAAACCTTCCAAGGGATCGAGAAGAAGATGACAAGGAATTGGATCGTGAACCAATTATTGGAGCAGATGGAACAGAAGGTTTTTCCATTAATTCTTATCAATTTTATTGAATGGAGAATTTTCAGTGGGTGTTGCTCCGAAAGATGGGGAAGCTAAACTGATTGAAAAAGCTGACAAATCAATTGTTTCGAAGGATGGGGAAGCGAAAGCAATTCAAAAGCCGGAAGCAGGAAGTAATCCAAAGAAGTCACCATTCCGAAGAGTCGAACTGAAGATGCATAAGAGTTATATTGAGCTTCAAAAATCAACGAAAAAGTTGTGATTTTTCAGAAAGAGAAGCCAAAAAATCGTCAGAAGTTCCGCCTGCTGTTGATGAAAACCCATTTGAAGATATTGTCACCAGATCACCTCCAAAAGATTATTTAGAAATCCAGAGATTACGTAACAGAATACATCGAAAGAATAGGAACAAGAAGAAGCGAAAGAGGAATAACGCGAAGAGAAAGAACGGATTTTTGACAAGAGATGATATTATTAAGGCAAAACCGTGGGTTAAATATAAAAATGTATAAACGGAATTGAAACATTTGTAATTTTCAGAACCTCTGAACCTTCGTCTGTCACTTTGACTGACAGAACTAGGGAAAAGGCCGAATTTGAACGAAGAAATGTTGCACAGGAAACTTGGGAACGGGAAGCGAAAAGTAAGTATTTTTGGTTTAAAGGAGGACTTCATGGTACTAATGAATGTACCTTTTATGAAAATAGACTTCATTCTCATTCCAAATCGGTTTTTAAAATTTTCTAAAACCACCTAGAAGCCGATTAAACATGCCTCAAAACAATGGCCTAGAAAAAGTATTACCAGCGAAAACTAGTCGAGGAATCCAACAAAAGCTCAACGTTACAAATGGACTAATTTAAGTATTCCCTATAAATGTTTGTAAAAATAAAACGCAAAAACCTCGTAGGAAAGAGTTCGGCCAGGTGGAAACTTTTTCTAGACCATTGTTCTGAAGCTCCAAGTATAAGTAGTTCACCATATTAATTTAAAAAACTTTAAAAAAAACAGTTTCTCGTTTCAGTGGCGGAACAGATCCGCGAAGAGATGATGTCCAAGCAGCAAGGAAATAATGGAAATATGAAAAAGCCCGAAGACTCCGAGCCCATTAGTCCAGCGTTGAAACTAGCGGATAAGGAATATGCAGAACAAGAAGCGCGTACCGGAGCTGGAAACAAAACTCCCAGTGGTCTGAAAATCCAAAGATTACCTAATAATCCTTATCGAATGGTTGACATCCGGAAAGCAACTGTTCTGACGCTTCCGATTCCACCAGAAGATGAAATTGTTTAATTTATTTTTTTAAAACCGAAACCACCTGTAAATTTGATTTTTACTACGTTGCTTTTTAAAGGTTGCCACATAACACTTCTCTCAAAAAGCTTGAGCTCCAATTATTTTCAGAAACCTTTTCGGTTTTTTTTTCAAAATATAATACCTTATAAAAAATTTCCCATGTAAATAAATATAATCAAACTTCGTAATCATATTCTTAGTTATTTTTATTCTATTCAATTGTAAATTACTTACAAAAAACATAACATTTTGTGTGAATTCATATGAATAATATATATAATAAAACTGGGTGCAATTTATAATTTTGAAGAAATAAATAAAAAACATTTTTTCTTGTTCTAAAATTATCTAGAAATGTGAGAATTTACTATTTTTCATCAAAAGAAATTGAATATCTATATACAGGAAAAAAATATAATGATGTGAAATGAAAATTCTCTGAAATAGTCTTTATCATCTCATCTCTGGCGCACAAATCGGTCTTCTTCTTGTAATCTTTATATGCACCGGTGAAACAGGTCGCATGATAATCTCCATTTTTGGCCTGACATCTTGAATCGGTTCCACTGATCGGACATTGAAATGCCGTAAAATATGAGCCATGATCACTTTCTCCTCCAAAATTGCAAATCTTTGTCCAATGCAATTTCGGCTTCCGGCTGAGAATGGAATGAAAGCAAATGACTTTCGACCGATCGAGTTTTCGGGTAAGAACCTGAAATGATCTGATCTTTTTCTAGAACAAATTCAAAACCCAACCTATCGGGATCAAAAACTTCTGGATCCTTCCACTGACTAGGATCTCGATGTACCAAATATTGATTGATCAGAAGGGTAATACCTTTCGGCACTGTTATTCCACCAATCACTTGATCTGAACTCAGCTCGCGCATTATAATTGGAACTGATGGACGAATTCGAAGAGATTCCTGAAAATAAAATGTTTTTTCGCAGATTTTTATGTGAAATATTACTTTTAAAGTACATTCTAAATATTTCATTCTTCCCAAATGTTCCGGCGTCACTTCTTCATCATCGCCCATCACTTCGTCGAGTTCTTCCTGAAAATTAATGGGTTTCACGATCTGGATAAACACTCCAAAAACTATTTCCAGAAAGGATATCAATTTTCTTGAAAAATTATAAGATCTAGAATTAATTTCATCAAGAAGTGAGAATTTTCAGATTTTCTAAATTATACCTGAATCTTTCCCTGAACCACCGGATGGTTGCCAATCAAATGCAACGCCCACATCAACCCAGTTGACGTCGTATCATGCCCTTCAAACATAAAAGTATCCACCTCTGCCTGAATATCCTCCGCCGGAATTTGTCCACTATGCGACATATCCAACAAAAGATCTAAAAATGCCAAACGCCCTTCTTTCAGCTTGTAGTCCGACTCTTCCAGTGCCGCCCTTCGTTCTTCAATGACATTTCGAGTGAAATTGTGAAGAATTCTGAGGCATTTTTCGTGCGTTTTTCCATCGGTTGTTCTGAAATTTTTCAGCGTTGAAAGATCATTACAAAAATGACTTACAAATTATAAATATGCGAGCTCCAAATCAACGGATTCTTCATCCTTTTCTGAATCAAGTTGTTGATTGTATGCACCGCCCAAACGTATTCATTGTTATCATCGGTTAGCTGAGCGTTTATCGATTTTCCCATCGAAGTCTCACAAATAATATCCAAAGTGCAGAGGGTCACAAACGACAGAACATCAATCGGATTTCTAAAAATACACTAACTTTTTCCTAAATTGAAGCTTTTACTCTTACTCTTCTCCATAGGAACACATTTTCTGTACTAAAATCTTTGCATGCTCGTTGAAAATCGGAAGAAAATCCTTCAAAATATCGTAGTGGAACGTTGGAGTGAGAAGTTTTCGCTTCGGTCGCCACTGTTCCTTTCCGCTAGTCAAAATGCTTTGCCCAAGCCATGGTTCGATCAATTTGTAAGCGAACCCTTTGTTCAGATGTTTGCTGGAAGCAAGCACTGGTTCAACCATGTCGGCAGAGTAGAGCATCAAACAAGGCATGGGTCCGAGCCAGAGGAGACACATTCGAGGATCGGGGAATAGGTATCCCATTCCGATGACCTGATTCATGAATCCTTCAGGGTCTGGTTTAGTGATCAGACCATGACCGACGATTGGATATGAACGAGGCTGGTTGATTCCCTGAATTTCTTTGATTTTGGTATCTTATTGTTTCCTTTTATACCTTTAATTTCTGTCTCAACCTCAAATGCTTGAATAAGAACCATCCGAAAAGAGTTGTTGAGAAAATTATCAACGCAGGTAAAATAATTCCCATTTTTCTGAAAAAAATGTTTATTATACATTTTTTATTGCCTCTAAAGTTTTTCTCTATATAAAGAACGTTTAAGGACTCATTCAGGAATTTTAAAAATGAAAAAAAAAACAAAAAATCAATACAGAAAGTGTCGAAACCCTAAATTTGAAAACTTCTTTGACAGTTTCTCATAGAAAGTTTTTTTTTAATGTTTTCAATGTTTTAACTATGATTGGAGGTTTTTATCAAGAAAAAAAACAAAATAAAATAAATAAATATCTCTGAAAATGTCGAACTTTTCATCTCCGGATATCAAAACTCAGCGATTCGCGGCATTCGTATTACTGTATTCCGTTCGGGTTCCAACCTAGGAACCGTCATGTTCCTTTAAACATATTACGGTTTTTATTATTTTTTTTCTCAAAATTTTCGCCTGAAAATTATTTGCTTTATTTTTTTCTCGCTCTAACACTTGAACAACGACTAGAAAATGTCGTGCTTCTCTTGCTCAAAAACGCCACTCGATATCTGCTTTGCTCAAAAAACTCAAAAAGTTTCTTGCGTGTCTTTTTAATCGACAAAAACACAAGTGACATTAAACTCGCTGATATTCCTTGTGCTATTCGATTATGAAAGTAACGACACTTTCGCGTCATTCTTCATTAATTTTCATGTAAGTTTTGGGAATACAACAATGACAAGACAACAATGACATTTTTACCAAAAGATGAAAATTCTCGTTCTCCGTTAAAGTTACTTTTTATATACTTTTCCCCCATTTTTAAACCAAAAAATGAACAATGAAAATTCATTTTGAAAAATGCCCTTCAAATATTTACCGCGGACAACTTTTTGGTTTTCTGCAATCATGTAAGTTCAAATTTTGATTTCTGTTAATCTTCAACAAATCACGTACACTTTGAATCTTATCTCCACAAATTGGTTCCCAAAAAAAATCGAAAAACTTTACTTTTGTTCTATTTGAATGGGTGGAACCATTGTTGGTACGCTGACAATCCAGAGAACACGAACCGGTCCTCTATAATCTTTTAGATGTCTGTTTTATTTCGTTCGTTGATAAAATTCATGATGATGACTGTGATGATTATAATTTTATCAATGATGATTTCAAAAAAAGGCGCGATTTTTAATCGAATTTTGTGACCAATGACTAGTTTGCAACGAGAATTTTGAAACGTATTAAATTGATTAAATTTCTATGAAAAACTGAACGTTTGTTTGTTCTTAGCCTAGCGTCTACAAGTCTTGGGCCTAGACTTCAAGGTTTTCACGATGGTGTTTGAAACTTTGTGCGAAATAACGTTGGAACTGAAAACTTATTTAATTCTTAATTAAAACAAATCATATCCGTAGGAACGAGTTTTTTTCGGTTCGCACGAATTCTGTCAGTTACAACTTAGAATCTTCGATTTCAGGAATCTCTTATGATATCTGTCCATGAAACGTTGGTTATCATCGAAAAGACAATATTATACTGCATGTAGACCTTTGTAAAAGAACGCCTTCAAATTTCCGATTATTATTATAGCTTGTAGTCATATTTTCTGCAAACTATATCATCTTTGCGAATCATTTTGATTCGCCAAAGTCACAGAAATCATCTCATAAGTGACGCAATCTGGTCCCACATAAAGGAAAAATGATTTCCAATACTCACATTCACGTGAAAAACACATGTGGTTGTGTTTGGGGGAACCCAATAAGCTTCTTTCATTTCCTCTCTAACCGTCTGGCGCCCTCTTTCTATCTCTCAATATGGGGTGGTTTCCAAGCAAAAGAAAAGAAGACGAGGAAAAAAAAACGTTATTTTTTCCGATAATAAATTTTTCTAGCAAATGTCACGTAGTTAGTATTTTGGTCATAGTTATCGTTTTCATAGGCATCATATTTTAACAGGCCGAAAATCATATAAAACTTGGCTGATGCATCAAATCAACCCCATTTTTTGAGAAAATGCTTTGATTTGAAATAAAATTTTCTAAAACTTTCACTTCCTTGTAGCCCTTATACTTCTTGTTCATTTTCTATTTTTACACTGGAAATCACTACGTGATTATCGCTCATTTTTCTTCCTTTCCGCTGTTCTCCAAGTCATTGTTACGACATTTTTGAATTGACTTTGATCGTTTTGCAACGGTTAATGAATTTGCCACGTCAAATATTGATTTTGACGTGGCAAAACAACTACAGAACTTGTTTATAGTTTTTTTCTCAAATGTTCATATCTTACGGAATCGAGTGTCTTGACATGACAAAGTACTTGAACATTTCAGAAAAAAGCTAAAAACTGTGATAAAATGTTGAAAATGTAAAAAAAATTAAATGAGAAAACTGGTTTTTGCTTTTTATTGAACTTTTCGCAAATATTTTTTACTTTTTCAAAGTTTTAGATTAGATTTATGCTTCACGTGTTAAACTGAAACTAAAACTCTGACACCAAGGATCTACCAAAACGAGTTCGTCAATTTTCCCAACAAATGTTTTGATTAAAATCAAGGTCTTCCCTTGTTTTGATAATTATGCCCTTCATAATTGATTTTCCAATCTAAATACGTCACTAATACCAAAGATCATCATGTAAATGTGTATTGCAACATCTTAATCTCATATCTATTCCCTCCATCATTTATACACTATTTCTATAGTAAAGTTACGATCATGGTCGATTATACACCGGTGTGGCTCCATTTCGTATCATTTGTTTTGTTATTTAGAAACAATGTGGTGATGTTTGTTTTCTATATATTTTGAGGGGGAATAGGTGCAAATTTTCACTTCTTTAAAACGTTTTTCAGCATTGGTCCAATTAGTCCGAATAGGTGCGAATAGTTGTATCACACAACAGAGCACAAAAAATGAGGCATGTTGTCTTTTTGCGCGAAGAAACAAACCGATGCGCGTTTTCTATCTCTCATGAATCTTTTTTTTCTATTTATTTTTTCCCCGCTCTTTTAAAGTTTTTGCACAAAGAATGGGCAAATTCGTTGATTACTCGCAGTTTTGTTTAGAAACCACGTTTTTCGCTTAATGTTTTTCACATTTCTGTTTAAAAAAGCTGTCAAGTAGGTAAAACATGAACGTGAAATAATTGACAAACATTTCAAAAAAGCGAAAACGTAGAATTGAATTTCGGTACGATGCGACAACTAGAAGTCAGTTTGCAATTTTTTGGAAATTTAAGACGTTTTGCCGATTTTAAAGATTTTCAGCACAGTGTATAGCTTTTTTTAGAAGCGAATCATAGTTTTATTCCAACAAGAAAGGGAAGTGGTTCCTTGATCTCAAAAATTATCTATTTTTAAAACATTGAACGATTGTACGCGACCAGAATACCAGGCGTACGAGTTTCGCCTTATCAATCTATTCGTCACTTCACAGAAGAACAATTAGGTTTTTTAAAAATCACTATTAAATCTCCACCCACTTTTTCTTCCCTTTTAGGCTATATTTTTCATTCATTCACCCCATTTTCAATTCCGTTTCATCCATCATACCATTCTCTTATTTTGGACTTTGTTCCGTATCGAAACTTATCATCACTTCTTCTTTTTTTTCGAAGCTAAGCATTAATAGATAACGTTCTCTGAGCCGCCTATTGTTTTTTTTTATTGAACGAAATGATTAAAAACAAAAAATCCAAATTTTTCTACCCAAAATTTCACGTTTTTCAGTATAATGATTCGTGTCGCAATTCCAACAGCCGCCTCCGCTGTTCCACGCTCTATTATGGAAGCCAGCACCACATCCTCCAAAACGGCGAACACGAACACGAAAATGTCACAGAATCAGGAGGAGGAGGCGAAACGCATCTGGAGGAATGCGGATGCCGTTTGCTTTGATATTGATTCAACAGTTTGTCGTGTAAGTACTTAGAATCTCAAGCGACTCAATTTTCATGAGCCAGGCTTGGCATCCAATTCAGGATTCTAAGCCCATTTTGCATCCATTTAAGGCTTAATTTGTTTTTATTTCAGGATGAAGGAATCGACGAACTAGCCGCATATTTAGGTGTCGGAGAAGCTGTAGCAAATGTCACACGCGCAGCAATGAACGGAAATGCCAGATTTAGGTATAGGTAATGACCAAAAAAGCACGGTTCGAGTTCAACTAGCTAGTTTATTTTCTTTTAACAACTTTTGGGTATTTGATGATAGGGTGTTTTTTTGTTTGTGATATGTACAACTAGTAATTTAGGTCTTGTTTTTGTTTTCAACATCTGAAATGATATGCATAACTCTTACCAGTGCTTTTTGGTTATCTACTTTCAACGGCTGAAATAATTTATAATTTTTTCAGAGAAGCACTCGCGGCTCGCCTTCAAGTCATGAAACCATCCGCAGATCAACTAGAAACCTTTGTGAATATTACCAAGCCAAAACTCTCACCAGGCATCAAAGAGCTTGTCGGACGGCTCCACGCCCGCGGAACACCGTGCTACTTGGTTTCCGGTGGATTCCGGCGTCTGATTATCCCAGTGGCTGAATTGTTAGGCATTGATAAATCACATATTTATGCAAATGAGATTCTTTTCGACAAATTCGGAAATTATGCCGGATTTGACACAACTGAACTGACCAGTGATTCGGGCAGCAAAGATGTTTGTTAAAACTTTTGCTTATGAATCCAATCTTCTTTTTTCAGACGGGTAAACCAGCAGTCGTTGCACTCCTTAAGAAGAAATACGGTTATAAAACAATCGTGATGGTTGGAGACGGAGCCACTGATGCTGAAGCCTCCCCACCGGCTGATACCTTCATAGGTTATGGTGGAAATGTGGTACGTTTATATCCATTACTGAAACGTTTCTAGTCACCGCTTTTTCAGATTCGTGAAGGCGTAAAAGCCGTTGCCAAATGGTATGTTACCGATTTCGATGTTCTTCGCAAAGAGCTTGACTACACCGATTCTGAAGGCGATGAATCCTCCTAATTAAATTATTATTTCCCCATTTTCCCTTTCTCAATCATTTTCGAGAATCTCCCACCCACCCTTTTCGCTTTATCATTCATTTCTTTGTATCACGAAATCATGTTTTAGATAATATTTGAAATTGAAATGTATTTTTGTAAATTGTGCCATAATTTAGATCAACAAAATATAATAAAAATTGGAACAAAGTCTGAGATCTTCTTATCACAATTATGAAGCCCGAATAGGTGGAGAAACTAGGATTACAGAGTCGCCGCGAACGAAAAGCATTGGAACTGTTCGTTTAGTCTGACGATAGATCTCCTCGAATGTATCTTCGTCCACTTCGCGAGTTGTGATTGTTTCCTCGACCTGAAGAAAATATTTATCTATTAGGTTTAACGAAGTGTTTTTATCCAAAGTTTTTTGAGATGAGGAAATCATTAAAAATCGGCAAAGAATTGTTTTGCACAATTTAGTAGTGATATGCCCTTAAATCCGACTCGAAAGCTTATTTAAAAAATTTTCCAATAAAAATGGAATTTTATCAACCGAGAAAATGCAAAAAAAAACAAATTAAAGGTTGCAGTTCCGGGGAAGTAATTTTAAAAACGTCTATTCCTTATCTTACAATAAATATTTATTCAAGATACCAACCTCCGACAAAACCATGTTCAAATGTTGATCAAACGCCCGAAGTCTTCCTTTCAGCTGAAAATTGTTAAATTTTGCAGAAAATCTTGAGAAAAGCGAATTACCTCTCTATCAGTTCTCATTTTCACGAATACTCTCTCTTCCAAACTTAATCTCAACAGATCTAGCGGTTCTTCAATTGTTGCGTTCAAAACCTGTAAAAAAATAAAACTGTTGGGATATAAACGAATTAAATTACCAATTCTTTCTTTTCTGCTGCCATTGTGCTAAAAATAAATAAATAAGTGGAAATGTGAATTACATTTCGATATTGAGGCGCGAAAAACACCGAAACAATTACGAATTTTAAAAAAGAAATTCACAAGATTTATTGGCAAATGAGTGTAATAAATTAAGAAGGGTTTCTCACAGAAAAAAAACTCAAATTTATATTAATTATTTTTTCTCTGATAATCTCGATGGTGCCACAAAGTTTAACTTTGTCTCATTGTCTACAAATCCAATCGGGCCGTAATCACAATCAGCACACGTCAAAAACTTTGTCCCGTTAACATCGTGTGTAAATCCAACATTTTCGAAGCCAAAAATATCCGAAACACCCCAAAATCCATGAATTGTTTCGGTTTGAGTCTCAGTTGCTCCTCTTCTCTGCCGTGCCAATGGAAGTTCTTTGTTAGAATTGAGCCAAACTGATGCAGAATTGGCTAGAAGAACAACTGATGGACAGTATGAACAAGTGTACCCAATTTCATTCTTCTTCTCCACTGGTCCTTCCTCTATCGGTTGTGTCGGCAGCGTCGTCGACTCCGAGGTCTGAAAAATCGGAATTTCGATCAAAAAATCAGTATTTTTATATCAAAAACTTACTTTGTAATCCGTCGGTGATGTTGTAGGTTCCGAGGGACTTGATGAGCTCATCTTTCAAATTAATCTGTCGATAAAGATTTGTGATCAAACTGTGAAGTCTTGGCTCGCTGATCGAAATATTCGGAGTTGCAGCGATTTGTTCTTTTAGAGTTACGAGTTCTGCTTCGACTGTTCTCAGACGAGCGGTAAGCTCAGAACCGCTTCCTTTTTCAGTTCTGAATTATTTGAGCTTCACAATGAATATTTTCATTTTGAAAAAACTCACGATGTTGTCAAGTGCAACAAATTGTTAAAAATCCTGTCTAGGGTCGCTTCACACGGTGATGAGTTTATTTTCGCCTCTGCTTTTTGATTTGAGCACATCTACCGATGTACTGGAAAATGAAAATTAAGTAAACAGCAATATTTTAATATTTTTAAGGTAGGCCGAAAAAATGGGAGAACGTTAAAGGAGGTCTGAGAAGACGAAATAAATAGTCTAAAATTTCAATTAATGAATTAAATAAAAAATGGCGAAAAAATTCCAAAAGAAAAAACTATAAAAATCTTAGATGTCCCTAATGGCCGAACAACCGCGTTTTTTTTTCAAAACAACTTTTTTCGCATTTTCTTCCTTTTTATAAGTATTTAAATAAATGATATATTTTTTGAACACAGAGAGGTTTCCTGATTCTTCCGACTTTACCATTTTTCGATTTAGAATGGATGCAGCAGACTCCCATATGCAAAACTTCCTCCGAAACAAATTGAAGTGAATAAAAGCAGAGAAAACGTGAAAAATTATTGAAAAAGAGGTAAAAAGTGCAAAAAAAGCTGTTTCGAAAAAAATAAAAACGTCCCGTCAGGCCACCTTAAAAAAACGAAAGTTATATTGTTTTTTTGTAATTAAAAATTATTTTCACACATTTTGCGAGAAAGAAGAAAAATGCCAGAAATCGAGGAAAAATTCAAAATCTCACTGTTGCAAACTAATGGCACTGGAATTTGCAAAACTGCGGCATGTAGTTTTTACGCTAAACAATAACCGCCTGTATTTTCGGAGTGTTGTAAAATTACCGTTGTTCATGCATTTTTTGTTATTTTTCGCTTGTTTTTATGATTTTTGGATATTTTCTTGAACATGAATTTTTTGAAATAGCTATATTTGTTTACTATTCAGTTCTCTTTATTTAACAACTTTGGCGTGAGGTCAAAATTTTTATTCATTTCAGGAAAAAAAAACGGGCATGTTTCGGAAATTGACTTTCCCGGTGGCCAGCTCATCAGTTAGGATGTTCTGCAGTCCAGTAATTGCTTCAACTTCCGAAACAATTATTAACGTAATTTTTCATTCAAAATTAATAAATCGAAAACAATTTATTTTTCAGCCATTACCAACGAACCGCTCTTATTTGCTAGACTCTCCACAAGTTACGGTCCCATCATTCGAAATTTCTCGGAAAATAGGGAATATTTTCGCACAGACTTTTTATCTATTAGCATATGAGAAAAATTTCAACGTGGAAAGTCTGGTACACGGTGCAAATATTGTAAGTTCGGAATTGTTGTTAATTTCCTTTCAACTCTCAATTTTTAGGGAATTCACAGTCTAGCTCACATGCTTGTCGACGAAAAATGGGATCAGATGGAGAATTTAGTTGCGAGAGAGACAGTGGAAAATCTGAAATTAGCGAGAAAGGGTATTTCGGAAAAGCTTGAAGCAGCACTTCGCTTTCAATCTGACGATTTTGTGCTCTCTTTCCTACATTCTTCTATTATTTCTGGAAAGGATGTTTTAAAATGTAATTTATACGTATAGTTTTATTTTCAAAAACCGTTTTTTCAGTAAGCAAAAACCGAAATATCGGAATTTATTTCACCGTGGTTTCATATGTCAGACTTTCGGAAAATGTTCCAGTTGATGCGACTATAACTCAGCTGAATAACAAGAAATACAAAGATGATGTTTTAATATGCAACACAACGTGGGAAAATAAACAAAAATTTAGAAAATAGTAAGGATTTTTTCAGATTTTCACGAGTGCTCAATCCTCTTGGAGTATGGAAGATTACAAGCTGCAATTTTTTCTTCGGGATGTAAAACTTCGAAATGTAGAAGAATATTAGCGTTTTTATTTTTAGTTATTAGGTTCGTTATGATAGGTATTTATTAGAACCGATCAAATTTTTTGAAGTCTTTATTCCATATAACATTTGGAATTTTTCCACTGTTATATAATGTCCATTAAAGAGAAAAAGTTAATTCAATAATTGAAAATATATCACAAATAAAAACAAAAACCAGTTTTACCCAAATTTGGAACCTCCAGAGACTCAGACACAACCAGAACAAAAAGTATATAGCAGTAGATGCCTGCTTTTCGTCACCCCAACCGTCTAAATTTCTCGTGTTATCACACACTCTCTTACCGGCATACTAATGCTCGATCTATAGAGAAATATACTAGTGTATGCTTCTCTGTGTGCTCGGGGTTTCTCTCTTTGTGTGTTTTAATTATTCAGACACCCGAAACGGACCAGAATAATTCGATTTTTCTTAGATTTTTACTTTAACTTTTAAAAGACGAATTTTTGTTTCAGTTTTAAATGGATGGTGATGATGGATTCGATTATCTGTTCAAAATTGTGCTCATTGGGGATATGGGAGTCGGAAAAACGTGAGTTTTAAATTATTTAAAATTGATTTTCTTTCAAGCGAAAAATTTGATGAAAATTTTTTGTCTGGAAACTCCTGTTATCATTGAGTTCACATTGTTCCTAGTTTTCACATTTACAAATTCTTTGGATGGTTCTTAAACCGATTTTACGTTTTTCTATTTTCAGATGTGTAGTTCAACGTTTTCGAAACGGAACATTTGTCGATCGTCAAGGTACAACGATTGGTGTCGATTTTACAATGAAAACCTTGGTTGTTGGTGAGTTTAAATTGAGATATCTTAAAGACAGAGTACCAAGTAATTCAAAATTATGTTGGAAAAATATAAGCTTCAATTTCTTTCTTTGGGGCGTTGCTGTAAGTAATTTTTTATTGCTCTAGCATAAATTTTATTGAACTAGAGAACAATTATATTTCCAACTAAATAACGAATGAATGAAATTAAGTGGTACACGTTCTTTAAATTCCCATATAACATCGATTTTCAGACGGAAAACGCGTAAAACTTCAAATCTGGGATACTGGAGGTCAAGAAAGATTTCGAACAATCACCCAATCGTATTATCGGTCGGCAAATGGAATTGTGTTGTGCTATGATATGACGTGTAAACAGTCGTTTGCAAGCTTGCAGAGGTGGATAGATGATGTATCAAAGTTTGCCGCGCCGAATGTTGTCAAATTGTTAATTGGTAGTTATTTCGAATTGTCAAAAATTTGCTTGTTAAATGTTAAAATTTAGGTACGAAATGTGACCTTGAGGATCAAAAAGCTGTCGAGTCGGATGAGGCGGAGCTTTTGCAAAGAGCTAATGGTTGGGTTTTTATAAATAGATAAATATGAAAAATGCTATTACAGGAATGTTCGCCTCACTGGAAACTAGCGCAAAAAGTAATGTAAACGTCGATTCAGCATTTTTGGAACTGGCCACGATTCTCAAAAGACAATACGACCAGGGAGTACACGAACAGGGAAATGTTGGGCAATTTCAACTAGGCGCTGGTGGCACAACACAAATTGGAAATCAATGGCAGAAATGCTGTCAATTTTCGTGACTTTAATTGTACACATATTCTTCGTTAAGATTCTCATTTTCCCCATTATTTTTTCAAAGTTTCGAGTTTTATTGAGCATATTTTGAATTAGTGTGTCGAATCATCAAAGTCATAAAAGTTTATTTATGAAGGTTTTTATTTTTGAATATATTACAGTTGTTTTGCTGTTTTAACTATCTAATCTAAAACCTCTACATTTTTTTACGGTGGAATTTGTTGCAGATGACTGATCTTCTCTTGGATCCAGCAATCAGGACATGGGTGTTCTTGCCAATTGTGGTCATCACATTTTTGATAGGAATTTTGAGGCATTATGTTTCTCTGTTGCTGATGAATAAGAAAAAAGTAAGACTATTGATAAGATTTTCATAAATATTGCAAACTCGAGAAACTGACAGTTTAGTACTGCAAGTTCCCGAACGTTTAACAATATTTGTTTTGAATAATACAAAAGAGAAAATAGTATTTTTAAAAAGGTTCCTCAAATTCGTTTTAGAAAAAGCTTAATTGTAGAAAAATATAACAAGAGCCAGGAAGTCCCGAGAACCTCTAAAGATCAAATTTAAACTTTTATTTGAAATGATATTATAATTTCAGGTAGACTTGGAGAACATAGCGGATGGTCAATATCTCCTTCGTGCCCGCCTTCTCCGAGAAAACGGGCGGTTCCTCCCGAAATCTTCATTCAACGCCAGGCGACAATATTTGGTTGCCGAAGAGACGGGATATTTATCGAAAGCTATGCAAAGACCGGCGAAAGGACCGAATCCAATGGATCCGACACAAATGACTGAAATGTTGAAAGGAAATATGATGAATATGGTGAGTGAAAGTGAAGAAACATTTATTTTTCAAACATACATTAGCTCTCGTGAACAATGCTTCTATTTTTGAAATAAAAGGATCATAAGTTCGAGTGTTTGCCCCAAAATCGTCCTTTTTTAGTTTTCGAAAATTCATATCTTTTACGGGAAAATTCTTTTTACAGATTCCAATGATAGTAGTCGGTGGATGGATTAATTGGACATTCTCTGGATTCGTCACCACTCGTGTACCATTCCCGTTAACCTTGAAATTCAAAGCAATGCTTCAACGAGGTGTCGATCTTGTGTCATTGGATTCTGCTTGGGTTTCGTCAGCATCTTGGTATTTCTTGTGCATGTTCGGACTTCGATCAATCTACACTTTGGTTCTTGGAAGCGAAAACGCCGCCGATCAAAGTAAAGCAATGGAAGATCAAATGACTGGCGCTGCGGTAAACCCACAAGCCGACCCAAAAGCTGCTTTTAAAGGAGAGTGGGAAGCCCTTCAAGTAATGCAACACCAATTTGCTCTTCAGTAATTTGTATTGTTTCGTTTTATTGATTTTTAATGTGATTTGGAATTTTTTTTTTGATTGACTCGTATTATTTTACCAAAAAAATTGCACACCATAATAATAATAAATTATTTGAGTAAGAAGTTCATACAGAAAAATCGAGCATCAACTGAGCTATAATTCGCTGAAAATGCTCCTTTGTGATGGTTTTATCTCCAACATTTGCTGCATTTTGAGCACAACGGGAGAGCGCTTCCTAAAATTTTCGAAAAATTATTTTCCGGTTTCAAAAATTTAGAAAAATGTAAGTATTTACAAATTTGGGATTCAATTTTTTGCAGTTTTGCGAGAAAAGAAAAAAAACGATGAGAAATAATTTTCTAACACCAATTTGTTAATTATTTAAAAAAAAAAGAAAGGTTTCCAGAATACTTACTTTAGCCATCAAATTAACCAAAGCAGTAAATACCGCCAAAGTCTCCGCGCTCAGCTGCACTTTTTTCGGTTTTCCCCTTCTCGCCACAACCAGCGATGATTTAACTGTCGATGGTTTTATATACATTTTATTTCTGAATTCTTTTTGTAAGCTTTGAATATCTTTGAAATTTCAGGTAATTTTTCAGAAAAAAATACACTTGAGTTCATAGTTATTGATGAATTAATTTTTTACAAAACAATTTTTATGAGCAATAACAATAAATAAGAATAACAAAAATATTTTCAAACATTCCCAACATCAACTTCAAATTCAGCTAACATCAAATTAACTCGCGTGTTCAGCGAACTTATACGTGATTGGCATCTGGACATGCACTTCTTCAGGAACTGAAAATTTCTTCATTTTCAAAAATCACAGAAGAATTCTAGTAAATAACCTCCATCTTCCGTTCTGAAAACTTCACAGCTTGCTCAAGTGTCATTTTCAATAATAATTCATCTTCGCCACCTAATTTCATCAAAATGTGTTTTGTGTCTCGTCTGGAATTTAATTCTTTTTTTTTTTGAAAATTCTTTAAAAATTAGTAAACTTACACTTCTGCATTCACATAAATTTTCATACCAATGTCAACTTTTGTGTCGATTGTTTTGTCATTCGAGTTCTGGAATAAACGCAATAAAATGTTGTGTTTTAGAACTTCTCAACAATAATTTAGGTGTTTATAGATTAAAAGAATATTTAACTAAAAAAAATAAGGGTTTAAAAACAGGGCACGTGACAATTCGGGAGAAAATCAGTTCGGGAGAAAGACAGTTCGGGAGAAAGACAGTTTGGGAGAAAAAAGTAACAGTTCGGGAGAATTTTAAAATTCTCTTGTTTTTTTGCATTTTCATTTTTTAAACTTAAATTTTCGGCATTTCGAAAGCTTTTGCACCGAAAAAAACTTATGAAATGACGAAACTTTAAGTTTAAAAAATGAAAATGCAAAAAAAAGAGAATTTTAAAATTCTCCCGAACTGTCTTTCTCCCGAACTGATTTTCTCCCGAACTGTCACGTGCCATAAAAACAGAGTGTCAGTGAGGAGTTGACAAGATGGCACCCCGCCTTTAAGTATATTAAATTATTTGTCTCGACTAAAAGAAAAACCAACGAACCATCAAATTCTGACACGTGAACAACACTTTTGCATATTCCTCACATTCCTTCTGATATTTTGCGAATATTGCACCTTCCTCTCTCAACGCTGGATGAAAAACCTCCGAAACCATTGCCTCCAAATGATCATTTTTTCTAGAACTTATCCAATCTTCGCTCATTTCTGAAATTCTCTAAAATCAATTTCCTATATTTACAAATAATTTTTAAATATGTAGTTTCTGGGTCAAAAAACCTCCTAAAACATTTAAAATAAACACAATAAAATAAAAATTTCAATAATATAAAATAAAGTACCCAAATGTTTTTGTTTGACATATAAAAACTGAAACAAGTATAAAATTCGGAAAAAATTGTAGAATATTTACAAATTAAATTCGAACATTTTTTCCAATACGAACGTAAAAAGTACAAGAAACGAGTTTTTTGGAGGGGATTTTTGGGGAAAAAGTCGACATTTTTTGTGTATTTCCAGCGTTTTTCTTCGAATCACTCTGAAACAAAATCTGGGCGCAAAAATTTGGCGATGACTAGTTGGAAAGCATTAAGAACATCTTCAATTACTTCACGTTCCTGAAATGATAGAAAATTATTTTATAAAGAATCCCAAAGTTTTTAAATGGTTTGTTTACTCACTTTCATTTTTCTTTCGTTCCAATCTAATCAGAATCACGAATGAAATTGATAAATTTAAAAAAAAAACATTTCTGTCTCGTCTATTGGCCCAAAACAGCACCGCAAAATTTTTGGAATTTTGAAGGAGCGTTTTGTCCAAAAATAGAGACGAATCCATTTTTTTGTCTTTACATTCTTGATTGGATTAAAACTAAAATTTAAAACAAGTAAACTACATAAAAACAATTTTTGATTAAAAAAGAAACTACACACCAAATTTTTTCTATACTTCATATCTTCCAAATGATGATTTCCATTCATGAGCGGCACGAGTGAAATGAATAACGTAAGTTTTTCTTCAACTTGTGCATAACTCTCCTTTTCCAACAGTTCACTACAAATGTCCGCCACCACTGGTTGAACATCCAATTCAATACAGCTTTTTTGGATTAATTTCTAAAAATGTTTGTACTTACAACTAAATCATTTTTTTAAAAACGTACAACTAAATCATCTGGGCAATTTCGCTGCGGTTTCGGTAGTTCGGCGCATGAATATGGCTTCAAAATATAACAGAATTGGTGTAACTGCATTAACATTTGATGCCTTAGCAATGCCTTCACTAACTTCCCCCTCACTTGTTGCTCTGATAACGGTAAATTCGACCGGATGAATGATCCCAGCGATGCGGGCGGATTGAAATGCGCCAATCCGGCTGCTAAATGGATATTTGCACCAAATTGTTTCGCAAATTCTTTGATCATTCTGCAAAGGATAACCAATCTTCCTTTTTTTAACATGTGGCATCGTGTCTTTAAGATATCGAAAATATCTCGAAGCATGAAAGTTTTCAGCGTTCTTTCCAGAATTTGTTTATATTTTCAATCCATAAAGTCTTCTGGAAATTTCTCTAAAAATTTTCTCTACAGAAACAATTTCAAGAAACAAATTGTTGCAGAGAAAAAGAACTTAATGGAAATAAAATCAAACTAACGTTTCAAGAGGCTGCGGACTCGTGGCCGATGTATAAACATTCGTACTACACATTGGATAAATCAAAATCGATCTCGTCCAAACCAACAAATGAACAACCATCAAAAACACCTGCGAAATGGGTAAATCTGCAGCCGTCGACATATCTATAATCGATCGATCCGGACTACAAACTTGTAATAGTTTCGAAACAGCCGGATTCGCATCGGGCGTCGGTAGAACATCCTCTAACAGCAGAATTCCGTGGTAAGGTCGAACCATTTTCGCAATTCTGTAGATTTCATCACGTCCTTTTGGCATCACTCCATTTTTTGCTAATGAGAGAGCTTCATCACAAAATGTTACTTCTACAAAATCGTTGATATATTTCTGGAAATGTTTTTGTTGCAGATTGTTTTTGTTTTGAGAACTAAAAAAAGCGTACGTGAACATTTCCTGTCCTTGTCACATCATCGAACATTTCCATCAGAGTTTTCGCCATTTTACTTTTTTCTCGAACCTTCGAAAATTGAAGGTCTTGATCGTCACATTCTTCCATGATTTTGAGCTAAATATTTTAAACTTTTTTTTTTAAATCCAATGTTTCGACGTTTTTATGAAATTTTAAAAACATTTTTAGCTTAAAAATATCAGATATTATTTAAAAACGTCTAAATTAGAGAGAAACAAAATAGAAAAGATAAAAAAAAGTTTCAGAAAAATTAGAAAAAAATGAGAGAAACCATGAATAAATAATGTTACTCGTTTTTAAAATATATTTTTTAAAGTATTTATGTCTGAAATTAACTTGAAACTATAACGAAAACGGAGTTTTAATTTATATTATGCATTTTTTAATCAAAAAATCATGCCAACCTCGTCTTCCAAATGTCCATCAATATTCTGCAGCGTAACATAAGCAATGGCCAAACTTCTCGACAACCTCTGATACGCTTCAACACTATGCTGTTCAGCCGTGTGTCGAATCGAGAAAACAATCGATAATTGTTTCGTCCGATTCTCCCATCCTTTCGGAAAAGCCACAAATCGATTATTGTCCACTTTCAGATCGAATGGTTGTTCTAGACATCCGTTGTGTACTGTTAGAATCTCACCGAGTGTGTCTGTTGATAAGCCGAATTCTGTCATCACTTCGTTTAAATGTGATCTATAAAAATGTCTTATTGTTTCAAAAAAATTTGGAAATATTTGACTGAAATTTGACTTTCAATTTTACAGCTCAAATCTCTTATAAAACCACTAACGTGTTATTCGCCAGAACCGGCTTATTTTTTAATCGTGGATGTGAGTAATACGACGATGGTTGATCACAATTTGCGCCTGAAATTGATTAATATGTTTGTGGTTTGAAATTCTCATTTTCGATTAAATTTAAATAGTAAACTAACCACTCGTTTCTTTGTTGTTAAACGGATACATGAACATCAACTTTTTCCCGGACACCCCGTTGCTCACCACCATGACGCTTCTAAAAATATTAACATTTTTAAAAGACCTATTGTAGCTGTATGCATGAACGTATTTGTCGACAAACGCGGTTTGTCGGCACCGTGGTTCTCGGCCCTGAGAGGGTTTCGGTATATGAAACCGACATAAATGTGATGTCATGAGCTCGCTGGAGTCGTTTTTCTTTATCATAAGTTCCTAAAAGCTCACGGGACCGAGAACAAAAGTATCGACAAACCGCGTTTGTCGACAAACACGTTCATGCATACAGCTACAAATGTTATTATTCGAATCTTCAATATGACTGAAAAGAATTTGAATGAGATTGACTTTAAACAAAAACACGAAACTTCTGCGCAAAATTAAACATTTTTGACTGATCTTGAAAAAACTTTTTGATGGGAATAATAACTTCAATCTAAAAGCTTCAGCTTTTCTAAACGCGAAAACAATTTATTGGAAAATTGATTCTCACTATTTTAAAATTTAAGTCAAAAGTTTTAGCAGCTGATTTACCGAAATGAGAAATCAAAGAGTAAAACAATCGTATTTTAAATGGGCGTGCGACTATTTTGGAAATTTAAAAATCAAGGTAATTGAGTTTTCTTGAACTTTTTCCATAAAATCGTTCCGTATTGTATTTTTTCGAATCTGAAACCACGAAAATTGTTTTTAAGAACACCGTTGTAAACCGACGCGGATTCTAATAAAAGTATAAAATGATTCGTTTCCATTTTCCAAAAATCTAAGCTTCTTAAAAAATATTCTCTAGAATCAAATCTTTTTTTTCAATCTTAAAAACCTACGTTGCCGCGCACACAGTATGAGCGTTGGCATTATTACTCATTGTTGACGTCATGATCCGCACATCGGGGATATCCTTAACTTTTTCAAAAAATTAGACAAAAAATCAAATTTTTTCAAAGTACTCATATGTGAACCTGTAATCCATATTTTAAAGAAAATTCTTTGAATAGAGGGTTTTATGCATATTTTAAATGATATTTTACATGAAAATTTTAAGCAATTTCAGAATATTATTTTGGATTCAAAAATTAGAGATCATACAATTAATAGACTTAGAAACATATTATAAAGATTCGCGAATTGTGTATGAAAATATTGATTGTTCAATAGGAGTACAAAAAGATTAATCCACTTCATCATCATCTCCATCGTCTTCGGAATCGCTAGCATATCTTCCAGCAATCAAATCGATGTGACGACTGAAATTTTTTTTCTATTTCATCAAATATTCTAGTCATTTTGCCGAACAATTTTTTAAAAAAATTACTGAAAAATTATCAGACTTCAAGTATTTTTATAAATGAATTTCAAAAATTTGGTTTTCATAGAAAGAGGTACAATTGTAGATTTTATCCTCTTTTTCTTCACAAAAATTGAACGCTTTCAAAATTTCAAAAAAAAAAAGTTTTTTGTTGTTTTTCTGAATTTTCAGACATTTTAAAACCAAAAAGATCAGAATTTTCTAAATAATCGAAATCATCACCTTCTCAAAAACTTCTTCAACTTATTTATCTCAAATCCATTCGAAAAAATGCTACCAACTTGCACAAAATTTCCAACCAAATGCCCACCAACATAAAATTGAAGAGTTGGAACTGCTTTGGTTTTCTAAAAATTTCAAGATTTTTAAAGTAAAAAAAACCCCTAAAAAACTCACAAAGGCCTCACTCATTCCCAAAAGTGTACTAGTTGCTCGAATAAATTTAACTTTTGGGTAATCAGCTGCTAAAAGTTTGCACATATAACTGACTCTTGTACATGTCTCATCTTCCGGCTCATAAATTAATACACATAACATGTAATTGTTACTTCCATCAATTGCATCAGAATATTGTTCCTGTAAAATAAACTGGTTATTTATAAAAAAAACTAGAAACAAGTAAGAAAATTCAGGAAAAATTTTCCAGCTAAAAAATGAAATTTTTAAATTCAATTTCTTTTCAGGACCCTTCACAAAATGTTTTTTGCACTTTTCAACGTGCATCATTCACAAATTTTTGGTTTTTAATTTTTAATTTTATGAATTTTAGAAATTTTCTATGTAAATTCATATATTATACCTTTGTCGTAATTTCCACCATTTTATTCGAAGCAATTTTTCGCATTTCTTGTAATCTTCTCGCTCGAATTTCATCCAATGACATGAATTCATCCTCGTCGTCTTTTTCCCGTTGCGCTCTTTCTCTTTCATCTTTTGACCCCATCAGCATTCCCTTTTTAGCTTGTTCCAACAAACGCATATTTTTCTGTTCAACAGATCTGAAAACATTTTTTTAACGAATAACTCAAAATGTAACTGTTTGATATAAAACGTTTTACAATATATTTTCGATAAAACTGACTACGCTTTAAAACTCACAATCTTGCCTGCTCCCGAAACTGCTTGAAATCATTCAAAACTCCTTTTGCACCAGTATTGGCGCTTGGCCCAAATTTTTGCATAACATTCGCCTGAAATAATCGGTTTTAATATCGTTTTTTTGTTCGTAGTGTTTTGAATCGTTATTTTTCGATGAAAGTATTAATATTTTTAAAAAAGGATTAGCAATAAAATAAAAATTGCAATACCTATTATTGTAAAGTTTGGTGTTTCTAGAAGTTTTTAAAAACTTCACGGACATTCTACTTGACGAATTAAGTTTAAACTTTGTAATTTACTCCCTTTACTGTAGAAAGCATAGGTGGGATTGGGTCATTTCGAAATCTCAGAGTTAAGCTCGATACAAATAAGAAAAATTTAAAAACTTAAGGCGACTACAAAGCATAGGCCCCACCATACCGCGGATTTGGCCTAGTAACGACCTTAACTTTTTTCACTTGACAAGGTGTAACGACCTTAACTCGAGGCGGATTCGAAGAACTGTGATTAAAAAATTGGTCATAGATCACTGAAAAAAATTCAATTTTTTAAAATAATGTTATTTTCCGCAAAATAAAGTAAGAAAAATAGTTTTTTCTGCGTTTTACGCTTTGTAGCCACCTTAACTTTTAAAATTTTTCTTATTTGTATCGAGCTTAACTCTGAGATTTCGAAATGACCCAATCCCACCTATGCTACAAAGCGTAAAACGCAGAAAAAACGATTTTTCTTACTTTATTTTGCGGAAAATAACATTATTTTAAAAAATTGAATTTTTTTCAGTGATCTATGACCAATTTTTTAATCACAGTTCTTCGAATCCGCCTCGAGTTAAGGTCGTTACACCTTGTCAAGTGAAAAAAGTTAAAGGGATTCTTTACTGTTTTTGGGTTTCTATTCCATTTTCATCTTCTTCTCGATATTTGAAAACCTATAAAAGAAAAATATTTTTGTGAAACTTCCTTTTCTAGTACACGAAAAAGCATATTCACAGGATAAGGCGGCGAATGGCCGAACAATTGCAAACACTCTCACATTCGCGTGCTCTCTCGCGCGCGGCCGAGTGGTTAGGCCATTTCGCTGCCTTACCACGTAAATGTGTTTTTTCGTGTACTAGAAAAGGAAATTTCGATACATTTTTTTGCTTCTATAGTTTTTCAAATACTGTGAAGAAGATGAAAATGGAATTGAAACCCAAATTCAGTAAAGAGTCCCTTTAAGGTCGTTACTAGGCCAAATTCGCGGTATCCCACCTATGGTAGAAAGAAACTTCAAAATTATTGTTTCCAGTATTTATAAACAATTTAAATTTAAAAAAAAACGAAAATTGAAATTCACACTTCGCTTCCAAAACTCTGATTGTGAGATAAAAATTAAATACTTTGCCTAAAAACGTATTTTTCAAAAAAAAAAAGGATGTTCTTTTAAATTTCTTGAAATACAGAAAAAAATTAGATTTTTATATTCCTTAAATTTCAAAAATTCACTGAAAATGCGACGTGACAATGTTTTTTTTTGGTTTTTAAAGTCATTTTTTGAAAAATTAAAAATTGTGTTACCTGATGTTGATCGTCATCATTCACCACTTTAAAATCCTCTTCCTCTCCTTCTGAACTACTGCAATAACCTGCTGGTTTCCCATCAAGAAGTCTTGATTCCAAATTCATCTGAAAATAAGCTTAAAAAATGAAACGAAACATTTTTTTCGTGGAACATGATATTAAAATGGTGATAAAACCAGCAAAGACAAACATATATATGAAAAAATAATTAATTAAAATTTTTTATTTGCATAGCAAGTAAGTACACTAATGACTAGTAAAATACCTATTTTCTGAAAAAAAAATCGAACAAAAATGGCAAAAACTTATTTCTAAGTCACAAAATTCAACCCGCTGCTATTCCAATGCCACTCGTTTTCTAGAAACCAAAATTGTTACCTAAAACTAGAAAAATATGATTATTTCATCTAAAATATTCTGAAAACTCACAGTTTTTTCAAAAATCGCTCAAATGTTGTGAATTTCTCCCGGCACTTTCCACTCTTCTCTCCAATTTCCTTTTCCTGTTTGTCAATTTGTTTCCAATCATCCCAGCTGATGAAATTCACGTTTCGTTGTTTGAGAAGTGTTTCTACACCCGTTGATGCTGAAATTCAAAACGTTTCAGACGAAAAATAGTTCAATTTTGAAATTTTGCTCAAATTCCTCATAAATTGTACATATTCAGTTTAAAATTTTAAAAATGTTTTGAATAAAACTTTTTTCTCTGCTTTTTTAGAAGTAAAAATTGAATTACAAACTTACAACTCTTTTCAAAATCTTCAAAATCCGCTGCTATTTCCTCTGAAACAAACAATGCTTGTTGTTGAGCATCAACAATCACACCTCTCGGCCCGTGTGCACACCATCCTGAGAAAAATAGAAATTCGTTTTTTAAGGAAAAAAACAATTCAATGAAAGAAAAATTCTCACCAGTCGCATAAACCCTCTTCCCATCCAAGTTCACCCGACAATCATCCGCCATATCAATCATTCGTTTTTCATTTTTCGGTACTCCGTCCAGTACCATTGTCTCATAACCAATCGAATAAATTAACAAATCACATGGTAGTTCTTCAATTATTTCATTTTCCTTGTCCTCTCTATTTAAAACTCTCAAATCTTCGATCCTTCCATCTTCTCTTGTCACAATTTCTTGCGGAATTCTATGAAACCAAAATTGACACGTTTTGTCACCTTCCGCAATTCCAGCGTTTTTGAGGATCACCTGAAAAGCGTAATAAATTATTTAAAGATATTTAAACCTTTTTTTTAAATAATTTCGAAAAAATATGACGAATAGAGGAATTGGAAACATTTAAATTTAGATTATAAAGATATTTGTAATTCTCATCGGGAAGAATAGGAATGTTTTTTTTAAAAACTCATAGGAGAACAAATTTCAGCCTCAACGTGGTTGATTTCGAGTTCTTTGGGTTCCAACGAAGAAAATTGTTTTCATGTTAAATTACCTGCTTTTTTGTTAAAGTGAAACTAAAATAGTTGTTGAGGAACTCGATTATCTCAAAATACAAGACAAACCTCTGATAATCTTCTCTGCTTCCTCTCCATCCCTTTCAAGTCCTCTTTCATATTTCTTTCATCAATTTCTGACAATTCCATCTTACTATCCCATTCTTGAATCTTAAACTGTTCTCTCAACTCTTTAATCGTGAATGAGACGTTTTCTGGCCCTCTCCGCCCCAAAACTTTGATATTCTTCAGCGGGGCTTTCTCAAGCAAATCTAGTCGATCATCGGGAATATCGCTCGATCTGAAAATTTAATTAAATATTTCCAAATAGATTATTCGTCAATTTTGAACTATTTTTCCGATATTTGAACCTTGGTCAATAGTCCCTTTAAATTAAATAAAACTCTACCTTAAATTACCAGACCCAGCAGTTGATAAAATCCTAGCACAATCCAACGCTACATTTCCATTTCCAACAATCACAACATTTTCAATATTCATATCAGGTTGAGGTGCATTTGGTACCCCGTTGTACCATCCAACGAATTCTGATCCAGAGATCACATTTTTTGCTGTTTCTGATCCCGGAATTCCTAATTTTCGAGTTTTATATGAACCATATGCTAGTAGAACGGCGTCGTAATTGTCTGAGAGTTCATTGAATGTTACATCTTTACCAATGCTGAAAATTGGGGAGTTTTTCTAAAACAACGTCTTTTTCCTTTCTTTCAAACGTTTTTTCAAAAAAAAGAGTTTCAATCACTAAAACAGTTCATAGACTAAATTCGTTAAGATTAAAAACCCGATACTTCTAAAAATCATCAAAATTTCCGAATTTTTATCACATTCCATTTTCAAAAAACCAACTTTACATTACAAAACAGCCTCAGTCTTCCTCGATTCTTCTCAAACATTGTATCAAACAAATTAATGCAATTTTTGACCTCCTGATGATCCGGTGCCACTCCATACCTCACCAATCCAAAGGGTACTGGAGAATATTCAAATACATCAACTTCGAAGGCAGATTTTCTTAGAATCCCGCTACACGTGAACATTCCTGAAATTATAGGATTGAACTTCAATTTTTTAATATAAATTTTATCGACTACAAATTTGTTTTGAAAAAATTGAATTCTTATGATTACCTGCCGGTCCTGAGCCAACAATTGCCATTTTAGGCCTCCCGCTTGTTAAAAACCGCCTAAATATCCTATTGAGCATTTATATCTGAAACGAATAATATTATGTTTCCCAGGATCTTCATAAATGAAGAAGAAAAATGCATATATGGCCTTATAACCAAATTAGGTTGAAAATTGATGAAAAATATAAACCCCTTTCTCATATATTTGAGCGAAATAATAATAACAAACACCAAAAAAAAGATATGGAATAATTTAGGAAGAACAACGATACAGATGAACATGAACGGCTGAAACTGGTCGATTTCTGATTCCATTTTCGAATTCGTCGCTCAATGAGAAGATATCGTCGGTAACCTGAAAAATTTTCAATCATCTCTTGTATGATACTTATTTTGTTTGATCAAACAACTTTTCCTAAATTTCATCATTCTGGAGCAAAACCCATATTTCAGAAAATTATCTTTATTAGAGATTTATAAATAATTAGAATGTTTTATGAATCTTAAAAATTTACCTGAACTGTAGAAGTCAAAACATCCGACTTAATCGCACCATTGAATTTTCGCTCAATCTCCAGCGCAAAAACCAACGCTCGATTCACAGAACCTCCCATTCCATGCACATATACGTCATCAAATGAATTGTTCAACATTTCAGCCACCTTTTTCGATTGTTGTTCAATATTCGTTTTCCTGAAATTTCGATATTTCGCCGATTTTTTAATTTGACTATTCACCTTGTCACATAAATATGATTTGGTTCATGACTCGGTTTCGCTGTTCTTCTACGATTTACTTCAAATTTCTTCTCGTCTACCCGACCAGGCCCGTTATTTTTAGAAAAATTAAGCATTTTCAGATTGATTGTTTTAGTTTTAGAGGAACAGTACAACAAATGCCATACAAAAACAGCTTGCAGCAACCCACGGACTTAGGCGTTCGCCAATTCTGGCACACTTCCAGAAAACTCCGAGAAGCCTATAAGAAAATATAATATTGATTTTGTTCGATTTAATTTACATAAAAATTTTAATTCGACCTACCCTTCCTTATTTCTGTCGATTATCTTTGGGGCAAATGCTCTGATATAGGCACAGGTACAAATCAACAATAATATAACGGATATGAGACTTTGGAAGTTAAAAATAGCCGACTGAAATTTTTTTTGCAATTTTTGTATTTTAAAATATCAAAATTTACCAGTTTGACAAACTTTTTGCGACCTGTTGGAGGCGCACAATCTGTAAAATATGACTATCTTTATATTTATCAATCAAAATTTTTAAAAAATGCAAAACTCCGCAAAAATATAACAGAAAACAACACACGATCGAATAAATGCGACAGATGGCGTTCAAAGGGAGGCACACTTTAGCAAACACTGGGTCTCGCCTGGAAAGACCCTCTACAGTAAACTTACGTTCATTTGAAGAAAAATGATTTTTTTCATTTTTTTCCTGTCCTACGATAAAAATGTGCTTAATTTTATCTTTTTTATGTATTTTACGAGAAAAATGGATAAGACGCATTTTATAAAACATTTTGGTGTGCTGTTCGTTATATTTCATGCCCGATTTTCGATTTTCTTTGCTGATTGATTTTTTACTCTTAAATTCGTTTTTATCCTAGTTTTTTACAGGTAAAATGCGTTACGTTTCGGCTTATTTGCTCGCCGTCCTCGGAGGAAACGCCAACCCACAGGTTAATTTCAGTTTAATTTATTTAAAAACCTGTAAAACATGAATATTGATTAGATATGCAACAAAAACGTCAATGAAACTGTAAAATACTTTGGAGAAGGGATTTATTTATCGTAACAACGAAATCTTAGAAATTAAAAAATTGTTACCTATTTTAGAGAAATGGTTTTCAGGTTGCCGACCTCACCAACATTCTCGGAGCCGTCGGAGTTGACGCTGATGCCGAAACCGCCAAGCTTGTTGTCTCCAGACTTCAAGGAAAGACTGTCGAAGAGCTCATCGCTGAAGGAGCTTCAGGACTTGTATCCGTAAGTCTATGATCGATTAAATGTTTTCCAAATTATTTTATTTATTTTAGGTATCCGGAGGAGGAGCTCCAGCTGCCTCCGCCGCCGCTGCTCCAGCTGCCGGAGGAGCCGCTCCAGCCGCTGCTGCTGCCCCAGCCAAGAAGGAAGAGGCAAAGGAAGAATCAGATGACGATATGGGATTCGGTCTTTTCGATTAAAAGTCTTGTATGTTAATAAATTTGTTATTGTTCAAAAAGGATTCATTGTTTTGTTATGTTAACAACATTCACATAACTAAATTTGAAAAAATTTATAGACGAAAAATAATGAACGAAATATTCAGAAGGATGAAATTACAAAAATTTTTCTTTGAAGAAATAGAGACGAATCAAGGAAAGGTGGGTACAATCAGTGTAAATGTGCCGCGAAATTTGTAGACTAGTACAGTAAATATGGAAAAGGGTCTTATAAGTAGAATAATTTGTTTTCAAAACTGGTTAATTGTATGAAAATCTGTCAATGAATGGCACTGGTTCATCATATTTTCCCGGCCTTCTCAACTTTGCGCCTAATGACACTTCTTTCATAGACGAAACTTTCAATTTGGCCGATCTTTGAAGTCTTCCCTGAAAATATGATATTAATAATGTTGAAGTTTCTGGAAAGTGTACATTTCGGACAGAATTCATCACATCGGGTGTCAAAGGTATAACAAAACCGTCAGGATCACTTTTCTTAGCTTTTCTGCGATGAGATTTAGGCTGTTCAACTTTCACTTCAACGCCTGGGGTCTTCGGTTGAATACAAATAGGACCACGTTTAGGTACTGCTGCGGGAACTGGTGGGGCTTTTGGTGTTTCTTGATCATCTAAAAACTGTTATTCCCAAACCAAGCTATTATTACAACGCTTACAACTCCGAATGTCAAGCAAGGCACTCCTCCTTCGATTTGCTCTCTGTCGTTCAGCTTCAATTGTCATTTTTGGAGTAGTTTCTTGCTTTTCCTCCTTATTCTCATTTTCATCAGATTCTTCGTCACCAATAGTCACAACTTCCGAAGTTGTGGCTTCTGAATGTTTGGCCCGTTTTATTGGTGACTCAACGACTGAAACCGCCTATTTTAGTACATTCGAAATTTTTAAACGCTACCTTTTTCCAGAAGTGGTTTTAAGGCCAACTTTTTTGATTCTTTTCTTACATTGGCCGTTTTTTCAGGAATTTCAGATCTGAAATTAAAATTATTGAATTTGACACAAAGATTCAAGTAAATGAACCCGGAATTTACTTTTTTAGAAAATTGATTCCTGATAGGTATTTATAAAATTTTCGCGGTCTTGAGTTGTTTAAAACAAATTAATTCCAGTTCTCATATATGAAGTACTTCTGTATCGCTGAAATAAACTCACTGAACGTCCATCAAAGCTTCATTCATATCAGTACTAGCATTTTGCAAAAATTGGATAGTTTTCTGACTGATCGATGCAAATGCCTTCAATTTACTTTTTATTCTTTGGGCGACGATCATTTCGATTTTTTCATCATCCGTCGCATTTAATAACTTCTGATTTACTTGTCGAAGCTGCATGTTTTCTTCTCTTAGTTTTTCAATGCATTTCTCGGATTGGACGAGTTGAGTCTAAAAATGTTCATCGGGAATAATTTTAATTTAAAAATATCTCTTCAATTCTACCACGAGCATTTTTTGGAGGAAAATGAAAGGAAGTTGATTCCGCTTTATTTTTTAAAACGTTGATTATTTTGTAATTGATAGGAATGAACAGTTTTATTTAGATAAAAACAACTCGTGGAAAACTTGTTAATGTAACCCCGACCCTCACCTTTGTCTGCAAAATCTTCTTTGTTAGCGACTCGTTCAATTTCTTGTAGTTCAAGTTATCTGAAAAAAAAACACGATTATCCGCGGTTTTATTGAAGGTAATAAAGTAAAACCTTTCGACATTTCCACCTTTTTTGGTTGCGAAGAGTTGGCAAATATGCTCATAGCTTTTGCCGCATTCATCTTCTGAAAAATAATACGTGAATTTAATTTTAAAAAAAGAAACTGTTTTGCGACATTCAAAAAACACGCCTTTCGCGCTTGTCGATGAGACACTACTACGTACGTTGCGCAAGACTTGACGCGCATTCTGCATTATTTCGTACGATACTGCATTCGCTTTGCAAAGAAACTATTTGTTTTGAAAAAAAGAATAAGGGATTTAGAAGGAAACTTTTAAGGAAAACATTATTTTCAGATACTAGTCGTCGAATGCGCATCAAGCTTCAAAGTACTCGCAGTTTATTTTGCGGATGAAAATGACGAAAAACGTCATATCGAAGAAATGCACGAAATTTCAGCCAAATTTGAATTCATGCCAGGATCTACCAAACATGGAGAAATAGTAAATGACGTTCGAATTTCTAAACATGCTAAAACGATATTCCCAACAGATTCTGAACGCCATCAACAATTTGGACATCAGTGCTGAAATTCCGGTCTTCTACAAATCTGAAACTGAATTCGGGGTGAAAGTGTACAACGAGTTGAGGAAAATTCCACGCGGACAAGTGAGAAGCTATTCGGAGGTGAGAAATATAATAATGTCACTCATAAGAATCATCTTAGAATTTTTTCTCAATTTTCGAGTTTCCAACCACTTCTTTTCAGATCGCTTCTCAAATTGGTCAACCAACTGCCGCACGAGCTGTCGCCCGTGCATGTGCCTCAAACAACCTTGCCTACATTGTGCCATGTCATCGAGTTATCGCATCAAATGGAAAACTGTCCGGATATCGTTGGGGGATGGAAAAAAAGAAAGAATTATTAGATGCCGAGGGGGCGGTTTTGACGCATTGTGTCATGTGAAAATGCTTATAACTTTGTAAATAAGTACATGAAATTATAAAATTTCTTTAAGTTTTCTGGAGAAATAGAAAAAAACAAAAGAACAACAACGATCACTAAATAACAAAATGCTTAAATTTTCAGTTAGAAGATTAGAGTGAACTTAGAACTCTAAACTCTTCAACTTCTGTCGAACTTCCTCTGATTGTTCCTCGTCATTTTCTCCAGCGCACGAACAACTACCACCGCATCCACTTGAAGATACATTTTGTGTATTTTCATCAGCAATTGCCACCTTTTTGATTTTCTTCGTCTTTCGAACTCCAAGATTTGTATCACCAGTGTTCAGACCTTCAATCAAAAGACAAGCTTTGCATAGTTTTTGACTGGTAATGTAGCCGCATCTGTAATTGAATATCTTTGTTTTTTTCTTTTACATGTTTTTAAAATCCAAATTTAAAGACAGGGTGCCAGTTATTTTTACCCCATATGGATTTAATTGTGAAAAATTCATCTTTCTACCGACATTCTAGTATATTCCATGCGAAATCCCGACGAAAAAAAACAATTTTGTAGTTCCGTCCGGAAGATGAAAAAAATTATTTTTGAATTCCCGCCGTACGCTCACGTACGCTTTTTGGCGGGAAGCACAACAATTTGAATTTTTTACATTTTTTTCAAAACTGTTATTTTTTAATTTTTTTAGTGGAAAATGTTTCTTTTCAGTAGAATAACATAAGTAAAGTATGGTGCGATCAGTTTCAAACAATTTTGAGGCAAATTTTATTGAAATACCCGAAAAATAAGAAAAATTCAAAAAAATTCAGAAAACTCAAAAACAAACAAAAACTGTTAAAAAACGATAATGACATTTTTAGAAATCTAAAATGATATGTCAAACTGATCAATTTTTCGGAAAACTGATTTTTTGGGTCGCTGATGAATTGTGTCCATGAAATCTGTAAGTGTTTCATTTGTTTCAAAAAAAAAATAAACTAGAATACCTGTGAAATAATAATTTATTTGCGAAACGTACGTATATTTAATCTGCTTTCAAAATTATAGCGAAATTTTCATTTTTGGATGAAAATTGGGAAAATCAACGTTTTTCCCGCATTTTATGAGGAATCCCGGTTAGTTCCTGTAAGAAAAATTAATTTGACACTTATTAAAAATAATTAATGACTTTCAGCAAAAAAAAAACGCTGAAAATCGGACAAAAACGAAAGAAATTTGAAAAAAACACACAAAAAATTCAAAAATTCAAATTACCGCGCACACACATGACTGCTGTTCATTGGAGCGCACATGAAAATTCAAAACACGCGGTAATTTAAAATTTTATCGCCGCAGCGGCGAAATTTTTAACTGGCACCCTGTCTTTAAGTCCTCACCTCTCACAAGTCATTAATTTCGGCATCTCAACTTCCTTTCGAATCGCTAACTTCTCTCCACTTCTGATCAGATCAAGAACTGCTCTTGGCTGAACCTTTTCTAATTTTCTGACATAAACTCTTGAATATCCTCTATATGCATTTGGTGCGTAGATACATTCGGTATAGAAATATTCAAGTTTGTTCGTTCTAGCGTACATTACAATGTCCTTCTCGAAACAATACTGAAAATTTGATATTTTCAGAAAAGTTTAATCATTTTTCAGAAAATAATTGAATAATGAAAAATAAAATTTGGAATTGGAAAAACCCGTGATAACAGTACCTTTAAAGGCTTGGCTCTCGGTAAATCACCTTCATCTCCAGTCACGATACTCGTACACCTCTGTAGTCTGGCAATATCTCCACGTAAAACATTCATAAGCACAGTTTCAGCCATGTCGTCTGCATTATGTCCGGTAACCAGCTTCGAAGCTCCGATTTTAAATGCTCCTCTGAAAAAAAACATCATTCTATAGATTTATGTTTAAAATGTTACCTGTCCAAAGCCTGCCTTCTAAAAACCCCGCAAAATGTGCAATTATTCTTTTTCCCAATTTTTGCCACAATCTCGTCCATCGTCCAGCCGTACAAATCACGATAACTTAGAATTGTAAGCGGAAGATTGTACTCGATCTTGTTTTTTTCGACAGCCTGAAAAAATGTTAAAATAGGAAAGAAGTGAAACATTAAACTTACTAACAAAGAATCATCTCGATATCCAATAATTCCTTCATCAATCGATAAGAGCTGAAGATCAAGTCCATAATCGTAACGATCGTTTAGTACCTAAACATTTCTGGCGCTTTTTTGAAATTATTCGATGAAAACAGGAATTAACGAAAACATGAAAATTAGTTCGAAACTATTACATATGTCTCTAACAAATCGTATTTTTCTTGATCAATAAAATGTATAATTTACCTTCATAACATACGCTAGAACTGTTGAATCCTTTCCTCCAGACGCCCCGATGGCCACCCTTTCCCCTCTCTGCAATTTTTGAAATATTTTTTTATAAGCTTAGAAATTTCGAAAAAAAATCCAACCTTGAACAAGTTATTAGAAGCAATTGTCTCATGTACATCATCCTCAAAACTTTTGCTGAAACACGGCCCGCACAATTGTGAACCATCTTTTGCCTTTTTGACCTGAAAATCTGGATTCAAAAGATCTTGGGTTATATTAAGCTTACTTTTGCTAGACTAGAACATCCCTGTTTTGCTTGACAAGTCGGTGGCGCTTTTCTACTTGCCATTGTAACAAAAGTATCGAAAACCTCGAAAAATCACTGAAATTTTGAGAGTAAAAATTTACGCTAAACACTGACTTTGGTGTAATTTCGTAGTATTGTTGTTATTATGGAACCTCACTTGTCAGCAAAAAACCTCACTAGGAATCCTATTTTCGTGTCCTACGTTTTTTGGAAAGAACTTAATGTATATGCGTAGGGATGTGTGTGTATAATAAAATGTGAAAATATTACAACCCACAACTACCGTATACCTGAGATAGCCATGTGCCTTTAAATCCACGTTTTTTCGAGGTCACCAGTTTGATGGTTTGTAACTGTTGAACGGCTTTATCAATTTCAACAATCTGTAGCTCATATTGAAGATAAAAACGTGATTTTTAATAATATCGTAAAAAAATAAATAAAAATTAGTGTTTTATATATCAAAAATAGAGAAAAGGAAGAAACTTTTTCGAAAAAATAAAAAGATGGAATTTCTGTGCATTGAGCTATTATTTTTCCGATTCCACGCATTAATAAACCTTTGTATGTAAAAAATTTCGAAAAAAATACGGTGGGAAAAAAAGTTATACGACATAGAAAATTAGGGATCGCCCCATGCGCGGGGATGTGTGTGTGGTGGAGGTGTGCTGCACCAAATGCAAAACTATTATTTCGTCTAATTTTTGGACGGATTGACCAAATTAAATAATTTATAGCTTTTCTGAAAGGAAATTTCTTAAAGATGAGTAGCCATGTTAAAAAATTAGATAATTTACCTTTTTTCAATTGCGCATATGCAAATAACCTATTCAAATGTGGTAAAATGTGAGTCTTCCAAAGATTTTTTTGTTTTCCATTTGGAAAAAGGTAAATTATCTAATTTTTTAAACATGGCTACTGATCTTTAAGAAATTTACTTTCAGAAAAGCTATAAATTGTTTAATTTGATCAATCCGTTCAAAAGTTACACGAAATAAAAGTTTTGCATTTGGTGCAGCACACCTCCACCACACACACAGCCCTGCGCATGGGACAATCCCTAATTTTCTATGTCGTATAACTTTTTTCCCACCGTATTTTTTTCGACCTTTTTTACATACAAAGGTTTTTTAATGCGTGGAATCCGAAAAATGATAGCTCAATGCACAGGAATTCCATCTTTTTATTTTTTCGAAAAAGTTTCTTCTTTTTCTCTATTTTTGATATATAAAACACTAATTTTTATTTATTTTTTTACGATATTATTAAAATTCATGTTTTTATCTTTAATTTGAGCTATAGATTGTTTAAATTGATAAAGCCATTCAAAAGTTACAAACCATCAAACTGGTGACCTCGAAAAAACGTGGATTTAAAGGCACATGGCTATCTCAGGTATACGGTAGTTGTGGGTTGTAATATTTTCACATTTTATTATACACACACATACCTACGCATATACATTAACTTCTTTCCAAAAAACGTAGGACACGAAAATAGGATTCCTAGTCAGGGAAAGAAAAATTGTTAAAAACCATGATGTTCCACCACTCTCTAATTTGATCGCTATTTTTCAAAATTTTTGCGTTTGGTGAAACAGTGGTGCACCAGAAATCCCCATTTTTAGCGAGATGGTGTGCAAAAGTGAGGGAGTATCATTTGTGGTGAAACGTGGGGAGTGCCAGAAACGATTTTTCCACCGCTGTTCCGCCATAGCGATTTGCTGAGAAAAACCATTTTTTTTTCGATCCGTCATTGAGGTCCAGATTTCAAAAAATGTGAGAAATGAAATAAAACCCTTGAAAAATGAAATAAATTTATTCACACAAAAAGCGTAAAATTCCAATAATGAATAAACATAAAATTGTTGGGTTAATCGAAAATCCACTGGCGGAACCAGTAGTCGTTGGGATTACGGTAGTTGTGGAGACCGATGGTGGAAAAATGGTAGTTGGAAGGACATTACCATCTAAAAGTAAAATATTTTGAAAATAGGAGGAACTTCAAAGCTCACCAATCCCAAAATACTGTCCAAAATAATTGTCATCAAATTTCCGATCAGATATCACTTCCAATTTATAGGCTTGCATGTACGTGCAAAATCGGCCGTTTACCCAGGCATTATGTTCGGAATAGAACTCTTGGAATGTCGACATTCCCGATGACGAATACCAGATCAGAGTAATGTTGGCAAAAACCGCCGATGTCCACTAAAAGAATTCTATTTTGTTTTCCTGTGTTATATTTCTAGAAATGTAATCATTTTCGTCTCGACATTTCAAATAGTGTTCTATATTTGTTTTAAGATTCGTTGACACCCATATAAATTCAGTAAATCTCATATTACTCGTTGTAAGACCCAAAATTATTTTTCTCATCATTTTGTGATTTCTGCATTGAGACCCAAACTAACATAATTTCCAATAGTCCTATTATTTGCCGGGTTCAACATGAAGTTAATTGTTTTATTCATCCCATGATTTTCATTTACCAGAAGACCAGTAGTTGTAATAGCAGTGGTGTTAAAAATAGCGGGGTCCACTAAAATAAATAACTTGAAAGATATATTTATAATTTTAATAATCTTACTCCAATTTCCCTCAACATCGAGTTTGATGCCTCCAAGAGAATAAACATACCAAATTCTAACCGGAATTTGAAGTGTTTCAATATGATCGAAAAATCTGAAAAAAATTCGGTGTGCTTATACTTCTTTACTAAAACTTACAATGACGTTTTCTCTAAATGATCCAATGAAGGAAACGGATTTCTGAAAATTGTGTTATCAGCAGAATTGACATCCTTTGAATCCTTATAGTAACGGCTAGGAAAACTCTGACGAATCGACATCTTTGTTGTCTGTAAATGAGTTTCACTACCTGTAATCTATGCAATTAAAAACACTTACACTTGGTTGAACAATATTTCGTACGATTGCATTGAAATCAGCTCCAAAATATGTGTTCTGTTGCAAATTTAGGACCACAATTGTGGACTCGTTAAATGTATTCCTATCAATTGTTCTGTTGCCTTCAGCAACGAAGACCACAAAATTTGAGTCTGAAAATTAGAATTTTAAGAATTATGTTCTCTATAATTAAAAAAAACCTTTTGTCTGGTTTGCATATGTGACATAAAAGTAACCGTACAATTGTTTGGTGTCTTCGATGTTGTTATTGTTAGTCAAAGTCAAATTTCCATCGACCAAGTCCCACGGTTTTATGCTTCCATCGTTGTTATTTCCCAATAGAGTATCAGCACTGGAAAATGATATATTTGGGTATCATGTATCATTTTTTAAAGGAAATTGAATTTTATTAATGATCGCTCTAATTTTTCAATTTGAAATGGTCAAATTAAAGGCAGCTTGTCAGTTAACATGATCCCAATTCAAGGCAAAAAATCAAAATTCGAATGGAAGCCTAGGTGGTCCAAAGAAAAATATCAATATGTAGAGACATTCAAATAATTGTGTTACGCGCCAATTCCGACCGCGTTCCACGGACACTGACCGCGTCGCACGGACACGCGCGCATTCAAATTTTTATTTTTTCAACTTTGGACCGCGAGAACGCTTTAATTTTTGAAACTAAGATCAGATAGGGTAAAATTAACTGAACAGCTGTCTTTAACTGACGACACACTGTCTTTAAACTTTGATTTAGAGTTTTTTAGATTTTTGCGGGTTTTTTGAATTTTGATAAGATTCGCAGAAATAATTGAACAGATCGCGCTGATCGAACGTCATTTTCTTTCGTGAAATCTTCTACTACATGCTATAAACTACATGCTAAATACTTTCAGGCTATAAACATATTTTTCCATTTTCTTACGTTGCTTTATTGGCTCCATTTTCAATTAGAACATTCTTCAAAAAATCCAGATTATCAATAGATGCCAAAAATAAACTTGCTCCAACCTAAAACAGAAAAAATGTATCAATTAACAAATAAAACTGATGTACATCAACTTGAAAAACGAATGGTTTACCAATATCCAAACTTCTCAAAGTAACAATATTATAATAGCAATGGACTACATTTTGAAGAGTTACAAATAATGAAAGACTGTAAATCAATCGGTTATTCATTTCCCTGAATATTGAGAGTGATGGCAAAATGATTCTTTGCTTTTATGCAACTTTAACAAAAACTGATAAGCAATTTTTTATTTGTTTTTCAAAAAAAATGTCACCAATCAGGTTTTAAAAATGCATTTGTCTGTAACTTATCAACATTTGTGAATCATTTTCAAAGAGTCATTGACGTCAAATAGTGCTGAACTTTTGAACTTGGAAGTGAAAACGATATTGCTGTAGAATTGTGAAGTTTATTGGGAGAAGCCTGTACCTTATGGAGCTCAAATTAAAGAGAATCCCATTTGAAATCAACAAATTTCAAACAAATATCCAAAACAAATAATTTATTGAATAGAAACCCGTAAAAATATAGTTCGAAATTAATATAGAGATCAATGTACAGAAAGTTCCAAAATATCTACAATTAAACCTGAGTATTCTTTTGAAAAGATCGATTTGTACTGACAGGAGGCGTGGGAAAACTGTCCTCAGATGGCATTGAAACGAGTGGAATGCTACCGGCACATGTCGTTGTGGAGACCTTTTGATGAATCGAGTTCGAAGAGTTTGAGATCTTTCGAGACGTTGAGAAGTGCCGCGAACATGGTGAATAGGCAATCGATGTTTTTTGAGTGATAACTGATTTTGATCGAGTGAATGGACCTCTGCAAATTTAAATATTTTTTTATTGAGATTGAAAAATAAAAGACAAAAAGTTGTCCGAGCTATTTGAAAATTCATTCTAAGCTTTCGAAAGAAAATTGACAAGTTGCAATAAATACCAAAATTTTCAGCTGTTTTTGGGCTTCACGATTAAGATTTGCAGTGAAAACGAATTCGATCAAGTGACTATGAACTTTAATAATATAATTTTTTTTTAATTTGGTTCATGGTACGTAGAAATTTGCTTATTTTTTCAAAGAGGTAAAACAATTTAAAGGAGGGCTCTACGGAGCTAATGAAGGCGTCTGAGATGAAAATAGACTTCATACTCATTCCAAATCTGTTTTTAAAATTTTCTAAAACCACCCAGAAGCCTAGAAAACACGTTTCAAAATAATGGCCTAGAAAAAGTGGCCACCGGCGAAAACTAGTCCGCATGCATGAAAAATCTTTAAAAAATGAAAAAAAAAACGTAAATTTAAATGAAATAACATAAAAAAGGACTAATATAAGCATTCTGCATGACTATTTATTAACGAAAAAAGCTAATAGGAAAAAGTTCGACCAGGTGGCCACTTTTTCTAGGTCATTGTTTTGAGGCGGGTTTTCTCAGCTTCTAGGTGGGTTTAGAAAAATTTTAAAAACAGATTTCGAATGAGAGTCTATTTTTATTTAAGGTACATTTATTATTTCCGTAAAGTCCTCCTTTAATAATTCACGACATTCACAAAAAATGGTGTAATTTTAAATTTGGCGCCAAAGTGAATGTAAATACAAATATCGAATTAATAAACAAAGGAAGTGGAAGCGGACGACACAAGAACCAAATATCTATACACTTACGAGAAGCTGTAATTACCTAGCGGTTTTGTTGCGACCCGCGTAGAACACGCATTCGAACCAGAAGCGACAAGTGAGCCATAATCGACGGCGGAATGTTTCAGATGTTAAGCAGAAGAGCACAACATTGAGCATTTTACCAGTGAGGACGAGCTGATTTGCAACGACGGAGATGTAGATGGAATATCTGGAAACAATTACAAAATACATATATAAAGAAAATATTGAGCAGCTTAGAAGTGCTGTTTTGGGAATCTGGGAATCAATTTTTCGATTAAAAAACTCACGCATTAGGTGGAAACATTTTCTGACAAATGTATACAATTGCAGAAGGGCCTTGAGTTAGCGTGAAACAGGAAACGATTGCCAGAACTGTATGAGTCATCTTCTTCTCTTGTTCAGCCATGCTACTCGGTCCAGATGATGCATTTCTAACCAGGATTTCCTGAAAAAAGTTTAGACATTTTTAGAATGATAGGCTTTAAAATTCAACAATAATTTTGGGGGTTTTTTTTAAATTTAAAATCTTCATATAATTGAAACAATAAACTTTATCCGTTGTAGCATCAAGCTTTTTGGTTTTTTTGAACTCACCTCAGAATGACGTCTTTTCACTAATTGAATAAGACTAATATTTAGAATGGCAACAGCAAAAATAGGTAACAAAACAGCTAAAATAGCATTGGCATATACGGAAAGATGTAAATATTGTTTTGTGAGCTCGCTTGTAGGATTAGGACGTTTCCCGATCAGATCCTCAGTATTCGGATAACATTTCCCCAGGACTTGTGTTCCAGAACATGCAACAAATGAAAGACACGTATGTGAAATATGATGATAGCTTGTTAGGATGAGTGTAGAGAGCATTATTCCAACGGAGACGAAGACAATTTGTCGACCCTGAAATATGTAAGTTATGATTCATCAATTTTTTTAATGCTTAAAAATTACTGCATTTTTCAATTCACTTAGAACAAGTGACAATTTTGAAGGAGCTTTTCAAAATTTTTTATTCGTGCTAAATTATGTTTTTAATAAGAATAAGTAACATGGCAATTTAAGAAATCACAGTTGTTCGTTAAAAAATTTTTTCACATCTTTAAACGGCAAATTGTAAATATTGTTCAATCGGTTCAACATGAAATTTTACGTACAAAAAACTAGAACTGCAAAAAAAAAGAGCACCTGGAATCGAACTTTGGTCTCAAAAACCACCAACTTGCGCTCACTTGCGCTCAGAAGTTCGATTCCGGGTGCCCTATTTTTCGGGTTTCTAGTTTTTTTTTCAATTTTTACACACTATTGGTTATAAAATTATGAAGCGTAGAATGAAAAATAGTGTCAAAAATTTCACTGTTTCAAAAATGTTTTATAATTTATGAATTTGTGAAAACCATAATGGTGCCCCATCTTGCTGAAAGTTTAAAATAAGATAATAAAAAAGAAAACTCGCATTATTTACATCCAAACTTCGAAATGGGAATTTAATAATGAGCAGTCGTTCCAAACTAACAGCTAGGACGAACCTAAAGCAATCAAAATTGGGTTAATCATCAAAATTCTCAAGATGCTTACCAAATCGCCGCAGCCGAAAACCAATTACTCAACGCACCGATATGAGGTTTCGCATGGAAATAAAAAAGTCGAAAATTCGGCGATGAGGCAAATGTATCGAGTGATGCCAAATAGTGAGGAATCATCATGAAAAATACGAACATGTCACATAGAGCCAACGATGTTAGAAGATTATTCGCCCTGAAAATTATTATATTAATATTTAAATTCAACGTTTTCAACTTTCATAAATTGATTTCCTTAAAGATATTATCCCACCGATTTTTAATATTAGTGGAAAATATGTTTAAAGGAGGGCTTTACGGAGATAATGAATACGGAAGTAATAAAACCTTAAATGAAAATAGACTTTGCTCTCATTCCAAATCTGTTTTTAAAATTTTCTAAAACCACCTAGAAGCCGAGAAAACACGCCTCAAAACAATGGCCTAGAAAATGTGGCCACCTGGCCGAACTTTTTCCTATTTGCTTTTTTTGTGTTTCCTTGATAAATAGTTATACTGAATGTTTATATTAGTCCCTTTTTCAATGTTTTTTTCATTTTAATTTATGTTTTTAATTTTTTTTGGATTTTTCATGCCTGCGGACTAGTTTTCCCTTGTGGTCCTTTTTCTAGGCCATTGCTTTTAGTCGCTTTTTCTCGACTTCTAGGTGGTTTTAGAAAATTTTAAAAACAGATTTGGAATGAGTATGAAGTCTATTTTCATCGCAGATGCATTTATTAGCTCCGTAAAGCCCTCCTTTAACCTTTAACTCGGTTGTAAATAATTATTTTCTTAATTTATCAATCCAATACAGAGCTAATTTTATAGATTAAGAAAACTTGCCTGTTCTTGATATGTCCACTGAGCAATACCGACATTGTTAGAAGATTTCCAACCACAGTGATAATGAATTGAATTGGGAAAATGTACTGAAATCATGAAATTAAGGACCCTTTTAGTTTATTTGCTTTTTTTTCCAGACAATCCTAGATTTCAAAACAACCCATTTATTTAAATATTTCCAGACGAAAAAACAAAATTCTATCCCCTTTTCAACCCATAAACACTCTTTGCTCCGTCAGCGATCAATCTCTTGAAAGTTTTTTATTCCTCCTGCACCCCTTAAAACGCCGTACACCAATCCTTTTTTCATCCCATGGGACATACAAAACATATCCTTTGGGGCGGAAATGCGCTAGATTGCTCCTGCCTTTCTTTGATTTTTGAATGATGAATCATCGGAAGGAAAAGAGTACCTTTTTTGGTCAAATTTTTTGGGAACAAAAAAAGCGGTGAGAATGATGAATCGAGGCTTAAGTTTCTTGAAAAGCTTGGGGAAACCGCCCAGAAAAATAAATGTGATGGACGCAAGATTATGCAAGGAATCCTTGTTTTAATATGGAGTTGCAGGACTTTTTTTTTCAAATATTTTCTTAAAACAAAAACTTCTAATAATTTCAGCATAAATCTTTCAACGTTTCAAACAATTTACGAACACGCAGCTGAAATTTCTGAAATTTTCAACACTGACATTTAGGCTTAAATTCATTAAAAATAATGACAAATTTTCAATTGACAATTTTTTTCCCTATAACAAATTAATTTCTAATAAAACATGATCTTTAAGCGTGTCGCGCTCAACTCACGCTCTCTAAAAAATTTCAAAATGTAACTCTTATTCCTAAGTATTTTTTTAGAAAAAAAAAGTTAGAAAATTTGTGTCACATCCTCCACCCGTCTCGTCAACTTGACGGCGATTAATTGGGTTTAATTTTGGAGATCTTTTTATTTCCTTCGAAAAATGCTTTCCTGTCAAGTTTCTAGACACTTATTAGCCGAATTTTAAGAAGTTCAAACCCACGTTATTGATTTTCTTTTCAATATCAGGCATTAATTGCAAAAACTGCGGATCGAAACATCGATAAAAAAGTGGTGAAATTTGCGGAGTGCTACTGCTGCTGTTGTTTTCCATCTGAAATTTAACTCTAGAATTATGAAGCTATTTCAAAACGAAGATAATTTTTCTGAGGTTTTCTAAAAAAAATTACAATTTAAAAACATGCAAAAACTATGTGGGTTTAATTCTTGATTTTTCGTACCCTCAGGGCATTGGACACAGATTTTACATTCTTAGAACATTTCAAAGAAAACGTTGAAAAAAGGGTTCACGTCAATCGCGACGCCACAAAAAATTCATCCAAACAACTTCTTAATTGTGCGAAAACGTGAAGAAAAAACTAAAATAGAATCAAAACATGAACGGAAGTAAAAGGAAATTAATGTAAATACAAACGAAACATAAATATAATTAGGTTTGATAATAATACGACAGAGTAGAAGGAAAAAAAGCGTAGAAGAAAAACATTGAAAAAATATTCAAACCACGAGAATTTCCAAGAAAAAACACAAATTTTCTATAACATGAGCAACAAAAAATTTAAATAATTTTAACAATGAACGGAAAGAGAAAGAAAAAAAAGACTTGTCTTGGTTATTGAACCATGAACACATAACCCGAGAAGTAATATGAGATTTTTGAACATCATGAGGAAGGAAATACGTAGAAAAAAAAAGAAAAGAAAGTTTTCCTCCGAGCTGAAGTGTGAAAACTTGGCATGTCCTCATGTTTTTCGGAGAAGCTCCGCCCCGTTTACTGCATTTTTTTGTGAGGTGAAGACAAAAATTGGAATGGAGAACAATTTTGGAAATTGAGTGACACCTGGCTGGGGTATGCATATTTTGTTTTGTTTTTTTCTTTTGAGTGAAAGGGATGAATTTTTGATATGGAATGGACGTTTTAAAGGAGGACTATGTTGCTAAATAGATCTGAAATTCAATTTTATGTACCTAAGCGATAGTGAAAATCATGCAAAAAAGCAAGAAGCCGGAATCAAACTTGGCTACCACTTTAACGTTTCTGAGACCAATGTTCAATTCCGGGAGGCTGTATTTTTGAATTTCACTTTTTTTTAAAATTTTTTCGCTGTCGCTTAAAGGAGGACTTTACGGAGGTAATAAATGTAGCTTAAATGAAAATAGACTTCATTCTCATTCCAAATATGTTTTTAATATTTTCTAAATCCGCCTAGAAATCGAGAAAATACGCTTCAAAACAATGGCCTAGAAAAAGTGCCCACCTGGCCGAACTTTTTCCTATGTGCTTTTTCGAGTTTAATTAATAAATAGTTATGAAGAATTCTTATATTAGTCATTCTTTAAATGTTTTTTCATTTTAATTTATGTTTTTTTTTCAAATTTTTTTGGATTTTTCATGCCCCCGGACTAGTTTTCGTGGCCACTTTTTCTAGGCTATTAGTTTGACGCGCGTTTTCTCTTCTTCTAGGCCGTTTTAGAAAATTTTAAAAACAGATTTGGAATGAGAATGAAGTCTATTTTCATTTAAGGTGCATTTATTATCTTCGTAAAACCCTCCTTTAAGTATATAAAGCGGAATTTCAGATCGATAAAGCAACATTTATATGATGTGTATAATCTTCCCTTAAATAATATATTTTTTTTGCCTCAGAATAATAAATTTAAAAATAAAAAAAATTATGGATTTTCAGCTCAGCTGATATATTTCGAAAATCAGTTCAAATGTTTTATTTTCAGATTTATCGAGTCCTTAAGAAAAAGAGTTTTATTCACTTTATTTTGGATTTTCTTGAGTCCCCATAAGAACAAGTTTTATGGGAACAAACTACAATAATTGTTTTTTTTTCAAAATGAAAATAAAAACAAGCAAACGCTGAAAGGGTCTGAAATTCTCTGAAAAAATTGGCCAAATCTAGAAACCTTACTCATTCGAAGCTTAAACTGGGGAAAAACGGCGAACAACAAAACTGACCTGTGTATTTTGATAAGATCTATGGGAAAAACATTTTAAAAAACACACATTTTCATAGTTTCAAACATCGAGAGAAGATGACTAGATTGAAAATGGTGTAAATTTGTTTAAACTTTGATTTCTTTATAGGGGGGTATGTTCAGAGATCTGAAAAATGTTCATTTTAAATGATAATCGCTTTAGTTTTTTGACATGGAATTAAAAAAATTTAAAAATCCAGACTTTGCATTGAATTTAAGCTATAAAATTAAAAGTATGTTAATATTAAAATTAATCGAAAGACCGTTTAGCCCCTAAACTAAGACTGTCGAGGGTTAAAAAGGGATTGAGCCCTTTTAAAATTTTCTAAAACCACCTTGAAGCCGAGAAAATGAGCTCCAAAACAATGGCCTAGAAAAAGTGTCCACCTGTCCGAACTTTTTCCTATGAGCTTTTTTCGTGTTTCGTTAATAAACCATTATGCTCATATTTGGATTTTTCATGCCTGCGGACTAGTTTTCGCCAGTTGACACTTTTTCTAGGCCATACCTTTGAAGCTCATTTTCTCAGCTTCTAGATGGTGTTAGAAAATTTAAAACACAAATTTGGATTGAGTATGAAGTCTATTTTTATCCTAGATGCATTCATTAGCTCCGTAAAGTCCTCCTTTAAACACAAAAGTAAAACTTAGATAAAACTTACTTCATCCTGCAGCAAGCGTGGATATCCAAACTATAGAACTGAATGAATGACGTTGATATTTAAAAGTTATAGACAGTGAAAAACGTTTCAACGCTATCTATACTCGTTGGAATGCGTTAATTAGAGTTTTGTAAGTAAAACAATAGCCAGTTCGAAGGTGCAGTCATTTTTTTCAGATCTATAGGATAACATCAGTATTGACTTTACTATTATGCTAAAGATAGCAATCACAAATATATTTCTACAATTTTCCGTTCTCAATTCAACTTAAAAGTATCGAAAAAGTTTCAGCAGTCCGATGAATCTAAATGAACTGATGTTTAAAAAGGTAAACTTGAAGATTATTTTTTTCTCGTAAACTGATTTCGAAAGAATTGCACAGATACGGATTTAACAAAAAATATATTTCAAAGAACTCGACTCGAAAAAAGTCATAATCGAAAATAATGCTATCAATCCAATTCTATAAATATCTTGCTCCTCTAAGCAAATCCCTAAAAATTAGATGATCAATAAATAATCGGCATCATCACAAATTATGTATATTTTGATCCAATAAAATGAGGGTGTTTTCGAGGTTGTCTAGATGAGCATGGACATAAGAGCTCTGTTTTTTTTTCTCAGATTACATATAAATTTGTCGCCTTGTTTTCAAGACATCTCTCACTCATAATTTGTTTATATTTTATAATAATTCTTTAAGGCATTGAAATTGAAAAAAAAAACAACATGATTATTGAACTTTTAATTCAATGGATTTTTGAACTGTAACTATTTGACGAGAAATGCTGGTGGGCTGGGTTTTAGGTTTCTTCCAAGAAAACGGTGAAGCGTTCTACATCCAAGGAAGAATTAAAGGAAATCCTTACGGAGCTAACGAATGCATCTGAGATGAAAATAGACTTCATACTAATTCCAAATCTGTTTTTAAAATTTTCTAAAACCACCTAGAAGCCGAGAAAACGCGCTTCAAAACAATGGCCTAGAAAAAGGGGCACCTGCGAAAACTAGTCCACAGGCATGAAAAATCCCAAAAAAATCATATATTAAATTTTTTTAAAGCATAACAAAGGACTAATAAAAGCAGTCCGCATAACTATTTATTAACGAAACACGAAAAAAGCTTATAGTAAAAATTTCGGCCAGATGGAAACTTTTTCTAGGCCATTGCTTTGAGGCGGGTTTTCTCAGCTTCTAGGTGGTTTTAGAAAATTTTAGAAACAGATTTGGAATGAGAATGAAGTCTATTTCAATCTCACGCATTTAAGATACATTTATGATCTCCGTAAAGTCCTCCTTTAACTCTTCCAAAATAAGGAACATTTTGAACAAACGCAGTAAAAAATATGAATAATTTAAGTTGCTAACAAAAAACTAAAAACAAGGGAAAATTCAAAACCAAGTATATTTTCAGTTCATGTACCTAAAAATTAGACGTCATCTGATTGTTTTTTTCGTGTTAGGACCCAACAGAAATAGATATTTTGAAGTAAAAAAAAAAGAAAATTAAATAAATTACTTTTTTGATGTTCCTACTTTTTGTTTTAAATCTTGGGGAAAACAAAAACAATGTTTCTAAACAAACCTAAAACTTTGTTCTAAGTCCCGCCCACTTCTCAGAGGAAATTAAAAAGGGGGCTGAAAAAAACATCTTCAAAAATGTTTAAATTCCGAAGATCATAAACAAACGGTTTTTGAGCTCTAAAAACTAAAAAATCCAAATAAATTGATATTTTTGTACAAATATTTGAGAACACCGATACTTTCGTTCTTTTTTTTGTCCTGGCTACTTGAGAAATTTGACACAAAAAATCTTACAATTTTTTTTGGTCACAAGGAATCTATTCCGGCCTATTAACTTACATCGAAATGTGTAATGCAAAGTACACAATTCGGGAGCATCCGGCATGTAATTACAATGTACTTTATTTTTTGATTCAGGGATGCACATAATTGCAAGAAGTTCAATTTAACACATGAAAATTAGTCCAAACGTTGCATTTTTGCAATCGTCCGACACGATTACACAAAACGCGTTATATGCAGCTATTCAGGGACGCAATTTTGTAATTCGTAGTGAAAAAAATTAGAAATTTTTTTTTTACTTTATATATTTAACGCAAAAACTTCCTTTTTTCATGCGTCGTAGGCGTTAAAGTGTCGTTTGTAGAAAATTCGAATTTTTGTGTGTGTGTGCAATTTGTCGTAACGGTGTACACACACAAATACGTTGTTCCTGATGACAGTCACTTTATCCCACAGTGATGAGCAATCCTATCTTTTCACAAAAACTATGAATTTAAAAAAAATGCATAGATTATTTAATAATTTAAGCATTTTTAAAGCAAACCGACACGCATAAGACTAAGTTTTCTATTATGAGCAGTTATTCCAAAGGAAATAACTTCTTATTATACTCAATGAAAAAAATTGACCAACCGGATGTGCTCTAAGCTAATTTTAACTAATTTGATGCTAATTTGATGTCAAGTGCGAATATTTTCAGAAGGCATCAAAAATTGAACAAGAAAAAAAAACAAAGATTTATGCTACCGTAATAAGGAAAAAAATTCAAAAATAAATTATTACCATTCAAAAAGAAAAAAAACTGGATTTTAATGAGACTTTCCACGTGTCCAATATAGACTACTTCTAGTTTAGTTCCGAGAAATAAAAGCTTCCATTTTTCGAGAAAAAAACGTGTTTATTGGTTTTTTTTTTTGGGTTTTTTGCAACTCGCACTTTAATTGGGTTTTCATTTTTCCATGTCCGCCAGATAAGCCCAGTCTGATCGTAAAATGACGTTCAAATGCTAATTACATTTTGGAAGAATTTAGTTCAAAAAAGATGACGTGGCAAAATTAACAAAGATGTCGTATAATTTAAAAATAAACAGTAGTATAATTTAAAAAATGTATTTGACTTCATTAGACTTGACAAATTAAATAACTTGATATTTTTAAGAAGGTAAGGATTTTCTTTTGACCGAAGTTATTTTCAATAGATATTTAGTTAGTCATTTGAAATATGAAGAATGATATAATTTCTTCACTAAAACTAAAACAAAAGAAGAAAAAACAAGAATTTAATAAATTTTGTAGCATCTTTTAAAAGGTTTCTTTTTTTTCCAAAATATGATGTTGCAACTATACAATGGCGTGACATGCAGGAAGTTTTCGAAATATTTTCAGAAAATGAAAAAGATGAAGCTAAAATGAATTACAGAAGAAATTTAGCATTAATGGACGAATTTCTTTTTTAAATTTAAAAATACATAAACAAACACATTTAATTTATTGAAAAAAAAACTAATAAAAAATTAGATGGAAATCTCCTGGTAATCATAAGTGTTGTATAAAAATTGAGCTAAAAATAATGTTTTTTCAACATTAAAGGAGGGCTTTATGGAGATAACAAACTTTCCTTAAATGAAAATAGACACACTCTTTCCAAATCAGTTTTTAAAATTTTCTAAAACCACCTAGAAGCCGTGAAAATGAGCCTCAAAACAATGGCCTAGAAAAAGGGGCCACCTGGCCGAACTTTTTCCTATGAGCTTTTTTCGTGTTTCGTTAATAAATAGTTATGTAGAATACTTATTTTAGTCCTTTTTCAAATGTTTCTTTTTCATTTTAATTTTGTTGATTTTTCGTGCCTGCGGACTAGCTTTCGCCGGTGGTCCCTTTTTCTAGGCCATTGTTTTGGGGCGCATTTTCTCCGCTTCTACGTAGTTTTAGAAAATTTTAAAAACAGATTTGGAATGAGTTTGAAGCTTATTTTCATCCGAGAAGCATTCATAATCTCCGTAAAGCCCTCCTTTAATTTTTTGATTTTATTGACTCATTGTTTTGTTTTTATTAAATCTAGATGAACCTTGTTACAGTTTTAAAGATGAATCCTTTTTTCAGAGAAATATGCACGCAAATTTCAGTTTAAAAGGAATAACAACTTCGAAAGTATGAATTAGCCACAAATTACAGCAATTTTTGTCTGAAAATTTTTAGAAACAATAAACATTTAAAATTGTTACCTTTAAACCAGTGATTTTAAAGCTAAATCAAAGAGAAAAGAAAGAAAATGCTCATGATGTAAGATTTTTGAACTGAAGTGCGGATGAAGGAAGATAAAGCTAAAAATGTTGTGAACACAATATGGAACACTCAAAAATGCCAAGAATAGATATAAAAAATGAGGAAATTCGGATCTTTGACTTAGGATTTTTCGAATGTCATGTTTTTCGGTCAAAAATTGGAAATTCAGTTGAACAGGAAAACATTATTTGCTCCTTTTCATTTACTTGCAACTGTTTAAAAAATAATAATCAAACTCACTTTCCTGACTGACGTTTCAAATGTTGAAAAGATTCTTCAAAAAATGCTCCATAAATTCAAATGAATCATCTACTGAATTTCCGTCGATAACATTTAGCAATTTTTTTTTCAGAAAATGCACAACAATAAAAAATTTGTTTCGAAATGATGAATTATTCAAATATTTGTTCTCGGAATTTCCATTCTTTTTTTGGGGCACCCAATTTTTTATTCAAGCCTCATTTCAGTTCAGGGTCAAAAAATGATGGTTTTTAGATTTTCTTTTTTTGAAAATGTACTACTTTTCAGAATTTTTCCAGAGATTTCATAACGAGGGGGGGGGGGGGAGTATTCGGGAGCATTGCATCTTCATTTTTTCGATCCCAAACCTCAAATCTTGATGAAAATTTGACGATATTATTTGACACCGATTCTATGTGTAAATCTTGCCAGAATTCCAAATTTTTAAAATCAAATTTTACTATCTACGAAGTCAAAAAATTTCAGAAATAACTTTTTCCTCTAAAATTAAAAAAAAACAATTTTTAACCGTCTAAAATGAAACCTTTTTCTGTGATTTTTTAAACAATAATTCTCTATAATTAAATGAACTTCACATTTTTCTACAAAAACATGTTGAAAATTATTATTTCAGAGACATGTCATTTCCAGGAAAAAAGTCTTCTGACGCTAGTTGGTCAGCTGATGTTAGACTCGGGGTTTTTTTAGTTTTCAGATGTTTCATTTTGAAATTTGCAATATTTTTAAAAATGGATAAAAGTTCCTTAAAAAAGAATAGGGGGTAAAGCTTTAGAAAACGTGTCATGTATGTACATGTCAAGTAAAAGTATGAATGTCTTAGGATTTTCCGTCCCGTTCAGAAAAATAGACAAAAAAATGAAGAAAACAAGTATTTTGCCTTGGAAATGGGCTTCAAAAGGACCAGCCTCTTAGTATATAATTTTTATGCTTTCCAAAAAAAATTCTGTCACTAGAATTTCAGAAATTTTTTTCGAATGGTCTAGAAACAAAAGAAAATGGAATAAAATTTTCTAAATAACCTAATAAGTGTCATAGTGTCTTTAAGAAGTTGAATACACAATTTGAAAAAAATAAGAAAACCGCAACGCTGGCGAAAAAGATCATAAGATCTGGAAAAAAACACATAAGTAAAGTACCCCCCCTCTAGAGGGGGGGCCTTAATGCACCATTTCCTTTTTGTTTCAGGTTCACTCGCCATTTTCCTTGGATGGTTTAATTCGAACAAAAGATGAAAAATAAAAGAAAAAGAGCAGCATGCAATACATTTTTTGCATAATAATAATAATAACAATAATGGGTTTTTGGCGGAAAAAACTACTCATTTTTGCGATTTTTCTTGTTTTAAGCAAACATGATTTGTAGCGACCCTGAAAATTATGTTATATAAATAAAACACAAGCATTATTTATAGAACGTAAACAAAAATAATCAAAAATGACATTTGCAGGGGGGATGAGAACATCTCAAGCTTATGTTAGAAAAAATCCTAGTTATAAATAAATAGTGAAATTTCCCGAAAAATCAGAAGATTCAGAAAAATATAGATTTTTCAATAACTCATCAAAATCGAAACTTTTTAGAAATTAGGAAAACTTTCAAAATATTCCGATAATCTAAAAAAAATAGAAAAGTTTTCAGAAATTAGAACTAAAAGTGATTTAAAGGAGGGTTTTACGGAGATTATGAATGGGCCTTGGATGAAAATAGGCTTCAGACTCATTCCAAATCTCTATTTAAAATTTTTTCTAAAACCACCTAGAAGCCGAGAAAACACGCCTCAAAACAATGGCCTAGAAAAAAGGGCCAACGGCGAAAACTAGTCCGCAGGCATGAAAAGTCCAAAAAAATGATAAACAAAACATAAATTAAGATGGAAAAACATTAAAAGGGACTACTATAAGCATTCTGCATAACTATTTATCAACAAAACACGAAAAAAGTTCATAGGAAAAAGTTCGGCCAGGTGACCCTTTTTTCTAGGCCATTGTTTTGCGGCGCGTTTTCTCGGCTTCTAGGTGGTTTTAGAAAATTTTAAATACAGATTTGGAATGAGTCTGAAGCCTATTTTCTTCCCAGACGCATTCATAATCTCCGTAAAGCCGTCCTTTAAAAAAAACAAAACAATTTTCCCTTTTCTATATTTTTCGATACTATTTCTGGTAACATGGAAAAAATGAAACTCCTCCATTTTTATAAACAAATTTTATTTAGTTATTTTTTTTTGAAAAATCAATATTTTTCTGAAATTTCTCATTTTTGGGAAAATATCAATTTTTGTCTTTTTTATATTCATTCTTTAGATTGGTAAAAGAAATTTTCGAAATTTCTTGTTTCATTTTGGAAAAAAACAGGAAATAATAATAAATAAATTTATTTTCAGCAAAAAATATTCAACAATATTAAACCTTTGGCAAACCAGCAGTGATCGCACCCTCAATTCCGCAGTTATTTACTCCACGAATCATTCTGAAATAACCACGCTCTCCCCAATACATATTCCAAGAGTTGGCAATCAGCCAATAATCAGTTCCATTCTGACTTCCCCAACCAAGAATTTTGACAGCATGCCCTCCTAATGACCTTCCAGCGGTGTACTTATAAATTCCAGATCTGTATTGATAAAAATCTTCATAAACTGTGAATGCTGCTTCAACTGGTCCATTCGTCAGAATTTCGGTTTGAATTTGAGCCACAGTTCTTCCAACAGCATATGCTGATCTTCCAAAGTATTTGTCTTGTTGGTAGGAACGTGGCCAGTTTGTCTTAGAAGTGCAAGTGTTTGAACATTTAGGTGTGGAATATCCATAATATGGGCATTCTGGATATGTTACATTTCCAATTCTGACACTACATGGTGACAAAGAATACGGCTTACATCCATATTGATTCTCATAAGATCCTCCGGTAACATATCCATTGGTAACAAACCACCTCCAAGCATCAATTGGCCAACCACCATCACATCCATAACCGCATCCTGTACAGCATGATAGAACATCTTCAGCTGATAGTAAAGTGTTGATTGTCCCGTTTGAATGAATACAAAGCCGATCGGAAGCGGCTTCGGCTGCTGCGAACGCCCAACATGATCCACAATCGGATTGATCTCTTATATTATTAATCGAAGCACATTTTGACCATTTTGTTCTTGAATCAAAAGATGCTGGAATTGTCAACAACTCCTTGATCTCGACGACATCTTCCTCTTCGTGTGGCTTCACATATTCAATTTTCATCAGCTTTCTCTGGAATTTTTTGAATTTCTTTCCAGTTTTTTCCGGTTGATTTATAATTCGAGGAAGTTACAATTTTTAATCTTTTGATGATTAAAACTTCATCAATTTTGGAAAACATGTTTGTTTTTACACTCAAATTGAAGACTATCGGAATTTTAGTTTACCTTAATTCTTTCCAAGGGAATTGATTGTTTCCCAGCAATCCATATATTCTGCTTCGAGTTGATATTTTGAATTAAAGCATCTTCACTTAAATGACTTTCCTCGTTTTGTACCAGAATAAAAGCGTTTGAGATCGTTATAAGAATACTTAAGATGATCAAACGTTGCTGAAAATACTCGATAAATGCTGAAATTGATCTCTGAAACTTACCATATTCAATAAAAACCTAGTCGGCTTCAAAATGACTTCAAAACCGCTCATCATCTCATTTTAAATATTCTTTCTTATCAGCACATGGGATGTACTTTTTAAAACTCAAAATAGTACACGAGGATTTTAACCGTTATCTTTAAAATGCATGTTAAAAAGGTTGCCAAATCTTTGGCAGACCACTTTTGAATGTTCAATAATTACCAAAACATTGACCATAAACCAAACATTCTAAAAATAAATACCTAAAATCAGACCAACCGGATGCATAACATTATGTACATTGGTTATTTTTGTCTCTTTTGTAAATTTTGAAAGATTGGAGATCATTAAAGTTCGAAAAATCAAAATAACTATTTTGGAGGTTTTACAATTGTTACAATTTTTGATCTTTTTTTTTTAGAAATCTGAGATATCAATAACTGATGAAAATGGATATCTCAGATTTCTAAAAAAAAACATATTTTAAGAAACATGTTTTTTAAAAACTCCTTTAAAGTATTAGTTCCCATTTTGCAACATGTTTATAGACTCTGGTTGTGTTCTATTCTGGTATAAAAATTGTTTTTGAAAAATTCAACATTTTCAACATTTTGAGAAATTTAGGGGTGAACCTATCATTATGCGGCGCACTGTAGTGGACAAAGATGGTCAAATGTTACCAGATCACGTGGGTCCAATTTCAAACATTGTATATAAATTTAGAATTCAGAAACCAAATGTATTAATCTACAAATCCTTCTGCTACTTTTGTATAAGGAATCATGTCATCTGTCACAATGGCAACCCAAAAACTGGTATACTAACCGATTGGGATGCTCATACATATGAAAATGTTGCGGCAAGGTTTCTGAGAACTCTACTATACCAGAAAGAATACAAAAACACATTTATTTTTGCCCATATGGGTCAAGGTTTCTCGGCACATGTTTGAAAAAATTTAAACTTTAAACTTTCATATGATTGTATAAATTTCTCTGATTGCACGTTTAAAGGGAGGTGGGTGCCAAATGTCTAAGGGGTCTCGTGTGGAACACCGTAAGAAAGAGGGTGATACTCGGGCGGTTTGCCAAAAATAGTTATTCCGCGTTGGTGTTTTTTTGAAAGAAACAACGTATTATTTATTTTAAACCGGTTTTCGGGTTTTATTTTGCTATTATTTTGATTGAAACTACAAATTGGAGGAGGAGAAGAAGATTTGGCGACGATTACAGCATGGAACAGTGAAAAAGTGAGTTTTTAGTATTTTTTGTTGCAGAAATCGCAGAGAAGTCGAAGATTTTGGTTGTACAATGGAAATAGAAGTATTCCATCGAATTTTGGGAAGAAATTCCGTTATCGACTGTATCTACATCACATGGACAAGAAATTAGCGCCCGTGATAGGATTTATACGGATACGACGATGTAGCAAAATGTATGGAGATGGGTAAGGATGAGTGTCGGACACAGTTCGTTGCGGAGGAGCACGGAATTGAGGACTTCAAGTTGTTCCATTTTTCGAGATGGGAGCATTCGATTAGTACAGAAGAAGACGATTTGTATAGCTATCCTATATATAGTGTTGTTGTGAGTTTTATGCGAACGGTCCTGGGCCGAAGAGATTCCTGGGGTCTCTATAGATGCGTATTGTGATGTGAAAGGCCTGGCCTTCGGTCCTGGACCGGTTTTGATTCCTGGAATCTGTTAGTTTCATGGTTATTTTCTTGTTTTCAGTGATGATGTGTCAATTGAGTGTCAATTGAGATCTCCAATTATTTATCAATCGAACGGAGAGAGGGACATGTACTGGAAGTGAAAATGAGTCGACTTCGGAGAGGGTTGTTGCATAAATTAACCCAATGCTTAAATTATGATGTTTAATAAATAAATGAATGATGGAAGTTGTTTTTAATCAAGTATTAAAATATCACAAGTGAACCTACTAGCTGCATATAATTTTAATAGCTCAAGGGAGCGAGGTTGCATATGGTGATTTGTGTGAGGCTAATGAAGCTATGTAATTTGAAACAACGTCTTGAATCATAAAATGTGTTTTCTGGATGAAGTAAACCTCTAGTAGTAATTTTCTGGATAATGGATATTGTCGCGCTTTTGGCCAAGAGTTTAATATTTAGAGAATTTCTAATACTTCTCGATGTATCATAAACAATTTTGGTACAAAGACGAAAGTTTTAAAAAGGGTAACGAAAGGGATCATCTTGTTTTATGTCAATGAACTTAGGATGAAACGAAGAGTACTGGAAGCTTTAATTTAGTTTGGAAGCTTTAATTTTCAGAGGATTTTGGTTGTAGTGCTTCTGATTCAGAATGTTTCCGCCAACTCAATTTCACAATTCAAAATGCGATTACTCTATGGGAAAACGTAATTAGAGAAGGACATTGCACACACACACTCTCTCTCTCTTTCTCACACACAACCCTCACTGCGAGGGTAGGACAATTCATTAGAAAACTAAAATATTATACGACAAAAATATTTTCGACAATTTCCTAAGAAAACAAAAATATTAGATGACAATTTCATTAGCGACTAATTCATTGGAAAACCATTTCCTTAGAAAATCGCATTGGAGCGCGTTTGCTGGAGGGTAGGCCTTGTGCTTGTAGCGTTTCAAGACGCGAACGATAGTTAAGGCGCATGCGCCTTGAAATGTCTGCGTCTCTCAACGTCACATGATAAGGGCAGTTGGTTGCCGGCCCTGATCGTTGTCTGCATGTCCAAAAATGTATATTCCGCGCGCAAGTGGGCGCGGCCGGTTCAATTTCCCAAGTTTGAGGTTAACCTGAGGTATACTTAAAACTTGGGTAATTAAACCGGCCGCGCCCACTTGCGCGCGGAATATACATTTTTGGACATGCAGACAACGATCAGGGCCGGCAACCAACTGCCCTTATCATGTGACGTTGAGAGACGCAGACATTTCAAGGCGCATGCGCCTTAACTATCGTTCGCGTCTTGAAACGCTACAAGCACAAGGCCTACCCTCCAGCAAACGCGCTCCAATGCGATTTTCTAAGGAAATGGTTTTCCAATGAATTAGTCGCTAATGAAATTGTCATCTAATATTTTTGTTTTCTTAGGAAATTGTCGAAAATATTTTTGTCGTATAATATTTTAGTTTTCTAATGAATTGTCCTACCCTCCTCACTGCTGGCTGTCTCCTCTGCGTCTCTGCCAGGCCGCACTGGGTACATAAGGGAGAACTCTTCCGAAGCAAGAGGGAGCCTCCATGGCTCAGTCGGTAGTGATGGCAACCGCATTGCGATAGGATGATGGTTCGACTCCCATGTGCTCCTAGTATCTTTTGCCTTTTTTGTTTTACTTATTATTTTGGTTTTCACAGTCACAGAAAGCCAAGAAGTGGAAAGTAGAAGCGTTTAACACAAGTTTTGTTTTTTATTAAATGACTACTTTTGGTCTCCGAAAAGACCTAAAGCCATTAACCAATCTAGATCTCCTTGAGCTTGTAAAAGTACTTGAAATCAAGAATTTCCGTGGAGTATTCATGCGAGACACTTTACCACCACAAGGAATTGGAGAAAGAGAAGAGAGGGGAAGTGGTTACACCTACATGGAGAAAGTGAACGCTGATGACCTTTGTACGTCACACCCAAAAAAAGAACTCGACGAGTTTGGTCACACTCTAAACCTTCTCGAAGGTGCTGGCAAAGAGGTACAAGAGGAGAGCGAAGTGTCTCATTTGAGAACGATTCGTGTCGCAGAATTTCTTCAGTTTTGCTTCATTTTCTTGCATAAATTATCTCAATATCGCTTATAACTTGCTTCAAAGTTGCTTCCAAGACTTGAAATTTTTAATTTGATCTTTTCAGACAAGTCCTATTCTCATTCAATCTTTCACTCTGATAATGAGTGGAATTCTCCCAATTCCTATGGATGTTGAAGATCCTAAGAAGACTCCTAAGGTTTCGAAGATAGAAGAACTCGATACTCAACGAGAAGAATTTCGGAAAGATTCAGAGAGTCTTACTCTGGAACAGCTTCAACGAAAGATTGGTTTCATTTACATATTACCGAATTCAGGCTGAAATGCTGGAAGATAAGGCTGCAAAAGCAACTGCAAAAGCTACATTTGCAAGAGCTTACTATGAAAATGAGAAGAAGTTAATTGAGAAGAGACAAACAGCGCATCAACAAAGAAAAAAGGTGAGCATTCATTTACTTAACTTGATATCGATAACGAAGTAAAAAAATATCTTCAGGGGAAGAGCCTACTGAAGACACAACGTGAAAGATTAATACAACTACATCGACCTGAGAGAGACAGGAAGATTTTAGCTAGAGATACTGCAGAAGATCTTCGAAAACGTGAAGAAGATGAGTAAGCCAAAATAATTATTATTAGTAAAACTTTTGTTGCATTGTGCTAGTATTTATTGAATATAGTCATACTGGTATTTATAAAATATAGCTTTACCGGTATTTATAAAATATAGCCATACTGGTATCCATTCGATCCGAAGGATCTAGGAGTCTTCGACTCTGCACTACAATGTGCTTGCAATAATGATTTCTTACTAATAATGTTTATTTCTTCTATCTTTTCTCATTATAATAAATAAATGTCTAATCAAGTATATTGTTTCAAGTGTAAGATAAAGACGAATACTCTTGATGTTTCACACGTGTTGACAAAGAACAATAGATCAATGATAAAGGGAAAGTGTGAAGTTTGTAATACAACAAAGTGTAAAATAATTTCTAAAGAAGTGAAAAGTGGTGGATCGATGAAGGATCTCTTAGAAAAAATTTATTACTCTCCTGAATCAGGATTTTGTGGAGTCAATGAATTGCAACGAAAAACAAAGTTACCAATCAAGGAAGTCAAAGAATTTCTGAATGAACAAGATGTTTATACTTTACATAAACCAGCTCGTAAGAACTTCAAGAGTCAAAGAGTTTACTTTGATGGTATGGATGATCAATGGCAATCAGATCTTGTAGAAATGCAAGTGTATTCAGATGAAAATGATGGCTTCAGGTATCTTCTAACTGTGATAGATTGTTTTAGTAAGTTTGTATGGGTAGTACCTTTGAAAAGTAAAAGTGGTAAAGAAACTGCAGATGCTTTGGAATCTATCTTTACAAAGAGTAAAAGAAAACCCAAAAAGATGCAAACTGATAATGGTAAGGAGTATTATAATAAAGAAATGAATAAACTTTTCAAAAAATTAGAAATTAATCACTTCTCAACTTATTCAGATAAGAAAGCTTCTATTATTGAAAGGTTTAATAGAACCTTGAAAGAAAAGATGTGGAAAATGTTTACTCTTCAAGGAAATCATAAATGGGTTGATATTCTTGATGATTTACTCTGGGGTTATAATAATCATTATCACACTTCAATAAAAATGACTCCAATAGAAGCTTCAAAAATAGAAAATGAAAGTATTGTCTACAATAATCTATTTCCTATAAAACATAATTTTGAGGAAATTCAAAAAAGTTCTAAATTTCCGAAGGTCTTGCACAAAGTGAAATTCAAAATAGGTGACACAGTCAGAATAACAAAATATAAAGCTATTTTTGACAAAGGTTATCTTCCGAATTGGACAACTGAGATGTTCAAAATTGCAAAAGTTCATATTGGTGAACCTGTGATGTACGAACTAAAAGATCTTGCAGATGAAGAAATCAAAGGAAAGTTTTATGAAGAAGAACTCACACTTTACAATAATATCAATGAAGAGTATAAAGTTGAAAAAGTGATAAAACATAGAAAATCTAAAGGAGTAAAAGAAGTGTTTGTTAAGTGGTATGGATATCCGGAGAAATTTAACTCTTGGATAAAGGAAACGAATTTAAATTTCACAAGTGAATCCGAAGGAGATCCTTTAAAGACCTAAGCATTTTATACTCAATTATTAAAATAATGAAGTTTGATTTATCAAATACTGACAACCTTAACTCTATTATCCTTGACTTCAATAATATTTTCTGAAAGAATAAGACAATAACATTTAGTACTTTGAGCGATGTTTTTATTAAAGGAAGCTTTTATTGTAACATCAGGTCGAGATGCAATAATTCTATCATTCTGTTTTGATACATCAAATACTAAAAGTGGATAATAATAATAATACACATCTTCTTCCATGAAAATGTAATCCTTGATACTTTCATAATAACTATTCCTAACTCAGAGAAAAAATCGCGCGTCATCCGCGTGCCCGCACTGAAAAATCGGCGGCCCCGCGGGGAGCCCGCGAGCGGGCCCGCCGCTTTTCCAGAGCGGGCACGCGGATGACGCGCCACATCGTGCGCGGGCACGCGTATTTCACGCCGATTTCACGCCCACGCCACGCCGCTTCCGACTCATTTCGATTTTTTATTGCATTAAAAACGTGCTCGGTTCACAAAACAGAAACAATAACTACAATTTTGAAACCAGTTTTGATTTATTGTTAATCTCAAAAAGAAAACATTTAATAAAACAAAACAAAAATGAGATAACTAGTAATAATTAAGATAATTACTTATACTTTTTCATCCGGACGTTTTGCACATGCTTCAATAGTTCCTCTGGTTTTTGTTTCGGCTGGAGGAGCGCTGTAAAATACAAAGTTTTAGTTTCTCTATGCAACTTGAGTTTGAAGCGGTTAACAAGAAATACACCTTTAGTTTTTTTGACATAACTCCACGCATAGTTGAAGTTTTTTTAATGAAATTTGGATATGATATGCAGTACACAGAACTGGGAACTAAATTCTCAAGTACCATACAAATTGTGCACACCGGATCATATTTTTCTATGATTTTTTTTGAGGTTGTGATATAGTTTTCATATAAAACCATATTTTTCTAGTTTTACTAAACGTCTGGCAGTGTTTTCAGATCTAAATAATAACAAAAACTCTAATGAGAAAACTGTGAAGATGAAAATATAAAACGAAAAAATAATGGTAACATTGCAATCACAAACAGAGTTCAGAATTGTCCCTTAGAAATGTTCTACAGGGTGACAATTAATTATGGGAACAAAACTCGCTTCACCGTGAGCGGAGTACTGTAGTGTTTTTCTTGATTTTTCTTTTCGTAATAGTTTTTAAAAATATTTTTCTTTGTTTTAAAACTGATCGCTCATCACCATTTGTATTTTTTAGGTAATTATGAGATGAAGTGCGGAGAGACCCAAAATTTGGCGTTTAGCTTGCATTTTGACAGAGCAATTCGGAGATCTCTAAATAATTGAAAGTGCATCGTAGCTTAGTACCCCCGACAAAAAAACGAAATACCGGGTCTGACAAACCCGGGAGAGTAAGGAAACCTACATTGAACTCTCCGGAGCTGAGAAATAAGATCAAGAAGAGGATCAATCGTGAAAATCGGCAATCCATGAAAAAGATGCATATGCAGCTCAACGCCAGCCAAGAAAAAGTCCGGAATGTCGTCAAAAAAACTTGAACATCGTACCATTCAAGATTGGCAAAAGTCAATACCTGAATTTGAAGGCGGAAGAAAATCGGTACATAAGAGCACAACGACTACTCCGGTGGGCCGCGGTTATTGATCTCAAACGAGTCGTCTTCATTGATGAGACGCTGTTTTCTCTCTTAACTGTTGCCATAAGAAATGATCAAATTTTTGATGGCCATTACAAACAAAAAATCGCATTTTCCGGCTAGTGTGATGATTTGGACTGCAGTCACCTCCAATGGCAAGTCAGATCTGGTTTTCGTCGGTTAAGGAGTCAAAATTGATGGGCAATACTATCACCAGGAGTTCAACAATAATTCCTTGATTTCTTGGACTAATTCTCACTTTTCGGGGGGGGGGGGGGATTGGACATTAAAACAGGACTGGGCGACCGCTCATGGTGCCAAACCTACAATGACGCTCCTCAAGTATGAAATGCCTGAAGTATGAACCAACGATTTATCGCTCAGTTACTCGCCCATTTTAAATTCATTGGATTATTCCTTCTGATTAATTTGGAGAGTAGAATCGAGAGAAGCCGTTTGACATCGATTCAGATCTTGAAAACGGAATTGGTCCATGTCTGGGACACAATTACCACCGACTACCCCTCGGCCACCATCGCTCGTAATTCGAAGCGCTTGAAGGCTCGTAGAAAAGAAAGTGGAGGGGCTTTCGAATATCTTTTGTAATATGTTGTTGTCAGACATTTTTCCTTCTTGAATAAAAAATTTCATGTCAATACTTTAGTTCGTTCGAGTTTTATGATGGGTTGAGTGTGTTCCCATAATTAATTGTCACCCTGTAGAAGGGTTGCCATTGTGATTTCCTCATATTATCATCCATTTCTATCAATTGTGACCACTGTTATATTGTCAAGATGAAAATTCCTGGCCGCTCGTTTCGCGGAGTGTCGTTGGGAATTTCCAACGACATTCCACAAAACGAGCGGCCAGAAATTTTTATCTTGACAATAGCTCTTCAAAGTTCGACTAATTTTAAAACTTGAAGAATCAAAGTTTTCATACCTGTCTTCAAAACCCTACTTTTAAAAATATATTTCTAGATTTGACAGAAAATTGGTACACATTTTCACTGGGGATTTTTTTTTAAATCATAATCGCAAAAAAACTCACTTGACATTCTTTGTCGGCACATTTGTACGGTGCCATTTTAACGCTTCAACGAGCATGATACAATGATAGGATGCCGTGCTGAAATTCGATAATTTAAAATCATTTTTCCCAAATATCAAAAACTTACATTAATCCACACAACGGGTCCCGCCTGATAGATCATAAAGCGAATGCACGACGCTTCTCCGGGCGCTTTTTCTTCACCAGATCTGAAAATTCGAACTCTTACGGGTAAGATGTAAGGAAAAAACAGCTGTTTTGAAATCTTACTCAGGAAATTGTAAGAGAAAAAGCGACGGCAAAAGTGGCGAGTTCGGGGCTATCCTTTTTTGCCCCGCACTCACTGAGTTTTCGGAAAAAAGTCACAGTTCCGTTAAAACTAGGCTATAGCTACTTATAGTTCTACAAAGATATGAAAAAATTGGTGTCAGCAAAGAAATGAATTGAATAGGAATCATGAAATAGTTAAGTCCACAATTTTTTATGAAAATTATTTCAACGACGTTTGTTAAAAATATTTCCAAGTTTTTTTGTAATTTTACTGACTAGCTAGCTCCCTAACAATATCTGTTAACAATGGATTCAAAAAATTAGAAGAAAAAACGTTGAAAACTCTCAAAGCGAAAAAAAATATAAATTTAAAAAAAGAAAACAAAAAATTGGCGTCATATATGACAAACAAACAATTCGACGGTAAATTGCACGGTGGCGGGCCGCGCGCACCCGCGACTATTTGTCGCGGGTACCGCTCTCGCGCGCCGACAGCGCGACGAAGGCGTCCCGCCAATTTTTTGTCGCGGGCCCGCGCATTCCGCGCTGATTCTCCGGCGTGTACGCACTTTCCACGCGGCATGAGAGCGAGCTCGCCGAAACACGCCGTTTTTTCTCTGAGAAATTCTTTAGCAAAATTGTATTGTTGAACTGCATTGAATTTGTCAAAGTCGAATTTCAAGCATTCATACGGATATCTTTCACTATTGAGTTCAACATAAATTTCTTCAAGCCCACAATTATCAAACTTTGCAGCATTTAGATAATTGTTATCTCTAGCAGTTTGAAAAGAGAGAACAATATATTTTATTTTATCATATTTTGTTCCAAGTTTCCAAGTAAATTCACGATTACCATTAGGAATATTATAACTCTCAAATTGACGAGATATAAAAGGCATTTGAACTAATTTATTACTTTCGAATAAATTAAGAAGTTTGTTTTGCATCTCAAGACTAGGTATAATTTTAGGAATTATCCATTGAAGTTTATTAATAGTCATCTTAGCAGTAAATTTAGTAGGATCTGTGGACGTAATAGAATTTTTATTTTCTGGTGATCTGTAAAGTGAAAGAGTGTGTTTTCTTCCGTAAACTATTTTATTATAACATTCAGCAAAGCCAAAAATATGAGTCAGTGGAATACAGAAGGTAAGTAAGCCTTTTCTATTTTTAGTGTATTTATTTATCTTATAATTCATGATATCCTTAGTCTCGAGGATCCAACCAAAAGTATTTTGTTTATTCATTGTGGAAGAATAAGTAAGGAGGCCTTTCATAAGTGAAGCTCTTCCAGGATCAATGACATTTTCAACTTGCATACCATCCATACTATAAGTTGCTCTATCAAATAAAAACATTGGAGCATTATTAGTCAATGTAACTTCATCACCTTCAGCTAAAGCTGTAGAGTCTAATTTAGTCAAGGAAGCTTCTAAATAAATGTAAGATTTATGTAGTAGAAGGTATTGATCACAAGTTTCTATGATAAAATTAATTTCTCCATGTTGATTTAAAGGCAGCTTGTCAGTTAACACGATCCAAATTCAAGGCAAAAATTAAAAACTCGAATGGGAGCCCGGGTGGTCCAAAGAATAATACCAATATGTAGCCACATTCAAATAATTGTGTTTCGCGCCAATTCCGACCGCGTTGCACGGACACCGACCGCGTCGCACGGACACGCGCGCATTCAAATTTTGATTTTTTCAACTTTGGACAGCTGCTATGACGCGTGTATTTATCGGTGTGATTTCGCACAAATTGCATTGTACTAATGAGAGAACGCTCTAATTTTTGAAATTAAAATCAGGTAGGGTAAAATTAACTAAACAGCTGTCTTTAAACTACTACCAGATGAAGGAAATATGCTAATCAAATTTTCTTTTTGAATACTTTGATCTTGAATAATTGGACAATCAACAATTAGTATTCTGTCTACTGCTTCAACAGTCATTTTTATCTTGAGAATTTCAGAATTAGCGCTTTATTAATTTAATTAACAACTTTCAAAGAAAGTCAGGATAAATTTTCAATTTATTTAAAATAAATTTTCTGAAGTAAATGAATCTATTGCAATTCTATTTCTTTTTAACATTCACTCATTATGATATTTTAGCGGCTATTATATGTTCTTCTGATGCTCCAGTTCAATACTTTAAATTACCAAAATTACACAAATGTAATTACCATAGACAATTGAATGAAAAATCAAAAGTAGTAAGTTATGAAGTCTTCAAACCGAACATTATCGAATATTCAAGTGAAGCTAAATTGTGTAAGAAATTAGTTAGTGAAGTATCAATGTATACAGATTTTTCCGGATATGAGCACTTAGTAGAAAAGGAATTAAATCATCGAAGTATAAGTGTTGCAGAATGTAGAGAATGGATTGCAAACAAGAAATGTGAATATGGAAGTTTAGGGAAAGGTAAAGAAGGAATATATAGTACAAATAATAATGTGAATGAAGATTATCCAAATCGATTTACTAGTTTCTTTACAAGTAAAAGATATTACAAAGAAAATTGTGTTATTATTGAAACTAAAGTATATTCACACTTCAATCAAAGTAGGCCATCTAATGTTCTCTCCGACTTAAGTAATTGTAAATATCAGGATGGTTATTGTAGTTCAAAAACTAATGAAATTATGATTTGGGATGCTAATAAAGATCAAAATTGCCAATACATTTCAATTGGAAAACTAGATGGAATAATGAGTAATGGACTGTGGATAAATAGTAAAAATCAAATTGCTCTGAGTCTTGGGGAAAACAAAATTGTGAAAGATTGTAATCTTGATCTCTTAATTAGTGAAGAAGGTTTTGCAGTACGTCAGTTACAAAACGAAATACCAAGAATTCCAACACCACAAGCACTAACATCAACTCCTAGTCTAAAAGAAATGAGTTCAAATCCAGGATCGTATCAAAAAGAAAGAGAAGAATATTATAAAAGACAACAAGAACAAATCCAAAAGGATCGAGAACTTCGTGAGCAAAAAGACAAAGAAGTAAGAGATAAATACGAAGCTGATCGTAAAGAATTTGAGAAGAGAAGAGAAGAAAAAATGAAGCAATATCTAGAGTTCGAAAAGAGAAAGAAGGAAAAAATAGAAAGATTAGCTAAAGCATCTACAAACGTTGAAAAAGTTGAAAATACTACCAAAAGGGTCAAAAGATCTACGAATCAAAGTTTAGAAGACACTTCTAGGCCTTTTCCATTACATACTTATGAAGAATACTCTAAGATTAAAAATGATTGTTTACTGCTTCCAAGTTATGCTGATTACCTAAGGTCTAAAGATAAAGAAATCTCCGATTTCATCAAAACTAAAGAAGCTTGTAATACTTTTCCAAGTTATGATGAATACGTTACTAAATTTGCTGAATATGCATTAAAAGAATTTGAAAATAAAAAATCTCAAAGGACCAAAAGGCAAGTTTACTCAGACTTTCAAGCAGCTGGAGAGTTTCAATATCTTGAGAACAAATCAAATAATTTACTAAGACATACAACTGAAGTTTTGACGGTTTCACAATGTGGGTTCTGACTTTCTTGATTTTCAGATTATTTTTTCCGATGAAAAAAATTCAATTGTGATGTTCTAAACAGTTACCGTAACTATTGGCATTATCTGACAATTGTGAGAAATGACAAACTCAGATACTTCCGTTCAAACTTCAAAGGCTGAGGCTGCATGGATTGGAGAAGCAATAAGTTCGATTGGAGAGATCAAAATCTGTTTTGTTTCGTAGGAAATGAGTGGAATCGATTTTTTTTGAAATCTCCCATGTCAAGAAATTTATGTGAGTTTAATTTCGATTATTTAACAATCAATCATTTCAAATTCATATATTTGAGCTCCCATTTTCCGTTTCAGTGTTTCTTGGAGATGACTAATCATGAAGTAACTATTCTTTCAGAATAATTCTGAAAATCTTATCAATTCCAAAACTTAACAACAAAGTTTAAAACAATATTTACATCAAACTACACAACAAATCTTTAAATAAAATATTAAAAAAATTATCCAATCCAATTCCACGGATTCTGTGATTCGTCTCCATTTTCAGCGCCACTTTCAGATGGTGCAAAATATCTCGGCGTCTGCGTTTCACTGTTCTTAAATATCTCGAAATAGTCCTCATCATTCATGGATGTGGAAACATGACGAGTCGACACTTCTTCGCAAGAAAATGGAGCAGTTCCTGTTCCAAAACTTCTGGTTTCCGGCTGATGGAGGTCTGATGTTGATGCTCCGAAGTCTTGGTAGTCCGGTGGCCTGGAAAAATTGAAATATTGTTTTTGAAACTAACTTTATCCAACTTTTGTGAACCATGTTTGTTTAAATTAGGGTTTTGTTTCTTAAAGGAAGTGTTCCATTAATTTCACTATATTACCATTTTATTTAAAATCGATTACATTTTCAACTGCCTTTAAATTTATACAAAAAAACGATTCTTTGCGAATTTCTTAAAAATTCCAAAATTTCTTGAAACTAACTTGTTCAAAAAATGTCCCGCTTGATAAGAATGTGGTGCACCATAATAATCAGGAATTCCAAGCACTCCATCATCAATTTCCGTACTTCTACTGCACAAATTAATCGGCTGTTCATAACCTCCTCGATGTGAATAATCAATTTCCATGTTTGTCATTATTCCAACTTCTTCTGTCGCCATATAACTTGTTGATTGTGCTTCTTGAGTTTCAACCATCACTTGTGTTTGTACACCTATTTCGCATGTTGATTTTCGGCTGAAAATATTGACTATTTTCAGTTTTCAAAATTTATATATTTTTTTTTCACCCACCTAAAATTATCCAACAACTCATTCTGATCCCCAATCGGCACCAATTTGTACAATTTCCCTTCAGAATTCCGAAGAACCATCGGCCTGAAAATATTTTTTTCTAAATTTTCAGTTAAAATGTTTCATACATAGGTTGTAACGTAACATTCCCATTGTTGTCCTTGTTTGTTCCATTATCTGAAAAAATTAAAAATCCTCCTTTTTTCAATGTTTAGGATCAAGTTTTTTGCCTGTTTCCCCCCAAAAAAGATAGAAAAACTGAACCTCTTATGATCGTGGGGAACTTGATTTCAATGCCAAATTTCATGACAAATTTTTTTTTGAAAAAAATTATCACAAAGGTTGATCAAAAGATCTCACTTTCTTATGACCTTGCTCATTCAAATTGATTTGTTTTTTTAAAACGAAAAGATAGGCATTTTAGAATAGAATTAGAAAGAAACTAGATTTTATGTCTACGAGGAAATAAAGATTCTCAAAGAAAAGTATATTGCCGAAATGGATGAAAAAATATGTTTTGTCTAGAAATTAGAGAATGCTTTATTAAAATTTTATCTTCGCAATTTTCGGCAATTTCAGTTTTTAAAAAATCTGTAATTTCAAAACAAAAACAATTTTCTTATCACATCTTACAAGGTTAGTTGTTTTTTTTTTAATTTGAGAACAAGAAATAAAACTTGAATCAAATTTTCATGGCTGAAAATTGTAAAAAAGACAAAAACAAAAGGAAAAATTAAAAAGAAAAGGTTTTAAAAAATTTTAAAAGAAAATAATTTAAATTTGACTCGAATCTGGCTTAAACTGAAAAAATAGATTTTAAAATTTCTGCGCAATACTGTTTTTTTAACTGAGGGTTTTTACAAGTCTACAAAAAATGTGTTCTTTTAGTTAACTGGCCAATCTACGAAATTCGAATTTTAAAATTGAAACACGTCTTCTAATTCCATAATTATCCTTCCAACTAAACAAGGATTAAACATCGGGTCATTCCTCTAGACTTTTTGTTAAAAACCTCCATTATTAATGCTTCTGCTTGTTTCCCTTATCTTCATCTCTGCCATGAAATGGCAATCAACAAAAAGAAGAAAATGTTGCCAGCTTTCAAAAAAAAAGGACACATCGAGTGAAATAACCTATCGAAGACGCAGACATGGAATAATGATACCTGAAGGACAGCAGATCTTACACTTTGATAATACATACTATGTTTTAAGCATTTTACACATTGTAAACAATGGTGGGTAGGAATCCGCCCATTATTGGATAGGAACGATATAAAAGACATACTCAAAATAGACAACTTCATCAGATTTGCCACAAAAATGAGTACTAAAATGTTGGTTACTGTCGCTTCCGGTGCGTCCGGAATTGTGATCCTTGGATGCTTGGTTATGGCCGGTGTTCTTCTTCAAGATATTAACAACTTGTATGATGATGTTATGGAAGATATGGTTGAATTCAGAGTGAGTTCCACATTGAGAAAGGGGGTTTTTCATTTAGCAATGTTAATGTTTTTAGTACACTGCCAATGCTGCTTGGAAGGACATGATCATTCCAACCACCGCCACTGTTGACGCTAATACCATCTTCGGAAGAAACAAGAGATCTGGAAGCCAATGCGGATGCGCCGCCCAACCAAACAACTGCCCAGCTGGACCAGCTGGACCACCAGGAGAGGCAGGACTTCCAGGAGATGATGGAACTCCAGGACAAGCTGGAAAGGCCGGAACTAACGGAGTCGGAATCATCAACAGCCAAGACGTTGGAGGATGCATCAAATGCCCAGCCGGTGAGCCAGGACCAGCAGGACCAGACGGACCAGCAGGCCCAGCTGGACCAGACGGACAACCAGGACAAGCAGGACCAGCTGGACAAGACGGACAACCAGGACCAGCTGGACCAGAAGGAGATGCTGGAGCACCAGGATCACCAGGAGATGCCGGAGCACCAGGACCAGCAGGACAAAACGGACAAAGAGGACAAGGAGCTCCAGGACCAGCAGGACCAGAAGGACCAGCTGGACCAGCAGGATCTGACGGACAACCAGGAGCCGATGGAGAGAACGGAGCACCAGGATCTGAAGGACCAGCTGGAGCACCAGGAAACAATGGAACTGATGGAGCTCCAGGACAACCAGGAGAGGCTGGAGGACCAGGAATTCCAGGACAAGATGCTGCCTACTGTCCATGCCCACCAAGAACTGCTGCTGTCGAGTCTGCACCAGCTTCACAAGGATACAGACGTCGTTTGGCTCGCTCTTAAGCGATCATTTGCTCGAATTAAAAGAAAAATAAACGATTTCGCATTTCTTTCTCTTATTCTTTTTTTGACAATTTGCAGATTCATTCTCGAACTAGTAATCGAAACATGCGGTCGAACAAACCTCTACGAATTACGAAAGCATCTTTGTGTTTTTTAAAATTTCGAAAATAATCCGTTTTCGATATTTGTTTTTTATTTAGGGTTAACAATAACTTTAAACACACAACCCAGACATCATTAATTCAAAAAACTTGTTCTATCCTTATTTCTAACATTCCCGTTTAAGTTCGGGTCCTTTGGCTTTAAATTTTCATATATTTTCACGTTCTCGTGCCCAACAATTTACCTCGAATTCTTTTCGGACATCTCATTTTCTTATGGTACTTAAAATCCTTTTCCAGTGCCGTTTTGTAGTCGCATTCGCATACAAACTTCTTCTCGGTGTGTACCTAAAATTATTCTTAATTTCCACATAATGCTTAAAATTTAAGTGATAAATTTTTTAAAAAGAAAACGAAGAATTTCTAAATTCAGAAAAATAATCAACCAACCCTTTGAAAATGCTGCCGTAACATTGACAAAGATTCAAACTTTCTCGAACAACCCTGTTGTGGACAATGAAACGTTCTTGCGACTTTTTGCCCATCAGTCCGATTCGAAATCCGACGCTCGTTTTGATCATTTGTGTCGAATATTTTGTGCACTTTGATTCGATGCATTCGACAAGACGACCAGTTTAAGAACTGTTTTGAGCATAATGTACATTGTGTTGCCATATTTGGTTGAAGAACTTCCTCAATCGTTGGGAAAATGTCTGGAAAAAATAATTCTGGAAACTCCTATTTTTTCTAATAAAAATTCTGAAAATGAAGCAGTATTCCAAGTATCCTTAAAAAACAGAAACTCACCGACATTCGATGTAATTCCAGTCTTGGTGGTCATTGTTGCAAATCTATAAGAAAGTCTTATTATGAAATTGAAAATTTTCTTAATTTATTCCCTGTATTTGGCTTTTCGGAGCATTTTATCAATTTCTTGATCTCATTTGAATTTGTCATACTAATCAAACAAAAGTTAACGCCCTACCTTAATATCATGTTTGTTTTCGTTATCAGTCGAAAAATGGTGATTAAATTTCTTTGAAACCATAAAGATTCTATTTTTATAGTTATGGACTGTTACAACATGGTAATTGCTTATAAACTTATAAACGATAATTATCCTTCATATTCTATAAACTCAATAAAAAAGGACAATAGTCATTGGTTCGATTTTTGAATAAATTTGAAATTTAAAAAAAAGTTGCACTTAATTTCACAATCCAAAATATTATGACGCTTACAGTCGTCTTAACCTGTCATTTTTAGCGTGTTTTTTCAATGACTAGTCTAATAAATTTTGTTATCAAGCCCAATGTTACATAAAAACGAAGCGTATTTGAATTTCTTATCACTCTCCTACCACTTTTTGCAGCATGGTGAATCCGCGCTTGATTTTCAGCATTTTTCTATTTTCAACATTGACAAATTCTATTTTTTGCTCTAGTGTTATTCTTCTGAGAAGTGTAGATAATGTCAATCCACAAACTTATGAAGTTGAGGTACTGTGAATAGTGTTTTTTTTTTTTAATTTTGGGAATCGAATATTGTTCCAGAAAGGAGCGGGTCTATATTTAGGATATGGGGATAAAGCTGCACCATTGAGTAGAATTCAAATAACAAATGGGGCAAATACAATAACGTAAGTTTTACATTGAAATGTGGTTTTTAATAGTAATACATTTTCCAGGGCTCAATCCTTGTTATCTTATATAAATGACGATGGAAGTCAAAAACCATTTATATTAACCGATGGAAATTTGACGATTACAAAGACGAACACTATGGACGTCACTTTGAACATGTCCAGTTACTTGTACATCACAACTTCTGATCTTGAAAATGGTTTTTTAAAAATTATCATAAACTAAAATTCTTAAGTTTCCAAATTACAGATTCAAATTTCTTGGTCTACGTAGCCCAAGGCAACAAAACAATCAATAGGAATTCATCCGATGAATCTACGGTTGTTGTCTTGAATTCGGATCAAAGTTCAGCGATAACGGATGTAGTCTTGGAATCATATCATTTTTATAATTCAATTGTTAGAAATATTGTTCAACCAAACGTAATTGAAGGGATTCTGATTTGAGAAAGTATTTTAACATTTTCAGACAACAACTCTTTCGATTCGTCAGGATTTTCCAGCTCTTAATTACACGGATCCAAAGATCCAGAACGCGACAATTTTCCGAAATCCTATTGAACTAGACCCTTTCAGTCCGATAGATAAGCAACCAAAGTTAGTTAGTTTTAAAAAGTTTTACTCCAGAAGAATTGATTTTCCTTCAGCTTTTTTGAAAACATCGAAACTTTCCAAATTCCACTACAAATTTGGTACATTTACGCTATTGGTGGTTTCACATTGGATGTAGAGGGTGCTTGGGGTAAGATTAGAGATTATTTTATTATTTTTTATTACAAATAAATTTCAGTGAATCCAACATCTTATACAACTACTTCTATTACAACAACTGGACTTCTTACTAATGACAATTTTGGTAACAACAAAACTGTTAATTTTCTTCTAAACCCTGCAAACAATAGAACTATTGGAAATTACGTATGTTTTTATTTTGGATCAAATCCAAGACAAGGTTATTCAGTTAAAAAAGTATCGATATTCTGTCTAATCTGAGCTCCAAAAGGAGGATTTCACATAATTTAATAATTCGTTTTTATACGCAAAATAAAATTTAAAAGTTTCCTATTTTTTGTAGAGTATTTAGTATTCGAAGTGTTCGAATATTTCTATGGAATGAACTATAGTTTTCTATCATATATATGATGCTCATATGCTCAACGCTATCGTCAAAGAAACACTTTTTGTGAGGAGTTAAAAAAATTATTTTCTAAAGCTCACGTGAATCTCAATTAAAAATCAGTTAAACAATCATTAAAATCGTTCATTTTTTAAGGTGACAGTAAACCCACGTTCTGCAAGTATGAACTTCACTTTTGTTTCGGATACATCAATTTTCCTGCAATCATATGGGAAAGGAAGTATACAAAACAACGCGCTGATTTTCTCATTTATGCAAGCAAAACGGTTAGATGTGACGACTGATAGCCGATTCTTCGGAGCCTATTTTTCACAATATTTTGGAATTGGTTAGGATTCAAATTTCTATTCCTTTTGTAAGATATCACTCTTTAGATGGAAACACTCTCCCAACTACTCCTTCAACTCCTTCTACAACATCTACCGTAACATCAACAGTCATTCCAACGACGACTGGTCTTTCTGGTGGATTTTCAATCATTCCAACCATATTATCTTTGATATTTATCTACTTTTGAAAAATAACATAAATATTTATTAATTTACTAATGCTAGACAATGTTAAAAGGATTTCCTAAAACAATTACAAACTTTCTTAGACCTGGAAACAATTTAACTATGCTTACAATTGCTTGAGTCTCAAAACGAGGCTGCGTTAAATTCTAGAGACCAAAAACATTTTTTTGAGAAAGTGACTACTTAAACTGTGATTATCTTTACAACTGACTTATTTTCAGTCTGTTCCAGACCAGAACACAACTCTTATCTTTAAAAATTTGTCATTTTCATCAAGGAAATTCACAATTTGAAATCAATGGTTCACACAGAAAAATCATTTCATCTTATCAGTGCAAAAATTGCAATAAAACCCGGTGTGTTTTCACAATTTCACTTTTCTGTGGTTTTTTTTATTCGTTTCCATTTGAGCATAAACTTCCAAGTTTATTATGATTTTGATTCTATTTTCAATTTTGACACTTTGACACTTTGTACAGCCGATAGTTCAATTGTATATTTACGAAACATTTCACCTATAAAACCATATTCTGTACCAGACATTGAGGTTCGACGTTAAACGAAAACTTTTGGCAAAAAAAAACAATATTTCAGAATGGAGCAAATCTATATCTTAGTTCGATTGATAAAGCAAATGTTCTGAGTAAAATCACTTTCACTAGTGGAAATAGTTCCATTAGGTAAGATTACGGTAGTTTAAAAAAATAAAAAATGAAACAGTTTAACAATTTGATGTAAATAGTAATCAGAATTATTAGTTTTCTAATAAAAATGAATTAAGAGGTGATCAACTTCTTACCAACATCAATCACGATGGAACTCAAAAACCTTGGAAACTTATGAATGAATTGACAATTGAGACTACTAATAACGCAAATGTTACTCAAATGCTAAAAGGATTCTTATATATTTCAACGACTGAGCAGGCGAATGGTGTTAATAACAAAACCAAATTTAATACTCAACGTTTTGAAGTTTTTAGATCCCAATTTCTTAGTCTATGTCGTCCGCGGAAAACGAACAATTGATATTTCTGCTTCTAATTCTTCAACTATTCTTTTTTTGAATCTTTATAAGGTTTATTATGACACTACGACGTCTTACACACCGGACTATTCTTCAATAATATCGAATATTGTGCAGTCAGAGGTAAAATAAATGATGTTTCGTAAAACAATACATCTTCAGAACTCAACATTAGCGATATATAGAGGTTATCCTACAACTTCTATAGACCCTATAACTAAAAGGGTGTTTCACAATCCATTAGGAGAAGATAAAAAGAAAAATACAGTATTTTTCAATAATATTGAACCGATTCAAGTCCCTCTTAATTGTTTCTACTTGACAATCACCAACGGAAGCTTAAAATTCGACATCGAACAAAATTGGAAGGACATGACAAATTATAAAACAACTTCTTTTACAACCACAGGGGTTGCTGTGAATTCATGGACAACCAGAGTGAATTTTGAAACAAATCCTGGACACAATCGCACTACTGGATTTGTGGTGAACGCTGACTTTCAAGACAGTTTTTTGAATATTACAATGTCGGGTGCGACTGGTACATTATCTGTATATTATCCAGCGAACACTACGGCTTATGATAATTGGGCTTATGTTCCTATGGTAGCGGATACAATAACAATTTGGCCAGGTGATTCTGTCATTGAGTATGCCGTACAGTATTTTGGAATCGGTTAGGATTTTAGTGATTGAAAAAAAGCTTAAGTTCATGGTTTTAGATGGAATAGAATTGCCTGCAACAACGTCATCGCCAGTTCAATCTGTGATAACAACTACTTCAGTATCTTCTACTACAAGCATCCCTCCAACAACAACTACGCAGGCAAACAACAAATCATTTTGAATTTTTTGCAACAGTCATCATAATTGTCACAACAAGATGTGTTATGACGTGAACAATTTAATGACACTTGGTTTTTATTTATTTTAACATTTCAATAAAATAAATTACCTGCCGTAGTCCGACCTCGCTGTAGGAAAATCGTGAAGAATGCTGGAAAAATGTCATTTTGAGAAAAAATCAGAAAATAAAAAGTTTAAGAAGATTTGAAGATTTCAATAATAATACATATTTCAAGAAAATAATCCATTAATTTTTTTGAATGCACTGATCTTTAATTTCTATTAAAAAATTACCGAAAACCGCACGGCATGTTTTTCACTACGCGCGGGATATACCAGTTAATTTTTTCCCGCCGCTGCGATCAATCACGTCAACACAATTTTTGACTGACGCACTTCTTGAGAACGTTATAATTTCCAGTTTTCTGGGTTACCCTAGGGTAATTCTTGAAATAAATGTTTTGAATGGTCTCACACCTATCTCGTGCAAATTTAAAAGTAAAAGCAGGTATTTCCAATGGTTTTAAATATAGATTGAACAAAAAAAATATTTCCTTGAAGATCACGCAACACAGACCACGTGTTCCCAGCTAATTTTAGTGTCAAAACAATCTAAATTGTCTTTTCTTCAATTTGTATTCGGCACTTTTTCGATTTTTTGACTTTTAGGAAAGTTATTTACAAAAAAGTCTCAAAATCGAGTTTTTTCAGTACTAAATTTCATTCAAAGATCACGAGAACACCAATAAAGTTAAGACGTTAAAATTTTTTTTGTGAGGTGCACAATCAGCAAGGCTAAAGTTTGTATTCAGCAGAATTTTGAAAAAAGCCCTTAGAACCTAATTAAAAATTTTTCCAGTTATAAATTTCAATTTTTAGGCTTCAAACTTTTTTGATCTCGAACTTTCAACTCGTATATATTTTTTCTATTGAAGAGGTAGTAAAAAACATGCCGTGAAACCGTCGAAAATCAAAGAAAAATAATGTTGCAACATTCTCCGTACGATATTCCGCAATTACGGCCAGTTTTGCTGTTGTACTTCTCACGGACAACACAGGAGTTTTTTGTTTTTTTCGTTTTTAAAATTTTCCGCTTTATTTTTGAGTAAAATTGTTTGCTTTGAGATTGTTATGATTAAATTTTCTGTTGATTCTTTCAATTTTTAAAGGATAATTATACAATTTCACGTAAAATAAGCTAAACACTTCGAATAATAATTTATTTTCCGATAAAGTTAATATTTGTTCCCAACTCTGTTTTAAAATCGATTTTAACACTCCTGCTTATTGATAATTTTCAATGAACGGCGAACTCGAAGTATTTGTTAAACAATAGGAAGAATTGACCAATATTTTTTTTTACAGAATGACAAGACATGGTAAAAATAGTACGGCGGGATCAGTTTACACGTACCACGAAAGAAGAAGAGATGCAAAAGTAAATTTAACGATATCTTTTTTTTTCTTTCGACAACAACATAAATTTTTAGGCCAGTGGTTACGGTACCCTTCACGCCCGTCTTGGCGCAGACTCCATCAAAGAATTTCATTGTTGTTCATTAAGTTTGCAACCGTGTAGGCAACCAGTGATTACCCCCAACGGTTATATTTTCGACCGAGAGGCGATTTTGGAGAACATTTTATCGCAGAAGAAATCCTATGCAAAAAAATTGAAAGAATATGAGAGGCAATTAGCGGAAGAGGCGGCTGATCGACAAAAAGAGACTGAAGCGGAAGTGGCGTCGAAAAAGACGAAATTTTCAGTTATTGAGAGTACTCCAAGCAGAACCGGAGTATCATCAGTCAGTGCTCTTGAATCTGGAAGTTTAAAGCGACCCGGCGGTGTGATTTCCAGCGAAATTGCGGCAAAGGTCAAAGCTCATGGCGAGGAGGGTGAAATGTCTAATATGAATGGAAGTCGGAGTACAGCGCTACCAAGTTTCTGGATCCCTGAACTGAATCCTACAGCAGCAGCGACAAAGCTCGAAAAACCAAGTTCGAAGGTTTTGTGCCCAGTTTCTCAGAAACCGCTGAAGGTTAAGGATTTGCTAGAAGTTGTGTTTACTGCGATGCCGGGTACTGAAAATTCTGCAAAGGTTTATACTAGAAACAATTCTGTTGAAAATGTCGAAATTTTCAGAAAAAGTTCATCTGCCCCGTAACTAGAGATGAATTGACAAATACAACGAAATGTGCATATTTGAAGAAATCGTGAGTTCAAAAAAATCTGGTAATCCCAATTAGTAACATGGATTTCAGAAAATCTGTTGTCAAATACGATGTGATCTCGAAACTAATCAAAGAAGATGGAATCGACCCAATAAATGGTGAACCAATGACAGAAGACGATGTAATCGAGTTACAAAGAGGTGGAACAGGATACGCGGCCACCAATGAAGTTAAAGCCAAATTGATCAGGCCACAGTTGGAATTGCAGTGAAATGCATTGTTATGTTTTTTTTTATTTCCGTTTATTTAATAAATATTTATTATTTTGTTCTTATTTTTAAATTTACTTAGAAGTCGGTGCAGCTCGACTTTGATTGCTTATCTATTAAATTTGTTGATTTTTTTAATTGTGGTTTTCAGATGCTGCGAAATAGCATGTCACCGGCTTCAGGGTTGTCAAATAGACCAAGTCCACCGATTACAAGATCTGGTAATTTTTTTTGTCAAAATGACCGAACAATAGGGTTAATCGCAAAATGGCACGATGACAAACAAAAGTCTCGACGCCATTTGTAAATCAAAAATAGAGATTTGCATTTCTGTGTTAGAACAAACGAGGAAACTGTTATTTTTGTCGAAAAATGAGGTTATTTAGAAACTTCGTAATTTTCAGCTTCTTTGGATTATTTAAATGTTTCTCTTGGATGAAAAACGAATGTAGAAACTTATATTAATGTTTGAATGAAAATCGAAATGAAAAAATCCATAAACTAAAACTACGAAATCCATTTCAGTGTCCAGACTGGCACAAATCGCGTTCCGAAACGCGCCAATAGATCAATCGACGCCAAAACACAGTAGAATCAACAGAAAGGAACACATTCAGACTGTCGAAAGACATCATGAAGTGGCTGATGATGATGATGAGGAGCTGGAGGAAGAATTTGATGAGTTTGGTGATCGAGTTACTCGAAATAATCCGAATGATTCGAAATTTATTTATAAAGAGCACTTCACTGTGAAAGAAAGATTTGAGATGTACTATGCTGAAGCGTGAGTTCTATTTCATTCTATAATAACAGTTCAACTTCTTGTTACAGAGCAGACTGGTCAAACTACACCTGGAGAATCCTTCGTCGTAGATTTTGCCCATCTTGGAAGACGTTCAGAGAACTGATAATTGCGGTCATTATGATATCCATTATGGTAAAATGTACGTCAAATTTCGGATTATCGTGAAATTTCATAATGTTTCTTTAGATATTCAAGAGAATTTTTATTCCCATGTTATCCACAATGATGGAGTCGAATTGAAGCGTCAAGTGGAGCGGCAAATCGAAGGTTTGGGCAGAAAGGTGAGAATTGATATATTCTTTAGTAAACTGAAAAATAATTATTTACCAAAATTTAATAAATTTCAGATTTCTGAGCTTCAAGAGCGTCAAAAACTGCTCAACATTCATTTGGACGATGTTCAAAAGCTACACAATCATAAAGACGATTCGCAGGATACCACAGAAGAAGTTCGCCAACGTATCGAAATACTGGAGAAAAAGATTGGAGACCTTCGTTCAGATGTAGAAAATGTGAGAATTGATAATAAAATGGATTTGGAAGGACAAGTGGAACAGATCAAACGTATGAAGTATGAAGTGGCGCCTTCGGAGACGAGACAAACAACAGAAACAGTTGGAGAAACATTCCGTGGAATTAATGCAGCGAATAGTTTGATTGGGGCGACAATTGATGAGAAATGCTCGTCTAGAACTGTTACTGGAAAGGATAGTGTTATTTTGGATTTGATGAGCTATGTGGTGCCGTTGAAGAATGGTTATGTTATTTTGGTAGGTCTTTTTTTCCAAATGTTTCCAGTTTTTATGTTCCTTGCCGTAGTGGATCCATAAATTCAGAAAAGTTAATTTTTTTCCAAAAATAATGAAAATTAAGAAAGAAATCTTTCAGAGTTTGTTTTTGCAGGATCGTGATAACCTTCAACCTGGCGACGCATGGTGTACCTATGACAATCGTGCGACATTGACCATCAAATTGGGTCGTTGGATTCAACCACATTCGGTTTCTTATCAGCATGTGAAATGGAGTGGAATTGTGCCGAACAATGCTCCTAAATTATATGATGTTGTTGCATGCCGATCGGAGTGTTGTACTCAATTTGATACTTTAATTTCGAAATGTGAATATGGATTGGAACATGGAAATATTCAGGAACAGTTTTGTGAGGTTCAGGTGAGATGCAGCAGTTTTTTTAAAACCATAAACACTTTATGTGTTCAAAATCTGAAATTTTATATTTAAATTTTCATTTTTTTTTTCAGAATAATCAAAAGCAACAACCAACAAATCACGTTCAATTCCGTTTCCGCGAAAACCAAGGAAATATGACAAAAACGTGTGCATATCTGGTTCGTGTCTACGGAGAAGTTGTCGATCCACCTATCGTTACATCATTGGATACGGTAGCTCAAGAAAGTCAAGAGAAGCAAGAGGCTGGAGGAGAGAAGAATGTCATTTCTGAATATTTGTCATCTATTCCATATCTTTATGCTCAATAGAATGTTTGTCAATTTTTTGTTTTATTTACTATTTTGGGAGCCCCCCCCCCCCCATTTATCTTTTATAGTACCATTTTGTTTGTTTATTGCTCATTTGTATTGCATATTGTTTTTTGATCTCATTTATGCAGGTATTTAGAAAAAATGTTTTATTCACTGATTAAGTCTTCCAATCCAATATTTACAGATAAATTTCATTAAGAGCCATTAACGGCCCAAAAGTGTGCTTTGAGAGCAGAACGTCCCCGTCCAACCAAGGTTACACTGGCAGGTGAACGATTTCAAGGATCCGAGACAGATACCATTGTTGGAGCATTGGAGCGAGGTACAAAGGGGTTCCAGCTCACAACGAAGTCCAGTAAAGCCTGGAGCACACATGCATGTTGGGAGAAGCTTGGAACCGAGGCAAATGCCATTGCCGGCACAGTCACTGGTTTCGCAGAAGAGGCCTTGGGTACCGGGGAGAAGGGCTGTAAGGTTGGGATCAAAATGAGTGGGATTTCACTATACGTACCAAAACGATTTTCGCATCGAGAACCATAATAACCGGCAGAGCAAATGCAGGATTTTGTAGTTTTTGTGCCAATGCAAATACCATTTGAATTACAATCGGATGATTCGCATAATGTGCCAGTAACTGAAACTTGAACCTTTTAAATAGGTTTTCAGCTTTAAACTGACCTTCATTACACCGCTCACCAGAATACCCCAAATAACAAGCACATGTGAAACTGTCCTTTGTTCCAATGCACAACCCATTCGAACTGCAGTCACGGGCATCACAAAGGGAAACAGGAGCTGAAAATATATTTTTTATTCCTGAAAATCGAAGAAACCACACTTTTCTCGCATTTCGATCCTGTGTATCCGATCTGGCAGGCACATGTGAAACTGCTCTTTGTCCCAATGCATAATCCCTTGTTGTTACAGTCGGATGGAGAGCAGAAGGTGATTGGAGCAGATGGATCGGTATTGACTAAAAATAAATATACTTGTTTTTTTTCGCAAAATGGGACAAAATTTAGCTTACTGAGACCGGAAATACCATTTTCACACTTCAATCCAGTTTTTCCTAAATGGCAGAGACAAAGTGGAGCGGTTTTGGTGCCAACACAGACTCCATTGTTGGAACAGTCGGCGGCGGTGCACTGGAAAAAATGGAAAATGAAATTGATATCATAGAAAATGCATAGGAATGACCATATTATTTTGTTTCAAAATATACCGTAGTTGTTCCATCATTAAGATTTAGCAAAGAATTCGATGTTAGGAGGTCATTTCCAGAAGATCCGAACAAGTTGAAAGGATCCATGAAATCTGAAATTTACGTCGTATTTAGTTTTTTAAAATGAAATTCTCTCGAAACTCACTGGAACCCACTGATGATTCACACGAATCACCCTGTAAACCTAAGAAACAGATGCATTTCGATTTTTCGGCATTTCCGATGCAAAGTCCCTTTCCATTACATCTGGTGATTGAATTGCACGGCATTAACGCTTCTAAGCTCGGTAGATCGAAAAGTCCATTTCCAGTGAGTGCTTGACGTTTTCCTCGAGTTGGGATGTTGTTTTCGGCGAATGAGGCGAAAGGATTCAAACTTGGGAAAAGATTTTCAGACGATCTCATTGATCCGAATAGGTTAAATGGATCCAAGAAATCTGGAAATGTTTGAAATTATGTAAATAATTTTTCGTGGAGTTAAACAATATTTTAATTGAACGAGAATTTTGAAAATTTTTCATGCGAAGAGTTCGAAAAAAAAATGTATCTTGCTCTCATTAAAATATCTCAGCAAAGTAGAGTAGAATTCCGATATAAATTTTTTAAAGAAGCAAGTCAGACACCGATCTATCAATAGATTTCTGAGATGATTTCACTCTTTAGTTTTATTTCGAAATTGAGAAATCGCGCTCATTGTCTGAAAAATAGGCACGGTTGGAATAACTTACTCGGAGCCGTGGAAGCGTCGCACGAATCACCCTCAAACCCTAGGAAACAAATGCAGGACGATTTCTCAACAGTTCCCAGGCAGATTCCTTTACCATTACATCTGATGATTGAATTGCATGGCATCAACTCTTCAAGATCCGGCAGATCAAAAAGTCCATTGCTGCTACCAAAGAGCTGTCGTTTTCCACGTGTTGAAGCGGAGCCAACGACAATTAGGCTCAATAAATAGAATGAAAAGATCATATTTTTGGGTGTCTGGTTATTAAATTCGACGAAAAAATCCCATTTATATCATTTTTGATGGTCATTTTGTATCTATTGTGCAAATAAGCTGAATGACCCCTCACACAGTTGTTCAAATTAATAATATCATAATTTTTTAAACAGACAAAAAAATGCAAATAAATGTATATAGAGATGTTTTATGATTTGTGATCATTGCAAAAAAAATTAATTATTCAAGTCATAAATCAGCAAATGGTATAAATGTCATGGTTTATTCTCGATATTTTCATATCGAAAAATGCAAATTTTTAAGAATATCATTCTCTTGGCATTATTGGCATGTAATGTGTTGGTAAGCTTCAATATGTTTCAAGTTTTTTTTTTCAAATATTTCAATATTCATTATCAGGCCTACCTAGACGGCAATCAAACAACTGAGAAACCGGAAAGGATGTTTGGAAAAGTTGCGCATAAGTCATACATTCGTAAGCCGAAGGAATCGGAATATTATGATGATTGAAAAGGGAATAAAGATGGTTTTCAGCAGTTTTTTGCATTTTTGAAAAGTAGTCATTTTTTTTAAAAACCGTGAAAATCTACTCTGACATATTTTTTAAGAAAGTACGCATAATTCAATTTATCTTTATTTTTTTCATTATTTTCCCCAGGTGACACCGTTCCTTTAATTGCAAATTGGACAATGCATCAATGTTAAAAAATACTGCATAAAAGATTCAAAGATTAATTTATGGACAAAATTTTAAGAATAAAAACTGAAATTCACCAACGAAAAATCTTAGTTCAATAAATATGCTCATTTCAATCTGTAATTTAATCAAATTCATTTACAACGAGGAAGACTCGTGACACTTTGTACCTTTCTCTAAAAATTTACTGAAATTATTATGACTCATTTGAAATAGACTCTTAATTCCCTCTGACATCATAAAAAAGAGCAAATATAGAATATTTCGAAAGCTATAGATAAGAGACGAAGGCTGCAAAACAGTTCGAATCATGAAAATGTTTCTTATCAAGGAAAACTTTCGGGCAGAAATTTTTCTTTTCATCATTATTTTAAATTGAAAATGAGCGCCCCACCACCACCTGGTTTCACTCAACCCCCTTATAATCAGGTAATAAATTATAAATAACTGAGAAATTTACAGTCCAAATTTCAGCAGTATTACTCATATGGCGGTCCACCGCCACCACCGCCACCTCAAGGAGGTCCTCCTCCGGTTTATAATGTTCAGCCAGGAGTTGTAATTGGACAAGGGGTTCAACCAGTATATCCTACATATTACGCGCAACCGCAGGCCGTGATGTAAGTTTATTTTTTTTTAATATCACATCGCCTTCCCATTGATTTCCCAGGGAATCAATTTTTATGCGAATTATTGATTTACGAGGGCAGAACCGTTAATATTAAGGGAGAATCCTGAAGATCCAAGAACAACCATTTTCTTTCAAAAAACTCCAATCTACAAGAAACTAAAACAAAATGATTTATTTAACAAAATTTCGGACACATGTTCGACATTTAATAAAAAGATTCGAAAATCTTTCTTCTCGGTGTACATCGGCTGCAAAAATATATAACGATATTCGTCCAGAATTTTGGAAACAAAGTTTTCAAGTAATTTTTGGCCATCTTTTTTTGAACTCGAATTAATCTAAGAATGCAATTTCAATTTCAATTATAATTATAGTAAAAAGTTGATAAAAAACAAACCTTCGAATTAATTTGACAAACTGAAATTATATTTTCATCCAAATTTTCCTCCTTTATCCATCATCTTGACAAATCCAAGATCTACACTATTGATCCACGTGATGTCAATTATTTTCAGATTCAGAATATTTTTAAAAAAATAAATTATATCTATAGGTGTTACATTTTTTTGACTTCCTGCTTTTTGTCCAATTGCAAAATGAAAGAGTCGCCCAAATTTGGAATATAAATGATTATTTGGTTCAACTACTGGGTCAACTCCATAGAGTTTTGTATTTGGAAGGGTTCGATTGAGAAGTTGTACTGCAATCGTGTCGGAATTAACTCCCACGGTCACTTTTACTAATTTCAAAAATCTGAATTTAACACTTACACATTTCGGTAAAATAGCTCAATTAACTGCATGTAAATTTGGAAATTCTTCAATAATTTTCAGCTTTCTATAAGATGTCAATTCATCGCAAGTTTAGTGTCATTAGGCCAGTCCAAGTTTCGTAGTTTAGGAATCTTCGCCGATTTTCCTTTAACCACTTTTTAATACACAATTCTTTCAAAATAAACTGAAACATTATTTTCAGTCGGTTTTTTAATTTTCAATTCATTTGATTAGTCACAAGCTGTTAGTATATTCATGGAAAATGCTTCAATTAATTCATTTTAACTAATTTTTTTTTCATTTTTCTGTATTCCTCACGTAATAATACCCGTGGACTAGCTTTCGCCGATGGAAACTTATTCTAGGCCATTGTTTTAATTCTTGTTTTAACTTCTTTTTTCTACATGGATTTAGAACATTTTAAAAACTGATTTGGAATGAGAAAAATATATATTTTTATCACAGATGTATTCATTGTCTCTGAAATGTCCTCATTTAAAGCCTTTTCTCCAAAGAAAGTCAAACACAACGATTTTAAAAAAGAAAAAGGTATCATTTTTACTATGTACTGAGTACATCTTTTTTGTGTTCGCAAATTTATAATCTTTTTTTAGATTAAAAAATATTACTTTATTGATCTGCATCATCAGTTCCAAAATATCCTTCAAATCTTGAATATTCAAAAAACCCATTAAATTAATTTTTTCAATATCTGACTCTTTCTCGCCATCATATTTCATCAATTCTATAACCAAAAGCCCAAATACAGAAATAGCCAAAATTGCAAAAAATTTGAATCCTCTTGATTGACGGCTACCTATTCCTGATAGATTTTGATATTCCAATTCTTTATCGTTCATTTTCATAGTGATCTTACTTTGCAAATGAGTTAGTAGAAAGTTTGTGATGATCAATTTACATTATCAGAAATTGAGAAAAAATCTTTATTAAAGTTTCAAAATACACACTTTTCATTCATTGACAATGGTCGCGAAAGGAGCATATTTCCCGCAAAATGGGAAGCCGCTGAAAATTTTGTTGGCGTTTGATTTCAATGCAACAACTTACGTTTCATGTTCCCTTTGTCTAACTAAATATTCATTTTTGTCTCCCCCAATCGTGAAGAACAACGGAACTTGATATTTATTGACTATAGGGAATTTATCATAGAAATAATCATTCTCAGTAGCAACTCCGTTCTCCCAATAGGGCGTTGGGCAATCCTTGCAAAACGCCGACACTCCTATGAAAAAGGTTTGGGGTACCTTCTGTTTGCTGTTATATTGTTCGTCCTTTACAATTAAATTTTTCAAAAATTGTAATTCTTCATCGTCTTCGAAACCGGTCAAAAATGCGCTCTGTGTGGCACAATAATTAGCCGCTGTTTGTCTTCTCATTTCATTTGGTAGGTAGAATAGCTGAATGTTTTAATAATTTTTATGAACTCAGTTATCTCAAAAAATAGCAATTTTCATGATTTAGGATAAGAAAATCGATTTTAAGTTTTTTAAAAAAAAATATACCTTATGACAGAATTTCGTTCCCGTTTTTCGTATATATTCAAACCATCCATCAGGACACACAGTTACGTCCGCTTGGATGTCATAGCGTACACTGACTGAAAATTTTATTGCTTTTTTTTACTCGAAAAAAATGGAAATCTCACATAGTTTACAAGCAATTGGTGCTCTGAAATTCGGCGATGCCGCAAAAATCTCTTCACTTCCACTAGAGACAATCATCGCATGTGCATAACATTTGTCATCATTGTCAAAATGTTTAATATTAACCGGGTGGGAGGTCTGAAAACATAAAACCTGGTCCGGTGGTCCCGACCCGAATTATTACCTTATCATTTTTAAAATACAAAAAATCCTCGTTTTTACACGCGCCTCCTTTTCTGGTCACGGGTAGATGATACTTGAAAGGAAGTTCAGAACCTTTTGTCCTAGCTTTCTGAAAACTTTGAGACATTTTTCACAAAATTTTTCATAAAATGTTTACATTCAAAAATGTTTTCGTAGCATATTCGAAAATTTTCTGAGTTGCTGGCATTGCTTCGATTTGTGTTGCCATTCCAAAAGCTGCTCCAGACTTTCGACAAATTTCGTGGAAGTGTGAAACATTATAGTTGTCTCCATTTTGATTGATGCTACAAAATTTTCTAAATTTTTTCAACGATAAATAATGCTTACCTATAAAAGCTGGCAGTACTGAAAAACACTCCAAGATCGGATGGGAATGACGGATAAATTTCACGGTATTTCTCGGTGACGAAACTTAGTTCTGAAAGTTGGATTAACTTTGCTCATTTTCTCGAAAAACTTATCACCAGCAACATTCAATGGCGGATCATACTGACAAGCATATTGATGCTTTTCCATTTTCTTAACATTTATCACACTGTTTGCCCCAGCTCCTCTTGCGAAATAAAATCCGGCTGATCCGTCAAGAAGTATTGTTCCCTCACCATCGTTTAATTTCGTCCCAGGTCGATAATCCGTTTCAAATGATTGCACAGTAATCCAAGCAGCCCCAATCTCAAAAGCAGAAATCAAAAATCTCGAAACAGACGGAGGATAGAGAACGGCAAGCTTCGGATTTCTAGTCTGATCATCAATTAATCGAGAGCAGGCTCCTTCAGCTGAGGATAGGTCGAGAAGGCTGTGCCTTGGAACTTTGTAGCATTTGTTGTGGATGAGGTACCATCCCGGCTCGCATTTTTTCGTGATCACTGGAAATTTTGAAATTTTGAACTTTCTAAAACAGTAACATTTTCTGATCATAGGAAAGATTCCTCATTAGAAACCTAGGATTTATATAGGAAAATTTATTTTTACAAAAAAAAAATTATTTAGTCGAAAAACAAGATGGCCTAGAATCCACATTCGGACTATAAACCAATGATTGTTCTAAAGACAGCATGCCAGTAATTTTTATTCAACATTAATCATCTCTTCTGTTTTTCTATCATCCAATTAGGATTGTTCTAACCGGTGCCACGTCTTTAAAGACAGGAAAAAAATTTCGCCGCTACGGCGACAAGATTTTAAATTATGAGGTAAAAATAACTGGCACCCTGTCTTTAAAGACCAAATTCAAGGCAAAAAATCAAAATTCGAATGGGAGCCCAGATGGTCCAAAGAACAATACCGATATGCAGGCAAATTCAAATAATTGTGTTTCGCGCCAATTTTGACCGCGTTGCACGATCCACGACCGCGTCGCACCATCCGACACGCATTTTTATTTTTTCAACTTTGGACGACTGCTATTACGAGTGTATTTATCGGCGCGATTTCGTATAAATTGCATTGTACTAATGAGATAAATCTCTAATTTTTGAAATTGAAATCTGGTAGGGTCAAATTAACTGATCCACTGTCATTAAAGCCTTACAAAAATTAAAACTCACAAAATGTGCATGATATGTCATTTCCCGTTGCTTTTACCTCAATAATTCTATAGGGAACATACATTTGGCACACTTTCTCAGCTTCCTGATCATTTGGTACACCTTGACCAAGTGTAAACTTACACGTGTAGCCCAGATCTTTCTGTAAGACATCATTTTGACCGAATCAAGAAAAAGCACTCACATTAGAACCTTTCAAACCAAACAATCCACCCAAATTGACGCAAGCTCTCATTGATGAATCATCAGCCTCCGGGAAACTTTTTCTCAACTCCTTATAGATGTTTTTATTTTGATTTTGTGAGTGTACAGAAGTAAACAGGAGTATGTATAGCAATTTTAACTTCATATTTAATTGCTACTTTTTGGAATATAGAAATCAAAATTCCATTTAAAATGAAGAAAAAAAAAGACTTGGCATTTCATTTTTATCGAGATTTTCAAGGGTCACGTTTTAGTGAAAATGTTGACTATTTTTTTCATATGTGATTTTAATTGTAAAGGTTTCTTAAATATTTCGGGTGTTCAAGAAAACACGCTGTTTTTGGAAAAATGGGCGTGGATTACCGAAGAGTTGCTTAATATTCTCATTTTTCCTTGTTAAAGACAGCTGTTCAGTTAATTTGACCCTACCTGTTCTTAGTTTCAAAAAATAGAGCGTGTTCTCATTAGTACAATGCAATTTATGTACCACCTGGGCTCCCATTCGACTTTTGATTTTTTGCCTAGAATTTGGATCGTGTTAACTGACAAGCTGCCTTTAAAGGCAGTGGATCAGTTAATTTGGCCCTACCAGATTTCAATTTCAAAAATTAGAGCGGTCTGTCATTAGTACAATGTAATTTATGCGAAATCACACCGATAAAAGATACGCGCGTCATAGCAGCGGTCCAAAGTTGACAAATAAAAAAATTTGAATGCGCGCGTGTCCGTGCGACGCGGTCGAGATCGGCGCGAAACACAATTATTTGAATGTGGCTACATATTGGTATTGTTGTTTGGACCATATGGACACCCATTCAAATTTTGTTTTTTTTTGTTTTGTATTTGGATCGTGTTAACTGTCCAGCTGCCTTTAATTTAGTTATAAGCTTTTATTTCTGACCACGATTGATATTCAATTAAAATCAAAACAAAAATATTTCGAGAAAAATTCGAATTTCAAAAAAAATAGAAATAAAGAAATACAACTGTTTCTTCTGGAGTTACAATTTTGTTAGATTCTAACCGATTAAAAACCTTATAACACATGATATTTATAATTTTCAGAGTGGATGACTGCCATCACCATCACCATCGTCGTCGAAATTCTGGAGGTGACGCTGGACAAGCATGCTGTTTAGCTTCGCTGGCAGCATGCCTATGTTTCTTGTGCCTGGCTAAGTGAATAAGCATTAAATGATTTGTTTCTTTATTATTCACTTCTTAACAAATATCCTGGATGACGTCATAAAGCAATTAAACTGATTTTCTGATCACAAAAATTCTGGTTTCTGTTTTCCATCTTTTTTTATCATTTTATTCATTTTATTGTAGTTGGCATTCGGAACAAGAATGTTGTTTCCATTTTAAGAATTTTTTAAAAGGATTTTTCTGTTGAAAGCAAAGAACAAGATTTTTTCAGTTACTGTTCCCCCAGGTCCATACGGTCTAAATGAACTGGCACATTGCCATTACACATAGTTTTTAATTTCATAATTCATTATTTGTTAAAAAGTATATAATAAATTGAATCAGGTAAAAAACGGTAGAGAAAGAATAATTGTGCTTATGACCCGCAAGAATCATAAGATCATGATAGTAAGAAAAGTAAGTTAAAGACAGAGTACCACTAAATAGGGGTTTACTTAACTTCTCAAAGGTAGAGTGTCAATAAACTTAAAGACAGTGTACCACTAACTGATCCAAATGGATTCTGAATATTCGAACATCGAGTTTTAAAATTTCCACGGAAATCAATAATGTAAAATCTTAAATTTTCCCCCTGGATTCTTTACTGACACCCTGTCTTTAAGTATAGTTCGAAACGCATTCATGAAAGTCGTTTTGGGGTTAGTGTTCTGGCAGAGTGCCACTTCATGAACTCGTTTTTTTAAAATACAAATGTGATCATTCTCTATTTTTGGATACCTTCCCAAACTATCTCTGTCTTTCAATTTTTCATATAACAATTCCAAAAAAGTTTTTCTACTAATTCGTCCCGCAAATTCTGCGGTAAATCCCAGGAACATTAATTTTTATCGCTTCTTCATTATGTATAACCAATTTTTTCTCGCTACTATTGGTCTGCCCAAAAAAGCAACCAATCCTCCCTTACTGAAACCAGTTTCATTCTCCTCGATTCGTTTACCAGGAATTCTCAATTGCCACCTTCGCATATCCTCCGAAACACAAACCATTCGATTTCCACACACACATACACATCCGAACAAAAGGCAACCACAATCATTTCGGTCTATGACATTCGGTTTTCTCTGTCGTCTCTTCAAGGAACTGGTGGTTTTGTCCGAAGAAGGGCTGAATGCTTGGACAGTCAGCTTCATCATCTTTTTTCTTCTGTGAGAGATGAGACCAGTTTTGTTTCACTCTAGATTGGATTTTAGCATCTTTTTCTGTTTTTTTGGGCGATTTTCACGATTTCTCTAGGTTTTTTTGTTGGATTTTCATTCAAGAAGAATTCCTAATTTAAAGATGTTGTACCCTCCTTTTTCAACTGTTATGACGAGCTTCATACACCTACGTCTTTCCTCGCTTTTCTATAAACAGTTTCAGCTTATGAAGATTTATCTGATTAAAAAAAACATCAGTTCGAATATACTTCTGAATTTCTCATGTGTTCAAATAGAACTAAAATTTAACTTATCAGTTTTGGTCAAAAAAAATTAAAATCACAGAAAAAGACGCATTATATGAACCTTATATGAACTTTCGTGAATGTCTGAGCCTTTACATTTTATTTGATTTTTGGACCGCTACAACGAAGCGAGTATTTAAAATATATTTTTTTTGCAGAGAATTGAATTTTTTCAATATAAAAAATAAGTGGTACAAACATTAAAAATTTTAAAAATGATATTATTTTAAATTTTTTAAATTGGCTGCTAGAATCCAAAATTCAAAATTTTTCCATTACAACTTCGTTGGAATTATTGTGCTCTTTTCCAGACATATTGAGTCAAAATGGAAAAAGTAATAATGATAAGCTTCTGTGTTTTGATGCTTCTTATATCTGATCATTACGCATCTTATTATTTTCTACTATCAATCCTTTTATCAATTCATTAATGAATCAAGTTGTAAATAAAATAACTTTAGTTCCTTGTCAATAAAATACTTCCAATGTTGTCCTTATTTTCAAATACTTTCACTGAAAATCCTCAATTTCCATCATCTAATTGTTCGAAACCCCCCTTTGAACTTTTATCCATAGTCTGCAAATGTCTATCCTTCAATCATCGCATAGCTTTGTAACTTTCACAAAATGCATAATCCGTCTTCGTCGAACCAATAAAGATGAAGAGCTTTTGAGAAACACAGAGAAACTTTCTCTTTTTTTGTATTTCTTGCCGATGATTATTCCATTGAAATCGAATATCCTTCTCTTCCCAAACGTCTATGTTTTCCAATGTTTTCGATGTGTCCTTTTTCACAGTTTTTTATTCGTAAAATGTTTCTAAATAAGATGTTCTGTTGAATCTTGTTATTCGTAGATCATTGGTGAATTTCATTTCGAAAATTATGTTTCGTTCTCAGGGAATTTTTCGCGGATCCGAGCATAGGGTAGTGGCGGATCCACATTTCCTATGCTCTGTTCCGCAATAGTAACTAGTTGAAATGGCGGTCCAGCGCATAGAAAGTGGCGGATCCGCGAAAAATTTCCTGACGTTGTATGAAACAATTTTTAAAGTGTATTTTTGAAAAAAAAAACATTTCAAAATGGTGCTGAGTAAAAATGTGGGACAGTTATAAATTATGAGCACTGGGTTAGTAATGCCCCAAATCCTAAATATGATCATAAGAAACTTCAATTAAAGCAGGGCTTTATGCAGATGATAAATGTACCTTAAATTAAAATAGACTTCATTCTCATTCCAAATCTGTTTTTAAAATTTTCTAAAACCACCTAGAAGCCGAGAAATCGCGCCTCAAACCAATGGCCTAGAAAAAGTGGCCACCTGGCCGAACATTTTTCTATGAGCTTTTTTCGTGTTTTTTAAATAAATAGTTATGCAGAATGTTTATGTCCTTTTTTATGTTTTTTAAATTTTAATTTATGTCTTTTTAAAATTTTTCATGCCCGCGGACTTGTTTTAGCATGTGGTCCCTTTTTCTAGGACATTCTTTTGAGGCGTGTGTTCTCGGTTTCTAGGTGGTTTTAGAAAATTTTAAAAACAGATTTGGAATGAGAATGCAGTCTATTTTCATCCCAGGTGTGTTCATTAGCTCCGTAAAGCCTTCCCTTAAGACAATTGAAATCTCTAAGTTGTCAATAAATTTGATTTGAGATGAAAGCTAGAGAAATATCAAGGTTGAAATTCCGGCCTCTGAGAATTAGATTCAAACAAGTTCGAAACAATTGTGTGCACATAATTTTCATCTCGGAATCTTTTTGAAAATTTCTCTGATATTTCTATTTCTCTTTCAACCTTTCAGACAATGTCTTCTTCGACACACGTTGTCGAAAAAGGCGTCAAACGGCGGCTGCCACCGCCTCTCAACAAAATGGGACTTTTTGAGCCGTACATGAAGGATGGAAAGAAGATTACCGAAATTGTTAGGTTTGTATTTTGAAAAACTCTTCAGAAGCGGTTTGTGAAATTGTTTTCAGATTCAATCCTATTGAAGTATTCCTCGCCGGATTCATTCCCCCAATGTTCGGTTCAATATCTGCAATTTTTATCGCACTAGTCTTTCATAATGATGAAATTAGTAATTATAATTGGCAGTGTGGGGTAATTAACAAGCTAGTCGGTTTTTTATGATCTCAATACATTTCAGCGCGCCAGACTCCCATCATTATCAAGAATCATCAATCTACCAGTTGAGCGAACATTTTGGCAGCTTTTCTTATTATTTCACGTACCGATTAGGGTTGTTGAATTGATAACAGGATGTAAGGGTTACTGAGATCAAAATACTGGTTTAGTTGTTTTCAATATTGTCTGAATTGCAGTCTCAAGGTACAAACGAATGCGAAACGTCAATTATAAGCGAGTATGGTTGTATGAGCTGAGTAGATTTGCATATTTTTTCGTCGGACTTGCCGAGCTTGTATTTTTGTCAGGATTGTCTATTATCGGAGAACGAGAGAATATTCGTAAGTGTTAGATTGACTGAAATTTTCATATTTATCAAAAATTAATTTCAGAAGTTCACGTGATATTCTTCTACGTCTTCGGAATCTGTGGAATAATTCACATGATCGCCAATATTTTCTGCCATGCTCACTCACTGTATTACCTCAATCCATATGGAAGACTCTCATATTATCTGAAAATCTTGTTCACTTCTTTATACGTGTTATCTACACCAATTCTGGTTGCATCATTCTTGTTATATTGGCGGAAATGTATTACGTGGGGTAAGTGGAGACATAATGTTGAATAATTTAATTGAGGGGCGATTTCTGTGTTTTGATGGAAAATTCTTTGGCATGAAATAAAACTGCCCGTAGATTGTAAAAGCTTTTTTGATGTCCTAAAAATTTAATTGAAATTAAGGGGGGTGCAAGACTTTTTCACCAACGTATATCGTCTGTAAACTCACAGTTTTTGTGGAAAAAATTCACATTGAAAGCAGTTTACTTTTTTCCTCTAATTAAGGCAGCTGGTCAGTTAACACGATCCAAATTCAAGGCAAAAAATCAAAATTCAAATGTGAGCCCAGGTGGTCTAAAGAACAATACCAATATGTTACCACATTCAAATAATTTCGTTTCGCGCCAATTCTGGCCGTGTTGCACGATCCACGACCGCGTCGCACAATCCGGCGTGCATACAAATGTTGATTTTTCCACCTTTGGACGGCTGCTATGAAGCGTGTATTTATCGGTGTGATTTCGTATAAACTGCATTGCACTAATAAGCTCTAATTTTTGAAACTAAGATAAGGCAGGGCCAATTTAACTGAACAGCTGTCTTTAATGAACTTTTTTACACCTGGTGAAAGTATTTTCATAGAAACTAATATTGAAGTTTTGTTAATTTAAAATCATTATCATCCATATTCTTCATTAATTTCCAATTTTCAAAGGGTTAAATTCCGAAATTTTGATGGAAATTAGAGCAGTCAAAATTTAAGTGCTGCCCCATAGCGGTAAATAAACAAGTATTCATATTTTCAGCCAAAAAAGTTAATTTTTACAGTGGCAAATATTATCAGTAATTATATCCTAAATTTAAAAAAAATCGTAATAAAATTATTTCGCGAGCTTTCGCTTTAGTAACTGGTGAAGTAGCTCTTCCGTAGCCTTTAGTTTACTAACTATCAAATTATTTAATAAAATTTATACCGTCCGGGAGATCAAACAAAAATTCTATCAGAATCCAAAAATATCTTCATCTATTTCCAGCGTACGACGTTTTCGCCCTCTGTGAATATTCTGGCGTATTTCTCAACATCTGTTTCCACGGTTGCGCATTTTTCGACATTCGATACAAAGTAACATTCAGTGTTCGGAAAATTGAAACAATTTCTGATGCGCCAAAAACAGAAGCTGCGAAAGTGGCACCAGTCGAAAAAAACTGAGAGAAAAAATACCAAAATTGTTGTACATATTTAATTTATTAAAAAAGAGATTTCATGAATAAAAGTTGTTTTTTTTAAGTATCCAAGAAAGACAAGGTGAGCAAAAAAAATGTTTTGAAAGTTAAATGTCTTCATTCAAACGTTCCATTGTATAGACTTGTTGAATAAGTGCTTTGGCTCTTTCGATCAAAGGTTCTTTTTCCGTCTTGTTTTTTAATGACATGACTTTTCCGCAGAGTGAAACCATTGCAAATGGGACAAACATTTCGTAAGCGTTTTGAATTATATCGACAGTGAATGGGCAATTAGTGTCGTGGTATCTGAAGATAATTAATTCATTAGTTATTGAATATTTGATAAGAATATGAGTTTATTATTTTTCATTGGCGCTTAGATTACTTGGAATTGTTCCTTGGAATTTTAATTTTTATAAATTTCGAGTTATGATAACTGTTTTTATTGATTTTCGAATTAACTTGAATTCTTTCAAATTGTCCTGATTTTCTCGATCAAACTTTTCAGTAATGATCTACAAATTTTGATTGAAATTATGTACCTGGCCAAATGAAAGTGATATCCTTCCAACAATGAGCTTGTGTTATCGGCTCTCTCCTTTGGGTTCAAATTCCAGCAGATAATCTTCGCGACATCTTCGGCGAAGCATCCAGAATGACTTTCTGCAAATACATTTATTTAGATAACTTCTAAAACCATAAGAAGACCAACCAGTCCAGTCAATAATAGCCGAAACACGTTGCTCTTTTCCCTCCATTTTAGTAAAAATATTACTGGCATATGGTTCGCCATGTATCAATACTTTCGGAATTCCCATTTTTTCGGTGGTTTCAGTAGCGGTTGAATGCAAAAACTCATCGGAAAAATATTTTCCGCAATGAACGAAACGAGAATGATCGACGTCTTGACGCTCAAAAAAGTTCATAGTATCATCGAAATTTCCAATTATATGAGTATAATAAGATGGTGGGAGGTCGGCAACAAGTGTACTCCAAGAAGTGTGTTTCAGAGAGGTTGCATGAAGGTAGGCTACTTGTTTGAGGAGGTCGCGAACTGCTTCAAGCTGAAAAACAATTGATATAAATAACTCGTAAATGATCAAAAAGAATTCAGGTGAAATTTTTGTGCTCTCAACAACTCACGAAATCCAGTAATATGATTTTGCTAATCAGTCTTATCAATACTAAATTTCAGGAAACCTTTTTGAAAATCAAATTGAAGAACTCTTCTATGAATTTTAAAATCTTACCGTTAGACCTTTAACCGGATCTTGTTCCTGTCCCTTATCACTAACATCCTCCATCACAACAACTCCACTCCCTTCCTTTGAATGTTTCTTTATGTGGATCATATTTGGAGCAACAAGCTTCGGAAACTTTTGCGTCCATTCGTAAACATTACATTCTCTTAACTACAACATCAATTATCTCTAAAAACAAAATAATATACCTTTTAAACATAATATAATGATATTTTCCTTCTTCATCATCTCTCAAATCCTTTGCCACTGGCGTTTTCAGTACCACACTTTTTGGAAAGTCCTCGTTCTCCCATCCGAACGTGACTCGAACAACAGAAGATGTGGCATATTCAACATCCCAACTAGGGCGGTTTAAACGCTCAATAATCCATTGAGGTTCTTCGGCGATGGTTTTGCCCAACTTGTCAGCGATTCGTTGTAGAAGCCATTGAAGTGTGATGTCGGTTCCATAGAGATAGTCAACATTCTCCTCTTGAGTTTCAGAACGATCACTTAAGTTATCTATTATTTGTGTTGAAATCGACACATTATATATTTAAATGTTTTCTTACCTCAATGCATCCGAACTAACATCATCATTAGGATCCGACGGAATTTGCAAACTAATAATCGACGGCCGATAACTATGTGTCACTTTCGGATCGGATGGAACCTCCGAAGGCGGATTTGGCTCAATAATTTCCGCCGGTGCCACTTCAGCCGTCGTTGAAGATGATCCGCAACCCATTTGTGAATCAAAAAAGCTCGACAAAAGCTCAAAAGAAAATTGAAATGGCAGATGAATTGAAATAGCGCCAAGTAATTTTTTTCGACGAGCTAAGCCTTTCAAGAGTCCGGAAGTGACATAGAAAAGAGCAGGTTAATCGAGCAGCCGAATTTTATTTTTTTCGGCTTCTAATAGTGTTGTGGTTGTTGTAGTAAAACAACAATAACAATATATAACAAAAAAAATGGAGAAAAGTGTGCTTGAAAAGGGAATGCGGTCAACTGGAAATAAAAATAGATTTGTTTTCCTGACCTTTTTTTGGCAGTGACTTAAAAGTCAGGTTCAGTTGTTCGGGTGTCGTAAATCAAACGGTTCTTTCGTCACTTTCGAATATTTTGCTTTGACGTCAGTGAAACCAAATGGATTTAGCAGCACAACATAAAATATATGTGTTTTAACCTTTTCCTGTGGTTTTTTAACGATGATAAATCTTGTAATATTTTAATTTATTAATTTTTCAAGCTGAAAAACTGTAATTGAATATTTTTATTGAGACTAGAGCATTGATTGTCGAACTCATTTGTTTCTTCTTTGCTGGAATTTGGCGCGAGGGCCGGATGTTGTAGATGAGGGCCCAGCTAGAAAAATGAAAGATTTTGAACTGATACCGTGATGCGGACAGCAACGTGTCGTTTTAGTTACTTACATGTTGTAGTCCAATCCCACCAAGGACCGGATGTTGTAGAGTCCCCAGCTAAAAAAATAAAAGATTTTGAACTGAAACCGTGATGCGGACAGCAACGTGTCGTTTTAGTTACTTACATGTTGTAGTCCAACCCCACCAAGGACTGGATGTTGTAGAGTCCCCAGCTAAAAAAATTAAAGATTTTGAACTGATACCGTGATGCGGACCGCAACGTGTCGTTTTATTTACTTACATGTTGTAGTCCAATCCCACCAAGGACCGGATGTTGTAGAGTCCCCAGCTAAAAAAATAAAAGATTTTGAACTGAAACCGTGATGCGGACAGCAACGTGTCGTTTTAGTTACTTACATGTTGTAGTCCAACCCCACCAAGGACTGGATGTTGTAGAGTCCCCAGCTAAAAAAATAAAAGATTTTGAACTGAAACCGTGATGCGGACATCAACGTGTCGTTTTATTTACTTACATGTTGTAGTCCAATCCCACCAAGGACCGGATGTTGTAGAGTCCCCAGCTAAAAAAATAAAAGATTTTGAACTGAAACCGTGATGCGGACCGCAACGTGTCGTTTTATTTACTTACATGTTGTAGTCCAATCCCACCAAGGACCGGATGTTGTAGAGTCCCCAGCTAAAAAAATTAAAGATTTTGAACTGATACCGTGATGCGGACAGCAACGTGTCGTTTTAGTTACTTACATGTTGTAGTCCAATCCCACCAAGGACCGGATGTTGTAGAGTCCCCAGCTAAAAAAATAAAAGATTTTGAACTGAAACCGTGATGCGGACAGCAACGTGTCGTTTTAGTTACTTACATGTTGTAGTCCAACCCCACCAAGGACTGGATGTTGTAGAGTCCCCAGCTAAAAAAATTAAAGATTTTGAACTGATACCGTGATGCGGACCGCAACGTGTCGTTTTATTTACTTACATGTTGTAGTCCAATCCCACCAAGGACCGGATGTTGTAGAGTCCCCAGCTAAAAAAATAAAAGATTTTGAACTGAAACCGTGATGCGGACAGCAACGTGTCGTTTTAGTTACTTACATGTTGTAGTCCAACCCCACCAAGGACTGGATGTTGTAGAGTCCCCAGCTAAAAAAATAAAAGATTTTGAACTGAAACCGTGATGCGGACATCAACGTGTCGTTTTATTTACTTACATGTTGTAGTCCAATCCCACCAAGGACCGGATGTTGTAGAGTCCCCAGCTAAAAAAATAAAAGATTTTGAACTGAAACCGTGATGCGGACCGCAACGTGTCGTTTTATTTACTTACATGTTGTAGTCCAATCCCACCAAGGACCGGATGTTGTAGAGTCCCCAGCTAAAAAAATTAAAGATTTTGAACTGATACCGTGATGCGGACAGCAACGTGTCGTTTTAGTTACTTACATGTTGTAGTCCAATCCCACCAAGGACCGGATGTTGTAGAGTCCCCAGCTAAAAAAATAAAAGATTTTGAACTGAAACCGTGATGCGGACAGCAACGTGTCGTTTTAGTTACTTACATGTTGTAGTCCAACCCCACCAAGGACTGGATGTTGTAGAGTCCCCAGCTAAAAAAATTAAAGATTTTGAACTGATACCGTGATGCGGACAGCAACGTGTCGTTTTATTTACTTACATGTTGTAGTCCAATCCCACCAAGGACCGGATGTTGTAGATGAGTCCCCAGCTAAAAAAATGAAAGATTTTGAACTGATACCGTGATGTGGACCGCAACGTGTGTTACTTACCTGTTGTGGTCCAACCCCACCACGAACCAGTTGTTGAATCAGAACTTGCTGCAAAGAATAACACTATTTGATTTGAAAAAGCGACGTAAGCCGCAACGCAAAAAAACTTACTTAAAGGCGTCTCGGTTGATAGTGGAGGATTTGCTGCAAGAAAAAAAAATTAGACTTTAGATAAGGAGTTCCTTTTAATTCGCCGATTGGCACACTGAAATGGCTTTGAAATATTCAAATGAGGTTCGGGAGATAGCTTCGCAAAAAGCGATCTTCACCAGACCGGGGTCGAACCAGCATCTTACGTAAGACAGATTACATGTCTGCTGCACTATTGTGATATACCACATTTACAACTTACGTGACGATGTAGTCCAGCTTACGGAGACAGTTGTTAGAAGAGTGGTTACTGGAAGAGTGCTCTCTGAAAAGAGATATTGTAACGCGGTGCGTATCGCAACGTCATCTTGCCTGTGGTGGAACCAATAGGTCCATTAGGGTCATAACTGCAAACGAAAGCCAATTGAGAGTCACCATCGAAAGTTGTCCATTTTCCATTTACAGTTTGTTCAGTAACAAAGTTGTCCGAACCAGGATCTGAGGAATTTCAGAAACGTTCAGAATAGTGAACAAATGTAAACCTTTATCGAAATTAGACCAATACATTGGTGAACCATTGGACCAGTAGAAACGAGAGCTCGAAGAACTTCTTGAGAGACCGATCCAGAAGTTTGAGACTGGCGGATTCGTTTCAATGGACACTACATCTAAAACTCATAAGTTGAAAACTATGTCAAACCCTTAAGTCCACTTACACGCCAGATAATTTGCCTGGGTTGTGGTTTGTAGAATTGCCAAATATGCTCCTGGAATATTTCTCGAACAAAATGATCCAGCATCCGAAAAGGATAAAGGATTTTTCACAACTCTGTAGCACCTGAAAAAATACGTTTTTTTTTAAATTCTGTGGATGTACAATATCCCAAAAGCTCACAAGTTTGAGACAAAATGGTCGCCATATTGACATTGAGCTTGAACTGTTGAGACTAGGAAGAGAGCTAAAAACAAGAGTTTCAGCATTATAACTCTGTAAAATTTTAATTTTAGGTATTTTTTTATTGAGAATTGATGATACGGAAAAAAATTTGAATATTTTATCAGTTCTATTTTCTTTTTTATAGAGTTTACAACATCACTATTTTGAGACCACTATTTTATCAGAAAGTTTATTACTTTATACTCAAAGTGTCATTAAAACGCTACTGTATTGATCTACAATTTTATCAACACATTTTTTCGGGTTCATTTGAACACTGTAGAATTTTTTATTTGCAGATGGAAGTTCGAATGTGCTCAGGAAAAGTAATGCACCGGAACATTCCCATTTTGTTAGGGTCTTGCACACTGACAGTCCCGGATTTTTACAGTTTTGCTCTAACATTGCCGATTTTCAAAAACCTAACGGAAAATTAAAGCGAGAGCCTTACTGAAATATGAATTTATTTTTTCATCGTTTCATTTTTCGATTAAATAAAGCCACCTACAAAAAAATGTGTAAAATTGCTCGAAAATTAGGTAGAGCTCCAAAATTTTGCTAAGAAGGTCAGTAATGCTCCAGCTTTCATTTGCCGTTTCCCTGAGTGTGTGTGCAGTAAATCGCCAGTTACGGTTTAGGTTTTCACAGTTTGAACAGATGTGATTGAGACTTGTTTATTTTCGATAAAAATATCTCAAAAACTGTATCAAAAGTTCGAAAAACCTTTTTTCCAACAGGGAAACAACGGGAAATTTTAATGTTATTGTATTTGTTTTTTTTTTCACAATCGTAGTTGACATAAACAATGATTTATTGAGAATTGAACATTTATTGCGAAATTTTTTCGAATCGTCTTCTTTTCTGGAACTTGGCACGACCTGAACTTTTGATTTTCTTTGAATCAAAATCCAACGAGAAATACCTGATTGTGAAGTGGATCCATACCAATAATCACCTAGAAAATACTAAGTATGTTTTCTTAAAAATCTGAAATCTAGAAAACAAACCCGTTGTTGTAGGGTTCCACCATGGCCATGTAACTGAAAAATCGTGATTCTATTGGTTGGATAACGCGATACGGAACGCAACGCAAATTAAAAATAAAAATTTCATACCTGGACTAGATGAAGATTCAATTGACGAAGTCGAGCCTAAGGAAATATTAAATTAAGGAAAAGGTATCTTGTTTAAAAATTTTGTACAAAGAAGGCTTTAAACGCTCTCAATTTTAACAAGAAATTTTTAAAAAAATGTCATGTTATGCTTATATTTAAAGTGTCTGTTTACTCATTTTCAATTTTAATCGATTCAGAATCCCCTATTATTAATGGAACCAACAAAAAAAATCGGTATAAAAGCTTCATTTCGAGAAAAACGGTCATTGAAAAACCCAAAAACGGATGGTTGCACCACGCGTTTTTCACTAACACCGCATGTTTCCCCACTTTTAGGGGAGCCGTTTTGGACCCACTGGCGCCCGAAAACATTTTTTTATTAAATTTATTAATAATAGGTGATTTGGAATATATTAAAGCAAAAATACAAAATCAGTAAACAAACCCTTTAAGAGAATGACCTAAAATTAGATTCACATTTTTAAACTCCTACTTTATGTTTCAAGTCCTAATCCTTACCTTCTGTGTCCGCAGATGAACTTTCTGTGGTGTATAAATCAGGCGTAGAATCTGTAAAATCGAATTAGTAATTTTTCTAGGAAACTAAAAAAATAATTGTCATCTTTCATTTACTAAAAACACATTTAACTCCAGATGGTTTTTCTCCGAAAACTCACTGTCCGAAGATATTGTTGTTGTTGTTCTTGTACTTGTGGATACTGTTCCGTCCGTGGCAGATGTTGGAAGAGCAGTCGAGCCATATGGATCATAACTGCAAACAAATACCAATTGAGAGTCACCGTCAACAGTTGTCCATTTTCCGTTTACAACTTGTTCGCCAACAAAGTTATAAGATCCAGAATCTGAAAAAAATCCATATGCTTTAGAAGCAAAAAAAAAAACGATACCTTTATCGAAATTGGACCAATACATTGCTGAACCATCGGACCAGTAGAAACGTGAGCTGACTGAAGCTCGAGAGAGGCCGATCCAGAAGGTCGTGACTGATGGATCGGTTTCAATGGACACATATGCTAAAAGTAAAATTCGGCGCCCTACTACATTCATGCTACTCACTCGCCAAAAAATTCGCCTGTGTTGTCGTCTGTAAAACTGCCAATCGTGCTCCTGGAATATTTCTCATACAGTAGTAATCGGCATCGTAGGCGGTTAAACGATAGTTAATCACTCTGTAGCATCTGAAAACAACATTATTTTTAACATTTTCAGGGTGCTATTGAATCTTACAAGCTTGAGATAAAATGATCACCATATTGGCATTGTGCGTTAACTGTCGACACCAGAAAAAGAGCAAGAAACACAAGCTTCCTCATTATTAGGCTGTAATAAAAAAAAAGCTCATAAATTATATTTAGTTTGAAAAAAAATTGATGACACGAAGGAACTAAATATCAATGTTTTATCAATTCCTCAACTCACTCGTTATATTTGTAAAAAAAACGTCTCTCAATCAGTAGTTCTTAGCGAGCAATGATAGAAGAAATATGAAACAAGATGGGGTTTTATTGTCCTTTTTATCAAGAGACAGTTCGTTGGGTGTAACCCAAATTCAATGAAATAAACAGTTTGAAAGTTGCAAAGAATTTTTTGCTCAGAAAATGTGAGCCGGAATTAAAGTTAATTAGGATCTTAAGGTATATGCCGAAAATTGATACTTGTACTTATTTCAAGAAATTGATTCTAAATTTCAATATCTGTGATTTAATATTGTGGTCGAGCAAAATTCCAAAAATTGTGCTCATTTGAATATCGAAAAAATCCAAAAAATATTCATTTTTCCAGGCAAAATTCTGATTTTAAAATATCTTTTCTGTTATAAACTCGAATTTTTAGAATTTTCGATTCGGATCCGGCAATCTGAAACATTACATTAATCTATTTCGCTCTAATCTTTGTTTTCCAACCTTTGTAACCGTTTCCTTTAAAATAAAATAGGGAACATAAATCATATTGCCAACATTTTTTTTCAAAAAACTAAATCTTTTGTAATATCCTGAAAACCCAGCGTAAACCTGTTTGATAAACTTACTAATAAAAAGTCATTCTGCGTGATTATCATTATCATCACCGTGATTATCAGAACACTTCGATTTTACAATATATAAAGTTTGATCGGTTAGGAAAGGTTTCACTGGTTGTAATGAATGATGAATCCACAAATGTGTAAGGAAGACATGTTTTTATGGATATCAAATCCAAAATGGGTTTTAGAGGATAAAAGGGCACGCTTTGCGGTTTGGAAGATGCGGCAATAAGAGAAATGGGCATGAAGAAGGTGCTGGAGGATGGAAGATCTGAAGAGGATGAGCTGAGGAAAGTGGCGTTTGTTGCGACTGTTGTCAGGTTGGTTTTTAAAAACATTTTTTAACTTAATTTATTTCTTCAAATATTGTATGCTTTCGTTGTTTCGAAGAGCAAAAATCTGATATCTAAAATTAAAGAGTTCCAATAATTAATTGTTAATTTCAAAAAAAAGAGTTTTGCAATTGCGTGTTTAAAAATAACCAGATTTTCCAATTTTTCGAAAATCAACTTCAGAACGAGGAAAATTTCCAATAACTCATTTTCCTTCATTTTTAGCTACGTGGGCTCATTATCTGGTTTGTTGTCTTGTCTATATCTTTTAAAGACATGGTGTCATTCAATTTTGAAAGCTTTAACTTAATTTGTGCTGCAGGTATAATGTATCCAGTTTAAACCACATTAGGAGCTGATTGATATCGATTGATATAAAAAAATATAATTTTAGCGCTGCCGCTGGCATCATGTGCATCATTCTCATCCCAGGACTTTACACCTATCTTCAATATATCCAAAGTTCCGTTCAAAATGATGTAAGATTCATCATATTTTTTTCTCAAATTCCTCTTCAATAAATCTTTTTCAGGTTGGTTTCTGTATGGACGGTGCAAAGAACCTCGAAAATCTATACAAAACAACGACATCCAACTCAGACGTTTCAAAACTAAGAATAGATAAAAGACAAGCCGGTTACGAGGCTACCTCTTCATATGGTCGAGCAAGTGGACATAGCCCAGCTCAGGCGCCAGTAGAAGCTACATGTTGTAGCTGTGGAATTGGATTAGCTGGCCCACAAGGAAATCCAGGTTATCCGGGACGTGACGGTCTTGATGGTCAACCGGGAGTTCCCGGAAAAGATGTGCCAGATCCATCAAGTAATGGTGGATATGGTGGAGAAGATGAATTTGAGTTCGATTGCCCAGCTGGACCACCAGGACCTCCAGGAAATGCTGGATTGCCTGGACAATCAGGCAGACCAGGACTTGATGGTATGCCAGGGCGAAATGGTCGGTGTGGACGTCCAGGAGACCAAGGAGAACGAGGTCCAGCTGGAGATGATGGTAGACCAGGAAGAATTGGAAATAGTGGACCACCAGGACGGATCAACGAAGTTGCAGCACCTTCTGGACCACCAGGAAGCGCAGGACGTCCCGGACCACCAGGACCTGTTGGACCACCGGGTATCGAAGGAAGACCTGGTGAGAAAGGAAGACCTGGACCATGCGGTGACAGAGGATTTGATGGTGGAACTGGAGCACCAGGGAGAGACGGACTTGTTGGAGCACCTGGAGCTGAAGGAGCAGCTGGTGGATGCTCACATTGTCCACCTCCTAGAACAGCTCCTGGTTATTAGTGCTTGGTCCTTAATTATTGATTTGTCTGTAAATATTTGAATATAACATTTTCAAAATAAATTTATTCAAAAATAAAATAACAAAAACGTAACATTTTCATCCAAATACCTTGTTTTGGAAATGATTGAGCTCGTCATTGGTTTCATCTTGTTCTGAAAATGTTCTCTTTTTAAAATTAAATGATGTTTTGAAAATTCACGTGTTAACAATTCAATTTGCTTGTATTGTCGTCGGATTTTTGCCTTGAGAGCGCAGTTCTCATCTCGAAGACTCTCAATTTCGAAGTTCATGTTGCGTTGTTGAGATTCGAAACTGTTGCCGAGTGTTTCCTGGAAGTTCCAAAGTTAACAATATTCAACAAAGAAGTTTCAATTTCAAATTCAATTTTCAATCTACCTGACTCCTCATATTCTCTTCTAACTGCTGTACAATCGCTCGACATCTATCCAATTCTCCTTGTGTTCTGATCAACTCAGAATTCAATTCAGATTTCGCATTTTCAATCGTCGTCATCCTTGACTGTTTCAATTCCGTCTCCTTTTCCGAAGCTTCGGCACGTTCCATCGCCCTTTTCCTCTCCGACAATATTTCATACTTGCTCTCCTGGATACTTGCTTCGTGCTTCTTTTTCCATTCTTCAGAATCTGCCAACGCTTTTTTCAATCGAAGCGCTAAATTATCCGCATTTTTCTCAGCTGATGTTAACTGTCGTGTTGATTCTTGTATTTGATTCGCTTGTTTTCGAACGGTTTGTTGAAGTGATTCTTTTTCTGATTCAACTGCTGATAATTGTGATTTGTAGACATCTAGCTCTCGTTTTACCAGTTGAAGATCGGTATTGATCGCTGATTTTTCTCTGTAAATTTGTGTTAAAAATTTTCCATATAAATTTTTTCGAAGTCAAATAAATTTCTATAAGGGAACTGAAAAATTTTATGACTAAACTTGTTTGAAAGATTATAATGTTTGAAATTCGAATCAATGTAATTTTTGAAAACGGGATTCTCACTCACTTTTCTAACTCTAATATCCTCCTTTCCTTCTCCATAACCTGCGATGTAGACGGTGATCTTTGCAATCCAGAAGATGAAGTAAACGACTGAGTCATATCATACAATGAATCCTTCCGTCTTAAAGAATACATCGAAGAAGTCAAATCAGATTCTGAATCCTTCCTCCTTAATCCAACCGTTCTTATTGAGGAAAACGATCCCATTGATGTCAACGAATACTGTCTTCCAATCGTCGACAACCTCCCAGAGCTTGACCTCCCATAATCTGAATCCACACTCGACTCCCTTTGAAACGTATCAATCTGACTCTTTTGCGAATTATTTTCATTCTCCAGTTTACTATTCTTCCTCTTAATATCCTCCACCTTCTGTTCCAACTCTTTCACCCTTTCCTTATGCGAATCCTTCAAGTCTTTTACACAATCCGCCATCATTGCTTCCTTATCTTCAAGTTTTTTCTCCAATCGTTTTATTTCATTTCCTCGTCTTCTACATTCCTCTTTCAGTTCGTCAATTTTCTTCGCCTGTCGTTGAATTATATCCTTTGCGGTTGTCAGCTCATCCGATAATTTTTCTTTTTCTCTTTCGATTTTTCGCGTAGAGTTCTTTTCGTTTAATGCTATTACATCAAATCGCGCAATTTTTTCCTGAAAAATTTAGATTTATGAATAATTTTATCTTAAAGACAGTGTGACACATGTTTTCTATTACAAATAATGAAAAAATGATTCGGGTTTTTGGGTTTTTTAAAATTTATTTTTAAATCTAATGAAAAACACCCAAAAAGTATCATTTTCTGTTAAAAAAACCGAGTGTTCCTATAATTAAGTAAACGTGACTTACATTGAGTTCACTAATCAACTTCTGAAGCTCACTAATCGTATTATTTTGCCTTTCCCTCCTCGATTTCTCATTCTCCATCTCGTTCTCAACCTTGGCAATCATCAATCTCTGCTCATTATTCTCATCGCATAACTTCTGAACTTGATTCTGAAGATCATTCACCATTGTATTCTTCTCCGCAAGCTCTTTTTCAAGTCCTTCCAGATTCGAACCATTCCTTGTTTGTGCATCTTTCAGCTTCTGATTTTCCGCTTCCAGATCACTTTTTTCCATATTCAGCTTTTCGATATTCCTCTCATATTCCCTCAAAACATCATTCATTTTCATCACCTTCTTGTGTTGTTCATTATATTTTCTTTCCAATACGTTGAAAATTTCTTCATTCTGTTCCATTTCCTCCATGGTTCTTCTGAATTCCCTTTCCTTTTCCTTCAACTTTTCCCGGGATTCCTGCTCGATTTTCCGAACTTCTTCTCGAACTTTCTGTTTTTCTTCCTTTTCTCGTTCCAACAACATTGATAATTTCATGTTATCCTTTACAACTTCTTCATTCTTTTCTTCTAAACTTTCAATATCATCTCCCAGTCTATGAATTTCATTTTCAAGTTGTTCGATTCTTTCCTTCTCACGGTTTCTCGGAATCAGACCTCGTGAAAGTTGATGAATTCTGTACCATGGCCATTGAGACAATTCAGCAAAATTTCGCACGTTTTGTTGAATAATCAGAACTGCGACTCTAAAAAAAACATTTATTAAAAAACAGAAGCCTTCTGCAAAACTAACGCTTTATCTTTCCTCTCTTTATATTCTTTTCGTGCATTATAATATCGAATTCTGGCTTGAATCAGAATAATAAATGATGAAATATAATCATTTCTCCGTTTTTCCAGCTCCGAAATAACACCAACTTTTGCGAAAATTTTAGTTTTTCCAACTGCGAAGCGATCCTTCCTCATACCGGTATCGTAACAAATCATTGAACATTGCTCCTTTTGGGTCAATCCTTCAACATTCTGTTGTTTATCTGTGAGAAAAAGAGAATATCGTTCAACGAATTCATCATGCGGCATTCTGGACGGATATCCTTCTCGGCAGATTCGAATCCCTTCCAGTACACCGTTGCATCTAGAAAAATGTGATTTGAAAAATGGATTCAAAGAGTTTAAGCTCAAAGTCAACATTTTTTGAGAAGATCCCTTCATCTCACCTCAGCTGTGCCAGAACCAGCGGCGCATCAACCTTTCCCGGCTGTTTTTCATAATTCGGCACCACACATCGAATAAAATGTGCAGCGGAAGTGTTCAGTGTGTCAAGCAGATTCTGAAGCTGATTCTTATACAAAAATGAGACTGTGGAGTTGGTAATGGTCCCTCGACGAGCTTTAATACCAGTGTTCGGTGCTGGAAAGTGAAAAAAAATATATTTCGATGGATTTTATGAACCCTCACCATTAGGGAACAATGCCTTCAATAACGGATGATTTGATTGTGTCAAAAGTTCCAAAACTGAATTCTCAACATTGTCTCGATTCTTATCCAGCCAACCATCAATATTATAATGTACTTCTCCGGCATAGTGTTTAACAGAAAAATGTCGAACCGCCGAGCATCTTTGATTCGGTTTCGATTTGGCAAAACTTTTAGAATCCGACAATTTGGAGCACAACTTTTCCACAAGTGATTTTTCAGATCCGTTTGGAACGACACATTCCTCTTCCAATAATGAAAGAATACCCATAGGTTTTTCAATAAGGTCAACTGTAGGTTGAAGATGATTGGCAAAGTTGACTTGTTGCCATCTGATTCCTTCATCCAAATAATCTGCTTGTTCTTTGACAAACATGAAATGATTGAAGAATTGTTGAAGCTTTTCATTCGTGTAGTTTATGCAAAATTGTTCGAACGAGTTTTTCTAAAAGCCATTTTGTTCCCGAAATTTATTTATTTTTGTTATTTACCTGTATGATCTCAAATCCAGCAATATCCAAAACCGCGATAAATCTGCTTGAAAAAGCGGATTTTTCTGAATCCAAATTGAAAGCTTCATTACACTTTTGGACCACCCAGTTGAATAAACGTTCGTAGAGCACTTTGGCCATTGCAGACGCGCTGCTAAGGGTCTGCAAATTAAGTGAATTATTTCCAGAATATTTTTTTTAAAAAGAAGAAGCAAACCTTTGCCAAATTCTGATTCTTTCTGATCAATTTGTCGTGAACTTTGATGGTTGGTTGGGTTAAGGCGTCGACAAGTTTTGAGTTTTTGATTTCGAGAAGTTCGGCAATGTTGTCAATTTCTGAAATCAGTTAAAAGTTCAATAATTTTTTATAAAATTAACTGACACACTGTCTTTAAAAGTTGTAACTTCTGAAAATATCAGAATTTCAGTCATAACAGATCTTACATTCACTTTCTGCTAAATTATCTACACTTTGTTTCCGAATCTCTAAAAAATTACCCCTTTCTGAATTTTTGTCAGTTTTTTTGTTTCTCCGTAACATTCTCTATAATGATTTTTTTTTTCATCCCCGAAATCCTAACAACATAGTTCCAAAATGTCATGATCATGTCATCATCTTGTGTTTCACTATTATTATGTTTGTGCAATTGGTTTATACCCCCTGTTCAACTTCTCTTTTTCACTCAATTTTCATCAATTTTTCTCCAAAAAAAAGTGTAAAAAAGTCACAAAACGACGTTCACCTTATGCCCGGACATCAATTAGAGTATAAGAATGGGATTTTTTGTTTCTTGCAGCAGGAAAAAAAAATAGAAAAGATAAGTACCTTTCATACTCTCAACAAATGAGAGATCCAGACCGCTTCGCTCGCCGAATTTGATGTCACCGATCCAGAGAATCGCCGACAGAATTTGGAAAATCCAGATTTTTTGCTCCGAGGTGATGCCAAGACGGGTTAGCGATTCCTGAAAAAATAAAACAAATTGAAAGGAGAGTTAAACTTGCTGAAAATGTTTTTTCGTCTGAAATGTTTCCTTTTTTTTATAGAAAAGCTACAGATGATAATTTAAAAGTTTCCCAAAATGATAAATAAATTGAAATTGATCTGACTGGTAAGTTTAAATTTCGCTATTTTCAGAAAAAAAGTTAGAAAATCGCATATTTTTAAAATCTGTTTTGTTTTTTAACTTACAATTATACTGAAAATAAAACCAAATGTATACAAATCGATTGAAAATTAAAATTTCCAAGAATAATACCATTTGTGGGATTGTATTTTGAAAAAAAAACTACACTAACGTCAGTGATTCTAGCCGCTTCCGCATCATTAATCGAAGGATCATCATGAACATCTTTCAAAAATTTGAACTCATCTGCGCTTTTTGTCAACTTCAAAAAACTTTTGTGTGGTGTATCAAAATATTCCGAAATCATTTGATAGAAAATGTGGAAGTTTCGATCACCTTCACATTGGTTAACAACTCGCGACTTTTCCAAAAGATCTTAAAAAAACAAATTTGACTGTAATTACCTTAAAATATTAACTTACAACACTCTATTTTTGCACCGACCAGTTTTGCATTCTCGTCAAATTCAATGCGGATGAATTTTCCCTAAAAATTAAATTTTTTAAAAACTAAATCTGTAAATCTTCAAAAACCCACAAATCTGGAACTGTTGGAATTGTGAGTGGTTCTGGCGTTTCCCAAAGCTTCTAACAAAACACCGCTGGTTACCACACATTCTCCTATCGAATTTTTGGTATTGTTGGATTTTAGAACGTAGTCAATGATTTTTTTAGTATTTTCTGTTTTTCCAGCACCCGATTCGCCGCTGAAATAAAGAATTTTCTAATTGAATGATTTTAAAATTTCAATGCATCATTTTTTACTTAATTTAAAAGTTAAAATCATGTTCGAAAAAAGTAAATGAAATAAAAAAAAGTCTTACGTGATTAATATTGATTGATTCGTTCCGCCTTTTAAGATACCATGTACCGCATTCTGAGCAACAGAATAAACATGTGGAGGTAGATCGTGACAATGTTGTTGATATACATTTTTCACATCGTCATTATAAATTGGAATATTTTTCCAAGGGTTAATAACTACGCAAAATAGACCGCAATATGTCTGAAAATATTAAAATTGAACTTCGAGAGGCATAATTCGAGAGGCTCACATGAATCACATTATTTGTATACCGTAGGATTAGGGAATTGAGTACTGTGGCGGCATTTGGTTGGGTTAAGGTGCATAAATCATCTGAATAATTGTTGAGGCTAGGAACTTCGCAGTTTTGTTTTTCGACTCGTTTCTGAAAAATAAGGAATTTATATGGAGTTCTTTCTCGACAGCTTTATGAAAATGTATTTTTCGACTCTCGAACGCCAAAATCTTAATTTTTACTATGTACTGTTTTGGTCTTAGATGTGAATTGATACAAAATTCATGCTGTCAAACTATAGATTAGGCCTGTAGATTTTATAAATGTTAAAGAGATTCTTTACTGTTTTTGGGTTTCAATTCGATTTTCATCTTCTTCTTGATATTTGAAAACCTATACAAGAAATATATTTTTGCGAAATTTCCTTTTCTAGTACTCAAACACACCCATTTCCAAAATAAGGCGGCGAATGGCCTAACAATTGCAAACACTCTCACATTGCTCTCTCGCGCGCGGCCGAGCGGTTAGGTCATCCGCCGCCTTACCCTGTAAATGTGTTTTTTTCGTGTACTAGAAATGGAAAATTCGATAAATTCGTTTGCTTCTATAGGTTTTCAAATACTGTGAAGAATATGAAAATGGAATTGAAACCCAAATTCAGAAAAGAGTCCCTATAATTTAAAAATCTGATTATTTTTGATATCACTCGAAAAAATTGTATTATATTTTTCGGAGCTTCCAGATTTCCATAATTCACGAATTAATGATTTTAAAAATACCCTCTGTTCTTCAAAAATCGTTCTTTGCTTTTTCTTCAAAATAAATACTAATAACTTGTTTTTAGCATCAAGGGGTCAGTTATGTCTCAAATTTCGTAAAAAAAACGAACTTCTCTATCCCTTTTTCTTTGGTTCAACTGGAAAAAAAAAAGAATGAACGAGTGTAAATTATTATCATCCTCCTTCGAACGAAAAACAGAGAAGTGTATCTTTTTTTTCCACTCGTTGCAAAACCTCAGGTCATCTGGCAAATCGCCAATTAACTGAGCAGAAAAAAAAAATCAAATTTTGAATGAGAAAAAAATAGGAAAACATTGTGAAACGAAATTGATGCTCGATAGAACAGCTGACTGAATGTACGGGAAGTTTATTCATCTTCCGCAAAAACTATGTTTTGTGGAAAAACATCAGATTTCAATTATGTGTTTTTTGATTAGTGAACTCTCGTAGAAGAAAGAGGGTGGAGGAAAATCAAGATTATGATTTATTTTCAGAGATAATTTTGAAAATTTTATTGCGAAAAATCTGAAATTTTTTTAGTCTAAAACTACAGGAAATTGATTTTTTAAAGATCTTAGATATTGATCTTAAAGATAGGGTTTCTATCAACTCCCCTTTCAATTTAACAATTCAATTAAAAAAAGTGAGACCTTGTCTTTAAACTCAAATTTTTCCTTCAATAATTTTTCCTGAAAGTTTAAAAATAAAAACCTTCTCAAAAAATCCTTGTTCATCTCTAAATCCAACTAGAACATCCGATAATCCTTCATCAATTACAGTTACTAGACGATATCCAACAGTGTCATCGGCGATCCAAATTTGATTGTTCAAGTCTTCAATTCGTTCTTCTGGTTTTTTTGTTTGAAGATGCCTGAAAAAGACAATTTTCTTAAAGGTTTTCTTAACCTATCCCTGATTTCTTATGAAATCGGCTCTTTTTGACTTGAGCAAATTACAAAAAAATTGAGCAAATTACAAAAAAAAGTGCAAGCACAATGGACGCCAATTTTCAGGGGGACTAACTTTTGTAAAGCCGAGGAACTAACTTTTGGGAAGTTAGTCCCTCAGAAATTGTCGTCCATTGTTTCCGAATTTCGTCGATGTTTGTGCAATTTTTTAATTTTAGTTTCAAATTTTGGTTATTATGCTCAAAAGGCGTCGATTTGATAGGAAATCGGGTGTAGTTAAGAAAACCTTTAAATCTGTAACTTTTAAATATTCTTACAATTTCTATCTTATCTTTTTGGCGCTTAAAAAATTGATATTTAATTTTACTTATTTTTAAAGGTTATATGAGTACAATGTTTGCGCCTACCCTATCATTTCTATTTATCTTTTTTGACAGTTCTTTTTGAAATACAGTAGAATTTTCAGAAAATCTGTTTTTCTAGAGATTTTAAGCCAAAAGTTTTTAAGATTTTAAGCCAAAATTCGTAGAAAATTGCAAACAACTAACCTCAAAACAAGGGGATCCAAAGATTCCATTACTTTCGTTTTGGATTCTTCTTTGTGTTCCCTTCCGTTCTTATCCAACTCGGAATAAATGAGGAGCGAATCGGTTGAGTGAAGTGATATAACACAAACTTTTCCTTTCGTTTTTCTGCTCTTAAGAAATTACAACTCCTCCCGTCGCCTCCCCTTCATTTTTTCTCGTCGTGTTGAAGCACAAAAAATGCGATTGAAAAACGAGAAGAATGAATATTTTCGATTCTCTTAGTTTCTCTGCGCCCTCTTTTTCGCTGTTAATCATGATGGTGATATGTCAGAATGAGTAATTTTTCAATGCGGAGGTTATCCATCATTTTTATTACAAATTTTATTTTCTCAACTTTTGAGATTTCTTTTGACACGATGGTTTTTGAAATTCTTGGAATTTTCAGAATTTCAGCCCGAATTTTTTTTAGGAATGTCAATGTCCTTTGTTTAAAAAATTTACATTTCGAGCGGCTTCATAGACTATTTTCACACAAATTCAAAATTATGATTTTACAAAATCAATTTTAAAAAACATACAATTTATTGTCAACTCAATTATTCTTGATCATTGCGTTCGGAAGGCTGCTCAACCTCACAGCCGCTCCGCACGCACGCGACGCGGCTGCCCACACTCAGCACACTGGAAAATTTGAAAAATTAATTTTCCCGCCAATATTTCAGTGTTGAGTGGGAGGTCACCGGGTCGCGTGCGTGCGGAGCGGCTGTGAGGTTGAGCAGCCTTCCGAACGCAATGATCAAGAATAATTGAGTTGACAATACTATGTTCCACCGCTTGCACCAATTCGCTCTGAAACTTTCACCGATACGGTTTTTCTGAAAAAAAAAGTTTTTTTTCTATTATATCGAGCTAAAAATACAGTCAGACCTTTAATAAAACTTGAAAAATATGGTTTTACACGAAAACTCTATCACAACTTCGAAAAAAATTCGTAACTACATATCACTGTCTGAAAAACCGAAAAATCGCAAAAATCACAAAAAATATCAAAAATGTACTCTGCTGTGCAAAATTTGTATGGAATTTGAGAATTTAGCTTTCAGTTATGTACTGCATATCATATCCAAATTTCATCAAAAAATTCCAACTATGCGCGGAGTTATGACATAAATACTAGAGGTGTATTTCTTTTTGACCGCTACTGTAGACATTCTCGGTTTTTTTCAAATACCCACGCGTTTATAGACATCCACCAAAGTTTCAGAAAGTTAGTTCGATTAAAGGGATCCAAGATTTTTCTCATTGAATTTCAAATCAAAACTTGGGAGTATGAAGTTGTTCAAAAGGTTATTTTTCTGAAATTTCCGAATTTTAAATTTTAAAAATGTATTTTTCAAGTCCTACAGTCATTCAAATTTTGAAATTTTTCTTTTTTAACAGAAATTCAGTAACATTTCAGAAGTATTCAGAATTTCCTTGATACATTTGTTTCCGTTGAAAAGTTCAACTTTCAATATATTATTCAGATTCTCCAGTCTTTTATGAAATTTTCAATAGTTCCAACTTCCAGTCGATTTTTCTCTGATTCTTCTCTAAAAATCGATTCGTTCATAAAAAGCTTTATTGCAAATGAGAAAATTGTAAATGAGAAAATTGTAATCATAAATTAAAAATTTTTAAAATCTAGATAAGTTCAAGATATTATGAGCTTTTTCTAAATTTGTTAACCAGTATATTCGATACAGCGATTCTTGGGAATTGCAAATCGTTATTAAAGGCGTCGTGCATCCTTTCTATTTTGAAAAATAATTGTGGAAAAAATTGAAATTAGTATTGTTGGCATTGTACGGAGGTGACGAGGCTGGAAAATTTATAGTTGAGAATTATAAAGAAAAAAATCCTGAAATCACTAACAGGCTTCCTGCAGAAGTAGTATAAATCCAGTCACCATCACCATCACACGTCAACACAACACTTGTCAGGGACAATGCACCACCTAATTGATCCTGGAACTGCATGAGAATGTTTCCAGTAGCTGTAGATGGTGTACACGTAACCGTGTAACTTGTCGGACATTGATTCGAGTCAGTTGCTCTGGAAAAAGTCCGTTTTCTGAACAATGTGATGATAAATTTACGTGACGTTTCCTGTTGGTTGAATGGTATCGCCTGCACCAGGAGTTCCATCTACTTGATCTAACAGTTCGACATCGTGCAAGTTCGACGTCGTGCAAGAACAAACAATAGGAGTCTGAAAAGTAAAATGCTCTACATAGAATGTTTTAAAGATTTGTTGTGGAACGGTCCGTAACATCTTTCACGGAAGAAAATTTCAAATTTTGAATGAATTATCAAAAAACTCACCGACGATTGTGTTCTAGCACAAGTATCCGTTTCCTTCACCAATATCAGAAATATTGAGAATACAGTGAAATAGAACACGTTCATGATTATCCTGGAACAAAAACTCTTCACTCTGACGTAATGTGAACCCTTTAAGATTACACATAATCTGCTATATATACCAATTAGATTGTCCACACCCATTTTCAATCAAATTTCAACATTTTTTCTATTTCAATGGTCATAAAATCTCAATAGCGAAAGTTATTGGATGATTCGTGGCAAAAGGAACTGATCCAATAGATGAATTATGAATGGAACTTTTTCATAAAAAATTAATGTAACCGAAATTGGCGGTTTTCAGTAGATTGACCCAGTTTCGAATGGGTTAACTGTGAATTACGGGTGTGAAAAAGTAAGTTATCAACGGGGGGAATTAGGTTATGGGGCCAATTGAGACATTTCTGTAATTTATACTAGACTTTTTAATGTGAAAATGGGTAGTCGAAACCGATATTTTGGAAAAAATACGGTTCAAAAGTTGGGATTTGTCATAGATTTAATATTTTTGTTCGCGTTCTCTGAAAATGTTTATTTTCAAAGAGCTAGAGATAAAGAAAATTATGAAAACTCTATAAATTTCGATTCTAAAAGTAAAGCCAAAACATGAGATATAAAACCTGGTTTTTTAAATCTTAGACTGAAATCTTCATTTTCAGATAACTCCTTTTTGATGGCTTAACGACTCTCAAATCAAAAATATAAATTTTGCCATTTTTATCAACATCAAACTAGAAACGATTAATTTCAATTACATGCTTGTTCATTGTGTTCAGTTTTTTATTCTGTTGCCAATCATAAATATCTTCCACAAAACAGTTAAAAATCCAGTTTTCAATGGATCATTTTTTAATTATGAAACACATTATCATATAGCTACTTTTGGAATGGAACAAAAGAGTGTGTGAACCCGCAATTTCTTCGTTGCAAAACTACGCTGTTGTTGGAGGAATTAATTGGAAATCAAAAGTACAAAGCTAAAGAATGATCTCAGGGAAAACGGAAGCGTAAATGAGTTGAGTTCAATCATATAAAGTCTGCAAAAAAAAAGGGAAAAGGGAAAAGCTTCAATATCGAAAATTTTCGATGGTTTTTGAACACTACAAGAGTATAGTGTCAAATACATGTTGGGTCATCTACCCTGTGAAATGGACAATAAATCCTATATATATTGACACAATAATTATCGTTTCAGTGGAAGAAAACTTCAAATTGTAATGTCAAGCAAGAACAAGTAAAAAGTGTAGCCTTTAAGGTCATATTGGATTCCAGGGTACAATCTATAGATTTATAAATTACCCAACTTTCAGAACTTGTGAATCTCGCACGAAAACTCACTTAGAATTTGAATACCTAAGAAATAAAAAAAACACTAAAAATCTGGTATAATTCCAAATAATCGGCTTGGAAGCTTGATAAAAATAATCTGCTGAAAACAAAATTTATTTGAGCATAAGAATGAGTATTAAAAATTAACAGAAAAAAAAACACATTTGACCGGTATTTTTGTTCAAATAAAGACATCAGATTTCATCAAAATGAGTTGAAAGAGCTTCTTTTAACTCATAATTGTCATGTTTTAGGTAGTTTCACTTCTTTTTTGTTCAAACATTAAAAATGAGCTATCACGGTTGTTCAGTGCTACTAGCATCATCATTGAAATGTTCAGAAAGACTGGTTAAATAAAAGCTCCAATATGAAATATTGAATAGCATATAAGCTGTTGGGAAGAAGATTGCACTGTAGAAGTCAACTGTTTCAGGACGGATGTCTTTGAAAGCACGCCAACGTTTTCTCCAAGTTGATAGACATGTTCGTGATTTTTCACCTCGGCGTTTTGCGATTGGTGGATACGTGGTTTCGAGTTCCATTTGGGCCTGGAAATAAGTTTACTTTCATGTTCGGCTTAAAAATCAGATTTGAAATGGAACCGTTTTTCAATTTATATTCAATTTTTGTTTGATTTTTAACAATATTACTTTTAGAAAAGTTGATTTTCAGTAAAATCAAAAAGCGTAACTTAAAATTTGTTAAAATTGTGAAATTATTAAGGGGAAAATGCTTTTTTAGGACCCTTCCAATAGATTTTGAGTATTTTTCTGGAGAAATAACTTTTGTGTTCTAGTTTTGGACAAAATAGGTTGCTTAAAAATGTTTTAAGGTCTGAAAAGACTTCAGAAAAAGTTCCCTCGGAAATTTTTTATTTTTTCAAATCACTTGAAACTTTCAAAAGGATTCTTACATATTCATCAGCTGATGGCGGAGGAACCTCACCACTGTTTCGAAGTGAATTGACCCGTTTGTCTACCCAAAACTGTAAAACGCTATCATTAATTAAGAAATCCCCTTTCCTTTATTCTCCAACCTGTCTTAACTCCAAATGCGGACTAGTCTGCATACTTTTCCACGAGAACTCTTCTTCCTCATCATCATCATTATGCTTATGCTTTTTCCGCTTGATTTTCGGTGGAAGACCATCATTTCTTGACATGAAACCAACGACTGCCAACTCCAGAAGTGATAGGAAAATGAAGAGCATTCCGGAAAGCATCCATACATCGATGGCTTTTACATATGAGACTCTTGGAAGATTTCGAATAATATTTCCAAATTGAAATGTCATTGCAAGAAGGGAGTTGACGCCAAGCATGGTTCTTGCAGGGATGGCTCTGAAAAATTATTTTCAAGACGAAAACAAATGCGAAAAAAAAAGAAATTGCCCCGAACCAGGATCGAACTGGTGACCTTTAGATCTTCAGTCTAACGCTCTCCCAACTGAGCTATCGAGGCACACATCGAGGCACGTGACAGATAGCAAATATATTCTTGCGAATAGCAAGGGGTAATATTGTTGTGATAACAAAAATTTCGGTGAGAAAACTTATGAAGCGAAGCATTCTATTAATTAAAAAAAAACATACCTCGGTCCCAAATAAAACGAAATCCATGAAATAACAATTGTAACCATCGTTGGAATATAGCCCTGAAGTACGTACCATCCATATCTTCTTTGGAATACGAAAGCAACCGTTAACTCGTCCCACCAACCGGCTGGGTACATCTGAAACAAATTGGATCTTTTACGAACGTTCCCAAAAATTTTAAAACCTGCTCAACGGCTATAACACTGAAATTAACCAAAACAAAATCTGGAAGCTCTATTCGTTTTAGTAGTATGACTGGATATGGCTGATTCCATTGCATCCGGACATCTCCTGTGTTATAGTTGAATCTGAAAATGGAAATATTCGGTAGCCCCCCGCAGCATAAAACTCACGACTCAAAAGTCAGGAAACATTTCTGTTTATCAAACGGAAACCGTTTCAATCTCATATCACAAGGACCTGTCAACTTCATTCGATAATTCGTCCACAATGTACCATTTGAAAAAACCATTAGAAACACATTCTTAAACGGGGATTCGTGAATGGCAGCGTTTTTGGAATTAATGAAACAAGTATTAGGTATCCATAACTTTTGAAGAACTTTGTCATCAAATGAAATGTTTCGTTTACAAGGGTTCATGTCCTCGAATACTAGTGCTGGATCCTCCCAAAATTCGTTAATGTACAGATCTGGAAAGTGTAAAATTTTAATTTAAAATGTGATTGTCACAAGTACCAATTTCAAAATCTTGTGTTAGCTCGGAAACTGATGTGACTTCTTGAACCCACATGTCGACACGTACTTGTGTTGGATGTGCAGGTATGTAGTGCTGAAAAAATATTCTGTGATCTAATTGTTCTAGAATTTTGACATAAGCAATCTTTTTCAAAAAAAAAATGCTAGAGTCGCTTAAAACCAACTATTTTTAGTCTTCGTAAAAATCAAAATTTAAATTAAAACTTGGATATGTACACTAAATATTTAAAGTGAACGATTCCCATAACTGGCTAAAGTCGAAAGCATTTGATTTCAGTTACGATCGTTGGGATGGGGTGCTCAGGGAATTTTTCGCGGATCCGCGCATATAAAAGTGGCGGATCCGGGCGGTCACTGCACGGGAAGGCAAAAACCAGTACGCGGATCCGCGAAAAATTACCTGAGTGTTATTTGAATACCCCTCGACCCTTGTTTCAATTTTCTTAGTTTTCAAGTTGTATTAATAATTCAAGCTAAATAAGTTGCCAAAAAAATTAGAGCCGGATGCTTCATGTCAAAATAGTATTTGAATAACATTATTTGGTTGAACTCATGGTTTCTACGGTATTACACTGGTAGTCAGCCTATCAGATAAATTAATTCCAAATATTTTTCTGCGAACAACACATAAAGAATCACGTAAGAGTGAGAAGCTCCCATTTTTCAAACCGTTCACCTTATTATAACTATCCTTCAACAAAGCGTTTATAATCTCCGTATCATTGGCACAAGTCTCCATACTCTGAACAATTCCTTTTGATGATGTTGACAAGAGTTCTGTCAAAAATGAGACCATCATCCATCCTGGATGACTCATCTGAAAATTATATTTCCATAAAATAACAACAAAAAAACGAGTAGACACACATATGCATATACGCATCATATGTGCATCCGAAAATTCTGACAGCCGAGAAATTTTGATTTAATTTGTATGTATCTTATTTCTTCCCTCTTCCATTTATGAACCTAAAAGGTCCTAATGCAATAATCAAAACTTACCCATAATCTTCTCATAATTAGACTTGGAATAGACCTTTTTGATGGCAAAAACCTGAAATTCGAGCAAATGAAGTGTCGAACAAATATTTGGCCACTCGAGTTCAGAATCAAAGTGAATAAAGAGAAAAAAACTGAATGAAGAAGGAAGCACGCGTTTATGTGTGCGGGGTCCGCGAAGTTTTTCGAGGCGAGGAACGAAATAAATTTGATTACTTTGACATCTCCTCTCTTCTGGATTTTATGTTGCTAAAGTCAAAGTGAGTTTGGGTTTTCTGAGAAATAGAGAGTGAGGGGGTTATGATTTTGAATATATATATATTTACGAACTTTATTTAAGGAGTATGTCTGGAAAATTGTTTTTCTGAGAACAAATAAAATCTGAAGACTTTTTTTTGTTCTCATATTTTACAGATAAGGAATGTGAACAAAGTGACACTCCATCTTTAATTAAATTTTGTTTTTGAAGTTATCCAAAAAATTCGGATCTTCTTAAAGACAAAGGGGGACTAGAATAACAATCTGCAAATTTCGTAAACCTTTTAAAAACGTTAGTAACGGATTTGATATTTATTGTCTGATATTGATATTTCCGAAAACAAAAATCTTCTTTACACTAAACAAATAAATAAGTTTTAAAGATGCCCCGGGCAAAAAATTGGGATATAAATCGCGGAAAATGTTAGCCATCTCAACATTCAGATGAAATTTAAGAAATTTTGGCGAACAAATGTCAACTAGGCCATTTTTTATTTCTTCGAAAGGCATGTAGGTAACCCTTGAACTAACCTTTATTTTATTTTATTTTTTGGATTATTTGTTCCGCTTGACGATGCAATGGATCATATATAGATTCTGATGCAGGAAATTGGATTATGTTTCATATTTGTTGACGATGAATCTGGAAAAAATTTGGAAGGAATGGGTTTCTAAAAAGAAAAATTTTGAGGTTATGACTTCGAAGGTTTTAAAAATATTTCTTAAATTGAAATGGAGTGGCAACTTTGAAGATTTTAAAATGATTATTATGAAGTGAAAAAAAGAAAATACAATTTTACAAAAAATCTAGAATAAAATACGTAAAAATGTGCTCTTTTCAATAAAACTTCATTTGTTCCCGACTTTTTCATTCATTTTGTTAAGACCTTTACCCATCTCTTTCACCACTACTATCCGTCTAAAGAATTGAATAAAAAACGAAGATTTAAAAAAAAAGAAGGAAAAGTGAAGAGTTTGAAAAAAGTTCGGTGGTTTTCTGGAGTTTTTCTTCATCTGGAGGATGCAGTAGAACTTTGACTAATTTGTTAAACGAAAACACAAAATTTTCAAGGGGGATGGACATAGGAATTCTAAAAAAAGAAAGAAGGGACGACGTTGTTGATAAAATTAGAAACATACTAATTTTCGGATAGAGTTGGGCGCGCATTAAAGTGTCTGTTTACTGATTTTCAATTTTTATTTTAATCGACTTAGAATCACCTATTATTAACGGAATCAGCAAAAAAATTCAGTTAAAAAGCTTAATTTTGAGCAAAACGGCCCCTTAAAAACCCAAAAACGGGTGGTGGCACCTCCCGTTTTGCACTGACACCGCCTGTTTTCGGCACTTTTCCGGGAGCTGTTTTGGACCCACGGGCGCCCGGAAAATTTTTTTTTGACAAATTCATTAATAATAGGTGTTTCTGAATAGATTAAAACAAAAATTGAAAATCAATAAACAAACACTTTAAAATTTTGATGTTTTCAACATTGGGCCGCCGTTATCATGCGCTCATTTTTCGATGTGATTTCGCATAAAGTGCATTTTACTAATTAGAGTAAGCTCTTATTTTTGAACATGAGATCAGGTAGGGGCAGATTAACTGACACGCTGTCTTTAAAAATAATTGCAGATTATTTCATATTTTCATAATCTTGGCCGAAGGGTTATTGTGAAAATTAGCTACTCACCGTCACTCACTGGCGCAATAATAGAACCCATCTGTGTATCCGGGTCACTTCTTTGAAAAGTATTTTTAAAAAATCAGAAAAGCCCAAGTTGCAAGTGCGCTCTATTGAACAAGCGTGTTAGGAGCTTGTCAACAGGTTCTCGGCACGAAGAACCGCAGTAAATGCATGAAAATCAAAATAAAGTGAATCCCAAGCTGGGTTGAAATTATCTGCGTTTACAGTACATGGAATTCTCAAAAAAACCAAATGGAGAAGAAGCGTATGGAAAAGCTAACATCAGCAAACATTTATGTTTTAAAAATGGAAAAACTGAAACTTTGAAAACATTTATGAGAATTGTAAGCATTTTTAAATGAATATCTTAAAGAGACAAAATTACAGATTAAGGCGGCTAAATGGCCTAACAATTGCAAACACTCTCACATTCGGGTGCTCTCTTGCGTGCAACCGCCCAGATAGGCCATTTCACCACCTTACAAATGTGTTCTTTCGTGTCCTTCAAAAGGACATTTGGAAAATGTTTTTTGTTTGTATAGGTTTTAAAATATTATGAAGAAGACGATGTGGAATTGAAACCCAAAATCAGTAAAGAATCCCTTTAAAATAAAAAAAATAATCTCTTTTAGAACATCCGTATTCATTGTAAATTATCTCAAAAAAAACTGCTCAAATATGAGGAATCGTCTAGACAAAAAAAATTAGTCTCCCATGTCTAGTTCAAAAAATGAGCAAATTTTTCCGACACTGAACACACGGCGTTAAATTTTCAGAGCTGTCCCCGCCAATTCTCCCATGGGACAAATTTACGACAAGGACACCCGTTTTTTCGGTCCTTTGTCTCCAACAAGCAGAATGTTTCATGTTCCTCCCGTCTTCGTCCCAATTCCTTATTTTTTTTGTCTTACATAGAATGTGCATCTTTATCAAACGAAAATCACATTTGTCTTCTTGACACATTTTTTCTGTCTCCTTATTCAAAAATGGATGCTACAATTTTTCTTTATTTAGGGGAAAAAGAAGCGAAAAATTATTGTGGGAAAAGTGATCTGGGGTTAAAAGTCAAATTATCAATGCCAAAATATTTTACGTTGGAAAAAAAAACTTAACTAGAGCTTTAACTCCAGAGCTCCACATTTTCAAAAAAGAAAGTTCATTGCATACAATTCTGGAACTCAATTTTAAGGGGATTGTTGTGTCGTGCAACAAAAAACAGCTTTTCTATCACTGCTTTATTGCAAACACAAACTATATATACTACGAAGAACCAAATCAGGGTCGAAGGAAATGTGGGGGAGAAAATAATTACAAATAAAAAATAAATAATATAAATTTCAGATATGGGGTTACGGTAGATATAATAATTTATAAGTCTGATTGACTTAACAGGGTTAAAGGAGGGCTTTACGAAGCTAATGAATGCGTCTGGGATGAAAATAGACTTCATTCTCATTCCGAATCTGTTTTTAAAAATTTCTAAAACCACCTAGAAGCCGAGAAAACACCCCTTAAAACAATGGCCTAGAAAAAGGGGTCATCGGCGAAAGCTAGTCCGCAGGCATGAAAAGTCCAAAAAAAATGAAAAAAATATTTGTTAAAAAAGGACTAATATAAGCATTCTCCATAACTATTTATTAACGAAACATGAAAAAAGCTGATAGAAAAAAGTTCGGCCAGGTGGACACTTTTTCTAGTCCATTGTTTTGAAGCTCATTTTCTCGGCTTCTATGTGGTTTTAGAAAATTTTAAAAACAGATTTGGAATGAGAATGAAGTCTATTTTCATTTAAGGTACATTTAATATCTCCGTAAAGTCCTCCTTTAAAATTCCCATTTTTTGAAAATTTAATAATTGAGAAAATAATTGAGAACCATGACAAAATAAATCTAACATTCAACACCGAACAGAAATAAGACGTAGATTGTAAATTAATTGAAAAATTCCAGAAAAGGGTTTAAAAGGTATTAATTCTACTATCTCTCTCGTGATTTTTCTCATTTATTATACGATGTTTTGAAAGTCAGTTGATACTGCAAAAATTAAAAACATCAAGAAACCTCAAAAAGTTTGAACAAAATTGCATTGAAGATTCGAAAAATATTGAAGAAAAAACAATTGAATGCGGAAAAAGACTCAACTGCAGAAAAATGGCCGTAAAATTGAGAAAGTAATCCAATGAGGTTTACAGATATATAGTGTGTGGTAATCAGGTTTCTTCTTCTGTCTTTAAATGTTTTTTTTGTTCTTTTGAGTTGTTTTCGTCCAAGATGGAAAGAAGGACGGCTAGGCTTTTTCTCGAGTTGAACGGAATGAAGATGTAACAGGAGCAATAGAATTATCTGAGAATGTCATTTTGTGTCGTTATAGTGTTGAATTCATTCTCAGGGGTTATTGACACATATTTTGCATAGATCGTAAAAAATGTAGATTAATCCTTTTCGTGTAACAAAAAAGAAAATTGAGTCGAAAACTGCAATTATTGTATTGTTTTAAAGGAGGGCCTTACGGAGCTAATGAATTCTACTGGGATGAAAATAGACTTCATACTCATTCCAAATCTGTTTTTAACATTTTCTAAAACCAACTGGAAGCCGAGGAAACGCGCCTCAAAACAATGGCCTAGAAAAGAGGCCACCGGCGAAAACTAGTCCGCCGTCGTGAAAAATCAAAAAAAAATTGAAAAAAACATAAAAAAGGACTATTATACGCATTCTTCATAACTATTTATTAACGAAACACGAAAAAAGCTCATAGGAGAAAGTTCGGCCAATTGGTCCCTTTTTCTAGGCCATTGTTTTGATACGCGTTTTCTCGGCTTCTAGGTGGTTTTAGAAAATTTTAAAAACAGATTTGGAATGAGAATGAAGTCTATTTTCATTTAAGGTACATTTATTATCTTTGTAAATCCCTCCTTTAAGGCACTGGATTCATAAAGTGTATTATTTTTTGGCAAATTTTATAGATGGAATTGAACTTTGGATGAGCAAGACAAGCTGCTGAATCAATGGATCTTCTGCCCACGACGTCGCGACGAAGGAAGGGACAATACTTATTTTTATGATTTGGAAATTCATTATCTTTTAATCGCCAAGTACGCAATAAAAGCACGCCACAAGAAATTTTCAACTGAGCTTGTATACGTTACACACCTGAGGCCTAAGCATTTTTCTCATTTTTTGGTTTAAGATTGGGCTGTTATTCTCAAAAAGCGCCGATCTGATAGGAGTAGTTAAGAAAACCTTTAAAATTAATTTTTAGAAACATTTGTTTAGGTTTAATTTTCGAAAAAACAAATTGAGGAATAGACGTCGTTGATTTTAGGAAAATGAAATCTTAAAGTTTTTCAGAAAGTTCCCAACTTGAGAAGCTCCGTTTCATCACAACACACTAATCTTCATTTATCTTGAGGAAACAAATACTTTTTTTTTCAAATCTTTGATTGTTTTTATATTTTTTTTACGTGAACCCCTTGGGAATTCAATTTAAAAACCGATTAGTTCAAATTTTTCCCCCGAAACAAAAAAAAAAGGTTTCTTTATTTTTTCCGAGCAAAATTGTGAAAAGTGTTCCGTTTTAAAGAAAGTGAGTTCCCTCTCCCCAACATTTCAAAATTCGCCTTCTTATATTCTTTAAGGAACAATTAAAGAGAAAAAAATGGAAAACAGCGCAGCAGCAGCATATGAGAAAATTGACAAAACCGTCACCGAGAATCTAAAAGCGGCTCGTGAAATTTTGATACGTTTGGCGCTCGATGAGGAGGAGAAGAGCTCCAGTAAAAGTCTCACTTCGGCGAGGAAGACTATTTCGATTTCGGAGTTTTCTGCAGCACCGGGTCAACGCGCTGGGCCGCCGGTGGTTGTGAGATGTCCGAATGATTCGCCGATGATGAAGGGAAGAAAACCCAAGATTTCAAAGATTAATGGGATTAGAAAACTGTTAGTTTCAGGGTTGATTTTTTTTGAAATATGCTTTAGTAACAATTTTCAAACTGATATGGAACGTTCAGTAAATAAATTTTAGTTAATTTTAAAAAGAATCTTCAATCTAAATTTGTTCATAGGCTGTTTTTTCACAGAAATTTAAAAAAAACTTAAATTTAACTTAAAGTCAATTTGTCACAAACTGGTTTGAATGAGCTATTTCAGAATCGGTCGAAATTGGTATTTTCGGCAAGGTCTCAAACAAAACCTCTCAAACAAAATGTTGAAAACCTGTTTTTTAACCTCAATAAAAATGAATTCCTCTGAAAATATAAGCAAAGGGAACTTTTCAATTCACAGAGACTTCCCCGATGCTCAACTAATAAATACAACTAAAAGTTTCACCAATGCAAATGATATAATTAACGACGATCGAAGAGGACTTGAACCTTTGTGTAATATGTCAAACATGTAAGTCACAACGATACTGTAGCTTAAAGGAGGGCTTTACGGAGATAACAAATGTACCTTAAATGAAAATAGACTTCATTCTCATTCCAAATCTGTTTTTAAAATTTTCTAAAACCGCCTAGAAGCCGAGAAAACGCACCTCAAAACAATGGCCTTGAAAAAGGGGCCACCTAACTTTTTCCTATGAGCTTTTTTCGTGTTTCGTTGATAAATAGTTATGAAGAATACTTATATTAGTCCTTTTTTAATGTTTTGCATTTGTTTTTGGATTTTTCATGCTTGCGGACTAGTTTTCGCCGGTGGTCCCTTTCTGTAGGCCATTGTTTTGAGGTCTGTTTTCTCGGCTTCTAGGTGGTTTTAGAAAATTTTAAAAACAGATATCGAATGAGTTTGAAGCTTATTTTCATCCGAGACGCATTCATAATCTTCGTAAAGCCCTCCTTGAAGGATATGACTCGAAGCATTACAATTCGGAAAACAGCAGTCATGAAAGCAAGTGATATAGAAAATACATTCGCTTCTTTTATACCTACGCCGAATTAAAAAAAAACATGTTCTAGGGAAACTTCGAATATTCGTAGCGATAAGCCAGATAGCTTGTTCCCAACCGCTAAATTTTGCCCAAGACTGTTGAGAAAGAAGGATGTTCCTCCAAATGTTCTGCAATCCGAGCTGGTCATGTGCCCATCGATTACAACAAATAACATGAGTTATGGTATGTGATCTCGCAATTCTCAGGGGAAAAAAGTATGTTTAGAAACGACGCACATGACTGAACGTTTCGAACCATTGGATAGTTTGAACAATGTGAAATCTGAAGAGAAAATCTCAAGAAAACCGGATGATATGTTTCCAAAAGCGAGTTATTTGTCGGGTGAGAAGGATAGAGGAAAGAAAATTGTGAGAATTTCGGGAAGTGATGAGTCGGTGTCCATCACAAAACGTTCCAAAAATGCAAAATCTACTGATACGGTGTCGAGTGATGGAAGCTCGTTGAGTGAAACACAGTTGCCGATGGTAAGTAGGTGGATCAGTTTTCTTTTCAGGAAACCCAAGCTTTGCTCTGTTAGCGCTAACGCGTTAGAACTGTAGAAGTCTGGCTTACTAGCAATTAGTTTTTTAAATAATATCCTTCTTCTAGACTTTCTTCTCAACCGATGGAACCATGCGAATGCTTCTGACAAAAGTAGACAAGGGAAAGAAGGTCACGGCACATATTACGGTACAAATTCAATTTTTTTTTCTCACAAATTTCCTTTTTTCAGCCATTGGTAAAAAAACAAAAAATCACGTCGGATGAAGAGTAAACCTAATAGAAAGTTTCGAAAATTAATCAATGTCTTTCAGAATCTTCCCACTCGTTCCAAGACAATTGGTATCGGATCACAAATTGGATCTGGCGTGTAGAAGTAAATTCAATGCGAAATTCACCATTGGAAAACATTCGGTTGACATTTCGGGGCTTTTTAAGAACAAGAAGCTGGAGTTGGGGAACTTGGAGAAGTTGATTGTGAATGGGCAGTCTTATAAGTGAGAATTGATCGTAAATAATTAACAATTCACCTTTGGGATTTTCAGGATTTGATCGGGTGATTTTCAACTAGTCCTTTTGAATAAATATCTCGAAATACACTGTGTTACTAACAAAAAACAATGTTTTATTCCACGCGACCCGTACATCTGACAATTAGTATCCAATCCATGTTTAACAATATCAACAGATTTTGCTCCAAAATTCCAATTTAGGCAGTCTCGGCGATGGCTTCTTTTGGAGAGATAGTCAAGGTTTCCAACTTTATGAAATCTTCAGGATCGTAAATGACACGGACGATGAGAGAGCAGCTGGGGCACGTGGCAACATCTTCACCCATTTCGAGCATTTCTCTGGAAAACTAATATTCAATTTTTCATTTGTTTCTTAACAAACCTCGCAATTTCGAAACGGTCTCCACATGGACATGGGTAGTGATATACGTCTTTTTCCTCGTCGAACTCAAAATCTTCGATCTCAACTTCGTCGTGGAAGACTGACATTTTTATGGAGAGATTACCTGGAAAAATTAAATTGTCAACAAAAACGCATTTTCGACCTAAATTTTAGAGCGAATTAAGGCGTATGACTCAATTTTTATAATTAAGAATATAGGTTAACAGAGAAAAATCTTTAAAAAAAGCAAAAATCAGGTGAAAAAATAAAAATATATTGCGAAAATAAGAATGTGTGCATTTTCAAGTCGTGGTGTTTGCAGATAATGCACTAAAAACTACAGTAACTGACGACATTTGGATTCGAAAATTTTAATTTTTATTCAGAATTTTTCCTAATTTCGAATTCTTGAATAATTCAGGCTCAAGCTTCTCATTTACAACATATATTTAAAATTTAAAAAAAAGAAGTGTGTTTTTAAAATAATTTGATACTATTGATATTTCTTAATAATTTTTTCTTAAAAATTGAGCTATTTTTCTCAAAAACAATATCAAGATTCTAGCAGCATGAATCGACACGGATCTGAACAGAATTTCGATCCATCAGAATTTCCACATCAAATTCGGACCACGACAACGTTTGACAAAAAGGTAGAAGTGGATACAACAGCGCGGAAGAAGCTTTTGGAATCTTTAGAAGCAGTTCTGAGACAGTGGGATGTGGAAGAACGGCAAGGAAGTGCAGTGGCGTTGCCAATAGTAAAACGGTGAGTTGTTTCAAATTAAAAACTCGAAAAAAGTTTTAAAATATTGAAGAATCGCTCAAATAATGGAAGAAGGATACATAGAATTCTTAAAAAAGGATCCAGACCCGTTGGACGATCGTCATCCGCACCGTACACATCCTGCAGCAGCTTTTGGACATTTGTTGAAGATTTTGTTCAGACATGATGATTTTATGAACAAATTAGTGATCTCGTATATTCTTGGAAGAGATGATGAGCTTAGTACACAGTCCTGCCGACTTTTACTAAATTGTATTCCGGGATTAGATTCGAATGTTGTTTTTTCGGTGAGTCGGGGATTTAAAAAACATGTTCACAAGACGACGATTATAAAATTGTTGTTTCATTTTGAAAACTGATCACAAAATTATAAAAAAATAATTTTTTCCTTCAGGAACCCGATGATTTCGTACCACGACTATATCAATGGGCTCGGGATTCGACAAACGAATGTCGTCAAGCCTATGCAATGGGACTTCTTGCAGCAGTTCTCGAAGTTCAAGATAATGCTGTGAAATATCGAGCAGAGAATGCACAATTGGTACCGATTGCATTGCAAAGATTAAAGGAATTGAAGGTGGGAAATATTAAAAATTAGAAAAACAAACAAAACTCGATATTTAAACATTTTTAGTAGTTCGAATAAAAAAGTAGTATAAAAAAAACAAACAAAAAAATAATTTGCAATTTTTAAAACATGTCAGTTTCATTTTTGCAATCGAACTAACCATTTAAAAATTGATTCGTTCAAAAAATAAAAACCCTTGAACAGTGTTTCAAACACAAATTTCGTTACCTTGCAGGATCGTCATCAGAAACAATTTGAAATTGAAAATGTTGGTCCAAGACAGCAGCCGTCTGAAAAATATCCGTATACAAAGTAAGTCTAAGAAAATTTATCCAAAAATTAGTTTTTTGTTTTCAGTTTCAGTCATTTGGTGGCAGAAAATGCTGCTAATCAAGAAGAAGGAAGTTCTGCAACAGAACCAACGGAAGCCCATCCACCAATGAAAAAACGGAAAATCGAAGTAGTTTTTCTTTTTGAAAAGTTCTTTTTAAAAATCGGAAAAATTACAGGAAGATGGAATTCTGGCTAGCACGTCAATGGGTGGTGGCAGAATCCCGTCATTCAGCTCGCTTTTGAATTTGGACAATTCAAACAGTAAATGGGACATTTTGCAGCCTTTTTTAATTGGAACACATCAAGTTTATCCGATGACGACTAGTATGTATCAACGGCTGATTTTGCAATTTTTAGGACCGACTGGGGAGTATCAAGATGTGAGTAAAGATTTAAAAAAATTAATTTATTAAAAATAATTTAGTTAAAAAAAGGGGAAAAAACAAATATTCAAGAACTCGCGAAACTATAAAAAATAACTTGTTTTTCAGCTTCTCAGCATGACTTACGAAGGAAATGCATTGGATTTGATTATGGATTACATCGATTTGGAAAAGGCGAAAGATGTTCGCTTGACTTTTGATGCTTTGAAGGTAATTTTTACAAAACTTTAAAAACAATGAAGAAAGAAAGTATTGAAACGCTATCACAAATTAAATGCGTTTCTTGAAACTCCATGCTACAGCCAGAATTTTCTGGCTTAGAATTCCTAAATTTAATTTTTTTTTAAAATTTATAAAAGAGCTGATTGAATATAGAAATTGTAATAGATTTTTATTGAAAAAAGTGTTGAAATTTAAAAATTTTCAGTCAGTCGATACTCATGGAAAATAAACGAAATTGATTTTATATTAGAGTATTTATAAAACACTAATTTCAGTATCTAACTTCTCTTCTAGTCCACCGAAAATTTGCGCTAGAATTTGTGGCCCGTGACGGCGTTCAAGCCCTTCTTCAAATTCCAAGAACATCACTGGCTTCTGTCGGAGTGGTGACATCACTTTACTATATTGCATACAATTCGGATGTGATGGAAACAGTGTGCCAATTAAAGGATGAAGTCGTTGGTGAGGTTGTTGATTATGTTCTTTGGTGTTTAGAACACAGCCACGAAAGTGGAATGGCAAGTGCAGCGATGTTCTTTGCTCATGCCGTTTATTATAAGAAAATTTTGGAAAAATTTGATGAGCTGGATGGAGCGAGAAAGTTGTGTAATTATGTAAGCTTTTTTTTCGAAAAAAAATTTTTTTAATTGGCATTTTTTGCAGCTTTCAACACTTTCGATGCTTCAAGAAGGAGCAGCGGATGAGAGTTTTGCTTTGTCAGAAGAACAGATTCATACAAGCACCCAATGCGTGAGAAATGCGTGTAATGCGTTGAGAAGGTATTTGATTACAAATTTCAGACAATAATTTATGCAAATTTCAGCTATACAGCCGCCCATTTGTTCGTGAAATTAGAAACTATTCGAAAGTCGCTAGGGCATAAACATTTTGTTGGAATGTCGTTTCCATCGTCACTTATGACGGATACTCCCGCTTTTAAGGTTATTTTTTATGACTTTCGGAAATTGGAAGTATCTTAAATGTGACTGAATATAAAATTGAAAATTTTGACTAGGAAAGGCATTTTAACATAAAATTGAAATTTGATTGAGACCTATTGTAAATGAAAGGTCTTAATTAGTATAGTAAGTGACCAAAATTTTACGATCCACTTTTACCGTTTTCCTGAGATATGGCGTCCGATGTAATGTGTGCTTTTAAACGAGTCTGCAAAAATTGAGACATTTTTCGAAACATCATAACCTTTGAAGACATGAACCAAATTTTACATATTATAGCTCATTTAATAGAGAAAATTATTGGCTATAAAACTATGATGGTAACTATTTGTAAAAATGAGATTTAAATGCATAAATATTGCAAAAACTGAAAATTGTCAAAAATAAAAATAGCAAACCACCATTTCAAAAAAATGGGGCAAGCCTGATTTTATGATTTTCGAATTCTACGGGTTGAGTTACGTACAAAAATGCTAAATTAGATATAGCTAACCGTTCAGTTACAAAAGTTACAATGCAAAATAATGTGATTTTTGGTACCATACCTATTTCATGTGGAACTTTTAGAGCTGAAACATAATTTATATTTAACCGAATGCTGAAAAAAACAATTTTTGATGGTTTTCACCTTTGCAGTTTTGTAAACTTTTGATTTTATTCCTTATAATAGTCACAGAAGGTGGAAGGTATAAATTGCGTGGAATTTTTCCCAATTCAAAGTTTGAAGAGCCATAACTTGGTTCAATATCGATAATAATGGCTAAAAATTTGAAATGTTTATAATAACATCACTCTTAGCCAACGCAACCAATTTGCCCAAGTTTGGTAGAAATTTTCTGAAACTCATATTCTTCGTCCCGAAACAACTTCTAGAAAACAGATTTTTCAAAAAATATGTACGAAAAATTCTTAATTTTGTTATATTAACTCAGAGTGATGTTATTATAAATATTTCAAATTTTTAGCCATTATTATCGATATTGAACCAAGTTATGGCTCTTCAAACTTTGAATTGGGAAAAATTCCACGCAATTTATACCTTCCACCTTCTGTGATTATTATAAGGAATAAAATCAAAAGTTTACAAAACTGCAAAGGTGAAAACCATAGAAAATTGTTTTTTTCAGCATTCGGTTAAATATAAATTATGTTTCAGCTCTAAAAGTTCCACATGAAATAGGTATGGTACCAAAAATCACATTATTTTGCATTGTAACTTTTGTAAGTGAACGGTTAGCTATATCTAATTTAGCATTTTTGTACGTAACTCAACCCGTAGAATTCGAAAATCATAAAATCAGGCTTGCCCCATTTTTTTGAAATGGTGGTTTGCTATTTTTATTTTTGACAATTTTCAGTTTTTGCAATATTTATGCATTTAAATCTCATTTTTACAAATAGTTACCATCATAGTTTTATAGCCAATAATTTTCTCTATTAAATGAGCTATAATATGTAAAATTTGGTTCATGTCTTCAAAGGTTATGATGTTTCGAAAAATGTCTCAATTTTTGCAGACTCGTTTAAAAGCACACATTACATCGGACGCCATATCTCAGGAAAACGGTAAAAGTGGATCGTAAAATTTTGGTCACTTACTATACTAATTAAGACCTTTCATTTACAATAGGTCTCAATCAAATTTCAATTTTATGTAAAAATGCCTTTCCTAGTGAGCTTTTTTAAAATTAAAATGTTCAAATTTTCAGTCTATGAAAATACACGAGGAACACATTTGGGAATGCCAGAAAGTGCTGGTGAACATCAATCGGCTTACGAATGGAACATGGAAACCGATTGAATTACTCAAAAGATTTGGTGCAATTCGATTAATGATCAGCGTGCATGTTTTGTCCAGAGATTGGAATCCGTCGACCAGCGGGAAGTGAGTATTTTTTTAAATGAAATTTGATATTTATTAAAGTTGAGAAAAAAAGGATTTTGAGGAAAAATGACAATTTCTTTCTCACAAAAATTGCAAAGGCATATTTTGGTTTTCTATGAATGTTTATAACAGTATACCTTTTCAGGTCTGAAATGTCAATCAACGCATTGGAAGTAATGGCAATTTGTAGTTGTTTGACAAGATGTCAAATGGAATTGTTGGAGACTTATACACACGTTCATTTTCAAACAGAGGGAATTACGTAAGTCTTCATGTTCCAGCTTAAAAATTGGTTTCAAATTTCAGAGCGCTATTTGAAACAGCATTGGGAGAAGAATTTGATGATGAAGGATCGGTTCGAATTGCAGCGTTGAAAGTGTTGATCATTGGGTTGAGTGTTCATTCCGAGGTTTATAAGAAGATGGATGTTTTGCCACCAAAAGTGCAAGGAAGACGATCGAAATTGGTATCCACATTGCCAGCTAGAACACATTTGGATAAAATGTGGGCGGCGGCAAGGAAGGCGGATGGGATTATGGTAGGTTTTTACTTTACTTTTCTGAGATTTCGAATTTTTATCTTAAAAATACTTATTCTTCAGATTTTGATTGAATTGATCAATGCAAAACTTCCAATAACCGACGCGGATGTGATTCGAACACATGCATGTCATGCCTTAGCAGGAATGGCAAGAAACGAACAAGTAAGACAACTTTTGTCAAAATTGCCGATTATTGCCAACAATGTGCTGCAAGGTAACCACCCCTCTTTTATTTTGAAACCAAAATATTTTCTTTCAGTTTTAATGCGGGAACCAGTTGCGGAAGATAAACGGGTAGAACACGCGGAGTTTTGTAGAAAAGCGATGGAGTTGTTGCAAATTGTAACAGGGAAGAATATGCAAGAGAGACAGGCGAAAGATTTGACACAAGAGAAGATGCATAAGCATTGGATTGTTGAGAATACGAAGATTAGTTATAATGAGAAGGAGTTGTTGCAATGTATTCAAGAGCATTTGATTAGGAAAGGATTGACGGGGACGGCGGCGTTGTTGAGACATGAAGCCGAGTTGCCGGATATGCCAGCGAGTAGAGTTCCTCCAACTCCGGTCAAATTGAATCCTTTGGTGAGTTGGGTTTTAAATATTGAAAAATTTCTGGATTGCATTATTTCAAGAATTTTCTCGGTTTTTTATAGATAAATCCATTAATTACCCTAAAAAGAATTAAATATTTGTAGAGTTTTCCAAATAATATCATATATTTTTTTCCAGCCGAAGAATGGAACAAGCTACCAACAATTATCTATTAAACCAACATGCAAATCAGCTTCACCTCCTCTTGAACCATTGGCAGAATTTGAGACTTCTTCAGTTCTTTCAAATAAACGCCCAACATCCGCAAATGCATCAACGTCGTCATCTGGGGAAACGAATGTTAACCCGAATGATGCAGTTTTTGCAACGCCAACGACTACAAGAAACACAGGAAAATCTGTGGCAAATCGTAAGCACGAAATATTGAACATTATATATTTTTTTAAAACTCTGGTTTTCAGGTTCATCTGCCGCATTTCCGAAAAAGTTTTATATCAGCCCAATGAAGCCGAAAATATCGATTCAAAATACGGAGAATCAGTTTAATGTAAAGCCGTATAGAACGTTGGATGATATTCTGACGGAGTATTTCAGGTTGGTAATTTTGAAAGAAAAGTGAATGAATTTTAAAAATTGATGACTATATGAGATACTGAGATTTTTTCGGTAGATCAAAACTAACTTGCGTGATACAAAAATTTTAGTTGACAATAGGAAGTTTAAAAATCACAAAAAAACGGTTTTCAGGCAGCAACATTCGCACTGTAATAACCCAGTAACAACATGCCCACCATTTTCGCTCTACTATCCGCATAAGTGCCCAGAAACGAGCAGTCTTGGAAGAATTACATCAAACATCGCTCATCGATTATCGATTAGAGATATTGGACTACAAAGGGGACGGATGCCTTCCACATGGCAGGATGAAAGATATGTCTTCGGAAGATTCAGACCGTCGAGAATTATTCATGAACACGAAGAAACTTATAGTTGTTCGGCGTTTTCGGTACTGTTTCTTGTTTTGAATTCTGCACATAATTCTACATTTTCAGATCGATGATGAGCATTTGATAATTGGTGTCTTCTCTGGAGAAGTACATTGGATGAACGTAGAAACGGGAAATGATGAATCGGTCACAACTTGTCATAACAGCGCAATCACTCATATTGAACCATCATCTGATGGAACAATGCTTCTTACCTCTTCGGCTTATGTACGACCACTCTCCGCATTGTGGAAATTGGGACATGCTATGGAACGTGTTCGATATTTCAAAAATGATTCATTTGTCAAATTTTCAAACCTTAGTTTGGATAGGATTATTGGAACGTATGCTGGAACTGCGACGGTAACAAACATTTTGAAATTAAGAAAATTGTTGAGATAAATGGCCGAGGACTAGAAACCCAACCCAGAGGGACTAGCTTCCCAAAAATGTGTTTCTAGGCCACCATCTCGGGCGTCACATTAGTTTTGTTGTGAGAAGGCAAGCAAGCTCGTTTTTAGCCAGTTTTGGGCTGTTTTTGTTGTTTCTAGTTGAGAACTAGATTCGCCTAGCTGCGGCTAGTATTTTATTTTGTTCTTTGCAAATAATTAACCTTTCTTTCGTAATTTATTCTTGTTTTATAATTAATAAATCTTCTTGAAAATAATTCGCGTTTATTTTTGTTGTTTAAAGCTGGTTTTCATCCACTCGCATCTCTGTGAACCTAGTTTATACAAGGGACACCACTTTACTTGGGGGCCGAAGCCGTTCAGAGTTGGAAAACCGCTGAAATAGCAAAATTTTCGTGTTTTTGAGAGTTTATTGATTTTTCTTGAATTTTTTCGCATTTTTTTGCCGTTTAATTTCGAATTTTTGTACGTTCGGATTTTGTTTGGTCTTCACCTAGAGGTTGACATTAAACAGACCGTCTGGGCAAATTATTTGAAATCTTCGTCGCCGTTTTTTTCGTTTTTTTCAAGTTCTGTTGTTTGTAGCCATTTACAAACACTGAGACCGAGAAATTCGTTAAAATTTGAATCGTCGGATCGTTTCACTTTTGTTCTTCTGTGGAAAGAGTATAAATACTGAGATATTTGTATATCTGGAAATAGAGCTATAGAATAAATTTGAAAATTGGAAAGATGTCAGCGTCCTCGTCTTCGTCAAGGAACATGGTCGTGCCGAGAGATGGATTAGCAGTTGCATCTGGTTCGGGAATGTCAAATGTTGGTGAGCAGTTGAAAAATGATGTGAAGCGTAAAGAATTGGAAGATTGTTTGGAGAACATGGATCAGTTGTTGCAAAGAGTCTTCGATGAGGTAAAGTCGATGGATGATGCAAAATGGTCGAAAAAGGAGATCGCCAAGAAGCAAAGCGTCTGTCAGTCAACAGAAAGGTTGCAAGAGGTTGCGGGTGATATTTTGAAATTGTTTGGAGAGAAGTTTGGAGTTTGCAAAATCTTGGTTGTGGAAAAATTATTGAAAACTTTTTGGAGAAAAGTTGTGAAAGCTGAAAAGATTGCTGAAACTCAAACAAGAATGTCGAAAACGCAGAGAGAAACTATGTTCGAAGGAATGAAAGAAGGTTTTGATGTGTTGATGGAAAAATTGGAAAACCTGAAAGAGGATCAGGAAGATGAAGCTGAAAAAGTAGGCGCAAATGTTGAATACCTGGAAGAGTGTAGAAAACTTTGGATATTTTTGAGAGCTATGAATATTGAAAATACGGAAAAGCTTGCGATTTGTATGGAAGCAAAGTCAGCGGAAAATTTGAAACTTTTGGAAGAAGTGGAAAATGAGAAAGCTGTTAACAGAGAGGCTTCAGATGCAAATGCAAAATTGATGTATGATATTCAACAGAAGGTTGTGGAAGTGCACGAGTTGCATGAAAAGCTGAAATTGATGGAACAAAGTCTGAATTTGGCAAGAAATGAAATTTCTTCGGCTGAAAAAGAAAATGTTGCCAAAAATTTTTGTGAATTGAAGGAGAATGAAAGAGAAGTCATTGAAATGCTGAGTAGTGTGAATATTCGCAATGGAGATCAATTGGCAGATATTTTGATGAAGTTGACGAATGATTCAAATGCTAAGGAAATTCTTGAATTGGAAAATGAAAAGATTTCGTTGCAGTTGGTTGAAATGGATAAGGAAAAGCATGATATTAGATTGAAACTGGAAGATGTCCAGATGGAAATGGAACAATGGAAGGAGAATTGTGAGAGGTTGAAAGGATTGATAAATGATTCTTCTAAATCGGAAAAATTGATGGGTCATGTTCGTCAAAAATTGATCAGTTTGGCAAATGTACCAGGAACACCAATACCGAAGCCTAGGAGCATGATACTCACGAAAGTTGAACCAATTCGAGTTCCAGAAGTCGCTGAAAGTGTGATAAAAGCTGAAAATTGGGCTCGTAAACATTTTGTGGAAGATGGAAATTTTGTTCAAAAGTCTGAAAATTTCGGAAACATTAATGAGAATGTTAAGAAGAATGAAGATATTGTTCAAGAAACTGGAGTGTCGGACAGGAGCAAGTTATCTGATGAATTGTATTTAGTGAGAAAGCAGATGAGCTTTATGGAAACAACGTTCAGAGTAAATGCGTTGCCGGATCCAAAAGCATATACTGGAGATGATGACAGAAACTTTGGAAGTTTTCTGACAACGTTCAAATCTAAGTATGGGAAACTTATGGAGAAGGATGAAGAACTGATGACAATTTTGGAGGAAAGATTTTTGGTTGGAAAAGCACTCCACGTGTTTAGAACCATTCCGAAGAAAGATTCATTTGATGAAACAATGTTGGAATTTCAAGAGAGGTTGAAGAAATCAAGAAGCAGTATTTCGTTCTCGTCGATGCGAAAACTTGATCAACTGCATATTCTGGAGCACCAATCGATCAGAGATTATTGTTTGTTGATTGAAAAGTTGTCAAGAGAAGCTTTTGATATGGACGATGAGAAAATCGCACCATTAAAAGTGACGAAATTGTTGAAAGCAGCTCAAAGAGATCAGACGTTGCATTGTATTTTGAATATGAAGAGAGTAGAAGTTGATGTGAAAGATCAGTATGAGACGTTGAAGAGGATAGCGTTGGAGTTTGAAGAGGAAAATTGGATGAATGGAAATCAAATGGGATATTCTGATAATTTTGAAAGGAGTAGAAAATGGGATGTTAACAGATTGAGTCATCCTGGTGGAAGAAAATGGGATGTTAACGGTTCTAGCCATCCTGGAGGAATGAAATCATCACCGGTTTCTGGTTCAAATGCTGTTCCAGTAGGATCAATGGATGAATTGAATGGAAATGTGCCAGTTGAAAGCAAATTTGGAAGAAATTGTTTCAAATGTGGAAAACCTGGGCATTATGCTGCAAGATGTCAGGAAAACAATAAAGTTGCACATGCACACGGAATAATTTGTGATGAGAAAGCACTGCGACAGGGAAATCATGCTGTAGCTGGAAGCCTAGTACTCGAACAAGCTAAAATTCTTGGAAAGGAAGTCACAATTATTATCGATAGTGGTTCAGAAGTTAGCTTGTTGTCAACCAAAACATGGAGCAGAGTCAAGAAAGGAAACTTGACGGATGAGAAGTTTGTGGAAAGTCCATCGGATAAGAATTTGGATGTAATTGATGCGTCAAATACAAAGATGAATATTGTTCACAAAGTTGACGTTCCGATTGAAATCAGGCACAGGAAGAAGAGTGTTTCGTTCCAAGTGTGTGAAAGTAATGAAGAATATGCTGTATTGGGCACAAATTCGTTTGAAAGTTTTGGTATCCGTATTGGTTGGAAAGATGTCGATGAAGACAAGAAGAAAGCTGTTGTGAATGCAGTAAGATTGAAGCATTTTGGTGGAGCTGGAAGTGAAGGAACGCTGCCATTTGGGAAAAATCGTGTGAAGTTGGAGAAGAAGTGTCCATTGAAGGAAGATGTGATGTATAGTAAAGGCATTGTGTCGGGAAGTTCAGTGAAGGACAGGAATGTTGGAAAAGCTGGTGATCGGGGAAGTGAGCAGACAATCGGAGGTCGTGAAAAGGACAAGATAAGATGCAAGAGCAAACCGAGACACAGATGGTCGAAGAACGTGACAAATGTCACAAAACCTTTTGTTATTCAGGTTCCGTCAACAGTCAATCAATTGGATGCAAGTGCCAAGTCAAATCGTCAAATTTTTTCGATTGCCAAGTCACAAGATCAATTTGGGAGATGTTCGGAAGTGGAAACAAGTGTGAATGAGAAGCATCAGGAGAAAGATGTTGAGATTGGAGTGAAACCTCGTATGAAGGCCAAGAGCGTTGAGATGAATGGGCAAAGTGGAAAAAGGGACAGGAACAAGCTGAAAATCGTCAAGGAACAGTCAGTTCAATGTGATAAATGTTCGACCCCATTACCCTTCTACCCGTGTTATTTTATGATGTATCCCAACAGTCAGGAGCCTGTTCTTCTAAAGGAGGGGGATGTTGAGATAAATGGCCGAGGACTAGAAACCCAACCCAGAGGGACTAGCTTCCCAAAAATGTGTTTCTAGGCCACCATCTCGGGCGTCACATTAGTTTTGTTGTGAGAAGGCAAGCAAGCTCGTTTTTAGCCAGTTTTGGGCTGTTTTTGTTGTTTCTAGTTGAGAACTAGATTCGCCTAGCTGCGGCTAGTATTTTATTTTGTTCTTTGCAAATAATTAACCTTTCTTTCGTAATTTATTCTTGTTTTATAATTAATAAATCTTCTTGAAAATAATTCGCGTTTATTTTTGTTGTTTAAAGCTGGTTTTCATCCACTCGCATCTCTGTGAACCTAGTTTATACAAGGGACACCACTTTACTAAATATTTCATTCTTCTAGGTTTATGACACTGAAACTGGGCATGCGTTATCAGCTTACGAATCACAGGAATTCGAAGAACCGAGACATTCGAGAAACATGGCGTCGTTTTCTCCATGTGATCAACTTGTATTAAACGATGGAATGTTGTGGGATGTTAGAACCCCAAATGATGTAAGAAATAATTATTTAAAAAAGAACAATGAAAAAAAAATTAAATGGATTTCAGAGGTTGCACGTTTTTGACAAATTGAATCAATCAACATTGAATGGAGTGTTTCATCCTCATGGAAATCAGATCATTATCAATACTGAAGTCGTAAGTTTTTATCGGATTGATACAAAAATACACTTGAAATCGACTATAGAAACCCCGTTTTTCGACGTAACGGGCTCTTATCATGTTTACAGCCATTTCTTAATAATAAATTGCAGTCCTTACGATTAGGAAAGTAAACTGCCCATTTTATTTTAAAATTTTAGTTGTTTTTTTCTAAAATAATGTTTGTTTCAGTTTGATATCAGGAATTATCGAGTTCTTCACCATGTTCCAGCGCTTGATCAATGTCGAGTGACCTTTAATGCAACAGGGGTATTAATAATCAATATTTTTCTCATTCAGAAATATTTTCTTTTCAGAACATGATGTACGCAGCTGTTTGTGAAGAAGTAGAGCAAGTAGATATGAAAGAGAATCCGGCGTCATCGTCGTTCAGAACATTTGATACTCTGGACTATTCTGTCATTTCTACAATGGACATGAAAAAGCCAATAATTGGGTTGTCAGCATCAAATGGTGATCACATGATGGCAGTTATTGAGAAGCTGAAAACCGTACAAAATGAATTTTCGATGCAATCGGCGTCGCAAGTGAAAATATTTGATGTTGGAAAGTTGAAAGATGCAGAAGATGATGCGGATGAAGGGGATGAGGATGACGAGGAAAATGATAATAATGATGACGACGAGGAAGGTTCGACATCTAGTGAGGACACATTCAATATGGGAACTGATGATGATGACGATGATATGGACGATGATGACGATGATGATATTGGTTCAAGTATGTCTGAGAATGAAATTGGTGTTTTTGAGGCGATTGGAAGGGTCAGTTAAGCGAATAACGCCATGTGGCGGAAAAAATTTAAAACTTGAAATTATTTACAGCTCGGCGCATTGGAGGATGACTTAAGTATTGATGGCGACGATGATTATGATGACGAAGAGAGTGATGAAGAGGAAGAAGAAAATGAAAATGTTGTTGATGGTAGGAGTAGTCCTAGTGATACAGATGACGATGATAGAAGCAGTGGGTGGAGAACACTTTCAGAAAACGGTAATATTTCAAAACAATCCGGAATATGGTTACAGCCAATTTGAAAAATGCAATTTCAACCGACCGATCGCTTAACCCGCGAAATATCTCATATCTTTTCAGACAATCCACAAGACATGGAAAATATCGACGAAAATCAGGAAAATGGAGACGGGGACGATCAGGACAGTAGCTATGAGTAGGCTTTAGAATTTTCATTCTGAAATTCCACAATTATTTTCAGACCGGAACAGGACGACTATAATAGCACTAGTTCGACAGCTCTCAATCCGCATCTTCGACGACGCAATCAGAGTGATCAATAAGTTAAATTTCACGTCATTATTTTTCAGTTTTTTGTTAGCCCCATTCCCACAAATGTGCCCAAATTTTAACCATTTTTGTTCATTGTTAAAAATTATCTATTTATCCCCAACTATTGTTGTTTTGATGTTTTGTTGTTTTTGTTATGGTTCCGTTCTTCCCCCCAGTGCTTTATATTTTAGGTTTTTACAGAAAATTGTATTATAATTTTGATTGTTTTTCGTTTTAGGATGTCGTTTGCTGTTAAATGAGAATAATACACGATTGGAGGAGTAATTTATGTTAGCGATCATTTTTTGCGGTGAAAAGAGCGTAGGTATTGTTCATCGAAGGACGTTGGTGCGGACATGTCACAAAAGTTGTGAACATCCAAGTCGAGCCGCGGAATCTGAAGGAAATATGATTTTTAGTATATTCAATATATATGGGAGTTTTTCGAATTTCCTAGAGATTTTCAAAAAAAAGAAGAAGCAAACCTCAGAACTGTTCCTTGCTAAACCCCTCAACGTATCAATTGTTCCGCCAGTTCGAGCAGTTTCATGAATCACTGTCAAATCGGTCACTTTGCTCACTCGACTGTCATCCATGAATTTCAGTTCACTTGATTTTCTGATTTGACTGTAACTGAATGCCCGATCACGGAATACGACTGGTGGTGTCGACGCCTTCTGAATACATTTATATGTATATTTATTTTTTTTAAATCCTGTTAAAGATGAGCTGAAGTCTACAATTAAATGAGCAAATTTTGGTTTTTAAAAATTAAGACAAAAAGTTGACGAAAAGCAAGAGAATTTGAGAACTAAAACTAAATCTGGTAGCGACAAACGTGGCAGGGTTTTTTTAAAATTTAGACAGGTTAATTAATTTCAAAATCCGTTGTTCAATGTTCAAATCCTACGAATTCAAAATCAGTGAAAGTTAGACAACAGCAATAATTGCATATTTTATCACATTTTTAGCTAACAATTGAAAAAAGTGATCAAGAAAATTCCTGACTTAATCGTTTTCTTTTTCAGTTATTTTATATTTTTTAAAATCTGAACAAAACAATGTACTTGTTGATTGTACTAAAAAATCAATGTTTTTGATGTGGACAACTAACGGTTTGTTCTAAATTGCGTGTTAACATGCTATGTTTGACCCCGCCCTACAATATATAAGTGAGAAAAGCTATGGTCTTCTTCAATGTGTCATCTTTCTGCAGAAGGCGTACCGGATAACTATCCACGTCAATAATTGGAAGGTGATGAGATGCAATAAGTCCCAGAACTAAGCCCCAACGTGAGAAACCCCAAAGAAGAACCCAAAGAAGAACCCAAAACCCAATAAAAGAAACCAGAAAGAACCCAAACCCCAAAACTGGCGCAGACTCCAAAATTGGCGCAAACCTCAAAATTTGCGCAAACCACAAAATTGGCCCAAAACCCCAAAAAAAAACTTACTCTCAGGGTTCCTATCTCTCCTTTTTCAACTTTTATCGCGTTGTCCACGAATTGTGTCATATCTAAATTAGCGAGCTCTTCTTCGGGAATATTGAACTGATCTCCGAGATGCTTGACAAGATTTTTCATTGTCATTCTGTAAAATTTTGCGTTTTCGCTTTTCTATTGCTTTTTATCGTTTGATTTTTATTTTCTTTCAAAAAACGTTTTCCTTCATTTTTTTAAATGATTGAAAACTTCTGAAATTCTAAATTTTAACAATTGCTGCTGGGCGTAAAACGAAATGTTTAACAACTCACTTCTTTCCACCAAACCATACAACAGCGCTAGCAACATTTTCCATTTTCCTTCCAGCATAATGAATCTTTTTCAGTAAGTCTGCTGCGATTTCAATAGCCATTGTGGTCAATGCAAGACCGATTCCAATGTAGACCAATGTGATGAAAAGATAGTCGAAACTTCAGGAAAATTTATTGGATTCTCAGATAATGGTAGGATTTACCTTTTGGGTACAAAATCGCCTAAACCGATCGTTGTCAGAGTCACAAAATTGAAATATAGTGCTTTGAAAAAATCCATTTCTGGCTCGTAAACTGATAAGATTTTTGCGCCAGCTACTAGGTAACAAGTAAAAGTTATTCCTAACGCTATTGATTCCTCAGATTTTCGAGGTTCTTGTTCCTCTTCTGGTTCTTCATCTGGTTCCTCTACTCCTTCTGGATCTTTTGGCTCTTCGCCATTTTTGTCAAATTCTCGAGCAGTCTTCATTTCCTTATCGATCGCCCAGATTTCGGGTGCTTTTCGGGCCGATTTGGCGGGTGAGAGAAAGCGTAGAATACGTATAGCCGAACGGCGTGAAAGTTGGAGGATCCAACGGAGGACTTTCGTGAGAAACATGCCTAAATCAGCGATTGTCAGAAGAGTAAAAGGTACGCCGATTAAGCCGTAGAATATACAGAAGAGACGACCTTCAAAGGTTTCCGGGGCAATATGTCCGTATCCTGGAAATTTAGAATATTCAAAGATTTAAGAATAAGATATTTTCAGAATATCTTTGAAGTTATCTTTAAAATTCAAGTATAGGTACTCTGTCTTTAAAATCTCACCAATTGTAGTGATAACAGTGAACGCAAAAATGACAGAATTCCCAATTGACCATTTCTCAATTGGTTGTTCTTCTGCGATTTCTTCTTCAGGAACTTGAACTGATTTTGAATCAGTTGTTTTTTCAATCCTCCCTTTCGAAACTGCTGAAAATTCGACGGGAACTGGAACATTGGCCTTCGCATAGCAATTATCAATAATGTCAATGTTAAGATGATCGAGTTCATATGAGTCGCAGTTGGTTGAAGCAAATATGGAAAGGATTGTAGATTCAAGACATTCGTGAATCTGGAATCGAGGAAATTTAGAACTTTTATCAACTTTTAATTGTAACCTTTGAGTCGAATTGTGATAATTCTTCGCCTAAATAGACTCGAGCAATTCGTTCTGTTTGGTATGGTGAAGATTGTTGTGTTGAAGGTTGAGATACGTCCCTTTTAATTTGGGAACGTCTGAAAAAGGCACATTTTTTTAAATTAGAATAGAAGTATCAATATTTCAATAACTTTTCTTCTTCACACCGTTTAGTAAAATCGTTTATATTTTCTCTGACGACTTTCCGATTTTCTATCCGTTTGACCTTATCTAAAGCCTCTTTATATTATCATTCCTTGTGTGTTTTATTATTTGATGACATGCTTATATTTTTGATAAAATCCAAGTTCGTTTAAAAAAATTCGTCACGAGACCCCTACTTTGAAACGATTGAAAAACCAAAAAATACTAAACTTTCGATAGAGCTCAGTACTTCAAAGTCGTCATATGTGGTAAATGTTTGAAAACAAATAACAAAAAGAAGAGCTTTTCACAGATGAACCTTCAAAAAAAATTAAAACTTGCATCCTTTCCGGTGATTCCAAATACTGCATCGAAAGCGCGCCAAAAACTGTATACATTGCCACTCCACATATTAGAAAAAGGTGTACAAATAGCGTGGAGACCTGTAATTCTTCCAATCAATTTTCAGCCTGAAAATGCTGTATGAAATATTAAAAAAAAACAACTACCTCTGCAAATTGTGTTTTCAGTGAATCGACAAGAAACATTGCGAATTATTTTGTGTAACGTTAAAGTAAACCTTTTTCAAAAGGTAATCAAAAATTAATGGACAACATACAAGCTTTTCGAATTCTCCCAAAAAAGCTAAAAGAGCTTAGCTTTATAATCGAGCACAAAATGGGAGGGAAGCAGCCACCTTTTTCATTGTTATAAACGAAAAAAAATGGAGGAGATGACATCCGGTGAGAAAAAAAGGATGTAAGTGCTAGTCATTTTTGACTTACCCATTGGTAATTTTCGGCTAGGAACAGCATGTGATGGGTGGTCTGCGAAGGTCTGAAATTTTGGGGGTTGAAAACCTTTTTTTTTTGAAAAATATACATATCGTAAGAAATTGAAAAGTGCATTTATGTTTAGTATTTGCTTTTTGAAAAGTGACTGAGTGACAGGAGGCAGGCTATAGAAAGAGCAGATTTTTTTTTTGAAAAATGTATAGTTTTCGGCATTGGCAACCTTGAAAATTGGGTTTTTGAAATAATTGGTCGAAATAATAATACCATTTTTTGGTCAAGTGTTCAAAGTTTAAAAAAATCGTAGTTCTAGACTTTTTCAGAATTTTTGAAAACTTCGTTAGTTACAACGATCTCAATAAAATTCTAAATCAGTTAGATTTTGATAGGTAAGTTAACTCACAATTCAAAATTCTAAAATTCAAAAACATTGCCATGTTCAGGAAATTTTTCGCGGATCCGCGCACGTAAAAGTGGCGGATCTGCCACTTTGCTATGCGCGGATCCGCCACTTTCATATGCGCGGATCCGCCATTTCAATGGTTACGCGTTGCGGTGTTTAAACATAAATTATTTTTATTTATTTTTCAAAGTTTAATATGTTATTTCGATACGTTACAAGGTTTTTTGAACATGTTCTCGATGAAAGTTCAACATTCTTGCGCAAACGAACTATTTAAAATAAATCGAAGAACTTTCAGAACTATCAAACAATAATTTAAAAAAAGCGAATTTTTCTTGATATAATTGTGTTATAAATTTTTTAAAAATGTTCCACTGATTTTCATTTTACTTACGGTAAATCAAAAGTTTTAAATTCCACCAAAATATATTCGTATTTCTCGTTGAATAAACATCAATAAAGATTTTGAAATTCGAAGAATTATAAATTTCTGTTATATTAAAGGAGAACTTTACGGAGATAATATGAAAATAGATTTCATTCTCATTCCGAATCTGTTTTTAAAATTTTCTAAAACCACCTAGAAGCCGAGAAAACACGTTTCAAAATAATGGCCTAGAAAAAGTATCCACCTGGCCGAACTTTTTCCTATGAGCTTTTTTCGTGTTTTGTTAATAAATAGTTATGCAGAATGTTTATATCAGTCCTATTTTATGTTTTTTTAAAATTAAAATTTATGATTTTTTGGATTTTTCATGCCTGCGGACTAGTTTTCGCCCGTGGACACTTTTTCTAGGCCATTGTTTTGAAGCGTGTTTTCTCGGCTTCTAGGCGCGTTTTTGAAAATCTTAAACACAGATTTGGAATGAGAATGAAGTCTATTTTCATCCCAGATGTATTAAAATTTTTCCGTAAGGCATAACAATTAGTTTTTCCATAATACTACGATTTTTAAACCTTGGAAAAGTTTTACCGAATTCCAATACTTTCGTGGTGAACCAAAAATGTTTCGAAAAATATGGTTTTGTAAATTACAACGTAATTATACTTCGAAAACCCAAAAAAAACGAAATGTGAGTATATATTACTAAAATAGAACATCAACTAATACAAATCCAGAACAATTTCTGTTCATCCAATTTTCGAGATGAATAATTGAGAAGGTTTGTTTTCAACTATTGTTTTTTTTCTATATTTTTTGCTCCTCCCTTGTCTAGAATTTTTTGAATATGTTTTTGTTTTCAATGAACGTATATTTTTATTTTGAAGGGTTATTCATGAGCGGTAGAAGGATGCAATGTAACATGAAAATAACAGGATGCACATTTCTCTATAATAATAATAATAATTTTTTTGTCTATTTTTACAGAATGATGGAAAAGGTGCGTCTCAACAAAACGAACGCCTAATACAATAAAAAAATAACAAATATGTATTTCTCAAAATCCTACAATAGCAATCAACCAAAAATGCTCGTTTTCTGATGAAGTATATGTATATATAAACTTGGTGGAACAAAAAAGAGCGAACAACAAATTGTTTATTATTTTCGAAAAAAGCTAAATGCACCACTTTTTGTCATGGAGGAAATCTAATGGTGAAGCTTCATTTTTTCTTTTTTCGAAAAATGCTATGGAGAAGAAATTGAAGCGGTTCGTTTTTACGAAATATGAATTGGAAAGGATGTGGAAAGCTATTATACCGGAAATTCCATTAAGACATTATTTTAGGAGAAAATAGGGAAATAATTCAAAATTGAGAATAAAATTGGTGAAATTGATAGGACCTAGGTTATCTTTAGAATCTCAATTTGTGTCATGAATAAAAAGATAACGATTCCAGGTTTCTTTTCGAGACCCAAATAAAATTATTAAAAATAGAAATATTTAGTCTTCGAAAATGGTTATAATTAGTGGCTAAAATAAAGAAATGAATCTGAAAAGAGGTTGATGTAATCTTCTTTCATCATACTTTTTCCAATTAAAACAGCCATCACAATAAAACGATCATTTTCTTCGATTAAATTTTAAAAGAATGAATCTCATCTCAGAAATGACAACAAATCACTTTTCAAATTTGACATATTTTCTTTTTTTTCATAAATGTTCATAGCATTTTGAAAAATATTTTAGAAAATGAAGAAATGAAAATCCCCAATCATTAGGTTTCAAAAAGTTCATCCTCTTCTGGTGACCCCATGGTTTACCGGTTAAGTAATTATTTCTTTACGTGAACCGATGCGAGTTCAATTCCACTCAGTAACTTTTGAATTTTAAGGTCAGTCTTAAATTAGGCTTAAAATAGGCTTAAAAGAGGCTTAAATTAGGCTTAAAATAGGCTTAAATTATGCTTAAATTAGGCTTAAATTAGGCTTAAAATAGGCTTAAAATAGGCTTAAATTAGACTTAAAATAGGCTTAAATTAGGCTTAAAATAGGCTTAAAATAGGCTTAAAATAGGCTTAAATTAGGCTTAAATTAGGCTTAAATTAGGCTTAAATTAGGCTTAAATTAGGCTTAAATTTGGCTTAAATTAGGCTTAAAATAGGCTTAAATTAGGCTTAAATTAGGCTTAAAATAGGCTTAAATTAGGCTTAAAATAGGCTTAAATTAGGCTTAAATTAGGCTTAAAATAGGCTTAAATTAGGCTTAAAATAGGCTTAATTTAGGCTTAAAATAGGCTTAAATTAGGCTTAAATTAGGCTTAAATTAGGCTTAAATTAGGCTTAAATTAGGCTTAAAATAGGCTTAATTTAGGCTTAAATTAGGCTTAAATTAGGCTTAAATTAGGCTTAAAATTGGCTTAAAATTGGCTTAAATTAGGCTTAAATTAGGCTTAAAATAGGCTTAAATTAGGCTTAAAATAGGCTTAAAATAGGCTTAAATTAGGCTTAAATTAGGCTTAAATTAGGCTTAAATTAGGCTTAAATTAGGCTTAAAATAGGCTTAAATTAGGCTTAAATTAGGCTTAAAATAGGCTTAAATTAGGCTTAAATTAGGCTTAAATTAGGCTTAAATTAGGCATTGCGTGCTTTTGAAAATGCATAAAAATTAAATTTTTAATATATTTTTCAGAACTTCAGCATCACTTGTTCACTTATCCTTCTGTAACAATTTTTGTTGAAAAAATGGTGTATTCAACCAAATAAATATCAAATGTAAATGACATATTGTTACCTTTCCAAATGTTATAAATTCGTCACCCCATCATGACGATTATAAACAACCACATATGATTATTTAGAAGAAAACTGGAATGTTCCAGTAGGAAGTGATAAAAATGACGGTGATCATCACCATGTTTTGACACAAAAAGATAACGATTGAAAGAAAAATTTTTATTGCAGAGAAATAGTATTGGAATTGAAGATATGTGAAAGAGTCACGTGGTTATGGCCGACATTGAGGGTGGGTTTATACAATTGCCAGATTCAAAGATTCATCTGTTATCATTGAAAAATGTTTTGTTGACTAGAATGGCTACAGTTTTTAATATAGGGTTATGATTTATTTCATATCTGGAAATTATTTACTTTCAGCATGAACTTTGTTTTATATATTCAGTTGTAGTCATAATATTATGAATAGATTCCTTTTTAAGATCTAGAACATAAATTGGATTCAAACTTCTTATCAGATAGTAGTAATTTACATTTGATAATGCTCGAGATTGACCAGAATTTAAAAAAAATCGGGCACTGCATTAAAAAAAAATTCAAAATTTGAGGAAAAAAAATCCAAGGACCAAATTGTGACAATGAAACTGATGAGTTTCTATTTGAAAAGATTTCAGTTTAAATTAAAAAAAAAATCTCATCGAGCCTTCAATTTTTCCCATATAAAATTATTACCTCCTTGTCACATAATCATCATGTTTGACCAGTGATTGTTAGCAATGAAACCCTAGACCTCTGCGTATCATCATTGTACTGTTTTCTCATCTTGAAGTTTTTTTCTTTAACTGTCCGCCGCTCTCTTTTATCTATCACACCACTGTTATATTATAACATACTCATTTCTTTTCACCTTCTTTTTCTTATATTTTGCCCTTTGATTTTTTCTAATTGACTCCGTTTTGCTGGAATTCTCCGCTGAAAATCTTTATTCTACGCGATTTTTAGAAATTCTTTCGAGACAAATAATTTTGATGTAAGCGTCTCAAAGATTCGGTAAAATGAGCAATATCAAAAAGAATTATACAAGATTTAAGATTTTGGGTTTTTTTTAAATTCATTTTTATTGGATTTTTTTCAAGATTTTATATTTTCTGATGTGCTATTAGTAATTGATTACATCATTATTGTAAATGACCTCCGATCATCCGAACAATGGTCGTTTTCTAATTTTTCCAGATAAAAAACTGAAATATTTTTGCATCATCTGAGTTCATATCATATTCAGAACACTTTTCACTGATATTTATCATTTTTCAACAATAAAAAAATTCAGATAGGAACAAAAAAGTCAATTGTCAACAACTAACTTTTTCGTGAATGGCCAACAATACTGAATGCGGAATCAACTTGGATTATAGGTGAGTTTTCGCTCAAATATATATTTTTTTCCACAGTTAAATTTTTTGCTGAAAATGTCTGAAACTCCTGTTTTGTTTTAAATCTAAATAACAGACCCAATTTACGGATGTTATGATACCAGACAAGTAAGTATAGATTGTTTTATTTGAAATTTTCCAAATAATGATGTTTGATGACAAATGATTTTTATGGGTTATTTTCATTCATGCAGAATTTTCATCGTTTATTTTTCGCTTTGCAAATCAAAAACATGATAATCAGTCGTTGAACACTTTGAATTGACCATTGACACAGAAACTGAAACGAAAATTGGATGACAAAAAGAGATTATCTTGACTTTAACTATGATTTTTTTAAAAGTGAGATTTATTTTAATCGAAAGATGAATTTTAAAGCATTCAGAATCTGTTTTTATCTTTTGAAAGGTGAATTGTTAGAAGCATAGGATTTTATCCCATAGGATTTTATTCTTGTATTTTTATTCTCGTGTTTCTGAATTCAAAAATGTAAAACCAGTTGTTTTCTGAAATTATCATCAAAAATTCACTCAACTAGCACACCACTTAATCAAACTTCCATGAAATCAAACATTCATTCAATCAAACAATGTGTGTTCATCCTTTTTTGACGCCTTCAGTGCGAATAACGGAGAGAAAACCTATCATCTACTCCTTTTTTTGCATCATATTGTGTTTTTATGATCACTTGTTCTAAAAATAGTTGTACTCCTCGAATAGGTTCGGTGTGCTAGTGGATATGGATACAAAATTAAAAAATATGTATAATAGGTATATGTTGCAAAAAAGGATCGTGTGCACCAATTTTATTCAAATCGGATATCTTAGTAGGAGTTTATTAGCTACATATTCAGAACTTCGGTTTTTACTAGTTTAAAAATGGCGTCCCTGGATCACCCGATTCGAACGATTTAAAGATTAGATTCAGGAAAAACATTACAATTTTGTTTAGAAATTCCAGTTTTTAGAATAAATAACGTGCTGAAACCTATCTTGAAAAAAGCTTTTAGCAAATAGATATGTCTAAAATTATAGTTTAACCTCCAATTTAGAAAAAAAACTTAATTTAATATTTGTTCAATAATTATCCATTAAAAAAGCGTTTCACAAATATTTGCACAAAAAAACAGAAATTGTCACATTTCTGCTCGAGAATTTTCTGAAATTCTCACCTTGACTTTTTTTTGCAAACATTCTGATCTTCGACGTCTTGTTTTGAACGTTTGAACTTGTGAAACAGGGTGGGGGGAGATCCATGTTTTTTTTTTGGTTCGATTTCTCTCATTTTTCTTTCTTTTTCTCCACATATGGTCACTTTTTACACGTATTTCTCTTTTTTTCTGTTGTTAGAATTTCACGATGATATAAAAATTTTGATATGTCGTATTTCGGTTTGAAATGGGTGCATTATGAGCTTGTATGGGGGATGGCTATAGGTTTCTCAGATATTTTCTTGATTTATTTGAATATTTTTTAAAGGGAATTTGGATCCTTGCATTTTGGATCCTTGTTCACAGAGTTTCAAAAAAGTGCTACAGAGTTTTCACCCTGCCAGTGTGTTACCAAAATTATATTTATTTTATTTAGAAATTTTGCTTCTTTTTCAGCACTTTTTCAAACCCGGAACAATTAAAAGCAAAGAGCATCAAACGACCTCGGTTGTCAAATCCAGCAACGTCAGGAGCAGGAGCATTGCCCACTCTCAATAACACTTATGACAATATTACGACGGATATGTCGAGAAGAAGTAGGTTTTTCCTTTTATTTTTTGTAGAAAAGTTTGGATTTGAAATATTGAGAAAAAAAATGCTATCAAACAACTATATACTTCTCAATGGTAGAAATTTGTGAACTGGAAAATACTGATCTGCGAAAATGTTATTTTTTAAAGAAAATTCTATGGTCCGAAAATGAAGTCAGACGTATTCAAAAGATTTCAGTAAATATTAACACAAAATTTCAAAAAAAATTATTACAACATATTGATAAACAAAATTGATTTTAATTTTCCAGATCGTCAACCAACGCCACCGTCTTCAAATTCAAAAGCTTGTACATCAATTCTGACGGGGGTTGTAACCGCAGCCGGTGCGGCACAAATGTCTTCAAAAGTTGGGAATGTTTCACCGCCAAACACGACATCTGGACATTCTGCAACAACCAATAGTATCATGGGAACATCTGAAATGTTGTTCACTCCGCAACATGATGAATTTATGATTCATCCAAAGACGGAGGAAGAGATGAGTGACGCTTCGACGATTGGAATAGGTAAGTCATTTTTCCGGGAGCTCCCCAATTTCAAAATTATTACGTTGTTTATTTCTTTATGAACATTTCTATCAGACCATAAAGTACAATTGAGTGTTTGTAAAATGCTAAATGACAAACATCACACTTAATAAACACCAAATATTCACATACCGATGTCTCTGCATACACTTACTGATCTTTTGAACCTCCTTTCTCGTTGGTCATAAATGTGTATTGTTATTTAGACACCAAGGTTTATGTACACTACGCGTAAAAAAAAGAGAGATTACGACGAGAGTGAAAATAAAAACGTGAAATTTAAACCTTCGGGATCAAAAGATCGTTGTAGTGGTGTGGTAAGACAATTGACTTAAAAGTTATAATTGAGAAACAAGAATATTCCCTTAAAAACCCTAGATTCTCTATCTTTTTTTTAGTATTTAAAAAACATCCTCCTCAGCGAGAGAGTATTCCCCCTAATAGAGACGAAGTCATATCAATAAAAACAAGATTTTTGAAATTATGGGAGGAGTTGAAGGGCAGAATAGTGTACAGTATTCAAGAGATTTAGAAAATCCCTCCGGTCATGTCGAATGATTTGAGAATCCAGTCATATGACATCATTTATTAGTCGGTGTTAAATATTATACATTGTGTTTTTGAAAATATCATGGAACGGAACAGTTTAGAAGGTTATTGATTGAAAAGTTTCAGATTTTGGATTGATTACAAATTATAACGTATTTTTAGGTATGAAGTGTCGAGTTTGTGGTGATTCGAGAGCTGGAAGGCATTATGGAACGATTGCGTGTAATGGATGTAAAGGCTTTTTTAGGAGAAGGTGACTTTTTGGAATTTTTTTATTAAATGAATATCTTCTGAAACTGAGATTCTTCAATGAATATTTCTAATTTAAAAATACAAGTTATTTTCAGCATTTGGGAGCAACGTGACTACGTTTGTCGTTTCGGTGGAAAATGCTTAATAGTTCAAGAATATCGGAATAGGTGTCGAGCTTGCCGTTTGAGAAAATGCTTCACAGTTGGAATGGATGCCAGAGGTACGTTTGCTGTAAGATTAAAATAAAGAATTCACGTCTTGAATCTAACCATTTTCAGCTGTTCAATCGGAAAGGGATAAGCATAAGAAAAATCCAAGAGATCAAAATGAAGATGATGGATCATCACCAGCTCAAACCCCAGTTATAACACCAATTCCAACAACAATAAATGAATCTTCTGTTATTCCCACAACAAGCGCTTCATCATCGACTTTCAACTTCCACCAACTTCCCGGTGTGGTGAACAGAGCTTTTTCGGATAATTTGTCGATGAAAGATGAGCAAATGTATGGTAGACAATGGAACGTACCAAATATGATACCATTGGTACGTTACCTAACGGATCTGGAACGTGCCACTGATAATTTAATTGATGAGGATTGTGATTTCATGTCTATGGAATTTGATAAGTTGTGTCGAGTGGATGTGACTATTGAGGCGGCTTTTCGACAGCCAGGAATTGTGGCGAAGAGAACACCGGTAAGTAAAAGGATTTTTTGAGTTTATCTGGAATTCGTCACATTCAAGAAAACCTATCCGAAATTTTAAGCAAGATATATGATTTCTTATTTTCAGCCCCGTTGGCTTGCACTTGAACGAATAACAACACTAGAAGATGTACATATCGCTTGGTGTCGATCATTTGTTTTATGTCTAGACTGGGCAAGAATTCTGAAGGATTATCATGAAATGTCACCAGTTGATCAATACACTCTTTTGAGAAATCGTGTAGTTTCAGTGAATTGGCTATGTCATACTTATAAGGTTCAATCGAATTCATTCAATCGAAAATGTTGAAATTTCATTCCAGACGTTCAAAGCTGGATGCGATGGCGTTGCACTGGTGAACGGGAGTTGGTACCCGAGAGACAAAGAACTTCAGAAAAAACTCGATCCAGGATGCAATCATTATTTTAGAATATTGGCAGAACATATGCTAGAAGATTTAGTCGTACCAATGAGAGAAATGGATATGGATGAGGGCGAATTTGTGATATTAAAAGCGTTGATTTTGTTCAGGGCTCGTAAGTTATTTTTTTGGAAATTTTGAGAAATAATCAATATTCACAGTTCTTGAAAAATTACACAAAACCCTTTACAGACCGCCGACTCACAGAAGACGGAAAAATCCATGTAAATCGAGTACGCGAGAAATACATCGAAGCCCTCTATCAACATGTCCAAAGTCAACATCCTCATTTCACATCTCCTCAAATTTCACAAAGAATCAGTAAAATATTGCTCCTTTTGCCAAGTATTGAGCACTTGTCACAACAAGAAGATGACAATGTTCAATTTTTGGCACTTTTTAATTTGGCTAACTTGAATGGTCTACCCTATGAACTTCATTCGTCGATAAAGCAACATATTCGGTGTGAAGATGATACGCAGGTAATTTTTTTTGGGGGAAAACAACTAGACATGAAATTCTGATTCGAAGGTTTTTCCAGGTCAATGAGGTAACATCCAACAACGATGGTCAAAAACATTAATAATTCAGAATAATATATTTTTTGTTCATGTGCCCAAAATTATTTTCCGAGTCCCTACGTTTTGCATCTCTCAGGAACTTTTCAAATTTTCAAGAATGTGATACATTTTTTCTCAGAGATTGGTTTATATATTTGTTGAAAATAAAATGTTTGTTTTTTAAAGATTAATTCTTATAATAAAATTTTAACAGAAATTAAGAATATGTTTATGAAGGTTCTCCGAAGACATACATTTTCATATTTGCGGTTTTATCACATCCCGTATGGACTTATTCATTTTTGTAAAATTGATTGAAATTCAATTCAGAAATGACAGAGAGATACCGATAGACCTATGCAGAAACAAAAAATAAATGAAAAATAGATTTAAAAATAGCAAAAAAAATCAATACCGTATTCAAAAATGATTTGCAGTACTAGTAAATACTGTAGAAACAAACCGGTGCCAAACGCGCTCTACTGACAAATGTCGGTTTTTTGGCGTGTTCCGGTGCACGGACGAAAAAAATAATTTTCCATAATTGGTCCAATAGATACCAATAATGAATTTATGACTCAAAAGTAATATTTTCAATAAGTACGGACACGGAAAAGGCCACACAAACTTGCGAATAGGAAAAAAAAACAGTGGTGCGCGTTTGGAATCGAATTTAACGAACAGTACATTTTTTTTGCTAAACATTTTCGGGTCGTTGATAGAATTTAGTTGGAATTTTTTTTAAAACGTTTCGATATTTGTTTCTTTCTTTTAAGTTTCTGCATAGGTTCACGAGAAATTGAAATTTATCAGAAATGTTTGAGTTGCAGTTTTACGTCATTAACTTTATTTAAAATTTTATGATACTTATGATGGTTCGTGATTTTGGGCCCAATTTAGGTATATGCTTATTAAATTCGAGAACTAGATTTATAGATAATTTACAAACTCAACGATAAAAAATTATCGAAGGTATGTTTTATTCAGATTTTCAAACACCACTAATTAACCAAAGAACCGATAATGCATTTTGTTGAAGACAGTTGTTTTTCACCAAAAACATAATTATTCAAATCCGGAACAACATTAAAAACCACATGTAGTTTATATCAAAACAAAAGACGGACATTTGTTTTTATTATTTTCGAATGCCGAGTAAGAACATTTCAATTTTATAATAATATTTCTTTAATTTTGCGTTTCAGAGTATACAATTTATTTCAACATGTCCGACATCATTAAATCCTTTTTCGAACGAAAGTTCTGAAGAACATAGAAACATAGTTATTGTAAAAATAATACGATGTTCAAAAATCGATCAATGCTCAGACCTAAAGTATAGCGAAAAATACTTCGAGAAAAGTGAAAGTATCGGTAAAAATTTGTTACTAAAAATAACGAGAAGTTTGCTTTTTTTGTTCTAAACTGATCTTTAGTCTTCTCTCCTTTTCTATGATTATTTGCACAGACACGAGTTGAGGAAGGCATCAAAGCACATAATACTATTTTTCTCTAATAAAATAATAATCATACCTTTGTTTTTCATTTCTCGGTTTTCGTTATTGATTTTTTGCGGTGTTTTTCTGAATAATTGTTATTCTCTACACTTCAGGTGTTTGAATGTATGTAGTCTGATTCTTTTCACAATGCATTTCGTATTGAACACGAGACCAATATTTGGTTTTTATTTCAGTTGCCAAATTTTATAGACTGCATGAAATATTTTGAGCTCTTTTAAATCCATATATATAGATGTTTTTAAATATTAGGACTTCTTTTTAAAAAAATTTTGTTAACGAATGAATTAAAAATTAATCCCTTAAAATGAAAACAAATTAATCTAGCAAAATATTAACGGTTTGCCATAATTTACATTTTTAATAAGCCTTATCGCATCTGATAACTGTTTGGAAGATAATTAGAGTTCTTAAAGGAAGGCTTTACGGTGCTAATGAATGCGTCTGGGATGAAAATATACTTCATTCTCATTCCAAATCTGTTTTTAAAATTTTCTGAAACCACCTAGAAGCCCAGAAAATGAGCTTCAAAACAATGGCCTAGAAAAAGTGACCACCTGGCCGAACTTTTTCCAATGAGCTTTTTTTGTGTTTCGTTAAAAAATATTTATGCATCCTTTTTTAATGTTTTTTCATTTTAATTTCTGTTTTTTTTTCTTTTTTTTTTGGATTTTTCATGCCTGCGGACTAGTTTTCGCCACTTTTTCTAGGCCATTGTTTCGAGGCGCGTTTTCTCGGCTTCTAGATGGTTTTAGAAAATTTTAAAAATAGATTTGGAATGAGAATGAAGTCTATTTTCATTGAAGGTACATTTATTATATATTATATATAGATGAAGATCCAAAATTTAACGTCTCTTCTTTTTATCTTTTTTTTTTCTTAAAATTATGATATTCCAACATAGCAAACTTTTAAATAAAACTGAAAATACATGTGAAAACCTGAGTCAAACTTCATATAATAAAGTTCTGGTTCAACAACGCGAATTTATTCAGAATTGTGAAAAATAAATAATCTCCGAAAAAAATAGAATTAATTCCCATCTTTTGATCTTTCCCAATTCACCTGAAGCGATTTTTTTTGCCCCCGTACTAAAATAAAAAACGGAAGAGACGCAGAGACATTGAAAAAGAAAGAATTTTGTGTATTAGATGTATGTGGGTTTCTTGTCACATTGCCTTTCATGCTGCTATGTTACTCTCTTCATTTTTTTCACCCTTTCTGTCACGTAGACAACCAATAAACAAGTGGAAAATGATAAAAGTCATTGAAAACAGCGATGAGTTGAACTAAATTATATTTTAATACTCATTTACTCATTTTTTGACACAGAGAACAAAAAAACGTTATGTTGCATAGTTTCCTATCTGTTTTTTTGTCATATTTCCTACGTGTTTTGTTTCATTTTATAGCCTATATTTCTCTTTTTTATACCGCAACGTCAGTTTAAGATTTGCTTCTGAAAGTAAATGTATTTTTGTACTATTGAATTTGGCGGTTTTGCGCTGAACCTGCGCTAAATTTTAATTCATACTCAAGTTTTAAGCATTGTCAACGAGTTGTTTACATCTTACTGGCGTTCACACTTTCTTTCCGCGTTTTAAAGTTTCAGAAAACAAAATTTTTTAATTGTTTTTCTTGCGTTATAATTATGGAGGTATTATGTAACAAATATTTTCTCGAAATCTTTTATTCTTAATAGAAACACCTTTTTAAATTTCGAAATACTTTCGGAAACATCTGTAGATCAATCATCGATCTTTTGTAAAATCTCTATTCTTTTTCAAATGACCAATTATTTCTCGTTCTTTGTGTAAGTGTTTGTTTTTTTCTCATAAGATAGATACTTTTTGGTTCAAATTATTTTATCGGAATTGCCCAAATCATGAGATAATTTTGCGATTTATGACAGAAATATACACCCTATAAACTAGAAAAATTAGTAGTGTTTAGGGAGAGGATTAAAGCTTTTACCATTTTAATATTGTACTTATTTTCTGAACAAACATTTAATAGGATTTAAAAATGTTTATTTTATTTTTTAAATTGTTGTTCATTATTATTAAGTTATTAGATTTTTTTTAATTTCTTGAAATTAAATTTCACAGCAAACAAGTACAATAGTTGTATGCGGAACTAAATTTTAAATCCTCTAATCTAGTCTTAAAAAGAGGCTGGAATCCAAAATTTTGAATAATTCACACAACCGTTTTCTAATTCCACCTATTTAATTTAAAATGTGTGTACATTGCTACATCATTTATCTATATAAATACATATATCCTTTTTGTTTCTCTCTTGAGAGAGAATCTATGTTTATTATCTACTCCATATATGCACTTCATTACGTATTTTCACATCTCTCCGCAGCATCTATTTCATTTTTCAGGCGATCAAAACACAAAGTTTACTACGAACATCAATATTTTTTTCCTGCGCAAAATCAATCGATATTTTTGAGTCGAAAGCATATTTTAAATGTGCTTTTAAAGATTTTTATGCCAGCTGTTTCGCCACCACAGCGTGAGTTTTATTTTATTTTATTTTTTGATTTTTCATTGATTCCTTGTCTTTAATGAGAAAAAAAACTATTTTCCATTCACCGTTTACAAATATGACGCTCATACTGAGGAAATTTGTTTGATTTAGTGAATGTTTCGAATTGTGATCTCCAATTTTCATCTGCTGTTCAAAAAAAAGAAGTTTTCTTTGAACAATGATTTTTAACCATAGAGTTAAACTTCTACTTGGCCCTATTAGATTGATTCCTACAGAACAATTTTAAGATTTTAAAGTTTTAATTTTATGTATTTTTAACCTGGATAATGAATTCTTCAATAATATATAGTTTTTTCATCCTCGATGCTCAGGATGCTCTGAAAGTTAATAATTTCCTGTAAAAAATATTCTTAACCCTTGAAACAAAATCTGAAATTTTGTGCCAACACCCGAAGGAGCAAAACAAGCTCGACTTGTAAGTAAACAACCTTATATTTTCCTTCACAAATCTGAGAGTTTAAATCAAAATCTTAAATTTAAAGCGGATTTCTAAGAATCTAGGTCAAAATCTTAAAGTAACTAAATTAAAACAGTGAAAAATCTGAAAATTTCAGCAAAAATATGCCTAGTTTGTGGAGATGAGAAAGCAAGCCGTCATTACGGCACAATTGCTTGCAATGGATGTAAAGGCTTTTTCAGAAGAAGGTATTTTTTTTAAATTTCCAAAAGTATTTTATATTTTCAGCATCTGGGAACAACGTTCTTATAAATGTGTCAATGGTGAAAGATGCGATGTCGTTCAACAGTTCCGAAACCGATGCCGTGCTTGCAGACTTTCCAAGTGTTTTGCGGTTGGAATGGATGCCAAAGGTTTATTTCTTTTCAGTTCTTTCCACAAATTATAGCCCTTTTTCAGCGGTCCAATCTGAGAGAGAATTCAAGCCAAATGATGATGAAAATACACCTAATTCGGAAGTTAAAAGAGGAAGAATTTCGCGACAAAAAATGCAAATGGCACGTTGTCAAGGTGACGAAAAATTATTAATCACATGTTTTGGAGAAATTTTCTCAGAAGAAAGGGATAATGAATACTTTTGAGCAACATTTTTCGCAAGTATTTCATGAGAAAACACGTGCTATAATTGTATTTTGCCGTGATTTCATTTAGAATTTGAGCTTATGATCATTTGATCTTTTTTGACGAGAGATCTTTTTTTTTTGGCATTTCAAGATGAATCAAAAAAAATTCTTAAAATAGTACTTTGATTTCAGGGTCCATAAAAGTTAAAATCGAACCCGGATTGTCAACAACAACATCAGAGTTCAAGCAATGCTTGACCTTGGAGAATGCCTTGAAAATTGTAAAAATCTACAAATCAAACTCAATAAACCAGCTTTCTTTCAGGCTCGAATAGCTGACCGAAAAGGTGATGATTTAGATGATCTAGTTTTACAATTCAACCTTCAATGTAATGTTAATATTGGCTTGGAGCAGGCATTTGCAGATCCGACGAAAGTTTCGGCAAGAACACCTGTAAGAGCAATGTTCATATCCAAACGTTTATTGGATTATTTTCAGTTTGAATGGTCAAAATGCATCCGATTAGCTGAAACCAAGGACTTGCAAATCACTTGGTGTCGAACATTCATTTGGTTTCACGACTATTTGAGTGAATTTTCTGAGTTTAGGGTATGTTTCTTTGTTCCGAAATATGGTATTAAAAACTGAATTTTAGAGCTTATGTTATGACGATCGTTTTATAATGTTCCGAAATCGGTTCGCCCCAGTAACATGGATACTGTATGCTTTTAAAGTAAGAGAAACGCGTAACAAACAACAAAATATTATTTTTTTAGGCATATATCAATGGTGTCGACGGTGTGACATTCACCAATGATGCTTGGTATCCAAACGATAAAGAATTGCAAGCAAAAATTAACACATCGTGAGTTTATGTTGCTCGGCCCTTTTTCAGCCCGAAATTAAATTTCAGCTGCAACAATTACTACTCATCGCTGAGTTCTCTAATGTCACATGGAATAGTTGAAGTAATGAGAACTATTCAAATGGATGAACAAGAATATGTTCTAATGTTAGCAATTTCGGCGTTTAAACCAGACTACCGCATATCAGAGGATGGGAATCAAATGATTCGCAATGCTCGCGAGAAGTACACCAAATCACTCTGTGATTATGTCAGATTTAAACCAGGGGTGACGGATTTAATAGCGATGGAAAGAGTGGGCTCATTGATGTTAATGTTAGTTACGGTTGAGGTTGGTTTTATTTTCGTTATTGTGAAAAAAAGTGAACAATTTTATTTCAGACGTTAACCCGTCAAGAAGATGATAATGTACAATACTTGGCTCTGTTCAATCTGGCAGAACTCAACGGATTACCCTATGAACTGCACTCGGCAATTAAGCAACTAAAAATAGAACATTAAACCTCCCTCATCAAGATCTCCTTTTTTATATTTTCTGTGATTTTTTAAAATGTGATCTCATGAATTCTTTCAAATTATTTAAGTATCTCTGTGTAAAACTGGTTTTCAACCAACCGTTTCTTATTTAAATGTTCTTCTTAGAAAATAACTTTAAACCATATTTATAGACATGTTTTGGCCGTTGAGCAAGCCATCAACATCTTGGGAGCCTTCGCACAATTTCCAGGGAGGTGATGATGGATGTTTGGTGTGTGGGGATCCGAATGGAAAGAAACATTACGGGGTTATGAGTTGTAATGGATGTAAAGGATTTTTTAGGAGAAGGTATGTTGTTGTACTTAGAACAATTTAATGAATCGATCGAAAGATGGTCAAAGTCTTTGGGAAACTTTAAATATATGTTCAGCAGAGTATTTTGTTTTTTCAGCATTTGGGAAAAGCGGGCTTACAATTGCAGCTTTAACAGTGAATGCATAATTGAGTACAAATACAGAAACCGGTGTCGAGCCTGTCGTCTGAAACGATGCTTACTGGTTGGAATGGATGCAAATGGTTTGGTTTAACAATTGGATCCTTTGAGAAATTTTGAGTTTTTTTAGCTGTCCGAACCGAAAGAATCCGCAAAAATGATGTTATCAAGAAAGAGTCAAAAGACATAAAAGAAGAGCCGCTAGATTCAGGTACTTTGAATTTACCTTCGAAAATTTGATGATTTGTATTGTTTCAGATGAAATCGAAGACGAATGCCCACAAGTTTATGATATTAAGTCGGGAATTGCGACAACTAATACAACAAATCAAATAATAAGAAAATTGTTAGAAGATGAACATTTTGTATTAGAATGGGAAGACCCAATCGATATGGACGAGCAGGTCTATACGATGGATATACCGATCTATGACGCTGCCGAGTCGCCGACGAAAGTTTGTTTGAGGACAAAAGTATGTTTTTTTTAACTTTCGAAATATACTAAGATTCTCAACTTCAGCTTAATTGGGACACAACAACCAGACCACTGATCACAACAGAAGCTTTGAGATTCAATTGGTGCCGGACTTTTACGCTGACCGTGGATTGGTTCAATACTCTACCGGAGGTTAAAGTAGGTTATTAAGAATTCCTAAAAAAATATTTGAATTTAACTTCAAAATAGCTTCAGCAAAACTGGAATTTTAAATTTAAATATTTATTATAAATATTAAGGTTTCCAGAGATCCAAAATTTTAAAGTAACAATTTTTAAATGTTAAGAATTTCAGGCACTCAATCCAACTGATCGAATACTACTGGTCAAATTGAATCTCATGTCAGTCGGATGGCTTTGGTACGCATACAAAGCTTACGAATACAAATGTGATGGTATTGTTTTTGTTGATGGAAGCTGGTATCCTAGAGATAAGCAGATTCAGAAGACCTCTGTTGGCAGTGTGTATGATTTTTATTTTCTGGTGGTATTGTTTCAAATTCGGCGTTTTTTTTCAGATGCAACTTCTACTACTCCAGAATAGCAGAATTATTCATTTCCGAAGTGGTGAATGAGATGAAAAACATTGAAATCGATGAGACGGAAATGGTGCTATTGAAAACGTTGTGTCATTTGAAACCAGGTAAGCGTTTTTAAAAATTTTATTATCAGCATCTGTATATTTTAATATTATTATAATTTATTAATTTAATATTATTTTTTGAATTAAAAAAATACAAGAATTCGATTCCATTTAGATTTCCGCTGTCGAAAGTTTATTTTTTGGGACAAATTGAACAATGATCAAACGAATCTGATCAACAAAAATTTAAAAAATTAACAATTAAATTTTTCAAATGTGAAATTCATAACGTTCTAGATCATCGATTGACACGTCGTGGAAACGATTTAATAACCACCGGAAGGGATAAATACAAAAGAATATTGTGTGAATATGTTCGGCTGAAAGTTGTAGGTTATGCGGAATCAGCGTTAAGGATATCAAAGCTGTTACAGCTGTTGCCAGATGTCGAGGTATTTCTTCGAATTTATTCTATATTTTAAAACAATAATTTTTCTCAGAACCTCGGCCGTTATGAGGATGAAAGTGCAATTGTGTTGTCATTGGGCGAATCGGATTTCAATCCGGTCGAATCTGGTGGTCTTCCTTATGCGATTCATTCCGATGTTGATCCAGTCATGGATCAGTTGAACAATCGGTCAATATCAGGTGTTCAGCAGTAAAAATATGTTTTTTTTTGTTTTTTTTTGAGTTTGGAAATCTCTTTTATTGCATATATTTTCTTTCCATTTATATTGTTGAATTATTTATCTAAAATGATAGATAGTATGCCTAAATGACATCGCATATCTTTTATTTTATTCATTTTTATTTTTTTTCTGATTCTCAGTTTCAAAATTCTACATATCGCCAAGATTCATATGACCATCAGTATTGTGAATAATCGTTTATTTAACAAAATTAATAGCTAAGATTGGCTGGAAATTTATATTTTAAGCTTATCCCAGTATCAGTGAAGAAGTTATTTTGAGTCAAGTTAAGCCAAAACTAGAAATCTAAATTATACTTTAAAATAATTCAGGGAGTTTAATTTACTTTCATATCGAAATTCTAATCATTTCCAGTCGCATGCTTGTCTCATATCATTTTCATGTTTTGTGATACTTTCTTCGTAGATCTGTTTTTTTGAAACTTTCACCGCTTGTCAGATGAAATTTATTTATTATTATACAAATTCCTCAGTTAACCTCTCTTAAAAATATAAAGAAACTGAATGTGCATTTTTATAAATAACCACGAAATGAAATATTTTTATTCACAAAGATTTTAAATATTGTTCGATGTTCTTCTTCTGATGAAAATACAACGCCAAGCGATCTCTGGTAGCATTTGTGAAATCAAATGGAAGAACCCCTTCTTCTTCGTTGTTCAGCCCCCAGCACGACCAGAACATGTTAACAACCGGCATGAAAAGTATCGATTCTCGTTTAAGTTGGGCGAAGTCTTTGTCATAATCACCAGAGGTTAGGTTGGATGGAAACGTCGAATTGTCGCCGCTGGATTGCATCTGAAAATTATAGATTGTGGGACGGAATAGGAGGATTCGAATGAATTTAATGCTTAAAAACATTCATCTAAAAATAAGAATAGTGAAATTCAATAAAATTACAAACAAATGCTACCTTATAAAGCTTATGCAAATAAGCTTCACAAAATATATCCCTCTCTTTGTCGAGCTCCATCCAATCCTTATTAATTTTATAGTACGGCGGATTGGGAAATAAAAACTCTAAACCATATTCGCAGAAATGATTGCCTAGGTCAAAACCTCTGAAAATTAAGATTATACTTGGTTTTTGGATCAAATTTCACCTGTGATTATAACTACAAAATTCAAAATCGATTGATAACAATGGCTCTTCATCAGTTTTTTCTCCAAATTTATCGGTAACCTTACCATCTTCCGCAATCGTAAATCCATCAGTCAGTAGAATATTTCCAGCATGGAGATCATTGTGTGTGAACACTACTGGTGAATCAGAATTCAGTAAGTAATGTTCAATGAAATTAATTTCCTCTTCTAATTCTTCTACAGTAACCGAGGTAGGATACTGTAACAAAAATGATAATTATGGTGAAAGATTTAAACAATTTTACATCTGTTTCCGGTAGTTCCACCTGTGTCAAACAAATTTTAATAGGTTTTTTACCAGCTTCGGTTTTTCTATAAATAGAATTCATAAATATTAGACAAAATAAATAAATACTGAGAACCCACTTATAACGACCCAACCACCCGCGCATAGAGTTCAACGCCTGAGGAGATTTTGAAATCGGAACATCCAAAGTATGAAGTTTTGCAAAAATTGGAGCAATATGGCAGATAAAATGAGGTTGACGAATTTCTGGAATTTGGAGTGGGCGAGATGGAATGAACTGCTCAAATCGGCCACCCGGAAATACACCGAGAATTTTTGGTCCCAGGTTTCGTTCTGTAGGAAAACACAGTGTTTGGGTTCAATGAATCTGAAGCTTCAGACCTGACAATAAGGTGAAAACGACAGATTCAATCAATAATTGATCTCTATTCGGTTGGCAATGTATTCTCAACAACGCCTTTTCAGGCTCATGTTTTGAGTGATCAAGGCGGGGTGACAATTCAACACAAAATAATAAATTCGACAATCCTCCTCTGTAAAACGTGTCTGAATGATGTAAACTAGTTTCTAGCAAATTTTACGTAATTTCACGAATCTTGAAATTTTCTGCTTGCACTTTGGTCCACGAACCGCTCAAATATTCAGCGCATAAAAAGCGCGCACTGTTGAGAATTTCATTAGATATCGGAGCAGATGAATCAAATTTAAGGAAAATTTTCTATAATTGAAGAGTACATCGTACAAAAACAAAATAAAAGATATACTTTCACATCAATCTCTTCACTAGTTGCACTCGATTGAAATGATAAAACTTCACTTTTCTCGTTATACAATAATCCATCTTCTTGGCTCATTATGGCTAGAAATTGGGGTGTGTTAAAAACAATCCAGAGAAAAGAAATGAGAAAAATACACAAAACAAAAGCTGAAAAATACTCAAAAGTGTTCAGGTCATCTAATAATTTTATCGATAAGAAATAGATTTGTACTGATAAAGAAGACATGTGAACGTTTAAGTACACGTAGTCTTATAAGTAAGACTGTTGTTACAACAATAATCTTTTATTGGATTCGTTCGATGGCCGAAAACGTCACGGAAATAAGTTTCAGTCAAAATAGAGATATTTAGAATTTATCTTATTAACTTTAATAGATTAAGCTATACAACTATAGTTTATTCTGAAACTTTGGAATGTTTATTTTCATGACAAAAAAAAATGAATACTCTTAAAATTGTCATCAAGCCGTATCGCATCACAATGACTTCAGATATTGTTCAATTGCCTTTTTCTGGTGAAAATACAGAGCCAAACGATCCTTCGTAACATAGGTATAATCGTATTCAAGAACCCCATCCACCTCATTGTTAAACGCCCAACATGACCAGAACATATTTGCAACAGCCATGAAAAGAATTGATTCTCGTTTGAGTTGAGCGAAATCTTTGTCATAATCTCCAGATATTAGACCCGCTGGAAAGTGAGAGTTGTCACCGCTAGAGTGCATCTGAAAATGTTGATATTCGATTTTTTAAAATTTCAATTGTACATGTCAGCTCGACATATTTTCCCCGATTTTTAGAACTATCCTACCTTATAAAGCTCGTTCAAATAAGCTTCACAGAATACATCTCTCTCCTTATCAACCTCAAACCATTTCTGATGAATTTTATAGTACGGCGGCTCAGTAAACGTATAATCAAAGCCATATTCGGTGAAATGATTGCCTAAATCAAATCCTCTGAAAATGTTGGTTTTAAACTGTAATTATCAAATATTCACCTATAATTATAACTACAAAATTCGAAATCAATGAATGTTAATGGTTGCACATCAGTTTTAAGACCATCATTATGGGTTACTATACCATCCTCTGCTACCGTATATCCATCGTTCAAAAGCACATTTCCAGCATGAAGATCATTGTGTGCGAACACTACTGGAGAACCAGAATTAACTAAGAAATATTCAACGAAGTTCAGTTCCTCTTCCAATTCTGCTACAGTAATCGATGATGGATACTGCAATAACTGAAGGACTAAAACAGTGTTATTTAACAATGATTACATCAGATTTCGGTAGATCCACCTGAGTCGTGAAGATTTCGATTGTTTTATCAGATCCCGCAATTTGTCTGAAAATGGGTTTCTCATAAATCTATGAAGCTTAAATTGATAAAACGAACTTGTAACGGTTTAACCAACCACGGGCGATATTTAAAACCTGGGGAGACTTTCTAATGGGAACGTCCAAAGTGTGCCATTTTGCAAAAATTGGAGCCATGTGACGCGTGTAACGGGGTTGGCGGAACTCAGGGATTTGAAGGTTACGAGACGGTATGTATTGTTCCAAGCGACCACCGGGGAACACGCCGAGCATTTTTGGACCCAACTTTTGTTCTATATTTTTTTGTTAGAAAGAAAATAATAAAATAATTTTCATACCTGATAAATATGTGAAAACTACAGATTCACTCAAAATTCGATTAGTATCTGACTGACAATAGATTCTCAGAACAGCCCTTTCCGGCTCATGTTTTGCGCCACGAAGATGGTCAGGTAATTCAACAAGAAATAATAAATTAGACATTCCACCTCTGTAAAAAATTAAAAATATGCCGAATAATAATCTTCAGAATCTCTTACGTGATCGCACGAATCTTGAATTCTTCAATTTCTACCTTGTTCCATACGCCGCCTAAATATTCAGCACACAACGAGCGTGCTTGATAGAGAATTTCTTTGGATATTGGAGCGGACGAGTCAAATTTCAAAAATATTTTCTGAAATGTTTTCTTCGTTGAATTTTTCCGTAATTGAATTATAAAGCTTTACCATCAAGTCAGGTTGTTCCGTTGTGTGGTTAACGGTTAGATCAGTTGGAATTGAGGGAACTTCGGATTTAATTGAATCAACGTTTAATTTTTCTTCCCTAGTCATTTCAGCTGTAATTTTTGATTGACCCTTCGAACATTTTTTAATTTTTTAAATTTCGGAAACTTCTTTTGGGATTTTTTTAACATTTACAGATAAAAATCTATAATTTCGACAGAACGATTTTGAAGACGCGTGTTTTTAAGTAATTCTAAACATGTTTTTTTTGAAAAGCGGAATGTTTATTTTGCAACTAAGTAAAACATAAAATGCAGATTAATTGTAGGTAAAACAATCACATATTGTTAAAAAACAAGAAAACTTGAATTTCACTGAAAATCGTAATAGAGTAAGGCCATTGTTTCTTTGGTTTACACGGATTTTTGGTTTTTTTTTAAAGAAGAAAAAAAAATTAAAAAACATCTAGACAAATAATAATAATGTAAAAAAAAGAATAATGTTGTTTTTTACAAAGACTCCAAATATTTCTCGAGATTCTTCTTCTGGTGGAAATACAGTGCCAAACGATCTCTTGCATAGCCTCCATAGTCAAATGGAAGGACGGCTTCCTCTGCGTTGATCAGAGCCCAGCAGACCCAGAAAATGTTGGAAACTGGCATGAACAGGACAGATTCTTGCTTGATTTTTGCAAGATCTTTTTCATGGTCTCCAGAGATTAGATCAGATGGAAAATGTGGGTTATCACCACTGGATCGCATCTGAAAACTTGTGCAAATTTGATTAGGTTACTTGAGCTTAAAATAGTACCTTGTAAACCTCATCCAAGTATGCTTCACAGAACACATCCCTTTCCTTATCAACCTCGAAATAATGTTGATGAATTGTATAGTACGGTGGTTCTTCAACAGCATAATCGTAGCCATATTCGCAGAAATGATTTCCCAAGTCAAAACCTCTAAAAGTTTCATGTTTTGTCTTCGAACTTGTGTTTTTTTAAAACTTACCGATAATTATAACTACAATACTCGAAATCAATAAACGACAATGGTTCCTCGTCACTCTTCTGACCATTCTCATCGATTACTGTACCATCTTCTTCTACCGTATACCCATCAATCATCAGAATATTTCCTTCTTGGAGATCATTGTGTGAAAACACCACTGGGGAGCCGGAATGAAGAAGGAAATAGTCAACGAAATTAAGCTCTTTTTCTAATTGAGCTACAGTAATTGAGGAAGGGTACTGTAAATTTACTAAATTCTGATATGATGGAAATGTATTTCTTACCTCATTTTCTGGAACAACCGCTTTGGTCAAATAAATATCAATGGGTTTTTCAGAAGCTGCCGTTTTTCTGAAAAACTTGGTATTTTATGAAAAAAGAACATAGTATCTATCAAACTCACTTAAAACGATCCAACCAACCACGAGCAGTGTTCAGAATCTGAGGAGATTTTGGAATTGGGACATCTAAGGTATGAACTCTGGCGAGCATCGGAGCGATGATGCGTGAAAGACGAGGTTGACTGATTTCGAGGCATTGGAGTGGACGCGATGGGATGAATTGTTCAAAACGGCCACCAGGGAAGACGCCAAGCATTTTGGGTCCGAGATTTCGTTCTGTAGAAAATTAATGTTTTTATTCGATTGTATTCTAAATTTCATACCTGACAACAATGTAAACACAACTGATTCGGACAACAATTGATCAATATCCGATTGACAATGAACTCTCAACAACGCCTTTTCCGGTTCATGTTTTGAGCGATGAAGATGGGCTGGCAATTCAACAAGAAATAACAAATTTGACATTCCTCCTCTGTAAAATTTTACATTTATAAAGAAACTGAAACGTTGCTTACGTGATCGCTCGAATCTTAAAATCCTCGATTTTAACCTTCCTCCAAGAACCTCCCAAATATTTGGCGCACAAAAAGCGTGCCCTGTAGAGGATTTCGTTGCAGATTGGGGCGGATGAATCGAATTTTGAAAATACTTTCTGAAATATTGGAAAATTGTAATTTACGGATGTAATTTAAGGATGCAATTTACAAGGGGCCCCCTACCTTTAAATCAGTTTCCTCGGTTGTTCTATCATTCCACGTCAAGGTTGGGTCCAATTGAGAGAATGAGATTTCATATTCTTCGGATTGAGCACGACCTTGGGCGCAACGTGAACTGGCTGGTACTTCTAGGCGATTGCATGGTTCTTCTACTTGAGCCATGGCGGCTATAAATGGACAAATATGTGTAAAGAAGTAGTGAATTATAACGAGAAATTAAGAATGTTAAAAATGGTGAAGATGTACAATAACAATATGAAAAAATATGAAGGTCATAAATAATGCGATGTTAAAAAAATTTGCAGGTTTTCGTTCCCAAATACCATATTTTCATGCGCAAAAAAATGTAAACAAACGTTTTTATTTAAAAAAAAAAGAAACAATTCCCCCCTAGTTGAATTATTCGCCCCGCGGGGCATTTCGACACGATAATCGCAGGTGGATTTGGATTATAATTTTTTGTTTATTTTTTTTCTCCCATAAAAAAAAAGATACTTTATGTGTGGATATATAAAACATATATAAATAACTAATATCTATGGGGCATTGGATGTATCAGACAGACAGGGTAAAAATAATGTATGACAGGGAAATGAATGTTATAAGTGGTGGAAAACGAAAAAAATAAAATAAAACGAAGGGGTTGCAGAAATGATTTCTAGACTTTTATTTTGGGAGACACCTTTTTTTTCCTGGAGGCGAAAAAAAGTGAAGAGATTGAGTATGATTTGGTGTGACAATGGAGCAGAATCAGCAAAAATTGGTCAGAGGTTGACATCAAAAAAACAAAAAAAAACTGGAGTTTTAGGAATTTTGAAGGAAAGTGAAGTTTTGTGAAAAAATTCAAACTCACAGCGCTTAAAGAGATAATGGTAGAGAGAAAAAAAAAATCAAATACCATAAAAAGATATGTTTAAGTCGCCAGGTTACAACAAATTGATCAAAAACAATATTTTGGGATGCCAAAATATTTTAAATGCTTCAAAGCAGGCCATGAAAACCAAACTTTGAAGAAAACTGTTCAAATAAATGTATCTGAGATATCGATTAATAAGAATCCAAGTTACTAGGAAACTGTACGATGAAAATCACGTTTTCACGTCAATTTGTTTCCAATTTCAACGCAATTATTGTTGAATTTGACAAATAAAGTATTGATTTGTTAATAATGTTGGAAATTTTCATTCTCAAGAAAATTATAATATGGAAAATTAGACTATTATTCTGAAATACTGTCGAAGATTCAAATTAAGTAGACTACTGAAACAAAATAATCTGATGATTCAAAAAAAACGAAAATTTCGACAGAGCCTCAAAAATGATATCATTAGTCTGGTGGGGGACAAAAAAATCCCACTACTACTACAAGCAAAAAGTCAGATAGAACATTTTACCTCTGCCCGTGTCTTTTTTTGCCTCTCCGGTTGGTTTCAAGTGATATCTAAATACAAATACACCACTAAGTGAGCAAGGGGTCGAAGAAAGCGACAAGGCAAGGAAAAAGAAAATGAGCGCTTTCAATGCTCAAGATCTTTTTTTTTTTCATTAGATTTTTTCTGCTCATTTCGGTTGGGAGGGGGAGACGGAAGGCATATATATATTATATTAAATACACTTTTTTTCTGTTCTGTTTTTTTGGAACGTCTTTATTTGGATATGTTATCTAAGAATCCGTTGGTGTAAGGTTGTAAAGGCATTTGATAAAATGATTTTCTTCCGAATTCGAAAAAAAACGATTTTTCGAAAAATTCAAATATTCTAATTTAGTATTTAACAACAAACAAACATCGAGCAACATTTTATAGATATTATATTCGGTAAAGGTGAAAAATAGAATATATTTTCCCAAAACTCCAAGCAATACGCAGAAATGTAATATGTGAAACAGATATTGATAATGATAAATATTATTTATCACTGTACATTCGTAACATGATAACCATTGAAGAACGGAGTTCAACGAAACAACTTATCGGAGACCGGCGAAACTAACTATTCCTGTGGCGCGTTATAATGAATTTTCAGAAGCAAGCGCAATTTTCTCACATCTTAAAACAATCCGAGAAATGACGATGTTTTAACGAAATTCCTAGAATGATCAACATTTTTGGAGAATTAATATTTCGAGAAACGTAAATTTAAATCCAAGATCAAGTGCTCATAAAATGATAATCTGCGTACTTTTTTAGTGTACTTTTGAGACTCTTTTAAAAAATTTCTTGGACGAGATCAATATCGAAATTTTATCATTTCAGATAGGAAAAACTTTTATTCAGACTCACGATGGGATAAATTGAACCGAAATTGTCATCCCGAACAACGCCTTGTGTGCGGTTCACCGTTACGACAAATTGCATGTGCGCAAAAATTCAAATTTTTAACGAACTACATTTTAAAGGTGGGCTTTACGGAGATAATAAATGGTCCTTAAATGAAAATAGACTTCATTCTCATTCCAAATCTGTTTTTAAAATTTTCTAAAACCACCTAGAAGCCGAGAAAACGCGCCTTAAAAAATGGCCTAGAAAAAGGGGCCACCTGGCCGAACTTTTTCCTATGAGCTTTTTTCGTGTTTCGTTAATAAATAGTTATGCAGAATGCTTATATTAGTCCAATTTTATGTTTTTTAATTTAAATTTATGTTTTTTCACTTTGTCTGGGATTTTTCATGCCTGCGGACTAGTTTTCGCCGGAAGCCCCTTTTTCTAGGCCATTGTTTTGAGACGCGTTTTCTCGGCTTCTAGGTGGTTTTAGAAAATTTTAAAAACAGATTTTGAATGAGAATGAAGTCTATTTTCAATTAAGATACATTTATTATCTCCGTAAAGCCCTCCTTTAACGCCTACAACGCATGAAAAAATGAATTGTGTGCGTGAAATACATAAAGTGCGGCTTAATCTAATTTTTTTCACTTCGAATTGCAAAATCGCGTCACTGAATAGCTGAATATGGCGTATAACCGTGCCGTGTAACCGTGTAACCGTGCCGCACGATTGCAAAAATGCCACGCCCAAAAAACGCCCGCTTTTCTGCGTTCAATTTTTAATTGTCGTACTGGATTTTCTTACTTATAATCGGTTCACATTAGCTCACCCTGATCCAGAGAAGGATTAAACGATGAGGATTTCGTGTTTCGTTTACTTCTAAGGAGTGTTCAAAATTTGAGCTAATACCAATTTATTAGTTATAAATATATCCCTTGAAACTGAAAAAAAACTAGAAAATTCTGAGAAAAAAGCGACAACAAAACGTTTCAAAACCCAATAAAACGCGACCAATAAAAATGTAAAGAAAAAAGTTTTTTTTTGATTTCAAAAAAATCGATAAAAATTGAAAATAGAGAAGAGATAACATGTGTGAAAAAACAAAAAGTTTACACACATTGAGAGAGGAAAAAAGAGAACATAACAACTGATGAATTCATGAATTCATTGGTTTTTTTAAATAGAATGCGGAATGACCAGAAAATTCAAACTTTTGTGGAAAAATATTTTCACCAGTACAAAAAATATTTTTTTGATGAAAAACTTGTGGAAAAAACCAATGACCAAAAAAGGTACACAAATCAATGACATTACTAGGCAACAGGTGTAACCAAAAACAAATAATTGGATTACTTTGGAAAAAAAAACGAAAACTACTTAAAATTTTTCGTTTTCCGGTGACAAATGAAACGTTTTTGTGTGTCTGGGTCTCTTTTTATATGAGACGTGTTTTTGGGCACATTAAATTGCCCTTTCCCCTAAAAATTTTGACTTCACTTGTCGTCGATTTTGCACTTTCAAAAATTTGAAGGGTAATGAGGCGGAAATTTAAAAAATTAACGGAATTTGATTATTTTTGAAGTTTGATTTTAAGTTTGTCAGATGACTATGAATTTTTATTAAGACAATTCGTTTTTCTAAAGATAATAAATGTACCTTAAATGAAAATAGACTTCAGACTCATTCCAAATCTGTTTTTAAAATTTTCTAAAACCACCTAGAAGCCGAGAAAATGAGCTTCAAAACAATGGCCTAGAAAAAGGGGCCACCGGCGAAAACTAGTCCGCAGGCATGAAAAATCCAAAAAAAAAAAGAAAAAAACATAAATTAAAAGGAAAATCATTAAAAAAAAGGGACTAATATAATCTCTCTGCATAACTATTTATCAACGAAGCATGAAAAAAGCTCTTAGGAAAAAGTTCGGCCAGGTGGAAACTTTTTATAGGCCATTGTTTTGAGGGGTGTTTTCTCGACTTCTAGGTGGTTTTAGAAAAATTTTAAAACAGATTTTAAATGAGAATGAAGTCTATTTTCACTTAAGGTACATTTATTATTTCCGTAAAGCTCTTCTTTAATATCTTTGTTTGAGTGCTTTAAATTGGAAAAATTGTTTTTTGCAAAAAAAAAAGATAAAAATGAAATGGAAACCGAAAAATGTGAATAAAACTCTTAACATAGAACAAACATTGAATTAATATTTTTGAAACTTACTTAACTAAGCTATGGTCAAATTAACTGTCACACTGTCTTTAAGAGATTCTGGATGATCCCGCTCACTGTCCTGCTGATTTGATAAATATTGTCCTAACAGTCACCGAAATGGGAAATTTCGAATCTTCTCCTTTTAGAAACCATTTTGACATACGAAATCCGAAACACACCCAAAAACTTGAAAAGTAATGTAGTAATTTTGTTGCGAAACTTCGCATATAATCATAATGACCCATCATGATTGATTCTAATAATTCATAAATCGCGATAAAATAAAAATGACAACAACAACAACAATATAAAAACCAGTTAGATGGAGATATTCTATGCTTCTACTAGCGGTGTTCGGAAGAGATTGAAACACGAATCAGCTGTTTTTTCATCCTTCCTTTTGTGTGGTGGTGGTGGAAGTGATATGTCGAAAATATTGTTAGTTTCAGTACTGTTTTTCGGGTTTTTTGTGCAATTTTCTGAACAAGGTAAGTCGATTTTTTTCTCATAAAAGTCTAAATGTTTCTGAATTAAAATTATTATTGGTTGTGGAATAGAAATTCGAAATTTTATACCCATTTATATGTGTCATGAGAATTTCACTAGAACTTCGGGTACTCAATATTTTAAGACATGTTCAAAAGACCTGGTAATTTTCCAAAAATCTAATCTCATTCTCCCAAAAACATTATTTTTATGCTTCAAAATGCTGATAAATATCAGGTAATTTTAAATCATAATAATAAACTCAATTTTCGCAGCAATCATCCCAATAAAACTTCATATTCGTCTATTCGATGTGAAAAACCGGCGTTCAACAACCCTAGATGATGGATGGAAATACACCGTTGGAGAGCTGAAACAAATGTTGGCGAATGAAATTGACACGTCTGGACATATTTTGAGGCTTTATTTTGAAGGTAATTTTAAGAAAACCTTAGGTAGCATATTATTTTGCCAAAAATCTTTTTTTTCAGGTCAAGAGCTTTGGATTCCTGATAGGACACTGTCAAGCTATCGCGTACGTGCTGGCGATACCGTCTCCGTTTATTTAGAGAATATTGCCGAACAATTAGCAATTAAGTTTGGTAATCAACAACATAGTCCTGATGGAAAATTGGCCGAATGATTCACTATTTTAATTGTTTTTTAAATATTACTGGGTCTTCAATATTTTGCAATGAACATGTATATTTTACTGTTTCTTTTTCGTTAAATATTCTAGTTTTTTTGTTCGATTCGGTGTTCTACTCTTACAAGGGAAGTGCGCGAAGTCACCATCGCCAATCGAGTTGAGACCTATACCATTCGATAGAGCTTTAAAGCTAGGTCTAGAATCCGTTTTAAAAGTCTGCCGGTTCGACCTGTGAGCCGGTGAAACATGGGCTCAAAGTTCCTTGAAAAAGAGGTGAGTATATAAGCGCACCTGAACCCTCCCATACCATGTGGCTGCGTGGTCAAGTGGGTTAAGCACTTGGCTATGAAAATGTTTTCCAAAAGTTCGATTCCAACCGGTTGGTAATTGTTTTGCATACTTTTTTATTTTTGTTTTTTTTTTGTTTAAAAACATATTTGAATGGAAATAGTAATATAACGATTTTCCTCATGACCTCATGATGGAGTTCCACAAGTTTCCTTTAATAATCATCGCTGAAACATGATTTGAAAATTTCCAAATGAATAACGACGAAAAATGATTAAAATGTGCATTAACTTGTAAATTGTTTTATTAATACGTTTTTAAACAAAAAAAAACAAAAAGAAAAAAGTATGCAAAACAATTACCAACCGGTTGGAATCGAACTTTTGGAAAACATTTTCATAGCCAAGTGCTTACCCCACTTGACCACGCAGCCACATGGTATGGGAGGGTTCAGGTGCGCTTATATACTCACCTCTTTTTCAATGAACTTTGAGCCCATGTTTCACCGGCTCACAGGTCGAACCGGCAGACTTTTAAAACGGATTCTAGGCCTAGCTTTAAAGCTCTATCGAATGGTATAGGTCTCAACTCGATTGGCGATGGGGACTTCGCGCACTTCCCTTGTTAGAAAGTCTACTAGAATTTTCCCATTTTCTCTATGAGCCCCGTTTCGAGACTCCTGGTTTAAGGACATATATTGTCAACTAAATTATTCTTGATCATTAGGTAATTGAATTTAGTATCCCTATGTTCGAACCACCTGTAGAGAGAGTCACGACGCCGAAACTTGTTCCATTTTGAAAATATGACTATGTAGAACTTAACTCAAAAAACAGGTCAAATAGCATCATTGATCATGTATAGTTTGATAGGCTTATAATATCAAAGTTAGTTATATTTGCATGTAAAAACGGAGAACGATCCATGAACACAAACAACTCTGATGATAAAGAACCACTTCAACGAAACAAGAATATACACATTTTCACGTTTAATTTTGAAAAAAAATAGTTTTCATTTTCAAAAATGGAAGATCTTGATTCAAACATTGATGAGAATACTTTCCATTTTCCTCTAGAAAACTTCGAACGAGAATGTTCTTCAGAAAATATTGAATTATCACTAATTTATGATGATCTTGCAAGAATTATTCGACGAAGGGAAAATAATACATATCTTCGACCAATTTGTATTGACGCAATGGATGTATCTAGAAAATATTTGAAAGATATGAAAAAACTCGGGAAACAAGTGGAAGGTGGTGACAAGGAGTTCAACATACGGGCGATAACTTTAACACTTCTGCATTTTATTTCAAAAGGGCATACGGTAAATATTATTTTTATTTTTATGAGATAAATTTTCCATAAGTTTTAGAGTGTTGCATTTTTACCATACAATCTTCGAGCAATTGCTTCCAAATGTTCAAATCCCTATGAGCTGTATATTTTGATAAAAATGGATGTAGTAATGTTCGACGACAATAGTAAAATATCCTGAAAAAACATATAAAATTCCCCTATTTTTCAGAAACCCAATCATCAGACGAACTCGCGAAAAACATAGCAACATGTACTTCAAACAGTGACGGCTGTATAGTTGGAAGTTTGAAAAAATATCAGCAGCTTTTGAGAAGAAATATGGATATTCCAACAACTATTTCAAACGGGTTTATAAGAATTGGGTTTGAGAATGAGAATCGATTGAAAATCAATAATAATGTTCGTATGTCGTTGGCTTTGAATGAAATACAAAATGACGGAAATCCGTTGGCTTTTCAAATGTTTGCATCTGATCAAATTTCAACAATTGAGAAGTTGGCTTTGATTTTGAAGGATGGTAAGATTTTTTTTGATACAAGGATTATAAGTGCTCTTTATAATCCTAGTATCAAAAAATTAACTTGATAAAACTTGTAAAGTTTTCAGATCAAGTAAGCACAATTCACCAAATGTTTGAGCCATTCATCGGAACGAAACATCGATCAAACAATCCTTCTAACAGGTTTAAAAGAAAAATACGAAATTCAAATATCCTTAAACCGTTAACCAGAAATAATGCCCCAAACAACCTTACCTCCAACCCATATCACCATCTCGATCCATTCTTACCAGAATACCTCGCTCCGCCACCTCCGAAAAATCTAGACTCAAAAAGGGTATCCAGAATTGGACACAAAAACTCGATTTATCGTGTCGGTGGTCCCACTTCTGGAACAGAAGGAATCGCTGAAATTAATGAAGAAGATCGACTATTTTCCATGAAAGGTGCATTGATTCAAGCGTTAGAAGGAATATTTGGAATCGAGAAGGCACTTCAATTGATTCGGGAGCACCCGGAAATTGATGAAATTAACGATTTAATTGAGTTTGGATTGGTTTAATAAATATTTATTATTTTTTTCTATACAAAGTGAAATATAACGATAAATATAAATATTATGCACAAAACACCCGGAAATGAACAATTTTCACTAAACCTTGGTTACAGATGATCGGTGGAAGAGTTTGACTTTGTCATAGGGAATGATAATAAGAACGAAAGAAAAGATTATCAGACAGGTACCAATGATGAAATATGAAGTGATTTCGAGGTGGCGGAAGACGATATCGATTACAGTGTTAAGAGGGATTCCGCACAACATTCCGACGGAAATGACCAACGGGTTTAGAAGAGCGATTCCAAAGTTGATGGTGAAGTTGAATGCTTGAATTTTAAAGGAAATTTCGAAGAAAGATATAAAATAACACACCCATCGATAGAAGTGCCGCTCCAACCATTGGCCCCCATGGAGCATATGCAAACTGTAAGGTTTCAACTCCTGTTAACGCAAGAATCAAGGTAGGAATCCAGTTGAAACACAAGTTCAACAAGCCAAGACATGACATGAAAAGCGAAACATCCCCCAATGAAGCATTTCCGATGACTCTTTTGAATGAAACCTTGTAAACAGCTGCCATAAAAGCAGATAAAAATGCTAGTACAATTCCAAGCCATTGGATTTTCATTTCTTTGTCCAATGAGATAACAACAACTCCACCGATTGCGAGAACAACGGAGAGAATCTGAATGAAACGTTTTCTATGGATTTTAAGATCAAATGCACCTTCATAACATGAATAGTATCCTTGAGAATGATTACAGCAAGAATATAAACAAATGCTGCATTACATGCACTGATTGATGTTGCAACACTTGGTGTTATGAGCATCAAAGCACGAACATATGGGTAATTGGCACCGACCCAAAAGATGAGAAATGGCAGAACGTATTTTAAAAGTGAGATGATTGTTAGCCTATGGTTTTTGCCAAATGAATTTTGATATTCTCTAGAAAAATAAGGTATTGCTCACATTTTCAATGTAATATATGAAAAAATTTTTTTAAATTTCAGAACTTTGTCATATTCATGAAATTATTCACATGTTTTTGTTGTGAGTCTTTCGTACTTTGAAATATTAAATCAGCTGGTTATATGAGGAATAATAGACAAATAAAACACTGAGAGCTTCAAATTTGAATAAAATCTACTCCAATTTTCAGATGTCGAAAAAAACCAAATGTTCTTAATAACTCTGGTTTAGATAGATTGTCGGGAGCTCCCGCTCAAAAACTTAATGCATAAATCATACCTAAAAATTTCAGCGATCGACTTTTTGGTTCGAATTTTTTCATAAACCAAGAAAACTGGAAAACATGTCAACATAAGGTTTGTATTGAACCACATCATGAAATAAGGAGCATTGAAATGTGTCTGAGCTCAGTAAATAAAATTTAAAAACTTATTGGAAACTTACAGTATCAAAAGAAAGCGCAGTTTTACTAAATTGTGTAGATAAACACCACGTTAAAGCTACCAACCCGATTATTGAAGCGTTTAAGAGAATCTGAAAAAAAAATATTTTAAAAATCTAACAAAATTCAAAAAAAAGGTTACCATGAGTGGAGCGCTCCGTTTCTCTGTGACACATTCGGTGCAAACTTGGTTTTCTGTCGCCCTGTATGACGTTTCAGTGGGCATATTTTTTCTGGAACCGGAATTTTTAAATGTGAAAAATGATTTAAAACAGAAATGTTGCAGTTTAAAATTGGAAAAAAAAAACTTACAATAGAAAATGGCGCGAGTTTTGTGGCATGCTATATGACAAACTGATGACAAGAAGCGGTCACAAAATGACCATTCAATTGCGAAGAAGAAATGAGAAAAGATATGATGAGAAGAGAGCAAAAAGAAAGATGCACACACTAAGGAAATACCAATGGCTCTAGTACACACGGATTGTTTTTTTGGTGTTTTTATTTGAAAAATGACAGGTGATGTGTGATCTTTTGTAAAATGGTGCGAGAAAAAATAACATTTATGATTTTGTTTAATCAATGATGAAAGATTGGAAAATTGTTTCGTTTTTGCTTCTTATCTTTCGAGGAATAAACGATCGATTATGAAATGGCTACAATGTGTTTGAGGAAAAGGCTCGTGGAATTTGTTACAACTGAATGGGATGATGAATATTTATCACTATGATGCAATTTTGTTGAATAGTTTGATAATTCTAAATAAACTTTTGAACAGTAAATTTTGACATTAACTCGAAATTTTCTGACATTGGAACGTTCTAATAAAATTTATTTAATTATCGTAATTTAAAAAAAAATCATCTAAAAATTAATATATTTTTTTTAGAAAAAAAATATTCTCTCTTGACAATTGAAGAATGAGTTGTAATCAAAAATTTTTTTCGGAAACAGAATATAAAATATGATTGAGAAAATTTTCCTAATATCGTAATGGAAGCAATCTAAGTCATAATATAAATTTATGAAGTTTAACTCAAGGTTTTTAAAATTGAAAATTTAAAGGAGGGCTTTACGGAGATAATACATTTACCTCAAATGAAAATAGACTTCATTCTCATTCCAAATCTGTTTTTAAATTTTTTAAAAACCACCTAGAAGCTGAGAAAACGCTCCTCAAAACAATGGCCTAGAAAACGGGGCCACCGGCGAAAACTAGTCCGCAGGCATGAAAAATCCAAAAAAAAAGGAAAAACATTTTTTAAAAAATGGACTAATATAAGCATTCAGTATAACTATTTATTAAAGAAACACGAAAAAAGCTCAAAGGAAAGAGCTCGGCCAGATGTTTTGGCCATTTTGCTAGGCCGTTGTTTTGAGGCGTGTTTTCTCGGCTTCTAGGTGGTTTTAGAAAATGTTAAAAACAGATTTTGAATGAGAATGAAGTCTACTTTCATTTAAGTTACATTTATTATCTCCATAAAATCCACCGTCAAGACGGAAATGTTTCTTCATAAGCAGAATCGTTCAAAAATTAACCAGAAATTCGCAGTTTTTCCTGACATGTGGCGGCAAAATAGTCTTAAAAAATAAAAAGGGAAACGAAACTGAAACTGTAAACTATAGTTGTAAAATGATAATGGCGAGCATTAGGAATTCACAACGCAGGGTCAAACTTCTCAGCTATGTATGAAATTTCGAATATGTCATGCCATCACAATTGTTTTTTTTTAATTTGCATATTTTATATATTTTTAAAAAATCAAAATGGAAAACGCATTGTTGTTGTCAAAAACGAAATTTTCGAATTTTTAGGTATTTAATTCTTTATATTACTGTTCGTTCAATTCGATTCCAAACGATCACCAGTGTTTTCGCATATTTGTATAGACTTTTCCGTGCCTGTACGTATTGAAAATATTATTTTTAAGTCATAAATACATTTTTGGTATCTATTGGACGAATTATAAAAAAAATAATTGTTTTTGTCCGTGCACCAGGGAACTCCAAAAAATCGGGGTTTGACAGTAGAGCGCGCGGCTCGTTTCTACAGTAACTTTGATCGTCTATCAGTTTATTCAAGTCCTTCTTTTGTGAGAATTGGTTTGTTACTTTCAATTCTGAACTCGTTTAAAAAATGTTTGTAAATACCCATATATTTGAATATATATTTTTTGTTAGAAGTTAGCTTTTTTTTAAGATATGTTTCTCTCGATTCTATCGCACTTTTTAAAATTGTTTTTTTATTGTTGTTTTTCATTGCTATTTTTCAACCTGAATCAAATTCCTTCCCGCCCGAATGTTTTTTTTGTTGAAATTTATTGTTTCCAACATTGTAAAAGTTCAGTATCAGGTCGATTTTTGAAATTGAAAAAAAAGGTAGATGTGACCCTAAAAAATGATTCGTTTTTTTTCTGCAGTGTTTTCTAATTGAAAATGGCAAACAAAACAAGAAAGCATGATCTGATGATGTCTAACGAAGGGTTCAAAACTTGTCTCACATATCCTTCTACTATTTCATTATATTTTGAGGGTCGTTTACTGAGAATTGACCTTGACGTACTAAAACAAAACACAAATAAAATCGGGTTTAGTAGTTGGAAAATGCCAACCGTTATTTATCAGAATATTCTGCTTCCTTGTCTTGAGAAGAAGGCAAATGACATTGAAATTATAAAGATAATGGGTTGTTTCTCCGTTGAAAAATCGAGTACATGTTTTGTTTTGGGCATGCTTTTCCGAAAAGGTAATTATGAGTCATAAAAACAGGAGGATGGAACAAAGGAATCGAACGAATGCAACCAGTAGACCGTATTAGTCAAATTGTTTGTTTTTTTTTTGGAAATTGATGCGAGATGCATTGTTTTTTTGACAAGGATAATGAGAAAATACCATTATTGAGAAATCCACAGAATTGAACAGCAAAACGTCGAAATTATTTTTAAAGAAATTTTTAATGGACCTATCCAGAAACTAAAAGTTGCAAGAAATGTCAGGAAATTGCAATTTTTTGCAGCAGATTTACGGGAAATCTACCGTAATCGTTGCGAGACAATCAAAATTTCACGGCTCTTGACCGCATTTTCTGCAATTATGGACGCACACCGGTGAAATGTATGCCGGGTCTCGAAGCGAAGAGTATGAACCTTTGATGGTCTCGAAACGATTACGGTAGATTTCCCGAAAATCTGCTGCAAAAAATTGCAATTTCGTGACTTTTCAAGTTTCTGCATTGAATTGTTTGCATTTGTTTGCAATTTATTTACAGCATTTTTAGTTTCTGGATAGGTCTATAAGTATATTTTTTATTTCAAACTTCAAATTTCTGGCTACTTCGCTTTTTTTGGTGATATCATATATCGGAACCAGGTTAGATGTTATGATATTTATGTATCATTATTTCAGTGGTTTGAAACATAACTTCCCTCTGTGTTTTTTCCGGTTTTAATTAAATAGACTTATGGAAAACATTATCAGGATGTTGAATATTATATTACTGTGTAATATTGAATTTAAGTGAGAAATTCTAAAAACCCAATGAAAAAATATTTCACTAATAATTTCACTTCAGAAAGGATAAACCTAACATTCACCCTTAAAGGATTCCCATCCTATTAAGTTCTGCTTCTTAAGATTACATCAAAACGTACTTGATATTTTCGCTAATGCACTAGCATTGATTTTTACTAAACACATCTTTTCAATTTTTTTGTTGTTTCCAATCTGTGTAACAAAAATCATTGGCAAAATGCTTCCTCCAATGGACAAGACAAAAAAAAAGAACACGAAGGCAACATGTTAGATCAAGTTTTTTTTCTGTTGCCGACATACCTACCTGAGAAAAAATGGGCGGTACCAAACAGAATGCAGGAACTATAAAAGGAATGAATGAGATTGACATTTCAGTGCCTTAACATGGACCTCGAACAAAGAATCAAAGCCTATCGCTTCGTTGCCTATTCGGCTGTTACTTTCTCAGTCGTTGCCGTTCTTTCGGTATGCGTCACCTTGCCAATGGTGTACAACTATGTTCACCATGTCAAGAGGACCATGCACGCTGAGATCAACTTCTGCAAGGGATCCGCCAAGGATATCTGGTCTGAGGTTAACCATTTGAAGAACATCCCATCTGGAAACAGAACCGCCCGTCAAGCTGGATACGATGCTGGAGTTACCGGAGGATCAGCCTCTTCCGGAGGATGCGACGCTTGCTGCTTGCCAGGAGCCGCCGGACCAGCTGGAACCCCAGGAAAGCCAGGAAGACCAGGAAAGCCAGGAGCACCAGGACTCCCAGGAAACCCAGGAAGACCACCACAACAACCATGCGAGCCAGTCACCCCACCACCATGCAGCCCATGCCCACAAGGACCACCAGGACCACCAGGACCACCAGGACCAGCTGGAGACGCCGGATCTAACGGAAACCCAGGATCACCAGGAAACGACGGAGCCCCAGGAGCCCCAGGAAACCCAGGACCATCAGGACCAAACGGAAACCCAGGAGCACCAGGAGCCCCAGGACAACCAGGACAAGACGCTCCATCTGAGCCAATCACCCCAGGAGCACCAGGACCAGCTGGACCACCAGGACCACAAGGACCATCTGGACAACCAGGACAACCAGGACGTGACGGACAACCAGGAGCTCCAGGACCAAAGGGACCAAATGGAAACCCAGGAGCACCAGGACAAGACGGAAACCCAGGAGCCCCAGGATCATCTGGACAACCAGGAGGAGCTGGAGAGAAGGGAATCTGTCCAAAGTATGTTTATTATTTCATCTTCAATATCTGTCTAATTCAATTCATTTCAGATACTGCGCCATCGACGGAGGAGTTTTCTTCGAAGACGGAACCCGCCGTTAATCAGGCACTCTTACAATTTTTCGAGAAATTCAATAAAATATTCTCATTTCATACTTGTTTCTGTTTACAAATACGAAAAAAAGATATCACGTGAAAAATACCGCGGGAGTTGTATCAAATATTTTATTATTCACATCACAAAACGACACGATGAGCAAAAAAAGTAAAAAAGATGGATTGTTAGCTGAAATGGATGTTTCCATGTTCTATTTCAAGTGGAGTGTACGTCTTGGGATCTGATTCACGGAACATTCTGCAATGGATCCATTAGATTTGTTCGACAAATGATATCTTTCAGAACACGCTCCTGGATTCGTATACAAAGGTGATCAAAACAAATTATTTGAAAGTTTTGATTTGTCATTGTACAAAGGCTAGGATGACAAATAATGAAGGTACGGAAAGGTGTATTCCAATTAGCTGGAACACTAGGAAACTTTTCTGAAAAGCTTCTTATTCTACTTTCAGGTGGAAACCTGGCTTTTGACTATAGTGAACTTGGATCAGACCCGAGAGTTATTAAAGATGACAGAGAGGATATAAAGCGCAGATTGAAACAAGGAAAGAAATTAATGGAAAAGGGTGAAGATGTTGATCAATGTACCATGATAACATTAGTAGAACTTTCATCATTATATCGTCTGAAAATGTTGGTGAAAACGTGCGAGAAGCTTATAGGAATAATAACAAAAATGGTTACATGGATGGAAGATAAGAAAACGGTAACTGTTGTAATATTTTTAAAGATATGTTTTTTGTTTACAGCTTCTTCGAACAAATGTAAACTTTAGCGTAATCTTCCCATTTGTTCGCAAAGTTTTTGAAGCTGTTTGTGCAATTGGCGAAGTTTTTCGATTGATTTCTGTTAATTGGGCGTCCGAGAAATATGCAAAGGCTTTGAAACCGAGTTCGGATGATTATAAGAGTTCAAAGGAAAGTGTTTTGGAGCCAAAGGAGGCAAAATTGTATTGTCCGCAATTAATGTGTCAGATTAATTATTTCCGGACTTTGGTTTATACCATAGGATGCTCGTTTTCTGGAATCTTGGAGACGATTTCAGTTCGAATACCTTGTGAGGATTGTGGAATTCAACCGAAGTTTTTTGTAGCAAAAAATGTGTTTATACAAATACGTTTGTTTTAGAGAAATAAGCGAGATTTTGAAAAAACTCCCACCTCAATACTTGTATGCTCATGATTTATTGAGATTGTCCAAACGAACAGTTCTACTAATCGAACATTCTCCTAGAAATGAGCGCAGCTTTCCGTTGATGTCAATTGTAAGTACAATAAAGTTCACAAATCATGGAAAAAAAACACATTGCCAGAATATAAACCCTACTAGCAAATCATCACATCGCAAGTCGGCTCATGCACAATCGAGAAAATATCAACAATCAGGAAGAGATAAAAGCAAATCGAAATCTGAAAAAAAGGCATCTTCAAAATTTAAAAAGATGCCTGCTAAGTCACCGAAATCTGGAGAAAGAAGTTGATGAGAGATTAGTTAATTTATTGGTTACTTTATTTTTGTTTTTAATAAAATAGTTCACTCATGACAAAGTATATATTAAGCGAATTCTCTGGTACGTTTCGAAAACATGATAAAAACAAAAAATTCTCAAATTTTGCTGATTAACTCACCCCGATTTTCCCTTAAAACGCTGTTGAAAATCCGGTTACTAAAAGAGGGCTTTACGGAGCTAAATGTACCTTAAATGAAAATAGACTTCATTCTCATTCCAAATCTGTTTTTAAAATTTTCTAAAACCACTTAGAAACCGAAAAATGAGCTTCAAAACAATGGCCTAGAAAAAAGGGTTAGCGGCTAAAACGTCCGCAGGCATGAAAAATCCAAAAAAAAATGAAAAAACATAAATTAAAGTGAAAAAACATTAAAAAAGGACTAATATAAGTATTCTGCATAAGTATTTATAAACGAAACACCAAAAAAAGCTCATAGGAAAAGTTCGGCCAGGTGGCCGCTTTTTCTAGGCCATTGTTTTTTGAAGCTCATTTTCTCGGCTTCTAGGTGGTTTTAGAAAATTTTAAAAACAGATTTGGAATGAGAATGAAGTCTATTTTCATTTAAGTTACATTTATTATATATTATGCATAGATGAAGATTCAAAATTTAACGTCTCTTAATCTTTCTTCTTAAAATTATGATATTTCGACATGACGAGCTCATCAGTTTAACCCCAAACCTCCAAAGTATCCATATTTATGAAAATGTCGAGCTTTGGAGGATCATAACTCGGCACAAACCCACCAATGGTGAAACAATTGTTTATAAAATTGGTGTATAATACTGGTTTGTTCATCCGAAATTTATTCAAAAACGTTTAATTCGATATAAATTATGAACAAATCATACAAAACTATTTTCAGACTCATAAAAAACGATAATTCAGATTGTTTTTTCCTGTCCAAAAAATCAAATTGTGTACATTCGAGAGTGGAAAAATGGCGAATTTAAATCATAAACTACAAATAGACGTATAGAAAAAGCTGACCAAACACATAATTGTAGGTATCTCGTCCTCTATTCATCAACAATATGGGATATTCATACATCATGATGTTTTTTTTTCTCTGGCACAAATACTGTTCAGGTTTGGAACAGTTATTTTTGGTGAACAATCGCCGAGATGAGGTGGCACTTGTTTTTATTCGCTTTGATTTTCTGTTTTTCTGCGGTTTTGGCATCGATTAGGAAGATTAAGCCAATTAAGAATCGAGATATGGTTCCAAGAGCTCGGAGACAATTGTATCTTTGTGGAACTCAACCGTATCAATATTATTCGACTTCTCGTAGGTCATAAATTTAAAAAATTATTTTAAAATATCTTTAGCATGTCCATCGTCCCAATCTTGTCCAAATGGTGGGCTCTTCATGAACGTTGGCTGCTCGGAATCCTATCAATGTACACCATACTATAGTGGTTCATCCTCATGTATCAATGGATTCTGTTGTACGGTTCCAAGTACAAGTAATTCGGTTCCAAGTGCAGCAAACTTTGGGATTTGTCCATCTGGACAACTTTCAGAAGTTAGTTGCACTTCAAAGGCGCAGTGTTCTTCGGGACAGTCGTGTATGAGTGGGATTTGTTGCACAACAACTGGGAACGAGTGGAATGGTAAGAAGATCTCAAGACATGATGTTTGTGGCATTGAATTGTTGACATATCACGCATTTTCAGCTTTTTAAAAAATGCGGTGAATAGCTTGGAAAGCGTAGTGCCCAACATATTTTTATTTTCTGAAATTGTGCCTTTTGTACAGATCAGTTGGATTAAAAGTGTCGTCAAGACACCTTGTAAGAGTAAAAAATTTTTAAAAATCAAAACCTTTTCAGTGGCCTGTGGTGGTCAAACAGCGTTAGCGTCATGCAATAACTCTGGTCAATGTTCAGCACCTAATTCCGTTTGTACTTCATCTAATTATTGTTGTGAATGTTCATTTGGAAAATCATTTGGAACATGTTCGAATGTGAGTACCAATTTGATACAACCCAATCCTTTTCGTTAAATCTTCGACATTTCCAGGGAGTCTGTCCAAATGGTTTCACATGTCAAGCTAATGGAAATTGCTGCCCCACTTGTTCGAATGGTAAAACCCCGTTTGGAAGCTGCGTCAGCGGATCATGTGGTGCTGGAAGGACATGTTCTGCCGGAAATATTTGTTGTTAACAATCTCATTTGAACTTAATATCATGTATCTAATAAACATAATAAAAGTTAAAAACCGTAATCGATTAAACAGAGTACAATAAAACTTATATATCTATGGATAATAAAGTTCGATAGGTTTGGAAATGGGATGAAAAAAAACAGGAAAATCGAATTCGATTACGCAAGTTAGTGACCAAAACAACATTCGTCATAGGTGATGAAATTGAATGGGGCGCGAAACGAAAAAGCAAAGCTTTTGGGAAAATGAGAGAAAGGAAGCGAGACTAATATATTTGTTCACGGTATGTTCCGAAAAGGGAAAGAATACCAGCGGAAACGAGAAAATAAAGGATGTATGGGGGTATAGCTCAGTGGCAGAGCATTCGACTGCAGATCGAGAGGTCCCCGGTTCAAATCCGGGTGCCCCCTATTTTTTTGTTTTTATTTTTATTTTTCATTTATTGAATAAAAAGCTCTACTTAATATGGACACCAATTAATTGAATATCTCCTTGAATAGTTAACCTTTCGATCTTGTCAGCTGGGACACGATGGTCATAAGTGCAATAAAGGACATCATTGACGAAAACCTGAAAATCCGAATTGAGGTGTTTCTTTTTCCGCTCAAAATACCATAAACTTGTCATCGGCAGCATACACCAAAACATCAAAAGATCGTTTAGGTTTGAAGGGGAACTTTGAACGTTTCTTGCCATCAATTGATAAAGTTTCCGGTGTGGACCATGTTCCGGAAATCAAACTTTTTCTCTCAGTCTTCTTTAGCAGAAAAGAAGGTGCGAATTGAAAGGCAATATCGTCTCCAGAATAGAAATCAATGGTGAAATCTTTGGGTTTGTTGTCGGCGATTGCGGAGACGAAGAGTTTTCGACCAACGAAGAAGTTTCCAGGGATGTCAGCGTTGTAGGGAATGGTCTAGAAATGTGGATGTTGATCTAGACGAATATAAAATAATTATTACGTATAGTTTTCCTTCCCATGATACTGTATAAAGTCGAACATCTCCGGTTACATAAATATGTGAAATGTTTGACATTGGGACATAATGTTTAAATGTTGCCACGAGCTTATGTTCCACATAAATCTCGAAATGTTGTTCGAAACATCTGATTCGGATGTCGAATTCATCTCCTTCTTTGTATGTTTGTTTAATGTATGCTTCTCTGAAAATGGAAATCGTTATCAAGCGTATAGTAAGCGCGTTGCATTCTTTTGAACTCACTTTCCCCATTTATCATCAATGCAAGCATTCATATAAACTTTTCTCTTTGCCAAATCCACTCGAATCGCCAATAATCGATCATCCAAATGACCGAGATCATCATCATCCAGCTCAACATTCGGCCCAGATGTCAAATTTAAAACGAATCCTTCGTTCCCTAACAAAATGTATTAAACATTGGCAATTGTTCTCAAGAAAAAAGGTCAAAACCTGTAATATAACCCCTGACAATTAGCGATTGACCGGGTTGTAATTGATTGCCATCCAACCGCGATAAATACGGCACTTCCTTTAAAAAAATGGAAAATAGAATTTAAAGTATGTTGGACGATAATCGGTTATCAAATTAAGAGGAGAGAAAGTTTTGGGGTTGAAACAAAAAAAGAAAGTTTTAAAATTAGAGTTGATTGGTGGAAAATATGATTGGAATTTGATTTATTTTATCATTTTTTTGAAGAGAAACTGAATTTTGAATTTTTTGGCCTCGATTGAAATAAACAATTTAATTTATAATACAAAGTTGCAAAATCAAAGAACTTTTTTTTGATTCTTCATCGTGAATTTGAATCGTGTTAACTGACACTCTGTCTTTAAAGGGGCTATTTACTGAATTTGGGTTTCAATTCCATTTTCATCTTCTTCACAATATTTGAAAACCTATAGAAGCAAATGAATTTATCGAAATTTCGTTTTCTAGTACACGAAAAAAGCGCATTTACAGGGTAAGACGGCGAATGGCGCGCGAGAGAGCATGCGAATGTGAGAGAGTTTGCAATTGTTAGGCCATTCGCCGCCTTAGTTTTGAAATGGGTGTGTTTGAGTACTAGAAAAAGAAATTTCGCAAAAATATTTGTCTTGTATTGGTTTTCAAATATCGCGAAGAAGATTAAAATGAAATAGAAACCCAAAAACAGTAAAGAATCCCTTTAAGTCATTAAGAAAAAGTTTAAAAGAAGATCGTCTTTAAAGGGATTTTGAAGCAAAATTTACATCTTCTTCGCCATATTCGAATCCCTATGAAAGGAAAACGATAGACATTTCTCATAGATATTATACTGTATACTGTAGAACAAACCCGATTCCAAACACGCTCTACTGGCAAACATCGGTTTTTGTTCCGGTGCACGGACAAAAACAATTATTTTTCATAATTCGTCCAATATATACCAAAACGGAATTTATGACTCTAAAATAATATTTTCAATTCGAACGGACACTGAAAAGGCCATACAAATATGCGAAAACAGTGGTGTGCGTTTGGAATCGAATTGAGCGAACAGTACTAAAAATAAAACTAAAAAAAACAACATTTTGTTAATAATTCCTGTATGTTGAGAACAGGAAGGTTTTTTATTCTTTTTTTTTAAAGAATGATATCAAAATTTGACTGAAATATTGATTTTTTGAAACAATATATTTGGAACTTTTGCAGTGAATACTTGGAATATATTTCACTAGATAAAACATGAACTGCATAGAACAATGTCACTGACACATTCACAATTATTCCTATATTTTCGTGACATTATCGTTAATTTGTTTTTATTAGAGATTTTTATTAAATTCTAACAAATTAGATGAAAATCACAGAAACTGTTAATTGCAAAGTCACCGACAAAAATATCCTATAAATACAATTCTAAAACATTTGCTGTCAACTACTTTCATAACAAAATTAAACTCACGAAGGTATGATTCCTTCCAGTGATTGAATCTTTCCGTGTCAACAGCTTTTTCGGCTTGCGTATACTGAGAATTCGACGGAAGATCGATGCCATCTGAAGAAAAATAATGAATGAAAAAACTAGAGTGAAATAGAAAGAAAAGTGATTTCATAGATATTCTCATTTTACTCGATTCGTGGGAAAATGGATAACTGAAAGAAACCAAAAACCGCAGCAAGAAATCTTCAAAATGGAAAATTTGAAAAAAAATGAAAATAACAACAAATTGTCAATACTGTTTTCTTCATCGTCTAACAATGATGATAGTGAGACAAATTAATAGGCATTTTAGAATGGGAAGTCTATCATTTCTTCTTCTTTTTTTTCATTTTAAAATGGTTACCAATGCCATCAACATTACGATTCGAACAGAACAGTAACTGTATGAAGGACTTGACAAAAAAAAAGGAATGGACAATGATGAGAAGAAAACAACAATATCAATTGAAACCACTAAAAAAAGTTTTTCGTCTTTTTTTCTTGATTGGAATTTGATTGGTTATGATTTTTGATGATTTGAAAGAAAAATGATTACGAAAATAAAAAAATATTTTCTGGAGGTATGGGGAATCGAACCCCAGACTTCTCGCATGCAAAGCGAGCGCTCTACCCCTGAGCTATACCCCCACTTGAAAACATGCAGCTTGTTTGCTTAGACATTGTTCGTTGATGGATAGCATTATAAATTTTTGTGAAGGATTTTATTTTGAAAAATAAATGGATAGGCAGTTTGATACAAAAAATGAAAAAAAAATGTCACTGGGGCAAGATCATACTGAGTATCATGGTTACATTTAATCACCGGTCTATAAGAACCATATACAAGCTTAATACAACATGAGCAAAATTAAATTTTAAACTTCGCAAAGAGTTTCAATTATTGATTCGGCTAGGCCATTGAGATCTTTTTGGGTCTCATCAGCGTGTTTACGAGCTTCATCTTCGGTTGTGGTTTTCAGACGAATCGATCGGACAAGGCGGACAAGAAGTTGAAGAAGTTTGCGAATTGATATAATTGAAATTATTTTTCCAAAAAGGTCTACATGTGAGCTAGAAGGCTTCCAGAAATCCCCGATAATACTTATTATTGGGCAGTCCATTTCAGAATTTGTTTTGTTTATCTGAAAAAAACTAAAAACTTTAGAAATTGGTAATTAGAAAAACAACAGTTTACCTTTCGTAATTTGACATATCTTGCATCATAATATTCTAAATGTTCTGTCAATTCTAAATATTCTGACCAGCACCCGATGGAGAAAATTGTGAATAAAAGAAGGCAAATGCATACCAAAATCATAAGCGTAATTTTTATCAGAGCTGAAAATTGAGTTTCTTCACGAGAACTTTGACATTATTCGTACTTCTCTTATATCCGTAACGTTTATATTCATTGAGAGCATCTAATAAAATCTTCTCCTTGTCTGACAAATATCTTGTGTGAATAAGTTTCGCGAAATCTTGTGTCCCTTGTGAGCGTCCAGTTTCTTCCTGCAAAAATTCGTTTTATTTCAATTGATTTTTTGAGAAGGGTTGATGTCTTGATGACGTAGGAATGTGAAAATTTTAAATGGATTTGAGAGCTAATGCTCATAAAAAATTAATGGAAGAAAATATTGTTTTTTCATTAGAGACAAGGTGTCATAGATACCCAGATATTTCAAAAGCCAAGCCCTTAAATGTGTGACACCCTGTCTTTAAGATCAAAATCTCCTATAAATAAATAAATTTTTTAAATCAACATACCGCCCAATTAGGAATGAAATTTGTACCAAACTGCTCCTTCTTCGGCTCTTTTTTCGGTGAAACCTTCTCATTTGTATGTCCTCCAACATTTTGATTTTTACTGGTCACCGACTGAATCAGCGGTGATCTGGCAGCTTGTTGATCTGCCGATTTAGATGACGATGAATACATTTCAGTTGACAACAAACAAAAAAAGCAGAAGGAAACCGAGTTTGGAGCAACAGAAAAAATGAGCCCAAACAGAAGACAACTAGAGGCTAAAAGAGAATAACAGCGACGGAGAAGAAGAAGCAGAAATAGAGTGGATCAAAAACGTGAAAAATAGCTCAGTTTTAAGAGAAGAAGAAGTTGGAAGAAATGCAGTGAAAAGCAAAAAGAGAAGAGAATTACTCATTTTTTGCGGAAGGAGCTTGGAACTTGAAAATTTCGAAATCTTCAAAATGTCAGCTGTTTAAAAAAATAGGATTAGTAAATGATAGGTATTTCAAAAGTGGGAAGCACTTTAAAGGGATTTCTTTAATTATTATTTGGGAATTTAGAAGGAAGAGCTTAAAAGTTAAGGTGATTCAAAGAATTAATAACTTTTGGTGGGGATTAAATGCAAAAATAAAAATGTACATTAATTTTTTTACTTTAAAGAATAATGGACTTCTTCGTGTTTTCTGCAATTTAATCAATTTTTAGCGCTTTACGAAATTTAAGATTTTTTGAAGCATTTATACATTTTTGGGAAAGCTTCGAAATTCGAGACCTTTTCCTTCTCTAAGATGAAACAAATTGTACGAATATTCAGGAAGAAAAAAGAAATAAAATGCATGGTTTACCTATAGGAGTAAGCACATTAGCATATTCAAAACCCGGAGCATTCACTTGTTATTGCACGAAACATAGTTGGACACTTTCTAGTATTTGGAACCTCCAACTTGTGATCTTTGGATTTGAATTTATCGTAATTTGAAGTTCACTACTGAAGTAAAGAGACATTTTCTGAGATTTCACAAAATCTGCTTCGAATCCCTTTTCACAAGAGTATTCGTTAAAAACTATAATATTTATGATAATCTTTATTTTTTAGAACTCTTCATTAACATTTACCACCCTCATATTATTTATTTCCATCTGTCCATTCTCCTATTCGTTCCCATAGCAACCGCCCAAAATTTCGAATATGTCTATGACTTTTGTTGTTTTTCTAGTCAACCACCACAAAAAGATGCTATTTTTATATATTCTTTCTCATCTCCTAAAAAAATATGCATATAATTTTAAAAATACATAATCTTGTCGCTTCATTTTTTTTTCTCGGATAACTCTTATTCTAACTTCGTTCTTGTTATTCTTGGGCCTTCTTCTAGGAATATACATAGACAGATTTGCACATTTTTTGAATACGTTTCTTTTAGTTAAAGGTAAGGTGTTACCAATCCTGTAATCGTTATTCGATTTTCAAATTGAAGGGTAACGTTGAAAAACTTTTGGAAAAATTAGGGTTTAAAAAGTGCAGGTTACACATTTTTGAGAAATTTTTTCACATTTATAAATTTTTTTTAGATAAATATAACTCGTTTACAAATTGGTTAGTAGCTCTATATCTTTAAAAATCTAATAAGAAATATAGAAAAAGTTTAGGAATTCATGAATAATAGCAGAACACATGATGATTATTTTTAACTGACAGCTTCAAAATAGTTGTATCGTTTTATTCTCTCGTTTTCCCAAAATTTCTTTAAAGGAGGGCTTTACGGAGATAATAAATGTATCTTAAATGAAAATAGACTTCATTCTCATTTAAAAGCAGTTTTTAAAATTTTCCAAAACCACCTAGAAACCGAGAAAACGCGCCTCAAAACAATGGCCTAAAAAAAGGGCCACCGGCGAAAACTAGTCCTCAGGCATGAAAAATCCAAAAAAAAAGTTTAAAAAAACATTAATTAAAATTTAAAAAACATAAAATTGGACTAATATAAGTATTCTGCATAACTATTTATTAACGAAACACGAAAAAGCTCATAGCAAAAAGTTCGGCCAGGTTGCCCCTTTTCTAGGCCATTGTTTTGAGGCGCTTTTTCTCGGCTTCTAGGTGGTTTTAGAAAATTTTAAAAACAGATTTGGAATGAGAATGAAGTCTATTTTCATTTAAGGCACATTTATTATCTCCATAAAGCCCTCCTTTAAATATTCCCAGAAAACAATGAGTGATGCATCATCAGCTTCCACAAGTTCAAATGAACATGCCCTTGATAGTCCAAATTGGAATTTGATTGGTGAGTTGATATTTTTGAAGTTTCTCTGAATTACTAGGTGGTCATTGCTATTTAAGATTTATATATTTGATTTTCAGACGAAATTTCAATTCCATTGCTGGAAAGTGGTGTTGGAACACTGCAAGTTCTTCAAGCAGCCCTACCATCGATTTTGGCGATTGATGTACAAGATGAAAAAGTGATTGAAAGATATCGGAAAGTTATACGAATTTCACAGTTGCAAATACAACATTTATTGGTATTTGAAAGATGGAAATAACGTTTTCTTTTTAAAGTTTGAAATATTTTTCAGAGATCTCAGCAAGAAATTCTGAAACATTTGGAGAAAGTCGAATCTTCTCACCAAAAACGACGAACTTGTGAACGAAAAATGTCTCTACCTGTTAATTACACGAAGTTTAAGGTAAATTGATATTATGGACTTATGCAGTAATTTCAAAAAATTTGAAATAAATAAATAAATTCGATTCAGAAACTCTTGGTTTTTTAAAAATATTAATTTTTCAACAGTTTCTTTTTTTCCACTATTTTTATATAAATTTCTGGATACGGTCATATGATTTCGACACAAAAAAAATAATGATTCCAGTGTGATGACTGCGGAAAAATGTTTCTAAACGAAAACTTCTTGAGTTCACACTTCGACAGACGACATTCGAAATCATTCAAAACTGAACGCTCGATTTCTGATGAATAAATGGTTGATTTGTTTTTTTTTTCTTTTTATTCTTGAGTGCCTTTTACTTGTCAAGTTTGTGAGAAAGAAAACAAGATATAGTATTCAGATTTGGGTCAAATATCCCTTTGTGATGATATGCGATTTCGAATAAAGTATACTATTATTAGTTTTGTGTTTGTTTTATTTTTAATATTTTTGTATTTTATCTGGATATTTGGAGAAGCTGAGGAATTGAAGAAAGAAAATAAGAAACCTCGAAGAAAAGATTCGGAAGTTATTTCAAAATCCGTTTTTATTGGGTATTCAAATTCCGATAATTTGACAATATTTTCTGCATATTCGAATGATGAACAGATCACTGTTATTTTGTCGTCATATGGATATTTCAAGTAAGATGTTTCTAAATAATAAAATAGTTTTTGATCCAAGACCAATTGAGTGTCATGTAAATTTTATAAATTTCAACCTGTAATTTGTCATGTTATTCATGTCTTAAGAAGGACATTGCGGAGCTAATGCTGTGTCGGGGGTGAAAATAGACTTCATACTCATTCCACACCTGTTTTTAAAATTTTCTAAAACTACCTAGAAGCCGAGAAAACGCGCCTCAAAACAATGGCATAGAAAAAGGGGCCACCGGCGAAAACTAGTCCGCTTGCATGAAAAATCCAAAAAAAAAAGTTTAAAAAACATAAATTACAATGAAAAAACATTTAAAAAGGACTAATATAAGCATTCTGCATAACTATTTATGAGGGTAGGCCAAGTGTTTGGAGGCACAAGTGTTCGTGCGTTGAAAAAGTTAGGCCACGCACCCTGTAGAAGCGTTTAGCCTGAAGCAACACGAAAAATAAAATAAAATCATTAAATGGGAAATCGAATTCTACTTCGACTATTTTTTTCAACTATGGAAAACCAGGAAAACTGTCACCGCTTCGCGGTGGTTTTCCTGGCTTGTAGTTCGCCCTCGGCGCACTTAAAGGAGGACTTTACGGAGCTAATAAATGTACCTTAAATTGAAATAGACGTCATTCTAATTACAAAAGTAAGTTTTCGTCGGATGAAACTTTTTCTCTTCCATTTTTTCGAAGCTCGTTTTCCCGGCATTTACGTGGTTTTAGAAAATTAAAAGAACTGATTTGTAATGAGTATGACGTCTATTTTCATTTAAGGTACATTCATTATCTCCGTAAAGTCTTTCTTTAATATTTTAATGTCATTTACCAATATAATATGTGTTGAAAAAACATTGTATTGCTTCTATAGGTACGACCATACATTTATTTAAAATTGGGTAATCTAAAAGACATTTCTCTGGATTTCGCTCTCTTTAACCTAAGCTCATCATAATTACCTAATATCTTTTTCTACGCCTCGCCTCCGGCTTCGCCCCTTACACGCCTTCGGCGTCACTTTCAATTATTTGGCGATTTCACACCTTTTGAATTTAGTTGTCGGGACCGAAATTTCTTGATCGAAAAGTATTGGAATGCGAGCCGAAGGCACAGAAGAAGCTCGCCTTCGGCTCGCTTCTTCCGCTAATAATTTCCCTGGAATATTCTCAAAAAAACCAACCATACTTATCTCATCTGATTACATATCGAATTATTTAATCTTCTAAAATGGTTATCATTAGCGTCTTAAATACAGAAATGACTCTGAAAAGAGGTTGATGTAATCTTCTTACTCTAGCTCACCTCACTTTTTCCAATTAATATCCCTCCCAATAGAACGATGATTTTCTTCGAGTAAATTTTAAAAGAATGAATATCAACTCAGAAATGACAACAAATAATTTTTCAAATTTAACCTAGTTTCGTACCCTATTTTTTCATAAAAGTTCTTGGAATTTTACCAAAATTGTTAAAAAATGAAGAAATGAAAATCCGCAATCATTAGGTTTCAAAAAGTGCATCTTCTATCGGTGACCCCTATGGTCTACCGGTTAAGTAATCATTTCTTTACGTGAACCGATGCGAGTTCAATTCCACTTAGTAACTTTTGAATTTTACTATAAAAAAGCTTCGGAAACACAAAAAAGTGCGAACAGATTTGTGTTAACAGACATTTTCCCGGCGTTTTCAAATATATAATAGGATTACCAAAATTGTTAAAAAATGAAGAAATGAAAATCCGCAATCATTAGGTTTCAAAAAGTGCATCTTCTATCGGTGACCCCTATGGTCTACCTCAGACAACTGGGGAACTAGTTTTCGGGTGAGTTCGGGCGCTTTCGACTAGCCTGTCGGTCAGTTACTCTCGACAGGCTAGTCGAAACTGCTCGAACTCACCCAAAGACTAGTCGTAACTGACCAAGAACTAGTCGAATCAAAATTTATTTTTGTCAAACTGTTCAAAGTACTGAAAATGGTTGAAAAGATGTATTTTCTGAAAAATCATGAACTATGAGTGTAATTTTGAATGTTTTCCCGAGTTTTTACAAAATGTTGTAATTTTCAACTTTTCATTAACATTTTCATCTGAAATGTCTTTTTCGCAATAAAACCTGAAAAATCGTAGTTTTGATATAATATTTCGGGTTAAAAAGGTTTTTTCACCAAAATTGACTGAAAACAATTGACTGAAAATATTGTTTTATGCAGGAAATTGTTTTTGGTGTGCTCACGATTACAATAGTAAAGTAGGAAACTATTTGGAAAAGTCGAAGGTGATTCCAAACCATTGATTTCAAGAAAATCTTATTTTTAAGATATCTAAGTTCACCAAATTTTGTAATAAGGTGAAAAACTGTTTTTTTTTGCATTTTCAGAGGAAGCGCAACAAGTAAAAGTAACATTTTGAAGATCCGCCTGTTTTCGAGTACTGTTATGCAGTTTTCTTTTGTTTTTGATTCTTTACTTGATCGAAAAAGAAATTCTTTAAAATTTCAGTAAGGAAGCCAGTATGATATCAGTCGAATATAATATTTATACCGGTAATGTTCTGTAACTTTATAGATGTAACACACAGATCAGTGAACACAAAAAAACTAACCAACCCAAATATGTGTCCCCGCGTTGCGCGGGGGTCCACCCGCTTTTTGGGGGAAATGAGAACTGGAAACTATTCTTTATATTTTTGGATAGGTCTTTACAAACTCTACAACTTCATAGTTAATATCAAAATGCAAAACACACAGCTTAAAAACGAAAATTTGAAGAAAAGCAAATCGTTTCCAGTTTTTCAGAATTTTCTAGTGGAAAACCATATCAACCCAAGAAATGTTACGTTATTTTCTGAAGAAGATGAAATTCTGTACTAGAATCATAAATAAACTCGAAAAATGAAGAGACCCATGGTGCTGAAAACAGACGAAATACGTCAAATTTTGATTTTCTTGCAGAAATGGTTTTTTAAGCCTGAATTTAGACCTTTAATAACAGTTTCGGCGCTTGAAAAGATAAAAATATGTTTCAATTATGCAGAATTAACATCTTCCAAAAGTTTTTTGGTGAAAATAAAAAATTTTTTTTTAATTTTTTTGGAAAATTTATGAAATAATCGTCAAAAAAAATTTTCTTTCGATTTTTACAAAAACACTTTTAGAAAATGTAAATTATGCATAATTGAGACGCATGTTTTACTTTTTAAGCACATAAACTATTTTTAAGGGTCTAGATTCAAGCTTAAACAATCCTTTCTGCAAGAAAATTCTTCGAAATTTAAAGTCTCTTTTCGATACAATGGGTCCCTCATTTTTCGAGTTTACAGGGTGGCGATTAAGTATTGATCGCAACGTTTTTACGTGAATTTCCAAAACTAAACATTTTTATCAAAAACCAAATGTATTTTCTGAAAGAAAAAGCTCATTAAAAACAAGTTACAAAATATGTTCGAAGTTAGGCCCTTCGGCCCGAACACAGGCCTCCAGACGTGCAGCAAAAAAATCAGCGGTGCGCCGCAGGTATTCGTCATCGATTTCAGCCCACGCTTTTTGAAGTACCGCCTCGAGAAAGTCCAAAGTTGGATGCGAACGAGAAGAAACCTTGCTCTTCAATATCCCAATACAGAAAAGTCCATTGGGATAAGATCGGGCGAGGAAGCTGGCCACAAGTCACGACCCCAAAATCCAGGAAAATCTCGCTCTAGCACAGCCTTGGTCGATTTAGATCCGTGGGACGGATGCCCAATCTTGTTGATGGATAAAAAGTCGCCCAGCAAAGTGCTGAGAAACCTAAAGCAATGAAATATCCTTCAAAACAGTTTTTTGGTAAGTTCCGAGTTAACTTTGACGTTTTGGTCAATGAAAACGAGTGAAGCCTTACCATCGGACGTAAGCCCGGCCCAAACCATGACACTTTTTGGGAAATGTTTCCGGTAGACCAGGAATCGTTTAGAAGACCTATTTTCATCTGTTGACATCAATTTCTGGGTGTTTTAGAGATTGGGAAATGGTTAAATCGTGAAAATCTTCTCATCGGTCGAAATCACCTCCAAGAGGCGGCGCACCTGAGGACCTCCAAGAACTTTTTGCATTTTTCGAGGCGCTGTTTTTTGGACCTTTCTTCGAGGTATTCACAACGACACAGCTGATAATTCTTAAGATTGAGGTCAATTTTCACGATCATCTGTGCAGCTTAACGGGAGATATGACGCTCCGAAGCACGCTTGTTCATGCTTATCCGGTCATTCCGAATGATCCGCTTCTTGATGATGCCACGTGTTCGAAGAGCGTTGGCAGCACGCTTCCTTCCACTTTTTGGAATCTCAGAGACATGTCATCAATCATTGAAATGGGATACCACTCTATTTACGGTCGACGAGGGAATCCCAAGCCGCCTTGTAATGTCAACGTTTCTGACTCCGTCGTTGTACAGCGTCGCAATTATAGGTCGGTGTGGAAATCGTCGCATAACTCAGGAGTATCGGAATTTTTCGAGGAATGGCTTTAATAGCTGCTTATATAGGCCCATGACTTTCAAAAAGTTTTGAAAGTTTTGGAAAATCTTTTTTGGCTTGCTGCCAGCAGCTGCTCAAAGTTGCGATCAATACTTAATCGCCACCCTGTAGTTTTGATTCTAGTACAACATTTCTTCCTCTTTCAGAATTTAAAATAAAATGTTTCGGGTTGATATGGTTTTACAACAAAAAAATTGAAAAACTGAAACCCATTTCCTATATCTTCAAATTTTCGTGTTTTGAAATGTTATATCAACTACAAAGTATCAGTATATCAACTTCATAAACATTTTCATCTTTGATGCCTTGTTCCCAATAATAACTTAAAAAATTTTGATATAACATCTCGGGTAAAAGGTTTTTTCACCTAAATTGACTGAAAGCCATCTTGTCAAAAATTTCCTGATGTGTTCACGGTTACAATACTGAAGTAGTAAATTGTTTCAAAAAACCAAAGGATATCCCAAACCGTTATTTTCAAGAAAATCGTATTTTTCGGGTTTTAAAGTTCACCAAACATCGTAATAAGGGAACAGCACAAAATCATACTATATAATAAAGCGCTAAGGCCGTGCGTGTTTTCACATGCTAGTAATGTATATTTGAGTAACAAGGATTTTAGGTAGAGCTTTAGAATTTTGGTAAGAAGGTCAGTAAAGCCCTAGCTTTTAGATTTCGTCGGGTTTATGACAATCGTTCAGAATTTGGATAGATCTGAATGAGATCTGGTGTAAAACTCTAAGACCGAGTTCGCACCCTTCCCCTTGTCAGAATTTTATCAAGCTTTCTAAGGATAACGGTCTAGAAATGATATTTTATTTATAGACGATGTCTGAGGCGCATTAAACAGCGGTGTCCTAGATCGAATCAGAAGAAAAGTCCTGCAACTTTACAGATACACACATCAGTGGACGACAACTAACCAACTCCAATAGGTGCCCTCGCGTTGCGCGGGTGTACCCGCTTTTTGCTGAAAATTTTGGCGCATCATAACTCAGCTTAAAATGAGAACTATAACGTAATTTTCATATTTTTGGATAGATCTTCACATGATCTATAACTTTGTTCACTGATCTGTGTGTTACATCTATAAAGTTACAGAACATTACCGGTATAAATATTATATTCGACTGATATCATACTGGCTTCCTTACTGAAATTTTAAAGAATTTCTTTTTCGATCAAGTAAAGAATCAAAAACAAAAGAAAACTGCATAACAGTACTCGAAAACAGGCGGATCTTCAAAATGTTACTTTTACTTGTTGCGCTTCCTCTGAAAATGCAAAAAAAAACAGTTTTTCACCTTATTACAAAATTTGGTGAACTTAGATATCTTAAAAATAAGATTTTCTTGAAATCAATGGTTTGGAATCACCTTCGACTTTTCCAAATAGTTTCCTACTTTACTATTGTAATCGTGAGCACACCAAAAACAATTTCCTGCATAAAACAATATTTTCAGTCAATTGTTTTCAGTCAATTTTGGTGAAAAAACCTTTTTAACCCGAAATATTATATCAAAACTACGATTTTTCAGGTTTTATTGCGAAAAAGACATTTCAGATGAAAATGTTAATGAAAAGTTGAAAATTACAACATTTTGTAAAAACTCGGGAAAACATTCAAAATTACACTCATAGTTCATGATTTTTCAGAAAATACATCTTTTCAACCATTTTCAGTACTTTGAACAGTTTGACAAAAATAAATTTTGATTCGACTAGTTCTTGGTCAGTTACGACTAGTCTTTGGGTGAGTTCGAGCAGTTTCGACTAGCCTGTCGAGAGTAACTGACCGACAGGCTAGTCGAAAGCGCCCGAACTCACCCGAAAACTAGTTCCCCAGTTGTCTGAGTATGGTCTACCGGTTAAGTAATCATTTCTTTACGTGAACCGATGCGAGTTCAATTCCACTTAGTAACTTTTGAATTTTACTATAAAAAAGCTTCGGAAACACAAAAAAGTGCGAACAGATTTGTGTTAACAGACATTTTCCCGGCGTTTTCAAATATATAATAGGATGCTTTATCAAAAAACGAACACATGTGCCTCCAAACACTTGGCCTACCCTCCTATTTATTAAAGAAACACGAATAAAGCTCATAGGAAAAAGTTCGGCCAGGTGGAAACTTTTTTCTAGGCCATTGTTTAGAAGCTCATTTTCTCGGCTTCTAGGTGGTTTTAGAAAATTTTAAAAACAGATTTAGAATGAGAATGAAGTCTATTTTCATGTAAGATAAACTTATCTCCGTAAACTCCTGAAAAAGAATGTCGGAACTTTCGGAATAAAAATCGAACAGTTACGATCCTTGTGACATAGAAATACCATTTTCCAGCCGTCGTGTATATTGTCGATTATTCAACTCTGAAAAAATGGAAATATTCAATGAACCAACTGTTGTTTTTCCCGAATTCACTGCCAAATGTAGAGCACGCCAGGAAGCGAAATTTATAACGATTTCTTTGAATAAAAGGGACAATATTTCATCATTTCATGAGATTACAATACTAAATGGTGATTATTTTTCCATTAATATTGTTTTTTTAATTGAATTGTCAGAAAAACCAGCGAAGTCCGAGCTATCGATCTGTTTGGCCCCGATTTTTGGGACTACTCCAAAAATTTTGATGCTTATTGAGTTTTTGGAATACTATAAGATTCAGGTAATGGAGATTTTTACAAATAAAAAATATAAATATTTAGGGAGCTGACAATTTTTTGATTTATATTTATGAATCCAACGCCGAGCTCGTTAAACTGCTGGAAATGTATGCGACGGATGGGAATCTAGAAATAATAAACATTGGGAATAATACGAAATGTTTAAATCGGCATCGATGTAGACATGAAATGCAGCTTCAGGTATCTCAAAACATCAATTTTGAAAATAAACCCTAAGAGTTTCTTAGGATTGTGTCCATCGATTACAAAGGAAGGCGAAATGGGTAGCAACGGTTGACTTGGATGAGAGAATCATGGTAGTTGATGAAGCTTTAAAACTTGTAGATTTTGTGCGGTATGAAAAATTCTTCAACCTGATTTTTCGAAACTTAAAACTTAAGCTAAACTTATTTTCAGAACGCGTGATGCTCATAATGTTGGAGAGTTTAGGTTCCGGTGTCAATGGACGCTCCGATATTCTGAGAATATTAATGATTCTGAAGTATTCTCTATAAACAATATAAGTGATGTTCTTCCAATGATCATTTGGAAAAACACTAGCCATGTTGCGCCAATGAACCATACAACAAAAAGTATAATCCGCCCTGAAATGGTTGATTCCATGGGCGTTCATGGAGTACAAAAATTTGTTTCTCCACGTCAAATGGTCGACTTGATAGATTTTAAACTTGCAGTCGTAAGGTACAATAAATATTTAATGTTTATTCTCAAATTTAGTTATTTCAGGCATTATCGATTGGTCAAAGGCTGGTCGTTTTTTCTAAACGAAGCCGAAACATTTGGAAACTTTTCTAATTATCAATTATCTGCTTCATTAAAAACTTTGATTGTTAAGAACGTATCGCAGATGTTGAAAAAATACCGTAATACTTTTAAATAGTGAATATTTATATTGTTTTAATACCAGAGCTAAACACGAATTCTTTAAAATCTTGTTATCCTGAAATTGTCATCTAAAAACAGCAAAATTTTAAACTCCCTCAAATTTCATTATCATTAGAGCGCGTTTTCCTTCGTCTCCCTGGCGGCGTCTCTCCATTCGCAACGCTCCTTTCTTTTTTTTTTTTACATTGCGAGGTGTTTTTGGCGTTTTTATTATCATCGTTTTTATGTGTTTTTGGCGAAACGTTTTTTATTTATTATAAAGTGTTGGAATACTCTTTTCCTCGGAATTCTTTTCTAAAAAATGCCCCTATAAAGCATTATTCTAACAAACTGTATCAAATGTTCTTATTTTCGAAAATATTTGTTTCCTCCAGAATGTCGATCACTGTTAAGATATGTACTAATGATGTTACATGGCGGACTGGTACATTCACTGCGAAAAGCTCGGTAAATAACAGTATTATTTTACGTGAAAATAATTTTTTGACAATCTTCAGATTCTCGATATTGACAAGAATGCCATGCTGATTTGGTCGAATGGAAAACGGATTTTCGACGTTTCGAACCCGAGATTAGCGTATGCTTTGCAAACCACTTTCCAGGAGCTTGATATCAAAAATGGAGCGGTTCTTTACGTTTTCAATTTCGATTTCAAAACCCCGGTATGTTACTCCAAAATATTAAATTATTTCCTTTAATTTCCTTCAGAATGGCGATGTTTCAACAATCGTCCCCGCTGACATCAAAAAAATCATGAGTTTCGCTCAAGCTGCTTCAACAGCGTTTAACAGTGCAACTAAACAGATAAAAGATGAACGGAATCCGTGGAAAGTCAAGCTGCCGCCAAATTTCAATTCTCTGATTCCGGAAGATCAAGCGAAATTTATTATCGACAATATGCTGGTAAGCATCGCCTTATTTAAAAAAAAATGTATGGCATTTTTTTCAGAGACCCGGATCGTTTTCAGAAATAAATTTGAGAGAATCTGCCAAAGCTATTCATATCAATGTAATCTTAAAGTCGAATTCTATTTTAATTGTTTGGTTTTCAGCTAAAACGAAAGATGTTCCATTTCTATGCCAACGAATTCCCAGACATTGTTGAAAAATTCCGTGCCAATCCAAACATAGCCTTCGGTATGTTACATCCCCAATTTTCAATATAAATTAGATGGATATTTACTACAGAGGAAATATTCGACATGTTCATGAAATATCAATATGAAGAAATCAAGACACTGTACCTGCCGGACTCAGAACTTGCAAAGAAAAAGATCGAGGATGAGAAAAACCGAAAACTGATTGATTCTCAATATTTCGAAAGTTTGAACCATCATCCGGAGAATATGATTCCAGTGACTATGCTTTATATTAACCTCTCGATAAATGGTTGTGCTGTAAAGGCATTTGTGGATTCAGGTACCCTATAAACATTTAAATAATTTTACAATAATAATATTTAGGGGCTCAAGTCTCCTTGATGTCACTTGCGTGTGCTGAACGCTGCAAACTCACCGGATTAATTGATAGACGATTCAGAACAACGACAAGAGGTGTCGGAGGCACTGAACATTCAGTTGGTCAAATTCATTTGTGTAAGTTTCAATAGTCTCAATTCAAATTTTAATTTAATGTTTAGGTGATGTCAAAGTAGAAACTGCTCACTTCATCTGCCCGTTCCAAGTGATGGCAAACCGTGAAATGGACCTTTTGATCGGTTTAAACGTCTTGAGACAACATAGATGTTCTATAAATCTTTCTACAAATCGGTATTTTTTAAACATTTTGATCTCAAGTTAAGAAATGTGTTCCAGTCTCGAATTCCCAGGAGGTATCAACACCCCATTCTTAGAAGAACGTGAGATCAACAGCCATTTGGTCTCAATTGAAGCAATCGCTGCGGAACCAATGGAAAACGAGGAGCCATCCAGCTCAAGTACTCAACAATAATATTATAATTAAATTCCGTATTTTCAAACGTATCTCTTTTTACCCAAACTCGGCAATTATCGTGTACATAATTATCACAACAACTGGATGTTTGTATTTTTTGAAATTCGAGATCAAATCACCGTTTTATATTTTTTTTCAGTCTTTCGGCTTGGTGTGAAATGATCTTAATTTGAAAAAATTGTCTTTGGAAATATTTCTGTTGGTTTTTTTTCTTTTTTATATCCGGGACTATTATATTTGTTTGCTTTTCTTGGGCATCTCTTTATGAAGTCTTTTCAATTGTTTTCAATAATGTAGAAAACATTTTTTTAAAGAAAAAGTGACAGCTTTTCTCTCGTATATTCCTCTTTTCCCCATCCCACGGAATGACTTGAGATTATATTTGTTGCCATAGAGACGTTTTAAAAAAGAAAAAAAAAACAAACAAATTGTTGAAATAATATTCATTCTCGTTAAAATGTTTCGACTAAAGAGTGGATTTGAAATTCCTAAAATTGGACTGGGAACCTATTTAGCGCATGGGGAAGAGGTTTGTTATTATTATCCTTCAAAGTTCTTTGAAAATCTTTACTTTACAGTTATATAACGCGGTTGATCATGCTCTCAAAGCTGGTTATCGAAGTTTTGATACTGCCAAGTTTTATAAAAATGAGAAGGATCTTGGAGATGCGTTGAAGGTACAGACAATTTTGTTTTTTTTAATTGCTGCATCACATCACAGGGGTGCCGAAAAAAAAAATTTTTTTTTCGCTTTATTCGAAAAATACCGAAGAATAATTTTTCAGCGTTCCAATTGATTAATGAATCATATTTTATCCAAAAAAAAACGATTTTAAGGTTTTCCGCTTTCATTCAGTTAAAAAATTAATAAAACAGTTGGAAATTGTGGTTAAAAAAATAGTATGTTCAAATTCGAAATTTTTTTAAAAAAAATCTGCTTTCTGCAAACTGGAAACACCGAAAAAAATTGAGGATAGAAAACCGTTAAAAAAATTTTGAGCCGAAAAAATGAAAAAAAAAAGATTTTCGCTCTTCGCTCGAACCCGAAATAAGTAAAAAATTTTCGGCGTAAAACACCCGAAAATCCGAAAAAAGAAAAAAAACGGCAAATCCAGAAAAACATAATTTTACAACAACGAAGCTCCCGAACATACTTTGTTAAAATAATCTAAACATTCTGGGAAATATTTTAAGAACTGAAAAAAATACAAAAAATTGATTTTTCAATAATTTTTACATTTTTTGAAATAATTTTGTCCATTTTCAGAATTTTTAAGCATTCCCCAATTCCCCATTAAAAGCTGCTAGTGTCTTCAGAATCGCTATACAAAACTGCAGAGGAATTTTAAAAAAATTTATGAACCTCGATTTTCATAAAATTTCAGCAAAAACCATCTAAAATTTTTCTTTGAATGCATTTTCAACTGACTAAGCAATTTTGCGTCATGGTGAACACTGTATAGAGAAAATAAACCAGAAGGGTCCGACAAATACTTGATTTTATATTTACAAGTGTTTTAATGATGATTCTGGATTGAATTTAACATTAAAAACATATTGAGAGCCTTCAACATGTCTTAGATATCGTCACTCAGATCTTTTTTCAGCACTTACTCCCAAAATACAATCTTATAACAACTGACATTTTCATCACAACTAAAGTATTCCCATACACGTCTAAAACAACTGTTCAACTTCATAATGATATTGAACAATCTTTGATGCATCTTGGAAGAACGTAAGTTTTTACAATTTCCAATTATTTTCATGCTTGCCTGAACATTGAAACCTCATCAAAAACTCATACTCCTTGCAGCTATTTAGACCTTGTGCTTGTTCATTATCCAAGAGCTTATGAATCAGATGACCAAGATCCAATGAACAAAACTCATCGGTGCGATGTTTGGCAAGGACTGGAATCCTTGAACAAATCGAAAGTTATTCGATCTATTGGGGTTTCTAATTATGAGATTCGTCATATTGAGGAAATGAAAAATTATGCAACTGTTGAACCTTGCGTTAACCAAGTTGAATTTCATCCACATTTTCAGAGGGAACCTTTGAAAACGTATTGCAAACAACACGGAATTTTGTTACAAGTTGAAACAATGCGAATAAAAATCTATATTCGTGGAAATTTTCAGGCATTCTCCCCAATTGGACGTCAAAATAAACAACTTTTAGAAGATCCGACGTTAGTCAGCATTGCTCGAAGTTATAACACTTCAACACCGGTAAACTAGATGCCATAACATACAAATTATGGCACAATTTAACGTTATAGGCTATAATTTTGGCGTGGGCCATGCAAGAAGGAGTAGGTGTTGTTCCGAAATCTGTGACGGCTCAGAGAATTGCTGAAAATTATAGTGTACGTTTTGAATGATGGAACAAGTTGTAGTAGTTTAAATAGGATGCGGATTGTTCACGAAAATCGTTTTTTATTTGTTGAAAACGAAATAGTGAATATCGGATCAACCCGCTTTCTTTACAACACTGTGAATCGGAAATTCCTGTAACTCAAAAACTTACACTTTTTAGGCCACAAAACTTGCATTTACTGACCCGGAGATGAAAGAAATCAACCGATTAAATCGTGATCAACCATATGTTGAAGACAACGGATGGCTTTGCAGATAAAAAAATAATAATTAACATAGTTTTTGTTCTAATAAGGTCTATAGTATATAGAAACTGCAGAAAAATAAAATTCTAAGTAGATGAGCATTAAATGAGCTCACGAAGAATCTGTAGCTCACGAAGAATCTTCCAAATCCATAAATTTTGTTTTGTACTTTTAATATCTTCTAGATTCCTTGTTTCCCCGTCAATGTCATGTTTTTTTTGCTTTGAATTTTCGATTAGAATGAAACATTTATTAGTTTTTTTTTCAGAAATTTTCCGAATAACTTTCAAAGTACTTGAACTTTCCTCGAACGCATGCAAATTAATGCATAACCAAGTAAGTATGTGTCTGTTTTTTTTTATCTCGTTTTATTACAGTAGTCATTTATTTAGGACCACCGGGAGAGGTTTATTGCTAGAGCACAGAAGTCATAAATTCTGACTATAAAAATGTGAATACTTCCTTTTTTAAAAGGAAAAAATATATATAAATAGGAGTATTGAATATAGAAATATAGACACCTCCATAATCCATCTCTATTGATGCGTTTTTCGTTTTTTTCTCTTTTTTTGTTGAAAAGAATGAAGAAAATTTGGAAAATTGTCTTCAGAAAGATCTTTTCAACCGATTTTTATTTATTTTTCTTCGATTTCAAAAAAATCGAGATTTTGAGTTTTGTTGAAATTTTACGATTAGTTTCTGTCGTAGTGTTTTTAAGAGAGTATGTAATTTTGCGTCATCGTGTACAGATCGAGATCGAGAGTGGAATGAACTTTAAAGTTTAGTACTTTCAAATCAGGTCTTAAATGGGACCCGAAGTTAGTTACGCTTCGCTTCACGACTAATCCCGTCAAGCAACATTGAACTCATTTTTTGATCATCGAAAACGCGAGACCAGCATCCCAGCGACCAAGCGCTTTCAAAAACTTTTTTTTGACACTTTTTGATGATTTTTCAACAATAAAACCTACATTATTTATAAATTTTTGTCTCTATTTCTACTGTCTATTGTCTTTATAAAGCCGTCCTTTAATTCGCAAAACTTATTATTAAAGTATTTTTTAATGTCAAAAAATTATTTCGACATCAATCGCCAGCTGCTCAAATTTTCAAAATAACAGGACAATTAGAGAGAATTTGTAAACAATTTTGTTTCTATAGCAATTCAGCTATATATATATATTTTTTTGAGAATGTTTATAGAGTGTGTTCAGGAGCTCCTTCACAATAATTTTTGAGCACCAAGCTTTTTTTCCCGATAGTTTATAAAAAATGTTTCCTTTTTTTGATAGAATTGTTATTTTTTCTTTTTTTCGGTATTTATAAATTTCTAAAAATGATGAAAAAGCTGACAAGATTTTTGGATCAATATTTAATTGCGCGCTATAAAAGAAAACTGAAGAAATAAGGAAAAAAACGAGGTGTGAAGAAGAACATATTTTTCCGTTTTATTTTATTTTTTTGTGAGAACAAAAATTCTGAACACTAAAGTTGTTTGTGTTTGACATTAGCTTGTTTATTTGAAAATACGTAAAAGGCCAAAAAAAGAGGAACAAATTGTTAATTTATTTACTTTTTTTTGCTCCCTTCTATTTTTGTTTTTGGCTCAACTCATAAGAATTCCTCTCTTTTCGTTCTATTATTTTCACACAAATTTTATGGTAATATAGTTTTAAAAACTTTTTTTTAGAAGATCATGTTCGGGACTTTTTCGTGGAAATTTTTGGAGATTAAACAGTATAAAAAGTTGTCGAAAACCGGTTTTTAAAAATCAGTTTTCAATCTATCCAACCGTTGAAAATCTAATTTTACATATGAACTCAGAATATCCAAGCAATGAATCCAAAACATAGTAATACTCAATTAAATGTATTACTCATTTTTTCCAGCTTTCTACAAACAATTAAAAATTAATTGACACCTCCCATCTTTAAAGACACTGTGCCACTTTTCTCAACAAGTTTTTTTAAAAGGAAAACATGTATTTAATTAAAAATCGCGAAAATCCAAGGAACTGGAGAAAATGAAAAAGATTTTTGGAATCCTGATTTAGAATTCTTTTTCTTGGGATTCGAGTTTCAGAGATGTTCATACCCTGGTTCCAAAGTCGATTAAAAATTCGAAGGGAATATTTAAATAATCATGTTGATACACCGACATCGTGAAAATAATGTTTTTTTCTTAATTATCATCATAAATCACCATATTCATATTCATTTATATTATGACAAACCATCATCAACATCACATTTGAAATACTGGGCGGAGTGCAATACTAGATTTGGGGGCTCACCAGAGAGCACTATTTTCTCTCTTCTCGTTTTTTTTCGTCCATTTTGGGCGTATTTTGTTAGCCGGTCGGTCGCCTCGGTGTTGTTCATTCATTTGAAGCTTTTAGAGGAGAACAAAGCCACATTCTCCACCAGAAGCACAACCCCGGCCTCTCTCTCTCTCTTCAACAATTTTTTGCCTATTCCAGGTCCCGCCCCATACTTCTACACGTAAATTTTCTATTTTTCAAGAGCCGGAATAAGTAGTATTACTTTTCCGTACTGCTGATATATCATGGGTGCATTGAGGTGAGATATATTATTTTTGAAAAAAAAAAGAAAAATATGTTTTTGTGCAAAAAGGAAAAAAAAAACTACTCAAATTTATAATAGTTATTAGTGTGAGAAATGGGGAATTCTACATAAAATCGGTGAAGCATGAAATCTTGACCACATGACTTTATTTTTGAAAGGAAACAACATAACGGAAGGCTGCGGATTATTTGTTTGTTTTTTTTTGAAGAAAAGTCGTGTAAATTGGTTCTAAAATGTTGTGTCATGCTGAAAATATTCGATTTTTTGAGAAAAAAAACAATGATTTTCGGCCAGAAGAATGTTTGTTGTCAGCTTTGGAATAATTTAATAACGAATGGCACAAAAACAACGAAAAAATAGGAGGAATCGAAAATCAGACTATTTTCATTTCAAAATGGAGTTAATGGTGTCCAACATTTTTTTGTAAATATATGAAACGTCACATTTATTTTGGGGATCATTCTGAATGAGCTCATCAGTTTTAGAAGCATAATTCTATGGGAATTAAAGGGACTCTTTACTGATTTTGGGATTTTATTTCATTTTCATCTTCTTCTTGATATTTGAAAACCTATACAAGACAATTTTTTTCTAAATTTCCTTTTCTAGTACACGAAAAAACAAATTTACAGATTAAGGTGGCGAAATGGCCTAACAATTGCAAACACTCTCACATACGCGTGCACTCTCTCGCGTGGCCGACCTGTTAGGCCATTTCATGCGCCTCACGTCTTAAAATGGGGTGTTCGAGTACTAGAAAAGGAAATTTCGAAAAATCTTGTAATTTGAATAGGTTTTCAAATAGAAGATGAAAATTGTATGGAAACCAAAAAATAGTAAAGAATCCATTTAAAGACAGCGTTCCACTGTTCTGAAATTTTGACCGGTTTTCCGTTTGCTAGTTTCCATCCATCTTCAAGTTTTCCAATTACAAAACCTGAAGCCACACCCAAATATTCTGAATCTGTAAACTCCAACTTGAAAAACAAAATTTTATAAATTGTTCAGTAACGTTATTCATTTCCATAGAAACTCAAATTTATGTATTTACAGCATTTTCCAGCACCATGTCGTTTTTTCGTGTTCAATCTATCAATTATAGAAAAAAATATGTTTTTCAGTAACTCGAAGCTTATTTTTTTTCTCAAACGAGATGACTGCCTTTGACAGCTTCAAACGATGTATAATATCAATTTCTTTAAGCGAACGATGTGTTGAAAGTTGTATTTTTCTTCTATTTTCGAATGGGAAAAAATTTGCAATGCTAAGAAAATTAGAGTTAAAACATGAATTAGTAAAACCTTGATTTTTACAAAAATAGCCCACCATTAGGTAATTTTCAGTACAAAAAAATTTCAAATAATAATTGTTACTTTTGACCCCCACTTACACTCCCCCGAATTCCTGTGCTTTTATTGAATTTGGACCAGCTATTTCCTTTTTCTTTTGACGTTTTTATCCAATCCATTTCCGCATCAAATTTTAGAAAATCTTTAAGAATTTCGCTCTTTTTTTTCTTCATGCTCCGACGAAAGGTCACAGGAAAAACATACAATAATTGGTGGGGCTATGTAGATATATAATTGCTGCTGTAGGAGAAACGAAAGGAAACAAGCGATTAACTTATCGAAAAAATTGAGAGCACTTTGATTTTTTTTTTCTCTCTCTCTCTCTCTCATGGGGGAGGGCTCCGGAAGATGAAAATGTTCTATTCATCCTGAATTTAAAAGCAAAGAGAGGAAAGAAAATTAGCATAATTTAGAGAGGCAATTGATGTACTAGTTCATAACATTCATACATGTACATTTGTATATTCTTTCCCATCAAAACATCATTGAGAAATGACAAGCTGAACAGAACTTCATTCAAAATATCTTTCTGAAGAATCGGAAAAATGAAGTTTTAAAAAACAACAGATTTCAGCGTTCGTGCAAAACACAAATTTTGTGGCTCACAGGCTAGATTAGAAAGCGAGTTCATTCATTCTTCGCTCAATCTGTCTCATCAATATTACGTGTAAAAATCCTTTAAAGGAGGGCTTTATGGGGATAATATATGTACCTTAAATGAAAGTAGACTTCATTCTCATTACAAATCTGTTTTTAAAATTTTCTAAAACCACCTAGAAGCCGAGAAAGCGCGCCTCAAAACAATGGCCTAGAAAAGGGGCCACCAGCGAAAACTAGTCCGCAGGCATTAAAAATAATAAAAAACATAAAAAACATAAATTTTAATTTAAAAAGAACATAAAAAGTTTTTTTTTCATGCCTGCGGACTAGTTTTCGCCGGTGGCCCATTTTTCTAGGCCATTGTTTTGAGACACGTTATCTCGACTTCTAGGTGGTTTTAGAAAATTTTAAAAACAGATTTGGAATGAGTATGAAGTCTATTTTCATTTAAGGTATATTTATTATCTCCGTAAAGTCCCTCTTTAACGATCATTTTAAGAAAACAAATTATTCAAAAATTAGAGCAATCCACTAATTTTTTGGAGGAATTTAAAGCTTTAAAATCAGTGTTTCACATTTTTTGTTGATTCTATTTAAAAAATAAAGTTCAGTGGAGCGCGCTTGCTTCCGCCTTCAAAAATGTGCCAACGAAAATTGGGGGTTTTTAAATGAAGTCTTTCAGCAATTGGTTTCGTTGATATTCTGAAATACTTTACCGGTAATACTTCTGAAAATTGATTTGAATCATGGAGTATTGAACTTTTTTCCTTTTTAAAAAATAACGATATTTTAGAAAACTGTTTTTTTTTAAATTTCACCTTTATGTGATTTTTTCCGTCTCAATTTTTGTTTTAAAAAAAACGACGACAAGAATAAAAATGTCTCATTTTCGCTCGTTAATTCTCGTTGTGTGCATTAAATATGAAATTTGAGATTCCTCATTTTTTTTTCTGAAAAAGAAAGATGAGAAGGGGCTTTTGCAGTTTTTTTTTCAAAATGTCTCAACTTTTAGAAAGAAAAAAAAACTTTTTGAAAATCATTGACCCGTCTTTTTTCATTTAATGGTTTCGAGAGAAACAAATGAGCAATATGAAAACTAATCTTCATTTTCTTTCGAGGATTATAATGAGAAAAAAAAACCAAATTCTGAGAATTTTGAAGATTGAACTTCATGAAATATGCACTTTATGTGTCTCGATTTTAACCAAATTTTCTCACATTTTGCACGTCGGTTAAGAATATTCCAAATATTTATTTCTCGAACGTTGAGCACAAAAAATGCTCACCAGATCATAAAACCAGTTCCTTAAACAGCACAATAAGCTTAAACCATCCGTAAAACATTTGTTTTTCAAAATGAGATTTTTAGATCCCTTTATTGAATTATTATAAAGTTTTTAAAATAAATTTTTCACGGATGGTTCAAGCTAACTCATGCATCAATAAATTCGTGACCAAAGAAGCTTCAATTTTGAAAGTATATATATTCCTTTGTCCTCTCGAAATCTAGAAATAAATTTCTTTGCAAAAAAAAACTTTGTAAGCTAATTCGATTCACTACGAAGAATTTTCCACCAAATTTAGCATGTCGATCTTTGTTTGAAATGTTCAATTTTCAGTTCGTGTCCTACGAACATGAAACATATTCTCAATTTTCTTCACAGCAAGAAAAAAACATCTCGAAAACCAAAAATAGCAATAAATCTTGTGCTGACTTTTTCGTTTTTACTTCATTGACTCCTTTTTTTGGGAACCAATTGCGTATGTATCAAATAAGAAATTCCTATTCGGTCATGTATGCACATTTCAATCTGTTTCCTCAAACAACTAAAGAAATAGGAATCATTAAGATGAGTGAGTTGAATAGAATGGATTCACAAAAGAGAAGAAAAAACGAAACATTTGGAGCAAAATATGGGGAGGACAAAAAAGTTTTGAGAACAAAGGAAAATTTGATTAACTAAAGATGGAACATGCTCAACACACTAATAATAATATTATTTCAGAAATATTGGACATTCAATCGCATTGTCAGTTCGGAAACTTTTGAAGAGTCCAAGAGGTGTTTCCAAAATCAAATTGCAACAAGGGATGATAACATCAGAATTAAAGTATGTTTGGAATTCCTTAAAAAATGTGAACTATTGAGATTAAAAAACATTGTAATCACTAGATTTTAATTGATTTCTAATTGAGTTAAAATGAAAACATAGTGTCTTTAAGAATTTATTTAAAGCAGGGCTTTACGGAGATTATGAATGCATCTCGGATGAAAATAGACTTCATATTCATTCCAAATCTGTTTTTAAAATTTTTAGAGAACCTCCTAGAAGCCGAGAAAAAGCGCCTCAAAACAATGACCTAGAAAAAAGGGCCACCGGCGAAAACTAGTCCGCAGGCATGAAAAGTCCAAAAAATGAAAACTAAAACATAAATTAAGATGAAAAAACATTAAAAAGGACTAATATAAGCATTCTGCATAATTAGCGAAAAACGAAAAAAGCTCATTGGAAAAAGTTCGGCCAGGTCGCCCCTTTTCCTAGGCCATTGTTTTGAGGCGTGAGTTCTCGTCTTCCAGGTGGTTTTAGAAAATTTTAAAAACAGATTTAGAATGAGTATGAAGCCTATTTTCATCCCAGACGCATTCATAATCTCCGTAAAGTCCTCCTTTAAACATATTTTTTTAGCACACCCGACTCATCGCGAAGTGTCTCATTCACCGAAGCAATCTCATGGCCGTTCATCGACGAAGACATCGAAACAAAAAGCATAATCGAAAATGTATAATCGAAAATATATTCGAAAATTTCTTAATTTGTAATATTAAAAATCAAAAATATTTGGAAACGGTCTGGTATACCGGTTGAAACAGAAAAATCTCTCACAAGTGAATAATATTTTCGACAAAACTAGAAGAATGTCGCCGGTGAAATCAAAATTAACTTATAATTTTCATGTTAAATTGTAAATATTTATAAATTGAGAAATAAAATATTTTTCATTTTTCATCTACAGCGGAACAATTAAACACGACAAAAAACCGTATAAAAATTAAAGTTCATGAGCCTGAATTCAAGTCTAAAAGTTATACATCGAATTGGACAGCAGCATCTTAGTCCAGTTCTTTCAATTGTCGTTCCATTTGGAATTTGAATCGTTGGCTACGTTTCTTGTTGCCAATTTTCATATCCTTCACTTTGAAATCGGATTCGAAATCAGTTATGGGCTTGTTCAATTGCTGTTGATTTTTGCGCCAAGTCTGAAGGAGAAGAAATCAAGATCTTTTTTTGGATCTGATCATTTTCTTTCTTAATTTTATTCTCAAAACTTGTATCCGTTAGAAAACATTTCTCTTAAAAAGATGGTAAGCACAGACGTGATCAAAAGTTGGTTTCACAAGAAAAAACATTGTTTGTCAAGGTTGTGAAAGGAAAAATCGAGAATGTTGCATTTTTAGATAAAATCATGCAATTATTAACAATCGGACACAAAATTCCGGGCTTCTTTGATTATTTGGAAACAACTTTTTAATATGGATCGAAACATTAAAAAAAACTGGAAATTCGACTAGAATCAGCTCAAAACATTAGAATTGTGCGGAAGCAAAAAAAACAAATGCATAACATTAAAATGAAAATCTTTGAAAATCGCTATGGGCCCAATTAAACGCTTTGAAATATATGAAAATAGTGCGTCTGAATTCTATAGAAAATTATCTTTAAAATTATTTATACCGTTTACTATTATTATTTTCGGTCTAGATTTTACGGACCTATTCTGGGTTTTAAAAAAATTAAAAAATACCGAGAAATTGCAATTTTTCGGTATTTTTTGAACTAGTTTTCTTCAAGACCCAAACGATTAAATGTGTGTCTATCATTATGGAACTTTTAACAAAAAATCAGTAGTGAGTGCCAATGACCACACATGCCTAAAATATCTGATTTCGGCCCAAAAAGCCTGACTGGGTCGAAAAAATAAAATACCGATAAATTGCAATTTATCGGTATTTCTCGCAATTTCTCTGCCATTTCTGCATTAAATTTCTCGGCATTTTTAAAAAAATTTTAGGGAATATTTTATAAAATTATTGATCGAATTCTTGTTGAAATTCAATCTAGAAAGCTTTCGAGTGAATTTATGATGTTATGTTTTCACATCACTTTTTTAATTGCGGATCACTCATCCCGTCAAAAATTATTAGGAATTCAAAAAAAAGTAAAGGACCTATTCAGCTTGAAAAATTTTTTTTTTAATTCTGAGAAATTCAATGCGGAAATGGCAGAGAAATTCCAAGAAATTGCAATTTATCTGCCATTTCTGCATTGAATTTATCGGTAGTTTTTGAATTTCTTTTTCAAATTGAATAGTTCTATAAATAAATATCTTACCCTAGCTGCTGCACTTTTCCCAACTATTCCGATAGACTTCATAGTTTCATTTGAAAACTTAGGTAGTTCGACATCATCTTCTTTCAAATTAAATGTATCTTAAGCTCAAATTTTGAAAAATTCAAACTCAATAAGTCACCTGGATCATTTGAAGAGTAAACCAAATTCAAAATACCTATCAGGAAAATTGCAATAAAAACATAAACCAAAAATTTAAAATGGTAAGATGGATTCATAAGTCTAAAATTCAGTTAATGGTAGGCCCGCTTCATACGAAATGTATTTTTTCCTCCGTGTATCAGATTTGCAGGATAGATATATACCTTTTGGGAAACGGGTGAATCTTGAAAAATGGAAAGATGATTTTGGAAGATAACTGTTTTCGTAGTCGGATGTTTCGCTAATTTTCGAGGTGCGTCCACAAAAACACTGCGGGCGTTGATGTTAGAAAACGACGATTTATCGATTAGTTTGGAATCTTCCGCTTTTAAAGAAATTGAATGTTGATGCTATTTGCTGTAGGATACTGTGAAAATCTTTAATCGAAAAAAATAGAATTTTTTGCAGTGTGATTGATAATGAGAACGGTAGAACGGAAACTGATTACCGACATAGAAATGCGGGTTTGTTTCAAAAAACATCTAACCTAAAAAAAAGTAGTTTAAAGGATGCGTTACGGAGATAACAAATGTTCCTTAAATGAAAATAGACTTCATTCTCATTCAAAATCTGTTTTTAAAATTTTCTAAAACCACCTAGAAGCCAAGAAAATGAGCTTCAAAACAATGACCTAGAAAAAGGGGCCGCGTGGCCTAACTTTTTCCTATGAGCTTTTTTCGTGTTTTGTTAATAAATAGTTATGCAGAATGCTTATATTAGTCCAATTTATGTTTTTTAATTTTAATTTATGTTTTTTCACTTTGTTTGAGATTTTTCATGCCTGCGGACTAGTTTTCGCCGGTGGAACCCTTTTTATAGGCCATTGTTTTGAGGTCTGTTTTCTCGGCTTCTAGGCTTTAGAAAACTTTAAAAACAGATTTGGAATGAGTCTGAAGCTTATTTTCATCCGAGACGCATTTTTAAAAAAATCTCCGTAAGCCCTCCTTTAAAAGAAATTAAGGATGCAAAAAATCTCTGAACGATTATAATGGTCCCGAAAAATAGAATGGTCCAAAAATAATAATGCTGATTCGTTAATTCTGAAAGTAGAGAAAGGTCTTAAATTGGGACTTATCAAACCTTAGATATTGACGTTGTGCTCTGTTTGAATGTTTAGAAAAGTTCTCCGCTGATTTTTTTGTGAACATCAATGAAAATTAATTGATATAACCGCAAACTCTGGATCGAATCAGAGAGGGGTCTTTGCGACCCTGTCTTTCTTTTTAGAAAACCGAATCAATGACCACTTTGTTACGCTCTCCCCGATTTATCTGTGAAAGAAAAAGAATGCAAACATTATTATAATATTTTCAACAACGTATTAATTAAAGAATATACAAATTCCGATTAAATATCGACTGCCTCAGTGTCTTGGTTCTTAGGTTCCGATTTGATGTTTCCTCTCTGACCATACAATGAGTACAATTTCAGCCGCAATTCACTATTTGAAATCTCCTTTTTATTCTCAATTCGCTTCTTTTTAACACCTTCATTGTCTTCTTCAGCAATTTTTTTATTGATCTGTTCATCATAAAATATTTCAGCTTTTTTAGAATTGTCGGCGTCTACAATTAAATAAATAATTGGAAGGAAAAAATAAATAAGTAAAGATGTTACCGATGCTAATACCGGATGGTATTCGTGCCCTTGCATTTGGACTTTCCATAATATGTGCAACTTCGACGACTTCGTTTACATTTCCGATTTTTTCTTCACGACTTTCTGTGTCGCTATTGCCGCTGAGAAAGGTTATCGATAAGTTTACAGTAATGTGTTTTTAATTTCTATTAAGTGCCACATGAATCGGTAGATTTTGTTGGTGTAACTTTTTAAAAATAAATTCCTGAAATTGTTATCGTTGAAAATTATGTAACCATTTTTGCAAGGCTCAAGAATTTCGTCATAATTAAATGAATTGTGGAATTGTTTTTTTTTTGAACATTTCGAAGAACTTCTGAATTTTCGAGCTCATATGTCCTTTGAAGTTTATTAGTTTTTTAAACATTGATTCTCTGGTTTTAACAGACGAGGAGTTCAGTTCGAAAAATTCAAATGCCTCCATGTTTGGTGTTATCAGAACTATATCAGCGCTGAAAAATTTGAGTTATTAGAAAAATCCTGTTTTTTTAACTTTAGTTTCAATGCTGGCAACATAAATCGAAAGCTACAGTCTAAAAATGAACCCTTCAAAAAATTTGAAAATAACAAGTATGCTTTCAATGGTATCTACAAATTTTGAACGGATATCATGATTCTCCACACAAAAGCGAAATTATTTTATTAGCATAAACACAAAATAATTTACGAAAAACGTAAATAGACCTACCTTTTCAAGTATACCACCAACCCGCTAATCGCCAAAATAAACGACAAAATTACAAAAATATGGCTGCTTTTTCGGCTTCTTCGATCGAAAAACATTGACTTCTAGCTATAAATAAACTTTCGATATAAATCAATATAAAACCAAATGAAGAATTAAATAAATTTCAAATAAACTTACGAAAAAAAAGATGGGAGAGGCTATTTTTGTTGTGTTTTGGACGAAAAGCAAGTTGAGGCCGAGAAGAAAAGCATTGCTGCGTCAGATTTATGCCAAAGATATTGAGGAAAATCCGTAAAAATAAATGTGTCTCTGTGTTTTGAAAGGATGTTGTATTGAGAAAAAGTTATTGTTTTGAAACATGATGAAGCGAAAATGTATTATCATCATCCGACAACCTAATAAAATTGAAGTTTTGAGCTTGTTTCATAATTATTGTAGAATTCGGAGATATTGAATACCGACAACCAATGAAATTTTTTTTAATTATTTTGAATATTTCTGAAACTTTGGTCAGCATGACTTAAATGCGCAAAAATAATGAGTAAATTATAATTTACGGAAGCTAAATACCCAAAATTTTCCAAATTTCAATAAACTTCAAAAACAAACCCGAAAAGTGTCAGCCAAGTTGTGGATGATCAAAGTTCAAAAAACTGTAAAAGTAGAGCCAGTGTTCATTATTTATGCAAGTTTTTACTTTTTTGAGAACAGCCATTTAACGGTCAATCAAATAGTGAAAACTTTAAAATGAAAATGGAAAGTTATACCTTCAAAAAAATTTTGGGGAGTTCATTATAGACCTTTTTAGTTTTTCGGTCTCGAAGAAGATGAAAACTTTTAAAAAATTAAAAATAAAAGTTGGCCAATAATACCTTTAAAATAATTTATTTAAGAAAGAAGTATATTGCTTTACAAGGGAGAGATTCTGGATATTTCCCGTGTTGAACTAGATCATTCGAAAGATCATTTGGTAAAGAACTTTATTCCAAAACATGGTTTTATTAAGCTCACATTCTGAAATTTTACAAAATATCGAACTTTGAAGAGCTTTAACTTGGCTCAAAACTTGATCTCTAAAAACAAGAATTTGTAATTAACAGTACAAGTGTAAATTATCATTAAATTTGCTGATTAAGAGAACGTAGTTTCGCCGTTAGAGCTTCCAAATTTTTTGGTAAAACCCTAATATGTTGGGAGCATTGTTTGATCTCATCAACTGAAAGTTTATCCAAAATCGAGGTCTGTAACAAGGTATTTTAAGAAGAAAAAAATATTACAATCATGCCTGCAACTTTGGCAATGTGTATTCTTCGGCAAGATGAAGTTTATAATTGTTTGGGAGAATTTGTGTTGAAATAATGAAGTCTTCACAATCGGAAATTAGAAACGGAACGTCATATTGTATTGCCAATGCCAGTACATGAGTAACATTTCTTTCTGAAAAGAAATCAGCTGATTTTTTGAGAATATACGAGAAAATGCTCGAGATTTCGAAGTAAAATATAAGATTTCAAAAATTTTCAAAACTTTTAAAAACAATAATAAAATATACCTGTTAATGTAAAGTTATGTTTACACAACATATGAAAAAAATCGGGTAACGCAAAATTGTTGATGTTTGGCTCTAATTTGATGGTATTGCTTGCTTCAGCTGCATTTGACAACATCTCCCTAAATACTGATGAGAAACTTAAGAGTACCTGGAAATAACACATAATATTGGATGAATTTTGAGAAACCTAAATAAAACCGTACATATTTATCAATGTGCAAGTTTGTCCGATCTTCAACATTAATCAAGACTTGTGAATCGTTATTTAGAGGAGTTGCAAATTTAGAAGCTGTTGGCCATGTTCGGATCCCGACAGTTGAACTTCTAACTCTAACTTTTAAGGTTATATGAACATCGGAAAAGGAACTCGGAAGAAACGATTTCTTTTCAGTCTTTTTCTCATCATCAGCCTTTTTCAACCAATTATTTTTGGTCAAAAAATCTCCGAAATTGAATTTCAAAAATCGCGTTTTTTGAGAACGGTTGAAAGTATGACTCTTTTTGTCCATTTTTCCCATTCCAATCATTCCGTCTCTTAAATAAATCGATATTTCGGAATCGAGTTTCCATAAAGTTGTTTTTTGATATCCAAACTGAAATTCAACGTCAACGGCTAGTGTTTCTATTCCGTATTTGTTTTTCACAAAGCGAGGAATGAGTTTCCTGTAAATAAATTATATTTAAAAATTTTCATTATTACTCGTTAACTAGACTCACAAAATTATTAAATAACTTTTTTCTAAATTCTAGAAAAGATGATAGAAGTTATGATTGTTTGAAAATTGAGAAAAAAAACCGAAAAATGATTACATTTTTATTCTTTATTCTGAATTCCCGACTCAATTACGTGATTTATCTGAAACGCTATCTTTAAAAAGTCGATATTTCGGAAAAATTGAAGCATAATTATCTAATCTAGTTTTTTAAAAAACAATTTTACTGTATCAAAATCTTCACAAACCAATCAATGTCTCCCATTTTGCAATTAAAGGAAGCGCCATTGTTTCGGTCCCAATAAACAGTAGACTTGTAAACTTCGAATTTGTTATTCGGTGTTCTGAAAAATTAGAGAATATAAATTAAGATTTTTTATGGTTCAGTACATATATATTCATATATATATTCATATATACATATATACATATATTCACGGCAACCGAACCTTTTCGAACGTTTTCGCTTTCTTTGGATTTCTTTGGGTTGATTTGAACCACTGGGTTCTTTGAGCTCCCCATCGCTATGTGCTCTTTTTCGTTGCTTGTCTTCAAGACTCACGTCGCCTTCCAGAAAACGTTGAAACCACTTCTGACATTTACGTTCATTAATAACATCTTCCCCAAATGCATTACTTATGGAGCGATGCGATTCGGCAGCTGTTTTTCCTTGTTTGAAGTCGTACAACAAACAAATCGGCAATTTTTTTTTCAAGTCCGACATTTCCTTTTAAAAAATTACTTTATTCATTTGAGCGAATATGACGAATAATAAATCAATAAACACGTTAACAAACATTATAACAAACAATTATTTGGAAAAATCCGAAGACATACTAAAAAAAATTAGAAATGTAACTTCTCGATAAATAGTTGTTTAGTTGTGTACAAAATCAAGGACAAGAAAATTGATTAAATGAAAACATATCTGTAAAATACATTGCCGAGAGTAAATTTCTCAAACCAAACAATTCCACGGGACTAAAAAGTTAATGTAATGACTTTCATTTTGTGAGGCACAATGCACATCGATGTGAACGTTATATGAGTTAGATAGGAGAAATGACGTGGCATTCTGCCATGGTTCTAAGAGGGTTCAATAGAGCGCATATTTCACATTCCCCCGACTGTGAGGTGGGTTGATGTCTGTTACGGCTTTAATCACAATACACTACTTTTAAAATGCAAAGTTTCATACTGAAAGATCAAATGGTAAGCAAGCGGTGACAATATATAAGTTTTTCTTATCGTTTTTTGGGCTCGAGCAAAAATGGCAGGCGATTTTTCAAGATCTTTGAAATTTTTTGCAAAACATTCCTGAGTCCTTTAGCAATCAGAATATCACATGCTTGTTAATTCTAGGAACCTTTGTGTTGAATGGCAGTTCATGATTCGAACACTCTCAAGATCGAGATGCTTCACTTCCATGCACTGTAGATTTAGAAGTACTGGATGTATGTACTTGAAAATTCCCTCAAATATTAAAGAAGGATCACTATCAAAATAAGCCATAATTACAATATTATGATATAATCAGTTCTAATGTAATTTGTGTTTTCCTGAAAGATAGAAAAAATTCTCATTCGTTTTGGGACAAAGTAATAGATTCCCTTGGTTGTTACCAGGTCTGTCAATAATGAAGGGGTTATGATCGGCGTGCCTGTGAAAAAACTAATCCTATTACTTATTTTTTATGAATATAATAAGAAAGACAAAAAAAGAGAAGACCTAAAAATTTGAAAGATATAATATAAATGAGAAAAACAAATGAATAATCAATAGACGCGCTCAAAATATGTAGGCGAGAAATGATGCAATAGGAAGGGGTTGGGATCAGTGTATATTTTTCAATAAATTGCTAATATGTGGGAAGAATAATATTGGAAAGTGTCCCCTAAGCAGAAGTTGAACTTTTAATTTGGAGGTGATCGAGATTCCCAGGTTTGTTACTAGGTCGGTCAATTCTTCTTAATGTTTAAACTCTTCGATTTTTTATACATTCCCTCAAGAATTTTGCGATAAAAAATTTTTCATTTCTCTCCAAAGCGAAAGACTTTAAGTTTCAGTTCCAATAAAGAAAAAAATGTTTATTGTTAAGCATAACTATGTGTGAACACATGTTTGTTTAATTATGGCATGTATTGTAAAGTTACATTCAGTTGGTTTCTATCTATTTGGTTCAACTTTCTTCTCGCTATGAGAACGTTTTTTGTAAACATTTCCCCCTCAAAATATTCTTCCAATTTATTTCTCACTTATCATCTTCTCAGATACGCATACGATAAAAAATCGGTTGTTATTTCACTTATATTTAAAACAAAAACCGGTCAGTTCTCTTCTGATTCGGTAGGGTATTGGTAGGAAGTTTTTAGAAATTTGTTGTTTCGAAACGTTCTTGAATTTTTTTGGTTTTGGTGACGAAGTATACCAAATTTTTCCTCAAAACAAGCCTCTAAAAAGAAAATTTCGAAATTCCATAGTTATATTCAACTAAGGATTTTGCCCTCATAATATATTTCATTCTAATTAACGACAACTAGAAAACCATCAATTCTTTTCCGACACTTTCTCCTCATCGTCCAAACATCTCTAGTTGTTGTTTCTCTCAGTGTTGCCGCTTCTGGTACTAGGAGAGTCACGTATTCATCGCAATCTGCACGTTGACTGCGCAACAGACGCGTAAGCTTTCAATGGTGTAAAATTAAGAACAAGTGAAGGTGTATGGTATAAAAGAGATAGAGGTGTAGGCTAGTTCTAATAATCGAGAACAATTTATGTTATAAACATGATTTTTATTCTTTTTTTTCGTTTAGGTCTTTTTTTAAATTTTAGTTCATTAAAACAAAAAATGTGTGAAAATGCTAGTGAAACTGGGGTGTGGGAGCTCCCAAAATTTTTTTTAGACAGATTGGAGTTCTCCTCAATTACTCACGCCCTTAAAATACATGTCTGCGAACTGTCAATCTTTTTCACACCGTCGGTTCTATAGGCGGCCCTTTTTAAAGGATCATTCTGGGAAAAACTCTCTTTTTCTGAGCTGTTGTCGTGATTTTTATGACTCTGTTCTTTTTTGCAATAGAACAACTTTTCATGATCAATTGACCAATTGATCATGTCTCACAAAAGTTCCAGAAAAAGCATTATTTCCTTGATAAGTCAGTATCTTTCTCGGTTTTCTCGTTTAAATCGTGTCAATCTTTGATTTAAGTTTCTTTTATCAAGAATTTAATTTTTCTTATTATGTGTCGGATGAAGATAAAGTGGATAAGACATTATCTTCAAGTTTTTTATCCAATTAGACTCCTCTAGATGTAGAAAACAGTTTTTTATGATCGGAGAATATCTGATTAATTCACGAGAGGTCCCGCAATTCATCCCTCCATTCGCATCTGAGTTTTTACTTTCCCACGATTTGTTCATCACCGTTATCTTTTTTAATGATCTGTAATAAAATCCTCATAAAATTCAATCTGCTTCGGTTTTTTGTTCCACCTCATAACCATCATAAATGCCCCAATTTCCCCCAAAGTTATTCCGTTTCCTCATAACAAAAAAAAACAACCGTTAATATAAATAAATAAAGCACGATTCGAGAAATTTCTGTCCAAGGCCATCTTCGAGAAGAACGACCCCAAGTTGATGGTGGTTGGAGAATGCGGTCGAACATACTACTAACTACGTGCGGATCTCACAGAAAATCCTAACGAAAAGAAATTAGAGAGTGTGGGTTATCAAGAGACGTAGAGATATATTCGGCCCGTTGATTTGTTCGAAGACATGTTTTAATCCAAGAAGTTTTTTTATTCGTTTTTCTTTTCATAAATCGACACCTTTCAACGTTTTTATTCAATATTTATAAACATTTATAAACTATTTTTAATGTTTAATTCTCTTTGTAACATCTGGTCTCCCTCGATTTTTCATTCTTTCCTCCCTCTTCGTTTTGTTTCCGAACAGTTGTGCCACCTATTACATTTTTTTGCAGAGTTCAAAATGAGGATGTTACTCCTATTTTGTCTGTTAGGCTCAGTTTCAGCTGATTTGTTTACAGCTATTGCGGATTTGCAGGTAATTTTTATCGTAATTTTTAGGTAAGATTTGATATATTTTAGCACATGCTTGGAGCTGAAAAAGATGTGACCTCTGTAATTGATCAATATATCGCCGCCGAAAAGGAGAGATTGAATGACTTGAGACAGTGAGTGACCTTTAGGTTTTATAATAATTTTGAGAGGTTGCAACCTAAAATTATAGGCCTATTTCGAAAAAATTAGTCGTTTTCTTGGTAAGCACATACGAAGCCGTTTACATTACACTTTTTTTAATATTCGGTAGCTCCCGCAGGTTTTCCAAAACAATATAAATCTATGAACTTACTAAGTTGACCACAAGTTGTAAAAATAAATTTAATTCAAAACTGCTACCTAATCAATTTGTCATTGTGCAGATTTGCTGAAGAATATGTCTCTCGAAATGCTGATGCTGAAGAAGTAGGCCCGGAATTTGTTACAAACCCGATAAATGCATATCTTCTTATCAAAAGATTGACGTCTGAGTGGAAGAAGGTAGAACCATCTTTTTATCAGAGCAAATTTTATAGTCTTTGATTTTAGGTTGAAGATATAATGGTTAATAACAAAGCTCAAGCATTCATCAAAAACATAACTGAAAATAGAGTTCGTAGTCAAGTAAAGTTCCCAGGAGAAGAAGACCTGAGTGGAGCAGCTGTCGCGTTGCTTAGATTACAAGATACTTATAAACTAGATACCCATGATCTTGCCAATGGAATAATTGGAGGAGAATTGGTTTCACATAAACTATCGGGACATGATACATTCGAAGTTGGAAGAGCGGCTTATAACCAAAAAGATTATTATCATACGTTAATGTGGATGCAAGTGGCACTCAATAAAATTGAGAATGAAAACCCACCAACTGTTGAAGAATCAGAAATTCTTGAATATTTGGCTTATGCACTTTATCAACAAGGTAATGTCCGAAGAGCTCTTTCATTGACCAAGAGGTTGGCAAGAATTGCACCAAATCATCCAAGAGCAAAAGGAAATGTTAAATGGTATGAAGATATGCTTCAAGGAAAGGATATGGAGGGTGAATTGCCACCTATTGTTAATAAGGTTCGTAAACTTTGGCACCAGTCAAAGTCGAGACTTTAAATAATTTTAAAAAATATTTGTTTTCCAGCGAGTAGAATTCGACGGAATCATCGAACGTGATGCATATGAAGCCCTCTGTCGCGGTGAAATCCCACCAGTTGAAGCCAAGTGGGCACATAAAGTTCATTGTTACTTGAAGCGGGACAGACCGTTCTTAAAGTTGGCACCAGTCAAGGTCGAGATTTTGAGATATGATCCTCTTGCGGTTTTGTTCAAGGATGTGATCTACGATGGGGAGATTGAAACTATTAAAGAGCTCGCGTCACCAAATGTGAGTTTAATTTTTTTTTGTTTAAGAATGTTAGAAATGAAAGACAACATTAAAGTTAGCTCGAGCAACTGTCAAAGCTCAAGATGGTTCTCTTGTAACTGTTGACTATCGAATTGCAAAGAGGTACTCACTTTGTATTACGGTTTTAGTGATTATTTGTATTGCTTCATTCCATCTTTATTTTTAAAATTCCAGTTTTGCTTGCCTGAAAAGATTATTTTTAAGTATTTTTATCAATTTTGTAAAAGCGAAAAGATGATTGAGATGAGCAATAGAAATATAACAACTTTGGAAACACTTTTTAGTTATGGAGAAATTGTGGTGTCTTCCGTGATTTTTGGTTCTTTAATTTCTGTTTGATGTGTATAATTTCTTTTAGCTCAAACGTGCCACAGTTCAAAACTCAAAAACCGGAGAATTGGAGCACGCAACATACCGTATCTCGAAGAGGTTTGTCTATTTTAATTCAGATTTAGTTTATCTCTCTGAAGTGTGTGCTATTTTTTTGTTTTTTTTTCAATTCCAAGATTTTTTGAACCAATTAAATAGTTTTATTTTCAGTGCTTGGCTCAAGGGTGACCTTCATCCAACAATTGCCAGAGTTAATCAAAGAATTGAAGAGTTTACCAATTTGAATCAAGCAACATCGGAAGAACTTCAGGTTTTTCACATATTTTTTAAAGATTGAAACCAGTTTATTTTTTCCTTTTTTTAGGTAGCCAACTACGGTCTTGGAGGACATTACGACCCGCATTTTGATTTTGCCAGGGTACGGTAATCAATTAAAAAAAATGTTTATTTTCAGATAGCGAATTATGGAATTGGTGGTCATTATGAACCGCATTATGACATGTCACTGGTATAACCATCAATAGAAATAAGTATTATAAAAATAGAGTAATTCCAGAGAGGTGTTAAAGAACCATACGGAATAAATGGCAATCGTATAGCCACTTTTTTATTCTATGTGAGTTTTCAGCCGAAAATAATATTGCATTTTTATAGAAAGAGGAGAAGAACGCTTTCAAGACACTGAACACTGGAAATCGTATTGCGACTGTACTTTTCTATGTGAGCATATGGATTTTGTTTTCAAGATGAACATCACGAATTTTTTTTTTATATTTTGAGTTGTGTGTTACAGAGATTTTTCATTTTTAGTTATTTTCCTATGTTGGTTTCTTGAAAAATTAATATGCAGTGTGACTGAGTTTAAGCATTAAAATTCGTGATGCTCAACTTATCGAAAAATTGCGCGTATGCGGCGAAAAATATTTATAGAACCCTAAATTTTTAAAGCTGAAAATGGATTTTAAAAATCATTCAGATGAGTCAGCCAGAAAAAGGCGGAGCGACGGTTTTCAACCAATTGGGGACCGCAGTATTCCCATCAAAGAATGATGCACTCTTCTGGTACAATTTGAGAGTATGATCACACTTTTAAGATTGACAAAAAATCCAAAATTTTCCAGAGAAACGGTGATGGTGATTTGAGAACACGTCACGCTGCGTGTCCAGTCCTTCTCGGAGTAAAATGGGTATCCAACAAATGGATTCACGAACGAGGACAAGAATTCACAAGACCGTGCGGTTTGGATGAGGAGGTCCAAGAAAATTTCATCGGGGACTTGTCTCCATACGCCAATCAACCATAAATCATAATTTCTCACATATTTATTATTTTATACTGGTGTTTGACGGTTCTTTTTGAGTAGTTTGAAAATGTTTAATAGTCTCGAATAAAGTATGCGTAATAATCAATACAATTGATATCAATTTTTACTTGGACAAGGAGGAATGTGCGTGCTGATCTGAGAGAATTAGACGAAAAAGGATCCCGTACGAAACAACGGCGAACGGTTGACCAGTGTTTAGCGCATATTTTCTTTTTTTTAATCATTTCTGAAAAAATATGTTTTTAACATTTTTCTCTCTATTTTTACTCCAACAAATATTTTCTTCACACCCTGGAAAGCTCCAGCATATTAAATTTTTACCTATAATTTACCAAAAGTTTTTTTTACCAGGAATATTAAAAAAATGGCTGCGAGAAAAATTCTTGCGCGTATCAATCCAAGCAACAGTGCTCTTTTCGTCTGTGATCTTCAGGAAAAATTCAGGTAATCAATTAATTGAGAAATCGAGCAATTAACAATTAATGTTTTCCAGCAAAACTATTCAATACTTTCCCGAAATCGTGCAAACTTCTCGGCGACTGATTGACGCCGCCCGGATTCTGAACATCCCAACAGTAGTCACTGAACAATATCCAAAAGGCCTCGGACATACTGTTCCACTGTTGAAAGAAGGTCTCCCAGAAAATGCCCAGATTTTTGATAAGATGAAATTTTCCATGTGTCTTCCACCAGCCGATGGCGTTTTGAAAAATGTTCAAAATGTGATTTTGGTAGGAATTGAGGCTCATGTTTGCGTTCTTCAAACAACGTACGTTTTTCTTGTTTTCTTAGATATAAATTCTGATTTTTTTCAGCTACGATCTTCTTGAAAGAGGTCACAATGTTCACGTTGTTGTCGATGCAGTAAGTAGCAGAAGCCCAACCGATAGGTCAGAAAATGTTTTCTTGTTATTATTTGTAATAAGTAATTTCTACAGACACTTCGCTTTCAAGCAAATGGAACAGGCTGGTGCAATTTTGACAACATCCGAAGCTACAATTCTCGGACTTGTTGGCGGATCGGACCATCCAAAATTCAAAGAAGTTCAAAAGTTGATTATAACTTCTGCCCCTGATACAGGATTGGTACCGCAAAAACTGTAAATCAAGAGATCATTCAGTCCAAAGTTTAAACGCCTAAGAAATTCAATTTTGTTGCATGTATGTATTTAAAAATTCCATAGTAATTGTATCCACCGGTTCAAATAAATGTGTAGTACGTAGGTGTTTGAAATTCGACCCCAATTGCAGAAAATCCGCCAATATTCGATCTGACCCGATCGATCACTATGTGCAAATATTAAAACCAAGACGGTTTTCAAGTGGAAAAATGACGAACTAGAGAACGTTTTTCGAATGTTTTTCAAGAACAAGGTTCATTGTATCAAGAACAATCAATAAGGAGAAGTTTATCCAAAAAAACGAACATGTAATTCCATTTGTACAACATTTCATCATTTTCATAAAAAATGATCTAAAAAAATAAATGCAGAAAAATATGCGAAAATACCCAAAAAAGCAAGAAAGGAAAATAAAATAAGAAACGAGTCCTGAAGCAAAATATTGTGTAATTGTGAAGAATAATCTAATTGGTCACAAAGTGAAGTTTTACATGGAATTTTTTGTGGCAAAACATTTCTGTACTATTTTCAAAAAAATAAAGAGTTGGGAACCGAAATACCCGCTTAAAGCAATACAAATTTGTGGAACGAAGCTGATTGATGAAACAAAATGAAGTAAAAACCGAAAAATAGGATAGTTTCGAGTGGAAAAGAGGTAATCGAAGGAAAAAGAAAAGAAAAGAACTGAAAAATGAAACAACTAGCCGCCAAATAAGTGAATTTGGGATTCTACTTTACACACAAACACACAACCATAAATATTTTTGAAAATATTTACAAATCTGATGATGTTATCTTGAATATTCTAAAACCTAGGTATTTTTTTCGAATTTAGAAAGCAAGACGTTGATTTGCGAGACGGTTGTGTGGTTGAATACTTCCGTAGTATCGTAACAAGAAGTTTCGAATCTGAAAATTTGGGAAATAGGTGAGAAAATAAATGAAAATTTTCAAATTTTAAGTTCTAATAATTTTCAAGGGCTTTACGGAGATAATAAATGTACCTTAAATGGAAATAGACTTTATTCTCATTCCAAATCTGTTTTTAAAATTTTCTAAAACCTACTAGAAGCCGAGAAAATGAGCTTCAAAACAATGGCCTAGAAAAAGGTGGCCGAACTTTTTCCTATGAGCTGTTTCGTGTTTCGTTAATAAATAGTTATGCAGAATGCTTATATTAGTCCTTTTTTAAAATGTTTTTCATTTTAATTTTGTTGATTTTTCATGCCTGCGGACTAGTTTTGGCCCCTATTTCTAGGCCATTGTTTTGAGGCGTGTTTTCTCGGCTTCTAGGTGGTTTTAGAAAATTTTAAAAACAGATTTGGAATGAGAATGAAGTCTATTTTCATCTCAGACGCATTCGTTAGCTCCGCAAAGCCCTCCTTTTAAACTAACTGATCCTGTTTTTTAACTAATAAAATCTCACCTGTCGTCTCGAAAATTGTCCTCCAGAATGGCAAGTCGGACACAAAAACGGCGGTGGGAATTGCATTTTTGTGAATTGCGGATCTTCAGTTGCATCGCCATGAAGACGATTATTAACAATATTATGTGCCCTCCAAAGATATGTAATCATATCGTGTGGATGGCGAACGCGTCGTTCGTTCAATGGGAAAAGAGTAGTGGTCATGTGCATGAAATGGTTTCGACAATGCTCACAACCAAAGAAACTTTTCACCCAACCCTGAAGAATTATGTTTTCTTAAATACTTGAAAGGATTCGGGTACCTGAATGGATTTAAGGGGCGCCATTGGATTTACAAAATCATCCTTAATTGTATCAATGTATGTATGAACTGTCAATGCATGGAACGTTGTCCAAAGTCCACAGGTATAACCTCTAAACATTGGAGATGTTCCTTTACAATGTTGCCATGTTGAATTCACTGGGAATGGACTGGCATAAACTCTCTGGAAAATTGAAAAATCTCATTTTTCTTCATTTCGTTCGGTTGTACCTCAACACTTTCAAATTGTCTTCTATACTCATCCGAAGAAACAGATCCTAGAGATTTTCTTGACTCCAAAAATTCTCTCATATGTGTGAAAACCAATCTAGCTCGTTCACTATTTCTAAGGATCTGTAACAAAAATTTAAATAAAAATTGTTTTTTAATTAATGTTTACCACAGATGTAGTTCTTTTTGCACGGGATCGTCGAACATCATTTTGGAAAGAGAGCACAGGGAAATGCTGAAAAACATGAAATGAAAATTTTCTTTCAATATCAGGCAGACTTACATTAGAAAGAAGGGTGACAAACTCAACAAGATTCGTATAATTATCGCCACGAATATAACCAGGATTTCGAGTAACCTCATCCAAAAGAGCCATACGCATTGCCTTCAACATGTCAGTTTCAGAAACGTAGTACATTTCACGACACCGTTCTTGATAAACATGACAATCGATGAATGGAGCAGATGTTGTGGTAGTGAATGGCGCCAGGGTAGTGGTAAGAAGTGGAACTGTGACACCTTCTTTTTTGGAATCAACAACGATCGCTTCATCCAGATCGGTGTAGGTTTGGTTGGTGAATCTGGAAGAGATTTCAGGATTGTTTTATGAAAAATCGAATTATGAAGAATATAAATTTGGACCAAAATACGAATACTTCAAGTTTCCGAAAAGAAAGAGAGTTGAAGAGCCTTCATCAATGGGATAATTTCGAAACAATGCACATAATTACAGAAATTTTAAAATTCAATAAAATCACTCACCTTTGCATATACAACGCCTGCTGATGATCTCTTCTGAACAATGCAACAGTTGGGAAATTGCGAATATTCAACATCTGAACCAATGGAGAATTCGACAAAGCTCTTCTCGATCCCATAACATGTCTTCTCGAAGACATATCCATGACAAATTGAGCACCAACTCCATCATATTCCTCGAAAATAATTGCCAAATATTCAGCAGTTGGGACAACTCCTTCCCATAACTGTCCATAAGTTGTTTGACTATCAACAGTGATATGGGAAATAGTCGGCCAATCTGGGTACCTGAAAACACCAATATTGATTGTTTTTCTCAATTTCATTTCGAATTTACCGATTATAGGTGTATTCATTTGTAATTGTTCTTAACAATGTATCTCGAATCTGTTCAGCCGAATGCGGTGTTTCAAACAATTTCCCCTGTGATGGATTTGTGGCAGTTCTGGCGTAGTACTAAAAAAAATTTTTTTGTTTAGTAATTGAATGGGATCGTTTGCGTATTTGATACACTTTTTCCTCACAAATATTTACTCAAACGATTTGTAAATATTGTAGTACTTGATATTAAAACTTTGAAGGAAATTATGTTGCCTTCTAACACAAACAGTTTCACTCCGGGGTTCTTAAAAAAAGAGTTTTCCTCGAAAATTTCAAAAGGCTCGAATTACAGTGAAGGGAGGAGAACCATTGATGTCAATTTGATGCAAAAAAGAAAAAACAAACAGTGTGGTCAACAGGAAAGGTTCACTCTTTGGTCTTTTCGAGATTGAAAGGTGAAACCCTTTCGAAATAAACAGAAGTCAACAAAAAGACGAAAAGTGGTTGTATCGATTTTCTTGTGGGGAAGCCATGGTAGAAACAATACACTATGGTTTTAACGATTTTGAGTTCGCGTTGTTTCAAACACATCGGCCTTTGTAAGCAAGAACTCTGGGACGAATACCCATTTGGCTTCATGCCATTTCTATGGCTTCATGCCATTAAAATTAAGAATCCTAGGAAATTTTGATTTTCAATAAATAGTCCTGACAATCTAATTTTTTGCAGCCTAGCAATTGAACTATGTTTTTTTTTGAAAAAATGGCTTAGGAAACTAAGAAGGCAGGAGTCGCTGCTAAATGACCTAAAGAAGTAAAATAGTGGTGGCTTAAAATTTTCAAAAATGTTATTTTTCTCGAAAATCTAAGCCATAGATTTTCATAATCTTCCTCGTTATCAGTTTTTTTTTAAATTTCAACGAAACTCCAGCATTCATTGCCCTTGATGGCGTTAGCGCTTATGTAGTTCGAGACATAGAAAACACTGTAGTCTTAAAGAGAGTGTACCCCTTATTTCTTAAATGTCCCAGATCATCTTTCCGATCTTTGCTCAGGAAAATCCCCCAGTTAATGAATAGAAAAAACTCGTTTCAATATCAATATCATTGAATTTTCCAAGAACTACTCGAATCGCACATCTCACCTGATGATCTCAGATCTCAGGTATCAAATAGAGATTTTTTCTCTCAAATATTTATTTACTCAAAAACCAAAACCAAATCCCCTATATCATCACCCCCCCCCCTTTTCTCTCGACCATTTCAAATTTACATTGTCTGAGTGGTCGCCGAGTGTCAGGTAAACCAAATGACATGCCGACCACTTGAAATCTTTCGGTTCACCTCATATACTGAGAAAAGAACACCACAGTTTTTTTTTCTCTTAAACGACAAAAAAAACCTACTTTCATCATTGGGAAATATGTGACACCGTTCTCGCGACACGCTTGTTGATTGAATGAGTCGGCACAGTTGATGACAGCGATGGTCACAACTTGATTCCATTCGCGTACGAGTTTGGCGAATTGACGGAAATATGGAGCGAATGCTCGGCAGTGACCGCACCTGGAATAACGTGGAAATTTTGAGGGAAAATTTTGAATTGGGGTTACCAATCGGCATAAAATTCAACTAAATAAGCATGATCCGAGAATACTGTATCGTTGAACGTCGTCTGCAAAAAATAAAAACAATGGTGGACAAAGATTGAGCCATTTTTTACAAAAAATTAATTTTCTTGTACTCATTTGATTTCAATAGATATTTTATTCGGATTTATTCAGTTCAACTGACACCTTGTCTTTAAAATTTATTCAATTCGACTGACACCTTGTCTTTAAAGCGCAACTGCAACTAAAAGTTTTAAAGATTTCATAACGAAAAGATAAATTATGTATTCCTATTGAAATCTGTTTAAAAAATTTTGTTTACAAACCTGATCCAAATGCATAATAGGCTCAAATCCAGGTGTATAAAGTGTCGGATTGCTTCCAAGCGGCACATAATTAAATGATGATTTAATTGATAAAACCTCTGGCGACAACACAAAAATGGATAAAATGATAATAGAAAATGATGATGTCCCGTGCGGACTCCGCATTCTGTAACAGAAACAAAATATTATTTGTTAGACGTTTTGGGTGTGTCGCGGACAAAAGAAAATGATTGAGGGGATAAAAGCCACTTGACAAAAGTTTAGCACATTGTATTTAAGTTGTAGGACAGAGAAAAAAAACGTGCGTGGAAAGGGAAAGGCGGAGGAATTTTCAAAAATAAAATAAATAACTGGTGTTGAGGAGAAATGAAAAAAAAGGGCGGGACTGATAAAAATAGAGCTTGACATGAAATATTTTTAAAAAAACATGTGTAGTCTTTACTCGAGGTACATAGATGATTCATAAGAGAAAGGTCTCAAAATAAAGAGAATAAAAAGCTTAACGATAAAAAAAAAACAAATTGTTTCCGGAAGAGCGGCGAAAGAATTTGTTGTGATAAATACTTGCTCAAAAAACATCCAGGAGAAGAAGAATGAGATAAGGACAGATTGGATAAATGGTCGCCCATCACATTCCAATCTTTTATTTTCAGGTTTGAAAGAACCAGCCGATCGAAGAAAAAAAAATGAAACATCTGGAACATGATGGTCATAAAGTTGGGGGTAATCAAAACCTAACTTTTGGTTCGAGTTGAAATAAAAAAAGGAAAAAAGAGCGTTTTTTGTTAGAAAAAAGATACTTAAAGTTGTTTGAAATGTGTTTGATGAAATGAAAAATAAAACCGATTTCTTTTGTTTTAAAGCGAAACGTTTTTTTTTACAAATTCTGGTAGGTGTTAGGTTTCCGCTAGGGTTTTCAGAGTACTGTAGATTTTGGCTTAGGAAAATGGAAACTTGAAACTTGTGAAAAGTTTCCATTTGATTCGATTTCAGCACGGATTAGAAGTAATACAACCGCGCGTTAAGCATCGGATTTATTCAGTTCAACTGACACCTTGTCTTTAAATACGTGAATCAGTAGTGTTTTTGTTTTCAGAATTATAATTAAATTTCCAGTAAAAAATAGAGTCAAGCGGTAAAGCTTAAGAATTATCAGACTTCAGACTAATTTATGCGAGTCAAGAGTAACATAAACGTTTTCAAACATTTTTCTGGTATTCAGTACTTAGTAGGTTTTGAGAGAATATCTGTGAGCATGGATTGATTGAGTATTGTCTACAGTGGTCAGTGATTTTAATTTTAATTCTCAAATCAAAGATTTAGCACTATAAATTTTCAGAAACGTCTAAAACTCAGCGAATTTCAAAGCATGCATTTTTAAGCTTGAAGTTCAAGCGCTTCGCTGGCACTCACGCTTAATTTGTTACTATTTGTTTGGTCATCTGAATTTTCTTGAAGGATTTGAACCCGAAAATTTAAATTATAGAGGCGCGAATGAGCACAATTAATAGAAATACAAACTAATTGGAATTTCAAATGGTCTACAAAAACAGTAAAATGAGTTGAAAACAACAAAACACAGACATCGAAACATACTGAACTAAAGGCGCAAAACGATTGCCAGATTATGTGTGGGCGAAAGTTTACAATTGAGCTTGAACTAATCATTTTGTGATGATCACACCATATGTGCGTTCTTCTTCTTCTTCCCATTTCAGAAAAAAAGGGGGAGATTCTTTGCACAAGGAATAGAATGAAAATGGGAAGAAGGAGGGATGCATCAACACAGTAGCTGCAGCAACAGCTCCGACAGTGTGCGCAAGACCACTGGCGCCAGCTCAAAAAAACTGTGCACATTGTATAGAGAAGGAGTGTGAAGATTTGAGAGAACTTTAGATGATTACATGGCGCCGGTGTGGTAAACGACGACCCGACAGGCCACGCCCCCATTCAACCCCTATCTTTGTGTTGATTCGGTGGGAAAACGAATAAAAAAAATGAGGAAAAGCTTATGTATTTTGGTGTGGATCTGGAAAGTGGATACAGTTTTTGGGTTAGGGGGGTTTTGAAGACTTGTTTTATTAATACTAATTAGAAAATATCAATGATTGATGACAATATTATGAGATGTGGGGGAGGGTTTTTTTTCGAACGATGAGGAACAACGGACAGAAAATAAAAACATTGATTGATCACTTTTTGATAACTTGATGGAGAAAATGAAAAACAACCTAATTGTTGATTGAAAAGTCCATCCTGAACTGAAAGAAGAAACAAAATGGAACCGAGAAGATTAGTTGAATTGGCTTTTGAAATGAGAAAAACATCGCAAAAAATCCAAAAAAAATAAATTTCTGTAGTCAATAAATTCAAATCTGTGATAGCTAAGCTATTTTCTCACATTTCCACATTTTCTTAAATTTTTGTGGATTCTAAAAATAATTTTATTCATTTTTTGCAAAAAAAATTAGAAGATTTAAAAATTCTGATATTTTTAAAAACTATTTTTTCATTTTGTGAAAACATTCATAATTACTAGTCGAGCTCTTTGTTTTGTTCCAATACTCAGGGAATTTTTAGCGGATCCGTGCATATAAAAATAGCGGATCCGTCACTTTCTATGAGCGGATCCGCGAAAAATTCCTTTACTAATTTAGATTGACGTTATTGAAACGAGGGGCCTTTTTTTGAAATTCAGTTCTACTTCTTGATTTATTTTTAGACATCTTGATTTATTTCCAGTGTCTTTGAAACTCTCTAAGAGAGCAGTAATAGTGCTCATGCTCAATCAGGTCAAATAAAATAAGAGTATTATGCTTTGATATTATTTTTAGTCTTGAAACGGTCGATAATTCAAACGGTGAGCCCTGTTTTAAAGTTTTAGTAATTTTAAGTTAACTATTTATCGGTAATTTATTTGAAAAAAAATTATTCAAAACTGACTTTTTTTTAAATTTTCTCAAAGTGAATAATTACAAAACTGGTTGAGGATCTTTTTGATAAATGTCCTTAAACAAAAAATTAAAAAAAATTTGAATTTCAAAGAACAAAAATTTTAAAAATACCTACATGACAATTATCCCATTTTTTTCTTAAGAATTAAACACCAGACTCAACAAAACGAACAGAAATCTCAAGTGCACAATGTTACTCAGAATTAAACGATCAAAACGCTAAATCACATGATATAATCTCAATATTGATACAATCTCAATACATTGAACGAGAAGGCAAAAAAAGTGAAATGAGCAAACTATATGATCCAAAAATCGCGACCAGTTTGGCGCCAGATGAGCGAGCATAGCTCAAAAATGATATTTGGACACATCCAAATATTGGTAAAGTTAGAGTAGACAAAAACCCCACAAATATTTGTGTATTTTCTATCTGTTTTAGACACAATTGGTGGGTTTCTGGGAAATCTAAGCTTTTTTGAATTATCATTTGGTTATCTCTCATTTTTTTAACAAATAATCAGGGCTCAGCGGTTTTTTTTCGCGCTCTTTTCGTCAAGTGTATTAGCAAATGAGTATGTGTGGCGGTGTAAATAATAAGATGGGGAAAAAAAGAATCAAGAAGGTTAGTGATCAGGAAACTTTGAGGAGTCTGGATGAGTAGAAGTTGAGTTTTTGGGAGGGTATTATTCATAAAAATATTAGTTTTATGCAGGTTTTTTTGGGTTATGATGATGATCAATTTCCTGAAATTAAGTCTAGAATGAAAAAAATCAAACTCTTGAAAATGAACTCAAAAAAACAGTTGGATTAAATTTTCAAGATTCGACGTTAAAACTCGTTGATTCAAGCTCATATCTTGAAATTAAAAAAAAATCAACAATTCAACAACATTTTTGTAAATTAATATGGTTAATTTAGAATTCAATGTGACACTGTTTTGGAAGAAATCTCAAAACAGTCACCTTAAAGACGGTATACCAGTACTTTTACTAAATTTACAACCTATCATCAAACTGGAAAATCGAAAAAATGACAAAAAGCTTATAACCTAGTTGTCAAGAAAACCATATTTATACGAAAAGTTTTCATGATTGAAAAATATTAAACATTGTCACTGACCATTTGACGAGAACAACACAAGAAAGTGTGGGCGGCTACGCCTTCTTTTTAGAAAAAAAGGAAGAAAACCAATTCTTGAATTTGAATATGTTTGTTTTCAAGGAACGAAAAAGTCATCACCCTAAGAGACCAAACCATGTTTGTTCAACAAAAAACGACAGGTAAAATGTTGTTTGCAGGTCATTGCCACAAAATGAGTCACATCTGTCGAAAAGGATAGATTTTTTGAATTTTTTGCCACTGGAAAAAGGGGAAATAATTCCGTTTAGTGATAAGAATGGCAAAAAATGATATTATTCATGGATTTTTATGTAGAAGCATTTTTATTCTTATCAAACCAACCGCCCACCGTAAATTAGACAGTTTTGGAAGGGATAATGTATATTTACATTGGCATCTTATTTTATTGTTTTGGCGGGGCATTTATGCATGGCCAGAAATATTTTATGTTTGTGCGTTCATATCAAAGAATCGGTCATTTCTTTTTGTAATATTTTTTGAGATGAGAAAAGTTTTGGACGCGGCTTGTTGTAAGATAAGAAACAGAAAAAATAAATGTTTTGGGAAAGTTTGGCACGTTTTCTGGTCACATTATGATAATTTACGGCAGCTCACATGACTGACAGCATTCTCGGAATTCGAACTAAAATAGGTTTTATCATAATCGAAACTGTGTTTAGAAATAATCGGAAAAAAGTGCATCGAAATACAAGAGACATTGTCCTTAAAGGAGGACTTTACGGAGAAAATCAATGTCCCTTAACTGAAAATAGACTTAATTCTCATTCCAAATCTGTTTTTAAAATTTTCTAAAACCACCTAGAAGCCGATAAAACGTGTCTCAAAACAATGGCCTAGAAAAATGGGCCACCTGGCCGAACTTTTTCCTATGAGCTTTTTTCATGTTTCGTTAATATATCCGTAAAGCCCTCCAAGTGTCCACCGACGAAAACTAGTCCGCAGGCATGAAAAATCCAAACAAAAAATGAAAAAAAAAACATAAATTAAAATGAAAAAACATTAAAAAGGACTGATATAAGTATTCTGCATAATTAACGAAACACGAAAAAAGCTCATAGGTAAAAGTTCGGACAGTTGGACACTTTTTCTAGGCCATTGTTTTGAAGCTCATTTTCTCGGCTTCTAGGTGGTTTTAGAAAATTTTAAAAACATATTTGGAATGAGAATGAAGTCTATTTTCACTTAAGGTACATTTATTATCTCAGTAAAACCCTCCTTTAACATATATAAAATCTACAGACCTAAATTTATAGCTTGACAGCATGGATTTGGTCTCAAAAACATTTGCACACATCTCAAAGATTAGGGTTTCAAATTCAGATCTAAGATTGTCCTCAATCAAAATTAATAATAGAACATCTCGGATTTCAAAACCCCTTCAGCAGATTTATAAAATAACAACGTAGGCAAACAATTTATTTTTAAAAAAGCTGAAGACTAGTTTTTAATCTCGGTTATTTTTGATAAATTTAGCTTCAAATACTCTTTCTATTCTCAACGTAAATTCAACAAAAGGAACCAGTTTTCAACAAGTTAAAATATATGAAAACGGCTATAATTACATAGTATCATAGGATAGATACTCAACAAAGTTTTTTTCTAAAAAAAAATCTACGTTTACTTTCTAAGAAAATATTTGGAGTGATGCCAAAAATCTATCAAGTGATTAGAAATGAATCAAAAATCTTTGAAGCAAAGACCAATGAATTGAATTCTCAGGACATATCGAGAGTTTCGTCTAAATTTTCGTATCAAATTTACCAAACTACTCGAGAACAAATGTTTGGGTTGACGAGTTTTGACAAACAATATACAAATAAATGTATGTATACCTAGTAAATTTAACTCGTTCTTGCACGAAATGACTTTCAAGTACAAAAGATGAAGTTTCCAATCGTTTTCTGTATATAACTTTTTTTTTTGTCAATAATACTTTGATGAGGGTTTCTCAAAAATTCACGAATCAAACGGTCATTAAACCAGTTCTTGATAGACTTTTTTAGGGAAGGAGATTTGAGAGAATAGAGAGAAAAAACAATGGTTGTTTTTTTTTGTTTGAAACAGTTTTGACGAAAATATGTTGCCAATTGAGAGGTGGAACTAATGCATGAAAATGACATGTATTTTTTGAATTTCAAGTGAGAAAAAGAGGTGAAACATATGTTAACGAATATGTTAGACCTTTTCGACAAGGGATCAGTTAAAGGAGGGCTTTACGGAGCTAAAGAATACATCTGGGATGAAAATAGACTTCATTCTCATTCCAAATCTGTTTTTAAATTTTTCTAAAACCACCTAGAAGCCGAGAAAACGCTCCTAAAAACAATGGCCTAGAAAAAGGGGCCACCAAAACTAGTCCGCAGGCATGGAAAATCCAAAAAATAAAAATTAAGAACATAAATTAAAATGAAAAAAGGACTAATATAAGCATTCTGCATAAATATTCATTAACGAAACATGAAAAAAGCTCATAGGAAAAAGTTCGGCTACTTTTTCTAGGCCATTGTTTCGAAGCGCGTTTTCTCGGCACCTAGGTGGTTTTAGAACATTTAAAAAACAGATTTGGAATGAGAATGAAGTCTATTTTCATTTAAGATTATTTATTATCTCCGTAAAGCCCTCCTTTAATGTGATCCAAAATTAATTAAAAACTACATTCCGGATCAAAGTCAATACTTCCTTTGTGAAATTTTATCTAACAAAAATTCTCTAATTGAATAAAAACCAATTTTAATTGTTATCAAAGTTTTCGTTATCTAATTCAAAATTTTCCGAATTCCTGGCGTTTTTTTTCAACCCAAAATTTTGATGCTAATGTTAGAATGAAGAATTAGGAGCACCCATGCATTTAAAACTAATTGATTCATAGTTTTTGAAATTAAAAAATTTCATAACTTCAAAAAAAAGGAAACCTAAATAGATTTCAATTTCGACTAACCTTCAAACTATTAAAAAAACAAATATATGTCAATACAATTTTCAAAAAATTGAAAAATTTCAAACAATTTTCGGAAACATATGTCGTCCAGAAGAACTCACCTAGAAAAAGTACTGAAATGAAAAACACACAGTAACCGAAAAAAGTTCAAACTATAAATAAAGACCCTGTTTTCACTATTCAATTATGCAAACTATAATACGAAAGGGAGGGGGGATTTATGATCATTTTACTATCTATTTTCAACTCAATTTATAACTTTCAGTAAGTACTCCCAGGTTTCCGCCCTAATATGAAACAAACAATGACGTTTGAAATGCTACAAAAGATTGGTTGATGTTATCACCGAATAACCTTTTGAGCATACAAACATTATCATTTGTCTGTTTCGTAGTTTGACTTTTTTTTTGCAGTGAAAACCCGCGAATTGTCAACATTTTCAAGCTTAAGAGAAAAGAAAAACAAAACGAACGCCCTCGCAAAAAGGAAAATGTTTGGAAAAACAGAAGAATTTGTTTGAGTTATTGATAATGAGAATTTTAACAAAATATTTTTTTGTGTAGAGCTTATGTTTGTGCAACCAACATTTTTGCGACATTTTTGAAACGATTAACAATAACAGTGAGGAATCATTTTTCGCGAGGGGGGTGGGGTGGAATATGGTGAAGAAGTGAAAAATTTGAATGGGGACAAATGAACCTAATTTTTAGATAAAAGCTAAAATTTGAATGGTAAGGGGATTTAGCTAACTGGAATTTTATCAAAATTAAGAGAAATTGGTTTTTTATGAATATCTCGCTTTACAGTAGATTTCCAAAAACCCTTAAAAACCTCAAATATAATACTAGAGATAAGTTCAAGCTAAATATTCAAACGAATTTAAAAAATATATTCAAAAACGTGTCAGCTTGGAAAGTAGTAATTCAGGATCTAGAATATGATATGATCCACCCAAATCTAAAAAAAGGATTTGGTTAATAATAACAAGATAGGAACTAGTTATCGGAACAAGTATTGTTGAACTGTTACGACATATTTTCAAGTGTTGGAACAGATATATATATACATAATCACACATTTTTTTCTCGATCATTTGACCAATACAATGATAATGATAAAAACATCTGTTTTCTGAACAATTCACTTATTAGTTAGATATTAATAGAAAATCAAGAAGAAGTATTTGGTCAGTGCCACCAACCATCGTAATCAAGAAAAATTTTATCATAAGAAAGGAGGTGTTTTATGGATTTCTTTTTCGACTAGTTTTTTTGAAATGTCGATAACAACAGTCAACATTTTTTAGTTAAAAGTGCTGAAGGAAAAACGGGACAAATTAACAATTTTGTTCGGAAAAAATGGCATTTTAAATGTCAATGACAGGGGAAAAACATAAATACAACAATTGAATGAGGGGGAGGGAAAATTCTTCGAAAATGAATAATTTTCAAAACAAAAATGATGCGGTTTGAATCAATTGAATCAAAAATATGAGGTCTTAAAGAGGACCCTAATTTAAAGACAAGGTGCCAGTTATTTTTACCCTAAATGGATTTAATTGTGAAAAATTCGTCTTTCTATCAACATTCTAGTATATTCCATGCGAAATCCCGACGAAAAATAACCATTTTGTATTGTCAAGTTAAAAAATTTTGGATCACCCATTTTCTACTGAAAGACCGCAGCGCAACCGCTCGCAGGTAAAAATAGCATGACTTTGTGAGATACTTAGATTTTCTGGGTAGGTCAAAACTATCTTGAATGATCAAGAATATTTGAGTTGACAATAGCAGCGGCCGGAAGATGAAAACAATTATTTTTGAATTCCAGCTGTACGCTCACGTACGCTTTTTGGCGGGAAGCACAAAAATTTGAATTTTGAAATTAAAAAAAAAACATCTGGCGAAATTTTAATTTTTGGATGAAAATTAGGAAAGCAACGTTTTCCCGTATTTTTTGCAGGATCCTGTTTAGTTCCTGAAAGAAAAATTAATTTGGCACTTATTAAAAATAATTAACGACGTTAAGCAAAAAAAAACGCCGAGAATCGGACAATCAGAAATTAATAAAAAATACAAAAAATTCAAATTTCCGCGCACACACCTGACTACTGTTCGGTGGAGCGCACATGAAAATCGACAAAACGCGGTAATTTAAAAACTTGTAGCCGCAACAGCGAAATTTTTAACTGGCACCGCATCTTTAAGCTTTGTTAAAGACGGCTTCTCACAAGTCAGTTAACACGATCCTAAATCAAGATGAAAAATCAAAATTTGGTTGCCTGGAATCCCAGGTGGTCGAAAATCGAAAACAAATATGTAGCCACATTCAAATAATTGTTTTTCGCATTACATTGTACTAATGGGAGAACGCTTTAATTTTTGAAACTGAGATCATATAGGGCCCCATTAACTGATACACTGTCTTTAACTATGTATATTTATTTGATCTTTGGGCATTTCTGGTTTTTTTTAATCATCAGATCAAAATTATCACCCAATAAATTTACAAATGACAATTTGAATTAAAATTATTTTTTATCATTCAAAATTTAAAAAAAAATCAAAACAAGGAACCATAGAATAGAGATGATCAAAAAAGAAGGACGGAATTTTCGTAACAATAATTTTTTTATTGAAAACAACAAAAACTTCATCAGCATAATGTTCCGAATTCAACAAAAAAGTGCAATAAGAAGCAAAAGATTGGCAAAAACCAGATAAATCGGGCAGATTTGAATCAAAGATAAATTAGAGAAGAATTAAACGAATACGATGAGTTTGATCTGATTGAAAAGAAAGGAGAAAAAAACCAATGAAGAGGATTTTTCAGCAAGCATTGTGAGGCAAATGAATTGAATGACCAGACCAAACAGGTTTTAGATCTCTTTGAATGGAAAAAAAGGTGTTCGATGAGGACACAGTTATTTGTTTCGTTAATAGCACTTATTTTGGTTTCGAGAAAATGTTGGAATTCACGTTGACACTATTGTTTGAGGAAAGTTAAGTTGGAGAGTGAGAAGCGGGGGATCTTTCGTGTTGTTATTGTCAAATCAATTATTCTTGATCATTTCGTTCGGAAGGCTGCTCAACCTCACAGCCGCTCCGCATGCACACGACGCGGCTGCCGACACTCAACACACTGGGAAATTTGAAAAATTCATTTTCCCGCCAATATTTCATTGTGTGAGTGGGAGGTCACCGCGTCGCGTGCGTGCGGAGCGGCTGTGAGGTTGAGCAGCCTTCCGAACGCAATGATCAAAATTTGGTGAGGAGTTCTCGGTAACTTGAGCTTTTAGAATTTTCCAAAACAAGTTCAAATTGGATCCAATTCAAACATTACGATATTTTATTCAATTTTGAAGCCTCGAAAAATTGCCGAATATCTCTAGATCTCCGAATTTCATATTTCTGCCTAAATTTTCAATAATTTTCAGAAATTCTACTGGGTTTTTTGAGCTGAGTTATGAGCCTGTAGTGCTCGAAATTAACAGTTTTGACAGTTTGTGATCAAGTTGGGTGCTCACTCAAAAAAAGTTTTAAAATTTTTTATAAACTACATTTGAAATTTGAGCCATTAGGATGAAAATGGCGCAAGGTCTTACAAGAGATTCACGTTACAGACTACAGACACACGGTATATTGACAGAAAAAAAAATAATTAAAATTCGATGCATTGGGACATACTTTTGATTGATTTAAAGGTAACATGTCACCTAGAACGGCGCGAAAAACACTACGCTCTGTTTTTAAGTTTTTGGATATCTTAAGAAAGAGAACGGGGTTTTTCATTTTCTGATTAAAGACAGTGGATCAGTTAATTTGACCCTAACAGATTTCAATTTCAAAAATTAGAGCGTTCTCTCATTCAATGCAATCTCTCAATGCAATGTATGAAATATCGATAAATACACGTACTCGCAGGGGTCAAAAGTTGAAAAATTCAAAATTTGAATGCGGATCGTGTGACGCGGTCAGAATTGGCGCGAAACACAATTATTTGAATGAAGCAACATATTGGTATTATTATTTGGACCATCCATTCGAATTTTGATTTTTTTGCCTTGAATTTGGAACTGACATGCTGCCTTTAATGCACTTATTAATTTTATCGATTGTACGTATTTTGAATAGCCGTTCAGCTTTTTTGCTTCAGAACAACAACAAAATGAAAATTACAGTCACGTAGTGCTTTTCGCGCCGTGCCTAGCTCCAGGAGTGAGATACGTAGATGAAAAATATAGTGCATAAACAACCGTAAAAGGTCTCACTTGCGAGAGTGAGTGATGAAAGTTTCCTAGATTGGTTTGTTATTTTGTTTTCAATACATATTATTCTACCCAACATCAGAAAAAAATGCTGTCATTTGAAAGCGTAGTAATATGGAACTTTTCGGAAACGACTACACATTTAAGTAGAAAATGGTAACGACACAATGAAAACAATCGTAATAATAACGATGTATAGGCTAATTTCAACCGAAAGGAACTAATCGAACCGACGAAATGAGAGAATTTTAGATCCAATTTTTTTTCGAGAAAACAGTTCATTATTTTCAGTTCTTTTTCTTTGTTGTTCGAGAAAGATCATACATATTTTCGACCCACAAGAAAATAATGGAAAACCAGTTTGTCGTCACCGTGTTAACTTTGTAATTTGACAAGAATTTTTTTCATGAAAATTTATTTTTCTGGAGAATGTAAAGTATATTAAGAGATCGGAAAACATTAAGATAATTTTTAAAAAACAGTTTTCAAGAAAAAAATAATTTTTAGGAAAACTGAATGGTCCCGATTTGAAGCCAATAATGCGTAATTTCGGAGATTTTCAAATGTATTTTGTTCAAAGACGAAAGGCTTATGAGAAATTAAACCATTTAAATCGGCCTAGGATCAAAAGATAAATGTGGTTTAAATGATGATCATTTTTCCACTTCTAATGGGTTAAGACCGCTTAGATTATTATTTTAATATATAAATTCATTGGCTCATCTTCTCAGACAGAGTACGTCTTGATTACGTAGATCAAATTCTAAAGTAAATTCATTTCAGATTTTTTAAATAAAATAGGTTTTAAAAATTTAGATGTTCTCTAAAACAGCTTCTTTCGCGATCAGGCTTGGTCGGAATCGGAAAACAGAAATTCCCATTTTCCGACTTTTTCGGAAAATTTTTCAGTCGGAAAAATTTTCAATTTTTTCCGAATTTTCGATTTTTCCTTATTTTTTCCCGAAATTTTCCGAGAAAAAAATAGGAAAAAAATCGGTTAACCGATATTTTCAATTTTAAAATATATGTTTTCAAAATAGACATTTTCCGAATTTTCCAAAAAAAATTACGGAGAAAAATTTTCATTTCCGATTTTCCGAAAAGTTTTTTCCGACCAAGCCCCTAAAAAAACGTCTTTCGTTACAAAATTTTAACAATAATTGTAATTGAAGTTTTTAATAAAAACTATATTTCCAACAAATCCCCATTTTCCACAGCATTAGTTTCTCTCGACTCATTTGTAGAAATTCACCTGCTCCTGTCTGCCAAAATGCATTTCCTCCGCCCAATATGCAATCACCATGTTATTATTCATTTTTAATAGATTCTATATGCTCATATGTATATCTCTTGTTTTCAATTATAATTCAGTAGGTAGTAAATATATTTGAATTAGCATCTTGAAAAAATACGCTTTTTTTTCAAGACAATAGAGCACTCAACTTTTTTCATGCCTTATTCACAGCAGTTTCTTTGTTTTGTGCTTTCAGAGCAATTCACACTTTCCCACACGAATAAATAATTGAACTTGAACGAACAAACAAATACTAACCATTTTTCCCTATTGTCTCAAGTATATAATGACACCAATTAAGTAAGCGTCCGAATTTCTAGAAAAAAAGGGGGAAATCTCTTTTCTTAAGCCCTTTCCATATGTGTCCAGCCACTTTTTTCCCATATTTTTGAGTCTTTTGTCAAATACTTCACATGCTGCTGGGTCCTCTTATGTCCGTTGGGAATTTTTTTAACGAAAAAAAAGGTTCTTCTTTTTTTATTTTTTTTTCTCTGCTTTTTCGATCTAAATTGAGGATATAAAAAGTGAACGATGCACGTTTGAAAATATATGTTTTGTTTTCTATTTTCCTTTTTTTTGTCGATTTTTAAATTTATTTTTGCTGGAAAGGTATTTTTATGTTAACAGAATGACTATGTTTTTAAACATCTGACTATTCTGAACATAGTTTTTAAAGGCATCTGGTCAGTTAACACGATCCAAATTGAAGGCAAGAAATCAAAATTCGAATGGGAGCTCAGGTGGTCCAAAGGACAATACCAATTTGTAGCCACCTTCAAATAATTGTGTTTCGCACCAATTCTGACCGCGTCGCACGGACCCGCGCGCTTTCAAAAGTTTATTTTTTAAACTTTGGGAGGTTGCTATGAACCGCATATTTATCGGTGTGATTTCGCATAAATTGAATTGTGCTAATTAGAGAACGCTCTAATTTTAAAAATTGAAATCTGTTAGGGTAATATTATCTGACCCACTGTCTTTAAGATACATCATGACGCGAAGTGCACAATTGAAAATAAATACACAGAGAAATTAAGAAATAAATATTCTTAAAAAACAGAAATCTTTATTGAAATCCTTAGTAATTCTGAAAAATTTACTTCACTAGAAATGTCACTGAAAAAACTATTCAAATAAGCGTTGATGAAGCGGAACGCTTGAAAAAGATATTCGTCGTTCAGTGTCGTTCAAATTAGTTCGTATTAACTGGCATTACATTTTTCCAGCATTTTATTAGGTCTTCTGAAATTTTTCAGTATTTTCTAATCAAAAATTTGATGAATCTGAAATTATCTTTCTTCTTACTAAGCGAATAGTTCTGTGTGTGTGTACCAGCATTTCTCATGAATACCTTTTTGACCCTTCGATCGATCTGTCCCATATTTGGGGTATCGTTATGCCTCTCGGAGCGCTTCACAAAAATACTGTTTGGATCTCGGGTTAGTGTAGGATTACTGTAGCTACAGTACTACAATTTTTTCACGTTTTTTTCAAAATGGTCGGATCGAGACCAAACTTTCATGGTAACATCTTTGGAGTATTGTAAGGTCACTGTGAAAATTTGGCGCGGATTACTGAAGTATTACGGTAGTTACAGTAACCTAAAGTTAGCGTTTGTCCCTGTTTCTCTTCATTTTACACACTATTTCTCTCATTACCGCCGCGTAGCGGCGTTAAAAGGCTGGTTATTTCCTATTTTAAACTACCTTTTTTCATTTGAAAATCTGCTGAAAGTATACCCAATGTCTAAAACTTGTGCAAAGCAAGATAACTTAAACGTCTATAGTTTTCACCTGCTTTTTGTGTTGGATTTTATATCTTCCACTCAGAATTTTACTCCCCACCAGATTGCCGAAAAATCGGAATTTTATGCTCATACACACTTAAAAATTTCATATTTTTCCTCTTTAAAATAACATTTCTCAAAAATCATAAATGTGGTTCTTATCTCTCTTTCTCTCGGATCAAATAAACATCAATCACATTCCAGTGGGGTTTTTTTGAGTGGTGTCCGTTTCATTTCTCACAACCGTTTTATTGAACAAAACTCAGTTCGGTTTCTATTTTCAGATGCTCATTTTTTTCCATCTCAACTTCTTCTTCTTTTATCCTTTTCTGGCCTTGATTGTTTGAGCATGTGTATTCTTTTTCTTTTTCTTTTTTTTTTGGCTTTTTTTGCGAGAACTAGTAAAAAATATATCTTAAATTTTATCACATCTCTTCAAAAAAACAAAAAAAATTGAGAAAAAATTTTCAGCAAAAATGAACATTTTCGTCCAGAATAAGATGTATACTTTAGCGAAAGCAGAAATATTATTAAATTAGTTACGTTGTGCGAGAGACTAAAATTTAATAATTTCTTTTTTTCAGTCGAACGCGAACATAAAAAAGAAAAAATATATACATATTGGAATTTTTGTTGCTAAGCCGTAAAGTATTAAAATTAGGTAGGGATTTATTGAATTTTCAGAAAAAAACGAGAACAGTTTTTTCGCACTCTAATATTTATGTTATAATGTTATTTTTCGTATATGTCAAATTTTCTATTTTGTCTTAAATTCAGTTTGTTTCAAGAATTTGAACCAATTCAAAATATTTTAAAAAAAATGAAGTTTTAGTAGTTTGAACCAATGATTAGCTTTAAAGGCAAGGTGTCAATTGTTAGTAGGATTTTTTAATAGACTTTCCATGTGAAACATCTCGATATTCAACGTAAAGGAATTAAAATGAATGTTTAAAAAAGTTCAAAAAAAAAATCTAAATACTCTAATCAAAGCACTTCTCCATTTTTTTTTTAAATTTTCGATTAAGGTAAAAATCACAGCGCGTCCAAATAAACCATGAATATTTCATAAACGTCCATTTGCTCGACCAGTTATTTTTTCCTCTTCTTCTTCTTCTTCCGCCGCCACTCTCACCCATTTTTCCACCTCTTTTCCTCGTGCTTATTTTTTTTATTTTCCTACGTCTTCTTCTTCCTAACATAGTAGTCGTTGAGTGCTCCTAATTAGTTTGTCTTTTCTTGACATATTGCCAAGCCAATCAACAACCAGAAAAAAAAATAATAAATGTCCACAACTATTTTATGGTCATTTTTTCTGTTCTTTTATTGTTATTATTTCATTGGTGTTTATTATTTGTTGCTTGAAAATTGAAATTGAGATGAGTTTCATGATGTATGTAGGAAAGGGTGGGGGGGTCAGATTTCAATTGTTTCTTATTTTCTTTCAAACCGCGCAGTTTTATACATGTTTTTATTGAGTTTTTGTTTGAAAAATAAATTAAACTTCAAAAAATATCACTGAAAAATATTGTAAAGTTATCTTGTTTCAAAATTTTAAAGGAGGGCTTTACGGTGATAATAAATGTATCACAGATGAAAATAGACTTCGTTCTCATTCCAAATCTGTTTTTAAAATTTTCTAAAACTAGCTAGAAGCCTAGAAAACGCGCCTCAAAACAGTGACCTAGAAAAAGTGTCCACCTGGCCGAACTTTTTCCTATGAGCTTTTTTCATGTTTCATTAATAAATAATTATGCAGAATGCTTATATTAGTCCTTTTTATGTTATTTTACTTTAATTTATTTTTTTTTGGATTTTTCATGCCTGCGGACTAGCTTTCGCCGATGTTCCCTTTTTCTAGGCAATTGTTTTGAGGCGCGTTTTCTCGGCTTCTAGGTGGTTTTAGAAAATTTTAAAAATATATTTGGAATGAGAATTAAGTCTATTTTCATCCCAGAAGCATTCATTATCTCCGTATAACCCTCCTTTAAACAAAAATTCATCATGAGTTTCATTAGTTTTTTTTTAAACTTTTGGCTCGTTTCTACAATTTTCAAATATTTTTAAAAAATTGAACAACATTTTTTTCAAATTATTGATTTTTAGAACTTTTTCCCATGAACAGATCGTTTTATCATGGTTTTTAAAAAATAATATTACCCAAATTTGTGAAATCCATTGAAAAGGGTTCTTAAAGACAGTGTCTCTTTTTTTTCAAACAGTGATCAAAATAACGAAAATCATGTTTTTTTTAAATTACGCTTAATATCAACTTTTTTTTCAATATTTAAAATTTACCACTATTGGATATCTAACAAAAGTTGGACACTCTTTTTTTGCAATACCCAACATGACGAGAAATTGCGTACAACATTTTTAAATTCGCGAAATATGTTTTAAAAAAAACATATTTCGCGAATGACTTTCCTTAAAATTTCAGTGAAAAAAAACACAATTTAATTGCCAGTTTCACCGATCGCAAAAATAACACGGAATAATTCATGAGTACATATTGTTTTCCGGTTGTTGTTTTTATTTTTTTTTTCTTTCTGCCGCCAAAATTTTCATTGTATAATCCATAAGCACACTCCAACAAAATGGAATAAGGAGGAAAAGCTCCCGTGTAACTGACCAGTGTATTCTTTTCTTTTTTCTTTTCGACTTTTTTTCTGCACAATTAGTACACACAATGTGCACTGAGTATTGGTGGATAGAAAGGGGTGTGTCGGAGCGGAGGGTGACTGACCTCAAGAAAATACAACAACACACACCCTACCCAATTGCTAGTTGAAAAGGAACGGCCCGCCCAAGAAGATAGATTCTTAAACGCCTGATTTTTATTTTTATTTTTTTCGAAGCTCCTGGTGGTCATTTTTATCTTTTCTTTTGTATCGTAAATGATGTTAAACGTGCCAGATGAATGCCATAAAATTGTTATGTTCCAACTCTTTTTGTTGAATTTTTAGAGGGTTTGAAATGTCCGAAAACCACAGTTTAAATTCTCGACTAATCGAGAAGATGTTTTTTTTCAAATTGATCTAAAAAAAATTTTTTTTATTTATTTTGGAGACTAATTTGCAAAACGTAACTCTCGATAAATCTGGTTTAATTTCACGTATTTTTGAACACTTTTGAATTTTTGAAAAATTTCTCTAACTGAATTTTTCAATATTTAAAACACATTTTTTCTAAAAAATTACTACACTAGATATTTAGGAAGGTTTGATTTCATACTTTTTTAAAGTTTTTAAAGTGATTTAATTTCAAGTCTTTAAAGACAAGGTGTCATGTTCTTTCAAAATATTAATAAAAGCCTATCTAGATTCCGTATTGAAATATTTTTAGAGTTCAAAAAAACTTATTAAATTTCAACGCTTTCTTGGGAAATACAGCAACTAAGAACCAATTTTCGAAGATTTCAAACTTTAAAGAGATGATGACACTTAGTTTTATATAATTTTTCTCGATTTCCGCAATCGCTGTACTGAATTCCTTCTTTTCATGCACAAATTACGTTTAATTACCCAAGTTTGAGGTAATTAACCTGTTCCCTGATGATGCCCTTTAGTGCCGAAACGTTGGAATAAATCATTTTTATCAATTTGTGCTAACTCACCAAGGGTCTACCAAGACGAGATCGCCAATTTGCCCAAAAAAGACAGTTTTTCTCATAATTTTGAGTTTTTTATTTGAAGCTGTTTTTTTTTTAAATATGTTCCGTTCCTAGTTCTTCATGAAAATAGCATGTTTTATCCTTTTCTTTTTGCATACCTACGCATCTTCCCAATAAATTGGTTATTCATGCATTGTTTAGAACATATGCCTAGCTTATTTTTTATAGACATATATTTTCATGCCGAATAAAAAATAAAAGAAAAATTCAATTTCAGATTGACATCTGTCAACTAGAAATAGCTGATTTTCACGAAAGACAAGTTATATTATACTTCATTTTTGAAACCGAAAATTATATTTTCCGAACACTTTAAAGGTTGAAATCCAATACGATATAATTAACGAGTAAAATGAGGGATTGCCTTCCGTTTTCGTTTCATAATTGTTCCTCTTATAATCGCTCGGCTTATTGTCTTTTCGTACCCTTTCTAAACATAAATTCTAATAATAATAACAATGATGCCAATCTTCTTCTAAATTGCTTTGAAATATTATCGAATTTTTTTGTTGTTTCCAACTATTTAATATTTACTCAACTGTTTGTTCATCCTTATATTTGAAAAAAAATGACAATTTATATACTTTTTGGAAAGCTCAAACTAATATTTACCACCTCTTATTATTGGTTTTCGTTTTCTCCTCGAAAATTTTCTTTTTTTTTTAATTTCAGATATTTTCCAAGCGGTCAATGGAAAGCGTAAGCTGATGAAGTTATATTTTTGTATTGTTTTATTGATTTCGTTTGGAGCTACACAATGTAAGTTGAATTTCTTTTTGATGAGCCATCCCCCCCATTCGAAATAAATTGGCGGTTCCTAAGTCTGAACACTTGACATAAATTTCTAATTTGATGCACCATCCGCTGGCAAGATGCGTTCGTTTATAGTGATGTTCATGACACTTCCTAATGAACTTTTGGGAGATTAAGAATGAACAAAGTGTATACGAATGGTCAAAGGGTTTTGCAAATTTTGGAAAATGAGAATGAACTTGAAAGAATGTTATTAATTTGTGTTAATTTAGAAACTCAATGTAATGAACTACAGATTCTGAAAACTTGATATCTCAAAAACGAAACCATAAAATAGGTTTTTTTAAAAATATTTTAAAGGCAGTGTACCAATTAATTTTAAACGTGACAGAAAAAAATTGAAAAATAACAGAATTCACAATTGGAAAAATGTTGAATGTTGAAAGAGGGGGGTACGGAGATAATAAATGTATCTTAAATGAAAATAGACGTCATTCTCATTCTAAATCTATTTTTTAAATTTTCTAAAACCACCTAGAAGCCGAGAAAATGAGATTCAAAACGATGGCCTAGAAAAAAGGGGCCACCTGCAGAAATTTTTCTATGAGCTTTTTTGGTGTTTCGTTAATAAATAGTTGAGCAGAATGCTTACATTAGTCCTTTTTATGATTTTGTTTTCTTTTTAATTTATGTTTTTTCATTTTTTATGGATTTTTCATGCCTGCGGACTAGTTTTCGCCGGTAGCCACTTTTTCTAGGCCATTGTTTTGAGGCGCGTTTTCTCGGCTTCTAGATGGTTTTAGAAAATTTAAAAAACAGGTTTCGAATGAGAATGAAGTCTATTTTCATCCCAGGCGCATTCATTAGCTCTGTAAAGCCCTTCTTTAATAGGAATTCACTTAATTTTCTCATTCCCTTTTAACAGTGAAGCATTCAAAAACCGCAATGAAGTCTCTAAAGCTTTGTTTTCAATCAAACACCCAATTGTTCTCCTATCAATCATAACGCCAAATCTTATGACAATAAACCGACAAAACCATCCCTTAATTGTGGTTCATTTCCCCCCTATTTAAATGTCTAAAAACAAGCCATGTGCACATTCATAAATAATAGATTTAGCACACATATCCCCCCATATACCAACTGATCCCTTTTTCTTCCGACACCCTTTTTCTTCAACCACCAATAAAAACCATCTGTTTGGAAAATGTGCCGAGAACTCAGCAGATGGCTATTTCAGTCTCTAATATATACCTACCAATTAATATTTAAGAATATATACAAAATGTTAGGTTTTCAAATTTTTATAAAAAGTTGCACTTGACAGGAAATTAGGTTTGAAGTTCACTTAGGCGTGCACGAAAAAGTTACTCTTTGAAATTTTGGAAAAAGGGGAGATTTGCATAAGTGTTCATGTGAAGTTGGAAAAAGTACTATTTTGGAAAAGAAGGGTCTTTTCTATTTTCAATTATGTAACATTTAATCCATAATTTTGAAACAGATGGCGGAGTCTTTTCATAAATAAACTAGAACCAAGTTAATCCTCAAGAAATTTTGTGACAATTCCTTATATTGAAACATGGAAAATAGGGTTTAAAAAAATCGATTTGCAGGCAATGCAGAATGTAGTGATGTATCATTTTCAACACTTTCCTCGAAGTTGGAAGGACTCAAAAGAATCACACGTCTTGCTGTCAGTGGACACATATCAGCATACAATGTGAAAATTTCCATTTCGGATGACGATTTTCAATTAGTTCGGCTTTCGAACGGAAATCCTTTGGTAAGAAACATCTCATGGGAAAACTCTTCGTCTTGTTATCTCAGAATAAATTACGTAACGTTTTTTTATAGGTTCTCTATTCAACATTGTCGAATTCGCCGTCATGGACGCATGTTGATTTATTGGCTTCCGCTGTCAGAATAACGCCGGCGTTTGAACAAATTACAGAAGATGTTAGGACACCGCTTTTGATACTCACCGCATGTGATTATGGTATGAAAATCCGGGTTTTTTTGTTTCATTCCGAAAAATTACGAATTTTTATTTTAAGGAATTGAAGAAACTTATTTTCAGATACCCATGTGACAGCATTTGACGATTCATCATACACAATAGAAGCTCACAACGCGGGTCTAGTATCTATGTATGAAAACGATCTTGTCGTTATATTTCGAACATATCGTTCTGGAATCTTCTTCTTCTCAATGGCTGACCAGGGCGATGTTCTTATTGCTCAAATAGTCCATGGTACCATCCACGTGATTTTTGATTTTGGATCCCTGACTCCTTCTCGAATAAGCGCCGGAAAAGCGTTGGATGATGGTAGATGGCATGAGATGCGTTGGCTTCATCAATTCGATTCGGTTCAATTATCAATCGATGGAGTGCTATTGAATCAAACTGCTCCAACAGGACTCTATCGAAAATTGGACTTGCATAATGTTGTAAGTGTGCCCCCTACTGTGTCTAGAAATTTGAGACAGATTGAGTTGCATTGTTATAAAAACCTTGTAATTATAATTTTTCGAGTGCTCAGCCATCATCAGCAGTTATTTATTTAACCAACTTTCCCATGAATAAACATGGGGGGATGATAATGGCGTTGATCTATGTTGGTTTTTGGGATTAAGATACAACATTACCTACCGATTAAGTGAATGCGGAAATATAAAACATGTTCTAATTTATAGGTTCATATTGGTGGACGACCTTCTGATGATTTTTCGCAAGGAATTGAAACGACGTTTATGGGATGTATTGCAAGATTACAACTGAATTCCATTGATTTGTTACAGTTGGCACCTACTGATGCTCATAATCAGTGCAGTGTTAGTCATTATTTTTTACAAATTTGTTGACATGAAGATCAAAAAAGAAAAGATCCTGACAACCATAAACAAATATAGAAAAAAATGCACTTTAGAAATACGGAGGAGTTCGGGGGGTTTATGAAAAAAAAAGGAAACATCTTTATAATCGACTAATTGAAGTTTTATAAGATATTTTTAAAAATAAATTTCAGATGCCGAAACCACCATCATTCACACTTCACAACAATTCGCGAGCCGTAATCGCCTTCACTTTCCTACCATTTTCATTCGAATTCCGAGTAATCCCATTAAAAAGTTCGTTAGTAACTTTACTAGATGCTGAAAATGGAACACTAGTGGATATCGTAATCGATAGTGATATGAAACTTCACCTTGTCAGTAATATAACAAAATTTCGACAAATTGCCAACCCACCAATTGACGTGGCAAATGGCGGATGGCATAGCTTTTCACTTCGAATTAGAGGCGCTAGAATGGAAGTTGATATTGATGGTTATACGGTATTTAAAGATTTCTATTTATTTTCATTTATTGATTTTTCCATTAAAGGTTTTGTGGCTTGAAGGACACGAAGTTCGTAGGATATCCCAAAGATTGTCTAACTTCATCCTAGCAACCAGTGGATGTTACCGTAGTACAACAATAGATCTAGCAAGTGTTCGAGTAGATGGTGTCGTATCCAGAGGTCAATGTGATATCATGGAAAGATGTCTTCCAAATCCTTGTGAAAATCGAGGAATTTGTACACAATCTTCACTAGATGATTATATTTGTGAATGTCAAGAAGGTTATAAGGGCAAAAATTGTCACACTAGTAAGTTCTATTGATAGAGTTTTAAAAAAAGCTAAATTTACAGCGGATTTGCCACACTCTTGTGAAGAATGGACATTTACCAAGGGAAACAAAGCAAAGGCTATAAGAGGACGAAAAGTATTGATTGATATTGATGGAGGTGGAGAAATGCAGCCGATAAATGTGACTTGCAAAATGGAAAGAGATGAGATAGGTGCTGATGGAGTTACCACAATCTTGGAGCATGATTTAACAAGGCCAATGATAGTAACAGGAGATAATAAGCCAGGAGTGGTTAGACATTCATTAACTTATGGCATTAATACGGATCAGATGGATAAATTGGTCGAAGGTTTTGAAACATGTAGTCAGGTAGGGTTTCAAAAACGCATAGGTTCAAATTGGCAAAGATTTATTTTCAACTTATTATCGAAATTAAATATAAAACCTTTTTTTTCAGTATATGAGATACACTTGTCGCGGTGGAGCCCAATTGATGACACAAGGTGAAGAAAGAAGTCCATCTTCATGGTACTCTACAAGATCAGACAAACATGGACTTCAATGGGGTGAAGCACCGCCATACAGTCGAATGTGTTCGTGTGCTATAAATGGAAGTTGTCTCCATAATCGAATGTGCAATTGTGACAGTGGACAAGACTCAACAGATGAAGGAGTCAATCCATACTCACAGCTTTTGCCAGTAACTGGATTGTTCCTTGGAGGAACAACTAAATCATCGTCGATTGAGGTTGAAATCGGACCGTTGAAATGTCGCAATAGAGCGACGTTCGATTGTGTAACATTCTCAGATAGGAATGCAAAAATCAGCGGAACACAGACATTTTCACAAAGAACGTTTGATGTTTCACTTCATATTAAATTTTCGCATACACAAATGTCAATAATTTCCTGGCATTCTACTGATGATTTACATTGGTTTCATCTTTATGTAAACGATGGAAAAATTATTGGAGAGGTTGTAAATGGTGGCGAATCGCAACAAATCGTATCAGATCATCGATATGATGATGGAAAGTTAGTCAGATCTCACAATTTCAGAATTATGTTTTTATTTTGCAGTTTTCATTCAATATATTGGGAAGCGGATTCAAATGGAATGTTTTTGAAAGTCGATGGGGTTCGAAAGTCAGTGAGACATCAATTTGTTCTCCCTAATGTCTATTCATGGATTGTTGGGTCTCGAACAGAAAAAGGATCTACTGGATTTGCAGGAGTTATCAGAAATGTTTACCTATGTGGAATAGAAATACCATTGATACAATATGCTCGAAAAGAATCGGAGAGAGGAATTTCAATAGGAGATGATGGATATTGTAGACCAGATTTGTGCCAAAATGGCGGAAAATGTGTGGACAAATATGATGGATATGTCTGTGATTGTAGTATGACACCCTTTGGTGGGAACGATTGTACGAAAGGTTGGTTTTTTGAAAGAACCTGAAAGGAAGAGTGCTTCTCATACAATAGAGAGTCATAAAAAATTAAACATATAGTGATTAATATTAAAATAATTTTATTAATTTAAGAATATGGAATGATGGTCCCATCTGGGTCAACAATTCAAATCCCATGGCAAAACCCAGCACATACATCACTTTGTCATCGAATCGCCATCCAAACAGTCTCCAAAAATGTGACAATTTTGAAATCCAAGGCCTTATTCGCGGATTCTACATTTAATATGACCTTAGATGAACATGGTAACTATTAAAATTCCCATTATCGTTCAGAAAATTAACCAACTCTTCAGGCCACCTTCGAATGAATGCATACGACGGTTTTTTCTTCCACTTCAACCGACATTCAAAAAAACATAATTTGAGTGATGATAACATGCACGACATCTCATTTTGTGCATCGAAATATAATTTTAATTTGACAATTGATGGAATGCCCTCTATTTCAATCGATGGAAATTGGACCTTTTTCGAAAGCTTCAACGTTTGGCACTTTTTAGATACTAGTATGCTTTTATTCTTTGATTTATTTTTAAGAAATAAGCCCATTCTTCAGGCTTTGAAGGATGCGTTTCACGAATTCAAACCGGCGGTTCTTTTCCACTGAAAAATCCTAAACTCGCCCGTCTGAACTATTCTGGAAAAATACGCTTTGGTGCGTGCCCAATCGAAGCAATGTAAGTTTTTCCCCTTTTTCTCACTCCCGCACACACATATATAAAACTTGTGCGCTGTGTTCCCGTGGCTTTGTGGCCTAATGGATAAGGCGTCTGACTTCTAATCAGAAGATTGCAGGTTCGACCCCTGCCTGAGTCAAAGTTTTTTGCATTTTTTGTTTAAACTTCAATTTTCAGATCAAGACAGAAAATGTATGATTTTCACCCATCGGCTGGTGGATTTTCATCAACAAGCCCACAACCGCAGAGTACTGAAGATATTCGAATATTTTCAGTCTCACAACATAAACAAAGAATTGTTTCCATAGCAAGTAAGAATCTTGAATTATTTTATTTTCAAATTAATTTCTGTTTTTTTTTCAGCAATAAGTGGAATTTTCGTCCTAACATTTTTTATAGTCTTCATGGCCATTCTAATCTGCTACATGCGTTCGCGACCAGAAGGAGTCTATAAAACCAACGAAACTGGCGAAAATTGTTCACCAAGTCGGAGTGAAGAACCATTGGTTCATAGTTCAAATAATAATAATAATAATCACATTGTGTCAGGAAAGGAGTATTTTTGTTAATACCTCATTCCTTTACGGGTTTCAAATATTTCTCTTATCAAAAAACAGAATTCTTTCAAGTAATACGGGTTTTTAAATGTATAGTCTAATAAAATTTTATTCTCTGGATATATGCAAATAATATTAAATATAATCATATAAAATCAACAATCCAACAATATACAAAAAACGGTATTATTTAAAAAGTAGGATATTATTTTCCAATGTTGAACACTGGGTTTCCGTCTTGATAGCTGCTTGGAACACGGATTGGGGCTCTGACACGGTGTCCTGGAAAAATGAACTTGAATATAATAATTATTAAATGAATAACTAACCATTTCTGTAGATTGGGTCTGGAACAGCAAAGTTGTTTCCATTGTTGTTTCCATTATTGTTCCCATTATTGTTAAATTGGTTATTTCTTGAAACAAAGATTGGGCGTTGTCCGAAATGGTGATGATGTCTGCGACGTGGGTAGAAGAAGTTGTTGTATCCGCAGGAGTTTCCATAACATGGGGATGGGGCGAAGAGTTGTTGTCCATAACATGGTGGAGAGAAGCATCCAGATGGGTTGTATGATGGGATTCTGATGACTTTGATCGGAGCGGAGTTGATGGCAATCGGGGCGGGAGTGGTCGTTGTCTTAAAGAGAAAAGAATTGATGATTTAACGTTGTTTTAAGAAGTTCATACCGTTGTGTAAGTGGTGGTAGCACAATTTCCAGTCTGGCAAGGGTTTGAGTCGTAGTTTAGAGCGGATCCAGCAATTGGTTGGCAGTTTCCAGTGGAGCATGGGCTCTGAAAATATAAGGGATTCTTCCGAATATAAATAAATATTCTAACCTGTTGAACTTGTTGAACATTTCCACAGTTTCCAGTAGAGCATGGACTCTGAAAACAATAATAATACTCAAATAGAAAATTCGAGATTCTTTAATACCTGTTGAACTTGTTGAACGTTTCCACAATTTCCGCTGGCACATGGGGAGAGAGTAGCGGTTTGTTGGCAGTTTCCAGTAGAGCATCCGGTAGAAGTAGAGGTCTTAAAAATTGATTTCAAAAATAATATTTTCAAAATAGAATAGTACCTGATCAGGAGATTGGAAAACAATTCTCACTTTCAAATTTCCATCAGTGGTCGGATTCAAATTAATAGTTTGGGACTGGTCTTGAGCAAAAGAAGTGCAAGCCAAAAGGGTAAAAAATACGAAGAAAAACATGTTTGATGTCATTCGGTTCGATGGGAAAAAAAAGAAGAATAAGAAGAATAAGAAAACGAAATAGATGAGTAATGGAAAACTTATCAGTACCTCGGAGCCGCAAGCCTTTTATACTTCAAGCACACGCAAAAAATTACGGTATTCGTCCCCGTCCGCCCCCAAAACTTTATCCGCGTCCTTCCGCCCGCATGGACGCATATTGTTTTATTTGCGTTTCGTTTTGGCACAAATTTTGTATTTGCACTTGAAGTCGCAAGCATTGTTCCCAGAGAGAGCGTGTTTTTTGGGGCAAAAAGTGACGAGGATGGCAAAAAGAGAAACTTCGCGGAAGATAAAAGAACAATAGGAGAATAAGGTGAATAAAGTTTTGAACTTTATTTTTTATGGGTTAGATTCGAAAACGATATTTTGCTTCAGTTTGAAACGTCCGCGTACACTCGAATTTTGAAAAAGGAACTCAATTAATAGATTCGCAACACCTCCAGGGAAAATATTTTCTGATTTCACTGAAAATTCATAAAAATTTACGTTTTCTATTTCGTTAGATAATTTAATATGATGATTCTGAACAAAATGGATCAGTAAAAATATTCATTCTAAATCCTTTGATCCTTCAAAATATCAAAGTTTTGTAATTCAAAAAAATATTGTACAAGGTTTGACACATTGTCCGCGATGGAGATAATCAATGCCCGATTTTTATATCAATAAATAAGCCTGATTGAATCTGTTGATCTCCTGGATCATTTCGAACCGTGGTTTATATTGTAAGATGTATGTTGTTCACTTTTGCCTTCTCGTTTTCGTAATCGAATGTATTCAAAAGTTTAATGAAAAAATAGAATTATTAAAGGGGGGCTTTACGTAGATAGTAAATGTACCTTAAGTGAAACTAGATATCATTCTCATTCCAAATCTGTTTTTAAAATTTTCTAAAACCACCTAGAAGCCGAGAAAACCAGCTTCAAAACAATGGCCTAGAAAAAGTCTTCACCTGGCCGAACTATATTTTTTCCGCCAAAAACACTATTTAAAAAGCACATTCATTGAATAAAAATCCTTATTAATTTGGGGATGAAAAATAAAAAATAAAATTCCGTTTCTAGTTCGCCTATGTGCACACGATTGGCACACTCTGTGCACATTTCGCACATCTGCGCATTGTGTTCTTTGAAAATTTGTTCGTTTGAGTTTTATTTTTTCCAGTCACAAATTTTGTCTCACAGTCTGAAATTCGATTCACACACTGCATCTTTTTGGATTTTTTTCCTGAGAATGAACTGGAAAGCTTTTAAAAAGTTATTTAAAACTTGAAAAAGAATAATTGTCAGAAGCTCCCGAACATATTTTAAAGAAATTGCATTGCCACATTTGGAGACTCATCGTTTCTCAGAAATAATATTCTGACGTCTTTAACAGTGTTTACTTTTTAGTTCTAATCCTCAAAACAAATTACAAGATCTGCAGCAACTCAGCATTCTACCAGTTCTACTAATTACCCAATAATCTGTTCCAATATTTTACATAATTTTCGAAAATGACTTTTAGTCTCAAAGTAAACACAAACAATTGTTTGTAAAGTACAACAACTCAAGAGATGAGCTCATGCTCCGGTCGTAACGAGTGAGAAAAAAATCGTTTCGTCTAGTCGTAAGCAGCAGCCTAAGAGCAGAAAAAGAAGAAGAAAAAAAATGAGCATGCAAACATTTGAAGGACATTTGTACAGGGTCAGTTTGTTCGACTTTTTTTCAACAACTGGTTATCCTCCGATGATGATTTTGATATTGATGTGTCATTAGGTAAATTAAAAGAAATTGTTGATCGAATGTAGATTTGTAGGCGCATAAAAACAGGAAAGATGAGTAATTTGAGAGCGTGTCTTGAATGTAGTTGAATACAAAAAAGTGTTTTTTGTTCTCGAGCACTAGTTAATTTAAAAAATTTATGAAAATCGCAGGGTTTCCCATGGAAAAATATTTATATCACAATAAAAATTGGGTCGGGGATCTTGAAAATAATTTTGAAGATTTAATCTAAAAGCTGTAATTTCAACATTCTCTTAATTTTTTCCGATTTTTTCAGATTATTTCAACGTCTTCCCAACCTTTCACTGTTCAGTGAGTATTCCCAATTATTTCGTGTTTCTTAAACAGTTTCGGTAACATGAAAAGAAAAAAAAACTCAGTTCTGATAACTTATTTTTTCACCGTGACTCATTTTTTACAGACACCTTTTAAATGGGCATTGTTCCCATCAAATATTAAAAGATGGCTTCACGGAGAGAGATAATACAATAAATGTACCTTAAATAAAAATAGGCTTCATTCTCATTTCAAATCTGTTTTTTAAATGTTCAAAAATAACCTAGAAGCCGAGAAAACGCGCCTCAAAACAATGGTCTAGAAAAAGTTTCCAACTGGACGAACTTTTTCCTATGAGCTTTTATCGTGTTTCGTTAATGAATACTTATGCAGAATGCTTATATTAGTCCTTTTTTTTTAACGTTTTTTCATTTTTTATGGATTTTTCATGCCTGCGGACTAGTTTTCGCCGGTGTCCACTTTTTCTAGGCCATTGTTTTGATGCGTGTTTTCTCGGCTTCTAGGTGGTTTTAGAACATTTGAAAAACAGATTTGGAATGAGAATGAAGTCTATTTCATCACAGACGCATTCATTAGCTCCGTAAAGCCCTACTTTAAAAATTTTCGCTAACATGAAATGGGAAAAAGTCTGTTATGAGAACCTATTTTTTCACAGCCCCCCCCATTTTTACAAACACCATTTAAATGTGCATTGTTCACATCAAATTTTAAAGATAATCTCAAAATAACGTGATGAATCCCAAATAATAAGTTGCGTCATGTATACAATCTTTGTATTTGCACTCTTTGTGTTGCAACATCTCGTAAAATGGTGTGAATCTTTCAGTTTTTGTCCGGTTTCCGAGTAAGCGTTCTTTGTTCTTTTTCTAAATTATCATTCAAAATTTGTACTTTGATAAATTCCTTAAAATTTTCAGAATCAAATGTTCAACAAGCAAAAAACAACTGTTCCATTTTTCCTGTTTTCAACAGTATTGTTTGTATTGTTCGCTGTTATCAGAAATTGCCAAAAAATGCAAACAATCATCGTTTCAAAAGTGTTCCGGTCATCAAGTGCATTTCACATGACGTTCTTATCAAACGTAAAAAAACGTTAAAAAAACATAGTAAAGAAATATGACAAAAACTAGAAAAAACAACTAGAAAATATCCTTCTTTTTTCGATTCCTAGAATTTATTTCACTTTGAACTCGATTTTGCTTCTGTTCCATTTTGGAAATCTTCGCTTCGACGTCTTTCAACGATTCTTCTAGCTTGTTGGCAGTTGTTCGGTCATTTTTATTCCTTTGAATACCTTCCTTCAATTTCTTTTGTTTCACTTTTAGGGATTTCAATTCAAGCTCCAAATCAATCCCTTTGATTCCAAGACTCCTGAAATCAGAATGGAGTTTACTAAATATTCAAAACAGTAATAGTGATTACTCTGAACTGGACCCAGAAATTTGCTTATTTTCTTCCTTGATCTGTTGGAATGTTTTCTCCGATGAGTTTTGCTGAAAATGTGTAGTACAACTTTAAAAATACTTAAATAGATTCAATTGCGAGAAAATTAACCAGAAAATCAATAAATTTGGTGATTTTTAATTGGTAAGCCTAAAGCGATTTTTAGAAAATTTCAAAATATACCAATTAATCACATTTTTTTCCAATTTACTTATAAATATGAAATTCTATCAAATACACATTCAAGGCTTCATTTGTCACATATGTTTGATTTAAGTGGAATCCTTTCTTGATATTTAAAATACCTCTAGCTTTTTATTGATAAAGGCAAAAATATCTCTTTCAGCTTCTTGCTTCACTTTCGATGTATCCAATTTTCTTTTTTTCCTCTTCTTTTCATCAGTTTTACCATCAACAACCTTCCGCTTTTTGAGCATACATTCATCAACCGATGCATCTAAAACTATTCATTTTCTGATATTAAAAATACGTTTAATAATCACTTTTAGGACAGATTTTCGGCTGAATAGCATGAACAATTCCATCGCTTTGTTTTCCAAGTCCTTGTCCAACCTTATAACCCATTTTCATCATAAGTTTCATTCCAATTCCACCTCCTTCCCATTTTCCAATATCACCATTATTCACGTTTCCCAAAGAGTTCATTTTCAGTTCTGACCATGATGTGTCCAACTCCTTCACTGGCTGATCGATAACTGGCACAACATTTTCAAACGTTGATGCGATTTCTTTCCCAGTTTTCAGAATATTTACAGCAATTTGTTGGCCATCAACTGCCGTTATTTTTCCGAGCTCCCACAATTCTAATGAATTCTTTATCAAAACAACGGAATCTTTTTGAATTGAACTGCAAAATTTTATTCGTATAAGTTCCATGGTATTGAACATACCTGAAATCTGGTTCAACATACTCTTCTAGCCTGCTCATTTGAACCAAATGCCCATGACTGAATCTGCAATCTTGTGAAAATCTACACTTAGATTTTAGAAAATGAGGACATGGGCGCATCGCCGGACAGGTTGGATGAGAAAACAAAACTCGGGCCTATAATAATAGTCTGAATCAAGTATTTATATTTCAAAATAATGGTTACCATAGTCTGCTCTAAAGTTGTCGAAGCCTCAATTTCCATAATAATCGATGAATGTGACGATACTGTTTTGTCTAAATCGTAGGGAGCCATAATTCGAACACCTAGTAATTCGTCTGAAATTATATAATTTTATGAGATGTAAAAATACGAGATATGTACCGAGATCTAATACATCTTCGTCTTCATCGTTATCTTCTTTACATTCTGATGTAGATGGCACACTTTCAGATAATTCCTAAATTTAAATTTTGTATCAGCTTTGGATTGAATCAACTGGTTCAATATCTTTAAATGAAAAGTAATTAATTTCTGGAAGTATCAATTTCTGAAGAATTTTTAAAATAATTTCAATAAAATAAGTGTTTCTTTAATAAATAGTCCATTGTTTTGAGGCGCGTTTTCTCGGCTTCTAGGTGATTTTAGAAAATTTTAAAAACAGATTTGGTATGAGAATGATGTCTATTTTCATCCTAGACGCCACATTCATTAGCTCCGTAATGTCCTCCTTTAAATTTACAAGATGTCAAAACCTAGCTTAAAATACGTTTTTTTTAAATACTCTTTCATTAATAATTACTTTTTTGTTATCATTAGTTTTAAAAAAACTTATAATCAAATAAAACACCTATAACCTCCTTCAAGAATTTCTACTTTTCAAAACCTTCGAACCAACCTCCTCCATCAATCCAATCAATTCTTCCAAATCTTTTTTCGTCTGCTCCATCTCCTCTTTCTCATTTCCTGTCAATCCTTCACTTTCTAAAACTCCATTAATTTGTTTTATTTGCTCCCTATATTCTGTAATTTCGTCCATCTGAAAATTTCCATTTAAACTGATTTTTTTAATTAAAAATTCTAAAATAACTCTTGTTTCGGAACATTTCTTCGTACCTATATCTCAACGTTGTACTATAATTTATTATTATTATTATCAGAAAAACAGACTAACAAAAAAATAAGGAAAGTAATGGAAAGCTATTCTTACATTTTAAGCGATATATTGATTTTAAAGCATTAATTAGATTATCTGAAAATGTTAAGAAATCACAAAAACATTTTTAAAATATACGAAATATGGAATGACTAACAAAAAACAATTAAAATACAGAGAGAGGGAGGGAGAGAGAGAGAGAGAGAGAGAGAGAGAGAGAGAGTAAAAAAAATGAGATTCTAATGGAATGATGCACAAATCAATATCATGGGGAATTCGGCGAAAAAAAAACTAGATATGAATTTAAATACTAGATTTTTGGGAAAATTTACAGTAGACCATTTTTGGTCAGCTCGTCTTTCAATGTATTGAAAGCGAGAAGCTGTTCCTGTGGATCGAGCCAAAGTATTTGCGTGATAAGTTTTGAAGCGTTTGGAACCCTGAAAAATAATTACTCAGAAATTTTAAGAAGTTCAATGGCTCGGAAAATGATTGAATTTCTGATATTTTAAAATAACAAAAACAATATTGGACTAGTTTTAAGATAAAAACTTGGTTCACAAAATGTTAACACTTTCGGAACACATTAAAAATCATTCACTTTCCCTTTTTCAAGATTCAATACCTGATAAATGTATAAATATACACATTAACAAACGTTCCCATCAACAACTGGCAATCAAATCGATCCATCAATCCACCATGTCCCGGGATCACATCTCCAAAATCCTTGATCTTGAACGCTCTTTTGAATCCACTCGCGAAAAATCCACCAAATGGACCCAAAAGTGAGGCAAACAAGCTCAAAATTATACTGTGGAATATGAATGGAATCATTTGAACGGATGGGTCTTTTCTGAATAAAACATATTTTTAGAAAAGAAATTGCAGAATAATTATTCTTACAGCCTCACTCATTCAAAAAATTGAGGGCCCCTTACGAAAATTTTCTAAAATAATTTTTTCTCGTTGTAATATATCTTATTCATCCTATGAAAATCGCCTACATCACCTAAATATCATAAAAACTTCCCATAGGATTCTCAATTTTGCACTTTGCCATATTGCGAAATGCCTCAAATGCTTAACTCACCAACCATCTTTTTACGAATTTTGTAGACTATCTAAATCATCCAGAAATCCAAATAGAATTATTCTTATTAAAAAACCATGCCATTCTTTTTATGATAAAATCATTCCACAATGGAATAAAGTCTCTCATCTTATTGATCTTAGTCTCCCCTACCCTATTGTCAAAAAATGTATATTCTCAATCTCTAAAAACATTGTATAAATCTCATGTTACTCACTTCTTTTTCTGATGGCCTTATACTCTTGCGGGTATATGGGTCTTTGTAACATTCAATTGATTATAAATTATTCATCCGGTTTCTTCATTTTTTTGTTTGTTCATTTTTTGTTATGATTATATATTTCAATTGAATTTAAATAAATAAAATAAATTACCTCAATATCTTGAAAATAAATGAGAATGGTCTCGGAATTGCATACTGTTGATGTTGGAATGATAATGGAATCGTACAATTTGTATTGTCAATTTGATAATCTTCAACCGGGCACACAAAGAATGGCCGATTATAAAGGAACATCGAGAGCTTTAAATTAATGATTTTAAAACTTTTTACACCACTATTCGCTCACCAAAATCCCAAAAACAACTGTCGAGAAAGCTCCACCAATGAATCCTTCCCACGTCTTTTTCGGCGAAATTTTGATAAGTGGAGTTTTTCCAAAGAAAAAGCCGAACATGTAGGACATTACATCACAACAAATTATCATTGCAACCGGGGCCAGGAACCTGAGAAAATGGGTGTTTCGAAGTATTTTAAAAATAAAAATGAATTACCAAATTAGGCCTTGGAAAATATTCTGAATGATGAAGAAAGATTGACTAACAATCAGCAGAAGGGTGATATGAGTCCAAGCAAACTGTAAAATTCACTTTTTTTAATGGAAAAGGTAAATTGAATGTTATTTTAATTTTTGGAAGTTTTTTGAATGTTTCTTTATTCACATTCTTAAAATTAATGTGCTACAGAGAACCTTTAAAATTCTTTAAAATATTTAAAGCAGAAACAGTTGCAAATTTTTTCTTTTTTAGTTTTTAAATACATTTTTTGACTAAAAATTTATGACTTTTGAAAGAAACTTAGAAAGGTCCCTTTTAAAGTTCACAAAAAAACAGCTTTTCAAATAAAGTTTCAGGTTTTTCTTAATTTTTTTTTTTATTGTATTTTTCTATTGAAAACCCTTACCAACGAGAACTGCCTCATATAATATCCTTTTCTGAGCGATAACACAAACCACACGAATCCAAGGCAATACAGAGAAAATGAGATAAGACGATGATAAGCAACCAAAAAGTGCAAAAAATTCTGAAATTGTACATTTTTCAACTTCAATACTTGATTGAACAGATAGAACTTACATCCTTTCTTAACAAAATCCCCCAATAATCGATAAGACTCTCACCGAAGAAGAAATAATTGCTGGTGACCAGAAAATACCAAGACAATGCCCTGAACCATGGGAAATCGTACATTCGGTAGACTGCTAGACCGATCGAAATTATTTCTTCGAAACATTTGAACTGGATGAGAAAAACCTATAAAACATTGATTTTTTAAACATTTTTTCTAAAAAAAAAAATTACCAACGCCATCAACCAGGTTGCACCTCGATTTACAAGAAATGAGAAGGTGGATATCATTAGGATTGTAAAAAGTCCTCTAACGACCCAATTTCGCCATCTTGGAGGCAGTGGTTCGAGAATGGAATCAGCAAACGCTCCGAGACTTCCTTTGTCTTGTGGGATGGTTTTTGTTAATCGTTCCATTCTGAAAAATTGCTATTTTTGCTGATAAAACCATTTCTGAAAACATACTGCAATACGCTTTGAAAACTTTTTTTTAACTTTCATTATAACACGTTTTGATAATTTAAAAAATTGAAACTTTAAAAAAAAGATTACAACACACAACAACTCATTAACTTACTCATTCTCTTTCTTTTTTTGGGTACCATCGCTAAAAAATACGATTTTTTTATATTCTAATATAACGATTCAGAAACTTCGAAAAAAATGCAAAAAATAATGAATTCAAAACAAAGACTGTTGAAAAGGGATTATTTTAAATTTTGACTATAAATTTTTGATATTTTTTTGAAGCTTTCAATCGAGTCTCTGAATCTTTTGTAAATTTCAAGCTCGTACCTATCTTCATCCTGCAAGATAGCATCCATATCACTCTCATCACTTGTCGGTCGAACTTCATCCACCTTCGGGACCAGCAAACTCGCATCTTTTGCGGGTGAACCCGGCGCTTTTCGCTGTCGAACATCAGCGTCTGTCATTGTCTAAAAAATGTCACATTATCTAAAACAAAATTGTAGACAACAACAGCCAAAAAAAGAAAATGTTTATGGGAATGAGTAGAGTGAAAAGAGAAGGGTAAACAAGGCCAATGCGTTAGAGAGAAGGGAAGTTGAGAAAGGAAGCGGAATGTACATTTATTTGTGAAGAGGGCACAGATTTGCTGACAGAAATATTTGATTAGATGTATTCTTGAAAAAAGAAAAAAATAATATTGTATTTATGCTCTATTCATATTTTTTTAAACATTAATTTTACTGAAAAACAATGTTGCGGTTGTTCTAGGTCGCTCACGAGTGAAACAAAATGAAAACAATTTATTACTTTTTTTCGTTGTTGAAAAATATTAATAAATTTGCAGATATACTTGAAATGCAAAAAAGTACCTTTTAGTTGAAATTTGTTTTAAAAAATCGCAGAAATCTTTTGATGTTTGAAACACAAATAAAAAAATCAGCATCACTTTTTGCAAAAAAAAAATGTGTAACACAAACTGAAACACATAAAACTGAATACTGGTCGTCATGTGGTTCTTTTTGTTTGAAAAAAAAGTTCAGTAAAAATGTCAACATCTCTACCACACCTTTTTGTCAATATATTTTAAAACAAAAAAGAAATAATTGCATTTCTGCAAAACAATTGTTGAAGAAAATATGAATAGTCCACGAGAAGTACAACAGTCATGGCCGAAGTACGGTTTTCAAAAATTAGGCCATTTTTCTTGGCGGAATATTGAAAATTAAATAATTCTGATCATGTCTGAAAACAAAATCTAATATAGAGTTTTCGACAACATATAATTGTTCTGACACAAAAAAATCCAAAAAATACAAATAAACCTTTGTAAAAAAATATCGATCAAAAGTAAATGCATAATTTGGTTGCTATGTTGATGCACATTTCTTTCAGCAATTTTTCACAACATGAAAAATTGAGCAAAAGTGAGAAAGGCGGAAGATGGAGTCTAGAGATGGAAAAAGAAATATAAAAGAAGAAGAAATTGGAAAATTAATGAGAAGTGATGGAAATTACACGAATGAATGCACCAGTACAAATGTGCAGCAATTTTTGGCGCATGCAAAAATACGTTAATGGCGGTTACCCAAAATGGAAGAGTATTGGTATTGGAATTGAAAGGTCGACGAGCCGCTCGGAACATTGGGGGTCCTTATTTTACAGAAATTTATGAAGTTCCAATAAAAAACCACTTTACAAATCATCTCAAATAGTCTTGAAGTCCATACGTTTTGTGTAATCGATTCAGGGATGCACAGAAGATTAATTCAAAAAATGGAATTAACTCTAAATTTCGAGTTAATTAAGGACTTGACTCCATAATGGCCTGAGAAATTTAAGATTTCAGAACTTCCAGCAGGAATATTTGGAGAAATTATCTGATTGTCGTGAATTATTTTAAAAAGAAACTGATTTTTAAAAAAATCCATAAATATTCTTTAATTTCACCGAATTTGGATTGTTTTCCAGGCTTTTAATTAATTTCATTCACGAAAATTAAAGATGGAATCTCTTTAAGAATTCCAGCTTTCTTTTAAGCATTCCATTATTGTTAAGCATTCCAGCTTTCCACTAATAGCTGTAAAAAAAATGTCAACTACGAAGTACAAAGAAATTTTGGAAAATTGGAAAAGCTACTTTTCGAATAAATTGTAGAATAAATAATGCTATTTTTACATTTTTTAATCTCTTAATAAGATATTGTGCTTAAAACATAACATCTACCAGACGTGTATTGATAAAACAAATAATACATTATGAGCATTAATCCACATTGTTAGAGCTTTAAAACATGATGTCTGAGCTCATTCATTAACATGTGCTCGTTTTCCGGTCTTTCAACTTTGATTGAGAGAGAGTTCCCCCTAGCCAATTCTCCCTTCTCCAAAGTGTACTTTTCTCGAATCATAATATAATATAACAAAGCATTCGAAATGAAAATGGTTCGTCTAATATAAAATGCATGAAGTTAAGTGAAGGTAATAAAAAAATCACAAAGAGAAATGTGGAACATGTTTCATTCTCTCTCTCTCTCGCTTTCCATTTTTTCACTTTTCTATCGATTTCGAGCTCTTTTCCATTGTGCTCCAGCTTCTTCTCATTCTTCCTTTATTTCCCTGTCTCTCCCCAATATCTTTTATGTCTCAACTCCCTATTTTTCTCTAGGTTATCCTTTTCACTTGCCCGTTAGACATCCGTCAATAGTTGTGCGGTCACCATCTAGTTTCACTATCTCTCTCAACTTGTCTTTTCTGATTTATATAATTAGCATCTATTTTTATTTTTGGCCATGATTGTTTGTTCAAAATGGTTTTTTAAATTTTCAGATGAAAACGCGATCCGAAGAAAGGTATCTGGAACGAGAACGAGGTAGACATAAAAGACAGAGAAGGAGGAGAAGCTCAGATTATTACGATGATGATGAAGATAGTGGTGGAATTTCTGGTAAGATTTTTGTTTTGAGATTGAACAATTTTATCATCTAAAAAGAAAATATTGAATGAAAAAATACAAATATTAATTAATAACTTTAATATTAGTTTTCAAAAAGCTATTTTGACTACTACGAATACCTCAAAATCTGTGAAAATGGCAAGTCACTATAATAAAAAGCTAGAATTAAGCGGGTACGCTTAGTGAGGGGACTAGTAACAAATTGACATTCTAAGGCATTTCAACAAAATACTAAAATTTCTAACTTTATTAATTAATTTCTTATCACATGAACTGTCACATTCTAAACATGTTTCTTTCTTAAAGACAGTGTATCAGTTAATCTTAACCTATCAGATTTAAATTTCAAAATTTAGAGCGCGAAACACAATTATTTGAAGATAGCTATATATTGGTATTGTTCTTTGGACCACCTGGGCTCCCATTCAAATTTTGATTTTTTGCCTTGAATTTGGATCGTGACTGTCGCCTTTATTGAACCAAGAAACCAGTTTGTCCAAATTTAAAATAAAACCCTTAATCATAAAATGTTCTTAAATTAGCTTGGAAATTTGTTAAATTTCCTAAACCATGTATTTTTCAGGTTGGAAACTTGGTCTAGTAATTGGAGTTATAGTAGTATGTTTTGCAATGCTCTACCCGACCTTGTTCCATCCAATGTTAATGGGCTTCCTTGGCCGAAATCAGTCTCCAAAACCGTCGATAAACCAGCAAAGACCACCAATGCATCCAGCAATGGGCGGAGGTGGTCGACATCAATCCCCACCAGGAGCTGGACGAGCTGATGTTCACCCAGCAATGAGAATGGCGCAAGCTCAAGTTGATACTGGTTCAAGTGGAGGAAAAGGAATGTTCACTTGGGCGCTCCCATTTTATACTATTATAGTTGTTGCTTTCCTTTTGTATACTTTGTTCAAATCGAAGACAAAACCAAAGAAGAAGAGAGGAAGGAGAGGATACGATTCAGAATATGAAGATGAAGACGATGAGGAGGATTCTGAAGTTGATACCAGATATGGAGAGAAGTTTGGGAAGAAAAAGTTGAAAGGATTGCAAGAAAGATTGAGACAAACTGAAGAGGCCATGTCTAAAATTTTGGAGCAGTTGGAAGCAGTCCAAGCCGGAGCGGCACCTATTGATTTGGACAATGCTGAAAAGGTTTGTTTTTATCATTTGAAACAATTCTGATAGGAGATTCTTTGAAACACGAAAATCACAAAATTGTTGTTCGTTTCAAGTTGATAAGTCTAATTTTTAAAATAAATAATGTTTGTTTTTCAGGTTGCGGCAGAGCTTGAAGAAACCGTCAGTGAGGATAATGATGTCGGTGATAAAGTAGCCAAGAAAGAAGCTGTGGGACTAACCGACAAAAACGAACAATATATTAATGATCTTGAAAGAGCTCTGCGCGACTTCCAAGTTTTGTCGAAAGAATATGACAAAGCAAAACTGAAAAAGATGCGAAATGATGTGGATGAAGAGTCAAGTGAAGAGGAGTCCGAATCACAATCAGAGTCTTCAGTTGACGAAACACACAACAAGAAAAAAGCGAAAAAGTCGAGCAAACCCGCTAAAAAGCAGAAACGGAGTACTTCCGAAGAGGAAGATGAAGACGAGGCGAGTGTTTTTCAAGAATTTTAAACAATTATACTTTTGAAATTTTGCTTTTAAAGTCTATGTTTACCAATTTTCAATTTTGTTTTTAATCCACTGCGAATAACCTATTATTATTGGATTCAACAAAAAATAATTTTAAAACCATCATTTGGAGCAGAACGATCTTTCAGAAGCCGAAAAACAGGAAGCGGAGCTCATTAAAGTAACAATTAGTGATTCTGAATGGATTAAAACGAAAATTGAACATCGGTAAACAAATATTTTAAAGACAAGGAGCACAAAATGTCGTTATGACTGATAAATAACAATAGTTCCAAAACTAGAATATTTTGAATTTTCAGCTTTAAGTAGGATAATAGTATAGTAAAATTCCTGAAAATTAATAATCAAACCAGTATTTTAATCGACCATGAATTTAGAGATTCGATTCCGATAGATTCTGAATCCCTGATCCCGACATACCTGATTCAAAATCTGTAATCGATAACAGGGAATAGTCATCATTGCAGAAATATATTTTTTTTAACTCTGATAAACTTGTATTTTCAGAAAATCAAAGAAGAAGAGAATGAAGACATTGAAGAAGAAGGCATCGACATCGACGCAGAACTTCGAGAACAAAAGACTGTTCGTAGACGACGTCCGAAGAAAACCTAAATGTATAATAGATTTTTTTTTGAAATTTTAATTTTTTGTCATAATTCCCTCTCATTTTCCGCGAGTATCTCTTGTCAAACACCTTTATTTCGTCACAACGGTTTGATTTGGTGTAGAAACGTTTTTATTTTATTCACATTACACACTTAAAGAAATTAAGCTCATAGAAATTGAACGCTTTACAATAAAAATTGTCATAATTTTCTAAAGAAATGTACATTTAAGCTCAATAAATTTAGAAACAAACAGTGTGTGTTGAATGACGAATATGAAGCTCCTTAGCGATCATTTCAGCGGTAATTGGATGCATTTGTGATCTTCCTTTCAAATAAACATCCCTTGCTTTTTTGTTGGCAATTGGCCAAGCGGCAAGATCTCGATAAATTGGTCGACAGAATTTGAGTCTTCCTTGAGAGTTGACAAAATCTAGAGCTTTTGGGATACATGGCTCCCATTTTGCTTTGATGCATAGTCTTAGCCAACTGAAAATTCAGTAGTGAAAAAAATAATAAAAATCTGATGCTATTTAAGCTCACTTCAATAAAAGTTCAGAGTTTTGAGACTCATTCAACTTGTAGAGATTGTTTAGAGCTTCTAATTTGTAGTGATCAATTGGTGGATCATGTTGCCATAATTGGGATAGTAATTCGATTTGTTGAAGTGGTTGCATGGCTTGATAACTGTCGGCTTTGATATTTTTGACAGTGGATTCATCTGCATCTAGCCATTCCTTGAGAAGAACTTCGCATGCTTCAACCATTGATTGACCATAACTAGAAATATTTACTATAATTTTTAAAGGGTAATTTTTAAAAAATGAGAATTTTTCTAATTTTTTTCCCGAAAAAGCATTTTAGATTTGAAAAAAAAACATAAAAACCTAATTTAGTGATTAAAAAAATGGAAATTAAAGGAGGGGTTTACGGAGATAATAAATGTACCTCAAGTAAAAATAGACTTCATTCTCATTCCAAATCTGTTTTTAAAATTTTCTAAAACCATCTAGAAGCCGAGAAAACACGTCTCAAAACAATGACCTAGAAAAAGTTAACACCTGGCCGAACTTTTTCCTATGAGCTTTATTCGTGTTTCGTTAATAAATATTTATGTAGAATGCGTATATTAGTCCTATTTTATGTTTTTTAAATGTTTTTTTTTTGGATTTTTCATGCAATACTGCCTGCGGACTAGTTTTCGCCGGTGGCCCCTTTTTCTAGGCCATTGGTTTGAGGTGTGTTTTCTCGGCTTCTAGGTGGTTTTAGAAAATTTTAAAAACATATTTGGAATGAGAATGAAGTCTATTTTCATCCCAGGTGCATTCATTAGCTCCTTAAAGCGCTTCTTTAAAGTAAAAGAGTGAAGGTCTCTTCTTCTTCTAAGTTGCAGATGACTTTCTCAGATCCTTTTCCAAACTTACTCAGGCTTCTCCGGTGGCATTCCAACTTCATTAAACCATGCATCGAAGTTCACAGTATCCAAAATATCCTTCTTCTCCTGAAAATAAATAATCCATCATCACAATAACGGTTCCAATTATCCTCACATGGAAATATTTATAAAGATGCTCTTTCCATTGGAAACTATTGATCGCCTGATGCGCAAATGTTTTCAAATAATCTCTCAAATATTCCTCAAAGATTTCTGTAAAGATGGCGTCATAAATTTCATAATGTTCCTTTTTTTCCCTTCATACCACTTCCTCCCAATTTCTGCTCTAGATAGAACAAAAATGCCGATCCTTTTTCATATGGAACACACGAGAAAGCAACATCCGGATCAACATTCTTATGATCCTGGATCAGTTTGGTAAATTGATGAGTTGGCGTGAATTGTTCATAAACCTGTGAGAAAAAAACAAATATTGATTTGCTGAACTTTGTATTCCGTGTTAGGTGGTGCTCTGATAAGAGTTTCTCGGAAAATTTATGATTCTTATCTATTTAGATCATAACTCTTTCGACACCTTTTTCCCGAAAAAGAAAAGATAAGAATGATACCAACCGCCGGAATTAGAGAATTTGTCCACCCATTGAATGCCATAAATTGACGATAGTCTTCACTAACTAAACGCCCACAAATTTTTCGTTCAATGAACATGGTAAAGCCCTCATTCAGCCTGAAAAACAAGACAGAATAAAACATCTTACTTTGGAATCTTCAGCTTACCAAAAATGTTCCCAGCTGGAATTTGTGACCAAATTACCGGACCAACTATGAGCGATCTCGTGTGCTATAACACTAACTAATGAACGATCTCCAGCAATAAGTGTAGGTGTCAAAAATGTTAAGCATGGGTTCTCCATACCACCAAATGGGAAAGAAGGCGGCAAACAGACCATATCATATCTTCCCCAAATATATTTCCCGGCTATTTCTTCAGCACATGTGAGAATATCCTCAGTTTCAGCAAACTCCCAATGAGCTTTCTCAACAACTGATGGTTCAGCCCAAACTGCACATCGGTCGCTAATATCCCTCTTCTCAAGACATCCCACAACAATGGCAATCAAATAACTTGGAATTGCAACTGGTTGCTTATAAAAGAACGTGGTTGTTTCATCGTCCCCTTTTGATCCTTGTCCAATTGCAGACATCAAACAGGTCATCCCAGCTGGAACTGTCACTTCCGCTTCGTAAGTCGATTTAACCGACGGAGTATCCATACAAGGAACGATTGATCTTGCATGAATGGCCTGACATTGTGAGAATAGATAAGGAGCCTTTTTATCAGCAGTCTGATCCTTTTTCATCCATTGAAGAGCGGTAGCATCCGGCGAAGTTCCGTATTGAACAACAACCATCAGTGTAGCTCCCTCTTTTTGAAGATCAGGTGGGATGTAAATTGTCATTTTTGAGCCGAAGAATGTGTAGACATTTGGTGCAATTCTAAAATCGCAGTCTCTTCCATTTATGGAAACTGATCGAATGGAGAGGTCACGAACATCAAGGGTCTGAAAAAATAAAGAACAATATTTATACTTTTATCAGTTGTTTTATGTATTTTATGATTGGGTACGTGCACTTTAAAGATTAAAGAATGTATTTTAATCAATACTTGATTGTAAATAAATCAAGTATTCTAGCTTTATTTCTTAAATCATACGCTTTTGAACTATGATTTTCTGAACCCAATCCAAACAATATTAAAATAGTACAGACACCTGAAACTCGTTTCTTATCAGCTCCAGGATTAAAAATTTATAGTGACGGGTAAAAAAGTTTTGATAGACAAAGGACACACGTGATGGTTTCTGGTGATAATTTATGACAAGCCGAAACGGAAAAAGAAGTCTTGAGCCTGTCGATAAGATCTTATTGAACTGAATGCTCTTTGAAAAGTTCACCTAGAACATTTGATTGAATTAAAATTCAATTTGTTTGTTTGATAAGAACACCAAATTTAAAATTAGATAAAAATAATTTCTCAATAACACTCTGGTTCAAAAAAAAGGTGATAGATTGTCTTTAACTCACCAATTTGTCAGTTTTTGAAAGACATTTACAAGTCAATGTAGCTTGTCCAATAATCATTCGAAGTTGGAACGAAACGGTCCATTTAATTGCAGTATGTTCAACAATGATCTGAAAAATATCATGATATCGGGTTCTCCCGATCTTCTGAAAATGAACCTGATCATTATTCGCAGCCGAACACGGATCTCTCTGTGGTTTTCGAAGATAATGATTACACATTCTGCAAAGAGTTGAAAATAAGATAAGAAACTGATGTAATTCTAAAATTCATTTCGGCGAAACAAACATATTGCACAAATATTTTGCTGAACACATGAAAATCAAAAAATAACCTAAATTTCACCTTGTCAGGTGAACAGGAAAGGTTATGAAATGATAAAAGGTGTTTCTGGCATTGAATGTAGGCGGAGAATTGATGATTAAAACAAAAGAAAATTGATAAAGGAAATTGGAGCATAGAAAAAAGGTTTAGATAAGGTGATTGACACGATATGAATTAGAAGGACAAAAAACTTTAAGAAGAGTAAAGTTGTCTGACGTAATTTATGATTATTTTTAATACCAGGGTAAGAATTTTGCAGAAAAGAGTCAATACGTCATAAAAATCAATCACAAGTTAAAAAAAGGTTAAGTGACAATAAATTCAAATGTTGGTTTTGCATCAAATAGGTTGGTCGGCACACGACTCATTGTAACTGTTGCAGTTACATTGTACCAATTTTTTACTTCCCATTCTCCTCGTTGAATTGTCTTCTTTATTATTCCATCCATTATGTCACCGATTTGAAAATCGTCATTTATGGCTTTTAGATGCTTTGTTGATCGGTGCCCGTCTTGCCATTCCTGAAAATGGGCAGATTGGTGACATTGTCCGAAAATATGTTTTTAAGCAAAAATTATAATGAATTTATTAATTTTTTAAAAATTTTAATGATATTATAAGGGGTAATTACCATTTGGAATGCTCAAATTTTGCACAATAGTTTTAAAGACAGTGTATCAGTTAATTTGATCTCAGTTTCAAAAATTAGAACTTTCTCTCATTATTACTGTGAAAAAATCAAACTTTGATGACTGTTCGTGCAACGTTGTCGGAATTGGAGCGAAACACAATTATTTGAATATGGCTACATATGGGCTCCCATTCAAATTTTGATTTTTCGCCTTAAATTAGATCCGTATTTACTGAAAAGCTCTTTAAATTGATCCAATATGAAATTCTGAAATTATTTTATTAAATTAATAAGGTTCAAAATAAGGTTCTATGGACCTTGAAAGTTCAAAATTTGCGTTTTTAGTGCACAAATTACATTGAAAAATATTTACATCTTATATTTCCGAATTAAATATTCTTGATAATTTCGTTTTGAGGGCTTCTCAACTTCACAGACGCTACGCACGCACGCACGCGGCTGCCGACACTCAACACACTGGAAAATTTGCGGGAAAATTAATTTTTTTTTCAATATTTTCAAAATTTCCAATGTCCCGCAGCCGCGTGCGTGCGTGCGGAGCGTATGTGAGGTTGAGCAGCCCTCAAAACGCAATGATCAAGAATATTTGAGTTTTAACGAAAAACACCATTATTAGTTTCTTCGAACGATTAATTTTAAAATTCAAAATGTAACGATTCTCAATTTCAAATAGTTTAACATTATTAAAATGAATTTTTTGATCTCAATATTGAAAATCATCACTTCAAAAAACGTTATATCTTGCTTTTCAGTTATTCCAAATATATAAAACCCACCCTCAAAATCTTATTCAACCCAGCACTCGTAACCGCAGTAGCTCTTATATAAACCGTCTCACTTTTCAACTGTTGCAACTGTAGATCATTCACATCACTCACAATTCTTCTCAAATCAATTTCATTAATATTCCGAACTTTTGGATTTGTCAAAATCGCTCCATCAAGAATTTTTGTAGTCCTTTCAAGGTAGGAGAAAAATGAAATTCCTAAACTTTGCGGCGTCCCGGTGAAAAGTTTCAAGAAATTTTCATAGAGTTCAGGGTCGTATGAATTAAACTGGACATTTTGAACGTATGGCTTATTTTTCCGATTTGCTTTGTTTTTTGTCATCTTTTTCATTGAATCTGTTAGGGATGGCTGGAAAGTTGTGTATTTTCTTTTTCTGAGAATCGAAGGAACTTACAACAGTTATCTGCAGTTTTTCGATCGTCGTTTGGTTTTTAAACATGTCAAAAAATGTTTTGAAAGAATCAATAACAAATGTTTTTGATACTATGAGTTCAGGCTTCGGAGTGTCGAACCTGTAAAAATATTGTTTAAAATATTTGTTTATGTTCAATTTCCTTATTTCAACTGAGTAAACAATACTGTTCCTGAGTCAATGAAAGTAAATTGAAAACTAACGTATTATCTCATCTTTTCGACTTAAAGGACGGCTTTATGGAGCTATTGAATGCATCTGGAATGAAAATAGACTACATTCTCATTCCAAATCTGTTTTTTAAATTTTCTAAAACCACCTAGAAGGCGAGAAAACACGCCTCAAAACAATGGCCTAGAAAAAGGGGCCACCGGCGAAAATTAGTCCGCGGTCAGGAAAAATCCAAAAAACATTAATAAAGTACTAAAATAATCATTCTGCATAACGATTTATTAACGAAACACGAAAAAAGCTCCCAGGAAAACGTTCGACCAGGTGGACACTTTTTCTAGGCCATTGTTTTGGGCGCATTTTCTCGGCTTCTAGGTGGTTTTAGAAAATTTTAAAAACATATTTGGAATGAGAATGAAATCTATTTTCATTTAAGTTACATTTATCATCTCCATAAAGCCCTCCTTTAAAATATATAAAAAAATCTTACATAAATTCCGGATCTGTTTTGTTCTCATGGGTGTATGCAAACGAAAAGCTATCATCATATTGATCGGTCCATGTGATGTGACAACTTAATGTTGTACCATTCTGAAACTATTTTCATTTGGAGACGGAAAGTCAGCTTTTTACATTTTTTAGAACAATTTCTACCTTCCTACTTGTCCTCATTTCATAAATCAACTCTTTCAACACCTGACATTCAATTATCGATAAAATAAAAATATTAAAACAAATAACATAGTGAAGAAACTTCGGCATAGGTGTGAATGAACTTTTTCAATCTTCATTGGTGCTTTTAAATAAACTATTTATTACAAATATTTATTTTGATCAAAAAACGTTTTGTTTGAGGTTAAAGGTAATCAAATGTAGATAGATACATAGGAATCATTCGAAATGTACAAAAATCACAAAAATATCACAATTTCAGAACAGGCAATTAAAATGAAAAATTGTTTTCGGGGGAAAAAAGAATTATCTCCGCCAAGGAGATTTTGAGAAGTTGTTTTTTGGGCAATCAAACGATGAGATGAACGATTGGGATGTCGGGTTTTTTCGGCTGTTTCGGAGTGGGGAATCATCTGAAAATTGTGAAGTTTAGAACCATTTGTTTGTTGCATTTAAATGATGAAAGTATGATTGTTGATTAATAAATAATAAAAAATCCAAAGAAAAACTCAAAAATGGCGAAAAAAAACCATAAACCCTGTTCTCGCCCTAATGGTCGAAGAAACGCGTTTTTGTTTTCTAGGCCATTTGCTTTTTCTAGATCGCCTGATTTTTTTTACTAGTTTTTCTTTTCTTTTCAATTTTTTTCAGAGCAAATTATGCATAAAAGTGCATTTAAAAAAATAAATTTTCAAAAAATAAAATCACGCGGTCGAGAAAACCAAAACGCGTTTCTTCGGCCATTAGGGCGAAAGCCGGTTTTATGGTTTTTTTCGCCTTTTTCGAGGTTTATTTGTATTTTTTTTTCATTTACAATCATATTTTAATCTTTTTTAAACGATATATTTCGTCCCCTCAGCCCCCCCCCCTTTTAACTTCAGAAGTAACCTCAGGAAAATCCAGACTAATGGTTCAAATATGCACCCATTTTTGAAAACATTGGTATTTAGATAATTACATATTCTTTACATATTCTTTGGCCACCGAACACGGAAATACGTAACAAAACCAAATATCCCAAATATTTCCCGTATGAAACAAAAAAACCCGTCATCTTACATGCAGTACTATTCGAGAACGAGAATTCATTCCGCTCAATTGCAAAATTGTCATCCTTTCCGCCCATTCTCTTTTCCGTTTTCCAATATTCGCAGTAATCTTTGTTGAAGTTTGCGCCATTGCTTCCTGAAATTTCGAACCGTGTTTTAAGGTATTTTAATTAAAAATAATATATTCTATACCATTATTTTTCCTACGCTTCTTATAATACTCATCACATTGTGAGTACTTTCGCATACCGTTTCCCATTGGATTTAATATCGAGGGGAACTGCTGAAGGGCTGAAAAATTATAAATATAAGTTTTTATATGTAGAAAAAAAACTAAAGAACGGATAAAATGACAAATGGGAGAAATACACGCTAGTGAACACAACGAGAACAGTTGCCCGTTCAAAAAGATGAAAATGAAAAAATTGGACTAATATTCGGATATTTTTTGGAGCTAAAAATAGGTTCTACTCGAGTTGAAAGTGAAAAATATATGTAGCCATAAAGTTCCGGAAATTTAGAAATTTGAGAAGGCGTCAAGAATCAGTTTCTCGGTGAGGTATTTTATATTTATATATTTATTTAGTTTTTAAAGAATCTAGATCATGGGGGTGGATGTGGGAAAATTGGAAGCAGGTGTCAAACTCCATGATTCAAAAAATTGTGTGAGCTTCATCGTGATGATCAGACATTAAACAAAGGGTTTCAAGGTGTTGATAACGAGCTAATAAATCATTTATTGGATGGATAATTAATGAAAAGTAGATAGAATCTATTTTGTTTTCTGAAAAATGATCAGAAACCTTTGAGGAAATAAAATAAGCGGAATAGAATACGTATTCTGTGAATGTCTGGATTCAACGAACCGCGAACAATGAGAAAAATGAAAAGAACTCAAATTTAGATTGATGTTTCATGTTATAAGCTTCGTCTAAACGGTACTTAATTGCGGGCCTGTTCTTTTGTTTAAGGTTCAGAAACATTGTCTTTCAATATGAATTTGAACATAAAAAGGTACACTCAACATTCTAATTGGTCCAATAAAGGAGCTAGAATGTTCTTCGATCTATAAAAAAAGAAGAGAGGATTTATATGTGAGAAACAAATTGAGAACAATTCGTAGCTGGTTATTATGCTTAATATTTTCCCACGCTGCTTGAATAATTGAAAACATGTGAAGATTCTAAGGGTTTCTTGATGTTCTGAGTAAATTTTTAAAGTTCAACTTCAGGTTGTTGGTTGGATGGATTAATTTTTGGCTTCAAAGCTAAGTGGAACTGAGTAAAATAAATCTACATATGAATAAACGAATTTTTTTTAAAAGTCGAAAACTAATTTAAAATTGCAGAAATTATCAACAACTAAGCTCGTTTTCGACAAGTGTTAAATATGACACCCGAGCACCAATGTTCGGTGTAATGACGTAGATACAAATTGAAAAAAATTAGAATTTTTTCATGCTCATTCCTCATTGAAAAATAAAAATGAAACCGAAATTCGACACCACTTACATATTTCCTTTTTTAAAATATCACTTCCGAGCACATCCTACACCATAAATTATGTAATTCAATACAACTATTAATGACATTCAAATATGCATTTTCACAATCATTCGAGGGAAAATTATGAATAAATTAAGTGCATTTTTTTGCTCATTGTCATCGAAATTATAATTTGAAGCAGCACAGACAATAGTTTCTCGTTTTTTGTGGAGTTGTACTCAACTAGATGAGCAATTATCTCCCGTCGTGTCGAAAATCGAAGAATAAAAAATTCTTAAGAAATGCTTAAAAACGAAAAATTGGGTGCAAAAGGTTTATGTAAAACTTCAGCTCCTCCATCACATCCCACACTGGTAAACAGGAAAATCGTAATCTCTGATAGATTCAAGAAGCAAAAAAAACACATTCATAGTGCATAGTACTAACAAAACCATAAATATCTTTGTTTTTGCAATGATATGTTTTTGTTTAAATACTCTTCTTCACATTGGTACATGTGTACCGAATCTGATAGTTTATTAATTATTTATCAATGTTTGACTCATTTTTCTCTGAAAAAAGAGGATACTCGTGCTGTTTTTGGGGGTAGTAAAGCTAAGCACGTTTTATCTTCTTTTTCAAATACTTGAAGGTGTCTGGAATTGTTAATTTCAAAGAAAAATATTATGTGGTCTGTCTACTGAATCACCAAAAATATGAAGTGCGGGGTTAGTTTGATCTTTCTAAAGAGAAAACACGCCTCAAAACAATGGCCTTGAAAAAGTGGGCCACCTTCGAAAACTAATCCGCAGGCATGAAAAATCCAAAATTTTTTTAAAAAAACATAAAATTAAAATGAAAAACCATAAAAATACTAATATAAGCATTCTGCACAACTATTTATTAACGAAACACGAAAAAGCTCATAGGAAAAAGTTCGGTCACCTTTTTCTAGGCCATTGTTTTGAAGCTCATTTTCTAAGCTTCTAGGTGGTTTTTTAAAATTTTAAAAACAGATTTGGAATGAGAATGAAGTCTATTTTCAATTAAGGTATTATTTATGTAAAGTCCTCCTATAACTCTGCTTTTGATGTTTTTCTCGAACCATAAAAATGCAAATAACTATCAAATAGTGAGCATTTCCTTCTCGAAAATGGTCTAGAATACTAAAAATGGTGACCATAACTTCTCTATTTTTTGTGAAAAATTAGTGTCATGCATGTTCTAAGGATAATACTAAAATAACACACTATCTTTAAAGTGTTTGTTTACTCATTTTCAATTTTGGTATTAATAGTCTCAGAATCGCCTATAATTAGCGGAATCGGCAAAAAAATCAGTTTAAAAGCTTCATTTCGCCAAAAACGGTCCTTGAAAATCCCAAAAACAGGTGGTGGCACCTCCCGTTTTGCACTGCCACCGCCTGTTTTCGGCACTTTTTCGGGAGCAGTTTCGGACCCACGGGCGCCCGAAAAAAATTTTTTTTGGTTAAATTCATTAATAATTGGTGCTTCTGAATAGATTACAACAAAAATTGAAAATCAGTAAACAAACACTTTAAAGATGCAAACCTTGTAAATTGAAAACTCCTCAAATTTCAAGCTAAGAGAGGGTAGACAAGTTAAATATGATTCCTTAAAAGTTCTACATAACAGATGATTTGAACACGGAATTGTTTTTCATATTTTTAGTTATTGTCAAGTTAAAATTTTTGTATCATCCATTTTTTTTACTAAAAGACCGCAGCGCAACCGCTCGCAGGTAAAAATAGCATAACTTTGTGAGAGACTTAGCTTTTCTGGGTAGGTCAAACCAAACTTACATGATCAAGAATATTTGAGTTGACAATATAAATAAAAAATACTCTATGAAAAACTCGATGTTCTTCAAGTTCTCGAAACTCATATTCTGCTGAAAAATAAGCTCAAAAAGACCTAGAATAAAATCAAAGCCTCAAAATCTTCACAGAAAATCTAGAAATCTTTTTGCAGCGCCAATTTTTTCATTGTGAAATTTTGCATCGAAAATTTTTTGCAATAAAAGCTTATTTCGTTCAAATAAAAGAGTATGTATTCATCATTAAACGCCGAATTAGCCATTTATTTCATGGAGAATTTTATAGCGCTTGGACTAAAAATGTATAATTAGAAATTTCCCCCCAAGAATCGATGAGAGCTCATTGGGCAGAGCAATAATTGTGCATTTTTTTGTTATCAAAATAACTTGGTGAACATATAATTAAAACAATAACTTATATATATTGGTCGATGATCTTTAAAAAATATGTATGTAAAACTTTTTTTCTTCGAAACCAAAAATTAAGCACATAAGGAAAAAACTTGAAAAAAAAAAATAAGAAGCGGATTCTTCTTCTTCTTTTCACATAAAAATGCAAATAAGGTATATAAATAAATATTTTTTTCGTTAAATCTATGATTTTCAATCCAAGTTTTAATGATACTAAAATAATTTTCCAATATGGACAAAAAATAAACAGAAAATTTAGTGGTCGAAACATGCGAAAATGGGATATCGTGGATGATATATGCATAATTTTTTTCCAAATTAATAATTCAGAAAAAAAAGAAGGCATCGGGTTTTTTTTTTGAGTTTAGAAGCTTTTTTAACTTGTACTTTTACAATGATCAGCACGTTTAACTCCTAAGCTTAAAGACAAGATGCCACTAAATTTTTTAAAAAATCTTGAATAACTTCTTTAAGATATTCAAATAGTTTTAGGATTATCTAAATTCCTTAAAATATACAAAATAGTGAAGCAATAAAAAAGATTTAATTTCACATTAATACGTATTAAAGCGAGGGTGTCACTTAACCAGAAGCGAGAAATTCAATTATTTGCTTAAAACAAAATCGAAATCTTTGGAGAAGCTTCAACCTATTTGTCAGTACAAAAAGAATCCTAGTCCATTAATTCAAATTTACTGCCTTCGGATCTCTTTCAAGTCTATCTTACGTTTTTTTGCTCAATGAATAAAATTCTGGATTGAATTCAAAATAAGTATCCTAGTACCTACAAAAAAAAACATAACGCATGCATAGTTTCCGACTTAATTGCTCATTTTCATGCTATTACGTAACAAGTTAAAATTTAAAAAAAAATGAGAAAAAATCAAAACGAAATGTTTGTTTATAAAACTAAAAGTGAGGCGACGGCGCTTCTTAATTCTTATTTTTTGTGTTCAAACAAAAAGGAATTATTTGTGTTTTTATTGTAGTAGAGAATAGGGGGATTTGTAGCTTTAAAAACATTGGACCGAGGGGTTTTTATAGTTTCGTTTGGAAGGGTTACGGTAGGCCAAACATCCACTTTCTAATAAATGTTCAAATTGGATACTGAAAACTAATATAGCTTAGCTTATGGAGCTTAAAAACGGGATAATTAAAGGAAATTCGAAGGGGGCTGAAGTTCCAGTTTTTGAAGGTCCAAGTTAATCCCTAGAAAAACTTATCTCGAGAAATAACAGAAAACATCCTGTTGAAATGAACGGTGGTTGCACTTTTACATAAAAATATCGGTGGGACGAACTTTACGGCAAGCTCTATTCTTATCTTCTCAATAAAAAAAGTTGTGTTTAAAGCTTTAAAATCTATCTGAAAAACAATTACGTCAAACACTCTTCGGTCAAAGTATATAAGATATTTAAGACTTCATAAAACAAGGAAAAAAAACAAAAGTAGAAGAAGAAAGGAAAATAAAATCAATGAACAAATTGTTTCGCAAAAGCACTTTGAAAACATATGGTCCATTTTGCCAATCTGATAATAACAATAAGTTGAGAAAAAGGACTAAAAATGTGAAGAAGAAGATATGTTCATATCTGTTTGAAATTTGAGTCCACATTTTTTTCAGAGGAATTTTGTTTTCTCTAGATTTTAATTTAAAAATTTATAGAGATACATGTTAATTGTTTTCGATCAGATTGAAAAATAAGGAATAAAAGAACATTGAATAAAGCTTCTTTGTTCACACAAAATTGAAAAATATAAAAAATGTGAGTAATCCGATCAAATGGATAATTCATGAACACAGAGATTTGACGATGAGTTGTAAACATCTTTTCAATACAAAATTATGTAGAAAAGTTAAATTTTTTGAGGAAAATATCCGGAGTTGGAGATGTTTTGTATTTTCACAAACATTTTCCAAATGAGCGTTATTTCAGCGAAGTATGCAATATTTGGCAGCATGGTTTACAAGTCATGTATATCGCGTAAGTAAAAGTGTTCGGCTTTTTGACACCGCCTCAAAACAATGGCCTAGAAAAAGTGGGCACCGGCGAAAACTAGTCCGCAGGTATGAAAAATCCAAAAAAGATGTTTTAAACATAAATTTAAATTTAAAAACATAAAAAAGGACTAATAAAAGCATTCTACATAATTATTTATTAACGAAACAAGTATAAAGCTCATATGAAAAAGTTCGGCCAGGTCGAAACTTTTTCTAGGCCATTGTTTTTGAGGCGTGTTTTTGAGGCTTCTAGGTGGTTTTAAATAATTTTAAAAACAGATTTGGAATGAATATGAAGTCTATTTTCATCCCAGATGCATTCATTAGCTCCGTTAAGCCCTCCTTTAAGTGATAAACAGGCCACCGTTTAGTTGAGTTTCGTTGAAAGGAAAAAAAAAGGTTCTGAGATCTCCCGAAATCGTTTGCATTTAAAATTTTGAAAAATGCAAGCAATTAGCTATTTACAAGTGATTGGTTAGTTCGATCGAAGAACAGCTCAAATCAATCCATCAATCAATCAAAATACCACCCCTCATTTTTCACTCTTATCTCTCAAGAGTCAGAAAAAAACTCTCAAAAATCAAAAAACATAATGAAAAAAAAACGTTTCGGATCATCGTCAACGAAGGGGAATAAATGAGAAGAATAGAAAATTAGTTGATTGTTAGAAACCCAAGTTCATTCAACATAGTACACATTTTATGTTGATTAATGTAGACAACTTTTTCTTCGGGTCTAATCGTCATGAAAAATTAGTGAGAAGGAAGTAAGAATGGCTCACAATCAAAGAAGCGGTGCTTATGAATGTGTGAAACAAAACGCTCGATCATTAAACATCGGAAATAAATTAGGGGAAAACTTTTGGAAGAAATTGGGACTTTGAGAAGAAGAGGGTGGGGGTTTGGGAGAAATGGTAATATTAAAGATAAGTTGAAAAATCGAAAAAAATGAAGGAAACATGATGAAAATATATATGAATTAAAAATTTTAGCATCTTATTAAATCTTTTAAAAACAAATCATCATCTTTAACTAAATCTAGAAAATCAGCTCCTGTTACAATTTCCAATATATTCATCAGAGTTTATTTGAATTTTTATTTTAAAAAAGTGTTAAAAAGGTATATTTAAAATGCAAAAAAATATGAAAATATAAAATATATTTTAGGCCATTTTTAAGTGTTTTAAATTTCAAAATTTCAAGTTGAAAAACCACTTTTCCGAAGCTCAATTTTTTCATCAAAACGTTGAAAAACGAGTTGTTTTCAGACATTAATAACAGGTTGAAAATGAAACAAAAAAAAGGAACAGAAACATAGGTTATTTTTAGATATATCTACATAAATGTCCATGTGAAAAAAAAACAGGAATTTTCATTTCACCCTCTAAGGAACTACTGCAATTTTGAAGGGGGGTATATATTTTTTCTGAATAATTGGAAGGTGGAAGAGAACGAAACGAAAAGGAAATGTTGACGATAAGCACTTATTTTTTTTTTCGCTTCTATACCTACTTGCTACTTGTTTTTCAGAAAAAACGCCAAACTGTGTATTTTTTCGAGAAAAAATGAACTATTCATGAGTAAGCCGATTTTATCATACGAAATATTTTGAAGGGAATATATATAGACAACAATTTCAGTATTCAAAAATAGGACACAAAAATAACAATGGTGGAAATGTACGGAAATGAGGAGAACAAAAAAAAAGGGGGGGGGGGGGAGCTAATAATCGTAAAGCTAAAATATTTTTTTCAATATTTTGTTTATATAGAACGGTGCTTTCAAAGCACATCAAGTATAAGTGCACCTATTTTTGTTGGCTTAAAGACTGGGTAAAACTTAATTCTTTAATTTTTGATGAAGATTTGAAAAAAAAATATTACATCAATTTATGGTAAAACATAAAAAAACTAACATAAAATACGTTTTTAAACATCAACGATAAAAATATTATTATTATTATCGAGCTAAAAATTCTGATTATTTTGTTGGAAAAACGCCAACCCATCCACATACGAACTCGGTCAAGGGTTGGCAAATTGCCAACGCGGCAAAAAAATTCAGAATTTTCACTTTGCAATAGTTTATTTGCAGGTAAACAGTAAATACCGACTTTTTAAAGGGACTCTTTACTGAATTTGGGTTTCAATTCCATCTTCATCTTCTTCACAATATTTGAAAACCTATAGAAGCAAAAACATTTAATTCATTTTCTAGTACACGAAAAAAGCACATTTACAGGGTAAGGCGGCTAAATGGCCTAATCGCTCGGCCCGCGCGCGAGAGAGCATGCGAATGTGAGAGAGTTTGCAATTGTTAGGCCATTCGCCGCCTTATTTTGGAAATGAGTGTGTTTGAGAACTAGAAAAGGAAATTTCGCAAACATATTTTTCTTGTATAGGTTTTCAAATATGAAGAAGAAGATGAAAATGGAATAGAAACCCAAAAAATAGTAAAGAATCCCTTAAGAAAAATTCTGTTTTGATTTTCACTTTCTAATAAAATAAAAACCTTGTTTTATTCATCCAAATATGCTAGATATTCTTACGACTACAATCCTCTGGAATTTCCAAGAAAAATTACACAAAATACATATTTCAGCAATTTTCTCTCATAGCTGCTCGCTTAGCTTAACTTTGTTGATTTATTACATCTATTTATTCAACAATTGCACTCATAAACAATAGCAGTACATCAAGTTTTATGCATGTACTATGTCAATATTTTGGTCTATTTTCTATTTTCGAATACCAATGCTTTCCGCTGTAATTCTAGAAATGAAAAGGTTATCGAAAACAAGCACTCAAACTTTTTGGATTTATACCGTAGTTTAGACTATGGCAGCGTAATACTACATTTTTGTATCTCAAAGGATTTCAATTTTTGTGTTTTTTGATGTCTCAAAATCAAGAAAAATCTGGATTATATATACCTGATCAAGGATTACAATATATTATCACAATCATAGCAAAACGTAATATTTTCTGAATAGATCTAATGAGCTCCAGTTTTTAAGAAAAACGAGAACAAGATATGAAAATCATAGAACCCATTATGATCAAAAAATAATAAGTATCGAAGGGTCATGTATGACAAGACCACACTGAAAGCCTCACTTTTTTTCCCTAAAAACCAAAATAAAACAAAACTGAAATATCATCCGAAACAGTTGTCATCCTTCTCTCGTTTCAACAAGCACAACAAGAAAATCCAAAAATTCGAAGACATGACTTTTTCAAGTTCTTCTTTACTATCAAAATTCACATTTTTTTTTTGAAAAAAAATTCTCGTCAAAAAACCAATTATTACATGTTTCGGGATGTTTTTATTTCATACATCTTCTTTCCGTCCGAAAGAAATGTACATTAGACAAAGAATATAACGAACAAAACACGAAACATATGAAATTCGAACCTTTTTAGATTTATTGGAACCTTGGACGAGATCTTATGATCACTAAAATTGGCTAATATGACATTTGATACTTCTTTCGAGTTCCAATATATTCATGTATTCTGAACCTGGAGAACGCAATGAACGAACATGAGTTCCCACAAATTGAGGCATGCAATTCTATTGTAATTGAAGCGAAATACTAAATTCTAACTTTTCTCACAAAAGTTAAAAGACAACTCATTTTTCAGTTCTTCATCTGAATATTCTTTGGCCGTTTCCTTCCTATAAACCCCTAGTAGACATTTCTCCCATGCATGCTTGCATAATCCCATAAAAACATCGATGAGAACAATGTTTATGTGGCAAGAATAAAACTAAAAAAAAGCTTCGATAAAAACTATAAAACATGATGGGAGAATTTTCGATAAAACAAAGAGGTGAATATAATATAAAAATAACATGGATAAAACGTATCACAGATGGTGAATATGAATTCTGGTTCTAGTCCGATTTGTCCGAGTTGTTTGCTGGTCGATAGGTCCCATTCATGATGGCGAGTTCGAGAAGTTGACGGCGTTTCAATTCATCTCTTCCATCTGGCTAAAAAAATTAATTTAAATTGTTGGTGATTTTTTAAAATATCTTGTTAGCATCATTTGGATTTAGGTATATTTTGGTTGTTTACATAGCTCAGAAATTTCCGAATCTTTAGCTTTATGGTGATAAATAATTAATACTAGTTGTGTATTGCTTTTGCAATATTCTAGGATTCTTACCGGTGGAACAAGAAGAGAGTTCACAACCTCAAGAGCTTCATTGATCCGATGGCTGGCTTCACGATACGACCCACTAGTTTGAAGGACAACACGAAGTGGTGAATCAGCTTCACTGAAAAAAATCGAACGATTATCTAAAAATAAAGAAAAAACTAATAAATATTACTTATTGTTGTCACCAGAAGCAGATTTATGGCGTGATGAATAGCCATACTGAAACAAATTATATTATGTTTTTCTTTTGTTTAAAAAAAAATCAAACCGTCTTATTCGAATAGCTTCCTCGAATCATGATTCTACATCCAGTATCCTTTTCCAATTGTTTGGCTGTCATTCCACGAGGTCCAATGATTCTCCCGATGAAATTGTACTGAAATTGAAATACTTTTTAACATTTCGGTATGACCGTTAAATATTTTCTAAATCCCAAAACTAACCGATGGGTAATCATCAACCGGAATCAATATACTTTTCGACAAAGTAACTTCTTCTCCATCCGAGTAAATCGAATCATTTGAATCCGTCAAATCAAAACAACAAGTACTTGGTGAACGAGCAGATGTCAATTCATGGCCAAATTGTAATTTTTCCAAAACTTGAATATCTTTGATTGGGACAGGTGTCATAAAAAGACGACGAATTTCTGAAAAATCGGATTTTATATTTAAAACTCCGAAATGTGAAACAACCTTCATCAATTAGATGAACCGCAAAAAAAGCTTGTTCTTGAGTTTGAAGATAATGCTTCTCCAACAAAAGCAGCTTGAAATAAGAAGAAATATTCTAAAAATAAAATTTCCAAAAAATTATGACTAGAATTAGTTTTACCTTCCATTCATCGTCATTTTCTTTTGAAAATAAGCTGCTTGAATCTTTTTCAGCTTCGAAAAACTGAAAGCAATAAAAAAATTAAAAGCATGAATTTTAAAAAGGAAATACAATTTTCAGAAGACGTTGTTGAAGCTCCGTGAGAAATGAGCGGTTGTCCATTGAGTATATGAATTTTTAAAGAACTTTTGAAATGAATGAGCATCTTTGACCTAATTCTTGATTCCACGTGGAAAGTTGACCTCTACACGTCATGCGAAAATTTCACGTGATTCACGCGTTTTATTTATAATTTTTTCAAAAAAACAACAAAATTGAAGCTTCTAAACAAAAAATCTGGAAGCAAAACAAAACAAAAATTTTAACTGGACAACGATTCCTACACACAACCGTCCCTAAAAGACAACAAACTCGGGGAAAGATCGATTGGAATAAAGTGTTGTAGGATCAGAAAAATGTAATTGGGGCATGATGCCAGAGAATAAATTCAACAAAAATTAACAACTGTGGGACGAAATTGAACAACAAGTTAGATAAATATGTGGATAAAACAAAACAAAATGGGTTTCTTCAACAATAAAAAGGCAGTTAAAGTGATAATTCACAGATCAACTAAAAGGAGACCAATGCTTATTTTCCCCCTTTCTTTGGGAATTGCTTTTTGAATTGTGGTTTCTTTTGCTGGACACGTGGAATTGGCTTTTGTTGTGGTGGAGCCGCCTAAAACAATTTTTCACTTTTATAAATATCATTGCTGCTATACACCGACCTTCTTAACCAATTTCTTAATCTTTGGTGGTTCCTCCTCGACTTCTTGAATTCCTTCATCGCTTGAGGCAACATCTTCACTGTCGTTATCGGAAGACTCTGCTGGAGCTGGAGCCTTCTTTGGTGGAACCGCTAATGGTTTCACTTCAGCTTTTTGCTTTGGCTTTACAGTATCTGATTTGACCATTTGTCTGGCGAAAAATACGTCAACCGATTGGTTTTTGATCTTCAATCCTTTCGATTTTGCAAAAGCAGCCTGAGCATCAGCTTCTGTACCAAATGTAACGAAAGCGTTTCTGAAAATTAAATATTTGTTTCCGAAATACAATCGTGCATAATGAACCTCTTAGAACCGGCTCTCTTTGATGGATGGAGGAATTTGACTTCAGTAGCCGCACGATAGATGTTTCTCACATCCTGTGGAGACGCATTGTGGGGAATAGCATTGATGAACAATTGAAGAGGATTCACTGGTCGTTCCGCTTTGGAGTCTGTGATAAAAATGTTTACGGCAGTAATTCCATTTTGTAACTTTGTAAATTGAAAATAAACTCACTATTTTGGCTGTTACCAGACTTCTCTCCGCAGAAATCGACAAACAACGATGCACCTTTAAACTTGGTCTTCTCTAAAGTGGAATGTCCTCTTTCACAATCAGCGGGGGTGTTGAAGACAACCCATCCGAAGTTTGAAAAATGTTTACGGCGAATAGAATCAACTCCGGTTAACACAGCTTGGATTTCTTCATTCGAGCATTTTTTCGGAATATTCTTCAAGAACAACGATCTCTCGTCTCTTTCGTTTCTTCGTCTCTCTTCTTCGCTGGTGATGGTACTGTCAGCCGCTTTAAATTGTTTTCCTGTTGTTGCAGTTTCTTCGATCTTCCTTTTAACTGCTTGTGGTTTTTTCTGTTCCACAACAGCTGGCTTGGCAACTTGCTGTGGATGTTTCTTCACTGGTGCTTCTTCTTCCTCCTCCTCCTCTTCATCTTCTTCATCCTCTTCGTCTTCCTCGTCATCATCGCTTTCAGCACCGGCGGCAGCTCGGTTAGCCGCGATTTTCTTCACCAATTCTTCTTTTGATGTGATTACTGGAACAATTTCTTCTTCTTCCTCCTCGTCCTCTTCTTCAAGCTCCTGAAAAAAAAATTTTGCTGCCGAAAATTTGAATTCATACACGGACCGGTTTTTTTTTCATTATCGTTTTATATTAATAGAATCTCAACAAATAAAACAATACCGATTATCTGGTTTATGAAAATTCAATTATATATCTCGAAAGTTACGGTTTATGATAATATTGTCAGCTTATTTCAAAACTATTTTTTCTCATTTTCATGTTTAAAAATGCTACAGCGCTTACCTCATCTTCCTCGTCATCGCTATCAGCTTGCACTTGTTGAGCGATTTTCTTTAGAGCTACAGTTTCTACCTCTTCTTCTTCCTCCTCCTAAAATTTGCCTTATTTTAACATAATTTCAATTGAAAAAAAAAACAAACCTCATCTTCCTCGTCTTCTTCATCTTCATCACTATCATCATCAAACTGCAGTTTTGGAACCCCGTTACCTTGAGCTTTGCTCGACTTTGCTGGATGTGGAGTAGCTGGAGTTTTCTTGGCCTGAAACAAGAAATGCAAGTATTTCAGTTTTTATTTTCCAAAAATGAAATTCCTACTGCTGTAGTTGGAGTAGCAGCCGAAGAGATATCAACATGCTTTCCTTTTGCAGAATCGGCAGCCTTCAATGCGCTTTTCAAGGCTGGAGTCTTTGAAACAGGCTCGGTTTCTTCTTCATCTTCTTCTTCCTGAAACGAGAAATTAAAATTTCTTTTTTATTTCGAAACAATTACGTCTTCATCTTCCTCCTCCTCGACTTCTTCATCTTCCTCGTCGTCCTCTTCTTCGTCATCTTCATTTGCCGAACGTTTGTTAGCGTTTGCTTGTGGAACTTCGCTGTCAGAATCTGTAAATTTGCAATAGATGTTTTAGCCTTCATTCAATAATAAATACCCTCTTCCTCTTCTTCGTCATCTTCGTCTTCATCATCATCTGACTCGTGAGCAGTAGCGGCAGCAGCAAGAGATTGTTTGGTTGGCTTGAGTTGCTTCTTCACTGGCTCTTCATCACTCTCCTCCTCATCTGATTCTTCATCAGACAACTCTTGTTGTTTCTTTGGTACGATCTTCTGTTTCGGAGTATTTGAAACGGATTTGTGACCTGCTGGAACTGAAATACAATATCACAATTAAAACAAGAAAAAGGAACCGCAAACCCATACCGGTTTCGATTTCATCGTCGTCTCCGCCAAAGTTCTTTTTGTTGCTGAATCCGCCTCTTCCACCTCTCGGTGTGAAATTTCCACCACGTCCGCCTCTATCAAAACCTCTTCCACCTCTTGGAGTGAAGTTTCCGCCGCGACCTCCTCTGTCAAATCCTCGTCCACCTCTTGGCGAAAAGTTTCCTCGACCACCTCTTGGAGAAAAGTCCCCTCTACCACCGCGTGGTGAGAATTTATTTCCACCTCTGAATCCTCCCGAAACTTCACCCCCATTGCTGCGAGGTGTGAATCCTCCTGGAGATCGTCCTCTGTCAGAAAATCCACCACGTCCTCGGTCAGAAAATCCACCGCGTCCTCTGTCAGAAAATCCGCCGCGTCCTCGGTCCGAAAATCCACCACGTCCTCGGTCCGAAAATCCACCACGTCCGCCACGGAAACCACCAGGTGAGCGTCCTCGGTCACCTCCACCGCCGCCACCACGGCCACCTCGGAATCCACCACGAGGAGAGAATCCTCCACGACCACGCCCTCTAGATGGTGAATCGAAGCCCATTATGTAAATTACCTGAAGTCTTTATTTTAATTTGACTGAAAGTGAACAAAAACAAGAAGATAATTACGTAAAAACATTTCATATGAAATTATAAATGTTCTAAATAATTTTAAGAATTTTCTAAGACAATAATAAGCACGAAAATGGGCGAAATACCATGGTATACCATTAGAATTCGAATAGAAATTATAATTTTTCGAAATGGCGAAAAAAAATTATCACTGGCGTCTCGCAACGAACCAGAAGTATGTGACATCTGCGCCTTTAACCAGTCTATTGGCAATCCGCCAAAACGCAACTGCGCCCCATCGAACTAATCAATTTCATAATTTTCGTGGAATATTTCCTGATTTTCCTGTTTTTCTCCGAAATTTATTTGTTTTACAATTGATAGGAGTGATCGGCACGAGTCAGTGTACATATTGAAATTTTTACAACACTTTGATCCAATTAAAAATCAGTCTAACTGTCTTTTTTCTACAAAATTCTAATTTATTTTTAAAAAAACCTTTCAGGAAGATGAACATCCGTTGCGCCCGCGTCGAAGACTTGATGAGCATGCAAAATGCAAACCTAATGTGCCTTCCAGAAAATTATCAAATGAAATATTATTTCTATCACGCGTTGTCATGGCCACAACTCTCTTACATTGCCGAAGATCATAAGGGAAATGTTGTAGGATATGTTCTTGCAAAAATGGAAGAAGAGCCGGGAGAGGAACCACATGGTCACATTACTTCTCTGGCTGTGAAAAGATCCTACAGAAGACTGGGTTTTTAATAAAGTTATTCAAAATGTTGAATAAAATAATTTATTTTAGGTTTGGCTAACAAAATGATGGATCAAACAGCTCGTGCAATGGTTGAAACATATAATGCAAGATTTGTCTCTCTTCATGTTCGCGTATCCAACAGAGCTGCTCTTAATCTTTATCAAAATACTCTGAAATTCGAAACCAGTGATGTTGAACCAAAGTAAAAAATAAACAAATTTTCACAACTCTATTCCCAATTTTCAGATATTATGCCGACGGAGAGGATGCTTATGCAATGCGCCGCGATCTGGTCAAATGGGCGATTGAAAACGACATCGAACCAGCTGATAAAGACGCATTCTTCACCACAAAAAACAACGATGAAAAGAAAAAACAACGTCATTAGAAAAAATATCGCTTATTTCTTGTTTCTTGGTCTACAGGTTTACTTGTTTGTTTTCCATTTCTGAAAGTTTTGTTGTTTTCCCCCATTTGCTTGCTTTTGTAATTTAACTTTTCAGATCTCTTTTGGTCGTTAATATTAGGCTTTGTTTTTGTTCAGAAAAATATTTTAAAAGAAATATCTGAAGTGTTTCGAATCAAAATATCAGTTCGCACAACTGTATACATTTATCTCTTTGAAAACGTTTAGATTACGATATTCAAGAAACAACTATTTTTTAGATGAAGCCAGGTGCTGGGATTGATGACCCAAAAAACGGGTATCAAGCAGCAGTCCATGAGGTTAGTTTTTTGAATGTTTTGTATTACAAGTTCACATTTCAAAATAACCAGCACCACACCATTTCCCTTATTAAAGACATGGTACCACTTAATTTTGGAGTTTCTCTTTTTAATCTTTCGATACGTCAATGTTAAGTGGTTCCCTCTCTTTATGACCCACAATATTTAAGTTTTCCCCCAAGAAACTAATATTTCCAGGGAATTTCCAGTCTAGATAGAATTGGAATAGTTCTAGAGGAAGTCGGCAAAAATTTGGATCGTGATGTTGAGACATCAAATGTTCCAAAATATTTGTAAGTTATTTTTGTTTTATTTGTTATCTTATCAAAAACAAGTAACAGTAGTCAGACCAAAAAGTTTAACAAAAAAGGTAACTGAATTTTACTAGTCATTTTTTATATTTTGTTCATTTTTGAATGAAACCCCATGTAAACTCTACACTTAATCCTTCTCCTATTTTTGAATAACACAATTTGCACTCTTTTCAACTCTTAGAACAAATATTTATGATAAGTTGTAGGTTTTGACAGGTTTTAATGGTTAATATTTGTTTTTGGTCCGAATCCATCTCTTAATCTTCAATGTTGACTTTCATGACCTTCCATGAACCTATTCGTGATTAAAAACACGTTTTATCGTAGAGTATTGGCCCATCTGGTTCGTTTTTCGCAAGCTCCGATCCTTTTTAATATTCAAAAAAAAAATGGAGGTCTGCTTGAATAAAACATGTATTTTGATGGCAACTTACTTTTTTTAGAATTTCGACTTTATATCGTTTCAAATTCAATATATTGTGAGTTAGGAAAAAAGGAAATTGAGAATGGACGCAAAATCGAACCTTTTTAAATTGCTTCAAAATTTAGTGTTCTCTTAATTTAAAAATTTTTGAATTTCTGACAGCGTTTCAAAACATTTATCCATTTTCATACTTTAATAGGAAACCATTTACTTATGTTCTGAAAAAAAAAGCTTAAAAAGTAGATTGGTTTTCATTAGAATGCGATTCTAGCATGATTATTTGACATTTCCCGTCATTTTATCTAACTGACAACGTATCATGAGCAAACGATTAGAGACTCTACATATATAAATAAAAGTCCAATTAAGTATATCAAAATCTGCCCTGTCTTTAAAAACAAAAACCGGTTAAATTTGAATAATAGAAATGTACTTTAAATACAATTTTATGATCTTCACTCTATATTCTAAAATGTATATATCTAAATGTACAGGCATCATGTTTTTTTTTCATAATTCATCGGAAAAAAATGAAACAGATCATAAAAATGCAATACTTTTCATTAATACCACATATGTTCTCGTAAACCTACTTTTTTTTACTAAGTTTGTAAAAACTTCGCAAACCGGCCTCATTTGGTTTGGTTACATATTGATAAACTAACCGAAACTGATTGTTTCAAGGTCATTTCAATCTTCCCTTAAGACTTCCCATTTGGTCACTGATTGACCGTTTTTTATAGCCTACGTTTAATTTTTTAAAAATCTAGTCTTTTCGTTTTCAGGGGCGAAAAATCATCACTAAAACGACGCTCAGAAGGGGATATTTCAAGCAATATTGTGATAATGTCACCGGCTGCCGAATCCAGCTATGTTCTATTTTTTCAAGTAAGTAAATTCTTATGAAATTAGTTTAACTCACAATTTCTCTAGGTACTCGGCCCGTTCATGGTTGCCGGCCTCGGAATGGTATTTGCCGGATTAGTTTTATCAATTGTTGTGACATGGCCATTGTTTCAAGAAATTCCTGAAATTTTGATTCTTGTTCCTGCATTACTTGGATTGAAAGGGAATTTGGAAATGACTTTAGCTAGTAGATTGTCGACTTTGGTAATTTATTTTCCAAAAAAACCCGAAGAAAAATATTCATTTTAGGCGAATCTTGGTCACCTCGATTCTTCAAAACAAAGACGGGAAGTAATTATCGCAAATTTGGCATTGGTGCAAGTTCAGGCAACAGTGGTTGCGTTTCTAGCTTCAGCATTTGCAGCTGTTCTTGCGTTTATTCCAACGAGGGATTTTGATATGGCACATGGGGCATTAATGTGTGCCAGTAGTTTGGCTACAGGTAAATATTTGAAAAATTGACGTTAACCGTTTTTCAACAGTAGTAAAAATTGAAATCTAAGAAAAAAATAAATAAGAACTACCCCCCTTGATTAATTACCAAATCATTAAAAAAACTACCTTTCAGCATGCAGTGCTTCGTTGGTTTTATCACTTCTAATGGCTGGTGTCATCATCACTTCTCGAAAATATAACATTAATCCGGATAATGTGGCCACTCCAATTGCTGCTTCATTAGGTGATTTGACTACATTGAGTGTTCTTGCATTCTTTGGTTCTGTTTTCCTGAAAGCTCATAATACTGAATCATGGCTGAACGCTGTAGTTGTCGGACTTTTCATTGTCTTGCTACCGATTTGGACGAAAATTGCCTATGATCACGCAGGAACTAGAGAGGTTTTCTATAAATGGAAAATGGTAAAAAGAAATAAATTTTTGAAGACTTTATACAATGGATGGGTACCTGTTATAATGTCGATGTTGATCAGTAGTGCTGGTGGATTTGTACTCGAAACCGCTGTCAAGAAATATTCGACATTGAGCACATTTGGACCGGTTTTAAACGGTGTTGGTGGAAACTTGGCAGCAGTACAAGCAAGTCGACTTTCTACATATTTCTACCAGTCTGGAACACTCGGAGAAATGCCAAATGGTTGGGAAATCAGTAGATTTGGAAGTCTTCAGAGAGCTTTTTTCTCCAAAGGTTTGTTTGAAAAAAAATCAATATGCAAAACCAATAGGAAAATTCCCACCATTTGAATAAATTGAATTTTTATGAGAAATTAAAAATATTTTGAAATTTGAATTAAAAATCAACATCTTATAGAACCAGACTCACGATCAGCTCGCGTCCTTCTTTTGTTGGTGGTACCAGGTCACATTTGCTTCAACTTTTTCATTCAAGTTTTCGCGGTTCATGGAGCAGATATTGTACGTCCGCCACATGGGCCACTTTTCACTAGTTTGTATATGTTTGGAGCGATTTTCCAGGTAATTAATTTTCTAACTGGTTTCTATGTATGAAACATTTTCAAATTTTTTAAATGTTCATAAATTTCTCATTTACAGGTTATGATTCTTCTCTACGTCGCTCAACTCTTAGTCCCGCTTCTCTGGAAATGGAAAATTGATCCAGACAATGCTGTAATTCCCTACCTGACAGCTCTTGGTGACCTTCTTGGAACACTTCTACTTTTTATCGTATTCTTAACAACAGATCAGTTTGATCCTAAAGAAATAACTGCTGCAAAATGAACATTATCACGTTTTTTTTTCATTTTTATGGTTAGTATTTTATACCTAGATTTTTGTTCGTCCCAAACCCGTTTTATCGATTTTTTTGAACATATCGTCTAGTCTGCATAATTTATTTGTATATTTTGGTGATTTTTTTCCGATTTTTAAAACCCTGTTGAAACAATTTGCAAACACTTTTTTTTGCACTGATCTGTCATTCAATTTGGAACCCTAGTCGCATTTCTTACCATCTTTTTTTTCACAATGTAATTATTTTATTGCACGCACGGAATATTTTGGTTATATAAAAATTGGGTGTTTGTTTAATTATAATTTTTTTTTTTGAGAATTGAAACGAATACTTTATGGACGTCTATTTTGAGTGGTCCGCCTGTTTGAATATTTTTTCGAAAAATCTTCAAGAGCGTTGAATTCAGAATGAAAACCGAATTTGTTGTTGGAGATCGAATAAGGTTGAATGAAAATTCGGCGACGATTCGGTATATTGGACAAGTGGCGGGATATGGAGCACAAATTTGGGTTGGAGTGGAATGGGATGAACCGGAACGAGGAAAACATGATGGGGTTGTGAAAGGGACCAGATATTTTCAGACCGTGTAAGGATTTTATGAAGATATATTGCCGAAGGTCTAGAAAATTGTGTGATTTTCTGAATTAAAGGAGGGCTTTACGGAGATTATGAATGCGTCTGGGAAGAAAATAGACTTCAGACTCATTCCAAATCTGTATTTAAAATTTTCTAAAACCACCTAGAAGCCGAGAAAACGCGCCTCAAAAGAATGGCCTAGAAAAAAGGGCCACCTGGCCGAACTTTTTCCTATGAACTTTTTTCGTGTTTCGTTGATAAATAGTTATTCAGAATGCTTATATTAGTCCTTTTTAATGTTTTTTCATCTTAATTTATGTTTTGTTTTTCATTTTTTGGACTTTTCATGCCTGCGGACTAGTTTTCGCCGGTGGCCCTTTTTTCTAGGCCATTGTTTTGAGGCGTGTTTTCTCGGCTTCTAGGTGGTTTTAGAAATTTTTTAAAACGTATTTGGAATGAGTCTGAAGCCTATTTTCATCCCAGGCCCATTCATAATCTCCGTAAAACCCTCCTTTAAATTGATTTGAATCGAGAAAAGGCAAAAGAAGCCAGTGAAAATGAATTTTTCAGACATCCAACAGGTGGATCGTTAGTCAAAATTGAAAACATTCCTGAACCATTAGATCTTCTCGCCGAAATTCGATCGCGTTATATGGAGGATGTTTTAGAGAATGAAGAGGTACAGAAAAACATTTTAAAAACCGTTAATCATTCCAAATACTTACAGATTTTATTAAACAAATCCAACAAAAAAATTGAACTTATTGGTATGGAAAAAACCGCTCTAAAACAGAGTAAAATTGAAAAATTGATAAATATTGTCTTGGATTATCGTAATGTTGCAAAAGCTCCACCACCGGATACTCCTAATTTTGTGCTATGTCGAGAGCTGAATTTGTACGGAAATTTGTTATATAAATGGCATACGGTTAAACAGATTTTGAGATTTTTTCCGAGAGTCCAGGAGTTGAATTTGAGGTGAGTTTTAATTTTGAAATACAAAGAAAAATACTTAAATTTAATTTTTTCAGGAAGAATCGAATGATAAAATTTGAAAATGACGTAGAATTAGCAGATGATGAGAAAAATGAAAACGATCTGACATTTTCTGACAGTTGCAAAAAATTGGTAATAAGTGAATGTACATTAGATGAGAGGACGGTATTCAAATTTCCAAATTTTTCATGAAAATAGTTTAAATTTTTCAGATCAGCTCAATTTTGGACCGGTTTCCAGTTGTTTCAGATGTTGTGGCGTTTGGAAATAACTTTAAATGTTTTCACGTCTCAACGGATATTTCAAAAAGGATAACATGTTTGGATTTGGAAGAGAATCCACTATTAAGATTGGACTCGATAAAAGGAATATTTCCAAAGTAAGTTTTTATTGCAAATCTAAATTTTAAGTTATTTTATTTTTCAGTCTCATTAACCTAAACGTCTCAAATTGTCAGATTTCAAGTATTGAAAACCTCAACGGTTTTCCAAAGCTGGAGATTTTGAACTTGAGGCGAAATCCGATCTGTGACGTAATTTAATCGAATTCAATAATTTCTCATATTACTAGTTTTTCAGTGGAAAAGTGTGAATGCGTTACAATCGCTGAACAATCTGAAAAAATTGCTTATCGATTGCAAAAATTTGGAAGTCGAAAAAGGAATCAATGTTTTCGAAGTCATAATAGCTAAATTGACGAGTTTGTTGGATTTGAATCGTTTTGATATATCAGAAGTTGAAAGAAGATCGGCAGAAATTAGATATATTAATAAATATGGAGCACTAAGAAGAAAAGATGAAAATCATTCGAAAGACTTGGAAAGATTGATCAAATTGCATGGAGAACCGTCGATTGATTCAATGAAGAAGGGGTTGGAAGTTGTGAAATTTAGAATAGAATGTGGAAATCGTGTTGAGACGAGGAGTTTGCCATTAGGAATGAATGTGCAGAAGATTAAAGATATGGTTGGTTTTTTGAAAAAAAATTGAAAAATGGATTTCCGTGATCTTTACCGATATTCTTGTATTTTCGTAAAATTTTAATCGTTTAAGGTAGAATGTCAGTTTTTTTAGTCTGAATTTAAGTCAACACAGTAAAATGATAAAATGAAAACTCATATTTAATAGATGATTTTTTTTCGGAGCTGAAAATATCAAAATTCCAGATTTATGAATAGAAACACATTAAAACCGTCAAATCCTACGGTGAAAAATTTAATTTTTCCAGCTTTCCCGATTATTCAAAATTACTGGGTGCCCAAACATTCGCCTCTATTTATCAAGGATGGAAAATAATAAACAACATCGAATTGAGCTGGATAATTCGCTCAAGGAACTGGGACACTATTCACCAAGTGAAGATCGAGATATTATTGTTGTCGAATGCAATTAATTTAATTTTTTGAATTTTTTAAAAGCATAATTTATGTATTTATCAGCCGTTTGCCGCCGCTTCGCAAAAAGTTATTCATGAGAAATGCATTCTAGAATTCGAAAACACGCACGGCCTTAGCGCTTTATTATATAGTATTCTTGCAACTCTTCCCCGCGGGTATTTATCTTAAATCAGATCTTTTTAAAAAATATAAACCGTTCCGAAAAACACTGATAGTCAAGTGGTTCGAGAGTGACCAATACAAATGTTGGTGTTTGCTTTGAGCAAAGAAAGTTTTACAAAAACAAAGGCATTGAGAATTGAAACATGATGTGGTACTTAATTAAGTACAATTGATCAGAATAGGGAATAATCGGAATCAAATTAAAGACAATGGAAAGTAAATAATAATTCACAACAGTTGTTTTTTATATCGTAATAAAAATGACGATTTCCAAGGGTATTAAATTTTAGAAAAGGAGAAAATATGAAATCAATAAAAATATGAATGTGATTGTTCGGTTTCAAGAACCAAAATAATGGTTCCCATCAATTCGTCGCTTGAGAAATGTTGCATATTGTTTTTGAACGATTTTCTCTGGAATTGTATTATTCAACGATGTAGTTTGAATCTCCTAAAACTAATATTCAATAAGGAAAAGGTCAGTTTGGGCAGAATCTAACGTGCGGAAGCATCAGAGAGTTTCCATTGAGTTCGGAATTGTGACTGAAATTATTAAGAAAAAACAATAGATTCACGAATTATTGAATTTTCTCGGGAGATTTTGATAATTCAAGTCTTGAGGGTTCTTATTCGGCTCAAACAACTCATCAATGTTTGAAATTTGAAGAATTTCGGTCCTTTTCTGAAATACTGTGCAATATTTGGGAAAATTCCAATTTGGCGGTTCTCGTTAGATTTTTAGTCTCCACTATTTTTTTCATCAATTTGTTTTGCGGGGAGCTTCGGGTGATAAACTGAAACATAATTGAAATCGGGTTTTGTAGAATTGAATCCAAAATTATTTTTCGAATAAAATGATAATTGATGCGAAGAAATTTATTTGATTGATAGAATCCTGGTCTTTTCCTTGAGAAGCTGAAAATTCGAAAACCAAAGACAATGAGTACTTTTTGATTCTTTGGTTTCGGTTTCTTCCTGGTATCTTCTTTAGGATTAAGTACTTATTGTGAAACTTTTTGATTCCTCCGGTGAACAAATATTTTTTGAAAATATAAGTTTAGTTGATTCACCACACTTCTGTCAAAGTAAATCAAATTTTCACTTTGAGAAAAAAAAGAACGAAGAATAATAATAGAAAAATATTAACAAAGAGTTCAATTCAAGACCGATTTTTTTTGAAGAAAAAATAGAAATTTAAGAAAAAGTGGAATATTTTTATTGGAAACTGTGTAATGTTGTTTTCTTTGGTTTAATGATTTTTCAACGTTGTGGTCAAATATTACAAGAATCTAAGACCAAACGAACGTTAACCTAAATTATCAGATTCTGTTGTTTCATTTCATACTACTTACATTTGTAAATTATTCACATGTACAGTAACCATTTTTTGTGTCCTATTCGAACCATTTCTCTTCTCGTCATCATCCATTATAATGATGATCAGTAGAGAAGAGACTGAACCTCCTCAAACAGCATTGAAATCGAGGAGGCTTAGCGAACCGTTGACAGGAAATAGCATGGCAATTGTCGCTCTCTCGCGCAACAGCGATCGAAAAACGCCCGAGGCCGAAAACCAGTGGTTGATCTTCAGTGAGAGGCGATACAGAACTGGCGGCCGAAGCAGTCAAGCACAGGAATAATACGCGTGTGAGGATGCAGAAAAGGTGCACCGCTGGCACAAACTTATCATATCGAGACATCATGGCTTTTTCAAGTTTTACTCTAACTTGAAGTTCTGTAGGTTTTGATTATATTCCCTACTTATTTTTCCATTGATGTCAGTTTTGAATATTTGTTTTTTTGTAAAAGTTGTCCACAGGTTTTCAACATGTGTCTTTCCATTTTCTCAATTGTGTAATATTTTTGTGAATTCGAAGAAGCTCAATGTTGAACTTTCGAAGCATAAGCACATAATTCGTTCCATTATCTTCACCTTATTTTGTCGTTTTTGTATTAAAATCTTTAATTTTTTAAATTTTTTATTGCATTTATTCGTAGAAATTCTGTGAACATTTCCTCATGTTCGCCCAACAAATCATGATTGCAAATATGTTATATTTTTGTTCAAGTTAATCAATCAAGTACTATTTCTACTACATGCCTTGGTTCACTCCGAAGTTTGAAGAGCTTGACACATCAGGCAAAATTTTGATGGGAAAAAAATCTATTTTTTTTTGTCCACAATACTTTACAATTTGTATTTTGTTTCTTTCTCACAATACCAAAAGTAAACTTTCACAGCCAGCCTCCTAATGCCCGTGTCATAACAAAAACAAAGAATAAACTTTCTCTTTCAGTAACTTGATTTTTTGATTAATTTCTATTTGATTTCTCTTCATATCTTTAAAAAAAAATAGAAAAGTTTTTGAGAGCTTTGAGTTTCAACAAATCAAGTTTGTCTTTCAATCATAAAAAAATCTTGGTCAGTTTTCCTCCTAAATACCTGATCGAAATCAACCTTTCATTTTTCTGTCGACCTTGACTGGTGAGACTTATATGTCCAACAATTTAGTTTCTACACCTCTTTTTTTCTAAATCGGAAGTTTACAAAAAACAAATTTTTCTAGGTTCATTTTCTTTTTCTAGGTTCACCGGAATATTTGATATCGAAACAGAGCGTATCATTATAAAATTATAATAATTTCTATATCATTCATGTTTCAAAACTAGATTCCGAAATGTTTCACAAAACATTTTGTCGCCTTATATATTTGCATATATTATGGCTTTTGTATCAGATGATACGATTTTTCCTATTATTTTGTTTTGAAAAGTTGAAATTATTAGGTTTTTTAAAAAGAAAAATAACTGGATTTCAATGTGACATTTTGTGATATTATCTTTGTGTACTTTTACTTTTAGACAAATCAACTGTTGTTTGGAAGAATGTAAGATTTTTGAAAGAGTCATTAATTCTAATGTTTTCAGGAGAATGTGTATTTTGTAAATACTATTTATTTCCCATGGTTGTAAATCCTTTGTAAAAAGGGCGCGATGTTTACGATAACAATAATTGAAAACAAATATTTTTTTGGGGTTTTCGAGGAGAAAAATAACAAAAATTGTTTTGGAAATACCATTTTTGGTCATACTTTTCTCAATTACGGCAAAAATGTTGGATTCACACATTTCGTGGGTATCTAATCTGCACAACAAACAATAAATATGATGTCAACACTTTTGAAAATATTGTTAGTAAATTTTCGTGGAATTTTTAGGGACTTTCAAAATTTTAGGGACTGTCAAAAAATTGAAAAATACAACAATTTTAAGTGTAATTAAACTTTTCGCGATCAAAATTTGTTTTTGTTTGGGACGTCGGAAGTGACTCAAAGAAAAAACCATGCCAATTCTCTTATTTACTTTTTGCTTCAAACACAAATGTCAATATTTTTCAAAAATTTCTGGTTACTATGTACTATAATTTTTCCATTTTTTTCTGCTTCCATTCATTAGTTCTTGTCTACGTTCCCTCTGACTCATAAGCATTTTGCATTCATTCTTACCAATGGAACATGGCTCAATACCTTCCTTTTTCTTTGAACACTTCTTATTTGTTTTTCGTTTTATTAAATATTATATTATTATAGAAGGTGAATTAGACCCAAAAAAAACACTGCAAAGATGGGGTCGTTATCAAGATCGGAAGAGATGCGATTCTGTCAACTGATTGTTGAGAAAGATGCTGCTTTTAATATTGTTGCTGAAATTGGAAAACAACCATATGTTCAGTTTAAGGATGTGGGTTTTCTATTGATAGTTGAAATGGTTATTATTTGATTTTTAGCTTAACCCGAATGTTAACCCCTTTCAAAGAACATTTGTCAAGGATATTAGGAGATTCGATGAGATGGAAAGAAAATTGAGTAAGTGATTAATTTATTTTTAGGAGCTTTCCCTTGCCCCAATGAAACGCAATATTTTTCTAGGATTTTTGGAAAGTCAAATTGTGAAAGATGAAATCAACATACCTGGAAGAATCGATAACGGAGAATACAGTATTCTTCCAAACTCCGAGCTTAATCAATTGGAAACCACTTTGGTTGATTTGGAAAGAGATGTTAAAAATATGAATGAATCTGATGCTCAATTGAAGGCGAATTATTTGGACCTGAAGGAATGGGATGCTGTTCTCGATAAAACTGATGAATTTTTCCAAGGTGGAGTTGATGATTTGGCTCAAGAGGAGTTTGAGAATTTGGATGAAGATGGAGCAGCTCAAGTCGAACAAAAAGGACCAGTAAAGTAAGCTTCCAAAAATAATAAATTCAACAAAAATGAACTGTTTTCAGCTATCTTGTTGGAATTGTTCGCAGGGAACGTTTGAACGCATTTGAACGTGTTTTGTGGAGAGCTTGTCATCATACAGCTTATATTAGATCAAGTGATATTGAAGAAGAATTGGAGGATCCAAATGGAGAAAAAGTTCACAAATCGGTCTTTATTGTTTTCTTGAAAGGAGATAGAATGAGAAGTATTGTTGAGAAAGTTTGTGATGGATTCAAAGCGAAACTCTTCAAAAATTGCCCAAAAACATTCAAAGAACGTCAATCGGCGAGAAATGATGTTCGTGCAAGGATCCAAGACTTGCAAACAGTTCTTGGACAGACAAGAGAACATCGATTCAGAGTTCTTCAAGCGGCAGCAAACAATCACAATCAGTGGTTGAAACAAGCTAGGATGATTAAAACCGTTTATCAGATGTTGAACTTGTTCTCGTTTGATGGGATTGGAAGATTCTTTGTTGGTGAATGCTGGGTTCCATTGAAGCATATTGACGATGTTAAAAGAGCTGTAGAGATTGGAGCAGAACGAAGTGGTTCATCTGTGAAGCCAGTGTTGAATGTTCTCGAAACATCAGTAACTCCACCAACTTATAATGAAATTAATAAGTTCACAGCAGTGTTCCAAGGAATCGTCGATTCGTATGGTATTGCAACATACCGAGAACTTAATCCAGCTCCATACACAATCATATCATTCCCATTCATTTTCTCCTGTATGTTTGGTGATTTGGGACATGGTTGTGTTATGTTAATGGCTGGATTGTGGTTTGTTCTTCGTGAGAAGGCACTCATTGCTAGAAATATCAAGGACGAGATATTCAGTATGTTCTTCGGTGGAAGATATATCATTTTGTTGATGGGAATTTTCTCAATTCATGCTGGAATCATATACAATGATATGTTTGCTAAATCATTCAATATTTTCGGAAGTTCATGGAAGAATCCATACAAGTAAGTCTATTTTTGAGGGTTGTTCGGTCTGAAAACGTATTTCCCGCGAAGCGCGAAATACTTTTCAAAAAATAAAAACTAAGACTGTTTCTTTTTTTCTAAGATAAGTTTGATTTCAAAAACCGATTAACCTTAGGATCTTCAGTTCCCACAAAACCATCTTCTGATATATTTTCTTTTCCAGCCACTCCGTAATCGATTCTTGGATCGAAACCGCTGAACATGGAAAAGAAATCCTAATTGAATTGAACCCTGAACAAGCGTACATGCACGATATGGGACCATACCCATATGGTGTTGATCCAATCTGGAATATTGCTGAAAATAAGCTCAACTTTTTGAACTCAATGAAAATGAAATTGTCGGTTATTCTTGGAATCTCACAGATGACGTTTGGAGTCATTCTCTCCTTCTTCAATCATTCTTACAACAAATCGAAGATTGATATTTTAACCGTTTTTATCCCTCAAATGTTGTTCATGGCTTGTATTTTTATGTACCTTTGCCTTCAGGTAAACCAGTCAATCGTAAATAATATAAAATAACGATTTCAGATTATTTTGAAATGGCTTTTCTTCTGGACTAAAGAGGAAGTGATCTTCGGACAGATCTACCCAGGATCCCATTGTGCTCCTTCTCTTTTGATCGGACTTATCAACATGTTTATGATGAAAGATAGAAATATTGGATTTGTTGAAGGAACTGAAAAAGTCAATGGTGCTTGGCAAGAAGTCGAGACTTGTTATTTGAGTCAATGGTATCCGGGACAAGGCCTTATTGAAATGATTCTTGTAATCATCGCTGTCATTTGTATTCCAATTATGCTCTTCGGAAAACCGATTCACTTTCTTCTTGAAGAGAAAAAGAAGAAGAAAGCACTTGAAGGAAATGTGGTAAGTAATGGAGATTATTTTAAACATGCTGAAAAGGATTCTAAATTTCAGTCTGTGCGAGCTAACGTCGTTGCCGATAACAGCGAGATTATTATCAATGGAGGATCGAAAAAAGAAGAGAAACCTCATGTAATTAACATAGAAGGAGATTATCGAATAATCACTGTTTTTCAGGATGAACATGGTGGAGAGCATGGAGATGAAAGCTTTGGCGACGTTATGGTTCATCAATCAATTCACACAATCGAATATGTTCTTGGATGTGTTTCCCACACTGCTTCATATCTTCGTCTCTGGGCTTTGTCTCTTGCTCACGCTCGTAAGTTTGAAAATGAAAATCGAGTTAAAATTAGAAAATTGAGTTAAAATCAACAATTTCCATTTTGACGCAAAAACTTAAAAAGTGCTCAAATTGTGTACTGTAGTCCAAAATAATCTTAGTATAATCCCTTAAATTCTAAGCAACCTGTCGGAGTTTATCGGTTTCAATAATAAGTTCATTCGGATCTTTTCAAAGGAAAATTATTGAAACCGCGATTTTTTTAATAAGAAAATCATTAAAATAAAGTAGGAATTTTTCGAAACCCATTTTGAAACTTTGAAAATATACACAATTTTTTTCAAGAACTCTCCGAAGTCTTATGGCACATGGTTTTCGTCACTGGTGGTCTTGGAATCGACGGTACCGTTGGATTCATTGCAGTCTTCGTTGTCTTCTTCATCTTCTTCGTTCTGACCGTTTCAATCCTGGTTCTTATGGAAGGATTGTCCGCATTCCTTCACGCACTCCGTCTTCATTGGGTCGAATTCCAATCGAAGTTCTATTTGGGTCTTGGTTACCCATTTGTTCCATTCTCATTCAAAGCTACCCTTCAAGAAGCTGAGAATGCTGCCCCAGTTGCTTAAATTCTGCATAATTTTTATTTGACATTCCCAATTATCATAAACATTCCAAATTCATGGCTTTTTCTTTTAGTTTTTTTTTCTGTATTCTCAGTTTGGAGAAAAAGCGATATTCCATTTTTTTTGTTCAACTTCTCTACCCTGTGATTTTTATTGCTTATCACTCCGGTGAATGTTAATTTAGTATTATAGATCCAAAATAAAGTTTTTATATGTTTTATAAGAATACAACAAACACAACACTTGTCGAAAAAAAGGCAAAAAATCTCAGAAGTTTGTGTCGAATCTTGTGAAGAAATCAAAGTATTTTGTGTTCTAAGTAGACTAGCAAGATATGGAATTGTTAAAAAGAGCTTGTTGAAAAGAAAAAAACATCAAGGGGGATACACGTATAGTATATAGTTAGCATTTTAATTTAAGTAAATCAAAACTAAAATAGGGCAGGGAGAGGTTCTATGTACAAAATTAAAAGAAAAGTTCGTTTAATCTCGAAGTGGCGGTGAAATGGCAACTCGGTGAATTTTCTCTTCTCGAGATGATGGACTTCGAATTATTGGAACCGATGTCATTGGGTAGCCAACGTTCATCTGAAAATTTAAAGTATTCGTATGATATGTCGCTTATTGAAGACAAGGGGCGAGTTGTTTCGAACTCAGATTAGCCGACACCTTGTCTTTAAGAAGAGGACCGCATGAAGACCACCCCAGAGAAATATAAGAAAACTTACAACTGTATCATGTTCGCTGTTTGATCTTCTAATTTTGTTCTTCTTTCGCATTACAGTGTGGAATATTGGGGACTGTAACGGTTTTAGTCTTTTTTTTTTGAGAAAAATAATTTTAGTTATCTTGTATGTTTTGGTGTTGATAATCTAAAAGTTTGAATTTTTAGTATAATCTTTTCAAATAACTGTTTTTAACCAAATTAAAATCTATTACGAATTCTAAGTTTTTTAATGGTGCACTTTATCTCAAAACATCTTCCTCGCAGGAACAAAGACATATCCTACGATAAACCAGTCTTTTATCACTTCATTATCAAAACATTCTTTTAATCTCCCCCTAATACCTGATCTTCAACATTTTTCTGCAGCGGCAACGGTCCAACCGCGTTAACCGGCCTTCTCGAAGATGATGAATACGAAGATCCGGACGTTGATCGATTCGATGATGATGAAGTTGAAGAAGCCGGTGAAACGGCTCGTTGTGATGGTAAATCTTCATCCTTTTCAAAAAGATCCGTATGATTTGGGAATGCGTCTCGTTTAAATGCGACAACTACTGGTTCGTAGGATAAGAGGATATAGATTTTCGGACCGAATAGGAATCCAAGAAGGACTGTGGCGCATGTGATGAGTTCCACCACAACCACTGTATCTCTGAACATTTTTTGCAATTTTTATTTAGAATACAAATGTTTTAAATTACCGGAATTCGTGATTAATCGTTAAATATAAAGTGACCCAAGCTATCCAGGTAACAAAGCAAGCAACCGTTGAATAAAGTAACCACTTTGTTTCTTTGTAATTTCTTTTAATATTTCTGTTCAATAGAGTAAGGAACAATGTCATCAATATCAGAATCATCACATAACAGTTCGACAAAACAAATTCGACCCTGGAATAATTTTTTTTCCGATTCAACGAACTAAAGGAAACAACTCACTTTCCAAGTGTGCACATCATTCTCTGATTTGTTGTATCAACAACCCCGATAGTTGACATAAAAGGCTCCATTAACCATCGGTTCGACAACGCGATTTGAACTCCAACAATGAAGAACAAAAGCTGCCAATAATTCCAAAAAGATATATGAATTGATGTTCCAAATCCAAGCGTTTCAGCATTTCGTAGCTGAGTAGCTTTTGCGATCATCACACCGAAGCAGATAGAATATCCCAATCCGTGCAAAATTACTCGAAGTCTGCATACTGTATCAGTTGGGTCGAAAACGAAGAAGTAGGCAGTGATGTATAACATGATGATTCCAATGAGTAATGAAATTCCAAGGGATTGGTTTCCTTTGACGACTCGAAGGTAGAGTTTCACGAGGACCAGGATCAAAACGGCAATGGCAATTATGACAAGAATAGTGATTAGGGCCAATAGAACATAGTTATGGGGATGTTGTCTCCAATGTCCGGTAGTGATATGCTCAAAAACTGACTGATATTGAACTTTTTCAGAGCCAAAAGCTGGTTGTCTCTTAATGTACGATGCTTGTGAAGAGCCTTCTGGTTCTTCTGGACGAAATACGAACGAATCCAATGGACGCTGAATATTTTAGATAAATTTAAAGATATTATTCTTGAATTAAAATAATGATCTTACTTGGAAAAAGTCGCCGTCTAGGAAACATTTGCACATCGGAGGTTGACATTTACTCTCAATCGTTACCCCATTTGCTGATCTATACTGATTTGTCATTCTCAAACCACTTGTCAACGTCCAATTGGCAATCAAATGATATGTAAACTTTCCATTAACATCAGGAAGATATTCATAAATTTCCACATCATCTTCAACTGATGTTTTCTTCAATTGATTCAATATTTGCTTTCTTCCTTGTTCGTAAAATTCTAAGCAAAGTCCATTTTGAGCCGGGCACAATGTCTTATAAACCGAATCCATGGCAAATAAGAATCGTTCGACGCCTCTTGATAGGTACCCTGCTTTAGTCATCCGACCCAATGATTCGATATTCAGAAGTTCATCTCCGCTACACATTCTACCGTAGATAACTTTGCTCTTTTGGCTCAAAGCACATCCATATCTATCTTCAATGTAAGACCAGTACCTGAAAGGAGTATAAAATTCGTGATCAATACTAAAGATTATTGAAATATCTACCACAATTCTGGAAGAGTAAGAGGTGTAGTGGTTTCCAGCCATTCTCTAAAGTCCGCATACAAAATGTTCCTTGGTTGAACTGATACGGTTCCTGGGTATTGTTCCTTATTTCCAGCAGCATGGAGGTACCAATCATGTGCATCTCCCATCATAATATTAACATGATTTGTATTTGGTTTCGCATGGAGAAGATAAGTGGCGGAATCTCGAGCGGTTGCAAAAACAATTGTCACATTTGTAGTGCTATGATGAAGATCTTTGGCTGCACCACCTCCAATATTTATAACATCTGCTAGACATACTCCACGATCCAGTGCCAATCTTTCAAAGCTTCGGAAAAGTGACAACGATTCAGGGTCTTGTTCCGAAATAGCAGCGGTCACAAATTGCCATTGCATTCTGTTCAACAATTTCAAAAGAGCCAACGCTTGACTTCTGGACGATGGTAAAGCAGTAAACGATCGTTGAAGGGCAGAATGTTCCGAATCTACAGAAACCAATGCAGCATCAGTGTCTCCAGATGAGAAGTAGCCTTTGAGTGATTCTTGGGAATCCCCGTGAAGTGCACTCGCATAACCGAACACTGATTTTGGAACAATTGTGATATTTCTTCCAGCTTGATTGAAACGGAAACATTGAGTCTCGGAGCGGACAACTGATTCAATTGCCTGTTTTCCTGATGAACAACTATCGATCAATAAGGCGCCAAAGTCAAGGTCTTTCAGTAATCCAAGTTGTGGGAATCTTTGCTTGAATGTCCATACCTGAAAAATATATATCTACTGTTCGTTCAATTCGATTCCAAACGCGCACCACTGTTTTCGCAAGTTTGTATGGCCTTTTCCGTGCCCGTGCGTATTGAAACTATTATTTTTGAGTCACAAATGTATTTTTGATATCTATTGGACCTATTATGAAAAATATTTTTTTTGTCCGTGCACCGGAACACCCCAAAAAAATGAGGTTTGTCAGTAGGGCGCGTTTGGAATCGGTTTGATTCTACAGTATCAATAACATTGAGAGTTAACTACTTACAGTATGTACAAATACCATTGGCAATGATATATCAGTTTGTGCCATAGATTGACAAGTATTCCCACTATGAAGATCGAACAATCCAACAAGATAAAGTGGATAGTGTCTTGGGATTGAAAGGAAGTGATGATCAGAATTGACATGTTGAAGATTCGGGCATTGTCCACAAAATGGTCGATATGGTGCACAAATTGAACGGAATCTTTGATCTTCTGATCTCAATGAAGACATAATAACAGTCGGTGTTGGTCCAGTGGTGAAGCTCAAAAGACGAGTGATAACTGGTTCTTCATCCTGGTTATAAATTTCAATTGCTTCAACAGTCATTCCAGAAGCGAGAATAATATTATCAGTTCCGATGTAAAACTGAAGTTTTTCGCCTGTGAACTCTGGTGGATCCAATTTTGTGAACTCATAATCAAGACCCAAAAGAGTCTCAATTATCAAATCTGTGCATTCGATACAAGCATGTGCACATATTTTCTCATTCTCTGGGTTTGATGCGATTTGTTGAGCAATTGCTGCAAATGCGTAAGTCATTCTGATGGCTCCCTCAGTTGTTCGAGCCTGAAACACATTTTGTTTTCCTAAGAACTGGATCCTTATTTTTTTACCTGAACGTAGCTTTTAAACATAGACTCTTTATCCAAATGACAATCTTCATTTGTACAATTATGAACTTGTTCAATATATGAGGTCAAAAGCTGATAATTTCTGTAGTTATTTCTCAATACCCTGATGAAATAATCGCGGAATTGTGGTAATTCTTTATACTTTTGTTGGAGGGAAATAACCTGAAATACAATTTAGATTATTTGAAGATGGATTTAGATGAAATACCTCAAGTTTCGCATCCTTGTGAAGTATTTCAAGCTTTTCTGAATCGTCTAAAGCTTCGCCTTCTGTTGGTATCGAGATCCACATTTTAGACATGATGTAGATTGAAGGATGTTTGACTGTTCGTAAAAGCTGAAAAATTACAGCTTTGAAAACATATGACATCAAGGTGAGAAACATAAACACCTCAAATAAACCCAATATTCAAAACTCTACCTGTTTTTTGTTCAGAACACTGACGATAATAGAAGAGTCACTATCTTCAAGAGCCTGTGCCAAAAATGGATGATCAAGTGGAACAGTTTCAGAGACAAAAATGTCAGCATCTCGAAGTTGTAAAATAACTCGTTTTACAATTGATGACTGCGTTCCATCGTCCACAACAGTCACAAGATTGGATTTCATTTGATTCATCAATCTGATCAAAGCTTCAACATATACTCCAATCGTTGGTGATGTAGCTATCGTGTTCTCAACTTCAAGTTCAGTTAATGCATTCACCGATTCAGCTGAATACGCGGCGACTGGGATTGAGGAAACCGATAGGAATTTTCCAAGTGACATTGAAGATTCATAATCCTTTGGTGCAATTAAACCAAGAAGCTTTGCGCCAGGTGTTTCTGTTCGACATTCTTTTGGCTCATGATAACCTACTGAATCCAAAAATCTCAGAGATTGGGACAATGATTCAGCAGATCTTGAGCATGTATCTCCAGCATATAACCCTATAAAACAGCTTTAAAATTGGGACTATTATCCTAAAAGTACCCAATTTCGATTCATTATTCTGCTCGTTCTGATTCCAATGTGTCAACGCCCATTGAATTGCAACAATTTCTTGGACGGTATCGGGTCGAAGGGTTTTACAATCATCTTGATGAAGTGGAAAACTGCCGCCAATTTGAAACTGCAAGACAAAAATCGAAATAGCGCTTTTAAAATTTGGGGTGCATTGGTAAATTGCAATTTTATGCCTCAAAAAATATTGGATATTTATGAATTTCGAATATTTTTCTAGTAACTGTGTGGTCCCTCTTTTACGAATGTATTGAAGAATGAGTGAATAAATCGAAAAATCTAAGGAGGTTAATTCCGAGAAAATATGTTCATATATGCTTTTTGAGGAAACCCGCTGTTTAGAAGGCAAATAAAACGAGTTTTTGAAATAGGATAATACAACTGTGTTTCCCTTATTAGAAATGTTTTCAGTTTTCAGATGTTTGCATCAAAATAAATCGGTTAAAGTGTAGGATGCGTTACAATTGCATTTTAGATCTCAAATAGGAATATTTTCAGCCTAACCCCTCTATAAACACAAAAGTTACGACACCATATTCATTTTTTTAACCACTGTTAGTCATTATTTGGGAGTTCCCGAACCATTAATTAAACGTATCAGCCGAAATTGAAAAAAAAAGAAAATTGAAAAAATTTAGGAGAATTTAGCAAATCAAATCATTGGAATTTTCGTGGCTGGGATAAATAAAATAGTTGATTACCCGCAATATTAAAGGCAGCTTGTCAGTTAACGGGATCCAAATTCAAGGCAAAAAATCAAAATTCGAATGGGAGCCCACAAAGAACAATACAAATATGTAGCCACATTCAAATAATTGTTTTTCGCGCCCAATTCGGACCGCGTTGCACGATCCACGACCGCGTCGCACGATTCAAATTTTGATTTTTTCAACTTTGGACGGCTGCTATGACGCGTGTACTTATCGGTGTGATTTCGCATAAATTGCATTGTACTAATGAGAGAACACTCTAATTTTTGAAACTAAGATCATGTAGGGTCAAATTAACTGAACAGATGTCTTTAAGAAGCACATCGAAATAAAATGATAAAAATTCAAATCTCACCTTATTATTTTCCGGCAAAACCTTAAATGGATCATAAACCGAGCACAATTTATTCGGTCCCAACGCCTCAATAAGCGACGAAATATTCGCAGCAGCCGATGTTGTTTTATCAACAAAAAGTAACAAAAATGTTACAATTTGATAAAATAAATTCATCTTTTCTGTGTTCCAAACTTCGGTTTATACCATGCCTGAAATAATGTGATTTTGACTTTTGGGTTAATGCAGTAAGATTTGCATAAAAAATCGATTAGAAAGAAACAAATTCCTTTTTCGAAGGTCAATTCGAACCCAATTTTATCAAAAAAAAAAGAAGCAAAAACCGACAGGTCGTCGTGAAAACGAAAATACATTCGAATTGACGACTGATAAAATGAATTCAATACAGAAAAAATGGGTAGAAGAAGGTTTTTTCTCTTCTCCGAAAAGATGAAATAATTGATTTGAAATGAAAAAAAAAAAGAATCAACAATGATTTTTGTCTGAAAATTTTCATTTTTTTTTCGACAATGAAGAAAAAATGTATATTGGCCAATAAACTGGTTATACAAAAATGATGAGGTTTTCTAGTAGTAACAAGCATCTAGTCACTTTTTAACAATCATTAATCAATGAATATGTTATACGGTACAATAATCAAAAGAGAAAAATGATAGAAGATGTTGAGAAGCTGGTTTTTGTTGATCGAGGATTGGGATTTTTCTGCAGAGGAAGTGGGAATGAATATCAAAGCAACAAGTTGGAATGAAAAAATAATAAACTGTTTATGGATGTTGTTTATGGATGAATAATTAATTAAAAATGGTTTGAGTGGGGTTGAAACTGATGTTGAAATCAGTTAAAATAATTTTTGAGAAATTTATGATCAAGGGAAGATGGTTCATAAAATTAATGAAGCTGAAAGATTGAAAGACTGCAATCAGAAGTATTAAAGGAGGGCTTTGCGGAGATTATGAATGCGCCTGGGATGAAAATAGGCTTCCGACTCATTCCAAATTCGTTTTTAAAATTTTCTAAAACCACCTAGAAGCCGAGAAAATGCGCCTCAAAACAATGGCCTAGAAAAACTGTACACCGACGAAAACTAGTCCGCAGGCATGAAAAATCCAAAAAATATGGAAAAACAGAAATTAAAATGAAAAAAAAACGTTAAAAAAGGACTAATACAAGCATTCTGCATAACTATTCATTAACGAAACACGAAAAAAGTTCATAGGAAAAAGTTCGGCCAGGTAGCCACTTTTTCTAGGCCATTGTTTTGAGGCATGTTTTCTCGGCTTCTAGGTGGTTTTAGAAAACTTTAAAAACAGATTTGGAATGAGTATGAAGCCTATTTTCATACCAGATGCATTCATTATCTCCGTAAAGCCCTACTTTAACCTAAACTTTATTCAAATGCGTTACTTCTGAAAAGGTGTTCATAATCAAAATAAGTTATGAGCTCTTAATTAATTTCTTTAAGATATTCATGAAAATATGCGCTTTAGAATGACGATCAGAAGAGTTTGCTGAAATCGAATCTTCAGGATTTTAGAGCTTGAAACAAACTTATTATAACTTGTGCAATTCTAATGTCTAAATCGGAAACTATTGGTCAAAATATTTTCCCAATTGCCATTTTCAAATACTGAGGCCGGTTGAAAAGTATGAAAACCGAAAACTAAGAAGCTTACATTAACAGAAATACAATTTTAGATAACATTGAAAAATTATATTTCTTGTAAAAACATTTTGAATTTCCACTTGATTTCACTCCATAAATCATATTTCTCCACCGAACTTATGATAAATTCAACCTCTCACTCCCGTATTTTTCATAATCCCCCACTTAACCACTTTCCTTTGCGGCAGTACCCGCATTTCAAACTTACCCCCATTGAAATTATTTGTCTTATAATTCTCTTTCAGATCCTCAAGAACAAGCAAGAAAGTGAAATTATTACTTCAAGCTGAGACAAAAAAAATAAGTTGATGCTATCAGAAGCATACTGTAGAGTTTAAAAAATTGTTGTGTTGAGAAAAAATACAGTGTTTTATTATGACATATAAAAAAACACGAATCATACGACAAAGAGGTAAAAAAAAAGGTAACTGAAACAATGTTGTGTTTTGCTGAGGTAAAATTACAACAAGTGTTGGGCATACACGCCAAATTCACGCTTGCTCACGCTTAAAGACCCAAGCAAACAAAAACAGAGGATATTTCACAGAAAACTATGGAATAGGAACAAAAGGGAAAATTGGTGAAAAATAGATAAGAATCGTGGAAATGACATCCAGGGAAAAGACTTTCGAAACTGTTCCTACCCTGAATGAAAAAAACCGACGATCTTGTTTCTCTTGAGAATAACATAATAATTTTTTATCTTTTTCTATTTTAGCGTGTCACAGAAAGAAGGCTTTTTTGTACGCAAATGGATCAAGAGAAGGATATCATCCGTTTTCGATTTCGATTCAATTTAACCTTTTTTGGAAGATGTATCAATTAAGGAAACAAAACTAGCACCAACTTCAAAAACTGTGAATTTGGAACTTAAAAGAAAACAATGAGAATTCACCAACAGGTGGGGGGGATTCATGGTTGACTGGGTGGCAATAATACAAGCAGAAGGGCAGATGATGGGGCAAGATAAGAAGCAACAACAAAGAGGAAAGGGAAAAAAAACGGCTAGTAGGAATCATAATATGAATGTAAACGATGTGTGAAGCTTCGGAAAAGATCAACAAGGTAGACAGGTTCCGATTGGTTGTTTTGGAGGTTTTTTGGGGGATTATTAGTTTGTTAACAGGCTCTTAAATGATGTAGATTAATGAGAAGCTATCAATGTGAAGCTAAGTGGAGTGTTTGTTTTCCTAACACATTATTGTTTGGATCCGTCTTTAAGGCCGTTTGAGAATCAAAACGATTCCATGAATTGTATTGCACAATAAAAAAATTGTATTGCATTATAAATGGTTATAAAAATCAACAAAAATATTAAAAAATTTCTTTTTGTAAACAAACAATTGACAACAAACACAATTTCCAATTTCCACCTTCACAATGATAGAAGACGGTCAAAGCTGCCCCTTAATTTACACTTTTTTCTTTTCCGGTCAATAGAATCTTGTTGTTGTTGTTATTTTATTTTGAAAAAACGTTAAGGTCGTGATTTTAAAAGCATTATGTAAGTTAATTGAAGCGTAAAAATTAGAACTTTTTACTTAAATGAAGATTTTTAATCAAAACTTTATCACTAATCATTTCTAATCATGAAATCTGCATTATAGCCAAAAAAAAAAAGTCAGAATAGAATTATCAAAACTATAAATCATTGTCGCATTCGTTATCAGAAAACCTAGCTAGAATACCTTTTATGTCCGAAAACATCAGACGTTTTTGCGACTTCTTTTATTAATAAAAAGTCTATCAAATTCGCCGCTAACATAATACATAAATCTTTATAAGCCGTAGTTCCGAATGCGATAAACAGAGAAAAGCTTTCTTTTGTTACAGTAATACACTTCAAACCAAAAGAATGAAAATGAACCCAAAAGAAACAGTGAAGAATCAAAAAAACAGGAACGGCAGAAGTCATGTAACTTCTGTTTATCCTTCTCACTTTGATGCTTTTCATTTTTTGTCTCTTTTTGAAGAAAAACACCAGAAAGATGCATAAGGGAAACAGGAATTTTTATTCTGCCATTGAACATACATTGAATATAATCCATTGCCATGGTCATTTTAGGAAATATAGTTTCAAAGAGAAATTGTTTTTTATTTCTGCGGAAAAAACTATGAAAAAGAGGTTCTCGAAAAGATTTGAAAGGAAAAAAACTAAATGAAAAAGATGAAGAAGACCTTGTTGATTTCAAGGACAAGATGGAACACGGTTTATCTTAGTTTTTAATGTACTGCAGAAGAATTGAAGTTTCTCAGGAAAGAATCTGAGGTTCTGGAAAGTTGGATTTTTGAAAATTTTTCTATCGATGTACAAATTACTTGACAATAATTTGAATAGTTTCAGCAGAGTTATGAACATTCAAAGTTCTCACCTATATCTTTTTCATCGGGACTTTGCTTTCAGATGAGCTTTTTGAAACTTAAAGGCAGCTGGTCAGTTAATACGATCCAAAGTTAAAACCAAAGCGAAAAATAGAAATTAAAGTGAGGTCGAGAAAACAAAATTCAAATAATTGTGTTTCGCGCCAATTCAGACCGCGCCGCACGATCAAATTTTGATTTTTGTATCTTTGGACCCCTGCTATGAAGCGTGTATTCACCGGTGTGATTTCGCATAAATTGCATTGTACTAATGAGAGAACGCTTTTGTAAAATTAAGTGAACAGATGTCTTTAAGTTCCAATAACTGGACTCAAACTGATCTTTGAAGTTTGAGAAATTTGGAAAATGCATGTAGTTACATGGTTTCTAAAGAGAAAAATAATCAACAAACTACCAGAAGATATTTCTCGAAATTGAACAAAACACACCAAAAAAGGCCTTGTTTGACTTCAAGGACATAAGTAATGGAACACATTAAATGAACGTTCTTCATTCAGCATTTTTTTTATCATCAGTTTTCTTGTCAATTGTTATCGATATGGGGTTAGGTTCAACCCCATTTCTGAAGTTGATTTATTTCTGCGGTTTTGAGTGACAATTATTATCTTTCAAGTATTTGTACAAAGGGGAGGGAGGGGTTGTAATAAAAACTTATTGTAACACAAGAATAAGCTTTTAGCGTAAAATCGAGTGAACAAATTTGGGAGGACAAACAATTTCTGCGCACTTGTTCGAAAGATGGAGAATATGAAATAAGATGGATCAACATGACAGCAATAATAAATGAAACTTTTTCTGGGATTTTTTTTGTTGGTGAACAGACTACATATTCGGAAAACCCCATAATTTTGTTTACAATTGGTTTTTTTTCTTTTTTAGTGTCTGTTTGATGAGAGTTTAAACAATAATGACAGTTGATATGTGTCTAATGGTCTTTTTGGAATGGTTCCAAGTTGGCTTATGAACAGAAGAAAAGTCTTACAACAATAATTGGAATTTTTTTAAATGATCTTGAAATTGGCAAAACCACACCCTTGAGCATTTTTCATACCAAAACAAATCGAAAATGGAACAAAGTTTGATACGGTTTAAAAGGAAAAAGGAACGCATGATTTTGGGGGGGGGGGAGAAATTCGAAAGTACAAAAGATGTCTAGTTATTAAAATGAGAGGAGAAAGGCTTCTTAAATTAATTTCTTTATATTATAAATTGAATTGAATTAGAAAAGGAAAGAAAAGAAGTTGGAAATAAGTTTTCCAGAAACAAATGAAAACGATCTTGTCTGCCTTGTTGTTGGCTTGGAAAATTGGGTTTTAGATGTAAGTTACGAGATAAATTTTCTGATATTTTGGAAAAGGGAAGCTCGTCCAAAGAAAGTATTTATTTTAGCAAAAAATAACAGATTTCGTAAGGGTGAAGCAAAAACCAAAGTTGCAAAATAGTTGCGTTTCAGGTGGTTCATTTTGAAAATATCTAAAATTTTAAACATCTTTCCTTTTCATTGATTTTCGAAGCGTTTAAAGGAATTTCGTTACAGTCCGCACTTGGATACAATGTTTCAAGAGAATGTCAAATGTATTCTCGATTTAAAAGCTATTGGTCATTTTTATAAGCGAAAAAAATAGATCATATTATGATTGGCCGGATTGGGTAAAATAAAACGAAGAAGATGGAGAAGAAGATGTAAATCTTGTTTCGATTGAATGACCAAAAGAAAATGCTATTATGTCGACATTTTAATTTATCGCGATGAGTTTTTGTTATTTGTATACAATATATATTTTTTAGGATTGCATTGTTTGATGTTTCCTTATTTTTTCAGGTCAACGTTTCCACTTGGTTTCCGTACGGCAGAGCATTTTTTTCCTCTTTCTCGTCTTCTAATTGGAGATCGAGAAAAAAACAACAGAAAACAAAAGGAATTGGTGGAAGGAGGGGAATGAACTCGAGCGAGAAGAAGCGCCGTTGATTGACAGTCACGTAGTGCAAATAGGATGTAGGAAAAACAGAATGAGGGGTGAATAGGAAACGAGTTTATGGAATTTCGCTTTTTTTTTTGTTGTTTTTGGAACAGTATTATGGTTTTAAGAAAACAAAAATCGTGTATTACTTTACAAGAATAAGTTATTAGCAAAAAATGATTTTTTTAGACAAAGAAGGAAATTTCAGAATAATGTGAGAATTGAAAGAATAAAAATGAGGCTCCAATGATTATAATTATCACTCCACTTTGGAAAAAAATGATAGAATACAACGGCTTTTTCGCATTCACTCACAAAATCTGGAGCCTTTATTTATATAAACGATCGTAACCTGTTCCTAAATCGTTTTATTTTATATGACGCGGCAGAGTTTTGAAGAGCCTTGCGGGACTACAGGTATAAAAAAACAATGGTAGTGTTCAGGAAGTTTGGGGACGATTTCTAGATATTAAATGTACAAAAGAATGATAACTTCAAGGGGTTTATATTAGAACAAATTAAGCAAGCTAGAAATAAAATACTTAGCGTCTGCAAGAAGCTATTGGAGACTCCAATTTGGAGTCCTAAACAAGTACTCAAACTTGCTCAATGAATGGGAGGCTCGCTAATTAAGGTTAAATTGTGAAAATTATGACTTACATCTAATTTATTCGATATTTCTCAATGAAGTTATAAAAAAGTGTTAATCTAGAACCATGCTACTGCAAAACCGGTTCAGCATGAAAACCAAGTAGAAATATCAAAAGTTAAATGAAATCCGAGATCTAATACAGCAATCGAGTGGACCGAGAACATAACTCGAAATTTTGTTTAACGGAAATGTAGTTGAATGCTCTTGAAATTGTGGAACACAGGTGGTCATTTGAGAGAAAAAAAAACTATTGGTGTAACATTTTCAATGGCATATTTTAGTCGTATTATGAAAAACACCTGGGCTATATGAGTCCGAATGATAAAAAAAAACAAAAAGGCCAGTATCTCACAAATTGAAATATAATTTTCATGTTCCTTTGATATTATTGTGCAGAAACTTCCAAACAAATCAGATTAGCTAGTAATCGTGAAAAAGAATTTTTTAAACCCGCTTTAAATTATCTAAAAAAAAACCTAGCCGCTTTTTTCAGTGAAATCAAAGTAACAATTTGTACACAATTTCAGGAGTGGTCAAGAGGGTAAACATATGTTGGAAATTTATATCGAAATCCAATAATTTGATTTAAAAAATAGGGCACATTTCTATAAACGAAGCCCAAAATGGAAGCGAAAAAATTGGAGCGAACAGAAACAAAGCAAATCACTTTCATCATCCAGCAGAAGGTGAAAGAAATACAATAATGGAAACAGGGGGTCAGTTTTCGTTTGTCCATTTCTACACACATATAGTTGTTTTGTGAGAGGGGGCGAGTTTTTGCTGCGCATCTTTTCTTTTCTTGGTCAAAAGAGCAAACAGAACTTCAAATCAAAATCATCAACTATATTTGCTTCGGTCAAATTTCATCCATCTTCAGCCAGAAACAAAAACACATTCGTGAAATTGATGATCAGATGTGGAAAAACATGGGAAAATGGGCAAAGTGTGAAGAAGAAGAAGAAGAAGAAAAAAATGGTTCTTTCTATGTATTCAAATGCGAAGATTCTTGTTCTATTCACCAATATGATGCCGCGCACCGAGAGCAACCATTTGCTTATTTGTTATTGGGTTGTCGACCATCGACGTAACATGAAGCACCCCCAATTCCTTTTCTTGTTATGTCTTGTCCGACACAAAATTTCGGTTGGCGCGCATCCGCTTGTATTTCTTCTACAATTCTTTGTTGGATTGTACAATACAGGTTCTAATCCGATCAATTCACAACTCTTGGCAACACTCGTTCTTTTTTCTGCCTATGTTCGAGCATGGCACAAAGAACGACAGTGGGACTGTTTCGATGATTAGATGCGAAAACCAAGAAAAACATATTTGGGTGATTTTCAGAACTTAAATCAAAAACTTCATGTTCAGGGTTATCAGACACGTTGTGCTTGCGAGCTCAGTTTGCAAATAGTTGAGAAGTTCGATGACTTCACAGCAAAAGTTTAACAGTATGCGTTAAAATCTGGTCAATTAAAACTATAAAATTCAAGGGAAAAAATCTAAATTCGAATGGGAGCCCAGGTGGTCCAAAGAACAATACCAATATATTGCCTCATTCAAATAATTGTGACCGCGTTGCACGATCCACGAGCACTTTCAAATTTTGGGTCAAATTAACTGATCCACTGCCTTTAATGTTACTCTAACAAAGTTCGACTACGTGAGACGCTCCCCCGAACAATATAACACAATTTTAAAACAAAAAAAATTGTTGTTTAAGCTCCAAGGCCGACCAAAATTGTCGTTATAATAATTTATTCCGTGTGAAAATAAATCATTCGTTCTTCCTTTTTCATAATCTCCGAAAATCATTTTTTTTTCTGTGGAATATACTGAAAACTTGGACGATCCAATCAAATATCTCTGAATGTACCATCAATGTATTATGTTATTTATTTCTATTAATTGTTCAGAAAAGAGCAAAGTTTCAGCTTTATTGCTCTTCCATGAGACCTGAACTTTGGCAAAAATCACAAAATCGGAAAATATACTGTCATAATATATCTGAACAAATTTTCAGTATTGATCACTGATCATGAAATGAAGAAAATCGACCAGGAAACTTGTCGAAGTGCAGGATGGGTGAAAAGTACATGAAACAAGAATTGATTGATGAACAACAAATCTTTTACTACCTCTTAGAAAAAAAAAACAAGTACATTAAAACGAACGATGATTGTCACATTTTTTTTTACCACGTTGCCTTTCCGCATACGTAAATAAATTAAATTAAATTAAATTAAATTAAATGTTTTCTGTAGTTTTTTTTTGAAATTTTTCTATTGAATTTTTAATTTTCAGTCCGCGCGCACGCGCTGATTTCACGCTGAAGATAAAGCAGGAGAATTTTATGAGTTGCTTAATTCTTTTTAAAAATTACAGTTTTGAGCATGTACGCCAAGAGTAAGCTTCACACAAGATAGTTTTTCTAGACTTCCGATATCTAATGTAATTCGATACTGAAGACAAATAAACAAATTACAAAAAAAAAGAATAGTCAAGAAAAAAAAAGTAAATTGGAAGAAAAAAATTGTGCCGACAGGTTTAACTTGAAGTAAACATTTGGAGCAAAAAGGGGGCAAAAGTTGACCAATCTGGGGGTATTAATTCCCGTTTCTATGTATTCGATTCGTTTTCTTGTTCCCTCCGTCAGCCACAAAAATCGCATTGTACCACCACATGTATAGAATTCGTCTGGGTTTCTTTGTCGATACAAACAACAACCCGCAAAAGCTGGTGGTCACGTCAAATGCTCAAAATACAATCTCTGAGTGCTCATTTTAAAACATTCTACCCCCCTCCCTCCTTTTTTGCACTATTTTTGAAGTTGTATTCTTGTTTGAATAAAATAGGTGAACCAAAGAAACACTTAAACACCTATTTTGTTCAAGGTCTCGGATGATGATTTTTTTTTTCGAGAATTCTTTCGGTCATAAAAAAACAAGGGTGAAATGGGTATTCACCTTGACCAATTATTCCGGTTTTAAAAACCCCACAAATTCCTATTCTTTCATTTTCTCGATCTCAATTTTTCCGATTTTTCAGAGAACATGAAATTCTTCAAAATTTTGGTTTTAATGGTATTTATCAGTGTATGTTCTTCATGGGTTATTTATCGGAAAAATCATAAAAAGAAGCTGATTTGTAGGGCAAGTTTTAGAGTTTTTAGTTTTAGAAAACGCTAATTTTTCCAGGAAGAAACTGATTGGACAAATGGAACTGAAAGTCAGTTGAGTAATGCAGCAGATCGATCATCTTCCTCATCAGGTATGTAAGGTTTTTCGTGGTTTTCAGATAATAGAAAATGCAAGACTTCCGAAAATTAAAAAAGCTATCAGAACGTTGATGTGGATAGCCCTCATTCCAAAAAAAAAGTGGATCTCGTTCAATTTTTTTGGAACAATTGAGGACGTGTCAGATATCTCCAAAAAATATATCCTTCCCTAGAGTACTTCTTATAGATGTAGGAAATTTTGAATTTTGGAGTCTTCTTCGGATTTATCACGCGAGCAGGACGTTTTTTTCTTGCGAGCAAAACTTTGCACAAAATTAAAATCGAACTAAAATTCTGAAGCATCTGAGGATTCCATTCTAATAAATTATTAGTAATAATTCTTCACCGAGCTTCGTCTCAAAACATTTATTGTTAGCATTGAAACAGATCAGTAACGCATCATTTGAAACTTTCCAAATAAGCTAAAAGCATCCGTTTCACACTTGTCACGGTTCATTTCTTTTTGTCATGTAGGGGAAATTTATAGAAAGTTATAATCATGGGGGATCGTTTGAATCTTAAGTTTTAAAGCCGAGGTGTCACTTCATTTTTAAGCAGATTTCGCAGCTTGAAACAGATTTTTCAGCTAAAATTTCCTCTTCATTTAATAAAAACAAATATTGAGAAATAAACCTCACAAAATGATTTCTAAATAATGATTAATAAATATTTCCTGAAACTGTGGGAGCATTCGGTAACCTTAAGCTAAAATTTTGCATAGAAAAAATTTACATTTGAGAAAACGTATTTTTTTCAGAAGAAAGCAGCTCTGAAAGCTCTGATCGTCGTCGGAGTCGCAATCGTCAGCGTCGAGATATCGATATTGATCCAGTTCATAAAGAGCCGATTATTTTTATTGGGGTATATTTTCGAAATTCGCAGATTATTTTTTAAAAATAAGTTATTTCAGGCTCGAAGCAATAATTCAGTATTCATAGACGATGGAGATTTTGACATTGTGTCTGACATTTTAACTGATGAGGAATTAACAACGGTTAAACAACAAATTATGAAAACATGTAATGCACTGAATTCTAATTGATTTTTCCTTGTTTTTTCTCGTTTTTTTCTCTTTTTAAACAGGTTCAAAAGTGTTTTCTTTGCCCAGAATAAAGTATGAACTTTTAAAGTCATTTTTTGCATGAACTGAACTATTGCAGAAAAAATAATAATTCCCCTGTGACATATATGCGGACTTTTCAAAGAAAAAAAACTTGTCGAATATATATGATCCATGTTGTTTTATATTTTCTTTTGTTCATTGTATGTATATGTTATCATATCAATTGTCTATTCTTTACAAACCAGAAGCTTTCTTTGTACATTTTATTTGTCCTTTTCAAGGATGATTTTGTCCACAAAAATCGTAAGAAGTATGGTTTTTTTTTGGATTTTTCGCTGGAATGTACAGAATTTGTTGATGAAAAAAAACCACACAACAATTTGTCTGTCATTCGTTGGGAAAAGAAAAAAGATTAATGGTTTTTTGAAGCTTGATATTTGGTTGATTGACCTGCACATTTCGAAAATCGACATTCAAAGAATTTTTCGTCTTTATTAACATGAATTTAACAAAAAACTGAATTTTTTGTTTAGAATATGTTGTCACTTTTCAGATCGTTTAAATTTTGAATTTTTAAAGCTTTTCTGAAAATAGTCTAAATAAATTCAATTTAATTATCGTTTTTCATTTAGCATTAGTATCCAAGTGGTACATTGTCTTTAACGACTTTTTTTTAGACAGCTATACATAATTCCTATGATCATATCTCTAAATTTTTCACACATTTTTAATCCATACACCATGACGAAAAATTGCGTTCTTCATTGAGAACATAATCACGAAAACCATAAGTGATTTTTAAAAAATTATAACACTTGCTCTTGTCTAGGTAACTTTAAGATTTTTAGCAAAAAAAAGAAATAAGAATATTATTTTGAAAGAAAAAATCTCAAATCGATTATTTCCAATTATTTCAATTTGAACCATTCATGTCTCATATTTCCAATGACTCATCTCAATTCTCCATCACTCGCCCTCTTATTTTTACCTTTTGAAATAAACCAGAAAAAAAACACACACATTTCATTTGAAAAATTGGCGACCGTTATCGTCACTGCCGATCATACATATTGCAGAACATTTTTATTCTTCACTTTCTAAAATATGATTTTGAATGAATTCCTCTGTTTTTTGTTCTCCTGTCAAACAAAAAATAATACTTTGTTGTTTGCTTTTTTTTTATTCATTCGCATCTATTTTTTTTGGAACTTTGTTCAAATGACGGAATTCTTTTGATCGATTCCAGAAAAAATGATCGTTTGGGGGGACAAGTTGTTCGAAGTAACAGACACTTGCAGGTTTTTTTTTCAAATTGTTTGATCATAAATCATCAAGAAACAAGTGTCTGTTCATCAGAAAAAAAGTAAGGAAATTATTTTTCGAGAAAACTTTCGAGATTATAGAAATTCATTAAGAAAGCAGTTCCATCGAGTTGTGTGAATTTTATTGTCAAATTAAATTTTTTTAAAATTATTACTTCTCTACTGGATCTCTGCTCGTAGTTTAAAAATGTCATGATAGGTCTCCAAGCATGATATATCATATCCGGAGACTTGCTTGTTTAATTTGAAACTGAAAAGATTTCGCTAAATAATTGGCCCTGAAAGTTACAAAAACACTAATTTTGAGCACTTGGCGATCCCGAGTCGGAGCTAAAAGTTTGAAGGATTCACAACGGGCCAGTTTTTCACTAGTGTGCAAAATTCGGGAAAATTCCAACTTGGCAAGGGGTAAATATCTCCCTTGGTTTTTTTTAGAAACTGATGAATCGTAAAAAATGTTTCTTTCAAACCCTTCTGGCAAAAAGTTCGCTTCCTTTTGTGCTTATTTGAAAAGTGTCAATTCATTCCATAGAAATGTAAATATTTTATCCTGAAAACCATTCATTTGGTTATCAAGATTACCATAACGTTTTTTAAAAAGGTTTACTGTAGCTCTAGATCGATACTTGAAGTTATAATTTATAGAATAGAGGGTTCAGTGCACATCGTCTCTTGGAACCTTTTTTTAAATAATGTAAAAGTTTTGAAGATTTTCGTTGGAATTCAATGAAACTTCTTCGATTTCTAGACGATTTTATATGATGATAGATTGAAGTCAAATATTTTGTCCACATCTTATAAACTTTCTGATTTGATTGAAATAACAAATGATCCCATAGGAGCACAAAATTCCAAGAGTTCTAGAGAAATGCCAAGCAGCTGGTTGATCCGCTTTTTGACATAAACATTTGTAACAAAGAATTGTCCAGAGATGCAAAAACTAATAAAAAGTACGGGCTTCAAATTGGCACACATCCAATGTCGCTGCTTCGATTTACACGCCATTGATAGATTCCGTATGAAAGTCGGAGCAAAATCGGGGCGAACGAGTCGTTTATCAAAAAGAGACGGGGGGTACTTTTGCCTTTCGTTAGATTCTTCTTTTTCGTGTTGGATAACTAAGACGCTCAGTGTAAAAATCTAGTGGACATATGCTTTTGGTTTAGGCACAAATTTTTGATGATTCTTTTGGTTTTGCTAATTTTTTTTGTTATTATTTCTCAAATCAATTCAAATTTTAACTTTTTTGTCAATTTTCTTGATGCAAAATTTCTTACTCCTTTCAAAACTCTACGTTCGAAACTATGACATTTTGCTTTTCCTTTCCCTCTTACCACTTCTCCGACACTGACCCCCTGATGACACATTATCGTTTTGTTCCTATAAAACACATTTTTTACGTTTTTTTTTCTATTTTTAGAGAGAAAAAAGGTGAAATCATGATATTGTTTTGAAAAACAGAATATTTTGTTCCTTGAAACCTTAAAGTCAGAATTTCACTTAAATTAGACTTTTTCACTTTATTCTCCTTTTTCCTCATTTAAAAACTTTTGAATTTTTGGGTATTTTAACTTTTTGAAGATTTTTGAAAGTGGCTCAAAAGTCGTTAACTCAAAAGAAAAAAGAGGATCAACTAGAAAAGGGTAACTATTTTTCTGGAAGAGCAAAAAAATCTTAGAATTTATTAGTCATACATAGTCGTTTGTAGAAATTGTGAATATTTTTCTTGATATGACCGTCTTCAAAAAATTATGTTCTATTCATCGCGCTGGCTAGAAATTCTTGGGGTGTTCGCTCCGATAAATGATGAATTCAAAACAGTGGTCCAAAGATACGAACCTTTTAATTTTTGTATTTTCTCGATCATCATCTCTTTGGATCCAGATTTTCATTTTAAAGGGGGTTTTACGGAGATAATAAATGTATCTTAAATGAAAATTGACTTCATTCTCATTCCAAATCTGTTTTTAAAATTTTCAAAAACCACCTAGAAGCTGAGAAAATAAGCTTCAACGACAATGACCTAGAAAAAGTGTCCACCTGGCCGAACTTTTTTCTATGAGCTTTTTTCGTGTTTCGTTAATAAATACTTATGCAGAATAGTCCTTTTTATATGTTTTTTCATTTTAATTTTTCTTTTTCTTTTTTTTGGATTTTTTCATGCCTGCGGACTAGTTTTCGCCGGTGGACACTTTTTCTAGGCCATTGTTTGGAGGCGCGTTTTCTCGGCTTCTAGGTGGTTTTAGAAAATTTTAAAAACAGATTTGGAATGAGTAAGTAGACTATTTTCATCACAGTTGTATTCGTTAGCTCCGTAAAGTCCTCCTTTAATATATTTTACGAGTAACTGTTTTATTTTTAAATATGGGGTATTTTCTGAGTTTGAATTAATCAAATTTGATTTTTTATCCAGTTGGTCATTATCATTTACCTAATCATATGCCGTTCTTTCTATTTTCTTCTCCACTGTCTCTTGTTTCAAAAACATTACAACACAAATAACCGTGTACAATAAATTGGTTAGCCTAAACCAAACCATGATGATGTTTCAAATAGACTACCTCTTTCTTTTCTTTTTTTTTTCGTCTCATTTGCCTTTCAGTTTCTTCGCCTTTTGTCATCCTCAAAAATTACTACATCAAATCAGTCTGCGTCTAATTTTTCTCAACGAACCTTTGATATATTTTTCTTTGAACAATGACACGATTTTTGTTTTCATTGTTTCGATTTTTGTCGGGATTTTTTTGGGGTGGGAAATAATTGATGATGGAGTGATCGATCAGTTGATATTTATGAATTGAGGAGAATTGTTCTGAAATTTGATAGTCTGGTTTTCAATTTCAATCTGATGAGTTTGTGTGTGTGATTTTGTGAAAATTGTCGACTTCCATATGATTTGCACTTTATATTCTTTCACAGTGATTTTTCTCTTGTTTTTAAATAGATTTTTGTGGATTCATTTAAACAGTTTGAGAAATTATTTACATTGATCCCGTTATTTTGTCGTTTGATTGTGTCTAATGACCGGGAGCTCCCGCTTTGTAATGGACACCTCATTTTGATATAAGTACAACTGTGCTAAAATTGTTACGAGTTCCGATGTTAAAATCGCTAAAATCCGAATTTTTTTTTGCAAAATACTCTTTTTCCTGTTTCAAGATAAAACACTATATTTTCATGTGCTCAAAGTTTTAAAGCTTAAAACATATATTTTTTAAAACTTGGGTTATATTTTCTATACCTTGAAACCAATATTTCCATTCGTTTTTTTGCCTAAAAGAAAATCTAATGTTTTCTTTATTTAGCTGAGATATTTTTAAAATCAAATGTGGCTGAAAATTTAAAGCATCGAGTAACCCACAATTCTAATACCTTCGTCTCATTCATTTGTGAAAACAAATTAATTAGTTCTCACTTAAAAATCGATTACTTGTTTAGTTTAAACCTGTTCCCACACGGAAATAGATTTGTCTTTTGATACACCTCTTATCTACTTTTTTCATATTATCATCTCACATCAATATTTTTATTTTCAGGTAAAATGTCAGAAGACGAACTTCTGAATTTTAGTGGTGAAGTACCGGAAGACGTTAGACCACTTTTGACTGGATCGGAACCTGAGTTGGAACTTCTGAATTCCACGATTTCGACTATTCTTCATGAAACCACTCAGCAAGTTATCACTACAACTACAACACCGCAAAATATTCTAGAATACGAGCCAAATCCTTTTCGGATTGGATTCTTGGCATTCAAATGTATTCTCATTATTTTGTTATTCACCTTGAGTTGTACCATCCGCAGAGATTTTCTGAAGTTCTTTGTTCTCTTCCTGATCGTTCCACTGTTTATCGAAGCGGGTTTTGATATTTTCACTGAGATTCATGCAAGTACCGCCATTTTTGGAATCGAGTAAGCTATTCATTTTTGTTTTTCTTTTGATTCTTATGATGACTTAGAAAGTTCAATTGGCAATATTTCAATTTGCAACCATATCAAAATGATACAGTCACTGATTGGCAAAAGCATGCTGTTGAAAGTTATGGAAAGATTCTTGCAAAATACACAACCTATCAGCTCTATACGTAAGCTTTTTTAATATTTTCTAAAGCATACAGTATAAAATGACACCTTCAGATCTGATGAATTATTCTCTATCACGTCTTACATCCTCGGAGACTTTATCTTCTGGTCATTGTTATTCTCAACAACTACAGTCTACTTTTTCGCTCATAAGGCTATCGTTAGACCGGAACAAGTGGCATACGAACCAATTGGAACAAGTTTTGCGAAAGTTCAACTCTTGCCGATTTTGTTTACAACTGTTGATACCCTTTTGTCAATTTTTGAGGTTTCATTAAAATTTTATTTGAAAAACAAAACGTGCAATTTCAGGTTCCATCTTATGTTTATCTTCCAGCAATGGTTGTTATTCGATTGACTGCATGTGTTGCAGTTTTATCGATTGTTACGCATATTTTTGCGGTAAGGAAAATATATATTAAATCTTCTTCAGATTTTTGGGCTGAAAATTTACTAAATTTCAAAAAACAGTACTTTAGAAGTGTGATTGTGAGAATTTTTATTATTGTAATTCTGGAGATTTAAAAAGAAACATTTCACAACGACTTAAAATTAAAAAAAAAATAATTTAGGCCGTTTTCCTAAAACAAAAAACTTACTAGAGATTTGTATACATTAGGTTCTTGCTTCTTGTCGAAATAACTTTTTAAACGTTTTTCATAATAATGAGAAGCTCAAAGACTTTAATTAAAACTTAAGCCCTCTATTTTTTCAGTACAAAAAATTTAAATATCTCTTTTTCGTTTTCGGGAATTAATAACAAATAAGAAAAATTCGTTTCTCATCCAAAAATGTTCTAATTTACAGAGCTTGTTCCTGTTCTGTCGACGAAAAGATGAAATTACAAAAGCATCGCCATATGAGCAAGTGCGAAATAGCAAGATGAGATTGTTCTTGTTCGTTCTGTTCACTTTAATCATCAATATTTTGACTGCTCCGTATATCAGTAAGTTATCATTTTATCGAATTTAGGAAAATAGTTGGTTGTGAATTTAGCTTCCTATGGTATTCATATGATCCAATTTATTAAATTTTTCAGTCTGGTCTGCACTTTCGCTCGCTTACGACGTCGGCCAAATCTTAAGCTTCGACTGGTATCTTCCGCTCCATTTTGCCTATGAACTCTACCCTCTTCATTTGACATTTTTCATCGTCCGACCATACGCAATTCTCATCCTTTCGCTTATTTTCCTCAATTCCTATAGAAGACGATTTGTGAAATTCTTCTGTCCATGTTGCAAAAGACATTAGTTCTTTTTTTTTATATATTAAAATGATTTTTCTGTAAATTATTTCGTCTTGCCATAATATGTTCCCGGTGTTCTGTTTCATTTTTTATAACTTTTAAATAAATCAACTTGTGATATTTTGGAAATAAATTTTTTTGAAATTTTCTCATTTTCACATTTAGAATGAACAAGAAAGAAAATATTTTCGAGTTTCCAGAGGATGAGTAATAACTTTCGCAACACAAAATTTTGATTAAAATGGGAAATTTCAGCAAAATTGTACATGTTGATTTAAAAGACTACACAACACTTCTGATGGGTGGTTCATCGGAAAAGTGTTCAATAATCACGGTATCTAAAAAGATTCCAAATTCTCGATTTTTGGCATCAGTTTTGGTAACATTTTCAGTGGCTGTATTCATGTAATTTTTCATGAAAAAATCGATAAATGAACAATTAAATATTTAGAATTTTTTCCACGTATTTGATCAAATTTTCTGGATTTTTGGGAAGTTTACTTGTCACATTTGCTATAATTATTCTTCGAGAATGGAATAGAGTTTATGGAATGCTGTTAACAAGAGCTCCAAGAGCATCAATCGATTATGCAAGTGTTATGAAGGAGCAGAAGTCTTAAAAATTGAATTAAACTATTTTGAAGAACAATTTCAGAGAATATATACCATTTTATGACATGGAATGGTTGACTGGAAAACGCTACAGGCCGTATTACTTCGGATGTAATGGTCCTTTATTAAATACGGAAATGGATGATAGAACACCTAACAAGTAATGAGTGATGAGAAAAAAAATTCATTTCAAAATTAAAAATTTTTAGCGAAGAATCAAATTCACCGAAAGCTGAAAGAGGCAATAAAGAAGTTTTGCAAAAATAATTATTCACAAATAAATTCCTTCAAAATTTGAATTCCCGCCTAATCAACACACTTGGCAGAACGCCAAAAAATATTCTGGCCTAGAAATGTGAGATGTGTGTTTCTAGTCCCTGCAAACGACGCGCCGCTGGTTTGCGAGAAAAGTGTGTGCGCGTTGGATTATCGATTTACGAGAAAACGGGCGGCAACCACGCCTTCGTGTTCGAAATTTTTTGAAATTTTTTTGTGCGTGGCGTCACATTTTTTCTGCTTTTAGGAGAGTTTTTTTCATTTTTAGGGTTGAGGTTAGTCTTATGCGCTCTAGTAAACACGGCGCGAAACATGTTTCTTTAAATTGTAGTTATGTTGCTCGATTTGTGAGATAATTCTTTTTTTTCTAATTTTCTTGAGTTTCAGCAAAGAAAACATGTCTGGAATCGCTGCTGGTCGTTTGTCTGAAGAGCGTAAATCGTGGAGAAAGGTGCGTTATTTTAATTATTGAAAATCCACAATTTTTATTCAAAATTTCGTTCATTCGAAAAATACTAAAAGTAATAATATTTATGCCCGTGTATCTCGCATAAAATATTTGTGTGATTTCCTGAAATTTAAAAATTATCTTTACAGGATCACCCATTCGGTTTCATTGCTAAACCAATAAAAAATCCGGATGGTACCTTGAATCTTTTCAATTGGGAATGCGCCATTCCTGGAAGAAAGGATACTATTTGGGAGGGAGGCTTGTACAGGGTAAAACATTTCTCTCTGGTTCTTTTTCAAACTTTTTATTTGCAGCTCCGAATGTTGTTCAAGGATGACTTTCCATCGACTCCACCAAAATGCAAGTTCGAGCCACCACTTTTCCACCCAAATGTGTATCCATCTGGTAAGATAACTAAACGTCAAAAATTATTCAACGCTTGTTTTCAGGAACGGTGTGTTTATCACTTCTTGACGAAAACAAGGACTGGAAGCCTTCAATCTCGATCAAACAACTTTTGATTGGAATCCAAGATTTGCTCAACAATCCAAATATTGATGATCCAGCCCAAGCGGAAGCGTACCAAATTTTCTGTCAAAACAGGTAAACCTCACTTTTTTTCACTAAACTAAACGTCTACAATGAAATTTTCCTTTTTCAGAACGGAATATGAGAAGAGAGTAAAGCGTGAATCACAAAAATATGCCTCGGAAATTGTGCAAAAGCAGATCCTCGGCTGAAGTTATTATATATTTCAAAAACTTTAAATCCCCATTTCTCTTAAAATTAGTTAACAATTAATGCCTAGCAGCATCAATGGTGTTTACTCAGAACAAAGCGTAATTCGAGGACGAAGACTACATCTTCTTTTCCAGCAACTTTTAATTTTCTCGAAAGCTTTCTTTTGATTGAAACACAACACCCTGCCAAACACATTCTATTTCTATTTTTCAATGTCGCGCAACTTTTCTTTTATTTCCATTTTGAATATTTATTCTTCACCGGTATCACTTGTCTTCAGCAATTTTGCGAGACCATCAAAATTTACGGTCCTTTCTCCAATTCGGCCTAATTTTGTGATGTTTTCAATATCTGTCCAACGGCTTTGGTTCTCTCGAAATTATTCCTCTTGAAGCGCGACCCTCTACAACTTGATCTTCAAATCTAAATTGTGTTATTCTTTTTTTTTCTTTTGACACCAAATCCATTTGCATCATTTCCAATGATTTAACATGATTCTTTCACATTTTTTGCAATCGTTTAAATTTTCTCGATATAAAATTTTAATTTTACTTAGTTGTTTAGCCTTTTTTCCAAGTAGAAATGTCAGAACTTATGAAAGGAGTGAATTTATTGAAAAAGGATCTAACCGAGATACCAGCAGAAGAAGCTTTAAAAGGAAAGGTGGGTTTTTTGATCGTTGATTTTCTTTTTCAAACTTGCTACAGGTTGTTGCCCTTTATTTTTCCGCTGGATGGTGTCCACCGTGTAAGCAATTTACACCAAAATTAGTGGTTAGCCTGAGAGACCATGATTTCTATTACAAACAGGGTACTTAAGCGTTTTTATCATCACCTTCGCAAAGCTGGAAAACCAATCGAAATAGTGTTTTTCTCGCGAGATCGAACGAAAGAGGACCTTGAAGAGAATTTCACCGAAAAACATGGAGATTGGGTTTCTGTCAAGTATGGAGATCCAATAGTGACGTATGATCTTACATCCGTTTACGAAAAATAAAATTTGTTTCCCAGAAAATATCAATCAAAGTTTGAAGTTAAGACCATCCCAGTCCTTCGAATCATAAATTCAGCTGGAAAAATGGTTGTCGCTGACGGAAAAGCTCAAGTTGTGGTAATTTTCGGTAATTTTGATGAAATTCAAATGTTTTATTTTCAGGAGTCCGGGAAAACTGATCCATTGGGATTGTTCGCAAAATGGGAAGAAGCCTGTAAATAAGTTAATTTAATAAATTATGTCAATTAACTCGTTGTGTTGAATAAAGCCACGTATTGTTTGCTTCAACGTGAAATAAAATTTTATTGAATTTTTGGTAAAAATGCCAGAAATCTTTGTACTTCGAGTTCAATCTTTACGATGTGGGGAATTGTGATAGATTATTTTGCTGGGATGAAGGTGTTGCCATGGAGATTTGGAGATTTTCTTTATTATTATTAAAACATTGATTTTCAGCGTGAATTAATGACATTAGGAAAAGATAATTATGTTTTGTCGCGGACTTATAGAAAAGTAGACGAAGCTAAAAGAAAAGCGAGAGCTGGTTTGTTTAACTTCAGAAAATAATTATTTAAAGCATAACTTTTCAGAGCTCACAAAATTCGGATGGGATACTCTAGGATATGCGGAAACGTTTCAATTACCACATTTTAAAGATATGATACAGAGAATTGATGGGCGCGAATTAAGCGTGGAGGAGTTTAGACAGAAGTTTGAAAGAACACGTGTTCCGATAATTTTGACGAACTTGACAGAAGGCTGGACAGCGAATGAGAAATGGACCTTTCCGGTATTTCAATTTTTCCCCAAAATATTATTGATTCGACCAGAACTCATTTTAAATTTTGAAATATTTAGAAACCGTGAAAACGAATTTAAAACATTTTTGCCCTAGAAAAAATTGTAACCGTTAGAAAACTGGTCAGTGATATTTATTTTTTTTTTAAATATCGTGAAAATAGGAAAGTATAATTGCAGCGAATTGCCAAAAAATACCGAAACCAAAAATTCAAGTGCGGTGAGGATGATGATGGATATTCAGTGAAGCTGAAAATGAAATATTATCATGATTATCTTCTGAACAATAAAGATGATAGTCCGTTATACATTTTTGATAGCAGTTTCGGAGAAAGACACAAAATTAAATCATTACTAGAAGATTACAAAGTTCCGAAATTTTTCGAAGACGATTTGTTTAATTATGCAGCGTTTAAGAAACGACCACCTCATAGGTATGCTATCTGAAATCTCGTTTTTTTTCTATAAGAAATTAGTTTCAGGTGGTTTGTGATGGGTCCAGCAAGATCAGGAACTGCGATTCATATAGATCCACTTGGTACGAGTGCATGGAATACTCTTATTCAAGGGCATAAAAGGTAAATTCTGCTGAAAAAATCATCGTTCTAGTTGTTTTTTTTTCAGATGGGTTCTTATCCCACCGAATGCACCAAAAGAAATTGTTAAACCAATGCAACATGAGAAAGGAAAACATCCTATTGAGGGTATAACATGGTTTAATACAGTTTATAAAAGAGTTAGGTCACCATCATGGCCGAAAGAATACCCAGTTATTGAATGTCGACAGAATCCCGGAGAAACGATGTTTGTACCAGCAGGATGGTGGCATGTTGTACTCAACGAAGATGATACAATCGCTATAACACAGAATTATTGTTCAGTCGAAAATTTACATTTAGTTTGGCCAAAAACAGTGCGCGGGAGGCCTAAATTAAGTAAACATTGGTTGAAACGCCTGACAGTTGAAAGACCAGAAGTTTTGAATATAATACGAGCGGCTAGTGAAAATGTTACCAGTGATCTCAATGATAGCTCTAGCGATTCTTCGAGTTCAAGTTCTAGTTCTGATGATTCTAGCGATTCGGACTCTGGATGTGATGGAGAGAGTAGAATGGGCGGTGGAAGAAAGAGGTTAGCTAAAATCAAAAAATCGAGCTTACAAACTTTTACAGAAAAATTGGCCAAACTATTAACAACGACCAATGCCCTGAAAAAAGTAGCAGAAGTCATGAAACACGGGATTCATCAGCTTAATTCATATTGAATTTTCTACTAAATTAGTATTGTTGTTTATGATATTATTTCGGATACTAGATTTTTAAAACCCGATTCATTATTGTACTATTTGGTCTCAAAAATATAATTTCTTTTTTGCCGTGAGGAATAAAATCATAAGTTGAAACAACAAGAATCTTTGATTTCTGGACTATGTGAAACTACTTAATTGTGTCCTTTCACGTGGAAAACAAAACGTGGATCCACGTTTTGTTTTTACAAAAATAATACATTTTTGCGAATTGAATGTTAATAGCAGAATGTTACTTCATTTGCCAACTCGGTTTTCAGCGAAGAAATTTATATTTTGTTGGAAGTGTGACCGAAAACCTATTCAAAACGACGTCTTCGACGAAATTGTCAGTGAAGTTTATTTGAAGAAGAACTAAACAAAATCTGTAAAAATTAGATCTTATTTAAACTATTTATACAATATCGTATTTTCTTGTAAACCATAAATACTTCAAAAGACGAGTGAATTTCGTCAATTACCTCGTTAATCATTTGTTTTCCGGTGCAATTTAAATTACTAATTTTTTTGATGAAAGGAAGATATCGGAAATCAAAGCTGACTTTTTGAGGAAACACGCGTCTATTACCTCCGAAGATTCTTCATCGTCCTTTAAACTTGAAACAAAAATCTAATAAGACCACCCTTACGCAATCATATCCAACAAATCTGTCTTCCTTCATTTAATGAAATAGAAACTGCCCTGCACACATCGTTGGCCATTACCACCTTCTAACCAAAAACCGGTTCATTCCATCATTTTCGGCTTTTCCTTTTCACTCCCTATAAATTCGTGTTTTTTGCTGTTCCCCTCTCTCTCTTTGGGACGATTATACTTTTCGTATAATTCGTTGTTCAAATGAAAATTCCTGGGAAAATGCCAGACTCGGCAGTGATTGCCACCTGGTCTAGCGCTATTATCAGCATTACTGTCATCTCATTCTGTGCTTATTTTGCCACTACGGTTTGTGATGATATAAATGAATTTTTGGATGACAGTTTGGGACAGTTTAAAGCTGGCCAGGTAAGCGGAAATCTATTTTTTTCAGTAAACAGTATTCGAGTATTTTTCAGGAGCAAACTGATGACGCTTGGAATGAGATTATTTTCATGAATGAGAAAAAATTTAAGTCTCAATTTGTAGAAAATGTTAAAAGACAAAAAAGACACGATCTTCCGGCTCATTGCAGTAAGACATTTGGAAACCCTTCTCTTTCATTTTTTTAAATTTCAGATTGTCTAAACCAGAATCAATGTCCACCAGGTCCTCCTGGCCCACCAGGGCCAGCTGGAATGGACGGTAGGCCTGGTGAACCAGGAGCTGCTGGACCAAATGGAATGTCCGGAGGAGAACTAACGAAGCTGATGAGAAATGACGACACCTGCATCAAGTGCCCATCTGGACCACCAGGACCAATTGGTCTTCCAGGACAAGTTGGTCAACCAGGGTTACCAGGACGAGATGGTCAACCTGGCAGAAATGGAATCGCCGGAAGACCAGGACCAGCAGGACCGCAAGGAGATGTAGGAGCGCCAGGACAGAAGGGAAACCCCGGAACTTCAGGAAGACAAGGAACACCGGGAATACGTTATACTCCGGGAGAACCTGGCCCAGTTGGATATCCTGGACCAACGGGACCACCTGGAGAGCCTGGACCACCAGGAGTTGCTGAGGAAGGACCTGATGGGCTACCAGGCCCACCAGGTGCACCAGGAAGGCCTGGAATGCCAGGACCTATGGGTGCACCGGGATCACCTGGGGAACCAGGATTACCGGGATCTGACGCTGCATATTGTCCATGTCCGAAAAGAGAAGCATTTGTTGAATCATCTCACGTCGTCGAAGAAACGCCATCTGAAGTTGGATACGGTGATGGGGGAGCAAGTCTCCAAAAGCGCGATGGTGCAGAGAAGGAAGAGCCACAAAGTAACCAACAAGAAGGAACCGTCGACGGCGAACAAACTTATGACATTTTTAAATTTTTACAAATCTGAATATCGAATAAATTATCTAACTTCGCATACAAAAAAATATTTATGTAACAAAACAACGCTAAGAACTATTTTTACTAAAAAACAAATTCAATACCGCGTATTCCTTACATGAAACAGTCAGAAAATTACGAAGTAATTTGTCCGGGATGTTTATCTGCTCGATTCTTTCGTACTAAAAATTTCATCTTTCGGTTCATGTCTTCGTTGAAAATTGCTGTCGATGCTTCCATTGATAACGCCTTTCTTTGCATATAAGGTTTCTGATAGAATTGCGTTCGTCGAATGATTTTCAGCATTCCTTCAGAGTCCATCAATCTGAAAGATTGCTTTGAAGAGATTTACAAAGCATCGCTTTTTGAGAAATTTTTCTTTGAAAATTCGGCTCTATTCCAGTATAGGGGCCCAACAAAAAAATATAAGGGCCCGAAAAATATTTAGGGGTAAAATTTTTGTGTGACCCCTAAATTGGAATAATTTAAAGGAGGTTTAAGAATAAATAAAATGAGGTGTATATTCTTGTGATCTAGCTAAGCTAAATAGTTAAATTTTAAAAGAGGATTTATGATTCAACAATTATAAAATTTTACAAACTTTGGAACGGTTTTAATTTCGAGAACCAGTCATAAATGACTTTCTACATCTCTGAAACATGATGTTTTCCTCGAGGCTTTCAACGGTGTGATTTACAATAATTGTTGGCTTTTTTTTTTTGAAAAAAGATGTGTTATTTTAAGTTAAGTTGTCCCTAGTAGAATTTCTGACAATTTCACCTGCAATGGAATTTATAATTCATTTCACCGAATTTTAAAAAAAGGAAACTTCAGTCAATTGATGAAATAAAGAAATAGTCAATGATGTTATTCCAACTTGATAAACTGTATTAATAAAACTATCAATATTTAACACTAGTATCAAAAATTGTGAATTTTCTCCAATATTTGGTTAGAATAGTCTTAAAATTTGGAGTTTTATCCAAATTTTGAACTATACTAATCAATTCTTAAAAAATTTTAAACAACTTTTTTTCAAACCTCACCTGTTCAATAATCCAAAAGCTCCATCTACATCATTATTTTGAACCATGACAGTTCTTGTGGCGAACCTTGGGTGAGCATTCCAAATACCTCTGAACAACCGAATCGCGAACGGTTGGGCTAATGTACCTCTCCATGCCCATTTTCGGACCATCTCAAAATTGAATATATTTTATATATTTTGCCAGAGAACGTTAATTTCAGATTTATTCTATGGCAACAACCATTCACATTTTTCAGACACAAAAATGGAAAAAAAACCGACTGAAAATTTATCGTTTGTCAAAAAATCTCTACATTATATCGCAAGAAAATGATAATGTTATATCCTCTTATCTACTGTCTGCGAGCAGCGGCGCGAGCATCAATCTCTTCTTGGACTTCTGGTGCCAAAGCATTATCTGGTCTTGGACGGAGGTCATCGAGTCTGAAGAGAACGAATGTTGGGTAGGACATGAAAGCCACACAGATGATTCCGTAGAGGGCAACCTAAAACCTTAGTTAGATATTTAATTTGCTGGATTCATTATAGTACAAACCTTCTCGCTGATGGAAGTGAAACGAAGTGGTGGAGTAGAGTCAACTCCCTTGTGGAGAGAACGACGGATGAATTGTTGGTTTCTGGCAAGAGAGAGGATTGCGCGGTTCAACATTCTGTAATGAAAAGCAGTTAACCGGAGAATTACTTTTGAAGCGAAAGGGTAACCTTTTTGAAGAGTATATCTGATACTGAATGAAACAACGAAAAAAAAGCCTATTGGTGTATTTGATATTTTAACTAATTGTTTCGAAAAAATAGTAAATGGTATGGTCAGAAGATGTGAGGCGAAAATATTTCTAAAAAGATAATATTCACATTTAGAAGAGTGCTTCATGAATTTTCCGAGATCAATTTTGATATTAACAAATAATACAAAATAAAACTCCAAAATTAGGACCAATTTCCACTTTTGTCTTAAAAACATATAACTCTTGGCAAAAGTAAGATTCCGCATGTCTAACGATTGTTTTCTTTTTGTTTATGCAAACGTATTAACAAATATTGTCACTTCAAACTGATTCTAAAACGTAAAACCCTATAACATACGCATCATATTCACTTTTTGTTCGTTTCGTTCAAATGAAAATATAAACAATTTAAGGCATTCGTTCAGAGTTAAACGATTTTTTAAAATTTGTAATAATATTGTAAAATTACAGCACAATGAGAAGCAACTAAACAACACCATTCGAAAATAAAAATATAGTTTTAACAATTTTCAACAAGGTCTTGCACATTACTTATTTTTAACGAAAAATAGTTCTTAGTTGGAAAAAATTCTGGAAACGTTTTCACGTTATTTACAATTCAAAAATTTTAAAAATTGATTAAAAGTTGAAAAAAACGAGAGAACACTGCACTTTGCACAGGAGAGACACAAGTGATCAAAGGCGCAGAGGAGCGTAACGGAAAACAGCCAAATCGGTGCGAGACCCATCGCCTGGCAACGTGCCAATTTTCAAATACGAGAGCAGCAATAAGAACTTTAAAATTTAATTTCTTTTCACTTTTCAATTTAGTCTTCTTATCGGGGGGTTTTTCAGAAAATGTGAGTTTCTTTATTTTTTCGACGTGTGTACACTACATCTGTTTTCATACCTTCTTTGTTAAAATTTACTAAATTATTCTAAAATTATTTTTTTTAAAACAATTCAATTGCAGATGAGTAAAGACCCAGGTGAACCAATTTATAGATGTGCTGCCTGCAAAAAATTTAAAGGTGAATTTAAATTACTAGATTCAATTAAAATTAGTATGATCTGTTACAGGCCCCGAAACCAGCATAAAAGAGCACATCGACAGCGATCATTCAACAAAGTTCGAATGTGAACTGTGTCGTCAATGGTCTTATAACGAATTTGAGCAATTAACAAAATGTCGTGCAAAAAATCATAAAGTATTATTTTTATTTGAGTAATTGTTTGAAACAATTTATTTTCAGCCTAATTTGCATCCTCGACCATCTGAACGAAAGGAAATGCTGGGAATTCTCACAAGTTCCGTGAAAAAATTAGCACACGAATGGAAAGAAGATCAGGTACTTAATTTTTAAGCTATAAAAGTTAATTTTTTAAACATTTTCCTTTTACAGGACCCATCAACAAGTCACGAAGTTAAAAGTCCCCCGCAAACTGCCAGCTTTCAAAACGTTACGGAGAAGACGAATTTTAAAAATGTTCAATTTCGTTTTCAAAAATTCGTCAGGAGCTCGGAAGAACAAAATGAAACTGTTCCAGTCCACAATGAGCAGATGATTCAAAATGTAATGAAAAAATAAACATTTCATTTTAATTTTTAATTTAAAAAAAAGGTTTTTCAGCCTTTGATGATCTCACCACCACTACCGCCCTCTCAACTTCTCAGTATATCCCATCCTGTAAATATTCAACGTCCAATTCCAATTCACCCCAGTTCTCTTAATTTTCCAATTCCTGGACAAAACGTAACTTTTTCTTCGTCATTTTTGTAAATTAATTTTCAAAAATTCAGCCAAACTACAAGTCAGCATTCCACGTACCAGTTGCAAGCCATAATAGTACGGAAATGCCCGCAGGATATCAAAACGTGAATTTTTTATGTAAAATATTAAAATAAACCTCATTTTTCAGGTCTTGCCACCTCCACCGCTTCCTCCTCCACAATTGAATAATTTTCAGCAGGAATCCAATTTTTTGAATGTAATTAGTTACTGTTTATTATTTCAAAACCAATTTTCAAAATTTCAGCCACTTTTAATTAGTCCTCCGGCACCGATGCAGTATCCTAATTTTTCTGTCACGCCGAAAAGTTTAAAATCACCGTTGAAAGTCGATGTAAAGACAAAAATAGAAGTAAGTATCTAGATTTCTTTTTCAAAAATAATCATCTCAAATATATTTGTCCAGTCCGACGAAGATAACGAACTTGAACAAAAAACACCAGGAAGTGATGAAAAATGTGCTGGTTGTCACAGTTTCACACATGCGGAGGATCTTGAAGCATTAAAAGAGGAAGAAGAAAAAGCGAAGGCTCAGGCGGCTAATCAGAAAGCCCTCATGTTCAAGAAGAAGTCGCACAAGAATAAACAAAACGATTTTCGATGGATATGTTGTGATCATTGTTCTGCTTGGTACCATTTTTTGTAAGTTTTTTTTAAATTTCAATGTAAAACGTCGATTTCGTTGAATGTATTTGAAAGTCAGGATCTAGGATTTAAATAAGAAAATAAAATGAAAAATTATAAATCTTCTCGAAAAAATGTTTTTCAGATGTTCCGGACTGGAACAATATGAATACTATCTTTATGAAAAATTCCATTGCCCGAAATGTGTGGACGCAGCAGGACCAAGCATCGGTAAATTTTCACTGTGATCTAAAAATTTTCAAAATTATTTTTAATCCATTCCCAGAGCTCACAAAAGTGTCACCTCATCGCTATCGTTGGTATTCTACCGAGGAAAAAGATCACAAGGAAATTGAGGTTGGAACTGAAACATGGATTACGAAATTCAAGCTGAAAGAATCTCAATTGCCAGCACCGTAAGTTCGGTTTTTGTGACGTTCACAATTAGAATTTTTGAAACAGAAATGAAAATGAAGTTATGATTGTGGAAGACGGGTACGAATTTCATCGAAAATTTGCTCAAATGGGTGGTCCAATGAAATGGAATAAAGTATTTTTAATAAAGAAATTTGATGGTCTAGGGATGAAAATGCCAGAAAGTGGAACGTTTGACATTGAAGATGTTGTTAAATGCATTGGTTTGTGTTTTTCTAGTGTATTCAGTATTAAAAACTTAATACTTTTTGTAGGTGAAGATACAGAAGTGGATACCATTGATGTTTATAATCAACATACATTTTCGATGAAGTTATCAACGTTTGTGAAAAAATTCAGGGATCCGCGACCAAGAACGAGACTTTATAACTTCTTATCTTTGGAGTTCTCTGACAATGAAGCGTAATAATTAATTTACGTTGATTTTTAAAAAATAGAACAAATTTTAGCCTTCGTCAACATGTAGGAGCTCCGGACTTTGTTCGGGAAATTTCGATGGTTGACCATCTTTGGCCGGAATATGGGACAAAAGAATACGAAAGGGTTGTTCAGATGGAATATTTGTTGGAAGATAGTCAAAGGCCGAAAGTTGAAGAATTTTGTTTGAGTGGAATGGCCGATTCCTATACTGATTTTCATATTGATTTTGGTGGATCGAGTGTTTATTACCATATTTTTAAGGTGAGAAAAAACTAGTTATTGTTATCTTGGAGAAATTGAATATCATCTTCTTAAATTGATATATTAAAGTTCATAATTTTTTGTTCTGGCGATTTCTGAAATTTAATTTTAAAGCAAACACTTTTTTCAGGGCAAAAAAGTGTTCTATATTGCCGCACCGAATGAAAAGAACCTGAAAGCTTTTCAAGATCATGAAATATCAAAAAAGACGCATGAATGGTTTGGTCATAAGATTCCGGGAGCAGTTAAAAGGGTATTCTATTTTTTTTTTGCAATTCTCCTCAATAGTTGTCAATTTTTAAGGTAGTAATCGAAGAAGGCCAGACTTTGCTCATCCCGGCTGGATGGATTCATGCAGTTTGGACACCGGAAGATTCGTTGGTGTTTGGAGGGAATTTTTTGCATTTGGGCAATATCGTTATGCAATTGAGGTGAACATTTCTTGAGAGTTGAAAAGTCTTTTTAAAAAGTTGAATTTAAGAATTTATGAACTTGAAAATGCAGTCAGAAGTATTGTTCAGAGCGATGCGAAGTTCTATTTTCCGAATTTTGAATTTGTACATTGGTGCTATCTCAGAAATGTGTTGTTTGAAAAAGTGAAAGGTAAACATTTGAACTGAAAATATGTTTAAAAAATTCATTTTCAGAGTACAACGATGAGGCAAGTAGCATGTTAGATTCAGACCCAACAATGTGGAATGCGGCAAAATGTTTGTTGATTGAGATGAAAAAGTGGTACGATGCGGAAATGGTAAGTTTTAATTTTCATTTTAATAAGAATATTAATTTTAATACTTCGTTGCAGATAAAAGTGTTTAAAAAGGATGAAAGCAAAGAAGAAAAACTTCCACAATATTCAGACTTGGAGCATAAAGGGAAATTGCTACAAAGTTTTGAAAATCAGTATAAAAAGCAGGAAAGAATACAAAATGATATTGGAGCTTATAATGCAAATGGTGGAAGTGGAAAGAAAAAGAAAAGTGCGAAAAGAATGGCTAGCAATGATTCGTCAACATCTGATGCCGAATACGAACCATATCGAGAGAAGAAGAAGAAAAAGACGGTGAAGAGGGATTCGTCTTCGAATTTGGTATCGATGATAAATGGAAAGTCGGCAGAGAAGGTGAAGAAGGAGTTGTTGGTTGCGAAGAAAGAGGAAGTGGTGAGTTTATAGGTTCAATAGGGTCATTTGCATAATTCGGATTTAAGGGGTTTTCAAAAAAATACATTTTATCTCTGCAATTTTCGAAAATAAAGCTCTAACACAATATTTTTGGAAAGAATTTACTTTTTTAATATTTTAAGGATGCTACTAGATTTTTTCTGAATGAAAAAAGCGATACTACCGTAAATGTACCCTATTACACCTTTGAGTTTTGCGCGTAGATAAAGTATAAATTTTTTGGTTTTAGGAAGATGTTGAAGAAGTTCCAAAGGTGGATATCCCTAGTACTTCAACTGATGAAACGCCAAGGGTTTTTCATCATCCGTAAGTTTTTTTTATAATTCATTCGAGCCTGTAGAATTTGTCCAATTTCTCCCATTTATCTCATTTCTTTCCAGAGGAACGCTGAAAATAACAGTACAATTGGAAGCGAACGAAGACAAACAAAATGCGGTTCAAATGTTCAACGGTGGTCGAACATCCTCTGGAAGAAAAGTTAAAGTTAACAAAGATTTGGTTGATTATTGTGGAGATCGATTGAAATTAGATTGTGATGATGTTGAAGGAGATGAAGAAGACTTCAAACCGAAGTTGAAAACATTTGCTGAATACGATTCTGAAATCCGTAAGGCTGAAGCGAAGGAAAGAGGCGAAAAGGAGAAGAAGGAGAGGAAGAAAGGTATGTTTCTTGTAATCTATAAATGTAGTATTTATCGACGAGATAGTATCAACAGCGTTGCGTCTCGGGTCTAAAATTGAAAGAATTCTTTATTAAAGTAAATATCGAAATAAAATATTAGAGGCCGTAAATCTGAAAATCTGCTCTAAGATCACAAAAATTGTTAAATTTTCAGCCAATCCCACGAATAACGAACCGAAAAAAGAAAAGGCGCCAAGAAAGCCGGGTGGCGGCGGAACGGCAATGACATCCAGACAGAGATTGGCAAAAAAATTGAAATTGTGAATTTTAAAATGGAATAATTCTGAAAATGTGTGTATATTTTTCTCTTGGTTTTATTTGATTTAATAATTGATCTCTCTCTTTTGAACAATTCTTCCCCCGATTTTTATTGAACAATCAGGGATTTTTTTAGTATTTTTTAAATTTGTCCCACAAAAACTGCTAAAATTTTTATTTGTTTCCTGTTTTGGATCTTGTTTTATACTCCCCCCCCCCCTCTATATGTTTTAATCATGTTTGTTGTCTGTAAATGAACGTATTGAAAAAAAACAATGTCGTTGCGAAATGAATTGGTGAAGAATTTGTTCCAAATATTTTTTTTTCGAATCAAAATTTCGAAATTAAATAAAAATATTCTTCAAAGGATGTCAGATTGTGATCCAGCACCTTCAGAGCTTGGAACCAAAACGTTTTGGGATCAGAGATATGATTTAGAATTTCAAAATTTCGAAGAATTTGGAGATGAAGGTGAAATTTGGTTTGGAACATCAGCAGAGAATAGGATTGTTAAATATTTGTTGGATTCGAAGAGTAGAAAAGATTCTGAAATTTTGGACGTTGGATGTGGAAATGGATCGGTTCTGAGGAAATTGGCAACGAAAGGGTTTGAAAATTTGACGGGTGTTGATTATTGTGAGGCGGCTGTGAAGTTGGCAACGGGATTGGCGAAACAGGATGAGGTGGATGTGAAGTTTGAGCAATTGGATATTTTGCAACCGAAGATGGAGTTTTTGGAGAGAAGTTTTGATGTGATTTTGGACAAAGGAACGTGGGATGCGATGAGTTTGTCGGATGATAAAGGTTAGGTTTTGGTATTGTCAACTCAATTATTCTTGATCATTGCGTTTGGAAGGCTGCTCAACCTCACAGCCGCTCCGCACACACGCGACGCGGCTGCCCACACTCAGCACACTGGAAAATTTGAAAAATTAATTTTCCCGCCAATATTTCAGTGTTGAGTGGGAGGTCACCGCGTCGCATGCGTGCGGAGCGGCTGTGAGGTTTAGCAGCCTTCCGAACGCAATGATCAAGAATAATTGAGTTGACAATAGGAATTGGGTAACATTCAGGGATAGTACACACCTATGCTTTTTACCAAATTGAGTTTCTTTAAAATTTGGTTTTTCGTCTACCATGAACATTCAAACGCGCCTACCTAGAATTTCATAATGATTCAAAATTATTACAATGGTCTACACTGAACGTATAGAGAGAACATGAATTGGGACTTGAAACGAGTCAAATAGGAAAAAGAGCCCTTAAAAGAGTATGTAAACGTTATGGAAAATATGAATCGCTGTAAAATAGACCGTGAAATTATTACGACGAAAAAATAACCATAAGATTTGGACCTTGTTTTTTTTAGCTATTGCTCAGCAAAATTTACTTTCTGATGACATATTCGAATGATAATAATATTCTTTGTTTTCCATTATGATTCCAAGCCCGCGGAGCCAGCGAGCTCAGCGAAAATTCAAAAAATTCCGCCTAAAAGTGACGCATGGTCTTTAATTTAAAAAAAAATCACATCTCTTGTTAAAACGGCTTCCGTTTTAGCCCCTCTCGATATATAGGTTCTGTTTGGAATAGTTACAATCTATTATCCCACTTATAAAGATGAATTGCGGAAACTCGTGCACATTTTAATAAATTCATATTTATTTATTTCAGATGCCCGACTTCTTGGCTATCAAAATTTTCTGAACAGGACACTCTTGGATCGATTTGTGATTTTTTCTTGCAATTTTACAATGTAATTATATCCCTTTTTTCCTAATAATACTTATATCTATTTTTCAGAGATGAGCTGAAAACCCAATTCACGTCACCACATATCCAATTCGATTGTGAAGTACCGGCAGTGCATAGTTTTTCATTCGGTGGGAAACAAGGCGTCACATCGGCTGGAGCAGTCTTCCGGAAGATTTGATAATATCTTGAATTCCGCAAATAAACAAGATTCGTAATATGAAAATCTGAAAAAAAAAACAGCTGAGTGAAAAGCTAAAAATCCCACGGGATTTCTTGAAGCAATGGAGTTTTCACCTTGATGTTCACGAAAAAGCGAAGATTCGACAAAAAACGACAATTTTTTTGAGAAAAAATTGAGCTTTCCCCTGCCGTCTTCTAGCCTTTCGCCTTGTGAAGAAAATGAGAGTTTGATAGGAGAAAATGGGCGGCGCCCAAAGGCCTTCGTCTATTTTTTTTTTTGAAAGTCCTTTGGGAATTTTCAGGGCTTTTCCTTTTTTCTTGAGAAAAGCGAGAAGGATGTAAAGGAGGCCAATATGTATTTGTTCTACTACTACGTAGTTTTTTTTTGGTATATTATGCACAAAATAATTATTTTTTTTTCGAAAATGGAATTTTTTGGGTCGAAAAGTTGGTCGTCTTCCGGTGGCCAAAAAAAAATAAGAAAAGACAAGAAACGTTTCAAAAAAGATTAGGAGAATTGTCAGAAGCATGTTTAGTTTTACATGTGTTCTTTTTGGGAATGTTTTTTGTGTGTGGCTTAACAATTCGACATTTTGAATAAATCTGCATAAATTCATCATTTTTTTGCAGATTTTTGAAAATATACGGTATGATTTATTGGGAAAAAAACTTATTTTAAATGCAAAAAAAAATTAAAAAACATTTTCTGATAATAATTTTTAAATTCTTGGTTATTTGTTACCCTTTTTCTTTAATATTTAACAAAACTTCCATTTTCCATTTTTCTTTTCATGGCTTTTAAACTTCACGTGTTATTTTTCGTTTAAGTCTAAAAGTACAGAGATTTTAACGAAGAATAGTTTTACCAATTTTTTGCAGAAAAAAAATGATTTTCCATTTTTAAATTTAACCGATTTTGACAATTTTTAGAAAAAATCGGTTATATGGATTATTTTTGTGAATTTCAATTTTTAAATCTCACTTCGAGGTAAGTTAGATCCACACAAAAACGGTGTCACTTGGGAAAAAAATCTAATAAATAAAGCTCGAATTTAGAGATGAGCTGACTTTACATATTTTTCGTCTTAACTGACACCATATCTTTAAAACAAGTCACTTTCAAAAAGCAGAAAACTAACATAAATTCAATTCTCGAGAAGGAAGACGTCCGTTTCCCCCAATCACATTCCTTCTCCTAGTTATCCTTGTTTTTTATCGTATAAATCTTGCAGCACGGCATCGTATCAAATGTGATAATTTGATTGAATTTCTTGTCCTTGCGGTAAACGAGCCACCGAATGTCACTTTTGATTTTATTTTCCTTCCTAGGGTGTCCACGTTTTTCGGAACATAAAACTTGTTTAAAAAAAACGAAGAAAATAGTTTTAAATGTCCAAAAGCAAACAATAAATTCCATCGCTTCTTGAAATTCGATTCTTTTTGGTAAACGTATCATTTGGAGCATACGCAAATTGTTTTAATTTTCAGAAGAATATTAGCTCCCTCAAACATCTGAAAATCATTTATCCACTATATATATATTTTTTTTGGTTGTTTTGTTCCTCATTCCCTCAAAATTTATTTGATTATAGTTCTTTTTTCATATTGCAGACGGGGACCAATTTTTCTATATTTTCATCTTTCTAACAATGAAACCGCATTTATGTGATCAACCAATGAATTTGACAAAACGGGCATGCTGTCAATTGGTGTTGTTTTTGAATGATACCATCAGGGTGAGCCTTTTTTTAAAAATAATTTTCTTATTATCAATTCGGTAGTTTGGACTGAATCATGTGATTTGTTTTCCGATTTCATTTTTTGTTTTTTTTTTGAAATAAAAACAAATTCAAATTTATCAAAAAATGTACTACCAGGAAACAAAACAGCCATGTAAGTCGAGATTCAGGTGTAGATCTATAGCATGTAAAAACGGAAGATTACTAAATAAGTACAGTAAAAAATAAGAAAAAAGTCAAGTTTGTGAAATTAAGAATTTTACCATCAAAAAATAGCCACCAAAAGTTAAAAATGAATTTTAATTTTAAGAATCAATTATTTAGATGCAAATCCCCCAAAGAAACGTTTTTTAAAGAAGATATTCATATAGTTTCTAATATATTAACTAGTAGCGTGTAAACACGGAAAACTACTAAAGTTTTCAATATGAAGTTGTTAAAGAGGGTGTACCAGTCGATTGATTAAAGGAGGGCTTTACGGAGATAGTGAATGTATCTAGGATGAAAATAGACTTCATTCTCATTCGAAATCAGTTTTTAAAATGTTCTAAAACCACCTAGAAGCCGAGAAAACGCGCCTCAAAATAATGACCTAGAAAAAGTGGCCACCGGCGAAACCCAGTCCGCAGGCATGAAAAATCCAAACATAAATTTTAAAAAATAAATTAAAAAGAAAAAACATAAGAAAAGGACTAATATAAGCATTCTGCATAACTATTTATTAAGGAAACACGAAAAAAGCTGAAAGGAAAAGTTCGGCCAGGTTGCCCCTTTTTCTAGGTCATTGTTTTGAGGCGCATTTTCTCGGCTTCTAGGTGGTTTTAGAAAATTTTAAAAACAGATTTGGAATGAGAATGAAGTCTATTTTCATTTCAGGTACATTTATTATCTCCGTAAAGCCCTCATTTAAATACAAAAAACTCGCTCACGCCAATTTATACCATATCGTAATGGTTTTATGTTTTTCATACGAAGTGTCATCTGAAAATTCTTTTTTTAACTGAAGTTTTGATCTTCAGTTCACTCTAAAAAATTATATACATTCCCCCTTTTTCTTCACACCAATTGCTATTGTTTTCAATATTAATATTTGTACACCAATAGTTTTTATTTTGCAAAAAATAATAACAACGACTTCTTATTGTCCACCCTCGTTTTACTTTTTTCCAATGAATTATTTAGTTGACTCCGTTTTTTTGTTGTTTTTTTTTTCTACTTCTCCTTTTTCAATTCCTTATTTTTTGAGGGCGGATCCTAGTTTTTTCTCTCGATTTTTGAAAAAAAAGCTGAAAAACCCCCCGCGGGACCATCCAAGATAATTGATGAGTTTATGCGGAGAAGAAGAAGAACAAAAGAAAAATAAATTTTTTGTTATCTTGCAGGCTCCACCATGTACAGCATCAATGTTTCCATCGACAACGAGTCATGTGAGGAATTTCAAAACGATTTGAGGCCTTAAAACATATAATATTTTGTTCAGAAACCACCGATTTATCTTGTTGAACCGATTGAAGAACGAGAGGATCATTTCACATTTTTCATTGGGATTTTTATGTTGATGGTCATTGCATTAGGGTGTTCAGTGGCGTTGAGCAAGATAACAAAGCCAAAGTAAAGCAAAAATTGTATTTTTGTGAACTAAAAAGTGGGATTTCAGGGTTTCGATTGGATATAACAACTCCAGTTCTTCATATGATATTTTGATGTGGTTATCTAGTAATCCTGCAAGAAGGTATCCTTTTGTTTCAGAGTGCGGAAGCTCTCAGAAAGATGTAGTTAAAAGTTGTAATCCTGTAATCCTATTTATTTTTTGTGAATTTTTAATGAAAGAAAAGCATATATTCTGAAGAATTTAGAGAAGCTTCATGAAATTATGGAATTTTTTAGAGCCAGTAACTTTTAAATAATATCTCCAATATTAGCCAAAAATCGCAAAAAAATTATCGTTATCGTATCAAAAGGTTACAATCTGACACAATTTTTCGGTTTTTTCGTTAGTTATTTAATCAAAAAGTATCAAGATCTGACGAAATTTGGAAATCGTAACAATTGAAGATTTTCTGAAAAGTTAAAATGTTATTTTTCAACTTTGAAAAGTATTTAGTACTCTGGAGAAGTGACAATTGTATAGCAACTCCCGAAAATATTTTATATTCATTTGCGAAGATATATTTTATAAGATCTTTAACAAATTATTATGTTTTTTTTTTAAATTAGATTCCGAACGCATTTCGCATGATAGTGGTTAGTGGCTTAAATATTTAAATGAGCCGTTACACATTTCCAACGTTTTTCTCGCCGTTCAATAAAAATTCAAATTTTCAGAACTTCAATGCTGGTTATGTTACGATCAATGGCATGTCGAAGTAATCAACCTACGACACCAGACAGTAATGTATCTGTCGTCTCATCAAACGTCCCGTTAGTTTTTAGTTCCGAAATGTTATTTTTCGGAGTTTTCCCTTTTATGTTGTGCTGTTATTTATGTTATTGACTGAAAATATAGAAATAGAAAATTGGTGGCACTGAATCAATGTGTGAGAAAGTACAACAAAAAATACACATTTCGGCACTGTTTAATTGAACTTTTGGATAGTCAATACATTCAGCTTTTTCATTGAACAGTCTGGTTTCAACTGCCCCACTTTAGTTGTATTTTAAAAAGTCGAAAAAGAGTTGTGCTTTATCTTCCAGGAATTGTTGAACACTATTTCGAATACTTTAATTTTTTATTGTTGAAGGTTAATTATTAATAGTGTTGCTGTAAACCAATGTTGCGATATACTATGCGAACCAGTAAATATGCGCGATTCTCACTAAGATGCCAATATTATCAGGATCGTCGATGTAGAATCCTCAAAAATCGCATTTTTTTCTATATACCGTAGTTATAACTTCTAAGAACCCGATTCTTTCAGCCTCTTACCATCTTATCAACGAGCAACAACGACGAGTTCCACCACAACTCCAGTAACCCCTCCACCTCCATATTCAGTCACCAGTCCTCTGGTTACGTGATAAATAATGAACCCTTTAAAAAAATGAGATGTGTTTTCACTTCCCTTATTTTCTCACCAACGGGTGTATTAAATTTCGCTTTTCCTTAATTTTTTTCGATTCCAAATGAAGATTTTTTTTTGATGAAATCTGATACTTGATGTTTGGTTTTTTTGGAGTCTGTAATGTGAACTTGTTAATTTTCAGATACGCGACAGAATTGACGACAATTTACACCAGTCAGTATAGATAACAGCCGGCGGTACAGTATTGTGCAAACAAATGAAGGAATTGGGGGAAAGCAGACTGTTTGGTTTATGAGGTGAAGCAGCTACCGAAATACGGATTAGCTTTCTCTCGTCAGTTTCCCCCTTCTTGTCAATATCATACATATACTTTTGATTCGCACATTTTCGAGCCATTTTGTTTTGTTTTGGGTCCGACTGACCATTTATGTTCATCTATTTTTATTTTTGTTTGCTTTAGGAGTTATTAATTATTTTGAATGGGAATAATGTATTAGGTTTCGAGAAGATTTTTGAAATTATAAAATTTGATGTGGGATCGGGAGAATTTAAAACATCGTATTTCTGGTTTTATTGGAATTTATGCTTCATCGATTTTTAGGTACTATATTGCAGCAATTCAATTATCATATTTTCAGTTTATTTTAAAACCTAGTTGATTTTTTTAAAAGATAAAAATAGGTGGTACTCTCTCTTTTAAACGGATCACCATATTGATTTTTTGGCACCATTTCAAAAATCCTCATCGCTCATCTTATAGAAACCCTTCGTTTTTTAAAAACTAGTGTTAGTATTCAGAAATTAACACAGAAGCTAAAATTTCATGATTACGATTTTAACAGAATGCTTCTTCAGAATAATTATGTTCTGCCGCAGCTACCTCAAGCTCCCGATTCCGAAAAAGTTGTGCATATTTATGCTCTCCTCAAACATCTTGCTCACTCCCGCGATTATTACAAAACAACATTCCACAGCTTCATTCCACACAAACATTTGTTTGCTTTTCATAATTTCTCCACCGTAATCCGAGAGCTTACCCTTTTTCTTCAGAATCCGAATAATGTTTTTTGAAAGAAAAATTCTGCTCAAAATTGGTGGCGGTTTCGAAAAACTGAATGAAAGCAAACCAAAGGGTAACGGGGGGGGGGGGGGGGGGGGGGAATGAATATCGAATTTCCTCTGTGTCAATAACACCCATCGATGGAAGCAACATGCATCAGAAGCCTTCAGCTTGTTCTTTAGCACTGTGCTTCTCTTGCACAGCATCCCTTTATTTGTATATTTCTATTATGTACATATCAGAGCCCACTTCTCATTAGGATATATACACATTTACGTAATGTTTTATAGGTATACTGTAAAGTATCATTATACACTTTTTTTGGCTTGAAAATTGTGTAAATTCCTCAAAACAACATTGCTTGTTTACTTAAAAACAAATTAATTTCATTTTGTGTGGAATACATAAGCTTTTATTAATAGTTTATGACTAATTTCATACAAGTTTCTGTTCTTTTATTCAGACAGGCTTGTATCATTCTATGAGTAACCTTTTTTTCCATTTCCCTCTTTTTTCTCACCTCAAAAACTATATGTTCACTTTGAAAATGTGTAATTTTTTATAGTTAGTTTTAAAAAATTTTTTAAACACTAAAAATTAATAATGTAAAAAATCAATAAGTGTTCTTGATTTTTAACAAAAGAATTCCTAGCCGAATCTATTTAGATTAAAGTTTTCAAATAATTATATTGGATGTTGTATCCATATGAATATTTTATAATGTGGATCTTACGAAAAATTCTATATCAGAAACCTCTTTTTCAATAATCCAATTTCAATTTTTCCTTCACAACGCGATAAAACAATGAAAGAAAAAACTTCGTTTATTCAAGAGCAACATCTAACTTTAGTTTCTTCTATTTGCTTTAACAGTTACTATTTTTAAATCATGCTATAAAATTTCACTAAAAACAACAAAAGGTTTATGTGTTGTGTCGTTTTTTTTGGCTTTTTGTCAACCTTGCTGAAACCGATGCTAAGAAATGTTAAAGACAGCTGTTCAGTTAATTTCACCCTACCTGATCTTAGTTTCAAAAATTAGAGTGTTCACACATTAGTACAGTTCGATTTATGCGAAATCATATCGACAAACACACGAGTCATAGCTGCGGTCCAAAGATGCAAAAATTAAAATTTGAAATCCGGACCGTGCGGCGCGGTCGTGGATCTTGCAACGCGGTCAGAATTTGCGCAAAACACAATTATTTGAAAGTGGCTACATATTGGTATTGTTCTTTGGACCACCTGGGCTCTCCAATTTTGACTTTTTGCCTTGAATCTGGATTGTGTTAACTGACCAGATGCCTTTAAGAAAAAATCGTTAGCCTATTCCAGAATGTATGTGAACCGATGTATCGTAGATTTATTCTTGTTCACCGTGATATTAAATTCCAAAAAATCATTTTTTTTCCACAAATTGTGAGATATACAGTGATTTTTGTCAAAATCGAACTCCTTCCTATCGAATTCTCAAGTGTTAACGTATCATAGACCAATTTATCATAGGATTTGAAACAGTAGTTTAGAGAAAAAAACCTTTTAGCAAATATTTGCATCAAAAATCTTTCCCTGAATACTTTTCCACCCTAACTGAAACATTATATGAAATGAAGGAAGATTGATGGTAAATGACTAACTTTTTTGACAAACAATACCAATGGAGTTTTTTTCTTCTTCTTCTCATTTCTTGGTGGTGCAAGAAAAGCAGTGGCTGCACACAGTAAGCTAACAAACCATCCACTCGAATTTTTCTTTTTTCATCTATTTTTTCCGATTTTTTTTACCCCATTGTATCGTCCATTTGTGTTCTTGTGGTTTAGTTATGTCTGGTAATGTTGCTACAGAATTGATCCTAATGATCTCGGTTTTAAAACATTCATTTTTTTCCTTTTAACACTTTTGCCGTTATTTTTATTTAACTGATAACACCTTAAAACCCTATTGATTACAAAAAATAAACGCCAATCAAAACTAGAAAATTTTTTCTGATAATTTTTTGAATAAAAACAAACTCGAATGAGAAAATATATCTGGTTATTACACTTATTATTGAGCAGTTTTTCAGAAAATCCCATAATTTTCATGAACATTATCAAACAGTTTAAGCTTCATATTTTCAAATTTTTCATTCCGCTGATAATGAGAACCATGGAAAAAGTGTCGAAATTGTAAAACCCTATCAACCTACCTACAAAAAAACGTTTTTTGTCGGATTCTGAGAGAACTCTGCCCACGCATCTTCCTCCCAATTTGTAAAACAAACATTAGATTTTAAATGAGATGTGAGGGAAGAATGATAAGATCATTTATCGAGTATTTACTTCTATGTATGTTTTCTGAAATTTCATATTTCGACAGTGGTTACAATTAGTCAAACTCAAATAGAAACAATAGAAAGTAAAAGTGTCCAGATATAATGATAAAGTTTGAAGCTTTTTACTTACATATTTTTTAAAGGATGGCTTTATGGAGCTATTGAATGCGTCTATGATGAAATAGACTTCATTCTCATTTCAAATCTGTTTTTAAAATTTTCTAAAACCACCTAGAAGCCTAGAAAACGAGCTTCAAAACAATGGCCTAGAAAAAATGTCCACCGGCGAAAACTAGTCCGCGGGCATGAAAAACACAAAAAAAATGAAGAAAACAAAAATTAAAATTAAAAAACATAAAACAAAGGACTAATATAAACATTTTGCAAATAAATAGTTATATTAACGAAACACGAAAAAAGCACATAGAGCCATTGTTTTGAGGAGTGTTTTCTCGGCTTCTAGGTGGTTTTAGAAAATTTTAAAAACATATTTGGAATGAGAATGAAGTCTATTTTCATTTAAAGTACATTTATCATCTCAATAAAACTCATCTTTAAACTGTTGTCAAGTTAAACATTTAGGATCATCCATTTTCTACTAAAAGACCGCAGCGCAACCGCTCGCATTTGAAAATAGCACGACTGTGTTAGAAACTTATTTTTTCTGTGTAAGTCAAAAACAATTTGCATGCTATTTGAGTTGGCATATTTGAGTTGACAATAACTATTTGGAAGTGTGAAATATGTATGACAACTTTGAAATATGCCACGGGGCTCACACTGATTCACACAAAAAATGGGAGTGATCTGATCATAGCCAAGCGCTCCAAATTAATGTCCCATTTATATATTTTTCGTAAGTTTTAGAAATTAAAGAAGTTCTAATCCCGTTTTATATTCCAAAACGTATAAAAAAAACTAAGAATGTCTTAGAGAAGTTGTTCCCTTTCATGCCAAATCAGGCCGAAATGTGTTACTTTTTTCGAAACTTTTGTAACATTTTCTTATGTTATAAACTAGAAACAAGTCTGAATATTAAAAACTTGGTTTCCAAATTCTTTAGCATCTAACATTCTGAAGATCCCCCCTATTCCAAAAAATGTTTGCCCCAACAACTTGAGAAAAATTTGCCAATAGCTCAATAGATTCTTAACCGTGTGAAATGAAATGGCAAAACGATGACCTACACTTGAAAAATCAGGATTTTTGTTCTTCCGAAATCCTTTTTTTCCATGTGTCATCTCTTCTTCCGATCATCCCCACATCATAATCATTATGTATGTTCAAATAAGTTTTTGTCTCTGTTTGTGTTTCTCGATCTTTCCCGATGGCTCTTTCATTGTTTGTTCGAATTTTCATCAATTTGTGCCACTTTTTTTTCCCCGCAAAACTCCAAATTCCACCTGATAATATAACTTTTTATGTTCTTCTTTTTTTGGTGTTCCTTCAAAATGTACAAAACATCTATATTTTCCCAGCTTTTATGATCTTCCTATTTGCTCAGCTTATGAATAGTTTTGATGCAACATTTTTCCTTTCAAATTTGAAAATTTCTAGGATTGCGAACCTCTCAAAAAGGAGCCCTAAACATCTAATGGGTTTAAAATTTTTGGCGTTTAGCGGCCTGCTGCTAGCAGTAAGGTAATTCTAGTTAATTTTCCGAATCAATAATCCGAATCAATCGACGTTTTCAGCGCGTTCTCCGTTGAGAAAAAGTCCGTTGGAAGTGGATGTGTTGATCTTTTATGTCCAGACACTGCAATGCATTTTGGTAAATTTATTTCCGTGATCCGTAATTGCTAATTATTTTCTTTTTTTAGGACTTCGTAACTTGGTGAACGATGATACATTAAGAACGGATTCATGTACTTCATGCACCCAGTGTACTGAGAATGGATACAGTTTATGTCTTCGTCCACGTGATTCTCGTGCTTCTCGAGCTTCAGGAGGATGTAGTTGTGCACATCAATTGGCCGCCAATTGTCATAACGATTTGACACAAAAAACACATCCTGCCAATTTGACAATGCATTTGTATACAGCTTGTTATACGGATGGTGAGTATTTTATAGAAGAACTTTGCTGGCCCAATAAATGTTAAATGAAAATGGACTTAATTCTCATTCCAAATCTGTTTTTAAAATGTTCTAAAACCACCTAGAAGCCGAGAAAACACGCCTCAAAACAATGACCTAGAAAAAGTTTCCACCTGGCCTAATTCATAGAAATATGAGCTTTTTGCGAGTTATAATGATGAATATTTATTGATGATGCTTAAATTATTCTTTTATAAATGATTTTTTTGCATCTTTCTGGATTCTTCACTTAAAAATGCCTGCAGACTAGTTTTCGCCGGTGGAAACTTTTTCTAGGCCATTGTTTTGAAGCGCTTTGAGTCTCGGCTTCTTCGTGGATTCCAAAAATTTTGAAAACATATTTAGAATGAGTGTAAAGTCTGCCTTCACCACAGTTGCATTTATTAGCTTCTTAAAGTCCTACTTTAATTGTAATGACGGTTTTGAAAAACAAAAAACTCTGTCGCGCTGGCAATTTGCCAATTCATCAGAATACGCGATTTGGCAGAACATTTCTAATTTTCAAAGCCTGCGTTTGAACATCCGAATTGTTCTTTTTTTTTTATAAAATATCGTTTTTTTTTCAGCTCTTCAAAGACCGCCACAACCGCTCGCTGTCAATGAGAACTCTTCAGTTGTTGTTACAATTGAGCCATTCTGGCTGGAACCATATTGGAGACATTTGACCGTTGAAAACTTGACACTTCATTATAAATTCAATGTCAAGGTTAAAAAAACATTCTTTAAGTAGTATTTTTCTTATTACAAAGTTTCAGGTTCCGGAACACTGTGAAGGTGAAGTTGAATCAACCCCGAACGGAGTTCATACTTGTGTGGCGTCAGTTCATGTTGATCTTTCTGATAGTAAGGATAGTGTCTCGTCAACCAAAGACGAAGAAGATGATTATGAACATAGTGATGTGAGAAATTGTATATTTATAACGTGCAGTCTATATCTTATTTCAGAACTATGATCAATATGATGACGATCTTCCGCCAGAAGTCCAATTTGACCGTGATGTTTTCGCTGGGGCAAAAGAATTGGAGTCATATTACACCGCTGTTGTTCGCCGCCCACGTCAAATTAAACTCCATGCTCCAAAAAATGAGCAGATTCGTGATTCTCAATCACCCATTGAATCTGATCATTTGAAATTTGATTTGAAACCTGAGTTATATGGACTAGGAGAAAGATTCTATTCACCTCCAGAGGAAGAGCAGGAACCTGTGGCTATCACAACAACGGCTGCAACTGACACAACAACTGAAACTGAAACAAAATTAGAGAAAGATGAATCCGCAACTAGTGAAGAATTGGGCGGTACTAATTTCTTTGAAGATGATGCCAAAAAGGAAGCTGAAGAGGAAAAAGGTAAGTCAAACGAATTAGTGGTATCGAAAATCAATCTGGCATTTTTTAGCAGATGAGAAAAATAAAGAAAGTGAAGAAGATGGAGTGGTTAAAGTTAATTTGGAAGATATCGAACCAACAAAATTGAAATCACAAGAAGAGGAAGAAACTGAAACCACAACAACGACAATCACTACAACTGCAACAAGCACAGAAGAATCTGAAACTACAACCAATGAAGTTAGCAAAGAAGAGGAAGGAAAAGACGAAGAAGAATCAGAAGATGATGATGACAGTGGAGAAGATTCTGAAACAACTACAGTTGAGTTAGTCGAAGGAGAAGAATCGGAAGGAAACGAAGAAGAATCTGAAGAAACATTCCTTTCGAGATTTACTGAAAGCTTCGATTTTGATAGAGTTCGATTGGTGTTCTTAATCACTTTGGGAGGATTTATCATCTGTGTAATCAGTGCTCTTTGCTGGATTCATTGTGGAAAAAATTGTTGCAAGGTAAGGAACTCAAATCATGTAGAAAAGCAGTCATAAATACTTTTAGTTGAAAAAAAGTTTCGAAAAGGGCAGTTAGAAAAAACATGTAAAAAAAACTAACTTGAGCATGAATCTGTTGAGTTTTAAAAAAAGTGACAACTCGTCTTTAATTTTTTTGACCAGAATTAATGAAAATAGAAATTTATCATTAATGTGAAATGTTAAATCCAGTTTTAAAAAAATAGTGGCACAATGTCTTTAAGAATTTGTAATCTTTTTATTTGGAATTTGAAAGGTATCCTTTCGCAATTTATTTTGTGTCAGTTTTTACTCAGAACTTGTGGAATATAACTAATTAAATATAGAAATTTCGCGAAATCTTCATAAAATTTGAATTTTTTCAGAAAAAGACCTCAAAAACCTCAAATGGTTACCGCTATACGACAGCTAACCAGCCAACCCCGTTGGTGAGTCATGAGAAAGAGAGCCTTCGTCAATAATTCTCTTAGATTATTATTTTCAGAGCCATTTTTTATTTTTTCTCATTAGTCAAAACCCCCCTCTTAATTCTCTAATACGGTTATAATAGTTAGCCTAACACACAAGTAAGCGCACAAAAAAATACAGATTTTATTTTATATTTTGAATTAATTCTTATTTTTCCCTTTATTTTTCTAAGTGTATGCCATGACACCCTCTAATGTACAGTAATCCAATTCATCCCCAGATTTTTTCGGTGACCGTGTCTCTATGTTTTATTGTATTTTGATTGTTTTTATGCTTTATTTATGATCACGAAATAAATATTTTTCCTCGTTGCTCCATGTCTTTGTTCAATTTTTCATGTCAAAAAAACGTGCGCACGTGTCACCGGAGAAGTCGCCTACTAATATGAACAGGGATGTAAGTCTCAAACGTTCAATCAATATCCTTTCAGAAACCGGTGTCAAGAGCTAGTTCGATGGCTCCGAATGAGGTGCAGAAGTTGATTCCGGAATCTGAAGTTGTCGACAACTTTAGGTAATTAAAAAATGAATAGATAAGAGGAATTTGAAAATTAAAAGAGGGCTTTACGGATAAATTTACTTTAAATGAAAATAGACTTCATTCTCATTCCAAATCTGTTTTTAAAATTTTCTAAAACCACCTAGAAGCCGAGAAAACACGCCTTAAAACAATGGCCTAGAAAAAGTGGCCACCTGGCCGAACTTTTTCCTATGATTTTTTTTCGTGTTTCGTTAATAAATATTTATGCAAAATACGTATATTAGTCCTTTTTTTATGTTTTTAAAATGTTTTTTTTTTGGATTTTCCATGTAATAATGCCTGCGGACTAGCTTTGGTGGCCCATTTTTCTAGGCCATTGTTTTGAGGGGTGTTTTCTCGGCTTCTAGGTGGTTTTAGAAAATTTTAAAAACAGATTTGGAATGCGAATGAAGCCTATTTTCATCCCAGACGCATTCATTATCTCCGTAAAGCCCTCCTTTAAGTAAATTTATTTTTGGTTTAATATTTAGATATTGTCAAGATAATAATTTCTGGCCGCTCGTTTTGCGGAGTGTCGTTGGGAATTGCCTCGCGACGCGACCGCGACGCGCTCAAATTCAAATTTCTCAGTTGGTCTTGCACGTTGCGGTCGCGCTGCGAGGAAACTCCCAACGACACCCCGCAAAACGAGCGGCCAGAAATTTTTATCTTGACAATAAGAACATTTGCATATTTCAATCGAAGGAAAAATTGTGAATGTCTCAGGATAACAACGTTATTTTCAGATCAATAGTTCGTTCTGGTACCACTTTCAATCCGAACAAAGTCGAGCTTGGAATATCAGTCGGAATGGGAAAATTTGGTCCAATTTATCGGGCAACGTTCAGTTCATACAATGGATCTGTCCATGATGTTAATGTTTATCTTCTCAAAAGTGCGAATAAAATTCAAAACAACCCAACACTAATATAATTTCAGATATCACTCGCCTCTCAGACGATCAATTATCAAATCTAACGAGCCTTCTGAAGTCTAATATTTCTGCTGGAGCGCACCCGAACGTTGTTTCGTTATGTGGAATTACTCAAACTGGTCCAGATGTAATGCTCATGTGGGAACCATTACATCAACCAACTCTTCAAGGAGTTTTACGAGAAAGTCGATGTGCAAGATTTGGATCAGATCCATTTAATTTCGCAAGTTTCCTCTCATCTGAAAGATTAGCCACAATGGCAATAGGATGCTGTAATGGGTTGGAACATTTGTTGAAGAAAAATGTGTATCCATCCCATTTTTCAACTTCGAATGTATTGGTCGCAGAACGCGGAATCGTTAAAATCGGTGGTTTCGGCTTGGCAGAACATAATGCACTAAATATGGCTTCCGAACATCCACCATCAAAATTCCGATGGCAACCACCAGAACATTTCAAAAAAGACTCGATTATGATGTTGAATGAGCAGACGATTATTTGGTCTTTGGGAGTGGTTTTATGGGAGATTTTTTCACTTGGAGGAACACCATTTGTTTCATTGCGACAGATTCAAACTTTTATCGACTCGATGAGAGATGGTTCTGCCCAATTGGATACTATACCTTACTGTGGAGAGGCTGTGTAAGTTTAATGAAACTCTCGAAATGTTGTGTGCAATTTATTGTGACATGAAAGGAGGACTTTACGGAGATAATAAATGTACCTTAAATGAAAATAGACTTCATTCTCGTTCAAAAACAGCTTTTAAAATTTTCTAAAACCACCTAGAAGCCGAGGAAACGAGCCTCAAAACAATGACCGAGAAAAAGGGGACGCCTGACCGAACTTTTTCCTATGAACTTTTTTCGTGTTTCGTTAATAAATATTCATGCTAAATGTGCAGAATACTTATATTAGTCCTTTTTTATGTTTTTTTTACTTTAATATATGTTTTTTTTTGGATTTTTCATGCCTGCGGACTAGGTTTCACTGGTGGCCCCTTTTTCTAGGCCATTGTTTTGAAGCTCATTTTCTCGGCTTCTAGGTGGTTTTAGAAAATTTTAAAAACAGATTTGGAATGAGTCTGAAGTCTATTTTCATCCCAGACGCATTCATTAGCTCCATAAAGCCCTCCTTTAAATGCACACAATTTTGCAGTTCCCAACTTCTTTCAACCTGTACATCTCATTCACCCGAGGCTCGTGGCGACATTCGAACGATAATAAAACGACTAGAATGTATTTCAGCGGATGCTAAAGTAAAAGACTTTTCAAATATGGAAAATTTATTCATATTTCCAGGCACAAATCAATTTATGTTATCGCGAGGATTTTCCATATTCCCCAATCGTTACACAACTGGAACAACAAACCGAATGATCTTTTCTACTTGTTTGTTACACCAATAAAACTGTTATTTCTTTAAAAGTCACTTCATCAGATTGTACATTAATACCAATCGAAACAAAAAATTAACGAATTCTCAATCCGGTTCTTTTTTTAAAAGATAAATCCTTGAAAAGATGCGTTTTACAAGATATGGACAATTGAAACAATCGTGGCAAAAAAGATAATGGATCAGAAAACCGAAATATGCTTCAAGAGCTCATTAAGACAAAAATTGAAATGACCGAAAATCAACATATGGCGATAAAATCCGTGTACTACATATGAAGGTCAACATTCCGTTAGTGAAAGGAAAATGCGTCAAGCTTTTTCGGTAAAGGTTTCGTGAGGAAAAATCCTGTCATCGATAAGGGTTTTGTGGGGGTTGTTACAGAGAACACATGACATTAAGCTGAAAAAGTGTATTAAATTGGGTCGGTTTCAAATTAAGAAATATGCAGTATCTTTCTTAAATTAGACCAAATTTTTCATGTGTTTCGTTTGACAATATTGGTGTTTTAAATTTTTAAAGGAGGGCTTTACGGAGATGATAAATGTACCTTAAATAAAAATAGACATCATTCTCATTCCAAATCAGTTCTTAAAATTTTCTAAAACCATCTAGAAGCCGAGAAAACACGCCTCAAAACAATGGCCTAGAAAAAGTGGCCACCTGGCCGAACTTTTCCCTATGAGCTTTTTTCGTGTTCGTTAATAAAAAAGTTATGCAGAATGCTTATATTAGTCCTTTTTATGTTTTTTTTTCATTTTTTTTTTGGATTTTTCATGCCTTCGGACTAGTTTTCGCCGGTGGCCCCTTTTTCTAGGCCATTGTTTTGCGACGCGTTTTGTCGGCTTCTAGGTGGTTTTAGAAAATTTTAAAAACAGATTTGGAATGAGAATGAAGTCTATTTTCATCCCAGACGCATTCATTAGCTCCGTAAACCCCTCCTTTAACACATAAAAAAATTTAAAAAAAATACTGATGTGCACTTTAAAATCCATTTTTCAAATCTAATCTTCATATTACTCAACAGGTAAAGACAAACATCACAATCTTCATCTTTAAAAACATTGATTGCGTTCGGAACCCATATTCCCTCGTCCTCATTATCCACAAACCGTCCTCGCCCTCACCTTTCCTCCTATAAATTCTCATCCAAGTGTACATGTATCTTATAAATTCACCTTATGTTATCTCCACCACGCCATCTTTTGTCTTTGGTCCATTGCGAGCTTTCTTTTTTCACCTTACACAGATCTTCTTTCGTAAGAGATGGATGAAGGCATTTTTAAGGCGCGATGTCGTAATCCAGTCTCCCCCTCCCCTTTCCAACATAGTTTCAAACATTTTTTTTGCATAAACATTCGATAGACTTTTTAAAACTTTTGATCGTGTTTCAATGATTCTGTTCATTTTTGCAGATTTTTCAAATCATTCTCTTAAAATGTTATAAGTATTTTGATGATAATGTTATGTCCAAAAAAGCAAAAGGTTTGGAAGGATTGGTTAAAGGTACTCTAACACTAAAACTTAATTTTAAATAAAATCTTAAACAAATTCTAAATTCAGAAAAATTATCGATCGATTCGAATATGCCATGGTGAATATAGATTAAGTGCATTTGTACTTTTGATTTTATTCATATTTACTTTTTACTTATTATATCAAATTCAATATAAAACTGGAATTGAAATCATCCCAATTTTTCCTATAGATGACAGCGGTTTTGAGTGAGAATCTCTTTCTAAAATATCTACATTTAAATTTTTTTTAGTCTTTACACTGAAGATTTACTCGACCAAGTGAAGGTGTCTGAAACTGCTGAAAACCAATTAAAGTCTGGTCAATTACTATGTTGGACTATGACCACATCGATTTATCATAAAACTAGGGTAAGTATTAATTGGCTAATTATTTTTTAAAATTATTTTTTTTTCCAAAGGTGCCAGCAATAGCTGAAACTTGGCTCAAACGATGTGATTCTGGTCATATTTTTACAAATAGTGAGCGATTTTTGAATTCTAGTGTGCCGTACCACACAATTTTTGATGGGCTGCCTGAAAGTTATTACAAATTATTCTGGAAGACTAGATTGGCGTTATTGTATGTTTATAAATATGTGTCAAAGGATTTTGATTGGTAAACTTTTCATGTTTTTTTTATTTATAGATATTTTTCCAATTTGTTCTTTTTAGGTATTTCAAAGCAGATGATGACACTTATCTTATTGTGGACAATTTGAGAAAATTTTTAAATACCTTAGACCCTACAAAACCGTATTTTATTGGTTATCGACTAAGTAGACGGACTGTAAGTTGACTTTTCGGGAGCTCCCCAAAATATATCCCTAACAGAACACTGGATACAACGCAGGTGGCAGTGGTTATGTAATGAGTAACGCAGCGATGAAGATCTTTGCCGAAAATCTGTTCAACGATCGAATTGCTTGTCCGTATCATGAATGGGAAGATTATGCAATAGCAAAGTGCGTTTTCATTTATTAGTTATTTTAAAATTAAGAGAAACTAATATTTCAGATGTCTTCAATCAGTTGGCATTCTACCATTAGATAGTAGAGATGAACAAGGACGTCAGAGATTCTTACCATGGCGACCGGAACAACACTATTATGCTGATTTGACAAGATCTTTTCAAATGGATCCTATTACTGTTTGGGTAAATTTTTTCATATTCAGAATTTCCAAGAAGACAAAATAATTTGAAATTAGTTGTTCGTTAATCCTTTTGGCAATTTTCAAACTTTTTTCCTATTTTTCAGGGACCCGGGATTTATCACGAAAACCTTATAAGCATGCACCATTTATACCCAGACGAGATTCGATTTGTTGACGGTTTACTCTACTCAATTGCCAAAGGAATATGGAAAACGTCTACTCCTTTAACTCAATCTGAAACTGAGATGAAAAATGAAACATCAACCCTAGCGACGTCAATGGATGATACGCTTCCACCTCCAACAATTTGAACGAGTTTTAATTGCTATTTACTTTCTTTATTATGATCTCAATCTAGTCGAAAATTAAATCTTCAAGTTTTCATTTTGTCTGTAATCATAATTAAAGCGTCCAATGTAAATTCGAATAATCTGTCGGGTTCGCTTTGGCAAATGCGGCAGTCATTGACTCGATTTCTTGAACAATTGGCGGCGTTTTAACAATCTTAAAATGACTGCATTTTCGTAGACAGTTCAAAAATACATGGTTACCGCTGTTGATGCCTTTCCAGCCACGTATTCGCAAGTTGCGGTGTAATTGTTTTTTGTTTGAACATCGGCTTCCCAAAATAAGCTCTTCATCTGAAATTTTGTGAAAAAAAACGAATAATTCTTTGAATTATATATTTTTTCAATCGTGCAAAGTTTAAAGAACTCTGAATGAACTTTAAACTATGTCTAACAAATGAGGTATTTAGTGCGTTGGAATTGAAATTTGTTGAACCTACAAATTTCATAGTTTTGAGCGAATTTCGAACTTTGGCCTACGATAACTACGCTCAAACACCCAGGGCTTGTTAAAAATGTATAGTGTTCATATCTCAGGAAAAGCGATGCACCGGTGCAGTCCCATTTTGTTCGCGACTGCACCGAAATTTGTCCGGGACTGCTCCGCCACTTACACGACGCGAAACATTTATTTTTCACTGAATCGTTCAAATTTTGTCCGGGACTGCACCGTTTTATCCTGGTTTTGCCCCGGAACAAAATGGGAATGTTGTGGGCACAGAATAAACTGATATACGTTTTTTGTTCCATTAAAATGTAAATTTAAAAATAAAATAAATGTCTTAGCAACTCAGGGAAAGCAATGCACCGGAACATTCCCATTTTGTCCGTGGACAAGTCCCGGACCGTCCCGGACATTTACAGTTTTGCTCAAACATGTCCGATTTTCAAAAACTTTACTGCAAATGAAAGTGAGAGCATTACTGACCTCCTTAGTAAAATTTAGAGGCTCTAGCTGAAATCTTTGATACTGAAATATGCATTTCATTTTCATTTTTTTTTTGCTTATTTTTTGCTTTCCCTGAGCCCCTTGTTAGACGGTCTAACTTAGACCAGAAAATGGATGACCGAGAAAAACTGAAACCTTGTAGAAAAATATTTACCTGTGTAGCTTCAGTCGTTGTTAAATACTTTGACGCGATCGCTTTATTATACATATAGTTTATGTATTTTTTTAGTGAATATCTCATATGCAGAAAAGTGATCCCTTTATTCTTAGCGTATGTTTGCTTGGATAATGGATTGGATGCCACCAACGTGGCTGTAGGAGCTTTCTGAGAATTAAAGAAAACTTTCGCTGGAACTTCAAAAAAAGGATACCCAATATTTCAGAACCCAAGTGTTCAAAGCCTTCGTTGATGCGTTCAACGTTGTTTGCTTGTTTAATTGGGTAGTGAGCTGGAAGAAAAAACTGAAAAAACATTTGAATGAAGCTCTGAAAACCGTTTTAACATTCGCTGCAGCCGCATATGGGAAGATTTTGGCAAGTGCTGCTTGTACAATTGTATCCGAAGCAACTTTAACAATTGATAAAGTTAGAAGAATCAAGAGAGTTGGTCTCATTTCTGAAATTGATCAAAACTATAGTATAACGTATAGAAATCAAAGTGATCCGCCATTGGACTTTGTGCAGTGTTCAAAACACTTGCTTTTATACTTGGTTTTTGATTTTTTTTTCAAACCCTTATTGCCCTTCTATGATCTGCACTAATTGGCAAAAGGTGTTAATTCATTTTTTATATAAAAAATAGGTTCTAGTGTCTACAAATAATCCTATTAAACACCATACTACGGAAAATCATTTTATTCACTAATAATGTTCAGTTTATAAACTCCAGTGCAAATTGTTATAGTCTTTCGGGTTAGCTTTTGCAAATGCAGTCGTCAGTTCTGTTATTTTTTGGGTAATTGGCGGTGTTTTTTTAATCTGAAAAAATCAATAACATTTTTGAGTATTTTTGAAAAAAATATGTTTCCTTACCGCTGCTGATCCTTTCACAGCGACTACTTGACAAGTTGCAGTATAATTGTTCAATGTTTCGATATCCGCAGCCCAGAACAATTTTTTCATCTGAAATTTGAAAATTAAATATTTAAAAAATGGCCGAGTAACAGTAAAATCAAATAAATTATTATTTTCAAACGTTGTTACCTGTGTAGCTTCAGCTTGTGTCAAATATTTGCTCTTGATTGCTTGATTTGACAAATAACTGATATATTTTTTCAATGAATATCTCATATCAATGAAAGTTGATGCTTTGTTCTTGGCATACACCAGTTTTGACAATGGATCGGTGGCTACCAATTTAGCGGTTGCGGCTTTCTGAAATGATTATGGTATTTTTAGAAATTATTTGTTTACTACTTAGAACGTCGCAAGGTGAACATTTCTCGGAAAGTATAACAATTAAAGGATGGCTTTACGGAGATAATAAATGAAATGAAAATAGACTTCATTCTCATTGGTTAACTGTTATGTTAAAAATAAGGTTTGAAGCTTTTTACTCACATTTTTTTAAAGGAGGGCTTTATGGAGCAATGAATGCGTCTGGGATGAAAAAGACTTCATTCTCATTTCAAATATGTTTTTAAAATTTTCTAAAACCACATATAAGCCGAGAAAACGCACTTCAAAACAATGGCCTAGAAAAGTGGCCATCGGCGAAAAGTAGTCCGCAGGCATAAAAAATCTAAAAGAAATGAAAAAACATAAATTAAAAGGAAAAAACATTAAAAAAGGACTAATATAATCATCCTGCATAACTATTTATTACCGAAACACGAAAAAAGCTCGTAGATAAAAGTTCGGCCAGGTGGACGCTTTTTCTAGGCCATTGTTTTGAAGCTCATTTTCTCGGCTTCTAGGTGGTTTTAGAAAATTTTAAAAGCAGATTTGAAATGAGAATGAAGTCTATTTTCATGTTAAGTACATTTATTATCTCCGTAAAGTCATCCTTTAAAATACTGCTCTGTCATCTTCAACAATTGCATTGTTGAATATTGAAAGCAAATAATTCATACTATTCAGAAGATGTTTCCCAGAACATGTGCTACTTTTATATTATGCTCCAGTTATAGCCAATCTCCCAAAGTTGGACGCTCACCAATAAAAAATACAATTTTAAACTAAAAATTTATAAATCATTCACGAGACTTTGAGAGTGGCCTCAAATCACATCCAATCATTTTCAGAAAAAAAAAGAAATCATACCCAATTTGCCGTAGCCCAAGTGTTCAAAACCGTTTTCGCTGTCGCTGCAGTTGTCTGTTTGTTCAATTGAGTTGTAAGCTGGAAATATCAATATTTAATATTGTTCCTTGATATTCATATTGAAACCGTTTTAACTTTAGCTGCAGCCGCATAGGGAAAAATCTTGGCAAGTGCACCTTGGACGATTTGGTCAGCGGCTACATAAGCAATTGTCAAAAGCAGGATAATGAAGAAGACGGGTTTCATTTCTGAAATGTTCAAAATACACACGAATAGATTTTTTGTGAATGAACTTTTGAACGCACAATATGCCCAATTTTTGTACTACAATGTTCGTTAACAGCTTCACTTTTATACATGGTCTTTTTGATTTTTTGGTCTTTCATTAATCTGCATTAATTGGGACAACAAATGGGTGATTTTTCATTCATATGCTGAAAGTTTTGATTTTTTTGATTGATTGATTTCGGAAAAAAAGGTGTTCATGTCTAGTTTATGAATGAGTACAAAAAGTGGCATTTAATGAGATAAAACTCAAAAGGTGTAAGTGGATTAGGGTACAATTTTGTTCAATGTTCGTCGCAGAGAACAATTTGAAAAATTTCTTGGTTTTTATAGTTTTCAGTAAAAAGTTTCTAGTTTGATTTTGAAATATTAATATGTGAAAAAATAGGAAACATCAATTTATCTGTAAATTTAGTCTTTGAAACATTATTTTCAATATCTCATCAAATCGGTTATGCACATGATTTTTTTATGCAAATTAATTTTTTTGCACATTTTAAGTTGGATGATGTCTTTAAAGACAGTGTTTCAGTTAATTTGACCCTACCTTTCGATTCGATTTCGATTTCGAAAATTAGAGCTTTCTCTCATTAGTACAATTCAATTTATATGGAAAATATCGATTAATACAGCCTCATAGCAGCGATCCAAAGTTGCAAACATTAAAATTTGAATGCCCGCCGGATCGTGCGACTTGGCGCGAAACAAAATTTTTTGAATGTGGCTACATATTTCTTTCTCGACCTCCTGGACACCCATTCCAATTTTGATTTTTTGCCTTGAATTTAAGTCGTATTAACTGACAAGCTGTCTTTAAATTGAAGTTTTTAAAAGTTTACTATTTTTTCAACAATTTCCAGTGTGAATTCTGAAAGTCATTGTATAAACAAAACGTATAAATTTGACTCATTTTTCAAACACTTCAATAATAATACAGATAAGAGAAAAAATCGGAAACCCACCTACACATCTTTCTAAAAAAGGGTCTGTAAAGTATTTTATAGTAAGGTTGTTTGATGGTAAATTGCACAACATTTTTTGGATTAAATACTCCAGAATTCGAAATCCGACGAAGCTTGGGCATATTGAAATTATTTTCTTTTACTTTTTTAAAAATTATTGTTAAGTTAAAATTTTTGTATAATCCATTTTCTGCTGAAAAACCGCAGCTCAACCGCTCGCTGGTAAAAATAGCACGACTGTATCAGAGACTTAGATTTTCCGGGTAGATCAAAACCAGCTTGCTTTATACGCAAATTTTATGTTGACAATACATGCAAATTCTTATCGGTATGGAAAAAAAAAGATAAAAATAGAACGAATCAATAAAACGCTCTTTTATCACTCAAAACTATTCAAATTTTGAAAAAAGGTGTACTGAGTACTAATGGGACTTCATTTACTTGACTATTTCCCAATATTCACAAAAAATAGCTCAACGACACAATGGATTCTATTAATATTATTATTTTTCTTTGTCCAGAGTTCGTTCTGTACCTTTTTGTATAAGGAGAGTGAGGCGTGCAATGATACAGCTGGAAATCCATTGAATTGTAATTTATTTTAACTATTTCATAATTTATTTTTTTCAATTTGAGGTCCACATAATATGGTTTATTATTTCGAATGTTGTGCACATGAATGTTGTCTTCGAACCCAGGTGAATTTTTTAATAACTCGATTGAAAAATGGCTTTCAATATTAGTATTTCTTCGGGTTTCTGGTTTCAAATCCAATAATCTTAAATTTCAGATCTTTCCTGCAATTCTCATCGGATCAATTGCGCTTATTATGACAATATTTTGTATAATTTCGTGCATAGCTTATTGTTGTTGTAGTGAATGATGTCTTTGACTTATATCTTTAACATCATGCTTTATTTTGTTCTCTATTGGTTTACTATCATTTTTGCCTCTACTCTAAAAAAGTTCGGCGACACTTTTTTAGACTTTTCTGTAAATATTGTGTTTTTTTTTTTTGGTTTTTCTGCAAGAATTAAGCAAAACTTGTAAGTATTCGCCGAGGAAATTTAAAATTTGATACGGAATAAAATCCCATCTAACAAACGCTTATTGATGACAAGAATCGATCATTTTCCAGGCTGAAATTTTGTTTTTCACAATTTTAATGGGTCTGTTCAAAAATGGGTCTGTTTTTTTTTAAATTTAAAATATTCCGAAAAATTCACTTCAGAAATGGCATACCTTTTTAATTACAGTTTTCACCTGATAGTCGTCTGGGGCCGAAAAAGTAACATTTTGCAAAATTGTTCGTTTTTTCTGTCTTTTGGGGTCATATAAGTCTTGTCATGCCAACTGGATCAACTTGGGATCACCCTTGATCGTTTTCCACAAAGATTGACACTATTAAATTATTTAAAGGGACATATTCGTGTCTCGATGTGAATCACGTGAAAAATTAAATTCAAAAAATTCAGAGAAATTCCAATTTCACGGTACTTCTTCTGCATGAATTATTAGGTTGGGCAAAACGAATGAGAATCATTTTTCAAATCCCATAAGTCTCGACAGCATACTTAATTTAATTTTATGTCACAAAAAATCATATCGAGAGAAATATTCAATTTTGAAATAGTTCGCACCTTTAATAAAAACTCCTTGAAATTTCTAGCAATGCTCAGTTTAATTCTATTTATTTGTTTTTTTTTTGTCTTAATTTATTTGTCGATGAACATCTCAGAAAAACAACTATTACTTTCATTTCATTCTGCAAGTGACATTTTGTCAAAAACATTTCGTTTTCCATAGAACATAAAAAGACGAAAAAGTAACTGCGAATGTGAATTTGATTAATTCGACCTCGAGCCGCCGATTTATTTTTTTTCCCCCCGACAACTTTTCTTTTTCCTTTTTTTTCCGTGTAAGTGTGCCCAACTTTGTTTCCTTTTTTCGTAAACAATTTTCAGGATATTTTTGTCTTATTCGTTACGTCACAAGTTATCTATTTTGTAATTCAAAAAGTTAAACTACTATCATGATGAGCTGGAAAGGTTGACTTCTGTTCACAAATATCACGTGTTGCCGAATAATTACATGCATGATGATTTTATGATTTATGATCGTTTATGGGCGTATGTGTTTTTCCACTCGAATGTCTTGCACATTTATAATAGTGGAGGTTGGAATATAAATCGTTTCAATATTTTTATTTGTGAATGAAGTGTGTTTAGGTAGTGTTGTTTTTGTTTTTTTCCCCTATTCATCATAAATATTATCAAGAGGAAAAATGAATTTATTATTTATTGAATTTCAGCTGTTTGTAACCGCAGCAGATGGTCGCGCTTATGTCTAGAACTCTTAAAGGAGGGCTTTACCGAGATTATAAATGTAACTTAAATGAAAATATACTTCATTCCCATTCCACATCTGTTTTTAAAATTTTCTAAAACCACCTAGAAGCCGAGAAAATGCGCTTCAAAATAATGGCCTAGAAAAAGTGGCCACCTGGCCGAACTGTTCGTTAATAAAAATGTTATGCAGAATGCTTATATTAGTCCTTTTTAAATGTTTTTTTGGATTTTTTAGGCCTGCGGACTAGTTTTCGCCGGCGGCCGCTTTTTCTAGGCCATTGTTTTGAGACGTGTTTTCTCGGCTTCTAGGTGGTTTTAGAAAATTTTAAAAACAGATTTGGAATGAGTATGAAGTCTATTTTCATCCCAGATGCATTTATCATCACCGTAAAGCCCTCCTTTAAAGAAGGAGTAATACTAATTTTCGAGTTTTTTCAAAATACCGTGAGGAAACCCACTTATTTTTGGGTTTTCTAGACTCTGTCATACTGTAATTTCAGAATGCAAAAATTTCTCAAATGAACAGAAATCCTTTTCACACTCGTCTTCAATCGCAACGAACCTAATTTGGCCCCAAACCTAAAAAAAAATGAATGGAAAAATATCAATTTTTCATCACTTATTTCCACACAACTCTCAATTTTCAGGATATTTATTCGAAACTATCCAGTGTTGTTGTTTTTTTTCAACTCCTATCAAAGTATAATTTTTATTTTTCAAAAATCAAGAGAAAAACAAAAAACAACAGAAACCAGATAAAAGTGCAAAGGTGGAATAATAATAATAATAATGTACTTTGAGTTGTTTTTCGTTATTTCCTTTCGTTTTTCATTTTGATTTCAAAATTCATATATATTCATCTTTTTCTATTATATTCTCCTCGAAAAAAATATGTCTTTGGGGGATACGTTGAGAAAAATGTAACGCATGAAGCCCCTAAATCCTTTTCTTCTTCCTTAGAATGTGTTTATTTCACTTCAAAATACATAAAAATCCAATTCACATTCCATTTTTTTGAATATGTTCTTGTGACATTCATATCTCATAATAAAAGCGTATTCAAACATCTTTTTGTGCTCGAATATTCTATAGAATATCTCGTTTTTCATATTTTTTCAAAAAAAACAATCTAAACATTTTTCGATCGTTTTCACTTTTTTTCAGCACACATTTTCAAAATTAAAAACTATGTCGATTGAGCATCTTCGTGAGCAGTCGGATCGACGAAAGGTTTGACATTTAGTAAATGGTGTATCTTTAAACTAACACTCTATTATAAAATAACAATATGTTTTTAAAGGAGGGCTTTACCGAGATTATAAATGTCACTTAAATGAAAATATACCTCATTCTCATTCCAAATCTGTTTTTAAAATTTTCTAAAACCACCTAGCAGCCGAGAAAATGAGCTTCAAAACAATGGCCTAGAAAAAATGTCCACCGGCGAACGTTTTTTAAATTTAAATTTATGTTTTTAAATTTTTTTTTTGAATTTTTCATGTCTGCGGACTAGTTTTCGCCGGTGGCCCTTTTTTCTAGGCCAATGTTTTGAGGCGCGTTTTCATGGCTACTAGGTGGTTTTAGAAAATTTTAAAAACATATTTGGAATTAGTCTGAAGTCTATTTTCATCCCAGGCACATTCATTATCTCCGTAAAGCCCTCCTTTAAAGTTGTCAAATGTATCTTTGAATCGAAATTGGTCAGGGAGAATTCATTTGCCATTGAATTGTAATTGTGTGCCTTTAAAAAAGGCACACGCTAAAATTAGAAAAACGACAATATAAAATTCAGGTTTTCAAACAAAAATCAGGATGAAATGCGAAATAATATTCATTAAATTGTCAGAAAATCAGGTTTAAAATATCGCGAAAGTACAAGTGGTTTGTATGTTTTCAAATCAAATGAAAGTACATCTAATCGTTTTGAGCTAAGTTGTTTACATGTTTGTGACATTAATTTAGAACCTTTCTTTGTGTCCGGAAGTGTTGCGGGAGCTTCCGACTCTTATCTATTGATCCCTTAAGTTTTTTTTTAATTCTATGTTCTTTGTCAGCCTCCCGAAAATCGAAACTTCAAGAAAATCACGGGAGCTTCCTAAAAAATTAAAATAACTTCCCGGTTATCTTCGTCACGTGTTAAGAATGCGCGCTTAAATCCCCCGCTTACTCCTTCAAATCTTATTATTCACTTTTCAGAGGCTTCATGATCTGGTGGACCTTCGAGAAGAACTGCGAGAACTCAAAACAACCCTTGAAAGTGAGGAAAATCGTTTCATTGATGCTACTCACAAACGAAACGAAATCATGAGCAAAAACGAGAAAGACGACAGTGATAATGATAACGAGGATCATTTCCTCGAAAATCTTCGAATTTCCGAAGAAAATATTCATTCGCATCGACAGAAAATAATAGATATCGAAGCAAGAATAATCGATATAAAGGAGAGCATTCTGGTAAGTAAGGAGTTTCATTATTTCAACGTGTTCAAGCTTTTGCTTACAGAGTCTGGAAATCCTCATCAAATTACACGAGGAAAAAGAACAAACTGACTGTGAAAATAATCATTAATTTTTTAAACATGATTTCGGGTTTTGAATATGATATTTTGCGAAGTAATTTTATTTATTGAAATAAAAAAAAATTTTAAAAGAAAACACGAAATCCCTGAAAAACCAAGGCAAAAGCATAAAAAAACAATCGAAAGAATCATTGGGAAGGAAAAAGAAGAAGAAGAAGAAGCTCAACTATTTACAAGGGAAGTTTGTATTTTATTTTGAGGTCAAACATATTTCTGTACAAAATCTAGCGAATTGGAAAATTCTATTTTTTCAGGTTCTTTTTTTTTTGCAAAATGTACAAGATTATGAGTTTTGAGCTGTACATCGTAACGCGAAGTTGCGTATTTTTAGTGGGGGATTTATAGGATACAGAAATGTTTAGATATTTTGAACGATAAAAATGAAATATTGAAAAAAAACTAATCCCATTTACGACGGAGTGATTCCCGTTTTTGACCTCGAATCGTAAACCAATCGAGTTTTGGCTTGAATTCTTTCTTCAGAGCTGCTTTCTTCTGACGAACTTCAGTTGGTTTCTTGCTTTGAACTGTCGATTGAACACATGGCAATGGTGCCTTGAACATGATAGGTTTTCTTCTCGGAGAATACTTCGACATTTCTTTTAAATCACATTGACGTTGAACAGTGTTCTTCAGATTTCTCATGGCTTTACTGGCATCCTTTGAAACGAATCCTTTGATTTGGCTGCTTTTCGCCTTTTGAACATAATTAATTCGTCTCTTTGACATTTTTCTTGGGATCGTCATTGGCAAGTTTTTCTTTTCTCTGATTTCACATGGTGCAAATGAGCTGTTGAACTGAAAAAAAGAGAAATTATTTTTTTAAAAATGCCTTAAAAATTATTATTCCTCTGTTATTTTTACGTTCCGAATCTGATCATAATAGTTTTTTTAGTGAAATGAAACCTTAAAGCATAAATTCTTAATACTTTAATGACAAGGTGACACTTTCCGAATCATTTAAAAAATTAAACTCAAAGGAAATCCTTTGAGTATTTATTCGAATTATGTATTTTCATTCAATCTTTGGTGTTACTAACTGACATGATATCTTTAAAGATATGATACACATTACATTTATCTCATTGTACTCACTCCAATTGAGAAACTGACCTCTAAACATGGTTGAATCTTTGGTTTCCAAATTTTGGCGACTCTTCTCTTTGATGTTGGATTGTAAAATGGTTGAACTGCCCTGGTTTTAGATTTTGGTGATAGCTTCGCAGATCTCGTTGTTCTGTTGTTTTTCTAAAAAAAAAACATATATGTTATTTTGCCAAATTTTCGTTCAACTAACCTTGACAGCGTAAATTGGGAAGCTTCTACTAACATACTTATAGTTATTTCTAAACAAATGATTATTTTTTGTAATCCTTGGGGTGCAAATGTTAAGTGGTGGGACTGGACCATCATCATTCTGAAATAAATGGTTTGTTTAAAATATATTAGTGAATACATTTTTGATCCACCTTAGATTTCAAAACCTTAATCACGTTGTCCATAAGGTCTTCCCAGTTTGATGTTGAGTTGGAGTATAAACGGGGACTGCCATTGTCTCTTACAGTTTTGTCCAATGTTTGGATCTTTGAGATTTTCTGGAAAAAATAACGATCGATTCCTTGTAATATAGTTTTGGATTAAAGGCAGATTATAAATTGAATTTGAATTATATGAATTTCAACTTATAGTTTTTCACTTCATAGAAATTATGGAGATGCCTTTATGAAGTTTTCCAAAGAAAATACGACCAACCTTCGACTCTCCTCTATCACCATATCTAATGAACATCGTCTTCGCCACGTCACTTTTCTGATCTCTAACCAATTCTGCCAAATTCGACTCCTTTGGCCACTCTTCTGGAGCCCAGCTCTGCTGGCCAGGCAAATAATCCATAGAGGACATGTCGGAGTATTTGAATTGTTTGATGATTACGTATGTGAGTGATTGATAGATGGTCAGAGATGACAAAACAACGACAAGAAGGAATAATGGTCGGACTTTTTCAGATTGTGAGGTTTCATTGGTTTTTGGCTTAGTTGGGACCAATTCTTCAATTTTCAAGAAGTTCTCTTCTTCATCAGAAAGTTCTGATTGTTGAGTTTCGTCTTCAGAGAGCGTCTCGTCAATTGTCTGTTCCTCAATATCCGATTCTTCAGTCACAATTTCAACAGATATTTCCCTAGCTTCTTCTTGAAGCTCCAGCTCGTTTTCAGTCTCTGGCTCCTCTACTATTGGCTCATCGTCGTCATTTTCTAGTTCATCACTCGAATCAATCGAAAATTCGTTTGAATCTTGGGCATTGTCATCTTAAAAATATCTTTAAAATGTTGGTTTTCCTTATTTTAAAGATACCTTCAACTAGTGACCAAGAATCGGACGAAGATTCACTGTCCCGGCGCAGTCGAAAAGGCATCCGAGACTCTAAAAGAATTATTTTTTGCAAATTTGATTTTTAAAAAAATGAGAACTAAAAACGCTTCCAAGCAAGTAATAAATAGTGGTAATGAGCAGCTAACCCTATCCCTTTATTGTTGGTTTTCTTGTTGTAATACAGTTTTTTGAAGGTAAAACCAAACAGTCATATGATGCGTCCCTTTTTTTCTTACCAAAGGTCACTTCTTTGTGGTAATGGAAAAAAAGAGAAGAGAAGAGAAAGCAAAATGGAAAAATGAACTGGTTTAATGTAAGTCTAAAGCTATTCCAAAAAAGGGCGCATCACTGAGAGAAAAGGGCTTGGGGCACGTGATGGCTAATATGATGAAAGCAGATTTTATCAGGTGATTGAAAATGTAGGCATTCAATTTTTTGGCGGTCTACGTGTTTCAGTGAAGTTTTTTTGTGAAAAAAAAGGAAACATCGAAGAAGAAATTTAAATTGTTTCGAAACTTTGTAATATTTTTTGTGGCGCGTGCGACCGCGGCGCATTAGAGAGCATTTGGAAGGTGTCTTGAAGTGCAAAGTAGAAAAGAGAAGAATCTCAATAACAGCTCAGTTGACGGCGAAAATCATGTTTTGAATAAGGCACGACTAGACTGTCCTGCACAATTTTAATCTAAAATATATGACGATTCCAAGTATAGAAGACACATGAACATGAGTTATTTAAAACGATCCTGAAGAGTCGGTATTATGTCTGAATGGCAAAAGTGGACTAGCTGAATATTTTGAGATAATTATTAAAGTGTTTGTTTATTGATTTTCAATTGTTGTTTTAATCTATTCAGAATCACCTATTATTAATGAATTTCACAAAAAAAAATTTTTTTGGGCGCCCGTGTGTCCAAAACAGCTCCCGAAAGAGTGCCGAAAACAGGCGGTGGCAGTGCAGAGCGGGTCGTGCAACCACCTGTTTTTGGGATTTTCAAGGACCGTTTTTGGCGATATGAAGCTTTTAAACTGTTTTTTTTGTTGATTTTATTAATTATAGGTGATTCTGAGTCGATTAATACCAAAATCGAAAATGAGTAAACACTTTAACATATACTGAAAATACAAAAATGTACTTGGGTCATTATAATCATTCAGAGACAAAACTGTGGTGTTTTAAACCTTAAACTTTTTTACACCAATTATTTGCGTATTGTTTTTCCTTTCAATTTCTTTTCACAATATTTTTCCTTATAATCATCGTTTTTAAGTCTCGATGAAATTGATATTCGTAAATTTTTAGATCAACTAACAATACCTTTAATATTACTATTTATGGGGACCTTTGACAATTTCCAATCTAGAAAAGATCAGAAAAACATTTCAAAACCCGAATTACTATTACTACCTAGAAAATAAAATAATTAAAGTCAGAAAGCTACCAAACGAAAAAAAAAGTAGTCGAATTATTTATTTTCAGAAGTTGGACAACAATTGCTGAAAGTGAAAGTTTGATGTAAGAAAAAAAACAACAATAACTGGATGACCCATCCCTATGACATTGGACCAAACAAGTGCGGGGGTTGTATGGTGTTCGATCAGAGAAGAAGAAGAAGAAATGCTAAATGATGTGATATGAGGAAGAAGAAGAATGAATGCAAAGCAAAATATCAAATCAGCTGACAAAAAGCGATGGGAAAAAATCCATGGGTGGCACAAAATGATACTTGTTTTCTTCTCCTTGAATTTCGTTCTCGGATAACCAAGAAAACATTTGAAGCTGGACACCGAAAATGATAAAGTGTGGCTGAGTACATTTGAAGGAAAAAAGCTTAAATCGATTTTTATTGTATTAATAATCGCAGAAAATCTTGTTTCGGTATATCAAATATTTTCAAAAAGCCCTGTTCTCCTATAAAACTAAATTACGCACTCAAGATGATACAATACCGATCAGAATATTGTTGAATAAAATGCAATGATCATGTAAACCGAATCATAAAATCATATATTTCCTATTCTTATTGTCAACTCAAATATTCTTGATCATGCAAGTTTGTTTTGATCTACCTAGAAAATCTTAGTCTCTCACAAAGGCAGGCTATGTTTACCTGCGAGCGGTTGCGCTGCGGTCTTTCAGTAGAAAATGGATGATCCAAAATTTTAAAGTTTACAATAGGAAGCTTTTAGTGTGGATCAGTGTGAAACCCGCAAAAACATAAGGGTGATCAATTAATGAACTTTAATAGAACTAAAAATACTTTCCAGTTTGATCCACATTATTTATAATTGAAAGTAAATACTATTTATTGAATTCTGATCCTCTATTAGATCTAGTTATATTTTTTGATGAATGGGCCGTTTGGAGGAAACCCTTGCATTTATAGTTAGTTGAAGACAAACGATTGATTTATAAATGACTTTCGAAGTTTCATAAAATTGAACCAAAAATTTGGCTTTTTTTACTAAAAAAGGGAGACAACTTGAATCAAACCTTCGAAAGTTCAAAATGAAACGAAACGACGCTTTGTTATAAGTTTTTGTTCCAAAGAACTTCACATGAAAAAGAGAAAACAATTAATGATGTTAGGCGAAAAAAAATCGAGAGGTTGCGCAACAGAGAGCACCCAACCGGTCCACAAAGAAACAGACAAGGGGTTAGTTATTCAGGCGCCTGATGCCCTGTGTGTATGCTAACCTCGAAATAAATAGACACTGTTTCCGAGAGATTGAGATGGCAGAAAGGAGCGGGACACACGCGCTGGTTAAAAGTCATATGATCGTGGAACTTGAATATCATGACTTTTTTTAATGGAAATATTGAGCAAAAAATTATAAATTTATATTTTAAAAATCTTCTCTTATGAAACTACTAATTTATTTGAAATTTTCAACGTAGTTGATTTTGCAGAGTTTAAGAACTCTTAACAGGCTCCACGGTTCGATTAAAATTACGTGCCGAGCTAAAAAAAACTTTTTTAGAATGTCATGAATTGACCAAAGAAGAGAATTACCACCTGGTAAAGGAAGTACAAACTTTCAGCTGTCATTTCATTTTATTGAAAAAATATAGCCATTCAATTAAGTAATGAACGTCCAAAATTAATTTTCTTAAAGATAATGGAAATAATTTGGAAAGTGCTGAAGCACTGTTTACTGAACTTTTGTTATTTTGAACATAGACTAATTAATTAAGTAAAACAGAGAATTTGTTAAGTTGTTTTTGGACTGAAACATTTCCCTCTATTGGACCAAAAGTTTGATATTTATTTGCTTTCAATTGAGTACGCAAATTTACGTCATGGTGTACAGATTTTAATAGGTTTTTTGAAACAAGAGATTTACGTATTTTTATCAATAAATTCGCGATCGAAAGTTTTAACGACATGGTCCTTAATTTGTATATTATATTTTATGTTTTTAAAATGAAATTTTGAGGAAGATCCTGTCGTTTTCGGTCAAATGACAATTTATGAATAAGTCGCTTTGGAAGAAATTGTATGGATTCAAATCACAAAAAAAATTATTCACATCATTCAGGCAATTTTGTTCAGATTCACCTGTGTCATATTCAAAAAAAAATTAGGACCTTATCAACAAATATAAACGCAAAGAAATATGTGAAAAAAGCAACAGTAGACAAACATTTGCGCACCAATCTGAGCAGACACAAAAAACTTCTCCAAGGTTTTTTTTTCAAAAAAAAAAGAAGATGAAAAACGGAGAAAGCAGAGTTGGTGTCTTTCTTTTTTCCTGCCGACGACAACGGCACAATTTTCTCTCATTTTTCACATGGTGCCGTATGTCAGCTGAGAGCGAAGGATGGGGGGAAACAGCGAAAAGATCATCGAAATACGAGACGTTGCAGGGTTTTGAGCTAACTCGTGAAGAAGGGTTGGAAGAGCGAGACGTAGAAGAGTCGGAGAATAAATAAAGCGAGAGAGTTTTCGTCATAAATTCACAATAGTTTCATATAATGAAGTAGAATTGGAGAGTCGTAGGAGAAATTGATTTGTTTCTGTATCTGTTTGGAGTGGTGTAGGTGGTTAATATCAGGAATTTGTACTTGGTTCAGAGGGTATCTGGACCGTTGAAGAACATGTAAACAAAACCTCCTTAATGCCAGAAAAACTCGCAATTTGCAAGATGGGAAAAAGTAAAACCTACAATATTGTTTTCGTTTTGAAACCCTGGATAATGAATGCATGTGCGCCTTTAAACTGTTGGTTACTGTGAAAAACACAATTTTAATGGACCTATTCAGTTTGAAAAAAAAATACAAAAAATGTCGAGAAATTCAATGCAGAAATTGCAGAGAAATGTCGAGAAATGCAGAGAAATAGCAATTTCTCTGCATTTCTCGACATGTCTTTTTTTCGACCCAGACGGTCTTTTTGGGTCTAAATCAGATATTTTGGGCATCTAAGGGCCATTGGGACTCACTACTGAATTTTTGGTAAAATTTCCACAATCATAGACACGAAAACAAACATTTTCCATAAAATTGTTTAAAGGGACACAGATTAAATCGTTTGGGTCTTGAAGAAAACCAGTTCAAACAATGCGGAGAAATAGAAATTTCTCTGCATTTCTCGGCATTTCTCTGCAATTTCTGCATTGAATTTCTCGACATTTTTTGTATTTTTTTTTCAAACTGAATAGGTCCATAAAGAAACATTGTTTTGTTTTCGAAGATCTTCTATTTTTAATGAACCTGTTAACGAACCTGTTATTGATTGAAACGAATTTATTAATTCCGCATAATATTTTCCACTTTGTAAATCTACGTATCATTTTAAATTTTGTCCCCTACCCTAGATTCCTTATTCCAATAGTTATTATCACAATTTCAGCCAAATCGGTAATATTTAAAATTTCGCCATTGCGCAAACTGAACATTGGTCAACTATCTTAGCACACGTCTCTCAAAATGAAGACTAATTTCGCAACCGAGGTATTTTCGAATAATATAAACTGAAATGTTGTTTGAATTTTTTTAAATCTTTTTTTTTATCTCATAAGTATTTCATCGAATCATCTTTGAAATTATCAAATGAAGATTTTAAATGTCTTATCATATTAAACAGATCTAAAGAGATCTTCATTTTGATTAAATCCACAGTTGATAAGCGATAAAAAATAATAATCTTTGTCAGATTATATTCAAACTGCAAACATATACTTTTTAATTTCTGTTGAAACACTATTCAAACCAGAGGAGAACATTATTCATGGGAAAATAATATATTCCACATCGTTCGGTCAACTTACAGGATTTTTTCCACAAATTTTAAATATTTCGAAAATTCTCAAATATTTCTTAATTCACGTATTTCTGAATATTTCTGTACACTTGTTATCATTCCTCTTATGTCCATCAAACAGAACTCATGCACCAGTTTCGAGCAACCCAGTAAACAGAAAATAAGAGATCGAAGTGGAACACGGGGCAGAAATTGTGTTGTTTTTGAATTCTGTCTGCGTCTCTGACTTCCCATGATTCTGTTTTGTTTGACAGGACGCACTCTCAAAGCTCCTACTCTGTCAATCTAGAGAAAAATAGTATATTTTTAGTTTTTATTTTGTTTTTTTAGCGTTCTTACAATAATAAAAATTGGTTAAAAAATTAGGTGTCGTTATTGCGGCGAAAAATTGAAATTTAAAAAAAATTGATTTTATTGATGTTTTTAAATTCACATATTTGTTAATTATTTTTATTGCTTTATTAATTTAACGATTTTTTTTCATAAAAGAAAATCTGAAACTTTCGAAGATCTATCGAACATCCAACAACAACTGTTGTCTCTTTTCACTATCAATCGAATTTCTCACTCTTTTACCTCATTCCTTTTCTCAAAATTTTCTTCATTTCATTCATTTTCAGGAAAAATCTACAAGTCAAACTATGAGTGATTTGTCGAGCGAGAATGAAAATGTCAAATTTACCGGAACCGTTGACGATATTGAAGAACCACACGCAGTGAGAATTGTGGAAGTTGTTGAGGATACAGACCACTCTTTTGAGCTGAATACTGAAGCTTTGGAGAAAATTTTGTTGGATCCAAAAGTTGCTGATAAGAAGGTTCGTGTTAAAAATTATTTTTTAAAGAATAAGGTATAATAAACATTTTCAAGGTTGCCGTGATCGGTGTCGCTGGAGCATACAGAAAAGGCAAAAGTTTTCTGCTCAACTTTTTCCTCAGATATTTGACATGGCGATCAAAAGCCGACAAGGTTATGGGAGGTAATTTTCCAACCTTTTCAGAAATTCAAAAAAAAATCAATAATGTTTTATAGAAGTTGAGCTTGAAAATGACGGATGGATGTCGCCAAATTCACCGCTGAAGGGATTTTCATGGAGAGGAGGAAGTGAACGAGATACAAATGGAATTCTGATTTGGAATGAGCCATTTATCATGAAGGATAAAAATGGAGAACAGGTTATCATTACGTTTATTATGAAACTTTTTAGAAATATTCAAAAATAACAACAAAAAAACCAATCGACGAGTTAAAATTATTAATGTTATTTCTTTTCACAAAAATTTCTGAAATTTTAAAGATTGCTGTGCTTCTCATGGACACTCAAGGAGCATTTGATTCTCAATCAACTGTCAAGGATTGTGCGACAATTTTTGCATTGTCAACAATGATCTCCAGTGTCCAGGTACGTTTCCTTCTCTTTTATTAAAGGAAAAATATAAATTTTTAACTAAATACATATTACTTCAGATCTACAACTTGTCTCAAAACATCCAAGAAGATGATCTCCAACACCTTCAACTTTTTACCGAATATGGTCGCTTGGCACTGGAAGATTCGAGCGCAAAACCATTCCAATCGCTCATGTTCCTTGTTCGTGATTGGTCATTCCCATACGAGGCGGAATTCGGTTTCCAAGGAGGACAAAGAATTTTGGACAAGAGACTCGAAGTTTCCGAAAAACAACATGCTGAACTACAGCAATTGAGACAACATATTCGAAACTGTTTTGAAAATATAAAATGCTTTTTGTTGCCTCATCCAGGACTTCGGGTTGCTACTAATCCCAACTTTGATGGGAAATTGTTGGAAATCGAACCAGAATTCCAACAACAACTTGGGGTTATGGTGCCGAGATTGTTGGATTCTCATAGTTTGGTTCATAAGGAAATTAATGGACAGAAGATTACATGCCGGGAGTTGTTGGAGTATTTCAAGGCGTATATGAAGATCTTCGCAGGTGAATTTGCGATTTTTTAGAAATTTATTTAGAAAAGGTAATGAATTTCAGGCCAAGAGCTACCAGAACCAAAATCCATGTTAATGGCAACCGCTGAAGCCAATAACTTGGCCGCTGTTGCTTCATCTCGTGCTGTTTATCAAAAACTGATGGAAGAAGTATGTGGAGGTGATACACCTTACATGTCAACTGCTGAACTTTTGGAAGAACATGACAGATGCAAAAATGAGTCGATAAGAGAATTCAGAAATGCTCGGAAAATGGGAGGAGTGGAATTCAGTTTGAAATTTTTGGATCAATTGGAGAGTAACCTGCAGGTTTTTTCTATAAGTTTTAAAAAATATTTTCAAGGAGAATTAATTATAGGAATCCTATGAAAGCTATCTTAAAGTGAATAATGGAAAGAATTTGTTCAAATCGATGAGAACTCCAGCAGTGCTTGTTTCGTTGATGATTATTGATTACATATTCCAAGAGTTTTTCCAACTCATTGGAATGGATGGAATTGCAGGTTGGTTGTTTAAAAGCGAAGAAGATATTTAGTTTCAAAAATTTGACCTTTGTTTTGAGCCGATCAGAAACCATAAAGATTTTAATACCGTATGGTAATTTTATTATTCCAGGAATTTTCTCTTCGATTTTGGTCATTGTCATTGGAGCATTGAGTGTTTGGGCTTATTCAAGATATTCGGGACATTTGAGAGAGGCTGGATCATGGGTAATATCACAATTTCGCAACATAATCCAACGGTACATTTTCAGGTTGACGAAGCTGTTACGTATGTTTGGACCAATTTCATCTCACCAAATGCCAATCATTTGGGCCCACTTGGCGGTGCAATTCAACTCGGAGATGCTGTTTCAGGCGGGGGTGGAAATAAAACAGTCACCGCGACTCGCAAAAATAAATAATTGTTTTTGAGCTATTTTTGAGATAGCGATGACTCGTAGTCATAGATGCCCAACAACTAAACTCACGGTGTATTCATACTACTTTTTTTTTCTTTTTTTTTCTCTTTTACAATTCAGATTTTTGTTAGCTAAGGAACCCCAAGTCTCATGAACATTTTTTAAAATTTTTCAGTATGCTTTTTTTTTTAAATCCCTAATCTTTAAAATCAGAAAACTTCAATTGGGGTTTGAAGAGAAGGTCTGGCTAATCAATAAGAATAGGAATTTCTTGAAAACTATATTTTCGGACGTCTTAATGTTCTCATGTTCTTGAAATGCTTGGTCAGAACCTTTTCATTGTAAACCTATTTTTGGAGATTCGTGTGTTATTTTTTATTCAATTGTTTTGAATTCTTATATATATATGTTTTCTATTTATAAATGTACGGATAAATGTAAATTTTAAGTTTTATTGAATCAGATCACTTTTTTTTCGGAAAAGATAGGAATATTAAAGCTATGGCACATCAGAAAAATTACTAATCCTTAATTTGAGCCGAATTCTCGTGTACCCGCTTTCCAGACTTCGCATTTTCTTTTGTTTCAGAAAACGATTTCCTTTTATCGATTGATTCCGAAACATCAGATAGAATTTCATCTTGTTTTTCAATGGATTCTGTTGAATTTCTCTGTCTGACATGAAAATCATATACCAAATTTCCGTGTAACTCGAACGAATTTTGAGCAAAACAAGTTGTCATCAGATTGTTGAATTGAAAGGCCATTTTCTGAAAAAAAATGGAATCTATATTTAGAAAAAAAAGCAAAGTTTAAATGAAAACGAAAAAAAACAAAGCGACTCGGTCGATGAGCAGAAAAAAAAATTCCAGTTTACAAAAAACTTAGTTTTATTTTTTTCTGATAGGAAAATTTAGAAAATTTCAATGTTTTGACGACAATGGAAGGGACCGCAGTTTTTGAACGTTCTTAAAGGAGGACTTTACGAAGCTAAGGAATACGTCTGGGATGAAAATAGACTTCATTCTCATTCCGAATCTGTTTTTAAAATTTTCTAAAACCACCTAGAAGCCGAGAAAACGCGCCTCAAAACAATGGCCTAGAAAAAGGGGCCACCGGCGAAAACTAGTCCGCAGGCATGAAAAATCCAAATAAACATAATAAAGGACTAATATACACATTCTGCTTAAATATTTTTAAGGAAACACGAAAAAAGCTAATAGGAAAAAGTTCGGCCAGGGGAAACTTTTTCTAAGCCATTGTTTTGAGCCCATTTTCTCGGCTTCTAGGTGGTTTTAGAAAAATTTTAAAACAGATTTGAAATGAGAATTAAGTCTATTTTCATTTAAGGTACATTTATCATCTCCGTAAAGTCCTCCTTTAAATTTATAAACAGAATTGTTACCCGAAGTGTTCTTGTCAGTTCCATCAAACTGTCGATACGCTTCACTGCTTCATTAGTATCGTCGATTCTTGACTTTACATAATTTCTCAATAAATCACAATACCTCAAACGATAACATCGAACTATTTCTTCATCTTCAGATGTTATTTCAGATCCTTAAAAGCGTATTATATTGAGTTATAGATGAAAGTTTACCATTGAATAAAAGTATACATTTTAAGATTATAAGCTCTTTGAATGTTATATTCATCTCTTGGAATCTTTTCATAATATGAGCATCAATAACTTGAATATAATATTCAGCATGTTGAAAATTTCTGAGAAAAGAAGATAGTTCTACTCATTATTTGTAATTTTCATATTTTTTTCCTTACTTTATAACGTTCTCCCATACTGAAGATGTATCCTTTTTTCTGGAATAGTTGAAAAAGCCATAACTTGTTACCAATATCATAATAGGTGTCATGTTCACTTGTATAAGTTCATTCTAAATCAAATAAATTGTATAATTCACTTCCATCTGAGTTATAAAACGTGTCTTTACCCATTTTTACTTACCCTTTTTGTCATGTTCAATTGACTTAAATCTTGAAATGAAGATGTCCATTCTAAGAAATGATGAACATGACGGCACCAGTTCAATTTTAAATAAGTCTTCGGATCATCTAAAAACAATTCGCGTAGATAATCCATAGGAATTTTATCACAAATCGGCATCGGAAGAAGAATCGCATCTTCTAAAGACATCTTGATTGAGCAATGTTTTGGGAAAAATTTCGCCATTTTAAGAGCCATATGATTATCACAACTTTTTTCCATGTTTTCGAAAAGATCTAAGATGTCGAGATCGGATGAGAATAAATCGGAATCCAAGAATGATTGGATATAATTTCGACAATCGCTAATGTTTATCTGGAACATACTCTTTAAGGAGAAAAATAGAGTGATTGTGTAGAACAATACCTCCGATTCAAAATAATCATCCGAGAAGTATTCAACTAATGGAACCTCTTCTCTTTTGACATTATGGTAGCTGAAATCGAAGTCTCCTGTTCGTATTTCTCGCAATTTTCCGACTTCTAAAAAAGTGTGAAATATATGAACAGCTTTTTTTTCAATGGTGTAATTTCTCAACAATTTTATTTTCCTTGTCACATATTGACTTTAAAGGAGGGCTTTACGGAGATAGTAAATGTGCCTTAAATGAAAATAGACTTCATTCTCATTCCAAATCAGTTTTTAAAATTTTCTAAAACCACCTAGAAGCTGAGAAAAAGCGCCTCAAAACAGTGGCCTAGAAAAAGGGGCCGTCGGCGAAAGCTAGTCCGCAGGCATTATTACATGAAAAATCTTTTAAAAAAAATGAAAAAAAAAACATAAACAAGGACTAATATAAACATTCTGCATAATCTTTATTAACGAAACACGAAAAAGCTCATGCGAAAAAGTTCGGCCGTGACCCCCTTTTTCTAGGCCATTGTTTTGAGGCGCGTTTTCTCGTCTTCTGGGTGGTTTTAGAAAATTTTAAAAACAGATTTGGAATGAGAATGAAGTCTATTTTCATTTAAGGTACGTTTGTTATCTCCGTAAAGCCCTCCTTTAATCTTTGAAATTCAAATTTAAAAAACTATTTTACCATGACTGCCAAAATGTGAAAACAATCAAGGACCAAGAACTCAATAAATTTAACTGTAATCTTGTGAATGTTGTCTTTTTCTGTTTTCTGGACTTTTTGTGGTGTTTTTAAAAAAAAAATAACATTTCGCTGACACATCAATATATTGTTGTCTAAACTTTAAGAATTATATTTCCTTGTTTAGAAAACTAGTACTGCCACGTCATTTTTCGGCAAAGAATTTCTTTTCACAAAAAGCGGCAGTTTATTTTTCGAAATTTTGAAAGAATCTATAATTTGAAAAACAAACCATCCGGTACCATTTTTGCCTTCAAACATAACTTAAACCGACAAGCGCGACATTTTGCTCGTTTCCCTACAAAAAATATTTTATTTTCAATAAAATGGGTTGTTATTTAAACCATAATACATCGGACATCTTCCATATTTTTCGCAAACAAACCCTTTGCGACTTTGAACAGTCCGCGAGAAGAAGATTTTACAGCCACCACAAACAACTCCACCATAATGAGAAGTGGCTCCAGGGATGTCACAGACTTGACACTTTTTAAGTTTTTTAATTTGTTGTGAGGATGTTTTTCGCAGGGGAATTATAAGCTTTGATGTTGAAGGTTTGGTAAGCTAAAAACTGATAAAATTACACTGAAAATTGAAAAAACAGACTTTTTCGAAGCTTATCTTCCCAACAACTGGTTTTCTTTCGTTTTCTAAACTCAGATCCTTTGTTAAGAAATTCGAAAAAGCATTTGAATGTGAATCTTGAACTAATGATTCATCCCAATTAATTTCCTCTTTTATTTTTACATTCCACGAAGATTTCACAATTTCGGAGCTGCTCATTTGTGAAAATAGAAACTGAAAAATGATAAAATAATGAAAAACAATTAGTTTGCAAATCGCAAGAGGGCAATATAAAATAATTAGATGTACAAAAAACAATGTAATGTTTTCGAAAATATGAAGGATAAATTGACAAATATATTATTGAGTGGGGGGAATTGACGATGACGGATTTTGAATATGTCAGATTTAAAAATAATTCGATGAGGAAGAAAAAGAAGTCGGATTTTTTGCATTGGAAGATTAAAATAAATGTTGATTTGAAGCTTTTGTCAATGGTGCATTTTATTTTTGTACAATTTTAGAAATTTGTTTTAAAAGGTCATTCGACTTCGTACTTTATTTTGAATTTGTACTAAAAACGAATGTGTACTTTATTTCTCGGATTCAGGAAGAGAACAGGGTTTTGAAGGAAGCTTTAATTGACAAAAGAGGAAGTTTACCACAAGTAATTCGAAATTTTCTAAAATTTTGTGCATTTTAAAAAATTCACAAAATTTCATCTCTGTGTAGAGGACTGGACCTGATTTATGGATTCATCGATTTCATTAATAAACCGGATAAGGGTACGAACAAGGGATGGGCGGGAAAGACCTTCCGGGAAATTTTTCGGGAAATTCCGGGAAATTTCGGGAAATTCGGGAAATTCGAAAATTCGAAAATTTAACTCCAAACATTTTATCCAGATTTTATCGATTTTCCAACATCCAACGATAAAAACTAAAGGATAAAACAAGAATAAACGCAAGATTTTGAATAAAAGATTTTTTTAGAATCGCATAAATGAGTTTTAAAAAAATGAAAAATGTTAAGTTTCAATCTATTTTCTATCTATCATACATATCAATCAATTTTAGAAAAGTTTCGTTGGATTTTGTAGCTCGATCTTTTCGAATTTTTGATTTTCTTGATGTTTTTCTATTTTTTCTATTTAAAAAATTTCCCGCCCATGGTACGAACCGAGAACTGAGAAAAGAAAAGTTGAAAGTTTAGTGTTGAGAATATGCATAGATTTTTTTAAATTTTTATCGAATTTGAGTCCTTCACATTCATAGGTGATAAAATTATCCAATTTTATTTATCCAAAAATATTTTAATGATACAAAAATTAACCAATTTTTCTCGTAAAATGTATTTCCTTGTTACGGTTCATAGTAAATAGCAAAATTGTGAGTCAACGTTGTATCCAATTTTTAATTAACAAATTTGATTCTTAACAGTTGGAAAAACTTCATACTCAAAGAGAAAGTGGAGCCTGGCATAAAAATTAAAAATTGTTAATTTGTTAAAAATATGAAGAGTATGATGTCAGAATTGCGAGTAATTCAATCAACAAGGAATTTTTCTTGAGATTGCCACGTTTTCAAGATTTCGGGCTTATAGCATTGGTATACTACAAACTGTTTCTATTTCGTGGGAAGATTTAAAAAATACGTGCCAAAATGAGATTATAAAAAAGGGTGGTTATAATTAGTGGGACCTGTCTTTAAAGAAACATGGAACAGAATAAGCCATTTTAGGGAATCAGTATTCAAATATGATTAAAGACAGCGTGTCAGTTAATTTGACCATACTTGATATCAGGTTCAAAAAATTGAGCTTACTCACATTAGTAAAATTCAATTTATGTGAAATCACATCAAAAAATGAGCGCCTTTTCCAAAGTTGACGGTCCAAAGTTGAAAAGATCAAAAGAGAGATTTGAATGCGTACCTTTCCGTACAACGTGGTAGGAATTGTCGCGAAACACAATTACTTGAATTTAGCAGCATATTTGTTTTCTTTTTTCTCAAATTTTAATTTTGATTTTTTTTCAAAAAAAAAGTTACCTTTAATATTTAAAAAAAAACATTAGATCATTACAATAATTTCCAGAAAAAAAATTAAGGTTTCTTATAAATGCTGTAAATTGTTATTTTTCATAGATTTTCTCATAAAAAAACACTTGAAATTCCAAAAAGCAAAACACAATAAAATGTCTCATGTTTTGTTTTTTATTTTCTCGAAATTTTTGTGAATTCAAATTAAAAAATAACAAAGATTTTTGATTCTTTAATTTTTTCTTAAATTTAAAAGAATTACAATTTCAGAAAATCATCTTCACACGACTAAAAAGTGCATTACATGAGGATATACAAGTTTCAGCATACGAATAGGCAAGAATTGAAAAGAAACGAGTATATGCGAAGAAAAAATACAAATTAAAGTGTATAGATGGAAAACATTTCTCAAATAGGGTGTAAATTAGATCAGTGGCACATTTTCTGAATTTATAAAAAGCAGTCAAAAGCAAATCAAAAAACAAATGAGGGGATTTAATGTTATTTCGTAGATAAGCAGTTGATTTCATAGGTTTTCCAAGAAGTCTGAGATGTTTGGAAACGCTATTATATGGAAAAATTTAGATCATTAAAGATCAGAAGTTTATAAGACCTGGCAAATAAAAAAATTTTCTTGAAACAAATTATTTTAGCATATATGCATAATATGCATATGTGGTGTTTGATATAAGCATCATAGCATTGTTTTTATATATTAAAAAGCTCCGCCCATCCAATTTTTATGATTTTCATGTTTTTTTAATTGAAATATATAAGAGGAAAAAACCAAATTTGGAGAACTTTTATTCATATGTAAATTTAACGAAAAAATAATGAAGGCAACTAGAAAAACCAAGTTTGGACGATAGCACTTTTTTTTCGATTTTCATTGTTTTTAAAAAACAAATATTCTTCGCTTTATCATCCATAATGCTCATTGGGTAAATACTTATTGATTTTTGAAAATAAATCTGTAGACAGCTCGAAAATTAGGCAACAAAAACTTTGATAAGCTCGTCTCGTTGAGCATTGGATTTCACTTTCAACATGAGTGTTTTCAAAACCAGAAAATATATAATTAAATTTGAAAATCATATTCTGAAACAGTTTTTCTTTTTAAAAATCTCACTTATTTTTTAAAACTTGAAATATGAAGAATCTATTATGATGAGAGTCTGACCACGTGAATCAGGATTTGCACTATTCACAAAACTAGTATGTCAGTGATAATTTTCTCTTGAAAACAAGAACTCAAATTAGACGAAACAGTAAGGAACACTTTCTCAAAAATGCACAAGCGTAAAAATAAAAAAATGCAGAATATTGACACGGAATTAATTCGCTTGAGCAGAACTTGTATGTTTTGCTCTTTTAATCCCTGCGGAAACTCCCGTGAATAGAAAATGAGTCATTTATCAACACAAACAATTCTTGTATTACGTAAAAACCAAATAAAACTTGTATGTAGTTTAGAATATAAGTTTGAGAAAATAAATTCTACATGCTTTGATGTTTGAACAATTGTTAGTGCATATCAGCAAAATAAAAAGGGGTAGCCGATTTCTAAGAAGTGCACAAATCACAAAACATGTCTAAGGAAAATTCAAGAATTAGATATTGATGTTTTTATTTTGATATTTAAAAAAAAATAGAACTTCTGAAAGAATAGTGACTTTCAGTCGTTTTAAACGTATTGTTTTGATAAAGACAACAGGAAATTGAATTGAAACTCAGACATCACGATGGAGCAGCTTATAGTGAGATAATCGTCGACGTGCAGAATAATAATTGAGTTTTTGCAAATAAATATTTAAATTTTTAAGTTTAAATTTTTTTAAAAGATTTTAGTAACTAAGTTTTAGGAAAACACACAAAAAATACGTTCCATGGATATCATCAGAAACAAGAAAAACAACATCTTCGAAATTTCAGACAAAAGATCAAATGATGATTTTATGGAGCACGTGGCATTAGAAGAGAAAAAAATGAAAGACTACATATTTTTTCTGTGGTTACTAATTTCTCTGCACATAGTTGAACATATATTTATCCAAAAAAAAACAACAGCCAGCTTTACTTTAATATCATAGAAACGACAAGTTTTCTAGTGATATTGCGATAGTCAGAGGACAAAATCACATGTGTTTTGGACTTGGCGGTTAGCAGAAAAGTAAAGACACTTGATCTTCGAAAATCGTATAATTGGAATTAATTTCGATTTTATAAAATAGTATTTCTTGGCATTTTCGGACTAAACGTGTATCGAAAACTATAGGAAAATGTTTTTTTTTTCGTGAACCGAAATTAACGAGAAAGTCATTGGAGGAGTTATTTTATGAGAATTCAGAAATTATTATTCTTCTCAATGCAGTTTCCATTCACAGATCCTCTTTTTCATAAAGTTACAGTACCCATTTTCCCGTGAATGTTCCCCATTTCACCTCAACGAGACTTGCGTCAGTGTCGCCTACACTGACGCATATTGAGTTTTTTGGTTCTGTTCATGTCATCGTCGCGATTTATTTATTTCCTTTTTTTAAAATTATCCCTCCTGGTCAGAATTTTAACGAAAATCTTGTTCCATTGAATTAATGTTTTTTATTTTCAGTAGCTTCAACAAAATTATAAATTTTGTTAAGATCAAATTTGTACAAATCTAAATAGCAATGAGCAGAAAGTAAGTTTTAACATGACAATAAAAAAAAAATTAACTGTTGGTTTTCAGTATTCGCACATTCGGTGATCTTGGAAACGATGATCGTGACAGTGATAATGATAGCACTGGTGAAGGACCAGAAGATAATAATGGCCAAGGAAGACAACAAGATTTTTATGTTGGAAGTGGGCAACAAGTTCAAGGACCACGAGGGCCGGGATCCTCCAATCCGAATGATGTGTTCAGACAAGTTTTGAATTCTGCCAGAGCCAATGGAGCTGATGCGTTGACTCCTGAGCAAGCTGCTGCTCAGCCTGCAGGAGCGGACGGGCAGGAAACTGTTGTAAGGAATCAATTTTTGCTGTGTCTTATAAAAATATTTTAACAGAGAGTTGTGCTCAACTTTTGGCAAAACGGGTTTTCGATTGAAGATGGACCTTTGCGGGGATTTCAAGAACCTGAAAATTCACAATTTTTGAAGAATATTATGGAAGGGTAACGGTTCACTTAATTTCAACCTAAAAATTTTAATTTTCAGAAATCTCCCACCTGAGATCCAACGCCAATATCCAGGAAAAGTGGTTGATTTGCACGTCGAAAAAAAAGAAACGGAATACGTGACACCGAAAATAAAACCGTTCTCGGGAAGTGGTGTCCGTTTGGGAAACGTTGTTCCAAATTTGGTGGAGAATCAAGGAAGTAGTGCAGCCCCTGTCGCAGTCGCTACTACTGATGACGAAAATTCCAAAAACTTGGAAAACGCTAAAAAAGAGTTGAATGTTAATGCTGAACAGCCGACTACCAATGTAAGAATGTTTTAGAAAATGGTTAATAAGTTATTTTGTTTTTAGATCCAAATCCGTCTTCCAAACAATCAGCGAATTGTCGCAATTTTCAATCAGTCTCATACTGTTTCAGCTGTTCGTAACTTTGCCTGCGCGTAAGTTGTTGTTTTCATAATTTTCGCACTTTACAAGTGTTTTAGTGCACACCCGGAACTCGCGTTTTCCCCATTCCAATTGATGACAACCTACCCAAACAAGGTGAAAAACGCAATGTTCATTTTTGTTTTAATTTTATTTTTCTAGGTTATTGACGATGAAACCCTCACTTTGAAAGACGCCAACCTTCTCAACACGGTTCTTGCTATTAAACCACAAGCATAAGTCATGTCTGAATGTGTATTCGATCCCGATTGATTCTCCGTTGAACTAAATCCTATTTATCTATTTATTTCTCTTGTATTTATAAAAAAGAAATTCTTTTCATCGTCGTGATATTGTTTGGAAATGAGTTTTTACAACAAACTCTGAAATATTTTTAAGAAAAAAGCCCTCTTTTTTTTAATTAAATTAGTTTCCAGATGAGTTTGAAAGCTTGGTTGGGAATTGACAAAATCCAAAAGTTTGGGCAAATTGTCAAAGAGTTGGGCGGTGTCCGAGGTGTACTTAAGAAGAGATATTTGTAAGCGCTTTTTACATAAAACTTGCATTAAAAAAAAATTTTTTTTAGGATGGATGTGACTAGAGTTGGAACACATGTTGGCACTGATAACTTTGGCAACAAATATTACGAAAATAACGAATATTTTATTCCGAGGAATAGATGGGTTGAATTTCCGGATAAGGTTTGGTTGGATTATGATGCGACTCAAGTGCCGCCAGAGTGGTGCGTTTTTGTTCTTTACAAATATATTTCCGAAAAAATTTCCGGCTGTGAAGATCTAGAAGTTCTATCGGGGTTTTAAAAATCACTATTGGCCACAAAAACACAAAGAATATTTAAATTAATTGACGAAAATATAAAATATTTACAATCTATTTGTCTTGATTTCTTGCTTAACCACCGGTTTTAGGCACTCCTGGCTTCACCATATCACAGACGATACACCAGTTGTCAAGCCACCACCAACCCAAAGCTTTGTATTGGAGCACAAGGAAAATGTCAGCATTTTCCCGTAAGTAACCATCACTCTTTTTCCAACAAATAATAGGAATATTATAGAGAAAAGAAGTACATTCCGTACTCGACTACCCGCACCAAAGTGCAAGGATGGGAGCCAAAATAAATTCGACGAGCAGGAAAACCATTTTTTAAAGTTTAATCTTTAGAACGAAAATTTTGATATTTTTCTGGTACTTTTTTTTGTAAAATGTATAGAATTCAATAAATTTTAGTGACAATAAGATGTGATTTGAAGAGAAAAGTTTGGGGAGCTTTCGTACTTTAGAACGGGTTTCAAACACAAGTTTTTTTTTAAAACAAAGCTTTCAGATATTATAGGATGTCAGATAAAAAGAAGATTCTTTTTGTTTGTTTAGGTAATGGCTTTTTATCCACGTTCTAAATAAATATTCTGAGGAATTGTAGGAAACATTTGTCGTTCGCCAATTGCAGAAGCTGTTTTTATTGACTGTGCGAAAAAAAGAGGAAAACTAGACGAGTATGAAATTTTTCATCTTAAATTTTCAATTTATCGTTTTTAGTTGGGTGGTTGACAGCAGCGCAACAATAGGGTATCATACTGGAAAATCTCCAGATAATCGAGCGATGTCCACACTTAAAAAATTTGGAATTGATCAGTATAAGCACGCTGCTAGAGTTGTGAGTGATTTATTTTAGCAATAAAAAGTAAATTATATCAAAGTGCATGTATTTTACCGACATTACTTTCGTAATTCTCCCATTCACACGTAGTTGAAAACAGGTTTTTAAAGGTGGAGTGTCAGTTTAGCACACGATCGCTTAAGGCCAACAATTCAAGAAATAACGCACCTAAAATATACTATAATTAATAGATTTTCTTGCGCCAAATCCTAATGCAATTTTTAAATTTCTTGGAACAAATTGTTTGCTTCAGGTTTCCAGGTTCCATTTTTTTTAAATTATTAAAGACTGCCATGAACTAATTTTTTCTGGATTTTTGTCTGAAAATTTAAATGTATGCCATTGAAATTATGTGGATATTGTCCTTGATTTTGACAGCGATTCGCGATTTATGCCATCAATTTAATATTAAACTGTTTTTAAAATTATGTCGATTTCAAAAAGGTTCAAAGAAGGCTTTATAAAATTAATTGAAAACGGCATATATTTCGTCGAAAGAATGCAGCTCAATTTCACATCATTTTGTTCTAAAAGAATGATACATTTTTTTAGACTCAACCAAAAGATTTCCAAGAATTCGACTATATTTTCGGAATGGATGATGATAATATTGATGATTTGAAGGAGATTCAGAGACGTGCGGGAACAAATTCAAAAGCTAAGCTTGGATTACTTGTGCAGTACGACCCGGCCGGGGAGAAGGAGATTCCAGATCCATATTATAACAATGGAACGGCAATGTTTGAACAAGTTTATCATCAATGTGTTAGATGTTGTGAAAAGTTTTTGGAAGAGATTTATGGTCCACAATAGTTTTTCAAACGTTTATATTTTCTAAACATTTTTGTATTTTCTGAACATTTTGTAATAAAGTTTTTTTGTATAAAAATGTTTTTCCTCGATAGTTTTGGGTTGATTTGAGTGGATAGTATTCCCTTTGTTTTTTTTCTTAATTTATTTATAAGAATATTTTTCCTATGTCTAGTGTTTTCTTCAGATGGCCGCTCCTTCTGCCACGTCATATGTAATGTATTTGATTCTTCGAAGAGATTTAACGACATCTCTCAACTGGCCAGTAGGTGCGGTTTGCACGCAAGCGGCTCATGCTGCAAGTGCAGCAATGTGGATGTTTAGGTTTTTAGAGAAAAAATCCAAACAACAAAAAATTCGGAAGATTTTCTTTCAGAAATGATCCAAATACGGAAATTTACGCGAGTAACTTGGATTCGATGCATAAGGTTACACTAGGTGTCAATTCGGAAGAAGAAATCAACAAAGTGGCGGCAAAATTGGAAGAAAGGAAAATTGATCACAAAATATGGATTGAAGATGGATTTCCTGTGTGTATTGCGCTCAAACCGTATCCGAAAGAAGAAGTTAAAAATGCTGTTCGTGGATTGAAATTGTTTTAATTTTGATTTTCTTTAAATCTTTTGTCCTTGAGTTTTATATAAATTTTTATTTATGTTCCAATAGATGTATAATCACAATATGAAAGATAGTTATTGGAAAAGTTTACAGATCTTGCGATTTCCAGGGTTTTGGCCAAGTTTTCGGAAATTTCACAGACATTCCACATTTTCTCACTTCCATGGTTTTGTTTTCGTCACTTTTTTTTGAAATCAAATAAATATTGAATTAGATTTTTTTTATTTAGAAACCACCTTTATGATCTTTAATGGACCTATCCAGAAACTAAAATTCAATGCAGAAACTTGCAAGAAATGTCAAGAAATTGCAATTTTTTGCAGTCGATTTACGGGGAAATCTACGGTAATCGTTGCGAGACCATCGAAGAAAAACGGCTCTTGACCGTATTTTGGACGCACATCTGTGAAAGTTGTGAGGGTCTCGCAGCGAAGAGTAAGAAAATTTGATGTTTTCGCAACGATTACCGTATTTTTCCCATAAATCGGCTGCAAAAAATTGCAATTTCTTGACATTTCTTGCAAGTTTCTGCATTGAATTTTTTGCAATTGTTCGCAATATTTTTAGTTTCTGGATAGGTCCATAAGATTTTTAGGCTTATAAATGTTACGTAACAAATAAAATTTTAATATTTCATGAAAAATGAAAATTCTTACTTGCCAATGTTTAAACAAACGTTTAACTACAAAGAAACGTTAATAATTTCACATTTTCGACAAGAAAATTTGATTTTAAAATATTCTTCAAAAGTAGATGACAAAGTTCTTCTTATAATGTTCACATTTAACTTTCCCTCAAATATTTTCATCATCTTCTTCAACCCGAATGAATATAGTCATAACCCGAATGTTCACAAGCCTAGCATGTGTTATGCCACGTGATACTCTAAATGTCTGACTCTGACCCATCCCAACAACCAACCATTTCTTTCCATTTTTCCTCGCATATATCGCTCGTTTTGCATTATTTTTGCGCTCCTTATTCTCAAGCAACAAAAATTTGTTTTTACTTATCTTGTTGTTTGAACTTTTCGGGAATAATATGAATATTTTTGAATTTCTTGGATGATTTAGAGATTGTAGTCATTGGACAATGAAAATGCTGATTAAATAAATCATAACAAACATCGACTCGATAAAGAAAATGAAAAAGTGAGCATGCATTTTTTTCAGAAAACTACTCAAGCAAATCAATTAAATGAATCCTTTGAATTATAAGAGTTGTCACAATTAGAAGAGTTCTCTCAGGAAATGGTCCTCCTTCACACTTCCAACATTTTTATTTGGAAGTCTGTAATACAAAAAATCCGTGACTTTTAATGCATAACCTCTCATTCTCTTCTATTTTCCCGCAGTTGTATTATTGGTTTGCCTGCTGATGCGGCCCGCACTTTTTTCTCCATTTTCTTCTTTTCCTTCTATTTTCCACTCACAAAACGCGAAAAAATCGCTAGCAACATTCTGCGTCTCCAAAGTCTCCATCATGCTTCACTCCAACTTTTTTGTTTGGCGACGCGTCGCGACGAATTCGTTGTCGCGATGTCTAGAATGAGCGAGATTGAGCGGAGAAAGGAGTGAAAAATAAAGTGGAGAGAGAGGCAGCTAGGACTAGGACTGATCATCTGTTTCGTTTTTCGTTTTTGTCTCATTCTGGTCGATTCGTTTTGCAATTGCAAAAATGAAAGAGGTGCTAGGATGGATCATGATGATGTAAAAGTGTTCTATTTCTTTTTCGTCGAGAGAATTGAAATTTGGAAACAAATGAGAGAAAAATTAAGTTGTATTTTTATAGGAACATGAGTAAGTTCTTGTCATTTTTTGGTTATTATCATCATTATAAATTTAAAAAAAGTAAATATTCAATTTCAAGTTGTTCAAAGCCCAAACAATGAAACTGCCCTCTCGAAAATATACTATTAATTATAGGGTCAGTTTTTCAGTTTTATAAATCTCTAAAACAAATCTGATTTTTCGTATTACTTGAATTATTAAAAAATATAGCTTTTATATGTAAAAATCTAAACACCTCGTAGAGAAAGACTGTAAATAGTGAATCACTGCGAAGGTCGATGACGGAGAATTTTTAAAACACTATTTGTTTCGAAGGGATATAAAGAAATTTGTGCAAACATCAAAACTATAACTTGCACACTTTTATGTTCTTTAAAAACTACTTCTTTCTTTTTTTTAAGAATAATATTGTCAAGATAAAAATTTCTGGCCGCTTGTTTTGCGGAGTGTCGTTGGGAATATCCTCGCAGCGCGACCGCAACGCGCTAAAATTCAAATTTCTCAGTTGGTCTTGCGCGTTGCGGTCGCACTGCGAGTAAATTCCCAACGACATTCCGCAGAACGAGCGGCCAGAAATTTTTTATCTTGACAATACAATAAACCTTTTATAATGATGTTTATAAAAAATCGATGTTTCATGTTCCTCGTCTTTTTCTATGTACATACGTGTTTTTTTCCTTTTTCTTCCCCCTTCCATTTCGAAATGTTTTTCATTCCAATTTGGTGAACTTTGCTTCACCTGTACATATGTGTTTATTCAAATAACTATCAATCTTGGCTATTCTTATCAAAGTTTCCCAACTAAAAAAATTTTTTGTAGCATTTATCTCAAACTATCAGTCAGTTGACCAATCAACCAACGCCAAAGCATCTGCTGTACAACACCTGATTCTTCTCACCGATAATAGAATCGTATAATTTAAAAAAAAACATAAGATGTCATCTCCAAACTCTGGAAAGCGTCGAATGGATACTGATGTGATCAAGTTGTGAGTTTTAAATATTCAATACGTTTTTATGTGAACTGAGGAAAATAAAACAAAACAACCTCACTTGTTTTTCTCAAAATACACACACATACGCACAAAATAGAAAAACAGGGAGAATGTTTTGAAAACAAATATTATATTATGGAGTGTTTTGTTGATTTTTGAAATAAAAACTTGATGATTGAAAGTTATAGTTTGTGAAACGGAAAACGTCGCCCTGATGTCTATCTAAAATCTTATCAAATTAAATATGTGTATAATTTTATGATATTATTTATATTTACGCATTTTTCGAAAGGAATGATGTCTTTCTGAATTACAATAATCTTACATTTAAAGATGACTTAAATATAATCTGAAAGGACTTTAGAAGATTAAACGAATGCTCAAATTAGTAGTTCATGTGACCAGTTTTTAAAAACTGTAATTCGTAGTGAATTGAAGCTTTTTAGCTTTTTCTAAGTCATCGTTTTTGCCGCATTTTCTCGACTTGTATGCGTTTTTGAAAGGTTCTTGGCTCAATAAAGTCTTCTTTTAAAACCACTGGTATTTGTACCCTACAAATAAGTTTCAATCAAACTTTTCCAAATTCAACATTTCAATTTACAAATTAAAAGGGTTAGAAACTCTCCTTCAATTACTATGTGTACTTTTACTTTTATGCAATACTTCTCCATTGTTTGTTTCTTTTTCGTTTTTTTTTGTTCGCCATCCTTTTCCATGTTTTCTTTCTCTTCTTTTTCATTCAACTGTCCGACGCTACGTCTCTAACCAACTTTTTTTCTTTTCCCTTTCTCAGTGTCATTCACTCTCGATAGATTTGTGAGTTGAAATAAGCTCGTGAGACATCGTAAAACAGAAAAAGTTCAATTTTTTAAATTAATAAATAGATGAGATATATTATAGGATTGCGAACCATCATGAAGTCAATATTCAAGGAAATATTAGTGAATTTTCGGTCAAATTTCATGGTCCAAAAGGAAGTAGGTTTTAATTGATTTATTTTTTTTTTGAAAATATATTGTTCAGCTGCCTACGAAAACGGAGTTTGGAGAATTCGTGTTGATCTTCCGGACAAATATCCATTTAAATCACCATCAATCGGTTTTATGAATAAAATTTTTCATCCAAATATTGATGAGTCGAGTGGAACTGTTTGTTTGGATGTGATTAACCAAGCATGGACTGCTCTTTACGATTTGTCCAATATTTTTGAATCATTTTTGCCACAGTTACTCACTTATCCGAATGCCGCAGACCCTTTGAATGGTGAAGCAGCACAATTGTATATTCATAAGCCGGAAGAGTTTAAGAAGAAGTGCAAAGGTTTGTATTAAATGTTCTTAAAGTACAAAAATCAGAAGTTTGAAATTTTATAATGATGAAAACATAGTGTCCCTTATAAAAGTGCACAAATTAAATTAAATCTAAATGAACACGATTTTTATCACATGAAAAATGATGTAAAATACATCTATAAAATGTGGAACGATTTCATAAATATAGATAATAGGCGATTGATTATTTTTATTAAGGTAATTGAAAATTTAGAACAGCAAACCTAAACTGTTATATTTATTGCCAGTGTTCAAATTAGAAAGAGACGTTTCTCCGTGTCTAATATACTCCGGACACAATATCGGTACTATTTTCGCATAAAATTAGAACAAGAATGAGTAATTCATAGTAGTTTCAAAAATTTTCAAATATCGAGAAGCGCGGTGTGAAAAAAAGTGGTATTTAACAAAGAAACAAGGAATGCTAACGTGTTCACAACATTCAATTTTTCAGATTACGTTGACCGATATGCATCTGAAGAAGCTCTTCAACGTACATTCAAAGATAGCACAAAAGAAGAAGTTGTACAGGACGATGACGATGACGATTCTGTATCATCTATGTCTGACTATTGCCCAGATAGTGATGATGATCTAGTCGATCCGATGGAGTTATAATTTTTTGAATTAATTTTTTAAAATGTTTTAAAGCAAAACGATATTCAAATAACTTTCAGGAAACCCCTTGTATTTTTATCATATTTGTGAATTTTTGAACATACGTCCACTTTCAATTCAAAAAGCAATCTCCTGCTTTCATTGTTTTTAGAATATCCACTTCCTATGAACAATCCATTTGTAGATAATCCGAGTAGTTTCCTTGTTTCTAAATTTTGTATCAGTGTGCCTTACCTGGGCCCCGTGACCGACTGAAGTTCTGGAAATTTCCCATAGTCAATTTGTTGGTAAAAAAATTCAAGTGCATCAGGATATATGCGTTTTTAATTCCCACCATTCATAAATCTTTTTTTTTTTTTGAAAAAGACTTACTGCCTTACATTGTTGTCTTTTTTTCAAGTTTATCTAATAATTCGCCTCATTTTTAACTGGGAAAATGTATAGTTTTGTACATAGTAGTGCTTTGACATAATTTTTGTAATTTTGATTTGATTCAATAAAAGTTTTGGAATTTTAAATTTTTGTTCAATTTTCTTTCAATCAAACATTTTACTACTTTAGTACGCTCGCGTTTTTCATCAAAGTACGGTAGGTAATTTGTGCAGCGGTAGCAAGGGATGTTTGCGGACAATGAGTGGTAACGCACGCGCAAACATTGCGCTGTTTGACGGAGTTTTTGGTTGATTCTTTTGTTGTCAAATGTTTGCGAAAATTTGTGATTTTCAATGAAATAATATCAAAATTTATTTAAATTTCGTTTACTGAATTTATTTAATTTTTTCAATTAATTGTTTTACTTAGAAAAAATAAGAATTGATTTTCTCTAATCGATACTTTTTTTAGAAGCTTTAACATGGATTCTTTTGTACTCAACGGAAACTTTCGCATTTTATTTGCCCTTATCCTTATATTTTCATAGAAATTTTATCTGCCTTACTTATCATTTTTAAGGATAAATTATGGCCTCAGACGAGGAAGAAGATTTCACTGATCTCCAAATCACACAAAATCGGAAACAAAAGAAAGCTGGAGGATGGCAGAGTCTTGGTCTAGACCATACGGTTTATAAAGCGATTGAGAAAAAGGGATTCAATCAGCCTACACCGATTCAGGTTTGACAAAATTAAAAAAAAAAACAATTAATTAATTATATTTTTTAGAGAAAGACAATTCCTTGCATTCTCGACGGCAAGGATGTTGTTGCTATGTCAAGAACCGGATCAGGAAAAACAGCCGCTTTTGTTATTCCAATGCTTCAAAAATTGAAACGAAGAGATACGAAGGGTATCAGAGCACTTATGGTGTCACCTACCAGGGAGTTGGCGTTACAGACATTTAAAGTTGTTAAAGAGGTATGAATACTTATCGCGAATTTGATGAAATGAAAATAATATTAGCTTGGACGTTTCACCGGTCTTCGATGTGCATGCCTTGTCGGAGGAGACGCGCTCGAAGAGCAGTTCTCAACAATTCATGAAAATCCAGACATGTAAATTAATCAATACGACATTTTTATAAATTATTTGAGCTATTTCAGCCTTCTTGCCACCCCTGGTCGACTTTTACATGTTATTGTTGAAATGGACCTTCGTTTATCATTTGTCCAATATGTGGTTTTCGATGAAGCTGATAGACTCTTCGAAATGGGTTTTCAGGACCAATTAACTGTGGGTGTTCAATAACTTGGCTTATGAAAAATATAATTTTTTAGGAAACATTGAAACGTATTCCTGAAAGTCGCCAAACATTGCTTTTCTCGGCAACATTGCCAAAAATGCTCGTTGATTTTGCAAAAGCTGGATTAACAGATCCAATGTTAGGTTGGTTTCATGTAATCGAAACATTAAAAACAAACATGATTCTATAGTTCGCCTTGATGTCGATGAAAAGGTTAGTGACAAGTTATCAATGGTTTTCTGCATGTGTCGACCTGATGAAAAACTTTTCGCTTTATTACATTTATGCAGGTAAGCTCTTAAATCTCGCGTCTTCTCTGAATTCTGTCCTATTCAGAAGAATGAATGCTGAAAACAAACAAACTGTCGTCTTTTGTGCAACAATGAAACATGTCGAATACGTGGTCGGAATTCTCCATCGTGCTGGAATCGATTGCTCATTCGTCTATTCACAACTAGACGCAACAGCCAGAAAATTGAATATTCAAAAGTTTCACGAAAAACAGAACAATATTCTGGTTGTTACCGATGTTGCTGCAAGAGGAGTTGATATTCCACTTTTGGACACTGTTATAAATTTACATTTTCCACCAAAAGCTAAATTATTCGTTCATCGTGTTGGAAGAGTTGCGCGAGCTGGAAGAAGTGGAACAGCCATTTCTTTGATTGCAAATGATGAGTTGCCATATTTGGCTGATTTGTTCTTGTTTCTGGGAAAACCAATTAATTTTGCAAAAGACAACAGTGTTTATAATGGTAAGAAAAAACACAACAACATAATTAATGATTTTTTTCGTATAGAAACTGAAACATTGATTGGTCGAGTTCCTGAGACAATTGTCAGCTTGGAAACTGAATTCTTCAACTCTATTCATGATAATAATGAAGACATGGTAATTTATCGAGCAAATTTCGAAATAGAGTAAGTTTTCAGCTTGACTTGAGGCAAAAGGCTACAAATGCAATGCAAAAGTATACTCGAACACGTCCACCACCATCAGCAGAATCAGCTAGAAGAGTTAAACAAGATTTGAGGTTTTTTTTTGAAATATTCTGTACCATTGAATAAATTTGTTTCAGAACTGACTCAACGGAGTGTGCAGCTCATCCCTTCTTAAAATCAACCGATGATAGACAAAGCAGCAGTGTTCTGTTCCAGATTTCGAACTACAAATCTAGAGCGGTAATATTAATATATATTTTTATTTGGTCGAAAAGAAATTCATTTTCAGACGATTTTCGAGATGAATAAAAGTCAAAAAAATCAAGCTCTTGCAGTGATGTTGCAGAAGAGAAAAGCTCACGAAGGACGAATTGTTGCAGTTACTGAAGAGAAACGAAAATTGAAAGAGGAAATTCTGGAAAAGGAGAAAAGCAAGGAGGAATTCTCAAATAATCAGGAAATGGCAGACGAAGGAGATTTGGTTTAAAACAAAATGGCAAATTAAAAAAAGAAACTTTGAAAATTACAGGCAGATGTATTTTCGACAGTTGTAGGAACGACAAAAGCAAAAGAAACATCGGAAGAGGTGAAAAAGCCGAAAAAGAAGAAATCAGATAGATCTGAACAAATGAGAAGGGAAAAGGAGCAGTTTTATGTACCGTATACTGCTGAAGATCATGCATCTGAAAAACAATTGGCTTTGGATAAGGTAGACTTTGCGAGACAGGCTGAAGGAGCATCAGTGGATATTATTGCGGATGATGATAGAGGGATGTATAAGCAACAACATGGAAAGAGATGGTGAGAGGACAAAAACATAAATTAAAATTAATTTCTATTTTTTCAGGGACCGAAAACTGAAACGTTACGTCGGAACATCCGGTGACGAACCGGGAAACAAGAAAATTCGAACAGAAGATGGAACTTGGCTTCCAGCTTCATATAAAACTGGAAAATATGAAGAATGGAAACAAAAACAGAAGATTGGATTTAAGAAGAATAATGAAGATGATGACGGAGAAAATGAGTACGAAAATAATCAGAATAGAAAGAGAAAGTGGACACCGGCTAAGGGACAAGGACCAAAACATTCCGAGCTTAAAAATAAGGATCAAATTTTGAAGGTGATTTAATTATTATGGTTTTTTTGAAATTTAAATTATCAATTTTCTAGGGACGTCGTAAGCAAGAGAAACTTCAAAATTATATGGATCACAGAAAACAGGAGAATATTAAGAAAAAAGTGAATAATTTGAAAAGCGGTAAAGGGAAAGTAAGCGCTGGCGGCGGAGGAGGAAAGTTCAAAGGAAAGGGGAAAAGAAAATAGGTTTCATTATAATAGAATAATTGTTTTTTTTTTAATTTTTTTCAAGCATGTTGTTGAATTTGTTGCCTGTTTTCGTTATCATTATTGTTATTTGATTTAAAAAATATTAAAAAAGTTTATTGTTTTTTTTCAAATCCTGTAGTCTCTGAACTGTTTTTGAACAGTTTTATACTTTTTTTGTCTTGTTTTTCAAATATCTTTAATTAATTGAATCTTAGAAAAATAATGAATCGGATGATACACACGTCTGAGCCTCAAACTTCATTTTCGAAGAACTCTCAAACACAGCAGCTTCAACAACAACATCATCCGCAGAATTTTGCCTTGAGTTTGAAACAAGAATTGGTAAGGTTTCAAATTTTGAAAAGCAGTATTTTAAAATTTACAGCCTCAACATTTGCAACAAAATCAACAGCTTCAACAAGACGGAAACGGAGGAGTGGCATCGATGGTACTTACCAAATTTAATCAGATTTTTACAAATGGTAAGAATTTATTTGTTTGATGGTTGATAATACTAGAATTTCACTCGTCCACATGTTTTCAGTCTGATAAGCTTTCTTTTCCCCGTTTCAAAAGTTGAAATCCTTTTTAAAAAAAACTATTGTTTGTGGTTGGAGAATTTGAGTAATAGGAAAAATTATTTTCTGTTTTAAACTGCAAATGTGCTCGAAAATGATATAATATAATTTATAGTCTACAAAAATGTTTTTTTTTATTAAAATTCAAAATCCTTTCAGCTTATCAACAAGATCCACAAGTTGCATTTGATTCGAATATGATATTAAATCATCAGAAAGTGAGTTTTTAAACTTTCAAAAACAAACTATTCTCTGTTTTTCCTTTTTAGTTTGACTTCCTACAAGGAAATGTTGGAGTTGTGGGTGGAACTTCACAAAATATGATGAATTCCAATGGAAATGGTCTTCTAGGTGGACAATCGCAGCAATCTTCTGCTACTAAAGTAGTTTTCTTTGTAAAACGTTCAATTTTCAATTTTTTTCAGGGAAAAAAGAAAAAGGCAGCCGGAACGGGAGGAACTGGAAGAAGAACAGCGTTAGATGCAAATGTAAGTAACTTATTTTGTTTTATCTTTACATAATTTTACTTTTTGAAGGGTATGCCAAAAGAACGACCTTTTGTTTGTCCTAGATCTGATTGCATGAAACGATTTTGCCGGAACGATCACTTACAAAGACATATGCGGATACATACTGGACAAAGATTGTTCCAGGTATTTTTCCATTCAAATAAATAATAAAAAATTAAACTGAACATTTTCAGTGTCGAACATGTCTACGTTCTTTCTCAAGATCGGACCATTTAGCAAAGCACGAGAAAACACATTCAGCAGATAAACCATTTAGTTGTATGACTTGTGCTAGACGGTTTCATAAAATGGAAGAGAAGAAGAAACATGAAGATGTGAGTTGAATTATAGGAATTTGTTTTCAAGAAAATTGAAATATATATTTTTTTAGAAATGTACACATAAAATGCAACCCAATCAGCAGGATCAAAATACACTTAATTTAAATCAACAGCAGCATCAACAAATGGTTTATCAACCACAGGTAAACATATTTAACGAACTTTCAAGGTTTGGATTAATGTCAGTTTTAGAACATATGATAACGCGGCTATTCTGACGAGAAAAAAGATAATTAAAAAATTCTCGAGACTGAAATTTATCGTAACTCTATTTTCCTGCAAATTACGCTTCGTGCACCAAATAATGAAATCTATTATTTTTTCTTTCTAATTTTCCATTGCCCGAATTTTTTTCAATAAACGTGATGTTATTTTCAGATGTTATTGAACGCTCAAATGCAACTTCCAACTTCAGCGGCAGCTATGATGCTACCAACATCCTCTCATCAATTCAAACCCACAAATCAAAGCCCCTTAGAAATTAGTTCACTTATTGGCCAAAGTCGTTAATGCATTCTTTTTCTGCTAATTTATTTAACTTGTATGCAATTCTAATGATTAAGCTTAAGCTCGTAACTCGTTTCTTGTAATATGTAGATAATCGCACATTTTCCTCGAATTGTACTATTTTTTTTCCTCATTACGGTATATGAACCCAACTCTTGATTCGATTGTTTTTGATTGAGTGCTTCGAAATTCAGCGTATTAATTAATTCTTGTTTTACTTCATTTTTCGAATTTGTGTCTTGTTGTGTGCATTTCGCCAGTGCAGAACGTGTATCTTCGGGCATTTTCGATTTTTAAAAATATTCTTTACGACTCACCCTATTGTTTCCGTTTTACCTCTAAAAGTATTTATGGCGGCCAAAAATTAATTGCTACTTTAAATTTTTGTGCCTTTTTTTTTTGATTTTCATACAGTTTTATTCTCGATTCATCATATTGGTCTTCACTTGCATAATATTTTACTTTTTGAATAAATTATTAGTATTAAAACCCGTCAAATTCAGAAATCATAATTTACAATGTTCGGGAAAGTTCACTGATTAATTGTTCTCGATAATCTGCCCAAATTGCAGCACGCGTTGAATGATTTTCAGATCTCATCTGGAAATAAAATTTTTATACTTAATAGAATAAACTCAGTGTCTTACATGATCCGGAACCATTGGAACATTGGCAGGTAATGGAACTTCAGATAAATCGACTTCTTGCTTTATATTCTTTGATTCCAATTTATTTCGTTGTTCATTTGATTTCCAAGTTGGGCCAAAAATTGCAGTATCGTGACTGTTGTCAGCCGTTTTAGCTTTTGAGTTGCTACGATTCGAAAAACTACGAGAACCACCAGAGCTCGAGGAGAAACTTGATGGCTGAAACGATCCTTCCTCAATTTGTTCAATTTCCGCGGTACGGGCTAATTGTTCAGAAGCGGAGAGTTCGTAGTTCTCTGAAGAAATAATCCAATTGAATGTTGATTTTTTTGTTGAAAAATTAAGGAAGGAAAATTATAAATTATATTTCGAGCAAGTAATGTAAAAAACCGAATAGTTTCCGTTTCAAATAATAAACAAACCTCTAGACTTTGTTGGTCGACTATCTTGTTCCAACTGGGAAGAATACGTTCTTGCAGATTCCAACCCACTACGCATTTTTTCCTTCATTCGCAAAATTTCCTAGAATAAAAAATATATATTTTCGCATGCTTCTAATTAAATCATACCGAGCTATTGTCTTTTTTGCTTTCATATTTATCTTGTCTTCGATGATCCCTATTACGATCGCGGTCTCGATCTCGATCACGCCGCCTGAACAATAAATGATTAAATGAAAGTTTGAAATAAAAACTCACGGTGAATAATCTCTAGACGAGCGTGAAGATTTTCCCATTTTACAATTTTTTTCCAAAGTTCTATTAATATTCGAAAAAAATTGTGAAGCGCTCGTCAGATTCAGTGTACTGTCTGCAGTATCGTAAAATGCGTCAGTAAATTCACTGACGCAAAGTTTAAACGCCCGCCAGTTTTGCTAGCGCTGTTTCTGATATTGTTAGGCGCGAAAATGTAGCTTCCAAAATTCGAATACCTTCTTTGCGGTCATTTTGCTTTATTTGACTTGGTGTGCGCTCTCTTTGGTCTTTCTGTTTTATTTTTAAATTTCGGAATTATTTCAACGTTTTCCAGGCGCAGTCCGTACTAAAAAAAATGTTTGAGGCCAAACTCGCTAACGCTGGACTTCTTAAAAAGATTGTTGAGTCAATCAAGGTACTTAATATATAATTTTTCATCCAAAATGCATTTTGTTTTTTTTTTCTTAGGATCTTGTCACCGATGCTCCATTCGACTGCTCTGAAACCGCGTTGAGCCTTCAGGCTATGGACTCGTCCCATGTTGCCCTCGTTTCTCTTAAACTAGAGGCAAGCTACAAAAAATGCAAATCGTTTAAAAACATACTTTTTAGGTTGGTCTTTTCGATACCTACAGATGTGACCGTACTATCAATTTGGGACTTTCGTTAGGAAACATGTCAAAGGCATTGAAATGCGCTAACAGCGATGATACTTGCATGCTCAAGGTAAAATGAAAGAATAACTTCTCTTGATAAATTATATCATTTTAGTACGAGGAGAACGAGGGCGATTCAATTGTCTTCACCTTTGCCGATCCGAAGCGCGACAAGACCCAAGATGTCACTGTAAAAATGATGGACATCGACAGCGAGCATCTCGGAATTCCGGAACAAGATTATTCAGTTGTCTGCGAAATGCCAGCTGCCGAGTTCCAAAAGACATGCAAGGACTTGGCAACATTTTCTGATTCTTTGAATATCACTGCTACCAAGAGCGCTATTGTCTTCACCGGAAAAGGAGATATCGGATCTTCAGTTGTTACATATTCACCATCTTCTAACACTGATGACGAGAATGATGTGAGTTTATTTCGAACTAATGTATTTTTTTAAAAATCGAATTTGTTTCAGGCCGTCTCATTGGAAGTCAAAGATCCAGTTAACGTCAACTTCTCAATCAAATACATGAACCAATTCACAAAAGCAACGTCTCTTTCCGATCGTGTTCGTTTGTCGCTTTGCAACGATGTTCCGGTTGTCGTCGAGTATCCAATCGAAGAAAATGGTTATTTGAAATTCTACTTGGCGCCAAAGATCGATGATGAGGAGAACATGGAATAAACTCTTTTCCTTAAAGGAACCATTGACAATACTTATATCATTTCAAAAACAAAATTCCCCTTTTATTTTTTTATCTTTCGAATATTGTACTCCGAAATTGACACTCTTTGTTATTTATATTTTTGAAATAAAACTGGATCTCATCGTCGAAATCTGTTTTGAAAAAATTTATTAGCATTAACAGTACTTAAATAACAAAGAAACAAGTAAATAACACTAAAGCTAAGTCATTTTCCATCAACAGACTTAATAATCAAAAGTTTCGATGAAAGGGCATTACGACAAATGTACAAGGTGCTTTTTCGATTTGGTCTGGAAGGAATTATTTTTGATAACTTGATTGTTTTCAAATTTAAAAACTTACAAGATTCTTCGCAATTTGATCCACTTCGGATCACTGTACTCACAATTGAAGAAAATTTCGAAAGAATCATCGATTTCTGCATCGATGTGGAATTTCATTTCAACAATTTCTCGTTCACCATTCAACCACTCCTATAACAAAAATAATTGAAAAAAAAACGCTAAAACATTCAAACCTTCACCAATTCCCTTATCCCAGCAGCATCCACAAAAGTTTTAAAATTAGCCATAAAATATGGCGTCCTCTTTGTGAATCTCAAAAACGACTCATTTGTCAGCGGAACATAAAAATTGGAAAAAGCCAGAGATAAATTGCATTGTGGTTTGTGAGCTAATTGACCGCCGCCGGTTCGGGTGCAAATATAAATCTAAATTTCAAAACAGCTTTTTTTTTAAATTAAAAAAAAATAAAAATTTACATGTTCAAGTTTTGAAACTTTCCCTTTTTTATTTTCTTGGTTCTCTTCAGAATCATTTCGCAGAATTTTTGTGAATTTTCGGCAGTCACTTTCGAAATAAAATCCTCTGAAAATAAGATACTTTTGATTAGTGTGAAAAGTATAAATATAATTGCGCACCTAACAACAAATTTTTTGAGCGAATTCCTCTTTCCATCTTCCCTCTCGTGAGTTATTAAATAAACGAAACTGTTAAGTTCTCTCATTGTTCTGATGATCTTCTTCCCAGAGTCGAATGAATTTCCAATATCGGTGACAACAGATTTTAATTCTGATTTCCTTCCTTTTCGACGCAATGTTTTCAATAAGGTCCTAGCATCACTTTCGCAACTCGAGGATTTTGCCAAACTCACGCGTAAATGAATATGGGCTCGAAGATCATGTGCTGAACTACTCTGAACAGTTTAATATTCTTTGTAAAAACATATATTTAACTAAAAAACTGACCGATTTTTCCGAGGGAGTTGTATAAATATCAGTAATATGAGAAGGTGCTCCTAGTTTAACATTGAAATACATTTCAGTCGGACTAAACATTCGAAATAAACGAAATATCAGTACTCCATTGTACATGGGAGTTACAACATTGTATTCGAACTGAAAATTATATGTTACTTCTTGAAATTCAAAAAAACTCACTATTTTACAAGTCCATTTTCTCATACATAACGCTTCTATCAACGTGTCCTCCATTTCCATGTTCTCACTACTCTGAAAACTGTCTGCTTGCATTTATTAAATACAAAACCCGTAACTTACATCTATTGATATTTTTTCAGCGTGTAGGATCTTGGGTAAACATAATATTTTGTTTCTGAAATTGGAGTACTGCACAGTTCGCGATACCATCCACGAATTTTTCCTTAAAAATTAAAAATTTTCAGTTTTGAGGGTTAGGTATACTCTTTAACTGTTTGTTCAGCCAATTCTTCATTTTTATCAAAATCGATTGAATATGAGCGATCGCCACACGTGAATGTCATCTTCAAAATATCATTTTCCTGAGAATATAAAACATTTTTGAATTAAAAAAATGTTGTAACCTTTCGTATTGAAATTGAGGTGAATTTGGTGCATGTTTTATCTAGCAACTTTGCTCTCAACCATATCGGTACTTTCGTATATTCTTCCAACGTGAACGTAGTGTCCTGCTCATCAAACCAAGACAAATCGCTCGTATTTTCAGGTCGTTCATCTGTAACATTTGAGGAAAAAATCTTTTGACTACAGCTAGCAGACGTTTTGGTGTAAATCGATGGTGAGAAGGGCTGAAACGAATGGTTTAAAAAGCAATTGAATCGCTGAAAGTAATTCACCGGTACACCATTACAAGTCGCTTGTTGCCGCTCTTTCACATCATTCAAATTTCCCAGTCGTTCTATTTCATCGTAGATTTCCTCATAGTTCGTTTCATCCATATTCTGCAAAACGGAAAAAATTTGATGTGTTTCGGAAATTGGCCATTTTCGGAGCAAAGATAACTGCACAATTTCGGTTTTCCGGAATCCTAAACAAACACCTTTACGATGATGAATGAGATGATGGGTGATTATAAATCTTTTATTTCATTCCGCAATAAAAATTATGTCAAGGAAATTCATTCCGAAATTTGTATATGGGTGGGATTTGATTTCATTTTTTTAGAAATAGCAGCTTTTGCTTTTTTTTCAAACTATTCTCATAAAAATTATATTTATTTATGAAAAAAATTCGAAAACACTTTTTCTTCCAGCAACTACCGTACTCTTTTCAATTTCTTTATCGTGGTGAAACCTAAAACAATTCGTGAACTGTCCCTTCAATTATTGTATTCATTATTGTCAAAACATCATTTATGAAAAAGTGCATGTACCTTTAAACCAAAATTATTTTTGACAGATTTATTGTAAAAAATTAAAATAAGAAAATTTCATCCAATAAAATCAAGAAAGTTTTCAAAGTTACACAAGGTTAGCATTTTTCCAAAAGTTTCTTGCATTCTTGAATCATGACCGCATCATTAGAAGATGTTGTTGGCAATGAAACAGCCTTTGAAAGTGTCTCGCGAGCTTTAGTCTGGAAATTAATATTTTTTAGAAGGAAAACTATTTAATCGATTATCCAACCTTTTCTTTTTTGGTCAAATAGCATTTCGATAAGAAGAGCAAATTTTCGATCCAGTCGGCATGGGTCTTCGAAGCAGCTTCAAAATCAAGCAACGCATCATCGATGGTTGCTTTTGGCACCTCGCTGTACAACATCGAAGCAGCTTTTCGTTCCAACCACGACAAATTGGCCAAAGTGTACGAGAATCGAGCACGGAGGTGAAGTAGTGCAAAATCAGTCGGGCACAATTCGAGAGCGCTGTCGAGCAATTCTTTCAAACGGCCGCCTTCGCTGATTTTTTCCTTGGTTGGAAGAAGATCGACAGCCAGTCCGAAAAGGATTGCAGCCCATTTTGCAGCATCGAAATTGGTTGGATCCATTTCGATCGCTTGCAGTCCATAATCGCGACCTGAGAGGTGAAGATATGGTTTATTATGGTTTCTAAAAAGTAGAATATTTATTACCTTCAAGAATAGCCATCTTTTTGGCATCGCCGCTCAAAGAATTGGACAATTCATGACAAAATCTGCACATTCTCCAGAGCAAGTCGCAGCTCTTTTCACCTGTAGATTAGATGATTTCTGTTACATTTTCAATAATATACCTACCATTTTGATATTGCTTCTTCAGCTCTTCAAATCCTTTTTGAAACTCGCGAGAGTTGTACAAGTTGTCAGAATTGGCAAAAGATTGCTACAAATAAAACGTGTATTGAGAAAAATAGAGAAAACTCTTCTTACCATTATGAGGGTTAGTAGTTGAGATTCAAAAAAGAAATGGTGATGAGGTGCCAATGAAATTGAACTGTTGGAATGTAGAAATTGAGAATTTTTGCGGGTGCGGAGTAAAGTAGATCAAAAATAATTTTCAATAAAATTTAAATTCTGCAAGTCTGAGAAAGAAAATTTTGGGAATTGTCCATCCAAGTTTAAATTTCAGGTACGGGATTGCTTCGAGACATAAATATTCTTGTAAAGTTGTATTCGAGAGCAACATTTCTTTTTTCTCTCTTTCAACGTTCTCTGTTTGTTGTAGTCTATTGTTCAAATAAGTGGATCAACAATGAAATGGTTTCGTGGTCGAAGGAGTATAGTTTAATTTTAAAATTTTGTTGGACTAAAGACGACGGACAGTTATAAAATATAGTTTAGTTTAGAGAACACTTTGAGGGATTATGAGAAAGAAAAAATGGAAGAATTGAACCTTCGAAAACAAGATAAATAATTTGAAAATTGATAAATTGAACATTTTGAAAGAAGTTCAATTTCAAACAACAAAAATTGTGATTATGGAAGAAAAACTAGTACTTAACAATAATCTAAGAAATAGATAGGGTGAAAAATTGAAAAAATTGACAAGAGAGGGTGAAAAAATTTTTTTTTCAATTTTTAATAGTTTTCAGAGCTGAATAAACCATCTTTCCAGCTTTTCACAACATTTCGGTGGGTCTTGTATTTTTTAAAGTATAAAGAAAAAAGTAAATACCCTCGATTGGTTCTTATAAAAAACTGCAAAAAACTTTTGGAGGCAGTGGGGTTCGAACCCCGGTGTCAAAATCAAATAGTTAATCATGTCATCTTTTGTTGAAACGATAAAATTATTGAAAATCTGTCAGGATAATAAATTAATAAATACCGTAGTTCTTTAAAGGAACACAGTTATTCTCGAAATTTTGAGAATAAAGGTTTTTTCAGTAGAGCATAATCAACGTTTTTCAACAATCGGAAAATCTTCTGCAACGATCGAAAATTATCATAAAATTAAAAGCTAGTGACAATTGGCAAATTCTATCAATAGTATTTGTAATTTGTAAAAATCATTAATTTTATTCCTTTTCTCTTCTTATTTCTCACTTCATAACAATTCAAAAATCCCGATTCATTTTACTACCTCAACTTTTGAATGAATAACAACTGTCGAATAACTTCAAAACCATTTTACACACCCTCTTGCTCTCTTATTCTTGAATCACTTCAACTTTTTCTTTCCGATATCTCGTAAAATATCAAGAAAATCGATGAGAAATTAGAGAAAAACAATTTGACATGTGCTCTTCATCATGCAACCTGAAGACGCAGGAAAAAGTCTCATCACAACAAGACGAGTTGGACAAACTAAATATTTGAAATTTTCGAATTTAAGAAGAAAAACAGAAAATATTGAAATCAATTCGAACAAAATGCTTCGTTTGTTGTTTTTGTTTTAAAAAATCGTTTATTGAATTCTTTTTTCTCACCGTTTGTTTGTTTTTGTTCTGATATTTTGATTAAAAATATTTGAAAAAGATCATGCCCGAAATTTCGAATTGTTTGTTTTTTTCAATTAAAGAAAAAAATATTAATAAGACCCTGTTGAACCCACGAAACTAATTAATTCAATGAAACAAATATTCTCCCCCTAAAACTTGTGCACTTTTAATTCTTTATGAATCTTTTTTTTTATCTGCGACCACTCAATTGAATTTCTGAGTACTCTTTTTCGGCTCTACAATTCATTTATTTCTTCACATTTCAATCCTTTTTTTTTCAAGAAGAAAAAAAGCAACTTGGCAAAAGTATATATTCAAAAAGACCGTTTGCACAAATTTTACAAATATAGATATCAAAAAGTAGAACTTCTCATCTTCAGAATGCTTCAGGTTTTTTCATTATTTTTAAGTGGATGCTTTTTTATTTTTTCTGTTTTTGTTTTTTTTTGTTGGATTTCCGTTCGAAGGACTAACATGGAATTGCAAAAAATTCAAAAGATTTTGAATGCGACATGTGAAAAGATATTCTTTCAAAATGGCGCTCAACTGAACTCTCAAATTCTGAAAAAATAATTCCAAAAAGTGAGCGGATAAACGAGATTTAAAAGAATGGCCTAAAAATATTATTGATTCGTCAGAACTAGATAGAGGTATACTTTTTCAAATGTTGATGATAAAAATAGAAAGCAACCAATGTTCTGCCAAGAGAAAGGTATTCTAGGCCATTGTTTTTGATTGTGTTTTCACGGTTTTTTGTTGTTACCCTTTCAAGATTAAAATTATGGTTTGACTTAAAGGAGGGTTTTACGGAGATAATAAATTTACCTTAAATGAAAATAGACTTCATTCTCATTCCAAATCTGTTTTTAAATTTTTCTAAAACCTCCTAGAAGCCGAGAAAATGAGCTTAAAAAGAATGGCCTAGAAAAATTGGCTACCTGGCCGAACTTTTTCCTATGAGCTTTTTTCGTGTTTCGTTAATTTATGCAGAATGCTTATATAACTCATTTTTTAATTTTTAAAAATTTAATTTATGTTTTTTTAAACTTTTTTGTTGGATTTTTCATGCCGGACTAGTTTTCTCCGGTGGCCACTTTTTCCAGGCCATTGTTTTGAGGCTCGTTTTCTCGGCTTCTAGGTGGTTTTATAAAATTTTAAAAACAGATTTGAAATGAGAATGAAGTTTATTTTCATCCAAGACGAATTCATCAGCTCCGTAAACCCCTCCTTTAAGAGCGGGAAGTCCTCAGTACTTAAAAACAACTCTTCTGAAAATTCGAATTTTTCCAGTAAACTTCGAAAAAAATCGTCTTTATTTTAGATTCCATTCCATACCTCCTCCTTACTTACTTATCTCTTCCAAAAAATCAAAAAAATGCACAACACCGTGAAAAATGCCTTTGTTTTTTTGTTTTTTCATGTTTTTGCTTTCTCCACAAAAGGTGCACCACCAAGATTTTTCTCATTCTATTTTATTTTCCTATCCTCCCAAAAACCGAAAGAAAATGCCTTAAAATTTTTGATGCTTTTTTTTATTTTACATAGTTTTTGAGGAGCAAAAAGGGGGGAAAGGGAGGAGTAAAATGTTTCCATTCAATTCTTCATTCACTCCGCTACTGCAAAGTGCCCAGTTTACAAAGATTCCACCCCCCCCCCCTTCTTTTTTTCGACCACACTTTTTTGTGTTTCTGTTGTTGTTCTGCTTTTTTTCTCAATCATTTTTGACCCACTTTCATTGATGGAAAACCACTAAATTTTTAGAATATTTCGAGGGAGGGGGTGGCCTAGAAAACCTCGGGACTAATTTTTACTTTGTTCATTGATGATTGGTTGTTAGAACACAAAAAATATGTTTTCGACAAAAAATATTTGACTTAAAAAGTTTTTTAGCCACCGCGAAAATCGGATTTCTTAGGTCATATCAATCCTTCAAGTTATGAAAACTTAATTATTAAGACTGCTCGAATCAGGATACTATGGCTTTAAGAGCATTGCCTTTAAAGACAGTGTATCAGTTAATTTTACGCTATCTGATTTTCATCTCAAAAATTAGAGTGTTCTCTCATTTGTACAGTGTCTAAAAATTTTTCAAATTTAAAAATTGGTCGCCGCATAGCAGCAGTCCAAAGTTGCAAAAAAAATTTTTTTTTGAATTTTGCTTTGTGCAACGCTGTCGAAATTGGCGCTATGCACAATTATATTTTAAAAAATGTCTTTCAAATAAAAAAACAAGTGTGAATCTCCTCATTTATATCATTTTTTCGGTGCCCTCTTCCCACTTTTTGGCCCCTTTGGGACTATCAGACCTCTGTGGCCACATTTACGCCGACCGCGTTTTCTTCCATTCCTTTTTTCATTTTTTGCTATTCTTCCGAACAATATAGAATTTCTCTCCGAAATTCTTCATTTTCTTTTGTAATCGGATTTAATTTTTCCCATCCTAATTGGTTCATTTTCAGGAGCTGCGCATGCGTTCACATGTCGTTGGCATGGTCTATTTTTCTAATTATTCTATATTTTTCGAGTAAGTGTTTTGGAAAGTTTAAAGCACCATTGATTTCTATGGTTTTCTCGAATTCATGTTTAAAGACCTTGAAAATTAGCTTTCTAGGTTTTTTTGAAATCACCATTTTAGGGAAAAAGCTCAGTTTTCAGATATCAAACGCTTTATCTAAAAATTCACACAAAATGAAGTAATTTTGGCCTCGAAAACTAAAATTTCTAGATCAGAAAGTTTGGTTTTTGAGCTCGAAAGGGGTAAACTTCGTTTTCAAGACTTCAAAGTCTAATCCTAATCACCTTGAAACCTAAAAAATATTTTATAAACACATTTTCAAACCCATAAATTCGAATTTTTTCCAGATTATTGTTCATGTTACGATAGTTGCCTTCACTACCGTAGTCTCTGCCTTAGAAATGAAACATGCCACTCGCTTTTGACACAATTTCAGATTTCTTGTAATTATGATCTCAATGGTAACTTTCATCCAATTTGGCTGAAATTTAACCCCAATCACCGTATTTCTTTCAGTTTGTTCCGGCTCCTCACCATCTGATTGTGTCTATTATCTAGATCAAATTCGAAGTAGTTTTCCGACGAAAACATGTACATGTTATGAAGCGATAGGTGATTTTATTTGAAAATTCAAGCGAAAAATTAAATAATTTTAGGATTCTCAGCAGAATGTGACTTCTTCCGCCAACTTATTTGGAACCATCCTTGCGAACGAAAAATGAAAGATGTTGGAAATGAACTCAAACTTAGACATAGAACTCTTCTTAGATCTGAAAACCACAACAACCAGCAATTTGGATCCGTTCGTCGAACTACCCGAACACCGGTCGCCGATCAGGTTCAACAATGGAAATCTCAATTATCCGGCGAATTGACACGTGTCAGCCTTCAACAAAAAACTTGCGATTCTGCACTTTATGAAGTTTGTTTGAAACATATTTCATGCTCTCAGTTATGGTCATTGTTTCGTAAAAATTGTGATGTTGATCAGCACAATCAGTGTAGAATGCAAGATCGCGAAATATGCTGGCAAAGTTTCGAAGGATTAACTTGGACTGGTTTGGGTGATTGCCAGTGTAATTCGTCAAATTCGTCCGATTGTCATTGGATTCGATTGCATACTAATTACAATAAATGCATTTGTAAGTTAATATCGATTTTTTTGGGATAACGGAAAAACGGTTTTTCAGACGAAATTTCCAAGTCTGGAACATTTCCAGCATTGTTAACCCTCTCTGCTCAGAGAGAAAGGGAAAATTCAGCCGGTGAATATCGACGTCGTTATGAGAATAACAGACAAAGTGAGTTCTTTTAAAATTATTAGTTTTCGAGCGTTTTTCATTGTCTGAAATTCAATTTTTTTTAAATGACATCTCGTCTTTAAGAATAATGCTTGCAGATTACCAGACTGCAACAGAACCTGCAAGAGTTACCTATCCATTAATTACTACCACCACAACGAGAAGGCCAGAAACGACGACGACGACGACTACGACCACGACAACAACGACAACCACAACCACACCAACACCAACAACAACGACGACAACTCGAAAACCAACAGTCACAACAGTCCCATATTGGTGGACCTCAAAACCCCAAGCATTGACACGTCATCGAGAACCTTCCACACGAGACCATTTTAACCAAGATTATAGGAGAGATTATCAAATAGTATCACAGCCGAATCATTCGCCATATAGGAATCAAACAGAGCAATCGACAACGAACTCTTTCAAACTGAAAGTAGTTATTGATAATGATTTGAATGCTCCAAAAATGGATTTTCCAATGAAATTTGTGGCAAAGAAGACGAGTAAAAGTAAGGTTTTGAATTTTTGAAAATGAAACTCCAAAATTATTCATAGCTACAGATTTTTTTCAATTAAAAAATCTGAAAAAAATTAAAATTCCCGATTTTTAATGAGATTTTTGACTAATTAGAAATTGGTGAAAATTTGTAATTTGGTTAGTTTTTTAAGACATGAGGTCACTAAAACTCAAATTTCAATTTAAACTTGATTTTTTTTTACATCCAATGCCCAAATTGATCAGTGGTAACCTATCTTTAAGTTCATAGTATTCTCAATCAGAAACATTTAAAAAACCGAACATTTTATTTTCCAAAAAAAAAACCTAGCCAAACAGCAAAAAATGAAAATGAAATGTATGTAGTTGTCGGTTGATTTCCGGAACCCATAGCTCTTCTTCCCCTTATTTTCGGCCGAAAAAAGAAAATAACTCCGCCCATTTTTGCACCTTCTCTTGAAAAAAAAACGCGTAGTAGAGGCGAAAGAATTGAAAAGAAGTGGGCGAAGAAGAAGGCGTCGATTCGTCTCATTGAGCAGAGCACAAAAACTTGGGTCCTCACTTTCAAACATACCTTTATGGCGTCGGCTCATCGCATGCTTCTTGTTTTTGTTCTAGTTTTTATTCGAACCAACAACAACAATAACAAGATAGAAATTCTTGATTGTTGAATGATATTCTCAATTTTTGGCATATGATTTCATTCATTTTTATTCATATTCTTACATTTCCATACAAAAATTTAGCAGTTGCATCTTCAAAAAGTGGTAAGAAATAAGTATTTTTGTACAAGAATAGTAGTCTCATAATTCAATCTAATTTTTTTTTGAAGGATCCTCATGTCAAGATGCTATTCGACGTTGTGAATCGGTTGATGAGTGTCGTTGGCATTTGGGAGAGTTGAGAGTTAGATGTGCATCGACATCGAGTTGTCGAAGAGAGGAATGTCAATCGGTTTGTTGTTTTTCTGGAATTTAACTTGTGAAAAATTGTTTTGAGTTCTGATGAATAAGTGGATGTCAAGCGATGTTCTGCGTATCAGAAAATAGAAAGATATACATATTTACAAAAATACATTTCCCTAATTTAAAGGGATTCTTTACTGTTTTTGGATTTCTATTCTTCTTCTTGATATTTGAAAACCTATACAAGAAACATATTTTTGCGACATTTCCTTTTCTAGTACGCAAACACGCCCATTTCCAAAATAAGGCGACGAATGGCCTAACAATTGCAAACTCTCTCACATTCGCGTGTTCTCTCGGCCGAGCGGTTCGGCCATTCGCCGCTTTACCCTGTAAATGTGCTTTTTTCGTGTACTAGAAAAGGAAATTTCGAAAAATTTTTGTGCTTCTAAAGGTTTTCAAATACTATGAAGAAGATGAAAATGGAATTGAAACCCAAATTCAGTAAAGAGTCCCTTTAACTTTGAACCTTTCTCGTCCTAAAGATAGGGTGCCACTTATATGAATTTGAAATTATCGTTTTCCTAACTTTTGAAATCAATATTCGAGTCATAATTAAGACGCAGACTTTTTTCAAAAAAAAAATTAATAACCAATTCTCAATCATAGTTGGATACATCTGAATTATCTTGCTAAAACTGATTTAAATTTCAAATAAAGGCAAATCTATTACCATCAAAGTTATTCTGATGAACGTTTTCATTACTATTTTAATTCAATTTTCAAAATGTCCGTGATGTCTCACTGAAATCGTCAACCATGCAATTTCAACACAAAAAAAGTTTTACCACTCAATTTTCGTTTCTAAAATTATATCCTCACGCGATTCTGAACTTTTGACCAAAAATGTTCTTATAAGCAGTTTTTGAACTTTCTCAGTTCAGATATGAACGTTCACATTCTAAAATCTCATAAATTTCTTATCATTTTTGCCAAAAACTTTTTTTTGGATCTAAGCTTAAGAGTCATAATATTTTATAATTTTTTAAAAATAAAGTTTGAGATGTCTGACTCAAAATTACGAAATATTGAAATTTCCTTCTGAAACTTTGAAAAATGTGTCAAAAAAAGAGTATTCTGAATTACTTTTAACGGTGATTCTAACAACAAATTTCAAAAATATGAGCCGAATCAAACTGTTATTTATAAAACTATGTTTCAGAGCCTTCAAAGATTCTCCACTTATGTTCCATTCGCTCTCGTCGAATCAATAATGTTCTGTCATTGTGCGCCAGGAGATGAAGAATGTCTAACCCAACAGGTTTTTCTTTTATTTTTTTTTACTCATCAATTGTCACGAGAACAAACGAAAATGAATAATTTTCTCAAAAACATCCAAAAAGAGGCTATCTCAAATGTTTCTTTCGCTCGAAATTGTCAATTATATGACAGAGACAAGGGAAAACTAATTATATCCACTTTTTCGTTGCTGAAACATATATGCACCATAATAATTGAGGCATTTTCCAGCGGGGGATGTAAATAGTATATAATATATTTGTTTGTCAAGTTCAATTCGTTTCCGAAGAGCTTAGAAAAACTCCATAAAACGGGAGCATTGCGAGAAGAAGAAAAGCAATTTTAAAAAGACGAATAATCGTGCTAGCCGTTTTTTTTTTCTTTTTTCGCCATTTTTTCACTTCCTAAAAAGGACCTCTAAAGTAAAGGAAGACCCCTTCTCTGTTGCCGTTTATTTTCTGTGCTGTGAAGACGAACACTTCATCCAAAAAAAAACGAAGATAGAAAGAAAAAGCATGATGAAAAAATAAGATAGGTGGTGAAATTACATTGGAAATGAGATAAGTGCCAAAACAGAGAGCAAAAAATATTGGAAGCGGGTGGGGGGATGTACGGGGGGAATTTAAAGTCATTTGTTTCGTTCAACCACCCTGGAGGAAAAAAATGGTTGTTCGTTTTTCATTTGATGAAATTTTTGTTCGAACATGTTCGAAAATAGAAGAATTTATTTTTAAATTAGAAAATTTTACCTCCGGTTGGAAAAATGTTCTTAATAGGAATTGAAAATGAAAGGTCCTGCTATTTTTAATCACATTCAAGTGCTGTCAGGGCCGTCGCGATAGAATGTTTAAAGATATTGACTTCATGTCTTTAAACTCAGCATACCTGCTTTGAGATCAAAATTTTTACAACTACAGGCAAATGTTCTAAAGATTAGAAGTTGTTTCTTTATACTCATTCTAAAACTGTTTTTAAAATTTTCTAAAACCACCTGGAAGCCGAGAAAATGAGCAGCCAAAACAATGGCCTAGAAAAAGTAGCCACCGGCGAAAACTAGTCCGAAGACAGGAGAAATCCAAAAAATTTTTTTAAAAAAACATAAATTAAAATGAAACAAACATTATAAAAGGACTAATATAAGTATTTATTAACGAAACACGAAAAAAGCTCATAGGAAAAAGTTCTGCCAGGCGGCCCTTTTTCTAGGTCATTGTTTTCTCGGCCTCGAGGTGGTTTTAGAAAATTTTAAAAACAGATTTGGAATGAGAATGAAGTCTATTTTCATTTAAGCTATATTTATTATCTCCGTAAACCCCTCCTCGCTTCTTTTTATGTCAAGAAGCTTTATTAAATTCTATATTATGATGATTCATTTATACCTGACTTCGGAATCATAGTTTGATATTACCTTCGAAATACCTTCGAAATGAAAACTGTTTTTTTTCTCATGGAGTGAAGTACTTTTTATGGAAAGTTTAATAGATTATCCTTCATAATAGACAGGAAATTACTTGTTTTGCAAAAATAGTCAAAAACAAAACAGGATGTTAAACGGAAAATATTTTTACATTTTCATTATTGTGGTGCGAAGTTGGTTTGATTTTATGAAGAGATAAATAACAAAAAAATTTTAAAAATTTTGAAATTACTTATTTCAGGAAATGATATATCCAAAATGTCTATACAAAACCAACGGATTTCTCCAAACATGTACCCAAGCTGCTCAAAAATGTGATCAAGACAATCGTTGTCGTCATATTCGTCATGCTTTGAACTCTCATTGTCCAGTGAAAAACGGAGAATGCTCGAACACTTCTTTAGACTCATGTCGGAGGACAATTCTATCTGCGAGGTTTTATTATGAAAAAAAAACCAAGACTAAATTTATAACTTAAATTTTTCAGAGCTTCAATACTAGAGCATCCTTGTTTTTGTAAATTGTCGGATGTTGAGTGCCTATCCTATCAAAATTCAATGATTCCAACGAATCCATGCATTGGTTAACATTTTAAATTTCAGTTATTTTTAAAAATTTTTCTTTTTTTTTTAGAAAGTGCAATGATTGAATATTCTCGAATAATGGGCTATAACAAAGAGCAATTCTCAAGTATATCAACTAATCGAATTTCTCAGGATGAAGATAATTATGTGAAAGAAATTGTAAGTTTCAAAAAAACAATTTTTATTTTGTTAATATTTATTTGTTTTCCTAAAATTCAGGCTAAAATAACTCGACGGAATTTGAAAAAGGTTTCTCTTTAAAAAAAATGTAAAGTGTTCGAAAATGAAAGTGTCGTGGCTTCACTCCTCACAAAACTACTCATTCGAATATCTTGATTTCAGAGTCAGACTACAAACTACAATCGAAAACAACCGGTGACAACAAACTACAAAGGTGGTGAAGAAGGACCTCGTCCAAGTTCGAGAAGCTTGACACAGAAAGAAGATTATAGGAGGAAAATTAAAACAAGTCCCACTACTACAACAACTCAATCACCGCCAACTACAATCCCATCAACATTTGTACCAATGACCACGGATTCCGCAATGTTAGAAGCTTCATTAATGACACCAACCACTACAGAAAAAACGACAAAAAAGAAAGGGATTTTGGATATGGTTAAAGAAACCATTTTTGGGAAGAAGAAGGTTGAGAATAACGACGAAATGTTAATTAAAAAAGAAAACGCAAATATGGAGAAGAAGCTAAAGTTCAGAACGACATTAGAACCACCAAAAGCTTCAGAAGCCCCGCCGCCTTGGATTTCAACAACGGCTACAGTACCAACGACGACGACGGTATTTACAACACATGCACCTCCTCCGATTGAAGGATGTCATGTGAAGGATGCAAATGGAAGGGAAATATTTTCACATATTGGATCAATTACAAGGGTAATATGTTATTTTCGTAGAATTTTAGGTTGTCATAGAAAGAAATTGCATGTCTTAAAATGTAGAGCCGTTAAAGACATTGTCTTATTTTATCTGAACACTTCCAGCTCAACTTTAAAGTTAACAGAAAAAATTAAAACAGAGCAATCTTTCAGCGTTATGTTGACTGGTCAGGACGATGTTCAAACTGGTGTGAATGTGAATCGAAGGATCAATTATCATGTGAAACAGTTCCATGTTTAGAACATGGAACGTGTGATGCTCCATTAACAACAATAGGTAACATATTTTGTAATTAAAAACACTATCGAAAATTTTCCAGAATTTGGCGAACGCGTGTTTCTGAAAGATCGTGGTGCATGCTACTGTGAGACGGACAATTTCGTTTGTGAATATCCTGAAGAAGCGCCAGAAATGTATCCAGGATTATATCTATCTATTGGTTATTCGGTGAAAGATGTTGAAATTCTTCGCCAATCTGTGCCAAGAGATATTCTCGACAAAGCTGGTTTTTCGTCATCTGATGCTTCGAATGATATTGCAAGTCGGATGCAAATTGCATTTGAACGAATTCTTCCACGAGATGTTCAGTGTCGAATTGTTACGATGAATGAGATGAGCGAGCCTGGAAATGCGCTTTATCGAATTGAATGGTACGGGATGAATGAAATGCTCAATCATACAAAAGTTAAATGGCATAGTGATGGTGCTGAAAAGGTATGTTAGTCCAAAAACAACCTTTTTTATATGGTTATTTCAAGAATAATCTATTCGCTTAGTTTCAAAAAGGGTTGTTGTAAAATTTTAAAAAATTAGGAATTTTTCACTTTAATATTTCCGGCAGACGCTTAATTCAACAATTCATCTTCAAACTCTGTTGGATTTTTTAATCAAAAAAAGGGTTTTCATTAATCATAGAAGCCCTTCAACCTTCTTTGACTCAATTATTCTTGATCATTGCGTTCGGAAGACTGCTCAACCTCACAGCCGCTCCGCACGCACGCGACGCGGCTGCCGACACTCAGCAGACTGGACAATTTGAAAAATTAACTTTCCCGCCAATATTTCAGTGTTTAGTGGGAGGTAGCCGCGTCGCGTGCGTGCGGAGCGGCTGTGAGGTTGAGCAGCCTTCCGAATGCAATGATCAAGAATAATTGAGTCACGGCGTGGCGAAGTGTACCCTTCCCCCTTTCTGTGTGCAACTGTATCTTTCTCTGCGTCTCTCGCCCACACATTTTTTTTTAGCAAAGTGGATAAAACAGATGAAAATTATGGCATAGATGCGCATCAAAAGTTCGATTCCCCTTAAACGTTTTGCAAAAAATAATCTACTTTGGATATTGGCGAACATCGTCCAAGTATTTAAAACTACATTAGAACCCTCCGAATACCAATTTTGGACGCCTCTGGGGGTAATGTGGTTCAGTGAAGTGTTGAATTGACATGTTTAAAATCGAATTTGTCGGATGTCAGCAGCATTTTTGCCACTGATTCTTTTTGATAATTGTTGCGAAAGATTTTCCAAACATAATCTATGAGTTTCAGAAAATTTCCTTAAGAAAAAATGAGAAAATTTTCAAAAAACCAAACAAAAATTTTTTCGAAAACGTTTTTCTGGAATCGAGATAAATGTTTTCCAATAGCATTTTACACGCTGATTAAGAATATCTAACTTTAAAAAAAAAGTTATTGAAAATTTTTGAGTAATGAGGTTTCAAAGGTATAAAAGTGAATTTTCTCGGCACAAAAGCAAATTCTGGTAGTAAGAGTAGTCTCAAAAGATGCGGAATTTTTTTCTCTATAATCCTGGTAATTTTGAAAAAAAAGTTATTGAAATTTCTCGAGAAAATTGAAATAAACACGCCACAATGCTATACTGCTATTTGCCGGTCACACACAAACACAGCGGAGTGTCGTAGCGTCCACCCCGTGGAGTTGACAATATGATTGTAAAACGAAATAACTTCGAAAATTCATCAGAAAACGAATATATTTACAGGGTTCTGAAGTTTTGACGGAACATTTAGGCTTTAAAAGATTTTAAATTAGTGAAAATATTAGTAGACGTGTGAAATAGATCAATATGTTTTTAATAATCATAAATCACAGATCTGCTCTCCATATGTCCGCCGACTTTCCGATCATTTCTCCTTAAACGAAAGTCCGCGTTTTCAACTGGTCCTCTCAACTGTCAAACAAGTAAAGATGCTCGATTATCTCGACGGTCTTCCAATCTCTTTTTCTTCCAATCATTTCACGGGATCTTTCAGTATTATTGTTGTTTCTCTTGCTCTTTTCCGACTTTTCGCTCACTTTTTCTAATTTTTTGACTATTTAGATTGTTAATTATTTTTGTGATCGTTATTTTCTAGGACTGCCTACAAATGTGCCTTTTCGAATTTCATTTCAACGAATAAATATATTTTTTACAGAAGAGATTGTTTAAAGCAATCATTTTAGGTGAGATCTATTTAATAAATAGAAGAAAAAAATTGACAAGAATATCGGGTTAAAAATAATAAAAAATAATTGTGACAGAAAAAAGATATATTTACAGAAAAATTCGCACTTTTTATAGAAAGACGATGAAGAGATTATGAGTGTGATTGGGAAAACAGAAAACTCGTTTTACATTACAAAAAAAACTTTCTATCAATATTTAGAAGCCTTGAAAGCGAGTTCTATGTATTTTCAAACATTTAAAAAGGTTATATAAATTATGTAAGAGGTTCTATGCCAATACTCTTCACCGTCTCCACATCGTACCATTTTAATCATCCTCTTCAGACTCCAGTTGTTCTGGTGCATTTTTGGTCAGTTCTAGAACATGAGAAACTTCTCTCAACTTTCCATCTTCTCCAATGGTTCCAGGTTTAACAATTCCTGCTTCCATCAATCTATTCATAGCATCCATTAATTTCACAACTTCATATTCCTTCTGCTCCTCACTCATATTCTCAAGCGCCGACTTATAATCAGGTGGGAACAACGATCCAGTAACCGGATTAACATTATCACGAACTGCATTATAATCATCCGTGTCACTATCCTCACTATCACTATCCCGTTTCTGTTGATTGATGTTTCCCAAAAGCCCCATATTCGCTAACATCCCAGCAGAATGCCCAAATCCAGTGTATTTTATCATTCTGGACACCGATCTTTTGCAAAGAATGAACAAAAACGTAGAAGCGAATTCCTTCGACCCGGTTGGTGCCATCATAAGGCGGACGATTTTTCCACGCAACGAATTTTCCTCCTCTGGGCGCTTTTTGACCACTTCTGCTGTTAACGGAGGAAGTACCTGGAACTCGATTGACATAATTTTTACAATTACGGAAAAAAACGTTTACCTTCATTCGACAATATCTTCTCGCATGCTTGTTCTCCGCGCAAATCTTACTCAAAGCTGTGAAAAATGGTGCAAGAAGATCTAGATTTTCAGTCATCATTAGTGTTGGTGAATCGGTAGGAATCTGGAAAGCGAACTTTTAGAGTTTTTATGTTTAATATAGCAGTTCGTTTGGCAATTCATTATTGAGTTTCTCAATTCATCACCGAGATAACATAATCATTCACTCTTCAGCTTTATCGCATAAAAAGCGAGGTTGAGGGAGGAAAGTAAGAAGTAGTAAGAAAGGGAGAAAGTTCAACAATACCTCATTCAATTTGGTTTCCAATAAACCTAAAACTTCTTTTGTGAACGTCATATCGGTCAGATCATTAGCGTCGTCATCATTTTTACACAACACTTCAACATCCGCAGAAATTTGCGCTGTAGATAAACAGTTCAATGCTGATTTCTTCATATCATAGGAATGTTTCGGCGAAATCACAACACTTTTAACAACCTGGTTAAGTTGCACAACTTTTTGCTGGAATTGCTTAATCTTGTTTATATGAATATATGTATATATAAAAACAGCGAACCTCGCTTAGTACGTTTTCATCACTGTGGCAATAAATATTGAAAAAAAGGTTCAAAGCTTCTTCTGATCGTTTCGTATCCAATTGAGTAGAATTGTCAAGAGAATTTTCATATATCGTGGCACGGAGAAGCGTTTCGACATTATTCAGATTATCGGCCAACACTTTCTGACAAAGGAATCATTAAAATGTATGCTTTCAAAGTAAAAACAAACTCTTAAAGGTCTTATTTGTGCAGTGGCAAGAAAAGCTATTTTGTAGTAAAAATACCAACACTCGTCAGCTTGTCCGTTTGATAATTCTCGAATCCACTCCTTTTGTGATGCTGAACGCTTTGTCGGTTCAAATTCATCCAAATAGTCCAACAGAAGTGTTTTCTTTTTACAAACATTCAAAAAATGTTCCTTCATTTTTGTAGAATTGTAAAGTGTGTTTATCATACATTTTTGTGCTTCGATGAACACTGAAATTTGTTGTTTGGGAAATTCAATGGATATACCCAGAAACTAAACTCGGCGCAAACAGCAATTTTTTGCGTCGATTTCAGTTTCTGCATAGGTCGACAAGTTTTGAAGGATACCTGTTATATCTTTGTGCATATCATTATTTGGCGAAAGTGCAGCATAGGTTAGTAGTATCTCACAAACTTCCGGTGTCATGAGCGTCTGAAAACGGATTTTTTGGAATTTTTAAAGGAGAACAACAACATAAATCATTTGTTCCAATAATGAAAAATAAAGAAACTTTATGTGTATAATTAGAAAAAAAAATTTATTGGTTACGAACCTCAATTCCAGTTGTATCTCTTGAAATCAGTCGAATTGTGGAAATGAGAACTCCCACCAATTCTCCCGACTCGCGGCTCTTGGCAACAAAAATTTTAACAATCTCCTAAGAAAATGTCAACATTTATTTAAAAGTAAACAAGATAATACCTTCCGAGCAAAATAATCTACATGTCCAAAACTTGTGAATCCAATATTTTCTTCATTCCATTTTTTGAAAAAAGCAGTTATTTCTTCATTTGATTGTTTGCCAATTGCTTCGAGTTCCAATACATTTAGTTTATGCGGACTCATTCTGAAATAATAATAATAGTAATAATGCGATTTGATGATATTTCAAAGGTGTTATAAGCTAACACGTTAGGTTTCTATGACAACGTAATAAAAGGATATTTCAGGCTATTATAGAACCGAGCAACCGCAACAAGAAAAACAAATGGGAAAAAGAAGAAAATGTATTTTATCAATAACTACATATTGAAAGAAAGAGTATACACCTATATTTTCAGCTAAAACCCAAAACAATATAGAAAAATACGAAATTAGGCTCTGACTTTCGGTAGAACATCTGGTCTTTTGTTTGATGGCTGTGGGACGCGATCCTTGTGCATGGTAACCTGCAAATGGTTTTCGTACATTTTTGTATTATTTGAGCAATGTACCTCGGCATGAGCGAAGGAATACTTGTCGAATTTCAAATAATCGTCACACTTGTAAAGGCCCCAGTCTGGCTTGCCGCCTACAGATTTTATATGGGATTTTTGTAAGAAATAAAACGCTACCTGCTCTCTGCTTGGCCTTCTCGGCATGTTCAATACCGGTGGTTATTTTTGGGGCAGCTGTGGCGAATGCTCTTGCAGCGGTATGAGAGCCAACAACCAGACGATTCATCACTGAAAATAGCGAAATGACGGGAAAAAAAAATGAGTGAGAAGATAATAAAACACCGAAGTCGAATTCTGTTTTGAAAACTTCTCAGAAAGAGCATACTTGGAGATCACGTGATGTTTTTGTTTTCAATTTTGGTGTTTTTGTTTTCAATTTTGGTGTTTTTGTTTTCAATTTTGATGTTTTTGTTTTCAATTGTGCGAACAAAATGTATAAACACAATAATTGTAAACAAAATCGCATAAGTAATATCTGGGAAAAAAACATAAAAACACATTAAGCCGACATGAAAAAGGACACGTGATTCACAGGCAGCACACAAGGAAAAAAATAAGTTTTTTTCAGAAAATAAAAAAAAAGTTGAAAACGCCATCTGCGTCACACTCAACATTGGCTGGCGCAAGATGCAAATACGTTGACGTACTTTAAGTTCATGGCGCGAGAAACTAGAAGTTTGAATCCAAGAAACTTGTTTATCTCTTTTTTTTTGCGCGTTCTCGCTTTTTCGTCAGTTTACAGAATATCATTTTTTTAGAAATGACTGACACGAAAACTCAAAATGCCATCTCGCTCAAAGGATCAGCTCAATTAGTAAAGGAGTTTTTCCGTAAGAAAATTTGTTACTTCAGTTTTTTACCACATTTCGAAGTTTTAGACTATGGATTGAACAGTATTCTATACCAGCGAGCACTCTATCCATCGGACAGTTTTAAACGTGAGAAGAAATATGGATTGACACTTTTAGTAACGCATGAAAAAAAGTTGCAAGCTTTTTTGGATCCACTTCTTCAGCAAGTTGAATGTAAAGCATAAATTACCAGATTTTGATCTAATGTTGTATTTTGTTGCAGATTGGCTCTCTAAGAAGAAGCTCAAAAGATTAGTGATGGTCATTTCGGAAGTTAAAACGAAGGAAGTCGTTGAAAGATGGCAGTTTGATATTCATACCGAAGATTTGGCAGAAGAAGGGTTTGTTTTTTTATTTTCTAATTGTATATCTTTCTTATGGTCCGTTGGATACACCTGAGACCTCTCAAGGTGTGAATGACAAATGTCCATTGCGCAACAGCAATCGAAGCCGAAAGCATCATTGAATTAATTCCACTTGACCATTTTGTTTTTCTAAAAGATTTGTTGGCTTCTATTTATATATTTGCACAAAAAATATTTATGAAAACAAGGTCTTGAAGCTTCTGAACATCTGCCCAATATTTTTGAGCACGAATATCATCTCAACTTTAATGGTTTCCTCTCCTCGTTAAAATGAGAACTATATCTTGAAGATGAAATTTTAAGTTTTTTGTTCTTAATAATTCTTAATTGAATGAATCAATTGAAATACCACTTAAGCAATCCATCTTATTTCATAATGAAATTTTTCAGAGAAAACGCGCACCGAAAGAAAGATGAAAAGGTTATCCGACAAGAAATGGGTGATGTGCTCAGGTTAGTGCATTATTTTTTGTATAATTCAATTTTAAGAAAATGTATGTGGTCGATGAATCTAACCGTCACATGGCCAGATCTCATGATTTTTTGTCCTTTTCTTGCCCTTTATATTCTTTAAGGAATATAATTGTTAGTGGAGGGTTATTAGAATGAAAGAAAGTCTGTCAACAAATGTTTTGGATTAGAGAAATCGAGAAGGAATTAATATACAAAATTGTTTCAAAGATAATTAAGGGAAAAGAAATTTATTGAAAAGTTTGTTTCTTCAGCATGGTTAAGGCTGTTTTTATTTTCAAAGTACATTAAAAACTTGTAGCATTTGTCCCTTACTTGAGATTTTTCAAACTTTTGGCCTCACTGCTTCATGGACGATTTTTTTTTAGACAAATCACTGCATCAGTCTCATTCTTGCCATTGTTGGAAGAACCAGTATCATTCGATGTGTTGATTTATACGGGAAAAGATACGGAAGCACCAGAAAATTGGGCAGAGAGCGGTGCTTGTTTGATCGAAAACTCGGAGACTGTCCAATTGCGCTCATTCTCGACATCTGTTCATTCGGTAAACACAAATGTACAGTACAAAGCAGATTTTTAAAGAAGACTTCATAATTTAAATGAGTTTCTACCTCTTACTTACCAATAAGTGTATTTTTCAACTGAATTCACTTTTTTTTTGAAAACTCTTATTTCTTTCATAATATTGTTCTTCTATATTTGTCTCTGAGACTTTATTTTTGTTTGAGCACAAAATTATTATCCATAATATGAATTGTATAAAAGTTGGATAACCACATCTTCGTATTCTTTTCAATGTTGTTTTTTGTTTTTAAAAAGTATATATTATAAGTTATGTAATACGACTCCCATTAAAGGGCATAATAGACAGCGGGGTGCTCATGTTTTTTTGAAAGCAGCCGACAAAGATAGGTAATTTACGATGGAAGTTCTCTTTTTAGCAACCACCATTATTATAAGTTTCTGCCCTATATTTTGAACCAAAGCCCCCTTTTAAAATGGAAAAGCATCAAGATATGCAAAACATGCATCGAATTAAATGCCTCATAACCATTTGCATCTCAATTTATGACACCATCATTGGTGTTCGACAGCGAGATTTTCTGCACAACTGCTAATTATTGCGATCCGGTTGGATAATCAGATTATTAGTTGTATTTTTCGTCGACCAGAGAAATGTAAAACCAAGTCACCTGGCTCATGCTCCGGTCAATCTGTTCTTATGTAATATATAAATAATTAGGTTTATTCTTTTGTGGGTTTTTTGGAATCAAATTGCGGGTAATTTGACGAATAACAATGAACAAATTTATTTTAAAAAATACAGACAAAATGTTACACGATCATATTTTACACGACGGGGTTTTACAAATGACATCTCACTTTTCATGCCTCGATCGTTTTTCTGGGCTTCCTTCGATGATTGATCTAACGCGAGCGAACCGCGTTGGTTTGGAAGTTTCTGCCACAGATGCGGAGCCGACTTTTGAAGATTCTTCTTCCGCGACGGTACCCTGAATATTAATGATATGAAACTTAAAATGAATGAGTTCCTACTGCTTTTCCACGCTTTCTCCTGGTTTTCAAAGCCACGTTATCCACCTTTTTAGGCGATTCTTTCGGCTTTAGTTGAACATTTTGTACTTTTTCGGCCAACTTGTCGGTTTCGTCCGATTCAGAATTGCGAGCATGTTCAACGGTTGTATCTGTTCCAACACCACCCAACATTGATAAATTTTGAGTTTCATTGGACATGAAGGATGTGTACAGCGTGTTCGGACGATCGTATCCAAGGCTGTCAGCCAATTTATCAGCGTATTTCTTCAGTGTGCACTCAGCATCGTAAGAATCCAAAATGAAAACGCTGGAGCACGAGAGATCGCAGCCGTGTTGTCCAGGCCGTAGCTGGCCAATTGAAGCAGTTTGACAATCTTCTGATAGAGTGTAGAAAGTAGGAGAATCCCTGAAACCATCGACAGTGTACTCCGGTCTGGTGTCTGAAAAATATTTATTGCAGCACAGTTGAAGTTTTTTTTTAAAATTACGTGGAATGTAGCTCATTCGTAAATTCACAAATACATCGTCTGGAAGCGGCTGTAGGACCTTCTGGCAAATAACTTGAATACTGCGAACAAGAAGGACCAATTGGTCTTTGACCGAGTTCGCTCCAGCATATTTCATCTTCGCCAATTGTCTATATGGTGCATCGGGAGTTCCATTTCCTTGCGTCAATTCAGCGGATGGCGAATTATCATAGGCGTCGTAATGCATCTTCCATGAAAAGACTTCTAATGCTTCAACGGCGTCCTTTTTCTCGCTTATCACGAGGGCGAGTTCTTCGAGAACACCGTCTTTCAAAGCTGTGCTTGCACCACGAAGATGTTGTGAAACGGTCAGAGAGTCCTTGTTGTCAAAACTGAGAGAACGAATTTTCAGTTTTTCTGAAAAATTAGAACCTGTGTGAGATAAATCTACTAAAAACCAAACCTGTTATATAATTCGTCTTGAAACATTCTTCTCCGAGAAGTTTACGATAGCGAAAGACCGTAGAGAATGCCACGAACATTGCACGACACATGAATTTCGATGAACTTGACTCATCTCCGAGCGTCTGTGGAAATGACATACTCCATTTTTTGTCCGTTACGATGTCCGTGTGGCTCAAAACGCTTTCGTTTCTGATCGGCTCCGCTGGTGGCATCTGAATATATTTCTTTAATAAATATAAGACAAAAAAAGCGATAGGATCGTGTTAAATAAAAGAAGAGAAAAAAAAACAAGATTGTATATTTTTTGGGTCAAGCGTGAAACATATGGACAAAAATTCATACATATTTCACGTATTTTATTTAGATTATGAATGTCAATTTACAAGAATTTAGGCCCATAAATTCAAATTTGGCTGCGCATTACAGTAAAGATGTTCGTCGCTTCGAAAATCTAACAACTTTTATATGCATGTTCCTTTAAACTGTTGATATGGTGATTTTAATCGATTATTTTATTTATTTCTTTAATTATTTTTAAATCAAAAAATGAATTTAATTTTTTTTCAGCTTCACAAATAGAATTTTTTAAACCGTTTTTCCTCAATTATTTTAATAAAAAGCGATTTGAGATAAATTAAAATTTAAATAATATCGGTCGAATGAATTCCCTAGGTAGCTCTATCTGTCACGAAATGGTTATAAACTTCACACATGCAATGATTCGAACCTTCTGTCTAATTTACTGCGCACAGGAGCTAGTAGTCAACAACACTCGGATTAGTGACCCAACACACTGGATTAATTAAATGTAAGGTGATCCAATGCGCACGCAGACAATGTATACAAACAAATAAGTTAATCTTTCTGGACCTGTTTTTATTCGGTAACATTTAGAAAGCACCTGTTCTTTCAAAAAATTTGATAGATCTTTATTTCTTAAGTTTTGATGGATCTCCATTATTCTACAGATTCCTAGTTGTTCACACATTCATTTTCCCACCAGATCTATTTTATAATACTTTTTACAGTACCGCCTTACCCCTGTACGTTACCCCCTCCCCATTTCTTGGTGATGTTCCAATTAGTTCACGCCCCTTTTTCTCAATCTAACCGTCATCTGTCTGTTGTCATTTAGATTATTGTGCCATTTGTCCTCTCAATGATGACTTCTTCTATGCCAATGTATTTTCATTCTGAACTACCACAATTTCAAGAGCAACATGAGAATACGGTAAGTTTTAATTTTTTCATTCTGATAAATGCACTATTTTTTATATTTTAGATCGAACAAAAGCCACAAAAAAGAGAGAAGCGAAAATATCGGTGTCGAAAAAGAAGTCCAGCGACGATTGAGAGAGCAAAAACAGTTCGAAGAGATAAGGTAAAAAAATTGAATTTATTAATTATTTTACAATTGTTCTTCAGGCTAACGCACGAGAAAGACGTAGAATGAACAGCCTAAATGATGCATTGGAACATTTGCGAACGATTCTTCCCTCATTGCCAGATGAACCAAAAATGACGAAAATTGAGACATTGAGAAAAGCTCAAGAGTAAGTATTAGAATTTTGTTGTGATTTTATAATGACTCATCTTTTTTGAATGTCAGTTTGAAAAATTTCAGAACTGTTCAAAATCTGTCTTCTGCATACAACCAAATTTAATATTACCATTTATTTCCAGATACATCGCCGATTTATACTATCAAGCAACCGGAACAACAATCTACTCAGCTTCATCATCATCGTCAGATTCACCAGCATCTCCCTCATTGTCCGGATGTGATGGTGTGACTTGTGGATGCTGTTCATCTGTTCAATCAACTCCATTTCAAAGCCCATTTTTCCCACCACCAGTTGCACCAGGACCACAATCCTATCCTGGATATCCAACTAATAGTCATTTGAATTATAGAAACCCCGCTGAAAATAATAGTACATATTTCTCACCCCATTACCCAAAACCTTGAACCTTGTTTTTGTTATGAATTCACCTCATTTTTAATAAGCTGGTATTTATTATAAATGCATCCACCTCTACTTCCTAGTCACCTTACTGCAAATCACGAATGTTAATTTCTCACCATGTTGTAACCAACAAATTCCCATAAAACTTCCGTTTTGAAAAAAAACACTAAGGTGTTGAACAATGTGTTATCGGGAATAACAACAAGAACAATTTACTAAATCCTAACACTATCAAATAAAAATATTATTCTAATTTCTTAGTCTCCTTATTCTCAACTTCCAGCTCCATTCGTTCCTCTCTTTCACTTGGTGATTCCAAAACTTTCTGTCGAGCACTTTGCCAACTCTTGTCATCTCCGCTCCAAAGTCGTCTTACTAGATCTTCAGCTTCATTGATTGTATCGGAGAGTCCTAATAACATTGGATTCTCTTCAACCTATAAATTAGGAGCGATAGACCAAAATTTAGAGACTTCTATTTACCGTATCCCATCCTTTCAATAATGCCAAAGCTCTTCCATATTCCGCATCAGTTACAACCATATCATCTGGTGGATAGAGAGCAGCTCCAACGTATCGTCCTTCAGCATTCAAAAAATTGAACGTTGCAATGGCATCTTCCTTAAAAAGTAGTGAGAATTTAAAAATAACATTTTTTCACAAACCGTATCCATGATTTCTAATCCAATTTTATGCTCTTTCAAGAATGGCGCGACCCGTTGTCTCACGCTAAAATTTTTGTGGTTGATTTTCCAAAAAAAACAAATAGTTTTAACCTGTCAATATTCTTCTTGTCTCCAACACCGAGCACTAATATATCAATTTTTGGTTCTAAAGCGGCAAAAAGGGAAATTGATTCTGGTTTGATGTCGTCCGGTGACAGAACACGCCAAGATAGTGCGGTTTTCGGAAACAGGGCGATTGGTCCGTATCTGGAAAAAAAAACAATCTCTGAACAGAGCTTCGACCCAGACAGTCTTTTTGGGTCTAAATCAGATATTTTGGGCCTCTAAGGGCCATTTGGACTCACATCTGATTTTTTGGTAAAATTTCCACAATCATAGACACAAAAACAAACATTTTCCATATAATTGTTAAAAGGGACACAGATTAAATCGTTTTTGAAATTTCTCTGCATTTCTGTATTGAAGTTATCGACTTTTTTGTATTTTTTTTTTCAAGCGGAATAGGTCCATAAAAATAATAACGAGTGTCTGTTAAAATAAAAACTCACAAAAACTGTCCATCTAACAAACGAAAACCATAACACGACAATCCTCGCACACCAATTTGTTTCGATTCAAGCATTTCAGCAGACAAATATGACACTCTTGATCTATCAGCCATATCTGATTCTCCAAGTGGATTAAGATGATATCCATCAAGAACACCTATAAATAAATAATATATTTTTTCACCTAACATGTTTTTAGGAAGCTAAAAAAGCGAATTCACCAGTATCTGCTCTATTTCCTTCATTATTTGGCACCTTTGCCAAAAATCTTCTCGATGACGTGGCAACGCTTGAATTTTTCAAAAATGTTGATAAAGCTCTCTTCATTTTAATATTTTGCTACAAAAAATAAGTTTAGAGTTTTTTTTTCTCTAGAAATCATGTATTTTTACCGCTGAAACGATAATTTCTTGATTAATAATTTGTAAAAACATATTGTTCTTTATTTAAAAAGATAAAATATCACAAGAACGTAAAATGAAATCACATTGATTAATAAAAACCTGCAAAATTAAGTGGAATGTAAAACAAAAATGGCATCTGAAATAGGTTATTTACATGAACAAGTATTTCTAAATAGAAGTGATTAAACTGCATTTTCTTCAGTTTCTGCAAGCTCATCATGCAATGATTTAATTTCTCCATCGATATCTTTGAAATTCGCCGGTGGTGTTTCATAGCCTGATTCAGTTGGTGTGTTCGTTGTCAATGAAGTTGCAGATGTTGGGATTGCGCTCTAAACAAAAATAATTCATTATAATTCACATAAAATCTATTGAAACCTGCTGCCAACTGGGAATACTGCTGATCGCCGGAGTTACAATCGGTGCAAAATTATGCTGACTCAACAGTAAACTTTTAATTGTCGAAATTCCACTCTCCACTCGATTCAAGTCCGCATCTCGATTCGCAACCGTATAAAGTGCTCTTGAAATTTCCGCTTGTTGTGTCGCAAGCTGTTGTGTAGTTTGGGAAACACTATCCATTATGAATTTTATCGAATTTTGTAAATCGTTAACTTGTGATTGTAATTGTCGGATTTCTTCGGTCGCCGGATCGGGAATGTCGAAGAACTTTGGTAAAACAAATGAGCGCATGAAACGATATCCGGCATATGAGATTGAGCCGAGAACGACGACTGATTGAGCAAATGAAACAACACTGAAAATGTATTTTTTTTGTCAAAAATGGCATTTTAATCAAAATTTGAATGTCTTCATTTTTTCTTTACTCTGCGTAATCTTTGAAACTTTGAAAGCAATATTATCTTAAAAAATTAAAGATAATGTTCCACTAAATTTAAAACTTAAACCTTACAAATTTTTAATTGATTTAATATATTGTTTTAATTTTAATATTAATTTCAACGGATTATATTTATTGATTTAATTGAATTCGACGATAAAAGATTATGAAGCTTTTTTCTCACAACATTTTATTTTTTACTAGAATTGAAAATAAAATCTAACCTATTTTGCTGTTGAACAATAGGCGGACCATACTGATTCATCTGATTCCCCATATTTTGTCCTCCAATTTGTGGTCTCAATTGTTCTGGTGGAATAGACGCCCTCGCCTCTGAAATTTCAGCATCCGTCACCCCTTTCCCTCTCAAAAATTCTCTTTGTTCTTCAAATGGTGTCTCGCGTACCTAAAAATCAAACAGTTGTTTTTTTTATATTAAAAAAAGGAACCTTGGGTGTTAACATAAATTTCCGTGCTGCTTCCACCATATCTGGTCGTGTTGGTGGTGACGAAGGCCCATCTTCTGACATCTTAAATCATTAAAAATATTGAAAGAAAAAACTTAAAAAAGAAACGATAATTTTACGGGTTTTTCACCCCAAAAAAAACTTCTTATAAGGTGAAAAAAGGCAAGTAGATGGTTTATATCAATTATGATCAGATAAGATAATCACAAAATAAATAATAAAGAACATGTAATCATAGAGGCAATATTATAACACCCTTCTCCTATCACATTTACAATTAAGGTACAGAAAAATACAAAAATGTGTGCCAATTTACATAAAACATAGTACAAGTTACTTTTTCTTTACTTTTTCTCAAGTAACGGTTTAAGAATGTCCAAACTTTTGTAGAGAGCATTTGAAAAACTGGCAGCGTCACGATGGGTCTGTGGGAAATCGATTTTTTTTAATTTTTCAGAGAAAAAACCCTCGTACCTTATTGCTCGAAATGACAGCTCCTAATTTGGAAGCCACAACATTATATCCAATTCCAAATCCATCCGGAACAACTGGACCAAAACCTCCGAAAACAATAGTTTCGGTTGATAAGGTACTCGTTGACAGGACAAAATGTCCCATTCGATTATATCCCGGGTCGGAGAAGAACTCAGGAATTTCTTGTCCATTTCGTTGAGCAGTTATTTTTAGGCCGAGAAGGTGACGATCGAATCCTTGTCCTAAAAACAATTACATTCTGTGCGTTTTCAAATATTGTTTTATTTTTTCATAGATTTTCGGTTTTCTTACTTCTTAAAAGATTTTATTAGAAAAATAATATTTTTTCGGGCTACGACAGAATTTATATTTCTTAAATTAAAATTTGTTTCATCACAATTATTAAAGAATTTTTTCGAGAATTCATGTTTCTAGATTTAGAAATGTAGGTTTTCGATTCTATCGATGGAAGAAATCACCGTTTTTAGGAAATATACATTATAATTATTTTTATTCAATTTTTAATGTTATTCTAAGAAAATTGGATTTATTAAATTTTCAAAATTTCGTAACCTTTGAGCTTCTGAAAAAATATAATTGTAGAAAAGCCTTTTTCCGGCTCTCTTTTTTTATTTCGGTTTTTTTTGAAGATTTAAAAATTCTCACCCATTGATGCTTCTTTCACCAATTGTCCATGAGCATTCGAACAATCCGTCAATAACTGTCCAACATCTTTCTTTCCTTCTTCCAGAATCGCCAAAGTTGCAGCTCTTGTTGCAGAAGTGGCAGATCTTAAGAATATTTAATTAATTGTTCTATTACTTTGAACAAATACCTCATACACTCGGTTCTTCCTTTCAAAAATGCGGCCGTCGAACATGATTCATAAGTTGGAACAAATTCTTTGTACAATGAGTAGAATGCCATCTAAACGTATTTTCTTTCTTTTCAATTCAAAAATCAGAAAGAAAACCTGGATCGCCAATTGCATAACAGAGTCCGGTGACAATTTCGTTTTCTTAATCAAATCCCTATTCAATCCCTCAAATTCCATTGTAGCAAAATCCAAGTCTTTATTAGCAGCAACATGCTTCTTTTGAGCAAGTTCAATCTTCGCTTTGATCGAATCCGTCAATGTGAACCTAATTTCTTGAACATTCGCAGGATTTGCAGTTGGTGGAACATCATCAACAGACACAAAATGATGTTTATTGGTGTCTTTGAACGATTCTTCCATCAGACGAAGGACTGCAACTCCATCACCCCAAGAGTGCTCGAAGTTTATAGTAGCTTGTCCATTAGCATCAACAATAGTTTGGAAACATTTGTCAAACCAGCGATTTTTAGCTTCATCTCCGATCAGAAGTGACTGAACAAGTCTGAAAACATGATTTTGGTTTCAAATTTTAAAACATGTGATTGTGTTACCTTTTATGATCTTGTGTTTTTAAATCATCGAGGCAAATTGCGAATAATCCTCCATCAATCTGTAATCATAAAAATTTTGGATTCAATTAACTAATTTTTTAAAATATTATTTACCTTTTTCAAGCTTTCAACATTTCCAGCAGCCACCAACTCATCCCTCGCATCGGCCCAAGTATCTCGATCCAAGGATGTCAATGATCCAATACTCGCTTCTGCCTCTTTCCCGTTTCTCAGAATATATGCCAGACTTGCTTGAACTTGATCGGCAGGCAAAAGTGTTCCATTTTCATCGAAAATTCGTACTGAATATGGCACTCCTCGGAACAAAACAACAAAGTGTTTTTGAGTTTCATCCTAAAAAATTTTAAATGCATTATTCAATTTAAAAAAATTAAAACAGACTAACCAAATAAAGCACATCCTTCTCTCTTTTAGGAATTCGACTTCCACAGAATAGCGACTTATATTGACTCATATCCAAGGGAAAAGCTTTGAAAGCCACTGCTCCAAACCATGACAAACTTGGTGGAAGGGTTCTGAATAAAAAAAAAACATTTTTGAAGTATTTTATTTAAAAACGTTTACCTGCAAACATTTCTGAACAACTTGGTATCACTCTTCTTCGGATTTAAATGAAAAACTTCAGGCGCAAGGACATTTTCATCTAATGACTTCTTAATTCGGGCATACGAAATTGCCAAGTTTGTAGCGCGAGTTAGCTGTAAAAACGAAACTACACTACATTGTAGTCTTATCATTTAGAACATGTTTTGTTTAAAATAAAGTAAGGATGTCCACAGTGAAAAGTTTTGAAACTACTACAAAGGAACCAAAAAAAATCAAATTGTTGAAAAAATAACAGAGAATTTATTTTCTAATGGTTCAATTAATTTTATGAAACTGAAAAAAGATTCCTATAAAACTGAATAAAACACATTCTGGTAACCTTCAGACAGGATAAGGTCAAATTTATACTCGTTTAGACAAAAATACTTACCTGGTCATTAAACTTCGGATCCGGATCAGGTGCATACATCATAAATGGATTATAATTCACAGCGACCGGAACTCTAGCTCTTAAATACATATCAAACCATGGCTCGGAGATATAGCTAGTATCCTTATGGTTTTTGTCATAGTTCAAAAGTCCTTCTTGAAGTGCCGGTCCAACACCTTTCTCAAAATCTCTAATAGATTTTTCCGTTTTTTCAAAGGTATCTTGCGGTAATACAGCTTTTGCAGATGCGAGGAACCTAAAAAGAAAAATCCCATCTTGAATAAATGTTTTCCTAAATAATACCTGTTTACTGAATCCGGAAGCTTTGGGATCGGTAGTCTTCTCAGACTTTTTTGAAAATGATACGTTGGAATTTCAGATTTATGCAAATATTGATAGTCATCACCGGCTAGGCTATGCTTTCCCCTGGTTCGAATGTGTTGATTTGCTAATTTCAGGTGGCTGGAAGTTCGCAACATCTAAAAAAAACTAGTAAAATTTAAACATTTTTTAAAAGCGATTTTCATTGTTTACGAGCTCAAAATAATCAAAAATCAATCAACGTGAAGATATTGGGTACAAAGGATAACAAAAAAATAAAGTGAACGTTGTCAAAAGATGCGATAACAGGCTACAAACTAGTGAACAAATGGTGGTACATGGAGGTAGACTTTGTACCTTCTTCACTGAAAGTGTGCCAGCAACCTTTTCTGCGCCATGGTGTGCATAGATTGACGCGCTTATCTAAAAAAAATTTATTTTTGTTTTTTGTCAATTATTTTCCCATTTTGAATGATTTCGTCCAAATTTTACCGAAGTACTTCGAAGTGAAAGCGAACTTTTTGATTAATTTAATTATTATTCTTTATTTCGAAATGTTTTCCTATAAAACATTTGTTTGTTTTTAATTTAATAGTTTTTTAAACAAATAAACAAATGTGTTTTTTTTAAAATCTGTTTCTCTCATTTCATTGGCTTGAATTTATTGCTTTTTTTCATTTCAAAAAATGTTTTACTCTTCAACATATTATTTTTTTCCCTTGAAGATGACGCAATAATTCTATCCTTCAGATCTCATTATGTTTCGTATGCAAGGAGCTCCACCACCACCACCACCACTCAAAACTCGTTTCGAGATTGTCAACACAGTCTACAATGATCCTTTCATCTGGTATTCCAAAGTTTTTTTTAAACAGTTTTTTAAATGAAAATTTTAGGAGCATTTTCAAAGGAATCATTGGATTTGGAGTCGGCGTTGTCGTAGCCAGATCAGTGAGCGAAGAATGGGCTAACACCGTTTGATTTATTTTTACCTTGTTTGTTTCATTGTTATAGAAAAGCCAATAGAAATGTTTATTTTAATTATAAGAATTTTTTATTTACAATCAACACAAAAAACAACAGCAGCTTTTCAACAGAAATCGATACCGGTTTTCAACTTCAGAGTCGGATGCCCAGCGCCGTCTTTTCGATGTGTTGCTGGCAGCTTTTTCTCCTCGTTTCAAGATCAGTATAGCGCATTCTTCAAAAATTTGCTCGACGTTATTATTCAACTTCGCACTGGTCTCAAAATATGGGATTCCTAGTTTCTTGGCGTAGTTACTGGGTTCTTCTTCATCAATTTCCCGTTCACCAATCAAATCGGATTTGTTACCAACAAGGATGACAGGTGCAGATGTGCCTCTAACTTTTACAATTGATAAGTATGTTTTTTTGACATCTTCGTAGGTTGATCTTTCAGAAAGAGAGAATACTAGAATAAACCCCTGTGCGGATTTATAATATTGTTCTCTCATACCGGTGAATTGTTCCTTTAAAAAATTCCATTGAAATTTTAAGTTTATATTAAATAATCATTCACATTTCCAGCAGTATCCAAAATTTCCAATCTCGAGTTTTCTGCATCTATTTTCGACAATTTTCGATAACTATCTTCAATCGTAGCATCGTAATTATTCAAAAATATTCCTTGAACAAATTGTAATGTCTGAAATACAAAGAATTGTAGCAATCGAATCTAAATCTCACCAGTGCACTTTTTCCAACGCCACCATTACCAAGAACTACAATTTTGAACTCTTTCATTTACAAATAAGAAAAAAATAATTCTGAAAATATATTGTTAGAATAAATAAGGAAGTAAAAGTAAAACATTGGAAAGGAAACGATTAATTACAAACCGAAAAAAAGCGATTGATAGAAAAAGAAAATGGTTAGAAGAGAGGATGTAAAAAAAAGAAGCTTGATTCGATGATTGTGAACCAAATTTCTTTTTGACATTGGAATGTTGACATGGTAGGAAAATTTATGAAATGTTGGTCTATTTGAAGTTGTATTTTATTAATGAAATAAAAACGGACATTCAATCTCGAACCGCTAAAAATTTATGAACCGGTGAATTTTCCAACCTCTTCTCTATTTCAACACTTCGCTGACGTAGAGAAATGTATACTGCTTTTGTTCAAGAATACTGGAAAAACTCCATCAAAAATTGTTTCTCATTATAAAATGCTGCTAGAATTTTCTTGCTGAGAAAATTTATCAGAAATTCAACTTTCTAAAACGTTTGTCGAAAACTAGACACATTTTTTAAAAATTTGGTATGTAAAATAAGGAAGGATTCACTTATCAAAAGAAGTGTAGAAACAAGATATTAGTTCCATTGTACAGCTTATCTAGCTGTATAATGATGGCCCAACAAAACTATAAAATCTGCTGGTTTTTGTTTTCAATTCTCAAATTCTGTGTGAAAATGATGTACATCGTGGAATTTTTAAAGCTTTCGTGATTTATTTAAGGTTTCTTCAATTCGTTAACTAACCAAAGATTTAAAAAATGGAAACAATGAATGAAAACGCTAAAGATAAACCCGAAAAAAGTCATTTATCGTGAAAAACAACAAGAAAAAGGCGTCGAATTAGCATGAGACAGATAATAAACAATGTTGATTCGTTTTTCCATTTTCCTGTTCATTCAATTTGTGAACAGATTATGTCATTTCTTCATCTCTTCCATTTAGAACAATTCATCGATACTGTTCTTTCAATCTCCCGATATATCAACACAACATATTTATCACATTCTCTCTTTCGGAATAAGATTTTATGTTGAATATAACTCCTGATTAGCCATGAATACAGAAAAAACAACATTATAATGTTCAGATATGTATTTAAATTCAGTTTTCATAGTTCCTATAAGAATTTGCCTGAAAGTTTGATTGTGCCATATTTTGCCGAATGATTTCAACAATAGTGTGTTGTGCGTCGTATGTACAGTGTGGTTGAAACGCGTAATTTGAAGTACATAATTTTACTGTTCGTTCAATTCGATTCCAAACGCGCACCACTGTTTTCGCAAGCTTCTCTTGCCTTTTTCGCGTCCGTACGTGTTTAAAATATTATTTTTGAGTTATAATCGCATTTTTAGTATCTATTGGACGAATTATGAAAAATAATGTTTTTTGTCCGTGCACCGGATCACCCCAAAAAATCGAGGTTTGTCAGTAGAGCGCGTTTGGAATCGGTTTGCTTCTACAGTAAAATTTTGATAAACTCCGGATATTCTATAAAAGCGTGGACCCGAACTCACAGACTCTCACAATAGTACAAGCCACCGATCCAAAACACGCAAATTCTGAAAATGCAAAGTCCTTAAGAAATGAAAAAAAAATTACACAGATTTGTCATATCAATATTCCGGGCAGGGTTGCCGTTTTTTTTTCGATTTTTTTTCGGTTTTCGTGATTTTCGGGTGTTTTACGCCGAAAAAGTTTTATTTATTTCGGGTTGCGCGAAGCGCGTAAATTTTTATTTTATTTTTTTCGGTTTTCTATCCTCAATTTTTTTCGGTGTTTCCGTCTTACGGAAAACAGATTTTTAAATTTGAATATACCATTTTTTTTACATCAATTTCCAACTATTTTACTAATTTTTAACTGAATGAAGGTAGAAAACCTTAAAATCGTTTTCTTTCTGATGAAATATGATTCAGTAATCACTTGGAACGCCGAAAAAATTTTTTTCGGTATTTTTCCAATAAAACGAAAAAAAATGTTTTTTTCGTCATTTTTTCCCGGTTGACGAAAAAATTTATTTTTTTTCGGCATTTTTTACTGACCGACGAAAAAATTTATTTTTTTTCGGTCAAAAACTTTTTCGGCGGCACCCCTGATTCCGGGGGGAAACCGGTGACGACCGCAACCAAGATCAACTGGCCTAACAATTAGAGTCCCAGTTTCAAGTTGGCGGTAACTAGGGGCCAACGGCCACGGAACACACACTTCGACCGCATCGCGAGCAGAAGAAGAGGACAGAATCTACTCAACAGACTAACACCGACACGTTTAGAGCACGCTTCTGAAGTCTTCTGGGACATCCCGCCGTAACCATGATCAGGATAGAATTCACTGGCCCAACAAAATTAAAGTCTGGCCTGAACAAATAACATTCCCAGACTTTCAAAAAACCCATTTTCTTATCAGATATGCCAGTGATTGATCAGTTCCGGACCTGACCAACCTTCTGACATGCTGGAATGGGTGAATGGGTTGAGAAGCTCCCATTCTCAACTTTATTTCTAACAGACGAATTCTATAACGAAACTAGAGTATGGAACGTTCTCTTTACCTGTCAGTAATTTCAGGAAATGAACACGGAAGAGACCGTTCCAATACCTTAATCTCTAGAATACCGACTGTTGGGAGCTTCTCAACATTAAAAACCAAGAAAAAAAATGAAATCAATAAATTATATATTTATCATAATAGCGCTTTCGTTGCCCCATCTGCATTTCCATCACATTGTCAAATTAGTCCATTTTGACAATCCTCTATCATTCAATATTCAATCTGACGGTGGAGGAAGGTGGTGTAGAATTGGTCTGGAAAAAATATTTAAGAAACGCAAATTATAAAAAATAAAAAAGACTTTGAAAAGACACTTCTCAGTTTAAGACCGAATTCAGAACCCAACAGAAGGTTATGGGAAACAACGGGGGGGGGGTTTTAATTTTCAAAACCAGATTTGGATTGAATATAGAATACAAGATATATTTTCATCTCAAATTAATTCTTTCTCCATACAGTTCTTTTTATTTAATTTTAATTTAATTTAATTTAATTTATTTACGTAGCGGAAAAGCAACGTGAGAAAAAACATACACAAGAAAGAAAAAAATAAAGAATCAAAAAAAAAAATTCAATGAGACATAACTTTTTAAAATCATAATTAAGATCTTTCAAGAAAGAGAAAGAATAATGAAAATATAAAAAAATAAAGAAATAATAAAGATTTTTTTGGGTCGGGGGCTGGGGATAAAAAAGGCAAGAGTTAAAGCTTTATTTTTCTAAACCGTGAAGAACTGTTTTCTAGTATATCAACCCGTCGTATTAAACGAGACACCATGTAAAAAAAATAGAAATGGAAATGTTTATTGGGAATGAAATAGACCAGTGTTTATTTTAAAAGTAGGATACAGATTAGTTCAATAGTGTTCTTAGTGATTTTCATTCTCGGTAATAGCACCATATAATTTTTGGATATTCTTTCCAGACAGACTTCTAATTTTAGTCAAAAATTTGGGTACAGTCCTAGGACTGTACCCAAATTTTTAAATCCTTACCTTCAAGTATTTCCTTGTTACCCCTACTTGTTCTACGAAGTCTGCCAGTTTGAAATCAGCTTACGGCTATTCGGAATGATATCTGAAAAAAAAAACAAATTTTTCTAAATTAAACTGAAACCATCATGATTGAAATATACTTTTTAAAAGGATTTTCCAATTTTTTCACTGTTACATTTTAAAAAATATGTAAAATTTGTCTAGAACTTTCAGAAATTCTTTTTTTAAACCAAATGAAAAATTGGCGATACCGGCCCATAACAAAATATTAGTACCAAAATTTAAATTTCTGAAAAATTTAAGTTTTCTCACTTAACATTTCAGAAGATGTTCTGGAAATTCCAAATTTTTTTGAATATTATGAACGTACCTTTTGACGCGGCCGTTCTTTCGAATCCAACATTGCTAGAACTTAGCTTTTATTGGAACAAGCTTCTTCAAACACAAACCACAACGTTCTTCTTCGGTTTTCCATCAATGCAACTTTTGCCGTCTCCAACGTCATTCCAATTTTTGAATTTGTCACATCATTCTGAAGACTGCATTTGTTGATGTTGTCGCTTTCGAATGTTTTTCACATCCATATTTCGTTGTCTCGATTCGTTGAACTTAATACCAGCTTGCTTCCCAATCTACGTTTTCAAGGATTGTTGATTGGAGCAAATCTAAAAATTGGAAAATTATTTATAAATAAAATTGAATGTTGCAAACCCATTTGCAAAATCGATCCTATTTCCTTTCAGACTTCACTCGGCCTATATTTCTGAACACTCGTGTTGCTGATGGAATGCTGGGCAATAATGTTGGCCGTGTTGAAATCCTGAAAATGGAACAATTGTTGAAAACGGAGTTTGATCGATTTTAAACAAACCGACCGTGAGCAACTGGTATCCAAATTGGTGGAATCCTTGAATGGCTTGCACCCCACCTTGATGTACCCATTCGACGTATTGAGGTGTTGTTGAATGCCAGGAATCTAAAACTTTAAAATTGATTAATAAATTAGATTTTAAGTTGCAAAACCCATTGTCAATTCATCCAATTTCAGCATTTGTCCTATTTGAAATCGGTTCTGCGATGATAGTCGTCGGTGCCAAAAGTGCTGGTTCAAAACTTTTAAATAAATCGCCGATGAGCTCAATTTGAAATACCATCCGGTCCCTGGTCCTCCATCAATAGATGTCTGTTGCAATACCATTGTTGACAGCATCCCTGGTCGTTTTGGAAAACGTTTTGTTGATGAGGTGTTTATTGACATGCAGCAATTGATCCGGTTCGAATCCAGCATGGTATCCTCCTTATCATTCTGCATTTTCTCCGAGCTATTTCCAGATGATCGTCGGGTTGTTTCTCATTCTCGTCGAATTGGCGAATCCATTGAGTTGTTGTTGGACTTGTGCTAACCTCCTCCAGATTTTGGTTCAAAGGAAACCTGAATTGAAAATATTAATTTATGAAACTTGTTTCTGTTGCAAAACCCATCGCCAATCCATTGAACCATTTGTGGACTGTTGTCATCGTTGTTGGTGTCGTCGGTTATCCGACGAGATAGGAAATTGGTTGAACGTCTCGAACCCGTGGTTTCGAACAAATCCCCTGATCCGTGATGCAATTGATCCCCATCTGAGTCGAAGTTGATTTCTGGTCGCCGAGCAATTGTAATCGAAACATTTATTGAACATCAAGGTTTTGCAATTTCAAACAAACGTCGTCCAGCACTGCACCTTGTTGCTCCGCCCCTTTTTTTGAAATTTGAGCCGTTGGTGAATGCTGAAATCAATAAATTTGTTTTTTTTTAAATAAAGATTTTTTAAGATAATCAAACCACAATTCTGCTACGCCACGTCGACCGTTGTCCGTTAGTTGCCATTTTCGATTGATTTGTCCCATTGATTATGGAAAAAGTTCAAATTATTCGAATATTTTATCTTCAAAATATATGGAAACAGAAATCAAGGTTTAAAGTCTGCGTGCTGCCTCCGGTCACAGGTCATAGAATTCGCCGGGAAACCCCCGTCTCTACCTTGAATTTCGGTACCGCCCACATGGGGTTGCCTCATCTGCACGACCACGGCAGTGGTACGTCAGCGTATTGGCGTCGGGCTCCTCCGAGTGCTCAGTGCACATGTGGTGTGGAAGAACCACACCAGCACATACCAAAGCTTGTCACGGAAACCTGGGACTTTACTAGCCGACTATAGACGTTTCTTGCCGACTAAAACGTGAACTCACATTTAATATTTGACGTCCAACTTCCTGCCGATGTCTGATCCTTCTCAAAGCTTGCCATGTTTGATTGAACTGAAAATAGAAAACACATTTAATTTCAAATATTTCTCAAAGCAAAAGTAAAGAGAACGGAGAAGAAAGCAAGTACGAAGATAATAATGAATCCAACAAAATTAATCAATAATTGGTTTTTTCATGTGCGAAACGAAAGTTTTTCAAGAGAGCTTTTGATTTGAAGACTGTTATGACAAAAAGTTGTTCGAAACGAAGAAAGTCCTTCTGTTTTGAAGACGTCAACAATTTTAGCACGAAAAACGCGTGATTATAAAAGGAAAAGCGCTCAAAAAAGCTGAAAATCGCTGCGAAAATTCAAAAAAAAAAGGAACGCCACCGAAAAAACGAAAAGTCATAAGTTTTTCCCGTTTTCCAGAAAAAAAAAGCGAGAGAGTGTGGTTAGGCAAGGACACGCATTTGTTTTTCACTTACTGCTTCGCGCCTGGGCGCCTCATTTTTTGTATTTTTGCGAAAATTAAATTGTTCGGTGGAGCGCGTTTGCCTATCGATTTTTACATTTGCAGGTCTGAAGCCTTATCTCATTTATAAATCCTGGCGGCGTTCGGATCCACACGATTGCATTTTATTGTAGAATGTCCAGACTTTATCAAAAATTTTTGCGCATATTTGAATTACCGCGCTGTTCAATCCATCTTTCGCACAACATGATATTCTAGCGAAATCATTCGGCAAAATAAGGCAGTCTAAACTTTTTAGTTTTTTTTTTCTGAAATTCGAATGAACTTAATTTAATCAGCATTTTTTTCTCGTACAATAAAATAATTGATCTGAAACAACGTATTTCGTTTTTTTTTTTGAATTCTCGAAGATGTTTTAATAAATTACTGGTCCGAATTTATTCATTGACAAATAATGAGGAAAATGCAATAAATTAAGAATATAGGCAAGATAATCGAAAAACGGGAATATGGAAGAATCTAGCGTGGGTATTTTTTGATTTTAAACTTTTATGGCTCTTTCTTCACACTATTTTCATCATCTTTTATGGCCAATAGTTCAGCGATTGATCGGATCGAATGACGGGTTTTTTCAGCATTGTCCGCTTCAGAAGTGTTGATTAATGATGTATCATTTGTTGATCTGAAAATTTAAAAATAAGAAATCAAAATTTTGAAAATAAAACGATTACCTGTCCTCATTCGAAGATTCATCATCAAATTGATTACTACTCGATTCATCGTCTTCTATTTCATCGTCGTTATCGTCTTTGCTTTCATTTTTTAGAATAGTATTAGAATTCATCATAGGGAATAATGATCCGAATTTCAATACTTCCTTCGGAGGTTGGAACATATCATTTATCAGTCGATCCATTGATGCATTTCCGATTGATGGACGGAACAGAACATCAACGATAGAGCATGTAGGAGGATTATTGACTGCTTGAAGACATTTGAAGAATCGAAGTGGATCGGGCCGATGGGTTACACCTTGGATGGAAGCTAGTTGAAATCCCACTTGGTAGCCGGCGTTGGTTTCTGAAATGATGAGTGTTTGATGGTTGAAATCCTTTTTTTTACAGACTCAACGATTTTTTGAACCAAAATTTTAAATCTTGTTTTTTTTTCAAAAGGACACTTTCCCATTTTTTGAAATGTCCTCTTTTCCCTTTTTTATATATCATCAATGTTAACTCTTGCTGATTAAACGATTTTAGAGGAAGTACACCACCTACAGGCTATAGCTTGTCCTATCAAAAAATTAGTTCATTCGAGAGTTCAAACAGAAATATTGCGAACCAGAGATTTTACCGGCATATTATTTTTTCATATTATTTTGCAATGATTTGTCTAAATAGTGATAGTAGTACGGACCAACCTTTCATCAAAACAAAATATTTGAGCATCATAAACTCCCTTGCATCAAGCCTCAACATTTCCAAATTCTCCAATGCATTTACAACCTCATTCCTCTGCTGCAAACTTCCCGTCCCATTCTCCTGACTCCTAATCTGTCTCGACAAAATCGCTCGAGATTCACAAGCATTCAGAAGGAAGAGACTAGCCCAATTCTGCTGAAAAATCGTCAATTGCCTCTCCCTCGGCATCCCATTCAATGTTGACTGACAAAATCCAACAAGTTGAAAAAATATTCTCGCCGACACTTCGGTTAACGATGTATTACTATTACTAGTGTTCGTCGGGCCGCCAGCATCTGACTCTGATTCCATGTCGGGCTGAAAATCTCATAGTATTATCCCATCGAAAACAAATTCGTTTGATGTTTGCCTCTCGATATAATCCCTCTCTTTGTATACAACATATCAAAAAGGTAAAAGTTTTGACAAGGTACAGAACTATGACAAATGGCCGGTTTCTTTTGTTTTTTACTTTTTTTGGTTGTTACAGTATTCATATACCAACAAGAGCTTGTGGGTAGGAATAAGAAGAAGAAAAAGAAAAAATAGGTTGTAATCTAATATAATCTTTTTTACAAGTACTCATCACTATTTCAAGTTGTACAATTTGTAAACATAGACTGTTGGCAGATGTGTTCACGAAGAACCACCTGTCCAAAATGAAAAAAAAATGATTACTGTAGTAACCCTTTTGAAGCTCATAACTCAATACTTACCGAATTTGGAGATGATGGTTGTTCAAAGCTCATAATTTGTTGATGATGCCGTCGTAACGCGGAATTTCTTGGACCTCGTTCATGTTGAACAGCATCCTTGTTCATTCCAATTTCTAAACATTTTCGCAGCCGACACGCACGACACTGATTCCGATGAGTTTTGTCAACTAGACATCTTCCTTCATCATAACCTCCTTTATTTTTACAAACATATTGACGGTGTCGGCGGATTGATCGTTTGAAGAAACCTGCACAGCCATCACATGAGAATATTCCATAGTGTTTGCCTGATGAATGATCTTGACACACTCTACATGGAACATCGAGAAGTATGCGACCTGGAAATAATGAGAAGGATCGTGTCAGTTAATTTAAATTTAAAAAATTAGAAATTTTTTCATTTATGCAATACAATTTATGCGAAACCACATCAAAGATTGTGCTATCATTGCAGCAGTCCCTAGTTATAAAAACTATCTTGTTAACTAGTAATCTGGTTTTAAAGACGATATTTCAGTAAGTTTTGATTGTTTTGAAAAGAGTTTCACTTGAAAATCGGAGGATTTCAAAAAATTTAAAAATCTCTTCATAAAAGTGCATTATACATCTCGTTTCAGATCTAGGGTTTAAAACTTCACCATCCAGTTGAAATCAAGAGCTTCCACTTTTTTTTATTGAGACAAGGATTGAAATTTTTCAAATTTTTCAAAAGTATTGTTTCAAATGTAGCGTGCAATTAAAAATATAAATTTCTTTAAGAAATTCAGAACAAGTGTGAAAATTTAATGACCAAATCTGCCCGGAAAGCAAGATTTTTGAAAAAAAAAACTATGATTTTCTCAGTTTTCAGTTAAAATATGGCTTTTTTCATTAATAATTTAGGTTTTATTTCAACTTCATTCAATGGCAATAAGCTGAAATTGTCTACGGGAAACTTAGAAATAGATTTTTCTAAAAAAAGAAGGAAAACCTAGCACTGGCCCCAAACCTAGATTACAATTTTATTCAATTTAGAATCCGCACAATATGTATTATTATTGTTCCATACAAACATAAATTTATGAAAAAAAATTCAAATTTTTATGAATCATGAACATTTTAAAGAATTCGAGTTTTGACTTGTTGGAAAATCACAACCAAATTCTACTCCAATTGATAATTTCCCTCAAAATAAATACAGTAACTTCACCACATCCCCTATCCACCAAAAAGTCTTTTTTCATTTTCAATTTCATCTTCAAATCGCTGGAAGTTGGTTTGGTCCTTCATCTATTTTTCAAGTACTTTTTTCTTCAGTCCAATCATACTGCCCTCCGGCAATTTTTGACTAATATTAATAGTCATATTTATAATGAAGAAGGGAATATGAAGAAAAAAAACACGGTGAAGAGAAAGCGTGGAGCAATTAAAATTTGTTGAATACTTGCTTTCTTGACATGACTCTCAGACTTAATAAGGAAAAACACATGTGATTTTGAGGCAAAATGTCGAAACTTCCTAGTATTACGGTATTATTAAAATGAGGTGTTAATTGGTCAGTGCCCAGGTGAGAGCCACGAGCTTGAGTTGCAACGGAAGAAGTTAAACCCAGGTGCATCAAATTATATATTAGATGTAAATATTTTAGCTAAATAGTCTTGTTTGCTACTATTATAATAATAAGGGTGGTAATAATTGTTGCTTATCATGTTTCCAGGGGGGAATAATATTCTTCATGGATGAGGCAAAAGTCAAAACATATATCCAATATGACACATATCTAAGCAGAAAAATTTCTACGTTATTTTTCGTCGTGAAAATATCAAAACCCAAAATATTCTAACACTGCGATTTCAACTCTTTGGATTATGGCATCTAGATGCTGTTTCAGCATTTTTTAAACATTCTATTGATTTTCAAATGTGCACAAAGATTCGGGGATTTAATTTCTTGTGATTTTATCTCTTTAAGACATGTTGACACTGATTTTTAACTCTTCCACCTTAAGTAACGTTGTCATTTGAAATCTTTAGAAATTTTAAATGGTGAAAATTGATCTTCAAAATGCTACAAAAACTTTCTGAGATATTTTATTCTCGAACGAAAAACGGAAGATCCCTATTCTAAAATTTGTTTTAAATTTCTTTCCCGCATTTTTTTCAGCTTCTGGTTCAAAAAATATCTTATTAATTTTAACGATTTCCAATAAAATCCTTAGCTAAAATTTGAGATGTCATGCGCTTCTGGCCATACGGTAAAAATAAAGTCAGATAAATTAATAAAAATTAAATTTTAAAAACTCACTGCTTGGTGTCGAAACTTGTGCCAGCATATCCATCCTTAAATCCTCGAATTCCAGAAAAATCCACGTATCCAGAATGTATCTAGGAAATACAAAAAATCTTCGTTTCTCTTTATATGACTCAAATCAAAAAGACGATGTGTGAAAGAAGGAGGCAAATTGTCATAGATTGAGTGTTCGAAAAAAAAGAAGTGGGCGTGGTTTTGGTTGCGCCGCCGCCATTGAAAGCCGTCCAGTATACGGTGGGTTGGGGGGAAAATATGGAATGCAAAAAAACTGAGTTTTCTACGTATAGGACCGCCCTGAATTACGTAAAACGAATTTGAAAGAGGTATTTGGTAGAGAGGAGAAGATAGAGAAGTTGAGAAATATTGGCTAGAAACTGTTTTGTTTGTAATTTTTTCGTGTTATAGTTCTGTGTGTCCGAAATCTTTTTTTGATAATTTCACAATTAATTTTTGTTATTTATAATCTCGGAAAATCTATTGAAATATCTAGGTGCTACGTAGTACATTCTTAAATAAATGGTGTCATGTATTGCCACCATACTTGATTAAAATCATTATAAAATATTTTCAGTAATGTATTATTTTGTTTAACATTATTTATATTCCTGTTTCTCCCATTTAAAAAAAATTGAAATTCTAACCACGCAATTCAGTCAATTTTCTTAGCTGACACCTTCTCTTTAAAGTAACTGTCTAACTGAATTTTGATGTTCCTACAGGCATAGCGTGCCCAGGTCGTTTCTAAAGTAAAGTTTAATTTCGTTTTTTAAATACTTAAAAGATAGGGTGTCTTTTTTTCGATATTTGAAGCCAAAACGGTATCTCTAGTTTATTTTATATTGTTAAATGAATCCACTTCATTTCTTAAATGATATTATACAAGGTGGAACCTAAGAACACAATTCATTAATTCAAAGTTTTTATAATAACTTTATATATCCATATTGAACGAATTTCATGAGTTATCTTGAAATTTTAACATTTTCAATAAAATTTGTCATTTTTTCAATGTGTTGGGTACTTAGGAGCCACCCTGTAGACAAATTCTAAATTTCCTATTGTTAACTAAGACTGTCACCCAGGTAAAGACGAACAACCTTATTAATATTCCATCACTGAGACATAATTAACCTTTATCACATAATTAAAAGATTTTACTTGAAATTACCACGTCATTTGCATCGCTATTTTCAAAATTAACTCATAAACTGTGCTTTCACATAAACTGAACATTAAACGACAACAGTCCTTTAAATATCCGATCAAATTTCCACTTAATAACCTCAATAAATTTATGCTCTTCTCTCTCGCTCTCTCTTGAATCATCGGAGCATATATACATCTGTTTTTTATCGTTTTACTTGTAAATATGATATTTAAAACTACAACGAGGTTATTAAATCAAATTTCGAAGACTTTTTCAATTTTTCCAGATATCTTCTTCTTCTTCTTCCTTCCCTTTCATAAATAGGAAACTCCCACTTTTCTCGAAATCTATTGTCTTTTGGCTCCAAAAAGAGCCCGCACAAAACTTTGCTCAAGTGGTACACATCTGAAAGAGAGGTGGTGGTGGTACATCGCCAAGATGAAAAAAGGTACTTGACGAAAAACACATTCGCGTTTTCTTGAATAATGGTGATGAATAATTTTTGAAATAATTTGGAGATTTGGGAGAAGGGGAGGGGAGTTATTAAAATTTCATAGGTTTTTTTTTGAAATCAAGAAATGCAACCCTAGCTACAGTAAATTCACAGTAATTCTATGTTTGTTATACCGTACTTCTAAAAACAAAATGAGAATCTAAAGTCCTTTCTATAGTGTCCCGAAAGGCGTCTAATTATATCTATCCGAAATTTTTAATATAATTGGGATAATAGCGGATTCAGATTCAAGTGTTTGATTTTTGGGAATTTAAAACATGAAATTTGTAAACTTCAGGATAATTTTTCACTACGTTGCTGGTTATTTTAACGGAGAACCTAGTAGGTGGCACACTGTCTCTAAGTTCACGCAAATTACGGATCATAAAAATGTTTAAATTTTTAGACAGTACAAATATAATTTTTTCTCATTTAGTTAGTAAAATAATCTGGCCATATCCATTACATCAATTCATTGAGTCGCATTCTATTGTAATCAATCAATTGTTTTCTATTCATTGAGAAAATGTGAGAAAAGTTGTCGTTTCCTCAAAATCTGCAACTTTTCTACGCAAAAACGGATAAATTGTTCTTTTTGAATGGTTAGACAATGGAACACAAAAGCATACAATACAAAAAAAACCGTCTGCACCTGCAACTTACGCAATAGAAAAACTAAAGAGGGGAAAAAGTTTAGGTTTTTGGTTTTTTTCTCTCGCGAACTGTACCAATTGGGACAGATGTATCCACGAGAACACAAAGTTGCTAAAAAAAAACAAAAAGGGACATTGTCTTTAAAACAAAAAACGACCCAATTGGGGTACAACTTTGTTCAATATTGGTGTTATTATTTTATTTTTGGCATACATATTGAGTGCGAAAGGGAAGTTAGAGGACTAATCGGAAGCGGCGGTGTCGATTATCTATTTCGCACACTCTCTTTTATATAAACGACATCGAAACGGGAAGCGAAAGGTTGAATGGTCTCGAAGAATATAGGAACAAAAACGAGTAGCAGAGGGTAATTGAAACGCTTGCCACCAAAACCTATCCCAATTTGTTTTCGCACCAGTGGAGTTGCCAAAAAGAGCTTCGGAAATGCTGTGGGAATAAAAAGGTATTACCGTAGGATGTTGAGTTGCTTGACTAATTACCGTCGGTTAAGTTTAAGTCTTCAGTGAAATGGTTAGAGAATTTTAAACGAAAAGTGTTGACCCTGAATTCAGTGGAAAAATGACGGAATTATGTATGATCTAGAGGAACGTTCAAAATGGCTACAAATTTTTGATTCAAAAATATCATAGCAATGTTTTTATTTTGATCATAATAATAGCGTACATATCTGTATTATAAAGATAATTATAAATATTCATTGTAAACTTCATACATATCTAATGATATCCTGAAAAAATCAGTAGATTTCAAATCTCATTTTAAAAAACTTCGTGAATTTGTGATCTAAAATCAAAAAGCTCCAACACCACTGAAATTTAAAGACAGGGTGCCAGTTAAAAGTTTCGCCGCTGCGGCGATAAGATTTTAAATTACCGCGTGTTTTGAATTCTCATGTGCGCTCCAATGAACAGCAGTCATGTGTGTGCGCGGTAATTTGAATTTTTGAATTTTTTGTGTGTTTTTTTCAAATTTCTTTCGTTTTTGTTCGATTTTTAGCGTTTTTTTTTGCTGAAAGTCATTAATTATTTTTAATAAGTGTCAAATTAATTTTTCTTACAGGAACTAACCGGGATCCCTCATAAAATGCGGGAAAAGCGTTGATTTTCCCAATTTTCATCCAAAAATGAAAATTTCGCTATAATTTTGAAAGCAGATTAAATAGGCGTACGTTTCGCAAATAAATTATTATTTCACAGGTATTCTAGTTTATTTTTTTTTTGAAACCGACGATACATTTACAGATTTCATGGACACAATTCATCAGCGACCCAAAAAAATCAGTTTTCCGAAAAATTGATCAGTTTGACATATCATTTTAGATTTCTAAAAATGTCATTATCGTTTTTTAACAGTTTTTGTTTGTTTTTGAGGTTTTTGAATTTTTTTGAATTTTTCTTATTTTTCGGGTATTTAAATAAAATTTGCCTCAAAATTGTTTGAATCTGGTCGCAACATACTTTACTTATGTTATTCTACTGAAAAGAAACATTTTCCACTAAAAAAATTAAAAAATAACAGTTTTGAAAAAAATGTAAAAAATTCAAATTGTTGTGCTTCCCGCCAAAAAGCGTACGTGAGCGTACGGCGGGAATTCAAAAATAATTTTTTTCATCTTCCGGACGGAACTACAAAATTGTTTTTTTTCGTCGGGATTTCGCATGGAATATACTAGAATGTCGGTAGAAAGATGAATTTTTCACAATTAAATCCATATGGGGTAAAAATAACTGGCACCCTGTCTTTAAGATCTTTCAGTTTCTAATTCATCAGTGCTTCCACGTTTAGCAAAAATTGTTTCAGCATCGAATTCGATTATTTTCAAAAAAAATGGACTTCGAATTGCTTCTCATAATTTTTTGGGAATTTGTGAGTGATGGACATCTGAAATTTCGAAAAACATCTGAAATTTAGCATGGACCCAATTCTGATATATCTACCATTGTACGTATTTACAAAAATTCGATATTCAGTACAAGAATAATTTTCAAAGTGGAAAAAAATCAAAAAACGCAAATTTACACAGAGTATGATTTTTCGGTGCTGGATCCTTATAATTTATTAGCCCCGATTTTGAATTTTATTTAAAAAATTAATTGATTTTATTTTTAAAAAAATTTGCAGCAAAATTATCTAAAAGAATGTATTGATATTGGTTTTATTGGTTTCGACACATTTGATTCTGAATAAAATACCGTTTCGCCGCCAGAATTAGCAGATTTGTATCTCATACATAGAAAGTTTTGCTTAAAAGCATACCACCATTTACAGGATTCGATTACAGTTTGGAATGTTTTAAACGAGGCGCCATTTATTAAAATTTGCCAAAATGATGAAGGCAATATTTATTAGCTGGCAAAAAGCAAATGTCTCGATTTCTTCACTCGTGGACAACTTACAAATAAGAGACCTCAACAACTATTGTTTTGGCTCATCAAACCTTTTGTCGGCTCTAATCCCCATACATAAGTAACAAAAAAGTGTGACAGTAATCCATCAATGCTCGTGCTCTAAATTCGCCGAAAAAAGAAAAACTTTAAGACTTGTTTAGAATCGAAAGAAACATGCGCCAAACACTGTATTACGCCATTCCATTTTTGGATGGGGGGATACTGTAGTCCTAATATGGATAAAATGAGATGAGCAAATAAACATGAAAAGGATTGGGGATTGAAGAAGTGGAAGACATCTATGTATACTTCATATTATTCACAGACGAAAATGGAAGAACATAAATAGATCATGATGTGAAAATGTAAATGGAAAGATTGACAACACATTTACTAGTTTCCATTCACTAAGGAACTTCTGATTCTCAAAGTTACAGAATTATAAATACTTAGATCGCTGGATTCTTTAAACTGCGAAGAATTAATTTTCAAAGGAAAAGCCAGAGGTTTTTTAATACAAAAAAATTCTCGGCTCAATTCACAAGATCTCTTTTCATCATGCTTTTGGTACCTGAGATACAAGGCTCGGAACAATTTTTCTTGCATATTTTAATATTTTTTCCGCCCATTTGTATCATTTAGGTTTCTCTGGACACTTTTCTGGTTCCTAAGAAAACCAAAAAAAAAAGGTTTTTTCGTTTTTTTTTCTTGAAATTAGGAGTTTTCGATTTATTAAAGGCAGCTGATCAGTTAAAACGATCCAAATTCAAGGAAAAACATCAAAATTCGAAGGAGAGCCCAGGTGGGCCAAAGAACAACAAATATGTAGCCGAATTCAAATAATTGTGTTTCGCGCCAATTCCGACCTTTCGCGCCAATTACAGACCGCGTCGCACGGACACGCGCGCATTCAAATTTTTATTTTTTCAACTTTGGGCGGCTGCTATGAAGCGTGTATTTATCGGTGTGATTTCGCATAAATTGCATTATACTAATGAGAGAACGCTCTAATTTTTGAAACTAAAAACAGGTAGGGTCAAATTAACTTAACAGCTGTCTTTAAAGCTTTCATTCAAAGAAACTCTTCAATAGTCCATCTCGTTCTCATTCTATTCTAGATTAGTTTCTCATTGACACAGGCTTCGAAAAAAGTTAACGAACGTTCTTCTCTATGATCCTGAAATTCCTAACAAGGGAGTTACGCGTTTTTTTGCCATTTGAGAACCTTCTACAAATTTGAGGGTACCTCGAATGGAATATGGAGAATCAGAATCCGTCATAGAATCCGTAACTCCCTTGTAAGATAGACCAGTTTCAGAATGAAATCGTAAGGTTGTAAAAGGACTCAAAATATGATCAAAAGCGCGGAATGTTTACAGTACATTTATTAGTTTAGATTCACAAAACCCTCACAACAATCTCGAAGTCCAATACTTTTCTTAAAAAATAATTTAAGCAGGTATTTTCCAGCGTCATGTTTTTACAATCTATCCGTTCCAGATTAGCTTGAATCGTGAGGAATAGTCTCGGTTTCAATATCGAGATCATCACAATCTCTACAAAACCACATTCTGTTGTTCTTTCCGTACTTCACGAAGGATCGTCTTCGTCGTGATGAGAGTGTATCATTCTCAAGTTGGCGCACTCACATGGATTGAACAACAACAATGGCAATTGGTAACAAGTATGAATAGCACTTCATTATACAGTTCAAGGCCAAGAGCCGACACTTCCTTAAAAATATATAAAAACAATAAATTAATAAAAAGTTTTCTTCCAGCCGATTAATTAATATACCTATACAAACATACCATAAAAAGATGTGCCGCGTTCTGAGAATTTCAGATTTACGAGGAAACTGTTAGAAATGTTTCTTCAAGTTTGAAAACATCAATTTCATTCGAAAAATCATGTTCAACTGATTTGTTTCCAATTTTTACCGAGGGAGAAATTGAGGATACTTTTCGAACATTAAGCTTAAATCGCACTCCCTCAGCAGTAGACAAGGAAATGAGCAAAAACTATTTTTAAAAATTACAGCATAAAGCATATAAAACCCATCTGTAAATGACCTAACTTTTGCAATCCGCAAATCCTCGTCCCTCTTGAATTTTTTTGTGCAAACAAAATAAGAGGGTAGGACAATTCATTAGAAAACTAAAATATTATACGACAAAAAAATTTTCGACAATTTCCTAAGAAAACAAAAATATTAGATGACAATTTCATTAGCGACTAATTCATTGGAAAACCATTTCCTTAGAAAATCGCATTGGAGCGCGTTTGCTGGAGGGTAGTCCTTGTGTTTGTAGCGTTTCAAGACGCTAACGATATTTCAGGCGCATGCGCCTTGAAATGTCTGCGTCTCTCAACGATCAGGGCCGGCAACCAACTGCCCTTATCATGTGACGTTGAGAGACGCAGACATTTCAAGGCGCATGCCCCTTAAATATCGTTAGCGTCTTGAAACGCTACAAACACAAGGACTACCTTCCAGCAAACGCGCTCCAATGCGATTTTCTAAGGAAATGGTTTTCCAATGAATTAGTCGCTAATGAAATTGTCATCTAATATTTTTGTTTTCTTAGGAAATTGTCGAAAATAGGTCATTTCTTTCAGGCTACATTCTTTCAGGCTATATTTGGCCTATATTACTTTCAGGCTATATGTCTTTCAGGCTACATGTCTTTCAGGCTATAAAGTCTTTCAGGCTACATGTCTTTCAGGCTATTTTTTTCTTTCAGGCTAGTTTCTATTTTTTTTTCTTTCAGCCTATAAAGCGACAGTTTCTAATCTAGCTGATTTGAGTTATGACTAATAAGCCAAAAAAACGTTTCTTCGTTTGAAAATACCCAGTAAATCGTATTCTGAAAAACAAAAATAGCCTGAAAGACAAAAGTAGCCTGAAAGACAAAACTAGCCTGAAAGAAAAAATAGCCTGAAATACATGTAGCCTGAAAGCAAAAGATAGCCTGAAAGACATGTAGCCTGAAAGACATATAGCCTGAAAGTAATATAGGCCAAATATAGCCTGAAAGACTGTAGCCTGAAAGAAATGACCCGAAAATATTTTTGTCGTATAATATTTTAGTTTTCTAATGAATTGTCCTACCCTCCAAAATAATACAGTAATCGACCTTGCTTCTTGACAGATTGTATGTATATTCAGTGTATCTATTGAATTGAAATGAACACTTGTCACTGACCTCAATTCTTCGAAAATAGCGATTTCATTTCGTTGAGGTTACTGTAGGGATTCATTTTTTTTTTCAAAAAAAAAACCGTCATCCTTATTTACAGGTGCACATTGAACCATCTGCCCGTCCACGGAATTTCAAATGATTTTATCAAGAACAAAAATAAACCGGCATGCTCTAATTACTGTCGGTATGTGATGCAACACCGTATCACTTTGTCTGTTTTTTTATTGCCGAATCCGGATTAAATGCATATTCGTTTCAACTGAGCATTATCCGTCTGAGCTTATATATTTATATATAAGGGGAACAATGAACGAACAACAAAAAAATTAAAAAAAACAAAAAACCCGTTGAAAAACAATCCTAAATAACTATTTAAATAACAACAAATATTCTATAAAAACAATAAATCTAACTATTTTTCTGCTTATTCAACTCTTCTCTAAGCTGATCCAAATCTTTTTCAGATATGTCGGCCCTTTGTAACAATGTCTCCAAAATCGACCTAGAAATTTTAAAATTGAAATTCCAAAAAGAAAATGGAAAATTTACTTTTTCTTCTTTTGGGGTTCAACACTACTTTTCTTCTGTCTTGTGGTCTGTTTAGGATCTCCTCCAGTGCTGATCAATTTCATGAAACTTTCGACGCCTTCCTGTAAAAAAAGGTTTAAAAGATATGGTGCCACTTAATTTCAATGTTTTTTTTTATTGGTTTCTATTCTGAATTTCTGCGATTATTCTTGTTTTCGCCTATTAAATAATAGTTTTCTGATTGATAACGGCATGCTGATATTACCTGAATCATCAAATCCAACTTTCTACTCTCCTCTCGAATTCTAGCCTCATCTGGCAACATATCCGAGAACCTCATAGACAACCACATATATTGATCCAAAATCTCATAGGACTGTTCCAATTGGACCAGTTCCGTCAGAGTCGTAGCTGGTTTCGGCGGCCATTCTAACAAATCAATCATCCATTCATAAGTCAAAGCTTGACCAGTTGAAAACCTCAAAATTTCTAAACTTTAACTGCGTTAACATTTTTCAAACCTTCTAGCCATTTTCACAAAAGCTGCCGCTGTTTTCTTATCTTCCGTGTTTAAAGGAGATGTGCAAAATGTGTATCTAACTTTTAAAGGAAGTGCAATTTGATCAATTAACACTGCCAATTCTCTCATATCATCTACGGTACAAATGAAGAAATGATCAGACACTGAGCAAACCGATACAAATAAATCGAGTAGTCGAACAAATGAGGCTTGGGGAAGATGGAATGAAAATGTTTCAATTTGATCATAAGTTGGGGCAATTCCAACCGAGGAAATTGGTTCGATCTAGAATTTGAAGAATGAATTTGAAAAAAAAACGAGGGAAACCTTTTGAGCCAAAATTGCCTTAAGTGTGCTCAAATCTTGATTTCTCATTGTTGTGGTGACTCCATCGGCATACGCGGTTCCGAATCTGAAAGGTTTAGTTTTATAGAGCTCTTATTCTTTCAATACCGGTTAGTTTGATTTTTCTAAGCTCTAAAAGATATCTTTATAATCTTAATTTACGTTAACAGTAGTAGCCGATTTGAACTTGTAAAAGTGACCAACCTTCCAGCTCTTCCAGCGATTTGAAGCGCAGAATAAGTCGGCAAAAGTTCCGATTGTCTCGTACAACTATTAAAAATCACTCGTCTAATATTCAAATTCAATCCCATCCCAATTGCATCAGTAGCCACGAGAACACTACAAGGATCATCAGGATCATTAAACTTCGCCGCCTGTGCTAATTTCGTTCCCGGTGGTAAGTCTCCATAAATCACGGCCGGTTTAATCCCAGTTTCTTCTAATTTTTTTGAGTTATAAAAAATTGCTTTTTTCGAGAAACAAACGATGCAATCTCCTGGCTCAATCTGAAACGAAGTATAACATTGAATGAAAATTGTCTTAACTTACATTGTCATAACTTTCAATAGCTTTATCTGCAATTGCCAACGGTGATTTTCTTTCATAGTATCGAACTTCAACTGTTTCTCCAATCGGTTCCAGAAGCTTTCTAACAATATCGATGGCTGCCGGTTCACCGCAAAGATGAACCTTAAAAATGGATTTTTAACTGTAGCTTTAAGAAACAATGTCTGAGTCGCGTTAAATTTAACAGGTTAGTATGTGCCCTAGGCCGAATAATTGTGCTATCAACTTGAAACTTCGTATGTGAGTGTATTAGGGGTCAAAGATTATTTTCGTACCACAAAACCTGTGAAGTGTCCCGGCGTTCGGGGGGAGCTCCCCGTTTTGTCTTACAACTTTGACTAGCTATAACTTTGCATATTTCCCGAACTATGAGCAGATATGTATATTATTAGAAAGCTCTCATTAAGCTCTACAACTTTATTGTTGACAACAAAGCGCAAAAAAATTTTTTTGAGTATGAAAATGTTGATGATTGAAAATTAGATTTAGTTTTTCATAATTTTCAAATGAAAAACCCCCCAATCCGGTATGAAAATTTTACGAATTCCTGTAGAAAATGATTTTTCCTATCGAATGATATATAGAAGATTAAAAACTGAGGGGACCATTGTTTCAAAAAATAGGCAAATATGTCAAAAAATGATACTTTTTGGCCAATAATACACATTCAAATGAGCTGTAAATACCTTAAAATAGAGCTTTTTGTTTCAAATTTGAACTAAAAAGGTTGTTTTTATCATTTTCTTCCATTTCGAGCCATTTTTGTCAAAAAAATCGAAAAAAAAATTTTTTTGAAAATTTCGATGACTTTTTTTTGGTCAATTTTTCAAAAAATTTTGTAAAATGTTTTTTTTGCATTTTTTGTCAATTTTATGGCGTAAACATCATAATTGGTCGTTTTTTATAAGAACAGAAACATTTTTGAGCAAAAAACGTTTTAAAAAAATTTTACAAAATTTTTCGAAAAATTGACCAAAAAAAGTCATCGAAAATTAAAAAAAAATTTTTTTTCGATTTTTTTGACAAAAATGGCTTGAAATGGAAGAAAATGATAAAAACAACCATTTAAGTTCAAATTAGAAACAAAAAGCTCAATTTTAAGTTATTTACAGCTCATTTGAATGTGTATTATTGGCCAAAAAGTGTCATTTTTTGACATATTTGCCTATTTTTCGAAACAATGGTCCCCTCTGTTTTTGATCTTCTATATATCATTCGATAGGTAAAATCATTTTCTACAGGAATTCGTAAAATTTTTATACCGGATTCGGGGTTTTTTCATTTGAAAATTATGAAAAACTAAATCAAATTTTCTATCATCAACATTTTCATACTCAAAAAAATTTTTTTGCGCTTTGTTGTCAACAATAAAGTTGTAGAACTTAATGAGAGCTTTCTAATAATATACATATCTGCTCATAGTTCGGGAAATAAGCAAAGTTATAGCTAGTCAAAGTTGTAAGACAAAACGGGGAGCTCCCCCTGAACGCCGGGACACTTCACAGGTTTTGTGGTACGAAAATAATCTTTGACCCTTAACACACTCACACACGAAGTTTCAAGTTGATAGCACAATTATTCGGCCTAGGGCACGATGATTCAACGCGACTGGGACATCGTCTCTTAATATGTCTTGTTTAAAAAATACCTCATCTGCCGCTGCTCCTAATAATGCTCTGGTCCATGCCCATCCTCTTTGTTCATCTCGTAACATTTGAATTTCATCGATGACGGCTACCTGAACCTTTCTTTTTAAATTTTTAAAATGTATTATATTTTACCTCAACTCTCATTTGTGTTGAAAGCATTTCAACAGTTGATGACAAATGTTGAGAAGGATGATGATTATCTTTTGCAAACCTTTAAAAAAGGTATTAAAAACAAACAAACTTTTCAGTGTTCTATCTACTTACTTACCTTCTCTCTTCACCAGTGACCATATCACACTGTACTCCCAATTCATTTGTCCTATTAAAAACTTCAGCCGCCAACAGTTTCAGAGGTCCACAGAACACTGCACTTTTTGCTTCGCTGAACCTCTTCAAAGCATGATAAGTTTTTCCAGAATTTGTTGGACCAGCATGAAAATAAATTCTTCTTGTGATACTTCGAGCTTCTGGATACCAATTATGTGGTCGTGTTAGATCGGAAATGATTCGAAGATCGTCCATTGCTTCGAGATGTGGGAATACCTTATTAATGGGAATTTTGGCAAGGAAGAAAACAAAATTATGTTTACCTGTTTGGCATGGTCCAAGAAAAATGGATACAGCATGTCAACATCTTTATCACCTTTTGAAATATCGGATAGTAGGATAAGAAGCGCTGGATCAACGTTCGTCTGGAAAACCCTCGATGATAACTTTATGGTTTGCTAAAGGTTTTTTAAGAGAAATTCTTAAAAAATTTGAAGCTTTAAATTAATTTTCAGGATTTTTTGTGAACCTACCTGGGTCTAAAAATTCTAGTTTCAAAATAGTCAAGCTTATTTCCCCCATTCTATATTTTTTCAACATTTTCGAAATATAACTAATTTATTGAATGTTGTAAACCTAAATCAGCTCAAAGTAAAAATGTTCTTTCTCAAAAATAAATAAATATTTTCATAAATTATAATCCTTACCAAATCTTCAGGTGCACAATATTCTCTAAAAGACTTAAAGGATCTCATGAACAATTTGTCATTGATTCCATTCTCTTGTGCCAATTGACGAACCATCGGTCGTCTCATAAATTCATCGAGTGCAAGATGAATGGAAGTCTGAATAGTTTCCTTTTAACTTTCTTATTGTATATATATTTTCATTTCAAATACATTATCAAGCCCGGTGATCCATTCTTCCATTCCGGCTGCCGTATGTGTAATTTGTTTGATTTTTCTAGGCTCTACTAAATCTTCAATTGTTGCTGTTTTACGAACTGTAAATTTTTAACATAGGGGGTTTTCTCATACATTGTTCAACCTGCATTCCTTTTTCTCCTCGAATGGGGTTGAGCTGGAAACCTATTTGCCACTGGTTGCAATGCACTGACATGTATTGAAGCTCTTCGCGGAACAGAACTTGAAAATACCCGCAAAATACCGCGAGTGTATGACATTCTGTGTGATTTCTAGCTATCGGGATACTTTTGGAAATTCAAAAATATTTTAGAGTATTTTGACTTCAAACTCAACTTTTTCAATGATATATATTTCTTCTTTATTTATTCAAAATTTATAAACAATTGAAAGCTTGTGAAAGTGGAACAAACACGGCAAAACTGAGACCAGGAAGCATGCGAAAACTTGAAGAATATATTGAATAATTATGCTCGCTTGGTTTGGATCATTTCGCGAAGATTCGATTCAGCTTCTGTCAGATTTTTCTCCAAGTACTCTCTCTTTTTCGTGATTGCGTCGATTTTGTCGCTGAAATTTATTTTTTTTTTAAATATACATTTGTCTTCATAAAACCTGCACTCTTTAGCTTCTTGTTCATGTCTGGACAATTCTGAACTCCTATCGCTGAGCAAAAACATTCTACCAATACTTCTATAATATGGCAAATTTTCATCAACACTTTGAAGACTTTTCAAAGTTGCGCCAGATATCAATTTCTTTTGATGAAGAGCCTTCTTTTGTTGTTCTCCGAGAGCGATTTGCATGCGAGTTTCATTTGTTTTGAATTGAAGATCTTGGAACGCTTTTTTCAGCTCCTCGTCGGCCATTGTTCTGGAAAATATTAAAATTTGTGAAAAAGAAAAGAGTTTGAAAATAAAAGAAAAAAGAAAGCACGAAACTATATCGTAAAAAACTTTTTTTTTGTAAAAAATGTTAGAGAAAAATTCTAGAAACAATATATACAATGTTTCAAACAAACTTTGCAAAAATAATTATTGGTTTCAAAGGCGCGATCGGTTTTCAATTAGACATGAAATTTAAAAAAAAACGAATGTACAATTTAAGATCTTAAGACAACTCAGAGCGAATATCTGAAATTTAAAAGCTGAGCAAAAATTTTAAAAGTCAAGAAAAGAAAGAAATTATCCTTTGGCTCAGAGCCAACAAATAGTTAGATGTGCAGGTCTTATGTCATTTCCTACTGTAAGTGCCGACCATCGCGCAGAGAACGGGCAATTTCTCTTATTATCTCTTGGTTTAAAACTTTCATTTCGAGAATTTTTATTATCTGCAAATTTCGTATTTTTTAAAGATTGTTTTTGGGAAGTTTGCTCTTTGAATTTTTGTCTCAATGAACGTTTTATTTTAATAAAAACTAATCACGTTCTATTTTTAAGGTAATCATGGGCGTCTTCAGTCAACTTTCTGAATCAGCCAAGTCTAATCCGTTTAGCCTTCCGGTCAGGTCTGCAAGCTGCTCCAGCCCATCACCTGGTAAGTATTTTCATAGTCAAACCTTGGTAATTTTTGAAAAGTCTGGTTTCTTCAGCAGTTCAGAATGTAATATAAGAATAATGGTTCTCGTTGAATTTAATTTTTTTGTAAATACTGATTTATATTGTAAAGCCATGATTATTAAGGATCGACCTTTTCTTTTTTTTAGAAGGTTTTGCTTTTTTTGAACGGGAAAAAATTCGAAAGAGCACACCTTGTTTTTAAAGTGGGTTTTTACAAATTTTCAATCTCCACTCACGTATTTCCTGCACCACGAAATTTGTTATTATTTTTTATACACCAGTATTACAGTTCAAAATAGATATCCATCAAATAATGTTTTTCTTTTCTCTGTTCACGCGTTTTTTTCGTGCAGCGCATGTGCATTATTGCACTAACGCAAAAGAAGAAAAGAACAGAGATGTGATGGCATACAAGATAACGCTCACTCTATGCAGACGCAGAGAACAGAAATAACGTGGCGTTTTTTATCCCTCTTTAGGAATTGAGGAACGTTTTGTACCGGGTTTCGTTGTGGTTTGTGGTTCTAATGAAATTTTATGGGAATTTCACTTAAAGCCCATCATCCATATCGAAGGTTGTCAATGACCTCTGAAACTGAAGAGAAGTTTCTTCCTTTCATTACCCGAGCTAAAAACCCGCACTATAATGGTAGGCTTGGGATTGTTGTTATTATTTCAATGTGGATATTACTTTATTTCTGGGGTGTGGTGCAGTTAGTCGACGGGTTAATCGAATGGTTCTACTATAGATCTACTGATTATGTAGTTCGTGTAGCTATTGGCGTCACAACCACAGCTGTTTCTGTGATAGAAGGTTTCTGTCATCTTTATTTCAAATCAAGAATCACTTAATTTTTGGTGTATGTTTATAATGTAGCTATTTTCAGCTGGACAAGTTGAATTCGGATCTGGCAAATACTATGCTCTCTGTGCCTTTGGAGGAGTTTTATCCTGTGGAATTACTCACACTGCTATCGTCCCTCTTGATCTCGTCAAATGTAGAATTCAGGTTAACCCAGAAAAATACACCGGAATCGTTGCTGGTTTCCGTACCACTGTCGCCGAAGAAGGAGCTCGCGCTCTTGTCAAAGGATGGGCTCCAACTTTGATTGGATACTCATTGCAAGGACTCGGAAAGTTCGGATTCTACGAGGTTTTCAAGAACGTTTATGCTGACGCTCTCGGAGAGGTAAACCTTGAAATTAACATTCTTGTACGTAAATTTTATTTTTATAGGAAAACGCCTATCTCTACAGAACTTCTTTGTACTTGGCAGCTTCTGCTTCAGCTGAGTTCTTCGCTGATATTCTTTTGGCACCATTGGAAGCCACCAAAGTCCGCGTCCAAACCACTCCAGGAGCTCCTCCAACCCTTAGAGGATGCGCCCCACTCATCTACAGAAATGAAGGTCTTACTGGATTCTACAAGGGACTCCCACCACTCTGGATGAGACAAATCCCATACACCATGATGAAGTTCGCCTGCTTCGAGAAGACTGTTGAAGCTTTGTACCATTATGTTGTTCCAAAACCAAGAGCTGAATGTTCCAAAGGTGAACAGCTCGTTGTCACCTTCATCGCTGGATACATTGCTGGAGTTTTCTGCGCAATTGTTTCTCATCCAGCAGATACCATTGTCTCTAAATTGAACCAAGACTCAAGCCAGAGCGCTTCAGGAATCGTTAAGCAACTCGGATTTGGTGGACTCTGGAAGGGACTTGCTCCACGTATCATCATGATCGGTACCCTCACTGCTCTTCAATGGTTCATCTATGATTCTGTGAAAGTAAGTTCTTTTGAAAATCCTCCATCTTTAATCAAAAATGTGTTTCCAGGTTGCCCTCAACCTCCCACGCCCACCACCACCAGAGATGCCAGCCTCCCTTAAAGCCAAGCTCGCCGCCCAACAATAAGTGAAGCACTAGCCGATATTTTGAAATGATTTTTTAAAACGATTTTTCATTCTGAACTAATTCCAGAACTTTTAGTACATTTTCCTCTTTTTTGATTGTATTTTCTTTAGACTGATTGTTATACGTTTTAATTTTGGTCATCTGAATAGCAACTCGGATATAAAGCATCGATCGGTGATTTTGTGTTTTAAATTTTGCAAATCATTTCTAGTTTGTTTTTTGAACTAATATACTTGAGTTGTATACCGATACGAGTGGCCCGTTTTATCAATTACCGATGAATGATTTAAGAAACAAACAATTCAACAGTTTTGCTTTATAATTTACGAATGAGAAGAAATGGAATTGCTTCAACGCTCTACAGTGTTTTCTTTGATGTTCGATAGAATAAAATCTGAGAAGTGAGGCATTTTCTAAAGCATCAATTAAAAAATGTTGTCAGGCGAAAATATTTGTTACATTTCATTATTCTGGATGTGGCTATTGGAGTAATTTTACAACAAAATTTTGTAAATATTGAGCTTCTACATGATAATTTTTGGAATTTCGCAGACCTGCTAGCGACATATTTAGACATGGTGAACCAATGAAACCAATGCGGTTTATAAAGAAAATTTCAGTTAATATCCTGGCTCCAAAATAATCCAATTGGACTTAAATTGAATACGCCCGTCAATTCAACTCTTTCCAGTTTCTTCAGATATCACGTTTTTTTATGGACAAGTGAGTTTTCATGAAAAAAATCAAAAAATTACTATCATCAAAAAAGTGTAGTTATTATTCGAACGGCAAATTCCATTTATTTTACTTGGGCAATGACTAAAGTTTTTCAAGGGGCCCTAATTAGCACAATTTCTTTATTTGAAAAAATTGTTTACTATAGCTTTCATTAATTTTCTCCGCGACCGGAATTTCACTATGATGCTGAGTTATTCACTGTGGTTCGGTGTTTCAACATTGTCTGCAGTTTTAGCAGATCTCACCAAAGTATTATTCATTCATTTTATATGTTTCGATGCATATGCAACAAGGTAAATATTCGAAAGTTCTCGAAATAACATAAATCACATTTTCAGACTTTGGTCAATTTGCTTTTACACGCTTCAAGAACTCTGGTCTCTGGTTCGAGGGAAAAAATGGAATCCATTACGGAATCGGAGAGATAGCGTAAAAAGATAAACATACCAGAATCCTATTCAGAAGTTTCGCTTACAGATAGTGTTAGACTTTCGGCAGCAGTTTCTTTGTACTTCTCTTTTCGTTATTCTGATCTTCATCATTCCGACAATATATGTGTTTTTCATTGTTTTCCGAATAGTAAGCTTTTATTTGTTTAATTTACTAAAAAAAACAAGTTTTAATTTCCAGCTTCGTTGTTGTGTATCGGCCATAATTTATTCGCTTACCATGCTCTCAAATTGGCCAACTATTGCTGTATCCATCATAAATAAATGTGCAGAAATATTCCTTTAAAAGACGGGAGAAAAAATAAATTATTTTCGATTACTGTGTCCATAATTTTTTGTAAGCATACAAACATTTTAAAATAAGTTTTTCATGAATCGATTTCACGTTTTGTTTGCAAGATAGGAACATATTTCCCAGGCGCATAATCTATTACAGGAACGAAAGCTTAAAGGGATTCTTTACTGTTTTTGGGTTTCTATTTCATTTTCATCTTCTTCTTGATATTTGAAAACCTATACAAGAAAAATATTCTTGCGAATTTTCCTTTTCTAGTACTCAAACACACCCATTTCCACAATAAGGCAGCGAATGGCCTAACAATTGCAAACACTCTCACATTCTCATGCACTCTCGCGCGCGGCCGAGCGGTTAGGCCATTCGCCGCCTTACCCTGTAAATGTGTTCTTTTCGTGTACTAGAAAAGGAAATTTCGATAAATTGGTTAGCTTCTATAGGTTTTCAAATACTGTGATGAAGATGAAAATGGAATTGAAACCCAAATTCAGTAAAGAGTCCCTTTAAGGGTCCCAAGATGTTTTAGGGATACCAAAAAAATTAAAGGGGATACACGGTTTTTAAAAAAAAATTTCCCTCAGATTGTCATTTACCGAATTCGGAGTCAAATTAAATTTTTAATCTGAAATTTTTAATCTATTGAAACTTTCTTGGATTGATCATACTAATGAAGATCTTGTTGATAATCATAGAACGAAACACAGGTATCAACAAAAATATTTTTTAAAATTCAACACCGGTTTTACAAATTATATAACAATTACAAATTAAATAACTGGAAAAAATAACGGAATGCGAATATATCATGAAAATGTATCCTAATTGTTTTCTAATATGATCATGCATAAACCATCTTCGATTCATTTATGCTGGCATTCTCAATGCACCGTCAAAACGGATTGTTTCCCCATTGATGTATTGATTCTCAATAATGTGTTGAACCAAATAACCGTACTCTTGTGGGTGTCCAAGACGGGATGGGTTTGGAATCAAGGTTGCCAGGAAAGTCTTCACTTTTTCTGGCAAAGAAGACAATAGTGGGGTGTCCATAAGACCTGGAGCAATTGTATTGAATCGGATTCCATCTGCTGCAAAGTCACGAGCCAATGGGAGTGTCATTCCAACGATAGCACCTTTTGATGCGGAATAGGCTGACTGAAAATAACAATTTAAGTTGAATACGAAATTTTAAAAAATAACCTGTCCGGTCTGTCCATCAAAAGCAGCTACCGAAGCGGTATTGATAACAACACCTCTTTGTCCATTTGAATCTTTGTCATGTTCGCCCATCAATGCAACTCCGTGACGAATGACATTGAATGTTCCGAGCACATTTACCTATATATTTACGAATTATGATCGATCATTTAATTTGATGCACTCACATCCAAAGTCTGGCGAATTTTCTCAAACTCCACATGCTTTTTCTTGTTAATTGAGTACAATTTGAAAGCATATGCAATTCCAGCACAATTGACCAATGCATCTAGTCTACCGTATTCTTGTTTTACTTTCTCGAAAGCAGCCTTAACCTCTTCTTCAGATGTAACCTAAAATAATATCTTCTAAACTAATCGAAAAAAAAAACCAATAATGAATACCGATGCTGGCGTAAAAATAGCGCCAATTTCTTTCGCAACATCAGCTCCTTTCGATTGTGGTAAATCAAGAATAGCAACTCGCGCTCCAGCTTTCGCCAACACTTCAGCTGTTCCTCTTCCGAGACCAGATGCTCCTCCGGTAACAAGTGCGACGAGTCCCTAAATGCCAGAACATGCGAATATTCGAATAAAAGAGAAATTCTGCATAAAAAATTTAATAACGATTTTAAAAAACTATTGAAATTTTCACACATCATCCGTTGAAAAATGCACTCTTTCAGAATTAAGACAATTTTGTCTGGAAAACAAACAGCAGGAAAACCATTTCAACCTCCCTCTCGCCTCTCACAAATGTAGGTTTCATAAATTAGAATCTTACCTTAGTGCTTCTCAATGTTGCCATTTTCTGAAAAAAAAATCACACAATTGTTTATTCATCAATCAAATCAGCAATGGTAATAATACTGTTAGAAAACAGTTCAAAATTTCGATATCTCGTTTCTTTTGTTAGACCAAAATTTATTGTATTTTACAATAATTTCTTAGCAATTGAGGGCAATTCTTGGTGAACGAACGTAACGAATGTTATAATATAAATAATTCAAATAAAAAATAAATATATAGATAAATTGATGATTTAAAAGAAAAATACTTGTGGGTTTTAAACAAACAAGTTGATTAAAAGGTTTCCAGATTGGAACACAACCAGAACCGATAAAAAAAATAAATAGGTGTGTATTAGGTAAAAGAAAATTGGTCTTAAAATCGAAAAAAATGATGAGTAGGTGATGATTGGTACACGACGAGGGCTGATACAAGGAATACGATAATACAAGAAATCAAATAGAGATCACATTTTAATTTTTACGGTTTTGTTGGTTTATTCTTCTATTTCCTCGTCGTCTTCTTCGCTTTGGCGTTTCGTTGGTTTTGATTTACGACGACCAGACGAAGATTCCTGAAAGATTGAAAAAATCGAAGAATTATTGGGTGAAAAAATAATTTTAAAATTTAACTGTAAATTTTCTAGAACTAATTAAAAATTTGTGGAATAATTGTTTCGAGTAAATTTTAAACAAATGCAGAAAGACGAGTAGCACTCGAAAAAATAACCTTCTTCTCTTCCTGTTTTTCTTCAACAGGCTCCTTCTTAGATTTCTTTGCTGGTGTTTCTCCAGCAGCTGTAGATGGAGCAGTTGAGGTTGATGGAGCAGTTGAGGCTGTTGACGTAGATGCTGAAGGTCCTGGATTTTTTGCGGCCGCTGGAATACCAAACGCAGCACTATTCTGAGCCAATGTTGTTTTTGCGTCTTCACTCGAAAAGCCCATCGCTTCCAAAATTTTTAATTGTTGTTTTGTCACGTCTTCTTTCGTCGCCTGACCATTTTCCACTTGCCCTTGAATTTCAATCAACTTCGCTTGTTCAGAATGCTGAAATCGTGTTAAATTAACAGTACTCATCATACGAAACTTACTATGTTGAAAAGCCTTTCCCAGAAGCGCTCCAAAAGTTTTGAATCAATGAATATCTCACTGTCTTCTTCATTGAACGTTTGCGCATTTTTACACAACAGCAAAACATCTTGATTCATGTCTTCCATCGAGCCATATCTAAATTTAAAAAAAAAAGTATTCTTAAGTTTCACTAAAAATCAGGTCCTTACCTTCCATTTTCGATTTTCTTTTCAATTCGATCGAAATCCATTGGTTTGGTTATAACTTCGTAGTATTCGGGAAGCTCTTCCTTCGTTGGCAAGGTAATAAAAGCTTCCGAAACCGACGTTCCATCAGTCTTCTTACATTCCAGCAAATTGTTGAAGAACTTCTTCATTTGAGCTTGAAGTTCTGGTGACGTCCTCTTCTTCTTCGCACTCAATACATCATCCATCGAAGCATCATTCTCATCCAATCCCGCCAATTTCCTCTTTCTTTGTTTCTTTCTTTCAGTTACCATTCGTTCATTCTCATCTTCAACTTCTTCGACTTGTTTCATGAACTGATCATCAGACATCAAATCGGAAGAATAATCCACTTCTTTTCTTCTTCTTCGCTGACTTGGCGTCGGTTCAACAATTTCACGCCCTTCTTCTCTTGCCCTTTCTGCTTCTTCGAATTCGAACGAAGCTTTCAGAATATCATCAGGAATTTCGTGTTCTTCTAGAAGTCTTGGTTTTCGATGCAATTGATTCGCTTCTTCGCGTCTTCGATCAATATCCATCGATTGGAAAGAGTTAAATTCCTCTTCAGAACGAGCAATCAATTGATTAACTGTCTCATCATCTGGAACTTCTTCTTCTTCATCATCTTCCTCTTGAGCTCTAAAAAATGAATTTCGATAAGAAGTGTCGAATCTTCTTTTAACCGGATATTGTTTTTGCTTTAAAAAATATTAAAACTTGCCTAATAATCTGTTCCAGCATGACTTTCCTCTCAGCACCTGTCGATCGTTGATCGAACTTTCCAGCTTGAATAACCTTCTCATCAACATTTAATTTGTATCTAGCCGCCGCCAAGATCTTTTCTTCTACTGAATTTGCGGTAATCAATCTCAACACCCTAACTTCCTTCTTCTGTCCAATACGATGAGCACGATCTTGAGCTTGCATATCCTAAGCCAAAGCCATAATTTTTAGTTTAAAATAAAACGAAAAATACCTGATGAGGATTCCAATCAGAATCGAAAATGATAACTGTATCTGCAGTTTGCAAGTTCAAACCCAAACCACCAGCTCTTGTGGACAACATAAACAAGAAATAATCACTATCCGGCGCGTTGAACATTTCCAAAAGTTGACCACGTTCGTCAGGCTTAGTACTTCCATCCAATCTCATATATTTGTAGTCTATAATAATTTTTAAAGAATAAAAAAATAAAAGAAAAATGCTTACTTCTATAATTCAAGAAATCCTCAAAAATGGTCATCATTGTTGTCATTTGGAAGAACATAAGTATACGATGACCTGTAGCTTTCAATTTTGGCAAAATTTTGTCGAGAAGTTCCAATTTTCCGGCAACACGCATCAAGTCTTGTCCAGAAACTTCATCAACCTGGAAAATTCTCAAATAAGAATATAAAAGATCGAAGACGTTTAGTTTACCTTCCAGTATGCTCTGCATGAATCTTCAATAGTTTGGAAAAGGAACGGATGATTGCACAACTTTCTTAAGTGAACAACGGTGTTCATTAATGATCTCGCACCAGATTGCAGTTTCGAATCAAGCAAAAGACCTTTCTGCATGTGTCGATATAAAACTTTTTGAAGTGCTGACTGGTCGCATTTGATGACATACTCCGTCTTGTCCGGAAGTTGTGATTCTACCTACAATTCGAATACATTTTCAATAGATCAAATTCGATTTTAAACACACCTCTTTTTTCAGCCTTCTTAATAGGAAAGGTCTCAAAACTTTGTGCAATCTTCGAATAATCAACATAGTCTCTTCCTGATTCAATTCAACCTTTTCACCGGTTGTCGAAAACGGAGCATTGAACCATTGTTCGAAAGTTCCGCACGAAGAGAAAATAGACGGCAAGAGGAAATTCAGAAGAGCCCAAAGTTCAGGAAGCTGGAAATTGTTGTTATATTTTTACACTTCGAATAAAAAAAAAACCTTATTCTGGAGCGGTGTTCCAGTTAAAAGAAGCCGATGCTGCGCGTGGAAGAAACCGTTCAACATCAGTGTCAATTTACAATTATGATTTTTCAAACGATGTCCTTCATCAATAATCATATATTTCCATCGAATTTTCCCCAGCAATCCTTTCTCTTTAATCACGTATTCATAAGTAGTCATCAATACATTGAATGCTCCTTTTCGAATTTGCCCCTCAACCCTTTTTCTAGCATCCTTCGTTCCTTTGTAGATAATAGAATTAACGCATGGTGCCCATTTCGCAAATTCATTCTGCCAATTTGAAAGTGTTGAGAGCGGAACAATAACCAAATAAGGTCCATTATTTTGTTTCACTTCCATCAAATAGGTGATCAATGAAATTGTTTGGATAGTTTTTCCAAGACCCATTTCATCAGCAAGAATTCCGTTCAAATTATTGTTGTAGAGCGAAACCATCCATTCCAATCCTTTGATCTGCAATTACACTTTTAAACGTTGCGAATAAAATTTAAAAAATACTTGGTATGGTTTCAATTGAAGAACTGGATTTCCACCACCCATAGTTGAATGTTGTTGCACAATTTTTTCCTTAACTTTGTGAGCAGTCGCATAATAATCAGCCATTTGTTTTCTGGTTTTCTGATCATATTCATCTTCTTCATTTCTGGCTTTCTCGATAATCATTTTAGCCTATAAAATAATAAATTATTCACCATGAAATTAAGGTTTTGTGATGTGTACCTTTGTTTCTTCGTCCATTCCAGCATATTGATCATCCTTTTCAGTTTCCAGCTCTGGCACAGGCTCATCAGGCTCATCATCGTCATCTTCGTTATCCGATAACTGGTCTCTTGGTACAACTTCGAATCCTGGGTGTGTTTCCATCCATAACTCCAATTCTTCAGGTTTTGGTGCTTCGTCACCTTGTAATATTTTCCCTGTAGAAACTTCACGAACATGAACCCTGGCTTCGCCATCTAAACAATTTCATATTTTCAAATAACTTCCAATTTCTGATACTAACCATCAATTTGCCCCTTCTCAGCCTTTTTATCTTCCTTCTTTTTCTTCTTCTCAGTTGTTTGATGCTGTCTAACCAAACTGCACAAACTTTCGATATATTCATCAGTTTGTTGCAACAAATACACCAATCTCTGATCTTTCTTTTCATCAAGAAGCGCACGATAACCTTCTTCATCTTCTTGCATAAGCTTTTGCATACGAAGCTTCTCATTTCTAATTTCGTCCTTCTTTCTTTCCCTCTCATTGTTTTGATGATAAGTCATAACAGCCTTTCGAGCCTTAGCCAAGCGTAGAAGATTATTTCTGAAATAACATTAATTTTTCTAGAAAGCATGACAAAATATATTAAACCTGTGATATTCTTTGAAATCTTTTCCATGTTGAATGATAGCTTGCATAAGATCCACGTGCTTCTGCCGTTTTTTTCGTTCTTGTTCCATTTTTTGTTGTTTCTCCAACTTTTCAGTTATTCTTGCTTCACGAAGTGACTGTCTCTTAGTTCTTCTATAAGCGTACGGATTTAATGCGGTTTCAAGCATTGTATCTCGTTTCAAAGTTGCCATAACTTCACTACGCACCTATAAAACAATTTTTTAAATTCAAGCTAAATTCTTGTTTTGAAATTTAAAAAAAAACCTGTGTTTGAAGATTAACCAATCTTAATGCTCTCAGCTCAATAGTAGCTCTGTCCCTCAACGTTTGCGGAATGTCAGCCGGTAGGCTACTCAAAAGTTTCATTCGCAGCCCAATTCGATTTTGTATCATATTTTCCCTTTTCTTCAGCATTCCAACCGGATCAATTCCGACAGGTACACCAACAGGAGTTGGACGATTACATCTCATTTGATGAATATTAAATATTCTCATCAAATCATAAGGTAGTTTCTCGCCGTTTTCTGCTTCACCTGGGACTTCATACGGCTCTGGTAGTAACGATTTTTGTTTGGGCTTCAATAAAACGGCTTCAGATTTCAATTGAGTTGGAACAGGCTCATTGTTAGCCAAAAGCCTATACGCTGATACTTGAGCTCTTAACTGATTGATTTGCGTTGGAGTGATCTGATTAGCGGATGGATCCAAAGGAGCAGCATGCCCAGCAACATCAATATTTCCTGCTTGCAGTTTTTGTTTTAAAAGGTGAGCTTTATGAAGCCGTGGGTCATTTTGCATGTTTTGGTCCACCATTTGACTCATCGCATTTTCTAGCTTCGCAATGACTAATTCTTGTCCCTGAAATTATCATATTTGAATGATGTCAATGTTTTTTTGAATGTACCTGGCCTTCTACATGTGATCCAACAATTTCACCAGCCGGTTGCGGTGGCTGAGCAGTAAACTGTTCGAACGGCGGTGGCCGTCCACTCATGATATCGAAGTTATTCTTTAAAAAAATTATTTTGAAAAAAATTACAGTTATTTTGAACAAAAAAGATGGGGAAATGTTTGAAGAGAAGAAAGGATAGGAAAAAAAATTAAAAGGGGAACGCGGGCAAGCGAGAGGTTCTGACTGCAGTGAGTGGCGCGTTGCGTTGGCCATTGTGTGTTTCTATGTCTGGCTCTGACCAATCATTGCAATATGCTGCAGCTGCGTCCCTCGATTGAGATGTTCACAGAAAACATACTAAATGTGGTTACCGAAGGATAAAAATGATCCAAAACTCTTAAAGAAAAGTTCTCATTCAGAATCCTCATGTGTTTCATAAAATTGTTTACAGATGCACATATTTAATCATTTTGTCTTCAATTCAAAAAATTCAAATTTTTTTCAAACTGAATAGACCCACAATCCTGCGGTCTTTCGGTAGAAAATAAGTGATGAGCAAAAAAGAAATTACGTATATTAAAACGCTCAATTCGTCGTTCTTTTCAGACTTGGATGCTGAAATATAAGTTTCAATTGTGATCTAAACAGCAACGAACATTCTCTAATTCACTAATGTAAAAATAGACAAAATTCAATGAAGAAAGTTGCAAAATTTTCAAGGATGGCAAAAAATAGCGATTCTTACACCAAATTTACGGGAAATCTACGGAATTCGTTGCGAGACCATCAAAGGTTTTTACTTTTCGTTGCGAGACAAGAGCCACATTTTACCGGTGTGAGTCTATAATTACAGAAATACGATCAAACGGCCGCTAGTCTCACAACGATGTGGATTTGCGGTTCTTCACAAAATAACTGACTGGCGTAATTTTTTCAAGTTTCTGCATTGCATTTTTAGTTACGGCGTATAGGAACATGTGAAAAACTTCGAATTTCACTCTTTTTGCTTTCGTTTTTCTCCCGGGAGCTCCCATAGATACTCATAACAAACCGACAATGAAACAGGCATAATAGAATAAATCTTTGATGTAATTCTAAAAATTCATTAACAACAAATACAAGAAAAATTATTATTTGCGAATAATACAGAAACAGAAAGGATAAAAACGTGTCTACTTATTTTAGACGGGTTCAGTTTTTGACGATGCTAAAAATTAATTGTTACAGTGGTCACTTGCTTTTCTTCGACTTTCTTCGACCTTTCTTTTCGCATTGCGCGATATGTCTTTTATAGAGGCGTTCACTTCTAAAAACTATGGAGCAGTTATAGCATTGAGATCTATCATAATCAATCGAAGATGTTTGCTGAAATCGTCAGATCATGAGATTGTTATAAAGTGAAACTCACGCTTAAAAAGCCACTGGTGTCCGAATTTTCGCCATCTGCACAATTATCTCCATCATATTCTTTATATTTTTCTTTCGTTTCTCGACGATTTTTCTTCTTTACTATTCTCTTCCTATTTGTTCGCTTTTGTTTTTTAACAACACCTTGGACTGGTTCTTCTTCGCTGACTACATCAATGTCGATATTCTCAATTTCCGGCTCAATGATTTGACAATCACTATCCATAGAATATTCCACAATTGAATATTTATTATCAATCGTACGAGTTTCTGGAACTCTTGTTAACAGGGCAGGTGTAAAGTTGTTCGGCATTTCAGGATATTGTGGGGGCATTTCTGGATGCTGTGGTTGACGGTTCAAGTTGAACGGGAACTGATGCTGTGGTGGAAGGGCAAAGTTGACGGGCACCTGAAAAAACAAGTTGTTTTTTAAATGAAGTTGAAAATATATAACGTTTTGTAAATCAGCGTGTGGATTCTCCATTGTCGGCTGAATCACATTTTGATAAGTTAGAGCGAGTGGCGACATCTGAAAAGGATTCTGGGACATCATTGTGTGATTTTGAGCCGCTTGATTGTGACACAAACAAAGGTTGAGAAGATTGTATGTGTCTGGATTCTGGTTATAAGCCTCATGTGCCCGGCAAATCCTTGCCAGTTGCTCAAGAGCGCCGGCCATGTTGAGATTCATAATGTTACATATGCCAACTTGCGTATTCATCTAAAACAGAAAAGATGTGTTATTAAAATAAAGATACGTTTCTCGAGAAAAAACGAAAAAAGAATCAGAAAAAGAAAAAAAAGCAAAAGCGTACAAAAAAAGTGTCGAGGTCTATAGATAATGAAATTAAAATAATTTTTAAAAAATGCAATCAATAACGAAAAAATAGTTGAGAATTGAAAAATGCGCGGTGAGCAGTTTACTGTGTTCGTGGCGAAACCACTCGTTTGTACGCTGAAATGTTCCTTTAAATGTTTTGAATTTTAAAAAATATTTTTAGCAATTTTTAAATTTTGAAGTTTCCCTTTTCGGGAAAAATAAAATTCAAATCGGTGTCAACCCCGGAAACCTCATTCCCGAAAACAATTTTTTAAAAATAGCTACAAAATCAGAAACGATTTTAATAATTTTTTCAGTGGAAAATATTGTTTTATCGGCTATGGCCATATGTCCGTGTAATTTATTAATTATTTACTCAATCAGATGCCTATAAATCAGGTAAAACTAATTTTCTTTTAGAGAACTTTTAATGTTATGATTTTTATGAACATTAGCTCTTAGAATCACTGTATAATAATTTATTCAGACTCATAGACACTGAAAAAATATACTCGATAAGGAAAAAATATTCCCTTAGCATTTTATTTGAATCTATAAAAAATATTCATATATATTCTACCATTTTTTAGAAGGGACTATCATTCCAACATTTCAAATGCTTGAACCATTATTTGACGATGATTCTAGCGAGGATGACAACAGTTTCTGTGAGCAGGTTCTCTCCCAAAAGGAAATATCCATTCGTAAAATAGAATTTGCACTTGCTGACGTAAACGATCAATTGCAAAGAAACGACACTAAGCCGGTACTACGAATGTAAGCTTGAAACAACGTTTTGCCTTAAAAATATGTTCGTTTTACAGCTCTTACGACTCTTCACGTCACAGTCTAACGTACACCGGAAGAGATGCCGCTGAAAAGCTTCGAAAAGATGTTTATTGTCTTCAACAAATTCTAAATCTCCTACTCAACGACAAGAAATCGACAAAACGAGAATTATATTATGAAAACGTTGCATTGTACAAGAATCAGAATACAACCGACAGATGTATTCAAAGAATGTGTCAACTTCTTGATGAACCTCGCGCAAATTTGAATATTGTGAGAAAAGTTTGTCTAAACTTCCATATAACTCTCTTCTTCAGATGTCGTGTTCAAAAGGTATTCTTCGAGGAGCTATTTCTTTTTTATCAAGTGACGTTGGGATTATCGATGCAAAATGTCAAGATGTTCTCATTTCTGGTAAAAAAAAATCGTTGCCCAACTTAAAAATACAATGTTTACTCAGAAAGTTTGATGTCCTGTAGAATCATCAATGATTCAGAATTCATTCTAGTTGTTGAAAAAGAAGCAGCTTATCAAAAGCTTATAGATCAGGGATTCTTCAATATATTTCCCAATAGTATTCTTCTGACTGTAAGTTTTCACATTTTATTTTGAACTTCTTACCAAGCATTCAGGGAAAAGGATATCCAGATATCTGCACTAGGAACGTTATCAAACATGTTGTAAATTCCCACCAAGTTCCAATTTTCGGGTTATTTGATGCAGATCCCCATGGTTTGTTCCAAAATGTTCAGCGTTTTATTAATTGCGATTTCACAGGAATTGAAATTTTCCTTACTTATAAATATGGATCGGTGAATGATCATGCGGAAGGTCGAGGTGCATTAATACCATCTATTCAATGGATAGGGTAAGCGTTTTAGTAAATTCCTCATATTTATTAAAAGAAAGCTGGAATTGAATAAATGAAAGAAATGTTAATAATTAAACGTGAAAGTAAATCTAAACGCAATCTCTTTAACACTACTTAAAATGTATATTTATATAGAGTACCGTGTACTTTTAATATCTACACTTCGTTCTTATATATATTTCCAGACTATTCCCATCCGATTCTCAACGTCTTTCTGTTCCACTGAATCAATACCTCCAGTTATCAACAAGAGACCATTCTAAAATTCGAAGTCTTCTTCAACGAGCTACTCTTCTTGGTGAAGTCCTAATTGCTCATGAGGTATTTATCCCAAACCATAACGTTCCTAAAATCGAACTCCAGCTCAATTTACTCCTTCAAATCGGTCACAAAATCGAGCTCGAATCCACAAACCATTCTGATGATAATTTATTGATCCTAATCGTGATTCGTCCAAGAATTATGCATCTTTTAGGCACATTTTAATTTTTTTTTCCTGCTTTTGTTTTTTCTTGTGAATATTTTGCATGTAATATACGCGTTTTACAGAATAAGTTATTTTTCATAAATTTATTTATTTACTACTAAAATTTAAATAAATCTTCAAAAAAAAACACGAACCGTAAAATATTCGAGAAGTACTGACTGAGAATAGGTTTTCGGGGAGGGGACATTTAAATTTCGAAAAAAAAAATAATTTAATAAATATCACAAGTGATTTCACAAACGCTGAACAAGTAAATGCAATTGATACATTTCTGAAAGGCAGCTTAAAGCTGGGAAATTTTTCGTTTTTGAACAAAAAATGAGGTGTTTAGAGTTCTGAGTGTTCCTCCTCAATGGTGGTCTCTTCGGCAGATTTTTCTTCTTCTTCAGCCGTTTCTTCAATAACTGGCTCAGCTTCAACTTGAGCATCAGCTGCGACGTCCATTTGTTGTCGAAGGACTGATTCGATTCGTTCAGCAAATCCGATCTAAAAAAATATTTGATTTAAAAACGTTTTCAAGTAACAAAATCTAACCTGATCTTGAAGAGTAAATCCAGATCTAAGAGTTGCAGTTTCGAAGAGCAACTTAGCAGTGCTAGCAGCGACTTCATCATCAGCATTGGCTTGAACTCTTCTCAACAACTCTCTAACAACTGGATGTCTTGGATTGATTTCGAAAGTTTTCTTTTGATTGGCATAGAAATCTTGCGTTGGATCTTTAGCCTTAGCATAAGCTTGACTCTTCATGATTCTTTCCATATTTCCAGACCATCCGTAGTTGGAAGCAACCAAAGCAGATGGTGATTTGACCAATCTTTGAGATACAACAGCCTTTTCAATCAAATCCTTCAATGGAGTTTCCTTCAACCAATCAGTCAATGGTTTGAATTCCTCTTCCAAAGCTTGATGAGCTTCTTTAGCCTTCTCTCCGTCATCAATTTGAACTCCTTCCTTGGCAACATTTTGGAACTTCTTTCCTTCATATTCTGGCATTGCTTGAATGCAATACTCATCAACTGCCTCAGTAAGATAAAGAACTTCATATCCCTTGGCAATAAGTCTCTCAACAAATGGAGAAGTTTCAACTTCCTTTCTTGATGTTCCAGCCATGTAGAAGATTGCTTCTTGTTTCTCCTTCATTCTTTCAACATAAGTAGCCAAGCTTGTCAATTTGTCTTCATCGTTTGATGATTGGAATCTGAAAATTGATTTTATAAGAACCAATTTTAAAGACTTCTGGTTCAACAATTTTAAGAAGACCTAACCCTCCCCCATTTTTTAAATATGAAAAACACAAAAACAAAACCAACCTCAAAAGTTTGGCAAGTCTCATTCTGTTTGATGGATCCTCCATAACTCCAAGTTTGATGTTGGTACTGAACTCCTTCCAGAAGTCATCAAATTGAGCTCCATCCAATTTCTTGAGCATGTCGAGAACCTTACGGACCAATTTCTTCTTGATAACCTTTAGAAGTTTGTGTTGTTGAAGGTTTTCACGAGAAACATTCAATGGCAAATCATCCGAATCAACAATACCGCGAATAAATGACAAATATTTTGGCATCATGTCAGCGAAATCATCAGTGATGAATACACGACGAACGTACAATTTGATGTTTTCAACAATTTTTCCGTAGTTCTGAAAAAAAAGAGTATTTATAAGTTCCTATTCAAACTGTTGTTTACCTGGAACATATCATTTGGAGACTTCTTTGGCACGTACAAGATTGATCTGAATGAAACTTCTCCTTCAGCATTGAAATGAACATGTCCCAATGGTTCTTCTGAATCTTTTGTGATACTCTTGTAGAACTCGTTGTATTCTCCTTCTTCAACTTGGTTTGGTTTTCTCATCCAGATTGGCTTGACATTGTTAACCTTCTCCCAATCCCACGAGGTCTTTTCAACCTTTTTCGTCTTCTTCTCTTCTTCCTTTTCTTCTTCAACGGCTCCATCCTCCTTTGGTGCAGTTTCTTCCTCAATTGGTTCCTCGACCATTTCAGTCTTTGATTGCCACAAGTAGATATCAAAGTTGATGAATTGAGAATATTTGTGAACGAGGTTTTTAAGAGTGTCTGGCTCCAAGAAATCGGCAGCCTCCTCCTTCAAATACAAGGTAATTTGTGTTCCACGTTGCAACGTTGCTCCTCTTGGATCTTTGGTGATGGTGAAGCTAGATGAGTCGGATTCCCAGATGTACTGTTCATCATCATTATGCTTGGTGGTGACAACAACACGATCAGCAACCAAGAAAGCAGCATAAAAACCAACTCCGAATTGTCCGATCAAATCTTGTTGTTGATCAGATGATGTGGCAGTATCCATAAGTTTGCTCAAGAATTCAGAAGTTCCAGATCTGGCAATTGTTCCCAAATTGTTGATCAAATCTTGTTTGGTCATTCCAACACCAGTATCGGTAAGGTGCAACAATCTGTTTTCTCTGTCAGCCTTGATTCTGATGGACATTTCGTCAGTTTCTCTCAATTGGTCTGGATCGGTGAGGGAAAGAAGACGAATCTTGTCAAGAGCATCAGATGCATTTGAGATCAATTCACGGAGGAAAATTTCCTTGTTACGGTACAATGAGTTGATAATCAATTTCATCATACGGTTGACCTGGAAACAATGCATATCTACATCAATGAAAAACAATGGTTGTTATACCTCTGCTTGGAATTCATGCTTCTCAGCCTTTGATCTAAGTTCTTTGATTTGGGATACTGAAAGTCCATCAAGCTTGATTGTATCTTCTCTGAAAATTCGAAATATTTTCTTTAATATCATGTCCATTTTTCTTAGGATTTATTATCCCCAATCCTTCATCGGATTAGAATCCCCACATAGCAACTGCATCCGTTCCCTTAGTTACCAAGCATCAATCCAAACAACATTTATCTACTAATCTTGTAAATGTCCTTGACCATTACACAAGATAGCAAAAAAGAAACCTTTTCCCAAAGATATGAAAAAATTAGGTCAATTTATTTTAAAACACTTATTGATGATTGTCAAAGGATAATAACTCTTTGGTCATATTTGTCTTGGATCGGAAACGTTTTGCAAAGTACAGCACACACTTTTCTGTTTGTGCTCGTCCACTACCTACTTGTAAGAAATAGTACAGGAAGACAATAGAGGTCAGTGGGTTCTTTCGGACTTTTTCGGGTGAGCGATCGGTGTGACCTGGCACCGCAAATATTTCTTCTCTCATAATCAAATATAGACGGGTTTTAGAGAGGTAACTAGTTGAAAGGAGCACATGGGTGAGATAAGGTCAAAAAAGAAAATCTAAATGATTTTACCTGGCGTCGGAATCGGATTCTTTTCCTGATTCAACATTTTGGGTTTCGAGATCGTCTTCGGCTTGAGCTTGATTTGGAATGAAAGCTGAAAACAGAAAAAATTATCTCAAAACTTAACGTACTTCTAATGTTGTTAAGTACTGAACATGTTTTCGGTCTTGAAAATAATTTTAGAAAAATTGAATTAATAACTCGATATAAAAAAAAACAGGTTTTTATTAATTCACAAAAATCGTTTTCTAGAGCTCTTCTCCGATTTTTTTTGCAGAATTGCAGAACTAAACAAAAAATAAGGGAAATTTCTGATCGTTCAGAAATTTATAACAAAATGAAAAATCTTCTAATTTTGAATCTCAAACGAATGGTATCAAATTTCCACTAATTTAACTTGTTCTTTACAGTTAGCTATGAAGCCTATTTTCTACTTCATTTGGTTAGCTTCGATTTTAAGCACTGAATTCAATTGATGTTCAAGTTTTAAAAAAATCAAGAACTTACCGAAAACCGCTAGAATAGCAAGAAGGCTCAAGGCCAACCTATTGTACCTCATCGTTCCCGAGTCGATGATCGTAAAGAATGACTGTCCAACTGTCCAATTTACTCTCTTTCCTCAATCTGTTTGCTTTTTAGCGAGCCTTTGACGTGTCCTAAGAAACCACGCCTATAAACCCGCCTATGCAACCAGCGCACACTGTCTGCGCATACTCAAACCCACTATCTCTCACTCAAAACGCAAACTGCGGCGCGTAGTTGTTCAAATGTGGGCGGGGTGAGCGATGGCTCTGACCAATCAGCGTTGTTGACGTTGAGCTGTTTGAAATTTGAATTGCTGCAATACACGTGGAGTTTTCCGAGAAATTCTCCAGAAATGTTCGGAATTTCGGTTGTTTTTTCTTGTTTACCAGTTTCCTTAGTGTGTAGTTTGTTAAATTATTTTACATCCATTGTCTTCTAGATTATGTTCATTGTTTCTCTACATTTTATTTTTATTTTCTGAGCTTATATCACAAAATTTTTCACGTTGCCTGGTTCAATTTTGTTAAATATATTTTGTAGTAAACAATTGACGGTTTTCAAATTTTTGTGATTAACAAGATCTTTGTTCTTTGATTTTGTTCGTCGAACTTCATTATTTTTGCCTTAAAAAAAGAAAACATTTCAGGTTGGGTAGTAGTAACCATGGCCGAAAGTACAACCACGATTACACCCGCTCCAGCGGTCGCTGCCACAAATGCCACAGTTTTCACTTTCGAAGAGCAGGCCACAGCTTCAATTGCTCTCTATTCTATGTCAATTTTATGCATAGTTGTTGGTGGAATTCGATCGGCTCAATATATCCAAAGAGTTATCAAGAAAAAGAAGCTTATCGAAGGTTCCATAACTTTGAAGGAAGCTAAAAAATTCCCAATCTCTGCTTCGATGGTTCTCTTTGGATTGTATCTATTCTTTAAGTGAGTTATTTTTGTCTCGAAGATTTTAATTTTGTATCGAAATTCAGGCCAGCACATGAGCGTTTCAATTGGGTTGCAAATGTTGCCCAAAAAATCCGTGTTCCACAGCAATATGTTGATAAAATTAATTCGACTATCATTGCCTACACAGCTAATTCAACTTCAACAGAACCATCAAAGCCATTGTATTCCAAATTGTACGACAAGTTGCCGACAAGTGTGCAAAACATCGAAGTTCCAGTGTATGTCCAAGAATTCGCTCTCTGGGGGTATGAAAGAATTCCAACCGTCGGAAAAGAAGAAGCCATGTTAATTTTGACGTTTTTGATTTGCTTCGAAGGACTTACCGCTTTGGCCACCCTTATCAAACCAATCATCACATTCGTTTTGAAAAAAATTCTTCCATCTGGATTAAGTTTCAACGCTCCTTATTTGTTGTCCCTCCAGAAAGGAACCAAAGAAATGGATGAAGGTGATCTTGAAGATGCATCGAAGAAAGATCGTGAATACTTATTCAAAACCGAAATTGACCGTCATGATATTTTCGCCCTGATCGTTTGTTCGCCTGTTTTGATTTCTCATTTGACCCAAAGACACTGGATTACTAACAATTTGATTGGAGTTGCTTTTTCGATTTTAGGAATCGAAAGACTTCACTTATCTAGTTTCAAGGTTAGTTTTTTCTCAAAAATAAGTCTGTAAATCGAGTATTTTTCAGGCCGGTGCCCTCCTTCTTGCTGGACTTTTCATTTATGACATTTTCTGGGTATTCGCCACCGATGTTATGACCTCAGTAGCTAAAGGAATCAACGCTCCAATTTTACTCCAATTCCCACAAGATATCTATAGAAACGGACCATGGGAAGCTAATAAATATAGCATGTTGGGTGCGTTTAAATTTTTATTTAATTTTTAAAAAAACAGTTCAATTGTTTCAGGACTCGGAGATATTGTTATCCCAGGAATCTTTATCGCTCTTTTGCGTCGTTTCGACCAAAGAGTCGTTGAAACCACTGCCGAATCAAAGAATCCTAATAAGAAATCTCGATTCTATTTCGTTGTGACTATTTTTGCTTATGCTATTGGATTGTTGATCACGATGGCTGTTATGCATCATTTCAAGGTTAGTTGGCCTTTTTTTAAAAATCTAGAATTCCAAAAAAATCTTATTTCAGGCCGCTCAGCCAGCATTGTTATACCTTGTTCCATGTTGCTTGTTTGTTCCACTTACATTGGCTGTTTTGAGAGGAGAAGTTTCATCTCTGTGGAATTATGACGAGGGGAAACACGTTGACAACGATGAAAATAGAAAGAGAGTTGACCATTCAAAAAAGAATAATTAATTTCAATTGAATTTTTTAAAAAATTGCATAAATCAAAAATTTTTGGTACCCCTAGTCTTGACCTTTTTTAAAGACATTTAAATATCTATTCGTGAAGTTTTTATCAGCATTTTTTACTAGTTCTATCCTGTTTTTCCTTTCCTTCGGGTCTATCTTTTGTATTGTTTTCCTTTTTCTCTTCCGTTCGCTTCTTGGTAATGTTAAATTTTATTTATTATATGATGATCATAATGAAGATAATGATGATATGACAGAGTATTGATGGAAAATTTAATTCATGAAACAATGTATAGAAATTTAAAGTTTTTAAATGCGGAACCTCCCGACAATCCGAAATTGATTTTTAAAAAATGACCAATAACATAAGACGTCAAAGAATTGCATAGGATATATTAGAGGCTTCAAAAAGTAGGGTTTTGAAACTGCACGTGGCTTATCTGCGTTTCATAAACTTTTAAACTTCATTTTTAAAAAGCGTTTCGCTTCTTAATCCACGCGCTTTTGTAAAATTTTAGCTTTCAAAAATTTCAATAAAAGTCCCAAACGGAAAGTTGAAAAGGGATACAGATTGAGTGTACACACCCGAATAAAAAATGGAAAAGACTTTTAAAAAACATAAAAATTTTCACAAATAAACAATATCTACCGTTCTTTTTTAAAGGTGCACAATGGTTTTTGAATTTACAAAGTAGCCGGAAAAATTGAAAAACATGTACTTAATGAACACTTTTTTGACGGCGGGACACAAATTTTAAAACAATATACCCTTTATAAAGAAATGGGGTTTCGGTAGAGCTTAGTTCATCTTTAAAAATCAATTAGGAAAGGATATGGATCTTCTACAATGAGATGCTTTGAACTTTTGCCTGCCGTTTCTTGTTCTTATGAATTAGAACGAATGCTGATCCAAACAATGAGAATCCGAATGCGACAAAGAGTAGCAGGCAGCAGAAACCAGTCAAATAATATGCCCATCCGTAGTGAATCTGAAAATCAAGCGCATTTTAATTAATTCAGGTTTTTGGAATATAAACTCAATAAAGTTTATATTTAATGGAGCAAGTTGGGCACTGCACAGAAAAATACGTTTTTGACTAGTACGTAATTCTCAACACCCGCAACAAGTTTATTTTAGTCAATTTAATTACAACAGTACACAAGGTTTAAGCTGTGCTAATTGTGAACCCAAAGAACTCTTAAAGGCAGCTTTGCAGTTAATGCGATCCAAATCCAAGGCGAAAATTAACGATTTTTTCAACTTTGGATCGCTGCTATAAGACTCGCTATAAGCTATAAGTTATCGATATTTTTTGTATTAATTGCATTGTACTAATGAGAGAAAGCTCTAATTTTTTTAAATTGAAATCAGTTAGGGAACTGATACACTGTCTTTAATTATTGGAATATATTAATAAAGATGTATTGGGTACACAAATTGCGGACTTTGGGTATTATTCAAAGTTGTGGGGCTGGAATTGGTTCTTACTTGATTTTCAAAAGTACAATTTTTAAAAGAGGTTACAACCTGAAAAACGAAAAAAAAACTAAAATTGAAAAAAATGAAACCCTATTTCCTAACATTTATGTGCTTGTTCCATTACTTTTTATCATTTTTTTCATAAATAGTCGATCTAAGAAATTGATTAATTTCAGAAAAATTATTTGCTTATGTTTTTTCAGTCTACTTCTTTAAAAGCGAGATAACAAAACCTACCTGAAATTGGTATCCAGCGAGTAATTCATATTGATTGTTTTTCAATTCATAATTATAAGTATAAGACAAAAATCCAGAAACTGCGCAAATGGCTGAAATTTATTATTGTGAAGAAAATTATCTACTATAAAATACCTGCAGCAATGAGCACGACACTGTGAGCAAGAGCACCAAAAGAGGTGAAAATTGTGCAAATCGAGAAGAAAATAGCCAGACAACAGCATACCATTGAACATGATATTAGAATTATTGCAGCCAGTTCGAAATCTGAAAACTTACAATTGAAATTAAAATTGTTAAAATTGAATTAAACCTCCAAAACAGTTTCTACTAGAAATATCGATGTCGTTTGTTACATGGCATTGATCCGATTTTATATAATTTCTCAAATGACAAGTTCCTGAATTGCTGTCGTCTGAAAAAAAACTGATTTAAAACATGTTTTTCTTTGTCTAACGTATGTTTTGTTTAACTAAAATAACTTCAACAAACCTTCCCGTCGCTGGACATCATTCCTCGGTTGATAACAAAAGCGAAAAAGTCCATATTTTTTCGTGCCACCGAGATTATCCAAGTTGTATCTGAATGAGGCAGAGAAGAGGCAAACAGTGAGAAGAATCAGCGATAAAACTGCCAACGAGGATGATAAACTCAAACAACAAACACGACCACGAGATGTCATCTTGAACAAGGATTATGATGTTTCCGAAATGAGTCTCCAGAAAAAAAATAGGCGACAAGTGAACGTTTGATAGAAATGAGTTTTCAAGAGGTTTTTTAAAGAGCTGTCGTTTTTAATGTTCGACTGGGGTTGCCCGCCTGGGCTATCAGACTAAATTTTTTAATAGCAAAATTCCAAGATGAGAAATGACTTTTAAACTTTTTATTAGAAAAAAGGTAAGAATCGAGCATGAAACTATTGATTACGATATCAACTCATTAACAGAGAATCTTAATTTCTTGATAAAAAATCTGTTTTATGAAACAAATTTAGATTTGAAAAAAATTGATCTGTAATTGGTTTCCCGATCATATTCCATATTAAATTAACTTATTAATCAAAAATAAAAATTGAGGACCTTCAAAATATTGGACTGATTGAAAACCTACTCAAAATGTTTATCGAAATCAACAAAAAGGTAGTTGAAAAATGTGGGGCCTTTTGAACATAATTTTAAAAAAGTGGCATATGGGATTTGAAACCCAGTTTAATAAAATAATGCGTACATAATGTGCATTAATTGCGAGTTTCAGTTTCAGTTATTAGATAGAAATAAATGAAATTTCGAAAGATCATCCACGTTTTAAAAACATTTGAATTGGCAAACTGTCTATAAGTGTACATACATGTATTTAAACACTCTGGATATTTTGAAAGCAAACTAATTCTAAAAACAGCAAATTTTCGGCAAAAAAATTTATGAATGAACAAGAAAATTTCCCGTACAAAAATAGAAAATATAAAAAATATATGTAATAACACGATTTTGATGGTGTTGATGACTGACAAAACATGTTTATGCACATTTTAACATTGTGTTTATGCAACTTCACCTTTTTATGAATCATCTTATTTTGATTCTATCCTCTATATAGTGTTTACCGATACAATGACGTGGCAAAATATATACTTTCCTTACCTTTGAAGTTGTGGCTCTTCTTTGTTGTCTTATTTCTCCAATAGGGTGCATTTCAATATTTTCAGTCATTTGAAAATCAATTTTAGCAAAAAGAAAGTGAACGAAATTTCAACAAAAAAAATAGGAAAATCTATTTTATGATGATGTTTTCTCATGATATTGCGGTGTGATTTTAAAATGTGAATCATTTGGGAACGTCGTGACCACATTTTTTAGACATGGGAATTTATGGTCAAAAATAGTACGATGCAACAAAAGAAGGACAACTCAAGCGAACTCGAAGGAAAAACAAACGGAAAACAGGGCATTTTTATAAACTTTTTGAAGAAAAAGGGATCAATTTAGAGAGAGAGGGAAAACCTGGTTGGAGGGAAGCTTTGGCAGCAGCTGACATTTCATGCGGGAGTTGTAAATGTCATCATCATTGGTTTTTTATGAAAATAATTTGACACCCAGAATTGTGGAGTTTAATTAATGACTAATTGAATGTTTTTGCTAAAGATGCAGTGTGAAATATGATTTGAACACTGAATGAAAAAACTGATATGTTTTATTCAAGAAAAAATGGAATGCCTAAATCCAAAAATAACGACTAAAACAATAAATCCAAAAATAACGACTAAAACAATTTCTAGGCTTCTAGGCTTTTACGTATTTTTAAAAATATTGTGTGTCACTTGAAAAACATTTATTTTCCTATAAAAAATAACTATAGATAAAGATAGTGTTAAACAATTTGATTTTACAAGGGAAATAATTACTTTAGGTTTTTTCAGATCTATTGATGAAACCTAGTTTAACGTTAAAATTTAAGTTTATGCTCGAACTGTTGCTTTAAAGCTTGTGAAAACTGAAAGAACCGAGAAACGTTCTTTCGAATGAGCTAGGTTTTAGTTCTGAATCTGAAAAACACCGATAGTACTTATCTTGTTAGATGCAATACCAACAGTTTATGATGAATAATGGTAAAAATATACGTGACATAATGTTATACAGTAGAACAATTTCTCCCACGGTACAAAACTGGCATAAAAGAATAAAAACAAAAAGAATTCTGCGGATAATGAAATAAAGATAATATGTAAATTTAAATCAACCGATTCTCATTTTCGACGTTGCGATCCAAACAACACAATTGGCAATTGGTCCTGGACTTCCGCTTTATTATACTGAAAAAAAGAGTGTAATTTCAGGATTTTTTCATAACATGGAATCTGCAGGATATCACCTGAATATTTCTCAAATTTTCAGTTTTTGGAACAAAAATCGGGTATATATGATATTTAAAAAACTTTTTTTTGGTAAATTGGGACCTTTCATTTTTTCCCCCAAAACGCAAAACAGGCATTCTTCGTCCGACATTTTTGAAATTCAATTTCTAAAACGTTTAATTTCTTTTCCTTCGAATCAAAATATTTTTTAAAATAATTTTTTCACAAGAAAAAATCATTTTATAAAAATGTACGGAATCGAGGTAGCAGAGACCACAATGTTTGCAGAGGTGGAAAAGAGCGAGGGCACTAAAGGCACACGCACTTTCAGCGAGTGTCTCTCACCGCGAAAAGCTACAGTCAATGCAATGAATTTGAGGCCCACTTTTACATTTTCTTTTCTGAATTTCTTTTTTTTTCTTTTTTCAGGCGTTTTTATCCTAAAATTTTATATTTTCTTGCCTTTCATACACGTAATCGAGATAGGGGCGTTGCTCAAAATGCGCAGTTTTGCACATTAATGATGAAAACCCTCAGAAAATCTTTAGGCCCATTTTTTATAACGCTCTTTTTTTTTAAATTAACCAATCCATTTTTTTAAACCGAAATTTTTGTATTTTTTATTTCGAATCAGCTTCAAAAAACTTTCGAATTTAATTTATGCTTCGCCGTATTAAATGTTAAAACTTACAGGATGTCCGATAACTGGGGAGCAGAAGTAGCTGCAGCTACTTTCGACGCACCTGTCGTTGAAGCACCAGAGGTTTGTATTTTAATTTCATATTTTGGTTTGTGTTTTTCAACAGAATTTTTCAGGTCAATCTTTTCGGAAAATGGTCTCTCCAAAACGTTAATGTTTCCGACATTTCTCTTGTCGATTACATTCCGGTCAAGGATAAGTCCGCCAAATACTTGCCTCACTCGGCTGGACGTTTCCAAACCCGTCGTTTCCGTAAGGCTGCTTGCCCAATCGTCGAACGTCTTGCTAACTCTTTGATGATGCACGGACGTAACAACGGTAAGAAGTTGATGACTGTTCGTATCGTCAAGCACGCTTTCGAAATCATCTATCTTCTCACTGGAGAGGTAAATTAATTTTTAAAAAAAATTTCAATTCAATTAATTTTTTTAGAACCCAGTCCAAGTTTTGGTTAACGCTGTTATCAACTCTGGACCACGTGAAGACTCCACCCGTATTGGACGTGCCGGAACTGTCCGCAGACAAGCTGTCGACGTTGCTCCACTCAGAAGAGTCAACCAAGTAAGACTTCTAAAATTATTATTTTCCCTTATTTTTAATTTTCAGGCTATGTGGCTTCTCTGCACCGGAGCCCGTGAAGCTGCATTCAGAAACGTCAAGACCATTGCTGAGTGCCTTGCTGACGAGCTCATCAACGCTGCTAAGGGATCGTCCAACAGCTATGCCATCAAGAAGAAGGACGAGCTCGAACGTGTTGCTAAGTCCAACCGATAAGCATTATTGTTGTTCTATCTTTATCTTGTTAGTGTTGACTGATAAAGATTTGTTTGTTCATAGTTGTTCGAAATTCAACATTCTACTCTGTACAGAAAATCAGCATTTTTTATTTGGATTGACTCGGATGTAAGAGGGTATATGTTTATGGGCTCGTTTCATTAATGTCAAATGACCAATACGCAACATGTACACCCTTGCACCAGAGAAAATTCGCCCTGTTGCGAGACGCAATAATCGATTAACAGACAAACTGCTCATACTACATGCACGCTGCTTTTTATTCATTATTGCTGTTACAGTTTTCAGTAACAAACTCAGTACTTAATACTGGACTACAGCTGAAAATTGATGAACTGTTTGACACACCTGGTTTCTGAAAGAAAATGATTTGGTTAGAATTAATGAATGTTATTTAGGGCATACAAACAACTGGGCTGTTTTAGTTTGTACTTCGAAATTCTGGTTCAATTACCGACATGTTAGTAACGTCCTAGCTTTGTATCATAATCTGAAACGATTAGGCATTCCAGATAGGTAGTGTTTTTTTACCCCAGGAAACTAATTTAATTCGAAATTTAAGTAACATAATTGTTATGTTGGCGGAAGATGTTCCTTGCAATTCTCGCAATCCTCGACCTGGAACTGTTTATGCCGCACGAGCTGGACAAAATTTGTACGGAAGTGATGTTGAAGTAGATTATAGAGGAACTGAAGTTACCGTCGAAAATTTTATCCGAGTTTTGACTGGAAGACATCATCCGTCAACACCAAGAGGGAAAAGGTTACAGACTGATCACCAGAGTAATGTCCTGGTAGGATTTTTTTCAAGAAGGGGACTCAATTTTCATGAAAGATTGTTTTGAAAAATATATCCGAACTTTTAAATTACCTCGTACTCTCCTTCATTTCATTTCGGACCTCCGAATAAACAAAATGAATCATTTTGTTTACCGAGGAAAACTATTATTATGATTGAAAGCTTTATTTCATTATTGATTTTAAAAGTTAAAATCATTCAAATTTTTAGGTTTTCCTAACCGGTCATGGTGGTGATAGTTTCATGAAATTCCAAGACAATGAAGAACTTACAAATGTGGAATTGGCATATGCGGTGCAAGCGATGTATGAAAACAATAGGTAGAAACAATATCATCAGTCTCGATAATTTAAAATTTGACAGATATAATGAAATGCTTGTAATTGCCGATAGTTGTCGGAGTGCTTCAATGTATGAATGGATAAGTTCCCCGAATGTTCTTTCGCTTTCAAGCAGTTTGACACACGAGGAAAGTTATTCTTATGATATGGACCAAGATATCGGAGTCTATGTTATTGATAGGTACTTCTAAAGTCGACAGTTTTTTCTATTCCAACGATTTACAGATATACCCACTACACTACATCATTTTTGACAAAAGAAGTAAAAGCTTTGAATTCTACAGCAAACATGCAAGATTATATTGAGTCTTGCACAACTCGAAAATGTCTCTCCACTACTGGTATATTTTAAATTTAAATTCCCACTTAAAAACTAGAAAATTTCAGGTGTTCGAAATGATACCTATCCAAAAGACACCAAACGTGTCCGGGTCACCGATTTCTTCGGTTCAGCTCGAATCTTCCAACATCTGACCGAAGAAATTGAACTTGATGATTCTTTCTGGGCTACGAGTGTATAGTATTCAAATGGGTAATTTGTATTTATAATTTATTGTTCGATTTTTATTTGTAAAAAATATAAATAATTCAATGTAATTTATAAGGCTAGCAAAATATTCACAAAAAAAAGTTAACGAGCTTTGCTAACTCGATAGACCAGTCCAAGATAACCAGATGTGTAGAAGAACAAAATGAAAGCGGACATAATAAGCAAGTCAGGATAAAACATGTCCGCATTAAATGACAATTGAGCAAGAACATGATCACGATTTTCAGTGGTCCAGGTTGTGGCATTTGGTTCGTTTACACTGTTCCATTGATTGATAGCAAATGCTTCAAATCCGTATCTAAACAACTCTAGTTGGTTTTCAGAATGTATTTAAAAATTACCTGAACCATGACAAATATTGAATCCAACCAATATACGAAGGCAATGCTCCAACATTAGCATAAAGTCCACCAGTCAGTGATAGAAGGGTCAGCATTGGACCGGCAGTTGACATAGCAATCTGAAAAAAAAACGAATAATTAATATAAAATTTTCTTGAAACAAAGTTACCGGCAACGACGGGGAAATGCAGGAAATCATAATTCCACAAGCTGAAGACGATTGTTCGACGAGGAAGGCGATCAAACATGCGAAAAGAACCTACAAAAATCGTTGCTTCAAAATTCACTTTGATGATTTTTGAGAAAACCTGAGTTATTGATGATGAAAATCCAACCATCCAATATGAAACAAGTAACATTGTTAACCCATCAGCTGTGAAGAGTGGAAGGTATGAAATACACCGGGCAATGTAGTAACTGAAAATTGAATGTTAATTTTGAATTAGCAAAATGCTAAAACACCTGAAAACCGAATACAACCCATCATGATATTCTCTTGACACCAGAGGAAAATCAGTTGGCAAAAAGCTCAAAATTCCAAAAATTGTGGAATAAGTCAATTCACAGACAAGATAGAAAAGCGCTCCGTTGAGATTTGAAATTCCGATGGTTGTGAGAGGACTCTGTAAAAATTTTTTGAAATTTATTACAAAATTTAATTTAAAAAGCCTGTAAATACAACAATCCAATAAAAATTCCCATCACAGTTTTTTGAATAACTTTGGCTCTTGTTAATGAAGGATTTCTCCATGTGTCAATAGTAGCCCTAAAAACAAAATTAGATGATATTTCGAATTTTATCCACCTTTGTAAAAGTGCTGAAATCTGTGTTGAAATTCCCATTTTCTTTCTGGATATCGGGATGTCACTTTCTTTCACATTTTCAAGACCAGTTTTCAGAGTACGTCCATAGGAACTGAAAAAAATGCAATGTGAGAATTTACGAAAAATTCCTAGAATACCTAGCCTCGAACTTGGTGCAGATTACTTGAATCCGTTGTCTACACTCTTCTTCTTCATTCGGAATAACCGCCAAAGTATGGATTATCAAATCAGCTGGGTTGAAATTGTGTGGACATGCAAAGCCGCTATCTTCGAAAAATTGAATAGCATCACGTGGGGATCCGAGAAAAGCTGTTTGACCTCCGGCAAGGAACATTACACGGTCGAACATGAGATATAATTGAGAAGACGGTTGATGGATCGTGCAAATCACAGTTCTAGAAACAAGAAACATAATGAGCTATTTAGATTGGAAATCTTGGTACGCTGAAACTGAAAGTGGAGAGACAACGGGGACATTTTTGAAATAAAAATTGAAGTTTACCTTCCAGATTTAGCCAGAGAGCTCAAAACTTGAACAACCGATTCTGCCATGAAAGAATCGAGCCCAGTTGTTGGTTCGTCACAAAACAGGACCGAAGGATTAGACAATAATTCACACGCAAATGTAAGTCGCCGCATTTCACCACCAGAAATTCCTTTCTGACCTCCAATTGATCCGATTCTTGTGTTTTGACATTTGAAAAGGCCCAGTTGTGCCATTACACTTGAAACTCGACGTTTTCGCTTTTCAGCATCACCGTTTACTCGAAGCTTGGCCTATAATTATCTATTTGTTTGAAAAATGATGATTACAAGATTTTTTTACTTGAATATTTAAATACTCTTTGACTGTTAAAGTACCAACGAACAGCTCATCTTGTTGTGCATAACCAGAAATGGCTGTGATTTTGGTCCCAAGCTGAAAATGTGGGATAGCTATTGATGCAAGTTTTTGAATGATGATTGATTACCTCATGACCATTAACCTTTACACTTCCACTTGTTGTTAAACCCTTCAAATTCCGAGACAAAAGCATGTTTAACAAAGTGGTTTTACCAGCACCACTTGCTCCCATCAAAGCTAAAAGTTGTCCTGGTTTTGCCTGTCCGGATACGTTTTGCAGGATTTCTTTTCCGCTTCGTGCTTGGATTCTGAGGAAAATTATATGGAAAAGAATATAGAAGGTTGGATCTTACGATATGTTGTGCCATGTTAGTACCACTGGATCTACCGCTTCTAAAGCAGTTGTTGCCAACGATGGAACAGCTCCGTATTCTGACTGACCCGTGGATAAAAGACTGCAGGTTTCTGCAGCCATTTTTCTAGAAAATAAATTATTATATTTTTTGGTAATTGAAGTGCATTGAATAAAATAACAATTTTTAAAATAAAATAAAAGTTTCCTAGTTTTTGGAAAAAGTAAATTCACATATTCTCTTTTGATATAGATGATACCTTCTCGGAAACCAAGAGAAAACTTTGGAATTTTTCATATCACTAAAATTCTCGTCCAAAGTCTTAAAATAACCAACAAAAAAACAAAAATTCAAAAATTCTGGAAAATAAGCCAACTGAAACATTCATGGCCGAGAAATTTAAAATGTCGGCCAACTTTGGTTCTTTAGGCCACTGCGGTAAATCTCTAAAAAAATATCAAAAAAATAGTTTTAGTAGAAATTACTATTTTAATGTTTAAAAAACAATATTGTTGAATCGTGAGAAAAACCATATAACATTCAACGCGCAAAAATAATAAGAGTACTTACCTATATAGTAGTCTGAAAGATAAGACTCATATTGATAAGAAACTCAAGTTAATAGCTCGTACCAATTTGATTATCAATTATAGATAAATAACCTTAGACAATTTTCAATAATCAATGTCTTGATTATGGTATCAAGAGTTTCTCAGAAATGATTGAAAAAATAAATATTTACATAAATAGAACAAATATAAATATTTTTAAAATCTAGGTATTAGAACTACCCTGAAAAAATCGACTATGAAAAATTCAGCATTGAAGTTCATTTGCGTGTGTCCTGCCGATTTTTTCTTCGTATTGAAATTCCGGTGAAATGGATGTGTCATCTTCACTTTTGGGGTTTTCATGGAGCCGTTTTACTCGGAATGACGCTCCTGAACCAACATTTTTTTGTAAATTTATTAATAATTTGATTGTGTGTGGATTGGAATAAAAATGAAATTTCAAAATTCTTGTTGATTTAAACTGTTACTACAATTACAATTTTTATAAAAATATTATTTCTTACTTTATATTAGGTGCTCAAATTTAACATTCAACATCTTTTGACACTATTCCATTCGATGTCCAAATGTGCCAATTCGTCGTCTGAAATTCAATACCTCCTTGCTACGTAGATTGTCACAACATTTTATTTTCCTCCCCCCAGCGAAAAAAGTCAATTTTTAAAAGAATTCCTCACATGATTTTCTTCGAATTGCTTTTTTTCCCTTAGAGTTCAATTTTTTGTTCAAGTTCCTTGAAATAAGAAGATTAAAATATTCAATTACAAAAAAAGTGCCGCAGGCAATTTTTATATGAGTTCTTATTTTCCAAAATTCTTCAACCGTTTCCATTCGTGAATCTTCTTCTTCTTCTTCTTCTTCAGATGTCGACGAATATGGAATTGTTAAAACCGTCAAGTTCCCAAATATTCGGACCAGAAATTCCTAGTCCGAGGCGGAATTCAGGACGTGTTCCAGCGGGGAAAATGTGCTTGAATGTTATTCAACCGAAATGTGCGGGCTATTTGATTTGTTTGGCAGCTCTGCATGAAATTACTTTTGGTAGGTCACAATTGAAAAAAAAGATAACGTCGGGGTTTTGTTTCGAAGTGCCAAACGCCATTTAAAGACAGATGTTCAGTTAATTTGACCCTATCTGATTTTATTTTCAAAAATTCTCTCATTAGTACAGAGCGTGGATCGTGCAACGCGGTCGGAATTGGCGCGAAACACAATTATTTGAATATCTCTGTATAGTGGTTTTGTTTTCTTTTCGCGACCTCATGGCCCTAATTTTAATTTCTATGTTTCGCTTTCGATTTGGATCTTATTAACTGAAACGATGTCTTTAAGATAAAACTGAAACGATCAATCATACGATTTTCATCGTGTATTGGAGTGAATTCCTTTAAAACTTTGAATCAAAGATATTTTTATTTCTTTAAAACAAAAATAAATGTCAACATAATTTTTGATAAAATAATATTAGGATTAAAGGTAGCTTGTCGGTGATCTAACATGATCTATCGAATGGGAGCCCAGATGATCGAAAAAAAAACAAATATACAGTCATATTCAAATAATTGTGTTTCGCGCCAATTCTGACCGCGTTGCACGATCATTCAACATTTTTTTTAAACTTTGGGCCCCTGCAATGAAACGTGTATTTATCGATATTTTTTGTATAAATTACATTGTCTAGAAATCATTAATTTTTGAAACTAAGACCTGATAAGGTAAAATTAACTGGCACACTGTCTTTAACGAGAAGAATTTCGTTATTTAAAAAAAAATATTGATTTTTATACCTTGTGATTAGTTTAATGGAGTCCTGAATTTTCTTTTCAACCGATATCAATATTTCGAACATTCATTTTCAATGTTATCTAACTATTCAGAAATTCAAAAAAAATGTGAAAAACTGAACATAAATATTTTAGAGTGAAAAATTTCGAATAATCGATTGTGTAATTAACTAAATTATATTTTATTTCCAGGAACAATTCTGATATTTCTAAACACCGATGAACTGTGGTATCGCAATGCTCAATCATTGGTAATACTAACATGTCGTTTTCTACAGTATCCATCCTGTTTTCTGGCAATTTTCGGAATTCACTACAGTAATCCTTCCCTTATTGTACCATTTATGTTATCGCAGGTATTTATTTCATAATCTCTATAAAACTAATCTATTTAAAAAATTTTATAGGTTTCGTTAGGAAGTTATGCTGATTTACACACATATATTCAATTGGTTTCTCGTTGTTCTGCAGAATCGACAGTAATCTCAACCAATATAACATCCCCAATTATTATAATTGTTATTCCGATTCTTATTTATGCTTTCATCTTGATTTTTTTCATTTTCAATATGTACAAAATTGTAAAATTCATCACAATTTCTAGAGCAATTCTTCAAACATCTTCCAGAAATATTCAAAGCGATTTATTTTTCTAAACTTTTATTTTTGTAAATCAGCTCATATAACAATGTATAAATAAATTCACAACAATTGATCACCGGCACGATAGTCATTATCAACAGCAGTTAATTTTGTTTTCGAATCGATTCCATTTTTCACTTCTTTTCGAACCTGGAAAAAACATACATAAGTAGCTCTCTTAAAATATTCAGCTGTTACAAACCTCCGTAAAACTTTGTGGATATGCGACCATTTTATTCACTGGGTTTTTATTATTTTTAGATTGGAATACTGCTGTAATACTGGTTCGAAATTGAGGATTAAACCAGGAATAAATTATGGGATTCAATACTGCAGACAGCATTGCACAAACATGGAACAAAGCAAATACACTCGAGTACCATGCAGATGTTGAAGCACCAAAAACGTCTCGATATAAATTGATAGCATTGAATGGCATCCAGGCTAGAACAAATCCAACCACCATTACGATCATCATTCTGAACAAAAAGTGAAAACGAGTTTTATGAGAATGTGAAATTTTTATAATCGCTTTTTAAATCGCAGTAAAGTTGGACTTTAAAATTCGACTTAAAGGAGGGCTCTACGGAGATAATAAATGTACCTTAAATGAAAATAGACTTCATTCTCATTCCAAATCTGTTTTAAAAATTTTCTAAAACCACCTAGAAACCTAGAAAATGAGCTTCAAAACAATGGCCTAGAAAAAGTGGCTACCTGGCCGAACGTTTTCCTATGAGCTTTTTTTTCGTGTTTCGTTAATAAATAGGTATGAAGAATGCATATATTAATTATTTTTTGTTTTAATTAATATTTTTGGATTTTTCATGTCTGCGGACTAGTTTTCGCCGGGCGCCAGTTTTTCTAGGCCATTGTTTCGAAGCTCATTTTCTCGGCTTAAAGTTGGTTTTAGGAAATTTTAAAAACAGATTTGGAATGAGAATCAAGTCTATATTTCGCCTAAAGATAAATGGTTTTTAATGTAGACTTTTTTAACTTTTAAAAACTAACCGATTTGCCCGACTCTTTCTCGATACCAACTTCTCCTCAGATTCCGGTCTCAACTTGTGGCCTCTCCTCCTTTTCAATTGTGATGACATTACCCGACTAATCATCACATAACAAATCGATGAAATCACCGCTGGTATTCCGAACTGTAAAACTAGCACCGATAACCCATAAGCCCGTCGAATATCTGATTTTCCGCTTTCAGTGTTGAAGTCCGGCCTGCAAATTATATGAATTGGTCCCCTCATTCTAAAAGAAAGTAAAAGAAAAAGAAAGACATTTGTTCAGTTTCACATCAAACGAAGTTAATTTCTACTCTCTTTTTTTCCTTTCTACTCGTTTAGTCGCCACTAATTACCCAAATTTTCGTGTGTGTGCACTTACCACACTTCTTCACAAAATGTTCCACATATTCCGTCGTATCGAACAACTTCACTGTAGATACCAACAGGTAGAGCAAGTGTATAACCAAGGAGCCAAATGACAACGACGACTAGTGTGGCACGCCAGAAGTCAATAACCTATGAATTGGACAATTAATTACAAAATTGGGTTGAGAGAAAAATAATAACATTTTGTTTATGATTAGTATTCTTGGAGCGGATCATGACATTTTCAAATTTTGAATGAAGTTCACAAATTTAAAATGGAAGAAATGGAATCTGAAAGAGCGTTATTCCTATTTTGGTTAAATTTTGCTCTCATTTACTATAATATGAACAAAGGGGGTGAACTAGCAACGCTGAAAATAAAGCAAAACTGTGATCTAATTTTCAAAAATGAATCGATAAAGCTATCTGTTTCCAATATATATATACTCATTTTTTGTATAAATCGAATCTGAATATTTATCTCTATTCGATATAAAAATAAACTTTAAGAAAACAACGGTAGACCAACTTTTTATTTTTCGAGAATTCCTTTGCTTGATTGGTCTCACTACTCAAAAAAAATGACTATTTATGTTTTTTTTTCTTTTAAATTCCATCTAACTTACATCTTGATTAGGTCTAACAATTAAAAAACATCGATCCAAGGCGATGACTGTATGTGAAAACGATGAAACGAATATACTTCCACCCTGTAAGAAACATATTTGATCATATTTAAGGTGTCTGTTTACTGATTTTCAAAAAAATCAGTTTAAAAGCTTAAATTTGAGCAAAAAGGTCTCTCAAAAATCCAAAAAACAGGTGGTGGCACAGGTGGTTTAAACCATTTATTTTGTCCCCTCAGTTCTCCTTTGAAGTATCTGTTTAATTGACTCAGAATCACCTATTATAAACAGAATCAACAAGGGCATCACCTCCGCCTGTTTTCCGCACTTTTGAGGGCGCTGTTTTGGACCGACGTGCGCCAGAAAAAATTTTTTTTTGAGAAATTCATTAATAAAAGGTGTTTCTGAATACATTTTTTTTAAATTGAAAATCAGTAAACAAACACGTTAAAGTACACACATTACAATTACAACTTGTCTGAAAAATAGAAGTTGAAATTATTTGCCGATGGTTCAACCTAGTTTTCAGGGGGCAAAAGTCGCTGAAAATAATAAATAAAACAAACCTGAAAAACACCGATCGATCTACAAAATAATTCGGGAAATATCCAAACTCTAGAAAATATTGAAATCGCAGTTATAGGCAATGAAGAAAAGCACATGAGGAGATCCGAAGCCGCTAAACAGCGCACAAAAACTGTTCGAACTGATAATGATACCTGTAAGAAATTTAAATCTGAAAACTTTTTGGTTCGATTTTTTTTCTTAACATGATTTTTTCTAGAAAAAAGCTTGTATTTACATAATTTATTTTATTTCATGACCTTTTTCAGAAAATATTTCTCATGATTATTCAAATCTAGAATGTCCTATTTTGATAAGTGTCGTTAGAATGAACTTTGTTAATAAACATACAACTTTTTGATATATAATAAAAACAATAAAATACTGAATTTTTATTTTTTATTATTCTCGAATTATTAAAAAGAAAAACATAGTTTCTAATTTTCCCTCATATTCCAATAAATAATGGACAACATCGTGACATTTTCATGTTGATTGCTTTAATAAAATCATCAAGAAAACTCATTTGTCAATTCATGAAAAAAAAAGCCCCAAACCTGTTTAAATGTCAAAACATAAAGAACCAGAGTGTTTCCGACAATTGCAGCCACCCAAACCAATAAATATAAAATTGAGAAAAGTGCTCGAATCGCGTTTTTGTCGTTGTATTCTGGTTGAAATTCCTGTATTGTTGAGCAATTTTCCACAAAATCCATTTCGAGACTGAATTGATTATTGTATATGCACGTTTCAGTTGGCACAAAAAAAAAGAAAAAGGAAAATGCAACAAAAAAAAAACGAAACAATGTGTAGGCGGAGACACGAGTCTTAACTCACTTGCAAATTAGCACTGGGGGTTAAAAGTAACTTTTTTTTTAAATATAAAAAAAAAACGAGAATATGGAAAATTTCGTATTGGGGAGCAGGTGGATGCTACATTTAGTGCCAAGAGGGCCTATTTTCGGAAAAATGGAAAACAAATGAGAAGAGAGATGTATGCTCATGTAAGATACTTTATTCAGTTTCAACCAGACTTTTTTCAGTAGTTTTATGCCACGTCATTTAGTTTTAGAACTTTGATTTTTGTTCAAAATGACAGTATAAAACATCTTGGCTATTTTTTTTTAATTAGGGAATACTGTCTTTAGGAGGTCATAAAAATTAATTTCTATGAAAGCTCATTTATCCAGAAAAAATGAAAGGAAGCTTAGAACTCTCCAACGGGAACAATTTCGCCAGACCAATATTTTTTTTGAAAACTACAAAAAAGGAGAACGTCTAGATTTTGCTTAAAAAAATATAATGACCGCAGCCAGACCAGTTTATCCCAAAAATCATTTTTTCAAACGTTAAAGAGTGTTTCACCTGTCGAACGGAAATACAGGATTGTGCGCTTCCATAACGCTTTGTTTTTTTTGTTGTAAATTTTTAAAAATTTTCTCTAAATAATTTTTCTCGAAAGAAGCTAAAACATGTTTTCGTTCTATCTAATTTCCCAAATTATTGTGGTAATTGTTTGGACAGTTAAAATATCAACTTCTAAATGAAAACATGCTTAGAATTACGCTAGGAGTATAGACTTTTAAATTATTAAAATAAATCTTAATGTTCACACGATTATTGCCCTCTTTCAAAAATAAAGTAAAGAGCCACTAAAAGCATAATTTCTTAAGAGATTAAAGCTTGAAAAATGCTCCTATGAGGCTATCTATGTCACAATTATAAAGCACTTGTATAAAGTTTAGAGCTCAAAAATCTTTTTTTAAGACACGTTTTCAGGAAGAAAAATTGGATAGCATTTATGAACAGAAAAGTTTAGGTTAGTAACAGTATGAAACCCATTGAAAATGGTACACAATTTTATCTACTCATTTTTTAAAAGAATGCTCTTAAAGACGTTATTCTTTCAATGTAATCTCACGGAACAAGAGCTTCAAACAATTATTGTTCGACGACCCAGAAAAATTATGAAATTTTGCTCAAAAGACCAAAGAAAAATAATTTAGAGGTTTTCAAGACCAAAAACTGCTCTTGAAAATTCCCGGAAATTCCCGGAAAATCTCGAAAATGTCAACAAATATAAGAATTCAAATGAAAGCGCGCACACTCTTGAATTTCCGCATGCTCAAAAATTGGTATTTAAAGCTAAATTTCAACAAAATTTAAAATTGTTAAAGTATATATTATGATCCAAAATATATATTTCAAATAATTAAATTATTGAAAATAAAAATTGAAGTATACCATACACATCAAACATTTTTTTTCATAAATACATAACAAGATTACAAAGGACACCACGAGTCTGAAAATTATAGATTTCAGAGAAAGAAAAAAAACATCCTAAATTATATGTATCCACTCTCTAGAATTTGAGAATATGCCGTCAAACCTTGACAAATTTTGAAGAAAGAAGAAATACGAAATTCATCGGAGCGTGAACTGATTTTGAAAAATTGCGCATAGTTCTGAAACAATAACGCAATTGGGAAGACGACAACATAACAGAAATAGATTCTTTTTCTGTTTTGGGGGGGGGTCATGTGCACATATCCAAAAACATGCACATTGTGAATAAACAAGATGCTGAAACAGGGTGTGGTTTCAAAAAAATACCCTTGAAACATATTATGTATGTTTCTGATGGATTTCAAAATTAACGCTCGCCCATGATAAATAGAATTATGGGCGTTAATTTATTTTATAGGAGGGCTTTACGGAGATAATAAATGCGTCTGGGATGAAAATAAACTTTATTCTCATTCCAAATCTGTTTTTAAAATTTTCTAAAACCACCTAGAAGCCGAGAAAACGCTCCTCAAAACAATGACCTAGAAAAAGGGACCACCGGCGAAACCTAGTCCGCAGGCATGAAAAATCCAAAAAAAAAATGAAAAAACATGCATTGAAATGAACAAAACATAAAAAAAGACTAATATACGCATTCTGCATAACGATTTATTAACGAAACACGAAAAAAGCTCGTTTGAAAAAGTTCGGCCAGGTGGCCACTTTTTCTAGGCCATTGTTTTGAGGCGTGTTTTCTCGGCTTCTAGGTGGTTTTAGAAAATTTAAAAAACAGATTTTGAATGAGAATTAAGTATATTTTCATTTAAGGTACATTTATTATCTCCGTAAAACCATCCTTTAAAGAACGAAAATTCCGCTATACATCATAATTCAATTGTAAAAATTAAAACTTTCCTCTTCAATAGTAGGTCCGGAAATTTTAAAAAAAATTGAAACGTTTTTTGGTTTAATATCTAAAAAAAAGGAATACGGTAGGTATTGAAAAATGATGTTTTCGAATTAAAATCGCGTATTTTTCAGATTTAAATAAAAGAATACTAGACAATGTTTTTGTTTTAAATCTCGAAATGACGCTTCCACATTGTTTTTTTTCTTCCTAATTTTGTTTTATGTTAACAAAACTCCAAAAAAAAAAAATAAAGAGAAATGTTCTTCGATGTCCTAAGTTTCCGTTTTTTCTTTCTTTTCATTCACATCTCTGTTTTTTCTCTTTCAAAAAAGTCCATCCAAGCGATATTATGTTGAATTCTCTATTCAATTGAATTATTAATCACCTAATAAGGGAGAGGATGAAGATGAGTTACAAGATGATATGTATGTATTAACCAGAAAAACTCCATAAAAACTTTTTGGTAGATTCAAAAATTATTTTTAAAAAAAAAGTGCTGTTCCAAGAAGATGTTTATTTCGGGGTGGTTGACACACAGCGAAAAAGTTCATGAATATTAATTCATGGGGGGGGGGGGGGAGAGAAAAAAAAAGGTTAGGAATAAATTATTAGAAAGGGTGGGATGAATACTTTCAAAGAGAGAAAGAACAACAAAAAGTTCGTGTCATGGAGACTTGGAAAACTTGAATGATTGAGAAACTTCCCAAAAAATGAAAAACAAAAGTTAGAGATGGAATATTGAGAACGATGGTCGGGGGAGCATCCGAATAACAATCAATAGATATATCTAAATCTTCGGTTCAATCCAACGTTTTTAAAATATTGAATGTTCTAGTAAGCGACAAGAGCGTTAGACATTAATCTTGAAAATTGTCTCTAAAAAGTTCTCAAATCCTAAGTACAAATCCTGCCAAAAACCGCAACTTATTATGAAACATTTCAATGCACCAAAAAAAAACCTAGAGCCCAACATTCATGTGAAATGATTTAGAAAATGTGTGTCACTCAACTTTTTTTGCACCCTTCCGATCATCAAAAAACACAAAGGAAACGTTCCAGTTTTTTTCCACTGAACACGCATTTTCAACACATATGAACATTTATGATAAACTCCCAAAAATAATAATATCACAAATTTTATAGGATCATAATTTTAAAGACAGCTGTTCAGTTAATTTGACCCTGCCTGGTCTTAGTTTCAAAAAATAGAGCGTTCTCTAATTAGTACAATGCAATTTATGCGAAATCACACCGATAAATACACGAGTCATAATCACACCGATAAATACACGAGTCAAATTTGAATTCCCGCGTGTCCGTGCGACGCGGTCGTTGTCCGTGCAACGCGGTCGGAATTGGCGCGAAACACAATTATTTGAATGTGCCTACATATCGGCATTGTTCTTTGGACCACCTGGGCTCCCATTGGAATTTTGATTTTTTGCATTGAATTTGGATCGTGTTAACTGACAAGCTGCCTTTAAGTCTATTTGTTTTTTTTGCATATCTAGGAATAAGGTCATAAAAATGGAGTTTTAAATTGAATAAGCTTTCTCTAATCCTCTCAAAATTTGGATGATATTTTTATATTTTGGAAATATATTTGTTCTCTTTCTGAAATAAGGAAAAACAGTTTTCTGAAAAATTTGAGATAAAAAATCTTTATTTAAAATGGTGGGAGAAATAATTTATAAAATTATACCCTGAAGGATTTTACAAAAATCCCAATTTTTCTGGGGGAACTTAAACTTAAAATTTAAGTGTAATCATATCTTTAAATAAAGAACCTACTTGACTCCGATTACATTAATATTAGTTAAACAAAAACCCAAAAAGTAAAATTTAGGATAAAAATATTTAGCACAAAGAACATTTAATTCAACGATGCGGCACATATGGAAACGAACTCTGTTGAATGAAAACAAAACAGGAAAATATTTTGTTTTCAGCACCTACAAGTAAGATTACTGATGATGAATATGCGTGAACTATACCAAAATGAACTGACAATGAACTATTTCGCATCATGCTGTACTTTTTCTTTGAATTTCATTGTTCTCCCAACAAAAGGCCTTAGAAAGAAAGGTAGGATGTTTTTTTTGTTAGGAAGAGCTGCGAAAAAAATGAAGACACTCAGATTCTTTTTAAAAATTTTTTTCAATTTCCTGCTAATTCGAATTAGATTTCAGACAACGTCATAAATTCGCGGCGCCAGTCAGCTTCAAGAAATTTGAGAAAAAGTGAGATTTTTACAATTTCTCACGACCGAAATCCAATGATAAATTGTATCAAAACATAAATAATTGCCACTGGTGATATTTGTTTTTGGGAATTTGCCAAGCTCCTCCAACTCAAAAAAAGCTGCATTGGAAAAGTTGCGGAATTTAAGCAGATGCAAGTTTCTTAATTATTGCTTTATTTTTCCGAGAAAATAATGGAAAAAAGGAAGAAAACCCTATAGAAAAAAGGTAAAAACCTTTTTTTTCCAGGATTTTACTTTTTTTTTCCAAAGTTCACGACATTAGATACTGTGCTTTGAAAATGAAAAAAAACAACAGTAGAATTGGACAAAGTTCATACAACAAAAGAAGGAAGCATACTCATAAAAATTGAAGTTCAACACAAAGAATCCATTTTCAAAATTAGGTTCTCTTCAGGTCAGACCACTAGAACCTCCCTTGTTCATTAGAACGAACCCCATGTCTTTAAACTCATATGATCTAAAAATTATTCAAAAAGCAGTCATAATTCTTGTTTTTCTGCGAAGATTTCTTGGTATTGAAAATTCTCCAAACGGAACCAGGAAAAAATAGAAAATCTCAACGAAAAAAAAACTTCATTTGGAAGACTTCTCAAGTGTGTTCTTTTTGGCCACTCATCTTATGTTGGAGCAAGAAGTGACGGAAAAAACCAGGAAAACACTTTGAGATTATTTTAAGTAGGAAAATGAGGAAATGCAATTTTTATTCTAAACTTAGATTTATGTGATTTTGGTTAGAAACTTCGTGTCCGTGGATGCGGTCCGATTGGCGATCTTCCAACAATTAAAATAAACTCATGAGAGTTTTTGGTTTTACAATATCAATAATTTCACCAAAAAAGAGAGATATAATAATTCTCGTCGGTCATCAAAACTTTATTTTTGGCCGCTCATTTCATGAAACGTAAAAATGAGTCCTTCTCAAAAACCCCCCATTGAATTGTTTTTCTCAATTTTTTTCCTCAGAAAACTTATAAACATCCAATTCATTTTTTTTTTCGCCGAAACCAATAATTTTCACATAAACATTTACATTTTTCATAAAAATATTGAACTAATTACTACCGACACAAAAACCTATGTTTATTGGTTTAAAAAAATAAGAATTATGAGAATTCAGGCTCATAACTCATATGATTTTTATGTAGAACAACTGCCAATGACTTAAAAAAAATAAGTGGAAAATATCAGTTTCGAACAAAATGAGCTCCAGAAACCAAAAAAAAAGTTACCTGAAAAACAACTAAAAACTTTTGAGTTTATTTCCAATTTCCGGATAGAAAAACATCTTCTCGAATTTTAAAAACAGAAAAAACTTCAATTTCAGCAATAAAAAAAAGGAAAACAAGTGCTTTGACAAGCTTCAAAGCGTTCACAAGATTTCCTCTTTCAATTAAGTTGCCGTTCTATCAAATTTCCGTTCAATCTTTAAATCCTTTCAGAAGAGAAAAGTTGTTGTGCTTATGTGTTGTAGTGCATATGGTCTCGGGAAATTTCTCAAGTTTTTGATACTTTCAAAATTTGCTTACACGTTTTTATAAAATAAATGACACCCTGTCTTTAAGGAAAACTATTGTCAACTCAAATATTCTTGATCATGCAAGTTTGTTTTGATCTACCCAGAAAATCTAACAATAAGTCTCTCACAATGTCATGCTATTTTTAACTGCGAGCGGCTGCGGTGCGGTCTTTCGGTAGAAAATGGATGATCCAAAATTTTTAACTTGACAATACATAAAGTCACTAAATCCAGCAAAATATTTTATACAAAAAAATATTCCAGCCGTTTCAATGAAAAAACATAAAGAAGCTATTAAGTTTATGATTCTACAACTGGTTACAAACAAGACCGAATTGCGTGTCAAGTTAGAATTAATCATAAATCGTGTTCCAAAAAAGTTGTGTATGTTTTTTTGTAAAAAAACGAATTTCTCGAATTCGCATGAATTACTACACAAAATGAGATTCGTCTAAGACAGCTGAAGATTTTCGAAAAAAAAAATAAACAAGCAAGTATTTTTATAAATTTCCAAAAGACTGAAAAACCAAAGTACTCAATGAAAATGTCAAATACATAGCTGTCAAAAGCTTCTTTTGCTAATATCGAAACAAAAAACTTCCGCTAAATTAGTTTTTACTTTTTGCACACAATCTCTACCTTTCAATTCTTTATTAATAATTAAAAACTAAAGCAAAAGGAATGAGATAGAAGAGAACGTCTTGAGAGCAAAAAATAAAAAAGCAGATAAAAAGTTTCCTGTCACGAATTGAGTGGCCATTAATGAGTTGTTGAATGTTAGATAGGATTGAAAAATCAACAGGTGCATATTAAAACAGGGCACAAAAATCAAATAAATTGAGACCCGGAAGAGAGTGAGAAGAATTAGTTATTATCAAAAATTAGAGCTTTTAAAAACAATTAATAAACCAAAAATATAAATTAAAAAAGAATCCTAATCCTAATCCTGAGTTGCACTAAGTCTGATATTTTACTGTATTGTCAAGATAAAAATTTCTGGCCGCTCGTTTTGCGGAGTGTCATTGGGAATTTACTCGCAACGCGACCGCTACGCGCAAGACCAACTGAGAAATTTGAATTTGAGCGCGTTGCGGTCGCGCTGCGAGGAAATTCCCAACGACACTCCGCAAAACGAGCGGCCAGAAATTATTATCTTGACAATATCTCCTCTCGATATCGAGTAACAAACACGGCTCTGTAAGAATCCAAAAAAGGAAAGGTTAAGAAAGGTTCTATTCCAAAATCTGATGGAGAATTAAAAAGGTCCAAAAGGTTTTTTTTCTTTTGTGTAGATATTTGAAAACAAATTCAGAATAATTGAGCAAACAATTTTAGTAAAAACACACTTTAACAAGGGAGGTATTCAACTCAACTAAATTGAAATTTCTTCAAAGTTTGCGCACTTTTTTTCAGAATGGGTCATAAAGAAATCTTGGAGTTTTATGTCGCTGGGTGGTTCGAGTTAGAAAACTTTATAATTTGATAATAGGATCAAAAGAAATGACGTACTATTAACGGTTTTCGGAAATTGATAACTATATAATGTGAAAATTGTTAACCAACGGGTTAAATTTGAGAATATTTCATAAAAAATTTTGAAAACGCATTTATCAAAGTATTTCACAAAAAGGTTTCATTTGCCACACTGATTGAAAATAGTACAAGTACATGTACACATTAACGGCTAAAAAATATTTACAGTTTCCTACCCTCCGTCTAAGCTCGTTCTTATGAAACTAGGCTCATCGAAGAAGCTTGACCCGAACTCGCGGCCTTCCCTTGTCAAATTTTCTGAATATCACATTTTGAAAGTTCAAATCTCAAGATGTTGAAATACTATATTTTTTAATTGAAAATAAGATATTTTATACTTTGAAAGTTTGTTTTTAATTGAGCACAACCCGCCATACGTAGATTAAAAATTAATCATTAATATGTACCAAAGAACGAGCAGGAAATTTCAATTAGATGGGGAAAACAAGAATAAAACCCACTCGATGAAATTATTTTCGTAGTAAGTAAGAATCGAACTTTTGCTTCGAATTTTCGAATTTTCTGATTTTATCTAATTATAGGTATACCTTTACAGCATCCACTGCTCTCAACAACATTCTTGTGTTCTGCTTTGTACAAAAAAATATCAAGTATTCAAATGACGAAAATGACGAAACTAATTTGCGGGAGTTCCCCTCTAAAGAATCTCGTTTGTCTTCAAAATAAAATCTTCTATATTTGAAAAAGAGAGGCTCAAAAACTGCATCATTATATTTTTTAAAAAATCACAATTATTTAGAGAACATTTTGGTTGTTTTGTGAAATCGTTATTCTTTTTTTTAAATAATCAAACGACGTAATTTTCTGGAAATAAAAAACATGTGTTAATTAAATATATTTTTTGCATGTATGAAAAAATCAGGAAAAAGGATGAAAATGAGCCATGTTAATCTCTAATGTGTATGTTCCTTGAGAATTGCAACAATTTACATATTTGAAACGACTACAATTATCAGAAAAAGGAAAAAGAAAAAAAAAGAAGATGACTAATTTGAGCAGAACTCTGTTCAGGAAATGGAAAAAACAACAAACGGGAAGAGCAAAAATAAGAGGAGAAAAATAAGCCATCTACATCAATATGACACTATTTTTCTCTTTATGTCGAATAATAATAATAATAGACATATAAATATAACAGTAATAATAGAAGAGACATTCGTTTCAAGATTCTTGGAGTATCACTCAAAAGGTTGTATGGGCGGAGTCTCATGGGAATTTTGACACAATTTTTGACAAAAATCTTCTTCATTTTTGCTGAAGAAAATTGACGATAATATCAATCTTTTTTTTTTTCAAAAGCTTTTAACATCAAAGAGGTGAGCGGCAAATGGAAAAAATATCGAAAGAATTGCAAAATATTTTGAACATTTATTTGGAGAAATGGACGAATTCACGGATGAAAAAACTTGGCAATATTCGCAACCAACGAATTGGTTCTTTAAAAAATAAAATCTTTTAGTAGAAGGCAAGAAAAAAATAAATCAGAATTATTTTTGTGTGCAAATGCAGACACTGAAGAAAAAAAATTTTGACAAACTTATGTCGAATGATTTTGGTAAAAAACACCTGTCGAATGATTTTGGTCAAAATAGGAAAAAATAAACTGTTTTAAAGGAGGACTTTACGGAGATAATAAATGTATCTTAAATGAAAATAGACTTCATTCTCATTCCAAATCTGTTTTTAAAATTTTCTAAAACCATCTAGAAGCTGAGAAAATGAGCTTCAAAACAATGGCCTAGAAAAAGGGGCTACCTGGCCGAACTTTTTCCTGCTTTTTTCATGTTTCGTTAATAAATATTTATGCAGAATGCTTATATCAGTCCTTTTTTAATGTTTTTTTTGGACTTTTCATGCCTGCGGACTAGTTTTCGCCGGTGGCCCCTTTTTCTAGGCCATTGTTTTGAAGAGTGTTTTCTCGGCTTCTAGGTGGTTTTAGAAAATTAAAAACAGATTTGGAATAAGTATGAAGTCTATTTTTCGCGCGATGATCTCGCTTAATTCAATTAGTTGTTTTTTTTGCTATATCTGGAATTTTGCGATTAAGAAAACAACAAAAACGTCAGATTTCGTCTTTGTTCAGAATTCTCAAAATACATATGTGAAAATACGAAACAGAGCCAAGGAAAAAATTAAGAAATTCATTCTAAAAAGTCTAGATCACATTTTTTCTGACGTTTCCACTCACTTATTGTTCTTGACATTTTTCGGGAGACGTCCGAAAAAATCTTGATTCGAAAATTACTCCAGAAAATAATTCGTGTGAGAAAAAAAAATGAAAATTTTATGGAATAGAATGGTTTTTGGTTCTAAAAGTTAAAATATGTTTTTGTCTTTATTCCAACTGAAAATGTTTTTTTTTCAAAACAAAATACACGGAGAAGAAAGCAAAAATTACGAGTCCAAAAAATCTCGAAATTTGATACATTCCATCAAAATTTCCACCAAAAAAAAAATATAACCGGAGGTGTTGAAAGCATGTAGAATTTTTCTTTCAGACTCTCTCACCCGGAAACGTCACACAAATTTTGATATATAACATATTAATGTATTCGTTTGCGAGAACTTCCCCATCAAGATTTAACACGAATGTTTAAATAATGAATGGATCTATAAAAGTTTCAAAAATGGCTCAGAACTATTTAAAAACGTTGATTTTTAACCGCGAAGAAAGCAAAAAAGTCGCTATTTGAAACGGGTGTGCTATTATTTAAGTCACCCAAGGGGATGCATACGCCCCAGTTGTGATCGATGTGTCGCCAAATATTGCTGGAGAATGTTTAAATTTTTAAAAGTAGATTTAGGTTATCTTTGGAACATGGTTTACAAGTTTGTGTTTCTCCGAAAACAACACATTCTGTGGCGTAAAATCCGGATGGCTTTAAAGGCAGCTTGTCAGTTAACACGACCCAAAATCTAGGCAAAAATTCAAAATTCGAATGGGAGCCCAGGTGGTCCAAAGAACAATGCCAATATGTAGCTAAATTCAAATAATTGTGTTTCGCGCCAATGCCGACCGCGTTGCACGGACACCGACCGCGTCGCACGGACACGCGGTAATTCAAAATTTTATTTTTTCAACTTTGAACCGCTACTGTGACGCGTGTACTTATCGGTGTGATTTCGCATAAATTGCATTCTACTAATTAGAGAACGCTCTAATTTTTGAAACTAAGAACAGGTAGGGTCAAATTAACTGAACAGCTGTCTTTAAAGGAGGGGTTTACGGAGATAATGAATGCGTCTGGGATGAAAATAGACTTCATACTTATTCCAAATCTGTTTTTAATTTTCTAAAACCACCTAGAAGCCGAGAAAACACGCCTCAAAACAATGACCTAGAAAAAGGGGCCACCGGCGAAAACTAGTCCGCAGGCATGAAAAATCCAAAAAAACGAAAAAACATTAAAAAGGGGCTAATATAAGCATTCAGTATAACTATTTATCAACGAAACAGATATTATTCAGACGCCATACTGAAAAAATCTAGAAACCATACAAATACATATTTATCCACTTCTTTATACGTATTCTCGAGAGCCTCCGGAGATTTTCAAAAAAAATCGCGTTGCTTCCGTCAAAACACCATTATCCAAATTGTCCTTTTTTATCTATTTCTTGAAGGCCCATAGCAGAAAAAGGAAGAACTTGAAATCAGTTTTTATTTTGAAAATTCTAGAAAAAAAATTCTGATTTCGGGTTTGAACAGAAATGTTCTAGATGAATTGGTCTAATCGAAAAAAAATGAGAAAAAACGAATATAATTTCTTTTTTTGAGTTTCTAGGCAACATTTCGAGCGAAATGCGCTCTAATTATGTGTGCAAGTATTCAATTTTCCTTTCGATGCAAATACGCATTTTCAGGCGAAATTATCAAAAATCTCTAAAAAAAAAACAAATCGGATGGAATTTGACACCAAAAATCAGAAGCAAAAATTACGGAAATTGCCATGAAAATGGAGACGCTTGCCGTTCGATAATAGACTAGTTTCGGAGCATTAAGCATTAATAATGAGGGTTTTTTTCCGTCGGGGGAAGATGACTTTTCAGACGATTTATAACAAAGATGGAAGCGTTCAGGGTGAAATTTTTTGAAATCCAAAATAGATTCAAATTTTCAGGGACTTCATTTCTTGAAGGTATACCCTCCCTATATCGTCAACTAATTTGTGGGGGTTTTTGTCGCATTTATAGTTTTTTTAAACGATTTTTCGTTGTTTTGGTATATCAAATTGGAGTTAAAAATCGGTTGAGATTTAAATCGATCAAAATGCAAAAAACAACATAAATAATAAGTAATATTTAAAAGATGAAGGGCACCGTTAGTTGAACGACAACTAAAAAATATTTGTTGATTTAGAAGAGCTGCCCAATTATTTAAATATAAATAGAGAAATTGTATGAAAAGATAATCAAATACGATGTTCTAATGTGAAGCTCCAAAGAATCAAATAGGTCACTCTTTCATCTCAAAATGTCAAAAACTTTAATAGCAAGAGATGCTGTAGACTTTTCATTTTTTCGGAGCATATAAATGAATATATTCAGCCGAATATGTTATTTGTGAATAAACAAATTTCCAGGAATTGAGTTTTCATTTTCAGCTTCCTGTTGGCTCAATAAAATAATTAGAGCTTAGGAAATACACCCATTTTTCGTAAATTCTCTGTAGTTTTGTGTTAAGAAGTAAAGGATTATTCAGTTTTTTGGAACTAGTTTTAAATTAGGGCTTTACGAAGCTAATAAATGCGTCTGGGATGAAAATAGGCTTCAGACTCATTCCAAATATGTTTTTAAAATTTTCTAAAACCACCTAGAAGCCGAGAAAACACGCCTCAAAACAATGGCCTAGAAAAGGTGTACACCGGCGAAAACTAGTCCGCAGGCATGAAAAATCCAAAAAAAAAATGAAACAACTTTTAAAAAGGACTAATATAAGCATTTTGTATCACCTTTTATTAACGAAACGCGAAAAAAGCTCATTGGAAAAAGTTCGGTCAGGTGGACACTTTTTCTAGGCCATTGTTTTGAAGCTCATTTTCTCGGCTTCTAGGTGGTTTTAGAAAATTTTAAAAACAGATTTGGAATGAGAATGAAGTCTATTTTCATTTTAGGTACATTTATTATCTCCATAAAGCCCTCCTTTAAGCATTAGATATCAATGACGAGGTGTTTGAATAACTGGGAGAACCCCACAATGAATCGCTAACTCGGTTTTTGAAAATTTTCAAATCGTCAACTGGGATATATTAAACAAAGAAAAATATAACGCAGAAAATTAATTTTAAATAACGGGAGCTCCCGAACACATCAATTTTTTTAAGCAGAAGGTGTCTCTGATACACTACAAATGAGAAACGTTTTCAACAACATCTTGAACAATAAACAAAATTTTAAAGTTGTGAATTTATTGTAACAAACTGATGGACTTTGTCGAAAATGTTCAAAACACTTTATTGTTGAAAATTAATATAATATTTAATTAGAGATAAAGGAATGTGACCAAGAAAAAATTACAGACAAATGTGGCAAAAATGGCAATAAGAAATATAAAAGGGTGACCTTTGAAAATACATAGAAACTCATGTTTGATTATTCCTGAGACTGGGTTAAAATTGAGTCTAAAATAGTTTCTAAAATTCATCAAAATGTAAGAAAATTAATCAAATGACATGGGGGAATGCTTTAAAATTTGTGGCAAAGAAATATTAATTCGGATCAATAGTTATTTGCAGATATCAACCTGAGTAATATTGTTACAAGTCTGACAAACAACTTTACAGCACCATTCAAATTTGCAGTTACATTTGGTTTTCACTTCTTGTGTGTAAGTGTTGTAGCCACGTCCACAACATAGGCTATCGCATCCTTCGGCACCAGAAGCGCCTCGTCTGAAACAAATGTTGGGTTTAAAAATACTTTGATGTTGTTTTGTAGTTGAATTATTATCCATTCTTGGAATATCTTTTTAATTAAAAAATTCCGAAGGATTCGAACTTCCCGAAATATATATAATTTTGTGAATATTTTCAAAGAACCTTGAAAAAAACCTTACTTGCAAATTCTGCCTTCTGTTCCCAGCGTTCCAGCAGATCTATCAGCTCTACAATAGTCCGGAGAATCATCCATATACACTAAATCTGTAGGAAGTGCCCTAGTTTTCCGCTCTTTCGTTGTTTCATCATTCATCAGTTGCAAATTTCCTCGGTCATTTATCTAAATAAAAAATATATGTTTTTCTTTCAAAAAAAAGCTTCAAAATCTAACCTGAACCCTTATCGCTTTCTCATATTTATTCCTCAGAATCTTTCCAACCTGATCCATTGATGGCAGTTGCATCCAACATGTTTTCATATTACACGCTCCAGAAACACCATGACATTTACATTTTGGTTTTCGATGTCTTTTTAATAATTTCCTTCCGGCTTCATTGTTCCGTCGATTCATTAAGCTTCGACCATTGTCGTGGTTACGTTTTGGGTCGTGCTCTTTTTCTCGAATATCGATAAAGTCTCTATAAAAATGATATGTGACTTGAGAGTAAAATTAAATTTCAAAAAACCTGGAAAATTTGTAGCCATATTCTACATTATCTCCACATCCACCCCAGCTCCAATCATTTGGAACATTTTTGGGCTTTGTTTCATCTGAACAACCACAGGATGATAATACACCTAAAAAATTGAGGAATATAGTTGTATTTAAAGAAATCCTACAATTTACCTTGTTTACACCGTCTTCCAACTTCATGAGTAACACCAGCTGATAAAATAGCATAAGTGAAAGCGGCTTCTCTAGTTCCGAACTTGTGAATGGGTCCGAGATGCCCACTTCCATATTGTGTCGAACAATTCCAGCGATGTCCTTGAAATTGTTTCTCACACTCCTGGATAGCATTATGTGCTCCAATGCTAACCGCAGGCATATGATCCTTAAATAGTTCGCATACACTTGCTTGGCCTGGTGATAAGCCTTGAAGTTGTTTACAAACTGGTCGAGGAGCATTGTGTCCAGCTAGAGATGTGGAAAGTTGTGCTACGGATGACCTAAAAATTATTGAAGAACTGTTATCTCAAGCGATGTTTTTATTTGTCATACATCGAAGTGAATTTCGATTTTGATTAAAAATGACTTGAATTTTTTGTGCTGTTGTGTTTTTGTGATTTTCGAAATCTTCACAGACTAAAGTAACATATCTATTGTACATATTATTAAAAATCAACCAAATTAATAAAAAAATTAGTTTCGTTCACGATTTTTTCATAGAAATTTTAATATTGTGTAGAAATCTAACAACTAAAACAAAAATCCAAACTCACCACCAGGCAGCATCAATAACAGTCGTCACCGGAGGAACAGAGTTAAACAACAATAAAATAATAGCAATAAGTAGCTTTCTCCGAATAGTCGATGGCATCAGAGTTCAGAAAAAGGTGATCTTTGATTGCTACAAAATAAATTGAATATGTTCTTCTTCTTCTTCTTCTTAGTAATCCTGAAAAAAATGTTATCCGAATGAGAGCTTTGAAAAAAACAAAAAGAGGTTAGGTTAGTTCATGAAAAAATGTGGAAAAATAAGGAAGGATGACACGGATGAAGTGTCTGACAATTAAATTACACATTCGTACTGCTATTGTGATTTTGTTTAGTTTTGAAAAAAATGTGTCTCAAAATCTTGGAACCGATTGTTTCGGAAAAGTTCGATGTAAAGTCTACTCACTTCAAAGACTGGTTAAATAATGAATTATCTCGAAAAAAGTGGCATATTGTCTTTAAGGAAAAATCAGCAAATACAGCAAACTAAATACTTTGAAAAAACTGTATCTTTGAACTCGATGATTGATGTTGATTCATGTGACACACTAGCTTTAAAACACTAATTATACGAGATGAGACAACTCTGAATTTAACTTTTTAAATGAATCGAGAAAATGTATTTAACCTCGAAAATTAAATTGTTTTAAATCTAGAAAAACGCTGCATTAAAAACATATTTTTAAAAATTCATTTTTGAATTATCTTTAAAATACATGTAGCATTTTTCGGAGTAAACCCGTTTAAACTTAAATACTGACAAATTATTAAAAAAGCTGTTGAACTTTGCCTTTAAAAAAGAATATCGGTCATTTTAGAATGTGAGAAGAAATCGAAAAATAACTAACGCAGGAAAAAACAAAGTGTACTTTCAAAATTCAACTTACGAAACAAATACAGATTCAAAGAAAAAATGACAAAAATGTGGACATTTAGGATTAAAAAAAGGAGAATGTCGGATCGAAAAATGAAATTTAATATTCATCAAGAGTTCGTTATTAGCATAAGATCTCAAAAACCAACAAAAAAATATATATATATGGAATAAAGTAAATTATGTAACCAACACAACAATGTGTTATCAGGTGTCATTATCAAGATTGCAATCGAATGAGAAAGAGAAGGGTCAATTACTGGCTAATAATAACCTAGTGAAGGTGTTAAAAATGTGCGCAAAAGCTTGGGAGCCATGAAGTGTGAATGGAAAATATTATTAGTAATATTATAATAATAGGTGGGTGATAGAGGCGGCGGTGAATGCACAAAGTTTGATGATTGCGACTTGGAGAAGAGCAAATAGCAAACAACGACGACGCAAATTTGACCTATAGATTATGCATAAATGAGCACAAGTGTACACAAATCGAAGTTCTTTTTACACATATTCTTTTATCATGGTTTTATTTTCATGGATGTATGAAAAACCCTTGGAATGAACTCCTTTATTTGATTAATATATCGGAAGCTCTGCGATTAAATTTGAACAATAAGAATAAAACATATATTTACACAGAAACTACAGTATAAATATTACAAGTGTTAGTATAAGTCTATTTTTTTTTCGTAGGAAAATGACTAGTGACCGCTGTTGAAATGGATATGGGAGGACCAAAAGGCGCAAACATTTTTCGTATTGTTTTTCGAAAAAGGGGGTGGAAAAGTGGATTGAATATGGGAGGGGGTGTGGAATTTGGAGAATTAGTGGTAGTGATGTGGATTCCATGGAAGTGTGTTTTAACCCCGAAAATTGTGTACAGGTTTAAAGGAGGGCTTTACGGAGATTATGATGCGTCTGGGAAGAAAATAGGCTTCAGACGCATTCCAAATCTGTATTCAAAATTTTCTAAACCCACCTAGAAGCCGAGAAAACACTCTTTAAAACAATGACCTAGAAAAAAGGGCCACCGGCGAAAACTAGTCCGCAGGTCTGAAAAGTCGAAAAAAAAGAAAAAAAAACATAAATTAAGATTAAAAAACATTTAAAAGGACTAATATAAGCATCCTGCATAACTATTTATTAACGAAACACGAAAAAAAGCTCATAGGAAAAAGTTCGGCCAGGTGACCCTTTTTTCTAGGCCATTATTTTGAGACGTGTTTTCTCGGCTTCTAGGTGGTTTTAGAAAATTTTAAATAGAGATTTGGAATGAGCCTGAAGACTATTTTCATCCCAGGCCCATTCATAATCTCCGTAAAACCCTCCTTTAAAAGACGCCGGGATTTTTTAAGGTAAACGTTGTATTTTGTCCAATAAGAAGGAATTTTTAAAATAAAATGCATATGGGGTTAAAATAATTTATCCCCTGTCTTTAAAAATATCGAAAAAAATAATATTAAAAAAATATATCTTGAATGAATAATTATAATTAATAAACCGGAAAAAATAACATTAGGAACACCACACAAATTTTTCTTCAGAAATCACATATTTTTTCAAAATTGGTAACTTTCGGATGCTCCCGCTCACAACAAAAACTAGCAAAAGCACATAAAAACCACGAAAACCAAGAAAAAATAGTTTTATAAAAATCTAAAAAGAAAAAAAGCTCCTCCCTTGTTCACCCCACTTCTTTTAATTGTTGAAGTGACTCAACAACAATATTGTGACTATTAAGATGAATGTTGGAGGGCTATGTGCTGCATCAGCACATAGGAAAATGAAGAAAGACAACAGAAAGAGAAGACTGACTGCTCTTGGTAATCAGTCAAATTTTGTGGCAGGAGGCGTCTCATTCAATCAGGAACACCATTGGATTTGAGGAGAATTATAGGTATAAGATCAAATCTCCCCCAACAACTTTTTTCACATAAGACCACTTGTACATGTGTATAAAGTCAAAAATAAAAAAAGAAATAGGTAACCAATTAAAAAAAATAAAAATGATGGATGTGAAATAAGAGTTGTCAAAAATGTGTTACCAAAAAAGGATGGGCGGCAAAATATATGTTCCAAAAACAATAGGAAAAAGAGCCCCCCCCCCCCTATTTTTTGATTGATGACAGGAGGATCTGTCAGAATTGCGGCAAACCTTTATTGTCATTGTTCATATAATTAATACCCGAATGATAATGGGAAAATATTCTTGAAAAAATAACCAAAAAATCACAAAAAAACATTTGAATAATCCGTTCTACATTCTGTAGAATGTTCCAGACTTGTATTTTGTAGGTAGACCATATTTTGGGATCATTTTTAGGGGTATTAATTTGTTCCACAAAATGGCGACGAGTAATATTGCGGCAGATGTAAGGAATAGGTGATAAGATATGATCCATTTGTAGCCGCTTGATTCGAAAAGACGGCTGAAAAAGGGTAAAATTACAGAGTTTCATTAAATCAATTCAAAGAGATTCTTACGTTGAAGCCAACGAAACTACAAATTGTGAAAAACTTCCTGTGAATGCAAAGAATCCTTGAACCATTCCCTGTTTCCGTGGACCCAAAATCTGACTCAATAAAGCACTTGAACTTGAGGAAATTAGTGGGAAACCGAGTCCGAGAATACATCCGGCAATCAACAGATAGAGATATAATGGAACTCTTGGTGTATAATTACACCAATCGAATTCACACCCTCCATTTATTGTTGTAGTAAGGTTCATGTTTGAGACAATATTAGTGGAAGTTGGTCGGTCCAACGGTCCAGGATAAAATGGCAACGGTAAATGGAATATGAAGAAGATTTCGAAGAAAATGAAACCGATTAATAGTAGAATACGATTGTCGCTAAAAAATTAATCGTTCGGGAATTTAAGCTACTTTCCGATTTTTTAAAATTCATTAAACTCTTTTGATTTTTAAAATTCAAAGTTTAAAATATTCAATACTTTTTTTGTTACTTTCAAAGATCACATTTTCTGAACAATCTAGGCCAAAATTTGTTAAAGTATTGAAAGATGTTTCGAACATATTTTTTAAATGTATCGCCTTTTACCGTACCATTGCTTTAATCTCGTTGATGCAATCAAAAAATTGATAAGGAATGTGAAAAAACATGACACGGTTTGAATGAACCCATTATAAAGTACAGCTTCTTCGCGACTCCAGTTATACATTGCCATCGTTACAGGAGCTGCCATACTTTCAACACAAACAACTCCTAACATAAGCCACCAGACGAAAAACAAGAATGTAACTGGGATGCGATCGAATTTTGGGAGAACAAAGAATGGATCTTCTATAAGAAAAAAAAACAAGAGCTTTCGAAACATTTTAATATATTACCTGTCTTCTCATTTTCACTGAAAATTCCTACATAGTTTTCTTCTAGCAAATAAAAAGTTAGAACAACTGAGAGAATACTGAAAAAAGTCATAAAGAGAGCACACGTTGTATACATATTGAAGCTAAATGGTCCAATTTCAAAACCATTCTTTCCTAATGGTATAAAACATATTTGAATCGTTGGACCTAAGAAAAATCCAGCAGTGAAACCAGAATTCGTCAAGGAAACAGCTTTCATGCGATCTTCCTGAGTGCTTGCAGTTCCGACAAATGATCTCAGTGTTCCAAGGGCACCAGGACTGAAACCAGTAAGCATTCTACCAAAAAGCATACTATATTTGGCATATGAATTGGTTAGATATGATTGAGAATAAATCAGATTTCCAAATGCCGCAACAGCGAATGCAGTGATTACTGGTTTTCTTGTCGAACCTGAACGTTGGTTCCATGCTCCGAATAATGGATTGATGAAAGCTCCAGCAAGAGATTGGATGGCTAGAATTGCTCCGAAGAAATCAACGGTTGCTTCAGGATCATTCTGAAAATTTAAAGACAAGCTCTCACAGCTATCTTAAAGAGGGAATTTTTTCGCGTTAAGTGGTCATATCAAAGAAATAAAAAAAATCGGAATAGACCAAAATAAGCATCAAAAATGAGCATTTCGTCTGAAAGTGATTTGCAAGGGCGCTCGGATGAATATTGGAAAAATTTTCCTGGACACTATTTTTTTTTCCAACAAACCTCCGACAAATATTGCCAAGTTGAAGTAAAATAAATACTCAATTGAAGACCAAGAAACAGTAATAAAACAGTGACAACATAGATCGATTTCCAAGGTGTTTGACGTTCAGCAAGTACCTTCCTGAAACAAAGTTTTAGTCCGAATTTGATTTAAAAAAATAAAAATTTACTCTTTGCCACTAAGTTTCGTGATTGCAGCAACCATGAGCTCCGTTGAAAACGATGACACGAATTGAATAAAAAATGGTCGAAAAAATTTGCAAAAAATTATGCAAATTTCAGATGTGTGAAATGTTTTGCATTTAAATTTTGGTGTATGATTTATCACCAGTTCAAAAGGTTGAATATCTTCTATTATCATCAAAACAATTCTTTTTTGAACCAGGAACACATGTTTTTTTTGTATTTTCAGAGTGGTAAATAAATTATGTAAATTTTTGAAACCGAAAATATTAGATTGGATAAAAATTTTCAGCATTTTTGATTTCTCTCAAATTTTTATTCCGTGTGCAAATCGGCGAATTAAAATTAAATATCTAAATTCTGAACTTTTGTTTTATACATTTGTGTATGATTTCCAGATTGAATCAATAAAGTGTAACTGAAATTGAACATTGAACAATTAAATTCAAATTTCCTTGTCCAAACCACAAATGAATTTTTGTGTGTTACGAAAATCGAGTTTTTATGACCAAGCTAATGGTTGCATCATAACAAGACTGATATCGTAACACTTTATACATCTGCGAAATAACTGGTTATTTATTATTTACCAGAAAGCATGAATATAAAAGGAACAGTTAGCATCTATTTCTTCACTGTCGTTACCAGTCACATCTAAACATGGACATCGACGCTAGAATCAAAGCATACAAGTTTGTTGCCTATTCGGCAGTTACCTTCTCGGTTGTTGCTGTGGTTTCAATCTTCATCACTCTTCCAATGGTTTACAGTTATGTTAACAATGTGAAGAGACAAATCCACACTGATGTCAACTTCTGCAAAGGTTTGTTATTTTTTTGATGTGCATTATTTCCAAAAAAAAACTACTTCAGGATCTGCTAAGGATATCTGGTCCGAGGTTCATTTGATCAGGGATTCCCCAGCCAACAACACTCGTATTGCTCGTCAAGCCTACTCCACTGGAGGATCTGCTGGAGGAGGCGGAGGTGGCGGAGGATGTGAAGGATGCTGCAACCCTGGACCACCAGGACCAGGAGGAACTCCAGGAAAACCAGGAAGACCAGGAAAGCCAGGAGCACCAGGAAATCCAGGAAACCCAGGAAAAGGAGCTTCCGCTCCATGTGAGCCAGTCACCGTACCACCATGCCAACCATGCCCAGCTGGACCACCAGGACCAGCAGGACCAGCCGGACCACCAGGATCTCCAGGACCAGATGGAAACCCAGGATCTCCAGCCGGGCCAGCAAGCCCAGGACCTCCAGGACCACCAGGAGCACCAGGAGCACCAGGAAACGACGGACACCCAGGACAGCCAGGAGGACCAGGAGCGCCAGGAGCATCCCAAGACTCGGGACCAGGAGCCCCAGGACCAGCAGGACCACCAGGGCCAGCCGGACCACCAGGACAAGATGGAGCACCAGGACAAGGAGGAGCCGGAGGTCCAGGACCAAAGGGACCACCAGGACCAGCAGGAGCGCCAGGATCGGATGGAAACCCAGGAGGACCAGGATCAGCTGGAAAGCCAGGAGGCGAAGGAGAGAAGGGAATCTGTCCAAAATATTGCGCTATCGATGGAGGAGTTTTCTTCGAGGATGGAACAAGAAGACGTTAACTTTCTTGTGTTTATTCTTTTCTCTTTTAGTTTTGCGTTTTCATTTGAAAAATAATGAACATTATTTTCCGCAACTTTTACTTTTCAAAAGACAAACGAATGTGAAGTGATGGTGTTTACAAAAATTCATTTATTAGTGTTCTTATCAAAATATTTGACGGCATTAAGATCAGTATTCTAACTAACCATGATGGTTGTAGTATAATTTTTAAAAACATAACTTACAAGATTCTGATAAGATTATTTTGCTGCTTGCTAAATTATATTAATAATATATTTATTTTTTCAAGGTAGTTGAAAATCTATTAGGGGTTTCAGTTTTTATTTTGATTTAAAAAATTAATACGCAGACATGGGAAAAACACAATATGATATACAAACACTTAAAATTATCTATCTTCTCGACCCATCTTCAAAAAATATTCCACCATCAATCGCACAATACTTAGGACATATTCCTTGTTCTCCTTCATTCCCAGGTCTACCAGCTTGGCCAGGTCGGCCAGGGTTACCAGCCGGACCTTGTGATCCTGCTGGTCCTGGAGGTCCTTTAGGACCTCGAATACTTGGTGCACTCCTACCCGGTGCGCCATTGTTTCCAGGCGGTCCTGGTGGTCCAGGAGGTCCACCCGGACCTGGTGAACCAGGTTGTCCACCATTCGATTGAGCAGGCTGTCCTGGAGAACCGAGGGATCCTGGTTTTCCATCATTCCCTGATGGACCCGGCAGACCGGGTGGTCCTGGTGGTCCCGACGGTGAAGATCCTCCAAGTGTTCCTGGAAGACCGGCAGTTCCTGGTGAACCCGCTGGCCCTGCCGGCCCAGAAGGGCCGGGAGCTCCCGGCGGACATGGTTTACACGGTGGTGGTGTCGTAGGCTCGCAAGGTTCTGTTGATCGTTTTCCAGAAATGCCAGGGTTTCCAGCCGCGCCAGGCTTTCCGGGTCTTCCAGGTCTCCCAGGCATCCCAGCAGGACCTGGCGGGCCTGGATTACAACATCCGTGACATGTGCCACCACCTCCTCCACCAACCGGCGCCGTCGCAAATGAGGGAGATGCGTAACCAGCTTGCCGAGAAGATCGGGTATTGTTGTTGTGGCTTAACTCAAACCAGATGTTTTCCGCAGCATCTGAAAATGAGAAAGTTTAATGGATTTCATAAATTTCACTAACTGTTCGGAGTTTCACGGTGGATTGGACACTTATTATTAAATTTTATTCAAATGTTTCGAAATCCAATTTCAAATGCGAAAACAAATATGTGCAGAAAATAATTTCCGTAGTTTTGGAAACTTTCAATTTCATGTACTATCTATTTTCTGATTGTTTTTTTCAATTTAGGTCTAAATTTAACTAAAAATTTGGTGAAAAAATCCCCGTTTTCGACTGGTCCTTCTAATGTTATTTATTTTGAGTAAATACAAGGATCACTAAAAATGTTGGGTTTCTAAAAAGTTGAAATTCCGTTTTTCTGATTAAAAAGCGGCCATACCTTTAATTTCGCTTGACAAAAGATTGAGCACCTAGCTCAATACGTTCTTAATACCGGTAAAATAAACAACTAACCTTTGCAAAACTCCAAATCGAAATAAATGTGTCTCTTGACATTCTTAACATAATTATATATCATCGGAAGTGTAATGAAAATCCCAATCATTGCAACAATGGTAAAGGTCATTGCCGAATAGGCAACAATCTTATAAGCTTTCAGTCTATCCATCAATTTATCTTTAAAAATTATTAAAAATTATATTTATTAATGTCAAAGTAAAGAAATGAAAATGAACAGAATTAATAGCAATGTGGTTCTTCCTTGTTCTTTACAACAAATTCCATATTGGGTGATCCGAGTTCGAACCACTTGTGTACCTTCAAAAGTAATTAGTTAGATATAAAAACAACACTTGAAATCCAGATACCTTTTCGCCTTTATTTATGTAATGAGAGGGTATTGTTAGAGTGATTTTTCGACGACATTCGTCTTTCTTTTTCAATCCACAGTTGTGATAGATTCGAAGTTGTGGGTCAATATTTGTTAGCTGAAAATATAATAAAAGACAAGATGACAGTTTAAATAAAACAAATGAAACATTTTTCAAGATTCCCTACCGAAATCGCGTATCCAGAAATTTCGAAAAAACCATCATTGTCTGTTTGTTGCTCTGCTACCAAATCATCAGGATCCACTGTAAAACTTCATTAATAAAAACACTTATTTCTAAATGCTGTTCAATACATAAATCATTATCCCACAATTTGACAGTCACATTTTGAAGTGGTTCTCTCCCACAAAACAATTTTCCTCGAACACCAAACGATTGCCTTCTTCCAATCGAGCGAACCTAAATCGAATAAGAATTACTTTTTAGTTAATACTTGCCAATTATGTATAAAAATATACCCAAACCTTATCAATGAAACGAGTTTTTCCTTTCTCGCTGTCTACTTCTGTTTCATTCGACGAGGATATAAACGGAACCAGACAGAATATGAAAAAAAATAGTTGGAGATGCATTTTTGGGAAAAATGAAGCGTTTGAAGTTTATTTTTTGGGGTAATCCTTGTTGGGATTAGAAGGGCTTTTTGGTGTGTTTTTTTTGAAACAAAAAATACATAAAAAAGACAACAAAAGTATTCGAATAATGGATTGCTTGGAATTTTAGAATGCAACAAGAAAAAAACACATAACATATTTTTTGTCAGAAAAGATGATTCCAGAATGGTATATTGCAACATTCTCATTATTTTTTGTCACATTTTAGTTGAAACTTACCTATGACGGTTTACCGTGAGATGGTACTATTTATCAGATGTTTAAAGATAGGGTGTCACTTATCATTGACTTAAACTTTAAGGAAATAATGAATTCGTCCATCTGAGATGAAAATAGACGTCATAGGCATTCCAAATCTGTTTTTAAAGTTTTTTAAAACCGCCTAGAAGCCGAGGAAACTCGCCTCAAAACAACGGTCTAGAAAAAGTGTCCATCGGCGAAAACTAGGCATGTAAAATCCAAAAAAATTAAAAAGACATAAATTAAAATGAAAAAACATAAAAAAGGACTAATATAAGCATTCTATTGATTAACTATTGATTAACGAAAAAAGCTCATAGGAAAAAGTTCGGCCAGGTAGACACTTTTTCTAGGCCATTGTTTTGAAGCTCATTTTCTCGGCTTCTATGTGGTTTTAGACATTTTTAAAAACAGATTTGGAATGAGTATGAAGTCTATTTTTTCCCAGACGCATTCATTAGCTCCGTAAAGTCCTCCTTTAATATATTATTTGAATCAATGAAGATGAAAATATTTTTGAAAATTTATTAATAAATAAAGAGCTGGAACAAATTCTATTTTTTCCCAAGATTTATTACTTTGAAAAAATATTTACATTCAATGGATTCGAAAATAAGAAATCATGTACAAACATATATTGGAAAAAAAATCCACACACAAAAATGAAAGGGTTATAATAAAATTGTAATGATAGTTTCGGAATCGTACGGGCTCAGAAGAGTGAACAGAAACTTGGCATCCCGGCGAAACGTGATTCGGTTTTATCTGCGCCAACGAAAACTCCTTTGATGATTTTCTTAATGTCGTCTGTCAACTTTTCAGCATTTCTAAAACTGTCCGCTTCTACATAAATTTCAACACTGTTCTCCAAATACAATGGCCTAAAAATATTTGGTTCAATTGTGTTATTATACTGAAACGTATTATGTTACCTAACAAAAGCGCGGGAATTCCTGAACTTTGCAGCATGTTCTTTGATCCGTGCATGAAGATTCGTAGGCTTGAGCAATTCCGAGTGTTTCCAATCGACTTTGAAAACCGATACATCTTCAACCAGCATCTTGGTTTGGACATTTGGTACATCTTTGTACAATGTTTGTGCCCAATCATCAATTGACCAACCATAGTAACGAAGAACCAATTCTACGGCAAGCAAATTGGCGAATCCGTCTCCAACGGTTTGGTTGATAACTCGAGAAAACAGTTGAAGGCGTCTGATGGATTCGTTGCTAGAAGCCTTATCTCCGATCAATTCATAGAACTTTTGACTGAAGTACACCGTTCCATATCCATCAGCTGCGAAATAAACCCCAATGTCGAAGACCCTTGCCGCATTTAATAAATGTCTCTTCCCATTCGGCACAGTTATCACTTTCATATGCAAGCATTCCTCGATACATTTAGTAGACGCCGCATTTGCCCAAGAGGTTTGAACAATACCCAACGTCAATTCTAGTTTTAAATTCGACTCTTGTAATTGATCTTGAATGAACATGGCGAATAGAATTGCTGTCTTATTCCCATCCAGAATTTCGATTCGTTTGCCATTCGGATAGAAGTAAATCAAACGTTCTGCTCCTTCATCAATTGATGCGAATTTCTTGTCACACATTGAGGATATTGCCGCCGGTAACACCTTGGCGCTTTTCACAAAGTCTGATTCACGCTATAATACATTTTAATTCTTTAAAAGTATCAATTGAAACTTTAAAAAAAGGTGCCAGTTAAAAGTTTCGATTTCTATCATCTTTGAAAACTGTTTGAATTAACTTATAGTGGTAAATGAAAATCTGAGGGCTATAGTTAAAAAAACAGTTTGAACATTTAGATGAAAAATATCTCGTACTCAAAAACGCCATCAAAATTCTACTAAAATATGATAGGACTGTAATAACACGGTTCAAAATAATTGCTTAAACAAAGCTTTTTTTGGGTATTATTCTTACTGACAAATGATTATTTCTGTTTTCGAAAGACTTTATTTCTTACACTTACCTCATAGTTCAACAACCCATTTTCATATCTGAACTCCACTTTCAGAGAGTAATCATCAAGAAAGTCCATCAAAGTCCTGAATTTTTGAAAAAGGCCATTATTTGTACAATCCAAAATCAATTTTTTGGAATAAGTCGATTCCTCTGGTTCCTCAATCAGATTGTAAAGCTCTTCAAAAGCACGGGCCAATGACTTGTTGTATCCAAAATAATCGGCTCTTCCGAACTGTGGAAAATTCTTGCATCTCGTGATATAATGCAATTGTGGAGTGGTTAGAATTCCAAGATCGACAAACATCACGTTGGCAGTCTTGACACCTGCTTGAACAGCTTTCATCAGATGAGATCCGCCGTCTCTCGTGTCCATCGCACACACAACTCCAGCATTTTTCACTTCGTCTTTAGAGATGTCGAAACTTAAACAGAAGCAAGCAACAACGAACGGGAAATCATCCGATTCTTCGATGAATTTAGTGGCATATTCCTGAAAGTTAGCGTTTTAATGAGATTGCCTAATAGATCATGATCGTTTGCGTTTCGAGTTACTTTACACAACAAAACACTCACTTCCCAATCCATTCTCAGCATATCGCCAGTCGGTTCGACAATCTTCAGCCCATTGTACTCTTCTGGACTGTTCGGTGCAGAAATCATTACTCCAAGGATCTGCTCTAATTTTTTCGCCCTTAAAGCAGCCAAGACTCCCGTTCTAAAAGCAATAAAAGCCATCTTTTCAGCATGGCAGCAGAATCCGTCGTTCTCATAGGAAAACGTTTCATCTTTCGGGATTGGTACAGGTTTGCCATCAATTCGAAGGTTCACTTCTCGCGTGTATTCGGCTGGAACTTCCAACGGCCACTCAACTGTCAAGCCTGAAACAGAAGATGCATGAGGAGAACAGGCGGGATATAAGCTACCGCTCTTAAAATTCTGTTGAAGTACTCACCATAATACGTGAAAGTTCCAGATCTCTTGCGACGAAGCACAGGAAGCGACACTTTTTTAGCTGCATAATCATAAGATTTCTTGTCCATTTTTAGAAAATAAAAGTTTTTTCGCGTAAAGCGACTCGTCAGCAGGCAGAAATCGACAATAATGGTGAGCCGATTGTTTGTTTTTTAGTCAAAATTCCCCATGTTAATTTTTCACAAAAACAAAAACTTCAGAATAAAAACAATAATGTTTTTAATAACTTAGAAATTTGTTAATCGAAAACAGAAAAACAAGAAAACATTTCGGAAACAAAGCGCGAAAAAAGTTGTATTTTTCGCATAAAAACAATGTTGTTTGTTTTTCTCAAATTCGAAAATTAGATACTGTACTTTATTTTCCGAATCTGTTTTTCAGAATATTGAAATATTTCGCAATAAAATTCCAGGAAATAGTTCTCACCTTTAAAAACGGGGGTTTTCTGCGTTGGCTTATCGGATCATGCCGGAAACCGCTGAGCATCAGAGTGCATACAGAAACATAAGACTGGATATAAGTGATTGAACAAGTTGTTGCCAAAAATTCCAACTTCTGCCTTGTTATCACTTTCCAAAATTATCCTTCTCACGTATCAACGGCCTATTGGAAAAATAGAAGCTGATTCGAACCCATTCCTAATCTGCCTTCTCACCCATGTGAACGCATCTATTAACCATTTATCGTTGTCATACACATTATATTTTTCAAATGTTATGTCTCATTTTTTGGATTTTTGGATTTTCTTATTATTATATATCAGTTTAATAGGTAGCTAGGCCTTGTCCTTGAAGATCACCGACAAGCGGAAATATAAATAAATTTGAAACTATTGTTATTCTATCGAAAGGGTAAAACGATATAGTCTATGCGTTTTTGACGCGCATTTTTGTGCACAAATTCTCCAATTTTCGGGCGGAAATTTTGCCCTTTTTTGAGTTTTTTTCAAGCCGTAGCGTCGCTTTCTAGAAACAATCTTAGACGCAATTCTGGCATAAACAAGCGAATCTGAAGCATCTTGTGCTAATCAAATTAGTCTTTTCCTGAAATAGCCAAATATTTAGTTGGTCAAGCTTAAAATATAAATATATATAAATCTGGCAAAACAGTCTAGAGTTTACATTTTTAAAATACAACCTGCATATGCACGAGACTGTGTTTGCACAATTTGTGGTGGAATTACCTGAGAAATTGGGAAATAACTTCATCTTGATTCTTGAAAATTCGTTCAAAAAATTGCGTTTTACTGTCAAAAGGCGGAAGCTTCGTAAAATCTGTACAAGTGAATGTAACTTGTAATTTGAAAACCATATTAATTTAAATCAAAGATTTTGTTCCGAACGCATTTAAAATTTATAGTAAATTTTCCTTCTTAATTAGTTTGCGAAAACTAGGCTAATTAGAAAACAACGATACAAACATTTTTCTGTCAAATTGTTTCATATCCTCTCGTGTCCGTGCCCCCAATTCATATTTTCCATAAATTCCACTGTTCCTTCACCCCCTTCAACCATTCTCAATATTTGCTTTTCAATTGCCGAAAAGTAGTATGTAGTATGGCAGAGAAATAGTCATTTAACCTGACAAACAGGATAAAAAAAGAAAAAAGCAAACATTTTGAGAGTCAACCCTCCGATTGAGTTTCTGTTTTAGACTCACTTTTACTTACTTCCAAACTGTCTCTTGATTTTATTTTTAACTAACTACATAATGATGGTAAGTTCCCAGCTAGTTTCTCTCGAAAAATTCAAATAATCATCCCAAAAATTTTAACAAAAATAATGAATAATCCAGAACGGCAATTTTTCATCCGAAAGTTTTAGTCAAGTTGTGAACCATTAATGATACAATTTTCTTTTTAGTGTAACTTGATAAGTCTTCAAGTTTATCACGATGAAACGGTCATACTTTTATGATTTATTTAATTTTATATATGTTTTAAATTTCAGACTTCAAAATAACTATAAGTTGTTCAATAAGCTATTTCCTTTTGAGAAGTTTTAGTAGAGTTATGTGAACGTTATCCATTATGAAGTATTTGAAACTTACCAAATATTTATTGGTATAAATTCACACTAAAAATATTCCCATTATTCAATTTAGTTTGGTTAAATATGAAGGACTTCATCAAAATAATAAATTTTCGAAAAGTTTTTATGATTTATTAAAAGTTGAATTGTTCAACTCTTGCCACTTTCTACTCAATTAACCGTAATAATATCTACAATTTGGAGCAGTTTTTCATAATAGGTAAATTGGTAATACATTTTTTGTTCATTTCTTTCATAGACTCTTAGGCACATGTTTTTTTACGTTGCTATGGCGAAATACATACTGGCCTTAATTTCCCAATGTTCAGTTATTTTTTGCTTTCACATTTCGTCATAACCCTTCTATTATATTACTATTGTTATCATTAAAACAATGTCGATGAGTCACAATAAACTATTCAAAAACCTATACAATATTGACTTTTTTAAACTCTCTTTTTCCCAAAAAATCGTCATCTCTTCCTTTCTATCGTGTCAGTGAGTATGTGTGTTCATCTTAAAACCCCACTAGTGCAAATATACCAACCAACTTTCGATTTCATTGATTTTTGAAACGAACATTCTTTTTTTTCAGAAAATGGAGAATGAATCCGGAGCGAATAATCAATCGACAGGACAATCAACAGCACAGCAGGAGAAAACTGATAATTTGAAGAAGCAAGTTGAGAGTGTTAAAGCTGTGAGTTTTCACGGGATCTCGGGAAAAATAAAATTTGTTGAAAAAAAGTGATTTTTTAAAACTTGCTTTCATTGATTTTAAATATATTCAAGGGAAACGTTTACGAATTGAGAATCCGAAATTGACTCCAAAACTTTGAAGAATTTTGAGAAAAAAAACTAAATGTTATTTATATCAGTAGCTTTGTAACTTGAAGAATTTATAATACAATTTATAATTTCTAGAGGAATAATTTAACAGCTGAAAATAAATTCCAAGAAATGATATCAGTGGTATTTAAAAGAAAACATTTTTAAATTTTCAGATCATGGTCGAAAATGTCGAACGAATTTTAGAAAGGGGTGAAAGATTAGATGATATTGAAAGAAGAACAGAACATTTGCAGAATACAGTAAGAGTTTAACCTCCTTTATCATATCAACACTTTTCATTTTTCAGAGTTCAAATTTCAAATTAACCGCTCGAAAAGTTCAACGAAAATTCTGCATGCTGAATGCAAAATGGACAGTGATTTTAACACTTGTCATTCTCATCGTTTTTGTCGTTCTTCTTATTCTTATTCTTCATTGGTGCGGTGTTATCGGCGGGAAGAAGAAAAACGACTGAAACATTATTTGAATATTACAACCAAAAATAACTTTTTTTTTTGATATTCCCTTTTTCCCCCCTTTGACACATGAATCATCATTTTTTCGCACTTCTCTTGGTTTTCTCTCGATACATACTTGGTCTGTGACATTTCGCATAATATATGTACAGTTTTTTCCGACCTTTTCTCGTCTTCGCCTCCGGCTCCGGAACCGGAATCCAGTTTCCCCCATATTTTTATTTGACTTCCGGTCATCTAGGGTCAGAAGCGATATATTCCCTTTTTTTAGTACTACCCACTTCCTTTTTTTGTTTAAAAAACTTAAATAAAAGTTTTGTTGAATGAAAAATCATATAACAAAAAAAACAAAAAACTTTGACCCAGGCAGGGGTCGAACCTGCAATCTTCTGATTAGAAGTCAGACGCCTTATCCATTAGGCCACAAGGCCACATTTAACCGATTGCTAATAACTATTGGTATTGCTCGTGTTCTCTGCTCAGTTCATGTTTTACATTGATTGTTATAACAATGCATTTTTACAACATAAAAATTGAAAAAAATAATGGTAGAATATCAAAAGTAATTTGTATATTTTTATAGGGTCTAAACATAATATAACTAGTTTTTGTGAACATGTATATCACAGTCTCTATGTTCAATTTATACGCACGGTTTGAACATTCATTGTTTTTTAACCAAAATTAAAAATTGATGAAATTCTTATCAACGTGCTTCTTTTTTGTATGAATAGTGACAAATACTTATTTTATTTGTCTTCAAACAAGGTTTTTGAAATTTCAGTATTTTTTAGTTCAAAAAATGGATCCGCCAAATTATTCTCGTAGTGGTAGTAAAGATCAGAAAATAGATGAGCTGAAAAGTCAAGTGAATACGGTATCCGCGGTAGGTTTTCAAAAGAAAATAGAATTTAAAAAATGTTTTAAATTTTAGATAGTACACGACAATATTGACAAAATGCTTGAACGAGAATTCCGGCTTGATAGTATTAATCGAAGGTCGGAGGAATTGAAAGCTGCTGTGAGTTTGTTTTTATAAAATACAATTTTACCTTACATGTTAGGGTTGTGTCACCGGAAATATATAAAATCGAACTTTTTAATAATTTTTCCATATTTTCTTTAGAAAAGAGAAAACAACTGAATACTCTTTAATTTCATAAAAAAAGGTGACTGACAGTTTTGTGATAAATTGTATTTTTCTTGATTTTCCTCACAATGCAATTATTTTTCTGAATTTTTAAATTTAAGTTGGTATTTCGGACATTTTGAGTAACATTTCATATTTTTTTCGAAATCTTGATATATAATTTCTATTTTTTCTTCTTTTTGGATCTCTGATTTTTCAATATTCACTAAAGTTAGTTATTTTAACAAAAACTTGAATACTAGTGATAAAGTCTAATACTTCGACATCTGGAATTTAACTTGGAGGTTTCAATTTTTAAAATTATTGTCAAATTTGAGGTTTCTGTGAGATTGTAAAATATGATAATTTTCTCTAAACTTGTTTTATCTCAGCGTTCAAAAATCAAACTTAAAATCGAGATTACTAAAAACTAATTATATTAGATCAAGAAAAACATTTTATTGTGAAAATGTAGGGATATGAACTTCGAAAAACTTTTATTTCATACTTGTTTTCAAGGCCATGTTTCAAGAATTTAGTTTCAAGTGTTGTTCAATTTCAGTCCGAAGATTTCAAAATAACCGCACGAAAAAGCAAAAAAGAAATGTGGTGGATCAATGCAAAATGGAAAATCATAACATTAATTACAGTCACCATTGTAGTAATTGTTCTGATTTTAATCATTCTCAAATCGATAAATGTCATTTGAAACTGTTTTATTTTTTGTGCATATTGATTGTATTCTTGCTCAATTGTTTCATGAATAAATCACTTTATTCAATTCAAACCCGCATTTGAAAAAGAAATGGTATTTACAATTAGCATCTCACAAAATCGAGCATTTAGCCGGGAAATTGGGAAAATAACAAAGTTTCTGCGAACCATAAACATAAAAATGTCCTTTGTCATTCCCTAGGGTAAAATGCACTTTACACACCGGAATGGCAACAAGTTGATGACGTTGCTGGAAAAGAATATCATTTTACTTTTTTGACTTGAAGAGAAATTATATATAAGTACCTTAATGACTCTGCAAACACCCATGCATTTCTGCAAATGTTGAGCACAAAATTGTTTGGAAATGTCGTTTATTGTTTGAATGGGATACTTGGAAATTGGTAGGACCTGAAGAAGAAATGTTTCTGGGAATTTTAATGGGCTTTGATATACATAATCTTGTTCTTCTTCAAAGATTTGTTTCCCTTCTGCTTGATATAGTAATTTCGGAGGAATCTCGGATTCAGTGTAATGCTCCGATTTCTCACATTTGCTGAAAAATGCTCATTATTATACAAGAGATATGTGAGCTCGGTAAATAAAATGTTGCTCGACATTCGTTTTTCAATATGAGCTCAATTGGAAATCCTTAATTCAGGTTTTCCTCATTATCCCATTTTCTTGCTCGAGAAAATTCCAAATAATCAGATTCAAAACTCACAAATAAACCTTGATCCTTGTATAATTCCTCACTGATCCCGTCCCACTGCAAGATGTACACGGCTTCTTCCCTCCACCTTTACAATGATGGCATTCTTTGACACCACGTCCATGACACATATAACAAAGATCATGTGTTCCAATCCCAGGGGGAGGCACACCGGTCTTTGACATAAAATGCATCGGTGTTCCAACACCGAAAGCGTTGTTGCCTTGACGTACCATGGCTGTAGAGGATGATGCATAGCCTCGTGATAGATCGGCCTGCAAGAAAAAATATATATATTGTTTTTGGTTTTCGACCATTGACCAATGATGGAAGTTTAAAAAACAAGAGGTTTCCCCACTTTGAAGCATTTAAAAATTAACAATTTTGTTAAACTTTCTTCGTTCGACACATTGCCGCGTTGCGGTTTGCGAAGCGTACCGAATATTAAAAAGAACCACATGCTTCTTCTCTTTAAAAACATCTGCGATCAATTTTTCTTTAAACTCATATGATCAGTTTATTATTCTTTCGATATTTGTTTTGGAGTTCCTTCTAAAGTTTTCAAAAAAAAAAACACTAACATGAGGAAAAGTTGCGATCATTGGATGGGTATACACAGCTGGATGTGCCACGCCAGACTTCATTCCTGTTCCTCTATAAAAATAAATATTTTTAAAAAATAATACGAATAGCTTGTTTTTACCTGCAAAACGAGCACTTGTCTGTTCCATAACCTCGACAATGAAAACAATGAATTGTGCCTTCAGAATTACAAGCCGAACATGGATTTATTTTACTGGATCCTGGCATTTCAAATACTCTCACTTGATCCACGAATGTCTGTCCAGGTAACACTTCAAAATCCCAAGGATTCAGTCCCAAACTCATAGATGCACATGCATCTCCCATGACAGCGAAGTTTGCCGCCTCTGTGGCTTCAGATGTAGATCGTGCTTCGGTAAATGATTCCAAAACATATTGTATGCAGGAGTTCATTTCCAATCGATCGAAATTCATCTTTTTTGTTGATTTTCCTTTCCAATATCGATGTCTTTTGACCTCTTTTTCCAATGCTTCTCTGACTTCAAATTCTCCAAATGGTATGACATCATCAAAATAATGTTTGTTTGAAGTTGCAGCTGAAAATGAAAATATTTCATTTTTTGAACATTTACAAGAAAAAAACAAGAACCTTTATAATCTGCAACACAATTAGAAATATTATCAATGTTTAACATTATAATGAAATACGTTTCAGCTTGTCGTATCACATGCAATTGAACGACGAATGAAACTTTAACACTATGAATGATTTTCGAGCAGCTGCTGCTCTTCAACACGTTCCATCGAAACGGAAACAAAAGATAGAACGAAAAGAAGAAAAGAAGGTTTGTTAGGCCAAGTTCATTCTTCAAATATACATCATTTTTCGAGACTTTTTTTTTAAAACTCTGTGCGTGGTTCGGCTTCAGAATAGACCTATTGGGAATTTTCGGGAGTCTTTTCTATGTTTATTTTTCTTTCGCGGAGTTTTTTGATGTGTCGAAAATAACATGATACGGATGACTAGTAATTTGAGCGGTAAACAATACGTTCTCTGTAATTATAATATTTTCAGAAGTAGTAAAAAACATTTAACGCATCAATAAATATATTGAGAGAAGACGAATTTCAAGAGCATCCGGGTCATTCTTCAGAATTTTAAAATAATTTTCAGATTTTAGAGTGTTAAAGAGAGCTGTTCAGTTAATTTGACCCTACCTGATCTTAGTTTCAAAAATTAGAGCGTTATCTCATTAGTACAATGCAATTTATGCGAAATCACACCGATAAGTACACGCGTCATGTAGTAGCGGTCCAAAGTTGAAAAAATAAAAATTTGAATGCGCGCGTGTCCGTGCGACGCGGTCGGTGTCCGTGCGGTCAGAATTGGCGCTAAACGCAATTATTTGAATTTGGCTACATATTGGTATTGTTCTTTGGACCACCTGGGCTCCCATTCGAATTTTGAATTTTTGCCTTGAAATTGGATAGTGTTAACTGACAAGCTGCCTTTAAAGACAGCTTATCAGCTAACTTGACCCTACCTGATCCTAGTTTCAAAAATTAGAGAGTTCTCTCATTAGAAAATTACAATTTATACGAAAAAATATCGATAAATACACTAGTCATAGCTGCGGTCCAAAGATGCAAAAATTAAAATTTGAATGCGCGCCGGACCGTTCGGCGCCGTCGTGGATCGTGCAACGCGGTCGGGATTGGCGCGAAACACAATTATTTGAATATGGCTACATATTGGTATTGTTCTTTGGACCACCTTGGGCTCCCATTCGAATTTTTATTGTTTGCTTTAGGTGGTGTTTACTGAAACATTGCATTTAAAGACAACGTGTTAGATATTTTTCTCAAAGATTTTCATTGCTAAATCGAGCTGAAGACTACTTATTCAAAATATTTTCACTGAAGTCTTGCAATTTTGAGATATATGTATTCTACTGCTTCAAAACAAAAATGTTTCAAGCTCCGTATCATTTTTTGTTCAATTTTCTGTGAATTCTTGTTTTTGTATTGACAGGTTTAAAATCCAGCTTTCCCAAAATAGTAAACATTTTTTCACTAACATAATTTCGCTCTAAACGTTTTTTTAATCTAATTCGACTTTTTGACATGTTCAAGATGCGAAGTTACTTGAAAACACCCCCCACAAAATCGAGTTTCTCAATTGTAATTAAAAATTTTAAAAACCAAAAGATATATTTAAAAAACTTCATTCTCGACGCATTGTTCAACTTTTGACTCGACTAAACCGCATTTCATTAAACGTATCAAAATCAGTTTTTTACACGAATGAAAATAGAAAGCAAAAATTGAAGTCACATTTTGAAAAATGCTAATTAAAAATCAATAAAAAAGAAGTTTTAAAGTTTCAATGGATTTTTTTGAGTAATCAAAAAAAAACAAAGACGTTATGAAACCTGACTTTAAATGTTATTGAACCGAAAGATATCCGTTTCATAGTGTTCCTTCAATTCTCCGTTCAAAACCCCCCAACTCACTTGAAAACTTTTTATGCTTCTCCATATCCGCTTCCGGAGGCAGTAAACAATTGAAAATATCCGTCATTGCTTTTCTGGAAAACATTCATATTGCAAACAAAAAATTAACAAAACACGTATGTGTATAAGAAAACATCCAAAGAGATTTGGATTAAAGAAGACCCCAGATGACAAATTGTCTTATTTCTCTAATTTATCGAAAAACAACGTGACGCTGTGAAAAAATGAGGAAAAATAACTCTGACAATGGGCAAAGGGGCAGAATATGATTTTTCAGACAAAAAGAAGAGAAAACGACTGACTTGAGAAAACAAATTTTGTTGTTGTTTTTTTTGCTCAAATTTCGAAAGAAGCTTTTTGAAAAAGAGACAAAATTATAGGTAAGTTGAATCGAAAACAAGAAATTTGATATTTTTTCAATAAAAATTCGTTAGAAAACAAAAAAAAATGTTTTTATGAAATTTATTTATTTCGGAGGGATCAGAAATTCTACTTAACGACTTCGAAAATTTTTCATACAGTATCATTTGTTGCTTATATTTAAATTGAAACAAATACAGGAGTAGGGCCTTAAAGGAGGGCTTTACGGAGACAATACATTTGTATGGGATAAAAATAGACTTCATTCTCATTCCAGATCTGTTTTTAAAATTTTCTAAAACCGCCTAGAAGCCGAGAAAATGAGCTTGAAAACAATGACCTAGAAAAAGGGGTCACCTGGCCGAACTTTTTCGCCGGTCAGCACTTTTCTAGGCCATTGTTTTGAGGCGCGTTTTCTCGGTTTCTAGGTGGTTTTAGAGAATTTTAAAAACAGATTTGAAATGAGTATGACGTTTATTTTCATCCCAGGCGCATTCATTAGCTCCGTAAAGCCCTCCTTTAAGTGAAAATTATCAACATTTTCTTCAGAATATATCCAAAAAGTGCATTGTTTTCAAACGGGCAAGACTCTTATCACGCCAAAAAGTGCATATGCCAAAACTTTTTTGTTTCTTGGTGCTTGAAAAAAGAGGCTTAAGGGCGTCCGATAAATCGTTTTAAATGGGGGCTTTTCTGAAGAAGAAAAAAATGTAGTTGAATATGATTTATAAGTGTTATGGATTGGACTGAAGTCATGTGCATGTACATTAATAACAAAAAAAAGTAAGTCCACGAAAAAAAGAAAATTAAATTTTTTTCAAAATGTACACAAAAACAAAAGTGCTCGAAATGAAGTTTGTTTTCAAGAGCTCTGAAAAAAATGAAAACATTTTCCCATAACAAACTCACACATTTTCAAGTGTATGAATCTCATGCATTATTGAAAGTCTTAATTTGAATGAACAAAGTAATTGTGTGTGTGTCTCATGAGTTTTCTAGAAGAAACGAAGAATCAAAGCACAATATATTCTGAATAGCTGTCAGCTTTCGAAGGATGGATGGTGCACGGAAATTCAATTTTTTCTGCTCTTTTTTCATCCTTTCTTTCAACGCTCAATCCTTGTTGTCTAACGGTTCTAAAATAGGATTTTTTTGGAACCTTTTCCCAAATAGATTTGGAAAATGTAAATGCTGGAATTGCATTTCATAGGGAAGGGTGTGTCAACATGAAGAAAAGCGTATTAGAATGTATGATGAAATGTTATGGATAGAATGAAATTCGAGAACGTTTTTGGAAGGGGTTATCGCGTTTCAGATGTGGGTCTCAAAGTGGAAACGCTAAATATTTAGTGGGTTATTGGGATCTTCATGATTAGCAAACAGGAACTACTTAAAGGAGGGCTTTACGGCGATAATAAATGCAGTTTAAATGAAAATAGACTTCATTCTCATTCCAAATCTGTTTTTAAAATTTTCTAACACCACCTAGAAGCCAAGAAAACACGCCTCAAAAAATGACCTAGAAAAAGGGGCCACCTGGCCGAACTTTTTCCTATGAGCTTTTTTTCGTGTTTCGTTAATAAATAGTGATGCAGAATGCTTATATTAGTCCTTTTTTATGTTTTTTTTTGTGTTTTTCATGCCTGCGGACTAGTTTTCGCCGGTGGCCACTTTTCTAGGCCATTCTTTTGAGGCCTGTTTTCTCGGCTTCTAGGTGGTTTTAGAAAATTTTAAAAACCTATTTGGAATGAGTATGAAGTCTATTTTCATCCCAGACGAATTCATTAGCTCCGTAAAGCCCTACTTTAAATTGTCTTTCTCCCTAAACAGTAATGCCTAAAAAGGTGTTTGGCAAACTGCAATCTTTCAAGTATTAAGGCTTGTGATATAGGTTCTTACATTTAGAAGCTATACTCTTTATCGTTGGATCAATTAATTTTTTTCAACGATAAAAACTGAACGACTTTCTTGAAGGAAAATCTTTTTATAGCTCAAAACAACACATATGAAAAAAACATCGATAAAATTGAGGTCTCGGTCAAACAGAAAACCACATAGGCCATCCAACAAAGTGAATACTTTGTAACAATAGAACTAAAGCTAAACGTATTTCCAGAAAAGAACCAATTCTACTGGAATGGCGGACCACTTGCCCAATTTCACGCACCAAGTTTATTCCATCAAATCATCAACAACCAAAAAAAAAAAGAAAGGCGAATTTGAAAAAAAAAGGAAAAGCAGTAAGTGTACACATATACACCGGGGCAGAGCCGTAGAGCAAGAAGGAGCTCAATAAGTTGATGCCATTGGGGAGAATACTTCTCTGCGTCTCTTAAGAGATTCTATTATGTTTCGATGTCCATTCGAAATGTTGAGAAAAGAAGGGGTGCGTGCGAGTATAGCAGCATTTCAAAAAGAACGAGAATGAATGGCGAAAAAATGGAGAAGCTTCAGTTTTTGTAAAGGATATTAACATTTGGAATTAATTAAAGAATATATCTTTAATATGTTGATTAGAGTGCAAAACATTTATGAATTATTTATGGAAAATACACAGAAAATGAGTATCTTTTTTCCAATAAAGAAGGAGGGAGTTTCATTTTTTTTGTCACTCGTTTTGTTTGACTTCCAGTACAACAAATCATTGAAGTTTGGAAGAGACTATATTTTGTTTGCCAACGATTTAACATATAATATTATATTGATATGTTCCTTCATACAACTTACAACTCCCGCCAAAATAATTATCAAATGCATTCCGGATTTTTATAAATTATACTATCAATTTTTCACTTTTTCGCTGTCAAAAATATAATTGAAATTTATTAAATCTTGTTAGGTTGATAATTATTTACAATTAACAAAAAATGGCACATAGCAGAAGAGACAAGTATTAAAATTATAACGGATGTGGTTTTCTTTCAACAAAAAAAACGAGTAAAATTGGAGAAGTGTTATTTTTTCAAGTATTCTGTATATTAATTCTTGCAATTTTCTGCAGTGGTCTGAAATTATAAATAAAAATTTAATTTTCCGAATTCTAACAAAAAACTTACTCATTTCTTCCAAAACCGCATTCTTCGAAACCATTTTCTGCTTTTCTTTTGAATACAAACTTTGGTGGGATCGAAAGCATCTTTCGGAGAACTGGATAATCTTTCGGGTATTTCGGAAGTTTCACTAAAAACTGTAACATTTATTCGTCCAGAATTTGAATTTTTAATGAGATTACCTTCTTCTTTCTCTTTATGAAATACTGTGAAATGTGTCTTGTCAACTTTATGCAAAACTTCCGTGCCACAAAGTTTTTGGGTATCCTTATCCATCGATTCGGTTAGTTCAACTAACGAAATTTCAAATTCCTGAAAGACTGATGTAATAAATAAAAATACTGCTCGAGTATCTCTAAATCTCTCTGTTAGAACACTGTCTCGAAATGTTGAGTTAAGAATTTCAATATAACTTACCGATGAAGAATTCAAAGATTCGGGAAAAACATAATCTTGTACCCATTCGGCAAAATAATTAACATCTTTGTAAGAGCAACTGCATATAAGTGAGCCGTGACGATAATTATCTGGAAGCAACAAGTTAAAAAATATGTATGAAAACAATTTTTGAATATTAAAGACAGGGTGCCAACCAATGTATTTCTTGTGGAGTTTCGAATTGTATAAGATTTTTTTTTAAATTCATACCATTACTAAGATCATCATGACATAAATGCATATGTGTATCAAATAATGTGAGTGAATTAGTAATCCGTTCATAAATCATCAAAACTGTTCGGACACATCCAATCATAATAAACATTAATCTTGGATGATGGCTCAGTGGAATGCTATAAATCAAGAAAGAAAACAATATTTCAGATATAAATATCAGACAGTTCCCTTACCACTTCACTGCAAGCCTCAACATTTTCGGTAAACTTTTCACTATCGATTTTGTGCATAGTTTGAAATCAATTTCCTTTAAATTAATGTTTTTTAAAAATTATCGATCGAATCATGAAAACCTTAAAATTCTCTCCACATGCTTTTATAGCTTCGGGCAAGGTGTAAACACGATCGGAGTTTCCTCCTGAACATCTTTCATAAGCTTCATTTCCATCGATTATTCCATTTATAAGACACGAAGTAACATTTCCGGGACAATACTGCAAGATAAATATATTACAGTGAGATATATTTATTTTTTGAAAAACAAACCAATTCCTTTTGTAAATGTGGAAAAGATTGAAAAATGTTCGAATTTTGATGTTCATCAATGAAATTATCGTTTGGAAAACTTTTTCCAAAGTTTGTTTTGTCATCTGGAAACAGTTCTGTCATTTCAGTTTTTATTTTTCATTTTCGTATATCGAAATGCTATTTAGAAAACATTCTAGGATAAATATTAACTTTTTCAAAAAACTGGTTCAAAATTACTGCAATCAATTTTAGTAAAGACATGACTAACAATTTTCCACTTAGAAAATTAAAGCTCACTCAAAACATCAATTTGACTTTCAGCTCCTCCAGACGCTCTCAATGATCTGTTATGCTGAACCTAAAGCTTAACTTTTATCATATCGTGCTATTTAACCAACTGTCAAAAACTCCAGTGCCGTTGGCATCCTAACATCATGAATCTGCACCAATTCCGCGATTTTCAGCGCTATCAGCGTACAAGCATTTGACAACTTCGTCTTTCCACCAATCGATGATTGTGATATTTGAAGAGGAAATCTCCAAACTAGTGTTTTCTGCAAATTGTAAAACTTCACAAAAAAAGGTTTTAGTAAAATACCTCATTTTCTATACAAATTCTCGGTTCATAAGAATCAGAAAACGTTAAATTTTCATCTATTTGTTTTGTGTTAGAGCTCATATATATAGATTTTTGTTAAGGAATAATTAATTGAAAAGAAATAAAAAAAATAAATTTAAAAGTGTCTGGGGAAAAAAAGATTGGCTGGCATACTTCGAAACTTGTACAACCTAACCACGTTTTTACACGCTAAATATATCTTGGTTTTTTTGTTTTCGTTATTTTGGAAAATACTTATTTAAAATTTAAAATGTTTGTCTTTATAATAATCGTTATGAATTTCCTAACAATTGCTCAAGTTCTTTTTCAATGTGGAAAAAAACAGGAAGTAATAATACTCTACAAGCTTTTTTTTTAACTGCTGTTTTATTTTTAGGAAGCTTCTCCTACTTCAAATGAAATCCTAGATCGACAAAAATCGAGGAGTCAAAGTGTCGAGATTGCTTCTTCGACTGAGCCAAACAAGGATGGATTCCAACCAGCCGGGATTCAGAAGCGACAAATACCGTCAACTATATCAGTTTATCATCAGGCGGCAGCCGAGATGGCATTTCCTGCTTCAAAGAAATGTTTTAATCATGACGATACTTGGAGAATGCTTGCACTTTATACTGATTATATTCGAGCTGTAAACCCGGAGGATTTTAGGAAGTTCAAACGTCTGAAGATCTTTAATTATCGATGAATCCTTTTTAAAAACTTTCAGTGCTCGATTCAGGAATGGCAGTGCTTCACGATGTCAATTTTTTGATTCGATACGATCTGAAAGATATTCCCAGTGACTTGGCGGCTCTTTCCATTATCTATTTCTTGGTAGCTTATCACAAAATCCAAGTGAATTACAAATCAACAGATGGATGTCAATGGTTTGAGGTATGTTCAAAATTTATGTTTTTCGGATTTTAAAACTTTTCTTATCGATTTTCGTCACATCGTAAATTGAAATATGTTGGAACTTTTAAGGAATATTAGAAAAACATTAGCAGCCTTGAAATTTAAAAATTTTTCAGGCTATTAACCGGCATGCAAAACTTGATGATCTCGAAAAGCTACGCGAAATGATTCATCGAGAACTCTTTGGATCCAATAATTCAATTACCAGATGGAACAATCTTATGCCATTAGTTTAACACGTTTCATATTTATTTATTTCGAAACAAGAATGAAAATTACGCTTTTTTTTTGTTTCATTTCCTTGACATAATCGTTTATATTTCTCTCAACTATGTTGCTTTATATTTCAAAAATCTTATGTCCCATATATCTGACGAATTTCGCAGTAATTGTTTCGAGCATTGCCGCCATCTTCGTCTGCTCCAAAAGGAAAGCGGCTCCTTCTCCACTGTTGGAAACACCTCAAGAATTGGTGGGACAGAATTGTGAGTTATTTAAAGAGTGGATTTGTTAAATTTCTTTAAATTTGGAGATTTGAGATAGAATGATGCAAAAAATTATTTAAAGATAAGATTTCGAGTTTCATACCTTTGGATAGCACTTAAATAAGTAGAGTTTTGTCTTTAAAGGAGGGCTTTACGGAGATAATGAATGCTCGGATGAAAATAGACTTCATACTCATTCCAAATCTGTTTTTAAAATTTTCTAAAACCACCTAGAAGCCGAGAAAACGAGCCTCAAAACAATGGCCTAGAAAAAGTGGCAAGCGGCGAAACTAGTCCGCACGCATGAAAAATCCCAAAAAAAATGAAAAAAACATTTAAAAAAAGACTAATATAAGCAATCTTCATAACTATTTTAACGAAACACGAAAAAAGCACATAGGAAAAATTTCGGCCACGTGGCCACTTTTCTAGGCCATTGTTTTTGAAGCTCATTTTCTCGGCTTCTAGCTGGTTTTAGCAAATTTTAAAAACAGATTTGAAATGCGTATGAGGTCTGTTTTCATTCCAGACGCATTCATTTGCTCCATAAAGTCCTCCTTTAAGCATTTCGAACATGCATTAGTTGTGAAAATGTGAAAAGGGGATAATCTAAAATAAATAACTTTTTTTCAGCTTTGAAAGGAAAGCAAGATAAAGATGGAAATATGCTTCTTACACCGGTTGGCTCGCCAATGGTGTCAGGTAACAAAACTCCAACTGGTCTGAGTCCCAACGTACAACTGGATTTCAGTGTGTATGACGCTTTCTAATTTGTAAAACTCAATTAAACATAATTATAACTTTTCAGAGGAACTCCTTTACCTCACATCCCGCTTGCCGACATTCCTGATGAAGCTGACCACACGTTGCTGTAATTTCATTCGATTCGAAACATTTTCAGAAAGTTTCGAATTTCAGAGATATCGAATCAATTCAAAGTGAGAAAACTATGCTGAAAATGAAGGATGAAAAATTGAAAAGCAGAAAGAATCAGAAAAAAAAGAGAGATAAATCGAAACGCGAATAAATGAGTTTCAATTTTTGAATCGACATATTTTTAACAATTTTCAGAAAATCTTTATAATCAAAAAAAAACAGAGCAACACATTTTTTTACCAGAAAGTATCATGAAAAATACAATTGCGAATCAAAAAAGAGCCAAAAAATCACAAACAAAAAGGAACACATATTTTTCTATGCCACAAAAAAGCAAAAAAAGAAAGAAAATTTTCATAAAATATTTAGAAACAAAGAAAAACCACACATTACTTATGAACCCCGGATTGATGGCAAAATAAACGTACTAATTACTTGAACTGCTAAAAGGTTGGGCTTTTGAAGCATTTACCAAAAAACGCCCCTAAACATTTTGTGGATATTTTTTTTTAGAAATAAAAACAACCAAAATTTAAGAATTATATTTAAGAAAAATCCGTGAGTTTTGTTTATTTTTTCACCGGCCTTGAAACAAGTGTTTTTCAATTTTGAATTTTTTTTTGTAAATCTAGGAAATGTCGTATATTTTTTGAAGACTTGCCATTTTGAAGGAAAAGTGAGAGAGCGTTGAAAATGAGTATGAATGAGAGAAAAAGAAAAAAAATGAAAAAAAAACTGAAAAAACGGCGACAATCACATTTTAAAAAGGAAAGAAGGAAAAAGAAATATCACTAGTAAACACCAAAGGCAATTTTGCAGACAGACTATATATTTTTTGTTGGTTTTCATCGACTCGAATTATTTGATTTTTGTGCACTTTTTGAATGAAATATCTATAATACAAACGAACCCAATATAACAGCCAGAAATCAATTAACCATAGTGTAAATATAATAAATTGACTTGGCAAGAAAACAGACCATACATGAAGACTAAAAAAGGTGACTACATCGGGTTATGGTCTAGATGGAAAAAAAATATGCATCGGTAAATGTTCGGGAACTAGAGGAATTTTAGAGGACTTTATTTTGAAACTGGATCTATTGTTTTTGAACCGATTCCCAGCTTGTGATGCGGTTCTTGAGTACACCGAGTTTTGATCGAAGATCCGTGTGTTTTTGGCGATACTGGAAATTTAATAAGAATCAATTTTGATGTCGAATTTTATGGTTTTTGAATTTTCCGAAAGATTTCTATTTTGATTGAAAAGAAAATTTTTAGGTTAAATAGTCCCAAGAATGTTTTGTATTTAAAAAAAACTTAATGTGACTGCAATTGAAAAATTTATGAGAATGGTATTAAATTTAAATGCGAGGGCTTATGGAAAAAGGTTAAAAATGTCTAGTTTGTAATTTTCAATCCTTCGAAGAGAAACTCACTCTCATAAACTCCGGATCCTTCTCATAATACGCGTAACGAAGCTGAATCTCCCTCTCGAGATTGAACACCTCCTTTCCTGATGTTCCATTCTTTCTCCTCACATCAGCCCATTTCGATTCGAAGGACCGAAATTCGTTTGAAACACGCGCCAACTTGCGATAACAGTCTATATAAAGCGGATATTCGCGATGGAACATTTTGAAATATTCCTCCGCTTCTGCCAACGATTTAATCTCTCCAAACTCCTTCTCCCAATCGCACGAAGGCTGACTCGGTGACGAGAGTGATGAAGCAGGCGATGAGACTCGCGATGAAGCAGTTGAACCGGCGCCACCATTTGGATGGTGAATTGGGGCATGATGTTGAGTATGGTGATTTTGATTATGTTGACTATGATGACGATGATGATGATTGTTTTGAGATAGCAAAGAACGACGAGATTTAATCTGAAATTCAAAAATTAATACGTCATATAATTTTGCAACACATTTTTTTTTTCAAATTTGTGAAACAAAAAGAGAAGAAACCCCATATTTTCTCAATCTTCTTTTTTTTTGAAAAGTTGCAGTCTGTGAAATGTGTTTATGAAAATGCAAACCTCTTGAGATCCAGCTCCAGACCCGCTACCTTGTGTCGATGAAGATGGCCCATTATTAATCATTGGATCTTCTGGCGGACTAGCCGACTCTTGTCTTCTTGGTCGCTTTTCCAGCATTCCAAGTGGCGTGTTACCCGATGGTGGAACCGTGGTTGTTGGTGGTGGTGCAGTTGTATTTCCATTAGAGGCTGCCAATGATGCCGCATGATTTGATGATGGGTTATGAGCTTTTCTTTTTCTCGATGAAAAGTTGATGTCATCGTCACTAAAAAAATGATAAATATTTTTTCATCAACCCTGGAAAACACAAACCTTTCAGAAATATCCGACAGCTTCTTTGAAGCCTCCACATTTGACACTGGCGTCGAAGCCGGTGCAACAGGAGGTATCGAGCTTGTTACCACCTTCTCAACCACACTAGGATTCTGATTCCTTGACGATGCCGTCAACCTTTCCATTCCCTTCTTCCTCATCGGTGCGAACGATGCGGCATCACTGGATGCAGCTGCTCTCGACCCTCCGCCAGCCATCAACTTTCTCACAGCCGCTTTTTCTTCAGCCGTGTAGAACATCCATCTTGGATCGACTTCCGACATGAATGTCGGCTTTAAACTCAGCATTCCATTCAAACTACATAACTCCGAAACTTCTTTCACAATATTCTCTATCCTAGTCAAATCATTCTTTTCTTCCGGAAGTCCATCTTCTTTCAGTTTTTTATAAACATCCTCAAAATTGTTGTACTTCTGGGTCACAACCAAATGAATAATTCTCTTTTTAAGAGTCTTCTTCATCAACTCCGGTTTCAACATATCCGCTTTTGGTGTCATTGACGACTTATTCTGAGCCGACCCAGCGATCTGCTGCTGACTTGTCGACGCTTTCACATACGAAAATGCTGCAGGACTCCGAACTGAAGAATTCGAACCAAGAGTTGCTAGATTTCTAGGTGCCGATGACGACGCTCCTAGATAACGCGAGCTACCCACAGGTACGTTTTTCTTCGTTTCCTTTGTCCCTCGACTTTTTTCCGCTTCAGCTCTTCGTTCCGCTTTCTTTTTCGTTTCTTCAAATGACTTATCAGTCGCTTGAATTTGATATTTTGTGATATATGTTCCAACATTTCGAACTACACCACCAGATTCGATTAAGGTGTCAGTCGAATCCTAAAACGATTTTTAAAAAATGAATTTCGAATTTATTTTAAAAAACTCACATTAAAATTACTTTGTTTCTGAAAACGAAACGTGTTGTTATTTTGAGACGATGCAGCACCGTCACCAATCGCAATCTTCCCACCCTGTTCTTCGACATGGATTCGAATCTTCTTTCCAGATTTCATGCACTGTTCCAAAGCAGTGAACATTTCATCCGTCAATTTTACCATAACTACAGCATTGTCCGAACAGCCCGCTGCTGGAGTTATTCTGGAAAAAATGCATGAAATCGAATAATTCATTTTATCACAAGTGGATATCCAGAAACACTTTTTTCCATTATTCTGACCTTGTAAACTGTGACGTAAAAAATAACGCGTCAAATTGGAAATACGTCAGAAAATGTTTAAAAATGAGTTTTGAAAAATTTGTGTTTTAAAATTAAAAATTACAGATCCTAAATTTAAATTTAATTAAACCGAGAAAAGTGATTACTTAATTTTGTCAACTTATTTTTCATTCTTTAAAAAAACTCACTTTTGTACATTAAGAGGCGTCGTGTTAATGATCGAACTCATTCTCCAACCTTTTCACGAAAAATAAAACCGAACCCGTATTGAGAAAAATTAATTATTTTTCCCGGAAAAACAAAACAAATGAGAAATAATCGAGAATCTTCGAAGATTCCAGAAATATATCTCCTTCCTATCCCTCTCCTATTGTTTGCCGTTTTTCACCGGTCACCGGGTTTCTGGAAAAATAATGAAATTGAATTTATGATAAAGAGAACGTGAAAAAGAAAATTCAAAAATGTGTTTTTTTTTTGTCAACAATAAATTTTTGGAGGGAGACCAAAATAGGACATCAAAATACATCAAAAAGAGAAAAGGAATTAGGAAAACAATTTTAAATGTTTTTTTTTAAAACAAAATGTATGTTTTGCTCATATCAAGCGAAACTGGTGTTAAAACAAAATGTCAACAAGTGCCAAAAAATGATTGACGCACAATAGTGGACCGTTTCTGGGAATAACTCGCGTCGTAAGCCCGCCAAATCACACATTTTCTAGAAATTAATTATTTTGCAGCTATTCATGACGAAATAAATATTTTCTCCATTCTTATCAATAAAAACGGTTAAATTTTTTGAGAAAAAAAAAGTTCGAAACCACAAACAAGCGAAAAAAAACCTTTTCTTACATCAGCATCAAAATCTTATCCTTCTAAAGAGCGAGACAGGAAAACCAATATACTGCAAAAAAACCCCATATTCGTCATTTTGTAACTATAACCAGTTATATGCCTCCCGAAAACAAATGAAAAAAAAACTATTTTTTTCAGTTGGTTGGTAAGAAAGAAAGAAAAATCAAACACAAATACACATACAAACAGAGAGAAACAGACCTTCTTCTCCTTCTCCCCCAAATGTTTACAAAACTATTTACCGTATAATAGCTTCGTCCAAAAAAAAAAGACGTTTTGGTGACGAATTTCTCAAATTCCTCTCAATTTTCTAGAATATCTTTCTCTTTTCCACAACTACTAACTAACTAACACCTTTCGCGAACAACTGGTACGATATCATGACCAAAAAAAAGGAAGAAAATGAAGAAGAAGAAGAAGACGAAGAATCAATCGATTGATTGTTTGTCATATTTACGACAAGGACGATTTTTTTGGGATTACTGTAGTAGAGGGAAAGAAGAAAACACCATTTTTTTAAATTAAAAAACAAAATCTCTGAAGAAACTGTAAATTTAGTGATTAAAATCATTCTGGATTTTAAAAATTTATCCCAACCTTCTTACGACCATTTTTCTAACGATGACTACAACTTTCTCAAGAACTGCATAGGAAGGAAATTATTTTAGGTATAATAAAAAGGGAAAACATTCTTAAAAGGCGACCAAAAAAGTGAAAATGGTTAATAGAAGGCAACGAAAATTGAAATTTGAAAAAAAAACCGACCAATAATTTTGATAAGACCTGGTTTGTTTCTCTTTCTTTTTGTTATCATGTATCTTTCTCTCTTTTTAAAAAATTTCACTTGATTTTGTTTCCCCGTTGTGTGTTTCGCTTTCCCCGCACATGACAGGGCAGATGACTTTAAAGTCATTTTTTGGGACCCGGGAGAAATAGTGCTGAAAAGTGAGGGGAGGTTCAGAGAAAGCAAAACTGAAAACAAAAAACGCATTGATCGAACAACGATGGGAAATAATGAAAAATCAGAGAAAATGAAACAAAAAACAGATCTGATCTGATCAGTTCAGAATCTTGATGCATCTCTCTCTCTCTCTCAAATTTTTCTCATATGAATTTAAAAAAAAATTTCTGTCAGTTACAATTTGAATTATTACATAAGAATAATAATAATAATATTTCAATAGGTAAAAGAAATATTAATTCCCCCAATAAAAGTGCAAAACAACAAAATTTTCTATCTTTCTCCTTCGGAAAATAAAAAAAAGCAGAAAAGAAAAAGGTCACATGTCATTGAAACATTAAAACATCTAAAAAATGTTCGAAAAAACAAAAATAGTCTAACAAGATGAAGAAGAGAAAGAAAAAAGGAAAAGCACTTAAAAATGAGTAAGTAAATATTCCAAAAGAGGAAAGATTGCGAAACTTTTTGTAATAATTGGATCACTTATGGACCTATTCAGTTTGAAAAAAAAATACAAAAAATGTCGAGAAATTCAATGCAGAAATTTCAGAGAAATGTCGAGAAATGCAGAGAAATAGCAATTTCTCTACATTTCTCGGCATGTCTTTTTTTCGACCCAGGCGGTCTTTTTGGGTCTAAATCAGATATTTTGGGCCTCTAAGGGCCATCAGGACTCACAACCGAATTTTTGGTAAAATTTCCACAACCATAGACACGAAAACAAACATTTTCCATAAAATTGTTTAAAGGGACACACATTAAATCGTTTGGGTCTCGAAGAAAACCAGTTCAAAAAATGCAGAGAAATAGAAATTTCTCTGCATTTCTCGGCATTTCTCTGCAATTTCTGCATTGAATTTCTCGACATTTTTTGTATTTTTTTTTTCAAACTGAATAGGTCCATTAAAACGCAGATAACTAAATTATTCCCAAAAATGTCGTAGATTTCGAATGATGTCACTTTTTTTTGTTTCGAAGATGAGTAGGTTCCACTTTTTAGGAAACGGAATAATCTTTCAAATAATTATAATTTAAACACCCGAAACCTATTTTATTCATAATTTTCCTAATTTCGTAATTATGTGCATGCCGTCGCTGAATGACGTCTTTGCTAAAATAGTAGTGGTGCGTATAAGATGATGCAACAATTTTTTAATAGCTTTAACAGTGTGTTTAAAAATAGATATTTAGCTCGCTCCATTTTGTAGAAGGTCACTATTTGAATGTCAAATTTATGTCATTAATATAACTTCTAGAAGTTTAAGCCTGAATTCATAATTTAAATTAAATACCTAAATTTAGTTCAATAACGCTTTTTTTTAGCAAACTTATACATTTCGTCACATCTAATAAGTTGTTATTAGGTAGCTGGCTATTGAGCATAAAAATATCGTGGGGGAGGAAGTCCCTCAACTTAAAAAGTAACAATATTATGTGAACAAAACGAATTTCATTTAAAATGTTAAGACTGAAATTAAAAGTTCAAATAATTATTGAAAATAAAAATAAACAAAGGTTTTAAAATTTTCAGGAACTTTTCTCATTACGGGTTCGATTCCGGTACTAAATATAAAATAAATTATTAATTGTTTATTATTACATTATTCTATGAAAAAAAAACCGAAAAATTATAAATTGAACATGCTAATTTTGAAATACTAATAACAGATCCAAAAAAAAACAAAATTAGGCGTATAATTTAAACAATGAGACCTGGCACGAATAGCGCAACCATCATTTCTCTTTTTTTGCCTGACCTCGAACAATAACCACTATGGAAGAGGTACATATTTGAATATGTCGCATTTTTCTCTAAATCTCTCAAGTGAGCTGAATGGTTCGGAAAGTGAAACATATTCAATACCGATTTGATTTGGAATATTGTTCGAGAACAGAAAAAGAAGTTCATTTCGATCGACATGTTTTATCTTATCCAAATCTAGAACTTTTCATTTCATCAATGTCTCTAATATATAGGTTTTGATAGATAAATTATTTGAAAATTTGAACCCGTTGAGAAAATAATATTTATCTGAAAAAAAATTAAGTGACATCTGCTTTAACTTTTCAAAAATAACCTCTTTCAAACTTAAAAACGTTCAACAACAAGAAGAATGAAAAAAAAAACGTTTCAGAAAACTGGAAAAAAACTATTGAAAAAGTGATAAAAGTGGGACTGACTATACTCATTTTTCGCGCTTACTCATCAAAGCGGACAAGCAACACAAAAACAGCACCAGCACCACCGAAATTCATTTCTCGATTTCAACTACTAACCAACTCCCACTCCTCTCTCTATCAATCGCTTTGCTATTTTTCCCTCTTTTCCATCTCCGTTATGTCAATTTGTGTGTGGTTGTGTGTTATTTCTTTCTCGCTCGCTTCAGTATAGATGACAGAGAGATTTAGGGATAGATGGAAGCTTTTGCATGTGTAGAGGCTGTTTAAATAAAACCAACCTCCGTTCAGTTTTTTCACCCCCTTTATGTCTTCGCCGACACAACTGGAAGATGAATACTTCTCCTTCTCATTTGCGCTAATTTTAGCTCTTTTGTTTTCAAATTCTTGAAAAACAATCTCCCAACCATACATTTTCCAATAAATTGTGTCTCTCTTAAAAGGTAAATGAATAATATGAGTAATAACAATATCTAGTCGCTATCCTTTTCACAGTGAGAAAGATAAGATAAATAATCGAACAACAATCAAATGATCAATCAACATCGAAAAATCCCCCAAATACGTGGAAAAGAATATGGGCATCGAATACAGTACACCTTTTATGAAAACATGTTTGTTTTATCAAAAATTTGTGAATTAAAAATAAAAAATGGGAGAAAACAGAAAGAACGACGTCACAAATCAAACAAGGCCGTAAAATAATAAAAATATTGGTGTTTTAATTAAATATCGGGTTTACATTTACATTTTTTATAAGTTTTCAAAAGAAATGTTTTTATGAAGAAAAATGCGATTTTTATGAACACATCAATAGTTATAAAATCTAATAAACATTTGATAATGTTTTAATATTGTTTGAGGGCTATTGCAAATGAAGAGACCATTCCCTTTAATTTCAATTCCAAGAAAAGTCATAATTTAAAATCATAGGCTTTTTAAAATAAACCTAACGAAAACCGAGGTTCAACTCTACTCATTAATTATTAATGAAAAGCAGGTGTCAGTTGCTTCCATCATCTACAAACCATCTTTCTTTCTTTCGTCCCTTTTTTTTGAAATTATACCCAAAAAAAAAGGAAATCGAGCGGGGGCCCAACACATTCGAAAATATAAATAGTCTTTGGTTTTTTTTTCAATCATAAACGTTAAACGCACAGACAATCTATCTATCCAGTCCCCACTGTTCAAATGTTTACATAAATCCACACCTGTATTATGGTTATTATAAAATAAGCATAATATTGAGCAAAATGAGCTGTAAAAGTTTGAATATTTAATCTAAAATATGTTTGATTGTCCAAACAAGAACACATTTTTTGTGGTATGATCAGTGAAAGACTAATGCGAAAATGGGAAAAACAGATTATGAAAAAAAAATGATGAATCAAGAAAAAAAAGTAATTGCAAGAACGAACACATCAATCGAAGATAACTTCATGAAACAAGTTATAGCACAAACAATTTCATAAATTCTGAATCGAAACATTATTCTCACTTTTTTTCAGCAAGATTTTTCATAAATCAATAGGGCTTCTAAAAATTCATCAAACTGCAAAGAATTTGAAAGGTTTGAACTAAAAACTCAGTTTTCCAATGGATACTAGGAAAAAAAACGATTTTTCAAAAAATTAAGAATTTTATGAAGTTCCGATTACTGTAATAATTCGATAGATTGGAAATTCTAGGATTCGGATGAATGCTGTATAACTAACTTTACAATCGAAATACATGGCAATAACTCTCCCAACTTTTCTCATTTTGAAATTGGAAATAAATATATATCAATAAAATGTTCAACAATGCATTCGCGCGCACAAATACGCACATAGAAAAATTTGGTTCTCACTGAGACCGACGAGAAAAAAATGGCAGAGAGAAAGAAAATACAGAACCGTCCCCCCCTCCCCATCATAGGCACAAAACGTCGTCGCCGCCATCGTCGGAGGAGCACATTTTGTCTATTATTTGCGCGGAAATAGTACACATTGCGATGGTTTGCGGAATGCGGGAAGAGATGCAAGAGGAGGACATATGTGTATATGTGTGTGTGTGATCCGAAAGGCGCAACCAATCACCAAAGCGACAAAAAAACGATGAAGAAGAAGAAGAAGAACAAGACGATGAAGATGACAAAAACCAAATCGCAAGCAGCAACAGCAGCGATCGCTTTCCTCCGACAAAAACCAGTCCTTCCGTCGAAGACAACGATTCTGTTGCTTGCGTACATACAAAATGCTGATGATGCCGACGCAAGGATCCTGTGGCGGCAACGGTGGGCGCCACAATCGAGGGCAAGCATTTCATCGAAATGGCTTTGGTTCGAAACAAGACAGAATTATCTCTGATTTTACAGCGAGGAGAAATGCAAAAATTCGTTGTTTTTCATCTTGTTGTTGTTATTATTATTATAGTGTGTTTGAACATTTGGATACTATTTTGTTTTCATCAAATTGCATGTTTTCACTGTTAGATTGTATTTCAGTCGCGTTTCATCAACCCATCAATTTGTTAAAATTAAAACTAAAGTAGAACTATTCATTTCGAATCAATAACCAAAATATTCGAGTTCAAAACTCATAGGGAAAAATTGAAATTCAAAAAAAATGAAAAACCAACATGATCGCACTGTTTTCCCAACTACCTTGTTCCCGATTGAAACGAGATCGCAAAGAGAGAGAGAGAGAGGGACGAGACAATCACACAGTTTTCCCTCACTATTTGAACAAACTTTTTTTTCGAATTTCCAAATCTCTCTCTCATTTTGCGAGGATAGTTGAAGAAATTGAATCAAAACCATTCTTGTCAGAGAAAGGAAATTTCGATGGGAACCTTTGGAATTTGGAAAGAAAAATCATTTGATGAGGCAATTGAAAAACTATAAGAACATTAACATGCTCGATAATGAACAAATCAAGGCCGCCGTTTCCCGCAGTCCTATCAAGAACATATATGAAATACGCTTCTTCAAAAAATTCGAAAAAAATTTCAGCGAAGAAAAAATAACGACTTTTTTAAAAGGAATTTAGACCCTTCATTTCAGGTTTTAGGTACCAATTTTTTGTTTATTAATTACTATTCAGTATCCTAGAGAGGCAAAAAAATTTGTATACAATCTTAGATTGTAGTTCACGTGAAAAACGGGTAAATTTCAGACAAAACTAGTTCCAAGCTACAAAAATACTTCTCCTTTTTCAATAAAGTTCAAACAAAAAATAATATAAAGCAAAGCGTTAAAACGAACTTTGATAACCTGTTCTCTCTCTCTCTCTCACTCCCTAAACTTTTCCAGAAAACTGTCAATCATGAAAAATGTGAGAGAAAAAGAGAAGAAAAACCATTCAAAATGTTTATATTTCTTTCCATGCCATTGGGCAATAATTTTTGATCATCTAACCTACGAAAACTGTTCGTTGTGGTTGTAATCTTCGTATTCTCATTCATAACTTCCATCGTTTTTTGCATGAAGCTTGTAAGACAAGAAGCAAAAAAAAACTTTGAAAGTGAAAACTTGTCGAAGAAAACGAAACAAAGACGAAAGAAACGAAAATAACTAGGTCTTGCTGATTTGCACCAGCCAGGGTCAACAATTCCGACTCTTCGGAGTGAACACATCAAAATATTCCACATCTCTCCGATTTATCTTTTCTTAATTGAAAACAAGATTTCGAGAAAAAAAAACAACATGCCACTCGTGAAACAGAAGTTCTGCCTCAAGTACTTCGCCAAATATAGTTATTTTTCAATTTCTCAAGACGGAAAATCACATGCCAACAACTAATCGAATTCTATCAGAAAATTTCCAAATTTAAAAGTACATTATGGACGTTTCGAAGAAAAAGAAGTACTGTTCGATTTTGGAGAAGGAAATATTGAAGAAGGAATCGAACATTTTTGGCACTGATGTGAACAAAAGTTTTTTTTTGAAATTCTTCTCGTCAAACTTTGCAAAGCAGTTTGAAATTCGACAAACTGCCATTTCCGGTATTTGGTTGGAATTGTGATAATAAAATTTTATTGCGGAACGGAATTGAATGTATTTCCCCGTCTAATTGTTATATTTCACAAAAAAAACAACTTTTTGGATTTTTCGAAATGGTGGCAGCTCGGGTGTTCAATAAAAATACTTTAATGCCTCAATAGGGAGAAAATCTAATAAATCATGAATAAAAACAGTTCTGGACAATCTTCATAAAGCCTAACTTTAACGATTTACACATACTAACCGCCACTTAGAAATGTCTTGATTAAAATTATGAAAAACGCCTTCGAAAGGAGAATTTCTTCTTAAATTTAACGGATAGTATTTATCTATTTTTTAAAACTTAATTCTTTTTTCTTCTAAAAGCGGAACAAGTAGAAAGTCACGGAACAACATATGATGGCAAAAGGGGGTTGATTGAACGTGATAATCAGCGACGAAATGAAGAGAAAAAACTGAAGTTCTCCTTCTTCCAACCAAAAATTTTTTTCTTGTTCCTCTTTCTGGCAAAGTCACATTCCGAGTCAGTCCCGCACCGATTGTCACCAGAGAAAGAAAAAGAGCGAAAGAGAAGGAAAGACGAAGGAAAATACACTCGTAAAACTGGTTTTTATCGTTTTGTCGTCGTCTTCAGCAACTGATCGTCGACGACGACGACGTCGTTGTCATCTTCATTTTTTCTACGTCTTCTTATTTCTTACAATGCCACCATACTTCCTTTTTTTTTCTTCTAACAAATACAGCAAAACGTACACGACTCGTATGAAACGACATTGATATCAAACAATAATAACCAATTGAAAAGCAAGCAAAGAAAAACATTTTTACGTGTGGGGTGGGATGAGAGGAATGATGTTCATCATGAAGTTTCATTTTCTTGTTTATATTCAAAGATAATATTTCATCATTTCATGATATTTAACACATAATGGAAAACAAATTTTTCCGATTCAAGTGAGCTTCTTAGGGATTATACTGGTAATCATTTTTAATTAAATAAAACCATAAGAATTAAGAATTTGGCTGTGTTTACAGTTTCCAAACACTTTTTGAGCAATTTTTCACACTCCGAAAACAAAAAGTTCCTCGTCAACGTCTTTTTTCTTTTGTCTGACAACTGTTGTTGTAAAATTTTTGTTTTGATTAACAGTGTTATATCGATATGCTGAGAGAAAGACAGAAAGTGAACAAAATCGTTGTAATCTAATTTTTGTGACAAGGAAATATAATTTCTGTCAAACGGAAAATAATGATTGGAACGTTCGATTAGGAAGAAGGAGGACTAGGAACAATCATAACGTGTACATTCACATTCTAGGATATAAATTTCTTCGAAATTTTTAATTTTCATCTAATTGTTGGATAGTTAATTACAGTCCTTAGCAATTCGTTGATAAAAGAATATTAAATTGATGAGGCAACAACACATATATTACAAAAAAATTTGTGTGATATTTATTTTATTAAAACTTGCCGCGTAAAAACATTTTTCGCCTAAAGAAAGACAATTGACAAATCAAACTATAAACATCTAAACTAAGATCTTTACAAATGATTGTGTTGTTTTCTAGAAAAATGTGAAATGCAATACACATGTTCGAAATTTCAAAAAGTTTTATGATTTGGGCAAAGACGACCGCAGACATCTTAAGCTTTAATAAAGCGGAAAGAATTTAAACAGAGTGGGCCAATGGGTGCACGACTATGGAAATTTCTGGAAGCGTTTTAAAAAAAAAATAGGGCAAGGATTGATAGAACATCCCTAGAAGGCTTAACTAAATGTATTTTGAACGGGGTCTTGCTTTTATGAAGCACAGTTAGAAATTTTTTTTTAAAAAAACCTAACGTACATTTTCCGATTCCTCTATCGTTCCAATTGATCCCCAAAGTCGAAATTTGGGAGAAGAAGAACAATCCGGCCGTTTCAGTTCAATCGCCCTCGTCCGAAGCTCAACACGAATAATCCCGAGTCTGAAACAAGCACATATTTTTTGCTTAAAAGTTTTAATAAAAATAGGGGAAAAGGCTGTCAAAAATAAGCATTTTTCAATGTGAAAACGATTGTGAACAGAACAAAAATGAGAAAAGCATATAATATTTCGTTATGATCGAACAAAGAGAGAGCATCGGAATTAGAGAAAAAAAACAAAAAAAAAAGGTGGAAAAATTTATAAATTGAATGACAGTCCAGAGTGTTTCGAGGTTTATGATTTGACAGGTAGTGGAGGGCGCAGACATTGTGTCGAGGCAATTTGCCGTGAAAAAAAGTCGGCGAGAAATGTGTTTTGTCGCTAGAGAGGCCTCCAATATCAATCGATTTGAAAATTCCGAAACGAGGACCTAATTTCGATTTTGATGTAAAAACGACAACGAATACTATTGGAAACTTCTCGAAACAAGTGAGCAGTCAATTTTATTCAGAAGAGGAACAATATTGAAGATCGAGCGATAGAAAAGGATAAACCTTCGCACAGAAAAAGCGGATTCTAATTTCGCTTAAAACTTATGCGTAATATTTGTGTTGTTTATGCACGTGGCTAGATCGTGGAAATTTGGCCACGTTGCCCATATATACTTTGAAAACGCGGGAAATCATTGAAAGTTGTTAAAGCGTCGAAATTTCAAGTTTACCCAGTTCTTCACAATATTTCGTCTGATCCCAATTTTCCTGAAAAAAAAGGTAGCGATTTGTTAACACTGATTTTATGTTTCCAATGTCAAATTTCTGAGATGATACCGTTCTCTTGGTTAATTTCTTCAACTTCCAAATGTGAAAAGTGGTAATTCAATGTTTATAACACTTACAATGGTACTAGGAATTACGTGGAAATTTTTTTTTAATTCGTTTCTTTTTGTCGCCCAGACTGGTAGAATGTGGTCGAAAAACTTTAAAAAAAAACAATAACTCTACAATTAAATTTTTTGAAAATTTTAATTCTCCTCCTAAAAGAGGGAACATGTAAATAGTGGAGAGTGACGGTTATACCAAACGTGCCCTACCGCACAAAGTCCGCAATTTTGCGTCATTTGATGTGCGCAGTCTGCAAAACGTTTGATACTCAGTCAACGATAAGTAAGCAGCCAAATTTTAGGCACTATACTTCACTTTTTGGGACCAAACCCCAGACAAGATGGTGAGTTGTTTTTAACTGTTTTTCGTAGTTTTTCGTAGTTTTTCGTAGTTTTTCTTAGTTTTCTATAATTTCCTATAGCTTCCCATAGTCCTTCGAAAACTTTCCGTAGCTTTTAAAAGTGAATTTTGAGAAAGTAACACGGTTGAGAATATGGTTCCCCTATTTGAGTTTTTAAAAATATATTATTTTCAGCCAAGCAAACAAGTCATCAAGAAGAAGAAGGTCGCCTCGGTCCCGGCCCATATCCGTGCCCAGACCCAAGTCCAAAAGGAGGTCAAGAACCCACTTTTCGAGAAGAGACCACGTAACTTCAACATCGGTAAGCGCAGGGATTAGATTTAAATTTCGGCGTGTGAATCGTGATCCTCTTCGGGGTTGATTGCTTTTCAATGTAGAGCATCAGGAGCTTTTTATAGAGTTTGAACCTGGTCTACCGCGCCGTAGACCATAGTCTGTGTGGCCCTCTAACGAGATGCCCGGATTGAATTGTATATTCCTTATCCTTCCGTAGAATCTATGATTCCGTGACGGTTAGGAAAAACCATGCAACTTACATTTCATATTCTATACAAATCTTAAATTTCGTAATTTCAGGACAAGATATCCAACCACAACGAGATGTTACCCGTTTCGTCAGATGGCCAAAATACATCCGTCTCCAACGTCAAAAGGTCACTCTCCAAAAGCGTCTGAAGATCCCACCAACCATCAACCAATTCAGAACTGCTCTTGATCGCCAGACTGGTTCGTATACGTAAACCTTTATTATCAGAGATTATGTAATAAGCAAGCCTTGTGCTTTGCCATGATGCATATACTCTGAACGGTCAAGTAAGCTTTTCCCCGCAGAGCTTCAATATAAAAAGTTTGTTTTCGTAGATATAATTTTATTTTGCAGCTTCCCAAGTCTTCAAACTTTTGGACAAGTATCGTCCAGAATCTAAGGAAGCCAAGAAAGAGCGTCTCCGCTCCCGTGCCGAGGCTCGTGCCGCAGGAAAGAAGGAGGAAGTCACCAAGAGACCACACACCGTCAGACACGGAATCAACACCATCACTCGCTTGATTGAAACCCGCAGAGCTCAATTGGTCCTCATCGCTCACGATGTTGACCCAATCGAGATCGTCCTTTTCTTGCCAGCACTCTGCAGAAAATTCAATGTTCCATACGCCATTGTCAAAGGAAAGGCTGCTCTCGGAACCGTTGTCCGCAGAAAGACCACCGCTGCTCTCGCTCTCGTTGATGTCAACCCGTACGTTTCGAACTCATGATATACTTTCCTTATTTCATTTTTTTCAGAGAAGACAAGTCTGCTTTGAGCAAAATCACTGAGACCGTCAACAACAACTTCAATGAGCGTAGTGAAGAAATCCGCAAGCACTGGGGTGGTGGTATCATGTCCGCCAAGTCCAATGCCCGCAGAACCAAACTCGAGCGTGCTCGTGCCCGTGACCTCGGAAAACTCTAAATTGTTAAAAATAAACTGTTATGTTAAATGTTTCTTTTATACCATGTTCAGGTTCTTCGAAATGGGACACTGTTTAGATAGAATAGCAGGACTAGCAAAAATCGAACAGAATATATTACAAAAATGCGCTGCGTTTAAATTAGGACCAAGCGTGCGCACTGGAAAAATGCTTCTCATGTCTGGGATTTATTTTTCCCTAGGAATGTTTTTACTTACCGTATGGGATTGGACGGACTCAAACTCACATTTTTAGTCCATTAGAAAAGCAATTAAAACATGCCCAAAGTGTCTGTTTATTGATTTTCAATTTTTGTTTTAATCGACTCAGAATCACCTATTATTAACGGAATCAACAAAAAAATTCAGTTCAAAAGCTTAATTTTGAGCAAAACGGTCCCTCAAAAACCCAAAAACGGGTGGTGGCACCTCCAGTTTTGCACTGACACCGTGTGTTTTAGGCATTTTTCCGGGAGCTGTTTTGGACCCACGGGAGCCCGAAAAAAAATTTTTTTTGACAAATTCATTAATAATAGGCGTTTCTGAAAAGATTAAAACAAAAATTGAAAATCAATAAACAAACACTTTAAAGACAGCTGTTCAGTTAATTTGACCCTACCTGTTCTTAATTTCAAAAATTAGAGCGTAATCTAATTAGTACAATGCAATTTATGCGAAATCACACCGATAAATACACGCGTCATAGCAGCCGTCCAAAGTTGCAAAAATAAAATTTTGAATTGCCGCGTGTCCGTGCGACGCGGTCGGTGTCCGTGCAACGCGGTCGGCATTGGCGCGAAACACAATTATTTGAATTTGGCTACATATTGTCATTGTTCTTTGGACCACCTGGGCTCCCATTCGAATTTTGAATTTTTGCCTAGATTTTGGATCGTGTTAACTGACAAGCTGCCTTTAAGAGAATAATGAACAAAAGGTGTCAGAAACAGGGTTTTTAATTTTAGTCTCAACATCCTCATAGTCGTCGTCAAAGCTCACATAACTTCAGCTGAAATGCTTTTGTAAAGCTGTTTTTTCCGAAGTCTCAAATAAGACAACTTAACCTTTTTCTTTTTTTTCAACTCATTTATGCGATTTTGAAACATTTGATTTATTCAAAATCTTGCGTTGATTCCTGTTTTATCCTTTAGCTTTTGTCGTTGGATGTTTATTAACTTTGAAAACGTAGGAAAATCAATAAAATCGGTATAAACTCAGTATTTAGAGTTAAATTTTCGAATTTCCCGAAATTTTCCCGGTATTTGGAACCGGGAAAAAAGTTTCCCGCCCATCCCTGGCTTCCATGTCTTGACCGAAAAAATCAATGAATGCATCTGTGATAAATAGAACTCGTACTAAATCCAAATATTTTCTAAAACCACGTAGAAACCGAAAAAAAAACAATGGCCTAGAAAAAGTTTCTACCGGCGAAAACTGTCCGCGGGCATTATTACGCAAAGAATTCAGAAAAAGGCAAAAACGTAAGATAAAATTATCGAATTTCAGCATTTTCCATAAATATTTGCATAATATGCAAAAAGCTCAGGAGAGTGGAAACTTTTTCGATAAGTAAAAATTTTGCTTTTTGCAAGTATGCCGAACGCACCGCCTCGCTTCAAAAACGCAATTTTCAGATTTTGATTCGGCGGATGATACGACAGTTTTTCAATGTCTGTCACAAATCTACGTTTGTTTGAATTTCAAACTAGAAAAGCAAACGTTCCGACCAAATCCCTATAAACAACCCATTCACAATAAATCAAGGAAAATCACATTTCGACGTGAGCCAATTTCAGAATTAGAACATAGGTATATTTATTTCAGGCTCTAAACATTTAAAACGGTAAAATTATTCAAATCACAGATACAAAGTCACATCATTTACAATTTAGCTTCAATCAGCTTCTCCAAAGTTCTCGCATCCTTGGCAAAGTTACGAATTCCCTCTGCAAGTTTCTCAGTCGCCATTGCATCCTCATTCAGCGCAAAACGGAATGCCCTCTCGTCAACAGTGATTCGAGGAATTTCGAGAGACTTGGCTTGGTCTGCATTAAGTACAACTGGAGCGGTTTCAGTTTCTTCCGCCAATTTTTTCAAAAGAGCCGGGCTGATTGTAAGCAAATCGCATCCAACCAATCCTTTGATTTCCTCAGTATTACGGAATGAAGCAGCCATTACTTGTGTGTTGTATCCATATTTCTTGTAGTAATTATAGATACTGGTAACACTCTATAATTTATATCTTATTCAAACAATGATATAAAATATATACCAAAACTCCTGGATCATCATTTCTCGTATAAGTCTTTTGATCAGTATTCTTCACGAACCAGTCCATAATTCTTCCAACAAATGGTGAGATCAAAGTAACTCCAGATTCGGCACATGCAACTGCTTGCTCAAAATTGAACAAAAGTGTCATGTTACAATGAATTCCGTGTGTCGCTTCCAAAAACCTGAAATAGATTTTTTTTTAAATAAAAAGAACTACTATAAAGGTTGTATACTTCGCCGCTTGAATTCCTTCCCATGTTGAAGCCAATTTGATCAAAATTCTTTGTCTTGGAATACCTTCCTTCTCATATTGTGCAATCAATCCAAGTGCTCTGTCGATAGACCCTTGAGTGTCGAATGATAATCTAAAATTCATATATTAAAAAACGTTCAAATTAGAGGTTCAAACCTAGCATCAACTTCAGTAGAAACTCTTCCTGGAATTGTCTTCAAAATTTCTTTTCCAAAAACAATAAAAAGACGATCCATGGCGGCTTGAAGAACATGTTCGCGTCCGTTAGCGTGCTCTTTGGCATAAGTGATAGATTCGTCGATCAAGCTAGCATATTGTTCCATTTTAGAAGCTGCCAAGATAAGCGATGGGTTAGTGGTGGCATCAGTTGGTTGGAATTCCTTGATTGCTGAAAAAGGAATTACTTGATTTCTGAAATTACATCACACCACTAATATAATATCTACCATGTTGAGGTACCCCCAACATGCTTTCACGGTACTTTTTATTTTAAGTGTTTTTTTTAAACATTCAATTCAATTAAAATTCAAACATGTGAATTGTAGAAATTGATGAACAACTAATTATTTTTCGAAAACAAAAACTTAATGTTACAGAAACACTTTACTTATTTTGTTATGACAGCAACATTTTTAAATTTGAAATAAAAACCAACTAACCGTTAAAATCTCCAGTATCCGCCACAACAACCGACGCTTTCTTGAGTTGCTCCAAAACCGAGACCATTTTAATTTCGTTTGATTTCTTATGTCACTTCTTAAAAATTCAAAATGTGGTCAAAACGTTTTCAATTGATTGATAAGATAACATTTCGAAAAGAACGAATAAACTGATCAGTGGTGCGACAAAACCATTCGATTTTCTCCCTCTTTTGACAACAAAAATCATTAAAGAACAAAAAATGTTTAATTGAAACAAAAAAAAACGGGGGGTTTCAACAAATAATGAGAATAACAACATGTAACCGAAAAACAAGAAAATTTTCTATGCAACAATAACAACAACAAAAAAAACAATCATTGGTGTATTAACAATTTTTCTAAAACTAAAATAAACGATATTTAAAAACAAGTAAAATTTTCAACAAATTAGGCATATTGTGTCGTCATTTCAAACCACTGACGGATCGATTCGGCAATTACTGAAGGTAACTGTTGGATCGATTTTACAATTGCATAGAACGGGAATGGGAATAGAGACAAATATGGCGTGAGAACCTAAAAATAGTTTTATATTTTGTACTATCGAGATAATTCGATTATGAAGGTCTGAAAAGTGTAATTTCGAAAATTTTATCATTTTCTAACCCAAAACTTTCAACGGATTGCGAAAACAAACGAAAAATCAAATATTAAAAAAATTTTTCGTTTCACGGTTTTCTTAAAAGAAACTTACTACTTTTCCATCCTTGAATGATGCAACCGATAATTCTTCGATTGACTTTTTACCCGAATCCAAAATCACAAAAAGTACAGTAACTCCTTGAAGGGCAGAGTAGAGGGCTCGTACCTTAAAAGCACAAAAATTTATAAAGACTGGCGAAATCAGATTGAGAAAAAATCGATTTTCTACGAGATTCAGATATCGGATCAATAAAATTAAGATTAATTCGAAATTTAAATTAAATTAAAACGTTTTCATTCACCTTATCAGCGCCATGAGCTAAAGTCCCTCTTCCATCAGAAATAATGATCAACATTTGTTCCGAAGTGGCCGTTCGAATTTCATCCAATTGTTGTTTTGCATTCCTCAATAATAACAACAAATCCGTCTTGTTCTGCTCAAATGTAAGCTGTTTGAGCATTTCAACACTGCTCGATGCTGAGGCTTCACCAAATGGAACGATTGTTGTTACGTCCGCACCAAATGAGCATACTGACACTCGTCCAGCATCACATCTTGAAAATAAAATTTCACGACGTTAAAAAACTTTAAATGTTACACTACTTTGAGCAAAATTATATTTAAATTTATAAAAAAGTATAAAAACAAACCTGCGCAGCGCATCTTCCACAATACAAACCGATTCGCATGTAACCTGGTGAATTCCATTTTCATTCATGGAACCAGAATCATCGACAGCAATAAGTATCTGGAAATTTACATTTAAAAACGTTTTGCACCAAAATCTCCCTACTTGATACTCTCTTTGCGCCTTTTTCGTTCTTCTCATCCAAATCCGATCTTTCCTATACTCACTAGCAATATATGGAATCAATCTTCGCATATTTAACCGTTTTCCACTTCGATAGTCACCTCTGCAAAACATCACATTTTTAATAAATCGTTGTTTCTTTTTAAAAAAACATACTGCATCTTATTCGCTCGCTGCGGTTCTAAGATAAGTCTCAAATTCTCCGCCAGTTCTGCAGCCAAAATTCCAACCGTTCTCGACATCGCTGCCCATTGTTCGTCAGCTTTTTCATTTGTCGATTTCTCGACAGCTAGTTCATTTCGTTTCATTTCTTCCGACTCATCGCACAATCCAGTGACCAGTTCTTTTGTCGCTTCTTCAACCAATTGGTACATTTCTTGTCCAGCCAAATGAATTTGAGCTTCTTTGGTTTCGGTAGCGTTTTCATCTTCAACTTCGCCTCCCTGAAAAGAATTCGACAATTACTATTTTTTCCATTCTAAACAATAGCAATATATTTCAAAAAAAAATGCTCAAAAAGTGTTTTTAAATAGAAAAAGGCAGCGGAAAAATATCGTCGAAATTAAAGAATATTTGATTTAGAAACGTTTCTCCAGCGGGACTGTACTAAATAAACAAACACAACGGGTATAGTTTTAACTTGTTAATTTTTTAAAATTGTGTTTCAATGTTTACATTCGCGGCAATGACCAAAAATCCCGAGAGGTTAAAACTGGTCCGATGTGAAAACCAAACCACGTATTTTTCGGAGAAATGAAATATCGCTAACCTCTTCACCCATCTGATCAGCGACCCCTTCATCCAACTTCCTTCTCTTTTTGTCCTTCCTCTCTTCTTGCTCTTTCCTCTTCTCATTCTTTGTCTGCTTAGCTTCTTCCAAAGTTCCCCTGCCAATCATTTGTCTTTCCGAAACTTCTGCATTCTCCATTTGCTGACCATTATCATTCTCTTCTCCTTCACCCATTTCGGCATCTTCCTCGATAATTTCCTCATCATTCTGTGTTGCCAACTGCCTTTTCTTTTCCTCTTTCTGATCATCATTCTCTTCATCTTCCTTTTCATCCTCCTCACTTTCTTTTTCTTTTGCCTTCTCTCCATCACCATCCTTTCCATTAGGATCTGATCTACTCTTTCCTTCTCCTTTTTCCTCATTATCCTCTTCTTTTTCATTCTCATCTTCTTCTGCCATTCCGCCATCGGTTTGGTCATTCTTTTCATCATTTTCCTTCTTTTCTCCACCGGTTCCTTGTTCCATCTTTTCTGCGTCATCCTCTTTTTTCATTTCTTCATCATCTTTCGCATCGTTCAGATCGACATCTTGATTTTCCTCCTGGCTTTCCTCTTCACCTTCCCCTTCAATTGCATCGTCATCATCATTTTCTTTATCAGTTTCATCACCATCATCGTCCATGTTTTCCTGATCCGAGTTGTCGATTTCATCCATATTTTCATCTCTGTAAAAATTTAGACAAATTAAAAGATGAACTAAAATATAAATTTTCTTTAAAACCCTACATTTCATCTTCATTATTTTTCGTATTCTCTTCCTTCGTCGCCTCCTGATCTCCATCCTCCCCATCATCTTCCCTCTCTCTTTCATCAACATTCTCTTGTTCTTCTTCCTTTTCATTCTCCTCGAGATCTCCATCTTTCTGCTCTTCTTCCTGATCCTTTGGCTGTGCATTATCTTCTTTTGCCACCATTTCATTCGTTTGATCATCCGCTCCATCTTGTTCCTGATCCATGTTCTTTTGCTGATTCTCTTCCTCATTTTCCTCTTCTTCGTCCCACATTTTTGGATCCAGCTGCTTTTCATCTTCTTCTTCAACGTCACCAATTTGATCTTCGACTTCTGGTTCTTCATCTTCAGAATCCTGTAGGAATTTTATTGTTCATAGAAGATATTTTTTGTCATAACATGTGTATTGACGAAAGGTGAGACAGAGCTCATTTTCGATAATATTCCTATAAATTTTTTCTCAAAAAATGTGTAAGATGAGCTTGAAACCTCTAGTTGTCATTTTTTGGCTTCTTTATAAGTTTTTTCCATGATAAAATATTGTACCCAAAATATTAATAAGAAAATAATAACCCACCCCATCATTCTCATCCTGCTGATCACCCTTCTCATTTTTGTCAATATCCTGCAAATCTTCCGCAAAATCATCTTCCATGTCAATCGGTTTCTCGTTATCATTCTTTGCTTCATGCTCCTCCGAATCAACCGGTTCCTCATCCTCCAATCCTTCAATCTGCCCGGTTTCCTCCATTTCATCCGTCACATCCTTTGCATCCTTCGCCGTTCCACCTTCTCCAATTCCACCACCTTCACCACTCTCATCCGTTTGCCCATCTCCTGTTTCTTGTTTCCCTTCCTTCGGAATCGTGTTAACATATCCTTTCTCGAATAAGTGGATGGAAAGCGATAGAATCGCGTGGTAAAGCTCACAAAACTGCGCTAAACAATTTGAAACGTATCCCAGCGAATTTTGTATCACTGTTGATACAGTTTCAGCCAATTTTGCCAAAACTCTTAAATTTTTTCGTGTTACTTCAGCATTCGAATGCTCATCGACAACGGAATTCAATTCATCACACAATTTCTCAATTCCAGCCTTTTGAATAACTTCCATTACTGCATTAATCTTATCAATAGTTTTCATCTCCTCACTTTTCACTGTTCCATTTCCAAAATGTTCAATTCCTTTGAACAAGTGTTGAACCACCAACAAAATCGCGTTCACATCAGTGTCTTTCTCTTCAAAATCTTCGGAAATTTTCAAATGTTCAATTTCCTGTTGAATAATCGATGCAGTGTTCAAAATGGCTTCTTTCTCAACATCGAAATATCCATCAAATTCTTGGCAATCACTTGAAATTTCCTTCAAATCTTCACAAATCTGATTTTTCCAAGCAAAGTAGTCGTCTCTATTTACAATTCGCTTGTTCTGGATATTTTTATTCACTTGTTCCAAGTTTTTCGCCAAAATTTCCATTTTTCTTGACCATTTGGTAAGTTTAACAACGATTTCATCGCTTTTGCACGATTTCGACAGCGGGTGAAGATATTCTTTTGTTTTAACATCGTCTGAAAATAGGAATTTTAAAAAATTATTTTGTAAATAACAAACATAGCAATTTAAATCATTTCTAATCTTTTTAGGGAATATTTAAAAAAAAATGATGAAATATCGAGAAAAGGTTTAAAAAAACATTCTACTACTCTTTGAAACTTTAAATTTGATTTTTTCAACAAAGTTTTCATACTTTAAAAACATTACCTTCCACTCTTTCAGGAACATTTTCAACCGTATTCCGAATACTTCCAACCATCACCAAAATCGTTTTAAGTCCGTTCTGAACTGTTTCAAACTTCATCTGAACACATTCCATCTCAATAATCCATCCATTCTCTTGATTTCCGGCCAAAATCTCAATTTCTGCTGAACACTTGCCAATCTTCTCGGCTGACTTTTTCCAACTCTCAATCTTTTTCTGCGAGTCTAACATCCAGTTCATTCCATATTCAACAATTCCGCTCAAGTGTTTTCGTGTTGAGACGCCGATTTGTTGATCAATTTTATTGGATTTTCGAATAACGACATTTCTACCAGCGGCGCAGATGCGAATCGATTTCTGAAATATCAAATAAAAATGTTTTTTAATTATCGGATTTTCGCAATTGTTTTGCTTATCCATAACATTAACAATGGGCTTAATTCGCATTATTTGATTTAAATGTAAAATATAATGTTTTTGAAAATAGTACCTCACAGATTCCCTCGTTCACAACACCAATCAAACTCGTTCTATTGATGTCTTCCTGAAGCAAAGTGACTGCTTTTCTAGCATTCAATCCAACCGCCTGTCCTTCTTTGATAACCATCGCAACTCGCCGTTGTCTGGAATTTCTCGCATATCCTTGCTGCTTCTCTTTCTCCTCGTCCTCTCCAACATAATTGATCATTGTCCGGCATTCATCATCTGCCGCTTTCGTCTGTTCCGTCAGTTCCTCCAATTGATTTAAGTCACAAAACAGTTCAATTTTCTCCAAAATCTTCGATGAAAACTTTTTAACTTGTCTCAATCTTTTCATCATTTCTTCGTCAGAACCTTCAGAAACATTAATTTCGTCTTGGTTTGTATCTTGATCGAGCACAAATTTTTTCCATTTCTCAACTTGTTGAAGAACTTCAAAATCTTGATCAACTTCAGCCTTAATGGCGTCTTTGAATCGTCGAACAATTTTGTACAGTTGTGAGTGAGCTTTTGCCGATGAGACTTTGATGTTCCATAGGTTTAAATCGTTGTATTTTACCACTTTCAGATAATCTTTCAAACTTCGTTCGGCAGGTTCTCTGGAAATATTTATTGTAGTTTTAATTTTTAATAAAGTGATACAATAATATGTAATTTCAGAAAAAAGCCTCACCTTGCTTCCTTCAATCTCTTCTCAACCTTTTCCATAAAAATGCCAAAATGTCTAGCTGCCGATCTCAACTGCTCTCCAAGCACCACTTTCCCACCGATCTGCGCCCATTTCGCCAAAGCTTCAATCGTCTGAACTCTTGTCGAAAAATCAACCAATGTAGCGTTATGCATCCATTCCACACTCATCGGAATAATCGCCGCCTCTTTTTCAACAGTATCAGCGGCGAAAAGCGAATCAAACAGTGGAAAAGCAACTAATTGAGCCTTTTGTTTCGTTCCATTTTCACAATTCTCAAGAAGTGTCGACCAGCAACGAACTTCCATTTTCTTCCATTCAACAAGAAGTCGCCGAAGATCTGATAATGGATCGCGAAGCGAATTCGTCTTATCTGCCATCATTTCCCATTGTTCGCAAATTTCTAGAAATAATATATTTGAAAACCGAAATCTAAATTTTAAAGCGAGTATCACCAAGCAATTACTTACCAATCAACGTCTCCAACTCTGTCGCCAATTTAATATGAGGAATAGCGACTGAAATAGCAAAGAATTCGTCAATCGTTGTCAAAATCGTTTTCAATGATACTACTTCAGGCCAGCGTTCTAGAACTTCCTTCGTACGACGTGCCAAGCGTTCCAAAATAAGTGCCAATTTTCGACATTCTTTCAGCGATGAATTTCTGTAGACGTCAAGAATTTTGCCATCGTTGTTTTCCGTTTCATCGTCAATTAGACCATCATGTGATGCTAATGTTTCGAACAATTTTTGGTCACCAGCTGCAACGTTGCTTTAGATTATTTTATAAGCATCATATTAAACTTCTTACCAATACACTGAGAAATATTTAAATTATTCAATGGAACATGTCCAATTTCAGTCATCACATATCTCATCCATGATTGTGCCATTTCATACCTGGCTTCCGATGCTTTGCGATTGACTGGATCAACAAGTGAACTGAAAATATTCAAGAATTATTTTTGATCCAAGATCAAAAATCTACCTTTCTCTTTTCTCAATCGCTTCCAACAACAATGAAAGTTCTGAATCTTGCAAAACTTGCGTATCAATCTCTTGTTTCGAGAAAAACTCTTCAATGTCCAACTCATCTTTCTCCTCTTCAGTTTTTGTTCGATAAACGAAATCCTTCTTGTCATCTCTTCCAATGTTATGATCATACCTATGTTTCTGGTTAATTTTCTGTAGATTATAAGAAAAAATACCATTTTTTCCATTGCTGCCTCGTCCACTGAATATCGAAAACACTTTCCGCATTGTTCATTTCAATTCTATCCAATCTCTTACGAATAACCGAAGTTTTTAACAACAATGGCATTGGAGACGAGTCGCGTACTGCCCAAGTTGATACCTGAGCTGACGCTAATCCAAATTCCGACGGATTTGTGCTCAACATTCTCGGGAACATGTACGAAACTTCGGCGTTCATCCGTTTTGCTTGTTGTTGGAATGTGAAAGCAATTTCGTTGAGTCCGATTTCAATGAGTAAAAGTCCGGCGATGAATGGCATTGAAACATCGATAAACGAGTCAAACTTTCGGAGAATAGCCTGAAATTAACGATTTTTTAATGTGCAAACGAAAATTACTAAAATCTGATAAAATTATTTAATTTTTGAATGTTGACATGTAAAGCTTAAACAAATTCTGTTGCAACATTTTGATTATTGTCGTCTTCCCCACTTGTTTTAATTAAAAAGTAACAAACCATTCTAAAATTATTCGCACTCATTGAAAACGACTTAATCCTTGCCAACCGAATAGACATCTGTTGTTCATTCAATCCAGTTTCTTTCGAGCTAGTTTCAGCATCTTTAACAGCATTTTTCGCCACCTCCATAAAAGACAACATCTCAGCACAAAGTGAATTATATTGTGCCGCCGATTGTCGATGAACTTGTTGATTCTCCACATTCAAATGTTCTTCTGATTCCTGCTCCAATTCCGACAACTCTTCTTTCAATTCTTGCATCCTTCTGATAATCGGTTGATCCGATTGCAAATCACATTCATGATTTTGTCTTGAAACAATCCTTCTAAACTCTGACAATAGCTTCAATTGCTTCTCAACAATTCTTTTTTTCGCTCTGATAAATAGCACTCGTTCCTCTTCAAAAATAACTGGATCTAGCGTCTCTTTTGGAGGAAGTGCATTTTTCATCATCTCCATTCCAGTCTCAACTCTTCCAATCCAAAAATCCCCAACTTTTCCACTTTCAGCCCATCCTTCGATACCTCTACCAAAATTGCTCATCGCCAAACTCAAATTGTTTCGAATTTCTTGACTATTGACAGCCAGGCGCCATAACTTCTCGCGCAGTTCTCGGATCGGAAACTTTTGTAAATGTGCGATACTCAAATTTGACATTGTTGGATTGTAATTGAGTGAGGCGAAGAATGCACGAGTAGCAAGACAATGTGCGCCACCTGATATCGAGAAAAGGTCAGATACCCTGAAAAAAAGCAGATATTATTATTATTATTATTGAGGTACTCAAAACTTCAATAATTGTTTATTTTTAAAAAAATAAACTTACAAAATAACATTTCCATCATTTTCAGCAGATTTGGCCATTTCTGCGCAAAAAGTAGCAGCTGTTCGAATCCAGCGGGCTTTCGTTTCATCGGTCCAATGAATTCCAGTGTAAACATTGGAAGGTTTGAAAATTGTATTGCTCTGAATCCAAAACTTCATAAATATATTATCATAAAAAGGAAAACAAATCACCTCATCAACCTGCCCAGTGCTTAAAAACTCATACAAAGCTTCTACACTTTCGACAATTTTCGCTGAAATTTCAACGGCTGATGCTTCAATTTTTCGATGTTTCTTTGCTTCTTCTTCTTCATCATCCTCATCAATTTCCTTCATTTCTACATCTTCGCCTTCTCCATTCTCCGCCAAACATTCTTCCAATTTCTGCAGGAAAATTCGAGATTGTTCAGAATTGTCGAATGGTCTCGCAATTGCCCAATTCCTCCACCGATTAAGATATTCGTTAACAAAAACTTCATATGATTCTGATGTCCATCCAACGTTCATTTTTTCAAATACCGATGACAGCGAAGAAGGTCTGAAGATATAACCATTTCTAAATAATGCAACTTAAAACTTGTTTTTTTAATTCCTTCAAAAAATTCCTTCTATTCATTAGTTAAACTAATCTTTCGAAAAATTCACAATTTCAAAAACTCACAGTTTAAGCTGATTCGTTCTCTCACTCTCCTTTCTTAAATCATTCCACGCCAGATAAATAGCCGCACATCCAGTTCTCGTCGACAATTTTCTTCTAGCGGCAGCAATTAACAGCAAAAATGACAAAGAAATTGAAAATTGTTGAGATTCGTCTTTACAAATGAACATTTCTTTTCTCCAGCATTCGATAATCGACGTAACCATTGATGAGATCAATGGCAGGTTATTAAACGTTACATCGCATGTTGCTAATTCGTCTGAAAATTGAGATTAAAAGTATTTATATTCTGACAACCTCAAAAACTCACATTTCGTCATTGTTTTGCTCAAACTTTCTGCCGACTGTTTATCGACTTGAACTTTTCCAATCAACTGAAGCATCCATTCGAAAACCACAACACTTGTGTACTTTTCAATTTTTTTCCGAGAATTTGGAGCATTTGCAAATCTGGCGTCAATCAAATGTTGATTCCCAAGCACATCAACAATTCTTCTTCCAATCGCTTCAAATACCTGTTCACCGATAAATTCCTTCATTTCATCCGTTTCCAGCATTTCCTGTGTACTTCCTAGTAAAGTCATTAAAGTCGCCTCGACGTTTGCACATTTCACCATTTTCGCAGCTTTCTGCCATGCTCCAATCATCCACTTTCCATTTTCTTCGGAAATTTTTGAGATATTTGGTGGCAATAAAGATGCAATATCATCATCCATTAGTTCATCTTCATCATCAACAAATGTTTCTTCCATTCCAACAAGTTTACAAGCAACTGCTGATGAGAAATTCTGTCCATTTTCCGCCAAAAGTACACTTAAATGTAGTTGTTGTTCCGCTGTTAACGATCTTGCAATAACTGAACTCAATTCATCAGAAACTTGCGGATTCACAACAGCTTTAATATCAGACGGCGAAGTATTCCACCTAAAATTCATTTTCAGAAAAAATAAATAATATAAATTGTTTTCGTTACCTAGTATTTTCATCCATACATATCTCAACACTTCGATTCCTCATCGCTCTAGAAATTTCGCCAACGTTTGCGTCCATTGAAAGAAAAACTCGGAATTCCGGATGTGGTTCAAGAGGTTCGTAGGAATTTTGACGTTCGGCAACGACTAGCTTTCCACCGCTTTCCAAACATGAATTTAAACGATCCAAAACAGCCGCACTATAACAAATTTGTAATTTTTAGATATCAAAAATCTGTATTGAAATACCTGCACAAATTAACATCCTCAATCAACAACCAATGCCCTTTCAAATAAGCATCAACGAAAACCGAATCAATCCATTCAAATCTCATTGAACTTCTTTTTGCTTCATCAACAATATCTCTCAATACTTTGACTACATCGGCTTTTCCTTTTTCAACAGCAAACAATTCCAAGATCGCTTCCAATTCAAGTAAATCATTACATTCTTCTATTTTAGCTTTCAGCTGTTTGTCTTTGATAACTTCCAAAAACTTCGTCTTTGCTTTCGGAAGAGCTGTATCATCGACCACTTGTTCATACGATCCAATCAATTCTTGCGCATCAGTGTCCGAATTCAATGCAATCGTTCTTATTATTTGTCCCGTCAATTCAGCCAAATTCTCAATAATACTCCGTTTTCCAGAATTTCTTGGTGCAACTAACAAAGTCAGCCAATTCATTTGAACACATGTCGCAATTTGATGCATAATTGTCATTTGTGAAGGCAACAATTTATTCAGATTTTCCATATTCTGTTGTTTTTCCTTTCGTTTCAGTTCAACTTTCCCAATTTTCACAACTTTTCTGTCAATTGTAAGCATAACAGGTGGATATGCCAATTTCTGATTCATCGTTTTTTCATAAATCGATCTTAATAATTCGCGATCTTCATCTTTTCTCATCCGACTGATATAGACAATCTCGAAAGCTTCGTCAAGGTTTTTGTTCTGAAAAATGTGCATTTTGTTAATTTATAATTATTGATTTGAAAAATGTCTCAAACTACAAAATATATTCAAAAATTCACTAAAATTGTAAATTGCCTTCAAACTAACCTTCGAACCAAGTTCATACCACTTGAGCAAATCTCTCAAATTAAAAGAATGAGGTCCACCGGAAAATGTTCCCTTTTCCGATTCATCTGCACATCGCTGATTAATCAAAACCATAATTCTTCTTTCATCAGAAGTAAATAGATTTTTCTCATCAACTCCATTCAAAACAATTTCAATGTCTTCTTGTGTCAAATCATTGGTGTAAATCTTAAAAAAACACTTTTTTCTAATCAAGAAAGATATTTCAAAAAACTCACATTCGTGAATCGATTCACAAACGATTTGGGTAATGCTCTTCTATTTCCACCCTGTGTTCTAGGATTCTGACAAGCGAAAAAGCGACAAGATGATGTTGAAGGAATTTCAAATGATCTGTTCAATTCGGCAATGTACAGTATTCTTCGATGATCGAAACATGCGTTTAAACCTTCGAGAACTGACTGGGACGCGAGATTCATCTGGAAATTAATTTTTTGTTTTAATTTTTGAAAATTATAATTTCGAAATAGTTTTTAGGATGTTTTTTTTTCAAAATCAAATAAATTTCTTTATTACTGTCTCACCTCATCCAACAAAACCCATTCTCCATTCTTGATGGCTTTCAAAACCGGTCCATCTTCCCATCTGAAAGTCATTGTTCCATCCTCTGTTAACATCGGAACATCACTTCCAAACAAGTCCGACAAATCAGTCTGATCACTCAAGTTTAACCGGGTGATCGGATTTCCAGTCAATTGTGCCAACGCCATAACAGTTGACGATTTTCCGCATCCTGGCGCACCTTCCAATAAAATCGGCTTATTAATCAGTAAACCTCTGGCAATACGATAAAAGTTCTCTGAACAAGTTGGAGCGCTTAGAGAAAATGCTTTCGGAATTTTCGTCTTCAATGGTCCGTATTGAACTCTCAAGTGTCCAATATCCAAATGTTCCATGGCTATATTAATATTAACACTTGATTTTGATGCAATCAGAAAATCGGAAAACGAGGGCGGTGAGCTTTCAGTTTCAACAAGTTGGTGATGAAGCTAAAAATCGATTCATTTTTAAAAAATCATTAATAAATAATCTTTACCATTCGCAACGCCTCTTCAAATACTAAATTCGGATCAATTCTCAATCTTGTTGTCAAGCCAGCTAAAGAATCCAAAAACACTGCACATAAAGCATCTTTAATCGCCGTGTTCTGTTCAATATTTGCATTTCTTGCTGATGAGTATAGTTCAGCACATGCTACAACATCACGAACTGACGGAGCATGACGAAACACATGAGAGTATTTCTCGAAAAATTCAATAATCCATGCTACAATTGATCTCGCTGGTTTCGATGGGGAAATCTGAAAAATTAATTTATTTCGACCTTATGGACAGAAAAAGCTCACTCTTGCTTCATCTCTTGTTGTTTCCGATTTCGCAAGTCTTTGATCGAAAATGGTGATTAATTCCGAAGATGTGTAATCACTTGATGTCCAAACTTCTGTGAATCTATTTCGGAGAGCTTTAGAGAGCTGAAATCAATAATTTTTCTTTATAATTTAATTAACAACTAAGAATTTGTTGAAAAATTTGTTCCTTGTTTCTAAATTAAAAAAAAACCGAGAGGTCCTAATTCCTTGAAAATAGAAAATAAACCGACTTAAAAATGATATTTGGAGCCTAAATATCTCAACAAAGAAAAATAACAATTAATCACCTCTTTTTTACCATAATCCCCTCCCGGATTCATAGTAGCAATCATTTGAAACCCATCTCTTGAATGCACCAACTGTGTTTCTGTTCCAGCATCCGATAATAACAATGTTCGATCTTCCTCAAACAATGGATTCAACCTCTCCAATACCGAATCCTCAGCCAATGAAATTTCATCAACCAATAGCGGTGCACCATCCCTCATAGCCGAAATCACAACACCATCCGACCACTCAAATCCACCATCTTGTTTGGGCCGCAATCTTCCCAACAAATCAGCAGTTTCCGTTTTTTCGTGACAATTGATACTTCGTAATTTTCCGCGTCCAACAACTTCAGAAAGTGTGGTTTTACCACCACCGGTTTCACCAACCAAAAGAACTGCCTCATTTCGAATCCATGCTTGTTCAGTCAACGTCAACATTCTGCGCATTCCGAGTGTTAACACAACTCCATCGGTTTTAACATCTTTTGGCATGTATGGGGAATCCATTGCAAAAAGTTTATCTTTCTGAAATTAACTTTTAAAATAAACTTTTCTCTAATCATTTACCTCAATCTTTCTCTTGATAACCTTCTCCAAAGCCTCTAAAACCGTCTGCTCATCATTCTCATTTCTACACCTTCCACCCAACAAGAAATACCCATGATTCACTAAGATCTGTAGCCAATCATCAAAATTAGCATCAGTTGTCATTCTCTTCGCCCATCTGAACACATCTCTCAATGTCATGAGTCCATCCCTTGCCGAGAACAATCCGGAAAGGGATCGTCGGTTTCTCAATTCGTTTAAAACTTCAATCATTTTATTTGCCGCTGATGGAGGAACTCCACATCTTGCACACACCATTTCAGATAATTCGTCCATTGGGAGATGGTGGAATTTGAGAACAATGAAACGTGACATTAATGCCCTTGAAAGTCGCTTCCTTCCCGAATATGATCCTGCAGGATTTTGCGTGGCAAATAGTCGGAATCGCGGATGAGCTTTGATTGTTTCATTAATTTCAGGAACAAATAGTTCACGATTATCGTCCAGAAGCTGGAAAAGAGTATTATCATTAAAAAATATTTTTTTCGATAATAAATGCGAACAAACCCGATTCAACGCTTCAATAACATCCGTCGGCGCCAAATTCAATTCATCAAGAATAACCCACGAGCCATCTCTAACAGCTTGAACTAAAGCTCCCTCTCGGAAAACAAGTCTTCCTCCAGAATCAGCAACATATGATCCCATGTATCTGAAAATGTGTTCGATTATTAAATGCGTTTATTTTCAAGAACTCACTCTTGAACATCAGTATGCTCGTGATTATTAATCCTAACAATTCGATTTCCCGTCACTTTCGCCAAATGACAAACAATCGACGTCTTTCCTGCCGACGTTTCACCTTCCAACAAAATCGGAAACCTTCCACTACAAACAATTCTCGAAATCTCCGCTAGATTCGCTTTCACCGTTTTTGTTATCACATATTTTTTGTCTTCAGCCGGTAAAACGGTTCCTTTTTCAATGAAATATCCCCCAATTTTGACATAATCCTCGGATTTTTTTGGAACAGCCATTGAGGCAGTTGAAAACTTGAAAGTCGATTGGATTTTCGAACGCATTGTTGATTTTTCATCAGTTTCTAGATTAGTTAAAAAAGCCATGGACACAGCTTCATAAATACTCTGCTCCACACTTCCAAACATATTATCAGCAGTGAACAGCAAAGCACGACAAAGAGTTCTCAATGAATAACTCGCGGGGAACATTTGTTTCGCTTGCATATAGAATTTCACCAAATTCTCAACATTAGCTTGTTGCAAAGTAGGCAAATAGGCTGAAACAATAAGGGCCAATTGATGTGGATCATTTGTTTCAGAAACGAAGAATTCAGTGAACCTAAAAATTTAGAGTATTTATTCTTATTTAACTTTTTTTTTACTTTGTTCGAACACCAGGTGGTAATCTCCTTTTACCAGCATCGGTTGCTGGATTCATACAGGCAAAAAGCCGAAAATTTGGATGAGTTCCAGATGCTGAAAGTGCATGAACAATTGCATCTAGACATTCTGGTGGGGCCAAATTGATCTGAATAGTGATTCATGGATTTTAAAAAAATAGTTTTTGAAAGAGAAAAAAAATGGAAAACCGCGATATGGAAAGTTTAAAATTTTTCAAACAGTAATTGTTGCTTTTACAGCCAAAAAAATAATAAAACATGGAAATTCAAACCTCATCAACCAACAACCAATGACCTTTTTCAGCCGCTTCCAAGACTGCTCCTTTCTGTAATGCAAACGGTGCAGCTCCCTTATCAAGTCCTTCTTGAATTTGTCGAGCTCTCACTAATAACTCAGCCCATCTTTCATCTTTTTTTGTTCCTCTTGCCAACGCTTTTTGTGCAGTGGTTTGAACAAGACTCAAATAATCATGAAATCTTCCGGAAGACAAACATTTTTCAATATTATCCAAGAATTTCTGATTTTTTGTAATGTCAAAATTATCGCTGAACACTTGCATATAAAATTTTGTGAACGGTTCCATTAAACGACCGATGGTAGTTGGCTTGTAACTGAAAATTTTGGTTTTGGAGGAATCAAGAAATAAATTGCATTTTTACCCTTGAATAAGCTCATCTGAATCAGAAGTCGGGCTAACATTAACAACATCCAAAGTAACACCAATCAAATCGGCAACTGCTTGAACTACAGAAGTTTTTCCGACTCCTGTTTCTCCGACAAGTAGAAGAGGTTCGTTATGAGAAACACATAGTACAATTCTTTCCATTAATTGAAGAACATCTCTGAAATTTTTTATTTATTTTTTAAACATTAGAACTACTTGAAAATGTATTTACCTAGTATGTCCTAATCGATGTCTACCAGTTTTGATCATTGAAACTTTTCTCGGTAATTGTGCTCGACCGACCACGACACTTTTATCGTCATATTTTACATCCGGTTGTCTGATTGAAATATGAGTGTGAACACGATCCGGATTTACGTTTAATGGCCCAGCAACCTGGAGAACATGACTTGAAACGAATGATTGTTCTAAAAATCCTCACCAGATTACAAAGCTCTAATGAACGATCTTTCGTATCAGCAAGGCACCAAACATCAACCAATTCAGCAAAAGTGGATACATTTGCAGAAATATCTGGCAAACTATTCAAGCGAGCACACCCACGAAGAAAATCTCTGAAATAAAATCGATTGATGCGAAGAAACAATATTTGCTTTTTTTATGAAAAACGCGCGGTATTATTTTTTTTATTATTTATGAAAAGTATAAAATTTTTATTTTCAATCAAAATAATGTACACTATGCAAAAGAAGCAATTAGTGAAACTCTTATTCAAAACTATTGATAATTGACTAACCTCGATGTCAATTGCCTCGAATTCCCGGTTCCTGGAAGTCTCTCAACTTTTCGAAAAATAGAAATCAAAGTTCTTGTAAGATGCGAAATTCTTGGATATGCTTTTGATGCCAATCTTTTCAGTTCATCGTCGCTCAATTTTTCCAGCTTAATTCTGACTGGAATGCCATCTAGAACTGCCGCTTTTTTGCCTTTTCCGCTGAAAAATGTAAATTCTTCAAGTTTGGAAAACATATTATAACTCACGACATAGTAGCGACAATTCGAACGTCTTCATCAAATTTCATACTTTTCTCAAGATTCGAAGCATCAGTTTGACGATTTTCAGAAATTTCGACGATTTTTGAAATCACATCAGCGTTCGCTGTATCGATATCTTCGAGAAGTACAATACAAGGTGTTTTAAGCCATTTCGAGAACGTGGATTCTTTCCATACAAACTGACCCGCTACTTCCGTACAATGATATGAGCCGAAAAGAGTTTTGGAATCAATCTGATCACCCATTTGCATAATATTTAGAGGCAATTTCAGAATGTTTGATGCATATTGAGCGACAAAAGTTTTTCCACATCCCAAAGATCCTTCAATTATAGCAAAATGCCGATTTTTCAAAGCAGAGACTAAGTGATTTCCGAGGATTTCTCGCGTTGGAAGAATCTCCAAAGAAATTTCTGAAAAAAATTGTTCAAAATCAACCAAAAGTAAAAAAAATCACCTTTCTCTTCAATGCTACTGGTGGCTTGAATAATTTCACAATCATCATCTAACAATCTCTTCTTTTGAAGAGAAACTTCGATAACGTCTAATTCTTCATTGGTTTTCGAAGCCGATAATTGTCTTTTTCTGGCTTTCTTCCTTTCCTTGCTTTTATTAACCATTATAATTAATAGTACCCTGAATTTATAAAAATTTTTAGTTTGATAAAACGCGAAAAAATATAAAAATTTAGAGAAAATAGGAAAAAAATGTATTTTTTTGAAAAAAATAATATAAATTCCGATTGCGCAAGCCGAAGGGACACTGGCGCTTTTGCGGTGCAACACCGACTTTGGCAAGATTTCGAATTTCTCATGAAATTTCCATATACCGGCATGTACGACATGTCTTGGACTACTTTACGCATCTTTATTCCTGCAATGAATTGACAAAATAAAGTGTTTACCATTAAGTTTAAAAAAAGCTTATCAAAATGTTTTCCAAAGAATAATAATGTTTGGGGTTTTTTTGTTAATTTGTTAAATCATCGTATTTCTTGAAATGATCTTATTGAACATTCATTGCAAGGTCACGAAAAATACATCGTTTTGTTTTCAATTTTCAAAGTTTTTTCACGTTCAATAACTGTATTCAATGACATACTGACATACGTAATTTTATTGAAGTTATCTTTCAAGGTTATTAAAGGTATTAGCAAAAGCAACAAAAACTTTTTATAAATCCAAAATAGTTTTTCAAAAATCATCTCCACTACTTAAGTCTTCATTCTTCTCGTTGTTCTCCGAACTTTCCATCATTAACTCGGAATCTGACTGATCCTGACTCATCGTCTTTTCAAGCTTTGGTCGAGTTTGTTGAAGTGTTTGTTCATCAATTTCATCATCATCTTCTTCTTCATCTTCATCCGACATTCCAGCACCAACCATGTTTCCGTAAACTTTTCGGACCGCTGAAAATTATTTTTTTTCTCAAAAAGTGATTTTAAAAATCTCACTTCCACCTCTTTCAACCAACGGCGCATCTACTTCATCGTCGTTTATTCCAATACTGAAAATATTTATTTCAAAATGTTCAATTTTTTTCGAATAAAAAACAACTTACTCATTATTCTTCTCCTGTTCCAGACGCATTTTCTCAACTGAAAGACGCATAGCCTTCTCGTTCTCTTCCTGACGATGTCTTTCCGATCTTGCCAAGTCATCATGAACTTTTTTCAAATATGTCAAATTACGAAAGTTAAGAACGTACAGCTAAACATGTTTTTTAAAAGTTTTTTGTTTATTTCAAACCTGATAGAGTTGTTTCAAACGTTCCTCATATCTTTCAAACTCATCCATATATTGTGGTCGAAATGATTGAAGTTTTGCATATCTCTTCTGCATTTGTTCGTATTCCCGATTCTTACGTTCGATTTTCTCGTCTAATTCTGCTTCGTCGTTTGAGATATTATTCAGTTTTGACTGAAAATTCTTTCATATTTTGAACGGAAAAAAACTAAGCTTAAAATTGAAATTTTTTAGGTTTATCATTCTAGAGATTTCGAAAAATCGGAGAAATCGAGGTATTGATATATTTCTAGTAAATAAAACAATACAGAAAATATTATAGTTCATAAATCAAGTTATAACTAGACATTCGCTCGATTTGAAACCCAATGTATTTTTTTGATGAACTAATCATACCGATAATTCTTCAGCTTCCTGAGCCACCACTGTCACTGTTAATTGCAAAGTCTTTTCAGCTTCAGCCAAAGGAATTGCGCGACTTGCGGCTCGTTCATGCTGTTGTTCAATAAACTCTTGTTTTGACAGTAGTTCACTCAAAACTGAACCAGTCTCTGGCAACTGACTGGACAGTTGTCTGGCAATTCGAACCTCTTGCATTTTTGTAAGAACTTTTTGTTTCAGTTGACCCCATGCTGGTTGCATACCCTCTTGATCGGTGTCAATTCTAGCATTATAAAGAATCTGAAGAGCTGGAAGAAGTTCTTGAACCGCATGCCCATCTGCCTGAAATTAAGGAAAATTCATAGAAATTGATTTGTCTGAATAAAAATATTAATTCAATTTACTTGATATAGTTTTTTCGGGTTCATTTTAAGCCTCGAGTTCTGCAACATCAACATAACAGCCTGCTTAATGAACATCACCCTATCTTGTTCTGTTTCAATATTAGAACAATTTAATGAAGCTTCAGGTTCAAATCTGAAAAAAATAGATTTGACCACTTTTTTCGATTATTTTAACTTTTTCACAATCCATTCCAATAATTCTGCAACAAGTTGAAAATTAGGTGTCCGAAAATTTTCAATCGACATTAATCTTGGGTACCGAAGGGAACGTGTCATTTCACAAAGGTCTTAAAAGAAGCATTTCCAGTTTTTTAAAAAATGATTAAAACTTACTTCTCAACTCGCGGTACGACATCTGAAGACAAAAATATGGAAGTTTCGCTTTTCAATAAAATGTTGTTGTTATTTTCGTCTCATAAAATTGTCCGTTTCTATGGTAACCTCGTGGCACCAAGCAGACACCCTTTGAGGTATACGGTTGGCAATAAGCTATTGCGCTAAATGTGCAAACACAACGGCGCTATAGCGCACATTTAAAAAATTGTGGGGGTGTCGCCCTTCCCAATTTTTTTTCGATACATCAATTTTTTTTTGCGATTTTTAGTAATGGGTCTATTTCTGTTAGTAAATTGAAAAGTAAATTGGACGACAATTCCTCGTAACGTTGTTCGAAAGTATTAAAAAGGCAAAACTTACTTGTTTTCCTGAGATTTATTATTTTCTCGTGACATGAATAGTTCTACTTATACATTTCTCCGTGGCATGAAGAAAAATCGTTGTTTTTAGAATTAATTATATCTCATAAATTTATATATTTTGTTTTGAAATCGTTTATTTTAAAATATTTTATTTTATTTAATATTTCGTTTTCTAGATAACATCCGCCCTTCAAAATGGCTTTGCGAAAGTGTGGTAGTCTCTTGGCTTCTAAAGTTGCAGGAAGCTCAAGCAGAATGGCCTCGAGTAAGTTCTTAAGTTTTGTTTTTAAGAAAAAAATGAATTTTTTAATTTAAAAAAAAAACTAGTTGAGTCTTGAATCTTCAGCCATGACCGTCCGTGACGCTTTGAACCAAGCAATGGAAGAGGAAATCCGCAGAGACGATCGCGTTTTCCTTCTCGGAGAGGAAGTCGCTCAATACGACGGTGCATACAAAGTTTCCAAAGGTCTTTGGAAGAAATACGGTGACAGGCGAATCATCGACACACCGATCACTGAAATGGGATTCACAGGTTCGTAAAAAATCAATTTAGTGTGAATTTGCGTTCTTATTCAGGAATTGCTGTCGGAGCCGCATTTTCTGGACTCAGACCTATTTGCGAGTTCATGACCTTCAATTTCTCAATGCAAGCTATCGATCAGATGATTAATTCAGCTGCTAAAACGTATTATATGACTGCAGGAAGAGTAAGTTGTTTCATTTCATTTTTTGGTATTTTTAAAAGAAATCTGCAATATGGCACCATAATTGATAAGTTTTTGAACGGAAACATTTTTCACGAAATTGGACACATGTGTTGATAAGAATCATCATGATAAGCAACAACCATCCAGCGTGAAGAACATGTGATTTTCTTCAGGTACCTGTCCCAATCGTATTCCGTGGTCCAAATGGTGCGGCCGCTGGAGTCGGTGCTCAACATTCACAAGATTTTTCTGCTTGGTTTGCCCATTGTCCAGGATTGAAAGTTGTTACCCCTTACAATTCCGAAGATGCCAAAGGTCTTCTGAAAGCCTCTATTCGGGACGATAATCCGGTTGTTTTCTTGGAGAATGAAATTCTCTACGGACACTCCTTCCCAGTTTCTGATGAGGTTCTCTCCGAAGATTTTGTTTTGCCAATTGGAAAAGCAAAGATTGAAAGGTAAGTTTTCTTCACAACGTTGTTTTAAATAGATCGTTCGTGCTTCAAATTGTTCTATTGAAGTCTTCAAAAATAAATTTTTCAAAATTCCAGACCTGGTGACCACATAACCCTTGTTTCATATTCTCGAGGTGTTGAGTTCTCGTTGGAAGCCGCCAAACAATTGGAAGCGATAGGAGTAAGCGCTGAAGTAATCAATCTCCGATCACTTCGTCCATTTGACTTTGAAACAATCCGTCAATCAGTCTTCAAGACCCATCACATTGTTTCAGTCGAAACCGGATGGCCATTTGCTGGAATTGGAGCTGAAATTGCAGCTCAATTAATGGAAAGCGATGCTTTTGATCAATTGGATGCTCCACTTTTGAGGTATTTTTTTCAATTTTAAATCCATGATAGCTTATATAATCTTCAGGGTAACTGGAGTTGATGTCCCAATGCCATTTGCTCAAGCTCTTGAAACAGCCGCCCTTCCTAACGTCGATCACATCATTAAATCAGTCAAAACTAGTCTTAACATCGCGTAAATTATGATTAGTTTTCATTGTTTTTTTTCTAAATATTTCTTTTGTCTCAATTTGAACATAATTAGACATTTTACTTCTTTTCATCCGTTGAATATGCGCAGACTCATTTTTTTTCTGAAAATAGATTTTTCGAAAATATCCTAAAGTTTTGTATTGTTAGGTTTTAGGAGCTCCTCTTTTTGTTGTGGCAGATGTTTTTCTAGTGATTCAAATTCGAAAAAAATATTTAGAATTTTAAATAAAGTCGACGAGTAATATGCAATATATTAACCTTTAACCTAGCTTTAGAAATTTTCGAAAAATGAGATCCCTCTCTCTATCAACATCGATGTTCCCGAGGCGAAAAAAGGAAAAACAATGCCTGCTGCTGGAATCGAACCAGCGTCGCCACGGCCACAACGTGGAGTACTAACCACTATACTAAGCAGGCCGAGAGAAACGGCGATAATTCTTACTTATCTATCCTGTCTTGAACGGGGTGCGGGTGGCAACATGTCACCCTCACCCACATTAGCGTTCAATATAAATTTTCGCTTGATCAACAAAGACCGGAAAAAATGTTCTGGAAAAATACATTGTCTTTTGTCTCATTCATGGTTCAAAAGAGATGTCTGTCAAAAAAGAATTAGGTTATAATTTATATCGTCTACGTTTTGAATAGTTTCTGGGTAGGTCCATTCGAAAAAAAAAGTTTTTGTACCAAATAATTGCGCCCGAATATATTCTTCATTTATTCATTAACCAGGAGTCCCCTGCCGCTACGCGGCAAAACTCCTGGTCTACTGCTCGCCTTCGGCTTCGCTTTCCAACACGCCTGCGGCGTGTCGCTGTTGTTAAATTATTCTCAAAAAGGTTTCTTTTTGAGGTTCGAAATATGGTATTAAAATAGAAATCACAGATTTTTTAAAATTCCTTTAAAATTTCATAGGTTTTTAAGAAAAAAGAGAAATAATTATCTACACTTACATAACAGTTAGGAAAATCGCAAGAGGACGTTAATTTACCGTTTCTTCGGATTTCGCTCTCTTTAACCTAAACTCATCCTAATTTCCTAATAATAACGTTTTCTACGGCTCGCCTCCGGCTTCGCCTTTTACACGCCTTCGGCGTGCTGCTTCACTGAATTATTACATTGGCGATTTCACGCCTTCTGAAATAAGTTGTCGGGACCGAAATATCTGGTCATTTCTACCATACTAGTGACTTCCATACTATTTTCATACTACTGTACTTCCATACTAGTATACTTCCATACTAGTTGACTTCCATGCTACTTTTTTACTTCCATGCTAGTTTTTTTTACTTCCATGCTAGTTTTTTACTTCCATACTAGTTTTTTTTTCAATTTTTCTGGAAATTATCAGAAATTTGGTCTTTTCTTTCAGGCTATATTTTGCCTATAGTACTTTCAGGATATATTTAGCAAAACCTAATTGGAAAAGAAAACGGTATGGGTTTCATCTAATTTGTCATTGAAAATTGGAAAAGTATAATTTTTCACTATTAAAACAGAAAAAAAGAAAGCTTTATAGGACATATGATTTTTTGGCCAATTCTCAACAGCTACTTTTCACGTTTTCATACTATAGATTTATGTTTCAAGAATATGCTTCAAGTGATTCTCATTCTGAAAACAGCGTTTTTCATCTAGCTGATTACATATGCGAATGTTTTTTAAAAAAATGGCACTGTCATAATAACTCTTTGTGAGCAAACTTTTTTGATTTCCAGCTGCCCCTTGTTTTTAAAAGAGCAGCAAAATTCGAGTATTTCTGAAAAGGCTAAACATTCAATGTTTCAAATGCGATTTTAGAATAATTAGTATTAGTAAATAACATTTTACTATTCTGTGGCACTTCACTCACTCGAATATAACTTTTTTTTCAAAGCATTTTTGACTGCGGAAAAAAGTAGAACTTGTTCAATCGTACTAGAATAGCGTTTCATGACAAAGATTGATAATGCGAACATATGCTGGAATAAAAACTTCAGAGTTTATTTAACAAAACACACCAATTTTTTTTTCAAAACTGGAAAAATCAACTCTTCAAAAATAACAGACGCGTTTATAAATTTTTCCAGGTCTTTTTATTAGGCTACGAACTATCTAATTATTTCTTTCAAGGCGACGTTTTCGCTATCGAGGAAACCATCCTGCAATATACACGGTGGGATAAAGTGAACCGAAATTGTCATCACGAACAACGTGTTTGTGTGCGTACACAGTTACGACAAATTGCACACATGCAAAATTAGGAATTTTTTACAAATGGCATTTTAACGCCTACAACGAATGAAAATATGAAGTTTTTGCGTTAAATACATAAAGCACGGCTTAATCTAATTTTTTTCACTCCGAATTAAAAAATTGCGTCCCTGAATAGCTGAATATAACCCGTTTTGTGTAACCGTGCCGCACGATTGCAAAATGCCACGCCCTTAAAAACGCCCCTTTTTCTGTGTTCAATTTTTAATTGTCGTAGTGAATTTTCTTAGTTATAGTCGGTTCACTTTAGCCCACCGTGATATACTGTACATATTTAAACAAACTAAGTCGGGATCGATAGCGAAAAAAAAGGCAATATACTGTACCGAAAAGTAGTTGCTCGATCTTGTATAATCGAAAAATGCAAATTTTGTAAAACAATTGAAAAATAATGCAAAAAAAACAAGATATGATCAGAAACTGGGGAAAGAGACCCTAACAAAGTAAAATATTTAAACAAACTAAGTCGGGATCGATAGCGAAAAAAAAGACCTGCCTGTAAAATATGATTCAGGCAGGTCCAATTCTTTTTATATCGATATTACGACATTTGAAGCAAAAAACCAGGAATTTTCTTTAAACTCACCTTAATCATCAGCAATAACCGTTAGAATATGCAGGAAAATAAAATAGGACACGAATAATTTTCACAACAAAAACGGTGAAATATATACAGAGAATAACGAAAACCAACCAATTTAGGCCAAGAAATGAAAATAAAATAATGATTTTGTGTGTATATTTACACACGGGTCTCGGCGCACACACGAATACGGTAGCACAAGGTGGCGTGTGCAATGGCTTGTTGTGTGCCTTCCAAGAAAAATATTTCATTTCTTGGCCTAAATTGGTTGGTTTTCGTTATTCTCTGTATATATTTCACCGTTTTTGTTGTGAAAATTATTCGTGGTCTATTTTACTTATTTTCCTGCATATTCTAACGGTTATTGCTGATGATTAAGGTGAGTTTAAAGAAAATTCCTGGTTTTTTGCTTCAAATGTCGTAATATCGATATAAAAAGAATCGGACCTGCCTGAATCATATTTTACAGGCAGGCCTTTTTTTTCGCTATCGATCCCGCACGGGGTGGACGGTACGACACTCCGCTGTGTTTGTGTGTGCCCGGCAAATAGCAGTATAGCATTGTGGCGTGTTTATTTCAATTTTCTCGAGAAATTTCAATAACTTTTTTTTCAAAATTACCAGGATTATAGAGAAAAAAATTCTGCATCTTTTGAGACTACTCTTACTACCAGAATTTGCTTTTGTGCCGAGAAAATTCACTTTTAGACCTTAGAAACCTCATTACTCAAAAATTTTCAATAACTTTTTTTTTAAAGTTAGATATTCTTAATCAGCGTGTAAAATTCTATTGGGAAACATTTATCTCGATTCCAGAAAAACGTTTTCGAAAAAAAATTTGTTTGGTTTTTTGAAAATTTTCTCATTTTTTCTTAATGAAATTTTCCGAAACTCATAGATTATGTTTGGAAAATCTTTCGCAACAATTATCAAAAAGAATCAGTGGCAAAAATGCTGCTGACATCCGGCAAATTCGATTTTAAACATGTCAATTCAACACTTCACTGAACCACATTCCGCCCAGGGGCGTCCAAAATTGGTATTCGGAGGGTTCTGATGTAGTTTTAAATACTTGGACGATGTTCGCCAATATCAAAAGTAAATTATTTTTTGCAAAGCGTTTAGATGGAATCGAACTTTTGATGCGCAACTATGCCATAATTTTCATCTGTTTTATCCACTTTGCTAAAAAAATGTGTGTGCGAGAGACGCATAGAAAGAGACAGTTGCACACAGAAAGGGAGAAGGGTACACTTCGCCACGCCGTGCCCGACTTAGTTTGTTTAAATATTTTACTTTGTTAGGGTCTCTTTCCCCAGTTTCTGATCATATCTTGTTTTTTTTTGCATTATTTTTCAATTGTTTTACAAAATTTGCATTTTTCGATTATACAAGATCGAGCAACTACTTTTCGGTACAGTATATTGCAGGATGGTTTCCTCGATAGCGAAAACGTCGCCTTGAAAGAAATAATTAGATAGTTCGTAGCCTAATAAAAAGACCTGGAAAAATTTATAAACGCGTCTATTATTTTTGAAGAGTTGATTTTTCCAGTTTAAAAAAAAAATTGGTGTGTTTTGTTAAATAAACACTGAAGTTTTTATTCCAGCATATGTTCGCATTATCAATCTTTGTCATGAAACGCTATTCTAGTACGATTGAACAAGTTCTACTTTTTTCCGCAGTCAAAAATGCTTTGAAAAAAAAGTTATATTCGAGTGAGTGAAGTGCCACAGAATAGTAAAATGTTATTTACTAATACTAATTATTCTAAAATCGCATTTGAAACATTGAATGTTTAGCCTTTTCAGAAATACTCGAATTTTGCTGCTCTTTTAAAAACAAGGGGCAGCTGGAAATCAAAAAAGTTTGCTCACAAAGAGTTATTATGACAGTGCCATTTTTTTAAAAAACATTCGCATATGTAATCAGCTAGATGAAAAACGCTGTTTTCAGAATGAGAATCACTTGAAGCATATTCTTGAAACATAAATCTATAGTATGAAAACGTGAAAAGTAGCTGTTGAGAATTGGCCAAAAAATCATATGTCCTATAAAGCTTTCTTTTTTTCTGTTTTAATAGTGAAAAATTATACTTTTCCAATTTTCAATGACAAATTAGATGAAACCCATACCGTTTTCTTTTCCAATTAGGTTTTGCTAAATATATCCTGAAAGTACTATAGGCAAAATATAGCCTGAAAGAAAAGACCAAATTTCTGATAATTTCCAGAAAAATTGAAAAAAAAACTAGTATGGAAGTAAAAAACTAGCATGGAAGTAAAAAAAACTAGCATGGAAGTAAAAAAGTAGCATGGAAGTCAACTAGTATGGAAGTATACTAGTATGGAAGTACAGTAGTATGAAAATAGTATGGAAGTCACTAGTATGGTAGAAATGACCAAATATCTTGATCGAAAAGTATTGGAATGCGAGCCGAAGGCACAGAAGAAGCTCGCCTGCGGCTCGCTTCTTCCGTGCCTTCGGCACGCATTTCCAATACTTTTGATCGGTGTTCCAACGCCGCTGCGCGGCGAAATGATCATAATTTCAAGTTTAACAGTTTCACTGGACCATTCTCAAAAAACCAACTTTAATTGTCACATTTGATTATTTATCGAATTATTTAATCTTCTAAAATGGTTATAGCATAATTAAGGAAACGAATCCGAAAAGAGGTTGACGTGAAAGGAAGTTCTTCTTAAAATAGGTTCTTCTTTTACTCTAGCTCACCTCACGTAGTCATCACTATATAACGATCATTTTCTTCGAGTAAATTTTAAAAGAATGAATCTCAACTCAGAAATGACAACAAATAATTTTTCAAATTTGACCTAGTTTCTTGACCTATTTTTTAAAAACTGTTTCTTTTGTGAAATTTTGACAAAAATTTCTTATCTTTATCTTTATTCATGACACAAATTGAAATATACAGAAAAGAAGCAAAAAAAAAAATGATGAATAAGATTGATGAAGTTACCCGCAAGAGTAACAGGGACTAATAGTTATAAAGTTATACAGCATGACGGTTAATCTTAGAAATGACTAATAGGTGGACAAAATCTTGATATGATAAAAATGAATTGATATTGTTAGTAAGTGAGTTCCACAGTGGAACATAGCAATCAAAAAATGTATTGCAGTGAGTGCCAATAAGCTTTAACATCATTGGTTTACGCTTGTTAGTGGAAAAAACGACAAATTTATTAAGATCCGGAAATGAAACCATTCCGGTAAGACATTGGTATAGAAATTTTAAACCCGTACGGGATCTTCGAAGTAAGAGAGAGTTTAGTGATAAAGTACAAAGTCTATCGGCATAAGATGAATATGAGATGTTACAACGTTGACAAATTTTCCTTGAAAAATGCCTGAGCGGGGTTTCAAGAGCTGTTGAGAGGGAAGAACTAAGGAAAGGGTCAAAAATTTCAGAGCAATATTCTAGTAAAGGCAATACGTATGATTTGAAAAGAAATACATAAAAACTGAAGTTAGTTGATTTGAAACAAAAAAGCAATTGTTTAGTTTTTAATGCAGCTAGAGAAGATATTTTACGGATATGTGGATCAAATGAGAGATTAGAGTCAACTAAAACTCCAAGGTCTCGTACAACAAAGGATTGAGTAATAGGAACATTGTTGATAACATAAGTAAAAATATTGGAAGAAGATTTTCCTATTCGGATAAAGTTCGTTTTAAGTGGGGCAATAGGAAGACGATTGGCAACGGACCATAAATACAATAAATTTAGAGAAGTTTGTAGAGCTTCACAATCCGAGCTGAAAAAATTGGAAAAAATGAAGAAATGAATATCCGCAAACATTAGGTTTCAAAAAGTGCATTTTCTTTCGGTGACCCCTATGGTCTACCGGTTTAGTAATAATTTCTTCACGTGAACCGATGCGAGTTCAGTTCTGTTCAATGTCTTTTGAAAAAACTACCTAATTTTACCCGTTCACAGAAATTTGTTCACAGAAATTTGTTCACAAAAAAATAAGCCCCGCCTCCTTATCCATTTATATATAAGGATTTCGTGAGAAATTACTAATGCTTTGCGTGTTCTTTACTTCCAGATTTCTCTTCTCCAAATTTTTTTTCTGAAATTGTTTTCTCGTTTCTCGTAGTTTTTGCTCATTTTTACAAGCCATGATGGATAAATAAAACTCCGTAAAATTGTTGATTCCTTTCAAATTTGGTCAATACTTATGAGACTAAGCTTGAGATTTTTAAATAGTGGAAAAATGTACTTTTAATTTTTTCAAATATTTCCAGCATTTTACATTTCCAAAAACTGACTTCTACCCCAACCAAACTAGAACATGAGTCAAAAACCGCAAAAGCTGAGCTGAGCCTCAAACCACTCAACTTCTTTCCCTAGACGAAAACCACATCATCTGTAAGAAAGCATAAAATTTACTAAACATAAAAGATCCGACGATCCAATTTGGTTAACGTTTTCCCTTCCTTTCCAAAAGAACGCTTTTTTATATTCAAATTCAAAACGAAAAGCCAAAAAAAAGTGCGGGCGGTCTTTTGAGTCGAAGAGGGGAATTCTCCAGGAATTCAATAATCGTATGCAAAAAAGCCAGCCAGAAAAATATGAAAGTTGTTCACATTTTTTAAAGAATTTTTCGAAAAAAAGATTGATTTTTCTTGCAGAGCTTATTTTTTTCTAAAAAAAAATCCATAGTACCTAACTAACACCTACACAAAAATCGAAAATCGCCGAAAATTGAAGAATGAGGGTCTAAAAGTGGAATTAGTCTGAATACTTTTGTGGAAGAAGGCACTTGAGAATTAAAACGTTTTGACAATTTTTTCCGAGAAAAATTACCAAAAATTTGACTCCGCTTTTCTTTTATATTTTCTTCAAAGTTTTGAATATTTAAGTTTTTTCTCTGATTTAAATTTAAATCCTATTAAATTAAAAATAACTCCCTAATTTAAATGTTCACTGTAAAGTCTGGGAACAAATTTGAATTGTAGCTACACTGAGCTACAGCGTTTCTGAATTATTATGTGCCTCCAAAACTTCATTTTTAATGCGTTAAAATAAGGAATTATCGTTTTTCAAAACCCAAAATTCAGAAGAAAATTCGTTCATTGCAAAAGGTCATTCTCAAAAATCACCCTTTGTCAATCTCATCTAATTTCCGGGCGGTTTCTCCCTGAAATTTCCTCTATCCTCCGTGCTCCCATTTTTCTCCATTTTTTTGAAAAAGAACGTATTCCAGCATTTTTTCTTATTATTCATAAGTTTGTTCTTCGTCACCTCATTTGGCTCAATTGTTCATGTTCACGGACATCAAAACATTAGAAGTTCCAAGAAAAATAATATGTATTTGAAAAAGAAGTTTTTTTTATTCAAACTGGAGCAACTGGAAAAAATAACAGAGAGGTCACAATAGGCTGTTATACACATTTAATTGTTAACGTTTCCTGTTTGTTGGAAGTGGTATTTGTGCAGTTTTTTTTGCTGAAAAAAGCCAACTAAACGTTTTTTTCCCATTACAACTTTTCACTCAATTGTTTAAAAGAACCATCACAACATTTCGAGTATTTTTTTGAAACCTCCTAGTCCAAAGTTAATACGTTTGGAAAATTCCCACCGTTATTAGTGAATGCAAATCTCGTAGCCAGAAGTTCAAGAAAAAAGAAAAATGTCAAAATTTTGAGGCATTTTTTCTTTTTTCTCCGAAATAACTGCCGAGATAACCGAGATTTCGATCGGACATTTAAAGTATTGTGTATTTTTGTTTGAGAAATTTCTGAAAAAGTTTTTTTTTGTAAAATTTCATAATTACAGAGAAAATTAACATTGAAGAAATATCTCATTATTTTGGTATTTTTAAAATGCTTTTAAAATAAGTACCGAATATACTTTAGAGACAAGAGACGTCTTAAAGACAGTGGATCAGTTAATTTGACCATACCAGATTTCAATTTCAAAAATTAGAGCTTTCTCACCGATGCAAAAAATCAAAATTTGAATGCGCGCCGTATCGTGCGACGCGGTCGGAATTGACGCGAAACACAATTATTTGAATGTGGCAGCATATTAGTATTGTTCTTTGGACCACCTGGGCTCCCATTCGAATTTTGATTTTTTTTTTGTCTTGAATTTGGATCGTGTTAATTGACCAGCTGCCTTTAAATGGAAACTTTCCGCCGGTTTTACGGACCCAATAAATGTAAAATATGAGATAGAAAAAATTAACCTCGTACTTAATTAAAATCGATTTTCGGTATTTTCTAGACAAAAAAATAGTGAGATATTTATGATTTTGGTGAATTAAAGAAGAATTCTTAAAGAATAATTTTTTCTAATTTTTCAGGAATTTTTGTAAAGAATAGTTTTGTTATGGTTTAAGTACGTATAATTTCGTTCAGAGACATTAGAAATTGCTCTTAATTTGAGAATTGATAAATCTAAAGCTCTAGAATATGCGCGCTTGCGATTTTCCTGTGAAAGTTGAACATCTCGAAAATAAGTTTCTTGATGAAATTATCTGTTTTTTAATTCTTAAATATTTTTCCACCACGCTAAAAAAATCAAAAATCTAGTGCACACTCAATTTTTGTCTCAAGTGTTATATTCTTTCGAAATTCAGTTTTTCCCCTCTCAAAGTTCATCGAAATCCGACACTTTTCTTCATTTTATCATCTTTCCTTTTTTTCCAGAAAAAAAGTTCCTTTTTCTAAAAAATTTGAATTATTCGTTGACCACAATTTCTCGATGCCACATCAAAACGTATTTGCTCATTTTTCGCCAAAATAAAGTTTTTTTGGAGAAAAAACTGCTGTTTAGAATTCCAAAAAACATTTCTCCTCCTCTATTTTCTTTCGAACAACGAATTTGTGTTCTTTTTTCAGAATAAAAATGTGCGCCAATATATGGCGTTGGATTGGAATGACGATGATGTGTTCTATTGTGGATACATCAAGATTTCCGAGTTATGAAGTTGATGATTTTCGAGATAGATGTAGGTTATTTGAGAAATTTGAGAAAAAAATATTTGTTTTTTTTTTCCAGCTGAACCATCTCACCTAATAGACACAATTTTGAAAAAGTATGATAAAAGAGTAAGACCATTCGCTGAAACTAATCGGCCAGTCATAATTCATATGACAATAGTTCTTGGTATTTTGACGGAAGTGGTAAGTTTCCTCTTTCAATTTTTCTGAGACATCATCAAAAATTCAGAGGGAAAACCAACAAGTTGCCTCAGTCGTTCTGTCGCATGTGCAAAAATGGAAAGATCCGAAATTAGCGTGGGATCCGAAAGATCATAAAGGTCTGACGCAGGTTGTGATGCCGAGAAGTTTTGTATGGGTTCCAAAGTTATTCATTTATAATAGGTGGGAGAATTGTTTTTTTTGGAAGTTTTTAAAAATTATTTTGGCATTTAAAAAATACCCTCTGGCACCAGAAGTTATTTCAAAAATTGGCGGAGGTGAACATTGCTCGAACATTTCAGTTGAATAATAACTTCTCTTTGATTTTTGAACGATGTTTACTAAGTGTTGTGCCCAATTTGAACTTATTCTGATATATTTAGGACATTTTATAAATGTCGAAAGTTCACATTTAATGATATTTTTGAACTGCGGAGGCACATTGCCCAAGTTATTCAGTAAGAATACAATTTTCACAATTGATTAGTGGAATCACTCAAGGAACAGCTTTGTTGACTGAAAACCAATATTTTCACAAAGTTTTGTTCTAAATATTAATTATTAAGATTATTCTTTCAGCATGGACACCAAAGACATGTTATCCGATGATCGCTACGACGTTCGAATTCAGCATACTGGTCATGTTAAAATTAATAGTCCACAATTTGTTAGCACACTTTGCCGGATAAATATTGATTTATTTCCATTTGATACACAGGTTTTTTAAAAATTTTAAATTATTGCGGGAGTTCCCTAATCGAATAACTTTCAGTTTTGTGCAATAGCACTAGCTAGTCCCTTACTTTCTGTCGAAGAAATGGATGTAAATGCTACACAACCACCAGTTGATTCATATTTTTCGGTAATTATTTATAATATCAACCCGAAATAACCCTTATTTCTAGGGTAATGCCGAATGGCAAGTGATGAATGTAACAGTCCGACAAATGAAGTTCATGGAAGATGGTGAATATCGAGCTGAAGTGCACTACATTCTTCACTTGAATCGACGTCCAACATACTATATTACTGTTATTGTGGTGCCAACATTTCTAATATCAGCTCTCTCGATTCTTGGAATATTTTCACCTGGTTCAAATGATGGACCGAGGAATGAGAAAGTCTCTCTAGGGCTTGGAAGTTTGTTGGCAATGACTGTTCTGTTGGATATTGTGGCAGGCGCGATGCCGAAAAGTGACGCCATTCCGTTGTTAGGTGTGTTCTAAATTTGCATATTTATGTGTTTTCAAAAACATTTCAATAGATTCCATCAATTTCCGGGACAAACAAAATGCTGATGGGGTTTTGTAAACATGGAGTTGGCTATTGGCTATAGTCTCGCTTATTTTTAAAAGCGTTACATTTTCGTTTTTTTTCACAATTAACCCAAACCAATTAGTTCGTAAATCAAGAAAAAAAATTCGCAAACTCTGATAAGAAAGTACTTTTTAGGATACTACATCATGCTAGTGATTCTCCTCTGTGCCATAGGTGTAGCCGTCTCAATGGCAATGCTCTCCATGTCTCGATCCTGTATCCAAACCTCCAAAATGCCGCTACCCCATTACTACCGTGTTCTGTTCTTGAAAGTTTGTCGCCATGCGAAACAGAATTCGTTACTATCTCAAGTGATTAATGAAAAACCAACGACTATAACGTAATAATTTCAAAAAAATCAAAAACTTTGAATATATAATTATTTTTCAGACCTCGGTTTCCAGATTTGATATCAATTTATAACCAACTTATCGAAGTGGCACGTGCACAGAAATCATATCGAGAACGATTAGAAAAACAAAAATGGCAGAATCGGGTGGAAGTGGAATGGAATAAAATTTTCGCTAGAATCGATTTCTTTTTTCTATTTCTTTTCCAGATGTTTAATGTTTTAATCTTGGTTCTTTTTCTACGATACGCATTCCTTCCAGTGCCACCATTACCCGAGAATTTTTCCATCTGAAAAATTCTTAAAATTCACTTTTCTTTTACGGTTTCATAACTGTATAATTCTGTTCAAATACATCTCAATTCAATTGTACGGGTCTGCGAAGATAAAATCGAAGATTTAGTGTTCAACTTCCGTTTTTGGTTTTCGTTTAAATGAATCATTCACCAGTCGGACTGTTTGTTTTTTCTTTGTTCTTGTTTCTGCATGTTAGACAACAACATGACACAGCATTTGCGGTTTTGGTAGGTTTTGTTTTCAACTTTTGTTTTATAGATGTGTGAATTTAACATCTCATTTAAAGGAAGACCTTACGAAGATAATAAATGTACCTTAAATGAAAGTAGACTTCATTCTCAATCCAAATCTGTTTTTAAAATTTTCTAGAACCACCTGGAAGTCGAGAAAACGGTCCTCAAAAGAATGGCCTAGAAAATGTGTCCATCTGGCCGAACTTTTTCCTATGAGCTTTTTTTCGTGATTTTTTTCATTAATAAATACTTGTGCAGAATTCTTATGTTAGTCCTTTTTTTATTTTTTTTATTTTTCATACCTGCGGACTAGTTTTCGCCAGTGGCTCCTTTTTCTAGGCCATTGTTTTGAGTGGCGTTTTCTAGGCTTCAAGGTGGATTTAGAAACATTTTAAAAACAGGAATGAGTCTGAAGTATATTTTCATCCCAGACGCATTCATTAGCTCAGTAAAGCCCTCCTTTAAACTAATCCCATTTTGGGACCACGGAGCTCAAGATATTTTCCTGAGAAAGCTTACTTCCAGGACCGTTCTTTTCTTTTCTCCCGAGCTGATCAATGCGTTCTTCAATATCTTTCAAAAACCAGAAAAACTGGCAGTAGACTTTTAAAAATTTTCCCATATTTGGTCGATAGATGCGCAGTTAGTCAATATTTCAAACTTGAACATTACGGAGCAATATTTAATTCGTTTCCAGTTTTTAAGGTAAGTGTTTCGTCGAAGCGACGAGATAAAGGTATCACTTTTTCAGAGTAATTTGGAACAATGCTCCACATTTTTGTTCATCGGATCTACTTCTGAAGAAATACACGCAGAGCTAGAGATTTTCAACAGCACCGAGTTTCAACTCATTGGTTGTAATTATTTAGTTATTGATGATCGACCGAATATTTTTGGGGTTAAAATTTCTTCCAATTCCTACAAAATTATAATAAAATGTTCTAGCTAAAAAACTACAAACATGTTCCACAATTGTCCAGCATATATCTTGTGGAAACGTTGGAAAAATTTAGAATGTCTGAAAATCTGATAATTGAGCATCTTTTCATATCTCAAAAAATGAGAGATTTTCACAATTTTTATGAAGATGTTTTGAAAATACGAGACAAGTTTCGAGTCATACCGTGTCAGGTATGCATTGTTATATGAATCCGATATTCTCTCGCAACCAATATATGTATTCAGATCACCATCCGGTTCCCAGCATCTTACACGACTAAACAACTCTTGAAATTTTCAAATAATATACTGAAAACTGATCCATATACTTTGATGAGCATTCGGAAAAACAATAGTCTTGGATTCATTGAGTGAGCAAATCATTTTTATAGCAAAATGCATGTTAACCCAAATTTCAGGTTTTATCTCTTTGCAAGTGCGGAATATCATTGTATGATGAGATATTTTTGATAAATGTTATTTTTTCTGAAATTTTTATTTTTTATATTGTACTAAATAAAAATATTAAAGTTATCATACCCATTTTTTATATGTTTTTCTTCCCACTAATCTAGAAGGCTAAACCCCCCTCATCTGGGGTCTTATCTTTATTCAAAAACAAAATGCATTAATAAATATTAAAATCGTATAAAAGTTTATCCTGGGATAATCATACATCGAATCGGATGAACAGTGGCGGTGGCTTAAGGAGTCATAAAGCTTTTGAGCTGATTTTTCTCATTTCTTATTTTTATTAGACCTTCTATTTGCCGCGTTTCAAAAATATCTATTTTTTAGAATGTCCGGAGCCTTATATTTGCTCCTATGGTTCTCAAGCATTTTCTTGAATTTGGCTCGGTGCCAGGAAACCGAACGGATCCTTGCTACCAATGGTACTGGTGATGAATTTATGGATTTCTCAACAACTTCACCAAACATCAATCCGTTGTTGCTATCAAATTCCTCTGTAGGACTTTACAATTCAAAGGGTGCATTTTATTCTGAAAAATAACAATACTGAAAATGTATAATTAAAGGTCAAATTCGTATAAAATTGGGACATATTGGAGCTTTTGGAGCTTTGCGGAATGATGTGAAAGTTCTGGAAGTGTCGCATCAGTCGTTGAAAGCAGAGGGAATTTTGAATGAGGATTTTGATGTTGAGTGAGTTTTTTTGAAAAATACTTGAAAACACACATTCCATTAATTGCATTTTTTATTAGTATTATCTCTCAAAATGGTTGTGGTGAGTCGTACGAAGGTGTCGCCGTCGCCGCAGACATGTATCATCTTCAAAAAGTAAAAGCGTTCATTGGTCCGTATTGTAATGCTGAAATGGATGCGGTTGCCAGAATGGCTGCATTTTGGAACATCCCCATCATTGGTTATATGGCTGCGTCGAATGCTCTAGCAGATAAGAATGCTTATCCAACATTGTCTAGAATTTCAATGAGAACTACCAACTCGATTGCGGAGGCCACCTATGCCATGCTTCGTCATTACGGTTGGAATAAGGTGGCAATTGTTACAAACACTGGAACAACTGCTTATGATCGTGTGTACTCATTCGAAGAAGTTTTCCACCTACGCGGTATTACAGTCATCAAGAAAATAATGTTCGATGAGAATGCTGATTCAAAGGCTATGATTGCGTCAGGTCTTCTGAATGATTTAAAAGCCTCCGCAAGAAGTAACTCCCCCTGACTGTAACATTTCATAAATTACTTCCTTTTTCAGTAATTATCGGACTTTTCTCAAACACTCGTGAATCAACCCGCGAATTTTTAACAGCCGCAAATTTGAATGGAATGTCTGTCAATGAGTTCGCATATGTTTTTCCTTGGCTTCAAGATGGCGCCAAAGATATTGCACCATGGACCGGTTCGGATGGATCCATGCTTCAAAAAGTTAAGGATCAATATGCAAATGCTATAATCGTGTGTTTTGATAGGTTTTTTAAAATTTCAATAAACAAATTCAGATCGATGATGTTAATAGTTTCGATAACACAATTATGGCTCCATTTTTGGAAAGAATAAAAGATGTAGGACTAACTGAAGCCGATGTGGATGTAGTAAGTCGAAGTTTAAGTGTTTTTGTTACAAAAATATGAATTTCAGGCAAATATATATGGTTATTTGTATCTGTTCGACGCGTTGAAACTCTATGCACTTACCGCTCAAAAAGTTCTCAATGAAACAGGCAAACCAGAAAATCTGCTAAATGGAAGATTGATGTGGCAGAACATGAGAAAAATGAAATTTGTTGGTATGGTCGGCGCCTCAGGAATCGCATCAGGAATAGTATCAATGGACGACAGATCCGAAAGAGCACCATTGTATCGTGGGTTCTTCGTTTCGCCGAACGCCGACCAAGTCATGCCAATGGTTCACATGGAGCCCACAATGTTGGAAAACTGTGATGGATTGGCGAACAAGTCTGGATGTTATGATATTGTTGTTACTGATATAATGACTGATTTTTGGCCTTCAATTGATCGAAAAATTCCAAAGGTTTCTGTCACATTGTAATTGCTTGATTTTGAAGGAAACCAGTTTTACAGACAATTTAATTCAGTTTTTCAGAAAATTTAATCCTTCCATATTAAAAAATTCGTTCAAGCAACATTAATATTTTTCCAGAGGAGTTTCTTTGATTTGCAGGATGAACCAACTTGCGGATTCCGCAATGAACGATGTGACTACACCTTAATTATCATTGGTGCTGCATTAGTTCTTCTTTTCATCATTGTCGCCGTTTCGGCGTTCTTTGCGCAGAAAGTATTGTATGTTAAATTTTCTGAATCATTTTTTCTCAACATTATTTGAAAAAACTTTTCAGAGAACGACGAGCACTTGATAAATTGCCATTCCGTATATTCCGCGATGATTTACAATTCATTGATGAGGAACAATTGAAAAGTATGCTATCTTTAGGAAGTACAAGGACTAAAATGAGTAATATGAATTATGGCTCGAGAAATCATGCGATTGTTGGAACGAATACGCATGCGATTTATCATAAATATCCACAAAGACGGCCGATTATCTTCAATAGAGCTGATAAGACATTATTGCAATTGGTAAGTAGTATTTTTTGAGAACGAAATTCTTATAAAGTTGGATTATAGATGAAAACAGCAGTTCATGACAATATTAACCCATTCCTTGGAATGGTGTGGAATGAGAAGGAAGAGCTTCTCCTTATATGGAAGTTTTGTTCTAGGGGTACACTTCAAGATGTGATTTATAATGATAATATTCAATTGGATTCTAAGTTTCACGGGGCCTTTATTAGAGATATCCTCGCCGGACTTGAATATCTCCATGCTTCACCGATTGGTTATCATGGATCCCTAACACCATGGGCTTGTCTCATAGATCGTAACTGGATGATTAAACTAACAGATTACGGTATTGCCGATCCTTTGGAACGCTGGGAAAAACAACAGGCAATTACACGCGATGCATTGGAATCGGAAGATGATAAATCACAAGCAACTCAAATCACATCGATTCTTTATGAAGCACCAGAACTACTAAAAAATCGAGAGAAGAATCGAACTAGAAGGGTTGATCAAGAGTGGATTCGTCAAACGCACAGCCGCCGACAATTTGGCGATATTTACGCGTTTGGATTGGTTATTTACGAGATCATCTTCCGGGCGACACCATTCCCTGAGGGTACAAATCTGATGGGTGAATTTCGTTTTTCCTGGTTTATTTGGTTTCTGAGTTCGATTGATTTTAATTTAAAAAATTATATCTTGCTATAGATCTGAAAAATCACTAAAAATAAATTTCTCGTTTTCCGAAGACTGGGTTGAACATTGTTTGATTTTCTCATACATGTTCAACTCCACTCTTTTGATGCACCATTCTTGATTATATTTTATTCTTAGTCTAGTTACAAGATTTCGAAGAAAAAAAGTATGTATTATTTCTTTAGAACTTGTCGAATGGTTAAAAGATGGTTCGAAGGTAGTAAAACCAACAATTCCTCCGAACAAAGTGCTCAACATGGATATGACTGCATTGATTCAAGATTGTTGGAATACAAATCCTGAGATGAGACCATCAATCAGACGAATTAAATTGAATATTGAAACTTATATGAATGTGTAGGCTTCAATTTTCTATTTTGCATTTTCTTGGAAAAAACTAAAAGAAGCTAAAGTTTCACGATAACGAAATATTTCAGGAAAGGTTCACTTGTTGATCAAATGACCAGAATGATGGAACAATATGCAAATAATCTTGAGAAATTGGTAGCTGAAAGAACTGGAATGTTAGAGGAAGCAAACACAAGAGCTGACCGACTTCTCAGTCAACTTCTTCCAGCCTATGTTGCTAATGAACTGAAGCTTGGAAGACCAGTACCACCAAAAACATTCAGCTCATCAACGGTGTTGTTCAGTGATATTGTTGGATTCACGGATATGTGTCAAAATGCGTCACCACTTGAAGTTGTGACAGTTTTGAATGGTATTTTCGATGGGTTCGATCAATTCATTTCGAGAAAGGATGCTTACAAAGTTGAGACAATTGGAGATGCTTATATGGTCGTGTCAGGGGTACCAGAAGAAAATGGTCATCGACATATCAATGAAATCGCAAGTATTGCACTAGATGTTCATAAGTTCCTCTCTGAATTCGTTGTACAACATAAGAAAGACACAAAAGTTCAATGTCGTCTTGGATTCCATACAGGACCTGTTGCTGCAGCAGTTGTTGGACTCAATGCACCGAGATATTGTCTTTTCGGAGATACAGTCAACATGTCATCAAGGATGGAAAGTAATTCGGATCCTGGAAAAACGCAAATCTCCGAGGCAGCGAGAAATCTTCTGCTTAAAGAATATCCGGATTATATTTGTGAGCAACGCGGAGAAATTCCAATCAAGGTGAGTGGGGGGACGCTTTTTCATATAATCTGAGGATTTTTTCGGAAAATCTGAAAATAGGATAAAGCAAAGAAAAACATATATTCATTATGAATAATTTAAGGGGACTAACCAAAGTTCAAACACTTTAAAATAATTAATTTCACAACATCTGGTTTAAATCATATTATTTTTTTAGGGAAAAGGCCTGTGCATGACATACTGGCTTATCGGAACCAAAAGCGAAGGATCTGGTCTCGGATCTAACTACATGGCACCGTCAGCAAAATCTGCAGGATCTGGTTTCAGTGGAATGCTTGGAAATGCGGCCAATGAGAACTATTCTTTGAATTTGAAGAATCCAACTGGATTGCAGAGATAATTTTTGATCTGAGAAAATGGGATCGGGAGCTCCCAGAATTTTGTGAAGAAAGTCAGAGAACACATATTTAAATAAGGTTTAGACGGTGAAAAGGCAAATATTAATAAAATACTAGCAGGCGTTTTAATTTAAGACTTTTTAGATTTTTGAAACCAATTTACTTTATGTTCTCAGAAGCTGTTAAAATTTCGCCCGTTATAAATTTTTTTTTTTAAATTTTGTGAGCTCCAAATTTCCCATTTTCTTGATATTTTCTGCTCTTTTGCATTTACTTTTTTTTGTAATAATTTAATCAAATATATCTTTAAAAATCATCTGCGGAATATAATGATTCTATACTTTTTTCCATAAAGGGAACATTTTCATCACCATAGCAACGAGCACACCCTTCTCACTTCTATTGATCCCCGCAGTTATTTTATATTCTTTTTCCTTCAATCAAAAATAAAAAAAAAATAAAATGAGCGGTGAAAGAACTCCAGAAGAAGAGGAAACCGTCGTGCAGAAACCCGAAAGAGCTGAAATTGAATTGGTCACTCTTTCCTCATATTCCCTCAATCATCGTGTAATTCCCAATTGCTTTTTGTCTGCTGTTTTGGAGCCTAATGGGCCGGAGGTTATTGTTTGTGTTACATCGTCGAATAAAATTTTGATTAAAGGTTTCGGTTCATTGTTTGTTTTTGAAATTTTTTCCGATTTTTTACAGATTCTGAAAATTCTCTCAATATTCAGGAGACAATAAGATGTATTTCAACTGCGCCGTTTGGTAAAGGTAAGACTAACTTTTTTTGGAATTGAATTTTGAAAAAAAAACGTATTTTCTAAAAAAAGGCAAAATTTACTAATAAATTTATTCCGAAAACAATGGACTAGAAAAATAAATGATTTGAAAACTAGTCCGCTTTGTAGGCTATGATTTCCTTGTCATTGGCACCGACGCGCACGTCATTTGTTACGATGTCCACAACAATCAAACGATATTTCGAAAAGAGGTAACTGATGGTGTGAATTGCTTCGCTGTCGGCAAAGTTGCCGATCATCCTCCGGCTATCTACTGCGGTGGAAATTGTTGTATTTGGGGATTTGATGCGGATGGGAACAACAATTACTGGACTGTTACTGGTGATGTGGTTAGCACTATTTGTATCTTGGATTATGATGAAGATGGAGAGAATGAGATTATCATAGGTTCTCCAGATTTTGAAATTCGTGTTTTCAAAAATGATCTAATGCGAGCTGAGATAATGGAGGTCGATGCAGTTCTATTAGTTTCACCACTTCAACAGTAATATTTTTGATAATTTTTGTTTTCCGAAAAAGATTTCTATACTTGTAGAGGATGTTTCGCTTATGTTTTGTCGAATGGTACAGTTGGTGTATATCGTCGGGACTACAGAGAATGGCGGATTAAATCAAAATCAAATGTAACTTCTATGGTTCATCATCCAGCAGGAATGCTTACATGCGTCTGGAACAGTGGCAAAATTGACGTTAGATGTTTAGAAGACGGCGATGTTCAAGCTAAAATTTCTGGTAATAATGGACAAGTCGTTGGTGCTGCATTTATCAAGGAAAAGGATGAGATTTGTGTTGCTTTTGGTGATGGTACTGTAAAATGCTACAGAGTTCAAAAGCAGATGGAAAAAGTGGACAAAACACAGGATGTTATTCGTGAATACGGTCAATTGAAGCATAGTTTGATGGTATGAAAAAATCGATAAAAAGAATTTTCATGAATTTTATCATAAAATTTTAAAGATGTTTCATTTTTCCCGAAACTTTACAATGTTAAGAATTTTCTGCAAAAACCTTCTTGTTAGAAAAATGTGCACAAAAAATTCCAGATGGAACTAACAAACTATGAAAGTGAAGAACAAATGACAGATGCTGAAAAAGAAAGAGAACAGAGGATTCCAATTGATACTAAGGTCGATATGGCGATCACTGGTAAATCCTCGAACAATATTCTGCATAACTGAAACTATTTTTCAGTTGAGGATGCCAGCCAAATGTGCTACATTTCAATACATGTCAGCAATAATGTATACGTTCGTGCGGTTGTTATATTTGGCGAAGGAATGTATCAATCTGGAGAAAGTTTCGCTTGGTAAGTGTGTTTTAAGTAATGTTTAAGATTATTTCTTGTTTATAGTCAAATATTTTCAGGATCCCAAAAGATGGAGAACAAGGTGATACTGTTATGTTTCCCCTGATTCCTGAAAAAGACGCCCCATCCAACCTTCATATTAAAGTTTTTGTCGGCTATCTTGATTCGTAAGGTTTTTGGTGTGTAATTAGAAATGTATAAAAATGTATTCAGTTACAAATTAACAATTTTCGAAATGCATAAGGAAATCAAACGGTTTAATCGATTGGTCCATCTTCCTCATTTAGTTGACGCTTCGAAAGTCAAGAATTACGTGGAATTCAATTTAAAGATTCCTCAATCAAGGGTATGTTTCAAAATCTTCGTTATATGTAGAAATATTCCGTATTTTATCAGCTGAGCCAATGGATAGAAGAGAATTTCATGGTAGTCGAAGACTCAAAAATCGATGAAGTGGAGGATATTCGAGAAGTCCAGTTTTTTGGATGTGCACCGCGCAAAGGCGAGCATCTTATTGTTCGTGTTGACAAACAGGAGAATAAGGTATATAATATAATAAAATAGAAATTTCAAAATGTTTTTTAGATGTCAATCCATAACGACGATATTGAAACTGTCGGAAATGTTATTCAAAGTTTGACTGAGAGCTGCCAGATTTTGAGTCTTGAGTCTCGTGCTCATTTTCCTGAAGCATTCAAAGAAACTGATGAAATTTTAGCTGAGGTAGCTTATAAATTTAAAAGATTCTATATCATTTTTTCGCATTTTAATTATTTAAAAAACATTTTTCGATGAGCACATTTCTGGCCAATCCAAAAATATACCATTTTACAAAACAGCAATAATGTTCAGATCGATGCGATGACGGATGTTCGTGATCGATTAACAGCGGAACTTCAAGAACGACAATCGATTGTGAAAGAGACACTGGTGCGAGCTGAAGATGCAATTGCTATAGATAACATGTAAACCAGATTTCACAATAAAAACCAGTTTTCAAAACTTTAGGCCAGAAGCCAGGAAGTATTACACACGGTTGAGACAGATGGATGCGGCAGCAAGACAAGCAGCCCTTTTGAGGTGCTAATTGAAAGAGCAAAACTGAAAATGACTGTAATTTTCAGATGGAACAACAACGAGAGATGCGTGAAATCGCTCCGTCGTTTGAACAAACTCATTGAAACAGCTTCGAAACTACGAGCCGGCGAAGCTAGTCGTCAAGTTGTGATTGCTTGTCGGAATGCACTCGCCGACGATAATAAACAAGTTGTCACGAAGATAATGGAGTATGGAGCAGCAAAATAATTTTTTAAAATATGTAATAAACAGTTTTAAAAAACCCGCTTTATCAAAAAATCTGACAACAATCTGCCAACAATTCGGTACATTCGGTTTCAGCTTCACCGTTCTGAATTCTTTCGGTTGTCGTTTGGAATTTTTTGCGTTTTCGAGCGGATAGATATTTTCCAAGACCTTTGTAGAGTTTCATTGTGCCGACAACATTTGCCATTCGACCTCCCATAGTGATAAGGACCTGAAAATAATTTAAATTGGAAGATTCACTAGTTTTTGCACATGGAGTTAGATGCTCCCAAAATTTGAATAGTAAATATTTTCATTTCGAAATGTAAAAACACTAGAAATTTACAATTTATTGTTTCATTTTTTTTCTTATGCTCCATCTGCATCCACTGTGAGTAGAACGCGTCTTACTGAATTCTGAGTGTGCCAGTTCAACACAGTTTGTTTTTCAGTTTGCGCTTGGTGGAAATTTCCATATTTTTATGATAATGTACCCATGAAGAATAGCTTTTGTGCTGCTGATTCTCAATATTTTTCCGTTTTCGTGAATTTATTCAATTTTTGGCACTTAACATGACTTTAACTATTTTAAAGGGGACTTTACGGAGCTAATAAATGTGTCTGGGATGAAAATAGACTTCATACTCATTCTAAATTTGTTCTTAAAATTTTCTAAAACAACCTAGAAGCCGAGCAAACACCATTCAAAACAATGGCCTAGAAAAAGGGGCCATAGGCGAAAACTAGTCCGCAGTTTTGAAGATCATTTTCTCGACTTTTAGGTGGTTTTAGAAAATTTCGAAAACAGATTTGAAGTGAGAATGAAGTCTATTTTCGCTTAAAGACAGCTGTTCAGTTAATTTTACCCTACCATATTTTACTTTCAAAAATTAGAGCGTTCTTTCATTAGTACAATGCAATTTATACGAAATCACACCGATAAATACACGCTTCATATCAGCCGTCCAAAGTTGAAAAAATCAAAATTTGAATTCCCGAGTGTCCGTGCGACTATTTGAATGTGGCTACACATTGGTATTGTTCTTTGGACAACCTGGACCCCATTCGAATTTTGATTTTTTGCTTTGAATTTGGATCGTGTTAACTGATCAGCTGCCTTTAAGGTACATTTATTAGCTCCGTAAAGTCCTCCTTTAAAGGGACTCTTTACTGAATTTGGCTTTCAATTCCATTTTCATCTTCTTAACAATATTTTAAAACCTTTAGAAGAAACTTTTTTTTTCGAAATTTCCTTTTCCAGTACACGAAAAAACACATTTACAGGGTAAGGCGGCGAATGGCCTAACCGCTCGGCCGCGCGCGAGAGAGCATGCGAATGTGAAAGTGTTTGCAATTGTTAGGCCATTCGCCGCCTTATGTTGGAAGTGAGTGTGTTTGAGTACTAGACAAGGAAATTTCGCAAAAATATTTTTCTTGTATTGGTTTTAAAATATCGAGAAGACGATGAAAATGGAGTAGAAACCCAAAAACAGTAAAGAATCCCTTTAACAAAACATTTCCTTTTATATAGATTTGTGATAAATCTCATACTTAAATTTTTTTAAATCGCCATCAGTAAAACCATCAGTAAAATCACTATTCTTCAGGCACTGAACTTCTATAATGTTAACATATTTATCGACTTTTTAAGCGCATGCGCTCGACTTCTGCTTTCAACATTTTTGACAAAAAAAACTACCATTAAAACAGCACTGGGTTCTTCGATATCGTCTTCTTCTGATTTCTCAATCCCATCCGTAGAATTGATTCTTATACCTTTAAATGTTGCTGCTTATTAATTAAAAAATTAATAATTGTTTACCAGCATCTCTGAACTTCTGATCAACAGCCGCCTTGATAACATCCTTGTCCAATTGCGCTTTAATCAACAAAAGTGCTGCACCAATAATATTCAACAATATTCCATAAGTTATCAATTCCATCCAACTGGCTTTCCTTCTATTATGCTTGAAAACCGTCCACCGTTCACTCCATGACATTGCATTATTCCCGCGTCGGTATCGACGATTTCGTGGGGGCATTTGTTTAGAGGAAAAATCGATAAAAATAACGAAAAGTTTGAGTTTTTATTGGATGGTTTGGCGAGCAGCTGAGTGCCGAAAGAGGATTAGGATTAGGATATTTTATGATGCTCGAAAAAGATTTTTATTATATTAAAAACATTATTTCTTTGAGTTTTCATTTCATACACGAACAAATATTTATTCTGAGCACATATTTCACATTTTAAAATGTTTCTAAGGAACCCGTAGAAATTAAGAACAAAATTTACAACTAAAAAAAAGTATTTAAAGATCATGTACATTTTCGCAATCAATAAAATTTGGACTTTTTTTTTGACCTGCGGCTACCGTCTGTAATTTTTCATAAAAGATGCGACAAGAAAGTTTTACATAAAAAATGGTCTTAATTATCAATTAAATTATAAGAACAATTAAAGTTATTATCTCAATTTACCTCGTCTTATACCAGCTATTTACAACATTATCATTCTCATCGAACCACGCAATATAACCACATGTTGCTTTTCCTTTCAGCCCGAAAAGCTCTAAACGATCACATCTGTCACCGGTTATCATTGATGAGTTTTGAGCCTGAAAATTAAGGAAATCGTCAATGCTGTTTTTTTCGGTTTCAAATGTTCAATTTTTAATTTTCTGATGCTCTGAGAAAATGGGTGGAACGTTGTCTTTAAAGGCAGCTTGTCAGTTAAAGGCAGCTTGTCAGTTAACACGACCCAAATTCAAGGCAAAAAATCAAAATTCGAATGGGAGCCCAGGTGGTCCAAAGAACAATACCAATATGTAGACACATTCAAATAATTGTGTTTCGCGCCAATTCCGACCGCGTTGCACGGACACCGACCGCGTCGCACGGACACTCGGGAATTCAAATTTTGATTTTTTCAACTTTGGACCGCTGCTGTGACGCGTGTACTTATCGGAGTGATTTCGCATAAATTGCATTGTACTAATTAGAGAGCGCTCTAATTTTTGAAACTAAGATCAGGTAGGGTCAAATTAACTGAACAGCTGTCTTTAACATCATCCAAATTCAAGGCAAAAAATCAAAATTCGAATAGGAGCCCAGGTGGTCCAAAGAACATTACTAATATGTAGCCAAATTCAAATAATTGTGTTTCGCGCCAATTTCGGCCGCGTTGCACGGACACCGACCGCGTTGCACGAGGGTAGGCCAAGTGTTTGGAGGCACATGTGTTCGTTTTTTTATAAACCATTTTCCATGGTTGAAAAAAATAGTAGAAGTAGAATGCGATTTTCCATTTAATTATTTTATTTTATTTTTCGTGTTGCTTCAGGCTAAACGCTTCTACAAGGTGCGTGGCCTAACTTTTTCAACGCACGAACACTTGTGCCTCCAAACACTTGGCCTACCCTCCGTTGCACGGACACGCGCGCATTCAAATTTTGATTTTTTCAACTTTGGACCGCTGCTATGACGCGTGCATTTGTCGGCGTGATTTCGCATAAATTGCATTATACTAATGAGAGAACGCTCTAATTTTTGAAACTAAGAACAGGTATGGTCAAATTAGCTGAACAGCTGTCTTTAAGTGGATATTGCCAACAAGACCGGGTTTTAAAAAAACGAAAAAATCTGAAATTGGAATTTTATCTTTAACTTCGAAATCATTAACTTTTTAATTGGATACAATTTGGGAGAAAAACTAATATTAAAATATTTTCACAAACCTTCAAATTGAAATGATTAATCGAACAATCGATACTTCCACACTTTCCAATATTATCATATCTACAGTAAATGTTATGAGCAGTATTTGCACCCATCCATCGTCCCGACCATGTGCATTCCATTGGATCAGACCTGAACATGCCAGTTTTGATAGAAACTTCGATTACTTTACTTTTAGAACTCACTTGCAACAGAACCGCTTACTAAAATAATCGCCTAAAAGTGTTGAACATGGTTTGCCAAAGCTTGGATCCGGCGCACAAAAACCAGACAACCACCAGCTAGAGCATCGACCATTATTCGATCGAATATAGTCATAGTCTGACGGACATGGGAAGTTGCAGAATGGAGCCGTGCCGAACCATTCACAGCCACCTTCAGGCATACGTGGGTTGAAGCTTGTGATTTCTGATACAGTTTTTGCTGTCATTCCTGAAATTTTTAATTTTAGAGAATAAGCGGTCAGCGGTTTTGTCTCCTGTTATTTATACTGTGTATAACACCCAATATTGGAAATAAGATTAATTTGTTTCAAGAAAAAGGTACCTATCATTCCTGTAACAAGTGCTGTAGCCACTGGGCCGGAAACCAGCCCACCATCTCGTTTCACTCGATTCTTCTCAATTGCAGATTTTGAATTTTTCCTAGACGTCATCAATACAGTAGTTGTTGCAGGGAACACATTCTGAAAAATTAGAATTGTGCGTTTAAAATAAATAGTTTTAATCGTTTTGGAAATAATGCAGGGCTCTGCAAAGAATTAGGCGGTTCATATTTAATCTTTTTATAAAGGGGGGGGGGTCCTTCAAGTAAAGATCATGCCCAAAATATATTTTAAAAAATAAATTTAAACATGTTTTAATTGTATGTATGAACATGTAGACATGACTAAAACTTTCACTAACAAATTAGTAAGTTTTTACAATGTTGTAATACAATAAAATACAGTTTAATTAACGAAAAACGAAACAAAGTATCAATTGTGTTTCGTTAAAGGTATCGTGCCAGTTGATATTGATTCATTTTGATGATAAATTATTCCTAATATTGTGATCGGTGCCAGAAGAGTCGCACGAACATGCACAACTTTTCATGCATTTTTAGGCAGGCGCATTTAAATTTGGAACTTGAATTTCTCCAATTAATTTTTCTTTATAATTCGGAATTTAAGATTAATTTCATTGTATAAATAAAGAAAAGAGTGTGATTTTTTTGCAATTAAATATATATTGTTGAAATAAGTTAGACACTGCCTTTATCCTACCTCCCACTGATGATAATTATGCGAAAACTTCTCCTCTGTGATTTTTGTCAATCTTCCGCGAATCGCTTGTTCATCTCGCCAATTGGTTTCTTCAATTGAGCTGATATTTTCAGTTGATGGTAGTGATGCATAAACTATTTTAACAAAGACACAAAATAATGTCCACCTCATTTTAATAAGTATCTGAAATATTGAATTACAAAAAAAATGAATGAAACTGTTGAAATTTAAAAAAATCGAGGATGGACAAATGATGAAAACCGGGATAATACAGGGAATTTAATTTTCTGGTGTGTCGCTAAACATTTTCAAAATATACAAAATTATCAGCAAAATTAGGTTCAGACTTGCTGTTATAAATTAATTCACAGTACTACTGTAGACACAAACCGATTCCAAACGCGCTCTACTGAACAAACTCGGTTTTTTGGCCTGTTCCGGTGCACGGACAAAAAAATTTATTGTTCATATTTGGTCTAATAGATATCAAAAATACATTCATGACCGAAAAATAATATTTTCAAGACGTACGAACGAATACTTACTTTTTTTAAACTACAGTAACCCAAAATATTTAAAAAAATATATTTGTTTTTTTTTAATTTTTATAAACAATTTTAAAAATTATAAGTTCGAATTAGACCACTATTTTCAGTTACTTTAAAATTTTATTTTAAAAATAATTTCAACCAGATCAAAAAAACAAAGAATTTAATAAAATCAAAATATTGGCGCAATAAATCAAAACCAACGCATGAATGACCTGAAATATGAAAAAGTGAAGAAGGGAGAAAAGAGAAACGATGAAAAACCGAACGAACTGGGTTTTTGCCAGTTGAAATGTGAGAAGAAGAAGGATTGTTGAAGAGAGTGGAGGTGGGACAGCTGTGTTAGTGTCTCACTTTGGCGGCAATGAGTCATGGATTGCTTGTAAATTTTTTTATTTTAAACAATTTTTGATCTTATTAATTTTATACTCTTTATTTTTGCACAATTTTTTAACATAAAAAATTTTACAACAAAAATTAATCAACGATGAAAAATTAAAATTAACTTTAATTAAGTAAACCCTACATAATGACCCCTTGTATCATAGAACAAGAAAATTAAGTTGAAAAAATCACAAGAAAAAATTCTTCACATTCTTAAGAATGGACTTGATTCCAGTGCTATTCGACGATCCATGCAACGCTTCACAAAATTTTCTGCGAATTTCACGGAAAGTTTCCGGGGACACATCCTCAATCGCTCGAAGTCTTATTTCAACAGTTTGCCCGAATACTTTGAGTTTCTCTTCGTAAACTGCAGTTGATGTGATGGGTAATGGTTCACTGGCACGGAGTCGAAGAACTTTCTCAACTTTTTGCTGAACTTTGACCACTTTTCTTCCGTTTTCTTCGAGACGCAAGTTGTTGAGCACATTTGTCATAAGAAAAACTGAAAAGAAAATATTTGTTTGACAATTGTTGCGAAGTTCTATTACTCACCATATGGATTCACATCTTTTGGCTTTGAACGGAAATTTTCATAAACATGCTGTTCCTTATGAAACTCCTCTCGAAGCTCCTTTTCTCGGCACTCAATACAACATGGACGAGATGGTGGAGGTGGCGGACTTTCACAAGAAGTAGAAGAAGAGGTAACCATTGTTGTGGTGCCAACGGATTTTTTCAAGACAAGCCTCGGAGAATTTGCAGTATGCGGTTTTGTCGAAGTTTCTCCATTGATGATTGTTTGAATAGATGAAGATGATGCTGACGAGTATCCGGAAACTGTTGATCCAGGATTTGAAGATTTTTGATTCGATCGTGGGCGATATCTGGAAGAAGAGAACATTTTGAAAATTTCAGTTTCTTTTTTTTTAAACAAAATTCTCATCAGATTGCTTTTTTAAAGGTCAAACGTTATTAAACTGAAAAGTCAATTCAAACTTTGAATTGAGGTATCAATTGAATATCTTTTCTGACTTGTGTCCTCCTCTTTGTCACTATTCAAAAATGTTTAGTAAATAAATATAGGTTGATCAACCATCGGAACACATTCTGCTCTTATTTCTTTTTACAGCAGCTGACCACTTTTTTTTTCCGAAAATATACAACAGACCACCCACACTTATAAGTATAATAAACAAGCGGTAATCGCTTACCTGTAATCAATCGGCAGATGAGAATTGATCATTGGAACGATGTTTGAATATTCCGGCTCCAGATGCTCAAAACGTGTGGAAATAGAAGCGAGTGATGAATAGTCGGAGGAAAACGAGTCGCATGGTTTTCTGTAGAACTTATTACGACGGTTGTTGTAGTCATCGATTTCAGCGTAAGCGTTGGAAACGTTCATCTGTAAAATTGGAATTGAGCTATTTTGATGAAGGTTCCATTGAGACAAAAAATAATAAGAAACTTCTATTCATTTGAAAAAATTCCTACGTGTTTCAGCAAAAAAAAATATTCAAACATGTTCACTTCAAAATGAAGAGTAAATAATATATTTTCTGCAATTGTGCAAAATCGTGAAAATATAATTAAATTTAAAAAAAAACAAAGAATTTCACAAAATACAGTAATCCTACAGTAAATAAGTTTTATTTAAAAAAAACACACTGGCTTCCATGAGAAACAACACAAGCTCCCAGGACGAGCGCATGGTGTTGTAATGAGAAAACCCATGGTGGAAGGTAAGGTGTCTGGTGGTCCCGCCCCTTTAATATGGGAGTATGTAGGTGTCAATTGAACACACGCGATACTGTGAAATTTGTGGGTGTGTTTTTAGTGATGATGATGAGCAAATTATCAATTGAAAAAAATAGAAGATGTGATAATTATAAAAATTATTCGAGCTTTCATTGAACTTGTTCACAGTCTGGAATAATATCTAAAAACCATTCGAAATGTTTCTGTTGGAATTTTGCATGAAATACAATGGAATTTTATTCACTGAAGTAGAAATCTATAATCATTGCAGAAAAATATATGGTTTAAATGATAATTATATTTTTTACTAGCCAATTTCTCGGCTCACGATGGGTTCGAGCAAGTATCACCTTTTAAAACGATACTAACTTCCTTTTTATTCTGATTTCGTTTGTTGGACTGATAAATTGGATTGATAAATCGAGCCGCTAAAACTTTTTTCATAATCCAGAAAAAAATATAAAAAACAATTAAATACGTATTATTTTAAAGACAGCTGTTCAGTTAATTTGACCCTACCTGTTCCTAGTTTCAAACATTAGAGCGTTCTCTCATTAGTATAATGCAATTTATGCGAAATCACACCGATAAATACACGCTTCATAGCAGCGGTCCAAAGTTGAAAAAATCAAAATTTGAATTCGCGCGTGTCCGTGCAACGCGGTCGGAATTGGCGCGAAACACAATTATTTGAATTTGGCTACATATTGGCATTGTTCTTTGGACCACCTGGGCTCCCATTCGAATTTTGAATTTTTGCCTAGATTTTGGATCGTGTTAACTGACAAGCAGCCTTTAAGATTCAATTTCATATAATTTGAATTTTTCATGACTTCCACATAATACTATATTGCGGTTGCGGCTACGCTTTTTTACGACATCTGCGAAAAACCTAACGACAAGTTTGAAAAATGTCCACCGTTTACCTTGTCAACATTCATAAATCAGAAAAGATAGTATTGTCCTTCCGTTTTCATTCGACAAAAAATTGTATAAATCATGAATAATCACTCACTGAAATCAGAAACAATGCACCATAATCATAAATCCATCGAAAGATCTTCCCCCTCTCTCTCAAAGCAATCCCATATTCCCACAGTCACAGCTATGTGCGAACGGGTGCTTCCGGATGCATCCGCCAACACCAATGAATGTGTCAGAAATGATGGCACGGGGTGTTGGATGGAACGGAAATAGAGTAGTCGAAAATTTTTGTTTTTCATGTTGATTCTTGTTTTTTTTTAATTTGTGGATTACTGTTTTAAAAAACATTTATAGTATTTTGAAATAAACAATGTAGAAATTTGTGTTGTTCCGAAATATATATTTTCCAGAATAACTATTTCGTTTTAAATACCGCAAATATTTTAATTTTTCTCAAAACTTGTTAAAACATCCAATTTGAAACTGATTTATCGTTTAAGAACCTATCAACTACTTGTTTGGTCAATAATTTGCCCCGTTACGGGCTCACTGGATCTCCCCCCGTCTAACGACAATTAATCCGCTTATTGTAATTACTAGTATATGTATAAAAGAAACTTTCCGATTGCGGTATCTTGTGCACAAATCAACAGATCATCACCTCATTTTAAATCCTTGGGAATCGAAAGATAAAACAGAAAGAAACAAAACAAAGGAAGGTAGTTTCAGAAAAAGTGGAGATTAATTGCTAGAGGCATTACTTGTTGAAATTGTTGTCTGCTAAAAAGAAAATTAAATTTTAACAATTTCAACTGAAGATCAATGTCCTACTTTTTAGCCTCCAGTGAATTAAAAATATTCATGGAAACCTTCCATATCGTTTTTTGACGTTGCACGTGCATCAAAACAAATTTTGCTCGCCAATCCCAAATATTGTGTTGTTTGTTGTTTGAAATGTGCGTAAGCCAGCTAAACGACATTTTATCTGATAATATTTGTCTAAGACTTCCTGTATAAGGTGTGGTATTTTTTCCATCAACAAAATACAGTATATAAGCATCGGAAAAATGTTACATTTCCGTAACGAAAAATGTTTCAACGCGTATTGCAAGTTTTCAGTATTATTTCGTTGACAGCTTCGATATGCGAGGCGAGAGGGAGAAGCTGTGAGTTTTTGTAAAGTCGAAAAATCAATATTTCATTTCAGCGGCTCCATTAGTTAACCGATGGACAAATTCGGATTGTTCTCGCCCTTGGCAAACACCAATAATGGGCATTTCAACACTTCGAACCCCATCAAGACCGGTTGAATGTCATCCTGATTCTAATGTAGCCCCAGTTTGGTTAATATCGAACAAAACTGACATTTTCAGACATGCCCCGAAGGCCGAAATTCTGTATGCCAATATTCACTCAGATCCCAGAAATATGTGTGTTGTGAAGATAAAAAAGATGCCGATATTCCGAGTAATGAATTTGAGAAATATTTAAAAACGAAAACAAAAAACAATTATTTTTCAGCATGTCCGAAGTATTACGAAACCTTGCTTCTTCCATGCGGTTCAACAGCCGAAGGCCAGTGCCCTCGCGGCTTTAAATGTATCGGAAGCTTAGGAAACGAGAGTTTGAAACTTTGCTGTAAACCAAACAAATCTTTGGAATATCGGGAACCGGAACATAGTAAGTATTAAATGAGGACTTTATGGAGCTAATAACTGTCTATCAGATGAAGATAATAATTAATCAAGATCAATTTTTGAAAAAAATTGATGAGAGCTGAGAAAACGGGTGTTTACTCTAAGATACATTTATTGGCCTTATAATTATTTATAAATTTCTCTTTAAATTTAAATTTTTTCTTAAATCACACAATTTTCAGCATTCCGTGAAAATCGAATCGTGCCGAGGCTCATGCCAATTGCTCCAAGTAATGAGCTTATTGCCACTTTTGATAATCAAAGAATTCAAATTGGACAGCTTTTTGATGCCTCTGCATTGGAAACTCTTGCAGAACCGCCTGTAATGACGGCAGGAGTTGAATTGAGCAATGAGAAGCTTTACACAATTATTTTGGCGGGTGAATATATACATTTCTTTGATTTTTAAAGAGGAATACATAATAATTTATAGACACAACGTCGAAATCAGTATCGTGGTTGGTTGCCAACATTGCAGCTTTTGACGGACAACTTGAAATCAACCGACGAACAAAATCAGCGGTTTCCTATCAATCTCCAGATAGTTCTGACATGCCTGTTGGAATGCACGTCATGATTCTTGCGCTATTCGAGCAGAAAGATGGATGGTCACAGAAGACCTTGTCCCGAATAGCATCCGATGATTTTGATTTCACCGTCTTTCTGGAGAATAATAGCGAAATTGTTTCAAGTAAACCTTTGGCTGCTACTTTCTACGGTTATTCGACGAAAAATGATGATCGCTGGTCGTTTATATAATATATTATTGAAATTCTATTTATTTTGAATAATTATTTTTTTAAATTTTATTTTTTACTAATTTTAATAAAACTTTATCAATTTCATTTGTTTCCAGTTTCGAGTATTGGTCAATCCGTTGGAAAACCAAAACATTTTTGAAAAAATCATTCGACAAAAACATTTACTCAAAGTTTCCGTCTTTTAAAACAGGACATGACCGTGGTTTTTTTCCTGTGTGGCCGAAGTAGCGAAAACTCGGCCATCGTTATTTTCTGAATTTTCGCTTTTTTTCTGAATTTTCAGTTTTTTTTTCAGATTTGTTTAAAATTTTGAAATTTTTTAAGGGAAAAAATAGAAGTATGCTACACCGGATTTTTGCAAAAAATCCCATGCAACTAAGATGCCTCTGCACACCTGCTCCACCTGTGCCACCAAAAAACCCAAATCTTCATAGAAGTAAAGACCAGAGGGATATAACGTAAGTTTTTGTTTTATGCAATAATGCGAAAGAGAATTCGCAAAATAGACATACACTTAAAATTACTGTTATTTTCGAATGTTTGGAAATTTGAGATGCTTAATCTAGGAAAGAAGTTCGTTAATTTCCAGAAACATGGACCTTCTTGAAGAACGCGTCCGACAACAAAGCGCTCTAAAGCATAGAGAAATTATCATCAATGGACAACGACAACAATGGGCGTATCGTTCAGAACTCGTCGGAAAGCATGGGTTGGATAAAAATCATCGAAACACATGGATTGCATATCTCATTATTATTGTTGTTGGATTTGGTGCATTTGTTACTGTTAAATCTCAGGTAAATTAAAGTGAAAATATTTAAAATTAACACCATTTAATTTTTAAAGGTAGTAATGGGCCGTCGACAAGAAATGGAAGCCAGAGAAGCCCTTCGAAAGGAGTTACAACTTAGCGGAGATGACAGGAAGAAAATTGCAATTGTTAGCTAGACATTTTTAAAATTGTAGATATCGGGTTGTTTTTTAAATAGTGAATAAAAATTAGTTTTATTTGGTATGAACGTATATTTTAAATGGTCCTTGCCATTCCTTCATTATTTGATTCACGTTTCAAAGAAAAACAAATTTTATTGGAATGAAGATGTTAAACGTCGGTGACTCGGTCCAAATTCAAGGATGTTCGACGAAAAAACGGATCCTGGAAACTTCTAGCGGTTGTGATAGTTTTGATACAATTTGTGGTGGAGCGCTGGTTAATTCAAGCATTGTTCTGATAGGTTTGTATTTATTACTTTTGAGAATACCATTTTTAAAAATTAAAAATTCAATTTAGAGAAATGAAAAAATCAGACTAATTTTTAAGAAAAATATTTCTAAATAACCATATAAACATTTCTAGAAACAAACTTCTCAAATTTATCGACAAGGAACATGTAATTTATAATCCAGTAACAAAATTTAGAACTCAACAGAGTTAGTTGTTGACTTTATTAATTGCATTTTTCTGAATCAATATTTTAAATCCTTATTTTCAGATGAACCACGTTCCCGTCATTATTCCTCCTATCTTATCAAGTATTTTCTTGCCGAAGGTGTCCACAATAATCATAAATGTCTAATCGTCGATCCCTGCAACTCAGACATCGAAACAACAGTTCTCAAATCAATTCCAGTTCGAAAATCACAAAACTCAACTGAAACCTCGAAGAATTTCAACGAATTCCCCCCTGAAAATGAGATGAAAATTGCCTGGAGATATGGAAACGTTGCTAAGGTTGAATCCGGACTGAGTTCTAGCTCGAAAAATGAAAATTTGTATGATTTTTCGAAGTTTGTTGAGAATCCACAAAATGTTGAGATCTTTGATGGAAGTTCACTCGAGAAGTTATACCAACGAATTTTGGAAATAGTTAATGAAGGAGAAGTGCATACGAAAAGTACAGGAAGAGGTTCGCACAATAATTTAAGAAAATTTATTAAAATGTGTTTTATTTAGGTGGCCCAAAGAAAAATCTGCTACGAATTGTGATAAAAAACATCGATTCGGCGCTGTGGGAAGATGCGGACATAAATATTTGGAAATTTTTGACATTGTTGAGGAATATGCAGAAAAATTGTTATGCGATTGTTTATTTGACCACGAATTCGGCATGTCTTGAGGTAATTTTAAGTTTTAAAAATTCTTAAAGGATGCAGAATTTGTGTTACAAGGGCGAAATTGAGATGGTGGGATCTCTGAATTTCTGGAATCTATTTCGAAATATTTCAAAAATTCTGCATTTTTTATTACAGGATGAAGAATTTGCACGATTTGAGCAACTCGCCGACACTCACGTCCAATTAATCCAATTTGACGAGGCGGAAAAGAAAACGTTCCGCCATTTAGGAAATACGCATGGCTATTTTCATCTGAAAAAACTTCCACGACTCGCCTCGGTCGGAATGCATAATCCTCCAGTTTTAGACTTGGTTTTCGAAGCTCAGACTCGCAAAGGATTTCAGATTAAAATTATGCATTTACCTCCCGCTCTTGATGATTCAACTGCTCCGCAAAATACGCAAAAGTCAACACCTTGTGGAATTGATTTTTGAGAAAAATGGGTTGTTTCCGTTTTGTTACTGTTTTTTTTGTTAAAACTGTTTTTACACATTAAAATAAAGCAGCATCACATAAATATTTAGAAATTTGATTAATCCAGCGCGATTCTAACATTAGCAACCAATGGTTTGTCAGATTTTGATTCTTCAGCCATTTGAGCTTTTTCACTAGCCGCCAATAAACCAAATGCCCCGTTTTGAGTGTAGACAATATTTAGGCCTAGAACATTTGGACCATTTAGAGCATGAGTGACATCAAGGCGTAGACCAATGCGATTGTGTTGGCGGAAGACAATTACCTCGCTGTAAATATGTTTTAATTTAGAATTTGAGCTGATATTGAATCACCTATTTTCTGCAGGAACCCCAGTGAAACCTTGATCTGAATCTTTTGTAGATGGTACGGAAATATCGATTGGTTGGGTGCTACATTGAACAAGGTTTTCATTGTTGGTTTCAGGTGTAATATTCATCTGAAAATGGTTGGTTTGAAATCTTAATAAGGGATTTAATACTCACATCAAGTTTCGACAATGACAAGTTAGTTAGAGATAATAGAACATGGGCGATCTGGCCAGATTCTTCCCATTCCACTGGTCGCGATAATCTAATGTCTGGAACGTATTCACGGGCAAACGTCTGAAAACAGTTTTTTTTGATTTCTAAAACTATTGAAAACTCACATTAATTTTGAATTTGTGAGTTGCAACACCATAATCCCGTTTTACCAAAGTTCTGTCGCACTCGTTACACCTGATCAATGTTCTTCCTTGAAGAGAAACTTTAACTGGAAGCAATGGATCATGTACGGCTGCCAATGGTTGCATTATAATTTCATCAAGTTTTCTGAAGTCTTGATTTTGATTTCGGAGCTCTAGCTCTTCTTCGAGGGTCAGTGGCTGAAAATAACGGCGTATTTATTACTTTTTATTTGAAAAAAATGATTACATCACTCGGTTTAATGCTTTCTATCGGTTTAAGCTCTGGCGCCAGCAATTTTCGGCGATTTGCCACCATCTGTTGCATTCCGAATTTGTCCTTCAAGTGAAGAGCAGACCAGGATTTGTTTGATTTTCTGAAAAAGGCGGAAATTATAAGGAAAAATTCTCAAATAGAAGGAATACCTGTTTTTCAAGTCTTTTGGAGCATTTTCAATCATTTCTAGCTTTCTCATATAAGCCATAACTTCGTTCAAATGATCGGATATTGCATTTTCATGCACTGGCCACGCCTTGGCATTTTTTCGATCTTCCACTCCGGCATCTCTTGTCGACCAATGACAAAATTGACAAATAAGGTAGGCTTGCTCGTTTTCGACTCTAGCAGACAACAAATTTGCTAAAAAATTAGGTTTTTCTCGAATCTTCATGAAAAAATCGAATTGTTACCGCATAAGGGACAGTCATTGCAATTCCCACACTGATTCTTCTTCAATCGAGCTTCTGGAGCACTTGAAACTTCTAGACACCTTGGGCAAAACAAAGTGTCGATTTCTTTGCAAGCACAATCGTCGCACCTGATTTAAAACCTTCTTTTTTTGAATGGTACAAAAATAAACTTACTTTAATTTAAAACACTGCCGGCAAAAGAATAATTCCGGTAATATTTTCCATTTTCCACAGCTACATTCGTAGATTACTTTTTTATATTGTAAAATGGTTGCCATTCCTGGAAAATTTCAATTCTGATGGATTTTAACAAATTTAAACTACTGAAAAAAATTATAAAACCGGCTAAAAACGTTTAATTATGAAATATTTGCAAAACATTCACGGCATGTTTTTTACTACCTCCTCAATAGAAAAAAAATATACGAGTTGAAAGTTCGAGATCAAAAAATTTTGAAGCCTAAAAATTGAAATTTATAACTGGAAAAATTTCAAAATTTTTTAATTAGCTTCTGAGGGCTTTTTTCAAAATTCTGCTGAATACAAACTTTAGCCTTGCTGATTGTGCACCTCACAAAAAAATTTTAATGCCTCAACTTTATTGGTGTTCTCGTGATCTTTGAATGAAATTTAGTACTGAAAAAACTCGATTTTGAGACTTTTTTGTGAATAACTTTCCTAAAAGTCAAAAAATCGAAAAAGTGCCGAATACAATTTGAAGAGAAGACAATTTAGATTGTTTTGACACAAAAATTAGCTGGGAACACGCAGGCTGTGATGCGTGATCTTCAAAGAAATATATTTTTTTGTTCAATCTATGCTTGAAACCATTGGAAATACCTACTTTTACTTTTAAATTTGCACGAGATAGGTGTGAGACACCATTCAAAACATTTATTTCAAGAATTACCCTAGGGTAACCCAGAAAACTGGAAATCCACAAGTGCGTCAGTCAAAAATTGTGTTGGCGTGATTAGATCGCAGCGGCGGGAAAAAATTAACTCGTATATCCCGCGCGTAGTGAAAAACATGCCGTGACATTATTCAAGCTTCGTCTCAATTGTCCAAAAGAAGTACACACAAAGTCGATGTAAGTGCGCTCCAGTGCAAATCAAAAATTCAAAAAATAAATATTCAATTTTTTATCGTATTATCTCATTTTACGTTTTACAATGGCAAAACGAAAATCAAAAGGAAAAGGAAATCCGAAATTGAAGCCAGGATATGGAAGAGCGAATCATTTACAAACATGTGCTGTTCATTTGTCTATGCAAGGTAATTTTTGATTAATTTATTTTTAAAAAAAAGTTTTCTTTTATTAAAGGCACACAAAAAAACGACGGATTCGCTAAAATCAGCAGAAAAGTGTCGAAATTGTTCCGGCAAGTTATCGACTCAGATATGGTACAAATGGAACCGGAGAAAAAGCGGAAATTTTGTAAAAAGTGTCGAGAAGTGCTGGTTGGAAGAATTGAAAAATCGAAAATTGAAGTGAGGCAGAGGAAGTCAGTCACGGAGATTTGTGGAAATTGCGGGAATATAAAAAATTATAACACAAAGGCTGGATATGGTGCTGAGTTGGAGAAAGATAGGAAAATATTGTCAAAAAATGTGATTATTGAAAACAAAAATGAAAGTAATAAATAAACGGGTTAAAATTGAATTATTTTCTTTATTCTTATAATGTTACAAGTTTGGTATTATGAAAACCACGTTTATTTCTTTTTACAATTATGAATCGAAAATATTATCATTTTTTGAAAAAAGTGAACATGGGGGACGCTGATGAAAAACCAATCGATTCCTCTGTCCAAGAGACCACGGAAGTTCCAGAAATTGACAGCAGGGATGTGAACGTAGCGCCAGTGAAGGAAGAATATATTTTACCGGTGAGTTATTTTTTTCATAAAAAAATAGTATTAAAAACAAGCTTTTTAGAAAGAGGAAACTCAACTGCCTGACGAAGTTCAAGCAATTCCGAAGAAAGATCGTCGCGGAATGAACAAATCGCGCCGAAAAGATATGAAGCATGCGGAAACGCGAATCCGCGCCCAAGCTATTAGACTCTGTCCATCCGTCATTCAACCTGTTCAATGTAAATTTGGCGAAAAATGCACAAGTGAGCATGATATTTCGAAATTTCTCGAGTCGAAACAGCCAGATATTGCCGATAAATGCCCACTTTTTGATGCAAGAGGAACCTGTCCATTCAGTTATGCTTGTAGGTTTGGTTCAGCTCACATTGATGAACAAAACGGGCAAGTTGTTGAAAAAACACCTGAGAAGCCATATGAAGCGACGAAAAATCATCAATCGATGAGTATTCAAATTGGATTGCGAAAGAGAACTTATGACTTTAAAAAGTCTGATGATGCTTTGGAATCGATTAAAAATGGAACGATTGGGTCGATGGAGGTGGAGAAACCGAAGTTAGATATGAAAAACTTAGACAGATTGAAATATTTGGCACCGTTGACAACAGTTGTAAGTATTTTTAAAAATACTTGTTGAGGAATTTCATTTTTTTCAGGGAAATTTGCCATTTCGTCGAATCTGTATCGAATATGGTGCCGATATCACATGTGGTGAAATGGCGTTGGCAACAAGTATTTTGGCGGGTACACCATCCGAATATAGTCTCCTAAAACGTCATCCAAGTGAAAAGATTTTTGGGGTTCAAATTGCTGGAGGTTTTGCGGATACGATGGCAAAAGCAGCTCAAATTGTGGTCGATAATTTTGAGGTTAGTTTTTTTCTTTAAATTAAAATGTTTCACTGAAATTTTAAAAATTAAAATAGGTTGATTTCGTTGACATTAACATGGGATGTCCAATTGATGTGGTCAATCAGAAAGGAGGCGGTTGTGCCCTTCCTCATCGACCCGCGAAAATGATCGAGGTGATGGGAGCAACGAAGAAAGTGCTGGGAGCGGTGCCAATGACTGTCAAAATTAGAACAGGATTGAAAGAGGGCGTTTTGAAAGCTCATGAGACAGTTGAAACAATGATTAAAAATGAATGGCATAGTCCGGATTTGATAACATTTCATCCGAGGAGCAAGTAAGTTCGAAAAGATGTAGACAGGGGAATAATAACATTTATTTGTTAAATATATTTATTACCTAATAAATATATTTCAGAGAGCAAAGATATACTCGTTTGGCGAATTGGGATTTTACGGCTCCTGTTGCAGAAGCAACGAAAGAAGTACCCCTTTGGGCATGCGGTGACGTTTTAGGTTGGGAGGATTATTATCAGGTAAATTTTAAATATAATTTTGAGTTATTAAAAACCATTTTTTATTTTCAAAAAAACATAATTTTCGAAAATTCACCTTTTTTTATTCCAGAGACTAGAAAACTATCCGATAAATGGAATAATGATCGGAAGAGGAGCTCTAATTAAACCATGGATTTTTACGGAAATCGATGAGAGAAGAACATGGGATATTTCAGCGACAGAAAGATTTGATTTGTTGAAGAGGTGATTTATTTGAATCGTTTGAAAGATTTAAGAGACGATGTCCGAGTCGCGTTGAATCATCGTGCCCTAGGCCGAATAATTGTGCTATCAACTTGAAACTTCGTGTGTGAGTGTGTTAGGGGTGAAAGATTATTTTCGTACCACAAAACCTGTGAAGTGTCCCGGCGTTCGGGGGGAGCTCCCCGTTTTGTCTTACAACTTTGACTAGCTATAACTTTGCTTATTTCCCGAACAATGAGCAGATATGTATATTATTAGAAAGCTCTCATTAAGTTCTACAACTTTATTGTTGACAACAAAGCACAAAAAAAATTTTTTGAGTATAAACGTTTTTTTGCTCAAAAATGTTTCTGCTGTTATAAAAAACGACCAATTATGATGTTTACGATATAAAATTGGCAAAAAACGCAAAAAAACATTTTACAAAATTTTTCGAAAAATTGACCAAAAAAAGTCATCGAAATTTTCAAAAAAAAATTTTTTTCGATTTTTTTGACAAAAATGGCTCGAAATGGAAGAAAATGATAAAAACAACCAGTTAAGTTCAAATTTGAAACAAAAATCTCAATTTTAAGGTATTTACAGCTCATTTGAATGTGTATTATTGGCCAAAAAGTGTCATTTTTTGACATATTTGGCTATTTTTTGAAACAATGGTCCCCTCAGTTTTTGATCTTCTATATATCATTCGATAGGAAAAATCATTTTCTACAGGAATTCGTAAAATTTTCATACCGGATTGGGGGGTTTTTCATTTGAAAATTTTGAAAAACTACATCTAATTTTCTATCATCAACATTTTCATACTCAAAAAAATTTTTTTGCGCTTTGTTGTCAACAATAAAGTTGTAGAGCTTAATGAGAGCTTTCTAATAATATACATATCTGCTCGTAGTTCGGAAAATAAGCAAAGTTATACACCGTCAAAAATGTTAGTCAAAACGGGGAGCTCCCCCCGAACGCCGGGACACTTCACAGGTTTTGTGGTACGAAAATAATCTTTGACCCCTACCGCACTCACATGCGAAGTTTCAAGTTGATAGCACAATTATTCGGCCTAGGGCACGTACTAACGTGTTAAATTTAACGCGACTCAGACATTGTCTCTTAATAAAACCATCTGCAAAAATATTGCAACAAAATTCCAAAATATATAGTCAAGATGAAAATTCCTGGCCGCTGGTGTTGCGTAGCATCGTTGGGAACTTCCTCGCAACGCGCTCAAATTCAAATTTATCAGTTGGTCTTGCGCGTTGCGAGGAAGTTCCCAACGATGCTACGCAAAACGAGCGACCAGGAATTTTCATCTTGACAATATTTATTTTGCAGATTTGTCGATTATGGCCTAGATCACTGGGGAAGTGACGACGCTGGAGTTGAAAGGACTAGACGGTTTTTGTTGGAATTTTTGTCGTTCCAGTGCAGGTTTGTAAATATTCATTTTCAATAGAATACCCTAATATAATTTGTTTCCTATCATTTTTCCAAAATTCAAATTGAACGTTTACAGATACATCCCAGTCGGTTTGCTCGAAGTGATCCCGCAAAAAATAAATGACCGACCGCCGAAATTTCGAGGAAGAAATGAATTGGAGACTCTTTTGGCCAGCCAGAGAGCTGATGATTGGGTAATTTCATATCGACCGTTTTTCAAATGTTTTTGAATAAAATTCCAGATTGAAATCTCGAAACGGCTTTTGGGGCCAACACCGGAAGGATTTACATTTATTCCTAAACATAAAGCAAGTTCTTATTAATTTTAAAAAAATATTTTTTTATTTAGGTAGTTTTGTTATTTAATTGTTGATGTTTGTTCTTTTTAATAAAAATTGTTAAATATTTATTGGATGAAGCTCGAAGGTTATTCGTTTAAGGCGAATTTATATATTTTAATATTGTTTTTTTTGTTGTTCTCAGAATATGTCTTGTAGAATGATCATCAGTGAAGTACCATCGGGAAGCAGAGGGGTAAGTATAATTTTTTTTGAAAATTATATCGATCAAATTTCATAAATAATAATTTTTACAATGGGAAAAAAATTACGTATAAAAGTAGCTTTTTTGAATTTTATTTGTTATTCTGAAAAATTAAAGCTTTTGAAAATCGGAGAAAAACTTATTTTCCTCTTTTTTATTTTAAAATTTAAAAATAAGACCCTAAAAGTTATAATTTTTCTCTGATACAAACAATTTTCAGATAAACGGATATCATGCATCAAAATCCACTTCAGCGCCAAATGTGGTCACCGCCGAGCTTTACAATATCGTTGGTGTGAAGCATAAAACACATTTTCGAGTTTTGTCACAATTGGCTCGAATTTCTGAAGTATCGTTCACGACGAAATCTTTCAAGGTGCACACGGAAATTGTGGTTTTGCCAAATGAGACGGATATTACACTTGTTACATTTCATTTGGGAGCTTGTGAGTTTTAGGAAAACAATTTTTAAACCAATTATTTTATCAGGTGCATTTTTACCCTGTGAATATACAGAGATGAATGGAGAAGTGACTGTTGATGGGCATACGGCAACTTATAGGAGAAAAGATCCAATTGGAAATGCTGTTTCGCCGAACCAACCGAGATGTATAGCAGATTTGGAGCCGAAAATTTATAATAATATTAAGGAGAATGATTGTGAGGAATTTAATGAATTTTCGAAATTTGAAAGTTATTTTTTAAGACAATTTGGAAATTTCAATACCAGATGTGGTCCGCTCAAAAATGCGCGCAAGGAAGACATTTCGAGTGGTGATTGATGTTTTTGTAAATCGACCGAATAAGGTATTAAATATATTTTTTAAAAGTAATAACAATTTAACAAAAACATATTGAACAGAATTTCAAAAAAAACATTCCAAAGAAATTTTTATTTTGTTATTTTGAAAAAATACTTAATCTTTAAAGTTTTCTACCATTTCAAAGTATTTTTCGATAAGAAAATCAGATCAATTTTGATTTATTCAACCAACGATTTGTTTCAAACTATTATTCCTCCGTAGGGTGTCAATTTCATAGTCGGACCAAAGGACAAAGACGAAAAAGCAGAAAAAGCCGAACATGTCTACACCTATCATACTCCTCATATTTCCGGAACACGTGAATGGCTTCCATGTCTTGATGAACCGGATCAATTAAGTCTTTGGGAAATCTATTTTGATCTTGATCCGAAATATGTGCCGGTTTCTAGTGCTGAACTACAGGTAATTACTAATAACTGAAAAATTTGAATTTTGATGAGATTTTTCAGAGTAAGCAAATGGATACGACAAAAAACTTGATTACTTACAAATTTGTACAGAACGTGCCGACAAGCGCTTGTAATATGGGATGGGCGTTTGGAAAGTTTGATGTGGATCCGCACCCGGAAAGTCCAACGGTAATTTGTTTATTATTATTTCAAATATTTTATGAAATAGAAATATATGTATTTTTCAATTCAGCTGGGGATAGCAAAAAAAAAGAGAATTACAGATTTTAACATTCTCGCTACCTGAAATTCAGTCTTTTGTGAAATATACCACAATGTATTTGGATAAAATGATAGAATTCTTGGAAGAGAAGCTTTCATGTCGATATGCTTATCAATCGCTGAAAATTGTATTTGTTGATCAAACTACGGAAGATATCAATTGCTATAGTTCACTTTTGATTGCATCTACCAATTTGCTCTATCACAAGAAGATTATTGATGTTGTACAGGTTAGGATTTTAATTTTTGTTTGGCTCAAGATTTTGAGACCTTAATTGATTCAAAGGTTTAGACGCTTTGATTCCGAATTTCGGTTCCTAGATTCTATTTTGCACTGAAACCTAATTGTTTTATCCTGTTTTCTGCAGAAGACTCCTGATTATCGATTTTTCAAAGTTATAAAATTAATAAATATTTTCTAGGAAGTCCGACAACAACTTCTCCTCGGAATTGCGAAACAATTCTTCGGTTGTTTCATTGCCCCGTCACATTGGATTTATGCATGGATTTTGGAGTCAATTTCACGTCTTTTGACCAATTTATACGTTGAAAATAAGCTAGGAATGGCTGAATCGCGCTGGCAGCTGAAACGGACAATGGACGACATTTGTGACTATGAGCATCAGTGGGGAAAAATTGTGTTGTCTCCAGAATTGTCGGATCAGAAAAGAATCAATTTGCATTTTGATCCGAGACACGAGTACACTTGTTCACCGCTTTATGTTGAAATTTTGAACAAGAAAGGGTTTTTGACGATGAGGATTTTGCTAAAAAGGCTTGGGTTGGAACCATTCTTAAGAGTAAGTTTTTTTTCCGATAATTATAGAACTAAAAGTTTTGAATTAAATTTTAAAACGAAACATTTGTCGAATGTTGCAGGTTCTTCACCGAATGCTCACAGTTGGTCTGGAAATGAGCGAGAAAACAACAACTCCGGGCGCTTGGAAGCATTTGGTATCAAGTATATTTATGATTTTATAAAATTTGGAACCTTTCCAGCTAACATGTACAGACGCATTTTTTCGTTCAGTCAGCACAGTCACAGGAAGTGAAATTCCGACATTTTTGGAGCAATGGATTAAAACGGGCGGTCATTCGGCATTTGCGGCAAAATTCGAATTCAATCGAAAGAGGAATATGATTGAAATGGAAGTGAAACAAGATGATTCTGAAGGAAATGGACGGTCACAGTATACCGGACCATTGTCAGTGGTTGTTCAAGAAGTGGATGGTGCATTCACACACATTATTCAAATTGATGGTGCTACATCGCATGCCGATTTACAATGTCATTCGAAAGGAAGGAAACAGAAAAAGAAGAAGATTCCTATTTTGACGGGGGAGGAGATTGAATTCGATTTGTCTAATATGGATTCGGAATCACCTGTTCTTTGGATTCGACTTGATCATGATTATCATCTGATTCGAGAGATTAATATAAGTCAGCCGATTTTCCATTGGGAGTATATGTTGAAATATGAAAGAGATGTGATTGCACAGATGGAAGCGTTGGAAAAAATTCAAGCATTTCCGTCAGCACAGAGTAAAACGCTTATTGTTGATGCGGTGGCGAACGAAAAGTTTTTTTATAGGTATGGTTTTTTAAAAGTTTTTGTCATGATTTTGTAAATATTGGTTACAGGATTCGATGCAGAGCTGCGTTTGTACTTTCCAACGTTATGAATCGAAAGTCAGAAGCTTTGAATACAGGAACACCGGTTCTCATCAACTTATTCAGGTTCTCTATCAATATTTCGAACTTTTCGAAATTATCCTTATTTCAGAGAAACATACGGATCGAAAGCCTCTCCAAACATTCCGAAGCCCAATAATTTCCTTGTCACTTCTCAAAATTTGCAACAATATTTTGTTCAGCAGGTAAATATTCTCATTTTTAGTATAATAATCGAAAGCATAATAATTTCAGACGCTTCCACAGGCGGTCGGACGACTGCGTAAACATACCGGCGAATGGTATGAAGATGGACTGACTTTTTTGTTGGATTTGATAAAGTTTAATGATAATTCGACTAATCGGTATGTTTTAGTTTTTAATTTTGAAAAAATATGATTTTGAAAAGAAGTTCTAAACGTCTACTCATAGTTACCAATTTCTAGCAATGTTCAAATAATTATGATAAAATGGACATCTGGAGATTTTTTTCTGAAAACACTTATTTTCAGGTATTCGGACGACTACTATCGAGCGGCGATATACAATGCGTTGGCAGCATGTATTTATCCAGCGGAATGTATGCCAATGAGAGTGGAAGTTCCTGAAAATTTGACAGCTGAAATTAGACATGTGATGAGGGTAATATCACATTTCTCATCACTCTTCGAAACTTTATTTTGTTCAGGAATTCACATATGCTCTAAACATGGACACCGTAAACCCGAGCTTTGGTCGAGTTGTTGGAATCGCCGCTCTTACTGGAATCTACCAGCTGCAAAAGTGTGGATACTTACCGCTCGACTCGAAAATCTTATGGGTTTTTGCCGACAAAGCAGTATGTTCACAACTTCGAAGAGCGGCAGTAATGTTAATTATCGATCGGATTTCGAATGATCCGCATGGCGGTGAAGCGCGGCTTAACGATGCACTAAAATTGATGGATTTGGCGGAGAAAGATAACGACCCGTCTATTAGGGTGTTAATTGCGAGAACGCTGGCCGAAACCCCGCCGTTTGCTACGTATAACAAGTAGGTGCAATTCTAAAGCTTATTGAATCCTTTTATTATTTTCAGCACAGACTTCGGTATTTCCAACCCTTGCAACACAGAAGCGTTCGCCGACAAATTGTGGAACATGATGACAAATCGAAAAATCGACGCAAATGTTCGTTCAGGATTTACAGATGTTTATTTTTCGTTATTTGGATTGGGAGTGCCTCCTGTTAAAGGTGGAGCGCCTGATGCGCCAGGACATCACAGGTATTTACAATTTAATGAAGTTTTATAATATTTTCCGCTACAACGGTACAACGTTCTTTCAAAAAAAATATTCCAGATCATATGTCACTGTTGCGAGTCCAATGGCTAATCTTTCAACATCAGGATGGCACAACAGTGGTTATGAAGCGGCTAGAAGATCCCCGCCAAGAATTAACGATTTTGGTGATGATAGCTTGATGTGATAGTGATGTTTGAATTCAGTCTTTGTGTAGTTATATCTTTATATTTTCGGGTTCATCTTCACTCAATTTTTATATGATCTGTTTCTTTTTTTGTTTTTGTTAAATAGATATATTTAATTTAATTTAATAAAGATATTTATATTGCATTTTTGTGACCTACCAAAGTTTAACAGTGGCTTATAATACCATGTAATGATATCGCTTGTTTGAGCATTTGTTTTTGAATTATTTTTTCGGGCAGAATGTCGTCGTCTTCAACACCGGAAGATGCGCAAACGCCGACGACTTCTACAAGTTCACCAGAAGAGGTGAAAAAGCAGCAAATGATGTCATTTGTAGTGGATGATTTGGAGGAAAAGATTAGGGAAAGTGCAAGAATTTCGAATAGTCCGAAGAAAAAAGCAGGGATGCCGGATCCAAAGGTCAGAGTTATTCTAGAAAATATTTTGAAGTCCAATGTTGTTGATTGAGATCAACATCTAAATTTAACGCTGAAAAATACTTTCAAAATTATAATTACAGATTCTCACCGACATTGAGCAACATACGAAAGAGATAGCTGGAAGCGTCGATATGCTTTTGAGAGATATGAGGTTTGATATAAACTTTTTGATCAAATTTGAAAAAAATACAACTTATAGAGGATCATTAAATGGGATGTCTGATTTGACACTCGAATCACTTCAATGCTATAATTCAGCAATTGAGAAGGCTTGTGATACAGCAGATGCGAACACAAAGTCAACGTATGCAATGCTTGCAAAAGTTGAAGAGGTTAATCAATCAATGGGAAATGTGCAAAAGTTGGCAGGGCAAATGTAAGATAACGTATACGCGAAACATCTGATTTCGATATTTTTCAGAAAAGAAATGCGCCGACTTGTCGAGTTGTTTGAGACACTTTTTCACGGATCGCTTAAATAATGATGTATTCAAAAGCTTACAATGTACAGTATTTAATTATTTATTATATTGCAATGTGAAAAAATTAATTTATTCAACCGAGCCTTGATGCATTTTTTTATGCCGCTTACATACAGCGCGAGATGCGAAAGATTTAAAACAAATTGAGCATACAAATGGTTTGATGTTGTCATGTTTTCGAAGATGAATCTAGAAAGTAGTTTTTTGAAACACTGTGTTCAGTCGGAAAAGAAACCTTGAACGGCTCGCTCAGCCTAAAATTCTCAAAACAGACAGGACAACTGAATCGCTGAGTATCTTCGTGAACCCTTTCGTGCTTCTTAAGAGCGGCGTAAGAGCTGTACTTTTTTTGACAGGTTGGGCATTCTAGAGATTTTCTGAAAAACCAGTTAATTTTTAGGAAAATAAAAGATAAAATTACTTTGGAGTTTTGTGCACAATTTTGTGTTTTCGAAGAAGCTCAGGAGTTGTATACTTCTTAGAGCATTCTTCACATTCTAATGTTCTGAAAAATATAATTATTAAAATAATTTTCCAGATTAAAACACCTTAATGAAGCGTCATGAATCTTTTTGTGCTCTTTCAGTCTTTTTTCAGATTTGAAGAGTCTTCCACATTCATCGCATTGAATTTCAGCACTTGTTGATGGCTCGAAAATTTCGTCTGACATTGAAAGACAGTTTTTTTCTTGTTAAATATTTAATTAAATCTATGAAGAAGGAAATGTCCGAGGACTAACTTTTCAAAATTAAGAGGGTCTAGAAAACCAAATTATTTTTATGTGTGCATTTTTTGCGAATTTTTCGATGTTCGGTAAAGTTCTCATACCTACTCCCATTTTATATAGCGAATTTTAAACAAATGCGGAAAATTATCATTTAACGGGTTCATTTTAATCGTCATATTTGTTCACGTTTCATTTTCATAATTCAACAAAATTCACGAGCACTTGGCCTGCCCTCAATTTTTCATTTTTATTTTAGAAACAGTTAAACAACCGTATTTCCAGAAAATATTTTTTCAGGGTAAAAATGGAAGAACTCACCGGGAAAAAATGTCTTGGAGTCGGATGTCAGAAAGCAGCTCAGTTGAGATGTCCAACTTGTATAAAGATGTCACTTCCGGACGCGTTCTTTTGTGATCAGGTATTCATTATTTTTAGCTCAATTCTTTTTTTATAAATATGCTTTTAGATTTGTTTCAAAAACAATTGGCCTGTTCACAAGTTTGCGCATACACAATTAACCGGACCGTATAATCCATGGCCATACTATTCGGTATAATATTTTATTTTAGCTCTACAGTCATGAAATGTTTTCAGTATACGGGTACATTAAGACCAGCACGATTGTCGGAAAGAAGAGCTGTTCCAGAGCATATTCCACGACCGGACTATGCAATTCATCCGGAAGGAATTTCGTTGGAAGAAAGGCAAGCTAGAAATGAACGAGTTGTTAAGGTAAGTTGAAGCTCTGACACCAATTTTATTATTTTCTAATGCATTCAACAGATTCTATTTGAAAAGTATTCCAGTCTCATATTTTTACTTCTCAGGTTCTAACTGACGAAGAAAAAGAAGGGCTAAAAGTGGCATGTAAACTTGGTCGAGAATGCTTGGACGAGGCTGCAAAAGCCTGCGAGCCTGGTGTTACTACTGACGAGCTCGATAGAGTGGTTCACGAAGCTGCAATTGAACGAGATTGTTATCCAAGTCCGCTAGGGTGGGTATTCCCGATCAAAAGGAAATGCAACATGGTTTTTCAGATACTACAAATTTCCAAAGAGTTGCTGCACTTCTGTAAATGAGGTCATTTGCCACGGGATTCCAGACATGAGAAAACTCGAAAATGGGGATCTTTGTAACGTCGACGTGACGGTTTATCATCGTGGATATCACGGTGATCTGAATGAAACATTTTTTGTTGGTGATAAGGTAGATGAAGAGTCGCGGAAGTTGGTGAAAACTACCTATGAGTGCCTTCAACAGGCAATTGCTATTGGTAAGAACTATTTTAAAAAAAAGTTGAAAAGAATAATTATGCATTTTCAGTCAAACCTGGAGTTAAATTCCGTGAGATTGGAAACGTGATTCAAAAACATGCCAATTCTAACGGGTTCTCTGTTGTTAAGTCGTATTGTGGACATGGAATTCATAGATTGTTCCATACTGCTCCAAACATTCCTCATTATGCAAGTAAGTTCATTTTTCCGCCTTTTCAGAGAAAAAGCTATTATCACAGAAAATACATCAGTTGGAGTGATGAAAGCGGGTAATTCATTCACCATTGAACCAATGATCAATGCCGGGAGTTTACATGATGACAAATGGCCAGATGATTGGACTGCAGTTACTGTAAGAATTATAATGAAGACTTCGAAAAAGTTTCCTATTTTCAGCGTGATGGCAAGCGGTCCGCTCAATTCGAGCAAACTCTTCTCGTGACTGATACTGGATGCGAAATTCTAACCGCTAGATCATCAGGAAATCCATGGTTTATAGACCAACTTGAAAACTATTAGGGACTTTTTTCTAGAAACGTATTTACTTGTTGTCACCAAACATAATATTATGGCGGTCTTTGTTTTTCTGAAATATTTAATAAAGTGCAATTACTTAACCCCCAAATCATTGAGAAACTACATGGCCCATTATTATGTAACCTCTCTCCGTTCTTTTGGAATGAATCCAAAAGGGGCTTATTCTTAATTCATGAGAAGCCGTGGTGCAACATGTACTGCTTTTCATTACAATTTTGCGTAAATGACGAAGAAACGCAGAGTATGAATGTTGCAGGTAAAATTGGTTCTTTTGGTATTCCTTTTTCGAATGAGTGAGGGTGGTCTAGAATTTCAAATTAGATGGGTATTAGTGTACCAGTCTGAGTTTAAAAATCTATTTCTCAAACGAAATAAAATACATTTCGCGCACAAAAAATCGCCTATTGTTCTTCTCCCAACATTTTTTTGTGTTTTTTGCCCATTCATACAATTTCTTTCCAAACCAAAATAAAAATGTATTTTCAATACAAATACCCTTTTCTCCATTTTACCTATTTCCCTAGAGATATTACCTTTTTGGTGCTTCGACGTGTCTGTTGACCATCACATTCCACACATTTTTTTCACATAATAAACCGTGGAAAAATTGGGATTTTTTGCGCTATGCGCTATTGGCTCAACCTTTCTTACCCAAAATTTTTATATATACGTTATTGAGTTTTTGTGATAGTAACTTGTCGCATTTGTTTTAGGATACTGCTCGTTTTTAACACAATGACGCGCGCATTTGTTTATAAATACTGTAGAAGCAAACCGATTTTTTGATTTTTTGGGGTGTTCCGGTGCACGGAGAAAAAAAGTAATTTTTCATAATTTGTCCAATAGATATCAAAAATGCATTTATGACTCAAAAATAAAATTTTAAATGCGTACGGACACGGAAAACGCCATACAAACTTGCGAAAAGTGGTGCGCGTTTGGAATCGAATTGAACGAACAGTAGAATTCTACAGGATACTGGTTGACACGGGGTTTTTTTTTACTACGGAGAGTGGACCGGAGTGAGATAGAGCGCACTTTGCGCGCACACACACTCTCTCTGAAGAAAACGCAGTAGTCTAGTGGTCTCGTTGTGTGTTCGCGGTAAGAAAGCCGCTGGATCGGTTCCCCCTGAATAAATAAATTGAAATATACATTTTGCTTTTTCTTTTCTGAGATAATGTGGAGTATGAAAATGTGTGAAAAAAGCAAATTTACTGAAAAGGAATAGGATTATTGGAAAAATTGCGATGCAACTCAAAAAATGCGAAATGGTAACTACTAATTCCCCTAAGGAATTTTTATACAAACACCGAAACTTCCGGAATTACTTTCAAAATGCGTGTAGACATCTAACCTTCACCTTTTTGGATTTAACTTTTTCTAAATTTCCGTTTTGGTTTTTTAAAGTTTGAAAAACTCTCAAAAATTAGCAAATTTAGTGTTAAAATTTTAAACTGCTAAGGCTTTTTAGATACAGCTTAGATCGCACTAATTCTTTCTTTAGAACAGGCCCAGGCATCACAAAAATAAGAATTTGGATTTGAAAAAACATGAAAATTTGTATAAGTAAAGAAAAATGCTCAAAACGTTCGTCCCAGTGCAAAAATAAATGGCAGAAGACAATATGGAAGAATTTTTGCACAATAGTTAGGCCGCAATCTGTAAGCGCGCTCTATTGATGACGGTCTATTTTTTCAGTGCTAGCGGTAGTAAAAAAAACCCCGTGGTTGAAAGTATTGTCCATTCAAACATACTGTAGAAATAAACCGATACCAAACGCGCTCTACTGATAAACCTCGGTTTTTTGGCCTGTTCCGGTGTACGGGCAAAAAATAATTCTTTATAATTGGCCCCATATATAAATACAAACACTGTATTTGTGACTCAAGATTAATATTTTCAAGACGTACGCACACGGCAATGCGAACTTGCGAAAATGGTGGTGCACGTTTGGAATCGAAATGAACGAACATTAGTTCTGTGATGGAATAAACTGTAGAATTATTTCACCATTCCCTGAAATCCCTATATAGTTCAATGTCCTCAAAAGGTTGTGCGAAATATTGCAAACAATTTCAATCAACAGCTGAAAGATTTGAACGATATGGAATGTTCACTATTTACGTCCGCAGCGCTTTATCATCAGACAACTGTATTTCTGTTGCTGATAATTACTAAATTTCTTGACCAATGAGCTAGAAGCAAGGAGCACTATATAAACCACGAATGCAAAGAATTGCGAAAAGTTTCCAACTGTTTTTCTTCGTTATCGTTTTCTTTATTTTTTGAGAATGGTCGCTATCCCTTTAAAGACAGTGTATCAGTTAATTTGACCCTACCTGGTCTTAGTTTCAAAAATTAGAGCGTTCTCTAATTAGTACAATGCAATTTATGCGAAATCACACCGATAAATACACGAGTCATAGTTCAAAGTTGAAAAAATCACAATTTGAATTCCCGCGTGTCCGTGCGACGCGGTCGTTGTCCGTGCAACGCGGTCGGAATTGACGCGAAACACAATTATTTGAATGTGGCTACATATCGGTATTGTTCTTTGGACCACCTGGGATCCCATTCGAATTTTGATTTTTTGCCTTGAATTTGGATCGTGTTAACTGACAAGCTGCCTTTAAAGGTTGCCGGACACTGAAGGTTTTTCGTAGATTGCTTCTTACTAAGGAAAAATAAATGTTTTTTAACACCTTGTTTGGAAAAAGTGAGAGAAAGCCTAAAAACGTTTTCAAAATTAATCGTAATATCTAAACAAGTAATACAATTTCTGAAGGAGGTGTTTAGTTTAGACACTTAAGACATACCCTTTTGTTGGAAATTTTCAACAAAAGGAAAATTGGAAAACTATCAAAACGAGCGGGAAACTTTTTATGAGCAAGTGGAACTTGAAAAAGAAGTACATAATATGCAAAGCTTGCTTTTCCTTTCCCCCCGCCAGCCACTATTATTCTTCTACTACGTACTATCATTATCCATCTAGTAAAACCCCGAATAAATATGTGTGCATTTTTTGGTCGCCTTTTTTTTGGAAGAGGAATAGAAAGGGACCTCCTTCCACTTGGTGGCGGTTTTTTATCTCTTTGTTGGAATCTGTTTTGTTTTTCAAATGGACTTTTCTCTTTTTTGAGATTTTGTTGCGATTTTGCAAAGGTTTGAGTTTGAAATATCAGCGAATTTTTCGAAGAAATTCTTCTAAACTTTCAAGCACAGTGTTCAAGTTAAACAAAATCTGGTGAACCTCTGTCTTTAAAGATGTTGAAATATATTTTCTGTTTCATAGTTTACCGATATTCCCTTTCAAAGAAAATCCTGTACCGGTCAAAAACTTTCAAAAATTTTTGATACTTCGAACAAGAATTCACTTTTTTAAATCACTCATTTTTTTATTTCAAAGAAAGCTGGTACTAATAATAACAACAATTATGACAACAGTTATAATAACTGTAATTATGTGTATTAGAATAAGGAAGGAGAAAAAACAGAGATAATAATTGAGCAGGTGAGCTAATACCTTCCTCATAATTGGTGCTAATAGGAGAATTTTGCTTCATTTGCCATGTGCATCAGCTTATATTCAGAATGAGTTTACGATTTTTTTTCCATTTAATGGGTTCAGAAAAATTGGAGGACCATAATTTATGAACCAACATACAAAATATGAGAAAAAGTTGTTTTTTTTTCAAAATTGAGCAATAAATTGGTAAAACTTTTCAAAGTCTTTTGATTAAATTCCTCCGAAAGAAACCCTAGAATCGAATAATTTCCATTAATTCCCATACCACTCATTTAATTCTACAACGACCGACAAAGGTCCGCTTTCCTTTTTTGTTGTTGTTTCTTTTTCTGGACACTTAAAACAAGAGACTTCTCCCCTTCTCCCAGCCCATCATCAAACATAAACATCATCATCAAAATCTCAAATTTCAACAAGTGTACGGCTTTTCGGCTTCATCCCATATTCCCGACGCGCCTTTTCATTATGTTGATGCAGTATTTTTTGTCGCTGAAAAGGCCAACATGTCAAAAATTTGTTTTCAAGTCTTTTTTCACCTCATAATTATTAAACAGATGGCATTTCCCGGGTTTTTGGTGCCGCATTTAGAATGTATGACCAAAGAAAAATGTTTTTTGATACAAATTTTCTTTTTTTTTGTTTGGCTGAAGACGCTTGTTTTTGCACAATCAAATATGAATCGAAAAATTCATAAAAGAAAATAGGGGTTTATATCATTTTTGGTTTTTAGACATGTTTTTCATTTTTGTCTGAGTTTGTGAGATGCAATTAGAATGAGAGGCAATTGTGCGCTTTCTTACAGAAAAGTCGACGAATTGCTGTTTTATTTCAGCGGTAGATTTTTCCATTAGAGGATATTTGTTTTGAACTTTTTTAAAGGAAGACTTTACGGAGCTAATAAATGTAACTTAAATGAAAATAGGCTTAATTCTCATTCCAAATCAGTTTTTAAAATTTTCTAAAACTAACTAGAAGCCAAGAAAAACACACCTCAAAACGATGGCCACCTGGCCGAACTTTTTCCTATGAGCTCTTTTTCGTGTTTCGTTAATAAATAGTTATGCAGAATGCTTATATTAATTCTTTTTTGTGTTTTTTTAAATTAAAATTTATGTTTTTTTTTCTTTTTTTTTGGATTGTTCACGCCTGCGGACTAGTTTTCGCCGGTGGACACTTTTTCTAGGCCATTCTTTTGAGGGGCGTTTTCTCGGCTTCTAGATGGTTTTAGAAATTTTTAAAAACAGATTTGGAATGAGAATGAAGTCTATTTTCATCCCAGACGCATTCATTAGCTCCGTAAAGCCTTCCTTTACTGCTGAAATTCTGTCCAAATTGACATTTTATTTTGATGCGTTGATAAGCGCTAACACTTGACTAACGCTTATGTTTTGAAATACAGTACTTGAATTCAAATTATACAGTACCCATACTTTTCCTCAGTCCTAAATAAACACAATCCAAAAATGATGAAAACTCCGTAAAGGTCACTCTTCACTTCCATCCTATGCATTTTTTTCCTAGCTATACTATGATTCGGAATACGTCCATTTTTCCGTACATAATTTTCACGGATCATCAACTTGTCAAAATGGTAAAAAACGAAGAGGCACCTTTTCCGTATGTGTGTTTTTCATTTCAAAAACCATGTCCTTTTTATAGTTTTTTTCTCCCTCTGACACTTGAGACCCAATAGAACAAAAAACTTAAAAATTCATCATGTTTCGTCGGAGCCATTGTTCTTCTTCATAGTTTCACATGAATCCCTTGAGAAAGGGTGTTTTTTTGGGCTTGTCCAAAGAAATTCTTTTTTTTTTGAGATTTCTTGTCAAGGGCGTACCTTTTTTCGGATGGTCAACTTCAAAGGAAACTTCGACGGATGTTTGTTTTAACCTGAAGGGCAAATTACAATCTTTGGGAAAAATATACATTTTTTGAATTTGAATCGAAAAAATGCCTATGACCATGCCTATTCCCCATTCATATATCTTATTAATTGACCGTGACAAATTCGTTACTAAGCCTTTTTCTACCCATATGTCTCCACTGCATGTATATTCACCTGATCATCAATTTCTTCTCTCGAAATAATAAAATGGATATATACATATTTGCATTTCGTATTCCTCCATCTTCACTTTACTGGTTTCTAGTCGCATAATTATTATTGAAAAACATTTTTTTAATGGGAATGCAAATTTAGTTAATTATAGGTTGTCTGTTAATTGGTGAAATTATGAAGACCCCTCTCGTAATCATTTAAAAATATAAAAATTACAATTTTTCAAACTGTTAAATGAATTCCAGACATGAATCCAAAGGTAATTCTGAAGCGCATTTTTTTGACAACTTATAGAAATCTCACATATTTTTTCGAAATCTGAAAAAAATCAATTTTCTATATTCCCTATCGAATTTCACTAACGTCCTTGTTTTGGTTGACCAACCCTAAGCATTCATACATAACATGGCTCACAACTAATTTGATGTGACTGTTTCAACAATGTTCATTCGCCCCCTCTTTGATTTCACCGATTACTATACATATTATAATAATATTATAATAAATAGATATAGTTAATAGTATAATATGGTAAATGACATTGCTATATGGTCACTTTTCATGATTCGTTTTCCAATTGAAACTTTTCTAATCTTTGTCTTTTTTTCTTCTAATTCACTAGGATTAGGAATCGAAGAAGGTGGATTACAGTAACTGGTTCTGACAGATGTTGCGTACGGTCGGGAGTGGAAAAATGATGCAGGTGGTCTAATGCTGATTTCTTTCGTTGTTCAATATGGTTTTTTCATGAAAAAAACACACTTTTTTCCATTCACTTCAAGTATCCAAAAGTAGGATTTTCAACAAGTGATAATTTTGATAATTTCGAAGATAATTTTTTTGATATTTCAAAATTTCCAGATTTCTTTCGTAGAAACATTTAACCGGTTGCACACGTGCTAGACCATAAATCAGCTTCGAAAAAAATCCATTAAGACCAACCCGCTTTTTATCCGACATCCTTTCGGAAATTACCATAGCTTCCGGTGACCGCTCATCTCCAACACATACACAAATATTAGGTCATCATCATTTAACAATTTAACCAAATGTTACCAACTAATGACCAATGCATATGTTTCGGTTTATCCTTATTTCTCCTTTTTAAGCCGATTTGCAAGAAGAGGAACCGCCCCGTCAATGTCCCGCTCACATCTGTTCAATTTTTTCCGATTTAAAATAATGTTGTATATCAAAAAAAAAGAGTCGAAGACTCTCGAGTTTCTTTGCATATGTTATTTGTTGGTCGGAGGAGGAGAGGATCTAAATTGCATAATAATAACAGAATTTGAGGGAAGGTATGGGATTTCGATATCTACATCCGGTCGGAACATATTAGTTTTTTGTGAGTATTTACGTTCGGAGTTATCATGATATGATTCAGGGAAATTTTTCCGCTTGAAAAAGCCAGTTTTTATGATTATTAGCTTTGAAAGACAACTTTTAGACCTTTTTTTAAAAACCATCTTGCTTTTTTTATTAATTAAATGTTAGTAATAATAAAATAAACGAAAAAAATCAGCTGTGTCGCATGATTTCATAACATTGTTCCGAAAAAAATCTTGAAATTTACATGACTTTAAAGGCAGCTGGCCAGTTAACACGATTCAAATTCAAGGAAAAAAAAATCAAAATTCGAATGGGAGCCCAGGTGATCCAAAGAATAATACCAATATGTTGCCAAATTCAAATAATTGTGTTTCGCGCCAATTCTTGCACGATCCGGCGCGCATTCAAATTTTGATTTTTTTCAACTTTGGACGGCTGCTATGACGCGTGTATTTATCGTTGTAATTTCGCATAAATTGAATTGTACTAATGATAGAAAGCTCTAATTTTTGAAATTGAAATCTGGTAGGGTCAAATTAACTGATCCGCTGTCTTTAATTGGTGGAGGGGCGGGAAATTTTAATAATAAACAATTTTTTGCGTTTTATGAAAATAATTCAGAATTATTATTTGCGTTTTTTAAAAATATCTAATTTCCTTTTTTTAAAGGTAGTACGATTCAGGAACCAGTATAACTTTTTATAATAACACCCAGATCATGTTTTAAAAAAATTGAATATGATCCGAGTCACTCCTATAAACCACAAAGAAACTTCTCAATTAAAATATCAAAAAATATATGGGCGTGACCTTATTTCCCCTTATTTGCCTCTCTCACTTACTTTGAAAAACCTCAGCTTCATCTTCTTCACCGCTCTCAGTTGTTGTTACTAAACCTCACTCCCCCTTCTAGCCCGGTGCATGTGCTCATTTCTTGAACATGTTCCCCCCGTTTTTTATTTTCATTTTTTTCTTAAATGACCACATTAGAATCTTATATTATTGCTCGTCCATATTGAATTTTTTGTTTCGTCTCCGAACAATTTCAATATCCAAAATTTGTGCTCATTTCTCTTGTTTTTCAGTTGTCATATTTTTCGAATGAAAAAACACCAGATGCAAAAAAACACCGCGGAAAAATGTTAATGTTGCCTAGTTTAGCGCTGGTTTTGCTCTTGCCCTCCTCGCCAATATCTGCACAAGGTGAGTAGTGGTTTTTCCTAAATTAAATCAAGTTTCGGAAAAGAAAAAGTATGTATTTTGTCCCCCCCCCCCCCGGGGAGTTTGAGGTTCTTGGAAATTTCCAAAAAAAAAAGAACTAGAAATAATGGACGTTAGGTGAGTGAAAAGGGTCGAAAGCTATAACTATAAATTTGTGGATTAAAAAATCAACCCTTTGACTGAAATCCTGCCTTTAACATTATTCATGTCAAAGTAATGGCTCTCCCAGAATTATTCTAAGTTTTTGTTCTAAATTTCTGAAAAAAATATGTTTTGTTTCTATTATCGTACCTATAACCCACAGTTTTTGTTGGTATGCCGTCGACATTGACAAACCAAAAACGCGAAAGAAATGTACTTCAACTTTACTCTTTTTTTTTCAAAATCAAATCTTCTCCAAAAGAGAAAAGAGCATCCAACACATCCGGATTGTGTTCTTCTCCCGCAAATCTTACTTTTTCTATGAGTCTAAAAATACAATTTAATCCCATATTTTATTTTAAAAAACAAAACAAAAAGCTTATGTTAATGACGCCTCCAGTTTTTTAAATTTATAACTATACATATTTACATGTTCTCAAAAACAACAACTCCCTGAAGGTGTAAACAGCACAACTTGGTGCTATTAAGAAGGGGGCTGAAAAGCGAATATCTACTGAATAATATATCAAAATTTGTCTCTAATTTGCTTGGGTAGTTAAAAAACTACTTTATTTGTTTTTCCAGATGATTCGTCAATTCCTGATGAAATTGTACACGCACCTAAATTTGAAGGTATCGACGCTATTTGAGATAGTCTGATAAAACAGAGTCTTTGCGGCGATTAGGCTCTGAATTCAAGCGAATATTTTAGACTAATTTTAAGTGTGAACTTAAATTTAAGCTTAAAATGAATCACTTTTGACTTTTAGCCCACTAGATATTTTATATACCCATAGCATGTGACACCATTCCCCCCCCTAGTAGCATGAAAATACCCATAAGACCCAAGATATTCAAAAAAATGTTTCAGATGTCTATGATATCCGAATACACGAGGGTGCTGAAAAGGGCAGCCGGTTGACGATGAGCTCAGAATTGCAGAAGGATACCGAACCATTGGGGCATTGTTTTGGTCAGTTAGAGACGGATGTGGATTGGATTGAATGGAGGTTTTTAGAAACTTATTTTCAGGTGTAACTTGGATTTTTCAGGTCATCAAGAAGCGCATTTTACACATCAAGTCGTATGCCATTATCTGTAACCAAAAATGCAAACAACTTGGTCGGAACTTTGCATTTGTAAGATATTTTCATATATAGTGTTCAATGAAAGATTAACTAAAACATTTTTGGCTTTTATTTTTTCATCCCAATTTCTAGAATTTCACATTTTATTTCAACCAGAGCCATGTAAATTCAATTGAGAAATAGAGTTTTGAAGTACCTGAAAAGTTCATATCTAATTTAAGCATCAAAAAATCAAAATGTTATTATTTTTTATTGAAATAATATTGTTCTATGAAATTTTAAATATGTTTTGATTCCAACTAGAATTATGAAATGAACACAAAAATATTCTCAATATAAATGTCATATATTACAGATTGTGCGCCGGAAATCGCATGCACACTTTTCCGTTCCGAGTGCACATCACCCATCGCAACCATCATCCGCCGCAATTTTCAAGAGCATCTTTCAAATTTCATGTGCCACTTTCGTTGCCAATTGGCGCAGCGATTGCCAAGTTAGATGTGAGTTGAGGGACCTGACAATTGTTTTTTTTTTAATTGAACGATGATAATTTGAAAATTTTGTTATATTTATTATTTCTTGAGGTTCGTGATCAAGATCCAGTCATCTACAACTCTGAACGTCATCTAGCTTTTACAAAAGATGAGAAATATGTGGAAATTCAGCAGGATGGGATATTAAAATTGAAGAAAGAACTCGTTTCTTTGACGCCATACACACCGATCCGAATGCAAATTTTGGCCATTGATTATGGAAGTCCGCAGCTATTTACAATTGCAAATCTGACATTGATACCGGTGACTGTGTCCGGTGTCCGTGATCCTCATGTGAATATCGCTACGAATGATTATCAAATTTTTGAATGGGAAACGCCGGAGTATGGACGAGCAGATAAATATAGGTTGAGCATTCGAAGGGAAGAGGAGCAAGTGATTTATGAAGAAGAAATTGAGGCAACAAAGACAATTGCATTAACCAAGGTTAGGAACGAATTTCAATTTTATTAACAATTATCAAAACTAGCATGAATAATTTTTATTTCGCTATCATCGGACTAATTAAATGGAACCCCATCTTTAAGAGCAGGATCGATGGATCATCATGTAAATGAAATATATGAAAATTGCAACATTGTTTATATGTAAAATGTCAAAATATAGCAATCCCATTTCTTAAACAAACTAATTTTTGCCAGCTCATTTTAATGGAATACAAAACTAGTTGAAGATTCAAAAATAAAATAGAATTCCAAATCTTATAAAATAAACAAAAGAACTTAATGATAGTTAAGTTTTTCACAGATTAAACTCGACCAGTCTACCAATATGTCCTATCAAATTACTGCAATTGATGACAACGGTGAAACATCGAATGAATGGACACAAATTATGATGACTAGCCTTGATAAAGACGTGAGGTGCAATGGAGAGTGTTCTCGAGGAGGAACACCTTTGTGCTATTTTGGAGCATTTAATCGAATTGAACAATTTGTGGATTCAAGGGGAACACATTGCTTGTGTTTTCCTGGATTTATTGGAACTTCTTGTGATATTGTTGGTGAGTGTTTAAAAAGGTATTCTTCACTAACTTCCTTGAAGTTTAATCCATTTTTTTTGAATACGCTTCATTGAAAAAATTAATATTTTAATTTTCACTTGTTTGTTGATAAATAGTTGATTGACATGTATTCCATTGGAAAATTATAATTTCCCGCAAAATCTGTCAAAATTATTATGAAAAAATTACGCAACATTTCACACTGCTTCCGCTGTTCTCGTTCACTGCTCGCTACACTTACATCTGCTCCGGAAGCATCCAATCTCTTACACCCTCCGCAATCGGCACAGTCTCTGGCCGTTTTCAAGCACGCATATTCGTTCAATCGCTTCCGAAATTACTTTGACTCAAAGGCGGGAGCAGAATTTTGATTTGGCCAATTATATTTATTATTATTATTTATATATTAACTAAGAAAGTGGAGGAAGATGAATTATTCGGGCGATTTGAGCCGATGGAAGGGGGATTTTATGAACAATTTCACTTTTTTTCCAGATCGTTGCTCGGCGGAAAGAACAATTGATACGTGGGGAGGGATTGATTGGAAGGAAGTGAATGCGAATACAACATTGAGATTACCATGTAAGAATTGAATACAAATTGAAGTTTCGGAATGAAAATCCTCTTTTAAAAATCATATATTGGATCAAAAGTGACAGTTGAAATGAGCTCGAAACAATTCCAGATAATAATCATTTATTTTCAGGTCCCTACAACCAGCCTACTGATAATCAATTTATCGAACGACGATGCTTATGGAACGAAGATGCCGGTCGAGCACTTTGGGAAAAACCAAAAGAACGCGATAGATGTATACAACAAATATCAATAATCACTCATTTGAGTGTAATGGATAATTATGGAGTGAAAGCGACAACAATTTCAGCTGTAAATACAGTCACATCGTGAGGAATAATCTTTGGTTTTTAAGAAAGTGTAGGATTTCAGATTTGTTCGAAAACTTCTTATGGTTCCTTCCTTTTCTACGGACTCTACGAAATATGCTCATTTCGACCAGAAGATTGCTGAAACTGCAGCACATGTTCTCGATTCTGTGGTAACATCGGATTTGGATCGAGTTGAAGGCAATACAACAATTATGAGGGTATTTTTAATAATTAAATTTTTACCTAAATATTGATCTTTAAGAATGATTTATGGCAAGTGGTTGACAACTTCTCTAGATCACTACCAGTTCCATATTCGCTCTCATCGACAAAAGGTGGAGTTCACATGAAAGCGATAGAATGGATAAAAAATGCTGAAATGAATGACAATCATATTAGCCAAATGTGTCGAATTCAACTTCCAACGATTGATGAAACAAACATCCTTCGAGTTGTTTGTCTAAGGAACTCGTCAATTTTTGAGCTATTGGACCCGAAAAGCCCAATTCTTTCCATTAAACCTGATGGAAACCAAGCTGTCGTGTTTTCAAGAATGCCCATTTTTATGAAATATCCTGATACTCGCGATAATTATACTTGTGTTTATTTCGATGAGGAAGAAAATGCGTGGTCGACTAAAGGTATTCGAAGGATTGAACATAATTATCATGGGTTTGTCAAATGCGAAACAAATCATTTTGGAGTTTTTGCCTTATTGCCGGTACGTTATACATTTTAAAAAGTAAATTCGTAAAAAAGTTAAATCAAAAATACTGTTCCACCCCTAAATAAAACGGTCATCCAAGGGGCGTGCGCTCTACAGTTAGATCCTTTTGGTATTCTAATAAACTTATTATAAAATAATTTAAATGAATTAAATTAAAATATTAATATATAGAGGGATTTTAAAAAGTAATTGAAATGATAAAAAACTCCCTTCATAATTGAACCAATGAATTCCAGTGTTATATTAGTGTTATAATATAGTGTACAAAAGTCTTATCCGGTACACCTTTATGAGATGTCATGACATCAGACAGCATCTGTGCATAGTTAAAAGTTCTAATGTAATTTGTTTAAATTGTATTGGGTGCTCCCGAAATTTCATCGATAAAAACGTTATATTGATCTGAACCTGTAGTGAGATATTTACAGAGAAAAATTATTTTATTGTCAAGACAAAAAACTGATAGGTTTTTTTTTTGAAAATTTGAAACTCGTTAGAATTGTTGACTTGAAAATATATAGATTTTGAACAGACTGTAAATTTAAAATAAACTATTGAAACATCTCACACATTTATTTTCAATTCTTTCTAATGTAAATGCTATAATTTTCTAGGATCGACTGTTCTACAATGGGGAGACATTTTGGAAAGATCTTGCATCTCACATGCCGACGGTTACCTCGTTTGTCACATTGATTTGTATTATACTACTTCTTTTCATGGCAGCAGTTCAGAAGTAAGTTTTCAGCAACACTGAAATATCGTAAAAACTGTTTTCTAGAAACCAACCAATCGATTGTGCATTCCTCGTCTATCTCTTCTCAATATTCATGATTCATCTAGTCCATCTTCTACTATTCTTAGCTCCACAAGTCGGTGAACCATTCACATTCACAACCACCCTTCATTTCACCTTGCAATTTTTTGTCATCGCCGCTTCTGGACTTCTCAGCGTAGTTTTATTCTCGATTCACTCGATTATTATGAATTATGACGATCGTAAGGAAGAAGTTGAAGAGTCGACGTGTTTCTCGAGACCTTTTCATGTCTTTGCCATGGGAATTTGTGAGTTGATTTGAAAATTTATGGCATAATTAACACTTTTTCAGTCGTACCATTTCTTTTCACATTTTCCACCTACTATTTTCTTGATGGTCGAGATTTGGATATTTCAAGGTTAATTCAAGATAAATGGTAATCATTCGAAAATCAATCATTTTCAGACTTTTCGAAAGAGTCGACTGGTTGTTCATATCAAATTATCTTCTTCCAACAGCCATTTTCTTTTCGATTGCAATTGTGTACGCAGTCTGGAATGGATATATTGCAAGTGGAACAAAGTATGGAGATATGTTTTTAAAATTTCGAAATTGGTTTTATTCTTACAGAAACAATCGAAGATGCAGTCCGGATCGATTGATGGTACTCGGACCGGCTGTTAGTGCATCAGTTACTGTCTTATTTATGGTGGGAATATTTTTTACAAAATTATTTTATTAAATTTTCTTATTCATAAGGAACTTGAGATGAGTGGAAATTGAATGAGACCTTCTCTTGAGATTCTCATTTTTCCACTTGTAAATTTTCCAGAAATGTTCAAAGCGAAATTCAAAAAGATTCTTTCGATTATCTATCATCCAATTTCAGATATTTTTCTTCTGTTCATCTCTAATCCTCTTCTTCTTCCGCGATCAGGCACCAATTGCAGTACTTCTCTTCTGCACGTTTCAATTTTTCCACGTGGTGTCGGCGTTCTTCTTTGCCTCGTATTTGTTCAGGTTTGTTATCATTATTATTCGCCAATACTTAAAAACTTTGCAGACTAAAAAAAAAACAAAATAAGTAAACAAATTATCAAAACAGCAGAACAAGAAGTTAATCTCTGATGTTTGTAAAGTGTGTTTTTGGAGTTTTTCGTCTGACATGAGAAAAATGAAAACAACTAGATCATTGATTCTTTGATAGAATTTTGTCAATAGTAATGAATTTAGTTCAAGCATCATTAAAAATAGACGACTGGAAAATAGTTTGATTTTTTGGAAAGTTTTTAGTATTTAGAAAAATGACTAAATTTTTTCTAATAACAAGTTTTTGAACACGTTGAAATACAGTAGCCCATCATCAGAGTTTAAGGGGTTACAGTATTTAAAACATTTTCGACAGCCTGTTTCGGAACTGAAATCGCAAAATACCGCAGTTTTCATGTACACAAAAATAAAAAAGGCGACAACATGATCCACAAAAGTTTTATAAAAGCAGATTCGTAGAAACTTCCGATATCAGAATTTGAAATTTTCAACATAACTTTATATCGCCAAAAACAAAGGTGCGGCATTAAAAATTTTCTGAAATGAGAGAGTTCGATGTCAAAACAGCTAATAGTTTTCCGAAACAATGACTAGATTGAAAATTTAAAAATCACTAGGTTCCTTAGAAATGTTTTTCTACTTGCAGGCTCCGATTCCTTCTCCAACGCGGACTTGACGCTGCTTCCTCAACAGTTTCCCTTGAACGAAAACGTGACATCTCTCGTGCTCTCCTCGAACACGTTGATACCAAATCCGATGTCGCTTCTGACCGATGCGTGATCGATGGCGGATTTGTAGATGCTGGTTTTCAGGCACCATCATCTCAACATTCACCTCACTATCAATCAACTTCTGAATATATACTTGCCGGTTCTTTAAACGATACTAGTAATAGATATGTTATTCATCATAACATTTTCGAAAGAGCTCCTATGGTTAGTATTGTTTGATTAAAATCGAATATCCTTTTTTGATCTATTGCCCAAAATCTCTTGTTTTCGAAATTTTGATACCGGTATTTTTCATTCTGTCTTTCTTTAATAAATATTTGTTATCCCCTTCTGATGTTATTCCAAACATCTGAGACATAAGATGTTTGTAAAGAGATAAAATTGACCAGCAAAAACTCGAACAACTGTCGAAAAAGTTTAGATGGACCAGACAACCATCATTTGTCAATTTTTCCAATGGAAAGGTTGAAGAATATCCGCTTGGTCACTTTGAAAAAAAAGTCATTTTTAAATGTTAAGTTTTCTTGCACAATGAACGTCCAGGTGCTATTTTTCTTCTATTTAATAATTAAAAGTTTGGGAGCTTCTCAAGCTAAGTTCATGTTTGATAATTTGAAGTCAATTAAATCGATAATCGATAAATATTTTTTTCAAGTTTTACAAGATTTAAAAATTGTATAAATTTCTCTAAGTGCAGGTTTAAAGGGAGGTGTGTGCCAAATGTCTAAGGGGTCTCGTGTGGAACACAGTACCCAATGCACTTCCTAATAAATCTTTGTAAATACCTCCCTGTTAAACGGCAACGAAAGAGAAATTTTAGTTATAATGACGAAGGAAATGATAATCCATATTTTTTTGTACGAAAAATTAAAATAAATTCTACATAGGTTTTTTTCTGAGAAAACTTTAAAATATTGATTTGAAAAATAAAATATCTCTTTGATACCTTTAGATCTTTTGTTTTTAAAAAGAAGAACATCCCGCTCTTTTCAGTCTTTGTTTTGAACCTCAAAAACTATTTTAAACACTTGATTTCGAATCAAATGTTTTTCATCACACTTAAATCTCAATAAACTCATAAATGTTTCACGTGAAACTCTATTATTTCTCTTTTCTTCACACATGATACATCTGAGACTTTGTCTTTTAAACATAGAATGTGTTGGTGGTGAGGGGGCTTCCCTCAAACAAACATTTCATATTTAAAAAGATTGGAGAGAAACAGAGAGAAGTCATTCTTTTTGCTTCTCCCCCGTTTTTATCAGTTATCAGTTTTCAACCCCCTGATTTTTCTCTTCAAACCGAGGCCCCCTTCAGTAGTAGTACCTAGACATGATCAAATGGCGTGAATAACATGAAATTGTACAAACATTGATTTCATATTGATAATGGGTAGATAATTCGATTCGATGATCGGTGGTTAGAGCGTGTTCGTGGGTGACAATGTTTTGATAAAGAAAAAAAATTATTTCTTCTTTTTATGACTACCGTATCCTTTTTTCATCGGAAAGATACCTTCTTCTTTTTTCAAAAACACTCGGTTTTGCTTGAACTTTGGAGTCATTTGGAAGACTTTGATTGTTGCAAAAAGATATGGTGCAGATCCAATCGCTTTGAAGTTTTAATGGTCACCTTGTGACGATCATGTTTACATAAATTCAAGAAACGTTTCTTGTGGTTTAAACAGTTTGGTCTTTTTTGAAGTTTGAATAAACATTCTAGAACATCAGAAAGTTCAGCGCGATTATATGTATGGTTAGCCCAACATCTCATAGATCATAAACATGTTACCGCCCTTCCATCCAATTGAACTCGGTTTCTTAAAAATTTCGAATTTGATTTCATGAACTATTCGACGTATTGAATGAAAATAAGATTTCAGTCATTACACAGTCAATTTTTTATTCGGATAGATTCGGAGTGAATATATGACGACGGTGAAACTAGAGGATAGCTTCCAAATGGAAAAACCTATTCTGGATACGACAGTGTGCTAAAGTGAACCAACTATAACTAAGAAAATTCAGTACAACAATTAAAAATTGAACGCAGAAAAGTGGGCGTTTTTAGAGCGTGGCATTTTTGCAATCGTGCGGCACGGTTACACAAAACGCGTTTTATTCAACTACGCAGGGATGCAATTTTGTAATTCGGAGTGAAAAAATTAGATTAAGCCATACTTTCTGTATTTAACGCAAAAACTTTTCATGCGTTGTAGGCGTTAAAATGCCATTTGTAAAAAATTCGAATTGTTGTATGTGTGCAATTTGTCGTAACGGTGTGTGCACACAAAGCGTTGTTCGTGATGAAAATTTCGGTTCACTTTATCCCACCGTGCGGCACTAATTTAAATTTCAAAGAAAGTGTGAACGGATTCAGAATTAATTTCTGAATCCTTTCCCTTCATCTAGTTATTTTGAATCCCTTTCAGCCGATTTTAAACATATCTCGGTATCAGCGTTTTAAATATAGATTAGCGATTCGATTTTAAGGCTAAAAATGATTTCGATTTAACTATAATTTTTTAGGCCTAGTGTTTAAAGATATTTAATGGAGCACAAGTTTAATGCAGCATCAGTGAAAAGTTTGAATGCATCCAACATTGTACCGCAAATACGCAAATGTCGCTAGATATAGAAATAAATTCTATTAGACTTTTGTTTAGAATTTTACCGGTCTCCAAGTTTATAAAATATCCTTTATCTAAGTCAAGTTTCGATAAGCTTTAATCGTCAAAAAACGTATTCAGCTACATGTTTGATTATCTTTCAAAATCCTCTATTTCGGCGATTTTCAAAAAGAAAGCGATACATTTTTTCCGCCCCTTAGATAGCCGTTTGAGAACAAATGATTCTGAAAAAATCAATTCGTTTTGCCTTTTGTCGGCTGGTTGTCATGTCCGATAAATCTCAGAAAAATAGTTTGATGTTACGCAAAAAATTGTTACAGTATGTTTTTATAGCGGTTTCCAGCATTTTCCATTGTTTTCTATTTTCACAGCTGAGAATCACGTGATGATGATCCTTCTCTTGTTTTACTCGTAAAAAATAGGGGGAATGTTACCGTAGTTCTGTTCCACCTTTCTCTGATGCAATACTTAGTATAACGGTGGTGTAGCATCTGGCGCACTTAGAACTTTTTATCCTGGATGGAACAGCCTCTCACCTCCCAGTTCATCGAGGGTGCATAGAGACTGCTGTTCATTGACCACGCCAGCCAGAAGAACTTTACAAAACTTGAGGTTTTTTGAGAACAAAACTTTCGTTCATGAACTTTTTATCTTTTAAACTTCATATCAATTCGAAGGCTTCGCTTCTAGAACTTTGTTTTAAAGCAGCTGTTTCTTGTCAGGTATTATTTTCAATTTTTTTTGATAACTGTGGTTGTAATCAGAAGAAGCCATGTTCAATTGTGCTCTATCTAATTTTTTAACGTAATTTCCTTGAACGCATCGAAAACCACTTTTTCGGTGATATGGTTTAAAACTAGACATTCGGTATCTTCTGTTTTTTTTTGAATATAACCGTCTATAGTCTAAACTTTTGGGAAATGATACGATGAAAATTCGGTGAAAATTCTACAATACGTTTTAACTTTAAAACATTTAAAGACAATGTGTCAGGTAGTTTGACCTCACCAGATTTCAATTTCAAATTTTCTTTCTCTCGTTAGTACAATACAATTTATACAAAACATTTCCATAAAGACACTCTTCATATCAAAGGTCCAAAATTGCAAAAATTAAAATTTGAATGCGCGCCGGATCGTGCAACGCGGTCGGAATTGGCGCGAAACAAAATTATTTGAATGTTACATAGTGGTATTGTTTTCTCGACCTCTTGGGCCCCGATTTCAATTTTTATTTTGCTCCTTGAATTAGGATCCTATTAACTGACAAGCTGCCTTTAAAACCACGATAACAGAGTTGTACATCATACTTTTTTGAATGAATTTCCGGGAGCTACCCACGTTTATTTTCTAAATGCACATGCAATTCGCTACTTTTATGCTAAAATATATTAGACATTCATACGTATTCGACATATCCGTTATAATAATCTTTTAAATATTTTTCACATAATTCTCACTCAATAAATCAAAAATTTCCTCATTACACATGTTTCCACATGTTTCCACATCTTTATATGTATTCAATTTTAAACAATGAATCAAATTTTTGTGACTACTGCAGCCATTGTTATAATTAATATGATTTCTTTATAAATTATGACTTAAAAGTTGACAGTTTTGCAATTTTCAACGTATTCCTTCTTCTTCTTCTTATCATCTGAATAGTTTAGAGCAGAAATCACGTCTTTGTTTGTTCCTAACATTTTGATACACTATAAACAAAAATATGAAAATAGCAAACCTTTTTGGTATTACTGTAAAGATGATAAGATTTCTGAAAAAAACGTGCTTGATAATTTAAAAGTTTTCTTAGGCTGGTAGTGATAAGCTTTAAAAAAAACTAGAGGTCATTAGAATAATAAAATGGTCAGCAGAAAATTATTGCTTAGCAAAAAAAAAGCTGATAAATAAGAATGGTTTAAAAATCAGTTCAAAAATTTGAAAATTGCCCGCTTTTTTGTAAGTCATATGCTTCAAAAATTTTCGACAAAATTATCAAATGAATGCAAAATTTTGCAATTATGATAGGCGTATAATCAAAGAAGAAATAAGAATTTTCATCGTCATCCATTTCAGACAGATTAGACTGAAATGTTTAAATATTAAAATAGGATTTTCGCATTTCATCCTACAAATCGTAGGCTACAATGTAGGCTTTCTGAAATTCGGTAATCATCCGGAAACCAGAAATATTTACTAAATGTTGACTGGAAAGAAATATACGAAATTTTGGATAAACATGAAATTTCAAAAAAAAACAGAAATTTCAGATTTTGAAAGAACTAGTTTTGAAGAAACTGACCTGAAAATTTCCAATACCAATACCACTCGAATTTCGACTATATATATATATATATATATCTAAGCTCTCTAAATATTTTTGGGAACTTAAAGACAGGGTGGCAGTTATTCCCACCGTACACTTACGTAGTAAACTCTGGCGAGATTTCATTGGAGCCCATATTCTTTCATTAAAAGATCAGTTATTTAAAATTGTATTATTTTAGCTGAAAATTTTTAAAACATTTTAACTGACACCCTGCCTTTAACGCAATTCAAATGGGAATTGGCTTTTTTGAGAAATGTGAAAAAAATCACAGAAAATTCGTAGTCCACTATAGGGTATCTTACGATTGCCCTACAAATTTACCGTAACCCATTATTTTTTCAATTTTTGCACTTTTGTCCGCTTATTACTTTATCTGATGATTATCACGTATGTTTCATCACTGATTTTATGATACCGTAACCAACCCAATTTTCATCACATTTTCGAGCATCTTTTCATTTTTCAACCAACTTTTGAAGAATTGTGAAAACAACCCGAAAGCAGTTGTTGGTTGTGTGTTGAACGGGTTTGTTTTCAAAAGTCTAACAAAATAAAATGATGTGATTTATTTTTTTATTTTGACCTTTAGGCCTATTGAAATGAGTACAAAAATCAATATGGTTTGTAGTGTGGCGAGACTGCATATCGGTCATCATCATCATCAACATATTTGATGATGTGTCATAAATTATGCTGTTTCTTATTTGTTTTTATGTTTTTATGTTTTTCTGCAATTCGTTTGTTCGTTTTGTTATGGAATTTAAAACTAAATGTGTTATGATACTTCTTACTGTAAGTATTCGCCAATTTTTTCGAATAGCGATATTGTATTTTAGAAAAAAAAACGTTTGGTTTGAACCGAAATGAATAGTATGAATAATGTTTTCTAGAATAGTACCGAATGGATTTTTTTAAAATTGAAGAGTTGCGCAAGGTTTAGAGTTTCCAATTTTGTGGATTTTTAAATACCAAACCTTCAACGTTCGCATTTTAATTGTCCTCGATCCCACCTTAAATAAAATGTAAAAGTTCAAGATACAGAGAAATTTAAACTTTTTACAAAAATTCAAAATATTGACAATATTGAGAACCTAGATTAAAAACAACATTATCTGCAAATGTCGACCTATTTCATATCTTCTCAATATTTTGAGTACACATGCACCTAAAACACAATAAAAAGAAGACAATTGGCGGTGGTGCGATAGGGATACCAATCACCCAAATATCATCACTTATTTACATATTGATGACCGCCAATCAAATCAAATCAAATCATTTTTTTTCAAATCTTAATCGGATACAATTTGTCTGGGAAAATATGATGACTGGCGGTTATTCTTTGAAGATTCGTTACCACTTCAATGATGTCATTTTTTTTGTTTCTATTCTGCCACGTCATTGTAATAAATATTAGATAATCGCTGTTGCATAGATCTATATTCTCGAGATGCACCCATATATCCAAGATATGTACTCATGTACTCATAAACTTTAAAATAAACATAATTTACCGAAAAAGTTAAGCCGGAATATTGAATTAATTGGTATCTATTTGAAGAAAATGAAAATAATTTGATTATGGAAATCTTTTTGCAAATTTTTGCGCCCATTATTTTCGATATTTTTATTTCTATAAAATACCATTAGTTGTACTGGAAAAAAAGTAAAACTCGTATATTAAAAATGCCTATAAATATCATTTTTGTTGTTTTTTAATGTTTTTCCTCAATTAACTAATAAAGAAGCGTGCTGTGTTTTCCATTTGTTGTTTTTTTTGCGGCGCGTGTCACCATCCAACCCCCCCCTTTTCCTTCCTTCAAAAGAGGGCCTTCCCGCTATACCCCGCCCCCCTCCCAGCGTTCTTCCTTTCCTTCCTATCAGACCATTCTTCCTAAAACAACTATCACCAGTGTACAAAACAACACTTATTTTTGTTTTTCTCTCTGATTCTCCATCTCTATCGTTTGTGTATTTATTAAATTATTTATCAACAGACTTTTTAATGTTGTTGGGTGCAAACCCATTCATGCACTTACTGTATTTGTGTGTTTTCAATTTTTGAAACTTCTTCAAAATACCGTAATCTCTCAATTTTTTTCTTTTTTGTCGAATTTTAGAATTGAAATAAAAAATAATTTTCTTCTAGAATGGACGCCAGAGCGCACATGAGACTTGTTCTTGAGCCACACATTAGTTTTGGCGATGACTGTCTTGATCGGAAGTCGTTTTTGGAGCCAGGATCGCCGGATTCTGGGTTCTCGTCAGATGAGAGTCTCACACCCGATGCCACTTTTGCAGAGATTATGTAAGTTTTAAATTTTTTAAAAAATGATCTAGGAATTGACTCTCAATTTAGTTTCGTATTTAAAAAATCATTAATTTTATTATAAAATATATAAGATTTTTAAAAACTGAATTTTTTTCTTCAAAATTTGTATTTTTTAAGCTTTCATAACATTTTACTACAATTTGATGTGCATATACAATACCTGAAATGTCATGTAAAACAAAAACTTAAAATTCCTTTGAAAGGATCTCTTTAAAAATGGGCCATTAATAATTTATATTTTTTTATTCTTGGAAACTTTGGTCAAAATTATTCCCACTTTAAATCGAAAAATTTCAATTGGACCACTGTCTTTAAATTGTTTATCATTTTCCGCTACACGGTGTTTTCCAATTGCACACAATTAGACAAGTAAACAGAAAAACAAATATGTAGTTTGATTTCTTGATTTTTTTCCGTCCCACAATCTTGCACCGAAAACATCACAATTTTCGCATCTTCTTTTTGTGGTCTTTTGAAAACAACGTGCTTCTTGATGGTTTTTGATATTTCCCCTCTGTTTCCCTATCTCTGAAAAGAAGATAATAAGATGAAAAATTGGACAGAGAAAAGCAAAGAAAAAAAAAGAAGCGTCTCGTTTATTTTTCTCAACGAAACCACCGAAGTACACACATAACATTTTTTGACACAAACCTGCACGAACAAGTGTCTACTTTGTCGTCTTGAAAAATTAATATTTATTTATTTTGTTTATTTTTCAAATGTTTTTGAAAATTCATGATGAATGAAACAAACACTGTTTGTTTATTTTTTATGCCTAGACATTCTAAAAGTCTAGACTTTGAATTAGAAGATGAAATTTTGAGGTTTTTCACTGATATCTTCCGACCGGAAATAATTTTAGTATTTTACAGAACACGATCCAAAACTCTTCCATCTGCTCTCCGACGATCGAGATCAAAACAATCGGCAAAACGAGTGAGATTTGCGGATTCTTTGGGTCTAGACCTTGAAAAGCATCAATATATTGTGGAAGAGAGTCTAATATCCCGCGTACAACTGTTCCTACCATCAATTTCATCGTTTGAAAATCCAACTGAAATCCCAACACAGAGGCCAAGATTGGTGCTGGCAAATTTCAACTATCGGTCTGAACACGAATATGACCAAATGGCTAGAGATGAAAAGGTCTGTGTTGCAGCCTTGAGAGCGTCTGGGAATAGTGTCGTTGGGCAAGTGAATCTGCTGAACATGGCCTTTGATAAGGATGTAAGATTTTGAGATATTTTTTTTTATTTTTTCTTCAAACGATTAACAATCTAATTACATTTTTAATCTATGAAAAGCTCAATATAATTTTGAATCGTCAATTCATTTTGAGTCTAAACACACGTGCCTAAAACCAAAATTTTTCTAATTTTCCTATTTTTCAGGTGACAATTCGCTACACAGTTGATAATTGGATGTCACAAGAAGAAGTGAACGCTAATTTTAGCCATCGGTCACTTGTTTCAGAAGATGTTGATGCATTCAACTTTACAATTATGCTTCCAAATAAAATTAGGGTACATTTTGCAAAAATCCTATTTTTTCAAGATTATTTTTTTAGAAGGGAAACTGCGAGTTTTGCGTTCGCTACTTGACTGCAAATGGTGTTTGGTGGGATAATAACAATGGTTCAAATTATATCATCAATATCACTGATTCACCTGCATTCATATCTTCTGGACCAACACCACGCTCAACATTTGGCACCATTCCAACAACTGGAATGCGAAAATTCGGAAATCTACCATCTATTCCATCGTACAAGTCGTCGATTAGAAGACAATCACGAAGATGGGGAAAATCTTCCGATGAGTCCGATGACGAAACTTCAACAATTTTTTATATTCCATCTCGTAGGAAATAGAGTAGTACATGTTTTTTTCTTTTTTGAAAATATTATTATTATTTGTTTTTTTGTGAATCGGGTATTTTGCGAATTTTGTATAACACGGGTTAAAATAACTTCTCTACTGTGAATATTTTTGAAATTTATAAATTTTTAAAATTTAACTATTTATTACACGTAAAGTTGAGGCTTTTCAGATTTACAAAAATAATTAATCAGAAGGACGAAACATCTTTCTTCTTAATAAATAAACTTTTCAAAGGAACACGAAAATCGCGACAAAATGCAGCGTATAATATGGGATTTATGGCCGAATTTGAGTAGCCAAGCCAAAAGGCGATGGTGAACAAATGAGTGGGAATGCAGCCGGCGGCGACGGTACAAAAGTCGTAGGATTGTAGGACGTAGATGGTGGTGAATGGGATCCAACAGACGATGAATGCGGCAACGACGATACCAGTTGTTCGGGCTACACGCATTTCGGTGCGCATTGATCCGCGCATGTGTTCACGTTTTCTGAAAAATTGTATTCAATTCAAATCATAAATTATTCATTTCCAAAATTGATCATTTTATAATTTTCGTTCACGATTTTCTTAAAGGAGGGCTTTACGGAGATAATAAATGTTCTTTAAGTGAAAATAGAATTCATTCTCATTCCAAATCTGTTTTTAATATTTTCTAAAACCGTCTAGAAGTCGAGAAAGTACGCCCCGAAACAATGGCCTAGAAAAAGAGACCACCTGGCCGAACTTTTTCCTATGAGATTTTTTCATGTTTCGTTAATAAATATTTATACAGAATGCTTGTATTAGTCCTTTTTTTAAAAATGTTTTTCATCTTAATTTATGTTGGATTTTTCATGCATGCGGACTAGTTTTCGCCAGTGGCCACTTTTTCTAGGTCATTGTTTTGAGGCGCGTTTTCTCGGCTTCTAGGTGGTTAAAAAAAATTTTTTAAACAGTTTTGGAATGAGTATGAAGTCTATTTTCATTTAAGGTGCATTTACTATCTCCGTAAAGCCTTCCTTTAAAACCATTCGACCCCTCATTTTTTTTAAATGGGTTGAATTCCACATGTAATTTTTTTTGATTTGTCATTTATTTTCGGCAATTGTGTTTGTTTTTATGATTTTTATCCAAATTTTCAGACATATGGCAATAATTTCATGAGCAAAAAACAGATTATGAGATTATTTCTGAGAGATCTACGTTACCTTCTACGTTATCTAAAAATACAAATACGATGTGTTATCTGACTTGAATTGAGTATGGATGACTAAGAAAATTATAGATTAATCTTGAACTGATGAAAATGATAAAGATCTTTTTTTTCCGAAAAATTACGAATTTCGTGACACTTTTATACTAAACTTAACCTTGCAAAAAATACTATTATAAAAATGACTAGTTTTGAATACCGACAACCGTTTTGGAAGTCTTGATCTACAAAACTTCTCAACTTTTCAAAAAGAAACCATCGACTTACTGTGCAATGTGATTAATCAAATTCGTTCTCTTTGCTTCAATCACTCCAAAAACCACAGTTTGGGCCAAAAATGTTCGAATTGTCGGTGCATCTAACATTGTTTTCTTTGGTGCCGTCGCCACATCATCTTCAATTCTAGTCGTCTTTTTCACAACCGGTCCTGCACATAGTTCTCGAAATTTCGTATCCTTTCGATGTACTCGAAGTGATCCATTTTTCGATTTCACCGTCATCAAACGGGATGTTAGAAGGACTGTTCGGAATATTGATATGTTTAGGATTATCATCACAATAGCTGGGACTATGAATGATGCCATTGCTGAGAAAATGATGTAAAGCGAAGGGAGAGTTGTTGGTTGGCACTAAAGAATTATGGGTTGATAATTGAAAATATTAGAATAAGAATTTTGGATGAAAAAAAAGGTTAGAGTATTCGTCATAGTAAGAAAAACATTTTAAGAATTATCTTCTTCCACCTCTAAATTCAATAATTTCAATAATGTTCTGAGAATAAATTTAAATTAAATTCAAACATAAATTTTTTTTTTTAAATCCAACAAACCTCTCCGGAAATCACTACACTTTTCTCAGTGACCGTTTCGAAAATATATAAAACAATTGCCAATATAGATGAGCAAAACCAAACCAAAAAGGTCATCAATCGAACTATTCTGTAGAAAAATAATTGATTTTCGGTAGCTCTCGATAATTTTTTTTCAGAAAATCTAACCTTTTCGAAGAAATTATTGTGTATTTGATGGGCTGTTTAACTGCCATGTATCTATCAAACGAGATAGCGAGCAGATTGTAAATCGAGGCGGTGGAAAGGAAAACATCTAATGAGAGCCATAACCGGCATCCCAGTTCTCCGAATATCCATTCAGATGTGTGCTCCTGAAATCATTTTGAATATGAGGAATTTTAAAGATAAAAATCTAAACATTCTTTAAAAAACATTATTTTTTCTAATTTTATGCTAATATTGTCAACTTAAATATTCTTGATCATGCAAGTTGGTTTTGACCAAATTCAAATTCAAAATTAAAATTTTAATTGATCTATTGTCAAGTTAAAAATTGTTGGATCATCCATTTTCTACTAAATCACCGCAGCGCAACCGCTCGCTGGTAAAAATAGCATGACCGTGTGAGAGACTTAGATTTTCAGGGTAGATCAAAACCAACTTGCATGATCAAGAATATTTGAGTTGACAATAACAACATTCGTAACCTGGGTAAAATCTATACCAATATTACAATCACAATTCTATTTTTGTTTTTGAAATAATTTCTCTGAAAAAACCCCCTATTCATTTTCTGAAGTGTTATTTTTCATAATGAAAAAATACGACTGAACACGCTATTTACGATGGACCCGATAAAGCCAACAATTTTGATAAAACGAAATCAACTTTTGGAGAATACAGTTTAAAAAAACGAATAAGGGTTCCTTAAGCGAAGACGCTTACCTGTATTATCGCAAACGGTAGAATCAAAATACCCAACAATAAATCACTAATTGTCAGCGACAGAACCAATGTGTTCGTCGCCGAATGCAACAGCTTTTTCGTCAAAATCACATAGAGCACCAGAAAATTCCCCAAAACCACAAAACAGTTCACGACACTGAGTGCCATTAACAGGAACATCGCTGCAAGAATATGAATATTTATAAAACTCGCAATTTTGGTCTGGAATTTTTCTTCAAAACTGGAGGAGTTTAAGAAGATTTTCTCAGAGCAAAAAAGAAATGAGTAAATAAACAGAAATATTGGAATTTTTCCTTTAAAACTTATTAAAGACGGTGTGCTAGTTAACAAAATCAGAATATTTTCAAACGTCATCAATATCTTGAAAATTTTGGTCTTTGCAAGATGCGTAAGTTACAAAAAGATTCAGATGACTGCGAAATAATGAGAAAAAGAGGAAAAACATTCAAAAATCTGAGACAAAAAAAATAACTTCTCTTCATTTTTTTGCTAGAAGCTCACGAAAGTGAAAAACAACATTTTATTTACCATCAAAAATATAAATTACGGCAATTACGATGAGACGACGTGAGAAGTGCTCCTCACATCGATTGTCGCACACTTTTTTTTGGATAAGAATGTGGGCGGCGCTTAAAGTTTGAAGTTCATACACGCAAACTTAAATAAATTGATTTATTTAGTCGCAGATGAGTAAAACCCAGAAAAGGAAGTTGGGATTTGAATTGCTTTGGAAATCCAATTTGTGGTTTTTTTTACTTGCAAAACACTTTTTTTCAGACAAAAGGGTAATAGTTGCAAGAGAAGAAGTATGTTGGATTGAGAACAGGAAATCAAGGGCAAAGACACACGAATGATTCAAGTGTATTTTGATGTTGTGGGTGGAAAAGGAATACAAATTGGACCTATCATTCTTCGAAAATATTGTGTAAAATATTGGAATATCCTGAAACATTGCAATTTCACTTTACTTGAGTTGTTTTTAAATGAACTGAGTAGTTCGGCCGATAATGACGAAATTGGAAGAAGCATCTCACCAATTGAAACTCAGTCGGAATCGGCGCGAAAAAGTATCAAAACAAAACTTAATTTTAAAAAAAAGGAATGTATATTTACATGATTCAAAACAATAGTTTCGTAATTATTAACAAATATTTTTTCCAGACCTAGGGAACGAAAAGATGAAAAACGTGGACGACTGAAAAACGTTAAAAAAACTGAAAATAAAAACCCAGCTGAAATTTGTAAAACAAAAGAAAATTTTATTTTTTGGCTGTACAGCTGAAAGTTGTCGTCATCAGTATAAATTTTAACACCAAGCTTTTTAAAAAATATAGACTCAAATATTGATCGTGAAGAGAAAAGAGACAAGAATCGTTTGTTGTTAAGCTTCAAAATGAAAAATGTTCATTATTAATTTTTTTGTCCCATTCACTTTTTCTTGAAGGATTTTTGAAAGACACTTTAAACTAAATAACACATTTTTAGAACTTTTTTGTTTGATTATGGACATTTGGGGTTCATTTTTTAATTGTTAAAAATCTCAAATTTGAATTGAAAAAGTGGCATCTACATTTTTCCAGAATCCGTTCGAAAACATTTAAAAGTTGCTATTTAACTTTTCAAAATTCAAAAAATCGGACAAACACCGCTTTTAGATCGAAATACTAACGGATTCCAACCTCATTTTCTCCCACATTCATAATTTATTAGATCATTTTATCATCTCGGAGAATGAAAGAATTGGCTTTCAATCGAACATTAGGAAGTTTGTTTCGTGGGAAAATCTTTTGTGCTATTTTTTGCAGCTGTTTATTTCTTATTCAGACGAAATGGGAATTCTTTTCAGTGACGTGGCAATCAGAGTCAATTTCAGAGAAATACTGCTGAAATTTTCAATAAAAATAGAAATTTTCACAATGATTATGCTCTTAGGATTTCGAAATATCAATGTAATTATATGGCATCTTGAGAAGCCGTAATTTTATATCTTCAGAATTTGAAAGTTACAGGTACTCAAAAATTAAGAAAGTTCACAAGTGGGAAGGCTAAAATTCAGCGTGAATAAAGCGCAATGGGAGAGGGTTCGATGTAACCTTTAGTGAAAGCTTTAATTTATAAGCTTCTTCTTTTTCTAGGAAAAAAAATGAGAATTCGGAATTTTGAAAGACAAAAATCAATTTTAACGTTGCGCATTATTAATTCAAGCATACTAAAGCTCATTCAACAGAATATAACAATTGGAATAATTAATTAGAAAGTGACCTTTTCTCCAAAAAAAAAATACTACACTGAAGCGTTTCCAGAAAAAAAAATCTTTGGACGCTTAAAAAAAACAGGAAGTGTGGCAGCAATTGAGTCTTCAAAGAAAGAAACCATTCTAGAAAAACAAGTTAACTAACATTTCAAACTTGTTACCAGATCTTGGCTTTACGACTTTTAAAAAACATTTCAGAGAAAAATAAAGAATTTTGTATAGAGACCATGAAAACTGCAAGCAAACGAGGAACTGAATTTTCAATTCGGTTTTCTGTTGATTGAAACGTTTTAGAAGCAACAAGGGACAGATATTTTCCGAGATCACTCAAATGTGTTTGTATTTTCAGAATATTATTTATTGAGAGTTTTTCCTTTCAAGGGAGGTATTTACCGCCTCTTAACGTAATATTAAATTTTCAAAAACAAAAAAATAATAATAGAAGAAAGAGAGCGAGTCAAGTCTTGAATAATTCAACAGTATCCCCCAACAAACTTTTTAGGTCGTTTCAAGGTTACTTCCAATTCCCTTTCAGAATTAAATAGACTGCTAGATATTCATCTTTGTTTTACAATTCTGATTTTTTGACAGTCCGAAAGAGAAACTTTGAAACTATACGACACGTTGTCTTAAATTCCAGACCATCTCAAACCTCTCAACGACTTCCACCTATCTTTCTATAGGTTCACTCGCCTATATCGCCTAATCTGTCAGTTCTTCTGGTCTCGCGTTCGAAACGGACGCGCGCAAGAAACCTCAAACAGTCGGTGCCTCTGTTTGTGCTCAGGCTCTCTTTTCGATTTTCTTTTCCTTTTACGTTCCTCTCCTATTTGTCCCCATCATTATAGAAACAACAACCAAACACTTACTTTTCCTCGCAAGCGTTTGGTATAACTTTAATCATTATTGTTGTGATAACAGATAACATTTTTATATATATTTTTTTTCTGTAAGTTTCAAAAAATATTTGTTTTTTAAATTCATTTATGTTTCTTCTCTTGATCTCAAATCACATTTGTTTGTTTTTGTATCGAATTCCAGTGCCCGTTTTAGAGGGTAATTAAATGTGTCGGTTGTTTTTTTTTGCAGAGGAATCCGGAATTTTGGGTCGTGTTTGAAAAAAACTTCAAAAGGTTTCAAACCCCAATTTTTTTTGTTGATTATTTGATTGAAAGACATTGACAACAATTTCTTACGAAACAACAAAAAATCGTTATATTTTCTTAAATGTTCAAAAATCTCAAGATTTAGAATATCCAATCCGCACTATTTTCAGTAGTACAGGTTTGTTAAAAGTATACGGGTTTCTGTATATTTTTTCAATTCCCAAAACAAAAGAATATTCGATTTTTTACTGTAATCGAACCGATTTGTTAGCCTCACAGCTAAGCCTAATCGCACATTGTTAAGCTTACACCTTTGAGGCTTACATTTGTTTGGCATTGTGCCAGTTGCACCTTAGTCCTGTCAAACTTTCCGCCACCTTTTCTGTCAAATAAACCTGTGCTTTTTTGTTTTCTTGTCTTCTGCGCTTTGGCTTAACAGAACAAACAAAAATGACCACAGTTTTATTTTTGGAATGTCGTTTACTAGATTTCTATGGGAATGAGTGAGTATTGAGAATCTCCTAGAGTTGAAATAGATTTGCGGGACAACCCGAAAGAGTTGAGTTATAGCTTCAGAGAGAAACGGCAAAATCTGATGCTAATTTTTTTTTACTTTTCAATTTTCGATTGTTTCACATTTTTAAATACACATAGCCAAAACATTTCTAGGATACTGTTTTCAATACCTTTTTACAGCTTCAGTCTGTTTTTGAAGAACTTTGAAAACATTATATGAGAATTGGCTTGGTTTGGTTTCTGGATGCATTTTTTTAACGCTGTACGTAAATTGTAATATATGTAAATTAGAGTATTAAAAAAAGTTCTTATGAATCCCAAAAATCATGCTCAATCGTTCTTTTTTTCACTTTTAAGATGATAAAAATAATTCATGATCAATGTCGGGCTATCCCTTTAAATAAACAACACAATATGTGATCCCATAAATAGTAAAGAAAAGTTATATATCTATTTAATCTATATATCATTTGTGTACTTTTTCTGAAGTGGGCGCAGTCGCCTCTTGGAGAACCACAACCTCTCCCAAACCTTTCTTCCCGTGATCATATAGACAGGGCGAGTACACAAATAAATATGGGGCCTATTTTGGAGATTGACGTTTTCGCGTTTCAAGACTCATCACGAACTCCCTCCTCGAAATTCATACAAATACTTTTGAAACGAAACTGTTTCGAAATTTGAACACTTACGATTTTTTTCATGGTTACTTTTCTTGGAAGAATAGTTCTTAAAGAGGGGGGTAATGGTAATTCAAAAATATGTAAAATGTTGGAAAATTTAGAAGCCTATGCTGTTTTTTGCAAGAATAATGAGATCATAACAAATTTTAAACCAAGTCTGGAACATTTGAAAACAACATTTGAGTAAAATGAAAACAAATAAAAAAATTCCAGTAACATCAAATTAACTAGAACCGAAAGAAAAAAAGAAAAGAAGCAGTTTTATTTGTAAAAAAACATGAAAATAAATTAGAAAAACATGCAAATTCGAAGAATGTGTGCTAACGAATTCTGAATAAAATGATCCATACTGAAACCTTTGAAAGTGACACTGCAACTCGGTTTTAAATCTTTATTTTTCATTGAGTTATGGGGGTCCCCTAGTGTTAATAGTGTTAATTATTTGAAGTAAAAAATTATTTCTTTTTTTACACAAAAATTTAAATCTTCAATGTGAAACGAGGGAGTTTCACGTCTCAAAAAAGACGAAGTTATTTTGAAAATAGGCTTAAAATTTAGAGATCAGACTGAAAAACGAAAACTTTTTGATTTGTTGAAAGAAACACGAAAATGTGTCTCGTTGCTGAAATAAGGGAACATTGTCGTTCAGCCATTCTGAATGACAATGTTTACATGTCTAGTTTGTTGAGAAAAAAATAGAAAACACAAGTTATTCTCTTAAGAATATTTAATATTTTATTTTTTATTTCTGCTTAATTTTCTAGTTTTTAAAACAAGAAAAATGTCTAGTTTCTGACTCAAATTTTGAATAAAGCAATGTAGTGTGTTCCTAATCAATCATTTTTTCCATTTCATCAAAGATCCCGTAATTCTTCCCAAACAGCAACATTTCCAGTAACTTTCTTTGCCAAAACTGATCATAAAATTCCCCCCACAAAATTCCATCACTATTTGCCCAATTATCTAGACTTCGTGATGATGCCGTTCTTCGGGCCGCGTTTCCATAATCGGATGATCTTTCCGATTCTTTTCATGTTCTTCGTTTGCTCCTTATACTTAGATTGGAATTTATGTATATTTGTGCATTTTCTTCTTGTTTTCTTGTTTGTCGGTTAAGTTTTCGGTCAGAAATAATCCTCCGAATTTAAAATCGGATCACGGATGCCTTGTTCATTGTTCAGCCTCAAATGTTCTTCGTTTTTTTCTGCTTGCAAAATATTTATTCGTTATTCTCAATTTTATCATTAATATAATTAATTTCAACACTTCGAATTTTTGCAGCTTCACAACGTTTTCAAGATTTCGTTTTTTGATTTATATTTCGATTCTCCTTTAAATTTTGCAAACTGCAAGTTATTTCGATCTGTGTCTATCATGATTTTCGAATATTCTACTTCACAACTCAATTTAATAGAAATTTAAATTTTTTAAAAATTATATTTTTCAAACAAGTTTTCAATTTTAAAATTTGATTTTTTTCGATTATCAACAAAATGTTAAAGAAAAATCAATGTCTAAAAACTAACTTTATTCATAGATGCTTTGTAATTTGTGACCGGTTGTATCATTGGAAAACGGGGCAAAATCTAAAAAATTATTTTAATTAGCTACTTCATAATAATGAAGCCAAAAATGATAACGTCTAATTGTTTTTAGAACGGAAGTCGTGTTTTGGAATTTTGGAGTGTTGGAATAAATCTCTATCGATTTTGTGCTTATTAACCAAGGGTCTACTAAGTAGGGAAGTCATTTGAAGTTTACCCGAAACATTGGTCGAAATAAGGATTAAATTAAAGATGAAGATCAGAATTATGAGTCCTGAAAAAAATTATAGGGAAATACGAAGTTAATGTATATGCGCATGTGACGTGACGTATGCATCAAGGGTGTGTGAAGGCTGCAGACTGAAGTTGACAAGCTTGAATAACTGTAACTCGTGAACGACTTAGCCAAATTTCCATATTTATAGCTCATTTGGAAGCCAATGAAAAACTGTATTTAACTGTTATAAAAAATTTTAAAAATAATGAGAAACTTAATGAAAATCTTTAAAAAATTGAGAAATCACAAAACTCGATAAAACTTTCTTTTAACGGCTAAGAACTACACCTTCGTATTTCCCTATAATTTTTTCAGAACTCATAGTTCTTCACCGTTCAATTAAACCACATTTCGACCAATTGCAAAATCTGAAAAATCTGTAAATTCACTTAAAATTTTAATATCCAAACTACAATCAATAAATTCGCGTCCCTTGCTTAGAACAAAGTTCGAAAGAAAGAGCTAATCTTTTCCTTTTTCTCCCATCATTCCAATAATAGCAAAAAACATCACGCGCATTGTTTTAACCTCTCATTCTTTAACCCCCTGCTCATTAGGCTCCGTTTCGAACCGATGGACACAGTAGCAAAGGAGATACAAACATAGACCACATAATGTTTACCTTTTGACCAACAGGGGGGCGAGCGCGCACCTTTCCTCACGTACCTACTTTTGTGGCGATTATGATGAAGAAGAGTCGCCACATTTCCGAAAAACTTGAAAAACGATAGAAAATGGTGAGCAGGAAAAAAAAGGGGGGAAAAGGGGATGAGCAAACGAAAGAGGAAAACAATCAACTAACACTTTTGTGTGGTCAATAATACAACAAGGGGAGAAACGAAACCTTAAAATTTTCTCTTTTGTTTATTTTCTTGTCTCACACACAAATTGTTACAAGAGGTGCAGAAAAATATCTGAACACACTATTATTTTTAGATATTTTGGTCTTCACATCTTGGGTTCAAATTTTTCACTTCAAGTTTAGAATTGATTTCAATTAATAAACAGTTCTATCTTCTTTAAATGAAATTAACTCAAATATGCAATTTCTAAATTCTGAACTGATATCTATTATTGTTTGTTTTATCATAGCATTAGGTTTCAACAATTATTTTCTGCTGATTTACAAGCTTGAAATAGACGCACTTTCTTCTTTCAGCTTGCTTGATTTTGAATGCTCCTGCTTTTAATTCTCCCTTCATAATTATTTTTTCTGACTCACTTATTTTTCAAAAAGTTTGTTCTCTAATGTTTATCTTCCGAAATCCTTCTTTCAAAAAACCCGCGTTTCTAAGTGTTTTTAGAAACTTTTTCCATTTTAGGATCCCCTGGATTTTCCGCTTTCTCAATTTTAATATTACATAAAGTATTCATTTATCTCCTTGAATACTTCTTTTAATTCATTCTGTATTGTTGGAGACGTATTCAGATATTATTGAGTAGATGCAGCTTGGGGTAACCGAATGGTTACGAACATATGATAGCCGGGATCATCCGGATCACATAATTTTTTGCCTGTTGACACTCTGCTACTCATCAATACACATAATTTTAAGACTTCTAGCTCTCCTTATTTTTTTGAACATTAAGCTTTGTCTTAATTTTGTCGTAATTTGTCTCCAATATTTCAGATTTTGAATTATTGTTTAATTAAATTTACTTTCTTCTTTACCAAAATCACATATGATTCCAGGTCCTAAAACCACATGAGACGATAGATAGGATGAAAAAAATTCATGTATCATTTATCCTACTACTTCTACCAAGTTATTTATGTCAATCACTTCAAAACCAACAACAAATAACCGACGAGCCAACTCCCTCAAATCATGCACCAGTTCTTCAAGTCTCATCAACAGAAGGTTTCCTGCTTGAAACCGCCAGAATCGGCGCTACTGTTCGTGTATCGCCAAACATGCAAGCGGACTCTCTTCAGATTCTAGTAAATGATGAGGACTTGGTAAAATTGACTCGTTTCCCGATAAATTTCCAAAATAAAATTGTTTTAGCAACCTGGTATGCCACCTGCTACTTATCAGTATATTTTGACTGGCTTGGGTGCCACTATTTTTGCCGTGGACCAACGTGGATTTGTTTATTTGAATGTGCCTAAGATTGACGCCGATCCACCAAATCCATCGACATATCAATTAAATGTAAGAGATTTTTTGGTAGTACATTCAATTAGGAAAATCAACTAAATTCGAATATGATTTAACGGATTGTTCCACGATTTTAAAAAAAAGTGATGTCGCATAACATTGCCGAACGCAATTTAAAATTTTGCAGGTGGAAGCCCGAGAAGTGAACACTTTCCCAACACGCCGGAGTGAAGCAGTTACCATCACCATTCACATCCTTGACGCCAATGATAATTCACCTCAATTTGAACAACCAATCTACATGGCAAATACAACAGCACAGGGTGGTGATCGAGATGTGATTCGAGTAGTTGCCACTGATGTGGATTCGGGAGTTTTCGGTTCAATTACATATTCCATCGCCCAAGTTACCAATGGAGCGGAGGATTATTTCCGTTACAATCCGAATACTAATATGTTAATGGCGACATCTTCTTTAACCGCTGGTGAACGATATCAGGTGGTTATCGATGCGACTGATGGTGGTGGCAGAAGCTCACAAGCAATCGTAATAGTTTTGGCAATTGATCCATCAACTCAAACATTTTCAACTCTTATCCCACTTCCTGGAATGGAAACATTCCATCCAAATCCAGTGGCAATGATGACCACAGAATCTCCAAGAGTAACCAGTGCAGAAGCCGAGGAAACAATTCAGACATTTGTGACAGAAGTTAATGAGAATACACCGCCAAATACAGTGGTGGTTTCATTAGGTGGTGAAGATTCGAATCAATTGACGTATTTCAATATTGTCGGTGGAAACGAAGAGGGCAAATTTGCGATTGATGATATGTAAATGAAATTTTGATAATTTAATGGACCTATTCAGTTTGAAAAAAAAATACAAAAAATGTCGAGAAATTCAATGCAGAAATTGCAGAGAAATGTCGAGAAATGCAGAGAAATAGCAATTTCTCTGCATTTCTCGACATGTCTTTTTTTCGACCCAGACGGTCTTTTTGGGTCTAAATCAGATATTTTGGGCATCTAAGGGCCATTGGGACTCACTACTGAATTTTTGGTAAAATTTCCACAATCATAGACACGAAAACAAACATTTTCCATAAAATTGTTTAAAGGGACACAGATTAAATCGTTTGGGTCTTGAAGAAAACCAGTTCAAACAATGCGGAGAAATAGAAATTTCTCTGCATTTCTCGGCATTTCTCTGCAATTTCTGCATTGAATTTCTCGACATTTTTTGTATTTTTTTTTCAAACTGAATAGGTCCATAAAATAAATCCAACTATTTTCAGGGGAACTATTGTCACTGCGGACGAGTTGGACCGCGAGAAGACCGCAATGTATTCCCTCCAAGTTGAGACCAGAAGTCGAAACCCAAATCAACATCTATATTGGACATTGGTTCAGATTACTGTTATGGTAACAATTTCTCCTCTCGTTTTCACAGTTGTAACTTGCTTTTTTACAGGATGTAAATGACAATGCCCCAATATTCACGGATCCTCAACCTATTCGTTTAAGGTTAAGCATTGATGATATTGAACAACTAACCGGTAACATGATCATCGGTAAGATTCGTGTTGAAGATTACGATTCTGATGATAACGGACGGCTAGAATTGAGAATCATGCCGCCATATAACAGGTTAGAATAACTTCGATCCATAAAATATACTATCAATATTCAGACTGTTCGCAATTTCCAACGACGGAATTCTCAGCGTTAACGGTGACTTCACAACAGAACATTTTGGCGAACATGAAATTATTGTGGTGGCTAGAGATCATGGCGATCCACCACTGGAAACACGCGCCAGCGTTCAAATTTCCATTTTTGGCACACTAATTACAATGGCAACACCAGCTCCAACGGTGAGTTTAGTCTAAATGTTTAATTTGAATCGATGGAATGTCTTTCTGTCTTCCTCTCAGAAATGTCCACTTTTGATGCAGTAACCGTCAAACGAATTGTTTTTTTTTTCAGAACGAGATCTACGAATACACTTCAAGCACCGAAGAAGAGACACCAGCCACCCTTCCAGACGATTTTCTACAATCTGTCACCACACAGCCACCAACCAACAAAAACTCTCAGATCTTCTCCTCATTCCCATCACCGATTGATGAGCCTCAAACTGTCGCACCGCCCGAGTTTCCACAATTCTCAACGCTGCCAACTTTGATGCCAAATCCTCAGGTTTCTATTTCTTTCGAACATTTTATCAGACATGTCCCTTGTTTCCCCCAATTTGGCTTTTCAAATCACGCTTTCGTTCTTTTATTTTTCAATTTTTTGAAAATATTGCCCCTTGCAATTTTAAGTTCTTTTTTTTCAAACTTTCCCATCCAGATCGACGAGGAAGATGATGAAGATTTTGACGAAGAAACAGAAGAAGTTGAACCAACTACGATCGTCCAAATGACAACAACGAACCCACCGCCCGACTATTCGGAAGAATATGCGGGTGGTTCGATGGGAACAGAAGAAGAGGCGAGTACAACTGAAAATGTTGAATATGTCACTGAAAACACTACACCATCCACCACATTACCACCAACATCACCATCACCATCACCACAACCCGCATCCATTGAAACTGAATCTGAAACTGAAACTGATTCTGAAATTGAGTCTGACACTGAAACCCCCACAACCATTCAGACGAAACAGCTGCCAGAACTGGAGGAAGAGCATGAAGAAACAACAGAACCTCCAGAAGACGAGAACAATGGAAACGAATGGCAAGAGACCAGTCAGGTTGGGAATGCTGAAAATTTTTGTTGCATGTTTCAAAAATTTTCATTTCACAAATATATTGAGTTACTAGTCAAGGCGAATACAAAGACAAAGACTTTAAAAAAAACAAAACAGGAGCACAAAATTTAGTGATCCTAATAAACCACATTTTTTAAATATGAATTTTTTTATTTATTAAAATTTTTGAAATCCCCAACCGAAACCATAAACGAATAAAAATTCGCAACATTTCGATGTTTACAAAACTATCACGTTGAAATGAGGAATGAGAACCCGACCTTTTCAGAATTAAGTTGAAGCATGAACATTCAATCAGTTTGAGTTTTTGCACCTTTTCACTGAAACCAAAGTATCCCTAGCAGCAACTTTCCAATTTCTTTCCAAAAATACAATATTTAAAATAACGGCGAGCTTCAGGAAATTCCATCAACAACTTTCACTACAACCCCTCCATCAACACCAGTATCTCAGGCGAAAAGACTTGCTCCAGTATTTAAACCATCTCAAATTACGGTCCAAGTTGATGAGAATGAATCACCAATTGAGATCACAAAGGCTCATGCAACTTACCCAGACGGTCAAGCTGGTACAATCACTTATGTTTTGCATAAGGGTGATCCAAATGTTTTCTCGTAAGAATATGATATCTTTTAATTTAATTTAAATTTAATCTTCATCAGAGTTTCTTCATATTCGGGCTCTGTGAATCTTCTCAAATCCCTTGACGCCGAAAATGCATCATCAATCACTATTCAAGTTTCCACTTCAGAAGCTCAAAATCTGGAAGTTGATCCAAAATTGGCACATTTTGTGAGCATTACAATTAATGTGGCAGATAAGAATGATTGGATTCCGAACTTTGAAAATTCTAATTATGAGTTTGATGTGAATGAAGATACTCTCCCTGGTACTATTGTTGGACAGGTTGGAGCATTTGATCAAGATCGCGATGATCCAAACAACCGAATAAGATACCGATTGTTGAGTGCTGGTGGTTTGGAGGCTCATTTTAATGTCAATGCAGAAAATGGTTTGATTACTTTGGCACGACCAATTGATGCTTTTGCTGGCGAGAAGATTACTGTAAGTTTAATACGATATGTTAATTTTTGAGAGCTTCTATAAGAGCAGAATTCTATAGTTGGAGATATTTAGTTGAGAAGCGAAAATTAAATTTGAGGTGGATTTTCAAAAGAAAAAACTTTTTCAGCTTCGTATCGAAGGTTCCGACACCGGTCTTCCACCGCTTACCTCTACCACAACTGTTTTGATCAATGTTGTTCCAACAACTTCACATTTGATCCCCGACGCTTCACCAACCTCCAATACTCCAAACGACGGCGAACTTCAGTTTAGTCTTCGAAATTATACGTAAGATCCTTTCCATCCTGATTATTAGTCTAAGATTTTTATTTTTCAGAGCATCCGTATCGGAGGCCGTACGCCCGCCACACTTGATTCAAGTCTTGTCTGTGATGAATAAACCATCTGACACTCGATTCATTATCTGTAATATTGTATCAGGAAATTATCGTGGAGCATTCGGAATAACTGCTGGTAATGATGGAAATTGTGAACTGAGAACACAAATGGAATTGGATCGGGAAACAGTCGAAAGGTATTTAACCGTTATACCTTTTACTGAGTCAATAGCCTTATTTTCAGATATTTATTAAATGTCACAGTCACATCTGGCAGCCAAACCGACTACTCATTGGTCTCTATAACTGTTCTAGACGTCAATGACAATGTACCACGATTCGTGTACGATTCAGACTTGGGTCTTTCAACATATTTCGGAGCGGTTTCATCAACTGCCAACGCATTCACCAGGGTGCTTTCCGTCAAAGCAGAAGACGTTGATTTGGGAAATAGTAGTTTGGTTAACTATGCACTTGATCCGTTATCAACTCATTCGAAATATTTCTCAATAAGTCCATTCGGAGAGATTAGTACGAAACAGAGTATGAGTACGATCTTGCAGAAAAATCGGCTGCAGTACTTTGAGTTTAGGGTGAGTATTATGTGGAAAGCTTTTCAACTTAACTTGTAAAGAAAAATGGTTAAGAATCAATAAAAATATGTTCTGTATCCATCAATTTCCAGGTATCTGGCTGTGATTCACCAATTTCTGGACAACAACTCTGCTCAAAGGCGGATGTAGTAGTCAATGTTATTACATCAATCAACCGCTTTAAAATGATCATCTACGGCTTGAACCCTCAACAATTGAAAAAACATGAAAAAGATCTTATTAAATCGATTCGACAATTCACCGGTTCATGTAACTTGTTAACAATTGAGAAAATGATTGAGCATACAGCAATTGAGAATCAGGTTTGTATTTATTTTATTTCGTAAGCTACACAAAGCGAGAGGTTTAATTTTAGATACGCACCGACATCTACTGGTACGCTGTGAACCCAAGCACCAAAAAGATTTGCAAGAAGCAAGACATTCGAAAACTTTTTGAACAAACAAATGTTCAACTTATTGCTGGAAAGGTTCAACCTTGGTTTAGATTGGAAAGAATTTCAGAGGATGTAAGATATTTAAAGATTTTATGAAAAAGTCCTATATTTCTTTGCAGGCCGGAGATGACAGCTCTCTTTCCAATGGAGGTTATTTGCCAACAAACTGGAAGACTGCAAGTATTTGTGAGTTTTTTTAAAATAAATTCAAAACAATAGATTTTCAACTCGACTTCTTTCAGTACTCATAATCTTGGCAATCGTCATCGCCATCGGGGCGTTGATAGCCATTTGCGCGATTTGCATATTTTGGTCACGATACAAGGATTCACAAATGAATGCGTCAAACTTCTCGCACTCTTACCCACAGAAAATTCATCCGGAACCTGTATATCTACCAAATATGCCGATTCATCAGAACCAACAACGTGTTCCATACGAGACGCAAATGATCGAAATGCCAATTTCTGATGAGGATTTGACAATGAAGAGCGGATCAATCGGAATGCCGGCGCATCAGAGGGTTTTGGGTGGTCCTGGGGGTCCTGGTGGAGGTTCAGGCAACCAGAATTATCGAACGTATGGCTATGGACGACAGCAAAGTACTGCATATGAAGGCGATTTCAGGTTAGTTTTTGCTGATAAGAAATTAAATGGACTTACAAAGAACTTACATTCCTAGTTTACGAAATTGATTATTTACCAAAAATTAAATATTGATTAATTTTTAACAGGTTAAACATAAACAATTGATTGTAAATATCTCCAAAAAATTACAGAAATTAATTTTTTCAGCATCGAAGAATCAATGTACGCTATAAACCCATCTGGTCGGCTGGATCCAGTAACGAAGTAAGTACTTCTTCCCCTTTTTTTCATTTAAAGGAGGGCTGTACGGAGCTAATGAATGCGTTTGCGATGAAAATAGACTTCATACTCATTCCAAATCTGTTTTTAAAATTTTCTAAAACCACCTAGAAGACGAGAAAACACGCCTTAAAACAATTGCCTAGAAAACGTGTCCACTGTCGAAAACTAGTCCGCAGGCATGAAAAATAAAAAAATCATTAATTACAATGAATAAACGTTTAAAAAAAGGTCTAATATAAGCATTCTTCATAACCATTTATTAACGAAACTCGTAGGAAAAGTTCGGCCAGGTGGCCATTTTTTCTAGGCCATTTTTTTGAAGCTCATTTTCTCGGCTTCTAGGTGGTTTTAGAACATTTTAAAAACAGATTTGGAATAAGAATGAAGACTATTTTCATTTAAGGTACATTTATTATCTCCGTGAAGCGCCCTCCTTTAAGTGTATAATTTCAATTTCTCAATTCCTCATTCATTTTCTCCATTCTTTTCAGTCGAGTTATACTACCCTCAAATTTGCCGCGAAACACAAGTAAGAACAATTGATCTTCTATTTAACTTTTGGGGTTTAACGCTTATTTTAAGTTTTTTTTGTTTCGGTTCTGCTAACACACACATGGCCGCTTCTTCTTTTTTTCAAACATTTTTGTTTTTGCATGATTTTCATCATATTTTCAGAAAAAAAAAGTTTATTTTTAGACGTATACAGACAATCATAATCCCAACGCCCGACTATCATCAACGCACCAATGCGACGCAATCCAAAAGCGTGTTATGAACAGAAAATATATTTCGAATTTTTGTTTTTCAAATATTAGTCTTTCACTCTGCATCTCATCTCTCAATTTCTCTCTAGGCACCTTTATTTTAAAGAAAATATTTGCTCAAAATAGGTGCTCAAAATAATAATTTCTAATAACATAATTACATTTTATTTATGCTTGAACAAAAAGGGGTATTCGAGAATTTTTCGGAATTTTCGTTATTTATTTTTAATTTATGTCCAGTGATATTTGTTTTTCGCTGTTTTCAGAATTATTCAATTGAAAACGGTGTTCTTAATTTTATTGTATTTTTGTTATGAAAATAAATCAAAAATATGTTGTCAGTTATTATTGTCGTTGGCACGATTCCAAAAGAAAGACGACCTGTTGGAGTTGTTGTTGGAGGAAGTTGTATTGATAGTTTAGAGATATTAGTGTGTTTTGGGAGCAGAATTGGTCTGGAAAAATTATATAAAATATTCAGTAATTCTCTGAAAATTTTAACAGACAAAAAATTTCATTTTTGATGACTAACAAACTCTTTTTAGAAAATAAATTAATGTTCTAACTTAAACCTTTTTACAATACACCTGCTACCTATTTTTGCTAAAACAAATATAATTAGAATAACAAACTTTAAGTCTATAATCTTTTAAACCTTCGTCATTTATAAATCTTGACCGATTAATTATTAAGTTGTGCGTTCGAAGATGAAAAAAGTGATTTCAACTGCAGAAGTAAAATCAGATATTTTCTGAGAACTCATTCCGAAAATATTTCTAAAAAGTGGAACATTGTCTTTAACTCTTCGGATTTTATGTTGAAAGAAATCAGTAGAAAATCGTCTACAGAATATAAGTATTGTCAACTCAAATATTCTTGATCATTGCGTTCGGAAGACTGCTCAACCTCACAGCCGCTCCGCACGCACGCGACGCGGATGCCGACACTTAACACACTGGAAAATTTGAAAATGCGGCTGTGAGGTTGAGCAGCCTTCCGAACGCAATGATCAAGAATAATTGAGTTGACAATAATTGAAGAAATGATAAATTTATTTTTAATTTGTTTTTATTAACTTTTGAACTACTAATTATGATGAACCGATTTTCTATTAGTTTTTTGTTTTAACCTGCTCGGAATAAAAAATTTTTAATGAATTTAAAAATAAATTTTCGGACGCTTATCAACCCAAAACAGCTACCCCAGCGGTGCCGAAAATAGGCGGTGGCAGCGCGTTTTGCTCAAAATAAATTTTTTAAAATAAATTTTTTGTTCCATTAAATAGGTGATTCTAATTCGAATAAATCCAAAATTGAAAATGAGTAAAAAGACACTTAAAATCCTTACCACTTTCGATTGAATCATCCCTATTTCGAATCCCAAAAATATCTTCCAAACTAACATCCGAAGTACTGCGTTTACCAGCCGATGGCCTTAAATTCATTCTGAAAAATTTATCCACTTTCTCAATATGGAATAAATGACAGAAAATGTACCTTCCTGTCGCCACATTCGCTTCACAAACGCTCACCAAACATACTAATAAACATGCTACAATTCCAAACAACTGACGATAATTTTTCATGTTCAACATTTTGACCCTGAAAACTTCAAAATTTAACAGGAGAACAACAAAATACTAATAAATGAACTTGAAGCAAAACAGGTCTTCTTTTTGTTTTGAATTATTCTTTTTCATAATTTTCGACTACATATTATGAAAAAGAAGCCATATATAAAGAAGAACATAAAATGTGGGTGGTGAATTGGCGTCAATTCCGTATATTGACAAATATTTATTAAAAGACAAAAACATATTATGTCTTTGAGATAATTAACAAGCTAATTTTTTTTGAAGGGCACTGCGTCATGTTTTACTATTGAAATTCGGGTGTATATGGTATCTTAGACAGTTTTTTAAAAACTTTTGTGGACCTATTCAGTTTGAAAAAAAAATACAAAAAATGTCGAGAAATTCAATGCAGAAATTGCAGAGAAATGTCGAGAAATGCAGAGAAACTTCAATTTCTCCGCATTGTTTGAACTGGTTTTCTTCGAGACCCAAACGATTTAATCTGTGTCCCTTTAAACAATTTTATGGAAAATGTTTGTTTTCGTGTCTATGATTGTGGAAATTATACAAAAAATTCAGTAGTGAGTCCCAATGGCCCTTAGATGCCCAAAATATCTGATTTATACCCAAAAAGACCGTCTGGGTCGAAAAAAAGACATGTCGAGAAATGCAGAGAAATTGCTATTTCTCTGCATTTCTCGGCATTTCTCTGCAATTTCTGCATTGAATTTCTCGACATTTTTTGTATTTTTTTTTCAAACTGAATAGGTCCATTGCTTAGACTGGATTTTTCGAACTGACACGATAGAAAATAGGATACCTATGATTTTATTGATAAAAAGAAGTGTCTCAAATTTGATATTGCATTTGGATGAACTAGAAGGGATATTTTCACTTATTTTTATAATTAGATAAAAAATTAGAACTTGAGGAAAAAGGAGAAGCTCCTAGCACAATCTTTTCTAACAATTTATTTTAGAATTCTTGGAAAACCGTTTCTTAGTTTAAAAACATGGGTTTATTATTCAATTAAAAAATAATGACACCATATCTTTAATATCTGAGCATAACGTCATACACAAGTAATAAGAAAAGCTGTCCTAAAATCGAATCCTTGTCCACTTTTATACCTTCCACTTCAAATTCTAATTACAAATTTCCAAATCAATTTCACCTGTTTTGTAAATGTCGCGTGGTTTTCTATCCGAACCGCCCATTTCATTAACACGACTGACTATCGATGATGTTAAGGAAAATCCAATAAATTATATACCTATAGTTAGTAATCTGCTTGAATATTTCACCTGTCGTCGGTTCTTGTCCGGTTACAGATATATAAGGATTACCTGAAAAAGATCGTCACTTTTTCCTGAAATAGATATTTTTCTTTTGCAGAAAAAAACATATATTTTCAGCAGGAATGTTATTTTCATTTTCGAGAGTATCATTTGACAACAAAAATCAAAAAATGAGCAAATTATTCATCAGGAATTTGAGATGCTTCAATCTTTCCGGATTGCGGATAATAGACTTGGAATGTGAAGTTGCTGCGAGCAAAAGAACCGGGATTTGTGACAATTGTGTCGGCGCCGTTTACCACTTCGGTAAATGTTTCGAAACGATCGGCGGTTACCAGAAGATCGGGTAGAGGATGAAGAGAGAGTGTGTGATTCCAATCTGGTATCACTGGTGAGATGTGCATTGGTAGCGGACAGAGATGTGCCTGTAATCGATATTTTAAAGATATTGGAAGATTTCTGAGAAGATTTCCGATTATCATAGTCAGGAAGTGTTTTTTCTTTGGGGTACAGTTAAAATTACGATAAAGACAGAATTTTCTAATAAAAATCTTTAAACTATGATACCTATGATTTCAACTGAATAGACAGAACTTCAACTGAATAGAAAATGAAAATCCTGACCGATTCAATAATTGTAAAATTCGACTTTTGGTCGTAAAACTAGTAAGGGTGGTCATATATCATCCTTCAAGGGATATAAATCTCACTGTCCTAATATTTGTTTTTTTTTTGTGTATATTTTTTCAAAATAACCAGATTTCTACAAACTCATTTATAAGATGAAATAAATTCGTGTTTCGCAAAAATTCAAATATTTCTCGAATACTTTCAAGAACTGCCATCAAAATGTTGTTTAAATCGTGGGGTATTTAAAGATTATCGTCTTTCACTAAATGTTTAATTCTGATTTTTTTTAAAAATTATTTTGTAGTGTTAAAAAGAAAATAAATATTTTTCTCGAGCTTCTATCATTTTTACACAATTGTTTATCTAAACCCTTTACCTGACTCAATACACTTTTTGCATAACGTGATGAAATTGTCTCCGGTGTTATTGGGTTAATGGAATGTCTGCAAAAAGTATTTATATTTCGTGAATTCTTCCAATTTTCCTCCTTTTTTCTAAACTTTCCCATTCTAAATCATCTTTTGTTCTACGGATCTTTTAAACCTGACAACGAGAACTAACATTTTGAAAAACATTTACTTTAGTGCAGCTTTATTATATTCGTCATTTTATGTTTAGCTTTTCTTGTATATCCAAGAAACGCACTATGAGCCGCCCCTTCTTAGTTAATCTCACATCATTATTTATACAAAACAAATTTTAGCTCAAAACCTATTAAATTATTCTAATTCAAGTATGAAAAGAATCACCTGCTGAATGTACTATTACCAGCTGGAAGACACAACCAAAAATAAGCAAAAATTCTCACCTGCACATCTTTTTAATCATGTCACTTCGGAAAACCACAATTTCCTGACTAGCATATTGAATACGACACGGGTTGGATCCAAATGTGCAATTTACTACATTTGATACGTGCTTGAATAAAAGCTCCGGTAAATTCGGCCGGGGAAGCACCATGTCTACCAATGGGTCATCAGGTCCTGGCACAAAAATGAATTGTCTTTTCGTAAGCTTCTTTGAACTCAGATAATTGATTAGCTAGCCTGGAAGAAAATATTGATTGAAAACAAAAGCCTACTAAAATAGTGTATTAGGAATTTTTTCAATTATATTCTGAGTGACGTTGCAATATTAAAAACATCACATTATTCGTTAAACCGAATCGGTTAACCGGTTAAACCGGTTTGGCCAGCTAACCGGTTAAACCGGTTTGAACCGAACCGCCTCGAACCGGTTAAACCGGTTTAACCAGTTAACCGGTTCAGTTCAAACCGGTTCGAAACGGTTCGAAAGCGGTTCAACTCACACGTTAAAAAAATTTTTTTTTTGTTTTTTTTTCAGAAATTTAGCGAAATGAAGCTAAACTTTACCGTCCATGTAGGTAGACGTGCACAAAAAACACTGAAAACACATAACGAGGTCCCGGAACGAACATGAAAAATTGTAAATTCACATTCCCTATTTGATGTTTTTCCTCACGAATTCTGAATGAAAACAGTTTTTCTTTTTTTGCATTGGTATTCTGATGATTTTCCAATTTCTCTGCATTTCTCGTCATTTCTCTGCAATTTCTGCATTGAATTTCTCGACATTTTTTGTATTTTTTTTTAACTGAATAGGTCCATTATCTCAGAAAAGAAAAAGCAAAATGTATAGATCAATTTAATTATTCAATGGGAACCGATCCAACGGCTTTCCTACCGCGAACACACAACGAGACCACTAGGCCGTTGTGTTTTTTCAGAGAGAGAGTGTGTGTGTGCGCGAAACGCAGAGAAGCGTTCTACAACGTTGTGTTCGATGGCTAAGTAGCTGTTGTGGAGAACAGGGGGGAAGCGTACACTTGGCCGCGCTGTGATGTGCAGAATTCTGAGAAATTTCGTCAAAACGGAACACACGCTAACTTCGATGTTTGCTGACGCGTTTGGGGTGCAAAAAAGGACTATTTCTGCAGCAGGCACGGGGTGGACACTACGACACTCCGCTGTTCTGTGTGTTGCCCTGCAAATAGCACTATACCATTACAGCGTGTTTTTTTCAGTTTTTTTCAAATTTCTCATTTATTTTCAATAACTTTTTTTTGAAACTCACCCGAAAAATAGATTTGAGTATTGCGCATTTTTTGAGCACCACTCTGTGCTTTAAATTTGCTCACAAATGAAAATATGCCTACTTTAAGAGACCAGAAAAGAAAAAAATGCATAACTTTTTATTTTTCAATAACTTTTTTCTAAAAATTGGAGATATGAATAAAGAGAAAACGCGCTTTCTAATGGCGTATCTGCCGTCGTCAGAATTTGCTCACACGATAAATTATTTCGATTTTTCTACAAATTTTTCCATTAAACAATGCATAACTTTTTATTTTTCAATAACTTTTTTCTAAAATTTGGAGATAAGAATAAAGAGAAAACGAGCTTTTTAATGATATATCTGCCGTTGTTAGAATTTGCTCACACGATAAATTATTTCGATTTTTCTACAATTTTTTGAAAACTTTTATCACTTCGGTTTTGACGTGACAGGGTGAGCTTACATTTTCTTTTCAATTTCATTTGTCTAAATTTTTCAGGTAACATCTGGATGAAATTTTTGCAACATTATAAGTTGGGCATTGAGATGCGAAACCTGAAGCAGAAAAGGAGAAAAAGGTAGTGCAGAATTTGTTGTTTTTTGGATTAATTATATAATAATGTGAATTTTCTGTTTAATAAAGAAATTGGCTATAAATAAATTGGTTTTGTTTCTTCCAATAAAAATCATCAAATATTGAAAAAAAAAACAATACTTATTTCAACAACGTACGAAAAATAAGTTTTATAGACATTTTCAGATGGGTCGTATTATTCAGACCAAAAAACATGCACGACACAAAAATTTAAATAAGGCTCGGCGAGCTAAAATCGAAAAAAAAGAAGTTGAATTGAAATCTTGTTCCACGTTCTCAAACGGGATTGATGAAGAAGAAAAAGATTTAAACCTTACTATTAATTCAACAAACACTTTAGATGAAGAAGCATCGCTTCCGGAATCCCCTATTCGAGAAGAAACGGCATTAGATATTACTTTCAATTTGTCGAATTCTATAGATGAATTAGCAGTGATTCCGGAATCCCCTATTCGAGAAGAAACGGCATTAGATATTACTTTCAATTTGTCGAATTGTATAGATGAAGTAGCAGTGATTCCGGAGGATAATATGATTGTGACTCCGCTTTCAGATTTACTGAAATCTCCTTCAGCAGTGACTTCTAGTGACACGCGAAATGACGTAAAAATTCTTGGCGAAGTTTCAACTATAAAAAGAAAACATCATTCAATTCCGAGTGAGCGTATGTTGAAATCCGATATATTAAACGCTATAGACGAAGTTAGGGTAGAAAATGAGTTACTGCGAAGTCAAAACGCAGAAATCAAAGTTGAGAACATTTGGCTGAATGATGAAATCAAGTCACTGAAAAGACAAATCAGTCGACTAGAAAAATCAACTTTTTTCTTGAAAAATAGTCGAAAAACTTATCGAAAAATGTGCAATTTTTTAAATAAAAAACAAAAGCAAAAAAGTAGTTTGGCAAAAGAAAGGCCGAAAAAGGCGTATAGTATAATCAAAAATCGTCTCATTAAAGCGAATCGTTTAAACTCGTGTTATTTTATGATCAAAAACCTGGCACGGGAAAATGATGTAAGTGCTTTTCTCAAAGATTTTATCACAGATATACAAAAAAAATCGTTTAATTCAGTTTCTTTGAAGCTGAATGCTCTTCAAACATTCATTTTAAAACAAAAATTGCAGATTTCTTTCGGTCAATTAGATAAAATATCCTCAATTCTTCGAAAGTATCTAAACTTTTCAATTTTTCCAAATAGGAAATTAATCATGAAATTGGAACATGCATTTTCAAGAGATGATCTTTATGAAATCAAGAAACACGACGAATTTCGGAAAGATAACTCAGAACCAATTGTTTCAGTAGAATGCAAAAATGTTCGCGTAATGATCGAGGTAAAGTTGACCGAACTGTGCTCCAAAAATATGATTCAATTTAAAAATGAAAGTGATAAAGTTTGGATCGCTGTTACAGCAGATAAGGGAAATAACAAAACAAAGATGAACCTTGTGTTTGGAGACCTAAAACAGAAAGCAAACTCTTGTTACAGACAATTGCCGATTGGTTGGTTCGATGGCGATGATTCAGAAGATAACTTTAGGAAATATCTTCCATCAGCCATTGACCAGCTTAATAGTTTGAAAGAAATTGAATTCGACAACAACGGAAAGAGTGAAAAAAGAGGAGTAGAATTGTTTCTTGTAGGAGACCACATGTTCCTATGTTCAGTGATGGCTCATACTGGTCCGAATTCTTCTTTTAACTGCCCGTTATGTTACGAAGCAAGCCCAGGTGGCAAGAACGTTGTGTCCATTCGAGAATGGAATCATGGTGTCGCTTCCAAACCCCGTAGTATGGAAACATACAAAAAGGATAGTTTGAATGGAGACTACAGTGTCAAGAAAGGGGTGCTTCCACTGTTTCAACTCATTTGCTTGGTGAACATTGTTCCAGCGATTATACATTTGATCATGGGTCTTGCTGAAAAATACGTAATCAAACCATTATGTGATTTAACCGCGACGTTAGACAACACAAGTCAATATGAAATTGGTAAAGTCAGCCGAAAAAGAAGTACTTTGAACATGATCGAAAAAGATATTTCTGTCTATAAGGCAAGGTTGAAGACAGAAATTAAAGATATATCGGTTTTAAAATGTGTCATTCAGGGTATGGAAAGTATTAAAAATAAACGAATTACCATACCTCACGATCCAGAATCCTTTTGCGCCTCTGTTGACTGCCTTTTCAAAGACAGAACTATTTATCACATAAAAGAAAAAAAAATCGAATGGGAAGAATGTTCGCTGTGTAAAAAATACTTCCATAACTATTGCTGTGGTTTGTGGGGTCAAGACCAAAAAGAGAAAAGGAACAAAAACAGTGGGTTCTGGGTCTGTTTTTCCTGCGAAGGCATTGATTTAAATCAAAGTTTAAAAAAAGCTGAGGTCATGAGAAACGAGTTGGGGAAAAGTGTTGAAGAAATGAAAATAGTTCTGGTGCAAAAGATTGAAGACAAGGAAAAAGTTGAAAATATTTTGAATGGATTAGTTGGAGATGTTAGAAAAGCGTTGGAGAAAAATTGGGCAAAGATTGGGGCTGATAGAAAAGCTTGGTTCCAATCTTTTTGCGGCAATCACATTCGTAAAATTATATCGAAGGAAGGTATTGCAGCTACTTTTAAGGTTTTTGAAGATTTAGCCATTAAGAATGAAATGATAGAAAATTTAAAAGAGGTAATGTTTTGGTTGGAAAGAATTCAATCATTCGCAACTCCTGAAGAACTTGATGATAGCCAAATTCTTGATCTCAAAAATTGTCTCGAAAATTTTGTTTTCTCATTGAAAAAGACACATCCTAATGAGAGTGTCACACAGAAGTTACATATGGCAATTAAACATATTCCAGATTTCGTCGAAAAGCATAGAACATTAGGGCGCACAACGGAGCAGGGAATTGAAGCATTCCACGCAATGTTCAACCGACTCGAATCTAGGTTCTGTTCAACAAGGGATAAGGTCCAAAGAAGTCGACAAATCCTACGCGCCATTCTTTGTATCAACAAAATGACAGAGATAGAAGATTGTGATTAAATTTAAATGATGTCATAAGCGTTTGTTTTACCTTCATAGTTTTTCACGTAGTTTTTTAGTCCACATGATTATTTTAAATTCAAAGATATATAGTTAGAATCTCAAATTTCCAAGAAAACTCGTTTCGGTAATTGTTGTTTCGAATCTCATTAGTTTCAGTCTTAATGGATAGAATTTGACCTAGTTAAACACACGGCAGAGGACCGTGATGTGTGGGTCCGAATTTCATTAATGCTGGACTATGAAATATCGACACTTTTACTGAAAGCTGAAAGAAATCAGAATGTCTCATTTATTATAACATCGAGATGATTATCAATATTCTTATTACTTTTTAAAATTTTAAAATATTATATATTCAGCATTAATTCAATAAATATTCATTTTACCCTTGTTACTGCATTTTTTAAAAGGTAGAAACCATGTTTTTATTTTTAATATGAAAATAGCAAAGATCTTCTAACACATGGAATTGAACCATACAATTCCGCTATGCCAGATTATGAGGTTCTGTGCGTTAGCCACAACGCTGCTAGAACACACTCAATATTAGAGGCGCAGACAGCGTGTGCGTCTGCCTGTGAGCGAGAAAAAAGGGGGGAAGGGTACACAACGCCACGCCGTGCAGGAAAATCTAGGCCACATTATGTGTACTCCAATTGGAAAAAAAACTTCATTTTTTTGCTATTGTCAACTTAAAATTTTTGGATCATCCATTTTCTACTAAAAGACCGCAGCGCAGCCGCTCGCATTTAAAAATAGTACGACTGTATGAGAGACTTAGATTTCCTGGGTAGGTCAAAACCAACTTGCATGATCAAGAATATTTGAGTTGACAATAATTTTGTAAAGTTCATGATTATTTTGCACCTTGGTTTTATTAAATCTATAAATGAACGTTTTAGGATTAACACGGTGGGAAAAAAGCTACGCGCAACAATTGAAATAGCGAACTGCGAAAAAAAAGGAGGGGGGGAGCATAATTCAAAATTTCGCAATCTTGCCATGCACTTTTTTTTTGGTTATCCCAGGCGTGAATCTCTCGTCGGGTGGACACCATGACACTCCGTGCGTGTAGTATCATTGCTACATGTTTTTGTTCAATGTTCTCGAGCAATTGCAAACTTTTTATTAACGGCCGTAGAAATCTCACAACTTGATCAAGTTCAGTTTTTCTTTGCAACTTTCAAGCGAGTAACAATTGAGATATTTCGGTTTTACATTGTTTCAATTAAGAAAAGAAAAGAAAGATAAATGAATTGAGAAGATATAAGAAAAAAATAAACCTAGGCGCGGTCGTTTCGACTCTATTGCAATACGACCTAAGGAGCGAGTCTCATCAGTTACAACTCCTTTGCTTAAAAATTAAAAACAACGCAATTTTGGACTATAAAATAAAGCGCGGAAAAGGAAGAAAGAGGAGAGGAAAAATGAAAATAAATCTTAGGAAGAGAACTAAATTTTAAAATTATCTAAAAAGTAAATCAACATATTATTTATTATAAAAAATTTTTAAACACATAATATAATACCTATCCTTATTGTTAATCCATGGTGACTAATCATTGCAACTTTATGGAGGAAAGATATGGAATGAGAGGGTACAAAGAAAACTGTGTATGTGCGAGGGAACCTATGTTAGTGATAATGCAATTTAGTGAGATTTGGGAACTTGTGTACGTGAATATACAAGAAAAATTATACCTTGAAATACACTTAGGTTTGTGAGTGTATAAAAGAACATAATTAAAATTAATAGAGAACATTGTTATCGATTAAAGTAATTGAATTTGTCAATTAATATCGTTTATTCTTTAAATTTATGTTTTTTATAAATTGAATAGCTTTTTTATGGAAATTATCCACCCCCTCCTGGTCATATCCATTTGACAAAAATTTGTTTTTTAAATCTTGTGTTTTACTTTGAGCATCTATTTCTTTGAAACAACTTTTTGTAATTCTAAGGTATTCTGTACAATATGTATTTCGTTTTATAAAGTTGGGAATAGCGCTTTGAAAATGAGGGTATCTGACAATTTCAAAATCATAATCATCCGTTTTATTATATAGTTTGTAATTGATAATTTCGTTGTTTTGTAATTTAATTTCTAGATCCAAGAAGTTAATTTTACCAATATCAGTAATGGTATTATTTAATTCTAGAGATTTTTCATACATATTATTAACTATGAAGTCAAGTTCTAATTTATCTTTTTCAAACATTATCAATAGGTCATCCATGTATCTGAATGCATGATATTTCTTATATTTAAATAGTGTTTTATTTTCCATTATGAACTCGTATTCCATCCATGATAAGGTAAGGTCAGCTATTAGTGGAGAAGCATTACCTCCTTGCGGAATACCCATAGTTTGTTGATAAACTTTTTAATGTTACGTATTTTATTATTTATTTTTTGCCCTTTTTTAATGCGTTTTTTTCAGAATGCCGTTACTATTAAAGCTTGAAACGAAGTCTTCACCTGTTCGAGGAATTTCATTTCATCATAAAAGACAATGGATACTCGCTTCACTTGAAAATGGGATCATTCAACATTGGGATTACAAAATATCTTCAATTCTTCGAGAATATAAGGGACATGATGGTGCAGTTCGTGGAATATGTTTTCATAAAATGGATCCTGTTTTTGTTTCCGGCGGTGATGATAAAATTTTAAAGGTATTTATTTAAATTCTTTTCGTCATTTTAAAGTTGTATCTTTCAGGTTTGGAACGTCGATGACAATAAACACATTTGCGTATTACGCGGTCACACGGACATCATCAGAAGTTGTTCATTCCACCACAAATTTCCATGGATCCTTTCCTCATCAAATGGCAAAACTATCAGAATTTGGAATTGGAATATTAAACAGTGTGTAGCTAAATTGATTGGCCATGAAATGGCAGTTACTGGTGCGATGTTCCACCCATCTTCAAGCGTTGTTTTCTCATCATCGAAAGATGGAAGTTTTCGTGTATGGGATATCACTGAATTGGGTTCGTCGTGGCAATTTCAATTTGATTAATAAAACAATAATTGCAGAAAATAAGGAGACCTCAATCGGCAAAAGAACAGGAGCTGAGGAGATAAAACCAATAGATACAAAACACAATATCAGTTTGGACTCAAACAAGAAAGGTATTTTTAAAAAAAGTTTGATATTAAAATTCAAAATTTGTGATTAGCTCGTTTGCTCTGTTTTTTTCGGAAATAGAATAGTGTTCTTTCACAGCTGTTGTGCAAAAATCTAGAAACGTTGTACAAATTAGGGGGGGGGGGGTACACGTTTTCAGCGCCTATACTGAAAAAAGTTGAGCTTTCTACACGCTGCTGTCTTGAAAAAAGTTAAGGGGGTACTACCGAGAAAGAGCACTACCTCACCTATGGTAATCGATCAATTTTGTTTTTAAATATATTATTTCATCGTCTGAAAATCTGAGCCATCGAAAATGTTTCAGGTCTCAACTCCATTTCATTCAACGAGGAAAGGGAACTTGTTGTCGCCGGGTCTGATGACAACAAATTAGTACTTTTTTATTACGATAAAGAAATTAAGTCTTTATATTACATGCGTCTTTACGAAGGACATGATAATATTGTTAATTCGGCTACATTTCTTCCATATTTTAACTATCTTATTGGATGTTCTGATGACAAAACGATTAGAATATTTAATGATTATAACCACAAGTACTTTGACATATTAAGGTATTAATTTGAAATATAATTAGATCGATTGCAAATATTTACAGATATCAGAATGAGAGATTCGGTGTCCTTGCTGCTCATGAAAGTTCATGCTTATTCGCTGCCGGACATGAGAATGGAATGATCTTGTTCAAAAATAGGAGAGAGAGGCCAGTATTCTGTGTCAATGATGGTTTCGTTGATTATCTGACGAGTGAGAAATCGGTATTCCGAAGATTGGATTTAAAGATTAAGTTGGTATTTTTAATATGAAATATATTCTCCTTCTCGTTTGTTTCAGCAACGACATCTGTAGAGCCAAGTTGTTCAAAGATGTTTATCTAAATCCACGCCGCTCTGTATCGTACAATCCAGTTGAAAATGCGTTAATTGTTACAAGAAAGAGTCATGATCGCAAGGATTGTGAATTCGAGCTTTATAATTTTCAAAGTAAGGGAAATGGTACCTCTCAATACGCAGGTTCAGGAATACAAGCTTTTTGGATCGCGAGGAATCAGTTTGTGGTGCTTAATGAACATCGAAAGGTATTGTTTTTCATGTTTCCTCAAAATGAATCAGATGTCTAAAAACATAAATTTAGTTTTCATATTGTCAACTCAATTATTCTTGATCATTGCGTTCGGAAGGCTGCTCAACCTCACAGCCGCTCCGCACGAACGTGACGAGGCTGCCGACACTCAGCACACTGGAAAATTTGAATAATTAATTTTCCCGCCAATATTTCAGTGTTGAATGGGAAGTTGCCGCGTCGCGTGCGTGCGGAGCGGCTGTGAGGTTGAGCAGCCTTCCGAACGCAATGATCAAGAATAATTGAGTTGACAATAATAAAAACATTAAAATAAAAGAAACAATTTAATGGCGAAGAAATCAGGCGAGAGGTTCAAAAATGGCTCGAAACGCAATTGTTTACTGTTCCCTCTTTTTTTATTCCAAACGCGCTCCATAAACTGGCACTTTGCCAGCACAACTTCTAAAAACCAAAATGCAAACGCTTCACGTTATTCACGTGAGAAATCGTTTGCGTTTTGTTTTTTGGATGGTGTGTTGGCAAAGTGCCAGTTTATGGAGCGCGTTTGGAATAGAAATGAGGGAACAGTAGTGTGTGCGTGCTAATTTTTTAGCTTTCTGAGTTTTCATAAATATTTTGGATTTTTCACTGACATCTATTAGCTGTGTGCCCTTCCAACATTTTCAAATTTAATTACTTTAAGTTTTTTGAAAAAAAAACAGAGCTCGAGAATAAAATATTTTGCATAACATTTTTCATCGCATAATCAGTGATTATTAATCACATATTGTTTTCTGATATCTTTTTACAGATAGAGCTACGGGATTTGTCGAATTCAATTATCTGTAAATTGGATATCATTGCTGATAATATTTTCTATGCGGGAACTGGAATGATTTTGCTGAAAATAGAGGATGAATACAAACTCTTCGATGTTGAAAAGAAAAAAGTGACAGCTACAGTAAAACTGCAAGATGAAGTTCGATATGTTATATGGAGCAAATCGGAAGAATTTGCTGCTGTTTTGTCGAAAAAGAAGCTCATTTTATTAAATCGAAAATTGGAAATACTGTCCATTCAAGAAGAATCAAACAATGTTAAATCTGGTTGTTGGATCGATGCGTCGGTTTTTGTTTACAATACGAGGTATCAAGTCAAGTATGCATCAACTACTGGAGATACTGGAGTAATCAAAACATTGGACAAGCAATTGTATATTTTCTCTGCAAGAGGATCAACCTTATGTTGTTTCGATAAAACTGCAAATATTGTTGAAGTCCCTATTGAATCATTCGAATACAAACTCAAGTTAGCACTATTCCATGGAAGGCCTGATGAAGTTTTACGTTTGTTGGAATCAGAACATGCCAAATTTGTATGTCAATCAATGATAGCCGTTTTGGTGAAGTATGGATATTTAGACATTGCTTTAACATTCGTAAAAGACGACAGTACACGTTTTATACTCACACTGGAATTTGGAAATCTCGAAAAAGCCTTGGAATTTGCTGAACGTCTAGATGAATATGATGCTTGGAAAACACTTGCAGAGGCCGCTCTTTTTCAAGGAAGTCATAAAATTGCGGAAATCTGTTATCTAAAAACAAAAAATTATGAAAAACTATCATTCCTTTATTTTGTTACTGGAAATATTGGAAAATTGAAGGAATTGATGAGAATCATTGATGATCCGGATGCCCAGTTTCAAATAACGCTGTTTATTGGTGATTTAGGAGAAAGAATTCGAATTCTGAAGAGATGTGATCAACTATCACTGGCTTATTTAACCGCAGCCACTCATGGATATATTAATGAAGCTGATAAGTTGAAAAAAGGATTAGAATTCAAAAAACGGCCCCTTCCTTTGGCAAATTCTAAATTTTTGGCCCCGCCAAAACCTGTTCATCGATTAATGGAAAATTGGCCAATTGTAGAATTTGCAGGCAGTTTAGATGTAAGAAAAAAAATTTTAAATTTCCACATATTTATAATTATTAATTTTTACAGGGTGCAGGATTAGATTCCAGCAATACTTGTGAAAAAGTGTGCGAAGATAAAGAGAAACTAGTCGTAAACACCGAAGAGGAACTGGAAGAACTAATCGAAGAGAAACTAGATAAAATTCCAAAGAAAATTATGATTATGAAGAAATATTGGATTTAGGAGTCTGAAAATGTTAGCTTGGCCGGCGGCCGGGATAGGGAAAGGTAGGGATTTTCATAATTAAGACAACTTTTAGTGATGCGTTGACTGTTTAAAATCAATATTTCCGACATGTTCCTCGCAATTTTTCGATAAATAATAATATTGAAAAAAGAGAAATGCTTTTTCGAGTCAATTGATTGGAAAACCAAAAGATTTTCTGACAAAAAGATTTTTCGCCAAAAAGCTTTTAGACAAAAAGATTTTCGCTGAAAAAAAGATTTGCACTTTGCGGTTGAGCGTGCTTGCACCGTTTTTTCCTTTTTTGTCTGCGTCTTTCAACGCCAACCGCCAGAGATAGTGGGAGACGCAGACAAAAAAGGAAAAAACGGTGCAAGCACACTCAACCGCAAAGTGCAAATCTTTTTTTCAGCGAAAATCTTTATGTCGAAATATCTTTTTTTCAAAAATCTTTTTGTCAGAAAATCTTTTGGTTTTCCAATCAATTGGCCTATACTCAAAAAAAGGGGGACCGCGGAAGAACTTGTGTTTCTAGTCCGCGAACGTTTGTTTTCCTAGGCCAACTATTAAATTTGTGATTGTTATTCATTTTTTTGCAATTAAAATGAAACAATGTTATAATTTTGCATGAAAAGCAAGCTGGTGAATGTTTTTTTTTAATTTCAGTTTTCATAGATTTCACAGCCCTACTTTTTGTTTTTTTCTGCTATTTTTTTCAGAATGGGAAAAACTAGTGTTGTATTTGTGTAATAATTGCAAAATTTTGTATCACTTTTTGCTCTTTTTTCATTTTAAATGCAAAAAAAAAAACAAAAAAAATTTAAAAAATGAATAAAAAAGCACAAATTTAATAAGTGGCCTAGGAAATCAAACTTTCGCGGACTAGGAACACAAGTCCTTCCGCGGTCTCCCTTTTTTTTTAGGTGGCTCGTTTTATTTTGTTTTTTTTCTTCTACGAATAAAAAAAAATGTTTAAACCCATTTATAACATGAGTATGATTTTTTTTTGCGTTTTAACTTAATTTATAATCTGCGTAAAGCCCTCCTTTAACTAAGAGGCTGGGAGTTCGGACCAGGCAATATTGTATTTTATTGTACTGTTCGTTCAATTCGATTCCAAACGCGGACGACTGTTTTTACAAGCTTGTATGGCCTTTTCCGTGTCCATACGTATTGAAAATATTATTTTTTAGTCATAAATTAATTTTTGGTACCTATTGGACCAATTATGAAAAATAATTTTTTTTGTCCGTCCCCCGGAACACACCAAAAAACCTAGGTTTGTCAGTAGAGCGCGTTTGGAATCGGTTTGTCGCTACAGTAGCATGACCGGACTTTACCATAATGCTTTTCAATCCATAAATCTGTGTAGTTCTCGTGGATGATCAGTTTTCCGTGTCGAAACACGGCAGTCAGAAAGTCGAACATACTGTGACACAGTTGCACCAACGTGAAGCTAGAATCTTGATATTTTGCATGGAGGGTACCCCTTAGAAAAAAAATACATAATTTATTTGGCCACGCCCCCTTTGACCTAGTGGAAAAAATCCGGGTGGTCCCAAAATCGAAATTTTTAGTTTTAAAGATAAAGTCAAAATCTCTTCGGGAATGGATTACCCGCACATTTTTGAGTATTTTTTATGTTGACACCTAATTTCGAGCTTCTAGGCATCATGCCGAAAATTTGATTTTTCTCAAAAAGTGGTCCAAATTTTCCAGTTTTTCCCATTTTTCGATATGATGAAGTACTTGGTCCCGAATGGAAATATGGGAATTTTTAATCCTTATGATGTTTATCATCAAATTCCATGTTGATTTAGCGGAATCTCTGTAACCTTTTTGGGGTTTCAGGGCAAAATAGGCGAGGTTTTAGCAAAATTCCAAAGGGTCCCCCCCCATGGAATAAAAAATCGGAAATTTTAAAATCTCCCCATATTATGAGAGGGACTCTTACTAATAAATATCTACTATTTCCCAAAATATTAGCCATCATGTGGACCTATGGGCCGCGTGGCAACAGCTCAAAGAACCTTCAGTGCATATCGCGCTTTCCAATACATGCAACAGTTTTCTGTGTACGGGACTGAAGGTATTTGAGCTGTTGCTACGTCGCCCATAGATCCACAAGATGGCTCATATTTTGGGAAACACTAAATATTTATTAGTAAGACTCCCTCTGATAATATGGGCAAATTTAAAAATTTAAAATTTTTTTTTGCAAAATGACAAACTTCATAAGGATTAAAAATTCCCATATTTCCATTCGGGGCCAAGTACTTCATCATATCGAAAAATGGGAAAAACTGGAAAATTTGGACCACTTTTTGAGAAAAATCAAATTTTCGGCATGATGTCGACAAGCTCGAAATTAGGTGTCAATATAAAAAATACTCAAAAAATGTGCGGGTAATCCATTCCCGAAGAGATTTTGACTTTAACTTTAAAACTAAAAATTTCGATTTTGGGGCCACCCGGATTTTTTCCACTAGGTCAAAGGGGGCGTGGCCAAATAAATTATGTATTTTTTTTTCTAAGGGGGTCCTAGGTACCAGGGATGGGCGGGAAAGACCTTCCGGGAAATATTTCGGGAAATTTTTTTCCCGGTTCCAAATACCGGGAAATTTCGGGAAATTCAAAAATTCGAAAATTTAACTCCAAATACTGGTTTGATCCTGATTTTATCGATTTTCTATCATACAACGATAAAAACTAAAGGATAAAACCAATCAACGCAAGGTTTTGAATAAAGCAAACATTTTTCAGAATCTCATAAATGAGTTTAAAAAAAAGAAAAATGTTAAGTTTTCTTATTTGAGACTACGGAAGACGTATTAATTAATTTTAGTAAAGTTTCGTTGATTTTTGTAGCTTGATCTTTTCGAATTTTTAATTTTCTTGATGTTTTTCTATTTTTTCTATTAAAACAATTTCCCGAAATTTCCCAAGTGTGCCATAGCCAATAGGCCTGATTTCGAGAATCTCAGACATCGACTATTAAATAGCAAATTTGTTTGTAAGTTTCGAATGATCTAACATAAACGCAGTAGTTTCCAAAATACATCGATTTTGTTTGACACATTTTTTTCAAAAGACTCCCGAAAAGCCAAGGAAAACAATTTTAAAAATCAACCTAAGTTTGTAAATAATCTGAGATTGTCTAGAAATCAAAGTTCGACAATTGACTTTTTTTCCGAAATATTTTTTTCAGCCCCACCCTCCACAGCCCTGGATACAACGAATAAAATGATATCCGGCAACGTTCTCCACTAACTTCGTCAACACATCCCCACCCCACTTGATATGATCGGAAAAAATAACTCTTCTTAATTGAAATCAATAATTTAATTTGTTCAAAAAAAATGATATTTTGCATCTCCTTTTAGACCCTTTATGTCCCTATATGTATGTTTTGAGAATTTTTTCTGTATCAAGTAATATTCTCCTTCTAACCCTTTTATAACTTGTAATTAATGCATAACATTTATTAAATAGTAAATATTTATTTTTTCCACAATGCAATGCGTCAAGATCTGCCTAGATTCTTAAGGTGTACAAAAAAAAATTCTTCAAATTAGCAATATTCCACTCAATTTCCGATGAAGATTTACATTTGTTGGAATCAGAACATGCCAAATGTGTTGTCGTCGCGACAACACTTGCGGAGGCCGCTCTTTTTCACGGAAATTCATAAAATTGTGGAAATTTGTTACCAAAAACAAATAATTATGGAAAAAATTCTTTAATTTGTAAAAATGTGTGTATGACAGTAGTTGTGCCTGTGCAACAGTAGTAATTAATGGAAAAGATTAATAGGAACACCTGTAATATCTTATTGCCAACTTAAAAATTTTGGATCATCCATTTTCTACTGAAAGACCTCTCGCAAGTAAAATAGACTTTGTGAGAGACATAGATTTTCTGGTTAGGTCAAAACCAACTTCCATGATCAAAAATATTTGAGTTGACAATACTTGAAACAAATATTTTTATTTATTGTCAACTTAACAATTTTGGATCATCCATTTTCTACTAAAAGACCGCAGCGCAACCGTTCGCATTTAAAAATAGCACGACTTTGTGAGAGACTTAGATTTTCTGGGTAGGTCAAAACCATCTTGCATGATCAAGAATATTTGAGTTGACAATAAAAAATATTACTGTTCCCTCATTTCTATTCCAAACGCGCTCCAAAAACTGGCACGTTGCCAACACACCTTCCAAAAAACAAAATGCAAACGATTTCTCACGTGAACAACGTGAAGCGTTTGCATTTTGTTTTTTGGAAGGTGTGTTGGCAACGTGCCAGTTTTTGGAGCGCGTTTGGAATAGAAATGATGGAACAGTATTTGAAATAGCCGCGGTTAATATTATATTTGTTGCAACAGTACTTTAAAGGAACATTATGCATGTTTTGATTGGTGTCTCAGAGCGAATTACGGCTTTCCACGTTTTCATTTTTTGAATTAGGTTTTTTTTTATTTTGCATGCTTTTGTGAATATATTGCGCGTGTGGTAATTTCTGTTATTTAAAAAATTAGAATAATTTGCAAACTTCAAGAAATGACGAAAGAATCTATTTAGAAACTGTTGAAAATGGCAAAAAAAAATGAAAAAAAAAATGTTTTTCAATTACCCCTATTTTCAATTATATTTTGAGCGATTTTGTGATATAAATTGAAATTTTAGCTTCATTTCATTGCGCTAAAAATACTATAGTAAAGTGGTGGTCCCTGGTGGTGTTCAGGTTCCACGAAAGAAAAGAGTGATGGCAAAACCAGTTTCAACAACAAAAATAACGCGATAATATTTTACGAAGATTTATTAGATTTTAAACAAGAAATAAATGATAACCAATGTTAAATATGATACAAAAACAAGTAAATAATATACTAGCAACTGCTAGTAACTTTCTAGCAACAACTAGAACCTTAAAACCAACAAAAACGGTTTTCCACGAGTTAACAACTAAACTCCAAACGAATTCCACGAGAACCACAAAGGGGTGGCCTAGGTTTCACACTGGACGAGAAGCTAGTCCCCGCTCGTATTTCTCTTCCATATAACATCCCCCTCCTTTAGAAAAACAGGCCCCTGACTGTTTGGGGTTTCTCGGCAGTACATAATCGTAATAACAAAAATACGGGGCGATAGGGTTTTGGGTAGAACATTTATTAAATTGAATTGTCTCTTCTCTGTTGTTGACTTTCAGCTTGTTCTTGACCCACTTTTGACCTGCTCCCTTCATTCCATCATTTGTACCTTGCATCCAACTTGGATTGGCCTTCATCATTCGATATTTTCCACCAATGATCTCAACTTTTCCTTGTGGCGCTCTTTTCGAACTTGATGTTCTTTCCATCTCTGATCTTCTTCTTCCACCTTGATCAGATGAACTCCATTGTAACTGGGTGACCATAGCTTTAACCTGAAAAACATTTGGTTCCGGACCTTCCGAACATATGCCTCTACTGGACATCATCTTCAAGTTCCGCGGAAACTTCTTCATCTTCTCATCTCTACCACAACTGCTCTCTACACTCACGACATTCACCTTCACCGATTCCTTCTTCAAACGGATATTTTCACTTATTTTTATAATTAGATAAAAAATTAGAACTTGAGGAAAAAGGAGAAGCTCCTAGCACAATCTTTTCTAACAATTTATTTTAGAATTCTTGGAAAACCGTTTCTTAGTTTAAAAACATGGGTTTATTATTCAATTAAAAAATAATGACACCATATCTTTAATATCTGAGCATAACGTCATACACAAGTAATAAGAAAAGCTGTCCTAAAATCGAATCCTTGTCCACTTTTATACCTTCCACTTCAAATTCTAATTACAAATTTCCAAATCAATTTCACCTGTTTTGTAAATGTCGCGTGGTTTTCTATCCGAACCGCCCATTTCATTAACACGACTGACTATCGATGATGTTAAGGAAAATCCAATAAATTATATACCTATAGTTAGTAATCTGCTTGAATATTTCACCTGTCGTCGGTTCTTGTCCGGTTACAGATACAGTACCGGTCAAAAGGTTGTTGACTTTTGGTTTTTTCCCCATAATTTTTTTTTGAGAATAGGTATCGACTTGAAAATTTTACGAGAGTATTCTGATGTCGATTGAAGTTTTTTAGCAGAGTTTTATAAACGAAGTCCAGAAAACAATAGTCTTATATCAGTTTTTTCGAAATATTGAAAATGTTGGTTTTTTGACTTTTTTATTCAACCTTTTCTGATGAATTCAAAACAACATTTATTAACCAATAACGATTGGAAATGGATTCACTGGATCTAGTACTTTGTTACAAAACCGTTGCTGGAGATAACCGCTTGACATCTGCGAGGCATGGACTCGATCAGAGCGTCGATTGTGGACATCGGGATATTGTCCATTCCTCCTCGAAATGAGCGAATTTTTGGTAGGCATTTCTTGCCAATTTTCTTGCACAACATCTCTCTAGATTTTCCCATAAATGTTCGTCCACGTTTGACCAACCATTTGACTGATAAAAACATTCTCCGAGTCTCGAGAAGTAATCTACGACTGACAGCTCCTACTATCAGGCTGGAACTGTTTGTCAGTTCGTCGTCCACTCCATCGGTTTCCACTGTCCAACATCGTTTGCGAGAAGCTGGAATTATGGCAAAACGCCCAGTGAAGAAACCATACATTTTGGTGAAGAATAAACAAGCTAGAGTAAAATGGGCAAAGGAACATTCCCACTGGACACGACAAGATTGGAATCGGATTATGTGGTCAGATGAGATCAAGTTTCTACTCTTCGGAAGTGACGGAATTCAGTGGGATCGTGGTCCTCTTTTCTCAAGATGTGATTCCAAGTATCAAATGCGATCCGTGAAACACGGTAGAGGTAGCTATGTGGTTTGGGGTTCTTTCTCGGGAAACAGAGTTAGACCAATTCATCGTGTAATTGATCTTATGGATCAATACGTGTACAAAAACATTTTGGAGTCAAAAATGTTGCCTAATTTTAAGGATATAGATAGTGGAAGTGTCTTTCAACAAGACAAGGATCCCAAAAACACTTCAAAATTTGTCACGGAAAGAAAAAATACGCGTTTCTACGAGAAAAAAATTTCAGTATTGGTTCTCGAGCCGCAGGATCAGCGTTATGGAGTGGCCTAGTCAATTTCCAGACTTGAATCCAGTCGATCATTTATGGGAAAATCTAGAGAGATGTTGTGCAGGAAAATTGGCAAGAAATGCCGACCAAAGATTCGCCCATTTGGAGGAGGAATGGAAAAGATCCCGATGTCCACAATCGACGCTCTGATCGAGTCCATACCTCGCAGATTTCAAAGCGGTTATCTCCAGCAAAGGGTTTGCAACAAAGTACTAGATCCAGTTAATCCATTTTCAATCGTTATTGGTTAATAAATGTTGTTTTGAATTCATCAGAAAAGGTTGAATAAAAAAGTCAAAAAACCAACATTTTCAATATTTCGAAAAACTGACATAAGACTATTATTTTCTGGACTTTGTTTATGAAACTCTGCTAAAAAGCTTCAATCGACACCAAAATACTCTCGTAAAATTTTCAAGTCGATACCTATTCTCAAAAAAAAATTATGGGAAAAAAACCAAAAGTCAACAACCTTTTGACCGGTACTGTATATAAGGATTACCTGAAAAAGATCGTCACTTTTTCCTGAAATAGATATTTTTCTTTTGCAGAAAAAAACATATATTTTCAGCAGGAATGTTATTTTCATTTTCGAGAGTATCATTTGACAACAAAAATCAAAAAATGAGCAAATTATTCATCAGGAATTTGAGATGCTTCAATCTTTCCGGATTGCGGATAATAGACTTGGAATGTGAAGTTGCTGCGAGCAAAAGAACCGGGATTTGTGACAATTGTGTCGGCGCCGTTTACCACTTCGGTAAACGTTTCGAAACGATCGGCGGTTACCAGAAGATCGGGTAGAGGATGAAGAGAGAGTGTGTGATTCCAATCTGGTATCACAGGTGAGATGTGCATTGGTAGCGGACAGAGATGTGCCTGTAATCGATATTTTAAAGATATTGGAAGATTACTGAGAAGATTTCCGATTATCGTAGTCAGGAAGTGTTTTTTTCTTTGGGGTACAGTTAAAATTACGATAAAGACAGCATTTTCTAATAAACATTTTTAAACTGGCATCTTTTTTACAGAACTTCAACTGAATAGAAAATGAAAATCCTGACCGATTCAATAATTGTAAAATTCGACTTTTGGTCGTAAAACTATTAAGGGTGTCATATATCATTCTGCAAGGGATATAAATCTCACTGTCCTAATATTTGTCCTTTTTTTTATTTTTGTGTACATTTTTTCAAAATAACCAGATTTCAACAAACTAATTTATAAGATGAAATAAATTCGTTTCTCGCAAAAATTCAAATATTTCTCGAATACTTTCAAGAACTACCATCAAAATGTTGTTTAAATCGTGGGGTATTTAAAGATTATCAGCTTTTTACTAAATTTTTAAATATTTTTTTTGGCCTCAAGTCAAAATTTATTTTGTAGTGTTAAAAAGAAAATAAAAAATTTTTCTCGAGCTTCTCATTTTTACACAATTGTTTTTCTAAAACATTTACCTGACTCAATACACTTTTTGCATAGCGTGATGAAATTGTCTCCGGTGTTATTGGGTTAATGGAATGTCTGCAAAAAAGTATTTATATTTCGTGAATTCTTCCAATTTTCCTCCTTTTTTTTAAACTTTCCGATTCAAAATCATATTTTGTTCTACGGATCTTTTAAACTTGACTACGAGAACTAACATTTTGAAAAACATTTACTTTAGTGCAGCTTTATTATCCGCGTCATTTTATTTTTAGCTTTTCTTGTATATCCAAGAAACGCACTATGAGCCGCCCCTTCTTAGTTAATCTCACATCACTATTTATACAAAACAAATTTTAGCTCAAAACCTATTAAATTATTCTAATTCAAGTATGAAAAGAATCACCTGCTGAATGTACTATTACCAGCTGGAAGACACAACCAAAAATAAGCAAAAATTCTCACCTGCACATCTTTTTAATCATGTCACTTCGGAAAACCACAATTTCCTGACTAGCATATTGAATACGACACGGGTTGGATCCAAATGTGCAATTTACTACATTTGATACGTGCTTGAATAAAAGCTCCGGTAAATTCGGCCGGGGAAGCACCATGTCTACCAATGGGTCATCAGGTCCTGGCACAAAAATGAATTGAGTCTTTTCGTAAGCTTCTTTGAACTCCGATAATTGATTAGCGAGCCTGGAAGAAAATATTGATTGAAAACAAAATTCTCCTAAAATAGTGTATTAGGAATTTTTTGAATTATATTCTGAATGACGTTGGAATATTAAAAATATCACATTATTAGCAACATCTGATAAATAAAAAAACTAAATTTTCTTCTAATTTATTTACATACGAATCCATACGAAAAATTGCAAAAAAAATTGACGTCATCTTTCGTTTTCTTTGCAGACCAGCTTTTTGCATCAGCTGATTTTTATTCATATCTTGGAGAAAAAATATCTCACCATCTAAACCCCCGATCCAACAATCCAATCGTCTCTTTTTGTCTGGTTCTTGAGCAGAAATTTCCACAAAAAACGAAGGCGACTGGTGGAAGTTGTGAATAACCATCCAAAAGATTATAGATCGCTTTCAGCACCTTTTCATCGTCTAAAAACACGTCGGAAAGAAAAACTATGGAACTTTCAGAATGTTGAACAAGTGAGGCGCGAAGACGATCATTGCAACGAAAGGCAATCTGAAGATTTTGATTTTCGCTCATAGATGGGATTGGGTCATTTTGAAATCTCAAAGTTAAGCTCGTTGCGAAAAAGAATTTTAAAAAAGTTAAGGCGACTACAAACCGTAAAAAGCAGCAAAAATGCTGAAAAAAAACTTAAAAAGCGAATATCCGAAAGTGCGTCAAGGCAAAAGTCTATTTTTGGATACTTATTAAAAAAGTTAAGGTCGTTACACATTGTCAAGTGAAAAAAAGTGAAACTCGTTACTAGGCTAAATCCGCGGTATCCCACCTATGTTTTCGCTTGTTTTTTATAAAATTGAATTCTACAAAAAAACTACCTTATCTTCTCCGCCAAACCAATTTTCATTCGATCCTAATTCTTTCCTCGTCACTTCTGCTGATTCGACAGGTACGAGTGCTACTTCGTTAACTTTTAAAACTCCATTTTCGAATGATCCCTGAAAAAAATCAATTTTTAAATTTAAATTTAAAGACAGCTGTTCAGTTAATTTGACCCTACCTGTTCTTAGTTTCAAAAATTAGAGCGTGTTCTCATTAGTACAATGCAATTTATGCGAAATCACACCGATAAATACACGCTTCATAGCAGCCGTGCAAAGTTGAAAAAATAAAAATTTGAATGCGCGCGTGTCCGTGCGACGCGGTCTGTGTCCGTGCAACGCGGTCGGAATTGGCGCGAAACACATTTATTTGAATGTGGCTACATATTGGTAATGTTCTTTGGACCACCTGGGCTCCCATTCGAATTTTGATTTTTTGCCTTTAATTTGGATAGTGTTAACTGATCAGCTGCCTTTAAAATGAAAATTACTTCAAAAATCGCAATACAATGCTCATGAAACAATGCATGATGGTATCGGGTATTCGTATGAAATTCCAGTTCAACAGCGCCAGTCAAATCTTCAACGTGGTGACAATTGGCCTGAGTTTTGTTAATTATGTACAAAACATCATACATTAAAAATTACTTTTTGCTGTGTTAGCATTCCCAAAATCACCACACTTTTCAGATTCTTGTTCGAACTAAGTAGCGCTTCACAAGTGGTAAATTTGATATTTTTTAATGAAGCACATCGAGTAGCTCTCTGAAAATTAGAGAATGTGAGTTTAAATCTTTGAAAAAATGTATATACCTGTTTCACTAACAGAAATCTTTGCCTCGAAGCATTTGCAAATGAGTCTGAGCCCGCAGCAAGAGAAGGCTTCTTGGCGCGAACGATCATTTTTCGAAGTTCCGGATCATAATCGTAGGCTTTTAGGGAAAACGCATCGAAAACGTTGAGAAGCTTTCCTCTGGAATTTATTTCATTTCTATTTGGATAAAAGTGCTACTTATTTCGATTTGACAAAATTGGCCAGGGGTCTGTTCACAAGGACGATCGATTTTTGAAAATTTGCGATACGTTTCTGGTCGACCCTTGAAATTAATTTCAAAACAATTTTTCTGAAAAGTTCCAAAAAAGGTCATGAACATTTCGAATCACACTGAAACTTGGTAGACATAATTTTTCAAGACTTTTATCGAAATTTTTACTTAACTTCATTTTATCAATATTTTAAAAATTCCACTTACGCATCTTGTACACCTTTCGATTTGCACTGTCGAAAAATATCCCTTATAACGTCTTCAGAAATTAATGACGATTTTACTGAAAATATCCGTTTTTTTTGAAGTTTTGTAAATTATTCCTACACGATTGTTTTTTCAAAACTTCAATCATTTTTGCCATCCATCTCTGCCGTTTTTCTTTGTCATGTGTCATAAACAACTCTGTGCATAAGTTCACCGCTTCTCGTTTTAATTCGAATGCATTTATTTGAAAAGTTCTGGTGATTTCGCGTCTTAAACTTCTTTCATCGTCTTCCATTATCCCCTTTAAAGTGGTGATATTTATTCGTCTTTGAAACCTTTTTCAATAATCTAGATAACTTTCAGGAAACAACCGAAACAACAACAAAAAATTATTTTAATTTGGAATGGATTGATTTATTGTTCATAACAACACAATTAAAGTATATTTTACTTATTATAACAATTTTTGTATTATACAATTACTCTCACATTTGCCTGAAAGGTGCTGGTCCTCCTCGCATAATTGGGGGCATTCCGGGTGCTCCCATACCCATTGCAGCAGCCGGTGGGAATGCTCCTGGCATCGGAACAGCTGGGAATGCAGCTGGGAAGGGTCTTGGCGCTAGACCAACTGGCATTCCTGGTGGTCCGCCCATCATTGGGTGATGTGGAACTTGTGGCATCGCTGGCATGCCCATGGTTGTTCGGGGAACAGCTCCTTGCATCTGAAAAATTTAACTCTTGCTAGTATTTTCTAAAGAATGTATTGTCAGATCTAATAGAGATCTTCAATTTTTCAGAATTTTCTTTTTTGTTTCTGTTTCACTTACTCTATTTGTCGCAAATGCCCTCGCAGTTTGATCAACGAGTTTTTGAGCTTGATCCTCCATCCATTTCTGAAAAAATATTTGTTTTTCAAACTTTAAAAGCCATTTTTTTACCTGATAGAACATTCTAACATTATCCTTGTGTTTTCTGCCGCCATTGTGTGTTTTTCTTACCGATGGTGAATCGTGTGTGAGGAAAGTATCGCAATAATCACAATAATATTTTGGCATGTCTGAATAAAATTAAATATTTCAGACGAAGGGTTACATTTCTTTCACAAGAGAAAAAAAAGCGTATATGTGGTTGAAATAGTGGAATAATTTTTAATTTAAAACATTTATCCCCTAACCCTTAAACCAATAAACGTGTAAAACACATGAGCACTTTTTGAAAATGATGTAAGAATAAATGAAATGAACAAAAATTGAAACAATACAAATTTGCCTGCCAGATGCTATTTTTGACGAAAATACGGGTAAGAAACACAGAAATATAAAATTTTGTTGAGCGAATTGGCGGGTTGCCAGGGTGTTTTGTTGCAAACACACTGACGAGCTATTGCGGACATCATCACACCGCGATGTTTAAATTTCCACGAACACGAAAAAGTGAGAAAAATCCAAGTGAGGCAATTCAAAGATATTTCCATAGAGGTTTTCAGGGGTTATCATAATTTTTTTTGTTATAGATGGTTTTAAATTTGGGTGTTTCAAAACAGTGGAAGAACAGAAAAAAATGTTAAATAATTGAATCAGGCACAAACGTAAGAAAAAAAACAAAGATTGGAACTCCGATTTATAAATGCACTTAAGCGCCAAAAAGATTTAAATGCCAAAAACTGCTTCAGACCTGCAAATGTAAAAAATCGATAGGCAAACGCGCTCCACCGAACAAATTGATTTAAGCAAAAATACAAAAAAATGTGGCGCGCAGGCGCGAAGCAGAAAGTGAAAAACAAATGCGTTTCCTTGTCTTATTGTCAACTCAAATATTCCTGATCATGCAAGATGATTTTGATCTACCCAGAAAATCTAAGTCTCTCACAAAGTCGTGCTATTTTTAAATGCGAGCGGTTGCGCTGCGGTCTTTTAGTAGAAAATGGATGATCCAAAATTTTTAAGTTGACAATACCACACTCTCTCGCTTTTTTTTCTGGAAGGTGGGAACAACTTTCGAATTTTTGTTTTCTTTTTTTCGCGACGTCTCTTTTTTTAACTTTCGCAGTGATTTTCAGCTTTTTTGAGCGCGTTTTCATTTATAATCATGTGTTTTTCGTGCTAAAATCGGTGACGTCTTCAAAACTGAAGAACTTTCTTCGTTTCGAACAACTTTTTGTCATAACAGTCTTCAAATCAAAATATATCTTGAAAAACCTTCGTTTCGCACATGAAAAAACCAATTCTTGATTAATTTTGCTGTATTCATTATTATCTTCGTGCTTGCTTTCTTCTCCGTTCTCTTTACTTTTGCTTTGAGAAATATGTGAAATTAAATGTGTTTTCTATTTTCAGTTCAATCAAACATGGCAAGCTTTGAGAAGGATCAGACATCGGCAGGAAGTTGGACGTCAAATATTAAATGTGAGTTCACGTTTTAGTCGGCAAGAAACGTCTATAGTCGGCTAGTAAAGTCCCAGGTTTCCGTGACAAGCTTTGGTATGTGCTGGTGTGGTTCTTCCACACCACATGTGCACTTAGCACTCGGAGGAGCCCGACGCCAATACGCTGACGTACCACTGCCGTGGTCGTGCAGATGAGGCAACCCCATGTGGGCGGTACCGAAATTCAAGGTAGAGACGGGGGTTTCCCGGCGAATTCTATGACCTGTGGCCGAAGGCAGCACGCAGACTTTAAACATAGCTTTCATAGTTACCATATATTTTGAAGATAAAATATTCGAATAATTTGAACTTTTTCCATAATCAATCAATGGACAATTCAATCGAAAATGGCAACTAACGGACAACGGTCGACGTGGCGTAGCAGAATTGTGGTTTGATTATCTTTAAAAATCTTTATTTTAAAAAAAATTTATTGATTTCAGCATTCACCAACGGCTCAAATTTCACAAAATGGGGCGGAGCAACACGTTGCAGTGCTGGACGACGTTTGTTTGAAATTGCAAAACCTTGATGTTCAATAAATGTTTGGATTACAGTGGCTCGGCGACCAGAAATCAACTTCGACTCAGATGGGCATCAATTGCATCACGGATCAGGGGATTTGTTTGAAACCACGGATTCGAGACGTTCAACCAATTTCCTATCTCAAGTCGTGCCCGATAACCAACGACACTAACAACGAGGCTACATTCCACAAATGTTTCAATGGATTGGTCCGGCGATGGGTTTTGCAACAGAAACAAGTTTCATAAATTAATATTTTCAATTCAGGTTTCCTTCGAACCAAAACCTGGAGGAGGTCAGCACAAGTCCAACAACAACTCAATGGATTCGACGAGAATGGTAAGCAACCCGACGACCATCTGGAAAATGCTCGGAGAGAATGCAGAATGATAAGAGGGATATGATGCTGGATTCGAACCGGAACAATTGCTGCATGTCAATAAACACTTCATCAACAAATCTTTTTGCGAAACGACCAAGGATGCTGTCAACAATGGAATTGCAAGAGGAATCTATTGATGGAGGACCAGGGACCGGATGGTATTTCAAATTGAGCTCATCGTCGGTTTATTTGAAAGTTTTGATTGGACAGCCAGCACTTTTGGCACCGACAACTATCATCACAGAACCGATTTCAAATTGGACAAATGGGACAAATGGGATGTCGGTACATCCAGGTGGATTATAAGCAATTCAAGGAATCCATTAATTTGGATAGCAGTTATACACCGACCGTTTGTTTAAAATCGATCAAACTTTTTCAATAATTGTTCCATTTTTAGTATTTCAACACGTCCAACATTATTGCTCAACATTCCACCAGCAACACGATTGTTCAGAAAGATAGGATCGATTTCGCAAATGGGTTTGCAACATTCAATTTGATTTATAAATAATTTTTCAATTTTTAGATTTGCTCCAATCAACAATCTTTGAAAACGTCAATTGGGATATGCGAGCTGGTGTTACAACAACAACAACAACAACAACAACAACAACAACAACTGCAGTCTACAGAATGAGGTGAAAAATTTGAATGGTGCCAACGCGAAAAGACGAAAGACGGCGAAAGTTTCACCTGATTGAAAATGAGGAACGTTGTGGTTTGTGGTTGAAGAAGCTTGTTCCAGCAATATTAGATTCGAAACAACGACCGAGTCAAAAGGTACGTCCATAATGTTCAAAAAATCATAAATTTCCAGAACATTTTCTGAAATTTAAGTGATAAAACTGAAATTTAAATTTTTGGAACTAATTTTTTGTTATGGGCGACTATTACCACTTTTTCATTTGGTTCTAAAAAAATTTCTGAAAATTCTAGACGAGACATTTTTAGAGATTGTTTAAAGAGTAATGGTTTAAAAAAAAATGAAAAATCTTTATTCAATATTCAATCCAAATCTGGTTTTGGAAATTTTAGAAACAACCACTTTTTTCCGTAATTTTTATTTAAATATACATATATTTGGGTTCTGAATTCGGTCTTAAACTGAGAAGTCTTTTCAAAGTCTTTTATTTATTTTTTATAATCTGCGTTTCTTAAATATTTTTTCCAGGCCACTTCTACACCACCTTCCTCGCACCGTCAGATTGAATGATGCAGGATTGGCAAAATATGGACTATGATTTGACAATGTGATGGAAATGTAGATAGGGCAACGGAAGCGCTGGATAATTATGATAAATACATAATTTATTGATTTCATTTCTTTTTCTGATTTTTTTTCTTCGTTTTTAATGTTGAGAAGCTCCCGACAGTCGGTATTCTAGAGATTAAGGTATTGGAACGGTCTCTTCCATGTTCATTTCCTGTAATTCCTGGCGGGTAGAGAGAACGTTCCATGCTCTAGTTTCATTAATTCGTCTGTTAAAAATAAAGTTGAGAATAGGAGCTTCTCAACCCATTCACCCATTCCAGTATGTCAGAAGGTTGGTCAGGTCCGGAACTGATCAATCACTGGCATATCTGGTAAGAAAATGGGTTTTCTGAAAGTCTGGCTGTTATTTGTTCAGACGAGACTTGAATTTCGTTGGGCCAGTGAAACTGATTCTTTCCTGATCGTGGTTACGGGCAGTCATCGAATGGCCCAGAAGACTTCAGAATTGTGTTCTAAATTTGTCGTTGTTCTTCTGTTGAGTAGATTCGGTTCTCTCCTTCTACTCGCAATACGGTCGAAGTGTGTGTTCCGTGGCCGTCGGCCCCTAGTTGCTTGAAACTGGATAACTAAGGCCTGTTGATCTTGGTTGCGGTCGGTCATCTGTTTTCCCCCTGAAAACTTGTAAGACAAATCTTCGAAAATATTGCATTTCTTTAAGACATTCATCCACTATATTTTATTCATCTATTATATTTTGAAGTTTCGTGTTTTGCGTCGGTAGCGCAGTGGCTTGTAATATCGTGAGAGGCTGGGAGTTCGGATCTACCCCACTGATCTTTATCGAATATCCGGAGCAGGGTTGCCGTTTTTTTTCGATTTTTTTTCGGTTTTCGTGATTTTCGGGTGTTTTACGCCGAAAAAGTTTTATTTATTTCGGGTAGCGCGAAGCGCGTAAATTTTTATTTCATTTTTTTCGGTTTTCTATCCTCAATTTTTTTAGGCGTTTCCGTTTTACGAAAAACGGGTTTTTAAATTTGAATATACCATTTTTTTAACATCAATTTCCAACTATTTTACTAATTTTTAACTGAATGAAGGTAGAAAACCTTAAAATCGTTTTTTTCTGATGAAATATGATTCATTAATCACTTGGAACGCCGAAAAAAATTTTTTTCGGTATTTGTCCAATAAAACGAAAAAAAATTTATTTTTTTTCGTCATTTTTTCCTGGCTGACGAAAAAATTTATTTTTTTTCGGCCAAAAACTTTTTCGGCGGCACCCCTGATCCGGAGTTTATCAAAATTTGCAAAACAAACACATTATTGAAATAATTCAGCAAAATACGACAGTAGTACTGATTGAAAATCGTTCATGAAACGGGATTTTATAAACCTTTAATTAATTTTATTTATATTTTTAAAAAGTTCTATGTTTCTGATTAAGTTTTATTACTTTCATTTATCAATAATTTCAATATGTTAAAGCAAAATAACCCGTTATAATGATTAAAAAACTTCTGAGCATTGATAAAAATACCCGAAACTATGTTAAACATGAAATCTAAATAAAATTATTAACAGACGTTGAAAGCCACTGTGGTACGTCCAACCGATTTTTGCGCAAGAATTTTAGCAAAGATGAATTGTCCAAACTGAACAATTTCGCCAGCTTTTTGCGTAGGCTATCACTCATCGCCTCGTATTTCCGACCCTTTGATTTTCCCAAACATTTAATAGTTTCTCCTGAAGTTTTGCAATGAAATCCTTTCGACGGGCTGAATTTTATATGATTCTCGAAATCATATTCAGGAATATCGAGGAATTTCGCTAGTTTTTGAAGGGCCTAAAATTCGTAAATTTTTTCGAAATATTTTTTAAAAAATCCCACTTTTGCCGGTTGTTCTCTCAGCTCTTCACTATCTATAAAATATATTTGTCTCATTGAGTAATTGTCCAACCATTTGTCCAAATGATGAATATACCGTCCACCGGAAATACATCTTTGTCTTATTTTTCTCCAATTTATCGTGTGTTCTTTCGAAATTGTCGAATTCTCGAAACTATCCAGGATTTTCTCCAAGTCACCGGCAGCAATCGCATCTTTATCTTCATGAGAAATTAAATGCTGGAAAAAGTCTACTGTTCAGATAAAAATGTCTTATATATTAAGTTAAAGATTGCGGCTGTTGGTTTTAAATATTTTCAAAAATCTTAAAAGTTGGGATCATCAATCAAATTTTGAAGAAAAAAAAACAATATTAAAGTTATTTGTGATTTCAAGAAACTTGCCGTTTCTTTCTTGAGTTAAATTTTCCGCTGAAAATATTCAAACGCTACAGAAAAATTTTCAATAACAATTCGTTTCGGGTTTCAAAACCCAAGCTTCAAACATCTATAATTTTTCTCAAAATTCTCCGATTGTTATTCATGATGTTTTAGAGGTACTTTTTCCATTTGTGTTCGATTTACCTGGAACCATGAATAAGCTCTTCTGCTCGGATCTTCCAAAATAATCACCAATTTTGCCTCAGGAAGCAGCGAAGCGGCCTGCTTAGCTGCCATTGGATTATCAAAATAAGTTGCGCTTTTCTCGAAAACTATCGTATTATTTCGAAATTTTGACATGTACCTTTAAAAGAATTATTCAGTTGCATGGATATACTTACGAAAAGCTCACCATTCTATTCCTTTCAAATAATTGGCACCACCGAAAAATTGAACTTCTTCAAAACTTCCAGGTACTTGATCATTTTGAGTGACATTTGGATGAATGGCAAGAAACGTCGCAAGCGCTGTTGAACCTGTTTTTTGTGGCCCCAAGATCAAAACATTGGGTAATGTCATGTTGAGACAATTCATCTTTGGTGGTAGGATGGCCATATGGCGTGGATCGGCGCAAGGATTCTGGAAGAAACGTTTGAAAATTAGCAAAACGAAGAAATAATATCATTCTTACCGTCCACACAGGTATTTTTTCCTCAGGAAACTGTTCAAAATACATGTTTGCCGACGAAATAGGATCCTGCCATTTTAACTTCAAATTCGTCCAACATTTTAAAAATTTGAACAAATTTTCAAAAGTATAAATCGCCAGACGATCATGTGCATAATTCTGCTGATGGGTCATGAAAATTGAGATAGGGTTCATTAGGATGGTGAAAAACAAGTCTCCGCCCATTATCGATTTTTGAACCTTCTCAAAACCATCAGGATAAGTGTCGAATAGTTGGGTATGGGTGTAAAGGTTACAGGTTTGACGTGGTAGTACTGATATATTCTTGTGAATGAATGCTTTTCGTGCGCTCGCAGGTTTGAAATGAGGATATTCTTCAGTAGCAGTCACGGACACATTCCAAACCTTGAAAAATATGTTCGTTATCAAAGTTTTTTAAATTAAAAATGATTTAATATCAAATGTTAGTCTAGATCTTACCCTTCTCCATGCATCATACATCTCTTCATGTACCGGAAAAACACCATCATGTTGCGGTGCAATCGCGTAAGTATATTTCACTGGAAGTCTTATATTTTTTGCAAAAATGCGATTTTGATGCATGATTGCTTCCAAATATGTATAATTGTGTTCATGAGCATGATTATGACGCCACATGTGCGGAAACCAAACAAATTTAGAAGCTGATTCGACGAGATATTCATCTCCTCGATCTTCATTATCATCTCCGTTTCTGAAGTAACTTCCCGAAAATCCAAGCATAAATGTAAAATTTTGAATGAAATTAGTTCGGAAATCTTCTTGCGCTTTTAGCAGAGCATTTATATCGTTTTCAACCATTCTAGTACCTTGGGCACCAACAAACACATCATCAATATCTACCTGAAGTTTTTTTTTTCAATTTCAAAATTTGGGAATAGAAGAAAAATACCTGTATAAATCGGTCAATAGTGAAACTATTTTCATCACCCATCGCCCACCAAACTGCGTCTAAAAACACCATTTTCATTGTGAAATCCGTGATATTTTTTCCAAATAGCACACGATTTACACCATCTTCTATTCCTTTGTCCCTGATCACCACCGCTCTTTCATATCCGCTCCCGACGATTGCTTTAACAACAGTCTCGAAATTTGAACCCTCTTCAAAAATAACCCAATCGCTGTTTTCATCTGCACTTCCTATACCGACTTTGCTGATTTTATGGATTTTTGAAGGGGTGGTAAATAAGTTAGTAACTCGTTGGTTTTGCCACATCCACAGAGAGCTTCCCTAAAAGACTTAATTGTTTGACTCGTTTACAAAACATTTCATACCTTGATCTTTATTCTTTTCAATTGATCATTAGGTTTACTTGCAATGAACGATATCACTGGAACATTGTATTCTCTGCAATATTTGTCCAATAGTTGACGATTCCATCGAGGCATGTTCAGATACTTATAATAATTCTCAATAATAATCAATGAATATTTTCCTCGTTTCAAGTTTGTCAAAACTGGCAAATTTTTCGATATCGCCTCCGCTTTATAATTAAATTTCAAGGCCGTGAGCATCTGTTGAATTAGTTTTCCATGTCGACTGAACAATGAATCCAAAATGATGAGCGCTTTTTTATCTGTTCCATTGTTCTTATGAAAATCAAAGAGAAGTTCATTTTCCGAGTCTTCTGTTACATTCCAAGGGCATGTGTATCCAGCCACGTGTTTTGGCGGTTTTCTAGGTTTGGGTGGTCGGCGGGATGGTGAGAATAAAAATGAAACAGCAGCATATACAAATAATATTATAACCAAAAATCTAATTACTCTAAAAATTCGTTGATTTAAGAAAGGCTTGATTATCATCGTGTTAGAATTAGGCGCATATTGTTTGTTTGTTGACACTGAAAATGAGTATTATTAAGATTTTCAAAGAAATTCAATTAAAATCAACGAAACATGTGAGATTTCCGTCGAATATTGTGCAATTTGTGCAAACACCGTCAAGTTTCAAAATGCGGACTAAACATTTTAGTTGACGAACATTATAAAAAAAAGTCAAAAAAATCTGAAAAACATTAAAAAAATTATAATTTAAACCAAAAAATTAAAAAAAATTTGTAACTTGTTAAATTAAGAAATTCTTTATTAACTGTTTTACACAAAAATGTACGGCTCACCTCGTCTAACCATTTGTTCATTATTTCATGTTTGTTTTAAATAATTTGCTTACAAAAATGTTAGTTCACGAATTGTGAAAATTGAAACAAATACTTATTTCGTAAAAACGTATTTCACGTTCTACCAAGATTTTGTTCATTATTTCGAAAAACACGAATTATTTTACAGGAAATTCCAAATAGACTAACATTGTTTCTGTATGAGTCTGTTCAAGAAGAAATCCTGAAAACATGCCCTGTTGTATAGTGTTCGTTCTAGACACCAGTGGGTCAATGTCCACACGTGCGCACGCAAATTTCAGCTTTTTGGATATTGCAAAAAATTTTATTGAAAGTTTTATAAAGGTAATTTATTCATTCGAAAAAAAACTGTAACTGTAAAGAAACCCTATTGAATTTTTTATAGGGTCGAAATGGTCGCCAAAATGTGGGCCGAGAAGGGGATAGATATTATTTGATTACAACTTCTCAAAAGTTTCCAGAAAATGTTAAGGTAATTTTTTAATGACTTGCAATATTTCGATCTGAAGAAACCCCATTCTAATTCACAAATGTGTTGTCTATAGGTTGTGAACGAGAAAAATCCGATGCCAGTGCTGGAAGAGATTAGAAAAATTCCATATCCTACTGGAATCACACACGTGCAAAATGTAATTATGGACGCTTTTCGTGTACTTCATATGAATCGAACAATGACTGGTAAGATTTTTTGAATACTATATTGGAAAATCAAACACAAATTATTCTTAAATGAACTAATACTCCAAATTTTAAAGGAATCGACTCATATGGTGGTGGACGACCGATTCAAAATACGGAACAAGTTGCTGTGATTTTATTGACTGATGGTTCCGGTGTGGCGACAATTCCCAATGATTTTAAGGTATCTTTTGGAATTTTTGAACTGTGAAAATGTTTTTTTTAAATTCTAGTTTATATATTTATTCTTTTTAAACATTAACAAAACGTAAGAAAATAAGATCATACAATAAACAAATGAGAGATAGATTATAACCTAGTTTATGCTTGTAACTAGTTAAAGACAATATCCTTATTAATTAAATCAGAGTAGAAAATTAAAATTTATCAAAGAGCAAAAACAAGTGACATATTTGAACTAAAAATGCCTATATTCCAGCTGCAATTCGATCCACCATTCCTAGGTTCAGACATGACGAAAGAAGCATTTCGATGGGATCAAAAACTCTACAGTGTTGTTTTTCGCATTCCTTCCACACCATACAAACCTACGAATTCCCAACTTCTAACAATTGATATCGATATTCCGAATATTGAAAAATTGTGCGCAACAACAGGTGGACGAAGTTTCTCAATTGTTTCCGCACGCCAGATTCAAACTTCGATTGATCATATTCAAAATATGCAAATGGCTCACAGAGTTGGTGTGAGATTTGATTGTCTTAACACTATTTCTGGAAAACAGACGTCGGAAGAAGTGTTGAAATTGAGACAAAAATTTAAAAAGATTTTGGAAAAAAGACCCGTCACCAATTTGATCTCGAGATTAAGCCCACAAGGTTTATTTTGATTACGAATACAAAATAGTTGAGTTAAATTTCAGGACGAGCCGTCAATTGCCATTGGGTTATTCCAGAAGCGTATTATCCTTTAAAAACTATGTGAGTTGTAGTTTTGATGTTTTTTCAAACTAAATTTTTATATTTTTTATAGGGATGCTTTGCCACAACGACAAGCTCATCCAATGCTTCATCTAGCCACAGAAGCAATCCCACTTCAAGTTCGTAATGATTTACCATTTGATAAGTTGGAAGTGGAACCGGGACCGGTTGTTGAGATTTTGATGGAAATGTTGAAAGGACAGAAAGAGCTTGCAGTTCCTGTTAGTTGTCTTTTTTTTAAATTATGAAACTTCCTCTTTTTATTTCAGGTTTTTATTGCAAATTCTAGTAGCAATGGTGGAAATACGGTACCGTTTGGTTGCTTACGGTTGAATACACTTGGAACGGGAATTAATTTGATATTGATGCCGTTTAATTTTCCGATTTTGTATGCATTGATTGAAGAAGCAAAAGTGAGTTTTCAAAGTTAAAAAATAATATCTTTAAACCTATATATCTTAAGGATCCGTTAGCATTAACCAATCCCCAATGGCGATCGAAACTCGATAATTATCTAGGAACAGTTCCATTCTATTTTTGGTCAACAATGCGAGTAGCCTTAGAAAAATTCAAAATTAAAACGGATATCAGTAGTTCGATGAGTAGTTTCTATCCAGCCACTCTTTTATCATCTCTGAATCGGCTGAAAATGAAAGGAAAAGATGAATTCGATGCGATTGCAATGTCATCCAAACTAGCCGAAGCAAAAGGAGTTCCGGGAGTAAACACGGCGGTATTATATGAGCAAATATTTGTTTTAAAGTAAATTTCAAGATTTTGTAGACTCCAGTTGAGCGAATTACAACGAGATCAGTTATTGTTGGGCTTTCTCGGCCGGAAGATGAAGAAGAAACAGAAGAAGGAGAAATTCGAGCGAACGAGATAAAACCGATTGTAAATAACGATGTTCAGGTATGCAATTCAATTTTAAAGACAATTTTTTGAAGAATTAGACCAAAATTATACTGTAAAAGTACAAAAAGATTTATTTTTCGGAATTAACACTGAAATAAACAAATAATGCTGAATTAATTTGTAGAAAATGGTTAAATTTCAGAAAATCGCAAAAAAATTTTTATCCAAGCCATTTTGAAGCATCCGATATACTCAAAAATTGTTTTTATGTCAGATTAATTCGCATATTTTCCAGATTTACCTTTATCCATCTCTGGTCAACGAACCCGAACTAGATTCATCATATCGGTCGCCATGGTCCAATTCATTAGAAGATTTAATTTCGAAATTGCATAAGTACGTTGTCTTCCTTATAAAAACATGTTTGAACAAACACAAGTTTTATAGAATGCAAGCTAACGTTGAAATGATATTCGATCCAGATAAGCCAACACTATTAGATATGGCAAAAGTTGGAGTAAAAGCACGTTTCAATAATCTTGAGGAGCTTCATAATTTACCATTGAAAATTATGGGTGAATATGAGCCCTATTGTACAGCACGTGTTAAACATTATGGAGCGGCCCTTAAGAAAATAGAAGAAGAGAAGGAGCGAACACATGCATTCGGAAATCCTTATAAGTTGAAAACTTTTGGAGCCGGAATTGATGAAGTGGTGGATAGTTCGTTTGTGGATGCAAAACGTGAAGGAAAGAGAGATGGATTTCATCATGGAGGTGATAGAGGTGGACCACCGAAGAGAAGAAGGGGACCATTAGGAATTGATGCTTTTGATAAGTGGAGAACAAAACGATCCATGAGTGGAAGTAGTGCGAGTAGTGTGGTTATGTCCGATTTAGATTCGGATAGTGCGACGTCGAGTTTTGTAATGGCAAATTATGAGAAAAAGAATGGATCGGAGGTAGAAATAATGGAAATTGATGAATTAGCGGGAATGTTGGAGAAAGGCGCAAGAAGGAGTTCAGAAGCAGAGCAGGTAAAAATAAATTTACTTCAGAAGTTTCGGGCTTACAAGAGAAGTGTCAACATCCAATAAAACAGAATTCGATAACTTCCAAAAATGATTTGAGTTAAATTGTTTTAAAAAAAAATTAACACATAGTAACGAAAAGGTTCTACAAAAATGCCGAAAATAATATTCTCTTAAACTTTTCATCTCAACTCAGAAAATATCCTCATATACTAGCCAAGCATATTTTTCACGGCCTTTTTCTATGCTTCATCTGCTCTCACAAGAATGAATGCATTCTGAAGAAGTTTAATTTTTCCAGCACAGTCGCGTTATTTATAATTGGAAATATATTTTAGATCGCTAAGTTAATGAAACTTTTTTCAGGAAAATGGCGGTGGAAATACTCAAAATGGTACAAATCCTACGCTACCTGTTCCACAACGACCACCATCAATGTCGACGCCAAATTCAACAGCCAGATTAAACAAATTGTCAAGCGAAGAGTTAACAATTAAGCGAATGGCAATCCAGGCGATTGTCAGGCGGCCTGCTAATAGTAAGAACTTCCTTTTACAAAAATATCTTCTATTTATAACAACATTTTCAGATCGCGCATTTGATGAAATAATCACAGAAATGGCGGGAATATCGAAAGATTGCTCGGTGGCACTTTTGAAGCATGCGATTAGAGAAGCGGTGCGGTTTAGACAGAAGATTTTGAGAGAACGATTGGAACACCAATTAGGTGTTGTTGGTGTTTAGAAATTCGGAAAAGGAGAATAGCTTTCGAGAATATGAAGAATAGTTTAAGCTTGAGAAATTTTTAACACCCTCAAATTTAAACTATTTTATAATTATCGATCTAGTTATCAAATATCACATTTCCTGTTTAATCTGTTTCCCGTACCCGCTTCATATCGGTTTTTCACTCGCGAATTCTTCTAGAAACTTCATTTTTTTCAACGGGTTTTTTCCTTCGTTTTTTTTTGTTCAACTGGGTATTTTTTAATTATGATTCCTTTTTCTCTTGTAAAATTAATTTTTATTTATCGAAAAAAAATTTATTGAATTTTATTTTTGAAGACATTTACCCGTAGTGATGGGATCAATAAGGATTTTTTTTTGAGATCGGGAAATTTATGATACTATGTGATGTAATATGAAGTGTTAATATTATTGTTATTCAACATTTTCTTCTTAGCTGATGATGATGTCGGATTACGGTAGAAGCTTTCCGCTGGTGCATGGCGTACGGTAGATTGACGGGAGCGAGATGTGTCGTTTTGTGCTTGACTGAAAATATAAAAATATTTCGTAAGAATTTGAGAATTGTGAGCAAAAAACGACATTTTTTGTGAATTTTGTGGAATAAAATTGAATGAAGTGTAACGGGGGACTGATCCCGGATAACATCCATCATAAAATGCTTTTCATCTGGGTGCCAACGTGTAAAACCAAGCAAAAAAAGCCAAATCATGAACAAAAGCGGTGAAAAGTAATCAAACAAATTTACCCGAATCCAAAAGACCATGTAACTATTCGATTGGCAAGTTGCCATACTCCTGCCTGTATTTTTATTCCCTTTTTTTTCGATTTTATTTTTTCAAAAATTAAACCGACTAAAACACTCACATGAAGCCCATAACTTTCTGTTCTCGATGCTGGGGAAGCAAAATGAGAATGCCAGATGGTTCGCAAATCTTTGAATTGATTTGTGAACACGAAGTAGAGCTGAAACTACAAGTCTACTGAATCTTTCTCTCTTTATGAACTTACCAATGGATTCATAAATGAGTAAACATTAAATAATAAATTTATAACATCTTTTAGAAGCACAAATAGCTCCGAATTATTGTATTTACTTTGGTCGACAAATCGATAAGCAAGACCACCTGGAAAAAGAGATTTTTGAACGAAAAATATGAGATTTCTTACCAGTATGACACAAGAAAAACATTGTGACAATTGAAATCAATAACGTCACTGATCTACGTTCCTGCGCGAATCTTGATTTATGATCGAATGTCACTCTTCGATTTGAAATATGTGTGAGGATTCGGAAATTCAGAACACATAAAAGAAGTAATGGTATTAAGTATACCATCAGAGGGTAGAGTAGGTTGTCGAGCTGAAAAAATTTCATAGAAAACCATTCATCCGTAGATGATGATGTTTTTTTTCCAATATTAATTATTTAAAAAAATGACGTGGCAAGTTAATTTTTGGTTTTGAAAATGGATTATTAACGTATATTTTATTGAACCTCTTGCAATCATATTATAAAAGAACTCACCAAAAAATGATAGCTCGCATTACCGGCCAATTCCGATGGTTCGTGCGCCAAAATATATTGATAGTCGGAAGAATTGGATGGATCATAGTCCCAAAACCAATGAAATTCTGCCCATTTACACGAATTGAACATCAGTGCCAGAAAAGCGATGAATAACAGTGGTTTGAATGGCTTCGACGGTGCGTACATGTTGGAAAGCGGTCGAAGAATGGCCTGGAATAAAAGTTCACTTAAAGATGTGGAAGCTCTCCCTATGTAACATTAACACGTTTAAATTGTAGTTAAAGTAACATTCAAAGTTTAAATTTCTGATTTTTACAATTAAATTGAAAATTCAACAAAAATGAATTGAATTGAGAATGAAAATCCTGAACAATTACTAACTCTGTGCCTTTGAATGGAAATGAAACAAATTGTCCAAATACTTGCACAATTGAATGCAAGAAGGAGCGGTGAAAGAAGCCCGGTTGAAAGATATGCGCATTGTCCTGAAATTTTAAAATAAATTTCTGGACCTCCTCGATTTCACGAACCTAGAGTTGAATGACTGCTCGCTTGACGAAAATCATGCAAGGCTGGTAGAAACAGCACTAAAAAGCTGAAAAACAATTGAAAGCAATCGCATATTGAAAGGAATATCAAGGCGGGAACTAGTGGATGTCCGCGTGTTGAGAAGAACACCAAGAGGCAGCCGATGTTCAGAATGAGACCTAGAACATTTTTATAACATGTTTGTGTTTTTTTGTGAACGGTTTGAGCATGATTTTGTTATATAAACAACTTTTAAAAACTTTGCTTCATCCCAGAATCAAAGTAATCAACTGAGCTAAGGTCAACACATCTAAAATCATGAGCAGAAAACATCTAAAATCCTGGTCACTGAAATTTAATCCCCAAAATTTCATTAATGTTCATTGAACTTAATTAAATCTCGATATTTTAATAGTCTACACCACAATTTGAAAAATGGAACAATACGTATTCGTCAACCCTTCTTTACAATGTAAATTCACAGTCCAATTTAATAACTGATCTTTTTTATTTTCCAGAAGTCTACAAGAATTACAACATTTTTTCAGCTCTATTTTTTACCTATTCCGCAGACCAATGGAAGTAGCCACAGGTTTAGTAAACATCCAAAAAAACGTGATCCGAACTCTTCGGATACGCACATCTGAAATTAAAAATGTATTAAATCTCATAAAGATGATCAAAGAATGAAGATTATTGAGAAACTAGCAACATTTGAAAGAATCGAAGCTTAGCAGGGATTACTAGAGAAAAAAAAACTATATTTTGGAGATTTGAAATAGAAAAAAAAACGAAAAAAATTTAATATTTTTGGGAAATTTCTCAAGATAGTAACTTTTCAAATTTTGAAAGAAATCTTTTTCAAAACTTGAAACCAGTTATTTTGACAACATCCGAAAAAATTTGCTCAAATTGCAGCCGTGAAAAGAATAATTAAAAAACTCTATATCAAAATGGAGAAGACTCTTCAAAAAGAGCATTGGAGCTGAAAGTAAATGTCATTTCTCCGAAAAATCAAATGTCAAAAAAATGGAATGAAAAAGAAGATGAAGAAGAAGAAGACTCAAAAAGGAGGGGTCTACCAGAAACAACTAAAATGAGCACAGAGTTATGCAAAAATGATTTGGTCGACGGACGGACGCCCTCTTCAAAAAAAGAAAAGTAAAAAAAACGTTTAAAACATTGAGAAAAAAAAAGGAAAAGAACTCGAGTTTTGTTGAGTTGTTGTCATCTCGAACATTTTTGGAATTTTTGGTATAAAAATATAGAGAAATGGGTACTTTTAAATGCTCTTGGGACAAATTTTCTTTTGTGATAAGATGGACATGACTCTTAAATTGTTGCCGAAAAAGCCTTTGTGCCTTGCTTAGAGCGAATGCTCCCGACGGTTATGGAATGTGAGTGCCGAGCATCAAACGCGTTTTGATCACGCTTTTCCACGCCCAGTTTCGACATGCAACAAATAATTCTGTAAACAATTTAAAAAATGTGGTTCCGGAGCAGGGATGGGCGGGAAAACCCTCTCGGGAAATTTTTTACCGGTTCCAAATACCGGGAAATTTAGGGAAAATCGGGAAATTCGAAAATTTAACTCCAAATACGAGGGTAGGCCAAATGTTTGGAGGCACAAGTGTTCGTGCTTTGAGAAAGTTAGTCCACGCACCCTGTAGAAGCGTTTAGCCTGAAGCTACACGAAAAATAAAATAAAATCATTAAATGGGAAATCGAATTCTACTTCGACTATTTTTTTCAACCATGGAAAATGTTTTATCAAAAAACGAACACATGTGCCTCTAAACACTTGGCCTACCCTCCCAAATACTGGTTTTATCCCGATTTTATCGATTTTACTAAGTTTTCAGAGTTAATAAATATCCAACGATAAAAACAAAAGTATAAAGCAGGAATAACCGCAAGATTTTTTAGAATCGCATAAATGAGTTTTAAAAAAATGAAAAATGTTACGTTTTTTTATTTGAGACTTCGGAAGACATATTAATCAATTTTTAGAAAAGTTTCGTTGATTTTTGTATAGCTCGATCTTTTCGAATTTTTGATTTTCTTGATTTTTTTTTCTATTTTTCTATTTAAATTAACTTAGAAACTTAGATTTTCGGGAAGGGAAATTTCCCGTCATGGTACCGGGAAAACCGGGAAATTTCCCGTTCATCTCTGTTCTGGAGTCACCAAAAACATTAATTAAAACTGGATTATTTGGAATTATATCGATCGTTTAACAGAGAGTGGAAAAACATTTAAAAATCTAAATGAAAAGAACACAATTTTGAATTGGCGAATATGAAAAATAAATTCGAAATTCTTATAAATTCAATACAGAAGAGTAAATAATGATTTCCAGCTTTGCAACGGCTAAGCCAATTTTTTCAATGTCCACGACGCCAAAAAATACATTTTTAATAAAAAAACAACTTGTTTTTTGAAACTAACTTTCTATGAGCGAAATTGAATCGAAAAACTATAGAATGGCTTAAAAATTAGATTGTTTTTTTTTTGAAGCGCAAAATTAAATTTTTATCCAGATATTTGTCCGGTAAGTCAATCACTAGTAATGAAAAATAAGCTGTTGTTTTCATTTCGGATTATGCAACAAAAAAATTTGACTTAAAATAAAAATTTTGAACAATTTCGAACAAAAAATAGTGCAGCTTCGATAAGATTTAACAAAGGATTTCAATAAGGATGGAGATATTTTGAAATTTGAGATTAAAGTTGAAATAAGGCCATGCCATAGATCACCAACTGAAAGATACATACAAAGTTTATAGAATGCCAAAATTTTTTACACTCCACGGACATTAAATGGATATGAAGACATACATCATCACGTTCATATTTTTCATCGGAAACTAGCAATTTTAAGGAGACTGTGTGTTGCTCAGCAATCAAAAAATGACAAAAATTGTAGCTATTTTTCCAGTTGGAAAGTTCTGATTTCGAAAATAAATTAGGTAATGAAATTTCCGATCCCCCAAAGAAAGAAAAAAAGAACAAATCATTATTATTAAATAAAATTAATAAACTGGTGCTATTTTTAGTGGTCTGAAAATTTGCTTCTTTAGAAAAATCCAAAAATGTCGCTTTTTTTCAAATTCAGAAAAAAACGAACATCAACTTTAAGCAATATATTTAACATAGCTACAACACAACATTAATGTATCAAATGAAACATCCAAAATGTTGATATCAGTTCCAATATTAGATTATTTACAATTTTGCAAAAAAATATTATTACCAAATTATTAGCCAAATTTAAGAAAAGCACTGTGTGACGTAAACTTGAATTTATAAATATCTATAGATATTCAAAAATATGATTAGGGCTAAAGAGGAAAAAGGGAGTTTCGCGGTTATTTAGAGAGACAATACTAATACTAATTGTACTGATTTATAAAATGGAACAAACTAAAAAACATAAGAGGCACTTACACCCAAGCTAAATTTTAATTTGCTCAATTACCTTCAATCTTCTTCAAATTAGTAATTTTGATTAAAAATCTTTATGATGCTTGATTGGCTCGAAATACGATTTTGACGAAAAATAGAGTCTCAAAAATAGTGCACCACTTAAATTATAAACATATTAGAGTTCAAATAAGCATTTTCAAAAACCAAATAATTTTGTTAATAAATCAGCTAGGTTAGTGCAAAAGTTGGTGAGCATGATTGAAATGATTGATGATGATTGAAACTCTTGTCAGAATAAAAGTCTTTTTTTTCTTTCAAATGTTTCTTTTTAAACTGATAGATCATAAAAAAGTTCAAAGAATGTGAGAAGGAGTTGGAAAAAGCCACAATAAAGTTTGTTTTCTGACAAGGTAATTGATACTCAATTTGAGAGATAAATACATTAAAATGGCTAATTATTACACAATTTCCTGAGTTTGATTTTACGATCAAAAGTTATAAACATCGGAATTTTTTAGTATCAGTTATTTGTTAGTAAATTCCATTATAGTTTCTTTAAGGAAGTAAAAAAAACTAAAAAATATGATTCAGCAAGAAAAAATACTTTGTTGTGAGTTTATCAATAAATATTTTTATTAAAAATAAAAATCTAATAAATCCACTTGCGGAAGTTCAGACAGTGAATGAATCATCAGACTCTTGCACCATCTTTTTTCTTTCATTTTTTTTGAGAAAAAAAAAAGAAAAAATCTTGAATTACCCCTAATCAATCTGCATGGCTGAGGTTGTTGCCGTTTTTGCTTTTGAAAATAAATGACCTATTTTATGCAAGGAATATTATAAATAAAAACGTTATTATATAGCTCTTATTGAAAAGTAATTGAGTAAAATATTACATGTATAAATTTTCTAGATAATATATTATTACAAAAAATTTATTAGTGATAATAAATTTGTTTCAGTCACGCTAAAGTAGTACTTTTTAATGAGTTTTTTTTACAAAATATTGTTGTTCAACAATAAAAAAGTGGATATTAATATATTGGCTGAATCATTTTCCTTTATAGTTCCAGTTCACGGTGATTTGAACAAAAAACATTATCAGGGTTCTGAAGAAAATTAATTTGAAATTCTAGAGAAACGCTCAATTTTTTCCTGCGAATACATTATAAACTTGTAAAAAATCGCTAAACTTTCAAAAAAGTTTTGTTCGATAAATCAATTTTATCGAGTTTTGAGGTAATATATTTTAAACTGAACACATAATAAGTTATAGACAAATTCAGTTAAAGAACTTTTGGGAAACATAAAATAACAAGACACGAAAGAAACAAAAGTAGGAGCAAACTCCAAAATCTAATGTGATTTGATTTGTTTCTGACTGGTAGTCTAACAAATGAAGGATGAAGATGATTTTAGATATTAGGTTATTTTTCTAGGACATTTTTGAAATTTGGTATTTCGAGACGTTTTGTACAAAAACATATTTGTCTTTCAGAGTCGATAATATTGTGACCTCATTTGAACACTTTTTCAAATTATACTCTCACTTTAAGAAACGGTTTATACAGTGAAAAAATCTAGACAGCATCTTTAGAATTAAATATTTCTATGAGAGTTGTTTCAAAGACTGAGTAATCAAAAGAGAAAATTTGAACGCTTTCTAGATGAAATGTGAAAACTATGAGATGCGTCAAATATGCGGGGACGCTCAATTTCAACGAGCAGGACAAGAAATGTTCAGCAGCCGGGTTATAAGGAAGAAGAGGTGTCTACACAAAAGAAGTCATATTATAAATTCAAAGAACCTCTATAATCAATTAAGAAGAATTATAAAATAACTTCCGATTCGTTGTTTAACATAATTTTGTTCGTGAGCTGCAATATATGAAAATCTTTTTTCAAAAAAATGAGCACTGAAGCCTCACTTTTTGCTACGTCATCGGCATCGCGTTTAGCAATACGAAATGTGTTCAAGACTTAAAAATAGACATTTTTTCAATGGACATCGAAAAAATTAACATTTTGAAACTGAAAGTAAATGAGTGTCTCAGAACAACGGGCAATAGAGTATTCTTTTTTTTTTTTGGCAAAATATTCTTTTTTTTTAGTTTTTTATCCCCCCCCTTTTTATTTGTCAAAAGAAGCATTTTTCGGGGAAATCGGTTTTGGAAAAAATAACAAATTTTTCAGTGTGTGGATAAATAATTATGGGAAATAGATAGAGATTGCGAGAATGTCTGAGCGAGATTTGAATTGAATGCTTTTGGAAAGATTGGAAAGAGAGGTTAAATAATAATTTTGAAAAAATGCAAATTTTCAGGGAAGTTGGGCAGTCAGGCCTGCAATCACGCTCTATTGAACAAATTGTCAAGAATACTGTAGTTTTCAAAGAAATTGGATCTGAGATTTTAAGCTCATTTATGGTGAAAAATGAGATTTATGAACCTTGATTAAATGAATTTTATCAACAAATATCATCGGAATAAATACTAAACTGTTTTGATGTGGCACACAGCCTTCGAGTCTCGACACGAAAAATCTAGAAAATGATTATCAGATCACAAAATGTGTTGTAAAACCCCAATTACTGAAATGAATAGGAAGAATCTAATGGGATTCTTATGATACGGAAAATACCATTTATCATTTCCTGTTTTGAAAAAAACGAATGGACAAACTTTTTCTTGTTTTTTTAATACTTTTTCGATTCCGTTTTTAAGTAAATAATTTGAAATTGCTTTAAAAATTTTTTAATCCCAAATGTTACCCAATTTGAGAAAAGTGAAAAACACCACTGAATGACAAAAAAAATAACCTTTGAATTTTTCGCTTGTTTTAATTTTTTTCATTAGTATTTCGTTTGAAATTGAAATTGAAACATAAACTTCTTCCAGTCCATTCAAAATCAGCTCAACTTTTGTTTAGATAAGTTTCTAAGCTTTTTTGATGCTTTGATCACAAAACACCCACTTTCAATAAAAATAAACTATTTTTAAAATTTATTCTGACATCATGAAATGACAAACCAAATCTAGAAATAACGAAATATGCACAATTTAATATGTCATATTTACGAATTCGCAATAAAAAATAAACATGACCACAAATTGTGACAAATTTTCTATTGAAGCCATTTTAAAATGTGTGAAATAGAACTCGAACTATGGTTTCAGATTCTTTCAAATGTAGGATTTCCTTTCATTTCGAAATTAAGACGAGAACAGTTTTTTAAAACAAAAAAATCCAAAATTTTTTGTCTGGAAAAATGAAAATAAAAAGGAGACATCGATAGGAAGCAGAAACCAAAGACTTTTTTGATTTTAATTGGTTTTCTTGCTTCTATTTTACATTTGATTTTGTTCAGTCTTTTGGCGAAAAAGTGGCGCGCAGGGATGACTAATTGGTAACGGAATGTCCGAGGAGTTATTCAGAACAAAAACAAGGTTCCTCCGGAATTTTCGACGAAATTTTAATTCTTTGAAAGAAAACGGATCGAAAACATTATTTTACTTGAAGATCTTATACAAAATAATTATTTTGGGCTAAAGTGAACAGACTATAACTAAGAAAATTCACTACGATCGTATACGACAATTAAAAATTGAACACAGAAAAAGGGGCGTTTTTAGGGCGTGGCATTTTGCAATCGTGCGGCACGGTTACACAAAACGCGTTATATTCAGCTAATACCCAGGGACGCAATTTTGTAATTCGGAGTGAAAAAAATTAGCTTAGGCCATACTTTATTTATTTAACGCAAAATTTTCATTTTTTCATGCGTTGTAGGCGTTAAAATGACATTTGTAAAAAAAGTTGAATTTTTACATGTGTGCAATTTGTCGTGACGGTGTACACACACAAGGTGTTGTTAGTGATGACAATTTCGGTTCACTTTAGCCCGCCATATATAATAACAATTTTTCGTTGAGGTTTTTACAAAATAAGTCGTTTTCGATTAAATACTAAAAGAGAACGATTGAACTGAAGATTAGGATTTTAAAGAGGTACTCTGTCTTTAAAATGAAATAGATCGTCGAAAAAATAAAGAAATTCACATAACTTCATGCATATTTGTGCAGAAGGACGTTTATCTTAATATCTCCCCGAGGGCATTAATAACAATTCATAGGATGAATTTCCCAAAAAAAAAACGAAGAATTAATATTCTTTCAAAGTCTCAAAAATCAGCGATGTGTTTTTTTTTAAATAGAAAACATATTTATTTATTTATACCTGAATGTACCATAATTAGAAAGCTCAGCTTTTTTTCAAGGCTAAAGAAGACGAATAAAAGAAAATGGAATGGAAAATAGGTAAATGGGACGAAGCAATAATTAAATTGAATTTCTGTGGTCTAAACTTTGAAGAAGTTAGAAAAATGTTTTGGGCATTAATACATCGTTCAGACATTTGTATTCTTTTTCTAAAAAACTTAAATTTATGCAAATGTTTTCTTGTCTTTTTTGACAAAAAAAAGGTTCTTTATGAATAAATAAAACGTATATTCACAACAATAATATTCTATACCTAAAAACAATGGAGTTATACAAAAAACTCTCTACATAAAAATCTTGTAAAAAACATAAAAAATGATTCTAAAGATATCACTCGTCATCGTCAATTTCAATACTGAGATAATCGACAACTGAAGTTTTAGATAAATAACCTCTATTATAATACTGTGTCAATAACTGATACAATTTTCCAACAGTAATATTTTTTTTCTGCAATGTGTAGACAATGTTTCTTAGCTTTGTTGCCAATTGTTCATCTCCAAATGTGCAGAAGATCATTGGCCTTTCGGTCATCGTTGCTGCCATCACTTGGAGCATTGCTGAAATATTATTAATTTTCTACATTTTTTCCCCGAATTCGATGTTTTGGAATTTTTTAGAAAAATGCTCACCTTTGAACTGCGCATCGCCTTTGAACGCACCACATCCCCATAAGCCAGTAACAACCGGTAATTTTACTTTTGTATTGGTATCGAACCCAGCAACTAGCTTAAATTAAATGATTTGAGAAGCAATAACAACTATGAACAAAACCTTTGACAGTTCTCGAAGAATAGCATTCGTATTATACTGTTGATATGAATACGGTCCACTGAAATCAATCGCATCCAATGCAACAATCTCGTTCCGAATTCGTTTAAATTTATCTCTAATTTCATTCGATTTTGCATCTTCCGGAGTAAGCGGTACGAAACGAAGAGAAGAATTACCTAAATCATTCAACTTTGAGTAGTTTCTTTTCGTTTGTATCACAACCAACCATATCCACTATAAGAGCTGTAAGTCTGCGCACCGACAACAAAAATTGCATCTAAATCGTTCATCCTCTGACAAATCAGCATGGTAACAAACAGTTCAGGACACATCAAAAAACGTATTTCCTCTTGTACTGCACCTCTTCCAAGCACTCCGCCACCTATAAACCTATTCGCAAAATCCATTTGTGTACATCCATGAGCCTGTTCAATCACCAAATTTTCAGACACTATGAAATTCAGAAGCGAAATCTGAAAGAAGTTATTTTTTCTCAATAATTAAATAAAGACGTCCGATACATTCGTTCGATCATTTTTAATTTCATTTCTGACTCTTAAGCGTGTACGCCTGCGAAACGACACGATCCCATCAGGCATTTTTTCACGAATCGTCTTGAAATAATTCATCATAAAGCGCAGTTTCTCAACCATCAGTTCTTTGTCTTCCTTTCCTTGCATTATTCTGCAGAATATGTATATATTTTGATCGAAAATTTCGAAAAAAAATACCTATAGAATGAACGGTTTTTCGTAACACTTAAAAACATGTTTGCAACTAAAACGGCACATTGATGCTGACTCAAAGTGACTGAGCTTTTTATGTGTACACCTCGAAGGCGGAACAATTTCTGAAATAAAACTTCTTTGTACACATATTTGAGTTAATTCGAAAATTAAAGTCTCTAGTTTTTCCTCCTCTCTCAAAAACTCAATACAGACTTTGAATGTACTCCAACAAGAAAGTTTGTTTCCTATTTTTATTTCTTAAGCCTGCGCTATCGAAAAACAAAAAAAAACCTTTGGCAAAACTTGTGGAGCAGTTGACGCCAATTCAACAATAAATCTGAATATTTCAAGTGTTTCTTCTTTTCTTCCAGCCTCATGTTCTTCAAAAAAATAATCTTCCAAAGCAAGCAAATCTTCTGTCTCATCGAATTCAATCCCTCGCAGAGTATGAATCAAATTATAAAACGCTATAATGCCACTCTTCTTGTCACTCAAATACCGTTTCAAAATGTTCTCTAATTCAAGATGTTCTTCGTCATCTTCCTCAAAAAAAAGTGTTAAAATTAATACGGAATAAGAAAGGAAATACATCTGATTCATTGGGAAACCAAGGTTGCTTGAAATAGTTATCTGGGTCTTCTGTAAGAATTTTAGGAAGGGTTTTTTAAAATGAATTTTTAGATATTTAATTACTTTTTTCTACATTTTCACCACTGTAGCCTGGAACATCTGTATAAACATATGTTAGAGAGTTAGTATCCGTATCATAAGCTCGACAAGTTTGAATATGGTCAAAGTCAGGATCGAAGCCTGGAAACACCGTTTTTTTTTAATCGTGCCAAGGTGAACAAAATTGGTATAAAATCTCACATGATTCTGTTTCTGCAACTGTCGCGAGCATTTCATCGAGAGCTTCATTTTGAGCAATTTTCTCTGCATCTACATAAGGAATTGTTTCAACATTTACCACCGGTGGACGATTCTGCTCAGCAATCAATAACGCTTGCGATTCTACACTTTGATCATTAAACTTCTCGATAAATCTATCGCTGTCATCATCATCTTCTTCCATCCTAACATCAAAATCCTCAGAATTGTCCAATTTTTTCAAACTAGTCGATGGTTCTGAGCCCGGTGAACTTCTATCCAATGTCCTAGTTCGTTTTCTCGAGTTTTCAGAAGATTTTTCAGCTTCTTCTTCTTCTTCATTCTTAACATCACATTCGTCGATCGATAGATGATCGATTTCGTTACGAGTTTCCGCAAGCACCTGCGCATCCGAATCCGAACTATCTTGATCTTCGCCAGAGTTGGAGACGGATGAATCCGCTTCTTCTTCAATATTTTCATCGTGTAGGGAAATTTTTTTAACATTGATTGGTACATGTTTCCTGAAAAATAAATATACATTAATAAAAGAACAGTAAAATATGTTTTAAGTGAAAAACATAGGTTTTCCAATATCGCGAATAAAATGGACTATTTTTTCTTATTCGTAAAAAAAAATGAAAAACGTACTCTGATTCCAAAATTGGAACTTCCAGCTCCACCTGCTTAATCTCATTAGATTCCGGCAAATCTATCGGCGAATCACTTACAAAGATATCAACACTTTCCAACTCCTGCGCGGATTTTGCGGAATCCTGTGATGACGTATCAACTGATGGTCTGCTCTTCTTTTGGCCTATTTCCTCTTCAATTTTCACCACTTGAAATTGTGCATTTGGAGCCGGTAGATGAGCTGGTCCTGCCCCAATGTAGCTGTTGTAGGATTCAGCCTGGGAAGTAAAAATTTTTAGATTTTAGAAGCATTTCAGAATTTGTTACCCCTGCTTCGCGTTCGCTTTTTTCATCCAAATTCATCTGAAAAACACCATTAAAATTATCATTCTCCGATTTCCAAAACGACTAGTTTTACCAAATAGTTAGATAAGAATCAAAAGATGTATAAAACGATAAAACAATGTCATTATTGAAACAAATAAATTCTAGATGTCATTGAAATATCTACTACGAATATTCTTATTAATTGTGACATTTGCCACATTTTTCAACTTTTTCAAATTATTTATCAGTCCTGAAGAAGAGGAGATTGATTTCGAGAACCCGGCGCTTTTTGAAGAAATTGTTGAACAAAATGTTGGTTTTGTTTCATTTTAAAAATTCACGCTCAACTTTCAATTTTGTTAGGTTATTACATCCACTGGAGATATACCAATTTCTTCTCTTATCTACTACCCAAATATTCCAGCGTTTGGGAAGGGAAGTGGCGAAATTGTGGTAATTTTTTTATAATTCGTTAAAACTAACAAGCTTTCATCCAAGGTAAACAAAAACATCCGTGCAGCTGTCTGTGGAGCGCAAAAACAGGTCGCAGAAACCATTTTATGCAGCTTATCAACAGAAAACGCTGACTTGTTAGTTAAAAGCTGTTTTCTAATTATTAATTATTGCTTTCAGCTCCTGTAAGCGCTCAAACATAAAATACTTCGACAGTTTTCAGAAACTATCAAACAGTTTTAAAATTACAAAGAATCTGACTAATTGGCAGCTAATTTTGGCGAGAAAAGACCCATTGGATAGATTTCTTGACAATTTCATTGATAATTGCTTGGGGTAACTTTCAATTTTTTAACAATGTGCATACAACTTGAAAAAAAAACAATAAAAAATTAAGAAATGATGGACACTGCTTCAATTGCGGGTTGGAGTTGGATTGTTACACGAATAAAATTTATGAAAGATTGAGAGTTTTGAGTACCAACTTGAATATTATCAAGAAAATGTTTCTATCAATTGTTCCACAAAATTGGTAAACAAAATCTATCAAAAGTTATTTATAATCACAATTTTCAGGAATTGTGAAATTGAAACATATGGGAATAGGTTCACAATTGTAGACTACGAATTTTTTGTACAATCGAGGGAAGAAGTAACGGAGGAAATTTATAAGGTAAAAAAATAAAATTCAAGAATAAAAAAAATAAATATAAATTACAGAGCAACAAAAACGGAAGAGAGAACATTCGAAAATATCTGCGGGCTTACATTCAATCAAGACGCGATGTTCTGGAGAAGTTCAAAGTGAGCTATTATTGGGACTATGTCTTGCTGAAACTCCCGTTTCCGGAATTTCGAGCAGTAGAGAAGAAAGACTATAAAGATGGCTGGTTCTAACTGATAATGTAATTCAAATTCGCGCCAGCTCTTCGACCCGCACCCAAAGTGCGTCAGCAGCACACCAAACACGTCAGCAGTGATTCACTGACCCATTTTGTCACTTCCACATGACGGGTTTTTATTTTTATTTTTAAATTAATTTTTAAATCGGTGTTGTGCAATTTTGTCATAATTTTAATAAGGAATAAATCTTTTTTTTAATCTCTAAGTTTGTCATTATTATCTTTTAGAAACATTAAACAATGGTGTTAGCCGATTTGGGTCGAAAAATTCGAAATGCCATTGGCAAACTTGGCCAATCGACGGTTATCAATGAGGAAGAGCTCGATGTTATGCTCAAAGAAGTTTGTACAGCTCTTATCGAATCAGATGTTCATATTCGTTTGGTTAAACAACTCAAGGATAATGTCAAGTGATTAAAATGTTGTATTGAAAAAGTCGTTTAAAATCCTATGTTTTTCAGAAATGCGATGAACTTCGATGAAATGGTTGGCGGTGCCAACAAAAGAAGATACATTCAAAAAACCGTATTCAACGAGCTTTTGAAATTGGTTGATCCAGGAGTTAACGCTTTTACACCGACAAAGGGAAAACGAAATGTTTTCATGTTTGTTGGTTTGCAAGGATCTGGTAAAACTACCACTTGTACCAAAATGGCATACCATTATCAAAGAAAAGGATGGAAAACTTGTTTAATTTGTGCTGATACTTTCCGTGCCGGAGCTTTTGATCAATTGAAGCAAAATGCAACTAAAGCTCGTATTCCTTTCTATGGATCTTATTCAGAAATTGATCCTGTTAAGATTGCAGCAGAAGGAGTGGAGAAATTCACAGTATGTTTATGATTCGTTTTATTTTGATTTTGATTATTTTTTTAGCAAGAAGGATTCGAAATAATAATTGTTGATACTTCTGGTCGTCATAAGCAAGAAGCTTCGCTTTTCGAAGAAATGTTGCAAGTTTCAAACGCTGTGGTATGAGTTGAGTATTCTAGTATTTAGTACAAGTTTATTTTACAGCAACCAGATAATGTTGTGTTCGTAATGGATGCATCCATTGGTCAAGCTTGTGAAGCTCAAGCGAGAGCTTTCTCACAAACTGTGGATGTTGCCAGTGTTATTATCACTAAGTTGGATTCCCATGCTAAAGGAGGAGGAGCCCTATCTGCGTATGTTTATTTTTACAAGTTCAACAATAACTGAATCATATTTTTAGCGTCGCTGTAACACAATCCCCAGTTATTTTCATCGGTACTGGAGAACATATTGATGATTTAGAAGTCTTCAAGCCTAAATCATTTGTTCAAAAATTGTTAGGAATGGGAGATATTGCTGGGCTTGTCGATATGGTAAATGATATTGGAATTCAAGATAATAAAGAATTGGTTGGAAGGTTGAAACAAGGTAGACTAAAAGTGAATTTTTACAACAAAAAAAATCAAAAATTTAGGTCAATTCACACTCAGAGATATGTATGAACAGTTCCAGAATATCATGAAAATGGGTCCTTTCAGTCAAATTATGGTATTTAAAAAAATTATTGTTTCCGATATTTTTTTTTATTTCAGAGTATGATCCCTGGATTTGGGCCAGAATTCATGACGAAAGGAAATGAGCAGGAATCGGTGAATCGGTTGAAGAAAATGATGACAATTATGGATTCGATGAGCGATAAAGAGTTGGATCATCCGAAAGCATCGGAGATTTTCACGAAGGAAGCTGGAAGAGTGGCAAGAGTTGCAAGAGGATCGGGAAGCTCACAGGTAATTTTATATGAAAATTATATTATGCCACCGAAATAAACATAATTCCTCAAAACAGCGCAAAGTTCTGTAATTTTTTTAAACCCAAATTTTCTCGTTTTCATCACGAGGCGCTCGATTTCTGTTGTATCATCGTCGCTGCGTTCTAGAAAACCTGGTGTTCAATGTCAGAAATTGAATTGATTTTTTTTGCTTGAAAATATTAATGATAATATTTGCTACAGTCATCTGATGTTTAAATTTTTTGATGTAAACGTTTATTTTTTCAGTGGGAAGTAAAAGAGCTTCTTGCACAATACAAAAAGTTCTCAGATGTTGTGAAGAAGATTGGATCGATAAAGGGACTTTTCAATGTGAGTTTTTTTTTTCTTGTAACACATTTTCAAAAATCCCCTAACTTACAGGGTAAAAATGGAGATATCAACCCAAAAAATGTGAATCCCGCACAAATGGCGAAACTCAATCAACAAATGGCGAAAATGATGGATCCTCGGGTGTTGGCGCAGATGGGCGGAATGGGCGGACTACAAAATATGATGCAGCAGATGTCGAGATCAGGAAGGATGTGATTGGTTTTTTGTTTCTGAATTGTTTCCCATCAAATTATCGGCATAAGTTTTATGTTCGTCTAGTTGTGATTGTTGCGCTATTTATTTTTTTAAAAATTTTTAATTAAAGACATATTTTCGAAAGAAATTGCCCTCATTCATGTTCGATTCATATTTTTCTTTCGTTTTTTTTGTGTAAATATTCGGATTTTTATTGATTTTCTTCATAAATAATTATTTCGCAGCATTTTTAATGACGTTGTTAAAATGTTCACAAGCGTTTTTTGTTTTTTATCTAAATTTTAAGAAGAATGCATAATAATGATAGAATTCTGAAGAAAATGGCACCGCGGACTAGGAAAGCAAAGGAAGAAGATGGGGAGGTATTATTTTGAAATAAAAGTAGAAAATCGTTTAAAGGCAGCTTGTCAGTTAACACGACCCAAATTTAAGGCGAAAACTAAAAATTCGAATGGGGGATCAGACGGTCGAGATAACAATATTGTTCGTTCAATTCGATTCCAAACGCGCACCCGTGTTTTCGCAAGCTTGCATGGCCTTTTCCATGCCAGTACGCATTGAAAATATTATTTTTGAGTCATAAATGCATTTTTGATATCTATTGGACCAATTATGAAAAATTATTTTTTTTGTCCGTCCACCGGAACACACCAAAAAACCGAGGTTTATCAGTAGAGCGCGTTTGGAATCGGTTTGTTGCTACAGTAACAATATGTTGCCAAATTCAAATAATTATGTTTCGCGCCAATTCCGACCGCGTTGCACGGACACGCGCGCATTCAAAATTTTAATTTTGCAACTTTGGACGGCTGCTATGACGCGTGTATTTATCGGTGTGATTTCGCATAAATTGCATTGTACTAATTAGAGAAAGCTCTAATTTTTGAAACTAAGAACAGGTAGGGTCAAATTAACTGAACAGCTGTCTTTAAAACAGTTTCATTCCTTTTCTATTCAGAAATTCAAAATAACTATTGCAGGAAATTGTAGAAGAAATTAAGCCAGCCGCCCTCCCAAAAGATGATCTCACATACTCTAGGAAGTTTGTAGTTTCTCAAGGTATTAATTTCCCAAAATAGTCGCAAAAAGTAATTTGTTTTCAGAAAATTCACTTGCAAACAGTAAAATACTGAAATTGAGGCATCCAAAAGGTGGTTTTGCATTGTTTCACATTTCGGAGAAGTGTTTTGATGAAGTAAGTATATTTTTCAATTTCTAGAAACAATTTGATTTTAAGATCCTATCCGTGAACGAAGGAAACCGTTCATGGTTCTACGGAGATAGTGTAATTGAAAATGGAGCGATTAATCTTTTCGCCCCGTTCAATCCTGTGTTCTGGGTTTTGCCGTATTTGTACAAAAATAGGACTAAGTTTTTGGAAGGTTCGGAGATTTTAACGGATGATGGGCTGGGAGCAGAGATTTATGAAAATGTGAAGTTTCTGGCGGCGATGGAAAAGGTGGCGGATTTTAAAGGTTGGTTTATTTTAAATCGAAATATTTTAAAACGATTTGGTTGTTTTTAATAAAGCAAATCTAACTATCCTTTTGAACTGGTACCTAGTAAATTTGATAAAAATTCGATATTTGAACTGAACTATAAAAATTCAAACTTTAAAAATTTATTTTACAATTTTAAATCTGATATCATTGATAAATCTCAGACGCAATCGATACAAAAGTATTCCGACTGAATGAAGAAAAAATGCTGAAATGGATTTCTGGACGATTCGATATTCTCAAAGAAAAATTGTCGGAAGAGGTACATAAATCACTCTTGGAAAATTCAGATGCTTACGATCGATATGTTTTCTCGTTTTTGTCGGATTTTTTGATACCGGAGGTTCATTCCTTTCCACATTTTTTTGTCATATTGATGTTTTAAGATTAATCAACGTGCAAAAGAATATTTGAACATCAAAGAAGCTCCAGCAACGGAAGTTATAGATATGAGCATGAAGCGAAAGATTATGACTGAAGATGATGAGCTTTTGAAGCCTGTTGTGAAAAAGGCCAAAGAGTCGGTAACTGCGAAAAAGTTGCAGGCTGCTAGTAAAGGCACAAAGTCGATTAGTAGCTTTTTTGGAAAGAAATAATGCATTTTTTTTCAATTTTTCTTTGTAAAATCGAATACGGATTTTTTATCTCACTTATTTTGATACTCATGAATTCATACCTTATATTGTGGAATAAATTTATTTTCAATATATTTTCAAGATCTGTCGTTTTTTTATTGAGTTTGGAGCTCATTTATATCTTATTTCTACAAAAATATGCTTTTGTTACTTATATATTGTTTTAGAATGGCTTCGAGATTAGCGGCCTCGAGAATTGTTCAAACTGGAAGAGGGGTTGGACAACCAACTGCGTATGGAAAAAGAATGGAAAGATTGTCAAATAGAATTTGGGGAGAGGTTGTGATGCCGACGGATACGAAAAGTTTGAAGGTTTGGTTTTTTTTAAATCTAGAAGAGTCATAATTTCAATTTGACGCTGACGTTGAGTAATCTCGAAACTGAACGGCGAAACACGTTTTCTATGTCGTTGTTTTGAAGCGTTTTCTCGAATTTTTTCAGAAAATATTTAAAAAATTCGATTGTTTACGAATAAACCTTGTTTTTAACCTTGCTTCAATTTTTCGAATTTCAGGTTGTACGCGTAATGTCAGCGCAACCATTGGAAACCAATCAACAACTCTCACCAGAATATTATCCAAATCTTCCAATGTTCCACTATTTAACGAAAATGCTCCGATTTCATGGGCTGTTTTTTGACGATCACGTTATTTTCAGAGAGGTATTTTTCTTTCTACAGTCGTAGTTTTAACAAATAAAGATTTTGATTACAGGTTCAAGATAATTTGAAAACAATCCGAGGAAAAGTTGTACGGCCACCAATCGGACAAGGAAAGAGAGCACAATTAAGAGGCAAAAAATAGGAAAATTTCTTGAAATTATATTTTTAGGCCTTCAAAAATTGTACAATTTTTTGTTTCCATTAGAATAGATTTTTTTTCCCTGGTTATGTTATTTGTTTTAGAATTATGCAATAAAAAAAAAGTTCGTTATCTTTTTTTCAAGAGTGCACGTGTATTCAAAGTTATCAAAAACTCAAACTATATTGACCATTGACTTTTTGATTTTTTTAAAATCAAAGTCTAAGATTTATATATTTCAGAAAAAAATGAAGCGGGCTTTAAACGGGCAAGTTAAAGAGAAGGAGCCAGGTAAATTTTGGATAAACAAACTTGAAATTTTGAAATTTTTAGGCGATAAAGATCTTTTTGGAAGACCTATCAAAAGTTGTGGATATTGGGAGAATGAGGTTTGTTTTTGAAGTTTTTATATAGTTTGGCAGTAATTCAGATGTAGGAAGCTGCAAATAAAAACAAAACGGTCTCTTTTTAAAATTTTAACCTTACATTCGATATTTTATACCCATTTCATTGGCGAATTCTCCCGCGGCAATTAAATAAAACCTCGTTTTAATTTTTAACTTTCTTCATGTTTCAGACCGGAGACGATATTTTGATTTTTACTCACAATAACATCGAACATCGGGATAAAGTTGCATGCTTCGATATGGGTAACGTGGGAAAAATTATCGCCTTAAAAAAACAATTATTTCAGACGGTACCCTTATCACAACTAAATCTGGAAAAGTTTTCCCTATTGATACAAAGGATTGGCGTCTTCTCTACAATGACATTCCACAAAAACTTAAAAATCTCCATGACGAAGGACACAAAATAGTGATATTCACCAATCAGAAAGGAATTCAAGTAGGAAAAGTGGACAAGACGCAATTTAAACGAAAAATCGAGGCGATTGTTGGGAAACTTGGTGTTCCGATTCAAGTGTTTGTTGCAATAACAAGTGGGATTTATCGAAAACCGTGTGTTGGAATGTGGACAGAGCTGGAAGAGCGACGAAACGGCGAAGTTGAAATCGATAAGAATCGAAGTGTTTATGTTGGTGATGCAGCTGGAAGGCAGAAAACTAAATCAAGACCGAAGAAGGATCATTCTTGCGCCGATCGATACTTTGCGTTGAATGTTGGATTGAAATTTCAGACGCCTGAACAGTTTTTCGAAGGAAAATTGAAAGAAGAGCTTTGGGGACCACCAAGTTTTGAACCGCTTAGTGTCTTCGGAAAGAGTTTGCTGGAGCCAGAAGGTGCGTTCTCATAACATTTTAAATTGGGATAATTAGTTGAAAATTTGTAACATTCCGTTAAACACCAAAATATTTACAGACACAAAAATCCCTGCGAAATCAATAGAGATAATTGTGATGGCTGGTTTTCCAGGATCAGGAAAGTCGACATTTTCCAAATCGATCTCACAGAAACATGGATACAAAGTACGTCTCGTTATTTCCGCCTTTCTTCAGAAAATCACAATGTTTTAGATCGTCAACCGAGACACCCTTGGAAGTTGGCAAAAATGTGTAGCTCAAGCGAAACATCATATAAAAGAGGGAAGAAGTGTGGTTGTTGATAATACAAATCCAGATAAAGAGTCACGAAAAAGATACACCGAAATAGCGAAAGAGCTTGGAATTGAATGCCGATGTTTTAAGATGAATTGCCACTTGGGGCAAGCTGAACATAACGTCAAATTTCGAATTTTGAGCAGTGGAAATGAGCAAGATGTTGGGAAGATGATTTTGAGAATGTTTAATTCGAAATGGTCGGAACCTGAACTCACGGAAGGGTTTAGCGAAATTGTCAGTGTGAATTTCATGCCAGAGTTTGAGAAAAAGGAGCATGAGGAACTTTTTAAAATGTATTTGGTTGAATGATTTGTGGTTATAATTACATTGTCAAAATATGAAAATATTTATTATATTCCTATTCAATATATCAAGAAGAAAACAAATAATAACCAAGATATTTTCATAAATTGAGCAGATTGAGTTGGAAGAACCAAGTCCGGAAGTTTATTCACGCTGAACGTCCCGCAATCTTTGGGGAAATTGGAAGGTGGCATGTAGATTTGTGAATCATCACCGACTTTGTAAGCATATCCAGTACCGCCCATGAGATGTAGTTCCAAATGACAATGAGCAAACCACCATCCGGGATTGACAGCGCGGAAACTAAATTTTTGTTTAAAATATTTAGACTTATACAATCTAAACAGACTTACCGAATAGTGATGTACCCTCCAACAGGTAAAGTGATTGTATCTCTCAGTGTCGGATTTTTCAAATTCATTCCCTGCACTGCCCCATTTCCCCAACTTGCGTTTCTCCACGTCTTTCCATTGCAACTAACATCTGGCGAATCACAATCAATATCAGGATTCAATTTTTCAATGAATCCAGATGCATTATAACTCGGCCATCCGACTTTCATAACATAGAAATGATGGCCATGTAGATGGAATGGGTGAGCATATCCGGTACCCATTGCACCCCCAAGGCCCATGTTGAATAATGTTATTTGAACAATATTATTTAGTTTGTGTTCCAGATGGTAGAAACATCTGCAAGTAGTGTCGCCATCTGAAGCTGAATTGTTGGCGCAAGCGGTTTTGGAGCAATCCTGAAACACCAAAATATGAAATGCATCTTAAAGACAGTATGCCACTTTAATGTGAGGTAAGTTTTTAATAGAAAAGCATCTGATTTTTCGTGTACTAGAAAAGTAATAACTGGCTGATTTCAGAAACATTAATTTTATCAAATTATTATAATTCTGGACTTTACAGATAGGGTTCCAGATGAATTTTAAGATCAATTCAGAGACTGAGTTTGTTGACCAACGATCCAGAAATTAAATATTTTGAGACAGCCGTTTCCTATATAAATTCTTTAAGACGTTCAAAATATATACCAAGATTTCGAATCGAATGAGAAATTGGATCACCGATAAAGGGTTCATAATTCAAAAAATTCGAAGTTTAATACCGTTGATATCGATTCCATGTCGTTCGAATGATAATATGGGATTCCCCATGGAAACTGGAACATGAATTGATCCATCTGAGAATCGTGATGCATATTGATGAAGTGTTCCTTGAAACATATGGTTATAAAAACACTTTCTTAATACATTCTACCTCAAATCCACCATTAAAACCATCTGAATTCAAAATCTCTGCGTCAATATCTTCGGGCTTCGGATTTTCCAGTTTATCGTATGATATACAAGTGAAGTTTGGTTTTGCGGTCCAAACTTCGAATGGACAGTTGAGAACAGTGCATTTCTTTGTTTGTGTGCAATCCGGATGAAGAAGATCGGATTGTGTAACTAGAAAGGGGAACTTCTTTGAATAATCAGATTCGAAACTCACGAGTTGTGTTAACCTCAGGCAGAGTTGAATTCTCATATTCCAAAAATCCAAATCCATAATCGACTGGAATTTCAGACCAATCGAAGAAGTATCTTTGAAGTGTTTCAACTTGAATTCTGTATGATCTTTTTGTCGGATTATCGAGTCCTCGGATTGAAATATCGTATCTTTCTCCCGGGAACACGACCAATCGATCTACTTGCATTGGTACAACTTCAACACCATCTGCCGCAACAACTGTCATCTGATGTCCTTCGATATAAAGCATTAATTCTTGAGATACACCTCCATTCACAATTCTGAAGAGAAGATCTTCGTCTATAAAAAATACTTTTTTTTCATCATTAAACTCGAAACGAACTATTCTTGATCTGAAACCTCTCCAATGGCAAATTGAACGGCTGAGTTTGAACAATTTTCTGATCATGCCATCCTTTATCGTTCAACAGAATTGCTGAAATTGGAACTGCTCCACCGACATTTCCACCATCTGCGGTTCTGGTAGGCTCCCAACATTTGTCAAATGTCTCAAAACCGTACATCCATTTCAAGGTTTTGTCTTCCAGTCCCATCCAGGCTTCTTCTCCGACTTTAGTCGCCCAATCCTAAACTAGAAAATGTATCATTACATCAAAGAAACGGCGTGCTCCTTGAAATTTCACAAAATTGGCTCAAAAATCTCAAAAAAAATATAATTCAAGCTTCTGGAACGTTATTCATATTGAAAATAACCTTTGAGCACTTATTCTTGAACCAAACTCTTCAAACTTGGATCTGTACCCTCATTCAAATCTTTAACAAAACTTACTTGAAGCAGCAAGAAATATTCCCTAGAAGGCGTCAATCTTTTTCCATCACTTGTTGGAATACTCTGATCTTTTGGATCAATGACAATAAAACCTCCAGATATTCCATCACCTCTATCAGTTTGCATATGACCATGATACCAATGTGTTCCCTTGTTGTCAGCAATAAAACGATATTCAAAACGGTTTGTACTATGAATCGGACACTGTTGTACAAAAGCCACACCATCCATATACCACATTCCGTGTTTGTCTATTCCGTGCACGTGGATCGTCATGGAATCCATCAGGATTTTGTTTGTTACTCTAAGCCAAACTTCTGACATGTACGGTACTACTATTGGCGCTCCAGGCCTGAAAAATTCGTCGTTTCGAAAAAAACGGGTTGTCCCGCCACTCACATCTCTTCATTAATATTTATAACTCTTTTATGAAGTCCATCAACTACCATCACATTTTCCAACTTAAACCCATCTCCAGGATCAGTATTCAGATTCATTGAATAGTTTAAGAAACAGTCTTTCAATTGATCGGGTTCCCGTTTTGACCACGTTTGCTGACAAAGAATAACTTGTAATTTTTGAACTATTAAAAGAAAAAAATTACAGTTTTATAGTCATAATCCACTGGTGTTGCATGTCGTGCTACATTATCATTATTAAAACTCATTGACAATTTCTTTGTCAATACCATATCATAAGCGTAAACTCCATTCTGAAAAAAACACAAAATTTCACGAAATCTCAATTTTCAGCGTACTTCATCCGGATTTAACATTTCAATTGGCTTTGCATACCGTTTATACCCATTTGTTTCATTAAAATAAAAAGCTGCTATGCAAAAAAATCCTAATTTCAATAGCATGTCTGTAAATCCAAATCTATACAAATTGATTTACACCAAAATAACAGTAAAACCCGCAAAAAGAAAAATGGAGTGCTAAAACCATTGTGTACAGAATATTTTAAGTACTCGCTTATCATTCCCCTATATTTTATCGCTTATTTAACACATTTTCTCCCATTTTCATCCCACTTTAATGCAAATGAGTACTGATAAATTTCGAAAGTGCCTGCCTATGTGAGAATATTCAACATTTATGTAAAATGTTATAGTAAACTTTGTTGTTTAATTCTTTGGCATTATAAGTTCCCCATGGGGTGTGTTTCTGATTTCAGATACTGATAACTTTGACTTAAGTCTACCCAAAATTGATATCAAAATGAGCGTTTTTATCAAAAAAAAGAAGCTTGCAGGAGTTATTGTTCAACTTCTTGCATTTGTGATAATAAGAACTAGAAGAACACATTCTCATAAATTAGAATCGTTGCATACATCGTGATAAGGCGTTCGCGTTCAAAATCAAGAGAAGAACGGACAAGACTTACTGTTAGCGCGTCCTAAGCGTAAGATTTCCTTTTTCATGGCTCCAATTAGTTCAAAGTTTATTCGATCATAACTTTAAATATAGACAAATATAAAAATTATGAAAAAAATGTTTAAAGAAAAAATTGTTGGAAATTTTTAAATTATCATCTCGGGTGTTGAAAAATTAATCTCACTGGTCTGGTTATACAATGAAGACAAACAACTTTTAAATAACACCTCGAGATTATAAAAATAATAAAAACAATAAGTAAATAAATCAAATTGACATTTCTAGTGTAGAATTGTAGTGTTCACCGAGTAAATAAGCTTTACGAAGGTAGGCCAAAATTATTGCGTCGTGTTTTCTCGTCTCGAACTCTGTACCGTACTTCCGTTCACCATCGCACGTGAAAACCTGAAAATTTTCAGACTTTGTTCGTTTTTTTTTTGAATTCCCAAACATACTCGTATCGCCCGTTTTAAATGACTCGACAACGCCATCAGTTCTAATTCACCTCCCCACACACCGCCCGCGTCTGCAGAATTCTCAACTCCTTCTAGATATTTCTCCCAATTTGCGCCATATGCTGCCTCCGAACCGCCACCTTCTGGAATAAATGGCTGGAAGTCGTCCGGATGTTCAAACATGTAGTCCCGACATGCTTTTCGCAGTTTTCTTCCAGAAATTCGTTGGCCGAATTGTTCGAGATTGTGAGAGATGGCATTGTACATGCAGTCTCCGTCAGCATTGATCTCGTACATCATAAGACCAAACGGTGCGAGGGCCTGAATTATAACGGAATTTTAAACAAATTCAAGAACTGTTAGAAAACATCAATTTTTCGCAAAACTATAAAATATCACTCACTTTCCGAATAACCTCCTTCTCGATAGCTTTATCCGAAACCTTGGCATTAGCCTTATCAATTTTCGCAGCTTTTGCCATTTTGTCAGCAATTTCCTTTTGTTTCGCCTGTTTCTTCGCCGCTTTTGAACTAATCGCTCTTTCTTTATAAAATCCACAAAGTGAACTTCCACCTTCTCCTTCTTCTTCGTCTTCTTCAACTACCACGACATTTGCAGCTGCCATTTCTTCCGGGTTTTCAGCATTTTTGCCCTCCTGTTCTGGTTCCGCTGACACCGCAGAAGTGCTCGCTTCTTCAAGCTCTTTCTTATGTCGATCCGATTGTTCTTTTTCCAATCTTTCACACTGAAATTCATATAGTATCATCAGAGTTGTAAAAAGAAAAAAAAACCTCCGCATTAGTCTCCTTCTGCTTCTGCTTATTCCCACTTTTGGCCGCCTTTTTCATTGCTAAGCATTTTGCTGTAAAAAAGTTGGGCATGTTTCTGAAAATGTTTTTCATTTATCGATTTTGAATTTTGAAAAAAAAAAGAAAACAATTCGAAAATCGATGAATGAAAAACTGTATTGACTGACCACTTTGGTAACAACTTTTTGGCGGGTGAAAAATGACTATGCGAATTTTTCAAGTCTAAAATTTGTCTTTTTTAACAAAATGATGCATTTTCCGAAGTATCATTTAATTTCTGACATAAAACTTGTAATCAAAATTTCCCAAATTTCGAAAATAAGTTTTTTTGTAATGCAAATGTTTTTCAGCGTTTTCAGCTCCTGTATATCTGCAATTTGCGTTCAAATTAGAAGAAAACGCGATCCAATGCACCAATTTTCGAAAATAAAACTGAAATTCTACCCCTCAGCTCCTTTTTCTCCTTTCGATGCCTATCTAAAATCTCATTGCCTCCACTTTCTTCATCCGATGACATTTCCCCAGTACTGAAGAAAATAAATCAACATTTTCTTACAAAACACTTTTTCCACCGATACGAAAAAGACTGTTCAACTTTTGGCTCTCATGGACATCATCAGAAAACACTCTTGCGTGTATAATTTATATAAAATAAATTCTCAAAGTATACAATAAATTTTGAAAGCATGCATGTAAAAAACCAGTATGAATATTTACAAATTAAGTTCCTTGATAAGTGATTCCAAATTTTTTCCCAATTTTTCAGTATTTTCGAAACTGTTTGCTTCGGCGTAGACGCGGACAATGTTCTCGGTTCCCGATGGTCTGAAAATGAATGTATCATTGGAAGGTTTTTACTGAATCTTTTACCTCACAAAAGCTCTCGAATTCTCAAATTTTGCTACCTGGTCGTCAATCTTTGCCTGAACTCCTTGAGGTTCAAGCAATTCTGTCTCCTCCCAAGTAGTCTTGAAAACCGAGCGATCATTCACCGGAACTTTTATTTGGATGTTCGGCACATCATTGTACAATTTCTCTGCCCAGTCATCAATCGACCAACCATAGTGACGAAGAACAATTTCAACGGCGAGCAAATCGGCAAATGCGTCTCCCACAACTTCGTTAATTACACGAGAAAACAGATGAAGGCGACGAATGGCTTGGTTTGTAGAAATTGAACTTCTGATTAATTTGTCGAATTTTTCGCTGAAAACAACAGTTCCGTGACCATTTGCCTCAAAATATACTCCGATATCATAGTTGATTGCAGCGTGATGTAAATGTTTGACACCAGTTGGAACAATTTTCGCGTCAACGCCCAACTTTTCTTTGATATATCTAGTCGACGACCCGTTCGCATAAGCGGTTTGAACAATTCCAAACGTCAGAGTTTCCTCAGAGTTCAATTCCTTCAACTGCTCTTGAATATAAGTTGCCAACAGTACAGCAATTTTGTCACCATCTAAAAGTTCAACTCTTTCACCGTCACCAGTTGGACGGAAGTAAACCAAACGATCCGCATCTCCATCAAACGATGCACATTTTTTGGCAGTAGTTGTTAATGTTGATGGAAGTTTTTGGGCAATTTTCACAAAGTCTGCTCCACACTGTAATATTTTAAATTTTCAATGTTCAATTCATGTGTTTGTTTTAAGACATACCTCATGATTTAACGGCCCTTGCTCATTTCTGAACTCAACTTGAAGGAATTTATCATTTAGAAACTCCATCAAGTCCCTAAATCGTGGGGCGCCGACACCATTCGCACAATCCAAAATCAAGACGTTGGAGTACTTTGATCCTTCTGGCACTTCTGTCAAATTGTAAAGCTCCTTAAAAGCACAAGTCAATGATTTGTAGTATCCAAAGTCGCTGGCTCGTCCAAACTCCGGCTCGTTATTACATTTGACGATGAAGTGAAGTTGAGGAGTAGTAAGGACACCAAGGTCGATAAACTCAACTTTCATAATAGAGGCTCCGGCCCGAGCGGCTTTCATCAGATGTGGTCCACTTGCTCGTGTGTCAATTGCACAAACGATTCGAACATTTTCGGATTCGTTGTCAGTCACGTTGAATTTAAGTTCGAGAGCACGGACAGCGGTTGGAAATTGAGTATCGGTCGCGTTGACAAGCTCTGTGGCGTATTTCTAAATAATTCGATTTTCTAACGCCCCATTCTTTAAGAAAAAAACTTACTTCCCACTCAACAGCCAGCATATCTCCGTTCGGATCGACAATCTTAATTCCATTATCTTCAGCCGGATTATGTGATGCAGTAATCATCAACCCAACGGTCTTCTTCTGTTGCCTGGCGCGCAACCCTGCCAAATAAGCTGCTCGAAAAACGACGAATGACAATTTTTCTGCCTTGTTGCGGAATCCGGCAGTTCCATAGGAGAACTTTTCCGTGTCAGCAATCGGTTCAGGTTTCCCATCAAGTCGGACATTCTCCCCGCGTGAATACTTTGATGGAACATTCACCGGCATCACATCTGCCATGCCTGGAAAAAAATATTTTAGTTGTCACTTCGAGAATCTATGCTTAAAATGTTATTCTTTTCACATACTTGGCCATTTGTTAACTTCGAAATCGGAAAACAATTTTTTCAAGGTTTTAAAAGTATTTTCGAACTAAAAACAGCCAGAACACGTGGAAAAAAATTATAACCACAGGCAATAAAAATAAAATTAAAATAACCTAGAAATTGGAACGCCTTTTCTAGTCCTTGAAAACTCGGCCACATTATTTGTCCTTCGTTTGGAAAACTATTGTTGAGCAAGCAAAAATCGAAAACTGTTTGGGAAATTGTTTAAATTCCCGGCTTTTTGTGTGCTTTCTTTAAATTCCAATTTCTAGCGGGCGGAAAAAGAAAAAAGATCAAATTGAAAAAAAACTCCTCAAGAAACAATTCAGGCCTGAAAAGTTTTCCTCAAAAAATGATTAAAAACCATTCGATTTTTACATTATTATTTTCTTCAAACGACGGGAAATTGCAGATGATAATAATGGTGGTATATGTCTTCTGTTCGATACAAAATATCGAATTTACACAAACCAACAATACATAAATATATAAAGCCTCTGGTATAAAATTGAATTTATTTTTGAAAATGAATCCGCTGCGAAAATGTGTTTATTAATTTTTAATAATACGTGAAAAAACAGTAAAGAAAAAATCACTGGGTAAAGAACTTCAAAGAAAATATGGTTTTATTCGTCGATTTCCGCTTTTCGCTTGAATTTGTTTTTTCGATGGTTATTTCTCATATGTTGTACAAGGTCGCCGGTTAACCTAAAAAAATTAAAATATCAATCTAAAAAATCAACTTCGGATGGGAAATTTGGATGATTACTGTTGCCCATTTGAATGCAATAGTGCGTCGAGTAATTTCCACAAACTACGAATATTGGTTTTTTGAAAATTTAATTAATAAAATAATTAAAATAAATAAAATTGTAAAATTTAAAAACTGCTTTCAAAAAATCACCTGAAAACTGCTCCACAAACAGCACAACAATTCTCATTCACCAGCGGATTACCTAACACCGTTGCAACAATTGGATTAGTCATCGAAACAGGTGCTGGTGCAACGCTACCAGCTAAATTGATCCCAGAAGACGTTGGAACTTCACCAGGAGCCCTTGTACTAGTATTTGACACTGCTGTTGGCTGCAATAGATTCACTGGCGGCGTGGTGGAAATCAGAGCGGTCATAAATTGACGCCTAGCGAACTCTTCCATCTGTCGTTGTTGTTGAAGTCGCATCATAATTGGTGCAAGTTGAAGGTAGTTCTGAAGATAAATAAACTGAAAAATAGAAAAAAAACGCATGAAACCAACCTGAAAAATATCCGAAAATTTGATATGTGAATTGCTAGAACAATCCAAAGGCTTCTCATCGGTCACATCCTCTTCTGGGCTGCTTGCCGGCGTTGTTTCAGTTACAGCCGGGTTCCAGATCCTAATTTTCTTAGTAATAGGTCCTTCGTCCATAGTGAAAAGCGATAATCCTAGAAAATGAAAATGTTCGGAACCAAGAAAGCAATAACGCAAATGAGAACTAGAGGTTGGCCTTCTAATCCCGGCCCAAATCCGAAAAGAATTATCAAAACAAAAATAATAATAGTAGGTGGGTAAAAGCAATAACAACCTTCTTCTTCTTTTCAACCCAATACTAAATATATTTCGCACATATTATTGCATATATTAATTATCATAAATCATGCTGCTTTCGCAGATTCAGACATCTTTATGAATATTCAAAAATTGGAGATTGAGGTACCGTATACCTTTCTTCCAATACATTTATCTGAATATCCAGGTTGTTGTCATTACATACGTAAAATGGGATGAAGGGGGAAGGAAAAACATGATGAAAGATAGTGGAAAATGGGTTAGAAGTTATGCTAATTTTTTTTATTTCCAAAGTGTGGTCTAGGTTTCGTTAAGATTGAGACACTAAATCGGATGTTTTGAATGAGAATTGGACAAACGTTCGTAAAAAAAGAAGAATATTTTCGACAGCTGTTGGTTTTTGCAATTTCATAAAAACCTGATTAAAGGTAAAGGCAGTGTGCCAATTATAAGACTAAAATTTTAATAATGGATCTCAGAAAATAACTAATGTTTTCGCTTTAAGGTGAGGTTCTCTTCCCAAAAAAAAAACAGATAAAAATAGGTTTGGACAGGTTAAAAGAGTTAGAGCTTATATGTGGTCCCATCACGAAACCTATAAAAACAAATAAAACTTCATCAATACTATACTCTAAAGAAAGTGGATTCAACCTTTGAATTCTAAAAATGTACTCAAGGGCTGGAAATCAAACTTTTTTGAATTGTTGCAAAATCCAATCAGTATGAATATCAAAGAAAATGTAATCTCAACGAAAAAATTACGGTTATACGGTATTTCAATTTATAATTTTGAAAAAAAATTATTATATTAAAGACAGCTTGGTTAACACGATCCAAATTTAAGGCAAAAAATCAAAATTCGAATAGGAGCCCAGGTGGTCCAAAGAAAAATACCAATATATAGCCATATTCAAATAATTGTGTTTAGCGCCAATTCCGACCACGTTGCACGATCCGGCGCGGATTCAAATTTTGATTTTTTCAACTTTGGACCGCTGCTATGACGCGTGTATTTATCGAAATTTTTTCGTATAAATTGCATTGTACTAATGAGAGAACGCTTGAATTTTTGAAACTAAGATCAGGTAGGGTAAAATTAACTGATTAGCTGTCTTTAATAAACAAATTTTCAGAGCTTCAACGTAATTCAAACAGTATTTAGCTAGATACATATGATTTGAAGAGCATAGAACATCAAGTTGTGTTCCATAGTCTAGAAAAAATGATAGGGTAGAATCCATACTAAACCAAAAAAAAATTAATAATGGTTAATGAACAGAAAAAGCTAGGATTTCCGAACCTCCCACCATCTCCCACCAAAGACAGGTGTTTCCACAACCATAATCCAACAAGATGAACACGAAAAATATGTGTCAAAAGTCGATATTGCGCAAGATACGACTTAACATGTACCTCACTGAGCCTCATCCCTTCAAGATGGTAAGAAGGACTTCCCGCAGTGACGAAAAGGTTATGGGTAACACCTACTACCCATAAAATGAAATGGGACACATGTACATGCGCGACAAATCAGCAGCATCACATAAATCTACAGTATTCGGGAAAAAGATTGAAACTTGCCACTTTTTTTTGTTTATAAAAGAAGATTGGTTTGCTGATTGGACTTATTTCTAGTAAACACATACATTTGCGGAATTGAGAAGGAAGAAAAAAACAACAAAAACTAAAAGATTCCATGGTCAGAGTCATAAAATTGAATGTGAAGATTGACGCAAAAGACGGGGCATGTTTTGAGGAACAACAGGGCGAAGCTTGTTGAAAATGGTCTCTCGGGAGGTTTTGGATGCATACGCGGAATTGGAAAAAATCAAGAGAATTGTCGGATCTCGGTTGTTGTTTTCAACGTTCCTGAGCGGGTTTTAAAGTTAGAATACCATTTCAAAATATTGTAACCGGAAGATCATTTTCAGAAAAAAAACCAAATTTTAATATAATTCAAGCAACGTCGAAATTTCAAGAAATATCTTGATTATCTAAAAGAAGAAGAGAAACAAATTTCGCGGTTTTCCAAAAAAGAGTAAAACAAAAAATCTCACTAATACCATATGTGCTTGTGTAAATTTGAAATGGTTTAAACCATTTCTCCTTGATGAGACCATTTATTTCTACAGTATATCATTTTCAGTAGACCACCCTACAGTTTTCATTACCATTTAATGCCAAAAATAAAAAAAAATCAATTGAAAAGTGATATTTCTGTTCGGAAAAACCTAGGCGAAATTAATCGAATATTTTTGATATTAATAATAATAATGCATCTACACTTTTTTTTGAGATAAATTAGAGCTACAATGACACTTTCAGTTCACAACTCAATTTATTACAGTTTTAAAAAATATCTTAAAAACATCAAAGAAATTGAATAAATTCTAGTCATTTGAAAGCAACAGAACTCGGAAAGATGCACACTTTCCCGTTAATCCATTATGAAACAATTAATAACAATGAGGGTTGTAAAACCAATTGTGGAATAATAGGGCGAAGAATAAGAAAAGAAATTCTGGGGAGGAGCAAATAATCGTTCCCCGATGAATAGAATAGAATACTGTATGTTTCCAAGAAGGACAAGACATCTGTCATAAGAAATTTCGGTGGTTTTGGGAGGAGTTTGATGATAATATCAATCTTTACTAATAAATAGAAATAACAACAACTTTTTCATCAAAAGGCGGCGGATTTCAAAAGGGGAAATGAGAAGCGGCGGAAACCGACAAAGAGCTTTTTGAAAATGGATAAATACATAAGTATCATGCTGTTCTTCGAGTTGTTATAAACATTATTTGATACTTTTGGAATGAATGACATTCGACCTTAAACGAATGGGTTACGAGTGCAGTTCTCAGATTTACAAAAAAAAATAGAAAATATTATTACAGTTTCGATTCTGAAGATGTTATCATCGTAATTTATTGTGAACATTTAATTTTAATCCCTGTCGTTTTCTTGGTCAGCTACGTGTAAAAAGTAATTTAAAAGAAAAAACAAAATCTGGGTAACAAGCATGGGAATCTAAAAACCTCCTCCAATTAAAAAAATCCATCTCCTGCTTTGCTAACACTTTCCAGAATTATTCTTTTCTCAATGACCTATTGTAAAATAGACGGTGATTCCCACCCTTTCTTAAAGGAGGGCTTTGCGGAGATAATAAATGCACCTTAAATGAAAATAGACTTAATACTCATTCCAAATATGTTTTAAGAATTTTCTAAAACCACCTAGAAACCGAGAAGATGAGCTTCAAAAAAATGGCCTAGAAAAAGGGGCCACCTGGCCGAACTTTTTCTAATGAGCTTTCGTGTTTCGTTAATAAATAGTTATGCAGAATACTTATATTAGTCTTTTTAAATTTTTTTTCATGTTAATTTATGTTTTTTTTTTTCATTTTTTTTAGATTTTTCATGCTTGCGGACTAGTTTTCGCCGGTGGCCACTTTTTCTAGGCCATTGTTTTGAGTAGCGTTTTCTCGGCTTCTAGGTGGTTTTAGAAAAATTTAAAAACAGATTTGGAATGAGAATGAAGTCTATTTTCATTTAAGGTACATTTCTCATCTCCGTAAATCCCTCCTTTAATGTGCCAATTATCACATATCCGAGTTCCTCCATTCATTATTTGTCATATCTATTTTATCTTTTGAACATTTATGTTTTCTCTTTTTTGTCTTTTTTTTCTATCAGTAAACGTTTCATAACATTGTTTTAAACCATAAATTTATGTAAACATTGCAGTTTATGTAAACATCTCAATCATATGATTTTTAATACTATTTTCACAATGATCAGCTTCAAAAACGGATTTTGTTAGTTATGTAGATTTGATCCTTACATTCATTGATCGTATGAAAACCACATTGAACCCTAACACTTCCTAATTACATATTTCTGAAAGAATGAACATAATGTACCATGTTCTCTCCCCAATTCTTGATGGGTGAGTATTGTCCCTTCTTCAACATGACAGATGCTGACCTTTTTCAAATACTCAATAAGTAACGAAAAAGTTAATAATAGGGTGCATCAGGATGCTCCATATAAACTTCGAGATGAGCAAATAATTTATTTTTTCAGCTGAGAAATAATAATGTACATGTTCTTCACAGAGTCACGTGAATTATGGTAATAATTTTTTTCTTGAATCAATGGTTATTGAATTGAAATTTGAGTCGTCAGATGATCGATCAGATCGATTTTTGCTGGAATAGAAAAATATTTAAAATCTGAGTTCAAAAGAGGAACAAATACATTTTGGAAATTTCCATGGCTTCCTTTTTGCGCATTCTTTTTATACAACAAATATTCAAAATTATTGTACCCACACAAATTGCGATAGAAATAATCGTTAAAATGCAATCAAAGTGTTTCTTCAAGAACTCGACGGAACCAGACCTATAAGATCTCACAGCACTAGCCATTGGAATCATCGGGAGTTTACAACTCAATTCACAACAGTTTTCTTCTTTTTCACAATTGTAAAATATTCTAGAGAACTGAAAACATTTGTATATCGATTTTCGGGCAAAGTTAGCTAGAAAGACACAAAATAATATTGACATTAATCAACCCTTACGTTTCTTTTTGCCAATAAATCATCGAAATTCAGCCGAAATTCACAAATTTTCTTATTTTCTCCATTTCTCTCAACATCTTGAAGTTTTGTTGAATAGGTACGGTTTTGGAAGTTGATCTTGCCACGATTTCTAAGAATCATCTGGAAAGAAACGGGATTTTTGAATGCTTTCACATCAAACCTTCTGAATCTTCTTAACCCGTTTTGGACAACATTCCAAACCACATAAAACCATTTCTTCATTACATTTACGACCGATTTTCGAGAGTAATTTTGTGTTGTCCGGGAATTGTGCAGACCAAACTGTAATACTTCATAACTAGAAAACATTTCGAAATCACAAAGGTTACTCGGAATTTTGCCGCGATCTTCTACAAATATAGGAATGTTCGAAAATCGAAAAACATCGAAATGGAATACTTGTTCGGGGGGTAAATTGTTGGAGTTGAGGAAGTATTCGACACCATCAACCTGGAAAAAACTACCTGGTTTAAAGAATCGGTCTCAAAATCTTTAATTAGACTTTTTTTCAACGTGGCTGAAAATCCTCACTAGAATGTTGTCCTTAAAAACTGTTTAAAATCCTTCAAATTAAAGGGAAAAAATGAATATTTACTGAGAAAATCTAGAAATGTCTATACACCTTTAAAGACACCATGGATCCTATCGTGGATCATATCGTATTTGACCCTACCAGATTTGAATTTCAAAAATTCGAGCTTTCTCTCATTAATACATTGTAATTTATGCGAAATCACACCGAATACACGCTTCTTAGCAGCCGTCCAAAGTTCAAAAAATCAAAATTTGAATGCGCGCCGGATCGTGCGACGCCGTCGTGAATCGTCCAGAAATTGTCGCGAAACACAACTATTTGAATATTTGTTCATTGATATTTGAAGAATCAAAACTTTAAACATTTACAGCTTTCCAGAATTCAGAATTTTTAAACACCATTTATATCCAATGGAGTATACCATTTTAGGGGACTCGAGCGACACAATACTATTGATTTTTTTAGATTTGGAATTAATTTGCGGTTAAATTGAAAAAGTTGATAACCTCTACCTCAAAATCCTGTTGTCGTTCAATCACAATATTCTTCCATTCATTTCCATTTATCCCAGCCGCCCGTCTTACAATCCCATATCTTCTGACAATCTCTTTCACAATTTTCAGCGTATTTCTGGTCGAATACTCATTTTCACATCCTGTTACAAAAACTAAAATCGCGAAGAAAAACAATTTTTTTGTAATTTTCATATTTTTTTCATCCTGAAAATGGTAATTTGAATTGAAGTGAAAATAAAAGACATTGCTATAGCAAATGATAACTGAAAACCATTATCAGTGAATAGTGACGTTTTATTGAGATAAGAAGGCAAAAAATTAACGAGCTCTTATACAAAAACATCTTAAAAATATCATTGCACCAAATGCAGCAGAGAAAAAAATCAGCAAAAATTTCAGCTGAAAATTATTGTCGTTTATTCGTGTGGAAACGTCGAAATTGTTATTAATATTGGACATGAAAATACGACAATTTCTTAATGGAACATGGGGAAGTTTTTCGATGAGTACATAATATATGGGCACGTCTGTGGCCGCTGAATGGTGGGGAATTTGACGCGTCACAACGAAAAGTGAGTTGAGGGTCCAGCTGAGAGGAAGCTCGAACTGGTTTGGCATGGTTAGGTAGCATCTGGAAAATTTGAGATTAAAGCCACAGTGACATTTGTTTTCATCTTAATATAATTTAAAAAATTAAAACTTCCATCCAATATTTTACTTTAATCGAAGTCTAAGGAAAATTTGTGCCAATTGTAGGAATATGTCAGACATGAGCACGTATTTAAATTTTAATTTTCAGTACGTTTAAGCTAATTTAACGGAGAAGTCGCATAAAGCGCTTAATATAAACGAAGAAAATTTTTTCGCAATTGAACATAAATTGTGTTTTTAAAATAAGTGGAACACTGTCTTTTAGTTTCCGTTCCGCTAATGAGGAACGCTTGAACTAAACGAGATTATCTTAAGCTTTAGAATTACCTTTAGTGCCTATTTTTCTGTCATTCCGCTCTATTTTTTCAGCTGTTTTCCCCGTAATCCGGATTTTTCAAAGTTCATCTGAGGAAAACATTTAGTTTTAAAAAAAACTCACTGCGGACACTGTTCGCAAGACGTGATATACGATGCAGGTTCAATGTGCAGTTTTTTGAATTTTGGCAATATTCTGCGGCTTACACATATCTTCAAAAATGTGAAGTTTTTTTCAGAAAAACCAAGAAAAAAACCTGTTCATCAGTCAACAATCGAAAATCTAATAACAACGGTGTATTTTGTGAAATTGGTGGAGTTACTGTAACAACTGATGAAAAATTCGAGCATTCTAGGTGTTGGTACTGAAAGTTTAAAAAAAGCAAAAAAAAACAATCTTGCGAAAAGTTCAACAAACCGAATTCGAAAACTCAAAAACTATCGTAGACAGAATAACAAAATCAATAATGAACATAGCAGACATGTTGAAATTTCTTGTCAAAATGAAGAGGCGAAAATATCCACTTTATTATAAGAAAAATATTCATGAGAAGCGAAAAAATAGGAGAGAATCATCATAATTAGGCGAAATCGGAGCATCTTTCTTCAATTGGCCACCTTCTTTTTAGTCATCGTATTACCATCAGTTTTTGTTGTTTTTGTTGTTGTTATATCCGTATACGAAACGGGTGTCAAATTTTTCGGCAATGCTTTTAAGAGTCGGCAAAGATCATGAATTTCAGTCTGGATTTGAGTTTTTATATAAATCTGAAATTGGTTTATTTTGTATTGGGAAATAAACAATTATTTTCGATTTTTCTTAAAGACAACGCACAATTTAATATGAGCTCGTCGAGAAAAAAAGAAAGAAAGAAATATCCTGAACCTATTTTATTAATTACCTCAGTCTCAAAAAGCTTATCAATAATCGCATCCAGCTTACACGTATCCAATTCCAGAGCTGTTGATAATCTGGGCGAAAATCGAAAAAATGGAATACACAACGAGTGAGCCCATTCTCTGGACTGTCCAACGTGAACATTGTGCGAAGTGGTGCATTGATACATAAACAAAGTGATCAAATTTTTCCCATTCGCCAAAATTTCACGGAAATTTCCAGTCAGTGTGAAAGCGTTTCTATAACATTATCATTAAATCGAGCTATATTATTTGATGCAAACTAACGTTACGTTTATATCAATTCCATTGATCGGCGAATTCGGTTCCATTCCAGTTCCAATTGATATCACACATCCAATTTCGTCTGTATTTGCCTTAAAATCATGAGAGATTTGTGAATGAATAAAAAAGATAATACAGTTCCATGATAGCTCTCGATTTTTCTCAATCTCGTGAATTCTGTCATTAACATTATACATGGATTATTACAAAAAATTGCGCCGTCAGCCATACCGTTGTATGATGAGAAGTAGAGAGGTGCAGCACTGCAGAGAATCACATGAGAAACATAATATTCAATAGAAAACATACGATGTACATCTCAGAGCCTTCCACAACAAAACCTTATTCGGATCCAAATAACCTAACTGCTCAAACTCTTTCGTCGTTAATTTTGGAGCATAAGATCGAAAAAGTATCAATTGTGGCGGGGCGCATAAAACTCGCGCCGTTGTCATCACAAGTTTATGCGCCTTTACCTTTCCAATATGGGTATTATGTCCGAACACTTCTCTCAACAACGACTCAACTCCCATTGGATTATGTTTCGGAAACATTCGAGTGTTCCCACAAAATACTCGTTTCCTAGTCATCAGGAAGATTTTGAACGCATCACCAATTCGGGTACCACATGAGAGAGCCGCTGACATTATTCCTCCACAACTTGTGCCGCCCATCCAGTGAAGATGATCGTTTAACGGCGCGCCGAGTGTTCGCTCGATTTCGAGAAGGATCTGGAATAAAATTGTAGTTGTATCGAAACTGTTTCCGACCAGTTTTCATATTTGTTTTTTTTTTCTGAAAATAGACATTTCCGAATTTCTTTCGAAGAAACAAAATAAATTCTAATAACTTCATGAGTGATGGAATTTTTGGATTTACTGAATTTTTCCAGCCCTTTCCGCCATTTTTTAAAGAATTTTTTGACACTTATAACAATTAAAAACTGGCTTTCAAACCTCTCTATACGCCTTTTCAATTTTTTGCCCGCACCAAAAAACATTATCATCAGTTAAAATCGTTATATCTCGAAATTTGCTTTCAAAAATTACCGAACACTGCAATAAAACCCGAATCCCTCCACCATCCAAGCTCAGAAGTGTTTTATAATTTTCCTTCGGTTCTTTGATCCTTTTCTCGACCAACAATTTATTAAACATACAATTATGCGTCTTCTGTGATGGCCTGATTGTTGAAATTGCGTTTATATCTTTTTTAATACTGAAAATTCAGATTTTCCTATTTTAAAACGATCATCTTACTTTGCTTCATTGGATAAGTCTTGAGGAAATTTTCCTTCATTATTTTTCAAACTCCACAATTCAAATTGTGAAGAAAATTTCAATATTGCTCTAACCGTTGACCGATTCGCATTTTTAACAGCAGCGTGCAATAAATTGTTCCCATTTTTGTCTTTAACATTAAATGGTTGATCTCGAATAACAGCAGCCAGAATTGCATCAAGATCATTGTTTTTCACAGCTTGGAAAAGATCAATATTATCTTTGAAAATTTCGTGTGCTTTGAGTTTTTGTAAAGGTTCTCCAAATACAACCATTTTTCAAATAAAAATTGAAATTGATTCATAAAGTTTAACAAATAGAAATGAAAAGAAAATATCATTATCGTCGCTCAATCATCAACAATCACAATCTGCGTGGATGTTGGTGGTGAAATATATTTTGAGAAGGTCACGCTTCCATGGTTATTTCCACACTCATCTTGAAATGAAATCTCCTCTCGAACATAAACTGTCGCATTTTCCGCATCTTTATCTTTTTGGGTAACAGCGTTTTTGTCCTTGAAAGAATGGTAATCAAATTAACCTTTTTATTTAGATCTACTCACAGTGGATTCGACATACATCTCGTCTATTCCAAACACAAAATATGGATTGATTTTAGGTGGAGTAGTGGGTATTTTCACATAAGAAGCTCCGTTGGTACGTTTTTTGAAACCTCGATTCTCCCGTGAAATTCTGTCCGATACGAAATCTCTTACTAAAAAAAACATCCATTGGTAAATATGGATTTCATTTTTTTTACTCACCATTTCTTCTGTTTCTATCGAAAAAACTCCTATTGCAATTATTGTTATTGATGTTCTTGCTTTCGTTGAATCCCATGTTAGAAAATCGAAAATTATCGTTCCTCGATGAATTTGCACCAACTACAAATTTTTCACTATTTTCAAACATTGTATTTTGCGAAAAATTTACATCCATAATTCTTGTCAACATAAGTAGACTGTTTCTGCGGATCAGACGAGAACATTTTGTTCTGAAAACAGTTGAAAAATTGTAAAAAAAATTTTCTTCAAGGCCCTATTGAGAAACTTCAAAAATTCAAAAAAAAAAGAGAAAAATTCAATTCAGAAGTTGTGGAAAAATAGCTAGAAAATATTTTTATTTTTCTACAGTTTCTGTATTGAATTTTTAGATATTTATTTTTTGTGTTTCAACACATAATGGACCTATTCAGTTTGAAAAAAAAATACAAAAAATGTCGAGTTTTTGGATTTACTGAATTTTTCCAGCCCTTTCCGCCATTTTTTAAAGAATTTTTTGACACTTATAACAATTAAAAACTGGCTTTCAAACCTCTCTATACGCCTTTTCAATTTTTTGCCCGCACCAAAAAACATTATCATCAGTTAAAATCGTTATATCTCGAAATTTGCTTTCAAAAATTACCGAACACTGCAATAAAACCCGAATCCCTCCACCATCCAAGCTCAGAAGTGTTTTATAATTTTCCTTCGGTTCTTTGATCCTTTTCTCGACCAACAATTTATTAAACATACAATTATGCGTCTTCTGTGATGGCCTGATTGTTGAAATTGCGTTTATATCTTTTTTAATACTGAAAATTCAGATTTTCCTATTTTAAAACGATCATCTTACTTTGCTTCATTGGATAAGTCTTGAGGAAATTTTCCTTCATTATTTTTCAAACTCCACAATTCAAATTGTGAAGAAAATTTCAATATTGCTCTAACCGTTGACCGATTCGCATTTTTAACAGCAGCGTGCAATAAATTGTTCCCATTTTTGTCTTTAACATTAAATGGTTGATCTCGAATAACAGCAGCCAGAATTGCATCAAGATCATTGTTTTTCACAGCTTGGAAAAGATCAATATTATCTTTGAAAATTTCGTGTGCTTTGAGTTTTTGTAAAGGTTCTCCAAATACAACCATTTTTCAAATAAAAATTGAAATTGATTCATAAAGTTTAACAAATAGAAATGAAAAGAAAATATCATTATCGTCGCTCAATCATCAACAATCACAATCTGCGTGGATGTTGGTGGTGAAATATATTTTGAGAAGGTCACGCTTCCATGGTTATTTCCACACTCATCTTGAAATGAAATCTCCTCTCGAACATAAACTGTCGCATTTTCCGCATCTTTATCTTTTTGGGTAACAGCGTTTTTGTCCTTGAAAGAATGGTAATCAAATTAACCTTTTTATTTAGATCTACTCACAGTGGATTCGACATACATCTCGTCTATTCCAAACACAAAATATGGATTGATTTTAGGTGGAGTAGTGGGTATTTTCACATAAGAAGCTCCGTTGGTACGTTTTTTGAAACCTCGATTCTCCCGTGAAATTCTGTCCGATACGAAATCTCTTACTAAAAAAAACATCCATTGGTAAATATGGATTTCATTTTTTTTACTCACCATTTCTTCTGTTTCTATCGAAAAAACTCCTATTGCAATTATTGTTATTGATGTTCTTGCTTTCGTTGAATCCCATGTTAGAAAATCGAAAATTATCGTTCCTCGATGAATTTGCACCAACTACAAATTTTTCACTATTTTCAAACATTGTATTTTGCGAAAAATTTACATCCATAATTCTTGTCAACATAAGTAGACTGTTTCTGCGGATCAGACGAGAACATTTTGTTCTGAAAACAGTTGAAAAATTGTAAAAAAAATTTTCTTCAAGGCCCTATTGAGAAACTTCAAAAATTCAAAAAAAAAAGAGAAAAATTCAATTCAGAAGTTGTGGAAAAATAGCTAGAAAATATTTTTATTTTTCTACAGTTTCTGTATTGAATTTTTAGATATTTATTTTTTGTGTTTCAACACATAATGGACCTATTCAGTTTGAAAAAAAAATACAAAAAATGTCGAGAAATTCAATGCAGAAATTGCAGAGAAATGTCGAGAAATGCAGAGAAATTGCAATTTCTCTGCATTTCTCGGCATGCCATTTTTTTCGACCGAGACAGTCTTTTTCGGTCTAAATCAGATATGTTGGGCGTCTAAGGGCCATTGGGACTCACTACTAATTTTTTGGTAAAATTTCCACAACCATAGGCACAAAAACAACCATTTTTCATAAAATTGTTTAAAGGGACACAGATTAAACCGTTTGGGTCTTGAAGAAAACCAGTTCAAAAAATGCAGAGAAATTGAAATTTCACTGCATTTCTCGACATTTCTCTGCAATTTCTGCATTGAATTTCTCGACATTTTTTGTATTTTTTTTTCAAACTGAATAGGTCCATAAAAACATGTTTATCGGGTGTGAGTTTGAAATGCAAGTACAGTAACTAGCCGCTATAAGATATCTTGATTCTCGTCAATTGTGCGCCTTTAATGCATTACCGTATTTGTTTTCAAATTTTCTGATACGTACCTAAGCTTTTCAAAATTTCTTACTGTGATAGTTTAAAAATTATTTGTGACGAAAAGATTAGCGTAGTGAAAATTTTGCCCTGAAAATTAATTGTCTAAAAGTACTTTTAAGTTACACTAGAATTTCTTATTTTGCAAAATTAAGCCATTCGCCACAAATATTGTATTAGTTCGTGTCAAATTTTAAAGAAAACTGTTTGTTTATGCTGAAACTTCCTTCGAATTTGTTTATATCGGAATTTCCATTAAATTGAAGTATCACTCATTATTATCTGCGCACAGCTGGCTGCCGATTCACCACCCATCCTCTTTTTTCTCCTCCCCTACTTCCTTCATGTTGTCCATCACATAAATTACATACTATTTTCCTCTCAATTCACCCCCAAAACCAAAAAGAAGAGGGGACTACTCGAGAAAATCAATATGCACCAAGCGAAATGTGCTCAGCCATTTATACACTCTTTCTGCGCCTCTCCCTCTTTTTGCAACTTTTTTCTTTTCTTTTTTTTCGGGAGTGTAAATTGTATAAAATTCATATTTTATAGATATTATTCGTCATTATTACTCCAAAGAATCTCTATAAAATGACCTTGGAAGCGTTATAATGGTGGTCGAAAGAATATATTTGCTAACTATATAATATATTTATTCTTATATATTACTAACTAATACATATTTCCTACATAACCATGGTAGAGCTTAAAAAATCTAAGCAGGAGACTGTTAAGGTGCTTTTTTTAAAAAATATTAAGTTCGAAAAAATGTTCTTTGCAGGTTATTGTTCGATGTCGTCCTCTATCAGACCAGGAAGTCGAAAGTGGGCATTCAAAGTAGGTTTTAAATTGAAAATTGTATTTCTTTAGAAAAATATTTAGTAAGAAGAAAGATTTATTTGTATAATTCATTTCAAAACTTGTTATCTAAAAGCATTTGATGTCTTCCAAATTTTTAAAAAATACATGAAAAATTCCCGTCCTTGATGCAAAAGTTGGTTAAAATTACAAAAAATACATAAAACAAAAAATGTCGAAATTTTGGAAAAAAAATCGATCTCTAATAGTAATTTCTAACCAAAAGATTACACTTGATAGTTTTTGCAATTAATTAGCTCTACCTTATCATTTCAGAATTGTTCACATGCGCACTGATCGTGGTCAAATCGAGTTGAAAAATCCAAAAGAACAAGAAGAACCATCAAAAGATTTCACATTCGACGCAATCTATGATGAAAACTCCACCCAATCAATGCTCTACGAAGAAACGTTTCGAGATCTTGTCGATTCCGTTCTAAATGGTTACAATGCCACAATTTTCGCTTACGGTCAAACCGGTACTGGAAAAACACATACAATGGAAGGGAAATCGGATATTCCGGAACAAAGAGGCGTGATTTATAAATGTATCGATCATATTTTTGAGCATATTACAAACTCGATCAATCAAGAATATTTGGTGAGAGCCAGTTATTTGGAGATTTATCAAGAGGAATTGCGTGATTTGTTGAGTAGAGAGGAAGTTTCGAAGAAGTTGGATATTAAAGAAAGACCTGATGGCGGAGTTTATGTTAAGGATTTATCAGCTTTTGTTACCAATTCGGCAGAGGCGATTCAGAGGGTGATGGCAACTGGAAATTCACAAAGATCTGTTGGGTACGTTTTATTAAAATTTTGGAATTCATTTTGAAAATCCCAATTTCGGCTTTAAAATCTTGAAATGCATATTTCACTTGAAAAAAGGCATATTTGATCTTTTTAAACAGTTTTTATTTTTGTATGGGTGGGCATTTTCCCACAAATTATGACAAATCTGAATTCTCTTGTTTTCAGACGAACGAATATGAACGAACACTCATCACGTTCCCATGCTATTTTCATCATAACAGTTGAATGTTCACAAGTTGGATTGGATGGAGAGAATCATATCACCGTTGGACGATTGAATCTTGTCGATTTAGCTGGGTCAGAACGTCAGGCGAAGACTGGAGCAACTGGCGATCGTTTCAAAGAAGCCACAAAGATCAATCTCTCACTTTCAGCCCTTGGAAATGTGATCTCAGCGTTGGTAGATTCAAAATCGTCCCATGTGCCTTATAGGGATAGTAAATTGACGAGATTGCTGCAAGATTCGTTAGGTGGAAATTCGAAGACTGTTATGGTTGCATGCATCGGTCCTGCTTCTTATAATTACGAGGAGACGTTAGGAACATTACGATATGCAAATAGAGCGAAAAATATTAAAAATCAGCCGAAAATTAATGAAGATCCAAAAGATGCGCTTCTTCGAGAGTTTCAGGAAGAGATTCAGAGGTTGAGAGTGATGTTAGAAGCTAGAAAATCGAAGGCTGGAAAATCAAGCCAATCTTTTTATGATGAAGAACAAGCGAAATTGGAGTCAGATATGGAAAAAATAATGAAAGATGATAATATTATTAGACAAGAGAAGGAAAAACTGATAAATCAATTGGAGGAAAAGGCAAAGATGTTGGAAAAGGAACGAATGGAACAAGCAAGAGTTGCTGAGCAGATCATGAGTATACAAAGTCGCTTAATATCAGGGGAAGGAGGTTTGGAAAGTCGAACGAAAGAACAACAGGAACAATTGGAACGTCGGAAGAAAGAACTGGCTGCGCAAAAGCGGAGAGAGCGCGAAATGGCAGAACTCTTAGAAAAGCAAGAAGAGGATACGGTGGATTTAAGACAGACATTTTCGGATCTGAAAGGAGAAGTTGAGGCAAAGACGAAAAAATTAAAGAAGTTGGTGATGAAGTTGAGACAGACTCAGAATGAGATTCGTGATACTGGCGAATTGTTTTCGAAGGAGAGACAGGGATTGGATCAGTCGATTGGGGATATTAATAAGGAGTTGAAGCTTAAGTGAGTTGCAACTTTTTAAAACGCAAGTACCAGTGGGAAATTGTATGCAATTTTGAATATTCCTAAATCACACAACACGGCCTTTCGTTATTTTTTTAGTTCTTCGATAAAATAAAACTCTTGTTTTCTAAAAATAAGTCAAAAAGGTTCATTTTTGAATAGCCCGAAAATTAGAGATGTTTGCAACTTATTATCGTTTTTTTTAGACTTCTCATCGTGGAAAATTTCATTCCTCGAGACGTCACTGAACGCATAAAAGAACGAGCCGAATGGGATGAAGATGATTCCTGTTGGAACGTGCATTCTTATTCAAAAGTTCCGCCGTCTACTTCATCGTCAGGCCCATTAATTCGTGAGTGTTTAAAAACTAGTTTTTTGATGTTCGTATTAAATGAGTATTAAAATTATCGTTTTTCAATCACTGTTTTAATTGTTCGTTTTTTTAGTTGGCGAAAATGACGACGGTGTTTTGATACGGTCGTCTGGTGCGGATAGCGGTGTGTCAGTTGGTTCGTCTCCATCGACAAGCTCTCAGTTTTTGGATAAAAGATTGGTGGGTTTTGAAATGAAAATAATGCATTTTTCTAAGAATAAAAAATGGTTTCGGTTTCGTTTTTATATTTTTTATAGTGCATTAAATATACCAGATGTTCTTGAATTATATGGCCTAAAAAATTCAAAATTTTAATACTTTCTAGACTTTTATTCTTAAAAATCTCTAAAATTTCAGGTCGCAACTCCTGGTGTTCGTCGACCTATGTCCATATGTGAAAGAGTTTTGATTGAAAGAACAAGGGAACAACTAAGTGGACAACGAAGACCGCCAATTTCGGGTATCTTTTGTTTTGTTTTTGAAAATTTTGGGGACCTTATATTCGTTTTACTCTTTTTTCTCCTCCGCCCTTTCCCGAAGAAAAAAAGAAGAAGAAAAAGAAGTTTTTATCTAATTTTTATGCGCTCTTTGTGTTTGTGCGAGAGTGGCGGAAACGGAGCGGTGGTGGCAGTTGTTGTCTCGGGCGAGCATGTTCTTCGTCCAATGTTTGCAACTTTTTATTTCTTTTTTTTTTAAATGTTGAATGCTATGTGTGTGGTAATTGTAACCTGGTAAAAGCTTTGATAAAAGTCGCCGATTTCTCTGATTTTCGGAAAAAAACTGTGTTTGGTTGACAATTAATTTTTTTTCCTTTTCTTAGTCTTACTTATCTCATGTTTAACCTCTGGGGAAAATGTATACTAAAACGTCATTTCCAGTTATTTTCCCTGAAAGTTTTTTTTTCGAAAACAAAATACCAACGGTTAAAAATCTTATTTTTCCATTCATTTATCACAATTCCTAAAATATTCAAAATTCTTCACAAAATTGTCAGAAGAATATTTTTTTTCGTGCCCTTCTTTTTTTTAATACTATTTATTTCGAAAGGATCCAACGAATTCCAGTGAAAAGCAATAATTTTCTAAAATAAACCATTTTTCAGGAAACGCCGGATTTGCGGACGCTCTCATCCCAGAAGAAACCATTCGCTTCTGTGGTGAGAATATCGTCGTTTTCAGTGGCTTGGAGAGATTTGCACCAAATGTGACGGATGCTGAACCAATGAGTACAATGGTGAGCGAAAACCGTCTCTTAATACTCTTCATTATGGTTAATATATGCGTAAGACGATCCATTAGAAGTATCTTATATTTTGAGCGTGTCCGCTTCATTCGCGCTTTCACAGTTTCTCTTCTTTTCAAAAGTGAAAACGGGTTTTCTTCAAAAATTGATCAATGAAAAAATTGCTGAAAAATGCAATTCCGGCTATGGTAAACATGTTTACACCGAATTGTGTTGTTTGCTGTTTCCTTTGATGAAAACCACAGAGAAAAGGAAAATTTTATTTATATATTCAAATTAGCTGCATTTTTTGTGTGTACATAGTCTCCCCTCCCCGATTATTAGTTTCGTTAGCAACAATTTATCAAAAATGTTTCGTTTTCGTTTCATAAAAAATGCATAGGCTCTCAAAAATAAGTTTTATTGCCAAACGTTGTTTATTTAGGCTTTTCTTTCTCGTTTTGGTGAAAGGACAAAAGCGTTTTTTTTTAATTTGACACCGAATTTCACACTAGTATCCAATTTTCTGTAGATTGTGTCTATTATTTATTTGTTTTCCTTATTCTCGTTTTGCAGATTGATCGTCGTCCATCAACGGAAAGTCTGACGATTGATGCGTCGAAAATGTTGGCGCCAATAACTGGAAACAACAATTCGTCGGGGTTTTTGACGAGGTATGTGTTTATATTATTGTTCTTTCAGAGTTAAATAAGAATATTGAATAATTTTTTGAATATTTGCCTAAAGTTCAGACGACAACAATTATGTTTTACTTATCCCAAATTTTCCAGACCGGGTTCAAAAAACGGGTCAGCCCGCAACGACTACAAGCACAACGGCGGTGGTTCAACCGCCAGAAGATCAGCAACAATCGGAAAAAAATAAAAGCAACAGCAACAAACATTCGTATAAAAACAGAAGAAATAGAGAACGTTTCACCAGAGGCATCAAATATCGATGAGAAGTTGAATGATTCTTCAGATTCTGAAGGAATATGTGCAGATATTGGATCGATTAAAGGGGATGAGCAGGAAGTTAGGGATCGATCACCTTCGCCATCGAGTCGAGGTTCGATGACGTCTTCGGCAGTGGCCGCGTTGATGCATTCATCGGCAAGTGCTCCAATGTGGATGAGTTCGATGGAAACACCGAAACGACCGCCATCTAGGATTCCGGGCTTGATGTCTAGATCATTGTCAAGTCATCATCGATTGAAAAGAGAGGAAGAAATATGTTCAATTGGATCGAGAGAGCAGCTTTGTGAAGGATATCAGGAGTTTAAGAATGGACTAGAAGCGGAAAAGTTGTTAATCAGAAGTCAGGAGAAGAGAAGGATCAGGGCGAGTAGTTTCGATCCGAGGTTAGGATATTTTTCTTAATTCGAAAGTCAAGCCGATATTAAAATTTACTTTATATAACTTTTGAGCTATGAGAAGAAGAAGACAACATTTTTGTAGAATTTTCAAATTTTAAACAGAAAAAACAAAAATCTCTAAATAAAAATTCTATAGTAAATGAAAATTGCCATTTTTTGCGTATTTGAACCATATTGAGTCTTTGAAATACTCCGTTTTAAAAGTTGTTCATGATCCTAGGGTGTTAAAAGTTACTGTTTTTCGTTTACAGACCAATATTTATCAATTTAAAAAATGAAAGACAAATATTAACTATTATCTTTCACATTCCTAAATCCCTAATTTCAGATGTCTTTTTGCACTCAACTCCTCTTCTGGAATCGGATCCTCAATGATGATGTCATCTTCATATTTTGCCTCTTCAAATTCACGACTTTTGCCAAAACGACCACAATGGGTTCGTCATCATCCAAATGGACAAATGGCGGAAACCCCGATTTATCAAATGGCAAAAAGTTAGTTGAAATAATTTTTTAAATCTGATAAATAACATTTTCAGGACTTGCGAATAAAAAAGTGTTATCAAAATCACCAACCCCAAAAATTGATCCGAAAAAATATTATCAAAAAAGAGGTGATATTCCAAAAGATGCCGAAAGTTATTTCAACAAATTTGTTTTTGGATTTATCGATTTTTGTACAAAGTGCCAGAAGAATTGGGAAAGAAGGTACTTAAATTCAAAGTAAAACCTATCTAAGCTATTTATTTCCAGATCAATATCAAAGTCAAAGATCACAAAAATGTACAAATTGCGAAGATCTCGATGTCGATGCTCTCCGTTTTTGAAACATCTCAAAAATTCTGTTGAAACGATTAATAAAAATCCTATCGATGCTGTATACATTATGCTTTTTTTAGCTATGATCCTCCGGATCATTCTGTTTTTTAGCGAAAATTTCTTGTTTCCGATTTGATCTAAACTGATTTGTGTATTTTTTCAAATATTGTTGTTGCGGGCGATTATTCGTATTTTCTTTATGTTCATTTTCTATTGTATCCTTTAAATTCCAGAAAAAGACGGTTATTTATAGTTTGGGAATTAGTGTTGTTTTCTTTAAATCTTAATTTTAAGTGTTATTCTTTGATTGTTCACTGGTTAGAAGATAAAATAGTTTTATTTTTGATGTTTCATGGAAAATCATAGTAGGATTATCCTACAACTCATTTTTTTAAATCGAAAAAGTGGTTTTCAAGATAAAAACCGGAAATAGAAGCTTTGAGAAGATATTGAGAAAGCGTAAATTAAGCGTATCGTTTGAGAAAATATAGAATATGTTATGAAATGCAAAATATCCTAGTTTTGAACGAAACAGCAAAAAAAACAAGTTATTTTATTTGAATATGAAGAAAATCTCAAAAATAAATAATTTTTGAAATAATCAATAAAAAATAATATTTTATCGATTAAAATGAAAAATGATAAAAGCAAACAAAAAAAAATATTTATTAAAATTTCTTATTATGTATATTTTTAGTTTATTTTTCCGGATTTCCTCTTAGTTACTAGGCTACACGAAGAAACGCATTTAGACTACAAGTCAACATTTTTCAAACATTTCATTTTTTTTCTCTATGAAGTTTCTATTTGTACATACGTTTTGTACATTTGTATTACATTTTGTGTGTGTCAGTAGTGTTCTGTTTGCTTTTGCTCGCCCTGTATGAATACTCATGTCTATTGGCAATTTTTCTCCAAAGTTTTGAGCTCTCTTTTTTTTGAAAATGTATTTTTAATTTTTGATTTTTTATAGAAGAAGAAATTGAAGTTTTTCTCACGAAATCGATGTAAAATTAGCCTGTCATCATGCCTGATGATATTCCGAAAATTCCGAGATATAGGGGAAACAAGAATAAACCTAAAGGTTAGTTGGAATTTCTCTGAAAAAAACATTTTTTAAATTGTTTTTTGATTGTTTTTTTTTAATAAATCAAAGATGTTCGATTTCGACATGATTTTTATAAAATATAATTGTTGTTTGATTGAGATAAAACCAACATTTAAAAAAAAGTTCTTGACTGCCGATTTTACAAATTTGTTAAGTGGCGATGATGAATATTTTAAGGCAAAACTGAATTTCTGAAAGCTTTAAAAAAAGATTTGAACATTTTACATATTTGAAACTTAAAGACAGTGTACCACTCATTATTTTAATTTTTTCAGAATAAATATTAATAGTCGATGTCTGAGATTCTCGACATCAGGCCTATTGGCTATGGCACACTTGCACCAAAAAGGTTACAGAGATTCCGTTAAATCAACATGGAATTTGATGACAAACATCATTAGGATTAAAAATTTTCATATTTCCATTCGGGGCCAAGTACTTCATCATATCGAAAAATGGGAAAAACTTGAAAATTTGGACCATTTTTTCAGAAAAATCAAATTTTCGGCATGATGTCGACGAGCTGGAAATTTGGTGTCAACATGAAAAATACTCAAAAATGTGCTGGTAATCCAATCCCGAAGAGATTTTGACTTGATCTTTTAAACTAAAAATTTCGATTTTGGGACCACCCGGATTTTTTTCACTAGGGGGCTCCAAATAAATTATGTGTTTTTTTTCTAAGGGGGGCCTAGGTACCCTCCATGCAAAATATCAAGATTCTAGTTTCACGTTGGTGCAAGTGTGTCACGGCGGCTGAGACCGCCATGAAAACCCTTGAAAACAATGAAATATCAGGTAAAACAATATTGTGTGTTTGAATGCGCGGGGACTACAGTACCTGCACTTAGATGTGCATGTGGTGTAGTCTCTGCGTCTCCTGTTGCTAAACTCTATCGCCTTTTAGGCCAGTAATTCAACAGTCGCCCTAAAATCGCCTCAGCAAGCAGTCGACCGCTCAACTTCTTGACACCACATGGACGCTCAATGGACCCTCGACGGCTCAATCTACTTGTAGCTCCACCGGACCCACAGCTCTACATTTTCGGACCACTTGTGGCACTGTAAAGCTACTTGAACCAGGCCCACCTGGACGGTCTTGGGGTAGGATAAGCTGGCCTTCCACGGTCTAAGCTATCCTAAATCATCCCCATTCCTGACCATTTCCTCTTTTATAAATAAATCTTTATTTTATACAATTGTTCCGCATTTCCACCCTAAACCGATGTATATTCTGGCCGAATACCTGTGTCCGGCCGGAAAATGGTGCATCGACCGTCGTGAAATACGAACAGGTCGAAAACATCACAGGAAATCATTGGAAAATGCGACTTTTGTTTAAAATTTTGATTTTCTTTTATAATAAGCTCCGCCCCCTCCGGAGAAAGGAAGATATCGCTTCAAACCCTCACGCGGGGACACCACCCCGTAAAAGGCTTGCGAAACTCCGCCCCCTCCGGAGCTCCCCCTCGCGGGGACACCTCTAGTATATAAAGAAGAGGAAACGCCAGTTGAGCACCGTTTTCCGCAGCGGAATGCCGATTGAGCGTCGCTCTCGCAATTAAGGCCATACCAGCCAACATATCGATAATCCGTATATCGTAACCCATCTAAACCAAAATTCATTCTACCACTGAACGGTTTAAACATAGATGAGAGTTTCGGTAGAAGGAAACCATTTATCGTACCACATAAACCCCTATGTGAATCGCACCACATAAACCCATATGTGAAGTCGATCTCCTAGCATTTTTGCTCATGGAACAATACCAGCTTCCTCTCGAGTATTCAAAACCTGAAAATGTTCCATAAAGTTACAAATCCCACTGTAACAAAACTCCGGGCTAGGCTGGAATCAATTCCTCGACAATAGGAAAATTGATCGATTTTTCTCGTTTATGTTCGCTGTCTGAAGCTATTGTTTTCGTTGGAAAAAACGAAATAAGTTTTCAGAAACCATGGCTAGCCATCAGAAAACGAACACGACAAATCGATCTGATTCCGATCCTCCGCGAGTCCCGTTCGACACCCATCCGGCTATCACTACGCCAATGATGATGGAACTGTTCAAGAGATACCATGAACTCCCAACAAGGGTAGGATCCACAAGATCCGGTCATGATCCATCATCTTCAAGCAACACCTCGAACAGAGAACCAGATTTATCAAATCAACCACAATCGGGAAATGAGCAGATTCTTGCCCTAATCAATGAGCTCCAGATGCTATTGGAACTTTTGAGGGCTTTAGCGAGAGCTTCGCCTCCAGATTCATAGGAAATCATCATCCTAATAGGTACGGAAACCAAACTGAATTTTGAAATCTATTCGAGAAATCCTAGATTTCAGAACAGTTCCACTCACCTGCTCCACTCCCAGAACTACTCCTATCTCAGCTCTACGCCAGTGATCTAACACTACTCAGGACACAAACCCATTGTGTCTACGCTAAGAAATAACTACATCATAAATTTGTTTACTTGTCGTTTGAAATAAATTTGGTTATTTTAAAAGCGTTAATTGAGAAGTGAAAAAGATTTCACCATAAAGATCGCTAGCCGCGAACGAGATTGAGCAGTGCAATAATTGGAATAAATCGGTCCCAATGGGATGTAGAGAACGTGACACATCATTTGTTAGCGTTCGCTCTCCCTCATCAGGGAGTTATATTCAATGCAAGTGCACGCTTTGAATGTTTGTTGATGTTAAGATACAAAATTCCAAAGGAATTGATCACTCCTGTCACGGAATTCATATTCTGACACTACTCCAAAACAAGTCTAATAGCGCTACAAAAGAACCTAGTATCCTTTGTTTTCATCACATTGTACTCCGATCGTCCAGAAATCATAGCATTTCAAACATCCTGAACAAAAGGATAACCTTTCAAAGTTGTTGCAACCATAGGCCGTCAGTCGCCTGCAATTCCTTTTATTAGCACTGGCCCTACAGCGCCAGCTAAACATTCTTTTAAATTAGCATTGACCCTACAGTGCCTGCTAATCAACCTTTTTAATAGCACTGGCCCTACAGCGCCTGCTAAACATTTTAAATTAGCATTGACCCTACAGTGCCTGCTAATCAACCTTTTTACTAGCACTGGCCCTACAGCGCCTGCTAAATACCCAAAAATAGGCCGTCAGCCGCCTACGATTTTCTTGCAATCATAGGCCCGTCAGGCGCCTGCTAGAGTACCCAGATACTCTAAACAGAAAACACGCTCCACCGAACTTTGGCAGCCAGCCAACCCTTACATGAGAAAATGCGCCCCATCGGACTTGACTGAGTATCAAACGTTACACAGCGGGTACGCAGTCAAATCAAAACTCCGAATTTGGCCTAAAACTTCACTTCTCATTTCATTTCGTCAACTTTTACGCAGTGTTCCTTTCTTTTCTCATTTTTCAAAGGCTACCACTCAAGCAAGAACGTTGACCAGGGTATTAGGCTGAGCACCAAACTAGGGGAACCTCTCCATAAGTAAATTTTTTCATGAACCACCGGGTTCTGTACCATTGTCCAGGAACCACCGGGCTCCTGGTAGGGAAGTATGCAACGGGTAGAGTATCCGTCTTAGCCACGGCCAAGAATGTCACACATCAGTGAACCCTTTTACCCGCTACCTCGGTACGAAGGCTCTCCTGGTAGACTGGATGCAGTGTACTTTTCCCTTTACTGGTGTTCTACAAAAGAGAAGCACTCATGTGCTCTCGGATGAGATCATCCCTAGAAGCTAAATACCTAGGAAACAATTTCTATAATCGTAGAGAGCTGTTGGCTCACTCTCTACAACCATAAAAAATGGGGACAGCCGTCGTCACGTTCTTGATTGAGCGGTCGCCTTTATAAGTCGTATTCTAGACCGCGTCTTGTAAACTAAGGTTACTTAAAAATGCTCAGTTACAGATTTCAAAACCTACAATATGTCATCCGACATAAACTACGGCCTCATTTTTATAAACACCCTTCTCGCAGAAGCCCGATCGGCGATTCAAGCGGCGTTGGTTCTTGAGAATGCGCTCACCAAGTGTCACATAAATCCGCAATGGATCTTGACGACGCTAACGAGCCTGATCGAGGCCAAGGTCTTCTTGAGTCGAGCCAACCACTGCGTCCAGAAGCTGGCGTCCGATCTAGCTCCTCCGATGGGCCCGCAATCCGAACCTAATGTTTGGAGAGCAAAATACGACGAAGTGTTTGCCAGACTTCAGGAGAACTTGATCGAACAACATCACGTTCAACTTCTGGAGGAGGTTCAAAGCCATCTGAACCAATTCGGCACACTTATGTCGGTCGACGAACGTTCGGCTATTCGTCAAAGAGCATTGAACCTGTTGGAACAATCGCTCGACTCCTTCTGTACCGCAGACTTGCAAGATCTAAAACCGGCAGAACCATTCCCTGCCAATATACACTCCTCCGTCATCCCTGAGGTCCACACCTCTCGAGATACGAAGCCGAGTGATCTGCACTCACAAGCTCTCGGTCGGGGAAGCCGGAATGAAATCCCTCATTCCTTATCAGAACGACGTCAGGTCATGACCGATAACATCGGCAGACCACTTCACAGGAATCAGACTAACCTGATCCCAGTAGGGATTCTGTGCCCTTCCTTACCAAAAACGAAAGCGAAACCACAGAAATCTCGTAAAGAACACAACAAAAGAAAGATGTGTAAATCCGACGGAACCCCGGTTCCACTTTCAGGAAACAAAAAAGGGTTTCGCCGAAACAAAGCCACGGTAACGTGCGACTTTTGTGGCGAAAAACATCTTCGGAAGAACTGCCCGTTACCTTGGGAGGCCAGACTTCAGGCAATTTGCCGCGAAGGCAAATGTCTGAAGTGTCTGAAACCCGGTCACCTTCCAGAGCATTGCCCCTCACCGAACTGTCAGAACTGCTGCGGAATGCACATTCGCAGTCTGTGCACCAGATACAGCAACGTGTCCCAATATCTGGAACCAAACATGGTCCAGTTTCCAGTTGGCCCGACAGGTGCAGTGGCTCCACAGGGAGTTTCGAGACTGACTCATGCAGAGAGGGATCAATTTTTGTGGATCGGAGAAAATGCTCCGCAAGTGGCGAACCAACAACAGTAATGTTGTAGAGGTTCCAGTCCCGTATACCGCTCCACTCCTTTCACTAATGTTCCAACTCCTTCTAGTAATGCTCAGTCCCACAACTCTTATTTTGCTCCACATCACACACAGCTCAATCCCGAGTCAGTTCTTTATTTCAACACATAAAACTCAATTCCGAGTTAAGACTACCTCTCCAGGAAAGCAAATCAGAGAGATTCACGGTTACCTTTCGAATACTCACCGATCCAACCTCCTTATGCTTCTGAAATTAAACTGTTCAGATAATCAGCATGTATGGGCCTTGATCGATTCGGGAACATCCGACTCTCTGATCCACGAACCTCTTGTGGAAAACATTATGCTTGTCGCAACCAGCAAGCAAATGGCTCCATCTCAACGGAGTAACAGGTTCGGAAATAGTTCGATCATCGGCAGTAACCCGCAAGGGATAACAAACCGACGGACTCACTACTGAATTCACGGTACATTCAGGACCTAACAGTTTCCAACAAATGAACCTACATTCGTGAAGCCTCGCCGATTCAGAAGCTCTGAGACCTTTAGAGGCTATGTTCGCCGAATTTCTGAGAAACACTAACTAGAAATTCCCTCCTCACGTTAGAAACCCTAATCTAACTTATATGAGAAATCACTCACACCCTGTTGCTTTAATAAATTTATTTATTAAAATCATAGCAAAAAACATAACAGAACACAATTTGTTCGGAGCAATCCCGTTCTTCCGCAGAGCCGCGGCAAAAAATTTTTTCAGAAAATCGGGGCAACGTCAAGGATCAGGGACAATGGACAACAATCGCGACAACAACAACGGATCAACACGGGCATTGGCATCATCGACATCTACATCACCGACTCCGAACACCAACTTGCACCACAACGCTAAAGACAAGGACCAACTCGTGGATGGAATCCCGATCACCCCAAGTTACCTGGAGATCGAAGCTCTCCCTCCCTCGGGAGTGTCACGGCGGCTGAGACCGCCATGAAAACCCTTGAAAACAATGAAATATCAGGTAAAACAATATTGTGTGTTTGAATGCGCGGGGACTACAGTACCTGCACTTAGATGTGCATGTGGTGTAGTCTCTGCGTCTCCTGTTGCTAAACTCTATCGCCTTTTAGGCCAGTAATTCAACAGTCGCCCTAAAATCGCCTCAGCAAGCAGTCGACCGCTCAACTTCTTGACACCACATGGACGCTCAATGGACCCTCGACGGCTCAATCTACTTGTAGCTCCACCGGACCCACAGCTCTACATTTTCGGACCACTTGTGGCACTGTAAAGCTACTTGAACCAGGCCCACCTGGACGGTCTTGGGGTAGGATAAGCTGGCCTTCCACGGTCTAAGCTATCCTAAATCATCCCCATTCCTGACCATTTCCTCTTTTATAAATAAATCTTTATTTTATACAATTGTTCCGCATTTCCACCCTAAACCGATGTATATTCTGGCCGAATACCTGTGTCCGGCCGGAAAAAAGTGTGCCATAGTATGTTCGACTTTCTGAGACATCGACTCTTAAATTGTATACATCAAAGCATTTCACTGTCAGATGCAATTTCAAAGCCAATGAAAAAATAAAAATAAATTTCAAAGTAGCAAAATTCAAATTTTAAAATTTATAGAAATTTAAAACTGAGTTCACAACTTTCACTTTTTCAAATTTCAGATACTGCTTGGAAACAACAACGCCTGCCATCCCTTCGACCACATTATAATGTAACTTCAGCGATTCCAGTGACCTTTATTATTGGCATCGCCACATTATCAATGGGTATTGCTTTATATTTTGGACAACTTCATTCTCTCGAACAAGAGATTATTTATACAAATTGTACCCTTCAAAATGGTACCAGTATCAGTGAAACATTCAAAACTCAAGAAAACGAAACATTTATTTGTAGCTATTCGATTACTTTGGAGCACGCTTATACGGTAATATACAAATGTATATTTTTCGAAAGTTTTGTTTTGTAGGGTGATGTAAAATTTTATTATGGGTTGAACCGATTCTATCAGAACAATCGATTATATTTCAATTCGAGAAATGATCAGCAATTTCGTGGGGATTTGAACAAAACGGAGGGTTGTAAACCATTGGAATATATGACGGTTAATACAACGAAAGTTCCGATTGCACCTTGTGGAGTCGTCGCAAATTCAATGTTCAATGGTATTTAGAATTAGTCTGTATATTTTTGAAAAAACAATTTTCAGATACGTTTCAACTATTCTATGTTCACGACGACGCTTCAAACGGCACAATAAAAGTTCCATGGACGACAAGAGGCGTCGTCGGCGAGACGGAACAGAAGCGGAAGTTCCGGAACCCAATTCGAACAGGAAATCAATCATTATGCGATGCGTTTGAAGGCACTGCCCGACCATCATCATGGCAAAAAGATATTTGTCAATTGGGCGCTAATAGTACAGAAGAAAATGTTGGTGTAGGATTTGAAAATGTGGATTTCATGGTTTGGATGCGAGTTGCAGCTTTACCAAAGTTTAGAAAGTTATATCGGATATTGGATCGACAGGTTGATATGTTCAGTGGTGGGCTGCCTGCTGGCAATTATAGTTTGATTATTACTTACAGTAAGTTTTGTCTGAAGAACTGTTTTTCTGTTTTTCGTCTCAGTTCCTCAATTTAAATCAGAAATTATCAAATAATTATTTATTTTTATTTTAAAACTTATCCGTTGCAAAATATGTCACGATTCTCTTTTGAAAAAGTATTTTAAAAAAAGTTTTCTGTTCGCGCAATTATTTTTTTTTACAAATTCCATGTTTCGCATCAGAATTTCAAGGTCCATTTCGTGAAATTGCGCTTTTTAAAAATTTGTTCAATTTTGTAAACCGTATTTGATTAGTAAAAAACTTAAATTACAAAATAAGAAATAGTTTCTGGACTGAATTGATGTAGAAATTGATTTTTTGAAATCTTGTTTACAGACAACTTCTAACCCAAATTCATCAAAATAAATTGTTCCAGATTATCCAGTGGACATGTTCAAAGGCGACAAATCCTTCATAATTGCACGCGAAAATTGGGTCGGTCCGCGGAACCTTTTCCTCCCAGTCATCTATCTAGTCGTTGGAACATTTTTACTTCTAGTCACTATGCTTTTCATCATCATTTGGCTGAAACAAAGACTCGGAAGAGTTCATCCAACATGAATTATTCGATAATTTTATGGACAGTTTATTAATTACGGGTATTCACTTTATTTTTTAAAAATAAAATAAATTCTCAAATTTTCACACCCTTTCCAGCAATCAAAAACCAAAGTTCTGATGTAAATGACTTATCCGGATCGGTCAAATCATAAAAACGCAAATTTGTGTTCAAAAGCGAAATTTTGTTCAATGCAGACTGGCGGTCTGGTTTGCTGTTACTGTAGAACACCCTTGAGTCAGATAGAAAGTCCCTTAAAAATATTTGATATCGGAGTAATTGCGTTTAAATACTTACTGATATTTGTAGAGGGTCTTGACAAGAGAAGATACTCTCGATTGTGATGGAAATTCATAAATCAAATGGGTTCGAATCACGTTTTTACCGACTTTTCGACACAGGATTGCATGAATTTGAAGTGATTCCCAAGGACCGGCAAGCTGAAAAAACACAAGGCAGATTCAGATATTTTCAGGGGGATAAAGCTATGAAAAATAAAATAAATTTACAAAACAAAACAAAACCTTTTAGGTTCTGCATTGCTTATGAAATTATAGAATTAAAAATGATTAAGATAATAAAGGTATGTGTAAACGCGTAGTGTTGTATTTATTAAAAACTAACCGAAGTCAAAGAAGATGACGTATCAGTCGTCTTTCCAGACCGCAGTTTTTCACCATTATATCTGGCTATTTTGACGCATTCTTGGTTGCAGCAACCAGGGGAACCTGCAAATATTGATATTGAACTGAAATTTAATTAATTTTTTTTCATAAGCTTTTTCATCAAAATCAAATGAATTGCAACAATTCTAAAAACAGGTAAAAAACATCTCGCATCTCCTCAAACATACCATCAAAAAGTGCAGCACTTTTCTGTGACTTTAGACATTCATCACAAATCACGTGATCGCAGCCAAATTCGACGACATGAACGATAGGGACAAATTTTCCGCAAGGGCCATCACAAGACACGACTAAAATATACTATTTTTAAAGTTGCAAGTTTTTCGAATCTTACATCCTTTAGTACTCAATCTAGATTTAGTAGACTTCAAACTAGAAGTCATTGATTCGTCGGTCGAATCAACATGTCTCGCAATCTTCTGCCGCCATAACTTCTCAGTACCATTTGATGCTTCGGTCCACTGAATGGTATACTGATAAATTGGACCGTTTTCCGAACCGATTGTTGATAATGCAACATTCCGAACAGATTTAATATCTTTATGCTCTGAATCAACCGGCAAAAAATGCACTAGTTTTTGATATCTTTCTTCAATTGTGCCGTTGTTGAAAAGGTCATACGTATCTCTTTGAAATTGACGAATCGAGGTGGCCGCCATTTTTGATAAGGTAATTTATCGAAACTGATTTTTGTTTCTAAGAATGATTTTCCTGTTTCTAAGAAATATTTTCACGCAGAACAAATATGAAATGAGAATATTTTATTTTGTTTGAAAAATAATGAAAAGAGCTTAACGGCGGGTTCCATCCTCGAAGAAGACTCCTCCGTCGATGGCGCAGTATCTGAAATGAGGAGTTGAATTAGAAAGATATTGAAAATGAAATAATAAACATACTTTGGACAGATTCCTCTCTCTCCAGCTCCTCCTGGTTGTCCAGCTTGTCCTGGGGCTCCTGGGTTTCCGTCTTGTCCTGGTGCTCCTGGGTTTCCGTTTGGTCCTGATGGTCCTGGAGCTCCTGGTTGTCCGTCATTTCCTGGTTGTCCTGGTTGTCCTGGTGGTCCTTGTGGTCCGGCTGGTCCAGCTGGTCCTGGTGCTCCTGGAGTGATTGGCTCAGATGGGGCGTCTTGTCCTGGTTGTCCTGGGGCTCCTGGTGCTCCTGGGTTTCCGTTTGGTCCTGATGGTCCTGGGTTTCCTGGGGCTCCTGGGGCTCCGTCGTTTCCTGGGGCTCCTGGGTTTCCGTTAGATCCGGCATCTCCAGCTGGTCCTGGTGGTCCTGGTGGTCCTGGTGGTCCTTGTGGGCATGGGCTGCATGGTGGTGGGGTGACTGGCTCGCATGGTTGTTGTGGTGGTCTTCCTGGGTTTCCTGGGAGTCCTGGTGCTCCTGGCTTTCCTGGTCTTCCTGGCTTTCCTGGGGTTCCTGCTGGTCCGGCTGCTCCTGGCAAGCAGCAAGCGTCGCATCCTCCGGCAGAGGCTGATCCTCCGGTAACTCCAGCATCGTATCCAGTTTGACGGGCGGTTCTGTTTCCAGATGGGATGTTCTTCAAATGATTGACCTCAGACCAGATATCCTTGGCGGATCCTTTGCAGAAGTTGATCTCAGCGTGCATGGTTCTCTTGACATGGTGAACATAGTTGTACACCATTGGCAAGGTGACGCATACCGAAAGAACGGCAACGACTGAGAAAGTAACAGCCGAATAGGCAACAAAGCGATAAGCCTTAATTCTTTGTTCAAGATCCATTGCTACCAAGAACTGATTTTTCTCATTCACTCCTTATTCTTTTATACCCCCTAATGCAAAATTTGAAGATGGGCGGGCTATTTTTTCATCATTTTTATTCGGTCTAAAAAAATTACGTTACCTACACCAATTTTACAACAACAACAAGAAGCCGACGGCAATGGCATCTCCATCGAAAATTGATACGATTTTTGTTTGGGCAAGGTCGAATCGGAATGAATATAATGAGAAGATTGGAGACGGATACATCATTTAAACATGAAAAAAAATCGACTTCCCCTTTTTTTCGCCGGTTTTTTTTTCGTTGAAGATAATGAATTAAGAGGAAAGGATAGGGAGATGGTATCTGATGAATTTTTCGCTTTTGGCATTGAGATGTAGACTTTTGGTTGGGTTTGTTAGGGAGTTTTCGATGAGGAAACGAAGTGTTAGATGTGATGAATTAAATGTTGATGTAGGAATACACATGGAATAGGAAATATGACGGATTTCAATTACCAACAGATTTTCTGAACACTCTGATAAAATTTTAAAAAATTTTGTTTCGTTGCGAGGAAATTCCCAACTACACTCCGCAAAAGGAGCGGCCAGAAATTATTATCTTGACAATAATGTAAATTTAAAATTAGAATTTCTCAAAATATCTTGTTTTGATTCAAACACCGTCGCACAAACGATTGCAAATTACAGAGCAGTCCCCTGTAAAATCCTCAATTAAAGGCAGCTGGTCAGTTAACACTATTCAAATTCAAGGCAAATAATCAAAATGGGAGCCCGGGTAGTAGCCATCATTTTTGAAATTGAAATCTGGTAGGGTCAAATTAACTGACCTACTGTTTTTAACATTGGCGTTTTTGGCAAGTTGCCAATTGTATTTAATATTTTTCAGATTAAGAAATTTTTAATTTTGGATATTTTCTCTATTACAAAGTCAACATTTTTGTGTAGTTATGTTCTATTCCATTCGGTTTAGAATTTTATAAAATATTTTTTCAAATGTTATTCAATATTGTTAGTATTTTTTGTTTCAATTCTACACAGTAAGTTTTCTGAATTGACCTAGTACAATTCATATTTCAAAATTCTGAAACGTTTTGATTGGAAAATGTAATAATTATGTTTCAAATCGATGTTCCTTTTGGTAAAAACAGGATGAATGATGTCAAAAAACCGTCCGTATAAAGATGATGACCAAATTTTTTTCAATCGTTTTTAAAGATGACCTTGTGTTCGAAAATTCATTAGATAAAGGGCAATCAGGGTTTAGAACTTTTTTTTTTCAAAATCAATCAGATTGTAACCAATTTTTTCAGTACGAGAGCTAGAGAAATTTGAAATTTTTAATTCTATAGTTTCCGCAACATTCGAATCGCATTTTCCATGGGTATTTGGTTCACAGTCATACACCTAAATCTGAAGATGCAAAAAAAAGTGATGATTAGTGAAGAATAAAAAACGACTGAGATAAGTGTAAAACAACATTTACCCCGCCCTTTAGAAAATATTTCAAGGTTTCACAAAGAGGTATAAAAGAATAAGGAGTGAATGAGAAAAATCAGTTCTTGGTAGCAATGGATCTTGAACAAAGAATTAAGGCTTATCGCTTTGTTGCCTATTCGGCTGTTACTTTCTCAGTCGTTGCCGTTCTTTCGGTATGCGTCACCTTGCCAATGGTGTACAACTATGTTCACCATGTCAAGAGAACCATGCACGCTGAGATCAACTTCTGCAAAGGATCCGCCAAGGATATCTGGTCTGAGGTCAATCATTTGAAGAACATCCCATCTGGAAACAGAACCGCCCGTCAAACTGGATACGATGCTGGAGTTACCGGAGGATCAGCCTCTGCCGGAGGATGCGACGCTTGCTGCTTGCCAGGAGCAGCCGGACCAGCAGGAACCCCAGGAAAGCCAGGAAGACCAGGAAAGCCAGGAGCACCAGGACTCCCAGGAAACCCAGGAAGACCACCACAACAACCATGCGAGCCAGTCACCCCACCACCATGCAGCCCATGCCCACAAGGACCACCAGGACCACCAGGACCACCAGGACCAGCTGGAGATGCCGGATCTAACGGAAACCCAGGAGCCCCAGGAAACGACGGAGCCCCAGGAGCCCCAGGAAACCCAGGACCATCAGGACCAAACGGAAACCCAGGAGCACCAGGAGCCCCAGGACAACCAGGACAAGACGCCCCATCTGAGCCAATCACTCCAGGAGCACCAGGACCAGCTGGACCAGCCGGACCACAAGGACCACCAGGACAACCAGGACAACCAGGAAATGACGGACAACCAGGAGCTCCAGGACCATCAGGACCAAACGGAAACCCAGGAGCACCAGGACAAGACGGAAACCCAGGAGCCCCAGGACAAGCTGGACAACCAGGAGGAGCTGGAGAGAGAGGAATCTGTCCAAAGTATGTTTATTATTTCATTTTCAATATCTTTCTAATTCAACTCCTCATTTCAGATACTGCGCCATCGACGGAGGAGTCTTCTTCGAGGATGGAACCCGCCGTTAAGCTGTTTTCATTATTTTTCAAACAAAATAAAATATTCTCATTTCATATTTGTTTTGCGTGAAAACATTTCATAGAAACAGGAAAATAATTCTTAGAAACAAAAAGAATTACGCAATTATTTTCTGGGTGGAAAACGTCAATGATACCTGAAAAAAATATGCAGCAGCTGATTTTTCAATAAAAAGAGTGAAAGTGTCGATTTTTATTATTATGAAGTGATCCTTTTTTTTACGTTGGCGAAAGTATTGTTTCCTCTTTATTTTTCAGTAGTACTGTATCTTTAGGGTGTGAAGTATACGGTATAGAATTGAAACACGTCAACACCTAAAGTGCGTCAGCAAAGCGTTGCCTTTGCGCAGTCTTCTCAGTTCAACGTCTGCGGGATCAATCGATTGCTTTTAGACGACGTGGAAGGCTCTTAATTCATGCTTTTCTCAAATTTTTTTTGAAAATTTTCTGTTAACAAAATTTCTTAAATTTTTCCAGGGTATTTTTCACCAAGCAAAGATGGAAGACACTGAAAAAACAAACGATAAGTCTATTGAAGAACGGGTACATCAACAATTGATTTATAAAGTTGGTTTTAATTTGTTTAAATAAGTACATACATTGAAAATGCCAAAAAATTCAGGATAATCGAATAATCGATTTAAACAATGTTATTCTTGACAAAGAACGTCAAATTTTGGACCTTCAAGAGAGGGTAAAAGAGCAGGGAGAGGTGGCAAATGTGAAGAATCAAGCGATGAGAATTGTACAGCAAAAGTTTGAGGAAATGCACAAGGAACGGAAAGATATGGCAACTGAGACTGATTTGAGCTTAGTTGGGAATTTGGGGACAGCTAGTTCAGTGCCATCTACTTCATATTCCAGAAATGATCGTAGGGCTCGAAGTAGCTCTCCGGGCCATGTGATTGCAAACAGAAGTGAGTTTTCTTCGAAATTAGTGAAACTGTTCTTTTTTTTAATGGGAAAGAACAAATTCCAATCTGTCTTCAAATAAAGCTTCCAATTTTTCAAAAACACCAAAAACAATTAACTTTCCAAACATTTCCATCTTTTTCCGTTTCTGCAAAACAATATAGAATCTTAATGTTTTCAGAAGGAATTTCTACTGGAACCTTTTCCCCGCCACCAATCGATCCACCAATTGACAAAGATTCTCGATTCGGACATGAACTTCCCGATGTAGACGGCTTAAACCTCAGCAAAAAATATAGAAAACGTGTGACTTTCGACCTCCCACCATCAGCACGCCCAGGATCTGCCGGAGAATTGGTCACAGCTTTAACAGAAGCTTCTTTCGAAAATGAAGCACTTCGGAAACAAGTAGAAGATTTGAATTTTGCTGTGGAAACGATGAAAGAACAGTATGAAAGAGAGATTGAGAAATATACAAAAGAGGCGAAGACTGCCGGATTGAAGGCCAGAGTTGTAGCCACTGCAAGAATCAAAGAGTTGGAAAATAGTTTGGAACTGCTTTCAAATAAATACAACGATGAAACTGATAGACGAACCGAGGAGATAGGCACCTTGAGGAATTCCAGGGATTGGGAAGTTGAGCAAAATGGACAATTGAGGGAGCAGATCAGACATTTGAAAGAAAAGGCTCATAAATTGACTGAAGAACTAGATGAAAGTGAGAAAAATAAGAGACGACTTGATGATGAAGTTGAGGAGTCAAAAAAGACAATGGAATTGATGGTTGACGATTTGTTACAAGCTGAAAATATCATAAATTTCCACGAGAACCAGAAGGATGCGATTTTTGAAGATGTCGATCGATTGAAAGATGCTATTGTTGCTCAAGATAGATTTATTGAAATCCTTGAGGCTGATATTGTTATTTATGAGCAACATATTGGATTGTTGAGAGAGTCACTGGGAGCATCGAAGGTAAGAATTTCGACAAAATAATTCATAAAAATGTCATATGACAGTGAAGTTCCTTCAAAAAACAATGTTACAACATGTATTATTTATTATGGTTTTATACAAAAGACAACCCGTAATTTTTACAGATTGACCATCGAGCACTGATTAAATCAAAAGCATTTGAAACAAAATTGTTGGCGTTGGAAAAGGAGAAGGAAATAATCGACAAGCGATCAAATGGTAAGTGTTTTGATAAATAAAAGTTAAAAAATGAAAACAACATCTTGAGGAAATAATGGGTGCATTATTTTTTTTTTTGCTGAAAAAGACAAAAAATTCACATTTTGTAAATTATGTGAGCTGTAGACGAAGTTGTAGATTGTTCCGAGCTCACGGAATTAATTGAACGAACTGTTGCTGCCTCGTTGCGATAAGAGGCTGGAAGTCCAGTTTCGGTTGCTTCATAAAGGCGGTAGTTGTAGCCGAGCTTTGGAGATTTTGTGATTGGAATGGTCTCATTTGCTCGAACGACCTAAAAATGCAAATTGTCGAAATTAAGTGAATATTAACAAGAGTTTTTATAGCTACAACTATTGTAGCTATAAAAACTTGTAGTACAATAACATGTTTTCAATTTTATTTTCGAGAAACATGGGAAAATCATATTTTTAAAAACTATTTCTGTAATCTTTTCCAAAACCTAAAAATAGTTTTTTAAAATCTGAGTTTATAAAATATATTTTTTTATTTTTCGAAAACTTCAAAATCAAAAAATACGTCTTGCTTTGAAAGTTCTAAACAATTTATGAAAGGGAATCGTTTTTATTAAAATTTTGAAACCAATGTTGAAAATTAAGCTTTTCTTATTATTGGCACGCAGACAAAAGAAACTGAAACCAAAAAAATGAATCATCATTTTTGATACTTTTTTGATAAAAAAGTACTTAAATTTATATCATTTTTTAAAATGAAAATCAGAAGTTTTTAGTTTTAAAAAATAATTTTAAATCTGGAACCGAAAATTTTCCCCCTGAATTTTAGTGCTATTTTTAAATAACATAAATTGAAACGACCCAAATAACTGAAAAATATTATCTTTAGAAAAATCTTCATTTTTTCGTAATAAAAACTCACATCACAATGACAACCGGCACAATAGTAGCTTCGGCGTTTCAAACAGCAATAAAATCCACATGGAAAACAAAAAATCGCATATAAAATCGCTCTCCAACTGAATCGACTTTTCACTTGTTTTTGAGCACAAGCTGGACAGGTTGATGAAACAGAATTGGCCATTTTTGTTGTTGATGTTAACCCTCCGAAAAAGGTTATCAATATCACAATTAATCACGATTAATAGACAAACAAGAAATGTGATTCTATTGATTTTTGAGAGAAATTGACATAATTGATACACGAAGCGATGAAATAAATGTTTGGGGAGGGGGGGATGCCAAACAATAGTCACCCACAACGTGTTGTTCAAAAAATGAATTTGAAAAATTGAGAGATAAAAGGAAGTGAAGAGAGTGGGTGTTTACAACTAGACCAGCTATGGAGAGGTTAGAAGGGGAATGTTTTAGTGCAAAAATACAGCATTAATTTTTTTCCGGGGGCTGATTGTGAGAGTTGTTTGTTTGTTCAGTGGTTTTTTGTATTGAATCAGTATTTAAAACTTTTAAAAAAGATAAATTGGTTGGTGAATCATGGAATAAAATGAAATTATAGTTTAAGAAGGTTCTAGAAGTTGATTCACACTACCGTATAAGTAACACCATGTCTTTAAGAAAAACCAAACAGTTTTGGGTATTTTTATAAAACAAAATTGACTAAATAGTATCCTTAAAAAGGTCAAATAGTATCCTTAAAAACAGAATTTCCTATAAATTCTTTTTGTTTAACCGGAAGCAAACCGTTTTCCAGCCTAAGAGACAGAAAAAAACAAAACAAAAGAAAAACTCATAAAAAACTATGACAACGTTTATAACCCCTTTTTGCAGTTTTGAGAATAATGTTGCGACATTAAATTTTATAGTAGATCAAGTTTAAGGTTACAGTATATTTACGAATGTGTCGTTTGTTTTTTTTTTGAAAGGTATTAAGTTAACGAAGATTATCTTTTTTTTCAGAGGATCGCTTGAAAACAAAAGCATTGGACAAGAAATGTCGGGTTTTGGTTGAGCAAAATGAGCAATTGATGGCGAAATTATGCGAGTTGGAAATGAGCGGAACAATTAATGGAGAGCTGAAAGAGAAGACGGAAATATTAGAAGAGCAGGTTCGGCAGGTATTCATGAAAAAACAAAAAGGGAAAATAAATTGTGTTAATATACATAATTTCAGATTTCGGAAGCATTAGAATCTGAAAGAGATGTTAGCCAGAAGTTAAGAGAGGCAAAGGAAGCTATTGAAGCACGGAACATCCAGATTTCGAGAGAATCGGAAAGTGTTCAAAGAGAAGCGGAAAATTCTCAGGAATCGATTCCGAGTGAGAAAAATGAGAATAATTAAAAGTTTTAATGAAATCCTTCAAAAATTGCAGAATTGAATGATGTTCAAAATGAACTAGAAGCGGTGAAACAAAGCTTCGAAGCGGCAATGGAAGAACTAGAGGAATTGCGAGCGGCGAACTTTGAACTGCAGATGAATGTTCATGAAGCGAATAGGAATGTTGAGAAGTATGTTTAAAATTATTAGGAAAATGTTGAAAATAAAAACAAGATTTATTTCAGAGTTACATCCCAACATGATCAGCTGAAACAAAAGAATGAGGAGATGGAAGGAATAGTAGAAGAGAAAGAAGAAGAATTGAAACAATGTGTATTTGATATAGAACAATTGGTTGGACAGAATGAAGCATTGAGAGTAGATCTGGATTCAGCGAGATTTGGATTGAAAGAAGCTGAAGAGGTGCAAGAGCAAGTTCGACAATTGAAACAACAACTCGATCGACAGGAAGAATTGGCCAGGCAACAGTATGAAGACGCATGTAGACGTTTGGAAGAAGAACCAATCACTGATAGAAAAAGTTCGATGGAAGTTCAACATGAGCAATATATTCTGGCGTTTGAAAGAAAAGTTGAGAAATTGGAAAAGGAGCTGGAAGACGGTAAACAAGAGAAGAGAAAATTGAAAATGGCGGTAAAGCAGTTGAAAGAGAAGTTGGAAGCTGCTAAGGAGCCGGAACAAGTGGTGGAAAAGGTTCAAGCGGAGGCCCTTCAAACTGCACCTTCACCACAAGAGGAGAATAAATCGGAAGATCTGAAGAAAAGAATAGATGAGCTTGAGATGGAGAATAAGTTGTCAGGAGAATTGAATATTGAACTAGGAAGAGCGATGCTAGAAATGGAAGAACAAATCGAAGTATTACTCAACAAGGAACAAGAAGTGAAAACAGAAGAGACCAATCAGATTGAACTGCAACTTCATGGAATGCTTGTTGAAGAAATGACAGCTCAGATTGAAGATCTTAACAAGAAGATCGAAATTATGGAAGAGGAAAAACAAAAGGAAGGAGAAGCCCACAAAGAGCAAGAAAATCGACTTTTGCACAACATGGCAGAGTTTGAAATTGCGCGAAAAGATGAGCTAGAAGAGAGTAATAAGATCCATCAGGAAGAGGTTAGAAAGTTGTCAATACAACTGGAGGATGCTAGGAGGGAGATATTGGATTTAGATGTGAAGTTGAAGGAAAAGGTGGATGAATTGGAACAAGTTAAAGAAGAGGAAATTCAAAGACCTTTTGATGTTGAAGTTCAAGAAAATTCTGAAACACCTTCGGAGCATGTGGAAACAAACCTTGTTCAAGAGAATCAATTGCTTAGAGAGTGTGTCAACGAATCGAATAGAGTACATTCGGATGTTTCGAGGGATATGGAGAAGCTTATTGAGTTGAAAGAAGAGCTGGAAATTGCAGTAAATGCATTGAAAGGAGAAATTTGGACATTGAATGGACAACTAAAGGAGTCAATTCTTGATCGAGAACAATTGGAATTCAAGGTTTCGGAGTTGGATTCGGCGGTTGAGAAGGAGAAAAAACGAGCGATTGGGTTAGATGCTGATCTTCAAGAGCAGATTGATTTGACAGATCGAGCTTTGAGAAGAGCAGCGGAAGCAGAGAACGATTCGAACAGAAGGTTGGCAGAGTGCTTGGAAATGGAGGAGAGAAGGTGAGTATTATGTTAGAATACGATGCTTATATTTTATTTTCAAAAGAAAACAATTCTTCAAAATAATCATTGTGAGAACTCTCGCTAATAATCCTGCATCTCTTCAAAAACTCATTTTTATAGAGAAACTGTTGAAAAAGCGTATGCAAGTCTAACGGAGTACTACAATCAGCTTCAAACAGCGTATAACGGTATCTATGCTCAATTGGCAGCTCTGAAACAAGATGAAAACGCTCAAACATCGATTGAAGCTCCAACAACGTCGAGTGCTCCAAGTGTGAGCTATGCTGAAATTGAAATTGCGATTGATAGTTTGTTTGCGGTATCCTGTTCGCAATGGATTTTCAAATTTCAATCAATTGATTTTCAGACACTACAAATTATTCAAAACGCCTCGGAACATCAAACAAGTCATCAGAAATTGTTGTCTATTTTGGAAAAAGTTCGAAAATTGGTGCTAGAAGTTGAAGAGACGAGAAACGCGTTGATGGAACAAAGGAAAATTAGTGATGAGTTGCAGAAGAGACTTGAAGTGGTAGAAGAGGGGCAAGGTACGCTGATTGGAAAGGAACGAATGGAACAGTTGGAAGGAGAAGTTGAATGGAAAGAATTAGAATGTGAAGGATTAAAGAGGAGAATTGATGAGGTGAGTTTATGGCAAATTATTTATTTTAACGCTTTTAATGAAATTTTAAAACATAAAACATACATAAGAGTAAAACAAACATTCAATTACATATCTCGAAATGTTTTAGAAGTTATTTTAAAATTTAAATTGAGTTAAAGAAAAAACCATTAGTTTTCTTAAAATTCCAAAGTCCAATGTTTTGTTTTCAGCTCGAAAAAGCCCTAGATGTCATTGCTGAAAAGGCCAACGAAGATGAAGGTAAGTATTTTATTTTGAAATTTTCGGTCCGCACTTCTTTTCTTTCTACTTCTTCCTTTTGTGCTTTGACTATCAGCTTTGCTATCATCCTAAACCACAGGGCTCGGAACATTTTTCGGAACAAATTTAGAAACTGATACATTTGCGGAAAACAAAAACTAACGTTTAAATTTCGATTATAGTCTTAGTGTTTTTTGTTCAGTTGAATTTTGTTTTTGTCGTGCACCGTTGATTACATATTTAAAAAAATACGAAACAATTTAATCTGAAAAGAGTCCTGTGGAATAGGACAGATATGCATTGCAGCTGCAACTGTCAATCGACTGTCCATGGAACTCGCGATTTTAGCGGCAAAGCTGACAACACGACAAGCAGATGTTGATTCATTGTTCCGAACAAATGCAGAATTGGCACATACGAATGTAAGGCTGCAGAATGGAGTGGATGAGATGGAAGAGGTTTTAAAGGTAATATTATTCTCTGCAAGTTTCGAATTTATATTTAAATTTGTTTCAGGAAAAGGAGGTTCTGGAAAAGAAGGTTAAGGAATTGGAGGAGCAGGTGGAAGCGTTGAAGAAAGAACTGAAACTAAGGGAAGGAAGTGTTGCTTATGAGATGGATGTTCAAAGATTGAGAGAACGAATTGTGAGTCTAGAAGATCAGAATGAAAAGTTGATGAAAAAGGATAAGGAACACGAAAACAACGAAATCCAGAGATTGACAAACATTGAGAAAATCTTAAACAATCGAATATTAGCCCTTGAAGATCAGAACTTGGAGCTTGAGGAGCGGTTACAAGATGCAGAAGATGAGATGTTGGAGACAAAGAAGAAGCACGCGGTCGAACCTACAGAGCCACACGTTGATAAATCAGAACTAGACATTCTTAGTAGGCGAGTTTCAACACTTGAAAAAGAGAATTTGGAACTGGAGGAAAGACTTCAAGAAGCGCAGGATGAGATTCTCGAAGCTAAGAAAACATCGAAGAAAGAAACACAGCAGTCAGAAGATTGGGGATGGGGAGAAGAACACCAGGAACAAAATCACGATGACGAAGACATTGAACGACTCAAAAACATCGAAAAACTCCTAAATAATCGGATTTTGGCCCTTGAAGATCAACACTTGGAATTGGAGGAGAGACTTCAAGAAGCTCAGGATGAAATTTTAGAGGCGAAGAGAGAAGCAACTACAACATCTGAAACACTTGTTAAATCTACGGAGCATCGGGATGAAATAGAACAGCTTAACGAACGAATTTCAACACTGGAGGAACAAAATCTAGAGCTTCAAGACGAGATACTCGAAGCTAAGAAAGCGTCAAAGATTCAACAGTCGGAAGATTGGGGATGGGGTCAAGAAAAACAGGAAAATAGCGATGACGCGGAAATTGAACGACTCAAAAATATCGAAAAAATCCTAAACAATCGGATTTTGGCCCTTGAGGATCAGAGCTTGGAATTGGAGGAGAGACTGCAAGAAGCACAGGATGAGATTCTAGAGGCAAAGAAAACCACGAAGACGCAAAACTCGGAAGACTGGGGATGGGGTCAGGAAGAAGGAAGCTCTACCATGGAAGAAACGAAGAAAGAAGTTGAAAGATTGACAAATGTTGAAAAAATTCTGAATGATCGTATTTTGGCACTAGAAGAACGGAACCAAGAATTGGAAGCAAAAACCGAACAACCGAACGAAGAATGGGGATGGGGAGAAGAAAACCAGCAGAAATCTGAAAATTCTGATGGAGAAGTAGAGAGGCTCAAGGACATTGAAAAAATCCTAAACAATCGAATTTCATCACTTGAGGATCGGAACTTGGAGCTGGAGGAAAAACTTCAAGAAGCACAAGATGAGCTTCTCGACGTTAAAAAAGAACAAACAGCTCAACAACCGAAACCAGAGGAAGAGATTGAAAGATTGCAATTGGTTGAAGCATCGTTTTCGGAGAAGATAACTGCGATGAATGGCGAGCAGAACGAGTTGAAAGGACTGCTTAAAATGGCTGAAGAAGCGTTATTGAAAGAGCAGGAAAGGGTAATTAAATGTTATTGAATATTATCGATAAAATTTTGTATTTTACAGTACGATGAATTGGAACGGAATCATCAATCGACTAGTGGAATTAATGAACAATTGCAACAGTTACAAAGTGTTGAAATATCGTTGGCTGGGCAGATTAGTAGACTGGAAGGAGAGAAAAGAGAGTTAATGGGATTGTTGAAAGCGGCTGAAGAGGCTTTGGTCAATGAACAAGAAAAGGCGAGTTTTTTAAAAATTACCTATTTACAATGATAGTGCTATTTAACTAATCACAATTTTTGGCTTGACATTACATACGTATTTATTCCGAACATGTCTTATTATTATGTGTTTACATTTCTTGAAAAGTGTTTAAAATTTAAATTTTTCCAGTATGATGAATTGGAGAAAAAACATCAAGAAGCTCCTAATCAAAAAGCTGATGAAGAATGGGGATGGGGTGAAGAAGAGAAAGAATCGGACGAGATGAGCATTTTGAAAAAAGAGTTGGAAGAACAAAAGGAAAAGGTACTAATAATCAAGTTTAAAACGGAATAATTACTAAATTAATACTTTCCAGAACTCTAAGATTCAAAACGATCACGAAGAAAAAGTGTTTAAGTTGAAAAAATTATTAGAAGAAGCTGAAGAAAGTATGGAAGAAGCAGAGCAAAGTCTTGAAATGGCGAGAAAAGAAGCTGATGGGAAAAAACAACAGGCTGAGGAAAATAAGAAGTTGAAAGAAGAGTTGAAAAGTGTTTATGAAACGATGGATGAGCTGAAATCGGCTCTGGAAACGGATCAAGTAGAGATGAGGAATATGAAGCAGAAGGTTGAGGAATTAGAGAAAAATTCGATGCAAAATGATGAATGGAATGATGATGGTTGGGGTGAGAATGACCAAAGGAATAATAAGCAGGTGGTAGAGGAATTAGAAAAAAGAGATGAAGTCATTGCAAGGTTAGGAGAAGAGCTATCGGAGGTACAAGATGAACTGTTGAAGATGAATCAGAAGAGTTCAGACGAAGATAATAAAACACAGGAGTTTGAAAAGCTGCAAAAGAATATGGAAAGAGTTTTGGAGCAGAATGAGCTATTAAAAGATTCAGAAGGTAGACTGATCGACCAAGCTGACGATTTTGCGACAAAAATGGAGGAGTATAAGGAAAAATGTGAAAAATTGACGAAGGTTGTCGATGAATTGGAACAAAAGTTGGGTGCTGGGACAGAAGAGAGCGCAAAGACCAATAACGAAATGTTTGCATTGAGGTGCGTGTTTTAAAATTTTTGATATTGGTTATCCTAATTTGAAGAAATTACATAAGAAACGGGAGAACCCGAAAATCCATTATAGTTCATTTCGTAGATTTTATAATAGAATTTCCAAGCGTTTTATTTTTTACCTGACATAGTTAGAAACATATCAAGTGTCGAATTTAACGTTAGAGCGAAACTTTCGATTAAAGAGATTTTGGATCCCAAAAATCATTTTACGGTATTTATGAGTGTATTTTTCGAGAATCCAGTTTCCTTTTTAAAAAAATCAATTTTTGTTTCAGATCTCAGCTTCAAATCATCGAAAACGAAGTTCGGAAGCAAAGTGCAACAATTTCTGCCAGAGATGGAAAGATACTAGAATTTGAAAAACAACTATCGGTTCAAAGTCAAATTATTGCAGAAATGGAAGACAAACTGAAAAATAGCGAGAAGGTAAATATTCAAAGATCTTCCCTTATATAATATATTTTTCAGCACCGTAAAGCTTTAACGGTTGAACTGCAGAGACGAAGGACAGGAACTAGCAGCAGTACTATAGCAGCTTCGAGACCATCAAGCAGACTTTCAACATCCTCGAGAGCATCTGCAGTTTCACACTCAATTTTGGGAGCGGAAATCCCAGAACCTGTTGAAACTCCTGTTCCTATTCAGTCTGTGGGATCAGCTTTTGATGTAGTTTCACCTCAGGGATCTCTTGAGCCACTGAGAAGAAGAAATAAATAAAATAATAAAATATGTGATTATTGAAAGTTGTTGAAAAATGCCAAATTTTATTGTATTTATATGGGTTATGTTTTTGAGAGTTTATCGGTTGTTTTGTAAAACGAAATAGTTCTTTATTATTATTTTATTACGCAGTATATATTATTGTGATTAGATATTAAAGTTTTCTTGTATAATTAATAAATGCTAATCAAATTTTTCAGTTTTCTCAAAAAAAATCGAAAAATTCTAAAGGGACATGGATTTAATAATGAACTTGGTTTCATAGCGAAAGTTACGGTTTAAAGGTGCACAACAGTCAAGTTTATTAATGGTCATGAAGCGAATGGCGGTGTCACTGTAACGGGCGGCGATTGGCCTAAAATTTGAATTATTTTTTAGCATTAAAACTTCATTTTTTTCAATTTCAGAAGACGAATTTTTTGAAATTTATTTTTTCCAGATACAATTTCTCTTTCGGGTTGCTGATAATTCTTCATTTTTCTTGAATTGGACTTTGTTGAAGAATAGAAAATGGGAAAGAAAAATAAGGTAGACAAAAAATTGGTGAGAGACGATGAAAATCTTTTGTATTTAATGTTCTACGTTTATAGTCTGTTTCTTCGGGTGCTCCGGTGATTCCTGATGTTTCAAAAGTTTTAACAGTAGGACAAGAGGTTGAAATCATCGATAAATCTATGTTCATGGATGACAAAGATAAACTGCCGTTGGTAGCGCTTCTGGAAAGATCAAGAACGGGTAAGACGGTATCCAAAATATACTATTTTAAGTAATTTCCAGATGCTTTTCTAGATTCCCCTCAAGAACGGGTTCATTTCCTTTTGTCGATGTTGGAAAGAAAGAACGCTGAAGTGGAGTGTGCAAAGAAAGTGATTGACGCTTTGAAGAAGGAGGATATCGATAAATTGAAATTGGTAATATATACTTATATAGTTATATAAAAAGTATAGAAAATAATTTTATAAATCTGAAAGTCATTGCAGGAAGCAGAAGTCTCTAAAAACGCTGCGGATGCGCTTACGGAACAAGTGAAAATTCTGGAGTTAGCTTACAATGAGTCGTCGAATGAAATAAGGAATCTCAAGGAGACCATTTTGAGCAAAGATGAAATTCATATTGATTCGTTGTCAAGTTCGAACGAGGAAGGTTTCCAAGATAGTGAAACGTTGAAAATGGAATTGGAGAAGGCTAATCGAGAATTGCTTCAAATTGAAGAGAAACATGCTGCCACACTAGCTTTGCTAGAGAAGTGTCAAACAGAAAGTGAGATGGCTAAGGAGGAAGCTTCAAAGTTTCATTTGGAAGAAATCGAACATTTGAATGAGAGCTTGAAAATTACTAGATCTGAGATTGAAACGCGTGAAGTTTTGAACCAAGATCTTCAAAAGGAACTAACTCAGTTGAAGAACAAAATCGTCGCCTTCGAATCTGATAGTTCAGTAGAAAAATCTCAATTGGTTTACGAAAAGAATGAATTTGAGAAAAAATGGCAAAGTGTTCTTGATGAATCCAAAATAGCCCGAGAATCGGCTTCAGAAAAGTACTCGATGGTTGAAAACGATTTGAAGAAGGCACAAAAGGAATGCGAAGAATTGAAGACAATGTTTGAAAGAAAAGTGGATGCTCTTACTTCTGATGTTTTGAACATCAGAGGTGAATTCAACTTTGTGAAACATGAATTGGAGAGTGCGCGTAAGGAAAACAAGAATCTGAAAAATTCTCTCGACATGCTTCAACGTCAAAAAGAGACTGCCACCAGAGCCGGCGCGAGTTTCGAAGAGCGTCTACGCAGTTTGCAAGGAGAACATGAAAAACTTCGACAACAACACTCGGCCGATAATGATCTTCAGATTCAATTGGATAAATCACTTTCCGATTTGAGTAACTTGAACGTGGCGCTTTCCAATTCAACAGATGAAAGAAACAAAATAGTTGAAAGTATGAAAGAATTGAATTCCAAATTGGAAGCCGCGGATGAGCAAAATAACTCCTTATCAGAAAAATTGAAAGAAGTTGTTGCTGCCGAAAAGGACGTTTCTGAAAAGTATGCGAAGCTTCAATTGGATTTGAAACGAAAAAATGAGTCTGAGAAGAAATCGTTTAAAAAGCATAAAAACGAACGGAAAGCATTGGAAGACAAATTGAAGGCGAAAGAAACTGAACTCGGAGTTTGTAAAATCAATCTATCAAATTTGGAAACGAGTTTGAAATCTCATGAAGATGAATGTTCCATCTTCTCAAAACGAATTTTGGATCTTGAATCCGAATTGGAAACAACTAAGAAACTTGCTGAAAGCGCTGTAAACCTTGAAGATCAGCTAAAAACGTCTTCTAACAAGTGATTTTCATAGATTTTTATTTAACAATAAGATTCAATTTCAGGGTGGAAACGCTTGAATCTCGAATCGAAATCATCCAATCATCAGCCGAGCTTCAGCAAAAACGATGGGAAGATGATCTGACGTCGACGAGAAAAAAGTTGGCTGAATCCGAATCCTTGGTTCTACTTGAAAAGGAAAATAACAAGAAAATGTTTGGCGAGGCGGAAGAGTTTAAAACGTCAATCGAAAAATTAAGTGCGGAACTCGAAAGCCTAAAAAAAGCTGATGAAGCGAGATCGAACGAGCTGGAACAGGTCAAAGCTGAAAATATCAGGTCCGATTATTTTTTTGTTTATGTGGTTTTCATTTTTGGATTTTCAGGCTAATTCCTTTTGAGAGAAGTGCTCAGTACCTCATAGAACAAAAAGAAAATGTTGAAGCCAGTTTGAAAGCGAATTTTGAGGATCGTCTCCAAAAATTGAAAGAAGCTGAAGCAAAGGTCAACGACAAAGAAGATGAACTGAAAAGTTCGATTGAGTTGAAGACCAAGGTCGAAGAATTACAAGAGACGTTAGTCGCGGAAAGAAGTAAATTTGAAGTTGTTCAAAAAATTTTGGAGGAAGAACGAAAGAAGTTGGAGCTGAAAGGAAAAGAAGCAATTAGGTACATAAAATTAATTTTGTGTTATGGGACTAATTTTGAACAATAAACGATAAAATACTGGAAAAAAAAGATGAAAACACTAAGCTTCAGAAAAATTATTTCCAGTATTTTTTCCAAATCGTAATCTTAGCCCCCTCAAAAAAAAACTTTTTAAATGTATTTTCAGTCTTTCTGACGACTTCGAACATCACAAAAAGTCTGCCCAGGCCGAAAGGAAGATGATTGAAACGGAGCTTTTTGCATCGAGACAAAAGTTGAGAGATGCTGAGCAGAGAGTTGATGATTTGAAAAATAATGTGACCTTGGAAGCGAGAAAGTTGGAGGTTCTCAGTAGCAATCATGAAGAAGAGGTGAAGCAATACAAAACACGTATGGCGGAGGCTCAAAGAACAATAGACGAACTGGAGCATTCTAATAAGTTGACGAAAGAAAGTGTTCAAAAAAGCGTTCAAAATCAACAGCCAGACAAACAATTGTTAGATACGTTGAGGTATTGCAAAAAATAGTTCTCCTTTCTATTACTCATTTTTAGTGATCTCCAAGCAGAGCTCAAATCGTCTCTCCAGAAAGAGGTTCTATTCATAAAAGAAAAAAAGGTTTTGGAGGATGAAATGGCTTCATTGAAACAACAACTGGATGATTATGATTCGAAATGTTCCAACATTCGCAATCTTGAAGCGGAAAAGGTGAAGTTGGAGTCCCGTATTGAAGAAATTCAAAGAGGAGCTTCCAACAGACAAAAGAGGTTGGAAGATGAGATCAATACGAGTAGACAACAACTCGCACAGTCTGAAAGTTTGGTTGACGATCTGAAAATTCGGAATTCGAAGTAAGTTATCGAGGTGATGTCCTGGTTTATAATATTTTTGTGTAGGGTTGGTCAATTGGAGAGCAAAATTCTACAAATTCAGCTCATTAACAACGAAAAGGTTGAAAAATTGGAAACTGATCTCAAGGAATCCGTGGATAAGTTGAAAGCTTTCCAGGAGGAAAGAGCCGCTGAAAAAGAGACGTAAGATGCTATTGTGCTGGTTTTAATCAGTGTTTTTAATTTTTAAAATTCAGAATTTCCAAGCTTGAAACAACGATTAAAGAGAAAGAATCCGTTTCATTCTCTATGGAGGAAAGAAGTAGATTGGTTGAAGATCTCGAAACGTTGAGAAAGCAGTTCGATGAAGCTCAAAACGTGGCCAGGATGAAAGATTTGGAGCTGGTGAAAGTTGTTCAACTCGAGACCGAGGTTGGGAAACTCCGTCAGGCATTGGAGAAAACCAAGTTGAGAACTTCATCGGTTAGTTGGAAATATTGTGTCAATGGAAATTAAATAAATTACAGGCGAGTTCAATAGAAATACTGACTCCTGAGAGCACAGTTGTCCAAGTCGACGCAAGAAATTTGGAATCCATAATCAACGTGAATCCCGATGAGATTGTTGAACCAGTTCCATTCGAACTGTCCATTGACTGGATGCATCAAACGGTCCGCCGTATGCAATATCTTAGACACTCGTCCCCATTCCCACTGTACCCATTCATCCGATACATTTTCGCCTTTTATATAATTATATTGCACATTATTCTGTTCTGGTAATATTTTTCAGTTTATGCAAAAATTATCTATTCGTAATATTTTCATGTCGTATATTGAATTTTTCTAAATCCTTATATATTTTTTCCAAATAGATTTTTTTGCACCTGAATATTATTTCCTGTTTGTTCCTGTAATTAACACCCATTCTAATCATGTTATTTGTTGTGTTTCTTGTGATCTAATAAATATGTTTCTGGAATAGAATTCAAACGATCTTTCACATTTTCTTGCCACAACTTATTCGTTTCTCTTTGTGTTCTACTCGTCTGAACTTCTGATCGAATGTGAATGATGAAAAGATAAGGATTGACCATCATATTGACCGACGGAATGGTGGACAAGTGCACAGCACAAAAGAAAAACAATATTTAATTGGGAAGTCGTTGATTGACTGGTCAAATCAATATTTTCCTAATAATGCTTAATTAATGATCATAAGTGTTCATTAACCGAATTGATGACAAACTGACAGGGAAGTACAACAACAATGGAATTGCGTGGGCCTGGTCATTGGGCGAAACGTTTTCTTTCATTATGGGGAGGAGAGTATAAAAGGATTGATACAAGTTTTTCGATCAATCATTCCTATCAGTTTTTCGCCATCATTTTTATTTTGTTCACATGTCTTTATTTTTAAATTCAATTTTTGTGAAATTCCATTCTATCTTTTTTTCAGAAAAACAAAAATGAAATTAATATTCTTGCTGGCAGTGGTAATAGTTGCAGCTTATGCTCAAGGAGCACCTGGAAGCTTTGGTGGATCTGATGCCGGAGCTGGAATCGGAGGTTCTGGTGGTTGGGGTGGATCTGGAGGCGGATCAGGAGGAGCTGGTGGATGGGGAGGAGCTGGCGGAGAATCACAAGGTGGAGAGCAAGCCGGAGGAAAAAGAGGTGGTGGAGGAGCACGAGGTGGATCGGGAGGATCAGGAAAATCGCAAGGTGGACAACAAGGAGGATGGGGAGGATCAGGAGATTCACAAGGAGGATGGAGTGGTTCGCAAGGTGGAGCTGGTGGAGGAGCAGGTGGGTCACAAGGCGGATGGGGTGGAGAACAAGGAGGACGCGGTGAAGGTGCTGCTGCTAACGGTGGAGGATGGGGAGGATCCCGAGGAGGACAAGGAGGAAGTGGTGGTGGCGCTAGCGATGGTCAAGGGGGATGGGGTGGATCGCAAGGAGGATCTCAAGGAGGGCAAGGAGGATGGGGAGGACAACAAGGAGGACAACAAGGAGGACAGGGAGGCTTTGGAGGACAACAAGGAGGACAAGGAGGCTTTGGAGGACAACAAGGAGGACAAGGAGGATTTGGAGGACAACAAGGTGGTCGTGGTGGCGGTGGCGGACAAGGTGGATGGGGTGAACAAGGAGGACAACAAGGAGGACAACAAGGAGGACAACAAGGAGGACGAGGAGGATGGGGTGGCCAAGGAGGCAAGTGTTTTTTTTTAATTTTAAAATGTAGTCTCAAAACTATTACTGAAGCCTTAAAGCTGATAAAATGATGATAGAAACGGGTTTTCTTGTATATCTAGTCAATGTATATCTAGTCAAAAGTGCACAGTTTTTCTTTGTGTTTTATACCTACTTTTGTTAATATTGATATCAATTCGAAAAAAATTGTACTAAGAGATCATCTTCTGGCAGGACGGCCTGATAAGTGTGTCAATTCCGCATTCCGATAAACGTTCTCTATACTTTTTTTTTCAAATTGCCCGTCATGCCATCAGTTCCTTGTTGTTTTTGAAATCTTGGGCTAATGCAAGGTTGGAATAAAAATATTTGCGTTTTTTAATGATGAAACATAACCGGAAAACTGCCTAGTCATGTATACTGTCAGCTAATTGAATCCAATTGTCTGTCAAAATTCCAAATGTCAGTCTAATTTTTGAAATTGACTATAATTAAATGCTGATAGGTTTAAAATAGCTGACAGTTTGTCTTTAAGAGCCAATTGTCCCGAAATTTTAAAATATTCTATTTTTAAGGTAACGAAGGAGGTTTTGGAGGTCGTGGAGGCGGTCGTGAAGGAGGTAAGAATTTTTCAAGTTTTTTCATCATAGATTAGAAATTCACTACCCTTAAACTTTTCATTGTAGAAGGTCCATGGGGCGGTTTTGGTGGCCGTAGAGGAGGATGGGGTGGTGAGTTTTCTAGAGTCAACACTTATATTTTTTTAAATCAAAATAAAATAAAAATTTTAGGAAATCGGTTTGGCGATCGATGGGGAGGTTTCGGAAGATATCGCAATGGATGGTGGGGTGGAAGAGGATGGTAAGAGGCTGAAAAATCTTCGAAGTCCTATCAATATTATTTTGGCGAACTCTTTTTTAAACCGGGTTATTATTTTTTTTTGTGTCTTTGCAACCTTTATTGAAATAAAAAAATCTCACAAATGAAAAATATGTGCATTTTAAAAGTTCTAGTGGAAAAAATGAGCTGAAACCACCTAGGATATAATTTTTCAAACACATTCAACCATTTTTACGTTGAATTTCACTCGGATTATATCAGAATGATCGTCGTGTAAGTTTAGATTTATTTGGAAAGAATTTATTACAAGAACATAATAATTTTGGTATCGAAATTTCTACTACATTTTTCTCTGGGACGTACAATAAAATATCTGCTGAATTTTAAACAAACTTTTTGCAATTTTTTAAAGGCAGCTTGTCAGTTAACACGATCCAAATTCAAGGCAAAAAATCAAAATTCGAATGGGAGCCCAGGTGGTCCAAAGAACAATACCAATATGTAGCCACATTCAAATAATTGTGTTTCGCGCCAATTTCGACCGCGTTTCACGGACACGCGCGCATTCAAATTTTGATTTTTTCAACTTTGGACCGCTGCCACGAGGCGTGTATTTATCGGTGTGATTTCGCATAAATTGCATTGTACTAATGAGAGAACGCTCTAATTTTTGAAACTAAAAGCAGGTAGAGTCAAATTAACTGAACAACTGTCTTTAACGACAATAAATATTGCTCTGAAAAAAATGAAAATAATTTCAATGATAACATTTTCAGATAATCCAACAAACCTGTCCAGAATTCTCAACAATGTGAATCCTTTACAATTCTTGCGCACCTCCAGATTTCTCCATTAAAGGAATCTTGTTCAAGAGAAACATTGGTGTCAGAGTAATCGACGCAATTGCCTAAAATTTCAGTTCGGAATCCAAAAAAGCACAGAAAAAAAACACATGAAAAATAGAAGGCAATTACTATTTTTCTTTGTAATGTTCAAAGATGCATGTTTCTTTCTATGTTTCTTCGCCCCTATTATTATCTTTTTATATAATTGAATATTTATTTTTGTCCTCCTTCCTTCACTCCGTTTTATGTTTTGGTTTTATAGACATATGTATTCCAGATTTTCATTTTTTTCTGTTAGTTGTTTTCATATTGATTTTCACAAATATCTCATCTTTTTACAAATATTTATAATTTCAAGATATTGAAACCAGGAACATTGTCATCGCTGCGAGTTATGAAGAATACTTATATTAGTCCTTTTTAAGGTTTTTTCATTTTAATTTATTTTTATTAATTTATTTTTGGATTTTTCATGCCTGCGGACTAGTTCTCGCTGGTGGCAACTTTTTCTAGGTCATTGTTTTGAAGCTCATTTTCTCGGCTTCTAGGTGGTTTTAGAAAATTAAAAAAACAGATTTGGAATGAGTATGAAGTCTATTTTCATCCCAGACGCATTCATTAGCTCCGTAAAGCCCCCCCCCCCCTTTAAAAAGGATGATATGGAAGTTAGAAACATGATATGGAAGTTAGAAAATTTTTTTATTGAAGTAGTTTTTTGCGAACTACTAATTTTTATTATAAAGTAATGTTTGATCATTCAGGAACACTTGCACATAACATTTTTGAAAATTAGGGCGTAGATATGTTTTAATTGCCGTTAAAAACCTGAAAAAAACTATTTTTACATTCTTAAAGATGGCGTCCCATAAATTTTTACTTCTGATTTATATTTTGAATGATAAATGCAAGAGCAAAATGAGAAATCCAACTGCATTTTTAGACAGTTTTAATACTTTTCTCTTGATTTCAATCACTGATTCAGTAGACATTTTTTTGTTTTTTTTAAAACCACTATTATGAAAACTCATTCATGTCAATTTGTTGTTTTTTTCAGTAAATCTTTAAAAAATAGGCGAAGGTCCAAGAATTATTTTTAACATGTTTTTGACATCACGTTGTTTCCACTTCTCATATCCTTCAAACTTGTTCTCCGCTCCAACTTGCAACAACTGCTCAATTGGATTTTGATTCGTCATTCATTCTTTCACCCGTCTAACAACCTGCTTCTCTTCGATCAAATCGATGAACGCGTTGATCTATCACCGTGCCTTTAACTTTTGACATTTGGAACAAGAACGAAACGAACGCATAACACTATTCAAAGGGCCATCTCCCGTGTGTCCCATATCACAATTTATATATTATTATATGTATATATTTACTGCTTATTCTTATTCTTCTCCGAATTCAATTCAATAGCCATTGTGTTGTAATCTACATAGTCAATTACACATTTTAGTTGTTGTTTTCACTTATATTATTCTGATATTTTTGTTCTATCTTTTCAAGATTCGAAAATATGCAAAAAACAGCAAGATTTTCTCATGGTGAGTATTTTTTGAGACCAATAAAAAATATTTTCAAAAATACCTAACTTTTGATCAGCCTTCGTTTTTTTTTAGGTATCGTTTAAAATAGAACATAGCATTTAATTCACAAATATTCAGTAATATGTTCCAAAATACTTAAAAGTAGTGAAATAAGCGATGATTTTAAAAAAAGGATTCATGCTTTCCGAAATTTGTAAACTGAGATTATTGCTTCTGGTGTTTCATAAGAATTGACGCAGTCAATGAGATACAGTTTAAAAGATGACATCGACGTTTTTTTTTAAAATTTTTATTCAGTTCATCATTAAATTATGCCCGCGTTCTAGTTTTCAAACTACTAATCTTTTTCTAGGTCACTTTTTTGGTCTGGATATTACATTTCCAACACATGTTCAATTTTTAAAAAAGATAAATGATGGCTACGAAGTCAGGATAATTGTTTTAAATTGGAGTAAGCTCACGATTAGTAATTCAAGGAACTCTTTTAATTTTTGCATATGGGATTTCAAGGTCGTCAAATTCGTGGCCTTGAATATCTCTAGAGTTATGAATAAAAATTTGCCAACTTCGATTTTAGTAATATAACATTGGTAAATTTGTATTCATAACTGTGGATTTAAAGGGACTGTTCACTGATTTTGGGTTTCAATTCCATTTTCATCTTCTTCGTAGTATTTGAAAATCAATAGAAGCAAAAAAATTTATCGAAATGTCCTTTTTCTAATATACGAAAAAAACATATTTACAGGTTAAGGCAGCGAAATGGCCTAACCGCTCGGCCGCGCGCGAGAGAGCATGCGAATGTGAGAGTGTTTGCAATTGTCATACCATGTCGCGCCTTATTTTCGAAATGGATGTGTTTGAGCACTAAAAAAGGAAATTTCGCAAAAAGATTTTTCTTATATAGGTTTTCAAATACTGTGAAGAAGATGAAAATGGAATAGAAATCCAAAAACAGTAAAGAATCCCTATAAGGGAGCTCATCGAGGGAAAAACTTTCGCTGAAATTACGATCTCACAATACCTTGTAAAATATTTTTTTTACATCTGTTTCAGTAAAACCCCTGTTTCAGATTAATCATCAAACGGTTTAATATTGTTTTTTAATCTCCCTTCCTTTGATTTTTATCATAAAAACTTCATTTTTTCCATTTTCAAACTCATCAATGATTAATCCAAGATTTGTTCTAAGTTACATTTAGATTACTTCTTCAGTTCTATATTTGAAACATTTTTATCCTCTAGAATTTGTTTTGAAAAGATCAAATATCTTAATTTTAATGTTATTGTTTGAATGACAAGTCTGAAAACAACGAGAATGAAAACTTTTACGAAAAAATTCCAAAAACAATGAGAGAAAAATACGTCTGAAAAAACACAATTCAAAGTAAATTATTTTTTATTCATAACATCTCGTCTTTGAAAAATCTCAAAAAAGACAAAAGAAAAAACAATAACACAATTGTCCAGAATTTTAAAATAGTTTTAGGAAATATTAAAATGTAAACAAATTCTGTTCCGTTTTTGGAAAGAAATAAATAAACGATTTGTTGGTTGTCTGTTTTTGAGATGAGAAGTTTTTAGTTAGGAAAAAATATATAAAATTTAAGGTGTCGAGTTTCAGTAAGTGATAGACAGGCGCTCTTCTTTCACTTGGTTGTTACTTTTATTTTAGTCTGTGAAAATTATTTTTTTTTTCAATTTTAATTTAACTTGAATTTCTTGATTTTTTTGACACTTGTCTTGAAAACTCAGTTCTTTTTGACAAGAGCAAGAAACATGTTTGGAACGATAAGAAAATCACGTAACACTTTTTAGAGGGATTTTCGTAATTCAAAGAATTAACTTTTCAAATATAGAAGACCTTTTATTTGAAAATTAGTAACTGAAAATTACATTTCTAGCTTCTAACATCAAATGTTGATAGTAAACAAATAAGTGGGACCCTATCTTTAAAATTAAGAAATTCCAAACGCCCCCACAACTGATTTTCGGTTCTCCTCCTTTTTTTTCTTTTTTTCTTCCGAAAGTGCACATTTATAGATGACAGAGAAAAATTAATTCAGTTCCCGGAAAAAAAACAAATTTCTCCATGTTTCTGGCTCCTAATTCACCAATAAACATAGAGACATGAATTCGGACGCTAATCTCTTTCCTCTCAAGACCTCAACACCAAAAAATCGTCGTGTTTTTGAAGAAGGCGTTAGAACATTCTGTTTTTTTTTCATTTTTTTCTTCGTTCTCAATTTGCACTCCGGCGGTTCCGTTTTTGTCTCCCCATGAGAAAAAAAGAAAGGAGAAGAAACATCAAAAGTTTTGTGTCCTCGATTTGTTAACCAGGATTTGTTTTTGTTGTTGTATTTTTTTTTGAAAGTTTCGGAAGGAAAATGTGTTTCCGTCAATTTTTGACTGGCACTCTGTCTTTAAGCAAGCTTCGCATTTTAATTTAAGAAAGTCCATCTTTTAGATACAAAATTTTACCCATCAAGATTAAGGGTTTCCAAAATCCAAAATTAAAGGTTTCCTAGTTTTTTGCACCCGAAAAGTCCCAAGAGGGCGGTGCTTCCAAGGAGGCCGAAATTTATTATGAATGGGCATTCGGTTCTTCGTTTCATCCTTTCAACTTTTTTTCAAGAGTTCGAGTACTTTTTTATTATTCAAGTCTGATTATTTGAATATTTTTTGAAGAAATTATTTATGAAAATTTTGATTTGAATCGTTAAAGATAGTGTCACACTTTACAACTTTTCTATTTTTTCTCAAACTGACGGCAATTTAAACTTGACGATAAAATAGTAATTTTTATAAAAAACCGCCCGAGTAGCACCCTCTTTATTACGGTCTTCCACACGAGACCACCACTACATTTGGCACACACCTCCCTTTAAACTTGCACTCAGAGAAATTTAAAGGAGGGTTTTACGGAGATTATGAATGCGCCTGGGATGAAAATAGGCTTCAGACTCATTCCAAATCTGTATTTAAAATTTTCTAAAACCACCTAGAAGCCGAGAAAACACGCCTCAAAACAATGGCCTAGAAAAAAGGCAACCGGCGAAAACTAGTCCGCAGGCATGAAAAGTCCAAAAAATGAAAAACAAAACATAAATTAAGATGAAAAAACATTAAAAAGGACTACTATAAGCATTCTGCATAACTATTTATTAACGAAACACGAAAAAAGCTCATAGGAAAAAGTTCGACCAGGTGGCCCTTTTTTCTAGGCCATTGTTTTGAGGCGTGTTTTCTCTTCTTTTAGGTGGTTTTAGAAAATTTTAAAAACAGATTTGGAATGAGTCTAAAGCCTATTTTCGTCCCAGACGCATTCATATTCTCCGTAAAGTCCCCCTTTAAACAATTTTCTCATGGAAATTGGTCGAATTTGAGCGAAGAAGATGGTATTGAAAAAGCCAATAAATTTAATCTACAGTACCTTTGAAACATCATTCCCAACTTAATTTTGAATTCTCATTTGTCTTCATCTGGTTCCGCTTCTTCTTCATTATTTTATTCCTCCTACACCTTCTCCACCACTCAAATACAATTTATTTACGGAAGCGTGAACAACATACGGACGACAATAAGAAAAAAAAACTTATACATTGAAACTGAAAGGAAGCAAAAAGGACAAATGAGCGGTCGGAAGGGTCAGGCCCTCCTGATTCATATAAATCTTGTTCAGACATGGGAAAAAAATGACAACACAAATATGAAAACGGAAGAAGCTCTTACTTCTTCTTCTTTTTTTATTGCTCCTTCGAATAATAGCTTCCGATGTTTTATTTATTTATTTTTTTGAGTCGAGTTGTCCAAAAGTCAATCATTTGTTTGTTGTCTTCAAAACTCAACAACTTCATAAAATTCCACCATTTTGAGGCTATTTATAGAGAAGTTTTCATTGAAATTTGGTTATCCTTCACTATTTCTTATCATTTATAGCCTCCAAAATCTTCTATTTTTCCGAATGAAAAATTTTCTGGAAGTTTGAAAATTTCGAGCCTAAATCACGATTCAAAGAATGGCTCTTTTGACCAATGTTGAGAAATCTTCCATCTCTTTCTAATGTCTTATCCGATCTTCCCAACTTCCGTCCGTAAAATCTCTGCTATTCCCAGATTTTTTTTCTTAAAAAAAGTGAAATTCAATCCTTCTCCACTTCTTCTTTTTTTTGCATAATTAGTATAGTATTCCGAAAAAAAAAAACGAAGAACTTAATTCAACAAAACTGCGATTTTTTTGTCGCTCGCCGCCAAGCCGCAATGAAAGTTTATGGCCATCGTTTTTTTCACATTGGCCCGACGCCGCGGCCCAATAAAACATAGACAATTTTAGTCGTAATGTGATTTTTCGAAGCGTTTTTTAATGGTTCCTGCGTTGTAGTGCTCTTCCCTGATATTCTGTTATTGTGTTATGTTTTTGTTGATAATTTACACACATTTTTTTTTTGACAAAACAAAAAAGTTTTACGATCTTTTTTTTCTTGATTGATGCTACATTATTATGTGAACAGATATATCTTCTCATGCACATGTGATTCTTAATGTTGTTGTTTTTGTGTCTTATTTTTAGGAACTTAGATGGTCCTCTTATTATCGGAATATCTGCTGAACCAAAACACACCATTTTTAGGAATTTTCAAAAGTTGTTTGTATCGGAAAAACCCCTGAAAAGTTAGAAAATTTAAATTTCTCTGTTTTATCGAAAAGCTAATAAGGATTGAAATCTAAGTCTAAAAAAAATCACTGTTAAAGGGTTACGGCAACTGAAAAATTACGTTTTTAAAATAAAATCTTGCTTTTTTCAGAAAACAAGAGTGTTAATTTGGTTAAACAGATTCAAATCTCTAAATTAGAAATAAAAACTAAAAAATCTATGGTCCAACAAAAACCTTAAAATTCTACAATTAAAGGTGGGGTTTACGGAGATAATAAATGTACCTTAAATGAAAATAGACTTGATTCTCATTCCAAATCTGTTTTTAAAATTTTCTAAAACCATCTAGAAGCCGAGAAAATGAGCTTTAAAACAATGGCCTAGAAAAGAGGGCCACCTGGCCGAAGTTTTTCCTATGAGCTTTTTTCGTGTTTCGTTAATAAATAGTTATGCAGAATATTTATATTAGTCCTTTTTTATTTTTTTTTTTGGATTTTTCATGCCCGCGGACTAGTTTTCGGCGGTGGCCTCTTTTTCTAGGCCATTGTTTTAAGGCGCGTTTTCTCGGCTTCTCCATTTCAACCCCCCCCCCCCTCTCCAATTTAAAAGTTTCGGCCTATAAAATTGATGTGGTCAAAGAACCCTCCTCGTGATTTTTTTGCTCATCTGGACCTCAATTTCCCTTTTTTGAGTTCACACCAAAAAAAAAACAATTCAGATGACTGCCCTTTTCCTATTCTTTGTAGAAATGTGGTTTTTTTCTCAAGAGAGGTGTGCTCTAATTGCATTCCCGTTTTTCTTCTCACCGACCAAGAAATGAAAACCATTTTTTGCTGCAAGACGTTCACATGAGAATTTGTCTTTTGAAGAATTCCTAATATGTATAATATAACTTTTGCTGATGCATAGGAAAATGGTCATAAATCAATGAAACATGAGTGCTTGTTGAATTTTATTTCATTCTATCTAAGCTTCTCATGAAGCATTTTCAAGATTTCGTGTTTCTGTTGTCCGTAAGAAAAAAGAAAAAAGAAAACTTCGATAATAGAATCAAAATATACGCTTAAAGGATGGCTTAACGGACATAATAAATGTAACTTAATTGAAAGTAGACTTCATTCTCATTCCAAATCTGTTTTTAACACTTTCTAAAACCACGTAGAAGCCGAGAAAAAGCGCCTCAAAACAATGGCCTAGAAAAAGGGGCCACCTGGCCGAACTTTTTCCTATGAGCTCTTTTCGTGTTTCGTTAATAAATATTTACGAAGAATGCTTATATTAGTCTTTTTAAAACGTTTTTTTGGATTTTTCATGCCTGCGGACTAGTTTTCGCCAGTGGCCACTTTTTCTAGGCCGTTGTTTTAAGTCGCTTTTTCTCGGCTTCTAGGTGGTTTTAGAAAATTAAAAAAACTGATTTGGAATGAGAATGAAGTCTATTTTCATCCCATGCGTATTCTTTATCTCCGTAAAGCCCTCCTTTAAAAATGTTTTTTTTTCAGATAAATTTGATTTGACACTGTGCTTTTGTGAGAAATTGCTTGTCTTTTAAAAACATTTGTATTTTCAGACATATTGTTTATAAACTTGAATGTTAAAGCGCTCAAAAAATAACATGTACGTCCCACGTACAGTCCTCCTTTAAGTGTCATGCTATCTTTAACAAAAAAATACAAATATTTCAAGCCTTTTTCTTACTTATTTTTAATATTTGCCATTCTCACGCACAACAATATACATTTTTAAAAACATGCAAAAACTTGACAAAACATACAATCATGCATAATGCCTATTGCCATCATCAAACCGTTTTTTTTTATTTCTGGCTGCATTTTTTACATGAGTCATTGATTCATTTCTCGTCGCACTCCTCTTCTCCCGTCATTGCCACATCACTCGACAGTTTAGTTTTTGAGTGCGATTGTAACCGGAGCACACTCACAAATACCTACTCTTTTTCTCTTTTCATATATAGTTTGCATGTTGTATTTGGACGGAGGGGGTTTTTTTTATTATTGTCTTGTGTTTTTTGATCAATATTCGTTTTTATGACGCCAACCCTCAGTGATTTTTATGCTTAAAATGGAGACGTTTGAACCTTTAAATTTTTTTAAAGCAGGTATTTCGTCACGTTTTTCAAGTCTCTTCTAATCAGAATTATGGAATTTATAATTGCTTTACTTTCTATGAAAATTAGTTATTTTCACAAGAATTTTCATTTTCAGGCAATATTTATATTTTTTTTAGCTTCATGTTCATTTTAACAAAATATTTACTCTGCTTTCAAAAAACCACACTTCAAAAACATAATTTTTTCGGCTTCCGGATTTTTCTGAAAATTTTATTTCGTTGTCAGGAAGTAAACAAGAAACGTATTTTTTCGAATATATACTTTTTTTCAGAATTCACAGTTTTTTTTCTAAAAGTTGGAAGAAGTATAGTAAATCTTATTAGAATGACAGTTTTTAATTTAAAATATTTTTGAATTCACTAGAGGAATTATTTACTTTTTTACACCTGAAATAAAATTTAAAACTTTATTTTTCAAAAAAAAATAAACTCTTTGATTTATACTGGAAGTATCACCTAGAAATTTGAATCTCAAAAAAAATAAAGTCTCGAGGATTGACATGAGGAATAGGTGAACCCTTGTCTTTAAAAAATCTACAGTAACCAAGCATACATATCTTTAAATTTAATTCTATAAAACCTTTCGTTCAAACAAAACAAAGTTTTATCGAAATCAAACCACACAAGAAAAAAAAAACCAACATCATCATTATCCATTCGGTGTAAATCTGTCCGTATTGTATGCGTATGTGTGGCCTCTTTATCCTTTGAACGTCTAAATGAATGAAAAAAAAAGAAAACTTGTGAATTGTGTCAATCGACCTTCATCCTCTTCGACCTTTTTGTTCAGGTCTTTTTCACCTCTTCCAAAAATATTTTGCAAAGAAAATGAATTTGTTTCTTATCAGTATCTTTTCGATTTCCGGTTTACTATATAATTTTTTAACCTCAAAGTAGTTTTTTTTGAAAAAAAATATTTATACCTCCTTGTAAATTTACAAGTGTTTGTGGGCGCGTTTTTATCATTTTCGAAAATATGACACAGATTTGAGAGAAATTGCACAAAATCCAAATATTTATCTAATGTCTTAGGTTTTTAACTTTCGATTTTTTACTTCATTTTGCACAAAACTTTTATCATTGAAATTTCTAGGACAACTTCCGAACGTCAAGTGGGATCAATTTTTGTCAGAAGCGGCGTTGAGATTGTCAAAAAACTCGAAAATGTCAACTATGGCAATTCCGACGCCGAGTTTTGATGGTGTGGTGGCCACACCGTCGAATTTTATGGATTTGGAGACGATTCGGAGTGGTGCGGGTGGATTCGGCGGGAGAAATGGTGGGATGCCGCCGGTTGATTTGGAAGGAGGAACATTGCTCGATGCAACTGAGGTGAGTTTTATATATTAGGTTGGCTAAACATGAGCAATATTTAGAAAACTGGAAGATTTTTATTTTGATATTAAACATGTGTTTTTTAAAATCCTATTCCTGAATTATGCCATTTTCAGGAAGAAGATGTCGATCCAGTGGATGGATGTCCAGTCCGCGTATTCACATACCGAATCCTCTCATCCGATCAACAAGAAGAACTCACAAAAACCGTTCGGCAAAAAGTGAAAATCAATTGTACACAGACGATGCGAAGCATGAAAATGATTGGATCAGAGGCAAAGGTCGGTTCGTGCATAATGGTTTAAAAAATGTATAATAGATCCATTGTTAAACTATTCTTTGAAAAGGCTTTTTGACAAAAAAACTAACCTTTCCTATGTGACAATTCGTTCGATTTAACCACCAGCACCTGAACATATTGTGTTTGGGAACGGTTGTGCAAATAAAACAACCCACGTTTGAATTTTTTGCAGGGGACTAAAAGCCCTCAAAAAGTTATGTTCAAATAATTTTGACATTTTTCAACTTCCCACATATGTCAAAAACCCCCTCAAATACCCTCTAATTGCACAAACCCTTCATATATTGTTTTTATGAAACGTTTTAGGCTTTTAGCTTGTTATCCCACTAATTTCGCTATCATGATCGATGCTTGAGTACTTTGTCAGTTAATTTGACCATACCTGATTTTAATTTCGAAAATTAGAGCTTCACAGATTTTTTTTTGAAAAAATAAGTTCTTCACACTTATCGCCATGTTTTTTGAAATGTTGTAAACCCTGTTTTCAAGATGAAAATGAGGATGATTCACATATGTTTTTTTTTTGAAAAAAAACCCGCACAATATGAAAAATCTAGTTCGCATTAAAAATTCAACATATTTCCGACATATATTGACGAGAAAATTGATGCGTTTTCATCAATTGTTGTGTTCGAAATTTTTTTGCACCTATAAAATGTTCCGTTTTTTTTTGTCTTCTCGTCCGTTAACCATGGCGCATCTGTTTAATTGAGAATTTTTATATTTTAGATTTTTAAAAATGATTGTGACAAATTCGCAGTTTGATATTTGAGTTATATTTATTCAGTTTTCTGATGTTGACAGTTTGGGAAACTATCTTCTCTGCAAATATTCGATTTTGGGTCTCAATACAAAAATTTAATCTAGCCCGAACAAAATTCCACATTTCCAAAAAAATATTCAAATTTTCAGGTAGTCGAAAAAAGTCAACGAATCAGTGGCGATATCAACGGAATGAAACCCATCGAATTCACCAACAATTCCAAACAAATTTGCCTAGATCAACACAATTTGCAATTGGATCCAAACGATGAGCAGGTTTGTTATAACAATTCGCATTTTTCGGACCCTTCGGCGTTCCCAAGAGCCCAATTTTTAACGCTATTTTTTGTCATTTCCACAACAAAAAAAAAGCAAAACAATTTTTTCCAGGACATGCAAATATCGCGGGTTCTTGGCCAAGTGCCAAACACGTTTGTTAGTTTGTTGAGCAAGGAAAAGGAGATGTTTGGTATGCTAGGATTTTTGAGGGACCACATAGAATAATGAAATTTTCAGTGAAATTGTATCCGGAATTGTTTGAGAAAATGAGAACGGAATCTTCGCTAATTCCCTCGACTACAACTGAAATTATTACTAATCCGGATGGTTCAACGACCACAAGAGTGAAGAGTAGTAAAAGTTATAGGTATACTTTTGTTAATTTTGCGCGATCTTTAATAGTTTTAGAGTATAAATTTAGTGACGCACAAAAACTAAAAATTAAATATAAATTTCTAGATATTTCGAATATCCCAATTCAAAAGTGTGAGCATTAGTATGAAGTTCTGAAATTAACAAAGAGTACAACCATATAATATTAAAGGAGGGCTTTATGGAGATTATAAATGTACCTTAAAGGGGACACCGGCGAAATTATGAAGTCTATTTTCAATCGAGGTACATTTATTATCTCCGTAAAGCCCTCCTTTAAATGCGATCGTTTTGAAAATCTGAAAAAAAATAATTTTCTAGAAAAAACCCCATAAAATGTCCAAAACTCTATTTTTTAGAAGAATGAAAATCTATAAAAATAAAGAGAAATTGTTAATCCTCGAATTCAAAATGTTGATTTATTCGACAACACTTTTGCATAATATGTGTTGTGTGGTTTCACACCGTTTCCCAATTGTTTTTTCCTGGTTAATATTTTTCAATCAATATAAATACCAAATATTCAATTTTTTCAAATTTTCAGCTCTCACTTTTCGCGCCAAGAAACGTACGTGAACGGCGTGAAGAAGATGTCGAAGAGCAAGTTCCGAGCATTTGTTGAGTATAAGGTAAGATCAAATTTGTGAGATAACAACAAAAAATTAACAAACTTTTAGGGGCCGGAAGGTGGTTTCCAAGTTAAATTGTCAGATGGCGACGAGTTTGAAATGTCGGAGGATGAACAGGACGAGGATGATAAGAGTCAGTCATGTTTTTCGGAGATTGCTGATTCTGAATCGGAGGTTTGTCAATTTCGGAATAGTGGGGAAAGAATAATAGTTTTCAGATAACTGGACCGATCCCAAAGAAAGAATTGGACAAAAGATATCAAAAGGCTTGGTACGCTGCGAAAGAATTGGTGGACAGTGAGCAAAGATATGTGGAAAAACTGAAATTATTAGGAGAGGTTAGTTGGATAATCTGAGAATTAAAAAAAAGGAACAAATGAAAACAACGAGGATTATTCTGCAAAGATGAAAAAACCTAATATGAAAAAGCGGCAAAGATATCGTATGCACGATGATGATTCCAAATGAAACTCATTTCAGACGTTCCGAAATCAATTAATAAAAGATGAGGCGATAACAAACGACAAAGTTACCAAATTATTGGCAAACGTTTCATCATTATATCAATTTCATAATACTCACTTCCTGCCGCAACTTATGGAATCAATAAGAGATTGGCAAACAACCAAAAGGTATAGCCCTTTTGCTCATATTGAACATTTCTCAAAATCCGAAATTACAGAATTGCAAACGTTGTTCGAAAACAAGCGCCGTTCTTGAAAATGTACTCGGAATATATCAATAACTATGACCGAGCTAGCAGGTTGTTTGATGAGCTCAAAAAGAAAAAGAAATTTGCGGATGTCGTCAAATTGATTGAAATGCAGCCAGAATGTGAGGGCCTTCCATTGGCACATCATTTGATTTGTCCGGTACAGAGGGTGATGCGGTATCAACTTTTGCTGCAGGTTGGTACTTCCCAAGCAGTTATTAAAAAGTTTCGGTCTTCAGAGTAGTTTTTCAAGAATTTAGTCTTTTTGGAAATTATTCTACATTATTCTTTAATCAGAAAATACTGAGTTGGAGAATTCCTCTCTATTTTTTTTAAATTTTTCAGGAATACAAAAAACACCTGCAAAAAACGGATGTCGATTTCGAAGACACTACAGTTGCACTAGAACTTGTAGTTCAAGCTGCTTCGCATTCAAATGAAATGATGAAAAAATTGGTAAACATCGAGCTCTAACAATTCGTCTAGAAACGAAACGTTTTCCAGGATCGATTCGCAAAAGTGATCGAGGTTCAAGAACAACTTGGCAACACAATATCGCTGGTTTCACCTGGACGTGAATTATTAAAAAGTGGTTCACTTCAAAAAATCTCATCAACAACTGAAAAAACCGAAGAACGTTTTATATTTTTGTTCAATGATTTTTTGGTTCTTGCAAGTGAGAGAAAAGTGATGTCAAAGTATAAGTTGAGAGCGGCATTTAGTGCAAATTATATGCAGGTTTGATATGTTCTCGGAAGCTACCGCAATTGATTATTTTAATTCAGGTCTGTGAAGGTGACAATCTCGAAAGAGAGCATTCATTTTACCTCCGAGGTTCCGATGGTGTTGGACCAAAACGATGCGTAGAACTCTTTACCAATTCTCAGCAACAGAAGAACGAATGGGTCGATGCGATTTTCTCAATAATCGATGAGGCAAAAGCACATAGTGCGACATTTTCATCAAACTCTGTTAGATCATCGATTTGTGAGAATAACAATAACTTGGAGTCGAAACACTGTGCAGATTGTGATGTTGAATTCGGGTATGTTTTTATTTTACTGTATAAGGAGCTCCAATGAGGGCTCCCTAACACTTTCTGCATGCAAATTTTCTGTTCAAAGCGAATCCCACAATACGTTTAGATGTTTCAGATTCCTGTCACGTGGTTCGAAATGCATAAAATGTCATAGGAGGTTGTGTAAGAAATGTTTCGGGAGAAACCGCAGTGAGAATAAGAAGAATCGAATATGCGACACCTGTACAAAAAATATGGACCTTGATGGAATTCCGCGAACCATTTCATCATTTTCACAACAAAGTCCAAGAAGGAATCTGCTTCAATGTTTGCCGAATGGACCAGGAGTTTTGCATGCAAGTCAGATTAAGGTGGGAAAATTTTTTTGGCATTAATTAATTTCGAAACTCTCAACATAAAACCTAAATTTAATTTGGAACATTTTTTCTACAAGCTTCGTTAGAATCGTTCCCCGAGATTTAGAAAAGACTCAGGTCTTTAATCACTTAGCCGTTATCAAAACCTATCGTCAAAACCAGAAAAAGAAGAAACAATGACGTGTTTTTTTTTTCATAAAAATGAATGCAATATTAGTTCTGTGAAATGTAAAAAAGAAACGTCGCATGACAGAAAATAAAACGGTCTGCTGGACATCAAATACGACCCTTCCATCTCGTTTTTTTTGCGATTTTGGTAATAAAAAAGTGTCGCTCTAATGATAACATAACACTATTTTATTCGTTTTTGTAAACATATCGAAGATTCTTTTCTCAATCTGTGTCGCCGCAAAATCTTCTTCTCTTCGTGTCAAAGTGCAAAATTTATGAGCGACCCGAATATTGAGAGCGGGTTACGGTAGATACTTCGGGAAATACGGTCGTAAAATGTTGGATAGAATGAGAACACCCCAATTTTGAAGAAACTGAACGATGTGTGATGAATGTAGTTTGTGAGCAAATGTTGAGTTTTTTCAGTTCCGCGGAAGCCTTGGAAAAGTATTCGATCGATACATGTCGGTGAGGGACAACTTCTGTTTGTACTCGTATATCTCTCCACAGGTTTGTTGATTTTGTTGAAATGTTAAATGAAATCGAAGAGTAGAAATTACATTAAAAATGTCCTATTTTCAATTTTTATTGATAAAGTTTGAGCAAATATACACTCAAAACTTGTAAAAAGAGCATTTATCTCACAATAAGCTTGCAATCGTTTTTTTGTGGCACATTTGCCGTTCCGAGAAAGAAGAGAAAACAACTAAATAAATTGAGAAAATAAAATAACTCATGTTTTTATTTCTGGAATAATTGATCATGATTTTTTAGTATCACAATTCGGATGTCACTATTTTGGGATAAGAGAACAGAAAATCACCAGAAATAAATAAAAAAAGTCTAGATTCAAAACATTACAGTTCCATAACTCTCACAAACTCGCAAACAATTAAAATTACAGGACACTTGCGCTGTTGCTATGTTACCACTACCAGGATGTGAAGTCAAAGTTTGTGGTGAAAAGTTCACATTTTCTGTACGCGTTGGAGCGAGACGAATGTATACTATGACGGCAGATGATTCGGATAGTCAAATGAAGTGGATGGCAATTCTGGACTTGGCTGCCAACGCTCATTTGCGAAAATCACCATGATTTTCGGTTTTTGTGTAGAATTATAGGGATCCGAGTTTTGCTCGGAATTTCAGAATTTTTTTCCACAATCCCATCCAGAGCCCCCCTCAAATTTCGAAACAAACCTGCTCTAGTCCAAATACCTCCCAAAACGGGTTTATATTCTATTATTTTCACTGTAAATATAATTCAAAAATACCTTATTTTGAACAGAGACATATCCATTTCTTCCTACAGTACCCCTTCCCAAACTTCCCCCCTTCTATTGATCTAAAACAATTTTACAATTAGCCTGTAATATTTCAACTAGTCCCGTCCCACATATTTTTTATTACTATTATTTTTCCCCACTGTGTCGAAAAGTATACTTGTAACGAGATGTTTGTTTTGTGTTAAAAAACGTTTTTTGCATACATAAACTTGTTTTTTGTGAAGTTGTTGGGGCTTACATATTTGAAAGGGCGAATCGGAAAATAAACAAAGAATGCTTCCTTTTTTCAATTTTTTTATTGTCATGTTTTTTTCAAAATTCCTCATTTTTACTGAGAAATTCCTCCTTTTTAGTGAAATTTATCAGACGGGAGCCAGGAGCTCGTTTGGGTTTTCACTTTCTGATAGTACTTAAAGGAGGGCTTTACGGAGATAACAAATGAACCTTAAATGAAAATAGACTTGATTCTCATTCCAAATATGTTTTTAAAATTTTCTAAAACCACCTAGAAGCCGAGAAAATGAGCTTCAAAACAATGACCTAGAAAAAGTTTCCACCTGGCCGAACTTTTTCCTATGAGCTTTTTTCGTGTTTCGTTAATAAGTAGTTATGCAGAATGCTTATGTTAGTCGTTTTTTATGTTTTTAAAAATTTTAAATAGTGTTTTTTCTTTTTTTCTGAATTTTTCATGCCTGCGGACTAGTTTTCGCCAGTGGCCCTTTTTTCTAGGCCATTGTTTTGAGGGGCGTTTTCTCGGCTTCTAGTTGGTTTTAGAAAATTTAAAAAACAGATTTGGAATGAGTCTGAAGCCTATTTTCATCCCATACGCATTCATTAGCTCCGTAAAGCCTTCCTTTAAGGTAACAATTCCATTTTTTCTGGCTTTCCCAAAAAACATGTTTTTAAAATTGACAAATATTGAGATTTTGATTAATTTCAGATAATTTTAAATCTTTTACAAAAATTGACAACGTTTCTAGAACGTAATTTATCCATCTGGTTAGCCATCATGTTTCCACACTTAATTTTGTTATATCTCACAATCAGCTGATCTCTTCGATTTGAGAACCACTAAATATGTTTTCTTCCACAAAAATTGAAAATCGCAGGCAATTAATATATACGAATGATGTCACTTTCAAGTTTTTATGTTTTGCTTCTTTTTTTAAACTAAATCAATTGAATTCCCTCAACAAAAGAGCGAAGTTTCGAGACAAATAGACGCGTCTCGAACAATGTCCACATAGATATATCATCGTAACCCTTAAACCCCTCAAAATATCCAAAAGTAAACATTTGTTATTGGAATAATACAAAGAAAATGGTTTATGACGTAAGTTCTAGCTCTTCACTTTGTTTTTCTTTCATAGGAGCACGTTTGAACAAGATCTTACTGGACTTCACCGTTTTATCCGGGTTTTGCCCCGGGACTCATCCCGGGACACATTTTGGTGCAGTTTTCCTCAGCTGTTTTATAAATTTTACCAAAATTATTCATATTTCGTCACACGAAGTTCATAAAAAATTCCTCTTTAACTTTCATCTTTAATTTTTTCCACCTTTATGTATTTTAAACATCACTTCAGTGGGAGGAGCAATAACCAGGCGAGAGCAACGAAACAACTTTTTTATTCTTACATTTTCTATCTCTATAAGAATGTGAGTTCAATGACCATTTCTTTACTTTCCCAAACAAATGATTTCCAAATAGTTTCGTATTTCCATTGAAAAATTCAGAAGTGGTGTATCTACAGCCGAACGTAAATTGACTGCAATTTTGAAAATTTAATATTTTCAATAGTCATCATTTTGTAAGACACTTTTCACACTTTATGATCATTTTGCATTTATTTTTTGTACTGTAGTTTGTGAGAAATGTTTAGGAAAAAATATATTTCAGCGATTTTCCATGTTTTTCAGCTGCATTCAATTCTTTTAACTTTTCATCATACAAAAATAAAATTCAGCACTGATTAGGAAAAATAGAAATGTGTTCTCTTGTTCTTCGCTAAAATAACAAAACCTACTATCAATCTCTTTTGTTCCGCTGGAAAGACAGAAAAAAACCGTTTATATTTCGTCGTCGATGTCTTCACTTTGATCAGGCCAAGAAAATATGTTCCATAGCGAAGAATTGCGTACCTAATCCGTCATCTTGTCACGCCGAAAACGTCGAAAAATCATATTAATTAATGACTGTGTGAGATGGGCCATTCGGAGAAGAATGTGTGTTTCTTGTTCGATACTTCTACATCTTATCAATCCGATTTTAGTGATGATTTGTCAAAGAAGGTTTCGAAAAAAGAAGAAGAAGAAGAAGAAGACGACACAAATGATATGGGTAATAAAATGAAAGAAGATGTCGTTTTCCTCCCATTCGATACTTCCCATTTCCTTGGTAATCATATCACTTGACGCTTTCTTCTTTTGTCTTTTTAGTTACAGTAATCCATTATTTTAGTCATTCCTCAAATTTTGCAAATATCGAGGACTTCAACATAAATTTCAATTTTTGTGCATTACTGAGATCCTAGTGTTTGCGAAAGTTATTCAGTTTTCGATCTAAATAATACTCAGAAAAAGCTTCAAACTTTCGCATATAGTCCCTTTCAAATCAGTTTCCTTCATTTTTGTTGTTTGTAAAAAAATACCATCGAAACAAATTCCAAAATTGTGCTCAAAGTATTGAATTTCAGACCACAAATGTTTGATTCCAAATAATTCCATTTATATGTATTTATAAACCAATTTCTGGTCATTTTTTTTTGTATTTTATTGCAAAATGATTCGATATCAATGTCCTCCGAATTTTTCTGATAAACATGTTTCTGATAACTTTTCTCAGAGTTAATGTGCACCGGAAATGGGGGGTTAAAGCTCATGAACACGGTATTATGCAGAAATGGCGTTGTTTGTTAGATATGCTTCATTCTTAAGAAAATTTGGGAGGATTATCGCCCGTTAAAGGCTAATCCATGTTTAAATCTAATAGGGCCAATTTCTAAAGGTTATCGTAACAATTAGATGATGCCTAATAGGCCACATCAAAGTTCAGTTTTCTTTCCAAAGAATATTATATTTATTCAATACTCTTTATGAGGCTTGTTGTCACAGTCAACTCATTTATTTCTCATAATGATGAAATCGTTTTATTCCATCTACTATTGCAGTAACTTAGTGAGATCCATTATTAAATTCTCAAAAATGATAAATAATCCCCATGACACTTAATATCATTTCCTTGTTGTTTGTTTCATTGATTCCAATCCCTATACATCATTAATCAAAACTCAAAATGCACCCCTAAATGCCATTCTCATCTTCACAGACGAAAAGCATGTATTTTTTGTCCCCTCCAAAAAACCAGAAAGTTTCTCAAAAGACCAACTCCGTCACATTTTAAAATAGACTATGAGAAGAACACAGAAAACAACTTTTCGCTTTGCGCTTTGAATCCACCGACTCCGCCCCTTTTTTTATTTTTGAGAGAAGTGAAGTGTACGTATTTTTTCGTGTTGATGTTTGCAGACAATTGCGATTTTATTGGGCATTAAAATTCGAGATTTTTGAGAATTCTAGAAAAATTGTTGACATCCAAATCAGTATGCATCATAAGGCTGAAAATTGTGCGCGCACCCTTCAGCTGAATTTTCTTGGTCGCTCATTTTCGGCTGCTCCACTGATAACACCGAAGGCGACGCGCCCGCGACGCGCGATGCCAACTGAAATTTTAATTTGAAAGCGTTGCGGTAGCGCGTCGCCTTCAAGAAAATTTATCTTGGCAATACATTTTCTGTTCAATACTTTTTCAATACATTTTCAATACATTTACTTTCATATAACCTGAAAAATAACGATTTCTTAAAACTTTAATATAAAATAAATAAAAAAGTATTTTTGTCGCAAATACTATCTACAAAAAATCGTTATTCTTATAAATTTCCTTCTTCTTCTTCTCTCTCATCAACGATCCATAAGCTCTTCTCATTTTCTCTAAAAATCTCTCGCTTTGAAGAAATTTAGAGAAAAACAGTGCTGTATTTTCTCATTTTTCGGACCCGTCTGATTTTTTTCTTCTTCCACTCTCGCTTCTTTCAAACAAACGTTAAACATTTCTTTTTTTGTATTGAGAGTAAAGGGAGAAAAGATGTATGTATATGTTGTGCCATGGTGTCTCTCGGCACAAAATTTTCTCTTTTTCATCTCTTTTACTCTTTCTCTCCCTCTCTCTCTTTGCTTTCCAACGTCCAGTATTCTCCTGTTTCCATTCCATTCGCGGTTTTCTGTGCGTTTTTTACCAAAAAAATTGTTTTTGTATTTTTTTTGTTATTTTCACACCCTGAATTCACTGAATTTCTATTTCTTCAGTCATGAGATTTTTATATTTTGAACATTTTTGAATGACTAATTTTTTTTTAAAATTTTGAATGGTTAAGCACATTTTCTACAAAACACACCTCAAAGTGAAATGAGCACAGATAAGCAGAAATGAATTTAATTGAATTTTAGAGGTGTTTCTGGAATTTCATATTTTCAGAACATTCAAAGAAAATTTGAAAATTCACAAATGATAATTTTTATCACCTAGAAAGCTTATTTGATTCTTGCTCTAATTATCTGATTTCATTTTCTCAAAAAAACATAATGAAAACCTCAAATCCAGATGAAATTCTCCCTCTTTTTTCTCTAAACCCGAGAGTGATTTTGACGTTTTGTGCTTTTGCTCTCTACACCTTTGATTTTTGTTGTTCTTTGCAAATATTGTTTTTTGCTCCCAAGGGCTATAATTAAGCTCTAGAAGTCGAATACGAACGAACAATTAAGATTTTATCAGAAAATTGAGATTTTTTTGATTTTTCTTACTTAAAAATGTTCATTTAGTGCTATAAAAGGTTCCGGTCAGATGATAGAATGTTGTTTTCGTAACTGTTTACAATAATATTTGTGTTGAAACATGAAAATGCATTTTGTCGGGCAAACTAGTACCTACTATGGATAATTAAACAACGTTTTTATGGATAATAAAAAATCACTTTTTTCGCGATTTTTCGGTAGAAAAATCGATGGTCATTCGTTGATAGCCACCGAATCGATTAAGTATGAGGTTTAGTTGTGGGGTTTTTTTGTTTTTCCGTGGGGATTATTATAATAAAAATATGTCACACTTTGAAAAATGATTTTTGGCGCCAATTGATAACTAACGGTTTGTTTTGTCTAGTTTGTGTCGTTTGAAATTTAACGAATATATCATTTTTTAATATTCCTAGTTTCTTGATCAATATCATACTTTCACAATGAAAACAACTTACTGTCAATAGAAAGTCTAAAAATAGGTTGAGTGTGTTTTTAGAAATTATACTTTTTTTTTAAAATCTGACTCATCGGAATAATTTCTTTCGCCGTTCAAAACGGTGATCTTTACTGTTATTTTCATTTTTAATTCATGCTTAATTTGGAGCGAGTGTTAAGAGTTGTTTATTATAAATATAAATTGAACTTGTCAACTTCAGATTCTCATATTCTTTCGAGTCTTATCCTTGTAATTATTTCAACATTTTTCTTGCTCATAATACTCTTCTTGGTCTCTCTCTCTCGAAATGCTAATCATAATCCCATCTTTTCTTCCAGGTGGAGTCTGTCAACCCCGCGTTCCAAACTATAACGCATCATTGAAACACAATCAACAACATCAAAATAAAAAACATCTTCTTAAAAACACGATTTTCTCCGTCTGCTAAACAATGTCCGGAGATGCGCAACCAAACTCGAAACAACGTGCTACGGAGGCCCAGCCGCCACCGCCTTCGCCGCCCTTAATCAAGGAAAAGGCTGGTGTCGGATCTTTGGTAAGGATATGCTTAAAGTTTGGTTAACAAATAGTGTCGAAATAACTAGTATTTGACCAAATTTCTACAGTAATCCATACCTTTCAAAAGTCGATAGCATTGTTTCGTATCCTCTCGAAATAGTGTACACTTAAGTTAGATGGAGAAAAAGTTTCTTAAACTTTAATTGTAAGACAATTAAAAAAAGTTTATAAAAACATGCAGCTGATTTTTGAAAACTATCTTTTCAATAGCTTAATCGTTTTTCTATATCACGACGGCCAATGATTGTTGATTTAAAACAAAGTGCAGAAATGTTGTGTCTTTAAATATAAACAGTTTGACCTTTGATACGGTAGGAAGTTTGATCATGTTACGAATTTTTACGACACGTAAAAAAAAAATTTTCTTTGCAAAGGTGACCGACGTAGAAAAAAAGAGATAAAAAATAATTGCAAGCGGGAACTAAGCGCTCTTAGATTTTATGCCCTGACGATCCAAAAATTAGTGAGTCTCGCATAAAGACGAAAAATAATAGTTATTAATTCTGAAACAACTTTTTTTTATGCGGTTTCAGCATTCTGTCAATCCAAATTTAGAGAAATTCCATTTTGGAATAAAAACTAGAAGAAAAAGTATTCTTCTTAGAAATTAAGCTCCTCTCATCAATCACCACTTCAAAGCTTTTTTGGGACTTTCAACATCGCCTTTCAAAGCCTATACTCAATTATTTTCAAAACTTTGCATTTGTTACAGTGCGTGGTGTGTGGCGATCGGGCCTGCTCACATCTATACTACGGAGTTGCTGCATGTCACGGATGCAAGTGTTTTTTCTGGCGTACCGTCAAGAGTAGACTGACATACGTGTGCCGGTATGGGGGAACCTGCTCGATTTCCACTGGTGAGTTTTTTAAGAAACTGTTTTGAAAAATTGGTTAAATGTTCGCCTCTTCTTATAAAATTACGAGTTTCTGATCTTTAGTAAAATTGAAAAAAAAAACAACCGCGTACTTGATTTTGAAGTTTTAGGCTACATAAACTTTTCAAAAGGCATTTATTTGTTGTCTAGCATTTTATGATTTTGTTTGAAATATATAGCTTAAATATCAGTTTCAAAAAAACTGACAAGATTCATTTACGGAAGCTCCTTCCGTTATATCAAAAATCACGATTTTGGTATTAAAAATGCTTACCAACTGGGTAAGTCCCGCCTTCGAACATCTGGATAGTGTTAGGTTCAGTTTTTTTTATTTCAAAATTTAAGTTTTCTTCGGAACATTGAACATTGAGCACTCATTATTTTTCGTCGTCTAAATTTCTCGATGTTTTAAAATTCACGTAATTTATGATTTCTTCTTTCAGCCGGCCGCAACGCTTGCCGTTTTTGCCGTTTTAATCGCTGCCTCAACGTCGGAATGAAAATGGAGGGTACGTTTTGTTGTCGACAAAAAAAAATAAATCTTTGATTTGTGATCATTTGTGATAGTTTGGTGTTCATCATCTCACCTATCAAATCAAATATCGTTTCCGATTTCAATGTGTGTGTACATTGTTCGATGTTACGCCCTTTTATTTTCTTTTTTCTCTGAATCTGAACCAAAACTTAAAATTTTAAGTATCGAACTTTGTAATTTATGTTTTCTTTTTGCAGCCGTTAAAATGGACCGAAAACTGAGCAAACGCAAGAAGAAGGATGATGAAAGTGACAATGAATTCGAAAATGATAACAATCAGGAGAATCATTTTGATGCGGTAAGTTGAATATCGGGAGTTTCCGCTTGTCTATTCTCCGGTTAAACAATACTTTCATCACACCCCATTCCCTTGGGTGGAACCAAAAGTATCTGGGTGCATTCACTACGACAAAGTTACAAAGAGCATTTTTTATTTTGCTCGCGTTTCTCAACCTTCTCTTTTGTTTTACAGTGGTGACGTTGTTGGTCTCACTTTGTGACCACTGTTGGATAGATGAAAAATCTGCTTTTGCAAAAAAAAACGGGAATAAAATGCAACATAATCCACAAAGCTGAAAACTTGATGTTTTAAACTATTACACAAACCGTTTTTCAGAGTTCTATTCTTTTGAAAGAAATTTTCGATACACTTTTTATTTTCACTCCAAATCTTAAATTTTTGAGTTCAAAATTCTCAAAACTGAATACAAAATTCCTCTCGAAACCAACTTATTTACAAATATGAACATCACATCGAAATCTAGAGCGCCCATCTGTCTTTTAAGACATTTATTGATTCCTTTTATATTTCAGCATGAAGCAAAACGTGCGAAGACAGACAATCGTCTTCTTGTCTCGTCCCTTTTGCTCATTAACAAGACCGCTTCCGATGGAAATGCAAAAGGAGGCGCATCATTGCAATACGTCGAACCATCACTTTCGAATCTTTTCGATGAACCGGAACTTCTTGACGGTAATCGCACAGAAATGAGTTTTCGAGCAACTCAACAAGCAGACGAGAAATCGTGTTACGAAACTGAACGTCGGTTGGTTACTTGGGCGATTGACTGGTGTCGTCAGACGGCCGAAATTGAGGACACATTGCACACAACTGATAAAATCGCATTGTTGCGTGCTTGCTGCGCCTCGCTGGCTATGTTAGAGCTAAGCTGGCAAAGCTGCGGACGTCCTGAGACACAAATTACCTTATGTAACAACACTTTTCTTCATACTCATGTTATACCACCTTCCAATTCGTGAGTTTATATCTTTTTTTTGGAAATAATTATTTTCTTGAAGGTTCATCAACTGGAAAACCCTCCAGTCGTTGTCGAAATGGACTCAACGTGAGTTGAAACCGCTTTGCATGAAGCCAAAGGAGATTGTTCTATTGAAAGCGCTGTTGGTATTGAACCCCGGTATGTTTTCTTTTGAGGAAGTAAAATATTTGAAAAAATTATCAATGTGCCGCAATGTCTAGTTTTTTTGTGATTTTGACCAAAAAACGTAAATTTCGAAGAATCTCAATAGAAAAACTATGTATACAAACACATGATAAGGGTAATAAAAGTCGCGGGTGATAGTTTTTTTATTATCGGTCTGTTTAGGGTTTCCGGTCGTTGATAGATTGAATGATAATGATAATGTTATTTTTAGAATGCGTGTTTAGGAGATGCAACCATTTATTTTCGATTCGTAGCAGCTACACTTATAAACATGGGAAAATAGGGTTTTGGATGAAAACGTTGAAAATTATTTTTTTAAAAAGTTTTGTGAAATATGCATACGACTTTCATACTGCCGAAAGTCCACATCTCTGCATAATTTGGAAATGTTAAAGACAGCGGAACAGTTAATTTGACCATACCAGATTTCAATTAAAAAAATTAGAGTGTTCTCTCATTAGTACAATGCAATTTATGTAAAATGATATAGATAAATACACGCTTCATAGTAGCCGTCGAAAATTGAAAAAAAATCAGAAATTGAATGCGCGCGTGTCCGTGCAACGCGGTCGGACGTCATTCGAATGACTTATTTTTTCAGATGCACCCGGATTGTCACCAGAAGGCGAATCATCAGTTCGTATGTTGCGTGAACGAGTTCACGCCGCCATTTTTCAGCTGGCATCTCAACAAATGTCAGCTCCGGCGGCCGCTTCAAGATTGGCTTCTATTTTGCTCCTCGTTCCACAAATTACTGTTAGTTTTCTTTTTCTGTAAGTTTCTGAAAATTGTGTTTCTTTTTTCAGTTGATGGGCGTCGATGTGATTGAACAAGTACGCGTTCGCAATACATTCTCGAAAAGAATATCACCTGGTGAAGGATTGCTTTTTTGGCAACTTTATGGTGACATTTTTGAGGATTCTCACAATGATGATCATTATCTTGAGTAAGAATTTTCATAATTTTCAAAAACGATTTTTTTTCGTTTTTGAAAATTATGAAAATAAGAATTCAATCCTTTGAGCTTAAAAAAATATTTTTGCAGTCATTCGGCATCGTGCAGTCCAACAGATAGCCAATATACAGTTGACAGTAGCTGACTAGCAAAGCAACGTCGTCCAATAAATCCATCAATGGCGACGACAATAACAACATCTATTCCATTAACAACAAAACAACAAAAACAACAACATCAATCTACAAAAGCCGATCCGATGTTAACCTCCGCTGCAGTGGTGGTAAAACAGGAGATTGGCTCGTCGAGTGGCGACGATTTCGATCTCGGAACAGGACGAAATACTACTGCGTTTTTTACTGCTGGCGAGTTTAATGTAAGTTTTGCATTTTCAAGTTTTTTCCTTTAATTTTCCGGATTCGGCAAAAGTTTTAAAATAAGTTCTGAATATTTTATAATCAATAACTAATTGAATGGATAATTTTGAATATCGTAATTAAAATATGATTTTATCAAATCGTATGAGCCGTAGAGCTGAGAACTATTTGAAGTTTTCCATATTTTAATAAAACTCTTAATTCAGGACTCATCTGCATCATCAACAACATCTTCATCAACATCATTTCTCCTCTCCGAATTCGATCAATACCTTCCGACGTCATCGAATTCGCCAGGGCAATTTTCACCAAAAATGATGTATTATTCACCAGAAATGATGTGTTTCGATGGTCAGTTCTCAGCAGAAGAAATTTTGTTCCAAACTTAAAATGAAGTAACAGCAGTACTATCGTCGTCCTTGTCTTCTACGTCATCATCAATTCCATTATTTTTTTCTTCTGGTGAACGAGAAATTGGGCTGAAAATTCCCGAGATTTCAAAAACTCTTTTTTTTTTCAAAAATATTTAACTTTGGAAATATATATTTTTCTTTATTTTCGAATCTTAAAACATGTAACTTGCTTTTTTTCGTATTGTTCCACATGTTTTTAAATTGAATTAAAACCACAAAACTTTTGTATTTTTTCTTGAAAACTCGTACTTTTTAGTAAGCATTTTAATATTTCATGATTGTACATATAAGGCATAACAACCTCACATTTTTTCTATTAAAAACAACATTTTAACATTTAATTTTCAGCCCAAAAATTATATTTTTATTGATTGATTTTTTTGTGTTGCCCCCGAATATGTTATTCTATTTTGTTTCCACATAGATTCACATATTTTCAGGGATTTTCGTAAAAACCATTTTAGAGAAATTTTGGCGATTTTTGAGCGCTTCTAATAAACAAGGGGAGCGCTCAACTGGCGCTTTGAAAATCCCCTGAAAATTAACGTTTCACAACTAAAATTGATGTATTTCCTTTGTTTTTTTTAAATTTTTTCTATAATGTTCTTAAGTACTTAATTCCATTTTTTGTGAAATTTTTACACATTTTTGTTGACGTACAATTTTTCCTGTCCAATTTATTATACTGTCCTATTAAACCTAATAAAAGTAAGTTTGTATTTTTTCTGCGTTTAAAAGTAATAATTTTAATATCTTGAACTAAATGAAGACTTTACGGGGAAACTGAATATAACTGTTGTAGATCCCGATTAACCTCATACTCAATATCATTATATTTTTAGAGTTGTTTATATTTAGTTAGTACCCGAGAAAACGGACGACCTAAAAAATGATTTTATTAAATATAATAAACAGATTCCAATGAGCACGAGGTCTATTTTCATCACATTTGGGATGAAAACAGACTTCGTACTGAATCACGATCCTTTAAAAGCTGTACTGAATTACAAGACAATGAAGATTTTCGGGATTTCAGTTTTATTTAAATTTTGAATTTAACTACAAATTGACTTAGTAAACTACATACATACCGAATCAATCAATAAAATAAATCGCGAGCTTGATTTTCAGTATTGTCAACTCAATAATTTTTGATCATCGCGTTTTGAGGGCTGCTCAACCTCACAGACACATTTGAAAAATTAATTTTCCCGCCAATTTCCCAGTGTGTTGAGTGTTGGCAACCGCGTGCGTGTGTGCGGAGCGGCTGTGAGGTTGAGCAGCCCTCAAAACGCAATGATCAAGAATAATTGAGTTGACAATAGCAGAAGAATTATTTCCAATTATGTAAAAAAACGTTATATTCATTTTTTTCAGACATTTTTAACATTTTCCCGACATCGAACAAAAGCCTCGCCATTATACTCGAAAATCCCAGAAAACTCCGTGCTCATTTCGAAAATTTATGACTGCTTTCTCTGTCATAATTTTCGTCAATATTATACATAAAATCGTTTTTTGCCTCAATAGTAAAATACCAACAAAAAAAAAACAATATCCTGAAGTCAACATTTTTTCTCAACTAATTTCGTGATTCGACGCGGAATATGAAACTATGCAGAGTTTTATGTCCTGAAAATTGGATACAAATTGGCAATATGACTCGATGAAATACACATATGTCGAGAAAAAAAAACGAGCGAAAAACGCACACTGATTTTATTACTTTGTTAGATAGGGCCAAATTATTCATTCAGCAAAGAGTACACTTTTATAATAGTGTTATTTTTCTACATGTTGTTATTAGAAAGCGGATTTTATTTATTGTTCCATTAGCATGGACGCTCATGCATGATCCAAGATTTAATTTTTGGAGTAGCAGTTCGAGTTCAAGGTTAAAGTCCACGTTTTCTAAGCGCTAAAAAGAAGATTTTTCTAACGCCAAAAATTGAGCGTGCCCGCCTGGGAACACGCGTTTGATCAAATTTAATAAGGGCCCACTCAATTCTGTTTTCTTAAGATTTTATTATAAAAACTAAAAAACATGTTATTTTATTGAAACAGACAACAATTGGGAATTCACTAATTGACTAGTTTTCCTCTCAACACATGTGGCCAAACAAGCGTTTGTTTTTTTTTTAATAAAAAAACTTAAAATATATTAAATAGCATCAGATTTAAAAAAAAAACTCAATCCTTAGTATTTGAATGGCCACACTAAAACATATTTGTTCTAGATCTAATTTCATTATACTCATATATCTTACACTTGTTGGATCTAAATTTATTTTTTTGATTTGACCAACTCTGTTCAAGGGATCACCCGATTTTTGACGATTTATGGGTATTTTTAAAATCAATAATTTTGTAGGTTTAGGCCAAACTAGAGTCACCAAAGTTTTTTCCTTGATTTTTTGATTCTGTGATTCCGAATCAGAGCAAAAGAGTAAAAATTGACATTTCTAAACAAATAGAGCATCATAATCAATTAAAGGGGGCTGAGGGGAAGAAATAAATGGTTTAAAAATGATGAAAGTATGATTGTTCATAAATAAATTTAAAAAACTAAAGAAAAACTTAAAAATGGCGAAAAAAAAATTCTGAAAAAACCCATAAACCGATGCGTTTCGCCCTAATGGCCGAAGAAACGCGTTTTGGTTTTCTAGGCCATTTTTTTAAAATATTGTTTTTCTTTTCTTTCCAATTTTTTTCAGAGAAAATTATCTATAAAAGAGTATTAAAAAAATAAATTTTCAAAAAATAAAATTTTATTTCGTCCCCTCAAAGAAACCCTTCCAGACAATTTCTTGCCTACCCTAACATTTTGTTTTAAAAAACATTCCCGATCTCCAAATCTAAAGCATAAATCATTTTTTTCGTGTTCATTTATTCCAAAGGTTTTAGTCTAGAAAGTAAAAAACTGAATATTTTCCTGATTACAATCTAAAAATATAACGTTTTTCTCGAGAAAACAACAAGAAAAGTAAGTTCGATTTGACAAATGACAACACAATTCCGGCTTAAAAGCTCAAAATGAAACATGCCAATTTAATCCTCCGAAGGTTTGAAATAACCATGTTTCTTTCTATTTTCTTTTTTTCAAAACTATTTTTCAAACATAAATTTGCTTCCTGCTTACTTTAACCTACTCATGTATTATGTTCACCAGTAAATATCATCAAATTATTAATATATTATTATCGTTTGAAGTCAAGAAAATATATTTATGGATCCTTCTGTTTTTTTCCTCCAATTACATTATTTCTCATAGGAAATTCTAACATTATTTGTTTAATAAATATATTTTTTCCAAAAATACAAAGAACACATGTTTTTTTTCTGGCTTTAAATTATAATTCTTCCTCAAAACAAAACTGGAGAGAACAATTTTATTCATCTAGAAGTTTATTTCCTCTCTGTTTTTTTTTTCGTTCTTCAGAAATTTTCATATATATATTGAAAAATACTTTTCTAGTAGTTTCAACGACTAGTACTCAGCAGATTTTTTTTCTATGTGTACCTATTTTTTTCAAATGAAAAAGTGCATGCCACTGAAGATTTATATTTATTTAGGGTATAATTTTTGTGAGTCGTAATTTTTTTTAGTTTCGAAGATATGTTGGTCTGAAATTTGTCATAAAAGTCTAAAATTAGTAGATGGGAATGTGTTTTTTATGAATGAACGTCATATTCTGAAATTACGAGGGCTATAATTTAGTATTTTGAATTTTGCACTTGGGAATCAAAGATCTTGAAATAAATTCAGATTCTGTGCTGACATGATCTCGAAATTTTGTTTTTTAAATCGATATTTAATATTTTGGATTTAGCTTTTTGAAAAGCCAGAATAGGGTTTCAGAATTTTTTTTTTTTTTGTCAGTGCAATAGTAGGCTTCACTTTTCTGCACTGCTTTTGAATGTTTTTATTGCCATAATATCATTTTTTAAAACATTATGTTGGATACAGATATAAAAAAAATATGATAGTAAGATTCAATTTAATTTTTAAGAGTCGATGTCTGAGATTCTCCACATCAGGCCTACTGGCTATGGCACACTTGCACCAACGTGAAGTTAGGATCTTGATGTTTTGCATGGAGGGTACCTAGGTCCCTCTTAGAAAAAAAAAATTTTTTTTGGCCACGCCCCCTTGGACCTAGAGAAAAAATCCCAAGTGGTCCGAAAATCGAAATTTTTAGTTTTAAAGATAAAGTCAAAATCTCTTCGGGAATGGATTATCCGCACGTTTTTGAGTATTTTTCATGTTGACACCAAATTTCCAGCTCGTCGACATCATGCCAAAAATTTGATTTTTCTCAAAAAGTGGTCCAAATTTTCCAGTTTTTCCCATTTTTCGATATGATGAAGTACTAGGGCCCGAATGGAACTATGGGAATTTTTAATCCTTATGATGTTTGTCATCAAATTCCATGTTCATTTAGCGGAATCTGTGTAACCTTTTTCAGGTTTCAGGGCAAAATAGGCGAGATTTTAACAAAATTCCAAAAAATTCTGATAAATAAGTGTTTAAAAACTATTATTTATCATAATTTCCTGCAAAAATATTTAATCGATAACATGGGTTTTCTTTGAAATTGTGGTGCTTAATAGTTGTATGTCATTTTTTTTCACCAAACTAGTGAAGTCATGGTAGATTTTTATTGCATATATCCGTTAAGTTGGACAATATCCAGAGACTGGATTGAAGATTAGAGTCCTAAAAAAATCTAATAAAAATCCAAACCTAAGTTATTCAATCTGTTCATTTCGTTGTTTCATTTCCAGAATAAATGACTCCCAGCAACCCAAAATGACAAATAACCCGTTCTCCGAGAAATTCATGAAATATCCCCTTTTTCAATTTTTCGGCCATTTGTGTTTGACTTTCAACAACCAATTGCCTTAATTACACACCATTTTTTGTCATTTTCCTGTCCTTTTTTGACAAGACTTGAAAAATTCATTTGTGTTGTTTCATGTCTTCTCATTACATATTCTTCTTCGTTTTCTTGAAAAATGTTTCCAAACGAAAGAAATGAGTAGAATGAGCTACGAAGACGGTAATATGCATTGAAACGACCTCATTTGAACACCATGAGAATGGTGTAAAAATATGAGAGAAAATGGGTCAGTTTCCTTCTAAAAAGAGTAGAAGAACATTTTTCTTTTTCTTTTTTTTTCCAGATCCCAAAAATACCTTCGGAAATCCGCTTGCTGTTTCTGTTTCCACTCCTTATTGTTTTTTTGTCTTTCTTTTTCGTTCCTTCTGGGAAAACACACGAATAAAAATATAATTTTTTGTATTTGTATCTGTCGAAAATCATGTGAAAATCATAATAATTATTCTTATTTTGACTGTTGTCAAGGGAATATATGTCAGTCTATTTTTTATATTTATTTTAATTTTTTAACAACAATTTTTAAAACTAAAAATTATCAGACGAACCTAATCGGGCCTGCTTAACTCACACATTTTTAGAAATCAACCCAGTTTACATATAACATCCGATTCTTAAATTTAGAAAACACTAAAATTGATTAGTTATAGACAATATCTTACTTATTTTCACCGAAACATCTAAAAATTGAAAAAGTTGTGTTTTTTTAATTGAAAAAAACCTACCAGTCTATGATGAGAATATAAATGATACGAGACGTCTTTTTTCTAATAGATTGATGAAGTTAATGACCTCCCTTGTGGCAAATATCAGACCTCTCAGACTTTTCTCCTTATTTTCAGAAAAACCTAAAATTTTCAATTTTTTCATTTTTCTAAAATTCACTTGCTATTGAGTTGTCTCAAAAAACTAAATTTTGTGCCCAAATATAACTTCAGTGTGAAAATATTCCCCTAAAACTGTTAATTCTTGTCCACCTTAATTATATGTGTATATATTATTCCTGTTTATCATAAAAACTCTCCCATGTGGATTTCTATATGTTTTCTCATTTTTCGTTCCCTCAACGAATGCTCCAAATCTCATCTACACTAACTTCCCGGACTCCGCCCCTATCTGCTTCTTCACCTAACTGATTTAATCTTCGTTTTCTGTTTTCTTTTCTCCAACCTATCAAATAACTTATTTTTGTTGTACCCTTCCTTTTATTCCTAATTAACGAAAGAAAGTCATATTTTTACACACTTTTCGACATCTTTCTTGGAGCACATTATCCGCACCTATACATAATGAGCACCAGAAAGGAGGCAAAATTTTCTCACGAACAATGTCGCAACCCGTGAACTTCACCGACCTCATTTGTAGAAAGATATGGAGAAGTGTTTCTTTTTCGTTTTTTCACACACACACATATGCTCAAGGAGAAAAAAATGGAAGAAGAGCAAAAAGGGGTGCTCTCGTTTCTTCTTCGCTATTCTACTTATTCCAAAAGAAGGCTATACCACTTGTTCAATTATTCATTCATTTCACACACACACACACCAATTCAAACGCACACCTTCTGTTTATTTTTTGTTTAATTTGTATAAAGTTAAATTTCTGTTTTCTTTACTTAAAGATAAGGTGTCATTTGATTTTTATAGAATTCACAGTATTTTTGCTCTTCTTGCTAGTTTCAAAGATTAGTCCAAACTTAATTTATTTGTCATTTTACGCTTAAAAGGGAGATATCCACTCCCAATAATTCAAAATTTGCTGAAATGGGCAATTAACTAAAATATTTTCCAATAAAACGCCAACTTTAAAGGTTCAAATTAGCATAACATTTAACACATTTAATAAAATAAGTCTCCATTCTAAACCAGCATAATTTCAACTGTAAAGATAAATATTACGCCAAGTTATAATAATTTTAAAGAAGATGTTTATGAACTTTGAAGGCTCACGACTTTGCGAAAACACACGATAGGGAAATTATCTAGCAATTTTGAGACTATAATATTGCATTTATTTTTAGGTGCTGTGCAAAATAGTTAGATTTTCGTTTTCATAATTTCTTCCCCCTTTTTTTGGTGAGATATGCGCTTTTGAAAAGCTTAATTAAAAGTTAGTTTCACTGATCATTCATCGCTATTCACCTTGTTAAAATTTCAAAGCTCCATTATCATCTTTCATGGTGAGATACATTTTATTTATTTATCCTTATTCGAATATTGTTAATTCAAAGCCATGAACAAAAAATTCAAGTCCCGGATAAATTGGGGGATTTCCCGCATATTGAGAGTATGTGAAAAGTATTTCAAAAGCCGAGATAAATTTCTATTTATACTATTCATTAGTTTATGTTCGTATATTTACATTTTTTTTTAACTTCAAAATCATTTTGATCCCGGAAATTTAATCCAACTTCATCACAATAAATGGAAAACATCTTCAAGAGATCATGAAGAACATCATTTGTCTGAAAATTAGCATTCAGAGCAAGACCGGAATTAGATATCTTTTTTACGGAATGCTTTATTTCTGTTCTTTTCAATTTTTCATCAGGATATTACTTGAAACTGGAATTTAATTGAGTTCATTTTTTCTCTTTTTACCTCCCTGAAGACCTTTCAAGAAAATTAGTAATCCTAAACTTCACTCTCACTAGACACCCCAATTATTATCAATTCAATGTTTATTTTTTGATATGTTTTTTTTTCTTTTTCAAGCTAAAATCTTCACAAAAAATATATATTTGTTGTTTATATATCAGAAATATATAAGAATATGTCTCCAAAAAATTTAAAATTCCGCCATCGGCAAAAATAACAACAACCTTAGAATGAGGTCTTAGAATGAAATTTGATGATGTATGTATGTATACTTGTTCTCACCTATTTCTTTTTCTTTCACATCCAACTGAAATATGTCATTTTCAGAAGTGGATTAACAAAAAAAAATACGAAAAAAAAACGAAACGAAGTGAAAATAGCAGAAGCATGAGAAACTGAAAAATGTCGAAAACCATTACGATATGTTGCTTTGGATGATATTATTCTATCTTCATCCACCTATTATTCAATCATTTGCTGCTCACAGTAAAATCCCATTTTTTGACAGTTTCATTCTCATTCTCAGTTTTAGGCTCATCTCAAAAATGTTACAGTTGCATGTCCAGGTATTATGGTGCCACTTGGCAGTTTGCCGGATATTCTAGAATTTACCAAGAGCCTAGGGCTTTCACAGATCATTGCAGGTTGGGAGAAGGATCATTCTCCTCGAATAATGTGAAAAATAATTTTCAGGGATCCACAATCTAGAGGAGCTGATGTTCCGTACAGTTACTGTGAAGATAGTACGAATTGTGTCACATTAATCGAGGAGCTGAAAATTGGTACATTTGAACATTATTTCCGCTCAAGGATTTCAGCATGTTCACCATGACGCAAAATTGCTTACTCAGTTTGAAATTTCTCAACGCAAATTAAAATCATTTCGTGTGGGAATATTGATAGTCTGTTATTTTTTAAAGATTATTGATTGTTCATCAATAATGTCTGTAAATTTAAGGAATATACTTAAATTAATTATTGAAGACGCGCTCAGGATAATTTCGGCTCGCGCGTATCAGTCCGCGCGCAAGCCTTTTACCAGTTTAAAGGAAGCTGATCAACTAACATGATCCTAATTCAAGACGAAAAATCAAAATTCGAATGGGAGATCACGTGGTCCAAATAACAATACAAATATGTAGCCACATTCAAATAATTGTGTTTGGCGCCAATTCCGACTGCGTTGTACGGACCCGCGCGCATTCAAATTTTTAATTTTTTCAACTTTGGACCGCTGCTATGACACGTGTATTTATCGATATGTTTTCGTATAAATTGCATAGACTATTTAATGAGAGAAAGCTCTAATTTTTGAAATTGAAATCTGGTGGGGTCAAATTAACTGACCCACTGTCTTTAACCTCACCCCGAATACAAGCCGATTACGCGCCGAAGTGCGAACCGTTTGGCGCTGAAAATACCCTGATGAGTAGTTTATTCAAAGTTTCTGTTCTCCCGGAATTACGCAACCTCCTCGTTCCAAACTATGTTAAAACAGTCATGGGGAAAGTAGTGGTTCCCATAAATGTGTTTTCAACAGTGTACGCAATTTCGTGTCATGGTGAACAGGCCGAAATCAGTGAAATAATACTTTTAAAAAATTTAGTCACATTGCAGAAATACTTGTAACTCGTTTCTTTTTTTGTTTCAATTAACCCCATAATGTTTTTTTGGAGAGTTGTGGTCAAAAGTGTGTGATAACTTGTCAAAAATATTATCCTAAACTGTCAATCATAGCTGTTGATTTTTTGAGAAGAAAAGCAAATGCATCTTCTTCTTCCTCCTTCTTAAAAGTTAGAAGAAAGGGATTGAAAATTGGCCAGATCTTATGGCCGTTTTACTGCTACAATTTATTCGATTTCCGGCCTAATGAAAGAAAGGAAAACGACTAGAAAAAATATATCTTGTTGGAAAAAAAATGATTTGAATTTTAGGTACCGGCGCAAGGGGATACATCCGTGGTTGTTGGGGATCTGTACTTCTTTTTGGTTTTAATAGAACTGGTGAGTGTTCGAAACTATGGTTTTACAGTTTTCAAAATGAATTCTCTAGTTTGAATTCATTTTTTAAATTCGTTTTTCACTTTTCTAGAGGAATTTATGGCGTTATATTTCAAGACAGCTCAGTCCAAAAATTAATGAATAATGTTATAAAATTTTCGAACCAATTTCTGAATCTTGAAAATTTTCAGCAGTTCTCAGGGAAAGCAATGCACCGGAACATTCCCATTTTGTTCGGGACTGCACCGAAATTTGTCCCGGGACGCGTCCCGGGGCAAAACCCGGATAAAACTGTGCAGTCCCGGACAAAATTTGGACGGTTCGGTGCAAATAAATGTCTCGCCGCCTGCGTCGTGTGGGTGGCAATGGCTGCGAGAGGCCTCCTGGAATCGAACCCGCGACGACTTGAACTCCTGCTTGCTTGACATACGAGACGTTGAACCGCTTGACTAAACCTGACCATGCGGGAAGAGGGGGGTGGTGCACTTATATGTGCGCTAGCGCCAGAATTCCATAGGAATACATATACGAGTACTTGGATAAGCATAACTATTGTTCTAGAAACCAAATAGGGCGCACGTTTTGTGAACTTATAGATTGAAAGATGATTGTTAAAATACAGTAGTTTTTTTTTCTTAGCAAACTCTAATTTTCATTTTTTGCAAGGTGAATTATTGTATCTTGCTTCGATCATTGTGTAAATCTTCAAAACTGATAACATAACTTTCACAAATAACATCACTTTCATCATTACTAAACTGATGAACAAATATATTGCTTGGTCACATGTATTGAAAGGTGCTTGGATCGTTTTTGTGAGTCAATTTTGATAATCTCGAGCGGTTTTTGTGCCGCAGTTTTTGATCTATAGAAGAACAATATTAAAACTTTGACAATCCATTATCAATGGTTTGTGCTTCAAATGACCTGTATGCGAAATTTCATCAAATTCGTGATCAAAAGTTATGGGCTATAACTTTTCCCATTTTCAATATTTTTGGGACGAAAATTTCAGAAATCCATACTGGTTCTATTCTCAATCAAAGTACAACATTTCCGCTACTTTCATTAAGATTTTTGAAGAGAAAATCAGAAAGGGTAGCGCCTTAATCGTTTTCGGCTTTTTTAAATGAGGCATAGCTCATTTGAGATATAATTTTACTGCTTTCGCAAAAAGTTTTCCCAATTTTTAAGTTGAATGAATTTTTGATAAACACGCTGACTCGAATCCAAGAAATTTTCGGTTTTGTTTTTTGAAGTTTTTTGTTCTTGCACTTCTTTTTTGTCCGGAATTTTCGGAAAGCGTCTGAAAATGGGACTGCACCAGCGCATCGCTTTTCCTGAGAATGTTGAACCATTTTCGTCCGGGACTATCCCGGAAAAATGAAGGTGCGGTGCAGTCCCGGTCAAATTTTAGTGCAGTCCCGAACAAAATGGCACCGAACCGGTGCATCGCTTTTCCTGAGAATTTTGAACCATTTTCGTCCGGGACTGCCCCGGAAAAATGAAGGTGCGGTGCAGTCCCGGACAAATTTTGGTGCAGTCCCGAACAAAATTGGACTGCACCGGTGCATCGCTTTTCCTGAGGTTAATTAAAATTTTAATTCAGTTGCCGACAATGTAGAACCTGAGAACCAAATTCACACGTTTTCATTTCAGGTACTGTCGGTGCATTAGCTGCTCACTCATTCTGTCATACATTCAATTTGACGCAACTTGTAAGCGGTGGTCGACCAGAAGAATCTTCAATAAAGTAATTATTCTTATTTAATCGACTCCTCATTGGACCACACCAACTTGTTCCTCTCCCAAAACACTCGAAATCCAATGAACATGTGTCTTGATAAATTAAGAGTCATCAATTATTTTTCAATGACAGACTACACGAGCGTCATTAGATAAATCTCTCGTAAAAGAGGGGGGAGCACTTTTAATTTTGAATTAAAAAAAAAAAACTTTTAAAGAAATGTTCTATTACAGCGTTTGCTCCTGTCGTGGACCACTTTGCAATAGCTCAACAGTCAACTCTTCAAATTTTGTGTTTTCTCCAAAATATTTAATATTTACAGTGATATTTTTGATAGTTTTTTAATGTTATCTTTTTCAATTTTACGGCCTAATTGTCCAATAAAGTCAAGTCTTTCATGATTTTTTTTTTCAAAAAGGTGATAAAAACGGATATAAAAATTTAAAATATGTTGATGAAATTGAACGGGGAGCCATTTTTATCATTTGCAGGACAAGACGCTTGATTTGAGCAACCAAATTTTTGAAGCGATTTTTGAAGCTTCACACAAGATTTGTTATTCAGGTTTGTTTTAATGTGCTCAAAAAATCAGTCATTTCTGGACAGTATTTTTGATATATGTATGTTGTGGGAATGAGAGTTTCGCAGCAGCTAAATTGAGCTTTATGCTCTGAAAACTACAAAATAATTTATTTGTTTATTAATCTTTCATTTTCACAAAATCAAGCTTCAAATATCAGCATATCTATACATAAGACTCGTATCATTTGTTTTTCTAGGCAACGGCTCGACATCCACTTTCGGACAACATGAACAACAACAGAACAATAATGGAACTGCTCTTCGATATGGTGGAAGAAAAACCATTGTTATTATAACCATCCAAGTAGGACGATAGAAATGAATCATTATAATCAGAATGTCACAGATTACTTTCAGCTGAATTAATGATTATTTTATAGAATGAAATTTAATTTTAAAAAACTTACGATTCTACCAGCGGAGTTTGGTTTAGTATTGATTTGGAAAATGTAGTAGAATGATTCAACTGAAAAATACGATTTTGATTTTAAAAAAACTGGTACAATACATGGATACTTACTAACAAAAGGTATCAAAGTGAGGAACGGAATGACAATATATGCCAAGCTCCATGCTAATCGACTTCTCGCATCTCTTATTTGCATGTCGACTGATGTTGCAGCTTCATCGGGAAGTTCGCGCATCAGAACAATAATTGACTGGAAAAACCACTGATTTTTAATTTTTTTTGTTTTATTACAAAAAATTCATAGAATTAACGGAATCCTAGCGGCACGACAAACAACCTACCATCAAAATTTGCACAAAAACAGCTCCAAAACAGATGACTGTAACCAGTCGTGATGAAGCAGCCAAAATGATGAGAATCGGTTCGCCATCACTCGTTTGTTGGATATAATTTAGAATGCAGACGAAAAATGGAACCACTTGCATTATGATGCAAATCATGCTGAAATTTAGATTCTTTAGTGATGAAAATTGAAGAATTTAGATACTTTGTTGGAAACGCATTGATTCGATCACATGGAAGAGTTGCAATTCTTCCACAATATAAAAGAAGTGGCAACATACAAAGTGTGTTAATGTGTACATAATCGTTGGTAACACCAACCAAATCTATAGTCCATGAAATATAACTCCTGGAAGGTAGCATATATATTTTTCAGAAGTTAGCGGAAAATTGTGTACGTTATAAATTCCCTGGATTCTTCTTGTGTTTCAGAGAACATCTCTCGGAAACTGGCGATTTCTATATAGACAGTGATGAGCTCGACAAGGACGATTGGAATGAAAATTGTGTTCGAAATTGATCTCATGAAATCTTTTTCCATCTGCAAAATAATCATTTAATTTCAGCTGCATTCTTCTTTGCGGGCCGATGTTTTTACATATATTGCGTGGGATTGTTTTATTATAAAACAAATCATGGGTTAGATTGTTTTTTTTGTGACGTATAATGTTTAGGATTTTTTTAAACTTAATTTCAGAACAGAATTTCAATTTCAATTTGGAAAACTGATGGGGAAAATATTTCGAAGTAAAAAAAAATGAAGAGCATCTCATTTTTAGTTATTATAAAATCAAAATAATTGAATAAAGATCAGGAATTAATTAAATTTTAATTAAAAAATTAATTTTTTTTTGAAAATGTAGAAACGAAGAATTTTTGAAACGTACCTTTGTCCCCAGCAACAATATCAGCAACGCGATTGACAGACGTCCCAACATTATACCAATTGACACAATTTTTTGAGGAGTAAAATAAAGATCACAAAAAAAATCGGTACATAACGGATATGTTCTTGAAGATGAGCTTCTTGTCGTGACATCCATGTCGTCGTTCATCAAATCGTCGTAAAGCAATGAGTTGACGGCGGGTTTTGATGTCATTCTGGTGAGAAATGGCATTTTTTCGATTAGGAAAATGTGTTGAGGTGACAGTGAACATTGTGAAACAAAATTGGGCAGGTGAAAAAAGGGAATCTAATATGAACAAATAAATTGGTTTCAAGAATTGAGAGCTTAAGATTACACACTTTTCGGAAGATTACAAACTATAAAGGTTCAGTCTTTGAAACAAAGTTGAGGGTTTCCTATGATTAAATAAGAAAATAGTGGAAAAAATGCCTGAGAAAGTTCTCCCGGTTGCTAAGACACTGGAAACATTTTCCCAGGTTTGTTTTCATACTTCGTTGATGTCGGTTTTTCTTGTCTTGACGGAAATGATTCAGATATGGGTTTGGGATTTTTGCTACATTTTTTAAAACATCATAAAAAATAAAAGCGGAAATTGACTTTATATTTGTTGTATCAATTTTGGATATCCAACTTTCTGGGAGAAACCAATTGATATTAGCGATAAAAGTAATGTGAACAAGCTGGAATAAAATTAAAGCTTGATGTAATTTGTAGCAGATTCGAAAGAGTATTGTGTTTTGGTATAGTTTGAGCTTTTCGTCTTAAGATTTTGACTAAAAATCTGGCAAAAATTGTATATAATTATAGGGAAACATGGAATTTGGTGAATAATTAAATGGAGCCTGAAAATTTTATTGAACACATTTCATGCAGACGAATTGAATCGGGAATTGTTCAGACTTCAGAAAAGGTTATGAAAAAAATTTTTTTTAATTATTCGCAACATGTAATTGAAAAGGGTTCTCATGAAGAGACCAAATATTCAACAAGTTGACTGAAAAATAGAAAAATTATTGAAATAAATCTACACAAAAATGTTCATCCGCTTTTCAATCACATTTTATGCAGCTGTTTCTTAACGACCAAAAGCTAACTATCAGACAAAAAATCAAATTAAGTTTAAATGTTTAAAGATACAGTACCAATCCTTTCAATCTAAGTACTTAGTCGAGGTAAACCCGGTGAATACACAAAAGATTTAGCTTTTCAGGAAAATACCGCCAAAAAAGATAATTTAGTTTTGATGTCAATCAAAATGAAATTTAATCATCAGCCAATTTTCCTTCCTTCTTCATTCAATTTTTTTGGAACAGTTATTCCAAATTCTGAGGGTATTGTTGTCATCTTTGTTTTCTTCAAAATACATTAATGGTTCAAGAATGATTCCATCAGTGCAACTTCCAGCTGAAAAAACTGTCTGAAAATAAGTGTTTTTTAAATTAATGTCTTTAAAATATAAATGTTCAAACTCAGGAAAAAAACGATTCTCATTGAAAATTGTGGAATAGTCTAAATCGAACAAACTTGCAGAACTCGCGGACCAGAATTACTACCGGCTACTCCTAAAGATGCTGCATTTTAATTATTACTGGGAACGACTGAGAGGGTGCATACCAATCACTAGTTAGTGTGAAAACATTGCACCACATATGCGTTGTGAACCATTGCAACATATCGTCTGCTTTCTCATCGATCAATTGAAGATATTTTTTGTTTCTTTCTGTCTTCACATCTCTTAAGAGTCCATTGATTTAACATATGTTTTGTCTTTTTTTGCACCTTTTTTTTAAATTCTGTTGTCCATCTCTTATTTATTTATTTTCGGAAAAAAACACAAGTATTTAAATAGAATTTAAAAATAAAACAGAATGGGAGCGGTTACCAAGAGCCCACAATTACAATTATTTTCAAATCTCAAATTTCAAATTTAAACTTTTCAAGCAGCAATAAATATCACAAAATGTGTAAAATATTAAAATAATATATTTTAAAAATACGAATTTGCTTGAAAGTGTGTGAAATTTTTCCTCAATTTAAGGATATCGATTGAAATAAGATTTTGAAGATACGCATTTGTTTGAAACCACGATACCTCAGTTCGGTTTTAAAAAAATCGTCGATCACACATCAGTATTCCAACTTTTTGTTCGGTATAGTATGCAGATTTTTGAAAAATCAAAGTCACATTCTCATTTTTCGTGACAAATTTATGCAAATACGTAAAAAATCGCGAGTTGCATCATAATATCACAACTGTTGTCACATTTTTTGTTCATAAATATATTGTTAAGTTCATTTTCAGCCAAATAAACTCAATTTATGGTGAAATCTTTAACATCCCGAAATCTCAAAATCAATCATGAGGAACTTCCGATTCTTCCTGCTTTTCGTCGCCACTATGTCGATGACATTTGTCTACAGTAATCGAGTGGTTTTCGGATTTACTATTATTTGTCAACAAGGTGGAAATGATTCAAATATATCGATTGATGTTGATCCAGGTATGTTCGTAGAATATTCTCGGATTTTCAGCAATTGATTTTCAGATTATTATCTATTGAATTCATTGAATGTTGCTTGGATGTTCACAGCCACTGCTATTGGAATGTGTCTGGGACCGGCTCCATTTTATTTCTTTCATTTTTTGAGCACAAGGATTCTTATTTTCTCCTATGGTTTGATGTCCGCTTTTAGCTCTTTGTTGTATCCACTCGCGGATTCGGTTGGATTTTGGCCTGCATTGGTTTGCCGATTTTTTGCGGTAGGTTCTTGTCTAAATAGGTTTAAGGTAAAATTCGAAGATAGTTTAAAATTTCATAGATTTTTGTGATTTTAGCACATTTTCTCTGAATGAAAATTGGTTTCAGGGATTTGCTCAAGCCAGTCAACTTCATTTCACAAATGATCTTGTTTTGAGATGGACTCCGGAATCGGAATCATCCTTCTTTTTCTCAATCATGCTCGCTACCTCTCAAGTATTAAAAAGCTCTTTATTGCGGAAATATATTAATATTTCAGTTTGGACCTCTTATAACCATGATTCTCGGTGGTGAAATGTGTTCATCCTCATTTCTTGGATGGGAATTTACCTACTATGTTCTCGGCGTTTTGACACTCGCTTCAACTTCTGCATTTGCATTCTTTTATTCTGATTCAGTTGCAGAAAACAAGTCATTTTCAAAATTAGTTTCAAAATAACCATTATTATTTTTCCAGAAATTTGGAAGAGAGTGAAAAGAAATACATTCTTTGTGGAAAAAATGTCTCAAAGAAGAAGGAAGCAGTTCCATATAAAAAATTATTGTCGGATGGAACCATTTGGATTAGTTTATTAATGTTCACTGGATATTATTTGGCAATGATTGTTTATCAACAATATTCGCCTATTTTTATCAAGCAGGTGTTGAGTTTTAGTATTCGAGAGACTGGCTACTTTTCTGCCATTCCACAGTTCATTGCTATTTTCATTAAGATTGGTGGTGGAAAATTGTTAGGTGAGATTTTTCGAATTGCTCCTAGTAGAAAAAAAAGTATTTTTGAACGTTAAAATGAGTCCTTAAAAATTGACTTCTTCGTGAGCTTTTTTTTCAACTTTTACCCAACTTGGTTCGATTAAAGTTATAAGAAAAGCAGCAAATTTCTCAATGATAGTTGCCTAATATTTAATATTTCAAAATACGTCTTGAGCGGAATTAAAAACAGTGAAGTACATATTATCCCTTTCGAATTCTGGACAATCTTCTCTAACTCCCTTCGTTTTTCAGATATCAAATATAGATGCGGACCAAAATGGACTCTTGCCATCCCACTTATATCCTTGGAATCGTTAAGTGCATTGACATTATTCTTCACTGGATTCCTAGATAACCGAGTGACAGCTTTAGTCTGTTTGATGATCTTTGCATCACTTCACTTTTTTGTTCCTGTGATTTGCAGCAGGACAATCCAACTTGTAAGTTTGTGTTTTTATTTAAATCCGAACTTGAACCAAAATGTTGTAGAGAGCCGCGCAACATTCCCACTTTGCTCTTAACTTGAACATGGTTTTAGCCGGAATAGCTCAGATTTTCATTCCACTTGGGGTTTCGGCGGCAGTCCCGGATAACACAAGAACTCAGGTAATTATGATCCAATGATCTTTCAAGTGATCTTTCAAATTTGCAGTGGGGATTTGTATTCTACTTCCTAGCATTAACTGTTGTCATCAGCACAATACTTTACACTTTATTTTCAAAAGTATCCCCTGCTATATGGACGAAAAGCGATAAACAGAAAAGTTATACGATATATCGACTTTCGGACTCGAATCCACCATCACCGGTTGAAAATTGTTCTCCGAGAGATGTTGGAAAACATTGAACGGTTTTGTTGTTGTTGTTATATTTTCATCACTTTTTGAGAATTAAACTGCAGTTGTTCATGTTGTTTTCGAATTGTGATTTTTTTTATTCTGTTATTTGAATAAACCTATAAATACAACAAACAACGACATATTTTTGCAGGTTTTTAGTCTGTTCATTTGAACCTCGAAAAATGTTAATACTCAATCCAATTTGTAGAAAATAAATTACTCGGAATTTTATTTGGTTAGCTGGCTTTGATTATTCAGTGTTTCAGAATCACAAATATTTTTATGCAGCCAAGAAAAAATAAATTTTTCAGTACAAGTTTTTAAAAAACGTCTTATAAAATTTATTATAATATAAATAATAACTTGAATTTCAAAAACGTCCGTTTAGGTTCCAATTGGAAATGCACTTGAATGAACCGGAGACTTCGATCCACTGATTCGCATCATTTGATCACGGATGGATTTAACCATCAAAATAACAATAATAGGATTCAATGCTGGACACCATGAAAATAAATAAGGAAGATAGATAGAAATGGTAAGAAGCTCAATGTTGAAAAGTGGCATGAGAAATGAGACATACATTGAAAGATGAACAGTGATAAATGGTAGAAGGAATTGAACTAATAATGAATGACATAAGTGCTTTTGAGATTTGATTGAAGATTGACTAATATTACTACTTCGTTTAAGTCTTCTATTAATTTTCAAATAACAAATAATTACAACAATTGTTGAACATATAAGAATTGATAAAATAAAAGCAGTGCATGACAACGAAATAATATCGACGGTGAATATACCAGTTTGAAAATGATCAGATTTGATAGATGCGATGAGATATGCACAATTTCCCTCTCCGTTTATATAGTAAATTATAGGATCTGATAGTCTTTTGTCATTTTCAGTCGGGGAATAGGCAATTATTACGAAAACGCCTGTTAATATACCAAGTAAATACGGTAGAAATCGAGTAGTGGATTTGATTGGTTGAGCTCTGCGATAAAGTGATAAAAAGAGGAACTCTCGAAAAGAAAGCTTACTTCGACACAATATATAGAACTTGAGAAAACTGTACAGGTGGTCCTAGACAAGAAAAGATTATGAAGACAATGAATAAACACAGGACAATTTTTCCTGAAAATGAATTTTGTTTTTGTTTTTACGACTGATTTTCGATGGGAGATGCTAAAATTGAACTTTTAGAAGAATGGATAAAAAATAAGCAATCCGAGAATTCGAATAGAGTTAGTAACATTTGTTTCGTTTCTGTTCACATCCCTACTTTAATCCAATCATTGCTAATCGCCAAAAAAGTGCAAAATAAAATGAAGCAACCTCACCTACTTCAATTGGCAGATAAAAACCTCCTTTCACAAAATAGACGGCTTCAACTTCTTTAACATACGCTATTGTCTGAAATTGTTGTGTGATCGAATTTCCAGAAAATCAGATTACTTACCGGCGAACCCAGGACACAAACTAATGAGAATAAAAGTCGAACCGTGCAAGAAATTATCTGCATTTGTTTCACTTTTCTAGCATAGACCTTCACTTTTGAGGTTGCATAGATGAGTATGGAATTAGCAATAATTGAAATAAAAGCTGCCACTCCATTGTTATAATCATCGAAATTTGTATCGTTGATGTTCCCTACATATTGATCATTCATGGCTGGAAAGAAAATAAACACCCTTAGTTCATAAAATGATAGTTAAACTAAAGAACATAATAAGAACAAAACACAAGGGCAATATATCACTAAACGGAGAAAAAGGGGGAGTAAATTGTAATTATTCTATGAGTAGAGCCTAACAAAATTTGCAAAGAAATGAATATAATTGATAGTTTGGGCTGGCTCAATAATGACGATTACGAGTTAAAGATTAATCGTTGATGAAATATGCGACAATTCAAAAACTCTAGTGAGCAAAACTAACTTTGTTGATCCTCGAACTCTGACGAAAAGTGATGAACTTGTCTTGGTGAGTGATTTAATGCAAAATAATCGATCACGAATTGTTTTTACAGAAATCAGGACTAGAATTGGATTGATTGCTGGGCACCATGAGAAAAGATATGGAAGATAGATGGACATTTCGGGGTTTTCAACATCGAGAAATGGTAGAGCGAAACAAATGTAGAATGGGATGTGAATTGTGATGAATGGAAGGAAGAACTGGAAAATGTAAGGTTCTTAAATATTGCTTTGGTAAACTTCCTATACTTTTTTAAAATAACTTATAAAAATAAAATTATATGTCACTTTTTCATAAGAAAAATGGAGCAAGCTTTAATAAGAAAAATGGAGCATTGAGCACTTTTTGTCGTCCTTCGACTTCAAATAAACTCACTTATTGAATTATTGATCTGATTTTCTCAACTTGTTTTTTTGCTTCCCAATGGTTGATATGGAAACAGAATTCTACTATTAATCTTCTGCATTATCGTCAGTTAAAAACAAATAAATCTGGGACTCTCAGGAGACCGCAATCAACCCTTGAAATTAACATTAAAAACAAATTTAGGAAAAATTTCTAAAAGCTAATTCGGTTGCAAATGAATTCCCTTGAATTTTCTTTTGATGCTTAAATGTCTTTTGCAATTTAAGGGAATCAATCGTGAGTTACGCGGAAACGCTTGGCAATTGAATTTGGTTTTTTAAAAGAAAACCTAATAAAAAATGGAATTAAGCTCATAATCTCAAGAACGTCAACTTTCAGTGAAACAGCTTTTTAAATACTTTATTTCTATGTCATTTTTTTGTTATCTGAAATTAACTGGATTTAGTTGATTCAAAGGTGAACCCACGTAACACTTTTTGCTACATAAGTGCTAATTTGTTATTTGTTTAGTATCACAGATCTAAGATCCCTTTTTAAAGCAAATAAACAAAGTTCTTGTATGATTTTTATTTGAAGAATTTGATTATGAAACTTATGGGTTTTACAAAACACACTAGATTTTTAAGACTCAAAAAAAGGAGCATAGACACTATAATTTGTCTGACTTACTTGGACTAACATTATGATATTGAGCTGTTTTTGAGACTTTAGTGCACTCGAACTCATTGCTTTTTGTTTCATTTCTCGTTGGATGAAAATGTTGCAGAATATGACGATGATTACTGATAAAAGCATGACCAACATAATGAATGAAATGCAGATTCTAGACCACCAGTCCGGTTCAAGTTGGTTAGATTCGGGGTTGTAAAACTGAAAACGGGTTTTTGTTTTTGAAGATAAATTTAGAATAATTTTTTGAACATATATCGGAGCAATTAGGAAAGCATGGTTCCCTTCTCCATTCAAATGCTGAACAATTGATTGAGATTTTTGTTCCTCTTCTGGTGAAGGTAAAAAAGCTGCATAAGTGAGAATAAGAGTTGGAATTCCTATTAAAATGGTGAGCATATTAATTAAGGGTCCGACTTTATCATGATCGTGTCCTTTCCTGGAACAAAGTTGATTTTTCGATTATTCCCGATAAAATACTTTGCTAAAATATGAAGGACTTGAAGATATTGAATTGTTGGCCCGACGCATGCTGATACAATGAATACAACAAATAAAATTAATAAAATTTCACCTTTAAAAAGTTATGGAGTATGATTTTCGAGCTCAAAACTTCCTCACCTAGCCAAATAGAAAATTCTAGACCACCTTTAACAATATACAACGACTTCATTCTTTTAACATAAACCAAAGTCTGAAAATTAATCTTCTCAGATCTTGAGAAAACTTCAATTTTTTACCGGTGATGTAAAAATAACTGTAATTGAAAATAAAAGCCTAACAATACATACATAATATTGTATTTTTCTCACGGTGCTCGAATAGATTTTAACCTTCGATGTTGCCCAAATCAACATTATGTTGAAAATTAAGGAAACGGCACCGGCGATATAAGAATTGTATTCATCGATACATGAAGATGTAAGATGTGCAGGAATGCGAAGTGTGGATTCAGTCATGAACGATCGAGAAAAAACAAATATATTGCATTCCGATCAAAATAACATTGGAAGTAGAGTCTGTAATTGATACTTATAAATGCTATAAAATTGGCACATAGAATGAAAATATTGTTCAACCGATCTCAAATAAAAAACAATTACGCGACTAATGAAACTGATCTAGAGAGACTGAAAGTTACGTGTTATGAGTAAGAAATCTACGACGTAGTAAGACTAATATCATAAATAGATATAACAGAAAACACGAATTATCGAACAACAAATAATACACAAAACTCGTGTAGAATTGTAGGTTATCTAAGTTTTCCATACATCAGCCAAACATTCAAACCCTGTACTTTAAAGAAGGATAATTTTTCAGAGAAATTTTCGCCTGTCGACGCTCTTCTGACGTGTCACGCGCACGTATCCGCGTGAAGCTCTTGTTGACTACCGTATCCAATTGTGCAATTTTTTGATTTTTCACTGGTATGGCATTTAGCTTTTAAAAAACTTATTTATGTGATGATCCTTGATTGTTCCCGTTCGTTTTTTTTCAGAACATTTTTTCGAGTAACATTTTTTTGAGCAACAAATACATTTTGTCGAGCAACAATATTTTTATCTTAAACATTTTTATGCAACAATATTTTTATGTTTTCAGTTTGAATAAAAATATTGTAATATTCTATTACGAGAAATTGAACAATCGATAACGGTGTTCAACGAGCGTTTCACGTGGATACGCGCGATCTTCACGCGTGAAGCGAGCCATAACGCACTTTCGAACCACGGTTTGTAAAAAAAAACCAAGGAAAGAGGAAAAATTTTCGCCCGACAATTCAGGATTTTTGCACAGAAATGGGCGTGGCAAGGAAAACGCAACTGTGGCACGCGCTATTTTACAGTAAATAGCGTGCAGTTTGAAAAGGTTTTTCTCTGATCTGCGCTTGCGGACACCAGCCTGTTCACGCGCGAATGACACAGGTTCATTTTTACAAGCCGTGCGAACGTGCCCGCTTCTTTAGGCCGTTTCGTCCGCGTGGCGCGCTAAAAGCGCGCCGTAGACAGCGCTCACGCCAAACACACGGAAATTTCTCTGAGGAGACACATTTTTTATTAGGCTCCGGGTTCGAATCCCACTGCCTCTTACATAACTAATATTGACCAAAAGAAGTGTGTTATTTTGGATATTAACCAGTTGGTCCAGTTTATCGGAAAAATAGAAAAAAATATTAGTCTAGACTGCAGGGAAACAAAAAATGAGCTTCAAAAGTGACAAAGAGACCTAATTGCATTATAGATAAATATCACATTTTAAATAAAACAAGAAGTGTTTCGAATAAAAACTGAAAGGAAGTAAAATTGCATTCAATACCTCTAATTTTTTCCTGTTCTTTGAATTCTCAAAACATGTTTTTGCACAAGATGATCAAATTAGGTTCTTTTTTTTTACTTATACAGATCATTTAACATTTCGATGTTGCCACAGGACGCCCTAGTTTAATGATGATTATTTGTTTGCTCTCTTCAACTTGTTTCTCTCGTCATCATTTTTTAGGGTATGTTCAATCTGCCCCCGAATTCTTTTTCTTTTCAATTAATCATACATTTGAAAGAAACATTTTCTTTGTTTAAATTTTTTGTTATTTAATAAATTTTATTTTCTTATTCCGTGAAATTAAATTCCTCTGGAATTTTTTTTCTTTTTTTCACGACATAGATCAATGCTACTTATCAAATAATTCCTTTTCAAAACTTTTAAGTTCCTAAAATTCTTCGTTTTCTTCCACAAACAATAACATAAATTCCGTCATCTAATCTAAATGACCTTTAGTTGGTATCGGGAGCGTATTTAATACACCAACAAACATATATATGTGTGAGTGACTCTTTTATGCGTCAGTAGTAGAGAATAGTGTCAATCACAAGATTTGCGCCAGTCCACACATAACCATTCCGTGTCTAATCTCTCATCGAGTTTTTCGTGTTTTTTTCTCCTTCTTTTTTTTTGACAACGCATGATGTTCTTGTGTCGTTTGCAAGCTTGTTCCCTTTTCAACCTTTCTCATATTTCATAACTAAACCATCCATTTATTATTGATCGATTTTTTTTCTCTCTCCTGCTTTTTGTTGTTTTCAAAATTTTCATGTGAGAATTGCATTGTTTGTTTTGTTCCGTTCTCTTATCTATGGTTTTCGTTTTATTTTGATGATAATATTATAAAATTTTCAATATATTTCGATGCATTTCAGAAACAATATGACCGATATTTTCAACAAGCATTTGAAGAAAGCAACAGCTAGGACGAAAGAAAAGGTAACATCTATTCTTTTTTTAAACAAAGCGGTTTTTAAAACTAAATCTATTTACAGCTCCTCGAAGGAATTGGAAAAGCAAAAGCAACACAAGATGAAGTTTTTGATCAACATGCCTCTAATTTGAATAAACAGGCAAAAGCTTGTGAGAAGCTTAATAAAGATGTTAAAACTTATGCAGCGGCGTTGAAAACTTTGTTAACCGCTGAGAAGCAATTGAGGGATACGATCAGAGAAGCTTATGAGCCAGAATGGCCAGAACGAGAACATTTGACCGCTATTTTTGATGTCAGTGGCTTTGACCTTTAAAGTTTTGTATAAAATTACGAATTTTAGAATTTGGATATCCAAACAAACGATCTCGAAAAGGCGGTCTGCGAAGATTTGCCCCAAAGCGTCAACCAATATGTTAATCAATTTCCGGAGTTGAAAAAGAAGGTAAACTTAACTTAGGAATTGAAATCATAAAAAAAAGAAATTCAGGTGGAAAAACGCGGTCGAAAACTGGTAGACTACGACAGTGCAAAAAATTCATTCAACAGTGTTAAACCATCAACTAAAAAAGAGAGTGATCCGAAATTAGCAAAAGCGACTCAGGAATTGCAAACCGCTGAACAAATGTATTTGGAGATGAACAATGAACTCTTGGAGATTCTTCCAGCTGTTTATGATAGTCGAATTACATTCTTTGTGGATACTTTACAAACACTTTTTAATTCCAATAGTGTTTATCAGACTGAAGCTAGCAAGGTATGTGTTTTAGTTCAATATATTTTTCATAGAGGATTCGATTTTTATTGAGAAAAGCAACAGATGTAGTTTCGAACTTTTCGTCTAGAAACGAATAGTTATCAATTATCAAATATTTCTAGGATTCAATCTCTGAAAATGTCCTAAAAACCGTCAATAACATTTAAAAAACATTTTTATTTTGCAGTTTCATAAACAAATTGTGATGCAACTTGATCGACTAGGAGAGTCAATGGACTATCTGAGGTTAGTTATTTCATTTAAAGGTATTAAAAAGATGAATAATTTCCAGAGTACCAAGACCTGAAGCTAGAACACTTACTCCCATCGATGCAACTTTAAACACTTCTATTGATACAGATGCAGCTAATCGCACAACTGATGTAATACAATTGACATCTCGTTTTTTTTCAAATATCTATTTTTTTTAGAATATATCAGTCCGTCTCTCAACCCCATCCCCGTCAATTATTTCGTTGCCTCCGACTCCAAAACCTCGTGAGAGTGTCACATCGATTCCTAATGCAAATTCGACGAATCCATTTGATGATGAGGAGGAACAAGCATCGGAAATTGAAGAGAAAATTGAAGCGAAAGTTTACCCGGTAATTTTGAAAAAATTATAGAAAATTTTGTTGTTGTTGTTGTTTCAGAAACTCAATGCTCAGCAGACAGCTGCTGCGGAACAGGCGATTGAGGCCGCAAAACAAGAAAAGGTTAGTGATTTGTTAAAAAGTTTACTCGAAAATAGCTGACAGTTAAACATTTTCAAAAATACATAATAAAGAAAAATTTTATCAATTTCAGGACTCAAATAATCCATTTGATGATGATGAAGAAGAAGACACTTTCGAAAAAGTTGAAGAACCATCACCGGTACCATTAGAAGGGATCACAAAGGAAAAACGAAAGGTAACTATTTCAAAATAATTTTCCAGGACATATATTTTAAACATATTTTCCAAAAAACAAACTTCCAGACCCTATATTTTGTTCTCTCAACTCATGAATATAAAGCTGTTGATACGGATGAACTGCAATTCGACTCTGGGGTTAAAATAAAGGTGATTCGCCGAAGAAAATATGTATATCGAATCTCCATATTTTCAGGTTCTTGAATCCGCCGACGCTGATCAATTGGATGATGGTTGGCAGCTTGGCGAACTCGAAGATGGAAAACGAGGAGTTTTTCCAGAAAATTTTACAAAAAAATTATAGTTGCTACACGTTGGGATAATCCGTTTTCTAAAAATATATATTTGACAAAAATATTTATATTTGCATGCAATTTTTAAATGGAGGGCTACTTATCTTGCTTCTTTTTTTTCAAATCATTAGTCAAAAAGTAGTCTCGAAGTGTTATAATTACTCATTTTATGCATTATTTTTTTCGCTTGTGCCTTTTCCGTTTCAGTTGTAAAAATGAATGTGTCGGTTATTTACGCAATTAAATCAATAATTTTTATTTATAAAAAATTATGGGTTGTATTCAATTGGGAGATTCTTTCTGCGGACCATTCCATCTCCTTGGAACCATTCACGGCGGAATTGTTTGGCAGCTCCATCTGGAGTGTTGGTCCATTCGATGGTGATACGGTCGTTGTTAGTGTCCTGAAAGAATTCGTATTTTGAACGTGATTTTTAAAACGTTTTTACTTCTTGTCCGAAAGCAAAGGCATCACATGAAACAGCCAAAAGAACAGCTTCCTTTGGGTCGAGGACTCCACATGGTGGTTAGACTCCAAGTCTTTTCATGTTGGTGGTCTTGATTCCGAACCCAATACGACGGGCAGATGAATTGATGACCTTGATGTGATAAGTGTGCTTGTCATCATAAGGGGCATTGAAGACAATCTTCGCATTTGGTTGGGTTTGGATATCACCTGGTGGGACGGATTGAGCCATTTTGTTTTTGGTTCGATGATTTATCACTTATTTATCACTTCCTTTTATACAACTTTTTATCATTTCATTTGATCTTGAGATCGAAAATCCACTTCGAATGACGTTCACGCGAAGATTTCGAAAAAATGTTAGCGTACTTTAAATTATCATTTGCTGAGGATACGATGTTTATTTTATGAAAAAAGACGGGAGTTCCCAAAATGAAACTGGCAAAAATAGGGCAGACTTTATGCTTCAAATTTGATGATGTCAGAGTAGGAAATAATAATAATAATAAAACAAGAATTTATTTTGGAGCCATCTACCGTGTAAAAATTTATTTAACATTATTGAAGTGTTCCGTCGGCGGACGCTTGGTAGACAGTTAGCTGAAACTCTTCATATGTTTATTACAAATTTCTGGATTTTAAAATGTCACCAGCGCGTTCAATTCTGGAACAGCTACGATTTTACTCAGCTTATAAGGATTTGTATTGCAGAAAGTGATTGATGGAAAGTTGTCGGACTTTAGTTCAGCCTAAATTAATCGATATCTTCTCACAAATATTAATGTTTTCTCAAGATCGGTCTTACATTCAAGTTAACAATCACACCAAATGAAAGATATTGAGTTAAAGTCGTCAAAAACATGTAAACAAATCCAACTGCAGAAATAACAAGAATAAAGCTCCAAACGACAACCGAAACGATCGTATGTGCTTGTGCCATGTGCGGAATTCCGTGGAATGATGCGGTTTCACCCCATTCTTTTAGTTCAGATTTGAAGCGCCTGGAAATGTGTTATTTGTTATTAAAGTATTCTAAAAAGTAAAATACGTCCATCTCGTCTCTGGAACATTTTCCTGAAGTTTATCATGTTCTATATCCCTTACAATTGCTTTCATTTCATTGTCGTCAAGCTCTGAATCGAACTCATCCTGATAATAATTCAGTTTTTGAGAAGTTTGAGAGGCTGGACTTACTGATAAAGAATCCTTTCGTTTTCTTAGACCTTCAGCCATTTTGAATTTAAAAAATAACAAGTTTTTTCAAGTTGGAGCAAACAACTTTCTTAAAAATGGTGTTAGAATTTACACCATGACTACTGGAAATAAATTATTCATAGGATTTATTGTTTGAAGCACAAAAGAAAAATGTTTCATAATTTTTAAAACAGAAATTCAATGATCACGAGAATCACGAGAAATATTTAAAGCGAAAAAAATCGAAGTTCCCAAACCCCAAGTAAGTTCTAAATTGCAAAATTTTTCGAAATCTCCGCGTGAACGTCATTCAAAGTGGATTTTCAATCTCAAGATCAAATGAAATGATAAAAAGGTGTATAAAAGGAAGTGATAAATAAGTGATAAATCATCGAACCAAAAACAAAATGGCTCAATCCGTCCCACCAGGTGATATCCAAACCCAACCAAATGCGAAGATTGTCTTCAACGCCCCTTATGATGACAAGCACACTTATCACATCAAGGTCATCAATTCATCTGCCCGTCGTATTGGGTTCGGAATCAAGACCACCAACATGAAAAGACTTGGAGTCGAACCACCATGTGGAGTCCTCGACCCAAAGGAAGCTGTTCTTTTGGCTGTTTCATGTGATGCCTTCGCTTTCGGACAAGAAGTAAAAACTTTTTAAAAAATCATGTTCAAAATACGAAAGTCCTTTTCTTTCAGGACACTAACAACGACCGTATCACTATCGAATGGACCAACACTCCAGATGGAGCTGCAAAACAATTCCGTCGTGAATGGTTCCAAGGAGATGGAATGGTCCGCAGAAAGAACCTCCCAATTGAATACAACCCATAATCACTTACCTTTTGTGTTCGGAAAATAAATTATTTTGGAAAACTTGTGTAATTGGTTTGACGAAACATTTTGTTTTATGTTTATATTTTTATACGATTTGCTAATTTAGGAATTTAGAAGCTCGATCTTTATTTTAAAGGAGGGCTTTACGGAGATAATAAATGTATTTTAAATAAAAATAGACTTCATTCTCATTCCAAATCTGTTTTTAAATTTTCTAAAACCACCTAGAAGCCGAAAAAAAATGAGCTTTGAAACAATGGCCTAGAAAAAGGGACTACCTGGCCGAACTTTTTCCTATGAGCTTTTTTCGTGTTTCGTTAATAAATAGTTATGAAGAATGCAGTCCTTTTTTTGTGTTTTTCCATTTACGTTTTTAAAATTTTTTGGGATTTTTCATTCCTGCGGACTAGTTTTCGCCAGTGGCCCCTTTTTCTAGGCCATTGTTGTGAGGCGTTCTTTCTCGGCTTCTAGGTGGTGTTAGAAAATGTTAAAAACAGATTTGGAATGAGTATGTCGTCTATTTTCATCCTAAACGCATTCATTTGCTCCGTTAGCCCTCCTTTAAGTAACAATATTTAATATGTTTTAAAAAAAAACTTTCAGCATAGGCTTTTTTCCCATTTTCAACATTGTGTCAAAGTTATTCACTATTCCAATTCATTTCATTTTAGTCGCTTCATTTTGTCGAACAGAAGGTGGGAGGTTTTCATGGGAAAATGCAGGGACACAAAAAGCTCATTTGAGTAATGCACCTGTCCCCCCCGTTCATATTCTGTCATATTTTCTACCCCTCTTCCTTTTTGCATGTATTCCCCTCAATCACCTTTTTTCTTTTGTTCGCGTTTTGCACCAAATTTAGGTGAAAACGGAAGAAGAAAGGAAGCACTTGAAATTGAGCCCCCCATTTTGGATTTATATTTATGCATGTTATGTGAGAACAGATTGGTTTAAAATTTTTGTCAACAAATAAAAGGAATATTTTAAAGTTTCGAAGTATTTTTTTTCAAAAGATTTAAGAAACCTGAAAATTTGAAAATTTAGAAAAATTACATTTTATTATTTTTAAAAGAAGAATAAACTCTTAAATTGTTATCATTAAAAACTTGTAAAACATATGTCTTATTATTTTTTTTAGACTTTGGTATCCTTGGCAACTAATTCCAATAAAAAAGTGTTCTTGTTTCAGATTTAGATTGACAAAAAGTCCTACCCATGCATTTGTGAATGAACTTGAATGTTCTGCTTTTTGCAGTCACCGTTTCATCGAAAAAGTACTGTAACAATTTATTCAGCGAATATTGAGAGAAACAGGTATGTTTGTATCGAAAGTTTGGAAAAAAATTTTTTTTTTGTATAAAAACCGATAAATTATTTTTTTTTAATTCGAGTGACTTGTCTTTTTTGTATGTCCCGTGTAAAGTTTGAAAATGAGGAATTTGACAAAGTGCTTTGTATATTGTTTTTTTCTTAAAAATTAGAAATTAATTATAATAACAATTAATTAACAACAAATTAAATTTATGCCAAAAGTAAGAATATCCGGTGAAAAATTGTTCATCCACTCTGACCTATTTTTTATTCATTTAAATTTCTAGACCATTAAAGGAGGGCTTTCGAAGATAATAAATGTACCTTAAATGAAAATAGACTTCATACTCATTCCAAAACTGTTTTTAAAATTTTCTAAGACCCCCTGGAAGACGAGAAAACACGCCTCAAAACAATGACCTAGAAAAAGGGGCCACCGGCGAAAACTAGTCCGCGGGCATGAAACATCCAAAAAAAGGTGGTTTTAGAACATTTAAAAAAACAGTTTTGGAATGAGAATGAAGTCTGTTTTCATCCCAGATGCATTCATTAGCTCCCTAACGCCCTCATTTAAGTAAAATCTAACAAATCTGATTGAGAAAAAAAATAACTTCTACTAATTCCGCACTATCCCAAATATTGGTCTATGTCATTAGCTTCATTTAGCAACAATTTTGTTGAGCAGTGAAATCATACTTATTTTCTCAAAAACAATTCAGTCATTGATGACAACTCTAAAGTGCACCTCAATTTCTTAGATTCTGTTTTACGCCTTATGAGCAACTCTATCGAGAAAACCTTTTAGTAAAAAATCTCCAAAGTGCAAAAAAATGAAAGAGCAAAATAAAGAAAAATAAAAAATAACTTTCATTGTTCTATCGTTTGTATTCTGGGGGTTTTTAAGGTTATCGGTAATTCATTTTCAATTTTCAATTTAAAACTTTTGACTTACAATCTTAAAATGTATCTAAATCAAGCCAACATATCAGTCATAATTTCTAGACATGTTTACATTCTTTTTTCACATATTTGGTTTCGTCTCATTCTCTATTTTTCCCACAGCTTAAAATCTGGCGTGCAAAACAGCCTTCATATTTCAAACTAAATCTATAATTTCCGTTTGTTACATCTCTTTTCAGGCTCTACAAATACTTCTTTAAACCAAATATCATGTCGGCTGCGGAAAGTATCGGTTGGTGGAATTCGTATTGCTCATATTGAAAACTATATTTTTCAGAGAATAAGAATTTCCGAAGACTGATGCTGAAAAGAAGTTATAGTGAGCCGGGTTATTTGGAAAGTTGCCAAGAGAATACAACGAGTAGAACGTGAGTTTTAATTTAAGACTTCTGTTGAGACATTTCCCATTTTCAGCGATCCCGAATGGAATATTTCAATCGACTCAATTTCATTAAAATCTTCATTCATCGACTACCACATCCGCCGAAAAAACCGCCTAAAACTCCAGGAACATCATTCGAGAATTGAGGTAGCTTTTGTCAAAAACAAATAATCTCCATGACAACTTGGGATGGCACCAGTCGTTTTTTTTTATCTCACAGCCAGCTTCACCACTTTTTTCATAGAATATTCGTGTTACATGTCTGAATATATTTTCTCGTCGTTTTCGAGACCAATATTTTATTAATATATGGGTTTTTGCAGGATTTGAGTAATAGTTCCGAAGGAGAAGAGGAAAAAGATCTCATCGAGGAACATGAGGAAATGATTGGCAAGATTGAAGTACCATCGTCGCTGGATTTATCCACTTCTTCATCGTCAGAAGAAAGGTAAGATCTTTTAAATATTGCTCAATTTTGGTCTCGAGAAACAAAATGTTCACAACTTTCACACTCGCTTAAGTATATCAAAGCATTCACGCTTGATACTCGCCCTATACTTTTTGATCCTGATATATTGATTTTTTGCTTTGGTTCCCTTAAAAGTTTTCAATTTTCCCATTATATTTTAATTGTTCATTTTTTCTTTTTCGTCAGATATTTTCAAACAGAGATACAAAAGAAATGAATAATCAGCTAAAAACTTGAAGTTTGTAGAAAAAACATATCGCTCTACCACAGGAGCACATCTTGTACTTCCCAGTGTTGTTATTATTATTATTCGAAAACGTATTATTTGAGGCTAAATTTTTAGGATATAATGAGCTCCTCTATTTTAAAAACGAATGGCTCCTCATTAGAAGAACATATTATTTTTTGTTCTTGATCAGTTTTTAGTTTTCTGAAAAATTCTGAATACACGTTCTTTTTTGTTTTTCTTATTCCATATTTTTAGCAAATCATCCCACCCAAGTATGGCTCGTGAAATCAGTTATGAAGATGATATTCGACTATTTGTTGAGAATTCAGCACTTCACGCGAATCAAAATATATTTGCTGATCCATTCGAATCAGATGAGAGAATGAGTCGGACTGAGCAATGGGTCGAGTCGGTTGAAAACAACTTGGAGAATAGAGATGTCGTCGACGAGGGAGAAGCTGAAGAAATCGATTCTGGCAACGATGGCAAAAAAACAGAAATAAAGGAGATAGAAGATCAGAATGAAGTTCTAGATGAAGATAGAAAAGAAGATGAAAAAGAAGGAGGCCAAGTAGACGAAATAAATGATGGAAAGAAAAATAAATTACAGCACCAGGTAAACATTTTTTGAAGCCAATTAGTTTGATTCGCACGATCTTTATTTTACTCTTTTGCTTTTTTATACTATGAGCGATAATGATCAACCACAAGAGAAATCTAAAACTTTTATAATTTTAGAGCACCGAAGAATCTCAACTATCCTCTTCAATATCCGTCAATAGTTTCAAACTTTCAAGCTATTCGAAACACTTTCAAGCTGCCCTTGAAACACAAAGTGAGATAGATATAAATGATGTTGAAAGATTCTGGGATGTTATTTATACTGTTGATGTTGATAAAAAACAGGATGAAAAACCAGACGATGCGATATTATACGACTTGATTTCAACTACTCCAAGGTCAGTTACAAGGAAAGTGATATAAAAATGAAATAAGAAACATTTTGAAGGACTTCTGAAATAATTCAAAATCCAGTTGACGTCTCTTCAGACTCCGAGGTAAGATTTCCCAGTTTATTTTGGAACAATTTTTATTGTTAGACCAAAAACTCACAAATGGAAGAACAGGATAGAGAAATTGATGAGATATCTAGTGAAGTGGATCTAAAATTCTTCACATTGGTCAAAATTGAAGATGATGAATCAGATGGGCATATGTCAAGAAAAGAAGGTAATTTTTAGAAAAAAAAACAGTTGTAACCATAGGTTACCATACAATAGGATAGGTTATTTTCAAACCTTTAAAATTTTCAGAAAAACCGACAAGTTCGCAACCAAATCGATATCGATCAGTTTCTTCACAAACCACGTTTCATAGCATAGATTTTAAAGTTACGGAGACGAAACATTATCAAAATTCGAAAAAACCAAATGGAGAAAATGGTCAACTGTAAGTTTTTGGGAAACTATGATACAGTAACATTTTAAACAAATTTCATCATGTTCCTTCAGATTTATCAGTGTAACTATTCATAACCCGTTCATGTCCAAGTGACACTGAATTTTAAAGAACCTTGAAGTAGCGCATTTTTTGTCATAAGTCGCTAACCTTTGAGATGTTTCCAGATACAACTTCTGTATGGACCAACTCGCTGAAAAACTATCCAATGACCTTAAAATTTTAATAGTTGAAAGAGATCGTGCTGAACATGCGATGAATATTCTTCCAGCAAGAGGTTCACGGAGTTTGAGCGATGAAACTAATTATCATCAAATGGTTTGTACCTTGATTTCAAGCTTTTATATATTTTTGCTTTTTTCCAGAGATATCGTATCAAGATAGAAAACAATAAAGAAAGACTAGATAAGAGGATTGACGAGGTTACTATTTTGGAGAATGAATCAAGAAAAAAGTTAACTATTATTACAGATTTGGCGAAAACTTTCTAAACTTCCAATTAAAAATTATGATGAAATTTATCGGTTTATCAATGTTTCACAAAGTCGGAATCTAACATTGAATGTGAGGCGGAATATTCCAGATATGGTTGGTAATATTTGAATGAAATCTTTGAACAACTGCGAAAAATTACAGATTCAACGACCTGAAATGGAGTATAATTGATTTGTGTGCATTTTTCTGTGATAAAAAAAACATATCTTTAAAATTTTCATGTTGAAATTGATGTTTTTAAAATTTTAAATAAATGTGCCTAAATATATGTACATTATGATGAGACATTGAATAATACTGAATTGAAAACAAAAGAAACGAAACTCTATTTCTTTGAAAACTCATTGTATCATTTTCTCACAAAATTTATCATCAGAAAAGTTATTTCTCACAAGAATAAGATATCACCAAGATAAGAAATTCTATTTTTTTCCTGCTAGCTAAACTTCTACGTCAATTCCAAGTGTTTTTTTCTGTAATTTTTTCTGGAACTCAACCGATTCATTGAATTAATGGCTTGAATCACGAAATTGATGCGGAAGTAAACAAAATGCCACCATTTCCAACTATCATTAGGAAATCAAAAGATCAATCCAATTCCAAGTACAAGACTATTTTTTACGAAGTTGTCGTCTAAAAGGATAAATAATTCTAATTCTAAATGTCACTTCAGTGTCTGCAAAAGGAGGATGAGCAAATAATTGTAAAGATTTTTAAAACAAATTAACATTATTCATTTTTTGTGTTCTAGAATGGTGAATCTCAAATTTTTTGACTTTGCTTATTACATACTTCTTTTTGAAAAACATATTTTGGTTAAAACTTTATTATTTGTTTTCAAAATTGTTTCCTCTTTATTTGAATAATTGAAAAAGTTTTGGGTCCGGGATTTCGAATTAAAGGGATTCTTTATTGATTTTAGGTTTCTATTCCATTTTCATCTTCTTCTTGATATTCAAAAACCTATACAGAAAAATAGTTTTGCGAAATTTCCCTTTCTAGTACAACACACAAATTTCAAGAATAAGGCGGCGTATGGCCTAACAATTGCAAATACTCTCTCATTCGCATGCTCTCTAGCGCGCGGCCGAGCGGTTAGGATATTTAGCTGCCTTACTCTGTAAATTTATTTTTTCGTATCCTACAAAAGGAAATTTCGAAAAAAATGTTGCTTCTATAGGTTTTCAAAATCCATTTTCATCTTCTTCTGGAGAAGAAGATGAAAATGGATTTGAAACTTAAATTCAGTAAAGAGTCCCTTTAACTTTAAAATTTGCTTTTAGAAATGTTTTATCGTTCTTTCTGAAATTTAGTTAGGCTAAAATAGTTTTTCAAAGAAAAAATCCCCTAATAAAACCCCGATGTATATTCCATAAAAACAAATATACTCCAAAATTTTAGCGATTTTCAGTACTTGGTAAAAAATCCCAAAATTGTATTGATCTGTCTCAAAATTTATAAAGGTGAAGCTTTACGAGTTAAATTTTCAAACAAGAATCTAGAAGAAATTAGAACCTTTTGTGCCCCAAATAATTGCTTGCAAAATGCTCAGAAAAAAGTTTTGAAACATTGCTCTGAATTCATTCATCATTGAACTTTGAGCTCCTTTTGAATCCCTAATCTCATTTTTTCCCAAAAAAAAAAATCTAGACAAATTTTTCGTCATCGTTTTGAAAATTTTTATCGTTTGAAATCCATTTGAGTATTTAACATCTTTAAAATAAGAATTAATATTTTATTTATAAATATGCCTATAGATATATGTAATTTTCAAATTTTTTTGTTTTTTTTTTCTTTTTTTCTGGAAGTATCTTCTCAAGATCTTTTAAAAATCTTCGACCTTTTTTGGACAAAACGTGATATTTTGCAACTTAAAACAAAAAAAGAAACCGATCTTTTGTTCTCACAACAAAACTAAAACTTGTTTTTGGACGCCTACGAGAAAAAATCTTTTCATGTAAGATGAGCTCAAGTATACGGTTGGATGACTTCATTCTCTCACACACTTTTTAAAAATTCTAGAGTTGAAAAAACTCCGCCTTCAGAAGACATATAAATCAAAAGGAACACTATATTTTGGCTATTTTTTTCGTTGAAAATAAATACTTTAATTTAAATGTCCTCTAGTACAGAATATATGGAATAACATGTTATTTTCTTGTTATTAAGTAATTGTATTTAAATATTATTAGCGTGTTTTTCAGAAATGCAATTTTTCGCAATTCTTCTTCTTGTGTGCGTCGCTTTTACCCAAGCTTTACCATTCTTCAACGCTCCGACTGTAAGTTCTTGTTTTGTTTTTGCGAATGCTCCCGAGAATAGAATATCCCCCTCATTTCCAGAGCCAAACCCGCGGTGGACAATGGCAACAATACTACGGAGATTATGAGGTTGAAGTGCCGCAGAATTCGAGATTCACAATGTCGAATAGAATGAGAGGTTGAAAGTGTATTGCATTTTCTGTTGGGAAAAAAATAAATAAATATGTTGCGATGTTGTTTTTCTTGTATATATTCACATTCACAACAAAGGAAATTTTTTGAGAATTGAATGTCGAATGCTTTTTCTGGAACGTATATTTTTGTAAAGACATGAAAAGAACATGTATAATACAATATTATTGTTAAAATGATTCAATATGTTTTCCGCTGACATATTAAAACTGATGTTTTATTCAAATTAGGTACCTACTGCTTTGCGAAAACAAAATTTGAAATTTGAACATATCGAAAAAAGATATATTTTGGCTCGTATTGGCTCGATATACTATGAGCTGCCTCTGGATTAGTCATTGAAAACAGTTTTTGCTGTTTGCTCATCTGTAAATTCTAAAAATTTGAACTGCATATGTAAACGTCCTTGCAAACAGTTAGGTAAATACACCCACACAGCTGTTGACCCGATCTCGATCATTCAGAATCTGAATTTCAGATATTGTATTTTCCAGAAAATTTGAGTATTTAAATGAGTTTTATAATCATATCATAGCTTCAGGGCTCAACACATATCACTTCTTATAAAAGTTGGAAGATGAGAAATGCTCAGATATGTCATGTTCAGATTCAATTAAATTTGCATCATTTATTCACAAAAAATAAAATCGAAAATAACATTTTACTCGTCTGAATCACTGGATTCACTGCTTCTTCCACCACGTGATCCTCCTCTTCCACCATTTGGTGGTTGTGGTCCAGAAGCTTTGGCGATGAAGAACAAGGTGTTAACCTCCTGAAAATTCATAAAATATTTGATTGGAAGCTAATTTTTAAAATATTACCACTGGAGATTGTTGTCTGAGGCTGTCGATTGCATCTCTTTGAGCTTGACGGGTTTGGTTAGTGTTGCTCAAAATGGTTTCGAGAGATGCTTGAACTGATGACAAGTTGGCAATGACTGATGTGACGTTTTGTTGGACTTGGTTTTGAATGGCAGTGACATTGGCTTGGAATGCGTTGTAAACGTCCTGGAAAAAGGAATGTTAATCAAGAGAAATATGTTGAAATGCTCAGCGTTTTTACCGTTATAGTCTATAAGAAACAACTATCTGATGAACTGTTTTTAAAGACTAAGTTCCACTCCTTAAGAAAATAAAAAGAAAAACAACTCACAGAAACATTATTGGTTGCAGCCCACGCGGCAGATTCCGAGTTGATTTCAGCAATTGTCAAACTATCGTTTTTGACAATTTGGTAGTATTCCTGGCGAGCTTCTTGTGTGACATTTTGAAGGAATGGTGGTTGTGGTGGTCCTCCTGGTCCTCCACGTCCTCCTTGTCCTCCACGGCCTCCTGATCCACCGCGACCTCCTTGACCTCCTTGTTGACCTCCTTGTCCTCCTTGGCCACCTTGTTGGCCCCCTGATCCTCCTTGTTGTCCACCTTGTCCTCGTGGAGCAGCCAAAACGGCAACGGAAACAGCCAAAACAGTAAGAGCAAGTCTGAATGAGCACATTTTGTGTGAGCACATACCCTTTGACACACCCACCACACCCTTTTATACAGGTTTCATTGAACCGTTGATCATTCGATGGTTTTCCATATATTATGCTGAAAGAGAGAAAAAGAACTGTGCTTCCCGAAATATTGTTGAATTCTGTAGACCGATGCTTCTCTACAACATTTTTTTGATGCTGAACTATCTGTATCACATCAGAAAGGAAACATACGTGCTTGGTTTTTAATGATGAAATTTTGACAACTTACACTATAATAATATTTTGTTTGTTTAGGTGTGTTCGATAGGAGTCATTCCCATAAAAAACATGGAAACCTAATAAAAATTTTCTACGATATGAATATGATATCGATGTTCAGACTGATATGAGACAAGAAAGTTTGGAGTCTAGTTGTTACATTGCTTCGCAGATAATTAATCTTCAAAAATCGTAATTCGCTATTTTAAAAATACCAGATTTGTCTATAATTCGTGAAATTTTGCTGTATTCCAAGGTATCCCTTCCTAGTTCAACGGAGAACCGACAATTGTTGATTTTTAAAATAATAATGTTCTATTTTTTCTGAAAATTATTCCCATAATTTAAAAATTGTAGTTCAGATTCTAACAACTGAAAATTTAAACACTGAAAATACGAACATATTGATAATTCACCGATTAAAATGGAGATGAATCTGAACTCAGGAAAAGCAATGCACCGGAACATTCCCATTTTGTCCGGGACGTGTCCACGGCAGGCTTGGTCGGATTCGGAAAACGGAAATTCCGATTTTCCGATTTTTCCGACTTTTTTCGGAAAATTTTTCCGTCGGAAAATTTTCCGATTTTTTATTTCGGAAAATTTTTCTGTCGGAAAATTTTCCGACTTTCTATTTCGGAAAAGTTTTCCGTCGGAAAATTTTCAGATTTTTTATTTCGGAAAATTTTCCCGTCGGAAAATTTTCCGAAAAAAGTCGGAAAAATCGGAAAACCCCATTTCAAAACATTTATTTCAAGAATTACCCTAGGGTAACCCAGAAAACTGGAAATATCAGAGAAAATGCAATTTCTTTGCATTTTTGAACTAGTTTTCTTCAAGACCCAAACGTTTTAATCTGTGTCCCTTTAAACACTTTTATGGAAAATGTTTTTTTTTTGTGTCTATCATTGTGGAAATTCTACCAAAAATCAGTATTGAGTCCCAATGGCCCTTAGAGGTCCAAAATATCTGATTTAGACCCAAAAAGGCTGTCTGGGTGGAAAAAAAAGACATGCCGAGAAATGCAGAGAAATTGCAATTTATCTGCATTTCTCGGCAATTTCTGCATTGAATTTCTCGACATTTTTTGTATTTTTTTTTCAAACTGAATAGGTCCATAAAACTTTCTCCACAAGTGCGTCAGTCAAAAGTTGTGTTGTTTATTATTCCGTAAATTACCACAAAAAAAACAGAAGAAACTCAAAAATTTTAACTGATGCTGGTGAAGGAGTCGCCAAAAGGATTAAAATACAAATGCATATAAATATCACTTTCGATCTAAACATAGAACGGAATGTTTTTTTTTCAGCAGAATATCCGAGTGATGGGCTTCGAGTTAATTTGTAATTTTTGTATTTTGTCGGTCTTTCTCTTCTTTGTTTCGTCATCAATTTTAAATTTTCTGTTTTCAAGAGACAGTTGAACTGTACTACTAATTCATTTTTATACTTAAAAACGCGATCAATAAATATGCATTACAAACTAAAATTTTCTTGATATTCACAAATTTTCCGAAATTTTCCGAATTTTTCCGAATTTTCCGAGAAAAATATTCGGAAAAAAAATCGGAAAACCGATTTTCCGAAAAAATAAATCGGAAAATAAATCGGAAAACCGATTTTCCGAAAAAAAATTTCGGAAAAAAAATCGGAAAACCGTTTTTCCGAAAAAAAATTTCGGAAAAAAATTTTCGTTTCCGATTTTCCGAAAAGTTTTTTCCGACCAAGCCTGGTCCACGGACAGTCCCGGACATTTACAGTTTGGCTCTAATACGGCCGATACTACCTGAAATCTTTGATACTGAAAGATGCATTTCTTTTTCATTAATTAATTTTTCGATCAAATAAAGCCGTCAACAAAAAAATGTGAAACATCACTCAAAAATTAGGTGGAGCTTCAAAATCTTACTAAGGAGATCAGTAACGCTCCAGCTTTCATTTGCAGTGAAGTTTTTGAAAATTGGACGTGTTAGAGCAAAACTGTAAACGTCCGTGACTGTCCGTGGACATGCCCCGGAAATGGGAATGTTCCACTGCATTGCTTTCCCTGAGAAAGGTTTCTTGCTGGAGAGACGGTAACCCAAAACCCAAATCTTGAAACATTAAATCGAGAAGCATAATGGGCGATATCTTCGAGAACTAACCGACATCGTGATAGAATGAAAAACTAGACCACAGCTTCTGCTTAGTTAACATTTTTCAAAATTATTCTCCTTCACATATCAACGACGTATTGCAAACTAGATGCTGATCCCAACAGCTTCCTAATGTGTCATTTCAGCGTCTATTATTCAATAGTTTTTGTCCTTTTTTTGTCTTTTCTTAGTATCTCTATTCTTTTAGTTTTTTAGGTATTTTTCTAAAGGTTGTTTAGATTTGTCACCTCGGAAATGCATTGAATATTTAAAAAAAAGAATGCAATAACACGATTTCATCATCGACCATTCAAATTTCAGCAGACTTGAATATTTATGTTTTTGTTATTTATCATTGTCATCTTTTGATCTTCAAAATACTAACGCTGGCGCCAGCCACTCTTAAAACCTTCAAAAATAGAACCAAATAATTTAAGCAAATTTATTCTCACTCACATGAATGAGTTCCTTAAAGTGTTATCTGGAATCTTCAACAATTTCTGGCTATTATCCCATTTTTTTTCAAAACATGGTTATTGTTCAGATTTCAATTTTATTGCAGGTTTTGAAAAACTTCATAAATCTTAAAATCAAATAAAAATTCCGCAGTTTAACTCTTACAAAAGCATCATATCAGCAATAAAATTGAATCAAAAATCAGTTCTTCTCGAAACAACGTCCAATCAGTGTGTTTATCATTTGTTGTCTGTTTTCAATAACTGGTCCTGCAAAAGGGGTTGCCCGAATTGAAAAGAAAAACAAAATATGTTTAAGGAATTCCAACGCTGTTGATCAGCGAAAGTTCACCCATAGATTTTTGGTGGGCATGCCCAGGAATATTGAAAAGAAAACAAAAATATTTTTGAGGAAATCCCTTGATTTTTGATAATTTCAAAGATCTTTGCACTGTTTCTTATTGGTATAAATACGGTAAGTTTTGAAGTGGAATTCAGATTTGAACAACAATGGCAATTTCAAATATTTCTATCGTTCTTTTGGCAGTAATGGTTGTTGCAATTATTGCAACTAACGAGAGTAACCTTCGAGGTGAGCACCAAGCCGGACTTGGAGCTGGAATTAATGAGAACCGTGAAGCAAGCTCAAGAATTCAAGGACAGGCTGGAATGGTTTGTCATTTACTTATAGTTTTTCTGATTTGTAAATTCAGGGACAATCTGGAGTGAACAGAGAGAAGAGAAACACCCAACAATTTGGAGGACAAGGTGGACAAAGCGCAAAAGCTGGCAAAGTTCAATCATCGCAAGGAGCTAGCGCAGCACATCATCCATAAGGAAACAAAAAACTGAATGAACTTTTTTAATGAATGATTCAAAAAAAGTGTTTTTTTGATTACACAATTGACAGTATTTGTGCAATATTCAAAATGAAATAAAACTGGAATTAACAAATTAAGAAGGCGACATGGATAGATGGAATCTAACCAGTAAAAATAGAAAAAAAATATCCGATTTCCAAAACAAAACATCAATGTTATTGGAATATATAATTTGAATAAACAAACAATCTTAGTATATTAACTTACACTTTCGTTTTGGCATACTGTCTTTAAAAACGTGATTGTTGTAGATTATTAGCGGACGGATGGCAAAGTCTCATTTTGATGCGAAATATTATAGAATTAATTTGTCTGGAAATCAAAAACCAACGGATGCTTCCCAGAAAACCCATCAATTCAATTTTAAACAACATTGGGAATTCCCAAGAAAATTTTTTCTTTTTCTCAAAAATGAAAACTGCAATCTTCGCTTCTATAAAAGGACTCTATATAATGTCATGTTCGGTTTGAAACAATATGAAAACCATTTATTCGCATGTGATTTTGTTTGTTATTGTGCTGACGACGTCAGCAGAGCTGAACAACTACAAAGATATCGAGAAATTGATCCCTGCTGAATATCGTGATGAATATGATAAAATTATCGCTGATGAATCAGTTACTGAGCATGAGACAAACCGGAAGCTTGTTCAGTTGGCTTATAAGTTTGGAGAAGGGGTGAGAATTAAGGGGGTTTTTTGTTGAAAATTTATGTATTCAGTTGAACAGACCCAGTAAAAAATGTTCTGAAATAAACCTATTATCTTTTTATCGCGTTAAAGACAGCTGTTCAGTTAATTTGACCCTACCTGTTCTTAGTTTCAAAAATTAGAGCGTTCTCTCATTAGTATATTGCAATTTATGCGAAATCACACCGATAAATACACGCTTCATAGCAGCGGTCCAAAAAGAAAAAATAAAAATTTGAATGCGCGCGTGTCCGTGCGACGCGGTCAGTGTCCGTGCGACGCGGTCGGAATTGGCGCGTAACACAATTATTTGAATGTCTCTACATATTGATATTTTTCTTTGGACCACCTCGGCTTCCATTCGAATTTTGATTTTTTGCCTTGAATTGGGATCATGTTAACTGACAAGCTGCCTTTAAAGAACCAAAAAAAAGAGCTCCCATACCACCATGTCTTTAATTTCAGGAGAATGTTCGACGTACTCTATCAACCAACGAAGAAAGCTCCAAAAAACTATTTGATGACGTTATGATGATTCTTCTCCGCTTACCCAATGTCAAACACCTTGCCCAAAACGTCGTTGCCAGTAGAAATTTGACTTTTGATGAACAATTGGAACAAGCGATTGGTTTACAAAAAGAATATCCCTTAGAAATGGAAGCATTGGTTTTCTTGTGTTCAAGGCTTGGTTATAAACAAGGAAGAGATATTATCAAATTGTCTAGAGAAAGTGCAAAAAAGGTTAAACAATTGGCTGAATATCTTGAAAAATTAGTTATTGATATTCGAAATGAGTCAGTGAATTTGCATGACTTGAATAAACTTCAGTATTTGAGTCGTGCTGATAGGAAAAAAGTTTTGACGGACTTGAAAAAAAGATCAAAAATTGTGAGTTTTGTTTTCTGATTTGAAAATAATCTCAAAATTCTAGGCCGCAGTGGTCCATCAACACCTTCTCGACCTGCTCAATGGAAAAATCCAACCTTATGTTATTTGAACTGCCTTTGTCTTCTCATTTACAAATAAAATCCATTTTCATTTGTTTGAAAAAAAACTCGATTTATTGAAGTGATACCGTTTGATCCTGATAAGTGGGGATTGATTCAAGAAAATGTAGAAATTGTTTGAAAAAGAAGATAAAAACGAATGTTGGAAAGGGAAAGGTTATTTTGTTTTTTGTGAGAATTTCCGCATCAAAAGATTTGAACATTTCCACGAGAATGTATAGGTGTAGTTTTTGGGATTTTCTTCAATTCATACATTTACTAATTTTTGAAAAACTAGGATTTAAAATCATGTTTTGGTGATAACCCCAATATCCACGATTAGTAGTAAAGGCGCAGATTCTCTCCTGAGTAAACTATATCCAAAACATAGAACTTCCTAAAAATTTCCTTTTCCAGGATATCGTTTTCAAACTACAGTTTTTTTTTATTTCAGCTTCGAAAACAATCGATCTGAAAGATATGATTTTTAAACTGTTATTGTCAACTGTAATATTGTTGATCATTGCGTTTTGAGGGCTGCTCAACCTCACAGACTCTCCGCACGTACGCACGCGGCTGCCGACACTCAACACACTAGAAAATTTGAAAACTTCATTTTCCTGCAAATGTTCCAGTGTGTTGAGTGTCGGCAGCTGCGTGCGTGCGTGCGGAGCGTCTGTGAAGTTGAGCAGCCCTCAAAACGCAATGATCAACAATATTTGAGTTGACAATATATTTATGAAATTGAGTTTATGACGGAGTGATCATGAATGCACGAACTGGGCGTTTGAAAAATATACTCCAATTCTTTTTAAACCTTTGAAAAAAAAACAAAAGCCTCCAAAAAAGCTGATATTTAAACCATTTCGAATCTTGCAGAAAACATCTTTCTCGTCAAAAAATGTTGAATATCCATAAGCATAAGCATGTTGAATGATCGGTTGCGTGATATTCGCCGCCATCTCCTATACACAATTTCCTGTGTTTTTGCAAATCTATCCAAATTCTCGCATTCAATCCACACCTCCCATTCTCAAAAACTGGCTTGTTTGTTTCAAATACATGTTCTCCATCGAATTCTCGTTCGCATATCAGCTTTCGGTTCTTTTTTTTTTTGCTTTTTCTCTTCTCGAGAAGAACTTGATCAAGAAATCTTTCTTAACGGTGTTGTCTTGTCGGCGGAAAATATGTGTCTTGATTGACATTTAAGAGTCTTTTTTCTTCTGATTTTTTATCCTAGTGATCGTTTATCCGAGAGATATTATCCACCCATTTCTGTGTCGCAGAAGTTTATTCATTCTGTTTTATCAATTGATACAGCGGATGTTTCTTTGAGAATTTTCCTAAATATGGGATTCTGTTTTGAAGCTTGATTAAAACTTGTAAGAATCTCAAAGCTTCAGCTTTTTAGATTTTGCTCTGCATGATAGTTTCACTTTTTTATTTTTTCAGTTAACTTCAAGGTTGTTTAAGTGTTTCCAAGTACTCAGGTTACAATATATTATATTATTAATTAATATTAATTAAAATATAATTACGTTATTAATGTATATAAGCGTTAACGCTCTTATTTCAACGATCTTTATTCGTTCTGTTTCAACCGACATCTTTGTGAATTGGGGCGTAGAATAAGCCGAAACTCTCAAAGGGGAATCAGACCTTAGATCATAGCGAGCCATATTTTCAAGAACTTGCACTACTAATATCTGTTCATTGGAAGCTTATATATTCTCCAAAAAAAAAGACAATTGTTCCGCTTTTTAAAAGATATATAAAAATCGTTCCCAAACATTTACCATTCTTTTTTATCTTGACGAACGGGTGGTCGTTTTCAAAACCATAAGAAACAAATTCCCGAACTCCCCCGCCCATTATTCTTCTCCTCCGGGAGAAAAGCAAACCGATCTAATCGTCATGTACAAAATTTCTTGTAGAAATAAACAAGCCGACCGCCCCCCCCCCCCCTCATCTTATCTCATAAGCTAATAAGCGCCAAAAAGACTTGTTTCATATGAGTCTTGTCTTGTTATTAATTGAATGTTGTGTTTTTTTTTTTCTAAAATTCCTTATACTGGTCATTATCCATTAGTTGTAGAAGAATACTCATTTTCTGTAGAAATAAATGACCTCAAATTATCCTCCATGTTCACACTTTCTCTTTTTGGATTTGTTAGATGTCCATTTATGAAGAAGGGGGCTGAATGCTTCATTAATCATTTTCATTCCTATGTTGAACTTTCTTGAATTTGAATCTAAGATTGTACTTTCAGCATGAGGCAACAAATTGGGTTTTTATTGGTTTTGGGTGTTTTATTTGTTGGTTCCAACGCACAGGAACATTTTATCGATGTCCGGGAATTGGTTCAAGATACGCTTGATGCGATTAAAGATGTTCCGGCGATGATGGATAAAAATGGAACGGTTGTTAATTCAACAGCGAGCGCGTTGATTGATGAAGTGAAGACAGATGATGCCACTAATAATGTTTATAAATCGTGAGACATTTCCTGACGATTTGAAAATTTTAAAAAATCATTCAGACTTTTGAAACTCCCAGCTGATATCATGTCCAGATTGGCTCAGGATGTTGGAATTGCCACCCCATCAAGATCTTCAAAACAAGATATTAGTTTGGAAAAACCAACTGTAAATGAAGCAGTTATTGATGAGAAAAATAAGATGGATGTTGAAGATTCTTCGCCAAGTTTCAAAACGGTAAATAATTCTTGTCGTTTTTAATTGGATTTAATTGTGTGTTGTGACTGAACGTTGCAAAGAAAATTGGTCTGTGAACTTTTGAACTTTTCCTCAGTGTCCAGACATAATAGAGGTTTTTCATTATAATATTGCAATTGTTAGTTAAAGGAAAATTTAGGCTACAAATTGTGGAAAACAACTGATGATATACCTCCAGTTACATAAAACTCTAATCGAAATTAATCTGAAAATTTAACTCTCAAAACTTTGATACATCATTGGTTTATAAGCTTGTCTTGTTTTTCCTTCTGCTAAAAATTTAAAGTTCGAATTTTTTAAACCCAAGACAACAAGGCCTTTATCGGATTCAGGAATCCATGTTGACATTTGTTCGACAGCCTAAAATTCAACACTCGTCTTTTTCAACAGTCCAAAACTGGATTTTATCCAAAAATTAAAACTTAATTATTCATATTTCAGGTTGAAGACGCTGAAGCTGAAGAAAGAAAGAGAATCAACAATGACACCCCAACCATGGTAAAGAAAAACCTGGAAGACAACGAGGATATTTTCTCCATTTCCAAACTTATATCAGCAACTGGAAATGCAATTCGTGAGGCTCAGGCTGCTCAATTGAAACAACAAAGTCAACCAACTATTCCACCATTGGTTCCATTGCCTTCACCTTTAGAAATGCCAGGATTAAATATGTAGGTGTCTGAAGAAAACTTATAAAATTATCCTGTCTTTTCAGTCCAATGTCCCAACCAGCTGTTGAGAATAAGACCCCAAATACTGAAGTTTTCTATCGTCCACTTGTCAGAGATGGAAAAACGTAAGATATCTCTTCGAAACGCGATAATTAAAATTTTTATAGGGTTTATGAGCAGATTATTATCTTGAAATCCGCAGATGGATCATCTAAGATAGTTTCACAAAGCATTTTTAACCAACTTCCAATTCAGTCTACACCTGTTGAGCAGAAAAAACTTCAAATCAAGCAAATGGTAAGACTTTTAAAATAATATTGTCAAGTTAAAAATTTTGGATCATTCATTTTCTACTAAAAGACCGCAGCGCAACCACTCGCATTTAAAAATAGCGCGACTTTGTGAGAGACTTAGGTTTTGCTGGGTAGATCAAAACCAACTTGCATGATCAAGAATATTTGAGTTGACAATAAACAAAAGTAATTGGTTAAACCCGATAAAAAACGACATTCGAAAAACAAATACAAGTGGAACAAATTTTCAGAAAAAACTCTCAAAGGCAAAGGAACATGATTTTATGGCACCAACTTTCCCACCGATGGTCAACGTGTTTGATCAATTCAGTCAGCCAGCTATGGCCGTTGAACCAATGAGCACAACTGAACCAACATCAACCACTACAGAGGAGCCAAAAATCACTACAACCGAAGAGTCATCAACAACAGAAGAGCCAGCAACAACGGCTTCCGTCGTTGAAGGAGTATCTAGAAGACGTCTTCCAAGAAGAAAGATTCAGTATTTGGAAAAGAAACGTTTAGAAATGCATTCAAGACAATTCGGGGCAAAGACTCTTCAAATGAGTGACCCGATTAATATTCAAGCACAAGATGATACTGAAGCACAGAATGTTCTTCAAAAAGAGGTACCGATTTAAAATATTTATATTATTTGTTTAATTTAAGTTATACTAACATGTCAGGGCACTCTTCGTGTAAGGACCATCGACAGAAAATCGAAAAAAACGAGAAAGCAACGTCCGGATAAGATGAAGCGAAATAAGAAGGAAGAAGTAAATAATTTAGAGTAAAAAAACGGAAGCTCCTAGGAAAATAAGACGATGATCTAACTATTAAAATCACTAAACTTTAATGAATACCGTGGGAGCTTCCGTTTCTGAGAGGGTGTGACAATATGAGATTGGAGCATAAAATAAATAGTGGTAAGGAAGCGTCATTTCTCGTTTTCTCAACACTATTAATATTCTCATAAGCAATAAAAACGCTACTTTAAAACTACACACGAGATTTATTTCTCTGTACGAACACTTTAACGCGACACTTAGGTGTATCCTAATATAATACTCACACTGACACACCCTCTTCAGTAAACTCAACACTTGCACTACAGTCTTGTTTCAAATATTCTCCTTCGTTAAAAAATGTTACAGGCGGAGAAAATCGAAGAAGAAGAAGAAAGTGCCACCGAACCACCAAAAAAGAGAAGAAAGCTGATCAAACGATCGAAAAAAACACAAAAGAAACAAGAAGAAGAGAAGAAAGAGATCAGAACATTCCCAGAACTCTATGAAGAACAATTTAAAACCCAAGTAGCACCAAGTGTAGCATCACCATCGGAAGACTTCGTAGAACAATTTGCAAATATTGATGAAGCTCAAGAAAGGGTTAAAGAAACATCCGTTGAAAAGAGGCAACAACAAATTCCCCAAAACGATACACCAATTGATGATAAGATGGAGAGAAAGAGCAGCAAGGTTCATCAAATGACAAAAGATGAAATTGAAAAGATTTTGGAGAAGGAAATTCATCGAAGAGTTATGAAGAAAATTCATTCGGCTAAAACAAAGAGTGCTGAGGAACAACGACAACAAAATGTTGAAATGAGCAGTGGAGATGATGAGGATGTTAATGAGGATGATGATGAGGTTGAGATCACAACTACTGAAGCTCCAACAACAACAACTACCACTACAAAAGCGCCTCTTAAAAAGAGCAAAAAGTCCAGAAAAACAAAGGTGACTTTATTTATTCGCTTCTTATTTCAAAACCTCCCAAAAACGTTTTATTTAGAAACCCATCGTCAACCATCAACAATGCTTAAACCTTCGCAGCTTTGCCCGTCAATTCCTTTTCGACACTATCGATGAATTCGCAAAAGAGCATTGCTATTTCATCGAGAATTATTACCCAAAATTGACATGTGCCAAGGTTTCAGTATACGTTTCTAAATGCAAAAAATTGATGGCTGATGAATAATCAACGTTTCACTGGATTCATCCGAGAAGAATACGTGTACATGTGCAATATATTTATTTTCTAATAATTGATTTTTATTAAATTTATTAATTGTTAATCATTATTATTATGTAAAATTACATAGTTCTCGAACTAACGGATCAAGTTGTGATGGATCAACCCCGTAGAATAAATGAAGCATTGTTTGATTGACACCGTGTAGATCAATGACTAGATGAAGCAATTGTTCATAGAAACGTTCTCCTTTTTCCTTTGGGAATTCGAAGGTTAAGATTCTGGAAAAAAACAGTATTTAATTGGAATTCTCCAAAAATCAAGAATAGAAAAATACGATTTTCTGTAATAAATTACTTCAATAACATAGCGAAATATTTGGCCTGAGTTGCATGAACCTTTGAGCTGTCCTTGAGATCTGATACAGCTGGAATAATCCTATCTCATTTTCTAAAAATTTAAAGAAAACATACATGAATGAAATATAACAATCGCGTTGAATATGAGCATTATATTATCATTTGATCGCATTTCTTCGCAAAATGATTCAAGAAATCTGAAATTTTGAAATTATCTGTGATAAAATAAGCTGAATTAATAACTTTTTATGAACTTTATAATGTTCTAAAGCATTGGGGTGTTGTTTCAAAACATCGAATTTGATTTCCATAGTATTCTAAATTCGATAAATTTAGAATTCTTCTAAATTTTAGAACTTACAGTTGCAAACCTATGATTCCAACTACTATTACTTTTATTATAAGCCATGATCCCCCGAACAATGAGCAATTCACAAAATCCACTCTTAATCAGCTTTTTTCGGTCTTCAATGTCCAATTCTCGGAATGCTTTCAATCCTGCAGTCATGCTTATAATTCTACGAAGAGCTTCTTCGACAATTTGGAAAACTCCCTAGAATGTTTAGACAATTTACGGATTATTAATTGGATGCTTACTTGCAACGACTCGGAGTTGTAATTTTTCTCCAAAGGCGCTGTCAATGGATCATTGAGGTAATGTAATTCTTCCAAAAGGTCCATTTCATAAGATGTTAGAACTGTTGAATACCTTTGTAATTCTGAAGGTTATGTTAATTTTCAAGAGCTTTAAATTATTGAGCATACTTGCACGAATTTTGACTAAGAGCTCATCAATGGTTGTTTTTCGATAATCGATAACATTTGAAAAGTGCGAAACATCCATTGAAGGATGAGCAACGACATTGGTGCTGAAATTATTATATCATCTCTTGAAGTCTGATTAATAATTACAACGCCGATGGATCACATGGTAAAATCGGTCCTCTCAACTGAAACGGACTCATAAAACCTGGGCTAGATGTATTAAAGGCATTTGAAAAGGCTGCGAGTGATGGAGTGTTTTGGGAATAACCTTAAAATTAAATTCTGAGCTTTAAGTTAATTTTATCATGAAAACCTGCAGGACTTGATATATAAGGTGTTGGTGGCATTGAAAATGCGTATGGTGACATTGGAGATGATGCAACGAATGAAGTGGATTGTGTAGAACTTCCGACTGATTTTATACTCTCCTCTTGTTCGATTGATGGTGTTCGTGGGATTGGACTCTTTAATTCAGTGTATATTTTTAAATTGTACAGTTTTCAATATTTAACTTACAACACATGCTGTTAGTCTGGTATCGGATGAATAGAAGCCACATGTACATTTGCATATACAGCAGTTTTGGTTTCTGAAAATTTTCACAAACCAGTTTTTTCTTGTTATTGACTTAGAAAATAGGGTTTTTTAAAGTCGGAAAATTTGGAGTTACTGTTTTCTCTAAATTTCTAGAATATATTTTAAGTTTATATTCTTGTGAGTTGCCTGAAGACTGACAAAAACTCGATAAACAAAAAGAATGAGAACGAGAATCAAGCGGTGAGCTTGAAAAGTAGCGGGCTACTGGATAATAATCGATTACAGTACTTCATGTCAAAAACCATTCACTTTTTTAGACCTTGACTGTGTAGTCGACAACGCGTGTTTTGAAAAACAGACGAAGAATATTGATTTTTCGTGAAAAACAAGAATGAAACGAACTCATTCGCCTTTTTGATCAATTTCTGCAAATAATTCTTCGACACACTAATCTGCTCATCGTCTTTCTGCACATCAGAATTTTTCCCTTCCAGTTTTTTTCTCTTCACTTTTGCCCCTGATTTCGATTTCGTCTCACTCAACCATTCACTATTCATTCCACTCGAAAAACACTTATTTAATCGACAAGCTTGACAAAACTTTCGAGATTCTGAAGTGATTTGACAATTGTTCGAAAATGGACATTTTATTTCCTGTAATTTTTTTGGGATGTCGAACTGTTTGTACGGGGATTGTTTTTACTTTATGTTTTGAGGCATTTCGTCTGAAAAATGCTTTACATGATTCACAGGTTAGAACTCCAAAATTAAATCCATTTGCTTTATCACCACAAATCTATAAAAATCAATTTTTAAATGTTTAAAAACGTTTTAAACGACTTACAGTACATGCCCTTCCAGTGGTTTCTTTAGGAGGATTGACCGATTTTCGAAAATCTTCGGAATCTGATTTTAACATTTCGAAACCTCTTAATTTAAAAAAGTCAAAAAAACAGAGTACCAAACAATAATCTGTAAGAACTGTTTTTATGCGATATGATGTCAATAATCACGCCATTATGATATAAAAGATAAAAATTGATAATTTAACTATGCAACTCATAGTTAAGAAAGAAAAGAATGGGGCGTTTGAGTACGGTTCGAAACCAAATATAATAATCATCACATAAACATTTTTGCATTTCCTCGAGAAAGCAGGGAGAGTTTGTTATCAATTATTGATTGGTTGTGTATGTTAAAAATGCACGGATGTGTTTTTTGGATTTTTATCAAAAGAAAAGGTAACAAAAACAACGAACTCGAAAACCTAACTATTTAGAATGGAAAACTCTAAAAACGAAATATACAAAGACCCCCAACAAAAATTAGATGTAATTATAAGCCACATCATCTTCAGACTTCACAAATGCTAATTCTAGCTTCACTGGTTGTTTCAGCAAAATTGAAAGAAATTCTTCAGCGAATCCAAACATCCAATAAATTCGGCGAATATCGAGTCTTCGTGAATACTGCAAGAATCCGGCGACTATAAGAATATTTCCACGGCGTTTGATAACGATCTGAAGATACAATTCGATAAATGTTTTTTAAAAAATTAAAATAATCATACTTCATTTCCACTAACAACGAGATTTTGAGGGAAAAATCCGCGAATAAAACGGCGGACGATTTCGTCCTGGGCGATGACAAGTGGCTGTGATTGTCGGAACTCTGAAGCATTGGAATGTGTCAGAGAATTAAAACAAAATAGTTACCTTCAAGATTCTGAGAATGCCAAGTTAGCCAAGACTTTCGGACCCCGATATGATGCGGTTTTTGAGCCATTTCATAGGTCAACAATTGAGAGCGATTAACGGTGGCCTGAAAAAATAAAGGAATCACGGTTTGAATTTTATTCGATGTATTTACTTTATATTTTCCTGCTTTATTTTTCATCGTACATGAAGTTGTAGAAATCGGTCGACAGGTTTGGGAAACATTGCTTTCAGCGCATAATAACGCTCGAAGCATCTGAAAACATACATTTCGAAAAAAAGAACGAATTACGAATAGAAAACCGTTAATTTTCAATAAATAAAAAAAATACTGCAGGCGAAGAGAGAAAATGCGCTCTATGGGGGAAAGTCTGCAAACACCACGATGTCACATTGCACAGAATGGTTTATTGAAAATTAATTTCTTGTTTTAGCGTGTTTCTGACCCTTTTTTAACCTTTTTTCAATACGTTTAGTTCATAACATAGATATAAAAACAATAAACAAAACCTTACGTTTTGTTTCGTAGTTCTTAATTTTTTCTAAAATCAATTTTTCGTAAACATAAATAACAATATTTTTCAGAAAAATGTCGGAAACTTCAAGTAAGTCTGCAAAATCAGCAAAGGTTGTGGACGAATGTTATAAGTAAATCTATAATTCCAAACCATTTCAACTATTATATTTTTTCAGCACAGCGGCTATAACCAGCAACTTTGAAGCGCTAGAATTCGGAAGAACGTGTCAATCTTGCGCCGGAGGAATCGCTGCTGGTAATCATATTCTTTCAAAAAAAAATGATCTAATAACTTACGTTTAGGAATTCTGGGTCTCACTGGCTTCCAAGGATTTATTCTATATTTCTTTACCGTCGCCGTTCAAGGACTCATATGGAGCGTTAAAGCAAAAGGAAACTGGTTAAGCTATTTTCCAGAGAGAAATTCTCTGACTTGGTCACATGGAAATGGCCTTCTCACTTTTGTGCTTTTATGGGTGTTTTTCTACGGAATGGTTCATGTATATTAATTAAATTGTTTCGATTAAATTTGACATTCCATTGTGATTCGCTAATATTTATTTTCAATTCCTCGTAAATAATAGTCTCTTGAATAAATCTGAGCTTTAAATGTAAAATTGAAAGTTAAAGATGTTATAATCAGTTTAAGTACCTTAAAACATTAATCATGATTCGAAATAAGCTTTCCAAAAATTCAGAATGTTGTCACTTTTACGACAACAGATCAGTTTAACTGGAACTTCCATCTTAAGGCCAACTTGTGCAGAAGTATGCCAAGTTAGAGGTAGAAAAAGAGCTTTGAAACAAACAATGACCAGACAACAAAGACTGGAAAGAAGAATGAAACGAGAAGAAAAAGAAGCAGCGAGGAAACAGTACACTTTTATGGAAAGGATTAATATTCGAAGAATGAAGAATTTGTTAGTTCAAAACTACGATTCATAAGTAAATCTATCTTTAATTTAAGACTATCGCCATCTCAACAATTTCCTGGTAGATTTGTGGCAGATGAAGAAGCAAATCTTCCGGAAAAACCATCGCTCGATGTATTTATCAAGTAATCTGTTTTGTTTTCAATGTTTAAACTTCAAACGATACTTATAGATCACATTTCAAAACCCAGTTATATTCGGTTTCCGAAGCCTTGGAAATGCACAGAGAACTTCAAGATCCAAGTATTTATAACAATCCAAATGCACCAATTAGACTTCGATTGGAATTGAATATGACAACCGAAAGACAGGTATTTATAATTTCTCTATTTTGTCGAAGAATTCAGTGATTTTTAGACAAAAATGGTTCCAAGCAGCGATGCAATCGTTCCAGTCCCATTCCCGTTCAAACACAATGAAAAACGAACCATTTTGGCATTTGTGAACGACACAAAGTTGCAAGATTTAGCTGTTGAATCAGGCGCTGAGATGTCTTTAGGACAGGATACTATCAAAAAGGTTTTAATTTTTATATCCATCGCAATTAGCGTTTTCTTTTCAGATTATCAAAGGACAATTCCGTACAGATGATTATGACTTTTGTGTAGCTCATACTGATATGTCCTCGTTCATTCTTCCGCTACGTGGAATTTTGAAAACAAGATTTCCAACAAGGGCAAATGGTGAGTAAATACTTGTTTTTGAAAATTGAGTACACAATTTTTCACAGGCGGACTTGGTGAAAATTTGCCAGAATTGATTGAAAAATTCAAAAGTGGTGTTAAATTGAATATTAAGGGTGATCCAGTATATCCGATTTGGGGACTCACAGATTGTGTTGTAGGAAGGGTAAGATATTATTTTCCAAACCATGAGAACATTTTTTGATCAGCTCTCGATGCCAAATGAACAAATTGAAGCGAATATTGAAACAGTTATTTCATCGGTTTGTTCGAATAGAAATCCAGCACTTGGACCATTTGTAAATCGAGCACTATTAATGACGATCCCAGGAGAAGAACATTATGCGATTGATGTGAAGAAGTGGTTGCCGGTACCTACTGAGGAGGAGATTGAAAAGGTAAATCATATTTTTTTAAAATTCTAATTGTCTTAAAGTACATTACTGGGTTTTAAGTCGATGAACAGTCCTTTTTGGGCTGGCTAAATAATTCAGCCAATCGGTTACAATTTTTTTGAAATGCATTTTTAAAAAATTACAAAATTTGTTTAGACCTTTTTTGAACACTCTTATTTTCAGATCGAGAAGAGAAAGAACAAGAAGAAGAAGAAGGAAGAGAAGAAAGTTGAAGAATCTGATGAAAATTTACTTGTTTCTGCTGTTGGAGCCGTTTAATTCAGTTTGCAGCATTCTTTGTTTTTGGTTTTTAGGTTCTAGTTCGTTTCGTTTTTATAGTTTTTTTATTGTTTTCTCAAAATCGAAAAAAAATGAAAATATTATTTATAAAAGTTTTTTTAAAAACATTTCTTTAATAATAGGGGTTTTGACCACTCTTTGAATTATATTCATGCATTGAATTATTGTTTTATGGTTGTACGTGAGAAAATGTCGGTTATCTATCGTTTTGCGGAATTGATAACAGCTACTTTTGGACTTTATTTGACATTTGTGATGCGGTTCGTTGATCTCCGCCAGATCGGAAGTTTTTGCACTCGTTTTATTGATTTTTTAAAGAAAAATTGGTGTATTTTTGGTAGAGTCAAAATTCCTTTTCAGTACTATTTTTTTCTAAAAACATTACACTATTTGTTTATTATTTTGTTAAAAGTAACTAATGGTTCAATATAATTCGTATTTTTCACTTGAGGCACACTTTAACGGCAGTACCTCATGTGCTTAACTTTTTAAAGAATAAGATAGCTGTTGAATAGATGTTTCGAACAACTTGTACTATTATCTATCGTCATTCGAAAAAGCATCGTCATATCAATACCCTTTCCCTTTTTTGCCTTAGAGTGTATTCAGCTTCTCTAAACATGCAATCAATTGTTAATGAAAATAAATAGAACATTATCTTTAATTTCAAATTGTGTTTCTTAACGTTTTATGCCAAAACCAATTTGATTTTGACGGTACGTCTTGTTGGACCCTTTTCTTTGAAGAAGCACAATAAATAAAATAAAATGAACTTTATTTTTTCAACTTTTTAAAGTTCATTTTATTTTATTTATTGTGCTTCTTCAAAGAAAAGGGTCCAACAAGACGTACCGTCAAAATCAAATATTCAACTAACAATGCACAAAAACCTATTCGCCAAACCACTTCTATCAAAACCAATTTGATTGACTAGTTTTAAAAAAACGGTCATAGCGTAGACACAACCCCAGTTGAAAAATTGAAAAGAAACTGAGTGACTAAATAAATTAATGCTTTTTTTTTTGAAAATTGTGAAAAGTTCTGATTTTTATTTTCAATTATTAATAGGATTTATTTTCCGAAATTTTGCAATTCGGAAAGTGTGTTTACTTACATGTTTTTTTCATATTTAATTTTACATTTACGTATAATTAACGGAAATTTTCCAGTTCTGAGAATGGGTCAAACCGTAGCCAAAGAAGAGGATTTTTCTTGGGCTTATACCGAAGAACCCCATGCTTCTAGAAGGAAAGAAATATTAGCAAAATATCCAGAAATTAAAGAATTATTTGGACAAGATCTCGCATTTAGGCCTGTTGTTGTTTGTATGGTGCTTATTCAGATACTTTTTGCATATTTGTTGAGAGGTGAGGAAAGTTTTAAAAATTGTTCAGTTTAAATTTATTTTTGTTTAGATTCGGATTGGTTGTTAATTTTATTACAAGCGTATTTTGTATCTGGAACTATAAATCATTCGTTAACACTAGCTGTACATGAAGTTAGTCATAATCAAGCTTTTGGAACGTCGAGGCCATTAGCTGTGAGTTTTATCAATTAATGAAATTCAAAACGAAATTATATTTCCAGAACCGACTGTTTGGATTTGTTGCAAACCTCCCAATGTGCATTCCAATGTCAATTTCGTTCAAAAAATATCATTTGGAACATCATCGCAATTTAGGCGAAGATGTTATTGATACGGATGTGCCGACAGAGCTTGAGGCCAATATTTTTAAGACTTGGCTGGGGAAGATGATTTGGATGAGTCTTCAGCCGCTCTTCTATGGAATTCGGCCGTTTATGTTGTATCCGAAGGTATTTTAACATTTCAAAAAACAAATATAGTCAAAACAGAATAATCTCGAGATAATCCTCCAAATTTTAATGAGAATAGATTTTCTCGGATCAACACGATTTAAAAAAAAAATATTTTTTCAGTCAATGACAGATCTGGAATTAATCAACATTGGAATAACAATTGCGTTCAATTCTTTCATACTCACACAATTTGGTATCAAATCTTTTATTTATCTTTTTGGTGGATTGGTTCTCGGAATGGGGCTTCATCCATGTGCTGGACACTTTGTTTCCGAACATTATGTCTTCAAAAAGGATCAGGAAACTTATAGGTATTTATTTTTATCAAATTTTGATCGCAACATTCAATTTTTCCAGTTATTATGGCCCAATAAATATGGTCGTTTTCAACGTTGGTTATCATGTAGAACACCACGATTTTCCATATATTACTGGGTCGAATTTGCCGAAAGTGAGTTCTTGTCTTCTAATTGATCCACGAAATCCTTTCAAAAATTATGGTCTCTGGAAGAAAATGTTTCTCATTAATATGCAAAATCCACTTGTCGACGACTATGACGATGTTTGAAGAGGAAATTGAATTTTGTAATTCGATGCCATTTTTTGTGCTAATATGTCAAGAATAGAAATAGGGTTCTTATTGTACCACTCTACGCCTTTTTTTTCTTTTGAAAGAAGTAAAATTTATTCAAAAAATTTTTGGCGATGACGATTTTAAAAAACTAATTGGAATGGAAAGAAAAATAATTTTCAAAATAAATGGAAAAACATGAAAATGTTTATTTTTTCTTTCAGGTTCGAGAAATTGCTCCAGAATATTACAAGGATTGGCAAACTCATGATAGTTGGGTGGCAATGATGGCAGACTTTATTTTTAATCCCAAAATGACACTAAGGTCATTTTTCCTTTAATATTCAATTATTTTTGAAAAGTTTTAATTTTTAGAAGAAGAATCAAGAGAAAATATGCAAAAGCTGATCAATTTGCCTTTTACGGAACGGGACCTTATGAGACTAGTCATGTTTATTGTTTTATTGCAAAGGTAAGAGGATTTTAAATAGATAAATAGAAAAAAATGAGCAGAAATTTTTTTTTAATCCATACAAATTTTTGGAACCAAGGTGCGACAGCGAAATTATCGATTTTATACAAATTTACAGTTTCCATTTTTTGGTCCCTTAAATTTTTTTTACATTATCATATGTTTTCGTTTTTGAAATTGATATCACCTTTTTATAGCTGAAGTCGTTATTTTTTATCTATTTTTTATGGTTATCACATCATTCGAATGATGTTTTTTGACAATTTGATAATTATAGAGAGCTCACCTCAAAATGGGATATTGTATACTATACTAGTGAAAATATGGGATATATTGCAGTTTTCCCATAAATTTTATGAGAACCACATCAATTTTGTTTTCTAAATAATTATAGAGAGATCATCTCATAAAGATTCTCTAAAAATAGGAGCTTTTTGGCGTACTGTAATAAAAATCATAAAATTAAGCAAACATTCAGTAGAATTTATGCTACATGATGAACGAATAGAACTTATTCAGTAATATATCTTAGAAAAAGACCACACCCAGAAAATGATATATTTATGCTTCAGATTGTCAACAATCTAACTGGATTCGGCGGGAAATCGGGAAAAGTTGAATAATTTATTTTTTGAAATGTTTCGTACAAGTTTCCTAACCTATGTAGTTATTTATAATATGTACTCGATTGCTTATGTTTTGTCACACTTTTCATTACCTTCGTATTCTCATTACTGGCGATATTATTCTTGCCAAAGATTCTACGTTTTTTGTTTCATTTTCGAAATTGTTATGTATTCATTTTTGAATAAATTGTAGCTTATTTTGTGGTGAAGTTTGGAATTGAACATACAATGTAGTAGAGATTATATTGTTTTCAATATTGGAAGATGGATTCTCAGAAGCTGGTGAGAAAAAATGTGCTCATACAAACAAGGATCATTCAGTCGAAGTTCCGAACTAATTATGCCGCATCATTCATGATTTCATTTGTTCCTTTTTTTTTGTCTTTAAAATTTGCTAAGCCACATTTTTATGAAAAATAATGAATTAAAGGAGGGGTTTACGGAGATTATGAATGCGTCTGGGATGAAAATAGGCTTCAGACTCATTCCAAATATGTACTTAAAATTTTCTAAAACCACCTAGAAGCCGAGAAAACACGCTTCAAAACAGTGGCCTAGAAAAAAGGGCCACTTGGCCGAACTTTTTCCTATGAGCTTTTTTCGTGTTTCGTTAATAAATAGTTATGCAGAATGCTTGTAGTAGTCCTTTTTAATGTTTTTTATCTTAATTTATGTTTCATTTTTCATTTTTTTGGACTTTTCATGCCTGCGGACTAGTTTTCGCCGGTGGCCCTTTTTTCTAGGCCATTGTTTTGAGGCGTATTTTCTCGGCTTCTAGGTGGTTTTAGAAAATTTTAAATACAGATTTGGAATGAGTCTGAAGCCTATTTTCATCCCAGACGCATTCATAATCTCCGTAAAGCCCTCCTTTAAACAACGGAATTTTAGGATCATAAGTTCAATGGCCGGAAAACCGATGTTATTGCATTTCCATGTATGTCCGCGGATTAGTTTTCATTGGAAGACTTTTTCAAGACCATTGCTTTGAAACATTCTATCTCGACTCCTATGCATTTTTAGAAAATTTCAAAAACGGATTTGGAATGAGTACGAGGTCTCTTTTCACCACCGTTATACTTATTAGCTCTACAAAGTTCTCCTTTAAAGGAGGACTTTACGGAGCTAATAAATGTAGCTTAAATGAAAATAGACTTCATTCTCATTCCAAATCTGTTTCTGAAATTTTCTAAAACCTCCTGGAAGCCGAGAAAACATGCCTCAAAATAATGGCCTAGAAAAAGGGGCACTGGCGAAAACTAGTCCGCAGGTATTAAAAATCCAAGAAACAACATATATTAAAACGAAAAAACATAAAAAAGGACTAATAAAAGTATTCTGCAAACTATTTATTAACGAAACACGAAAAAAGCTCAAAGATAGGCGAGGTGGCCGATTTTTCTAGGCCATTGTCTCGAAGCGCATTTTCTCGGCTTCTAGGCAAAGGTGGGATACCGCGGATTTAGCCTAGTAACGAGTTTAACTTTTATTCACTTGACAAGGTGTAACGACGTTAACTTTTTTAATGAGTATCCGAAAATAGACGTTTGTCTTGATGAACTTTCGGATATTTGTTTTTGAAGTTTTTTTCAGCGTTTTTGCTGCTTTTTACGGTTTGTAGTCGCCTTAACTTAAAAAAAAAATTTTTGTAAAGAGCTTAACTTTGAAATTTCAAAATGACCCAATCCCACCTATGCTTCTAGGTGGTTTTAGAACATTTTAAAAACAGATTTAGAATGAGTATGCAGTCTATTTTCATCTAAGGTACAGTTATTATCTCCGTAAAGTCCTCCTTTAAGTTTAAAATAGTCATTTAATGTTTTTTTGTTAATCTTCAAAATCATAGAATGGATAAAATAATAGATAAAATAAATCTAAAAATAGAACCTGCTTCTCATAAAATCCATAAATTTTTATGAATATCACATCGTTAAATTTTGTATTGACAATTTTGATAATTATACAGAGCCAGTCAAATAAAAAAATAAGGTTTTATCTAGGATTACTGTATATAATAAAAATGTTTTGTTTTCCCATAAAAACAAGACTTACGAAAACATGGCCAGCTGTCGACAGACCTGAACTTTGATTATAGATATACGTTGAGATATAGTTATAAAATTGGAAATTGAATCATAATCTAATTTCAAGTAGAATGCTGAAAAGGTGCAGTTTAAACGTCGTGTCTTGATTTTTGTGTATTTGACATTATACGTTAAAGATAGAGTACCTGTTAATATAACCTAAAGCAACGCATTTACGCCTATAAATTTTGAAATTGAAATTACTCTGTGAATTAGTATTTTCCGATGAGTATTTGTTGTTTTTGCACAAATTAAGCGTACTTCCCAAACCTAGTTAATTCTAACAGACTCGGCGAATAATTTGTCTGAGACCTCAATTCATTTTCCCACTTCAAAATTTCAAAAAAAAAACCATTGTTTGAAAAAAATGGTGAACATTTTTCATGCGACCAAAAGAAAAAAGTCATTTTAATCTTTTCCCCTCCCTCCTTTTTTTAACTTTTAAAAACATTATACTTATATATACGCATTTTACTGATGTCAAAACTATAAATAACATACTCTTTCCTATTATATAAAAATTTTCACAAGTACTTTTTCTTCACTTCAAAACAATATATTCATATTCTAATCTCAATCATAATATTGTCATTTTCCTATATTTTTTTATATATGTTCAAAAATAATTTGGCGGCACATCAATTTTATTTTTTTTACTTCGATATTTACCACGCCTTTTTTAAAGGACTTCTCATAGATTTTTGATATTGGAACCATGGCCCCGCCCATTTATTGCAATTTCCGAAATATGATATCTCGAAGCCCTTGAAACCAGTATACGAACCAGTGAGGGCGCGATGCTTGACGTCGTCTATTTTTTTTCTTATTTCTTGATTTTTGTAAATAAAAACGAGAACTATATTGTATTTTGTTTCGAGACCTTCGACAGTAGCTAAACATAGCTCATTCTACGACCACACATCAGTTTAAAAATCAAAATTTAATTTAACATCAAAATTTATACGACGACATTTGCTACCGGAAGTTTGTAATAAGTGCGAAATTTATTTAGAAATTGAAACATCTGGAGTTTATTCGTAATATCGAGTTTTGGTTTGCAAAATACATTTCCTTGTGAGGTTTTATATTTTTGATAATTTTTATCATTTGCAATTAAAGTGATTGCTCGTAAATTGTTTTTTAGAAGGTGCTCAAAAATTTAAAAACAACTTCATATGATTTATTTCATGTTGACAATTTCACAAATTCATGCGATGCGTTTCAAGCTGAGTGTAACATTTCAATATATAATTCATCTTACAAAAAATTATTGTGGTTATTGTCAACTCAAAAATACTTGATAATTGCGTTTTGAGGTCTGCTCAACCTCACAGCCGCTCCGCACGCACGCACGCGACTACCGACACTCAACTCACTGGAAAATTTGAAAAATTCATTTTCCCGTGAATTTTCCAGTGTATTGTGTGTCGGCAGCCGCGTGCGTGCGCGCGGAGCGGCTGTGAGGTTGAGCAGCCTTCAAAACGAAATTATAAAGAATATTTGAGTTGACAATACCGAATTGAATACTTAGAACATCCGTAACTGCCAGAATTGAAAAACTTATTAAGATCATAGTTTTAGGAATTAATTTATCATTTTATACAATTTTTATCATTTTCGCTGAATTTTAAAAACAGTGGATCAATTAGTTTGACCCTACCAGATTTCAATTTCAAAAATTAGAGAGTTCTCTAATTATTACAATGCAATTTATGCTAAATTACATCAATAAATACACGCGTCATAGCAGCCGTCCAAAGTTTAAAAAATCAAAATTTGAATGCGCGCCGGATCGTGAAACGCGGAATTGGTGAGAAATTTGGATCGTATTAACTGACCAGCTGCCATTAAATAAATAAATAAATACATTATTAGAAATTTGGCTTAAAGCCATTACAATTGAGCACCGATTACGCGCGTTTATTCGGAATTGACTGATACTCTTGTTTTTATTATTTGTTCTTCGAGGCGCGGAGTACAAATTATACTGATGAATGAGGAATAAGTTCAAACTATTTTTTAGGAATATTTTGACAAATAAATTTTAATTCGGCCTATTAATCCTATTCTCTTAAATTCTTAATTTACCTTTTAAACTTAAGGTTTCAAGACATCTAAAAGGGCAGCCCTTTTCCAATCTAAAATTCGTTCATAAAAACAAATGCTAATTGAAATTCGGTGTTCATTTCCTCCAATTTCCGACTATACGAAAATCACAAAAAATTGACGCCACGAAAAACAGAATCAAATCAACGAAATGGCTAAAAATTAAATCTGAAATCAATTATTGAGATGAGTGAAAAACACACATCGACAAAAATAGGGTTTGACGACGACAAAATTCGAGGGCGGACCTTTTTTGTTTTACGTATTTAGAGATAAAAAAAAATTTCGTGGTGCTGGCTAGTTATTTTTCATTCAGAAGATCTTCTCGTTTTTGAATTGTTCTAGTAGCCGCGTGCGCGTTCGCCAGAAAATTGTAATATGATCGTTAGAATTTTCGTTTATTCTCCGCAAAAAAAAAATAATCCAAAGAAGGAATAATATTCATGATAGTTTTGAGTCATTCTTAGATAAATGTTCAAGTACTTTTTCATGGCTACGTTGTGATTCGGAGCAGAAATGATGATGGAGCGTTTGTCATTATTCTGAGTACATATTTCTTTTTTTTTTTAATTTTGATTTATTCGCTCCTTATTTGAACTTGGTTAAATATAAAATTTTTGCGTCTTTCAATTCTTTTGGGCTGATAGTATTATTCTATCCATGCAATAATTAGTAAAATAACTTCGGTTCATTAGATCCTTCAAAAAATGTTACCAGAAGATTTTGTGAAAGTGTTGATGAAGCGTACGCGTAAATATATTCGAGTAAATCTTCCGAGATCTGATTTTTTCAGTTAATTTCAACTTGTAGCTAAAGCTTTTACAAAATATTTGTACTTAAAATGAACTAATACTCTAAAACTTAGATGAAAAGTTTAAATACTTGAAAGACTCATGAATAATAGAAAAAATTGTCTGGAAAAACAAACTGCTTAGCAACTTGACTTCCCAAAATATTCAGATGTTTATTTCATGAATAAACCGAGAATTGTTTTCAAAAACGTCCGAATTTATTGTTTTCAGCATTCACATTTTAAATAATTGTCAGGTTTTGATACTAAAATTTTTAGAATATATTAAAATTTATATAAATTGTTTTCTTTTTTTTCATTTTTTTGTTTCAAATTTCTTCGCCAAACTAAAAACATACATTTAAAACCGCCAAAAATATATTCTTGTTTATCAATGAATCCTTCCATTGTTTTTTTCTCATTTGTATTCCTTCTCGTTCAATTTATTCTCGAAGAACTTGTTGGTATTAAATTTTTTCTGAATTTCTCTAAATTTTCATAATTTTAGCTTTTAAGATTCATCTACAAACTCGGTCCCCCCCGCAATTCGAATATGATGAAATCTTTAATTGCTCTTTTTTCTATGTGTGTTGTTGCTCATTCTTTCGATTCTTCAGAAGTTAGGATGCTTGATGAGCAAGGTATCTAAATTTATAAGAAATCATTACAAAATCAATATATTGTTTTTCAGACGAGAGGACTCCCTTTTTTGCATTATTTGAAAAACGGAGTGCAGGTGACCGATCGATTCGTTCTATGGATGTAAGTTCATTCTAAAAAAAACGGTATCTTCAAAATTTAAAATTTCAGGGTCTTGATCAACCATTAATCCGATTTGGTAAACGTGCAGCCGATGGTGCTCCATTGATCCGTTTTGGACGTTCCTTTGACGCAAGTCCATTGATTAGATTTGGAAAGCGAGCTGCTGACGGTGCTCCACTTATCAGGTAGACGGTTGAGAGATACAATTTACATGAAGAATTGGAATATTTCAGATTTGGAAGAGCTCCAAACGCTTCTCCTTTGATCCGTTTTGGAAAGAGATCAGCATCTGGTGCACCATTAATCAGGTAATAATATTTTAAAACCTTTTAGAAGATTAACAAAAAGTAATATGACAGTGTAATTTAATTAGATCGGTGTGGTTACGCTTCAAATGGTTTCTGCTTATGAAATCGTTGAGAATTCTTCTTTAGCTAAATTTGCGGCTCGTGAGATGAATCTGACATTCCGAAAATCCCAGAATCTTATTCTGAAGTTTCACATATTTCTAATTACGAATTTTTGCAATTTTTAATGAAGGAAATTTAAAGAACGTTTATGATAGATGCCGAAACTTAGATATCAGTCGATTTTCTGAGCATAGTATTTCCCTTCGTGAATTTTTGACTGGTACACTGTCGTTCATCTGTTTTTGAACATCATAATTTAAGACGTTCTTATTTTTCTACAAGTAATTATATTCCTTCAAAAGATCAGAGTTTTCTCTTGCTCTCCAGGTTGCGCTCCTTCTATCGAGCCATGTATCTTAAAAAAACAATATCCTAGAAAAATAGTCGGTCTAATAAAATAAAATACCTTCTTTTCAGATTCGGCCGCTCATCCGGCGCCCCACTCATCCGTTTCGGTCGCTCCTCAGGTGCACCCCTAATCCGATTCGGTCGTTCTGCTGGCGCTCCATTGATCCGTTTCGGACGATCCGACTCCTTCTCCCAACCTTTGATCCGATTCGGAAGAAAGTAAACACTTCAACAACAACATTAATATCTTTGAAAATGACCATTCTCTCGTTATAAACAACATCTGAAAACAAAAACTTCTCGAAAATTGCTTCTTAGTTGTCGATTTATTTATTTTCAATGCTTTTTTTATTTATTTTGAACTGTTCTTCTGTTCTATTTCTTCTCTTCAACTCTCATCTTCTCAAAAAGATCATCAATTTGAATGAAACATTCAACGTTTGAAATTTAATTAACCACACTTATAAAAGAGCACAACAATGAGCCTAATTTTACGAAACCGTACATTCAACAATTGTATTTCATGATCATTTTTGGAGTTATGTGGCCAACTGAAGATGACCTCGAAAATTTGGATGCTATTATTGATCGAATGAATCCAATTTTCGGATTTCCTTATCCGATGAAAGTCGCAAAGAATGTTGATTTTCCGAAGGATGTTGGAGACCCGTGGATTGGAGCGTATACCAAGAATGGTTATTGGTACCGGTTTTCATGGGGTGACAAACAGGAATGGAATGAAATTGTAGAAGATATGTGGTATCGAAATCAATTTTTGTTGGATCGGGAATCTTTTGAATTTGCCACCAAATTGTTTGGTGACGGAAATGTTCAATTATTGACGGCGAAGAATATTAGTAAGTTAATTTTATGTTTTTCTGAATAACAGACATTGAAAGTAGAAAATGGTTTTTCAATAATATGTGAATTGATAGACAAAATAATTGGTTTTACTCTAAAAATATAATTTAAAGGAAGGCTTTACGGAGATGATAAATGTACCTTAAATGAAAATAGACTTCATTCTCATTCCAAATCTGTTTTTAACACTTTCTAAAACCACCTAGAAGCCGAGAAAACATGCCTCAAAAGGATGGCCTAGAAAAAGTGGCTACCTGGCCGAATTTTTTCCTATGAGCTTTTTTTCGTGTTTCGTTAAATAGTTATGAAGAATGCTTATATTAGTCATTTTTTCATTTTAATTTATGTTTTTTTCATTTTTTTTGGATATTTAAAGACAGCTGTTCAGCTAATTTGACCCTATCTGATTTTAATTTCAAAAATTAGAGCGTTCTCTAATTAGTACAATGACATTTATGCGAAAGCACACCGATAAATACACGCGTCATAGCAGCGGCCCAAAGTTTCAAAATTAAAAATTTGAATGCGCGCGTGTCCGTGCGACGCGGTCGGTGTCCGTGCAACGCGGTCGGTGTCCGTGCAACGCGGTCGGAATTGGCGCGAAACACAATTATTTGAATTTGACAACATATTGTTATTGTTATCTCGACCGTCTGATCCCCCATTCGAATTTTTAGTTTTCGCCTTAAATTTGGGTCGTGTTAACTGACAAGCTGCCTTTAATGCCTGCAGACTAGTTTTCGCCGGTGGCCCCTTTTCCTAGACCACTGTTTTGAGGCGTGCTTTCTCGGCTTCTAAGTGGTTTTAGAAAATTTTAAAAACAGATTTGGAATGCGAATGAAGTCTATTTTCATCCCAGATGCATTCAAAGCACTCCTTTAATTTGTGGACATTTTACAAGTTTCGAAAATCTTGTAAAAGCGTCTTTGATTTTTTTGTGAAATCGTTTCAAAAATCATGTTTGCACTGGAGTTAACTCAAACCTTTGCAGGATGTGAAGTCCTAGGAACTGCTCTAATCGCTAAATCGAACAATTTCTCTTTAATCGGCGCTCTTTTCGTGAATGAAGACTTTCGTCATGTGGGAATTGGATCAAAAATAATGAAGGAAATTGTGTCGACGGACACAGTTATCAATTGCAGTATGACCTTTCCAGAAAAAAAATGAAAAAACTAGTTCATTATTTCAGTTTCTTACCTGCTCCCAACAATATCCCGTTTCGGATTAGAAAAAAAATTGTGTCGTCGCTTTTTCAAATATATTGTCACTAATTCGAGCGGATTTTCGGATCTAATGGTACGTTGAATTTGCGGGAGAAAATAGTTTTACTATTTAGGACACGCCTTTGGATTTACAAGTAAAAAGCGAATTGAACGAAGAAGAATGGAAAAAAGTTTCTGAATATTGTTTTGAAATTACAAGTGAAATGAGGAATTGGGATGCTTTTGGATCGATTCCAAACAAGTATCACTTTTTTTCAGCTTTTAAAGAGGTGGTTCAGATTTTCATTATACAACAAATCTAGCTCAATGTGGAAAATACATGTTTTCAGGAAAAGTGTGTTGGAATTTGTGTTCTCCGAGAAGTTCATAATTCAGAATCTGGAGGAATTCCAGATTTGATAATCGGTCCACTTTATGCTGAAAAGTCGGAAATTGCTGAAATTCTGTTGAAAACTACTTTGAAGTTGTTTTATGTACGGTTTTTCAAAACAAAGGATTTCTTAAAAGGGTCATAATTTTTTTTCGGAAAATTTCCTTTTTTTAAAATTATATATGGTTCATTCAACAATAAGTAAATAATCAAAAAATTATAATGACTTGTTTCAGAATCCCGAAGATGATTACGATTTCGACATTGACATCCTTGCAATCTATCGCCGATCTATCAACTTCTTCATCTTTGAACAATCCGAAAATAACATTATTACAATTGTTGAAAAGCTCAAAGGATCCCAAGGAACCCTCGAAAAACACCGCTTATTTTACCAAACGTGCTCAAATTTCCCACTTCCTGCCATCGAAAGTGCACAAATTTTCTGTACTTCTGATCCACATGTTCACATTGTTTGACTTTTTAAAGGTTAAATAACAAGAAAAATAAATATAATAAATCTAATGAAATATTTTCGTGTTTTTCTGACCATTTTCAGCTGTATAAACTTACACGCTCTTCGTTAAAACTGTTTTTCTTGTCCAATATTTTTAGAACAAATTAAAAAAAAATGGTGTGTTGGTCAATTCTCTGGCTTCTATGTTGTGTTAATTCATTCACATCCGCTGAAACTACTACAATTCAACCATTTAGATGTCAAAATGGACAAATGTCACAAATTCGTGAGTAGTTTGTAAAATTGAAAAAAAAATTAAAATTTCACAGAATGTAATAACGGGTTCTTTGGACGAAGAGGTTGTAATAATCGCACATTGACTTGCGAAGGAGGAAAATACTGTTGTGAGTTCATACAATCTTCAATTTTATTTTGATAGTATGAAAAGATACATAATATAATACTATCAAGACGTTTTGGCATAAATACTGTCTTTAAAGGGAGGGCTTTACGCAGCTAATGAATGCATCTGGGATGAAAATAGACTTCATGCTCATTCCAAATCTGTTTTTTTAATTTTCTAAAACCACCTGGAAGCCGAGAAAACGCGCCTCAAACCAGTGGCCTAGAAAAAGTGTCGCCCTGCGAAAACTAGTCCGCAGGTATGAAAAATCCAAAAAAAAACATTTTGAAAAGACTAATATAAGCATTCTTCGTAAATATTTATTAATGAAACACGAAAAAAGCTCATAGGAAAAAGTTCAGCCAGGTGGCCCCTTTTTCTAGGCCATTGTTTTGAGGCGCATTTTCTCGGCTTCTAGGTGGTTTTAGAAAATTTTAAAAACAGATTTGGAATGAGAATGAAGTCTATTTTCATTTAAGGTACATTTATTATCTCCGTAAAGCCCTCCTTTAAGAACTGAACATATTGGTTTTCTGCATTCAAAAGTAGTAGTATATTTTTCATCTCTCAGCAGTCCTGACCGAAATTTCATTTTCTGCGTAGATTTTTTAGTGTATGCCCTCAAGTATTTGGACAAATAATAATTTTTTTGTATTTCTCAAACTATTTAATTTCGTAGATTCAAAAAACTCTAAAAAATACTTTCCTTGATTTTTTCTCTTCACAGGCGAACGACTAAAATCTACCATTACTGGAGAAACTCTGCCTGCCACTTCAACCCAACCATCTGAAATTTCATCCACTGAAATTCCCCGAAACTGCGAAAAATGTGACATTTCCGCCCGTCACGATTGTTTCATGTCCTTGCATCATTTCTCAAATTCCTCCAAAACATCGACAACTCTGCCCCAATCGTGTATCGATTGTAAGAACTGCTGTGCCGACGCATTTCCACAAACGTTTGATTCAAAATTTCTAGATTTTTCTAAAAACTGAAATTTTTTTAGGTGCGAGATGTGGAAAAGCAAAAAATTCTGCGATCTTGAATGGTACACCAACGACAAGAAACAAATTTTATGTGGCAAAACATGTGGTCTTTGTTCTTAATAAATTTTTTGCACAAAACATTAAAGCATAAAGAAACATGGAAAAGAAAACAAATACTGGGTATGGGAGATACAGTAAATTATTTGGGACAAAATTAAGAATGTGACATAATTTTCAAATAAAATGAGGGGTTACCAGTCGTTTTTAAAACGAAAAATTTTAAATTAAAAATTCAAGATTATTCTAACTAATCTTCCTTTGAATCATCGACCACCATGAACAATTTTTGGATAAAAATTGTTGTAGAATCTGAAGATTCGATTTAATAAAGGTTTTTTAACCAAAGAATGTCTTACCAACAAGATCGTTGAAAAACTTTGGCTTATTCTTCCATCCAATAAAAATCACATAAACTGGAACAGCAGAAAGCATAATAAGAAGTCCGATTCCAGTATCCCTCGGAGCTGCAATGATTGGAATCACAACGAGTGCAACACATCCGGCGAGGAAAATTGCTGGCCAGATAAGTGGCACCTGGAAATATTGTAGAATTTTAAGAAATATTTGTTCAATTAATAAAAGTATACCTTAATTGGTCTTGGAGCATCTGGCATGGTTTTACGAAGGTAAAATAACGCCGCAATTGCGGTTCCAATCGCCAACCAGTAACTGATTTGAATATAGTTTATCAATTGATAGACATTTTTGGACATGACGAGGTAGAGAATCGATAATAATCCCTGAAATTTCGAGAATTACATTTTTTTTCATGCTCTAAATTTAAAAATTACCGTCAATATAACAGCCGGAATGGGAGTTCTTGTTTTCTTATTAATCATCGTCAAAACAATTGGCATTTGTCCTTCTCTGGCTCCAGAATAAAACAATCTCGAAGATGTGAAAATAACTCCATTTGCTGATCCAATAGTCGAGCATGCAACACAAAGAGGCATGATAAATGAAAACCTTCCATAAAGTTTATTAGCGAAAAGTACAGCAACAGCCGGGCTTTCGAGCATTTCATCTGGTGAGATGGCAGTATAAAGGGCTACATTTGTAAGAACATAGATGACAGTGCATGTAGTGATTGAGATAGCAATAGCAAGTGGGAGATTTCTAAAATGTTTTTTACGAATATTTCATCTCGAAATAAGTATTACCTTTTCGGGTTTTGCAACTCTTCAACAATAAAATTCAAAAAATTCCATCCACTATAGGCAAATAAGCCAGAATAGAATGCTAATGAAACTTTTGTCAAGTCTTGTGAGGTGTTTTCGAAGATATTCTCAAACGAATCTTTGTATTGCGGACTTCCGAACACTAGCAAGTACAATCCAGTGAGAATGATCAAAAAGAGTGCAACAACTTTTGCAATTGTGAACCAATCTTGAACAAGCGTTGCCAATCGCACAGATACACAATTGATTGCCGTCATTAGAACTAAAAAAATATATTTTTGAATAGATTTGAAAATAAAGTTCTACCGATTAACAAAATCGCCAAAAGCTCAGCGATTCCACCTGGTGGATCACAATCGGGGAAGAATGGCCGAAGTCCATAAATTGCGAAAGTGAGGGCGACAATTGTTACAGTACATGGACGGACGACAATTGCTTCGATCCATAGACGAATGAATGCAACAAATGGACCAAAAGCTTCCATAATGTAAGCATAATCTCCACCAGACTTTTTAATGAGAGTTCCGAGTTCAGCATAACAATATGCACCAATCGCAGTGAAAACGCCGGAACTTGCCCAAACGAGGAGAGAAAGTCCAACGGAGCCAGCTTCTGAGAAAAAATTAATATTTTCTAAGTTGGAATAACATTGGCATTTTGTGATAAAAAATTAAAGATACTTTTATAATAAATTTTTTTCGAAAAATTGAAAAGTCAACAAAAATCCATTTTGAAACTTTCAAAATTTTCGGAAAATGTTAAATGGAATCTAAAATTTTACTCAGAAGTTCAGAAAACATGGAGCAGCCGTAGTTTTTAAGTGAGAGCAAACAAAAATGTTTTCATCAAATTCTTTAACATTAAACGTTTTTCGATAAGACCAAAAAACCAACAAAAAAATTGGACAGTAGAAAATATTTCTAACTTTCTGAACGAATTATGCCAATTTTAATGGACTAGGAAAACAATTTCTGGCGGTTTGGTAACTAAATCAGAAAACCAGATTCAAAACAGGTAGGCCCTATTTGTTTCACAGCAAATTTTAAAATTATTCAAAATTCGCTACAAAAAAAATAGATATTTTCGAACAAGATAAATTGCAGAACAATTTTTGGGATATTCCCTTAGAGAATCAAGGCTTCCCAGTTTTTAGCATCGTTTGTAAGAGGTTTATAAAAGTTCTTTGAATCTGATTTTTTTTAAAAATAATTTAATTAATTTCTTTTGAAAATTTTAAACCACAATAACATTCTTTTATAAAAACTAACGTTCTTGAACACCAGTCGGCGAGACAAATATCCCAGATCCAATGATACATCCAACAATAATCGAAACTCCATTGAACAGTGTTAAAGACTTTGCTAGTCCTTTTCCATCACCTTCCTCCTAAACACCTCATTTTTTTGTTTAATCATAAATAATATTATAACCTCTTGTTTTTCTGTCGGGTGTTCGGCATCTGTCGTCTTAAGAGGCTCCCTTTCGGCTGTCATCTTACCCCCAAACTGAAATGAGCAAATACGTATGTATTTAAATAAATAATATTCTGAATGAGAAAAATGCTGACAAAAAAAAAAGAATTAAAAAATGCTGACAAATCACACAAGATTTCCACAAACTGGGATGATTATTGAAACAAATCCTAGCCTAAATAGGACTGCGCGAGACGAGACATAGCGAAATGTTCATTTGAAATTGCATCAGCCGGTCATTGGAGCAAAAACCCAACAGAAAAAAATGCGGAGGAGAACATATTTTTGTTCGTAGAACAAGGAAAAATGGGGATGATGATAAGAAATGTTATTTTTTGTATGTTTTACATCATAATCGAACAGAAAAAGTGTTTTATGGAATTAAAGAGGGGGGGGGGGGGGGTTTGTTGACTTTAGACAGACGAAAAAGTTATGTTTTTGGGACAGAATTACGATTTTTTTTTGCTTTTATGAAAGTGATCTCCTATGACAACGCGTTTAGAATTCTGTGAGAAACACCTGCTTTTTCAATTTAATTAATTTTCCAGAAAAATGTATGCAATTCATTTAATAATCATGATATTCAGGATTTTTTCAAAACTTCAAAAAGAGATGAGAATTTTTATGAGAAACATTGATGAAAACTGTTAATAAAAAATCTGGTGAACGTTTTGTGAAAAAAAACGTTCACACGATTTTTTTTGCGAATTTTGCACTTTGCGTCTAACACAAAGAATAACAAATTTCAATGTCAAATACCAAAGGGAAATGAATGAAAAATGAAGAGAGGAGTGAGCACCAGGGGTGAAAAAGAAATAGGAAAAGAAATGAAATATATGTAAACTAAGTTCATTTTTCGCACACATAAATACACTTTTGACCATTGTAGCAGGTGATTAAAAGAGAAAAAAAACGAAAGGAAACATTTTTGTGACAAAACGATAAGGAACAGAGGAGGGAGTAGGTGATGGGATTATCTGATTGATCACAATTATTCGGACAAATTGTCTTGATTTGACAGAAAGGTGAAAGGTACAAAATATTTGTTTTAAATAATTATCTGAAAATCTAAAATTTCAGAGAAAAATTTAGAAGCTAATCAGCGAAAACTTATCGAGATGACCATTAAATTTTAATCATACAAGCTGTCAAATATTTGAAAAAAAACGGATTATTTGCGAAGTTGATTACATGATGCTTATCTAATGCTTTTTGCACCCGTGTAAACCACTCTCAACACAATTTTGTCGAAACTAATAAAGAGGTACTAATAATAATTATTATTATTATTATAAATAGTTATTTGTGAATGTAGATTGAACAATGATAAGAAAATCAAATTATTACGGTTGATTAAAACAAAATATCTAATGAATGGGGTTTTAAGAAAATAAAAAAGAACTAAACATTTTAGTTAAAAAGGTTAAGTGAAGTACAAAATAAGCTACAGGTCGCAACAAAAGGACCCAAAACCGAACGAGGCGTCAATATTTGTTTTGTACCCACTGAGCTAAAATGGTTTTGTAGGCACAGGCAACACAGAAGCTCACAATGTGTCTATTTATTCGATGGTTGGTTTGTATGGGAAAAAATACGGGCAATATGAATATGATGACTAAACAAATCGCAAGGAAAATACATGATAGTATCGATGGAAATGTATCAAAGAGAACGCCGATGTCAAATTCTTGAAGGAAAAGATTTGTTAGATCCTAAGTGTCAATCAAAATGGGTTGTTGGAAATGATAATAACTTGAGGGGAATATGAAGAATATTTGGCGAAGAAAATATATAAAAATATGGTTCCTAAGTTGAAAAAGATGACTAAACAAAAATCAAAATATGCGACAAAGAGCATGCGGAAAATTCGCTTTTTGAAAAAAAACTCACAAAATCACTTTCATTTGGGAAAATCATTTTTGGAATATTTCTAACTTATAAAGAAAAACACGTCACTGAATTGAAATTAGGAAAAAACCTAGCCAAAAAATCGAGAAATTAAGGTTTTAGCTGTTTTTGAAATTCTAAATCTGATCTTCATTTCAAAAAATACAGAATGAATTTTATAAAAATTTTAATAATAAAAAATTTAAATAAGCCTAAGATTTTACTTTAAAAAAAACCATTTTTCATTTTAAAAAAATAGGAAAAAAAACTAATCGATAAGATAACCGTGCATTAAAGGGACATATGCTGTGGAGATGTTGAGTCTCGCAAAGACATTAACATTTCAATGGTAGTTAGTTTTTTTTTTGAAAAATTTCGAAATGTTGAAATTTCAGCAACATTCATTGGAAATAAGGGTTAGATATTTGTGAAAAGTACACGTAGAGCGATAAATTTTTTTTTTAAATATTTCATTCACCTCGATCCATTAAATTTCACCTTTGCCAACAGAAAAGCAATTGTACTTTTAAACAATTTTTTATCCAGGTGCACATTTTTCAAATATGGATTTGATGATCTGAAAATATTTTTTGTTCACCGATCCCATGAAATTTCTTCAACCATGATGTGCAAATCTCAATACATTGTACCTAAGAACTTTAATAATAATCTTTAAAATCCTAGGTGCCGATCCCGATCCAAAATTTCAAGACAATACTCGACTAACAAGGTGCTAATCGTGCCTGGGAAGACGGCACAGTCTCATAAAAAACAAAAAAACTTGCTCCCAGCCAGATCCGGTCATCAGATATGGAATTAATTATTAGAAGTTGAGCAATTATTGTATCAACATGACCTGGGAAATATTTTCGTGTATACTTGTTTAGCAGGTGTTTCTGATCCCTTTAGACTTTGTTATTTTTTACTTCCGTTTTTATTCGTGTTGCACAATATTTTCCAATAGAAGTCGGGTCGGCTAGTAGTAATTAGTCGGTTTAAGATGTATCGGTTTTTGCCGACTAGGGAACGCCATTCCAATAGTATTCTCGTCATTGACAGTCTCGAGGTCACTTTCCTCTTTGATTTTATCATGGTAAACGAGAAAGTTGACCGTTTTCGCGCAGTTAGGACCATTGAAGAAGAAGGAAAATGATAGATTATTGGCGTTTATGAGGCGGTAGTTATGGTCTGAAATTATTGCAAAGTTGATTGATTGTGTTATTGGCAATGATGCTGTCTACCATGGAAAGTTTTAAAGATTTTTTAAAATGTTTTTCGCCTCAAAGAAACAATTATCTAAAAACCCTAAGTTTTAACACTATTTCGTTGAGTGGCTCTCGCCACGAAACCCCGCCAAGACGCACAATGTACTGTAACACAACGAAATAGTGTTTAAAAGAAAGAGTTTTCGACATAAAAAAAGAAACCCAGTGTCTTATGGATTTGGACAAGTCTTGAGCGGTTTCCGTCCTGTACATCACGACGCAAAATTCGCAACTGAAAGTTGAAGAATGAAAATGGAATTAAAATTGTATTTTTCAAAATTAATCCAATAAGCATTGAAATTAGAACATTGAAGAAGAATGAAATTAGAACAATTGGATGTCAGAACTTGTTCAAAGTACAAATATTTAAATGTTTTAGAGACTTCTTTACATAATTTTTTCAAGAAGGGTTCTCAAAATTTTGTTGCTGTTTTTATTTATTGTTCTTTTGAGTTGCGTTTCGAACAGCTGGGAAATTGATATTTTTATATTTACCATATTCAGCACCCAGCTCAAAATAATGTTATAAAAGCGGAAAATATTTTCTGAAAACACCCTGAACCAAGTAACATCAAAAATCTCAATAATTTTCGGAATCATTCAAAGAATATCAATTTCACTGCATGACTTCTACACATCTGCTCGCCATCCTTTGAAAAATTTCACATAAAAGTGCTCCCGATTTACCACCAGCAAAACTCGTGGTATCATACGCCAATTATATCGACACCTGAGGAGAAAAAATTGTGGCAAACTGACAAAATGCGTGTTCGCAGCCACCTGACAAATTCTTTGGTTCATCCCGACATTTTTGGAATGAATATAAAATGAACATAGACAAAAATATACATATTTTCCAGATAAAATCGTTGTTCAATAATTCATAATTTATTTCCCAATAGTTGCTCAATAAACATGAACCATTAATATTGTGTTGCAACGATGAAATGTAACCTTGACTCTCAAAATCCACCCAAACTTGATGCCATTGATTTATTACATACCGTACTTTGGTGATCGTAAGTTTGGTACTCGTACTCGTAAAAAGTTACTTCCTAGAGTCCCTCTTTGCAAAATGAAAACCAAAATGAATTTCAAATAATCACCACATGTTCATTATGACATTTCACATCATTTTCGCGAAAAAAAGGACATTTGACCGTCTGTCACAAAATTTGTGTGTTTTGTGAAAAGAGGGGGAAATGAAAATAAAAATGAATTGGAATTATTTTATTCTTCACATCGTCGAGTAATTGAAACATTTTTTCCGTTAAAAAAATGAAAAAAAACTGAGTCTGGAAAAAATATTGATTGATTTTTTAAAATTATATAAAGGTCCAGTCGTATTGACGAAATGTTTCGGAATCTGAAACCAAACTGATATCCGTAATCTTAAAGTTCGTAAAGTGTGTTCATGTTTGTCAATTATTTCGAAAAATAATATCTTCTTATTCCACTTCTTGCAAAAATTAAAAAATCGATTGAACCAATTCCGATTTAAAGGCAGTTGGTAAGTTAACACGATCCAAATACAAGGAAAAAAATCAAAATTGAAATGGGAGCTCAGGGGGTCCAAAGATGTAGCCACATTAAAACAATTGTGTTTCGCGCCAATTCTGGCCGCGTTGCACGATCCACGACCGCGTCGCACGATCCGGCGCGCATTCAAATTTTGATTTTTCCAACTTTGGACGGCTGCTATGACGCGTGTATTTATCGGTGTAATTTCGCATAAATTGCATTTTACTAATGAGAGAAATCTCTAATTTTTGAAATTTAAATCTGTTTGGGTCAAATTATCTGATCCACTTTCTTTAAATCGATAAATATTAAGGAAATAAGTTTGTTTTCCTTACTTTTGCAACCTGGTCTTTGATTTATTGTTAGAAGTCTTTTTTTCTAAGAACGTTATAATTCAAAAGGGAAACAACAAAAAGTTTATTTAAATTACGGTGGGTATCATTTTTTGTATAATCTTTAAATTATTGTATTTTGACGAAAACTAGTGATATCAGCGCTGAATCTTGAAATTGGAAAGACCCCCAATTATTTAAGTTCCCAAAAGTTTCCCAAAATCTAAAAATTCCCGAGTTCATCCCCACGACTATAAATCAAAAAATCAGATTGTAAATAAATAACTTGCTCATGCACACTGCTAGATAATTATTTATACAATCACTGTTTAGATAATTGCACTGAAGTTTTGACATCTCAACCACATGCTCGACTCATTAAATTGATCGACTTACAACTCTCGTAAACAATTTTTACAAGACAACAATCTTGCTATCAGCAAATACACGATACATACGTCCCTTATTGATTTGCATGTATGTATTGTTTCCAATTGAATTCTTCATGAACATTTCATTTCATTGCCGCTGTCCCTGTCCCTCATTTCAATATCGAAAAACACAAAACATTGAGGAGGAAAAGAGTTTCAGAAAAGAATACGGTATTTGTCGGTCAGTTGGCCCAAAACATCTCGGGCCTGTTATCGACTAAAGGAATCTAGTACAAGTGACACCTACAAACACGCACAGCAAAAATCGGAGGAACAAGAAAAATGATGTTGAGGCAAAAAGAAAGTCTTGTTGAAGATATCCGCATACTCCGAAATAGAAACAACACACACCGTAAAAATGTTGTTCCCGTTGTTTTGGCTTTTTTGCAAATTGAATTAGAGCCGCCCGATATTTTGACCCACTTCTCACTTTTATGCGTTTTTGAGGAATACGGTAAGAATGTGTTCCTTAAAGACAAAGTCTCACCTTTTCTTTCTAATGATATTGATTTTAAGAGTATCGTTAGAGATCAGTATTAAAAAGTTATTGTCAAAACATTTTTTATCGTCCATTTTCTACTAAAAGACCGCAGCGGAACCGCTCGCATTCAAAAATAGCACGACTGTGTGAGAGACTTAGATTTTATGGGTAGGTCAAAACCAACTAGCATGATCAAGAATATTTGAGTTGACAATAAGTGGTTAAGGTCCGGTTCAAACTAGAAAAATTAGTTGTTTGTTAGCTTCACACCCTAGTTTTTACTTAATTTTTTAACTGTGATCTGAGGCACAATAGTATTTTGAAAATATTATGTCAACCTTGAACTATCAAATTTAATCACAAGATCAGTATGAGTATCTGTTCACTACAATTTAAAACTCATTAGAATTTAGAAATTTGCTCAATTTTTTTCGAAGTTATCATTTTTCATGCGCAACATTAAACCAACAATAAACGAAGTATCCAGCTTTGAACGGCAATGAATTGGTGCTCTGCTAATTTGTTCAATATTTCTAAAAAAAATTTTTTCGAAAGTGAGCAAAAGCTGAAACAGTATCTTGTTCTAAGAATCTAAATCACGCGTAAAGTACCGCGCAAAATACCATTTTTAACAAGTTGCATCGTGTCTTTAAAGATAAAAATTGCATCTTCTCCTTCTCTTCCCTCGGTTTTCAACGATTATATTTTTTGTCACAATCTTCATTTTTTTTTGAATTTATGCCGATCAGACAATATTTCGGCGAATCCTAATTTCCTGATTACTTGTTCTTAATATCTAAACCAAAGACCACTCATCCAGAAATGTGCTTCTTGACCAATTTCCCTTCTTTTTTTTTTCAATCCTCATCATTCTCCATTTCTTTCCCCCCACACACATATAGAACACCCCCAACACCATAATGAATTATATGATGATAAATCAGTTGGAGAAAGCGCCAAGCATGAAGAACAGCCGGGTGTATTTGGTGCAGATTTTATGCAAATATTTTCGAGATGCTTGTTCGTCTTCTTTCGGTTTTGGGGGGAGAAAGGGTGGCCTATTGTTGTCCACTTGGTGACAGAATTGATGGTTTATGGTTTGTCACATCAAAAAGATTTTTGAAATAATAATAACTTAATCCTTGTTTTGAAACAATTCAAATGTTTCGAGGAGAATATGTGGAGAAGTTGTATGGACGGAGAAATGGAGCCGATTTTATTTTTTTTAGGAGTTTAAAGTGGGAGCTCCCGATAACTATTTTATGTATTGTTGATAAGGAAAAGTGTTGAAAGGAATGATTACTTAGATGCTAATGGACCTATCCAGAAACTAAAAATGCTGCAAAAAAATGCAAACAAATGCAAAAAATTCAATCGAGAAACAGAAATTGCAATTTTTGCAGCCGATTTACGGGAAATCTACCGTAATCGTTACGAGACAAACAAATTTTCACGACTCGTGACCGTATTTTCCGTAATTATGGACGCACACCGGTGAAATGTATGCCGGGTCTCGAAGCGAAGAGTATGTACCTTTAATGGTCTCGCAACGATTACCGTAATTTTTTGCATTTGTTTCCAATTTTTGCAGAATTTTTAGATTCTGGATAAAGTGTTTTATACTTTCCCATTTATTCCAAAAAAAAGTTTTCCTAACGTCGATTTTTGTCTGAAAAATAACTTATTTTCAGAATTAAGGTTCATTATCAGCTAACATTCGTTCGGAACCAAAATTTTTCCTCGAACGAAAACCGTTAAACTAAAAAACAAACAAGTATCACAATGTCTTTAAAACCGTGAATTGTAAAATTAAATCAACAGATTCCAATGTTTCATGACTGTAGTATTTAAGAACGTCATCAAACTTTTATCTACTTTTAAAATCAAAAGAGAAACAAGGCAAAAAAGTTTGATGTTTATTGATCGATTGTTTTTTTTTCGAAAATTTACTCCCTTTCTCAAAAATTACCTTCAAAAGTTTCCAACTCCCAACGGATCATAACCTTTTCAAAATCTGATTGACACCTCGTTTAGTTTCTTTTTAGCTTTTCCTTTTTTGATTCAAACGCCTGTCACCTATCATTGTGATGGGTAGCTTCAGGAAGTCATGAATCTCGATTAAGGGGGGCTCGCTTTTGAATAGTCCCTAGAGGATCATCGGCAGTTTCTTCTTTTTTCCCTTTGGTTTGGCAGGCACTCATTTATATCCATAAACGGTTTTCTTAGACTAAATAGAATAGAATATATAAACAAAAACAAAAACAAGAATCGGTGAAATTATAAAAGGAAATGACAAGCATGTTCACACCTAATGTGCGAGATTCTTCCGACACACCCGGAAAACGGAAAATCCTTTGTTTTTTGTTTACGTCTTAGTTTCACACATCAAACTGTTGTTGTAATGTTTCTTTTAGAGATGTCGGTCTCACATTTTGGCTCATTTTATTATTTTTATTTTTTATTCAATTTTATTTTTTGAGAATAATCGGATTATTTCACGAGAAGATAATTACCTGAGAACTCCGTATATAATTACCCATTCAAAACAATTGTAAACGATATCCATTGATTTTCGCGCATCATTATCTAACTAAAATCGGTAGGATCAAAAGAAATAGTTGCGCAGTGAGTGGAGAAGTGTGGCGCCTGTTCGATGTTTTGAGGAGCACGCCTCAGCTCCGCCGAGCCAAACGCACACTTTACAAAATAAACCCCCCCAAAGCCATGATTTATTGATCATTTAGTGGATCTGGTGGTGGTAATGGGAGATGTTTGGAAGGAGCGGCGGAAAATATTTGAAGATTGATATTACACGGGTTCCCTTTCTAATTGAGAAGGATTACTGTAATAATGGATGAAAGTCTCGTTTTTGCAGTGTGGAAATAAATTTTTGAGTTTCAATTTTTTCAACACTCAGATGAAGGAGTAGTTCAATTACATGCTACTTTACTTCTGAGCTTATCAGATTTCTGTGTTTATTTGTTGAATTTTATATGTTTTCTCTGTAGAGTATTCAATTGACTAAATTTGATAAAAACCTAAACAACCTTCAAAACTTCAAGATTTACAAATTTTCTTAAAGACCTCAATTTTAGACTTCTAATAATTTAAACGGTGAAGATAACGGTACAGGAGATCAAATCCGTGTGAACGCGGCTCCATTTGATAATCCCCATGTTCAAAATGTAAACCATCTCAATTATTGATTAGTATTTAAATTCCTATATTTTTTATCTACAAAATAAAATCTAGTTCCCTTCCGAATTATAACTATTTTGGAAAATTATTATTGATTAAAATTTAAAATTATTTTTTTAGTAAAATATTTTTTATATGGGTAATCTTGTTTATGAAAAATGACATGAATACTGTCTTTAACAAAACTATTTTTGTGAACAAATTTTGATTTTATATTGTTAACTAAATATTCTTGATCATGCGCGTTGGTTTTGATCTACCCAGAAAATCTAAGTCTCTCACACAGTAGTGTTATTTTTAAATGCGAGTGATTGTGCTGCGGTCTTTTAGTAGAAAATGGATGATCCAAAAATTTTAACTTGACAATATGGAGTTTGCATTTTGTCTTTTGATCTACAAAAATGTTCGAATGAACCAAATTTGCACATTATTGACTGCTGTTGTTTTGCAAAAATCCATCATAAGCGCTAGTTCCTTTTGAGATATCCAACGTCTGACAACCATACTTCCAATCAAAACTCCGCATCTTGACAGTATCGGAAGTCGGAATCAACAAAAAGGAGCCCACAACCGACAGTTGTTTTTCATTTCTACCGTCTTTGTCACTCTTCCTGGCACATTCTCTTTAACATCCATCCTTAACCGCCATAGGTTCCAAGGTGTTGATTTTCGGCACACTTATTCCCTTTTTTTTAAAGATTTTTCTAATTATTTTTATTTCATCCGTATTTTTTACAATTTGTCCAAGAACGACAAGGAAAAATTGTTTAATGGGGTGTTCAATGAAGCGAAAAACGACGGATTCAGCTCATTCATTGTTCATACTGTAGTTCCCTTGAGAGTTTTTTCTTTCAATTTTTTAGATTCTAAATTTCAATCTTGTTTCCATTTTTCTTTTGTTTTTCAGGGTACGGTAAAGTTGTTATTTAGTTTCACGTTTCCAATTTTAGAACGTCAATGTTTTGATGTACCGCCTTGATTAATTTCATTATTTATTTATTTTTTCAAATCAAATTTACTTACTATAATCACTACTTTATGGATTATCTTAATTTCAAAGAGCTCGAAGAGTTGGAATTTCTGGATGATTTGAAGGAAAATGTGAGTTGAGTTTTTTGATGAAATTACTTTATTATAATTGTTTCTAGTTTCAAAACAGGGTATTTATCAAAAAAGATTAACCTTCATAAAGGATACCTAGGTATAATCGTTGTTTGAAGTTTACTTATACAATTACCTATAAAATGGGATAAAAATAACAGATGCTTATCATACTCTCTTCAAAAACCATTAACCAAAACCATCATCAGCTCATAAATTTCATTTCAATTCCCTCATTTTTCCTCTCCTCAAAACTATTCCAATATATCCCGATGCCCCGCCTCCAGGCAACTTGTATTGGCTGGTCAATTAGCCACCAGACTCCACCCACTTTCTCTAACACGAAAAATGGAGGGCCCAACCCACCAAGACCGACACATTTCAGTGGTATTTTTGCATAGACACAATATCTTAAAGATTATCATGCTTGATATTTTGTTCTGGTCATCGGGGCTAACCACCGAGGAAAGAAAAGAACACCTATAGGGCATCTGATTAAAATGCCACAGATTGTTATCATCTCAACCAAAATTAGCATGGTGGTTTTGCTTCGCTTTTTTTTCCTTTAACTGCTCTTTACTACACTATTTTAAACATTTTAATCCTTTGGTTCGGTGAAAAAGAAGCGTAGTAATATCTATTTTTTCTCTCATACTTTTTTCTTTTGAACTCTTTTTTTTCAACTTCTTTTTTTTTTTACTTTTACTATTTTGTTTTCAATTCAAGCGTGTTTTTAGGAAATGAGCGAAACATTCAAATATGAAAAGCCAGCAGAATTCAACATCGGGAATCAGATCTCAGCTCAACCTGGGATGTATCAAACCGCTTGTTCCATTATGGATTGTGAGCCGCAGACAATGTCAGATGTTTTGGCAGAGAATCATGATCTTTCGGTGAATAATGAGGATGTCTTTTCGCCGATTAAACCAAATCCAACCACTTTTGGAACATACAATGCACCGAATAATGTTTATTATAAAGATTATACAAGCACTCCGTCAAGTGAGTTTTATTTTAAATTTTCATTCGTAGTGAAATACTTTGGGGTAAGGAAACACTCGTAGTGAAATAAAGGGGACCCAAGAAAAAAAAATGGAAATTACAACGGAAATGAGCTTTTTCTTCGTTTTCCAGGCTATAACATGTTGTTCAATTATCCGAGTTACTCATTGCCTGGTGCCACGTCAGCAGCCGCTTGTTCCACTGGAATGGACAGTTTTGGACAGAATATGACAATGGATGCATCGGTTTTTGGAGGTTGGTTTTCTTGTTTAGTTCAAAATGAACGCTTTGTTTCAAAATCTTTGTTTTATTTCCCCATTCAACACTAAATTCTTATCTGATTTTTCCACAGTTTTATGAACGTTCCACTCTTCAAATTTTTATGTTCCCCTAATTTGCAGGTCAATACTCTACCTCATTCTATCCTGCTAATATCGGATATGGGGGTTATGATCCATTGGGAGTTGCTACCAGCACATCTGCCAATGGAACAAGCCAGTCTGGCACATCCACAACGGTTGCTAATTCGAATCCTTTGAGCAATGGAACACCATCAACAGTTGCTATTGCTTCGACGTCATCTGGTTCTTCGACATCTTCCAGCTCTTCGGGAAACTCGACGTCGACGCCAAGATCATCAGGAGGTGGGAAAGTTAGAACATCTCAGAACTGTAAGTCATTGAATTTGAATGTTTTCCTGCAAATCCATTTAGTTTCAGTTCCAGTGAACACGGAAGGTCGTGAATGTGTGAATTGTGGAATTCAGAACACCCCGCTTTGGCGGAGAGATGGTGGTGGACACTATCTTTGTAACGCATGTGGACTTTATCATAAAATGAATGGATCGAATAGGCCATTGGTGAAACCGAAGAAAAGACAGGTAAGGACCATTAGAATGACCTCGTGTTTATTGAGAAATCCACTGTGATAAGATCAGATTGGAACGAGAAAAACGGTCCATAGTAGTAGGGTAGTAAAAAAAAGTAGGAGAGCCATTTATCTTCAAGTTGTCGACAAATGCACCACAACTTGCGTAAGGTGCCACTTGGTGTATGTGATGATGATGAGTTTGACAAATTTGTTATGTAATATTGAGTAATGCATTTTCGTGACAGCACAAGTTTGTTAGATGGTATCGTGATTTTTTAAAGATTTATTATAAGCGCGGATTCTTGCTATTTTCGTTGCTTTTGAGCCGTGCAAAATTCAGATGAAATTTCGCGGCTTTGTAGGAAGATGCTTTGAACTTAGGTTTATCGTAACTAATGAAAAATTGTTATAACTGTATGCACCATGCTAGGCCGTAAAAAGGGGATTTTTTCCCGAACATTCTAAATATTTCTTAAATTTTTTAAAATTAAAATGAAGCTCTTGGTTTACTTTTTTGAGCGAAAATTTGTCAAATTATTGAAAATTTAAAGCTTGTGAAGCTTAAACAACTGAATTTTCCAAGTTCTGCTTTTAACTTTCCAAACTAATTTCTCATTTTCGGTTACGGTTCTTTTGATGAACAAGATTCGAATTTTTCTTTTGTTCTTCGTTCGATTATACGTGTCAAAAGAACACACAATTTGCTTAGATATACGGCTAATTAAAAACTTTTAAATTATTGCATAGATTCCGGGAGTTCCCCCTTTTCTCATTTGTTTCTTGATGATATTTTCAACGATACAATATAATGGTATCTTTTCAATTAACTTCATATCACAAAAATTGAAAAATTTTCAAAAAACTTAAACTTTTTAGAAAATTCATTCCTATATGTTCCGGGAGTTCCCGTTTTTTTTTCTGGATTCTTCATTCTGTTTTCGTAACCTGTCCAATTTTGAAGTCATTTTTTTTAAATACCATAAGTCTTTTAGTTTTGAGCACGAGTGTTCAATTAAAGTCATAACTATTCTGATAAGTTTATTGTATATTTTCACTTTTTTTGTTAAACTACTCCAATTCAAATAAACATAACAGTTTTCCTCATTTGTCACATTCTTCGTCTACAGTAGACTTTGAAAACTACCGATGATCGTCGGTTGTATGAAGAAAATGCAAAAAATCGTTGGCGTAAAAGAAAATTTCGAAATTTGTCAATAGTGAGAGGAGGTACTAAGTGACTGAGGGAAAACAAAAGAGAAAAGATGCGAAAAAAAAGTCAGAATGAGGGCCCTCTTCGACGATGTTCAGATAAGCATCTCGCTTTTGCGGCCCATTCTTCGTCTCATCATGAGAAAGAGTTTTTTTTTCATCTTCTCTTTAGCCTCCTCTCTCTTTCGGCTGAAATTCAAACGTGTTGAATTGACTTTGATTACTGTAGACAAGTGGAAAATACATGACATAAATCAATTTAATTTCATTACAGAGCGCTCAGAAACGGACTGGAGTTGCTTGTGTTAATTGTAAGACGAATACGACAACGCTTTGGAGAAGAAATGGGCATGGAGAGCCGGTTTGTAACGCATGCGGACTGTATTTTAAGCTCCATCAGGTAATTTATATTTTCCTTTTTATTAATTCGAATCAAAACAAACCGAAGTTACGCAACAGTTAAATGTTTTCACTTGACTTAATGACTTGATCAATATCTGTTATCGAGAGCTATAATTGTCGGGAGGATCCTCTTTTTAAACGAGGTCCGGATCAAAAACAAAACACCGAAATATGATAAGATCTTGAGGAATATTGCCGCCTTGGTGGAATGGTGATTGATTGTCTAAACTGAGAATTCTTACAGGTGGAGCGACCGATTACAATGAAAAAAGATGGAATTCAGACGAGGAATAGAAAGCAGACTACAAAGTCGGGAAAGCGGGGAAGTAAGGATGGAAGCACATCGTCAATGGGTCTGGATTCGAGTCAAACGCCATCTGTGTGGGACATGAAGGTGAGAACTATTAAAATTTAGAATCCTGAGATGAAAAATAAGCATGTAAACGAAACCCTTAAATCCGCTAAATACTGAACCAACACGAGAAATTTCGAGTCATTTTCAATGATTTTGACTGTACTTTCCGCTTTTTCCTGTATTTTATGATTTTCAAAAAAGTATGATTTTCGAGTACAGTATTATGAAAATTCAATCAAAGATTTTGTAGTTAGAAAAAAATCAAGACATTTTTCTTAAATTGCATATTTTTAGCCACAAGCCCAATCAATGCTGATGACAACTTCCGGTGGATACCCATTTGCAACAAACAACTTCTATTTCACACCATCGACTCAACTCGATGAGACTCTTCACCCAATGGTCATGGACTTTTCAAATCTTCAAAAAGTATAATAATTTTAATACTTGATCTAATATCGAATTCTTTAATTTTCCCCCCAAACCCCCTCTTGTTTTTCCTTCTGTGATTCTCCTATCTTGCCCCCTAGACCATTTTCAAAAATTATGTGATACAAATTCATTCAAAAATAATATTTATTTGAGCTAAGCTAAACAAAAAGTGATAATCAAAAGCGATTTTTTTGGGTATAGGTTTTTGCTTGCAATGATCAACACCATTCTTCTTCTTTTTTTTCGAATCCCCGTTCCTCAGTTTGCCTTACTATTTCTTATGTATTATGATTTTTTTCCCTCTCATTTGCATTCTTTCAAGACATTTTTTGTGAATTATATTTTTTCTATTGCACCATGTAGAGTTGTGATTACTTTTTTTTTGAAAACATTCCTGATAAATAATTATTGATTTAGTTTTGTGGTTGAAGATAAAAAATGGAAAGCGATGAGAATTGATTCAATTAGTAGGATAGATAAATCATTTGGAAGTTGGAGCAAGAACAATTATTGTGCAGCTGTTTGACATAAAAAACGAGGATTTATAAAAAATTGCAGGATATTCGCCAGAAGTTATTGATTTTATCAGAACACAAATTGTTAATAAAGGTCCAAATATATTTATTTTCTTGAAATGAACAATTAGTGTTTGTCCTGTTAAAGATATGAAGTCTAGTGTGATAGAATTTCATTCTACAATAAAGACGATCACTAAAGCAAGATAGTAAATAACAAGCTCGGACATCTTTCAAAAAACGACCTCAACATCAAAAACTCTGAATCTTGACATTATCGGAAGTAGGAATCAACAAAAATAAACCCGGCAGCCATGCGCTTTTTTCGTTTGAACCGTCACCACTTCTCCTGAACCATATTTCAAATATTTAAAATTAATAAATAATTAAAAAATTGTTTTAGAGATAATAAATTTACCTTAGATGAAAATATACTTCACTCTCTTTAACTCGTAAACTCGAAGCGGATCAAATGATTCAAATGTCTTCCGAACATCTTTAACGGATTTCTCCATCTTCTCTGCTATGACATGTTTTTCTGTGAATTTTTTGGTTGACATGAATGTTGTGATGTTTCTGGAGGATATCCGATGTGCCCGTTTCCAGTTGTTCAACCATGTTGGTGATCCATAGAAAGAGCATTCAATCTGGAATTGATCTTTGATCTCTGCAATCATTGATCGAAGAACGGAGTCATGGAGTACGTGTCCTGAATTGATTGCTGACTTGCTCGCGATTACAGCTTGCCGGTCCGGTTTTATTTCGCCTGAAAATCTTGATTATTCAATTATATAAAAAACATAACATACCAGCCTTTTCAAAGGCGAAATCGAATCGTGACCATTCTTCAAGAATCGGAATCGGTTGAACATGGAACTGTTAGATCTTCTTTTCTGTTTCCCATTTCTATGTGTCTTTTGAAGAGGGTACCACCGGACAGCTTCCCATGCATGTTCTATGGTTACCAGCATGTTTCCAAAGAGCACCCTGAGTGGAGAGCCAATACCATCAAACGACTGTTCATCCGCTTCCAGATCTCCATCTGCATTCCAATCGGAATCCAATTCTTCATCAGAAGTGGTGGTTAGAGGAGAGTCACATCTTCGTAGCAATCCAACTCGCCTTCTTTATGTTGATTGAATAGGGCTATGATACGGTTGGCAAACTTCTAATCTTTTCTCTTCAATTTGGGCTTCTTCGGATCGTCGTTTACCACGTAGAAGATGTAGGCGATGATTATCAGAGTAGAATCCATGATAACTGAAACTGATCGATATATCCCAATCCCCTTTATACGGCTTTTTCAACAGTATTCCAACGCACGGATTTACGGTCAAAAAAGTAAGGTCAAAAAACGAATTAAAAAACAAAAAAAATCCTACCACTACACCACCAACCTTAACCACAAGAAAAGTTTGCGTGCTCATAACTTGGCTCACAGGAACATTTAGAAAAGTTTAATGACGGATTCTGATTCTCATTATTCCATTCCATGTACCCTCAAATTTATAGAAGGTTCTTAAGTGGCAACTTCTTAACTCTCTTGTTAAATGAAAATCGACTTCACTCTCATTCCAAATCTGTTTTTAAAATTTTCTAAAACCACCTGGAAGCCGAGAAAATGATCCTCAAAACAATGGCCTAGAAAAAGTGTCCAGCGGCGAAAACCAGTCCGCAGGCATGAAAATCCAAAAAAAAAAACGGACCAATATAAGCATTCTGCATAAATAGTTATTAACGAAACACGAAAAAATCTCAGAGGAAAAAGTTCGGCCAGGTGGAACCTTTTTCTAGGCCATTGTTTTGAAGCTAATTTTCTCAGCTTCTAGGTGGTTTTAGAAAATTTAAAAAACAGATTTGGAATGAGAATGAAAGTCTTTTTTCATTTAAGGTAAATTTATTATCTCCGTAATGTTCTCCTTTAAAAGAATGGTAAATTTTTCTTCGAAGAGAATTCAAGAGTGGCTCTGATCATCTGGTGTATTTACTTCCATTTAAAAAAACCCAGCTCATAAAAAACTTTTTCTGAGAAATTCGAAAAAATCTCCCGAAAAAACTGAATTAAAATAGAAAAACACTTCATTTCGCTTGAAAAGGCAATTTTTTCAGCAGTAAATCGTCCAAACATTCTTAAAGTTACAATGAAACAAAACAATGTCATGAATATTATACAAAAAAGTAAGAAAAGGTAACCGAAAAGTACAACCATAATTTAGACAAATTTATAGAAAAGATTCACCAACGAAATTTAAAAAAAAAAACATCTACAACTTGAAGTTAACATTTGAAAAAAACTGGAAAATCTAAAAAATACAGTATTTAAATCTGGAGGAGCCAAAATCTTTAGCTGAAGCGCTAAATTGATTACAAAACATTCATAACCGGCTATCATCCGATTTGGTCTTTAAAAAACAAGCACCATTCGAAAAATATGAAGTGAAAAATTCGAAATTAAGATACAAAAAAGAAAAAATAACAGAAAGATATGTTTGTCATGATTCTACACGCACTTTCAGTAGATTTAAAAAGAAATGTTGAATTTAACATAAGGTGAGTGAAAAAACTAACAATACTTTAACAATTGAGAAGTTAGGAAAGCAACAAGGCAAAGCTTTTGGGAAAAAAAGTTACTTGAGTTCAATGTTATCCATGTCAACACTAGTTTCGTCCTTTTTGTTATTATGATGATGGTGGTGCTAAAAAAAATCAATATTTCGAAAAATTCATAAAAATCGAAATTTATTGTTTTTACTTCCTGTCGCACTTTTCTACATTTCTGAATTTTCGATTTGATAGACAAAATCAAAGTATGTTTAAAAAATTAGATTTTTTGTTAAGCTTAATTATTCAAATTAGCATGTTTTATGGATAACCAACCTTCTTAGTTTCCTTATCAATACTTTTTCCTCTCGCCACTTGTTTTATCTGTCTAAACGTCTTCTTCTTCTCCTTTTGCTCTTTTGTCCAATCGGCCGATTTCACACTTTCAGCAGTATCCGCGGTCGCTTCTATAACATTTTTTAAAACCATCAGTATCATGCTAAAACCACAAACTTTTGTCTTGGTGTTTCTGATGTCTATACTTTCTATAACTTGCTCTCCATCTTTCAGCGGCTTCTGCTGTCATCGCTGGCGCTGTTCTTCCAAATGCATTCTTTTCATTTTTATCCATTTTGAAAGCACGGAGAACACGAAGCTGAAAACATAGAGTATAATGAATAAAGATTCGGTGGTCTCTTACATGATTTCCAATCAAGAACATTCCTCGAACCCACAATGATTTTCCGCTTCTGCGCAACGTCAAAGCACGCGATCTTGTTCGAACATTATAATCTCCGTTTATATGAATCTTTGCCGCTTCCACTTCACCTTTTCCAACTTTCCAAGTTTTTGGCAGCTTTTTCGATGGGATTGTAGCTACCAATTGTCCCCAAATGAGTGTTGAGAATCCAAGTGCAAGACAAACAATCCATTGTTCTAAATTCAATGGATGTGTTGAGAACCAAGCTCCTCCGAATTGAGTGATTAAAATTTGGGCAACAAATGTGGTGATCCAAATGACACAGAATACTCGGTTACTTGCCAATCCCTAGTAAATCATCAAATATTAATGGTGTCAAAATAATATTGATAAAATACCTTGAATACGTTTCTTTCACCATGAACCTTTCTCGCATTGATTTCATTGAAAATTGTCATCATAACAAAAGCATTGAACACAATTGTGAAATGTTGTGATGGTGGTGCAAACAATGGTGCATATAATCCAGAAGGAATTCCAAATATTTCTGGGCCTGTAAATTTCAACGGTTATTTTTGTTGTTTCCAGTTTAACAATACCATGGAAAAAGATTGCGAAAATAATAACAAGTTGGTAAAGTGCATGACAGAGAATGTTTTTCACCATAGTTCTCGAGATAAGCGACTTCTTTCTGAAATAATATAGTTCCTTGTTTCTGAAACGAAATGTTCGAATAAACAAACCTTCCATATGGTTTTCTGTTCAACAACTCATCTGTTGGAGCCTCGGTGGCAAGAGCAAGTGAAGCCAACGTATCCATGATCAGGTTTATCCAAAGCATATGAACAGCTTTCAGAGGAGAGTCAGAAACTGTAACAGCGCCGATAAAGGCTGTAATGACGGCTACAACATTGACGGTAAGTTGGAATTGAAGGAATTTTGATATGGAGTCGTAGACATTTCTTCCCCACATAACAGCCTGAAAAATAGTGTAAAAATTGAACTTCTCAAAAACTTATAAACTCTTCCAGAAAATCAAAAAAAAAACAACAACTCACCCTAACAATCGAAGTGAAATTATCATCAGTCAATATAATATCTGAAGCCTCTTTTGCCACATCAGTTCCAGCTATTCCCATTGCAAACCCAACATCAGCCTTCTTCAATGCCGGTCCATCATTCGTTCCATCTCCAGTAACCGCCACAATTTCTCTCTGCGCCGTCGCCTTTGAATCGATTATTCCCTTCACCAATGTATACTTATCAGCGGGTTGTGCTCTCGCCAAAACTCTCAATCTCGGCCAAATTTCGTCCAATTTCGCTTGTGAAACCTTTCCATTCTCGTCTCTGATTCTCTCGTTAAATTCTTTTCCTTCAAGTGCCAGGAAATCCTCCCCCGGCTCCAGAATCTTACAAGACATTGCGATGGCACGAGCCGTCATGATGTTATCACCAGTGACCATTCTGACTGTTATTCCCGCCTGGAAGAAAAAAGGAAAATACTCTTTTTTAGATCTCAAACTTCAATCTCATACCTTTTTGCATTTCGAAATAGCTTCTGGTACTTCTGACCTAACTGGATCTTGGATTCCACATATAGCAATTCCGGTGAAATTTTTGTACATTTCATCCTCATTATCCCAGCCAATATCCGAATCTTCTTCGAATTCAATCTGTCAAAGAAAATCAATAGAATCCGTTTAGTTCAATGGTCACCAGGAAGTTATATATCATGTTCTCCCTTTTCTAATCTTTCATCACAAAACGTAATCGGGTGTTTCGATAGTTTATCAAATAATAACGACAAAAGATTTACCTCAGTTTTTTCCGCTGGTCTTGTTCCTTTTTTAATATAATCTTTGTAAGCAATACAAATCGTTCGAAGACCATCATTTGCCATTTCATGAATGATTGTTGCTGTGATTTCCTGAGAAAAAGAAACATTTAGGATATAACTATACTTTAAAAAAAGGTACCTTCAGTCTATCCGAACTCAAAATATGTGGTTTTCCATCGGATCCAATTAAATATGTACATCTACCCAAAACAATCTCCGACGCTCCTTTACAAAACACACGATATCCAATATTCTGCCCATTCTCCACCAATTGCACCACTGTCATCATGCATTTTCTCGACGAGTTAAACGTATAAACCTTGACCAAATCATGTTCCGGGAATCTTTTCCGAATTTCCGAATAATCTCCTCCCAGCCTGTTGACAAATCCTAGAAGACCGCACTCCGTCTTATTTCCCAATTGTTGCATTTGTTCGCCAGCTTTTGTCGGCTCTACGATCATTGAATTATATGCACAATTGACAGAGATTGCTTCCATGAGAATTGGTCCAGTTATTCCGGGGAGTGATCCACCATGTGGTTGACTTTCTTGAGTTGTATAATGATTTCCATTAATATATGATTGTACAACAGTCATTCGGTTCGTTGTCAATGTGCCGGTCTTGTCAGAGCAGATTGAAGTTGCATTTCCCATTGTTTCACAAGCATCCAAGTGACGAACAAGATTATTATCATACATCATCTGAAATTATGGCAAATTACTGTAATTTTTCTAATAATTGATCACCTTTTTAACTGAATACGTCAACGCCAATGCAATAGCCAATGGAAGGCCTTCCGGAATGGAAATAACCAAAATAGTGACAGCAATTATAAAGAATTTAACAAACATTTGAATATCAATCAAAGAGAATTCATGCTTTTCGATTACATAGTGTTCGATGCAGAATCTGGTGATAAGAACAATAAGTGCCACAATGGCTACAGTAGTACCTGCAAAAATCTCGTTTGAGTATTCATTTCAAATTAAAATTTTTGTTACCGCAATAAATAATTTGCAGGGCAAGTTTGGACAATTTCGCTTGGAGAACAGATTTCGCAGTCAGATCATCATCATTCGATGATTTTGAGGAATCTTCTGTTGCATTTGAAGATGAACCAGTTGAGGAGGATGAAGAAGACGAACTAGATGATGCTGAATTATAAAATATTTGAAAATTAATTTTTAAAAAAGTGCCCACTTGAAGTAGAATCATCATCATCGATTCCAGCTTTTCCAGCTCCAAGAAGTGTCATAATGATACCAGTTTGAGAGTTGACACCAACAGCAGTAATCAGCATTTTTCCAGACCCTTCCATTGCGTAGGTACCGGAAAGGAGTACAGGATCCGACTCGACACTCTTCTTTATGTGATCTGATTCTCCGGTTAATGATGATTCATCTATCTGCAACATAAAAATATGATTAAAATCGATAATCAATGAGGAAAACCTTCAAATCATTCGCCTGGATCAAAAATCCATCAGCTGGTAGAAGATCACCATATTTCACACGAGCAATGTCACCAACAACCAAATCTGAGACCGGAACGTCTATCGCTTCAAAGTTTCTAATGACCGAGAATTTTTGACCAGTTTCTATCTTTTCCTGAAAAAATAAATCAAAAAATGTCAAACGAAATTAAGTTTCATTTGGAATGTAAAATTTTATCAAAGCGACAAATTTATCCGAGGTTTTCAAATTGGTAATTTTGAAAATTGATCACGAAACAATAATAATTTAAAAATATTTACCTGAAGGCTACGGAACTGTCTTTCCTTCGAGTAATCATTAATAGCTGTCACAAGAACAACAACAATAACACAAAGCAAAATGGCAACTCCTTCAATCCAAGCCGTTCCATGTCCTTCACTTGGTGCTTCAGTCGTTGTGAACATTTCCGATAATCCAGTTGAATTCAACAACCCAATAGCAATAGTCGTCGCATTAACAACCGCCTCCGTTGCTTCTGCCTCGGTCGTCGGCTCATAAAACGAAAGAGCCAAATTAACAACACCAGATAGAACCAGAATAATAAGTGTCGGATCTTTGCAAGCATCGAACACCAGTCGAACGAATGTCTTACTTTTCGCCGGTGGAATCGTGTTCGCTCCGTAGACATGACGACGTTTTTCGAGATCGCTTGGCTCACCGCTCAAACCTCTCAATGGATCAGTTCTAAGTTTTTGACACAATCCCTCCACACCGTCATGTTCGTTAGAAAGCTGCAAAATTTTCGAATTGAGGTCAAATTTTATTGACAAAGAATATTTTTACACTTTTCAAGGTTACCATTGTTATAATTTTTTAAATTTGTGTTAGTTAAACATACTATTAATTTTTATGTACAAAGAGATAAAATTGGGAAAATTTTTTTTACAAAACTGGCCCATCCTTGAAAAATGTATAAAAATGGATATTTGTTAAAAGGATCACATTTTGGAAAATTTATCTCTGAGCATGGATTTTGTAAAACTTCTAAAACTTGTCCCGAAAATGTTAACAAATTGAAAAACTCACACGAACTATGGCTTCTGCTCCACGAGCTTCCATAAGACCTCGCAGATGGGTAAGACTGCATTCGAATTCTCGAGCATCCTGAAAAATCGATGTTTTTGGGGTTTCTATTTTTTTTGTGGAACCATTAAATTTTTTATATTATTATTATTCGACGTATTCCAAAAGAGTACTATTCGAAAAACTTTATTTCAAATGGGATTCGGGAGATAGCTTCGTAAAAATCGATTTTCACCTCCTGTCTGGTGAAGATCAATTTTGGAAAGATATGTCTTAGACACCATTTGAATATTTCAAAACCTATATGTATACTAATTAGTGAATGAATCCTTATATAAATCATAAATTATAAAAACTTTACTTCAATTGATAATTCGATTTCAAAATTTCAAGTTCCACGCTTTAAGTAGACTATTTTTGATCTTTTTAGAAATTCCATTCCCGATGTTCAACGATTTCTAGTTCGCCCGTCGAAAACTGGATAGATCCTCCACAATTTTTCGACAGAATTTTTTTCTATTCTAACGATGGTTTGGCAAAGAATCAAACGGAACACGCATAAGTCACGTGAATCTAACTAAAATAAAATTTAAGAAGAAGAAGAAGAAGAAGACCGTTTCATTTTCAGACTCGTTTCTTTTTTGGTATCGTTTCCAGACGTAGACAAAAAATCGGATAAGAACACCAGCGACAAGAATTATAGCGATGATGGGCATTTAGAAATGGTTTAAAGGTTTTCGGTTCAGGAAAACATAAAGTGTTCGTCAAATAGGGTTTATCACATGTTTTCAGACCTAAGTTGTTTTTTCAAATTTTAAAACTAAACCTCTTCATAAGTATGACCCCTCCGGAGACGCATTTCGAAGAAATTCAGAAAATAAATCAATCAAAAAACGAAAACAAATCAGATGAGCATTCTGTTAGATACTCAGAATTTCAGAAATATAAGGATTCACTTGGAGTCTTTTCAACAACGCGTGAAACGGGGTTGACTTGATTTGGAGAAAAGAATAAGAGTAGTAGATTGATCATAGGACAATGCGATAGATAGGGGTGTGTTTTCTATTTTTCTCCGCCAATCATATCATCACTATTTTATACAGTCATCTGTCATCACTCGGTTCAACTGTATGTGTATTGTACATCTTCTATTTTTTTTTGTCAATTTCGCATGTCCACCACTTTTCTCTAAAATATATATTTAACGCATCTTTTCTTCCCATGCTTCTTCACGTCATTCCCAATTTCATGGGGCGAATAGTATCGACTGCGAACAGACCAATGACCGTCACAGGTTTTGTTCTATCTTCAATTTTTTCATACTAGACAAGTGCAAAAAGAGTTCGATTACTTTTCGTTTTTCACAAAAAAACTGGATACAATTTATTTTTTATTGCTTTTTGAATTTAATGCATTTTGTGGATTTTCGATAGAGAGACTATCCAAAAAAAAGCGAAAAAAAAAATTCTCACGCATGTTTCGTAAATACAACTATAATTCATTTGTCGGTCAAAGTTCTGATCATCATCTGATACTTTTTTTTGTTACATGACCATTGTTGTAACAACAGTGTAAATTAGGAGTCAATTTTTTATAAGAAAAGTAGAAACGAGTGGTTGAAAACCTTCAAAACACAAAGTTGACGATTTAATCTTGTAATTGATATTTTTGAAACAAAAGTCCGATTCTATGTGGTACTTTTTTGTATTTTTTCGAATGTGAAATCGGATTTCAAATACATTTCTGTTAGTTTACCAAAAAAGAAGTTGAACTAAACAAAAAACATCAATTTTCAAAATAGTACAATATCCTAACCTTTCTCCAAATTATCCTTAGATTTCCCGAATCTTAAGAAAAACCCCTTTTTGAACCCATTTCAATTCTTACGGTTTTTAAAAATATCATCTATAATTTTCCTTTTTTTTAAAACCTTTAACTAACTGTTTTACGAATAGTAATTTTTTGAGCTTTATGATAATAAAAAACAACAGTGAATGGAAATTAATATAGCTCAGTTTTGATATTAATTCGTCTGGAATTATTGTCAACTCAATTATTCTTTATCATTGCGTTCGGAAGGCTGCTCAACCTCACAGCCGCTCCGCACGCACGCGACGCGGCTGCCGACGCTCACACACACTGGAAAATTTGAAATTTTATTTTCCCGCCGATTTCAGTGTGTGTGAGTGTCGGCAGCCGCGTCGCGTGCGTGCGGAGCGGATGTGAGGTTGAGCAGCCTTCCGAACGCAATGATAAAGAATAATTGAGTTGACAATAGAGAAAACGCCATTTTTTAGCACTTACGAAAATATTTTTAAATGATACAGTACATTTGTCCATTAAGGCTCTACTTTAATTCTAAATTTCAAAAACCAGCTTACTTTAACATTTCCTGCGCTCGTGTCAGGACTGGTGTGGTGAGCAATCGCGGCTGCTGCGCCCACACCATTGTAATCACCAGATGGAGTCACATTTTGGCTCTTTTTCATTCCACGAGAAAAATCAGTAGCAGACAGCTTCGAAGACTTTGAAATGGAGGCGACTCGGTGATATGCCGATGTGCCTTTCCCTGTAATGTTTATGTGATGATTTTTGTGGAAATTTGAGATGAGAAGCGGGCGAAAATGCTATTAAATTTATATTAACAATTGTGATTGTCGATTCTTATGGGGATGAGAAAATGAAACTATTAAAAAATTATTAGGGATAGGAAGAAAAAACATATGAGACGGAAATGAAACAACCATTAGTCACGAAATAACGAGAAGTGGGTAAAAAATATCTGATTTGTTGAATTCGCCGAGTAGAAAATAAACAATAATTTCCTTTGGGAAAATGTAAGAAAGAGTCTTTTCGCGGTGAGACCTGGATAGTTTGTAATTTACAAGATCCATGTTGTGTGACGTATTTCCAACGGTCTAAAGTGTGAATGAGAAAAATCTCAACTTAAAAACACATTTTTTTTGAAAAACGAAATATTCAAAAAAATCAAACTATAATAGACTGAAAAGACGCCAATGATGAACATTGACTCATAATGCGAATGAATGGAATTATGTTCTACATTCAAGAAAACTTACAAGGTGAAATTTAAGAAAAAATTGTTTCAAAAAAATTATTTGCTCGAATTCAAAAAAAACTTGAAAAATGGGGAGTAGCAAAACAATTATAGTTCAAAAAATGAGAATCATTGATGTTTTGAAAATAGAATAATTTAAGTATGTCTAAAAATAATAAAAAATTGAGTAAAGCTTATTCCAATTCAAAAAAAATCAATCGATATTGAAAACTGTGTGCTACTTGACGATCTTTCACACACAAAACTACAGTAACCCGAAATTTGAAAAAAAATTTCGGGTCTGAAAATTGAGTACTACATGTAAAACATGATGAAATTAGAGGAAACTGTATGTTCAGAAGCAATGAAATGGCTTAAACCCTTATTTTAAAAAGCGGAATTTAACCGTTGTTATATGAAAATTCTCAAATTTTTCGTTCCCAAAAAAAATTCAACAATAAAAAATAATGATACCTCTCCACTCACCGCTGGTTTATATATGAACCCCACATACCGTACTATGCATTGGTCTTGAAATGCAAATCTCTTTGCCGGACGATTTGCATTTCAAATTCAGTAGGCACATTTCTGTCAAAATTATCTCGAAATGTGTGCACTTTTCGTGGAAAAAATTTTCAATGATAATTCACGGGGTCTATGATAATCCGGTTGGTTCTTTTTTTGTAACTTTTTCGTTACTGATTTTTTTATTTATTTGAAATGAAACATTTTATTTTATTTTAAAGAGCAGATATTAGAAAAAATAATAATAATAAAAAGTGAGTCATGACGTTGAGTAATTATCAAATGACCATTGATTTGGGAAAAACAATATCTCATAAATGTCATACAGATGTGAATAGAGATAGAAGTCATAAAAAAGTAATAACAACATAAATCTTCGATGTTTCTATAAGATTGAGAAGATAATTTGGGATAATAAGATGATGATGAAATAACTTTCTTGGTCCTTCAACGAATGGTTTTTGAAGACATATGTTAAAAAGTTATTTCGTCGACACGATCGATTTTTCTTGTTATTTCGTATTCTTGAGAAACAGCTTCGAGTATTGTGAATTTAAATAGTTAATCTCAAGAAAATAATATTTGGCATGGTTCGAATATGAATTTCAAGACTGAGCGTGAAAATTGTTTTTATTTAATAAATCCTACAGTTTTTCTTATTATTCAGTTTTAAAAATTGATTAAAGGAGCCGTGTCAGTTAAGTAACAAATTCCAAGTTCGAGATAATAAATCAAAATCCGAATGGGAGCCCAGGAGATAGAACAAACATTGTCAGTAAGTTGCCACATTTAAATAATTCAGTTTCGCGCCAATTCCGACCTCGTCAAGTTAACTGACACACTGTCTTTAAAGGAGGGCTTTACGGAGATAATAAATGTACCTTAAATGAAAGTAGACTTCATTCTCATTCCAAATCTGTTTTTAAAATTTTCTAAAACCACCTAGAAACCGAGAAAACGCGCCTCAAAACAATGGCCTAGAAAAAGGGGCCACTGGCGAGAACTAGTCCGCAGGCATGAAAAATCAAAAATAATGGGAAAAGACACAAATAAAAATTTAAAAAACATAAAAAAGGACTAATATAAGCATTCTTCATAACTATTTATTAACGAAACACGAGAAAAGTTACTAGGCAAAATTTCGGCCAGGCGGCCCCTTTTTCTAGGCCATTGTTTTGAAGCCCATTTTCTCGGCTTCTAGGTGGTTTTAGAAAATTTTAAAAGCAGATTTGGAATGAGAATGAAGTCTTTTTTCGTTTAAGGTACATTTATTATCTCCGTAAAGCCCTCCTTTAAATCTGTGGCGGGGGGGGGGGGGGGCAAACTTTATAATGAGCTACGGTTTTTAAGAACAATTTCGTGGCTAATTTTTTTCATCGCATTTATTTTTGTAACACTTTGAAACGGAAAATTCAAATTTCAACCATATTTTGAAATTCTAACTTCGAATCGATCAATAATCCACATATTCTGCCAATGAAGCGAAATTTACCTGATATTTTCTTCTATTCTCGTCCCGATACACCATTATACAAAATTGCGTACCTGGTTTAAAACCACTCCCATGAAAATAACATCAAAAGCTTGAAAATGTTGGTTGCTTATGAAACTTCTTATTTGAGTCCCTCTTTTTTTCAAACATCACAAAGTGAGAAATCGAGTTTTTTTATACAAAAAAAGTTGCATTCGATGTTTAATAATATTCAATTGCGGGTCGCTGAATTTGTAATGTTTTCGATTTTTGCATCTCTGTAAAATCATATTTATTTCTACTCTCCAACTCAAAAGTTCGGTACAAAAAAGGGTGCATCAATCTTATAATATTAGCTTTTTCACAGTAAAAAAACAATGGAAACAAGAAAATATCACAAATTCAAGGGACAATAGAATACAAAAACCCGCAAAAATGGAATATGGAACGAAATTAAAAAGATGTCGTGTTGATGATAAAATAACGTTGTTCATGACTCTTTAAAGACTTCAGCAATTTATCAACAATTTGGAATGCAATCGTCGGAGTGACAAATGGCCCAAATATGCAATATAATGAGAACATGTCGGTTACCTTGAAAATGTTGTTTTTTTAATTTGAATTTTCAACTTTGAAGTAGGGTAATCCTAAGATGTCATAAAAATAACCTACCCAAACAAATAAGCAATGTCGAGTTCCTCTCACAAACATTGTTCTTAAATGAGGCTGCTGTGATGAAGCGGAAGCTGCTTTTCTCATATCACATCGAGCAGTCCATCGTTCCTCACGACTGATTAAAGGAACCCTTCAATTTTTTTTTTGTTGTTTTTCAGATTAAAAAATTTAAACATACTTTGAAGCTGAGAAACAAACTTGTCTTGATGAATGATTCAGGTATAAAAACGACCACAATGATTCATTATTGGTTCCAATCTAAAAAAATTATTCTAAATTGTATACAGTATTAGAAATATACCTGTGAAATATTAAATAAGCTCGGTGATGTGATAGCCGTGGCAAAATTTCCGAAAAACTTTGCATTATTCTCTAATTTTGTCACAATGTTCTGTTTGACTTCGTTCAACTTATCAAAATGATCCCGTTTAACAGAAAGAAGTACAAGGCAAGCAGGAATGTCTTGGGACTGCCATGGGTAGGCAATGTAGGCGTAGAAAAAACCACTGGAAAGAAAAGCGATTTTAAAAAACAAGATTTTTATATTAACATCCCAAGCCCTTTTCAAAAAACAAAAAAATGTTTAGAATCTAACAAAAAATGGACGCACTAAATTTAAAAAACCATGTTTTTGATTTAAAAATTTTTGGAAGAAAAAATTATTTTTCAAGGTAATTTTTCATAAATATTATTAATAATAGCAGAAGATGAAAATTACGTACGTGTCATTAAATCTTGGTAGGCAAATTGGTGTCCATGTCTGCGCTTCTGATATTTGTAAAGACTTATCCGATACTAAATTGATGACAACATTCATATCTCTAGGATGCATAACATATTTCTGAAATCATTTTTGTTTAAAATTACAAAAAAAAAACTCTTTAACTACCTTAAATCTAACATAAGAAGCAATCTGTCGATGTGCAATCATTATCCCAAAAAGTGCTCCATCCAACTTTGCGGCTCCGAGACATGAAGCCATAGTATTCGCTAAGAACTCTCGATCCGATGGGTTCATCGGAATCGCAGATATCGATGAATCAACAATTGAAATCGGTGACCCTCTCCATGAAGAAATTGACGACTCAATCAATCGATCAGTTCCTCGTAACAATTTTCTCAAATCATAATTATCTCCTTTCTTTTTATAAATCGAATCCAGCTGACTTTTTGATAAAATTGATACAATTTGCTCGAACAGAACTTCTAATTGCTCATCCAATTTTTCACCATACTTTGATACTGAAACATTTATAATGAAAGTAATATAAATAACACTAAAAACTAACCGATGCAAAAAATGAGTGGAGACTTGTGTGAAAATTGAATATGCTTTTCTTTCGAAGTGATTGTCATTAAATTATCATCCCACAAGCGAATTCGTTCCACAAAGATTCCAATAACGGCAAATAGTGGACACAATTGTTCTTCATTTCCGCTGCTGGAAAAAAATGAATTGAAAAATCAATTTTCTCTTGTTTTGTTCTTTTGAAAAAAACTTAAATTTCATGACCAGTATGATAAAATGCTGATAAATTTACGACTAACATACTAAAATCCAAAGAAAAACTAACTTCACAAAAATTGGCCTTCCAAACTCTGACAATATAAAAACCTGATATGGTAGATGTGTCAGCCTGTCGAGAACATTTTCAGCCGTTTCTTCTTCTTCTTCCTCTACTTCCAATTGTTCACTTTCCTCATCCTTTTCCAAAATATCAACTTGCGAAACTTTGAAACTTTTCTCACTGCTGCTGTCTGCAGAAGTAGCTAAAACTTCTGATCCTCCTGGAACTTCCACTTCCATCTCTAACAGATAATCTGAAAGCTTTCGATTCGAAATAATTACTTTTCAGGATTTTAGTCTTTCAAATATTCATAAACTGATGTTTTACAGTTAAATATCATCATGAAAAAATAATTCTTAAAAAAAAGTAATTTATTATGAACCTATCGAAAATGATTATTAATCATAATATGCAAAGTGATTTAAAATGCTCCAGTGGAATGCAATAAAATATTATTCACAGCAAAATAATTTACATTATATACATCAATGTTACAAATTTGCAAACCGTGAAAAAAGAAATGTACAACAATGATTTTCAGCGATGCCTTTCTAATCTGCATTCAAATTGAAGTCCGTTCTAATAATGTCGAAAGATCCTGAAACAATTTTAGAATTTTCTGAACAAATGACAACTTCTTACCCTTTGCAACAAAATATTCTTCGAAAGCGTCTCCTCTAACATTCTCTGCAGCTTTTTGTTCATTTCTTTCAAATCTTGAGCGGACTGATCATGTCCCAATGTGTTCAAAAGACGTCTAAAACCTCCTGTATCAATTCGTGGAGAACTGTTATTTGATTGTGATTGGTTATTTGATGGTTTTTCCCGAATCCAATTCTCGATCAGTTCTCCTTTTTCCATAACTTCTCGTCGTAGTCGACTATTTTCAGATTCGAGTTGAAGAAGCTATAAGAGAGAAAAAACGATAGAATTCTAGGTCGTGGTCTTATGTGATTAAAATTAAAAATTGTTCATAGAATATTTTTTAAAATGATAAATGTAATTATCTGGAAAAATCGGAAAATTTCTAAATTCAATGTACGGACAATTGTTCAATGATTTAAAGTTTTACTTAATTCTGATTTTCTTTGAATTTTAAAGTTTTTGGGAATTCATTTATAAAATGTTGAAGAAAACACTCACCCTATCTGTATTCTCAGAGTTTAATTTTTGCAACGTCGCCAATTTATTAATCAATTCAACATTTTCAGATTCCATTGCCGATAACGAAGAAATACTCTCGTTCCCATCAAAAGTCTGAAAAACGAAAAAAGTCCTGAATAAATCCTTCAAGCCTCAATTCTTACATGACTACTATTACCATCCGATTCTTGTACAACATGCCATCCAGCCTTTTCCTCATTCTTCTTTTCATAAGAATCTGCCCTTCTCCTTTCTTCTTTTAAAGACTTTTGAAGCTCTCTCAGAAGTGCGCTTTGTTTTTTCAACGCCAACTTTTTCTCATCTTCATTCACTTTCAGCTTCTCCTCCAATTGTGTTATTTTAAGATTCAGAGATTCTTTCGTCTCTTCAAATCTTTTCTTGAGGTCATCGATTTCTAATTGATAACGAGTTTCGAGAAGTAACGCCCGTTCTTCAATTTCTTTTTTGTTTGTATTTTCAGAGTTGATTTTTAATTGAGTTATCTGAGAAATTTAGGTGGATTATTTGGGAAACAAAGTAGAAAAGCGCTTACCTCATCAGTTTTAGATGCTAATTTCAGCTCTAATTGCGAAACTAATGCATCTTTTTCAGATATTATCATCTTGTGGTTTTTCTCCGCATTATTAGATGCCTATAATATTATTACATGTAGTTTATTTTGGAGGAACAAGAACATCGACTTCAAAATAAGAAATCCAATGAAAAATGTTTTTATAAACACATTTTCCTTGGCCTTAACTTGAAAATTTAAAACTTACTTCTTGATATTTCTTCAACTGATCCAAAAATTCATGAATCTCGTTGTCTTTTTTCTGATTAACTTCTTTTTCATACTGAAGTCTTATTTCCAGGTCTTTTATTCGTTCACCTCTCTCATTCAAAAACGCGTCAAGTTCGGAGTTTTTAATTCTTATTCTATCAATTTCATCTTCAAGGATCGAGCATTTTTCCACTGAATCCGTGAGCTTCAATTGAATATCTATTGTTTCTGAGGATCTTTCTAATCCACGTATCTCGGCCTTAAAAACATCATCGATTGATTTAAATTTCATGATTCTGAATACACAAACCTCATTTTTCTCCTCGTTCAGTGTTTTTATGATTTCGTGCAAACTTTCAACTTGTTTTGTCGATTCTTCAGCCTTTCTTCCAACGTCTTCTAATCTCGTTCGATAATCAAGCATTGTATCCTCTAAACTAGCGGTCAAAAGTTCACTCCTTTCTGCTTTTTCAGTCATTTCTTTGAGTTTGTTTTCAAGTGTTGTGATTTTTGCTTCTAATTCTGTTTTTATTTCCAGGGTCGCTGAACTTTCTAGCGGTTGGATGTTACTATTTTGCTTCTTCAAAGTTTCATTTTCAACAGAAATCTATAAGAAAGAAACTTTTGACGTCTAAATAAAACTGCTCACCCTATTCATTTCTTCAAACAATGTGGTTTGCTGCAACTTAAACTCTTCTTCCTGTGTTGTTAATTTACGCCTCAAAACTTCGATTTCAGCGTCTTTTTCATCTTTTTTGACCGCTCGACTTATAAGCTGAAATAAATTCAGTTTTCGGTTTTTATACACGGCAAAAAAATAAATTACCTTGCTCGCAAACTGAAGTGCCTCATTTTTCGGCGTACTACTAGAATTCTGAAGTTCGATTCCCTTCTTTCGCAATTCCTCTTGAAGTTCATAATTTTTGTTTCGAAGTTGTAATAACTGCTCTTGTAGAAGCATGAACTCTTCTCGCGATAATCCTCCGTTTTTGATATCTTCGCTCATTTTTTAAACCTGAAACATTTTATTTTTTCTCTAACTCATTTTCAAGTTTAAAAAAAAGTGAATTAACAACTTCTAGATGAAAAGATAAAGAAATTAAGAAAAACTAAATCTAGGACGAATATTTCATTAACAAAAACAAATGATTATTGATTATTTCTTGAGAATAAACTTATATTTAGTCTGGCCATTGAAGCCACTTACGGGGGACGAACTATTGGAGGGACTAGGAAACCAAAAAGAGATTTCTAGTCCAATTCCATGTGTTCCTATCGGAATTACAAGGTTTTTATCACTACTTATTTTTTTATTTCTTTTGATAAATGTTCCGGATTCCCTTTTTTATTGCTTTTATTGTAATATGACGATTCATTTTTCTGAGCGCGCAATGAAGAAATGGAATGCCAAATACCACGATTCGCGCGATTTGTTTGTTTCACCTTATTTTTAAGAATCTGTTTAAAGCTTTGTTTTCTGCATTATTCCACGAGAAATCATGACTTCAGGATCTACATGCAATGAAATTACCATATTTCAAATGAATAAATGATTATAAATCCAAAAATCAATATTTTTTCAGAAAAGTTAGGGTGTACTCTAAAGAAAAATGCCGATTTTAAAGTGTTCATCTAGAAAAACACCGACAAATTTGTGTTCCTTTAAACACCGTATTATTAAATGTGAACAAAAAACATATCCATTTAGTGATTTTTACCTTCTTGCATAAAACAATTTCAATTTGCTCTTCAAAAAACAAAAACTGTGTTTTTCTTCTAAAAATTTAAATAATCCTGTAACAACCTTGTATTTTCCGCAGCTATTGTTCTTTTCTCTTATTCCATGCAGTCATTCAATTTCTCGTTTTCTCTCATCTCTTTTTCAACGGAAAAAAACACATGGCTCCACCAGTAAGCACAATTGCCTCGTTTCCCTTTCTAAATTGTGCTATTTCAAACCTATTTTTAATCTTTTCTCTTCTTTAATTTTGCTCTTTCTTCTAGCAAAAACATACATATTTCAGTCACCATAATTAGGTGGTGAGAAGTTGATTATCGATTCCAACAACCTTTGTTTTAGTCATACTCTCATTTATACTTGTGTTTTTTTTTTCTATGGAAACACGTATTTTATTCTTTTTTTTTCTCATTTGTTTTTCATTTCAACGATTCTAAAAATAAAACGTAAAACGAAACATCATTCTCCACCCCGTGAGCAAATATAAGCCCGAATGAATAATTCGTACCAATTAAAGATGTAAAACTAAAATAAGAAATTTCAGCCAATTATCACGTTGCCGCCGCCCAAAAAATCAGAAGAGTTGAAAAGGGGAAAATCACTGAAAAAGTGATTGCCCTTTCTCAGAAAAAAATACAACGGGATGCTTCAGTTTTTTGTTGGTGTATTATTTGGGATTGCGATTGTGAGTTTTTTTATTTCGAAAATTAATGTATCGAAAAGATTTACGAGTTTCTTTAATTGTGATTTTCATGTTTTATTGTTTGTCAATCTTAGGATCGTAAGAAGAAAAAGAAAAAAAAACTTGTAATAGAATGTAAAACGAGGATTTGTTATTTGAGAAGAATTTCAGTTTCAGCGGTTTTGAATTACATGTTCCATTTTGTTTCTCAAATAAGAAACAGTTTTGTTTGACCTTTTTGATATATAAATATGTTAGAACAACCATTTTTTTATTAGTCACTACTTTTAGGTTTGATTTTACAAAATTACTGACAAGGGAAGTGCGCGAAGTCACCATCGCCAATCGAGTTGAGACCTATACCATTCGATAGAGCTTCAAAGCTAAGTCTAGAATCCGTTTTAAAAGTCTGCCGGTTCGACCTGTGAGCCGGTGAAACATGGGCTTAAAGTTTCTGGAAAAAAAGGCGAGTATATAAGCGTACCTGAACCCTCATATACCATGTGGCTGCGTGGTCAAGTGGGTTAAGCACTTGCCTATGAAAATATTTTTCAAAAGTTCGATTCCAACCGGTTGGTAATTGTTTTGCATACTTTTTTATTTTTGTTTTTTTTGTTTAAAAACATATTAATAAAACAATTTTGAATGAAAATAGTAATATAACGATTTTGATTATTGGCAACGGTGAACATTTACAATAAAATGTTTGAAGCAGAATTTTTGATCGCAGTAGAGACAGCAAATGAATGAGACGTCGGTGCACGACTGTTCATTGCATCCAGATGAGACATCATCAGGGAACAGGAGTTCCTTCGGAGATTTGAAAATTCCTGGGTGGTTCGGAAGGTATCCTCCTGCATAAAATGAGTAGGAAATCAATGGCTTCAACTGTGGGGAGCAAAACTGCCAGAAGAGTTGAGAGATGATCTGTAAAATACTATAAACTTCTGAAATAATTTGCAATTCTTACTGTTAAAATATTGTCTCTCAAGTGACACTTAAAAGAAATGTCGTTTGCCACAACAAATCCCGTAACAACTTTTGTAACACCTTTGAAGTATGCAAAGAATCCAATATCGAGTGGCTGAATTTGTCCGGTAGTTCCCGGTTGGAATCGAACTTTTGAAAAATATTTTCATAGGCAAGTGCTTAACCCACTTGACCACGCAGCCACATGGTATATGAGTGTTCAGGTCCGCTTATATACTCGCCTTTTTTTTCCAGAAACTTTGAGCCCATGTTTCACCGGCTCACAGGTCGAACCGGCAGACTTTTAAAACGGATTCTAGACCTAGATTTGAAGCTCTATCGAATGGTATAGGTCTCAACTCGATTGGCGATGGTGACTTCGCGCACTTCCCTTGTGAAAGAAATAAGAAAATCCCACAAAAATTGATTTTTGAACTTAAATACGCTTTCCCTATTATTTCTGAATTTTCTTAGTTTTTATAAATGTTGAGTTCAATATTGTCCTAATTTTTTCAACTCTGAAATTTTGAAATAAAACCAAAATTTTAGGTTTTGTTCATTGCGTATGTTTTGATACTTGACCCATTCACCCCAGCTTCGGATCAACCACAACCATTCATCGATCAATTCCGCCCTGTTCAAATTCCCGAGGAATTGAGAAACTTTCTCAAATCTGGCGATGATGGACAAGGAATTTCGAAATGGGAAAGTTGCAATTCTATCAGTTTATTATTACACATGTTATTCCAAGAACATAAAGATACAAGGCTTTTAAGAAGGTTTTTGATTTTTTCAGAAATTAAATTAAATCGATAATACTATATTTCAGATGGGTACATAAAAAGATTCAAATGGAAATGAACGACATAACGACTCGTTCAACAGCCGGAAGATTTATCCAAGAAATTAGGATTCGAGATTTATCATTAGGTACAAAATTTATGACGGTTAATTCAATTCGTGTTGAGAAGATTGAAATGGCGGAAGATCAGAATATTTTTGAGGTATTGATTTTTCAAAGAAAATTCTTAATTTCATTAGATTTTCAGAAAATAATCTTCGTACTTGATATCGATTATTCGGGAGGGTTTGAAGCATCTATCGATGTTGCAACAATTATAGCAAAACGTGCAAGTTTATCGGTCAAAATCACAAAATTAACTGGAATGATTCGAGTTATTCTGTCAAGGCAGCCTTATCATCATTGGACATTTTCGTTTGTTACAAATCCTGTATTTGAAACGGATGTAAGAATTTCTTTCGAAATTATTTTTTTTTAATTTTAATGGCTCTTTTAGATAACTTCAATGATTCAAGGACATCAGTTGAAAAGAATTATTCCAGTGATCAAGGAAGCTTTCAGAAGGTCACTTCAAAGGAAACACGTCTGGCCGAATTATAAAATCCGATATCGACCATTTTTCCCAAATCCTATATTTCAAGCTTCGCCACCTATTAGTAAATAGACTTTTACAATATATATATATATATTTAAACAGAATCATTTTCAGACAGTTTTTCGCATATCAAAATGGAAGGTGGTATCGAAGTCACAGTGCTGCAATGTAGTAGACTTAAAAATTCTCTAATTGATGATAAAAATAAGAATTACGAAGTTTATTGTACAGTTGTAGTTGGTAAGTCAGTTTTCGGTTTTTCATCAAATATTCCGAATCTTTCAGATCACAGACCACTTGTTCAAAATGAGGAACAGGGACACTGTGTTAGTGTACTTTTAACGTTTTCGAGATATGATTTAAACACACCGATTGGTATAGTGTTTGACAAGAATGTTAGCGCTCCCTCGTCTAATCAAAATCGGCCGGTCCGAGTTCAATCCGTTGAGGATAATAGTTTGGCGGATAAGGCGGCGTTCAAAACGGGTCAGTTTTTTTGTGAACTATGCAAACTTTGGTCTTTAAGGCAGTGTACTTTTTAAAAATATTGTCCAATCTTCATTTGATTGAACAAAATGTCAAAAAACCTACTTTTATGTGTATATTTTTTCTCAACGACTAATTCTTTGAAAAATATGCTTTAACAAAAAGGGCTCTTTACTGATTTTCGGTTTCTATTCCATTTTCATATTTTCCTCGATATTTCAAAACCTATAAAAGCAAACATTTATTTCGAAATTCTTTTATAAGATCCTTTTATAAATTAAGGCGGCGAAATGGCCTAAATACTCCGCCACGCAAATGCAATAAAAACTTAAAATCAGTAAAGAGTCCTTTTAAAACTAGAAAAAGTCATCTTTATGGTTGATTTAACAAAAAAAAAACAAATTTTACAGGTGATGTTCTTGTGGCTATCAACAGTGTTCCAATACGTTCTGAACGACAAGCCACGAGATTCCTTCAACAAACAATTGGTGATCTAATGGTACTTGTTGAAAGAAGTCTCGATGATATTGATGATGATGAATTGAACGGTAATAATTTATAATCCATTCCTCAAACCGTGTTTTCTAATCTGAATTCTGATGTTTTTTTTTCCTAACCAAATTTATTTAGACGGTGAAGTGATTGTAAGCACAGTTCGAGATGTTGATGGTTTCGAAGTTCTTGGTGAAGTTCAACCCAAACGTAAAGAGAAAACCAGTGAAGAAACCAGAGAATCATCGACTGAGGCACCGATTGAGAGTATGTTTTTCATTCAGAACAAAAAAACGAATCAATTGTTTTTTATCGAAAAGAATGGGGTGTAATTGCATGCTATTTTAAAAGTTTTAATCTCATGAACTCTTTTTGACAGCTGAACGGATAAACGTTGAGAGTGACTTTTAGTGTAATGAGTGTTTGACATTTGTTTGGAGTTGTAAAATAGAATAAAGAGATAACGGAAAATGGGGAACAAGTTCAAAAGTAATTTTTTTCAGCTGCAAGAAGAAGGCACAGTTTGTCTAATTTTGAATCGTCGGTTATGGATACACAAACGGAATCGGTCAATTCGTCGGTGTTTTCATTAGGTGAGTTGCATTTTTAAACGAATATCTATAACTCTATTTCTTCACGCCAAAAAAACATAAATTCTGAAAAGAAAAACAGATTTATTGTTCATCTTTTCAATATTAAATGAGAAACTATTGTATAGCAGGATGAAAATTGAAGTGGAGCTGAAAAAATTCGCTGCAACACATCTATCTCTGTTTTTTCGTTTAACGACGGGATCCATCCTCGAAGAAGACTCCACCATCGAGAGCACAGTATCTGAAAACGTTATTCTTATAATTCAGTTCGAAATATTCAAAACTCACTTTGGACAGACTCCCTTCTCTCCAGCATGTCCATCCTTTCCTGGTTGTCCTGGATTTCCTGGTTGTCCGTCTCTTCCTGGTTGTCCTGGCTCTCCATTGGCTCCCTTCTCTCCTGGTGCTCCTGGTGATCCATCCTTTCCTGGTTGTCCGGCTGGTCCACGTGGTCCTGGTTGTCCTGGTCTTCCTGGCTCTCCTGGTGCACCTGGTTGTGGTTCTCCGTTTGATCCATTCTCTCCTGCTGGTCCTGGTGGTCCTGGCTTTCCGGCTGGTCCTGGTGCTCCGAGTGGCCCTTTGTTTCCTGCTGGTCCTGGTCCTCCGAGTGGTCCTGGTGGTCCTGGTGGTCCGAGTGGTCCCTTGTTTCCTGCTGGTCCTGGTGGTCCGGCTGGTCCTTGTGGTCCTTCTGGGCATGGTTTGCATGGTGGTGGGGTGATTGGCTCACATGGCTCCTTTGGTGGACGTCCTGGGTTTCCGTTCAATCCTGGTGCTCCTGGCTTTCCTGGTCTTCCGACACGTCCTGGAGTTCCTGGTGGACCTTGAGCTCCTGGCAAACAGCATCCTTCGCATTGTCCGTTAGCTTGACGGGCTGTACGGTTATGAGCTCCCATGATGTCTGGAATAGCGTAGACGTCTCCCCAGAGTTTCTTTGCCTCAGCTTTGCATTCAACGATTTCGTGATGCATTGCACGACGAGCATGATGAATGTAGTTGTAAACCATTGGAAGGGTAATACAGATTGAGAGAACTGCGATGGTTGAGAAGGTCAAAGCGGCATAACCGACAAAACGGTAAGCCTTGATTTTGGAATCGATCTCCATTTTGTTGAATGGAAATTGACTGCCTAAGTCGACGGTGAAATTCTTGACAACACCCTTCCAATTTATACCTTTTCGGTTGTTGTGTTATGTTGTCCAGAAAAATGAAGAACCAGTTCTTGTTCCGACATTTTTCTGGAAGTTATTATCGGTTTTACACTGATTTTCTGTTCTTCCTCTCGTTTTTTTCCCATGTACCGTTTGCCCATTTTTCTGCTAGGTTTGATAGCAACAATGTCTGCGTTTCACTAATTGGTGTTATCTCACGGCTGTTTGCTTGGTTTTTCTGTTCCTGAATGATGATGATTACTTGGTAAAAACTGATTTTAAAAAAACTGAAATTGGAGAAAAAAGAGAAATGAGAGTTTTATGAATGGATAGATCTAAATTTCAGATGCGTCGCGATTCGAAAAACCATCTTCAATACTTGTACAAAGAGCCGAAAGCGCCAGAGTACCTCAAGTTTTGGTCAGTCAGCCGAGTTGTGATCTTCGAAGGACACAATCTGAAAGTCGATTAGATGGAAAATTGATTGATGCAATCTTGGCATCAGATGATTTTTCAACGGAAAATAATATTGAGGATGAAGTGAACAGAAACTTTTTGAGAAAAAAAAAAGTCAGAATTAACTAAATTTCAGATAAGAAATATATTCGTTGGAGAATCGAACAGAATACCAACAAAAATTGATGCTGAGCCGGAGTTTTTGGTTGTTGAAAAAAGAGACGATAAAGATCGGACATTGACACAAGCGGATGCGGCGAAAGGATTGACATTGCTTGCTTCGGTAAGTTTTGAGCTAAAAAAGTTTCGTTTTCGAGCATAAAGAGCGTATAATGTCGATTTATTAATTTGCTCTGAAATATGAAGATTTAGAAGCTTTAAATATTTGGCCTGGTTATTAGGAAGACGCAAATATATCTTGGAATTCGAAATTAATACAATTCTGAACCTTCCAAATCCCAATTTTCGGTTGTATTAGGGCAGACAAATTTAACAAAATTTTCAGCAAGACGGTACGGGATCAGTAGCGTCATTGAACTCAGTGAATTCGAACAGGACGGATACTGAAGGTGAAACAGTTGAAGATGAAGAATCATCCTCGTTAAATCGTAAAAGACCAACAAGTACCAGAAAAACAAAAATACAAGCAACATGGGCGGCGGGGAAAAAGAAAATGATGGATTTTATGCCACAAAAGAAGAAAATCAGTGATTCTTCGAATTTTGACTTCAATGGGGAAAGTATTGAGATTGGTGCTGATGCTGGAATATTATTTGACAATGAAAGAGAATCGATGCCAAGAAATGGGAAACGAAGTCCGACGGATGATAAAAAGGATAAAAAGAAGGGCAAGAAATTGTCTGAGTCACCAAAAGGTCGACCAAAAACGAAAGGCGATTCACCATCGAATGGGGGACCTTTTTCAAAAATGAGAACAACGAAAAGTGTGCAATTTCAGAAGGTTGGTGGTTCTTTTAAAAACTAAACTATTAAAAAAAACATATTTTCAGGATGTAATGTGGGGGCAATCATTGCATTTCGAGTTGGAACCACATTTGAAGAATCAGACGAAGTATCTGAATGTTACGGTATATGCGAAAGAAGTCGTAGTGACACCATCCCCCAATGCTTCTTTTCAAAATTTGCCGTCGACCCCGGAAAGTTTGAACTCAACTGATTCAGCGCCATCGGTTTCTTCACCAATTAGCACTACGAAATCAGCTTCGAATTTAACACCGAATCAATTAGAACCATCATCAAAGCCAATTTTATTAGGTTCGGTCTCGTTATTCATTCCACAATTGATTGATGATTGTAAGCTAACGCTTTCTAATTGTCATCGAGAAGTTTTCCAATTGAAACAACCGAATACCTCGCAGCCGATTGTTAAAGAAGATTCGTAAGTTAATATCTATTTCATTTAATCTCAAAACAAATATTTTTGAAGAATAACTGCCGAATTCGCGAGACATGCTGGTTTCGATCCAAGACTTTGTTTTGGTGACATTACACTTGGTTTTCGATACTTTCCAAATGGTCTTCCAACTGGAACTGCATTGAACAGTGGTGATGACAGTGATGAGGAAATGATTAAAGTGACAGGAACAAATCAGGAAGCAACCCCGATTGGACGACCATTTTCACCGCCAGTCTTCTCACCAGCTAACCATGATTGGAAATTATGGTATGCTAAAACTGCACCGACTTGTGCGATGTGTAGAGGAAAAATTTGGATGCGAAGTGCTTCACAATGTTCGAGATGTTTGGTTATTTGTCATAATAAATGTGTACAAAAGGCGAATCAGGGTGGGATTGCTTGCACACCACAACAAGCTGGAGGGGTGCATGATAATCAATTTGAAGAGTTGGTTGGCAATGAAACGAGTTCAGAGCATTTAATCACACGAGAATCTAATGAAAATGAGGTTAATACTAATTTTTTGCAAACCCCGGGAACGCCAGGATCGATGAATGAAACACCGGAGACTTCGAAAAGAGCAAGATTGAGAAAGGTTACTGAAAAGTTTTCGAATTGGAGGAAAGGGAGTGGAAAGCGAAAAGAGGATGAAGTTAAAGGAAATGAAGGGGATCGAATGTCTCAGCAATCATTTATAAGTTCTGGAAGCACCGCAACGTCTTATTCAACCGATGCATCAGCAAATCAAGAATCCGAAAGAGATAGTCCAATGGCATGCATTCAAGATGTTTTATCAGATGTATTGCCAACTTTAGATGGATCACCATTTATTAATGGATTGTTTTATCAGGTATTATTTTATGAGGCATAATTGTTTCCCAAATGGTCATACTATTGCAGCCAGGAAACGCCTACAACGAACAAACAATAAAAAATGCAAAAGAATTGGGAAGAACGATATTTTCAGATTTGCCATCAGAGCAAAGAATTGAAAAGATAAATTCCCAAATTGATAGGATTCAAACGGCGATAAGAGAGACAAAAGACGATCGATTGACTGTTATGAAGAATGGCGGTGAAAGTTCGTCAAGATTTCAAGGATTAGATGAAAGGCTGCAAGCGTTGGCGGTTTTGATGTTGCATTATTGTTCAGCGTTGCAAGATTGTCAGTCGGGAAGATCCACGCCAGCACCACCGGTTGTTCAGGAAGAAGAAAGGGTCAAGGTGGGTGTTTGGATAAAATATTCGGGAGATCCCAAAATGAAAGTCCTAGCTTTTTTTGCGACAAAGGGTTTTTTAAGTTTAGAAAACTTGCGCATGTGTTAAAAAAGTAATCTTTAAAAATTTCAAAATTTATAAAACACCACTGGTTTTTTCCTGCTCTGTAAACGTAAGCCATATTCATAAATGATAGAGAACAATATTATTTACAAAATAGATTATATCTTCACCCTTGCGTATTTGTTGGGTCTCATTCTATTTTCTTAATGGGAAATCGTAAAAACTTTCTATTCTATTTAACAAATATTTTTTTAACCTTTGGAAGTGAATGACAGATTTCGGTGGGAACCCAATTTACACAATCATCAGTTTTAAACAGCAAAAACTTTTCTGAAGAACCCGATTTTGACATTTTTACTATTTATCTTGAAGTCAATATTTTCAGCAATCCGAAGAAGATGCTGAAAGTTTCTCTGAAAGTTTCGCCGACGAAGAACGTACCCTAATGGATGAAATCCCGAGACCCAATGCTTTGGAAAAATCTGATAATGTACCAATAACACCTTCATGAATATACAGACTTTCTATTTTTATATGTCTCTAATTTATTCATTATGAAAAACCCGTCATGGTCGTAGCTTTTCTCTTAAATTTCATCTCGGTTCCAAGTTTTATATCCTATTTTTCATTTTTTTTTCCTGTTAGAATGTACTTTGTATGTGCCAAACCTCATTCCGGTCATTATTCCATCCCGATGCTGTTCACTTCTGTGATTTTTATTTTCAGATCAAATTTATATCATATTTTCCGGTTTGCATTATCTGTGATTTCAAAGCGCATAATTGTATTCTAATCTTCAACCCTCTAAAATATTCCCATTTTTTGCATCCAATGATGAATAAATGTTTTCATTCAATTTTATTAAAATTTTTCGATCTTTTAGCTGTATATCCGGTTATATTTTTATACTTCAAATGTTCATTAATTCTTCTGAAAAACAAAAACTCAGATTTAGCCATAAAATGGCAGCCGCGGTCATTAGTTCAACACTTGTTGGATGTGTTGGATGTCAAGCTGGGATAGAATACATACAGACGTAATAATGTTCCAAAAAATGACAAATGAGATTGAAATTTAGATTTGTGAAGAATAGTCTAAATCTGATCACATTCTCTTCATTTGTTTTCACAGCGTTATATGGATTGGTTTTTCATTCGAGGTTTTTTACGGTTCCCAATAAAATTCCGCTGAAGTGAGTTTTTTTTTAGAAAGTTTGAAAAATATGGAAAACCTGATTTCTAAATCATGAATCAAAGAAATATCACTGATTTTTAAATAAATTTTTAAAAAATAGATTAAGAAGTACTTTTCAGATCATACGCGGCGATTGTAATGATTTTCTTCACTGTAAATATGGCCAACAATTTTGCTCTGAAATTTGCGATATATTTCCCACTTTTTATCATTTTTAAATCGGTAATTCATTGCCTTTATCGTCAGGGTATAATTATTTTTTAGGGTACTCTTCTAGCAAACATGACATTGGGATATTTGATACGTGGTTATTATTACTCAACGAAACAAATTTGTGCCGTTATTGTTGTTACTGCTGGAATTGTTATTTTCACATTGGCTAGTTATGAGCCAACATCGACGAAGAGTGTAAATAATCATTTTTTAATGTTTTATTGTTAATCAACACTGAATTATTTTAAAGATCAAAACCGGGCTTGATACTACGAATTGGATAATTCCAATACCACCATTTATTGTGGGAATTTGTTTATTATCAGTGGCCCTAGTTTTGAGTGCATATTTAGGAATTTATCAGGAAACTTTTTATCAGAGACATGGGAAACATAATGAAGAGATGATGTTCTATGTGGTAAATAGTGCTTTTGCACATTTTTCGAAAAATGATAGATTTTCAGCACTTTCTTTCAATTCCAGCATTTGCATTAGTTGGTGAGGAAATGCTTCCATCATTCTATGCAGCGAATGCAACCCCGTCGTTGCATTTTCTAGGAATTGATACGATTGTTCCATCGGCTTGGGTTTATATTCTGATGATATGCTTTTTTCAGTAAGTCGGGGCTTTTAAAGTCAAAATCTTGAATTATTTTCAGATTCCTATGCACAAAAAGTGTCTATAAACTATCTTCAGTAACCACTTCACTAAATGTCACAATGGTTTTAACTCTTCGGAAGTTCTTTTCGTTACTCATATCATTCCTAGTTTTTGAGAACGCATTCAACATGTTTCATATAATTGGCGCGGCTTTTGTATTTATAGGTTCTTTTATGTTTTCAACTTCGTTTTCATCAAAAATTTGATTAGTGTCATTTGTGATAATATAGTCATGGTCTCATTTAAAGCTTTTAATTCACTTGTTTCGATTTTTAATAAAATAGTAATAATTTTGCGCTCAGTTTCATCATTGAAATCGCATACAGCTATATCAATAAAAACACTGGTAAATATGAAAGGAAAACCTTACTAAACAGACACATTGATTTTTTTCACTATTGCCGGAACTAGTTAGTTAATGATTGCATCATCTGTTTTTGCAAAGTTATTTTGATGCCTCGTTTTTGTCTCTTTGATGCAAAATTAGTAAAATAAATAAAACAAAATCGTCAGCGTTGTTTCGAAAAAAAGAGTTTATTTTCTAAATCCATTCGCGTGTTATTCCGGGCATAGATCGAGTCTAAACTCAAATCGACTTTGATTTCTTTAAAGACAGTGTGCCACTGAGGTTGAACACTTGTTTTTAATTATGGAAAAAAAATACTGTCCAGTTTTCGAACCTGATCTTTCGTCATTGGTTGAAACATCAGGTTACACAGATTATGCAAAAAAAGAGACATCATATTGAAATACCTGTTAACAATATAATTATTACGTTATTGTCAACTCAATTATTCTTGATCATTGCGTTCGGAAGGCTGCTCAACCTCGCAGCCGCTCCGCACGCACGCGACGCGGTGACTTCCCACTCACCACACTGAAATATTGGCGGGAAAATGAATTTTTCAAATTTTCCAGTGCGTTGAGTGTCGGCAGCCGCGTCGCGTGCATGCGGAGCGGCTGTGAGGTTGAACAGCCTTCCGAATGCAATGATCAAGAATAATTGAGTTGACAATAATGAAACCTAAAGGTTTCTAAATTTGCTAACCAAAATTATTTATGAAATAACTAAATACCTTCCATTCTTGTTTTCAAGAAATACAAAGCTTCAGTTTCGGAAGCTGCCGATCAGTGTCCCATTTTACCAAAAACAAAAGCAACACACCGTACGATCTCATTTCATTCATCTATTTCTCTTTCATTCATGTTCAATTTCATGAATCCATTTGTCAAACCAAATGAAACCACCAAGTGAGAAGAGTAGTCCACCCTCGAAATAGACCGAAGTCTGACGTGGAGACTTAGACAAAGCTGGCCACTAGCAGTTGCCAGGCGAAGGTTTAGAGTATCGATTTGCTCTCTCCACGTTGGCTCTTTGAAAGTTGTATTTAAATTATTTAGAATATATATTTAGAGATTATTCGTACTTAAATATAATTCTTCCTTTTACGTGGCACTTTGTTGGGAGGGGCTAATAGTTGCTCGTTCACATGATAAGAATTATATTTATTTATCTTATCAACTAATTCACGTTTTTTGTGTCATTTTGTATTTAATTTTTAATTCAAAATGGAAGCGAACGACAATTCAAAGGTTTGTCATAATATTGTACGATTGAAATATATTACCAGACCAAATAGACCCTATTTTTCGTATCAATATACATAAAAGCGTCCCCCTCCCGTTTCTCTTCATATTTTATTGATTCAGCTTTTCCATGTTTTTCATGCACTCTCCCATCCTAAAAAGAACGAAAAATAACAAATTTTCTCCACGTCAATGTTTCCTTTTTTATGTTCGTTTGTTGCCTAGGGGCTCCTCACTTGTTCATTCATATTGTCCAGGAACAACGTAGAATTTGTTTCTTTTTTTCGGCGAATAGTTTTTTAAAAGATGAGTATTTCTCTTGGAAGTGAGGTAAGATCCAAAACGTGATATAGATCAGGAACACATAATAGATTTTCATTTTTTAAATTCAAATTTAATCTAATAAAGACTATATCATTGTTCGATATCTATCCGCCCAAACCCATTTAAAGTCCATTCAAAAATATTATATTCTTATTCAAATTAAAATGGCTTCTTTGGAGGGTCTCGAATCCTGTTTGGAAAACAGTCAACGAAACATGTCAACAACTGCTGCGGAATTAGAGGCATTCAGAGCTAGAAAAGTGGCATTGATTACTGGGATTTCTGGACAAGATGGCTCATATTTGGCAGAACTTTTGCTTTCGAAAGGATATAAGGTTCATGGGATTATCAGAAGATCGTCGTCATTTAATACTGCAAGAATTGAGCATCTTTACAGCAATCCGGTTACACATCACGGTGCGTTTTTAAAATATTTTTTTTTCGAAAAAAGTAAAATTGTTTAAAGGGACTATATGCTGTTTTTGGGTTTCAATTCTATTTTCATCTTCTTCACAATATTTGAAAACCTATACAAGCAGTAAATTTTTTCGAAATTTCCTTTTCTAGCACACGAAACAACACATTTACAAACGAAGGCGGCGAGATGGCCTAACTGCTCGGCCGCGTGCGAGAGAGCATGCGAATGTGAGAGTGTGTGCAATTGTTAGGCCATTTCGCGTCTTATTTTTGAAATGGGTGTGTTTGAGTACTAGAAAAGGACATTTCGAAAAAAAAAATGGTCTTCTATAGGTTTTCAAATGTCGGGAAGAAGATGAAAATGGAATAGAAACCTAAAACCAGTAATGAATCCCTTTAAATATTTAGCTCAGAAAGCAAAATCCCGAAAAATGAAAATCAGGAAACTCTCGGAACCGCATGCCCGATCTAATTTTTCGATATATGAAATTTAAGTCCTGGGGTTATCAAAAAATAAAGCATCTTGATTCTAGCTTTAAATTGATATCAAATAGCACGTACTTTTACGGAATTCAAATAAAATTCAGCGCGTTGAAAATGGGTTTGTCAAAAAATGCAATTTATTTGTGAATTACCAGTAAATTGAGTTCATAAAACGAAAACCTGAAATTCGAAACACCAGCAAGAGCATTTTCTGCATAAATTGTTTACATAATATAATTTTATCATTCATTTGACGCGTCCTTAACAATAATTTTTCTAGCCGATTCATCATTTGCATTGCACTATGGAGATATGACTGATTCTTCATGCCTCATCAAACTTATTTCATCGATTGAACCAACAGAAGTCTATCATTTGGCAGCACAATCACATGTTAAAGTATCTTTTGATTTGCCTGAATATACAGCAGAAGTTGATGCAATTGGAACTCTTCGTCTTTTGGATGCAATCCATGCGTGTGGATTAACTGAAAAAGTTCGATTCTATCAAGCATCAACATCCGAATTGTATGGAAAAGTTCAAGAAATTCCACAAAGTGAGAAAACACCATTCTATCCTAGATCACCATACGGTAAGTTTTATTATCCTCATAAAAATGATTATAGTTTGTTTGTTTTAAAGCGGTCGCAAAAATGTACGGTTATTGGATTGTTGTGAACTACCGTGAAGCTTACAATATGTTTGCTTGTAATGGAATCCTTTTCAATCATGAAAGTCCAAGAAGAGGCGAAACGTTCGTAACTAGGAAAATCACAAGATCTGTTGCGAAAATTAGCCTCGGACAACAAGACTGTGTGGAACTTGGAAATTTGAGCGCTTTGAGAGATTGGGGACATGCTAAGGAATATGTTGAGGTATTCAGGTATTCGAAGATTCCATGGAAGAAATGATTGTTGTAGGCTATGTGGCGCATCCTTCAACAAGATTCACCGGATGATTTTGTTATTGCAACTGGAAAGCAGTTCAGTGTTCGGGAATTCTGTAATTTGGCTTTTGCTGAAATTGGGGAAAAATTAAAGTAAGTAGAAATTTTTATTATTGATTTTTCGCAATTAGGAGCTGTCGGGAAGTTGAAATAAGTTTTTACCACTTTTTGAAAACTATATTTCTTATAATATCAATTTTCGAGATTTTTGAGCAGCTTAATTTCACTTTTTGCTTTTTAAAAATAGAAAACGCCTTAAAATAGTAGTTTTCATATTAACAAAATTAGAATTTTTGATGATCGTGTAAAAACGTACCGAGCTCATTTTATTCTATGCCCGTTTTTATTCAAGATTCATCTTGAATTATTTTCATGCCAAGGAAAATATACATTTGTTTTCAGCTGGGAAGGTGAAGGAGTCGAAGAAGTTGGAAAAAATGACAGCGGAGTGGTTCGAGTACGTGTCAGCCCGAAATATTATCGTCCAACTGAAGTGGAAACTTTGCTCGGAGATGCTACAAAAGCTAAGAAACTGTTAGGATGGGAAGCACAAATTGCTGTTCCGGTGAGTTCAACAAAATGCTCATTTTCTTAAAAACTCAAGAGGGCATCTTTCCAGGAACTTGTAAAAGAAATGGTCGCCAGTGATATTGTACTGATGAAATCGAATCCAATGGCCTAAACTAGTTTGTTTCATGGTTTCACATATTCGGGGTTTTTCAAATCAAAACTTCTATAAATATGAAGTATTTATTTATTTGCCAACTGATGTATTCTGTGATTTGTAGTTTAATTTCATTTGGGCTGGGAACAAAATATAAATGTTTTATTTATTATTATCAAAACATAAAGCTTGACAACATTTTACATATACAAAAACTGTAAATCTAATCAGGTTTATCGAAACCTTTGTGATTTAAATGGGTCAAAATGTTTCATGAAGAGAGAAAAAAATGAACAAAAAAAAATACGGAACGAATGATAAGAAAGAATGGGTTACTGTAGTTTTATTGATTATTTGGGAAATAAGGATTCAGGATCTCAAAGATGTAGCAAATGGGCAACGAAAATAGCTAAACTTTTGATTGGATGATGCTACAGTAAACCCTATCGGGAAGTACGAGACGGTGGTGGGATTAATTCGAAAAAGAAATGAATTGATATTTTGACGGAAATGATTGATTACGAAAATTTGACGGCGTCTAAGACAAAAAACAGTTGAAAGTGGGAAATTGGAGGCATTTTGTGATCCCTCAAAGGTTAATGGCAGCTTTTCGGCGTGTTTCGGTGCACGGACGAAAAAAGTAATTTTTCATAATTTTTCCAATAGATACCAAAAATGCATTTATGATTCAAAAATAATATTTTCAATACGCACGGACACGGAAAACGCCATACAAACTTGCGAAAACAGTGCTTGGAATCGAATTGAACGAATAGTAATACGATCCAAATTCAAGGAAAAAGTCAAAATTCGGATACGAGCCCAGATGGTCGAAAAAACAATACCAATATTCATGTCAAGAAAAGCTCAACCATTTATTTCACATCTTTTAATGCTTCTGACAACTAAACGCAAGGGACAACTTTTATACCGTCACAAGGACAATACAATAATGAATCACATACATTCACAGTAGTGTTTCGATTATGAATCTTTCTTGTGATACATCGTGCTTGCTAACATAAAATAATAAATGTTGTGAGCATCGAAACAATAGTTTCGACAATTCAAAAAAACTGTATTTGCCCCCAATTCTCGTGTAAAGACAGTGGATCAGTTAAATTGGCCCTGTCAGATTTCAATTTCAAAAATTAGAGCTTTCTATCATTAGTACAATGCAATTTATGCGAAATCACACCGATAAATACACTCCTCATAGCAGCCGTCCAAAGTTGAAAAAATCAAAATTTGAAGGACCACTTGGGCTCCCATTCGAATTTTGATTTTTTGCCTTGAACTTGGATCGTGTTAACTGACCAGCTGTCTTTAAGTTGTCTTTCACGTGCCGATTAGACCGTCGAACATTTATGCCGAGTTAGATACCAAGATTCATATTTTCACTTTATATGGTTACACATTACCTTGTCAAAATTAGTTGAACATAGTTCTGACCATGACTCCTCAAAATTTAATCGAGATTTCAAAAGTTAGTCTATTTATGGTACTTCAAATTAATATATTTTCAAAGTTTCACAATCCTTATGTGTAACGGGATTCCACTTGGAAAGAAAATATGAACATTCCTTTAAAGGGTCAAATTCAGGTATTTTGTATATTCCCGATTACTGATCGAAATACATAACCTGAAGAAAAAGTTTCGTTCGATTTTATGGTTAACATTTCGAAACGCTCCGAGAACGAATCGAACAATGATCCCTCTTTTATCATAACATTATCTTTATTCAACCTCAATCACTTCTATTAATTAGAGACAGGATCTTTTTTATTACGTTATAAAAATAATCGTGATCACTTGTATCGAGAAACATGTTCAACAGCCTTTCCGTTCATTTAATCCTGTTTTTATACAATGAGGTAGGCGAAGAATTGAGAACGTCATTCATCACTCAATGAACTGTAAAAGTACATGAACAGTAGGGAATACTTTTAAAAGTTTGGAATTTTAGGAGGAAGTTAAAAATAGATCAAATGAGATCTTCATATTAAAAAAGGGAATAGTGAGATCAATCGAATTTTTTAAAAATTAATATTTTTCCAACTTCAAAATCATCTTTCAAAATTAAATTTTATTATAAATCGTTTCATTAACTATTTTAGTTTTAAGTAAGGTCTTATGCTAAACGATACAATATCCTTAAATAAATAAAATCATATCTTCAAGATAAAAAGAGGGCGTCTTCGGCCAATCATAAGAAATGCAAAAAAATATGATTTAAATTTTATGAAAATAATTCAAAGCTCATTTTTTAGGTATTCTGCATTACGTCAGAACATAATTTTAAGTTTAACAAAATCTGGGTGGTTTGAGAGAATTCTTAAGACTTTAGCTAAAAATAATATTTGAAGGAAAATAATTTCGTTACAATTTTGAACGAAAAATGCTGAAGAACATCAAAATGAATAGTTTTTTTCGTAATCTCGTCACACAGTTAAAACATTTATTTATTAGTATCTCCATTTCGGTATTCTTTTTTCTCGCGTTCATCTCCAAAAACGATGGAAATTCACTCATTCTCCCCTCGATATTTTTGACCGATCAAGTGATTGGTCATTTCCGCACTTTGACAACTGCATTTATCATGCCGTCACCTATGGTTTTGCAATACAGACGGTAACAAAGCGGTTGAAAACGATATGAACAAAAAAAACATGTTTTGAAATTTCGGTTGTGCGTTTTTTGTCGCTAATTTTAATGATATTTACAACTGACGTGTAATTGAACTTTTGATTTTAGAAAATGAATAATTTTGAACTTAGATCGGTTTTAATTATAGACTCAAGATTCCACCAATATCAATGACATTTTCTTAATTCATTTTTGTTTTTTCTTCAGAAAAGAAAACGGAAAATTTACAATCTAAAAAAATCTTAAATTAATAAATATAAAATGTTTCATAATCAGTTCAGTATCGATCCAGAAACAAATTTTGAACTTCTATCTATTTTCCAAACAATTGTCTAAAAAGTCAATGTGCCGTTAACGGAAGCGTGTCGGTTAACACTATCCAAATTAAAGGCAAAAAACAAAATGGGACTGGGAGCCCACATGGTAGAATACCAATATGTAGCCACATTCGAATAATTTTGTTTTGCGCCAATTACGACCGCGACCGCGTTGCACGGACACCGACCGCGTCGCACGATCCGGCTCGCATTCAAATTTTGATTTTTACAACTTTGGACCGCTGCTATTACCCGTGTATTTATCGGTGTGATTTTGCATAAATTGCATTGCACTAAAGAGAGAAAGATCTAATATTTGAAATTAAAATCAATTAGGGTAAAATTAACTGACATACTGTCTTTAATACAATGTTTCATATAATGGAAAAAAATATTTTCTTCCATATTTTTTCTCAGGTCGTTGTGTTGCAAGCTTCGAAATTAGGCCAGATTTACATTTTTTGGAATGGGGTGGTCAGAAAACATTTAAAAAATGATGAAACTAATCTCAAATTTGGAAAAGAGTTCAACGTTAAATTTCCAAACTGAATTTTCAGACCGTTTCTTCCGAAATTTTAGATTTTTCCCATTTTGTTGCATTATTCTGTTTCTTGACTTCCAAAACATCATTCAGGAACACGAAGAAGCCATTTTTCGATCTGATTTATTGGTCCAATTTAGTTTCCTGTAACAAATTGGTTCATCTAAATTTCCTACGCAAAGTTTGATCTATCAGAAATAATCACAAACTGTAATACCAAGTCTAGAAAATGCGACATCTTGACACTTTTTGAGTATATCCACACCCCCGAATTTTATGGAAATATCATTTAAATTTAGGAAAATGAGACAAATGATACGGTGTGATTTGTTTCAGGAAGATGAATAAAAAGGCGGCGCTATGCTATGGATATCGAGAAGAAAAAAGGAAAAGCGTTAACGTACACACCACCTTTTCTAAATTGGTTTCCATATTTTTTAATTTTTTGCAGATGTTTCTTGTGATGAGGAATGAATTATTCTTCTTGTTCATTTATTCTTTGATTTTTGGTAAGTTTGAAGCATTGAAAAACTGAATTGCTTGTATTTGGAACCCATAAATCTTAAAGATATTTCTTAAAAATGATTTTTGAATATTATTTTGTTAAACACAATTAGTGAAATTTAAGTTCAAGTTTCACATCGACGTTCATAATCGAGATTTTAACCTTTAAAGGGACTCTTTACTGAATTTTGGTTTCAATTCCATGTTCACCTTCTTCACAGTATTTGAAAACCTGTGGAAGCAAAAAAAAATTATCGAAATTTCCTTTTCTAGTACACGAAAAAAGCACATTTACCGGGTAAGGCAGCGAATGGCCTAACCGCTCGGCCGCGCGCGAGAGAGCATGCGAATGTGAGAGTGTTTGCAATTGTTAGGCCATTCGCCGCCTTATCTCGGAAATGGGTGAGTTTGAGTACTTGAAAAGGAAATTTCGCAAAAATATTTTTCTTGTATAGGTTTTCAAATATCAAGAAGAAGATGAATAGTAAAGAATCCCTTTAAATATTCTTTTAAATGTTGAATGTTTGATACCAACCGATTGAGCGATACCAACCGAATAGCTACCGAATGGTTCATTTTCCGTGAAATTTAACTGACTGCCAGTCGAATTTGGCCGTTTTTCAGACTAATATTTTGTAATTTAAAGAAGCTTAGGAGCCACATTGTTGCGTCGCCGATATTCATTAAGAATAACTGTATTTGTATCTTGACTGAAAACCAGTTTTAGAGTTTTGACTTGAAAGCTATGATGCGAAGTTGCATACTTGGTTGAAAAGAAATTCACGAAAACATCTATTGTTCCAACTAATCCATCTAATCGAAATCATCATTGTTTTCCTGTCAAATAGTCGTATCAAAGTGTAATAAAAAGGTATTCAATTCTCGAGCCACGCAATTAACATCGCCACCTAAAAACCAGATCATTTGGTATGTGTCTGTTCCGCTATCAAGCCTTTTTTATCAAGTTTTGTGAAATGTTGGCTTGACTAGGTGTTGTTCTCTATCCGAAAAATGAGGGAAAGATATCAAATGAACTATTCAGGAATTTAATTTCAGGAAATGTTTCTGGATATTTGAATGAGAAGAAGTTAAAAGCGATGAACAATGTGAAAATGAGTGAGAAGCAAATCGAAAAGTTTAAACAAATGCATTATGGATGGTACATGCAAGCAGTTAGTTCGGTTCTTGGAACTGTTGGAAAACAAATTTATATGAAAATGAAAAAGTAAGTGGGAATTGATAAATCCATAACTTATTTATTACCCATTGTTATGCATGCATTTTTATCCTTCGCTCGTTTCATATCAAATTCTGGGGTAAAAGTCGTTAAAAGGCTACAAAGCGGAAATGAAACATTTTTAGACAATTTTAGGCCAGAAAGACGAGCATTTGTAGCATGTCTGGACAGTATTGAAAAGGAATACGATGTGAAAGCTGGTGCAAATTGTCTGGTCAAAGCATTTGATGGAAAATTGGTTTGCTTTTCAGTGTTTTTTTTAAATAAGGTTTATAATATTATTTCGTTTTTAGCATGAAGATTTTGGAAATTTATCTCTCGATCCGAAGCTAGACTTCATTGAAACGCAAGACCAAATCCCAATGAGCAAATTGAACATCAAAAAAGTGAAGAAGCAAAAGAGAAAGAAACGAATTATTCAGAAAATGGCAAAACTTCGAGTTAAAAAGGTTTAATCTACAAAATATGTGATTCCTTACAACTCTCAACGTTCAGTTTATCGACGGAATTCAACGAAAAAAAATGAAAAAGGCCAAGTTTCGAAAACTAATGAAAAGATATCATGCTTCTCAATATCAAATGACCCCAAAAATGATTGCGAAAATGAGGAAAATAAACAATCTTCGAAGAGTTAAAAGAAATGTTCTATCATTGTATTCTAACGTAGGTATTTTCTTGTGAAATAAACCAAGTCAACACTCAATTATTTTAGAAAGAAGCCGAAGATGAAGCAAGAAGAATCGAATCCCTTGATAGAGGAATTTTTCGTCCAAAAAATCGGGACAAAATGCCATCACTTCTAGACACCAAAAAGAGTCCAGTTAAAGCTTTAACTGTAGCGATTCGTGAAGCAGTTGCTCAAAATTCAACTAAAAAATTGGAGAATTCATTTTCTAGTCTACAAAAATTACAAGATGCGGTATATGGCGCTCGAGAGAAGAATAAATTCAAAAATCGAATGCTTGATATGGTTATTGGGAAGAATCACCCGCTTCGAAGACCCAAATCGTTTACCGATCGAATGAGGGATATTACTCCAGATGGTCTTGTTGATGAGAATGTTTATGGGTTGGTAGACTCGGTTTCTAAACACACCAAAGAAGTTAATTCGAATTTCTTGTCTCCAAGATTTTTACCTATCATGCCTGGAAAATACGACAGTAAAATGTTAGTTTGAAAACAGCAGTAATAACTGTAAAAGTTATTTTTTCAGTCGTGATTTATCTCCAGACATGTTCCCGCTCTATAAAGATGACAGTGATAATAGTATTCTACCACTTCCCACTGTTTTGGATAAGGTATTAATGCAGAAATTATCACTTAAAATCAAATAGACATTCCAGTCTGGACTGAATGTCAAAGATCGAGATACGTTACTAGAACTTATAATGGATGTTAGTGGAGTGAATAGTGTCGTCGATGAAACAATGGAACTGGTCAATGGTTTACATAAAAGTGGACTAGATGGCGATTTGTTAGACATTACAAATCTGATCGACAGTGTGAGTCAATTTCATATAAAAAAGTTGAATCATTCCATATTCAATTAGGCCTACAAATCAGTGAAAGACAGTTTAACTAATCCCCAAAAACTTGACATGGTAAATAAAATGTTCACATTTATGAATATGGACCAGATGAAAACGTTTTATGGAGAAAAGGGGGTTTATAACACATCACTGGCCGATTTACCATTTGATATGAATGAAGTTGCTCAATTGACACCAGAACAACAAGATGAATCGGTTAAAATGACAATTCGTGAAATTGCGAAAGGAAATGGAGCCCAGGGAAAGGGAAAGGGAAGCAGAACTAAACGTCAGACGATTACATTGTTGAACGGATTATATAAAGTTGTATTCTTAGCTCCAACGGTTTTTGCTCCAGGTCATTTTACGATAACTACCAATACGGTTTGTAAATAATTGGATATTTGAGGGGTACAAAAATCATTTCCAGCTTTCTGTTCTTGGGCCACTTGTACTTTCTCCCCAACTTTTCTGTCCATCTGTATTGTCACCATTGTTGATGTCTTTACCAGTTATTTCACCACAGGTAACTTCGGAAATGTTTATCCAAGTAAAAAACTATATTTCAGGTCGGAAATCCATTGATCTTCTCTCCATACGTCGTCGGCCCAAATGTTCTTTCTGCTGCTGTTTTCAACGCATACGTCTTTTCACCATACGTTCTTTCACCAAACGTCGTGAATCCCTATGTTTTATCTCCTTTGATTCTTTCACCATTTGTTCTTTGCCCGGATGCTGTTTCACCAACCATCTTATCTGGTGTAATTCTGTCCCCATCCGTGCTTTCACCATCTATTTTCACCGACTCAGCATTGGCGGTCAATGTTTTGTCTCCAACTTTCCTTTCTTGAACTGTTATTTTCTCAGACCATCTCATCGGGTATTATAATTCTAGAAGTTCGTTTAGTTGTTTATATGTTTAATAAATTTACAGTAATAGTAAATCCATAAATAAATTTAAGATCTGGAGAAAAAATTACGAGACAAAATAATGTTCCAAACAATATGCGGATAACATAAAATTCGAGGAAAGTTATTATGAGAAAATGATGAATTGTATTTCATTGGAAACGACTGGATTAGTCGTTTAAAAAGAAGTTTGAGACACAAAGAGCTTCCAGGAAAAAAATTAAGCAAAAAATTAAAATATTTTCTGAGACTATTACTATGCTCTTTTCAGTATTTTACAAAAAAGTATCTTAATTTCCAAAAATGAACACTAACACTGTCATCAGATTCGGAATTTCGAATAATCTCAAGGATTGAACTGTCGAAACTTTAATCCCTCCCATTTCCATGCAAGTACAACTTTTCTGAAATTCAGAATAAGAAACAAAATTACAGCTTTACAGAATTATTAAATATTTTCAAAGATTTTCAAAGATTTTCAGAGCCTTTTGTCACATTTTCTGTTCTGATGTATGTTTCATCACGATTACTGAAAATGAGAATGACATCTTCGCACAAAGATAAAACCTCTACAGTTTCAGCATCAAACATCCAAACTGTTCGGAAACTGACTATACTGATAATTTCTGATTAGAGTTTGGATGAAAGCTAAACGAATTTTGTCTAGCTATCATCAGAACTTTAAAAACTATCGGTTTAGTCATTTTCCAGCTTAGTAAACCACATTTCTAGAGCTGAAAATAAAGATTTCTGATAATAAACTTTTTTGGGAATCGAACGAAAACTAAATTTGGGACATACAGATTAGCTTTCCCGTTCGTTTGACAGCATTGTAGCTCCTAAACGAAAACTAGTTTCCACCTAATTTGAGACTGAAGAATGATATGGATCTATACTGTTTTTGTGAATTTTTCTTGAACAATGAAAACGAGGCTGAAATGTTTATAAACAAACTCAAAATATGATCTAAATATACCAATATGCTGTTTTCATTAAATTCCTAAAAATGCTTTTTTTTCTGAAATTCTTGGAAACGTGACATTTGTTTAGGGATTCTGAAAAGGAGGTGTCCAAAGCGGACAAAAGAGACGCTTGGGAAATTACTAAAAAAATAAAATACTCTAAAGACTTTCCTCGTAAAACCAAATCAATATAATTTTAAATACATATTGGAAACAATTTCTTAAATCCATTATGGCTTCACAAATAGCTTTGATATGTTTCTGATTTTTCTTTAATGGTCAGAAAAATCAGACACGTATCACAATCGAGAACGAAATGAGATGGATAATGAGAAAATATCTGTAGGCGGCTATGAAAAGAAGAGAAGTTCATTAGATCATCTATCCTATTTCCTTTCCGACATCTCGAACAATTTCGTTCAACTTTCTGCGTTTTTATAAAGTTTCTGGATTAATTCGCTTTATTGAGTTTTTGAGCAGATAATGAAGAAAATGAAATTGACACATGAAAAAAAACGATAGAAAGTTTGTAGTCTTTTGGTAACGTCTTAAATAAAAGTCTTGGAAATTAACGAAAAAAAAAGTTTCTTAAATTATATAAACCGTTTTTTACAGATTTACAATGTCTTGATCCCTTCAGAATCACCAATTATTAAGAAATTTAGAAAAATAAATCCCTGTTTTCCAAATTCCCCAGGGTTTTACGGAGGAGATACATGTTTTTTAAATGAAAATAGACTTCATACTAATTCCAAATATGTTTTTAACATTTTCTAAAACCACCTAGAAGCCAAGAAAACACGCCTCAAAACAATGGCCTAGAAAAAGTGGCCACCCTAGTCTATTTTCATCCCAGATGCATTCAGTAGCTCCGTAAAGTCCTTCTTTAGTGAACAATTATCAGAAATTACAGCGATTTCGTTTTTGAAAAACTCAAAATTATTTGTTGGATTTCCATATGAATATGTCGTTCTGAACTCGCATAATCATAAGTAGCTTCTAAATTCCAATTGTCAGACGTATATCAGAAGTCGCCTTCATTTCTTTTAACACTTTCAACGATCCTGTTCAACACCTGATTGATACCCGATGTGTGCAGGAGGAAAGATAGAGGTTTTTCTATCAGAAATTATCACAAAATGCGACGGAAGAATTAATTTCGTGCGAAATACTTATTCATCTTCATATTTGATACTGTTTCATCCATTCCCCGCCCTCCAACCAAACATTAAAAAATACGATCAGAATTAGATGTGAAAGGATTGGATTACGGTAAATGTTTAGAATTTCTGGAAACAAAAAATTGGGGCGGCGCTTTATAAAAAGGATCAGAAGATGTATCAAAAAGGACAATTCAGCACTGATCAATCTATATAAAGTTTATTGTGGCACGATATCAATATTCATTGTTTGATGTTATTTTTTCTGGCGTTATTTCCATTTTTCGGTAGGCTTAGAAAATATTTTTTCTGTAATTAGATTATATTTTATCGATTGGTTGGTTTGTTATTATTTTATGAGTTTCGTATCAAAAAGTGCAAGTTGATGCAAAAATCTTAAAAATTCACATTTCCAGAATAAAAACAAATTTACGAACATTAAAGACGCTACCAACAAAATAAAAATAGGCGATTCATTCAGCACAAACTCTATTTTAAATAACAAACTTTCTTTCAGTGATCACAAACATATCTGGACACTTAAATCCTAAAAAACTCGAGGCGATGAAAAATGTTAAAATGGATGAGAAACAAATTGAGAAATATCAGCAATTGCATTATGGATGGTATATGCAAGCAGTTAGTTCGGTTCTTGGAACTGTTGGAAAACATATGTATATGAAAATGAAAAAGTACGTTCCTCTATATTTACTTTTAATTTATTTGGTGATCTGAATTTGAGCCCCTAGATAAGTTTTGTGAATAAAAAACTGGTTATTTTCGGTTTAATGTTTATTTAATTGGTAGTTTGTCGGAATCTCAATAGAATAGTTACATTGGCATTAAAAGAGTTGATCGAGAAGTCGTAAAGTTGAGAGAAATGGGGAAATGATTGCCTAATATTTGTCATTGTTGTTTTTAATTTGATTAATCATTTACTGTAGGATTATTCATCAGAAATTCTTACTTTGAAGTTTATGGTTATTCACATGTAACTTACAATTGAATTCTTTTTTTCAGACCAGAAAGACGAGCATTTGTAGCATGTCTGGACAGTATTGAAAAGGAATATGATGTGAAAGCCGGTGCAAATTGTCTGGTCAAAGCATTTGATGGAAAATTGGTTTGCTTTTTCAATGTTTTTCATAATAAAGTTTATAATATTATTTCGTTTTTAGCATGAAGATTTTGGCAACTTATCTCTCGATCCGAAGCTTGACTTCATCGAAACGCAAGACCAAATCCCAATGAGCAAATTGAACATCAAAAAAGTGAAGAAGCAAAAGAGAAAGAAACGAATTATTCAGAAAATGGCAAAACTTCGAGTTAAAAAGGTTTAATCTACAAAATATGTGATTCCTTACAACTCTCAACGTTCAGTTTATCGACGGAATTCAACGAAAAAAAATGAAAAAGGCCAAGTTTCGAAAACTAATGAAAAGATATCATGCTTCTCAATATCAAATGACCCCAAAAATGATTGCGAAAATGAGGAAAATAAACAATCTTCGAAGAGTTAAAAGAAATGTTCTATCATTGTATTCTAACGTAGGTATTTTCTTGTGAAAAAAAAACAACTCAACAATCAATTATTTTAGAAAGAAGCAGAAGATGAAGCAAGAAGAATCGAATCCCTTGATAGAGGAATTTTCCGCCCAAAAAATCGGGACAAAATGCCATCACTTCTAGACACCAAAAAGAGTCCAGTTAAAGCTTTAACTATAGCGATTCGTGAAGCAGTTGCTCAAAATTCTACAAAAAAATTAGAGAGTTCATTTTCTAGTCTAAAAAAATTACAAGATGCGGTATATGGCGCTCGAGAGAAGAATAAATTCAAAAATCGAATGCTTGATATGGTTATTGGGAAGAATCACCCGCTTCGAAGACCCAAATCGTTTACCGATCGAATGAGGGATATTACTCCAGATGGTCTTGTTGATGAGAATGTTTATGGGTTGGTAGACTCAGTTTCTAAACACACCAAAGAAGTTAATTCGAATTTCTTGTCTCCAAGGTTTTTACCTATCATGCCTGGAAAATTTGAAAGCAAAACGTGAGTTTTTCGCTGTGTTATTTATAAAAACTTATAAATTTCAGACGAATTTTATCCCCTGACATGTTCCCACTTTATAAGGATGACAGTGATAATAGTATTTTTCCACTTCCGAATGTCCTTGATAAGGTACACATTACTCTTTGAAATAGTTTAATAACAATTATTTCTAGGCTGGTCTAAACGAAAAGGATCGTGACTCCATTCTCGAGCTTGTTATGGATGTTAGTGGAGTGAATAATGTTGTTGATGAAACGTTGGATCTTGTTAATGGCCTGCACAAACAGGGACTTGATACAGACATGTTTGATATAACTAAGTTAATTGATAGTGTAAATTTGTTTTTATTATCTCAGCAGACTAAATTTCCTTTTTCAGACCTACAAAACACTTTCTACAACATTGACAAAACCTCAAAACCTTGAAATGGCAAATAAGAAGTTCACATTTATGAACTTGAATCAAATGAAACAATTTTATGGCGAAACAGGAATTTATAACACATCAGTGACCGATTTACCATTTGATATACATGAAATTGCTCAATTGACAACTGAACAGAGGGATGAATCGATTAGGATGACAATTCGAGAGTTGGCAAGAGGAAATGGAGCACAGGGGCAAGGAAAACATAGAAGATCAAAACGCCAAACAATCACCTTGTTGGGTGGAGCGTATAAAATTGTGTTCCTGACTCCAACTGTTTTTTCACCAGCAGCTTTTGCGCCTACGATAAACACGGTAATATATCCAGAAGAATTGATAATTTGACTAAAATCAGTTAAGCTAAACTGTAACTTCGTATTCATTTTATTTGTCGTTCTTTTTTCTCTACTGCACATTTGAGTCTTTACAATTAACTTCGCAATTAAAAAACGTACCAATATTATTTGCTCCAAACGGGTCTTTCCATATTTCTGAAATGTTTTAATTCCAGCTCTCCGTACTTGGACCACTCGTCATTTCTCCACAACTTTTCTGTCCATCAGTTTTGTCACCATTGTTGATGTCTTTGCCAGTTATTTCACCTCAGGTTTGTATTTTTTTCGAATCATAAACGGCGCGTCGAAGCTCGTACGCCGAAATTATCCTGAAAAGGTTTTGGACTCGTGCAAATGGCGGGTTTCCAGTAGAGCTCAATTTGAATATCTTTTATCTTGCAATAATTTTCAGGTTGGAAACCCACTGATCTTCTCTCCATACCTCCTCGGTCCAAACGTCCTCTCTGCTGCTGTTTTCAACGCATACGTCTTTTCACCATACGTTCTTTCACCAAACGTCGTGAATCCCTATGTTTTATCTCCTTTGATTCTTTCACCATTTGTTCTTTGCCCGGATGTTGTTTCCCCAACCGTTCTTTCTGGGGTCGTTCTCTCTCCATCCGTTCTTTCACCATCTATTTTTACAGACTCAGCATTGGCGATCAATGTTTTGTCTCCAACTTTCCTTTCCTGAATTCATGATATACGGTCCAAATTCTTCGGGTATTAATTCACTCATTTATTTCTAGCAATAATATATTTAGTGGAGTACAGTACAGTTTAATGATAATTGAATTAAATAGAATGTTTCAAAAAAAGCATAGTTTTAGTTAATTAGTCATGGTCAATTTGAATGTTAATAAATGTTTTTGATTTTAATAATTCGATCAAATCTCCATCACAAACACATTCAAACTTGTCAAAAATCGTCCACTCGCCCCGAAATGTTGGTAAGTATTTGGCTATTATTTTCTGGGCGATTCTCATGAAAACATTTCCTGCTGAAGAATCATCATAGGGTTGTGCAAGTGGATCTGCAGTAGATTTTGGTGCAGTTGTGGTCGTTTCAGAGTGGTGTAGGCTTAACTCAGCCAGCCATTTTCGTAGATAGTTTATCTGAAAATAAATAAATATTTGTGAATCGAGCTCTCTTTGAAAGCAATTTTTTTTAACTATTACCTTGCTTTTCAAGTTAGATGCGAATGTTGGCTGCCTGGCGAATACAGACATTCCAACGATTGGTCTACTCGAATTTCTAAAAATCATAAGTTCTATTTTTGATATTAAGTGTAAAAACCTTGGAATAGAATTTATTAGTTCCGAGATGGCTTGATTGTTCTTATCTTTCAACAAACATCGGCATCCGTAGCTTTTGATGTTGTCTGAAAATTATGAGTTTGACAAATCTGTTTTAGACAAGATCGACGCCTATTTTCCTTTCAACCGGAGACTGAACCCAATATCTCAAAGAGTTATTCAGAATCTACTAGTTACGAACAATATCTGCAGAGTGTTGGGGAAATGGTTCGTTTCATGTACCACTTCCGAACCCGCAAATTCGAAACGAATTGGACCTACGTGTTTCGTAAACAAGCGGCATACAGACCAGGGGTGCCGCCGAAAAAGTTTTTGGCCGAAAAAAAATAAATTTTTTCGTCGGCCAGTAAAAAATGCCGAAAAAAAATAAATTTTTTCGTCAGCCAGGAAAAAATGACGAAAAAAAAATAATTTTTTTTTCGTTTTATTGGAAAAATACCGAAAAAATTTTTTTTCGGCGTTCCAAGTGATTAATGAATCATATTTCATCAGAAAAAAAAACGATTTTAAGGGTTTCTACCTTCATTCAGTTAAAAATTAGTAAAATAGTTGGAAATTGATGTTTAAAAAATGGTATATTCAAATTTAAAAACCTGTTTTTCGTAAAACGGAAACACCGAAAAAAATTGAGGATAGAAAACCGAAAAAAATAAAATAAAAATTTACGCGCTTCGCGCTACCCGAAATAAATAAAACTTTTTCGGCGTAAAACACCCGAAAATCACGAAAACCGAAAAAAAATCGAAAAAAAACGGCAACCCTGATTGGAATGCGTGCCGAAGGCACGGAAGAAGCGAGCCGCAGGCTCGCTTCTTCCGTGCCTTCGGCTCGCATTCCAATACTTTTCGATCAAGAAATTTCGGTCCCCACAATTAAATTCAGAAGGTTTGAAATCGCCAAACAATTGAAAATGAAATAGCACGCCGAAGGCGTGTAAGGGGCGAAGCCGGAGGCGAGCCGTAGAAAACGTTTTCATTTGGATGCGTTTAGGTTAAAGAGGACGAAATCCAAAGAAATAGTAAATTAAAATATACTCGCGGTTTCAAAGAACCGATGTGCTTTCCTCGCCGTTATGTACCTCTAGATAAGTATTGTTGATTTTCTGAAGGTCGAGGAAAACAGTAATAGTACAGCGAAGTAGCAAGCCGAAGGCGTGTTCGGGGTGAAGCCGGAGGCGAGAAAATTGTTGTAGATATGAGTTTAGATTAAAAAAAAGGTTAAATCTAAATATATGATAAACTAAGCTAGGTTTTTTATCATCATCTTTGGTGTCCTATTTGGATCTTAAGATATCTTTATTTGAGAGGAATGCCACAAAAGGGTCACGCCGGAGGCGTGTTGGAAAGCGAAGCCGAAGGCGAGCCGTAGTCCAGGAGTTTTGCCGCGTAGCGGCACGCAACTCCTGGTTCCTAATAATTGGACATTTCCCAAACTTTTCGCATCAAAATCGGACCAAATCCTTATGCGTGTTTCATGCAAAATTCATACAGATTTGGTACTTCGGACATGCCATGCGGCGACATGCATTTTCACGTGTTGAAACTTCCTGTTTCTAACACTGATAAATAGATTTTTTAAACGAATTTTGAAAAACTACAGCAATTATGAAACACGTTAATGATTTGAAACCACAAAAAAAGAAAGTTCAAGCGAAATCCTCTGGTGAGATGAAACTTGAAAACTTCTTTTGTTCATGGTCCTAACTTGATTTAAACAACTAACTTCAAAAATCTCAAAATAAATACGAAAAAATGAAACGAACCATAAAATAAATGCGAGAGTCCGAATTTTGCAAAAACCAAAAATAATAGAACAACCCGAGCCATTGTCCACCTATCTGGTTGAACTGAAGTACATATTTACCCATTTATTCCAATGCTCATTAATGCAAATCAGTTGCGAAATGCAAACAAATCGTGATCATCGCTTACTTTATTCAACTGTTTATTTTATCTTCAGTAGAGTAAATCAAATGGTTCATAATTTAGGTTTAAATTCGCAATAAATGAGATTCAAAGAGCAGTTATTATGTGAGTAGAGGTAGGCTATACAGACAAAAGCAGGAAAAAGAAGGGATTGAGAAAATTTCCTCTAAAGACACGCACAAGAACCGATCAACATTTTCTGGTAGTTTCTAATAGTTGTTCTTCCCTTTTCATCTCTATACAAAAGGTTCAAGGATTTTAAATTAGATGGAGCACAGCAAATTGGTTCTGATGCGAATAGTGATTGGAGCATTGCATGGTTTGAAGCTTTTCCAAGCGGATCGGCACATTTTCCTTTACAGAATGAGGTTTCAATGGTTTTTGGTTCGATCACATATTTGTCCCAACCGAAGTATTTAAGGCTGACCATTGTTCCTTCTTTGTGACATCGCTGAAAAATTTAATTTTCGCTTCAATACGTTTGAATCTTCATATTTAAATAGCCCTTAAAATCTGTGGTTTCTTACTATACCTTATATTGTTCATTTTTATGACATAAACTCACATTGCGGTTCTGCAAAAGGACAACCCGAACATCATTCGACATTTCCTCATTCTGCTTTCTTTCTCTTTCTTCTTTCGAAGTCTCCTCTCCAAATCCTTGCCAAATATCTTCAGAAGCCAACTCTTCAGAACTTGTCATCGTTTTAAATGACTTCTTTTTCGGCTTTTCATTATCATCATCCAAAGGAATTGAATTATAGGTATAATATTGTTTTCCGACATCTCTTCTCCTTCTACGAGTTTGCTCCTTTACTGTATTTGTATCCAGTGTATGATTCACTTGGGAGTAAACTATGAGGAATGGTGTACTTCTACGAATCATTTCAGAATACGGACGCATTCTGGTATGTTCTCGAGAGATCTGCAAAAATGGGTATTAAAGATAGTATCTTATTATCTCGAATACCTTAAAAACCATTTGTTTAGAATCCAAATGATAAGAATCAAAAACGGCTTTAGTCGCATCCCAAACCAACTTAAACTCATTATCATCGTCGCTAGTCACATCACGAATTCTTCTAAGATTCTGCTTACGACAGTACTCATTCAAACACATCGAATAGGCTTTGATATGTCTAGCACGTCGACTGGAAAACGCGTCTTTTCTTCGGAGGAAAAAATGCAATTCAGCTCTCATGATCGACTCCTGTGCATCAAATCCATCAATGTCGAAAACCAAAACTTCCTGTCCTTCAAGTTTTCCAACTGCTGGTTCGATGGCACGGATCAGGTTACCATCATCATTGCTATCCTCATCGTTGAAAATCTGGAAAATTTAGATTTTGCTATTTGTCAGCTCATTTCATACTGTCTCGAATTTTTTAAAAAATTTACGGTCACTAAATTGATGTTTAAGAACACACTTTTTTTCCTATTATACTCACCTGATACAAGTTTTTCATATGCTCCGTCAACGCATGCGAAGTTCGGTGGAAAAATTGGGTTTCGTCTAAAACTTTAATAATTTTTATCAATTCAATTCAAGATCACTTACTAATATCCGAACTCTTAAAATGCAACAAACTCCGAACGGTTTCATTGATCAAATCAACATCAATTTTTGCTGCATTAGCCACCCCGAGCAGCAATATGAAGCCTAGCACTATCCGCCGCATTTCCTGAAACTTTTCTGGTATAAAGAACAAGTGTTTCAAAAAAAAAAGAACAAACAAAATGGGCGGTCCAAAAAAAAATGAAAAAAGTAGCGAATTTGTGACACTTTCGGGAATTGGTTGACAAAAATCGACACTTTTGGAATGTTGAATGTCTCCTGAGGCAAATTTGCGACATGTATTCGATGGTATACGAGCAAAAAATGGGATGGAACGTGTGAGAAAAGATGTGTAAACGGAAACGAAATTTTCTTTCAACGAAAGAGGGGTTCGGCAGAATCATTGAACCGTCTTTCGATCATTATCGAGAGGTTTCGATTTCGAATATTTCTTAAAAACTTGCTTACAAATATAAATTCAAGAAAGGTGAACAAAATATGACAAAATGAATGGAATGATGAGGGCAGATGGTGCAATGTTGTTTTGTTCAACGTTCGTTTTTTTTTTGTGAAAAGAAGCAGATGGAAAATGATGGGATAAACAGTGTTTAGAACAAGACACAATTGTTGAATGTTCTGATGGTTACAACATCGAGAGTGATGTTCATAGAAATATATCACTTACAATCATAAAATATTATCAAAAACAACTTTTATTTTCGCGAAGATTAATCAAAAGTCTTTCAGAAAAGCATGTGGTGTTTCGTGGAGGAATTTTAATCTGGGTTTGCAATGTTATGCATTGTTGTACAGATCACAGTGGAGTGAGTCGTCGAGCAACATCGTGATACCGACAACTAATTAATTAATTAAATTACAAAAATTAAGAAGTCTCTACATATGTAGACGAAAAAACTACACTGAAAAAAATTGAAAATTAACTTGTTAAGGTTCACAAAAACCGAAAATGAATGATTTTATGTTTTAAACACACTTCATCAATTACAGATTTAGGTAGATAACGCAATATATTCTCCAGGAATCCATATTCAAATCTAACACCAAATGGTTACATTAATTTATTAATTAGATCTATCTACACTCCCTAAATTCGAATATCGAATATAAAATGAATTTGCGAGTCGAAACCGTGTAAGACTTTAAATCTGATCAGACGACATGACGATTATTACGTTATAGTATATGAATATCTAGTATCTGAATTAATAATATCTGAATTTAAAAAAGGAGAAGAGAATAGCTTCAAAGGTCTAAAAAATATATATGATATTTTTTACAATCGAGTTGTTACGGAGAAAAAATTAGATTTTCTGTTTCTAGTTAATGACTAGGATTAAAGGCAGCGTTTCAGTTAATACGATCCAAATCCAAGGCGAAAAATATAATTTTAAACGGAGGTCAAGAAAACAATACCTCTATGTTTCCAAATTCAAATAATTGTGTTTCGCGCCAATTCCGACAGCGCCGCAAGATCCTGCGCGCATTCAAATTTTGATATTTTCCACTTTGGACCTCTGCAATGACGCGTATTTATCGATCTTTATTCGTATAAATTGCATTGTACTAATGCGAGAACGCTCTAATTTTTGAAAATGAAATCAGGTACGATCAAATTAACTGAACACCTGTCTTTAACAGTTTCAATTCTAGGCTTCGATTCATGACGAAAGTGCGCGATCATTTAGTCAATAGTTTGGTACGCCTTATCAGAGAATTGAAATAAATTTCGATGTAAACTAGATAATAAAGTGATCTTTAAAAAGCAAGCATAATTTTTTTTTTGAAAAAAAAAACTAATAAATAATTCTTCTCCTGTTGGTAGGAACCAATTTCTTTCCATCTCCAGGGTGATTTGTCAGGTAAATGAGGAGAAAAGAATATGTAAGAAAAAAGGATGCATCGTCAATACATATGTCAACTTTTTTGAAACCTTGGACCTAGGCCTAACAAAATTACCAGGTATGTAAAACACGACATGACGGCGTCACAAAACGGATAGCAAGGACATAACAGAAAAAAAAAGACTGTTGGCAAAAAAATGGAACGGAACATGAAGCTTCTGGTGGTATTATAATGAACGGGCAAAATGCCTTGTCAAGGTGGTCATGTTTCAAATTACAGTAATTAACGGTTGTCGAATGGGGATGGGGGGAGGGGATTGACAGAAGACAGCCGACGGGTTTATACACAACAAAAAACATCATAAAAAGGTCAAAACAATGGGTTAAAACGGGAAGAATAGGCCCGCACCGAAAAAATTGTGCTGGACAGTTTTATGGTCCATCATCATCATCATTATGTGGTAATGTGTATGACTACGCGGTATAATCTACACATAAATATATGTACATTAGAGATGAAAAGGTCAGATAACAACATGATGCGTAACAAAATTGTGATGGGATGGATTAGCACCAAAAGAAAAAAAAATGGTTGGTGATAATATAGCATTGTTTTCTTATCTGAAAAGAAAATGAGCCGAATATTTAGATAATTGCGTTGTGAAATCGAAATTGGCTGAGAAAATCGTTAGAGTTTACAAATGCCAGATATCCTGTAGAAGATTCTTTAGTAACTGTAGTTTTCGATTTTCTCAACGCGTAACAAAACACCTAAGGATTGATTTTCATGAAATATTTTTAAAATTCATCAATAATTAGGAAAAAATATCAAAAAAACCATTGTAGATTTTATTTTTCCCAAATTCTTTCAAAAAAGACCTCAAGAGACTCTGATTCTCAAATTCATAACTGAATCGCAATTCCCAAAAAATAGAACACTAATAAATATATTAAAATGATATTTAAAAAACGATCCAAAAACAATTCATGTATCATATTTCGAAACGAAAACAATAGATTTTAAGGACAACGATTTGAAGATACACTCCGCGACGGAAAAACATTTTTGTGTAAAGTGTTGAAATGTGAGCAAATTATGTTAAGCAAGTGAAATGCTTAAGATAACATTGACATTGGAAGAAGGCGAAAATGAGACAACTGACTTCTTCTTCATCTTCCAACTTTCCTGCCAATGATATCTTCCTCGAGATAACATGATCAATTTGATATATCATCGTTTGGCGGCTGGAGTTACAACAACTCGAAGAAATAATTTGCATGACTTACCGTAAAATAAAATGATTGCAGCCAATTTTGAGGGGCGGTGAGCAATATAAAGCCCAATTATTTGATGTAGCAAATGTAGTGGAAAAATGGTGGAAGCTGCATTTATTATTTATTTGGATTTTGAACCGAAAAGCGGGTTACGGTAGTAGTGGAAGAAAGAGCAGGAGTCGGTTGAACTTGACAATAATAAGGGACTGAATTATAGAGGGAAAATTGAAATGAGATCTGTTTACAAAAAAAATATTAAAGACAGTATGTCAGTTAATTTTGCCCTAATTGGTTTTAATTTCAAAAATTAAAGCGTTCTCCCATTAGTACAATGCAATTTATGCGAAAACACACCGATAAATACACGCGTAATAGCAGCGGTCCAAAGTTGAAACAATCAAAATTTGTACGATCTTTCGACGCGGTCGGTGTCCGTGCAACGCGGTCAAAATTGGCGCGAAACACAATTATTTGAATGTGGCTACATATTGGTATTTTCTTTAGACCATCTGGGCTCCCATTCGAATTTTGAATTTTCCTTGGAATTTGGATCGTGTTATTTAACTGGCAAGCTGCCTTTAAATTGGTTATTTCTTTGTTGCACTAGGAAAAGCTGGGAAGGATCATCAAATAAAAGTGTTTTTTTTTAATCGAAACAAGAGGATTCTGAAATGATTCAAGCGAAACAAATATTAGTCGATCATTACATATTTTAATTAGAAAAAATCTTCACTAATCCCCTTCATTCTACTAATTCTATAATTACCGTCCAATACGAAAAAGGTCAAACAAGTTGTTTCATTTCAGTTTGTTGAACGCTTTTGTATTGACTGCTGTCTATGTCTGTTTTTTTTTGCCTTTCATACATCATTCTAATGCAAATATAATAAAACTTTCACATTTTTCAACGTTATCAATAATTACACCATTACCCCCTTTTCTGCTCCATATAATAATTAATTTAATCTTATTAAATACAACACCAAATATTCTAATTTCAACAATATTCGAATTTTTCCTATGCTTCGAAATGTGTCATATGATAACATTATTCAAGACACAATATTGATGAAATGCCACCACAGTTTTTTATTTATTTATTGTTGGGATCGATTGAATTGATTGCGTCTGCGTTTTTGTTGTTCATCGTTTTGGTACAAACAAGGTTAAGGCAGAAATATTCTGTTTTTGCAGGTAAATGTGTGATATTTTAAGAAATTCATTTAAAACTTAAAATCATTGAAAAACAACTATACTTTCAGTTAAATTCGGAGTCGACGTTGTCGTCGCAATTCTTCTCTTATTCCTTGCTGTCTTAGATCGTTCATCCGATCACCGAATATGTGGAGCCACTCTTGTCATTTCCACATCAATTCCATTGTTGCAGGTTAGATTTTTCAAGAAGTATCGAGTTATAAAAAAAATTGTTTAGGTACTTCTACTACTATGCGAAGTAATCGACTGGTCATTAGCCGCATTTTCTCCAGTTTATTTCCATCATTCAAGTTTATTCTCCCGAATTCTCCCATTCATTGCCGGAGCTATATCCTACGCAATCATTTTGACGGCTCTCATTGTTATTGGTATGACAACTAAATTATCTTACAAAAATTATTTTTCAAAAAAAAAATGAGAAGAAATGTTTAGATTATACCAGTGATCCGTTATCATGTATCAATTCACCAGAAGCTTCGGCAGTCACCTCGGCTTATGATTTTTCATTAGCTATCACAACTGTATGTGTGATTGGATTGGCCATTTTATTGCATAAAAACTTGAACAACTCATTTTTCAGACCAATTATGGTATAATAAAGTTAATTATGAAAAATTCCAGAAAAATCAATTTTTCAGCTTCACTTTATCGCCACAATATTCTTTGAAGAAATCCCGCTGCTTGCATGTATTCTATTGAAGTATTCCAATAGTGTAAGCAACTCAAAAACATCAATTCCTTTGAAAATTAAATTCTTTAGAAATCTGCAATTTTTGTGGCTGATATTACTAACTGGCTAGTTAGTATTCACGCACTCTTACACTCTACATACTTTGTATATAATCATCAAGATTTTAGGGTGAAACATAAATTTTTTGGTCTGAAAAATTAAATAAATTTATAGGAAGGAATTTTCTCAACACTTTTCGGACTTCGACAAATTCCATGGAATTCTCAATCGAACTATTGAAGGCAGTGTAGCTCGAAGTTTATACGTTTTATGGCACTGATTTTGTGAATCCGATTTTTCAAATATTAATCAAAATTTTACCCTAAATGTGTAACTTTCCAAAAGTGCAACTTTTTTTTAATTTAAATGAGGGGTTTACGGAGATAATAAATGTACCTTAAATGAAAATAGACTTCATTCTCATCCCAAATCTGTTTTTAAAACTTTCTAAAACCACCTAGAAGCCGAGAAAATGAGCTTCAAAACAATGGCCTAGAAAAAGCTTGCGGACTAGTTTTCGCCGATGGCCTCTTTTCTAGGCCATTGTTTTGAGGCTTGTTTTCTCGGCTTCTAGATGGTTTTAGAAAAATTTTAAAACAGATTTGGAATGAGTATGAAGTCTATTTTCATTTAAGGTACATTTCTCATCTCCGTAAATCCCTCCTTTAACTGTGCTGTGTTCATCAACTGTTTGTTGTAAAAAAAACGGAACGGGTTATTTTAATCATCCCAATCACTTCATGAACATCACAAATCTTTTATTCAAAAAACAAGGGTGATGAACAAAATATTCAAAGGAAAATTTGCGCTCCAACATCAATGTAATTGTAAGTGACATGACTTGTAGACATGTGCACAAACATGCTCGCTCATTTCTTTTTCAACAATTTTTTGACGTCTTACCGGAAATCACTTACAACACTTCATTCTTCCAAATTTTGTTCTCTTTTATGTATTTTTTATTTATTGAAATTTGTTTCAATCGCTTTGTATGTACTTATAGAAATAAACGTTTCGCAAATCCGGGCACTACGGGAGCTTTCGAAAAAAAAAACAGTTGTCAAGATGATTATTCAAATTTTACGAGCAATTAAGCAAAACCAATGTTCAAGATCTTTCGGATAAAGTTTTTTTTTGCTTTTTTTTGGAACCCAGACTCATTCGTTCCGGATTTCAAAGCTATAATTTATTCGCTTCTCAAAAGAACCGAAAACGTTTAAAAGGTCAAAGTGCCATAGGATTTCCTGAGAAACTAGGATCCTTCGTCTGTTTTTTTTGACCTGTCGACTTTGTGACAGCTTGCATATTTCATTGACTTTAAGTTTTTCAGAAAAAAGCTCATTATATTGAGAAGTTTTAGTTTTTTATCTGTCATCTTAGAGTCGAGTATTGCATAGATCTGAGAATCGAAAGTTTGCCTTCATGATGTTAAAATTTTCATTATAAATATTAAATCCATTTTTTAAATATCGCAATGCAACTCGTTCTCGAAACAGATTGTATCAATTATTCACAGTGTATGATGTAAAGCTGTCTTTAAAGAATTTCTTGATCAACTTTCCATTTTCTTCAAAACGTTCGTAATAACGTTAAAAATAGAAAAATCAAACAACTTTTTGACGACTCTTGTCTACTTTCTATGTCTTTAATTCAATTTGCCAAATTACTTACACCAAAAAAACCTGGGGCCATCACTGTGATTGAAATATTTGGAATTCCCACGAGATTCAGATTTTTTTCGGGAACACATCTAATTATAATACTCATTTTTCAGCTTAAATATTTTCAATTCTGTGAGTGGTCTCTACATCTCATTTGCAAATCTCTTTGGAATTTGTGAGAACACCGAGTTTTATTCTAAAAGATGTCAGAACCTTCCTTCTTTGTTCACTTAAGATCTTAAATCTTAAACAAGTTGATTGCTAGATTTGGGGGAGGGGGGCTAATATTCATCACTCGTGATTCGAATTTCCTATCCTTTAAGCCCACAATTATCTCAAAATATTTAAAATGCAATAATTGTCGCATCGAATTATACACATATTTAGTCTTCGTTTACTTGTTTTTATATAATTTTACCTCCTCGTTTACCTCTCATTCCAGTCACATCTCCTCTTCGTCCCCGAGAAAACATTTTTCTTATAAATATATCCTATCGTTCAGTTCCGGTGAAATTTCTTCTTCAACCCCCCACCCCTTCACTATTTTTTCATATATATATTCCTTATATCATCGTTCTCGTCGCCGTTCCCCCAATCATATTTTTTTCTCTCCATTTTCAATGTTTTTGCTCTGTTTTCTAAAATTCTTCTTGAAAGACTACACCTGTTTTTGATGTTCATAAACTTCCTCGAAATAAACAAATAAAAACAGAATAAACGACACTCGATTTTTCGACATTTCATCAGCTTTTAATTGGGTTTCCCTCAATATTTTTTCCAAGTAAAAAAGCCAAGTTGATGCCTTTTAATGTGTCACATTTATTAATTAATCATCAGTTTTTCTTTTTTTTTGCTCAGTTCTTTTTAGAGATGACTATGAGTTGAAAAAACAAAGCTCAGAGAGATATTGGGTTTTGGATTCAATATTGTTCAAAATTAACCAAAAAAAGGATTTTTTAACTATTAAATCCATTCGTTGATTTTCTACAAAATGGCCTAGAAAACCATATTTTGGTGGCCTAGAATTCCCAATGTATATTTTTCTGATTTTAAATATTTTATTTTTCCATATTAAATAGCAACATCTTTTTAAGCCTGAGGAATTCTTAAAGACAGTGTCTTATCTTCCATCATCTCGAAATTCTTCAAATCTCAGTTTTTTCTTCAAAAACACTTCTTGAAACTTAACCATAAGCCTCAAAAACCAACATGGAAACGGAATACATAATAAAATTGAGATTTTTCGTGCTCTCCACCACATTATACATCCTTTTCCTATTCGTATTTGAATTTTTTTTATGTATATATATCTTTTTTTTCGTTTTCACCTGAGCAAGAAAAAAAAACAAAATATTCATGTTACACTTTTTTACAAAACGAATAAAAACTAAATGGCCAGAAGTTTATATCCAGTTGATATAAACATTTCATTTTAGAGTTTCGATACTTCGATTATTGTACTTCTTTCAGATTCTTTATGATATTCACTCTTCTTTCAACACTTCCTGTATTGATCATCACATCAGAACTGGATTATTCTGAGCTTACTGCGCATTCTACAGAATTAGGTAAGTTTGTTCTTGGGGACCGGGTGGCACTTTAATTTGAAGTTGACGGAAGTCTGGTGAAAACATTTCATACGTTTTAAAACTAGAAAAAACGTGTTTTTTGTGGATCGCTAGTTTTTTTTCAAATATCCTAGAAAATCTGAAAGTTTTACCGTATTTTAACGTTTTTAAATATAAGATCACCCGCTTTATTTCTGCCACTTCCGATTGAATTAGGAAATTTTCTAGATTTTGCAACAGGTTTCACTGCTGCTTAAATGACTTCAATTGCTTAAAGACATGTTGTCATCGGATATCAAAATAATTCGCGTTTAACAGACTGGAAATACAAAATGTATTAGACAGAAACAATATAGGGAAACATTTTCGCTCATTTTTTGATTAAGAAGACCTGCTCATATTAATCATTCTAGGAGAGCCCTTTTCAAAAAAATCGGAAATAATAAATCATAATTTGTTCCCCTTTTCAGTCTCCTCCTCAAAATCCTATCATTCTTCATTTCGACACCGGAATTGTACCCGTGACACCGATATAATTGATCGATTGCTCAATGGCACAGGATATAATAAATTTCGAATTCCGCGTACGTTTTGTTTTTCTATTTTTTGCAAGATAGCACATGAGATAGTCACAAAATAGGCAAACAATTATTTAGATCGAGAAAGATAATTGTTGTGCGTTGAAATGAATAAAATATTAAAGTGGATAATTTGTTTTCAGAGGAGGAAGGAATGACAGTTGTTGTCGAAATTTGGATTCAGGCGATTACTTCGATAGATGAGTTAACAAACGATTTTGACATGGATATTTATATAACCGAGACTTGGTTGGATCCGGCGTTGAATTTTCAGCATATGAGTCCTTGTAAAGGTTGGTACACAGTCAATGGCAAGAGCTCACGAAACGCTCATTTTGACCGCTTATCGTTAAATAACTTAAATTCAAACTAATTTGTGATTTATCAAATTTTCAATTAAAGTTTGGAAACTCCAGGATTCTCCAATTTTCAAGAATGAAGAACTGAAATTGATAAGGGATATCATACAGGGTGTTCAATAAATACTGCAGGAAGAATATCCTACTGTGGTACAACGAAAAATAAAGTTTCTTACGAGAATTTCATTGATTTAAATTCCCTGATATTATTTCTCATTAATGTCAAAATTTCACGTGATTAGGGCGTTTTTTAGAGAAATGGTGAAGGAAAAACCAGACCCAATTTCATGTTCGCATGCTCGCAGCTCGCGAGTTTATGTTCGTTCATATTGACAGCTTCATATTTCTTCGTTCTTATCCAAAAACTAATCAGAATCTTTTTATTTATATTTTAAAAACCTTTTGGAGCTAATAAATGAGTAGTAATAATTTTTAGGGAACTTGGATCATCCTTCACTACCTGATTTTGGACATCGTATGAAAAACTATAAAATTTGCACTTTTTTGTTGGAAAAACAGTCAAAATAGAAAATAATCTAGAATCGTTTTGTTTATTTTATCGTTCTCCCTTAGCTACATTCCATAATGAAAAATCAGGGTTCTAGATTAAGATTAGCTCATTTTATGCAAAAAAGTTCACTTTTTGATGGATCCAAAATTGGCAAAAGAAAAAGTAGGTCCCCAAAACTGTGTCTGTGAAAAAATTGTTTCTCATTTTACAAAATTTTAAGTTTAATATATGTTTGAAGTGGGAATAGAACTTTCATTCGACCAATTTTCAGATTCTTATGAAAATTGGGCGGTCAGTAACGTTGAAAAATGTAAGCTCAAACCCGCGAGCAAAGAGGGCTTGAACTCGGTTACAATACGTGACTCCGATTCAAACACAAATGCAACGAGTAGGAAACTTCTCAATAAATTGTATACAAATATATTTGTCTTAAATTTATTCGGAGTTTCAAAGAGTTTCGTCCCGTAGTTTTAAAAATATCTGTATCTGAAGCGTCCTGCAGTATTTATTGAACACCCTGTATAATGAAGAAAAATTGGGATTAATTAAATACGTCGTTTTCAGCTCATTTTGGCTGTGATTACATAATATTATTCATTTTTAGGAAATCTTTCATTAAATCATCAAGTCTTGGAACGTCTTTGGACCCCTAATAGCTGTTTTATCAACAGTAAAGTTGCCCAGATTCACAATTCTCCTTTTCGGTATACTAACTTTCAATATTTATAAAAAAGGCCAAACAATTTCAGAAGTGTGTTCCTAATGTTATTTCCAAATGGAACAGTTATGGTAAATTATCGGGTTCGCGTGAAAGGTCCATGTCAATTAGATCTTTCGAATTTTCCGCTAGATCTTCAGAAATGTAGTCTGATCTATGAAAGGTAATCAAATAGCCAATTAAAACTTTATTGAAACCAATTTATGAGTTGCAGCTTCAACTATAATCGCCAAGAAGTCCAAATGAAATGGTCAGGTGCTGAAAAACCAGTATTCAACCTCTCAAAAATCGTTCTTCCGGATTTTGACTTATTCGATATCCAGACTGAAAGGAAACAGGAAGTACTTCCATATTTTTTCTTCAATTTTCTTTTAAAACGGGAATTTCAGCCTTATCCAGCTGGAATGTGGGACGAATTACATGTTACAATAATTTTTGAGAGAAGATTTATCTGGTACTTTATGCAGGCGTATCTTCCGACATATCTTACTATTTTTATAAGGTTAAAATGATAATTGTTTGATATCCAAAAACCATGACCATTTTTTCAGTTGGGTCTCTTTCGCATTGGGTTCAAGAGCAATTCCAGCCAGAACAATGCTCGGTGTCAATAGTCTATTGGCCATTGTCTTTCAGTTTGGAAACATTATGAGGAATTTACCAAGAGTTTCATATATAAAAGGAATTGGTTCGTTAAAGGAGGGTTTTACGGAGATTATGAATGCCCCTGAGATGAAACTAGGCTTCAGACTCATTCCAAATCTGTATTTAAAATTTTCTAAAACCACCTAGAAGCCGAGAAAACACGCCTCAAAACAATGGCCTAGAAAAAGTGTCGCCCGGCGAAAACTAGTCCGCAGGCATGAAAAGTCCAAAAAAATGAAAAACAAAACGTAAATTAAGATGAAAAAACATTAAAAAGGACTACTATAAGCATTCTGCATAACTATCTATTAAAGAAACACGAAAAAAGCTCATAGGAAAAAGTTCGGCCAGGTGGCTTCCTTTTCTAGGCCATTGTTTTGAGACTCGTTTTCTCGGCTTCTAGGTGGTTTTAGAAAATTTTAAAAACTGATTTGGAATGAGTCTGAAGCCTATTTTCTTCCCAGACGCATTCATAATCTCCGTAATGCCCTCCTTTAAACACGAAATTGTTCTGAAAATACTTCAACTTTTCAGACGTTTGGATGCTTGTTTCAATGACTTTCATATTCTGTTCCTTGTTAGAATTGGCAATTGTTGGATTCATGGTTCGCGATGAAACTGTCGCAAAACGAAAACAACAGAAAAAAGTTTTTGAAATCAACTTTTCGAAAGAAAAAGCTTAATTTTCAGCAATCTCGAGAGGAGTCGCCGCATGGAGTAACAACTGAAAGAAGATTCATGTTTCCTCCAGGTTGCACGACAGAATTATCAATTTCTAAGGTAATTAAATAAAAAATCACCAAAATTTCTTTTTTTAATATAAATTTAAGACTTCTCTCAATTCGTGCGGAACATCATGCTGGACACCAGAACGAATTGATTCCATTTCTAGCGTCATGTTCCCGTTAACCTTTTTTGTTTTCAATGTGAGCGGACCCTTCTATAACATTTTTTTACAAAAACACCATTTTATTTAGATTATCTATTGGTTCTACTACATTCATCGAAAAGAGATCATCCGGGAGAATCTAGTCAATAAAATAAACGGATAAATATGTATCATTAAAAAATAAAATTACGAGGTTTACAAATAAAAAAACTTACTTACAAAATAGATACCCGAAAAACAAAGCGGACACGATAGCAATATAACACAGGTCACAAATAAAATAAAACTAGAGTTTTACCACTTATTCATCGATTATCAAATCTGGCAAGGGTTCCTGAGCATTCGGATCATTTGGAGGATTTTCATCTTCTTGTTGATCATTTTCTATCCGTGGTGGAGTTGAATAGAGTAGGAAATAGAACTCATTACAAGCTGCTTGACCTAGTTTGTCGCGGATGAATGTGAATACTGAGACATTTTTTAGAATCAGTTCGCGGAAGTGATAGAGAAGGGCTAAAAAATAAAATAACGAGAAGTCTTGTTTATAAAGAACGTTACTTATTATACAGACGGCAAAGCTGGTAAATGTATAAGCAATTGTCAGCGTTTCGTCGTCATTGAACAATATTTTTAAACCTTCAGGTTCTTCGTCTACAACTTCTTTTCTATCTTCATCTTCAACGATCGGAACAGATGGTCTCCATCGATAAGATTTCAAGTTTGTGTGAGCATCGATAAAATCCTAAAAACATAGTATTTTTGAAATTTTCAAAAAAAAACTGATGAAGAAACAAAATCGCAGTCAAACAATAATTCAGATTGATCTTTTGAAGAATCTGAATAATCTCACTCAAAAAGATAGGACTTACATTCAATCCTGTCATATTCAGTTTCATATTTTCCATCCTTGCAACTCCAATTCCATTGATCCAAAGCAACACAGTAGGTGTTCCCGACACTCCATATCGGAAGTTTAAGCTGAAAATATATTTTTGAAAATTGTTCCTAATATAACTAAAAACTTACGTTGTAAATTGCGTTGCATCAACAGCAACCATCATCAAATTTTTGTAAAAATTTGGAAGCTTGTTAAAGTCTTTGGACAGCTTATCAGAGAAATGGCAATTATGAGAGTAGAACATTCTGAAATGGTTTTTTAAAAATAAATAATTAAAAAACAGAAAAGCTCACGTTAACATACACCAATTTCGTTTTCTTTGATCTCTCATTTTGAGAACGTTGAAAAATTCGGTTGAGTTCATTTTTACGACATGGTCATGTTTGACTGAAAATAATATTTTGAATTAAAAACATAATTTTGAAATACTTACATTCATAATTGCAATAATATTCAATTGCTCGATTTGGATTATGAATTGGGTCAGCACAAGTGGGATCGTAATTATCCGGGCACGTTTTGTTCAAAGTGTGCCTGTAAAATGAGTTCTAATTATAACATGACTTTCCAGATTTTTAAAGAACAAACCAAAATCTTTCTTTTTCAGAAACAGCTGAACAATGAGTTTCCAACAAATCGGTGGCGCTGAGATCGAAATAAGTAACTTCTTTTAACTTTTCCCCTTTCGTTGTGAGATCGTCGCTTTTTGCACAGAAAAATACTGGTATATGCAGAGCAAATAAGTAGACAAGTTTCATGCCTGAAAGAAAACAAATTATGTACTTTTTTGTGAAAGTTTAAGCCAAAAACTGAAAAAAATTATCAAAAATACGGAAAATGAACCAACACCACTAATACGTCAGTATCCGAGGGCTTGGCGTGTTTCTGGATAACAACTGGCTACAGTAATCTTCTAAAACTGAATTTTTACGTGTTTACTAAAGTGCCATCAATTGAAAAATGTTACGAATTTCATGTATGAAACGTTGAGAACAAAAAGAACATGATATTTTTCACAATTACCCACAATTTGCACTAAGCACCACGCCGTGTAAAATATATACATATGACACCAAAAAATGTTTAGACGCGTCCTCTCTTCTCCCCCCACAACAATGTGGTCGACGGCAATTGATAAGACTACACTACTACAACCTTTTTATATAAAAATTTTATAAATGTTCGATAATATTTAGTTCTATATTTGCCTATTTTTTTCAGATGCAAAAATTTACTAGAACAAAAACATTTCAGCAAATTAGAAGAATGACGACTCCACTTATTGATGATTATAGAAAATTGGCAACATTTGATCCTCGAAAGTTCAAAAGCATTATTGAGGGTGATGAACATATAAAGTTGAAGGTTTGTGAAAAAAAAAGTTTGTATCTAATAAATTTATTATTCAGGAAGAAATTGTGAAAAGAATGAAGTCTGATACTTTGTTTCACAGAGATTATCGAGTTTTGAGTAGAGAGGAACAGAGAGAACTCAACCATAAAAGATGGAAAAGGATAATTGAATGGGAACTTTTTAAAGATGTAAGATATAAAAATCAGTTTTTAACGACAGTGTACTAGTAAAAAAAAATTCTTTAAAACCTCATATTTTTCAGCCATACTCAGATGTTGAAAGTTTCATGGCTTTAAGCGAAGTCCTGGAAGCTTATGATCAACAAACATCAGCGCGTCTATTCCTTCATGCGAATGTATTCGCTGCTGCAATTAAATCAATGGGAACTGAAAGACATCGAGAATTAATCCGTCAAAGTGATAATAATGAAATAGTTGGAGCATTTTGTTTAACAGAAGTCGGACATGGATCCAACACTGCCGAAATTCAAACAACTGTTACATATGACAATGGAGAGCTCATTTTCAACACTCCAACGGTTAGTGCTATAAAATGTTGGGCTGGAAATCTGTCACATTCTGCGACTCATGTTGTAGTATTTGCACAACTCTATGTGGGCGGCAAAAATGAAGGTTTCCATGGATTTGTTATTCAAGTAAGAGATCGAAGAACTTTCGAAACGTTACCTGGAATCACCATCGGTGACATGGGATCAAAACCTGGTGCATGGCAAGGAGTTGAAAACGGTTGGATGGAGTTCAAGAACCATCGAGCACCGTTGAGTGCATTGTTGAATAAAGGTTGTGATATTACCAAAGATGGACGGTATGTGACCAGTTTCAAATCTGCAAGTGAAAAGCAAAGTGTGAGTCTAGGAACCTTATCAGTGGGAAGGTAACAGATGCTCTAAAATCTGGAAAATGAAACTCTATTTTCTTTTAGAATCGGAATAATTGGAAAAGGAATGACGGCTTGCACATTTGCATCAACGATTGCTCTACGATATAGTGTCGCAAGACGTCAATTTGGTCCAGTAAAAGGCGCTGAAAACGAGATTCCAGTTTTTGAGTACCCCCTTCAGCAATTTAGACTTTTTCCATACTTGGCCGCTTCGATTTGTATAAGAATCTTTCAGAAGAGGTAAATCTTAAAAAGCCTAGTTCCAATTAAAATTTCTTCTGCAATCAGATTCTTCGAACATTTCACAGAATACATGATACGTGTTATGCAGGGTGAAAAGTCTCCCGAACTCGCAGAATTTTCAAAAGAAGTTCACGCATTGTCATCCGGTGCGAAACCAGTAGCAACATGGTTAGGAGTCGAAGCATTGAGTGAAGCGAGAAAGGCTTGTGGAGGCCACGGGTATTAATTTCAGCATTGTTTAGCATTAATTTTCCAGATTATTTCAGATTCTTACATATGTCAAGACTAAATACACTTCGAGATGACAACGATCCTTCACAAACATTCGAAGGCGAAAATTTCATGATTCTTCAACAAACCAGCAATATTCTTTTGGCAAAGAATGCTGCTTCAAACTTTGAAACACCGATGAGAACAATGGAATTTTTGGGTCATGTTCCAGAGAAGTTCAACAATTGGTCAAATGATATTGTTAGCGGTGAGTGGAAATTTTTAAATTCCGGGAGCTTCCGATCTTTTTAACGGTTATTTTACGATTATCGACTTATTCATCGAGATAAAAATTACTTGCCACATTTATAACTGCTCACGAAATAAATCTTGTAATTCAAGTATTTCGTTATAAATTTCATTGTGAGACTTGCAGTCGAATTCAGATAGAGTGAACTCGAGTGGAACACACGCTTGTATTTTTTTAGTAGAAAATTTGAAAGAAATCGTTTATTTTTTCGTTTGTACATACATTGAAAAAAGCATTTTGTGGTCGAATTCCTTCATCCCATTCCTTATTGACTGTTTGTCAAAGTTTGAGCTGGAGCAGCTGGAGGAGCTGGAGCTGGTCCTTGTCCACCAACTTTTCCCTTATTTGATCCCCAAGCATAGTATGATGGGTAGGCGGCAGCGTATCCATAAGCGTATGGTGAATATACAGCTTCATAAGCAGCTGGGTAGTAAGCAGCAGCGGCTGGATATACAATTTGAGATTGGGTTGAACCGAAAAGAGCAATGATCGAGACAATAGCGAGGATGCTGAAAATAAAGCGTTAATTTTTAGAAAACCCCAACTAAAAAATAAACTTACATCTTGGCGAACATTTTGAAGTGAAGATGAGATGAAGAATGATATTTTCCAACAATTGCTACCACATTTTATAGTTTTCCGCATTGTTTGTTCTTTGCGGCATGCTTAGAACATCGCACAAAAACTCTGCATGTTCCTATTTGCTCGAAATATTTTTTTACTACTAATTTCATGAATCAACTGTGAAGTAATAGAAATGCTGTAGAAAAAAGTTGTTTGAGTAGTAGCTGGGTGTAAAACTGATGGTTGAACTTTTGATTGTGTACATTAGAAGAATAAAGCATAAAACACATTATTTTTATATCAGGTTTCGAAAAAAAATGTTGAAGGGCGGTATATAGTGTAAGTATATTGAAATTTTTGAGCCGATTTGCTCCAAAGGTCGGATTTCTTCAATTTACTGCAACTTTTCAGCGTCAGGGATCATCCAAAAATACTTGAATTCTCTTTAAAATTTACGAATAGGCTGAAATAACAAAAAGCTTCTAATTTTCGTGAGGAAATTATTATTTCTTGTAGATTCAAAATTACAGAAAAATATTGATTGTTAAATAGTATTTTTTTTTCCTTTTAAAACTCATTAAAAATCGATTTTTTCAGATGTTTTGGATGCCTACTCGTTCATGATAAACTACCTGTTGAGAACAACTGCAAAAGATGTCGACGTTCTCAAAAAAGCTGGAAAGAATTCGTTCGAGGTTCGAAATGAAACTCAGGTCCATAGAGCTGTAAATTTATCGATTGCCTATACCGAGCACACCATCATAAAATGGTGTAAAGAATTTATTGAAACTGTTGATGATGAACCGGTCAAAGCGGTATGAAATTTTTAATAATTATTTTTATTTAAAAAAACGCTAACTTTCAGGTTCTTAAAAAAGTTTTGGCTCATTATTCATTATTTGTGCTCGATAGACATCTGGCAACTCTGTACATAAGTGAGATTTCGAATTGTTTTATAAAAAAAATGATATCTTATCGAATATAGGTGGTTATGCAAATGGTGGAAAGTTTGGTGAAGATCTCCGCGGAAAACTTCGAGAAAGTATAGACAATCTGAAAAATGAGGCAATCTCCTTGGTTGATGCTATAGCGCCAGATGATTTTATTCTTCATTCAGCGTTAGGAACATCAGATGGAAGGTAATTGATAGCTAAATTAGAGAAAAACTGCTTCAAACCCACAAGTTCAGAGCTTATGACAACATCATTGCCGAATTCCGAAAGCACACTGATGAGAAACCGAGATGGCTTTGTGATTTGGCACAATTTTTGGAAAACAATAAAGTTAAAAGCAAATTGTAAAGAAGAAATAAATAAGTGTATATTGATTGTGAAGCAACAATAATTTATTCGATTGTTTCATTGAAACGAATAAATCAACAAGATTCTGCAAATAAATTATCACAGGAAAGATGGAATAAATTATGCAGATTCAACTGCCAAAACGACTAAATTGAACACCCAACCAGGATTTAAATAAATTAAAGTACAAAGAAAAGAAAAACAAATTTTAAAAAATGGCAAGAATCTAGAACATGTCTCCTAGGAAAAAGTTTAATCCTCGGTCTATCAGATAGCAAGCTATGAGATCGAATGAGACGCAAGCAACAAGAGTATTTCTAAGGCCATCAGGTAAAATAACCAATTCAAACTGTTTCATTAAATCATCGGACGCCCCAGATGCTAGAGCAAAGACTGCTCCACCGGAGAACATGATACTGTAAAGCATTGCCTTGTTTTCAAAAAGTGATTCCATAAATGGTCGCCCCTGAAAATTGTTCATACTACTGACCAATCAATACAAAAACTCACCCTATAATTCACAGCAAATGTACAAACTTGCAAAGCCATTGAAATAATATAAACAGTCGTGTTCAGAATATTTGGTGTAAATTTAGCTTCCAAATCAACCTTTTCGATTCTGAAAATGCAACAAATAAAAAAATAAAATTTAGGTGTCGACGGTATGCACCCGGTGGCAAATCCATCCAGAAGCGACCAAAATCTTCATCCTTCATTATTGGCGATTTTTTGACCCATGTTACATACAAACATAACCTGGTTCCTATCCGCCCACGAACCTGTGGCCTCTCGCTCACCACGCACACACACTAACCAGTCGGCCACAACGCATACCGCTTGCTTGGGGGGAAATGTCTCGTTATATACTTGAGCGCACAAAAAATGATCCCGCTAACGTTACAGGAATTTTTCGGCAATTTTCAGCACTAACCTTGGTTCAGCTTCATGTGCTAATCCCACGATATAGAGCAAGCAAGAAAAATGAACAGCAAATTGAAGAGTGACGGTAAGAAGAGTATATGCGTTGAAAATATTTGGCAGTGGACGTTGTTTTGATAGAGTTTTCAGCGGCTAAAACGTTTCAATTTTCATAATACTTTCTAAAGTGTTGATTTTAGAATTTACCTTTGATTTAGAAATGAATAAAAAGCAAGCAGCCAACAGTAATCCTTGGACAGTTGCCTGAGTATCACTGTACTTCACACCTTCTAAATAAAGTGCAGACAACGAATATGCAGAAACTAGTGCGTTTAAAGCAAGAATTTTGAACATTTGAAGTGTAGTGACCAATGTGCACCTTCCTTGTTTAATAACATGACAAACTGAAATACTTCATTCAGTTAGATTTTAAAGAGAATATCAATTTTAAAGATAAGAAAGGAATTTTAAATATTCTTATGAATCCGCCTTGAAAGTTTTCAAGAAACTGGGTGGCACACGAATAGTTCATGGCTAATAGAACGATATACCCATCAAAAATTTCCTGAAGTATTTTTAATTCAACTTACTCGAAGCTATCGACGTATATTTACTAGTAAACGGAGCCGCAATCGATGCATCACCCAACTTAATAACTTGCGCCTTTTCTTCCTCTTCCAACTCTTTCATCAACTTGTCCAACCGACTTTGAGCCGCAGTGAGTGCCGGCGGTGGAGCAGGTCTTTGTCTGGCTCCAGGTGGTGCATCTCTTCTTGATGCCACTTGTCCACCAGTTCCAGGAGCAGTACCAGCTGGTAATGGAATACGTGCACCACCTGCAACCAATCTGCGAGCTTCATCAATCTTCTGTTTGCGTTCTAGCTCCTTCTCGGCCGCTTTTTCCGCATCATACGGATGGGACAGAAGTGCAACTCCAACATGTGCATGTTTCAAAGCTCCTACATCATTCGTTCCATCACCACACATTAATGTTCCATGTCCCAATGCTTTCAACTCATGAATAACACGTTCCTGTACAATTTATTTGAAGAATGTTTTGAGAACTGTGTTACCTTCTGCTTCGGCGCCATTCTAGCAAAAACTTTAACATAAATTATCAATTCTCTCAAAAATGTGTGTTCATTATGCACCAAATGGTGGAAAGCTGTTCCAGTCAAGCAAAATTCGTGCGATTTGAAAAACGCCAACCTTTCGTGTTTCTTTTTCGTTTCCGGTTTCAAATCATACTCCAAAGAGTCATCAACGGACTGAAAATTTAATATTTTATTTCTAACCGGAAAAATGACAAAAATACCCTCCAAATCCATTTTTCTCCTTCTTTCGGTTCGTCCAAAACTAAAATTGGAAGCGACTTTTTGGTGAATTTGAGGACTTTTGCTACATGGCAGGCAGTAAGAGGATTGTCACCGGTAATCATGACAACCTAGAAATGAAGAAAACTTCAACAAACTTAACAAAAGCGTAAAAAAGCTTACAGAATGAGAACTGTCAATAATTTCTCTAATCATCGCTTTAGTATCAGACTTCAACGGGCATGAAATCACAACAAATCCAGCAAAAGTGAGGCCATTTTCCAAATCTTCTCTTTTTTTGTCCCTCAAATCAGAAAGTCTCGACTCCTTCAACTTTTTAATTCCCATTGCCAATACTCTTGCTCCTTGTCTAGTCAATTTCATATAAGTTTCGTCATAATCTTTTGGCAGATCATCGTACTAAAAACATAAATTTTAAAACAAAATTGAACATTCGTTTTTACTCTCACCATATTTCTAAGAACTTCTGGTGCTCCTTTAACAGCAACAATCATTGTCGTGTCAGCTCCTGACGATGCTTGATATCCAGCAATAACTGTCATTCTTTTCATGGCGGATGAAAAATGAAATCTTTGGAAAATTTTGATCCCCGATATGCCTTTCGAACTTTTTGGCGGCATAACAGCGTCGCCTGGAATATTTTGTATCAAAGGGATTGTTTTTTCAAGATACCTTTTGTGAGACTCCAATCACACCATGAAAGGCAAGCTTTTTCCAATGGATCTCCTACCAAATCGTCTTCGAATCTTACCAAACTATGACACGATGCCAAAACTTGCAAACTTTCAATTGGAAGTTTTTCAGCGACTTTGATCATTCCATCTTCATCGTTGCTGAAAAGAAAATGTAAATTTTATACATATTTTAGAAATTTTCTTACTTCAAAGCAACACCTTCAACAACCAAATTATCAGTAGTCAAAGTACCAGTCTTGTCAAAACAACAGACGTCAGCTTTTCCAGCAAACGGAATTCTAAACGGTTCAGTACAGAAAATTCCCAATTTTTGAAGAGCCATCAATGAAGAATTGACGGCAAGTGATAATTCAATCGGAAGTTCCGGTGGGATAACAGAAGTTAGAATAAGTGTACATTCAAGGAAAAGCTTGTACTTGTTACGAGTCTCATCAAGCGTTCCTTTCATCCAAAGATAAGCTGAAGCAGCGATTGCAAAAATCAACAAGAACATAATGAAGGCGAAAGTCTCCAAATTGTTTGCTGTCACTCTTTTCACTCCGAACATAATAGTTCTAAGAAGTTTTCCTTGACTAGTGTTGAATCCAGTTCGAACAACATAACAAATACAGTTACCATCCGGTGATTTCAAGCTTCCTTCAGATGCTTTTCCTGAAAAAATTACATTCAGTTAACGTTTGAATATCATTGAGCAAATTCGGATTACTCAAGACGATGTATTGATTCGAAATATTATTTCGAAACTTTTAATCAACTATTTTTGAATCGATTTCAAAGTTAAATAATTTTTTAAAATGGTAACTTTAAAACGATGGATGTCATCGAGAAAGGAACTTTTGTGTTCAAGATCACAATCTAAATATAGTTCTTGTCGTTTAAAACAACTGAATAAGGCCAGACTTTCTCATTACCTGGTGCCGTATGTTGTACAATTTTCGTTCCACCAAAAATAACATGCAGTCTGCTGTCCGTTTCCAGATCAAAAACTCGATCTTTCTCAATATCCTCAATTGGTTCCTGAAACAAATTAAAATAGAGTTAATTGTGATCGTAGGACGTACTTTCATCTGCGGAACACTCTCACCGGTTAGCATAGATTCATCAACAATACATGGCCCTCTAAGAAGCAAAAGATCGCATGGAACCGTTTCGTCTTCCGAATTTCTCCCAATTGAAACAACATCACCTGCTACTAATTCCTCTGTCTTGATCTTTGCCCATTTTTTATTGCGATAGACCTGAATTAAAATATTTTTCTAAAAATAGAAATACAGATATACGTTTATCAAAAAGCTCTTGTTCCCCATATTCCGAATTTCTGACATATTTTTCATTTGTTGTTTTACTAACGTTGCCTCGAATGTCATAAGCATAAACAGAGTGAACAGCGAGTAGTACCACATGTCTTCTAAACACCATAATCCAACACAAAACACCTTAAAAGTGAACGTTTAGAAAAACTTTCATTTGTTAAAAATAAAACCTGGAATACAAAAAAGGGTGCAGTTGCTCTTTCAATAAATAATTCCAAAAATTGGGGAACTACCATTTCAGTTCTGGAAACATTTTCACTAAGCGCGGTTTCAGGTACTCCGACTTACTTATTGTCTCCTAATAAATATTTAGCATCTTTTAATTCCTCATCCGTCTCAAAACCATGCGCCCTTTGGAAATAAACCATAGGACGTGCAGTGTCCAAATTTTTCGTAACAAATTGCCCAATTTCATCATCCCAAGTGTAATGAACGCGTTGAAACTCAAACCAGAGTTTTGTTTTGTTGTCCCTCTGAAAATCTTCGTTAATTTGTTAATTTGTTCTACCGCAACTATATCAAACCTTCGTTCTCATCAATGGAACTAATTCAGGCCATCCATTATTCTGAGTCGGTTTCACACAAACATGCGATGATTTTTTAACATCGGACTGCTTTGAGCATGTTAAAGCACATCGTACAGCGTTGAGCCAATAGCAGAACAGGAGAACAAGGGCGAAGAGTACAAAGGTAATACCATAACCAATTAAACCGAGTTCATAATATTCTTCATAGCCGAAGTTGTTTAACCAAATGTAAGTCCATACGGAAATAATTGCTAGAAAACATAGTGATAAAAAACGGAAATATTTTAATATTACATAGATGTTTTAAAGTAAAACCTAATATTTGAATACATTTTAGAAAAAAAGGTGTATGGAAGCTGAATTACGCGTCGACGGTTTATTCACGCTCTACTTTATGTGCGCACACGGGAGCAAATGTGGGACTTTCGAGTTAAATACGCAAATATGACGTCAGAGAACAAATCCGATGATTAGCTAAACTATAAGATTTTCATAAGGCACAAAATTTTAAGACTTTAGAACATTTATTTGTAGCTCAAACCCAAGAGTTTGTTTGTTTACAATCTATTCTCAGATTTTCACTTATTTCTTGTCTGAAATAATAACTTGAAATGCACTATTATCATTGTTTTTATTTTCAGAGCAAAATCACAGAATCATAGGTGGGATACCGCGGATTTGGCCTAGTAAAGACTTTAACTTTTTTTTCACTTGACAAGGTGTAACGACCTTAACTCGAGGCGGATTCGAAGAACAGTGATGAAAAAATTGGTCATATATTCGTTTTTAAGTGTTTTTTCAGCGTTTTGGAGCATTTTACGTGTTGTAGTCGCCTTAACTTTGTTCTTCTTTTTTTTTTGTATCGAGCTTAACTCTGAGATTTCGAAATGACCCTATCCCACCTATGCACAGAATTCGAAACATTTTCTTCTGAAGCAAAGCAGGAAACTTTTGTGAGCGCACTTTGGCCCAGCCCGGATGTTTAAAAAATCACATTTCCATCCAAAAAAAATTACCTGTGAACGGCGCTATATATAAATGTGCCCATATTGGCCTCAAGGTGTACGGTGTTATTGTTTCTACCAACTGGTCCACACCCATCCTACAATCAATTTTCAAAAAAACTTTTGATACGCATATTTTCATGTGATATGTTGAACGATGAGTACGTCATTTGGAAGTTAAATCTTATCATGAAAAAACACTCTGAACCAGAAAAATATTGTTCTCCTGCATGTATATACAACAAAAACAAAGAAAAAAAATGAATAAATAACTGAAGCAGAGAAAAACATAAACAAAAATGTGTACCCATTAAAGATTAAAAATTGGAAACCGGAGAAACAATGATTTTCTTTTTTCGTGGCTCGAGAATGAAGGTGCTTGCTATAACATTAATATGTGAGGTATCCTATTTTTTGGCGGCTGGTTTTGGCGGATGTAGTGGTTTTCCAATATCTTTTCCACGGAGTTTGACGCCAAGAGCTCGTTCCAATTTTGCGAGAATTTGTTGGTTCGGCACAGCTTTGCCACTCTCGTATTCTCCGACCACTTGCGGTTTTTCATTGATTTGCTTGAATTTTTGCATTGTTTAATTTAAAAAAATGCTTTTTTGGTACCGTGGAAAGATCCTTTTGCGTCCATCCTTTTGTAGCTCTTGCTTGTTGCATGGTTTTTCCAAGTGATAAGGTCACTTTTTCATGGTGAAGTTCTTCAGTTTCTTCGTCGAGTCTGGAATATTTGAACAATTACAGAGTCACTACAATATCAAAAAAAATCCTATCAGACACTAATATTGATTTTAATTATCTGTGGAACACTCACCGCAATGTATTTTTATGTGCGGTATGTTGACGATTTCCTCCAGACATCGTTTTCTTTTCGGTAACAATGTCAGCTCCGGCTCGCTGAGCAGCATTGAGAGCGGAAGCAGATTTGAGAGCTTTGTTGACTGGACCGCGCTTGGTGATGACGGTGACGCTGTTCAAGTCGGTGTCAGAAGTTGGGCAACCGTACTTGGAGGACATTTTTTTAGGGTGTTGGTAGATTGAAGTTTCTGTTAAAATTATTATGTGCATTGTTCAGGTAATTGTATTGAGAAATAATATTAAAAATTAAATTTGTCCGGACAAAAAAACGATGCAATGATTTGAGAATTTCGATAATAGTAAATAGTTCTTATTACACAACGTTGCACAATCTGATAACTTCACAAAACCTATAAAAAGGTGACGTGGAGGGTCTGCGCAGTTACCATTCATCTTTCGTATTTTCGAAAAAAAAAACACGCAAGGCGCAAACATTAAAAAAACAAAAAATATCAGTTACGACTTCAATGGAATATTCGAGAAATAGGATCGATGTGTTGTCATGCGAGAGAGTGTTAGACAAAGGATGCAAACACCACGGCGGAATAGTGCGGAATTCTAATTTTCATACGGTAATTTTAAAATTTAAATTTTGAATTCGATTCTTATTTTGAAAAAAAACTTTCGAATTCGAGCACGGCATGTTTTTTACTACCTCCTCAATAGAAAAAAAATATACGAGTTGAAAGTTCGAGATCAAAAAATTTTGAAGCCTAAAAATTGAAATTTATAACTGGAAAAATTTCAAAAATTTTTAATTAGCTTCTGAGGGCTTTTTTCAAAATTCTGCCGAATACAAACTTTAGCCTTACTGATTGTGCACCTCACAAAAAAATTTTAACGTCTTAACTTTATTGGTGTTCTCGTGATCTTAGAATGAAATTTAGTACTGAAAAAACTCGATTTTGAGACATTTTTGTAAATAACTTTCTTAAAAGTCAAAAAATCGAAAAAGTGCCGAATACAATTTGAAGAAAAGACAATTTAGATTGTTTTGACATAAAAATTAGCTGGGAACACGCGATCTGTGATGCGTGATATTCAAAGAAATATATTTTTTTGTTCAATCTATGTTTTAAACCATTGGAAATACCTGATTTTACTTTTAAATTTGCACGAGATAGGTGTGAGACACCATTCAAAACATTTATTTCAAGAATAACCCTAGGGTAACCCAGAAAACTAGAAATCCACAAGTGCGTCAGTCAAAAATTGTGTTGGCGTGATTGATCGCAGCGGCGGGAAAAAATTAACTCGTATACCCCGCGCGTAGTGAAAAACATGCCGTGTCGAGGGGAAATTCTGAACTTTGAAAAATAAAACATTACATCGATTTTTACAGGTTTTAAGTTAAAAAATGTATCTTGGAAATACTTATAAGTTATAACTGAATTTAAAAACATACAGTTTGAAAATATTAAGAAAATAGCATGAAACATTTTTTGGTCTCGTCCCGAAAACAGTAATTTGTTTTTTGTTCTCGTTTTCTCTGAGTTGTCGACACTCTCTCCCTCTCCCTTGTTTTAATTTTTTAATTTTTTGAATGATTCTTTCCAGTTTTCCCCCTAAAAATTACATTCTTCACTTTTTCGTGTGTAGTAAGGGTAACTATGAGCACCTCTCATTTCAATATTGACAAACTTGTTCAAAGCTTATTTTAAAAAACCAAAACAGGGTATTGACTACATCTTTTTTCAGCAAAATGCCAACAGATGGGTTTTTAAACATAGCAGATGTCAACAAACTGTGTGGCAAAGAAGTATCCACGAAAACTGCCGAAACCATTATCCAAAAAAATGAAGACAAGGATGTAGATGATAGATGTCGTGAAAATCGACAGGTTAATCATGATCTCAAAAAAATGATCAATACAGTAGGTAATCATTTTAAAGTCTTCCTTGAAAATCTTAATCGGATGTTTTTAGGTACAATGAAAGTAACCGAAGATGCTTCGAATCGCCTCGATAAACTTGAGGAGGCCTTTGGAACTTTAAATCAGAAGAGTAAAAGAATGAAGGTAAATTTAAACGATTATGAGCACTTGTCATAAATTTCAGTATTTTCTCTAGAAAACCATGGATTCTGCTCTATTTTCAACTGAAACAGAACTTCTGGAAATTTGTGGAGCAGCCACAAGAGAAACGATTTTTGCAATGAGCGGCTGTATTTCAATTGATCCTGCTGATTCGTCGAAAAAATTTGTTTATTTTCAAAAATTAAAAAAAAAACACTTTTTGTTTATAGGTTTCCTGTTTGAACGGAATTATGCGTTCATACGCGAATTCGAATAAGAAAACTGTTCCGAATCATGAAGTTAATGAGTTGCTTGATTTATCTGGGGAAGAAGATGACGAAAATTGTGAAGAATCTGCGGAGATCTTAGATGATCTAAATTTGCGTAAGAAGATTTCAAAAGAAAAAATTGATAATTTTTTTCAGCAAGCTCGCACCGTTTTGCCAGCCGTTTAGGATTTCTCGATATGCATATGAATGAAATCGAGTTATATACTAAAACTAATCGACACGAACTTTTTGGTGGTGAGAATGAACGAATTCTAGAGTTGGAACATGAACCGGCACAATGGGAGAGTTCCATTAACTTCGAAACGATGTAATAGTTCCTGGAAAATAGTTATTTCGATCATTTTGTTTCTTAGGCTCTGTATGGTGAACAGTGAAAAGCAAGACAAGGTGAAAAAAGTGCGGGAGAAGGTCGAACGGGCGAAAAAGAATACGGCAGAATTGGTGAAATTGACAGATAAAGCAAATGCGACTGTTCAGGAGGAAGAAGTGTCGATTATGAAAGAATTGGATCATGTGAACAAATCTTTGAAAAAAGTTCTGAAGGCAAGAAGTAAAGACTTGATTCCATACTATGAATTTATTCTCAATCCGGATAGTTATTCGAGAACGGTGAGATTTTTCGATAAGTTTTCAGAAAAACAAATCAACATTATTTCAGGTCGAAAACATGTTTTATGTTTCATATCTTGTTCGTGACCAAAAATGCTACATCGTCTACGAAAATGGCGTACCATTTTTGAGTAAGTTTTTAAACCAACCTATCCTGTATAAAATGTATTTAAAGAATTCTCAAAATTCCTTAATGAGCGGGCCAAGAACGAACTGAACAAGCAAAGCACTCTCCAAGGAATCGCTCAACTCAGCTTCGCTCATTGGAAAAGCCTGTGCAATACATTTAAGTCGGCATGCATTGAACCGAAGACCATATAATTTTCAATCTTGAAATCATCTGTTTGATCTTATTCACATTCTTAAAATACCTCAATTAAATTAAAGGCGGCCGGAGAAAAAGTTTCAATTAATCATAAAACTCAAAATACGTAAACAAACACTTAAACAATCAATTAAGAATTTATAACTGTAAAAAAGTATACAAAAATAAAAACTGGTCACAGGGTTTCATGAATCCTAATTATTTCTCCACCTCCTAGGCATGTTTGACTGTTGTAGAAGACGCATACCTGAAATAATTGAATTATTTGATAAAGCCTAAATTCAACGTTCTCGCAGAGGTACGCTCTACAAGAGATATAAACCTGTCCAGGAGCTGTAGCTCTCAAAGGTATGTTTGGCACAACAGACAGAATACCATTTTCAATTCTGTTCAATTGACAAGACACTGCTGGATGTGTTCTCTGGATCCGGCAACTCAAATTCAAAGAATCTGGAAACTTTCCAGAAATCCAATTTGGTTCTTCTATCCAGAATTGAGCGGCATATAAGCTTCGATGATGCGATCCTTCACACTGAAAATGTTACGAAAGTTTTCTAAAATCATGAAAATACTTAATTACCGCAATAATTTGATTGTTTTTCGAATCAATTTCAGCAACAAAATATCCTAAATGACTCCTTTTCTCTAAATACCGCCCAAGAATTCGTTTCCCAATGGTAAAGTGATGAATTCCATTATGTTTTCCAATAGCTTCAATCTCCTTCCCATTCGCCGAAACTGCAACAATACTTCCCGGTTTCTCGTCAATGTACTGGTCAAGAAAATCATCGAAACTTTTCTTTTCACCAACAAAACAAATACCCATACTCTGAAAGAAAAGTAGATTTGAAAAAAAACGAATAGAAAAACTACCTCTGCTTTTCGAGCCACACTTGTCAACCCGAGGTCCTCGGCAATTTTCTTCACTTCTGTTTTTTCTAGACTTCCTAATGGGAAAATTGAACGTCTTAGTTGTTCTTGAGTTGTAGTGCATAAGAAATATGTTTGATCTTTGAGAGGATCTTTGCCGCAAAGAAGCTCAATTTCTGAAAAAGAAGTTTAAAAAATGGGAAAATTCAAACATTTAAAAAAATCCAATTTATGTATGTAAATTATGAAGTTTTCTTAAATAAAACCACATTTCCTTCATTCCAGAAATGCGCGGGTTATAGCAAGTACTCATTACCTTTATTCTCATCGCGATTTTCCTGAAAATCACCGAAACTTGTTGTTGCATAATGTCCAGTTGCAATAAAATCAGCATCGAAATTGTTGCGAGAAATCTCATGAAAATAGTTGAATTTTATCGATCGATTACAATCAATATCTGGAACTGTGGTTCGTCCAATTTTGTAGTTTTTGAGAAAATTTCTGAAAATTAATAATTTCCATTATTCGCCGAATCGTGTTAAGATTACAGGAAAACCTCATTCCAATATTCTTTGACAAAGTTTACTGTATGAAACGGAATTCCAAGTTTGCTGAAATTTTTGATTTTGTTTATTTTTTAAAGATTTTAAAATATATTCCAACCTGCAAACACTTCTCGCATCAGCTTCATCTTTCGACCTCGGGCAATTTGAAGTTCCTTCTTCCATTGGATCCCAATTAATCTGACATTTTTAGAATTTTTAAAAATATTTTAAATTATCCGATACCATGTGTAATCCAATCACGTCGAAGCCTTTCTTTTTCAATAAATATGCTGAAACCGAGCTGTCAACACCGCCAGACATTCCAATAACGACCCGTTTTGCGATTCGCATCTTGATTATTGCTCATCAAATTTCTTAGTGTTAATAAATTGATAATTATTATCGGAACAGCCAATTAACCAACTTAGTACAACAAGGAAGTAACAAACAACTTTATATATAAAAATAACCCGTGAAATTGAAACAAAAACTTTAACCTAATCTACCTATAATTTTATAAAAATAAGATAATGCAATTAATCCTTTTTCAACTCTTTAGCCTTTTTCAAAGCTTCTTGAGCCGTTTTCTCAGTTTGCTCAATTTCAGACAATCTCTTATTCAACCGCTCGTGTTCTTCCTGTCGAAGTTTGACCATCGCTTCCCGAACTTGCTTCTTCTCCTCATCTTCTAATTTATGATACTCATTCAAAAACTTTGAATTCTCGCTGATTTGTTTTAAATTCTTGCCCAATGTTTTCGCTTCATCGAGAATCATTCGCTGATCAGAATATCCTTGAAGATGATCTTGAAGAGCCGCAAGTTCATGACGATTTACAACCTTTTGGGTGTCTTTTCTTTCAAAAGGCCGGAAATATTCAAAAATATTGTCGAGGGTTTCCGCTTTTACGCGGGACGTCGCTGAATGAGAGTCCAAAAACTCAGAAGATTTTTTCCTGAAAGAATAATTGTTAGTTTAGCATAATTGAAAGAAAAAATACTTCTGAATCTGACTGCTACCATCCGCTACCAACTCTTGTCTAGCCCTTAAATATTCCAAAGCCTCCCTAAACATTAGTTTTTCTTTTGGGATTCGTTCAACCGGCGGCTCGTAAAACCCATATTCCCAAACTGGATCATTTCTGTGGAACCATTCGGATTCTCTAGTTGGGAGATCTCTGAAATTAATGGAAAATGTTAAAAATCGAAAGTAAACTAGTCTCACTTTGTAGAAGTCCATCGTTCGACTGGATCCGTTGAGGTGATTTTCAACTTATTCATATTTGAAACAAGATCTTCGTGTTTTGTTTCTAGATCTTTTTTAACATTTTCCCCAACTTCTCGTTTTTGCTCTGTCGGATATTTTGGTGCCAAAACCTGAAAGAAGTTATCATATTTTCATTAAATATTTTTTTTAGATGTCTTACCTTTGTTTCACCTTTTTCAATCTTTTCAACTTGGTCCACCGATTTCTTTAAATACTGTCCGTTTTTTACACTTGACCCAATTTTGTTCCATATGCGTTTCATCTGAAAAAGTAAATTTCGAGATTCGTTGAAGAGAAAATTACAAAAAATAAGTAATAGACAAATTCATGTACGTGAAAAGAAAATGAAAATATAGAGCTTTTGTTTTTATTTTTCAAACAATACAGTACGTGAAATTAATTGGGTGATCGCGGTGAGACCTGGAGAAAGATAACTTTAACATTTCTCCTATACGGTATGAAAGTTTCAACCCATAAATTCTAGAAATCCTGTGTGTTCCTTTAAATTTTATCTGTATTCTTGAAACAAAACATGTTTTTTCACGCGGGTTTTTCGTATGAAATTCATTTTTTTGACGCTAATGAATAATATTTTCGTATTTAATGATTATGTACGGCCATTATAAGGTTTTCGTTTTTACCGCATGTCTATAATATAATAATAAAAAATTTCGATATTTATTTTTTGCAAAATTCAAGTATTTTTTAAATAAAAAAAAGAAAAAAAAGAATGTCATATATATTTTCTGGAATTAATCTTGTGCGGAGCCCAAAAAGAAGAAATAAAAATGAAAAAAATAGAACAATTTTTTCAATCTTCAATTTTTCCATGCTTTTCAAGTATTTCTATAGAATTCTAGTTTCTGCAAATGCTTCTTCAACGAACTGATGCAAAAAAGCAGCTGCTTCAAAACAGAAGGACTGCAAACGTGCCCCAGTGTACACACTATCCCTTGATCAATAACTAAAAGTTCGTCACACTATTCCGTGTGGTTCGGGTACTTTAAAATGCTTTTGCTAAGAATAAAGAAACAGTTTTAAAAGTCTTCCTCGTCAATTTTGATATAAAATTCCTATTTGTCATTTATAAGCATTATTTTCAGTAATGACAGCAGACGCGAATAAAAGTGAGTCGTTATTATGTATGGACAAGGCTAGAGAAGCTATAAAAGTGAGTTTTTTTTTCGAAAAAAGATTATCTTAAAATTGTATTTGTTTTCAGGCTGGTGACGGCGAAAAAGCTCGTCGATTTTTAACAAAAGCAAAAAAATTGGATCCAAATCAAAATATAGAGTGTGAGTGAAATTTTAAGCTAAAGTTTAATTTTTGCATATATTTTTTGTTAGAAACAAGCTCAAATCGTACTATCTAAGTCTGGATATTTTTAACTTTTCAGTCTTGAGCAAAAAAGTTGATGAAATGAGCAACGGTTCTTCACAATCATCAAGCAGTAGAGCTTCAGAAGAACGAAGTTATGCTCATGACGATCATTACGACGAACCAAATTTGAGAAATCGCCATAGAAGTCCAACAAAAGCTCAGAATGGTATATTTACTTTGCATTTCGAGAAATAAATTTAAATTTTCAGGGACCGCCAAAAAACCGACACCTAAAGAGCGTTCTGCGTCGAGAACCCCAAAGCTTGGAGTTGATTACACCAAAGAGGTTTTTTAAAAATCCGTCTTTAATGTTTATTATTGGATTTTCAGCAACTCGATCAAGTCGAACGAATTCGTCACTGTAAAGATTACTACGAAATTCTGAAAGTTGACAAAAAAGCGAGTGATGATGATATTAAAAAAGAATATCGTAAAATTGCATTGAGGTTGCATCCTGATAAATGTAAAGCTCCTCACGCGACTGAAGCATTTAAAGGTATGATTGTTTTTTTTAAATGAAAATGAGTTCAGATATTAATTTTCTTAGCATTGGGAAATGCGTATGCTGTATTGTCGGACGCTGAAAAACGTAGTCAATATGATCAATATGGAAGTGATGCAGTGTCGAATGGTGGAACACCGAGTAGACATCGTCGTGGACATGGAACGTTCTTTGAACATGATTATGCTCATGGTTTTGAAGGTAAGGAAAAATAAAGATAAATATTTTTCGAAAGGATTAATCTGATTTTCTTGGAAGAAATTTACGACTCATTTTTGACGTTATGATTTTGTTTTTCTTCAAATAATTTGAAACACATCTTAAATCCAGAATAATAGAAAATATTGAAACATTAAAAATTGTTTAATTATCGCAATAATTTTACAGCTGAATTCACTCCAGAGGAGATCTTCAACATGTTCTTCGGTGGAGGGTATCCATCCGAAGGTCTTCGCAGAAGAGGAAGATATCAAGCACAACAACAACAACAATACCAACAGCATCAACATTATGAACAAGCAAATGTACATTCTATCATAAAAATTGTCCGAATTTTTCAATTTTCTTCAGAGTCCTTACGGCCCACTTCTTCAACTTCTCCCACTTATTGCAATAATGGTTTTGGGTCTTTTGGCTCAGTTGATGGTTGGCGAACCGGCTTTCTCATTGCATCATACTGGGTAATTTTGAAATAAAAAAGGAATGTTTTAGAATTACTTATTTGTAGAAGATACACGGTTCGCCGAGAAACTGTTGAGCTGAAAGTACCGTACTTTGTTCGTCCGGACTTTGAATCAAGTTATCGTGGAAGGATAAGACAGGTATTATTAAATTTGCTGGGATCAGAAAATTACTGGAATTTTAGGTTGAACAACAAGTTGAAGATGATTATATTAGTGTGCTCAGGGTGAACTGCTATAAGGAACAGAATTTGAGTAAGTCGGAGTTTTTGAATATTTAAATTTCACATATGTAAATTCAAATCTGAAAGTAAGGGTTAAGTAATGAATATAAATCTAATCAAAATATTATTCATAAAATTAAAACTTGTTTTCTAAATATATAAAAAAATATGGTTAAACCTTTAAAAATGTTTCGATAAACTACGCTTCATTTTTTAATTGTTCCGTTTATTTTTAATTAAAAATGTTGGACATTAATAGATATGGAAAGTTTTTAAAAATAAAAAAGTAATTTCAATTAGTCCTTAGTTATTTTAAATGATCATTAGAAATTTTAATGATTCTGAAAAAAAATAAGAATCGAACGCATTATTGGCCAAATTAAAATTTTTCATGATCGAAATTTTTCAGAAGAAACAAAACTCTATCGAGCACGATGGATGCGTGATGAAGCAATGATGCGGGAAGCGGAAAGAATGCAGCTGCCAAGTTGTGTGCGTCTAAATGAAATTTATTCCCACTAGTCACCTCGAAATTCTGTGAATTTCGATTTCTTTTGAACAATACTCCCCTCCTCAAAAATTGCCCGAGGTATTTATTTTTTGTGACTATTCCATACTAGGACTTTATTTTTTCTAGATGCTTTATTTATAGAAAGTGTCTATAGGTTGATTTTTGCATGTTTTTGTCAAAATAAGTCTACTTTTTCCACATTACAATGATGTTATACGGGGAAAAATGTTCTTAAATTATGATTGTTTTGTATTCTTTTCTTTTAAATAGTATCTGCAAAAATGTAAAACAACTTTTTGTTGTTGTTCCTTAACTTCATTGGCTCAATTTTCTGTGATTTTCATTCAAGTCATGAAATCCAGTCCTTATTTTCTTTTTCTCTTTAATGAACCGTAAACGTTTATTTTATCACTTTTTCAGTTTTTTGAATCAATTACAGCCGGCGACACCCCATTCAGAAACGTCATGATCATAGTAAGTGAGATGATCGTCAACGGACGTGGTGTACAATAAACCATCAGAGCAGTATGTATCTTCTTGTATTGTTGGACAGACTCTATATGTGGCTCCTGGACCCATATCACCTGGATACCAGACCTGGAAAAAATCGATAAGTTTTTAAGGGACTATTCTTGAGATTTGAAAGAAAGAAGGTAAAACACTGGAATAAAAGGCATTTTATCTTTTTTTCTGAGTCTTTTATTCCTTTTTTTCAGTATTATTTTGAACTTTTAATAACACTTAACATGTGCGGTTAAAGGGGGGCTGAGGGGACGAAATAAATGGTTTAGAAATGATGAAAGTATGATTGTTGATAAATAAATGAAAAAAAATCCAAAGAAAAACTCAAAAATGGCGAAAAAAAAAGTTCCGAAAAAAAAAACCATAGCCCCGGTGTTCGCCCTAATATGGCCGAAGAAACGCTTTTTGTTTTCTAGGTCATTGGTTTTTTTCTCGGCCGCCTGTTTTTTATCTTGTTTTTCTCTTCTTTCCAATTTTTTTTCAGAGAAAATTATCCATAAAAGAGTATTAAAACAAATAAACGTTCAAAAGAAATGTATAAAAGAATTAAAAAAACATTTTTTTTCAAAAAATAAAATTAGGCGGCCGAGAAAAAAGAGACGGCCTAGAAAATCAAGAAGCGTTTCTTCGGCCATTAGGGCGAAGAGAGGGGGGTATGAGTTTTTTTTCGGAACTTTTTTTTTCGCCATTTTTGAGTTTTTCTTTGGATTTTTTTTTCATTTATTTATCAACAATCATACTTTCATCATTTCTAAACTATTTATTTCGTCCCCTCAGCCCCCCTTTAATCAAAATTTCAACCCACAAGTTGGTTTATTTGAGACCCAAGAAAATGTTAAAATTCTACGGTTTAATTGATTTCCGAAGTTTCTACGGATGCAGAACAGATCTTAGTTCCTCACATGGTTCTCACGCTTATATACTCGCCTCTTTTTCAAGGAACTTCGAGCCCATGTTTCACCGGCTCACAGGTCGAAGCGGCAGACTTTTAAATCGGATTCTAGACCTAGCTTTAAAGCTCTATCGTATGGTATAGGTCTCAACTCGATTGGCGATGGTGACTTCGCGCACTTCCCTTGTAAGTCATATGAAAATGACGTCATTGGAAGCTTTTCACAGTGACAAGTTAAAACTGTTGTCTACGTGGTTATGATAATTCTTTGGATGTATCTCATTCGAAAGAACTTGCTTAATTTCCCTAGAACCAGTTCTTGTCTACCAATATGCTCCTGGCTGTCGGTTACAGCACATAACTTGGATCGAACGTGACAGTTATGTATAAAAATTTCGGAATAAAAATTTTAGGCTATTCTCTAAAAAAATTAGTAAATTCTGATAAAAAAATGTTTCGAACACCCTGTCGAAATAATCAAATTATCGATTTTCCCAATTGATTTTTCTGAAAAGCAAATCGATTGAGAATAGCCATAAATTGGAATTGGAAAATAGTTATTCACGACTGACGAATTTTAGCTGTGAGCAGTCAACGTTCTCCTTTTTGGAGCGGTTCAGAAAATACATACCTCCGCCAAGTGATGCCAATAGTTTAGAAACATCATTGGTGGAATATGTGGAACCAAATCATGATCATGTGTTACACGGTAAGAAAACGAAAGAAGAGCATCGTGTGCATCTGCGAAGTTTTGATCACCAGTTCTTGGTTGTCCATAAGTGATAAGCTTCACTTGATCAGCGGTTTTATTCCCAGTTGCGACCAAATAACTAGCGGCCAGAGATGCCAATGAACCACCTAGTGAATGACCTGTTACCCATATTTCATATGATGGATATTGTTGAATAAGAGCGTTCATATCATCTCCTATTCCACCTTCCCACAGATATTGGAATGCGCCACCGAAATATGAGGATACTTGTCCTCCGGAAATCCAGTTTATCTTTTTTGTGAGAATCGAGAGATTAGCTTCTTCGATAAGTTGAAGAAATCCGTCGGTGCCTCTGAAATCTTCTTTAATTTGTGTGTTTGACTATTATTTTTTGCGAGAGCGAAAGTTTTTTAAAAATTTCTTCGGATCGCATGGATCGCATTTTCTCGACCATTTTTGAAAAAAAAATCGAAACGTTAGAAATTCATGTGATGTGTAAGCATATTTCTCATCTAAGAACAGTTCACCCGAATCAATTTTATTTAAAGGAGGGCTTTATGGAGGTAATAAATGTACCTTAACTGAAAATAGACTTCATTCTAATTCCAAATCTGTTTTTAAAATTTTCTAAAACCACCAAGAAGCCGAGAAAACGCGACTCAAAAGAATGGCCTAGAAAAAGTGTCCACCGGCGAAAACTAGTCCGCAGGCACGAAAAATCCAAAATCCATTAAAAAAACGGACTAATATAAGTATTCTGCATAAGTATTTATTAACGAAAGACGAAAAAGCGCATTGGAAAAAGTTCGGCCAGGTGACCACTTTTTCTAGGTCATTGTTTTGAGGCACGTTTTCTCGGCTTCTAGGTTGTTTTAGAAAATTTTAAAAACAGATTTGGAATGAGAATAAAGTATATTTTCATTTAAGGTACATTTATTATCTCTGTAAAGCCCTCCTTTAATGACCATATGTTTTAAATTTTTGGGATTGAAAAAATCACGAAACTAACCTAAAACTCAGAGCAATAGCTTTGTCATAATGAAGTACCGCAGTGAAAGCTGAACACATATTATTGTCGGTTGAATCACAATTGACAGTACGTTGTTGATAAAGCTACAAAACTTGCATCGAAATTTTGAATAAATTCAATTATCTTCTATTTTTTTTTTTGCATAATTCATTCATCATTCATTTGAATGTGCAATTCATCCCGATGCTAATAGTCACCTTGGTTTCATTGTCCTTTTCCAAAAAAAAAGGTTGAGAAAAAAACACCTGCATTTGTTTTTTTTTGCTTTCGTACTTCTATTCAGATAATTGCATGATTTCGATTTCGTGCACTAACCTCGGCGTTGGAAAATGAAGAGTTCAGGCATTGTGATGGATCGATTGAATAGGCCGCTGCTGCTAATGGAAAGAATTTACCTCTAGCCATTGTGTCATTTTTTGCGATATCTGGAAAATAAATTGTTGGGCGTACTTGGTTTTGGGTTAAAAATCAAATGCGTGATGTATCCTCAATTACTGAGCACTGTCAAACGTATAAATTGTGAACTGTAACACATCTTTAATTTTTATTTCTTGTTCATATCGATTTGAAATTTTCTGAACCCGCACGAAAATCAATGTTCGTTGAAACTTCCAGCCTTGCGTTTTTCTTTGTAACAGGTTTTTGCGGTAACGATAGAGACACATAATTATTTTCTGAAGCAAACTCAACTTAATAAATTTTAGAGTTTAAATCTGAAGATCGTCTTTTGTCATTGTTCATTCCATAAAAGCGGATGCTCCCGCAAAATTTGTTTCACTAAAATTAATTTTTTTCATTAGATATCCAAAATATGATTTTGAATTTTAGGAATTTCGGGAATACTAATTATAAAATATTTACATACTGTAAATTCGCACCGAAACGTTATAATTTTATGACCGTAAATGTATAACACCATCGTTGGGAGTTTCAATCCAACAAGCACTTAACAAAGTAATAAGAAAAAAGCAAAGAGTACAACTAGGAATGAATAATAGGGTATGTGATGTGTATGTGTTTGTCATTGGAAGAAAATAAAGGATCAAAGAAAACTAGCGCCAATGACGGCGCCAATATATTTTTTTATGATCTGGGAAAAGGGTATGTAAGATGTTTTGGATATGTTTGAAAGTAAAGAGTTCTGAAGAAAAGGTTTTTCGTTGATATTTTAATGTTAAGCTGAAGTTTGAAGATTCAAAGTGGGTTGATAAAAGGAAAATCAACGATATTTTGCATCTGCAATGTTGGCGAGATAAACCACCTTTAAAACTGTGTTGAAGAATTTTTTTATAATTAACATTTGTCTCATTTATTGCATTTTTTATCTGTATCTTATTCAAGAATTGATTCTAGCTCTGCTAAGATTTCTCTTAAACCTGTATTGTTTCAGGTACAAATTAAATAATTTTTACAGCTTTTAAGTAAATGAAGTTATGATTTTGACTAGTAGAACAAATTTTTAACGAGATTATAATTCAAACTTTTCGACACACCGTGATGTAGAAATCAGTGTCGTCGGAATATAGAATCACTTCAGCAATGTAAAATTATTTTTCGAATAAAAAAGCTCCCGGTAAACAATGGCATCCTAAGTAACGATTCGAAATCTCCATGATAAATTTCTAACAGTTTCGTCTCGATCTTAGGACGCAATTGTGAATTTCAGCGCTCAGTGTCAATAATTATAAGCAAGTAGGATAGAAAATAGGAGCAGAACACCATTGAATCGGAATAAAAGAGACGAGTGAGAGAGGGGACCGCGCAAAAAATAGGCGGGGCGCCAATAACCGTTCGGATGGACGCCGCCGCAGCTGTCCGTCACTTGGGTGACTAAAGAAAGGGTGAACATTGGAGGGAGTAGGCGCGCGTGCCACAGATTTGAATAAAGGTGAACGGGAAGGACGACGAACACTCACATATATATAACAAAAAAACAACATGAAAGGCACAATGGTGGTTGTGCGCCTGGTCTTTTCTTCACAATGTGGTGTTTATGCATAGATGTATTCAAAAGGGTGAAGATTTTGAAATTTAGAAATTAGAGAGGGGGGATAATTATGAAAAAATGACAAAAAACTGGTTGATGATGGAAATTTATATGTGAAACTTAAAAGCTTGAACGTGAAGTAAATTACTGGACAACTTATGGAAAATCGGTCAACATTTTTCAAAAGACTTGAAAATTAGTCAGGTAGAATCTATCTTCAGATTTCTCTAGTAAATCCTCTCGGTCGAAACCTCTGCAAAATTTTAAGTCCTGAATGGTGTTATAAAAGAAATGTAATGTTTTCATAATGGCCCATCAACCACTCGATTCAATCTTTTATTATTTTGTGTGTTGCCCTCAAAAAGTGCTTCCTTTTTGCCTTTATTTTATATTTCGAATGTTATACATTAAAGGTTTCATTACCGAAGTTTGAGGTACTTCCGCTGCAGCAGATAAAATAAATGTGGCAAAATATGACATCATAACATTTGACGAGATGGCGAGTCAGAGTGGCATTTATTCGAGTTTCAGCATTTATAATTGAATTTCAAAATAAGATCTATCATTTTCTTGACAGTTGCTCACTTTTAAAGACAGCGTGCACCCAAAATTCTTAGAAACCGATTGGGGACTTCCGTAGTGCAATCACTGTTACTGGCCCTTCTGATAAATTTTTGTTCTAATCGTGGCGAAAATAGCGCTGCAAATGTATTCTCTCAGTTCGAGAAAATAATCAAAACGTCTAATAATTATTATCAATGCACGATAATCATCTCAAAAGCTCTTCGAAATATTGATATGTAAAGAACATAGGATTATCACAATTAAAAGGTGGCATTCCAGTTAATTTGGTTCTAAGGTGAATCATAAAACCAGAATCCGAATATCGGCTCTGTAAATTATATCTTATTCGATCCTAACATTTTTCCTTGAACGTTCATTAGCATCTTGAATTTATAGCACTTCAAAAAATGTATCAATTTTTCACTCTGGGATTTCGCATCAATTGTTTGGGTCAATTAAGAAAGCACTATATACTTTTCGCGATTAGCCTTACATAACTTAAAACAAGTGGCACAGTGTCTTTAAAGATAACTATGGTGTATGAAACCTGCGGAAGCTCCCGGAAAATATCGAAACACTTTCAAGAAGAAAAGTGAAGAAAACTCATACTTATTGGTGTTGTAGTGGTTGGGATAGCTGTTGTCGTCGTCGTTGTAGTAGTTGTAGTGGTGGTAGTTGGGATAGTGGTGGTAGTAGTAGGTTTACTCGTAGTGGTGGTGGTGGTGGTGGGTTCTGTGGTTGTTGTGGCTATGATTGTGGTTCTCGTAGTTGGCTCAATTGTTGTACTCCCATTAGTTTGATTAGTTTTAACCGTTGTTGGTTTATTCTCTCCATGGCATTCTTGACTGTCACTGTCATCGTTATCATAATCATTCAACACTTCGCCAATTGATTCAACCAGAATACCCATTGATTTAACCAGAATAAAAACCAGACAAGCAAAAATAAAGAACCGTACCAAACCTGCCATGTTTCGAGCTGGTATATTATAAATTTCATGCTTTCTTTTATATGTATTGCAAATTTTTTATTTTTATTTCATTTTTATGAGAACTTCCGCGGCATTTTTGTCCCTTTGGTGGCTGCTTTTCACAAACGGAAAAAACAATTAAAAAGGCGAAAGATTTTTATTGAATATAAACATTTATGGATCTAAGAGCTCCCTGTAATTACGAAACTTGACAAAGGTTACTGTTTAGGAAAATTAGGAAAATCTGAAATTAGAAAATATGATTTTTCTTTCGTTTTTGTGTAAAAATATTTTCGCTGAATCAAACATCTATTACAGAAAATCGAGTTTCTTTCATGTATATCTGAACCCCATCCAAATGTTTCTTAAATTTTGAAAGAAACGTTTCTAATTTTAAAAGTAAATTCAAACTTCCGCGCAAAAGGCAGTTTGTCAATGGAGCGCGATTGATTGCTTCAATATCCCGTTAGAATTGAATTTTTCCGTGACCATCCATGGAATAAATTTTTTTTTCATATTTTCACAATGGTTTATTTTTATATTTTTTGTGAGAACAAATTTAAATTATTTAAATTCAGAAAAACATAAAATTAGACCTTGAATGGTGATGTTAACGAACAAAAGACGAACTGCAACGTATTTTGACACGGAAAATCATTTTTGAAATTAAATTTGAAATTACTCGGGATTCTTTTATGCGGCTACTTAGAACCTTCTTTTTTTCACGAGAATAGTCAGTTTTCCTTGTCAAAATATTTCGCAGAAACTTTAATTTTTAAAAACCAAATCTATGAAAATAGCATTTTGAAATTGTCATGTTAGCTTCCATAACTTCTCAAAACAATTTTCCTTGCAAACGAACAACTAGTTAAAGATGTTTTAGATTAACCAAATAAAAATTTAAGCGCTTTTCCAGATATCTGCAGATGTTTTGATCATTCCTGCATTTTCCGTATTCCACAAGGCTATGAATAACTGTACATAATTATTTTTTAAATTCAATTTTTCTTCCACAGACAAAAAAAATCAACCGAGTCTATCTTTTTTTCATCGTACTCCCGAAGTGTTCCCTGAAAATTGTGCGGCGTTTGCATATCAGCTCCTCCCCTTCTCCCACCCCTTTTTTTCTGTGCGGCATTATTTAATTTTAAGCGTCGTTGTCAAGGTTTCTGCCCTTTATCCATTTTCTTACTTTTAATGAACATTAAAATTACCTTTCCAATCCTAAACGATTTTTTGCAGCGATCAATAAAACTTATTCAATAAAATGGGTAGAAAGAAGAAGAAGGTAGAAAAGCCTTGGTGCTGGTGAGTTTTTGTATTCTTTAAAGGTTTTCAATAAATTATATGTTGAAGGTATTGTAACCGTGAATTCGAAGACGAGAAGATTTTAATTCAACATCAAAAAGCGAAGCATTTTAAATGTCATATTTGTCACAAAAAGTTGTTCAGTGGTCCAGGTCTTTCAATTCATTGCATGCAGGTTTGATTTTATACAATTTTAATTTTTAAAAATATCGAATTTCAAGGTTCATAAAGAAACAATAGATAAGATTCCTGGAGCAGCACCTGGTAGAGATAATATTCATGTGGAAATTTATGGAATGCAGGGAATTCCAGCTGGAGCTTATCGAGGAGGTAACCAATTGAAAAATGTCGATTTAACATTGATTGTTAAACATTTTCAGATGAAGAACCGGATGAGAAACGCTCTAGGCCAAATGATATGCCATCATTACCACCAGGCATGCCATTTCCACCTTTCCCACCATATCCAGGAATGCCGCCGATGCCTCCACCAGGCGGCGGAGCTCCTCCAATGCCTTACATTCCACCGCCCCAAATGCCGCAAGGTTTACCTGGAGCGTTTGGTACAAGAGCACCAGTACCTCCTGGTGGTCCACCCGGAATGTATCCACCACCACCAGGAGCTTATGGAAGACCTCCAATGCCAGTGTATCCACCGGCTAGACCGCCTGGGATGCCTCATATCGGAATGCCTCCAATGCCACCGAGGGGAAGCAGGTTTGATCAAGCAGAAGAACGATGGCAGGGACCGCCCCAAGGTAGAGGTGCTAGGACACCTCCTGATGATTATGAATATGGGAATGGACAAGGTATGCCGCTTATTTTACCGAAATGTTGTTTTTGCCTTTAAAATGAGTTTTGGCTTGTTATGTTGACTTAAAATTCCATTTTAATAACAACAAAATACTGCAAGATAAATTTTAAATTGTCACACTCATTTTCTAACAAAGCCCGCTTTCATTTATTGCACATAATCTATATTCCGAGTTGTATATATTCAGCTAGACAAAATTTTATCGTGAAATTTATTAATCAACATTTTCTGAAAAAAATGGTACAATATAATGGCCCGATTCACTGAAACAAAAAAACATGAATGTGGACTTAAAAAGCCCCTAAAACATCCCTTCTGAATTTTTAGACAAGCCCGAGCTAAATATTTTAAGATTATTTTTAACACATACTTAAAAATGTATTTTTTTCGGGACCAATGTATTTTCTTGGGGCTCATATAATCGTAAAAACGGATAACTTAAAATAATTTTTAAAAAATCTCTAGTGTTCAGACAATTCCCTTGAATTTTTTAAAATCTCTGATATTTTTTTTTTAGATCAACACAACGATTATCATTCCGAACCACCCGGCGATTATTCTCGGAATCACCAAGCGTACGCCGATCAAGGGGACCGTTACCAGCAAAACTATGAAGAAAATGTGAAACCTGAGCAGCCAGACGGTTTATCCGCCGCTCCAAGTAACGCGCCGGCCGTTGCCTCAACAGCTGCCGTCGCCAACAAATTAGGATCTCGAACCAGAATAGTTCACCCGGACGATCATTCTCTCTCATTGGTTAGTTTTGCAAAATTTTCTCATTCTTTCAAAAAATTTAAACTTTTCCAGGAAGAACGCCGCGTCCGGATGTTGTATGAAATTCGTGGTGCACATCATTAATTTTTTTTTTCGAAAAGAGAGAAAACATCAAATTGATTGTTAAATTATCATATATCCTGTTTTATTTTATTTATCTTTCCTCCGGCTCGTATTTATAAATTTCCTTGGGAATTTTTGTCCCCTTTAATTTTATCATGTAACAAAATGAAAAAAAAATGTTTATAAAAACCAGCAGCCAATTTTGATAGAACCCGAAAGGAATATAAAAACAACAACTAAATCATAACAAAAAGGTTTCAGAATTATTTTTGAATAAATGGAAATTTTAAAATGTAAAAAAAAAGTTTCTGAACTAATCTTCATCAACAAATGAAATAGTGCCAGCATTCTTCATATATCTTTTGTAACGTTTATATTTTCCAGATTGGGCCATTTTTTCCTGCTCTGCCGCATCTTTTTCAGCTTTCCACGCGTCGAAATTTGATTTTTTCCAACATTCTCTTTCAAACAGTTGTTCAATTTCTTCGTCGCTCACTCTCTAAAATAACAAAATTTTGAAAATTACCATAAAATACGATATACCTCAAAATCAGCTTCAGAACAATTGAAAAATTTTCTAAACAGATACATTTTTGCTTCATCATCATAGTCTTCCCTTTTGATACTAAATCGCCAATACCATTTGACCAAAAAGTCGATGTAAATCGCAAGTGTGTATGGAAACCGGAGACAATGCCAGGCGAATGTGTCATAGATTGATTCTTTACGATATCCGCCACTGAAACAAAATACTGGAGACTGAGGATGATTTTATTAATTGAAATATACTACAGAATGTCTTAAAGGCAGTGTGTTTGTCAAAGACAAGTCCACTGATGTCTAAAATTTAAACTTAAAGCACTTATATGCACAAAAAAGTAAAATCAATTAATCAATTTAAAACTTACGTAACATCCAAATTATCGATAATAATCTGCCTAATGATCGCATCATTGTCCTTTCCCTTAGCTTTTTTCAATTTTCCTTGTCTATCAACTTCCAGGAGCTGAAATTATTGTATTGTATTGTTTTTTTTTGCTTCATAATAAACTCACTTTGTTCTCAACTCCATAACTCACAGCCATATTTCTGTATTTTCCAACAGTCGTTGCATAATCAATCGCTTCCTTGAACTTATGTTTCGCTGATAGGTACTGAAATTTTTTTTTTGAAACAGGAAATAAAATTTTGTGTGGAAACAAACCTGGAACACTGAGATTAGAAGAATGGTTCCAACTATAACGAGTCGGACATCAACTTTTGGAGCGACGCGGTAGCGATAATATTGGTAATAATTGTAGAATCTTTATATATAATACGTTTGATTAAATAATTTTATGCAAATTACCTCTCCTCTGGATGATCCAAATAATAATCATAATTTGTCTTAGTATCTTCATCTTTCAACGTTTCGTAAGCTGTTGCAATTACACGGAATCTAATCTCAGCTTCAGCTTTATCTTTCTAAAGACTTTTTCTGAAGGGAGACCCACGATTATCAGACTTACAGAACTCTTCGCTCTATCTGGATGATGTTTCTTCGCCATTGCTCGATAGATTTTTGACAGCTTCGAGCGGTCAAACTCTTCACGATTGATTTCAAGAACTGAAAAATTAAGTTATAGAACATTTCAGAGTTCTAATCACTCACCATCATAACAATTCTCTAAGCCGCAATACAATTCTGGTGCAAAACCAACGGATTCAACTTCTACCGGAAAATTTATCAACAAAACCGTGATAACAGCACCAAGAGCGGCGATTCCGCACCGCATTTTCCGCACCAATCCCTATTTAAACAAAGGAATGAAAAACATTCCAAGGGTATGCTTTTCCCGAAAAACAGAGGGTAAATATTGAAATGTGACATTCGACAAATATAAATTTCAGGAATTGATAAAAAACAGTGATACGTTTCATTCAATTTATAAAGCTGTTAAAAAATTAAAAAAATCAAAAATTAAGCATTGTTTTGAGCATTGGAAAACTCTTCAAAATACTGATTATAAAAGTTCGTGTCTTGAGGGAGAAATGTGACGAAGACCACTCTTTTGATCTGAAAATTAAATCGAGGAATTGAAAAAAAGATACTCGAAAAAAATATATTATTGAACCTTTTCATTGTTCTGAAGATAATCTGTCATGAAATTTGTGACACTTTGGGCAGCATCATCGTTTGGATAGCCGTACACTCCGGTAGAAATGCAGCAGAATGCAATAGTTTCCAAGTCATTTTTAACAGCAAGATCGAGGGAATTTTTATAGCAGGATAGAAGCTTTTTGCGATGCTCGTCTTTCAGTCCATTGTACACTTGAGGCCCAACCGTATGAATGATGTCTGAAATCACGACCATGAATACAAAAACCTTTTTTTTTCTTACTTTTGACATGACTGATATTGCATGCAGATGTTATGACTGCTTCTCCGACCGGGCATCCATTGTATTTCCGACATTCGTTCTGAAGAGCACTGTATCCTGCAGCTTTGTGAATAGCTGCATCTACACCTCCTCCACCGGCTAATCGCGAGTTTGCTGCATTTACAATTGCATCGATTTTGAGCTTAGTTATATCTCCGTTCCAAATGCTCACTCGGCCCAGAATATTTTGTGCCACATTATCTGAAATTTTAAATTTTAGGTCAAATTTTTTGAATAATTTGTGACTTACATTTTGCAAAAAGAGTAGGAATATCTTGAAGAACAGTGACAGACATGTCTGCAATTGATCCACATCATTTTTCAGTTTATTAATACAGACTTATTTTAGAAAAAATTGAAGAAAGAACTACACAAACTAGTAAATTTCTACAAAATTTTGAACGCGTGGAGGAACTAGTCCACGCAAAGTACAAAAAGAGGGACTAGTCTTTCGAATTGACAGCGGGGACTAGTTTTTTTGTACTTCGTTTGGAACTTTGAATTTTCTCGAATTTCTTTTTTTTAATTTCTTTTTTCTTAAAAAATCACTATTTTCAAGACAATGACGACAACTGTAACAGCTGAAGATCAATTACTGATCAATAAGTTTGCTAGAACTTTCAATAAACATCTTCTACTTGCGGTAAAAGCATAATTTTTTCAACATCTGAAATTTGAATTTTTTAGGCAGAAATCAAAGAAGCTCAAAGTACTGTGACAAGCATTAGCGAAGCGGGGGATGAGATTCTTCTCCTCGATGATGATGATGCAAACTCAATCCCATTGAGAATTGGACAAACCTTTGTTCATTTCAACTCGGTAAATGACAAATGATTCTGTTTTTCAACGTATAAATTTTGTTCAGGATTCTCTTAATGATCGACTTGAAGTTATGAAAGTAGACGCTGAAAAAGATCTCGAAGAAAAAAAGGTAGTTCCGGTTGAAAGTGCCAAATTGTGAACGTTTCCGTTACAGGCTAAAAACGCCGAACTGCTTGCTGAGATGGATCGCCTCAAGAAAATCTTGTACGGAAAGTTCGGAGACAAAATCAACTTGGAATCCGAAGCTGCCGACGTCTAATGCCTTCTTATCATTTTGGAATTTTGTTATTGATCTTCATTTCATTTTAAACGCCCAATTTTTAAATAAATATGCTTTTTAACGCCATTTTTCAATTTTGCGGTTTACGAGTCTTGAACCCCAAAGAGTATCGATAATTACTTTTTTCCTAGTCAATCCCAACTATGCACGTGAGTGACTTTTGAAAGATAAGAAAAATAGAGAAACGTGTACAGAAACTGTTATCAAAGAACAAAAATGTTTTCTGCAACAACAGCGAAAAATCATCTATGGTGCCATGTGGTCACCTTATTAGGACACTAATGTGAACAGCTAATTCGACAGTTGTAGACTATATAAACCTGAGATATAAGATATTTCTAGTTTTTTCTTTGCTACGAAACAATTCTTGAAATTTTTAATAATTACCTTTGTCCTTTATTGGTATTCTTCTTGATGATGTCATAAATTTGACACATTTGACACCAAAAATCAAATTGTGAAAACCTTTTTTTCCTGTTCTTTGACCACAATTGGCCATAAATATTTTTCTCCAATTTAATGATGACTACAAGTGCTACGACATTCAGTGTTGACGATTCGTACGGTTGTGGAATTCTTCGTATTTAATAGTACCCGATTTTGTGATTCTTGTCTATCGTTAAAACCTGAGCCTTTCTCTCTAAAGTCCTCATATTTATGTACATTTATTGAAATTTAAGAGCAGAACTCCCGAAATGTGACATTTTTCACAATAACATCAAAATTCAAATACATTGTAGAAAATTGAATAAATATTTCATAAATATAATTTACATACATTCAAGATTTCTCAATGCTCAAATTTTCCTGATTATCCAAAAGAAATAGAAATGTTTTCAAACATCGCCCACATAATTTTTCTCCCGGTGTAAATACAGCTCAAAAATGTTTTTTAAAAATTCCATTCGATCGAAAAAAAAATAGAACCGCATCCGAAATACATTTTTGTTATCTTATCATGTTATTTTTCCTTCCCTTCATTTCATTTCAGCCACTTTCTGGTCAATTGAGAACGAAATTATTTTTGTAACCTCTGTGTTTTTTTTTTTCAAAGTTATGTAGTGCACTTTCCATCAGACACAATAATCATCATTTTTCTACTGTCCTTTCGGGATAGAAAAATACAATAAAAGACGAATTGTCATCATTATTTACATTTCTCACTTCATTGTCCTTTTGCCTTTCACTCCGAATGGCGAATTTCTCGGGCAGGAAACGAAATTTAGAAACAGTTCAGACGGAAATTTTCTCAATTGTTTTCTTCTTACGATGAGATTTTGAGATAATGTTTAGGAGAATGTTTCTCGATTGTTGCGACAACTCGGTTAAAAAAGACAATAAAGGTACCTATCGAAAACAAATTGTAAACTCGCTAACTTTTTCAACACTCTAAGAAACTAAAAACTTCGCTCCTTTGAAGAAATATGGTGTTTCGGTAGAGCAGTTCAAAGTTTACAATTTAGACATTATTTACTTTATTGTACCTTAACGGTTCTATTTACTGCCCACGATTAAAATGTGTATTTCGACATATTTCTTTCAAAAAAACACACGCTACAATTTTTAAATTGTTTTGTTTGCTGTCACAAAAAATTCACTTAATATTTACATATTGTTCTCACTCTACTCCCTCTACACTCACTTCTCATTCTAAAAACTCCAAAAATTGTCCACTTTGTCTAGTTTCTCTCACCAATCTGAAAAATTGTCATCATCAACAAAATATTTATTGCGCAAACAGGAAAAATGAACACTGGTTCTTTATTTTATTGTATCTTTTTTCCATTCTAATTCTGAAATTCAGTAAGTATATCTTTCTTATTTTCATTTCAGATGGAAGGACACGATTCTCGCAGATTTTCGGCTTCAGCGCCGTTGCCAAAAGATATGATAGAATATCTGAGACGGTCGATGGAACGTGACTTGCAATTTGATCCGCCATACGTTTTTGTGGTTTTTGGAGCATCGGTGAGTGGTGGTGTTCGCGTGATTCTCAGAAAAAAATAAAAATAAAATACAGGGAGACTTGGCGAAAAAGAAGATTTATCCAACACTCTGGTGGTTGTTCCGTGATAATTTGTTGCCAGCAAATATCAAATTCGTTGGTTATGCAAGATCAGACTTGACGGTTGAAAAATTGAGAGGTTCTTTTGAAAAGTTCTGTAAAGTTCGAGATGATGAAAAGGAAATGTTCGAAAAATTCATCAAGCTTTGCTTCTATGTACAGGTATGGAATTGGAAAAATCATACAAATTTTTATTTTTTTTGGATAAATCCAACCTTTGTCTCATGCTAATGAACTGCATGCAAGTATTCTAAAGTTCTACACTTCTCGTGTTTTCAGGGCAAGTATGATACTTCAGATGGTTTTAAAAAGCTTCAAGAATTTATCGACAACTTCCAGAAAGCTAGCAATAATCGTAAGAAAGATTATTTTCTTGAAAATTCAAAAAAAAAAACATGGTTTACAGAACCCGTCAATAGATTGTACTACTTGGCACTACCACCTTCAGTTTTCAATACGGTTAGCACAGAATTGAAGGAAAACTGTATGGATAGAGGGTAATTAGCAGTGAATCTTATTATATTTCAAAAAAGTAAGAATTTTAGTGACTCTTGGACCAGAGTTATCATCGAAAAACCATTTGGACATGACTTGAAATCGTCGTGTGAATTGTCGAATCATTTGGCAAAGCTGTTTAGAGAAGACCAAATCTATCGAATCGATCATTACCTTGGCAAAGAAATGGTCCAAAATTTGATGGTTTTGAGATTCGGAAACAGAATTCTCTCACCGTCGTGGAATCGAGATCATATCGCATCGGTGATGATCTCGTTTAAAGAGGACTTCGGAACTGGTGGAAGAGCTGGATATTTCGACACAGCTGGAATTATTCGTGATGTTTTGCAGAATCATTTGATGCAGATTTTGACGCTGTTTGCGATGGAGAAACCTGCGAGTTTGAATGCTGAAGATATTCGCGATGAGAAAGTGAAAGTTTTGAAAGCTGCTAAAATTGTGGAATTGAAAGACGTTGTTGTTGGGCAGTATGTTGCAAATCCGGAATGCTCACGTAAGATTTCATGAAATTCTTAATTTCTAAGGATCAATATTTTTATTCTTTTGGATTTATTACTGTAAAATACCTAAATCTATTCATATTAATTATATGTACTTGCAATGTCCTTAAATGGTGATTATGCATTGATTTAGACCATTTCCAGAAAAATTAAGAGATTTTTAATTCAAAATTTTGTTTTTAAAATGTTACCCTTTTGTTAGTCAACTCTTAATCTTTTTCATCGTTTAATTTAATTTTTTTAGACCCAGAAGCATCTCAAGGTTACAAAGATGATGAATCAGTCCCAGCAGACTCAATCACACCAACATATGCACTGGCAGTTATTCATATTAACAATGAACGATGGGAAGGAGTTCCATTCTTCTTAAGATGTGGAAAAGGTATGAAACAGTCTTTAAGTCTTTAAAAGGATATAAAAACTTTCAGCATTGAATGAAAAGAAAGCAGAGGTACGTATTCAATTCAAAGAAGTTAGCGGGGATATCTATCCAGCCGGAGAATTGAAAAGAAGTGAATTGGTCATGAGAGTTCAACCAAATGAAGCAGTTTACATGAAATTGATGACCAAAAAACCAGGAATGGGATTTGGTGTCGAGGAAACAGAGCTCGATTTGACTTATAATCATCGTTATAAGGTTTGATTAATCGTTAAAAAAACATTATTTTTAAAAATCCACTTTTTAAGGAAGTACGCCTCCCGGATGCTTACGAACGTCTATTCCTTGAAGTCTTCATGGGATCACAAATCAATTTCGTCCGTACTGATGAATTAGAACAAGCCTGGCGAATTTTGACACCAGTGCTTGAACAATTGGAGAAGCAAAGAATCGCGCCGGTACCATACAAGTTTGGAAGTCGTGGACCAACTGAAGGAGACGAATTAATGAAGAAATATGGATTCGTTTTCACCGGAACGTATAAATGGGTCGCACCAAAACTTTAAGAATTTGCAGCTTTTTTAAAAATGTAGATTAAAAAATATTTCTGAGACTAATCGTATATAATATTTAGCTTAACCTTTTGTAAAATGTATCGATTTTCTGAATGAATATAAGAGACATTGTCAAGTGATATTTAAAATCGAGATTTTATTAAAACTTCAGAAAAAAACATCAACGACTAGTTGTAGTCTTCTTCCTTTTCGTTTTCCGGTCCTTTGACGGGTTCTTTTCCTTTGACCATTCGCAACCCTCATTGATCTGAAAATGTAATATATATCTTTCGGGAGCTCCCACAATTAAATCCTTACAAGCGGTGCAATTTCCTCTTTTATTCTGACTCCTTGTTCTTTTTTCTCTTCAACTTTCACTTTTTCGCCACTTATGATATCTTTCGACAATTTCTCTTTCTCATTGGTTTGACATTTTTTCGCCAATGGCACCTTTTTCTTTTCCTCTTCATCGGTTATTAGAGCTGCCACTTTTTTCGTAATATCCGCATATTTCTTTAAAATATGATCGATACTATCCTTTTTCAGAATTTTTCGATCAATCAGGAGCTGTAAGATGCAAACGAGAAGAAAAATATACTGAAGTTGGCTTTGAATGGAACCCAATCTGTAAAAAAATCCAGTTTTTCACAAACTTTTTTGAGATTCTATTAAATTCACCTCATTCTTCTTAATTCTTTCAAAATATCGCTCAGCTCTACCGTTGAATCTTCTTTTATCATTTCAAGACCTAAATGAATTCCAACAAAGGTTGATGTCCTCCCAACTCCGGCTGAACAATGTACCACCATTGGGCTATTTTCAGCTTTTGATCTTGCGGTATTATATAATTTTGTGATTGGAATCGGATCAATTGGGGCGATTTGGTCATGCCAATCGTAGTACCAGTAGTGATGGACAATGTGCTTTTCTTTGGAGTCTCTGGAAAAGTAACTGAAGATACTAAAAACAAAAACAAAAATTGTATTTTTAGTAAAACAATTTAATAAAAAGGATCGGCTCCATTCAAATAATTGTTCTTCGCGCCAAAGCCAACCGCATCACTTTAACATTAATAAGTGAAGCTATATTTTTAAGATTATCAAAAAAATCGAATTTTAGTCGGAATTCAAACATTATCTCTTCAAGCTTTTCAGAAAATTTCCAATTGCATTCAACTGTTATAACTACCAATTTTATGGCTCAGAAACGTGCAGGGATGGCCGAGCGGTCTAAGGCGCCAGACTCAAGCGAATGCAACCGCTTGCCTCAAGTTCGAGGTCTTCTGGGTGTTCTGGTACTCGTATGGGTGCGTGGGTTCGAATCCCACTTCCTGCAGAAAGTTTTTTTAAAAACTTACTTTTTCCGCACCTGAATAACTGTATACTTCACCGGATTGAAGGGCTCTGTTGTTTTCTCAATCACTTTCAATTGATAATCACCGAAATCTTTTTCGCCGTCTTTTATGAAATATTTTGTACACTTTTCTGTACCATCTTCCACCACTCCACACAGCATCACAATCACATTACATTTTTCCGTAAAGACCATGTGCCAAAAATCGTTAGTTGTTGATTTTAGCGGACCTTGTGTTGAAATAAACTTTGTTTTATCTGGCATTATCATCCAAGAAGCGTGAATATAATCATTTGATGGTGAACGATCTTTGAGAATTACTCGATTTTCATCGGCACAAAGAATTGACTTGTACCTAAAACTAAAGGATTGTTCAGATCTGCAGATCGTGTCTTTACCTATTTTTATCGACGTTTTTTTCACTAATCGCTGTTGAATATTTTTTAGGCTTCCACTCTTTATGATCCCGAAAATCTTGAGTTAACACACTTATTCTCTGAATTTCTCTCTTTTTTGATATTAAAAAAATAATCAATCTAATTACAGCTGTTTTAAGAATTCTGCGGCCCCAAATGCCACAATTTTCATCTCGATCCTCTTCCCGGAGTCGTTGAGTTGTTTGCACTTCTACGGACCCGTCTCTATCACACATATTCAAATTTTTTGTTAAATTTGTTGTTCCAACGATATGGTTTTGCTTCTGAAAAACTTGGTGTAAAATTATATCTGAAAATTTTACCATTGTTATTTACTTGTTGTTGTATATTTGATGAGAAGCGATTAGAAAATGAAATAATTCTTCATTTGTTTTTATTTCGGTCGAGTTTTTTGGAAAAAGTTGGAGTTCACGTTTCGTTTTTACATTTTTGTAAACATCGCTCAACAGAGATTTTTCCGATGAATCTGCAAAATGCAATTTTTAAACAATCCAAAAAGATTAGTGGGTACTTATAGCTCCAACATTTTCTAATTTCTATTATTATTTCATTTTTGAGTAAGAATGCATTTTATCGTAATTTAACGACATTTTTTCATCAGCCTCTTATCAAATAAAAATTTCAATTACAAATTGAACTCAATTGAGTGCATTACTTTTAAAAATGGTTGAAAACCTACACTTCCATGTGAATCAAATTCCAAGTATTCCATCTATTATCCTTTTTGGTATTCAACAAATGATGATTTGTCTTTCAATGCTTCTTGTCATTCCCTATTACATGTCTAATATGGTTTGTGCTGGTTCAAAAACCATTGTCTTACGGGTTCAAATGATCTCGGCAACTTTTGTCGTTTCCGGAATTGCTACTATTCTTCAGTCGACTTGTGGACTTCGTCTCTCTATTTTACATGGTCCATCATTCGCCTTTCTTCCGGCTTTGCATACATTCCAGAATAACTTTCCATGTGATGCTGAAACTGATACAACTCAATGGGAAGATAAACTACAATTGGTATGTTTGAAATAATGCGGGAGTTTCCGACTGTTTATAAAACTATTTGCAGATTTCAGGAAGTTGTCTAGTCGCAGTCCTAGTGATGCCATTCCTTGGATTGACTGGTCTAATTGGACATATTTCTAAATTTATTGGGCCTATTTCAATTGTTCCAATGATTATACTTTTAACAATTAGTGCAGTACCTGATGTTGAACAAAAAATGGCTCTGCATTGGATTTCTGTAGTGTAATTCGATCGAACATTGTTCAAAAATTTCTCAATTTTTCAGAGAATTTGTATTACTTATATTCTTTATAATTATTCTGGAAGACGCAAGAATTCCAGTTCCGTTATTTTCATGGAAAACTAAGAAGTTCTATATTTCACGACAACGCATATTCAGTCAATTCCCGGTGACAATAGACCGCGCCAATAATAATAAAAAATATTTTAAAAGTTTAGTATCTACTCGGAATTGCCATCGCTTGGATAATTTGTCTAATACTCACTACAACCAATGCTCTCTCACCATCTAGTCCGGCTCGTACAGATCATAATGATAGTTTGACCGTACTATCGAATACTCCATGGGTTCAAGTTCCATTACCAGGAAGATATGGGAAGCCGAAATTGAATGTCGCGTTGGTTTGTGGTTTTGTAGCGTCGTGTTTTGCAGCAATGGTGGAAAGTATTGGAGATTATAGTAAGTTATATTTTAAAGACAGTCCAACAGTTATCAGAATAGTTTTAAACTTGGGAAAAATGAGCGAATGACCTTTAAAAAAAATAGAAAAGTTTAATTAGATGATTTTTTCCAGACATGTGTGCAAAAATCTCCCAACAATCAAAACCACCTTCATCCAGTATTAACCGCGCATTCGTTGTCGAAGGAATCGGATGCATTCTCGCCGCTACAATGGGAATCGGGACAGGAATTGTCACCTATGCTGAAAACATTGCAATCATGTCTGTAACCAAAGTAACAAGTAGAATAACAATGCAAATTGCTGGAATATTTCTAATAATTTCGGGTGTTGTGACAAAATTTGCCGCAGTTTTAGCACTGATCCCTGAACCCATTATCGGCGGTGTTTTCGCGATCGGTGTGTCGTTGGTTAATGGGGTTTCATTGAGAAATCTGCAGACTGTTGATTTGAAATTGTCACGAAATCTGACAATTATGGGAATATCTATAATAATGGGATTGACAGTTGGTTTACATTTTGAACAACATCCGGTTGAGATTGGAAATGAAACATTGAATCAAGTTTTTGGAACCCTTTTGACAACTCGAATGCTGATCGGTGGACTCATTGCTTTTGTTCTAGACAATGTATCTCCTGGAGCAACAAGAGAGCAACGTGGATTTGTAGTAGACATTAATTCTGAAAATATTCCTGTATCGATGAATGGCTATATATTTCCAAGCTTTTTTAATAGGTTTAGTATGTATTCGAGTATTTAAAAAAACATATTCCTTGCAGATTTCTACTGAAAATACCTGGTGTTACATATTTGCCAATTTTACCATCTAGAAAGGAAATTGAGGAAATTGAAATGGAACGAAGTGCGGAGAAGAAGATAGCAATTATTCATGTTTGAAAAAGTGATCTCTATATATATTACCGAAAATATAATTTTTTTTTTCAAATTTCAAATTTTAAAAATAAAATTGTACAAAATAAGCGAAAAATCATTAGGTGGTGGTATTGCGATTACTGCTTAATTTTACAATAGTTCACTAAAGCCAATATCTAAGGTTTAGAAAATTAAAGATAGTATACCACTAAAATGTTGGTTGAACGCACACCATGACGCGGTATTGAGTACAAACGCTCTTTCAATTTAATACGTCTGTTGCTCCAGATTTGATGCAATAAAAATGTTGTTTTTTTCTTTTTTATCGGTTTTCAAATAAAAACAAAACATAAATATTCGTTCCTGCTAATTTGGAAAGTGCATCATTGTTTCATCTTCACCCTTTCGAAAAACCTTCACTTTTTTTGAAGATTCTAATCTCCGCCAACAATCCGAAATGGCTAGTATCTCCCTAACCGTCCAGAACGGCACCCGAAGATAGCTTCTTCTTTGTTTTTTTCTGGAGAATCTTTTTTATTGATTTTTCCCTCATAATAATCATAAAACACTGCAATTAGCATGAATATTCCACGTGTTCGTCGTACGCGAAATCGTCTAATAATCATGTGCATATTTTTTGCTTGTCTCACATCTTTGTATATTTTGTTGCTGAAAATTAAAAGGATGATACATTTGACACAAATGGAAGAGAATTCCGTGCATTCGGCGATTATTAATGATATGTTTATTTATAATTCGAGTTTTTCGAAAAGTGATGGGAAGAATCAGATGAAGTTTGTGACGACTAGTAGGATTACGAATTTTTATTTGCCGATGACTTGTGAATCGAATGATGGGTATAATGAGGTGAAGTCTAATATTACGTAAGTTATTTTTTAAAAAGTGAGAAAATATTATCCTTTAAATTTTGGAACCAAACAAACTGACTTCCGTCAATTTTGCAAATCGTTTGCAAATCGTTTGCAAATGGTTGGATTAGAATCCTTTTTACAAAATAAAAATTAAATGAATCGGAAGCTAAATCTGACTCAAAATTTTGAACCAAACATTTCAATTTAAAGGAGGGCTTTACGAGATAATAAATGAACCTTAAATGAAAATAGACTTCATGCTCATTCCAAATCTGTATTTAAAATGTTCTAAAACCATCTAGAAGCCGAGAAAACGCGCCTCAAAACAATGGCCTAGAAAAAGTGTCGACCTGGCCGAACTTTTTCCTATGAGCTTTTTCCGTGTTTCGTTAACAAATAGTTATGAAGAATGCTTATATTAGTCCTTTTTTATTTTTTTCATTTTAATTTATGTTTCTTTTTAATTTTTTTTGTTTTTTCATGATTGCGGACTAGTTTACGCCGGTGGCCTTTTTTTCTAGGCCATTTTTTGAGACGCGTTTTCTTGGCTTCTATGTGGTTTTAGAAAATTTTAAAAACATATTTGGAATGAGTCTGAAGCCTATTTTCATCCCATATGCATTCATTATCTTCGCAAAGCCCTCCTTTTAAAAAATATGGATGAAGAAGTATAGTTAACTTTCAATAGAGACCTTACTTGAAATGTTTTCCTGAAATATTCATCAGCGTATTTTAGATAATTTAAAAATAAGGTGTAAACGACTTTCACCCCCTCCCCCTCCATCCGTTTTTCAAAATTAATTAATATATTTTCAGGATCACAAAAATCGGCGAATCACTAGTTCTTGGAAGTTGTGATGTTGTTGAAGACCCATTGTATATGTCTCTCCTATTAGACGATTTTTCTTTGCAGGTTTTTGTTTTTTATATTACAAAATAAATACATTTTTCAGATAGACATTCCTGACCCTTTATCATCTGATTCCAAAAATGATCACAAAGAAGAGCATGTTGTGTGCATGTCTCATCTGGTGCTTTACGAAGATGGAGCAACATTATTGTCACTCTTAAAGCATTTCAAAAATAACGTTTCAAAAATTTATATCTATGCAGCAAGTATTAGGTTTTTCCTAACTTTTACTTTCTTTTTAACGAATTGCTCTTTCAGCGATAATCTCTATAAACTTCTATACGAATACTCGGATAAAATCGAACTAGTGCCATGGAAACTTCCACAAACTCGCAAGCACGATGATTTTGATAAGCTGAAATTAGACGCCAATTTTACACAAGCAGCAGCAGAAGGAAGTTTAACCCACTGTTTTTTGAAACATGCACCGGTTGTCAAACAAATGACTCTAGTTGACCTAGCGACATTGAGATTTAATTCAGTTTCATTGAAACCAGATTATCAATTGAGTGAGAATGTCAGTGCATTGATTACTAAAGAATGGAAGATTGAGAAGTTGAATACTTTTCGAGTTTCAGTGAATTCGCGTGAGTCATTTTTGTTTTCTTCTTTGAAATTTTATTGCGAAAGATGTTTAAAAAATTTTTCTTCCTCGTGTGTTCTTCTATATTCCGGTATTTTACCAATTTTTCGAAATTAGTCCCATTGTCAGTAAAATAGGAATTAGATCGTTTTCGTAAACTCGTGTATTCTAACTTCATATTGTCAACTTAAAATTTTTGGATCATCCATTTTCTATTAAAAGACCGCAGCGCAACCGCTCGCAGGTAAAAATAGCATGACTTTGTGAGAGACTTAGATTTTCTGGATAGGTCAAAACCAACTTGCATGATCAAGAATATTTGAGTTTACAATAAATATTGGTAATCCTGGTTGACTTCTAAAAAACGAGGAAGTCATGAAACGAGGAAGTCAACATTCACAAAAGACATTAAAAGAATTGTATTTTCCATTTTTTTCCAGAAAATGACGTGGTGCTCAACGAAAAATGTTTTGTTCGTCTAGACACAGTAACTAGAAATTGGGAACAAGAATGTGGTGATTTGATGAACCCAGACTTAAAAACGGTGATACCACAAGTTTTATTCGAAGAAATCCTTTTTTTCTTCAGACCGCTTCATCTAGATCGATATACATCCCAAAAGTAATACAATATGAGAATTTGAGTGTGTATGAAGATGCCCTAGGAAGGTGTACATCATATAAAGCAACGATTGAAGATAGGCAAAAATTTATGAAATTTGAGTTTGAACTCGAGAATCGGGTTTCATCAGAAGTTTGTGAGATTGAACTTTTACGTGATGATTTCAAGTGTCGGGTGGCAATGGATTATAATAAGAAGATGTTTAGGCGTCGAACACGGCTGATGATAACGAATAAGAGGGCTTTTTTGAAGTTTCATAATGGTTGTCATTTATAATAAAGTTTTTGAAAAAGAAAACTATTTGTATTTTGATTGTTCTCCGATTATTGCCTCGTCATTATTTTATTTTTTTTTTATTTTCTTCTCGATATTTGGCATGGAAAACATTATTTGAAAATTCCTTCCGTAGTTCCTTAAATATATGGAACATTTGTTTGTTTTGTACATTTGATTGTGGAACCAAAAGTTGAGCATCTTTGCCAAATATTTAATTGAAACGTGATTTCTAATGACTTCTTTTTGAATTTGTCCTTGGTCCCGACAATGTATTCCAATAAAAGTGAGGGAGGCGAGCCAAAGTCCAAAAGCCTAACTGCGTAATTTTCGAATGTTTCTTCTGATCAAGATCATAAATATAAACATTTTTATAAGTTTCTAAAAGGTTTCCGAAAGCGGAAAAAAATCCAGTGACACTGTTTTCCTGACATAATTATAATTAACACCTTGATTTGAAAATTAAGCGTTTACGCTTTCGCTTCTCTTAAAGTCAGTTTTATCCTGTGATGCGCTTACAACTTGCTTTGCCAACGGATAATTGATTTTTTTTATTGATTTTTTTTTCTTCGTAAATGACCAGATGAGACATGCACACAACATGCTCTTCAGAATAATTGATTTTTTTTTCGAGAAAAAATCGACCTTTCGAGAAAAAATCGACCGAAAAAATCGACCCCTCAAAGTACATATGAACTTAGAGGACAACATACGAAATGAAAAATATTATAATAAGCTGTAATTTGATGAAATATCATTGACATTGAGGGAATTTTTGCAGACGATATCTTCTAACCAGGAGTTGCGTGCCACGGCAGCACAACACCTGGACTGCGGCTCGCCTTCAGCCTCGCTTTCCAACACGCCTCCGGCGTGCCCCTTTTGTTACATTCGCCCCAAATAAAGATTACATATTATGGAATTTCAAATGGTATTCCAAACAAGGTTACCTAACTTTTCTTTGGAATCCGGAGTTAGTTGTTCGTTTACCATTTCTTTGTATTTCGCTCTATTTAACCTAAACTCATCCTAATTTCCTAATAATAGCTTATCTACGGTTCGCCTCCTTCGGCGTGATACTTCACTTTCAGTTATTTGGCGATTTCACACCTTTTGATCACCAGTTGTCGGGACCAAAATATCTTGATCGAAAAGTATTGAAAAGAGGTTGATACAATCTTCTTTACTCTAGATTTTTGCTTTTGGTAGATCACATAAGAACGACGATTTTCATTGAATAATTTCTTAAAGAATGAAATCTCAACTCAGAAATGACAACAAATAATTTTGACCGATTTTTTTACTTTTTCTTTTGTGAAATTTTTACAAAAAAATGAAAATCCGCAAAAAATTCATCGTCTTTCGGTGGTCTACCGGTTAAGTAATTATTTCTTTACGTGAACCGATGCGAGTTCAATTCGAATTCCGGAATTCCTTTCCTCATATAGGAGGTATACCTCTTAATTTACTGTAAAAAAGTCCACACTATTGTACCATTATTCAAATTGTTTATCTATGTCAAACAAAGACTGGTTGAATACTCTTACAGATACAAAACGTTTAAACATCTAGTTCAGTGAGTACTTCCTTTTTTTAAATGTTATTCGTTATGTTATGTTTTGTGGAACTTTGATGATGAAATAAATAAATAAATAAAATACACACTAAAAAAAGAGCCCCGCCTCCTTATCCAGTTATAAAATAAGTATTACCCAGTTATATAATAGGATTACCCAGTTATATAATAGGACCTCCCAGTAATAGGATTTATTTTTAAAAAACCAGAAAAAAAAGTTGTTAAACCAGGAAAAAAACAACGTTTTTTGCTGTCTAGACAGAAAAAACGCCCACTGTTTGGTATTTAAAAAGGTCAAAACAATTAGTTGCACAATATGTTCTAATTTTTACCTTTTTTAAAGGATGAAAAACTGTTTTAACTGCTTCCAGATGTCTTCAAAAACTGTACCATTTCTAAACAAGGTGGCTCTTGTCACGGGTTCTTCTAGTGGAATTGGGAGAGCTACTGCGATTCTTTTAGCCAAAGGTGGAGCAAAAGTTGTGATCACTGGAAGATCACACGAAGGTGTTCAACAGACTGTCCGTCTCTGTCGAGAAGCTGGAGCGGATCCTAAGAATCTATTGGACGTTTTGGGGGATTTATTGGATGATAACTTTTTGGAGCAGCTTGTTGAGAAAACAATCAATAAATTTGGAAGACTCGATATTTTGGTCAATAATGCTGGGACTTTGGAACTTGACCCAACTGGTAAAGAGGGCTGGGAAATGTCACTTGATGTCATGGATCGCTCGATGAAGTCGAATTTCACATCGTTAGTTTATTTGTTTTTGAAGTATGTAACATCTAGGATGTTTTCAGAGTATTATCGTTGACTCAAAAAGCCATCCCTTACCTTATCAAACAAAGAGGAGATATTGTGAATGTTTCAACTTTTATATCATCTGGACCTATTGGAGTTGCATCGATGCCTTATTATGCAGTGTCAAAAGCTGCATTAGATCAAATGAGCCGATCAATGGCGCATGAATATATTTTGAAAGGAGTTAGAGTTAATACCGTAAAGTGAGATTTTTTGATTTATTGAAGAGGGATTATTCGGAACCTATGAAACTATATCAAGCAAATTCAATACTCAATATGAGATGAAGACAAATTTCGTTTTCAGCAGTTACAGAGAACGCAAAAAAGCATGAACATAGAACCATGTGTTGCTTGGTACATAGAAAGTTGATAAAAATTGATAGGAATCATGAGAGTTGAAATTTTCTTTAATTCGGAGCAAATTTGTCATTTCCGTAAACTACTTTTTTTAGGGAAAAAAACACTGTAAAAAGTGTGAAATACAGTTTGGTGAATTCAACGCATCAAGTTTAAAAACCATAATATTCCAGCCCTGGCCTCGTTTCAACATCATTCTTTTCACGTCTTGGCGTCGGTGATGAAAAAGCCCGCAAAATGGAACAGTATATTGCGAGCAAACGGGAATTTATACCATTGGGACGGACGTCATCAGCAGAGGATGTTGCCGAAGTTATCATTTTCTTGGCGGATAGAAAAAAGTCGGAATGTATTGTCGGACAATCAATTGTTATTGATGGTGGATCGAGACTTTGTTGCAATGTTGACATGTCCGATTTTAAGGAGCATATGAGTTAATAAGTTGATTTTTGGAAAATGTGTTATTTCTATCTTCGCTTTCTATTTTATCTCGAACCACTAAAAATTTCGCATTTTATGTGTTAAAATCGTTTCATTTTTTTAAATTTGAAAAATAAACAATTTTAAAGGCAGCTTGTCAGATAATACGATCTTAATTTAAGACGAAAAATCAAAATATGAATGGAAGGCCAGAAAGTCCAAAAAACAAAAAATATATTTAGCCACATTGAAATAACTGTGTTTCGCGCCAAGTCTGACCGCGTTGCAGGGACAACGACCGCACGGACATGAGCGCATTCAAATTTTGTTTTTTGCAACTTTGGACCGCTGCTGTGAGTCGTGTATTTATCTATTTTTGTTTCGCGTAAATTGCATTTTACAAGTGGTATAAAACTGTAATTTTTGAAATATTAATTAGGTAGGGTCAAATTAACTGATACACTATCTTTAAGATTTTCTGAATAGAATTATACTAGTTTGAAATTTAAAAACAACGCGAAAAGGACGAATGTTCGCGCAGTCTGCTCACTTGAGTCCACGAAAAAAATCGAATGCATTTTATTTATGCGGCAGGAAAAGTGACCCGTTGGTTTATATTTTCTGCGTGTTCTCTTGCCGTCTACACATTTCTCTTCTTCCTTTTTCCTCGTCAACATATATGCAAAGCTTTTCTTGTATAGGAAAAATATATAGTTCCTATATGGTTCATTCATTGCCTTATCAAAGATCCCTTTTTTTGAAAGGTGTGTCTTCGATCATTCCTACAATTTTTCATTTTTCGAAGACAGTTGTGTTGTTTCTTGTTGTTCCCTGTTATGAATTAAAATATTAGTCGTTACTTCTTTGTGTAATTTCTTATTAGAAAAATTAATTAATTTTAAAAAATGGCATATAATTGAAAAAAAACCGTTTTTTATTTACAAAATAATTTTCCAACAAAAAAACTCATAAAATATAACAACACCAAAAATCAAAAAAAAATTTGACTTTACGACTGATAATAAACAATTTTTTAAAAGATGTGACTAACTAAACACCGTTTTTTAACAAGAATCCGTACGGATAATAATTTGTAGACCGTTTTTATTTTATTTTTTATGCGCGTCCTATGAACTGGCACACAGCCAGCACACCTTCCCCAAACCAACTCACAAACGATAACAACCACACAACCTGATCAGTTCATAGACGCGCGCGTATGAAAAAATCTTATGGAACAGTTATTCGATTTTTTGTTAATTAATTCACAATATTGCCATTTTCTAGATTTTAAAACGTCGAGTTCCTTTGAAAAAAGTTTCCAATATTTCGAGAATTCTCTTTTTTTAGTCTAGAGATCGGTTGGAACAGTAATTCTTATCAAAAAATCCAACCCGTTTAATAATAAAACAAAAGATCTTAAAAAATCACCTGACAATAGAGAATTGATATCTTCCTTTCTCTCTCGTTCTCAATCACTGATCTGCGTGTTTGTTCTTATAACGTTTATTCTTATATTTTTTCTTTCGAATTCGCAGCCTCTCTTCATTTTCCAAAACAATTAAAAACGTTTTTTCACCGGACAATTTTTTATTGTTGTTGTCTTATCGCTTTCTTTTTAATTTTTTGAAAAATGTGTTAAATTTCAGACAATGACTGAAAACATTGGCGTTACCAGATTCCGTGAATATCTTCGCGTAAATACTGAACAACCAAAGCCGGATTATGGTGAGTAAACAGTTTTGAAAAATGTACTTTGATTCTCTCGAAAATGTTGGAATTTATTACATCAGCCATTTTTTTTTATCTTTGTTCCTTTTTGCAGGCGCCTGTCGTGACTTTCTTTTCAAATATGCGGATGAATTGGGTATTGAAAGAACATCTGTGGAGGTTAAATAATAATAAAAAGGGATGTTTTTTAATGAAAGCATTTACAGACGATTCCAGGAGTCAACTTCGTGATAATGACGATTCCCGGAACGAATCCAGAATTAAAGTCAATAATGCTTTATTCGCACACAGACGTTGTTCCAACATTCCCAGAACATTGGAAATATCCACCATACTCGGCACATAAAGATGAAGATGGAAATATCTTTGCTCGTGGAGCTCAGGACATGAAATGTGTTGGTGTTCAATACATGGAAGCGATTCGAAACTGGTTCCAAAGGGGTGTTAAACAATGGCCAAGAACTATTCATCTCCTTTGGGGGCCTGGTAAATTGTTTTATTAAAATTAATATTCAAGGAGTGTGTTTGTAGATGAGGAAATTGGTGGTGTTAATGGAATGAAAGGCTTCAACACAACCGACGATTTCAAAAAGTTAAACATTGAGTTTTCGTTAGATGAAGGAATCGCCAGTGAGGACGATATCTACAAAGTTTTCTATGCTGAAAGAATTCCGTGGTGTAAGACATTCGTTTTTTAAAATATCTATCTTCATTTTTTTTGCAGGGATCAAAGTAACACTGCCCGGAAATCCTGGTCACGGATCGAAGTTTATTCAAGGGACTGCTATTGAAAAATTGGTATTCGATTTTTTTTTCGCAAACTCAAAATTATAATAATATTTTATTTCAGCAAAAGCTTATCGCTGGAGTTTCAGAGTTCAGGGATGAACAAAAAGCGCTTCTTGATTCAAATCCTGACCTTACAATTGGAGATGTAACAACTTCTAACCTCACGATTATCAACGGAGGAGTTCAAGTTAATGTTGTTCCTGAGAAGTTTGAAGCATGTAAGTTTTGTTAAAGTCTGATAGATTATTAAAAACAAATTCTAAAAAATCAAACTGCACAAAACTAAAAGATATTCGACTCTCTCTAATCGTTCTCCGTTCTTTATTGATTTTTATATCTGAGTACAATAAGTCAACTTAAACACATTTTTTCCACGAAAATAATTAGTCCCAAAATTAACGGAAATGCGTAAAGATAAAATTAAAAACCAGATTCAAATTTTCCTCTATTGCTTTCTGAATTCTGTTGAAATCTAACGAAAAATCAATCTGAAACTCAATATTCAAGTTGAAATTAAGCAGTTGTTGAATCTTAAACAGCTTATTATAATTATTGTCAAAGGAGGACTTTACGGAAATAATGAATGTACCTGACATAAAAATAGACTTCGTACTCATTTCAAATCTGTTTTTAAAATTTTCTTAAACCACCTAGAAGCCGAGAAAACACGCCTCAAAACAATGACCTAGAAAAATTGTCCACCGGTGAAAACTAGTCCGCAGGCATGAAAAATCCAAAAAAAAAAATGAAAAACATAAATTTAAATGAAAAAACATGAAAAAAGAACTAATATAAGTATTCTGCATAACTATTTATTAACGAAATACGAAAAATGCTCATAGGAAACAGTTCGGCAGGTAGCCACTTTTTCTAGGCCATTGTTTTGAAGCTCATTTCCTCGGTTTCTAGGTGGTTTTAAAAAATTTTAAAAAACAGATTTGGAATGAGAATGAAGTCTATTTTCATTTAAGGTACATTTATTATCTCCGTAAAGCCCCTTTAAATAATAAAAGGGTTGTTAAAAAATAAACTGAAACATTTCCCTTGTTAAAGTTTCCAAATTTAAAAGTTCCGAAAGCTGTATCCCTTCGATTAACAAATTCTCTTGTTTTTCTTTCAGTTATTGATGTCCGTGTAACTCCTCTTCAAAACCTTGACGACGTCAAGGCCAGAATCGATAAATGGGTAGAAGATGCCGGCGAAGGAGCAACTTATGAGTTTTTACAGGTAATATTTGTTCATTTCCCTGCATTTCCCGTAGATTGGGTATCTCACACGACTAACCAAAGCGGTAAGGGTAAAATCAATAAGTTTTGCTTCATTCACCCCCATAAGTGTCCGCTGTCCCATGTCCAAAAATTTTCAGTCTTCTAATCCGGAGGATAGCGCAACATACGAGTACAGTCATGTAAGTTTTGCCGTTGTTGTTTCGTGAAGGTATCTCGATTTTTTTTGTTCCTTTGTTGGAAATTTTAATGCTTATTCATACTTCAAATTATACAAAAACACTTATATGCTTTTTTGATTAAACTAATAATTTAAAATGTATAAATTTTCTAGTATTCTGGATTGAAATTGATAACTCCACATACGAGAGAAGATCCATTTTGGACTGCTGTTGAAGATTCACTAAATGCAGAGTATGTATCTGAAAAATGAATTAAAGGTGTTTGAAATTATGAATTTTCAGAAACTGTAGCTTCAAAAAAGAGATCTTCATCGGCGCAACGGATTCGCGATTCATCAGAGCGGTATGTTTATAATCGAATCAGAAACTGTGTTTTTTTCAATCTCCGTTCATTTTGTAGCAAGGTGTAAAAGCGATTGGATTCTCTCCAATGATCAACACTCCATCACTGCTTCATGATCATAATGAATTCCTCAATGAGAAAGTTTTCTTAAGAGGTACTAAAGATTCGTTTTTTTTTTTGATTTCCGAATCCAAAAGAAAAAATTGATGTTTTGCAGGTGTTGAAATTTATGAGACTCTCATCAACAATATTGCAAACGTTGGAAAATAGATTTGATTAATTATTGTACTATGCGCCTCGTTTTTTTTTAGATTTTCGTTATTATTGGTGTTCTCTGTGATATTTTCCTACTAATGTACCTAAGACTTTCTTTTTTCTTAAAGTATTTCTTTTGAAACAATAAATTGATCTTTTTTTTAATGAGAAAATTTTTCACACATCCAAAAGATTTTTTGGTTGAATTATTTAGTATTTATGTAGCTAAAGAAAAAATTAACAATGCCTAGAAAATTGTTTTGCTTGAAAAATTCAGGCTAGTTTTTTACTACTTTTTCTTTTTTTTTTTAAATTTTAACTCAGAAATCGGAATCTCAAAACATCTGGACTACTTCAACGATTTTTTCATCTACAAGCATATTAAAAAAAAGAAAAAGAAATTAAACTATGTAAGTTAAAAGTTTAGGCTAAATCCAAACTAAGCAAAATGAGAAAGGCGAAAGGTGAAAGGCAAAATGCATTCATTTTTAATGAAAAAAAACATCGAAAAACATTCAAAATTGAAAATAACTCGCCGAAATAAAAAAATAAAGTGAGAACGACCCAGAGCGGGGGTTCAAATGTTTAATTTTTCGACTTTGGTCGGCATTGAACGTTTGACGCCGGGATTTTTTATGGTAAACGTTGTATTTTGTCCAATTAGAAGGAGTTTTACAATAAAATCCATATGGGGGTTAAAATAACAGATCCCCTGTCTTTAATGAATTTAACAGAAAATATCTCGGGCGCTCATTCATCCAAAATGGCTCCGAAAAAGAGCGGAAAACAGGAGATAGTACTGCAAATTCCATAGGAAATTTCTGTCAGCTATTAACTTTTCAGAAAAAAGGTTAAATTTCTAATTATTTACAAATGTTATACAGTTTTAGCAATTAATCAGATGTGTTGGCTGTATTTGTTATTGTTCATTTCAAACATTCTGATATTTTTAAATGTCGTCGGTACAACCCGACCTCAAGCTACGTATACCAATGGTGTTCGCAAGTTTCCAACGCGGCAAAAAAACTAATCATAATTTTTGGTTCAGCTTCAGCTTCAAATTTAGACCGTTAAGAAAAAAAATGTAATAAAATGTGGAAAATGATATTAAATTTTAAAAAACCTAGGCTCTGTCGTTTCGACTCCATTTCAATACGACATAAGGAGCGAGTCTATATAGCTGGGACTCTCTCTTTAAAAATGTTGTTGAGGTCGCCTAGAAGATTAGGCCCGTGTTGAAATAAGTGTCACACTGACTTTAAGTTCTCCTATGATTTTTAGGATAATTGATATTTTTATAAGATAGAATAATTTAGAAGTGAAGAGAGCCCAAAAACGTTTTTTTTTTTCTCAGCGGAACTTGTGCAAAACGATTTTATTTATCAATTTCTACTGTTTCACCAATTCCGTGTACCCAGCTGTATATATGTATGAAACAATGAACATAAAAGTTTATGAAACCTTTTTCATTTTCTACTATGAGTGCAAAATACAAAAGTACCCCCCTGAAATGTTTTCGATTTTTTCGTTAGATCTGACATCTACCTACAAAAAACTATCCCTTTCTTCTCCGCTTAATTCTGTTTCGATTGTTGTTGCCATTCTGCACTTCCTTATTTGTACAAAGACAATGAAGCAGAAACAGTGTGTATGTGATATTTTTCTACAGTAAAATAGTCAAAGATGGTTATCTGATATTTAGTTTAAGAAGAGAATAGACTTCCCCTTCGAAATAATTCCAAAGTATATGTGTTTTGTTTATCATCATGAATCGACACCCACCTTTTCTCAAAAAAAAACCATTTTTTATTGGTTCGGATGTTAAGTTTTAATGGTTCTCGTGACGTGGCAATGCCATAAACTGATACATTTGTTTTTGGTTTACAAATAAGGTCGGAAGTATTGAATTATAGATATGTTTTTTGTATATATGGTATCAGAAGAAACTGAAAATATGATATTATTTGTCATTTATTTTTCTGTTTCCGATTTTGGAAACTTTTTCGGAAATTGAATCCAATAAGCATATTTATCGACTTGAATAGTTTTGGATTCCGAATTGATCTTGAAGTGATTATGAATAGGGTAATCCTAACGTGAGTTGAATGCTTTAAAGGCAGTGGGTCAGTTAATTTGACCCTACCAGATTTCAATCTCAAAAATTAGAACTTTCAAATAAGTGGAAATCTACTAGACTCCCAATCCGAAGAAACATGAAGTTACAGCCTCTGTACTAAGTTTTAAGCAGTAAAAATTTATGCGATAAGAGTGATCTAACCAAAATTCGACCGTTCCAGAATGCTAAAATAGTTAAATGTTAAAATATCATATACTTCCTGAATTGGAAAGTCGATTGTTTATTTTCTGGGGTGATCTTATCCAATGGCACGAGATCCAACGCATCGAAATCAAAATACATAAAGATACGAACCTTTTCGTTAAATATCTCGTTCCTTGTGACTTCATATTGTTGTTTGAATAAATGTGTTCTTCAAACAACCTTCATTTTCGTAAACAATTTTGCAAATACTCGACTTGAAGAAATCACCAAGATGTCCGATTAGAATTTTAGTTTGAAAACATTCTGAGGTCATGTTCATCAAAAATTTGTTTTTGTTACTTTTAATTGTTGTAAGTTTAGATGTTCTACATTTTAAAGGCAGCTGGTAAGTTAACACGATCCAAATTCAAGACAAAAAATCAAAATTCGAATGGGAGCCCAGGTGGTCCAAAGAACAACACCAATTTGTAGCCACATTCAAATAATTGTGTTTCGCGCCAATTTCGACCGCGTTGCACGAACCACGATGTGTTTAAAATTTTTATTTTTGCAACTTTGCACCGCTGCTATGAGGCGTGCATTTAACGATATGATTTCGCATAAATTATATTGTATTTATGAGATAAAGCTTTAATTTTTGAAATTGAAATTAGGTATGGTCTGGCACACTGTCTTTAAGGGATTATGGACCAATTTTTAACTTTGGTTTAATTTTCGTCTTCATCGCTTGTTTGAAACCGGATAAATGAAAACAATTTTTTCGAAATTTCCATTTGCAGGACTTGAACGAAAAAAAAACTGACATGGTTTTCTGATAGTCGAACGTGTGCTCTTTTCTACATGGCTGCACAGTTAGATCACCGGAGAACCAGGGCAGTTTTTCTTTTTCGTTCGAGTACTGTAAAAAGAGATTTCGAAAAAGTTTTTAGATTTAAATATCAACAATAAGAAAAAATTAAATCAAAATTAAAAATCCTGAAAACACATCGCGAACTTAACTTTGAAAAAAATTTATTTCCTGGTGATCCCGATCAACATATAATTTGAAGGTCAGAAATTTAAAATTTAATTTATCAAGGTTGCAAGATCTCCATTTTGAAAACGAGTTTTTATTCGAAAAATCTCAGTTCCTTTTTTTGAGATTAATTCAATGTGATTTTTTCCAAGTTCAATGCACCAAAATCCACTTTATCAAATCAAAAATCATCAAAAAACGTCGGTTAACGAAATAGATTTGATAGTGAGCGAATAGTGCGTCGATATCTTGGAGATACGGTATGAAGAACATTTTTTAAACATGGGGGGTTGGAATAGGATATAATGATTGGAAGGGTGGGCCGTATTAAGAAAATCAGATGATTCCGTTATTCGATATAACTTCTCCAAAAAAAAAACGTTTCGAAGCCATTTTTAACAGTAACGTGAAAACGTGAAGGTCGCGGAATTAGTTATTTTTTCCACGCGGAACAAATTTATTCGGTTGATTTTTTTTGTTGAACGTGTCGATTTTTTTTTAATTGTGAGTTATTTTTCGGTGACGATTTCAGTTTTTTGCTAGTATTTTCATTTTCTGGTCTTGAAGCAGAATTATTCCGTGTTTGACTTTAGAAAAATTGAATTTTATTTTCTTATGAATTTGAGCTTTCAAGTTTTCTAGAACGATTTATGTCTTTTGTAATGTAATTTGATGAAACTTGCTCAGTGAATTATTGTCAATGCAACCCCGGGTTAGGATTTCTTTATCAGGTGTTATTTTTCCAATCAATAATCGAAGGAAGCTAAAAATTGAATAAAAGCGTGCGGAATTGTTTTTTCTCAAATTTTAGTGAAAGATAACTCGAAGATTCAAATACAGTAGTGTTTCCAAGTACTCCTTTCATCGTCCGGGAAAGCGAGCTTCACAGCATAATTTCGTTTACTCCGGCATTAATTTTGACAATATATTGTCGAGTTAAAAATTTCAGGCCGCTCGTTTTGCGGAGTGTTGTTGGGAATTTCCTCGCAGCGCGACCGCAACGCGCAAGACCAATTGAGAAATTTGAATTTGAGCGCGTTGCGGTCGCGCTGCGAGGAAATTCCAAACGACACTCCGCAAAACGAGCGGCCAAAAATTTTTATCTTGACAATAACTTAGAGATAAAGATGTTAATTATTAGTATTTATCAACACTTGGCAGTTTCTTCAATTTTCATCGGAAATTCTGAATCGTTAGGATCATCTCGACTACGGACCTTTGAAAAAAATGATTTCATTAATTGAAAAATGTTTTTTTAGCCTTTTGGACAACTGAACAAAATTTAAACATTTCCCGAATAAGGATTGTAATGCATTCAGCGGCACATTCATTTCGAAGATTTTCAGTCTCTGATAATATTTTTTGCATAATTCTAGTTCTAGTTTCGTTTTTTTTTCTGAAATCTCAATTAAATTGGGATTTTCATCTACAACTCAAAAATAGTAGTTCACAGCTTCATTTTCCTTTTCTTGAAACAAAACAACATGTATGTCATACCCATCAGTCAGCCAAGTTGTCAACCACCCCCCAAAAAAAGTGTGTAAAACTGTATAGTTTAAACAAATTTTCGTCAAAACTAGACCAGTTTCTGACCTCTCGAACCAAAGAAAAAATTCGAAAAACAGTTGTTTTGAGGAAACAAAAACGAGAAAATGTGTTTGGGAAAAACAACAAGCTTGTTGGGCGGCCGAGGAACCATTTAAAGCGTCCGAGAAAAATTCAAACATCACGATTTTTGTGAAAAATTGATACAAACAAATTAATTAGAAACCTCCTTTAACACTTCTCGCTTTTCTTTTACACTCTTTAAACTATATCAAATATTTTTTGGTATTTAAAAAGCTACTATCAATCAGTTTGTTGCCTCACTTCATTTTTTTTCTTATAAAATAGTAGTATTCTACTAATTTCGATGATTCATAGAATATCGAAAACATATTTTCTCTGCGGAAAAAAAAACACATTCTCTCGTCTTTCATTTTTTGTAGTATACAAAATCCTTATACATTTTTTATCACTTTTACTCATTTTTCTTTTTCTTCAGCTCATTTTCTTCCAGATTCTTTGAAAACAAGATGAATACTAAGGTTTTGATCCTTTTGGCTGTTGTTACAGTTTCATTATCGGTTGCTAATCCAGCCTTGAGATTGAAGAGAGATGCTGAGGAGCCGGAAATTGGTGAGTAAAGTATTTGATCCCCCCCCCCCCGTTTTACAAATGAACGCGAAAACTGAAAAATCCTATACATTCAATAGGCGGGTTTTAAAATGTAATGAACCGTGCTTACGAAGCTATTAGGCTTAATTGCTCACAAATTACTTAATAATAATATGTAACCTTAGTTATATCAAAAACCGTAGTTTTTATTTGTTAAAAACACCTCATTATAGTCTTTAAAAAACAATTATTTATGATTAATTCAAATGGTTTTGAGCACATTTACGAAGTTTTTGTACAACGTCAACTCTCCCTTTTAAATAAAAGTATATGTTTCAGTTCAATCAACCGCTGAAGCTGGAGCAGATTCCCCGGCAGTTTTTCCAGAATCTCCAGAACAAGAAGGATCCGGAGATGGTTGACAAAATACTTTCTCTTCAAAAGCATAGCATTCATTTTTCAGCCGAAGAAAACCATGAACACCACGAAGAAGCATCCGGAGAAGAGCCAGTGATCTCAAAATCTGATGACCCAGCTGCTGAAGAAACACAAACCGAAGAATCAAAGCCAGAGGAACCAGCCGAGAGCACCCCACTTTCATCTGAAGCATCGGAAGAGAAATCTGTCGAAAGTGCTACAGTTATTGAGCCAAAAGCTGATGTTGTCGCTGCCAATGGTGCTCCATCCGCTTCAGAAGCACCAGTATCATCATCAACCACTGTTTCTACCTCGATTCTTGCCCTTATTGCAGCTCTCATCTTTGTTTTGTAAAAAAAGAGAAAACCAAGAATACCTAATAATGAAGACTATATGACTGGGCGGGTATACTCATGTTCAGAGTTTAGTCATATAGTCTCAATTTTATATTACTTTTTATTCTTGAAAATATATAAAGTTATTTTCTGCGTGATGTTTGAATAAATGTGATAATGATAAAAATTCATTCATTTGCTGTATTTTATGTATCCGATGCCCTCACTAGAAAAAATGCGTAAGTGGTAGAGGTTTTCTGATTATTGATAACTTTTATTGTTTCTTTTAAAATTTGAGCGCGTTTTTACACTCGCCCAACTCAAAACATGGTCAACTTTGAACCTTCAACTGCCAATTTCCGATGGAAACTCTACCCATAACATCCTTTCCGAAAAATTGTGTTTCTTCCAAAACCGTTCACTTTATACGATAGAACAAATTTCCCGCCCATCGCTGGCACAAACCCTTCGGAAAAGATTGATATGCGCAATGATTTTCAATACATTCAGTTGTAACATCGTTTTCTTCATGGCTATTATGAACGTATTGTACATTGAATTACATAGTAAATCGTATCAATCTCATCTTCCATTTTTCTTCTGTCAATTCCTACAATAACCAGAATCCAGGAGAAATTGGAATTAATTCGCACTTCCTTCTTTTTTCTCGTGGAATGCAACAATGCGCGATAAGAAATTCCACCAAAACTCGAGAAACGGAGAGAATGGTCAGCTGATTTGTTTGCTTCACTTTCAATTTCAAAAGGCTTTCCTATTTCTCGTGACAACATTTCGCCAACTATGTGTATGTATGCGCCATTCTTCGTCATTTTATGAAGTTTTAATGAAAAGTGATGAAATTTTTCTGGTTACAATTAATTGCGCAATGTTGATTTTCTTTGGACATTTTGTTATGGTTTCGCTGATAATAAACCATTTGAACCGTATCAATGTTACTGCAAAGTTTATTAAATATTCAGCAACTAATGTATTTTTGAAAAGAGAGCGTGCAAACCGAGATGGTGCGAAGAAAATTTTCGTTGGGTTGCGCGCAACAGTGTAGTACACGGTGACGCAACTTTGCACGAATTATTTCGTTGTCAATTTATTTTGCAGAAAATGCTGGCCTAATTTATTTTTTTTTCACTTTTCACTCGAATTTCCCGAATTTTTTATCTAGTTAAACGATTCACATACTCTTTTCCTATATATTGTTAAAAATATTTATATCTTATTGGATCTCAAACCTTTTTTATGACCGTCCTAAATAATTTAGCTAAAAAAAACAAGATGAAATTAACTTATTTCACAGTGACAATAATGTTCACAATGGTCAAATCTGATCACGATGATATCGAAAAGGCCGAGGCGATGAATTCAATGGCTGGAATCAAGTATACGATTGATCACACATGGGATGGTCTTCCACTTTCACATGATCCTATTCGAGTAAGTGCATTTTTTTCTTTGGCGTTGGATTATATATTATTTACAGCTTGAACTGAAATGGCAATTTGAGCGTCAAGTTGGACGTCCTCATAAAAGAGTAGTAAAAGTTACATTTGATGTGAGTTTTTTAAAATATCTTATTTTTTAACTGTATCTTTTAGGCTCCATTTTTCGATGATCCAGAACCAATGGACGCACCAGGGATCACTCCCGGGGTAAGAATTTACATTGTCTTTCACAATTTATTTCGACGTTTAGTTATGGGATTACGAAGTAATGGAGTTCTTTTTCGCTAATGATCGTGGACAATATCTCGAAGTTGAGGTTGGACCACATGGTCATTGGCTTTGCTTGCTTTTCGATGGGGTTAGGCATCCAGTTAACAACGGTAAATATTAATATTTAGATGTATTAGATTTAATACCATTTTGAAAAAAATTTCAGGTGAAGAGCTGGAACTTGAAGTACGCAACAAATGGTGCGGTGACCGTTGGGTTGGGGAAGTTGATATTCCGCTGGCATATTTTCCAGCAAGTAAGTTATTTTGGTTTTTTTATAAACCATTCGAAAATAAATATTTATTTTCGCCGCTTCTTTTTCCCGGCATGTTATATCTGAATTAAATTTTCGGAATTTCTATCAAATTGCAGCTAAAACTATATTTTCGATATTATTCAACTTTTCGTTACTACTCCCGAAACTGAATTTATACTTTATTTTTTCTCAATTTCAGAAGTCTCGAAATTCAATGCTTATCACATCCACGGAACCGACGATGAACGAGTTTACTCGGCCCTTTATCCAGTAACAGATGGAACATTCTCCGTATGTTTTCTTCGAAGTTAATCCGAGAATGTTGAAATTTTCTAATTCAGGCTCCAGATTTCCACCGACTCGACTTCTTCCAAAGAATCAACATTCGCCGAATAATCCCCGACGGTTACGGTGATCGACCATTTGCCGACTTCAAATATGGCGATCTCTGGGCCGGACATTACTGACCTCTTAATTTTTTAAGAATGTCTCCCCGTTATATTTCACGTGTCTCAAAGTATCATTGTTCGCCTATGTTCGGTGAAGAATAAGCTTGTTGTTGAATGATTTAACTTGATTTTAGGATTTTTAATTTAAAATTGACAAATGTTTGAACTTCTTTCGATTCAAAAACAAAAAAAGCAACCAAGTTTATTTAATTTTCGGGTTAAAACAAAAAATCGCAAAAATTATATATTTTTATTTATGTTTTTTTTAGGTTGTGTGAATTGGATTATATTTAGAATTTATATTTATCCTTTTTTTTTTGACGTTCAAAGATTGTTCATGTGTCGTTCTTTCCCAAAGCTTCTTCTTTCTATGTTTCTGTATAAATATTTTCTTATAAATTCTAAAAACCTTTTATTGTTTTATTCATAAAGTTTGTTGCATACAAATTGAAGCGTCGTGTACTCAGTGTTGAAAAATAACTTATTATTAATTCTCCTTTCTGCTCTACTACAGCCGCCCTCTCGAATCCCTATAATTTCGATTCAAAAGAACATGTTGCCAGGATACAACACCTCATTTTTTGTTTTTGTTCTGTTTCTATGACAATCGACACTAAGAAGGCGGAGAATTGGCTTCCCTTTACTCCCTGAGCTCAGTTTAGTTTTCATTTTCATCATAAAAACCCTACTACTTCTTTATTTTTCCAACCAAATACGAAATGAGCGACAACGAGGAAAAGGTGCCGGACGTCGAGGTCGACTACACCAAATACAACGAGGATAGTGTTCCAGCGCCAGAAAAGGTTTGTGCGTTTTCTTTTTTTTTGAAAATTCTTAATCAAGTATCATTTTTTTTGTATTTTAGCCTATCGAACATACTCACAAAGATCGCCCAGACTTGGACTACGACGACACTCCAGTCGGCCCAGCACCGACTGAGGACGAAAACCAAGAATCACAGAATGATTCCTGAGCCATGATAATAATTTGAGAATAAATGTTAATAAACGAATTGTGAATATTTGTTTTTATTTCGTAAAAACAGGAATAACAGAACAATCTAAAACAATGAAAAAGAAGTGGGCTAGTCTAAAAAGTGTGTATTTACAAATCCAATATACCCTATTAAATCAAGTTATGATTCCAACGCCACTTTCCAGTCACGCATTTCGGAGCCTTCAATAGGCCGGTACATGGATGTTGTCCTTGAACTTCGCAGATGCACTAAAATTATTGGACATAGAATTTTTTACTACAGGAATTATATTTTTGTTTTTGAAACTGAAGCTTTTGTGTTAAAATGCAACAATAGATGAATAAACCAGAAATTGCAATTTTAGCAATAACACTAACGATGAAGCCCAGCTCATTCGAAAGAGCGTTTTTCGTAGCGTCATAAACTGTTAAAGGAGGGCTTTACGGAGATTATGAATGCGTCTGGGAAGAAAATCGGCTTCAGGCTCATTCCAAATCTGTATTTAAAATTTTCTAAAACCACCTAGAAGCCGAGAAAACACGCCTCAAAACAATGGCCTAGAAAAAAGGGCCACCTGGCCGAACTTTTTCCTATGAGCTTTTTTCGTGTTTCGTTAATAAATAGTTACGCAGAATGCTTATATTAGTCCTTTTTTATGTTTTTTCATCTTAATTTATGTTTTGTTTTTCATTTTTTTGGACTTTTCATGCCTGCGGACTAGTTTTCACCGGTAGCCCTTTTTTCTAGGCCATTGTTTTGAGGCGTGTTTTCTCGGCTTCTAGGTGGTTTTAGAAAATTTTAAATACAGATTTGGAATGAGTATGAAGTCTATTTTCTTTCCAGACGCATTCATAATCTCCGTAAAACCCTCCTTTAAGCAGCAGTTTTAGCATGCCCTTTTTAAGCTCAACGTTTGGTCAATTTTCCATAGAAAATGGCAAAAATTAACACATTTTGTAGACATGTTTCATGGAATGCATTAAAGTAGCCAGAAAAAGATAATTTTCAGAAATTTAATGCGGATCATTAGATAACCAAAACTGACAGACTGCATTTAATTGCTCCTTATCATAATTATCGTACCTGTCTTTCATTTTTACTTCCAAAATCAGCCGGATTCAACTTTGCAATACTCTCCAATCGTTCTCTCCTTTCAACCAATTCAGTTTTTCCCAATGTTTTTGCAAGTGTTGATTGAATCTCTTCTCGCTCCATTCCTTCCAAATCGAACAATACTTCGCGCCCATCATCTGGATAAATATGTTTTCATGTGGAAAAATAATCAAATTTCTGTACCAAGATATGCTCGAGCAAACGGGGTAATCACTTTATCAACATGTTTTACCAATTGAACTTTAGGATTATGATATTGTAATTGAGCCCAATGCCAGTAAACAAAATTACGAGCTCCTACCTGAAAAAAAACTTGTTATTTTCTTTGAAAGTGAAATCATAATCAGAATCCACAGGGAATACGCTAATGAGGTACTCAGATACACATTTTTCGAAGAAATGACATTATTTGATGAAAATAATTTTTTTCTTCAATAGATTGCGAGCACACGTAAATGTGAACAATCAGAAAACAATGTTGCAAATTTGGAATACATTTATTTTGTTTCCCTTGAAATTAAATTTTTTTTCATCATTTTCGACCCAGCCCAAATTTCAAATTTCGCAAAAAATCACCTGTTCCGGTGTAGGTCGTCTATTAAATCCAAGTGCAAAAACATGAACACTGTCTCGAAATTTGATTTTTCCCTGTTGAAGATAGAAAAATGTCCGCCTTAGCGGCATAGATCCGTGCATAAACGGCATGTTTTCTTCTGAAAATTTGAAGACTTGAAAATTCTCTGAAAACCGATCAGATATTCAACGGCGGTCCACCGGCAGAGAAATAAAATTTCTAAATATTCATTGGAAATTATCAAGCGCATATTAATTAATGAAAAAAAAAACAAAACAATTTAGTGATCAACAAGAGGAAAAATAAAAATTCATAAGGAAAAAACTAAAGTTTAACCACCGAAGAAATACTGAAAAAAAAACCATAAATTAAGCTGAAAGAGCATTAACTGTTTTCGTCCAGATTTCGACATTATTTGGATGTGATGAAGAGCTCAAAAGAGATCTGAAAAATTCAAAATTTTTAGATTTTGAAATCTCTTTCCAAATACCTGAAAACAACATCAGCCAAGGTAATTTCCCATTGTGAGCTCAACGAATCGAACCTAGCCAAGAATTGAGAAGCCTCTCGTTCCAATAATTCAACATTGGCTTTTCCATTCAAAACTTGTTCTGATTGTGCCAACCACAAGGACTGATGAGCAGAATTCAAAGTTTGAAGCGTTTTTCTAGAGAATAATCCTAGAGATATTCCAAGAAGCTTCCATGCGGTTTGTCTAGATTTGATTGTTAATTTATCAATTACCAGTGAGAAATCGTTTCCTAAAACTAAAAATAGATATGTTTTTTTGGGAATAGGTACCTGATTTAACAGCGATTGTAGTTTTTGCATCTTTTCCTGCGTTGTTACTGATTTGTCCAGTAAAAGTAACCGCGCGTTTTGCTCCAATGGCTGCCAACGCCTTCACCCATTGTTCGTCGCTTTTTGAAATTGTTAACGTAGCTTTACCCAATGCTGAATCTCAGATTTTATCTCAATAAACTTCGTAATTATTTACCTTCCTGTGGATAAACTGCCAAAGTAGTTGGAATATTGGCAGTTAATGAAAGTCCTGTTTCCCACGTTTTCCTATCATCCGAAACAGTCCACTGAGAACTATTATCAGCTGATTTTCCTTTACTTTTGGCGGGAACATCCTGGGTAGCCACTTTGTTTTTAGCATCTGCTTTAGCTGCCTTTCTCGCTTCTTTTTTAGCATCCTTGTCTTTCTTTGAATCCTTAGATTCATTTGGTGTCGCACTCGATGCTGATGGCACAGACGCATTTTGCGTTGGTTTCTTTTCTCCAGATGTTGTCTTCCCTAGGACAGCTAACAATTTGTTGAATTCTTCAGTTTGTTTTTTCAGCTTTTCGATTAAAGCGAATTGTTTTTGTTCCAAGGTTTTTACAGGGTAGACGTCTTGCTAAATTTAATTTATTTTTTAAAGTTTTTTTGAAATTAAATTTTATCTCCGTTACTTGCGGAACAGTAGAACTCGTAGAACTCTTGGAATTCGAATGATACGAAGCGAGTCGATAGCAAATGTCCTTAGGCAATACATCAAAATCGACGTCGAATGTAGGATTCAGTTTGTACATCGACATAGCAACGAACTGGGACCCTAAAAATGTTTTTAATTTATTATTTACGAAAAATTTCATTCAAAATTGAGCATGGAGTTGCACATAGGTTTAAGGAAATATATTTTAATTTATTTGTCAATCAAGAAAAATCGTGAAACGTGTAAAAACTCGAAGTAAAATGAAAAACAAGCTTAACGCGTTATAACGACGGAGGGTAGGACAATTCATTAGAAAACTAAAATATTATACGACAAAAATATTTTCGACAATTTCCTAAGAAAACAAAAATATTAGATGACAATTTCATTAGCGACTAATTCATTGGAAAACCATTTCCTTAGAAAATCGCATTGGAGCGCGTTTGCTGGAGGGTAGTCCTTGTGTTTGTAGCGTTTCAAGACGCTAACGATATTTAAGGCGCATGCGCCTTGAAATGTCTGCGTCACTCAACGTCACATGATAAGGGCAGTTGGTTGCCGGCCCTGATCGTTGAGAGACGCAGACATTTCAAGGCGCATGCGCCTTAAATATCGTTAGCGTCTTGAAACGCTACAAACACAAGGACTACCCTCCAGCAAACGCGCTCCAATGCGATTTTCTAAGGAAATGGTTTTCCAATGAATTAGTCGCTAATGAAATTGTCATCTAATATTTTTGTTTTCTTAGGAAATTGTCGAAAATATTTTTGTCGTATAATATTTTAGTTTTCTAATGAATTTTCCTACCCTCTAACGACGACGCTACGCATTTCTACGACGACGCTACGCATTAACGCAATTGAGACTGCTCGTGGTTTATCGTAAATTCACAAATGTCACACCTTTTCAAATTGAAAATAAAACCAGTTTTTTAGGAAAATAAAAAATGGTTGAGGCCACGAAAAGCGTGCCTATTTTAATATTTAGACGTCGAATAAATTATAAGAATTGGCCATAGAATGATCGAAATCCTATGCAAATTTCGCCATAATAATTTTTTATTCAAAAAATAAGATGAACTTGGAATAATTTTTTTCTGAATTTCATGAATCACAGAAATTTTTTATTTATTTTCAAGTTCAAATTAAACGTATTTGTTTTTTCTTTTAATATTTTCCCATTTCGATGACTTTATTGTTCAGTCACATGACCAAATAAGAAAACTATCAACTATGTATTCATTGGTTTCCAGCGCCGTTTTTCTCCTTATTTTTCTCACAACTTTTTTCTGAAGTTCAATTTTTATAGGAACAAACATGTCTGAGAAAAAGAAACCAGCTCCGATTTCCGAACTTGCCGCCAAAAATTTGGCTCAAATTCAGAAGATTGATCCATGCGCACACACGATTCTTGATAAGGTTTTCATCCTTGATTTGTATTATTAAAACTCTGTGGGTTTAAAGGTCTCTCACACCACTTTGTACAAGTTCAACAACGAGAAAAACATGTGGGAAAAAACGGATGTTGATGGGACCATGTTTGTCTACAAAAGAGTTGACCGCCCGCTTTTCAGGTGAACATATCAACAGTATTGAAAAATATATCATTTTCAGTCTAATGATCGCCAATCGTCAATCTCCAACCGATTTTATACTTCCAATCACTGCGAATCTTAAGATTAACAATGATCAACAATACATCTTCATTTGCAAAAATGACGGTTCTATCAACGGACTTTGGTTCTTTGATGTGAAGGAAAGTGTGAGAATTCGTAATCTTCTTCTCAAACTCGTCGAAAAATTGTCAAAATCTTCGGTAACTATAAACAAATGTATATCGTGAAGAAAAAACTTTAGGATCAGACTCCGGCAAAGGTTGGAAGCTCCAGTAATGCCACCGACCCAAGAAGTGCCCAACTTTTGGAACTTATCAAAGGTGGAAAACACAATTCAATCACTCAACCATCTCCTCAAAAGCACGAGGAAAGTCCGATTAAATCGGCAACTGATGGTGTTGGCTTCACAACACCACGAAAACTTCACGATTCGTCCAGTCCATATGTCGAAACACCATCGTCTTCCAAGTCTTCTGCTCAGAGACAAGCAACCCGACCAACAACAATTGATGGAGGAAATGTTAGTACAATGCCTGTTTTGCTGCAGAAGTTGATGATTCAGGAGCAACCAAGAAACGCTCTCAAAGTTGGTTTTTTTTGCTTTTTGGTGAATACGGTATTTTTCAAAAATTTATTTTAGGAGCCTGGAACTGCTATTCCTTCTGATGAACTCGAGAAAGACTTGCTTAGGACTGCAAAACCAAAATCTGCGTTCTTGCAGGTAATATTTTTTAAAGTTTTTAAAATAGTACTATGCCGCATTTTGCTTCAAATAGGGGATTTATTTATGATTTCTACAGATAAAGATACAATTTTCAATAATTAGAATAAGTGTCCAGATTCTGATTTTATCTTTAAATTATTTGTTTCATATTCGTAGAACTCACTGAAAAGCACTAAAACCAACCTCTTTTAATGTTTCAATGCTTGAAAATTGTCACAAATTAATATTTGTTTTTTTATCAGGAATTTGCCAATTCCCCATCTGCTGTCTCGCTGGCTGCTATTTCCAACAAATCGGTTCATGGTTCAGAAGGCGATGCTGAGAATGACGTGGCAGACGGTGAACAATTGGAACCTCTTGAACCAACATTTGTTGTCGGTTCTGGTCAAGCAACACCAGTTTTGAACAAGGAACAGGTAATAAAAACTGTGTTTTCAGGAAGTTATCGTTTTTCAGTTTCTTTCCGCCGTAACGCATCTCTTGCAAACTGATGATCAATTTGTTTCTCAAGTTCATCAAGCATATATCGACGCATTGAATCGAAGACTCAATCTTGATTGAGAAAACACCGATGGTTTCTTGTGATATATCCCCGTTGCTCTTATAATTAATCCAAAAAAAACCAAAACGATCTTATTTCTTTGAACTTCTACTTGTTTTTTAAATGGGTTGTTGATATATCATCGTAAAACAATCACAACTTTCCAATATTTTCCCTATTTATTTTGTCATGTTCGTGTTGTGATTGTAATTTTTTAAAGTTTTCAAATTAACGTATACTCTTTGGATTTTTTAAACTATATCCAACCCAATTTTTTATAAATTTTTTGACAGAATGACAGAAATTCAAATTTATTAAATATTATACCTAGAACATTTTCTAACAACCAAAAAATCATACTCGTAAGGTTCTGCGAATGAAAGGAAGGATATATTCAGAGAGAAATTAAATAGCGGATTCTTCAACGTTTCCACTAGAATTTGAGTCCTTTTCATCAGATTCGTAATCGTGGATGGCCATGTATAGAACGGCGATGATGCCTAATGTGTAGACAAAGACGATGAAGATTGCGACTAATCTGAAAATAAGAATTTTTAAAGATATTGGTCCACGCACATAAGAACGCGGAATTGCTAAACAATTAGCAGGATGTTAGCCTATTTTTGGTTACTGTGAGGACCACGCAATTTATGTGTCCAGTACACACTAACTAGGGAAGTCATTTGAAGTTTACCCAAACAATCGGTCAAAATGAGGTTTAAATGAACGGGGAAGATCAGAATTATGAGTTCTGAAAAAATTATAGTACAATACGAAGGTATGCCTGAGATATGCTCATGTGACGTCACGTATGCGTGTAGGATATGTGGTGTGCAGACTGAAGTTGACAAGCTTGAATAACTGTAACTCGTGAACGACTCAACCAAATTTAAAGTTTCATAGCTCATTTTAAAGACAATAAAAAATGTGATTTAACGGTTATAGATAATTATTAAAAATGATAAGAAACTTAATAATAATCGTTAAAAAACTGAAAAATCAGACTTAGATGGACGCGAAGTATTATTTCTTTTAAACATTTCTTATGTATTTTTTTCCAAGGAATTCGAAAAAAATACTTTCGAGGTTATTCTTAGTCGATAAAAGTGAGTTTTATCGAGGTTTGTAATTTTTCAGTTTTTTAAAGTTTTTTTATTAAGTTTCTCATCATTTTTAATAATTTTTATTATAGTTCCATATAATTTTTCATTGGCTTCAAAATGAGCTATAAAACTTTAAATTTGGTTGAGTCGTTCACGAGTTACAGTTATTCAAGCTTGTCAACTTCAGTCTGCACCCCATACACACACCACATATCCTACACGCATACGTGACGTCACATGAGCATATCTCAGGCATATCTTCGTATTGTACTCTAATTTTTTCAGAACTCATAGTTCTGATCTTCACCGTTCATTTAAACCTCATTTCGACCGATGGTTTGGGTAAACTTCAAATAACTTCCCTAGTAAATAAGCTGGGTTTATGGTCCTAATTTTAGAAATTACTGTAAATATAAATGTCACGTGGTTTCTACCGTAATCCTTAGTATTTTATGCTTATTACATTTACTCTAGACATTATTGAATCTGTCTGGCGCAGAATATGAACCCATATCGAAGTGAGCTGATTAAATATGAGTTAACCTTGAAATATGACCTTGGCAACAGTTCATAATGTTGTAACGATAGTTCCTAGACAACGAAGAAGGATCTCAACCTGGTTCCAATGGTGAACAATTATTTCCAAAATATTAAAAGCTACTATTCGTTTATTTCACTTAAAATCGGGCACTGATGAACTCACAGGTTTTAATAGAATTTCCCGGGACCGTACTTATTGAAAAATAATAATTGGATATTTTGTGCTTAAAACAAAGTTTTCATTATTTGAAGCGATTCGGAAAAGGTGAAAAATAAATTCGATCATAACTCAAAAAACAATTTGTGGAAAGTCTTAACATACTTAAGAGGGAAACTTCTAAAAGAAAATATCCACAAAATAAATAAAAATAGTTCACTTTTTCACGACCTCGGATGAATCTTTTTTGAATCGGATCACAGACTTTTCTTCGGAAAGTTCCCAGAAATTTCGGTAACGTTTTATTGAGAAAAATTTCCTTTCCCTTTCAACAAAAAACGTTTAAATTTCACAAAATTCTTACCCGGTCATAATGTAAAACAAAATCGCATGATGTTGAGCATATCCAAGATATAAAAATGAAAATATTGACAATGAAATTATGGCAATAATAATTTGTCGTGTACTCAATGGCACTGGACGATGAGGACTGACTGAAACTCGGAAAATCATCATGAAAATTTTAAATGTTAATAGAATTGTAAGTACCATTATTTTTTTGTTCCAGTGGTGGGATTTCATTAGGATGAACTTTCATTGGCATTTCAAATGAAGAAAAGGTTATTCTATCATCTGCCAATCTGAAAACTCTTTCATAGAATAACGACGAAATGTCGGATCGAAAAACGAGAAAAAAAATCCAGAAAGGGATAAATGGCAAAAAGGTGGAGAAGCGTTTTGATTCGACAAGAGACAACTGTCGAAAAACAGTTTAGGAATTCAACCGGATTCTCTCTTTCGATTCTTTTTTTCCGCCATTCAAATGCTGCGTCTCACTGACTCGCGTATTATTTCAAATGCCACTCCCCAATTTTCACTCATTTTATTTATCTGCTTGTATACAAGCAGATGTACAAGCAAAGGCATGGGATTTTACATCAGGGAGGAAACACTGGTGGAAGGAAATGAAGATTTTGACCAATTGAAGAATAAAAAAGGTTTCGATTGCGTAGGAATATATATTTTGAATTGAGATTCTAATCTTTTGAGAATTAGACGAAGTCGCATGCATAACACCCACAACCATTTCAAAAATTCGCAAAAAACTTTGAAAAATGCAGAGAAATTTTTAAAATTAAGTAATTTTTGACATTATCCTATTTAGTTGGATTGGATAAGGGGAAGACGACGATTTTGTATCAATAGGGAGTTTTTAGTTATTTAGAAAAAACATGGAAATTCAGTGTTTCGCTATTTTGTTCAAAATTTTTAAAAGTTTAGAAAATTGTGCCAATTTTTCATAGAACACACATTTTTAAAAATTCTAAATGGAGTATTTTTAAATATTATCATTATTTAAATAATGTTCCTTAAAAATACAAGTGATCGCCGAATTTTTGCAATACAATACAGAAACTTCAATTTTGGGTGGTCCCCTCTTTTTAAAGGAACGTACAATTTTCTCAATCTTTGCAGCACTTCTTATTTTTTGAACATTTGTTGAAAAAAATAATAATGATCACATTAAAACGTGCCAAAACATATACCAAAAATAATTTATAAAACAAAAATGTTGTCAGGAAAACGTGAAAAAATATATAATGCGTTACTTTGGAGTAACCAGTTTCTACTAGAGTATTAGTTGTTTACAAAATCTGTTATATAAACGTGAAAAAAGCCTGTGTCAAAAAATCGACACGCCACGCGTGAGGGCAATGGGAAGGGTTGCGTTGCATTGTCTTATTATCCCTCACCGCACACTATTTAGCAAAATAGGGAATTTCACGTTTATGAAGCCGATTTTGTGAGACAATAATACTGAATGAGTGATAGAAGAAAGTTTCAAGATGAGAACGTCCGGAAAAGAAGATTTATACTTAAACAAAGCATGACCTTTTTTGATGAAACAAATAACAATGACTAACACTGTCGAAAAACTGAAGCTAATTTTTCTCGATGTCATTGTTCAATGCTTGTGAATGAATAAGATCGGTTTTTCTTGCATTTTCTATTCGAAAAGAATAGATGAGAAAAAAAAACAAGTTTTTCTCGAGAAAGAAAAGTCTTTTTCTTCCGATCTTCATACACAGACAATACTTGCTATAAAAAAGAATGTGTCTTTCGAGAATGTTTGAAAACCGTTCCACTTACTTGATGCAAGCCGAGTACTTATGCAATATCCTTCAAACATCAACCAAAAAAATTAATAGAGAAAAAAGAAATGAAAACTTGGTGGCATAACCACACGATATTCAACTACATTTGAAAGGTTTATTCAACCGTACACATTTCGAAAGTACGATCAAAGCAATTAAGTAGGAAATGAACACAAAACGGATATTTTCTTTCCGTTTCCAATTTCCTATTAAAACAGAAAAAAAACCGATAAAAGAAAAGCCGAACAGTTATGTATGTTGTGTGGTTTCGGTACAATTGTCATGTCTGACGATTTACGATTCTTCGTGTCGCAAAGGTGAAATGAGGTTGTTTGACCGATAATCGGTTCGTGACGAAGTATAACAACAGAATTGCGGATTTTTGAACCACGCCGATTTGAGAAATCACAGTGGGAGAGCATGGGATTTATTTGATGAAAGGGGATTTGCGGGACTTTTGAATTTTTTTTTGAAAGGTTTTTTGAAAGTGTTGGTTAACTGAAAAAGGAAATTTCGAAAAAGATGGAAATGCCCTATAGGGTTTTCAGTATGGGGTTGGATATAACTAAAAATCAAAATTCGGTCAATAATCCCTTTAAATACTTTTTCCTGGTAGGCGAATCCACATAACCATCGTCGCGCCGCCAGATAGATTTTTGAATGATGGAGGATTGGCAAAATATGGACTGTATTCTACAATGTGACGAAAATGCAGATAGAGCAAGGGAAATGCTGGACAATCATGATAAATGCCTAATTTATTGTTTTATTTTTTCTTCTTGGTTTTTAGCGATGAGAAAATCCCGTCAGTTGGTATTCTAAAGGTTCAGGTATTGGAACGGTATGTTTAATGTTCATTTCCTGAAATTCTTGACAGGTTATGAGATACTCTAGTTATGAGATACTCTATACTCTAGTTTTATTATATAATTCCTCTGTTCAAGTGAGACATTCCAAAGATATTTCAATAACGGGTTTTAGGGGTTATCATAATTTTTTGTTATAGATGCACTTAAGCGCAAAAAAATTTAAATGCAAAAAAACTGTTTCAGACCTGCAAATGTAAAAAAATCGATAGGCAAACGCGCTCCAGCGAACAATGTAATTTTCGCAAAAATACAAAAATGCAGCGCGGGCGCGAAGCAGAAATTGGAAAAACAAATGCGTTTCCTTGTCGAACCACACTCTCTCGCTTTGTTTTCTGGAAAACTCGAACAAATTTTGAAATTTCGTTTTTTTTAAAATTTTCGCAGCAATTTTCAGCTTTTTTGAGCGCTTTTCCTTTTATGATCATGCGTTCTTCGTGCTAAAATTGATAACGTCTTCAGAACAGAAGGACTTTCTTCGTTTCGAACAATTTTTTGTCATAACAGTCTCCAAATCAAAAGCTCTCTTGAAAAACCTTCGTTTCGCACGTGAAAAAACCTTGAAAACCTTTCTTGATTAATTTTGCTGGATTCATTATTATCTTCGTGCTTGCTTTCTTCTCCGTTCTCTTTACTTTTGCTTTGAGAAATATTTGAAATCAATAATGTTTTCTATTTTCAGTTCAATCATGGCAAACTTTGAGAAGGAGCAGACATCGGCAGTCGGACGTCAAATGTTAAATGTGAGTTCACGTTTTTGTCGGCAAGTAAAGTCGATAGTCGGCAAGTAAAGTCCCAGGTTTCCGTGACAAGCTTTGGTATGTGCTGGTGTGGTTCTTCCACACCACATGTGCACTTAGCACTCGGAGGAGCCCGACGCCAATACGCTGACGTACCACTGCCGTGGTCGTGCAGATGAGGCAACCCCATGTGGGCGGTACCGAAATTCAAGGTAGAGACGGGGGTTTCCCGGCGAATTCTATGACCTGTGGCCGGAGGCAGCACGCAGACTTTAAACCTTGATTTCTGTTTCCATATATTTTGAAGATAAAATATTCGAATAATTTGAACTTTTTCCATAATCAATGGACAAATCAATCGAAAATGGCAGCAAAAGGACAACAGTCGAAGTACCGTATCAGAATTGTGGTTTGATTATTTTAAAAATCTTTAAAAAAAACAAATTTATTGATTTCAGCATTCAACAACGGCTCAAATGTCACAAAAAGGAGTGGAGCAACACGTGCACGATTCTGGTTCGAGACGTTCAACAAATTTGCTATCTCAAGCCAACGACACCAACAACGAGGACAACTACCTACATTCCACAAATTGTTCAATGGATTGGTCCGGCGATGGGTTTTGCAACAACAAGTTTCATAAATTAATATTTTCAATTCAGGTTTCCTTCGAACCAAAACCTGGAGGAGGTCAGCAGAAGTCAAACAACAACTAAATGGATTCGACGGGAATGGCAAGCAACCCGACGACCATCTGGAAAATGCTCGGAGAGAATGCAGAATGATAAGAGGGATATGATACTGGATTCGAACCGGAACAATTGCTAAATGTCGATACACACATCAACAACACTTTTTGCAAAACTACCAAGGATGCTGTCAACAATGGTATTGCAACATGAATCTATTGATGGAGGGCCAGGGGCCAGGGGTCAGATGGTCATTGAAATTGGGCTCATCGGCGATTTATTTGAAAGTTTTGATTGAACAGCCAGCACTTTTGGCACCGACGACTATCAGTTGCTAAAAAATTTCAAATGATTGAACAAATGCTGAAACGGGATGAATTGACAGTGGGTTTTGCAACTTAAGATCTAATTTATTAATCAATTAAAAATTTTTTTAGGTTCTTGGCATTCAACACCTTAATAAGTCGAATGGATACATCAAAGTGGGGTGCATTCGAGGAATCCACCAATTTGGATAGCAGCTGCTCACGGTCGGTTTGTTTAAAATCGATCAGACTTGGTTTTCAACAATTCTTCCATTTTCAGAATTTCAATGCGCCTAACATCATTGATCAACATTCTACCAGCAACAAGAGTGTTCAGAAAGATAGGGCGGGTGAACTCTGAAAGGACATAGGATGGATTTTGGGTTTGCAACATTAAATTTGATTTATAAATCAATATTTCAATTTTTAGATTTGATCCAATTAACAATCCTTGAAAATCTCGATTGGGATACTCGAGCTGGTGTTACAACAACAACAACAATAACAACGGCATTGTTGTTGAAGAAGCTTGTTCCAGCAATATTAGATTCGAAAGATCGACCGCGTCAAAAGGTACGTCCATAATATTCAAAAAATCTGAAATTTCCAGAACATTTCTGAAATTTAAGTGAGAAAACTTAAATTTTTCAGAAATTAAAATTTTTGCAACTAATTTTTTGTTATGGGCGTCCGAATACTATCGCCAATTTTTCATTTGGTTCTAAAAATAATTTCTGAAAATTCTAGACAAGACATTTTTAGATAACGTTTAAAAAGTAATAGTAAAAAAATTGAAAAATCTTTTAAAAAATGTATATTTTGATGGTTTCAGTTTAATTTAGAATAATTTTTTTTCAGATCTCGTTCCGAATAGCCTTAAGATCATTTCAAACTGGCAGACTTCGTCGAACAAGTTTGGATAACAATGAGATACTTGAAGGTAAGGATCTAAAAGGAACTTTATGGAGAAAAAGGCATTTGAGATGGAAATAGATCTTGTATTCAATATTCAGTCCAAATCTGCTTTTGGAAAACAACCACTTTTTAACATAATTTTTAGTTTGGTTCTGAGTTCGGTCTTAAACTGAGAGTCTTTTCAAAGTTTTTTTTTAATAATCTGTCGTTTCTTAAATATTTTTTTCCAGGCCAAATCCACACCACTATCATCGCGCCGCCAGATTGAATGTTGAATGATGGAGGATTAGCAAAATACGTACTATAATTTGACAATGTGATGGAAATGCAGATGGAGCAACGAAAGTGTTGGATAATTATGATAAATACCTAATTTATTGATTTCATTTCTTTTTCTGATTTTTTTCTTGGTTTTTAATGTTGAGAAGCTTCCGACAGTCTGTATTCTAGAGATTAAGGTATTGGAACGGTCTCATATGATCATTTCCTGAAATTCCTGACAGGGAAAGAGAACATTCCATGCTCTAGTTTCATTATAGAATTCGTCTGTTAAAAATAAAGTTGAGAATAGGAGCTTCTCAACCCATTCACCCATTCCAGTATGTCAGAAGGTTGGTCAGGGCCGGAACTGATCAATCACTGGCACATCTGGTAAGAAAATGGGTTTTGTGAAAGTCTGGGACTGTTATTTGTTCAGGCCAGTGACACTGACTGTTTCCTTATCGTGGTTACGGCAAGTTATCGGATTGTCTAGAAAACTTTATAAGCGTGTTCTAAACTTGACGTTGTTCTTCTGTTGTGTATATTCTGTTCTCTTCTGCTCCTAGTGACCGCCAGCTGGAAACTGTAGCTGTACGCATGAACACGTTCGGTACTTAATTTCGTTCTCGGTCCCGTGATCTATCGAGAGTTGACTTTTAAAATTTTTTAAAACGAAAACCCTCTTGTTTCTAAATTTTTAATAGTCGATGTCTGAGATTCTCGACATCAGGCCTATTGGCTATGGCACAGTTGCACCAACGTGAAGCTAGGATCTTGATATTTTGCATGGAGGGTACCTAGGCCCCCCTTAGAAAAAAAATACATAATTTATTTGGCCACGCCCCCTTTGACCTAGTGAAAAAAATCCGGGTGGTCCCAAAATCGAAATTTTTAGTTTTAAAGATAAAGTCAAAATCTCTTCGGTAATCGATTACCCGCACATTTTTGAGTATTTTTCATGTTGACACCTAATTTCGATCTTGTCGGCATCATGCCGAAAATTTGATTTTTCTCAAAAAGTGGTCCAAATTTTCCAGTTTTTCCCATTTTTCGATATGATGAAGTACTTGGCCCCGAATGGAAATATGAAAATTTTTAATCCTTATGATGTTTCTCATCAAATTCCGTGTTGATTTAGCAGAATCCCTGTAACCTTTTTGGGGTTTCAGGGCAAAATAGGCGAGATTTTAGCAAAATTCCAAAGGGTCCCCCCTATGGAAAAATTTTGCAAAAACATTTTAAAATTTTAAAATTTGCCAATATTATCAGAGGGACTCTTACTAATAAATATTTAGTGTTTCCCAAAATATGAGCCATCTTGTGGACCTATGGACGATGTAGCAACAGCTCAAATACCTTCAGTCCCCGTACACAGAAAACTGTTGCCTGTATTGGAAATCGCGATATTGAATGGAGGTTCTTTGAGCTGTTGCCACGCGGCCCATAGGTCCACAAGATGGCTCATATTCTGGGAAACACTAAATATTTATTAGTAAGAGTCCCTCTGATAATATGGGGAGATTTTAAAATTTTCGATTTTTTCATCCATGGGGGGGACCCTTTGGAATTTTGCGAAAATCTCGTCTATTTTGCCCTGAAACCCCAAAAAGGTTACAGAGAATCCGCTAAATCGACATGGAATTTGATGACAAACATCACAACGATTAAAAATTTTCATATATCAATTCGGGGCCAAGTACTTCATCATATCGAAAAATGGGAAAAACTGGAAAATTTGGATCATTTTTTCAGAAAAATAAAAATTTCGATATGATGCCGACGAGCTGGAAATTAGGTGTCAACATGAAAAATACTCAGAAATGTGCGGGTAATCCATTCCCGAAGAGATTTTGACTTTATCTTTAAAAATAAAAAGTTCGATTTAGGGACCACCCGGATTTTTTTCACTAGGTCAAAGGGGGCGTGGCCAAATAAATTATGTATTTTTTTTCTAAGGGGGGCCTAGGTACCCTCCATGCAAAATATCAAGATCCTAGCTTCACGTTGGTGCAACTGTGCCACAGTATGTTCGACTTTCTGAGACATCGACTCTTAAGTATTTTTAGCATCCAGTTTATTTCCGACACGGTTTGAATTTTGAAAACAAGTCAGGTCAATTTTCTCGAACTCCTCTCCGTCCTTCCGAAAAAACGCATCAATACATTTCTCCGTAGCATTCCTCTAACCAACAAATATTTTCAACCAAACTCGCTCTACCGCACACCATGTCTGGGGTCGATGGTCGATTTTTGGCCACTCGTCTCCCTATTCTCTCTCATCTTTTGCCTCTCCTTTCCCAATTTTTTATCAAAATTTAACGATTTTTCTCGATTTTACTACTAAAAATACAAGTTGACCTAACAAAATCCTTCGTTTTTTACAGAATGAGGGTACTTATAGCCGCGTTGTCAGTGCTGGTCGCGGTTCAAGCGTATGATGCTGTTTATTTTTCCAATAATAATGATGTCAGGTGAGGGAAAATTTATTGAAAATTTTTTTGGAATTGGTTATAAGTTTTCCTTTTAGTAGGGCTTTATAGCCAAATTATTTTCTACTTCTCAATTTTCTAGTACGTTTTTTTCTTGTTTTTAAAGTACGTTTAAATTTTTAAATATAAATATAACAATAAGAAGTTTTCCTATATTTTGTTTCCATAAACCTGAGGGAAACGTTATTGAAGACGGTGCGCGGTGTTTCAAAAAAACCCTCATTTTTTCCGCTTAATCTTTTATTAATATCGTTATACAGAGAAGACGATTATTATACTTTTAGAACCAAGTATTGATATTGCAAAAAATTAGTGCCCCTCTGTCTAAAAAATATCTTGTCGAGAAAAACATTTATAGTATTTTAAGACCAAATAACTGTAATTGTCAATAAAATTCTTTTCAGCTCCATCCAAACCCTTCTATCATCCGCCTCTTCATCCGAACCTCTCGTCTTCATCGTCAATCCAGATTTCACCTTGGGCCAATTCTCCGTAAAGGCGAACGCCTACAGTGCCCAACCATCCACTGATTATTTGGCCAAATCGGTGAAGAACGCCAAATTTCAAGGATCGCAATATTTTGCTAGCCAATTGTCCGCTTCATCAGCTCAAGTGATCACAGATGCCAGTCAATATACCGCCGGTAAAAATGTCTACGTTCTTGCTGGAGAAGAATGGACTTCGATGGAGACTTTGGCACAAGCGGTTCTTTCAAACATTGAAAATCCTGCCGCTGTTGTCATCACTTCGACTGATGCTATTTCTCAGGATAAAACGAGAGTCAAAAGAGTGGCGACTGACGAGATGAATGTAAGATAACTAATCAACATGGAGAGTACTAATAACGATTTTTCACAAATTTTTAGGATGCCGCTACAGGAGAAACCGGCTCAACAGGAAGCGCTAACGTTGCATTGGACCAAACGATGCCAGTTGTGCTCCCACCGTACAATATCACAGCTTACAATGTGCACGCCGATGATTCATCATCTTGCTTGTTCTATTTGGAAGGCTTGACAGTGGTTGTTCAACAAAAGGTTGACACACAATATCTCTACGCCGCCGCACCACTTCGTGACTCGAATCTTACCTGGGGATACGCTGACGGTGATGTTAATTGCCAAAACGGAACAATTGGAGACTTTTTGTTCCGCGTCCGTTTGAGCACTGCTGCAGAAGCTTCCGGTTATCAAGATAATACGAAAAGATTTACCATTCCTAGTGGACAGGTTATCGATTTTACGTACGTTTCTGAATGAAACATTTAAAAAACCCCGATTCTGAACAATTTTCGTTTTGAAATTACCACTCGGAATGATTTCACAGTTTCAATTGTTTCGAAATTTAGATCTATATAAAATAACTTTATATTCTTGTACAGATTAAATTTTTGGAAAGTTTCTATAAACCAGATTATGTATTGAATAGTCTAAAAAATAACGAATATTTCCAATGAATACATATTCTGTTTTGGCATAAACTTTTTCTAAGTGAAATTTTTTTGTCTAAATCTTGATTTCATGATAAAATACAGATTTTAAAACCCCTAGGAGAAAGAAAGTAATTCCAATTACTTAATTAGGAAGTTGTGGCATACTTTAACTAATTTTATTATCACAGGAAATGTTTTGAACATTGAGAACAATGTTTGTGATTTTAAAATAAAATTTACCTTATATCCACTTGAATATTGTTATTATAATTTTTCTACAGATTGAACATCACTGGTGACTTCTTCGGATATTGGACACTCTCAGGAGCCACCCTCCACTCAGCCAGCGTCGTAGGAGAACCATCATCATCATTCAAGGTAATCTTTCTTTTCATTACGAGACCCGAGCTGTGAGAAGGGAAGAATCAGATCACTCTCAAGAAAAAGTTAAAAACGTGTTTTTTTTGCAGTCCGCATCAGCCAGCGAGGCCCAAGTCGGCGTAATCGAAACTCAATTCACCGGGATCAACTCAGTCGCGGGTTTCTCACTCGTTTGCGGTGAAACCCAAGCAATCTTCTTCCCAACCAGCGATCCGACCGTCAGAATTGGAATCGCTCTCGTCAACACCCAAGTCCAAACATTTGCCCTTTTGGATACATGGAAGACTCAAGGAGCACACTTTACCTGGCAGGCTGAAGACTGTACTGGAACATTCTCATCAGGATCATGGATGGGAATTATTTCAAGTTTGGTACTTATTGGTGGTCTTCTCTTCGGCTACATGATGCTTCAATCGGTTCAAACACAAGATCGTTATGATGATCCAAAACAGAAGCAAATTGTTATCAATGTTCGCGAATAATTTTATTTTTTTGTTTTAGCGAAGTCTTTAGTTCTATTATTTTCAACCAAAAAAACTCTCTAAACTCTGAATAATCGCTTCAACTCTCCACAAGGGTACCTACTTTACTTTTTTTTAGCCACTTTAGGCAAATTCTCGAAAAAATCTATCATTCCAGACTGGATTTCCAGCCAAACACTAAACACACCAGTTACCAGAAAAATCCCAATGGTGACAATTGTTGTTTAGATGTTATTTTAGACTTGTGATTTTCTTTTTGACATAACTAGTGAATTTTTTATTTTCTGACTTTTATGTAAATAAAATATTTTATGAAAAATGATCTAGGAGGAGTTACTAACAAAAAACCATACAAATGGCGTATTCTGTACATATGGATAATTTCAGACGGAAAGAAATGCGTAGATGGAATTCTCTGAAATTATCAGAAGGCACCTAGTTAGACAAAAGAGGCAGAATTGAGGAAAAAGAAAAAATGTACAAAAAAAACCATGGGAATGAATATCGGGAACAAGGTCAAAAGCAAGAGTTTGAAAATGTATTGAAGAACTATGTAGTTTTTGATTTTGAGCGGTTTTTAAAAGGAGGAATATCGAAAACCATTTTTTTAAAGCCCCTTCAAAATAATACGAGTTCAAAGTTGTCAGTGTTCAGCACGGCTAGAACTTGGACCATTGTTGCTACTCTGACTGGCCATATAGGTTTGTTGGCTGAGAACCAGAGCTTCTGCCATTGCGACGTCTTCGTTGTATGCCTCCCAATCGCCAAGCGCTGCAAAATATAACTTGTTTACCCCTTTGCCTCAAGTTCATGATTTTTATTTAATAGAAAGTATATATATATATATATATATATATGCTCATCTAAAAGTAATGGAGTAAGTGTAATCGTCGGTAATGGACCCAGTAAGAACAAGAGTAATCTACTTCGTACCCTGATACACCGTCTTTAAGAAATTGGAACAAAAACGAACACAAACTCTGCGCGGCCAACAACTCTTCATATAATCCTGGTTTCTCTTTCGGTGGCTCCGGCTCATTTTCTACCAATGTTTCTGGTGTCGGTTTCTCATCCAGTGAGTTCTTCACTTCGCTTGTCGATGGAGCTTCTTCCGGCTTTTTCTCATCAGCATCAACTGACGATCCTTTATCTTCCGTTTCTTTCAGGAAACTAAGATACGATTCTCGTATAATCTGAAAATGTCATGATTTTTCTGAGGAAACCCCATATATTTTTAAACTCCGATATGAAAAGGTTAAAGCTTTGGATATTCAAAAAATTGCTCGTCTTCTACTGAAACTAAGATATTGAAAGCACAAAAAAAAGAAAAACCTTTAAATATTTGTTTACCTGGTCCTCCATATCGGCTTGTGTTCTCTGCCAATCAGTCATATCAATTTTATCCTTCAACATCGTCTCTTCTATTTGATCCCTTTCTGACGTCTCAATCGCATTGCTCATCAAATTTCGTTCAGCTTCTCCTGGAACCATTCCCGGCAGCCCAAGTCCAACTCCAATTGTAGCTGCATGTGGATCAACGACTATAACATAGGATTATTAGGTTGTTTCTGGATCCAGTTATCCCTTACTAGCATTGTAATGCACCGCCCCATGGTAACTCAATCTTAATGGTGCATTTTGCTGCAATGCTGTGGATGAAGATCCTTGTTGATGCTCGTTGTTTCTTGGCAATAGAACACTTATTGGCTCTTCACTATACTGATAAACCTCGACCGGTCTCGCAAACATTTCTGAGATCGCTTGAAGCTCTGCATGATTCCCATGGACTGTTGCATCGCGTTTTCTTAGAATATAATGATCAAAATCTTCGGTGATAAAATCGCGAAAGTAGTCACGATTGTTCATCATGTAATCCATGCACAGTTTTCGAATTTCTCCGTGCATTTCTTCGTCTCCGTAGATTTGTTCGGCTGGAAGCAATTTATTTTCGGCCGTTTTTCACAACATTAATTTGTTCTAGAAACGTTTAGAGACAAAAAAAAAGATTGTTTGAACATTTGAAATTTATTTATTGATTTAATTGAAGTGTTGCGAAACAGCTTTCTTTGTCCAGAATTTAAAAAATTAATTTTTTCGTCTCAATTATTTACTGATGCCGATCAATAGAGAATCCTGATTATTTAAAAAAAAGTTAATCCACTTTTTTCCCGAATCCTCCACCCAAAATACCAAAAATTAAAAAAAAAAAGACAATGTATTGATAGAAGCACTTACCAATAGCCCTAAACATGCACGCGCCATCCCCTTGCATTTCTTTGATAATCAACCCTCTCGAACTCAGTTTTTCTCGAAATTCCTTCTCAATATCATCCGAAATATGATCCTCCATTTGATACTCATCATCGGAATTATTCGCATTTTCTCCAGATGGCGATGCATTTGCATTTTCATCGCCAGTTTTAACACTTCTCGGTGATGCCAATGGACTTGGAAGTTTGATTGACGAACTTGAAGATGGCGAAACAAGCAAATCTGACAGAAAAATGCATTCCTTTTTCTAGTATTTTTTCTTGAACTTACTTCTTTTGATACATTTTTCACTAGGTCTTGGAGATTGGCGTATTTTTCTTCCAACACCAGATTGGGATGAATTGCTACTTTGACGATGGTCACTGAAAAGGAGAGCAATTTTAAAACAAAATTCAAGAACTCTGCACAGCCAGTAAATCAGGATTCCGCAAACTTTTAATAATTTCACCAGACGTTAAAAACACCGGGACCCCCCAATCTCACCTATTACTCGCCGATTGTCCAATCGCCTTCTGCGTTCCATCCCTTTCTCGTTTTTTCTTTGTTGGTGGTGGTAGAATTGTCATTTTCAGTTGTTGACTACTTCTAACTTAGAAGTTCTATGAAATATGAAAACCTGTTTAAAAATAAGTTTTTAAAACAAAAAACTGACGTGAATTAAGGTAATAAAAGCTGATAACAATTTGACAGCAAATCGAGTAAAATTAAAAAAAAATCCGAATAGAAATGAGTTTATAAAATATATTTTCAATTAAAATAAAACACAGGGTTAAAATTTCGACAAGTTCTTAAATACACAAACCAACGAATCTAAAAATAATAAACATGCAAAAAAATTAAAAATTAAAACACAATGTTCTTAGGCGATAATGATGATGATGACTACGAAATTAAATAATATTGATAAATCAACACAGTATTGAATTGGAAAATACAATTTCAAATGTAATTAAAGTTTCTAGTAGGTACTGTAAAGGTTGCGTTCAGTTTAGTATAAAAAAAGTTTTTCTGAATTTTTTATCTATTAAGAAGGTTTTTTCGAACACGTTTAATCACTCACTAATGGACCTATCCAGAAACAAAAAAAACCGCAAAAAATTCAATGCTGAAACTTGCACAAATTGCATTTTTTTTGCAATTTTTTGCATTGAATTTTTTGCAGCATTTTGCGTTTCTGGGTAGGTCCGTAAATAACAGAAATATAATAATGGGCTATTTGTATTTCATAACTCTATTCATGATGGGAAAAATGAAACAAATGCAAAAAAGGATTCAGGTGAAGGAAAAAAGCGGCGAGATATAATTAAAGATGAAGAGAAAACAACGCCATTCAGAAAGTACGGTTTTGTTTCGAGATTCTCGGAGAATATAACTCTTGCTTTCACCTTTTTATCCTTCACATGATTCCCCTTTTCGAAAATTTTCCAATTAAGTATAAATTAAAGCACGTTTCCAAATAAATGTTTTTGCTGTTAAATATTGTATCAAGACAGCAAGGATATGCCTCATGGATTCAAACAGTTACCTTTTTCTTTTGGACCTACGCAGGAACTTTAAATGCAGCAAAAAATTAAATGGAGAAAAATGCAATTCTTTCAGCAGATATACGTGGAAACTACTGAAATCGTTGTGAGATCATCAAAGCTAATACGATCAAGAGCCGGTCTCGCAACGATTTCCCGTAAATCAGGTTCTGCAAGTTTCTACATTTAATTCTTTGCAGAATTTTACGTTTCTGGGTAGGTTCATTAGCCAACGAACCAACTTCTGAAGTTTTTCGGTAGCCGTTCAAATCCATATTCAAAAAAAAACTTGAAACGATCGAAGTTGTTATGCTGAGATTACTCTATATCCTTTCGTTATCATCTTGTTCCATCGGCGCGGGGCCCTGCTGCTCATTTTGACCACGATGAATTCCCTGTAAAAATAAAGAATTGGTAGAATTTTTGTTGATGAAACATTCGGGAATTCGCATTAGCATATCAATAACTCACAATGTGCAATTAATTAACTAATTTTTTTGACATTTCAAAAACTCACCCTATAATTTTCAACACCCATGAACAAACGGTCAAGTTCTTCTCGATTCCCGACATTTCTCAAGTTATGAGCGTTTCTGAGATATTCCTCGAACGTTTGCACATTGTCATCCATCGGTCGATTCGCTCGTGTTCTGTGATGTTCCATAATCATTCGCATGGCTTCAGCCGAAATTGCAGGATGTTCGTGTTCATGCTCCTCTTCTTCCTCTCCGACACCATTATTTTCTTCTAAAAAGTTACGAGGTGGAACAAAATTTTCCAAAGCATCTTCTGGTTCGGTATCGGAATCCGTCGGTAGGAGTGGGTTTCTTATCATTACGAGGTTTTGATTAAACTGTTCATTGAAATTGTTAGGCATGTTTCTCGGATGAAGTCGCCGAGGAACATCTTGCGCGTTTTGTCCACGTACCCGCATGGCCTGAATCTGGAAATCATGTCATTATTTAGAAAAATTTCGATTTTTGCTATTTTACTAATTTTAAACGCAGATCTAACATTTAACCTTAGTTTTTTGCTTTTTTGTTTTTAATCGTCTCTTCTTCCATGTTTTTGGTTAAATTAAGTTTTGTCTTTTGGATCTGTTTTTTAGATTTCTTTTATAAATTCGAATGATAAGTAACTCACTCCTCGATTGATGTCCACATGTTCAAACGGTGCATTTGGATCAAAATGAAACTGAAACAAATTTAAAATGTTGTAGCTGGAAAATATGGTAGAAAAAATCCTTACAGCGTGTCTGAAATGATCTTGCAATAATTGGTGTGGTTGAACAGGTCGGCGTTGTTCAGCCTGGTCAATATATCTATTAACAGCGGCATTAAACTGCTCTCTTGGAACCGGTCTATTTCGCAGGTTCTGTGGTTGATGACCGCCAAAGAGCTCGTCATCTCTTCGTCGAGCTCCTTCAACCGCCGCTGCTCTGAAATATTCTTGTACCTGTTGACGTTCTCTTCTGGTCAGCCCCTCGTAGGCGGCTTCAGCTCTGGAAAAACGGAGCAATTTCTGTTTTTCAGCAATTTCAGTTTTGGTAGATATTTCTACAGTTCTAGAAATATACAGCGAGCTTGAACCTACCTGTCATACTCTACCTCTTCCACATTTTCATTTCTGATTCGTTGCGGCTCTTCTTCGAATCCTCGAATTTTTTTGATAAGCTTCCTTTCTAGGGTTACGGCACCTGGAATTGTCTAGTTTTGTTGAAAACAACTAATTTTGGATAACCAATTTTCAATCCCCTCGAAATATTGTCAACTCAAATATTCTAGATCATGCAAGTTGGTTTTGACCTACCCAGAAAATCTAAGTCTCTCAGAAAATCGTGCTATTTTTACCTGCGAGCGGTTGCGCTGCGGTCTTTCAGTAGAAAATGGATGATCCAAAATTTTTAAGTTGACAATAAGAAAAAATATCATATCAATTTAACATAACTTACCTTCTTTATATCTTTCGGTTGCATTTATCGCCAATTCATACATCCACCCGATTTTCTCATCACACGCCAAACAGAAAACATCGCGGACAAAGTGCAATCCGGTAAGCATTTCACGCTCATCACATCTTCCGATGCGTACATTGCGCACATTCTTGAAAAGAAATGCTTGGCCAGTGACTCCTGAAACAAATAGTAATCAGGAAAGTTCTGTGCACATAATTATTTTCAAAAACTTTGAATGAAGAAATTTAATCAGTTTTAGAAATTTTTTATTTGTTATTGCCAACTCAAATATTCCTTATCATTCAAGTTGGTTTTGATCTACCCAGAAAATCTAAGTATCTCACAAAGCCTTGCTATTTTTATCTGCGAGCGGCTGCGCTGCGGTCTTTTAGTACAAAATGAATGATCCAAACATTTTAAGTTGACAATAATGTTAAATATTTATACCTGTAAAATTCGTCGACATCAATTCCGCCTCATTCGTCAGATAAACACCGCAATTTTCACAATTATAGACACATGTGCCACCGAGATTATCGAAAAATTTCCTTCCCATATTTGAACCCCTGAATATTTTGTTTTTTTTTCTGAATTTAAGTTTTTTTCTGCTTTTGAAGGTAATCGAATGGTTCCAAAACCATTTTGAAAGTAATCGAGAATAAAAAAAGAACAATTTAATTGTCGAAAGATTTGTTTTAAAAAAACACACACAGGGGCAGGGAAAACCGAAAAAATATACATTTAAGGAGGTAAAAGCGTACAAAGAATACAGTTTAAAATGGTTCTAGGCACTCTAACACGAAAATTAAAATTGCTGAATTTGATGACCTGAAAGCGAAAAAAACTAAAATGGTTGGAAATTAAACGGTATTTACATTTTTTTTTTGAAAAATAGAAAATTACAAATGGTGTAAGCCACAGAAAAAGAGAATAATAAAAGTGGAATGAAGAAAGGATCATTATTTAATGAAGGACCAATAACAGATAATAAACGTGTTTAAATCATAAACAAATATCTTATGGCTCCATGAATTTAAATAGTAAATCTAAAATGAAAAAAAACGTTGTTGTTCGATGGACTGATAATAATTTTGTAAGAGCAGCTTAAGATGTGTTCAACATCGAAACACATTAGTCTGTTATTGGTATTTCTTCAATTAAAATTTAGATTTTTGTTATGGAGGAGTCAGCTTTAAATTTCTGGATTAGCTCGAAATTTGAATTTTTCACACGAAGATATTTCTAGAAAAAATCTGTTGATCCTCCTGACTAATGTTTCTTTTTACAAATGTACATGTTTTTGTCTTTTGAAAGAAAATCAATTCGACGAAGAAAACGATAAGGAAGATGTATCATTTGAAGAATTCGAGGCTGTTGATTCAGCCGAACCGGTGCTTCCAGGTCTGTACCATGAAATTCTCGGAACATGACTTCGTCTGAAATGGTGCGGTTGCTCCAGGTTAACGGTTGGCGGTTTACGCTTTCTGTAACGTTTTGAAGAAATATTTCGTTTTTAAGGTAGTTTCCCATTACTTATCATCCCCTACTGGATCATCAAAAGTGTTGTGACGAGAAACCAGCTGATTTTCGAGAATATATTGACCTTCTTTGTAAACCTGATTTGATTCTTCTGCCATTTCGTAAAACCAGCCGAGGCGACACTGAGAAATCCATTTTAAATTTTAGATTTCTTTATTGGTTTTTTTTTACCTTACAAAGAATACAGTTCACATCACGCACAACATGCCAACCAGTGGTCATTTTTCTTCTTTCCAGTCTACTAGACAATATCACATTCCAACATCTTATAAATAACATTGCAGCACCAGTGCTCCCTGAAGTTCTGTTCTTGAATAAATGATCGGATTTGGTTTGGTTTGCTTTTTTTTTGAAGAGTGAACAAAATAAGCTTTTTGTTGTTTTAATTTTCAAAACATTTCTCTGAACGAACCATTAAAATGTGGGCTCGTCAGTTCTCCATGAGACGTCAAGTAGTTATCGCATTTTCCACAGCAATAAATCACATCACGCCCGCCGAGGTTTGGCGCAAATATAAGTCCCATTTGACTCTGCAAATTTTTAAAAAATTTCAGAGATTTTAAGTTTTAAAATATCATATGGTCCAATATGAAATAGCGACAATGTTACGGGTAAATACGCGAGTCGATTGCAAAAGCAATCCATTTCGCTGCCTCTTCTTGTTCACTTTTTTCTGTCATGTCCCTCAATCTCTTTCGTTATACGTTATATTTTGTTAGTATGTCTGGTTGAAAGTGGAAGGCACAACTGCGTCTCTGTTGAGAGTAGTTGTATATTGTTCATGTTTTAACTACGCCTCGGGTCTTCTCGATCACATGTTTTTACCGTAGTTCGCGCATTCTTCTTCTCCATGCGGAAGGATGTTTTGTTTCAATTTTTTGCGAGGATGTAGATTTTTTGATAGAAATATAGATTATGCGCCAGATAATTAATTAGAAAATTTCGAATTTGAAAATTCAGTAAGATCACAGGTTAAGAACTATGTGTTTTTAAATTTTGACAAATGGAAATTTATCATGAACATTGATGGAAAACATTTAGTGTTAAAATTCGAAAACATTTTGAACTTTCAGACAAATAGAACGTTTTAATTACAGAGAGAAGGATTTACGAAATTACACATAGTTTTCATGGTAATTTATCTCAAGACAATTTTAAAAAACTACCGAAAAAAAAAATTATTTTATAAATGAAACTGCCGTGAAATTAAATACATTTTCCGCATACACAGCCACGCAATTTCTCACTTTTCGTCAGATATAATGTTTGTTGTGCAATCAGTGAAGCTTACGAAAATGAATTTTTAGCAGCGCGCAACTTTTCCATTTTTGTTTACTTTTCTGCTGTTGTTTAAAATTCAGAAAAAAACTTAACTTGCTAAATTTTCAATTTGGTGTGCAGTTTAATGTTGATTTCATTGTTTTGCTTTCGTACAATTGCTTAAAAAACAAGCTTGTTTACTCTTCGATTTTTGATCTCTTAGACTTGAAGTTGTTTACAACAAAATATACGATTGAAATCGACATTCAGTTTTTGATCTTTGCGTTATTCCCCGTTCTTTTTCGAGTTTTTCTGATTTAAAAGCATATAAAAGTCGAACTTTTTGTTTCAGATGCTCAGTGTTACTAGAAACGCCACTCGTTTCACAGGGTTAGTTCAGTTGTTTTCTTCATATTTTTTTAAATGTCACTTTTTCAAGAATCATCACCCGCACCGTAGCTGGTGGACACGGAGATGGAGCTGGACGTGGAGGTGGTTCCGGAGGTTCGATCCGGGATGCTGGAGGCGCTTTCGGAAAGATGGAGGCCGCTCGTGAGGACGAGTACTTCTACAAGAAGCAAAAAGAGCAACTCAAAGAGTTGAGAGAACATATTCAACAAGAAGTTGATCACCACAAAACTCAACTTGAAAACCATCAAAAGGTGAGGACAGACCTAGAAAAATTTGATTATTATCTTCAATTTTAGGTCCTCGAACGCCACCAAAAGCGTATTTCCGAAATTGAAGCACAAGAGCGCGCCCTTGGACAAGAATAAGTGGATATGCTGCAAACGTTCCGAAACATTGGTAGTAGCAAACGTTCTTCATTTCTTCAGTCTCTACAAGAATTTTTTAAAGTCTTTTTTCTCTTCAAAGCGTGTTCGAATAAATTATAGATTGGTGATCGTTTGATCTTTTTATACTTTCCGTGTACTAACCGGAGAACTTATTTTTATGAAATTTATCTTTGGTGACTTGTAAATTTTTGGGAAAAACAGGCTCGAAAATCATGTCGAAAGCAACAGTTGGAATCAACGGATTCGGAAGAATTGGAAGATTGGTGCTTCGTGCCGCTGTCGAGAAGGACAATGTTCAAGTCGTCGCTGTCAATGATCCATTCATCACTGTCGATTACATGGTCTACCTTTTCAAGTACGATTCCACTCATGGACAGTTCAGAGGAACTGTGAATGTTGAGGGAGAGTTTTTGGTTGTTCAAAAGGAGGGAAAGAGCAGCCATAGAATCAAGGTTAAAACAAAATTTCAATTACACCTCATAAATTTATTGGTTTCAGGTTTTCAACAGCAAAGATCCTGCTGCAATTCCATGGGGAACAGTCAATGCTGAGTACGTTGTTGAATCTACCGGTGTTTTTACCACCAAGGACAAGGCTGCTGCTCACTTGACTGGTGGAGCAAAGAAAGTTATTATCTCTGCACCATCTGCTGATGCTCCGATGTACGTTGTCGGAGTAAACCATGAGAAGTATGACAATTCAAACGATCATGTTATTTCCAACGCGTCTTGCACTACTAACTGCTTGGCACCACTGGCCAAGGTTATTAACGACAACTTCGGTGAGTTCATTTCTCTTGAAAATGGTGAATATTTAATTTTTTGTTGTTTTTAGGAATCATCGAAGGTCTTATGACTACTGTCCATGCTGTCACTGCCACCCAAAAGACCGTTGACGGTCCATCCGGAAAATTGTGGAGAGATGGGCGCGGAGCTGGACAAAACATCATCCCAGCTGCTACTGGTGCAGCGAAGGCAGTTGGAAAAGTCATCCCAGAGTTGAACGGAAAACTTACCGGAATGGCATTCCGTGTTCCAACCCCGGATGTCTCGGTTGTTGATTTGACTGTCAGATTGGAGAAGCCAGCTTCTTTGGACGATATCAAAAAGGTTGTTCGAGCTGCCGCTGAAGGACCATTGAAAGGAATCTTGGCCTACACTGAAGATCAAGTGGTTTCCACCGACTTTGTCTCTGATCCACACTCTTCTATCTTCGATGCCGGAGCTTGCATTTCTCTCAACCCGAACTTTGTGAAGCTCGTGTCTTGGTAAATTCCAGATTTGTTAAAATTCGAAAACCAAAATAATAATGTTCAGGTACGACAACGAATATGGATATTCCAACCGCGTTGTTGACCTCATCGCCTACATCCGCACCAAAGCTTAAATTAATTTGTAAATCATTTGTACATACGGCTTGAACAAACGGAGCAAATAAACATTTTTGAATTGCATCAAGTTTTGTTCCACATTAAACACCTCTATATATTTATTATAATCTGATATTGATAGCGGAGAGCAAAAAGTTAATTGTGAAAATTGACATGATGATGCCAAGAAGAGAAAACATTCTGTTTTTTTCGAATTCTTTGAAAGAGAAGCGAAACAAAGTATTCAAAATATTATCGACGGTCTGACAAGAACAAAACTCGAAAATGCTTCTATATATTCTGGGTGCAGTTAGACAATTTTAGGCGTTTTTGAGGAAACTTTTATTGTTGCCTTATTTCTAATCCAAACGCGCTCCTAAACTGGCATTTTGCCAGCACAAATTCTAAAAAACAATTCAAACGCTTCACGTTTTTCACGTGAGGAATCGTTTGCAATTTGTTTTTTTTGGAATGCGTGTTGGCAACGTTTCAGTTTATGAAGCGCGTTTGGAATAGAATTGAGGGAACAATATTACTTTTCTTTTTAAAACGATGTGATTGTTTAATTTAAAGTATTTAGGAGTAGGCTTTATAAACAAATTTTTGCAGACCTATCCCATTTAAGGCTTTAGTTTTATTATTATAGCATAATTAGGCAAATCATAATTTAAATTATGTTTCGGTCCCGATCAGGCTTGTGCGGAACCGGAATCGGAATATTCCGAAATTCCGATTCCGAGACGATTTTCGGAACTTTCTAGCTGTCGGAAATTTTTCCGATTTTTTTTTCGGAACCTTTTTCTGTCGGAACCTTGTTCAGAAAAAAATTTCGGAACAATTTTTCCGTCGGAACTTTTTCCGAAATTCGTCGGAAAAATCGGAAAAACCCAAATTTTTTTCAATTTTTTCAAACTGAATATTTCCATAAACTTTTTTTTGCTTTTTTGGTTGTTTTATCCGTTTTTTCAATGTTTCTTCGAATTTTTATAATTTTCATCGAATTCCCTAATTTTTGTACGAAAATTTTGTGAATGCATCGTTTTTTTTTTCAGAAAAATGGAGAATAGGACGTTTATTTGACAAAAAAGCAAGAACGGAACTTCTTAATAAACGTTTTTGTTCGAAAATGAGAAAAAATGGGAAAAAATCTTGAAAATTAAAGTTAAACATCCTGGTTCCGAATTGTCCGATTTTTCCGAGAAAAAAAGTCGGAAAAAAAAGTCGGAACCATTTTTTTCGGAAAAAAATCGGAATAAAATTTTGGTTCCGAGAGGCCATTTCCGCACAAGCCTGGTCCCGATGACTCGGTGGATTATGTTGGGTGAGCGCAAAGTTCGTCCAATGTGTTTTTTTCCAACTCATGTTTTCGAGGAAGTTTTCTCAAAATACCACTTGTTATCAAACCCTCTGGATTACTCACCCCAAAGTTTCAAACGTAATAAATAATGTTTATAAAAATAATTTCAACCTACCCTCTGAATTCTATCCTGTACTTCTACAAACCAATTCATCACTTTTTTTTTGAAATAATAACATTTCAAAATAATAAAAAACGATTATTCATCTCTACCGTATGCCCTTGGAAAAACCTGTGACCCGCATCACTGCTCACCTAGGATTTGGGGCAAAAATCTGGATTTTTTGGGAGATAATTGCCTAAAATGCGGTGAACCGTCACAGAATTCTAAATCATTATCCCATTTTTTGGTGACGGTGTTTAGTTCTTTAAAAGTTTTCCATTTTATTTTATTATTTTTGGATAAATTACAGAAAATAATGAAAGCTTTATTTTATCTTGTTGCCTTGATTTTCGCTTCATCGATGGCGTTCCCAATCGGGGATAAAAGTAACAGCTCGATTGAGCTACAAGAGGAGGTAAACCAATTGCATGAGATTCCCGAACACTTGAATTTCTTCAGAATTCGAAAAGTATGGAAGAGCAGCTTTTAGATGTTGGGAATGAACCGGAGGAAGAGCAGGGAATCGAAAACGATGAGGATGAAGATCAAGAAGAAGAAGATGCAGCAACTCGAAAGAAAAGAGGATTGGATAGTTCGGAAAGAAGTCAAGAAACTGAAGATTTGGATCATGGGATACATAAACGACATGCGGAACATCATGAAGCTGTGAAGAGTAGTCATCATGAGACAACTTCTGGTAGTGACACTCATGGAAAGAATGAGAACAATATTAAAAAGAGAAATGTTGACGGAGATGAGAAAAATGTGAGTTTTGAGAAAACTTAGCTTCAAAGTCAGTATGCTAATTATTTTTAACTAAAATGTATATCAAAACATCCATCAAAGCTTTTCCAAGGCCATTGTTTTGAGGTCCGTTTTTCAGCTACAGCAGATTTTCTAGAAAATTCCAAAAATTAAATTTCCTAAATAATACTGAAAATCAAGAGACAGAAAAACGTTTTTCAGGGTTCCGAACACCATTCAATTAATAAAAGAAGCGAAAATGATCACAATAATGGAAAAAGAAGCACAGATTTTCAAGATTATCACAATGAAAAACGTTCGGAACATTCGACACCTGACGAGCATCACATAAAGAGAAGAAATACTGACGGATCGGAACACCACGTGGAGCTGAAAACCCATGAGAAAGAACCGGAACATCACATTGTGAAACGCAGTCACGACGAAGCAAAAGAGCATCATGCTCAAAAAAGAAGCCATAGTGATGACACAGAACATCATGTTCAGAAGAGAAGTCATCAAAATGAGCCGGAGCATCACGTAGTGAAGAGATCTCATGAGAGCGTTCCGGAGCATCACGCTATCAAACGCAGTCACGATGCTGAAACTGAGAAACATAGTGAGCATGCGATTGTGAAACGAGAACCAGAACCAGAACCAGGGCAGAAATCTAACGGTATAATTTAATGATATTCTTAACAAAGATCGATAACATAAGTTAATTTTAGTTTAGCATTCTATTTAAAAAATTAAATCGTTTGTAAAAGTTTTTAAAAGATTTTTGTTTTGGGGCACATACACATTTCCGTTTCCTCGTACAAAATCCTCGTATGAAAGTTTAAAAAATGAAAAAATTCTATTTTTGTGTACGAGCAGGATTAGCGAGCAGGATTCTGAGCCGCCCTTCTCGGGCACAGTTGTTGACTACTAAATTTTGATACACAATTGATTTTTTTTTAATTTCGATTTTTAATTAATTCATTATATCAGAAATCAGTGGAAAAGCCACACCACCAGAAACCTACTTGTTTCTTAGCCAACTCAAACTTCAGAAGTAAAAACTGCTTGTAAATTCCTAGGGACCAAAAACAACACAAAAACGCGAGGGATCCTATTTTCAGGGCATCGTCAGCCGAGAAGCACCGACCAGGGAAACGAAGAAGACGAACCAGAAGATGAAATCAGCCCTGATGCAGAAACTGCCGAAGAAGAATCCGACTCCACCCGCCGTCGTCGTCACGTTGCCACCAACCCACCGCCAAAGTTCGCCAGTGACGTTGAATCGCCGCCACACGCGAAGAACTCCGTAGGTGCTACACGGTTGAACGCGACCGCCCATACATCTTCTGACCATTTTTCAGCCATTCGAGTGAAACGGGTCTCACGCGCCGGCAGTAGCCACAAAGTTCGTACATTCAACAAAAATCGCGGAAATAGTAAAGCGGGAGGTGCTGAACAAGATGCAGTCAATCCGAGTAGTTCAAATAATAACAATCCGGTAGTGCCTAGAAATTTTTAGAAATATTTTTCCATATATCTTGAATTTCGCATCAGTTTTAATTGTTTCGTGTGCACTCGGTATTGATCTCCTCGACACTGTACCCGGAAATTACGGACATAATCGTAATGAATCCGTGACTTCCAGTGTACTAAACAGAGCCGTTCCACAATTTTGTGTATGATTTAAACTCTTCTCGCACTTTTGTCAAACATCAAAACTGATGCGAAATTGAAGTTGTAAATTATCAAATGCTTTTTTACTTGAAATGTTTTGTTATTATCAAAAATTCAATAAATGGATTGCTTTTCCTTTCAAAATCATATTGATACGCTATATTTCTCAAAAATAAACTCTTTTTATTCGTTGTTCAAAAAATCAATAATATTATTTAAATTACAGCAAAAAGAAAGGTTCACTAACATGATTGGAAGGGGGGAATTAGTACATCTGAAGAATTAGTAGGAATTACAGAATCAATAAAGAAGTGCAGATATGAATAACACAAACAATTATTAATTTTTTTTTTGGAAAAAAGAGAACTAAAATTTAGATTTCTACATAAGTTTTCATGATTTTTTCACAGAATCTGTTTACCGGTGAACAAGTTGCTAGGCCGGAATTTCGAAAAAAATAAAAGGATAAGTAATACTTTTTTTCGAAAAATAATCTTTAAAAAATTTGTTGTTCTATTTTTGTTCTATTTTTGGAGATTCCGAGAAATTTGAATTTCAAATGCCCAAAAGCGGTTGGTTTATGCATTTATATTTATGTTTTTGAAAATTGGAAAATGACAAAACCTGAGGTTATCCGTTCAGAAAAAAAAGAAGAAGAAGAATGAATACAATCATTTGAAATCTATTTTGAAAAATGCGCATTAGTGTAGGAGAAGTTGAGGAATGCTTCCGGATCGATTGAAGCTAGCAGATTTTTGTCATGAACTGGTGTCAGTTGCGCTTTTTCATTGGTGAAGTCTTCGTCGAAGTTGGACGCGTCGGAATTGGATTTCTGAAAAAAATGAAATCTGAGTGATGGAGATTAAAATTTAAAAATTAAAATTCTGTAAACATAGTTCTTGAACAGAAATGAACTTAAATTGCAAAAAAATTGTTTGAATTCAAATTTATTAAACTCACAATCGTTGGCTTAAACGGCGGCGGCACTTGTCGATTCTCGAACCTCTTCCAATCAACACCTCTGAAGAAGCAATGCTGCCTGATCGGTCCATCTGGACATTCTGGCATTCCAAGACGCGTGTTCGGGTTCCGGTCAAATAAGGCGGATAGACATTTGGCAGATTCTTTGGAAATTGTCTTTGGGAAATATGGACGTTCGTTGAGGATTGAGTCAAAGAGTTCGTCTTCACCTTCACCGTGGAATGGTGATTGTCCGACCAACATTTCGTACATCTGAAAAAATTAAATCAAATATTTTCGTTTGAGAAATTTTTTGTGGAATTATATACTTACCAGAACCCCGAAGGACCAGAAATCAACAGCTTCATTATACAACTGTCCTTTGATAATTTCCGGACTAATATAATCCGGTGTACCACAGAACGTGGAAGCCATTCCATTCTCTCGGTTCATTTCAGTCTTCGCCATACCAAAATCAGCCAACTTGATATGACCATCACAATCAAGCAGGACGTTGTCAAGCTTCAAATCTCTGAAAAACGTATTGAGGTTTTTTTAAAAACCAGAATACAATAATTCGTACCGATAGATGATATTGTTCGAGTGCAGGAATTGTAGGGCTACAACGATTTCACAGGCGTAGAAACGTGTTCGAGCTTCGTCAAACTTTTTCACCGTTTGAATATGATGCATCAAATCACCACCATTTAAATATTCCATCACAAAGAATAAATATTCCTGAATGAAAAAGAATTTTGTTCGAGATTTGTAATTTAGGTTTCAGTTAAGCTTTCGAAAATTGAACTCACATTCGTTTGAAATGAGCAGAAAAGTTGACAAAGGAACGGACACTGACTGGCAAGAATCAAAACCCTCCTTTCAATATATGTGCATTCTGTGTCATCATCCTCCAAAATCACATCTTTTTTCAGACATTTCATTGCATAATATTCAGGCTTTTCTCTCAATTCCACCAACATAACTTTTCCGAACGATCCTTTACCCAAAACTTTTAATAAATTGAAATGTTGCAGAGCATATTTGCGAACTGGTCCGTCACCACCACCCCAAATGTTGTTCATGTATCTGAAATGAGAAAAGTTAAAATATTATTATTAGATCGAGCTCAATTTTGTCTATCGATTTTTTTTCAAGATTTGAAGAAGAAACTATGATTAAAAAGCTATGAATTCAGACAAGTGCTTTGAAATATGGATTTAATGTTATCGGTATTATTTTTTGATATTGATGCTATAACGTTTTTGAAAAAGTATTAAACTTGAAGTTTATTTATCGAAATATTCTTCCTGATTTCCCCCTTCGAAATAAAAAAAGATCAATGAATACAGTTGAGTTCGAATGGTTTTATAGTCGTTCAAAAAAAAAGGAATTTAAAAATACATTTAGGCATTGTTTCGAGCTTATGAAACAAAAAATTGATGGTTTTAAGCGGAAGGTACCGCATTTTGAAAACGGTTTGAACATTTCAAATATTTGATGCTTAAAAATTTTTTCTGCACCGAACATGAAACTTCTTTTTTTGGTTATTTCAAACGGGTGATTTTCAGCCTTCAATTCAAAAAAAAGTCCCCGAAAACGCGGATGGTTTCCCTACATATCTCTGCATTATCAAAATCGATTATTTTTTGTGGGCGTAACTATAATCTAGTTGAAATCCCTTGACAAAAACTCACTCATCCTGTTCCTTCTGCTCTTCAACACTGTACTGATGTGTCCGGAACAGATTCTTCAATTTATGCGGCAATCCACCATTCGAACTTTTCGTTTCTCCATTGATATGTAAATTTGCAATATTTGGCGGACAACTGCTTGTAGCGTGTGTTCCGCGCTTGATCTCGTGATACATCTCAGATAATTGTTTCTGGTTAACTCCGCATAGGTTAGACATCAGCTTTTCGCATTTGTGATGACAGGCAACGTTGCATACTGTAATTTGCTTATATTTAAAATTTCAGTGATAGATGATATTCCATCAAACATGTTCGTTTCTCAAAAAAAATAAGCAAAATAATTCATACGTTAATCATAAATTCTTTCGTCAATGACATAAAACTATTCTAAAAACGTTTTCAACACACGATCATTGACCACCCACAAAGATAAGTACTCACCATCACATTTGAGTCCCTGCTTAAACAACCCATACAACATCGAACCGCAATGATCACAAAATGTTGGACTTTTAAAGTTATAGGTTTTAAATCGATGTGGAATATCCACCTTGAAGCGTTCTTTAAGAGCCTGGAAATAAAACAGTTTTATTTGAAAATTAAATCAAATAAAAATTACCATAGTTTCTTTTGTATTTTTCGCACTTCCCGGGCACTGCATAATCACCTTCTCGTGGCACTTTTTGTGCACCGCTGCTGAGCATAATTGACATTGATAGCCCTGTTTATTTAGACCCCTGAAAACGAAATTGTTAACTGAGATGCGACGCAAACCGCAACGCGGCTGCTATAATTTTCTTACCACATAAAATCTGAACATAATGAGCAAAAGTGCGGTTGACGGAAGAAGGTGGCAACGAATTGATGACCGCGAATTTCGTGAACTCGAGCATGCTTGATTGCTCCTAAACAGATTGAAAAATGTTTTTGAATTAAGCTCAAATTTGGTAGAAATTAAAAACAAATATCCCTCACCTCTCCGCCGCTGAATACCGGGACCAGAATTGCTTCGACTCGTCATAATATCCTCTACTGGATGGTCGTCATCGGCTGCAAATAAAGAGTTTTTGGGGAAGAATGGAAAAAAACGAACTTTTTAACATTCTTTTTAGCAAAAAAAAACGATGAAACAAAATTTAATTTTGAGCTTTTCGGGCGGCTTAAGAGTGGAACGAACATTAAAAGTTTGGTAAACAAAACAAACACATTTTTTTAAACATTGAAAAAAACTAATGCTCAAGATTATCATTTGGAGAAAAAGGTATTCTTAGAGCAATTCTCTGAGCAAAATAAAATAAAACTTTTTGAAATTGAGAAGGGAACATAAAATCGAAATCTTAAAATTAAAAAAAAACATGAAAGCTTCAGAATAAGAACAAAAACTAGTAATTTTGGCACACCCTCCATTTTTATAAAATCACACTGAGACCCAAGAGCATATTATATGTAAAAGCAGAGAAACTATCTAGCGACGTGTCCTACATGATCTCTGAATAAGCGTGAAGTAAGCGCGATGAAAAATGTAATTTTTGCTACTAAACATACACGTTTTCGTTCGATTAATTTGATGAAAGTGTAAGAGAATTTTGAGATAGAAACGAAGGGAAACGAATACCGGTTTTATCTCTCTCTCTTTCTCTTCTTAAAGACATTGGGCATCTGATATATGTATGTGTTTGTATGTATTTAGTGAATGATCAATCAAGGTGGGTATGATGATGCGTTCGGAACAAATGAAAGAGAGAATTAAGTTACTTAGTTCATTGTTATTGTATTTATTTTTATGACGTTGATATAGGTATTGTATCAGCCAAAAGGAAGGAACGTGATTTTTGAAAAGGTAATAGGGAAGTTGGTTTTTTCATCTGACATTAAAAATACTTTGAACATTTTATTTAATAGATGAACTGAAAAATAGTGGAAATTATCCGCAAAACCTAGAGATAATCTACCTATTTGACGAATGAAAAAAAAGTGTTTTAAAGTTTTACTTCCACCTAAACAAAAAAAAAGAAAAAATGGCCAAATGAAACCTTTTTTTAATCAAAACTGCCCTTGTGACCTCCTCCCATGTCCGTATTATTTCATTTAGATTTGGAAATTAAAAATAACCTCTCTTGTCTGGAATTTCTTCAAATTCTACCGTATTTTGACAGCATTTAAAGCATTAATACGTAATTTCTAGACTACTATAAGTTTGTGACAAATTTATATAATTTTTGGTAATTTTCAGCAGAAACGAAAACAAAACAAAAACACTTTTCCTTAAAAGGTTGTGTTATTGCTTGGGACGAGCCTTTAATCTGATTTGTGTTGAATGGGACTGTCATCAAAATTGAAGGTGGTGCGGAAATTCAAATACAAATAAAAATCATAAAAGGTTTATGTTCAAAATTTTCAAAATTTTCAGATTTTCAGTGTTTTAAAAATCGAGAAACAAGCAAAACGGTTCTATATTGACTGTTTTGTTTATCCAAAAAACAATAAACAAATTTTTGAGAATTTTAAGATCATCATTTTTCAAAAATTTAAAGACAGGGGATCAGTTATTTTAACTCCATATGCATTTTATTGTAAAAAATCCTTCTTATTGAACAAAATACAAAAAAAATCCCGGCGTCAAACGTTAAATTTAAGGCAGCCGACCAAAGTCGAAAAATTAAAAATTTTAACCCTAAAATTTGAAAATTGTTAACTGACACAATATCTTTAATTTGAAAGATAACTTTTTGTAATTTTAAGTGAAATTAAAATTGAGAATGCTGTAAATAAATTTCACTAAAAATTATTTAGCTCATTTCTTCAACCTTTCTACTGAAAAAACCAACCTTTCTACTGGTTAAAAAATCTAGTCACAACTCATATTTAAAAAAAATCTTACTTATCTAAAAGCAAAATAGCAGAACGTCTCAAAATCTCAAAAAAACTGCCAAAGTATATTTAGCATCTCGTGTGATCTTTCTCACGGACCGAAAAATGAGGATAGAAACGAAAGTTTTTTTTTCAAAGTGGAAAGATTTAGTGGTAAAATCTATAGAAAAGAAAATAGGAGGCAACAAAAAAATGCAAATTAGGAATGACAGATTGGCGCATGGCGGAGCGTACCTCTAAAAAAACGGAAACCGCCTCTTTAGCGAATATTTTTCAGCTAATGTCTCTCAGTGTCAAAATTTCTGGAAAAATGAATAAATCTTTGTTTATAGATTAGGGGAAACAACTCAAAAAAATATAATCTTAAAATTGCCTAAATTGAAGACGATTTTCAGTCAAATCGACAGTTTCAGTCCTTTTAAACGCCTCCAAGCCTCTATCAAAAGGATTAGGAGAAACGGGCCAAATTTAAGCTTGAAAGGCGTAAAATTGCTAAAATTTCACTTTGAAAAAATCTAAAATTTTTGTATTTAGCATGATATCTGTATCAGTTCTTAACAATTGAAAATTTTTTTCCAGCACAACAAAATTTAAACAAACTCACGGGCATTCTTTAAATGTCTCGTCTGCGCCAAAATACGACCTCCAGGTTTTGTATTAATCCAAATGTGGGTAATCGCATCACTTTTGCATTTTGAGATGATGTCCTACAATAGAGAATATTTTCGAATGAAATCATATTTTTTTGAACGAAATTCAATTTGTAATCATAACCAACACCCCCAGAATGTTTTTTTTCTCCTCGGGGTTCATTATCGAGGGGGGATGAGAAAACTGTGTCAACAAGAATTTTCCAAAAAATTGGATTTTAAAAAAGATGTGTGAACATTGGCAGGACAAAGTTCACTAATTTTTAACAGCAAATTTCAATAATGATGTTTTACTCCAATTTTAAAAATAATTTTGAAAATAATACGACAAAGACGATAACTCGAAGAAGGTTAAAGTCCAACATAGATTTCTTGGCTATAACTCTCAAGGAGGTTAATTTTCCCGGCGTTTCCAAGAAAACAATTTTTGTAGAAATTTTGAACAAGCCAGTGCAAAAATTCTCATAAAACCCAGAAAATGAGTTAATTTCTTTTGGTGGGAATAAATCAACGAAAAGTAGGAACATAACTTGAGTTGGAAAAGTGGAAAAAGAAGAGTTAGACGATGCGCAAAAAAAAAAGAAAACGAAGATGAAAAATGTTGAATTCCATTCTTTTTTTTTTGTCGGCGGCGGCGGCGATGCCGACAAAACGAAGTTAAAGGAATTCACACAACACACATGCATATATCCATAAATACATAAGGTGTCCAACAAAAGGGTTTTCTGGATTTTTTTTTGAAAAAAAAAAGAGTTTTTTGTGGAAAAAAGCAAAGGTCAACAGAAGTCCAGTGAGTTCAGGGTATTTTTAAAACTTCAAGCAGTTTTCAGAATTGGGGGGAATTTCATATCAAAATAATGTAATCATGAAATTTACATGAAAAATCATCCAATTTTAAAAAATTCCTATTATTCCTGATTAATCTATAATATGTAAGGTCCAAAAATCGAATTAACTTTAAACATTCCATAAATTAACACAATTCATTCAAAATTTTCTAGAGTTCACATCAAATTATTGTAGAAATCATGAAATTTACATTTGCCACTTTAAAGGAGGGCTGATGAATGCATCTGGGATGAAAATAGACTTCATACTCATTCCAAATCTGCTTTTAAAATTTTCTAAAACCACCTAGAAGCCGAGAGAACACGCCTCAAAACAATGGCCTAGAAAAAGGGGGCCACTGGCGAAAACTAGTCTGCAGGCATGAAAAATTCATAACAAAAAAAATGAAAAAACATTAAAAAGGACTAATATAAGAATTCTGCATAACTATTTATTAACGAAACTCGAAAAAAAGCTCATAGGAAAAAGTTCGGCCAGGTGGTCACTTTTTCTAGGCCATTGTTTTGAAGCTCATTTTCTCCGCTTCAAGGTGGTTTTAGAAAATTTTAAAAACAGATTTGGAATGAGAATGAAGTCTATTTTCATTTAAGGTACATTTAGTATCTCCGCAAAGCCCTCCTTCAATACAATGAAGTTCTAAGAATTCTGATCATGTTGACAATTGAAAATGGTCTTAAATTGAAAGTTTCGGAAGTTTTTCGGTCCAAACATCAGAATAATGCTTTAAAAAAAACATGCCATTCACAGTTTTATCTTGACTAAAAGTTGGTTTTCCAGATTCTATCATGACCGAAAATGTAGGAAATATTCCCCTCGAAATGAAATAAAAAAGAACAAAATAGTCCAAAAGAAAATTCGCAAAAAAAAACGGATGAAGCAATTTTTCCAGAAAATTTTTGATGATGATGATGAAGTAAAAAAACACATCGCGTCGTACGCAGTTCTTTAAGGAGCGCCTCAGGCGATTTAGTTTGCTCTGTGCAGAACAGAAGAAGAAGGAGAAAATGTTGAGGGCCCACTTATTTTATTTTTCACCAAATTTTATTTTTATTTTTTGAAGGCGGACTTTTCTTCTTCTGATGATCAAAAATTATCACCTAAGAAAAAGAAAAGAAGTTGGCGGGGATTGAAGAATACAAAAAGTGTGCATTATCTAACAGAAGTTCATCTCAATGAATAAAATAAGTTTTTCGCCCCCCGGACATGTTTATTTTCCTTTCCTTTTTGTTTTGTTTTTTCTTCCAGTTTGTATCTAAAAATCAGAGAAAAAACAGAAAAAAAAATAAAAAAGAAGATTTTTTTCATGCCCCCGGGGGACGGTTTGGGCTTTTCAGACGCCAAGTTTGTTTTTTTGGGAAAAAAATCAAGTATTGTTATTATTAGTATTAATATTGGTAAAAGCTGTCTAGAAACGACTTAATTCTTGATCACACTCACGGAAATTATCATCGAAACGTCTTCAATTATTATAAAAATCCCAGCAATATATATAATCAGAAATACAGACTAAAATAAGTGGCACCATCACGGTGGGCTAAAGTGAACCGACTATAACAAAGAAAATTCAGTACAACAATTAAAAATTGAACGCAGAAAAGCGGGCGTTTTTAGGGCATGGCAATTTTGCAATCGTGCGGCACAGTTACACAAAATTCGCTATATTCAGCTATTCAGGAACGCAATTTTGTAATTCGGAGTAAAAAAAATGTGATAGGCCCATACTTTATGTATTTAAAGCAAAAACTTCATCTTTTCATGCGTTGTAGGCGTTAAAGTGCCATTTGTAAAAAATTCAAATTTTTGCGTGTGTGCAATTTGTCGTAACGGTGTACACACACAAAGCGTTGTTCGTGTTGACGATTTCGGTTCACTTTATCCCACCGTGACCATGTCTTTAATGAAATAGTTGGGTCTCTAAGTTTTTATATTTTTTGATCCCCTTAAACACACATTTAGTCCAGTGAATTTTCTGATTTCTGAATGTTTCTTTAAAAAAACAAATCTGCAATGATAAGCAATGAAACTGAAAACTCTAAAAATCCACTTGAAAAACGGAAATAATTCACATCAGAATATGTTTTTGACCGAAAGATATTACCTTAAACACCTGTTGAACCCATTCATAAATTTCATCCAGCCCAAAATTCAAGCTCATCTCGATGTATTTAATAAAACAAAAATTCTCAGCCAAATAAAACCGTCTAGAAATAAGAGAGAACCACACCAAAATCTGGGCAGTTTAGTCAATTTCACACTTCCTTTCGTCGGAAATGAAGGGGAAAAGTGGGTGGAGCCTAAAATGGAAGCCTAAAAAAGCAAGCTTCTTTTTCCCAAAAAACGCTCATAAATTGAGGGATAAAAAGAACAATTTTGGCAACTTTTTGTTCGAAGTTTTTTTTTCCGAATGTTTTTCTATGAACCATGGAGAACAAGCCTAATTGTTGACATGCAAGCAATGTGACGTAGATACACAGATTTACTTTAAAAATAGGTCTTTAACAATACTTTTAAATTTTCTTCAATTTTTGTAACATGAAAAAGAAGTTATGATGGCTTTATTCATTTAGTTTAGTTACCATGACAAAAGAATGAACGAATGAACTGTGGGTTTTTTGGAAGATCTGTTTTTTTTGAGAAATATTTGTTATATGTTGAAGAGGTGAAAAATAAATGATGAACTACCGTAATCACGGTGGGATAAAGTGAACCGAAATTGTTATCACGAACAACGCTTTGTGTGTGTACACTATAGCGAGACAACTGTTTGAATTTGTTTCAGAAAATTGTCCATAAAAAGTTAATTAACCATCTGGCATGGACATTTTTGGCATTTTCCAGGTACAAAGTGTCCACCGGTTCTTATCGAAATTAGCAAAAAACTTTTTTACGAGTTTAAGAGGCAGTGGGGTTCGAACCCCGGTGTCAAAATCAAACCGATGTCCCGCTATAGTGTGCACCGTTACGACAAATTGCACACACGCAAAAATGGGAATTTTTTAGAAAAGGCATTTTAACAGCTACACCGCATGAAAAATGAAGTTTTTTCGTTAAATACATAAATTATGGCTTAATCTACATTTTTTAAACTCCGCATTACAAAATTGCGTCTCTGAATTGCTGAATATAACGCGTTTTGTGTAACCGTGCCGCACGATTGCAAAAATGCCACGCCCTAAAAACGCCCCCTTTTCTGTGTTCAATTATTAATTGTCGCACTGGATTTTCTTAGTTATAATCGGTTCACTTTAGCTCACCGTGGTCATTTTGAAAAAAACAACTCCGCAATAATCAAGAAGAAAAATGCGCGAAATTTGAAGTCTATCATGCTTTGCTGATTTTTTACAATTAGATAATTACACTTCAATTAAAGCATTTCTCTATTCCAGGCTTCATATCGACACAAATTTATGAATTCTTAAATATTCTGTGAACATCGTGACGTAACAACGCACAGTTTCCGGTTCAGATCTTTGATTATTTCGAAAAAAAACACTTGGTCTCTGAGCAATTGCTCTTTCAACCATTGAAAATTTAATCGACCTAAAATATTGAGAAAAAGTTCTTTTTCAGTTTGGAAAAAAGGTCAGACAGGAAATCATGGATATGTAAATAGATACACAAAAAATGTGGTTGATGCGACTTTTTTCTACTTATCTCTTGGGATTTTTTCCTCGTTTTTCCAGGAATGAAAAAGTGCCTTTCTTGGACGCCAAGAGGGTGGAATGCTGGTGGTTGACTACAAACCTTTTAGTTCTTTGATGCTTCACAGAATGCATATTTTTTAAAGACATGGAGTTAGTGATTCAGAATTAAGAGAAGGATTTGTATACTTGGAAAAACTTCAAAAAGGCTTTCGAAAGAGTGTTTTTAAAATGTGAAAAACGGACCTCTAATCGCATGGTTGCCTCAACAACTGGCGTTGAATTAAACATGAGCACAATCTGAAGAATCCTTCCTTCTGCGACGGCTGTATCCCAACATTTCTCCCATTCGGGGTAGAGGGTTTTCTTTTTTTGAACTAGTCGTGATTCACCTGTAAACTAGAGGATTGTCCGAGAATTTATGGTGTGAAAGAACATTGAGAAATTGATGCTGGAATTTAAATTTCTGGCAGGAAAGTTAAACATTTCAGCTTTTTATTGTCAACTCAATTATTCTTGATCATTGCGTTCGGAAGGCTGCTCAACCTCACAGCCGCTCCGCACGCACGCAACGCGGCTGCCGACACTCGACACAATGGAAAATTTGAAAAATTCATTTTCCCGCCAATATTTCATTGTTGAGTGGGAGGTCACCGAGTCGCGTGCGTGCGGAGCGGCTTTGAGGTTGAGCAGCCTTACGAACGCAATGATCAAGAATAATTGAGTTGACAATAAAAATAAAACAAATTCAACAAAGTTAGCCAGCTGATGATATAGAGAAGTTTCAACAACATGTTCCTTAAATCTTTCAGAAAATTTTTCTTAATTTCTAAAATTCTAGAACGTTTTCTAATAATTTTACTTCAGAATATTTTCAAAATCTCAGATTTCCCTTCTCAAAACTTGAGATATTTCTGCAAAATTATTTTGCATAACTACATACCATTCACTTCAATCTTTTCCTTCACATTAACCGCCGGCTGAAGATCGGTCGGCGTTGAGCCGGCAGGCATCAAATCTTGCGGTACATCGGCGCGTAGAAGTTTTAGTCTGAAAAATGAGACATTTTTTAGAAATTGGGTTTAGAATAGGATAATTTCAGACGGACTAAGCTTGAAAAACGATGGGGACAAAGGATCACTGGGGAAAACTTACGAGAATATGCTTTGTGAATTTTTGCTGGAAATTTCAAATAAGAATTTCAATATTTCTGTAAGCTATGCTTTTTTTAAATTATCAAAATTGAGGTATAAATATCTACCTTGATACTTATTTCAAAACAAAAGAATCACTGCTGCCAAAAATAGAAAATACAATTAAAACCAAATAAATTTTAATTACTTCGCCTAGAAAACCATTTTTTAAACCACATTTCAGATTTCTAATGTTTGTTCTATGAAGTTTCTTCGTTCTTATTGCGATTTAAATGTTTTACTATTCGAAGTCATTTTCCCAATTCTCATAGGTCATTTATTGTTTCTCATCTTTTTCCACCTTGTCAAACCCAAATTGAAAATTATATTAGAATTATATTAACTGGAATATTGTCTTTAAAGGCATCTGGTCAATTAATACGATCCAAATTCAAGGCAAAAAATCAACATTCGAATGGGAGCCCAGGAGGTCCAAAGAATAATACCAATATGTAAACTGCACATTGTACTAATGAGAGAACGCTCTAATTTTAGAAATTGAAATCTGGTATGGTAAAATTAACTGACCCACTGCCTTTAATTACGCTATGAAATGTTATTTCAAAAATTTTCAGTGTTCGAAATCATCTGAAATTGCATTCTTCAGTTTCTTACTACTGTATTTCTCAAACTACTGTTCGTTCAATTCTATTCCATACGCGCAGCACTGTTGCCACACGCGTATTTATGAAAGTTTTCCTGGTTGAAATCTAATATGGAAATTAAAAAAGAGTTTTAAAAAAATGTTATTTAAATGTTCAAATCTTGAAAACAATAAAAACTTTAAACAAAACCCTCACCTGCACGCATTCTCCGCCTGTGCCATTACAAATTCCGGATCCAATTCTGTTTCACTATTAGGCGCCGGTTCAAGCGGCCAAATGTCGATTGCCTAGAAAAAATTTTCGTTTTCGTAGAAAAAAATCCCAAAATCTATTTTTCATCATGTTAGAAAACCACCCCAAGAAAGGATGTGATGCTCATTTAATTGTATTCAATTCAAAAAATGAAACGAGGAGCAGAAAAGCATTTTTTTCTGTGTTACGAACGGAAAAATAGGATAGGAATGTTTCCAAAAAAAAAAAAAACAGAAAGAGTATACAACATTTTTTCGGGGACTGCTATTTGCTCTCTATAATTAAAGAATGGCTGAAAATGCGCATTTCTCTTCTGTTTTTTTTGCTTGTTAGAGCTTCATCGTTTGAAGCTTTAATTTTTAGGTTTGTACGAATGACAAGTTGTAAATTTTAGACTGAAAAGATAACACTAGATTTCAAAGCAACAATCATTAAATTAGGAGAAATTGAAAATTCTAGATGGGGGAATTCAACACACTTTAATATGAAAATCATGACATTAGACATGTTCAACTCGAAAATTATGAAAATCTAAAAAAATAATTGGAGAAAAAAGATGTTGTGTTTAAAAATTATAGGTTAGACGCTAAATTTTAAAACGTCAATTAAACATCCATAATTTCATACATTTTCTCTCCATACACTATTTTTTTTCTCGAAAATCTTTCACATTCAATTGCATTGAAAAATATAATCATAATGTCGATGATAAAAAATCTCAAAATTGATGGTAAAAGTCGAAACAAAAGAGAAATGGCTGAAAATGTCTTTTTTTAGGAAATGAAGACGATGGTGATGAACAAGGAGATGGGCAAAATTGTAATGAGACGACGAACAAGTTGGGACAAGACGAAAATTTGGGAGAAGACGATGTGAAAAAAGTGAAATTGAGGCAACAGCAACAACAAACAATCGAAAAACGAGAAGAAACCAGTTTAAGGTTTGTTTTTTATTATTGTCTACATACATTTACATAGTTTTAGCGCAAAAATTGTCTATAAGTTTGTTGGGTGTCTATTTCGGCTCGGATAATTTGTGGGCGGGTCATCCCGCTTTAAAAGAAATTTAGGAGAAAAAACAATATTTTACAGAAGCTTCAACTTTGGAAATCTAGCAAGATTTCTAATAATAGTCACAAGTGCCAGTTTGATAAGTATCAAATATTTTGATGAACAATCATCAAATTCAAAACTCTCAACAACTATTCAACTTCCAAACAAACCAAATGTGCCTTTAAATTGTGGTCTGGCAATCAGGCCACAATTACAAATGAGAATATTGAAAACACTGAATGATATTAGATCAAAAGTTGCAAAGGGTCAATATTCTAACGGAACATTTGGATATTTGCCAACTGCTTTAAAAATGCCGAGTTTAGTAAGTAATGAGACTCAAAATTAACACTAATTATGACCAAGATTGAAATAATTTCAGAAGTGGGACTGTCAACTCGAATTAGAAGCCAGCAACCGGGCCAAAACTTGTGAATTGGAGCAGTTGAGAAATGAAGATTTCCAAACTACGGATTTGAAAGATTTTCGAGGCGAGACCTCCTTCTTTTTCCGTAGCACCTCCGAAATTCTTGACGATAATGAGAAAGCGTTGCTAGTGGGATTTATGACAAACTTTGGAAAAAAAACTCTATGTTTCAGAATGGAATCGAGAAAATGGGCGCACAAATTTCAGAATATGGTCTAGATTCAGTTGAAGTTTCCAAAATTGACAAGAGAATTGGACATGCTATGCAGGTTTGCGTTCATAATTTTTTTTTTAATTTTCGGTCACCAGGCTAATCCAAAAGTTTTCAGATAATTTGGGAAACAACCACTACAGTTGCCTGCTCTTTCAATAAATGTGATGCCAGCTCGGAAACGAGCCCTTTCGGCGACGAAAAAGGTTTCAATTTGGCAATTTGTAAATATTTTCCAAGGTGGGAAAAATATTAGATTATTTGGAAATTTTTAAGAAAAACAATTTATAGTGGAAACATCTTCAATTTAAAATCGACAACTAGGATTTATACTCCTGGAGCTGTTGGGGAAAGCTGTAATTCAGAAACTACGATACTCGATCCGATTACTGGATTGTGTGTTGAAATTTGATTGTAATAAAAAATTGCTTCTTTGAAGGAAAAGGATCACTTAATTTATTTTTTTTTAAAAGTAGCGGTTTTTTAAACGAGATTTTTAAATTTTTTCAAAGAATCTTTTTCGACACAGTTATTATCGAACCAAACGAGAAGAATAATGGCTCACCAAAACAGGCATGGACTCGGAACGAGAAAAAAAAATCAAATTTCCTTGCCATCCTCTATCCAATTCCCATTATACAAATTGGCCCTTATTTTTCTTCCATTTCTCTTTTACCAATACAAACAAAATTTCGTGCCAGAAAATTGGCCACGATTTCTGTCATCGCCAAATTTCGACTAATTGTTGGCTCAATTTTGTATCAAAAATTTTTGAGATCATGAGTTGAGTGATCTATATCAGGGATGGGCGGGAACGACGCTTCGGGAAATTTTTCGGGAAACGTTTTCCCGGTTCCTAAGACCAGGAAATTCCGGGAAATTACGGGAAAATCGGGAAATTCGAAAATTTAACTCCAAATACTGGTTTTATCCCGATTTTATAGATTTTCCTAAGTTTTCAGAGTTAATAAACATCCAGCGATAAAAACAAATTTTTCAGAATCGCATAAATGAGTTGAAAGAAAAAGAAAAATGTTAAAACTTCTTATTTGAGACTTCGGAAGACATATTAATAAATTTTAGTAAAGTTTCGTTGATTTTTGTAGCTTGATCTTTTCGAATTTTTGATTTTCTTGATGTTTTTCTATGTTTTCTTTTTAAAGACAGCTTCTCAGTTAATTTGACCCAACCTGTTCTTAGTTTCGAAATTTAGAGCGTTCTCTCATTAGTACTTTGCAATTTATGCGAAATCACACCGATAAATACACGCGTCATAGCAGACGTCCAAAGTTGAAAAAATCAAAATTTGAATGCGCGCGTGTCCGTGCGACGCGGTCGAAATTGGCGTGAAACTCAATTATTTGAATCTGGTTACATATTGGTATTGTTCTTTGGACCACCTGGGCTCCCATTCGAATTTTGAATTTTTGCCTTGAATTTGGATCTTGTTAACTGACAACCTGCCTTTAAAAAAATTTTGTTCGCAGATTAGAATTAATTCAAATAAGATATCATAGTAACGGAATAGGCCGTAATTTTCTTTTTACCATCAGATTTTTATTTCAAAAAAATATTAAATCAAGACGTTTCTTACTGCTAAAAAATTTAACCGAAATATACCTTCTCATAAAATATTGAAAACATCGGATTTTAGGCAATTAAAAAAATGCTTTTGAAAATGTCAATAGGTTTAAAAAACGTCAAAAAGTGACGTGGCAAGAAAAAAAAACGAAAAGTGAACATTTTTGACGCGTCGGTGACAAAAATTTGTCTCTTTTCACTGTTTGAACAATTGAAAAATAGAAAAAATGAACAAAAGAGAGTTGAAGTATGGTTTCTCGGAGGATAGGTTTTTTTTATTCGATGCGCAAAAATTGACAGAAATTGTAGGAACATTTGGAGATTCTTGAGTAAAAGCTTAGAAAAAATATGGATTTCAAATAGTAAACTTTTTTTAAAACTAATACACGAAATCGAAATCCACGAAATATGAGAAATACATATTTTTTCACGATTTTTAACAGAAATATGATTAAAAATGATTAAAAATTTCAAGAATTATATGTGACATTCGATATAGCAATAAAAATTTCATTGGACATAAATATTTCTAAATTGTGTCGAAGAAATCGCGACAAAAAACATCCATTTATAGCCACAAAATTGGGATTTTTTCGAAGATTGTTCGAAATTGCTCACATTAGAGATAACATTTCTAATGATTATCAAATTTATCAAATTTATAGAAAAATTCATGAAATTAAGTTTGAAAAGTAAGATTTTCAGCGAAATGTTTCGAATTCGTTAAAAAGATAATAACAACAAAACAAATAATGAAGAAAATAAAAATAAAACATCTTTTGTCATAAATAAAAATGGAGTTTACCGAATTTTGTTCAACTGGTATTTAAAAAAGTGGTAAGAGGAGGGGAACAGAGACAGCAAAAAAAACCGAAATAGTCAACATTTATTATATTTTTTCCATGTCTATTTTCACAAGAGAGGATTTCTCGCGACGGGGCAAAAATTTACGATAGACCGACAAATTTAAAGAGAAAAGTGGGAAGAGAGAGAGAGAGAGAGAGGGAGAGAGGCTTTCTATTTACCTCCCTCAATTCTTCCCGCGGGGGGTTGCTTCGAAGGGACACAAACAGACAGAGACATAGAACTACACGTATTTAAATGTCTATATTTATTGATGATTATTTGAAATGGGGGGAAAATAGAAATAAAATCGAGATGATTTTATAGAAACATGTGTTTTAGAAGAAGGAGGATGACGGACGGAAGAAATGAAAATTAAGCCCACTCGTCTGGCGGTTAAAGTTCTGTTACAAAAAAATGAAGAAAAAGTAAATAAATTGGTTTTAAATTCGATTTTTCTTTGTTTTTTTTTGTGCTGGGAAAATTAAAAAAAAATTTAAACCGATTCTAGGGTGTTGAAACTGATCATAGTAATTTATCTGATTAGCAAACAGTTCTGTTAAAGACACCCTGCCAGCAACTTTAACTTTATGCGTTTATTAGCGAAAAAATTATTTTTTTATGGTCAGTATTTCGTTTCATCGAAAATTTATTATTTTTATAAATTCCAAAAGCTTTGAAAAAATGGCGCGAAAAACCAGAACTTGATGAAAGTGAGTTTATTAGTAGAAAAATAGAGTTGATTCTTTCAAAAGATGAAATTTTCTTTAAAGGAGGGCTTTACTGAAATAATAAATGTACCTTAAATGAAAATAGGCTTCATACCCATTCCAAATCTGTTTTTAAATTTTTCTAAAACCATCTAGAAGCCGAGAAAACAGACCTCAAAACAATGGCCTAGAAAATCAGAATTTGAAATAATCAAAAACGTTCCGACGACTCAACAAAAAATATAATTTCACAATATTTTCATCGATGAACATTTATGAAAGAAAAATACAAAATACAAAAGGTATATTTTCCACATCTTCTTCTCAATTGTTATTCAAATTTTGCATAAAAAAGGAGAGAAAAAGTGTGCGCAAACACATATACCGACTGTGTGTTTGTGTTTTTTTTTCTGTAAAAAATAATAAGAATATTTTTTTCCGGAAAAATCAAATAAAAATAAAAATAATTTTCTATTTTCTACCTAGAAGGGAGGTTGGGTAGTGTCAAATAAATCGAGTTCTTGCGTGCTCTTATCAAATTAGGGAAGGCTATAAAAAAATAGGAAAGAGGTGATGGTTGTTTATTTTATGAAACATATAAATAATATGAAATTTTTTATCATCATTTTTTTTATTCATCTGGAATTTTATAGCGGTAAAGGGTGAGCAAATAGCGAGCACAAATTTTTCAAAGATCACATATTTTTTGGTGTGCAGATACAATTACGAGAAAATACACGATTTTCAAAACAAGAACTTTAATTAAAGGGAAAATTATAAAAATGACTATCCGATCAAAAACGAAAACTGAAAATAGAATGAAAAAGTCATAATGCGATTAAAAATTTTCAATATATGACATATGTTGAGTGACCATTGCGCTTATCGAAATCAAAAATAAATTTTACACTTTTTGCTTCATCTTTAGCGTTCGTTCGTTCATTCGTCACAGCAAATAATCATCATGCTAAGTAGCAGTAAGACAGGAAGTTTTATGAGAAAAAAAAACTACACCATAATAGCCCTTTTATGGTAAACTTCATACAAACAACGAAAAACCAGGGAAAATGTAATATATTTGCATTAAAGACAGTGTATAAGTTAATTTGAGACCACCAGTTTTTAATTTTAAAAATTAGAGCTTACTCTCATTAGTAAAACACAAATTCCATCGAATAATGAGCACCTCATTGCGAGAGTTCAAAGTTAAAAAATAAACATTTGAATGCGCTAGGTCAGAATTGGCGCGAAACACAATTACTTGAATTTGGCAACATATTTGTTTTATTTTTGTGGGCCTTCTGGGCTCCCATTCGAATTTTGATTTTTCGCCTTGAATTTGGATAACTTTAACTGATACGCTGCCTTTGAATGTTAATGAATATTTGAAATTTTTTGTACGAATTTTTAGAGTTGTTAATTCTTATGTCAAAAATTTTTATTTAAAAAAATGGATAAATTTGTTGAATTTAGTCAACCTTTAAAAAATGTTATTTCACTTTAAAATCCCAAAATATTTTTCTCATGACACTAAATTTGTCTGAAAACTCATCGAAACCCAATAAAAAACCAAAAAAACATGAAATTTTTCCGGAAAATGGATGTAATGTGATCATTCCCATCAAGAGAAAAGTGCGAGAAAAATAAAAAAGGAAAAAAAAATGGATGGACCTAAAAAGGATGCTAGAAAAACGGATGAGATGGAAAAAGTTTCAATAACATGAGCAATGAGATAGTGAGATACTCAGATATGGAAAGAAAAAACGGATATCCCCATCCTTATGGAATTTCTATTGCAACTCAAATGTTTTTCTTTTTTTTTGCAAAAATTCTCTTCTTTAGAAGTCTCTTTAAAATCTGAAAAAAAGAAGTTTCCCTAAAAACGAAAAGATGTGTATGTGTGTGTGAGAAGTTCAAACACAGAAATGGTCATGAATAATGCATGCAATTTTTTCTGCTAGGTGTCACAAAAAGCTAAAGAGAAAAAGTTTCAAATGTCATCATGAAGCGGTCGAATAACGTGTTGAAAAATGTTCAGAAATATCCTAGGATTAAAAAAGTGGGACCAAATGATAATAAATTTGCACTTTTGAGCACTTTTTCTGCGTTCATTTACAAAAACTACATACATATATGAATTGTTCTGTTACATTCTTGGATTATCTCAATGGATAAATTTCCACTGTTGGTAGAATCACAATTTTTCGAAAGGCTTTTTTAAAATTTTTTTAGAAATCGTTTGACTTTAAAGAAAGAAAATTTTTCAACTCACAATAAATCTAAAAATGGGCAAAAAATCTAAAATGCATGTTATTTTTCGAGTGGTTATGTTTGAGTTGCATTGAATTATTGCGAGAAACATTTTCTATCGATTAGAGTTAAAATTAAGTGGTACATTGTCTTTAATGGCCAGGTCTGCTAACGAGGATTTAAGAAGGGTTATGGAACCCTTCCAGTGTTCTTACCCGATGTTTCGTTATCACCGTAAAATTATCTTTCAGGTCTCATTAAAAATTTTTAGGTTTTGTTCCGATAAATAAACATTTAGTTAACATAGTTTTTTTCTATTAGTCATATAAACGGAATAAGAAGCCTCAAACAGAACGTGCAAACTAAAAATTTAGAACGAAATAGAAAATTTTATTACTAAAATTAAGCCATTTAATTTTTTGAACGTTTCCTTCTCCTTACTTTAATTAGACGAACAAAAACTATAGCTATAAAAATGGAAGGAAAAATATCTCCCCGTCAAACGTTTTGGCGATTCCATACAGAAAAAAAGTAAAATGTTATATATTTTTGAGTGCTAAGAAAGTTGAGAAGTCTTTCAAGATTCGAAAAAAGTTTAACCTTAAAACATAGTTGTCAATAATTTTTTTTAAAAATCCAAAAAAAAATTTTTGAAGTTTTTGAACTGTGATAACTTTTCAGAAAGTCCTTTGACTCATTTGAAAATATAGTGTGTTTCTACATGTTTCGCAAAAAAATTAAAATACCAAAACCCCACCTCATTCTGTGTCTGTTGTTGTAGCAGTCGATTCCTGACGCCAAAAACACGAAGCGATAGAGCAAGTGATCGGAATTTCATCGTTTCAGTTCGTTTGTTATTTATTTCATCTGAAAACATAAAAATAGTTCCATGTATAAAAAAGACAGAGAAGGTCAAACGAAAAGTCAATAAAAAGAAATTTTCAGGCGTCCGAAAGTTGTTTTTTAGCTGATAAAACAAGATTTGCATCCGTAATCAGATAAGCGGGCCGCTTTTACTTTGGGAGGGGATTTGTGGAGAGAAGAAAACATTAGAAAAAATCCATAAAATATGATATTTAGAGCCTTTTTTGTAGGCAAAAAAGGATTAGAAGATTAATAAGTAACAGAAAGAAAAAAAATTCAAAAAAGTGATCATGAATCAAATCTGAGCAAAGGAATTAATTTCTTTTAATCTTTCAATTCTCAGGTATTTGGATCAGATTTTTCTGTATTGATTTTAAGAAAATTGTGGACATACAGCGATTCACAGAATTCAGAAAAATTGATATATAGAACTAGTAACGATTTCTCTTTTGCAAAAAAAAAACTGCAAGAGATAACAAGAATAGCTCATTATTTCTTTTCTCGTTTCTATTATACTCGTTATCAGAACTCTGGCACGTGATCCCGCCCTCTTGATTCTAGAAAAAATGAGAAGAAGAAAAAAAACGAAAATCTATAATGGGCATGAGAGCTACAAATGTATAAATTTCCTTGAAATGTTCGTGAGAAAAAATGAATTGCAAAAAACAGAGATTTTTCATAGTTCAATTCAGAAATAGAGAAAAAAATAAAAGTGACATTGTTTTTATTCCGAAATATTATCGGAATACTGGGAAAATATTTTCGAGACATTACCAAAGTTGCTCATTAAAATGTTTTTGTTTATTTGTAAAATGGTCATTATTGTATTTGTCAGAAAACATACATATTTGTGTGAATAAGCCACTCCCCCTTTTATTCTAGAAGAGAATTAATGAAATAGACAAATTTACAGTGTTAATTGAAATGTTTTTGAAAACAAAAACAAAAATTAATTGAGAGAAAAGGGGCCCTTCTAAAATTTACTATTAAAGTATACGGGCACTGGGCCGCTAAAAAGAACACGCAACGAGCACGTTTCTTTGCGCATTAGGAGCAAGAGAAGAGACGTCCGCGATTCCCTCAGACAACCGTGGAATCCATTCAGAACGAACTCAGCCCGAATTAATTCCTGAATGCACCGGGAATCCATTCCAAACGGCTCCCCCCAAACGCTGGAATTGACTCTGAATGGATTCCGCGCTTGTCTGAGTCCGGCACTAATGGCGCGCTCTTCGCCGCAGATATCGCGCACGGTTTTTAAAGACAGCTGTTCAGTTAATTTGACCCTACCTGTTCTTAGTTTCAAAAATTAGAGCGTTCTCTCATTTTTAGAGCGAATTCAATTTATGCGAAATCAAACCGATAAATACACGCGTCATAGCAGCGGTCCAAAGTTGAAAAAAACAAAATTTGAATGCGCGCGTGTCCGTGCGACGCGGTCGGTGTCCGTGCAACGCGGTCGGAATTGGCGCGAAACACAATTATTTGAATTTGGCTACATATTGGTAATGTTCTTTGGCCCACCTGGGCTACAATTCGAATTTTGATTTTTTGTCTAGAATTTGGATCGTGTTAACTGAAAGGTTGCCTTTAAACAGCTCTAAAAATTCGAATATGTCCTAAGAGAATTTAAAGGATTGTTCGTTAACAAAAAAACATAAAAAATTACAAATAAACATGAAATAATAGAGGTGCAAAATAATGTATCGATGTTATTGTCAAGATAAAAATTTCTGGCCGCTCGTTTTGCGGAGTATCGTTGGGAATTTCCTCGAAACGCGCTCAAATTCAAATTTCTCAGTTGGTCTTGCGCGTTGCGGTCGCGTTTCGAGGAAATTCCCAACGACACTTCGCAAAACGAGCGGCCAGAAATTTTTATCTTAACAATAAGACAAAATATATATATAGAGCTAGAGAGAAAATTATACAAATATTCAAAGAATTGCAATAATAAGACAAAACGATGAAGGTAAAATACATTGAGCTCGTTAGGACCACATGTGAAATAGATCACGCCTACACGCGACCTTGGTCTAATTGGTCGGACAAAAAATAACAATTTCCAACATGATAGAGAGCATACAGACATTGTTTTTATGAAAAATATTTTCAAGAAAATACAAAATTAGCTTATTAAAATGTTTTCTTGTTATTGTTTTCTTGGAAACAATAACAAGAGATTTTCGTGAACAAGTTCCGTCCCTTATACTCTCGAAAAATACTAGACGAAAGACTTAAAGACAGGGGACCAGTTAATAGAACCGATAGTTTTAAAAGCTCAAAATTTTAACAATTAATTGCTACCAAGATCTCAGAACTTCATTTTTCAGAAATTGTACATATCCATGTCGCCGTGGTTGCTTAATTTTTAAAAACAGCTATAAAAACGGAAAATGTTCTCAAGAAAAGATGAATGAAGGAGTGAGTTCATTAATGAGAAAAACCAAAAAAAAAAACTAAAACAAAGATTTTTATCAGATCAGAAATAAAAAGAAAAAAAACGAGTGAGGGTCTTCTTCTTTTTTTGTTTATATGCTCAGGAGACCTCCCTTGTCTAATGAGAGGAAAAAAATGCAGATTATTTCTCGCGCCTCGTTCAATAAATACAGCAAAAATTGGCCAAATTATTTTCAGCATTGTTGTTTTTTGCAAAAAATTCCCTTCAGTAATTTTTTTATTTTCTCAGAAAAAATGTTTGACTAGTCATGTGTTTTTATTACAATAAAGGATACATTAGAATATTTTTGAATTTGAATATACATGTTTTTCAATACAAAAAATATGAAAAATTCTTAAGAATATAAACACAACAATTAGAAGGGTATTCATAATTTTCAGCATGACTTCAATTTCCGTTATGAGAAGATGCAAAAGTTCAGTTTTGTCATCGGTTTTTTGCACTTACACATGAATTAAAACACGGAAGTTTTTTTGACTTTTGCAAATGGCGTGAAAATGCACCGAACTTGAATCCATTTCTTCGTTAGAAATTTAATGAAAAATATCGCTGTTGTGGGCTAAAGTCAACCGATTATAACTAAGAAATTCAGTATGAAAATTAAAAATTGAACGCAGAAAAGCGGGCGTTTTTTGGGCGTGGCATTTTTGCAATTGTGCGGCACGGTTTCACAAAATGCGTTTTTGGAAACGCGATGCAATTTTGTATTGTCAACTCAATTATTCTTGATCTGCTCAACCTCACAGCCGCACCGCACGCACGCGACGCGGCTGCCGACACCCAACACACTGTAAAATTTGAAAAATTCATTTTCCCTCCAATATTTCAGTGTGTCACCGCGTCGCGTGCGTGCGAAGCGACTGTGAGGTTGAGCAGCATTCTGAACGCAATGATCAAGAATAATTTAGTTGACAATAATTCGGAGTGAAAAAAAATTAGATGAGACCATAACGCAAAAATAAAATTTTCCATGCGTTGTAGGCCATGCCGTTTGTAAAAATTCGAATTTTTGGATTTGTGCAATTTGTCGTAGCGGTGTACACACACAAAGCGTTGTTCTTGATGACAATTTCGGTTCACTTTATTCCACCGTGATCGCCAATTTATTGGAAGTACTTTTGAAATATATTCCTGCTAGGGTTACAAAAATATTCCTGCTAGGGTTACAATTTAAAACAAAAATCAACCGCTACGCGTTGGAAGGAGCTAGTACAACAGAAATACACCACACTCAGCTCCTTCAAACGCGTTGGGATGAAATTCCCTACGAAGCTACGCAAAACGAGCGGCCATGAATTTTCATCTTGACAATAGCAAGTTTTGGAATTGCCCTATAAGCGGAAACAGATGGCACCGAATATTGTACAGATCCGATGAGGAACACTGGCTGAAATCTTCATAAACTCAGAAAGATAATTATTATCTCTAATGAAATGAAGTATTTGAGCAAAAATAGGTCTATTCTGAATCATAATAAGAAGTCTATAAGTGAAAAGTTTCTCACGAACCTAAAAGTACAACAAGAACTTTTTCGTTCCGGAATAAAATAACAGAAAAGTTGCTTCATTTGATGGCTGAAAAACCAAAAAAAACGAAGACTTCTTATTTTGTGATAGGTATGTATGTATACAACACGCCCTTCTAGAGCAAACCAAAATAATTAAATTTTCGTGCCCCGTTAGTTTTTTTCTTCTTTCGTTTTCTAGTTTTGCATTCTTCCCTTCTTCGTTCATTGATGTGTTTGTAACTATTATATATGTTTTTCTCGAATATCCATCCGAACTTTTGGGAATAAAAATGAAATGAAAATATGGAGATTAGTTGGTTGGAATGAAAGAAATACGAGTTTTAGAAAAATCGACGAGGAATTGATGAATGCGGGAAATACCACTATTTCTTATTTTTAAAATGTTTTTGAAGCTTTTTTTTTCAATTTTTCAAAAAAAAACACACAAAAATAGCCAAATTCAAAAAACCTGGCAACCAAAATTAACGCGAACCATATGTTTCAGGAGAAGTGTAAAGAAAAATGGCTTCAAACTTTTTTTTCTTTCAAAATACACATAAATAAGGCGCAAAATGTTTTTTTTCGTCTCAAATTTCAAATAAACAGGTACCCGAAAAAAATGAATTTCAAATAAGTGTAAGGATATGAAAACTGGTCCCCTGAGGTGTGAGAAAAGTTCAATTCAACCATAAAGACGAGCGATGAGAAGAAAAAAAACCGCTGGAATATTAAATGACGGGCCGGCCCACGAAGTGGCGGATGAAAATTGAACGAACAAAAAAGTTCTAGAATTTCTGTTTAAAGTGCACTTTTTCGCACATTTCCAAAAACCAACTGGAATTTTTTGACTAAAAAAAGTTGAATATTTCTGAAAATGGGTTTTCGGATGAGAAACCAGCAAGAATGTTGTAACGAGAGTTTCTAAAATATTTTAAAATGCGGGCTTCATTTTTTTAAAACAGAAAATCAATTTATTTGCATTCTGTTTCTAGAAAGTTGGTTTTCATATCGAGTTTCGAAAAGAAGATCTATGTAACAGAAAAATGTATTTCCTTAAAAATCGAACCTGTTTCTCGATAAAATTGGCTAAAATTTATTTTTTGGTGATTCGAAAAAGTTTTCCTCACCTACACCTTGTTTTGAGGGCTGCTCACCCTCACGCACGCTCCGCACGCACGCACGCGGCTGCCGACACTAAACATACTGGAAAATTTGAAAAATTCATTTTCCCGCGAATTTTCCAGTGTGTTGAGTGTCGGCAGCCGCGTGCGTGCGTGCGGAGCGTCTACGAGGTTGAGCAGCCCTCAAAACGCAATGATCAAGAATATTTGAGTTGGCAATAACGGTTGATATTATTGTCAAGATAAACGCTTGATATTGTCAACTTAAAAATTTTGGATCATTCATTTTCTACTAAAAGACCGCAGCGCAGCCGCTCGCTGGTAAAAATAGCGTGACTTTGTGAGAGACTTCGATTTTCTGGGTAGATCAAAACCAACTTGAATGATCAGGACTATTTGAGTTGGCAATAATTCGATAAAATATTAGTTGTTTTACGATTTCCAAGTTCGTCGGTAATATTTATCAGATTTTCAAATCAAAGATATTCAACTCCGAAAATGCAATACCATAGAAAATAAATAACAAATAATTAATTTGAAGAGATCCATTGAAAAAAAAAACAAGAGACATGCATAAAAATACACATTTTCAATATAAAACGAGTAAAATATATAAGTCTTGGCTCTGCATTTAACCTCCTCTTACTTCTACTTCGTATTGCCAATTCTTATATATATATTTTGTTCTGTTTGCTACATTTATTATTGTGTTTTCTTTCTCCTTCTCATCCTTTTTCGCCTCGGGCGGTACCTTCTCCTCCTTTTTTTCAGAAATTCTGATGACATCGGAACAGGAAACAGCGGGCAAGAAAATAGAGAAATGGATGGAGTATGTATGTGTACTTATTGTATTCGAACGAGGATTTTTTGTTTTTTGAGTTAAGAATGACTCGGAATAAAGGGCACAAGTCAACTAAAGTTCGGAGGTTCGAAAATGAAATCGCAATCGTATTAAAATGTATCATAATTCTTTAGTCAAATCTCCCAACTTCAAAAATGTATCTCGTTTCCTAACTTCTAAACTCAAAGCACGACCCGACATCCCTGTTCTTTCTTTGAACGATAAAATGTACACCAATGATTCTGATAAATGTGACGTGTTCCTTGAAATGTTCTCTAGTAATTTCCGCCCCCCTACCTCTTATTCCTACCCTACTGACTCAAAAATTGTTCATAGATCTGATATTGATTTTTCCCCTCATATTGTTTATATTTTTTTATCCAAACTCAAACCAAAAGCAAATTTTGCAATTGATGGCCTAAACTTCATTATTCTCAAAAAATGTGCCGTTTCCCTTGCTCTCCCCCTCTCTCTTCTGTTTCATGAATCCTTCCAAACTGCATCCATTCCTACTTATTGGCGTACATCTTATGTTGTACCTGTATTCAAAAAGGACAAAAAAAGCAACCCCTCTAACTATCGTCCCATATCTCTCACACCCCCAATTTGTAGAGTCATGGAAAAAATGATAGTAAATTCCATTAAATTTCGATTAGGTTATAAATTCTCCAAACTTCAATATGGTTTTTTAAATACACGCTCCTGTAAAAATTCACTTATAGATATGTGCTCCATTATTCAATCTAACTCCGCTGAAAAGCGCTTCACTGATATAATTTATTTCGACTTCCAAAAAGCTTTTGATTGTGTTGATCACGAAATTCTCATCAAAAAACTTAGTGAATTTGGTTGTAGCTCTGGCACTTGCAATTGGTATACTAACTTTCTTGCCCGCCGACATTTTTATGTAAAAATAGGTGACACTTTATCCTCTAAAAATGCCCCAATTCCTTCTGGCGTCCTCCAAGGAACCGTAAGCGGTCCCCTTCTTTTTATTATCTTTCTAAATGACATTTTTCAACTTCAAACATCTGATGTTCAAATTTTAGCATTTGCTGATGATCTTAAGGTCATCAGCTCAAATCCATCTAATACCCAAATTGTTATTGATTCCATTTGTCTATGGTCTTCTAAACATAAAATGTCCCTCGCTCCTTCCAAATCATTTGTACTTCACTGTGGTCCTTCAAATCCTCATACTCGTTATACTGCCAACAATACTGTCATCAAAAGTGTAAGCTATACCAGAGATCTTGGTGTCTACGTTGATTGTAAACTCAAATTTACTTACCATATCAGTTATATTGTAAATATCGCCAAACTCAGAGTATCACAAATATTAAAATGTTACCACTTTCAAGATGTTTCCAAATATATCCTTATCTATAAAATGTATGTTATGCCCATTTTAGACTACTGTTGTGAAGTATACTACTCATCACTTTCCAAAAAACTTATTACCCAACTTGAATCACCACTCAGAAACTTCACCAAAATCATTTTTTGTAGATGTAATTTAAAGTATTCTTCTTATAAAAATCGTTTGGAACAATTAAATATTGTTAATATTTCCTCTAGAATTCTCATTTTCTCTTTATGTCACATCGCCAAATGCATCAAATTTAATACTCACCAACCCTCTTTTTACCTATTTTGTAAGTTATCTCCCTCCCCTAGGCACCCAAACAACCTTATTCTCATCAAAAAGCATTGCCACTCATTTTATGATAATATTGTCCCCAAATGGAACCAAATCTGCCATCTCATTGATTTATCTCTACCTTTCTCTTATATAAAAAATAATATATCCCAATTTTCAAATCGTGTCAAATAATCCTCACGTGCACCATCCTTACTTTTATCATTTTGTTTCTTTTTCGCTCATTTTCTTTCTTTCAACCCATTTAGTTTTCTCTTTCTTCGTTTGTTTAAAAACCATTACATATTATCTTCCTAATCTTTAAATTGATAAATTACTCTTGCGGGTCTCTTTATCTCTAAGCACTCGATACATGTCCATTTTCTTTTGATCGGTTACTTCTTTTCTGTATTATAGTATGATGTTTCGAATAAATAAATAAATAAATCGTGCGGGGTGATTCGGGAATATCTATTAGTAGTTAATGGAACATGAAATACAGAAGGTCTTTGAGAAAACGCAAAAATATTTTCGTGTTAAAGGTAAAGTTTCAAGTTTTTTTTTTCTGAACATGAATATTTCAGTATTGTTTGAAATGAAGGAAAATCAGAGATGAACTCCCACAAAAAAAGGAAGTAAAGAACGAACTTTTAAAGATAACTTTTTTTTTATAATTTTGAATTAAAAAGCATTAAAAATAGACTAATTTTACCGAGATATCGATTTTTTCAACTCGATTTAAACTCTTTAATTTCAACAGAATTTCATCAAGATTTAAATGAAAACATCTTCTTTTAAAAAAACGAAAATATAAGTTTAGAGATTCAAGACTTGCGACGAAAAATTTTTAATTTATATTAGGTTTATTCTGGATTACTTTCAAGCTTGAGTAAATTATTCTGAAATTTTAAATTATTTATTTACAAAATATTGCTTAAATAATAATCTATTTTATTCTATTTTATAGAAAATCCGTTCACAAAAATAATTGGACGTTTTCCTCGTTTGTTTTTGATTATTCATCAAAACTTTGTTCAAAATAAAATTTACGAGAACATTTTCCCAGTGACAAACAAATATTTTTTCCATCCAAAATATACATTTCATCTTAATTTCAAAGTTTAATTTGTGAGGAATATTCCCTTGACAAAAATGGCGAAAAAAATGAGGTGTATATGAGAAGCAAACTAAAAATGGAAAAACTCATCATTTGATGGCAGCTTAGGAAGAAATAGTATTAAAGATAAAGAGAATCGTTTGGCTTTAGAATATATAATCAACTATAAAGTGTTTCTATTTTTTTTTCAATTCTCTTTTTTTTTCTCTAATAATTCTTCGGATCTTTGTTACTTTCATGAATAAGACATAGGATGGAAATTATTATTCATTATTTTTTTTCTCGAAATTTATATTATAATTAAAGCGTGAGTTAAGCGCTTTAGAGAAATGGACTACATACGGCGAATTAATAAAACCTCCACCAAAAAGAAAAACAACGAAGGCAATAAAAAGACGAATCTTAGCAACAAGAATAAGCATAAATAAAAGAAAAAATCTCCTTATTTGCCCAAGGAATTACAAATGTGCTACCAAAAATGTAACTAGAGGGGGGTTTTTAAAAAAAATATTTATAGTGGGTACCAAAAATGGGAAATTTATTAGATTTTCAAGTGGATTTCAGATTCTTAAAGTGGCCATCATTACGAAGGAAAAAGGGGAAAATGAGGCTCTTCTACAGTGTAAGAGAAAAAAATGGGAGAAATATAAATGACAAGGAGGTAAAAAAAATGAAACACAGAATCAAAGATGAGTGATAGGGTCAGCTGGTGGAGGGTATTCTCTGCTTGGTCCGGCGATAAGCACGGAGAAGATGACCTGTTGGACGAGGTTGATCATTGACTTTTTGTTGTTACCTGGAAACAGAAAAAAATAAACACATGTTGGTCGAATTGGTAAATGTGTATTTTATTTATTGTTTTAATGTGTTCGTCGGTTCGACAAATTTAATGTTCATTGTTTTTTAATGTTATGTTTGCGAGATGTGATCTTACTCTCAATGGGGATTTCAGCCTCGTTTGTGAAGAAAAACACGATAGGATAATATTTTTGGAAAACATAATTTTTGAGAATTTGAAAGACACTAATGCGAATCATCAAAGTTTTCACAAAGTAACACGTGCATTGCACCAAGGAACCCACCCCTCCTGTTTCCGTAAAAAGTGTTCTCAATTCGTACCTGGGCCGTTGCATCTTTTATTCCATGTTACAAGATTTGTAAAAAGAAACTGAACAAAGAAGAAAAAATTTCGCCCGGCAATTGGAAAATTAGCGCACAAAAATGGGCGTGGCACGCACAGTTGTGTTTTGGTTGGCGGTAATTCAAATATTTGAATTTTTGTGTGTTATTTCCAAAATGATGACAAATGCCCGCAAACGCCAAGTAAATTCCGTGTATGCAGAGATTAGTAAATTGAAATTTATGCGAAATCACACCGATAAATACACGCGTCATAGCAGCGGCCCAAAGTTGAAAAAAAACATCAAAATTTGAATGCGCGCCGGATCGTGCGACGCGATCAGAATAGGCGCGAAACACAATTATTTGAATGTGGCTACATATTGACATTGTTCTTTGGACCATTTGGGCTCCCATTCGAATTTTTATTTTTTTCCTTGAATTTGGATCGTGTTAACTGACAAGCTGCCTTTAAAAAACCAAAAGTACAAGGGAGAATCTTAAATTTCAAGATTTGTAATCATTCCTACTCGTGTTATAGCGTAGATATCAAAACGACAAGAAGAATCAACCTATCAGTCTAAAAAAAAACATCGATATTCATGATATTTTTTAAAATTCTGAAATAACTTGAACTTTACAGATGAACCGCAAATTTCAGATCATTTTCATCCCTTCATTTTCGAATTCTCAAGGTGGAAATCCACCAAAAAACAACTAATTCTCGCAAGCTTCTAGAAAATGCGTTATTCGTGTGGCTTCAAGAAACAAGAAAACGAAGATAATTGAAGGGAGGGAAACATACATAAATATTTCAATGAAGTCTTGATCGAAAAATGCAGGAGTAAGGGGTTCGAGCCAAATTATAGACTCACAAGAAACGTGAGATGGAAATTTGCTTGATTGTTTAGTGTATTCTTTAGATGGTTTCTTCTTCTTCTTCTTCTTCTGTTTTCAGACTATTATCCAAGCCTTGTGTTTTTTGAAAGATCTGGCTCTGAATATGTATTTCAGTTTCCAGATAATCCTAAGTTGAGCTCTGATAATCTTAATTCCACGGTGTTTTGTTTTCAAATAAAAAACATGGAGTTCCTCTGCCACAAGAAAAAATTTTCCTATCAAAAACTATTGATTCAGTGTTTAACAAATAATATATTCAAGTTACTTTTTCAGCCTCTCGAAAATCACCTGCTATTGTTTTACAATCCTTCAAAACACAAATAACTTTAAACAGGATATCCAGCTTCTTTATATATTGATTTCTCAAGTTTTTCAATATTTTAAATTTATCGTTTTTGACATTGGAAAATCCTAGTCACCTACTGAATTTAAATTTAAAATGAACAAATCGAAATAATGACTTATTGTGAGACGGCAAAGAAAAATATGTACTTTTTATTTCAATATTGTCAACTTAAAAATTTTGGTTCATCCATTTTCTACTAAAAGACCGCAGCGCAACCGCTCGCAGGTAAAAATAGCATGACTTTGTGAGAGACTTAGATTTTCTGGGTAGGTCAAAACCAACTTGCATGATCAAGAATATTTGAGTTTACAATATGATAATCAATAATTTTGCGAATCCTAAGCAAATAAAAAATTCGAGTTATGCTCTATTTTAAATTAAAAACACAACAATGCTTTTGACATTTAAATAAAACAATTGATCCGGATAATATTAATAGGCAATATTTAGGGACAAAAGTCGAAAAATCAAGACACATTTCGGGTTGAGTGATAATTTGCTCATACCTAAACTCCCATTATTCTTAAATCTCAACACAACACCACCACCTAAGCTCATTCTCAATAATTCATCAAAAAATTCCGCAGCTCCACATTTTGTTCGCGTTTTTTATTTGTCCATATAAATGAGCGCAGAAACACACTATACCAGGTGTCGACACAAGAACAACAAGCCGAGAAAAATCGGGTGTTTTTTTTTTCATTCATTTATTCACTTCTCCTTTATTCATTTGAAAAAGCGAAGACGTTGATTTGTGCTCCAATTTCCCTCGTTTGAAAAATGAGTTTGTTTTTTTTGAAATGTATTCGCTTCTTGCAGTTACTACAAATTTTTGTGCTTCATAAAAAAACCCTCTCAAATGTCGTCAAAGCCCAAAAACTTGTTTGTTCCCCACATTCCGTGAGAATGAGATTTGAACATATTGCTTTATCTTTTTGTTAGAAATTATAAGCCTCGAGAAAAAATATAAATCACATATTTTTTTTTGAAAATAATCCAGATTGAACCTTCCTATTGTAAAGTTTTAGTTCTATCACATAAATATTAGAAAATTATAACAGAATACGTCATACTGTACGACCTTATATAATGGTTTGAAACTTCTTAAAGACATCGTATTACTTAAATTTAACTTTTTAAACATTTTAATTGTAAAACTAAGTATATTTTATTATGATCAAATCTAACAATCAACGATGATATATAATTTGAAAAAATTTTGAAAACATCAGTTTTTGGTATAAGGAACATTTATTTATTCGTGTCAAGTAAAACCTAATCGTGCTTAAAAACTTGAACTTTTACCAACGTTGCTCTTGGTATTCAAATTTTATCAAAGAGGTAATCCGAGTACGATCAAGTGAAACCACGTTGTATCTTGTGCGAAACGCGAAGATTGTACAGGGATTCTTGTTTCTATTCGTTTCTATTCCATTTTCATCTTCTTCGAGATATTTCAAAACCTATAAAAGTAAAAAAAAATTTCGAAATTTCCGTTTCTAGTACACAAAAAAACACATTTTCAAATTAAGGCGGCGAAACGGCCTAACTGGTCGGCCACGCGAGAGAGAGAGTACATGAATGTGAGAGTGTTTGCAATTGTTAGGCCATATGCCACCTTATTCTGCATATTTGTTTTTCCGTGTACTAGAAAAGGAAATTTCGAAAAATTTCAAATATCGTGAAGAAGATTAAAAAGGAATAGAAACCCAAAATCAGTGAACAGTCCCTTTAAAAGCCTCCTTAATTCTTGGTTTGAAAATTATTTACGATCCACAAAATATGGATTTAAACGCTTTTTATCATGATAACAAAGTTTAATTATCCAAAAACCACAGGTTAGAACTTATAAGCTATCCAATAGGAAACAACCAGATCATCATTGAAAATTCTATCCGTTTTAAAAATGCTCCGGAATAGATTTCACCACATCATGAAACTATGGTAACTTCTTCTGAGAGATAAGAAAATGAGATGCCATGAAAAATCTTCTAATCCTCTTTTTTTTTAACACCTCCGTTTCAGCATTTTCCAGCTTTCTTCATATTCACTATTCGCAGAATAAGTGATTACAGAACATTAAATTGATGTTTTAAAAGGATTTTCAACAACATTTTTTATTCGTAGGCTTCTTATGAGATTGTTTTTTATTTAGATCAGATACGGTTAATTTTTCTATGAGGACTTCTCGAAATTCAGCTAAAATATCTACTATAATTAGAAATCCCAAATTGGTCGTTTGGGTTCAGTCCTTCCCAATTTGAAGACTTGATGCATAAAACATAATCTGGCAACTCTTTAAATTTTTTAAAAATAAATATTATAAGCTTAGTCCATATAAGCTGGTAAATTTATCATCTTTGAATCCGTTACACTGCAATTCTTCGAAATAAATAAAAAATATTTGACAAACATGGGAAAGGGTCTGGCAAAAAATAACCTTCATTTACTTTATATTTAACCTTTGGTCGCTCTCATAATATTACTATTCCCAATATTTCTTAAGATAACACTTTTTCCGAATTTGCTTAATTTTTAACTTCAATTTCAGAATGCCTCGGCAAAAAGATATCGAACAACATACCCCGCTTCACAACGAATATCATCATAATGCTGGTAAAATATTTATCATAAATTTATAAATTCCCAAAAAACCAATATTCTAAAATTTTCAGCATTTCAACGAAAATTCAGCATCATGGCTGCAATTCTTTGCTCAATTCCTTTCCTTATTTTAATCGCTTTATTCGTCTTCTTCTTCATGTTCGGACGACGATAAAATACACAGTTTTGTATAATCAATCAATTAATCAATCAATGAACGAGTCTCACAATTATTTTCCCAACGGATTTCAAGAGAAACAATTTATATGTGCTAAATATTAATTTTCTTCCGAGGTTTTTATTCAATAAATATTGATGCTTTTTAAAGACAAAATGCCAGTCACTCGTGTTAAAAAATACCTTATTTATTCGGCCACCAAACATGAGAATCAACGCGTTTTTCAAAATTCCAACCAATCTGGTCATTAACTTTAACATTGTTTAGATCTGTCCATTTGACAATGAGTGGAGCGATTGTTGGAAGTGAAACAGGATTTCCCGGTTTGATAGCTTTTGCAGGAGCTGTAATTTATCTCAGATTTCAACAAAATTCTATAAGAATTACCTAAAAATGGATGTTGTACCAATGCAACGTCTGATCCAAACCAATCCTTCGCATAATTGTTCTGAAAACAATTTTCATGAATTGAAACTATAGCCGAGAAATTACAGATTTGAATGGTATATCCACATGCTTGAAAACATATGGCGAGAATTCTAAATCCGCGGCATTATCCTGTGCAAAAGCTATAGTTATGAATACCAAAAGTAAGATGAAGCTATTCAACAACATCATTTTCCTCTTTTCTCAAAATAAGAATAAAAATGTGATTTTTTGTTTTACCCAAGTGATAAACTACTCTATTACAATGTTTCACAACCGGTTTTAGGTAAAAGATCGGTTAGTTAATTATAAACAGAGAAAAATGCAGAGAAAGTAATATTTTGAAGGGGTTTTATGAAATGATGAAACATGAAGTTTCTTGATTAATACTTTCAGATTTCATTTTCCAGATAATACAGATCTGCCACTTAAAAAATCTCTATACAGTAATTGATTACTGTAACTCTTTCAAGGCGCACAGCACAATTCAAACTGAAGAACGGTTCTTCAAGAAATACCGTTCAAAAAGTTACGACATTAGCAGCATCATATAGTGCAACTGTCGCCGGAGGGTCAGAAGGTTTAATGTTCGTTTAAATACAAAAGGAAAAGTCAAATCGTAGGTTCTGCGGTTGGAACCGCATTTCCCCTGTGTTTGGAACACTGATTGGCGGAATCATTGGTGCGATGGGTGCAGGTATCGGGGCTGGAGAAGCAACTGATCATCTGGCAAACTCTTCCATGGATATGCTTAATTACGATACATTTGATGTCAAATGTAAAAAGTGCGGAAACATTTTCAAATGTCGTAAGTACAAAACCGGAGTAAAAGAAGTTTGCGAAGAATGCGAAGGGAAGGAAAAAATGGATCAATTTCGAATCAGTTGAAGAATGACAATTTTTAAAAGTTTAACTGACATGCCCACTTTTTTCTAATCTGTTGTTAATTTCATTTTTTATAATAAATGTTGTTTTTTTCAGATGTTAAGAAACTTCAGATCTGGTTTTCGTCATTTAAAAAAATCTTACTGCATTTTTAAAAAGCCAAGGAAAATATTTGAATTATATTTCGAAGCGGAAAAATTGCTCATTTTCAAAATGTTGTATTAAAATTGTGGAACAGTGTTCAGTGTGCATAAAGAATTGTGCGACAAACGAAAGTTCGAAGAAAACAACGAATGATTCTAAGTTTATACAAGTTTTTGATTTTTTTGCTGATAAATTGTTGGTATTGCTATAAATTTGTAGAAATTTTGAAATGTAGTTAAGAAGAAATACCTATGCAACTTTTGAGTGAAAAAACCAATATTTTCTGACCACTTTTTTTCTATTGATCAATCACAACGCCATTGTAAACAAATTCCTCATGTTATGCGGGTGCAATTTTTGCGTAGGAGACGCTGAGAAAATCAGATGACAAGATCATTGGGGAACGATAGGTGTTGGGTGTAAAACTGACATTGAAATTCCACTCTCACTTGTTGATGTTTTTTTTTAAACTTACAATAATTGTGCTTGATACAATGCACAACTTATACTTTTTTTCGTTTGGTATTGTGTGTTAAATTATATTTAAGAAAATAGTATTTGCTTGATCAGAACTCATTTACAATATTGTTCTAAACCATACACTTATATCTCTCTCTCTCTCTCTCTCTCTCTCTCTCTCTCTCGCTAATATTTTGATGAATATCGTATTTTAAGATGGCTGATAATAAAAAAAATGTCGCTGACCCAAATGATGCGTTGATATTTGAATACAACATCGGAGAGGATACAAACATCGTCCTCAAATTTACAAATCCACTCGAACAACGAGCATGTTTCAAAATAAGTTATAAAGGCCCCCATTGCTCGGTTTCTCCCGAAATTGGCTTTTTGAATACTTGTGAGAATGGAATCTTGAAAGCGTCAATTTCAAAATTTCAAACCGAACTTAAACGCGAAGAAGAACGCGGATATTTTTTAATTCAATTTGTTTCTTGTACTGATTTGGCAGTTAGTGCGTTCGATATCTGGTCGAATAATGAGCCAGAAAAAGAAGAGTTTGTGCACATTGTTTTGAAAAACTCCAATCAAAGAAGTGCAACCTTGACGGAAGTCAGTTTAAAGAATGGTAAAGAGCCATCGAATACCGGAGAGGTAATTGAAGATAAATCTTGTAAAAATCGTTTTTTTTTATTTTCAGAGAATGGCGACAGAAGGATTTATGAGTGGCTCGATTGGAGCCGCAAAAAATGCGGCAAGATATGTTGTAAAACTAGGAGGGCGAAAATCGAATGTTGTCACAGTCTTCGATACAGCTTCAAAAACTGCAAAAGGTTATCCACGTTGGTTTGCAAGAGTTGATATGCCGCATCGTAATGTGAAATATCCACATATTAATGTCAACCCGGCGATTACTAAAGTCAGAGATCCACACATAAAACTTTCTGCAGCAGGGGCAGAGGTTGGGTTTACATTGATGTTCGAGAAGATTTTTAAATTATTCAGACGGCTGGCACTATTGGAAAAGTCGCTGAGAAATTAAACAAGGCTTCGCCATATATACAATTTGCAGCCCTAGCTATTGAAGTAGTGCAAGTTGGAATAAACGTTCGTAAAGATTACCGGAATGGTTCTACTAGAAACACTGTTCAGCATGTCACAACTACTGCAGCATCCGTAACTGGTAGCTTCGCCGGCGTATCAGCAGGTAATTTTTAATCTGAAACAAATTAAATTCGAAAGACCTAAAAAATTATATTTTATTCGTCAAATCTTAGTCTTATATATGATGTAAACTTACTATTAGTTGTTTACAAATTCTGTTAAATATATAAACGTGAAAAAAGCCTGTGTCAAAAAATCGACACGCCACGCGTGAGGGCAATGGGAAGGGATGCGTTGCGTTGTCTTATTATCTCTCACCACACACTATTTCGCAAAACAGGGAAGTTCACGTTTATGAAACCGAATTTGTGAGACACTAATACTTGAAAATTATAATCCCAAGGTAAAATTCATTACGTCATGCGAGTAAATTGAAATTAAAAAAAACAACAGAAGTGGTTACCATCAAGACCCTACTTCGAGTTCCGATGTCCACATAAGTATGTATATTTCACAGGCGCTTCCATTGGAACAATGATCTTCCCAGGAATCGGCACAATTGTCGGTGGTTTGCTTGGTGCTCTCTCTGTAGGAACGGTAGCTGGAGAAGCAGCTCATTTGATTTCTGAAAAGGTTATGGATAAATATGAGTATGATACAGTTGAAGTCAAATGCATGAACTGTGGAACTGTTTTTCTATGCCACATTTACATAACTGGGCAGAAGACATTTTGTGAAGAATGCGATAAAAGATGCCTTCTTTAGAAGAAGAGGAATTGAAGAATTATAATATTTTCTTGAAAAATTGAAATTATTTGTTAAAAAATGAATGCAAACTGATATTCTTCTCAAGTAATTATCGGCATCAAATGGCTTGCATGCCGACCTCGTCGACACGCGAGCCGTATTTAGCTTTTTTGGTACTGTAAAAGTGCACAATGTTTTTTTTTTGTTTTTTTTTAATTAATAAAGTTTTCGAAGTTATTGAGTTCAATTTCAGAAAATTGTTTTTCATGAAGTCGTGGAATTCAGAGGCAAAAAATCAAAATTCGAATGGGAGCCCAGGTGGTCCAAAGAATAATACCAATATATAGCCACCTTCAAATAATTTTGTTTCACGCCAAATTAAGCATAAATTGCATTGTACTAATTAGAGAACGATCTAATTTTTGAAACTAAGACCAGGTAGGGTCAAAATTAACTGATCCGATATCTTTAAAGAAATCCTCAGTTCATAATTCAAAATTTCAGCACATGTTTCGTATGTTCAGTAATTTCAGGTTCAAATTTATTAGCAAACATCCTTTAGAGTCTTTCATCTATGTTCCACTGCATGACTCCATCTCCAGCTACCAAACCCACTAATGCACTGGCGAACGTTGTCGTCTGAAAAGTGTACATTTTTCAAAAACCTATTTAATTAGACATCTGCAAAAAAAATTGGAAAATGTATAGCTAGTTCATTTCATTTCAATCCTACCCCAAATGACCCCCTCCCTCATGTTTGAACCAAAAAAAAAAAGAATTCGTCCTTTTCACCCTCCACCATTTCAAGTGGATTTCGAGTAAACAAAACAAAATCCGTCTTTCTTCCTCATCCTTTTTTTGTGGCTGGTTGGTTATTCTATTACCACATACATTGTCGCCCTTACTTTTTCAACAAAATTCACAGTTTTTTTGAAAATTTAGAACGAAAGGCGCAATGCGTAGTGCTTTATAACCAAAAACTATATAATCACCATAAATTTTCAAATCTCGTTCCCCTTTTATCTCAATTTTAATCCCCAACAAGTTTCATTTTTTTCTGACAATGCCTCAAAATCTGCAACAAATTGAATAAGCGAGCGAAAACGAAAGAGAAAAAGAAATTTGACGATTTTGTTTGTGTATGCTTGCATTTTTTCGCTCTTCTCCAGTTTTTTGCAGGTTTTGGATTTAAATGAACATCTAGGACTTTTCCTTTTTTTCCTGTGGGTACGATGTTACTGTGTTTGCTAGTAAAATTGGTAAAATCGCCAGAATTTTTCAATAAATCATTTTTCAATCAATCAAATCAACACTCCGACGAATTCGTAAAAGTATCTACTCTCTTCCACCGGCCACTTCCATGTGCAGGGATGGCCGAGCGGTCTAAGGCGCCAGACTCAAGCGAATGCAACCGCTTGCCTCAAGTTCGAGGTCTTCTGGGTGTTCTGGTACTCGTATGGGTGCGTGGGTTCGAATCCCACTTCCTGCAGAAACTTTTTTTTTATTGCTTTTCTTGATTTTTGCAGTATTTTTTCCTCTGAAGCCACTCTATGTAATAAGCTCATCAAGAATTCACTTCACTCACGCTTTCTCTATCATCTTTGACACCGAGAGAGGAATGAATCGAAAATGAAAGACGGGCGAAAATAAGAGTACATAGAAGGCAACGACGTGTTGTTTCTTTCTTCATTCCATAGAAAGGGTGGGAAAACGGCCGACGGTGTATTTTGATCAATGCCTTCTTTATTTTCCCCAAAAAAGCTACTAACTTGGAACATTTTTTGAACATCCAAATCGTCGCTATAGTGGGTTTTTGTTCGGCTTCTGATTGGCCTCTATTCAGAAAACTATTTTGCTCCCTCAAAATCCGGATTCTTCTTTTGAGTCGCCAAATTGACCACTAAAAAACTAAAATAATAAATCAGAACAGCAGCGTCCCTCGTTTCATTTGAAGTTGTTGTTCCTCTTTAAAAAATGTCAGGTGTTCGGAACATTTTTTCAGTGTTTTGGTTCAGGTCAAAAGTACACATTTTAACGGCTATTGAAATGTTAATCTTAGGGCAATTTTGATCTTAAAAAACTCGTCTTCAAATCACACTTTTTTAGAACTAACGAAATCTTGTCAGTTAAAAGGACAAGTAATCTTTCGAATGTTTCTAATGTTACCTGCTCCTTCATTATTTTCAAGCCCAATACAACAAACTATGTTTTTATGAAAATAATTGTCTCCATAGAAACCTCGATGATTTTTGTCATTACTAAATAGAAAATCCGATTTTTTACTTATTCTCAACTTGCAGGTGCAATCTGAGGTTTGTTTCACTATTTTCTTACTACTTTTAAATGATATCAAAATCAATAAATATTTTTAATCCAAAAATTCATATTAAGAGCTTTGTAGTTTTTTTTTCAAAAGTTCAAAAGACACGGAAATGAAAAAATTTTCTCTGTTTAGTTTCTACTCTGGATGTACTTTGAATCACTAATTAGATGCTTGTTATGAAACTTCCTTTTTTTCTCTTCGGAGTCCTAAATAAATCCAATTGCATATAAATATTTTCTGCTATATATATTTTTTTTATTCTGTTGTTATGTTGCAAATGAAATAATTTTTATACTCAAATCCCCGAACACCAGACTGATATCCTTGTTTTAATAAAATACATGTCGCTCTCTTTTCTATATTCAGATTTTCAACCCAGTACCTAGGAGATCATTGGTCATGTAAATCCCAATGATCTCTAAAAGTGAAAGAATTATTGTTATCAAAACCTTTTTCAATGCGTAATTCACTAACTTTAGGATGAAATTAATCCCCCCCCCCTTTTTGTAAAATTATTTTGCTTTGAATCCTTTCAGATAGCCATGTTTTGATAATGTGATCTCTTATATAATAGCTTCACTGTCTATTTAATAATTGAAAGATCTGAAAAAATTATGCGACACCCTGTCTTTAAGAACTTTCCGATCTCCACTGGGACTTCCTAACGTAAACAAGTAGTATTGTACTTGAAAATGTTCCAAATATGTCTTTCTTCTTGTAAAGGTATGCATATATGTGTGAGGGGGCGGCGGGCGTGAGACGAGCCGCAATAGAAAAGGAATTTGCCTCCAAAAAGCCTATATCGGAGACAAGAGGCAACGAGGCTGAAAAAAGAGAGCAACACGAATGCCCTCCTCATTTCGAGAGGAGCAGAAGAAGCTGAAGAGATATCGCCCCACTGGGAGGTGAGGGAGTAGTGGATCTCGTAGTGTTTTATGCTCATTCGAGTTTCTCTTTTTTTCTCTCTTTTGTTGTTATGTTGTGTTACTGCTGCATACACGGGCCATATCTCTCGCGCTTGACGCCTCTTTTTTTCCCTATTTTGCCCCTACTTTTTTCACATGCGACTTCTTCTTCTTCTTTTTCTTTTTCTTTTTCTCTATTTTTTTGTGCTCCATGAGCCAATCTAAAAGGAAAATTTGTTGAATTTAATGAGGGCTGGTTTTAATTGAAATGTATTCAGTGACACTGGTATTCACTGAAAATTTTGGGCTCTTTTGTTTTTTTTTGTATTTTTTCCATTATTTTTCAAAAAATATTTATTTGAACTTTGATATTCTTGTAAATTATTCATCAAGTTCCGGCTCTGACCAAGGACTCATTCAAAGGATTTTTAGGTGTTCTCAGGCTTTCTTAAATCTCGAATTATTTTACAATAACACTAATTTCTTCGCGACTATTCACGATGTTTCAGTAATTAATGAGCACCTTGTTGTTGCTTTTTCTTCGCAAGAAAAAAAAAACATGTGCAAAACATTAAAAATCACACATTTTTTATGATCACATAACTTCTCGAAAAGAAAACGAGCTGATGGGATTTGTTTTTTATTTGAAACTCTTATTTTTCTTATGCACATTTCCGATTCTCTTCAAAACTAGAAACATTAAAGAACAAATCAACATTTCATTTTTTGCAGTAATGGGTCACTGCACGAGTAAAGATCAAAAGGAAGGCAAGAGGCTGAATCGCCGAATTGAAGAACAGATAAAGAAGGATCAATCAATGAGCCTGCGCATTATCAAATTATTGTTGTTAGGTTTGTGGGAAAAGCTTATTGTTTTGGAAACTTTTTATTAAAGAGATTGGGATACACAGTTGACATGGGGGGACAACACAAATTAGATTATTTTATAAATGTCACCTACCATCCTCGTCGCATATTTTGAATCTAAACTTTCGAAAATCTTAATTTCGGCACGATTGAAAATATATGTTCTGAAAGTAGGGCTTTACGAAGCTAATGACTGCGTCTGGGATGAAAACAGACTTCATACTCATTCCAAATTTGTTTTTAAAATGTTCTAAAACCGTGTAGAAGCCGAGAAAATGAGCTTCAAAACGATGGCCTAGAAAAAGTGGCGAAAACTAGTCCGCAGGCATGAAAAATCCAAAAACAATTTAAAAACATAAAAAAATGGACTAATATAAGTATTCTGCATAAATATTTATTGGAATGAGAATGAAGTCTATTTTCATTTAAGGTACATTTATTATCTCCGTAAAGCCCTCCTTTAAAGACAATCAATAAGTCGTCTAAATAAAAAATGGACTCAAATTTATTTAAACATTTGAAATTTGCTAATGAAATTTTTTAGTGTTATTTAAGACATGATTTCAAAAACTGAGGTTATTTTCGAAATAGGTCTGATTTTCGGAAATAAATTTTAAGAAAATTCGTCAGTTATTTCATAAACATCAGTTGAAGCAAACTTAAACATTTATTTGTTTGGGTGAATTTCGAGTATTCGAGTCGAAATTGCAATGAATCACATTTTCGATCCTTTTTGTTTTCATTTGCATTAGTCTTGGTTTCTAGGTTTCATTATATCTGAAAAGTCCTTCGATCAACTTATGAAGCCAAACACTTTTTTGGAATGAAGCTTATATTTTAAAGTGTAGAGGATAGTTTGGGTTTCTAGGCCATTTAATCTATAAAAAACCAAATCTTCCAATCCACATTTTTCCCAGGCCGTTTGCCTCCTTTTTCTCGTATATTTCTATTTTGGTGGAAAACAGAAAAAGTTAGACAAAGAAAGCAAGACGTCGTATTTAATCCTCCCCCTTCATTCAATTCTCACCCACATACACATCCCAAATTAAATCCGAATTTCCACAGCATTTCTCAAATTACCAACAAAAAATAGCCATTTATTTGACGGCTATAACTATTTGAAGGAGTTTTAACCGACCCCGCCGATTTTCAGATACAGAAAGCATTAAAAAATTGTTTGCTGGAAAAAAAAACGCGGATAAATTGGGCACGATGGCGATTCTGTCTCAAATTTCAAACTTCCTTTCATCACGTCGAAAAAGTTTCGGTTTTCTCTTGATTCTGTGCAACTGGGAAAAAAACGAATGAGATGCGAGAGATCAGAAAACATTTCTAATTCTTTGGGAATACATTTGGAATTTCAGAATTTTTGAAAAGAATATTTTGAGGGCATAACTATAAAGTTTTTCATAAATGAATTGGCTTCAAGTTTTGACCAGAAAACTATTTTGCTAATACGCGTTTAAGAGATATGCGAAAAATTCTTTGAAAGTTTTTAAACTTGAAAACCAAATGCGAGAGCTCCCGAAACTTTCCAAAAACATTATAATTGATTTCAGGTGCTGGTGAAAGTGGCAAGAGTACGATATTGAAACAAATGAGGATATTGCACAAGGATGGATTCTCACAACAGGATTTGGAAATGATCCGACCGGTTGTTTATTCAAATTGCATCCATAGTATGCTGTCGATTTTGAGAGCCATGTTCCATTTACAAATTGAATATGGAGAAGCGGATAGAGTGGTAAGCGATTTCGAAAACTATAACTGAGTGAAACTTAAATAATTGAAAAAAGCTTTAAATTGAAAAAAGAACTTTCGTTTTATTTTTTATTATCATAGTTTAATTATTGCTTTATCTAGGTAATCTGAGTGTTTATCTCGAAACCCTTTTTTTCACAAGATTTTCTACAAGTTTTTTTATGAATACAAACCTTTTCGAAATATTGAATCGTGACAAATTAGTTTACGACATGTGACATCTAGTTCTAGTTGGTAACTTAATCACAATTTTCTACGGAAAGCGGAGTTAAAGAAATTGTTAAAATAGCATTATACTACGAATTTTGATATTGTTCTTATAATTAAACTTAACGAATTCGTATTTTGATGTAAAAAAAATTAATTTATGTTTTACGTTCTATTTTTCACTACCGCCTTTATATCTCAAAAAATAATATGCTACATAGGGGGTTTATCCTAGCTCTTTAGTACATATAAAATTGTGTGTGTTTTTTTTCAATTTTGGGGTTTTTAGAATGGTAAAATTCACACTTTTCCGTATTTCGAAAGAAAATACACATTTCTTTATTAAAACCTAATTATTTTCCAGCGCGACTCCCAATTGGTATTTGCCACAGTTCACGCCAACAAAGAAGAACTGACTGAAGAACTAGCGGCAGCAATGCAAAGGTTGTGGCATGATTCAGGAGTGAGAGAATGTTATAGAAGATCGAATGAATATCAGATAGATGATTCGGCAAAATAGTGAGTTTTATAGACGATTCGAGTTCTGATTGAGGATGAGACTGACTTTTGATTCCCTATTTTAGTTTCCTCGACAATCTTCCACGTCTTTCCTCACCAAATTACGTTCCCAGCGAGCAGGATTTATTACGAACACGTATAAAAACCACCGGAATTACTGAGGTTTTGTTCGAGCTGAAAGGATTGACGTTCAGGTAGTTTCTATTTCTGAAATCACTTTTTTAACGTAAGTTTCAGGGTTATCGATGTGGGTGGCCAACGATCAGAGCGTAAGAAATGGATACACTGCTTCGATAACGTAAACGCCATTATTTTCATCTCAAGTCTTTCGGAATATGATCAAACTTTGAGGGAGGATAATTGTACGGTTAGTCTTCTGAATATTTTGAATTTTTGCAACGTTTTTCCCTGGGAACTCCCGAAAAGAGCAAAATTTCAGAATCGCATGCAAGAATCATTGAAACTCTTCGACTCAATTTGTAACAGTCCGTGGTTTGCGGATATCCATTTTATTCTCTTCTTAAACAAAAAGGTTTTTAATTTTCTTAGAATTTTTCTTTTTCAATAAAGAATTTTTTAGGATCTTTTTGCTGAAAAAATTGTTAGATCACCGTTGACCGTATGCTTCCCAGAATACAAAGGACAACAGAACCAGACAGAATGTATCAATTATATTCAATGGAAGTTTGAGCAGTTGAATCGGTTGGTTTTTAAGATAATGGTCGAAAACTTATGCAGCTATTAAAATTGACTTCAAATTTTTAATATAAAGGAAAATCGGCACTCTTTCTTTAAAGACAGTGGGTCAGTTAATTTGACCCTACCTGGTCCTAGTTTTTTTTTAATTTGGCTACATATTGGTATTGTTCTTTGGACCACCTGAGCTCCCATTCGAATTCTTGAATTTGGATCTTGTTAACTGACCAGCTGCCTTTAAGAGGACGGAAAAGGAAATTATCGTACGTATTTTCTGATCAATCGAAGTAAAATTGATTGAAATATGTTCTTTAGATGAATAATCCACATTTATTAAAGATTTTTGCTTTTTTTAATAATCGAAACAGTCCGGAAAATGCAATTCAACCTGGGCTAAAATCTTTAATTCCAGCTCATCCCAACGCGAAATATATTGCCATCATACCTGCGCCACAGATACCAACAACGTCCAATTTGTTCTCGATGCCTGTTTGGACATGATCATCGCCAAAAACCTAAAATCTATGGGACTGTGCTAAAGACTCTCCAGTATTTGTGATTTTTTTTTAAATCGTTTGATTTTCCAGCAAAAAACAGCAACCAATTTATGTTAATTTTCGGGTAATCATTTATATTCTGTTCCCATCAAAAAATAAGATTTTTCAATCAGAAAATTTATAATTTTGAGTCTTTCTTTTAATTCCAATTACCGTTTATCTAGTCTACCAAATTTTTCCGGCATAATTCCTGTCTAGATTTTTTTCAATACTTGATCTCTGATATTTATTTTTTTAATCACATTTGTCGCTAATTTTGTTTGTATAATAATTTTCATGTGTTTAATAATTTTAATGTTGCTTTTTATTTAATAAATTGACAATATTTTCAGTTTTTCAAAATTTGAAAACACTTTATTATGCAAATCAACAGAAATGATATGTCGCTTATCGAGGAAAATAGAACAAGAACAAGAAGCTCAATGCGATAAATAAGTTAACAATCTATAATTTAACGAGAAAATCTCTAAATATGAGAAGTTGGTGGGAAAAACTTGGATTTCAGATCGTCAACATGGGCTGTGCGATCTTGGGCGATTCGAATGTCATCGGCAATTACTTGTTTGAGCTCTTCTGAAAAAAAAATAAATGTTTTAATGAAGTTGCTGAAATCCTCACCAATAGACGAAAAACTTTTCATCTCTCTGATGAATCCAACAATCAATCCCTTAATATTTTCACCATAAAAATCCGGTCCACTATATCCAACTAAATTGGCCTCCAAAGTCTTCTTCTCATTCTTATAATGAGGATTCCATCCAACACTCATCGCCATCGTGTATACGGTCCCTTTCAGACTTGCCAACCCATAATAGACTCCAAGCCTCAAATTTTCTGGCAATTTTTCAACTACGTCTTCATCTAGATTAGCTGTCGGACATCCTAGTTCTTTTCCACCTCTTCCGAATCCTCTGACTACTGTGCCTTCAAAAACATAAGGCAGGGTTAAATCCATCTGAAAATAACATTATATCTGAAACTCTTAAAAACTCTTTTAAACCAAATATTGAAGTGTATTTTACACTTTTTTTTAAATAAAAAGTAGAAAACCATTGGCAATTTTTATTATAGACTATAGTATAGAGATCATTAATTACACTCGTTTGAATTTTTCAAATACTCGTCCAATTTCACCCGCTCAATTTCACAAATTTTTCGAATATCTGGATGCCCACTTTTCCCAATTTCTAGCACTTTTCCGATTGAGCTCTCAATTTGTTGCTTGTCCATTTCAACTAGAATACAAATGTCCGGGAATGTAGAAAAGACTAATTTTAGAAGTTTGAACGCGGTTGTTTGGGTGTAGATGTTACTGAAATTTTCCGAAATTTTAAATAACCCGCAAGATCTAGTTTTTAACAAAGTGTATACCTTTTCACTGCTTCCTTCACCACAAACTTCTCCATCTCCGGCCAAAATTCCAACAAAATCCGTCGCTGAATGAAAGACTTCGCAACTTGTGCCATTCTCTTCATAACCATTACTACTTCCAATAGTTCCACTTGCTCACCACCCTTCACAATTTGCATTAAACTTTGCCAGTTTTGATGAACCATTGGAAGCAAAAAGTCATCAAAATTTCGGAGTGTATAAAGTGCTTCGTTCACTATTTCCAGTGTTGTTATTTTGATTGGCAAGTAATGCGAGTTTAGCATATGTTTCGTTCGATTCAGAATCTTTTCAACAATTATCATTTGAGAATTTGGTATAGGTTTCTCCTCTTCATCTTCATTTTCCGCAGCTATCTGAAAAGTGTTTCATTAGGGAGCTCCTTTATCAGGATCCTTACCAAAATAGGTTCCATCACCGGAAACCAAAAATTCACAGTTTTCACAAAAACCCTCAATCCTTCCAATATATTAATAGTATATTTCTGCTGAAACTCGTCCAACGAATCCAGCATTTTTTGCACAATATACAAGCAATTTTCGAAAAATTTTGGATCTTCACATTGTTGTAAAAAGCTCTGGAAAACTAGCGGAGCAAAATGATGATCGACTGATGAGGAGCATGCCAAAGAAATTTTATGAATTACATATCCTCCATGTTTTGATAGCATTTCTTGGCGTGTTAGGTGGCAAGTCTGAAATATTTATTATTTATGAAAATTTAAATAAAAATTACTTTCGAAATTTCATCTATCGCAAACTGTGCTGATTCTACAATTATCCATGTCGGTGATGAGCATTCGAGCAACAGGATGTATAAAATATCGATAAGTTTCTGGAAAAAATTATTTTTTAGAAAAATTGAATGGGAATATCAATATGCTTATTATTGAAAAAGGGAAAGATATTTTCGAATATTCAGTTTTGTCGGAAGTCCCCCATTTTTAGAAGTTTGACAGCGAATTTCAACAAGTTTCGTATTTTAAAACCAGTATATGTATAAACACCAACAAACCTTAGATTTCTGTTCCTCATCCTCATAAAATCCAAAAAACAATCCAAAATTTAAACAAATCAAACATTCTAGACAACTATCTTGATTCAACTGATATGACAGATCTTCAACTTTTTCATCGCTTTTCAGCCGTTTATCAGCAATTTGTTCAATCAACTTAATAAAATATTCAGCAATTATGAGAACTAATGTTTCATCGATTTCATTTTTCTGAAAAAATAGAAAATTTCTGAAATTAAGTAAAATAAAATATTTACATCCAAATTCTTCACAATTAATGTCATCAAAATTGCAAAGCTGCATTTTTGCGAAATCGAGGATTGTAACATTTCCGATTGTAAAATGTCCAAAATTTCAGAGGTTCCATATTTGGCCAAAGATTTGCAGACAATTTCGACATTTTCAATTTTCACATCATACATTAATGGAAATTTCCGCAGCTGGTCTGAAAAATGATTTCATTGAAGGGAGTTGTTTTAGTGCTATAACTACGCGTATTATAACATCATAAAATTTTCCAAGTTTTAGTAATTCTTTTCTTTATTTTCTATTACAACTTTTGAAAAAAGGAATACCAACCTATAATCTCAACATTCCCCTCAACTCTTGTGATCATCAATCTCTTCGTCTCAATTTTCAAACTATCTGCCAAACTTTTAAAAAGGCTCAACATCAAATCCGACCTTGTTTTACATAACATCTCCAAAGATTCTCCAATTCCTTCAATAACAGCCGTCAAAGTAAGTAACGAACTTTCCGATTGTCCATCTCGTGTAGCGGTCGGGATAGTAACTATTAATTCGTCAAGCTTTTCATAAAGTCGTTTTTCAAAATATATTCGATCAACCAATTCTTTCATCGATTTTCCAATCCTTTGTACATTTTCGATTCTATCATTAACTGACACTAGGTACAGATCCACAATCATCGGAAAAAGAGTGTTTCTGAAAATCGTTCCACACGACTCTTGAACATTTTTCACCATTTGGAGGGATAACCCTTTCAGAGAATAAGCTCTATGATTCGTAAGATTCCCGCAAATATGAGTCATCTGAAAAAAAACAAATTGAAGATTTTTCGAAACAACCTTTTGCAGTTTTTTTTTCAAATTTGTGACTCGAAGAGAAAATTTGATTATCTTCCAAAAAATACTTAAATTTATATACTTTTTCATCAGATTTTCAGATTCCAAAAAACCCACATATTTCCTAATATTCTCTGCAGCCTGATCCCTCCATTTTTCATCATTCCTATCAGCGAACAATTTTTGCAACTGCTTCGGAATATCCGGTGGTCGCTCCTTCTGCCCATCAAACGATTCATCCGAAAATCCTTTCACCACACATTTTTCAAACAATTCCACACTTTTCTCCATTATTTCCACATTTTCATTCCCTCCAGGTTTCGTTAATGTGTTGAAAAGCTTTGACAAAACTCCAGGTATGATTGTAGTAAATGTCCAAACATGATAAGTTGGAAAATTCTCAAAGATTTGAGCCAGACATTTGAGCGATGATTTTCTGTAAAAACCTTATAATTTTTAAACGCCTGAAGCAAGAAAACCTCAGTTCCACATCTCTATTCTTATTCTCATAAATTCCTAAAAATGTGTTTATTGACATACTCAATGTAACCATATTTGGAGGGCTATAAAAATCTGGAAGAAAATCAATAAATCTGAAAAAAATGGAATGAAAAACCTCTCGAAATTTTCTCATAATTCATGCACTTCAAAATCTTCTCAAAGAACTTTACAAATTTCATTGCCGATGGTGAATCAGTTGGTATGCTTGGCAACAATCCACTAAATATAGGATGAAGGTTAGACCATTTGAATGAAGAGATCTGGAAGTTTTAAGATAATTTTTCAGTGTCAACTGAATTTCCGTACATTTTCGAAGGTTTCCAAAACATCTAGGCAAATGGAAAAAAGCTGAATTAATTGAACTTTTTCGTTGGTTTCAGTTTCAGCGAGAAGAAGTTTTGATGCCACGATGACAGCTCCGGCGGATGCGAATTGCTCATCTTTCGAAACAACATTTGAAGATGCTCAAAACATATTCAATTTTTTGAAGAACACACTCATGTATTTATGCAAAAATGGCCAAATATTAAATAAAAAAAATTCAATCTAGAAACGAGCAATAATGCGAATTTTTCTACCACTTTCGCATTGAATAACTCTATTTTTGCTTTTGTGAGTTTTCCTCTGCGTACGTTACGTTTCTGGAGTAGATTACTTTGACAATATATTTTCTATAACTAATTTTTTTTTACTTAACGTCGGTCACCTTGCTTCAGATGTTCAAAAGAAAAACTTTGAAATATGCTAAAGAAAAAAGTAATCCTTCAAAACGCGTAAAATTTTAACAATAACCTAATTGTGAAGACTAATGATTCTTTTTACAGCCAGTTTCTATTTAATTTAAATATTTTGAGCAGTAATTAAGCACGTGCAAAAATTGTTTTCTGTAGACTTTTTGCAGGAAAAAGTTTTAATTTTCAATATTTAATTATTCCTGCAAAACTGTCTGCATTTCAATAGTCTTTTCAAAACGAAATAAATATTTTCCAGATAAAAAAAAAACATGGCACCTTTCAACGTCCCAATCACTGCCTCCAAAATCTTGGTCCCATCAATGCCTCTCTTTCGACACGTCAAATAACTTGCCACAGATGTGTGTACAGTTTCAAACAATTTACTTCCATCCGACATTCTGACCCAGGAATTTCATGTGGTTTTTGTTTCATTGGCCCAAAGTATATACGTGCTCAAATAACATGTGTTGCATTTTTAAAATAAAAACAATTTTATATTTTGAATAAAACAATTTCATTGCTATATTTTTAAAATTTTTATGAAACTGAATAAAGTAGCAAAATACCCAAAAAATGACAATAATAAAACCCGTCAGTCGAAGGTTAGAACTATAATATAATTGAACTAGAATTCGTTTTTTTAAAAGAAAAATGCTATATTAAAAACTTTCTATTATCGCAACTCGTATTACTGTTTGGTGTTTCGTATTTACAGAAAATTTAAGGAAAGGACTTAGAATCGTCCCAATGTTCCATTAATAATTGTTGTCGGAATGTTTCTAATCATACTTCCATTCGAATATGACACTCCATGCCCATATATCGAATTATTATCCATTGGCATCAGATCGGAATAGTCGGCCGGTCTGGTTATTTGTCCGACGGACCATTTGAGAACCTCTGCTCCTTTTGCAGTAATTGGTGCGGTCTGAAAATGTTTCCTATGATTTTTATACAAATTTTTTAGACTCGGAAATATATTTCAGTAATTCTTCACCATGATTTTAAAGTCTTTTTAGTCTAAGAAGACGTTGCTAATCATCCCAAAGCCTAAAAACAGAACAGCTAATGGACTTGAATTATGAAGGGAACTTTCCGGGGACAGTACATTTGCTTAAAATAGGTAAAAAATTAAGTTTTCGAAAAAAAAATGTCAATTCTGAAAGTATTTCATATTTTACTTACATTTAACAACTAAATTTTTAAAATAACCCCCATTTGAATCAATATTTAATAAAATTCATCAAGTACCTCATGATACGATACCAAATCAAAAAGCTGATCATGCACCACTTGATTTGTTCCCAAAAACTGATAACCTTCCGGTATTCGTTCGACAAGAAAATGCTTGAATGTCCCGTCTCTTGAAGCGTATGAAACTGTGTATCTGAAAAAATGCAATTTTTTATGAGCATGGAAGAATTTGAAAAATTTGCTAGAGCAACGTTAGTGGAAATGCACATTTCCTTCAAACACTTATTTTATCAGAATTTTGATACATAAAATTTTGAAATAGGGAATATTTTTCATGATTGAATAAATTGCATTCGTTACATGGTCTTCCAGAACTCAAAATGGTTTTAGATATTGGATTTTCTCAAAAGAAACGTAACCTACCCCCAAATCCTCTCCGAAACTCGGACCAAAAATGACCCTGTCGGTTTGTTCATCAATAATACTTCTGCCTGTTCTCGAGATATTATACCATGAAACCATGGTGCTGGTGCTCTTGTCTTTGGATCTAATCCTGTTCCCCGTGGTAATTCGTCTCTCCGGTACCATTCAATTATTGCTGCGCGCGATTTCGGTTTCGGCGGCCGTGGAAGATTTTTACTGAAAACAGAAAAATTTTAATGCAATATTGGGAATTAATAAATCAGTTAAGTTGTTTTGGTTATGTGCATTCGGAAATTTAACTGTTTTTGAAGATTGAATTTTAATCTCAGCAAAAGCTTAGCAACAAAAATTTGAGGATTTTTCTCAAAATTGGAATTATTTCAATGAACTTACATCGCTTCTCTCAAACTACTCGCATTTCGATCCTTCAAGGCCGGCAAAATACTCGTACTCGTTCGAATCATTTGTTTATGCTTTTCCCGCGCCTTCTGCGCTTGTTCTCGCATTGCGTCTTCTGCTTCTCTAGACTTCCGTTCTGAAAAAAAAGAGATCTTAAAATTAATTCAATATCCAAAAACTTACGAAGTTCTTCCCATTCCGCACGTTGTCTTTCCTCTTCCGCCTCGGCCTCCTTTTGCAATTTCATCTGATTCTCCAGCAAACTTTGGAAAATTTCCGACTCTCTTTTCTGAACCTCACCAATTTTTTCTTCTGGTTTTTGAGGTCTCATTCGAACACCTAAAATCAAAACAAATCATGCGGGTGCTCCCGGTTATTTGGCTTACCATTAATAACCAAACTTTCGTGGTTATTTCCATTTGATAAATTATGCCCATTCAAATTTTTATCAAGAATGTTTGGTGATGGAGGTGTTAATCTATCATCCTGTGCCGTTGGTGACTGCGATGAAAACTGCGCAAAATACCCTTGTGGTTTTGGCATCAATGGCGGTCTTTCGCCCCTTATTAATTGAGCCTTTTGCGGTTGTGGTGTAGAATAACTGGAAACCGTCGTTGTCGTCATAATTGGAACATTTATCGGTGCGGAATTGATAGAATGATGACTTCCGAAGCCATTTGTTGTATTCCTTGGTTGAAACAGGAGGTAAGGTGTATTTCCCCCGTTATGATCGTCATCATAATTGGAATCATAACCATTATTGTGCTAAAAAAATTAAGAATTTTTTAAAATTTATAATTCAAAATTGTAAGTACGTGTGATATTTGAGAAATTAATCTAAAACTATAGATTAAAAAACTAATATTTTGGGAACTAAAAGTTCATCAGAGCGCCCTTTCTACACAAAACAAAACTTTCACCTTAAATAACCCCAGTACAGATAGAATTTTAAAAAGCAATGTTAAAATAGAAAAACTATAAAAACAAGGCTCGAACTATTAAATCATATATCAGATGTTTAGCAACGTTTGACTTCAAATAACTTTTTTAGATGAAACAAAAAAAATACATCTGTTCGTAATTTTAAAAATTTTAAATATAAGAAATTTTTTCATAATTTTCATAATCTTCTTCAAAATAAAATTTAAAAATTGGTTTAAAGGAACACGTGCTCTGCGAAAACAGAGTCTCGCCACGATTGCAGATTACGATCAGCAAAAAGCTCCGCAATAGGGAGTTATTTCATTTTTTGCCGTCCACGTGTTTCTCTATTTTTCCAGTATTTTACCATTTTTTCAAAATTAGTCTCATTAATTTTTTCTCGGGAAACATCTTGTAAATAACCTTAACGAAAAGCTATAAAAACGAGTTCAACCTTCTTAGAATGCTTTATTGGTTTTTCTAATGATGAAATGTTGTATTTACCCGCCTTAACTAATTCTATATTTTTTCTCGAAGGAGCCTTAACTTTGAAACTTGAAACTTATACGGTTGATTTAGAAAAAAATATTAAAATTTCAAAACTCACGCTTGATCCAACTTGCAGCCTTCCCAATTGCGCCATCAACGCATCCTCATCCGAATCAGATCCTAAGACTTTCAATTCTTTCATCGCCAACTCATGGGCTCTTTCTCGATTCTCCTCTTCTAGAATCTCTTCGATAGTTCGGTCCTGAAATCAAAACAAAATTCACTTTTCATTCCAAATTTTTCTTTTCGATACTCACATTCGCATGATCTCCCATAACCCACGTCCAAACTTCGCCATCCGTCCCAGTTAGCCATCTCAATTGCTTTTTTTTCGGCGTCCTGTAGACCTGTCCCTGTCTTTCATACTCCTCTTCAGATTTTTCCCATTTTCGAACTTGTTCGGCTCTCATCTGACAGAACAGTAAAAGTTTCTGTTCATCGTCCAAAGCATCCAGTAGCTCCTGATCCACATGACCCTAGAAATCGGAATTGATAAGCAAAATTAATATTTTGATTATTTTTCAAAATTAAACATTTCCTGGGATATTATTCGATAAGATGCTTTTCATAGTACACAAATTGAAACTCTAACACGTTTCGATCTATTATTGTATATATAGTAGTTGCTAAAAAAAACAATTTGATGAAAATGCAATTTTAATACATTTTATTAGAGCGCACTTGCTTATTTAACAATGAAGCACTGGAGAAATTAGAGTGACGCAGTCAGATAATGAAGCAAGTGCGATCGAACAAAATTTAAGGAAATTGTAATTTAATCAAAGTGCATTTTCATCAAATTGTTTTTTTCAGCAACTGGTCTATCCTCGAAAGAAAAAGTACGAAGTTTCAAATTCCAAAGATGGCTACACACAAAGCATCCTAACAAAAAATTTAAAATATTTTCTGGTTCACCAGCTCAAAAATTTTTTTTGTAGTAATTACAAAAAAATCAAGAACTTACAGTACTCAAAATCGTAGATAGTACACTCATCGATTCGTATAACCCAAAAAAATTATTCACAAACTTCTATATTTCCTGTTGTCTTTAATATAATAATTATTAATTGATTAATCTGGAAAAATACTTAAATTTTTCGGCCTAAAACGGTAAAAAAGGTCAAACAATCATCATTGTTACAGAAAAAAAGGCAAAAGATGTCTATCTCTAGAACATTTTTTGTTGCTGCTGCAATATGAGTGAAATGAGAGTGAGGTGTGACCTTTTGCATTAAACAAATTGACAACAATTCCTCGTTTCAAGAGAAAGTTGACGAGGAAATAAATAAGAAAGAAAAAAAATGATGGAATGATAAGATTCGGGAAGGAAGGGCCACAATATTATGGATCAAGATACCTACCAAAATCCATTCTTTTCTCAGATACTTTTCTCTTTCACATATAATAATAAGTCCTACTTTTTGCCTTCGGTAATTGGATAATAGTAATCCTTTTTATAATAGAACAGTTTTTTTTTCTGATTTGACCGTGAGATGAAAACAAATTAAAACAATGTTTTTATTTCTCTTTTAAATGCGAAACCCTACGATTTGAAGAAAAACGTTTCATACGCTTGTATGTTCGTACTCGCAATCAATAAATGATAAGAAAACATTATGAACAATGCTCGGCATGCTGAAATGAACAAAAAATATGAAAAGAAAATATTTTTGGTAGAAAAAGATAAGGAATTGTTGTTCTTTTCATTTCTCGATGTACGAAAATAATGAAATGTATAAAAAATGAAATGAATTAAAAATGTATCAAAATAAGTTAAATAACAGATTAAAAAATATATGGTTGTATTTTTGGAAGTATGCAATTTTTAATGAAAACTGCCCAAAAACACAACAATCACGAAGAACTTCTCTAAATTGAATCAAAACAAAGTCAACAAGAAAAAAGCAAAAAAAGTTAGCCTCTTGCAACTGAGAACCTCTTTTGAAACGAAGTTGGTCGGTTGAAGGGTCAGCTGTTGTTATTTGAACTTGCTTCTCCTTCAATCTCAAAGCACTTTGCAGAAATATTTAGAACAAATGGCAACTTATTGAAAAAATGACCTTTTCTTTGAAAAATAGCATAAATAAAGATTGTTCATGCATGAAAAAGGCTTGAAGATTTCCGGAAAGACAATGCCTCGAAAGGGAATAGGGATTATAAAATAAATACGTTGAATATATCTATTTCACAAATCTTTGCTGAAACATGATACTTATTTTTTTATCTTGAAAGCGAAAACATTGAAAGATTCATTCATTTCTCGGCTGAACTGAACCAACTCGAGATTGCAACAGAAATGAAACCAAGAGCAATTAAATTTCGGAAAAGAGACGCGATCAAATTGGTTTTTCTCGATGTTGTTGTTGTTGTTAGATTGGAAGCGTCTAAACTAGTAGATTATCGAGGATAACGATAGATTTGCATCTTTATTGGTAAATGAAAGTTTCTTAATTGGTTTTCAACATGAATCTTAATTCACTTGTTAATTTCCATGAAATAACGACTTTTCACTGGAAACTTATTGGTTTAGAAAAACCGGAAATTCGTAATTAAAAGAAAATCAAAATATATAGCTGATTGATTGATATTTGTGCACTATGAATTCACGCGGCGGGTGCAACCGCAATAACGAAAGTTAAGAAGCAATAGTGGTTTTGTTAGAAAAACTAATGAAATCTCCATAGAAATTCGTATTTTGAAGAATGACTCATAAACTTGACTCAAAAATCCCACTGGTTTAATTTAAAATGAGAACTGAGAACGTAAATTAAACGGTCTTTAGCAGCCAGTAGATAAAATGAAAAGCTGGAAAAATATCAACCGTTCTAATAAAAATCGTATCCAAGAAAAAAGGATCCCTTTTTCTATGAAGTGCCCATTCGGACGAACACATGTGAAAAATTCCGAGCCTCAATAAAACATTCTCAATTTAAATACCCAATTCTCAGGATCATTTTCATTCTTTTTCATTTTCAGAGCCATATTTACATGACGGAAATTCCGTCAACTAAACAACTAAAAACCAGGCGAAAAAATTGTGAGGAAGGCGAAAAACCAAACAAATAAATAAAATACATTTGAAAAGAGACTGAGCTCCCCCCCAAAAAAAGGAGTGGCGACCAACCGAGGACAACAATTATTTCAACCAACACCGCTTCTTTTTATTGTTGGCCGAAAAAAGACGGGCGATTGGAAAAAAAAATGAAAAATATTCCGAAGCAAAAGAGTTTTGACGAAAATTTCCCTTGGCATTTTTCCCGTTCAAAAAGTTCTGAAAAAAAACATCGCATTATGTCCGGCAGAGTGCCTCTTTCACTAATCCGACATTTATTACAAAATTTCACACAAAAAACGAGTTCCTCATTGTTTTCAATTTCAAATGGGCGATAGGAACAGACAACCTTGGAACATTTATGTGAAATTTAGTGCAAGAAGAAGAAGAAGAATTTAGCAAAAAAATATTCATGAAAAAAAAGGATCCTACTACTAAACAAAAAGAAAAGAACGTTTTTTTTTCAAATCGGCTAGCCTGAATAATGACCTCCTAATGCCGCTCGACAAAAGGAAGAAGAAGTTCTTGTCAAGAAAACATATATTGGTGATGAATACATTATGTCTTTTGTTCGATGGGACGATGAAAAAAAATCGGCATGGAAAAAAGATGCCGATGCTGATGGAAAAAAATGTTTGAATGGGATGAGGATACCATCTGTTGCTGTTCCTGCGTGTCTTTATGAGCAGATGACATGATCGACGGGATTACATTTTTTTTTTAAAAAAGCGTCCCGACATTGACTAATAAGGATGTCAAATATGTTCAGGGTTTCCTGCTAAACTAAAACCATAAACATGTTTTTTTTCTAAACAAAACGTAATAACATTTCCGTCATTTCAAAATTCTGTAAAAATTATAAACTTTTTCGAAAACTGATTGAAAACTCTTTTTCCTTGTCGCGCAAGACAAAAAAAACCAGATGATTAACAAAAAAAGGAGAACCGTCTCTACAAAAATGCAAACAAATGAGTACTCAAATACCAAAATTTCGTCTGTTTTGAAATGACTCATAGTTTTTTTTCGTCGCTTTTTTCTAAAAATATATACAATAAAATCAATCGATACAGGAAAATTATTACAATCCAAGAAAAAAACCTAGGTATCTACTTGCCACTTTCGCTGGAATTGCCCAGGAATGATCATCGATGGTAACGAAAACGACAGTTTTGAGAATTGAAAAAAAAATAGTGAAAAGAGACAAATCGTAAGTGTAAGTGATACAGGCCTTAAATGGGTGTGGTATTTGGTTGCGCTAGGGAGGCAAAGGAAGGCCAATATATATTATTTATACAATATATACACCTTTTTCTTCTAGATTCTAATACTATGCAAATTGAGGAGAGTATAAGAACGGATAGTGCGTATGTCATGTATGTGCCTTTAAGGATTGGCAGACAGAAGTGTTTGTGGATTGATTTGGGAAATTTCTATAGGCGGGCACATCAGGGGGTAATAAAAATAATTAAAAAATGCATGACTGTGCCAATGAATTTATAATAATATGAAACAGTTAATTCAACATAACAACTAGGGTTTTTTGAAACTTTGCTCCGATTTTATAACTTATTGCCAAATAGGGTTGATCAAACTACAATGCCGTTTTTTGAGCATACTTATGTTTTCTTTATCCAAACACTCCGAAAAAAAATAAATCAAATATCAAATTCATTTTATGTGCTTGTGTATTACTGCTCTCGATTACAATCCAACTGATGCCTTAAGATGGGAATTTCTTCCGAACAGAGAGAGAAAACTGAAAACTTATTCTGTTTTTTTGTTGATATGCGATGTACGCGAACTAGTGGAGCAATTTTTTTTAAATCTCAAATGTTCAGAATCTTTTAGGTCAAAGTTTTGAAATACAAAATTTAGAATAACCCTAAAAAGCGTGGTTGACCCACTATTGACCCACGCTTAATTTTAAGCTACTTTCAATAAATTTCAAAACGATCAGTAAAAAATTAAAAATGAAACGAAAAACTCTTCAAAATGTATCAAAAAGCCACAAAATAGAAAAAAAAACGATGCGCTGCTCAAGTTTATTCAACGATGAGCATCAACCGGAAGAATATAAAAATACGAACGACCCAGAGCAGTTGAAATAGTGCTGAACACTCGGAGATTTTTGACGATCATGTTGATAAGTGATTGCGAAAAGAAGGACGACGCGAAATGAGAAAGCATTTAGGCGAATCGTTAAATACTTTGGATGAATCTCCATCCCAAGTGGACGACAGCGGAAGAGGAGCAAATGTGAGATGAGCTCCGCATGAAACACTTGTTGTTCGGAACTTGATTGAGAGAACGAGGTTTAGAGAGAGAAAATGAACAGGTGTATGAAAAATTGGGGGAGAACATGGTAAAACATGCGACAGATGGAGGAGAAAAATAGCAATTTCAAGCATGTCCGCAACTAGATATTTTTTTTATAATGCGAGAGGATTGACGAAACTTCTGTATCGTTCATTTTCAGTTTTTAAAGCTTCGAAAGATCCAAGTCTTTGAAAACAGAAAATCAAAATAACAAGCAATATTTTTAAAATTCTAGTTTTTTAAAGTACGTGTATTTTTTTTCAAATTCCAATTTATTGGATAAAAAACACACTGGATTCCAAAACTTTGCACAGAAAATTCGAAAAACATAAAAATATCAAACTTTGGAAATGCCACCACCAAAAAAGCCCACCTCTCCAAAATTTAAAACTCTACTTTTCATTTGAATTGAATCACGAAAAAATTAACAAGACAACAGGAATAATTAATTAGAAACCACCAAAAAGTGAAACATTCTTTTTTACAGAACAAAAAAAAATCAAATTTCCAAATTTCTTCCTTCCAACGAGACGGTGATAGCTCTGTTGCCCTTGCTTTTTTTGGTGCGCTCTTGGAAGTCACGAAGAGCTTGATCGTAACGTCTAGTTCCGGTGGCTTTTCGGTCCTGATTTTAAAAATTAAATGAAAATTTCAATGGATTAAATAGACAAACCTTGCATTCCCCTTCAACATTCCATTTCGGTCTAACCACATAATCCTTAGTCGATGGTTTCGGCACACGTGCTCGATTAATATAACCCTTGTCTCCTGGCTTCAATTGTCCCGACGATGTTGGTCCAATTCCACTGACTTCACGAATTTCTGGTTCAACATCTTCCACCTCTCTTCTATTATTGAACTTCTTCTTTTTAACCTCCGGCATGCGATCCAAATCCATATGAACACGCTCCTCTCTCGACATTGCGCTGTAATCCGTGTCCAATTGGAAGATTGGGCGAGCCCATTCACCGATCAGCTTATTAGCAATCGCTTTATTTTGTTTTGTTTCATTTGGATGCTTGTAGAGCAGCATGACAGCTTTTCCAAGCCCTGATTGCTTCAAGGTACTCTAAAAAATACACGTTACAAGAATTCAGAATAAATTCATTTTTCTAAAGAATTACCCTATCAAGCTTCCAAAATCTTGGATTGTGCAACAATTTCAAAACTGTGATTCTAATGTCAAGAGCTGGAAGGCATTTGTCCGGGAGTGGTGCTAACCATTCAGATAAAACGCTCATAAAGCCGTTGTCAACAAGAACTTCAACGATTCCGGCCTGAAATGTTAAAAATAATTACTTTCATGATTAAAGTTACTGTTAATACCCTCATCATTGTTGATTTCACCTCTGGTAGAAGCTTAATCTTCTGGAATGCTGGTTTTCTTTCTAAATTTGCGTTTCTATCAGCTTTAGCGGCTGCTTTCATCCGCTCCACCAAATATCCCACTGTACCATCATCATCATTCACTATATCGATCCCACCGTCTTTTCCTCCGCGGCGAACTTTTCGTTTTCGCTCTAGCTTCTTCTTTTTCATCATTGCGTCGAAGTCCCATTCGAAACTAAGAAGAAAATCAATAATTTAGGTGTAAAATGTGTTTTCTTTTACACTTACGTTCTATCCTCCGAATCACCACGACGATTTCTGTCAATTGGACCTTCGTCATCGTCACTGTCATCAATTTTTTGAACTTCACCACCTTCTTCTTCATCGTTTCTTTCAACAAATTCTCCTTCATCACCGCCTTCTTTCTTCTCTTGATTGTCCGCATCGTCATCACTATCATCACCGAACAATTGTTGTGTGTCTGGTTTTTCGGTTCTATCGCCTTCATCATCAGAGTTATCCGAGCCGATGAGACGGTTCCTAACGAAATTAGAAAATTTTAATGTAATATTTGAAATCATAAAAAAACTCACTTCGTCGATTGCTCATTATCACTTCCATCAGAATCGATCAATGCCCGCTTTCTGCTGCTAGACGGCCCCGCACTTTCAGATTTATTGTCTTCTTCATCGTCACTATCGATTATAGCTATAAATAATTAAATTTCCGAAATATCAGTTTATCTGTCAAAAACCTCTTTTTCTCGGAATATGATCATCTTCATCGTCATCTTCCTCTCGTACCGGCGAATTCGGTGTACTATTTTGCTCCCCAGCGTCCACATTCTGCTCACCTTCACCATTTCCCTGATCTTCTGGACTTGGTGAGCGAATTTGTTCTGTTGACGAAGGACTTGATGCCGCTGACTTTTGCTCATCATTTCCGTACAATTCACGCAACTCTTCTGTAGGAGATTGTGGTGCATTTAAGTTCTGAAAATTAATTTTTATTGATTTTTTCTCAAAAAAAAATTCTTAAGATAACCTCTGGTTCTGGTGATTGCGGAGTGTCGAACTCGTTAAAATTCTGCTGTTGAATACCATCATCAGACATGGTTTTCCTAAAATGAAATAAAACTTTCAAACAACGCGGAAAAAAAAACACTGCAACAAATAAACAGCGTGCCTCCAAAAAAATAAAATTATAAAGCGGAGGTCAGTGTAATGCGGAGTGTCGTACGGAGTGTCTGCACCTCTCAAATCTCACACTCTCTCATTGTTATTTTATGGACCTATTCAGTTTGAAAAAAAAATACAAAAAATGTCGAGAAATTCAATGCAGAAATTGCAGAGAAATGCCGAGAAATGCAGAGAAACTTCAATTTCTCCGCATTGTTTGAACTGGTTTTCTTCGAGACCCAAACGATTTAATCTGTGTCCCTTTAAACAATTTTATGGAAAATGTTTGTTTTCGTGTCTATGATTGTGGAAATTATACAAAAAATTCAGTAGTGAGTCCCAATGGCCCTTAGATGCCCAAAATATCTGATTTATACCCAAAAAGACCGTCTGGGTCGAAAAAAAGACATGTCGAGAAATGCAGAGAAATTGCTATTTCTCTGCATTTCTCGGCATTTCTCTGCAATTTCTGCATTGAATTTCTCGACATTTTTTGTATTTTTTTTTCAAACTGAATAGGTCCATTATTTTTTGAATTAAAATTTACTAAAATAAAATTAATATTAACTAGGCTTCTCTATTATAATTCGAACGATTTTTCATAAAAATTCACTTTCTCAAGACTTTTGCAGAAAATGTGGTAGAACAAATTCATTATTGCAATAAAATTACAGCACCAATATTATAAGAAAGATATACAATTTCATTTAAAAGAACATGTGAATTAAATTAAAATAATGTTGGTTCATCTATATTTAAAGTCCCATAATTCGCGGTAATTGTTGGTCCAAGGTCGGAAAATAGTCTAGCCTCAAGAGAATCAATTTTGTAGTGGAACTTGGTTTCTGGTAGAAATCGCCAAAGAAGCATGACGAAAATCGAACTGAAAGCGAGTTTTAATGGAAGTCTGAAAAAACCTTAACCCACGTTGGAACAATAAACATTAAATAACTCCATCCACCGATCGATTTGCTCAATGGGTAATAAACTAAGGTTGTTGTTATTGTACATATCCAATTAACAGCTACAGCAGAGCCTAAACTTGCGCTAGCAGCTTCCGGGGGGACCAGTTCGGCAGGTAGGAAGTAAGCAACAGGTCCAACACCTAGATTGTAACCAATTCCGTATAAAAAGAAGGCTAGACCGAACCCCCAAGATGCCCATTCTGATCCTTCTTGTGAAATCAAAGTGAATAAGAGGAGGCACACGTTGGCCAAAATGCAGAAAAGTAAGGTTTTGAGTAGAAGTGGTCTTCTGCCACGAGTTTCTACCTGAATTTTAGTTTAATTGTAATCTTTAAAAAAGTATAGCATTTCTTACCCACTGCAGTGCTGGAATTGTCAAAACAATAGATATAATTGAACCAAAAGCTGGTAAAAATGGTACTAACGAGGACATGAACGAGACTGCTTCAAACATGCTGTAAATCGGTGACAAATTTCAAAATTAAACCAAAATTAAACAAACTTTGTAGAGTATGAAATAGATACCATACTACCGGAAAAAATCTGAGTCGCGCTCACAATCATACCAAGGATTATACCTCTACGAATTTTGGAATTCAAAAGAGCTGAGCAAATAGATAACTGCTCCGGCATCTCGGGAATCATGTCCCAATATTCGCGAATAATTTCATCTTCGTCATCATCTTCGATACCGTAGTAGAATCTAAAAAGTTTTAAGGTTTTTTTAAAAGTTGAATAGTAAATCCAATAACTATTTTCAAGATGAAAAAAACTTACTTGATGCTTTCAATAGCTTCTGAATACTTTCCAGATTGTAGTAAATTGTTCGGAGTGTCTGGGATATACCATGAAGCGCCAAGTATAACTAAGCCAAAAATGGCTGGAAGAAGCACCAAAATCGGCCATGTAGTGCTGCTACCAAACATAAAAGGCAGCGAGAAAATGGCACCCAGTGAGGATCCAAAACATACAGCAATGTGAAGAAAACAACTCATCGAACCCTAGAAAAAATTTAATTTAATTAGGATTTTATGACAAATATTCAGCAAACTTTTATATTTTTCGGCACGATTTGCTGCAAATAAATCGGCACAAATGCGCATGCAATTCCTGTGTAGATACCCGTTAATATTCTTCCAAACAAAAATAGCAAAGGAAATGAGATGAAATAACTAATAAACATTGAAAAAGATCCTAAAAATTTATATATTTCTGGAAATATTTACAAAAAATTTACCACATATCAAAATAATGTTATTTAAAGACATTATCACATATTTCGCACCAAAATGTGATAAATTATTGACAATTAGGCACCCAATAAGAGCACCAATTCCCTGGGAAGAAACTGTAAACGACCTAAAAAAGTATTAGGATTGTTAAAACCAAATCTTAACCAGCCTCACCAAATAAGACTTTTTGAATTCTCACTAAATTTATAGCCGAACAGCGATTCCAAATTTTCCGCTATAAAACTTAAAAACACCTTTTCCGGTACATTCAACATAACCATATGATATCCAACAGGAAGGATTGAAAAAAGTACGGTTAGGATACAAATAAAAACCACTTTTCCTTGGTCATTTATCATTGTTTTTAAGACTACAGATGTGTTGCCAAATATTGAGGATGGTACCTAAACGATTCACACTTTCAGATTTTATTTCTTAATAAAATAAACTTACATTCTTCATATTAATTTAAGAAAAAAAAGTTCACAAGAAATAATAATTGTTATATTGATTATTGAGACACTATCTTTGTTGTTTTGTTATCAAATGCTCCAGACAATGATAAAAAATAATACAATTGTAATTTGTGACTTGTGATTTTTTGAGGAATTAGGCCTGATATTTCAAGTTTTGATATTTATGTTTCGAAAAATACAACGAATTCTCACTTTGACATATTCTAAAAAAAAAGTCCTAAGATTGTAGATTTTGCAATTTCCGTTGAATTTATTTAAAAAATTTTTAATTTGTAATTAAATGAAATCATTCATATAATTTTTCTGAGAAATCTATAAATACCACGACATTTTACGATAATGATATCTTGATATTTCTCCATAACACTTTGAAATTCTTACGTTTTACGAATCGTAAGGATACTAGAATTCAGTTTTCATTTTTCCTCTTTGTTTACCGCTATTGAACTTTTATTTTTCAGACGATTTGATAACGAGTTCAACTTTCATCTTTTAAGAGCTGTTGTATGATGACAGGAGGTTTTTCTGGTTGCATCGTATTTCCTACAAAACATTGAATTGTTAGAAATTGAACATTTAAACTATTGGAACACTGTCTTTAACGCTTGTCAGGGTGAGTCAAAATATAAAACGTTGCTGCCTAGAGACTGAATGTGCTCCGCATGGTTTATACCAGTTCTCAGGACGTGTTTTGAAAATTGAAAATCACATGTTGCCCCGTAAAAAATTACCTTAGTCCGTCCAGAAGTAATCATCCTTCTTTTTTCACCTGGCTTCAACGTACAATAAAGTCTACGGAGGACTATGCTGATAGTAGATGCTTTGAATACACAGATCTAAAAAATTGAATTTTGAATTTTGTACTACTCCGTGGTGTTTTTCTTTCTCTTCTCAATGGGCCTATTAATTTTCATATTTAAAAATTAAAATTAAAAAAAAAATTTTGGTTAGTCTCCGTAATTTTTCGTAAAATTCATAGAAATCTAAAGTTGGGGCAGACGAAGATGTCCCCTAACAATATTCTCTTACAAGTTTCACTTTGGTTTCCCCTTTTAAGATAACATTTTTATTCGAAAACTTATTTATTTTTTTAAAATACAGTAATTTTGAGATCTAACATCAAAATTCAATTCGAGAATCAAATGTATTTAATTGGTATTTAGGCTTTACTCCAAATTACACGTTGAAAACTTTTAACTCTAAATTATATATTGAAACCCTCAAATATCTTTCAAAACATTCATGTGACAATTCCATGAAACATCAAAGTAAAATTTTATTGTGAAATAAGTTGATTCTCAAAGTTTTCAAAAGTTATGAAAAGATATTGGAATATTTTCGATTAAAAAAAAGAAGTATCTAAAATTGACCATGAAAACAAATGTGCCATGGAAAACTATGAACGTTTTATAGAAAAATTGACGTCTGAAAACCGTCAAAAATTTTCTTTAAAATATCTTTAGAAAATATCGTCATGTATAATTTACGATTAAGCTCAAATTTATATTAAGCAAATCTTAAAATCTCTTCCATTTCCGAATTTTTTGATGCTTCCATTTTGATTTTCCATATGACTTGATTTGGAACGAATCTATTATGAGCTCTTTAAAATTCGAAACAATGAAACACGACTTTTAATCAACAAACATATTCAATTCCTCCGAGAATTTCAAATTAATTATGAATAATAGCGAAACACTCGTCATAATTTCCAAAAATTTCGCTTATTTTTTGTGTCGAGATTTTTTAAACAGGTTCGTCCAAGCCACAAAACATAATATTTGATATTTGAAATTAAATTTATTCCATCTTCTCAATGTCCTCAATAAAATACTTTTTGTGCATTTCCGAAAGACCCATCTTCTCATTTAGACGTCATTTTTTTATGTTCTTTGTTTGCCCTTTTTTTAAAACTTCTTGAAATTTTGCACGTTTTCCATCGAACTAATTTTCGGAAAAAAACTTTATCGCGTTCGCCAAATTCACGCTTAACGTTTAGCCGATATTATTATTCGTTGTCTTTGTTTTTATTTTCAACTTCGTTTTTTTTTATTTTTTGTTTTTAACAAGCTTGCTTATTCATATTATTCATCCACCCAATTGACTCACCCTACAATCTGTACATACAATGTTCATATTTTGTTTCTTAACAAATCAATGATCTCTTATGCATATTTTTATGACACTTTTTCTCATTTTTAGATTTTCAGAAAACCAATTTCTTCTTTTTTTTGTTCCATTTTTTAAACATTGTTCTATGCTCTTCCTTTTTTTTCATTTTCATATTCTGAGATGAGAAAGAAAAAAACAGTGATTTAATCAGAAAATTTCGAACACACATTTTTTCTATTAAATAAACATCTGGGGGGTATTTTGTGGGAGGAATGGAGAAAGTTCCTGTTGCAAGTTATTAGTTTTTTCGTGTAATTTATTTCCATAAGCTATGGAAAAGTTTTTTGAAGTTGTGAACGTTTTTAATATCATTTTCAAATTAGTTTTTGTACTGAGGGATAAAAAAGAGAAAAATGGAACAGCTCAGTTTTGACAATTCAGGGGCTTTTATCTCGAACTTGAGTTTCACCTCAGTGGTCTAAATGAATTATATTTTTTGTCTAGGTCTTTACGGAGCTAATGAATTCGCCTGGTATGAAAAAATAGACTTCATTCCCATTCCAATTCTGTTTTTAAAATTTTCTAAAGCCACCTAGAAGCCGAGAAAACGCGCCTCAAAACAATGGCCTAGAAACAGGGGTAACCGGCGAAAACTAGTCCGCAGGCATGAAAAATCCAAAAAAAAAATGAAAAAAAAACATTAAGAAAAGGAATAATATAAGCAATCTTCATAACTATTCATTAACGAAAAACGGAAAAAGTTCATAGGAAAAAGTTCGGCCAGGTGGCGGGAGGACCTCCTTTAATGGAAAAAACCTCTCAGACATTAAAATAATTTAAATAATTAAGAAACTGAAAAATCAAAAATATCAGACTAGAAATATATTCAGCTCGTCTAGTTATTAAAAAACAAAGACTAGAGCGCTTAAAAATTCATGATTGATCTCAGCGTTCTTTATGAATGAAAAAACTGTTTTCAGAAGCAGATAAGCTGCCTTTAAAAAGTGTTCATAAATATAAAATCAACAATTCTCACCGCAGTTAGCAAGTTTCTGTTAATTTATTAGGTTTTGCACATTTCTGCTATTTTTTTAGTTCGGAAGAAATGAATACTGTTTAATAGAAAAAAAAACTTACTAGGGAAGTGCACTCTAGTGTACACGACTCTGAATTAAAGGTTTAGTGGAAATGAAAGGACCATAATACAATAATAAACTGTGAGAATAAAAATTCTCAATGCGGCGGTTTTCCTCACTAACCCACGTGTGACGTCATCACAGCCAAAACCCACAGTTGCAACAACAGTCATTTTTTAACAGCATGTAGCTTTGGAACCCCTGAACCAATTTTTATGTTTTATAGCTCATTAGAAGGAGAAAATGTTTTTCTTTCAGAATATAACAGTATACATAGTTAAAAACAAAAAACTGTCAACCGAGAATCAAAAAAACTGAACGTGTTTTAGGGATATGCAGTAAAATGACCTATATATTTTTTTTGAAACATACAATTTTTTTGAATTTATGATTTTCGAATTCTACTGGATCACGTACGTATTACGGAAGTAAAGTTATGTGCGCTTGCCGTTGAGTTTAGAGAAATAAATAGCAAAAACAAAATTTTTTTCGTACTTTTCACTCATTATATGTAGTCTTGTATTGGAAACAGCTTCTCAAACGTAAGGAAACTGTTCTTTTTTTCAAGTTTTTCACTTTTTAGAATTTTATTCTTTTCGATCTCGTGTTTAACAGAAGTTTTAAGCTTTTTATCAGAACATGTTGTGACATTTTTCGACAGACGCATGCAGAATTCCCAATTTCGAAGAGGGAAAATTTGATATCAATTCTCAACTTGTTATATAACCAGATCAACGCCGATCGATATAATGAGCTCGTCAAAGAAGCATTTTTCTTTGAAGCAATACGTTGCAGGAGCATCGTAACCTTCTGGATGATTTCGGAGAATACCAGCTTTAAAAATGCTTCTTTTACGAACTCTTTATATCGATCGGCCTTGATCTGGTTGACAAGTTGAGAATTGATATCAAATTTTCCCTCTTTGAAATTGGGAATTCTGCATGTTTCTGTCGAATAATGTCACAACATGTTCTGATAAAATGATCAAAACTTCCGTTAAACACGAGATCGAAAAGAATAAAATCCGAAAAAAATAACCGAAAAATTGAAAAACCTCAAAAAAAAGAACAGTTTCCTTACGTTTGAGAAGCTGTTTCCAATACAAGACTACATATAATGAGTGAAAAGTACGAAAAAAATTTAGTTTTTGCTATTTATTTCTCTAAACTCAACGGCAAGCGCACATAACTTTACTTCCGTAATACGTACGTGATCCAGTAGAATTCGAAAATCATAAATTCAAAAAAATTGTATGTTTCAAAAAAAATATATAGGTCATTTTTCTGCATATCACTAAAACACGTTCAGTTTTTTTGATTCTCGGTTGGCAGTGTTTTGTTTTTAACTATGTATACTGTTATATTCTGAAAGAAAAACATTTTCTCCTTCTAATGAGCTATAAAACATAAAAATTGGTTCAGGGGTTCCAAAGCTACATGCTGTTAAAAAATGACTGTTGTTGCAACTGTGGGTTTTGGCTGTGATGACGTCACACGTGGGTTAGTGAGGAAAACCGCCGCATTGAGAATTTTTATTCTCACAGTTTATTATTGTATTATGGTCCTTTCATTTCCACTAAACCTTTAATTCAGAGTCGTGTACACTAGAGTGCACTTCCCTAGTTAGTCTTAAAAACAATTTCTCTCAAACCCTTTTGTTTTTTGAGGTAAGAATTTTTATACAAGTGAAAAATATACAACTCTGAGACATATAATTCATCTCAAATGTTCAGTAAAAAAAATCAAACATCGAGTGGACAGTGGTCTCAAAAGGTTGAGTAAAGATCATTAGGGTGAGTTAGGCATCGACGTTTCCGTAGCATTCCATCTTCACACTGCATTCAGAAAAAAACATCAAAGAAAGTTCTAAACAGCAAAGAGTGAAAAAAAAGTACAATAATATTTCATTTTGAGGCAAAATTAATGACCCACCTGTCTTTCGACAAAAGTCCATCGGCACTCCTCTCACACGCACCACCACGAAATTTTTACACAAATTTTTTCATACTTTTTCCTTCATCATCTAAAGAAAATCTGTTGAATAAAAAACACCATTATGGTGCATTTATCTCACTTTCGTGTTTTACACTCTACCGCACCCTGGCACCAATAAAAATATTACGATTTGACTCATAGTTCATCATTGCGTTAGGTTTTCGTCGTCCAAAAAAAACGGATCTTTTCTTCTGATCCGAGTTTTCACTCCAGTTTTTCGGATTCGAAAAACAATTCTTTTCTCAATAAAACAATGGAACCTCGGTTTCAGCATTTTCTCGAAGAGTTGATAAGGGTTTAGGCATTGCTGAAACGTGTATTGCGCATGATTTCCAAACCAGACTATGAGTGCTTTGCCAAGTTTCAAACCTACGCAAAAATGTTTCAATCGCGGGAAAATCCTTGATACCTCTATTATTACTCTCTAGAGTACATATATGGCCGTTTTTTGCGCGTTATCAAATCTTTTGGTTTTTACTACTCATAGACAAATTTAACATCTTTAATCAACGAGAAAAAATTTACTTCTCAAAATTACTTAAACTTTAAAAAACCGACATCCCCCAACCCCCCTCAGTTATGACGTTTGATGACAAATTTTCGTTGTTACGTCTATCTCCTACTTCATCAACAAAAATCTCTTTGATAATAAATGACTCAATTTCTCAAGGAGTAAAATTGTAGTGTCGAATAATACAATCTCATGTGTGTTTTCCTTCATCATTTTCCTCTGGAAACATTTTCTTTTCTTCAGACATTGTTATTTTCGACCTTTTTTTAATAGGAATTTTTGGCTTCTTGCAAAATGAAAAATGACCATTTTTGAGGAATATCTTGTGGTCATTAATGTTTCATCTTGGAGGGTTTTTGCGGATTCTTAAAATATTCTTTGATATATGTTCTGTCCATCCATCAATTTTTTGATACATATGCAAGTTGTCTAGAAAATAAGTTTTTGGTTTCTTCATTATTTCTATCGCGAATGATAATTTTGACCATTTCATTTCACCTTGGCCTTTTTTCGATGAAGATATTTTGAAACTGCTGAGCATGCGATTTCGTGGTGATAATCGTCATCAAACCTTTTTAAAAATATTTTTTTACTGTTTGAAAATTTCAGGCGTTCAGCATCTCGGGCTTCCTTCTTTTAGAACCGTATATTTTCTGAATAAAATAAAATTTTTATTTTCATTGAGAAAAGATCAAAATTTATCAGTTTGAAAAGTTTTTCCAGTTTAAAACCGAAAATTTAAATTTAAAGTTTTCATTTTTTTAAATCGTTATTTATAAAACGAAATCTATATATTCCAATAATAGCCACCCTGTTTTGAATTTTAAAAAACACCTTTGTTTTCATTAATAAATTCGCCAAAACCAATTAAGAGAAACTCCCAAAAGGAATATAAAAATAACGTTCCGCATAACGGAAAAAAAGAGTTATGTACACTATTGCCATTCCTCTTTTGCCATCTTACACTTGATCCAATTAGCTGAGGGATGATGGCAGGCCGATTTTCATAAAATATGATACCAGAAATGATGAGATGTTGTACAAATGACAGCGGCTCGTAATATCATTTGCATTTGTTTCGCCATTTCGTTTAGCTTCTCAGACGACGACGAGTTAATCCACATTTCTGATGATGAGTGCCAAATGTGCTGTACAAATGTTTTTTGTTAAAAAAAAGAGCATTTTGTGTTGTAATAGAATTCCAATGAAAACTTTTCAATACGATTCCACGCCCCTTTTTTTCTTCATTTACTGCTAGTTCTCTACAATCCGTTCATTTTTTAAAATATCTAATTTCAACATTTTTTTCTTTATTTTCATAAACGAGCTGAGATCTTCGTTCCAGCACCAACTCTCTAGAAGGAAGTGGGCGGGGCTTAGTTGCAAACGGTGCGCATTCTTGTTTATTGCTGAATAAAAAAGAGAATAAACCTTTTCAAAAGGAATCTCTAAAAATATTCTAAATTCTTGTTAACTGAAGGTTTCGAAGAAGAATTTTTGAATATTAAGCCCCGCCCATATTTTTTAAGGATTCTTCGGTTTTTTCAGTTTTAGACAATTTTTATTATTTTTTTTCATTTTCAAGTCTTCTGAATTTTTTGAATTAAACAAATCTTCTTTTTGAAAGCCACGGTGGGATAAAGTGAACCGAAATTGTCATCACGAACAACGTGTTTGTGTGTGCACACCGTTACGAAAAATTGCACACACGCAAAAAATGAAATTTTTTACAAATGGCATTTTAACGCCTACAACGCATGAAAAAATGAAGTTTTTGCGTTAAATACATAAATTATGGCTTAATCTAATTTTTTTTTACTCCGAATTACAAAATTTCGTCCCTGAATAGCTGAATATAACGCGTTTTGTGTAACCGTGTAGAACGATTGCAAAATTGCCACGCCCTGAAAAAAAAACGCCTCTTTTTCTGTGTTCAATTTTTAATTGTCGTAGTGAATTTTCTTAGTTATAGTCGGTTCACTTTGGAAACCACAGTGGAAAGAATACGCACACTTATTACATAAAAATCGCGAACTTTAAAGAACAGGCTTCTGCACCGGCTTTAAAAACAAACATGCTTAAAAATTCAGAATCCCTCTTCTTAGAAACCCTTCATAGAATTCGAAATATTCTACATATATTTCTTATAAAACCTTATACACCGGAAATAGGAAACATATGCATCGAATTGTCTCTAGTTTCACAAGTGGACTTAATCTGTGAATCATTAGGGATACTTCATGATCTTTGGAACATTTCAAAGGGAAATAGAGGAATTAAAAAAAAATAGCACACATACATTTTTTTGGTATCCAATGTTTATTTCTAATTAGTGTTTTTTTTTCTTAAAGCTCCCACTCTTTTTTTTTCCTGTTATTTGCATAACATATAATTTATAGTCATTTTTCTGGTTTTAAAGGCCAAGGAGAGTAGAAAAAACTGCTGCATTTTTTTTGCATATATGTTTTTCTTTTTTTTTGTGTGGTGAAAGTATCAACTTACTCCAAAAAAAGGTACACTACTTATAGTGGAGCGGTACTTGTGACAATTTAGATCAGCTGTTTTGTTGGAATTCACAATGAGTTTGAGCTGTGACACGTTTATTTTTTTTTTTGGAAATTGTCCAAAATCTATTTTTGAAGTGTGGGATTTTTTCCGGATGCTTTTCCTTGTTTTTCCTTTTTCGATATGGTTTCAATTTTTGAATCCGTCTATTTATCTTTTTTAACATTTCTTGTAAACCGTGATAAGAAACATCAAATATTTTTAAAAAATTCATGCTCAGCTCTCATTTTTGCAGATTTTATTAGAGTTGACAAAATCTTGTTTTAAATCATTGTGTGCAGACTACACAATTTTCAAAATTTGCAATTTTAACTCGTTCCGGATATGGTTTTGAAGGAGATGTAACAAGAAAAAATAGACTCGTTTTGGTTATGAATTTGATATTTTTTCAAAACAAAATGTCAGAAATTTGTTTCTCGTTTCTGTGAAATTTGTTTCTCGTTTTTACGGTTAAAGTGAACCGACTATAACTAGGAAAATTCAATACGACAATTAAAAATTGAACGCAGAAAAGCGGGCGTTTTTAGGGCGAGGCATTTTTGCAATCGTGCGGCACGGTTACACAAAACGCGTTTTATTTAGCTACTCAGGGACGCAGTTTTGTAATTCGGAGTGAAAAAAGTAGATTAGACCATTCTTTATGTATTTAACGCGAAAACTTCATTTTTTAATGCGTTGTAGGCGTTAAAATGACATTTGTAAAAAATTTTAATTTTTGCTTGTGTGCAATTTGTCGTAACGGTGTACACACAAAGAGTTGTCCGTGGTGACAATTTCGGTTCACTTTAGCCCACCGTGAACACCGAGCTTCAAAAAAAATGTTCAAAGTTTTGATATTTGTCTCAATCGTTTCATTCAACATCATCGAATGAACCTTCAAAACAAATTCTAAAAACCGGAACACAACACCTAATTAGGCGTTCGTTCGAGAAGCACATATTTATTTTCCTTAAACGCGTACTCTCCAAAATGGCTGGCACTGCCAGCTTCCTCCTTTCAAACATTCCGGTTTGCGGAAAAAAAAAGATCGCCCAGATTTAGTAATCCTTTGTTTTTGATGATTATCCAGTCGAAATGTCATACCAATAAATCACGAGAAAATCAGCCCCCTTATTGTTGTTGTATGCTCTTTTTGTGCTTTTTTTCTAGAGAGAAACGCTGCGTCATAAGACCCCATGAGACCCCATTCTAGAAAACTTCTGAAAATTACAGCCGTTAGAGCTATAATTTTCATTCACTCTCTATGTCAATTGCTCTCATTTTTGATTTTGAATCAGACTTATATTCTTGATTTTTAGAATCTAACCCGAGCTATTTCAATTTCTTTTTGCCCTTTTTTGCTAACCAAAGTTTGGAAAAATTTGTCCTTTTTTCACTAGAGCCAATCAGAAAAAGGAAACATTTTAATAAGAGTGAAACAAACTTTAATGTGACGAACATGGGAAAAAATGCCGTTTTTCTGGAGGTGTTTTTGCATAGATGCAAGTTTTGAATCCCATGCAAAAAATTGTCAAATTTTTACTTTCACAACTTGAGTCATTGGTCATAAAAAAACGAATAAGAAATAATTACAACTTCAGCATTGTTTGGCATAACTCGGAGCATTGTTGGAATATGTTGATAAAACGCTAATCAGACAAATATGTCGATAAAGGTTTGGTACCGATTCAGTTAGTTATTTAGATTCCTTGGATTGAACACCTTAAAACCAACTAGATTTTTGATACCAGTAGATCTTTTTAATTTCAATATTGTTTTTTCTCACCAGAACAAAAAATACAAGAAAAAAAAAACGTTAATATTACATAAAATTTGCATAATCGAAAACTGATTAGAATAGTTAGATAGTCATACAATTTTGAAAGTCACATCACTTCGAACTTTAGTCATGTTATACTTTTCTTATACTTAATGCACACCGATTCCTCATTGATATCATAATTGCCAAATTTTTCTAACCATCCAAGTACAATTTCATACATCTCTTCCCATTTGTATAAATTCGATACTATTCGCTCTCTTGACTCATAACTCCCTTCGAAATCTGATTCCATTTGCTATTTTCAGTCACTCACGCTCAACAACGGGCATCATCTTCTAAGTATTTCATTGATTTATTGTGGAAGCGACAAAAATAGAAAACAAAAAATGATGAGGTGGTTTCCAAAGATTCACAGGTTTGATGATCAAACGTCAAAATATCGGCATAAATTCGGAATATTTTAGTGCTACAATCTTCGCCACCATTTTCCTCATCCTTCTGGTGACACCAACGCCCACCGATGCCAATATTCGATTGTGCGGACAGCGCCTGACGACGACGCTTCTCGCTATTTGTCGCAATCAGCTGTGTGGCGGAGGAATGGGCGCGTTTAAGCGTGAGTTTTTGTACTGATTTTTTTCAGGATATGACTTTATAGAAGAATAGCTTTCAAAAGCACCCAAATTTAAAAAAATACTCATTTTCCACCATATATCAGCCAAAATGTCATAATTTTGTCTATTAAATTCGAAAATTGTTTCGCTGACCCTGCAAATAAAGGTAATTGTCTCGAAATCCCAAAGGGTCATTTAATTTGATTAATTTTTCTTAAATTAGTGTCACCCTTTGAAAAATTGTTGCTTTCCAATTTACAATGACATAAAGTAATATATACTTTTGGGTACACAAATTTTAGTTTTTTGTCCTCTATTATTTTTGTTCAGAGTACATCCATCGGTGGGCGGAAATGTCTGTTTATGAAATAAGATCTTTCATAAGTTTCAAATTCAAAAGATTCGAAATCTCGAAGATGACGTACTTTTTAATATGTAACTGAAATTGAGATAATTGATACATTCGTTGAGAAGTTTCAATTTCAATCAAGCGTTCAGATTTTGAGAAAAAGATAATTATTGAGAACTTTTTGGTAAACATATGCCCTTTCTAAGAAGTTCATTTTTTGACAAAGAGGTTTAAGAACGGCATGAATTTCAATAGTCTTATATTTTTTCTGTTTGCCAGAAAAATATGAAAATTTACACAGTTTATCAATAAAAGTTACAGAAAAATTTATGGGCTCCAGAAGAAAAAGATTAAAGGAAGTAAATTATATTTCACAGAGTAATATATTTATAATGATATTTTCCAGAAATGTAGTCTAAACTAAATTGAAAACAATTATAAGGTAGGAAATGGCTTTGAAATGCTAATGTGTTCATGAAAAGTGTTGCAAAATTAAGTGAATTTAATCCGATTTTGCTAGATATGGAATTTTTAGTCTGCTCTTTGCCCGAACAATTTTCTAAACACAGACAGGATGGAAAAATTTAATCATATGTCTTTTTTTTAAATTTATCAGAACAGTAAACATATATAGAGATCATCACAACTATTCAAATTTTTCGGGGGAACAAAATTCGATATATATATTCTTTAATTCAATGAATTGAAATTGTAAAGACTAGTGATAATTAAGAAGAAAATCTCATAACTCGAAATCCACGAAAATCAGAATCTCTTGCAGGATCCGCTGTGGAAAGCTCGCCATGGGTTGCGGCGACCCGATCCCTTTTCCAACTCCATCATCAAAGAAAACGCGGTGGAATTGCAACAGAATGCTGCGAGAAACGCTGCTCATTCTCCTACCTGAAAACCTACTGCTGTAATGACGATGATGATCTCCTTGTCTAATTCTCTTATAATTTCTATCCTATTTTCTTTTGTATATGGTAAAATGTGCCACCTTTTTCAACATGTTGAATTCAAACATCCTATTGAAACAATTGGTCCGTTTCCCCCCTTGTCAAAACACAAAAGGCTGCTCATTTTGACCGACTTAGATGTCTGTTTTTGTCTGTTTTCTCTGTAATTATCTCAAACTTTTTATTTAATCTCTCGTTCTGTTTTAAAAATCCAATGATCTATATAATTTCTTTCCCTTTTCCTTGGCTTTATCTGCTCTGATGACAATACAAAATTGACAAATATTTAGATGGACAACGTAAAGTTTGAAGATTGTTTTTGTTTATTATGTGTTTTATGAAGAGAGTAGTGTTAAAAGTGCACCCAGTTGAATTTGAAATCATAAAACAGAAGTAATCAATAGATAATTTTTTGACGGAAGTGTTGCATTAATGACAGTATTGCTAAAATTCGAACAAATGGAATAATGATTTGGTCGAAAAGTTGTATTGATTTTAGCCAAATCCTCTACACTTTGTTTTCTAAATATTGAACAAACGTTAATAAAGATTGTAAAGAAAGGAAGGAGCTATGAAGTGAACTTAGAACAAGTTATGGATTATCAGCCTAAATTTCAGAATTCCAGTCGTAGAAATAAGTATTACCTTTATGTAATGCCTTTAAAGGCAGCTTGTCAGTTAACACGATCTAAATTCAAGACAAAAAATCAAAATTCGAAAGGTGGTTCAAAGAACAATACCAATATGTAGCCAAATTCAAGTAATTGTGTTTCGCGCCAATTCCAACCGCGTCGCACGCTTCGGTGCGCATTCAAATTTTGATTTTTGCGACTTTGGACCGCTTCATTGATGCTTGTATAGGTGTGCATTCGCATAAATTACATTGTACTAATGAGAGAACGCTTTAATTTTTGAAACTAAGATCAGGTAGGGTCAAAAAAGCTTTAAATAGATAATGTAGCTTAAATGAAAATAGACTTCATTCTCATTCCAAATCTATTTTTAAAATTTTCTAAAACCGCCTAGAAGCCGAGAAAACGCGCCTCAAAACAATAGCCTAAAAAATGTGGCCGAACTTTGGCCGAACTTTTTCCTATGAGCATTTTTTTTATATTAGTCCTTTTTTATGTTTTTTTAAATTTTTTTTTGGATTTTTTATGCATGCGGACTAGTTTTCGCCGGTGGCCCCTTTTTCTAGGCCATTGTTTTGAGACGCGTTTTCTTGGCTTCTAGGTGGTTTTAGAAATGTTGAAAAACAGATTTGGAATGAGTATGAAGTTTGTTTTCATCCCAGACGCATTCATTAGCTCCGCAGAGCCCTGCTTTAAAGTTACATGGATGATTGTAGAACAAATGAAGTTTCTTTTCATTATAAGTTGAATAAATAAATTATTCCAACTAATTGTTTTCTGGCAATTTTCTGACTGAATCAGGAAAATGTCTGATTTCAAGACAAATACAAAACTCAGAAAAATTCAAGAAAAGTGCAACCTTTTTCAAAAATACAAAAGAGCAAACACCATAATTATTATCATAAATTGATAAGATACAAAAAAAGAATCGAGGCGGAAACACCCGCCATTCTGTAACTCTCCTATCAATTTTATTGTTTTTTATTTTACTCTTTTTTTCTCTTTCAGACGCACTCAACCAACTTTTTTCTGTAGCTTATAAAAATTATCATTTTTTGATAATAATCGTATTAAATATAAATACTATAATAATGAACCTGGATTTTAATTCGAAAAGACGGCGAACGATTAAGTTTCGAACGCGGAACTTTTCGTTAGAAGATGAGAAATATTGGGTGAGTTGTTTTTTGAACTGGTATTTATTATAGGCTTCATCTAAGAAGTGGCGATTAGAGCTGTTTTCGAGGAAACGTTTTTGTTCCTTCAAAGATTGTTCAAATTCAAAGATTGTTCATAGAACAGATTTTGAGAAAAATAAAAACACGGGATATTGTTTAGAATAAAGCCTCAATTTGTTTTTTGAATAACTTTTAGCGTTCAAAAATCATTATGATCCTATGATCTCCTCATATGGTTTTTACAATTTTTAGAGAAATTGTGTCCTTATATCATATATTTTAACTGAAAATCAGAGTTTCAACTCCGAAATACTTTTTAAAAAACAAGTGTCTTAAGAATTGACTGATTTTGATAAAAGTGACAAAGTTCTGAAAACGATGACACTGAAACTTGAAAAAAAATAATTTTTGAAAGAAAAACTTCAAATTTTTATTTTTTGAGTCTTGAAAATCGATGTCTACAATTACTATGATAATTTTAGATTCAACCAAGCCGCTGCACATCAGTAGACATGTCATCCCGAGAAATAATCAAAAAACTCAACGAAATCGAACAAGAGGAAAAATTATTTATGACCTATGACGTCATTGAAAGAAACCCGAAATTCGCAACCGTTGGAAGCTCAATATTCGAATTCGTCAACAATTCCCTTCAACCAATTCTCAAATGCCATTTATCCCAAATAAAAGACCTCAATATGTTGCATCTAATAGTTTCAGCATTTTATAAAAGGTATGTCAATTTTCAGCATTCTTTCGTTAAGACTATCGATAAATCCAGCTCAGAAGTGATCTCCTCGAAATCTGGTCAACATGTGAACATCCTATATTTGCTGGTCTTCTAGTTGTTTACATATCTAACAAAATGCGGAGGTTATTTCATGAACAGCATGAACCTGTGATTGCGGAGAGTTTTGAGAAGATTCAAAAGTTAGTTCGGTTCACTCTGAAATTCTAAGTTTGAAAGTGAAAGCAAAATGTGACCTCGCTTAAAGGAGATACTAAATGTACTTTTAATGAAAATAGGCTTCATTCTCATTCCAAATCTGTTTTTTAAATTTTCTGAAACTACCTAGAAGCCGAAAAAACACACCTCAAAACAATGGCCTAGAAACAGGGGCCACCGGCGAAAACTAGTCCGCAGGCATCAAAAATCCAAAAAACGTAAATTTAAAATAAAACATAAAAAGGACTAATATAATCATTCTGCATAACTATTTATTAACGAAACACGAAAAAAGCTCATAGGAAAAAGTTCGGCCAGGTGGCCCCTTTTTCTAGGCCATTGTTTTGAAGCTCATTTTCTCGGCTTCCAGGTGGTTTTAGAAAATTTTAAAAACATGTTTGGAATGAGAATGAAGTCTGTTTTTATTGAAGGTACATTTATTAGCTCCGTAAAGCCCTCCTTTAAAATAAAATTGACTCTTTGATCTTTGATATTGGCCAGTTTCATATTCAATACGCCCTTCTTCATGTTTAGCCACGCCGCTTTCTCCATTTCACACGAAAATCTTAACTCAATAGTAATTTCTCACAAAAATGTATGTAGAGGAATCAAAAATAAGTAAGAAAATAATTTTCAGAATTTCCGATCATTGAAACTCTAGTAAAATCTTACCAGTACGGTGCTAAAAATGTACAAAAAGTATAATAAAAATTATATTGAAAAAAAAGAAAGTTTTTCTTCATTTTCGAGTCTCCAAAAATTAGAAAACTGTTAATATGTGGCCATTGTTTAAAAAAAAACGAATTTTTAGTCTTTTTGACGATGAATGCACATCACTTTTGGATCAATGTTTTCATACCAGTGAAAAAGACACAAGGGCGGTTTTGGACACCAATTATCACCAATTTATACACACTGATAATTGTCCAGCAAGTGAAGAGGACATGGAATTAATGGCTTTTGCTGCAGCGGCTAAAGCTAAGGTAATTTGATTGCGGGATCACCCATGATTTCAAAACTTTCAGAATTTTCTTTCACATCCCGCATGTCAACGAGAAATTGATTTCCGATGGCAGCCTGGCTTCAAACTTGGTCAATTCGCATTTTGTTTATTTTTCTTCTTTCCGCCGTTGTTTTTCCTTCGTGGGAGGCAGCGGATAAAAAAGAGAGAAATGAAGACAACAATGGTTAAAATGGATGCCGATGGGCATATGACTTCGATAACTTATAGGTGTGGGATTTTTGTTTTAGCAAAAACTACTTAATTATTAGTTACTATAACACTCTGGAAGCTTCTGGCATTTTTTAAAGCTTCTGGAATTTTTTTTAGAATTTTCTAGAATCTTTTTGAAGCTTCTGGAATTTTCTGGAATAGTCTAGAATGCGAACACAAAAAGCAGAATACTCAATTTTACTATCCTAGAAAGTCTTCTCACATACTTGAAAAAATTAAATATTCAACTTGACAATACCACCAAGGCCCGTTTTTGGATTATCTGCGAAAAGTAGATTTTTTTATTCAAAATGTATCAGAAAACTTTCAGCAATTTTATGATCCGTGTCTACAATTTCTACACTTCACCCAATGCAAAATACGTCATCCACACCGTCTTCCGAATGATCTACGTCTCATTCTATGCCTATGTTCTTATGACAATGACCCGAAAGACAATGGTTCTCAATGAACTCGACGAATTTTATGACGAAATGGCAATTGTCATATGGCAAGGCGCATATTTAACAGAAATGGCTGTTTTGGTGTATCAGAAGGGCTTTCATACATGGGCGCAGAATAATTCCGCTGATTTGTATCGAAACTTTCTGGTTGCTTTGACGATGATAGCGTGGTCGGTTGCCGTTATAGCACCCCCATCCTGGTAAGAGAAGATTCTGGGAGAATCCGAAACTTTTCTAAATTTAGGCCAATCCGCGCTTTTGCCATTATTTCAGCTGATTTATTTTTTTATTTTTCATTTGTTTTTGCAACCCTAAGATTGATGAAAATTGCAAATGTTGATGCATTCTTTGGATCCATTGTACTAATGATCAAAAAGATGGTAAATTCCTTAAAAGTTTTATTAACAAATCTAGAAGTTTCAGATTCCAATTATGGTCAAATTCATGTTTGTTTTCATGGTATTCTGGTTCACTTATGCTGTTTGTCATATCAGTTTGGCAGGTCATTTGAAAAGAACTCCCAATATTACTGATGTTGTCTGGCCTTGGTTGATTTTCAGTAGTGGAGCTTTTGAGATTTTCGGCGAAGCTGATGAGGAGGATAAGTTGGGTGAGATTTAAAACATATATATATTTCTATGTTCGAGAATTTACAAGTTCAGGACATTTAATCGAATCTATTTCAAACAAAATTTAGAAGTTTCAGAAAAGCTTTTCGTTCTAGAATTATGTTAAAATTTCAAATTTACAGATACTTTTTCTGGAGATCTTTTTATATCATTAAAAAAATCAAATTAATTTTTAAAAGTTTTAAATAGTGATTCTATTATTTCAGAATTGGTTACAATTAGCTAAAAAATGAATATTTTACAGGCGAAGTGAGTAAATGTTCCAACGCTCCTCTAAACTGGGACGTTATCACCGATTCTTCGGTTCAATGTTGGTTCAAGGTTTTTTTTTCAAAACTTCGAGAAATAGCCAAATTAATTTTATTTCAGACAAGCATGATACCTATATTCCTATTCTGTTACATGTTGGTTTCAAGTGTTCTACTTGTGAATTTAGTGACCGCCCTTTTATCGTAATCTTAATTGTCCAAAACAAATACTTTATCAAATTCTTGCAGCAAAAAGTACGAAGACATCGACAAAGTTTCCCACATTTACTGGAAATATAAGTTATACAGTCGGTTAATAGAATATGAGGAGAAACTTTGGATTCCGGCACCTTTATCCCTAATTTTTTATATCTTGAAAGTACTTACTTATTTCATTTCACGAATGCCGATTTTCGGCGTTCTGGCTAAATATCCTATCAAGATACTGGAACGATTTGAAGGTTGACTATACGCGACGAAAGCCTCTATGAATATTCGAAATTATTTCAGGAAAAACATATGCTAAAGAACGGCGGAAATGCAAACAACTTGAGCAAATGTTAAAAGAAGAGGATGTTGAAAATGGCAAATTTATAGGAGATGGACCTTTGGAAGAGGAGAAGAAAGCTGTGAGATTGGTTCAGGAGCAAATGTTAATAATGGTGGGTCAAAACGGTGTTTCGTTTCAGACGTATCCCAAAATCAAAAATTAAAAACAATTTCAGGAAGGCGACCGCCGTAAAAAAAAGTTCGAGTCCGAAGTAATCCGCCAGCGTTTCGAAGAAATTCTAACAGACATGGAAGAAAACAATCGCCTACGTCGTATTCGATCACAAACAACGTTTTGATTTTCTCATTATTTCTTGTTTCAAAAATGTTAATAAATGCTCTAATATTCTGTTCTGTTTTTGTTCAAAATTCGCGTTCTGAAGAATCGATTAAACTTAGGAGGCTTGAAAATCGTACAATTGAGACGAATTTCACGCTGAAGGCTGCTCCGAAATGTGTTGATTATGATTATTTCGAATTTACTGTTGAAGGTTTGGATTTTTTTTTTCGCAGAAAAATTGGGCAAAACATTGGCAATGGATTTCAGGAAGCGATGAACCATTACGCTGCAAATTCAACCATAGGATTTATACACATAAGTACCCAAAAATTGAAATTTTGAAGGTAAATTATATTTGAACGTCAATTATGTCTAAAAAATAAGTATTATTACATTTTCTGTTTCATAAGAAAAAGGAAAATTTGCATTTTTAAAAATTTAGTTTTCAACAAACTATCGCGCGATTGTTTTCAGCTCCCCGAAAGCGAATACGAATGCCCATCATTTTGCCAAATATGCAGTGATTCAGAATATTGTCAAAAACTGACAGCTGATGGTTCGATACTTTTTGTTGATGGCCAAAAATATAAAGATTACAAATTTGGCATTTCAAAAGGTTTCGGGGATGCAGAAGAAGACAAAGATGATGGAGGATTGGTGAAGCTTATCATAGCATTGATAATTTGTTTTGGAGCCACTTTGTTTTTCACATGTCTTTATGGTGAAGATTAAATAACGTTATAAATATTTATTTACCGGTTTTTTGTACCAACAATATAGTAGCGTTTGCTTTGAAATCAATAAAATCAAGGTTAAAGAACACCATTGGGTAGAGGGTTAGATTTCAGACATACAAATAAATTAGAAAAATTTTGGAAAGTTGCCTGGGCACACCTGAAGGCCTTTCACATAAAAATCTGAGCCGGTTTCAATAGAATCCTCAATAATAGCCTTCCAGCAGTGCATTCCTTCAACACCTCCGAATTTTTGGAAATGTTTGGCAACCCATTCGTCATTGAAATATGTGCTACGGTAGAAGTCTCCGGGATCGTTGGCCAAGGTTGCGATGGTTAGACGATGTTGAAGGGTGGGTTGTTTGGCGGTCCTGAAAAAAATAGCATTATACCTGAAAACCATGAGAACAAACTCACTGATGCTGATATGCTTTGTACAAAGATACCAAGAAGTTTAAAGCGGTAGAAGGACCGACATTAAAACCTTTTTCGTCCAAAATCCTTGTTGCTGCCAGTGTTGCAATATCCGGAACCTTCATCGCCTCATGAATCACATTTCTGACAAGACTTGTTGTTTCACCATAAAGAACTGGTTGAATATCATAACCATATCCTATTCCGGCTACACCTGGGGGCGTCCATATTCCTGCTCCAGATTGGTTGGTAAATCTAAAAATTTGAGGTATACTTTCACTAAATTAGAATTCAACTCACTTATTGCCTACAACATAGTCATAAAAAAGTGAATATTGGGAGTCGGATAAAATCACTTTTGTTGGGGCACCATATCTTGCTATATATCTTCCAACAGATGAAATTGTTCCACCAGTACCTGCGGCATGTACGAAGTAGTCTGGCACTTTAACAGATTGATGTTTATCAGCTTTCAATTGCACCAAAATTTCGTGGAAAACATTGGTAGATTCGTAATAAAAGTTTCCACTTTCATGAAACTCTTCAGCCTTTTCAGCGTTTCCAAATTGGTTCATATAGAAACCACCAGTAGTTTTTGCCATTTCCTTGGCTTTTGCATTTCTTTGAGAAACGGGAACCTTTAGGATTTTCCCGCCGAAGCTTTCAATTTGTCGGACCTTTTCCGCTTCCAAGTTTTCAGCAACGACAGCAATGTATGGAACATTGACAAGGGTGCACATGTAAGCTTCTGCAGAACCGGTATTTCCAGAAGTTGAGTCATAAACTGCAGATGTTTTTGAGGTTACTTTTCCTTCGGTTATTGCCCATAAAAGCAACGCCCAGGCGAAACGATGTTTAAGGGTTCTTGTTGCAGTAGCGGTTTCATTTTTGAGAAAAATGTCGGTGTTTGGGAAACCGGGTGGCTGAAAGACAGATAAGATTGAACTGAAATATTGAATTTTTAGCCAAAATAGCCAATTTTTTATTTTTAAAACTTTAAAGATCACTTTTTGAATATCATAGAATCGGTGAACTGATTTTTTAAAAATTTGTTTGACAAAAACAATTAAAATATGGCACATTTTAAGAATTTCATTTTCCAAATTTTTTTATAGTTTGAATGGCAGAGCTAACGAATTCATCCTACTCACCGAGAACTTTGTCAGTGGCGTGTGGCCCATCTTTTTCCGCTCGTCCCACAGTTTCTGAATCGCACCCAGTCTCCATTGAGTCTCGGCATCCGGGGCAGCATCTTCGTTTGGAATTCGACTCGCAAGAATCTGAGTGATGTTCTCAGCAGCCAAGCTGATGACTTGAGCGCCGAGCAATAGAGCAAGTATCGCAAATTTCATACAGAAATTGAGTTGAAAATTATGATGATTCTGAGCAAAAAAAATGGAGTTTAAATACACAAGTTTTTGGGTCCGCCCATTTAAATATATTAAAACGGATGATGTAATTTGTTAGATGCCGGAAGTTGCGTTATTTAAGAATTAGATCTTCAGATCAAGACTTTGGATTTGATTTGGATCAAAATTTTATAACCTGAATAATACGGCTTCAAACCAAAGAATAGAGCATATGACTGTTTAACATTTTACCGAAAATTGTACTAAAATTCAAACATGAAAAGTTAAAATGGACACATTTTTTCCGGAACTTGTAAACTTTAAATAAAAAAAAGAAGCATCTAATTTAATTTAAAATTACTATAATCCGATTTGTTTATGTATTTTCGTCAGTATGATGTCATTCGAATATTTGTAAATGATGCGGTTATTTGTATAATTTTGTAAACCTTGGAAATCTTGCTCTTTTGAAATCAGAGCTGAAAAAGTTCGAAAATTCATTCTACTATCATATGAGATTCAAAAATATTTAATTTTTTAACAAAAATTTACAAAAAAAGTTAAGAAAATCTATAACTTTTGCGGTTTTTCTTAAGCTTTTCAAAATCCTGAAAAAAATATCAAATTCGACGGGTTTCATTTTAGGAGCACTATATTTTTCAGACCACATAAAAGTTAGGTCATTGTTACTTAATTAGGTTAATTTTAAACTGGAAATAATATATATTTAGGGTTTTGAAAACTTGGTAACTGTATAAAATTCGTTTGAAATAAACTTTGAAATAAATGTTTTTTGTTCAGCTAGAAAATATTTTTTTAAGATCTTTGTCTCGTTTTGACACCAGAAACTCTTTTTTTTTATTCTCTCAATTAAACATTTTCGAATCAATGATTAAGCAACAAATGTAGTCCATACATCGATCACTATCCTAAATGTCAAAGCTTAAAATACGATTTCAGTTTTTTTTCCGGAAATTCGTAAACTTTAAGAAATATAAATACAACCTAATTTAATATAACATTACTATAATCGTGTTTAAGACTTTTTTTTATTCGTCATATTGATGTCATGTAGACTGATTTTTTATGGTTTTATGGGTCATAAAATTTTAGCGTTCAAAATGCTGAAAAATACAGAAATCTTATAATAATTTAACTATAAAAATCAATACAATAATTTATGGAACGAAAACGGGTTAATGAGAAGATTTTGAAGATGTATGTTTTATGTAAATGTTGAGGAAAAAGATCAGATAAAGTGAAAGTACATGAAAATTTTGAAAAACTTGAAAAAGAACACCACTTTAAAAATATAAGGAATTGAAGAAGTTCCTTCAAACTGTATTCTTTATATAGTGCCCATCAAAAGATCAAAACATGTCTTCTTTAGCACGTACATTTGCATAAATACAGTATTTTGGATTTTCGGGCGGTTCACGCTATGGACGATAATAGATAATGTCATTTTGTTTATGATGTCATTTTCCGAAATAACGCGCATATTGGATGATGTTTGTTGCTTTTACATTGTCTTGAAACGAAATATCAGTTATCAAGAAGATGTGAGCTCTTATCACATTGGGGTGGCATTCTTAGAGATATGTCTATTATTGAAATCCTTTGTTCGTTAAAGGAGGGCTTTACGGAGATGATAAATGTACCTTAAATGAAAATAGAGTTCATTCTCATTCCAAATCTGTTTTTAAAATTTTCTAAGAGCACCGAGAAGCCGAGAAAATGCGCTTCAAATTAATGGCCTAGAAAAGGTGGGTGGCCACCTGGCCGAACTTTTTCCTATGAGCTTTTTTCGTGTTTCGTTAATAAATACTTATGGAAAATACTTATACCCTTTTTAAAATTTTGTACCACTTTAATTTATGTTTTTTTTTCATTTTTTTTACATTTCTCATGCCCGCGGACTAGTTTTCGTCGGAAGCCCCTGTTTTAGGCCATTGTTTTGAGGCATGTTTTCTCGTCTTCTAGTTGGTTTTAGAAAATTTTAAAAACAGACTTGGAATGAGTATGAAGTCTATTTTCATCCCAGATGCATTCATTAGCTCCGTAAAAACCTCCTTTAATAAATACAAATTTTAGCAATTCTTATTGGGATCATTCAACCAAGTTGTGACAAATTTAAGGACTGTATTGCTAAAACCATCTTGCAGAAGTTTTGGCAAGCTGTTTGGCAAAACTTGTCCTTTCAAAAAAGTTCTTATCAAAATAATCCGAAACATTTTATGCATTTATTCCTGAAACGTTTAGGACTGAACAATATGTGAGAAAAATTTTAATGAAATTAAAGGAGGTCCTGAGTTTATAAATGTACCTGCGATAAAAATAGAACTCTTTTTCAATCCCAATATATTTTTTAAATTTTTTAAAGCCACGCAAAAACCGATAAAACGCGCTTCAAATGAATGGCCTAGAAAAGGTGTAAGCCGCCGAAAACTAGTCCTTGGGGCATTATTACATATAGAATCAAGAAAAGACCATAAATTAAAATGAACATCTTTTGAAGCTTGTTTTCTCGACTTCGACGTGGTTAAAACACATTTTAAAAACATGTATGATTGAGTACGAGTTGATTTTGTAAAAAAATTATATATCTTCCATAAACTCAAATTAATTTCTTTATTTTCAGCGCCTATATTAGCATTTACAATAGCACACAAGCAAACGTAATTTTTGGCAATAATTTATAATTACAGTTAGAAAAATTAATGATTCAGGCCCATTGCTTTTGAAGCATGTTCGAATAATTATCCCATCCTTCAGCTCCTTTAGCTCTCATCTGAAAATAGTTCAAGTTGTTGTTTTTTTTTTCAATTTTTGAAAAATCTACAAGAACTTACTTGAACCAATGAGCTAATTTTCCTATTTCTTTCATTTTGTGATTTCTGAATTGTAATAATACACAAGAATGGCATAATGACGCAATATAGTGGTGGAGTCTGAAAAAATGATATAATTTCGATTTTCTGATTTCAAAACAGCGAAATTTTAAATTTTAAAAGCTCAGAAAATCAAAGGCTATTTTTATTTCCTAATCCTAAAAATCAGAACTCCCTAGAAACCATTATCACGGGTTGTTTGTTCATTTTTAAACAAATTTTCGAATGAAAAAGTACATGCGATCTCTTTGATTTGACCAATTCTGAAAACTAAAACGTATACTTCAGAACATACATAGCACAATTCTGTGACAGCTTGCCAAGCACCACTTCTCGGTCCAGTTAGAAAAATTCTCATGGCATACATTGCGAAACCATATAGCAAATAAATAGCCAATTGAGCTGCTGAAATGTACCACAAAAGTTGGGAAGAGGTAACATTTTCATTGATTTGATATCTTGATGTTAGATGGAATGAGTCTCGAGAACTTATTCTGGAAATTAAACTATCATTTTCAAGACTAACGTTCATCAAAAAATTACGTATTTCTTCTCCTCTGATTATGTTTATAAAGCCCTATCGAATGAAATAATGCAATTGCATTAACAACATTTACCAAAATAAATAAATAATTTATTTTGATAAGACTTCCAGGTGAAGTTGCCATTGCGCTCATCTGAGAAAAAATGTGTATGTTTAAGTTTTTTGTTCTTGCTGAATTTCACCTGTGGATAATCAAATTTATCGTCATGATACATGTAAATACACATTATGCTGGGAATAGAGATCTGCAATTAGACTTTTCAAATATGTAGACTTTTTTCCTAAGCTGAATTTTATTAAAGGTTTGTGTTTGGAAGAGTTTCTGACGAACTTTGAACGTTGATAAAAACGTCAAAGTTGCAAGAACCCTTGATTTTGAACTTGTGATATGAAATTAATCAGAGTTTTAGATTCGGTTGATTTTAAAAGTACTGAAAATTAAGTTCCTAATGTTTTCCTTCTCAAATTTTTTTGTACTTTTTATTTTACAAATTCGAAATTTCAGATAAACATCATTTGTAATACGTTCCCCGCAGAATTCAGTAATTTTCCATTCTTCTTACTCACCGCCAATGCGGATAAAAACATTCCAACACCGCGTGTACTTTTCTCATAGCACGCGAATAAACAAGACGCCAAAGTGCGCTCAATAACCATTAAAATTTGAGAGAATTCAATACATAACATTGAGAAAACCATAGGAATATTAAAGAGACCAAAAAGGGTTGGCGATAGGATCACATCACATGGTCCTTCAGCCAATAGGGCGGTTATGAGGTGATGGGTCTGGAAATTTAAGACTTTAGGAAGAGAATTCGCTAAATCAGGAAATTTTTCGCGGATCCGTGCATATAAAAGTAGCGGATCCGCCACTTTCCTATGCGCGGATCCGCCACTTTCTATGCGCTGGTCCGCCATTTCAATAGTATCTCGTTGAAATAGCGATCCTCGCATAAAAAGTGGCGGATCCGCTATATTTGTATACGCGGATCCGCGAAAAAGTTCCTGAGAACCGACTGTTTTTTTTTTACCTGAAATGCTACTAGAATTGCTGATTGAGCGAAACAAGCGGAAAATTGAATGTAGAATAATATCTGAAATGAACATCTGATCACGATTTTGATTGTTGCATTTATCGTCAATAATATACAATTAAAAACTTAAAAACTTGTCAGGTACAAACCTTGATATTAAAATGAAAACGCAAAAAGCTGTTATAATTTTTGATGAAATATGCAATTGAGATCATGGAAACAATTCCGAGAATTATCTGATAAACTTTGACAGCACGGAAAAATGGGTCGAATGCTCCCGGAAAATTCTGAAATTGGAAATGAAATCTTAAGCTTCAGTAATCCTTAAAAGCATAGGGGCCGGATTAATTTACGTTTTTTTTTAATTTAAATTACTGGACGTATTTCAGACAGAGTATAAGTCATAGAGCATAATGAACATTAAAAAAACTTACAGTTTCACAGAACTCTTCAGTGATATTAATCCTAAACTCGGACATCATAAAATAGGAAGTAATCTTTGCTAGTACAGCTGAAACCGGGCGACCTGAAAAATAAACATAATTTTCTAATTAAAGGAACGGAGATGTGAAAGGAATGGGTTGTCAAATAATGGTAAAGAGGATATCTTAATTAAATTTTTGTGAGGAAAGTGGGCGGTGTGGCCCAATTTGAAAAGAAGAAGAAAAAGGAGGCAATATATACCACCTAAAAAAAGGCGAATGTTTCAATTGTTTTTAATTTAAGATTACGTGACGATTGATGTGAAAAGCTTTTAATAATTCATACATGTTTCAAAATTTAATTTTGCACCATTTTTCAAATGAAACAATTTTCAGAAAAGGTTTTCAAAAAAATAAAAAACAAAAGGGGAATGAAATGTGACTGATTTATTACTAAGCAACACCGCATTTGTTTATTTTTGCTTCTTTTCTGAAAAAAATGAAAATTAGTCTAAAGTGCATTACATCGGTGAACAAAAAAATCTAATTTAGAGATGTTGAACATGAAGGTTTGAACATAATTTTCGGAAAAAAAATTGTTCAAGCCTAGTTGTTTTCGATACTTATCTCTAGACGGTTAGATGACGAGGAAAACACAGGAGCTCCCGCAAAATGAATTTCTATGATTTGACGAAGTTTTAGTGAGTAAATCAGTGAACTTCCGCGTTATGAAATTGTCTTAGTTGTCGGGAAAAAGTGACCTAAGAACTGGGATATTCAAACGTGAATTAAAGGCAGCGTTTCAGTTAATACGATCCAAATCCAAAGCGAAAAATAGGAATTAAAATGAGGGCCCACGAGGTCGAGAAAACAATACCACTATTTAGCCACATTCAAATAATTGTGTTTCGCGCCAATTCCGACCGCGTTGCACGATCCACGACCGCGCCGCACGATCCGGCGCGCATTCAAATTTTGATTTTTCCAACTTTGGACGGCTGCTATGACGCGTGATTTCGTATAAATTGCATTGTACTAATTAGAGAACGCTCTAATTTTTGAAACTAAGGACAGTTAGGGTCAAATTAACTGAACAGCTGTCTTTAAGCATCCAACAGAATTGTGTTGTTTCTTCTTAGCATTATCAACTAATCAATAACGATCTATTTAAGATTCTCAGTGTTATTTAAGTGATTTATATAATTAACAGTATTTTAATCGTAAACTTCTTAATCATGCAGGAAATATCTGAGAATTTTTCAAATTTTAAGTATACCTTTGGAGATTTCACTTTGTGTAGGTGTTTGTTCTAATGAGAAACAGTTTTGGAAGCTCATCCGTTTCAAATTTACACATATATGTAAATTAGACTTAAACTAAACATGAAAACTACACATGAAATGATAGACAAACAGTCTAAATTAAAAACAGGAATAATTGAATTGCAAATAAAATTTTGGCGAGAACGGCGTAGAAAAAACTTCAACTCAGAGCATTCTAGCTCAAAGTATGATAAAACATATAATTCGAAGTATTGCACTCTACCGATAATAGAAATTATCTCAAAAATGTTAGCTTACGAATGTGATGTTGGGTCAAGTTTTAAAAAACGACCTTGATAACTCAGAATGCTTTGAGTTTGCCTATACCTAAATCTGAATTTCCGGGAACACCCATAGAAGGATAATTTAGCAAATTAGCGGAAACTTCTCTCAAATTCTCGACAGAAAAAATCTAAACCAGAAGCGGGTAAACGAGAAAGCGAACATTTTTCACTTGAAAGATGGCACATTCAAACAACGAACGATTTATGGACCTCCAGTGACAGCAACTGCCCCTCTTGTTATTGTTGTTTGACGTAGTTTTCGCAGCTTTTCAAAAAATATCGGCCAACCGCGAATTAGGCGTGAAGATTCTGAAGTTGATCTCAAAAAATCTAGTAGACATGAATAATAATATCCCAATTCACTGAACAATTAACAAAAAAAAACATGGTGTTCTATACAGCTGCAAATTTTTTGGCGTTTTCATATTCAGTAAAATAAAGTTATTTTAGGAAAATTCGAAAAAAAAGGAAACTAAGTCATAGATTCTTAAGATCAAACATTTTTAAGCCAATAGACAGCAATTATTACTTGACATTTAGCAAGAACAGGAAAAAACCATGCATGAGAAAAATTAAAAAAAAAACAGATGAAATTGTAGTAAAAACGAGTGAGAAAGACAAAAGGAAATAAATTAATAATAGGATGTCAACATAAAAAAATATATGCAAGTTCTCTCAATTTTCAGATGTTATTCATTCAGGATTAAGTGATCTAAAAAAGATGTGTTTTGGTTTGTTTATTTGTTTGTTTTCATATTGTGAAGTAGATGGTTTGTTTCAAGCAAAAAGAAAAAAAAAACAAAACAAGAAGGAAGTGATGAAGATTAATGTTTTCGAGATCCCTGAGGTTTTATAGGTTTTGATATTAGGTAGAGATTTAATTTTAATCCTGTAAAAAGTATTAGTCGTACTTTGTAAGGTTTCCTAAGAAAAAAGGTGTGAAAAATGTATTGCTCACTTTTTGGCTATATATCTCGAGAAATTAAGATATTTTATATTATAATTTTTTTAAATTTATTGCCAATTTCTTTCTTTGATTGATTTATTTATAGATAGCCATATAAAAAATATAAATGTGCAGTTATATACAGAAAATGTAATTCATATGTGTTAAAAGTAAATTTATATGAATCATAACTTGGGAAATAGTAATAAAAAGTAAAGAGATCAAAGATATTATTCTGGATTATTATTATTTGCTACTTTTGCGGATAACATCCATTAAGTCTTATTCATTGAATTTGAATTTACCTCCGTTTTTATATATTTCTTTACTTTTTTGTACTATTTTTTTTTAATTGCTGAATAAAGATAAAGATAAAATAAGACTTAGACATGACAAAATGTTAAGATTTGGTTTTGGGTTGTAAGTGACAACTTGTCACATTTAGGAAAAAAGAAAAAATTAAAGACAGTGTGTAAGTTAATGAGACCGTACCTGATTTCAATTTAAAAGGACTCTTTACTGAATTGGGTTTCAATTCCATTTTCATCTTCTTCACAGTATTTGAAAACCTATAGAAGCAAAAAAATTTATCGAAATTTCCTTTTCTACAGTAGTACACGAAAAAACTGCTTTACATACTAAGGCGGCGAAATGGCCTAACCACTCGGCCGCGCGAGAGAGAGAGCATGCGAATGTGAGAGAGTTTGCAATTGTTAGGCCATTCGCCGCCTTATTTTGGAAATGGGTGTGTTTGAGTACTAGAAAAGGAAATTTCGCAAAAATATTTTTCTTTTATAGGTTTTCAAATACTGTGAAGAAGATGAAAATGGAATAGAAACCCAAAAACAGTAAAGAAAAAACTTTTAAACATTAGAGGTTAGTACAATTCAATTTATACAAAAAATATCGATCAATAAAAGGTCCCAAGTTGCAAAAATCAAATTTTGAATGCGCAAAAAAAGTGAATTCTAGAGTTAGTGTGCAAGAAAAAAATCGGAACGATATCCCACGAATTTCTTCCTCTTGTAATACTTAGAAAAAGTATTTCTAAGTTATTTTTTTCAAAATTAAGAAAAGCTTTTATTCAAAATAAATCAAACCACAATTCAAAATTTAAGTTTAAAAAGTTATCAATCTTCATCCTCTTCCTCATCAAAATTCCCAATGAAATTGTTAAAATCGGACGTATCCATTTCTCCTGCAAAAAAAAATTATGTAAAAAATAATTCTTTCGATTCATTTTCAGATGAAAGGCCTTCGTTCCGTTTCCAATTTTTCATTTTCATGTGAATTTACATAAAAACTGGAAGCAAGAAAGAAGCAAAAAAAAAACTAATTTCCTGCATCTTGGTGGCCAAAAAAAACATTTTGGGGGAAGGAGATACATATTTGTTTGATTTTTCGTTTTCTGAAAAATTTCACAGTCAAGTGAGTTTTGCATATTTCACGCTTTGAATCGTTACAGAAGAACGGCAAGAAAAAAAATACAAAAAAAAATAAACTTATGAAGTTCTTGTGCGAATCAAGCGTTATGAAAAACTATATAACTGAAAATGGAAATATGACACTTATTAAAGTATCTGGTATTGTCAACTAAATTATTCTTGATCATTGCGTTCGGAATGCTGCTCAACCTCACAGCCGCTCGGCACGCACACGACGCGGCTGCCGACACTAACACACACTGAAATCGGCGGAAAAATAAATTTTTCAAATTTTTCAGTGTGTGTGAGTTTCGGCAGCCACGTCGCGTGCGTGCGGAGCGGCTGTGAGGTTGATCAGCCTTCCGAACTCAATGATCAAGAATAATTGGGTTGACAATACCACTTTGGAACCATATCATAAAATTTTAAAGTATATTTTCCAAAAATTCCATCGTCATTAAAATTTTTGAAAATTTGTTAGTTATACTTAAAAATATGAGAATGCTCTAAAATTCTGAAGTTTTTCCAAATTGCTCTTTGATCGTTCTCTAGAGCTATGAATACCGTTCAAGCGTCTCCTGATTTCTAATCAAGTGATTTCACAAAGGATCTTTTTGACCAAAATGTAATCTCTTACCATTTCTAAAATGAATAGGCGGTGGAATCAATCCTCGTTGCTCATAATGCCTCAAATAATTGCACAAATGTTTGAGTCTTCTCTCCTTGCTCCGCCGATTTTGGAACCAAACCTAAATATTTTAATTTTTTAAAACACATCTTGTGGGGAAAAGTACTTGTATAACCCTCATACTGAGTCCGGTTTCAAGCGCGAGTTTTGCGCGGGCATGTTTTGAAGGTTTTGGGGTGTTGGAAAACATTTCATTAAGAACATCAAGTTGGTTTTGTTTTATTGTAGTTCTTGGCCCGCGTCTCTTCAGCATTCGAGAGTCATCATCACAAAAATCGGAGAATGAAAAATGTTCAAAATTGTATCCAAAGGTGTCGACTTCCTGAAAAGGGTTCAGGAGTAATAGGTTTGGAAAGTCAGAAGAATGATACCTTCTTAACTTCAAACATTGGGAAATTTGATTCATCAATCGGAAAATGATGATTCATTTCAGATGAACATGAAGGCATTTCACAAACATTTTCTTCGATTGGAGGGTAATGAGTCATGCAGCTAACTGTCATCATAACATCGTCTACTAAGATTTGTTCTCCCGGTGATAAATGTCTTCCACATACTGAGCAGCAATGACATTCGACATGGTAGACGAGACCGGCCTGGAAAAAGATTTCATTTGTTTGATTCCTCGAGTTTCAAAATGAATTTAGCTTTTAAAATTTTAACCAGTTTCGAAATAAATGTTCTGAAAAATTATTGAACTTTAGATCTTATTGTAAATCACTGTGATCGCGCGCGGCCGTGCGGTTAGGCCATTCGCCGCCTTACCCTGTAAATGTGCTTGATACTAGTCATTAAAGTTTTTCAAAACTAAATATTTCTAAAGGATAACCAGAATTTAAAAAAAAACTTTTTTTAGAAACCTCTGGTCATGATGAGCACATTCTGCACTTCTTCAGAATCCACCCCCCTTACCTTCAATTTGTAGACCATATCACTTGGTGAAACTCCCTTCTTGCACCCAGCACAACAATGGGTACTATAATCCCTGAAAAATTGAAATTACCGAAAATAAAAACTGCATACAAAGACCACCCACTTAAAATAATGCTGTTGACAATAAATTTGTCCATTTTTCGAAAAACATTTATCAGAAAGTGGAATTTCACAAATAGAGCATTTGACACATTGTTCATGGTACGATCGATTGTCCATCTGAAAATATGGGGGCATTTTTTGCTGAAACTTAGAGAAATATGCAAAAAAAAATCACGAGGTACAATAAGCTTGTCAAAGTAAAACACATTGGACTTTAACTTACTCGAAAAATGAATTTATCGTAAATTTGGTCATTACATCCTGCGCATTTATTCTGAATATTTTAAAAAAAATTTTTTAAATTTTTGGTATTACGCTTAAGCTACTATTATTGACAAGCAATGAGAAAATGAATTACGCGGTTATTACAAAACACTTTAAAAATAGATGCATCAGAAAAAAAAATTCAGGGAATATAATAAAAATTGTTGAAAATCTGTAATTTCAGATTTTATATTTAAATTTTCATTTTTAATTATTTCAGAATCCCAAATTTCGAATTTTTACATTAAATTCTGAAATTATATGTTCAAATTGTCTTCCTAACATAGGAAGACTTTTCCAAAATTAAAATTAGACACCGTCTTTATTGCAAAGAGGGTAAGAAGTTATGACGCACATCAAATTTGGGTAATTAAACCAACTTTGACTGTAAGAACTCATAGTTTTCAAATGTTTTTTTGGTTCTTAAAATATGATTTAATTCATGGTCGATAATAAATATTTAAAGCTCAATTAAAAATTATTTCAGCCCTGTAAATCATCAGAAACCAACCTGAGATTCTTGATCAACCCCAATTGAATCAATAACCATACTTATTGCGCTCAATGGTGGCTTGATATCAATCTCCATTTTTAAAACAGAAAATATGTCGCCCTCGAAGTTTTGATTAAACTGAACAAAATGCGCGAGATTCTAGTGGGGGTGGAGCCTACCGAAGTGTAAGTCTTGATCGATTATTAATGCGCCAAAATGGTGCGAGAGTCTCTCCTTAAAAATAATCGTTGCATTTTAAATGTACTACATCAGTCTGTCTTGACGTGAGTGAAACTGCGAAAGTTGCAAGAACACATGGTGGCGCCCATATTTTTCTTTCTCTGGAAAAGCTCAATGAACAGTGGAGGAGAACAATGCATTTCAAATTTGTAAGGATGGTTGTTTGTTTTTTGTATTCTGATAGGTTGATTTAGTGGTGGTTCCGGCTTATTTCTGAAGAAAAAGATCTCAAAATAAATAAAGATTGGGGGGGGGGGCAGTTTCAGGTTTCCATCAAAAAAAATTAAATGTAAACTCTGAGTCATGGCAGCTAAAAATATTACGTTCGGTTTTATACTCTGACGTCTCAAAATTGGGAAAAAATAAAGCGAAATGACACAAAAACGTATGGTTTTCTTTCAGAAATGGTATGAGTTTTTCAAGTTTTAACAGGTAGAATTATTTCAAATGCAACCTTTTAAAGGGATTCTTTATTGTTTTTGGGTTTCAATTCCATTTTCATCTTCTTCTTGATATTTGAAAACCAATACAAGAAAAATATTTTTGCAAAATTTCCTTTTCTAGTTCTCAAACACACCCATTTCAAAAATAAGGCTCTAAATGGCCTAACAATTGCAAACACTCTCACATTCGCATGCTCTCTCGCGCGCGTATCCGAGCGGTTAGGCCATTCGCCCCCTTTTAAATGCGTTTTTTCGTGTACTAGAAAAGGAAACTTCGATAAATTCTTTCGTTTCTCAAATATTGTGAAGAAGATGAAAATGGAATTGAAACCCAAATTCAGTAAAGAGTCCCTTTAAAGACAGCGTCCGACGCACTCGAATTTTAATTTTTACAATTTTGGACCACGCGCTTTTGTCATCAATTTTTTGTGTAATTTCGCATAAATTGTATTGAGAAATAGGTACTTGTTGACAATGAGATAAGGTAGGGTCAAATTAACTGACACATATTGCGTAACTTTCAGCGAATTTAAAGAAAAAACCTGTCCAAGAACTTCAATAGCGTCTCTCAATACCTAATTGTAAACGATGACTCATTTTTTTTCAGAAATTTCGTATTTCATAAAAATGAACTTTACATTTAGTACTTTGGAACCACACATTTCCCCCCCTCCAAATTGTAGCATTTCAAATAAATAAAAGGAATTTGCAGGAAAATGATAAGTTTTTTTTAATTTGCAGGGCAAAAAAATATCATTAAAAAATCACATGATTAGATGTAATATCACAAAGCATTTGTAAGGATTGTAAAACAATGACATTTGCTGGACGATTGGTGATTAATCAAGAATTCAGATTGACGAGCAGACCACCTATTTGGTGATTGACATGGGTGGTCCAGCACCATGTCACATTAGAATACGTTTATTCGCGACAAATGGGATTGTGAAATGGCCTGGTGATTACATAATGTCATTGTTTGGGAGAATTGTGGATATGCAACAGATGTGAATTCATTTATTTTGAAAATCATAGTGGATGAGGGATGGAAAAGTTTGTAGTTGTGGCTTAAAAAAGAAGAATTATAGTATAATGGCACAGAATCCTAACCTAGAAATTCAAAAAATATTCACCCCATTGCTACTGCGTCATTTCACACCTTTTTGCGTCTATTATTTTATTTATTTATTATTATTTTATTTTTATTTATTAGTATTTTTATTTTTATTATTTATTAATAAGTCTTTGTCTTCATATCATATCTTTCAATTTTTGAAGTTTTTTTTTCCTTTTTTTTGCCTTTTCTTCTTATCTCCGTTCATATTAGTTTTTAATGTAATTATGCTTGTGTACTTGAAGACGACTTGAAACGCCGGATACGTCGTCCACCTAGAAATTCAAATCTCAATATAATTACTTCAAACTCCAAATAGAAAATTGGCTAGATTATTAAAGGAGGGCTTCACGGAGCTAATAAATGCGTCTGGGATGAAAATAGACTTTATACTCATTCCAAATCTGTTGTTAAAATTTTCTAAAATCATCTAGAAGCCGAGAAAACGCGTCTCAAAACAATGGCCTAGAAAAAGTGTCCACCGGCGAAAACTAGTCCGCAGGCATGAAAAATCCAAAAAACAAAATGAAAAAACAAAAATTTAAATGAAAAACATAAAAAAGGAATAATATAAGCATTCTGCATAACTATTTATTAACGATACACGAAACATGCTCATAGGAAAAAGTTCGGCCAGGTGCCCTTTTTTCTAGTCCATTGTTTTGAGGCGCGTTTTCTCGACTTCTATGTGGTTTTAGAAAATTTTAAAAACAGATTTGGAATGAGTATGAAGTCTTTTTTCATCCCAGATGCCTTCATTATCTATGTAAAACCCTCCTTTAAAAGAATAATTAAATTCGATATTTTAAGCCACGAAACATTGGATTTCTAGACTGTGAACTTTCACCAAGATACCAAATTTAAACCCATTATTTTTTCTTTTGTATTTTCTAATCATCTCTTTAATTTCGTTTCGATCTAATGTTTTGTTGAATTGTTTTGTTTTATTTCGAAATCATCTAAGGTTTTGTTGGTTAAAACAGTATCTAAAACTTCTGAAAATCGATAAATATGTTAAGAACTCAGTGAACATTTCACAAACGGACTCAAAAAACCGCATTTATAGAACAAAGAAACTGATAAAAATTTCGATTTTTTGGCTGAAAAAACTGTCTGGAACTTTTTTCCATTGCATGATAACCCTTATCTTACTTGGAGAACAAAAGTAAAACACACAAATCTAGAAAAAAAGGCCCAAAAAAGTGGCAGAAGCTCTTGAATATAAATACAAATTTTGATAAGGATGGGCATCGACACCGGCCATGAAATTTTTGATATACTTTTTCGTCTGTTTTCAATTTATTAATAGCGCTGATTCTGAAGAATCGAAAAATGTGCTAGTATTTCTTCCAGTTACCGGACATTCTCATCTAAAGTTTATGAGCACCGTTGCTCATATTTTACAGGATGAAGGATACAATGTGGTAGGCTGATTTCCGGAACGCGAGTCTTCAGTTTATTGAAGTTTTCAGACCCTTTTGATGCCCATGATTGATGAGACATTGGCGAATTTGACTCCATTGGCTAAACAGATCAAACATCGGATCGTGCTACCATGTGATCCTCGAACTCAAGAGATGGTTGAAAAGGCAGGAGGGTCTGAATTGAGGCAAATAACTTGGGGACTGAAGTCAGGTGTTCAAGGATTCATTACTCATAAAAAAATGTTGACAAACCTTTATCGATATGCTTGTGATAGTAAGTTTTCTAAGAGTTGGAATACTAAAACTCACCATTTTATGGCCCGTAAAACTTATTTTTTCCACTCTGATCTAATTTTCAGACCTCTTCCACAATTCGGAAACTCTAAAATACCTTCAAAATCAAAACTTTCATATTGGATTATCGGAACCATTTTTTGTATGCGGTTTTGGTAATTCTTTCACACTTTTTTCGAATCACTTTCAAAAACTAATTTCAGCCCTTTTCGATCACCTAAACATCACTAAAACCATGTCAATTGATTCACACATTGGCGTGGAAAATGCAAACGTTGCGCACGGAGATGCGATTACTTCTAGCTTTCTTCCTGCCGCATTTTCCAGCGGAACCGACCGAATGGGTTTCTTAGAAAGAGGCAAAAATTTTGTGGAAAACTATTTCAACTTCCACTTTACGGAATATATCAATGAATGGGAGCTGGAAATGATAAAAGATGTTTATAAGAAGAAGAATTGGAAAGAATTGCTGCGGATGAATGCCTTCATTTTTTTGAATAGTAACCCGCTTTTGGATTTTCCATTTCCCCATACTTCGAAATTTATAAATGTTGGTGGAATTGCGGCAGATGAAGAAGATCGAAAAGATGTTGAAAAATTGCCAGAGGTTCTTTTCTCTTTCGAGAATCTCTTAAATGAAGATTTTCAGTTTTATGACCGTGCACTTTCTTTAAGAAATTCGACTGTTCTCATTTCTTTTGGTTCCAACGCGAAATCGATATTCATGCCTGAACAGATGAAATTGTCTCTTATCAACGCTTTTGAAGCGATGCCCGACACAACATTCATCTGGAAATATGAGAATACATCGGTTGATATTGTCAAAAAATTCAATTCAAAGATTAATAATGTTTTTTTGACGGAATGGATGCCACAACCTTCGCTTTTGGGTAAGTTTCAAAGGGTAGTACTGTAGAAATTAGCATACAAATTGTTGATGTATTCATTAGTCATTAGTCACAAGCTTACTACGTAAGTATTATGTTCCAGAATGCATCAGTTCTTATCATTGAGTCATGAAGTTTTGATAATGTTAAATACATCCTTATTGCGAAAAGAAAATGGCGCCAATCGAAGGTGTTTTGCATTTTTATGACGAAATTTTACAAATTAGAAAATCTTCACTGAATTAGACAACGGTTTAACAAAGGACTGAAAAATATATATACAGAAAGACGAAATAAGCATCTTAAATATTTTTGGACAACAAATGATTTCTTAAATTTAATACAATATTCATCTCCACCATTTTGTCCGCCTAGTTTGAGAATTATTCATATTTGCAACAGGTTGCTGAAAATGTGAGCTTTCTCCCATGAGGTAGGGTCAAATTAACTGAACAACTGTCTTTAAAAATATTGTATTAAAGATAGAATCTCAGTTCTTTCGCCCAAAAATTGAGATTGAAGGCGGCTCTGTTTTTATCGAGAGTTTGTTATTTTTTATTTAATTTGAATATTCTCAAAATGCTTGAGAAGGACTTCGTGGGACAAATTAAAAATGTGTTAATGTTTTTTTTTCTAGCCGATCCTCGTCTAACTCTTTTCATCACCCATGGAGGTCTGGGAAGTACAAATGAAGTGGCATTCAGTGGAAAACCTGCTATAATGGTTCCTGTTTTTGGAGATCAGGTACGTCAAAATTAGGAGTAAAAAATCTCCAGAAAAATATTCGAATTTCAGACAAGAAACGCTAGAATGTTAGAAAGACATGGAACTGCTGTGTTATTGAGAAAAGAAGATCTATTGGATTGGAGAATAATCAAAACCGCAATTTCGAAGATCCTCAATGATGAAAATTATACAAAGAATGCGAAACAACTCGCACTTTTGCTCAAAAATTCACCCGAATCACCAAAACAAACATTTTTGAAATATTTCAATTTTGTGGCTAAATATGGAAAACCGAATGGTATCGATTCGTATGCCGCCGAAATGGGTACAATTGAATATTATTTTCTGGATTGGCTCCTCCTTCTAATTTTTATATTTTGTTTTGTAACACTCGTCACTTTCAAAATTGTGTTTTTTGCTTTTAACAGCTTCCGGAGCAGAGATAAAATAAAGGTTGAGTAACTGAGAATGACGTATTTTTATAAAGTCACACCCCTGTAAAAATATGTTGTACATATATAAATATATTACAAAATTAGATAAGAGCAGTAATCTCAGCAGAAAAATGATAATTCCAAGACTGCTAACTATGCTACTAATAATATTTCTGACCACTTTTCTCGGAGTTATTGAGTGTAAGAAAGTTCTGATATATTTGCCAATAACTGGGCATTCGCATCTGAAATTTATGGGAACCATTGGAAATATTTTGCAGGATGAGGGGTATAATGTGGTAGGTTGCTTGTTTTTCAGATTACTTGTTTACATTTCAAGAAAAAAATATGTTCTTATCATGAACTTTGCTCATTTCGAGGTCAATATATTGATGAAAAATATGTACTGTTTTTTAAATAAAATTTTTAAACACATGGAAGACGTATAAGAACACTGAAAACCATATTAAAACTATGGTATAAATATGCTTTTAATTGAGATAATTATGTGGTAAATTAAATGCATTATTGTCATGCTAAATTTTCTTGGCCACTCATTTTCAGCAGCATCAGCTAGACGCTGAAGGCGACGCAACCGCAACGCGCTAAAATTCAAATTTCTCAATTGATCTCATGCGTTGCGGTCGCGACGCCTTCGGTGTTATCAGTGGGGCAGCGGAAAATGAGGACGAGAAAATTCAGCATGACAATAACATTTACTGCAGAGTAGTACTGTAGCAACAAACCGATTCCAAACGCGCTCTACTGACAAACCTCGATTTTTTAGGGTGTTCCGGTGCACGGACCAAAAAATTTTTTTTTCATAATTGGTCCAATAGATACCAAAAATGCATTTATGACTCAAAAATAATATTTTCAATACGTACGGACACGGAAAAGGCAATACAAACTTGCGAAAACAGTGGTGCGCGTTTGGAATCGAGTTGAACGAACAGTACATAAAACTATTGGGACCATTACATTTTTTTGAAAAAGTTTTTTTTTGGGATCACCATAATCGTGCAGAACAGTTGATTGTAGTAGTATTATTATGTAAAAAAGCTTTTAATTTTATCAGACGCTGCTCACTCCACTCCTCGATCAATCATTGAGGCATACTACTCCCCTTATACGAAAGATACACAATCAAATTATGGTAGAAGCTGACGAACAGTGAGTATCCGTTCTCAGAGCTCTTCAGAGCATGCTCTTTATTACAGAACTTTGGACTCTATTAAAGATTTTGGTGGTAAAAACAGTCGGAAAAGAGCGTGGTCAATGAATACAGGAATTTATGGATTTCTAGAACTTAAACGGAAAATTGGAACAATTTTTAGCAATTCGTGTTCAAGTATGACTCTATTTTGATAATGGAATTAATATTGGCATCAATTATACGTTTTCAGACATTTTTTACAACCAACAATTGTTACAAAAACTGAAAAACGAGAAGTTTGATATAGCGATTTCAGAGCCATTATTTATTTGTGGTTTTGGTGAGTGACTTGAAAACTGTTCTAGAATTGTAAATCCGATTTTTTTAGCACTTTTCGATCATCTTAAAATTCCATTAACCATCTCAACTGACTCTCACATTGGCTTAGAAACTACAAAAATTGCACACGGATCACCAACCTTTGCCAGTTTCTTGCCATCTGTTTTTTCGAGTGGTTTGGCAGAGAAAATGACTCTTTTTGGAAGGCTCAAAAATTTTATCGAAACTTTTATGAACAATAATTTTGTCAGCCATTTTTATGAAGAAGAATTGGCTGCAATTTCACATATTTATAAAGGTGAAAAAAACTGGAAGGTATGTCATGATGTACAGGTCCTTTCTAATCGATAGTTACTTCAGAAGCTATTAGTATCGACAAGCTATGTTTTCGAGAACACTTGTAAATTTTTGGATATTCCAATACCTAAAATTCCGAAGTTTATTGAAATCGGTGGAATTACAATGGATAAAGATAACCGGAAACTCTCAAAACCACACAAATTGCCAGAAGATTATGACGAGATTCTATCATTGCGTTCTAAAACTGTTTTAATATCTTTTGGCACAAATGCCAAATCAATCGACCTTCCAAATGATATGAAGTAAGTGTGGTATTTACTCTCAATTGTCTGCTGATAATCATTTAAAATGACAAATTGGTTTGTTGCAGGACCTCACTTATCAGAACATTTGAGTCAATGCCTGATGTCACCTTTATTTGGAAGTATGAAAATGCATCAATTGATATTGTCAAAAGTTATAACTCAAAGATTGATAATGTGATTTTGAGTGAATGGATGCCACAAACTGAGCTTCTTGGTTAGTTTCTATATTGGTGAATGATTTTGATTCACCGACATCAACCTTATTTTAAAAAGATCCTTATTTTTTGCTAATGCTGAAAATTTACAATACCACAACTCATTTAAGTATTTTTTTATCGGGGAAATTGCAAATCTCTGATATAATTCTTATCAATGTTTTTTTATTAAATAATTTCTGAACTTTAAAGTATTGTTTAGTCGATCAAAAATCATTTTTTATATGAAGTGAGCAAAGAATGAACGTTGGTACAAAATTAAAACTACTGAATTTGTATTAAAGGTTCTCTTAACTATCCCCGGAAAAATGAACACTTCAGCATTTTCTTTCATAATCTGTTTGAATTTTAAATTTTGGTCCTACAGGAAAAAAAGTTTTGTCTCGAATTTTGCATCCATGCCTCACTTGCAAAAGTGGGCGGAGCCTTTCAAAAAATTATCTTTACATAAAATTTTTTTTTAATCTGTGCAAGTTAAAAAAAAAAGAACAACTTTGAAAAGCCGCACATGTCCAAAAAGTGTCGATTCAGTAGGATATCAGGAGTAGTTAAGAAAACCTTTAAAGTCTCACAAAGAAAAAAAACGAAAACAAGTTTTAATTTACTATTATTGAGATGTACTTAAAAGCCTAATATTGTTCAAAAATAACATTGACAACGGGCTACAATAATCACTTTAAAAATAATTCTTTCAGCCGATCCTCGTCTAACTCTTTTCGTCACCCATGGAGGTTTGGGAAGTACAAATGAAGTGGCATTCAGTGGAAAACCTGCTATAATGGTTCCTGTTTTTGGAGATCAGGTACGTCAAAATTAGGAGTAAAAAATCTCCCAAAAATATTCGAATTTCAGACGAGAAACGCTCGAATGTTAGAAAGACACGGAACAGCAATCATCTTGCAAAAACAAGACTTGAGAAACGAGGCGAAAGTGCGGGCCGTCATTCAAGAAGGTCTCAACAACCCAATCTATTCCAAAAATGCTCACCGTCTTGCACAACTCTTAAACAATGATCCCGAATCTCCAAAACGAACATTTTTGAAGTATTTCAATTTTCTGGCCAAGTATGGAAAACCAAATGGAATCGACTCTTATGCTGCCGAAATGACGATAATTGAGTATTATTTTTTGGACTGGATGCTCATTTTTACATTTTCTGGACTTTTTATAATGTGGACAGCATCAAAAGTTTATTGTGAAATTAGGGTTATTAAGTCAAAAGTTAATTGATTGTTTTTTTTTTAAATTTTTATTGGACTTCAGCGGTTTTTTCAACAAGCTTTATGATAGCATTTATCTGCATAATTTAGTGATAAAATAATAAAACGTTTTCTTTAATTTACATTATTTTAAAATTCAATAATGAAAAAAACTGTGTTTTGCGTAAAAACTCAGGGAATTTTTCGCGGATCCGCGTATAAAAAAGTGCCGGATCCGGGGCGGTCACTGCATGGGAAGGTAAAAACCAGTGCACGGATCCGCCATTTCAATAGTAACTAGTTGAAATGGCGGATCCACGCATAGAAAGTGACGGATCCGCTACTTTTATATTGTCAAGATAAACATTTCTGGCCGCTCGTTGTGCGGAGTGTCGTTGGGAATTTCCTCGCAGCGCGACCGCAACGCCCAAGACCAACTGAGAAATTTGAATTTGAGCGCGTTGCGGTCGCGCTGCGAGGTAATTCCCAACGACACTCCTCAAAACGAGCGGCCAGAAATTTTTATCTTGACAATATGCATCCGCGAAAAATTCCCTGAGCTGAGGGTCACGTGAAACGTTTCGGCGTCGTGCCACACCAACAGTGAATCCTGGGTCACGTTCAAATGCATTCCACGGTATCTTTTGGGTCATCCGCCACGACATATCCATCTAAAAAAAATCAAACGAGGGTAATAGAATGTTTGCTTCCGCTCTAAATGATTTTTATAGGATAATTTTATTACATTTTTATTTTTAAATATATTTCTCCCTCGTACATGTTTTTATTGTTAATTTAACACCGACGCTTATTACATTTTGCAAAACGTGGCAACTTTCTCGAATAATTAAAAAAAAAATAACACTTTTAGAACGTTTTTCAAAAATCGGGACAAGAATCGGGATCACAAAATAGAAGAGCATAGAACAGGTGAATTTTCAACTGTCACTTAATCCGGATTATTACCCCCAAAAAAATCTATAGTTTTTTCTACACTTTTTTGTGTTTTCAGTTCGACACAGAATCTTTCCAATTTCATTTCCTCATTATTTTCTCATCAAATTCATGTCGGATGCGTGTTTGTGTCAAACATATTGTGCATTTTCTTCTCTTGGTTCAATTCGTCTTTTGTGCCCTGTTTTTTGCCAAGTTTTTGGTTAGTTTTGAGACGTTTTACAACCTTAAATTTTGAAATTTCAGCTTCAAACGGATGGCCGAGTCGTTCGACCATTTTCTAGCAAATCTCGTGCCTATAATTCCACTCCTATGCCAAAAATAAGCCTTAATAATAGCTCAAATAATAACTATATTGATGATACTATTCAATTCGAAACAGTTAGATATAATTCGGATTTTTGTGTTGCCTACAATGTAACAAGAGCGTCAGGAAGGTACATTTTTTGACATTTTATCGGGAGCTCCAGCTTTTTTGTTAAATTGAACCCGTTTTCAAAAAAGCGTAGAATACATCAAATTTTCAAATTTTCAAAAGTACAAAAAACGTCACAGATTCCGCGACGATGGATTAGAACCAATCACACTGGCAGTTCATTCGACCACACATTATTTGAGAGATATTGAGGCACAGGTATGGAGAAATAAACGAGATTTTTGAGTTCCTAGGTTAAAAAAATACCAAAAACAGTAAATTGCATAAAAAACAGATGTTTGGACAGAATAATGGGATGAAAACTTTGGATTTTTTTCATTTGTTTTATTTTTCAGTGTTCCTCTCGGAATTGGAACGGTCCCGTCTCCGTAGCTCTCTTCGTTGATAGATTCTCTTACGACGCTATTGAATATTTACATGAAGTTCATCGATGTTCTACAAAAGTCAACCAGAAGGTGATAAAAGTTAACTTTAAGAAATATCAATCAATGTTTAACTTTCAGCTCAGCCTTCATGTCGTCTATCGAATGGCTCCATTTCAAACAAAATGTGATCCGATTGTTATCAAACGTTCAACTGTGATTTGCTCGGAGTTTAATGCCACTTACAGTAATTCCTAGAATAGAAAATACTACAAAATCATCTAAATTTTCTTAGGGTCTCATATCCGCGGTAGTATTATCCCTCCATTCGAAATCTATCCAATCAATGTAATGCGAAATGTAGCTCGTCATGGAGCGTTATCTGATATTCATATGATGGCCGATGTTGAAATGGTGTTTAGTGAAGGATTTGCGATGAAACTTAAAAAAACGGCTAATCTCTTTGTAGACGGAAAATCGAAACGAGTGTTAGTTGTGAGGTATTTTGCGAGATATTTTCGAAATATATTATATAGTTGTTCAATTTCAGAAGATTTGAAATTGATGAAAAGGTTCAAGTGCCTTCCGATTATCAGCAGCTATTTGTGATGATCAAAGCATTTCGAGCTTTTGAATTTCATCATAAATATTTTCCGGCTGGACATACGATTGAAGGACTTTGGACATGGTTCAGACAGTCAAAGAATACTACTGAACCGTATGCTTGGGAAATGGAATATAAGTAAGGTTTTGAAGATTAAGTAGAACTTTAAAGACATGGTGTCACTTATGTGTTCTCTAATGAACGCGTTTGCTAAAATTGTTTTAAAAAATGTAAACTTTTTTAAAAAATTTGTTTTAAAAGCCTCGAATTAGTAAGAATAATCCATGTTAACATTTTTTTCAGAAGCAGCGCTTGGGAAGCTCAACTAATACTACATCGTAATGATCCTTACAATCCTGAGTATTTCCCCACTAGGATCAGGGACCAACAATCTCTAGTAAGTGTTTTTGTACAAATCAAAGTAAATTAACGACAATTTCAGGTCTACGAAATTTGCCGCGCAAACTACACTTTCCATTTGGTCTCTCAAGTGTTTAATGTTCATCGAGGCGTCAAGACAAGTGAATCCAATTTGTCTTCGGCAGTTTTGACACATCAACGGAAGTTTCGAAGAAGGTAATTGTTTTGTTTAATACATTTTCTTCATTCCATTAACAATTAGCTCAAAATATTTATCTTTCAGGGCATTTACCAAGTACATGCGCCACATAAACTCCACATACCCTGACACATTTCGAAAATGCGGAAAATTCATCATGTGATCTCATTCTAGGTTTATTGTATTAAAATACTTCTCCATTGTAGTCTTTTCGGGTTTCTATGAATTAACATGAATATTTTATTTAAAATTTGTACAAAATTTACGAAAAAATGAGAAAAGCGGAAGAGAAAACCGGGGACAAACAATTTAACTGGAATTAGACATTGGTGTCAGTTTTGTGTGAGATGATGATGATGTTTTTTTTTGAATTTCTTCAAACTCGTATTTCGTTTTTTGTTCTTCAAATGTGGTGTTTTTCGATTAACGTCGACGAGCGATTTCGTTAACAATTTCTTCGGCGATTTGTTGTTCGTCTTCAGTCTGAAATATCTTTTTTTTTCAAAGGTTTTTGAATTTGGCTTACAATTGGTACCGTTGGCTTGAGGGCAAAGTTGACAATCAATGCACTGTCTCGAACTTTGTTTTCAATGGTAACCTGAAAAAAGAACAAAATAATACGATGCTACGGAATGACGTATACAACCAAATAATTGATATGTGTTTGTGTATTTGAAAAATATATAAGAAAAAACTTCAAAAACAGATAACTCACATTTTTAGAAGTAATATCATAACCGTCAGCAGCAACAAACACCTCATATTGTCCAGCAGGCAAAATTCGATAATAATCTCCTTCGGTCCATGTTGTCACCGGATGCTTGATTGGTGCTTGCTCAGTTCCATTACGAACCCAAACAACAGCTCTTGGAATGGGTTCTCCAGTTTCTCCATCAACAACTTGTCCCTTAATTCCACTATGCACTTTCCAAACATATTCGAAAATGGATTTTTTGTTATCAGCCCAGAATTGCGGCAATTGGGAACCAGATGGCATTTTTTCGCAGCTCAATTCCAATGTGATTTCCATTGAGTTGGTTGCCAAATAGTTGAAGTCTTGCATTCCACCGGCGACTGAGTACCATTTTGCACCATTGGTGATTCCTCCTGAAAATGGGACGTTGATTTTAAGAATTATCTATCACTCTGAAAATAAAATTCGAATTACACTTTCGAATAAAACAAAGGTACTCCAAGAAACTAAAAATTATGTATTTTTCTCTTAATTCAGAAAATCAAAGAAACAAAAATGATTTCATGCATGTAAGTGCACTTTCTTAAAAGTTCCAAAACCAATTGTAATTTTTATAATTCATCTGGGTTTTTTTCATTTTATTTCAGTTTCAGTGTATTTGAATTAATTTTGATTGCAAGAATGATTGCAATTTTTTTATTTCTAAAACTTAAATTTTTAAAAATACGAATATTAAATAAAAATGTGATATTTCGATTAATCAGTTCCCGAATCTAGTTCGACAAGATTAGAAGCAATAAACTCTCAAAATTAATTTTAAATTTTGGAAGGATTAGATTCTTGAAAGATTCTAAAAACTCAAACCTTGATTTGCAAAAGCATCTTGAAGGGTTCCATCACACGGAGCATGATCATTCTTGGCCATATGAGCGTGATTATCAGCATAAGTTTTAGCCAACCATTTGAATGTCGAATCATCAGGTGAAGCGGAATATTCAGTCTTCGTGGATTTCTCATCTTTGGCAGCATCAAACGGATAATTGGCAACAAGATCGCCTTCATGGAAATTAGCCGAAAGAACGAATGGAAGAGATAGGGTCCATTGTCCAACAGCTAATGTTTCTGGTTGTCTGTCGGTGCTGTCTTCGAATAACGAGAGGAGATGATCGAACTTTGGAACTTTCAATTGTTCAAGCTCATAGAATACACCATCAAGATCCGGGAAATCTCTGTTCAAGTCGACACCATTGGCATTTGATCTTCCGGTGAGCCATTGTCTTTTTGCTGGTTCGGTTGCCGATGAGAGTTCGAATCCATCTGGGTTCATTGATGGCAAAATATGGATGGATGTGGAGTTCAAAAGTTGAATAATCTCCTTATTATTGTTCAATGCCCCATCGCACAAAGTTTCAGCAAAACGGAGCAATAATTCACGTCCAATTGGCTCATTTCCGTGCATATTTCCGATCAATTTCACTTCTGGTTTGGCTGGAATATTTTGAGTTTATGTTTTCTAAAATAAAATTGCTAGTATTCTCACTTGGCACATGTTCCCCTGGTGTTGTTGAGAATTGCAACACAACCAACGGACGTCCTTCAACTGATGATCCAATTTCATATAGTGCTGAGATCTGAAAAGAGCATTTCATTAGGATTATTTTAAGAATGTTTTTAAGAGAGTTTATGATTTCCAGACTGAATCATCTATCATAGAAAAGTCCAGATTCTCACGTAAATTGTGTTTTCGCATGATGTTTGACGGGTTTCGTACGATATCGTGTTTATATTCAATTTTAAACATGTTCCGTTTTTTTTTTGAGACATTTGTCATAATCGAAAAACGGAAAAATGCATTAACTTTTTATAAATATTTTATAGAATAACGGTCTTTGTTTGTTGATGATTGTTCACAACACCAAAAAAGAGAACATGTACCCATTTTAAAGAAACCTCGGTTCTTCTTCTCTAGTCAGGTGCATTAGACAAGTAGTTACAAAATAGGCACAAGTTCAAGACATACTCTGAGAATTTCAGTAAAAAATAAACTACGTCATGTTGTAGAAAAGTTGTCGTCTTTCATGAAAAATTTATGTATTTCATTCCTCGCGAAAAAAATCTGCTTAAGATTTGTTTTGCTTGAAAGAACAAATATATTAATGAATGACTAATTTAACTAATCTTAGCATAAGAGTCGCAGATTTTCTGCGCATTTTTTCCTAGTTTGAAGGTTTCAGATTAGCATAGAAAATTAGGGCTTAAATAGGGAAAAGGGGACAACTTAAGAATACGTCAGAACTCCTGATTATTGTTGTTATTCAATGAGGAAACTTGTTTTTGTCGGGGAAAAATAAGAATTAGCTTCTGAAGGAAAAACTTGGAGCAATTCATAATTCATAAGTAGCTCACAAAAACAAATTCAAACACAAAAAAGCTTTTAAAAAATCAATAAAAAACTTTCGAACATCTTTCTAAACACTTAAAACTGAGTATGTCATATTTTGTACAATTTTTGGTTTTTTTCAAAATCATATTCTTGGCGTCATAAAAGCCGTATAAATTAGGAATTCCCAGATGAACTCCCGGTCAAAGAATTTAGAATTTTTTCATATTCAACCAAAGAATTGAGAATTGAACCAGACTAGAATTATCCATATATTCTTAAAGGCAAAGCTACACTTATTTCAATTTTCTCTTCTGAAAAAAAATCATGTTCTCATAAATATTTAATAAATCCCAGCGTATAATTCTAACGGTTCAAAGTACCAAAAAATTAAAAAAAAAACGAACCTCTTGACATTTTTGATTAATTTCCGCTAACTTTTCCTCCATTTGTTCTTGATTATGATAGTTGGTCCATTGTTTATCAGCGGCAGTCAATGCAACCTTCTCATTCCTGGCACCAAAACCCAAAAAACCGTGGGCGCCATTTAAAATAAAAACGCCTAAAAAGGCGAAAAAGATTGAAGAAGCCCGCGTCATGACGGGCAACCGACGGGTTTGTCGAAATGAAGCTCGCAGAGCTCAACAGAATAGATTTCTCTCTTTCGAGAAGCACACGCCCCACTGCCGACGATCGATTTTCTTTTTCTTCGCGCGGCCTGACTGAAAGCTTCTTTCCCCCCTTGAAATTCCTCAAAAGAAGTGACGTAGTGGCTGAAAATGGTGTCGTCTGTGTCTCTCTCGTTTTTTTTCGCAATTCCTGTTAGATAGAGTTGAGAAAACGAGGAAAAAAAATGGCAAGGAGTCCAGAAAGAAAACGGATAATAAAAAATAGAATAAAACAATTTTTTTAGTGAGGGGGAGGGAGATTATTAGGGTAATGGATATCAGATTTCAGAGATTTCTATTTGCGACTTTTCAAAGGTTCTACAATATTTGATTTTGAAATAATGCTTCCAGTATTTCTAGAATTAGTAAATTATTGTATTCACTGTTCCAATTCAATTTTTCTATAAAAACTCGAAAAATAGTTTTTGAAGATCTGAACTCCAAATATTCACAGAGCTCCACATCTAGACCACATTCAGAAATGCACGACGAACGGGAACGTGTTTCAACAAAACGGGCTTGGTTTGGACTTTTAGTTCAAGGATCTTCGATTTGGAATCTCTGATAATAGCTGTGGTTTTTTCTAGCTAAAAAATCAATCCCTCCTTGTAAAATCTCGAATAATGACCTAGAAGCTCAAGTTGTTTTTCTAGGCCACATCCCCCTAATTTTACACATTTCTCAATATTTTCCTAAGCTCTTCATTTTTATTAATCAATCCGAGGTTTTCGATAATTTTTTTTTAAATATTAGATTTTAAAATTTCATGGATCTCACATTTTCGAAAATATGGAATACGCCTTAACGGAGGGATTTACGGAGATTATGAATGCGTCTGGGATGAAAATAGGCTTCAGACTCATTCCAAATCTGTATTTAAAATGTTCTAAAACCACCTAAAAGCCGAGAAAACACGCCTCAAAACAATGGCCTAGAAAAAGGGCCACCGGCGAAAACTAGTCCGCAGGCGTGAATAGTCCAAAAAAATGAGAAACAAAACCTAAATTAAGATGAAAAAACATTAAAAAAGACTACTATAAGCATTCTGCATAACTATTTATTAACGAAACACGAAAAAAGCTCATAGGAAAAAGTTCGGCCAGGTGGCCCTTTTTTCTAGGCCATTGTTTTGATGCTTGTTTTCTCGGCTTTTAGGTGGTTTTAGAACATTTTAAAAACATATTTGGAATGAGTCTGAAGCCTATTTTCTTCCCAGACGCATTCATAATCTCCGTAAAGCCCTCCTTTAAGTTACACATTTTCATACAAAAATTCAATTTTTTGTATTTTAAAGTGTACAAAAAAGGTTTTTTGTACTCTTAAAGTTCAAATAAATTGCCTAAAATTGAATTTTCTCTCCACTTCCAGACCTCCGACAACATTTCAATAAATGTTATTTCAGCGAAATGAAAATTTATGATCAAAATAATGTGGGAAAAATGTACATGGAAAAATCGGAAAGAAAACGGGCAAGCAATTAAATTCAGCATGTGAGAGAGTGCTCGTTGAGGGTGTAGCCTGAAAGAAAATTCTGATAAGAAATGAATAAAAATTCTTGGTATTTTTTATTTGTTTTTTAAAGAGATGAAATCGATTTTTTCGAAACCTTTTCGTTTAGCACACTCGTAATGAAGAAATTCGTTGTTTCGGCTTCTGGGTTTAATCGATGCTCCAGTTTTGCCACATACTTCGCAGTGCTGAAAAATAAGAAGAAAATGGGTGATATTGCTTAATTCGTGCTTGATAAAAGAATGCAGTTTCAGATTTTTGCCGAAAAATCGGTTGAAAAAGAAAAAATAATTTTACAAACCAATATATTTGAAAGTTTTCGAGATAGTTCTAACCTGTGACCAAAACACTTCCATCTTACAATCAAGATTTGTCAATTGATTACCAGCCATGTGCACATCTGGAGCCCAAAGTACACATTCTCCATGAAACCATAATTCTAACGTTGTTGTTTTCTTGGTGGTCTGAAAAAAATGGAAAAAAACACTGATTTTTTTAAATGATGTATCTAATCACGTATCTAATCAATTTTCTACAATCTTCCGCCCTTTTGAAAACCAGTTCTACTTAATATATTTTTGCCAATGACTCATTTATAATAAACTTACTGGACGTTTAGCTAAAAATGTCGGCCAAAATTTTCCAACTGAAATATCGGCATAATATGGTCCGAAAAGTTCGCCATTTTTATTCTGATGTACTCCTTCATGACATAAAGCGCATAAATACGCACCTTCTATAGTATCGTGTCGATCTTCCCACTTAATAATTATGCATTGAAATTACTATCTCAAAAAAAAAAGAGAAATTAATTACCTGGAACAATTTATTCAAATGCGTATCTACTGCTCGTCTGACTGAACTTTCATAGTTTTCTGAATTCTTGACACTTCCAGTCCCTTTTCTCACTTCGAAAACTGGAACGTGGTCTTCTCTCTTTTTTCCTTTGAACTTGTTGCTAAAAGAGCTCGCCATGTTTTTATTTTCAGCATCTGAAAATAATTTTATCTGTGGAATTTGATATTTGGAACAAAAATCAGCCTAATTTTCCATAACCCTTTTTCAAATTACTCTTTGCTCGACTTTTTATATTAAATTTTTTTTCATAAGTAATTCGAAATCTTGCTAATTGTTAAATAAGTCCTTTCATTGTTTTCCGTAATCATATTTACAAAATATTTTCAAAAAAAAGTTTTTAAACTCACATTCCTCATCATCCTCTTTTTTCTGCCGCCTTCTAATTCTCCTCTTCTTTTTTGGTGGTGGTTTTGGCTTTTCCGATACGCTTGGAGTATCTAGATCCAATTCTGGTGAGCCACTATCAGACCTTTCCGACATTATTGCTGTTGAACGTGAAAATGACCCACAGCTGATTCTACGGCCTAGAAAATTAAACCTGTGTTTTCTAGTCCCCACAACCGTTGTAGTTCTCTCGGACTTATAAATCATTTGTCCACTGACTCATTTTGTTTTGACAGAAAATGGTTTTCTATACCTTTTCTATTATTTTCAAAGTTTTTCACGGTGTTTGCTCATGCGTCTATTTTCGAGAAAACAAACAAAATCAAAATTGTGTTGCTTTTTTTTCAATATTTTCTTCTTTATTTCTATTTAAAAAATACATTCATAAAAAACGATCCATCAGATATGTAAAATGGCTACAACAACGGGTTTTCGTTATGCGATTGCATATCACAACTTTGATGATAAAATATTTGCTGAGCGACAGCCATCGTCGTCGGAAGAATTCGTGAAAAAGCTCGAATTGTTTATTGGTGACCGGATTTATGTACTGGGGGAGTTTGAAGGTAAACAATAGTTTTTCATAATTCTACGAGCTTTTCCATAAAGTATTTCCCCTAATATATTGTAGAATTTATTTTTAAAATTTAAAGGCTGGGCATATGGAAAGAAGTTCGAATCAAGAGATGAATATGGCTCCTTCCCAGTTTCATGTATCAAATATATTGAAAAACCAATGTGTCATTCAACAAGTGATGGACTATTGATTGTTGATGAAATAAGTTCTGCTTTGAATAATTTGTGGACCAATGTTGTGGAATCTATGAAGAATAAAGCGAGTATTAATGGATTTGATGAGCTGATGAATTCGTCGGATGAAATGTTGGTGATCAAGCGGAAGATTGAGAGCGGTGAGACTATTTTTCACACTGGAATTTTTAAAAATTCATGACTTCATAAAATTTCCGAAAAATTATAAAACATGTCTTTTCCCAGGTGGTCTGCCGTCAGAAGAGCTCAACAAACTCAGAATACGCATTGCTGCGCTGATAGACCGTGGAAATTCCCTCCTAGGTCTTGATGTAATAATTCGCGATGATTTTGGAGTACCTCTAGCCGCTGAAAGTCTCTCCTTGCTCAGGACATATGAAGCTCATATCAGCTCACAGAAAAGGGGTTCAAATGATCAGAGGAATGGAAATAAAATGAGTGGCAACTTTTCAATGATGTTGTCAATTAAATCAGTGGAATTACATACAAAATACTCGTGTCAAATTGCGATTGCTTTGTACGATTTGGAAAAGAAAATGTACACTACGTGAGTGAAACAATTATTGATTAAAACTTGTGAAATACTATTTATTAAAACTGAAGTTTAAAAAAAAGTATGTTTTTCTACGAATTTGTTTCAGAAAAAACAAGTTACGGGTTTATAAATTCTGTTCTACGAAGTTATCTAAACCGTTGTCGTTTGATAAATATAAAATTAAAAAAAAAGCAAAGTTTCAGAGATTCCTACGTTCTCTGGCACAGTGGCAACTCGAAAAATATGGATCTCAACCTAAAAGCGCTTTTCACGGTAATTACAAAAATTACCTTTTTTTCTTAGAAAACAGTTTAAAGGAGGGCTTTACGGAGATTATGAATGCGTCTGGAACGAAAATAGGCTTCAGACTCATTCCAAATCTCTATTTAAAATTTTCTAAAACCACCTAGAAGCCGAGAAAACGAGTTTCAAAACAATGGCCTAGAAAAAAGGGCCACCTGGCCGAACTTTTTCCTATGAGCTTTTTTCGTGTTTCGATAATAAATAGTTATGAAGAAGGCTTATAGTAGTCCTTTTTAATGTTTTTTCATCTTAATTTATGTTTTGTTTTTCATTTTATTGGACTTTTCATGCCTGCGGACTAGTTTTCGCCGGTGGCCCTTTTTTCTAGGCCATTGTTTTGAAACTCGTTTTCTCGGCTTCTAGGTGGTTTTAGAAAATTTTAAATACAGATTTGGAAAAAGTCTGAAGCCTATTTTCATCCCAGGCGCATTCATAATCTCCGTAAAACCCTCCTTTAAAACCTTTTTTTCAGGATTTCACGAAAGACGATATCGGCCGAAAATTTGTTCTAATCACCAGGGTTGTACACTTTTCACCAGTCGAAAGTTCAAATGCGACGATGAGAAAACACGGGACAGAAATAACTATCCCTCAGAGTTATTATTGTCGACAAGCGTATGCATTTGATATTTTGGACATTTCGCAGTTTTTTCAAAATCCACAAGCAATGACAGAAGCGAAGGAAAGGGTGATTTTTCTGAACAGAGATCAGGATTTGTCGGTGGCTTTGAAATCCTTTATTGTGACGAATAGAGTACCAAAAAATTTGGGAAATGATATGGAATCGAAGGTGTTGATAAGCACACAGTTCTTACCTGGAACAGGAGCTGAGATTAAAGCCAGACAGCCTCATTTGTTCAGTAGAACACCGACATCTGTGTTGAGAAGAGCTGATAGAACCGCGGTCTCGATTGGTGGGTTTTTGCATTTTAAGCAATTTTAAAAATGAAATTTTAAAAAAGATACTGAAGCTCTCCATCAGAAAAAAAGAGAAAACAGTGTTCTAGCCACTGAAATATGATAATTCAAATGGGCCAGTTCTCAGAAACATCTTAAAACAATTAGAATTCTTCCCTGATGAAAAATTAAAAACTTTTTTAAACAGAAGACAACAGAAATGAAATGTACATTACACTAAATCATGGAGAATTGAGTGGAAAATCATCAGATCGAAATATTGAAGCAAGGTTGAATGTTGTCGAAGCCAATGGGAATGTTATTGCAAATGTAAGCCAACTTTTTTTTAAAAAAATTCATTATCCACTTCAAATTTTCCAGATTTTCGAAAGTATTTCCGTAACTGGTGCAAAACTAGAGACCGACTATAAAAGTGTGGTTTTGTATCATACGGACAAACCACAATGGACGGAGTCAATAAAGATTTTGTTGCCGACAACTGCTTCGAGTGATTTGTTTCTGAGAATTTTGTTTCATTCGAGAAAGGCTTATGATAAGAATAAGGTGGAAAAAGGACCGTTTGCAATTGCTCATGTGCAATTAATACAGAATGCAACTTTGATTTGTGACGGGGAACATGATTTGTTGGTTTATAAGGTAAGATTTTGTTTTTGTTAAATGAAACGTTTTAAAAAATTCAATTTTCAGATCGACAGCTCTACAACTCACTATGATGATGAAAATATTGCATATATGAGCCTGCCTGCAGAAAGAAAGTGAGTTTTTTCCTCATTTATCAATATATAATTTTTTTTCTAAGTAATTATCCAATTTAAACCTGAAATTACCAATTTAAAAATTGATAATGTTTTTTCAGAACTCTGAAAGAATCAAATTCTGGTGGATACTCGAAACCACATGCGCCAGGATACAGTCTAAGCGAAAAAAGCTCAGTGGTTATCACAACCCATTCATGTTCATCGGTTTTGACACAGAATGAGCATTTGTTGAATGTTCTTCGATGGAGGTATTGCTTTTTGAAATCTTTGAGAAAAAAACAATTTTCAGAATGAATTGCTCAAATTTGAGCTATTCATTAACAGCTCTTGCCCAACCGGTTGGTGATACGGAGAGTGAGGTGAGGTTTTTGGAAAAAACAATTTTCAGATTGTGTCTCTATTGGTATTCGAATTTTACAAATTTCTATATTATTAAAGTTCATGTCTTCAAATTCGAAAACATAATAGATCATAGATGGGATACCGCGGATTTGGCCTAGTAACGACCTTAACTCGGATTCGAAGAACAGTGATGAAAAATTGGTCATATATTCGTTTTTAAGTGTTTTTTCGGCGTTTTTGCTGCATTTTACGTTTTGTAGTCGCCTTAACTTTTTTTTTTCCTTTTTTTTTGTATCGAGCTTAACTCTGAGATTTTGAAATGACCCTATCGCACCTATGGATGGATCAGATCTTACCAATTAAAAATTTATCTGACGTTTTCGTCATCAGTATCATTTGAATATTCAGAAAAATCATTACGAAATTTTAATATGTAAAACTCTAATTTCCAGATGATTCGCTTTCTTGGTCATCTTCTCGACGCTCTTTTCGAAATCTGGCACGATCGAGAAAGTTCCGAAAAGCTTGTTTTCGATGTTATTGTGGCGGTGCTGAAATTGTGTGAAGAGCAGAGGAATTCGCAGGCGGCCAATCTTCTTGACGCATATTTGAAGAGATTTTCCTTCACGTCGGCAGCATTGTGAGTTGATTTTGAGAGTTTTTTTTCCCGATAGAAATTAAACATTTCTATGTTTAAAATTTCTGCAATGTTTAGTTATCAAAGAAAATTCGTTCAATATGAAAATTGGAAAAATCCAAAATATTCTAAGACAAATTTCTTTTTCAGAAAAATCCTAAAATGTATGAATTTTTATGTGATCGCTGATGCTGAAGAAACCAACGAGAAAGCTAGAAATTCGTTCAAAGTTATGGGATCAATGTTCAAGATTGTAGTGGCTTCGAAAAAATGTGGAATAAGGTAACGTGTCTAATTTTTTTTGTTATTTTAACGATTTTTTTTAGATTCGACGAATGTGAAAGTTTTGAGAAAATGTATAAAGAATATCTGAGAGAATTTATGAAATCGTTGGTCGGATTAATGGCTGATAAACGGCAGAATATGACGGTACCGAATACGGCATTAAAGAGTATCCCGACGATTATTGATTTGTTGAATGATAGTGAATCTTGTACGGCGGAGAATTTGTGGTTGGTTTTGTTTTCAAGTTTATTCTGCATAGACCAAATGCATAATTAAATTGACCACGTTTTGACTTATGTTTTATTCTGTAGTTTAATTTGAAACATTTCGAATTGCATCCCGATTACGCCAATCCATGATCTTAAAGGAGGGGTTTACGGAGATTATGAATGCGCCTGGGATGAAAATAGGCTTCATTCTCATTCCAAATCTGTTTTTAAAATTTTCTAAAATCACCTAGAAGCCGAGAAAATTCGCCTCAAAACAATGGCCTAGAAAAAGGGGCCACCGGCGAAAACTAGTCCGCAGGCATGAAAAGTCCAAAAAAATGTAAAACAAAACATCAATTAAGATGATAAAACATTAAAAAGGACTACTATAAGCATTCTGCGTAACTATTTATTAACGAAACACGAAAAAAAGCTCATAGAAAAAAGTTAGGCCACGTGGCCCTTTTTTCTAGGCCATTGTTTTGAGGCGTGTTTTCTCGACTTCTAGGTGGTTTTAGAAAATTTTAAACACAGATTTGGAATGAGTCTGAAGCCTATTTTCTTCCCAGACGCATTCATAATCTCCGTAAATCCCTCCTTTAATATAAAAACAACTAAATTCTTGCTCATTTCGAAAATGTTTTTGAAGTATCCGCTACAGTTATTTTTCACTTTTTTAAAAAACTCTCATACCAATTTTCCAGCGGATTCATTGTCGATTTGATGGACAATTTCGGCTCTAATATCGTAACACGTGAACGGTTGGGATTTATTGCACAAATTGTGGAGACGAACTTTTTTTCGGTACTGAGTTTTTGTTCGAAATGTTTTTTTTTTGAAAATTCAAAATTTTGCAGCTTCAAGTATGTAGGGAGCAGCTTTTGGGCCCACTGCTGAAAATTGGACTGGATATTATTGAGCTGGATAATATGGTCATCGAAAAGTCAGAATTTGCTGATAGATCGGCGGAGTGTGCGAGTATTATTGCGTCAATTTTGGAGAGATTGTTTAGTGATTCGGTAAGAAATGTTTTTTAAAGATAATGTAATTTTTTGCAAAAACAAAGATATTCATCAGATTTTTGCGATTTTGACAGCTCCTGCAGTCGCTTAAAATCAATAGTATTTAATAACCTATAAATTGTGATGAAACAAACAGAAAATAATGAAAAACGAAAAAAAAATGGAATAATTTATAGACGAGCGGAGGTGAAAATGTGGAAAGAGAGCTGACAACTTTTATTCTTTCTGTTTATCGACCATTAGTTCAAGCGATGATTCGAGTGATTCATGATGATAAACACACGGTTGGTGTTTTTGAATTTTTCAGTTTGTTTTCTGATGATCAGTTTTTGCAGGATGATGACGCACGAGGGCACTTTTTCTCGGTAATTTTGGCACTTTTGGATAAAATGTCAGCTCAGATGTTTAGTGAATATGTGGAAGAGAGGTGCGTACTTGAATTTTAAAACAAAAACAAACAAATGTTCTTTAAGAGACAATGTCTGAGTCGCGTTAAATTTAACAGGTTAGTATGTGCCCTAGGCCGAATAATTGTGCTATCAACTTGAAACTTCGTGTGTTAGTGTGTTAGGGGTCAAAGATTATTTTCGTACCACAAAACCTGTGAAGTGTCCCGGCGTTCGGGGGGAGCTCCCCGTTTTGTCTTACAACTTTGACTAGCTATAACTTTGCTTATTTCCCGAACAATGAGCAGATATGTATATTATTAGAAAGCTCTCATTAAGCTCTACAACTTTATTGTTGACAACAAAGCGCAAAAAAATTTTTTTGAGTATGAAAATGTTGATGATAGAAAATTAGATTTAGTTTTTCATAATTTTCAAATGAAAAACCCCCCAATCCGGTATGAAAATTTTACGAATTCCTGTAGAAAATGATTTTTCCTATCGAATGATATATAGAAGATTAAAAACTGAGGGGACAATTGTTTCAAAAAATAGGCAAATATGTCGAAAAATGACACTTTTTGGCCAAAAATGCACATTCAAATGAGCTGTAAATACCTTAGAATTGAGCTTTTTGTTTCAAATTTGAACTTAAATGGTTGTTTTTATCATTTTCTTCCATTTCGAGCCATTTTTGTCAAAAAATCGAAAAAAAAAAATTTTTTTTATTTTCGATGACTTTCTTTTGGTCAATTTTTCGAAAAATTTTGTAAATTTTTTTTTTACGTTTTTTGCTCAAAAATGTTTCTGTTCGTATAAAAAACGACCAATTATGATGTTTACGACATAAAATTGGCAAAAAAACGCAAAAAAATTTTTCGAAAAATTGACCAAAAAAAAATTGAAATTTCCAAAAAAAATTTTTTTCGATTTTTTTGACAAAAATTGCTCGAAATGGAAGAAAATGATAAAAACAACCTTTTCAGTTCAAATTTGAAACAAAAAGCTAAATTTTAAGGTATTTACAGCTCATTTGAATGTGTATTATTGGCCAAAAAGTGTCATTTTTTGACATATTTGCCTATTTTTTGAAACAATGGTCCCCTCAGTTTTTAATCTTCTATATATCATTCGATAGGAAAAATCATTTTCTACAGGAATTCGTAAAATTTTCATACCGGATTGGGGGGTTTTTCATTTGAAAATTATGAAAAACTAAATCTAATTTTCTATCATCAACATTTTCATACTCAAAAAAAATTTTTTGCGCTTTGAAGTCAACAATAAAGTTGTAGAGCTTAATGAGAGCTTTCTAATAATATACATATCTGCTCATTGTTCGGGAAATAAGCAAAGTTATAGCTAGTCAAAGTTGTAAGACAAAACGGGGAGCTCCCCCCGAACGCCGGGACACTTCACAGGTTTTGTGGTACGAAAATAATCTTTGACCCCTAACACACTAACACACGAAGTTTCAAGTTGATAGCACAATTATTCGGCCTAGGGCACGATGATTCAACGCGACTGGGACATCGTCTCTTAAGACGGAAATATTTCGAAATATTGAAAACAATTTCTTGGAATGTTTTTCAATAGAATTTAATTAATGTACAACATTTTCAGAACGTTCGACGTTGATAAACGAGATTTTCTAATGGAAATGGTTCAAATGATTCGAGATCTTCTGAATCGAAAGGCTTTTCCGTCAACATGGAAAGATATGATTATGCTGCAGAATAAGTGAGTGTTTTGGTCAATTCAATTTTTAGAAGTGAAATGGGCATTTAAGGCTATTAAAATGAGCAAATATTACTTTTTTTGTAGTTTGGATCACTTGAAATAGTTTTTTTTCTCAATTGTTTGACGTTTGTGTACATTGCGGCAGGCTGCAAAAAACATTTATTATTTTTTTTTCGGAAATATTAGATAGATCTTTCATTTTTTTTCGTATTTTCAGAGTCATTTACAAAGCGCTGAGATTTGTGATGAGTGCTGTTCAGACGTTCTTCTCGAATGATAAATTTTGTGCAGAGGTTTGTTGTTGTTGTTTTTTTTTTGAAACGGGAAAACGTTTTGTCATGATTGCATTAAATATAAAACGTTGTTTAGATGTGGCAAGAATACATGATAACAGTAGTGTCATTTGTCACCCAAGAAGGATTAAATTCGAAATATGAATGGATGAAACAAGAGGATGAAGATGCAAGAATTCAGTTGAGAAAAGCGGCAGCGAAAGATTTGAGAAGCATGTGGTTTAGATTGAGTCGTAAGTTTTTTTGGTTCTGAGCAGGCTTGTGCGGAACCGGCCTCTCGGAACTTTCGGAACCAAATTTTTATTCCGATTTTTTCGGAAAAAATGGTTCCGACGTTTTTTTCACGGAATAATCGGAAAATTCGGAACCGGGATGTTTAACCTTCATTTTCAAGATTTTTCCCCATTTTTTTCGCATTTTTCGAACAAACAGGTTTATTAAGAAGTTCCGTTCTGCTTTTTTTGTCAAATAAACGTCCCGTTTCCCCATTTTCTGAAAAAAAAACAATGAAATCACAAAATTATCGTACAAAAATGAGGAAATTCGATGAAAATGATAACAATTCTAAGAAACCCTGAAAAAACGGATGAAAACAACCAAAAAAGCAAAAAAAGTTTATTTACCTATTCAGTTTGAAAAAAATTCAAAAAATATTATCTTTCCGATTTAAAAAAATGTTTTTTTCTGATTGCAATAAATTTTTCTCGGATTTTTTTTTTCAAACTGATTAGGTCCATTAGGTGAAAAAACAAACAAAGTAATTTGGTATTGTTTCCCGTACGCTGTTTTCGATGATATACCCTTTAAAATTATTGTAAGAATACATTTTCACAAATTGTGGTTTTTCCGATTTTTCCGATGAATTTCTTTTCCGATTTTTCCGATGAAATTTTCCGATTTTTTATTTCGGAAAATTTTTCCGTCGGAAAATTATCCGAAAAAAGTCGGAAAAATCGGAAAACCCCATTCAAAACATTTATTTCAAGAATTACCTGCAATTTCTCTGCATTTCTCGGCATTTCACTGAAATTTCTGCATTGAATTTCTCGAAATTTTTTGTATTTTTTTTCAAACTGAATAGGTCCATAAAACTTTCTCCACAAGTGCGTCAGTCAAAAGTTGTGTTGTTTACTATTCCGTAAATTACCACAAAAAAAAATGAGAAAAAACTCAAAAATTTTAACTGATGCTGATGAAGGAGTCGCCAAAAGGATTCAAATACAAATTCATATAAATATCACTTTCGATCTAAACATAGAACGGAATGTTTTTTTTTCAGCAGAATATCCGAGTGATGGGCTTCGAGCCTCAAGAAGTTAATTTACAATTTTTGTATTTTGTCGGCCTTTCTCTACTTTGTTTCGCCATCAATTTTAAATTTTCTGTTTTCAAGAGACAGTTTAACTGTACTACTAATTCATTTTTATATTTAAAAACGCGATCAGTAAATATGCATTACAAACAAAAATTTTCATGATATTCACAAATTTTCCGAAATTTTCCGAATTTTCCGAGAAAAATATTCGGAAAAAAAATTTCGGAAAAAAAATCGGAAAACCGTTTTTCCGAAAAAAAATTTCGGAAAAAAATTTTCGTTTCCGATTTTCCGAATAGTTTTTTCCGACCAAGCCTGTTCCGCACAAGCCTGGTTCTGAGAACCTGCGAACTTCATCCGGAAAGAAAAAAAATGGAATTGTCACATTTTCAGCATCCCAAAAATTGCTCTACATTCCGAGTATGGTCGGATCATTTATGAAAGTTTCCCTGGTGGATGATGATGAGACACGAGAGGCAGCAATTCCAATATTTTTTGATATGATGCAGACAGAGTATAATACAAGTTCAAGCAGGTCTTTTAGAGAGGTACTTTTATTTCCGAAAATTTGAATTCTTCGAAAGAGCCAAAAGTGTTAAATTAAGAAGAAAAACGAAAATCTTTGCTCATTTTCTTATACCGTTATGAAAATGAGCAACAACTCGTATTTATTCATTTTCTACATAATTAAAATAGCAATCAATTGAACAAAAATCTATTTTTTTCAGTTTACTACCGAATTGGTGTCACAATTGGATACATTGGTGGGGGAACATAGTGCGACAAGAGCGTTTAAAGAACAGTTTAGGCAATTGTCAATCACATTGTGCCAGTGAGTTTTTTCGAGTTTCGAATTTTTATTTATAAATAATGAGAAATTGGTGAGAGCGACGAAAAAATGCACCAAAAATGAAATTTGTTAAAATTTTGGATAGCTTTTCTTGTTGCAGATCAGACAAAGAATTGATGTCGAATGGTGGAAAAGAACTCATTGAAAGAATCGATTTGCTTTTAACATTTTTGATAGAATATTATGAAGTTTCTGCAAACACCACCAGTGAATGTGCGGATAGTTTAATGAGCCGAACGGTGCAGTTGATGGTATGATGTGTTTTTCTTTAAATTTAAGTTTCCAAATCAAATTTTCACTTTTTCAGCGCTATTATCAGCAACATAATCACGAGGAATTATACGTGAAATATATCTATAAATTATATAATTTGCATACAGTATACGGTAATGAAATCGAGGCTGCAAAAACTCTGCTCAGACATACGGTAATGCTGGAATTTGATGAGAATGATTTGCCGAAATGGTTGATTGAGAGGGGGTTGAATAGAAATTGTTCGACTAATCGACAGCTCAAAGAGGAGTTGATGCATGAGGCTGGAACATTATTCACTCAGGGTGAAGATTGGGAAGATGCTATTATTGTTTTCAAGTGAGTTTCTTTTTCTTTTATTTACAAAATTTCCAAAAATTTGGAATCTTTTATTATTTAAAATTAAAAGATTTGAAATCTGAAAATAATTTTTTAAAAGTCTATCTTTAAAGACATGGTGCCATTGTGAAAAATTGGTCTTTCTATCAACATTCTAGTATATTCCATGCGAAATCCCGACGAAAAAAACCATTTTGTAGTCGCGTCCGGAAGATGAAAAAAAATTATTTTCAAATTCCCGCCGTACGCTCACGTACGCTTTTTGGCGGGAAGTACAAAAATTTGAATTTTTTTACATTTTTTTCAAAACTGTTATTTTTTAATTTTTTTAGTGGAAAATCTTTCTTTTCACTAGAATAACATAAGTAAAGTATGGTGCGATCAGTTTCAAACAATTTTGAGGCAAATTTTATTCAAATACCCGAAAAATAAGAAAAATTCAAAAAAACTCAAAAAAACTCAAAAAACTCAAAAACTGTTAAAGGGGGGCTGAGGAGACGAAATAAATAGTTTAGAAATGATGAAAGTATGATTGTTGATAAATAAATGAAAAAAAAATTTTAAAAAAAACCTCGAAAATGGCGAAAAAAAATTCCGAAAAAACTCATACCCCCCTCTCTTCGCCCTAATGGCCGAAGAAACGCTTTTTGTTTTCTAGGCCATTTGTTTTTTTCTCGGCCGCCTATTTTTTTATCTTGTTTTTCTCTTCTTTCCAATTTTTTTTTCAGAGAAAATTATCCATAAAAGAGTATTAAAACAAATAAACGTTCAAAAGAAATGTATAAACGAGTATTAAAAAAATATTTTTCAAAAAATAAAATTAGGCGGCCGAGAAAAAAGAGACGGCCTAGAAAATCAAGAAGCGTTTCTTCGGCCATTAGGGCGAAGAGAGGGGGTATGAGTTTTTTTTCGGAACTTTTTTTTTCGCCATTTTTGAGTTTTTCTTTGGATTTTTTTTTTCATTTATTTATCAACAATCATACTTTCATCATTTTTAAACCATTTATTTCGTCCCCTCAGCCCCCCCTTTAAAAAACGATAATGACATTTTTAGAAATCTAAAACGATATGTGAAACTGATCAATTTTTCGGAAAACTGATTTTTTAGGGTCGCTAATGAATTGTGTCCATGAAATCTGTAAATGTTTCATTTGTTTCAAAAAAGATAAACTAGAATACCTGTGACATAATAATTTACTTGCGAAACGTACGTATTATCTATCTGCTTTCAAAATTATAGCGAAAATTTCATTTTTGGATGAAAATTGGGAAAATCAACGTTTTTCCCGCATTTTATGAGGGATCCCGGTTAGTTCCTGTAAGAATAATTAATTTGACACTTATTAAAAATAATTAATGACTTTCAGCAAGAAAAAACGCTGAAAATCGGACAAAAACGAAAGAAATTTGAAAAAAACACAAAAAATTCAAAAATTCAAATTACCGCGCACACACATGACTGCTGTTCATTGGAGCGCAGATGAAAATTCAAAACACGCGGTAATTTAAAATCTTATCGCCGCAGCGGCGAAATTTTTAACTGGCACCCTGTCTTTAATCCAATTTTTCCCGTTACAGTCTTTGTAAATCAATACTTAGGTACTTACAAATTACAAAAATCCCAATTTCCAGACAACTTATACCAGTCTACGAGAAAATTTGTGTCGATTATCCGAAATTGTCGGATCTTTTGGTAAATAAACTCTTCTTTAAATTTTCAGACAATAATATAAAATTTTCAGCAAAAAATAGCGAAACTTTACACTCTTATTGATACAACGGAAAGAGCATATTTCTATTATTACTTAGTGGCGTTTTATGGTACGGGATTCCCGAAATATCTCAATGGAAATAGGTAAATTTTGAAATTTTTGAAAACAGGGAGAAAACGAAACATTTCAGATTTGTGTTTCATAGTGATAAACTAGAAATGCATGGAGATTTTATGGAAAGAATAATGAAAATGTATGAAAATCCGCAGAAAATTATGACAACGGATGATTGTTCGCATCTCAAAGATGCACCGGGAAGATTTATACAAGTTTTTAATATTGAGCCGATTGTCGAGAATATGGAATTTGAGAATATTTTGACGGTCAATCCGGCGGTTAAGAAGTATTATCGGCATTATAATGTAAGTTTTTAAATCATAATTTAAAATATTTAATTTATTTGCAACTGAAAGAAACGTGATTTATTATTTGAAAATGTTCGTTTTAGATTAAAAAATTCGAATACTGCAAAATGGAAGAGAGAAAAGAAACAAAATGGACAAGTCTCGAGAAAACGGATTTTATGAAAAATTGGGTGGTTAAGCGTCGAATTGAAATTGATGAATCATTACCGACGGATCTTCGATTTGCATCAGTTGTCAACATTTCCGAACCGATTTATATCAGCCCGCTACAGAATGCTGTTGAGCAGATGAAGAAGAAGAATAAGGTGCGCTTGGGCGTTTAAAAAAATATATTGTGATACAAAATTTAAGAAAAATCGAAAAAAATGTTTTTGAAAATTTTAGCTGACTTTTTTTGGTCAATTTTTCGAAAAGTTTGTAAAATGTTTTTTTGCGTTTTTTGCTCAAAAATGTTTCTGTTGTTTCAAAAAACGATCAATTATGATGTTTACGATATAAAATTGGCAAAAAAACTAAAAAAAAACAATTTTACAACATTTTTCGAAAAATTGACCAAAAAAAAATCAGCTAAAATTTTCAAAAACAAATTTTTCTCACAGAAAATGGCTCTAAATGGAAGAAAATAATAAAAAAGACCATTTAAGTTCAAATTTGAAACAAAACGCTCAATTTTAAGGTATTTACAGCTCATTTGAATGTGCATTTTTGGCCAAAAAGTGTCATTTTTTCTCATATTTGGCTATTTTTTGAAACTATGGGACCCTGAGTTTTTGATCTCATTAGATAGGAAAAATCATTTTCTACAAGAATTCGTAAAATTTTTATACCGCCAAAGGGGGTTTTTCATTTGAAAATTATGAGAAATCAAATCCAATTTTCTATCTTCAACATTTTCATACTCAAAAGAAAATTTTTGAGCTTTGTTGTTAACAATAAAGTTGTAGAACAAAATGAGAGCTTTCTAATTATATACATATCTGCTCGTAGTTCGGAAAATGAGCAAAGTTATAACTGGTTAAAGTTGTTAGACAGAACGGGGAGCTCCCCCCGAACGCCGGGATACCTAGGGCACTATGATTCAACGCGACACGGACATCATCTCTTAAATCGCTATTCAATCCAAACTCTGAAAATATCGATTTTTTACACAATTTCCTGTGCAACCAGTTTTTTCTAGGATTTGAATGAACTGGCAACAAGTGTTCTCCTCAACCCGAAATTTGATTTGAAATTATTGAGCAGAGATATTTTGGGAGTGGCAAGTGCAGCAGTCATGGGCGGTGTAAGAAATTATGAGATTTTTTTCACGGACGCATGTCGAGATGTTTGCGAATGTGGAGAACAAGCGATTGTCATGGAATTGAGCTCACTGATTATTGAACAAGTCGAGATTTTGGAATATTGTTGTTGGGTTCATGCGAGCAAATGTGGTGGTGAAGGAGAAGGACGTCAAATAAATGATGCATTGGCTGATGCTTTTGACAAACATCGCGAATATGTTGAAGGAAATTTCGGAAAGATTCGATCCAAATTGCCTCCGAATGCGACGATTAGGCTGTCGAATTCACATGAAATGGACTCGGGATCCACGATTGCGGAGATTAGGTAAGATTTTTATAATTCATAATTTGTTTGGGAGAAAAATAAACATTTTGTTTTAAATTTTCTGATTGCGAAGATTTTTTCCAGAAAAATATTTCCCATCAAGCTTTTTTCAAAAGCGTTCAAATAAATTATTATAATCTCTTGAAAATGTTGCCCGATTAAAAAATGTACTGATTTTCAGCGGAATGTCAACTTTGAAATCGACACGTGCCCTGGGAAGTGCAATGGCAAGTTTATTGTCATCGAATAAAAGAACCAGTGGGAATAATTCACCGTCGGCCATAACGTGAGGATTGGAATCTGAAAATATGAGGTTTTTGTGAAAATTATTGTTTTTCAGCACTCGATCCGCGCCATCATTTGATAATTTGTCATCAGCATTACGGTCGTCATTCGCAATGTCAAGATTGTCGTCTTCGAGTAAACCACCGCCATCGTCTCCTGTACCTACTGTGACTCCGAGTTCTGAAGGTTAGTTGCAGTGAATTTTTCTTAAGATTTGAATTTAAATGTCACAATAAAAAATTGTTTTAAAAACAGCGATATTTATTTTAATTAAGATTCCTAGTCCATGAGAGGTGCGAAAATTTAATTGCAAGCAAAAAAAAAGTACCCTTGTGATCAAAACTAACAATCAGGAAAAAACTTGCCAAAATTAAGAATAAGCCAACTTTTTGCAGGTATTCGTCTCCGTACCCATCACCCCCACATTTCATCAACCAGTTCACTAATGCATAGTTCTGTTGCCCCGCCTCTTCCTCCAAGAGTCGATGATGATCCGAACCGAACTTTAAAACGAAATAAATAGTTAGGATTTCAGTCGATTGTTCACTTAATATTATTAAAATTTGTGCATTTCTTACAGGTTTTAGCTCACATCTCACTTTTCCTTTTCCCTTTTGAGAACGCAGAATATACGGTTTTATTATTTTTTTTTTGCAACTTTAGATTTTTTTAAATTTCTAGTCATTTGTTTGTCGTCCCGTGACCTTACCTGACCTTTCCCTTTTTCCAAATCATAATTCGTGTTTTTATCAATTTTTAAATTTATTTTGCAACGAAATTTTATTAAGAACGGAATTTTTCTATAGAAAAAATAAATGAGTCGATCCATGTAAGTGGGGGGCTTTTGGAAGAAGGAAAATATTATAATTTTTCACAGAATGTCGAGAAGAAAAAACACAAGGCCAAAAAAATCGGATACGAAATTAGTACAAGGAAAAAATGTTACAAAAAGCAGAGAAAGAAAAGATACGAAGCAACCGAAGAAAAAAGAGAAAAAAGCAGCAAGTCCAGCTGATACAAAAACCAAATCTTCTGATGAAAGGTCAAGAAAGAGTTTGATTAAGCCGGTGGTGACACCGACAAATGTGATGCCGACAAAAACTATCAAAAAAGCGGAGAAGAAGCCTGAAATAGAGGCGACGAAGAATTATTTCAAATCAGTGGTGTTGTCGAAGAAATCTGTTAAGCCGCCGGTGGTTGCGGTTGGTGTTTAATATGGAATTATATTTATTCAAATGGGAATACTTTAACACAAACATATTTCAGCTCAAATCCCACTATGATGTGATGCCAGAAAAACCGAAAAGGATAAGGGAGAGGAAAGGAAAACGAGCAGTTAAAGAGCCAACGGTACGTTTCAATCAATTCTTGGATGTATTATTAGAATGCATATTTTGATTAATTTTTTTTGTTTTTTACCGAAAATTGATTAAATTCGAAATAATTATGTCAAATTTCAAAGAAAAATAGTTAGTCACTTCACTTCAACGATTCAAATAATATCTATTGACATGAAAAGACTCACAGAGTGCAGTATCAGTTCGAACCAGGGATGGGCGGGAAATTTCCCTTCCCGAAAATTTCCCGAAAAGTTTCGGGAAATTTTTTAAATAGAAAAAATAGAAAAACATAAAGAAAATCAAAAATTCGAAAAGATCAAGCTCAAAAATAAACGAAACTTTACTGAAATTGATTAATATGTGTTCCGTAGTCTCAAATATGAAAACTTAACGTTTTTCTTTTTTTTTAGCGCATTTATGCGATCTGAAAAAAGTGAGTTTTATTCAAAATCTTGCGTTGATTCCTGTTTTATCCTTTAGTTTTTATCGTTGGACGTTTATTAACTCTGAAAACTTAGAAAAATCGATAAAATCAGTGTTTGCAGTTAAATTTTCGAATTTCCCAAAATTTCCCGGTATTTCCCAGTATTTGGAACCGGGAAAAACGTTTCCCGAAAAATTTCCCGAAAGGTCTTTCCCGCCCATCCCTGGTCCGAACGTCGTGATTGATACCCTTTTCAGCCCCTTCATTCCTTTTCTCAAGAGATCTCCGCCATCGCGGACGATTTTAGTAATATTGGTAACAACGAGAACGACGGTCAACTATTTGACGAAATGGGAAATCCGTTTTGGACAAAGGTTCTGTTTGATCCAGAGGAATGTGAGAAAGAAGGAATCGAGATGGAAGGAAGGCTCACTTCAGAGCATGTGCTGCAATATTTGGAAGGGATTTTAGTGTTGGTGCCGCCACCGCAAGAAAGGTGAGTAGATATGAAGGGAAGGAAAAGTCTGACAAGCAGGTGTCAATTCGAGAGAAATTTCAAATTTTTAAGGGCGAAAAAAACAAGATGGGATAAACCTTTTTTCAAAAAAAAACTTTGATTTTGAATTTGAATTAATTCAATAATTTCAAGAAAGTACTAGTATTTTTCATTATTTCTAGTTGCCATTTCACATTTTCTCCCGAATTAGGTTTCTCTCGAATTGACACCTGCTCGAAATTCCGTTCTTTAAAAACATGAAGGACCGCGTAGTCATCATCATGTTTTCAAAATTTCCTTTTTAAAAAATCTGAAGAAGTGAATAACTAAATTCAACTGATGTAGTTTCTAAAGGTTCTCACACAATAAAATGCAATTCAGGCCGCTAATGGACAACACAGAAAAACTTGAAAAGCTTAAAGAGAGAGATGACGTGTATTTCTACGAAGATGCTATAGTTTTGCACACTTTGAAGAATATAATCGACAGTCGAGATGTGGTTCAAAGGTGTATGTCTGCTGATTCTGCAGAGAAGCCAAAACCCAAACCGTCGAATGTATCACAAATGGCCAATGTCGATGCCGTGAGTAAGTTGGAATTTTTTTTTGAGTTAAAAAAATCAAAGGCTTTTTTTTAATTCGAAAACTGAAATTATTATTTTCAGGCAGTGTCTACGTAACTTCGGATCCGGTCAGATTTCGGCTGAAAAATACGAAAAATTATACTTATGATGTGAGTTTTTTTTTATTGCAAGAAAAATTGGAATTTCAGAGATCTTAAAGAATAATTGAGAATTATTTTACAATTTTCACAATTTCCGTCAGCTGTTAAAATTATAAGAAAGAAAATCTTTAAAGAAATGAATTCAAAAAGGCTCCAAAAATTCAAAAATTGAATATTTTTTCAGCGTAAAAATCCAATGCACACAATCCGTTTAAAACGGACAAGCATAACTTCGGAAGAGCTGACAACAACTAAAAACACTGTTGATGAAGATGTTACGAGGAACCGGCGAAATTATACCAAAACATCTTGAAAAATAAAAATGTTGAATTAATTTGAGCTGAGAATGGAAAATTTTAAAAATTGAGTTTTATGTAAAGAAAAAAACATTGATTATCAGAAAAAACAGATGGAACAAATAAACATTGAAGAAAAGGATAAAATAATTAATTATTTTGAAAAAATGAATGAGACAAACGTTGGCGCGAAATCGTGGTTGAGGTATTGAAATTCAATTTTTTTGGCTTTTCAATCACGATTCTTAAATGAAAATGAAACAATAAGATTTTCCCACAATTATAACCCAAGTCTCGAGCACAAATGTGGTTTGCTCTTCCTCACATGATTCTCAATCGTTTCCCACATATGACTAAACTTTGCCTTATCCGTGTGTCTTTTGGTCACCGATACGCCAATTTTGTGCACACTCCAATTTTTAACTTGTCCTGATGGTTTATCATTGTCAAAATGAAGATGAAATGCTGGAATATTGGTGAAAATGTCAGTTGGATTTCCGTTCCATTTCCAGCCTTTGAATTGCCATGCAACACCCTGAAAATTTGAATATTAAAAATTTTAAAAAAAAACAAACAATTGAGATCTAAATTTTAATTTGAAAAAATAACTTTAACGCCAAGTACTTTCAAATTAGACTAAATTTCATTATTAATAGAAATGTTATTTTAAAGAAATCTTGAACATATCGGCAATTAGTAAATCCCGAAATTTGCAAAAAAATAATTTTCTGTTTGTCAGCTATTTTTTGTTTAAATTTAAAAAAAAAAGAACCAAATTTCTTACCATCACAAAAACCGCAATAACCCTATCCCAATCATCATTTGGCAATTTTTCAGCATTGTCAATAATTCGAACATTGACTGGAAATGTTTAAAATGTTTTCCGCCTTTAAGAAAAAACAACTTACAAGTCTGTCCATTTTTTATTCTTTGAATGACCAGATCAGACGGTTTCTTATTACTTTCAGCTCTCCTGCTATCAGATTTCACAAAATTTAAGTTCTGAAAATTTGATAAATTCATTATTATGGTAAATATACAAATAATATATGAATGGACTAAATACCAACCTGCAGAATATCTCTTGCATTATACATATTAATCATAGTGTTCAACGCAGCTGGAACCACAACAATTGGGGTTCTAGACTGCCGTTTGTTGCTAGAACTATTTTGTTGGGTGCTCAATGGTTTCTTATTGTTTGTTGCTCGGTTTTGATCAGGCTGCGCAGTCTCTGAAAAATTTCATGAAACGGGAGATTATTTTTCTTTTAAAGACATTCATTGTTTTTGCATTTTTCCCCATTTATTTCTAAAACTTACTGCTCAATCCTGCACCCTGTTTCAAAGCATGTAAATTCGATCCAATGAATGACATTTCTGTTTGAATTTCGTGTGATTTGTCCTAAAAACTTCATTTTCATTCAAATGTCTAATTTTAGTTGTTTCCCTACATGTGAAAAAGTTTCCTGCGCATATCTCGAATATCCACTTCTTTGTTGTTGCTGCTGATGGCCGTGCCCATGATTGGTAGAGGCATGAATCGCCGCAACCTTTTCCTTTTTCTCGTTAATATCCCATTGACGCTGAAACCCGGAAAAATAATGTTTTCTGAAGAAAATTCGTACCTGAGCAGCTTGCACAATATCCACAATTCCAGACAAGTCACGATTTCCTAACATGACATTTTCTCGATTTTTGTGCACTCGAACACGTGGTATTTCTTTGGCGGTTGATACAGCTGATCCACTGGCTACTGTTTCACTGGAAAAGATTCTCATGAGATGAAAGATTCTCATGAGATGCATATCGTTTTTTTTTTTCAACTTACTCAGTTGCCACAATATTCTTCTTCTGATGCATTTGCCGTTTTCTTCTCATTTCTGCAATACGATCCACCGTTAGATTCTCATTCAAAGCTCGAACTTCGACATGTGCTGTCTTTTGTTGTTCTCTATAAATTTCAAAAAATTAGAGAATTTCCACAAAATAGACGTACTCATAAGCATCATCATCCAATCTCGGGCGTTTCGACTCAGGCTCACTCGACAAAATAGACTTTAGCGAGATTGGCGGTCTTGATGGCACTAGATTCGCATTCATCGGCAATCCATCTCTTTTTCCTTCCAAATATTCCTGCACCATTTTCCTGTCGATTCTTGTAATTGCTCGAACATCTTTCGAAGCCGCTTCTTTTACGTAAACTCCGTGTCCAAGTGCCAAACATTTATAGAACAGATATAATGCTTCAAGCGTGTAATATTCTTCAGTTTTACCATAAATCTGTAGAAAAAAATATTGGTTCGGTAAGAAAATCTAGGATCATTACCGGAATACAAGTCAACACATTTTTCGGATAAGCATTGTCTCCAAAAGCGTAGTAGGATTCACCATTCTGATTAAATTTTGTTTTTCGAGTTTTCTGTAAGTCTACTCACATATTCTACTTCCTGAAATGATAACTCTTTCAGAGCGTACTTTCGGAGCGCTTCCAATGGATCCATACCTAAAATTAATAATTAATTTAATAAATTCCTAATTGTAAGGCAAAATACAAAATATAATGGCTTTAAGAACGTGATGATCTCAAAAATGAACATTTACAATCCGAGCGTCTAATTGTTAAAAAAGGAGAAAACCGAGAATAAGATGGAAAAACGAAAAAGAAACACACCTACTTTGAAAAAAAAAATCGACTCCTCCACGAGAACAATAAATGATTTGTTATTCTAGGCCTTATTGGTAAAAAGTTAGTCCCCAATTTTTTGTTTTTGACCGGCCGTTTCATTTTTAGATTAAAAACATACAATTTTCACAGTGTTTCATCTTTAAAATACATTTTTCAGGTTCAACCATGTCCTTGGCATTAAAGAGCACCATTGCTACCGCTCGTCTTCAAATTAGAAGCGCTAGCTTCCAATCTATTCCAACCAACGCTGGAAAGGTGATAATTATTGATTTTCCATCAAAAATGTAATTTTAATATTCTTTAGACTCCACCAACTCTTGAACAATTTGATCCTCTCAACCCAGGAGAGTGGCAACTCGGGGTAATTTTTAAAACAATATTTTTTGAATGCGTTTTTTGTTTTAGGCTGGAGGAAAGATTCTCCCACGTCTCCCAGAAGGAACCAAGGTTGGAAACCTTGTTATGGGCAAGTACGGACTCTATGATCCAGTCCTCAGAAAAAGAGTTGATACTTATGCTGTAATATTGATTTCTTTGTGTAATATCCGAAAGAAGTAATTTCAGAACGCTCTTCTAGCTGGAAAAAAATCAGAAGAAGCCGGGCCATTTGACGCCGCCGTCGCTAACATTGCCAAAGCTCTTGGTACGGTTTTTATAAAATTAAAAAAAAAACGTTGGAAGTTTCCAGCTTACATTAGCTTTGTCATCGCTATCTACAACCTTCTCTCATTGGTAAACGGAAAGCCACTTCCACCACTTAGTCACGTCAAGGCTCCAGGATCATAAGAGTCACGAGGACTCACGATTCATAGGCTAAAAAATCCAAACGAAAATTTTTGTTTTTTCAACATGTTTCGAAAAAAAAAGTTTTCTCGATAATGAATTGTTTTTATTTTCAAAATTAACAAAAAATAATGGAAATGATAATTTATCGCCGAGTTCCATCTTCGAAGAACACTCCTCCATCGATGGCACAATATTTCGGGCAGATTCCCTTCTCTCCCTTTGATCCAGGTGGTCCTGCAGGTCCTGGTGCTCCAGGCTTTCCGTCTGCACCTGGTGCTCCAGGATTTCCAGCAGGTCCTTTTGGTCCTGGACTTCCTGGACCTCCTGGGTTTCCTGGTTGTCCATCTGGTCCTGGTGGCCCCGGTGGACCCGATGGTCCAGCTGGTCCTGGCTCTCCTGGAATGAGCGGCTCTGATGGAGCATCATCACCTGGTTTTCCTGGTTCTCCTGGTGCTCCCGGTGCTCCTGGTGTTCCTGGGGGTCCTTTCGGTCCTGGTTCTCCTGGTGGCGCATCTCCTCCCGGATTTCCAGGTGTTCCATTTGCGCCAGCATCTCCTTGTGGTCCTGGTGGTCCTGGTGGTCCGGCTGGTCCTTCTGGACAAGGTTTACATGGCGGTGGAGTGATTGGCTCACATGGTTGAACTGGTGGTTTTCCCGGGTTTCCTGGAAGTCCAGGCGCTCCTGGCTTTCCAGGTTTTCCTGGGTTTCCTGGTTGTCCGGCTGGTCCAGCAGGACCTGGAAGGCAACACGCCTCGCAATTTCCGCCACCACCGCCTCCACCGTGAACTGCCGCGTCGGCGTAGGCTTGACGTGCTGTTCTGTTTCTGGCAGGCTCCAAAGCTGTTTTTAAAGTTTTTACTTCAGCCCAAATGTCTTTGGCGCTTCCCTGAAATTTTGATTCTTTTAAATAAGACGCCGATAAGTGACTTACCCTGCAGTACACAATTTCATTGTGCATAGTTCTTTTCACATGGTGAACATAATTGTAGACCATAGGTAAAGTGACACATACCTGAAAATTTTTAATTTTCGCTTTATTTAAAAAATGTTACAGATTTATTGAATTTTATACAACTTAGAGTTAAACAATTTTTGTCACATATAGAAAGAATATTTTAAAAATTAGAAAATCAAAATCTTGAATTTGTTTATTTTACTTTTTTTTGAGAATCGAAAAACAAATTCAAAAATTATCTGATAAAAAGTTCGACAAATACAGAAAAGAAAGAAAGATTAAATGTTCTAAAAAAAATTCAAAAACATTCTCACCGAAAGAACAGCAACTACCGAAAAGCTGACTGCCGAGTAGGCAACAAAGCGGTATGCTTTCATCTGAAAAATTTCAATAGATTGTTTAAAAAACGAGGAATAAGAAGCGATACCCGATTCTTAATCTCTTGCACTTCCATATTTCAGTCAAAAAATAAACTAACTCATACCAACGGTCCTCATTCTTTATATACCAAAGTTCGTCTAAGCACCGCCTCATTTTTTCCTGCTGCTTCTTTATAACACAATATATTTATTCAATTGACTGTGAAAGTAGGAGGATGATGAAGTCATCTTCATCCTCATCTTCCGAAAAAAACTAGTTATTGTATTTATTTATATATTTGGTTTACATGTGTCGTCGTCGTCGTCCCAAAAATGGAAGAAGTGGTGACGAAAATTGTGGCAATTAGCTTTCGGAAAGGCGACAAAAAAATGTATAAAAACAATGTTCTAAAGTGGTTTCTTCTAAAGAAATCTACAAATAATTTAGATTTATTCGGCACTAATTAAAATTAATGCGTTCACTTTTTCTCCTCTTTAATTTATACATATTTTAAGTATTTAGACAGATTTACTCCAAAACATTTTTAAAGTATTGGTGTCATTTTAATTTTATTCAGAATTTATCATGTTACATTGTATTTATTTTATAGTGTTGAAAAATAACGGTTTGAATTTCTGAATTTCAAAACATTTTTCCAAAATCGAAAATTCTTTAAAAAAAAACTAAAATTTAGCCTTTGCTGGCACATTGTCTTTTAACCGATGAACTTTAGCGATTTTCAATAATCGCCAAAATAACTCGATAGGAAATCACTACAATTGAAAAAATCTTTTCCATTTTCTAACCAATTTTTACTTCAATATAATCCTTCATAATTAATTATGTATAAGTACTTTTGAAAAAACCAGCTACATAACAAAAATCTACTTCGGGATCATCGTCATCATCATCCACTTTTATTCACAATCTCCACAAAAAATCTACGAGGGAAAAATAACGAATAACATTTATAATATATACATTTTGCTGAGAAAAAGCTAAAGAAAAACCGGAAGTTATATTCACATTATTGTGTATTACAAAGAAAAGTGGATGATAACTAGTGAGTGGTAAAAGCAATAATAATAAGTAATAGGAAGAAATATATTTCTGTGCGAATCTGGATAAAATATATTGAATAGACTTGTCCGAAATTTCCTTTTTTTACAGTAGATGTTGGCACTTGACTTATTTCTCAAATCGAGATTTTTCAAGAAAAACTTGGGGAACGTGTGGAAGAACTCGAGAACTGTCAAAAAATCGGAAAATAGAGAAAACTTGGAAAATGCTTATAAATCTTGATTTTCATGTTTCAGAAACTTGCGTCGTATGCTTATCAGTTTTTAGATTCTCTTTAAAAACGTTTTTTTGAATGAAAGTCTAGTTTTCCAGCTCAGCTCTCAACAGTATGGCAAACGACATTTTTGGCTGAAAATATTTTCAAATTCTCCAAAAAAGTTAAATTTGAAACCGGATCCACCTGGACCCGGAAACGTGTGGGATGCAGAATCACTTAATAAAAAGCATTTTATCGATTCAAATAAAAATACAAAAACGAAAAAATGAAACAAAACGAGTCTTCTCAACGGTATTCCCCATTAAAATTTTTGAGAGAATCAACAACAATAAAATATATGTAATAACTTAAGTAAAAAATAAAAAAAGAAGAGAAATGGATAAAAAGACCGGAAAGGTATTTTTAGTTGTTTGGATTGTAAGATGGTGAACTTGGGCTGTACGTTGGCGACGACGGCGAATATTGCGGCGAGGATGGACTGTATTGCGGCGACGTCGGAGAATACTGAAATAAAATTTTTTGGGCTCCGAACTGAACAAAATAATAAATAGGTTGACAAGAAGTCAACCTTTTAAATTTGAGAGCAATAAATTTATAAAACATAGCTCATAAAACTTACAGTCGATGGCGACGGACCATCCAAGCCAGCTGGTGAGCTCGGAGTATACTGCGGCGATGTTGGTGAATACTGAAATTTTAAATTAAATTGATTAAGCACCCCCCCCCCCAAAAACATACCTGTGGAGAGCTCGGTGTGTACATGGGCGACGTTGGACTATAAGTCGGTGAGCTTGGCGAATATCCAGGCGATCCCATTCCTCTCGGTGACATCGGTGAATACGTCGGACTTGTCGGCGAATATTGTGGACTTGATGGACTGTATTGCGGCGATGTTGGCGAGTATTGCGGAGATGTCGGCGAATACGTCGGACTGGTCGGCGAATACTGCGGAGAAGTTGGCGAGTATCCAGCTGGTGATGTCGGAGAATACGTTGGACTCGTTGGAGAATACGTTGGCGAAGTTGGAGAATACGTAGGGGACGTCGGAGAATATGTCGGTGATGTTGGTGAATATGTTGGAGAGGTCGGCGAATAAGTCGGAGATGTTGGCGAATATCGTGGACTAGCCGGTGTGTAAGAAGGTGACGTTGGAGAATACGATGGCGATGTTGGAGAATATGATGGTGATGTTGGTGAATAAGAAGGTGACGTCGGTGAATAACTCGGAGATGTTGGAGAATACGACGGCGACGTTGGCGAATACGATGGGGACGTCGGTGAATAGCCTGAAAAATTCAAACAATTTTATTTCGCTGATAGTTTCCGGAAAACTGAAGTTGTAAATAAACGTACTCGGACTTGTCGGTGAATAAGACGGCGAAATTGGAGACTGTCCCGCAGCCGGTGAAGTCGGTGAGTATGTTGGACTTGTCGGTGAATATCTTGGTGATGTCATAGAAGAATATTGAGGCGAAGATGGTGAATAACCAGCACCTGGTGACATTCCACCATACGACGGTGTTCTTGGCGACAACGCTCCTAACGGATCACCTGGTGACGCTGGCGACCATCCACCATCGTTAAATGGTGAAGTTCCGCCATCATTTCCAGCCGGCGAGAATCCTGCACTTGGTGACATTCCACTTCCAGCTCCAGTTGGTGACCAAGATGCTCCTGCATACGATGGAGTGATTCCAGAGCTCCATGGCGAGTGAGCCGGTGAGAATTCACGGCTGAAAATAGAAGAATAAATTTATTAAAATATTTTTGAATGATACCTATTCGGGCTAGCCGCGGCCCCACCGTAGAATCCACCACCCATCACAATATTCTGCGGAATTTCCATACCGAATTTACATTTCTCCGCGTCAAGGACCAAATCAAAGCATCCAGTACCACAACGAGCCAACTGTCCGAGCATAATATTTTCGGATACTCCTTTCACTGGATCAACTTCTGCATGGATAGCCGCTTCCATCAAAATATCAACAGTTTCTTCGAATGAACATCTCATCAATGCTCCAACTTCTTGTCTATTGATTCCGTGTCTTGTAATTGCCATCAAATGTCCTTTTGCAGTCATTACATCACAAAGCAACGCCAAATGCCGATAATTGACATACGAACCGTCGAAAGAAATAACATTGTCCATTTCTCTCTCAATCGCTTTTCGAACCGCTTCAATTCCAAGAACTGCGAAAATTTCACAAATATCGTTAGACGATGTTCGAACCGGATCAATCTGTCGTTCTGAAAGAACGCGAAGCAATGCAGTTCCATCAGTTTCCAAAATCCATTCAGTGATTGCCTTGAATCCTCCTTCCGGTGTGATAACAATTCTCTTCTTATCATCCGTATTCGGCTGATTCATATAAACCTTCGCAATTTGTGGAATTCCTTGAAGTGTCAAGTCCGCCAACATATTTGCTTCAATACATCTCAAAAACACATCATCCTCCATTTTTTCAACATTTTCCTCTTGCGCCTCTCCCGACTTATCCTCTCCAGCTATTCTCAAACGGAATACCAACTTCTCAGCGTTGTCATCGGTATAAATAGTGTGAACATCGTTTCCAAATCCACTTTGAATTCTTTCCGCTATAGTTTCCATTGTCAATTTCTTATCTGTCATTCTCTTTCGATCCAATTCAATACGCAACAACCAAGGCGATGTTCTGTCCAAATCGGTGTCCGGCATTTCGTAGAAAATTGAAACCCATTCTTCATCTTCTCCAATAACCGTGTTTTTCGGGTCTGGATCGTAGTAAATTGCAGTATTGGCAGTTACCTGACAAAAGATTAGCTTTGAGCAAGAATTTTAAATAAAAACAAGTACCTTCTTCAAAGTTGTGTGCTCCAACTTACACAAAACATCCTTCGCCTTTTCAGCATCTTTTGCTGCAGCTCCTGTCAAGAACACAGTCAAAGATGGCGTTTTCAATTGTTTTGAAACATTGATAATTTCTTTCAAACGTGGTACTCCAAGTGTTACGTTTTTAGCAGACACTCCAGCATAATGGAAAGTGTTCAATGTCATCTGAGTAGCCGGTTCTCCGAGAGATTGGGCAGCCAAAGCTCCAACCATTTCACCAGGTTGTGCAATTGCTTGCATGAATCTTGACTCAACTTCTCCCAGCAACCAATCAAACGCTTCTGTGTTTAATTTTGAGGATGAGCATAATTTCTTTGTGCAAAGTGTCGATCTCAACAATATATTCATCAAAAGTGTCGCATTATACTGCGCCTGCTTCGAAATATCATCATCACCGCACACAATCACCAGTTTCTTTGACAATTCACGAATGCCTTCAATCGCGTGCAACGGTGACAAATTCACAGGTTTCCTCAAATCCACTTTGAAAATCTTTTGAGCATTCCAAATAAGTCTTTGAAGATTACAAGGAAGCACAATCTTTGCATCACCCTTTGGGAAGATTTTTCGAAGTAATCTTCGATCTTCTTCCAATTGTGTCCATTCTGATTCAACCAGTTCAATGGCGTCTTGCGATTCTTGCAACTCTCGAATAACATCTTCAGAATATGATTTCCTCATGAATTTTTCATCGGTAAGGTCCGTCTGAAACAGATATTTCAATACATTTTAAAAGGTTTGCAACTTACTCTGAAATCTCTTTCAAAAACTGCATTATTCGGTTTCATGGTTGGCATACTTTGATTCTCAACCCACATACCATCAAGTCCATCTTCTCCATATCTCAACTGAACCATTTGTGCCAACGAGTTTCTAACAGTTCCATCATACATAACCATAACACTCTCCATAGCTTTGATCAAACGACGTTGGATATATCCCGTTTCTGCAGTCTTGACAGCAGTATCGATAAGACCTTCACGACCTCCCATAGCGTGGAAGAAGAATTCTGATGGTGTCAATCCGGCAAGGTATGAATTTTCGACGAAACTGAGAATAACATATTTTAAGATAATTTTTCAAACCACTGATATACCCCTTAGATTCCGGTCCATAATCATCTTTAATGAAATGGGGCAATGTACGATGCCTAAAACCGAATGGAATACGCTTTCCTTCAACGTTCTGTTGTCCTACACAAGCAATAACCTTAAATTAACGTTATCAAATTTTTCGATAATAAATGTTAAAACCTGTGAGATATTAATTTTCGACCCCTTTGATCCGGACACGACCATTGACTTGAAATTGTTGAATTCTGACAAACTTTTCTGTGCGGATGAACCGGTACGATCACGAGCGTCGTTCAAAATTTGATTGACTTGGTTTTCGAACGTTTGACGTAGTGTATTACCAGGAGTAGGCTCCAATTCATCGTTGTGGGCTCTAAAAGTTAAAATTTAAAAACGCAATCGAAATAAAGAGGAGTTTGTTTAAAAATAAGCTTACTTTTCAATAACATCAACGACATCCTGTTTAGCCTTACGAATAGTCGACTGAATATCCATATAAGTCTGATGATCAGCAATAGTATCTCCGATTCCAATAGTATGACCCTCTCGAATCAACCACGCATTGATGACCGTCTGAATATGTGAATACAGCTGTGCAGCAACTTCATGTCCCATCTCCAAAGCAACAACATGCAACAAATTTCCAGCGGATCTTCCAACTGTTTTCGAGCAAACAATTCCTGACAACAACTCTCCATGCTCAATTATCACTTTTGTATCTCCTGGAGAAATCCATTTATAAGGTCCATTATCCTCATCATCCGGATGTGTACTATGCGTACGCATAACATTCACATTTCCAGGAATAATCAATGAAAATACTTGTTTTCCTGTCCATAATGGCTGTGGTTTCAGAATCGCAGGCTGTGGAACTTTTCCATCCCAAATTGGAAGATACATCAACAAATCCATCATAGTTGGCCAATCAATGAACACATCCCTTTTGGTCATCATTCTGACAGCACAAAGAGTATCCTGTACAATACCCATTACTGGTTTGTTCGCTTGTGGGGTGATCAATTGTCTAAAATTGGATAATTATTTAATGATTCATTAAAAAATGTTCAAAATACCTCGGTACCATGCAAATTTCTTCAATTTCAGCACGTGTCTCAAGCGATTGTGGTAAATGAAGATTCATTTCATCTCCGTCGAAATCGGCATTGTATGGAGTGGTTACAGAAAGATTCATACGGAATGTAGACCATGGAAGAATTTTAACTCTGTGACCCATCATAGACATTTTGTGAAGTGTTGGCTGACGATTGAAAACAATAATATCTCCGTCTTTCATGTGTCGTTCAACTCTTTAAAAATTGAGATTTTTATTTCAAAAAATTATGAATATTCAATTTTTCTTACCTATATCCTGGCTGCAAATGCAAATCCGCCGCTCTCGGATGATATCTCAAATCCACTCTTGCTCCATTTTCTCGAATGATATACTTTGCTCCGGGATATTGCGTATCACCTCGATTGACCAAGTCTTGCAATTTATCAACATTGAATGGTGTGACGATCTCCGGGAAAGTCAAATTCTGAGCGATTGTTCGTGGCACTCCAACAGTGTCAATTGGCAAGTTTGGATCGGCTGTGATAACTGTACGTGCTGAGAAATCCACACGTTTACCCATCAAATTTCCACGAATTCGACCTTCCTTTCCCTTCAGACGCTGTTTGATGGATTTCAGCGGTCTTCCACCTTTTTGTGTGGCAGTTGGGAGCCCGGGGATGCAATTGTCGACGAGAGTAGCCACGTGGTACTGAAGAAGACGGACATCGTCTGCGAGAACGTGGGCAGCAGCACCGTTGGCTTCGTTTCTGAAACTCTAGGTTTGACCGTGAAGAATTTTAGTTTTTACCTTTGTAATTGTTGATTTGTTTTGATAATATCTGACAACTTGTGAGTCAAATCGTCTTGATTTTTTGCTGATCCAAATGTGACAACAGCTGGACGAACAGCAAGTGGTGGAACTGGCAAAACTGTACAAATCATCCATTCCGGCCTCGCAAATTGTGCGCTCATTCCAATAACTTTAATATCTTCGTCTGTAATTTGGCGGAAAACCTCTAAAACTCGTTCAGCTGTCAATGTTATCTTCCTTTCTTGTGTATCTTCATTCAAGTTCTTTTTCCATTCAGCATTGATATCAATTCCCACTCTTCGATAGGATGGCTGATATCTTCCACATCCGCTTGGAATTTTCTTTCCTTCTGACATTGGATCATCCTGATCTTCCTGTTGTTCATCCTTCTCTCCGGCTCCTTCACACACTGACTTCGATTTGCACAAATCATAAATCAGCCCGATTCGTTTTCTTGGATTTCCTTGTGTTTTCCGCAGAACATCTCTTACTTTTGGATTCGATTTATCGATCAAAAGTTTACCACAATAGAAACAAACACATCGAAGAACTTTCAGTGTTTTTGTAAGAAATCCAATATGAAAAACTGGTTTAGCGAGTTCGAGATGACCGAAATGTCCGGGACAATCAGAAAGATTTCCAGCACACGTCATGCATCTTCCCCTCCGGTCCATAACTCCTTGTCGCGGATCCATTAAACCTCCCAATTTTGGCTTTCCATTTTCGTATATTTCTGGGAATTCAATATGAGCCACTGACATGCGTTTCTAAAAGATGAAAATATATTCCCAATAAATAAGAAATAAAGAGAATATTTACAATTTCCTCCGGTCCAAGAATACCAAACTGAACCCGTCGCACATCTCGCAGGGGTGCTTGAAAATCGACACCGACTAGAGCCATCTGAAAAAACGATAATATATCAAATTTTCCCACGTTTACAAACGAACATTTTACTTCAAAACGGCTTTGTTCTTATCTTTATCGGTACTTTTCCAATCTGTAAACTAAATTTTTTGTAGATGTGATAATAATTAATCAATACATTTCGCAATTGTTCTTGCAATATCGTGAAAATTTTTAAAAAATTAATTTAATCGACATAAAGCCCAGCAGAATGTATTTTTTTCGGGAAAAAAATGATTTCACTATATACTATTCAGTCACTATTTTAATTTTGCTCACTTTATTTCAGATCTCTTTTTGAAATAATAATGAAAAGAGGTAAAACAGTGAAAAACGACGAGCAAAGCGACAATTCGAATAAAAACGAGACAGCGTGCTAATGGAGGAGGGAAACCGTTCGCTTCGAGACGCCAGTGGTTCATAAGTGTGTGTGCCTTTGAATCAATTGGCGGCTTTTTGAAAATTGTTATCCTAGGCTTCTTTGTTCTGCATGCAGAATATTTGACACCTACCCTATTTTATTAAATATCAATTTTAAGAATAGCGACTTTACGGAAGCGTAATATTTTTCTGTGTAGACGTGTAAAATGGTAATGGATAATGCAAAATTAAAAAAACTGGTTATTTCTAGAAAATTTCAAAGATCCGATTAAGTGAGCATGGATGAAAATTTAAAAAAAAACACACAAAGTGTCACTTTTTAACAGACATTAATCATGTTTCAACAGCCTAGACCAGTAAAAGCGATGCCAGTTCAGAGACAACAACCAATTGCTATTCCTAATGCGGTACCTGCCATGCCAATGGTTATAGTGGTAGGAAGAATAAACATTTTTTATAAGAACCATACCAAAAACTATTCAGAATCTTCCAATGATAATTCAATGTGACGCAATTCAAGCATTCTCTTCAATGAACTGTTTTGTGATTGTTCAATGTTTTGAAGCTTTGGAAGCTTTTACAGGAATTGAGACACCAAATCGATATGTTGTACATGATGCTTATATGAGACCTGTGAGATTTAAATCTGGATGATGATTATTTTAAAAATACACCAAAGATTCTATATTTTCAATTTTGTTTCTCTCGTGGCCGAGTTCTGGTGTCTAGTCCAGAAAGAAAAGAAAACCAATTTTGAAAATAAAGAAACTAGAAACTCAGTGATCTTCTAAAATTAATATTAACTCAGGGGAATAACGGCTCGTAAACGGCTCGCGTGCCTCCAAAAAGCGGCTCGCGTGCCGTGTCAAAACGGCACGTCGAAGCACGCGTGCCGTTTACGAGCCGCTGTTTCGGCACGCGAGCCGTTTACGAGCCGATTTGGAGGCACGCGAGCCGTTTACGAGCCGAATTGGAGGCACGCGTGCCGTTTAAGAGCCGTTTGCTGGATTTTATTGGCGTGCAGTTGAAATTAGACTTAAAAACTGTATTTTGTGATTTGTTTGAATCAGTGCACACCGGCTCGGATATGCTCCCCCCCCCTTCCGAAAAATTATAAAATTTAGAATGAGAAAAAAATAACAAAAAGTATCTCGAGAGGCTAGTTGAAAAAATATTTTTTTAAAATTTAAAAAAAAAATCATCTATCGTCTGCGACGGGATAGCATAGCAATTTCTCGTAGCTTAGTGTGAGTTGTGTGAAGCAATGGCAGCGAGAAACACATCCTGGAACCGAACCTGCGACGACTTGACCTCCTGCTTGCTTGATGACGAGACGTTGAACCACTAGTGGGCTTGACTATACCTGAACATGTGAGCAAAGGGGGAAAGTGCGCTTATATGTGCGCTTGCGCCAGAGTTCCTTAAGAGTAGATATAGGAGAACTTGGATAATTATAACTATTGTTCTAGTAACTCGAATAGGCTCAAATTTTGAGAACTGATAGATTAAAACATGCTTAATCAATTAAATTAAGATTTGTTTGACTTTCTTCAGTTATTTTTTGTTATTAATGTCTTTCTTATAGTGTTCGAAAAATAAATAATGAAACCGATAAATGCGAGATTGAAGCGAAAATGTTAATTATGCAGGACTAAGATGTATACTTCACTTTTTAAAAACAGAAACTTTTTTCGGTATAAACTCAAGCTTAAACATCCCCTTTGTTAACAAAATGAAATTTGACGTATTTTGTCTATTTTCAGCACGATAGGTTTTTCCTTTTTCGAGTTTCTTTTTGATTCTAGTACCTAATCTCATCCTATTTAGAAAATAAACAAACATTTCTTGGGTTGATATGGTTTTCCACTATAAAATTTTGAAAAACATGTATAAAAGAAACATGTATTATCATGTATCAAAGCTTTCTCCAAAAAGCGGGTTCACCCGCGTAGTCCGGAGACACACATTGGGGGGGGTTGGTTTGTTTTTTTGTGTTCACTGCTCTATGCGTTTACTCATCCATAAAGTTGCAGAGGGAGGTATAAATATTATATTCGGCCTAGGGCACCAAAAAGGTGGGGGAGACTGAAATTTTTCGAAAAATACAAAGTTACCCCGATTTGTAAAAGTCCCACGAATGCAATCGCAATGTGGTACAGAAGGGTTCTTATATTCAATAAGTTTCTTTATTACAACAATTTTCTCTAGACGACATCAAAAAATCCCGTTATTCCAAAAACAGTTTGTGTTGGGTGGGATCCCCACCGGGATTTGCGAGAGTTCATTTTCCAATCGGGTTACCCGGTGGGGATGCTGGCTTGGAAAATTGCCTCTTGCAAATCCCGGTGGGGATCCCGGTTCAACGCCCGAGTTCGTTTTCGAGTCCCATAAACTGGAGAAACAAATATGAAACTATATTACTTTCCAAAAGTTTTTAATTGGATAATCTTACCAAGAAATTGTGAGAATTTTAAGGCATTTCGGTTCCTTGACGATATATTTTGAAATAATGAAACACATTCAGAAAATAATTAAAATGTGAAAAAAAAACCATGGAAAAATAAGGATTTGCCACTTCGATGGGTCGTTAATGAATTGTGTAAATTTGACATTCAGGCACGCGTGCCGATTACGAGCCGTAGCGGCACGCGTGCCGATTACGAGCCGAAGTGGCGGCACGCATGCCGTTTCGCGCCGAAGTGGCGGCACGCGTGCCGTTTCGCAGCCATTCCGGCGTAAAATCGGCACGCGTGCCGATCATGCGGCGCGCGTGCCGATTACAAGCCGCCGAGGCACGCGTGCCGATTACGAGCCGAAGTGGCGGCACGCGAGCCGTTTGATGCCGATAATTCCCTGAGAAAAATTAGGGGTTCAATGAAAATGCCGTCGTTTCCAGAAGAAATATGTTTCAGTTACTCTACGCATTCGAAAACTCAAACATTTTTACGAGTCAGTTCTCAAAATCCGGTCATAATTTCAACATGATGCTTCACGATGTGTTCGGAAGACCATTTATGTTCGCTGGACGAAGAAATGGATGTTGTTCAGACAATTTACTCGTCGAGTATCCGCCTGGAAATATTGTATGTCAAGAATTTCATTTTTCCCCCCAAATCAAAATACCATGCATTTTTCAGCTAGGTTACGTTCAATGTGGACCGTGCTCCAGTTCATTCGACGCTTTTGTCGCTGGAACACGAGAGCACTTTCGAATCGAAACACCATGTTGTTTATCAGGTTGCTCAAACAAGAAATTTCCCATAATTGCATCTAATGGAAGTTTCATTGGAGCAATTGTTCGTCTTTATCCGGGATTTTTGATGGATAATATTTCTGACAACGACACTTATATCGTTCATTGTGAGGGTTATTTAAAGGCAGCTTGTCAGTTAAAAATATTCGAATTCAAAGTGAAAAATCAAAATTCGAATCAGAGTCCAGATGTACGAAACAACAATATCCACAATGTAGCCACTTTCAAATAATTGTGTTTCGCGCCAATTCGGCGCGCATTCAAATTAAGTTTTATTTTTCAACTTTATGCTCCTGCTGCGAGGCGTACATTTTTCGAAGTGATTTCGCATAGTACTAATGAGAGAAACCCCTAATTTTCGAAATTAAAATCTGGTCGCCTCAAATTAACTGATACACTGTCTTTAATGAAAATGAAAAAGTAAGGTTTTTTTCAGTTCCTCCCGACATGCCAGTACATTTGAAGCTCATCTTTTTAGCATCTGTGTTTTTGATTGTGAGTCTAAAACCGATTGTTTGATTATAATCAGTAATGAAAACAAAATTTCAGGACTTCACTTACTTTGAGAACTGATACTTGAGTTATTCTGTATTTTATTTATTGCATGAATAATCTTATGATTTTTAATTTAATTTAATAAAAATAGAAAAGAGAAGATTAAAATAAATGAAAGATAGTAACGAGCAGGTCGCAAGTTAAAGATAAGTTTTATATTGCTTATTCCCTGTCAATTGTTGTCTGAAATTTTCAGTAGCGCAATCTTTTTTCGTTTATTCGGTTTCATATTTTTAAACATGATTTTTCTTGTTGAATGATCTTTCAAAACGCTTTTTTTGTGGCCTGCTTATCGCATCTATTTTATCGTGCTATGAAATCTTTCTTACGTAAAAGCCATGCCTAGTTCTGATGCCGTAACAATTGAATTTGATTGTTTTCTTCCACCGTTAGGATTTGTTTGCCATTTTTTTTCAAATTCTATATACCTTATTGTTCGTTATGTCAGCTACAGCCACCATGATGAAACCGTTGTTGAGTGAGGATGAGCATATAGATATTGATGACTTTCAATTTTATTATAAGGCGAAGGGCTCAAATAAAATAGGTATGCGAATTTACTCATTTATATTCAAAAATGTAAGTGTTGTGCACAAATTTTGAGAATTAAATTGTTTGGACTTACACAAAATTTCGATTATGAAATAAAAAAGTATACTTATTAAACTGGTTTTGTACGTATCTTAAGATACAATGTCTGATTCGCGTTAAATCTAACACGTTAGTACGTGAGCAGATATGTATATTATTAAAAGGTTCACATTAAGTTTTACAACTTTATTTTTGATAACAAAACGAAAAAAAATGTTCAATACAGAAAATTAGATTTAGTTTTTAATGATTTTCAAATAGAAAAACCCATTTTTGTGTTGGTAAATTTTATGAATTCCTGTTGAAAATTATATTTCTTATTTATCGAATTATATGTATATGGAACATCAAAAACTGAGGGACCATATTTCTAAAAAATAGCCAAACATGCGAAAAATGCAACTTTTTGGGCAAAAATCAGATGTTTTAGAATCAAGTTAAAGACAGGGTGCCAGTTAAAAATTTCGCCGCTGCGGCGATAAAATTTTAAATTACCGCGTGTTTTGAATTTTCATGTGCGCTCCAATGAACAGCAGTCATGTGTGTGCGCGGTAATTTGAATTTTTGAATTTTTTGTGTGTTTTTTTCAAATTTCTTTCGTTTTTGTCCGATTTTCAGCGTTTTTTTTTTGCTGAAAGTCATTAATTATTTTTAATAAGTGTCAAATTAATTTTTCTTACAGGAACTAACCGGGATTCCTCATAAAATGCGGGAAAAACGTTGATTTTCCCAATTTTCATCCAAAAATGAAAATTTCGCTATAATTTTGAAAGCAGATTAAATATACGTACGTTTCGCAAATAAATTATTATTTCACAGGTATTGTAGTTTATTTTTTTTTTGAAACAAATGAAACACTTACAGATTTCATGGACACAATTCATCAGCGACCCAAAAAATCAGTTTTCCGAAAAATTGATCAGTTTGACATATCATTTTAGATTTCTAAAAATGTCATTATCGTTTTTTAACAGTTTTTGTTTGTTTTTGAGTTTTCTGAATTTTTTTGAATTTTTCTTATTTTTCGGGTATTTCAATAAAATTTGCCTCAAAATTGTTTGAAACTGATCGCACCATACTTTACTTATGTTATTCTACTGAAAAGAAACATTTTCCACTAAAAAAATTAAAAAATAACAGTTTTGAAAAAAATGTAAAAAATTCAAATTGTTGTGCTTCCCGCCAAAAAGCGTACGTGAGCGTACGGCGGGAATTCAAAAATAATTTTTTTCATCTTCCGGACGGAACTACAAAATTGTTTTTTTTCGTCGGGATTTCGCATGGAATATACTAGAATGTCGGTAGAAAGATGAATTTTTCACAATTAAATCCATATGGGGTAAAAATAACTGGCACCCTGTCTTTAATAATCTTTTTTAAGTCAGAACAATTCCACGAACACCCATCATTCTGTTGCTCATGTTCATCATCATTTACGCACTGAATACATTTGATAAATCAATGGAACATTTGAAGGAACATGAATGCAATGATGTGCTTTCAAATTGCTCACATTTACCATTTAATGAAACAGTTCTACCCCCATTTGTCGATTATTTACAGGATTTTACGGTAATTTTAGTCCAAACACGAGCACTCAATGGAATTGACTTTCCAGATTTCTACAAAATACAAAATGTCGCTTTGCCTAGTCCCAAAAGTGATGTCTACCATTGGCTCGGCAGTTTTTTGTTATTTACAAAATTCTACATCTTTCACTATGGCTAATCTTTCAATATCAAGCCAAGATTATTTCAATCGATCATGTGCGAGTCAGGAAGTCAAAACTTATGCGATTATTTCAAAAATAATGCCGAAATTCGAGAATATTATTGTGATTCGCGATCCGATTGATAGATTCATTTCCGGTTTCACGGAAAAGTGCATAATGTTGGTTCTTTTTTATAAATCGGTGTGAGCCAAATGATATTAATGAAGTAAAATCAAATATAAGTTCGGCACCCATAAACTTCGATGAAAGTTCTAGTTCTAGATTTGTATAACGATTTATAAGACCTTGAAATTAATACTTCTATGTAAAATATGAGATTAGGAAATTGAAAGAAACTTTTCAAGTTTGTTCCCAGTACTGTAGAAATGAATATAAATGTGCACATGCTCTGTTTACACGGATTTACAAATCATAGCTCCCGTTCACATTTTTCTATCGTTGTCATAAAAATAAATCTTGTTGACATCTAAAGACCTTTTTTTTAATGAAAAGGGAAATCCAGAAAGTTCCTTTTTACCATGGTAATTCCCAGTCTTTAAATACCTTGTAAGGTCCCATTTTTCTTCCAAATTTGTTGCCGGTACCGAGAAATAGGAATAACGTTTCCATAAAAAACAGTTTTCTTCCGCCTTAAGCGTTTAAACTTTGCATGCTTGTTTCTTTTTCGAAAATTTTCGTTCATCAACTAAACATTTAAAAAAAAAAGTCCGGTTCTCAATTTTGGTATATAAATTAATGTTGAAGCGTCTGTTAACTCATTTTCAATTTTGATATTAATCGACTCACGAGAATGATCTATAATTAATGGAATCAAAAAAATAAGTTTAAATTCTTTATTTCGGCAAAAACGGTCCCCGAAAACTGCCACCGAATGTTTCGGCACTTTTCGGGAGCTATTTTGGAACCACGGGCGCCCGAAAAATAAGTTTTTTTTGGTTAAATGCATTAAAAAATAGGTGATTCTGAATATACCAGCCGTTTGCCGCCGCTTCGCGGCGGTAAACGGCTGGTGAGCTCGCTTCGCGAGCCCTGCGTTTTAAAATTTTCGTTAGTAGAAAGGAACATTGAATCTTAACACTTCTCTCTCTCTCTCCTAAGCTGCTCATGGGCCCTGGACCCTATTGACCCCTTGGAACACATTTTTCTAGAAATTTCTGAAATTTTCTGGAAGCTTCTGGAATTTTCTAGAACTTTCTGAAAGCTTCTAGAACATTCTGGAATTTTCTGGAGGCTTCTGGCAGGTTCTGGAATTTTTTGGAATGTTCTGGAATTTTTTGGAATGTTCTGGAAGCTTCTGGAAGCTTCTGGAAGGTTCGGGAACATTCTGGAATTTTCTTGAACATTCTGGAAATTTCTAGAACATTCTGGAATTTTCTAGAACATTCTGGAATTTTCTAGAACATTCTGGAATTTTCTGGAATGTTCTGGAATTTTTTGGAATGTTCTGGAAGCTTCTGGATGCTTCTGGAAGGTTCAGGAACATTCTGGAATTTTCTAGAACATTCTGGAAATTTCTAGAACATTCTGGAATTTTCTAGAACATTCTGGAAATTTCTAGAACATTCTGGAATTTTCTAGAACATTCTGGAATTTTCTAGAACATTCTGGAATTTTCTGGAAGCTTCTGGAATTTTCTAGAACATTCTGGAATTTTTTGGAATGTTCTGGAAGGTTCTGGATGCTTCTGGAAGGTTCAGGAACATTCTGGAAGCTTTTAGAATTTTCTGGGATTTTCTGGAATTTTCTAGAACATTCTGGAATTTTTTGGAATGTTCTGGAAGGTTCTGGATGCTTCTGGAAGGTTCAGGAACATTCTGGAAGCTTTTAGAATTTTCTGGGATTTTCTGGAATTTTCTAGAACATTCTGGTTTTTTTAGAAGCTTCTAGTCTTTAATTTTCTGGAACATTCTTGAATTTTCTGGAAGCTTCTGGAAATTTCTAGAACATTCTGGAATTTTCTAGAACATTCTGGAATTTTCTAGAACATTCTGGAATTTTCTAGAACATTCTGGAATTTTCTAGAACATTCTGGAATTTTTTGGAATGTTCTGGAAGGTTCTGGATGCTTCTGGTTCAGGAACATTCTGGAAGCTTTTAGAATTTTCTGGGATTTTCTGGAATTTTCTAGAACATTCTGGAATTTTCTAGAACATTCTGGAATTTTCTGGAAGGTTCTGGAATTTTTTGGAATGTTCTGGAAGGTTCTGGAAGCTTCTAGAATTTTCTGGAATTTTCTAGAACATTCTGGAATTTTCTGGAATTTTCTGGAAGCTTCTGGAATTTTCTGGAAGCTTCTGGAAGGTTCAGGAACATTCTAGAATTTCCTGGAAGCTTCTGGAAGATTCTAGAACATTCTGGAATTTTCTGGGAGCTTCTGGCATGTTCTGGAATTTTCTTATACATTCTGGAATTTTCTGGAAGCTTCTCGAATTTTTTTGAAATTTTTTGGAAGTGTCTGGAATTTTTAAAAAATTTTCTGGAATGTTCTAGACCATTTTGGAATTTTTTTGAATCTTCTATACTTTTCTGGAATGCTCTAGATTGCGGACACACGCACGGTCAACGTTTTGTTATAAGTATGTTGATGATTACTGAACGAAAAATGAGAGAAATAGTGTGTAAAATGAAGAGACACATAGAAAAACGCTAACGTTAATTAGGTTACGGTAACTACCGTAATACTACCGTAATCCGCACCAAATTTTCACAGTAACCTTACATTATTCCAAAGATGTCACCATGAAAGTTTGGTCTCGATCCGACCATTCTAAAAAAAATGTGAAAAAAATTGGTGTACTGTAGCTACAGTAATCCTACAGTAATCCGCGATCGAAACAGTATTTTTGTGAAGCGCTCCGAGAGGCATGACGATACCCCAAGTATGGGACAGATCGGTCGAGGGGTCAAAAAATTATTCATGAGAAATGCATTCTAGCATGTGAAAACACGCACGGCCTTAGCGCTTTATTATATAGTATGATTTAAACAAAACTTTAAAATCAGTAAACAAACACTTTAAAGAAATTATTAAATTACATTTATATGCATATTTCCAGAAGAAAATCCGATAATTATTGTCATGGATGTGGTGAAGATCTACGATGTTTCATTCGAAAAGAATATCGAAGATTGAAACGTATCTCAATGCTTTTCCCAATTTATACAACAGCGGATACACATTTTGCGCCACAAACATGGTTTGTTACATTTATCTCATTTCCCGATCAACTTCACGAAAATCTAATAAATCTTTTGTCAGGTATTGCAAAATGAGCGAGTCTTTCAACAAATCAAAAGTAATTAGATATGGACATAATGGCAAAGAGGGTGCTCGAATGATTCAAGAATTGAGTTCGGTTTTTCGAGAGAATGGTGTACTCGAAAATGAGATTAAAATGATTGAGGATGAGCTATCAAGTTGGAAAGCTTATTTTTTTGTTTCTATTAATTTTGACAAAAATTTTCAGAGGGTAAAACACACCATTCAACAAATGGCGACACATCGCGGGCAAAGATTGAAGACTCAATTAAAAATGATCCAGAGATAAGAAGAGCGTTGTATAGAATGTATTTCCATGATTTCCAAGTTTTAGGCTATGATTTCAATATTTAGTAACTTTTTTTAATTGAAAATTCAGATATTTGATGTTCCAAAGTCTTTCCAAATTGTTCGCATTAGATAATTGCATGCAGTTCCGTTCAATTAGCTTATTCTTGTCGATAATAAATTATTTATTAATAACTAGAATCATATTTAACTCAAAAACCCGTTAAAATGACAAAACCTGACAAAAAAGACACATGCGAAAAAATTCCGAATTAATAGCCCAGAATCTTAAAGTCGTAGTAATAAATTCTTAAAATGGCACGACGGATTTGTTCATCTTCTCGAATCAATTTCTCCAACTTCTTCCGAAATGTGTTTCCGATTGTTGAATGTGCAGTTTTTCCGACTGAAATTGGCATCGACTAATCAACTTAAAAACAAATTAAAACTCACTTCCTAATTCATTTTCCACAATTTGAATCTCATCTTCTGGAACACCATTTCTTCGATAAAATGCGCTTAATTCTTTTTTCATTATTGAACCTTGTTCTCCACCATGTCCATACCGAATTATTGTCGCATTTTTAAAATTATTTTCCATTCCACAAAACCTGTAACAAAAACAAACATGGTTAGGAGTTTTGAAGATCTTAAAGACAGTGTCCAACTTAATACAATAATTGTTGAATAAGTTTTCAAAAAAAACGTATTGTAGGCAGTCGAAAATCTTTAATTTTGAAAATCAATTTTGAAGTACACTGTCTTTAAGATCTTCAAAACTCCTTACCATGTCTGCGGAGCGAAATGCGTATCAGCCAGTGTATAGACTGGAATTGGCAACATTGCGATTCTCATTAATCTTCGATATTGTTTTTGAAGAAAACAGCGCACATCGCTTCCACAGCCGTGACATAAGTCAAGTTCTAAATAACTGAAAAAAGTAAGGACTAACACTAAAACTCTGACGATTTTTATCACAAACTTGACACATTTCTCCGTAAATCCTGAAACAAATCGATCAATTGGGTTTCGAGTCATGATAACATTTTCGAAATTCTCACCACCGAAAACGTGTTGAACCATTTTATACGATTTCACCTCACTTGACTTGCAAAATCTGAAAGGGTTGTAAAATTTAAAATCTCGTCTCAAAAGTTACGACCTCTTTGAATACTGCTCCTTTGAAATCGTTCGATTGGCTCGTTGAAATTTTTCAGAATTTTCTAGAAAGCATAATGATGCACTGCCGATCGTTGACATAACTTTTGGGATGAGACAAAACGAGAGATGATATTTTTTAGAGATCTGATTTGTGATATTAATATGGGTGTACATAAAATAACTAAAACATACCATGAAATCCTCCAAATAATCGATAAATGGCGGTATAGCGGTGTGAATAAATGGAACATGGTCACAAATTGAAAAGACATCATCGCATTCGTTGGATTGTTCCGTGGAAATTTTTTCGATTAAATAAAGAATTATCAATATTGCGATGGTAAGAAAGAAAATGATACCGGTTTCTGGAATTTATTCATAGTTTTTTGTTAGTTTATTGTGCCCTGATTTTTATGAAAAATTGATTTTAAAAGCAGCTGGTCAGTTAATACGAACCAAATTCAAGGCAAAAAATCAAAATTCGAATATGTGTCGAGGTGGTCCAAAGAAGCCACATTCAAATACTGCTACGAAGCGTGTATTTATCGATGTCATTTCGTATAAATTGCATTGTACTAATGACAGAACGATCTAATTTTTGAAACTAAAATCAGATAGGGTCTAATTAACTGACCCACTGTCTTTAAAGAACACTTTTGATTTGTAAAATGCTTATTTTCTTTAATAATATAATCAGTAAGCAGAAAACACCTACTTTTAAAAGATACAGAATCCTGCATTTTCGAGCAAACAAACAAAAAGTAGTCTCCAACCTTCTCCTAAATATTTAAAACTTTATGATGATCAACGACAGATTGAAAGATCTTCGTTTTCTGATATGAATCTTTTTAATTGTTTCTAACCTAGAAAAAATGCCACATCAAGACGAAGGAGGAGTAAATAAAATGAGTTTAACGACTAAGTAACATACGTAAAAGTCGAATGAAAGATATACTGGCTGAAATATCAACCTTTTAATAGATGAATCCAGGCAATAGATCAAGATAATAATTCATTTTAAACCTAAAAAGATGAAACATAATTTGTTGAGTGGTCTAGGCAAGTTTATTTATTAACAATAAGTATCTGGAAAATGTTTTAGGGTTATTTAAAATGCCATTGACGTCTTTTTGGAATTGATCATCTGAACATCTATATTCGTGTAACTAGTGATTTCTAAACCAGGTTTTTATTTCTAGATTCACTAAAAATGCTTCAAGCATTTCAGTAAAATCTTGATTGGAGAAAAATTAAGTAAAATATCTTGGCATCATCATTAAAGGGATTCTTTACTGTTTTTGGGTTTCTATTCCATTTTCATCTGCTTCTTGATATTTGAAAACCTGTACTAGAAACATATTTCTGCGAAATTTCCTTTTCTAGTACTCAAGCAAACACATTTACAGTGTAAGGCGGCGAATGGCCTAACAATTGCAAACACTCTCACATTCGCATGCTCTCTCGCGCGGCCGAGCGGTTAGGCCATTCGGCGCCTTACCATGTAGATGTGCTTTTTTCGTGTACTAGAAAAGGAAATTTCGATAAATTACGTGTTTCTATAGGTTTTCAAATACTGTGAAGAATATTAAAATGAAATTGAAACCCAAATTCAGTAAAGAATCCCTTTAATAACAACCAAGCTCCGATACTTCACTGAAACATGAAATAAATTGGGAAAGTTCCTCGGATACATATTCAAATTAATTATTCAAAAAAGTAATGAAACGATACAGGAACATTCCCGGTGCCAAAACGGAACGAATTCTGATTTTCCTGGGCAAAGTGAGAAGAATGTTGTGCAAGTTTCAGAATCGTGTTTATAAAGTTTTTAAAGACATCCTGGCAAAAAAACATTTACGAACTTTTTCAAAGTTTGGAACGGTTCTTTCATGGTTTTGAATAAAATATTCTGAAGAAAAAAACTTGAAAAGTTTATTTTTATTGGCTACGCACCTGAAAAGGTGTCTATAATTTCAGAGAAAATTAATTTTAAAAAATTGACAGGAGCATTCAAAAGAAAAAACAATTAGAAGCATCTCTCGTCAACCTTGACATTCCATTCACGTTCAACCATCAATTCATTCTCGCGGATTTGTTGCTTTTGTTGAGCTGACCATTGAGCGGCTGGTTGGCGACGCAATTGGCGCATCAAACGACGAGCAGATGAGTTTGAAGATGGAACACACCAGAATCCAGTCTTCTGCTTGTTGGATTCAACAACATTTTCGGATTGTTCGCAGCGAGCGACTGGTTGTTGAGAGAAGCAGATTTGGTGTTGACGCTCCTCGACGATGAGTTGTTGTTGTGGAGCGTTGGTTTTCTTTTCATTGGTGTATTGATAATCTTGTTCTTCTTGATCCTCATTCTCATTCAATTGAAGGAAATTGGTTTCGTCGTTGAAGACTTCTTCATCGAAGTTGCATTTTCCGTCTTGATAAATGTATGATTTCACAAATTCTGGGAGCTTCTGTTGATGTTTGTTATCAGCTGAGTAGAATTCGGTTTCTTTCTGCAAAATTATTCATAAATTTCTAGAAATATTCGGAAAATTGTTTTGCTTACTTCATTATCATAATGTCCGCAAACTCCGCATTGCTTGTTACGGTACATTGGAGAAATTTGAATTCTTGCGTTATAACCATCAAAATGAACAGAAATCTCATCAGATTCAAACTCAACATTTCTCTCATTGACCCATTGAACACTGAAGTGCTTGTTGTTTCCATTGCTGATTTCACGAGTTTCCTTCTCGTATTCCTTCTCTTCTCCATTCAATGTCAATTGCATTTGATCCTCTTCGTTCATCCACATCTCAATTTCTTGATTTCTGTAGACAATCTTCAAGTTCTTGCGGTTCTCTCCTTCAACATTCTTGGCAAGGACGAAGAATCTTTGCTGTTCTCCACAGTCGGAAGCCAAAAGAGTGTAGCAGTTGGTGAGTTGATTTTTGAAGGAAACCTTGTCAAAGGTCTGGATCTTGTTAGATTTAACAACACATTCCGCATTCTTTTGGTTGCTCAATTTCTCCAAAATGTTCTTATTTTGGATTCTTTGAACTCTTGGTTTGTAATGAATTTGGGCGGTTGGAAGAGCGATTGGGAGCATGACACGTTGGATGTTGAATCTTCCCTCTTGAGTTTCGATTGTCATGTTGATGGTTTGTCTTTGACGTGGTTCAATGTTGAAGATTCCGCGAACAACATTTTTCTTTCCATGTCCTTCCTCGAATCTGGCACTCAATGGATATTGAGCACTGAAGTAAGCTTGAACCATGTTCCAGAAGTTGTGGCTAACTTCCCAATCATATTCCATCACCATTTGATATTGATCCAATCTAGAAGCCTCCAAAAGAATCTCTTGTTCTGGTGCTGTTTCGATCATCTTCACAAATTGTTTTTGTTCTGGTGATTGTTGTCCTTGGAGTTTCAATTCAATGTTCTTGTTGTTCCAGCTTCCCTCACCCACGATAACAAGATTTCTGTACTTTTGTTGCTTCAATTCTTCAAAGTTTCTTGGCATCATTGGATAAACGTATTGAATGGTTCCTTTTCCATTTTCAGAATTGAATTGGGTCTTGCAGAAGTGGAGATCCTCGTTGCAAACAGCTTCCAAATCAAAGTTCACAATTTCTGGCTTAATCTCAAAGTTCAAACGATGTTTATAAACCTTTTCATTCTGAAGCCATTCGAAGCTTTTCTTGATCTCTTGATGGTGTTCCTCCTCATCATATTCTTCCTCTTGTTGGTAATATTGATGTTTCGATCCCTTCTTCGTGAAATGTTTCGCCATTCCAGATTCCAATTTGGCGTTTCCAAAAAGTTCCAATTCCAAAGCAGCTTCATACTGTTGTTGTTGCTTTCCATTGTAGAACAATTCGAAAGTGTTGTCGACGATCCATCTTGGAATTCTTGAGTCCATTGGAGTGTTGAAGTTCCATTCAACACTGTATTGATTGAATTTCTTTTCAGCGTTTTGAACGAAAACTTGGGATTTTGGGAGCATCCATGTTCTTTCAACTGGTTCTGGGTATTGACGTGCAGTTGGCACAGTTGTTCTAACAAAGGTGACTGGTCTTGATTGGAGCATCACAAGTTTTTGCTCATCAGATGGGGTGTTCCAGAAAGTCTTCATCACGAACTTGTCAGCCCATGAGATTTCAACCTTCGCGTCGATTGGGGTGTTCAATGTCAATTGGTGCAAGAACTTGGTTCCGGTTTGAGCGATTGGGCTGACAACGGTCAAGGAGAGCAAGTGAGTGGAGGCAAGTTGTGGACGTGCGACAAGGTGCATCTTCAAACCATCAATTTTCTTTGAGCTCTTTGGTTCGAGTTCGAATTTGAGTTGTCCGTTGATGAAGGCGACAGTTGGCATCTTTGATGTCATCTCGGCTGGCATACCAAGTGGAGTTGGAACGCGGTGAGTGGTCTCGTAGATGAATGCGGCGATGGAGTGAGAGAAGTGAACTCCTTGGGCAAGGAAACGTTCAATGTCTCCGATTTCGATTCTTCCTCCTGAAATTGAAAACATAGGAATAATCTTTAAATCAAACTAACCATTGATCATGGATTTGATGGTCTCTGGAATGCTATCAGCATCGATTGGCAAGAAAGCGTAGTCCATATCTCTGTGTCTGATGTAGAACAAAGCATGTGGTTGTTGTGGAGTTTGCTCACGACGAACGAATCCCATCTTTTGGATAAGATTGCTCAAGAATTGTGTTGGTTTGAATGCATCAGATGATCTCTTTCCTCTGACGAGAACTTGTTCCAATCCGTTCTCTTGCACAGCAGACATAACTTGCTTCAAGACTTTTTCGACGTTGTGTTGGGTGAATCCAATTTGGGCGAAGTATTGGTTCATTTCTCCGGAAACGACACCTTGGATCGAGGCCATCATTTCAGTTGGAAGAATTGATTCATTTGTGAAGATTGTGGCGGCATTGATATCAAATCCAGATTGTTGTCTTTGCCAGTATTGAGTCCATTTTCCGTATCTGCTCTCGAAGGTGTTGATGTCTTTAGCATTGAATGGAACAGTTTTGAGAAGGGATTCAACATTGTTGGAGAAGGTCTTCTCACATGGTGATTCACTATTAGCGAATGATCTCAAAAGCGACAAAGTGAACGCGCGAACTTGTTGGTTCTTCTCTTGTCTCAATTGTTGTCCGATTTGTGAAAGAACTGTCCATTGTGGTTGAGTTTGAACGATTTGATAAAGTGCAGACATGCGAACATGTTGTGCTTGTTGACGGTTCTTGTAGACTGGCATCAAAACTTGTTGAACTTTTTGTGGCATGCTGGAACGAAGACGACGAAGGGATTCGATGGCTTGCGAGCGGATGACAGTATCCAATTGTTGGTTGTTGATGATCTTTTCCAATTGGTAGATGGACAAGTCGAGTCCAGCGTTGGCAATAGTTTTAAGAACCAAGGTTTGTTCGTATTGAGTGGTGGCGGATTCAAATTGAGAAATCAATTTGGAGACAATTTGTTGTTTGGTCGATCTTGGGCACAACTACAAAAGAATTTTTAAAAAGTTCATATAAATTTATTTACCTTAGCTCCTTCTTGTTCGACGAAAATTCTTGGGGTTTGGGAACAGATTCCATTAACAATTGATCCATAGCTCAACCAGCATGATTGACGAAGTTGTGGGTATTTGGTGGAAACTGCAGATTCACAGAGACGAGCAACATCTTCAGAAATAGCGATCGATGGATATCTCATGTCAACCAAGCTCTTAAGAGCGAAAGAAGCCTTGAGTGGGGTGATGTACTTGTTGTCTTGAACTTTCTCAACGAAGTGTTGAATGGTGACGCGGGTTCCAGCCAATGTCAATGCATTGAAGTACACATCTCTGATATGTTGCCAAACCTTGGTGTTCTCCTTCTCGTTGTATTCAACAACATGGTTCCAGATTTTGTTCAACTCCTCTTCGTTGCACCAGCGGATCACTTTCACGATTCTGGAGACAGAGTGAGCGGTCTCAAGTTCAATTTCTTCTTGTTCCAATTGCTTGGCCATCAATGAGAACAATTTGTTCACAATCTCGACCTTCTTCTCAGCCCATTGTGGGAGTTGTCTGAGATATTTCTCTTCTCCGGTTTGCGACCATTGTTGCTCAGCAAGTTCCCATTCTGGATTGTAGATCAATGAAGATGACTTGTTATCTCCTCTAATTTTCTCGATCTTCGTCTCTTGTTGCTCTCCGGCGTAGATAAGTTCCAAAGTGTTGATGGTGAAAGCGGAGAGAAGTTGGTGCTTCTCATTGATTGGAGCGAACAAGTGTTGGGATCTGAGTTCAACGGAGTTGATCAAAAATCCTTCAGCATTGTTTCCAGTGATGTTGAAGTTCATAACGGTGGAGCTCATTTGTTCGTCGTTAAGAGTTTGTTTGCAATCTTGGCAAACTTGGTTGAGGGTTTGATGAACGTATGGACGACGGACGCATTTGTCAAAGTTAATCGACTTGGTCCATTGTTGCTCTTCTTGGTTTCTGGAGGTTTGTTCATTCAATGTGTAGAGAACGTTGCATTCTCCTTCGATGGTGCGCTGAACAAGATAAATTTAAATTAGAAATTCTGATGACAATTTCTTATTATTACCTCAACGGTGGTGAAAGATGTAACATCTTCACTTGCTTCCGACCGTTCATACTTCTCTTCAGATTCAACACGATCCTTCTTCAACACATTGACTTGCAACATATTGACAACAGCTCTCTTAATGTTTTGAGACCATGGTTGATCATTTTGAGCGAAAAGAATATCAGAAATCATTCCATTTCTATAAGTGAACTCGAATGGAGTTTCCAACAATTGTTGGTGTTCCTTATTCATGCGAACAACATCGAAATTCTCCAATGGTTGCATGGAACGAACATTTTGTTCATCTTGAGAGGTGGCGAATTGGAAGTCCTCCAATTGTACACGGGCGGTATGATCATTTGAGAATTGAACGCGGGCCAAAGTTTGAATTCTTGAAACACCTTGTGGAGTGGACGGGATTGGGATACCAGCGGAGAGTTGTCCATTGAAGCGGTAGTTGTATTCTCTACCAGAACGGAAAGAGCTATAAATTGAGATATAAGAACGTTGAGTTTTAAATAACAAACCTTTCTTGAATATTTTTTGAGTGTGGACGAACCGCATAAGTAGCGGCCAGAAGTGCCAACAAAACAATGGCGAACTTCATTTTGATTCGGGTTGTGTTTCAAAGCCGAGTGATGATTATTCTATTGATTATGCTTTTATACTGATTCATTTCTATTATCAAATTTTTGCATATGTCCATCTGAAATGAAAGCTGAAAAAAGGTGAAGAAAGAGTGCGAAGTTTGTTGAAACGTAGATGGAGGTTATCAGTGTAGTTTGGAAGGTGTCAATTAGAATGTAAAGAAGCAATATTTTTGTGCAAAATTGGAGTAAATGAAGGTTTTAAAATGGGGGTTTAAAGTTCTGAGAAAAATTGTTTGATGATCATTAAGTCTATTATTCAATATTTCAATCAATGGTTTTTGAATTGGTGATCACAAAGAGACAATAAATGAGCTTGAAGAAAAAAAAACGGTGATAGAAAGCTTTTTTAAAAAACCATTTTAAAAAATCCTTACAATTTTCAGTGCCCTTGCCTAAAATACTTCGAGAAGTGTTTTTTAAGGTCTCGAACCAGATCGGTTCTAAAGAAAGAGCTCTAGATAACAAGGATAACAACGCACAAGACTAATGACGAACCATTTTATTCATTTTATTGATTTTTTGCGACACATCTCACCGCGTCGCATGAAAGCATGTCTGAGAAATCCGGGTTTACCAAATGAGAACTTTAATTTTTTTAATTCGATCTATTACTGTTCATCGGTTATTTTTCTGAAATATTTAATGCCATTAAAATATTGAAAAAAACTCAAATTTTTGCAATTCACGCTGATGCGGTCAAAAATGAGTGGTACACTTTCTTTAAGCAGCAGAAACCTGGATAAAAGATATTATACAATTTTTATTGGGGTTTTTAATTTAATTTATGTTTTATACGTTTCAGTAATCTTTTGGGTTTTTTTAACAACAATTTAGGTATTCTTATATTACTCTTGTTAAAATCTTATGTTCAGATTTTTTTTCATCGTCCTCACAGCTCCTTTTTCAACTTTTTCTAAACTGAAAACTTTATCTTTGAAAATAAAAATTTTTTATAACAAATAATTCCCTTCAGCACTGCAAAACAAACTGCTTCCCCACAATTATAAGCGACATTTCCACCACATTCTACGACATGCATCTGGTGTATTGGTAACATTGTTGTCCGCCATGCTGGAGGTGCAGAGTTCAGTTCCCCTTACATGCTGCTGTGACGATTTTCTCTTACCTACAAAGACAAAAACAATGGTTAATAGCTACTCGTACTGTCTGAGCAGATTTTTTTCTTTTTTCTTTCAGAAATATTTGACGAATTTTAATTTAGTTCCTTGCTGAAAAGGTTACTGGTGCACAAATATGTCGCTTCGGTTCCAATGAAAATGACAACTTTGCTGATGCGAAGAGCTGTTGGCCACTTTTCGTCTGTCCTCTATCACTTTTCCTTTATCTCTCTCGCCTGATCAGGGCCGGTTGGACCGACAACAGGTGCTGATGCATAAGATACAACTACAATCTGAACGAACACCATGAAACGATTTTAAATTGTTAAAGACAGTTTTTCCTTACCAGATTTGAGTTTAAAGAATTACCGCGTAGTAAAATTTAATGTTCGAAATTCCATTCGTATTTTGATGTTTCGTCTTTAATTAGGATCGTGCTAACTGACAAGCTGCCATTAAAGGAAGATTTATTTTTAATCGCAATATCTCAGAAATTCCTGCATTAAAGCGTTTGCTTACTCATTTCCAATTGTTACTTTAATCCAATAAGAATTAAGAATAATTAATGGATTTATCAACAAAAAAATTTTGGTTAAGAACACAATTTTGTTCGAGAAAAAACTACACTGCACATTCTAAACAGTGGAGGCCAATGGAGTTATGAACTGACTCCATCTAAATCTAAATTTTCATGTAAATTCTAAGAGAATCCGCTGCAAATACTTTAAATTTCTCGGAAATTTTCGATATAAAAATATTATCATAGGTCAAGAAATACTTTGCGAATTTCACTAATCCCCAAAAACGTCATAGGAAAATATCGTTGTGACTTTATAATACTTTTAAAGATTTACTGAAAAATATTTTTTTTGCTTTACAAAGTTTCTCAACGGTTTCTCAATAATAGCATGTGAATAGTTTTCAAAAGTCTCGAAAATTTAACTTCGACCATTTCAATTGAAAAGATAATAAAGGAGTGAATTTTACAATAGTCTAGTTTGTCGGAAATCAGAAAAATTGGAGATTTGTGGTAGAAAATTGATACTTTTCTCTTTTTTCATTAAGAAGGTTCATTTATCTCTTCTTCTACTTATTCTACATACTTTAAAAAAATGTTAATTCAATTTGGAATACATTGAAACAGATAAGCAAGTGTTCCATTGAAATTTCGAACAAAGATAGAATCTCGATGTTTGTGTCTAGCTTCTTTTTTTTCTTTTCGATCCCGTTATCTGATAAAATTCCCTCCCAAACATTTTTCTTTTCTTCTCAAATTCATATGATGAGGTTGTATGACAAAATTTTTTATTTCTACTTTGCTTCCTTTTCTCATTTTCTCTATTTCCTCCATTCATTGAGATCGGTTTTTTTGCCGTTTTCATGATTGTTTCCAACCGAAAACCATAAATGTTTGTCTTTGTTATATGTTTTAAAATAGATTTTAGTTGCTGATAAAAGTGTGGTCTATCTACAACATATATGCTTGAATTTTTAAAAATTTGATTTACTTCCTCTTTGGAAAAAATGTCTTGAGAAAGTGTTTCTCGACACTTTTTGATCTCGTATTTCTTTATTCAGCTGCGGAAGATTATCTTTTTTCTATGATGAACGAATACACCTTTTTTCTGCTTTCGAAGTATGATTTCACTTTGAAATGATGGGCTTTTACGTTTTTTTTCTTTTAGCTTATTGTGAGCATAAATTAAAGATAATGTGTCAGTTCAAATGTTCGGAATTTAGTGAAGTTTTTTTTTATTTTATCGAAAAAGAAGTTTTACAATAAGTGACACACTCTCTTTACACTGTAGCCTTCTTGAATGCATCGAGAATTTCTTTAAACATACCAACAAATTTTTAAAAATATTTTGAGATTCTAAGAAGGAAGATATTTACTGTTCGTTCATTTCGACTCCAAAAATCACAGTTTTCGAAAGTTTCTATAGCTTGTACCGTGCCCGTAGGTATCGAAAATATTATTTAATTTCCATAAATTCATTTTTTGCATCTATGGGCTTAAAAATTGTTTTGTCCGTTCATCGGAACATGCCAAAAACCCGAATTTTTTCAGTAGAGCGTGTTTGCAATTTTCAACAGTGTGCATTGAAATGTGTTATTTTGTCAACTCAAATATTCTTGATAATTGCGTTATGAGGGTTGCTCAACCTCACAGACGCTCCGCGCGCACGCACGCGGCCGCCGACACTCAACACACTGGAAAATTTGAAAATTTTATTTTCCTACGGATTTTACAGCGCGTCGGTCGGAAGCCGTGTGCGTGCGTGCGGAACGTCTGTGAGGTTGAGCAGCCCTCAAAACGCAATTATCAAGAATATGTGAGTTGACAATAAAATTAAGCAAACTGGGTCCAACATCGCTTTTCGAATTATCATCAATCATGGGAGAAAACGATTTTGGGAATTTTAGATCGTCTCATTTTCAGAATGTGTACATCAGGGATGGGCGGGAAAGACCCTTCGGGAAATTTTTTCCCGGTACCGGGAAATTCCGGGAAATTTGAAAATTTGACTCCAAATACTGGTTTTATCCTGATTTTATCGATTTTCATAGGTTTTCAGAGTTCCAACGATAAAAATTAAAGGATAAAAAAAAGAATCAACGCATGATTTTGAATAAAACAAACATTTTTAAGAATCGCATAAATGAGTTTAAAAAAAGAAAAATGTAAAGTTTTCTTATTTGAGACTTCCGAAGACATATTAATCAATTTTAGTAAAGTTCCGTTGATTTTTGTAGCTTGATCTTTTCGAATTTGTTATTTTCTTGATGTTTTTCTATTTTTTCTATTAAAAAAAATTCCCGAAATTTCCCGAAACGTTTCGGGAAATTTTCGGGAAGGGAAATTTCCCGTCATGGTACCGGGAAATCCGGGAAATTTTCCGGTCCCGGGAAATTTCCCGACCATCCCTGGTGTACATGCAGAAACAGTGTGGATTTATTAAAATTGGCAACTAATATTTGCAACTGTACGGTCATTTTTGTGGTTTATTTACCGTATTAAGTTACTAATCGACAAAAATATATCCATGAATGTTTTATGAATTTATGTAAAACTTTTTTTTTACTTATATTCCGAGTATGTTGAACATTTTACACTGTCTGCCAGCTGAAAAATGTACTCTCTTAAAAATGGGATTAAGAATAAGCTCTATCCTGTTTATGAATATAATAAAGGGCGGTGCAAGCTTTTATGACTTTTTTAAACAAAGTCTAATCTGAAAAACTAAAAATCTGTTCTCGGAATTTATCGCTAATGAGAAAAAAAGAGATATGAATAATGTCTTCGTACTTTACTTCATATAATTCCCTGCCAATTTTTCATGCAAAGATCATTGAACGAAATCTTTTATTTTATTCCTCTCCTCCCCTTACTTTTGCAAAAGAATTTCCAGACTTTTGCAGCAAGAGAAAAAAAATGTTATTAATCCATAAAAATGCGCAGAGGTGGCCACCCTGCTTGAAAAGACTTTGATTTTTCCAATTTATTGTTCACTTTCGGCGAAACGGGGGAACAAAAAATCGATAATTTTTGGTACGGTAGGTAGAAGGAAGTTTTTTGAGCTGATAAAAATATTCGATTTTTTTTCAATTTGTTGTTGGAAAAAATTTCGTTTAACACTAATTTTTAACTATAAATATTTTCAAGAGTTTCGAAAAACAATTTCGTTACGGATTTTTTTTTTCACTCTTGTTATTGTCAAGTTAAAAATTTTGTATCATCCATTTTCTACTAAAAGACCGCGGCGCAACCGCTCGTCGGTGAAAATAGCATGACTATGTGAGATAGTTAGATTTTTTCGGTAGATCAAAACTATCATGCGTGATCAACAATAACATGTTCAACATTAATTTTGTTTTGGATACACCCCCCTTCTTATATTTTACCTAACGGAGCGCGTTATGTCGCAACTATTGATCCTTCGATTTTTTTTTAGTTTTCAAACAGTCATAAATTTAACCAAACAGGAATTGTGCTCTATTTTAGAAGTTTCGATATTGGTTGCTTCATGCATCAAATTCGCAGAAAACTGTGTTTTGAACTAAATACTATTTTTTAAAACTACATGTAGTTACAGTATCCATGTTTCACTGTTAAGATCAATGCAACATGCATTTTTTATGAAGCATAAAATATATAGATTTAACTGTACAATGTCTACACGACCCTTTCCTTCCGTTTTTTTAATGTATTTGAAGCGATATTTTTGTGTGTATAGCTTTAATAGCATAAATTCGTATTATTTTGTATTCGAATCGCTGTTTATTTCTTTTCATTTCTAAATTTTTGTTACTTTTTTGGTAGTATTAAAAGTTATGTTATTTGAAGAAAAAGATCTAAACCCTTCTTAGATTCATCTATAAAATTTGTTTTAATTTTAAAAAAAGCATATCTTTTTGCAGGATCGCTCGATGGAATGCCACCGATCGAAGATCATCAAACGCCAAATACATCAATCAATACTGAACTTACTACAGGTCCGCAGCACTTTTCAAACATCAACGTATGTCTTTTTGGCTTTTTTTTTCAAAGATTGTAGATTCTGCGATATTCTCGATGGACGATGATGATTTCAGATAATACAGCAACCAAACATGTATAACCTTTTTCAATCTCTCATGCCGTCATTTGTTCGTGGTGTTGGATCACAAGGTTTGGGGTTTTTTGAGAAATAGAATTAAATGAAAAAAGTTTGAAAAAAGTACTTATAAAAAATTAATTAAAGAAGGATTAATGTAGTTTTAAAATTGTTCATCTCTGTGCAGACGACTTCTTCTACGTAAAATCTTCAGTGTTTTTAATTCTTTTTTGGAAACTTGTGGTATTAAAAAAACGAAAAAAAAAACATTATTGCAAGTTTATCTATTTTTTCTAGTTATATTTCTTGAATAAAAGCCAATTTTCAGCAACATTCCCAAATCTTGGACCATCACCGGAATTACTCTTCCAATTAGCAACATCGGGGAATTTTAATTTGTTGCAGTAAGTTTTTTTTTCAATTTTTTCAAAAGAAAAATCAATATAAAAAGCGAACTTCCTAAACTTATCTCCCGTAGACATCTTTATCTCTTGTGAGATTATCTTCATGACCGCAATAGTCTCAAAAATTATAAGGTTCTATGAATTTCATCGAAACAACATTATTTTATGCTATGCTATATTTATGTATACCTATTTTTTTATTTATCACCTTGGTAACAGAAGATTCTTAAATATTCTTTTTCTCAAGCTCTTTTTTTCACAAGAAAATTTCTTTACTAAGTGAATATTATCATGACTAAGTTTATCCGCTGCAAAATCTTGCAAAGATTTGTATGTCTACAAACGTCTAGACCAAAAGGATCATGTCTGCAGTAATACGTCGAATGTGGTGTTTTCTGTGCACAAGTTTTGGATTGCAGCCAACAAAGAATGTCTGTGGGTATTTGGAAATATGAAATCATTTTTCTTTTCGTTTTTTTTTCTTGAAATGTTTCGTAGTCTGGTGTTTGTACATTCTATTTCTACGACAAATCGTTATTTGTCCCTTTTCCCTCAAAGTTTTGTTAGAAAACTGAGTTTTGATGTAATTACTCTCATTTTTTTTTGATTGACATTCTAATAATTTAGGAAATGGATAAAAATTCAATTTTAGGATTCGCAAGTTAGAAATCAGTATGTGTTGCAATATTTTATTTGTGAAATTTTTGAAAATCCTGTTACAAAGGTTTCATGAAGCCAAATAACAGTGGTTATTAAAGGTTTCGACAGAATTAGTTCCATTTGTTATTTGTCAAATGATGAAATATATTTTGCTAAAAGCTGGTAATCGACTTGGCTCGGTGCCAGTTGTTTAAAAAAAATTTATTTTACGAAATAAGTATATAATCGGTTAAAAAAGTATATAATTCTCATTATCATGAATATTTACCTTCATATAAATATTTTTGTTTTAAATGTTTTCTTCATTTCTCTTGTGTTGAATTTTCTAAAAGCTTACCAATAAGCTTTTTTCATTTTCTCACACATCGTGATCGATAATTTGAGGTTTCTAAAAATAGAAGGTACAAAGTACAGATAGAGCGAAAAATACATCTTTGAGTACCAGTAACTGAACTATGGTCTAAAAATGCTCGAACGTTTGTTTCCCTATTTGTCATTTTTTCAATCAAACTCTTATGTTGTAAGTAATTCACACCATTTTCGAAATTTCAATAGAAAAAGCTTCAAGATTGTATTTCGAAATGTTCTATAACTATCAATTTACAAGCCCCCATCGAATAAATTCCATATTTTTTCTCTATTTGTTTTCCGACGCCCTAAAGTACATTTATTTTCATTATTGTTCCCCTTGTTCTTTGATTTTTAAAGAAAACTATTATTTTTTTTCCATCGTGTTTAAATAAGACACTCTTTCCCTTCAAAGGTTTTTTTAAAAGAAAAAGGGTTCCTTATCAACAAAAAATGTGTTTTTTTTCATTCATGTGATGACAGTTGGACAAACTAGATAGAAGAGAACAAAAAGTACTTTGTTATTTTAATCAAAAATTTTTTTTGAAAAAAAAAAGTGTGAGTGACATAATACTAATTATTGATTTTTTTCTTTCTTCTGACGCCAGCCTGAAAAAAACAATTGACTAAAATTTTCCCATTTATGTTACGTAAACACCTTTAACTAATTATAGTGGTGCTTTTGAATAAATTATAAACCTTGTTAAATGTTGTCTTGGTTTGTGGTTTCCACTAGAAACCAAGAATATTACAACCCTTCTGATAAATAAGAACAATTTTTGCTCTTTATGAAAAAAACTTGGCAATTTTATTTTCAGAAAAATGAACTTTATTGATCATTATGTGTGTATTTATATGAAAATTAAGGTGTTTAAATGGTTTTTTGACGTTTCGATGAGATGTTAATCTATTCTGCCAGATTATAAGTGTTTTGAAAGAAAATCATGATCAAAATTTGTTCAGCTTTTGCAGTTGAATGTCGAAATTTGAAATTCCCAGTTTGTTGCTATCGAGTCTATAAAATTTGATGTTTGAATTCAAATTTATCTTTCAGAACATATTCTTTAGAGAGAGAAGAAATATCTAAAATATTTTTAACCATAGGTGGGATTAGGTAATTTCGAAATCTCAAAGTTAAGCTCATTCCAATAAAATATTTTTTTTAAGTTAAGGCGACTACAAACCGTAAAAAGCATCAAAAACGCAGAAAAAACACTTAAAAGCGAATATCCGAAAGTGCGTAAAGGCAAACGTCTATTTTTGGATACTCATTAAAAAAGTTAAGGTCGTTACACCTTGTCAAGTGAAAAAAAGTTAAACTCGTTACTAGGCTAAATCCGCGGAATCACACCTATGTTTTTACCACTTTCCTTGGTAGCATTTTTTAGTTCTGAAAACAGTGTCTCCAATTTGTCGTGAAAGCAAAGCACAAAATGTTCCGTAGTCAAAACTGCCGCATTCAAAGTGACGTGTTCCCGGTTGTCAGCCTACTGGTTGACCGCCAAGAACCCAGACGTTCAATACCGTCCAGATCTTTTTTCTCACTCTACCACCTCTTCAAGTTTATTTTATCTTTTCATGTCTAGACTGGTCAATGGTCAATTATTACCCCCCCCCCCCTTCCTTTTCTATAACATTACTCTCTTTTTTACATTCACTTTTCTTGGTATTAATGAGCAGCTGTTTAAACATAGTATAGAGATCGTTTTTATTGTTGTCTGTACACTTCATTCATCATGTTTTATTTTTGTGAAATTTGCGAACATTTTCGGAAAATTTCCATGGAAACTCGAAGAAAAATCCACGGTTTCTAATAATAATCAGTTTCCTTTTTCAAAGTCTAGACTTTTTTTTTGTAAATCATAGATCAATGTTCTGAGAAATAGTTTTAAAATGATTTGGAAGCCTGCCAAATTTGGAAATAGGGGGAGTGGCTTCTAAATCCTATTATGCCAGAAGAAATCTTTTGACTCATGGAAGAATCTTTTGACTCATAACTGAACACTTTGACTGGTAAAAATGTTAATCTTTCAGAAGAATCGAGCCGCCGAATAGTGGCACAGAATTACAAATATCAGACGGTACAAAGAGGGCAAAGGCGACAACGTTGACGTCGTCGTCGTCTTCACTGGCGACGATGTCAGTCAATAGAACAACATCGGCGGCGGCGGGTATATCGGTAGTTGCGAGCACAAGTGGAAACGCAAACCAGACTGTGCAACAACACCAGCAAATACAGATGTCGAGTCAGGCGCCGTTAAATAGTTATGTGCAAAATCGTGGGTTTTTTATAAATTTAAAAATTCCTAAATTATTCAATTCATTCAATTCTCAGACGTCTGAATCTGTCTAAAGATTAGAGCTCTGCTCACTTCATTATAGCCTAATAGTTGAGCCTGTTAAACTGACTAAACATTTTTTGAGAATAGAATTTCGTTTAAAAAATTCATAGCATTTTCAAAGGCAGCTGAAATTTTTCAAACAGATATGTCTAATTCATTGATAGTAAATCCATTTTTTTCATATGATTATTAAAAGTGCTAGGCACTACAAAGTCACGAAAAAGGCATCGACGGAAATTTTTTAGTTTATTTGCTCAACTGGCATTAATTTATCAAATAGATTCTTTATGAATAGTAATAATGTTTGATGTGGTGAATGATCAAAATAACAACGATTATTGTGATTTTCATAAGTTTGAAGACCGGGCAGAAAAGAAAGAAGCTCAAATCTTTTGACTGTATAACTCGGTAACTAACGAAAAAATTTTCGACAAATCCCGAAGAAAAAATTTTTATAATTTGAGTTTTTTTTAAAACAGATTTCATGTCAGCCGATAGAGCATACAATCTCGATCTAGTCCCAAAACAAGCGCCTTCGCCGATCGCTGGTTTCAGAACAGGTTAATTTAATATATTTTCGTTTTTTTTTAATTTTAAATACTTTCAGCAAAAAATGAGCCGAGTAGCTCATCGAGCTCACAACCTGGAACACCTGTGCAAGGTGGTAAAAGAGCGGTAATAATTTTTATAAATTTTTTAGATGAAATATCCATTTCTCACAGGTTCCCGCATGTGCAATTTGCGGCACCGACTCGACGGGAATACATTTCGGAGTTGATGCATGCGCAGCGTGTTCTGCTTTTTTTCGACGGACTGTCGTGTTGAATAAACACTATTCTTGTAACAAGGGAGGCCAGTGTGTTATTGTTAAAGGTATTAATCTCGAAAACTTTCTTTTCCGCTAAAATTAAAAATTTTGAGATGGAGCCGCTGGACAAAAGTGCAGAGCTTGTCGATTTAAAAAATGCTTATCGTCTGGAATGGATCGGAATTCGGTTCAGCATCGAAGAGACGCAATTGGAAAGTATTCAGCGGGTGTGAAGAGAGAAATTACACCAGGTAATCATTATTTTTGCAAATATTGAGTTCATTTAAAGGGATTATTTACTGATTTTAACACTCCCATTTCCAAAATAAGGCGGCGAATGGCCTAACAATTGCAAACACTCTCACATTCGCATGCTCTCTCGCGCGCGGACGAGCGGTTAGGCCATTCGCCGCCTTACCCTGTAAATGTGATTTTTTCGTGTACTAGAAATGGAAACTTCGAAAAAATGTTTTGTTTCTATAGGTTTTGAAATGTTGTGAAGAAGATGGAAATGGAATTTGAACCCAAATTCAGTAAATAGTCCCTATAAGTTTTATTAAGATGCTCTGAACATTTTAGCATTCTGAAGATTTTTTAAAAAGTAATTGACCCAAAAAATGTTCTCAAAACTGTAAAGTTACAAAAAATTTATGATTTTTCGGAGAATTAATCCCATCATAAGCTTAACAATATGTAATTTCAATTAATTTTCTTTTTCAGATCCTGAAATCGAACCACCGCCAAAAATTGTTGCTCAAAGCAGACCAAATTCATTATCGAACGGAGTTTCAAATTCACCGCAACCGCAGGAAAGAGTACAGGTAATTATCAAAATAACATATGTCGCAAAAAGTTATAGAATTTCAGGCAACACCCTTTCAATATTCTCAAAACGTTTCCGGCCCTAAATCTGTATTATTAGAGCTGATAAATCGTCAGAAGTTTTTGTTAGAGCAGCGTCAATTATTTTATTCTGATAATAATTTGGAGGATTGGTTTCGAAAACCGGTGAAAGAAGAAGATGTAGGAGTATTTTTCTCGATCGAGAAAATAGTATGAATATTAATATTTTTGCAGGGAACACTTTCGGAGCTCACATCTTTTAGTAATTGTATGTATCATTTATGGAAAGTTGAGCCAAGGTTGGCTGCTGATTTTATCAATAGAAATCGATTTTTAGAAGAGATTTGTGAAAAAGATAAGGTTAGAAAACTAATAATTTTTTAAAACTCTGAGATTTGAAACATTTCAGGTGAAAATATTTCGGAATTTTGTTGTTGTCCGCCAGGCTGTTGAAGAGCCCTACATGACTTGGAAACATGGAGGTCTTCAGAAGAACTGGTTTGTTATGCCGAATCGGACTTATTTGGATTTTACGGATCCCGAGAAATATTTTCGGAATGGGGTTTTGAAGGATTTGAAGTTAGATATGCAGACAGCGAAAAAGTAATTCGAAATTTGAAATTTTCTCAGATAAAATATATTTTTTTAGCCTTTTCCTGCCATCGTTTTTGGGAGCAATGGACTCAGTTGGATGTTTGATGCAAAATTTAAGAATCACTGAAACAGAAATGATTGTCCTGTTAGGTTTGGTTCTTTTGGATCCAGGTGTTGGAGGTTTGGAGGAAAAAACACGACGACTGTTGAAAGAAGTACGCGATCAGTTGATACAGGAAGTGTTTGTTTATTATGAGGATGAAGTGAACGTTTTGGAGCCTGAGATTCGAATAGCCGACTTGTTTATGATTTTGGCAGCGATCAAGATTCATGCTATCAAAACGTCGGAGAATATGCACATTTTAGGAGTTTTTGATTTGATACCGCATGATAAATGCTTTGATCAGATCATGAGGAATGATTCGTCTGACGTTACTGATTTATCAGGTAGAGTTTGGTTTTTTTTTCTCTCTCAAACATCATACTTTTCAGGAATCTTCCCGGAAGATGCTCTACAGCCTACGGGTAACATCCCGTCAAACTCAACACCAAAAAATGCACAAATTGTTATTGTGACCCAAGCGGAGAATCGAAAAAGTCCAGCGTTGTAGACCCTTATTCATATTTACAAAAAATTCCATCTTTAATCTCTTCTAGAATATTCCATTTGTTTTCAAGATCCTGATTTTTCTTCTTGTTTGTTGTTTTGTTTAGGTTATTCATATCAAATTGTTCAGAAAATGAATTTGTGATATTTACGAATATGAAATTCCGAGGGAAAAAAATATTGCATGCAAATGTGACAATTCATCTACATCATTATTGATAATCTCATCATACTTTTAAAGATTTTTTTGATCTCCTGTGTCATAAGGGTTATCTTTGGTTTTATTTTTCTCAGAGAAACAGTGATTTTGGATTTTTGTGTTATTCTTGTATTTTGAGTTTTAAAAAAATATATTTAATAATTTATTTTTTTGAAATATATGCGTTGAATTTTTCGAATAAAATTTGTTTGTTTTTTGACTTGTAGTTTTGGTGCTGATATTGTACACGGAAGGGGTGGAATAAAGGGGTTTAGGAGATGTACCGGAGGACTTCGAAGATAGCTGTAAAAATATAATTATTTGAGTAAAAATAGGTTCTTAGGGTACCTGATCCGCAGACCACAAAAATGAAAAGTCCGATGAGCCAGGTTGAGGTCGGATATTTGTCGGTGGCGTTTTTCTGAAAGATTGTATTTTTTGCTTTCGTATTTTTCGATTTTTGTCTCATTCAAATCACTTTCTTTGCATTTTCCCTTTTTTCCGACATGAACATTATTAACCTATTAATAAACAATTACTTATTTTATAGTTTAATAGCCGTTTGCCGCCGCTTCGCGGCGGTAAACGGCTAGTGAGCTCGCTTCGCGAGCTCTGCGTTTTAAAATTTTCGTTAGTAGAAATGGACATTGAATCTTAACATTTCTCTCTATCTCTCTCCTAAGCTGCCCTATAAAGTCTCATGGGCCCTGGACCCATTTGACCCCATTGAACACATTTTTCTAGAAATTTCTGGAATTTGCTGGAAGGTTCTAGAATTTTCTGGAAGCTTCTAGAATTTTCTAGAACACGCTTGAAGTTTCTGGAATCTTCTGGAACATTCTGGAAGTTTCTGGAAGCTTCTGGAATTTTCTAGAATTTTCTAGAAGCTTCTAGAGGCTTCTGGAGTTTTTCGAAAGCTTCTGGAATTTCTGGAAGCTTCTAGAATTTTTTTGAAGCTTCTAGAATTCTTTTGAAACTTTTTGGAAGTTTCTGGAATTTTTTAAAAAATTTCTGGAATGTTCTAGACCATTTTGGAATTTTTTTGAATCTTCTAGACTTTTCTGGAATGTTCTAGATTGCGGACACACGCACGCCCAACGTTTTATTATAAGTATGTTGATGATTACTGAACGAAAAATGAGAGAAATAGTGTGTAAAATGAAGAGACACATAGAAAAACGCTAACGTTAATTAGGTTACGGTAACTACCGTAATACTACCGTAATCCGCACCAAATTTTCACAGTGACCTTACATTATTCCAAAGATGTCACCATGAAAGTTTGGTCTCGATGCGACCATTCTAAAAAAAATGTGAAAACAATTGGTGTACTGTAGCTACAGTAATCCTACAGTAATCCGAGATCCAAACAGTATTTTTGTGAAGCGCTCCGAGAGGCATGACGATACCCCAAGTATGGGACAGATCGGTCGAGGGGTCAAAAAGTTATTCATGAGAAATGCATTCTAGCATGTGAAAACACGCACGGCCTTAGCGCTTTATTATATAGTATGATAAAAATATGTGTTACATTTTCTTTTTTTTTCAATAAAAAAACTGAAGTTTATAATAAACGTTTTCTATATTAAAAGGTTTTGTCTTGACATATTACGCCTTGACATCTGAAAAATATTAATAAGGTTCCATTTTTGAAGTGTGGCGAGGTAAAAAAAAACTTTTTGACCGATTTTTTAAAACAACAAAATCACCGAAGTTTTTGGGACATTTCCACGCTGGGTAACATTTCCGCTGAATTGTTTGTTCGCAACGGCCATTCTTTGTTTTGGCGCCATCTGGAATAATTGATTTTTTCATTGACAAAGTACAATGGGAGCAAAACGTTTAGAACGCCAAAAAAAGATAAAAGTGAAAAAAAAACAACGCCAACAGAATTTTCCTATTAGAATGGAAGTGCGCTCTAATGTAGAAATTCAAAAAACGAGGATTTCGAATTTTTGGTGGGAAATGAATGAACAGGGAAATTTACTCTTATTTAATAATTTTCAGAATTTTTGTATAGAACATTTTTATTGCCAATGCAGCTAGGAAATATAGTACATTTTTCTAAAAACAAAATAAAATTTGGATTCTCCATGGAAACAAAAAATACGACGTTTCCATGGAATGTCTCGAACGGGGAAATCCCGAACTGCAAATGTTGTTTTCTCGTTGAATATCTTTTTTTTGTTGGTTGCTCCTTTAAACTACAATGTCTACTATTCACACCGAGACCCAACGCTACTGTGTCTGCGGAGCACCTTTAAAAAAATAAGTGGTGTAATTTTTAAAATAATAAAATTCAATAGAAACGTGTTAACATTTTTTCGTGATTTTCTAATCAAAACTTTTGTCACGAGATTCTTGCTTTTTTTTTTCATTTTGCCCTCGAATTCATCTGATTTTACAACGGAATTTCAGATTTAAATGACAATAAAAATTTCGCCACAAGATTCCGGTGTGAATACAGATTTTTTTCGAGCAGATGTCGGCAATGTGCGGAACGAAGTTTCTGGACTGATGCAACACGCAGATGTAAAAATATCGAAGGTTCGTTTTGTTTAAAAAATATATTTTAAATAATTATTTTCTTGATTTCAGGTTGTTTTCGGAGATGACACTTCCAAGATTTTATTTCTTGGAAAATATAGGGGACGATGTATTTCTATGTGGAAAAGAGAACCAGCTGAAAATCTAGAGCCGTATAAAGTGTTAACGACGAAAAATGTCGACTCGGACCCGAACGATGTGATGTAAGAATGAAGAAAAAACAAAAATGAAATTATTATTTTGCAGAAATCTCGCTCCTAACAAAATATGTGTGGGATTTGCCGATGGATCTTTAGGAATAATGAACACAGAAATGGAAGATATTGTATCAATAAAGAGAATCAAGTCTGTACACGATGGATGTGCTTCAAGCGTTCTGGAACGGCATGAGGACTCAATTTTAAGTGCTTCAATTAATGGAACAGTTGAAAAAGTTTCGATCGAAACTGGAAATTCAACAACAATCATAAAAGGACAATCAAGCATCGGTTCGATGTGCACAACATTTGGTGGCCAACTTTTAGCTACAGGAAGCTCGATGGGTCAACTTAGTTTCTGGGATTTGCGAATCAGTGCTGAAAATGGACCGTCAGCAGCTGCTCAAATATTAGTGCCGTCCAAAAAGGCTCTAGACTCTGTAACAGCACTCTGTGCTCATCCAGCACAATCTAATCTGATATGTTGCGGAACTGATGACGGAATTATTGGTTTAGTTGATGTTCGAAACGGAAATAATGCCATGATCTCTAGCACTTACTTGGTTGGTGACAAAAGAATCACACAAGTTATGTTTCATCCAACATGTAGTGATAATTTATTATGTTCTTCGAATGACGGTTCCTTGCTTAGAGTTGATGCTTCAGGAGTACCTGTGTAAGTTCAAAAAAACATAACTTCGAGAAAACCCATTGAAATTATGAAATTTCCAGCACAACTCATCATCGAACAATTAAAGACAACGTCTGGCTTAATGGTGATGTAGCGAGCTCCCTACGCGTTGAACCAATCCATCAAGATACAATCTACCCAATTTCGTCATTTGACTGCCGCGGAGATACCATTGTCGCTTCCAGCTCAATTGGATTGATAAATGTTTTTGAAAATTTGCCATTTTTCCCAACCGCTGTGAATAATGCGTTTGGAAGGTTCTGAACGGAAATCATGTTTAAAATCTATGTTCTGTTATAAAAGTATTCCAAGTTTTAAAAATGAGATGTTATGTTACCATAGCGAGGTTTAATCCGTGATACATAATTTTTAGAAAGAATGTTACAGAAATATATTATATTATACTTTGTTTTGTTCAGATGGGGAAAGGAAAGATGAAGAAAGTTGAGGTGGCCATAAAAGCTAAACAGCTTGTGAAGAAAATTTCAGAAAGTAAGACAATAAGCATGGAAATAAGCTCGTTTGAGTTGAAGTAAGTTTTGAAAATTGAAATTTGAATAGCTATGAATGCTTGAAATGGCCTCACTGCATTCATAGTGTTCGGAAAGTAGTATCTAGAAAATGTTTGGTAAATATTCTCTCGGAAATAAATCGAGCACATAAACTGTTTAATTTTGAAAGATTTCAAAAGTTCAGCTTTCACTACGAGTCCAATTCGAATTCATTCCAACTGAATACCTCCTATTCCGGTGAAACAATCGAAGAACGACGGCGATCAAACGTCAGAATTGAAGCGATGAGTAGAGGTGAGGAAGACCCATTCAAAAACGAGTCGACAATTCCACGAAAGAAATCTAATACTCCAGAACCACAAGATATACCTGAAAAACATTCATGTATGTGTGTTTGTCCGAAATTACCGGATGATCAACGTTTTGTCGTGAATTTTTATGCAAAATGGAACGGAGAGCCGGACGAAAACGAAATTTCGATGCATAGTGGGTTTTTGTTTAAAAAATTTCGTTTTTTTTATTAATAAATTTCAGATGTTAGGTTGTTCAACTTATTCAACAACAACAGGTTGTTCAAAGCTCACGCCGGAGTTTTTAAATGTTATGGAGAAGCTAATTGTGAACAAATTGCGAGACGAAACATAAGAAGCAGAATACATCTATTGTCAAAACTGATTGAAGATAAAGAATGTATCTCGAATGATTACAAATGGTCTGGTTGGAAGGGAATACTCGTCGATGGGTTTGATGCAATACATTCAGATATTATTAATTTTGTGTGGAGCCGTGAGTCGAATGTGACGATTGAAGAGTTTGAAGAAGCAATTTTCTATTTCGTGCCGCTTCCAATGCTGAAAGAACTCGAAGAGGACATTGTACACTTTCCGGATTGTACTACATCGGCCAGCTGATTATTTTTTGGCATGGTCCTCTTTTCAAATTTCATTAACAATTATTTTCTGTTTCTCTTGCAAAGACTAGATTTCCAGCTAGAATTTTTTTTGGAAAATTGTTCTCTTATTTTAGGTGTCAACTTCTTTGAATCTCTTTAAAATGTTGTCTGGATCTCTAAAACATTATATCTGCCATTTTTGATGATTGATGTAAATATCATGTGAATTCGAGTATGTTTTTTTCTGATATTTGGTTGTACTATTTATCCATTATTATTATTATTATTTTCCGAATACGGTGTTTTTGAGCTATGAAGAAGGTTTGTATATGAATTAAGGGTTTGAACCCCTTTTGAAATTTCAATCATAACAATTTAATTTTTGTCTAATTCCCTTTGACCGAAACTCCGAAATGAACAAGATGTTCTTCAAGAATTTTGTAAGACACTTAATTTTCAGATGTTTTATAAATTCGAAAAACATTTTTCAAGTAAACATTTAAGGATCGAGATTTTGCGAGATCAAGGTCTGAATTTCTTCTTTGCTTAACCCTCCAAATCACGTGCAAACCACACATTTTGCCATAAATTTGAATTGGAAAAAAAAAATACCGGGTATTTTTCAACTGAAAACCGAAGCATCATTTTTTCTGGAAATCTGTTCTTCGGACGTCAATCAAAAAACAAAGACCGAAACATCTGTTCATATTATTCTCAACAAGACAGCTGAAAGCCAATCGATCTGGCCTTGAGCATGAAGTTGAACAAGAAAACACTACTCGAGTTATTTGTGGCTCTTTTTCTACGTCCTCTTCTCAGCAACGAGGAACACAAAGGGACTGTTCGTGTGATTGTCTGCGTTTCTTTAATTTGTTTGATTATTTCCTTTCCATTTTGAAAAACGACCCTCTGCCCCCATATCATTGCCCTCGTTTTTTGTCATCTTCGAGTTGCTTCGTTTTTCTTTTCAAATTCTTCCCTTTCTGTTCCACTTTCAACAGGAAACACTGATATTGTGAAGAGAGAGAAAAGAGGGAGTTACCTCCTGCTGGTTTGTGTGTTTTATGATCGGTTTGTGAGGAGATTTTAAACAGTTTTTTTTGAAAAAAATGCTTACTTCCTAAGAATGTGAATATATTTGAAACAAATTTTCATAAAGATCTGAACATTGCAGTCAAAACAATCTTTAAACAGTTGTTCGAATTATTTTAGTTTTTAGGTATTTACTAAATCGAAACATGAGGGATATAAAGAAGTTAGCGTTTTTTGATTTTCACGTTACATCGATTAGATTGTTTCACGAAGTTTTTTAAAATACATTTCCCCATTGAGACAACAATTAACACTTCTCGAAGCTCAGATAAATTTCAAGCAATAAAAACACCATCTTTATTCTCTGGTGTTCACACAAATCTCCTAAAATATTCGCATGGCCTAACATTCCGGGAAACCTAGGCCATCAAAATCAAATACACAATTTCGTGACGTGTTTGCGTTTGTTGTTTTGTTCCAGAAATCCTCGCCATTTTCATTATTTATTTCTGACATTCATCTATTTTTTTTGTAAATTCTGGCTTGTTTGTTTATTTTTTAAATCCAATCATGATATCAATCGTTCCTGTTAACACTTTCTTGATAAAAAATTATATCTATGAAAAATTTGAAAAATGCCAACAACCCAACCATTTCTCACATGATTTGTTTTTGATCATTTGTTCTTGAACTTCCAACAAGAAAAATTAAAAAAAAAGAGATATTGCAGGTTTATGGCCTTGTTAACTCTGATCCGTGTAATATATTTACGCGTAATAGGTATCAATTCATCACTGTATTTTTATTAGAAAAGTAAAAATTAAGAAATAAAAACGGGTTATTTACCATTTTGTGAAGAACCTTAAAAAATATTAGGGGTTCACCTATTTCTCAATGACACGCATTTTCACTACTTTTCCTCAGATTTATTTTTAAAAAACAGTTTCTTCTGAGACCAAAGAACACCTTTACTTTAATTATTTCATGCTCGAACGATTGTAATCGTATTATCCTACAACAGAATGTTCAACCGTCATCAACTCAATCACAAGTACAAATGTCCCTCCTCCCATCAAGAACACACAAACCTTTAACTTTTGTTTACCAGCGAATTGTTGATAAAGTGTTTAAGATGCTGAAAATGTTCCATTTAATGTTTGCAATTGATGAACAAGAGCATCTCAGATAATTTATAATTGAAAATTGGTTTCTTTTTTCTGAACCGCCCATCTCATTTTTTTCTCGTTTTCTCAGCTGGAACTTGAGCGTCATTGTTAAACAGTGTTATCAGTTTTCTATTCTATGTTGTTCTTTCTGCGATCAAATCGACACATTTATCATTATTTTTTTTTCCTTGCAGAAGAAGAGTCTTCCTTTCTTCACCGCCTGACGAACGATTTTTCACAGCATATAAAATTTTGCGTGTGAATCGACCTGTGTGCTCATTTTAAAGGTTGGTTTTGGTTTTTTGGAAAAACCGAAGTTATTTAAGATAATATAAATATTTTATCAGAGTATCAGAAAATCTGAAATTTAATCTTTAAAAACAACCTCCCTTTTTACTTAATAATGTTAATAATTCGTTTTACTTACGTTCCAACAAAATAAGTGACCAAAAACATCTTCTAGAATAAAAAAAAACAAACATTTCCCTAATTTCTACTTTTTTTCAGTAATTCGAATTAAGTGTGTGCCCCTTCCTTCATCAACTTCACAACAACACCTTTTTTATCCAATCAATTGATTTTTCGATGGGAATTCTTGATCATCCATCATCTTCAGGTAACTGTTTTGGAACATTTTTCATTTTTTAGCGAGACAATTAATGATATATCTGTGAAAATATTGATAATGGCAACAGATAAGTATTATCAATGTTATTTTAGGTTAGGATTACTGTTAAATTTAACAATTTTTTGAAGGTTCAACACCTGGCAATTCACGCGGCGGAAAACTTGGCATTGATTGGGCGAAATGGTTCCCGCCGGTCACGTCACGAACTTTTTTGTCGCATTATTTACCGGCTTCTGGCGCTGTTTCGCATACACTGTACACTGTTCATTTGTTCAGTCCTAATATTATCTCTAGGTAACATTTTATTTTAAAACTGAAAAGTTGGGAGATGATTTTTTGGGATATCCAACAGAACGTTTATATCAGTTTTATTTTATAATCATGTTATAAAAATAATTTTCTCAGCTTATTCCCAACCGGCGATCTGGCGGTGAGCAACACGATTCTGTTCAATGCGAACGTGGGACTCGGATTCTACGTGTATTTCAGAAAACATTTACACCGCGTTAATCCATGGGAAAGAGTCGAATTTAGGTACTTTTCTCAAGAAGTTCATATTTCTAATTATGGATTTTCAGCGTTTTCGCGTCGACTCTTTTCAATTTTGGCAGTCTTCTGGCTGCGGTCCTTATTAAAGCACTTTTCCCAGCAAAGTGAGTTTTTGAAATATTTCGAGAAAATGGAATATAAAATTTAAAACAACAATTCTTACAAGTTTGTATAATCAATCGAAATCAATTGAAAGTAACTTCCGTCTCAGAAAATCTATTCGCTTTCCAGATCAAACACATGGCTCAAAAGTTTGACCGCTACAACATTAAGCGTTTATTTATTATCGCGAGCTTATCGATACATGAGCCTTTTGGACAGTTCGAGAAACTCAAGAGGATCAGTTTCACCATCAAGAAGGTATGCTTGTTTCGTTTATTCAAAATTTAAGATGTTCCCTTCTATGCACTTTTCTCCTGCACTTCATCCTGTCCTTTGTGCACGATTTATACTGAAAAGTAGCATTTTTTTTCGGAATTTTCTATTTTCCCCGCTTGAAAAAGTTTCCTATTATGTATGTGTTTGTGAATGATCGTCGTTGCATGAAACGAATAGAAGTTGTGATTTTTTAATTAAAAAAAATTTAATTAGGATTTAGAGTCTAGAAATGTTACAAAATTTGATAGGTATTTATATCATAATGCTCGTGAAGTTTGAATCTGAAACTGAGCTTAAATATTTGCTCAGTGTTCAGTCCAGCCACTATTGTGTAAAAAAATGGTATAAAACAATAATGCAGTGGCAAGTATTCAGGTTTTTAAAAACTATATTCCGTTCATAATTTTAAATTGGTAATCTTTAAAAACAAAACCTTCTGATATTTTATTATTGGGCATTATTAGTCAAAGATATTCTGAAAATCACAGTTTTCTTCGCGGGCTACTGAATTTTTTTTTGATTTCGAAAATAGCAAATAATTTCGTGAAAAAATCTCTTTATGATGTTTTCAAATAGTAAATTCTTTACATTTTATTCTAGTAAAACAATCACAACTTTTTCCATTTTTAAAAAAATATTAAATATATCTAAGACATTTCACTTCAAAGCTCACATTAAATAATAAATGAGAATTTTCCTCCTAGACAAAAATTCCTCAGAAAATAGTACCGCCGACATTCACCGACACATCACCATCAATCTATCCATTCTTTACCTTGTTTGAAAATTTTCGAAACGAAACATCTAAAAATAATGGCGAAAAATTGAACTGAGTAAATTCTAGCCTCTCATCTCGTGTTGGCTCAATCAAATCACGAAAATCAATCAAATCAACGAAAGCCTCATCGGCTGCTTCTTCAGCATCGGATGATGAAACCGTTCATAATTTCGATTTGCCACATAATCAACATAATCCAACAGGATATATGCCATTGACTCCATCAGCCACAAATTATTCAGCAACAGAGCCCACAATTTCCGAATTTGGAGAGGAGGAAACATCGGAGAAACTCCAGAATTTTAGATATTTACACTCGTTTGCATTGAATAACTTGAATCAGAATAGGCCGGCGAAGGAGAATATATTGAGAAGAACGACAATGAATCAGAAAAAGAAGAAGAATGATGGTCAGACAGAAAACAATATTTGTTTCGTAACACCAGAGATCAATTGTCAATCGATTGATAATGGGCTCTATACCCCGCCTCCTTCGGTCAACGGAAAATCGATAAAGATAAAGAAGAAGAAAGAAGTGTTCATCAGTGAGGAGAAGGACGATTTGGACAAATTTTTGGATTTTATGGAAGTATATGGAGCATTAGCTTTGATTCCAGTCGGAGTGGGATGTTTCGCTGCTGGAGAAGTACCGATTGTTGGACCGATGTTGAGATTTTTAATGTAGAAATAAAATGTCGATTGATTGCGATAGTTGATGTTGTTGTAGTGTCTTCTGTTCATTTTTTTTGCTTCACTGTGAATGCTGGACATGGGGGGGGGCTTATGGTTTCAGAAAAGAAAATGGAAAAAGTAGTGATTTTGCTTAATTTTGAAACAAATACTGCATAATATTGAAACATCTTAAAAGTTAGAATCTCGAACGGAGCAGTCTGATGCACAATTGAAGTTTTTGCAATGTTTTGGATGTTCCAATATTCACAAAAAACCAATAGCTTTAACAAAACAGTTTTAATTGATTTTTAAAGTTTGGATATTTCGAGAAGGAACAGATTTTTTAAAAGTTTTGCGCAGTAGTTCTTTTTTAACACTTCAATAAACGTCTATGTCCGTTAAAGACAGCTTGTCAGTTAACACGATCCAAATTCAAGGCAAAATATCAAAATTCGAATGGGATCCCAGGTGGTCCAAAGAACAATGCCGATATGTAGCCACATTCAAATAATTGTGTTTCGCGCCAATGCCGACCGCGTTGCACGGACACGCGGGAATTCAAATTTTGATTTTTTCAACTTTGAACCGCTACTATGACTCGTGTATTTGTCGGTGTGATTTCGCATAAATTGCATTGTACTAATTAGAGAACGGTCTAATTTTTGAAACTAAGACCAGGTAGGGTCAAATTAACTGAACAGCTGTCTTTAAAACCGAAAACTGTTCAGTTCATTTTCGATATCTTCTTAATATTTAAGCACGAAACGGTAAGTCCCCCCCCCCCCCCCCAAATACCATTGTCCTTTTAATTTTCATATTGTTCCCCTGAATTCCACTGGAATTGAAACTGCGCTTTCCAGGAATTTCTCGAAAAAATGTATCATTTTGTTTTTTTTTCACATCACTGGTATTGCTTGATTTTTATTGCACGAAAAAATTAATAAATGAACTCTACTTCTCGAAAAATTAAGACAAAAGACAATTTCTCAAATCATTTTCAGACTATTTGGAAACACGCCAGAACCATCGAGCAACGGACATGTTGGCACAAATGGAAATATATAAATGGTTGGACTTTTGGAAATCTCAATGTCTTCTTTTCTGATACTCTTTTTCTCCATTAGTGTTATTTCGTTTGTTTTTTTTTCTAAATTTCAGACTGTAAGTGTTTATTTGTTGCAAAGAAAATATTATACTTAACTGAAAATTAATTATTTGTGACAAAAACATAAACTTCTTGATGTCAAATTGTTCTCTGAAAGACGAGAATATAAGAAATATCTAAAATTCTAATATTATATAATTATCAGTAGCAAAATAATCAGGCATGAAGTTTGCAGAATGGTTGACCGTTTTTGGCGAAGAAGCTTTCGCCTTCCAAATTGTGATGGCAACGCTGTAAATTCGAAGAATAATTAAGCAAACCGAAATTAGGCAAGTTATTGGGCTGTTTACTTCAAATTGGGAAATTTTAAAGGGACTCTTTACTGAATTTAAGGTTAAATTCCATTTTCATCTTCTTCACAGTATTTGAAAACCTGTAGAAGCAAAAACATCTAAATTTCCTTTTCTAGTACACGAAAAAATCACATTTTAAGGGTAAATGGCCGAACCGCTAGGCCGCGCGCGAGAGAGCATGCGAATGTGAGAGTGTTTTCAATTATTAGGCCATTCGCCGCCTTATTTTGGAAATGGGTGTGTTTGAGTACTAGAAAAGGAAATTTCGCAAAAATATTTTTCTTGTATAGGTTTTCAAATATCAAAAAGAAGAAGAAAATGGAATGGAAACCCAAAAACAGTAAAGAATCCCTTTAACTGAAAACTTTCTGGAAATCACTTACTGCACACGTGAAACAATTGGAATGGAACGCATTTCCAAGTGCTTCAACCCATCGATCACCGGCTTCTATTGGATAACGACAGCTGATGCATTTTGTGGTAAAAAGAGCGTTCCAGTCTGATGAAAAAAAAAGAAAATTCAACGCCAAATTGTCCAAATGTACTAACCCTCCTCACAATACGGTAAACCCTGCTCCAAATAGAATGCACTATTTCCAAACGGCTTCTGACAATGAGCACAAGTGAAGCACGTCGGATGCCATTTCTTCTGCAACGCGTTCAAACAATCCGACACGATTGGCTTCGAGCATTTCGCGCATCGAGGAGCGATATGCTGCTCGAAACACGTCTCGCAAAACTTTTGACCGTCTTCCTCGACGAAACCGCATTCGAGAAGTCGACGACGACATGTTGAATTGGCGCATACGAAATGTTCTGGGCACCATGATTTTCCGGTGGCTAGGACGAATGCACCACTGGAACAATTAAAGCTTTTTCAAAAAAGAAACTTCCACAAATCGGACTTCTATTCAAAATCTTGACAAAATTAGACAACTCGCAACTAGTTAATCTTTAGTTTAGACAACAAATCTCGGTAGAAATAACAGGAGTGAAGTGCTTACCGAATCTGCTGCTTACAAGCTTCACAATATGGAATTTTTCCTCCGCTTTGTTGAACCTGAGTGGTGGCTGATGAGGTAGTCCATCCGCCATTTCCGGCACCAGGTGTAGTAGTGGTAGTTCCGTGGAAGTTACCAGTTGGTGCTCCACCTCCACCAATATGTTGTTGTTGAGTACTGGTCTTTTCAAAACTCGATTTGGTGTAGGTTGAACCTCCTATAATGCATTTTTTTCTGATCCGTCATATATTATCTTTTAAAATTTAATGAACAAACAAAAAAGCATTAAAACACACACCATTTCGAGCAGTACCATTATCATTTTTCACATTTGATGAATTCCTCAAATCATCCTCCAAATTCATGTACTGTTCAAGACGGGAAGCCAAGAAGTTTCGAGAATCTTCAACGGCATCTGTGGTTGAGAAATATGTTGATTTGTTGGTGATGTTGGAAGTGGGACGACGAGAAATTGTGTTGAACTCATCAAGCACGTCATGCAAACTAAAACGAGACACAAAAAACATAAAATTTAACATAAAGGCTTACATTTTTTCTTTTTTTTTCAAAAATAATTTTTGGATTCGGAATTTCAATGACTTTCGATAATCTGATTTCTTAGGAGAAACCGAAAACTGCTCCAAAAGAAATTTGAGAAAAAACCTCATTATAAAGTTTGAATTTCAAAATTTTAAACACATATTTCAAACATAAAACAAGGACCGTAACAAAAATCTTTAAGTAAAATTAACAAATAAATACCTCTGAGTTGCTACTGGGGAATAATCTCTTTCAAATGGGAACACTTTTCGTTCCGGTGGAACGGGCGGTGCAAGACTATTCTGGGATGGCGACGGGGAAATAGTCTGTTGTTCGAGAACTCGTTGAAGAGCAAGTTCGACTTTTTCACTCCTTGAAAGTTCAGCTGGAGCATCCGGTTCGATATTACCATTATCAGATCTCAAATTTGACAAATAAACAATTGCACTCTCCAGCAATGTGCTCAATTGTGTCTGAGTTTGTTCCAGTTCGCTCTGATGTCTTGCAATACATTCAATCGCTTTTAGCCTATCCTCGTCTTCCATTTCTCGAAGTCCTTGCAGCCTTTCATTCAAAGCTGCTACTATCATCAAATCTCTCTCAGTTTGATCATCATCCTCCAATAATGACATTGCCCGCTGTCGCCATTGTTCTTCTGCTGGATCAGTGGCTTTTTTTGGAACAATCTTCCTCCATTCTTCCTCATCATCCTCTAATAAACTAGTAGTATCACTTTTATTATCGACTAGTTCTGATTCATCGCCATCATATGTCGTTGTTGTCTTGAGATATCTTGGAAGTGAGATACTATCCTCTTCCCTTGATGCTTCTGTCAATATATCCGATTCATCAATAATTTCAGGCACATTTTTCCACTCTGGGATAATCACTGGGCTGTTTTGAGAAAAATCCACTTTTTTGGGCTGTTTCATTGGTTCCTTTTCACATTTTGGTTCGTTTATTTTAATCGGAGATGTGGCCATAGATATTTGTTCTACTGGATTCGCGGCTGGCTTCCTCGACAGCCGGATCGTTGGAATTGGAGATGTGCTGGAATCAGTAGTATTCTGCGTAGTTGCTAACAGGTTCTCAGTTTTTGTATAAGGTTCACTAGCAGTCGTTTTCATGAAAGTATTCTTGACAATGTAACTAGTGACTGGGATAGCTTCTGATTCGCTTTCCGTTTTCACAAATCCGAACGGCTTAGGAATTGAAGTCTTCGAAATCGACTTCGGATCTATGGCTCGAGTAGCAATAGGCTTTAGAACTTGGTCTGTTGGGGCTGCAGCTTCAGCTGACACTTTTGCAGGAGATGTACTGTTTGGGGAATGTATCACAGTCCAATGAATTCCGTTCCTGATCTCTGGTGCTTGGAGGGGACCTAATATTGTAGGACGTTCTGGATTCGGACTGTGATAGACTTTTGATTGGACTGGATTGTTGATTTCCTGATTTTTTTCCGCCTCGACCTTGATTTCTAATGTTCTCTTTCTCTGCTCCTCAAACGCCTGGTTAACCTGCTCCTTACTAATATTCGAAGCTCTTCTACCATTCATCCGCACATTTCTATTTGCTGGCTCTTTTCTGACCACCTTTGGCTCCTTCTCATTCTCGCATTCTTTAATCATCGTCGCCAAATCTTCACCATAATTGGGTTTAGATTTTTTCAACGTGTCTGCTGCATCAATTTGCCAATAACGATTCGGTTGAGTGGCTGATGAGATTGGTGGCGGCCATTGACGCGGTGATTTACCGGAACGACGAGGTGACACTGCGGATCGGATTGAATCGGGAATTCGGGATTCTGTAAGAAGACGTGAACGGACAAGGACAATGAACATAGGACATTTAACATAGAGAATTAGAAGCAGAAAAAATAACAAAAGAACACAATTTAATAGACCTACCATGTTGAGTAGATTGTGGTGGATTTGAAAGTGGTGGTGGTGGAGGATTATGGTGGTATTGTTGTTGTGGAGGTTGACCTCTAGTCGAGTATTGGGATGGTGCTGGGGAGATACGATCGTAGTTTGTACCACCTGGACTAACGGCACCGTAGCTCACTGTTTTCTGAAGGTCGGCTCCAAAATGTGCAGAAGGAACGCCTCGTTGACCAGGGCTGAAAATGGCAAAGCACTATGTTTGATGACATTTTAAAATTCTAAATCTATTTGTAGTTACATTCGAATTCTAGAACATTTGCTATAAATTGGGGTTTTCCTTAAAAACACTTTCTTAAAAACAATTAAAAACAGTGCTTCCGTAAAATTAAAAATAAATAAATTTTTTAATATAGGTTTCAAAAATATGAGTTTCAGGTAGAAGCTGAGTTTTTTAAGAAAATGGTTGCGGACAAAATTTTAGCTCAAATTTTTAATCTTTTTTTCTCAATGGACACTTTCTAGAAAAAATATTTTCGAATTCAATAAATATACAAGCGAACCTCAAAATTCCTTGAGTCTTTGGAGTATGGTAATGAGTGGTGACTTGTTTCACATTTCCTCCTCCGATATCACCAGCAGTGATTGGAGATGCAGAATATGGGGCATGATGATGATGGTGTTGGTTCACTTGTGGTTGATAGGCGGCCTGTGGTGGAGCTTCGTGTTGTTGACGAGTTGGCTGGGCGGAGGTTGGAGAGGACTTTCTGAAAGTTTTTAAGTTGAAAACGATTAAAAATTGTTTAGAACAACATGGGTTCAAACGACGTTTGAAATTTTTAGATATAAAAAGTGAAAACAGTAATCTTAATTTGAACCACATAAGTATACTTACACAAAAATATTAGGGTCCATTCCTGGACGTCCACCGCCAGCTTTGCGTTGACTGCCATGGATGTCACAGTAGAACTTATCTGAAATTACGATTTTTAAAAATAATAAATAACATTAAATTAGACTATTCGTAAATTTCTTAAAGTTCTTATCGTGATCCATACATTAAAAAAAACAAACCCTCAATGAAATGATGCCCAACATTTCGAAGCGAATTTCCGCAAGTGGCACACGATAAGCAATCTCCGTGAAGATCCTTGCCCGCGGCTCGAGCCATGACACCTAGAATCGGTCGGGTACAGATAAAGCAGACCGGAAGACCTGATGGATTTGGATGGTTGGAGAGAGTTGTTGCACCATTTCGGCCTTGTTCTTGCTCCTTGAGAAGACGAAGGGTCTCGCTTCGAAGGTAGGCTGGTTGCTCTTGTTGGTTTAGGACTGATGCTCGTGCGCTGAAAATTAAAAATTTGTTGGATGTGATTAAACTTTACATAATCTTATCCAACGACACTAAGTTTAAGTGTTTCTTATGATTAATATCAAGAATTCAATAGTATAAAATGCTTTACTTCACTTGGAAAAATGTTTTTTGTTATTTTTTATGAACAAAAATAGATTGTTGTATTTTTGATCGCTGAACCTTTGTCCCGGGTTTGATGAAACTATGAACAAAGATCTAAATCACAAGTTTTTTTTCATAATCCCCTTCCGCCAACCATTTTCAAAAAAAAGGGAGGGTTATACAATTAATAACGGATTTAGAAGAATAGGGTATATTTAACCAACAATGAGTTTTGTATTTTCAAAAACAATGTTATTTATTTTTGAAATGCGTTTCTTGTTTTTATCACTAACTTATATTTCTGCTGTCGCTTCATTATCTTATCCTTTACAACTTGGCGGAGAATGCGAGACGTTGAGATTGGAATTGGAAGGTACTGATGATGCGGCAACGAAGTTGGAACAGTTTAACGCATTTCTTGACAAGTTGGGAACGGACACAAAGACTAAATTCTGGGCAATAGTAGCAGAATCTAAGACCGACGTAGAAGCGAAACTTCAGTCTGCTGATGATAAGACTACGGCGAATGGATTAATAACTGATTTTACTGAAGGAAAATTGTTCTTGTCACGTGATCAAGTGAAGACAACATTGAAGGAACAATTCGACACATTCAGTGACGCGGATCGTGCCACAGTCAGAAATATTGCTAAACAATATGGGCAAGAATTAAAAAAGCTTATCATTCCACTACTACCATCTGACTGTAAGACAAATGGATCCGACGATTCATCATCCAGTCAAGGATTTGATAGTGTAGCTGATTGATTTTTTCTTAAATTTTGTCAATAAATTGTTTCGTTTTTTTAGCCCGATTATCTTCCACCTCAGAAACGACATGTAGCATTTATCAATGATTTGACGGCCGCTTATCGGGAGTATAGACGCAGGAGGAGAAGTCTTGATTTTTTTGAATAAAAATGGATGTTTTTAAACTGTTTTTGATACAAAAGGTGGAAATGTGTGTATTGAGAATGTTCAGAATAGTTGCAAAATAAAAATGATTGCTTTAAAAGTGGACTTTAGAGTTTAGCTTAAAGGATGACATTACGGAGCTAATGAATGCAACTGAGATGAATATATACTTCAAACCCATTCAAAGTTATAATATTTATTAAGGAAACACGAAAAAAGCTCATAGGAAAAAGTTCGGCCAGGTGGTAACTTTTTCTAGGCCATTTCTTTGAAGCTGATTTTCTCGGCTTCTAGGTGGTTTTAGAACATTTTAAAAACAGATTTGGAATTAGAATGATGTCTAGTTTGATACCAATTGTATTAAATAGCTCTGTAAGTACTCCATAAATTTTTTTTAAAGATTTCAAACGTTAGAGAAAAAATTAGGGTACTTGCTATTATATTATTTTTTCTAAATACTTTTTCGATACTTCACAGTATTTAACAACCAAAATGTATAAATACCAATAAATTGTAAAAAAATATGCTCAAAATACCTTTGATTATCAACAAAGCCTTCGGTTTGTTGAACGTATTGTTCAGCGGCATTCTTTTCGGAATACAATCCTAATGGAGAGTTGTATTGAATATGTTTGACACGGGAATCAGTTTCGAATGGAAGTGCTGAACTGTTGAAACCTTGTGGTGGGCGAGTCTGAAAAATTTAATAAAATCAAATTTCGTCTGATGAAATTCCCAATTCAAAATTAAAAAAAAACTTAAAACCTTCTTTAGAAACTCACATCACTATTGTGTTGCAAATTAACCGAAAACGGTCTCTCGTCAGCAGCTTGATTTGCAGTGATTTCCGGACGCCAAATATGAGCAGACGAAGTACCGGAAGCCCTTTAAAGTCGATCATTAAAAATTAGAAAATTTCATCATTTTATCTTTTTAATTTCTAGAAACATTTACCATGGTCTAGGGGTAGTCGTTATTCGAACCATTTGATGCTGAATTAAATTTTTCAATTTTTATCCAAAGCGGAACAAAGAGAAATGGTGCGAACTATCAAAAATCGATACAAATTTCATATGTACATAAATATAAATTTTGCAAAACGAAAGTGAGAGAAAAGAGAAATTCCGTTCGGGAAGAATGTATAATGTTGTTTATCCCCCTTTGAATTTTCTCGGATGATGATCATTATCTTAATTTCTTGAACGAATCGATCCTTTAAAAAGAGAGAAAACAGCTGTATTCAAATAAATTTGAGATTGAGATTGATAATTTTAGAAACAAAAAAAAGTAAGATTGAAATAATCCAATTAATTGTAAGTTATTATCGGCCTCGAAATTTGATGAACGATTTTCTCGAACTTTCCCTTTTTGCGCATAGTTAAACGGTTGAAATGAGGTTATCTATACAGCTTTGATAAAACTAAAGACCGACGAAAGGGAAGAATTTCACAATTTGTTTATTGAATAGAAAAGCGGCCAAAAACCTACCTGGTGACGACGAGCTCTATTTTCTCGTGAGCTGTAACAAGCAAGCGATCAACTGCGTTGATATCAAGATTGTCCAGTTCTTCAAGTTTGTCAATCACGTCGCCGTTCCTAAGACCAGCACGATCTGCTAAACTACCGCCGATAACCTGTAATTCGTTAGATTTGGTCTGATTGTCTGATTGTATGTCTACTATGGCACAAGAGATACCCATTTCTATTTATAGTTTCAGTTTTCAAAATGGAACCAAATAGGTTTCCTGATGTAATCTGTTCTCGTGAAGTAAAGTACTCTTGTTGTAGAATATTCTTGATTGTGTAAAAATGTTTTTCAGATGTCTTAGAAATTACTCTTCTATTTTGATAGTATCTTTAATTCACCATACGTAAAATGTGAAAAAATACAGGTAAATCATGCTAGAAATACAGATAAAACCAAAAGTATCTGTTATTTTATTCTTTCATCTGCAATTATATGGGAAGTTCTTTCGATACGTTCAAAGTTCTTCCTCCTTCACATTAGGTCGTTTTGCACCTAGTTCACAGCCTTTTTTCTATTTTACCAATGTTCCATTAAACAAAAACCAAATGTTCTTTTTCCCTATCACTCGAAACATCGGCATGCCCTACTTCTCTTCATGTTTTTCGTCCTACTCATTTTTTCGAGTTGTAAAAAATTGCACTTCTATCTTCTTAAGCGAAAAAAAACTCTAAAAGAAGAAAACTTGCTTACATTTACAATAACAACACTACCATCCGGTGCCTCAGTGACACCAAACCCCCAAGGCGTCAGCCGATCGGAACGGGCCATGCGAACAGTGACACGTTCCATTTTGTTGTTGTTTTTGGGAGAACAAGAATAAATACCTGAAAATATTTATGTTGAATTAGAAAGAAAACATGTGTAAAACGGAGGTATTCGAAAACATCTGGTTGAGATAAAAATGGTGAAAAAAGAGTGAAAACTCTCATGTCGAGATTTATTTTGAAAAATGAAAAATATGCAATAAAAACATGAGTGAGGGATTGTTAATGTGAATGGCAGAAAAACTAGACGATTTTGAACTTTGCATAAAGATTTTTTAAACAAATGGGGATGGGGAAAAAGTTCAATATATGCCTTTCTCATTACAATGTTTCTAAATGTAAGATATGATGTTTTATTAAAAAAATTCTGGAACTAAAAATTTTTTCAAAATATTACCAAGCAAATACGATTTTAAGTGTTGTTGAAGTTTCAAATGAAAGGATAATGAAGTTATAGTTCGAGGATTTCTACTGTTTTGTTTTTCATTTTCTAAAATTAAAATAAACTTTTACCAAATCGATTTCATCGAAATATAAAAATAACTGGTCGAGAAAAACCATAGAACTTTCTATTGAATTGATGTTACTTCAAAATTTTAAAGTGGAAGATTATTTTTGGAAAAATAATTGAATATAGGCATTTAGTTTTAACCACGATGGATTTTATAAAATTAATAATTGACCAATGTATGAAAATCCATAATTCGAATATAAAACAATATTTAAAGGCAGCTGGTCAGTTAACACGATCATAATTTAAGGCAAAAAGCCAAAATTCGAATGGGAGCCCAAGTGGTCCAAAGAACAATACCAATATGTAGCCACATTCAAATAATTGTGTTTCGCGCCAATTCCGATCGCGTTGCACGGACACGCGCGCATTCAAATTTTGATTCTTGCATCTTTGGATCGCTGCTATGACGCGTGTATTTATCGGTGTGATTTCGCATAAATTGCATTATACTAATGAGAGAACGCTCTAATTTTTGAAACTAAAATTAGTTAAGGTCAAATTAACTGAACAGCTGTCTTTAAACGGAAGTAAAACGTTTATTGAAATTATAATTAACCGAATTATGAAACTCTTGATAATCGATTTACGCTAAAAGTTTTTAAAAAATGCTAAAAATTGGGCCGAAAATCTGAGAAATTGATACACTGAAAATCAATCGACTGTGTCTCAAGCAGTTTTTCTCAGTTTTACTTAATTTTATGTTAATTTCTAACCACGGAAAAAACATATTTTTTCGGTTTTAAATGTGCATACAAACTTCAGCGTTCTACCGTCTGATCGGTTAAAATAAAATGATATCTTGTCTGTAATTATTGTTTATGTTAAAAAAAATTTTCTTTCAAAACTATTTTATCAACTTTTGCAGTCTTAAATTGGATTATTGTTAGCTTTTTGCAGCAAAAAATGAGAAACACTTATTATTTTGTCACAACAACAAAGCGATGTTTAAAAAAAAAACAAAAAAGAAGGTTAACCGAGCTCTCTCGGCGCTCACCTTAGTTCCCGCTCCCGGTTGAAAAGATAGCGAAAAGAAAAGAGGAAAACTCTTGAGATTTTGTTTCGTCTCCAACCCAACATCATGTGTATTTTGTGTAGTAAAGCGCTAGAGGGGAAGAAGAGCAGTGCCTCCATATATCCTTTATTATATTATCAGTGATAAAAAGGTGTAGGAGGAACATTTTTCGTTGAACAACAAAAATCAATAGAAGTTCTGTTCCTCCAATCAGTTGGAGGAAAAAAGAGTTTGGAAATTTCTCGTAATTTTCCTCTTTTGAAACAAATAACAGAAGCACATAATAAATATGGAGGGACGGAGAGAAGGTAAATAAACACTAGGGGATGATGGAACTTCTTGAGTTTGGTTCTTTTTGGACAAAAAGATTAGAAAGGGAGTTGTTCAATTGTTTAATATTTTGTTTATTGATTTTTTTATAAGCAAAATCTACATCTTAAAATTAGATGGGGCTCACTCTTTAAGGTATGATTACTAAATGCTTCTAAATTACTAAATTGAATTCTTTTCTCTGTTATACAACATTTTTTATTACTGTCTCTAAAAGAAAAAAGAATATTTACAAAATTTCTGAAAATTATTGATTTACGATTAATAAATTACGAGCAAATCAGGCACACATTTTTCTTCAACAACTCTTCGATTCTATTCAGAATTTTAAAAATTCCAGATTTATAAAAAAACTTTTATTAGATTTTAACAAATCAAAACAAGATTTCAATGAGATTTGTGACGAATTGCAGCCAAAGTAAAGCTTCTTGGTGGACATGGGCAATACTGTCCATCTCTTCCAGGGATTCCTTGCTCTCCTCCAACACCTGGAGATCCTGGCTGTCCTGGTGAACCTCTCGGCCCCGGAACTCCTGGAATTCCTTCGCTTCCCGGTATCCCGTCTGGTCCCTTCCTTCCCGGCTCTCCATTCGGTCCTCGTGGGCCAGCAGATCCTGGTGCACCTGGTGCTCCAGGTACTCCACGTTGACGTTGTCCATCGGCGCCTGGTCGTCCTGGTGAACCATCTCGTCCAGGGAGGCCTGAAGTACCTCTCTCTCCTGGTGGGCCTGGTGGTCCTGGTTGTCCTTGGGTTGATGAAGGAATGCCTGGTGCTCCTGGGATTCCATGTGGTCCCTGTGATCCAATAGATCCGACCGCTCCTGGTGGACCTGGTAGTCCTGGTGGGCATTTGACGCATCCGGTATAAGTAGGCTCGCATGCTGCTCCGTATGTTTGGTGTGGATTATCCATACCACGCGGGCCTGGTTCTCCGTTTGCTGAACGTTTGGTAATCAGTTACTGAGATAATATGAAGATTCTTACCTCCTGGAGTTCCTGGTGCTCCTGGTGGTCCTGGTGGCCCTGGAGGACACTGTGGTGCTGCATCACATTGGCACCAGTCTGGCAGTTTTGCGAACCGTTTTTCGCGTCGCAACAAAGGATTTTCACGTGGATAAGATGGAGCGGAATGCTTGATTTGAACGTCCATTAGATCAATCCAAATAGAATCAGTTTCAGCCTAAACACAAACTGTAACATGATGTTCGAGAATCTTAAAACAAACCTTAAAAGTCTGAACAACATTGACAATCTCGTTCTGAAGTTCAGTCATTTCCCAATACATTTGCGGAAGAAAAATGAGCAATGAAACAAGAGCACATGTTACGAGGGCAGTACAAGAAGAGACCACAAAATTGACAGGCTTCATTTGTATGTGTTGGAAATGTTCAAAATAGATTTATATACGGTTTCGAGGTGCATGTTTCCAGGCGGGGTTTTCATTTTCTTTTTTAGGGAGGAACAAGTTCGGGGGGAATGGATGATTGCGTTTTTTGAATGTGACAAGAAAAAGAGGGAAAAAGGATGTGTATGGTTTGTTTTGTATATATAGATGTATTGGTTTTTTTGGACTTAAGGTGCTACTGTTTGGAACGAAATTTGATTTTATACATACTGCCAAATGTAACGAGTTTGTTAGATGGAATTGCGGAATAAATCACTTTACAATGCATTTTAATATGGAAGTGTTTTTTCGGAACGTCCCGCAGTATTTGCTTATATTTGTTTTGTTTCAGTTTTGTAGTAAAATTTATAAAACATATTTTCTTCAATGTTACAATATTGAAGAAGTGACCTTAGATTTTCGCGAACTAATTTTTGAAGTCGGAAGCAAGCGTGCTCTATTCTGGATTTTGCATCAATTGCAGATTGTAGATAAATGCATGTTATTTTTGAAATAGAGTGTATTGTAAAAATATAGAACTTTCAGATGAAACCTGATTAAACTTTATCTATCTCCGAAATTGTTCCAACTTTTCAAACAGCTGAAATAATTTGTCTTAAACCTTTGAATATTCTCATCTCAAATTTCGATGTTTTTTGGTTTTCCAAAACTCCAGAAATATAGTGTTATATTTCCAAGGATGGAACCAGATTTTTTTGCCAAAATATATTTTTCAACATAATGTAATATTGCCGTCCAGTTTCGTTCACATTATTCGTTCTTTCTCACCCACGCAATCGTCTCACTTTACCTTGAAAATTTGCATATTTTCGTTCTACCGTCCATTTAGCCATTATTTTCCCGCTGCGCCGTGTTCAATGATCCATTTGCCATTTACCTTAGGTTTCTTTGTTAGAAATACATATCGGCACTTTTTAGGGGAAAAAAAACATGTTCGAGAAATTGGCATTGTTTGTTTCTTTAAATTGTTAGAACGAACATTATTCAGCTTTTCTAATTAACGTTTCTAATTGGAAAATGTGTTACGGCAAAACTGCAAAAAGTTTTGACCACTGAGCGGATCGAACGCCCAACCTTTCGATCTGGAGTCGAACGCGCTACCATTGCGCCCTCAGACAATGGGGGAACTAGTTATTGGGTGAGTTCTCAACTAGTTTTTGGGTCAGTCTCGACTAGTCGCTCGACTCTGGCAGGGCTAGTCGAGACTCCCGAGAGGCTAGTCGAAACTCCCGAGGAACTAGTCAAAACTCTCGAGAGGCTAGTCGAAAATTGGTCGGCGGCAAATAAATTTTTCGCAGCCGCCACGGGATAGCATAGAAATTTCACGTGGCGGCGGCGTAGTGTGAGTGGTGTTCAGCGATGGCAGCGAGAAACCCTTCCTGGAACCGAACCTGCGACGACTTGACCTCCTGCTTGCTTGACGTGACGTTGAACCATTTGACTATACCTGAACATGTGGGGGAAGGGGGAAAGTGCGCTTATAGGTGTGCTAGCGCCAGAGTTCTGTAGGAGAACATATAGGAGAACTTGGATAATCATTACTATTGTTCTAGGAAAAGGATATGGCTCAAATTTCGAGAACTGATAGATTGAAACATGATTGCTAATAATAGTAATTTTAAAATGATTTTCATTTTTTGCAAGGTGAAAAATCATTTGTCTCTGATCAGTGTGTAAATCACTCAATCCAAAACTGAAATTTGATAGTCGCAAATAAGATAACTTTAATATTTGCGATTAAAAAATATATAGTACTTGAGCATATTAAAAATCAGAAGGGAGAGTGACTAAATTGTTTCTGGCTTTTTAAATTAAGCATAGCTCATTTGAAAGATAATTTTACGCTGATAAAGGAACTGCTTTCAAAAAGTGCTAAGAACTCCGAGAATTAATTTTCGAGCTCAAAATCGGAAAAATATATTAGCTGCTCACAAATTCGGCTTTATAAACGAGCAAACGCGCTCTAAAAAACCGACACGCTCGCAGGCGAAACATAAAGAGGGGGAGACTATACGCAGACAACTACCTCTCGCCAAATAACACTCTCTCGCAGCAGAGGGAAGCCCTCCGTTATGCAACCGATTTTGTGAGAGGACTATAGAAAAATGAACTTTGAAAAGCTGTAAGTTGTCTCAAACTCAATATCGCTTGGTAAATCTTTTGTAATAAATCATTCTTTCTTGATGCGCCAAATTTCAGTGAATTTGGTTTTTAAACGTAACTTCTAGGTTTACAAAAAGGGCATTTTCAAAAAATGTTAACCTTATTTGCTCAAATTTGGCACATAGACTAAAACTGGTTTCCATATGATAGTTTTATTTTAAAGTTTTGAGTAAGGTACAGCTCAATACAGTTCGAGTGTTTTCTTAAGCTTCTACAGGGCGTTAAATAAATACAGCAGGAAGAATATCGAAGATCCTGTGGTACAACGAAAAATTATTTTTCTTATGAGAATTTCATTAATTTCAAAGTTTAATGTGATTAGGGTGTTTTTTAGATAAATGGTGAAGGAAAAACCAGACCCAACCTCAAGCGTGCTCGCCGCTCGCGAGTTTATGCGAGTTCATATTGGCAGGGTCACATCTTTTAGTTCTGATCCAAAAACTAATCAGAAACGTTTTAATTATATTTTTAAAACTTTTTGGAGCTTATGAACATGCAGTAATAATTTTAAGGGAACTTTGATCTTCCTTCAATACATGATTTTGGACCTCGTATGAAAAACTATCAGATTCACTGTTTTGTTGGAAAAACAGTCAAATAGAAAATAATCTAGAATCGTTATATTTATTTTATCGTTCTCCCTTAACTACATTTCATACTGAAAAATTAGGATTCTAGATTAAGATTAGCTCATTTTATGCAAAAAATTTTAATTTTTGATGGAACCAAAATTTACAAAAGAAAAAGTAGGTCCCCAAAACTGTGCAAGTGAAAGAATTGTTTCTCATTTTACAAACTTTTAAGTTTAATATATGTTTGAAGTGAGAATCGAACTTTCATTCGACCAATTTTCAGCTTTTAATGAAAATTGGGTGGTCAATAACGCTGAAAAATGTAAACTCAAACCCGCGAGCAAAGAAGGCTTGAACTCCGTTACAATACGTGACTCCGATTCAAACACAAATTCAAGGAGTAGGAAACTTCTCAATAAATTGTATACAAATATATTTGTATTAAATTTATTCGGAGTTTCAAAGAGTTTCGTCTCATAGTTTTAAAAATATCTGTGTCTGAAGCTGCTGCAGTATTTATTGAACACCATGTACAGAAGCGGTCAACAAGAAATACACCTTCAGTATTTCTGTCATAGCTCGGCCCATAGTTGGAACTTTTTAATGAAATTTGGATATGATATGCAGTACATGATTGGAATCCAAATTCTAAAATACCATACAAATTTTGCATACCAGAGCACAGTTTTGACATTTTTTGCGATTTTTCTGGTTTTCAGACAGGGACAGTAACAAATGTGTTTCGAAGTTATGATAGAGTTTTCATGTAAAACCATCTTTTTTAGCTTTATTAAAGGTCTGACTGTATTTTAAGTAAATAAATGCAAAGACAGTATTCAGAAAAACTTTATCGATGAAAGTTTGAGAGTGAGTCGGTGACAGCGGTTGATCATAGTCCAATAGTAATAAAATTTTGTAAAAACTGCGACACATGTTTCTTTTTGACCGCTACTGAAATTTCATCAAATCCGTAAGCGAAAGTTATAAGCTATAACTTTTCCCATTCTCAATATTGTTGCGGCAAATTTTCGGAAATCTATACTGGTTCTATTCTCAATCAAAGTATAAAATTTCAGTTTCTTTCATTAAGATTTTTGAAGAACAAATTAGAAGGGGGAGTGCCTGAATCTTTTCTCTCAAACTCAATATCGCTGGGTAAAACTTTTAGGTATTCACAAATAAACCATTCCTTCTTGATGTGCCAAATCTCAGCGAATTGGTTTAAAAATGTTAAACTTAACTTTAGGCTTAAAAAACTGCATTTTCAAGACACTTCCCTTTTGAATCCAAAAATCGTTGTCTCGATGTTTGGCCTGTCGAAATTTGAACTCTAATGAGATGCAACTTGGTTCAAAACCAGTATTTCTCGTTGAAAAATTCAGAAATACATACTGGTTCTTAACCAATTCGGCAAATTTGAGGTAATTTCAGAGAGATTTTTTTATAAGGCCTTTTTGTGAAACAGTCATGCAAGAGCTAAAAAATTATTTTTTGAAAAACATAATGAAGGGTTCTCAAATTGTGCGCAACACTTAAGAATGTTACCAGGACGTATTTCTGGGATTTTCATCCAGAAATGTTGAGGATGTGCCAAGGTATCGCTCAAATTTCACATATTACAGACTTTGAGATACTATTACTTTCTAGTGCACATTAGAACCTAAAACGTTAGTTTCTTAGTTCTCAGGTGTGATGTAAAACTGACGGAGTTCAACCCCTTCTCCTTACCAGAATTGTATTAAACTTTATAAGGATGACGGTCTAGAAAGGATATTTTATTTAGCGACGATGTCTGAAATTAAACAGCGGTGTCCTAGACCGAATATCAGAGGAAAAGACTTGTAACTTTACAGATAAGTAACACACACATCAATGAACATAACAACAACTAACCAACCCCAATATGTGTCCCCGCGTTGCGTGGGTGCACCCGCTTTTTGCTGAAAACTTAGCCCAGCATAACTCAGCTCAAAATGAGAACTATAAAGCAATTTTCATATTTCTGGATAGCTCTTAACGTGATCTATAACTTTGTAGTTGACATAAAAATTCAAAGAACAAATCTTAAAAACGAAAATTTGAAGAAAAGAAAATGGGTTTCAGTTTTTCACAATTTTCTGGTGGAAAACCACATCAACCCAAAAACTTTTTACTTAATTTTCTAATTATGGTTGAAAGTCTGTACCGGAATCAAAAATAAACTTTTAAAAAATGAGGGGGTTTATTGTGCCAAAGATAAAACATAAAAACGTCAAATTTTGAAGCATTTTATTGCAGAAATGGTTGTTTAAGCCTGAATTCAGACCCTTAAAAATAGTTTATGTGCTTAAAACATTAATCGTAGGACTCAATTATACATAACTAACATTTTCCAAAAGTGTTTTGGTGAAAATCGAAATAAAAACTATATTTTTTTGAAAAAACGAATAAATAGAAAATTATTTTTTCGATTTTCACCAAAAAACTTTTGGGGAATGTTAATTTTACTTATTAGGCACATAAACTGTTCTTAAGGGTCTAAATTCAGGCTTAAACAACCATTTCTGCAATAAAATGCTTGAAAATTTGATGTTTTTATTTTTTATCTTTGGCACAATAGGCCCCCTCATTTTTTAAAAAGTTTATTTTTGATTCCGGTACAGACTTTCATCCTCTTTTGAAAATCAAGTAAGTAAAAAGTTTTGGGTTGATGTGGTTTTCCACCAGAAAATTGTGAAAAACTGAAACCCATTTTCTTTTCTTCAAATTTTCGTTTTTAACATTTGTTCTTTGAATTTTTATATCAACTACAAAGTTATAGATCATGTTAAGAGCTATCCAAAAATATGAAAATTACGTTCTCATTTTAAGCTGAGTTATGCTGTGTCAAAGTTTTCAGCTAAAAGCGGGTGCATCCGCGCAATGTGGGGACGTTTGTTAGCTACTGTTGTATTCATTGATGTGGGTGTTACTTATCTGTAAAGTTGCAGGACTTTTCGTCTGATATTCGGTCTGGAACACCGCTGTTTAATACGCCTCAGACATCGTCTCTAAATAAAATATCATTTCTAGACCGTTATCCTTATAAAGCTTGATAAAATTCTGACAAGGGGAAGGGTGCGAACTCTGTCTTAGAGTTTTTCACCAGAGCTCATTCAGATCTATCCAAAATCTTGAACGATTGTCATAAACCCGACGAAAACAAAAAGCTGGGGCCTTACTGACATTCTTACCAAAATTCTAAAGCTCTACCTAAAATCCTTGATACTCAAATATACATTATTTTGTGCTTTTCTCTTATTACTAAGTTTGGTAAACTTTAAAACCCGAAAAATACGATTTTCTTGAAAATAACGGTTTGAGATATCCTTTGGTTTTTTGAAACAATTTACTACTTCAGTATTGTAACCGTGAACACATCAGGAAATTTTTGACAATATGGCTTTCAGTCAATTTAGGTGAAAAAAACCTTTTACCCGAGATGTTATATCAAAACCATAATTTTTTAAGTTATTATTGCGAACAAGGCATCAAAGATGAAAATGTTTATGAAAATTTGAAAATTAAAAAATTTTGAAAAAACTCGAGAAAAAATTCAAAATTTCACTCATAGTTCATGATTTTTCAGAAAAGACATCTTTTAAACCATTTTCAATAATTTTCGCAGTTTGACAAAAATAAATTTTGATTCGACTAGTTCTTGGTCAGTTACAACTAGTTTTTGGGTGAGTTCGAGCAGTTTCGACTAGCCTGTCGGGAGTAACTGACCGACAGGCTAGTCGAACGCGCCCGAACTCACCCAATAACTAGTTCCCCCATTGTCTGAGCAAGCAGTCGACAGGGAACAGTGAGTGAGTTATGTTTGACATTGATCGTGTTAAAATAGATGAAGAAGAATTTTATGAAAGGAACCCGTCATGTCTTAGATGGAAACAATATTTTAAAAATTAGAAACTAAATCAAATGAGAATTTAAAAAATCAAAAAAAATTTAAGCGGTTGTAAGAATGCATTCCAGTGTTTGCACAAGAAGAGAAGGTGTTCCCATGTACCTGAAATAAATTTAATGATTTGAAGCAAAATACATGTTCATAAGTTATATTTACCAAGATTGGTCAGTCGCATTACAAGTTCCAGGAAACGATACAGTTGTTAAGCCATAATCAAGGAAGTTATCACCATTTGCCACAATGGCGGCGTAAAGACCGGTTGCAGGGTCGGAAGAACTGAGAAAAAGATTTTACAATTTAAAATTTGTTTTAATTGTTTATAATAATTAAAAAAAATACCTGCAAGTTGCTGTAACTGAGCCTCTACAGGTATCACTATCATAAGAAAAAGTCATTGTTCCATCTGGGAATGAGGTAGATGTCAGAGTTTGTGTCAACGCTGGGCAACAACCTGAACAATTATTATGGCGATTTAATTAATGATGGTGCGATGAAGCGATTTTGAGATAAGTAACCGTTGTGGTGTTAAGTACTATAATTGAATCAAGCTCTGTTAATTGGTAGATTATATTATTTTCAGAAAGTAACTGAAAAATTAAATGTGAACATGAACTTTTTTAAAAATATAGTTATGATTTTTCAAATAACTGGGAGAAAAATCCCCCTCTGAGAAGCAGCATCCAGTGTTATAAACATAAGGTATCTCTCATTTCAAGGTGTTTTGGACTTTAAATTTTGCCATCTAAAATTTGTAAAACTGAATATTAAATCTTCTGAGGAAAGGAATTTGAAAATTCAGAGTTAGTCATTATTCAAGTTATGAGGTTTCAAATTATGATCGTTAAAACTCACCAAAAATCGAACTCTGAAATCCAATGCGTCATCAATGTTTCCCATAAAATGTTAGTTTAATTAAAAATTATTAAAAAATAAAAGAAAATTTTTCGACTATAATTTTTGCCATAAAAACAAACCTCTAAGAATAACTATGATCAATTGTAAAAGAGTAAACAACGTTTTCCAAAGAAATCCAAATGCGCTCCATCACATTTTTTAATTCACCGTCCCATTTTTATTTAAAAAAAAACGTTAATAAAACCTGTAGGTGCTGCAGTGGTGGTAGTAGTCGTTGTAGTAGAAGTAGTAATAGGACTATCTGTGCAATTAGTATTGTTAAAAAGATGAGTTTAAAAAATATGTTTTTTAATGAAAATCATAAAACCAAATGAAGATTAGAAAAGTATAAATTCTCCACTGATAAATTTATGTTAGCTGTTAAAATTTTGAAATTTGTAACCTGTGACAACTGGCGCACTCGTTGTGCTAGTTCTGGCGCATGTAAATGTTGTTGGAAATAGGGCCAGCAGGATTATTGTTATCTGGAACTGGATTAAAGTTTGATGTTTTTTCAGAACGTTTATTTTCAGAACGTTTTCCCAATGCTTTGAACGACCCCCCAAATCATTAGTTTCTCAGCTCAATTCTATTAGTCATTCAAGTGATTTCTTAACAAATTGTATTCTTGCCAATGTTAGAAGTTGTGCATCTAGTAGTCTTATTGAAATGCTTTATGATGAACTTAAAACTTTAGATATCAATTTAGCCTTCATAACTGAAACCTTCTTATCTAATTCATGTCCTGACTCTCTCTTCAATCATGACTTCTATCAAATATTTAGATTTGATCGTATACCAGAATATTCTAAAAAAACTGGTGGAGGGGTTGCTATTATTGCTAACAAATCACTTAGTTGTATTGAAATTGATATTAACATGGACTTTCATTATAAAAAACATCTTTGTGAAGTTGTATGTATTGACATTCTTTCTTTAAACACCAAATTTCGTTTTTTTCTTGTTTACAGACCCCCTCATCTTACTAACTTCAATACTGATTGTCTTATTCATCACCTAAATTGTTATTTTTCTAAAAACTCTCGCAACATTGTCCTTGGCGACTTTAATTTACCAAAAATTAACTGGGCCTATTGTTCAACCAATTGTGATGCGTTATCTGTTTTTTGCTCTTCCAATGGCCTTACTCAAATTGTTGATTTTCCTACGCGTTATGGTAACGATTCTTCAACTATCCTAGACCTCATCTTGTCTGATCCGGCCCATATTTCAAATGTTAAGGCATCTCTTCCCCTCCTTTCTTCTGATCACATCTCTATTACATTCAACTTAAAATGTGAAAATCACCTTACTCTTACCCCACTTTCTCTTCCTTCTAAGTCCCACCTTAATTATAAAAAAGCTGACTTTCAAAAAATCAATCTAGTTCTCTCATCTTTCAACTGGGATAAACAATTTTCCTACTTTTCATCAATTGATACTAAATTTGCACATTTTCTTAAAATTGTCAACGAAATTGTGGATGATAATTGCCCCTCTTTTAACACCAACCATATCATTTCTAATCATGTATCCCGAATCCCAACCTTTTCGGCCAAACTAAAGCGTCTTCGTCATCGATTAAAATATTTTTATTCTGCTTCCCCTAATTCACTTGTAAATCTTAGTTCCTATTTAAAAACTAAAAGAAAAATTAAGAAAAACTATAAATACCGCCTCAAATTATATCACAACTTCTTAGTTCATTCTCCCTCCCACAAAAAAGTGTCTCGTTTTCTTACCTCTAAACTTAAATCTAATACCTCTATTCCAACCTTAGAACTCAATGATGTCCCCTATATAACTGATGCTAGTAAATGCGACTTGTTCTTAAATTTATTTTCTTCTAATTACTCCGTCCACTCCTCATCTATTCCAAAACTAAAATGTAATGTTTCTAGTAATTCTAGTATAGACTTTTCTCCTCACATTGTTCATATGTATTTAACCAAGCTCCCCTCAAAAACCAATTTCTCGTCTGATAGAATTAACTATCTTATTCTAAAAAAATGTGCCACTTCTCTTGCTATTCCACTTTCTTTATTGTTCCAAGAATCGTTTCATTCTTCCACCATCCCTACTTATTGGAGAACTTCTTATGTTATTCCGGTTTTCAAGAAAAATAAGAAATCTAATCCCTCTAACTACCGTCCCATATCCTTAACCCCCACCTTATGCCGTGTTATGGAAAAAATCATTATCAATTGTATCAAATTTCGTTATGGCCATAACTTTTCATCACTTCAATACGGTTTTCTTAATACAAGAAGTTGTAAAAACTCTCTGCTTGATATGGTCTCTATCATCCAGCATAACTCATCCAATAAACGTTTTACCGATGTTATTTACTTTGATTTCAGGAAAGCCTTTGATTGTGTCAAGCATGACATTCTTATTTCAAAACTTAGTGATTTCGGTTGTGATAATCTATTATGCAATTTTTATCTTGATTTTCTTTCTAATAGGAGCTTTTATGTAAAAATTGGTAATACCCTATCTTCCTCCCATGCCCCAATTCCATCCGGTGTTCTCCAAGGGACGGTTAGTGGTCCCATTTTATTTATTATATTTTTAAACGATATCTTTAAACTACAAACACCTGATGTCAAAATCCTAGCATTTGCTGATGATATCAAAATCATTGGGTCTAACCCCACAAGTATTCAATCTGTAATTAATGCAATTTGTGACTGGTCCAAAAAATTTGAAATGTTTCTTGCCCCCGATAAGTCTTTTGTCATACATCATGGCCCCTCTAATCCACAATCTATCTATACAGCCAATAATGTAATCATTAGTAAAGTCCCTTACATCAGAGATTTGGGTGTTTTTGTTGACTCTAGCCTAACCTTTAAATATCATATCAACCATATTTTAAACTTAGCCAATCTTAGGGTTTCTCAAATTTTAAAATGCTATCATTTTTTTGATGTTTATAAATATATCCGTATTTTCAAAATTTATGTATCTCCTCTTATTGATTACTGCTGTGAAATTTTCTTTCCCTCTCTTACAGCCTCACTCATTCAAAAAATTGAGGGCCCCTTACGAAAATTTTCTAAAATAATTTTTTCTCGTTGTAATATATCTTATTCATCCTATGAAAATCGCCTACATCACCTAAATATCATAAAAACTTCCCATAGGATTCTCAATTTTGCACTTTGCCATATTGCGAAATGCCTCAAATGCTTAACTCACCAACCATCTTTTTACGAATTTTGTAGACTATCTAAATCATCCAGAAATCCAAATAGAATTATTCTTATTAAAAAACCATGCCATTCTTTTTATGATAAAATCATTCCACAATGGAATAAAGTCTCTCATCTTATTGATCTTAGTCTCCCCTACCCTAATGTCAAAAAATGTATATTCTCAATCTCTAAAAACATTGTATAAATCTCATGTTACTCACTTCTTTTTCTGATGGCCTTATACTCTTGCGGGTATATGGGTCTTTGTAACATTCAATTGATTATAAATTATTCATCCGGTTTCTTCATTTTTTTGTTTGTTCATTTTTTGTTATGATTATATGTTTCAATTGAATTTAAATAAATAAAATAAATAAATGATGAACAATAAATTGTTCACTTCTTTTGCACTTTTTTTTCTCTGCCTCAAAAATGACCATATGCAGATTTCAAGTGGATTTAGAAAATTTGGTTTTAACATTTTTAAAGTGTTTGTTTACTGATTTTCAATTTTTGTTTTAATCTATTCAGAAGCACCAATTATTAATGAATTTAACCAAAAAAACATTTTTTTTCGGGCTCCCGCGGGTCCGAAAGGTCCGAAACGGCTCCCAAAAAAGTGCCGAAAACAGGCGGTGGCAGTGCAAAACGGGTAGTGCCACCACCTTTTTTGGGGGTTTTCAAGGGCGGTTTTTGGCGAAATGAAGCTTTTAAACTGATTTTTTTTGTGATTCCGTTAATTAAAGGTGATTCTGAGTCTATTAATACCAAAATTGAAAATGAGAAAACAGACACTTTAAATACTCAAAAGGAAGAAAAAATAGTAGATAAATACAAAGTAACGAGCATCCGGAATCAAAATTTACCAAAATTCTACTCTTTTGTAAAGACCGAAATTAGATTCCTTGTGTGTTTTTTGCTTATCATCATTGTTTCGATAATATTTAACATTTTTGGCAAACTCATGAAATTATGGTACTAATTCGGTGAAAAAAAAAGGAAAATCAAGTTAGATGTACTCATTTTTTATAATGTTGCTGAAAAAAATGAATGAAACTATGACGACTCCTATGTATTTTTTTGAATAAACACATGCGAAATTTTCTGTACTGACCATTTCAAGAATTATGAATTAGAGAAAGCAAGTCGTCCAAAAAGTGAGGAACTGACGAGTGTTTTGATTCAAGTAAATATAAAAAATGTTATGAAAGTTAATAAATGTCTAAAAAAATAAACTATTTTCTGAAATTATTGTGTTCCAATCGAAAAATTCCAAGAGAGAATTACCATTTGCGAATACGTTGCTGATGTTTTTTTTTAAATGTAAAAGAGTTTCGTTGCTTCTAATATCTCTTTTAATCATTATTAAACTAAAAATATTTTATGTTGAGGATTTTTAAATTTACAACATCAAAAAAACTCACTATAATCATGACCCTTTTTGAAAAATCCTGAAATAAAATCGATCCTTTTTTTTCAATGTTGCTGCTTTAGGGAAAAAAGGCAATAAAATATTCAAAAGTTCAACGCAAAACGAAAATGAAATCGACTTTTTTTTCTTCGAGGAGACGATTTGAGAATGAGAAAGTCGTCTGAAACGGAAAAATTTTGGATCGGACGCTACTTTGAGGGGGATTATCGTTTAATTACAATCCTTGTATTGAAGTATAAGTGAGCGTTAGAAGAAATGAAGGGGTTACGGGGGGCACATAAGCTTTGTATACCGATTGTGTTCAAAAGCAAGTTTGGATTTGGATTTTGTTGCGAATTAAATATATTTTGTGTCATTAACAGTAAACTGTAGAATACCACAATTTTACCGAAAATACGGGATATCTGAATAATTATTTTTGGATGATGAAAAATTCAAAAATAAATTCAAATTCAAAAATATATCAATAAGAATATTTATTATTATGATGATCCCGATGAAATGAATTTAAAACCGTCGTCACAAAAAAAAAATTGTTCAAAAAAAGAAATTAGAGAAGTTCATCAATCGTCGTCGTATTTGTTGCCTTCGAATAATATACCACTTTAACTTTTTCGTTCCGTAAAATGCTGAAAATTTAAAACATATTTTTTTCCAAAGAAAAATCGATCTCACTTTTCAATTGAATAGAACAAACGAACAGATTTGTCCTGAAGATGTTTACAATATCGAGCATCATGTTCTTCTGAAGAACCAGGACACGAACAAGAGGCAGTTCGACACGCTTTGGCATTCACTTCTCCAGTTTCAGCGTATCTTTAAATTCAATTTTATTGAACAAAATCACTTTCGTTATAAAATTTTAATAATTTTGGTTTACAAAAGTTACTGGATACTTTATCAATAAATTATTGATTATTTCACGAAAGATAGTTTTCAGTTTTATTGAGAAACTTATTCAAATATTTAAAAAAAAGTGGTGGGACAAAAAATTAACCAATAACCAGAGTTTCTAGTCTATTTTTAAAGGAGGGCTTTATGGAGCTAATAAATGAACCTTAAATGAAAATAGACTTCATTCTCATTCCAAATCTGTTTTTAAAATGTTCTAAAACCGCCTAGAAGCCGAGAAAATGAGCTTCAAAACAATGGCCTAGAAAAAGTGTCCACCTGGCCGAACTCGTTTTCTCAGCTTCTCCTTTAATTCACAAATTTGGAAAATAAAGCATAAAATTTTTATAATTGAACGAAACTCACAAAATTTCAGAATGGCTCAAAATTATATTTTTTATGTCGATTTGTATGCAGAAGCTCATTAAAATTGAAAACAAAGTCTATTCAAATGTGAACAATCTTAATCTACAGTAACCTCGATAAATTCTCGACCAAATTAACCCCCAATGTCAAATAAAATAGCCCCTTTTGAGAAAATCGCTAAATATCCGAAGACATCTAGAAAACTATTATGATGCGCGAACATATTCATGGTTGTCTTATGTATTTCAAATTGTACTTCTCATGATGATTTGATTTATGCGAAAATGTGTTTTTTTTTTCATTCGACAAGTTTATCTCTAGGCGAAATCTCCGAGGGTTCAATGATGTCAGCCCGGCTACGGAAATGAATTTCAACAGAAAAAACGATGATTTATGAATGCGCTTTAGAATATTAATATCAGCCGTGAAAATGCACAAAACCCACTGACCTTCTTAATACTTTGCTGACACAGCTATGAGTAATACCCAATTGTTTTGCAATATGAATCTTTTTCATGCCTTTTTTGTAGCATTCGACGATTTTCTGACGATCACAAGTGAGAAGAGGTCTGCCGGAAATGTACGGCCTACCGTATCGATTACGAGATGGGATGACGTTTGAAACTGAAATTAAAGAAGATTATTGAATTCGGCTAATTTTCTGAAAATGTTGGAACATCGGATAGAAACCTTCGAAGAAAATATTTTGAAGAATTCTGATAAAGATCGTATGTATTAAACTTAAAATTGTTGTTTCTACATTTGAGTGCAAAAATGGGAATCATGTTTTAGAAAAAACTTTATTTTATTATTATGGACTGTCGATCATCAAGAAAATATTGAGTTTAAAGGCAGCTTGTCAGTTAACACGATCCAAAATATAGGCAAAAATTCAAAATTCGAATGGGAGCCCAGGTGGTCCAAAGAACAAAACCGATATGTAGGCAAATTCAAATAATTGTATTTCGCGCCAATTTCGACCGCGTTGCACGGACACGCGCGCATTCAAATTTTGATTTTTTCAACTTTGGACCGCTGCTATGAAGCGTGTGTTTATCAGTGTGATTTCGCATAAATTGCATTGTACTAATTAGAGAACGCTCTAATTTTTGAAACTAAGACCAGGTAGGGTCAAATTAACTGACCACCTGTCTTTAAGCCGATTTCTTAACTTATTGATTATTGATTTTATTATTGTAACACAGGTCAATTATACTACTTCTAAAAAGATGATTTAACATAAAACTACAGTTTTCAAATTAATTTTTTAAAGGCAGCTGATCAGTTAACACGATCCAAATTAAAGGCAAAAAATCATAATTCGAATGGGAGCCCAGGTGGTCCAAAGAACATTACCAATGTGTAGCCACATTCAAATAATTGTGTTTCGCGCCAATTCCGACCGCGTTGCACGGACACAGACCGCGTCGCACGGACACGCGCGCATTCAAATTTTGATTTTTTCAACTTTGCACGGCTGCTATGAAGCTTGTATTTATCGGTGTGATTTCGCATAAATTGCATTATACTAATGAGAGAACGCTCTAATTTTTGAAACTAAGAACAGGTAGGGTCAAATTAACTGAACAGCTGTCTTTAACTCAAGCTTTTTCAGATTAATTTATCTCTCAAATAGTGTTTAATTATTATAAACTAGAAATAATTGTCTTCAAATTCGACAAAATGTAATGGAATAAAACTAATAATAAATTCTTTAAAAATAAATTATTATTATTATTAGTTTTCGCAAAATTTTCAAGAAAAAAATACAATTAAGATATTGATTAAATATCTGAAAGTTTGAGACTCGTGATCTAAAAATCTATGTCTCGAAAATTATGCATTATAAGACAAGCTGTACTTGGCTGAAAATTAACTGTTTTTTTTAAATTTCTTTAAAAAATTCGAATAAAAACTCTTGAAATTCACCCTTAATCTCGCGAACTTTCTCCTCCTGACAATTAGCCAGCTTCTCAATCTGCAACTCGGGCCGCCTGAATGCTCTTGAAAATTTCTCCAATGCTGACAACGATGACCCTGAAAACCATTTTCAGCAAACGGGTTTCCATCTGAAACATCCTACCCGCTAAATTATAAACCGAAAACATCTGATGATACAACTGCGGTGTCGTATGCGGTCCGTAAAAATTCATTTGTGGAGGAAAAATTGATGCCGACATTTTTTCCAGCTATTTTTTATCTTCAAATATTTTTTCTGACCTGATATCCTTTGTATCTATAAAATTGATGGCATATTTTTTATTTAAAAGAGGGATAAAAAACTGATAAGACCCGCCAAGTTTCATGGAAAAGGGCGGGGCCAACCAATAAATGAATTTCAAAGTTTTGTAGGTTTTTTTTAATCATGGAATTCATAATTATATTTTTGTTTTAGTGGAAAAGAAAATTTCGGGAGACTAACTCTAGATATTTCACGTTTCAAGCAAATTTTAAGACACATTTCGATGCGATTTTTTCGACGAAACGTTTCACATTTCATCAAATAGGAAGGCGTTCAAACAGTAAAAATATATTCTTATTTTTGAGACAACTGGGGGTTTCAAGTCATTTTCTAATTAATTTCATTGTTAAATTTTATATGTGAAACATTTTAGAATTTGGAAGCGAATTTCTGAAATTTCAGCTTTATACTAGAAAACATTCAAAACTTCTGATGATTGTTTTCGTAGTTATGCTCTAGAGGAACCGTGTGCACTATTTGACTTGGCAATTTGCCAACTCGAGAAATAACTCCAAACAATGCGATTTAGTCTGAAACCGTCGTCTCTCTTGTCTTTTAATTTGACGGTTTCGTTTTTTTAATGACAAATTTTAAGAACATAAGTACAAAAAACGTTTCAATAAAAAATGATTTAAAACAAAATCACCTTTGAAATGAGAAATCATTTCCCCCTCCAGCCATTTTTTTTCCAACTCCACCTTTTCATAAACTCCACCCATTTTTGCGCCATTTCCGTTTCGAAACGTAGGAAAAAAAACATCTGAAAGAAAGGGAGAAGGGTTACTGTAGTTATTGGATGTTCATCTCATGAAGAACATCATAATTCAGGCGCGTGCCTTGTTAGGTATCTGTCTGACGAATCATTGACATGTACATGCATGGCAGAACGAAGATAGCGTGTATGAACCAGCAAAAAAAGCTTTTGAAATTTTGCCGCCTGAATATTTTTTCTGAAAAAAAAACTGTGTTGATTAATTAATGTCACATAACAGCTGAACATTGATTGTTTTACCTTATTTTGAGAGAACGTTGAAAACAGCATGGTATTCCGAACAAAATCATTTAAATTCGAAACATTCTTTTAAATAATATATGTGGTATCAGAGCATTGAATTGCTTCTTAAAATTGAAAACTATGTACCAAAAATGTAACAGTGAAAAAATAAAAGGTTGAAATCTTGAACCCGCGTCGAGTAGACCAGTTATTGTTCTATTTTTTCTTTCTAAACATATTTTTGTATTGTCAACTTAAACATTTTGGATCATCCGTTTTCTACTGAGAGACCGCAGTGCAACTGCTCGCAGGTAAAAATAGCATGAATTTGCGAGAGACTTAGATTTTCTGGGTAGGTCAAAACCACCTTGCAAGATCAAGAATACTTATTTGAGTTGACAATAACGCGGTCCGATTAGGTGCGAAATACAGTTTGATCTTGATAATCATTTTTAGACACCACGATAATTCAGCACACAACTACAAAGCTTTTAAAAAATTTTTGGCATACTAAAAAGAACTTCTGGCATACTAAAAAGAACTTTAAAAAGTATGATATGCTTCAACGACAGCTTCAGACCTTAATAACAGTTAAAGACAGCTGTTCAGTTAATTTGACCCTACCTGGTATTAGTTTCAAAAATTAGAGCGTTCTCTAATTAGTACAATGCAATTTATGCGAAATCACACCGATAAATACACGAGTCAAAGTAGCGGTTCAAAGTTGAAAAAATCAAAATTTGAATTCCCGCGTGTCCGTGCGACGCGGTCGTTGTCCGTGCAACGCGGTCGGAATTGGCGCGAAACACAATTATTTGAATGTGACTACAAATTGGTATTGTTTTTTGGACCACCTGGGCTCCCATTCGAATTTCCATAAAATTTTCCATAAAATTTTTGGGTTTTGCTTTTTTCGCATTTTCTAGAAAATGAATAATCGACATGAATTTATTTCGGTCAGAATTACATCACTGAGGAAACGCATGAACCGCTCATTAAATAAAACATTTTTTGGAAGGGTCGCGAGAGACGATTATATGCATACTAGAATGGTAATAGGTGTGTAATTTCTATATTAGATCAGATATTTTCCATTTTCTATTCTGACTGTTAAACATGTGAATGCTCCACTAATTTATTTATTTTTTCATTATACTACTCGTCAATAATATTGATTATTGTACTTATTTGTATTGTCAACTCAATTATTCCTGTTTGAGGGCTGCCAAACTTCACGGATGCGTCCGCACCAGGGATGCCGCCGAAAAAGTTTTTGGCCGAAAAAAAATAAATTTTTTCGTCGGCCAGTAAAAAATACCGAAAAAAAAATAAATTTTTTCGTCAGCCAGGAAAAAATGACGAAAAAAAAATAATTTTTTTTCGTTTTATTGGAAAAATACCGAAAAAAAAATTTTCGCCGTTCCAAGTGAATAATGAATCATATTTCATCGAAAAAAAAAACGATTTTAAGGTTTTCTACCTTCATTCAGTTAAAAATTAGTAAAATAGTTGGAAATTGATGTTTAAAAAATGGTATATTCAAATTTAAAAATTTGTTTTCCGTCAGATAGAAACACCGAAAAAAATTGAGGATAGAAAACCGAAAAAAATAAAATAAAAATTTACGCGCCTCGCGCAAACCGAAATAAAAAATACTTTTTCGGCGTAAAACACCCGAAAATCACGAAAACCGAAAAAAAATCGAAAAAAAACGGCAACCCTGGTCCGCACGCAGGCTCGCGACTGCCGAAACTCAGCACACTGGAAAATTGGCGGGAAAATGAATTTTTCAATTTGAGTTGACAATACTATTAAACCTGGAAATTGAATGATACACTGTCTTTAGACTTTAACTCTAGACTTTCAAAAGAAGCCAAAACCCAAACTTACTCGAAAACAAATGAAAAATTTGCATAAACTGTGTTTGTACTTTAACTTTCTTAAGAATGAAAAAAATTGAATTAAATTTTCTACCGTATACCAATTGATGAACACATGTTTTTATCAGAGAAAAAAGTTCAAAAAAATTAAGAAATCACTTGCCAAAGCGGTTCGATATCAGAAACCGACGGTTTTGATAAATGATACTTCACCGAACGTTGGTTCGATGTCGCTTTGAAATAGTTGCGATTCTCCGACATATTTACAAAGAAATTTTACCGCCTGAGGGGCACTTTTTCACACCTTCTCCCCTTTTCGCTTCTTCTCACAGCCGCTTTTGATTAATTAATCACAACGAGAATGACATGGGACGTACGCGCGCAACAAAGATAAAAGAGAGATGACAATTTGTAACATGACAGATTTTGACAAGCGTTTGATACGTGTTGAAAATGAGGGATTAATTGATATTAATCATTTTTAATCGTGCACAAGTTTTTTTCCAGAAAAAATAATGATGGAAAACAATACGGTAGTGGGGAAATCAAATACTTACCGTATTTTGTGATACCTCAACATTTTTGAAACGTTTTGTTTTTATCCGATCTGGGTTTAAAAAAACATAATTGTTATACAAAATACTTACATAAAACTTGGAAAGTTTAAATCACTGATTTTCGGAATGATAATACTGATTAAAAACTGTATTTCTAACTTATAGATTTACAGGGTCAATCGTTGTTGCTTAGAGGAACGAAGTTACTTTTTAAAGGGAGGCTTTACGGAGATAATTAATGAATCTGGGATGAAAATAGACTTCATATTCATTCCAAATCTGTTTTTAAAATTTTCTAAAACCACCTAGAAGAAAAAAAACGCGCCTCAAAACAATGACCTAGAAAAAGGTTGCACCTGACCGAACTTTTTCCTATGAGCTTTTTTCGTGTAAATAATTATGCAGAATGCCTTTATTAGTCCTTTTTTATGTTTTTTTTTCGATTTTTTTGGATTTTTCATTCCTGCGGACTAGTTTTCACCTGTGGCCCCTTTTCCTAGGCCATTGTTTTGAGACGTGTTTTCTCGGCTTCTAGGTGGTTTTAGAAAATTTTAAAAACAGATTTGGAATGAGAATGAAGTCTATTTTCATGTCAGCATTCATTAGCTCCTTAAAGCCCTCCTTTAAATGTTTAAAAAAATAGGATGCGAGAAAACCAAAGAATGTCATAGGAAAAACATCTTGGGACTGTCCCAACCAGTATTTTTTTAAATTTTATTAGGGTGTCTTTTTAAAACAAATGCCTTATTTTGTTTACGGCTTTTGAATTTCGTTTGATTCTTAATATAATAAATGACATCTGACTAGTTTCAAATCGGTCGAAGTTTTCTGAGCCTATTTTATTTCGGACATATTTTCCAGACTGATAAAGTATTTATGAATTAAGTATTTTTATTTGAATGAATTGTTTTTTTAAATTTAAAGTTCTACCAATGACGTTCATCGTTGGAACTCTTTCGTTTGAACAATTTTGAAAAATACTTAAAAACAAGAGTTTAATCAAACATTCCCATCCGCATCTGTCATTCATTTCACAACAAAAACTCATCTCTTTTCCACCCAGAAACCACAACCAAAAATCATAAAAAGTGATGCTCATAAAACCCGCCATTCGAGAAGAAGCGAAAAAAAAATCTTCAGTTTTATTTTTTTCGCTTGGTTTCTCCTTTTTGATGCCCGAAAAGTTCCATTCGCAAGTTATAATCCTTCTTTAGTTGTTTTTTTGTCGATTCTTGGTGAAAAGAGTGCATATGTCGAGTTTATTGGAATCACCTGATAATTCGACGGTTGTTGTTTGGTCACGACCGCCGTCGCTACGGTCCTTACGATCTGGAAATAAGGTGATACCTGGTCAGGTATGACATTATTTCTTTTAAAAAAAGTTTCAAAATAACCTGAGAAACATATTCTTCATCTTTATAGAATTGTATCAAATTAAATGGCTTTTCATAAAAAGTTAAAGACAGCTGTTCAGTTAATTTGACCCTATCTTGTTTTAGTTTCAAAAATTAGAGCGTTCTCTAATTAGTACAATGCAATTTATGCGAAATCACACCGATAAATACACACTTCATAGCAGCTGTGCAAAGTTGAAAAAATAAAATTTTGAATTGCGGTCGGTGTCCGTGCAACGGGGTCGAAATTGGTGCGAAACACAATTATTTGAATTTGGCTACATATTGGCATTGTTCTTTGGACCACCTGGGCTCCCATTCGAATTTTGAATTTTTGCCTAGATTTTGGATCGTGTTAACTGATAAGCTGCCTTTAAGTTATCTCGTTTAATCCGAAATAAATTTCAAAAATATTTTCATCCAAACTTGCAACAATTACAAATTTTTCGCTTTTTCCAGTATGTCATCGACGAACCCGACACTTTGGCTGTTCTTCCATCATCAATGCGTCTAATATGCAGTCTGGTAACAATTCTGCTACTCTGTTCATTGATCGCCGCGATTCTGAATAGTCTCCAAGGTTCAGCAAATGGTTCGGTTAGCTATTGTAAGAAGCCTGAGGAGCCATTTAAACCAACCAATTTGTAGGGTTTTTGACTTTGTTTTAAACATTTTTATTCTAATCACAAATAGAGGCCACACTCCATATGTGTTTTAAAAATCGATCAAATAATTATAGCTGAAAACATTAACATAATGGCGTTTTTTTGACACTCTGGGTCATTTGATATTTTACAAATTAATTTAATTTTGATAGAATTTAACTGTGGAAATAATTTTTTCCTATTTTTTTCAATTGGCTCTTTTCAATTTTCAATTCCTAGATTGTACTAATGTGATGATAAATTGCAATGTACTGAGAAAGCTCTAATTTTTGATAAATAAGGTAGGGTCAAATTAACTGACACAATTTCTTTAAAGACAAGGTTTCATTTAAATTAGGGCAGTAAATAAACATAGCAAAACAGTTTATCGAAAGCTTTGAGATTTGATTCTAAATGGGGAACAACAATGCAACAGAACGGAGACAAACGAAATTGAAATAGAGCGTATTTCCAACATCACTATCATAAATTTTCCCCATTAAACAATTTTTGCATCTATTTTCTAAGTGGATTAAAAATGTATGAAATTTTACTTGTTCAATCTTACAACCAGACCTATTTAAGACTCTAATTTGCTACAGATGTCCCCGCGAATCCATGTTCTTCTTCTACAAATGTTGCCCTTCTACCGACAAATCTCTTGAAATTCATTGCTGCTCTGAAATTCGTATATGGTTGATGTAAGTGCTTGGATTCCAACCTCTTAACCAAAAGATATTATTTTTTATGAATAATGATGTGGTTGAAAATAGACAACATTTATCTTTCAGGATCGCTATAACTGCAGTTGTTCTTTCATGCATCGTTGGCATTTTCTACTCAATCTTCCGTTATTTTTGTCATCATTGTTATCCAATTCATGTTTAGAACAATGAAAATAAAAGTGTGGTTTTAAAAAAACCACCCAAAAGATTTATTCAAATTCATACTACACATAGAAACATGTTTTTTAAAAACAAATAGACAAATTGTTATGAAGTGCAGTTAAACAACATTTTCCGATAGGATCTTAACAGAGAATGAACTTGAATTCGATTAAGGCGGTGTTGATGTAGTGGTGATACAGTCCGACGCTTGGTTGGCATTGGAGTGGCGCGAAAATTCGTGATAGGCATACCGACAAAAATATTTGAATTTTTTACGGGGAGACTATTAGCGGCGAAAAATGTCGATGTTACCAATGTGACTTGGAGGAAGAAGACATTGGACGGGTGAGAAGAAACAGTTTCGGTCCATGCTCGCAGCACGCGAGGAAACGACGATTGTTTCTTTTCCATCGTTTTGAAGACGACTGAAAAATAAAAACTGTTTGATTATTTTTATTGGAACGTCAAACAAGAGAATTCTTTGATTTTTATATTGTCGAGATGAAAATTCCTGACCGCTCGCTTTGCGTAGCATCGTAGCGAATTTCCTCGCAACGCGACCGCAACGCGCTCAAATTCAAATTTCTCAGTTGGTTTTGCGCATTGCGGTCGCGTTGCGAAGAAGTTCCCTACGCAAAACGAGCGACCAGGAATTTTCATCTTGACATGACAATATACTGGGCATCTGTATGCGAAACTTATTTTTTGAAGCTCTCTTCACCTCTGATCTAGTCAGGTAGTTTGAACAGATGTGGAAAAAGTGATCTATAACCAATTTACTCTTTTTTTACATTGTGAAATCTTAAAGAGGAGGGATTCCATTTACCAAAAACTTCTGAAAATTCATTTTTTTCAATGAGTATTTTATCAACTGAAAATTGATCTAAAATCTCAAGAAAACAGTTAACTCTAATATTATTTTTACAGAACAAGATTCAAGTTTTATAACTTGGCCAGAATTCTGAAAAAAACTCATTTTATAGGGAAGCTCTCTATTTACTTATTTTGTAGAAAATTTCTAAAAAAAAATAATTGGATTGAGTAAGGAGGCTTCATCTCAGTAACATTATTAACTCTATAAAGTCCTCCTTTAAAAAAATTAAAATTTATGTTCTTTATCGAGTAGAAAACCAGTTAGAAACTCACCCCAGGATGCTATAATAATCCGAGTTGGAGATTCTGGCATCTCCTGTTTGCAAAATCAACAAAATCGACACCAAAATGACGAGAAGATATCCGGGATTGAAATGAAGAGACATTTCTGCTTGTTTCAGAGAAACGAAATTTGTTACCTAAAAATTCGGAAATTTTTTGACAAAGAAACCACAAAAAAAAGGAGTGCAATATAATGAGTTTCGAAGGGGATTGAATGCAAAAATAGAATAAAACTGGGTGTGCCACTTAACACATTTGCTGCACACAATTATGCTGCTGTGAAATTATAAATTATTGTCTTCTTCATCTTCATCAATCTATTAAATGAAAAAGCGAACTTTAGAGAGTCATCATCATCATTTCAGCGTCATATATATTTCGCCTACGTGACGATGGTTTTTTTGTTTCGAAATACACCGTGTTGAAAATAATAGAAATAATGAAAATTTGTCGAAATTTCGAGAATTTATTTGAATCTTAGAGGCTACGAATAAAAGAGGTGTGGATTTAGCTGAGGAATAAAAAAATGTCGAGAGGATACTGTACTTGCCACGCCTATTTTCCAATATTTTCAGATTTAGTTAAAGAACATTTGAGAAAATAATGAATCTTATCTGAAGCTGCTGCTAAAACAATTGGGGTTTTTACTGCTCATGCGTCTGTCGCGGTCCGGGCCCGCTCTGCTTTCCTTCTCTGTCGTCAGGGCGGCCAAAACGTGTATTTCTTCGTACATTCCTGAAAATTCTGGAAACTTCCAATTTTTGGAAAGTTCAATTATAGCTTAAAGACAGTGGGTCAGTTAATTTGACACTAACTTAGAGCTCACTCTCATTAGTACAATGCGATTTATGCGATACCACATCGATTAATACAAACTTCATATTGTCAGCTCAGTTATTCTTGATCATTGCGTTCGGAAGGCTGCTCAACCTCACAGCCGCTCCGCACGCACGCGACGCGGCTGCCGACACTCACACACACTGAAATCGGCGGGAAAATAAATTTTTCAAATTTTCCAGTGTGTGTGAGTGTCGGCAGCCGCGTCGCGTGCGTGCGGAGCGGCTGTGAGGTTGGGCAGCCTTCCGAACGCAATGATCAAGAATAATTGAGTTGACAATAGCAGCGGTCAAAATTAAAAAATAAATAAAAATTTGAAAAAACCTTTATTTTTTTAAATTATGGACTGTCGATCATCAATCATGAATCGCATTAATTGACAACCTGCCTTTAAAATTCGAAAAAAAGACAACCTGAAAAACCACGTTAAAGTTTTCAAACCCAAAAATAATTTCCAAAACATTTGGTCTCGAACATTAATACTGCTCATTTATTTTAGTATTTCAAAAAGCAAAAACCAAAATTTTCAGACAGCTATAATTCAAGTGATACAAAAGCAAATGTTTTGTATTTTTAAGCCAAAGGATTATAGAAAAAACTGAAATTCATTGGAAGATTTGATAATTTCTCAAAAACATAAACTGAAATTTTAAGGAGATCATTACTGAAATGATTTTCTATTGTTTTTCCAGTCTAAATTAGCTACAGAATCTAGAATAAGTCTTTGTGATACCATTTATGAAGAAAAAATAATAAAACTCAGAAATTAAAAGGAAGTCCTTATCTAAATTCTAAAAAACACGGAAAAATGACGTAGACACGAAGGTAAGTGAGAACGTTCCAAATAAATTAAGGTTGTGGCTTGTAAATTGCTTTATTAATACGTTTTTAAACAAAAAGAAAACATATGCAAAACAATTACCAACATGTTGGAAAAGATTTTTCATAGGCAAGTGCTTAACCCACTTGACCACGCAGCCACGTGGCGTAGGAGGGTTCAGGCGCGCTTATATACTCACCTCTTTTTCAAGGAACTTTGAGCCCATGTTTCACCGGCTCACAGGTCCGGCAGACTTTTAAAACGGATTCTAGACCTAGCTTTAAAACTCTATCGAATGGTATAGGTCGCAACTCGATTGGCGATGGTGACTTCGCGCACTTCCCTTGTTAGAAACCCAAAACATTTAGTATCTATGAAGCCATTCGTGTCAGGGTAATTGGTTACTGTAGATGCTACAAGAAGCCACATCAACACATCGAAAATCATTACATATCCGTGATGAAATTATTTCTAATTTAAAATCCACTGTTCAGGTGACTGAAAACCTCCGGAATATTTTCCTGTTATTCTAATATTCATCAAATCGTATTGATTGTTTCTCGTATCAAATACTACATATTTTTACCATTATTTTTTAAAATTTTACTTTTCCTCTAAAAACAATCCATAACTCATCTCTTTCTTCATTTCACGATCCACCATACATCAAAAAATCATAATTTTTGTATATACAGCAAAAACCTTCAAAAAAACATTTCTAGGAAAAATTGTCATCTTTGTGCACCGGGGTGTGAAGAAAATCATCAATTTTTGATACAAAAATCGATAACTTTCGTTTCGCTGAAAATTTCAGAAAAAAGAGAATGAATCAAAAAAAGGAACGACAGAAAGATGTATAATAATAATAATAATTGAAAAGAAATAATAATTATCATTTAAAGAAACAAGAAATTGACAGAAAAATGTGAATGAAATCAATGAACTTTTTCTACTCGATTTTCAGATTTTTTTCAGACATTTGAACCGCTTGCACCTTCATTGCCTCCATCCATGTGAGTATTCGATGAAATTATTCCGTCGTCCACATCATTTCCGAGATCTTCTTTCAGTTCCACGTCGCCTTCCTCGTTTTCACCGAAATTCAACCATGACTGAAATTATTTTCATTTTTTTCATATTTATAATGTTCACTCGATTATTCACATCTTCAATCAAAAAAAAATCAAACGTTTATTTAGAATAAGAGCGTTTTCGGTCTCTTAGACGTAAACAATTAAAATTTAAGTTGGTTTTGCAGATTTTGTCAACTGAAACAATTTAATAGTTCATTATTTTGAGCTAAATGGTTTGAACCATGTCCTAATTCGAACGTTTATTGTTTCCGTGACATCCTCTTCCAAATGTTATTTTTTAGTATGATTTTGTTTCTTGAGAATCAAAAACACAATCACTTAAAAAATACAAAAAGTTGTCGTTTGGACTCCCATTTTTTCTTAGAAATTTAATGCTTCATAAATCTTATTTATTTGGAATTTTGACATTTCCACACTACATTGTTACGTACAAAAAAGTATTAAATTGAAATTGTTTTTAGTTTTTTGAAGGAAAAAAAATAATAAAATCTAATACGCACACAAAGAATTGAGTTTTTTTGTAACGAGAGGGGTTTTTTTGGAATTAAAGGCAGCTTGTCAGTTAACACGATCCAAATTCAAGGCAAAAATTCAAAATTCGAATAGGAGCCCAGGTGGTCCAAAGAACAATGCCAATATTTAGACAAATTCAAATAATTGTGTTTCGCGCCAATTCGGACCGCGTCGCACGGACACGCGACAATTCAAATTTTTATTTTTTTTTTTCAACTTTGAACCGCTGCCATGAGGCGTGTATTTCTCGATATGATTTTGTATAAATTGCATTCTACTAATTAGAGTACGCTCTAATTTTTGAAACTAAAACCAGGTAGGGTCAAATTAACTGAACAGCTGTCTTTAAATGTTTCAAAATAGATATTCAAAAATACCTGCTCAACAATCTGCTGCACTCGTTTCTCATATTCTCGTCGATTCTCCTGATATAATTGAGCGGCGAGCGAGTTGGCTGGCGAGTTCGGGTTCGGCTCATCGAGCAGTGATTGGATTGATGTCAGAATTGCTGCCACGTCATATGTTGGTGACCAGCGATTCTGAAAAATTAACACATTTATAGTCATCTTGTAAACTTCAATTTTTTTTAAATGAAACAGGCAACTAAAATGTCTTTTTAATCTATAATTTCTCTAGAATGGAGATTTTATGGAATTTTCAGAATCTGACCAACCTGCAAAATATCCAAACAAATTGATCCATCTGCATACACATTTGGGTGGAACATTTTTGATATGAATTTCACTGTTGGCGGTTTGTTCGGATATTCTTCCGTGAATTCTAATGAAAGCTGAAAAGATAAGAAAATTAATAACAAGGGCATCAAGAATCGTAATAATCAATTTTTTCCAAAATTAAAGTCAATTATTGAGATTTATTGAATGTTCTCAAATTAAACAATCGAATTTCAAAATTCCACATTTCAAATATAGTAATTTTAATTTGAGAAAAATAATTTTCAGCTTTTTTTAGGATAAGTTCGAATTCTATGCGACTTTCACCAGAATAGCATCAAATTATATTTTTTGTCTTATTTTTTTCATAATTCAACAATGAAAGTTCACCTTAAAAGTTCCATCTTCAAATGGTGTCTCCTGTGGTCCAAAAATTATCGCCTCCCACGTCAAAATATTATCTTCCGTTGGTGCACCGGATACTCCCGCTGGTGGATCTTCCTATAATTTTATTATTTAAAATCTAGTTTTAATTTATGTATAATACCTGCAATTTCTTAAAATCTCTCATCAATCGTCGACGGCTTGGTGTGGTCATATTGAAATCCTATCAAACCTGCGAAACTTTGGCGTTTATTTTTTTAAATTTATTTTCCAAATCATAGATATTTCTATGGTTATTAACCACAAGCGAATAATGATAAATTTCCCCACAAAATATTCGAAAATCTTTATTAAAATTACGAAACAAAAATGCAAAAAATCTCAACCACTCAACATATGAAAAACCTGCAAAATTTCCTGAACTTCTGATGCATTCTCATCCCAACCGTTCTTTTTCAACCCTATAGTCAACCGATGTGCTCGATGCATCAAGTTCTCCAATTTTTCACGATTTTCCTTCTTTTTCTTCGTCACATTATCGAAAAGTTCGCGCATTTCTAACGGATCTTCTTCAATCCTGAAAAAAAGTGTTTTTTTAAAAAACTGAAAAAAATGAGAATAACCTACATTACAACTTCTTCAACTGCTCCATTTCGTTCCACTTGTGTTGGTTGTTGGAACTAGAATTTTTTTTTTAATGTTGATTAACGTTTTTTAAAAAATAAAGTTGAAATCCTCACTCCCTAAAATTCGCTATAAAAAGTTTAAATTTCACAATATTTGAATTCTATTCTTTCGAGAGTTCAAAATACCGATTTCACAACACGAATAAACATTTCTTTTAAAAAATCTTTAAAATGATCTTAATTCCTATTTTATTTTCATTCAAGAAAATATCAAAACAAAAAAATTCGAGCAAAATATGCATCTTCGTAAATTTCATTATTTAAACACTTCTACGTTAAAATTTCAGTTTTTTTTTAAAAATAATTTCAATAATTCTAAGTTTTTCAATCTCTGAAAAAATAATCTTACCACCGTCGGCAATGGTGCATCCCTCCAAGTATACGAAATCACTGCCAAATGTGAATTCACCATCAATCGAGCCACATTCTCCGGACAACTCGGCAAAATTCTGACAAGAAAAATTTTTCGAACAAATCCAAACGATTCTGTGAATTTTCTTCCAACATATCGACGACAAATTATCTGAAAATTGATTTGAATTAAGAAAAGTTTCAAAACATTTTAAAAGTAAGTATTTTTGTTATCCTTCCCGAAAAGAATCTTTCTATCAGCTGTTCAACTGTCAGGTGCTTCAAAATATTTCTTCAGAAAGTGCGTTTTTGCAGAAAAAAATTTTCCTGGAACATAAGTTCTTTATTTCAAAGTTGAAAGAATTGTCTAGTTTTGTTATACTTTGATAATATCTTCAGAATTTCTTAGAATAGAAAAACACCTTACCTGTACATCACAATCATCTATCGTTCCCTTCTCAATTCTCCACGACGCCTGATCTTCTGCCGAATCATAAGCAATTCGAAAATGTTTACTTTGACCAGAAGGTCTCATCCAATCATTTCCATCATTGTACAATGCTCGATCACCTCCACATGCATTCACATCCAAAACGAATGAAATACATTCTTGCACGTCAATTGGAACCGATTTTCCATATCTGAAAAAACAAATTGATGATATTGATTTCGAAAATAAAAAAAATGTTGGAACATCTTCAATCAAAAATAGAGTAGAGGAGAAATAAATGCCACTTTCAACATATTTTCAGCAAATCGCTTTTTTTTAAATTAAAATGAGGTCCTAGATTATAATTTAATAAAAATCATGTTTTTCAGATAAAAACAAATACATCTCTTTTTCATTAAAAAAACCATTGTTCAAGTGCTCACTCTTGACACAAAAAAATTCTCCGAACAATGTCATCAAGCAAGAGAAGAAAATTCTTAGAAAAACTCAAAATCAACTGATTTCAAAAAGAGTCGAGAAAACAGGGGACGGGTGGTGGCTCTAATCAGGTGATATAACAGGACAAATAATAACAAATAAACTGGGGGGAAAACGAGAGGGAAATAGATGGAAAACAAGATGAAAATAAGAATGAGGTTGTGGAGATGATAGGATCGAGAAAAAGACAGAGAAATTGATCGGTTCTCGTTCGGTAAAATATTTTAAACTTTATTAATGCTCGTTTGATTAAATGTGTAAACAATTTATTTCAGCATAGAATAAAAATAATAAAATTCCAATTGATGGCCAAGAGAGTACAACTTTTAAAATAAACCTTGCACCAGATCACGTCACGAAAATGCTAATAAAATTTTCAGAAGTATCAAAATCCAAAAAAATATAGTTTATTATTATAATTTGAAAATTCGACTGGTTTCCTAAATAACATTTCGAAATTTTTCAAGAACGTTATGAAATCAGCTGCATTTTCTATGTTCCTTTTCCCGAGCTACAGAGAATTTACAAAATTTTCAGTCTAAATAATTGTTCATACTTTCGAGATTAAAGTTGAGATTGAGTCTAAGAACATTTGAAGACATCTCAAATAGCCAATATAACTTTTAAAACGTCTGGACAAATCGTTTTTCAACGACAAAAAAAAAAAGATGAAGCTCTTTTCTCAAAGCAAAAAAAAACACGATTTATTTTCAGAGGATCACTAATCCTACTCTAATTCATAGAAGAAATCTCCAATAATAATGACGAATTCTTCCTTCATTGGTATAGCTGGAAGCCAGCAAGGAAAAAAAGAGAGGTCCCAAGAATAATAAATTTTCAGCAGCTGAGCAAGGGACCCTGTTCTTCTGCCTATGATTCTGCTGACCAAAGTGCACATCAAAATGAGCTCTCATTTTTTCACGTGAGAGCACTTTGTGCTTCAAAACTAGTTTGACAAATAAGAAGGGCGCGTTAATAGTCACTCTGCTGAAAATTACTGTTCAAGGTCATTTCTTTCAGGCTACATTCTTTCAGGCTATATTTGGCCTATATTACTTTCAGGCTATTTTTTTCTTTCAGGCTAGTTTCTATTTTTTTTCTTTCAGCCTATAAAGCGACAGTTTCTAATCTCGCTGATTTGGGTTATGACTAATAAGCCAAAAAAAAACGTTTCTTCGTTTGAAAATACCCAGTAAATCGTATTCTGAAAAACAAAAATAGCCTGAAAGACAAAAGTAGCCTGAAAGACAAAACTAGCCTGAAAGAAAAAATAGCCTGAAATACATGTAGCCTGAAAGCAAAAAATAGCCTGAAAGACATGTAGCCTGAAAGACATATAGCCTGAAAGTAATATAGGCCAAATATAGCCTGAAAGAAATGACCCTGTTCAATCTTTGCATTGACATTATCATTTTTATCTGAAAATGTATACGAATGAATTTTTTTGACGTAAAATTTCGATATTTTTCACAACAAAGTCAAAAACGTGCTTTCGTTTAAATTTCAAGTATCAGTGTCGACTGATTATCAACAACTGATAAGAAGAACAAACGTTGATTCTTTTTAAAAATATTTCATAATTATTACGAAATTCTTTTTTTTAATCTTTCGTTCTTAATTTTTTCAAACTTTCTATAGATTCGAAAAAAAAAACAAAATGAACGTTTTTTTTTTCTTAAATTTTCCTTCCTGAAGTAGATAGGACCCATCTATTTTATTAGATACTTACTTGCTGTAAAATTCGATCGGAAAAATATGAATTTCATGAGAATTTCGCTTTCAAAACTTTCATCCAAGTTCTGGAAGAATAAAACCAAATGCAAAACTGTTAAAATTAAGTATTTTTGTTCCCTTCCCCGAAAAGAATCAATTTTACATATTCCTAACTGTTTTTTAGACGAAATCTTATCAAAAAAAGCTAAAAGTAGCCAATAATTGATGTCCACACGATTTTCATTCTGAAACTTAAAAAATTATTAACCATTATTCATCTTTCAGCACAATACAGTTAAAAAATATATTTTATCGCAAAAATAATGTATTTCGAGGTACATTTTTTGCAAATAGTTCGTCTTAAGCTCCTTTTTTCGAAAAATGTGCTCAAAAACGAAAAATATATATTCTTCCGCCTCATAAAATTCGGTTTTTCTCTTTTTCTCAAAATTCATTCAATTCCAGTATTCCCAAAAAAGCGAATTCAAGCCAAAAAAAATAATCATAAAAACTACAGCTACAAAATTGAAAAAAGAACACAAAATCCAACGGCAACCAAAAAAAAAAAGACGAAAAACGAAAGATAAAAGGGAGGGGCGAGAGAGTGAGAGGATACAGAGAAGTCAGACGAAATGAAGAAATAGTCGCGGAAAAATGCGTTGTCGGATGAGAAAAACCAACATACATACACGCAAGAAAAAGCTTTTCCGTCTTTTTATTGATCGAAATGAGGTTGGGGTTCTTGTTTTTTTTTTCTCTCTCTTTTTCTTTGGATAACTGCGACATACACACATTGAAACTTGAACATGTGTTTTTTTTTGGGAGAAGGGAAAAAAAAGGGTTATGACATCATTCTAATTCAAGTACTTTGGACCAAAAGATTCAATATTTTAAATCCCTTTTCCATTTTTAGAATATGTATTTCGAATAATTTATAGGTTGAATCTGTTTTTTTAAAACTCTCGTCATTAATTCTCTAATTTTCAGTGAAAAAATTCTCAAAACATCAAATTTTTATTTAAAATTTTGTTAATTTGAATCTCACAACTGAAAATTCAGAATTTTAACAAAATTAAAATGATAATTTATATCTCATTTTTACAATCCCATTTTTTCTGCTTACGTGGAATATAAATTTTAAAAATGGCGATAATTTATTATTCCGGCACATCTATAAATATGAATTTCTCCTACTAACTGAAGTTTCCACTTTTTTTTTAATAATCAAATAAAAAGAAACAAAAAAGAACATTCTCGATTTATATTCGTTATTCGACGTAACACCCCTTATCTTGTTTGAAAAAAAACAAGGTAGAACATGGCAGTCAAATTGGTGGAAAACAGCCAAAGCGACCACAAAAAAAAATGAAAGATAGGTCAGTTTGTAATAGACCAGATAACACACACAGTCACCTGACCTAATGCTATTTTTTCTTGTTTTTCTGAAAAAAAAACGTACACTAAGCAAGATTATAGCACCTTTACGTGAAACTATAGAATTTTAAAATGTTACGTCCGAACTCACCAATTTTCAGTTCAAAAATACATTTTTCAAGTTTAGGAAATTAAAAAAAAACTTACTCAGTAAACCTTTCAGTTGATAACAAAATCGAAACGGCAGCATTATAATCACAACCATGTTTGACGAAAATTGGTACTTGTTCTTCACTGTTTGCACATTTCTGAATTCAAAAAAGGTATATTATGAGTTTAGCAGGCATTTTTTCGAGGGAAAATGTGGAAAACATTTGGCCAAGACTTTATGTAGAAAATATACTTTATTTTTAAGTTTCAAAGTTTTCAGAATTCCACAAGGTTTAAGAGAAAGCTTTCAATTTTTACGATTTTTCTGAGTTTCAAATTAAATTTACAGATTCTAAAAAAAGTTTCAAATGAAATCCCCCGGAAAATGAATCTAAACGTGCCAAGTTTTCTGTTAATATTTCAAGACTGGAGATATTAAAGGAGGGCTTTACGCAGATTATAAATGAAGTTAAAACGCAAAAAAAAAGACATACTCATGTTATAAATGGGTAAAAGAAATTTTTTTTAATTCAGAGAAGAAAAAAAAACAGAAAAAACGAGCCACCTGGAAAAAAAGGGACACCGCGGAAGAACTTGTGTTTCTAGTCCGCGACAGCTTGGTTTCCTAGGCCAACTATTAATTTTGTGTGTTTTTATTCATTTTTAAACTTTTTTTTTTGCTTTTTTTGCATTTAAAATGAAAAACAGAACAAAAAGTAAAATGTTTCAATTATTTAGTTTCTAAACAAATACAACACTTCCTAGTTTTTCCCATTCTGAAAAAAAAAATAGGAGAAAACAACAAAAAGTACGGTTATAAAAACTAAAATTTAAAAAACAAACATTCATCAGCTTGTTTTTCATGCAAAATTATAACGTTGTTTCATTTTAAATGCTAAAAAAGCAAAAAAAAAAAGTTAAAAAATGAATAAAAACGCACAAAATTAATAGTTGGCCTAGGAAACCAAGCTGTCGCGGACTAGAAACACAAGTTCTTCCGCGGTGTCCCTTTTTTTCCAGGTGGCTCGTTTTTTCTGTTTTTTTTCTTCTCTGAATTAAAAAAATTTTTTAAACCCATTTATAACATGAGTATGTCTTTTTTTTTGCGTTTTAACTTCATTTATAATCTGCGTAAAGCCCTCCTTTAAAATTCGTGAAAAAAAGAGGTGAATCCAAGAAAACTTGCTTATAGTTATTCATACCTTCCACGTATTTTGCTCAAATTCCTTATCAGCATCTTCATAAACCGTCAGTGGATGTGCTTGTCCCATCCATTCATAACAAATCACGACAAATGGAATCATGTGCTCATCCTTATTGAAACCTGGAAATATATTGAATATGTTTCTCTAAATTTAATTTTTAAAAACCTGTGTAAATCCTCCTAATAAAATCTCCTCGTTTATCAGTTCCTGGATGAATAAACTGCTCGCAAACCACCTGAAATCTCTGATGTTTTTTACAAACCGTATTTTTTTGAGAAACCTTCAAATTATGATCATTTTTCTGTGTCATGAGCGGTCGTCTAGTTTTATCCCCAACAACATATTTTCTAACGAACATTTGAGCAGAATGCCATGCACCGAGTCCATCATCATATATATCATCCTTATGAAAGTCTGGTTCAAGCGCCACTACAAATGTGCCAGTGTTTGTATATTCTTGTGGAATTGAATCACAGATTAAGTTAGCCGATACCTGAAAACACGGAAGTTTTCAAAAAATGAAACCTTGTCAAAGAGAACCTTACCAATGATCCAACACTCGAAATAATCGACACAACATGGTTCAAAGTGATGGCAGTGTCTGAATAAATCGGCCAGTCAAAATGCATTCCAGATCCGTCCTTTCTCACGAATATTCGCCACGTTTTTGATGATGATTCTACTGAAAAAAGGGAAGCCATTTAGAAACAAACCATTATTCACCAAAAATATAAATTTCGAGTGCCCATAAACGCGAAAATTACGGGAAATAGACATAAATTTGATGAATCTCGCAAATAACTCAATTTACTCACTCTACAAAAGAGGTCTGGATAATTTTTGAATTTTTTTAGTCCCAGATACATATAGTATTTTTTTCATAATATTTTCCAATTATAATCAAAAAAATCACCTGGCTCCATATCGTCCTCCCCATCATCCCCAAACAGCGTCTCGTCGGCAATTTCATCTTCCGCCTCCTGAACTACAATCTCATCTTCTTCTTCTTCATCATCATCCATCGTATCATATTGCTGAAAACTTTTACTCCTAGCCGCTCTTGGAGGTTGTCTACGCGGGATTGTAATTACTCTGAAAATTATTAACTTATTTTTGAAAAAATCCTAAAAATGTCGATTACTTTCCCTGAACCCTTCTTCCTGGCTTCTTCCGTTCTCTTCTCTTTTTCCCTTGTTGGATGCTTAAAGGTCCTCGTTCCTGCTCCGAATTCCAGATATTGATCTGAAAATATGATACGTTGATATGAAAGTTGTAATACAATTAAACTTTACATCCTCAGCCGCCACTTCTTCCGGATCAGAGCAGCCTTCGTCGCCAATGTCGAAATGTTCCATTTCTTCTAAAAAAATTGTATTTCTTGATTTTTTCAGAAAATAAAATTTTACCAATGTTCGCAACATCATAAACAATGCCGTCTCCTTCTATCAGGATTTCTTCACCTTCGTTCATTTTCCTGGAATTTTTTTATAAAAAGAGAAAAAAGTTAAAATACAGAGTGATATTCGAAGATTTAAAGTTGTTCGTTTATGTCACAATTTCATGTTGGATAAGATTATATTTGTATTTCTCTACGTTTTAATAAAAATATATTTTTTCTAGACTATGGTCTCATTTGGGTTTGCGAAATCACTCCATTATCTTACTAGCTCTATTTTCGTTAAAAATCAGATTAAATTTTTTATCTACCGTTTTTTCCAATTCCGAACATGTACAAGTTCAAAATATTACATTTTGATGGAAAAACATTCCAATATGCAAATATCTGCCTACTTATATCACTCCCTGTCGCGAAAAAAATTTCAAAACTTCCGAATCAAAACTTTCGACCACTTGCTGCCAACTTTATTTCATTTTGCATCAAAAAAATGGAACAAAACTGGTCAATTGGTGCAATATGCGCCATTATTTCCACCATAACATTCGGTTCAACCTATGTTCCATTGAAATGGTTTCACAAAGGTGACGGTATCTATTTCCAATGGGTCCAATCGCTCGGACAATTGTTAGTTGGAATAGTGGTCGAATTGATGTCGACTCCGAGTGAAATTCATCCAATTGCTATGCTTTCCGGCATGTTTTTCTCAATAGGTGAATAACTATTTTTGATTCAAGAAAATTCTAAACGCTTTCCAAAAATCATTTTTTCAGGAAACTCACTAACTGTATTTATCATGAACGGTGTCGGTTTAGCAATCGGATACCTTTTATGGAATACGGTAACTTGTGTATGTGGATGGGCGGTCACAAGATTCGGACTTTTTGGAAGCCCACAACAACTTCCGAAAACGAATTGGTTGAATATTATGGGAATAGTAACAGTTTGTCTAGGGTAAAATATTACACAAAATCCTTTGAAAAGATACTTAATTAAGTGGTGCAATTTACGCTCCAATCAAGCATATACCTACTAAAGTTCGGCCGGCACCATGGAGTCTGGAGGAAGATTATGAGAAAGGCTCAATTGTGGTGCAGGAAGTATCAATTACCAGGAGAATAATGTAGGAATTTTAAATTTTAATTCACACTTTGAAAATCATTCGAAATGTGATTGCTGAATCAAATATAACTTTTTGGATGACGAGACCAAAAACGTGTAAATTTATTTATTTGTTTTCAGCTGTTTATTCCTCACAATTTTCGTCGGATTTTTATACGGAAACTTTTTGACACCAATCAATTATATAATGTTCAATGAGCCTGGATCTCGACAAGATGTTCAAGCTTATATTCTATCTTATTGTCTTGGCTCATTTCTCACTTCGACCATTATTTTCTTCTTCTATTCGTTAGCTAAGTACGTTTCGACTAAAAAGACGTTACGGCGCTTTAAAAACAGATTTTAGGAGAAATGTTCCATTGGTAAACGCCGAGCTGACCGCGCCGTCAATAGTGTCCGGAATTCTCTACGGCACCGCGGTCACAACCTTCTTCATGGCTAATCAACACTTAGATCAAGTTATCGCCTATCCAATTCTATCAAAAGCGCCGGGAATTGTCGTCAGTTTGTGGGCGATTTTTTTGTTCAAAGAGATACAAGGACGACGCGATATTATTCAGTTATATATTGGGATAATTATAACAATTGTTGGAATTGCTTTCATTTCGTTGTCAAAAGTTGAATTTTGACATTTTTAAAATAATCCTTTGAAATTAAAATTAAATAATTGAAGCAAAAATAAAATTAAAAATTTCAAAAAAAAAACGAAACAATTAATTTTCTCTTGGAAGAACTTTTATGATTCGGTAAGCGCGCTCTATCGAACACTAGTGTGTAGTTCTCGTGGATAAAGAACTACCAATTTTTTCTGTTGGATAAATTTTTTAAAAATTTATTTATTTACGATGCTAAAACCAAAAACTTGGGTATTTTTATGTTTAAAGATTTGAAAGCGTTAAATTCTGAAAATTTTTAAACGTAGACTGACGTGTTAACTTTCATTTTATTTGTATTTTTTTGAAAACCCGTTTCCAAAGCTATGCAAAGTTGCCTTCTGAAAACTCATCTTTTTCGTTATTCTTGAAGCGTCTGGTGATTTTTTTTAAATAATAAAATAGTAACTTTTATATTTTTGCTCTATCGAATTTTTCACAAATATCAGAAATTTGTCGATTATCTATTTGTTTAAAATCAAATTTCTAATGATTTTCCAGAAATGTTCAAAAAATTTGACGAAAAGGAAGATATCACCGGATCAACGCAATTAAAGTCCAGTGTGCAAAAGGGTATCAGAAAAAAGTTGATCGAGAACTATCCTTATTTGGAGCCTCATTTAGAGGAGATTCTCCCAAAAAAGGTTTGTATTGTGATCAAAATTTGATAAAAACATAACTTTTAGGAGAACTTCAAACTCGTCAAATGTAGAGATCACGTTGAACTGCTAGCTGATCATACTGGCGTTGTAAGATTCATCAAAACCAGGAATACAGACTTTGTTCCAACTTTGAGGACTCTTCATCAGTATCCTTTCATTCTGCCACATCAGCAGGTAAATTTTAGAAAAGTTAAATAAGAGTGTACAATATGAATTTTCAGGTCGACAAAGGTGCAATAAAATTCATCCTTAACGGCTCATCAATCATGTGCCCTGGTCTAACATCCCCCGGTGCTAAATTGACACCAAATGTTCCAAAAGATACAGTCGTTGCTGTAATGGCAGAAGGAAAGGAGCACGCGCTGGCAATTGGTCAAATGACGATGAGTAGTGAGGAAATCTTATCGGTGAATAAGGGAAATGGTGTGGAGAATCTGCATTATTTGAACGATGGCTTGTGGCATTTGGCAGAAAAATCATTGAATTAATTTATTTTATTTATATTTTCTGTTATGATGTCGTTTTTTATATTTTCTTCATTGTTTTGATCCGGTTCATTCACATTAAATTCTAAGATCCTATCGTCCAATTCAGCAATCCTTCGAACCTCTCGCTCAATTCTCCATTCGAGATCAGCGGTTCGAAGCAACTCCTTTTCTTTGATAAGTCTACAAAAAATATTTTGTTATTTCGTCAAAATGATCTTTATAAGGTTACAAATTCGCATTATGCGTCTGACGAAGAGCATAAAGTTGTGAAGAAATGCTAGAGAGTTTGAAGCATTTTGTGGCGAATTCGTCGATTAGGATATGAAAAGAATTGTTGAGAGAGCAGTTGTACTGAAAGTAAGAATATTTCATGCAATACAACAGTGCTTGAGATTTTAAAAATTATACCTTCTGTGTTATCTGCTCACAAACATTTAAGCATTCAATAGCTTGACCAATTCTATCATTTTGCTGATTAATATTTCTGAAATAGTTTTTTTTCTTAATTTCTAAACTCAAGTTTAAAAAACAGATACAGTTGTATTGCATCTTCAAGTCCTCTTTTCTCAAAATAATTTCGACGCTTTGCATTCAATTCTCCGTGAATTTTAGCAAATGATTGAAATGCTTTTGTCATGTAGTTAACATCATTAGTGGGATAAACAGACGATTTCTCATTCAAATAATTAGAAAAATATCGATTATCTATACAAAGAGATGGGATGATTGTACGGACTGCCGATGTGGATGTAGATGGGCAAGGATCAGGAGGAATTGATTCATCTGAAGGGGCTCCTGTTTGCTGAATAGTCAGTTTTATGAGTTTAAAAAGAGAGTATGACTTTTTTTAAATTTATTAAACACCCTAAAGAATGAACTTTTAAAGAAAAATAAAACATAAAGACTAAAAACCATAATCTTTTATGAAATATGTAAATACCTATTTGATTCAAAAAAAAAATTATTTCACCTTTATGACATGCTTCGTCCTAATTAAAGGCAATTTGACAGATGAGATCCGACGTTGTGACTTTTGCCAACGTAACTTCGAATTTTTATCGGTATCTGAGAAAAAACTTGAATTTGAAAATATTGTTCAACTCACCAGACACTGAAGGAAACATTTGGCTAACTGAAAGTGGTGAGAAGTCAAGCAGAAACTGATCGAACTTTGCTGTCAAAACCTTTCACAATTAGGTCGATATTCATGAGTTTTTATACATATAAAAACTGAAATGTTTCAAAAAATTTCAGTTAAATTTTGAAGAAGAAAACGGATGATCACAGAGTTGGAAGCATTCAAAATCCTACATACTATAATTTCAATAAATGGTTGTTTTCTCAACGGCCTATTATTCTACCTGGCTTGGTTCAAATCGCCAAAAGTCATTCATTCCTACTCCATACTTATTCTCAATTTCGCTATAACTGACTTTTTCGCGTGCCTTTTCGATTGGTTCGTCCAGCAGAGAATAACTCCTGCTGGAAAGACATTGGCTTATTTTTCAAATGGACCTTGCCAATATTTTGGTCATCGATATTGCGAGATTGGATATTGTATTATGCTTCATTGTTTGTCACATTCTTTATGGTCGCTTTTAGTTTCGTTTGGTTATCGATATTATGTTTTGGTTAGACGAACTCCTTCAAGGATTACAATGGTTCTTGTGGTTTTTGTTGCGTATTTACCATCATTTGCACAAGCGGTTGGTTCAATTGCACATTATTGGGAGTTCCAATAAGCATTAGGGATCAAGATTGATATCTGAAAAACCCGATTTTTCCTATTTTTTTCTCCCAATAGCTCTTTTTAATCATTTCAAGCTGGATTCGGACCGTTTGCAAAGAATTTCAATGCACGACGATAAATTACAAATTATCGTAGCGCATTGAAATCCTTGTCAAACGGTAGCTTTTGAAGCGGAGCATAATTTTTCGTTGCTTGTAACTTCTACTAATTAATTTGAACTGCCAATTTTTTAACGGGAAAATTGAAAATGCACTTCAAGAAACATGTAGAAGACGTCTATTCTCATAAGTTTTTAAAATATGTGATTGGCGGAATCGTCTTTTCGGACAATTTTTGGTGGAAGCACAATAGGTTTAATAAATTTATTTATATCCGATGTTTCGGCTATTTTAAGCCATCTTCAGGGACACGGTCTAATTACCTACAAAAAGGGTCCAAAAAGACGATATCGTCTTCAATCACTTATTTTTAAAAAATGCACAAGAACCAAATCACCAAACCACATTCAATCAGGTTTTAAAATATGTGTTAGTTTCCTTTTCATGCTGATAAGATAAACATAAATGGTACACTGTCTTTAATTAAATTTACATTGTTAAATACAACCCACATATTATTTTTCTGGTAAATTTTTTCATTCTTGATACTTTTCTTGACTTTGTGGAACTTCAAAGATCCGCATCAAACATAAAAAAGCTTTAATTTCAAAAAAAAAAAAATTTCATCTAACTCTGAACCCAATGGTACACCAAACTATAGTAATATTAACGCTCGCCGAACTCAAAAATGAATAGACTCAATTAAAACTTGGCTACAATTTATAGGAATGGCAATTTTGCAGATAATTCTCTCCTATTCGTACTCCAAACCTGACGTCATCAAGTCTATCCTCATGACGAAATTCCCGAACTATAATCTATCAGAAAGTGCAATTACTGGAACTGAAAACATTTTCATATTCCCATGTATGGCTGTGATTCTACATATGACTCTTCCCATAACTCCCGTCTATATTTGTATCCTACTTTTAAGGCGAAGAATAATTTTAAAACTATCAGTACGCGGTATAAATGTAAGCACTAGCACTAAACACCTTCATGGTCAATTGTTAATTGCTCTAACCTATCAAGCGATTATTCCAAGTTTCTATTTATTCGCCGTCGTTTCGTATTCCATTGGACAACTCGGAATTTTCAACAACCCTATTCTCGAAAATTTAACTTTTATATTTTCTTTGCTCATTCATTTATTTTCACCTTTATCCTATTTCTTTTTTGTAACTCCTTATCGCAATCAAATTTTGAGATTCATATATTACTTCAGCAAGAGAAAAATTGAACATTTCTCTGCAAATTCGTCAGATGGGATGACATCAACAAAAAATGTTAATGAAAAATAAATCCTAAAAATGAGATTTCAATAAAAGTTGTTTTTTAAAACTGAATTTTGGTTATTATCGGATATTAAGAAAAATAATTTTCTTCCACGCTGCTTAATGAACATTTTATTATGTTCAATCTGGAAATGAAAACGTTTATTGATCTATAAGAATCGAAAGAATGAGGTAACAGAAGCTAGATTTACGGACAACTTGGTGAGACTTATTTGCGAGATAAGCTTTATCACTTGGAATATATTTTCAGCGGACCAAAGATGTAAAAGTCAAAATGTTAATTTTTTTTGATTCCCGGATAGCGCAACGCGGTCGGAATCTGGCGCGAAACACAATTATTTGAATGTGGCAACATATTGATATCGTTTTTTAAAAGTTTCCTCAGCTCCCATTCGAATTTTGATTTGTCGTCCCGATTTTGGATCGCGTTAACTGACACGATGTAATTTAGGATTTAGATAAATATATCCTACTGAAATGGTTTTGAAATATTCAAATAGGTTCGGGAGATAGCTTCGCAAAACACGATGTCTTTAAAACCTTTATTCCAAGAAAACGAGTACAAAAACCACTTTAAGCAGCCTGAAGCATGAGATACTGTATATTACCCGTCTCATAAAGAACTTGAGTATGAACTTTACCATCTATCACAATTTCTTTGGCACCGGGAAAATAAGAAAATTTGATACGTGGAAAACCTATTGAATATCCAACGATTTCATCGGAAAGCGATGCCAAGTTGAAGATACGGGTGGATGCTTCGTATGTTTGGCTGTAAATTGTAATTAAAGCATTATTTGAAACACAATTTAATACTTTGCATTATTAATATCATTCAAAAATTTGGAACCAGAGATCAAGCCATTCACTGAACTACAAAGTGGATATGGATTGGGACTGCAAAAAGCCGCTCCTTGATTTGCGCCAGCAACAGATAAGTAGTTATGAACTTTTGACGTGAGTGGTTCTCCAATGTTCATTGTGGAATTTTCGACACAATTTCCTCCAAGAATTGATTTTCTTGCTAATGGGGATCCCATTGAATATCCAATTATGTCTACTTGATCAGATTTTGTGTATTCAAGAACAACTTCAATGAATCGACGGATCTGGAATTATGACAAAATGCCAATTTTTTCTATCACTTCGAGACTTTTAAGAATTAACATTTATTTTCAATCAATACCTGTATCACATAGGCGCAATCTAACGCAGTATACAAATATAGCGAACCAATTCCATTTCCCCAAGAGGTTGCAAAAATTCTTTGAGATGGAATTCCTGAAATAAAACAAAAGATTTCTAGGCCAGTACAACACTCCTACCCAAATTTAACAAACTGTCAACAATTGGGGATAAAGATCCAGCATCGGAAGTCAAACCATGAACCAGGAGTACTGGACGAACGCTCCCGTTGTAAAATCCACCACCGAAGCTTCCATTTAGTAGATCGTCACGAACCATTGCTGATTAATTGAATATGTTTGATACTTTTTAATATGTTACCTTTGACTTCCTCGGGTTTCAAAGTCTTATTCATCCATGCCATGAAATCCGGATCAATACCATTTCCACAGAAGGCGACTGTCAGAAGCGACGCACAGAAAATCGACGTGAATATTTTCATTTTTGAAGTAACCCGTTTCTAATTTTATTTTTCAAAGATGAATACTTTATCTGTTTAAGTAGCTAGTTCAAAAGTGCCACGTTTTTGAAGCATCATAAATCTTTGAACTTTTTGAATAGCTTTCAGAAAAAATGAATAGCCATAGTTGTTATCATTTTTTTCGATGCGATAAAAAGCTGTCTAGCTATTTTCATTTTAAATGATAGAAATTTTCTTTATTTATCACTAGAATAAGGCTAACAAGTTCAGAATTTCCATAAAAAAACATACAATTGAATTAAACATGTCGTGGTCTCATATAGCAAAGAATTTATTAGATTTCTAGAAAAAGTGGCAGAGTCTTTTAAATTGCTATTCAAAAGAAGAACATCATCGAGAAAATTAAATAATTTCAATTAGCTGTGAGAAATTGATATTGTATAGCACCAGTAGTAAACACGGTGTCTGAATGGCTCAGGTTATTGACCACATATTCTTGAGCACCATAGAACATTGAGGCTTTTGTTCCACATGCATTGTATCCAACCACTTCATCAGAACTCGATGCCAAGTCATAGCTCCGGAAAGTTGATTCATAGTTATTGCTGGAAGAAAAAAAAGCATATTTCATTTTCAATTAGAACATTTTAACTTATTAGTATTAATATTAACCAAAAACTGAGAATTGCAGCGCAATCCAGTCACCGAGTTACAAATTGGGAAAAATGGAAGAGTGCAGAGATAGGCTCCTTGATTTGCACCGGCTACAGATATGTAAGTATGAACTTTGGAGGTTAGAGGTGCTCCAATGTTCACTGCTGGTTGATCGACGCAATTTCCTCCAAGAATCGATTTTCTTGCTAAAGGGGATCCCATTGAATATCCAATTATGTCCACTTGACTCGTATTGGTATACTGAAGGACAACTTCTATGAATCGACGAACCTATAAGCTCGGGATTCGTGATTTTCTAGATACGTTTGGAGATTTCAACGATTTCCCTTCTTTCATTTTTATTTCGCAAGATACCTGTTGAACGTAATCACACTGTAATTGAACGCTCAAGTTGAAACTCTGCGAACCACTTCCCCATGATGTGGCAAAGGTTCGTTGAACTGGGATACCTTTAAAATAGTTTTTAAAAATTGTTTTGAATTTTTATTCCCAACCCAATGCTACCAAATCCCGTCGAACTTGCCATAGAGATCCAGCCTCATTATTCAAACCATGCACGAAGATTACAGGCCGGACGGTACCGTTATAAACCCCACCACCAAAGCTTCCTGTCGTCAAGTCGTCTCTAAACAAAGCTGAAGTTTTTTAGTTTTTAAAATAATTTTCCATAAAGTTCAAGAACCGGTGACTTCGTCAGCTTGCAAATTTTGTTGCATCCATGTCATGAAATCCGGATCGATAGCATTTCCACAATATGTGATTTTCAGAAGAACTGCACACAGGATTGAAGTAAAAATCATTGTTTTATGGTTTCAGTGTCGAACATTTCAGCTTAAATACAAGGTTCCAGTTTTTTTCTAAATGTTTAAAAGTTTCAGACAAATGTTTGGAAAAATAATATGAATAATCAGGGAAACAATTGAAACAATTGAAAAATGGAACAATGTCTATTCAATTATCAAAAAGGCAAAAAACAATATTGAACAACTTTATATTATAAATATTATAATGCTAATAAATAATAATTGTCTTGATATCTAAAAAAACTATAATGTATTAAAGTATTGAGTTCAATCATGGTTTTCTGTGCCACAAATATCTTTTAACTTCATTAAACGGGTTTGAACCCACTCTCATAATACATTTTCGTTTTGGTTGCTTCTCTTGTGACGGCCTGCAAAACAAACATTATCTTTTCAATTTTCATCGCCGAAAGATGTGCGCATCGGTGGTTCAGTGGTAGAATGCTCGCCTGCCACGCGGGCGGCCCGGGTTCGATTCCCGGTCGATGCAACTTCTTTTTGATTTTTCTTAAATATTTAAAAAATATATACCTCCTTCTCGAAATTCCTTCATAACCTTCTTTTATCATTTTAAGCTGGATATCTCCAGTATCATACTCTGTTTCTTCATGACCCTTATCTTCTATTTTCCATTCTTTTGATCCATAAAATCGAGATGCTTTTTTACCACAAACCGTATAACCAACAACCATATCACCAGTAGATGCTAAGTTGAAACTACGGTATGATGATTCATAATTCCTTCTGGAAACGGATCAAAAATTTGAAATAAGTTTAGTAGAACCATACTTAGAATTAATATCTTTTAAAAATTCAGATTCACAGTTCAAACCATTCACTTTGTTGCAGACCTCAAAAAACGGAAATTCGCATAATTGTGATCCATGATTTGCACCAGCAACAGAGATAAATGTATGAATTTTGGAAGTAATTCTCGGTCCAAGATCGAAATCCGGTCTATCCACACATTTTCCACCAAGAATTGCTTTTCTGCTCATTGGGGATCCCATTGAATAAGCGATAAGGTCTACTTGCTTAAAACCGGTGTATGAAAGAACAGTATTGATAAACTGGCGGATCTGTAATTTTATAATCATCTGAAAGAAGAAGAACCATTGAGAGATGGTTTACATGGTGAATATATTCACATTTCATTGTCGCGCTCAAATCAAACGATTGCTCTCCGTTTCCCCAAGTCGTGGCAAATGTTTGCTGCACAGGAAATCCTGGAAACTTGCGATGTGTTATTTTCAGAGATGATTTATATTTTGAATATTAACCTCCTGCTACAATATCTCTCCTCACTTTCCAAAGTGATCCGGCCTCATTATTAAGTCCATGTATAAATATGATCGGCCTCATTTTACCAGTATAAATACCACCGCCAAAACTTCCAGTGGTCATATCATCTCGTACAATAGCTGGAAAGGTTTGAATTCTCGTCCCAATTTGTACAGGACTTTTTGATAATAATTTTTTATAAAGAATATCTTTAAAAAATTGGACACCGTCACTTTGATACTCGTTTCAATGAACCGTGAAAGTAGGCTTTTAAAGACAGTGTGTTAGTAATATTCTTAGAACTCAATTGTAAACCTAGAATGTATTTTGCAATGCAAAATTATAACAGCAGAAAAATCAAAACTTTTTAGAAAAGAACAAACATTATTTTTTCGAAGGCAAATCAATTGTCATATGGTTTAAAAAGTATATTCCGGAGCACACAACAGCATATTCTTTCATTTTTCCCGTTTCAAACGAAAAATCTGCTCACCCTTAACCTGATCTTCTTTTAAATTCTTCAACATCCATTTATAAAAATGCTTATCCAAACCATTTCCACAATTCGCTCGAATAAAAAACAGAATCTGAGAAATGAGGACAAGACGAATGATCGCCAGAAGGAATATCATAATAATAAAAACAACTGAGATTCATCGATGGAAAACCATCAGCTTTTATGGTCATTTCTTGAACCGTTTCGTTTTCTTGTCTGGCCATTTTCATCCTCCTCTCGCACATCATTTCATCCAATAACTCTTCGAATTACTTTTGCCCCAATTGGCACTTTTGTTCGAGGTTTTCGGTTGAATTGGATATTGTATTCATCACGGGATTTCCTTCTTTCTGAACGCAAACGAAATGGGCTGGGTTCCGGATCTTGAACATAGGGGTTTACTACCAAATACATAGGATGTGTTTTGGATTTTTAAAAAAATATTATACCATTGATGTTCTAGAAAAAAAAAACGATTTCAAATTACTATGTTTATCGATTAATTTGACAACTCGCGTTTAAGAAATATATAATTCAGAGGTGTCAAGAAGTAGCAAGTATTCTAACAAATTTCTAGCCAGAACAATCGCCCTTTTAAATTTTCGAATTAATGGGAATTATGAGATCCTGAAAATCATTTAAACAAGTGACCCTATAAAACTCTTTAGAATATCAGAATGTTATTTTCAAAGGAAAGTGAAATTCACTTCAACAGCGTTCAACAGCCATTTGAAAGTGTTTGGTCGAAATAAGTGGGAACTTATTGAATTCAAAAATTAATTTTTCACTCTTTTGCAGTTTGATCATGATAAAAAGCGGAGCCGCGTTATGATATCAAGCTCGAGCTTTAAAAATGTCTCAAAACATTAATAGCAGACTTCCAGTTTGCTTTTTGAAAGCATTTTATAAATAACTCATAAAAAATTGATAACAAATAAGTCGGCTCAAACTTTTATCGAGAAATAAAATATCGAGAAAATAATTATTATAAGTTCTTCATAAATCCAACGCATTACCAAATATCTACAGCAATCTCCCATTTTTCAAAAAATGCTGGAATAATTAATCTATATATACAAACAATGATAATTAAATGACCAAATATATCATAATAATTAATATTTGAATTAATATCCAGCCATAAGCATTTTGTACTGAATATTTCCTGTATCAAATTCTGTCTCTGTATGACTCTTCATATCAATTTTCCATTCTTTTGCGCCATCGAATGCGGAAGCTTTTGTACCACAAGCCCAGTAGCCAACGATTGCATCACCGGTTGATGCCAAGTTATAGATGTGAGATGTTGCTTCATAGCGTCGTCTGAAACACGATATTTTTTAAAATCTTTAAATAAAGCCCACTTTGAGTTAATATCCTTCAAGAATTTCGATCCACAGCTCAAACCATTCACACGATTACAAATTGCAAAGAATGGAAAACCACACAAATGAGTTCCTTTATTTGCACCGGCCACCGAGATAAATGTATGAACGAAGTTTGTCATTGGACCACCGATGTACACGTTTTTGTTTTCTGCGCAATGTCCACCAAGGAGTGCTTTTCTTGTGAGTGGTGCTCCCATTGAATAAGCAATAACATCTACTTGTTGGACTCCTGTGTACCAATGAACAATTTGGATGAATCGGCGGATCTGTAAAAAAATTTTATTTATATTTTCGCTATATTTCTTTCTTTGAAGTTTTTTCAAAATTTTTAAGAAAGGATAATTATTTTCAAACCATAAGTTTGAATATGAGCTGAGGTCACCAAAAAATTATTATTTAAATGTAGACATGCCGGACCAACTCACAAACAAAACAGTGCGGCAATCAAGCTTCACATTGAAATCTAAATAATTCTTCTCCGGACCACCCCAAGATGTGGCAAAGATTCTCTCTGATGGATATCCTGATGCTACCAGATCCCTTCTGACCTTCCAAAGCGATGATGCTTCATTATTCATTCCATGTACAAGGATAACAGGCCTTCTATTTCCGTTATACTCTCCGCCACCGAAACTTCCGGTCGTTAGCTCATTTCTGATGATGCCTGGAATTAAAATGGTTGTGGGCGCTTGGGGACCTCAAACTTTGGTAATTAAACCTTTTATTCAACATAAGATAAAATAATACAAAAAGATATAATACATATAAAATATAAATCATAAAATAGAAAAATATTTGAAATGGGAAAAGCTAAGCTTTTCCCTCACCAATATTTACAATAATAAATGTTGCGGCCGCTCTGAGCTCCGCAATCAAAACATTTTACTTTACAGTGCTGTTTCAGCACAGGAATAAGATTAATTTGAAAAATTTAACTAAACGTTCTTACCTCGAACTTCATCAGCGTTCAGATGTTGTCTCATCCAGTCCACAAAATGCGGGCTCAAATTATTGTTCGACACCACTCCGACGATGAAAAACGATGAAAACAAACAAAAAAATTTAATTAACGAAGTCATCGCTAGAGATGAGGTGAATTATGACATTTTCTTGCCAACTTTTATACCTGGCCAAAATTTCAAAGTTTCATAACTTTCGTTTCCGACCAACTTATGCACTCAGAAAAAAAACTGGGCGGTACTTACAGTGGAAATGTTGCATCAAGGTTACGGTAGACTTCTTTCAAACTTATCTTTTTCTGACCAGATTGTGGCTTATCTTTAGAAATTGTTGTACTTAGGTGTATATTTCAGGTTTCAAATGTCGCATTCTGTCTTCATATAGTTTGATAAGACAAGTTTTTTCGTAGTATGTGATTTTAGTCGAGTGAAAGAGATGTATGGAACAGAGAATAGATGAAGCTTGGTGTAAAGATCACTTTAGGTTAAACTGATAGACTGAGAGCTCTCAGATTCTTAAACAACACACATTTTTTTTCAGAACTTAATCTAAAGATTGCCTCTGAGAACTTCAACCTTGTATTTCTACAGTGTATTTTTCTGGTTCGTGTTCTTGGAGTTCACATCCTTTCGAATAAAATTCAAAATAACGACATCGTGCCAATTTTTGCGAAGTAATTGATAATTTTATTCATTTCATAAATAATATGTGTAATAAATATCATTTTCAGAATTACAAATTCTGAAATTTCAATTGTCTTAATTTTTGAAAGCAATAGATTGTTGAAACTTTTTTGTTAACTTTTCTAAAAAGGCGTGGATTTTATATTGGACTAATGTTCTATACATGTAAGCTTATAGATCAGTCGGTGAAATGAATCACAGTAAAAAATCCTTTTCGGATCCGTCCGGCATCTGCTCAAAATTACCTGAGAGTATACGATTTTTAAAATATTACCACCTTCAAAATTATGAACAAGATATATGTATTCTAAAAAATGTTTTTTAACAACAAGCTAAAATAAGAAAAATCAAGGGGACGTGTGTTATAGAACTTTGATGATGTTATCGTTTTGTTTCCAGTCCTATCCACAAAAAAGATAACCATTAAACAATCCATTTTTTTGATCTAGCGGTTGATTGACATTTCGGTAGTCTGATCAAAAAAGTATTTCAGAAAATGTGACGGTTGATTTTACGCAGGTTAAAAGTGTTGCTAAATCGATCGGAGATTAGATTTGAATATTCGTATTATTTAATAACCCTTCGATCTCATTAAAAAAATGAAAAGATCAATCATGACGTAACCTCATCATCACAAATTTTCTCAAAATTCCGCCCGTCCGAAACGCTATCAATTTTTCGAACAAAACGCTTTTTCTATTAAACAAATCAAATAAAAATTCATACAATTTTGCGTTTTCTTGGCCAACTCGTTTTTTATTTGATTCCATTTCCACTTCCCCAAATTTTTATTTCGTTGACAATGAACATTGACATTTTTTCGCATTTTTCACGCACAATATCACCATCGTAAATGGTGTGGCTAGGACTTGGAACGAAGAAACAGATATCGATGAGAATAAGAGAGATTAGGTGATTTATGCTTTATCTCTTTTTCGTCTGTTCTTGGCAGATTTGAATTCCAAGTTCGGTATACTGTAGTTAAAAGGCCTGGTGGCTTTGATGGAATTTTTGGCACAAATTCCTCGGAATAACGGGGGTTTTAAATAACGTTTCAATCAATGACATAAATTAAGGAACATAAACTCCCTACGAAGGTTGTCATTGATCTCCGGGTCAATTTCAGTATAACTGAATGAAATAAAAGAATATGTTTTCATTATAGACTTTATAGACTCTGTATGACTGTATATAGACATTATAGACTATATATTATAGACTATATATCAATTAATTTTTTAAACCTTTAATGAAACGGAAATTTTTTCATAAATAGCCAAAGTTAACAATTAACTGAAAACTGTTTAAGACTCAAATTCCATATTTTTTCCACTCTAAGATCTGAAAACGGAGAGTCTAATTTCTGATTATTTGTGTGAATTTTCCGATTTCTGCGATGTTATTCTGTAGCAGTTTAATCGAAATCGGCTTGCAAGCCGATGCACGCGAGCTATTTGCCTGTAATTATCACCATGAGAAGATGTGATTTCGCATGGACTCCTTTGTAGAGACTTGAAATCTGAATTCAATCAGGACTTCGATAAACTCGAATGAGTAGTCTTCATTTCAAAAAGCGGTTCCTTTATTGGACTAAACTTGAGATTTGGATTTTTTAAACTTTTTTTTTTCAATTTTATTCAGCAAAAATTACAAACCTATAATGCCATTAAACTCGTAAGATTTAGGGCCTCATTTTTTAAATATATGGATTTAGAAATATGTGGATTCAAAAACAAGTATTTAGATGATTCACCTTTTTTCATTTTTTTTTTTGACTTTTCATCATTTTTTTTGAAAGACAAGCATTCCAGATAAATAAATATTTGAATAATGGATAAAGGACAGATTGAAACTTTCCTTTCGCATGAAAAATGGATTCAATTTTCTCTCTATAAAAGTGTATTCTGTGTATTGCATCCTATGCAATTCTGAGATCATCACACATATCTCCCCCTTTTTCGATCTTCGTGCCTTTTCAAATTAATCATAAAATTAGGCAGCAGATAACTTCTTCATCTTCGTTATCCCGCTGACAACCTAGACAGGTGAAAAGATCGCCCCGTCTATGGCAGTGAGAAAAAAAACAGGTAGTTTTTTGTGTAATTGACTTTACGATCTTGTACAAAAGATCAATTCAAATTTGGAGAGATCTTTAGTTGAAATCCTAATTTCAAAATTGAGAAAAAACTAAAAATTAATTACTTTTTCAAGTATTGCGACAAGCTGCTTTCCCGCTAACTTAAATAAATTAAATTAATAAAACCTTATTCCCTTATAGGGGATATTCATGTCGGAAAACATTTTAGAAAAATTCATTATTTATTACCAATAACACTTTTAAGCTACGAGGCTGTGCCCCTGACCTATTGCTCGCTTCCTACGCATTCACACTCAGTTCGCGTTTATTCAAATATTTTAAAGTTCCTTAATTAGAGTAACCTCGGAAACATCAAAACCGGTACACGGGTATACTACAGCGAATTTTTGAATTTTACTTCAAAGCAAACAAAATGTGTTCACATATTTGTAAGCCCCTCCTTCTTTACCATCCATTTATATAGGGATAAAAATAAATCACAAAAACAATTGAAAGGCACAAATATGAAATAAGACAAAGTGTGATTACTAAAACCGTACAATATTTGTTTTAAAATGTTCAAAAGGCTGAAAGTGAAAAAAAAACAGTCGTCAACTGGGATATTTGTGAACCAAGTTACTACATAAAGCTGTGGTGGATTATAATTATTACCAGGAAATACTTATATGACATGAAAACATTTGAAAAGGTTAGCCTTCATTTTGGCTCAGTCTGCGATATTTAACATTGCCGGTCCTTCTCGTGCTTGAAGTTCTGCCTTCAAACATTAGCCCTGGAATTTTTTTAAAATTTTAATGAACCCAAATTTTGAAATTAAAATAATTTACCCAAAATTTTCTTCTTGTTATGCTGTAAAATGTAAACGAAGACGACCAAGAAGGTGGCAACCATGAAGAATGACATAAATCCTGTTGACTGATTTGTATCGTCACCAGAGTAGTTCGATTGAATGTTTTCCTGAAATTAAATACTTATTGATATGGTTTAACAGAGAAAATGGATACAGATTTGTGCACGTCAAAACAGAAAACTCGCTAAAATTGAAAACAATGTAATTTACAAATGATATCCAAGCCAATACTTCAGAAAAAGGATTATCGGTATCAGTGAACCAAAATAATAATAATATTTTGAATTAACGGGAAGCACAAAACTATAACTTTGGTTATAGAACCTACCGTCATTTCTATTCTCATGGGTCGAATTGGTGCCGGCTCAACGGCGTCCAAAGTTTGTTCATCATCCGCAGAATCCTTCTTAACTTCACCAGCAGCGGCTATCGCAGCACCTCCAGCCGCAGGTGCCGGATTTCCTCTGGCCTCTTCAACAGCTTCGTGCAGGCCTTCAGCTCCAACAGCCGGCGTCTCGCGATCCTCTTTAGCCGCACCATCGGCCTCATCTTTTGGTGGATCGACTTTTTCAGGCTTGTCCACATTTGCGTCCGGATCTTCTTCACCTTTTCCACCCTCAACTTCTTGTTTTACTTCGAATTCTGGAGCAGCGTTTTCTTTTTCGGCTTCGGTTTCTGTCATAACGTTTTATTTATTTAATTCTAATATATTCTACGAAACTATTACCCTTCTCATCTTCGTTTTTTTCAGCTCTCACATCCGGAACTTTCGTTTCAGAGCTCAATGTAGTCTGTTCAGGAACTGCATCAGCTTTTGGAGCAGCAGTCTCTTCCTTCCCTGTTAGCAGTTCTTCCTTCTTTTCAACTTCTGTTTTTACAGGCTCCTGTAAATCGAAAAATTGATTGTATCTCAAAAAGTATGTTTTTACCGATTTTTCAGTTATATTGGTTCGAACGGCAGTGGGAACCGTAACGGAAACAGTGGTCGTGCCTGACACAAATAAACTATATTTTAACTTTCAACTAAAACACCATACCGTTATTCAGTTTATTTGCATCAATTTCCGCTACTGGTGGTTTAACATCGTCAACATCTTCTGGATTTACCTCTTCTGCTGGATCTTGTGCCGAAGACGAGAATATTAACAAACAAAACAAGAAAATCGATCGCTTCATTAAGGCTGAAATCCATAATTAAATATATATCAAAAATATTTTAAAGCGAAAATAAGTAAGATAAAATCAATAGGTAAGGAACACATTTATGAAGACAATACGGTTCTAATGAGGTCGGCCAGGCGACTGCCGATTATTGTCTAATAAAATGTTGTGAAGAAAAATTCAGTGAAATGTTCGGTGCGAATTTTTTACCTGCCGAAAAACGACGACGATTAACGATGGGAATTATTTTTTTTCGAAAAAAGTTTAATTTTAGAGATATGCGCCTTTTTATTTAATCCTTTCTCTCTGTCGACGCGTGAGAAAATTATTGTCACGATTATTTTACCAAATACTAGATAGAACTTTAAATCCGTGAATACTTCTAATTTTAACTTTCTATTTAATAATTTGCGACAAGGTGAAAAAGTTAAAAATTAATTAAATTCAAAGAAATATGAATTTTGGTGTTAAGATTTCTGTTTTAATTGCGGAATCTAGGATATTGGACACACATCGTTTCCTATTATATTATTTTATAAATATAAAACATATTTTTTCGTTAATATTTTAGGAATTAGAGGTTGATATTTGAAAATCACATCATTCGAAAAAAAAATTGACGAAAAAAGCATTTGAAAGATCATACAAATTTAAGAGAAAAAAGTGAAAAGCTGAAAAAGTATTACATTTGTCTTCATTCGAATATTCATTGAGAAATCCAGAGTATAGGCTGAAAGATTATAAAGAAAAAAAATTATTGGGAAAAAAGATTTTTCGACAAAATCATTATTGAAAAAAATCATTAGGACGGTAGAGCGCGTTTGCTCCCATCGCTGTTTATTTGCCGATTAGCTTAATTAGAAAACTTTTCTCATACAAAATAACATAATTTAAGAGCTGGAGGATCAACAATTTACTATTTATTCACAAAAAGTGCAAGAAAAAAATCATAAACGGGTGAAATTTCGCCAAATAAAAAGCGGCGCAAACGCGCTCTACCGTCCTAATGATTTTTTCAATAATGATTTTGTCGAAAAATCTTTTTTCCCAATAATTTTTTTTCTTCATAATCTTTCAGCCTATACTCGAAATCCACGAAGAAACATTTGAGAGGGACTAGTTTTCCAAGTTCCAATAGTTTTCAAAGAAAACTAGGCCGTCGCTTTTTTTTTCTTTCTTCTGTATTTTTTTTTCTGAAGTTCAATCTATTTTCAGAGGATACCTTTTATCAGAAAAATTAAATAAAATAGGCTTCAATCCTGGAAAATGTTAAATTCCGGAAAATTTTTTTATAAATGGTTACAAAATCAGAAACAGTTTGGATAACTCGTTTCATTGCGGAAAGTATTGTGTCCGCGTCTATAACTTCGTTTAAATTATTATTTAGTGATTCGAAGACCTAATATTCATAAAAATCAAAACATTTTCAATTCTTTAAAAATAAAAACCATTTTTCCTGACTTATAGGCTTCTGCTTCAATAAATAATAATTAATAAGGACCCTTGATCGAGGAAACAATATTTTCCACTGTGAAACAAATTATTCCAACCGTTTTTTTTATAGAATTTCCTGAATTGAAGGTTTTCTGGGATTGTAATCCATTTGAATTTCATTTCCCCAGAAATATGTATCTTTTATTTTCATTTGGTTTATTCATATAAAAATCATAATATTCCTTACGTTTCAGATGTTAACGGGCACCAGCCTCTCACGTGTCCCATATTTGTTAAGGTCATCTAGCAGAACATTTCACGATCGCAGTTCGGTTCCAAGAGTTGTTGATGATCGTGAGAAATCGGGAGCGAAGTACACAGATGCCGGTATGTGTTTTTTTAACTTTCAAGTAAAATTTCAATTTTCTCTAAAAAATAAAACTAAGCAGAATGAAAATTTTTAATCAATTAAAAACATTTCACGGACTTTCTGCCATATTTTATAAATAATTCGCCTTATCGAAAAAATTTCGAAATCCACCAGCAACAAATGTTGAACTTTCACAAGCAACTGAAATTTGCCAATTTCAGAAGGTTCAATCGAAATTTTAAATGCAATATTTCATAACAACGTTTACACTAATTCATTTGATTTCGAAAAGCATTTCCTTCATTCGTTTATCTCGATTTTCTCACAAATTATAATAAAAATCATTCAGGATATGTCTTCCGCTACCATCAAAACGGTGTAGACCCGCTTCCGCGTATTCCCGACAACAAGGTTCCAGTCGCACGGCCCGCTTACAAAGTGAGGGATCCGTGGAGTGATGAAAATGCCAGATTCGGCCAAAATGATTATATCGATCTTCTGGGTGATGGTTCAGTTCATCCAGCTCAATTGCAGTATCATACTCCGACATGGCTTCGCGGGTTTCCAGGTATTTCTTCATTTTGCGAACTTTTTCTAACACTGACTTTTTCAGGCCAACATCGAGCGAATGAGCTCATAAAATTGATTCATTACCGCAATTTATATGATTCTAAATTGAAACAAAACTCACCAAAACGATGGCATGAATTGAGAAAGAGAATCAAATATCTGATGATGCAGCACAATTATAATAAACAAGATGAAATAGGACCAGAAAGAAATCTCGGACTTTGGGAGGAGACTCCAGATTATTCGTTCAAGGATAAATCGAGAAGATCTTTCAAAGACGAAATTCACTAATTGTTATGCTGGAATGTAGATTAGGAAGACTTGTTTGAACTGTTTTTTTCATAAAATTTGAAGTTTATTACTAAAAAACAGAACATATCAACACACTTTTGCAGATTTAACTTTCATGATTCAATAGCTCGAATAAACTGTCAAATCCGATAAAAATTTGAGGAGTGTAGTCTCGACAGCGAACCAAATCTGACCGATCAACTGAATCTTCTTCTTTTTCGCTGTTTTTCTGGAAAAGGGGATAAATTGGGGAAATAGATCTTGATGAATTTATATTTTGAATGCGGTTGTTCTAGGAGAGGACGACCTACCGCACTAGGAGTAGCTTTTTTATCAGCGGTTTCTTTGCTCAGCGTCTGAACTGGTGTAATTGGTTTTTTGAACTCATTCTCATTCATCCCAAATTCCCTGCTATGTATTGTTCCAGGAGTCGGCTGAAACTTTGACAATTATGTTTTGTATGAACAAAATCGGGTTAACCGGGTTAAGAGATGGATCAGGAGTTCCAGTTGGAGTAAACGTGATATTCATTTGACGCGGAGATGGTTGTTTTGAAGATTTTCGATGTTGCTTACGGTTACGATTTTTTGATCGTGTTCGAGAATTTCGGCCCTTCTTTCTTTTTTTCTTGTCATCGTTCTTAAAGAAAATAGTAATTTTCTCATTATCGTGTCAAAAAGAATACCTTACAACAAGATGGCCAGACAATTGTGGCCAACGCTACGAGGTACACCAAAATACTGACTAAGAAGTAATCTGAAAAATAATAGTTCTTCATGTTTAGCAACCAATATGTCCAAATACCCATCGTTTATGCCAAAATGAGTTTGAGAAAATAAAATTATATCGGAATGAATGAATATTTTGATAGATTGTTTGAAAATTTTGTTTTGCACGTGTTATATATTTAACGTTTTATTTGTGTTTAGATTATGTTTCAATCAGTACCTGAAGTTTGTTTTAAAAATAAAACAATAAATTAGGTATTTATTATGATTGTTCAATATTTTTATTGCTCCATTTGCATTTTCATTGCCGAATTACAGTCCATATTTTGTCAATCCTCCATCATTCAAAATTCAATCTGGTGGTGCTACAATTCTATTCTTTATCGAATTTTCTTGCTCTTTTCAAGTCTAACACGGAGTTAGAACAAGTAAACTTGAAAAAAATTTATGAAGTTAAAGTTACAGCTGAAGGTGCAATTGAAGAAACGGCTGAAACCGAAGAGGAAGAAACAATGGAATATAGTGGTGAAACTGAGGAAGCTTAGGAAGCTGTGAAACCACTGCTGTTGAAGCAACAGAAGGTGAGATCGCAATGGAGACTGAAGAAAATGCTGAAAACGAGGACGAAGACGACGATGATAGTAGCATGAAACTTATTTCATTTTTTTTGCACAGACTTTCTCGATATATCTTGACATCACTAACAAAGATTCATAATCTCACAAAATATGTAATCTGTTAAAAAATAGAGAAATCGGTACCTAGGGTTTAAAAGCAACGGACAAATGACTCAAGCGTTCCCTCGCATTCCGCGCTTATACTCCGGTGTGCACGCACATTCCACGCTCATGATAGCGGGCTCGCCGAAGTATGCCGTTTTTTCTCTGAAGAGCTAATTTTTCTCATTTCTCGAGCTCATGTAATACTATTTCCAACTTCGTATTTATGCCAAAGTCACTTATCTATCTCTCTCTCTCTCTCTTCATCTCAACTGGGTTATCTAGCTGAAATGAATGTTTCTAACGTTAGTAACATTCATTTCAGTGCCCCTTTCTTACTGCTCCACTGTAGGCACTAACCACGGATGTACTATTTTTCAAACTTTTGATATAATAGAAGTTTCCCAATTTCGCAATTTTGTGAAACATTTCACCACATTTATGCTTCACAGAGACAAATTGTCTATTTATATTTCGATGGTCTCACAACGAATAATGTAAAAATATCATGTGCCAACCGACCACAGTAATCGATTTACTTTATTTACTCAGTTTCAGTTTAGAAATAGCTCTTTTTTCGATTTCAGAACGTTATATGTTTCGCGCTACTATGCAGCACGCTACATATGGTGATAACGCTAAAATCGATAAGCAAAACAAACCCAACGGTGGCTATTTCCCAACTCTTCGCGGTCATTTCTAGACTAACGCTATTCAACAAATACACTCCGTCTGCGTCTTTCAGTCACACCCCTATTTCGCACCCTCTCAGCTGTTGTGTCCCCTATTTACAACATTCATTCGTTGCCTCTTCTTTGCCGTCTTGTTTCGTTTTTATTTATCCTCGTTTTATTATTATGAAACGTTTAGAATCCTTTTGCTCTTGTGAAATACATTTTTTAAAATTCACGTTTCTATAGCAATACCTCTTATTGTCTATTTTCTTCTCGTTGTCATATTGTAATTACATGTAAACGCTTTATTTTAAAAATCTATATTGCAGAAATGGAAGATATGACATACATCATCGAGCTCGTGCCGAAGGGTTTCGAAGACGCTAAAAAAGCAATAACGGTGCGTTTTCAAATTATAAAACCTTGATAGGTGTGCTCAATTTATTGTTGAAAACCTGCGCTGCATTTCACATACATTAATCGATTTTCAAAATGGTTAATTCTTTTTTTCAGACTATCAAAAGTTTCAACCTCGTCACTGTTCATCAAGAAGTGGAACGCTTGTTGTCAAATTGTAAACCGTACTTTCTTTTCAAAGATGGAACCGAGATCGTCACTGACAATGACCTTCAAGAATACTACGTAGAAGCAAGTCGTGGATATATCAGAATCTCGGTCGTTTCTGAAAAACATGCAAATTTCATGAGAACCACGAAATTTTACAGTGCTCCAAAAACGTTAGCTGGAAACATTTCTAAGACTAGTAATTGCAATTTTTCCAGGAACATGAGTTATGACTATTGGCAACCATGTGAAGCGAGTCCATATTTGTCTTGTGCTGCAATGCTACAAAAATCGAAGGAAATGTGGCCACTGTTGCCTCCAACCTCTCGTTTTGATTCAGAAACCAATAATAAACTGGATGCAATTACCAAAATGAATATGATTCAGAATGATATAATGGCTAGAGCACAAAGACGCGAAGGACCAAGTCGAATTCCGGCGCCTGAAGTCGAATGGCAGCTTCGTGATATGCAGAGACAATTTTCCAGAATTGAGAAAAATGTCGATATGCTAATGAAAGCGAAAGAGGAAACGGAACGCAGAAATAAACAATTAGCATCGGAGGAGAAGATTTTGGAAGCATTGAATGTTAAGCTTATTGGATTGAAAAAGGATCGAAACCTCTCTGAAAAATCTAAAGAAGAGCCAGAGAAAACAAAGAAATTTGAGCACAACGCTGTGTGCGATATTTGCGATTCTGTTATCATCGGACATCGTTACAAATGCTACTACTGTGCTGATTTCGATCTTTGCAGAGATTGTGAAGGTCGTGGAGAACATTCGCATCATGCGTTGGTTAGAATTGTTGATAAGAGCACTCGTGTTCCGGAGAAATCGAGAAATAGACATAGACATCTTTTCAGAGCATCGGATGATCTCACTAAAGGTTTTACTTACTTATCAGAATCCAATTTATTACAACATTTTTTTAGGTCTGTTCCACAAAGGGCTCCTTGCCGCCAACACCTACTTGGACAGTCTTGCCTTTGGGGGTGTTCAAGGAACTGGTCAAGAAAACAAAAATGAGAAAAAACCAACAACCACCCCATCTGAGGGTTTCAGACCTTATCAGAAAAAGGCTACTTCGACATCGAATGCGGAGACCCTCAAAGATTCAATGGAATATTTGAAAGATTTCCAAGAAAAAGCATTAAGTGCACTGGATGAATATTATTTGAAAAGTGTGAAGCCGGTCCCAGCGAGACAAGAAGTTGTAGCCGAAGTGAAGGTTGACGAGTCACCAAAACCAGTGATGAAACACATCGATATTCCATTGTTCAAGCCGATCGTTCCAGCATGGCAAAATACAGTTGGCGAAGCTAACGTTGATCAAAAACCTAAGATGGAAAGGCCGTTGATTGAATTTGTTTACAATGGACAAGTTTTGAAACAGGATGATGACTCTATCAGTACACATTCGAGTTTTGAAAGCTTGGAGTAAGTATATATTTCTGGTTTTTCAAACTAAATTTCATTTAAATTTCAGCGATCTTGAAAATATTCTTGACGAGGAGATCAAAGAAGCGAAGCGCGCTGAACCAGTCACTGACGAGGATGAAGGACTGAGAACTGCGGTTGAGAACACCCCAATCTCGGAGGAAGACGATGGAATTCATACTGCAGTTGCACCAACTCCAATCGCCGAAGAAGATGATGGATTGTACACCGCTGTTGCACCAACACCGGTCCCAGAAGAGGAGGATGGCTTGCACACTGCCGTTCCACCAACTCCAGTTCCAGAAGAACGTTTTGAGGAGCTCTCGCGTCCAATGCTTCCGGTTCTTGAGCAGAATCATGCTTATGATTTGGTAAGTGAATATTTCCGTGAAGTCACCGAATTTGGCAAAATTCTGGATAGTATTATATGAAAGCAAATTGCACAATGTTTCTTTTAAGATTGTTCAGTAATACATATGCCCATAAAAATGATTAGCTGATCAAATTAATATTTTTCAGCTTTTCTCTCGCCTTCTCGACATGGGATTCGATTTCGAACACGTCAGCAAGGCCATCAACGCCTGCGGAACCGACATCGACCGTTGCCTTCAATATCTTCTCCACTAAATATCCATTTTTGTTATTTCTTTGGAAATTTATGTTGTTGAAAACAACATGTTGTACCATATATCAATGTTATATACACATTGTACATTTCAACTCATCAATCTAAAATATTTTAACCTGAAAAAACTCATTTTAACAAGATTTAATTAACCTGTTTATCATTCTGTGTATTTACATTGTTGTAATTATTTTGCACATAAAGAAAGTATTGATGATAAGTTTAAATTATTCATTTTCAGACTTTTCAGTCAGTGTTATTATTTTGTTCAGTGTAAAACATTTTTTAATTTTCAGAATTGGCTAAATTTTTGAAGGATAATTTCACTCTCCCGATAAGTATTTATGAGATGAACGTGATTTCATGACTCGTTTTTTCGTCTACTGCATATTTCTGAAAATTTATCAAGTCTGCAAAGTCCTCGTGCAGATTTTCAGCGTCCACATTAGTCGCAATTTATTTTCATAGGTTATTCGCGTTTTTAGCTTTCAATGTGTTGTCACATCAATTTATTTTCACCTAAATTAATTTATCATTGGAAATGAAGGATCTCCTGAATTGAAGCTTGGCTTTTTACCACGTCACTCATCCTTTCCTGAAAAAAAACTGTCCAACAGTTTCCATTTTCAAAAACTCATTGAAATTCGCAATGCCAACAGTTCTTTTTTCTAAATTTGTAAAGGTGGACTTTACAGAACCAACGGGGGAAATTTTTTCTAGGCCATTGTTTTGAAACTCGTTTTCTCGACTTCTACGTGGTGTTAGAAAATTTTAAAAACAGGTTTGGTATGAGTTCTATTTTTATGTCAGGTGCATTTATTGGCTCTGTAAAGTGATCCTTTAATTTCTGAGGAAATCCGTTTGCAGTAATTGCACAACACATAAAATAAAAAAGTATTCATTTTGAAGTGAAATAAAATAAAGGTCTAAAACATTGAATGGTATTGAATAAGCCATTTTCGAAAAGCTGTTATTGTCTATGATCACCAAAAAAGAAAACAAATTATTGTATAAATTTGCGAACGCATTCCGGACTTTCAACATTTATGAAAAGCATTCGATGGACTTTCTTTCCCGTACTCATTGGTTTCAGGAATACATATCGGTCATGTTCCAACATTTTAAAAATAAAATCGTGAAAAACTTGTTCACCAGCTTCGTTGAGACCAGAATGAACCTGAAATGGTTAATAATATTCATTGGAAATTTTTAAAACAAAAATAAACCTCCATATTGAATTGACAGATTGTGATGCCATTTTGATCAAGTTCTCCCCCTTTATTCATCATTTTGATAAACTCAAATTCTCCGCTTTCAATATCAATCCACATGAAGTCAACCTTTTTCAAATTTAGAATGTTTTTCAGGAAATAAATAATATCAACAGTTGTCACATCTTGCCATGTGTATTGTCTCGTTCTTTGATTTTGATTCGGTAAGATTTTGAAACGCTGAATTCCCGCTTTTTGTCCAATTGCAAATGGGAAAAAGCGTCCAAATCGAGAATATAATTGAAGATTTGGTTCGATTATTGGGTCAACTCCATAGAATTTTGTATTTGGAAGGGTGCGATTCAAAAACTCTTCGGCGACTGTATCATGTCCCACTCCGAAAGTCACCATGTTGTTTTCCTCCTTCTGAAATAGTTTTTTTTTATTTAAAAATTGTTAAAAATACTTTTTCTGAAATCCAATTTTCTAAAAACTCACACATTTTGGCAAAATTGCCCATTTAATTTCATGTAAATTTGGAAATTCATCAACTTTCAGTTTCTTATAAACTTCCAATTTATCGCATTCCACTGTTCCTTTGACCCAATCCAAGTTGAGCTGAAAAAAAGAGATAGATACGAAAAAGGAAATCCCAATTGAAACCTGGGATGGTTTTCCTCTCCATTTCTCAACCAGTGGTACTATACACTTTTTGAATTCTCGCATAATCTCTGAAGCATCATTTTCAGCAGGGAATCGATCTTTGGACAAATCGCAAGCTGGTAAATTGTTCAATACTTCATAACGAGGATCAAGGGGCTTAATCTAAAATAGAAAATCTGATATTGAGAGAGAAAATAGATGGAAACATACACTATCATCGAATTTATATCCGATTCCATCAATCGAATCAACCGCATTCACAAAATCCTTCAGTTGTTGAATTTTGGGTCGCGGAGGAGCTTCTATTTTTTTCTCCAAAATATCGATTGATGTTTCGAATTTTTTTGTGCTCAGAAGTTGAAAAATTAGAAGACAAAATACAGCAACTAACAGCAAACTGAATAACTTCGAACGATAAAGAGTCGTATCACATAAGGAGAGACTCATTTTAAGTTCTTTTGAATATTCGTCTGCCTGTCGATAAATGTTTGTAGTGAAGTAAATTTTGTTCGCACAGTGAAAATAAAGCGAAGTATTGTAAGCATTCATTCCTTTTAAGTAGCCAAGGAGGCGGTACATTATTTAAATTATCTCGATCTTATGTCGTCGAATTTTCGTTGGATTTTTATCTGAGTTTGATTTTGAAAAAAAAATACGATGTTCGAAATTAAAAGAACGAAAAAAAAACGTTCATCTGCGATCAAAGGAGTTCCAGTTCTTTCCATTAAAAAAGATTGGTGTACGAAATCGAAATTTCAGAAAACTGTAAATAATCCCAGAAATTAGAATTCTTCAAATTTCCGTAAATGATTTCAAGATGGGGTAATTTTGAACTGGAAGGTTTTAACAAAGCTAATCAATTTCCATTAAATGGTAAACTTTTTTATGTTTATCACGTTCTTATAATGGATAAAAATCAGTCAAAACTTAGAAAAAAATTTAGAAGTGTCCAATCATCAGTTGTTCGGAATTTTGTTCTAATTCAGGAATGCTTTAACAGTTTTCGTAAAAATGTTGCATTTTTTCAAATAATGTGTATTACATACATTTTTGAAAAGTTTTGATTTCGGAAGCTCCCGCTATTTATCAGAAGATAATTTTTCATTTTCAGGGTTTCTTCTCGGGTCTCAAGCCGTTCATATTCCAAAACTCTGTTTTACAGTGTATGCAAGAGAACCGTAACACAAAACAAAGAGGTTCTTTAATATTCGAACGTTCCTAAAAACATCATCTCATTTTTGATCATTTATTTCCTTGTTATTAGATGTTTCCTTGCGCGATAAGAGTCTTCAAAGAAAATAAAAAACTATTTTTTGTTCGTTTGTCCGAAAGCTTGATCTTGTTCAGATGTTCAATAATTCGTTCATCCTTCAAATTTCCTGAAACAAAATTTAGCGATAAAATCAACGGGCAAAGGAATTATGTTTTTTTTTTGAAGAAAAATTATTATTCTTATTATAATTATTATTTATGTTTCAGCTCGCATTTGTGAAAACGCTGTAACAAGTTCCCCAGTTGTGTCAAATCTCCACAATAACTGTTGGGTGTCACAAGTTAAAGTGAATTGCTTTGTAACGTTATAACAAGTGAATGGTCGGAATCTGCTGCAAGTTGTCGTTGCTCCTGGCAACATGTAACCAACACATGATTGATATTTACCACCTTTGAAAAAAATAATGACTTATTGAGTCCTATGTGATAGTTTCATACCAGTTGATGCATCATTACACCATTCTTCCGTTCCATAAAGCGGAAATGTAGCAATACAAGTAGTTTGATTAACTGAGTAGACGGGAGTATCCTGAGGCCACAACCGTCCATTATTACATGATGCATTTGTTACTTGACCTGGCAGAGGACAAGGACACCCTAAACAAAGGATTCTTTAGGAATCGAGATAGAAATCTTTTATTGCTGAAATATTTACCAGTTATCGTCTCTGTTGTCGTTCCATTACACGGACAGCCATAGTCTGAGGAAATACAAGATCGTGATCGAGTCCACGTGCCATTCGTGTTGAAATAAGTGCTCCATTGTGTCCAAACTCCACCATCTGCACAGCACGCCGTCGAATTGCTATTAGAAATAGTAACCGAACCACATTGAAGAGTTCCGTTGATTACCATCGGAATGTACGGAATACAACACGATCGTTGGGCTGGCCAAATGCAAACATTTGTGTTACATGGGATGTATCGCGTACTATTTCCTCTAAATTTCAAAATTGTGATTCAGAAGATCAATTAAAGACTGAATATAATCAATTAATGCAATTAAAATAATAAAATACTTCATATTCGACCCATCATTACATTCCAAATTTTATTAAAATGGGTACTTATGTGAATAGAAAATGAGGTTTACAAAATTATTTAGAACAACGTTAGGTCAGTCTGAAACTTAGACATGAGCGTCGCCATAACATCCCTTACTGGATTTATATATGACACAAACTTACACACAAGTACAATTGATTCTTGTTGTCAAACAAGTACGAATCTGAGCGACCGTTGAGCAAGAACCACAAGAAGTTGGACATGTTGTATTATCAGAATTCGACCAATCGCTCCAAATTCCACCTATCGGGCAGATAACTCCTGCAGAACATGTCTAAAAATATCACTCAAAACTTAATTTTCAAGATTTCTTTACTGGAAGATCACAATTGGCGCCAACTACCCACAACAGCAATATCGAAAATATCATAGACGGTAAGAATGATTCTTGTAAATGTTAGTATGTATATATGAACCATAACATTATATAAAAACTCGGTTGAACCTTTTGTTATGCAAAAAATACGATTTTTCATTTTCTGACAAAACGAAAAAGACCATAACAAAAACGTTTTTTATTGATAAAATATTCATTTTCTGATTTGATAAAAAATGCAAGATCAGTGTCAAAAAATCAAAAACGGAACTTCTCACGAATTGTAGAGGTACGTCAAATTGTAATTGTTGCCCTAAATTGGGCAAGTCGTCTGTTAGCAACACCATGCTTCAAATACCGCCTAATTATTCTTTTTTGTTTGTTTTGTTTTAGTTTTTAAGACATAATTTTATATTTTTTTGGTCTCTTATTTATTCGCTCGCCGAGGGGCAATTCACATTCAACCCTTTCCTTCAAAACGGGTGAATCCATTCTAAATGAACCTCCCCTTTGTCTGAGTTCGTGAAATGTAGGCTGAATATGAAACTAATAGCGGAAACTGCGATCAAAGTTTTCAATGAAAATTTAAAATTCCGCGCACAGGGCTTTCGCTGGAGCGCGGATGCACAACCGAAAGCACGTATTAGAGGCAGCTGAAATAATTTAAATTATCCTCCAAAAATCGGAAAAAATCGAAAACTTCAATAAAATGGAAGAAGAAGAAAGCCTGGAAATTATTGAAGTGGATGATGATTTTTACTCAAAGGTATTTTCATGTTGAAATTGAAAAACAGTTTTGAAAAGCACAGGGGTTTCACATGATGTCCGATTCAGATGAAGAATGTGAGAAGAGGAAAGCGCCAATCGATGAAATTCCTTCGAGGCAGAAAATTATACTTGGAAATAACTTAATTTCTGTGGACTGTTTTCCGTGAGTAATTGTTGATTTCTTCATTAAAAGTTATGAGTACATCATAATAAAAATTATTTTGCTCAGAAAAATACATCGGACAAAGTACAATTTTTTAACTCATGCACACACGGATCGTGTACGAAAATTGGATCACAGGTGGACACATACTATCTATTGCACGGAAAAAACCGCAAAAGTGTTGGCAATAATTACAGAGTAAGATTCTTTAATTTTGAGACAAAAAGATCTAATCAACATTATTTCGAAGTTGCTTCGAACTTATATTTAAATGAAATTTGTTCTGGGGGAAAGTTAGAAAATTGTTAATTCTTTCAGACGAAAAAGTAAAAAAGGTGTTTCATCAAATATTTGCACCATTTTAAAGCCAGGAATCTCATATAAATTTAATGAATTTCAAGTAACCGTTCTGGATGCGAATCATTGTCATGGAGCAGTTATGTACTTGTTTGAAGGTGCTGTTTAAAGAATGTTGCTTTTACTAATTCTAACCACAAGCGTTTTACAGGTCGTATATTCCCAAAAGGTGCCGTTCTGTGTACCGGTCACTTCCGGGCTGATTGCGAATTCTTGACACGATTCGATACACAACCTGAATATTTGAAACTCAAGAAAACGAAATTGTCAAATATTTATCTGGATAACTCGTATATGCGGATGGGCGGCGAACATTTGGAAAGAAAAGTGTCTGCGAAGATGTATGTTTCTAAAAATTTTGAATCTATCAACTACTGTTCTATGAATCGCTAATTCAACGTTTCAACTAATTTTAATGTGTTTTCTCAACTAGATTGAATATTAAAATTTCTGAAAGTTAAGATTACAGGCTACTCATCGAAATTCTGAAACACAAACATCGTAATATCTATATTCCATTGTACTTGCTTGGACGAGAACAGCTGCTGGAGTCATTGAGTAAAAAACTAAATGAACCTATAACTATTTTTGAGTCAAAACGACAATTGATGGATCTGTTAGGGTTTTCGGTTTCGTTTGGAACGTCGAATGGGAGAAGAATTTTTATCGTGGACCGAAATTCGTGGAAGTAGCCTTTTCTATTTATTTTGAATTTTTTTAAATACTGTGATTATTTTCAGGTTCCAAGCAAATCCCTTGAAATCTGTAATTATCGATCTCAACGTTTTGCCAGAAGGGGAAGTGGATTCAAGGCGAAGAGCTATCGAACCATATTTGTAAACGTATCGTGATTAGAGAACACAGAAAACAAATATAATTTTCAGGCCATACATTTATGTTCCATTCTTTGATCATTCATCAGAAAGTGAAGTCACGAAATTTTTGAAAATGTGAGATAATTTCATATTCCCCTACTTCATTTAAAATTTCAGACTAGATTTTGATGAAATTTCGCCAACTGCCGCACCATTGCAAAACAAAGATTATGAATCTTTATTAGGGCTGTCAAGATCGAGAATGTCTGTGCAAAAAAAAATGAAAATGTTGAATTCTGTTAATAAAATTTAGTACAGAACATTTATTTCCCATTGTACAAAATTATGCCAAAGTCAACTCAAATTATACCGAATAATCAATAGTTAGTTTAAATATAAATAAGTTATTCGCGTTTCATAATATACAGTAATATTTCAATGAGAATCTTTAGAAGTGTAGTGAAGAGCGATGATGAGATTAGGCTGTCGTAGTTGTAGCTTCAGCAACGGTTTCAGCTTCATCGGATTTTGTCTTCTTGACAGTTTCGTCTTCAGCTGGGTCGGTGGAGGCAGAACGCTTGGTTGGACGACGAATCTGGCTTGTGATATCGTTGGCAGGTTCGGCGCTTTGGTTAGCGGTGTTTGGGGCAACGGGTTGATCTTCCTTCATAGCCGCTTTGATCTGAAATGTGTGAATAATTGTGTTTAGACCAAAGAAAGAGATTAAAGCATCGAGTTAGTTTTTTTCAAAGTTAAAGTCAATTTATTTCTTACCTCATCTTGCTGTTCTGCTGACGCATTAGCATCCTTGATAAGGGCCTCCAATTCCGGAACCAGGTCGCTAATTTCGGAAAGTTCTTCCTCCAACTGTGTCTTTGCTGCATCAACAGCGGTTTGAATAGATGCACGGATGTCAGCTGAAAACTTAGAATTAAATTAAACACTTCAGACAGAGAAATCTCACCAAGCTTGGACTCCAAGCATTCTTTAGCCTTTTCATAATGAATAGCAGCATCTTTGAACCGATCAGCAGCGCGGAAAGCCTTAGCCAAGAAGTGATATGATTGTGCAACAATTCTTGAATTTTGTTCCAAATGCTTCAATTGATACTCCATTGCCTTTTGCAAATCCACCTGCGCTTGATCATACTTATTGTCAGCGATGGAGTGCTGTCCAAGGAAGATTAGAACTTCCGACTTACGAATCTCCCAAGTCTTAACATCTTCGACAGCAGTTTGTTCCAATTTCTCAAGCTGCTTGTCGCAAATTCTTCCGGCAAGCTCGAGAATCTCCCAAGCAAGCTTCATGCTACTATCATCGTCGTCTTCGTCGTCGTTTTCAGCATTTTCTTCAGTCTCCATTGCGACCTCACCTTCTGCTGCTTCATTCTCAACAGTAGTGGTTTCAGCATCTTCCTCGGTTTCACCACCGTCTTCAGTTGTTTCCTCTTCGGTTTCAGCCGCTTCTTCAATTGCACCCTCTTCAGCTGTTTCCGTGCTTTCGGCAATAGTCTCGGTTTCAGTTGCAGTTCCAGCAAGAGCGTCATCGACTTGTTGTCGAATCTCGTCACGTTCTTCTTCGGTCAGCTTCTCCGGATTTCCGTACTTCTCCTCATCAATTGTCTCATCATTAGCCTTCTCATCTCCAGTTGTCAGGTTGCTAATTGCATTATTGATGACTTGATCTTCCATCTTAGCCACTTCCAATAATGCTTGACCGTAGAAGAAGAATGGCTCAAACGCTTCTGCAGCGTCATCACCGAACAAATCACCCCTGAAAAAACATAATTTTTTCCGATATGGAAATGAAATCAACTCACGCAAGTTGGGAAGCGCTGCTCAGAACATCAACAGCCTTGGTGTACTCATTTGTGATCAAGAAGCGGCGTCCACTAGACATGCTCTCCGTCAACTTGACCTCCCTGCGAAACAACACATTTTTTCTTTCTAAATGAATAAAACTCACTTTTCCTCTCTAGTGAGCTCTGGAGTTTCCTCTTCTGGCGACGCTTCAACTACAGCGGTTTCATTGTTTGCTGCCGGCTCTGTTCCATTCGTTCCACAGTTTTCAGTTTCGGTGGTTGAAGTAACTTCGGAAGCTTCAGTGGTGACATCAGCAGTGGATACGACCTCGGTGTCCTTCGTTTCGGTGGTGGATCCAACAGCTGCAGGCTCAGAAGTCACTACGGCTTCGATGGTTGTTTTTTGAATGGTTTGTCCTTCGTGCTCGGTGATTTTGTTAGTCGAATCAGCAAGAGCGCTCATTTTCGGCGTTGCGAGGTAGGCGAAAACTGAAAATTTGTCGAATTGAAGCTGTTACGTGATATTTAGATAACTTGGAGAGAGGCCACAGCTAGGCTTCTTGAAAGGGGCGTTTGGTGGCGTCTTTTCCGCTGCGACGTATTTTTGACAAGGAAAACATAATTCCCGTGAAAACAATCGAAATTATTTCTATAGAGCGCGTTCTATCTCATGTATTCACATTGAAATAGTTTAAAACAGTGTTCTGAACTCAATCACGATAGAAAACTGGCTTATTTTTTGAAAATTAATGGAAAATTGTCAATTTTTAACTTTTTGCGTTTATTTTTTCTTTTTGAACATTATCTTCGATTGGAAAAGAAATTAATGGCTTCTGAAATAAGCAGCAAACATCAACGACGTTTCTAAGTGGCCGCAAGATAGGAAAAATTCCTCTACCGGAGTAAATTCAAATTTAATTTCAAAAATGATTAGTTTTCCTTGCCAAAATATGTAGCAGTCGTCTTTTTCTCGTTATTGGCTTGAAAACAAGCAAAGGGGGCACCACCAAACGCCATTTTTAACAAGCCTAGTCACAAAAAAAGAAAAATGAATAATAAAATCAAATGAGAATTCTCGAGAACGAAGAAATTCAGAAAATCTGCTTGAAAAAACGAAATCCAAATATTCCCGCGTTCCTTTTATTGGCGCCAACATTGACATTTGAAATTTCAAACACACTTTTTATTGGCGCATCGAGACCAGCGCCCCCTTTTAATCTGTGCACCTTTAACTTCAAAAATTATTTTTCAAGTTTTCTTGTTCTAACTCCTTGTTTTTAGACTTAAAAAGAGCAAGAACATTCAATAAATAATGTAATTGTTTTCTTTAATTTACTCGCTACCGTTGTTAATTGTTGGTTACACTTTTGCTTTTCTTTCAACTTTTTTCATAGAAAAACCGGTTTCGCCGCAAAAATTTAGATTTCTTCAACACTCCAGATTTTTAATTGCGTTTTTGATCATGATGGCTGACGCAATGTATAGCTATTAAATATTATCATCAAAAACACGTCATGGTGTGTTAACGCTCGGGTATTTATTTACACATTGCACACAGACAGACACTCGTCTCTTTATAAACCTTCATATTTTCCGCTTTGAAATTTTTATAAGACCTTTTAGAAAGGTTAATTTCTCTGTACGATATAATTATTATTGGCATATTATAACAAAACATCCGCTTTTCCCCCGGAATGTTATAAATTAGAAGTTTTCAATACAAAATTTTCAATTGATGACACATTTTGAAAGCAATTTCCAATGAGACCGGTTTTGTTGTTCGATTGGTTTTGTTCTCTTCTTTCCCTATTTTTGTTTATTTTCTTCCACATTTTAAAAAGAAACCTTTTTTTTAGGAAGAATGACAGAGCTTTTCGCTGGAAAACCACTAATTAATCAAGAAGGCGAAGAGATTAACGCAGAAGAGGCTTTAAAAAATAAGGTTTTATTTTTTAGATTCAAAAAAATTGAAATTAAAGTTTTCTTTTCCAGAAAGTTGTCGCCCTCTATTTTTCTGCAATGTGGTGTGGTTCATGCCGCCAATTCACACCAAAATTGAAGGTAATTATTTTGAATACTCGCTTTTTTTTTTGTTGAAAATTCGCATATAAATGTCCCTGTTTCAGAGATTCTACGAGGCTGTTCGAAAAGAAGGCAAAGAATTGGAAGTGATTTTGGTATCTCGTGACAAGGAGGAAGAAGACTTGTTGGAATATTTGGGGCATGGTGGCGAATGGCTTGCCATTCCATTCGGAGATGAAAGAATTCAGTTAGTTTTTATTCTTACATTGTATAAATTTTTCGAAAATTCCTAAAAATTTTCAACCTAAAAATATTTTTCGTAGCATGAATAACTAAAAAAGTGTGAGAAACTTCGACTTATCTATTTAAATCTTTATTGAATAAAAGTAGAAGCACACTTCTTATCAATGTTGATCAAAGTTCATAAGTTCGTTTTTAAGACTCCTGTTCCTAAAATTTTGTCAGCAACTGCAAAAATGGTGAAGGTTTTAATTTTCGGTCCTCAGTGGCAGCAAGAATTAAAATATTTAAAAAAAAGTTAGTTCCTTTTCAGAAAGCTACCATTTTTAGTTGTTGGTTACACTTTTGTTTTCGCTTCAATTCGCTACCATTGTCAGTTTTTAAAACGATAAACAAACAAAAATTAGAATGTGTCCTTTTCTAAACGTTCTTATAAATGTGTGAACAAATGATTTAATCTACTTTTAATGGTTTTAAATCAGTTATTTTCATAAACCACAAAAATGTAATTGGCTTATACCATGGTTTTGTTTTTTAACGTTTTATGTTGTAAAAAACAATTAAATAAACATAATTGCTAGAAGCTGTACATTTCTCCCGCAAATGTTTTACTAGATTTGGTTGAGTTTTTTGCAAAATTCTTTTTTTTCCAGAGAATACCTGAAAAAGTTTGAAGTTCCAACCATCCCGGCATTCAAGCTCATCAGCTCAGCCGGTGAACTTCTTCACGACGCCCGTGCTGATGTCCAAGAAAAAGGGAAAGAAGATCCAGTTGCAGTTTTTGACGAATGGGCAGAGAAGTATCCACAAAACTGAAAAAAACGCATTTTTCATTTAATTGTTCAAGAAAATTTAAATGTAAACCCTTTAAAATATGTATTTTGTACATTTTGATTTATATAAACTTTTTTTATGTCGTCATCAATTTAAAAAAAAAGTAATTTCCTATTTTTCCCACCTTATTATAGAACTGAAACTGATTCTGTTGGCTTTTGGATATCAAAAAAACACAAAAAGCTGTGTGTTTTTTTGTTGTTGAGATAGAAAAAACATGCACTTGATATGAAACATACTTACGTGTATGCTCTTTAGCAGCCACCAATTTAGTTGGTTTTTTGTTGGCTTCATCTCATTCTGCAATCGATTTTGAGCCGGATTTTCAGATTTTATTTTTCAAAGTGCTGTTTTTGTTTTTGTTTAAATTTTTAAATTGAAACAATGTATCGAGAATGGAAGCCGATTTATGAGGCCGAATTGAGGTAATCTACTCTTTTGGTCGTGTAAACGAAAAAAAAAAATGCACCTCATTTATAAATACAAGTTTGCGGTAGGTAAATACGTCGAGTTTTATTTGATTTTGATTTTATAGAACTTTGAAAAGGTTTCATTTTTTCTATTCGACGATTTATTTTTAAATTTATTGAGTAGAAGAGTTGTTTTTTGGTCATTTTTGAGTATTTTTGGGCTGATGACGAGCTCTTTATTTTTAAAACTTTAAAGACAATATTCTAGTTGATCATTCAGTTAAAAACTTCAGGCTAGTCTGAAAACTTATGCTTAGGGACGATTCCAGATTCAAAAGGGGCCAAAAATAGTTTGCAGGACAATAAAGACTTTTTGTTCCATCTTTAATATTTCCCATCCTCATTTCCCGCTTCGATGATTTGGAATTTGAATTATAGTTGTTTTTTGTTTCAAGTAGAAACCCTCAAATTTTGAGTACTGTAAAGATTGAAGTAAGGAGTGAGAATTTATGATATACCGATAACGCGTTCTAAATTCCAATTTTAACTTTTTCAAATATAATTGCACATCTGAGAAAAAGACACTTTGGTGACACCTTGTCTTTAGAAATTAAAAACTAAAGAAAGATTACTGGGTTCCAGACAGAATACCAATAATTAGCACTTCTCGTGGATTGAACTTTCATAGTTCAGTTTGTTTTTTTTGAGAAATATGCTAAAACCAGTTCACTCGAACTTTTTCTTAACGAGTTTCGAAAAAAAATCATGCACATCATTATCAGAACAATTCAAGAAAAAAACAGAAGTTTTATCAATCTGAAAATGTTTCCCCAAAAGAAAGAACTATACGAAAGTCTATTCTTATCACGAAAAAATTCATTTTCAGCTTATTTTTTTCGTACCAAAAAAATTGGACAGCTCATAAAAGGCACAAGAATGAATGATAAGACATATTGAACATCCATTTATTTCATTTTCTTTTCTGAATAAAAACAATTTCTAGCACATCACTGCCTGCTGAGAAAATGATTCGACAACCGACTACTGGTTTGTTGGGCACGAATTTCGATTGGAATGATGTTCAGAAAGTTATCGATGAAACTTATCATGGCGATTTGAAACTTGGTGATGGAAGAAAAATTCAACCTTTTGCTGAAGGTGTGGTGAGTTTATTTTCTTAGAAAATTGTTTTAAAAAGATTATTTATGAAAATGATACATATTCTAGGGACTTCAATCACTTCTCGGTGTAATTCACGGTGATTGGTCTTCGTCGAAAATTCCCGACACTATTGTTCTGAAAATAGGTTCTCCATTGGCAATGATAAGTAAGACTAATTTTACCCGATGGCAAGATAAAAACCATTATATTTCAGAAGCTCTCGAACAACAAGCATCGCATGTTCCTCCAGAACTAGCACTTCAAATCGTTCAGGATTTTGTTGATTTTCTTCCACCATGTCACAATTCTGAAGTTTTCTTCTACGAACAGTTTCGAAAACTCGGAAATACTTCTGAAATTCCAGAAATTCCTGAATATTTTTTTGGAAATCGAATTGAGAAACTCGGAGATGGAAACTATACAAAAGGATGTATAGGCATGGAATACATTGAAAATGTTCAGACACTTAGTCCAGCTCAAAATTTTAACGACGCACAAATCAAACAAGTCCTGAAAATTTTGGCTAAACTTGAGGCGAAATTTCTGGACGTTCCAGAATCTGAATACTCAGCTACTCCACATGATGGACTCACTGGATTATACATCACATTTAAGGACTGGTTCCTTGAGTTGAACAATAAGATTTTGGGTTCGATTCCTCATCCAAAAATGGCCGAACTTTCGGCAAAATTTACTAAAAAGTTGCCTGAGATTATAAGCGCTAACCAAATTGATGAAATCGCCGGGAGAATAGGTGATACCATGAAAAGACAATCAAACATCGGAAATTTTTCAGGAATTAAAAAAGTGCTAGTACATGGTGATCTTTGGTCTGCAAATTTACTTTGGAATGGAGAAAAACTCGAAAAAATCCTTGATTTTCAGGTGACTTTGATATTTGAATACAAACACAAAATCTTAATTTAATTTTTCAGATGATTCATTTTGGACTTGCTGCCACAGATTTGACACGTTTCTTCAACACTTGTCTAAGTGTTGAAGACAGAAAATCCAACTGGAAGCTGTATTTACAATTTTTCTACGATGAGCTCATCTCTGCACTCGCTGAGCACAAGAAAGATGCTCCGTACACATTCGATCAATTGCTTACAACGTATCAACTCGTCTATCCACGAACATCGGCTTATCTTCTTCCTCCGTTGACGGCGGTTTTAGAGGTTTTTGGAGAATGATTTAGAATTCACGCAACATAATTGAAACTTCAGAAAATTTCGAAACTTCCTGAAGGTGAGCTGAAAATGGTCGCTTTGGGAACGATCATCTCAAAAATTGTGTCGATTTATGAGGAAATTTTTGAACGACACGAACAGAAACCAAGCTATTGAAAAAATTGATAAGAATACATTTATTTTGCTTTTATTATTTTATTTTTTTCGCGAATAAAATTTTAATGTTGTAACACACAGGTAAGGAACACTAACAAAGAAAGTGCATTTACTTTTGGTCAGTTATCTCTTAAAATTACAAACTTTTCAACATGTCACAGCGAGTGTCTTTTAAACTTGACGGAAGTTTTTTTTAATGATTCTCAAAGCAGATGTTTGTTTGGAATCTACATATACGCTCATCACAAATTTGCACATTACAATTATCATTCTGTACTGAGCATTCAATAAATCCGCAGTTTACACATGATTTCTCACATTTATGAAATTCAAGGAATAATAAAAAACTCATCCAACTGAATGAAATCAACAATTTCGAAGTTTAAAACATCGGTGAAAGAAGTGCTGGAACAAACTTTGAAAATTTTTGGGACGTTTTAAAGGAAAACTGTCACCCGAGTTATCGCCCTCCTAATTTGAATTTTTTGAAAAAAAATCCCACTTGAGAGCCGATATATTGGATTCAGGAAAATCGATTGGAATTCGGTTTGTAGGATCTTATTTTGGATTGAAGACCAATAATTATCGACATTGGCAGAAGAGAATAATTGAGAAATAGTATAAAAGTTGAAGAGACCGAGAAAGGTGTTAACAACCTTAGTTCCCGCTCAGAAGACCGCGTTGGGACGCTATTATTTATGGTTTTGTTTGAAGAATGCACATTATTTTTGATTTTCTTATTTTTTAAAAACAGCGTATTTATTACTTATTTCAAAAGTTTTTTTCAGATTTTATCAACTGTTACAAACTTTCTTTTATATATTTGTTCTAGACAAAAATATATAATTATTTCATAATGATTGAAGAAGATGCCATTTTCGAAATGGAAGAAACTTGGGGTAACTATAAAGGCGTATCCTGGAAGCAAAAAAGAGGGGATATAACTTGGTTAGTATTTAATATGTTTTACTAAAAGCTCATAAATTCCTCAATTGTTTTTCAGGATAATGAGGCCCAGACGATTGAACCAACTCGCTGATAATGATGATGTTTATTTAGAATTTAAAATATTATACGAAAAATCAAATTTGTGGGAACTTCACACTGAAAATGAGCTCTATTTGTACAGCTCTGTTACGCGAGAAAGAATTGATATTAAAAAGAGTTGTTATTTCAACCATAAGAGAACCTCAATAAGATTTGAATTGGGAAAACTTAAAACGATTAGAGATTCAGTTGCATGTTCGAAAAGAGATCTTAAACACCTCACGTTTTGTATGGTTATTAAAGTAGTCAAAAAATCAACTGTTGGAATACGAATGCCTCCAACTGATATTTTTAGGTATCCTGAAAATATTGACACCGAAGTTGTGTTAAAATTTTTAATACCAGGACAATGCCCTCACCAGTTCTGTCGATTTTATGTCGATAGACTTGTATGTTTTTTTTTTAATTTTAATGAAATTCATGTCGTTTTCCAGGCGCTGACTACCGTTTCATCAAAATTCCATGAAATATTCTCGAATGAACCAAATGGTGAATGTATGATTGAAGACATCGTTGGTTCTACACATTACGAGAAATGGACAGTTTTGTTACTTTTTGTTCGATTTTTGTATAGACGGAAACAAGAGTTTCGAAGTAAGTTTTTTAATATTCCATCCTCAGAATATCCATGTTTGAGAGACATTTGACCCGGAGATAGGGGGAACATCCGATTTCGTCCTTAAATTTGGAGAGTTTCTAACTTTTTGAATTTTGGGTAAATGAGACATGTTTATAAAATTGAAAAAAATTTGAATTTTTTAAAAATTCAAAAACATCCAACATACATTGAAAAAAACATTTTAATCATCATAATATGGTAATGATAGCATTTTCACAAAGTTAACCGCTTTAACCGTTTATCTGTTTAAAGTGTTTGTTTACTGTTTTTCAATTTTTGTTGTAATCTATTCAGAATCAACTATTATTAATGAATTTCACAAAAAAAAATTTTTCGGGCCCCCGTGGGTCCAAAACAGCTCCCGAAAAAGTGCCGAAAACAGGCGGTGGCAGTGCAAAACGTGTGGTGCCATCACCTGTTTTTGGGGTTTTGGAGGACCGATTTTGGCGAAATGAAGCTTTTAAACTGATTTTTTTTGCTGATTCCGTTAATTATAGGTGATTCTGAGTCTATTAATACCAAAATTGAAAATGAGTAAACAGACACTTTAACTTTAACCGATGTCTTACTATATTGAATAGGTTTTGAAACATAATGAAGAAGATGAAAATGGAATTGAAACCCAAGATTAATAAAGAATATCTTTAAGAAAAAATATATTTTTATAAAATGTTGAGCGTTTCTCAATTTTCTGGTAAACGCGAGAAAGTATTTGAGATGTTGTCGCAGAAAAATAAACCATAAACTTTGTTTCATCGATTTTTGTGATTTTTCGTTCGTTTTAAAGACAGACTTTCAGTTAACACAATCCAAATTCTAGGCAAAAAATCAAAATTCGAATGGGACGCAGTTGGTCCAAAGAACAATAATTCAAATAATTGTGTTTCGGGCCAATTCCGACCGCGTTGCACGATCCGACGCGCATTAAACTTTTGATTTTTCAACTTTGGACCGATGCTATGACGTGTGTATTTATCAGTGTGATTTCGCATAAATTGCATCGTATTAATGAGAGAACGCTCTAATTTTTGAAACTAAGATTAGGTAGGGTCAAATTAACTGAACAGCTGTCTTTATATCAAAAATTACAAATACATTTTAAATACACACATCAAGCTTAAAATGACACCAAAACTATTAACTTTGATGCATTTTGCACAAATTTATGACATTTTGAATAGTCCACAAATTTTTCTTGCTGCTAATTTCAAAATAAAATAATAATTATAACTTTTTAAGAGGATAGGCCAAGTGTTTGGAGGCACAAGTGTTCGTGCGTTGAAAAAGTTAGGCCACGCACCCTGTAGAAGCGTTTAGCCTGAAGCAACACGAAAAATAAAATAAAATCATTAAATGGGAAATCGAATTCTACTTCGACTATTTTTTTCGACCATGGAAAATGCTTTATAAAAAAACGAACACATGTGCCTCCAAACACTTGGCCTACCCTCCTTTTTAACGATTTTAAGATTCTTGGATTGTTTTGTTGGAAGATTAAATTTGAACCAATCTTTTAATTTTTTGACATATAAATTTTCAAAACTATTTCAGTATGAATATTTCTTTTTCCAGATGATGAAATCGAAGGAATTTTATATCTGGCAGTGAGATACAATATCCAATTTTTGATAATAGATTGCGAAGAATTTCTAATTTCAACCAAAAAAATATCAAATTCCATGAAATTGTGCTTAGCCGAAAAATGTAATCTACCCATGTTACAGGTGAACAATTGTTTTTTTTTTGTTGTTTCATAAATCGTTTTTTCAGTTATCAGCATTGGAAAACATAAAAATTGAAATTCTCGAACAAGAAGGATTGAATATATTTGAAGTGTTTCATGAAATGGGTCCGAAAACTTTAAAAGCTCTTCTTGTGAAGTTTTGTGAAGAACACAAAGAATATTTCGAACCTTACAATTAATTGAAATTAATCGTAATAATTAATTGTTAATTAAAACCTGAAATTATTACTTTTCCCTTCTGTTTTTATTGCATTCTTTTCTTGCTTGTTTTGTAAAATAGTTTTTTCTAAGATATCCATCAAGAGCGCGAGCCAGGGACTCAACCGCTCTGTCTCCGTATCTCAGCACATCCCCTTCTCATGAACCCCGGATTGTTATTTATTGGATATTAATTGTTCTACTAGGAATAAACATATTATAATCACTGGAGCTTATTTTTTCTAACCTATTCAGCAAGGACTGACTCATGACTCGAGAAAGATATCCGGTTCTGAACCAAGCGGATATTACAATAATTTCTTCTGCAGTGTCCATCTCGGGTACTCAGGCGGGATCCCGCACGTAGTTTAAAACGTAATCCCGCACGGAATTCCGTTCGGGATTACGTGAAGACTACGCGCGGGATTACGCCAATACTACGTGCGGGATTACGTTAAAAATAAGTGTGTGTGTGCAATTTACAGTAAGATTACCCGTTGAAGGGACATAGCCAAATACGACTTCAAAAATATGACAAGAATTATATATGCATACAGTTCTAAGATGTCTCTATTCTCTCTTGCCCCCCATTATCTCTATCATTAAATTCTGGTGTCTTTTTGAAGCAAGGGTTTTAAAAATTGGCCCATTATTTTATGTCCCCGACATCGTACGGGCGGCGCCCACTGCTACCTTTTTCATTAGAGAGTTTGGCGTAATCCCGCATCACTATTATTACGTGCGGGATTACGCCGGAGGAACATTCCTCTCACAAACTACGTGCGGGATCCCGCCTGAGTACCCGAGATATTTCATTGTTAGTATTTGTTACCCTTCGACTTGATAATGTTTTCTGTATTTTTTCACTTCTTACATCCAGACTTTTAAGAACACATTTGAGCGATTTTCTAGAAAGTTCCCTAACTAGAGTATTTCTTCATTTTTCGAGTTTTTCCTAAACTTTCTAACACTGACTTACACTGACTTACACTGAACACTGACTTTTCAGGCCAACATCGAGCCGATGAGCGTATGAAAAATTTACGGAATTATATGTTTCGAAATTGCAAATGTCGTCAAAACGATGTGAAAGAGAATTAAATTGAGAAAGAGAATAAAATATTTGATGATGCAGCAAAACAAACATGATGAATTACCTTCTGGTTCAATCTGAAAAATTTTCCCCAATAAAAGAACTATATGAAAGTCTATTCTTAGCACGAAAAAATTCATTTTCAGCTTATTTTTTTCGTGCCAAAAATATTGGACAGATCATAAAAGGCACAAGAATGAATGATAAGACATATTGAACATCCATTTATTTCATTTTCTTTTCTGAACAAAAACAATTCATAGCACATCACTGCCAGCTGAGAAAATGATTCGACAACCGACTAATGGTTTGTTGGGCACGAATTTCGATTGGAATGATGCATGAATCGGCAGCAGTCAGACAATCTCGTCTGAAACTTCAAAATGAATTGGGTTCTTAGTAATTGATAATGACAATATTTCTAAAAATTCACAACGCTACCGAAGCCCATCAAAAACTTGTTTTCCAAATAACAGCGATGCTCATTGACCTATCTTAAATTTTTTAGTGTTTCAAAAAAAATGTTATCAATCGTCTCCATCTATAAAAAATAACAACATAAAATAGATAAGAATCTTTTTTTGCATCAAAAACATCAAGTTTTTCATCAACATGCCTGTATTTTTCAACGAAAAATGTGCTAATTGATAGTTTGCGAGACATGAACGATAACACATATTCATTATATTTCGATTTTTTCATAACGGTTTTAGATATTACTTTCTTCTTTAATTTATGAACAATTGTTTTCTTCTTTATGATGTTAATTTCTCGAAGATAAGTTTTCAGCATCATCACAGACTGCATTGAGAAATGGAATCCGGAAAATTAGGTAAAACAGTTCAGATTCTAAGTGTTTTCTATTCAACGTTTTTTGTCTTTTTCTATGATATTTTCAGAATATGGTTGAGTGATTTTGTGCACTTTGAGCACATTCATTGTTGCGAAAAACTCCTTATAGAGTGCATTTGTTTTTTTTGTTTATGACATAATAATGAAAAGGGACAACCTCGGCTCTTGATATTTATAAATTCGGTCAACCGAAATGACTTCCTTTCGCATGACTTTCAACTTGATGGTTTTTTGAGTGTACTTTGAAAAAAAAAAGATTTGGAAAAATTGGCTCGTGTTAGATTCTCAAACTGCGATTTAAACACAATAAATAACTAAACCTAACACAAAAAGATATTTAGAAATTATATATTGAAGAAAAACCTTCATTCTGGCAAGTCAGACTTAGGACTAACCGAGTATGACCGCGTATGAATCGAGACCGGTCCGAGTAAATATTTTTGATAAAAAACCGTGATTTGGTATTTTTAAATCTTATATGCAAGGTGTCAGTTAACACGATCCAAATTCATAATCAAAATACGAATGGGAGCCCAGAAAAACCAAAAACAATACGAATATGTTATTGTCAACTCGAATATTATTGATCATTGCATTTTGAGGGCTGCTCAACCTCACAGACACGCACGCACGCTGCTGCCGACACTCATCACACTGGAAAATTTGAAAAATTTATTTTCCCGCGGATTTTTGAGGGTCGGTAGCCGCGTGCGTGAGTGTCTGTGACGTTAAGCAGCCATCAAAACGCAATGATCAAGAATATTTGAGTTGACAATACCACATTCAAATTTTGATCTTCGCACGTTTGGGCTACTGCTATTAGGAATCCATTGTTCGATGTTCTTTCGCATAAAATGTAGTATACTATTGAGAGAAAGCTCTCTAATTTTTAAAATTGAGATGAGGTAGGTTTACATTAACTGATACACTGTCTTTAAAAACAGGACAACGTGATCGAAGTTGAGCATTCGTCTTACATATTAGGCTTACCGCAGATAAGCTTTTTTCATTAGGCCTTGGTCATTTGATAGGGTGCGCTACCATTAAAAACATTCTAAACAGGATAATATATTATCAAAAATTCCGATGCTAAAACAACAAAAATCGAATATTCAAATTATTTCCAGCAATTATCTCCGTCTCCGACAAGACCGATCTGATCCCCCTGGCACAGGGTCTCATAGAATCAGGACTTCAACTGGTAGCTTCCGGTGGAACTGCCAAGACCATCAGAGAAAACGGTCTCGAGGTGAAAGATGTCGCCGACATCACAAACTTCCCAGAAATTCTCCACGGACGAGTTAAAACGCTTCATCCTGCAGTGCATGGCGGCATCCTGGCCACCAACTCAGAAAATGATAAAAAGGATTTGGAGGTGAGAAAAAAAAGGAAGAAAAATTGGTCTTTGTAGTAGTTTCGCGAGTAATTGTATTTATTTCAAATTCAATTTCCTCCTATTTTTTCAGCGCCATGCAATTTCACCAGTTTCAGTGGTTGTTTGCAATTTGTATCCGTTCAAGAAGACCATATCCAAACCTGATTGCGATATTCACGAAGCGGTTGAAAACATTGACATTGGTAAGGTCTAGAAAATTGAGTTTTTCGAATTCCTCGTTGAATATTTTCCCATGCTGCTTACTTGTTTTTCTAAACAACACAATTTTTAAGAAGGCAAAAGCTCATTCAGATAAAAAAAATCCAACTAAAAGTCTTGGGTTGAATCAAACAAATCGAGCAGAAAATTAATTCCATGCTTGTTGACTTCTTTCTTTTATTGAGGGCAACTTTTTTGCCAGATTAATTTTCTAAAAAGATTTTTGTGTGCGCGTCGACAACAAAAAAACAACATTTGAAATTCAATTTGTTTTCAGCTTTGATACTTTCAATACTAATTTCTTTTGTGATTTTTCAGGAGGAGTCACTTTGTTAAGAGCTGCTGCAAAAAACCACGATCGTGTGACTATTATTTGTGATCCGCAGGATTATCAACAAGTCATCGAGGAGGTAAATTGCAGTTTTAAGAAAAAAAAGATTCCCTTTTCCTAGTATTCACTTTTTCAACCCTCTAGAGATCAACAGTAATCTCTCAGACTGAAAAAAAAGAAGAAAAAAACGCATTATTTATTTTTTTCTCGAACTTTGACATGTTTTGTTGTTATGCTTATTTTTCTATTTCGATACATATTCCCTCTTGAAATGAATTGTTTTGAACAAAACTCATGAGATCGAGAAACGTTCTTCCCACAATCCCGAGGGTCCTATTCATCCCGCCAAGATCATTTGGGGCCCACCAGAAAAAAAGATGACGCAAACAACCCGCGGGGTTTTTTTTCAATTTTCTTCTCTTCCGGGTTTTCAGAAGTCTTTGAAAAAAGTGCACGATCATTATGTAAGAAGATAAATTGTTGATTTTGTCATTTTTCCCTCTAGAAAACTGAAAAATTCCACAAAATCATCCATTTTGACTCCCCTTCTCTTGGAATGATAAACTTGAATAGACGCTTATTTCTTCCAGCTCAAATCTGGTGGAACTTCACAGCAACGCAGGCAACTTTTGGCTTTGAAGGTTAGTTTTTAGTATTTAATTCCGAAAAAATTCATTATTTGAAAATTGCCTTTCTTTTTCTATTATCATATCCATGCACAGCATCATGTCTACTGTAGCATACATCGCACTACTGTAGCGTCTATTGTATTCACGAAAAAATAGTTTAAAGGAGGGCTTTACGGAGATAATTAATGAATCTGGGATGAAAATAGACTTCATACTCATTCCAAATCTGTTCTTAAAATGTTCTAAAACCACCTAAAAGCCGAGAAAACGCGCCTCAAAACATATTGAGATATGATTTGAGGCGCGTTTTCTCGGCTTCTAGTTGGTTTTAGAAAATTTTAAAAACGGATTTGGAATGAGAATGAAGTCTATTTTCATCCCGGACGCATTCATTAGCTAAAGCCCTCCTTTAAAACATGTTTTCCGATGAATATTTGAAAAATTTTAAAAAAAAATGCAAAATTACCCCTATCCTTCACCATTTGTGTGCATCTTTCTCGTAATACTTCCAAAACCATCACATGTATGTTGCAAAAAGAATAGAATTTTATCTCTTCAGTCCAAAGGACCTTCACAGAAGAGAAAAAGCAAAATAAGCCGAAAAGAAGTCATAAAAGTGCGGCTCGCCGATGAGCCCACCACTGATTTAAGTACCTAAAAAGGAAAAAAACTAGTGGAAAGTTTTTTGTCAGCGCATTTCATTTTTATTTATCTCTTCGTTTTGTCTGGTTGAAATCCGTGAAATTGCTCGGCTCCGTTATAGTAGCATTTATTATTTTGACTTTCAGCTGTGAAAGTTAGGAGAAAATATTTCAGACTAAACTCAGGACTCCTGATGTTCCACGTAATTAAACTTTCTAGGACACGGATAATTACCGTTTCATGATTTTCACTTGATAAAAACCCTAAATCATTTGATAAAAACCCTGTACCCTAAATTCCATTGCATACAAAAAATTTCATCTCATCTTAGGGACCACGAATGTACTAAAAAGTTTTTAAAAATTTCTTTCCAAAAATTGTTTACATTTCTCTGAGCGCACGTTTAAAGGGAGGTGTGTGCCAAATATCTCGGTGGTCTCGTGTGGAACACCGTAAGGAACGGGGTGCTATTCGGGCGGTTTGCCAGAAATAGTTATTCGGCGCTGGTGTTTTTGAAAGAAACAACGTATCCCAATACCTAATGCACTTCCTAATAAAGCTTTGTAAATAGCTCCCTGTTAAACGTCTACGAAAGAGAAATTTTAGTTATCTTGACGAAGGAAAATATAATGGTACACATTTACAAATGGCTCACTTTAAGGTTTTTAAGTGGGTACTTAAAATCTTCACTGCTTCAAATGAGTGTATTAATTTTTGCACTTTGTCTGTTAGGTTCGGGCTAAAATTGAATTGTTATGAGCTCACAAATTAGGACTGAAAATATGGTATGGTCTAGAAAAACAAACGTAACATTCTTTGTTTTTCCAAGTTCTGTGCAAGTTTTTTTTTAAATAAAAATAAACTTCCAAACATTTTCAGCAAAAACAAACAAACTGCCTAACCATATCTCATCAACAATATGTTACAACCCCTTTGAAAGAAAAAAAAACAATTTAAAACATTTTTTCCTCTCAAATTTGACACAAAACTTGTCGAAAACGTTGTTTCGAGTAAACTTTTCACTCAAAATGCCCGATTAATTTCACACAGCAAAAAAGTCTTCAATTCAAGTGAATTTTTTTTTTGGTTTGCTCTCGCGGAGCTCCTACACAGACAGCATTGGTGCACTTTTCTAATTTCCGACCAAAAACTCCCAATTTTTCTCCCGATGATCATATAGAAAGTTCTTTCGATAAAATGTTTGTTTTCTGGTTTCTGAGCCACTGTCGAAAATTCGATTTGTAGAGAAAAAATTGGGAAATTTCGAGCATCATAATCCTTAGAATGTATTATTTTTCACTTGCTCTGGGCACTAAATTGATGTTTATTTATGCTATTTTGTTCCTTGTTTTTTCTCCAATAAATTAAAAATTTTCTAAAAAAAAGTCTCACTATCTGATTTTCTAATTCGATCATTCGTATTTTGTTTTACATTTTTACATAAAGACTATGTTGGTCCTATGAAATTTCCAGCTAAATACAGATTTTTAAAAAACGGGTCAGTGCGTTTAATATGTGTTTTTTAAAAATCACATTTGAAATCTACCAAAAAAATCTTTAAAAAATGAAATCTACCAGCTTGTCAGTTGCCATGATTCAAATTCAAGGCGAAAAATCAAAATTCGAGGCATGTATTTATGCTTTTGCATAAATTAGGTACTAATGAGAGATAGCTATATAGCTCTAGTTTTTGAAATTTAACCGACACACTGTCTTTAAGTAATATTAGTAGTGTTGTTAAAGACAGCTATACCCTACATGATCTTAGTTTCAAAAATTAGAGAATTTTTTCATTAGTACAATGAAATTTATGCAAAAAAATATCGGTAAAAACTCGCTTCATAGCAGTGGTCCAAAGATGCGAAAATTAAAATTTGAATGCGCGCCGGATCGTGGGGCGCGGTAGTGGATCGTGCAACGAGGTCGGAATTGGCGCGAAACACATGTATTTGAATGTCTCTACATAGTGGTATTGTTTTCTGAACCTCATGGGTCCCCATTTTAATTTATATTTTTCGCTTTGGATTTAGATCGTATTAACTGAAACGCTGCCTTTAAATCGATTGAACATTTTGTTTTAAATAGCCAAGCAAAAATTCATTGAAAGAAATCGCTACCCGGAACTGAACCTTGATTAGACACGAACCTAGAACTCGAGGGTTTCCCAACAAACAAAATTCATAATTTCTCTGTTCTCGGTTCAATCGGTTTAATTTTTAAAATCACTATTAAAAGTAGAACCCGTACCCTGAGAGTAAGTTCCATAAATCGCCGACGGTTCAGAGTACGATTGTCTCAGGCTGAAACTCAATGGCACACATTTTTTGAAACACAAAAATGGGAAAAGGTTTCCAGTGTCTTAAAGGTCACCTCCCGCCCAATTCTATCTAACACAATTTCACATTACTCATCCTATTGACACAAAAAAAACATGCACATTGAACAAATATTATTATTCCCTTTGCTCCATTTATTTCAACTGGACTTCTCATCCATCCCTAATCCACCTTGGTGTCAGGCGGTCCTCTCATTCCTAATGTTTCCAAATTGTTTTTTTTTATTTCGTTCATCTTCTTTCAATTCGAACAATTAAATCGGGTCAGGTACAAAGTTCTCATGACCCAACCGCTGCCCAATGTTGAGTGTTATCTAGTTAAGAGGTTTTTTTCCAATTCCCTTGGGGACCTAAAAGAGAAAAGGTTTTGACTTGTTTTTGTGTGGATTTTTTTTGTTGTAAAACAAATTGGTGGCGGAGGGAAAAAATTAGAGTTTCGTTGTTCGAAAAAAAACGACAGAAAAAGTTTGGTTGTTCTTTGACAAATTTTCAAAATTTCACTGGCTTGGTACATATTTAAGTGGAAATTTAAGCTGATTCGCACAAACTAGTAATTGAGATCATTAATACATTGCTATCATAGTTAATCAGACTTCATAATTCTGGACCATTTTTTATTGTGACAGTTCAAGTTCATATGATTTTTTTTAAAAATTGTTCTCCATCAATGTGTTTATTCTTCACTTTTTTCAATTCTCACGCTCAATATGCTTCCTGAATATCATTTTTCTTCAATACGTCAAACTAGACCCAACTGCTTTCACCTCCTATTTCCGTTTAACTTTTTCCTTTTTTTTTGTTCAAAATAAATATTATTATCGCATCATTTGGCAGCGTGTCAAAAAGAGGTGGAGTGAAGCGGATATCCGTCGTTAGTGAGCCCTGAAAAAAAAAGTTTTCACAATTTTTTTCGCTTCTTTAAAAAAATGTCGCGAATATCGTCGATGGCACACAAATGGAAGCAGCAAGCTTCAACGGAACAGATAACGGACGAGTCGAAACATCGATCGCAGAGTAATTCGAGACTTTTTGATCGGATTTATGGAAGGATTCATCATAATAATCATATTCATAGTCATCATCACCATCATAATAAGGTTTATTATATATTAATTGAATTGTGATTTTGATTTTGATTTTCCTGTTCAAAAAAATGGAAAATAATCACTTGAACAACAAATCCTTGGGTTATAAAAGAGTCTTTTCTGTCAAAAAATGTTTTAAAACTTTCAAGGAACAAACAATAGACAAAATAGGCAAACTTTTGCAAAAAAAAAGAGTTCAAAATCCTCGATAGAAATGTAAATTTTGCAGGCATTTGAGCACACGACGTCTTACGACGAATCAATTAGCGGATTCATGAGACGAAGATTTGCTGGAAACGGTGAAAGAAGCTTACCGCTGAGATATGGTTAGTAGAAGAATTTTTCGGTCGTCTTTGTTTAATTCGAAACTTTGCTACAAAATTTCTAACAATTTTAACATTCAACAATACTCTTTGTTTTCAGAAAAACAGGAAATTTTCACCAGCTAATTATTCCGGTGATTTCCTGATTTTTTAAAGGAATATTATACGTTATAATAAATGTAGCTTAAAGGAGGACTTTACGGAGATAATGAATGTGTACGGGAAGAAAATAGGCTTCATTCTCATTCCAAATCTGTTTTTAACATTTTCAAAAACCACCTAGAAGCCGAGAAAATGGGCCTCAAAACAATGGCCTAGAAAAAGGGGCCACCGGCGAAAACAAGTCCGTAGGCATGAAAAATCCAAAAAAAACGTAAATTGAAATTTAAAAAACATTAGAAAGGACTAATATAAGCATTCTGCATAGCTATTTATTAATGGAATACGAAAAAAAGCTCATAGGAAAAAGTTCGGCCAGGAAGTCTTTTTTCTAGGCCATTGTTTTGAAGCTCATTTTCTCGGCTTCTAGTAGGTTTTAGAACATTTTAAAAACAGATTTGGAATGAGAATGAAGTCTATTTTCATTTAAGGTACATTTATTATCTCCGTAAAGCCCTCCTTTAATCGATCTGAACTGCAATTTTTTTTTACTTAAACATTATTGAAAGTATAGCAAAAAACACTGGAAATGCGAAAATAAAGGCGGAATCGAACTTTGGTCTCAAAAAAATTTAAAAGTTTCCATCGCAGTGGTCGCCAAGTTTGATTCCGGGTTCCCTTATTTTCTCATTTCCATTTTTTTGCAATACTTCACCACTATCGTTTTAAATAAAATTGAATTTTAAATCGATTAAACTACATTTATAACCTGCATATAGCCCCCAAATATCATGCCATTTCATTTTTTAAAGAATTTTTCATGCCGAGAAATGTCTGAAAACGAAGTAAGTAAATTAAATTCGAACATAAAAATGAGCTCTCAAACACATTTTTTTCACATTTTTTTTCCAAAATTCAATTTTCCATTTCCATTTTTCAGTGAGTTTTAATCAACTTCTCCTCAAAACCAATATGTCTCGCAATATTTTTTATAAAATGTGCCATGTATCAATCACATTCAAATTTTTTTGGTGGAAAATGTCAAGAAGAGCATTTTCTTTTTCGTTTGTTTCCCTTTTTGTTTGTGATGAGCTCTTCCTTAAAGAACACTTGTTTCGCATCCCTCTGGAGATGTTTTCTCCCTTTTTTAAACGTTTTAAAATTCCAAATATATAAGTATTATTTTGAATATTATCATTGATTTTCTTTATTATTTTCAGGCACCAATCCTCATCAGAGAGATGATGCGGAATTGTACATAGTCGAGGACGAGATGCCCATTAAAGGTATGAAAAACGATCAGAAACCAAATCAAAAATTTATGAAAATGGATGGGTCTCTGTGTGCACATTTTTCAGGCTATTTTTAGCATTTTTACATTGTATTAAAAGGTTAGTATTTAGAAAGAACAACGATTGGATTCTTAAGAATAATTGGTGTAGACACCTATCGGAAAAAAATGTTTAAAAAGGACTATTTTTGGAAATTGTTTCTAAATTGGATTATTCCCAAAATAACTTCTGAATGCACTTTGTTTATGAGAGTTTTCCTGAAAACCTCAACTATTTCAGATGTATTTCAATGTGCTTCTAGAAATTAAACGATCACCTTTAAAAACTCTGAAGATTTTTGTTCCAGTTTCTGAATTTCAACACTCTTCAGAATCTTATTTATTTGGATCGTTAGAAAATTGTAAATTGATCTCAAATCATGTAAACTTTGCTTCCAAATCAGGTGGAACGCCGTCTTTGAGAAATTTCTTTGATCTATTTGGTTTTTTGAATTACAGAGAAAATTAAGAAATTACCGAGTTTTGGAACTAACGATTATGATAAATTTGCAGTTCTCAACGGCTCACCAGGGTACATTAATATTTTGGACGGTTTGAACGGATGGCAATTGGTGAAAGAATTGAGCGATGCGACAAATATGCCAGCCGCCGCATCGTTTAAGCATGTTTCACCGGCAGGTATTTATTTACGATTTTTGAAAGTCTGCGGTATTTCTTGAAATTCCTATTTTTTCCTAGGTGCTGCCATCGGTCTTCCTTTAAATGAATCTGAAGCTGCTTGTTGTATGGTTGCTGATCTTCCCTTAGAAACAAAGAAACCGTCACTGGCTGCTGCATATGCAAGAGCTAGAGGTAACCAATTATCAATTCATTTATGAATTCAAAATTGATTTTTTATTTTTCATTTCTGAGTGTTTTAATCACCAGTGAACACCTATAGACATTTGCTCGCCACATTTTACACGTTTATGCTTTAGATCTCATGGTTAAAGACAGAGTACCAGTTAATGAATGAGTCTACTATATTAACAATGAAGCTAAATGTTATCACAGCTTGTAGATTGCATTGATCCTATTATTTTTAATTAATTAATTAATCTATTAAGAATATCGATGCACTGATATACAGAGAGATTATTGTTTAATGTTAGAACAGATGCTTCATATAAATACATAGGTATATTTTCATAAAGTAACCGAATCCAATGTTCACCAAACAACTATATAATTTTAAGGACCTTACTTTCATAGACCTTACTTTCATAGTTTCGAAACTTCATTGTCCCTAACTCAAGCACATTTATTAAATTTATCGATATTTTACACCTACCGTAACCTTACACAATCAATTAAAATATATCGTACAGTAACTCATTTAATAGAATTCTTTAAACTTGCATGATCTGAACTAACTTTCAACCCTATCCTTCAGTTTTTCTTTCACTTTTACTTTCCAAATCTATTACACATTTTGCACCAAACAGAACAGGAATGGGTCATCGGTGACCGTCTTCAACAATTTGCTCCAAATATTGGTAAATCATGGAAACTGCTTCCTGTGTGTTTTTTTTTCATTCCGTTGTTCATTTTATTTATTTTTATTATTTAACTCCAAGTGATAAAAGGGACTGATTTTGTAAAATCTTCGTGAAAGAGTTCCTTGAGCTTACAGTACGTTTGTAAGAATGTATAGATGTTATTTTCAGACTGATTTAATTGATGGTGAACATTTGAAATCAATTGCTTTTTTTCCAGGTTCCGATCGAATGTCTTCCTTTGGTGATTTTATTGCACTTTCGGAAAAGTGTGACGAATTGACAGCGAAAATCATTAATAGGTAAGGATCTATTTGATTTTTTTTGGATAAAAAGTGTGTCAAATAACTAAAATTCTTCAGAGAAGTATCAGATGGTGTCGTTGCCCCGGGATTTGATCAAGCGGCTCTCTCGATTTTGGCGAAAAAGAAAAACGGGAATTACTGTGTTTTGAAGGTTTCGAATACAAAATTCCAGAAAAAAATCAGTGCACATAAAATTGTTTCCAGATAAATCCAAACTACATGCCGTCTGAAACAGAAGAACGAACAGTTTTCGGACTGAAATTGCGTCAGAAGCGTAACAATGCTGTCATAAATGCAGACACGTTTAAAAATGTTGTTGGTGGAGTGAATAATGTGAGTGTTTTTCTGCGAATTGATTTTATTTATTCAAACACCACAACAAAAATAGAGAAACAGACAAAACCGAGCAAAAAGAGAATGGACAGGTATTGAATGCATCGATTTAAAAAAAAACCCCGTTAGAGTAAAGTATCAATTTAAAAACTAACTAGGGAAGTCATTTGAAGTTTACCCAAACCATCGTTCGAAATGAGATTTAAATGAACGGTGAAGATCAGAACTATGAGTTCTGAAAAAATTAGAGTACAATACGAAGGTATGCCTGAGATATGCTCATGTGACGTCACGTATGCGTGTAGGATATGTGGTGTGTGTATGGTGTGCAGACTGAAGTTGACAAGCTTGAATAACTGTAACTCGTGAACGACTCAACCAAATTTAAAGTTTTATAGCTCATTTTGAAGCCAATGAAAAATTCTATGGAACTATAATAAAAATTATTAAAAATGATGAAAAACTTAATAAAAAACTGAAAAATTACAAACCTCGAAAAACTAACTTTTATCGACTAAGAATTACTTCGAAAGTATTTTTTTCGAATTCCTTGGAAAAAAAGACATACGAAATGTTTAAAAGAAATAATACTTCGCGTCCATCTAAGTCGGGGTTTTCAGTTTTTTAAAGTTTCTTATTAAGTTTTTCATCATTTTTAATAATTTTTATTATAGTTCCATAGAATTTTTCATTGGCTTCAAAATGAGCTATAAAACTTTAAATTTGGTTGAATCGTTCACGAGTTACAGTTATTCAAGCTTGTCACTTCAGTCTGCACACCATACACACACCACATATCCTACACGCATACGTGACGTCACATGAGCATATCTCAGGCATACCTTCGTATTGTACTCTAATTTTTTCAGAACTCATAGTTCTGATCTTCACCGTTCATTTAAATCTCATTTCGAACGATGGTTTGGGTAAACTTCAAATGACTTCCCTAGTAAGTAGGAAAATACACTGGAAAATGAACAAAAACCAAAAGATAATTTTCATTCGAATTTCTTGTGTAGAATTTTGGAACAAAAATCCCTATCAAAGAGGATATTTTTTCAGCTCAACAAACAAGCGGTCGATGATCTTATTGTTGCCACAATAGCTCTGAAATATGCGCAATCTAACAGTGTGTGCTTTGCAAACCGCGGGCAAGTCATCGGCATGGGAGCCGGACAACAATCTCGTATACATTGCACGAGATTGGCAGGAGATAAAGCAAAAAATTGGTAAGACATTAATTTTGGTTTTTCTTTGAAATTTACTATTCTTTGTAATTTACTATTCTTGGGACTCTTTACTGAATTTGGGTTTCAATTTCATTGTCATCTTCTTTACAGTATTTGAAAACCTATAGAGGCACAAAAATTTATCGAAATTTCCTATTCTAGTACTCAAACACACCCATTTCCAAAATAAGGCAGCGAAATGGCCTAACCGCTCGGCCGCGCGCGAGAGAGCAGGCGAATGTGAGAGAGTTTGCAATTGTTAGGCCATTCGCCGCCTTACCCTGTAAATGTGTTTTTTCGTGTACTATAAAAGGAAATTTCGCAAAAATATTTTTCTTGTATAGGTTTTCAAATATCAAGAAGAAGATGAAAATGGAATGGAAACCCAAAAACAGTAAAGAATCCCTTTAATGCTCGAAAAGAATAAATAAATAAATTAGATAGTTTAATTCCTTTCAAATTAAAATATTTGAGGTGGCTTCGTCAACACCCATCTGTTCTTTCGCTTCCATGGAAAACTGCAATAAAACGCTCGGAAAAATCCAACGCAATTGACGTTTTGTGTAGTGGGGCACTTGGAACCGAGGTAATCTTTAAAAAATTGAATTCCCATGAAAAAATGAGTTCTAGATCCCATTGGAACAATGGCAGCAATATTTCAGCGAACCTGTGGATCCACTTGCAGAGGTAAATATTCAAAAGAACAATAAAGAGCATATTTTTAAATTAATTGAGATTTTATTCAGGAAGAACGTTCTAAATGGCTGAAAGAAAAATCGGGTGTTGTGATGAGTTCTGACGCGTTCCTTCCGTTCCGCGATAATGTTGATTGTGCGAAACAGGTTTGTTTTATTATTAATTTTGATTATACTAAATACTCAAACAAGGAATTATCAATTTTAAAAACATCCGGTTCGAACTACCTATTTTCAGTTCGGCGTATCCTATATCGCCCATCCGGGAGGTTCAGTCCGCGACGATGACATCAAAGAAGCCTGCGACGAACATGGCATAACATTGATCCATACCGGTCTTCGTCTATTCCATCATTAAGATTTGTATCTTTTTTTTTAATTGAAATCAATTTTAGCAATAATACTAGTGGTTTTATTTTTCAGAAAAATTCAACGACTTTGTTATATAAAGCTCTTTAAAAATATTTTATGCATATTAATAAAAAAGGCAAAGCTAATTGTAAATTCTTAAAAAATCCCGTAATTGCTCGAAAAAGCTGCTAAATTCTGAACAAACACGACAATGCATTCAAAGAGTTTCTCTCATTATAAAATCTGTCCAATTAGCTGCCAACTTTCCATTATGAAACTCAGTTAGCGTAATACTCTTCTTCTCCACTGTTTCCCTCAAAGATCCTAACATGCTGGCGCCAAGCCAACTGGCAAATAGCGACAAATTTTTCAAATTCGAAAATTGATAAAACTGCACAGTTTCGGCATACCTTTGACCGTCTTCGGTGGCGAGATGTTGGATTTCTTCCTAAAACGAATTTACGTAGTTTTTAATAAATTTTATTAAAAATAAAACCAAACCGTTTTCCAAATTTGCAAAGTTGAACTCTTTTTAAAACTTTTATTTAAACTTCCAAATAAAGACAAACGTATCTTATATGTTTTCATGTGTATTTACTTCGTGAAAACAACATATTTGAAAATTTCCATTAATACTTCGGTAAAACCCGGGATAAAATGTACCTTCAATCTGTGTGACAGCCCCGGAATTAGTGCCAATCCTCCAGTCAACATTACATTCCTCAAAAGAATTGTCCTTAAATCAATTGGACATTTTTTCACAATCCTCAACAACAATTTCGGCAACGATACGTCAAATGAGTCCTGGTTCAATTCTTCATCAAAAAATATTTCACAGCTTGTTTCCCTGATAGTTTAAAAATGTCGTTTTCTCAGGTAGAAATTTAAAACTTACAAAACAATCTCGGGAACGATTAAATTTTGACCGTGTAGCAAAATAGTCCTTTCTTTCATTATTGTATTCTCCGGTTTTTCGTTTTCAGCGTTTTCCAGTTCCCGCCACTTTTCTGCTTGTGAACGATTGAGACAAACGACTCCGATAGCGATGGTTTCAATAATTTTTAGAGTCTGGAAATCTTCAAATTTGCAGCTTCAAGAAAAATTGATCTAATGTTTTACGCAGCTCTAAAATTACATTTTAACCTAGTACTCAAAAAATTTCAAAATCTTTAAAAAAATGTAGTGTACAAACCAATTTTGACACAAAATCTTTAAATTTTCTGGGCCTACTTTCGTCGGTGAGATTCGGTACTATATTTTTTCATTGTTTATTCTGTTTCAGCTTATCACACTAGATTTACGTTTTATTCTTACGTAAAGACTGATTTTACGTTGAAGCTGTGTAGTCTAGAAAAATTAATAATGACCTAGAAATGTTTCAAACCATTCAATTTTCAATGGATTTTTTCCTGAAACATTTTCTTAGTTTTTGCCTATTATCATCAAACTAAGTCATGTTATTGCTTTTGACGCTTATTTATTTTTTCCTTCTAGTTCTACTTCAAATCGCCAACGAAGTTTTGAAATCCAACGAAAATAACAAAAATTCACCTCAATATTGTTCCAATCATCTTCTGTTAATTCTCTTCTTTCTCCATTCATCTCTTCAATCCTTCCAAACTTTTTCATCAATTCTTTCACACGTTTCTCCAATTTCTTTCCACAAATCGAGCGCGCCGATTCGAATTCATTCAACATTGTGACTCCTTCAATTACAGGCATTGAAATACATTCCGAATAGCCTAGATCAACCACCAGGGCGTTTTGAGTATTGAATGGAAATGTTGAACAGAGGTGTGAAGGCATGAACATTAGCGATTTGTAGCGAAGTTTTTCGAGTACGATCTGTTTGGAAAATTTTTTACTTTACGAAAGTGTTTAAGAATGAACATTTTTGATTTTTAAAGCAATTTCGTCGATAAATAAGTTTTTTGGCTTGAAATATTTTATTTTCGAAAAAAGTTTTAAACTTCTATCTATATTTTCATTTTGGGTCTATCTGACTTTATCATTTTGAAAATAAACAACTTGTAAATATTATTTTATGTTGTTGCACTGTTTTTTTTTAATTCGCACGAATAAAAAGAGAGAATTTACATCGACATAGCTCGTAAATTTTATGCGAATAAAATTGAGAAAAAAACCGCGTTTTCGTAGTTTTTTGTGCATGCTCACTATAAAATGCACCTCCACGAGGGCTCGTATATTTTTAAAAAAACAAAACACTCGCTTACCTTCGTAATTGAATTTCTTAACACTTCCGACATAAAAACGCTCTCCACAATAACCACAGGTCGATCAGGTGGAGCGAGAACTTTGAAAAACAAGAGTCTTAAAAATTTCCGAAGAATCTCCTCATAATGTTCCATTGTATTGCTAGCCGTTTTCTGATTATTCAACGCAAAAATCTCGTCAGAATTCACTATTTCTCCATTTTCGTCGACATATTCTGTGCGAATGATGTGTCGAGGTGTGCATTCGCCAGCACATCCCAATCTTCAAAAACTGGCGGATTTATGAATTTTTCACAAGAAGAAAAACAATTTACTTTGTTAATTTCGTTCCTATTTCAATAACCACCGCATTCTTTCCATTATCAATTGAACTAATCGCTTGCGAAAGAGCCGCAGACGAAACCGACAAAACTGATGATGTTGAAACACCCGAAGAGCTTCGACGAGCTGCTTTGAGTGTTTCTGACAAATTTGAAGCGGCCGACGACAGTCTGCAATTTTATTTAATATTACATTTTCTTGACAAAGGCGGAAACCCGAAGAAATCTTGAAAATTTTATGAAATTTCCAAAAAAAAATAAATTTCCGCAAACACCACACAAACAACTCTACGTACTATGTACATTTTAAATGACGCGCAATTCGTTATGACGTCAGTTGGCTATAATCCAAGTTTTCTTGTCTTTTTATTGTTCAAATAAGGGTTTTAGAATATTTGTCGTGTTGATATAATTTTTCGTTTTCTTTTCATTTCTGAATTGTAATGTGTTCTTTTGGTTTTTATTCAACTTTTCCTTCCAAAACGTTCTGGGAAAATTTTTGAAGAGAAGATTTGCACTGTTGATTCTCTGTTGTTTAGACTGTAGCTAATAAGCTGATTTCGACACGAGCGGTACAACATTAGCTAATTACACAAAACCAAAGATCGTAGTGTTTTTTTCCTAAGTGTATGTTTATGTTATTGTCCAATTGCTGAAGAAAGTGTCGAAGATTTATGCCTTTAACGTTTACAGTACTTTGGTAGAGCCTCTATTAGAGCATCGAATTAAATGAATTCACAGTATTGATTGTTATCCTCTAGACTACCTTTGAACCTATTATATTTCAATGAAGATATTGAGCTGCTAACCAATAGAACAAAATCATGCTCAAAAATTACACGTCGTTTCGAGTTTCATGTGTTCCTCGAAGTTTCCGTCATTCCAATCATCATCATGATTGCCTGAACATAAAGTGGCTCTTCAAAAACTTTCTTGTCCCATCCTTCCTTATGTTGTTTTTTTCTTTTTCTTCTTCTCCTTCTTCTCATTTTTGATGGAACCCACACTTGCTGCAGTTCGGTCCTCATGTTGTGTCTAGTTCTCGAAAAATATTCACTTTTTCTTCAACTCATCCACCAATTTACACGCTCACTCTCGATCATCGTTCTATCTCTTTTTTGTCTTTTGCTTTTCAAATCGTTTTTACCGGTCGAAATAGCACATGATTGTTTGAGCATATTCGCTGCCAAATCGTTTTTTTATTAGGGATTCTTTGTCTTATTCAACGAGGAACGTATAAAATTAACCGTTTTTTTTATGAGAAGATTTGAAGGGAAAAAAACTTCAAATAACATAATTACTACAATTAAATTGAGCTTCTTCTAACACGTTTAAAAATGAACAAATGATTTTTGAAAGTTGGCAAAAAGCGAGAACCAAGCCAACTTTATTTTTAATCATTTCTAATTTACGTTGAAAATAATCTTTCAAGTTTTATTTTTTATCGTCTGTTCATTTTCACACAATTTTAATTTTCAGACAAAATCATGGAAGAGGAAACATATGACAACACATCCTATCAATCAACGTCGAAGGTAACCTTTAAGTATTTATTTATTTTTTAAATCATTTGAAATTTGACGGCCGAAAAAATCAGAAAATTTAAATTCTTACAAAATACTTTAATCTTTGTTTTTACTTTAAAATTCAAATATTTTCAGAATTTCAAATATATTTTCCTTTTTCAGAAATTGTTACTAACACCATCATCTAATCAATTTGGAAATGAGCAGCATAATCATAATTTAAACAATACTCAGTATGCATTTTATCAAGGAGATGAAATTGGTTGTCAGGAATTTACGAGTGAAACTCTTCATAGATTATTAGCATTAATGGAAGGAGAAGTCGAAGCAAGGGATGATTGTATTGAACATCTGAAGGTTATTTTTTGAAAATTTCAGCAAAAAACCTATGATTTCAAAATATTGTTACCATAAAACACTAAGACTCTAAAAATTGGGTTAGATGTTTTTTGCTTTCTAAAAAAATTAAATTCACAGCATAGGTGGGATACCGCAGATTTAGCCTAGTAACGAGTTTAACTTTTTTTCACTTGACAAGGTGTAACGACCTTAACTTTTTAATGAGTATCCAAAAATAGACGTTTGTCTTGATGAACTTTCGGAGCTTAACTTTGAGATTTCGAAATGACCCAATCCCACCTATGATTCACAGATTGTCACATTTTAAAAAAATCTTGGGAGTTAAAAATAAACCTTTTGTTCGATATGAATATTTCAGTCGAATTTCTTAATATCCAATCTACTCCGCAATGTTTCCTATTGAAATTCAATTTCAATAGAAAATATTGCGAATCCAGAAATAAACAAATAACAATAATATTTTCCCCAATTACAAAAAATCTTTATAGAAGGAGCGAATGAAAATCCTACTCGCTGAAGCAAAATACGGGAAACTAAGTATGAATGATCCATTTGCGGCATTACGACGGGATTCAGCAATAACTGGCGAACAACTAAACGAAGGACAAATTGAACAAATGTATGAATCACAGGTGGATAAATTGGAAAAGTTGATTGATGCACAGAAAAAATCTCTGAAAAATACAGCGTTGGTTAGTATTTAAAAGTTGAAATTTCGAATACATTTTGAATTTTTTAGCTTTTTTCGGCACTTGAAAAGAAACACTGGAAACTGGTTAAAAAATTGGAAGCGGATAGGAATGCGAAAATAAGGTTGGCTATTTTTGTGCTGAAATTAAATAAAAGTTTTGTTTTTGATTGAATTTTAAAAAAATGATGAGTTTTTCAAAAATAGTACTATTTATTTGAATATCATTATTTTTTTCCTAGCTACAATTTCATAATATCTTTCTTCTTACTAAACGAGTAGTTCTGTGTGTACAAACATTTCTAATGAATAACTTTTTGACCCCTCGACCGATCGGCCCAATACTTGTCATGAAATGTATAGAAACTCTTAAAATATTTTTTCAGTTTGATTCAAAGCCGGTTAAAAATGAAAAATTAAACATTCAACTTTTTCAGATATGCTGAACAAGGCGACGACTTGGTTGCAATGTTAGAGAAAGAAAGAAATAATTTAAACAAAACGGTATGACGCTATAATTCTCAAAATACAAAAACAACGCTTTCCAGATCGATTTCCATATTGAAGAGAAGCGAAAAGCTGAAATAGAAAACGACAAGCTGATGATGAAAATGGGAGCAGAAAAAAGAAATCACGAGGCGATTGTGATGTATTTGATGCACGAAAGGAAACAAATGTTATTGAAAATTCATGAATTACGGGTTAATGCAGAGCAGTTACTTCAGCAGAAAAATCAGCAAAATGGTGAGAAGAGATTCCAACTTTTTATAGAACTCGCCTATTTTTAGCCAGTAGCTCGACAAGTGTTCAGGATCGAGAATTAATTGAAGAGCTAAAAAAGGAGGTGACATTTCTAAGAGGTGAACGGGAATCGCTGACGAAAACGCAGAAGATGATGAAGGCGGAGAATTTGAGCTTGAAAGAAACTATTAAAGGGCAAGAAGTGGATTTGATGTTGTTAAGGAAGAATATGAATATGAGCGGAGGGAAAGGGGCGATTATAGAGAAGGCTGGAACAATTGTGAGCATTTTTTTTTTCTAAAGGGATATTTACAAAAACATTCGTATAATAATCGATTGATGTTCGTATGTTTTAGAAGCGAAAATTTGAAAAAATACCAAATTCTTTAAAAAAGGGTTTTATTTTTTGAAAACCATAAGAAACCCTCTTTTTTTTTATCATAAAGCTGTTTTTGAAATTGACTTTCAGCTACCACAACTTGCTCCGGACGGTGGATCGCTAATCGTCGCCAATCGTGGAGCGACTACTGCCGTTATTCGACCAAGTACATCTGCTGCCCAATCCATTGCGTCCGCTTCAAGCCAAATTACAACAACAAAACTCTCAAATTCGAGTTCTTTTCCCGTAGAGAAAAGTCGGTTGCCGAGAGTGCCGATTACTAATTCTGGAACAGTGCCAAGGACGTTGATTGGGGCAGTCGGGACGGTTTCAGGGTTAGTTATTGTTTAATTGTTGTTTTTCAAAATTTTATGATTTTCAGAAGTCGAACCATGAGCTCTCCGGTGAAAAAAACACCTATAATGGGTGTTTCATCAACGAATAGAAGGCCACAAACTTCATCCGGCTCAATATCACATTCTTCAGTGATAACTAATAATTCGGTGGCACATGTGCCTACAACAATTGCTCCAGAATTGGAGCAGTTAGAAGCTGCGATTCAATCAATGAATGGTACAGGGTTTTATTATTTTTTTTACAACCAGGTGTTCGGGGACACAATTAAAAAACGTTTAAAGAATTATAAATGGTTATGATTTAAAACATTTATAAAATTCCGAAAAATATTACGAAATTGAGGTTTCATTACTTAACTTTATTATTACAATTATTGTGTCCCCAAAGTCCCATTTTAAACATGTATTAGAAGCCGCCAAAGTTTATGAATTCAAGCACCATCTTTGTTGTAAACGTGTCGTTAATTTATTCAGTTTTGACAAATTCTTCGATATCTTCTCCATCTCAAAGAGCATCGTCTGCACCAAACGGTTCGCTGAGAATTGTGAAAAGAAGTAGCAGTCTTCCGAGAGAAGAGAACAATAATCCAAGAGCTGCAAAAAAGAATGGAAAAGTGATTAGTTCGTCGATGACAAGTGGAGTAGTAACGACGAGAATTGGCATGTTTTTATTTATTGTGACGTTTTATTCAGTTGTGGTCGTAAGCTCATATTTTTTATCCTTTGAAGTATACGTTCCTTGCTTAAAATCAATAATTTTAAAATATAATAGAGGATTCGGAAGGCTTCCTTATTCTTTAGGAATATTTCGTACATTTGGGAAAAATGCCTAAAAACGGTTTTCTTGAATAAAAAGTCACAAAATCGTAAATTTCTATAGGTATTTAGGCAGATAGTCGTAGTTTAAGTAACCACAGTAAACTATGCAATATTAAACTATAAATGAAATCTTAAAGGAGGGTTTTACGGAGATTGTGAATGCGCCTGGGATGAAAATAGGCTTCAGACTCATTCCAAATCTGTATTTAAAATTTTCTAAAACCACCTAGAAGCCGAGAAAACGCGCCTCAAAACAATGGCCTAGAAAAAGGGGCCACCGGCGAAAACTAGTCCGCAGGCATGAAAAGTCCAAAAAAATGAAAAAAAAAAACATAAATTAAGACGAAAAAACATTAAAAAGGACTACTATAAGCTTTCTGCATAACTATTTATTAACGAAACACGAAAAAAGCTCATAGGAAAAAGTTCGACCAGGTGGCCCTTTTTTCTAGGACATTGTTTTGAGGCGCGTTTTCCCGGCTTCTAGGTGGTTTTAGAATATTTTAAGAACAGATTTGGAATGAGTCTGAAGCATATTTTCTTCCCAGACGCATTCATAATCTCCGTAAAGCCCTCCTTTAAAAATGAAAAAGAAAACTTTCAGCGTCACCATCTACGAGTTCAGCAAGCGAGCGAAAAATGTCGGGAACTGTAAAACGTAATGGACTTTTGGCAAAAGCGTTTGGTTCATCATCGTCGAAATCATAATTTTCTTAAGATGCCGGAGCGTCCGCTTTTTTATTATCAATATTCTAACTTTAAATATTGCGTAACATTGTCTGTTTTTAGGCATCTTATTAATTCAGGGACCTCACAGTTTTTTTTGTTCAGTTTTAGAATATTTTTCTATTTTTTTCCCAATCCTGTGAATAGTTGTGATCATACATAATAACTCCAAAAATCTGGATTTTTCTTATTTTTGCTATTTATAAAATTTTAAGAATTTATTTTTATGAAACGCAAAATTCATAACTGACGGGGCTGGCCCAGAAAACAGGGCGGACCCGTTTCAAATTCAAAAAAGACGTGGAATCAGAAAAGAAAATAGTACACCGGTTGTGCACATATTTTCAAACATTATAAAATTTTCAGCTCAATTTTAAAAAGAGCACAAAATTGTAAACACATCGAGTTCATGACTTGTTATGGTGAAAAAGAAAAAAATGAAAGCGAATAATTATGAACGAAAAAATATTTAAAAAATTAGTTTTTTTTTCTTCCGAAAAAATTTAAGGTTAAAAATTCAGACGTCGTCCCGTTTTGGCTGAAAATTATTTGGAAAGAAAAAAATTAACAGTTCTTCTTTTGGAAACAAATATGAACAAAATGAACAAAACAATTGAAAATGAGTAGAGAAGATCCTATTGATTGAGCGGGATGACTGATGAAAGGGATGAACCAGCACTTCCACCAGCAGCAGATGATAATATACGACGAGTTGAAAGGACTTCTTTGAAGATATTTCCGGCATTTTGGAGGAGTTCAGCAGATGGACCGATCTGTAAAATTTGAAGGCTAATGTTGTTTTTTCAACTAGAAAAATGTTAACCAAGAATAGATAGGAAATGTTTTCCAATAGGTTATAATTAAAACAAATAAATAAAATAATTGTTTATAAACAACCGCAGATGATTGACATAGGTAATTCGGAATCATTGAACGTCATTTTCATTTCTTTCAGTTCCTTCACGGGGTTCTTACAATGTTTTTGTTTTCGTGTTTACTTTGATAGTAAACCATGGGTGGGATTAGGTCATTTCGAAATCTCAATGTTAAGCTCTTTACAAAAAAATGTTTTTTAAAGTTAAGGCAACTACAAACCGTAAAAAGCATAAAAAAACGCTGGAAAAAACACTTGAAAACGAATATCCGAAAGTGCGTCAAGGCAAACGTCTATTTTTGGATACTCATTAAAAAGTTAAGGTCGTTACACCGTGTCAAGTGAAAAAAACGTTAAACTCGTTACTAGGCTAAATCCGCGGATTCCCACCTATGTAGTAAACGATAAGGAAAAACGTATTTGCTTTCATTTTTTTCGGGAATTTTAAAGCATAGACATAGAAACCAAATTATCTATGAAAATGATCATTTATCGGTTTCATTTTTTTTTGGGATAAATTCATTTTATTTATCACCATTATCTTCTTATATTCAATAGTTAGAAAATAACCTTCCTTAATACGTCTGGAAATTAGGGCAAATGAATTTAGCTCGGAATTTCTAGTGATTTTCACATTTTCATGAAATTATAACTTTTAAAATAAGCTTTTTGCCCTTCACTTGAAAGCTGAAAAAACCCAAACTATCAACAAGCGTAAAAATATAGTTTTTTAAAAGAAGCTGAAGCTTACGAATATCCAGTCAAAAATATATTGTGAAGTTACTGGCAGAATCAGATCCCTTACTGCAATAGCATACTTTTTTCAGTGAACATGTTTTGAGCAAAATTTTACATTTGCAAAACGAAATAGTAAATCATTTTGAAACTTCTATTGTTTCCCCAATTAACACACCTTATTCTTCGTATTCAATAAAATATGCAAATCACTTTGCCAATACGACTCTCCATTATCATTCTTATCAATTCTCGGACACCAACGTTCATGATTATGAATAGGATCGAATTTCGAGCCGCATTTTAGCACCAGATCTCTCGCACAATGATCACAAACCAACGATATGTATCCTCTTTTTGCTTTTGTGATTTTCCATCCCAGCGCGGCGACAAATACAAAATTCGACTGGTGTTTTTCTAGTTTTGGCAGTGAGACCTCTTTTGGAACTTCCTGAAAAATGTTCTAATGTCAAACTTCTACAAAATAATTTAGAAATCTATTAAATTAAATAAGATCGGTTTCGAATCATGTAAAAAATTCTTCTTACCACAATCATATCATCCTCCGAGAACGAAGAAGCTCCACCAAGTCTTTCCTCAATTCCTTCCATGATTTCCTTTGAACTCGGGTCAACGATTCGAAAAGGGGGAGCTCCAGCTTTCTGGCGGCATGTTGGGCGATGAGCGTTTGACATTTTTTCGTGAATATGCCTGAAAATTCAAATAAATCAATAATATTACTAAAAATCGAAGAAACTTACTTCAATGAACTGTTATAGACATTTATGCTGACTTGAGATATATTCGGAAGAGCAGTGGACAGTACCTCTTCACATTCAACACATTTTACAACGTTTTTCTTTACACATGCCCAACCAAAGTCGGCAAGATCACGTGGGGAAACTGCACAACCGGACCAAACTGGTGACTGGAAAATTATACGATTTTGAGATTATTTCTCGTAAAAGCATGAAAAAATTAGTCATGATGATGTCGAGTAAAACCCAACACGGTGGGAAAAAAGCTACGCAAAACTGTCCTGGACTAGTTTTCTGCAGCGCACAGAAAAGTGGAAACCTAGGCCACACGTTAGCGCGGAAATTTAAATTTCTAGTCCACCACTCAAGTTCGATAGACGCTAGCTCAGCGAAATCAATAAATTGCAATTTTTGATTATTTGAATGATTTCTATTGATTGAAATAGCAAAACAACCAAAGAAGGAATGTGATTAATGTATTTAAAAAAAATTATATTAATTTTTTGAAAAAAAAAACTTCATTGTGTATTCATTATATTGTATTTATATCATTCGTTATATCATATATAGTTATAATTAATGTATAACCGATTCATGTTTAAATTTTTAAGAAAGTTCTTCGATTAAATTATAAAAAAAAATTTCAGTGAAGATCGTTTTTTTCAATGGAAAAATCAGCTTTTCGTTTTTTTCAATGAATTCTGGTTGGAAAAGGGGTAAAAAGACATAGCAAAACAAGTGTATTGATTGAAAATAAGAAAAAAATTTTAGTTTTTGCGAAAAATCCGAAAATTATTGTTTTTATTGGTTTTTTGTCGGATAAAAAAGAAATAGCCAAAAAAGTGCGCGGCAAGATTGCGAAAATTTGAATTAAGCCCCGCCCTCCTTTTTTCGCAGTTAGGACGCTATTTTAACTGTTGCGCGTAGCTTTTTTCCCACCGTGCCCAACAATTGAAATCAACAAGCTTCAAATTTTAAAAAATCGATTTCGAAATTTTTTTTTACAATTTCGCAATCTCTATGAAAACCATACCTTATAAGTTTTAATAATATTTTTGTAGGCTTCAACATCCCAAATTTTCTGAATCTGCGATTTCCTGAAATTTTTTTTAAAAAATTAATTTCTCGCTCTTTCATCATTTTAAACCTTTTTGCTGTAACTGACTGTCCTACAATTCCTAATAGCTCTGCTACTGATTCATTAGCCTTTCGTTTGAGCACAGCGTGACGTTCTTTCATCGAATCAATGTCCATTTTTAATGAAAAATTGTCTGGAAAATCAATATTTTTATTTAAAAAATTGAGAGATTTCGATACGCTAAAAAATTTTTTAAGGTATTAGAACCGAAAAATGGGGGAATTTTTTCAAGAATTTTTAGGAAAATGTGTAAAAGTGGGTCGATCGAAACTAGTCGAAAGTGTTGTCTTTTTTATGTACCGTATTAACTAAATGGAGTAAAGGCGCACACTTGGCCAAGGCGCTTGGGTCTTGACACGACCTCCCACAAAGCCTTTTCTTTTTTCTTTCGCCCCTCTCTCGGTCATCGCGCAGCCCATCAATAATTTTAGTCTGGCTCTTTTATAGACGTACCCTTGACCAATTTGATTGAATTATAGTTTGTTGGAAAGCTCTTGGTTTGAAGTTTATGGTGAAGTGAATAAAAATTCTGAATTTTTGGATAAAAGCTTATTAAATTACGCTGAAAAATCAAGTAATTCCGGTCATGTGATGTCATTGTTTAAAATTAGATCCGGTCAATATTACAGAATTTTGGTGACTCATTCAAAATTTTGTTGGTTGGTTAGAATTTGTTCAACTTTAGAAGACCCATTTCATGTCATTTGGAAATTAATCGAATCGGATTTTTGTGTTTTCCACTACAGCTTCTTTAATTCTTTATTTCTAGTCTATTATTTCGTTTTCAGACAATATTTATGATATTCCTTGTAAATAACAAATAGTGCAAGAACAATTTCTTTTAAATCTCTTCTGAACACAGAAAGCGTTTTTGTAGACAACTTCGATCAATAACTTTCTCCTCTGGTGTTCTCTAGATATTTCTACATCAATTTTACCTCCTTTATCAGTTCACTGTTTTTTTACACACGTTCTTTAAATGATCAATAACGAATGTATTATAAATACTCTTAAACGATGTTATGGTCAACTGATTTACGAACTAAATTTATTTTCCTAAAAAAATCCTTTTTTAGTAACATTTATTTTTTTTCCAGTCAAGTAATTCAAGTTTTCTTGCCGCTCTAAGAAGATGTCGACATCAAGTGATGATCAATCTGACAAGGAAGTAAGTTTAAAACAGCTTAGGAATTTCTCCTCAAGAAGTATATGGTTGATTTCAGTGCCCTTTGTGCATGGAAGTTTTAGAACTCGATGATGTTGATTTCTACCCATGTAAATGCGAATACCAGGTAATTCCGTTATATAGATTTTAACTAAAAATTGAAATATTTCCAGATTTGCCGCTTTTGTTGGCATCGCATTCGAACTGATGGAAATGGCCTTTGTCCTGCATGTCGGCAGGCTTATCCTGAAGATCCCGTCAATTTTAAGGTAATTTACAAAATTGTTGAATTTTTAAAAATAATCTATAATTTTCAGCCACTTTCAAGTGTCGACGTCCAACGACATAAAAATGAGAAGCGAATGAAAAGACAGGCTGAAAAGACTCGAATTTCTGAAACGAGGCAACATTTGGCAAGCTATCGTGTTTTGCAAAAGGTTTGTTCTATAATTGAAGGTAAAACTTATCGTTTTCTTCTTAGAACCTCGTCTATGTCGTCGGTTTATCATCGAGGGTGGCCGATCCGGAGGTGTTAAAACGAAACGAATATTTCGGACGATACGGAAAGATCCTGAAAGTTGTTACAAGTGTGGCGCCAAATATTCATCCCCACCAGCATTTACCCCCTAGTCATACAGCCTATGTGACGTATAAGAAGGTGGAGGAGGCGTTGAGAGCGATTCAGGGTGTGAATAACGCTGTATTAGATGGAAGGAGTGTGAAAGCATCATTAGGGACGACGAAATATTGTTCGTCGTTTCTTCAAAGTCGGCAGTGTTTTAAAACGGTAATTACTACGGCTAATTAAATATACTTTGAATATAAACATGCTGATAGATTTAGTTCATTTTTATGAAGATAAAATTATTGCAAAATCTCTCGCAATAGAAAAATGGTTGGTAATCAAATTTTTCATACCGAGTTTTTCTCCATTTCTAAATAAGAAATCGAATGTGTTTAGCTGAATATTGGCTTCAATTAAACAGTATTTTTACTTAGTGTTTAGTCTTAATTGTCAAGAATTAAAATTTTTGGAATGCCGCAAAGCTTAACAATTAATTTTTTAGGAATGCATGTATTTACATGAAATTGCGGAACCGGAAATAAGTTTCACGAAGGAAGATATGCATGCTGGAAAGCATACGGATTACGAAAGAAGGTTAATTGAAGCGATGCTTAGTCGACCACCGCCACCATCTGCAACAGTGGCAAGTATAATAGAGAAATCGATCACTATGACGTACGATTGAAATTTTGTATTTAAAACTAGTTTCGTAAAAATACATAGTTTCAGACCACAAAAACCGTCAACACCTGCCAAAACGATATCACAATGGGAAGAGGAAGAAGATGGGGATAATGAGACAGATGATGAAACTAGCCCTGATCGTAGGCATCGTTTGGAACAAGATGCAGATGATAGTGAGAGCAATTCGGTATGTTCTAACTCGTTAAATATTTGTTAAAGAGTTTTTTTTCTAGACATCAATCGAAGATCCGGCGCCTTCAAATCCTACTGAAGATACAGATATGAGAAGAAGCAATGCAAGCGCACGGGAAAGACAATGGTCAGAAAGAGATGAAATTTCGGTTGCACAGAGTCATTCTCCTCCAACAGATCCTGAAGCAAATGAACCAGAGTTGGATGATGCTACAAATCGGTTAGAAGGAATGATGTCAAAACTTGGAACTTCTGATAATAGTGACAATTATGACTATAGTTTCCTTGGAATACCAGCACCTGCAGAACATATCGAAGCTCCAGCACCGTTGGTTAATTGGCAGTCGCTTTTGGGACTGACACCTTCTCAACCAGCATACAATCCAGTTGTAAACACAGAAACATTATTCTCTTCATTTACACAAGCATATTCTCGGCCTGCACAGCAACCAATGCCATCGATTGGAAGTAGTCTTCAGAACAATACTTCGACAAAGAGTGTTATATCTAGTCCACCTCCTGGCTTGACGAGATATGGTTCAGACGATGATTTAGGATTTGATCCGTTCTTGGAATCAACAAAAGGGTTATCCGCACTGTTGCAAGAAGAACAAGATATGCCATCTCCGTTCCATCATCAGCAGCAACAACAACAGAATTCGTTGTCGCAATTGTTGATGCAGCAACAGCAACAACAACAACAGCAGCAACAACAACAGCAACAACAACAACACCAATCACTACTCCATCAGCTTCATCAACAACAACAACAACAGCAAGCTTTAGCATTCGGACAACCTCCTTCGTCGATATCTTCACTTTGGTCGACTCCGTCACAGTCTTCTATGTCGAATGGTTTGAGTCAGATGCAGCAGCAACAGCAGCAGCACCAACAACAGCAACAACAACTTCATCATCAACAGCAGCAGCAACAACAACAAGCGTTGCAGAACTCTATGCTTCACGATCCATTCACGTCACTTTCTTCGTTGCAAATCTTGAGACAACAGCAATTGGTAAGCAATTTTTGTTGATTTATCCATGATATTGGAAAATTAGAACAAACACATTAGTTGAGATGTTTAGATGTCAAAAATTTAAAGACAGCTGTTCAGTTAATTTTACCCCATATGCACGATATACCAAAAATTAGTACTTTCTTTCAGCAATCTGATACGACTATTAAAAAATTTTTTTGTCAAAAAGCCGATTTACAGCAGCCGGCCAAAGTCGGAAAAATAAAATTTTGAATTGCCGCGGGTCCGTGCGGCGCGGTCGTGGTCCGTGCAACGCGGTCGACAAATGGCGCGAAGCAAAAAAATTCAAAAAATGATGATTTTTCAGAAATTAATTATTTTTCAATTTTTTTGGTGAAAATTATAATTTTCTGAATGGAAACAGTTTATAATAATCATTTTTTGATTAGGAAAAATTTTTCAACATGAAATTGACAAAAATAGTTATAAATTAAAAACATTTTTTAATCAGATTAACAATTTCGTCAGAAAATGCACCGATTCTGCAAGATCTTGTGAAATGGATATAGCTCTTGCATTATAAAGTAGTACACTTTATTCAAATTATAAAAAATCACAAATAAAACACATTTCAAACACATTATTTATCATCGAGGCCATTTTATTAGGTAAATAATAATTTTCTTTTAATTATCATAGAAGAAAGTTAATTTATTTGCCTACTTTATTGAAAAGAATCATTTGAACGGAATCTAGCAGACGATTAGGTGAAGTTGATGTCAGTGGCGTGATAGATTTGATCATTTGAAACGGGACCGAAATCGACTAACTGAAAACGACAAATTAGATATTTTTCATAAAATCCCAACTAACCAAAATACTAACATTCACAGCCTCCATTTTTAGGCACCATTTTCGAAATTGAAGTAAAGGTGATGCGAAATAAAGCGAATTCGAACAACATTGAATTCTCGTATTCTTCGCTGTCTTCCAGAATCTAAAAAAAAATTATTTCGATAAATAAAATTTAAAATAATCTCTTACAAGTCGTTAAAATTGCCATCAACGTAGTTTTAACGCATTGATTGGAGAAGTTTTTCATTTTGTCATGGAACTCGTTTTCCTAACTCTTCCTGCCATTTTTTTTTTGTTTTCTGAAACTTAAAAAAAATTAAAAAACGAATGTTCACCATAAATAACCAAAAAAATCAAGTAAAACCATCGAAAATTCAAGGAAATCGGAAAAAAATTATTAAAAATAGTGAAAAGTTCAAAAAAAGTTATTTCCCGCGCACACCCACATGACTGATTGTCCGTGGAGCGCAGATGTTTACTGAAAAGCGCGCAAGTTCAAATTTGCACCCCTCCATATCGGATTTTTTTATCTGAACAGCTGTCTTTAAAAAGTGGTGATTTTTTCATGCTGATTGATATTTAAAATCTTGAAAATCATAAGTCTCCACAACATCAAAAATTTACAGGCGGCTCAACAAGCTCAGCAAGCCGCAGCAGCAGGAAGTTTCTATCAGGATTTCGCTGCTAGACACGCCGCCACATCTTCGTTGTTCTCTCAGTTACAACAGCATCAACAAGACGCTCATAGTGGATTCAACGTAGCTCCACCACCAGGGTTATCAGCGGCGCCATCGCGGCAAACAGTCTCGCAAGCACCCATGTCACAGATCCAATCGCTGTGGGGGCAGCCTAGTCAGCAACAGTCACAACAACAACAGCCACAGCAATCGCTGCAGGACGCGTTTAAAGCAATGCTGCCGAATGTGAACGTAAGATTCATGGATGATTCGTCGATGTCACGCTGGTCGCATGAGAACAGTCTGCGATCGAACGCCGTGCCACCGCCACCAGGATTTTCATCTGTCATGAATCGATGATTTCCTATCTACGCTTATTATTTTGATTTTTCTTCCAACGATTTTCAGATAGAATGATTCCAGTTCTTGTGTGATTGAATAATGTGTGTCCCCCTTTCCCTTTTTCGTGTTGTATTCTAGTTTAAATGATCTGCTGATAATTTTGAAATTTTGCTGTCTACTGCAGAACAGTGTAGTAGGTGCGGTTTCAAGGTTTTTAGTTAGGCTTTTGAACAGTCGATTCACATTCCTTTTATGGCGAAATTAGAGTTTCTTCTTTCTATTTTTTTTTTCGAATCATGTATCATGTGAGGTTTTGTATAATTTTCTAGTGAATATATTTTGTTTGTTGGGGAAAATTGAAATATCCTTCTTTTCAAGGAAATTCCATTTTTAAACGTTTTCTACAATTATTCGGGCCCAACATTCATAAATATATTCTTAAAGTGCCGAGATGAATTTTTAGTTGGTTATGATGATTCGAACCGCGTCTACCTTCTTTCCGTACATCGCTCAAATCTTGAATACCGACTGCTTTTTTTTCCGGCCAATATATGAAATTATTATTTACCGACGAAATCAATAGTTGTTTTGTTTTCCATTGGCTGGTCCTGGATTCATAATTTTGCACGAAATTTTTCTTTTTGTTCCTTTTTCTATTTTTTCCCTCATTCTAGCCACTTTTGTGATCACTTTCTTTTTTTCTAGCTTTTTCACGCGGAGAATATTTCCAAAACGAGATCTCGGTATCAATGTAGTGAACAGACTACATTGCTCTTGATGTTTCGGTTTTGGAATTTCCTTCGATTTTCAGCTTTTCTTTTCTCTTTTAGACACGCACCAATCACATAAGAAACGGGGGAATGTTTTGAATTAATTTATACACATTTTCCTCTTTTTGTAGATTTTTTTTCCCGATATCAGTATCCCCAATTTTTCCACACCACCCCTGGTCATCTTCATTCCTTTAGTTTCTTTTTTTTTGCTTTTTTCTAAATGTGCACCCATGTTTTTGGCAAGTCAAAAACTCAATTCAATCCGCGAAAAATGTTTATGTTTGCCCTCCTGCCTTTATATGTGCTCTTCTAGTAATCTTTTCATGAAAAAATCCCGGTTTCTAATTATTCTAAAAACATTTTTTAAACACATTTATTTGGAAAGTGCATAATATTATATTGTCTATTTGAATCCACTTTTGTGTACTTGATGTGATTTTAATTGTTTTTTTTTTCAAATTTTTCGTAGAAAGGTTACTTTATTGTGTTTTTGGAGAGGTTTTCTATATTTTTCGCGTTTTCCTTTTAATTTAATTTTTTCAAAGTTTTAATGGCCCCACATTTTATTTTCTCCTCCTTTTGCAGAATTAGTTTTTTTTTTCATTCGTTTTTCAGAGGATTATTCTTTGATATGGATTTTTAAGAATAAATATAGTTTAATGTGGAAATAATTACTATTCAAATTCAGGAAAATGTATTTTTAAGTAGCTGAACTTTTTGTATTTATATAATATTCTTTAATTTAAAACGGAACGTTTGTGATAGGAAAATGAACGAAAGTGAGGCGGCACCTAATGCGGAGTTTGACATTGATGAATTCGAGGCAGAACTGGTGGAGGAATTTCCGGAATTGGCTGAAGCAATCTGTTTTTTAGATGAGATGGTGGAGGAGAGGGAAAAGATGGAAACTGTTAGCAAGAAGTTGGTTTTTAGAGTTTATTTCATAAGCTTGAAATTTTAAAATTTATGTCCAAGATCCAAGAAAATGCAAGAAAGTAATGTTAAATACAATTTGATTTAATTTTTCATATATGGTAGTTCAGTTGATACAGGCTTGGCTCAAAAATTCAATTACGGTAACAAGAAGTAGCACACAGCCTTTAAAGTATGCTTCTTGAAACATTCAGAACGTTTCTTGAAATAATTATTGCGAAGTAAAAATGTTGGATCATCCATTTTCTACTAAAAGACTGACTGCAGATCGACCACTCGCAGGTACAAATAGAATGGCTGAGAGAGAATAGAGACTTGGAATTTTTGTGTAGATCAAAATCAACTTGCGTGTTACAAAAATTGTATGTTGACAATAACAATAATCGTTATTTTTCTGATAAAATAAGAGAAATTGACCTTAAAATGGAATCCTGGAAAAACTGTTTCTGAATTGTCAATGCAATTCAGACAATAATTGCCCGAAATGAGTTTTTTCCAATCAGTTAAAATATCTCATTAATTTTTAAAAATCTAAAAATTCATTTTAGACAGCAAAAGAGAGACCGCATCGCTCGTTTAACTGAAATGATGACAGAAGGAAGAAGTTTATACGAAACGGCGTCCACATCGGCAACTTCTACAACATCATTGAAAGGAAAGCATATATGGTTAAATGTGCTTGAAAAAATGGAAAATTTTCAAAATGGACCATTCTCATTGTTGGCTAGAGCTGTGAAAGAACAAAAGAGGGTTGAGGTGGGATTTCCAGGTTTTAGATTTTAAAGGCAGCTGTTCAGTTAATTTTACCCTATATGATCTTAGTTTCAAAAATTAGAGCGTTCTCTCATTAGTACAATGCAATTTATGCGAAATCACACTGATCAATACACGCGTCATAGCAGCGCTCCAAAGTTGAAAAAATCAAAATTTGAATTGGCGCGTGTCCGTGCGACGCGGTCGGTGTCCGTGCAACGCGGTCGAAATTGGCGCGAAACACTATTATTTGAATGTGGATACATATCGGTTTGTGCTTTGGACCACCAGGGCTACCATTCAAATTTTGATTTTTTGCCTTGAATTTGGATCGTGTTAACTGATAAGCTGCCTTTAAAAAACTTATATGGAATTTTCTAACCAGTTGAATAAGTGAAATGTTCAGATTAGAACGAGAGCGGTCAACCGAATTGACCGAATTTTCGTCGGTGTACCGATGACCTTTGATTTTCATCTAAATGTTGCTTTGCGAAACACCAGGGAAACTGTGCTATTGGGACGGTAAGATTTTACATTTCTTTGAAATTGTCATAATGAGTAAAACATAGAAAATATAATTAACGTGCTAAACCTAAAGCGCGGAAGCTCCGGGCAATTAGACATCATTTTTTTCTTTACATTTTTGGAATTAATCAAAAGATTCTCTAGAAATAATATCCTTCTATATTTATATAAATACCTTCTGATTTTTCTTTTTTTCAGTCAAGAAAAACAAGACATCGGCTACCGTAACCGCCTTCAATCCCAACTCCCGCCCTTTCTTAGATGGAATGACGGAGGCGAGTGGCCACTTCCAATCGGCAAGAATCGAATAATTCAATACCGTGATCATCGAGCATGTTTTGTGAAAGGCGACTCTGTGGTTCTAATACGACTTCTTCAATAAACTATATAAAAACAATTTTATAATTAAAAAGTGACAAAATTGATTCTCTTGCAAAGGGTGAGGTTCTAACATTTAAAAAATCTAGTGGGACAATAAGAAAAGGAAAAAAACCCGGCAAAAAAAGAATTTCATGTGTCGTGAACAAAACATTTGCAGTGAAAAATTGAAACAGGTAACGTGAATATAAAAAAGAGGCACTTTTTGGTACTCTGAACAAATATCTTGTCAGATTGAAAACAGGATTTTTCAAAAAGAGAAACGAACAGATTAGATTAGAAACGGTATTTAACAAAAAATAAAGATTTAAAAGTATGAAAAAGTGATCAGGAGTGGTTTTTTAAATTAAAAGTTTTTGGAACAACAGAGAACAATAGATATACAATTTGGAATGATCCGAAATAAAAGTATGATGTCGCTGAAAAACACGAAAAACTAAAATATTCCATGTAGTTTTCCGCATTTTTAAACTTCAAAAACCAACTTATTCAGAATCACGAAAAGAAAAAAAATATTTAAAAACTGGTATCAAAGACGAAAACGAGCTAAATTTCACGGTCCTAGTCCGCTGTTGAAGCTCAAAAGTATTTTTCACTGATATGGAAAATGATACGAACCAAAGAATCTGATTTTTTTTGTTCTACATTGGGAATCCCATCAAATTAGACAAATTCGATACGTAACATTTTCCAATCTCGATTTTAGTAATTTGAGCTGGTTACCGGAGCAAAATCATTTTTTGAGAAAAAACAGGAAAGCGAAAATAATTACCGTTATAAAAACCTAAATCCTAAAAACATTGAATATGAGGAAAAAATTGTACTTTAGAAAAAAAAGCAGCTCACAGCGCGTTCCATCTTAATCACGATGAATATGAAGCCGATGTTTGAGCACGAAGATTTGAATACAGATTCATAACCTCTTTATCCAGGTTTTTGCCCTTCAATGTGTCAAGAGCATTGAGCAATTGATCTGAAAATCCATTTGGCAATAGTTCTCGAAGCGCTTGCGAGAATCCATTTCTGTCCGATTGTTGAAGGCTGATAAGTGTTGTGCAAACTTCGTGGACAACCTGCAAACGTTTAGTTTTTTTTTTCGAAAACGATGAAAATCATAAATTACAATCGAACTTCCAGCATCTGTTGGTGTAATGTGCGCCAATGACGGAACTTCCAACGCAATTCGTAGAGTTCTTGTTGACCATGCTGGCGACAATTGTGAAATTTTATTCAAACACGAAAGCGCAATTTTTTGTGATGTTTGATCGGAAGATAGTGCCAAACGAGCAACTGCTTCTAAAACGTGATCCAGAAGTCCAGGAGTCGCTGTGAGTGCTTCAACACAGTCGCTCACGATCACAGTGTAGAGAAGTTGTAGGAATGATCGCTGAACGTAAAGAAGTGCGCGTTGCGTGTCGTCTGAAAATATTGTTTTAATTTCCAAATTTCGGGAAAAGATGACTAAAAAACTCAATCATGTGATAACTTTCACGAGCTATTCCAAGCCTGATTCTCCTTTTAAATATGTTTAAAGTTAAAATCACCTTTAGCTGGGACAATATTCTCCTGATCTTGCATCGAAGATCTCGCCGCAATTGCCAACACATTTCCCAAATCAACACCACTGGTCAACATAGCTTTCTAAAACCGATTTTCTCTTGCTTTTTTTAATGTGTCAAAAAACAGAATTAACCTTGAATTTTGCAACAGCCTGATGACAGAAAATCAACAAATGTTGCATAGTATCCAAATCAGTCGAAACTAGTGCCAGTTTCTCAAAAATTCCACTCATGTAAGGCATCAATTCGTCCTCCATCGACACAACTAATCGATGAGCAAATTGACGGGTGGATTCCAGAAGGAACACATTTTCTGGTGATAGCGTATCAATGAACAATTTGATCAATTTTAGATAGATTTCAACGCAGTTACAAGATTTCATTGATTGCGCATTGTTAAAAGCTTTTGACATTCGGCTGGAAGAGTACTTTTTAAAAGAAAACATCATTATCATTATTATTCTTACCTGCAGTAGATCACAATATTTGAAATGAAGCTATAAATAGCTTTAATTGTCTCTTCATCGGCATTTCGAGCTCTTGCGGAATTTAACTCTGCCATTCCGTTTTCGAATTTCATGGCTAAGGTTGAAGCGAGTTCACCGAAATATTGGGCCTAAAAATCAGATTTTTTTTTAACTGAAGACTAAAATATAAAACGGAATTTACCTTCATCTCTACCGTCAACTCTCCATAAACAATCAATGTTGCGGTCGCCTCAAAAATATAAGCCTGGTCATCCGAGCTTAATATTTTATTTTCATCCGCTTGTGGCGAAACAGCCAACAATGGGGCCAGGCGAGTTATAACCTGTAGGAAGCCCCAAAGATGTTAAATTGAAAAATGAACAACTCACCTCCGAAACCAGCGAACTAAGCACAGCTTTGTGCGCTTTTACAAATCTACAAAACAGATAAACAATTCTTGTTCGAACATTTATTGCTGGTATCGAAATTCCCCTCTGATCTAGAAAAGCGGCTGCAATTTGTGGAATTACTGCGTTTTGGGAATGAAGTGAAAGAAGACGTTCATATCGACAAGCCAGCTGAAATTCAGAAATTAGAATTTTCCAGGATAAAAACAATACCTCAAAATACATGACATGCACTGTTGTCGACCTTCCATCAAGAACCAAACCTTCTAGAAGCATCAAAGGAAGGCGACAGGCTCTTTCAGATACTCTTTCACGTGGTGTTTGAAGTAGATTTGACTGAAAATTTCAAATATTAATCTATACCAAATTGTCTCGTATATCTTGTTTTAAAAAAACACTCACTGGAATAATTTCATGAAGATAGAAAATAATATGAAGCAATCCTTCTACTTTGTTTCGTGGCAATTGTGTTCCTCTTGTTGTTACTTCGATTGTCCATGGTTCTAGAGCATTGATAATAATTTCAGGCTTCTAAAAACATTTTTTGGTAGACTCATGACATCCAACAATGAAACGTCGAAATACCTTTAAACCAATAACATTCAGAAGCCCTCTCAATTCCTTTCGATATTCTTGAAATTCCGTTTCGTCTTCTCCATCTCCATCGATATTCAAATCATCGCCCATTACATATCTTGTCAATGACACTTCGATTACTTTTCCAATAAGTGAAACATCCTGAACAATATGGTGTTTAATTGAAATATTGTTAAAAAGTCGATCAAGTAATCCTACTCACCTCTGGCGAAAACTTCATCAAAAACGAAATATAGGCTCGGAGAATATCCACCGAGAGCTCACTAAGATCTGGATTTTCATTATTAAATACTTCAAGGGCGGGAATTGAAAGAGCAGCTAGTTCAGCGACACATTGTTCTTGTTGACTTTCAAGAATTGAGCTTGCAGAAAGTCTGTAATTTAAAAAAATTATGTTTCCAAAATTAAGAAATACTTGAAAATATCGAATAATTTCTATTTAAAAAATTAAGAATTGCATTTTTTGCTTTTCAGATAATTTGCAGGCTTGCCGTTCTACTGGACAGACCGATAGCCAAAGAAAAGATAAAAACGCGAAGAGTAGAGAAAAAATGGCACGCAAGTTCGAACAATCCTCGATTTTTGAAAATTTAAAATTGGTACGATAGTTAACAATAGTTGTTTTATTAGAATTTCACATTTTCTTCACATTTTCAAATATTACTGTTTAAAACTATTTGAGAATGAAATTATTTTTTTACCTATATTTTCCCGAAAATAGGCTCACCAATAATTTCAACAACTTTTTTTTTAAACTCAAAATTCCATTAATTACAAACAAAAGTATAAATTAACTACCAATTTCACTTGTGACCACTTCACTCTTACGGTCATTTAATCTGCTTTCATTTCTACCAAAAAGAAAGTATTCCATTTAAAAGCTGAAGAATAATCTGTGATGCATGACTCATTGCCATGCCAGCCCTTCTCTCTTCGCATCAGAGAAAATTGCAAGGCGAAAAATACCAGTTCCACAGGCATACACCGACAAGGAAAAACGAGAGAAGCTTCATTTCAAAACTTCGCAATATCATCAACCTTTTTCCCCTTTCAAAAAAATGATTATGCAAAAGTATTGTGATATTTATATTTGCCTATTGTTCTTACTAGTTGAACGTTCTATGGGACAGGATAGTAATTGGCTTTGTGAATCATTGATATGTGATCCGCCGAAGAAATGCATTCTTGTTGATCAGGTGAGTAGGGATACTGATAGAAGATCTCTAACGATTATCGATGTTTTTGCTATTTTCCAAAAAAAACCATCCTATTCGTTTCTAATTTTTATGAATCGTATATGAATATTCGTACAGGAAAGTATAACTATTACGAATAAATATAATACAGATTTAAAAGCATGAACCGTTTCCTTTACAGGTTGCCCAATGTCTTCTCGACCCTAACCCTTCTCCGACTCCCTTCGGCACCATCAATGGTGGACAACCCTTATTCCCATCATCCCAACAAACTTCAATTCCTCAAACAATTGCTCCACCAACTCAACCATCTGTTATTCAACCTCCCACCCCAACTACAACTCAACCATCACCGTTCGCTCCGTTTTTGAATCTTTTCGGTGGTGGTGCACCAGGAGCAACTCCTCCAAATCTATTACCTCAATTTACATTGCCTACATTACCGACAACTCCACCGCCTACAACTTTACCGCCGGTTGACATTTGCTCATTACCGCCGGTAACTGGATCGTGCAGTAGAGCCAGAATTATGTGGTCAGTTTTTTGGATTTTAATCTTCATTGTAGAACAACGATAATGGCATAAAATCTAGCTTGTCTCTCTTCAAAAATCTCAGTCAGTGTTGAAAACCTTATCTTTAAATTCATAAAATTCTAGGTACTACGACTTCGAATCGCGACGATGCGAGCGATTCAGTTGGAGCGGCTGTGGAAACGAGAATCGCTTCACTAGCAAAATGCAATGCGAACAAACATGTTCTCAAAATTCAGTTTTTAGGCAAAATCCGTGAATGTTTGAGGGTATCATCAAATGCTTTAAAAATATTCCCAAGTGTTTACGATGTCACTTTTCGTCATAAATGTTATATTTTCATTCCTAATAAATTATTTCTGCCTTTTCATTTTTTTAGATTAATAATAAATAAATCTTACTTCTGCTGAACGTCCAATAAAACCAGTCCTAATGTGTTAACCAAACTTCCGACTCTCGTGATATCATCTTCATCGCTTGACTGAAAATTATTGATTTTTTTTTACAAGTCATTATTTAAGTAGCAACCTCAGTGATCGCCAACAATCCGTTAGCTTTAAAGACATTCATCAATGTAAGCGTCAATCCAGCTTTCTTATCAGCTGGCATTCCTTTCTGAAGAAGTCCACATACTGCGTTCGTTGCTGACTGCAAAAATACGAATTTTGGTGGGAATAAATTCAATAATCCCTAAGTTTCAAAAAAAAAACGATGAAATATGCTACCGACAAATGAGATCATGGTGGAGGTTTTTAGTTCAACACAATCTAATACATATTTTTTAAATCAACGATTTAGAAAATGTGAAAAATAGTACTAGTGTTTTTCCATCATCACAAAATTTTGAGAGTCAAGTATTCTGATTTTGTATCCAATAATTAAAGATTAATCAACAGTTTGAGGCAGAAATTATATAGAAACTTTCAAAACTTTTCAGCTCCTAATTTACCTCTGAAGTTGAAGCATTTGCCAGTCTTTCAATAACCAGGCCCATAACGACATCATTTGCCACCAAGTCGACTTCTATCCAATCAACATATGAAGCAATTGTGTCAAGGACTAAACATTGAATAACGTCATCATTGATATTGTTCTAAATTTTCAACCATAATAAAAAATATATTCGAAGAAACTTAGAAACTTGCCAGAATTGTTGGCCAACTTTGTGCAATTTGATTGATACAGACATCTCGCATCGCATCTTTAATTTTGACATTTCTATCCGCTTCTGATTTATTTCTTTGGATATCTCTATCAACAACCTCTGAATCAATAGCCAGAAGCACTTTCAGGTAAAAATATGCTATATTTCGATCAATAAGGTTTTGCGTGAAGAACAAATCATTGAAAAAGGTGGGCCATCTGGTTGGGAAATCGGCTGCAAAAGCCTGCGCCAAAATATATGCCATTTTATTGATGAGAAATCCTGGAGTGTCATGGTTGGGAGATTGGAAAGTCTGAAAAAAGCATCCATTTATTTATTGTCTAAAAAATCAATAATTACCTTTATATAGTGCAGAAAATATTCTTTAATTATTTGACGATCTTCAAGACTTGCATTTATATATCTTTTACGAAGGTAATCATCAATAACTTGGAGGAGTAAAAAATGCTCTTCGTGGCTTCTGAAAAAATTCAAAACTTTTGCAATATAATCACATAAAATATCCTACTTTAACCCATTTGAAACGATCGAGTGTACTGCCTTTCTCCACCCCGTTTCATCTTTTTTCAGGTTCTCCAAATATCGAAAAATCTGAAAATATACGCCTCATTTTCAAGAATAATGTCAATGACTCACTTCTGCCTGTTTTTGTGGATCAGTTACTGAGGCAGCAGCATTTCCATCGGCTCCAAACATTTTTATTTAAGACTGTGTAAGTCTTCTTACAATAGTTTGGTTTTCACGATGGTTCGCTTAATTTCTCAGCCGATATTTGATTAATTTTGCTGCAAAATGTTATTTTTTGTTTTTAAATGTAAACTTGACGAGGATATTTACACGCTAATCCTATCAAAACTCAATTTTATCAAAATGAAAATTAAATTGTCAGTAATTCCACCCGACTTGGATCGCTGCCAAACGGTGGGTCTCGCCACGATTCTGCTTAAAAGTGTGTGACCCTTTGAGTCGTCTTTTATTATTATTTTTTTATTTTATATCCGTTTTTCCTTCTTTTTCTTCGCTGATAATTTTCAAATTACAGAAAAATGGCCAAAAGTCTTCGCTCAAAATTTAAGAGAAAGGTTCGAGCAATCGCCAGAGCGAAAAAGGAGACAAAAACCGCCGCGCTTCTTCAAAAGGCCATCGACAAACGCGAAATTTATGAAAAGGCAGATGCAGGTGATTTTTTTTTCCATTAAAAACTTTGATAAGCATATTAGCAATATATATGCATAAATCTTCAGAAAACAAATTTTAAGGATCTCTTCTGTTTTTAATGAATTTTATGGTTATTTCCTTTTTAAAACCTTATAACAATAAACATCAAAATTTGATTAATAGAAGTGTCTCCGCCTAAAATTATTTATGATCTCGTGCTTTCAAACAAAAAAACCCTAAATGTTCAAATTTTCTTAAGTCAAACGTTTTTTTTTCAGAAAAGGTGAAAGAAGCTGGCGAAACTGAAACCGCAGAAAAAGTGAGCATTATTTATTTTTTCTATTAAAGCTGTTTTGGTTTTCAGATGGATGCAACTTCAGAATCCACAATCAACGTCAAAACACTGAAAAAAGCAGATGGAACATTTCCAACATGGTTGTCTGGAACGTAAGTAGATATTTTAGGAACCATTTCGGTGAAAACGCCACATTTTTTAGGCAAAAGAAGAAAGCCGCCAAAAAAGTCAAAGCTTCGAAGAAGGCAAAGACCGCTAAAAACTTCCGCTGATCTCGCCGAAATCAACTTGTTGATATAATTTGTTGTTGTTACATTTTTTCTGTTTTTGCAAATTCTATAAACACCTTTTTGAATATACTTTTATATGAATATGGATACATCAATGAACAAATTGATTTATTTTTAACAAACAAAAATCATCACAATTTAGTTGCGAGCAAGGAAATCGTGGTGACGTTGGTATGGAGATTTCTCCAAAGCCTCCTCCTTCCAGAGATCTGGGGTGAGGTATGAATAGGTTCTTTGAAGAGCAGCATAGGTGGCCTTGGCGAAGTTACCAAGGGTGGCGGTTTGTCCCTTAGCGGCGGTGTAGCAATCTTGGATTCCGGCCATTTGAAGAAGCTTCTTTGGAACTGGAGCCGAAACAATTCCGGTACCACGTGGGGCTGGGATGAGGCGAACCATGACGGAGGCGCACTTTCCGGTAACTTTGCATGGGACGGTGTGTGGAAGTCCGATCTTGTTACCCCAGTATCCTCTACGGACTGGGATAACGGCGAGCTTGGCAGCAACGATGGCTCCACGGATAGCGGTGGCGACTTCTTTTGAGCACTTGACTCCAAGTCCGACGTGTCCGTTGTGGTCTCCGATGGCAACGAATGCCTTGAAGCGGGTACGTTGACCGGCGCTGAAAAGTGTAGATTATTCACGAGTGAAAATTTTATGTGAAACATACGTGGTTTGCTTTTGAACTGGAGAGATCTTCAAAACTTCATCTCTAAGGTTAGCGCAGAGCAAATCAATTATCTCGAACTCCTTGATTGGGAGGGAGTTGAGGTAGATTTCTTCCAAAGTGGTGATCTTCTTGTCCTTAACGAGTCTTCCGAGCTTGGTGACTGGAGTCCATTCGGTCTCTTTTTCACCTCCACGTCCGGCTCTGAAAAAAATCGAATTATTTCGAAATTCAATATACATATTTTTTATGATTCAAGGTATATAATTTACAATGAAAATCAAAACGAGATGAATTAAGCTAATACAATTCCTTACCTTCCTCCACGTCCACCACGTCCACCGCGGCCTCCGCGTCCTCCACGACCACCACGGTCACCTCCTGGACGAGCTCCACCACGTCCACCACGTTCACCTCCGAATCCAGCGCGATGTCCTCCTCTGCCTGTGTCGGCCATTGTTGAATGTGTACCTCAAGCTGCAAAATTAAGAGAAATTGACAAAAATTACGAAAAAATTCTTAGAGACCAAATTAAGGCGAAAACGGCCAAAGATACAAAATTTAGGCGTCATTTCGGTTTTTACAATTTTAAAAATCAATTTGAACAAAAAATTCTAGAAATCAGCAAAAAAACGAGAAAAAGCATTTTAGGAGAACGAAAAAGAAATTAAAATTTTGTTGGAGGCTGCAAAGAAGATTGTTTCGCGGTGAGACCTAGTCCGCACACACATGTGTGCGCCTTTAAACCAATTGGCGATTTTTTGAAAATTACTATTTGTGCTGCGAAAATTGTTTTCATAATTTCAGCAGACTGACAAATATAAAAAGAATAATCGAAAATAACCTGATAAAAAACAAATGCGATGTTTTGTTAAAATAATTTATTTCGTTGGATAAGGATAATTATAATAATTGCGATACATTTCTCCAGGGTTGTAAAAATTAATTTTCTGTTTTGTTCCATACGGCTGATACAGTGGCATACCAATGTCGTCGTCAACAGTTCTTGGTCTCGAATAAACCAAATTCATGCTTACATATGAAGAGTTTGTCTGCTCGTCACCAATAACAGCATTATTTTCGAAGAACTCATTTTTCAGTGGTGGGAATTCCTAATTTTTAAGATGTATTCTAGAGAAAAACGCGAAGAACAATAACTCACAGTAGTTGCTGCATACCAAGATTTATAAACATTATAACGTTGTTTTTGTCGCGCGATGTTTTTCAAATAATAGTTATAAGCCGTGTCTTGGAGTTGTAAAAAATGAAGCCGTTCGTTATAATTGAGACATTCAGCCACGAAAAAAAGAAATAATTGCAGAAAGAGACGCATTCACCTTGTTAATTGGAGGAAATAATAATGGAAAATAGATGTTTAACAGATGAGGTAACTTGAACGGTGTAATGTTTCAAAAGTCTTATGACCAAAGATATCTTGTTTATTGATTGCAGATGCAAAAAAGTAGATAATTTGTTAGGCCATAAAAACCTTCGGAAGCATTTTTATGGTTATCATTGATAGCTATTATCATTAGTATATACTACTCGGATTTTCATTAAAACTTTCCAATTTTATAATCGCGACGTTTATTATTTTCTTTTTAACAAGATAACATATCTTTCCCATTCTTTTTGGCATTATATCGATTTCAGGGGGTTTGAAAGTTTGGAATAAAAATATAATAATACTTAACATTGGCTATTAAATAATGAATCAATTTGAAATTTTCAAACGTTATCTGGCACCTTCTCTTTAACCAGATTTTGACTGCCTATGTTGTTAAAATAAGTTATTTCAGTTCTTTTCTCGAGAACAAACTTTTCCAAGACCTTGTATCCAAACGTGTTGACTAACAATAAGACTTTATATCGATTCCGACAGGCGTAAGAAAAATAGTAAAATGACGAAAAATAAATAAAATTTACTGGAAAAGTGAAAACGCTGCAGACAGTTCGAACATAATATTTAGGAGTCGTAGATTCTACAAAATTTGAAGCGGCAGGCATATCCTGAAAATTAATTCTTTGAAACGTATAACAAAGCCCTGAATCCCTCTACTGATCATAGTCTTATTCTACAATTTTACAGTACTTTTATGAAATCTCAGTCCTGCTGGAAGATTACGGTAGAATTTCGATGTCGACGCTACGGTACCTCTCACTCCATCGCTCCTTCGTGCTCGTTGTCCCAAGTTTTGTTGTTGTGGTTGTTGTTCGTCTTCTATACTGTTCATTGAATCAATAATGGCAGCAATCTGAAAATTAATATTGTGATTTGTCCTATAGTTTGCGGTGAGGTATGTAATACTTACCTCATCATTGACACCGTAGTACGGTCGCATCTGACGATCGTGACCTAGCATTCTATAGAAGGAGACTGAGTAGGGAAAACTCTGTAAATACTATAGTATCTCTAATAGAGAATTGGTTTTTTTTGTTTCCGAGTGAATTTTTCTGGTTTTTTATATCGTCATTTGTTAATTAGACAGGTAAGCATTTTCAGATAAAGAGATTTAGTTTTGTATTCAAGTGTTTGCTTTGAACACGTGGAAATTAGTCCTTTATAGTCATCAGTTTTAATAGATTTCTGAAAAGGTTGAACAAAGTTATGATTTCATAAAGTATTTAAACAATAACTGAATGTGGGAGCGTCGAATGCTCATAACTCAGCTCAATATTCTGAGAAACTGTTATACTCGAAAAATATCCTATTTATTATCTCTTGGGAACATTTTGCAAACTGTAGTAAAATTGTTAAAAAAAAAATATATATATAGAAAAACGCGGTCCAAAAAACACAATGCCCTTGGAACCGTATCAGCCTGCCCAAACCTTAAGATGTTTAATTTCTGAACTTGGAACTTCAGATGTGATTTTGGCCAGATTTCACATTAATTGTATGGGAGAGAGAGAGTATTGTTTTTTTTCAAATGTAACTATAACTACTATTGATTCGCTCTATTTAGGTTTAAATCATTGCGTCCCGGGACCCCCGTCAATTTCTATGTATTTTTAATGTATATTCTATTCAAAGCTTAAGAAAACACTGAATTTTTCTCTCAAAAATTCGCCCTTTCAAAAATCACCAACCCTTAAATTTCTCTGCATCAGTTCATTATCTTCTAATGATGATAAAGCTGGAACTATATTCGTTGATATCGTTAAAATGATAATCAGTGAACCCAAAAGAGATGCTAACGAGAAAACCATCTGAAAAAAATTGAATGCGTCACAGGAAATGCGATGAAAAAAAATATAAATGCAAGTGGACCAAAAACAATGAGACTTTCTTCTAAGAAAACACCATAGTAATAATGATAATATTGTTCTTATTTATTTGCCTGTTTTTAGCTGAAAATCTTCCATTCATAGTTTTTTCCCATCGTTTGGCGGGAATCTAAAGAAGGAAAGATAACATGTTATTCATAGGTTTATACAAAATTAGGAATGCATTATTGTATGGTATTTTCAACTCATATTGTTGCTATTACTTTTTTCAGTTTCTTCTATTGGCAAAGAAATGACGAATATTTATAGAAGAATGGAAATACCTATTAATCATTTTCTTAATTTCAAAAAAATGTAATAGAAGACCATTGTGTTGTGTTGTCGATAAAGTAGAGTCTAGCAGGTTTCAAGAAGAAAACAGTTACATGCAATAAAATAAAAACCAACAGTATTCTTTATTTATGGCAAAAAAAAACGAAAAATATATTGAAGAATATAGCCAAAATGAGAGGCATTCCATCCCACGTTGAGCTGAAACGAAACGGTTCATTGCTTCCTTACAATTTTGATTGATGGATCCTCTCTGAATAACTCAGAGACGCTTTTGCTCTATTTTAAAATTCTGTGGAATGAGAAATGCTAAATGATCTTTTAATTTTTCAAAAAAAAAATGAATGATGAAATTGGTAATGGAGGAATAACCTTTACAGAAAACAATTTTTATTAAATATATTTTAAAAATACATATATCTATCAGGTATCTGTTGTGTCCGTGTGGAATGAAAAAATTCATTTCTCCATGGGTATTTTTAATATTTATACATTTGATTTCAGTTCACGTTGACTGATTAGGATCGTAAATGCTAGCTGGCATATCATCTTTTTGAATACTCAACAGTATCCATGCGAATTTTTGATTTGAACCAGGGATGGGCGGGAAAGACCTTTCGGGAAATTTTTAGGGAAATTTTTTTCCTGGTTCCAAATACCGGGAAATTCGGGGAAATTCGAAAATTTAACTGCAAATACTGATTTTATCCCGATTTTTCTAAGTTTTCAGAGTTAATAAACATCCAACGATAAAAACTAAAGGATAAAACAGGAATCAACGCAAGATTTTGAATAAAACAAACATTTTTCAGATAAATGAGTTGAAAAAAAATAAAAATGTTAAGTTTTCATATTTGAGACTACGGAAGACATATTAATCAATTTCAGTTCGTTTTTCGTTTATTTTTTAAACTTGATCTTTTCGAATTTTTGATTGTCTTGATGTTTTTCTATTTTTTCTATTAAAAAAATTTCCCGAAACTTTTCGGCAAATTTTCGGGAAGGGAAATTTCCCGTCATGGTACCGGGAAAACCGGGAAATTTCCCGCGCATCCCTGATTTGAACCCCAAGAGTAGAATAGAAATTAGCCCAAACAGATAAAACTGATCCTAGAAACCACGAGAATCCCATTGAGAAGGGAATCCTTAAAATGTTCGGTGTCTTCTAAAATTCCGCTCCACGGCGAAAGAACAGCCTGGTTTATTTGTAAACTTAAAATCCGCTTTACATTGGTCTAATTTAAAACATTCGCAATAAGTTGGCAATGTTTCCTTGTAAGAAAATATGTCATCTTTGACGCTTCTGATTAGCAATCAAATCAAAAATTTGCTTGTCCGATTCCGCAACCAATTTTTCAATATTGGCCTAAAAACCCAAACCAAATGTGGCCTAAAAACACAATTCTCGTCCATCGTCAAAATTAATTTTTTTCCATTTGTAAAACTAGTAGTTTCTATTATTAAATGCTTATTTCTATTCCTTTTTTTGTAAATTTGCTCCTTACTTTTTTGTCGCCTTTTCACAGTTCAGAAAAAAAACTTTAATTCAATTACACAATAATCACATATTCATTTGTTCAAATACAAGAAAAAACTATTTTAAAACTTTTTTTTTTGAAAATTAAGCAATATTTCTATTCTTATATTCCGAATCGACCAATTTCGCAATAGTGTTGAGTTGAATATTCGAAGTTCCTTCATAGATCGCCCCAATCTTTGAATCACGATAATACTTCTCAACTGGGAAGTCTTTGGTAAATCCAACACCTCCCAAAAGTTCCACACATTTCGACGTAGTATGAGTTGCAACTTGCGAAGCGTAGAGCTTTGCCATTGCCGCTTCTTTAACAAATGGAAGCCCATTTCCCTTCAGTCTAGCGGCATTATAGATAAGAAGTCTTGAAGCTTCAATCTCGACTGCGATTTGAGAAATTTGATGTTGAACTCCCTATAAAAATTCAGAGAATAATTTCGTTAAATCTGATCCAAGAACATACCTGGAAATCAATGAGTCTCGATCCAAATTGTTCTCTTTGTTGAAGATAAGGCACAGTTTGATCCAAACAACCTTGAGAAAGTCCCAACATTTGAGCACCAATTCCAATTCTTCCCGCATTCAGGCATTCGATCGCGTATTTGTATCCTGAAAATAATAATATTATAAATTTTTAAAATCAAAATTGCAGATGGGAATCACTGGTTTATGGAAAATCGTAGAGCCAACAAGTACAGAAATTCCATTAGAATGTTTAGAAGGGAAAAAATTGGCAGTTGGTGAGTCTTTTAAATTTATAATTGCAAAATTCTATAGATTTATCTGTGTTCTTTTCCAGACGTAAGTATTTGGATATATCAAGCTCAGTGTGCATATCCATCCGATCAACCCTATCCTCATCTTCGTTTACTAATTAACCGTTTATGCAAGCTTTTGTTTTATAAAATTCGTCCAGTTTTTGTGTTCGATGGTCCGAATGTTCCCGAATTAAAACGTCAAGTTTTGGTAAGTTCAAAAGAAACATATTACGAAATAATGTATTATTTTAGGAATCAAGAAAACTGAAAAAAATCAAAGAGGACGATGTTATAACTAATTCTAAAAAAATGAACCATCTAAAACAAATCGCCAGTGGACAATTAACTGAATCAGAATTGGCAAAAAGTGTTGCAACTGTTATTAGTCCTACCAAACGAGTTGAACTAAATGATGTTTATAAACAAGTCCCAGATGTTGAAATAGACTTGGAACCATCTGAACCTCAAATGGACCAATTATACCACCAAGGTGGATGGGATTCTGAAGATGAGGAAGACGTGGTCGTGATCGAAAAAGAAGAACAAATTGAAGATTCTAAAACGTCACAGTCTCGACGTCAAAAGGTTGAAAATCTTGTGGAGCAGAGAGAATTCATGAGAAATAGTCGACTCTGTCCATCAATGATTCCAGCAGATTCAAATGACATCAGTAATTTCCAAATGCAGAGATTACTCAAAAGAGGACGATTAAACTGTCAAATTGAGCAATTAACAAAAAATACCACTATTTTGGCGGGTGGTAGTGATAAGATCAATGTTGTTGGACCGGATGGAACCCAACATATTTTGAAATATGCTCATAGTGATCAAGTGCAAGTTGTAGAACCGACGAATAAAAGGGATATTGATGGGATTTATGTTTCAAAAAAACAAGAATCAGCCATCGATTTGAGCCTTGACATTTTTAATGTTGAATATGGTGGAAAAATGCATAAAAGCAAGGAAACAACCCCGGATGAAATCGAACCAGTGGTTCACACAAAAGATGAAGAAGTAGAACAAGAATTTTATAGTAAATCGGGTCTTTTAGAAGAAATTGTGAGGAAACGTATGAGAAAACATTTTCAAAAGAAGGATTCAAGTAGTGAGGACGAAATGATAGGTAGTTGAAACTTTTGCTGCTCATTTTATTGATTAATTTCAGATGTGAGCGATGATGAACAACTCATCAAAGCTGTTATCGAATCAACAAAACCTTCAGAAATACCGAGTACAAGCAGAAGTGAGCCAATTGCCGAAGAGGAGTGGGATCCACAACGTTATGACCAGTACGAAGAAGCGCCAAGGGTTGACTTTGATGATGAATATATTCGTCTAGATTTTGACGAAGACGACAAAACACCACAAATGTATAAAGATCTTCAAGAATTTCTGACCAATTGCGGAATCCCGTGGTTGGAGGCGCCTGGGGAAGCTGAAGCTCAATGTGTTCATTTGGAGAAATTAGGACTGGTTGATGTGAGTAATTTTGTGAAAACAGATCTGGATGATTCAAAAAATTCGCACTGTTGTTTACTTTTTGTTAAAAAGTACGTTATCTTCTCTTTTTCTTATCACTTCAGTTTCAAAACTTTGGTCAATATGTTTTTAATCGTCTTCAAAAATTATAGGGTGTTATCAGCGACGATAGCGATGTTTGGGCGTTTGGAGTTCGAAATGTTTATCGACACATGTTTGCAAGGAAAAAACGTGTGCAACGCTATGGTCATGGATCGAATTCGGATAACGCAAAATTATTTTGTAAACAAACCCTGAGTTAACTAGAAAAAAGTTTTGTGCTTATTTTAGGTCTCCAAAGAGAAGACTACATTTCTATTGCGTTATTAGCCGGTGGTGACTATTGTAGTGGTTTGAACAAGGTTGGAGCAATTGGAGCTTTGGAATTCATTGCAGAATATGTAGAAAAGAGAGCAACATCAGAGGAACTGAATATTGTAGAAAATAGGGTGAGTATTTTACTTCATACAGAAGAATTTTCTTTACTTCGCAAAATTGTTATTAAATTGACTTTATCTTTTTCATTTTCAGGTAATGAGACTTCTCAAAAATGTTCAGAAAATCCTAACAAACACCCCGGACGAGATTTCACAAATTCCGACGAACCGACAGATTTTGATGCTTCGACGACACGTCAACGAATCAAATTCCACCGAAGCTATCGAATCAATTTGTCAAAACCGCAGCGCTGTGCATTCCTATCTATTTCCAAATGTTGATGAATCTTCGGAAAAGTTCCGTTGGCGAAAAGTGAACATCAATCTGATTCAAAAAATCATGCACCAGAAGCTGCACTGGCCGGAAGAAGGGCGGAACGAAGAGAAGAATTCAATCACCGCGTTCGAGAAATGGAACGAGTTTCTGGCAGCTGGTGGGCGGTCCCAAATGCGTTTGGATCGATTTTTCGCACAACCTTTTGATTCTTCATTAATTTTGACGTGGTCAAAAAAGGTTATCGATGCTATGGACAAGATTTCGAAGCGGTCGAAAGGCGAAATTCTGCCAGAAGTCGAGGAAGTGCCAAAAATCAAGAAAACTCCTATAAAGAAAGCAAAAACAACAACAAAAAGAGGTGGAACTAGTCGACGTGGTAGAGGAGGCCGAAGAGGTGGAAAGACATCCGTCACATGTCAAAAAGAATTGGTATTATCAGAGGAAAGTTCAGATGATTCGTTTTAATTAGTTTTCTGCTAGACTGTCTGTGAATAAAATAAAAATGATCTTACCCTTTCCATATTGTCCCAAAATCGCGGATTTGTTCACACGAACATTATCAAAGTTTACAGGGCATGTTGAAGAAGCACGGATTCCCAATTTGTCTTCTTTCTTGCCTACAGAAACGCCCTCTTGTTCGCGATCAACAAGGAAACAGGTGATTCCTTTGTATCCTTTCTCTGGCTCGGCATTTGCGAAAACGAGGAAGAATTTAGCATGACCAGCGTTTGTGATCCACATTTTTGATCCAGAGATGAGGAAATCGTCACCGTCTTTCGTTGCTCGGGTTTTGAGGGCAAATGCATCGGATCCTGATCCAGCTTCAGAGAGGCAGAATGCTCCAATCTGAAAGAAATTTGAAATTATTAAAATTGTTTCATTGTTAAAATCTGATCTTACGACCATTTGTTATTTTTTCAATAAAGTAAATATGACGCGTAAATTTGATTTTTGATTGATCTTTTAAATAGTTTCTCTTTTAAAAACGCAGTGCAAGCTAAGTACTTATATTTATCAATAAACACTTACAGTATCAGTAACAATTCTTGGCAAATATTTCTGTTTCTGTTCCTCAGTTCCTAATTGCATAATCAATGGAGCGACAAGTGTATTTTGAACATCAACAAATACTGAAACAGATGGATCGACTTTTGCAAGCTCCTCAATAACAAGAACCGCATCGAAGAAGCTGCTTCCAGATCCTCCGTAATCCTCGCCGATTTCGATACCCATAAGCTGAAAAGTTCAGGTTTTAAAGCAATATCTTCATATTTTTGATATAATTACCCCATTCTCAAAAGCACCGGTGATTACACTTTGATGCATTTGTGATTTTTCGTCCATTTCACGGACTAATGGTTTGATAACATTGACAGAGAAACGACGGACTGAAATAGTTTATATTTAATTTTCAGACGGACCAAAAATTCACCATACCAGTGTCAACAATTGAAAGCTCATGCTCGGAGAGTTGATTAATGGGAGCTGGTTCTTGCCCGTCGACATGAAGACGAGGTTTGGTGGAGAATTGACGAGATGCTGATGGGGCAATCGCTGGTGAGGTAGCGGCGGCACGAGACAAAAGAAGTGGAGTGGTGCGGCTGATGAAGGACATTCTGAAAATTGAAAATTTCGGTATTAAATAAAAATGATTCTTTAATATATATAAAAAAACGATTGAATTATTTTTCAAGAAAACATGGCAAGCATGCAGTTTGAAGGAAATCACGCTCTATCGAAATACAGTATCACCCTTAAAAGAAAGCATAACCAAGTTTTACTTAAAGTGGTCAGATTAATCAATTTTTAAAGTCTGCATTCAACAAATCACGGTATTTCGATAACACACATTAATTCTAGACAAAAAGAACAAGCTAGATTTTTCTTGATAAAATTCTCATTTTAAACTGTGGGCACTCAAATAATATCTTTTCTCTCCTCCCCCCCCCCCTACACTCTGTTTACAAAATCGGCCTGCAAGAAGCGTGGTTTCAAAAGATCAAAGATTTTTTGCCACAGCGCTTTTTCATACCAATGACCTCAAAAATGATTAAATACTGAAAAGTATAAACATTTGTGTTTGAAATACCAGTTCTCCAGTTTCCAATATCAAACCGACTATTAAAAGTTTTCAATTTTACTTTTGAGAAACCTGAAAATCAACTGATACAGTTTATCAAGAAATGGTTTCGAAAAAAATAAGTTTTATATAGTTCCGAAGAAAAAACTGAAATTGGACTGAAAGCATACGATGAAAAAATTGCAGAACTTATTCGGAGTTTCCAATATGCGCGTGTTTCTACTTTTTTCTAAAAGGAGGCGATAAAACAAAATCTTTAAAACAAAAAAGTGGTTTTGAAGCATTATGTTTTCCGCACGTGTTTTCCAGGCTAATTGTAAATAAGTAGAGTATAGGATAGAGTATATTGGATAGGTAGGATAGGAAAGACATTGCAGAGAAAAAAAAAGTTTACTACGTTTGCGATAAAAAATGTATTAGTTTCACAAAATAAAAATACAAGCTTTAACAATTAAAAAATTGAAGACTTTAAAATTTGGCAAGAAAATCTTCTTCTACCTGCTGGTATTTATACTCTTGGTGAACACGAGTTCAAATACTTTGTTCTGTGAAAGATGATCAGTGATGTGTCGATCGCGTACGACACTCCGCCCGAGCTACCACTATCGTGATCATATCGATACCAACAACTGCCTTTCTTCCTTTTCCCTATCTATATTTTCTCTGCGTGTATGCTTAACTTTATTGCACGTGCTTATTTTGTGATTTTCCTTTGGTTTAGTTCGTTTCTTTACGTCCTCGTAAGTTTCTGGGGGATTTTCCAAAAAACAAAACCTCACTTTGTTTTCAGAACTTTTATAAATTCAGAATAATCCTTATATACAAGATATATGATAATGACGAATGAGTTCGTACTACGGGATAATGCTCTAATAACGGAGTATTCAAAGGGATTATTTACCGATTTTGGGTTTCTATTCCATTCTCAGCTTTCTGAATCTCGTTATCTGCCACGTAATTTAACAAGCTAAACTGATAATTTACTGTGAAAAGTAATGTAAAAAGTACTGAAATTTTCAAATTTTCTTTGAAACGCTTTGGTAATGCGTGATTAATCCTACCTACCGGCATCGAAGATATGATTGGGGACACACAATTTTAAAGGCATCTTCGTTTTTCTAACGATAGGTCACAACCAAGAAGAATCTTATCCTTTCTTCGAGAATTTCGCTCGTAACTCATTTTTGAACATATTTCTAAAATCATTACTAAGAGTTCGCTAAGCTAAAAAAATATCATGCTTACAAGGATTAAAACCACATACTCCAAACAATTAATTGAAAATGAAAACAAAAAATGAGGCACAATATTGAAAAATGAGACGCAGTGAAAACGATCCACGCGTCAATGTACACTGCTTGACGCATTTGGTGTCACGGGGCATGACGTGCTTTTTGCAATTGACACTTTTTTGCACATTCTGATGATGTCGACTTTTTCAGATTTTTTCAAAGTTTTTATTGCGAGAGACGTGAAACTCTAGTTGTTTTTCAGAGATTATTCATTATGCTCGCTATATACCACTTCATATTCAAAATCTCTTTAGCTCGAAAAAAGAAAGCAAGTTGCTTGAGCAACAAGGCTGTTTTTCACCTGAACGCCCACGGTTACTATTGACAACCTTGGTTTGAAGCAGGCATTCTATAGCCATAATTAAACAAAAGTTTGTAATCGAATAACAAATCTATTTTTGATTTTATACCAACTTTTTATACCTTGCCCTATTTCTTATTCAGATAAGATCAAAAAATCCCCGTCTTCCATTATATTAGTTTTGAAATACCTCATAGATGATTTTCAGAAAAATGTCAAGCTATGAGCGCTATAATAATCGTCAGCATAACAATAACAGAAATATTCGAATCAATGAGCAAGATGTTCCCGAATCTAAACACACTATATTTGTGCGCGGGCTGCCAGGTGATTTGACAACCGATGAAGTCAAGTATGTAAATTTATCATTATTCAAATATATGATTAATCGCTGTTTAAAAAACTTCAGATAGATTTAAAAATTAATTATTTACTCACCAATTCTCGGATGGTTCTGTTCAATACCCAAACTCTTTCTCTTTTTCTCTGATTAGCTAGCCGACACCGTTTTTTACAAAATGTTTTCTATAATCGAAGGGTGTTTACTGATTAAAATTACAACTGAAAAAGCAGTGAAAGGTTGGTTATACTAATCGGCAAAGAGCTATTTATCAACTAACATAAACTAAAGAAAACTTATGCTTTTTTTCTAAAATCTTGTTCAGGGATTATATAGAGGAACGCATTGGAGCGATTACCTTCGATTTTGTGAAAGTCAGCCAGGATCGAACGAAATTATTTGTCGCTGTCCGATTTGAATCTAGAGACGATGCCAAGGAATTTATGAATGAGTGAGTTTTAACAATCGTATATTTAAAAAACAACTTCTGTATTTCATTTGTGAAGTAGTTTAAAAATCAAGTACACGATTAAAAGGTGTCTAGACTGTCAGTTTCTTATTTCCAGATATTCTGAACGTGACTTTATGGGAAACAGATGCCAGCTTACATGGTTCCGAGATATTCGCAGGTTTTGCGCATATCAGCAGAAAACCGTTCCGCGACGTGTAAGTCCCCGCCGACGACGTCGTTCAGATTCTGAAGATTCGCGGCGATCCTCACCGCCGGTCAGATCAAGAAGCAGAAGTCGTAGCCGGAGTGCGAGCAAGAATAGCCAAAGAAGCAAAAGTCGAAGCGTAAGTTCGAGAGAAAGTTCAAGGGAACGACGGTCAAGAACGCCTGAGAGACGGAGGATTGGTAACGAGAATGAGGTGAGAAGAAGCGGTCGGAAGTCGCCGAAAAAGAGGCCAAGAAGTGAAACCAGTGAGTCGGATGGAGAGTGGCGCAGTGATGATGGCGATAGTAGACGGAAGAAACAGAAGGGTAAGTAATTCTATGAGTTATCTAAAATGCTAAATTCTTAGAATTCTCAATGACTTCAGATAATTTTTTCGTAGAAAATGTATATTAAACGCAAGTGTAGAGAAAAATTCCGAAATAAACGAATTACATCGAAGTATGTATCTTAAAATATCAATTTTAGACGAAAGCTCATTGAGAACATCGCCAATATCTGACCATAGTCGTACCCCATCTCCAAAGGGCTCAAAAAAGAAGGAAAAACGTGAGACAACCTCCAGTATTCCACTACCACCAAAACCGCCACAAAGTCCGTCAGTTCCACCACCGTCAGCTCCAAAGTTTGAAGCACCACCACCATCAAAGGCACCGCGTTCACCATCGCCTATGAATTTTGTACCTTTGCCAACACAAAAAAAAGAGGACAATTTAATTGTTGGAAAACCGCCGATGCTGAATAAAGAGATTAAGATTATGCTGAAACCGGAGTCTAGTCCAATATTGACAACTGCCGCACAGGCTGTACAGAATACGCGGTTTTCGGTTGGATTGGAAGATGAGTTCACCCCACCAAAAATTATTTTGAAAAGTGACGGTCTGTTGAAAGTTTTCACGAAGTTTTGAGAACAAATTAATTGGTTTTCAGTTGCTCCACCACCAATACCTCCTCAGTTCAATGCTAATACACCGAATCGTGATGGATCCTTGCCACCACCACCAGCACCACCACCGATTTCTGTGTAAGCGTTCCCTGTGGTTTATGTTTAATTTTTTATCTCTTTTTTTAAAGAAAATCAGAATATCCTTCGAATGGATTCCAGCCATTGAAATCTCCGAACAATGATTCTAACAAAAATGGAGTTTCAAAAAGTGCTCATCCCGTGACTCAAAAGTATACTCTCTCGAACATTAGAAGAAAAATGCATTAAAAATTTCAGACTTTTCGGACAGCTCAAAGATTTTCAGTCACAATTGTTGACGAGTGTGAAATATGTCAAACCAGAGCAAGAAGGTTTCAATACTAATTGAATTTTGTATATGCGATATTTTCTTATTCCAGCAACACCAACGTTCGGTGGACTTAGATTATCGTCAATGTGCGATGAAGAAGACTTGGAGGAAGAGAAAAAGACAAAAAGAGAACAAAAACTGGCCAGTCTGACGGATGAGCAAATGCTGCGGTTCGTGGCGAAAAAGAAGCAGTTTGAAGCGGTTAGAGTTTTTCTTATTTGAGAAAAAAGGCTAAAAAAGGAGTACGCTCACCCGTATAATTAATTTATCTTCCCGGTTTTTTTTGAAATTGCCTTTTACTTAGAGCTCCCCGATTTTAATTTATAATTTTTCAGGCCTACCGAGGCGACTGCGAGACTTACACCATTGTAACTCGTGCGTTACTCTCTAAAGACGAATCACTCGAAACAAGCCTCAAAGTGGCACTTCTTGAGAACATCGACGATTTGTACAAAAAGCTGATGGGACGTGTCGACGATTTTCTCGACACAATTATATAATGAAATATTTATTTATAAAAGATTCCTCTCTGTGATTATTTTTTTATTTAGCCGTCATGCCAATCCCATATCTCATTAAATGTAATTTCATTCGATCATTCCAAACAAACAATTTAACTGTAATTTAAATCGATTATTTGTCAAAAAGCTATATTTATATTATTTTAGAGAAAAAGCAGTTTATTGTGTTACATAAAGAATATTTTAGAATAAATTACATATTTAGCAGGTGGAATTTGCAGAGAAAACTTTGCATAAATAGCCAAAAATGTGGTTTGAAGGAAAAATAATAGAAGAAAAAGCAGAATCTTATCACATGTTGATAGTGGGTGGACGAGGGTTTGCAATTTTAATTTCGAGGAACAGAACGAATGGAAAGGAATAGCCGGAGAAACAGAAAAAGAGAAAAATTAATAATAAATTACTGAAAACTGCTGCAATGTTTTTTTTTGTATAATGCTTCGACTGGTCACTCACTAACCGGAAAACAAGGAGAATGTATAAAAATTAGCAACAAATTGTATTTAATTTATTCTTGATCCTGAAGGGAGAGATGAGTGATCTTGTTGAAGTCAAACTCTTCAGTTGTTCCACGGTTGAACATGTCCAGGACATCCTGAAAATTTTCCGAATTATGTTTTTAATTGGAGAACATTTTGAAATTTCACGCTCAATCTGAGGCAAAATGTGACATTCCAGTTTTTTGATAATTACAAAAAAATCCCGTCAAACAACACCGAATTTTCATTTTTACAAAATCAGTGTTCAGTCAATAAAAATGTTTCAAAGTCTTACAACGTTTACCCTAAAAAAACTTTTTTTTTTTACCTTGCAAGTGGTTTCAAAATGAGTGGTAGCATCATACGATCTCGAGATGAAAATTTGCGAGTCTGCACCCAAATCCGTCGGCTCATAAACATCGGTGATCGAGATAAACTTCTCAGTAATCGCGCCGAGCAATTGCAATCCTGGAAGCACTTCAGCCTCTGGGTTGCCAGTTTCAACAGTTGTTGACACCATTGCCAAGTACCATCCTTTCGGGGTGACCATATTGGTGTTCGAGCAGCAGGAAATGTAGATATCTGAATGCGAACGCTATTTAAAATAATTTTATAAGAATTAAAATCTTACCATAATGTCTTCCAACTTGTTTTTGTGGAATGATAATTTGACACGATTGAGCATCATTAGTATTCGGAATCGGATGATTCAACAAGCAAATGGCTCTCACAACCTGTCCAACCTTCTGAACCTTATCCTTTGCATAACTTGGATCACAATAAATCTGTTTTCCTCGAACAATCTCTTCTCCGCACCGTACTCCAACAGCCTTTCCATTCTCAATAACAATCTCATCAACTGGCTTGTCCAACATATAAGTTCCTCCATAAATGGCCGACAATCTCGCGAATCCTTGCGGTAATTCTCCAAGACCGTACAATGGGTACAAGTATGGAGATTTTCCATAACGAGCCAAAGAGTCAGAATACAAACGAATTTTTTCAACAGCTGGTCCGAATGGCTGATTTTTGTATTCGTCATCACGGTACAAAGCCAACGCGTGACCAGTGAAGTCAGCGGTATTCTCATCAAGTCCGAATTTCTCGTAAACCTGTTGCATTGTACTGTTATGTGGGTCCAATCCATTCCAAGTGTCAGGCTTGTTCTCATCAAAAGTTTGAACCCAAACAAGGAATTTCTTGAATCTTCTCTTCTCAAACATTCCCATCAATGAAGTAGCCAATGCTTCCATCTCATCAGCTGGAACCTTGTAAATCTTTCCACCCTTACAGACATAAGAAGCTTCAATCGACTTGAATTCCAAATATCTTGTAACTCCGGTATGAATCAACAATTTGACCATTGATCCATTGGCCATCAAGAACTTTGGAATTAAATCCACGTTCCAGTCTCTACCACGTCCCATCTCCGGTTGTGGCTTGCCATTTGGTCCATGGAACTTCTCATACAGTTGTTCGAGAGGGGTCAATGATGCCGATTCACCACCATAATAGTTGTTTCTATCGATGTGAAGCACCTTCTTGCCGGATACCGATAACATTCCAGAGATGATACATTCCTGAAAAAATTTGGCATACGAGTGTTTTTAAATTTTATTTATACCTTCAATCCAGTTCCGAGAACAATCGCATCATATTCCTCATCCATTGTTTGAGTTAGGGCGCGGTTTCAAGAAAGTCACAACCTACAAAAATGTATTAATTAGATTAAAGTTTTTAAAAATCACAAATTCAGATAATAAATTGGCATTTCAACCAGATCAAAGCTCTAAAAAACAAAGAAAATCCCAAATGAATAATGATTTTATTTAAAATAAATAGCAAATCTAAATATTCTATTCCTTCACAGCCAACATTGCATAATTACACTGATCCGATTCAATCCATGTCCAATGATTCCCGATCGGATGGAACATTAGCCCATGAATCGCCCTTACTCGACATCCGGCTGCATTTAGATGAGATTCCAGCTCTTTTGGGGTGATGAACTTGTTCCAGTCGTGTACTCCAGATGGAACAATTTTCAGAATGTCCTGGAAAGAAAAGAGTCCAACTTTGCATCAAAAATTTTAGCTGTCATGTTTAGTTAAAAATTTAAAGTTAAATTATAAGACATCTTTAAAAAATAAACCAAAAATTAATTGATCCAGGAATGATACAAAAAAAATTAGATAAGAAATAACATTTTTTCATTTTTAAATCAGAAAATCTCACCTCGGCCATCCAAATCGCCGCCAATCTACTCAGCCACGTTCTGTTGATCGTTGTCAAAAAAATCGGTGCTCCTGGCCTAGCCAACGCCGCTAGCGCTCCAATAAACGCTTCCAAGTCCGCGACGTGTTCAACAATCTCCGAAGCGACGACCGCATCGAATTCTGAATGAGAAACATTTTTGAGAAAGTTTGAAAACAATTTTTGACGTTCATAGATCAAAATGCAATTTTAGATCAAAAACAAATCGGAATTTTCTAAATATTGTTTTCAAAGTCTGAATCTACTTAAATTAAAGAAAGAAAATATCTGGTTTCTGTACTATCGTGAATTATTTTTCTCCAAAAGAACAATAGTTTATTTTAAATTCATATATTAATCAGATAGATTTTGAAGACTTATTAATCATGTATCTTTTTCTCCCAAAATTGATTGTAAAAAACTATTTTTGATCGAGTTTACAAGTGTTAATGTTTACGTGAAAAACTATTTCTAAATTTTTCTGAAATAGGAATTTGAGCAATTTATGTTAAAAAATGTTGAGAAACCGAATTTCCAAAACCATTTTCAAAAAAAATGGGATAAAAAATAGCCAATGAAATACGTTATTAATCTCCTAGTATTACTTCTCCAAACAAATGAGGACATCAAAAAGAACAATTGAATAGAAAAAAAACGGAACGGAACAGAAGCGAGAGAAAAAAATGAAACCAATAGAAATATAACACGTCGGGTTGAGATGGGGTTCATCATCACTTATTTTCACCCACAATTGGTTGAAAAGAGAGTGAATTCATGGTGTATGCCTAGTTTTAGCAGAGAAGCAGAACATGAAGAAAAAACGCCTGAGGCGCAGAAAGGTACACAGAACAACATATATCTTTAGAAGCATCGATGTGGCTGGACACAACGCGAACACACGCACACGCGCACAAACACACTCTCATAACATACTCTCTTTTCTATATTTTTTTTCACTTCGTCTTATGAGAGCGACCGCTCACACAAACAACCTCTCCATTCGTTTTCACTGAATAATATCGATTTTCTTACATTTTCTTTAGAAAAACGAGTAATAAGAATGGGGTGAAGTATGTAACATAATGGAGTATCGACACACATTTCATAATTTCATGATTTATGAACAAGAATATTGAGGGCCAAGCACCCAAAATGTTCTAAACAAAAATTGTTTTTTAAAACTTACTATTGGGTTTTCTTCAAATCGAAACCTAATGAGTTAGCTTCTGCACTTTTCAAATTTTTCGTCTGTGATCTCAGCACCTACTTTTTTTTACAAATATTTTTTATCTTGAAATGTATGTACTGATCTAGCGAGCTTTCTTAGACAATAGTAGGAAAAAATTAAAGCACGGAGATTTAAAAAAAACACAGAACAGACAGTAATGTCTCGAAGAGTTTAATTGGGTCTTCCGGAATTCCTATATAAAGGAAATTATATATTTACTTTAAAAATATGAAAAATTCTGGAAACTTTCGAGAAAAAAACAAATATTTCAAGATGCAAGACGAGGATGTGATTTTCGACCAAAGAAGCGAGAATACAAATCTTATACATATTCATCGAAACCAAAAAAAGACGTAATAATGACGACGGTGGAAGTGACGGATGAATTGGAATGAAATTGAAGAAGCTTTCATTATTCTAATGAACTAAGAAAAATGCAATTTGGATGGGCTAATATATGGATAATAAAATTACAATTTTGGATATAAATACACAATTAATATAAAATTTTAAGACATTCAATTAAAAAATACTCTTAAAACGTTCTATTCGAACATTGCGTTCGACTTTAGGGTTTAAGCGGATGGGAATGTGAACATGGGGAGCATATTAATAGTTTTCAGAGCAAAAATTCTATAGTTTTAAAGCATATTCTGTTCGAAAACTTTGAAATTTTCGCCACAAAACAAAAATGTAATTATTATCGAGAAAAACAAATTAAGTATTGGCTCTAGACCGAGAAAATTATTATTATTTGCACCTGAACATCGACTATACAATTCAATTATTCTAAAATCAGGCTAGCCAAGCATATACCTAAATCCCTTCTATGACCGGACATACCTACTATTTAATCCTTTGACAATTAGGTGTCGTTTTGGTTTTTCGACTATTGTTTCAACATTTATGGTGTCTGGACGTCCTATTGTTTTGGTGTGAAACATTTTACTGTAAATTCCCCAAAAAATCGATAAAAGTATAAATTTTTCCCGAAAATAAAAGTTAATGGAAATTCTGTTATATTTGAAGATTTTAAATGAAAAATAGAGTTTCAAACTAAAAAAAATTTGATAAATAAAACGACACATACTCTATCCGCTGAGCATACATAGAACAAGGCTGCAGGCGTCCCCCTTTCTCTAGGCTCCTTCCCTAAAAAGAGCACAACATCCTGTTAGGGAAGGAAGAAGAGCATTGGACTTCGCTAGGAAAGTGGCGCCGCTGGCGGCGCTCTGCTATTATTGATTTTCAGTGCCCATAACAAAAAAAGAAGAAACACCAAACAAAATCGCGAAAGCAGCTAATGAGAAAAAAAACAGAATGAAATTGAGATTAACTAAGCATAGAAGTATGGAATTGGTTAAAAGAAAAAGAACATGAACAAGCTGATCAAATATTTGAAAAAAAAGGATTGTTGAATCACAAAATTCAACAATAGGGTCAAAAATTTGAGATTGAGAACTATATAAGGAACGGAAATTCAAAGGAAGACTACAAGCAAAAATCATATTTCACAGCGCTCTGAAAGTAAAAATTGAAACAAAAAAACTGGAATACGAAAATGGTATGAGCTAGAATTTTCTCACAAGTTGTTTCTTGATTCAAGCGTATCTGCTTAGCTTTCGCTTTAACCGACTTTTGATTAGAGAATTTATGAAATAGATACTCTCAAAAGACGCTATTGAATTGTCATTGAAAAGCTCACTATTTTGATTTTCCACTTTTTCACTAAAATCTTCAACACTTGTATGCTCGAACCTCAATCTCTCACTAATTCCGCATACTTTCATTGGCTTGGCTTGAATTGCAGTGCTAGCTGCTTCAACCTGAAACATGTTTTTTTCAAAGTTTTTTTAAAAATGTTAGTTACAGCTTGTTTCGTCGCATCGATTCCCGTCACTTCTAGTCCACTTCGAGCAAGAGGGATCGAAAGAAGTCCACCACCACTTCCAACGTCTACTAGTCGTGTTGGACCATTCTGGAAATTTTTGGTATTGAGAAGTGGAAAGTGGAATTAAATCCTTGAAAATATGAATTAACCTTATTTCTGATTGTATTATCAACAATCCAGGGTACACGTATCCGATTCAATGAGTGTAGTGCATGAAACGCGCCAAACTCATCTGCCCATTCTGTTGACAATTTCCCGAATTTTTCGACCTAAAACGACGTTTATCAATCTTCTATAAATTTAAAACTGGCCTCTTTTGTATCTATTGACGTTGATGCCATGTTGGAATGTAGTCTTCCACTTAAAATCCTTAATCTGCTGATTTTCAGCATCTTTAAAAATATTTTTTCACAGATTTTAAATGTTTTCTGAAAATAAAGGTATCAGGATTCCAAACGTATTACAAGAAACACTTCCACTCATATTTTTACATTTATTGGCTAAATTAGAAATACAAGATCAAACCCTCGTAACGAGGATCTCGTTGGCTTACAATAAAGATTACTTTGCAATTAATGCCAAATCTAGAAATTTTCGATAAAAAAGAAACCGAAAGAAATGGAAATCTATTCTTTTCCGTTGAGAAATTTCGAAAGGAAGTCCTTTGGTTTTGCTTCGACATTTTCAGCGAACAAGTAATTGCGAACGTGGTCCGGGTTGTAGTACGCATAACGGATGGATTCCATGTGCTGGAAACATTTCATATTTTGAGGCAAACAAGATTAGAAAAATACCATCTTGCTCTCTCCGACCAAGCGATCAATAACACGAACATCGGTCAAATGTCCATTTTTTGTGTATTGTTTCTTGATAACAGAGCGGAAAACACCGAGTGGCATATCATGAAGTCCAAAGTCCCACCAGAACTTTGGAGTGAGACGTTGGCTGAAATTTTTAGAGCTTTAAAGCCAGAATGATCTTGGAAAATAAGAATTTTGGGAAGGAAGAGTTTACTCTTGAGAAAAAAAAATCAGAGGGATGGGAATTCGGGAGAATTTTCAAATAAATCGAGGTCGTATATTAAATTTTGACTTTTGAAAAACTGGTTTTATATATATTTATTGAATTTTTGTGCTCTTATTTTTTATTTTATGAAAAATAATGTTTGAAATGACTCACAATTCCTTATACGACTGCAGAACAGCCATTCTTGCTTCCTTTCCAGAGCTAGAAGCAATTGGAGCGACGGTACGAATCGCTTGAGAGGCACGGGTGACTCTTCCAGCGGTTGAAGACATTGTTCGATTTAATTTATGAGAGTGTATCTCCTTTGGTGACACGAGCTTCCAAAAATTCAACCTTTCTTTCAAGAAGGTTGATTTTATCGTTGAGAAAAGCTAATTTGCTTCGGCAGGAGAGTTCTGAAAAAACAAAGATAACCTGAATTTTCTTGCAGTACAAATTGTTAGACTAAGACACTAACCAAAGTTTGATAAGAAAGTAGCGATTTGTTTGATGTTATCCGCAACAATCTGGAAAAAATGTTAATTTAAGATAAATATGGGGTAAATCGATTTTTAGTAATAAACAGAAAGAATAAAGTGTTAGAAAAACATTTTTTAGTGCTTTTACTCTTAAAACCATACAATGAAAAACTTACAATAATTGTGATAGGTTATTTATGTAAAAATGTTAAAAGAAAATTACTGTTTGCTTTCATTTTTTAAAAACCCACGTGGGTAGTTTGTTGATGATTTTTTCGATAGGAATGCAACGTAATTTTGTTTAAACATTTTAAACGAAAAACATAGCAGATATTAAGACATGGAAACGTTTTTTGACAAAAAAATCACAATTCCTTTTGTATTTAGAAATTTTCTAATTTATATACTTAAGCTTCCTTATTCCAATTAAAAAAATGTTGTCACAACAAACAAACAAATACGACGACAAAGAAACACCTATAAAATGTTAAATATTCACAAACCTGCTCAAACTCGCGATTATCCCAGTCGTCCTTGAGTTGTCGTTGGACGGCTTCAGAAGCGTTCATTCAACGCTTCAAAATTGAAATAAAACTCTGTAAATCGAGGCGGAATCGTTCGCACGCGTCGGAATATCGCCGCTGCGTCGGAATTTTGTCGCGAACCGCTTCGAGACCATTGTGGGAAAGTGTGTGTGCCTTTAAACCTCGAGCATCGGTCGATTTTTTTGTGATTCACTGCCTAACGTTTCCTTCTACTGAAATGTTGTGAAATTTATTTTTTATTTTTTGATGATAAAAAATTGCAGAATTTCTTATTTGTTTTATTTTCGTTTGGAACAGGAATTTCTTTATTGCTTGTGAAAACTCGCATAGTTTTTGAAATTCTATTGATTTTTAATATTTCATTGTGATTATAAAGATTTTTGATATAGTTTTTTATGGTTTCCGTTGTTTTTTGTTTATTTGAGACGTAGTTATAGACTTGGCTTCTCTGTTAAATCATTAATGTTTTCCTCGACTTTCAAAAACACCTAAATAAACGGATTTTCTTACAAAAAGTTGGTTGAAGTGTTGAAAAAATGTTTTTCGTGTATTTGAAACCAAACAGGTCTTATTCTAATTGATAACCTGCATTTAATACAACACAGTTCTTATCAATTATCAAAAACATTTAAAAACTTTCTCACTGTACTGTTTTGAACAATTTTTTTCACAACCCCGAAAACCTTTTTCTTGAAAATTATACGTTGCTGTAATTTTTCTATCGGATAAAACAAAAAATTGAGCGAACGAAAAGAAAAATTCCTTGCTTGCTTCGTTTTTGCATTCTTGCTCAGTTGCATTGCACCTCATCGATTTTTCTAAAAAGGAGCTCCCTAACGAGACAAAAAACGAAAGAAAAATTGGACGGGGCATAAAAAAAAATTAATGATCAACTTCCTCTGAACTTTTTTTTTTCCAAATAGTGCTTTCTTCAGCTTTAAATTTATATCAAATTTTGTTATAAATTTCAGCAGAAAGATGTTGGCAATGGTAAATAAGGTGCTTGATTGGATTCGCAGTCTGTTTTGGAAGGAAGAGATGGAGCTGACGTTGGTTGGATTGCAAAATTCTGGAAAGACCACATTTGTTAATGTTATCGCTGTAAGTTTGACTGAAATTCATGTTTTTCATAACTGTTTTTTTTTGTTTCAGAGCGGTCAATTCACTGAAGATATGATCCCTACTGTTGGCTTCAATATGAGAAAGATTACTAAAGGAAATGTAACAATTAAGGTGAGAATACATTTTCAAATTTTTTTGTCTGGAAACTATTAAATAGCAATTAGTTCCAAAATTCTTCAATTCTTCCAGCTCTGGGACATTGGAGGTCAACCGCGCTTCCGCTCAATGTGGGAACGGTATTGTCGCGGTGTAAATGCCATAGTTTTCATGGTCGATGCAGCGGATGAGGAAAAGCTTGAAGCGTCTCGAAATGAGCTCATGCAGTTGCTCGACAAACCACAATTAGATGCTATTCCGGTTCTAGTTCTGGGAAATAAGAAAGACTTGCCGGGAGCATTGGACGAACGACAATTGATTGAGAGAATGTAAGACAAATAATGCTTATTTTTCTTTTTCATGAATCATCAAACTCCCGCAGATATCTTTGATTAAAAAAAACATTTTCAGGAATCTTTCTGCCATCCAAAATAGGGAAATTTGCTGTTATTCTATCTCATGCAAGGAAAAGGAAAATATCGGTAATTTTTTAAAAAATTGAATAATTGTGATTTTAATTCTTCAAAATTAAATTCGAATGAATTAAAAGAAACAATTAGAATTTTTTTTTGATTTTAATTTGTTTTAAAAATTTAGTTATCTGTATTTCAGACATTACCCTCCAATGGCTCATCGATCACTCCAAATCCCAACGCTAATTCTCGATCAATAATTTTTAAAAAATACCCGACTTAAAAAATTTCATATCTTCAATTGAACTTTTCAACATAAATCTAGGAGAATTTTTCAGGAAAGTTTCTAAATTAACTTTCCTAATCTTCTGAATCTTCCGCCCCCTTTCTAACCATTAAAATCAAAATTTATATTGATTTTGTCTCAAAAAATGTTTACTTATTTGTAGATAAGTTTTTCACTGTTTTTTTCCTTCTTTCGTTCTATTTATTAACTTTCGCCCCGAAAATGATGCTTTTTAGTCATTGAAATCACTTTGGTAGCCGTTAAAGTGTGTTGTGACAACTAAACAAAATTTCTATTGTATATTTATTGATTTTTGTGAATTTTGTGACTTTTGTGACTTTTGTTTCCTCCCGCTACTATATTTTGCATTGTCTGGTCAATAAGAGTGTAGAGTTTATTTATAAATTGAAAATGATTATCTATTATTTCGCTGATTATGTTTTTGTGTTCCCATTGTTTCCGATTCATTTTTTTTCCTCCACAGAGTTTTACCAGAAATTTCCAATCTTAACCTACCTATTAATCAGTATTAATCCTACATTATAAGTATTTTTGACGTACTTTATGTTTTCAGATACTAACTTTTATTGCGACGAGATCAGCACATCAACCATTTAAGGCTTTTCATGTTCCGTCGTTCCTTCTTCTGAATTTGAATCATTTTTCTTAGTCGGTGCCAATTCCCATTTCTTCACTTCAACTGAATTTGCTATCGAATCAGGTTGTGTTCCTAGATCTGTTTCGTTCTACAAAAAGTATAAGCTTAAAGACAGAGAGCTAGATGTTGTAGGGTCACATTTAAAATGAGTGGCACCCTGAATTTAAAGTCTAAAAGTTAAATTCATACCGTCTGATCGATTTCCGTTTTATTTTCACTGGTCGCTGAATATGTCGCAATGTCGTCATTATTTTGTGTTTTACCCGTTTTCTGCGTTTTGTTCAACTGGAATTCATCTGATGCAATATCTTTTTGGATTTTGTAGCCATCACGAGTTCCAGTATATTTCTCGGATTCTTCTTTGTTTTTCAGCAGTGGAGATGTTTCAACCGAAATTGATTTTTTCGCAACCGAATGGGTTAAATGGTTCAAATATTGTCCACTTTTACTGAATAAATATTAAAAAGAAATAAATTTTATGATTTTCACAAACTTTGAAATGGCGGAAGCCCACTCTGTTCCTTCCTTTTTATCGAATCTAAATGTTGTCATCGAGTCTTTCGTTTTAATTTTAACGTAAAAATGGTTGTCACTTTTCAGATTAATTCGCAAATCGATAATATTATCCAATGAACAAACATGACCAATCAATGGTTTTCTAAAAGTTTATACAATTGTTCATTGAATTCAATTGGATCTACACAGGATTTTGAAATCCATCCCTGAATCTATAATAATTGGCTCATTCCTGCATAGACCCATGAAGTCCGGTCCAAACCCTGCGCAGATATCCAAAAGAAAATACTTATAGATAAATAACTGTGCACCATGCTTATTGGTGTCGAAGACCATCAGTCGTTTTTCCCAATTAGTGCTGAATCTTCCACCCGTTTTTAATTCTATGTAACGACATGCTGTTCCGAACTCGGCGCAAAGTTTATCCTTAAAATGTTTACCTTTCCAACTATTGAAACATTTTAAAAACGTTACTTGTTCAGGTAACGAAAGGTTTCTTGAGCACATTTTATAAGGTTTCCATTTAAATTAAATTAGAAATGGATGGTTAATGACAAAATACTAAAATAATCACGTTTTGCCCAATAATACACCAAATTTTAAATTATATTCAAATTCTATTGGGTTTCTCAACGAAATAATTCGCATTTTCTGAGTTCAGCCTTTTTCGAAGCTGATACTGTAGAAATAGTAAGCTTTTTCTGAATTATTTTTTCAGTCTATTCCTGTGGCTTTTTTCTCCCGATAATACCTATTAATTTGTATTTATTCAATAAAATAAAGTAATTTTATTTATACAATCTATTCTAGACATTATTCAGATTATCGATTTTTCTATGCTTACACGATTTCTTCTCGGTTTTTCTGATTCATAACTCGCTAACGGAAGTGACCATTGTTTTGCCAATTCACCGAAATATATATCTTTCTCTTGGCTTACACCAACGATTGGAAGGTTTTGACGTTGACGATGAAGAACGTAACACCAGACGAGTGGGCTGATGAAGACGTAGACTGGAACAGCCTGCATATTAAATATTTTTAATGAAAAGATACACATATATTACGGACTGAAACTTACGTTAGAAATCAAAAATTGAATTTGATGATCCTCGAAGCTCTCAACCCTTGTGAAAGCTATTATGGAACTCAATCCAATGTATGTGTAGCAGATAACATGAAGCACTATATTGGGGAGCATCATTTTATAAACACGTCGGAGTTCCTTTCTTTCGATTGACAAGTTTACGTTGTATTTAGTTCTGAAATATAACGTTTCAGATTTATCGCGGTCGCATGGAGGAATACCTGCTCTCAGAAAAGTAACATTCAATGTAGATACGGAGAAATACGAAAGTTAGAAGAGAAACGAAATCAAAGGCCAGGTAAGCCTGGAATTAATAAAAGTTTAAAAATTGTCTATTAAAGCATTTGATTAGAATAATAACTAACAATGAAAATCCTGTTCAAAGCTGCCTTCGTCTTATTCTCCAATGATGCACAATTAGCTAGGTATCCGTCGGCCATCATATCAGATCGTAGAGAATCTACAACGGCGAAGTATGATACAATAAACTGAAAATTGTACATTATTCGATACCTTTTCAAGAAATTCTACCACAATCATTCCTAAGAATCTTGGAATCCATTTCGACTTTTCCAACGGTTTGAAAAGTTGTCGTAGACCGATCTCAATGGTAACGGCAATGTAGAAAAATTGAAAAACTTAAAAAAAAACACTTGTTATGGAAACCAGAAAAGATACCTATACCGACTGATGCCCATGATTGTACTATTCGGAACCAAATACATGTTCGGATGGGTACCAGAAGGTCACATTTTGATAAAAATAGACGGGAAATGACATGGTAAGACTGGAAATAATTAAGAAAAGTTAAAGTTCAAACTTTAAAAAATAATGGAGTATAAGCGGGCCTGCGCATTCCGCGCTTATACTCCGCACATTCCACGCGCATGTGAACACGGAAAAAGAAATGGAGCCTATTGGATAAATTTTGCGTCATCACCCAATGTTCAGATACAGGCTTGTGCGGAACAGGTATCGGAATATTCCGAAATTCCGATTCCCAGACGATTTTCGGAACTTTTCAGCTGTTGGAAATTTTTCCGATTTTTTTTCAGACCCTTTTTCTGTCGGAACCATTTTCCGAAATTCATCGGAAAAATCGGAAAAACCCCAATTTGTGAAAATGTCTATAATTTTAAAGGGTATATCATCGAAAACAGCGTATGGGAAACATTACCAAATTACTTTGTTTGTTTTTTCACCTAATGGACCTAATCAGTTTGAAAAAATATCCGAGAAATACCGAAAAATTTCAATCAGAAAAAAACATTTTAACTGAATATGTCCATAAACTTTTTTTGCTTTGTTGGTTGTTTTCATCCGTTTTTTCAGGTTTTCTTAGAATTGTTAACATTTTCATAGAATTTCCTAATTTTGTGAATTCATTATTTTTTTTTTCAGAAAATGGGAAAATGGAACTTTTATTTGACAAAAAAGCAGAACGGAACTTCTTAATAAACGTTTTTGTTCCAAAAATGTGAAAAAAATGGGACTAAAATCTTGAAAATGAAGGTTGAACATCCTGGTTCCGAATTGTCCGATTTTTCCGAGAAAAAAAGTCGGAACCATTTTTTTCCGAAGAAAAATATCGGAATAAAAATTTGGTTCCGAAAGTTCCGAGAGGCCGGTTCAACACAAGCCTGTTCAGATGGAATCGCTTATTTGGAACGAACAGTGAACGGGTAGTAGGACATGCGATTCAGAAGAAGAAGAAAAGAGGTTGAATACATTTTTTTTCAATGATACCTCTATAATTGCGAAAGAAAGACAGTAGAATATAACTGTAAGCTGATAGAATTTCAATAGAACCTGAAAAAAGGTTTTTGAAAAAACTGTTAAATAATCCACCAAATCTTACCCGAATATTTTCATGTAAATAAACTTTTCGATATGCCGACATCAAATGAAAAAATAAAAATGGAGCAAAAACACATAATAGAATCTGCACAATTTGAATGAAAAGGTATAAGGGTTGAGAAGCTTGTTCCACATCGGACAACTGGTTAGAAGTACAACTCATCGAGTTTCTGAAAATTTTAAACTTTACAGAAAATCATGTCATATTTATGTTCAAATAACAAATGCGAAATTGGGGATAAATGCCACTTTTAGCCCATAATTTGAAAACTTTTTTTCAATCAGAAATCAACGTCAATTATGTTTCAAAAAAATCAAAAAATTAAATATTTTTATATTAAAAAAAAGAAATAATAAGAACTTAGATCATTTCAGCTTTTTATGAATAACACGCTTGAATCCCCTGATGGTTTTCTATAATTTTTCTATAAATTTTTTACTCAAAATATGTGGGAAAACAAGAAAACAACAGGAAATTTGTGATACTGCAAAAATATGCAAAAAACGTGGTGAAGATAATTAGGGTTGTTGATTTGATACGTAAAGGGAATTTTGGTTGAAAGGCTAGGCTAGAAGCTTGACAAAATCGAAAATGGATTATATTTTATACTTGTCTAATAAATAATCAATTACTAAGATTTTTGAAAAACACTTTCTAAGAAAACTTTCAGGATTTAAACTAAAACAAATGACGTCAAGGCGGAATCAGCTATAAAAAAGTGCGAATTGAAAAGTTCACAATTTCAGATGTCTTTCTTATTTCCAAAATTTTGGCTTCTCGCCATTTTGGGCTTATCTGAGCAGCTGAACAATTTTCATTTACAACATCTCACTAAGATTTAGGGAAATGGTTGAATAATGACTATAAAAAAAGACTATGTGGGGATTTATATTGAACCAGCCGTTTGCCGCCGCTTCGCGGCGGTAAACGGCTGGTGAGCTCGCTTCGCGGACGTTTTAAAATTTTCGTTAGTATAAAGGAACATTGAATCTTAACACTTCTCTCTCTCCTAAGCTGCCCTATAATGTCTCATGGGCCCTGGACCCTATTGACCCCTTGGAACACATTTTTCTAGAAATTTCTGGAATTTTCTGGAAACTTCTATAATTTTCTAGAACATTCTAGAATTTTAAAAATGGGAGAAATAGTGTGTAAAATGAAGAGACACAGAGAAAAACGCTAACGCTAATTAGGTTACGGTAACTACCGTAATACTACCGTAATCCGCACCAAATTTTCACAGTAACCTTACATTATTCCAAAGATGTTACCATGAAAGTTTGGTCTCGATCCGACCATTCTGAAAAAAATGTGAAAAAAATTGGTGTATTGTAGCTACAGTAATCCTACAGTAATCCGCGATCGAAACAGTATTTTTGTGAAGCGCTCCGAGAGGCATGACGATACCCCAAGTATGGGACAGATCGGTCGAGGGGTCAAAAAGTTATTCATTAGAAATGCATTCTAGCATGTGAAAACACGCACGGCCTTAGCGCTTTATTATATAGTATGATGATGATAACTTCATTTTTTTTTTCATTTGCAGCAACTTAACTGAATTCTAAAAATTTAATTAAATATTGCGGAAATGAATGCCAATATTATGATTTTTGTTTTCCCATAGAATCATACATCTGAAATCACATCTATTCCCAAATGACGTGGCAATTCTCATGTTTTTTTTTCATATGTCTTATCAAAAGGTGCATCTTTATCGTTTTTTAGTGATCTGACAAAAAAAAAACACGCACACACAATAAAGATAAGATAAAAATCAATTTTTATACCAAATTGTACACATTTGGATGTCACATTCATTTTTTTCTGTTTTTTTTTCTAGAACATGTAAAACCTCAATTTTCAGGAAATTATGGCTGAATTATTGGAAACATTTCGAAGGGATGGATACGTAGTTGTGGAGAATGTATTCAACGACGATGAAATTTTGGAAATGAAAGAGGAAATTGCAAAAATTGTGGATGAGATGAATTTGGATGAGCATCCTAGAAGTGTTTTTTCGACGTATGATGAGGATAAAGTAAGAGTTTTCATAAAGTTTCTAAAGACAAGGTGACACTTAACTTTGAAAATTGAGTGTTGTGAAAAAATGTCAAAATATGTTTCACGAAGAAAACATTCTAGTTGTTAGTAACTCTGAAAAATTGTTTTAAGGGGCGTTAGACTGCAGACTTTCAGTTATTTACAGAGAAACTTTTGAGTTTAATGTAAAGTTAAAAAAATATCATACATATGATTTAATTTTTAAAAGATAAGTTTCATTCCAGCACGCCGCCGATTCATATTTCCTCAACTCATCAGACAAAATTCGATTCTTTTTCGAAGAAGGAGCAATCGGATCGAATGGAGACCTAGTCGTTCCCAAGTCTAGATCATTGAACAAAATCGGACACGGCCTACACTTTCTAAATCCAGTTTTCCGGAAGATGACTTTTTCACCGAAAGTCCAGAAAGTGTTTCGCGAGATAGGATACATTGAGCCGGAAGTTGTGCAGAGTATGTATATTTTTAAGCAGCCGAAGATTGGTGGAGCGGTCACTGATCATGTAGACTCGACGTTTTTGCGGGTTGATCCTATTGATCACTTGACGGGAGTTTGGATTGCTCTTGATGAGGCTAGCATTGAAAATGGTTGTTTGTCTTTCATTCCAGGAAGTCATAAAGGTGAGTCTTTATTTAATCATTTAATTAAATTATTTGGTGCATTTTTCAATTCATAATAATCAAAAATATGTAAAACCAGAAATTTTTTGTTTAGATTTTGATCTTCGCCGCATTTTTAATCTTTCATTTCAAAAACAAAGCTTCAGACACTTCAACATCTGACTATCGATTCGTCAGAACCCACGACGATTCAGGCAACGGTCCGCTTTTGAAATTTATTGGCACTCGGCCAACTTACGATCAGTCGAAATTCGTTCCTGTTCCGATTGCCAAAGGTTCAATGATTCTTATTCATGGCCTAGTTGTTCATAAAAGTGAAGCAAACACTTCTGACAAAAGTCGGCATGCTTATACGGTACATGTAATGGAGAGAAGAAACACGAAATGGAGTGAAGACAATTGGTAAAGTGTTTTTTTAATGGGTTATAATTGAAAAGAATAATTTTAGGCTTCAAACCAATGTACAATTCCCGAACTTGTATAATAATTAATATGCTGTGACAACTGACATCACCGATACATTCTTCACCTTATTTTTATAATACCCGACTTGTTTTAAAATGTTCTTTCTCAACGAATCCGAGAATATCCAGAGAAGATATGGATTGATTCCGGCATATAAATCACTGAAAATAAAATTTATTTTCAAGAAAGAAATTATTACTTTTCCTTATTTAAAAAAAAAACTCACCACATTGCGTTAAAACACAAATGATAAGTGTCATTGCTCATATCAACGGTCAACGTAACCGAATTTATAAGAAATATTAAATAGAATATCTGAACGCCCACAATAATTGTACTCATTACGAACAACTTGATCTCGCCCTTTCTCTGCTTTTTCTGGCTACGAGATTGAACAGTCTGAAAATTCAAAACTTGCCTTATAACAAATGAACAAAAAAACCTTGGAATTCTGCAGATTATTTCCACGAATAAAAATGAAAATGTAGGCGTATGCGATTACAAGAAACAAAGAACTGATTCCCAGGTAGGCGCCAGCGGAAATGAAAAATAGATTTGTCATCGAGTCACTTAAATTAGGAAAACATTATTTTTGAAATATAGTAGATAAACAACTTGCATTGTAAACTTTGGAATCAATCCGTTGTTATGGTTTCGATAAATTTGGGTAGGGTTTAGAAACGTGACCAGTTCTGAAGCGAATCCAGGAAAATAGAGAAGAAATACTGTGAATGCTAGATTACGGCCGGTCCACATCTTCAAAAAAACCTTTTAAAAATATATTTCTCGGCAAAAAATATTTTTTAATTAAAAAAAAATTGAAATACAAAAAACAACAATTTCGAGTTTTCCAGAATAATTTCTAATTTAAGTATGATTCTCGGAAATTTATATTCAAATTTGGTGATATATTATTAAAGGAGGGCTTTACGGAGCTGGTGAATGCGTCTGGGATGAAAATAGACTTCATTCTCATTCCAAATCTGTTTTTAAAATGTTCTAAAACCACCTAGAAGCAGAGAAAACACGCCTCAAAACAATGGCTTAGAAAAAGAGGCCACCGGCGAAAACTAGACCGTAAGCATGAAAAATCTAAAAAAAAAAAAATTAAAAACATAAATTTAAATTTAAAAAAAACATAAAGAAAGGCATTCTGCATAATTATTTTTTAACGAAACACGAAAAAAGCTCATAGGAAAAAGTTCGGCCAGGTTGCCCCTTTTTCTAGGCCATTGTTTTGAAGCTCATTTTCTCGGCTTCTAGGTGGTTTTAGAACATTTTAAGAACATATTTGGAATGAGAATGAAGTCTATTTTCATTTAAGGTACATTTATTATCCCCCTCCTTTAAAAAATTTAATTTAATTTTTGTTTTATGAGAAATTTCGCATCTCTGATTCCGCAGAATTTTAGAATTATTACCGTTTTATATTTATAAGGATAAAAAATAGCAGAAACTCGATTGGCAGTCAAAACAGAAGTGCAAGTGATTTGGCAAATACCTGAAAATAACAGCAAATAATATGTTTTTCAAAATAAAATAAAAAAAGCTACCTGTACTCCAAGTAAGATATAAATTAATACTGCTATAGAAATTACCAAAAAATAAATAGAACCCAACAAACCAGCCCCATTTTGGCCACATAGATAAGAGATAATTGTTCAAAATAGTAAGAAGATCGACAAATGAGGTATAAATACAGATTTTGAAAAATGGGGTTGTTAGCTCTTCAATTTCACGGATTTGAGCATCGATAAGGAATATGATAATGAATAGATAGAAAAGAAAGGTAAAACACATTATAGAGAATTCGATGGTTTCAACAGTGTTCACAAAAGTTTTAGATAATGAATCGGTTAGATTATCATCGGTTAGTGGTAGTTCTTCAAGTTTTCTGTACATTGAATATTTCTTTTTTTTTTGATTAAAACGTCAGAAGTATCCAGAACATGTTATAAATTACTAACGTAGAAAACAACTTTCGCACACACGTATGCAAATCTTTGAATGAATGTGTAGAAAATTAATTTCCTGGAAGCTGAGATTTTTTAAAAAGGAGTAACTTTTGAACCAGTTTCGCAAAATAATGATTGTATTTTGATAATATTAAGAAGCTCTGCTCTTTTTCATATGATAAGTTAGTGTTTTCTTGAAGAAAATATGTTATGTTTTTTAAATAAAATCCCAATTACCTCTATTCTTATGGGAAGATTTCAGAATTCAAGGATGATGTTATTTTTTATTTTATTTTTTTGTTTTCTCAATTCATTTTTATGCCCATAGAAGCGTCAGAGCACAATTTATTTTTCAAACATTTTTACGATATCAATACGGAAAATGTAGAAGATTTTCAAAAAAAAAATTGGAAAAAGGAAGTATTGATAAAGAAATAATAATGAACATTTTCAGCTTCCCGCATGGTTCATAAAACGAAATCCCGTTTTTAATAAGCCGTAATAATAGTAACATTCGACAAATGCATCGATTTTTTCTTTCGTTGGAACCCGAGCTGTCTTAAAATACTGCGCCGTAGAGAATCGGAAAAGATCCAGAGAAGATATGGATTGATACCCGCGTATAAATCACTGAAAATAAATGTTGTTAAAGGCAAGGTGTTACTTCAAAGAAGCGTCGTAACTCACTCACCTAGTTGCGTTGTAAATCAGATGATAAGTGTCCGAACTCATCTCTATTGTTATCGTAATTGAATTTATCAGAAAAACCAGGAAAAACAATTGAATTCCGACTATAATCGAACTCATGACGAATAATTTGAACTCTGCTTTCCGGCGAGCCCGTTGTCCGCGTGATTGAATCATCTAGAAATTTTATATTACAAGGAAGTATTTAGAACTTGTCGTTAATCCTACACTTTTCCGATTTTTCTGATGAAGGACAATAAAAATGTAGACATAGGCGCCGACAAGAAATGCACAATTGACGGCAAGAAAAGTGCCAGCGATGAGAAAGAATTTGTTCAGCAGATCTGCGCTGGAATTTAAAGATTTCTTGAAAAAAGTTTATTTTTTACAAGGAGAAAAACACTTACTCTGAGAATTTCGGAACTAGACCATTCTTACGATTTCGGAAGATTTTGGGAGGGTTTAAGAAGGTTACAAGTCCGACACTGAATCCTGGGAAGTATTGTAAAAATATAGCAAATGCTAGATTTCTTCCTGACCACATCTGAAATTTCAGAAAATTTCTTCTACTACGTTCGGGTTTCGGTTTTATTTGTTTGCAAAATTCGAAGTAATGAGCTTTTTGAATAATTACTGTAAAATTCAGAATTCAGGATAGAATATCGACAACCAATAAAATTTGAGTATTTTGATTGATTGTGACAGTTTTTTTTTGAAAAATCGTATTTTTCTGAAAATTTGGTTAGCATGCTTTTTTGGAACGTAATATTAAAGACAGTGGATCAGTTAATTCGACCCTGCCAGATTTCAATTTCAAAAATTAGAGCGTTCTTTCATTAAATAGTACAAATTTAAGCGAAATCATATCGACTTACTTTCTCGATATTCTTGTGAAAAATGCCATTCGCCGCTTGTTTTTCAAGGGGTATCTTTTTTGACGAACAAAAATTTCAGAGATTTAGATGTTGTAACTCCAGAAAAAGAGATAGGTTCATGAAAATTTGACTGACTAGGTTTTTGTACGCAGAATTTAATGGTAAAACTGGGTTTTTATGAAAGTCAACAAAAGTTAGAAAACGTTCAATATCTAGGGATCTTATAATTATGGTATAGAATGTTGAATTTTCAGATTAAAATAAAACTTACAGTTCTATACTTATTTGGGTAGAAAATAGCAGACACTCGATTTGCCGTGAGAATAGAACAACACATAGCTTGACATATTCCTGGAATTCATCTCTAACTCTAAAATCAACAATTAGTAATTACCAGAACTCCAAGAAATATATAAATAAGTTCGAGCCCAATAATTGTTCAAAAGAAGATATGTGGAACTAAACCAACCCCATTTTGCCATCATTGCTCCAAAATAATTGTTCAATAATGTGATAATATCGACTCCAGATGTGAAAACGCACAATTTGAAGAAAGCGGTACAAAGCCCATCTAATCTTTGAAGTTGTGCATTAATAAGGAATAAAACAATATAAAAATAGAAGGGAATTGTGAAACAAATGATTGAGAATTGAAAAGTTTCTATTGTATCAATTAAAAGTTCGGGAACCACGTTCACATCTTCATCAACTAATGGCAACGTTTCCAGCTTAGTTATCATTTACTTTATACTTGGCGAAAATTTCATAAATGATATTTAAAAAAGTGAACATATCAAAACTCGATTATCCTTCACACCTGTGATTTATGTGAAAAACATTCATTTGAGGGCTGAATATAAGAAATCAAAAAACTAATTCTATTCTCGAGAAAAACTTCATTTCAACGTAAAACAGCAAAGTATCATTTCAACGTAAAACTTCAACGTACTATATAATTAAGCATTCGTCACCATTGAAGCGTTGAAAATTGTAGTAATGTTATGTTTCTTCCATCGAATTCTTTTAAAAATATACTTGCGAAGAGAATCGGAGAAAATCCAAAGAAGATATGGGTTTATAGCGGTGTAGAGGTCTCTGAAATTCAAGTCTTCCAGTTCTTCTTCCTACTGCATAATACATCAACAAGCTAAAAACTTAATGTATTATAATTAACAGCTCAAAATCCGTTTTTCACAAAGAAATACAATTTGTTAAACGATTTCCTAAAAACCGTGTTTTTTTCCAGCAAAGCAGACTGCAATTTTTCAATCTTGGTTCAATTCTCCGAAAAATTCATTTCGCCAAATATTGTTGCCGGTTAAACTAGATTATAACGTCAATTTTTGACATTTTTGCTCACTAAAAAACAGGTGTAAAAGCAAAAAACATTTTCAGAACCACTGAAACCACTTGAACCAATAATAAACAAGTTTTTGCTGTTTCAGAGTTTTATAATTAATTTCACAAACATCGACTATTTATTTTTTTTTAGAAAATATAATTATCTTTTAAAGAAAAATATTATCACTGCATTCTTTCACAAAGGAGCGGAGCATATAAATGTAACTGAGATGAAAATAGGCCTCCTACTCAGTTTAACACCGCTTTCTTTAGTAAAAAATTTTTTAATTGTCTGCTTGACTAAAATTCAGATTTTAAAAAGAGACCAGCTCCTAAAATTCAGCTTCACGTGTCAAATTCTTTTAATATTCAAAAAAGTTTTTTAAAACTCACGAAACAAGATTATAAAGCATATGAAATTGGTCAGAAGTTAAAATAATCACATTGGTATATTTATTGATGACAATAAGAAGACAAGTCAATTGAACAGCGACAATTATCGAGCTCATCAGAAATAATCGAAACTCATTTCTTTTCAACATTTTCTTATTTTTTGAGTTTATACATCGAACATTTTGACGGTTTCGTTTTTGAAGAACATAGAAAATATAAATATACGCGACGATAAGATATGCACAATTTGAGCTGAGGACAATGCCTCCGGTCAGGAAAAAATATTTGGTCAAGGTTTTGCTGAAAGTTCGAATGGTTTGATAAATGGCTTCGGTTTCGAGTTACTTTTGAAATTTGGCGACTATTCCGTTGTTCCGGTTTCGAAATAAAGCCGATGGATTGAAAAAAGTAACCATTCCTATAGTGATTCCAGGAACGAATTGGATGCAAATCGCCAAGTTAAGTCGACGTCGGAACCAGATCTTCAAAAAAAAAGAAAGGTCTCCATGCCAAATTTTGACAAAATAAGAGAACCGAAATTCGTAATCTATTTTTCTGCTCATACATCATTATAGTTATGAAACTAATTAGACTCAATGTGCCATGAATATTCAGAAAAACAAAAGTCATACCAATTGATATCGATTTGAATGTAAAATCGCAGAAAGTCGATTGGCGGTAAGAACCGAAGTGGATATGGCACCGCAAACACCTGAAGATCATAATAAAACCAATAATATTCATAATTTGAAAAACCTGTACACCAAGCAAAATAAAGATAGGTTTGCGAATAAAAAGTTCCAAGATTCAAATAAATTCCTGGAAACCATCCCCAACCCGGAATAATCACACCAAAGTAATTATTAAGAATTGTGAAAAAATCGATAATTGAAGTGGAAATATATAACTTATAAAATGGAGTGTTTAACTGTTTGACCCTTTGACATTGAGCTTCGAGGAGCAAAATTATTAGAAGAATATATAAGGGTAAAGTCAAGCAGAAAATAAATAAAAATCTCAAATTTTCTATTATTTCCGATAGAGTATTTTGAGTTAGGTCATTATTCTCATCCAACAACAGTGGTAAGGTGTCAATGTTCATTTATATGTTTTATATATATTATTGAAAGTACTCAAAATGTGCATAAACTTTGAAAGCAATGGATTTTTATTAGATTTGACAAAAATTGGTATAAGCTGACTTAGATATTTAATTAGGTTTTTTTGATTAAAAAACATATTTTGGCAACCTTTTCGTTTTAAAAAATGCGAGGAAATTAGTTTTTTTGTTCAGAAAAATCTGGAGCTGCAAAACTGCAACGAAGAAATTCCATTTCTATATTCTGGGTAATAGAGTGTTGGGTATCCGAATTTGTCACATGGGTTACATATTTACATATATGAAATTTTTTAATTTTAAAAAAGACATGAAATAATAACGAAAAAAATAGAAATCTCAAGCCAATATAACAGTAGAAGCTGGAGTCTTGACTGTTAAAGTAGGAATTTGTTTAAGAATTCGTTTTCGCAATGAATCGGAGAAAATCCAAATCATATATGGATTGATACTCGCATATATGTCGCTGAATAATATGCTATATCACGAATTTTAAAGAAGTGAAACTTACCAAATAGCGTTGTTAATTAGATGGAATTGATTTGGAGATAGTCTTATGATTCCAATTGCTTTGATTACAAAGAAAAATAGCAATAGGAATTGTACAAAAACAATAATTGAGCTCATAATAAATAGTTTAAATTCTCGACGTTTTGCTGAAAATTTCGCCTGGTGGAATGATAGACTGTCATGAGTATGATTTTGCTGAAAACAAATGTAATCATAAGTTTTTGGGGGAAATTTATCTTACCAAATTTTTCTTATTCCTTTTGCGTATCATATAGAAAAGTAGACAATAGGACGCAAGAAGAAACATGCATATTGTGCAGAGATAAACACCCCCAATAATAAAATAAGCATTAGTCATGGATTTGTTCATGAATCTTGGAATTAAACCATTCATTTTGTTGCGGTAAAGTTGGGTGGGATTGAAAAGGGTCAAACATGAGAGAAAGGCTCCTGGAGCGAATTGGAGAAAATAGGCAGTGTGGAGGTTGTGACCTTTCCAGAGCTGCAACATTTTTTTTTTAATTTTGAAGTAAGGCTCAAGGAATAATATTAAATTGGATTTCTAGTTCATTGAGTTGGATTGATAACTGAAATATGGTATATTTTTTAAATACGGACATATTTTTTCAAAGAATAACTAGTTTTCAGCTAGGTAAAAGATGTTTAAAAATGTTAATTTGATGTTTTTAAACAAACTATTTCAAAGGAGGGCTTTACGGAGATAATAAATGTACCTTAAATAAAAATAGAATTCATACTCATTCCAAATCTGTTTTTAACATTTTCTAAAACCACCTAGAAGCCGAGAAACTGAGCTTCAAAACAATGGCCTAGAAAAAGTGGCCACCAGGCCGACTCGGACTAGTTTTCGCCGGTGACCACTTTTTCTAGGTCATTTTTTTCAGGCGCGTTTTCTCGGCTTCTAGGTGGTTTTAGAATTTTTTAAAAACAGCTTTGGAAAGAGAACGAAGTCTATTTTCATCCCAGGCGCATTCATTAGCTCCGTAAATCTCCTCCATTAACATTTCATCTAACAATTTATATTGCCTTGAAACTGAGACATTCCTGTAAGATTCAAATTCCTTTATCTTAACGTATTGAGTTGAGATAGTCCAATTCAAATCGGAAATCAAGAGATCAAATCAGAAATTGTAACAAAATTCAAAAAAAATTTTTTACCTGATTATACTTGTTTGGAAACAAAATAGCCGACAACCTATTTGCAGTCAGAATAGCAGCGCTCCCAGCTTGATTAATACCACAAAACCAGGCAATATAAAGATATAAATGGGAATAGAAATCATCAAGAAACAGGTAAACATCTCTAAACCATCCCCATTTTGGTAAAATCGCACCAAAATAGTTCGCGAGAAGTGTTAAAAGGTCAATAATTGAAGTCGATAGGAATAATTTGAAAAATGGTGTTGATAAATCAGTAATTTTGTGTTTTTGAGCATTTATAACGAATGAAATAATCAAGATGTAGAATGGGACGGTAAAACAGAAAAAACAAAACTGAACGGTTTCTATTGAAGCGACAAAGGAATCGGGGATTGTGTCAATTGATTCTTCTGTAAAGGGTAAACTTTCCAGAGTTGACATTTACGAATACGAATTCTGTTTTGCTTTTATTTTTTCTTCAAGAGAGCAGATTTCTCACATTTTAAACGTATAATTATGCTCAGAAAGGTTGAAATTTGTTGCTGTTTTTGTTTCTTATAGTTCGTTTTAGACAATGTAATTTTGTCTTACGATTATGAATGTATTGTTCATCACTCTCTTCCATGTCCGGAGGCGCCTCGGTAGTCACATGCGAGACCCTGGTTCAATTCCCGGACGGAGAGAAATCTTTTGCCAAATTTTGTCTGAAATTTTTATTTCCTTTCTGAACGGAACTGAATATTCAAACCAAGAGAAATTTGAATGTACAAAAACAGGTTGAACAGTCATGTTTCTACAGAGCCCAAGCCGTAGTATCACATACTTCCGTAATGAATCCGAAAAAATCCAAAGTAGATATGGGTTTATACTGGCGAAAAGATCGCTCAGTAGGTTATAAAACGCATAAAATTCATCGACGGTTAGATGAACAATAGCCACGACTTTCAGGGAGAAAAATAAAAGAATGGTTAATTGAACAGCGACAATAATAGCGCACATTATGAATAATCGTCGTTCCTTTCGCTTGAATTCTAATGCTTGGGTGGTCAAGTTAGCTGATTGCTGAAAAAAGTGTACTTCGATTGTTTGAAGAAGAACAAAAATGTGAAAAAACCTGCAGATTTTTTGTATTTCTTTTTTTGAGCACATGAAATAGGTAACAGTATGCAATAATTAAGTAAAAACAGTTGGCAAGAATGAAAAAACCGCCGATCGAGAAGAAGATAGTCGTTAGTTTGGGACTGCAAAAATGAAGTTTTGCTATTAGTAGATTGTTAGAAATGGGATACTGACTACAATTCTGTGTTAAATTTCAATATTTAGTTTTTTGCATAATACTTAAAGACATCATTCCAGTTGAAAATTTTCTCGTCCACTATATTTTTTTGCTGAAAATGATTCAGAATTTCCATACTTTTGGGCTGAATAGAAACAAGTTTTTAGTACTTTCATGGATATCCGACATGTGCTCAGCGAAATTGTGCTCAAGATTAAATTTTCACAATGAAAGAGAACAAGAACTTCATATTAATTGTTATGTCCTTGTTAATTTATTTTAGAAGAAATAGTAACTTTGAAAACACGGGCCACGAAAAACTTTCATGAACGGCAGTGTTTTAAAAACTAATACTTAAGTGGGCATTTATTTTTTTGTAAAATTAACGAAATTTGAAAAAAACCAACGTTAATAGAAACTACGTTGAGTATTAGCAATACATATTCGTCAAACCAAATCAGCAAAAACGCTAGAAGGGATAAAGATTTTTATACTATTGATTTCATGTTCGAAGTCCAATCAGACGATAAGTAAATAAAACGAACTTTAAAAATTTAGGAACAATACCACCATTTGAATTAAGATAAAGTTGCGTCTCATTGAGAAGTGTTAAGAATCCTAACAAACATCCGGGAATGTATTGCATTCCGACAGCGATCAATAGTTTACGCCCCCGCCACATTCTAACATATTGGTTCGGGAATATCATGGCAGAAAGACGATTAGTGGCAAGAGCTGAGACGCACATTGATTGGCAGATGCCTGGAAAAGTTCGGATTGTGTGTTGGTAAATTATGGCTCCATCGTATTTAGAACCACAGTGATTTACATGATAGTGACGTTCTTGTAAAACGTTTAGATCTAATTTTGATTTATATCTGTCTTCCAAATGTTTTAATTGTTTTCAGTGAAGTTAAATTCGTGAAAAGTGTATTATTATTTCTTAGAGTTGTAGGTGTCAAAAAACTTTTATGAGGCTATTCTGATTAGTAGTTCAAAGATATCTTGTTCGAAAGTCTATAATTTATTAAAATTAATGTTTGGTTTTTTATGGCTGATCAGATTTTTTAAGTGCTTCAACATCTCACCCATACTCCAAGCAAAATACAAATACAAATGTGCATAAACTTTGTCTAAATATAAATAAGTTTCCAGAAACATTCCATTTTTTGGAAACATTGCTCCGAAATAATTGGCTAAGAGGGTTACTGTAAAATAAGGAATTTAAACATTTCTATTAATATTTCTTCAAATACTTATATCTATGAATGCTGTAGTGATGCACAATTTGAAAAATGGTGAAGCCAGATCGCCGATTTTCCGATATTGTGCTTCGATCAAAAATATTAATAATAAGGTATAGAAAGGAACGGTGCAAATCCAGAGAAAAAATTGAAAATATTCAATTATTCCGAGAATATTTGTAGTGAATTGAACTGTTGGAGGTGCAATAGTTGGTAGAAGGCTTAATTTATCATCAAGGGAAGTCATCTTTAAAAAAACGTCTGAAAAAATTACGAAAAATTGTTAAAAAGTGCACTCCAATCTGCTGTTTGCATGCAAATTAAAACCAAAAAATATAATATCGAGAAGAAAAAAAAATAGTATAACATTAAATTAACAATGTTACGCAGGTTGTTTTGTGGTTCAAATTAAGAAAACAACTGGAAGTATAACGCCATTTTTTCCACCTGTTTTCTTAGAAGAAAAGAATTAAACGAACACACTGTTTTTCAAACTTCCGCGTGAAAGAACGTGTGCATTACAGGTGACGAGAATTTGCAGAAATGCATTTTTTGAAGAAAAAACGTATTAGAAAAAAAACAATTCTTTAAAAAGTGACTAAATAATTGTTAGCTAACCCTCAGACAGTTACGGGAATTTCCGCGGCATATTTCCCACAACATTTTAGACAAACTCACATTTTCGTCGCATTATCTTTCACGGAATCAATCTTCTACTGAAAACACGACGGAGATGGCTCATGATTATGAGTTTCAAGTTTTAAATCGGAATAGTAAATCCAAAAATTCATGTTCCCATAACACCAGATTTCATTTCTTTTACGTTTTGTCCTTCGCCGTTTTTTGTGTTTTCATTTCATATTCATCTTAGCGCCAGTTTTGCGCGTCGTAGTGACGCGCAAATTTTTTTCTCTCCCATTTCTCCAGATAGTAAAAAAAAGTCCCACAGACTTCCAGAGGTTTTCTTAACAGTTACAGTTCCGGAACTGACTAACCTTCTGACAGACTGGAATGGGCGTACGGGTTGAGAAGCTCCCTTTCTCAACTTTATTACTGTTTTCAACATAGGATTCTAGTAGGAACTGGGTAATGGAACATTCTCAGTTGGAATTATTCAGAAAATGAACACGGAAGAGATCGTTCCAATACCCAAGCCTCTAGAATACCTACTATCGGGAGCTTCTCAACACTAAAATAGACAAACATTAAATATGAAAGAAATTAGTTATTTATCGATCGTCCAACACCTTCATAGCTTCATCTGCAACTTCATCGCATTCCCAAATCATATTCCTCATTTTGCCAATCCTCCATGATTGGAACTTCAAAGGGGGGTGCATCCGGTTCCATCCCCATCGTCGATTTGTTGGAGTGAAAGGCTGAAAATGTCAAAAATTTGTTCAATTTTAAATTGGAAATTTGAATTGACAACAGAAAGAAAATAAAAAATTGGCGATAGCCTTCGGCCGCCTATTGCAATAGTTTAGTTGTAAAAATTCGATTTCTTTTGGAAAAAAACTCAAAAAAAATTCAAAAATGTCTATTACTTCCAAAAAAACCGAATTTTTCAAAATAAACAGCTACCTGGATGATGATCGCTTGCGGTTGCATCCGTGTTGTCGAGATGTTGGATGTGGTGGCCTGAAAATGTCAAAAATTAGTGAAAATTGAACTGTTTTTTAATTTTTAAATTTATAAATTGGAATTTTGAATTAATCACAAATTTTAAACAAAATGAAAAATTGGCGATAGCCTTCGGCCGCCTATTGCAAAAGTTTAGTTGTAAAAATTCGATTTCTTTTGGAAAAAAACTCAAAAAAATCCAAAAATGTCTATTACTTCCAAAAAAATCGAATTTTTCAAAATAAATGGCTACCTGGATGTTGATCGCTTGCGGTTGCATCCGTGTTGTCGAGATGTTGGATGTGATGGCCTGAAAATGTCAAAAATTGAACAGTTTTTTAATTTTTAAATTTATAAATTGGAATTTTGAATTAAACAAATTTTAAACAAAATGAAAAATTGGCGATAGCCTTCGGCCGCCTATTACAAAAGTTTAGTTGTAAAAATGCGATTTCTTTTGGAAAAAACTCAAAAAAATCCAAAAATGTCTATTACTTCCAAAAAAATCGAATTTTTCAAAATAAATGGCTACCTGGATGTTGATCGCTTGCGGTTGCATCCGTGTTGTCGAGATGTTGGATGTGATGGCCTGAAAATGTCAAAAATTGAACAGTTTTTTAATTTTTAAATTTATAAATTGGAATTTTGAATTAATCAAATTTTAAACAAAATGAAAAATTGGCGATAGCCTTCGGCCGCCTATTGCAAAAGTTTAGTTGTAAAAATTCGATTTCTTTTGTAAAAAAACTCAAAAAAATGTCTATTACTTCCAAAAAAATCGAATTTTTCAAAATAAATGGCTACCTGATGTTGATCGCTTGCAGATCCATCCGTGTTGTCGTTTTGTTGGCAGTGAGTCTGAAAACATCAAAAATGAGTAAAATTGAACCGTTTTTTAAAATTTTTTTAAAGGCTAAGTTTAAAATACATTTTCAATTTAATTTTTTTTTATCTGAGCGTCCTTGTGTAAAAAAACAAAAAACATACCCACTGACTCAATCCGCATCAATATATCGGTTGCAAAACTTCATCGTTCATCAATTGTTCCAAATGGGGTAACGAGACGAGTGCGGTGTCGCGATGTTGTAACTGTAAATATCAGCATATTATGTTGACAATGCATTCAAATTTAAGTTTTTCAATTGCTCCAACGCGGATCTTATTACTGAGCCAACCGATAAATGAACGGCCAAGAAATCGTATCTCGACAGCACGCCTAAAGGATAAAAATGAAACTAACATCTATTAATTCCATTGGAATCTACTCATTCGCGATTTTGAATGTTCTATTTTTTCTCTCCACTAATTCTCTGATTCGTTGCCATTTCTTGGTCCAGCTTCAGAATCGCTTTTGATCGTGAATCGAGTTGCAATTCCCGTTGCTGCTGCTGCTCTTCAATCCATTGAATATTTTCCATTGTTTGGCCTGATAGTGTATCACAAGCGGCAATTTGAAGTGTGGCAATCTGAAAATATGGAATTTATATTTTTATGAATAATTTTTAAAACTTCAAACTCTACTAATTTCAAGCATCCAATACTTTCGTTCCTTGTTGTTTGCCAATTTTTGAAATTGAGCCATCCTTTGATCATTAATAATTCCTCCACTTCTTATTTCATTCAGATCCATCGAATCCTCGATCAATTTATTTGTGACAGGTGCATTTCCTTTCAACATCATCGAACTGGATAAGTTCTTGTCGATAATGTTTTCTCCGGATTTCGATCAATTCCAAAATCGACAGCTGATACGCTGATTCCTAATCGATTTGTTGTCCAAAGTCCATCACAGTGGTCGTTGCTGCTGGTTGTTGAACGCTGTAAAATCAAATTTGTAATGTCTCTAGTGCTAGAAACATGATTCAAAGCCTACGATCCTCACGGCACCATGGCGACTGGTTTATCGTTGTCGCAAGTGTCCTTTGAATAGTGTTGGTGATCAGATTCCAAATTCTGCAATTATGAATATTTTCAAAAGTTTCAGAGGAGGATTAAAATTCGGGTTTCAGTTTTAAAACAGAAAACAAAGTTGGTAGAATCTTGGAAATTACTATAATCACCTTGACTTTGTTATCCTATTCCAGCGAAAACATCCAATGTGTGGTTGGAATCCGGTGTTCTGAAAAATGACAGATTTTAAAACCTTTCAAGTGTTATGATTTTGACAAACCTCAAGTGTTTATAATTCAGCCCATGTGAGCAACGATTGACTTGTGCTGCTCAGAATGCCAGTCCCGTGGTTGTTAGTAGTTGCAATTTTGAAGTTGTTGCAGTGCTGGGCGGCGTAACAAATAAACAAGGCTGGTCAAATGGAAAAAAAATGATTGTAGTCCTAGGACAATAGAATTTCTTTAAAGTTTTATTCTAATCTAATCTAACTTAATATTAATGGTTCGAAAAATTACAAAGGTATTAAAATTAAGAGAAAAAACGCAATTAGTAATCGCCCTGAGCACTTCTCAACAATCTTGACAGCCTCTGTGCCACATACACTGCTTGCCTCCACACCTCGTCAGTCCAAAGGGTCTCCCAACCCCGCATCTTTCGATGCGCGTCACCTAGCTCACGTGGTGTGACGATGCTCCGCAACAGTACAGAACTGACTGCCAAGACTGCTAAGGTTACTCAGGATTTATATTAATGTAAAAATTTGTTTTAGAAGGAAAAATATGCGAGCGCGGGCTAAAAATGAAAAATAACTAAAAAAATATATTTTCGCAAAAAATTACTTAAATTTCGGACCAGCCCCGAAATTTTTACTTCGTTTCCATCCAAGTACTGAAAAAATAAAAATTGTGAATTTGTTGAACGAAGACAAGATACCAGAATAAAGAAAGAACGGTACTAAAACTACTAATATACTAAAACTCTTTCATAATCTCTATCCCTGATCAGTCGTACACCAGTCGAAAAATAATGAAAATCTCATAATTTTAGCTTCAAACGCCCGAGTTTCGCACCTAGTTCAATGTTACACGTTTACACACTTTCTTGATCTGAATCCTTCGGAAACAGGACTGCAATTTATGAAGTGGTCAAACAAAGAGCATTGACAGGAGTCGGGGAAACTACCCAATGCGCAAAGAAGAGGGTATGGTCTATTTCCTACTACCCGTCTTAGTCTGTACTGCGCACTAGAATCCTAATACTAAAAACTTCAATATCGATTAAAACCGACGTCCAATTCCTTTTTTCCATCTCATTCCAGTTGAACAATCTAATTGCTCCAGCTGATATTTGCCGATTACTTCTTGCTCATGTTATTCTTCTCATTTGTTGCATTCTTATCCCTCGAAACAAAAAAAGGAATATCCAGAGAATCTTAATCTCGTCGCGCTTTCCTTTAAAAAATACTGCTTGCTTTTGCATAATTAGAGCTTACATCGCAAGGATTCAGAATCCTACGAGCTGTAAGTATGCAAATAAACTTAAACTGTCGTTTTGAAGCATCAAAAGTACAAAAGTACATGACATGTATTCTTATTCTTTACCGGTTCCATTGCATTTTATCATGTATCACTTTTTTGCTGGTTTATTGAATAAAGAAAGTAATAATAAAAAAAATAAAATAAAGTTTTCATCATTATAATATAACGTTTTTATTTCTTTGCGATTGTTCAATATTGAATTGTATTGATTCTGCCAACACATCATAAAATGGCACAACAGATTCATTTGAATCATTCTTTTCTTTTTGCTTTATTTTTTGTTTCTTATTCTTTTTTATCTTAATTCACAATATGAGCTGAATGGAGACAGCTACAAAAAGACCACAAAAAGTACAACAATTCAAAGGATATAATCATCGAGCTGACAAATAGACTTCGGAAGGAAAGAAGCAGAAGATCGAATTTGGACGATCAACAAAAGTTGTATGATAGATGTGTTGTGATAGTGGATCAGCTGAGAAGATACAAGCAGGATGCTGATTCTCATACGGTCAAGGAAGAAGTTCTCTCAAAATTTGAGGTATGGATTCAAAGAGAGATCTTGAAACGTCAAGAAATGTTGGCAAGCCTGGAAGAATGAACAATGGAAGATCTGATGAGAGACAATGATGAAGTTCTGTGTTCTGAGATGCAGTTCTCTGAATGTTTGCAAAAATTTGATCAAAATGGATCGCAGAAAATAGAAAAAGCCGAAGTTTCAAATGCAAATCAATCAAAACCGACAGGACGAGTCAGTTTGCCATTTTTGCCGAAACAATGGTCATTTCGCTGAAAACTGCACACTGCACAAAACGGCGAGAGGAGGGAAAGATGCTGTAGAAGCAAGAAAGAATCCGTGTTGTTGATGCATACGTCTGTATGATACCAAGAAGGAGTGCAGATCGGAAATTCACTATGATAATTGAAACGGTGAACATCATACACTTCTCTGCTTGAAAAAATAAATGGTCTCAACAAAATGCGAAGGTTTGACCACGAGATGATTCGGAGAGCGAAAGGTCATCAGCAGAAAAATTTTCAATCATGTTCAATAATATTTTCAAAATTTTCAATCAGCAGAAAACGAAAAAGTTACGACGACGAGAGGGTGATTCAGAATCCTACGAGCTGTAAGTATGCAAAGCAACTTGATATCAAAAAAGGAATGGCTCCCCAAAATCAACCCAAAAACAAGAAAAAAAGAATACAAAAATGATGACAAAAAATAACAGCGTCCCCATAAACCCGCATTGCGGCCGCCACGCGCAAATCACCAAAAAAAGGGAGACGGACAGTTCACACAAAAAAAAACAAAAACTAGGTCAACTCGTGATCAAACTACAAAAAAACACGAGCATGTGTTCCCTCTTTCACCTTTTTATGGTTTATCAAATCTTGAAACTATCAATGATATAAAGTTGGTTATTTTCGGAAAAAAACGTGTAACATGAAAAAACCGACGTCAAGAAAAATTAAAATAGTTTTACCAAAACTGAATGAAAAATATGCAGAACAGCGTTTCTTGTAAGTAAAAAAAACTATTTTTAAGTACCGCGTAAAAAAACAGAAACGTACAGTAAGCAATATAAAGGGACACAAAGAAAGTCATAGATTCGTGGCGAAGTTCAGCGAATTTTATTCATGTGTCCCTTTAAAATAGGGTTACTACTGTAGTTGTAAAGAATTTTTCCCGAAAAGTACTGATTTTCCGCAGTTTTTTTGGGTTTTCAGTCAATTGTATAAGTGCTTGTCTGGTAAATATGTGAATTTAATTTTTTTTATAATTGGGAAAAATTTTTCCCTGAAAAATTTCTAAAAATTTAGTGTATATGATTTTTTGAGCAGTGACAGGCATAAGTGTTTCTGAAATTACGGAAACGTCTAATTCAGGGAATTGATGCCTCTAAAAAATTCTCAGTGTTGAATAATTTCCTTTTTTCTTAATTTTGATCGATTTTCAACCGAAAGAAATGGTTTTCTCTCCAATGTCGTCATTTTGCGATTTTTCGTGGAGAAGATTCTTCGCAAAGATTAAAGGACTTGTTCACGTTACGAACAATAAATCGGAATTTTTTTCGTGTATTTTTTAAAACTTTTTTTTCGAAAAATAATCTTTCAGGGAAATTAAAACCGAATGTACTTACCGAACTCCTATGTATTCCTGCTAAGTATTACAGCACTGCTAATCATTTTTTCATTTCTACAAAGCTCAAACGGTGAGGAAACTGGTTTCAATGCTGACGAAAATTTTATACGGAGTGTTTTCAATGAAAGTGAGTCAAAATATTTGAAAAAAGTTTTAAAACATTGATTTTAGGTAAAGAAATGGCTGTAGTTTGCGATGCGGGTTCCAGCGGTACTCGAATGTTTGTGTACACGTTTTCGAGAAATTCGAAAAATCAACTTATTTCTATAGAAACTCTGAAAAACAATTGGCAGCCGATTGTTAAAAAAGTAAATCCTGGATTGAGCAGTTTTGAAGACAATCCTGATGGAGTTATAGGTATTTTTCACATAATTCTAAATCTTCTGACTCTGTTTCAGACTACTTTCAACCACTTTTCAAGTACGCTGAGGAGAATATTCCGGAAGAAATAGTATCAAAAGTACCAGTCTTCATTTTTGCAACAGCAGGCATGCGTTTAATACCTCAAGTGTAATGGAAATGTGAAATTTACGAGTTTAACATTAAATATTTTAAGAAAACAAGATGAGATTATTGAGAGATTGCGGAGAGATTTGAAAAAAGTTACGAGAATGAAAGTAATGTCTAACTTTTCCTTCATAAAATTAAAAAAATATATTTTTTCAGATAATTGACGAAAATATTGGAGTGATCGATGGCGCGTGGGAAGGAATATATAGCTGGATTTCTTTGAATTATATGTTAGGTAGGAAACTTTTAGTAAAATGATTATTCTTAAAAAATTAATTCAGTATCGTGCTAAAAACGATTTTAAAATCCGAAATTTGTTTTAAAAAGTAAAATCGAACCAAATATAAAAAATTATAAACAAATAATAACTTTAATTTATTTTTTATGAAAAAAAAGAACTACTTTTACCTTTCTTAAACTTCTCAGGTTTCCAATCTTAAGTTTTCAACCGCGAAATTGTTGAACGTTTCAAAAATGTTTTATTTTTCATAACGATAAATTACATCTTTGCAAACATCTGTCTTCTGAACGCCGTTTAAACATGTATGCTGATTTTCAGATAAATTTAAACCAAAAGGTGGAAATCAAAGCTCCACGAGTGGAATGATTGACATGGGCGGCGGGAGTGTACAAATTACGTTCGAACTACCAAAAGACGATCCGTTTATGAGTCAGCATGTATTTGACGTAATTTATGGCTAGAAAAAATATCGCATATATGTTATTTTCAGATAAATTTGGGACCATCTGATGATTCCGACGAATTTAAGTACAAACTGTTTTCGACTACTTTTCTGGGTTACGGAGCCAATGAGGGTATTTTTTGAAAATTCGAGGAAAATAAATCGGAAAAATTATTTACAGGAATGAGAAAATATGAAAATGCATTAGTTGGAGCTTCGATGACTCCGAATTCAACAATTGAAGATGTTTGTTCGCCAGCCAATAAAATGAAGTTTGTTAAAAGTGATGAAGATGAAATTGAGAAAGGAGCTGTACTTCAGGTATTCTTTTCTCCGATGAACAAACAAATGTTTTCGAAAATCTGATAATTTTCGAAACTCACAAGACGTTTGATTTTGCCAATATTGAAAAATGAACTTCCAGGGGACCGGAAAATTCGACAAATGTGTCAAAAAAGTGGCCGAATTAATTGAACAACATGAAAGCGCTGAATGTTCCAGCGTCGATTCAACTTGTTTTCTGAATATCGTTCCAGCACCTAAAGTGAATTTGTCAATGCTCGAGATTTATGGATTCTCAGAATATTGGTATACGTTGGATAATTTTGGTGTGTTTTGTTGTTGTTGTAGAGTTGTAGTTGTAAGTCGTTCCAATTTCAGAAGCATCCGGCAAATATGATCATCAAAAATTCGCAAAATCTGCTGAAGATTATTGTTCAAAACCATGGGGTGAAATTCAGAAAGATTTTGATGGGTTAAAACTTCCAAAAATGGAAAAAAATCGATTGGAGACTAATTGTTTCAAAGCTGCATGGACAAGTGTTGTACTTCATGACGGATTTGGTATTAATAAGGATGTTCATAAATTTGAGGTTTCCAAAAGAAAAGTCATCAGATATTTAGAAATGTTCCAAATTTCAGAGCGTTTTACAAATAAATGGAGAAGAAATGCAATGGGCGCTCGGTGCAGCGATTTATAACCTGAGAAATTACCCGACTTCTGTTGAAAATGGGTATAATTCAATATTTTTCCAGAAAAATGTGTTTATTTTTTGTTTTCAGGGTTAAAAATGAAGTCAATTACAATCTTTATAACCACTGGTTTCTTCTACCGTTTGCCATAGTTTTGATGGTTTTTGTCAAAATATTTTGGGCGGATTTCAATCGATTATCAAATTTGAGAAAGCGAACGGAGAATAAGTCTGAAATGTGGCTGGTTTGATATTTCTAGTTCCTGTGAATAATTATATTTATTGCATTGTTTTATTTATCAGTAAAGACATAAACACGAGGTCTAATGCTTGCCTGGTAAAAAAAGTTGCTACAATTAAAGTACAACAAATTAAAATGAAAAAGCGCAATATGAATTTTTTATTTTCTTAAAATTTCAAATTTCTATACATATTTCTTCTTACTAAACGAATAGCTCTGTGTGTGTGTACCAGCATTTCTCATGAATAACTTTTTGACCCCTCAACCTAAAGTTAGCGTTTTTCTCTGTGTCTCTTCATTTTACACACTATTTCTCTCATTACCGCCGCGACGCGGCGTTAAACGACTGGTTAATTCTAAACGCTGTTTTCTCGCAGGATTTCCGTTTTGGGATTAAAACATGCAATTTTGTTTAAAATTTAAAATTGCTTTCCATTTATTGATAAATCATCGAAACAATTCTAATTATTCTTCCATTTTTCCCACCAAAAAATGGAAAATTCACTTTTTTAAAAACTCAGGAAAGTTCAACGAAATCAGTTTTATTTTCTCAGTCAATCAAATAGACAACGGGTCGTATTCCCATTCATTACTAGAAATAATCGATAAATCGAATATCATAAAAGAAAAGAGAAAAAAACGACTTTCGCATCAGTTGCTTGAAAGAATGATTCCAGTAAGATCTACTTTGATTTTTTGAACGAATTTCATTTTTTCAGATCTTTGCGGCACTGTTCTGTGTCGTATTTGCTAATTATAATATCGAGCCATACGGGAACTTTTGGTTATCAGAGTATTCTGATCCGATTGCCTTCCAATCTCATCTGTTATCATACGACTATAATGAGGATGACTATGACAATTACGATTATTTCATGGGTCCCGTAGAACAAAAAAAATTTCGTGGTATCAAATTGCCAAACATATTTCGAGGAGGACCAAAACGCCCAAAACCAATACCGACGAGAAGGCCACCGACGAGAAGACCACCGACAACAAGAAGATCGCCAACTCGTGTGACAAAAAGGCCATCAACGAAACGTCCGACAAGAAGACCAACATCAGGAACTATCAAAATGCCAAAACCTACCAGGGCACCTTGTGATCCTTATACGTGTATGGCACCCAACATGTGTATTCTAAATAGATGTATTCCACCCATTTCGCCTTTTCTCCGTTGTGAATATAATCAATGCCCACATCCAGAAGTTTGCAAGTTTGGATTTTGCTTCAAACCTTCAAAAAGTAAAACTGATGCAGAAACATATCCTGAAAATGTTGAACAAGAGCCAAGTCCTGTGGACGAAACTACTAATTATCCTTCTGATGAACAAGATTATCCAGATGTGGAGGGACCTGTCGAAACAAGTGACTATGGGAATGAAGATGCAGGGGATGCAGGAGCTTATCCTGACACTGAAACTGAAATATACCCTAACAATTGAGAATTTTATTTTTAGTTCATAAATAAATACTGATTCTACAGTTTTTTCTTTCAACTTCTAATAAAGAAAATCGAAAATTTCGTGCGACGCGGCTGTGGCTCGTGCAACGCGGTCGGAAAAAACACAATTATTTGAATGTGGCTACAGTTTCTAGAATTATTTTGGATGCTTTTGGAATTTTTCAAAATTATTTTGGAAGCTTCTAGAATTTTAATGTTTGAATGCGTGCCGGATCGTGCGGCGCGGTCGGAATTGGCGCGAAACTAAAGTATTTGAATGTGGACACATATTGGAATTGTTCTTTGGACCAGCTTGGCTCCCATTCGAATTTTGATTTTTGCCGTGAATTTGGTTCTTGAATTTGAACTGACCAGCTGCCTTTAACAAGACTTTAAGCGATTTTTAAAAATGTATCACGGGTATTTAGTTTAAAGATAGCGTACCAGGTGTCTCCCGAAACTTGAACTGTGTTTAATGAAAGTTACCCGTGGCAATCAAAAAGCAACTGCGAAACCCTTTTTTGTACGATATTTCTTCTGAAAATTGAATCCTGAAATGTTGAATTTTTTGCGCAAATTGCAAATTAAAAAAAAGTTTTTTCTGATGGGAACAACACACATTTAAATTGGAATTTTCTCTGGAAAGTCAACAGTTTAGCTCTCATTTTTCCACACTTTTGATAATGACGCCAAATTCTCTGCGAAACACCGAAAATTGGTTAATTCGAGTAGTATAAAAGAAGTGAAGAAAAGACAATTTTTACATCGAGGGCTTGTCAAGGATGATTTTGGTAAGGATTTATATTTAGCATATGTATTTAATATTTTTTCTTTTCCGGTTTTTGCGGCTCTCTTCTGTGCAGCAATTGCTTACAATCCATTGGAACGATACGAAAACAATTGGTTATCTGCGCATTCTGATCCATTTAACTATCGGTCAAATTTCTTATCTTATGATGAAAACGGTTACAACGATGATGATGATTACTTGGGACCCGCTGAGTTCAAGAGATGGCGACCAAGATGGCCGGGAGGAAGAACAGGACCTCGACCTCCAACAGGACCGAGACCACATCTTCCAAAACCACATCCTCCAACAGGACCGAGACCACATCCTCCAACAGGACCGACACGACATCCTCCAATACGGCGAGAATCATGTGACCCATACCGATGTGTTGCACCAATGATTTGCATGTTTGATAGATGCGTTATAGACCCAATGATTATAATACAATGTGGATTCTACCAATGTAACCCAGATACAGAATATTGTCGTTCAGGATTTTGTATTAAACGCAATCCTGAAAATCAAGAACAAGGTGATGCTGGATCAAATCCTGAATCTGAAACACACTCGGAAAATGAAGTGAATTACTGATTACTTGACATTTCTGTATGCGAATAAATATTGATTATATAATTTTTTTAAATCGTGTGCACTGAACTTGAGTTTCCAACATTTGCAATAATTTTAAAACTGTATTCATTCATTAGGATTCAACTGAAAAAGTACACAAAACTGCATCTGATTTAACTTACCAAATCAAAACAAACCGTTATGGAGAAAAGAAAAACCAGATTCTCAAACTAACTGAAAAAAAACAATCAAACCGACAATTCTAATCAAGCAAGATGTTTGTGTTCATTTGTCGGAATTTTCAATACCTCGAAATATCGATTCGGAGATTGTTGTTAGTTTCGATTACCACATTCTTTTCGTTGATAATGTGGGATTTGTTTCTCTTTGTTTTCTTAATTTCTATGATGCCGACACTCACACACACTGGAAAAATTTTAAAAATTCATTTTCCCGCCGATATATTTGAAAAATTCATTTTCCCCGCCGATATTTCAGTGTGTGTGAGTGCCGGAAGCCGCGTCGCGTGCGTGCGGAGCGGCTGTGAGGCTGAGCAGCCTTCCGAACGCAATGATCAAGAATAATTGAGTTTACAATATCTGGCAATGAATTTCGGATCTACCCAATGATGTTTGAATATGAAGAGTTTCCCACTTTTCTTCGAATTCTATACGGACAGAAACAAGAATATAGAGGTATGGATTCCATGCTGGATAATTTTTTCAAATTTCACATTAATTAAACCTTAAAAAAGAAGGAAAAAAAGTTTTTCTTCAAATAAATTAGTTTTGAGATTTGCAAAAATATTTATCCACCATGTGGAATTGAACCAACAACTCTCTAGATTTTATCAAAATGTAGTCATTTTTATACTCAAACGAACCGGGGTTTTGTGAAAATTTCGAAAAACTGAATGCCATGTCAAAATAGGCAATTTTCTTTTTTTCGAGCAACTTTCTTTAAGTTTTATATTTCGGAATGTAAGGATTACATAATTGCGAGCAAAGAATTATAAGCGTTTCCTTTCCGATGTCTGTGAATTGCCAAAAGTACAGGTAAATATTAAATTATTTTTCATACGAAATGTTTGAATTTGTTTTCAGGCTGAAATAGTGGAAAATATAACAATGGATGAAATCAAACAAGCCTTCGAGGAACCATTTCACTTATGGAAACAGACTGAACAGCTTCTTACGATGAAATTAGAAGATAATGCTGAAACAATTATAAATGAGCTCAAATCGACTGAAAGATGGAAAGAGCATAATGCTTTTATGGACAAATTGAGGATTTCGAGATTATTGGAAGCAATTAAGATTACGAATAAAGCTGCAGATGTTCTTGATTATATGACACGAAAAATAAACGGAGAAAATTAACAATTAGCATAATATTTTTTGTTTAAAATTTACCCTTCTCTATTAATTTTCGTTAAATAATGACAATTGACTATTAATCAACGAAATTGATTAGTTTTGAACAATGTTAAATAAGAACATTTGAAAACTACGTAAATTTCTAGTGTTCACAACGAGAAGGGAAACCAATGAATATGGGGCTCATGAAAGTTTGTTTTCTTTTTCCACATTTCCTTAAAGACAGCATGACACTTGTATGCGTATGCGAATAAATACTGATTATGCTATTTTTGTTTATCGTGTGCACTGAACTTGAGTTTCCAACATTTTCTATAATTTTAAAATGTTATTCTTCAATATTTGTTAGGATTCAACTGAAAAAGTAAACAAAACTGTATCTGATTTAACTTTGTCTGGAATTCATCGTAAAGGAATGGTATTCTTGTGTCTATGAACATAATTGTCACTGTGAGCCGTAATCAAACCGTTATGGAAAAACGAAAAACCAGAATCTCGAACTAATACTGGAAAAAATGGTTTTTTTTCCGGAATTTTCGCTTGAAAATTAAACAGTTTCACTCCCATTTTCTCAACCTATCAAAACTCTCAACAAGGAAATAAAACAATATATAAAGGAAGGCGATGTTGGTAACTTCTTTGCTTTTCAATAATGATTTTAGTAAGGATTTATACACTTTTTTTTTGCATTTTTGAACATTTTTCCAGATTATTGTGGTTATGTTCTGTTCCGCTTTTGCATACGATCCTTTGCAGCCATACGAACACAATCGATTGTCGGAAGTTTCCGATCCATCCAGGCACCAGTCAAATTTTTTGTCATATGATCAAGAAGATAGCATTCACAATGACTACTTGGGACCGATGGAATTCAAGACATTCGGTGATATCAAATGGCCACGGAGACCTACACCTTCATGTGATCCAAACAGATGTCATGCACCTAGAGCTTGCTTCTTCGGCAGATGTATGATTAAGCCACATGATCTATGCTTGTGCAATCCAAGTACAGAATATTGCGTGTTGGGTGCTTGCCTTCAAAAAAGAAAAGAAGTGTGGGAAATTTGAGAATAAAATCACAATTTGACATTTTTGTTAATGAATAAATATTAGACAATGCAATTATTTGGTTTTTTCTCTGTTTTTAATGGACCTACCCAGAAACTAAAAACGACGCAAAAAATTCAATACAGAAACGTGAAAAAAATTTAAGAGTCGATGTCTCAGAAAGTCGAACATACTGTGGCACAGTTGCATCAACGTGAAGCTAGGATCTTGATATTTTGCATGGAGGGTACCTAGGCCCCCCTTAGAAAAAAAATACATAATTTATTTGGCCACGCCCCCTTTGACCTAGTGAAAAAAATCCGGGTGGTCCCAAAATCGAAATTTTTAGTTTTAAAGATAAAGTCAAAATCTCATCGGGAATGGATTAGCCGCACATTTTTGAGTATTTTTCATGTTGACACCTAATTTCCAGCTCGTCGGCATCATGCCGAAATTTTTATTTTTCTGAAAAAATGGTCCAAATTTTCCAGTTTTTCCCATTTTTCGATATGATGAAGTACTTGGCCCCGAATGGAAATATGGAAATTTTTAATCCTTATGATGTTTCTCATCAAATTCCATGTTGATTGAGCGGAATCCCTGTAACCTTTTTGGGGTTTCAGGGCAAAATAGGCGAGATTTTAGCAAAATTCCAAAGGGTCCCCCCCATGGAATAAAAAATCGAAAATTTTAAAATCTCCCCATATTATCAGAGGGACTCTTACTAATAAATATCTACTCTTTCCCAAAATATTAGCCATCATGTGGACCTATGGGCCGCGTGGCAACAGCTCAAAGAACCTTCAGTCCCATACACAGCAAACTGTTGCCTGTATTGGAAATCGCGATATTTAATGAAGGTTTTTTGAGCTGTTGCCACGCGGCCCATAGGTCCACAAGATGGCTAATATTTTGGGAAACACTAAATATTTATTAGTAAGAGTCCCTCTGATAATATGGGCAAATTCTAAAATTTTAAAATTTTTTTGCAAACTTTTTCCATAGGGGGGACCCTTTGGAATTTTGCTAAAATCTCGCCTATTTTGCCCTGAAACCCCAAAAAGGTTACAGGGATTCCGCTAAATCAACATGGAATTTGATGAGAAACATCATAAGGATTAAAAATTTCCATATTTCCATTCGGGGCCAAGTACTTCATCATATCGAAAAATGGGAAAAACTGGAAAATTTGGACCACTTTTTGAGAAAAATCAAATTTTCGGCATGATGCCGACAAGCTCGAAGTTAGGTGTCAACATGAAAAATACTCAAAAATGTACGGGTAATCGATTACCGAAGAGATTTTGACTTTATCTTTAAAACTAAAAATTTCGATTTTGGGACCCCCCGGATTTTTTTCACTAGGTCAAAGGGGGCGTGGCCAAATAAATTATGTATTTTTTTTCTAAAGGGGGCCTAGGTATCCTCCATGCAAAATATCAAGATCCTAGCTTCACGTTGGTGCAACTGTGCCATAGCCAATAGGCCTGATGTCGAAAATCTCAGACATCGACTATTAATTGAAACTATTCAGATTCAGAAAACTTGTTTTTTTCTTTTCTTTCCCTTTTCTGCATTGAATTTCTTGCTATTTTTTGCTAGTTTTTAGTTTCTGGATAGGTCCATAACAAAAATTCAATTCAGAAACGTTTAAAAAACTATTTTTTTACAAGATTTCACATTTCTACATTGTTTTTATTTTCTGAATCGATCCATAAGAAAAGGAAAAGATGATGAGAATTCAGGACGTGAATATTCATCAAAATTCGGTTTAGCAATTCCGAGGTAGTCCTGCAGGACATGTCAATCACGAAATATGTAAATATGTGCTCTGAGATACGCAAAGCGAGTTTCTAGACTGGATAGCAAAAACATTTGTGTTTGGGTACTTGAAAGTTTTTTTTTCATGTATGTTCCGGTGAATAGATCAATCAATAAAAAGAACTAACAATATTTTAAACATTTATAACTTCAATTTTTAATTATTATTGGACGAGAGACACATTTTCCTCTCTTGCACACCTTTTTTTTACCGCATACCATTGAATGGCACCTAGGATGTGGAACTCTTTCGAAGGCTGAAGGTTTAGATTCAAAAATTCTTGCAGTTGGTTTTTGTCTCCTAACAAGGTCGTCGTTCTTAATGGAAGGTGAAACAATTGATGGGTAGGTTGAGCCGTATACCACTGAACCATGAGCAAGTGCAGCACAGAGGATAGTAAAGAAAACCTGAATAATTTAGAAATCCTTTCAAAAAATGAGCTGTGGAAGTGTTTACCAAATTCATCCTTGTTTGGAAATTGTCATGGAAGTTGTTTCTACACAGCCGCTTTAATACTTTTTGATTTATTATTTTTGTGGGATAGTTCTGTAATGTGTGCAGAAATTTCAGGGAAAATGACAATGTGAAATAAATTTTTTATTACCTGTATTCATGAAGGATTGGGAACATTCAGTAGGAATTTCAGAAAAATACGCATCAGAAAAATATGTATATTGATCACATTAAGGGTGGGTCATAAGAAAATGGAAACAATTCAAGAATATTGATATCACCTTGTCGAACATATCACCTCGTCGTAACATCACAATTGTACTTAAATAGTACAAACAAAATCTTGGAAATGTATTTCATTTTATCTAGACCAATTGTGTCTCGATATTTCGCACTGAAACCAAAATTAGGTCAATTCAAAGTGTCCAAATTGTGGTTCATCCAAACATTATTTAAAAATTTCAGTCAATTATCCCTCGTATAAAATGCCATTGTGTTGGTGTCATTTTCTATTTTCAACAAATACTTTCTTCCACATTTCACAATTTCCCTAGGATTTATCGATAAAAAAAAACTAATTTTTTATCAATCGAATGTTGTCGGAGAAAACCGAACAGCCTTGACCCCACCGATGCTTTTCCTTTTTCTCGATCTTCTCGTTTTTCCCGACTTTCTTTTTGAAAAAAAAAACGGAATAGTGATTCTTCAATGACGAACGTCAGCTGATTTTTTCTAATAATAATAATACCACCATAAAAGACAGAACAATTCTGATTGTTGGTATTTAGGTCACTGATGGATTTTGACAATAAGAAATTGGAAGAGGCAAGAAAACAAAAAATCCGATGGGAGTCTTGGAAGCGCGATGAATTGGAGGCCAAGCAACGAGGATTGGAATTCAAAATGTATTGGGAGAAGAGGCATAAGGAGGATCGAGATTTGTGGAGACTTAAAGTAAGAAATGTTACGGTTTTCAGAATGATTTACATCATTGGTAATTTGGTGCAGAAACTGTAGAAAAATACTTTTAAAAAAATAGATAACAATTATTTTTTCAACATTTTCTGCACGCGTTTTCCCCATCCCTGATTGACACCATGCCTTCTTTTCCAAAGATTCCCCCCAAAAACAAAAAACTGTAGTTCTTGACGATTTCATCATCAACTTTCAAGATGACAAACAATGGTTTATGTCCCTGTAAACTATTGGTGTTGTTATTTTATGAACGCTAACTATGCGTGCGCCGCCATGTCCGAGTCATGAGGGGATGTTCGAAACCGGAAAACCAAATCATATGGTTTTGAATCGAATAGATTCGAAATAACCAAAAATCAACGGATCTTCGATTTTTTTTGTCTTGTCTATAGGTAAACGAATTTTCCAGGATTTTGCCAACGCCGTCGACAAAATGAGCCGCGCTGGTTATAAAGGGAAACACGGTGAATTCGAAGTGCCGTCTGAAAGATTCGAAGAACTCAATGCACTTTATATGCAGGCCACTGTTGGAGATTACGGTAGGGTTGATTTCAAAATAGAATAGTTTGAAAGATGTGAGGGGGGGGGGGGGGGGGGGGGGTAAATTGGAACACATGTCATTTGATTAATCTTCCATTCAACAAAAACAATGAGAAATGCGGAACTTTTGAAAAGAAAAGTCTGTGGATGGTGGTACAAGATGGTTTGAACTTTGAAAGACCAGTGGAATTTTTGTGAAAAACATGGTAGAAGGGTATCGAGCAATACTAGGAAAAGTTAGCTACCCTTATTCTACACCACTGTTTTGATTGCCTGGTTTGATGTAGGGATTCTCAAGATTCTTGAATAAGAAAGATTTCAGACACTCTTTATATTCATATTACAAACAAAATACTATATTTTCAGATGGAAATACTGCACTGAAATGCAGTCAACTTTGGAAGAAACTCAATGGAAAAACACAAGTCGAGTCTATTCGAGAGTTTATCAAATTGACCAACATCACATTGACCAAATATGGATGGAATCCGCCACCAGGATGGGTTTAAATTTTTAAATTTTCCCTTCACAGATTAATAAATAATTTTGCTTTTCTACATCTAAAAATATTCTTTCAAGTAAAATCCAAGTACTGTACTTGTGCCTTGCATCCAGTAGCCCTTCAGTTTTTTCGTTGAAAATCGGTAATTTCGCAGTAATCGTGACACATTGTTTTTGTAACAGAAAATTCATTTATTGCCAGAAAGGAAAAACCCAAAACCGAAATACAAATACACGAATAGTCTCGACCACACAAAATAAAAAATAAAAACAAAGCATTCAACCCTGAAGCAATCCAAAAAATGAAGACTATATAAAACGGTTACAAATTTTTTGTTTTTTTTTGGTTTCATCAGAAATATGATAATTTTCTAAGGATGTGAGGAGGGTTGAGATCAAAGATGTTAACAATAAAGGGGGGTTGGGAAAGAGAGAGAAAGAGAGAGAAGAAAAAAAAACAAAAATGGGTATTAAAAGCTTTTTAAATAGATTTGTTTACGATAGATTTTCCTATTCTAAATACAGAATGATTGATGTTTTGCATAGAGCTCTGTCCGGCATGCTCGAATTTTTCTCGAAGTGTTCGGGTCAAATCATCAGTAGAACATGAATAAATATGAAATGAACACTCGTTTCAATTATTTTGTTTATCGAAAAAATTCCGTGTCTAGACTCATTTAGCGATAAAAACTGAGAGTTTGATGAGGAGCAGTAGGTCGCTGGTTTTTTGGAGGCACTTGGAATGGAATGCTTCATACAGAAAAAAAGTCATGAGGTGAACTATTGGGGGGGAGAAACCGTGTTGAAATTATAATTACAAGAATGGAATTGTTTTCCATTCAAATAAATAGGCATTGGGAATCGAGTGTCTTAAACAAGCGTCAAGTATTGCACGCGTACAGGAGATTTTTAAAGATTTTGTACCTAAAAAAGAGTTACTGATATTTGATGGGTCCGAAAAATACACACAAAAGGTGGTTATCTAGGTGAAACCCCTAACAAAGAAAAAAAAATGAAATGCTAAACCTTGTCAACTACTTTACAAAAGAATTAGTTTTCGTACTTGGAGAAGAAATTGTCGAAGAATTTGTCGTCAAAGTATGAAGGACCTGTAATATGTGATAATTTTCAGCGTATGCTTTCAAATAAAAACATACCAAGAATACTTGGTTGGTGCTTTTTCTGTTGATGCTCTGCATGACGGAGCATTCGTCGAATTGAAGACTTGTTATTACCAGTGAAGCTGTTGATTTCGCTTCGAACGCCTGTGTATTCTTTATCGATTGCCTCGTGTGGAGTGTATTGACTGCTGGCACGATACATGTGAAGACCGGCAAGGAAGTTGCAAACAACATCAGCTGGAAATTTTTTTTTGAAATATAAAATTTGAACTTTTTTTGACTTTTGCAAAAGTTTTGAAATTTGATAAAAACAATCAGTTTCCGGAGTTTTTCGAAACAACTTGAGAAGTCGTTATTGTTACTATTTACCCAATTCAAAGGAATTCTCAGCAGGTACCAAAAATTCATGAAAACTTCATCATTTTTATTGTAAATCTCGTCTAAATGATAGTATTGGGTGTGGCTTGCAGATTACAACAATATCAATATCTTTTGATAATAAATACAATCTGGTTCCAAAACTTGAAGATAGATCTTTTGTTCTAACCATTAACTAATCTATCACGTATAAAGATTATATTTAAGAACAAATTTCTCAAACCAAAAACTTACAATATTTCTTTGCTTCAGAAGATGTGAAATGTAACTGTTTTTTAAGCTTCTCTTCTGTATTCACCTTGAGTCGATCATTACTTGAAGAACATTTTGGAATTCGGAAGAAATCTGCAAATTCGTGATTTTCGTTTTCATTGGCCTAAATGACACTGGTCTTTTTGAAAAATCATTTGGGTGAAAATCTTGAAAGTGGTATATTTAACTACAAGGCCGTCTACAGTATGGCAGGCCGTTATCTTACATTTTTTTGTGACGTGGGTGGTTTGAGTTAAGATAAAAAAAAGAAAAGGGAGAAAATAAAAAAAGGGAGTTTAAAAAATTGTTTATTTTTCAGTTCACAGTTACTTTGGAACAGGTTTCTTAATGATAGGTTCGCATCAGGATCTTCTTTGATCATACAATAATCACATGGAACAGAGAAAGTATTGTTTATTGCTTTTCACTCGAATTTATAAACAAAAACTCACCTTTTTTCAAGCGTTTTACCGTTCGAAAACTTGACATTGGACTGACACCGTCTAAACTATTAATCTTTATATTTTGATTGTTGTAATTATAAAACTTACTATTACTATGCGTCATTGGTGATCCATTATTATAATCCTCAACAATTTCCGACATCAACCAAACGAAGAGACAGAAATTCGATGGTCCAGCAAGATTCCAATTAAATCCGCATTTGTCATCAACATCCAATTGAACTTGATCCAAAGGTACATTCTTGTAATATGGATACATAAGTGCATCCTCTTTTCGAGAATGTGATAATCCAAGAGTATGTCCGATTTCATGGGCCAAAACGTATGGGAAGAATCGATTGCCATTTCCATTGTTGACAGCGACTGCGTCAACATCCCATGTTTCAGCGTCGTCGAAATGAATGTCACCGTTCAGTGGGAATTCGTAGCCTGGGAAGAACGTATGCGCAAGAACATTTTCCTTTTGCATGTTTGAGTTTACGTTGCCATTGGCACCGTCGAACTGGAAAGTAATTCAAAATAATAAGGTGTAACAGTAACATTTGGAACTTTTGAAAAACTATAAACCAGTTTGCGAGTGCATTGGGTACACATAAACCATCGGATAGTCATATTTCTCTTAAAGATAAGGGCACGTTTTATTTAATTAAAACAAAAAAAAAATATATATATAATCCCCGGGAGTGTTGTATTCTTGTTTTCATGAACGTATAATGTTAAAGGCCGGTTTTATTTCAGTTTTTGTCAAATTTCAGAATTTTTTTCCAAATCAGCAAAAGCTAGATAAAAAATGAAATATCTAATGTGGATTAACTCTCAACTTGTCTACAAATTTGAAAAATTCTAAGAGCCGATCAACTTACAGGATAATTGTCCCCGTGTGATCCTTCAGCCCATTTGATATTGATATGTGCTTCATCTTCTGACCCTGCTTCAACGAAATTGAGATTAACCTGAAATTACAAATAAGTTAAAATACAGATACTCTCAAAAATTCAACCAACTTTTCTCTCATCCCTGATATGAACTTGATTCGACCACAAATCAAATGCTTTTTTCACAATTTGCCGAACAGTTTTCTTGTCAAGATCTGGTGTATAATATGAAATGAACCATTTCAAAGTCAATGTATTCCCATTCGTAAAATGATCCCACTTTGATTGTCTTGACAAACTATAACGTTTCGAGCGTTTCCCTTTGGTTCTAACATCCGGTTGAACGCATCTCGGTCTCGAAGCCGCTGCCACAGTCTCCTTGTCAATTTTGCCGGTTCGCTCGACACCAAGAACGTGTTGGAATTGTTTGAGCGCTTCGGTGAACTCGTGAAGTGTCGGATTACTTCTCAGATATCCATAACTGTCAAGTTGTCTCTGTAATTTTTATATTTTTGTGATTTATATTCATATCGTCGTCCTTTTCATACACCCGAAAATTATGTAATTTATCATTCATATCGGCGCCCGAAAGGAGAAAATATCTAGGACGTTTTTCGCACGCTATTCCTTTTTTTTTCGTGAAATTGATTTAATGGAAAATAAGTTGATCTCAAAAAATGGAAGTTCGAAAACGGGGAACAAAGTCCTAACAATAGATAGTTGAACTTGAAATCAAAGAAATCAATGAAAAAAGAAAGCACTTCGAACGTTCATAATTCGGCTAGAGCCTCTAGTTGATTGGATTTATTCTGCAGTTGCTTTTTGCAAGGAAACTTTTAAATTTTCGAAAAAAATGTAATCCTTAGAGAACAGGAAAAAATAGTAATAACTGTCAAGCACAAAAATTTGTGCCTCATTTTTTGTGACACACTGTCTTTAAGAAAATACGCGTCACAAAGGATTTCTACGAAACCACCTCAACCTAGTCAAGAAAATCCAAATCTCGACATCAAGAAAACAATCTTTTGAAATTTCAAAGAGCGAGTAAAAACTAAGAAAAACTTTCAATTTCATTTCAACCACTCAGACCAGATAAAAATCTTCAGACATCCCCTCATAGATTTTTTTCAACTTTTCCCATGACCCCGACCTGATTTCAGTAATCTATTCGATTTACGCTTTTTTTCTAGATTTCAACATTTTTATTGATCGGAGATGTGCCCGCCCGTCCCAAATTCGTCTCACAGATCATCATTGTGATGATCGTCCATCATTTGGGTTCTATTATCAAATATTTTTCTTCTTGTGTTGGAAAAAAACGAGTGATTTGTCTTCCAAGTTTTGTTTCAAAAAAGTTCTTCATCATTGGTCGATTTTGTTTCCGCCGATCGAAACACAAATATAAGGTAGAAGGAAATGAATCCACCTTCCGAAGCAGGAAAAAGTTTTCTAGTTAGTTTCGGGGAACAGAAAACAGTGATTGGATGTGTCTTGGTCAGACTAGAAACAAATAAGTTATTAGGTAAATAAATAACAATATCAAGAAATCAAGGGTAGTAGGGGGAGGGCGGCGATATGGCCATTTTTCATAGGAACTTATTGTTAAGAGTTTGAAATTCATTTTAAAAACAATAATAGACAGTTAATTAATACATTTCAAATTCTAATCATATCATATTTTAATTTTATTTTAATTTTACCTTCTACCTCCTAATTTTAATAATTTTAAAGAATCATATACAAGACTTTTGAGATCGAAGCTGGATTCGGAAGAATACTTTTATTTCCAACGCTGTTGAAAAATTTGAAATTTTTTTTTAAACTGAGCATCAAGTTAATTGCTCGTTCGTCGGACAAGTTAAGATAACATGGTTTCTAAAGGTTCTAAAAAAAAATGCTATCAATTTAAACTGTTGCCATTCTCAACACTACACAATAGTTCTTTCTGAATTTAAAAAGAACCCTCGCCTCCATCACTGCGTCTCTGGCCATCTCTCGCCACCACGCCTGCCTCTCCAATTTTTTCATCTTTTTTTAAAGGCCTCCCATATGGGCGACGTGCGTCCGTCCGCCCGTCCACAATGGCATGTATAGGTAGGAGGTCGAAAGCAACCAAAAAAAAAACGGGGCAAAATTTGGAGTTGAAAAGTTTGAGATAAAAAAAGATAGGGAAAAAGTGTGGCGTTGTAAAAAAAAAGGAACTATGGGAGGTGTACGGGAGGGTGGTGACGAACAAAGTAAATGTATATTTGTCGACGCTTTTTTTGCAGTTTTTGAGTTCAAAATGTGTTCGGAAAAAAAAGTTTTGAATTGTATAGTTTTATCAGTAGTGGTTTGATAATTTCTTATCTTTCTTTGAAAATAAAGAACGCATTAGAATTATGAATGGTAAGATTAGCATTTTTCAAAAAATTCCAAACTTTCTGATTTATGAAAAAGGAGTCTAGATAGTCAGAAAATTTTTTTAAAAATCATGGAAAATGTCAAAAACTTGAAATTAAAAAATTTTGCAAAAAATTTACTAGTGCTAGACAAAAGTGGGATACTCCCATTTTTGCACACTATATCGCTAAAACTGGGATTTTTTAGTGGAATAGTGTGACGTTGGCTTTGCAACACTGTTTCACGAAACGGCAACATTTTGAAAAATAGCGTTCAAAAATGAGAGACTTGGGATATACCCGTGTGTTTCGCCGAAACGAATTGCTGGGAAGTTGAGGAACATAACGGACAAATTATGAAAAAATTAGGCCAATTTTTAACAGCCCCCTAAATGAGACGTTGTCCTTTTTTTGGGATATTTGTTGAAACCGTCTAAGAACAAGGATACCGAAAACATTCAATCTCTACTCGAAAAAAGGAAGAAAATTCAGTTCACTAAAGCTACAGTAACCAACATGTACACTCAATTTTTCGTGTTATTTTTGTACCAGCTTCATTTTTAACACAAAAACAACGAAATTAGAGACAGTAACTCATTTAAAATAGATTAATCTGACGGCAGAAAGTTGAAATCCGTATATGGAAGTATATAAATAATTATGTTGCATTTCCGACAGTTGCAGATTTTTCTATTTTTCTTAGGTTTTTTAATTTATTAAATTTCGAAAGTTGAATTTTATGATAATGAAAAAATAAACTTCAAAAATAAGTGACCTCTGTTTTTTAAAGCTACAGTAACACAGAGCCCCGAAAGACCCTCTTTCTATTTTAATTTTTGAAGTTTCCTGTTTCACATAAAAAGTAGAGGAAATTTTGAAAAATTAAGTGGCCGTGTGAACCCGACGTCTAAAAAATTTTGTGGTACAATAATCGATTTTTTCTTTCTTTTTTGTCTTTTTTTATCGTAGATTAACCGTGGTTTCAACTAACTAAATGGGTGGCAAAAAGGCAATCGTTGAAAAAGGGAAGTATCAAACAATTTCATCGCTAACCGAAAAGTGATAGAATTGATCACTTTTTTGGTAGAAAAAATGGAAAATTATCACGTTTACAGCTTTAAAGAAATGTCTTCTTACCCTGATAAAACCAAAATCTTCATGAATTGTTAATTCATTCATTTGTTCGTTGCTGATCTTATTTTCGTCTTCTTCCTCGTTGCTCGGCATGCTTGTTTCCATACTATCATCTGATTTAAGTGGTGCACATTCGCCTACAGTAATCATATGAAGAATAGTAAAAATATAAATAAATAATAATAAATAGTGCTTCGATCCTCCTTTAATATTAGTGGTGGGTTGTGTGGTGCATACTAACCGATTTAACATTTTTATTATATTTTATTTCCGATTAAAGTCGAAAATAAAATATGTTGTTATTGGTAGTAGATGTGGGGGTGACGGCAATGTTGAAGGGTTGTGCTGATCCACAGAAAACTTTCAAAGTTCTTGAGGATGGTTTTTTTCGGGCTCTGGTGATTGATTGTGATTATAATTCAAAGAGAGGAAAGGTATAAAAAATATATAACTCTCTCTTTCTCAATTAAAAAAAACCGCACAAAGCACCCCTACAGCCGACAGCCGAAAAGCAAGACGAGTGCGTCGATCGGACAGCCGTCTGCAGTCAAAAAATGGGCGGAGCATAAAGATGATGCATTTGAGGCGGACGGAGTAGCGCGGTTCGGTGTGGACAATCTATGCCGTTTTTTGTTTCGTCTTTTTTTTTTGATTTCGCTTTGGTGGTAAAGATTAGGGTTATGAATGATGGGAACCAAGTGGAAGGTGCTCAAGGGGGAGAGAATCCTAAAAAATTGGCAGTGTTGGATGTGGTTGGTCATGGTTTCAGACAGGATTATAAAATATGGAGTCACTGCAATATCCAAAAACGACCTGAAAAATGAATTTCCGCCACTTTTCAAAGAACTTCCTGAAATTTTTTTTTCAAAATAAAATCATGGAATTGACTTATTAGAGGCAATCAAAATTCAGTTTTTTATAGCTCGTTTTGTTCATTTCCTTTTTACTCATCCAATAGAAGTTAATAGCAAAATTTCTGTCTCAAATGAACCAAATTAGATTAAAGATGGTTCAAAATATCAAAAATATAAACCTAATTCGCGCGCTATGGCCAATCATCACTGATTTTTGTGCTTAGTTTGACGCAAAATGTTTTTTGAGATGCAAGCCAAATATTATTGTTTTTCCTAAAATTCAGACCACGTTTAAATTTCATAAAAAACAAATTATATGGAAAATGAGAACTATTTTCAGTGGAAAAAGTTTCCTTTATTTGAATGCTGTAAAAATACTTACGAACTGAACATGTTTTACCACAATTTCAGCTCTTCAATACAAGAGTTGCAAATTTCGAGTTTCTTTTTAATAATAATTATTACGAATTTATTTGTATTCTTTTTAATAAAAACAAATTCTTTTAAATGTCTCGAAATTAAAATGTTACTTTTGAAAAATGCGAATTAGATTTTGATGAGCTCACAAAAAAGCTAATGCAACCATTTTCACCAGAAAAAAACTAGGAAGTTCAGAAGTTCCTGGGACTAGATCGAATATCATAATTTGTCCAAGTTGAAATAGAGAGCTTAAATTATGCGGTTCCGGCGGGCCATGACCCGGACAGGTAGTATCAATCTGGCATTGTTGTACCCAAGGATCCGCGGTTGGAATCGCTGTCGTCAATGCACAAAATGAACATTCTTTGCTCTCACGGTATCACATTTTTCCCCGGATCGACTACAGTTTCATCACCTTATCTACAGTATATAGTTTTTTTTTCTTCGAACGTTCATGTAGGACGAAACCACACACGAAAAAATGCTGACATTCAGTTTATCATTATTTCGTAGTTTTTAATCTTTTTCGTTCTGGTTTTAAGCTCATTATGCTCAAAATCTAGTTGAGTTATAATTATTAGTTTGATAAGTGAACGGAATTACATTTCAACGCCATTAAAAATGTGTGGGTTCTAATGATTTGTAATCGAAGCGACCGTACTCCAAAGTTCTTCGGAATAAGGAAAACCTATTTCAAAAATCGAATGCTTTTGTCTAAACTTTATGGAAAAAAATAAACTTGGTCTCATTTTTGTGCACAATTGAGAACTTTTGTTAAAGAGAAACAAGAGATAGACAAAACGATCATCACCCCGACGTCGGAATTGCGCGACGCCTAAATTTTCCGAAATTTTATTGCCCTCATCATAATTCTAATGCCAGCCATTGACCCGTCGCGTAGAAAAAGAGTTTTTTTTTATTTTGCGCTATGTGCCTAACAATTGGAATATGAAATACATACAATGTAGGTTTTTTTCGAACTGGAGCGGGGTTAAAGAAAAGACAAAAGAACAATTAGAATATGCGCTTTGGTCGAAAATGGTAACGGTTTTTATCGAGAAATTGCCGAATTTTCAAAAATTGTTACCTTTGTTTCGAATCATTAATGATAAAAGAACGACTAATGCTCGAACATTGTTACATCGCTAATATACATAGATCAATTTAAGAGAAAGGTTCTGGAAAAATAAGAATTTTAAAAAACATAAGCCCGTTTCGAATGAAATAGGAAAAGCCTCATCTTTTGACTCCGCAAGGATTGGCCAATTTTTAACTGGAACCCTGATTTAAAGATTTTCGAAATCTGTTGAAATTTTTGAAAACTGTTTGAAAATCAGGTGGTCATTTTTGGTTTGGAAATCTGAAAGATTGACTAGAAATTTGGAACTGAACAATAGAAGAAATTTCCCATATTTTGTGAATCTACACGTACATGTTTCTTCATTTCTAGTTTGCTCTTTTGTAACCTTTGAAATAATGTCATTCGAAAATCATTTTTGTCACGTTTTCTCACAATGTTACATAACATAAACCATTCAAAAAAAGGGCATGCCGCCAGCCCATTACGAATAAAATAGGAAAAAAAGCCCCATCTTTTGATGCCGCAAAGGTGATGATGACTGGTCAATTTTGTTATTTTAACGTGATTTATGTTTTTTCGTCGTTCACTTCCGCCAGAGACTAAATAAATGCTTTTTGAATTTTTTGTTGATTTTTTATTGGAAGACCTGCTATTACCACTAAAGTTCAAATTTTTTAGCTTTATGTGTATGGTATATTCTAACTAAAATGAGCCTCACCAAATTGCTTATTTTGAATATTCTCGATGTCACACCATTAACATTTCGAAGATCTGATTTTATGAATCATCGATCTCATCATTGGCTTGCATGCCGTTTCATGAAAAACAATGCTAACTTTGAAAACTCAGATTATTCTCTTCAGAAAGCTTTAAAATTTTGTGACGGACATATCTCTCTTGTTCTCAAAAGTTCCGAAGTTTCCAAAATCATAATATCAATGTGGAAAGGAATCAAACAGGAAAAAATAATTAAGAATTCCATTACGAGTCCAATTTTTGCTTTAAACCCTTCTGAAAACGAACTGTTTCAGCTGGCAACTTGCCAAAAATTTACCATTATTATTATTTTCAACCAAAACTATTTATCTGTTTACTACCTTATCTTCTAGACATCTTCAATTTGTTTTTCTTTGTGCATATTTGCGCACTTTCCCGCCATAATCAACAGTACACAAGGGGTCATCGAAGAAATGTTAGCCCGACCAATTGAGACAGGAAGAAATGTCAGAGGAGTGCCAAAAATAATCTTTCGGTGTGGCAAATATAGAGGTCTGAGAGTTTTGAGAGCAGGTACATTTTTTAAATTTTAGAAGCCGGTCAACTCGGCTGGAAATGTTGCGTTTAGTTTGGCTAGATGCAAGTCGATAATAGCCATTCGTCGATAATAGCGCTCCATTGGATATGCGACTTTGGCACTAGTCCAAGAGGGGTTTTTTTGGTCTTTCAAATAAAAGTGGACGAAAATCAATATTTTTTCAAAAATGTATTTCTTTAAATGTATCGTAATTATCTCGAGAAAGCAAAATAGCCATTGTAAATGTCAGGCAAACGAAAACAAATCAGTTTCCAGGATACAAAAAATGATACCCCTGACCTAGAAAATTAAATATCGAAGTCTCGAATTACATTTGCTCTCTTCTGATTTAACGGGATTCTTTACTATTTTTCTGTTTCTGTTTTATTTTCATCTTCTTCACGATATTTGAAAACCAATACAAGCAAAAATTTGTTCGAAATTTCCTTTTCTAGTACACGAAACAGCAGATTTACAAGCGAAGGCGGCGAAATGGCCTAACTGATCGGCCACACGCGAGAGAGCATGCGAATGTGAGTGTTTGCAATTGTTAGGCCATTTCGCCGCCTTAATTTCTAATTTTGTTTTTCGTGTGCTAGAAAAGGATATTTTGAAAACATTTTTGCTTTTATAGATTTTCAAATACTGTAAAGAAGATGAAAATGGAATAGTAACCCAAAACAGTAAAGACTCCCTGTAAAGAAGGTTTCTTCTAAATTTTAACTTCAAAGATGTTGGAGCACGGTCTTTAAGAATTGAAATCATATATCTATATTTTAATTTTTGAAGCTGAAATACTCGCATTAACCGAAAAAAACTCCTAGTTTTCTTTCTACATGTTACAGTACCAAATAAATTCAATTTCACTCTTTCTCTCAGCACGTGAAATGTAAAAAAAAAAAGAAAGATTAGAAATCTTTTTTCGGTTGGTGATTCCCCGTAGATAGGTTCGAACGATTACAATTCTCGAGAAAAACGACGATCAAGAAAGACCCTGCGGTTGGGCCAGTCGATTTTGACGATTCGACATTCCGATAAAATCGGATGTATGAGAATGTATTAAGTGGAGAGGATGAATGGCTGTCAGGTTCGGTGTGTACTTGTCAAGAAAACACAGTCTGAATGTTTGTTGCCAAAATGAAAAAAAAGAGAAGACCTTTTTTCGTTTAGTGTGTTCAATCTTGTGTTGAAAAGTGCATCAATCTACGTAGATGAGAATCATTGAAAAAAAGAAATGCGAAGGGAGAGGGCACGGGAAGGATGCAAACGATACTGCGAAAATGCTGAGATGGATATGGGAAAATGATTTGAAAAACGAACAAGAGTTCTAAAATTGGTGAATTCGAGTAGTTGGAAGAAGCAGGAATGAAGTGCAGAAGCTTAACATGTCTGATTCCAATAAAGTTGATGAAGCATGACCGATAAAGTTAACTTCGAACGATCGGAAACATACAATCGGTGCGGCTTCTGCGACCGAATAAATTTACGTCGAATAATTGAATATAAATTGTGTGTCTTAAAACCTCCTGAAGAACTTAAAATCAGCGTTTCAGTTAATACGATCCAAATCCAAAGCGAAAAATAGAAATTAAAATGGGGGGGGGGGCAGAAGATCGAGAAAACAGTACCACTACGTTGAGGCATTCAAATAAGTGTGTTCCGCGCCTAATGCAGACCGCGTTGCACGATCCGGCGCGCATTCAAATTTTGATTTTTGTATCTTTGCACCGCTGCAATGAGGCGTGTATTTATCGATATTTTTTCGTATAAATAGTCCTAATCGGAGAAAGAAAGAAAGCTCCAATTTTTGAAATTGAAATCTGGTAGGGTCAAATTAACTGAACAGATGTCATTAACACCAAGCGATCATATTTTCATATTTGACTGAACTGTGTGAGCCTAGTTATGATTATTCAAATATTTCATGTCATTATTGTCAAGTTAAATACTCTTGGACAAAGGTTCTTGGTTCGACGGTGTCACTGATAATTTCCTCGTGACGCGACCGCAACGCGTCGCAATAAAGGGAAAATTTAATTTAGTTTAAAAAAAAGATATATATATATATATATATACAGTAGCGGTAAAAAAGAAATACACCTTCAGTATTTCTGTCATAACTCCAGTTGGAATTTTTTGATGAAATTTGAAAATGATATGCAGTATCTGACTGGAATCGAGTTTATCAACTACCATACAAATTTTGCATACCAGAGGACATTTTTGACATTTTTTGTGATTTTTGCGATTTTTCGGGTTTTCCAGACAATACATATTTTTTTCGCGAATTTTTTTCTGCCTGTATTTTCAGCTCAAAATAATAGCAACAACAATACAAAAATTCATTTAAAAACAGAACAAAAGGTAAAAATTGGTTTAAAAAAACAGAAAAAAATGAAGATGAACCTATCATTTTGCTGAGAGGATTAGTCGCAAAAACAAGAAAACAGCATTTTTCCGAATTGCTCAGTGCAATACGGTTTTCGCGTTAGGACCATCTAGAAGTGTTCTGAAAGAGCACTGTAAAATAAAAATATTAATTTTTTCAATAAGGAACTGTTTTAATTGGGTGTCGGGAGGTTCGATATCTAATCGAATTTAGAGCAGTTTGAGAATACTTTATGATATTTTTTGTAGTTGAGAATTTTATTGTGAACTTAATTTGAGAATATTTTATGATAATTTTTGCGATATTTATTTTAATTTTTTATATAATTTTATGTCGGCTCTATGAAAACTGAAGATAGTTTAGTAATTCCCGGGAGTGTTCTGAAACAGCAATGTAAAATAAAATGTTTTGATTTGGCTCAGAGCGACCGCAACATTTATTATTGTAAATGTTGGTGAGGGGAACAGCTTAAAGGTTTAATTACCCAAGTCTGAGGTCCCCAAGCGCCCACACCCAAATTAAGAAGTAATCCCAGAAGGTCCTTTGAAGCCCTGAAAGTTTTTCCTAAAAATGTGTTTTGGTAGACTTTTCAAGATTTTTGAGGTGAACCTATCATTATGCGGTGCACTGTATTCAGAAAAACTGTATCGATGAAAGTTTGAGAGCGAGTCGGAATAAATTTGTAACTACCACTGTCTGAAAAAACGAAAATTCGCAAAAATCACAAAAAATATCAAAATTGTGCTCTGGTATGCAACATTTGTATGGTATTTGAGAATCTCGATTCCAGTCTTGTACTGCATATCATATCCAAATTTCATCAAAAAATTCCAACTGTGCGCCGAGTTATTACAGAAATACTGAAGGTGTATTTCTTTTTGACCGCTACTGCATACTTACTATATTTTCTCTCTATCGAAAATCAGAAAAAAAACACAACTTCGGAGTTTTTTGCACAATATTCTTAAATTGAATTTTTTACATGCCATTTTTCAACAAAGCATAATATTTAATTCTGATATATTTATTTGAAAAAAATTGACAACTGGAAAAAAAAATGAATAAGGCAACATTTTACATCATCACATGGTTCTATATACTTATTATGAACACTTTTGTAACGAAAAACTCATCTCTAACTTATATAAATTTATTTTTTATAGTAATTATTTTGTTTGGCAGTGATTAAATTCACAATCCGAAAATCTGCTTAGGATTGAAAGGCCAGAATTATTGAGCAAAAATCGTTTTGGCTTAAAAAAAAGAAGTGAAAACGGGGCAGGATAATTGTAGCAATTTTGACATCTAGCACCTTTTTGAAAAATACAAAAAAAAAACAAAACTACAGAGCAATATGTGGATGAAAAGCACCGATTTTATGGCAGTGAAAAAAATAGAAAATTAGAAAAATTGAAAGGGGAGATGGTTTTGAGAAATTAACGACCGGATGAATGCTCCTCTTTGTAAGATCGATGGTATTTTTCTTCTACGACTTCGTCTCCTTGGCCGCCTTCTGAAATGTCAAGAATTATTGGATTGATGTCGGGAAATGAAATCAGCTCCCGCAAATGAAATCAGAAAAATGTTCTGCATACAATTTCGAAAAATTACCACGCATGGGTTATAAACGAAATCATTAAAACAATTTTTTAGTTTAATAATACTTACCAACATTACTAGTTGATGTCGAGAACTTCTTCATTCTTTCGATAGTTCTGTCCAATGGTTCCGAAACAATGTCAATAAGCTGATCAGCCCATTGTCCAGATGTATCATCTGAAACTTATCACTTTAATCTTAAATTCTTATTCGATTAATTTCTAGTTGACTCGTGCTAAAAACCATGCTAAAAACAAACTTTTCGACGTCGAACCAGCTGCTACACCACCATTAGCTGGATATCCAACTCTGGCAGCGGATGATGAAGAAGCCGCTCCACCAGCTGCTTGAGCGGAAGATGAACCACTCGTTTGAACATTTCTGGTTGCTGAGGATTGGAATGTGTCTGAAGAAGAGGGAACGTGCTTGATTATAAAGAAATGAATTATTCATTCAAAAATGCGTATTATTCTTATCACACCAAGCAAAGTGGCGAAGTGTTGCCTAATCTAACAATCAATGCTTGACTATAAGTTTTAATACTATGAAATGTATGTATGTACTAATAATCTTGACGAATGAAACAGGAAATTAAAACAAACCATAATCATAATTTGAATATCCTCTTGCTCTTGATTTAACAGTATCATAAGCATTGGTATCCGATGTATAGCCAACACCGGTTGCTGTTCTTGGGGTCGCTCCTCGAATATCTGGCGACCTACTCAACGTGTCTAACTCCTTCTGAAGAGTATGCAACGCATCTCTTCTAGCATGCGGTGTTGATGGACCCGGTCGCGAGCCATCAAGAAGTGTCTGACTAGCATATCTTCTCGGACTTCCAACATCAGATCTTGATCGATAGTTATAGCGTTTCGCGTACGTATCTGTGCCGACTTGTCCTTCTTGTGCGGCTCTTGAAAGATACGACGAGCCGGCGTTAGACATATGATGTCTAGAACGGCTTAATGTTCCGGCGGTTTGAAGATAATTTGTAGATTGATGAATAGCTTCTGAAATTTCGGGTTAAGAAAAAAATATACACACGTTAAAGTAAAATATTGGCGAGCAAGTTTTTTTTTCTGGTTTTCTATATTATTTGCTCAAAAGCATGCGGGTGTTTCACGAAATTCAAGCAAAACATTAAAAAGTACCTCTGTTAGCGGCCAATGCGGAAGCGGACAGAGATCTTCTGTTTCTACTCAAAGAGTTGTATCCTTCTTCAGCATCATATTTCAAGTAATCTCCCGGCTGAAAAATAATGAATTCGACGTTTCAATAAACTCAAACTTACAGTATAGTGTCTTCTCAAAGTACTTCTTCTCGAAGTGCTTCCAAGTTCTTCTAATTCTTGTGCCAACTGTTGTCCAGTTGATGTGAACCCGGCTCCTTCTGGTTGTTGGTTATCTGGAGAACAAAATAATACAAATATTCATGTAATTTTCGTAGTATACACTTACAAACATGATAGATTTTCGTTGAATGAATCTCGTCACCCTTGGTTTTTTCCAAAGAAGTCAATCTCTCTGTCAATTCTGTCAACGATTGTTGCAGCCGTCTTGAATCTTCAAACCGATGTTTATCTCCAATTCTACTGGTAGCTCCTTCCTTGAATCCATCAACATATCCTTGCTTGAACTCCTCCTGTCCACTATATTGCTGATCCAGTCTTTCGATCAATTTTGGTGTGACTCGATCTCCGAAGAGTCCCGCATTTCCATCTTTGTAGCCTTGTACAAATCCAGCAGAGTATCCGGGTCCTGTTCCACGTTGTGCCAAGTTATGCATCGATGTTGACATTCCAGTCATTCCAGCGTCTTTAAGACCCTTGGCGTATCCTTCGTGGAATCTGTCGTCTTTCGTGGAATAATCATCATCCAATCGTCGGCGAGCAGCGTTTGCACTTCCAAGTTTATTGGCATCTTTGTATCCTTTCATGTAACCATCTTCAAAATCTCCATGCGCTGAAAAAAAAACGAATTTGTGACGTTTAACACTGATATTAAAGTTAAATACGTTTTTTTTGTTTTCCAAAAATTTATTTTTTTTAACGCTGTGTGATCATGTACAAATTTCAATTTCCGGATAGTGAATAGAAATTTCAAGTGGCATTCTGTCTTTAACACGATAAAATAATTTTTTGATCGTTATAAGTTTTCTTCATGATCGCTTCAATGACCATCAATCAATTGGGCGTGGTACCCACGACACATTTTTTCCATCATGTATCATTCATTCGAATCAAAACCACACATTGGTCAAATTCATGATCATGAAACACATAAACAAAGTAAACTCACTTCTTCTGTCGATTGCTCCGCGCATCTTATCAAGTCTTCCTTCCAAGTTTTTCAAATTCTCATTGATTCCAACCTTCTCCTCATCTAGCAATGGAACATGTTGTCCATTCGTTACCAATCGACGATGTTCTTTGCTGCTTCGGAAATGGCTGAAAAAATAAAATGAGATTCAGATTATTTCCATTTTATGAATTTTAAGATGAATAATGAATAACATGTTAATTAACAATAAAATAAAAAAAAATACCGACGAATACACCATGGAATACAGCAGCAGAGGAGAGCTAGAAGTAGTGCAAGGAGAAGTGGCAAAAGAAGCCACCACCAAGGCCATGAAGAAGTGAGATATGGAGCACCTGCAATTTGTTGGAAAATGGATATTAGTTGTTAATTGGGGGAAGATAATTGGGGAAATGGGATTCAAATCGTGCAATTATCGAAATCACTCGCGCACACAATCATGCTAAACTGACTCTTTGCAGCAGTACCAGATCAGGCAAATCAAAGATCCGATGATCAACATAGCGGCTAATGGAAGAAGAATCCAATACCAGAAAACTTGGGATAACCACCAACTATTCGTATCTGATGTTATTTATTTTACGATTTAGAAATTTTTTTGTATAATTTTTAAAAATAGATATGAATCATATATGATTTTTTTTTACATAATTGAAAATTTAATTAAATTCAATTATCATTTTTTGAAACGCGCGCCCTCCTATAGATGTTATGTTTAAACGTTTATCAAATCCACAAAAATCCTAAGTATCCCTTTTTTAAAAATAAATTGAACGTTTTTTTAATCCCATATATGGTTCAATCCAAGAAAAAATAGAAAAATATTTTCGTTGTGTTGATATTTGCGTCAGAGCTTAGTTTTAATCTAATATTGAAAAATATTTTTAAAAAATTAGTGTCGGCCGTTTTTTAAACTTAAATTTCATAATTTTCCGAAATTATCAAAATTGTATTTAATTTACATTTAAAGTTTCAAAGACATTTAAAAAAGCAACAAATTTGTCAGAAAGAGTTAAACAATACTTTGAAAAACAATAGTAAATTAAAATTCAATAAATTATGAAATTTATGCTTAAAAAATGTTTCAAATTTCTCAACTAAGGATTTAAACTTTAAAACTAAGAATCAAAACTTTTAAAACTTACCATCTGGATAAACAGCCATTTTTTCTGAATCAATAATACCCGGAAATAGCAGGTGGGACATACAAAAATTAATATAATACTAGTTCTCTCTGTTTTTTTTCGCTTTTTTGGCCACACTGTCAACAACAAATTAAAAGAGAAAATAATCAACCTAGGTGTTGTCTTTGATTTCAAATTTCGGCATATATGAACACAACCACACCCAGAATCAAATTCCCTATTCTCACCATCTCTCTCTCTCTCCCTAACCAACTTTCACCCTCTTTTAGCAGCAAATTCATTTCAATATCAATCATTGTCTTTTTCTCGCCCATTTAGTTTATCAATTTTGGTCTTTTTCAACCTTTTCCCACATACTCATTGCCTCTCTCTCTCACACTCAATCATTTCTCGGTCATGAACTGTTTGTTCAACATACATATATTGACATTTAAGTGTGAGAAGAAAGCATACCTCGAAGCCTTCCGACTAATGGCGCACCGGTCACATTCCAAATCGTGTAAACTTCATAATTATATTTCTTTCCTTTAACCAATGGATAATTCAAATATCCTCCAATCACAGTTCCATCTCCGATTCGAACTGTTCTCGGTTCTGGAAGCGTTTCCAAGTTGAACGAACCAGCAACATAATATGGAATTTGCATCTTATTTGCAGTCACTTTATCAGTCAATTCTGTCCAATTTGTGTCTCCTGGTGGATCTCGTTCATCAACGACAACATAATATCTGGTCACATTGTTATCAGTGGCTGCCGGATTCACATTAACTTCCCAGAATGTTCCAGGAACTCCGATATTATCGACAAAGTATGGTGGTGGGACAATACAACAGTTTCGACGAACAGCGATTGGTTCACTGCTTGTCATTTTCTTTGGAGCCGATTTCCAATGGTTCCATTCTCCATCAACTTTAGCACGAACCTGAAAAAAATAAATATTGATTTTAAATATTCTGGATTTGTTTAATAAAGATGATAATGAAACTAGTATAAATAAAACATAAATTTTGAGAAAAAGTTTCACAAAATATTATATTTTCAGAATTGATAAAACTCAAACCTGGAAGACATATTCCGTTGGATTATGCGGCAAATTGAACACCAAATAGCACAATCTTCCGCATCCATCCTTTGGACAAAGCAACTCCTTCGCTGGTCTCGCTTCTTCCTCAGTCCAAACTCCATCATGTTCCTTCACTCTCAAATATCTGACTTGATAATCCGAAGCCATATTCAATTCAACTGGTTCCCAAGACATCGACACAGCGAAATCAGTTTTGTCGCATTGTTTCAAGTTCTTGACAACGAACCATCCTGGTGGAAGAGTGGCATACGCTCCCCACGCCACTTCATTATGATCCTTTGGTGTCAATGTGACATTGTACACTGTTGATGGATGAAGTCCTCGGATGACATACTCAGTTTCTGTCGATTCAACATCGAATGTTTTGATTTGTTGAAGTCTGACGTTTCCGTAAACTGAGTATAAGGTTCTGGCAGTGAGCTGAAAAAATTATAAATTTAAAATTTAAAAAATATTTGAAAAATCGTACAGTATATCCGGAATGGCTTCGTCCCCAGACTGGTTCCCAAGCGACGTTCAATGTTGTTGGAGTTCTGTTCAACAATCTCAAAATATGACGTTGTCCAGGTGCCAAAGTGCTATACGTTCCCCAAAGAATATATCCATATCCGGAATTTGTTCCAGCTTGGACTGTGATGTTATAAATAGTCTCTGGCATCAATCCTTCAAATTTGATAGAATTTCCAGGATATGGAACGGTATAATTCTTCGATGGACCAGTTTTTCCAGTTATTGGATCGAATGGAGCAATGGTTACACGATGATGAGTGATGAGTTCTCGTTGCTCTGGGTCGAAGATCTCTGGTGGAACCCAGTCGACATGAAGCATTGTTTCCGACTTTTCTATCAAATGCAAGTCTGTTGGAGCTGGCAACCAAGTTAGTAATCCTTCGGCTGAAAATATATTTAAATATGTGTTTTTTCTTGAAATATAAAACTATACCAAAATCTGTTGTAGAGAATACCGAAGAAATGAACCAGAGTCTGTTTCCTTCTGAGCTTCCTTGAACGGTGACGTTGTATTGAGTAACAGAATCCAAGTTACGGAAATGATAATCAGTTGTGTGACCGTTAACTTCGAACTTCTTCGGGTTTTGGTCAAGCTCTGAAGCGACAGAAATGAACAAGTCATATTTGTCAATTTTTTCTCCAATAACTGCAGGTGGTGTCCATTTAACTTTGATATTATCATGTCCAGCTGAAAGAAGCTTGAGACTTCCTCCAAGAAGTTCATTGTCATCATTTCTTGTTGTTGAGAAATAGTCCGATGACCATTCTCCCCAGTTTCCAGATGAAGATTGTCCTTGAACGGCGAATCGATAAGTGGTGGATGGTTGGAGTCCTTTGATGGTTGCGCACAAATTGGCAGATGTGATAATTGGACTTTTGTATCCGGAACATGTTAATTCATCACCGGAGACTTCAACTTCTGTCGGATTTGAATCATCAGCTCTTGGACTGTATCTGATTCTATAAGCGGTCACAATAGCCTTCTCTGGGTATGGAGGCAACCATGTCAACTGAATTTGTGTCGCCTTGGTTTGAACTGCAGTAAGTTCTCGTGGTGGTCCCAATTCGCTTCCAGTTGTTCGGATTTCGAGGGAATCACTCCATGGTCCTGGGCCTTCGGCAGTGTATGCTCGAACCTTAATACGGTACAAGCTTCCTGGTTGAAGTTGATCGATGAGTGTATTTTGTCTAGGTGTGACTCCTTCTCTAGTTCCCTCATTCCATTCATCCAATCCGACTAATTCAAACTCGTATTGTGTAATATTTCCATTCTGTTGCAAGCATTCTGGAGCATCCCATTTGAATCCAAGCTCACTATCCTTTCTTACAGTTGATTGCAAGTTTTGTGGCGGGCCAGTTGGAACATCATTTTGAGTTCTGAATGTTCTGACAGTCTTTGGTGTCACAATTGATGAATGCAACGATGGTGGGCGTCTTGGTGTCACAATAACTTCATAAAGTGAACCAGGTTGCAAGTTCTCCAATGGGATTTGTTTTTCTTGCACATTGAGCATTGTGACTGGCTCTTGAGCTCCAGTTTGAACTTCATTACAGCTTCCCAATTGTTTCAACTTGTAAGTGATATCAACTCCATAATTCCATTTCTGATCCTTATCCGGAAGATCCCAGGTCACTAATGCCTCCCTTGGTCCTTTTGGCTCAACAGTCAAGAAAATCTCTCCAGGAAGTGATTGTGTAGTAATACTGGCCTTATCACTCCATCTTGAAACTTGTGGTTTTCCAGTATCCTCAACAGTCTGTGTACGAATCTTAACATCCCACTTGGTTCCTGGTTGAGTTGGAATGATCAATTCAGACGGCGCATCTGTAGATACAGTCCAGTTTCCACGTGAAGTTGTGTTGACGAAATCGATCAAATATTCAACACTGTCACATCTCCATGTTTCCTCGTTTGGTGGTGTCCATGTAATTTTCAAAGTCTCAAAGTCGACGCTTTCCAATTTGAGATTGGTTGGTGGTTCTTCTGGTTTTCCACATGATGTTGCCTCCTTTGTTTCAGGTCCTGGTGCTCCTCTCTTATCATTCTTTCCAACAACTCTGAGACGGAAGAAGTACAAAGTAGCGGTTTCCAATTGTTTCACAGTGATCTTATAATCTTGACTTCCCTTTCTATGTTTCACTACTCCATTATATTCTTGCCATTCAGCGCCATCATCTTCAGATTTGAATTCAAGAACGTATCCAACGACATGTGCTGCTTGATCTTGTGGAAGTCCTTCCCATTTCAAAGAAATTGAATTTGATGTCTTGTCAGTAACCTCAAGTTCTCTTTCCAAAACTGGAATATTTTGCTGTTGAGTACTTGCTGTCAATTCATCTGACCACTCAGACCAGCCTCCACCCTCAGTGTGTGCGGAAACTTGGATATCATATTCTTGTTCTGGATCCAAGTCACTCAATCTGTAGCAGAGTCGATCCTTTTTGTTTGAATCAGAGCATTCCAATCGATCGGTTTCAACACGAATTTCTCTATAGTTTGCCTCACCGCTTGGTGTGTACCGAACTTTGTAGAAGTCAACATTTCCATGTGGTGGAGTTGGTGGAAGCCATGAAACTTCGATTGCATGTGGGAATGTTCCTTCTTCACGAAGATCTGATGGTGCTGGTGGGTTCGTTGGTTGGGTGGTGAATGGAACAAATTCAGAAAATGGTCCGTCGCCTTCTTTATTGATTGCACGAACACGAATTCTGAAATTATTTCATATTTTTTGAGTATTCATGCTTTAAAAAATAAACTCACTGATATTGCGTGTATGGAATCAATTGATCAAGATTCAATCTTTCCGTTGGATTATGTCCAGTGCTGTTATCACCCCAAACATCCAAACTTTCAAGCTCATATTCATAATCCGTAATTTTACCATTACGAAGTTCGCATTCAGGCTGTCCCCAAGTAACATCAGCACGAGTGGCAGTGATAGATCCAACACGGATGTTTTGTGGTGCGCCAGTTGGAGCAGCTTCTTCAGTGGTTACAGTGACAACAGATGATTGTGGTCCGGCATGTGAAGTATGAGCAATCACATGAATTTCATAAGTAGAATCTGGAAGAAGTCCTTCCAAAGTTTGTTGCTCATTTCTGACATGTTTCTCAATCGGTGTTGAACTTCTTGGTCCACATTCTCCAATCGACTTCAGTTTGTAAACCAAAGTGTATCCAGTGATAACTCCATTTGGATCAGTTGGTGGTCTCCAAGTGACGTCAATTGTTGTTGGTCCTGTTGGTTTTGCGTTCAAGTCGGTTACTGCGCCTGGAGCACCTTCGGATGTGGAAATCTCCAATTCTTTACTCCATTCAGAAGCACCAGCATCATTTTCAGTACGGATTCTAACTTTCCATGGGGTGTTAGATTTCGAGTCGAAAATGTGTTCAATTGATGAGCTTGGAAGATCAATTTGTTTTCTTGAATCAGTTCCATTGACATATTCCAATTTATATCTGATAGCTGAACATCTCCAGGAGTTTTGGTTTGGTGCTTGCCATGAAACTCTGACTTGAACATTTGTTGGTGATGCGAGGTTCAAATTGGTTGGTGGTGAAGTTGGTGCAGCACATCCGGTTCTTCCTTGAGCTTCTGGTGATGGGACTCCGACCCGATTGCGGTTATCAACAACCTAAAAATGAAATTATTGATTGGGAAAACAAAAACGTTTAATATTACCTTAATTCTGATAAAGTAGAGAGTATCAGGATCCAATCCAGTCAATTTCTTGAAATACGATCTCTTGACAGAGTCATGACTAGTGATTCCGCCGATTTCTTGCCAAATTGGTGTATCAGAGTTACGAATCTCAATAATATATCCCTTAATACGATTCTTTGGATCAACGACAGCATTCCATTCAACGTTGAGGGATGTTGGACCATCAGCTGTGACAATTGGAACAGTTCCAACAACTGGGATATTGAATTGGTCAGTGGTGTATCTTGTCCAAATCTCTCTTCCGAATCCTTGTTTAGTTCCAGCGGAAATTGAAATATTGTACGAAGTTTCAGGGTTGAGATCTTCGAACAAATAGGTAAGAGTTGGATGATCGACGAGGAAAGTTCTCTTCTTGTCGTTGATATCATCGAGAGAGACAATTGAAACGCGGTATTGGGTGACATGTCCCTTTGGATCAATTGGTGGGATCCATCTGATATGCAAAGAATGATCAGTCTTCTCAATCAAATGAATTGCTCTTGGTGCATCAGGAAGAACTTGTAAAGTGTTAGCAATCACCAAAGATGACCATGGTCCATAGCTTCCTCCTTCAATTCTGGTCGCAACTTGTACCTTGAATTGTTGTCCAGAATCCAATCCGGTCGCATTGAAACAGAATCGTGGGCTTTCTCCTGGACATTTAAGCAATGGATCCTTGATTCCTTTTTCATTTTCGATCCAATTATCAGTTGGGATTTGTTGATACCTGATCTTATAAGCATCATGTGGTCCATATGGTGGATATGGTGGCAACCATGAAACCATGAAGAAATCGGTTCCTTCTTGCGCAACAACTAAATCTTGTGGTGGAAGTGGAGCATTAGCCTTAGCTGTCATCACAACAAGATTTTCAGTATTCGGTCCTCCTCCAATTGAATTGTATCCTTTCACTCTGAACACATATTTGGTGTATGGTGTGAGTCCATCAATTGTGACATGAAGATCAGAAGTGTTGGCAATTTGTCGTTCCAATTTTGCCCAATCATCTTGTCCCAAGATCTCGTATTCGTAATTGACAATGTGTCCATGTCTTTGTGAACAATCAATTGTCTCCCATTGGAAGGAGAGTGATCGCTCCAAAGCGTATGTAGATTCCAAGTTGAGTGGTGGAGATGACGGAGATTGTTGTTCAGTCGACACTTCCTTCGTTTCTTCAGGTCCGAGTTCTGTGGTTCTCGCACGAACTCTTACTTCATAAAGAGAATATGGAAGTAGTCCAGTGATAGTGTAATCAAGATCCTTATGATTGTAAACAGTGACAAAGTCACGACTAACATCTCTTGGTTCTTCTTCTGGACAGGCGAGACGATGCTTCAAACGGTAAGAAATGTCATATCCAACGATGGTTCCTCTTTGAACAAGTGGTGCAAGCCATTGAACATGAACTTCATTTGGTGAGAGTGGCTTGACGCGAAGATCACGAACTGATCCTGGAGCACCTTGTCTTGTTGTGATACTTTGATCTGGTGACCATTGACTTGATCCAACTTGATTTGTCGATCTCAATTTCACAATCCATCTCTGGTTTGGTTCAGCCGGGAATGTGTATTCAGTTTGATCTCCTGGCACTGTGAGCACCTTTTCTGGTTGATTTCCAATTCTGTAGCTGATTTCAACATTCATCTGGTCACACATCCATGTGTTCTTAGCAGGACGTGCCCATGAGATGCGAACTTCATTGGTTGATGGAGCATCGAGACGAATTCCCTAAAAACATTTTGAATTATTTGTTAGACACTGCAAAAGCATTACCTGTGGTGGTGTAGTTGGTGGCGAGCACTTGGTTCTTGCGCGAACTTCGGGTGAAGGATTGCTTTGCTCATTTTGTTGGGATACCACTCTGACACGAAGTTCGATAACAGCGTTGGTTCGGAGGCCATCAACTGTTGCGGTGTATGTAGTTTGTGATGGATGAGCTGGTACTCTTCTGCTGTGTTGTTGCCAAGCACCACCTTCCAATCTATATTCAACGATGAATCCACCAGCTTCTCTGTTCCTGCTCTCCCACTCGATGGAGACTGAAGTTGGCTCTTCAGCAATAACTCTTGGGGCAACAGCCAACGCTGTCAATGCGGCTGCATCAGTTGTCATTACTGCACTGGTTCCACCGCACATTTCTTTATGTGTGGCTGCTGAAACAGTAACATTGTAGCTTGTTCTTGGTCGAAGATTGTCAATTCTGTATTGATAAGTTGCTCTGTCCACATTGTAGGTCTGAGATCTTTGTGATCCATCTTGAGGCGTGACAACCAATCGGAATGCTGTGACACGATTACGATCATCTGGGCGAACGTCCCATGCAACAGTCAGAGAATTTTCGGTTCCTCCAGTCTTCCTGACGAAGAGAACTTGAACGGCGGAATCAGTGACCTTGGTTCTATCTGGTTGTGAATATGGTCCCCATCCGGCATCCTTAACGTGGGCTGAAACTTGGAAATCGTATGTCTGTTCTGGTCTCAAGTTTTCGATTCTTCCGCAATGTAAACGCGATCCTGGAGGTGTTTGTGGCAAGTTTTGACGCTCGATTTGTCTTTGTTGACATGGTGAAACAGCTGGGAATTGTCTCTCTTGATATTGTTGTGTTCCAGTTGGAGCGTATCTACACTTATACTTATCAACATATCCCGGATTTGGATATGGAGATTGCCAAACGAGTTGAGCATTGTCTGCACCAGTGTGGAGAACCTTTACAAATCCAGGTGCTTGAACATTCTGTTGCCCGGCTGCAGTTTGGAATGGCACTTCGGTTGACCATGGACCAGCTCCGCGAGCAGTGTATGCACGAACTTTGACACTGTATCTTGTCTGTGGTTGAAGGTTTTCGATTCTTGCTCGAGTTCCGCGAATGTTTTCTGTTGTTTTCTGAACAGCTTGTCGACGATCCGCTGGTGTTACTTCATACTCGTATTCGGTGATTTCTCCATTTGTTTGAAGGCACGGTGGAGCTTGCCAAGAAATCGAAACATCAGTTGGACGAATGTCTTCGGAACGAAGGTAGAGTGGGGCACCGGTTGGGACGGATTGATCCGTTTGGATTTCAAGTGAAACTCGTTCTCCAGCTCCAACATTTGATTTCGCAGCAACGCCAACTCTGAAAAGAATGTGTATGCTTTTTAAATATCTCAATAGATTCCTACCTGTATTTGGAGTGTGGATGCAATCCAGTGATAGTGAAATGTGGTCCATTGACTGTAATAGTCCTTGGAGCTTCTTGATTATTATCACAATTTCCTCTGGAAATCAATTGATAAGTCACTTCATACTGTGTTATTCTTCCATTCGGGTTTGCTGGTGCTTGCCAAGAGCATTGCAACGAATCTGGACCAACTGGTTGAACTCTCAAGTTGGCAACTGCTCCAGGAGCAACTCCTTGAGTCTGAGCACTTTCAGCACGCGACCATTGTGTCTCTCCAGCTGGATTTGCAGCTTGGACTTCAAAGTTCCATTGAGTATATGGATCAGAGTCGAACACAACATAATTCTCTCCATTTGTAAGATTTTTGAATCCTTGATTTCTTGGAGTCGAATACTTGACAATATACCAAAGACGATCACAATTCCATTCAGTTTCATGAAGTGGAGCCCATTGGACACGAATCTGAGTTGGTCCCAATGGTGAGACTTGAACATTTGCTGGAGGTCTTCTTGGTGCTTTACATGCAGTTTGAGTCTCTACTTGAACAATTGGAGAAGTGTATGCTGTTCCTCTATTTGGATCTTTTGCAACAATTCGAACTTGATATGTATGTCCACTTGGAAGCTCTCCAAGATCAACAGAATATGGTCGTTGCCATCCGTTGTAAGGAATTGGATTGCGGTGCTGTCTCCACTGAGCATCTCTCGATGATTTCCATTCCAAAACAAACGATTCGATCAAATCGTTGGTATTTTCTTTTGACTTCCAAGAGATGATAGGCTTTCCTTGTCTGTAGTTAACATCTGGCCCAATGAGCAATTCACCACCTAGTGGAGTTTTCGTCTGAGTGGCTGGGGTCCAAGCAGAATGCCCAGCAGAATTAAGAGCACGAATCTTAATCGACCACACTTGATTAGGTGCTGAATTGAAAATATGAGAAGTTTGATGGCTTCCGAGGACAACTGGAGCTTGTCCTCTTGGTTCTTCCGCCTGAATTTCGAATTGAATGTCAGCACATCCCCATGTTGATTGTGGTGGAAGTGCCCATGTTACTTTAACATGACTAGCATCTGGTGAGACGACTTGAAGATGAGATGGAGCGTGGGTTGGTGCTGAAACGAAATATAAGAAATTAAAATTTTTCTGCAAAATAGTAAATCCTCACCACTGCAACTACTCTTTGCACTCGATTGAGGAGAAGTATGCATAACATAGGAATTTCTGTCCAATACTTGTACATGAATAAAATAGCTATGCCCTCTTTGCAATCCGGTCAAAGTTTGAGTATACTCCAAATTGTCACCAGTATATGGAACCAACTGTCCATACGTGTTCCATCCAGAATTTTCCGATCTAAATTGAACATGATATCCGTATACCCCTCTGCCATCTCCTTCACTTCTCCAACGAACAATCAAATCATCATCTTGTGTGGTAACTTGAGGAGTAGAAACAAGTGCTGAAATTTTAATATTTTCTATGAACTGTAAAAATAAATCAAAGGGTTGGTTAGAAATATTGATTTGTCAACGAAAAATTCAATGCGGGGGTATTTTAGGTATCTTCGTATCATAAATATTTAGTTGCATATCTACAAACAAGGAATGAATTATTATTATTTATAGCAATCATGTTTTTAAGATAAAAACGTTTTCTTTTTTTTTATAAGGAGAAGTGTTAGGTTTGTTCGAAAATCAGGAGAAAATAGAGAAGAAGTAGAAAAATCAGGGAACTGAAAAGAAGTAGCACACTCTACACAACCTTCATCGGAAGTCGGCTGCCTGAGGGGCGAATTTGAAAACTGCCCTTTACACCAGAAATCGGTACGCGGGTCGCATACGCTTCGTTTTTGACGAATTGCTGAGATTTGGTTTTATTTGATTTTGGATATTGATATGAAAAACAAATATATTTTTCAAGTTTTATGAAAAAAATAATCTGAAAATTTGTATGATATTTTTCACTTACATTGTTGTGATGATGCGAAAACAGCATCTCTGGATGGTGTTCCAGAACCTGCGATGTTTACTCCACGGACCTGAAAATTATATAATTTGAAGATGAAAGCCTTATTTAATAAAACTTTCAATCGAAAATCTTAGACTCACCTGAACTCTCCAATCTCCTTGAGCAGCTCCAGCAATATCGACGCTTCGGTCAGTTCCTGGAACTCGTTCATTAATCGACTGTCCGTTTTGTTGTCCAGTGATAAAGAAATATGATTGGCATGAGTCGTCATCAAGATTCGCATCCCATGAAACTCTGACCAGTTGATCGGAAACTTTGTCTAGTCTCACATTCTCTGGAGCAGATGGAGTCTGACATTGAACTGAGAAAGAAGTAGATGGCGACGTGGCAATTGTTGAATGGGTTTGATCCAAAGCACGAACTCGAACCAGATAGGTATTTGCCACATTCAATTGTTCCAATGGGATACGGTAATGTGTTTGAGATGGTTCATTAGTCACGAGAGAGCCAGTTTCTTTCCATGCTCTGTCATTTGTTGATCGAATATCCACTTGGAATCCAAGAACAGAGTCTCTGTCTCCAACAACAGACCAATAAGCCACAGTTTTTGACGGAGTTTGCTCAATTCTTGGTTGAGTTATTGTGACACCTCGATTTTCTTGAACATTTCCATCTGAAACAATAATCATATTTTCATTATGATATTAAAAAAGATTATAATTGTACCAAATTGTACCAATGTAAAATGCAACGGATTGCTTGCATCCACACTTTCCCCATCAGTTAGTTCATATGAAATCTATTAATTTTGTTAAAAACATATTATTAGGTGGGTAGTTAGGGTATAAGTTACACTGCTAATATAATGTACTCCTAGAAAAAATCCCTTCAATTGATAGCAATAATCCTGTGGTTCAGCAATCCCCTGCGGACATTGAAAATGCTCGGCTCCGCTGAACAGCCGAGTCCATTTCGTTGCTCCTTTCTCTTTGTAAGAAAGTCTGTAAACATTTTTGGTTTTTGTTAGATGTCTCTGAAAGTTTGTTAAAGACTTGAATTTCCGTATTTTGTGAGAATGTTCGGGGAGTGGTGTCCAGACGAGGTATGAACATGGAGGCGATAAAACTATTCGTAATTTGTAAATATTCAAGGAGTCTGGAAAATTATTAATGACACAATTATCAAAAAAATGTTAGTTAACGAAGAACAAACCTCTGATTTCGTGTTTTGCTTGTCGTTTTGACCGCCTTGAAAGTAATGTTAAAGTGTGATTGTTAGCAAAATCTGTTAATGATTGATTAGATTATAACATCAAAAATTATGTTAATAAAGAAACCAGGTAAAGTTTATAAAATGCAAACCTGTAGTAACGGATGAAGCAACTTCTGAAGTTTCAATAGTCACATCATCGCTCCATTGAGAATGTCCACTGACCGTTCTTGAACGAACTTTGAAATTATAACTGACATTTGAACGAAGGTTTTTCAGAACAACGTATGGGGTGCCAATGTACGATGCTCCGTTTACTGGAACTGGTTGAGATGTTTCATACAAAATGTATTCATATCCGTCAATTGGAGCAATCGCCTCGTCGCATTGTGGTACATTCCATTCGAAACGAATCGATTGAGAATTTATGACAGACGCGCGGATCTTAAATAAAATAATATTTGATTAAAAACCTCAAAATTGATTTTTTTTTAAACTAACATTCTTTGGAACTCCTGCAGAACCAATACACGAATTCTCAGCAGCTTCGCCAACTGTCATTTCCTCAGTCCTTGCAACAACCTTATTCTGTTCATCAATGGCAACAATTCTGACCGAATAATACGGTGCATTCATGTTCGACAGTGCCACCGAATAATCACCGGATCCTTCGGCCACACCTGTTTGTTCGGTCGTTCGCCACGTCGTCTCGTTCGGTAGGCGGTATTCAAGAATGAATTTATGCACTTGAGAGCTTGTTGGCGGCAATTTCCAGTGAACTGAGAAATGCTTTTCACCCTGATCGACGACTTGCGGTTTTTCTTCCCAACTTTCGATTCCGCCTGATGTTGTCAGCGATTCAATTTGATAGATCTGTAAAACGTTTCGAGTGCTTTAAAATATTTCACGATTCCAACTATTTTTTTTATTTTGTACATCAAATTAAAACTAGATTTCAGTAGTGAATCACTAAGTCAAAAAAATCATTGTTAATAAGCTTTTTAAAGATTTTCATGTGAAATTTGCAATTTTAACCAATAACATCATCAATTGAGAATTACTCTTTTTCTGAACTATTTTTCTTGAAATTACAAACTATTTACTCGTTTAAAACAGTTGTATTTTTCATTTAAAAAAAGTGTACATACAACTTAGACTCATAAACCTACATGTCAGCCATAAAAATATCAAACAAACAACGAAAACTAACCTGTTTTGGCTCGTGGTCAACAATCGCAATAACACCAATATTATATTTGGTATTCGGCCTCAATCCAGCAAGAACAAATGAATTAATATTTGGATTAACTCTTCCTCTTTCAACCCTTCTTGAATCATCCCCAACTTCTACCGCTGTTACTTCATATTGTTGCAATCTTGGATCTTCATACGCTTGCCAACTAACTCTCAATTCCGAATCAGTTCTATACAACAATTGAATCTTATCCGAAATCGGCAATGCTGATCCTTTTGTCTTAGTTTCAAGAACTTCCGAATTCCATGGTCCTGCATTCCTATTCCTATCACTTGCTCTAACTTTAACACTATAATATGTTCCTGGAAGTAATCCTGTCACCGAAACTTCTGGATGAGTGACAGTCTGTCGATGAACATCAAATGGCGCAGAAACGCCGGTCAATTCTACTTGATACTCGCCGACTGACCCGCAATCTGGCGCATCCCATTTAATTGCCAACGAATATTGCGCAACTTCTGTCACTTTTGGATATCTTGGCGCCGTGATTTCATCATTTTCACATTTTATCGAAACTATTTCATTATGTGCTCGAATTTCCGGTGTTTCAACGAGAACCTCATTGTTCTCCCCGATCACTTTAATCCTGACAAGGTATGAAATTCCCGTTGGTAGTTTTGGAATCTTAAATTTAAATATTCTAACCAAAACAAATATTTATTTTTCCAACCTGAACCCGATATTGATGATTAGGCCCTTTGTATGGAATAATTCCAGGATGTAACTGCCATTCTCCGCTTTTTTCCGGCCGATATTCAACCAAAAATCCTTTGACTTCCGAATCGGCATGGTCTCCTTTAAAATTATTACCTTCTTAAAAATGTATATGAAAAATATCGGATGAAACCTGTTTGAATTCCTTCCCATTCGACTGTGAGAAGACTATCAGTTCCGCTTTGGCGTTTAACTCTGACATCTAGAAAAAACATGGATTTTTTTCTGGGTTTTCAACATTTTTTTCTTTTTTTATCAATGTTTTAATGAGAACATTTGTAATATTTTACTGTTGATTTTTTTAACCAGAAGAAAACAATTTCCGATTGGTTAAAACAGTATCACGGCATTCCTTATTAACCGGAAGTAAGTTTAAATTTGCAACAAAATTCCGAAATTGGAAAAATTTTATTTCATAGTTTAATTTCATCATCAAATTTTTCAGTGCTCTGATTTTAGCTCTAAATTTTACTTTGAAAAATGCAGAAGAAATTTCATTTTCAACTACAATAATTTTGATTTTGTATTTCACTTTTTCATCAACTTTTCGGATAGGAATATTCTTAATTTTGGAGCCTCGAAATTTTACAACAGAAAATAAATCTACATTTTAAAATACAGTTTTTTGAAGCCACATTATTCAAAATGATATTAAAAAAATAATTAATTAAAATTGACACTCAAAATATGATTTTTTCTGTTTCAAAAAAAGTTATTTTGAAAATGAAATCAGTATTAGTTCATTTTTATCCCTATTATCACTATTAGTTCATTTTTAACAGGTTATTTGAAAAGTTTTGAAAAATCAGGGCTAACCGAGTTTTCAGAAGTAAGAATACGTATTTCCCGTTTTTCGGTATTTTTGTTTTTTCACCGGTTCTTTTAATTTTTCGGGGGATATAGTTGTTAGAACAATGCATTTTAACGTTTTACACTATATCTGAAAGTTTCAGATCGATCGGTTAACTTCGAAAAAAGTTATACTCAAAAAACAAAAAAACTTATGACCGCTTCTGTAGTTCCAGTATAAATATTTTCAAAAAACTGAAACACATCCAAATATTTGAAAAAAAACGTCCAAATATTTTTTCAGACCATTTTATTAACTTCAAAATCATAAACTTACTAGAGTTTAGTGCAACTGTTGATGTATATAAATGTAGGAGCCATATTCCGAGGAGGAGGCTGCCCCTCGAACGGAGACCCATCCTGCAATTATTTTAGATTATTCAAAAAAGTTAAAATTCAAAATTTTCAGAAAAATAGAGGTAATAAACGATAATGTTCGAAAAGTTTCCAAAAAGCATCAATTCATCATCATCAACATGTCACAGGCCGCGGCGGTAGAGAACAACAGATTATGCCGATTTCAAACGCATTTCTATGATTTTTTTTTCCGGCTTTCAAACATTATTGTTTTTTTTTCTACGCTCAGAGATTCAAATATATTTATCGCTGCCTGTGTTCGTTCTCTATTTCTACTTGTTATAAATGAATATGGGGGAGAAATAGTGAAGAGGTTGAAGAGATTTAGAGACAATTATAATTTAAATGAAATTAAAGCTGAAAAAATGGGAACAAAGCGAAATTCGAAATTAAAAACAAATTCTCTTCAGATGAAAAGAAACAAGTATGTTATATTCTCATCATATATAAACCAAAAAGGAAACCAAATGATAATCAAAGATGATGGATAATGATAAAATCAATTATTCCTAATCAAGTCATCTTTTTGGAAGAAGAAATACACATAGAAAACAGAAATCAATCAAAGAAAACCCTTACCAAAAGTTTTACCAAAAATTTCTTATAGAAACAAACTTTTTGGGTGTGGTTTTCCTTCACAGCGATACCTATCTAAATGATCAGTGAACAATGCAAAGCTGTGGATATTTATTATAAAATTACATTTTAGTATAAATGTGGGTGTGACCCTAAAATTGTTCCAAAAAAAAGAAAAAAAAACGGGGGAGAAACGAGATGTTTACCATCGAGAAGATTGAATGAGAAAAAAGTGCGAGGTGACTAATCGACTGTTGATTGAGAAAATAAAAGGGGAACTGCCTACTCGATTAGGTTGGGCCTTAAAGACAGTGTGCAAGGGAATATTAATACGGTTTAATTACCCCAGTTTGAGGTGATTATACCAGTTTCCCTGATGATGGTTTTATAAACCGAAATGTTGGAAAATAAAGATGTTATTCAAATTGTGCAACTAAACCTAGGGTGCATCGTCATCATCCCAATTTACGCTAAATACTAAGTTCTCAAAATTGAGTGCGACACTGTCTTTAGAATCAGGTTTAGAAAACGTTGGATTGTTTTATTTATTTGGTAAACATGGTTTTCTATAAACGGCATGCAACCTTTGAAACTATGAATGCGATAAACAAAAGCATCCCAATATTAACTTTAATTAAAGAAAAATCAATGTTTTGAGAAACATTGGTATGATTAGTTCAAATTGCCAGACTGGAATTTTCGGAACTTTTAATGAAATATATCAGAACAATCGTTTGAGTCATCACAAATGAATTATTTCATCAGAAGACCCACCCATTTTAAAGAAATGATGTCAGGTAGTCGCAAATTCATACTTTTCCAATAACCCGATGTGACAATTAAATAAAAAATATAAAATTTAGCTTCTTAATTAAGGCGATACGGTTCAGGATTCAAAATAACCGGGCTACAATGTTGAGTTCTTTATTTGAAACCAAAATCTCGAACCCGTCTTCAGAAATTCTTCGGAAACGAAAAATTCAAAACCCAATAATTTTCAGTAGAATAAATCCTCAAATAACAGAAAAATGAACATCTCGATTCTCCCCCCCCTACACGAAAACCGTACAGAATAAGCAGTCAGTCAGCCATAAATCGTCGATGGGAAATGTTTAGGAAGGAGGCGACAGCAAAAAAAAAAGTAAGGAATAGGAAGAAGGAGATATCATTTTCTGGGTCTTCGTTCGAAATTCGCTTGTGTGTACGCTTGCGTTTCGCACATTTATTTGTATCAAATAATTGCCTACAAGGTATTCATTCGTCAGGCGTGTATCATTTCAGTTTCTTTTCTTTTATTCTCACTCGCCTCTTTTGAAAGGAGGTACTCGAAAAGTTAACAGTTTGAATTTGCATACAGATTTGCTTTTCTTCTGATTTATTTGTCGGGAAAAAGTCTTCTTTGAATTAAGGGGTGTAATCAGAAGTAATTACAACGAACAATGTTCATTTAGGGATGGAAACTAAATTGTTTTTACATGGTGTTTCAGATTGCGAATTTCTCATCGCTCAGTTCTTCTTCATAAAAATGGGAGAAGGATTCTGAAAGTGAGCAAGGAATAAATGGGAGAAAATATGTAAAATACATCCCAGGCCCTTTTGGGACTCAAATTTTAACAATATTCATTTTAAATTACAAAAGTGTTAAATATTATGAATAAATACCAAAAATGTTCTTAAATAAAATAAGAATTTAAAAAAATAATTATCAAAGTGATTCCGACGCGTCACGGTCTGAATATAGCATAAAAAATAAACGAATTATAAAGGATCGATTAGGTAAAGATATCAGAAACATAATAAATCATTAGCAATCAAGCTTATCAACGTCTATTTCGAAAATTCGAAAAAAAAACGAAAATCATATAGATTTCAAATGAAAACTAGAAAAAAAAATCCCACTGTCTTTAAGAAAATTTTCATGAGTGATAATATCAGAAGAAGTGTATGAAAATCGTTGAAGAATAAATTAAATGTATTTACTATCAATGTTCAAATTTTCATAGAAAAACACCGCCTTTAAACCACATAGCGGCAAGTTCAAAACCATGCCATAAAAATAAATTTTGTCTAATGAACACAATATTTATACAAGCAAAATTTCAACATTTTTTCTCCAAGCCCTCTCTTTTCACACATTCCCCCAAAAATGATCGCTATGTATGTATTTGCCCCCCTTTTCTGATTTCCACCAATTAAAAAGTGATAAGCGGGCAAAAACATCGATGATGATGATGACTGACGATGGGATAAATCAAACCGGGTTCGTAAGCAAGCCAAATGCTTTTTTCAGCAAAAAATGGATGCGAAAAACAATAAGGCAATGATGATTGAGATAGAAAAAAAAAGAAGAGAATGAATGAATGATAGAGAAGAACAAGGTGATGGATTGGATTGATTTGACATTTATTAGGCTGGTCAACCAGTTTCAAATTTGGTTTAGCGATTTTGTTGAACGGAACTCTTAAAGAGTGGGTGTCATTTTGAAAATTTCGTTTTGTTATTTGAGGTTGGCTCACAAATTAAAAAAATGAAATTTAGAAAAACAACATAGCAAAAGATTTAAGTGAGAACGATTAGATAAAAGCGTTTTTGAAATATATTCAAAAATTGTTGTTGTTGTTATCACAACCCAGAGCGACGTTGATCTATATGTGATCTTCTGATTTCAACGTTTCTAAACATCAATGGATATATTTCTCATGCTTTTTCATATGTAAAAAAGAATTATTTATGTCATTGTATATGATTCGACTGAAAATCAAAATTTGCTCAATTGAAAAAAATGACGCTTATTTCATCAACTGGCATACTGTCTTTAAGAGACCACAATAATTGTGAAATAATTGACATATTTATTAGTTACTTATCCCGAAGAACATGAAAAAGAAGGTAGATCTGTATAAATAACGACCTTGTCCTGAGGTAAAAAAACGATAAATAGAGGCAGAAGATAATAAAAATGAGGGTGTGTCAGGACTTGGAAAAATTCGAAAATGAAGAGGTCAATAATAGCAATCAAAATAAATAGTCTAGATTTAAAAAATGGATAAAAAATCTCAAAAAAAAAATTTTTCAAACCGTTTTAGACGATCATATAGAAACACGAGAGAGGGTGGTACAGGTTTTTCGGGTACATTTTCGTTTTGGGCGTGGTTCGTTCTTCTCTATTTTTTCCATCTCCAACCACATCTTCTTCTTCTTTTTCTGAAGAAATAATAGAAATAGAAGAAAAGGAGAAGAATGTGATGGTCTCGGTTTTGTATTATAACATGCCTTTCTGTTTGTATGTGCAATTGGTAAATGGAAGGAGAATAGAAGGAGACGCAAAAAGAATTTAAAAAGTATACATACAAACCTGTTTTAAATAGATTCTTGGGTTTTTCACACACCATTTTTTGATAAGAAACGGATATATTTGGTTGATCTGTTTGAAAACATTTTGGGATCTACACATATTTTCAATTTTTTGGTGCAAAACAACGAATTTGTTGTTTCCTACCTTAAAGACAGTATCCCACTCATTTTTCTTATCATTCAGACTTGTCTCTTTATAATTTCGAAAATTTTTAAACTTCGAACAAATTAAAAAATATTCTCAAATTTGATTTAAATTATTTTTAAGGTTCATTTTAGTTTCTTATTTTTAAACTATATACAAAATTATATATTTTTATTATGCGAGAAAACATATTTGCTCAATCAATCTAATGAGTCTTGGAGTCTTCATTCCTTTTAAGCACAGAATTTTTTTAAGGAAAAATTGAAAATATCGACACCCGATAAAAATAATGAAATCACACAAAAATCCAAATTTAACGAAAAAAAAAAGAATTGTTTAAGAAAATGTACTTGAGAAAAAAAAGTGCGATAGATGTTGGGCAACACAGTACTTCGGCGGCTCTTTCTCTCGAATCCCCCCCGTTTAGTAGAAAGAGTGAGAGCTTCGAAGAAGTGAGCGACCGATAATTCGTAGCGTAAACACTTGTTACACACGATTTTTGTATTGGTGGCAAAAATGCTTGTCAAGAAACTAAACAAGGCTTATATTAAAATGATATTAAAGACATAGAAGGGGAACAGATGTTCGAATGAATGAAGTTTTCGAAAAAGTTTTGAAACAGGTGTTGGATGGAAAAGAAGTATGTTTGTTTTGGAGTAAAAACTTTGGATAAAATAAGAAAGAATAAAAATAAAAATGAAGAAACAGATGATGTTAAAAGGGGGTGGGATTGTTGATCAACGATTGCTAAAGGGATGCTTGTAAGAGGTGCGCAATAAATATTTCAACATAATTATCATTAATTAATTATGAAGATTGATATGATTTAAACAAGTTTTGAAAAAAAACTTGGATTTGGCCTTCATTCAAAAATTATGTAATACATGCTTTCCTTGGAATTGAATTAAAGATATTGTTTTGAAAAAAAAAACAAGGTTAACTTTCTCATCAATTCTATTGCTTAGTTGTGTGTTGTATTGCTTTAGAAATATTTTTTGCAATATAAACAGAAGGAACCATAAATTAAGTATCATAAACATCCTTTTTTATATGAACAAAAATAACATCCTTTTTTAAGATGAAGTTTTCTCAAGGTTCCCTCATCTCCTCATGTCAACCAATGTTGATTTAAGTTTCTGTCATCAAATATGAGTTTCTCGAATTACAAATTGAATCGTTTATGAACCTACAAAGGTTCTGTTTAAACACGGGTTAAGCTAAAATCTAAAGTTTTTAAATCCAGTGGTGTGACATTCGATTTGATCGAAGAATATTGACTTATCTCAGGAAAAGCGATGCACCGGTGCAGTCCCAGTTTGTACGGGACTGCACCAAATTTTGTCCGGGACTGCACTGCACCTTCATTTTTCCGAGACAGTCCCGGACAAAAATGGTTCAAAATTCTCGGGAAAAGCGATGCACCGGCGCAGTCCCATTTTGTTTGGGACTGCACCAAAATTTGTCCTGGACTGCACCGCACCTTAATTTTTTCGGGACAGTCCCGGACAAAAATGGTTCAAAATTATCAGGTAAAGCGATGCACTGGTGCAGTCCAATTTTATATGGGGATGTATCAAACTTTGTTCCAATTATTCCGGACAAAGAAGAGTGCGAAGTGCAAGAACAACAAAATTCGAAAACAAAACTGAAAATTGGTTTAATTCGAGCTTTTTTTGCGAACGCAGATGTAATGTTTTTATCTAGAAATTTCCACGAACCAAATTTGCTGAAATTTTGGCACTTCAAGACGTAATGGTTTATTTGTGATTGCCTAAAATTTTTACCTAGTTAGCTCTTCAGTTAAATTTTTTTTGTATTTCTTAAATTTTTTAAATAATTTTTTGAACTCGAAAACTAATTATCGAGAATGAGACTTGGAGCCACGTGCTACTTTGCAGTTTTTGAAAGCAGTTCCTTTATCAGCGTAAAATTACATCTCAAATGAGCTATGACTCATTTAAAAATACCAGAAACGATTCAGGCACTACCCGCTCTGAGTTTCTCTTCAAAAATCTTAATGAAAGCAACGGAAATTTTTTTGTATATGTTATTTGTGAATATCAATTTCAGTTTTGAAGATTTACACAATTATCGAAGATAGAGACTTATTCACTGTCCCCTTGCAAAAAATGAAAATTAGAGTTTTCTAAGAAAAAAAAGCTACTATATTTTAACAATCATCTTTCAGTCTATAAGTTTTCAAAACTTGAGCCCTATCTGATTCCTAGAACAATAGTTATGCTTATCCAAGTTCTCCGATATGTAGTCCTATGGAACTCTGGCGCTAGCGCACATATAAGCGCGCCATCCCCCTTTCCCCCCAAGTTCAGGTATAGTCGAGTGGTTCAAGATCTCGTACGTCAAGCAAGCAGGAGTTCAAGTCGTCGCGGGTTCGATTCCAGGAGGCCAGTCGCAGCCATTGCCACCCACACGACGCAGGCGGCGAGACATTTATTTGCACCGAACCGTCCAAATTTTGTCCGGGACTGCACCGTTTTATCCGGGTTTTGCCCCGGGACGCGTCCCGGGACAAATTTCGGTGCAGTCCCGAACAAAATGGGAATGTTCCGGTGCATTGCTTTCCCTGAGATAGCATCAATAATTCTGAAGCATATATTCAAAATGTATAAGGCATCGAAATTTGTGTACCTAGAACACTGTAGTTTTAAAATGTCAACATTTTGAAAAAAAAAAATGTTTTTTTTTTCAAAATTTACTGAATATTTAGAGTTATCTTTAAACAATGGGAAGGTTAAGCACAGGAAATCGCATGAAATTCGTACATTAAGTTTAAAGTCAGTGTCCAACTTATTTTTTTTTATCAGTGCTCGTATGAGCACATTCCTAATATTCAGATCTTTATCTTTTTTGGACATTAAACGAGAGAAGAAAAGAAAATTAAACACTTGGGACAAAATTCGGATTCTTAAGATTGAATCAATCTCTTTGATAGGATTCACAATTTTGGTACGAAACGAATAGAAGTCAAATGGATATCAACATAGAAAAAGAATCAAAAATCAACATGATCCAAAAAGTAAACCATCTAAAAAAAGATAACGCAACACACAAAAATATAGCTGATCAAGGAAAAATCAAGTTTCTTAAGAAGAAAATAATTGCATGAGCTGTGCAAAGCGCAATAATAATGTTTGCGTACGGTTACAAAAGCATGCGCACTTTCTTTTCCCCCCATTCTAACGGCGACTCAAGGAGCAAAAATGAAACAAGAAGAGAATAGGGGAGAGCGAAATTTTCGAAAGAAAAAATGAGGAAAATGTGATGATGAGCTCTAAGAGCCAGAAGGAGCAAATATTAACCTCCTCCTCCTCCGCTTTTCTACCTTTCGTTTTTCTTGGATTGTTTTATGAGAAAAGGGATGGTTTTATGCGGATACGCTTAATTTAAAAAATGTTCCCCAATTGTTTGGAATCAACATTCTAAGCCCTTCACCTTGGTTTTCGTATTCTTATAAGGTTTAGCGTTGAAAAATGTTATCAATGAACGAAAGTTGTCAGACAAAAGATTTTTGAACCTAAAGAATTATTAGTCCAATTAAGAAGTAACTGACAAATGGGTTGTAGGACCGTAATCCATATAGTACTATAGCCAAAAAAAGAAACGAAAAAGATGCGAAGAATTGATAATAATAAATAAATGGCAATTGATGGCAAGGGGGGTTGGCGTCGACACAAAACCACAATACTATTTAAACGACCTTAATTTAGTGATCAAGTAGATGATGACGAAAAAGATGCCGTTGAGATATATGATAATATGATGGGAAACTGTTTTCGGGAAGGTCACTTTTCTCGAAACTACGTTTTTTTCGTGAAAAACAGTCTCTTATCCTTGCAACTCTGTTTTCATATACTCGCGAAAATGAAACGCGGTTTCCAGTGGCCGGATGGTCTAGAGGTATGATTCTCGCTTCGGGTGCGAGAGGTCCCGGGTTCGATTCCCGGTTCGGCCCAAATATTTTTCTTCTTTTTTTTTGAATACCCCTCATGAGGGGTGCACCTAGACCTGCCAAAAATGAGTCATAAAAGGAGTATTATATGAAAAATTAGTCAGTGGTATTTAAATAGTATACGAGTGTCCAGCGAAGTATAAAAAAATTGAAAAAAAAACAACAGTTGGTTTAAAATGCAAATAAAGAAAACAAAATTTTGAGAAAGAGGAGAAAGTGCACAAAATCAATAAAAAATGCAGAAAAAAAATTGGTCGAAGATAAACATGACAGTGTGGGAACACAAAGTTTTCCGAGGTTGTAGAAGTGGAAACGTTTTTTTTTAAATTTTGAAAGTTCAAGTAGTTTTGATAGTCAAAATGGAACAAATTAAAGTAAAATCTGAACGTTACAGTTAGAGGAAAAAACAATGTTTGCAGCTTTTTTATTTTTTCTCATGTTGAGGTTTGATTGTTCCTCTTATCAACAAAAAAAGGTTTGGAAAATGAAACAAGGGCGTTTGTTGAGATTAAAACTCTTAATTTAAACCCGGGAATCAAAAAACTACGTTTCAGAAAAAAAATGTATTTATTATGTTTTAGAGTTTTCAAATAACTGAAAATCTGAATTTCATGTTAAGAAAACTAATGTTTCACTTACAACTAGTGGGACCTTGCCTTTAAAGTGAATGTTGAGTAATTTTCAATGTTGTTTTTGGTCTCCTCAGAATCACCAATTATTAATGGAATTAACAAAAAACAATTTTTTAAACCTTTATTTTTAGCGAAACGGTTCTTCAAAAATCAAAAAAAAAACAGGTCATGGTACACCTCTTGTTTTCCTCTGACAACTCAAGTTTTTTGCACTTTTAGGGGTGAGTTATTTTGGACCAATGAGCGCCCGAAAAAATTTTTTAAATTAAATTCATTTGATCATTACATTTTTTTTTTAATTGATGGCTAATTGCTAATTCTGAATAGATTGAAACATAAATTAAAAATCAGAAATCCAACACTTTAAAAATTAATTATTCACATTTTCGAAAAGAGCCGTTGATGACGAAAATTTAAAATAAATAACTTTTGAAGAAAAACGGAGATATGGCCTAGTTGAGTTGGGATTCTAGGTCAGTAATCTCAAAGTGCATTTTTGAAAAATTACTCCGATTAAGAAAAACAAATATTCGATGAATTTGTTCAAAAAGACATTTTCGTAGTATTTTTTCGCTTTTTCTATTTTTTCTACAGAATAATAAAATCAAGAAAATTTTTGTAACTCTAAAATCATTTTTTAAAACTATAAATTAATTTAAGTAATATTTTTTTAGACGTGTATAACTACAACGCCCCAATACTTATTAAACTAAAAAATTTTTTGAAATTTTAAAATAGTCTTCCCAAATATTTTTTAGCCTGAACTTTTTTCGAGTACACTTCAACTTAACTTTTCCTCGTTTTTCTTTTCTACTTTTCCCCCTCTCAATCCTCCCCCCGAAACAGAACAAAAATACAATAATGACGGTAAGAGAATCAGTGAGGATGTGCTGCCGCCACCACTTGAGCATCTTAGATCGAACGACGTGTAGGAACTTTTGTAGAGAGCGGCAATGAGAGAAACAGGAACAAATCTTCGTTTATTCTATCTTTTTCGGCAGAGCAAACTTCTGGCGGGGGAGGAGAAGAACTGGGAAAAGATGCGACTGTTTGACACTTTGCCAAGAAATCAAATTGGTCTACGTTAGAGGGTTTTCGAATTGTTGGAGCTTGGCTGATAATTAAAGAAAACGTATCTTTTGAAGAAGAAGAAAGAACGATATCAATAAACTAAGTACAAATAAATACAACTTATTAATGAATTAATTATAAATAATTAGATTAAATTAATAAATTTTTTAGTTTCATTTTTCGAATTTAAGAAATTTAACCGGATATTAATATAGTGAGTAAAAACAAAAAATAATAAATATTTTTTTTCTTTTTACGGTTTTAATAAAAACATTTTTAATTGCCAATTTTCATTTTCTTCTGCGCTAGGGATAACATGGCAGGTGTCACGTACTGAGGAATTTGAATTTTAACGTGATGCGGTCCCTTTTAACGTCGTGCTGGTGCAGCCAAAATGGGCGGCCAAAAATGTTTTTCTTGCCAATATTTTCACATAATTTTTTTCCAATTTTATTTTTATACGGTTTAAAAAAATAAATAGAGTATGTAACAAAATTAAATTATACACTGTCTTTAATCGTCTGGTGAAAGATGACAAAGGTCCGATTTTGGTTTTTGACAGGGCCCTGCAGGGAACAAGTGATATATGTTTTTGTCACATTTTTAAAATCTGAATCATCATGTAGCAATTGCGCTGTGATACAAGACCGTTCCGCATGACGCTACATTGACTGAACGCCACTAGTCAGTATCAATAAAATTGTTTCGCACACAGCATAGCGGAAGAGGTTGTGTTTTTATTTCTGCAATTAGAAGAAAGGAATGTAGATGATAATAATATTATCTTTTTTTTTTAATTTCTTCTAAAAAACGTTAACTTTGAAAAAACAAAAGTGGTTTTTAACCGCCGTTTTTCTAACCAAGTGCAACTTTTGATTTTCCGACGTATTGTTAGTGTTTTGACATTTCTTGATTACCTTCATTGTAGATGTTTGGATGTTCGATTTCATATGTAAATTTTTTATTTTTTTTAAACAAATCGCTAAGAATTCTAATTGTTATTATAGTCATGCTCTGATTATCCTTACTTCAGTGTGACGCAGTTTTTGGTCATTAAAGACAGCTGTTCAGTTAATTTGACCCTACCTGATCGTATTTTCAAAAATTAGAGCGTTTTCTCATTAGTACAATGCAATTTATACAAAAAAATATAGATAAAAACTCGCTTCATAGCAGCGGTCCAAAGATGAAAAAATCAAAATTTGAATGCGCGCCGGATCGTGCAACGCGGTCAGAATTGGCGCGAAACACCATTATTTGAATGTGGCAACGTAGTGGTATTGTTTTTTCGACCACATGGTCCCATTTTAATTTCTATTTTTCGCTTTGGATTTGGATCGTATTAACTGAAACGCTGCCTTTAACAAGTTTTTCTGGTTTTCAAAACACTTGTACATATTCTCGTTTGGAAAAACCTCATTTCAGATGAAGTAACATTTAGTAGCTTCCATTTCAATCAATTCGAATAACTAATGAAGAAACATCCAAATCACAAGTTTTATTCCCAGTTGATTCAAAAACGTAATTGTTACCATAGCAATAGATAATCATAATCTAGTTATTTTCATTTTTTCAACCTTCATCTATCGTTTGATACTTTACACTCTCTTTTTTTATTATGTTGTCCAATTTGTCTATCCATTTTTGTATGACGTTACTCATTCCAAAACAAACAAACAACCTCAATTCTTTCTAAACCTCAAATCAATATGTTATTAACAATTTTGAAAGGAAATATTTATGTTCACTATTTTTTCAAGTTATAAATTGCCTTATGATTTCATCAATAGCTCCTCCTCCGTTGTCTGATGTTTTTTGACACAATGTTATCAGTTGTCTTTGGAAACCTTTTTCGATTGTCCTCTCATAAAGTGCTCTTTCAGGGAAAAATGGGTGGAATAGTATCCAAATCTAAAGAAAATTATCCAAACTCAAGGCAAGTTGTCACCAGTTATGGACCGATTGAGGGTCGACGATTGATTTATGAAGGGGAAAAACAGGTTGACGCTTTTCAAGGGATACCGTATGCGTCTCCACCGGTTGGAGAATTAAGATTTTCGGTATTTTTTTTTCTCAAAATTAAGAAAATCTCTTCTTCTTCTTTTTTTTCTTCCAGTTACCACAACCTCATGCAAAATGGACAGATGTTAGAGAGACCAAAGCATTTGGAAATCGAGGTATTCAAAAGGATCATTTTCTTACACCAAAGGTAACATCATTTTATATTTATCTACAAGTTGTTGTCAGACAGAACTCATAAATATTCTTCGTTTATAGATTTGTGACCTAGTAGTGGAGTAGACTTGTCCAGTCACAAATAATGATAAGGAACTACACTTTTTTTGTAGATTGTGTTCATTTGAAAAAATTGCCCGAAACTCACTTTAAAGAGGTTCTAAGTCTTATTTCTTATTTATATAAGTATTAAAAACCATATAACAAACTATCTAGAAATTGTTCTTCAATTTTTTGAAATTAAATTTCATCAAAAGTCCTCTAAAAAGTGGGGGCTGAAAACTGGAGTCCGTAATATGATGTCATGGCGTACATAACTGAAAATCCTAAATAAGAAATAATTTGATGCATATTTTTTAAAAGTTGATTTTTAATTTAATTTCAAATGGAAAAAGCTAGTTAAAGGAGGGCTTTACGGAGATTATAAATGCGTCTGGGAAGAAAATAGGCTTCAGACTCATTGCAAATCTGTATTTAAAATGTTCTAAAACCACCTAGAAGCCGAGAAAACACGCCTCAAAACAATGGCCTAGAAAAAAGGGCCACCTGGTCGAACTTTTTCCTATGAGCTTTTATCGTGTTTCGTTAATAAATAGTTATGCAGAATGCTTATAGTAGTCCTTTTTAATGTGTTTTCATCTTTATTTATGTTTTGTTTTTCATTTTTTGGACTTTTCATGCCTGCGGACTAGTTTTCGCCTGTGGCCCTTTTTTCTAGGCCATTGTTTTGAGGCGTGTTTTCTCGGCTTCTAGGCGATTTTAGAACATTTTAAATACAGATTTGGAATCAGGTTGAAGTTTATTTTCATCCCAGGCGCATTCATAATCTCCGTAAAACCCTCCTTTAAGAAAACTTTTTAAAAGATAAACAAAGGCAGTCAAAGGTTAAAAATTTTAGCAAATTCCGATTTTCCGATTTTTTATTTCGGAAAATCGGTTATCCGATGTTTTCAATCTTAAAATGTATGTTTTCAAGAGAAATTACACTGTGCTACTAATTCATAGTTTTATTTTAAAAAAGTAATCAAGAAATATGCATTAGAAACAAAAAATTGCATGATATTAGTGAATTTTCCGAATTTTTCCGACTTTTCCGATATTTTCATAGAAAACTAATCGAAAAAAATTTTCATTTCCGATTTTCCGAAGTTTTTTCCGACCACGCCTCGTTTTTACTACAACGAGTTTGCATTCAAAAACAGAATTCCCTCATTTTTAAATATTTAATTGGATATTGAAGTGTAAAGCTAACTTTCTTCAGTTACTTCCATTTTTTTCAGATTGGTCCACAATCCGAAGACAACTTAACATTGAACATATTCACTCCAGTCTGGTCTCCGAGTAACGAAAACGGTTTTTCGGTTCTTGTTTACGTTCACGGTGGCGGTTTTGTCAGTGACAGTGCAATTAAATATGGCGACTTGAGTATTTGTCAGCATTTGGTAATCAGAAATTTCTATGTTTGTCAAAATATGTTTTCGTTTAGGTGACCAAAGATGTCGTTGTCGTTACCATTCAATATAGATTAGGTTTTCTTGGTTTCTGGACCACGGGCGATGATTCGATTCCTGACAATTTGGCATTCCATGACATGACTTTTGCATTAAAATGGATCAAAGAAAACATTGGTTTATTCAATGGAGACCCGAGTAATATTACATTAATGGGACAAAGTGCAGGAGGGGCGTCGGTTGATTTCTTGAGCATTTCTCCAGTTTCAAGAGGTGTTTTTTTTTTCAGGTTTTCAAGTTTTTTTTTTAAATTCAGATCTTTTCCAAAAGGTTATATCAATGGGAGGAAATGCCAGTTGTAACTGGGCTTTTCATCCAAGTCCTTTGGAAGCCTGCCGGAAGAGAGCGAGTGAAATCGGAATTCATGATGAAGTTGATCCGAAAGAATGGATACGGAAGTTGAAAGAAGTGACAGCAGATAAATTCGCGGCGGCGCTTGAGGTATTTTGTAGGAGATCAACGTTCCACATAACTTTTTTTATTGAAGATTGGAGGTGGCAAGAAGAAAATTGACTTACCGATCGGCCCAAAATATGACAAAAAATTCCTTCCAAAACCAATTTTGGAATTGAGAAAAGAAGCACCAATGAAACCAAGAATTGTTGGATGCGCAAAATCTGAAGGATTGATCGCATGTCGTGAGTCGATTAACTCGAAAAGAAACTTCTAAATCTAGATTCTTATAGTGTTCGGAATTGATATAAAAAACCCGGTTTCTGCAGTTCAGGACGAAATGGCGACTGTTGTGAATGAGTCCAAGTTCCCAATAACTGCGAGAGAACATCAAAATGAAGCCATAAATAGATTGATTGATGTTGGAACTGAGCATAGTAAGGAGGAATGGACGAGAGCAATTTGTGAGGTGTGATTTTGATTTTGATTCAGAGAAGCTGCAAATGGAGTAATGCTCCAATAACAAGAAATTGAATCATAAATTAAAAATTCTTTCACAAACTGGTTGCAGATTCGTGGAGACTCTTTCATGAACGTTGGAATCCAACAAAATGTTCTAGATGTGCTAGAAACTCACCCAGACACACCCATCTATCTTTATTCCTTTGACTACTTCAATCCAAGAGCTTACGGAATTCTTGGATGGAAAATGCCATTCAAAGGTTGTTTTTTCATTAGTTGTTTTACATCAAACTCCAAATTTATTTTTGCAGATGCAACTCACTGTACAGATATCAGTTATGTTGTTGGAAGTCATATTGTAGGCAGCTTGGAATGGGATGAGAATGACTTGAAAATGATTGAATTGACAACTAGATTATGGACAAATTTTGTTAAATATGGGTGAGTTGAAATTGTTTGTTGTTGTCAAAAAATCAATAACTTTCCAAATTTTCAGAAATCCAAACGGGCAAACAGAAGACGATCGAGCTGTCCTTGGAGCGGAAAAATGGATTCCTGCTACGGCTGAAAATCCACAAGCAAATTTAGCCCTTGACCTTTTGCCACAGTCTCATGCGGTTTATAAGGTTGAAAATAAAAGCTTCTTCTCATTTATTCTCGTGTAAAATAAAAAATATTTTTAGAAAGGAAGACCACTTTACATTGCAAACCTGTTGAGAAAAACAAATGCTGCTCCGGTTCTTTAATCATCGACTCTGCACGAAAAATAATTTATAAACATCAATAATAATAATATATTGTTTGTCAGATATTTTTGTATTTCACTGATAACCGACGTTTTTAAATTATTATCAGCGATGCTTTTTCGACCTTTTTGTTTTTTTTCTCCCTTTCGTGCAATAATAAAATATTCATATAATTTATTTTTCCTCTTTGCTTTAACCATTTTCGCACAATTTAAATATCGATTTGTATAAACGGCGGACGATGTAGAAATTATGTGTTTCTGTTTCGTTTTATTTATTTCGTTCTCGATTTTTGTTCGTTTTTTCTTGTTGTTGTTGCAGAAAACTCATCAAAAAAATGGACACTATTAAAACGGTGAAGGTAGTGGTTGTCGGTGAATCTGGAGGTTTATGAAGAAATAACAAAAAACATTATTTGGTTAATTTACAGCAGGAAAAACAGCTCTTTTAACAACATTTCTTGAGAATACATTCGAATCTGACCCGATGACAACAATTGGTATTGATTTTAAGCATAAAATCGTGCAGTTGAGTGATGGGCAGGTAAGTACAGAGATAATAATTGTATCTTAAATAAAAATAGACTTCATTCTCATTCCAAATCTGTTTTTAAAATTTTCTGAAACCACCTAGAAGCCGAGAAAACGCGCCTAAAAACAATGGCCTATAAAAAGTGTCCACCTGACCGAACTTTTTCATATGAGCTTTTTTCGTGTTTCGTTAATAAATAGTTATGCAGAATGCTTATGTTTTTTTTTTGGATTTTTCATGCCTGATGACTAATTTTCGCCGGTGGACACTTTTTCTAGGCCATTGTTTTGAGGCGCGTTTTCTCGGTTTCTAGGGGGTTTTAGAAAATTTTAAAAACAGATTTGGAATGAGAATGAAGTCTATTTTCATCTCAGACGCATTAGTTAGCTCCGTAAAGTCCTCCTTTAAAATTAATAGTTCTTAATCCAAAGAAAGTACCGAAATCGAGAATAGTGTTGAATATATGTAGTGTTTTGAAAAGCCAAAAAAACGCGCGAATCCAATCGGAATGCATGTTTGAACTTTGGGTCTTATTGCCCGATAGATAAAATTTTCAGTCAATCCGCCTTCAACTCTGGGATACAGCAGGTCAAGAAAGATTTCGTCAACTTACTCCATCCTACATCCGAAGCTCTAAAGTTGCACTTTTGGTTTTTGATTTATCAGGTTTTTATAGCATTCAATTTGTGACACTGATATTCATATCTTTGTAGACGATAGAGCTGCTGAGCATTTGGTTCGTTGGAAAAGAATAATTGAAAAAGAAAAAGGACCGTATACTTTAACTATAATAGTTGGGAATAAATGTGACTTGGTCAATGGGTAAACAATCACTTCTTCATTATTTTCTTAATTTAAAAAATTTAGAAAAAGATCTCCAATTGTGGCACAAGTTATAAAAGAAATGGGGAACGATTTTATTGAAACTTCTGCGAAGACTGGCAAAAATATCAAAGAGCTGTTTTCTAAGGTTGCATGCTTGCCATTCCCGGAACATAAAACGAGCGAAATTGTTCTTCGTGAGTTTCAAAAACTAAAAATAACGAAACTCTTTCAAAAATGAAACACATTTTTAAAAACGTTCATTATTTAGCAATTGTAAAAAAACTGAATTTCAGTAAACGAACCTCGACCACAGGAGCGCACTAGATGCTGTTCATCAATAATTGAGTAAATTTCACGCTATGAAAAACGTTTTGTATTTAGTTTGGGGATTATTTGCGGGTTGTTTAAAATTCATTCTCTATTTTTTTTGAGATGTTTGTGGTTTTCGGAAGTATATGAAAAAGTAGGTATTGACTACGTTTTAAATAAAATAATTTGTTTTAGTTTTTCCGTACGTGTCCCTTTTTAGACTTTAATAATAACTCTAAATTCCATTTGTGGCAATTTCTACATTTTCAATAGAAAATTTTTAATTAATTTTTCATCAATATAACGATAAATTGACGGAGGGTATTCCCATTTAATGATTTTATTTTATTTTTCGTGTTGCTTCAGGCTAAACGCTTCTACAGGGTGCGTGGCCTAACTTTTTCAACGCACGAACACTTGGCCTACCCTCTATTGACGTAATTGTCGTCATTCAAAATACATGGTCTGCATTTTTGGAAGCGTGTGTTTGCAGAGTTTTCAAAAAAATCTTGAGGATTCATGTTTTTTTTTTTAATTTTCCCTAATATAGGGCTTTTTTGCAATTTTCCCTAATTTAAAGCTGTTTCCTGTTTCTTGTTCTTGAATAAGTAGTTTAAATAAAAATTAGTAATGTGTAGTCCTCGAAAAACGTAAAATTCCTAGGCTTATGCATAAACTTCAACATATAGGACTCTACCGTATTTTGCCGAATGTTTTCGATACAATTAAGTAGGTGTTTGGTTTAAATAGCGTTCCTTATTCCTGGTTCGTTGATCAAGGTTAATTACTTTGATAATTTTTTGTTTTTATTAGATTCTTATTTTTAGGGAGTTATAAATTTTCCTTTCTAGTTTCACATTTAGTTGCACTTTTAGTTAGTTTGCAAGGAGTTACTACTGATGAGACTCGCTCCCTTTAGGTCGTCTAGTATTAGAGTCGAAACGACCTGCGCGTAACTTTTTCTTTTATTTATTTGCTTTGCTTTTTTAAGGAATTTAATAAGCGTCGGCAACGGAAATGATATAGCCTGATGATTAATCGCTGCCGATGTACAATAGTGTACATTCCACAGCGACGTAGCGTTTTGTGCAAAGTTTCAGCTGTTAGCAGCGATTGTTTGTGCGGATATTTCGTGTACTTGGAACGGTTTTTAAAGCTGATGCAATATAGCGTGAGATTATGAAATATAGCAGGATGACTCGCAGGTTCCCTTACAACTTTCTTGTCCAAAGTCCTTCATTCATCATTTTTCCAAGAAAATTCTTTTAGCAAGGACAAGTTGCTCTTTGAAATTTTTGCAGAGTTTTGGGGGTGGAGCAACACACTTCGTAGATGATTGATAACAAAAATTTATTACATGATCAAGTTCGAGGTGTTAAACTATACAGAAAATACAATGTTTTCTGCGTTTGCAAAAAACGGTTAAATTCGCTGTCCAGTTTTTCACCTTTTTCGCTCTCTCCGTATCTGTTGTCTATCTCTTGCTAGTGTTCTCATATAAACAACCGAGTCAGTCGATGATTCTTTTCATTTGTGTTTGTTATTTTTCAAAACAAAATCAACCTAAAAGTTTCGTTCCCAATTTATGTATTTCAGGAATAAGCTCAAAGTTTAAAAATGGCCCACCTCGAACGTCTTGACGAAGTCTTCAGGTAAACGTTTTTATTTTCATTTTTTTAATCTTTGAAATGTTTTCAGAGCTATTGATGAACGACAAGAAGAATTCATCGAACTTCTTCGTGAAGCTGTCGCCATCGAATCAGTTTCTGCCGACCCAGCCCGTCGTGGGCAGTGCGAAAAAATGTCGTACTGGACAAGAGATGCAAGTTTCTTTTTTAATTTTCTCTCAGACATAAATGCCTACTTTGTTCTATCAAATTTCTGTCTTATCAGCGAACTATTGCACTTTTACTTGTCTGAAGTGTCATTTTTTCAGCAACTAAAGTCACTTGGCGTTGAAGCATCATTTTGGGATCTGGGGACAGCACCTTGCGGAGGAAAAGATCTTCCACTTCCACCAGCAGTTTTTGGAGTTTTCGGTAATTTTTCTTGTTAGAATTGTTTAAAATTCCACTGATAAAATAAGCTGCAAAAATTTAATCCTTTCTTAATACCGTGGTATTAAGGTCGAGACAAGGCAAAGAAAACTTTGCTCGTTTATGGACATTTGGACGTGCAACCTGCTGAAAAAGAAGATGGTTGGAATACTGCACCATTTGAATTGACCGAAAAAGATGGAAAGTTGTTTGGTCGCGGATCTACAGATGATAAAGGACCGGTTATCGCATGGATCGCGGTTTTGAAAGTCTTGCAACAATTGGGGATTGAGCTTCCAATTAATTTGAAGTTTGTTCTTGAAGGAATGGAAGAATCCGGTTCAGAAGGTTTAGAAGAGGGATTGAAACAAAATATTGATCAAATTTCGGATATTGATTTTTCATGCATCTCGGATAATTATTGGTTGGGAAGGAATAAGCCGTGCTTGACTTATGGATTGAGAGGCATTTGCTATTATTTTGTTGAAATTTCATGTGCGAAGCAAGATTTACATTCTGGAATCAATGGAGGATCAGTGTACGTTTTTGTCTTTGGAAGTTTTTAAAATAAAATAACCTTTTTAGCCCTGAAGGATTGAATGATTTGATGTGGATCATGTCACAATTGGTTACTGTAGATGGTCAGATTTTGATCCCAGGAATCGCGGAACTCGTCTCCCCATTGACTAAAGATGAAGACACATTGTACGACGAAATAGACTTTTGCGTTGAAACATTCAAAGGAGAAATTGGATCGCATGGACTTCTTGCTGATAACAAAAAACAACTTTTGATGAATCGTTGGAGATACCCATCACTTTCATTGCACGGCGTCGAAGGAGCGTTCAGTCAACCGGGAGCGAAGACTGTCATCCCAGCAAAGGTTGTTGGAAAGTTTTCGTTGAGAATTGTTCCAGATATGACACCTGAAAAAGTGGACAAATTAGTCTCGACCTATTTGAACTCGCTCTGGGAGAAGAGGGGATCACCGAATACGTTCAAAATCGTACCATGCCACGGTGGAAGTCCATGGTTGGCTGATTTCAGAGATGAGAATTTCTCCGCCGGAGCCAGAGCTATCGAAAGAGGTTTGTTTTTCTAGGCAAATAGAAATATGAAAAAAATATTTTTTTAGTTTTCGGAACAACTCCAGACTTCACACGTGAAGGTGGAAGCATCCCAATCACGTTGACTCTTGAAGAATTGACCAAAAGACCTGTAATGCTCTTGCCGATCGGTGCTTCTGATGACATGGCTCATTCGCAAAATGAGAAACTCAATCGTGAAAATTTCGTCAAGGTGATTTGGAAAAACATAGAGAAACAATAAGATAATCGTTTTTTTTTCAGGGAATGAAGGTTCTTGCTGCTTATATGTTTGAATTGGCAGCCTAATCTATTTACTTATCACTTTCCTTCTGCTAAAGAAAACATTTGTGAATGGCCTACTAATGTGATGTTTTTCAGGATTATTGTACAGTTATTGTGAATATAAATAAACTAATGTGATTGATTTTCCGGTCGCGGTTTCCTCAGAAAGCTCAAAAAGATGTTCCACGTCAACTAAAAGCAAGGAATAAAAACAAAATGAGCATCTTCGGATAATGTTATAATCCCGTTGAAACTTGAAAATAATTATGAAATAGTTCAGAGACATGAAATTGAAATTGTTATATTTTTCCGTAGGTCGAAAGTAAATATTTCGATTTTCTGAGATATATTCCAAATTGAGTGACGCAGGTGGAAGAATTCCCTTCAAGAGACAGTGGACCACACTGTCTCTTGAAGGGAATTCTCAGACGGGCTGTCATTATTCTTATCCGAATTCAAACGATTATACGGGTTTTAAAAACTTTCACTGCATATAACTTTATAAATTCGAACCATAATTATAGTCTGACTCGAGATAAATTTAGATTCTGTATTTCATTCTCGAAGAAGAAGAAGAAGAAGAAAACGTCATTCTGGAACTAAAAAAAAGGGATAGAACATCAAAGTTGAATCGGAAACGCACAGAATTTTGATATTTTCAAGAATAAAAAATAAGTCGTGAGAACCTGCTACATTTTCTGGAAATATAATAGAAACCTAGAATTCAAGTGGAACAATCTCTTTAAAAAAAAAAGAAAAACCCTTTAATTCTTCAGAAAAAATGTTCTCGTTTGTTTGTCACATCTTCCCTCCCTCAATCAGTATTATGAAAAGATGCGTTTTGCTGAAATTTAGGGGGCTATTTTTTCTTCTTTGAAAAAAGAAAAACATGAACGAGACACAGAAGACGTTTCCTTCTTCATGCATCTAGTTTTGTCCCTTCCAACAAGTAGTCTCAACCAGTAGTCAGTCAAAAAAAAAAAAGGAAAAAAATTGTCTTCGCCTCTTCTACGCTTCGTCCTATCGATTTGACCATATTTATCCATTTTTTCGTGCATGTGTATATTTCTATGTGCAGTTTTTTCTTCATTCGGACGTCCTCTGCACTCCATTCTTTTTTTTTTTTTTTTTTGCCAAACCACGCCCATTTTACTCGTTCTTTTATATTTTTCTTGACTCTAGTTATTGCTTATTTTGTTCTGTAGATTGTTTTTATGGAATTTTGAATTCAGATGAATGAGGATGTGATTTATGGGATTTTCTGAACAATTTTTCAAATGAATAATGTTTGTACTCGGAACTTTTATAGTCTTGGAGATTTCTGGTGAGTATTGACACTATATTTTTAAAAGAAACATTTAAATTTTCTCGAATTTAATTCAATCCTTTTTGGAAGTGAAAATTTGAAGACCTAATGTTGGGGATACTTTTGAAATACGCACAATTTTATTTTTCCTGATCTTCATACGAAAATTCTTGAAAGACGACTTTACGGAGCTAATGAATGTGTCTGGGATGAAAATAGACTTTCACTAGCTAAATTAAAACAAATTTAACCTAAATTGTTATTTAAAGGATGACTTTACAGAGATAATAAGTGTACCTTAAATGAAAGTAGACGTCTCTCTCTTTCTAAATATGTTTTTAAAATTTTCTAAAACCACCTAGAAGTCGAGAAAACGCTCCTCAAAAGAATGGCCTAGAAAAAGTGTTCACAGGCGAAAACTAGTCCGCATGCATGAAATTCCAAAAAAAACATGAAAAAAGACTAATATAAGCATTCTGCATAACTATTTATTAACGAAACACGAAAAAAAACTCATAGGAAAAAGTTCGGCCAGGTGGCCACTTTTTCTAGGCCATTGTTTTGAAGCTCATTTTCTCGGCTTCTAAGTGGTTTTAGAACATTTTAAAAACAGATTTGGAATGAGAATGAAGTCTATTTTCATAAAAGGTACATTTATTATCTCCGTTAAGCCACCCTTTAACTGAAAGGTTGACTTTCCAACATAACGTTTAAAATTCCTGCAAATATTGTTGCGAGAAAACAGAGAATGGAAACACAAAAGATTTTTAAAATATGTTTTTCTTGTTGTTTTGAGTAATATATTTTTCATTATTGTTTTTTGTAAAAGCTTCTATTCAGAAAATCTATTCATAGCAAATACCTCGCGAAAATCTTTCCATTTGTGAGTTTCTTCTCGAAAATTCCATGATGGATCAGTTTTCTGCGCTTTGAAGGTTGGCGGAGGTGTGGGGAGACTGAAAAGCGTTCAGATACGAATTTTAAAAACAGAGGGAAATTAATTTATGAAATTGTATAATGTGGGAGGTTTTTAATATTTGGGAGGCTCTTATTAAGGGTCTGTTTGCGATATTCGCATGACCTCTGCTCCTCTAACAATTTTCAGTGTTTTCTTTAAAAAATTTGATAATTGCTTCGAACTTTAGGCCCCTAGTTATATTTGAAAAAGTACATAAAAACACTTGTTGATTTATGAGGTCTTTTCTACTATATCCAAAAAATATATGTATTCAAAAACAACTTTTACGAAAATTTCCATAAAAATATATATATATTTCAGCGAATTTCGTCTATTCATCACACATTGCATTCTCGCCACCAGATGAGGCTTTTCTTCTAACGCATAGTAGTCAGAACACGAATTTTACGTCGGTTTTTGTTCAGGTTTGGTGTTTTTTTCTTCGTTGAGGAAACCCCATGATGAAAATGGGGGCTTTGAGAAGCATTAGTAGTCATAAAATAAGCTCCAAATGAAAAACAAAAGTTGTTGAGGCATTTTCTGAATCCTTCATATAATAATAGTTGTAATTGGAATCTTGATGCTAAAAGATATGAAATAGAAACGTAACTTGTTGTGGTCTAGAAAACAGACATTTTTTTTTGCCTTATTATGAGGCACGACTTGCTGGTCTGCAAACCCTAATCTTCGTGATCCCAGTTGCCCAGAAACACAAATTTTTGAAACAAAAATTTAGTAATATTTTTTTTCTCCAATGTACAAAGTAAGTGGCACACTGCCTTTAAAAACGAATCTCATTTTACCCGAAAACAATATTTCGAAAATCTTTCAGGATGGCTGCCCAGAAAGCCGAAACCTCCGTGCTACCCTCTATTCGGCCGATCAATCAGATACCCGCCGAATATTCGAAGAAATTCCAATACATTGTGCAGCGAAAATTCGAATTGTTACCGAGAAAGTAGACCTGGAAAAACCATATATTGATGTGTTGGCAGTTTTAGATGAAAGTCTAGCCAGTCATGTCTCGAATGTTTGTGTACATGTTCAAATCACTTCGTTGACTTCATCAAATGGTAAAACGTTTCTTTTTTTTTCGTTTTTTTCTTCTTCGTCTCATTTTTTATTCCAGAACTTGGAAAATGTGTCCTCAATTCGAGAGAAGAAACACGAACCAATTGTGTTGTTCGAGTTCCGGTGCCTTTTTCGTGGTTCTCGGCGGAAGTGGATGAGTTCAAGAAAAATGTTTGAATTTTAGATTTAAAGTTGTACTTATTTAAACAGACAAATTTTTGCAGGTTGTTTCTGTATCCTACACAATTTCTGAAAAATGTGACCAAAGGTTTCATGATCTTCCACAACATTTGATTGAGATATCTTCAAAATTGCCGAAACAAAAGGTTGAAGTGTTGGCGAACACCACGAATATGTTGGTTTTTTTTTCATTCTGGCCCCTTGTGGGTATTTAAAATGAGACCTTCTGGAGGGATGTAATAAATTCCCGACGAATTCGCATAATCTCAACGACATAGTGCTAAACTCAAAAATGGTCGTAAAATGAGAAAAGCGCAGTTATCAAAAAAAATATTTGAGAAACTTGGGCAGTTTTGTGTTTTTGGTCTGAAATAGAACATAGTTCAATGAAGAAAAAAACACTGAAACAGCGCCAAATTTATGAACTTAAAGGAGAGGTTTACGGAGCTAATGAATGCTGGGGTGAAAATAGACTTCATTCTCATTCCAAATATGTTTTTAAAATTTTCTAAAACCACCTAGAAGCTGAGAAAACGCGCCTCAAAACAATGGCCTAGAAAAAGTGGCCACCGGCGAAAACTAGTCCGCAGATATGAAAAATCCAAAAAAGATGAAAAACATAAATTAAAATGAAAAACATTTAAAAAAGAACTAATATAAGCATTCTGCATAACTATTTATGAAACTCGAAAAAAGCTCATAAGGAAAAGTTCGGCCAGGTGGCCCTTTTTCTAGGCCATTGTTTTGAGGCTCGTTTTCTCGGGTGGTTTTAGAAAATTTTTAAAGCAGATTTGGAATGAGAATGAAGTCTATTTTCACTTAAGCTATATTAATTATCTCCGTAAAGCCCTCCGTTAAAGTAAAGTGTCACTTAATTTTCAAGTTCATATTTCCAACTAAGCAAAATTTAGATTTCATAAGGTTGAATTTCCAGTGTAGCGTTTGGGCTAAAAACGGGAAACGTTTAGACCTCATAAATTTGAACTCATTTAAAATTTACTTCTTTTCGACTTTTTTTCTCGTGAAATATTCAGAAGCTAAACAAACACATGCTTATTTTGAAAAATGATGAAATTCTTTCGGTTTGTACATTCATATAATATCTTACTTGATAAACCCAAGGAGGAATAATTAATTATAAGAATATTCATTTAAATTTATGCTATTGTTTGAAAAAGATATTTAAAAATAGTGACCGTAGCAAATTGTGTTTTTCATAAATAACCCTGAGTCGACACTGTTTCGATTTTCTTTCGATTTTCTCGAGCCTAATAGAAAATCGATTATTTAGATCCGTATCTCTGCGAACTTCTGCAAATCAATCATTCTCTCAAAACTCGATGCAAACCCTGCTCCTTAACGTAGGATCTTCATCAAACATAAGTGAACCTATCGAAATTCGAGTTTGGATTGATTCAAGAGTAGCAATTGAAACAGTCTATCCAATTTCACCAAACTGGAGTATTCGAGTCTCATCTGCAAGTCGTCCATTGTTTTACACATCGTTGATTTGTATTCCAAAGAATAATATGAGTCGGTTGGTTTTATTGCAAATAATAATAATAATAGATATATTTTGAAATTGAAGATTCGATGGAAATATAATTGCACTTCTTGTCAGAATGACATCGTCTTCAGATGTGATAAAAGATGACATCGTTTTGCATTGGCATGTTTTGTTTTCTGGTGAAAAACATGATGAAGTAAGAGATAATATTTACTTATTTTTTTGTTAATGCTGGCTTTCAGAACACTAAAGATCATAAAGTTGCCACAAAATTCGGTGTCGTTAGCGACGAAATCGCTGCAGTGGTAGTTGTCCCAAGGGTGATTTTTTTAAACGTATACTTAAAATCTTGATATTGTAAATTTCAGAAAACAGAAATAATGAACACTGCCGTAATTTCTGGCCAGCAGGTTACGTCATCAATGAGAATCTTCACAGTTTCTATCGGAGCAAGAGCTGAAGACGTTACTGCCGGTTCGCATTGTATTTCATCTGATGCGAAGGTTTTGAAAACTTCACCGACGTGTACATCGGTAAGGATCTCACTGAAAACTTTCTCAGGAGCTCCTAATTTTCTTCTAATATATATATTTTCAGGTATATGTTGATGGGTCGGAATCTAATGGATCATCTACAGTTCCAGTGTATGCTCATTATATGAGATATACAACATCATTCTCATTTAGAGTGTGGTATCCGAGGCTTCCATTAACGGTAGTACAACAATAGAATTTTCAAAATATATTTTCATTCTTCAGATATGGACAAGCAGTTCAAATCTTTATTCAATTAAAAACTGGAAAGTGGGTGTCTGGCGCGAACTCTCACCAACAAGTTCCTCATCGAAGCGAACGCGTGCTGCTCGCCAATTCTTTTGCGCTAATCGCTTCCAGCAAGCACATATTAAAGTTTTGGCTTCACTGTGGCTAGAAGATTCGAAAACTGGAGATCAACTCTATTTGTCCTCTCACAAGAATATTCTTTTCGATGTGACAAATATTGTGCACAATACATTACATGTCACAAACAGATATGTTGCTCATATTCGGTTTGTTGATGGAATGGCTGTTTTAAGCGGAGATAATGTTGGGAAAACAAGGTGAGGGAATCTGTTTAATTTTTAATTTACTGAAAAAACGGCTTAAAGCAAGCAATAAAAAATAATTCAAGAAAATAAACATAAACAGGACGTTCTCTCCAAAACTTTCTTAAATTTGTGAAATGTTTTTAAAGTGTTTGAAACATTTTATAGAATTATGAATGAAATTCAAAAGACACCTGATCAGAGGAAAAATAATTAAAAAACATAAAATGTTCATAATTTTTTTCCAGATTGGTTGTCCGAAATGCCAAAAAGTCTCAAGAAATGGCATCCGAGAACATAATCGTCCTAAAAGACGAAGTTGTCATATCGGGATTATCAGCACGACCGGTATGCAGTGTACGGATACGTATTCTTCCAATACTTTTCTCTCCCGCATTCTTCCGAATTGAAACCGCATATTCGACAACTATCACCAAATTATATCAACAATGCTCAATTGATTCATCCGTCAGTTATACCGATGGAACATGGGAACCATTGAATCAACTAGATTTGAATGTTTTCGAAATGTCTGCTCACTCGAACGATGATCGAAGTCTTGCCGCATCTCATCATTATTCAAATATTCATGTAATTGCAATAGACGATCATCGGCCTCTACCTTCTGTTGAAATTTCATTATTCCCTTCATCACAATGCTCATCTGTCCCTCCAACGGTTCTTTCCCCATTAGCTGTTACTATTTTGAATGTTCCTATTCTTGTCAACACCTCGCAAACCTCAATCGTAGAGTTGGATTCGGTTCCAACGGATGCCCCAGAAAATAACTTGCCACCTGTTCCGATGCACATTTTCTTGCTCACTATTTTTGCTCTCATTTTGGTTTTTGTCGTCATCACATTCATAAGAAGATCTGCAGCTTTCAAAGGGTTAATTTTTAAAAGCCTCATAATTAAATCAGGTTTTTTTTTCAGCTATGAACAACTGGTTGCTCCTTTATTGTCCAGATTGTCTTCATCCAGTGGAAGTACAAGACATGAAGATACTAATGAATGGGTATGGTTGAGTCAACCCCAAGCTCCTTCATCAACAATAGGTAAATGGCTGAACCTTTTAGACAACTACAGTTAATTTCTAGGATCTGGATATTCAACTGAGAAATCAACGTACAAAAGGCCTGGAGAAATGGATCCAAATCGTACTAGTATTTCGTATCATGGTTCAGAAATTTCAGTATTTATTGCACCATCCCAAGCGAATGTTATGGTAATTTTTTGTATTAAATAACAACCGCGACCAACTTGGGTGAAATTAATTTTAAAGGAGGGTTTTTCGGAGCTAGTGAATACGCCTGGGATGAAAATAGACTTCATACTCATTCCAAATCTGTTTTTAAAATTTGCTGAAACCACCTAGAAGCCGAGAAAATGCGCCTCAAAACAATGGCCTAGAAAAAGTGGCCACCGGCGAAAACCAGTTCGCAGGCATGAAAAATCCGAAAAAAGCATTAATTAAAATGAAATAACATTAAAAAGGACTAATATAAGCATTCTGTATAAGTATTTATTAACGGAACACGAAAAAAGCTCATAGGAAAAAGTTCGGCCAGGTGACCACTTTTTCTAGGTCATTGTTTTGAAGCTCATTTTCTCGGCTTCTAGGTGGTTTTAGAACATTTTAAAAACAGATTTGGAATGAGAATGAAGTCTATTTTCATTTAAGGCACATTTCTTATCTCCGTAAAGCCCTCCATTAATTTACCTAGTGATCATTTTGTGAATCGCACAATGAAACATAAATTTTAAAAACTTCAGGTAAACCCCTCTCGTTCCCGTCATGCATTAGTCGATTCAAACTCCGACCACAATCTTGCACGAGTCGTACCAAGAGAGGACAAATGGCAAGATCCTCAATTCCACACTTGGACATGGAAACAACGCGGCAAAGTAACTAATGGAGCAATTCGTGAAAGTGTAGCATAATTCCCCAAAATTCTGCACATATTTTATCGTTTCCTAACATTTTCGGAAACATGAAAATAATCCAACAAAACGGGTTTTCAGTGGCTCTATAATAAAGGCACTTTATTTTGGAATTTTCGTTACATTGTATTATTTTCAGGTCAAAATCAGAACATTGAAAAGGAGTTAAAGCCGCATGCATTAAATTAAAATTGCCAGTAAACAAATAAAAACAACATTATTTTTCACAAATTCTTCTCGACATCCAGACATCGTTCAATGGCCAGTTCCAAAATATGAATTTCAGATTTCTTCAATCTCACAATATCGCCTTCGAAGCCAGTCTTTTCCAACAATTCATTTGATACACATTGTCCGTAGGATTGTTTTAAAAGGAGGAAACGATTTTTGAGAAAGTCGTTGCCTTTCTTTCGACTCTCCGCACTTTCAATCTTCGATTTGTTAGGTGACGCTGTGACGAATATTGATGCAAATATTTCCAAATCTTCCGAGAATGGTTGTTTCGGGTACTGTAATGAAGAAGTATAGATCATAGAGAAATTGGAAATGAAAAGAACGGGTTCAAAAAAGGGAACTCACATTTATTAACTCAAAATGAAAAATATTTGAAGAAGACCATGCACTCGGCACTAGTTCCTCAATCAATTTCCGTTTTGCTTCTAAATCTTTATCCGTCTTTGGAATTCCAATTTTCAATTTCAACGCATCAAATGAGTTTTCATGAGCTGGCACAAAACCATTATGCAGAAGATGCTCTCCATTGCTTCTTCGACCGTAGAAAATGGTTACCGAATCGCCTGGAGAAATGTCTGAATGTGCCGTGATGACTGCACAATTGTCATCTTGTGAGAAGCAGACAAGGTCGTTCGGGGCATCTGACAAATTTTCGTGGTTCGCCATGTCGAGAACTGGGATAAGTGCTGGCATCTGGAAATTGTGGAGTGGATAACATTTTATGAGTTTTTTAAAGGATCACAAATTTAATAACGTTTTTTATTTTGGAAAATTGAATGTATTGATTAAAAAAGTCGTTTTTCGATCAAGTTTCACTCAATTTTTAAAGAAAATTTTAAAAACACACTTACCATCACAACCTCTCCTTTTTCAGTCTTCTCGATTTCACTAGGTACCATGTTCACTCTAGTTGTGACAATTCCAACAGCCCACCTATATTTTACAGTTATGTTAGCATTATTCCCTTAAACTTACATATATAATTTCGGTGTGAAATTCGCGACAGTAAACGGCGTATTATACAAAACTGGTGGTTCGAAATCCTTGTCAGTTTTACTCTTGTTTTTCTGCACATTTTCATAAACCCGATTTTTTGCAATAGCGATAAGAAAGTAACAATATTGTCGAACGATTGTGCGGTAGAAAAGAAGTGATTCTTCAAAAATTGGGGAAGGTTTCAACTGCTGAAATTTCAGTTTTCAGTAGAATATTTTGTTTCCATGATTTTTTACCAATAACTGCTCTTCTGAATAAAACATCGGAGTACTGAAAGTGGTCGGCATGACAGAAATATAACTGTGCCACTTGGACTGAGCTTCATTAATCCATTGAGCCGCAACGAACAACGCCAGACCAACATTTCCCATCCCACCAATGATTGGATCACGTTCGAATGCTTTTTTAAGAACCGCTGATTTTCGTGCAAGATCTAAGCTGATCATTGCATGTCGTGGAACTTTCACAACGATATGATGCTTCGGGATATTTCTAAAAAACTGGTTGTTTTAAATAAAAAGAAGGATAATTCTTACCCATGAGATTTCAGCTCCAAACCGTGCTTTTTGCTTCTTACAACATCTACATTATTTCGACCGACACCAATTTTATCCGCCCATTCCAAAAATTGTTGTATTGCTTCCGGAGTTCTTCTAAAAACGAAATATTAAAACAAATTTTTTTTAATCGATTCACTTTGATATCGCCAATCTCTCATCAGTTTTTGACAGTTTTCTCTGCAATTCTGATACATTTTCTATAATTTTTCTAATTTCCAAGTGTTCTTTCCACAGATCGATGATATTGGATGGTGGTGGCCGGCTGAGTGTTTGTTCAAAAAGGTTACCAATTTCTGCAAAAGATTTCATTTTTCTAAATATTTTTACCTATTTCTTACGTCTTATCACGTTTTCCTCAGCTTCAATATTTGGGGCCATTTTTACCGCAAGTCTGTAATGAAAAAGAATTAATGTATTTGGAACTAGGAGAAAGGAACACATTGTAAATATATGAACTTGGAAGAACAGAAAAGATATTGCGGAGATTTGATGGTGGGAGTAGTGCTTCACGGGGGAAAAGAGAAAAGAGGAGGGAGAGCACTAAAATTATTACACACGCGGAGCAAGTCAAGTCTCGGAAATTATCCATTGAATGTGGCTGATGTATTGGAACCGCCTTCATAATTTTTATATAGAGGAAATAATTAAAATTATAAAATTACATTTAAAAAAACGTTTCATAACGTCAACTAAAACAGAGAAGAACTAATTCATTTCTACATAGACGAAATATTGAGAAAGTGAACGGAGAAAAAAAGGAAAACAAGAGAAAAACAAGAAATATGAATATTTCATTGTAGAAAGGTGAAATCTTTAATTTATAAAAATTATTCGCTGTTTTAAGTATATATTAATTTATAAACAAAGGAGGACTAGTTTTTCGCGGACTAAGTATTGTAAATATTTGGACTTCTTTTGAAGCATTAAAAAATGTTTCTGATTTGAGAGTATAAAGTTTTTTCATATATTTATATTTTTTCAATAGTTATGTTATGTGTTTTTTCGTAAAGTGCTACTTATTAAGAAGAAGAAGACAGAAAAACGCCGAAAAAATGACTCAAATGCCGCATAACGAGGAAATTTTAATTCAATTTACTCTTCATTTAAAATTGTTAAACACCAAAACGAACAGATTCGAAAATTACAAAAAGAAACAAATAAAGTATGCAACATTATATGTTTAAAAAAAACAAATTTTCTTGAAATCTAACGTTAGTTAAATAGCTAACCCAGAAAATTATCTATCAGTTCTATTTTTCTGACCGCCTGTACCCTCTATGTCGCATATCTATTTTTATTTGTTTCTCTTTTCTGTCCTTGATAGAACAAACCAACTTTTTTAGAAATTAAAATTTAAATTGTTTACAGATTAAACCTTCCTTATACAATGATGTCTTGCGCGTTAATTATGAATTCTTCCATTAGCATGGGTAAGAAGGTTTCAAAACACAAACATTTTTCATCAATTTTTTCAGCTTTGCGTCGAAAAAGTAACCTATTCATGCAGGCAGCAATCAGAACTCTTGCCTCAGATACAAATAATATTGATTCTCATGATGGAACTCCACTGTCGAAAAGGAAATTAAAAAGATTGTTTAAAGTTGCACAATTGTCGAAAAAATCAAGAAGTTATGAAAATGATAAAATCGATAAAATGAGTGCTATGGCAGAATTTGGATTGAAGTAAGTTTTTTTTCTTTAACGTATTTTTTAAATATATTGATTTTTTTAAAGTGAAGCAGACCTTGCCGATCTTCCGAGTCACAGTCGCCCGATTGTTAGCATATCACATCAGGAAATGAGCAAAAATACGAAATTACAACTTTATGCTTTGACTGATGTTTATCATAAAGCTTTGAAGGTTAGAATGTCTAGTTCCAAAAATCTTCAATTTGACTGCGGAATAACATTATTAATCGAATGATTCTTTAAAAATCGCATCGTTTTCAGGTGCACGGAAGTTCAGAGGCGTTAGAAGCACATCGCCGTCCTTTAGTAGCAATGAGGAAAGAGTTAACAGATGCTGAAAGAATGAGAATGCGAATGAGAGTTGAAACGACAAATCATCATAATGGTGCTGATAGAGTTGTGGCAATTGCGTTTACCTTGAATTTGTGTGACATGGCGATGAAGGTAAACATTTTCGAAATAAAATATGAAGTCTCTAATTTAGTATAATATTTTCTTCATAAAAGTTTTAAAACAACATCACAATGTTCTTTGGAAAAATCAAAAAATCTGTTCAATAGTTTGTTTCCATTAGTTAAAGGGATTCTTTACTGTTTTTGGGTTTCTATTCCATTTTCATATTTTTCTTGATATTTGAAAACCTATACAAGAAAAATATTTTTGCGATTTTTCCTTTTCTAGTACTCAAACACACCCATTTCCGAGATAAGGCGGCGAATGGCCTAACAATCTCAAACTCTCTCATATTCGAATGCTCTCTCGCGCGCGGCGGAGCGGTTAGGCCATTCGCCTCCTTACCCTGTAAATGTGCTTTTTTCGTGTACTAGAAAAGGAAAGTTCGATAAATTTTTTTGCTTAGACAGGTTTTCAAATACTGTGAAGAAGATGAAAATGGAATTGAAACCCAATTTCAGTAAACAGTCCCTTTAACCTTCCAAGTCGTCATCTAAAGCTTGACGTTTCGACTCCAATTTCATTGCGAGAAGCTCTCTTTAAATCAGAATATCCAATGAAATCGATTTTTGAAAAATAAATATTTTCTTTAGTTCACCGCTGCTTATTTGACCGGCTCAAAATCTCTTTTCGCCGAAGCAATTCACAGTTCAATGGATACATGCAATCAATTGATTCTTCTTCTCGGTATACGATATTCTGCAAAGAACCCGGATAATCTATTTCCATATGGTTATGGAAATATGAGATATGTAACTTCTTTGATTTCCGGATGTGGAATTATGGCGTTTGGATGCGGATTATCAATATATCATGGAATCAGTGGACTTCTTCATCCGGAACCTTTGGAACCATTGACCTATGTGAGTCAGAATAAAACATGTATCTTAGAAAAGAAAAATTATAGGCTTATTATGCTCTGTTCATGTCACTTTGTTTCCAAGGAGCATCAGCTATAACTGCCTACAGAGAAGTGAGATCAAAAGCAAAGAAGGCTAATATTAGTATTTGGAATTACGGTGAAAATTCTAATTTCTAAAATGGATTATTGATTTTTTTTCAGTTCGGACATCCGCTGATCCGTCGTTGAATGTTGTTCTTCTTGAAGATACTGCCGCTGTTTCCGGGGTAAAAAAAATGTTTCAAAAAGAATTTACAACATTTTATTGTCAACTCAATTATTCTTGATCATTGCGTTCGTAAGGCTGCTCAACCTCGCAGCCGCTCCGCACGCACGCGACGCGGCTGTCGACACTCAGCACACTGGAAAAGTTGAATAATTAATGTTCCCGCCAATATTTCAATTTTGATCATTATGGCTGATAATAAGATCTAAATTTTGGCGAATCATGTCTCAAATTGATTGAGCACAGCTTTAAAATTCTTTCGAAAAATTATCCCAAAATGTATATTTGTTATTCTACAGGTCGGCATCGCATTGGCAGCCATTTCACTGTCATCCTGGTTGAATTCTCCAATTCCCGATTGTTGTGGTTCAATAGTTATCGGCGGGCTTTTGGGAACGGTTGCTTCTTTTATCATTCGAACAAATGCGGCACATTTAGTTGGACGAAGCTTACCGCAACGGATAACTGATGATATTGTTGCAAGATTGAATAATGATCCGATGATTAGGTAAATAATTTTTATTTAAAACAATAATTGTAAAAATTGAGCAAATTTTCATTTCTGTTATAGATCGGTACATGATGTGAAAGCCACGTGCTTGGGTGTGGAACAAAGTCGTTTCAAGGCTGAACTGGATTTTGATGGAAGAATGATCACCAGAGCATATTTACAAGAGAAAGTGCATTTGCCAGCAATGTTGAACGTAATGATTGAAAAATCTGAAATTAAATTAAATTATTTTTTTTCTAGGAAGTTAAAAAAATTGAAGACGAGGAGCAGTTGGAAATGTTCATTGAACAACACGGTGAAAAAATTATCGATCGATTAGGCGATGAGATTGATAGAATTGAAGGCGAAATTACGAAAAAACATCCCGATATTCGACATGTTGATTTAGAAGCCTTATAAATTGAAAAAAAGATCACGATAATTTATAGATTTGATTTTTTTGCTGTAAATAATTTATTAGCGATTTGAAAGCATTATTTGTATGTATTCTTCTTCGGTGATTTTTTTCCTTGCTATTTTTTTTCTTTTTCGGTAAAAGAAGCTTTGAATACTTAACAATCTAGGCATTTATTATTTTTCTTATTTCACTTAGCTCCTCGTCTCGTATAAATTTATTTTTAGAAATTACCTCAAACCGTTTCGATTTTTTGATCACTAGCCTTTTGATCATCATTTTGTTCTGTACTATTTTTATTAAATTCTTTATAGAATTTATGCATTTTCCATCGACGGATGACGCATCTGATACAACTATTAATAGTGATGGATATGAAGAAGATAGTGAGAACACATGCGGTCCCGACACCAATCATTGGATCATAGTCACGATAGAAGTCGGTTGAGTTTCGTGCAGGAGAGATCTGGAAGAAAAATCTTGAATTCTGATCCAAAAATTTTTTATCTGTGATGTGAATAACGAAACTTAACAGACTTTGCGTACCAAATCCGTACCTGATCCGAGCAGACTAGGTACCCAATTAGAGAACTACAAATAAAACTGAAATCTTACACTGGCTACTGTTCCCTTAGGTCCATTCCACACGCGCTCCATAATCTGGAACGCTGCCAGGGCACCTTCCACAAAAATTTGCACACGGTTCTGTGGTGGTGATATTTTGCAAGTCATTTTTAGAAAGGTATCCTGGCACGGTGCCAGTTCACGAGGAACAGTAAAGTAATGTTTGAGACATTCGTCTGGGATGAAGATAGAGAAAATACCCATTCCAAATCTGTTTTTAAAATGTTCTATAACCACCTAGAAGCTGAGAAAACGCGCCTCAAAAAAGCCGCCTCGAAAAAAGCTCGTAGGAAAAAGTTCGGCCAGGTAGACACTTTTTCTAGGCCATTATTTTGAAGCTCATTTTCTCGGCTTCTAGATGGTTTTAGAACATTTTAAAAACTGATTTGGAATGAGAATGCAGTCTATTTTCATTTAAGGTACATTTATTATCTCCGTAAAGTCCTCCTTTAAAATTCGAAGAGAAATAAAAAATTTTATGGTACATTTAAAACTGAAAAATATCTAGAAAACAAAGTTGGATAAATCGTTTTCTACCCGAGGTTTTCTGCTTTTCAAAATGTTCTTATTTATATGAAGAATTCAAAAAAAATCGTCGAAAATTTTCGAATCTTGAGCGTAATATGTTGTATTATGGCCATAATTTTCGAATTTAGAATAGGCTTAAATCTTAGCTCCATATCATAATTAAAATTTTATTCCTTTAGTGCGATTTCCAACCTTGGAATTCCTGTTCCTCCCCCTCTTTTTCATCTTTGCCTAACCAAACAGCTCATAAATGTCGTGTCCTGTCCTTATCAAAAAAAACTTTCCATACTTCAAATTTATCAATTCTATGTGTAAAATGCAATTAACTCGTGTGGCTTTTGTTTTCAGTCTTTCATTTGATTTTTACTTTCTTTTTCCGACGCTTACCTCCATAAAATCCCGTTTTTCTGCACATCCCGGATAACAGTCATGTGGCATTTTTTAAATCTGAAAAAATCCTTTTTTATAAATAAATAATATATATTCATTATTTTACCTATGTTTTCAGTAATAATAGAAATCTTTCAGATGGGGCAAACGACATCAAAAATTCCAGAGCACGAGCTCGAGCAATTGAGCATCGAAAGTGGATGTATGTTTTTCTTTTCTTTAAAAGCCAATATTTATTTCGAAATCAAAAATTCTTAGAAAAACAAAATAGGTGGGAAACTGAGACTTTTTTCATAATATATTCATTTATTCATTGAGAAAACATGACGAGATCTTTAAGAAAAGATTAGATTGAGTATTTAGGACGGAGGAAAAAGAAAAAATGGAAAAAAAAAACGCCTGAGATAATTTGAAATGTGTGTTTTTGCAGTATCCCGAAAAGGAATAATGACACTTTACAATCGCTTCATCTCACTGGCCACTCATCGCGACAAGACAACAAATGAGTATTTTTTGACAAAGTCCGATTTTTTGGTAGGTTTTTTACGAAGTAATACATTGTCTTTAAAGTGGAAATATATATATATATATATAATCGACACTTAATCTGGATAAATTATGAAATATTTACAAAAAGGATTTACTCGTAACCCTCGTTTGAAGCTTTTATTAAACGTCATATTTATTCCGGTGACGTTTTCAGAATCATTATTTAAATCTAAAAATTAGAAAACAAATTTTTTAAGCAGATATTTTCGTGAAACTTCAACCAAAGTCTTCTATTAAATGGCTTCTTTGGCTGTTTGGCAATTTTTTTTGCTTCAACCGATTTCTTTTCATAAGCTTTCATTGGAGTCATCTGCCGTTTCATTTATCGCAAAAAAAAAATTAGAAGTTATACTTAATTTATTGTCACTAGAATTCTGATGAAACCACAAACTACTATTGAAATTGAGCGACCCGCTTAGACCACGCTTATTTTATCAACTTCGTTTTAAGTTGTACATCTTCTATGAATCTACTAAATTTCAGTCAATTGTGGAACTTCGCAACAATCCACTTGGTGACCGCATCATTGACGCCTTTTTCGCAGACGCTGAGTGAGTTTATATTTCAAAAAAAAAGTAATGAAACCGATAAAAATGCGAAATTTGATACGTTATTTTTGCCTTGAAGAGCGAAATTCTCGTTCTTTAAGAAAAATGTCGGAGGAGGAGGAGGAGGGAATATTTTGAATTTTTAACGAGGGGAGAACAGACCTCCAGGGAGTTGTATGAACCGGCAAGATTTATACGTTCAACATTTTTTTTCTATGTTTTTTCTGAACCCGAAAAAGAAGATAACAGGATTCTAACAAAAGGATGAAAAAAAAAGTAAAAGCTCTTTGAACTCAAAGTTTCATGGGAGGCAGGAAAAAAAAGACTAAGATGTCCAAATTTAGTTGAGGAAATGTTCAGAATCATCCTGTCGAACGAGAAAAATTGGAAGAAACGCAATGTTAGGGGGGAATGGAGGGAGTGCACAAATTAATGTTGGGTTGGTTGAATTCTTCTAAAAGCTTTTCCTTTCTATTGATGCTTCACGGCATTTCTTCTAAACCTAAAAATGGGACAACCACTTTTTTCATTCAATTTCTTTCGAAAGTGGTACGTACATCACACATGATGAGTGATAAATGAGCCGGAAATTATGAAAAATAAAACAGGTTGTTGATTGTCATTGTGCTCCCTAGTTCCTTCATGTTTAAAGACAGAGGTTCACTTAATTTTAAAGTATCAGGATTCTATTTGTGTGAAAAGAAGGTCGATAATAAAAAGGGTTAGTGAACGATGTTCAATTATTTTGCATCCGAGTACTAAACAGAGAATGAAAAGAAATTGGTGACTATCTTTAAATGACTTCTTCCAAGAAATTTCCTTTTTTTGTCTTTAAAGGCAGCTGTTCAGTTAATTTTACCATACCCGATCTTAGTTTCAAAAATTAGAGCGTTCTCTAATTAGTAAAATGCAATTTATGTGAAATCACATCGATAAATACACGCTTCATAGCAGCCGTCCAACGTTGCAAAATTAAAAACTTGAATGCGCGCGTGTCCGTGCGACGCGGTCGGTGTCCGTGCAACGCGGTCGGAACTGGCGCCAAACACAATTGTTTGAATTTGGCAACATATTGTTATTGTTATCTCGACCGTCTGGTCCCCTATTCGAATTTTTAGTTTTTGCCTTAAATTTGGGGTCGTGTTAACTGACAAGCTGCCTTTAAATTCGGTGTCGGATACAAAAAATCATTTTATTTTCAATTTTCTGAAAATTTTTCAATTTTCCAAATATTCTATCACAGTTTTTTGTAAAGAAAGTTGTGCTTGCTACGCGAGATAGATATGTACAATTTATTTTTATAATAAGCATTTTTCTGGTTTTTTGGAATGATGGAAGTCTGAAAAAAAGCTAATTATACGTTGAAATCTTCAAAAACCGACTAAAATGCATGACATAACTGTCATACTTTCTTTTATGCCAAATAACGTACAGAAGAAATATTACGAAAACTCTCAAAAATTTAGAAAATCATAAAACATCCGTGCGAAAGAAGCTCAAAATTCATGCACTTTTTCAAACCGCCTTTTCGTCATTTTGGCCATTTTCATTTCACTGAAACACATTAATCTTCCACCCGCACCACACCCAAACCAATTTTCGAAAAAATTTCTTTCGTTGGCAGAAGAAAAAAAAATAATAAATGGACGCTTGAATTATTCTTCTTACTCCACAAGACCTATTATTTTTATATTATATTTAATGTGTAATTGTCATCAATTATTCGACTTTTAAATGGAATATATTCGTTTTTATGAAAACGAAATACAAACTCGATTTAAAAAAAAACAATTTGCAAAAGATTAACTTAAAATGATAACAATTCTAGAGAAAATTAAAAATGAGAACATTTTCTTGAAAATGTGATGTCGATGACGAGCCGATGACAGCTGTCATCGACCTTCACTCGGAAGTTTTCCTCATATATTGGCCGTGAGAACATTTCTTTTAAAAAACCAAAGTGGAAATAGTTTTTTTTTTGAATGAAGTAAAGTGAAACATGAAGAAAAGTGCTAACTGAATTGAATTGTCAACCCAAAATCTTCTTCCCTTTTTTTTCCCTCGTTTCTACTTCTTTATGGGCTTTTTATTAGGGTTGGCTGGAGGTTACCACAAAGAACTATTAACATTTTTATTCACATTTTGAGCAACGAAATGATGTTATTTTTTTGGTTATCGATTTCCCACTTGTTAAATGTCACAATTTTTAATCTTAAAGGGACTCTTTACTGAATTTGGGTTTCAATTCCATTTTCATCTTCTTTTTAATATTTGAAAACCTTTACAAGAAAAATATTTTTGCGAAATTTCCTTTTCTAGTACATGAAAAAAGCACATTTACAGGGTAAGGCGGCGAATGGCCTAAACGCTCGGCCGCACGCGAGAGAGCATGCGAATGTGAGAGTGTTTGCAATTGTTAGGCCATTCACCGCCTTATCCGGTAAATGTGTTTTTTCGTGTACTTGAAAAGGAAATTTCGCAAAAATATTATTCTTGTATAGGTTTTCAAATATCAGAAAGAAGATGAAAAACGAATTGAAACCCAAAAACAGTAAAGAATCCCTTTAAAGGGACTCTTTACTGAATTTGGGTTTCAATTCTATTTTCATCTTCTTTACAGTATTTGAAAATCTATAGAAACACAAACATTTATCGAAATTTCCTTTTCTAGTACACGAAAAATTGCACATTTACAGAGTAAGGCGGCGAATGACCGAACCGCTCGGCTGCGCACGAGAGAGCATGCGAATATGAGAGAGTTTTCAATTGTTAGGCCATTCGACGCCTTATTTCGGAAATGGGTGTGTTTTGAGTACTGTTGAGATAAATGGCCGAGGACTAGAAACCCAACCCAGAGGGACTAGCTTCCCAAAAATGTGTTTCTAGGCCACCATCTCGGGCGTCACATTAGTTTTGTTGTGAGAAGGCAAGCAAGCTCGTTTTTAGCCAGTTTTGGGCTGTTTTTGTTGTTTCTAGTTGAGAACTAGATTCGCCTAGCTGCGGCTAGTATTTTATTTGTTCTTTGCAACATAATTAACCTTTCTTTCGTATTAAATTCTTGTTTTTCAATTAATAAATCTTCTTGAAAATAATTCGCGTTTATTTTTGTTGTTTAAAGCTGGTTTTCATCCACTCGCATCTCTGTGAACCTAGTTTATACAAGGGACACCACTTTACTTGGGGGCCGAAGCCGTTCAGAGTTGGAAAACCGCTGAAATAGCAAAATTTTCGTGTTTTTGAGGGTTTATTGATTTTTCTTGAATTTTTTCGCATTTTTTTGCCGTTTAATTTCGAATTTTTGTACGTTCGGATTTTGTTTGGTCTTCACCTAGAGGTTGACATTAAACAGACCGTCTGGGCAAATTATTTGAAATCTTCGTCGCCGTTTTTTTCGTTTTTTTCAAGTTCTGTTGTTTGTAGCCATTTACAAACACTGAGACCGAGAAATTCGTTAAAATTTGAATCGTCGGATCGTTTCACTTTTGTTCTTCTGTGGAAAGAGTATAAATACTGAGATATTTGTATATCTGGAAATAGAGATATAGAATAAATTTGAAAAATTGGAAAGATGTCAGCGTCCTCGTCTTCGTCAAGGAACATGGTCGTGCCGAGAGATGGATTAGCAGTTGCATCTGGTTCGGGAGTGTCAAATGTTGGTGATCAGTTGAAAAATGATTTGAAACGTAAAGAATTGGAAGATTGTTTGGAGAACATGGATCAGTTGTTGCAAAGAGTCTTCGATGAGGTAAAATCGATGGATGATGCAAAATGGTCAAAAGAGGAGATCGCCAAGAAGCAAAGCGTCTGTCAGTCAACAGAAAAGTTGCAAGAGGTTGCGGGTGATATATTGACATTGTTTGGAAAGAAGTTTGAAGTTTGCAAATTTTTGGTTGTGGATAAATTGCTGAAAACTTTTTGGAGAAAAGTTGTGAAAGCTGAAAAATTTGTTGAAACTCAAACAAGAATGTCGAAAACGCAGAGAGAAACCATTTTCGAAGGAATGAAAGAAGGGTTTGATGTGTTGTTGGAAAAGTTGGAAGACCTGAAAGAGGATCAGGAAGATGAAGCTGAAAAAGTAGGCGCAAATGTTGAGTACATGGAAGAATGTCGAAAACTTTGGATATTTTTGAGAGCTATGAATATTGAAAGTACGGAAAAGCTTGCGGTTTGGATGGAAGCAAAGTCAGCGGAAAATTTGAAACTTTTGGAAGAGAAAAAGCAAAATGAAAGGAAATTTTTGAGCTTTTTGGAAGAAGTGGAAAATGAGAAAGCTGTTAACAGGGAAGCTTCAGATGCAAATGCAAAATTGATGTATGATATTCAACAGAAGGTTGTGGAAGTGCACGAGTTGCAGGAAAAGCTGAAACTGATGGAACAAAGTCTGAATTTGGCAAGAAATGAAATTTCTTCGGCTGAAAAAGAAAATGTTGCCAAAAATTTGTGTGAATGGAATGAAAATGAAAAAGAAGTCATTGAGATGCTGAATAGTGTGAATATTCGCAATGGAGATCAATTGGCAGATATTTTGATGAAGTTGACGAATGATTCAAATGCTAAGGAAATTCTTGAATTGGAAAATGAAAAGATTTCGTTGCAGTTGGTTGAAATGGATAAGGAAAAGCATGATATTAGATTGAAACTGGAAGATGTCCAGATGGAAATGGAACAATGGAAGGAGAATTGTGAGAGGTTGAAAGGATTGATAAATGATTCTTCTAAATCGGAAAAATTGATGGGTCATGTTCGTCAAAAATTGATCAGTTTGGCAAATGTACCAGGAACACCAATACCGAAACCTAGGAGCATGATACTCACGAAAGTTGAACCAATTCGAGTTCCAGAAATCGCTGAAAGTGTGATAAAAGCTGAAAATTGGGCTCGTAAACATTTTGTGGAAGATGGAAATTTTGTTCAAAAGTCTGAAAATTTCGGAAACATTAATGAGAATGTTAAGAAGAATGAAGATATTGTTCAAGAAACTGGAGTTTCGGACAGGAGCAAGTTATCTGATGAATTGTATTTGGTGAGAAAGCAGATGAGCTTTATGGAAACAACGTTCAGAGCAAATGCGTTGCCGGATCCAAAAGCATATACTGGAGATGATGACAGAAACTTTGGAAGTTTTCTGACAACGTTCAAATCTAAGTATGGGAAACTAATGGAGAAGGATGAAGAACTGATGACAATTTTGGAGGAAAGATTTTTGGTTGGAAAAGCACTCCAAGTGTTTAGAACCATTCCGAAGAAAGATTCATTTGATGAAACAATGTTGGAATTTCAAGAGAGGTTGAAGAAGTCGAGAAGCAGTATTTCGTTCTCGTCGATGCGAAAACTTGATCAACTGCATATTCTGGAGCACCAATCGATCAGAGATTATTGTTTATTGATTGAAAAGTTGTCAAGAGAAGCTTTTGATATGGACGATGAGAAAATCGCACCATTGAAAGTGACGAAATTGTTGAAAGCAGCTCAAAGAGATCAGACGTTGCATTGTATTTTGAATATGAAGAGAGTAGAAGTTGAATTGAAAGATCAGTATGAGACGCTGAAGAGGATTGCGTTGGAGTTTGAAGAGGAAAATTTGATGAATGGAAATCAAATGGGATATTCTGATAATTTTGAAAGGAGTAGACAATGGGATGTTAACAGATTGAGTCATCCTGGTGGAAGAAAACTGGATGTTAACGGTTCTAGTCATCCTGGTGGAAGAAATTTGGATGTTAACGGTTATAGTCATCCTGGTGGAAGAAAATGGGATGTTAACGGTTCTAGCCATCCTGGAGGAATGAAATCATCACCGGTTTCTGGTTCAAATGCTGTTCCAGTAGGATCAATGGATGAATTGAATGGAAATGTGCCAGTTGAAAGCAAATTTGGAAAGAATTGTTTCAAATGTGGAAAACCTGGGCATTATGCTGCAAGATGTCAGGAAAACAATAAAGTTGCATACGCGCACGGAGTAATTTGTGATCAGAAAGCACTGCGACAGGGAAATCATGCTGTAGCTGGAAGCCTAGTACTCGAACAAGCAAAAATTCTTGGAAAAGAAGTCACAATTATTATCGATAGTGGTTCAGAAGTTAGCTTGTTGTCAACCAAAACATGGAGCAGAGTAAAGAAAGGAAACTTGACGGATGAGAAGTTTGTGGAAAGTGCACCGGATAAAGATTTGGATGTAATTGATGCGTCAAATACAAAGATGAATATTGTTCACAAAGTTGACGTTCCGATTGAAATCAGGCACAAGAAGAAGAGTGTTTCGTTCCAAGTGTGTGAAAGTAATGAAGAATATGCTGTATTGGGCACGAATTCGTTTGAAAATTTTGGTATCCATATTGGCTGGAAAGATGTCGATGAAGACAAGAAGAAAGCTGTTGTGAATGCAGTAAGATTGAAGAATTTTGGTGGAGCTGGAAGTGAAGGAAAGCTGCCATTTTGGAAGAATCGTGTGAAGTTGGAGAAGAGATGTCCATTGAATGAAGATGTGATGTATAGTAAAGGCATTGTGTCGGGAGGTTCAGTGAAGGACAGGAATTTTGGAAAAGCTGGTGATCGGGGAAGTGAGCAGAAAATCGGAGGTCGTGAGAATGACAAGATGAGATGCAAGAGCAAACCGAGGCACAGATGGTCGAAGAACGTGACAAATGTCACAAAACCTTTTGTTATTCAGGTTCCGTCAACGGTCAATCAATTGGATGCAAGTGCCAAGCCAAATCGTCAAATTTTTTCGATTGCCAAGTCACAAGATCAATTTGGGAGATGTTCGGAAGTGGAAACAAGTGTGAATGAGAAGCATCAGGAGAAAGATGTTGAGATTGGAGTGAAACCTCAGAATATGAAGGCCAAGAGAGTTGAGATGAATGGACAAAGTGGAAAATGGGACAAGAACCAGTTGAAAGTCGTCAAAGAACAGTCGGTTCGATGTGATAAATGTTCGACCCCATATCCCTTCTACCCGTGTTATTTTGTGATGTATCCCAACAGTCCGGAGCCTGTTCTTCTAAAGGAGGGGGATGTTGAGATAAATGGCCGAGGACTAGAAACCCAACCCAGAGGGACTAGCTTCCCAAAAATGTGTTTCTAGGCCACCATCTCGGGCGTCACATTAGTTTTGTTGTGAGAAGGCAAGCAAGCTCGTTTTTAGCCAGTTTTGGGCTGTTTTTGTTGTTTCTAGTTGAGAACTAGATTCGCCTAGCTGCGGCTAGTATTTTATTTGTTCTTTGCAACATAATTAACCTTTCTTTCGTATTAAATTCTTGTTTTTCAATTAATAAATCTTCTTGAAAATAATTCGCGTTTATTTTTGTTGTTTAAAGCTGGTTTTCATCCACTCGCATCTCTGTGAACCTAGTTTATACAAGGGACACCACTTTACTGTACTAGAAAAGGAAATTTCGCAAAAATATTTTTCTTGTATAGGTTTTCAAATGTCAAGAAGAAGATAAAAATGGAATGGAAACCCAAAAACAGTAAAGAATCCCTTTAAAGATAAAATCCCATTTTATTTTTACTTTAAGACACAGGTAGGGTCAAATTAACTGATACATCATCAGTTAATTGACCCTCCCTGATTTCAATTTCAAAAATTAGAGATTGTACTCATTAGTACCTTGCAATTTATGCGAAATCGCATCGATAAATACCCGCTTCCAAAGGCTGCAAAAATCTTAATTTGAATTCGTTCCGTATCATGCATCGCCTTCGGAATTGGCGCGAAACACAATTATTTGGATTTGGCTATTGTCAACTCAATTATTCTTGATCATTGCGTTCGGAAGGCTGCTCAACCTCACAGCCGCTCCGCACGCACGCGACGCGGCTTCCGACACTCACACACACTGAAATATTAGCGGGAAAATGAATTTTTAAAATTTTTCCAGTGTGTGTGAGTGTCGGCAGCCGCGTCGCGTGCGTGCGGAGCGTCTGTGAGGTTGAGCAGCCTTCCGAACGCAATGATCAAGAATATTTGAGTTCACAATACATTTTAGTATTGTTTTTGAACCACCCTGGGCACTGATTCAAATTTTGATTTTTCGTCTTGAATTTGGTTCGCCTTAACTGACACCCTGCCTTTAATATTTTCTATCTGATTTGCCGCGCAGATCTGTCAGACCCATTTTTTTCGTAAAATTTAGCCAAGCTTGATAGACATTCATAAACAACCCCAAGAAACCCATATTTCAGAGTTCTTGAACGTCGCAAAGTCTATTTCAAAGATTTCGTCAAAGTCCTCAGCCATTTCCGACCGATCAATAAAAACAAGCCTCATCCATGGAACAGTCGGGAAGCGAAATTAAGATGTTGGCATATTTGTTATTTTTGTCATTTTTTTAAATTTAGTTCATATTTTCAGTTGCATTCACAATGTACGACTTGAACAAGAGTGGAACCATTACAAAGGATGAATTCCAGGAAATTTTAGAGGTTAGAATTAGAAAAAAACGAAACTTTGATGAAGATAAAATATCCACAGATGATGATTGGTGCCAATGTTCCAAAAGAGCAAGTTAACTCCATTGCTGATCGTACCATGCGCGAAGCTGACAAAGATGCCGATGGTTATATCACTTTTAAAGAATTCTGCACTGTAACTTTATACATTTTTTTTCTTGAAAACTCCCGTTTTATTTTCTATTTTCAGGCAATGGAAAAAACCGACATCGAGCAGAAAATGTCGTTCCGCTTCCTCACATAATTACTCTATTTTTAAATGTTTTTATATTGTGTAAAAAACGTGAATAAATACATTTTCTAGAAAACAATAATAAACGAAATGTTTCAGAAAAATTCATATACCTAATAAGAAAACACGTGAAAATCATATATCAACCGGCTGGGATCAACTTGTGGGATAATCGAGTTATTTCTGGTCACTTTTTGGCAGATTTCCAATTCGACAAAAGTGTATCGAGGTGAGGTGAATTGATATGATTTTGGGACACGTGTTCTTCGATCCCACATGAGAGCGCCTTTTTCAAATTCTTTCAGAAATGCGTCGTAGTTGTATATTCCGCCGAGTACCACCTTATACCTGTAATATTGGTTTTTAGCATTGATAAAAGAACTGAGAAAACCGGGAGCAACCTGGGTATAAAAATGAATAAAATAGTTCGTTTTATAAATTCTTACCGGCTTCAAAAATATTTTTAACATCTTTCTTTTATCAAAAAATGACCAGATTCCTGGATCTTGATGCCATATAATATCGGTTTTTGTTATTTTTCTTTAAAAAAACTTACTTCACAAAAACAACAGGTTCACCATCATCTCCGAGAAACGGTTCATCATTCGCATCAAGATGGAAATATTTCGCTTCGTGAAAATAACTTCCAATCTCATTTCGCATATATGGATCCTTCATGATATATCCATTATCACCGAGAAGATCATCTTTTGTTATCTGAAAATGATTTCTGACGGCATTTCGGTTTAAAATTAAGAAAACTAACTTTCAAAGCCTCTCTCTGCTTTTCCGACAGTTTATAGGCTTGTGCTCTATGAAACTGAAGAGTTTTCGAACCACCGAGAGTGTAATTTTCCAAACTCGAAAAATCCTGCTCTCGGAGTGCATAAAGAACTTCAAAAAACACCGTTTGACATGAGTTTAGAAACTCTTCTTTTTCGTTGTGTAGATTCAGGCCTCGAAGAAATGCGTTTCTCTGAGAAAAAGCGGTTGAAGAACATCAACTGTTTAATTTCTTACCACCATCATGTTGAAATACGTCTTCGATCTTCCAATAAATGAGTCATCGTTTTCTTTTAAAATCGCTCTAGGACATCCCGGTTTTAAAATCAGCTTCTGATAAAGTTGAGGTTTTCTGTCGGATCTTGAGATTTTGAATGGTTTTTGATCTGTGGGTAAATCATCGGGATTCCGAAATTTGAATTTATCCCTGAAATCAAATCGACTTTTTCTCTATTATTTACAATCAATTGGATTCATACCACATTTTGGAAAGAGTTGCAACTCTTGAAAAATCTTTAAACTGTGTGATGTTCCTTGCCTGGGTGACCGAATTCCGTGCTAACATTTTAATTATCTGAAAAATACAACGTTTTTGTGTTTACTTATTTAAATATTATTCACACCGTTACTACACCACCTTGTTAATCTCAAGTTTCATACTCAAGTCATCCGACACCAATTTGATCCAATTAATTATTCCGACTCCACCTGAGGACGGATTTACTAGCTTTTGGATGTCAAATAGAAAAGTTTTAGCTTATGGGTAAGTTAGATTTACCCATTTTCCCCAATTTTTGAATGATTTGAGGCCGAGCGGACATTCTAACTACACCGTGCGAAGTTTGCGGTGACAAATCTTATGGAAGGCATTATGGTATTTGGGCTTGTGATGGATGTAGCTGTTTTTTCAAGCGTAGCGTTCGAAACAATATGGAATATAAATGCATTGGCAAGTTTTATATTTAACTAATCCTTCGTTTATTTCGTAAAGAAGTTACTGTTTCCAATTCTTCCTGTTATATAAGTTATATTAATCTATAAAATTTCGGGATAACTATATCTCCATAAACTTCCATGAATAAATTCCGAAATTATTTATTCCAGCGGGAACCGGTGAATGTGTTATTGACAAAACTAGAAGAAACTGGTGTCCAGCATGTCGCCTGTCTAAATGCAACAAACTGCGCATGAATCGACGAGGTATGAAAACATGCATCATTAACGCTGATCAAAATATATTTTCAGCCGTTCAATCCGAACGGGGCCCTCGCAAACCATACTCCATTCGAACACGTCGACAAGTTGTGACAACTGTTGAGTTGTCACCCGAACATAAAAATTGTTAGTTTTAATATCGGTCGAAAGAATTAGTTGAACAATTCGACGAATTTTAGACGATGTTCTTTTCACCGCTACCCTACTCATTGCTTCTCAATCCTATTTATTACGATTCATGCCAGCACTCCAACAGCGTCAGGTTCTCCAAACTCATTCTCAGATTCTTTTTGCATTTATAATTTCCATCAGCGCAGATTCAGCCGTCAGAAGTCTTTTGGTAGAAACTATTCTTGAAAATTCTTTCAGCAAAAAATATTACAGCCTGAAATCAACCTGTTGGGTGAGTTCCAAATCGACGCAGAGCAACTTCGTCTAGCAATTTGCCTTATTTTTTGTAAATCAGGTTTCTAAAAAACTCTTTTCTCAAAATAAAATCAATTATATTTATCAGACAACCCTTCGTTTCAATTCGCCACACCTTTGCAAACTCTCTATGAGTTCTGTCTCCGTCGACACTCGATTATAAACAACCTTTCGGAACCTTGTGAGCGTATCTTTCAAATTCTCGATAAACTACAAAATTCCTCAAATCAGTGGGATTTGTCTCATCTACTTTCTAAAACGCCAACCGTTATATGCAATGAGATATTTAATAAAATATCAATTCAACAATAACATTAATGATGCGTTTTTAAAAAAATACTTTTGTGAATAAATGTATTGAAGCTTTGAGTTGTTTGGACCTCGAGTGTACTGAAAAGTCAGGTGAAAAGTGGATATTAAACTTTTCCAAGGCCAAGTCGAAATTTTGAACGTATGTCATACAACTGGGGGTGAATATAGAAAAAAATAGCCTCACAACACTTCCCTAATACTTCGTTTCATATAAAGCAAAAGAAGATTAGACGAATTTTCAGGTTTCCGAACTTTGTATTCCAGTTTTCTGTTTTAAAGAATCACTTAAACATTGTAATCTACTGAGTAGTGTCGAAAGATTTAACTTTCAGTTTTTCATATCTTTTTTTTTCTATTGTCAACTCAATAATTCCTGATCGTTGCGTTCGGAAGGCTGCTCAACCTCACAGCCGCTCCGCACGCACGCGACGCGGTGACCCTCACTCAACATACTGAAATATTGGCGGGAAAATGAATTTTTCCAATTTTCCAGCGTGTTGAGTGTCGGCAGCCGCGTCGCGTGCGTGCGGAGCGGCGGTGAGGTTGAGCAGCCTTCCGAACGCAATGATCAAGAATAATTGAGTTGGCAATAGTCCCAAACGAATTCATGTAATAAACCGTGGCTAAGAAAAACAAATGGAATATTATCTTTAAGGAAAAGAAATTACATACCTTCTACACTATTAATTTTTCTTTTTGCAGCCTTCAATATATAAACTTCGTTGAAATTTGTAGGTGATGTGTATGGTTTTCTCTGTAAATCGAGAATTCTCACAGAATTCAAGTTTTTTTTTCAAAATTAGGTGAACTTGGCATTATTTTTAGTAATTAATTAGTACTTTGTTAATTTCAGCCTCAATTAATATTTTAAAAGCTAATGGCTCAAATGCCTAATTTTGTGTTGTAAAAACTTGATATAAAGGTTTTATCTACCTAATATTCATTTTCAACTCTGCAAGTTTAAAAAAAAACGAAGGTGGTTTTACCACTAAATCATTGTTTCATTTTTTTAAATCTGAATGAAAGCAAAAGAAACAACAGAAAAACTCGAAGAAATTGTATATATGGCTAAAGAAATGGTACCAAATGTTCTAAATTGACATCAAAACCGAAAAATGTAAATAAATAAATAATTTTTTTGACAACAAAAAAGTCTGTCATCAAAATAAGACAGTTTTGATATGAACTCCAATAAAACATTCTATCGAGACAGGGACACCTCACAACCTAAAAAAAAAGTTGTAACATAAATAAGGGTATAACTTTTTAAACGAGAGAGCGGTTGCAATAAATAAATAAACTCTGAAAATTACAACAACACGGAGGAAAGCGGACATTTTGAATTCGAATTGAGAAAACAAAGCAGGTGTTGACGATGATTATATGAGTAGAAATTATAGAAAATTGTTGATTGAATGAGTCTCCAATTGAAAAAAAAAGAAGGAATATATATGAAAAGCTGTGAATCAGCCGGACATTCCACGAACCTGAAAAAATAAAGATGTTTTTTTGGAAAAACTCAATTTCCGAATTGAATAGAGAAATAAGAGCAGTGGTTTAGAAAACGAAATCGACGAATTTAAGAAACCCGACGCTTTTACAGAATTCATTGAAACAATTTTCAAAATTTTTGTGATTGAAGAAGAGTTCTAAAGGTACGCTCTTGTTCGTGAAATATTTACTTTTTTAAGTGTTCAAATAACGAAACCAAAATCGGTGTCAAAAAACTATTTGTTGAAAAGTTATATTCATCTTTTATATATTCGTTATTTTCCGACAACACTTATTCCGCTTGAATAAAAAATTCGAAGTTTTTACAAAAAAAACCAACCTGTCCATTCATTCTCTGCTCCGCTAGCTCCTTCTGTGCCTTCTCTTCAATCGCACGAATGTCAACCATTGTAAGCCCATGCCATTGATCTATCCAGCAGAAAACTTCTCGATGGAACTTTGAGAACAGTCGTGGGTATTGCTGAAAACGTTTTTTTTAAATATTATCGGTTCATTTATTATTACAGTTTGTGCATATCCTTCAACTAGCTTCTGGAATCCAAACCACTTGAAATGAACGGTGACTAGCTTGTAAGCACACATCACAGGTTGGACGGTGTCTTTCCAGTTGTCAAGGAGTGGTCCTCTAGAAGATAAAAAATGATATTTTATTGAATTTGATGACTTGAAAGAGATTTTGCCATAGATACAATTTCTAAAAAACCTCTTGAAAAAATCCTCACCTTCCTGTCTTTTGTGACTTGAACTTTGATGGCGTGGTGTCTGGATGAATATCTCCACTGTTCAGAAACTCGTGGTCATTTGCAATATTGACGTGAACAACTTCTCGTTTAGCTAAAGCATCTCCTGTAAGCCCGTGAGCCTGAAATTTGAAGAAAATTTGTGAAAAAAAACAATTTCGAAAGGTTTATTTACATTTTCGGTTGTTCCACGATCCGGCAGATGAATTGTTTCAATTTTGACATAAAAATTATCTTTCATATAGTCTGGATTCTGTAAAAAAAACATTCTAATCGGTTGGTTCTTTATACAATTAAAAAAGGTTCTAACGCAGATTTCACAAGTGCACTGAGATCAGTTTTTAATTATATTTAAACAAAAACGCAGGCATCTAAATTCGAAATGAGAGAACAAAACTTCGTTTCGTTGTTTTTTTTTCATTAAACTTTTTTTGACAAAGTAAAACACTTACTGTAATTACAGTTTTACAATAAGGATAAGCATTCCAAGCTTCCTCGTGAATAGCCAACGATCCTTTTGGTGCGATTTTTCGTATCAAAGTTGGAACTTTTCTGGAGAAAATTCAAAATTACAAAGTTGTTCGTTGTTAGTATGAAATCTTACGATTGAAGATGATAGATTTTGTGAGTATACTGTCCTTTATCGAATTGTCCATTCAAAAGTGGAACATTCTCGAAAGGCTTATTCTGAAGAACCTCCACACCTTCTCCACCTCCGGTCTCAGCTTTCGATGCTTCTGCAACCGACCACAATTGTCCTACTTGATATTCTTCGACTGAAAGTGGCAAAACAACTCGGCTGAAAATTTCTTAATATTTTTAACGATAAAAAGTCTCTAAAATAAACTTACAATTCTTTAATGATCATTATTTGACTAATAAATCCTTTCCTGCTAACTACTCACACACTCCAACGCCTGAAAATAATAAAATAAAGGTATTTTATAGAATTATATTAGACATTTATAGTTTCTATAGAAACGAACAAGAAATTAGAATTTTCAGAAATATCATGGAAACATTTCATTTTTTGTCGCTCACGGAAAAAAATAGCGAGAGAAAGACGAAAGATGAAAACAAAGAGTGTATATGCGGTTAGGAGAAGAAGTCGACGAGAGAGAAAGTAAAACGAAGAGAGTGAAGTCATTTTTTGGTTAAACTCTCTCTCAACGAGTTGAGAAATGAAAAAAAAAGGGGCGAATGAAGTGCAGTTGGAAAAAGCATAGTGATTGTGACGGAATGATGATGGAGTGAAAGAGGTGAAAGTTTCTCGGGCCGGGGAAGAAATTTATTTTTAAACATTAAATTATTGGTTTTTGTTTAAACATTTTGATCAAGACTTGTGACTTTTTCACAATTGTTGTGAAAGTTAAAAATAAATCCTGAAAACCAAAAACTTTCTTATTTTTCTAAAACGAAACACATGTTGTTGAATAATTGAATACAAGACGAACAATAAAATTGGGAATGATGACGCATCGAAAATATGTTATGAAATTTGTTGAATGAAATAAAATGAGGCACAAAAACGTTTTGAGGTATGGAAAGGTTGTAATTCGATCTTTGAAAAAAAAAGAAACAATGAAAGTGAAAAAAATTTGAAATTTCAATTTCCATACTAAAAAAGAAAAAGGTTTTAAAATTTTAACGCCTTTTTTAATGGAATTAAAAAAAACTTTTAAAAAATGCAAAAAATGCAGAAACGGTCGAAAAAAATATTTTATCGATTTTTAGACTTTTTTTTAAATTTTGAACAAATATGCCAATATATGCCAATATCATAAAAAATAATAAAGTTTAAATACACTTATTATAAAGAAAAAAATTGGGAAATTACAAAAAAAGACTGCAACGACAGCACTTGGCCTAAGTTCTCCCCTGGACTTAATCTTAGGCCAGGATTTTGTATTTCTGTTGAATTTCGAAGAAACGTCGTAAAAAGAAACTATTCTTCAAATAAAATATGAAATATGTAGAAAAACGAGAGATATGTTTTTCATGCAGAATCAATAGGAATTAGAGAACCACAAAAACATAGAAAAGGGGAGTCTGCTGCACATATTGGATGAAGAAAAAGCGGGGCTGAAAAGGACTGGCGTGGAAGCGTTCTCTCCACTCTCTTCCTGTTTTTTTTTCGAGTCATTTGTCTTTTTGGGGAAATGGAAAAATAAGAAAAACAAAACAAAAGAAATGAATCACAACATAGGAATAGACATTTTCAGTGAAAAGAACTGAAGAAAAACAGTATTGAAAACGTTACTTGTGGGATGAACCATAGGTGGGATACCGCGGATTTGGCCTAGTAACGACCTTAACTTTTTTTTAGGTGACAAGAAGTAACGACCTTAACTCGTGGCGGATTCGAAGAACAGTGATGAAAAGAAAAATTGGTTATAGATCACCGGAAAAAATTCAAATTGTTTAATAATGTTATGAATAAATTTAATTAGAATAAAACATTTTTTTTTTGAAAAAGGAAGTGAGAATAAAGTAACAAAAATGGAAAAAAATACAAAAGTAAATAATTGATAAAGGTTGAAACAAGTCAGAGATGCAGTCATTTTGAAATCAAGGTTTGCGCATGCGGAACAATCTGGAATCTGGATATTGAAATAGAAAGTGGAGGGATAGAAGAAAAACATACGAACAGAACTAAATATAATAATTGTAGGTTGATTGTAGGTTATACAATATTGTTTTGAAGAGGAATTTGGCGATGAGATTGAGAGGGAGAGAAAAGGTTGTCGCTGAAAAAACGAAGTTAAATTTCTTTCTTTTTCATGACAATAAAGTATGAACATGTACTTGGTTTTGGTATGAAAATGTGCGCACTGAATCAAATTTTTCAGGAAATAAAAAAAAATTGGAAAAAAAAGAGTGCGCACTGATGAAGCACTCGGCCGAGTCTGTGAGCCGCATTCCGCGGCCCTGACGATCGGGCGAGTGCTTCATCGGTGCGCACTCATTTTTTTAACCTTAAATATATATTTTCGGAATCAGCTCAGAAAGGCGAATCTAGTGATAATAAAAATTGTGGGAAAAAAATTTTTTTTTCAGATATGAAATTTTAGGCCCATTGACTGATGAGGTGTTATTGAACATAACTGTTTTCTTATCATAACATAGAAAAGCGGAACAGTATGTACTTGGTTTTGGTATGAAAATGTGCGCACTGAATCAAATTTTTCAGGAAATAAAAAAAAATTGGAAAAAAAAGAGTGCGCACTGATGACGCACTCGGCCGAGTCTGTGAGCCGCATTCCGCGGCCCTGACGATCGGGCGAGTGCTTCATCGGTGCGCACTCATTTTTTTAACCTTAAATATATATTTTCGGAATCAGCTCAGAAAGGCGAATCTAGTGATAATAAAAATTGTGGGAAAAAAATTTTTTTTTCAGATATGAAATTTTAGGCCCATTGACTGATGAGGTGTTATTGAACATAACTGTTTTCTTATCATAACATAGAAAAGCGGAACAGTATGTACTTGGTTTTGGTATGAAAATGTGCGCACTGAATCAAATTTTTCAGGAAATAAAAAAAAATTGGAAAAAAAAGAGTGCGCACTGATGAAGCACTCGGCCGAGTCTGTGAGCCGCATTCCGCGGCCCTGACGATCGGGCGAGTGCTTCATCGGTGCGCACTCATTTTTTTAACCTTAAATATATATTTTCGGAATCAGCTCAGAAAGGCGAATCTAGTGATAATAAAAATTGTGGGAAAAAAATTTTTTTTTCAGATATGAAATTTTAGGCCCATTGACTGATGAGGTGTTATTGAACATAACTGTTTTCTTATCATAACATAGAAAAGCGGAACAGTATGTACTTGGTTTTGGTATGAAAATGTGCGCACTGAATCAAATTTTTCAGGAAATAAAAAAAAATTGGAAAAAAAAGAGTGCGCACTGATGAAGCACTCGGCCGAGTCTGTGAGCCGCATTCCGCGGCCCTGACGATCGGGCGAGTGCTTCATCGGTGCGCACTCATTTTTTTAACCTTAAATATATATTTTCGGAATCAGCTCAGAAAGGCGAATCTAGTGATAATAAAAATTGTGGGAAAAAAATTTTTTTTTCAGATATGAAATTTTAGGCCCATTGACTGATGAGGTGTTATTGAACATAACTGTTTTCTTATCATAACATAGAAAAGCGGAACAGTATGTACTTGGTTTTGGTATGAAAATGTGCGCACTGAATCAAATTTTTAAGGAAATAAAAAAAAATTGGAAAAAAAAGAGTGCGCACTGATGACGCACTCGGCCGAGTCTGTGAGCCGCATTCCGCGGCCCTGACGATCGGGCGAGTGCTTCATCGGTGCGCACTCATTTTTTTAACCTTAAATATATATTTTCGGAATCAGCTCAGAAAGGCGAATCTAGTGATAATAAAAATTGTGGGAAAAATTTTTTTTTTTCGCAATTCACCTTTCTTTTCATTAATCATCACTGTTACCATCATCATCATCATCATCGTCCACAGGAGCCATGTGAAAAGCATAACTTGACAAAAAGGTTTTTGTTGCGAGGGACTCGTCATCACGTCCACTGAGTTTTTGGAGTATTTTTTCCTCTTCCGAAATAACGTCTTTCGGTCCTCGAACTCCGCGAGCATTGTCAACTGTCTCATGCCGATGTTTCAGCCACTGGCCAGCCAAAAACGAAGCAAACGATTCCGAAAGTTGAGGCATGTCATTGCAGTATATCAGAAAGAATGTTTTCCAAGTTTCAGTTTTACTACTTGCTCTTCGTGAATCATATAAATGGTTCAGGACGCTGAAACCGCGTTCTGCCGAGGCTGAGGTTAATGTAAACGTCTTAACATAAGAGAGAACGCGCAGAACCATTGAACCAGCATTGAAATGGTCCTGGTTCGCCAATATGAATGACAGTAAAAATTCGGGATTCTTCTTCACCGCGTCAAAAACAGACAATTGTCCCGCAGGAACATTGTGCAGTTTTGTGTGTAAATTCGAAAACCCTGTTTCCAGATCGTCTACCGAAGCACCGGGCTTAGCGAATTTGAAAACAATTGATCTGCATTCGATGGAAAGGGCATCGAGTGGAAAGATTAATAACTTATCTAACTCAAACAAATCGAAACAGTCTATTGGTTTCGCAATATTCATTTTTTCCTCCATAGTTTTAATTAAATTGCCGATCAACTGTTTCCTCAAATCTCGATCCATATAGTCAAATTCTGCTTCCTTGAACTTTTCATATAAAGTAAGTGTAGACAAATTCTCAAGCTCCATCTTACTTTCTTCTGACGCATGCTTGCCAATCGCTTCATTAAGTTTCGTTTTTGATTGTTTTTTTGCCTCTTCTAAGTTGATGGCGATAGTATGGGCCCAGTTTTTCATTTCCTCTTCTTGTTTTTCCGGTTCACTGTTGAACAAAAATTTGGTGGTATCATCACCAATGTTTGCATTAGGTTCGTTGGTGAAAAACAACCATAATGATTCCGCTTGCGCCCGCGAACCCAGTAAAACTTCTTTCGTGCACTTTCTACTTGTTACATCAAAAGGTTTTCGATTCCGCTCGACTCCTGCGCAATGTAGTCCCGCTTTGTTCAAAACGACCGAAACTTCCGTGCTCAATGTTTCAACCTTCTCCAAATCGTTTAACTCAAGTTTAGCATGTTCAAAGAGTATCTTCATTCTAGCCGCGCCCAATTTGTCTGACTGGAATTGTTTAGAAAGCTTGGATATTTTCGTCAGAAACTCGAATTGGAAAATCAGGAAGTTGAGGAATTTAGGATTTTTCATAATCAATAAAAATGTCATCGCTTTCTGTTTCGCATCAGATTTGAATCCTGCATCTTTCTTCTCAGCCGCAATCTGATATAGCGCATCTGTTATAACTGGGTAGTCAACAAGAAGACTTTTAATAGCTTCCAGCTCACTTGAAGCCCACCTGATTTTCATAACGGATTTAAGTTTTAAAAACGATCCTGGGATAACATTTTGATAGTTCATCAATACTTCTTTTCTTTTGTGGCTCATGCTTCCAAAAAAGTAGCTAAGGGCATTTATGAACTCTGATGCAAACTTGCGCCAATTTCCAGTTTTCGTTGACATATCGAAAGCGCGAGACAAAGTAGTTTCCAGTCTATGTGCCAAGCATCGCTGAAACACCACAGCATTCTCCAGTTGTTTGTTGGGCATTCGTTTCGAGTTCACATATTTATTGACGTGGGCGTTTAATCCTGTAACATGGCCTACCATGTTCCCTGCGGAATCAGTGGTAACAGTTGCGAGATTGTTAATAAATTGATTTGACAAGTCATTCTGATCGAACCAATCCTTTATAAGGTTGAAGAGATTTTCTCCTGATTCAGAAGTATCCATTTGCAATACTGTCAATGGTCTTGTAACTGTTATACCGAAATCGTCGACAAATCTCACGATCACCATGATCACATGCCGTCCGTCTTCAGTAGTGCTCCCATCAACGATTAGCCCGAATGGGGGGGAATATGGGTTCTGACGCTTCAAAAAGTTGACCGCTGACATAGTGATCTCTTTTTCTATCATTCGTGCCATTTTTTTGAATGATTTCCTTCCTCTGTGTTTTGCGCCGAAATGCTCACCGTCCGTTTCAAATGTTTGTAGGAAGCTGCTGAACTTATTGGGTGCTATGTTGTGCTTAATAGCGCCATAGACGTGTCTGAAAAGTAATTATATGTTTCTAAATTAAAGGTATGTGTTTCTAACTGTAAGAAGTACATGTATTTAATCTTACTGGAATCGTTTTATAGTTTTACTGATCATCACTTCGCCCTCCCTTGATACTGGAAGCTTTCTTTTGACCTCTAATTCTATTCCTGCGTGGAACCTGGAATTTTATAAATTGCTAATATGTTTAACTCTTTACTTTACTTTTCAACATTTTTTTTGTGTGTAATTGTCACCAAATGTTTCCGCATTCGCGTTAACAGCGTGTCGTAGGAAGAGCTCGTCTCCTCATTTCGGAAACTAATGTCGTCGTGAGAATACTGATGACACACAATACAGTAAACAGTTGGTGGAGCCCCAGCTGAACCTGCTCGACCTGGTGCGAAATATTTCATCATTGCGTTTTTGGAGAGCGGCCCAGTGAATGATTCCGGTAACGACAACTCTTCTTTTTTGGCTATGAGACGGTCCAGTTTTCCTTCCAGTTCTGCCGCTCTCAAAACCGCTGATAAATCTGCTATTTTTGGTTTCATTAACGATGCTTCGAACGACTCTTTCAAAGAAGATATGCTGCAATCCACGGATGATAATTTCTCAACTATTTGTGTCATGAATGATCTTATTTCCGACTGCTTAACACACGTTTCATGTAAGTTGTTGTTGGTTTCAGTCCTCATTGTTTTGCGGGGTGTTTCGTCCGGTTCAGCCGTATCTTCCGCATTCAGCGGACGTTTTTGCCCAGCTGAAGATGTGGAAGGCTCAGAACTGCGAATAGGAGAACTCACATCTCCTACGTCTACAGCTGGGTCCATCAGTTCGATATCATCATGTTCTCCAGCATTTTCAACAGCTTCACAAACTGTAATGGAAGATTCTTCTGAACCTGCACTGTTTTCTTTCACTCCTATTGCTTCTCTCAAATCACGGATATTTTCTGTTTTCATAGTGGCGAACATATCATCACAATCGTTCATTTTGCCAGGAGATTGAGTCGAAATCTTCCAGACTTCGTCATTGTCGGCGTTGAAGCATCTGGACAAAGATCCATGATCAAAAGGATATTTCAATTCATATTTATCATTCACAAAGTCGATGTTGTTCTCGGGAAGTGTGATACGGCGGATGTCAACTCCATCCGGTAGGAAAGGTATTATTTTCTCCAAGAAAGTGTTGGTGTTTGAAGTAGAATTCCGGTTAACTACAAGAACTTCCACCGTGTTGCGAAGAATGTTCTCGTGGCAATCAGGTTTGAACTGATGGAGTTCATCCGTAACATATTTGTTTTTGTGTGCAGTGTGCCGATACACATATTGTGTTAATGGATCCTGTTTCTTTTCGCAATTCTGAGTAAAACCAGCGGCATCTGAATGAAACAGCAGAAATACTATCGGATGTTCAGAAACAGTGTGTAAGTCATCAGACTGCCTGAAAGCTTTTTCTTGGGGTTTCAAATGTAGATAATACTGCAGTGGGGCCATATTGAATTGTTTCGTCATCATATTGAGCGGCGGGAAACTAAAGCCGGAATCTACAAAATCGGGATCTGAAGTGATAGCGAATTCCAAATCAGTATTTTCTATTGTTTTCGTGACTCTCGCATTGGTGTTCCTATCAGAATGGCGTAAACCTTTTTGATGTAGCCACGCGTTAAACAAAATCACAGCTCTTCTATGATAACGATGATGCGTATCTATTGCCATGATACGATATTCATGCAAGTTTGTAAGCGAATCACTCAACTCACATTTACGACGATAACTAATTTCGACGAAGACGTGTTCGTCTCCATCTTTGTGTACAGGGAAGAGGGTGTTCACCTCACTGAATACCGGATGGCACTTAGGTACAAGAACAGGCTCGATGCGACACTGTTTTTTGGTTGATGGAGCACTCGTTACTCCATAGAAAGCAAATGCTGCAAGTAGGATGCTTTTCAAGTTCATATTTATCTAAAAAATTTGTTTTTTCGTACTTTTTTATTGCTGTTCACAAAATCGGCTTTAATAAACAAGCAATCGCGCTCTAAAAAACCGACACGCTCGCATACGAAACATGACGAGTGGGGAGTATACGCAGACAACTACCTCTCGCCAAACAACAGTCTCTCGCAAAAGAGGGAAGCCCACGTTTCTGCAGCCGATTTTGTGGGAGCACTATAAATAGGTGATCCTACTTCTTATGAAGACTGGAAAAAAATGTGACTTCTGCGGCGTTCGAAAAGTTAAAAAAAAAAGTCAATGATAGTTTCTTTAATGTTTGTCGTAGAAACGAGGAGACGAAACGAAGAAAGAGGAACTCTAAGTACTGGGAAAGAGTAGAGTCAGAAAAGAAAGAAACAAAAAAAAAGAGACGACTGGGTCAGGCTTATTTTTTTTTGAAATTTAAATGAATTACTACACTTTATTATTATTTCTTAAAACGAAAATGAACAAAAAAATATACAAAAAAAACCAGTTTAAACAATAAAACAACAAGAAACAATAAAACAACAAGAAACAATAAAACAAAAAAACAACAAGACACACAAAACCAATCAGTAACGTATAACAAACAAACGAAAAACGAAGAACAAGCAGGAAGTATCAATGAGTGTAATTATTTCATACATAATCAGCCTCGAGAACTGTGTGGTATTCTTCCACATCCTCCTCCGTCTCCTCCTCGGTCTGCGTTCCATATGATCGGGTCCTAGGCTTCGCAAATGGAAGAAGATTCGACAGTTTCTGAACAACGGCAGGCATTCCAGGAATTGCGAGAATCACCGATTGAATCGCATTCTTGAATTTGTGGATCGCCAATGAAACAATCATTCTGTAAATGAGATCATATTTTTAAGATTGAAAATGAAATTTACTTACTGCATTCCTGCACCAATCAATAGACCTGCGACAAACTCCAAAACAGTGATAACCATTCCGTTTTCGTCATAGTGTTGCATCATCGCATCTCCACAATATGAGAAGAAATCAGCAGCCGCTTCGGAACACACTCCAACGCTGAAACATTTATAATATTTTGTTATCGAATTTCTATGTTTTACTCACCTTCTATGGTACAGCTCGCTTTGCGCCAGGAGAAACGTAGAAAATTTTGGACGGCCGAGTTTGAAATTTAAACCTGTGATCTGAAAGAATTTTTTTTAAATTTTTTAAAAATTAAAATAAACATACATTTTTGCATAAATACTCGAAGTCTTCTTTGCGGAGTTCTGAAATCTCCATAGTCTCGTCAAATTCCGGATCTTTTGCAAGGGCACCAAAAGACATCGCCTTTTTGAATATTGAAGAAAGCACGGTGTCGCACTTACCTGAAAAACAAATGTTTAATATTAAATTATATTAGGTTATACAAGTTACTTTGATAAAATTTGCCAATATGTCGGTTCATAAAGGTATGAATAAAAGATTTGAAATAGTCCATTATGGGTTATTCAGTAAAAATTAATAATTAATGGCCTAAAAATCTCATTTCTAAAAACCGCGGCGCGTGAGCGGCGCGGAGCGTGCCACAGTGCTACTCACACAACCGCAGCGCGGCAATTCAAACTGCTAAAAATTTTATAACTGTGTTTCCTAAAATGCGTTATTTAAAAACCTAATGCATTATTTAAACACCTAATGCGTCATTTAAACACCTAATGCGTCATTTAAACACCTAATGCGTCATTTAAACACCTAATGCGTCATTTAAACACCTAATGCGTCATTTAAAAACCTAATGCGTCATTTAAAAACCTAATGCTATTTTTTAAACATATTTTGGAAATAAAATAATACTTACTTATGCGAAATTAGCCAATTGTGACATCGGCATCTGGTTTTCCCATCCTTCCTCCAGCATCCTAGCAAGCCCGAGCAACTGAATAAGAAATAGAATAATGAGAATTTGTTGGAAGTCTTGCTTATATATATATACTCATTCGCGCGTGAACAGACTGTTTGCGCAGAGTTCCCACCCACAAAACAGAGAAAAGTCTCTTCCCACTGCACGCTATTTACTATAATATCGCGCGCACAACGCTGCCTCTTGGCAGCGTTGTGCGCGCGATATAGCGCACAACACCGCCACGCCCATTTCTGTGCATAAATCGTCTAATTGTCGCGCATAAATCATCTTACACATTTTCTCATTCCTTGTTCTTTTGCACGCTATTTACTGCTTACAACGCTGCGTCTTCCTTGCAAAAAAAAATTTTGTCGGTTTTTAGCGTTTTTGCCGTTTTTTAGCTTTGTAGTCGCCTTAACTTTTTCCTTTTTTTGTTGTTGTAACGACCTTAACTCTCAGATTTCAAAATGAGGTAATCCCACCTATGGGATGAACCTTGAGTGTAACCAATTTTACAATTACACATGATGAATAAATATCGATTAATACAGCAAAACGACGCATTTTGAACTGGAATATATGCTTTTAAAAACTTATGACAAACTAACTCGATGAAAGATTTTTAGTACTGTGATATACGAGTTGAGCATCGTGCTAAAACTAGTTTTGAAACTTTTTTAAATTTTAAATTTAAGAAAAAGAGAATCTCAAGAAAAATTTTTATATTAAATGGCTTTGAAAATGTCAACAAGAAATTTTATTAAAAATTTCGTCTTCAATTAACTTAAATTCTATAATTTCTTATGAAAAAAATGAAAATCAATTATATTTTTAATTTTTTAAATCACGGGTTCTGCACTACCAACAACTGTGCACCATATTTGACGCGCAATTGCGTACATTGGCGGAAATTCAAATTATTTGAAAAATCAAGCAATTTTTGTTGGAAAACATCATTCGACTTCAAAATATACACGAATTAAACATTCTACATAGAATTTTTAAAGATTTTAATTCCATAACCTTCTTTTACGAAAAAAAATTTGGTTGATTTTTTCGTTTTAGGATTTTATCCAAAACTTTGTTGTTTAAGTCGAGTTTTTATTCACCAAATCTTCCAACTTGTTTTAAAAAATTAGTCTGAAGCTTAAGTTTCATGCACCAGCATTATACTTCACTCCTTCTTATCGGAACTGATAAGGAAATACAAAAATGTTTCAATAAAAAAAACCAACGATCATAATTTCATTCTTGTTTAATATTTGCCGCCTCAAAGGGTTAGTATCCAATTATGAGGTGGATTTTTCTAGTATTTCTTCTAACAGTTTCAGCAAGAAGACCCGGAAGTCGAAGTATTTTCAAGGTTAAATCTTTATCTTTAGGTTGAAATATTCTAATAATGTTCAGAATTTTGTGCAAACTTCGGTTGATGATGATGTCCCGACTAATGTGGAGACGGTTTGGTACAAAAACATGAAATTGGATCATTTCACATATGGAGATACTAGAACCTTTGATTTGAGGTTTGTTTGGAACAATACACTTTCCACTATAAATTCAAACTTGATAAATGTATTTCAGAGTGATGTGGAACAATACATTTTATCAACCGGGTGGTCCAATCTTCTTCTATACTGGAAATGAAGGATCATTGGAAGGTTTTGTTACAGCTACCGGGATGATGTTTGAACTTGCTCCGCTTTTCAACGCTTCTATCATTTTTGCGGAACATAGATTTTATGGCCAGACTCAACCATTTAAAGGGGATTCGTATGCAAATTTAGCAAATGTTGGATACTTGACAAGTGAGCAAGCATTGGGTGACTATGCAGAGCTTTTAACGGAATTGAAGGTGACATTTTCAATCAATTTTCTTTCTGGAACAAATTTCCATTCAGAGAACTAACAATCAATTCAATCGAACATTTCCAACTGATACCCGTGTAATTTCTTTCGGTGGTTCTTATGGAGGAATGTTATCTGCTTGGTTTAGAATGAAATATCCGCATATCGTTCATGGGTAATCATCTTAATTCCCAAAATTTTTTAATATTCCAATATAGAGCCTGGGCCGGATCTGCCCCATTGATCTACTTCCGCGATGGAGGCGTTGAACCAGGAGCATTCGATAACATAACTTCACGAACCTACGTCGATAATGGATGCAACCGATTCATTCTTGCAAATGTATGGAATGCTGTTTTGAACCTGTCTCGAACCGACGACGGAAGAGCATTTTTAAATAATAACACAGTTTTCCAAATGGATCCAAGAACACAAATCAAGAATGAGACGGATGCTTGGAACTTGAACGCGTACTTGAGAGAAGCTATCGAATATATGGCAATGGTCGATTATCCATATCCGACATCTTTTTTGCAACCGTTGCCGGGATGGCCTGTTTCGGTATAATGAGAAAACAACTAAAAGTGAGAAATTGATGAAAAAGTTTAGGTCGCTTGTGGATACATGAATGCAACAGGAACTTCCTTCTCAGATCAGGACTTGGTCACAATGGTGGCAAAGGCTTCGAATGTTTATTACAACTATAATAATGTGGGTTGTAGTTATTTTTGAATAAGTATTCAAATAACCCTGTTTGATCTTCATTACTTTGTTTGACTTCCGTATCAAAATTAAGTTTTCGAAGAAATTAAAGATATTGTGAAAAAGTGGGATACTCTCTTTAAGATTTTTCGTTTTCCTTGTTAAATAGATATCTGAGAAGATCTTATTTGATTATATGGTAAACACTTCCATCACAGCAGTTAGTAACCTAAAAGATTCTCAATTTATCTAAACAAACTCTTCTCCAGGTTGCTAACTTCACCTACTGTATCGACTTCGATATTTGCGGTGATCCAGGAACCGGAGGGCTCGGAAACGATACTCTCGGCTGGCCATGGCAAGAATGCTCCGAAATCGTAATTGGGATGTGCGCTCATGGTGGAACAAATGATGTATTCTGGGAGGAATGTGGAGCGGATATTTATCAGACATTGTACGATCAATGTCTCGGATTCTTTGGAACAATGAATTGGACCGCGGCTAACTGGAATGTTGATGGAGTCAAGACTCTTTATGGCTTGGATATATCAGCAGCTAGCAATTTGATATTGACGTACTGTTTTCTAACTGAACAAGATAGCCTAAATCAATATTTTTCAGACAAGGACATCTTGATCCATGGTCTGGTGGAGGCTATAAAGCTAATCAAAACAATCCGGCTCGCGGAATTCACGTTGTCGAGATTCCTGGATCAGCACATCATTTAGATCTCAGACAACCGAATACATGTGATCCTAACACTATCACTAATGCTAGATTCCAAATAATTGACATTTTAACCTGCTGGGTTAATCCATCTTGCACAAATGTTCCAGAACTAACTGACTTACCTCCAATTGCGATACCAACTGTTGAATGCAATGATGTCTATGGTGGATATCCTTGGGGACAAGTACGAAAACAAAATGGATCTGTTCAACTTCATATTTTCATTTCAATCTTTGTTTCCCTTTTTATATATTCTTTCTAAAATAATTAGGAAATAAACCGTTTTATCTATGATTGTTTATTTAACGCGACGATTACATCAATATGATTTCATCATTCTTCCCAAAATATATTCAACTTCAATATTTTTCACACCTCAATCAATCATTAGTCTTTCAAAATTCAGTTTTTTTTTCCAGCGCCGATAATATATCAAGTTTCGACAGTTTTACTCTCTAAAAAACTCGCTAAATTGTTTCAATTTTTGGGCGATTTTATCGCAATCATTTTCAGGTGCTTTGAATTCTTCTTCTGTTCAAACAACAACATCACGGTTTTTAAGAACGAGAGAAAATTGAATTCCTGATATAAAAGGTCGTTCATCGTACCCGACGGCGTAAGGGGCGGGCTGGTGGCAACACCGAAAACGAGAGAGGAAACCGAACTTTTTTCAAACTGTTCCGGCTACATAAATTCTATCGGATAAGTAGGTTTCAATTCCTTCATTTATTTGTCGGCAAAATTTTCATGTAAAACTTAACAATCATTCAGTTGACCTGTGGTCATTTATCAATTTGATATTAAATTTGTTTGATTTTAAGTCCAAAATAGTACGAAAAACACCTGACAAATCATCAAATTTGGCTACTTCTTTACTGCTAGTTTTTTTCCTGTAAAGTAAGTTAATTGTTTAAAAAATTTCAAATGGAAATGTCCAGCATTTGTCCATTTATTTTTTTTAAGTTCAACAACTAAAATTTACGAACATATTCACACTTTTTCTCCATAATCATGGAAAAATTATATTGTTTAGTATTTCACGTATTTTATATTGTCAACTCACATATCACATAGATCATTGCGTTCAAAAGGCCGATCTACCGCACTAGCGCTTTTCAAATGATCAAGAATATGTAACAACTTAACAGATTTCCAAAAGATATGAAAATCGAAAGCTGAAAATGCGCATTTTTGAAGTTTCGAGCACAACGGGTGTAAAGGAGAGCTTTAATGATAATAAATGTGCTTTAAATGAAAATAGACGTCATTCTCATTCCAAATCTGTTTTAAAAATTTTTTAAAACCAGCTAGAAGCCGAGAAAATGAGCTTCGAAACAATGGCCTAGAAAAAGTGTCGACCTGGCCGAAATTTTTCCTATGAGCTTTTTCCGTGTTTCTTTAATAAATAGTTATGCATAATGATTATTAGTCTTTTTTTTTTATTTTTAAAACGTTTTTTGGGTTTTTCATGCCTGCGGACTAGTTTTCGCCGGTAGACACCTTTTCTAGGCCATTATTTTGAGGCGCGTTTTCTCGGCTTCTAGGTGGTTTTAGAAAATTTTAAAAACAGATTTGAAATGAGAATGAAGTCTATTTTCACTTAACGTACATTCATTAGCTCTGTAAAGTCCGCCTTTAATCAAACTCAGAAAACGTGGCACCTATTTGTTCTGTTCTTGACCTATTCACTTTTTCTTTAAGAAGGAAAAACCTCGAAAACTCATTCCAAGCGAAAGATTCCATCACGTCAATTAAGCAATTTATTTTTTTCTGTTAAATTCCCAAATTGCTTCAAGGCATGATACTTCTCTAGGAATCGTCCACCACTCTCTAAAATACCCTATATTTAAATATAATGGACGTTACTGAACCCAATTAAGTGTGTTTCCATCTCACTTTAACCAAGTTTTCCCTATTTTCGACCTTTTATAAATCGTACTTTTCACCGATTGTAGTTTTTTTTTGTTTTCGCCAATTAACCAAGAAAACAAATTCTCGGTATCAAACCCTTTTGACCTTCAACATTGGAATCTGATTTTTTTGGGGTTCTTCTTCGTTTTCATCCGCCAATGTTCATTTTTCAAGGTGGTCGTCACCTTATCTCTCATAACAAATCATTTTCAGATATTTTTTACTGATCACCAAAGATGAACGTATCATTAGTGTTGATTCTTGCAATTCTTGCCGTGATTGTTTCCGTAGAATCACAATTAAATCCATCTGGGTATATTAGGAAAACTATCATATTGTGATAAACTTTAATTTTCAGCACTTCACCACGTAGATCAATGTTTGCAAGACCTGGTTATAAACTAAATTGATTTTTTAAATTCTTTTAAAAATCGGTTTTTTTCAGGACAGCGACGTGGACCAGTACCTCCATCCCGATTAGGAAGCTTTAGAACCGGATCACGAAGAACTAGTGAGTTTGGAACTTTCAAAAAATGTAAAAAGTAATGCGTCGTTCCAAATTCGACTTGAAAATAGATCTGTTTGAAAACAATAATACGATTAACCAGCGTGGATCACTAATTCTTGGCTCAAAATCAATTGCTAGCCTCCCCCCCCCCCCCCCATTAAATTTTGCAAATTTTCTGAAATGCCATTCTCACTTTCAACTTCTTTCAGGACCACCCGGCTCCAAACCACCAGCTGGAATCGCAAAGAAACTCAATGATGCAACTGATTTCCGAGCCCTCGCCAGAGTTTTATTAAGACAATAAACAGTTTTGTAAAACAAAAACAATTAATAACAACAAAATCAACAATACTCCCTGGAATACCAAAAACCTGCACGTCCTCTGTTCGATACGCCTCGATTCACAAATATCCGGCCAAACAACATTGTTTAAACGCTATGAGAGCACAACTTTCTCTAAAAACTGATCAATCGCTATTCGTCCATTCAATTCGTTGAAAATCTTCCTCTGTTGCGGTGTCATGACAGGTCGTAGCATATATTGTAAATGTTGATGATAAAGCAACCAATCGAGCCCGTGTTCTTTTGAGAGCCGCATCTGCAATTATTGAATTTACTTATTTTTTCTCAAAACCGTAGCTTACAAAGTCTGTAACACAACTTTCTGGAGTGTAGTCATAACCTGCAAATAGTGAAGGATTTGCTAGGAGGCCATTCGCTGCCATTATACCTTTAAAAAAACTAGGCGTTATTATGTGAATTCCGGTTTCAGATGATTTTATCTATACTTTTTAAAAAAGTAGTATCGTGTACTATTTACTAGAAACTGAAATGAATCGTTAAACCTAATATTTTAAATTGAGCTAAAAAAAATAATCACCATCAACTCCTGTGATTTCAGCTAAATCTAAGGCTTCTTGTTTTGTCGTAATTCCACCGTTTGCGATAACTGTAACACTGACAGAATCCTTAACTATTCGAATCGCATTTGTATCAATTGGTTCGGAATTTTGTGAAGGTGTTCTTCCGTGAACTGTTAGATGTGTTACCCCAGCGGCTTCCGCCTGTAAATTTCAGCTTAGGAGAAATAATAAATGCAAATTCTAACTTTTCGACAAAGATCAACAGTTTTGGCCATATCTTCATTAATCCGGATTTTGAGAGAAACCTGTTTTAAAAAATTAATTATATTTTCTTAATTCTCATTATTACACTGAAATCATTGTCAGGGATTCGTGACCTAGTTTGCTTCACCATATCAGCTAATAATTCAGGTTTTGCTAGAAGTGCACTTCCGAAGCCTTTTGATCGCACATCGTGTTTCGGACAGCCACAATTGAGATCTACACCTGTTGAGCAACTGTTTTTTGTTTAAATTTTTTGACCAATGCTCGAATTTAAACTCACTTATAAACAAGTTCTGCTGCTTTTGCCAAAATAACGGGATCATCAGTGGCGAACTGAACAATAAGCGGTTTATCAGTTTCGCAAACGGACAGCTCACTATTTCGGCATTTTTCAGATTCTAGAAAATTTTTCGCATAGATCATAGGTGTGTAGCAGACATCTACATCATAAAGTCTCACTAGTTCTCGGAATGCAAGCCTGTTATTTAAGAAAAATAATAAAAAACGTGAGTATTTCAATAAAAACAAAATCTCACTTCGAAAATCGAACCATTGGTGCTAAATAAAATTTTGGACGATCCGATTTGAGCTCCGGCATTTTCTGAAAAGAACAATATTGCGATTCAAAACTTTAATTTTGAAGAAAATGGGAAATAATAATTTAGAAAAAAAACAATAGAATACACGGACTAGAAAAAAAGCATGTCGAAAAACTAGGCCACAATATATAACTCGGCCATTCAGGTTGGCGGATGTTTAAAAAGTTAAGTTTATAGATAGAAAAAACCAACTTTCGCACTTAAGTCCTTCAAGAATTAAACATCGAAAACAGACTATAAAAATAAAAAATTTTAAATTATATTTACCTCAAAACAGCCTTCGAAAATGCAACAAAAAATGGGAAGCGAATTGAAGCGTAAAATCTAGCACGACAAACAGTGAAGTTATAACCTTTCCTGGGTGGTACTCGAAGTCCTTCAAGTTAAAATCTTATTTAAAGTATTATTAGTCTGATTTTCCTCCACGTGCGGCAATTGCTTTACTTAATTGCATGTTGTCGCCTAATCAAATGATTCCTGATGAGTTTCATCGTCGCTGGTCAATCTTCATCGCGGAAAATGAAGAGTCGCCATCGAGTTCTTTTTCTTTACCACAACCGGATCCTTCAATAACTTATACGGTAAACGAAATTGGATATCGAATCACGAAAAAGCTGTTCTAATTTTGTTATTTTTTAAAAGTAGAACAATTTAAAAAAAGGTGATAATTACCTTCTAAAAAGTTGCTCTCAAATTTGGCACTAATTGTTGTACCCCCCGTGGCGCACATTCTTCAGAAGAATTTTTATTCTAACTTCAAGAACACAATTTTTCGTTCATCGCTTCATGAAAGAACAATTTTTAAATTTTTCTATTATTTATTCCCTCAAATGATGCATTTTTAATAGAATTGTACATTTTTTCATTCAGTGTGGAAACGTGGGACGTTTTTTGATGCATTAGGGTAAATATTGTTTCTGTGAGGCGCATTGAAAAATTTCATGTACCAAATTATTTGAAAAGTTAGTAAGAAATAAGAGTAATTTTTTATTTCGACCTCTATTCTTTGTTGAACTCTTTTCCAACATTCAAACCGAAAAAGAACCTGAATGTAAAACATGGTTTATCAAAAAAAAAAAGGAAATCGCCGAATTTTTCGTATTTTCTGATTTATATTAAAGATCGGAGTAGAAAAAATTTAATTTGACGGCATTAACGTTCAAAACCGCTCTTGCTTGTTCATTTTATTTTGAAATGTTTGGCGCGGATCACACATTTTTGAATATTAGAATCAAAAATCTGTCCTTCAACGCCATTTCAGAATAATCCAAAGTTTTTCCTTGAACTTTGGCTTTTGATTATTGACACGCTGTCTTTAAGAAAAAATGTCACCTTGTGAAATGTCCTCAAACTCAGAGTTTTTTTTTATTTCCGATTCCATCTAAGCACAAAAATCCACTTCCTTCTTCAAAAATCAATCAACTTCACCTCGAAATTTTTATGAAAAAACGGAACTGAACCAATTATAAAAAAGCCTTTTAACCTTCGTTTTACTTCGTTTTTTCTCTCTTCAAACCGAAGCAGTTTCCTATTTTTTCTTCATCCGAAGTTTTTTCTGCCATTTGGATTGCCTTCAAAGAAGAATTAGCTTCGCTTGAGAGCAAACGTCCCTCCACCCACTGAAAAATCATTTCGGTTCAAAAACTGAGAGTTTCTCTAATATATTTCTGGAAAACTAATAAAAAATGAACGATTTTGACAAGGTTTGTTTCAATTAAAAATCGAGTTAATTCCTTTTTTGAAATCAGGTGAATTATCAAATAAAACATTTAGGCGATTCGTGATGGAAATCTGAAACTTCTGAAAAACTTGGCAACAGTCCAACTTTTTACCAGTTTTACACCGGTTTCAACTTTGAATGAGGTCTTTTTTTGAAAAGCATGAAAAGTACTATTTTTATAAAATAACATATATTTTGCATGTATGCATGAAACACATTTTTCTAACTTTTGTTTTCATCATAATCATTGAAAAAAAATTGTTTTAAGGAAAATCGTCGTTATTTTGCCGATCAGGAATTTCGGCGAAATCGCCACAAACCAGATCAGAACATGGTAGAATATTGGATTCCGCCGGAGAAAACGAGTAACAATGCAGATGGAAAGAAAAGTGCGGTGTCGCAGGGAAATGGCACGCATAGAAAGGTACAAAAAATGAAACTCAGGAAAATATTCGCACCAACCAAGCGCTGGCGCTGGCTAGAGCACCACTTCGGCGTTAACGCCGAGCGCTGGCGCATGGTTGGAGCCTATTGCGCCAAAAATTGAGCACCAATTTGGCTCCAGTGCTAAAAAATAAAACCTATATTGACTCAGAAAGATGCTTTATTGTTCTTAGTTCAAATAATTGTAATTCGCGGCTAAGATTACCGCGTCCTCAGGAAAAGCAATTCACCGGAACATTCCCATTCGGGACCTGTCCACGGACAGTCCCGGACTGTTACAGGTTTGCTCTCTTGGCCGAATTTCAAAAACACAACGGAAACTTAAAGCGGGAGCTTTACTGAATTCCTTACTGGAATTTTAAAGCTCTACTTAAAATATTTGATACTGAAATATGAATGTCTTTTTCGTTATTTAATTTTTCGATCAAATAAAGCCGCTAAAGCCGCCAAAATTTTACTAAGGAGGTCAGTATGCTCCAGCTTTCATTTGCCATGAAGTATTTGAAAATCAGACATGTTAGAGCAAAACTGTAAATGTCCGGGACTGTCATTGCTTTCCCATGAGTCGCGCAAACACGAACTATGCGGCATCAACGTTCGTTTTCGCGCACATTTGAATTTTAACTTTCGCAATTTGCCGAGAAGCGAGTTCTGTACTGAATACTTCTAGAAAAAAAATAGATGTTCAGGAAAATGATGTTTCATTCACAAGGGAAGTGTCAGTAAACACCTATAGAGATCTCAATTTCATTGAAAAATTAGATGAGCTAAACACATAAAGATTTCATCAGTATCTTTCAAAATATATTTTTCCCCGAAACGAAAATAATGTTTTTTACAGATAACCCAAGTGACACCATCCACTATCACTCCAACATCCAAACGAAGCAATGGAACCGGTGGACCAATGAAAATCCCAAAAGTAAAAGAACCTCGCGAAAACTCAAACAGCAAAAAAAGCTCAGCAGGTGAGACACACCGGAAGTACACCGAAATGAGAATAAGTCACAACCTTCGCGTTTTTTTGGCTTTGAATACATGTTTTCATGACTACTATTGTTTTCTTTTCTCGTTCCAGATCACCCTCCAAATGGTTTTCAAGTCGCTTATTGGAATATTGTGAAATATCTTCGAAAAGTGTCGGAAGCTACGATGGGATTGTGGCAAAAGGTGCAATTGAAACGCAACAAAATGAAAGCGAATCGGGTGGCACCGATACATACAAAGTGAGTTCTCATATAAACAAAAATGATGCATTATTTTATGGAATTAATTATAGAAATTCAAGCAGAATTTTGAGATAAATTATAGCCGTGGCTCAATTTTTGCTAGCTCCTTATTTTAAAGATTTTTTCTGGATAAATTATATGTAATTCCTCTTTATAACTTATCTCTTAAAGATACACTGCCCGTTGATCCTTAATATTTATAAAAACTCAGAAAACATAACAAATGTTATACGATTCTTATATACGTACATTTTTCCAGAGTTCAAAACCGCCATTTGGAACTAGAACCCCTATGCTGTCTTTCATCATGTCTGGTACGTGGTGGCTGCACCACAGTTGTAGTTTTCGAATTCTGCTACATTGCGATAACCGCCCTTTACATTCTGGAAGCTGTATGCCGGAAATCCTTCACATTTTGGCAACCAATTCCAAAATCATTCAATTTATCTTTCTCGCATCCAATTTTTTACTATATCATTGCTTTATATGATATTGTGAGTTTTAAGTTTTTTTTTTAAATATTAAAATAAATAATTTTCAGCTTCTGTTCCTAATGGCTGCAGCTACCGTCCGAGCACTTGTGAACTTTGACAAAAATGTACTGCGTATTCATTTTTACTTCTGTTTCTTTTCATTTTTCATCAACTTGTTGCTCCTAATCTTCTCGATTTGGGCTCTTTCTGCCACCGGACCCCTAACATTCACTTTTCTCAATTGTATTCTAATTTTTTGCTTTTTTGCTCAACTTCCGTTACAAATTTGGGCGGTTACTGTTGTTCAAAGCTGCCGCGATTTTTTCGCTCTTATTCATGTTTTTGTTACATTGGCCGAGGCTTGAAATTGACAATAAACAATTTTCTAGCAATGAATTTTTAAGTTCCAGTTTTGTGATCAACAAAGTCACAAATGTGTACAAAATTCATAACAAGCTTTTCTGTTTCCACTCGTCATTTTTATTTGCATCAAGAGCCAGTGGCACAAGAACAGTGTCAAGCTTTAGCTAATCATCATTAGTGGTGTTTGTTTTCTGTTCTGTTGGTGCGTAAATATTTATGTTCAGAAGACAATAATGATACATGATTTTTGTTTTGTTTACAATAGAGTACAGTAGGTGATCGCTTGATCAATTAATATCATGAATAAACATATTTTTTCGAAGTAGAAGTAGGAAAGAAATGTTGTGCGGAGAAAAAATGAGAACTTAAGAGTCGATGTCCCAGAAAATCGAACATACTGTGGCACAGTTGCACCAACGTGAAGCTAGGATCTTGATATTTTGCATGGAGGGTACCTAGGCCCCCCTTAGAAAAAAAATATATAATTTATTTGGCCACGCCCCCTTTGACCTAGTGAAAAAAATCCGGGTGGTCCCTAAATCGAAATTTTTAGTTTTAAAGATAAAGTCAAAATCTCATCGGGAATGGATTACCCGTACATTTTTGAGTATTTTTCATGTTGACATCTAATTTCCAGCTCGTCGGCATCATGCCGAAATTTTTATTTTTCTGAAAAAATGGTCCAAATTTTCCAGTTTTTCCCATTTTTCGATATGATGAAGTACTTGGCCCCGAAGGAAAATATGGAAATTATTAATCCTTATGATGTTTGTCATCAAATGCCATGTTGATTTAGCGGATTCTCTGTAACCTTTTTGGGGTTTCAGGGCAAAATAGGCGAGATTTTTGCAAAATTCCAAAGGGTCCCCCCCATGGATGAAAAAATCGAAAATTTTAAAATCTCCCCATATTATCAGAGGGACTCTTACTAATAAATATCTACTGTTTCCCAAAATATGAGCCATCTTGTGGACCTATGGGCCGCGTGGCAACAGCTCAAAGAACTTTCATTCAATATCGCGATTTCCAATACAGGCAACAGTTTTCTGTGTACGGGGACTGAAGGTATTTGAGCTGTTGCTACGTGGCCCATAGGTCCACAAGATGGCTCATATTTTGGGAAACACTGAATATTTATTAGTAAGAGTCCCTCTGATAATATTGGCAAATTTTAAAATTTTAAAATTTTTTTGCAAACTTTTTCCATAGGCAAACTTTTTCCACCCTTTGGAATTTTGCGAAAATCTCGCCTATTTTGCCCTGAAACCCCAAAAAGGTTACAGGGATTCCGCTAAATCAACATGGAATTTGATGACAAACATCATAAGGATTAAAAATTTGCATATTTCCATTCGGGGCCAAGTACTTCATAATATCGAAAAATGGGAAAAACTGGAAAATTTGGACCACTTTTTGAGAAAAATCAAATTTTCGGCATGATGCCGACAAGCTCGAAATTAGGTGTCAACATGAAAAATACTCAAAAATGTGCGGGTAATCGATTACCGAAGAGATTTCGACTTTATCTTTAAAACTAAAAATTTCGATTTTGGGACCACCCGGATTTTTTTCACTAGGTCAAAGGGGGCGTGGCCAAATAAATTATGTATTTTTTTCTAAGGGGGGCCTAGGTACCCTCCATGCAAAATATCAAGATCCTAGCTTCACGTTGGTGCAACTGTGCCATAGCCAATAGGCCTGATGTCGAAAATCTCAGACATCGACTATTAAAGTGTTTGTTTACTGATTTTCAATTTTCGTTTTAATCTATTCAGAATCACCAATTATTAACGAATTTAACCAAAAAAATGTTTTTTCGGGCGCCTTTATGGGTCCAAAATAGCTCCCTAAAAAGTGCCAAAAACATGCGGTTGCATTACAAAACGGGTGGAACCACCAGCTATTTTTGGGGTTTTCGAGGTCCATTTTTTGGAGAAATGAAGCATTTAAACTAATTTTATTTTGCTTATTCCATTAATTATAGGTGATCATGAGTCGATTTATACCAAAATTGAAAATGAGTAACCGACACTTTAAGAATGTTGAATAAAAATCAAAGGACGGGTTCACGTAATTTACATATGTACTGCATTCCTCTACTAAATTTTCCTATTTTTAAGAAGCTTCCATTTATTCATGAAGCCTTCATTTCGACAAACTCCCAAGAACACACTCAAATGTTTACCGAAATTCGGTAGCTTTTTTTGGGAAACATCAGCTCCAGAAAATGAGTCATTTGTTTGATAATCCAATGACGTTTTTCTCAAGTTTAGAACAATACCCGGACCGGGATCCCGTAATAGAAAGGCTGATTTAGCTACCGGAATCTTCGAGAGAAATCCCGGCAGAGTTGAAGGAGCAACTAAATACTTAGGAAAAGTGTGTATCAAGTACAGTAGGACATCGGTTAAACGTTTTTCGAGATTAATTATCGCAGTTCGTAAGTACATTCTTAAACACAAACAATAAATTAAGTTGTTTTTCTATTAATTTGAGGGTTCTGGATAATATAAATAACAGCAAAAAAATAAATGATCAAACTTAAGAGGCATTAGGGTTCGAACCCCGGTGTTAAGATTTAACCGATGTATAGTATCAAGTGAATATTTTCAAAATTAACCGAATATTATTGTCTCACAAAATCGGCTTCATAAATGTGAACTTCCCTATTTTGCGAAATAGTGTATGGTGAGGGATAATAAGACAACGCAACGCAACCCTTCCCATTGCCCTCACGCGTGGCGTGTCGATTTTTTTGACAGAGGTTTTTCACGTTTATATAACAGATTTTGTAAACAACTAATAACATAAAACTCGTTACGAGCGCGAAAGAAGCGGGTTTACTCGACTTCCTAATCGCATCCAAATTTGAAACCGATTGACAATTCAAAGATGAAAATAATATTTTTATTATTACTAGTCCTTTTTAAATAATTTAGAACAAATTTCCCACAAATATACAAACATTTCAGCAAATATATTAAGCCGTTCACTTAGACCGATGGTGCTTCGGTGGTTGTTACTTTTTCTGCATCCTCGGTTTTCTGCTCAGCTCCTCTCTTGCTGAACAATCTTCTGCGGAACAAGCTACCACAGCATGAATAATCTGTAAGAAGAAAAAGTTTGAAGTTGGCGTTTTATTTGAATGGGTTACTATTTGGAGCACAGCATGAAACAGATCCGAAAAGTGGCGGAGGTGGAAGGAAAGCCTGGAAATGCTTATTTCTGGAAGAATTGAAAATATGAGTTCTTACTGGTCCACCGCAGGATGATCCGAAGCATGGAGATGATGGGGCTTGAATGAAGATTGGTGGTGGTGGTCCGCAGGAGTTTCCAATACATGGTGGTGGTCCACAGGCTGGTCCAAAGCATGGTGGTGGCCCGCACAATGGTCCGTTGCATGGAGACGATTGAGTTTGGATAATAATTGGTGGTGGTGGTCCGCAGGAGTTTCCAATACACGGCGGTGGTCCACAAGCTGGTCCAAAGCATGGTGGTGGGCCGCAACTTGGGCCAAAGCATGGTGGTGGTCCGCAACTTGGGCCAAAGCATGGTGAAGATGGGGCTTGGATAATAATTGGTGGTGGTGGGCCGCAGGAGTTTCCAAAGCATGGTGGTGGACCACACGCTGGCCCAAAGCAAGGTGGTGGCCCACAAGCCGGTCCGAAACATGGTTGTGCTCCAACTGCCACAATACAAGCGGATAGAACTAAAGAAGCCCACATTTTGATATATTCTGTGAACTTGCTTCATGTCCTTTTATACCAACACATTCCGCAACCGGTCTTCAGTGGGCTCTTGGCCCATTCTTCCGCATTGTAGGCTAGAGAGTATTTGGACGCAGAGAAGCACAAAACATTGCGTGAAAGATTTTGTCAAATTGGGGCGGGCTGATGTTTTACAGGATGTTATCACTTGAGCAGCGGATGAGCGGGAAAAGAGCGTGAATTGTACAAGTGGCCAGGAATTGGCACGTATTTAATTTTTTTTTCTCAATCAGATAATCAGCGTCACAGAAAGTGAAATCGAATTTTAACGCCAAACGGTTGTCATAATGTTATCTCGTAAATGTCCATGGCTGATTTTTTCAACAACAATCCGCTTGTCTTCCCATTGATAAGTTTACCATAAAGTAGTGCTTCCACTAATAATGTAATTATCTAATTTTTTTCTCATTAATCTCTATTCAAAACATTACGTTTATTGTTTGCTGTTCGATTTGTCACTGATGCTTGGAAATTGACAGAAGACAACAGAAAAAAAACCATGTTTCCCGCTTTCCAATTTGACATTATTTTATAAGCCACAAACCATATATCAATAGACAAAAATAATGAAAAAGACAGTTATATTTTAGAGGAAAAATAAAAATAACATGCTAATTTTCCATTTTTTGTCACAAGTGAAGAGAAGACAAGTCTCAGTTCACCGAGAAATAATATAATTAGAAGACCGAGAAGATCAACCGGATTCCTAAAGGGATACAAAAATGAAATAAAATTAACAAGAGAGGTCCACATTGGAAATGTTTAACAGCGAGATTTTTAACACCGAATAAGAGTTCTATATGGGTTTGGGTATATGTAAACTAATAAAAGCAAGATACCAAAGGCAAAAAGGAAACAAAAGAGGAAAATAGCTCAATGATAACCAATTATTCAGCATGGTTTCGTTTGGATCTTTGAGATACTTTCAGCGATACTTAGTAGTAGCAGTTTTTATACGTACCCAAATAAAAGACCCAGCACGGTTGATGAATTATTGATAAGCAATGGGCTACTTGTATTTTTAAAATACCGACAAAAATAATAACAAAGAAATTTTGATGTGAAACAAGGGGAAATTGTTTATGCCTTTGTGGCGGCTTCGGCTTCCTTCTTGGCCTCCTTCTTCTTCTTTGGCTTCAAGGCGGACTTGAGGATAGTTTGAAGTTCAGGGTCCTGTAAATAATCTTTCAATTTTCGAAATACGAACATTGATAAATACCTTGAGGGTAGTTTCAGATTGGTATACATCGGTATCAAGTGGGAGTCCAGCGATTTTCAATAGTCCATTTGGCATTACAAGAACTGTAGCCTTAAATTGAGCCACAAGATCTCCTTCCTTCTCGTATAGAACCTGCAGAATATACGGTTTAATTGTGAATAAAACTGAAAACGGGCAGGTATTCTTACCGGGTATGGAGTCAAAAGACCATATTTTTCACATTCCACAACACCCATTTTAGCTTTTACTTCTTCTCCGAAACTGCGAAGAGAGAATGGCATTGGTCCGTGCTGAAAATATTTTATTTAATCAATGAAAATATAACATAATCAGACTTTAATGTAACACAGGAAAATGAATAAAAATAAACTCACAGCTTTGTTAATTTCAGTGAAGAAAACTCTGGATGCTTTCATTTTAAGTTGGTATTGAACAGCCTCGTTCTTCTTGAAAACAGTGGTACGAGTGTCCAGGTCTTTTGATTTTCCTTTTCCTGTCGAGAAAAGAATATCAACAGCGTAAGCTTCGTGCTTATCGATCTTGACCTTCTCGAGTTCTCCTTTTTGTTTCTCTCCTGGATTCTGGATAATCTGTTTCTCTCCATCAATCTCATTTCTGTCTAATTGATGTGAAACCATGTTTTCAATTGGAGTGACTCCATATTCAGCGGCAGTTCTGTCGATGTTTTTCGTGATATCCATGTTCAAAGTTTCAGGTCTCAATGAACGGATAGCGATTTCAAGAGCATCATAAGTTCCGCGGATAAGTTCGGCAGTTCTTCCTGTTACTTTGTTGTCCTTTGAAGCTCCGACGACGACGGTGTGAGCGGCAGTGGCAATGAACCCGTCAATGTGAGTTCCAAGATCAATTTTCACAAGTTGGCCGTTTTTAAGTGAAACTGGAGCTTCTGACTTAAGTGGCGAGTAATGGCAAATACAGTTGTCAACTGAGATGCAAGTTGGCATGGCAATACCCTAAAAATCTATATATTATTTTATATTCTGCAGAATTATTTTAAAAAACCTTGGTGAGGTTCTTCTCCTTTTTGAAAAGCTTGCTGGCTCTTTCGATGATTTGAGAATCTCCGAGGTCGCAAAGTTCTCCAACGGTGGCACCTTCTTTAACAGCGGCAATAACAACCTAGACAACTTATATTTCTGGTTTCTAAACTTCAGGAATACCTTAAGAACTGCGTTTGTAATTTCAGCAGCAACATTATATTTGGTTACATTAGCATCATTGGCCAAAGAATAATCTTCATGATGATGACTGTCATCGCTGGAGCAGCTGCTTTCACTGTCTTTTCGGACCATGGTGAAGTTTTTCCTGAAAACCAGAAATAAATTAATCTAAAATTAGTAAAAATTAGATAATTCATTAAAAATATGAAAGAAAATCGAGAGCATTGTTCTTATGTTCTTTACGACAGAAATCGTAGTATTTTTTCGAAAACTTAAAAATCCTAAATTTCGGTCTAAGCAAAACGTTTAGAGAAGAATTTTCAATTTAAACATAAAATATGATATAAAAAAGCAGTTTCAATTATTTCTTGGATTTAAATTATTTTAAAACAAAAAACAAGAAAAAAAAACAAAAGAAAAAAGAGATGAAGGTTGTTTACGGAGTAAAAAATTTAAAATTGGTTAAAGGGACACAGCTTATCGTCGTGAGACCTTCACAATGGAGCGGGTTTGCAACATTCACCATCTGCTGTGACAACTGGTTCTCAACGAATGAAATATTGATGTTCGATGGAACTTTGCCGTGCATTTCACTTTTACTGTGGAGAGAATGATAGAATGAAAATTTTAGTAGAATAATAACAGAAAAATATTTATTCTCAAAGTAGTGAACATATCTAAAAATTAAATGGCAATGACACACCACAAAATAACATTTACACCGACAATTGTCATGGTAAAAACTTCGAAATTACTAAACAAGTATTAAAAGAAAACGAAACACTAATTTATTTTGGTTGATTTCCCATCAAATTCTGCAGCATTTTGAGAAGTTCAGTCGATTCGATTCCAGCTGGTGGTTGTGGCTGTGATACTGGTTGTGGTTGTGGAACAAAAGACGATGCTAACGCGGGTGCGAATGCGGATGCAGCCAATGTTTGAAACAACGCTAGTTGAAATGGGTTCATGGTTGGAACTGGTATTGTTGGAATTGGTGGTGGTATTGGTGGTGGTGCTTGTATGGCGTTTTGAGAAGAAATCGTATTGCGTAGAATTTCTTGAATCGATAAGGGTGATGGATTCTGAATGGTCGAGTATGGTCTCTTCCGTGGTCGCGGCTGGAATTGATTCATTCTTTGAGATATGAAGGTGAAATCGAGAGTGTTAATTATATTGGATTATTTCTGATTTTATATTCAAATTTTGAGCAATGGTTTTTTTCGTCACCTTGCTGCCACAAGCACGATTTTCAGAAGACGAACAAAATATTCGAGAAAAACTTAAAATTTGCAAAGCCGTTTTTGTCATTAGTGATATCAAGTTGTTTCTAACCTTAAAACGCTCAATTTGTTGCCCAAAAGTTGCTCAATTTGTTAAAAACTTCGCCCGTCCTGTAAAAAACTCACTTCTGGTGGTGGTCTATTTCTCGCAGGTGGTACTGGATCGTCGTCTTCCGCCAACGCTGTACGGATTATATGATCCGTAAAAGCATCGAAAATCGGTCTTGTTTCATCAGTTATTTGCAAAAACACGTTGACCAATCGTTCTGAAATTTTCAAAATTCAAAAAAGAAGCGCCAAGACAAAAAAAAACTAACCTCCCTTCTTTCCGTTCTTATCCGACATATTTTTTTCCTTTGAAATGAACAGAAAAAAAAGAAATTATCAGGGTGGGCCTGTTTTTTTCTCGCAACAAATCTTCTTTATAACGAACGAAACCGAAACAAAAACTATATATCGCATTAGGAAATCGTCTCTCGAATTTCTATTCTCTTTCAGCTAACATATCAACTGAATATACGGTACCCGAACACCGATAAGAACCAAAGTGAAGTTTAGCTGAAGCGACGTGCATAGTTTTGATCAAGGTCATCATTTATTTTTAGTTTTCTTTATAGAAAGAATCCATTTTAACTACAGTATATAGAAAAGGTTGATCAAAAAAACGAATTAATGAATGATGAAAGAAATAATGGAAAGCGGCAGAAAAAATAAGAGTTCGTGAGAAACTTCAATTTAGAACAGATTACTATGATTGCAGAAGAAAGTTTTTGAAAAATTAGAAACGACGTCCTATCAATCTCAGAACACTCAATTGATCAACTTTAAGATTACTTCTCTTAATGTGTCTCAGCATGAAAATTAAATTATTTGTGCAGATATCCAATAATGATAAGCCAACATTTCCTACGGAATTTGTCTAATATTGAAGTTCGGTCATCAGTATAACAACTGTGGAATAAAGGAAAACATGTGTAAACCCATAGGCTAGGTCTGAGCATCCAAATTCTCATAAAAATCTTCTACTTTGCTGATTATTTTAACATAAAATCACGAGTTTCAACCGCTCTAAAATTTTTAGGCATTATAACAAATTAGACCTGGTCGCTTGGTTAAAGACAGTGGGTCAGTTAACACGATCCAAATTTAATGGGATCCCTGGTGGTAAAAAGAACAATACCAATATGTAGCCACATCCAAATAATTGTGTTTCGCGCCAATTCTGACCTCGTTTCACGATCCAGCGCGCATTCAAATTTTTGATTTTTTCAACTTTGGACGGCTTATATGAAGCGTCTATTTATCGGTGTTCTTTCGCATAATTTGCATTGTACTAAGGAGAGAAAGCTCTAAAAATTAACTGTCCCACTGTCTTTAATGCCATTTTCAACAAACAGCAGATGATTCATGTGTTGACACCATGAAACAAATCTTACATAAAATATGATTCACTCTAATTTTCGAAGATTTTTCAAATATGTATACAACTGAAATTACTGTCTTTCATAAAGTTAAAATTCACTGAAATGCTCTCTTTATCTGCTCAATCTGCAAAAGTTATACATTCAGAACTATATTCAATTTCTGCCCACATACACATATTACAAATAATCCATTTTGTAATTTTCTTCTTTTTCAAAATCCTGCTTAAAAACTCAAATTATATTATTTCAATCCAGTTTCTTCTTATCTCTTCAGAATTCATCGACGACACAACAACAAAATATGAATATTCTTCTAAATCCGTGTCATAATCCCAAAAAGTCTCCATGAAATCCCATCTTATCAGCTCATTCCACCCAAAAGCACTCACCGTTGATTGAAAACGCATTTCTGCGCGACGGCTCATTTTCAATATCAAGAGCTGTAATATACGATGTTGTTTCAATTATTTCTTCTGATATTTTCGATAAATTTATGTGGTTGTGTAAAAGTAAAAGTTGGACATATTGGAGCGATTGGAGCCATGAAAAATGGGGAGAGAATTCTGGAACTTTCAAGAAAGCAGCTATTGGCTGAAGGGGTTTTGGGAGATGATTTTGATATTGAGTAAGTTTTTATTTATTTTGATTATCAATTGAGAATTCTAGAGTACTCAATCAAATGGGATGTGGTGAATCTTATGAAGGAGTTGCCGTTGGAGCTGACATGTATCACGTTCAAGGAGTCAGGGCTTTTATTGGACCCTATTGTAATGCAGAATTAGACGCTGTTGCAAAAATGTCAACATTTTGGAACATTCCAATTGTTGGTTACATGGCTTCATCAAATTCATTTGCCGACAAAACTCTTTATAAAACACTGGCGAGAGTCTCTCTTCGAACTACGAATTCATTGGCTGAAGCATCTGCAGCTTTAGTCAGACATTATGGATGGAACAAGGTCGCATTAGTAACGAATACTGGTGCATTGGCATTTGAAAGAGTCAGTTCGTTTGAGGAAGTTTTTCATGCGAGAGGTGTTAATATTGTGAAGAAAATCATGTTTGATGAGTATGCTGACGCTCAGGCGATTATCAACAGTGGATTGTTACAAGAATTGTCAAATAACGCGAGGGGTAGGTTATTAAAATATAAATATGCATGCTTAAAGACAGTGTATCAGTTAATTTGACCATATCTGATCTTATTTTCAGAAATTAGAGTTTTCTAGTACAATTCAATTTACGCAAAAGAATATCGATAGATACACGCCTCTGAGCAGCGGTCCAAAGTTGCAAAAATCAATTTTTTAATGCGTGCGGCGCGGTCGGACTTGGCGCGAAACACAGTTATTTGAATGTGGCTACATATTAGTATTGTTTTTTCAAACTTCTGCCCTTTCATTCATATTTTGATTCTTCGTCTAAACTGACAAGATGCGTTAATGTTAAAGAAAGGGTGCCATTTGTTTTTAAAGTTAATTTTGATGTAAATTAAACAAAAGAATTGTATTATTACTGACCAAGTCCTTGAGACTCATCCCATAGAACATAGACCTTAAATTTCAGGAAAATACTCTAAACCAACGGGAAAAATAAAAGCTTGCGAGCCGGTCTTCCATAAAATACAGATTTCCAGTGGTGATTTGTGTCTTCTCATCGACAAGAACAATGACCAAAGAATTCATGCAAGCTGTCACTCTTTCTGGCTTGAACAATGCCGAATTTGCATGGATTCTTCCGTGGCTTCAGATTGAAACCAAAGATTTGGCACCATGGCTCGGAGATGATGGCGCCCTGCAGCAAAATGTTAAGGATCATTTTGCTAATGCGTTTATTGTGAGTTTGTGAAAATAAGATTGAGCTGAAATGAACTAATTAGAAAAAAAATTAAAAAATTAAAATTTCACTGATTCTTGAGATAGATTAGTAGTTGTAAGTCACAGAAGATCTCTTGAAAATCGGTTTACGATGGCAAGTATGGGGTTTATCGGGATTTTGATAATCTATGCAAATCCAGGCCATGGAGTAAAAAGCGATAGATATCATACCCAAGAGCTTACATGTGTACTTTCCCATTAGAAATATCAAAATGTAAATAAATATATTTCAGATTGATGATGTAAATGGATTCGACAACACATTGGTCACCCCATTCAAGGAAAAAATTGAATCAAATGGATATTCTACAGATGATTTGGAAATGAAAAACATTTATGGTTATATCCATCTATATGATGCTCTAAGACTCTACGCCTTGGCAGTTCGAGCATGCATTAATGAAACCGGCAATGAAAACATATATCTTGATGGAAAAGCTGTATGGAACGCAATGCGAAGGATTTCATTCCCTGGATTAGTATCCAATGCTGGAGTCACTTCGGGAACTGTTCTAATGGACGACATTGCTGAAAGAGCACCAGTTTACGCTGCATTCTACGTTCCCCCAAATTCAGATACTGTCCGAAAAGTTTGCGAACTGGAGCCTAAATTGCTTGATAATTGCGATGGGCTCAAAACCAAATCCGGGTGTTATGAGCTGATTATCTCCGATCAATCCACTGGTTTTTGGCCATCTCTTGATGGAAGTCTACCGCCTGAAGAGCCTGTTTGTGGTTATAGAAATGAAAAATGTGATTATACTGTTATTATAATTGCTGTATGTGTTATTATCTTCATCATTTTCATAATTGCATGCGCATTTTTGCTTTCCAGATATTGGTGAGTATTGATTTTTCTGCGATACCTTACCGTAATACTCTGAGCAATTATGAAATTACACATTTTTAGTGAAAATCGCTCGCTATCCAATATGCCATGGCGCATATTCTGGGAAGATTTTCGTGTAATCAACGAAGAAGAAATGAAATCAATGCTTTCTATCGGATCAAGTAGAACAAAAATGTCAAATATGAGCATGTTTGTAAAGCATCATGCAGTTATTGGAACAAATACCCATGCTTCTTTCCATCTTTATCCACAACGTCGACCGATTATTTTTGGCCGTCAGGATTTGCAACTTCTAACACAGATGAAACAGGCAGTGCATGATAATTTGAATCCGTTTCTTGGAATGTCATTTAATGAGAAAGAGGAAATGGTTATTCTTTGGAAATTCTGTTCAAGAGGATCAGTTCAGGATATTATTTATAATACCGATGTTGTATTGGATGCCAAATTCCATGGAGCTTTTATTAGGGACATCACATTGGTATTATTAATTATTAATTTCCTTGTAAAATAGAAAATAAATATTTATAGGGACTAGAATATCTTCACTCTTCTATCATTGGTTACCATGGATCATTAAGTCCATGGGCATGCCTTATCGACAGAAATTGGATGGTAAAACTAACAGACTACGGAATAGCAAACCCTCTAGAAAGATGGGAAAAACAAGGATACGTTTCAACAGAGACTTTAAAAGAAGGCGACGACAAAAGTGGTTCAGCACAAAGAACGAGTATTTTATATCAACCACCAGAGTTTTTGAAAAATCGCGAAACGAATCGATCTCGACGCGTTGATCAAGCATGGGTAAAACAATCGGCAGCAAGACGACAGATGGGCGATATTTATGCATTTGGAATGGTCATGCATGAAATTTTGTTCCGAGCTTTGCCGTTTCCAAATGGGACTAATATTACTGGTAAACGTTCAAAGTAATGGTTTCGTTACATTTTTCTTCCAATTTCAGAGGTGCTCGACTACATTCGAGATGGTACAAAAACCTTCCGACCAACAATTCACGACCGTTCACAAATAAACCCAGATCTTGTTGCCCTCCTATTGGATTGTTGGAATGAGAATCCTGAAATTCGGCCATCCATTCGAAGGGTTCGACTGAATACTGAGAATTATCTGAAAGTGTAAGAAAACTACTGTCAATGTTTCAACCGAAAACATCAATCTTTAGACATAATTGTTTTTATTTTCAGCAAAGGATCACTCGTCGATCAAATGATGCGAATGATGGAACAATATGCAAACAATTTGGAGAAACTTGTAGCCGAAAGAACCGGCATGTTAGAGGAAGCTAATGTCAAAGCTGACAAGCTTTTGAGCCAGCTTCTTCCAAAATATGTGGCAAATGAATTAAAAATGGGAAGATCGGTTGCTCCAAAAACGTTCGCTTCTGCAACTGTTATGTTTAGGTTATTTCGTTGTGATACAATTTCTGTTTAAAAAAAACTCCCTTTTCTAGTGATATTGTTGGCTTTACTACAATCTGCTCATCGTCGACACCTTTAGAAGTTGTTAGTATGTTGAACAATATTTACAGCAAGTTCGATGATGCTATAAATAGACATGCTGCATATAAAGTGATTTATTTTTTGGTTCCTAAACTAAACGATGTTTTTAAAGGTTGAAACAATTGGAGATGCTTACATGATAGTGTCTGGAATACCAGAAGAAAATGGAAACGAACATATTGCCAGAATATGCGAGACTGCATTAGACTTGATGGTTCTTTTGAAGACATACGAAATCCCTCATCGTCGGAACGTTCGCCTTCGTATTCGTTTGGGTATTCATACTGGAACAGTGGCAGCTGGAGTAGTTGGACTCACAGCACCGAGATATTGTCTCTTCGGGGATACGGTACTAAAAAAAAATCCATGGAAATAGTTAAAATAACCCCAAATTTAGGTGAACGTCGCCTCACGAATGGAGTCTACAAGCGAGCCGGAAAGAATTCAAATGAGCCAGGATGCTCGCGACTTTTGTGTTCGTTACTATCAAGACTATATTATTAATCTTCGAGGAACTGTTGAAGCAAAAGGAAAAGGTCCGGTGACAACGTATTGGCTGGAAGGGAAACGAAATGACAATGATATTAGAGCTCAAAGTTTTGCACAATTGGGCATTTAGTATAAAGAAAAAAGCGTTTGTTTCTAACCGTGCATTTATGTTTCGAATGATGCATTTAATCTGGTTTTAATCATGTTTGCAAACCGTAATCTATATTTTCATTTATATGATTTCTAAGAATATTGTATCCTACATTCCTTTTTGAACCAATTTACCCTCATATTTCTAATACATACAATATCTATTCAATAAATAAATGTTTTGGTATACTTTGTTTTTGATTCAAACCATAACTCATAACTCATAACACCATAATAAGTTACCGTGAACTGGTGTCACAGCTCGCGCCAAGGGTACGAGTTCAATACAAATGTGTGAGCACGGGAAACACATGTTTCACTCCAAGTATTAAATTTGTGTGATAAATTCCCATTGCATACCATTTTTTAATGAACATCGAATCTGACATAATGCATTTATCAAAAAAATAAAAATACTCGTTTTCAAATATTGTGATTATCTGAGATTTACAATAAAGGAGACCATAAGAATTAATACTTCAGTATATATATATATACCCATAGTTTGAAAAACAAAGCTATAAATTTTGAGAAAGTGCAGGAAAAAAAGAAATTAGAGTATACTGCAAGTAAAGTTGCATATCATTAAAGTACAGTTTCATTTCAGTCATCAAGTTTTCTGTATCTCTAAAGTTATTCGTTTTCTGAACACTCGTTCTCTGGATATAATTTCCATAGAAAGGAGCGAGCACGGGAACTTTAATATGCCAAAAATATGAGATACTTGCTGTTAAATGAGGGTTTTATGAAAATAGACATCATTCTCATTCCGAATTTGTTTTTAAAATTTTCTAAAAACACCTAGAAGCCGAGAAAATGAGCTTCAAAACAATGGCCTAGAAAAAGTGTCGACCTGGCCGAAATTTTTCCTATGCCAACTTTTGGCACCTTTATTTTTTTTATCATAATTTTTGACGATATTTTGTACGATTTATCTTTTTTGTTTTGTTATTATTTAATGGATGCTGGCTCCAATGGTTTGAATTCCCACTTTACACAAAAAACCATCTCTTCACACTTTTTAATAAAAGGGGAAAAACCAAACATTTGCAGCCACCATCCTACGCCTTCCCCGCCCAATGGTCTGCGTCTCGCTTTAAAAAGGGAGCAGAACCATTGGAACATTTATTTGTAAACTTTCTTACGACCGCAACGACAATTTTGATTTATATATTTTTGCATTTAATTGTTATTTTATTTATTTGATTTGATCTCGTATTTATATTTTTTCTTTATTTAATAAAGGTTTAATTACCCAAGTTTGAGGTATAACAAGACCACACCTTACAAGTGAATAACACTCAACGAGCAACGCTGCAGTTAACAAATTGGTGCATCGACAATATATTTGAACGACACCTTGGCCGGAATTCATTGGAAATCATCAATTGATAAAAAGGTCGGTGGTTTTACAAAAGTCCCGCGTGGCAGCACATTTATTTCACTGGCACTGAAAAACTAACTTGCACGATTGCACGATTTTGAACGTATTCACTCGTAAAGACTAACAATTTGGACTATTTTTATCATTTTGGACTATTTGATCAATTTGGACGAATTGTAATTTGACTGTATACGATTATCTGATTCAAGGATGGCAACGAACAGATATTTATACAATACAGCGACAAGAGCTTTCAATTCGTTAGGACAGCAAATAACGAAAGCAGGGAAAGTTCTTGCAAAGGCTATTGCAACGCTCGATATTCAAGGAATGGAATACGAATTGCAAGCCGAAATTGAAGATCTTGAATTGAAGAGAAAAGATCTAACAGACGTGATGGAAAAGCTGCTGGATTCCGTGGAGGATACACAAATGACAGCTGAAGACAACACGAAAATAGACGCGAAAATTACGGAGGTCACTGAAAAAGTTCAAGATTCAACGGACACAATTGCTCTTCTACGACGACATCTGAATAAGATACGATTCGAGAAGGGACCAGCACCAGTTGAAGAGGAAAGAACTTCGGACAACAGGCACAATGAGGAAGAAACGATTCAGGAAAGAATTCATCTTCCGCCTATTCCAATACCAATTTTCAACGGCAGACGCTCAGAATGGAGCAATTTTTATGAAATTTTCAACGACGCAATTGGCAAAAGGAAAATTTCAAAACTATCGAAGTTCAATTACTTGATGCAAAGTCTACGTGGAGAGGCTAAGGAATTGATACAACGATTCGAAGTTCGTGAGGAAAACTACGAACCCGCTCTGGAATTGTTAACGAAACGATTCAACGACAAAGGAGCAAATTTGAGAGAGTTGTTGGAACAACTCACCAGGGAGAAGGCCAGAAGCAATGCGCTCGATGATCAAAGGAGATTATTCGACAGACTCTGCGTCATCACCCATCAATTGAAAGTTTTAGGAGACGATTCTGAATCTCCTATGACAAAAGAAATGATCGTACGAAAGTTTTCTCGAGATATCCAGAAAGAAGTTTTTGAAGACCAAGCGAAAAATCATCCGGATTTGATGAAATGAACTTTTTCTACCATTAAAGATAAGATTCAGCAAGTATTGGATACAAAAACGATTCTGGAAAGTTCAATGAGACGATTCGAAGAACCAAATTCAGGGAGACGAGAATGGCAACCGAAACCAAAATTTGGAGGAATTCCGGATCGAAATCAGGCTGAAAACAGATGGAAAAACTCAAACGATCAAACATGCATTTTGTGCGAAAACAACCACAAAATATGGAATTGCGACAAATTTCCGACATCAAAGGATCGCTATGATGAAGTTGTACGACGAGGATTGTGCAGTAGATGCTTCAGGAATCACAGGACGAAGGACTGCAAATTGGATTTCAAATGCAATAACTGTTCTGGAAATCATAGCAAACATATTTGCCTCAAGGAAAAATCTCATTTTCAACCAAGTTCAAATTCTACGAATTCTTTGCAACATACGAATTTGAATCCACAAAGTCAACGACCATTCAACATTCAAAAAGAGGGGAACAAAAAACCTTTCATTCAAAGGGCAACGCAAGCCAATGCAATTTGCAAAGAAGTGATTGGGACAAAGACAAGAAACATTGAAAAGGTGACGAAACCGCAATCTGGCTATTTACCCATCGTCAATGCATTTGCCTTTAATAGAAGAGAAGATAGATGGAAAAAGTTGGTCATTATGTTTGACTCAGGGGCCGACAACTCATATATTTCTCAAAAATTGGCTGACGATTGGAATTTGGACAAATTGGGACAAACGACGTTTGAATTACAAACTTTTGGGGAATCAAAGACTGGCAAGAAAACTTGTGATGTAGCTGAACTTCAAATTCAAACGAAAAATGGAATTCAAAAACTCAATGCTCTTGTTTCAAACAAACTGGTTGGAAAAGTGCCAAAAGCAAAACTGTCAAAGGAAGATATCGAGTTCATTTTGCAAATGAAAAAACATGCTAACGACAATATTTACGATCAATCCGCAATACCAGATGTTCTTATTGGCACCGACTACATGTGCGAATTCTGGAGAGGAGAAATGATCAAATTGCCGTCAGGGATATATCTTACAGAAACGGAATTTGGATTCACGACTCTGGGAAGATCATCAGACAAAAAAGAAACCAAATCACGCTCAATTGCCAATACGATTGTTTCCGAGGGAAATTTATTTGAGTGGAATCAATCTTCAGAAAATGTTGAAGCTGTTGAAACTTCTACGAACGACTTCACTGGTTCAATGAAAGAGGAAAAGGAACGTGAAGCTCAAAATGTTTGGAAAAATTTCAACGAAACAATTGAGAAGAGAGAAGATGGATACTACGTCAGATTGCCGTTCAAGGAAGGAGCTGACAAAATTCCATCAAACTATGCTATTGCAAGCAAACGACTTCATAGTGTTTTACGACAAAATACGACGGAAGTTTTGCAACAAATCGACCAGGTTTTCAAGGATCAATTGGAGAAGAAAATCATCGAAGTGGTCGAAAAAGATGATGAAGGGACAGGAATGGTTCACTACAACCCACATCAACCTGTAATAACGCCACAGAAAACGACAACAAAATGCCGTGTTGTCATAGATGGCTCATCACACTTCAAAAACGAACAAAGCTTGAATGATGTTTTATTTCAAGGACCTGTTATTTTGCCGGAATTAAAGAACATTCTGATACGATTCCGAGCTGGAAAAACTGCGCTGATATCGGATGTAGAGAAAGCTTTTCTTCAAGTACACCTACACGAGGATGATCGAGACGCAACCAGAGTTTTATGGGTGAAAGACGTCGAAAAACCACCCATGGACGACAATCTACTGATTCTACGATGCCGACGAGTATTATTTGGACTCAACTGCTCACCATTCTTACTTGGAGGAACGATTCTTTATCATTTGAATCAAGATGGTCGACCAATGTGCAATGAAATTGCTAACAATCTCTACGTGGACAATTTGATTATGACGATGGATGAGGATTCAACCCCGGAATTGAAAACGACGTATCTGGAAATCAAAAAATTGTTCAACGATATGGAGATGAATATACGAGAGTTTCGAAGCAACAATCAAGAACTGAACGACATCTTCGACGAGAAAGATCGATCCATTGAAAAAGATATGAAGATCTTAGGAATCGGCTGGAAATCAGAGGAGGATGTTGTTGAAATCGAATGTAAAATTGAAAAACCAAAGAAGTTCACGAAAAGGACAATTTCAAGTGTTATTGGAAGTGTTTACGATCCCACTGGAGTTATGCATCCGCTGATGCTGACAATGAAAAAATGGCAGCAGAACAATTGGATTGAAGGACTCGGATGGGACGATGAACTCGAATGGGGACTCAGAACTGTATTTGAGTTATTGATAACATCAATAAATGGCTACAAACGAACAATCAAACGACAGATCATCAACAAATCTGGTGACAATACGATTGTAACGTTCACGGATGCCAGCATGCATGCAATGTCAGCATGTACCTATATTGTCAACGATCTTGGATCGAATATACTTCTTGGGAAGTCGAAACTGAAGCCAGCAAAGGAAACATGGACGATTCCGAAACTGGAACTTCAAGGATTATGCATTGGTGTTGAATCTACGATCACAGCAGTCAAAGCGATGATGGAAGGAAACATCACGATTAACAAGGTTTACATTTTAACCGACAGCAAAGTGGTGATCGGATGGCTAAAAACACCACCTGGAAAAGAGCAAGCTGGAGTCTTTGTTACGAATCGACTCCGAAAGATCAGAAAAGAAGTTGAAGAACTTCACAATCAAGGAATTCACTTGGAATTTGGTTATGTACGAACCGACAAGAATCCTGCTGATTTTGGAACACGAGGTTTGGAAAGAGACGAAATGGACAACGAAATGTGGTGGCATGGCCCGAAATTCATTGAGAAACCGGTTGAACGATGGCCTGCAGAAACTGAACTCTTCGAAATATGCGATTCCGATGGAGAAGAAACATCACACATCAACGCTGTCTGTCACTATTGCCCAGATCCAGACGAGGTAGTCTTCGATTGCAGAAGGACAAATTCATTTGGAAAAATGGTTCGAGTAGCAGCTTACGTTCAAAAATTCATACGAAAATGCATGGTGAAACTTTCTGATGAGACGAAGGAACGAATCTTATCGAATGTTCCGACGCTGGAAGTCAATGAAAATGCAGAAAATTCGAACGAATTGGATGTGGACAAGCTGGAAACCGCTGAAACTTTACTCATCAAAGATCAACAAAAGATGATAACGAAGAAGCAACTGGAAAAATCGAAAAATCTCAATTTGAAAGTGGATCAACAAGGGATTATCAGATGTCATGGAAGAATGCAAAACTTGGATCTTGAAGATCAAGAAAAGCAACCAATTCTAATCCCACACGATTCAAATTTAGTCACAATGATACTTGGAAAGTATCACACTTGCAAGCACCGTCAAGTTGGAACAACGATCTCGGAAATACGAAGGACGTATTGGATTCCAAGGATCAGAACACGAGTCAAGCAGTTTATCCGCAAATGCATGCCGTGTCAAAAGTTCAATAACTTGCCATATGGTTATCCAGAAATGGGCGATCTTCCTGGTACGAGAGTACGACGATCGAGACCGTTTGAGAACGTTGGATTGGATTATTTTGGACCAATCAAGATCAAAAATTCAGAGCATGCAAAAGTTTATGGATGCATAATTACATGTCAATCATCGAGACTGACATATTTGGATATTGCATACGATCTCTCAACAGCTGCATTTTTCAACATACTACGACGATTCTTTGCGAAACATGGGTTTCCAAAAACAGTGGTATCAGATAATGCACCTCAATTTATCCTGGCACATCAAATGATTGACGAAGTCACGAACGAAGTTTCAAAGTTCGAGCTGGAAACTTCACAATTATTCGCCGACAATAGGATAAAATGGAAATTCAACACACCATACGCTCCTTGGCAAGGAGGGTTATTCGAGAGGATGATCAGGATCGTAAAGGAGTCATTATATAAATCGATTGGATCGAGAATGCTAAATATGGACGAGTTACGAACCATTTTAGAAGAAATCGCAAATATGATGAACTTACGACCATTGACTTACAACGAAGAAAATTTGGATGAAGTGTTTCCAGTACGACCAATTGATCTTCTTCAAAACAAATTTGAAGTACCAATTGTAACCAGTTACCTGAAGGATGCATCGAAAATCGACGAAGAAGATATCGATTATTTGACGCCAACACTGGAAGTCAAGCTGAAAACACGATCAGATACACTGAAAGCCATAAAATCTTCAGTTGAAACCGTTGAAAAATATTGGAAAATTTGGTCAATGAAGTACATGAACGAACTGAGAGAACAACACAAATTGAAAATTCAACATGGCCGAAACGCGAAGCTTTGGCCACGAATTGGAACGATGGTTTTGATGATGGAAGACAATCAACCTCGAAATATGTGGAAGTTCGGACGAGTCGCAGAGCTGATAATGAACAAAAACGGAGAGATTCGAGAGCTGAAAATTACCGTCCCGACGAATTCGAGTTCAGAAGGATGGCAAAAACGAATTCTTCGTCGACCACCGAACAGAATAATTCCAATGGAAATTGAAGATCAGGACTTCGACGATGAAGCTGAAACAGTCGACATTTCAACCAAGGAAGTTGAAGACGAATCGACGTCGGAAAACATCAACGAAGAATCTGAAGTCGAAATCAACACTGATAACGACAATGGAAATGAACAATCTACTGAAACGGTTACTGAAACACCAAGGTATCCAAAACGATCAAAACCGAAGATAAACTACAACGAATCCGATGAAGACGATCGAATCGGAAGAATGAACTACTCGAGAACGAATATATTCCCATGGATATATATTTGTTTCATATTCTTGATGGTTTCTGGAACTTCGGGATCGATGATGGACAAAAACGCAATTTGCACTACCTCAGGAATCAGAATCAATATGCTCAACTTCAGTGAAGTTGAAGCCTGCTCAGAAATGTATTGTTCAAGGAAATCAAGTCCAGATGACGAAAAATGGACTGATTTATGGATGCCGCCAAACACCAAACGAATTGATCATGAAATCACCATAAAACGACTGAAAGGAAAAGAAGTTGACGTCAAGACGAAACTTTGCCAAGCAGTCTCATTTTGCGATACGATCGATTGCACATGGTGTATCTCAAACATTGCAAATCCTGAATGTCACCCAACACTAGCTATAATTGGAGGAGTTTTGTTACTATACCTTATTTTGACCGTTTTTTACATCGTCAGCAATGTACCAATCAGACTTGGAGGACCCTGCTTCTTGGGATTCTTGATGGCAAGACTTGCTACGAAATATACGATCAAATTAGTACAACAACTCACCATATGGATCAGATGGATTTGTGGATGGACTCGCGAAAAATGGAGTAGATGGAAAACAAGAAGGACACCGAAACGTCAAATTTACGAACTTGTTCCATCAATGTCAGTAATAATGGTTTGTGCGTGTTTATGGAAATTAGCCGAAAGTTGCCAAGATATCGACGTGACGAACTCAAGAATCAAGATTTGCACGACAGACAAATTTGGAAAGCAACAATGCGGCATAAAATTGAATGAAATTCTGACGATGAATTCAATGAAAAAGGAAGCATGTTTACGTCTAAGCCGAGATGGAATGACGTTCAAAGAAATCAGGATTTACTGGAAATCCGTCGAGCTGGAATGCGTCAGGAAAACGAAGTACTTCACGAGAAATACTCAATTGAAGACGATGAGCTCAAAACGATGTCCGCACATGGGATCATGCAACGGACAAAAATGCACAGCAATCAGTAGAGAATCAAAAATCCCGGAATTGGAAGCATCAAATGGATTTCTTGGAACAACAGGATGCGTTGAAAGCTGCGGAACCTTAGGATGCGTTTGTTTCTATCCTGGAACTGGTTGTTTATTTTATAGAATATTTGCTGAACCCAGATCTGAAACGATTTACGAAGTATTGAACTGTGAATCATGGACTGAAAAGCTGAAAATCGACTTTACTTCAACGAATCTACGAGATCATGAAACAAAAAGTCAGAGCCACGAGATGAAGCTGAAATTGAACGAGATAGTGGAAATCGGAGGAATCAAAATATACCTACGAATGGTTCATATTCCATTCTCATCAATTTTAAACAACGACTTCATTCAATCAGACAAAACAACTGTAATGCGATTTGGAAAAGAAGAAACTGCTGTAAAATGCGAATCGCCTGAAAATGCTAAACACATGAATTGTACTCTGGAAGAAGATTGCAGATGCGACCCAGCAGAAGAAGAAATGAAGTGCAAATGCAAGAATTTTGACTTGGAAAATTGGACAACCAACTTGGAAAACGTGTTGCCAATAACTTCTAGCATCTGGACGATCAACGCTGAAAATGGTAGTATTTTAGCAAATTCCGAACGAGCTACAACGACTGAAATATCACTCGAAATCGATGAAGATTTCGTCCCGATCATTGTGAAAACAACGGATGTTTGCAACGCTGAAACGACAAACATTCAAGGATGCTACAATTGCGAATCTGGAGCAATTGCAACAATAAAATGCCATTCTAATGAGAAACGAGTTATTGCCGATATGGACTGTGAAGTTGAAAAATTCGCTATTGAATGTTCACCTGAAGGATTTGAATCAAAAATACGATTTTTCACGAATAAAGCCAGATTCCAAAGGAAATGCCAGATCACTTGTGGTGGAAAAAACAAATCGAAGTTAGAAATGGAAACAATTCTGAAATTCCACGGCTCACTTTGGGACGCCAGTTGGAGAATAATTGATGGACGATCAAAAATGTACGATGAAATATCAACGCCAGACGTATCACACATTTGGAACTTCTACGTTATGTACATAAAAACAGTCATCGTTATCCTTCTGACAATTGGAGCCATTCTACTATGCATGTATTTTCTGATTTGGAAATATGGAACGAGAGGAACCATTATGGGTCTAAAAATTGTAATAAAAATCCTCAAATGCATGATTGTGATCCCATTACGACTCATCCGACGTTTCGGAAGAAGTCTTTGCATGATATTGATGTTGACAAATTGTCATTGTTGCACGGAAAATGGAATCAATTACGATCATAATCAATATATGAATGATTACAGAATGGAAACAGCACCAGTTTACGATTACCGACCAGCATTTCCGAATCAGGACAAGGATCTTGAACCAAGATTAGTAATGCAGAAGGAAATGATGATCCAGAAAAAATTCACAGCCATCCACGATGAAAAGGAAAACATGCTGGAAACTGGAAAATGTTTATTTGAAGTATACGACGACTTCAACAAACTGAAAGTAGCAGGCCAACGGATGAGCACGATGGTCAAGCTACAACGATTCATCGAGCTGCATGGAACGATGAATGAGAAAATGATGACTTTGACGTTCCAATTCAACCACTACTGCAGGAAAGTGGAGGAATTCAAGTCGTTGGGGAGCCTTTGTGTCATCCCGCACTTGGACATCACAAACCAGTTGGAGAAAAACAGGTTCAGGAAAGATGATGGCGTTGGAATTATTGAATACCACTTGCTACGAACGAAGCCTATGAGTCACGAATTGAATAAAGAAATCAAGAGAATGATAATCGATATTCAATCAATTGAAAAAAGGGTAATGGCTGACCTCGAGAAATTTAAAGTGACGATCAAGGAGGATGTTCAAAGATTTGCTCGAATGTTAGACGGTTTCGAACACGACCACGCACGATTCCTGGAATCCCAATTTGTGGAACAACGACGAATCATGATTGATGGATTGTCGGAAATTCAACCCCAAATCGATATGCTGAAAGAGATGATGACGGAACTGAAGACGAACCAACAAGGAAACAGATCGAGGTCTCCACCAGAACCACAACAACGAAGATCTCCACCTGCACCCGAACCGAGAAGAAGAAGAACCCGATCTCCGCCACCAAGAAGACGACGATTGGACAGATCAGAAGATTCGAGACCGATCAGGAGAATAGCCAGAAATGAGGATGAATCACGAGTTGGAGGATCGAACCAAGTTCGCCCGGACGAACAGTGTGTCTACTGTTCTCGAAGACATTACTCGGACAGATGCCCAAGACTATCGGAGCCAGAAGAGAGGATGGAGAGTCTACGAAACACGGGAAGATGTTATCGTTGCATTGGAAGACATGTGACAAGAGACTGCACGAAGACTATTCACTGCAGATATTGTAGTCAACGAAATCTACACCACTCGAGCATATGCATGGAACCTGTCAACGTAGTTAATGACTAGAAACAAGACGACTCCGACGAACGACACATTCCTTTTGGCGGGAATGTGCCAACTTTTGGCACCTTTATTTTTTTTATCATAATTTTTGACGATATTTTGTACGATTTATCTTTTTTGTTTTGTTATTATTTAATGGATGCTGGCTCCAATGGTTTGAATTCCCACTTTACACAAAAAACCATCTCTTCACACTTTTTAATAAAAGGGGAAAAACCAAACATTTGCAGCCACCATCCTACGCCTTCCCCGCCCAATGGTCTGCGTCTCGCTTTAAAAAGGGAGCAGAACCATTGGAACATTTATTTGTAAACTTTCTTACGACCGCAACGACAATTTTGATTTATATATTTTTGCATTTAATTGTTATTTTATTTATTTGATTTGATCTCGTATTTATATTTTTTCTTTATTTAATAAAGGTTTAATTACCCAAGTTTGAGGTATAACAAGACCACACCTTACAAGTGAATAACACTCAACGAGCAACGCTGCAGTTAACAAAACCTGGCCGAAATTTTTCCTATGAGCTTTTTTCGTGTTTCGTTAATATATAGTTATGCAGAATGCTTATATTAGTCCTTTTTATGTTTTTTGGATTTTTCATGCCTGCGGACTAGTTTTCGCCGGTGGACACTTTTTCTAGGCCATTGTTTTGAGGCGCGTTTTCTGGGCTTCTAGGTGGTTTAGAAAAATTTTAAAACAGATTTGGAATGAGTATGAAGTCTATTTTCATCCCAGACGCAATCATTAGATCCGCAAAGTCCTTCTTTAAATACAGGGTGCCACATATTTTGGCCCTATTTATGTTAGTTTGCAAATTTTCATGGACACCATTTTCGGGGAAATCCCGGACTTACAGCAGTCATTGAAAGTACCGGATTTTCATCCAATTTTCTGGTTTCAACCCGGATCATACAATAATAAATGGAACGCTGTTTTCAAGGAAGTTAAATGAATTGCTGAATAATTTTCTAAAAACGTTAATGAGATATTCCATAAATAAAATAGAAAAAATAAATAAACTATCGAAATTTTGATTTTTCTTCTATGAAGGCTAATTTTTAATCGAAGTTGAATTCTTATTTTTTCTTATTTTTTTTTCTCCTTGAACAGGAAGGTGTCACATACTTTCTGCGCATGGGTATTTTCGTATTCACCTTGCTGTTAGACTTGCTGTTCAAGTACGAGGAGTGAAATGAATTATATTCCTGGATAAATACTTGAAAATTTGAAAAGAGAACGTTTAACTGATATTTGTGATTTAAACCCTGATTAGGACCATTTTCAAATAAGATTTTTAATCTAAAATGCCTTCAGGAACCGTTGTTCTCAAATCTTGATTTGACATATTTATCAAATCAATTTATAATGTGTTAATGTGTTCACATTTGATTGATTAAGTAAGTGTCTTGAAAAGTTGTAAAAAAAGAGCAATTTATTATTATTCTGATCAAAATATTATTATTAACAAATTATTAAGAACACTAGAACACTACCCTAATCCTAAACATTAATACAATTGAACCCGTAGTAAAAAAAAAATAATGACACAAGAAAAAACAAAAAAATGGAATTAAACAAACAAATAATCGGATCTATTAGACAAAGGAGTACTTACTGTAGAATTGGTGGAAGTTGGAATCCAATACGGTTTACGAATCTCCCACGGCATGTTATATTCAGTGATAGTAGAATATTCACTCTCGCTTTCAAATGGCTTTGGTTGAACAGTGATTTCAAAATTCTTGTTCTTGTTGGTTTTCAAATAAAGCACGAAGATTATCAAAAATGCAGTTGTGATCACAATAGCAAATGTTGCAAGAAGAAACACAACAATTTGAAGTTTCTCTTGAGATGATTTCCACATTCCAAATGAGTAGAAATAATCAACCAAGTCGTTGATTTTTGCGGAAAGGGCTTCTGGATTCTGAAAATATTTGAGATAATAAATGTTATAAAGAAATTAAAATAAACTTACAATTGGAACTTCATCTGAAACCAAAACATCAGCTGGATCTGGACACCATGGGCAACGTTCCATATGTTTGGTTACAGTGATAATCGCATCAAAGCATGTTCCACTGATAACCATGGTCTTGGCAGTTCCATCAAATTTCTCATTATTTTCGAAAACCCGGGCGGCTGTTGTCTGATCGCAAGTTCTTGGAAATCCATAGGTTTTGTCAACTCCAACAACACTTGCAGATAATGAAACATCTTCCAGAAGTCCAGAAGGGAAAAATGAAACAAATGGTTGAAGTTTGTTTCCCTCGGTTGTCTCAGAAAGTGGCCAGCTGATTGAAGTTCGTTCAGAAAGTGGTGAAATTTCTTGGATGAGCTGAAAAATATAGAATTAGAAAAATGAAAAAAATATTCGATTAAAATAACAAACCTGAAGTCTTGGCTGTGAGCATAAAGCATTTTTCAAGCAACCATCTTTGAATTGAATTGATTCGATTTTGGCAGAAAGCCAGAATGGTTTTGCAGAAGCAAGTTGAAAGATTGAGATAAGAATAAGAATAGAGAAGTTCATTATGAGATGAATGATTTTTTGGTGGTCCACTGAGAGCCTTATATAGTCATGATGAAAAGTGGGCGGGATTTATAGAGGGTGGGAATGGGGGATATCGAAGCTGGGAATAGAGAGGGGGAATGATAGGTGTCAGTGGGAATGTTAGGGGTATTCTCATGAAGAGTGTGACCTAAGGTGTTTTAGAGAAATTCTTTTTCTTTAATGAACTTATCAAGATTTTATTTTTTTGAAAGTCGAACTGGTACAATGCTTTATAAAAGGTCTAAAATTTGGACAAGAGCGTATAAAAAACGATGCAAAAGACGAAATAAGTATTATAGGTTGACGTATTTTTTTTTGCCACAACAATTCCAATTTTCTACTTTCATTTTTAAATATTTATTTTTTATTTTCCATACAAAAATGAACGAATTGATATGCAAAATATTGCTGTTGAACGGTTTGTTCGAAATCTTCGGTTTTGTGTAATTTTTCCAGATATTTTCAGATTTTTTTGCCTTCAACTTTGCCGTGTTAGTGTTCACTTCATGTTATTTTACTTTATGTAACGGTAGGAGAAGCGAATCTTCGAGTTTGTGCCTTGAAAATTAAAGACTTCTAAATATATAACTTATAGGTACAAGTAAATCTGGAGCAAGTGGGAGTAATAAGGTAACCATTAATACTTTTAAAATTTGAACCTTTTTTATTGTTTCAGAAGTCGGATGATACACGGGGCAAGAAAAAACGAAAAGAGAAAAAGGTAAGAAATAAATGATAAACAAAATTGAATGAATTTTTCAGAAGGGTCGAAAAGAAAAGCTGCCAAAGATGAAGAAACATAAAAAACAAAAAAGAAAAGGTGGGCAAGAATCGCCGAGATCAGCAGTTGAATGGACTCCACCGCCACAATGTGAACGACCTATATATCCTGGATACACAGCGCCTCTTGAGCCAACAGAAGATACTAAGACTCAATACCAGATTTATGGTTTTGCGGATGCCTCGGATTTTGTATAAGTTCTTTGGGAAATAGTTTAACAATAAAGTGATTAATAAATTATTTCGTTTTTTTTTGGATCTCCATTTCCTATAGTGACAGCTTAATCTAACTTCCCAGTCTTTACCATACCGATGCTCACCACTTCACACCTCCTATGAGAAAGCGTGGCCGTTCCCAGTGACACCTCATGATACCATGGGAGAAGTTTAGGTTGTTCCCAAGCATTTTTTTCACCATTTTAATGCTATGTACATCAGAAAACTGTTAAGTTCTTCTTAAAGTTAACGAATGAGTTAATACTGTATAGGGTGTTCATTTATGATTTTTATGAATACTTTAATTCGTAACATAAAGGAGGACTTTATGGAGATAATAAATGCAGATGAAAATAGACTTCATACTCATTCCAAATCTGTTTTTCAAATTTTCTAAAACCACCTAGAAGCCAAGAAAACGCGTCTCATAACAATGGCCTAGAAAAAGTGTCCACCCGCGAAAACTAATCCGCAGGCGTGAAAAATCCAAAAAAAAAATAAATTAAAAAGCATAAATTAAAATGAAAAAACATCAAAAAAGGACTAATATAAGAATTCTGCAAAAGTATTTATTGACGAAACACGAAAAAAAGCTCATAGGAAAAAGTTCGGCCATCACTTTTTGTAGGCCATTGTTTTGAAGCTTATTTTCTAAGCTTCTAGATGGATTTAGAAAATTTTAAAAAGAGATTTGGAATGAGAATGAAGTCTATTTTCATTTAAGGCACATTTATTATCTGCGTAAAGTCCTCCTTTAATTACGATAGCCGCAAGAATAGAATTTTAAAAAAATAATAGGAATTTTCTAAACACATCGCACTTCCGTAAAGCCCTCCTTTAATCTCAATGAAATTTTTTTAAAAAGCTGTGAACTTGTTGTTATTGACTCTCAGATTGGAATTTATTCCAAATGTTGTTATTTTGAGCTGGTTCCAATCGGACAGGGCTTATTTCATGACAATTTAGTAAAACCTATTATAAATATTTTGACTATTTTTTTGTTTCAAAATCTTCATTCAAATCTTCATATTTCTTTCTTCACTGAATTTACATTTTCTCATTCATTTCAAACAAACCGCCAAAGACATTATTTTTTCACACCTTCTCTGAGAACACTGGACCGTTCTCAGAGACACTTTGTCCTGCTCTTGGGAGCAGTCCAGCTTCCTTATCCCATTCCCATCCCCTTCTAGTGTGAACCGCTCCTCCCACATTCTGCATAACTATATAAGGCAGGAGCTTTCAACATCATAATCATTCATATCATAATGAACTTCTCTATTCTTATTCTTATCTCAATCTTTCAACTTGCTTCTGCAAAACCATTCTGGCTTTCTGCCAAAATTGAATCAATTCAATTCAAAGACGGTTGCTTGAAAAATGCTTTATGCTCACAGCCAAGACTTCAGGTTTGTTATTTTTATCGATTCATTTTTCACTTTTTTCTAATTCTATATTTTTCAGCTCATCCAAGAAATTTCACCACTCTCTGAACAAACTTCAATCAGCTGGCCACTTTCTGAGACAACCGATGGAAACAAACTTCAACCATTTGTATCATTTTTCCCTTCTGGACTTCTGGAAGATGTTTCATTATCTGCAAGTGTTGTTGGAGTTGACAGAGCTTATGGATTTCCAAGAATTTGTGATCAATCCTCAGCTGTCCACGTTTTTGATGAACAAATGACAGTTGTTGACGAATTCCAAATTGAGGAAACTTCAAAAACCATTGAGATCAAAGCGAAATGTGTTATTGTTACGATTACAGTAACCAAGCATTTGGAACGTTGCCCATGGTGTCCAAGCCCATCAACCGATTTTTCAGCCGATGAGCTTTCTGAGGTAAAATTTAACACTTTTATAATTTTGTAATCAATTAAAAAATCATTTTCAGAACCCGGAAACACTTGTCTCAAAGATGCAGACCTTCCTCACGTCATTTGGAACTTCATCAGAAGAAAACTTGCAAACTATTGTCAAAGTTTTGGCAATTTTCTCAATCTTTGCATTAATTTCCTTCTCAATTGTTTTGGTACTTCATTTGAGAGATAGAAACCAACACAATTCGTTGACGAATATTCCACTGCCAATGGAAAAGGAGAATGATGCTGAATATGCAACGATTTGCGATTATGAGAATCTTCCACGTGATCGATCACTTTCATATTGGAGTTCTTCGTCGACTACATCTTCAGAAGCCACACAGTTTAATATTGGTATTAGTGATCCAATGTATACTCTTGTTTGAATATAATATTTTGTTTTTTTTTGTATTACGGGTTCCCTTTCTTCTAATACCGGTTGAATATGTTTTTTCTATGTCATGCTTTTTTTTTGTTGTTAAAGACAGCTGTTCAGTTAATTTGACCCTACCTTGTTTTAGTTTCAAAAATTAGAGCGTACTCTAATTAGTACAATGCAATTTATGCGAAATCACACCGATAAATACACGCGTCACAGTAGCGGTTCAAAGTTGAAAAAATAAAATTTTGAATTGCCGCGTGTCCGTGCGACGCGGTCGGTGTCCGTGCAACGCGGTCGGCATTGGCGCGAAACACAATTATTTGAATTTGGCTACATATTGGCATTGTTCTTTGGACCACCTGGGCTCCCATTCGAATTTTGAATGTTTACCTAGATTTTGGATCGTGTTAACTGATAAGCTGCCTTTAATTAGTGTTTAGTTTTCAGTTCTAAATCAATAAAGTAATATTTAATCATGAAAAATGTGATATTCTGAATTTACAAAAAAAAACAATTGAATTGCTACAGAAAAAACTTAAAGGACTTTGAGGCGATAATAAATGTATCTTAAATGAAAACAGACTTCATTCTCATTCCAAATCTGTTTTTAAAATTTTCTAAGACCACCTGGAATCAGAGAAATTGAGCTTCAAAACAATGGCCTAGAAAAAGTGACCACCTGGCCGAACTTTTTCCTATGAGCTTTTTTCGTGTTTTATTAATAAATAGTTATGCAGAACTTATATTAGTCCTTTTTATGTATGTTTTTTCATTTTTTTGGATTTTTTGCCTGCAGACTAGTTTTCGCCAGTGGACACTTTTTCTAGGTCATTGTTTTGAAGCGCATTTTCTCGGCTCCTAGGTGGTTTTAGAAAATTTTAAAAGCAGATTTGTAATGAGTATGAAGTCTACTTTCATCCCAGATGCATTCATGAGCTTCGTAAACCCCTCCTTTAAAGACAGTGAGAGCTACGTTGGGGAAAACGACACATAAAAGAAGTGTAAAAAAAGGTTTTAAACATTTGTTCTTAAAAAAAAAAATCAATTCCAACCAAATATTGGATTCTTGTGATTGGACTACAGTGAAGAAAGAAGTAGAACACTGCCTTTAGCAAAACCATTTACCTAAAATAAAAAGCTTAATATATTTTTAAAAAATAGGTCAGGCTATTTTGGGCGTCAAACGGCTCGCGCTCCGTAGTAGATAGTGATTCTCCAGGTAGGTAATAGGCCATCCCTTGGTCCTGCAACAATCACTAAGATTCGAAACCCCACACCCTTTATCAGAAATCCTTGGAAAATAACTCGTGCAGAACAATATTGTAGTAAAACACACTGGAGTTTCATTGATTAAAATATGATTACATTTGAAATACTTCCCGTTATTTTATAAAGAAAACAAATATTTTTCATATCTTTTTGGACGGTTTTTTATTATAAATAAAATAAATACAACCTAGCCTACATATAAAAGATTATGTATGTACAATTTGAAAAAATATAAATAAAACCGGTAACAATTATGACACCCTGAACCGAAAATCATTTTAAAAACATGAACATGCGATTTAAAAAAAATTATGGAATACTATAAAAATCAGATCTAGTGGAAAGCGGTGAGGTTAATGTAGATTTTGTCGAATTCGACATCCAATATGTTAGTGGTTTCTTTTGCTGACTTGAGCTATCCCATGGAATATTGTATCCACTGTCGTATTCACTTTTCGAGAATGGTATTAATTTCGGCTGCACGTTGATGCTAACATTCTTTGGATCTTTTTTCTTGTTTCTGGCTCTTAAATAAATAGCCAAAATGATCGAAAATGCGATAGAGATGAGAACAGCAAACGTTGAGAGAAGAATCAGGGCGATTTGTAGATTTTCTTGGGTCGATGCTCCAAATGGGTAGATGGTTTCGAAAAGGTTATGGAATTTTGAGGCAAGTGCTTCAGGGCTCTGAAAGAGAAAAAAATTATATTGTTTATAAATTTTATAATTACCTTTGGAATTTCATTGGTTACTAAAACATCCGACGGATTTGGACACCATGGGCAACGTTCCAAATGCTTAGTTATTGTAATCGTAACATCGAAGCATTTTCCCTTGATCTCAATTGTTTTGTTAAGTTCGTCTTTTTCAACATCATCCATAAAGATTTTTGCCATATCTTCAGGGAAGACACGTATCGCTGGGGTTTGATCACAAATCCTTGGAAAACTATAAGTGGTATCAACACCTATAACTTGTGCAGAAATGGAAACATCTTCAACCCTTCCAGTAGGAAAATATGAAACAAATGGTTGCATGGTTTTTGCGTTTGTTGTTTCAGCCACTGGCCAATTGATTAAAACACGTTCGGATATTGGCAAAAGGTCTTTGATGATCTGAAAATAAATATTGAATTCGGAAAATCTCGGCCGAGACAATAACCAACCTGAAATCTTGGCTGCGAACACAATGCAGTTGTCAAGCACCCATCTTTCCATTGAATTGAATCAATTTTGGCAGACAGCCAGAATGGCTTGGCAGAAAGAAGCTGGAGCAGTTGGAAGAGAATAATAGGAACAAGAGGAGTTTGCATTTTGGTATGTATAATTTACCTGAATAATAGTAATGGCTCATTGTTGCTGACAAAAATGGGAGGAGTGTCGATAAAAGAGGGTGAGACATGAGGATGAAAATAATGAACCCTGGTGAGGTGCAAACGAAAATTAATTAGAAGTATTCATTATCTTAGATTATTAGTTTTCAATATTGCATGCTTTTGTATATCTGCTAATCTCAAATGCTGTTAGATCAGTGCGAAAGAAGCTTTTTAACAGTGTTTTTTAAAAGTCTTAACTATTTTTTCAGATTTTAGAAAGGGAATTTTTTATGTTCGGAAATAACTGGATGGAATTTCAGAAATTGAGAAACTACTAACAAGGCATTCAAGGCATTCAAAATCTGTTTTTTAAATTTTTTAAAACCACCTAGAAGCCGAGAAAATGAGCTTCAAAACAATGGCCTAGAAAAAGTGTCCGCCTGGCCGAACTTTACCTATGAGCATTTTTCGTGTTTCGTTAATAAATTGTTATGCTTAGATTAGTAATTTTAATGTTTGTTCATTTTAATTAATGTTTTTTTTCGGATTTTTCATACCCGCGGACTAGTTTTCGCCGGTGGCCACTTTTTCTAGGCCATTATTTTGAAGCTCGTTTTCTCGGCTTCTAGGTGGTTTTAGAAATTTTTAAAAACAGCTTTGAAATGAGCATGAACTCTATTTTCATTTACGGTACACGTATTATCTCCGTAATGCCCTCCTTTAAATATTTTTTTGGATTTTAGAAAGGATATTTTTTATGTTCAGAAATAAGTGGTCGAAATTTCAGAATTTAGAAACTACTATATAGGCCCATACAACATCGGTTGAATTTCCACTCATTCGCTGAGCTAAAAAATGTCGTATTGAAAAGTTCTTAACCTTTCGACAACAAAAACTGAAATAATTGACGCTTTCTTTAATTGGCACGTGTCAGTGACACACGATGTCACCCTCTTCAAATGTTGAAAAAAAACTGTTCCGCTGTAATTTCAAGTTGACACTCTCTTCCTACCTTGACCACCTTCCGGCTCCCAGGATCACACTTCCGCGAACACTAACAAAAATCCGCATTTCCTGGGAAACCCTTTCCGATGGAAGTTAAAAGATGCCGAAAAAGAACGAAGAACAAAGAGGAACTTTTTTAACCGGATTAGTACATTTCGGAACAACGGTAACAATGGTAATCTCATATTTTCCGATCTTAATACGATGGGAATTTGGAAATCGGCAAGTTAAAGAAAATGTGAAATAGAATCTCAATGAGTTAAAATAAAAGTTGTGAAGAAACAACCCGACGAAGCAAAAAAAAGAAGTTAGTCGGTAACACGCCGATAGCGATCTAATCGTCAAACTTTAAGGCCAAATGAGGGTAAGAACAGAACAAAATTTACAAAAAAAACAATTTTCGAGAAGAAATATTGAAAATGAACAAACAACCGTGTTTAGGTAAATAGCATCAATTAGTAGAAAATCAGATGCTCTTTGCTGCTCTTTAATTATATTTGGTCATGGCGGTGGACATCAGAAATAATGGGAAGAGCGTCTAAAAATGGTTTTAGCACATTTTCACAGTTGGTAGCCAACTTCTTGGTCTTTTTTCTTTTGGGAAGATTAATGAATCAAATTTCTATTTTGGAATGACTATTGAGGTTTTGTAGAACGCTAAATGAACGCTGAACATTTATCAAAACTGTTTTGAAAATAGGTTCATGAAAACAACAAAACAATCCATTTTCGAGAATCGAATATTTCAAAGGGTGATTTTTATCCTACCAATTTTTTCAGAATCAGTATTTTAAAAAGTATCTAAAACAAAGAAAAATGTTTTATAGAATTGGAAATACTTTGAGAAACAAGTAAGGAAATGAAATGCAAGCTTTCGAGATAGATATCTGTTCGCCTTCGAACCTCTTTTCTGAGAAAAAAATAAATTGAATGAACCCTTTCCAAAACTCTTTTTCGTAAAAGAAAAGGACTGATCAATAGATTAAGTTGAACGTAGAAATGTTCTGAGAAGAGTTGTTGAACTCGAGTTAAATCTTCTGATCAGAAGATTTGTCAGTGGTTCTCAGAAAATTTTAAAATTTCTAAAACTTTAAAATTTTTCACCTCAAATATTTAAAAATATATTGTCAAGATAAAAATTTCTGGCCGCTCGTTTTGCGGAGTGTCGTTGGGAATTTCCTCGCAGCGCGACCGCAACGCGCAAGACCAACTGAGAAATTTGAATTTGAGCGCGTCGCGAGGAAATTCCCAACGATACTCCGCATAACGAGCGGCCAGAAATGTTTATCTTGACAATACAAAAAAAACAGAAGAAGGCATTCAATATCTCAAATAATTTATAATTACCTTACGGTAGATTTGATAAGCAATTGATAAATCGTTCTGAAATATTATTTCGTACTTTAAAGGAGGACTTTACGTACCTTAAATAAAAGTAGATTTCATTCTCATTCCAAATCTGTTTTAAAAAATTTTCTAAGTGTCCGTCTGGCAGAACTTTTTCAAATGAGCTCTTTTCGTGTTTCGTTAATAAATAGTAATGCAGAATGCTTCTTTTAGTCCTTTTTTATGTTTTTTAATTCTTTTTAAAATTTTCATGCCTGCGGACTAGTTTTCGCCGCTGGCCACTTTTCTATGCCATTGTTTTGAGGCGCGTTTTCTCGGCTTCTAGGTGGTTTTAGAAAATTTTTTAAACAGATTTGAAATGAGTATGAAGTATATTTTTATACCAGATGCATTCATTAGCTCCGTAAAGCCCTCCTTTAAAGACAGCGAGAGCTACTTTGGGGAAACGACAAATAAAAAAGTGTCAAAAACGTTTTAAACATTTGTTCTTGAAAAAAAAATCAATTCCAACCAAATATTGGATCCTTGTGATTGGACTACAGTGAGGAAAGAACTAGAATACTGTCTTTATCAAAACATATAGTTTCAATAGCTCCTAGAGCTTTTGTTCATAATTTTTTCAGTCGTTCAAAAAATTGCCTATCGAGAATTACTAAAATTACAATCAACAACGTTTAAACCTCCAAATTACCTAATAAAAGTCTTTAGCGGAACCCGCCCTGAACAAAAACAAATAAAAATATAACTCGGAAATTCGGATAATTTCGGCCTTCAAAAAGCGTTCTACATAAAATTGTCATAAAAAAGTATTAGTACACCAATGTAAAACACCAATAAAAATTTTTGGCAAAGGTGACAGCCTCTCGAATCGCATTCTAAACTAAAGATCTCACACCAACAAAATATCGCACATATTTTAGAACAAAAAGTGAAGATTTATGACTTTTTCTAGTTTGGATATATTGCGCAAAGCCATTAGAAGCGTTGTTCGACGAGGAAGGCTTGTAAATAATTCCATAATTATGCAACACGACAAATATTCCCCTTTTTTGCGCAATAGTACATAATTGGACAAAGAATTATGATGATCCTCATTGGAATACAAAAAAAATTGTTCTCCGTAGGAAACAAAAGCCGTCCTCTCCCAAAAGAGTTGTAAATATCATACTATATAGATGCTGATGACCACCCATGGGGCGTAAAAGAAAAGACGCAACATAATCAAATTTCCTGTCCGTACACAGATTTAAGCTGCTGATTTTGGAAATTTGAAGTTTTGTGGGTATATATTTCCAAACATACCAAGTAAAAATAAATTTTTATTCATTATAGAATTCTATGAAAAAAAAGAAAGAAAAAAGGTAATATTTACAAGTTTTAGAGCAAAAGAAAAAAATAAATTCATGTCAATAAAAGGAACATATAAAACTTGAATGACCTGTAAACCGGTATCTAAATCAAACCCGTCGTGCTTGCTGCATTTTAAAAGTAATAAGACACTAATAAACTAATAATAATAAAATCATCTTCATAATCTAAACCGATTCCAATCCCGAATCATCATGTCTTGATGATGATAAAGGCGAAGTCAAACGATTCGTCGAATAATTGCTAGGATTATGGTGGTGATAAATTTGGGTTTGTGGTGGGAAAATTGGTGGATGTGATGGCGGTGGTGGACGATAAGTCTGATAACCGTCTCTGGTGTAGGTTGAATGGTACATTTCTGGGTTTGGAATGTTTGCACCAGCAGCTAGAGATGAGGCAGAGTCCAATGGTGACGTCATGGTAGAATCCGACTTGTTAGATGAGGTCATCCAATAAGTTAACGGTCTTTGTTGTTGCTCCCAAGGCAAGTCATATCTTAAATTCAATTCGAAAATTAAAACTCTCTTTTCATTTTAATCATACCTATTATTATCTTCGATTTCATGTCCTTTCACAGAAATATAAGGCTGAAATCTCTGCTTATTCTTCTTCAGACTTTCCTTAATAACCCTCTTATTTCTCAAGTACATAACCAAAATGACAGCAAACGCAGTCGACGCCAAAACGGCAACAATGGCGAGAACCAAAACACCAATATGAACAATACGTTCATCGTCAAATAAGCTATTCCATGGAACCTGTCCCATTGATCGATGTCCCATTGGTTCTTGTTGAATAATATTTACTTCAGCCGGGTCTGGACACCATGGACATCTTTCCGTGTGTTTCGTGATGGTTACTGACGCGTTGAAGCATTTTCCTTTGATATGAAGGGATAACGAATTTCCGGGTTTGGAGAGTAATTCCTTCGAATGGATTTTTTCCTGAAAAAATGAAATATTTCTTTGGTTTATTTTGCATATCTTAAAAATATTTTTAAAATAATAAACCAACCTTGATAATTTTGTGATGCTCTTCTGGAAAAACACGAACTGATGGTGTTTGATCACAAATTCTCGGGAACCCATAAGTTCTATCAATTCCAACAACTTGTGCCGACAATGAAATATCCTCAACTCGTCCCGACGGCCAATATGAGACAAATGGTCGAACAGAATCCTGTAAAATCGTGATATAATATATTTTCCTAATATTTGGATTGTTTTTCGCCAAAACGTTACGTAACATAGGTTATTGTAACTCTTATTTTAACTCGCCGCCGTCAATCACCAGACCTCCTGTCAATACCTGCTGTGAGAAAAAAATAAAGAAAAGAATTGTTTTGAGGTTAGGCGTCGGGACTAATTGCAGTTACGCAATCGCTTGGCACCTTTTGGTCGGCTAAAGTGTTTGGACTGGATTATTGCATTTTCATCAAAAAAATATTCTTAAAACAATACAAATTACACAATTATCCAATGCAAAACAGCACAAGCTGACAATCAAAATGAAATTTAAAATAAGTCCAATTTTTTAAAAAACTTAAAATAAATTGTTTTTTTTTTTAGGTTTTGAAAAATCTTTAGAAAACAAAGCTCAACACTAACCTTTACAAAATGCTCACTAATTGGCCAATTAACCGAAACTCTTTCACTAATCGGCAACAAATCCTTAATCAATTGAAATCTTGGCTGTGAACAAAGTGCCGTTGTCAAACATCCCTCTCTCCAATTGATCATATCCAACTTCACTGACAACCAAAACTGTTGTTCATTCTCCTCACTTTCAGCACAAACTACTCCTGTTGAAATTGCCGCAAAAACGGCAAGAAGTGCAGAGAAGCGCATCTGAAAAAAGAAGGAAGAATGAAAATGATGTTGTTGTTTGTTTTTTTTTCTCGTTTTTCAACATTAATTTTTCATGAGTACAAACGCATTAGCACATAAACATTGAAATAGTGCTCAAGAACAGCAAAAAGTATATATATATATATGAAAAATGGGTGTTGAAATTGAAAACAAAATTAAATGAAACCAAAACTTTTTCGATGACGAAAATCGTCAAGGATGATCTAATAGTTAGATAACATTAGCTAAGAATAACCAAAAAGAGGGTGGGGCTTTCTTGGAGTAGGAGGAGGAGGGCCAGGTGCAATTGGATACCTAGGATTAGTAGGGGTCGCGACAAAATACAGGAGGGTGGGAAAAAAAGAGGATATTGGATTTTACCGCAAAAGAAATCGGTAGAATTCTTGTGAGATGGATTATTGCGGTTCCTCGAGGTTTTTTCCTGCCTACAGAAGGATTAGTAGATATTTCGCGGCTTGATCATGGGTCAAATGGAAAAATATCATTTTCAGAGAGAAAGGAAGGAATTTTTGTCTAGAAAAAAAATATATGCGAAAACATTAAATTTCGGATATGAATTTTCGAAGAGAAATGCTTTTTACAGGAAATTTTTTTGAAAAAATTAGAGGGGGGAACGCTGCATTTTTTAAGAATTCAAAATTTGGATTAATATTAATTTCTTAAAAGAAATTTTAATTTTAAACCAATAATTTAATAACAAACAAAAGTTCATTATGATTTTTAACTAATTTTTTAAATACTTTAAATTTTAAAATTTATTTAAAATTTAAATTTTAAAAATTTATTCAGGACTTTAAAGGAGGGCATTACAGAGAATCTAAATGACGTTAAATCGCCGAAAATGATATACTTTTGTTAAAAATGTTTCAAATTTTTTAAAAACGTTCATAGAACAAAAAAAACGGGAAAAACGAGCTATCTGCAAAAAAATTTCCACCGCGCAAGAGTTTACGTTTCTAGTCTCCGATAGTTCGGGTTCCTAGGCTTGGTTTAGTTTGTGCTCCTAGGCCACCTAAATGAGCATTGTTATTCTTTTTTTTTGTATTTTTTGCATTTAAAATGTAAAATATCAAAATTTAATTTAATTTGCCTATTTTATTTAAATTTAAAAATTTTATTCATGATTTTAAAGGAGGTCAGTGCAGAGAATATAAATAAATCGATAAATCGTCGAAAGTTCGCCTGCAAAAAAGTTTCCACTATGGAAGAATTTTGGTTTAGCTTGTGTTTCTAGACCACCTATTAAATTTGTGCATTTTTATTCTTTTTTTTTGTTTTTTTTTGCATTTGAAATGAAAAAACGATATAAAAACTTTACATTTAAAAACAGATTACGGTAACGGTGTTTCACAGTACGCATTTTATTAATATTTTTGAGTTTTAGATTTTTTGAAGTTAACATTTCTTTGAAATCAAAAATATTTTTTTTTAATCTTAATTCAAAAATGAACATCTTGGATAGCGAGAATAGTACACAAAATACCCGAAACCTTGGTCACTTCCAAAAACCGACAACAAATGTCATTTCCACTCGATTAGTGCTCATTTCCTGTGGACCACCCTCATGAAGAAAAAGGGAAATGCGATATAGACTAAGAAATCGTGTCTTTCTTAGGTCATGGTCCGAAAAACGAGCCACGATCAAAGGCATTCGAAAGGAAAAACCGACCTTCGCCTGGGCGCTAATACGGAAGAACATGTTTTACGCATGATAATTACATATTATTTCTGCCTTTTGGGAAGTTTTAAACAAGGATTTCTGTAATGAAATCGAAAAAAAAAGTTTTCTAAATGTCCATTCTTCTTTTCACTTTTTTTCCTTCAACACATTTTTTTTGTGCCGGTTGCAAATTGCGCTCTTGAATGAAGTGTGCCTACTTGATGAGCAGTACACAAATAAGATACAGGGTGGAAATTAGTGACGCAAAAATATGCAGCACTTCAGGAAAAAAAAACAGAAAATCATGAATGTGACCAGTGTTACGGTAATAAAGAAAAAAAGATAAGGTTTGGAAAAAGTTTGGTCGTTAAATTGGAAATGAGCTGATTTATGTTAACAATAAGAACCATCTATTGGCATTTACCGGAAATAAAATGTAGATTTTGATACACTATTGCACGCCATAAATCAAAAAGTAACACTGAAAAACAGATAAAATGTCAGAATAAATCATGACACACCGAAGTGCACTTGGAACAAAAGTGGTACATCATAAACTTCTCAATCAAAGAGTGATGTGTTCAGAAAATTCCTATTATTTTTTAAAATTCTATTCTTGCGGCTATAGTAATTAAATTCTTATTTAGAACTTAACTATTAGATTTTTGAATTAAAATAAAAAAATTTAATAATTGTGTGCGACCATTCTTAAAGGAGGGCTTTACGGAGATAATAAATGTATCTTGAAGGAAAATAGACTTCATTCTCATTCCAAATCTGTTTTTAAAATTTTCTAAAACCACCTAGAAGCCGAGAAAACGCGCCTCAAAACAATGACATAGAAAAAAGGGCCACCCGGCCGAACTTTTTCCTATGAGATTTTTTCGTGTTTTGTTAATAAATAGTTATCCAGAATGCTTATATTAGTCCTTTTTATGTTTCTTTTTAAATCTTAATTTATGTTTTTTATTTTTTTTTTATTGGATTTTTCATGCCTGCGGACTAGTTTTCGCCGGTGGCCACTTTTTCTAGGCCATTGTTTTGAAGCTCATTCGCTCGGCTTCTAGGTGGTTTTAGAAAATTTTAAAAACAGATTTGGAATGAGAATGAAGTCTATTTTCATCCCAGATGCATTCATTATCTACGTAAAGCCCTCCTTCAATCTATATTTGTAATACGAAGTTCAGTAAAATTACATTCAGAAAAAAACTCGCGACATTCTCAAATGTATAAAAAAACTGAATTTGCGGATACCGAGAAAAATTCAGAAAATCTAGAAAACAATTCACTTCAAAAAACATAAATAAATGAAAAATTGTTCGTTCGTGCCAGGAAGAACCGCCAATAAAAATGGTGAACGCGAAAATGAGCAAGCTAAGTTTTTACGACCGCAAATGAGCATAAAGTGTTTTTGAGGAGAGCTTTCGTTTTTTATTTTCACCCTTGATATATTAAAACAAAATAAATATAAAGAAATGTTAATTATATAATCTTGAATAGTGAAATTAATAAGGGTTAAATACAAGATGAGCCGGAGAAAAAGGTCAAGACCTAAAAACCGCATCCAAAAAAAAAGATAAAAGAAGTGTTCCGCACATCTTCTCAATTACCTATTGGTATACTCTTTCGTCTACCTGCAGCTCATCCATCTTCTTTGTGTCAACATACATACACTTTTACAGATTAGAGGAAGACCAACACTGTGTCGGTCATTTGAAGAAGAAGAAGAAGAAGAACAGAAAAAGGACGAAGATAATATGATTTTGATGAGCACAAAAACCCTCTTTTTTATTGTTTGTCTAAACTATTGAGGATTAGTGAGTAATTGATATATCGGCATTTTTTGTATAGTTTTTGATTGAAGGTTATCTTTTACTTGTAGAAAGGTGTATTGTCATGACAAAAAATTCTGATGAATTTTTATTTTCCCTGCGAATACTGAAGGTTTTCTTCGATAAATTCCGAACTCATGGGATAAAACTCTGATACACTTTTTCAAAATAGAATTTTATTTTTGCTCAGCGCGCATTTCGCGTGCACGCTTAAGTTCTCGCGGTTTAAAAAGCTCCCTAATTAAAGGTCGTAAAACTTTAAAGATGGGCTTTAAGGAGCTAATGAATGCATCTGGATGAAAATAGACTTCATACTAATTTCAAATCTGTTTTTAAAATTTTCTAAAACCACCTAGAAGGCGAGAAAGCGCGCCTCAAAACAATGGCCTAGAAAAAGTGGCCCCGGCGAAAACTAGTCCGCAGGCATGAAAAATCCAAAAAAAAACACACACAAATCTAGGTGGTTTTAGAACATTTTAAAAACATGGGAATGAAGTCTATTTTCATTTAAGGTACATGTATTATCTCCGTAACACCCTCCTCTAAAAAAAATATCGGTAAAATTTCGAATCGGAACATGACAGGAATGAGAATGATCGACAACAATTTCAAATTCAAATTTAAACCTAAAAGACCTGAAAAACTGACATTACATAACAAACAAAATACACACCTAATAAAACAGGAAGGCGGTCAATGTTACTAATTATTAGGTATCAAAAAAAAGAGTAACCCTGGTAAACCATTCATTAGGTTCACCTTTATTTGTAATTAAACCTGTCTCTACAATCACTTTGTTCCCCCCAAATGTTTTTTTTTCCTCAATTGTTACCTTTTCTTTTACTTTTTAGAACTTTTCGGTAAAAAGTTTCGTTTCCCCTCTAATCTTTCGGAGCGTCAGATTTCGTCGGAACACCTGGTGGGTGTTAGATTACCGTACTTTTTGGAAAAAAGGTCTTTCGGTGGTTAAGTTTTTGTTTATTTTTCGAAAAAGACACATAAATTAAAGACAGGACATAATAAGCAATTACGAATTTTCGATTAGAATCTACGATTAAGTTTTAAAAATTATTATTTATGTGAGAAACTTCAAATTTTAGAAATGGGTATTTAAACGATGGAAAATATGAATAAAAAGCAGAAAAAAATAGTTTGCAGAACGAAAAGCCACCAAAAATCACAAAAATGTCCCGCGACCATTTCAGACGACAGAAAAAAAGAAACTCAATCCGGATTTGGAGTGTTTTTCTCGTGAGAAAAAGAAGTTTTCAGTTCTTTTTCGTAACTCAAAAAAAGAGCAAAATTCACACAAATAAGTGTACACATACCTCTCTTTCGATGGACAAAACACTCCCTGGACGGCAGACGAAATTAGATTGAACAAAATATTGTTTGGACCGGCAATTCTTTGCTGAAAATATTTATAGATTATAATAATAATAATAGCATACATAAAGTGGCAAAATATGAGATTTAAAGGTATTGTTGTTAAATTCGAAATGGATGGATGTGCAATTGAGCATCTTGTGAGCAAATATAAAAACAGGAGGGGGGGAGAACGAAAAGAGAAAGGACACAATTTCAAGAGTAATTATATAATTATGCGGGAAAATGTATCCATTTTCCCGCAAAGAGCCCGCGGAATTGAACATGTGCCACAGAAGAAGTGAGAAACGGAAAAGGGCAATTGAAATCTCGGGGAATTTCTGTTGTTTCAGAGGTTGGAGAGCGAGAAAAACGTTTCCTTTTTCCTTCTAGATAATGTTTTGAAGCAAAGTTTTGGAAAAGAAAAAGCAGGTGGAATCGAATAACATTTCGAAATTCTTCGAAAAAAAAATGAAGGAAAAGAAAGGAAGCCTGGTAAGCATAGAAACAAAACAGTTCATCCAACTATGGATGCTGCTCAACAGAAACACAAACTTTGACACAATTCCAGGATCCGGAACACCAAAAACCTTTCAAATGTTGTTAATCTGTATCATTGTAGTGTTTGGGAGTTTGTTCAGCGGTGGAATGCCGCAACTTGTTTCTTATTGGAGGGTTTCTAGAATCGATTCAAATGAACATCAGTTTAAATAGATTTAACAAATAGATTTTGAGATCGAGATCTTTGATTATTTTCCACTGAATTTAGAACCTTAAAGGAGGTCTTTAAGGAGATAATAAATGTATCTTAAATGAAAATATACTTCCTACTCATTCCAAATCTGTTTTTAAAATGTTCTAAAACCACCTAGAATCCGAGAAAACACGCTTCAAAGCAATGGCCTAGAAAAAGGGGCCACCGGCGAAAACTAGTCCGCAGGTATGAAAAATCGAAAAAAAAGTGAAAAACATATATTAAAATGAAGAAACATAAAAAAGGGACTAATATAAGCATTCTATCAGCACTAACGAAAAAAGTTCGGCCAGGTGGACACTTTTTCTAGGCCATTGTTTTGAGGCGCGTTTTCTCGCCTTCTAGGTGGTTTTAAAAAAATTTAAAAACAGATTTGGAATGAGAATTAAGTATATTTTCATTTAAGGAACATTTATTATCTCCGTAAAGCTCTCAGAAAGATATCCAACTATGGTTTTAACATTTTCGAAATTACAATAAACGAAGAGTGACATTGAAATAATAATCAGATGTTTATTAAAATATCAAAATTCCAGCCATTGGTTAAAACCCTCTTGTTTTGGATTTTTCATGCCCGCGGACTACAAATGAGTTTCAAAACAATGACCTAGAAAAAGTTTCCACTTGGCCGAACTTTTTTCTCGGATTTTAGGCGGTTTTAGATATTTTTAAAAATAGATTTGGAATGAGAAAGAAGTCTATTTTCATTTAAGCTACATTTATTATCTCTATAAAGTCCTCCTTTAAACAAAACTACATTTAGCTTTTAATTCTAGCCTCTTTCATTTTATTTACAATCTAGAAAAGGTTCGATTTATTACGAAAAATAAGCCCAAAAACAACATCTCGAAAACCTGTGATCAAAACAATTCCCAAAAGACGAAAAACCTTCTGAAATAAAACATAAATCATAACATCAACAACGACGATGATGATTCGTCTCTCACAAGAGCACCAACAGCAATATAACTGATTTTAATAGCCCCCCCAAAAACCTCAAAACAATTGCACCCCTTCTCCCCCCAAAAACTTTTATTTTTCTTCATTTTTGCTATACACCCCGAAAAACGGTTCAAAACAGATGTCAACAAGAACAATATGTGCAAAATGTCGGAAATTTGATGAGACGAAAAATCGAAAATGGGGGCATTTTTTCACTCGAAGAATCATCCACAAGATGAAAAAGGTTGGAAATACGAAAGAAGATTCAATTTAAGATAAAAATTGAGGTTTTTTTTGTCTCGGGGATGAAAAAGACAAAAAAAAAACAGAGGGAAAAGACAAAATTTTTTTGTTTCAATTTTCTCGGGGTTGGCAAAAGACAAGTACTCAAGACCGGTCAGAGGAGAAGAACTGATAAGCTGCTCACTCGATGCTTTGCTGATGAAGATGAAAAATGATGAGCTTGCGCACCTTTGTCATCATTAGCATCACTTAAGTGAGCAGGTGAAAAAGGGAGAATCGGGAAAAAAATAAAATGAAAAATGAAAGAAACTATTCCGGAAGTAATATTGTAGAGTGTCAATTATTATTCAGAATTTGAATGATGTTGATATTCAGCAAAAAACATGTTTTTGAAAGCCATTATACCGTAACCTTTTTAAAGGGACACATTGAAAAATTTCGTAAGAACACCATGTTTTTAATTTTAATTTAATTAAGAAAACCACGTTTTTGTGCTTTTATTTTACCTCTACTTATAATTTACGAGCTGAAATTATTTTTAAAAATATAGAAAGTGCTCATAAGAGCCAATAATCACGAAAATTGGCTGTACCACTATTTTAAAAAAATAACTTCAGAAATTTTCGAGTCTCGTCACGAAGATCACCAAGAACACTGCTTTCTGCAGTTTTTTTAAAATAATAAGGTGAAAAATACAAAATTTTTAGCTACTTCAAAAGAAAGGAACAAATATTTGTGTACATAACAATAATTACTAGGTGTAAAACACCGAAAATCGTAATGAAAACTCTTCCCCAATAATCCAAAAAATAATATAACAAAAAAGCTTCAAGTTTCAAATTTCCAAATCAAATAAACAGAAGTGCCTCTCTCATTTCGTGCCATCTGACTACTTGGTAATAACACGGAAAATATGTAAGAAGAGGCGGGATCTAACTGGGAGGAGGGCGTGGTTAAATGGTGTAGTACAAGTAGTAAAACGAAAGGAAAGGGAAATGAGGGGAAGATGAATGATTTGAGCCAATTTTTCATTATGAAAAGTTTTTATACTTTTAATAATTGCCTAAATTTCGACAAAATGAAAATTGACCCAGATTTTTGGGGAAGTTACTAAATTTAGAACACGTTTCACATTCTTGTATTTAATTATATTATTTTCGGAACATATGTGCTCGAATGATGCACTTTAAGGAACCCTTTGGAATAGAATGTTGATTTTCTAAATATGATTTTCTAATAATGTTGATTTTCTAAATAAGCGCGTGCCCTTAATAAGCGCTTAACAGTATAAGCGCTTAATAAGCGCTTAACTGGATGTAAATCGGCGTATAACTCCATTTTTAAAATATTTTTTCAAAGAATTTTAAAATATTTTTTCTCATGAGAAGCATTTTCCTCGGTTCTTAAAACAATGTTACCCATTTCAAAAACCATAAAATCCTCAATTAAACCATGCTACTTGAAAAATACTAATAAATATCCTTCATATTTATAAATTATGCTATTAATGAGCATCATCAAATGGAAAAAGAACATGCAATGTAAACCAAAAATATTTAAAGAGCAACATAAAAAGAAGAAAAAAAAGTTATGCTAATTTATATGTATATATCGTGTCAAATTTTCGGGAGCTGCAGCTATATATATATATAGAAAGTTTTTTCGATGAACTTCTGTGTCCACACTATTTTGGTCGAAAATTTGATTAGTATGGCAGATGACGGAATGAGAGATATTTTGAACATCAATCTTTGAAACGGCTTCCTAATTTTTGGATTGGGATGAACTTTAGAAAATGTGAATTAGAATCCTATATTACTAGGGTTTTGTCATTTAAAGGAGGGTTTTTCGAAGATAATAAATGACCTTAAATGAAAATAGACTTCATTCTCATTCCAAATCTGTTTTAAAAATTTTCTAAAACCACCTAGAAGCCGAGAAAATGTGCCTCGAAACAATGGCCTAGAAAAAGTGGGCCGAACTTTTTCCTATGAGCTTTTTTCGTGTTTCGTTAATAAATAGTTATGCAGAATGATTATATTATTCCTTTTTCTCATTTTAATTAATTAAAAAAAAATTTTTTTGAGGATTTTTCATGCCTGCGGACTAGTTTTCGCCGGTGGCCCCTTTTTCTAGGCCATTGTTTTGAGGCGCGTTTTCTTGGCTTCTAGGCGGTTTTAGAAAATTTCAAAAACAGATTTGGAATGAGAATAAAGTCTATTTTCATTTAAGGTACATTTATTATCTCCGCAAATCCCTCCTTTAAAGGTACCCAACTATGGTTTTAACATTTTCGAAATTACAATAAATGAAGAGTGATATTGAAATAATAATCAGATGTTTATTGAAAATATCGAAATTCCAGCCATTGATTTAAAGAATTTTTAGAGTCACCCCACTAGAATCATAAATCAGTATGCCACCACTCATTGCCACAAAACTATATATCGAGAATAGTCATGTTATACAAGCGATTAATAATCTGATAATAATCTGTAACAAATGACAGAGAAATAAGGTAAAAGACATGGTCATGAGCGGCACCTTTGACACAAAAAAGATGCATTTTTTCATTCTGGCGAAGGGAAACATCTCTGCAGCAATATTTTATGATAACGTAGGGTGTTGCGTAACACGTACGTTCGTCTCGCGCGCACCGCACCAGATGAATAACTTTTTTTTGTACTACAAAATTAGATCGTTTTCCACAAAAAAGGATGGTATTGGGAAAAGAGATAATCACGAAAAATGATACAGCCGCCCAAATGTTATTCATAAGAGTGTTATGTTTATGTTTGCAAATGATTTAAATGATGGATTCCTGCAGTGAGGTCGTCCGGACAAAACAAATAATCTTCATGAATCTGATCTCTTTTCCTCGAGACCGATGAAACGAACGCAACATGTTTCAAGAAGGTTTATGCAAATTTTCAAGGATGAACAACTCTTTCTTGAATTTTTGGTAAATACTGTGTTTGAGATGGCTGGTGAAAGTTATGGTTGTTTAGAACAGAACAGGTGTGGGAATACGATTTCTAATGTTTGATATTATCCCACCTTTGGCTGCTTGTTTATAAGGGTTTTCGAAACTTCTTTTTGGTAAACAAGTTTCCAAAAGTTTTGCTTTACAAAAAGCATCACACTTGAAAAAAAAACTGTACACAACATTAGAAACAAAATCAAAATATAGGACATCGGGAAGATAATTAAATGAGTTTAAAAGCGAAAGAATGCCATAATTATATGATAAATGACCTGCAGACATAAGAAACAAGAGTGGTAAGCTGTCAAATTGAATTCTTATAGAGCAAAAAAGTTGGCATCAAGTTTTCAGAATTATTTAGGCTGGTTTCACTTAATTACAGTATCATAGATAACCGTGAGTACTCCACACAGCTAAAAATTCTCAAGAATGCTTATTTGAACGGAGGACTGAGAATTATTTTGAGAATTTATATTCTTTGCCCTCGTTTGTCATGCCTTACTTTATTTTAAACAAAAAATTGCTTTTATTTTAAACAATTATAAACGCTACCTACTGTTAAAGTCCTTTTCGAACTAGTGGCACCTTGTCTTTAAGTATCAATATTTCACGTAGCATTTCATAAACTTTAGTAAATAGATAAAAACTGGCTCATCTGGGACTCATCCTATTAATTGTCTTAAAATGTTCTCGATTTCACCTGCTTCCCATTCAACAACCCTGTTATTACCCAATTCATCTATCATTTCCACAATTGTCTCTTCTCCTGTCCGTCCGCCAAAAACCCCACTAATGATCTTTTTTTTGTCTGTTTCAGACAGTTGTTGACATGGGTGTCTTCCTCCCATTTTTAAAGTGCCCTCCCTCTCATTTCCGGCCACTATTTGACACCCTTGGCATGGCGCCAGATGGCTCTCAACTCTTTCGAACCGTTGTTGGCGTGGCGCCATCTGCGTAGTTTTCGAAAAATGTATCGGAAAAAGGGAAAAGAAGCAAAAAGAGCAACACTTTCCTCAATGATGGATTTGTCAAAATCTAATGGGTGTTGAAAGAAAGATGATTGGCGCTTGATGTCTCGTGGGAGTTCCGTCGGCAAAATGGCTTTGGCGTGGTCGTCAATATTAGAACATCATCTTTTTTTTGGAGTTTCCAAACGGATGAGGACAAAATTCAGAGATTGGAACCTCCGATTGGCCGATTTGTTGGCAACAATAGATAAAACAAAAAATAGAATCGAAGGGATAATCTTAGAAAGTTTTTTGATATGAAATCTACTAGGATCAAAAGATTTTTCAGTTACTTTTTCTGTAATGTTATACGCTAAGATTCATTGTTTTAAATTCATAAAATCTAAAAAAAAATTATCTGAAAAAATCTAATATCTTATTTATTTTTCTTTTAAAAGAAATCACGCTCTACCAAAAAAACCGTAACTTTAGAAAAAATGGACTTTTGTAGTGGCTCTGATTTCTAATTTGTGATTGATGACTGAAACACCAAATATTCTTCTTCGTATCAAATATCGATAAAAAAATTACAATATTAACAATCGATCAAATTCTTCATAATAAAAATAGTGACTAACAAAACCGATCCAAAGAATTGTAAGTGTTTTCTCCATATTGTTATATTCTCTCTCGGTCAATAAAACTAACTTATTATGGTCAATAAAATTCATATATTTACACATTTGATCGAATTTTTCATGGATATAAAAGTCATCGTCCTTTTTTGTTACAAAACTGAACTTCTTTGTGTGAAAAACAACGAAAAAAAATATATTTCTTGATGTAAAGGTCAGATATTTTGTGTTAAATTGAACAGAAAGTTAAACAAACATTAGAGAAAAATTTGAAAGAAATGTTCGAAACAAGAAGGGAGGAAAAATGAAATCCAAAAAGACACAAGCAGGTGAAAAAAAAGGATTTCTTAATAGTTTATACCGCCTGCTGAGAGATTCCACCTGTCTGAATGAATAACTTTGGTTCGAATAGGTTTTTAAAACAATAGGTGCCAGGAAAATTGTCGAGTATATTTTATGGTTCATAGGGTTTTTAAAAACCCATTTTCAGAAGGTCGTTTGAATCTAAAAATTTTTATGAATCATTATTATCGAAACAGATTGTTTTTCGAAAAAAAAGAAAACAGAATTTCTGTCAGCATATGGAGGAATGCTAATAGATCATTAACATAACCACTTATCGAGCAGAAAAGGTGTACGGATGACAGACCACATTAAATTACTACCCAATCGATTCTCGCGCACTCATCGATCACTTATGAATGATATTTATTTCATATTCATAGTCTTACTGCCCTCTCCAAATTGTGCCAAGTAGTTCACACTCGAGATATTATAATTCTGCTGATCATATCGATCTTATCTTCAATTTTTGCTGAATAAATAAATTTTCGACACACCTGTGTGCTAAATAATTGGATTAGGATCTACTAGATGGGTCTCTTCATTTAAAGCGGGGGGGGGGGGGGGGGGGTTCTCGAAGAAAAATAGCTAAATGATAAATTAAAACCTCTGCCCCAGCTTCATCGCTAGTTTAGCCTAAAAATATGAAACCGAAAATTTTAATAATTTTTCTAAACATCGATATTTTCTACAGCGTTCAAAAAATTTCAAGATTTTTTATTTTTTAAATTGTAATTCCGAGTCGGAATTTCCGACCCTTTCAAATAATCTTGAAATTTGCAGATCCCGCGGTGATGGTTTAAAAAAAATCTAAGAGAATGTTCGTGGAGCTTCGTAGCCGAATGTAGGATCTAATTTTCCCTGATGGAAATGAAAAATTGAAACTGACGATAGGAAGTCACTTAGCTTCAATCTATCCTACAAACAAAGCATGCAAAATATCAAAAAAATTTAAATGTATAATAATTCCCCTCACACTTTTTTAAAATCCCTTAATTTTGCAGATTTGGGCGGTTTTGTAAACTACTATATTTCGCCAGACTTTTTTTCTGAATTCTGAATTTTACAACACAAACGTTTCAAGACCACCGTAACCTCTTCACCATAAAAAACCTCAAAAAATTCCAACCGCTCCTTTGATGAAAAATCGCAAAACAAACAAACACCTAGTAGAAAAGACTGTCAAGTACTTGCCTTCCTAATATTCAGTCAAAAATGAATAACAAAAGTGTGGCGGCAAAAGCGATTTTTGATGAAATAAATATACAGGCACTCAAAAAGAGGTAATGTGCTCAAAAAGGAGTCGACACTTGAGGAATCAAGAGAGTTGTTGTATTAATGGGTAGAAATTTATTTACAGTAACTGTATTGAGAATGGGAATTTTAGGGGAAAACGTGTATATTGTGGACTTTTTCTTTAAACAATAATTTAAAAATTCAAAATAATATTCCAATGGTCCAATAATATTCAAAGGAAACTAAAAACTTATAAGGTAAAATGCGGAACAGGGAGATTCAGCGAGAGGCAAGCTCACCCTCTAGAAAAGAGCCGAACATTTGAAAGTAAAAAGATGAAAAAAGTAAAAACAAAGCCTTTTCCTAGTTCAAATTTCGGCGTGTTGGGTTTTATGCCCTGTTTGAAGTGGATCGCAAACTGTTTCGCATTTTCTCTTAGGTAAGCAATACCTCCTCCCCCTTCCTTATTTCGATCTTGACAACCAAAAGAAATGAATACGAACAAGAAGAATAACCAAGAACAATACATATATATAAGTACAACCATGCAAAAGAAAAAAAAATCATGTATTTATGATTTTCACTTCATAACAATAGAGGTTCAAAAAATGAACATAATTGGAAATTGTTCTGTTAAAGATAGCGTCTTACAATTGTTCATATTTTTCATAGAGTCAGGTGAAACTTTGTTTAAAGTTTGTTGAATACATAAAAGTTCGACTTGCAAACTGTTTTCAAATGCAAAAAAACTTGTACAAAACAATGTTTGTTTTGATTAATGAAGCATGACCTAATATGAGCAAAGACATCGAAAAGAACAAGAAACCCAAACATGGTGTTTGAATAAGCCAGATGCTTATCTCTTTGCCTCAATTTTGGCAATTAAAGAATACAAAATGCTACTCTTTCCAAAACCTTCGAAGAGGAAAAGAAAGACTTTTAGAAATTCCCTCGATGGTTAAATGAGTGATGAATGATGGATTGGAATCGAAATGAATGTTCCCGTTTGACAAATTCTTCGAGATAATGGGCGAGGTTTATGGAAAAGTCTTGAAATATCATCGATTTTGGTATAAAAATTGCTGGTAGTACACTGTCTTTAAAAAGACAGCAACGAGTTGTACACTGTCTTTAAATTCCTAAGTATCACTTTTCGCAGTATTCTGTTCAGAAAGCAGCAATTTTTCACTCGAAAATGTCCAAATTCTACAAAACTATGCGTTCGACAAATCCGCTGATCATAACCATTTTCATCGCTTTTCTTTTTTTTGCAATTACCAAGGTTATTTTGACCTAAACGAACAATACTTACAACCTCATCTAAATCCCCCATAAATAGGCAGACAGTCGATAAATGAAAATGATCGAATTAAATGAGGTGTCATTGGCAAAAAGGAGAAAAAAGACGAATATTATTGGGGTCTAAATGGTTTTTTTTTGAAAATTACGGTGATAAAATTATCATTTCGAACTAGTACAATTGCCTCGCTTATTATTATTTTTTATTATAAGTGAAAGAGCAACTGTTCCTCAAAAAGCAATAAAAAACCATAAAGCACAATTATCGATGTGCGGTAAAACGTCGAATTTACAACTCCCCAATGAATGCTAATAGTAATAATTGACAATAATGCGTTTGAGCCACTAATAAAATGTCAAGCCGCCGCCGATGACAATCCAACAGGATATTGTCTAATAAATCTCGAAATTTATTGGGCTTTTTCTTTCTTAGGGAGATTGAGAGAGGGAGAGAAAATGGCCATCTTGAATCTTTTCAATCATTATGTCACACTTGTAAGATGAGATTCGATGCGTCAGGCGGAAATTATTGGTTCTGAAAAGACAAGAGAGAAAGCATAAACATTTGGCTTGTCAATTTGAAAGTCTATAAAATGTGAAATAGAGTGCAATAACAATTAATGGTTCAGATTTGGGATCTTTTTCGAATTTTTTCTGTGAAGAACTCTAAAGACAGGATGCCGGGATGCCACTTACTTTTCACCTTAACAGAATCTCATTTGAAATTGTTAATATCATCCTCAAAAACATAACACATGTTTTTTTTAAAAATAATTTGCACATCCTTGCACTGTCTTTTACAAAAATATTGAAAAAAAAAGTTGCATCGACCGGGAATCGAACCCGGGCCGCCCGCGTGGCAGGCGAGCATTCTACCACTGAACCACCGATGCTTGTGAGAATTGATATAAAAAGAAAAGACAAGATAGAAAGAAAGAAATATTTCGATAGATAAGCATCGGAACAACTTCCGATTTATTGGGTAAACATTCAATAAATCGAACAATTTTAATAAGGAAGCGAAGCTGGCGAACAAGGAATTAAATAGTATTCTAATATTTAACCTTGGTTGACCAAGTTTCGCGTCTAACTACCAATATAACAACGTTTGGTTAAACCCTTTCAAATAAAAAACACATACAAATCGAATCATCGGCTTATCCTTCTCAAAAAGAGAAAATAGACCCAAACCATTTGTATTTATTATCTGGTTGAAATGACTGGGGTTCCACGAAAAAATTCCTTTTTTTCGGCCTTATCTTCTCCCATCTGCCAAAAGGATCTCACCAGATTACTGTAGTTAATAAATGAAGATTAATGGGCTGGTTGTCGTATGTGGCCCGGAATCTGTGCTCGCGCATGATAATTATTATCTAATTTTACAATCCTCCTCCGTGTAAAGGACACATCTTGTCGAAACTAAACTCTCTTAGAAAACCAAAAAGATTCATCTTCATTTATTTGAAGAAAACGGACGAGATGAGATGGCACAAACCCTCACACACATACACACAAAGAACCATTTTCGCATTCACCGGAATCTATTACCCTTTTTTGAAAAACAACAACAAAAGTAAATGATACGAAAGCAAACATTGCCGAAAATCTGACGAAAAGACAGCAAAAAAGTAGTCAAAAAAGGTGTCGGATTTTCTTTTATGGGTGGTCCTTTATTATTATTGGTTTTGTTATTTGAGAGGGATGGGTGAGATGTATTATTATTATGTTTTATGTATATTTGAAAACAATACGATGCCGAGAAAAGCGAGAGCTTCTCGTTTTTTGTACAAAGACTGATATGGAAGGGAAAAAAAGGGTTCTGAACCAAAAAAAAAGTTTTTAAAAGGAATCTTTTTGGAACACGCTTAAAACTCACTTTTTCTAACTAGCCAGCGTCTTTAGGAAGATTTTACGCGTATTATATAATTTTTCACGACATTTTCGTTGTTAAAGGAGGACTATGTTGCTTAATAGATCTGAAATCCAATTTTAAAAATAGTGAAAAAATTAGCAAAAAAGTAAAAATGCAAATAATGAGCATCCGGGATCGAACTTGGCTACCACTTTAATGGACTTTTGAGACCAAAGTTGGGCCTTTATTTTCGCATTTCTACCTTTTTGCAAATTTTTTCGCTATCGTTTAGATATGAAATTGTATTAAATTGAATTTCAGATCGATTAGGTAACATTTATAACCTGCGTATAGTCCTCCTTTAAAGAAAGTATTTCGTCTAGCCCTCCTCATGTTCAGTTGAAAAAAAGTGTTTTATCTCAATTATCCCAATGAAATTTATTTAAAAAGTGTGTTAAAAAACCTCACAGAAGATCAGAGTTGAAAAAAAAAATAAAAACGCAACTTGATATTGTGCGAGCAGTTTTACTGGTTCATTGTCTTTAAAGGATTTTTGAGGCTGGATGTTTTTTAACGTTTCAGATAACCGACTAACGATTATCTGAAATAAAAGGAAACTTTAAAAAAAAACCATTTTTTGAAGAAAAGTAATACATTACCAGCCGCGCCACATAAAAAACTCCAAAAATATACATATTATGTTCATTATAGAATCTTTCGACGCCAAAAAAATAATTGCTTATTATATACATTATTTGCCTCAAAAATTCCCACACCTTTGTCATTTATTTGAGTCTATAAACCCCACTATACAGTTTGGTTTATTATTTTCATTTCCATAAAGCCTTTTAAAAAAGAAGACAAATCACCTAATGCAAATTTTTAGAACAAATCCTTGTGAACAAATCTTTTTTGACAAATTGCTAGGCTTAAAATTTTACATTTTTCCAACCGCAAAGGGACAAGAATGTTCTCTTCATAATCTTTGGAACATTTGTTCAATGAATATTTTTCAAAACAATTTTTTTTGTAAGTGGGGGGGGGGGCTTTTCAGAAGAACATCACATGAAATTCTACATTTTGTATAAATTTTAAATTCTTTTTGTTTTTTTTTTGATGTTGAGGAATTCCCCATGCATTAAAAATAGGAACACTTTTTTCGAAGATACAAAAGAATAAATAATAACAATGACCAAAATTGTTGAGACTTCAAATAAATTACTCATGAATCGTAAAAGTGGAGCATTGGAATGAATCATGTAGCGATAAAGAAGTGAATAAATAAATAAGCAAAAATAGCAAATATTTGAAGGTTTGAAATTCCTTCAAGCATTTAACATATGTACATCAGAATTCGAAATGAAAAGTGATGAAAAGTACCAAAAAAGTGATGAAAAGTACCAAACGACGACAAAGTTGACAGATGTTCGAACAAACATGTTCAACACGTGCTGTGGAATTAGAAGCGAAATTGCAATATCGCTCCAAATTTCTACCTGTTGTCAAAGATAAAGCTCAGCCATAAAACGGTCAAAACATGTGCTCAATGAAAAAAAAAAGGTTGTCGCGCACATCGATCATCCTATCCATCTGCTAACTTTTCTTTTGATCGGCAAGTTCAAAGGAAATAATAAAAATATGCGAAACACAACTGTTTTCGGATGAGGTCGATTTAGAACCATTTTTTTGAAATTCGGAAACTTTTGATGGGTAACTAATGAATCCATAATGAATCATCGAATGGTAAACGTTTTATGGAATAATTCAAAACGAGGGATAACCTAAAGCTTAAAGGTAGAGTTCCACTCAATTTCAATTTCAGATTTTTTTTTAAATTAGCATTTTCTCTCAATATTCTAATACCGTTTACGTGGTTCCGGAAAAAAATGAAAAAAAAACCGGAATTACAAATTGACAGTATAAAAAACATGAACTTAGATCCGGAAAGATCCGGAAACATTTCAATGGTATTCTAGCCGGTTCCCATGAATTATGAAGAACTAAATACAAATTTGGAAAAATCCTCTAATACAAAAAATCGTCGTAAATCTACAAAAAATGTCATCGAGCATCTACACAGCTGTTGACTTCTCCAATGAAAAGACACAAGAAAAAATGAAAGGGCCACCTTGTTCACACATTTTTACGATCGGTGTCTATTGGGTTCGATGTTTTTTCGATTCAAGATGAATTATTGCTTGTGTCAGGTGCATTGGAAATCTCGCCCCTTGTGTAAAAAAAATAGTAGGATTTATATTTTTAAAATCTTATTATATATTATAGCAAATTATTCCTCAACATCTTCAGCTAATTTTGTCTTTATTTCAGAAGTGCTGTTATTGCTCCCTTCACCAATAATATGAATCGCATCTTTGTAACATAAATCCCATAATTTCTTCAGCTCTTCATCGTCCATCGGAAGACTGAAAAATATGTTATAATAAAATGTTTTCAAACTTTCGTAGACAGTTATGAAATCGCTGTATGATTTTAGTTATTTCTTGTCATGAAAATACAATGTTTTCAAATTTTCGTAGACAGTTGTGAAATCGCTGTATGATTTTAGTTATTTCTTGTCATGAAAATACAATGTTTTCAAATTTTCGTAGACAGTTGTGAAATCGCTGTATGATTTTAGTTATTTCTTGTCATGAAAATACAATGTTTTCAAATTTTCGTAGACAGTTGTGAAATCGCTGTATGATTTTAGTTATTTCTTGTCATGAAAATACAATGTTTTCAAACTTTCGTAGGTTGTTAACCAGTTGTCCTACCAATCATTTTCGGTAGTAAAAAACATTGTTCGTGTTGTTTACGACTGTTCTACATCATGTTTTTTGAATATGGGGGTCTGTAAAATGTTGGATACTGGAAAAAGATTCTGAAAAAAGATACTGGAAAAAATGTGGTATGAAAAAAACAAATCGGAATAAAATTATGAGAATCTGTCAGATCTGTCTTTAAAGTATTCTTAAAGAGTTTCTCCAGGGGGTGCCATGTATATTCCTCGTGGGAGAACCGCACTACTGAGACGCTTAAAAAATCGATCAAATGTCTTCTTGTTCACGTTCTTGTTGTTCTTCAAAGCCGGATTGTTCTCCATTTCTTCCTTGGCTTTGTAGATGTTCTTCAGTATATCCCATTTCTCGAAATAAGTTTTCAAAAATGGGACATCCGCCGTCGAATTAAAAATGGTTGGTTCGTTGTCTATGAACCCTATGTTGACCTGAAATTAACAAAATATATATAAACAGTTGCATAAAAATATATAAAATTACCCCAAAGTCTATAATTCTCAATTCACGTGTTGAAAATCTCCCTTCTCCCTTCTCGACTTCGCTGGGTTGTATTTCCACAACACCATGATTTCCCTTGTTTCTTTGAACATCACTTAGGCATAGCAGGGACGATAGAATTCGCATCTGTCTTTTCATTTCGATATCTATCACTACTGTTTCCGTTTCTAAATTATAATTATTATAGATTCATGTATAACAATCCAAATCTCACTTTCAGCGGAAGGTTTTTCCAACATTTGATCAGCGGAGACTCCAGAAGCCGTGCGGAATCCTTCAACTAAATTGTCAGATATAAAATTAAAAATTAAACTGATGCCCACTTAATTTGGTTGCAATGAAGACTAATTCAGAATTATTCACATCGGATATTACATGGACTTCCACCGGTCCCAAACCAACTAATTTGAGCAAGATGTAAACGTATATCTCCATCAAGTCTACTGTTGGGCGGTTTGGAAAGTCAATCTCCTCATAAGGTCCGGGAATACTTCCAAGAGTCTTAGCATAATAACAGGCAACGTTATCGACGAGCACGAAAACGCCAAGCTAAAAATACATAAAAATAATAGATAATAAGCAATAATTACATACATGTATTCCAGCGAACACTTCTGATTTGTCCTTCAGCTCAACTTTTTGATCCGGATAGAGCGCCTCGAAATAGGCCAATACGGAACGGTCGAGGTATTTTTTGGTGTTGTGGATTAGAAAATTCAAATTCTTGCTGATATTCAATTCCTCAATCGCCAAATTCGGATAGACTGCGAAAAATTTTGAAGAAAACAGCGGCGAAAGTTGAATGCGAGCCTTTAGTGCGATCTCACGCCTTCCTGTCGTAACACCAGATGTGGTCATTCTTCGAATTTCTCCAATCATCTGGACGTAACTCTTCCAATTTATTAGCATACTGTGACTCTGAAATCAGTTAATTAATCAAACAAAAAATTCAACTTACCACTACAAGTTCTTCGCCATAACGAATAGTTTGAAGTGGGCGCTCAATCACCGGTAATCTTTCTCCTCTGAGCTCAATCTTTTGAAAATCTATAGGAATCTGCGTCACCAACTCAATTCTTTTCACCAAATCATCGACATGGATCTGAAATTAACATAAAATCTAATATTATCAACCATAAATGTAAAAACCTCTGGATCCAACTCGATTCGATCAAACAACTCATCATTCTCTCCGCCAACCAGTCGAAATGTTATCTTCACCATTTCCAAAACCCGAAATACTGAAATAAGTAAATTGGATAAATAATTTTCAATTTATTTACGTATGCGGAAAGGCAACGTGGTAAAAAAATGTGAAAATTTTTCACAAAAAACTATAAAATATTCGATTATAACATTTGACATAGTATGGGAGATAAAGAGAATAAATAAAAAAGGAAAAAAATTGAGTTGAGTAGTATCAGAATAAATAAAAAAAATGCATAAACAAACAAACGCTTGGTCATAATTATCAGAAAAGAAAAAAATATATACATATACAGGGTGTTCAATAAATACTGCAGGAAGAATAGCCTACTGTGGTACAACGAAAAATTAATTTTCTTACGAGAATTTCATTGATTTCAATTCCCTGATATTATTTCTCACTAATTAGAAAGTTTCGTGTGATTAGGGCGTTTTTTAGAGAAATGGTGAAGGAAAAACCAAACCCAATTTCATGTACGCTTGCTCACAGCTCGCGAGTTTATGTTCGTTCATATTGGAAGCTTCATATTTCTTAGTTCAGATTCAAAAACTAATCAGAAACTTTTAATTTATATTTTTAAAACCTTTTGGAGCTTATTAACGTGCAGTAATAATTTCTTGGGAACTTTGATCATCCTTCACTACCTGATTTTAGACATCGTATGAAAAACAGTAAAATTTCCACTTTTTTGTTGGAAAAACAGTCAAAATAGAAAATAATCTAGAATCGTTTTATTTATTTTGTCGTTCAGCCTTAGCTACATTCCATACTGAAAAATTAGCCTTCTATATTAAGATTAGCTCATTTTATGCAGAACAGTTCACTTTTTGATGGATCCAAAATTGACAAAAGAAAAAGTAGGTCCCCAAAACTCTCTCTGTAAAACAATTAAATCTCATTTTACAAACTTTTAAGTTTAATATATGTTTGAAGAGAGAATCGAACTTTCATTTGACCAATTTTCGGATTCTTTTAAAAATTGGGCGGTCTCCGATTCAAACCCAAATGCGAGGAGTAGGAAAACTCTCAATAAATTATATACAAATGTCTTTGTATTAAATTTATTCGGAGTTTCAAAGAGTTTCGTCTCGTAGTTTTAAAAATATCTGTGTCTGAAGCGTCCTGCAGTATTTATTGAACACCAGTGTTCCGATCCGGATCGGATTTCGGACCGGATCGATCCGGATGACGATCCGGATCAATCCGGATCGGATGACGATCCGGATCGATCCGGATCGGACCAATCCGGATCGATCCGGATCGGATCTATGAATACCATGTAAATTTTTTGTGACGGTTTTGTTCGGAATACGCAACATACAAATATCTAGAACATAATTATGACTGTCCATTTTTGAAAAAAAAACAGAAGGGGTGCACTTGAGGTGCCCTTTGGGTGTTTTAAGAGACAATGTCTGAGTCGCGTTAAATGAGTGTGGTAGGGGTCAAAAAATAATCTCGTGCCACAAAACTTTTGAAGTGTCCCGGCGTTCGGGGGGAGCTCCCCGTTTTGTGGTGCAACTAAAATTCGTAATTGTTTTCGTTTTTTGCTCAAAAATGCTTCTGTTGTTTAAAAAGAAAAAATTTTGATGTCTACGATATAAAATTGTCATAAAAACGAAAACATTCTACAAAAAGTTTCAAAAAATTGAACAAAAAAAGTCATCAATAATTTTCAAAAAATTTTTTTGATTTGTCTGTCAAACATGGCACGAAATGGAAGAAAAAGATACAAACGACCGCTTAGGGTTCAAATTTGAGAAAAATGCTCAATTTTGAGGTATTTACAGCTCATTTGAATGTGCATTTTTGGCCAAAAAGTGTCATTTTTGCGCATTTTTGGCTATTTTCACCGATAGTGTGGATATTTTCTTTCAAATAAATGTTACGTTTTTTCTGTCATCTAATAATTTGTTGCTTTAAAATAGGCCGGAATTTTATAATTTTTGCAAAATAGTAAAATTTGTATTCTGAAATGTAACATTTGATATTTATAGATCCGAATTTCGGATTGATCCGAATCCGGATCGATCCGATCCGGATCGATCCGGATCGGATGACAATCCGGATTGACCCGATCCGGATCGATCCGGATCGGATCGACAGATCTGAAACCGAAAAATCCGGATCGGAACACTGTTGAACACCCTGTATATATAAAATTGCAAAATTTACAGTAAAAATGAATAATCGTCGGAGGAAAGGGGAAGGGGAAATATCTAATCGGTTAATGCCTTGAGGAAAACCGTATTAATCATAAAACCGTATAGTAGTTCACTAGAATTTTTTTTTTAAATAACCGTGAGAACAAGTGAAAAACAGGGAAATATAGAAAACTTTTAGTGAGATCAGTGATAGGATATATAATAAAATTTATATGTTACCGATTTAAAGAAATCGATCCTTTTTTGATCTGACTCATCAGTATTGCACTGTGTAGTTTTTCGATATTTTTTTCAGATAAGGATTTAACCTTTTTCATAAATTTAGGAACAGTTCTTGGAATGAAAGCTCTCTTTCTGATATTTTTTTTTGGGATGGGGTATAAAATATTGAACTTTGACCGTGTACGGACCTTTTTGAGTTCAAACATGGTTTTCCAGGATATTTTTGCTTTATTAAATAGAAAATTTCTTAGGAACTTTTGGTCAAGGTATTCTCGTCTTTCTGCTAGTGATTTTAGATTGAAAAATTTCAGTCGACTTTCATAATCTAAGTACTCAGGATCTGAATATTTTACAATTCGACCATTTATACGTGAGAATAGTCTACGTGTGAAATTTTTCTGAATTTTTTCAATTGTTTTAGCAAAAGTGTCACATATAGTATTTGTGACTGGTATACCATATTCTAGCAGTGATCTTATATGAGATTTGAACAAAGTAGTATAAAACTTAGGGTTTTTATTTGAGAAGGCTTTAAAGATTGTAAAAACAGAAGAGTTGACTTTAGCTATCATCTTTTTCCAATGCTCTTTGAAACATAAATCTGTAGTAATATAAAATTCTAAATCACGAATAATACTAACCCTCTCTATATTGCAGCCGCCAATTATGTATTCTTCTAAAATGGGTCGATTAGAAATCGAAATAACTTAGGTTTTTTGAGCATTTAAAGGAAGTCTGTTTTTATTGGCCCATATTAAAACCTGGTAAAATAAAACAGTTTAATACGAAGTCGTGAGGATTTTGGATGAAAATATGTTACCATCTCAATATAAGTACAAAAATAAGCTTCATTTTTCGGAAAACTTGGCAAGCTACATAAAATGCTTTTGAAAAACTGAGAAATAACGCCAGACAATAAGATACGGAAAAGTTGTTACCAAAATCAAAGTTAAGGAGAAAATAAAAATGCAGAAGAAAAGGAAGTCTGTTTTCTATTCACAAAAGTTAATGGAAGAATGCGATGTTGGCAGTTTCTCGTCTTCCTCTGTGTCTCTGCTCACAGACGCGTCACTGCCTTCCACTCTAGCCCAAGGGAATTATCGGCATCAAACAGCTCGCGTGCCGCCACTTCGGCTCGTAATCGGCTCGCGTGGCACGCGTGCCGCCACTTCGGCGCGAAACGGCATGCGTGCCGCCACTTCGGCTCGTAAATCCTTATTTTTCCATCGTTTTGTTTTCAATTGTTAATTATTTTCTGATGTGTTTCATTATTTCAAAATATATCGTCAAGGAACCGAAATGCCTTGAAACTCTCACAGTTTCTTGGTTAGATTATCCAATTAAAAACTTTTGGAAAGTGATATAGTTTCATATTTGTTTCTCCAGTTTATGGGACTCGAAAACGAACTCGGGCGTTGAACCGGGATCCCCACCGCGATTTGCAAGAGACAATTTTCCAAACCAGCATCCCCACCGGGTAACCCGATTGGAAAATTAACTCTCGCAAATCCCGGTGGGGATCCCACCCAACACACACTGATTTTGGAATAACGGGATTTTTTGATGTCGTCTAGAGAAAATAGTTGTAATAATAGAAACTTATTGAATATAAGAACCCTTCTGTACCATTGCGATTGCATTCGTGGGACTTTTGGGTAACTTTGTATTTTTCGAAAAATTTCAGTCTCCCCCACCTTTTTGGTGCCCTAGGCCGAATATAATATTTATACCCCCCTCTGCAACTTTATGGATAAGTAAACGCATAGAGCAGTGAACACAAAAAAAACAAACCAACCCCAATGTGTGTCTCCGGACTACGCGGGTGAACCCGCTTTTTGGAGAAAGCTTTGATACATGATAATACATGTGTTTCATTGATATATGTTTTTAAAAATTTTCTAGTGGAAAACCATATCAACCCAAGAAATGTTTGTTTATTTTCTAAATAGGATGAGATTAGGTACTAGAATCAAAAAGAAACTCGAAAAAGGAAAAGCCTATCGTGCTGAAAATAGATACGTCAAACTTCATTTTGTTAACAAAGGGGATGTTTAAGCTTGAGTTTATACCGAAAAAAGTTTCTGTTTTTAAAAAGTGAAGTATACATCTTAGTCCTGCATAATTAACATTTTCCAATAGTTTTTTGGACAAAATCCGGATATAACTACCGTATCCTCATTTCATTGGCCTAAATTTTTTTAGTTTTTTAAGATTTGTAAAGTTTTTTAAAAAAGCTTTTTGCTTAATTTATTTACCGAAAAGCGTTAAAAAAATCTTAACCATTATTTGTCTAAAGAATAAAATTTTTTAGGATTTTCGCTTCAATCTCGCATTTATCGGTTTCATTACTTATTTTTCGAACACTATAAGAAAGACATTAATAACAAAAAATAACTGAAGAAAATCAAACAATTCTTAATTTAATTGATTAAGCATGTTTTAATCTATCAGTTCTCAAAATTTGAGCCTATTCGGGTTACTAGAACAATAGTTATGATTATCCAAGTTCTCCTATATCTACTCTTAAGGAACTCTGGCGCAAGCGCACATATGTACACATAAGCGCACTTTCCCCCTTCGCTCACATGTTCAGGTATACATATATAGTCAAGTGGTTCAACGTCGCGTCATCAAGCAAGCAGGAGGTCAAGTCGTCGCAAGTTCGGTTCCAGGATGTGTCTCTCGCTGCCGAACATAGGACCTTTCTTTGGATTGCTTTTCATACTCATTAATTCTTCTTTTGTATATTCATTTGAACCTTCTTCTTCAAAAATAGGCTTAAAGTCCTCAATGAATTTGATATCTTTGATCTTCTTATTAGTATATGCAGATATTTTCTTATTTTTCTCAGGTTTTATCATAATACTCGAAAACATTCTATCCATCTCCTCAATTCCACTTTTATCACTATGTTTTTCAGCTTGTTTAGCAATAATTGATTTATACTGTTTCTCCCGTTCCAGTAGAATTTCTATAGTATCCTGATTCTTGAAGTTCGAATATTTATAGGTTTCTTTTGCTACATGAGTCTTCTCTAGAGCAATGAAAAGTTGTTTCAAACCTTTTTTATAAACATTATCTATTCTTAATGTATATATACCTTTAATAATTAAGTCTAAGGAATCAGCATTTTCTTCAATCAAATTTTGCAGATCAGGAATGTTTGAAATTAAGTTATCCAATCCTTCTAATTCTAGCGGTAAAAAGTGAGGGTACTTTTGGTTTTTCGATCATAACTTTGCTAAAAATGGTCCGATTCGGCTGAAACTTGAATATATTTTGTAAAACAGTATTTTAAAAATTATTTTCTGATTTCAATCCAATAATTCAAAAATTTTTTGAAAAATTTGAGTTTTCTTCAAATTTTATTGAAAAATGAAAATCTACCAAAAATAAAAACGACAGCTAAAACATGTAAGATGCTCAAAACTTTAAGAAACAAACTATTGTTTATAGTAATCATCTAATATTTTGTAGAAAATCCTTTTGCGTCCAGAAATTCTCGGTATCTCAGTGACATCGACACGCTCAACTTGTTGAGTACCGACATCGGAATATTTTCCCAAACATCCTTGATTTGCTCGAACTTCTCTTGGGTATTTCTGGCTTTTTTGTACCTTAACTGACGTTCACAATGTTCTCACCAATGTTTAATGGGATTTCAGTCCAGAATGCGACTTGGTCAGTCCAATACAGGCACTCGTCTCCTTCGGAACCAATCTCGAACAAGGCGACTGGAGTGTTTCGAATCGCTGTCCTGCTGGAAAACATACCGACGGGCATGTTTTACACACGCGAAAGGATGTATGGTGTTCTCTAGTATCTGTTGGTATATGATTCTATCAATATTACCTTCAACTCGGATGATGGGACTCGCGTCTTTCCCAGATAAGGCACCCCACGCCATGGCAGTCCCGCCACCATGATTCACAGTCGGAGTTTGATACTTAATATTGTATCTAGATCCGAAAGGACATCTCACACATGGCATACCGTTACTTCCGAATAGCATACATTTGCTCTCCTCACTCCTAATCATTTGTTTCCGCGGATCTAGCGTCCAGTCAATGGGCTCCAGTGCAAACTTCAAGCGCATTCTTCTGTTCTTGGCTGAAATCAGAGGTTTCCTGACTAGCCACCGAGCGAAAAATCCAGCATTACGCAGACTTGATCTAACAGTCTCTACGGAAATTGGCGGAGAACCATCTTGGATCAGTTCCCGTCCGATATCAACCGCAGACTTCCTCGGATCATCTCGGCTCATAGCGACAATGCGACGATCTTCGACGTGGTTCGTGACTTTCTTGCTTCCTGTTCATTTGGTTGCTAGTGCACTTGCTCAACCATCTTTGTAGCATCTTACTACTTTTTTGATACCACTCAAACTCATTCCAAACTACTCAGCGAGAGCATTTTTTGGCCCTTTCATCATATACCCGGATACTGCAGGTTTGAGCTCGGATTCCGACAAGTAGTGACGGCTAAAATTGCGTGTAATGACTGCGAAATATCACTAGAGACTTAAAAAAATGATAAAATGACAAAAAAATTAACTTTAAAAAATATGAAAAAATAGAAACAAAAAAATACGAAAGTAATAAAAAAATTGAAACTCGAAAATTTGAGAATCTTCAAGAATTTTTTTTGTTTATTAGAGTTGGCTTGCAAGTTTTCGGATTAAAAACATAGGAAACTTTCTAATACATAATATATCCAAATTTCAGCTCAGTCGGACCATTTTTAGCAAAGTAATGATCAAAAAACCAAAAGTACCCTCACTTTTTACCGCTACTGTATGTATCTATTTATTTGTTCCTCCATTTATTAGATAAATTATTTTTCTGATATTCCTTTATTCCACATTTCCATTATTCCTTAATTCCATACCATCATTCCATTCCATTATTCCTCAATAAAAATAATATATCTAAATAAATTAAGGATCTCCTCTGGATTCAGCGAAAGCAAGCTTCTTAGAACTGTCAGGAAAATTCACAAGAATGGAAAAATCAGAAATACTTGATTTAATGCGTTCTTATGATTTCATTCACAATTCAATAATTTCATTTGCTAGGAAATATAACATCTCATCAAAAACAGTATCTAATTATATGAAGGAATTGAATATTGTTCACAAAGAAAAAGGTGTAAAAAGCCTAAGAAATAGAGATGTTCATGGAAAATTCACTTTTTCGAATTCAAAGGATCTGGAAGTAGTGAAGGATCCTGGAATCTTTGAAAAAGAACAAATAAAAATAGAAAGTAAAAAGGTTGATCTTCTTGATCAACAACGAATCAGAAGTTTCAAAGATTTCAATAAAAAATATGATGTATACTTCTCGAATTCAGATCTTTGATCTTTATAAGCCAATATTAAGATAAATACTTGGTAGATCTTTCTTTTTTATTTTTTTTCTTTCTAATAAGTTCTCAGTGAAAAAACCGCGGGTCATTCACGTGCCCGCCTTGAAAAATTAGGGGGCCCCCGGGGAGCCCGCGGCGCGTCCTCTAATTTTTTAGCGCGAGCTCCCGAATAACACGCCGAATTTTAAGCGCGCACGCAATATAACGCGGTTTCGGCGCATTAGCTCGCTTAAAACGCTGATTCTTGCTGTTGCTTCTTTGGTTATTGTTTCAATATTCTCAATTATTTATTTAAAACAAACTACAAACAATACATTTTAGAAGAAAAAAACGCGAAAATAGACAAATTACATTAAAACGATCAAAACAAAAATGAAAAAACAATTGAACCATTTAGATAAACTAGAAAAAAATATAAACAGTTTCTTAAAATATTACAGAAAAAGAACATTGAAATACATAAATAATACATTTTCTGAGTTGATCGAAGCTTGTTTTGTCGACTTTTCATCACTTTTGTTGCTTTCCGATTGAAGGTTGGGCGCTAAAAACAGGAAGTTAAATCAGTTTTTTTTTAATTTTAAATTTTAAAGTCGTTTCACCAAAAACGATCGCTTAATCAATGACCGATTCCCTATCGTCTCAAGTTAAAAATACAAATCGATATTTCGTAGTACTCTCTGATTTGTAACCAAAAGGCTTTAAAAAATTATTTTAAAATCCTTACACTTGTGGGACTCCGTATTTCACCATCGGCGCTTGTCACTGCTGTCGATAATCTGATCTCCGACCTTAATACGGGTTTTTTTCTGTCTTATCATGAGAAAACAAAAACTTACACTTGTCTTTTCAAAATTTAATTGAAAATATTTTCTGACGGGCATCGCCGAGATAAGTTTGGCTCCTCGAAAGCCAACATTTCTGCTCGGATCTCCTCAGCGTTCTTAAAAAGAATACAAACATATTTTTTCAACAAAAAAAAATGCAAAAGTCACCTAGTGTAATCCTAATTCCATAACAATTGTGCTTCTAGAAGTTCCCGCTTCTTATTGGCTTCACCGGCTGTTCCAATTCTGCGCCGTATTTTCCGGGACCCAAAACATGCGCATTTTTCATCATCCATCTTATAATCTGAAAGAAATACCAATTTTTCACACGATTCCCCTATTTTTGACGTTTATGAACGGTTAGTGCTTCAAAAACACTTAAAAAGTAATAATAAATTTTTTCTCAACGTTACATGAACATGAAAAAATTGGACCAAAAAATGTGAAAAAACAGTAAAATTAGGTTAGAAAATAAAAAAATAAAAAATTTCGCAAATCGAAAAAAAAGAGCCGTGTTTGCACATTCAACGCAAAGTCACACAACGGCGGTCCCGCATATTCACGCGACATCCCCCCTTTACGCGCCTTAGCCCGCGCACACAGCGCGAGTTAAGGCGAATCGCTGTAGTTTTGAGCGAGCTCGCATTAACACGCTTAAACTTAAGCGTGCGCGCTTGAAGCCCGCTGATGGATGGGGGCACGCCATTAGCCGCCGTTTTTTCACTGAATTCATCTAATATGGAGTGAATCTTATTATATTCTCCATTATTTCCAGCTTGATAAGAACCTATTGATAATCTTAATGAATCCATAAGAGCATTTATATCTTCTGGTAGGAAATCAAAGACTCGAGATATACTACTACCTTGGGATTGACTTTTAGTTACAAAATAATTCTCTTTAATGAATTTCCATTTATCACTAGCATCAGCATTATATCTTTTACTACTTTTATCAAATTTTTGATACAGTGCATCTGAGCAAAGTAAGATTTCTCGATAATTTTGAGTATCATCGTTCTTAATTTTATTGAGATCTGGAGATTTTTTAGTTAAAGGGGGGGGGGGCTAAGGGGACGAAATAAATAGTTTAGAAATGATGAAAGTATGATTGTTGATAAATAAATGAAAAAAATCCAAAAAAAACCTCGAAAATGGCGAAAAAAAAAATCCGGAAAAAAACTCATACCCCCTCTCTTCGCCCTAATGGCCGAAGAAACGTTTTTTGTTTTCTAGGCCATTTGTTTTTTTCTCGGCCGCCTATTTTTTTATCTTGTTTTTCTCTTCTTTCCAATTTTTTTTTCAGAGAAAATTATCCATAAAAGAGTATTAAAACAAATAAACGTTCCAAAAAAATGTATAAAAGAGTATAAAAAAATTTTTTCAAAAAATAAAATTAGGCGGCCGAGAAAAAAGAGACGTCCTAGAAAATCAAGAAGAGTTTCTTCGGCCATTAGGGCGAAGAGAGGGGGGTATGAGTTTTTTTTTCGGAACTTTTTTTTTCACCATTTTTGAGTTTTTCTTTGGATTTTTTTTTCATTTATTTATCAACAATCATACTTTCATCATTTTTAAACCATTTATTTCGTCCCCTCAGCCCCCCTTTAATAATTCCATAAGACCAGGAGTTGCAATGTAAACAGAATTATTGATTTCCATTGTATTATCATCAAAAATTACTTCTTTATTTCCAATTGAATATCCTTTAGTGTCATTGTTATACCTTATTGAATATCCTGCATTACTTTTATCTCTAGGATCTTGGAGATAAGTAGCAATTAAGTTGGAAACATTGATATATTCAGAGAATCCTAGAATCGAAGGTTCATTTGAAGGAGATCATTTTGGTTTACTTGGTGTGGATTGGATTTGTTTAGGTGTTTGAGGAGGTAGAATTCGTGGTTGATTAGTTTTATCAAATGCCTTAAATGAATTAAGAGTTTGAACTATTTTATTCTTCTCATCAATTATTTCTTCTTGAAGTTTCTTATTTGATTCTAATATGGGTTTGAATACTTCAATTCTATGATCTTCTACATTTTCTAGATTACTGCGCTCATCTAAATTCTTGAATTTATGTTCTTTTCTATTCTTCAAGAATGATTGAACAATTTCATTCCTCTTCCTGGGATCATAGATTTCGATTGTGGAAGGCATTTTTTGAAAAAGTAATTTATTTATAAAAATTTAATGTATTTATAAATGGAAGAAATTACTGAAGCTGTGCCAGTAAGTTTCCAAAATCTTTCTTTAGGTGAAGAAGATCTAAAGAAAATGAAAGGAGATGAAGTTCGTAGAAAAGTTGCAATGATTGGAAGTGAATTGAGAAAATACATCCTCAAATCTAGGGAAATCCAAACTATGAAAAAGCAAGAAATGATTGATTTCATTATGAAGTTTAAAGATTTGAGTTTTTAATTTGAAATTCATAAATCTGGAATTTTGATTTTTCTTTAAAAAAAATGTTCTATATAAAAGGAAGTTTTGACTCCTTCTAGAATTTGAAAAAGTAATATCTTTTTAGTTTCAAAAGAATTCATCTGACAATGTCGAGAGATGAGCTGCTCCGTGAAGTTAGAAAAATTAATAAAAAGAAAAAATTACTAATGACTGATGCTCAAATGAAAAAGATGAAGGTGGATGAAATGAGACCTCAAAATTTAGAATTTTTTCTCAAATTTGAACTTAAACGGTTTTTATCTTTTTCTTCCATTTCGCGCCATGTTTGACAGAAAATCGAAAAAAAAGTTTTTTTGAAAATTTTTGATGACTTTTTTGGTCAATTTATCGAAAAATTTTGTAGGAATTTTTTTCGTTTTTTTGCCAATTTTATATCCTAATCATCGTAATTGTTTTTCTTTGTAACAACAGAAACACTTTTGAGCAAAAAACGAAAAAAAACATTTAAAAAAACGAAAAAAAATTTTTTCGAAAAATTTACAAGTTGTCCGACAAAACGGAGAGTTCCCCCCGAACGCCGATACACTTCACAGGTTTTGTGGCACGAAATTAATTTTTGACAACTACCACACTTATTTAACGTGACTCAGATCTTGTCTTTTAAAACACCCAAAAAGAACTTCATGTGCACCCCTTCTGTTTTTTTTTTCAAAAATAGACAGTCATGATTATGGTCATGATATTAGTAAGTTGCGTATTCTGAACAAAAACGTTACAAAAAATATACACGACATTTATAGATCCGATCCGGATTTTACCCGATCCGGATTGACCCGATCCGGATTGACCCGGATTGTGACCCGATCCGGATTGACCCGATCCGGATCGATCCGGATTGTCATCCGGATTGACCCGATCCGAAATCCGATTCGGATCGGAACACTGTATGAATGTTCTTTCTGATTTAGCTCAGACGACAAATAACTATGAGCCAACATCTTCAGATTATGATACAAAATATATCATTCAACTTATAAATGTGAAAAAGAAAGAACTGTTAATCTTTTTTATAATGAAGATTCAGAAGGTAATAGTCATTTTAGTCTTATCGCAAACTTAAGTCGACTTTTGAGTAGAAGTACGGAAGATAACATGAAATACTATTGTTGTAGATGTTTATCATATTATTATAATCAAGAAAAGTTGGATAGACATTTTGATAATTGTTTTTCCTCTAATACATTCCTCCAACTCAACATGAATGATTTCATGAGGGTGTAATTAAGTTCAAAAATTATGAAAATACCCAAAAACATCGATTCGTTATTTATTCAGATTTTGAAAGTTTGATAGAGAAAATTCATAATAAAGAAGTCAAAAACAAAGACAAATGGACTGTGAATATAGGAAAACATATTCCATCTGCATACTGTATACTTGTAGTTGATTCTTGGAGTAAAAGTATCTATGATATAAAGTCTTATGTTGGTTATAATGCTGCATTAAAGTTTAAAGGCAGCTTGTCAGTTAACACGATCCAAAATCTAGGCAAAAATTCAAAATTCGAATGGGAGCCCAGGTGGTCCAAAGAACAATGCCAATATGTAGCCAAATTCAAATAATTGTGTTTCACGCCAATTCCGACCGCGTTGCACGGACACCGACCGCGTCGCACGGACACGCGCGAATTCAAATTTTGATTTTTTCAACTTTGGACCGTTGCTATGAAGCGTGTATTTATCGGTGTAATTTCGCATAAATTGCATTGTACTAATTAGAGAACGGTCTAATTTTTGAAAATAAGACCAGGTAGGGTCAAATTAACTGAACAGCTGTCTTTAATACATCAATTATTGACATTGTTCACACTCTTATGAGCAAGGGAGATATTGCTTGTACACATCTGACTTCAAAAGAAAAAGAAGAATTATATGCTTGTAGTAGTTGTCCTAATTGTGATGTTCTTTTTGATCGGCAAGATATGAAAACAACTAAAGTGAAAGAGATGATCATTGGACTGGTGAATATCGTGGACCTCTATGTGGTGAGTGTAATCTAAAAAAGAAGAAAAATAAATTCATCCCTGTATTTTTTCACAATCTCAAAGGCTATGATTCTCATCTCATTCTAGGTGATACTCAGAGTATTAGGTTTCTAAGAAAACATAATGTAGAAGTAACAAATATTTCTGCCAATTCTAAAAAGTTTATTAGCTTCAGTTATAAATTACCTTCTCTAACTGAAAATTCTTGGGAAGGATGTGAAGTGAGATTTCTTGATTCAATGTGTTTCATGTTGTCGTCATTGGATAAATTAGCAGAAAACTTGAAGGATGAACAAATGAGTATTTCCAAAGATTATTACTCGAAATTCGAAATTTCAATATTCTCTGGATCGAATAAGAATAATGATGCTTTTGAAACTATGAGGAAAAAGGGAATTTATCCATATGAATACATGGATTCATTCAAAAGATATGAAGAAACTAAACTTCCGAGTATTGAATGCTTCTATGATAAACTGAATGATAAAGAATGTTCGCAAAAAGATTATTTATATGCTAAGTTAGTTTGGAAGAAAATGAATTGCTCTAGTTTAGAAGATTATACTAGAATTTATATGATCAATGATGTCCTTCTCTTGGCAGATGTTTTTGAGAATTTCCGTAATGTAAGTTTATATAAATATGGTCTTGATCCTTGCTGGTATTATACTAGCCCTGGATTATCTTGGGATGCTATGTTAAAACATACTAAGGTCAAGCTAGATACTAGATATGTAGAAAAATTCTTGATGATTGAAGATGGTATTGTCAACTCAATTATTCTTGATCATTGCGTTCGGAAGGCTGCTCAACCTCACAGCCGCTCCGCACGCACACGACGCGGCTGCCGACACTCACACACACTGGAAAATTTGAAAAATTTATTTTCCCGCCGATTTCAGTGTGTGTTAGTGTCGGCAGCCGCGTCGTGTGCGTGCGGAGCGGCTGTGAGGTTGAGCAGCCTTCCGAACGCAATGATCAAGAATAATTGCGTTGACAATATAAGATGTGGAATAGTTAATGCTGTTAAAAGATACACAAAAGCTAATAAGAAATACACTCCGAAGTTCAATCCAAAAGAATTATCCAACTTCCTTTTATATTTAGATGCTAATAATCTTTATGGTTCGGCAATGAAACAAAAATTACCTCGTAGTAACTTTGTTTTCGAAAAACAAAATCAACTTAGTATTTTAAATATTTCGATGGATGAAGTAAGCAAAGTAGAGATTCAAAGATACATTGAAAATCTTAATAGACAAGGAAAAGGATGTATCCTAGAAGTTGACCTAGAATATCCAAATGAGTTGCATCAAAAGCATAATGAGTTTCCACTTTGTCCTGAAATAAGAAACTTTGGGAATAATATTAAGAAGTTGTGTAACACTTTGGAAAATAAAAATAATTATGTTATTCATTATCAAAATCTGCTACAAGCTCTTGAACTTGGAATGAAATTGAAGAAAATCAAGAGAATTCTGACATTTGATGAATCTAATTGGCTTGCTTCTTACATTGATATAAATACCAACCTTCGTAAAAAAGCTAAAAATGATTTTGAAAAGGATTTCTTCAAACTTATGAATAATTCCGTTTTTGGTAAGACGATGGAGAATGTTCGCAATAGAGTTGATGTGAAATTAATATTTTCTGGTGAAACTGAATTAATGAAAAATGGAGAAACTCATTACATTTCGAAGAAGGATAGAATACCAAAGTTAGCTAAGAAACCTAACTTCAATAGGAATATAATAATAAACAAAGAATTAAATCTTGTTGAAATGGCTAAAACAAAAATAGTTCTTGATAAGCCTATTTATGTTGGATTTGCTATCCTAGAGCTTAGTAAATGGTTGATGTATGATTTTCATTATAATATTATGAAGAAAAAATATGGAGATAATCTAAAATTGTGTTATCAGGACACAGATTCTCTTATTTATGAAATTATTACTTCCGATTTATACGAAGATATTCAAAATGATCAAAAGATAAAAGAATATTTTGACTTCAGTGAATATCCACCCTGCCATCCCCCAATGTTGAAAATAAAAAAGTTGTTGGCAAATTCAAAGATGAATTAAATGGTTTAATAATGGAAGAACTTGTAGCCTTGAAACCCAAACAATATGCATATAAAATTGCTGAAGAAACACGTGAAAGCTTAAAAGATTATTACAAAAAAAAGAATTCAGGAAGAAAAAGAAAATCCTAAACTTTCAAAGGTACCCAAACCTGGAGAAGAGAATAAAAAGAGTAAAGGAATAAAGAAAAATGTTGTAAAATCATTGAATGTTGAAGATTTTAGAAAAAGTCTATTCAATAAAACTATTGTTAGAAAGAAACAATATTGTATTCGAAGTATCAAGCAACAGCCCGATTTTTATATATTTTTTGGTATTTGTTTGTTATATACGTGGAATACCATGCTACAAACATTGTCTGAAAATTTCAGCCAAATTGATTAACATTGTGAAAAGTTATGGTCCAAAAACCCATGCGGCATAAGATTATGGCCGGTACTGTATATACTCAAGAACAGGAGAAAGTTGTGTTTGACAATGAAGATACTGCAGCAAAATTACTGCATTTCAAGAGGAATTATAATTCCTAATTCATATGATACAAATGCTTATGGATTCAATCCCTCTTACTTCGTTAAATAAGAGAAAGAATTGAATGTGTAAATGTGGAATGTTCTAGTAACTTTAGAAGAAGTAAACAGTAATAACCACAGTGATGAGTTCCAAATTCTTGAATTTGGAATGTGGAGAGTTTTATTTTATCTTTATCTTTTTCACCTTCTAATCCAAAGGAATCAAAGTAATAAATCTCCTTATTGTTCTTGGAATAATAGACCCAATGAGTTCCTTTATTGTTTGAAGAATCTAAATTTATAATACCCACTTCAATTTCTTTAATTCCTTGTGGTGGTAAAGTATCTCGCATGAAGACTCCACGGAAATTCTTGATTCCTAGCTTTTCTACTAATTCTAAGAGATCAAAGTTAGTAAGAGGCTTTAAGTTTGGTTGGAATTTCATTTTATTAGACTGAATTTTTATTCAAAATTGTTAGCGCAACATTTCGACCATTTCGACCACTGATTTCGACCACATTTTTAGAGTAGCGCATTTCGACATTTTGGCCATTTTTGAAAATTGTTTAAAATGACACATTTTCGAAGAGTTAAGACACAAAATCAATGAAAATAAGCCTTGGCTTAAAAATGCGAAAATTGAGGATGGGCGAAAAGGTGCGCTAGAACGGCATATTATCTATTATTTCATTCCAAATCTGTTTTTAAAATGTTCTAAAACCACCTAGAAGCCGAGAAAATGCGCCTCAAAACAATGACCTAGAAAAAGTGGGCCAAACTTTTTCCTATGAGCTTTTTTCGTGTTTCGTTAATAAATAGTTATGCAGAATGATTATATTATTCCTTTTTCCATTTTAATTAATTTTTAAAATTTTTTTTTGAGGATTTTTCATGCCTGCGGACTAGTTTTCGCCGGTGGCCCCTTTTTCTAGGCGTTTTCTCGGCTTCTAGGTGGTTTTAGAAAATTTTAAAAACAGATTTGGAATGAGGCTGAAGTCTATTTTCATCAAAGATGCATTCATTATATCCGCAAAGTCCTCCTTTAAAGGTACCCAACTATGGTTTTAACATTTTCGAAATTACAACAAATGAAGAGTGATATTGAAATAATAATCAGATGTTCACGTTGCTTTTCCGCGCGCAAATAAATAAATAAATAAATAAATGTTTATTAAAATATCAAAATTCGAGCCATTGGTTTAAAGAAGTTTTAGAGTCACCCTTACTAGGATCATAAATCAGTATGCCACCACTCATTGCCACAAAACTATACATCGAGAATAGTCATGTTATACAAGCGATTAATAATCTGATAATAATCTGTAACAAATGACAGAGAAATAAGGTAAAAGACATGGTCATGAGCGGCACCTTTGACACTAAAAAGATGCATTTTTTCATTCTGGCGAAGGGAAACATCTCTGCACCAATATTTTATGATAACGAAGGGTGTTGCGTAACACGTACGTTCGTCTCGCGCGCGCCGCACCAGATGAATAACTTTTTTTGTACTACAAAATTAGATCGTTTTCCACAAAAAAGGATGGTATTGGGAAAAGAGATAATCACGAAAAATGATACAGCAGCCCAAATGTTATTCATAAGAGTGTTATGTTTATGTTTGCAAATGATTTAAATGATGGATTCCTGCAGTGAGGTCGTCCGGACAAAACAAATAATCTTCATGAATCTGATCTCTTTTCCTCGAGACCGATGAAACGAACGCAACATGTTTCAAGAAGGTTTATGCTAATTTTCAAGGATGAACAACTCTTTCTTGAATTTTTGGTAAATACTGTGTTTGAGACCGCTGGTGAAAGTTATGGTCGTTTAGAACAGAACAGGTGTGGGAATACGATTTCTAATGTTTGATATTATCCCACCTTTGGCTGCTTGTTTATAAGGGTTTTCGAAACTTCTTTTTGGTAAACAAGTTTCCAAAAGTTTTGCTTTACAAAAAGCATCACACTTGCAAAAAAACTGTACACAACATTAGAAACAAAATCAAAAAATAGGACATCGGGAAGATAATTAAATGAGTTTAAAAGCGAAAGAATGCCATAATTATATGATAAATGACCTGCAGACATAAGAAACAAGAGTGGTAGGCTGTCAAATTGAATTCTTATAGAGCAAAAAAGTTGGCATCAAGTTTTCAGAATTATTTAGGCTGGTTTCACTTAATTACAGTATCATAGATAACCGTGAGTACTCCACGCAGCTAAAAATTCTCAAGAATGCTTATTTGAACGGGGGACTGAGAATTTTTTGAGAATTTATATTCTTTGTCCTCGTTTTTTATTCCTTGCTTTATTTTTGGTTCAAAAGCTTAATTTTGAGCAAAACGGTCCTTCAAAAACCGGAAAAAGGGGTGGTGGCACCTCCCGTTTTGCACTGACACCACCTGTTTTCTGCACTTTTCCGGGAGCTGTTTTGGACCCACGGGAGCCCGAAAAACATTTTTTTTGACAAATTCATCAATAATAGATGTTTCTGAATAGATTAAAACAAAAATTGAAAATCAATAAACAAACACTTTAAATTATTGTTTTTAAAAAAAGGCATGTCACAATATTCACGTTTGTCCCTCAAATTCCTATTCTCAAAACAGTTACTGTAAATAAATTTCTACCCATTAATACAACAACTCTCTTGATTCCTCAAGTGTCGACTCCTTTTTGAGCACATTACCTCTTTTTGAGTGCCTGTATATTTAGTTCATCAAAAATCGCTTTTGCCGCCACACTAATGTTATTCATTTTTGACTGAATATGGTAGGAAGGCAAGTACTTGACAGTCATTTCTACTAGGTGTTTGTTTGTTTTGCGATTTTTCATCAAAGGAACGGTTGGAATTTTTTGAGGTTTTTTATGGTGAAGAGCTCTACGTGACTTCCTATCGTCAGTTTCAATTTTCATTTCCATCCGGGAAAATTAGATCCTCCATTCGGCTACGAAGCTCCAAGAAAATTCACTTAAATTGAATACCATCACAGCGGGATTTGCAAATTTTAAGATAATATGAAAGAGTGGGAATTACAATTTAAAAAATAAAGAATCTTGAAATTTTTTGAACGCTGTAGAAAATATCGATTTTTAGAAAAATTATAAAAATTTTCGGTTTCATATTTTTAGGCTAAACTAGCGATGAAGCTGGGGCAGAGGTTTTAATTTATCATTTAGCTATTTTTCTTCGAGAACCAAATTCTGTTTTCTTTTTTTTCGAAAAACAATCTGTTTCGATAATAATGATTCATAAAAATTTTTAGATTCAAACGACCTTCTGAAAATGGGTTTTTAAAAACCCTATGAACCATAAAATATACTCGACAATTTTCCTGCCACCTATTGTTTTAAAGACCTATTCGAACCAAAGTTATTCATTCAGACAGGTGGAATCTCTCAGCAGGCGGTATAAACTATTAAGAAATCCTTTTTTTTCACCTGCTTGTGTCTTTTTGGATTTCATTTTTCCTCCCTTCTTGTTTCGAACATTTCTTTCAAATTTTCCTCTAATGTTTGTTTAACTTTCTGTTCAATTTATAACACAAAATATCTGACCTTTACATCAAGAAATATATATATTTTTTTCGTTGTTTTTCACACAAAGAAGTTCAGTTTTGTAACAAAAAAGGACGATGACTTTTTCAGAAGGTCGTTTGAATCTAAAAATTTTTATGAATCATTATTATCGAAACAGATTGTTTTTCGAAAAAAGAAAACAGAATTTGGTTCTCGAAGAAAAATAGCTAAATGATAAATTAAAACCTCTGCCCCAGCTTCATCGCTAGTTTAGCCTAAAAATATGAAACCGAAAATTTTTATAATTTTTCTAAAAATCGATATTTTCTACAGCGTTCAAAAAATTTCAAGATTCTTTATTTTTTAAATTGTAATTCCCACTCTTTCATATTATCTTAAAATTTGCAAATCCCGCTGTGATGGTATTCAATTTAAGTGAATTTTCTTGGAGCTTCGTAGCCGAATGGAGGATCTAATTTTCCCGGATGGAAATGAAAATTGAAACTGACGATAGGAAGTCACGTAGAGCTCTTCACCATAAAAAACCTCAAAAAATTCCAACCGTTCCTTTGATGAAAAATCGCAAAACAAACAAACACCTAGTAGAAAAGACTGTCAAGTACTTGCCTTCCTACCATATTCAGTCAAAAATGAATAACATTAGTGTGGCGGCAAAAGCGATTTTTGATGAACTAAATATACAGGCACTCAAAAAGAGGTAATGTGCTCAAAAAGGAGTCGACACTTGAGGAATCAAGAGAGTTGTTGTATTAATGGGTAGAAATTTATTTACAGTAACTGTTTTGAGAATAGGAATTTGAGGGACAAACGTGAATATTGTGACATGCCTTTTTTTAAAAACAATAATTTAAAGTGTTTGTTTATTGATTTTCAATTTTTGTTTTAATCTATTCAGAAACATCTATTATTGATGAATTTGTCAAAAAAAATGTTTTTCGGGCTCCCGTGGGTCCAAAACAGCTCCCGGAAAAGTGCAGAAAACAGGTGGTGTCAGTGCAAAACGGGAGGTGCCACCACCCCTTTTTCCGGTTTTTGAAGGACCGTTTTGCTCAAAATTAAGCTTTTGAACTGAATTTTTTTGTTGATTCCGTTAATAATAGGTGATTCTGAGTCGATTAAAACAAAAATTGAAAATCAGTAAACAGACACTTTAAAAATTAAAAATACTCCAATGATCCAATAATATTCAAAGGAGGCTAAAAACTTATAAAATTAAATGCGGAACAGGGATATTCAGCGAGAGGCAGGCTCACCCTCTAGAAAAGAGCCGAACATTTGAAAGTAAAAAGATGAAAAAAGTAAAAACAAAGCCTTTTCCTAGTTCAAATTTCGGCGTGTTGGGTTTTATACCCTGTTTGAAGTGGATCGCAAACTGTTTCGCATTTTCTCTTAGGTAAGCAATACCTCCTCCCCCTTCCTTATTTCGATCTTGACAACCAAAAGAAAAGAATACGAACAAGAAGAAGAAGAATAACCAAGAACAATACATATATATATAAGTACAACCATGCAAAAGAAAAAATGGTGTATTTATGATTTTCACTTCATAACAATAGAGGTTCAAAAATGAACATAATTGGAAATTGTTCTGTTAAAGATAGCGTCTTACAATTTTTCATATTTTTCATAGAGTCAGAATTGAGGTGAAAATTTTTAAAAAAGATTGTTGAATACATAAAAGTTCGACTTGCAAACTGTTTTCAAATGCAAAAAAAACTTGTACAAAACAATGTTTGTTTTGATTAATGAAGCATGACCTAATATGAGCAAAGACATCGAAAAGAACAAGAAACCCAAACATGGTGTTTGAATAAGCCAGATGCTTATCTCTTTGCCTCAATTTTGGCAATTAAAGAATACAAAATGCTACTCTTTCCAAAACCTTCGAAGAGGAAAAGAAAGACTTTTAGAAATTCCCTCGATGGTTAAATGAGTGATGAATGATGGATTGGAATCGAAATGAATGTTCCCGTTTGACAAATTCTTCGATATAATGGGCGAGGTTTATGGAAAAGTCTTGAAATATCATCGATTTTGGCATAAAAATTGCTGGTAGTACACTGTCTTTAAAAAGATAGCAACGAGTTGTACACTGTCTGTAAATTCCTAAGTAACACACTGCAGTATTCTGTTCAGAAAGCAGCAATTTTTCACTCGAAAATGTCCAAATTCTACAAAAATATGCGTTCGACAAATCCGCTGATCATAACCATTTTCATAGCTTTTCTTTTTTTTTTGCAATTACCAAGGTTATTTTGACCTAAACGAACAATACTTACAACCTCATCTAAATCCCCCATAAATAGGCAGACAGTCGATAAATGATATGATCGAATTAAATGAGGTGTCATTGGCAAAAAGGAGAAAAAAGACGAATTTTATTGGGGTCTAAATGGTTTTTTTTGAAAATTACGGTGATAAAATTATCATTTCGAACTGGTACAATTGCCTCGCTTATTATTATTTTTTATTAAAAGTGAAAGAGCAACTGTTCCTCAAAAAGCAATAAAAAACCATAAAGCACAATTATCGATGTGTTTACAACTCCCCAATGAATTTACAACTCCCCAATGAATGCTAATAGTAATAATTGACAATAATGCGTTTGAGCCACTAATAAAATGTCAAGCCGCCGCCGATGACAATCCAACAGGATACAGGGTGACAATTAATTATGGGAACACACTCAATTCATCATAAAAATCGAACGAACAAATTTATTGAGATGAAATGTTTTATTCAAGAAGGAAAAAGGTCTGACAACAACATATTACAAAAGATATTCGAAAGCCCCTCCATTTTCTTTTCTACGAGCCTTCAAGCGCTTCGAGATACTTGCGATGGTGGCCGCAGGGTAGTCGGTGGTAATTGTGTCCCAGGCATGAACTAATGCCGTTTTCAAGATCTGAATCGATGTCACGCGGCTTCTCTCGATTCTGCTCTCCAAACTGATCAGAAGAAATAATCCAATGGATTCAAATTCGGCGAGTAAGAGGCCATAAATCCTTGGTTCATCCTTCAGGAATTTCATGCTTGATGAGCGTCATTGTAGGTTTTGCATCATGAGCGGTCGCCCAGTCCTGTTTTAATGTTCATTGTCCTCCGGAAAAGTGAGAATTAGTCCAAGCAATCAAGGCATTCTGGCGATAGTGTTGACCATCAATTTTGACTCCTTTCTCGACAAAAACCAGATCTGACGTGCCAGTGACTGCAGTCCAAATCATCACACTGGCCGGAAAATGCGATTTTTTGTTTGTAATGGCCATCGAAAATTTGGTCATGCTTTTTGGCAACAGTTTACGGTCATTTTGAGAATTTTGGTAGCCTTCCAGAGAAAACACTCAGGGGAATAACGGCTCGTAAACGGCTCGCGTGCCTCCAAAAAGCGGCTCGCGTGCCGATTACAAGCCGCCGAGGCACGCGTGCCGATTACGAGCCGAAGTGGCGGCACGCGAGCCGTTTGATGCCGATAATTCCCTGAGCAGCGTCTCATCACTGAAGACGTCTCATTTGAGATCATTCACCGCTGCCCACTGGAGTAGTCGTCGTGCTCTTATGTACCGATTTTCTTCCGCTTTAAAATTCAGGTATTGACTTTTGGAAATCTTGAATGGTACGATATTCAAGTTTTTTTTGACACATTCCGGACTTTTTCTTGGCTGGCGTTGAGCTGCATCGCCATCTTTTTCATGGATTGCCGATTTTCACGATTGATTTATTTTTATTTTTATTTTTTTTTTTTTATTTATTCGAAACATCATACTATAATACAGAAAAGAAATAACCGATCAAAAGAAAATGGACATGTATCGAGTGCTTAGAGATAAAGAGACCCGCAAGAGTAATTTATCAATTTAAAGATTAGGAAGATAATATGTAATGGTTTTTAAACAAAAGAAGAAAGAGAAAACTAAATGGGTTGAAAGAAAAAAAAATGAGCGAAAAAGAAACAAAATGATAAAAGTAAGGATGGTGCAAGTGAGGATTATTTGACACGATTTGAAAATTGGGATATATTATTTTTTATATAAGAGAAAGGTAGAGATAAATCAAAGAGATGGCAGATTTGGTTCCATTTGGGGACAATATTATCATAAAATGAGTGGCAATGCTTTTTGATGAGAATAAGGTTATTTGGGTGCCTAGGGGAGGGAGATAACTTACAAAATAGGTAAAAAGAGGGTTGGTGAGTATTAAATTTGATGCATTTGGCGATGTGACATAAAGAGAAAATGAGAATTCTAGAGGAAATATTAACAATATTTAATTGTTCCAAACGATTTTTATAAGAAGAATACTTTAAATTACATCTACAAAAAATGATTTTGGTGAAGTTTCTGAGTGGTGATTCAAGTTGGGTAATAAGTTTTTTGGAAAGTGATGAGTAGTATACTTCACAACAGTAGTCTAAAATGGGCATAACATACATTTTATAGATAAGGATATATTTGGAAACATCTTGAAAGTGGTAACATTTTAATATTTGTGATACTCTGAGTTTGGCGATATTTACAATATAACTGATATGGTAAGTAAATTTGAGTTTACAATCAACGTAGACACCAAGATCTCTGGTATAGCTTACACTTTTGATGACAGTATTGTTGGCAGTATAACGAGTATGAGGATTTGAAGGACCACAGTGAAGTACAAATGATTTGGAAGGAGCGAGGGACATTTTATGTTTAGAAGACCATAGACAAATTGATCCTCTTCTTGATCTTATTTCTCAGCTCCGGAGAGTTCAACGTCGGTTTCCTTACTCTCCCGGGTTTGTCAGACCCGGTATTTCGTTTTTTTGCCGGGTCACTAAGCTACGATGCACTTTCAATTATTTAGATATCATCGAATTGCGCTGTCAAAATGCAGGCTAAACGCCAAATTTTGGTACTCTCCGCACTTCATCTCATAATTACCTAAAAAATACAAATGATGATGAGCGATCAGTTTTAAAACAAAGAAAAACATTTTAAAAAACTATTATGAAAAGAAAAATCAAGAAAAACACTGCAGTAATCCGCTCACGGTGAAGTGCGTTTGGTTCCCATAATTAATTGTCACCCTGTATTGTCTAATAAATCTCGAAATTTATTGGGCTTTTTCTTTCTTAGAGAGGGAGGGAGGGAAAATGGCCATCTTGAATCTTTTCAATCATTATGTCACACTTAGATGAGATTCGATGCGTCAGGCGGAAATTATTGGTTCTAAAAAGGCAAGAGAGAAAGCATAAACATTTGGCTTGTCAATTTGAAAGTCTATAAAATGTGAAATAGAGTGCAATAACAATTAATGGTTCAGATTTGGGATCTTTTTCGAATTTTTTCTGTGAAGAACTCTAAAGACAGGATGCCGGGATGCCACTTACTTTTCACCTTAACAGAATCTCATTTAAAATTGTTAATATCATCCTCAAAAACATAACACATGTTTTTTTTTTAAATAATTTGCACATCCTTGCACTGTCTTTAACAAAAATATTGAAAATAAAAGTTGCATCGACCGGGAATCGAACTCGCGCCGCCCGCGTGGCAGGCGAGCATTCTACCACTGAACAACCGATGCTTGTGAGAATTGATATAAAAAGAAACGACAAGATAGACAGAAAGAAATATGTCGATAGATAAGCATCGGAACAACTTCCGATTTATTGGGTAAACATTCAATAAATAGAACAATTTTAATAAGGAAGCGAAGCTGGCGAACAAGGAATTAAATAGTATTCTAATATTTAACCTTGGTTGACCAAGTTTCGGGTCTAACTACTAATATCATTCCCCTCTTCTTTTCTCATTCCCTTCTTCTTTTCATTCCCCTCTTCTTTTCTCATTCCCCTCTTCTTTTCTCATTCCCCTCTTCTTTTCACAGCGCGGCAAAGTGTACGCTTCCCCCCTTTTCTCCACGACAGGTAGCCATCGAACACAACGTTATACAACGCTTCTCTGTGCTTCTCTGCGCTTCGCGCACACACACACTCTCTCTATGAAAAAACGCAACAGCCTAGTGGTCTCGTTGTGTGTTCGCGGTAAGAAAGCTGTTGGATCGGTTCCCCTTGAATAATTAAATTGAACTATACATTTTGCTTTTTCTTTTCTGAGATAATGTGGAGTATGAAAATTTTCTCGTGACGTCCTAGCTCGTCTCCACCCAAAACTAGTAAAAAACGAAAGGATGATGATTTGCAACAACCTGATTTTGTACCATTTGCACATTTCAAAGCAGTTAAAGACCGTCTGGCAGCCCTAGAGCAATTGGTCAAAGATTTCATACCTGATATATCTACCAAAGTGGATTTGCTTCTTAAAGGCAGCTTGTCAGTTAACACGATCCAAAATCTAGGCGAAAATTCAAAATTCGAATGGGAGCCCAGGTGGTCCAAAGAACAAACCAATATGTAGCCAAATTCAAATAATTGTGTTTCGCGCCAATGCCGACCGCGTTGCACGGACACCGACCGCGTCGCACGGACACGCGGCAATTCAAAATTTTATTTTTTCAACTTTGAACCGCTACTGTGACTCGTGTATTTATCGGTGTGATTTCGCATAAATTGCATTGTACTAATTAGAGTACGCTCTAATTTTTGAAACTAAAACCAGGTAGGGTCAAATTAACTGAACAGCTGTCTTTAAGTCAACGGGTGCTGTTGATATCCAACCAATGACGAATGAGGTTCAACGCCTGCTCCTCCTTCTGGTGAAGGCAAACCGTCTTATGCTGCAATTGTCATTGGTGGTGCTGTGTCCAGATCTCAAGATGTTGTTGAAATGATTGGAAAGAATAAATTCGCTGTGATAGAGAAACTCCAGGACTCAAAGGATGAATCGCAGATTGATAAGGATAAGTTACTAATTTCCAAGTTATGCAAAACCATAAATATCTCTCCTGCTGTTTCTTTCTGCAGAATACGTTCCAAAAGACCATCTCGCCCACTCAAAGTAGAATTTAGTGATGAAAACAATCGCGATATGTTTATCCGAAATTTTGTCAAAACCATGAAGTCAGGTGAATTTGCTGACGACAACGCCAATCGTCCTCGTGCTAGACGTGACTTGACGATTGATGAACTCAAAATGTTGAAAGCAAATAGGAAATTTGCATATGATGAGAATAAGAAGGTAAACTGTGTCCGGTTCTACATCCATGATATTCATATTCGTGAGCATTCCTCCCCTCGTCCTTTTTCCAATACTCTAAACGACCCCCCAAATCAATAGTTTCCAAGGTTAATCTTAATACTAGTTCCAGTTATAGTTTATTTAATTGTATACTTGCAAATGTTAGAAGTATTGCCTCTAGTAGTCTTATCCATATGTTATATGATGAAATTAATTCCTTAAATATCAATTTAGCTTTTTTAACTGAAACTTTTTTATCCAACTCATGCCCCGATTCTCTGTTTACCCACAACCTTTATCAAATATTTAGATTTGATCGTTTATCTGAATTCTCTAAAAAATCCTGTGGTGGTGTGGCTATAGTAGCCAGCAAATCTTTAAATTGTATTGAAATTGACACTAACATTGATATTCATTATAAAAAGCACCTTTGTGAAGTATTGTGTATTGATGTTTTCCCTGATTTAAAATCCAAATATCGTTTCTTTCTTGTTTATAGGCCCCCTCATCTCAGAAACATAAATACTGCAGCTCTTATTGTACATTTAAACAGTTATCTTTCTAATGACTCTCCCAACATTGTTCTGGGTGATTTTAATCTTCCAAAAATTAATTGGTCCAATTGTTCTACTAATTGTGATGCCTTATCTGCTTTTTCCTGCTCAAATGGCCTTACTCAAATTGTCGATTTTCCTACACGCCATGGTAACAACTCTTCAAATATCCTAGATCTCATGTTCTCTGACCCGTCACATCTTTCAAATGTTAAATCCTCACTTCCCCTCCAGTGTAATTATTAGTAAAGTTCCTTTCATTAGAGATTTGGGTGTTATTATCGATTCCAGCCTTAAATTTACCTATCACATCAATCATATTGTTAATTTAGCTAATCTTACTAGGAAAGGCATTTTAACATAAAATCGAAATTTGTTTTTGAGACCTAATGTAAATGAAAGGTCTTGACTGATATAGTAACTGACCAATATTTGACGATCCACTTTTACCGTATTCCTGAGATATGGTCTCCGATGTAAAGTGTACTTTTAAACGCGCTCGCAAAAAATGAGATATTTTTCAAAACATCATAACTTTTGAAGACATGAACCAAATTTTACGTGTTATAGCTCATTTAATAGAGATCATTATTGGCTATAATACTATAATTAACAACTATTTGTAAAAATTAGTTTTAAGTGCATAAATATTGCAAAAACCAAAAATTGTCAGCATTGAATATGGCGAACCACTATGTCAAACATTTTTTGCAAGCCTGGTTTTATGATTTTCGAATTCTACGGGCTGAGTTACGTATAAAAATGCTAATTTGGATATAGGTATCCGTTAACTTACAAAAGTTACAATGCAAAATAACGGGTTTTTTGGTACCATAGCTATTTCATGTGGAACTTGATCAGTTTTTAGAGCTGAAAAATAATTTCTATTCAACAAAATACTGAAAAAAATTATTTTCGATGGTTTTCACCTTTACACTTTTGATTTTATTCCTTATAAACACTTGCAATAGTCACAGAAGGTGAAGTTAGAAATTGCGTTGAATTTTTCCCAATTCAAAGTTTGAAGAGCCATAACTTGGTTCAATATCGATAATAATGGCTAAAAATTTGAAATTTTAATAATAACATCACTCTTAGTTAATATAACCAATTTTCGCAAGTTTGGTAGAAATTTTCTGAAACGCATATTTTTCGTCCCGAAACAACTTCTAGAAAAAAAATTTTTTTTGAGCCAAAAATTCTTAATTTTGTTACATTTATTAAGAGTGATGTTATTATTAAAATTTCAAATTTTTAGTCATTATTATCGATATTGAACCAAGTTATGGCTCTTCAAACTTTGAATTGGGAAAAATTCAACGCAATTTCTAACTTCACCTTCTGTGACTATTGCAAGTGTTTATAAGGAATAAAATCGAAAGTGTAAAGGTGAAAACCATCGAAAATAATTTTTTTCAGTATTTTGTTGAATAGAAATTATTTTTCAGCTCTAAAAACTAATCAAGTTCCACATGAAATAGCTATGGTACCAAAAAATCCGTTATTTTGCATTGTAACTTTTGTAAGTTAACGGATACCTATATCCAAATTAGCATTTTTATACGTAACTCAGCCCGTAGAATTCGAAAATCATAAAACCAGGCTTGCAAAAAATGTTTGACATAGTGGTTCGCCATATTCAATGCTGACAATTTTTGGTTTTTGCAATATTTATGCACTTAAAACTAATTTTTTACAAATATTTGTTAATTACAGTTTTATAGCCAATAATGTTCTCTATTAAATGAGCTATAACGCGTAAAATTTGGTTCATGTCTTCAAAAGTTATGATGTTTTGAAAAATATCTCATTTTTTGCGAGCGCGTTTAAAAGTACACTTTACATCGGAGACCATATCTCAGGAATACGGTAAAAGTGGATCGTCAAATTTTGGTCAGTTACTATATCAGTCAAGACCTTTCATTTACAATAGGTCTCAATCAAGTTTCAATTTTATGTTAAAATGCCTTTCCTAGTTAGGGTTTCTCAAATTTTAAAATGTTACCACTTTCTTGATGTCTCCAAATATATCCGTATTTTCAATATTTATGTTCTACCTTTAATTGATTATTGTTGTGAAGTCTTCATTTCGTCACTTACATCCTCACTTCTCCATAACTTGATGAGCCATTAAGAAAATTCACTAAAATAATTTTTACTCGTTGTAATATATCTTATTCTTCCTATGAAAATCGAGTATATCAACTCAATATCATTAAAACCTCCCATAGGATCCTTAATTTCTCTCTGTCATATTGCAAAATGCCTTAAATGCTTAACTCACCAGCTTCTTTTTACGAATTTTGCAGACTAACCAAATCATCCAGAAATCCAAATAGGCTCATTCTCACTAAAAAATCATGCCATTCTTTTTATGATAAAATTGTTCCTGAATGGAATAAAATTTCCCACCTTATTGATATTAGTCTCCCATATCCAATTGTTAAAAAATGTATACTTTCAACATCCAAAAACTTTGTATAAATCCTTACCCTATTCATCTCATTTTCTACTGGCCTTATACTCTTGCGGGTATATCGGTCTTTATTACATTCAATTGCTTGTACCCTATTCCTCCGGTTTTTTTCCTTTTTATGTTTTGTTTCTTTTTCTGATTGAATAAATAAATAAATATAACAACGTTTGGTAAACCCTTTCAAATAAAAAACACATACAAATCGAATCATCGGCTTATCCTTCTCAAAAAGAGAAAATAGACCCAAACCATTTGTATTTATTATCTGGTTGAAATGACTGGGGTTCCGCGAAAAAATTCCTTTTTTTTCGGCCTTATCTTCTCCCATCTGCCAAAAGGATCTCACCAGATTACTGTAGTTAATAAATGAAGATTAATGGGCTGGTTGTCGTATGTGGCCCGGAATCTGTGCTCGCGCATGATAATTATTATCTAATTTTACAATCCTCCTCCGTGTAAAGGACACATCTTGTCTAAACTAAACTCTCTTAGAAAACCAAAAAGATTCATCTTCATTTATTTGAAGAAAACTGACGAGGTGAGATGGCACAAACCCTCACACATACACACAAAGAACCATTTTCGCATTCACCGGAATCTATTACCCTTTTTTGAAAAACAACAACAAAAGTAAATGATACGAAAGCAAACATTGTCGAAAATCTGACGAAAAGACAGCAAAAAAGCAGTCAAAAAAGGTGTCGGATTTTCTTTTATGGGTGGTCCTTTATTATTATTGGTTTTGTTATTTGAGAGGGATGGGTGAGATGTATTATTATTATTATGTTTTATGTATATTTGAAAACAATACGATGCCGAGAAAAGCGAGAGCTTCTCGTTTTTTGTTCAAATACTGATGTGGGAGGGAAAAAAGGGTTCTGAACCAAAAAAAAAAGTTATTTTTTAATGGAATTTTTTGGAACACCCTTAAAACGCGCTTTTTTCTAACTAGCCAGCGTCTTTTGGAAGATTTTACGCGTATTATATAATTTTTCACGACATTGCTAAATAGATCTGAAATCCAATTTTAAAAATAGTGAAAAAATTAGGAAAAAAGTAAAAATTCCAATAATGACCACCCGGGATCGAACTTGGGTACCACTTTAGTGGACTTACGTTTTTGAGACCAAAGTTCGATTCCGGGTGCCTTTATTTTCGCATTTCTATTCCTTTTTGCAAATTTTTTCCCTATCGTTTAGGTATGAAATTGTATAAAATTGAATTTCACATTGATTAGGCCAGGTTATAAACCTGCGTATAGTCCTCTTTTAAAGAAAGTATTTCGTCTAGCCCTTCTCATGTCCAGTTGAAAAAAAGGGTGCATTGGAAATCTCGCCCCTTGTGTAAAAAAAATAGTAGGATTTATCTTTTTAAAAACTTATTATATATTATAGCAAATTATTCCTCAACATCTTCAGCTAATTCTGTCTTTATTTCAGACGTGGTGTTATTGCTCGCTTCACCAATAATATGAATCGCATCTTTGTAACACAAATCCCATAATTTCTTCAACTCTTCATCGTCCATCGGAAGACTGGAAAATATTTTATAATTAGTTGAATTTAAAATAATTAATAATTTCAAAATTTTCTCTACAATTAAAAAAAATTACCGTCTAATTCCATATCCTGCTGCTTTTTCTCCTGGATGCTCTTTTCCATAATGCGTTCTCATCTGCCGGACGTTTTGAGTCATATGTCCACAGAGGTGACATTTCAGTTGTTTTGTACCATTATGCATTAATGCGTGATCTACCAATCTCAATTTCCCATATTTCACTTTCCATGAATAAGTGTGGCCACATCCCTGAAAGAAGCGTTTAAAATTTTAACACTGATACATTGTAAACGCGCCCCACCCCCTTATTATAGCCCCCACCCTATTATAGCCCCCCACCCTATTATAGTAAATCATAAATAATGAAATTTCACTCCAGAAATAACACGCAAATATATTTTTTTGTAATTCGTTCATTTTTCTGTTTTAAGTTTCTGTAAATAGTCGGGCTATTGAAGTGGCAAAACCCTTTCTTTAATATTTTGAAAGCTAATTATCGCTTCAAACTTGAATCTTTAAAAAATGTACGTTTCAGAAATCGAATTCCCGGGTTCAATACCGAGGATGTTTTTAAAAAACATCTTCTTCCGATGGATGGTCAGACAACTAAACAAACTTTCCCCCTCTTATTAATAAGGATTTTGGGCGCTATTTTGAAATACACTCCGTAAGTATTTTCACCGGACGCCAAATTGTATAAATACTAACCGGATAACTACAATTAATCACATGTACCGCATTCGAATCTACATTATCGTATCGTCGTCGTTTCGTGGGAAATCTTGACGATGACTCTGACCTCGATAATTCAGGAACTTTTGAAGAGTTGGTGACATTTGGGAACATCATTTGAAACAGCTCATCTGTTAAAAATTTATTGAAAACAAATAATTAAATCAGACAACAAACCAGGTGGCTCTTCCTTAACCAAACTAATGTCAAAAGTCTCATTTGACGATCCCTCTGTATTTTTGTTAAAATTTGCAACAAGCTCGTTGAGCTGCTCATCGAGTGATAACCCGATCTGAAAAATACCATAACTCTACATGATTCATTGTGTAAATTTACTTTGGGTTCCACATTCGAAGTAGACGGAACATCTCCAGTGCTAAAATCTATAAAATTGAATTGGGATGAAATATATTTCAATACCTTTGAACATTTGCGTTCAATTCATTCATCAATGGAAAATTCTCGAATGTTTTCAGAGTTTGCCCAGATATGCTTTTAAACCCGTTCATTTGTAATGGACTGTTCGGAACTTTCGATTCGTCATCAACAGTTAATGAAAGAACATTTGCTAAGAATGGTGTGGGATGGCTCGTTCTTGGCATGCATACTTTTCTAGCAGTTTCAGCATTCTTTCTTCTTAAAATCGGGATTTCGTTTATGCAATATGATGGAATTAATGCTTCTTTCTGAAAATAAGTTTTTTTGGAATATGAAAATACGAGTCATGAGAAAAAGATTGACGATACGGTACTTTTTTCGAATCACATTTAAAAATATTGTTTTTAGGCTAAAATCTAAACTTCTTGATTCTAAATTAACCAATACCTGAATTTTAAATCAATTAGTATTCTTCACTCACCAAAATCTTTTCCAAATCAATTCCTCTGTCGCTCAATGATTTTCTATTTTCGCCATAAATATTTATTTGAATATAAGATTCATGTTTTAAATCATCGAAGGGCATTTTACAGGTTTCGAGAAATCTGGAAGGAAAACATTTTTTCTGAAAGTTGAAGGAAAATAAATTAACTGAAGAAAAACACTCATGCACTCATTCGACATAGCGGCGCTGCTTGCCACATAGTGAAAAATCAATAGGCAGACCAGCGGTGCTAACGAGAGACGCAGGCACCGAAAACCTGAATGGCGCTGCTAAGCAATGCATACAAATGATGAGAAACATCAACGACGATTTTTTGAAATTTCATAAAAATTAGATTTATTTTTCAGTACCGGATAAAAAACCTTGGAAATAATTTATAAATAGTGATACAACAGAAAAAATGGGGGCGATTTCAAATACAAAGAACATCCAAACACAAAATTAATCTTCACGGAGTGGCAAAGTCTTTTGCACAACTGGTTTTCCGGCTTCAGCGATGACCAAATGAATTTTGTCTCCAGTAGAGATCTCACGTTCGGCAGCTCCTCGGAAAGAATCTTTCATCAATGAAATAGCTCTCTCAATTGTCAATGGCTGTCGTTCATAGTCATCTGCGACGGTGACATTTCCGATTTGACAATCCAAAAATGGGATAATCATTGGTTCAGCGGCACCACTGGCAGAGTAGGCAAGACGTTCGATACATCCGATTGGATCGTAACTGAACACGGCACCTTTTCCGTTCTCATCGACTCCAGCAAGAATTGCTCCTGTGTAGTATGGGAAGAACCGGCGATAATAGAGATTTCTGGAGAGAAGCTCAGCACAAAGATCAACTGACATGTCAGCACGATAGTCGAATCGATATTTATGAAGACGTGATTGAAGGACTTTCTTGAGTTGCAGAACATCTCCATAAAATCCAGAAGTGGAGAGAATGATTGAGTCATTCCTGAGAAAAACTATACATTTCTTTATCTTTTGGGGGAAAAAACTTACAAAACATGGATTTTTTCGGCATCGCGAGAAAGAATGTTAATATCATTAAAAGTCATTCTTGTGTCACTGGCAATAATAGCAAAGTTATCACCAGAGATTGCACAAGTCGATCCTCCCTCCATCGAGTACGGATTCCAGCGTTGATGTTCAATCAAACGAGATGTTCTCCATTCTGGCGCAGCGGCGACTTCCTAAGACAAATTTTTTAAAGGAATTTTTTTTAAAGAATTGAAATACCCTCATAGCTTGTTTGAATGATGCCATTTCGGCCATTGGGCTAGGTGCAGCAGTTAAACCAGTGAAGCTCGACATATTCTGAAACCTAATTTAATTCGACAAAACTGTGAAAACGGCATAAAACGAGAAAAATAGAAAAAATCTGAATTTTTTGATGACAATGTTTGAAAAGATGTCGTAAATTTAAACACATTTTCCGCATTGTACCTTGCGTACATTTTCGTTGGCTACCGTAATTTTCCGCAAAATTCTGCAAACACAGATCGACATATGCATTTAAAATGACGATCAATAACCTTTATTTATTATTTATTTTCAAAACGTTTTTAAACACTATTTTCCAGTCATCATGTCGGAATTCACTGAAACCACGCTGACCGAAAAGCTCAGCCGTTTGACAAATCATGCAGATTCAATACAATCTCTGTCTGGCTGGCTACAAAAGAATTTTAAAAATCGTGAAATAATTATCAGAGTTTGGCTGAGGGTATGGTTTTCACACTCTGAAATTTTATAAGTGATGCATTTTTCAGATGATCAGAAAAGAAACAAAATCTTCTCAAGTTGTTAACATGCTTTACTTGGCCAATGATGTCGCGCAGAACACACGAAAGAGTTGTCCACACTTCAAAGAAGATTTTTTTCCAGCTTTGGAAAATGCTTTTCGTCATGTTTCAAAAGCTGATAAGCCGGACATTGAAAAAGCACTTCACAAATTAATCAAAGTTTGGAAAGATCGAGAAATATATTCAAATTCTCAAATCAAAAAATTGACCGAGATTATGAACACGAAGAAAATGGCTGCGAGTTTTCCAGCGCCGGCAGGACATGATCCGGTTAAGGTTTTATTTTAAATTGCCGTACTGATGCCTATAAATTTCATTCAGAACCCGAGAATCAGTCAATATATCGGCGAAGAAGTAACACGGAATGCTCAAGATTTCCTAAAATCTTTACAAAGGCTACAAAATCCGCCGAGTACTCATAGTAATGTCCGTGTGGTTTTATCAAATTTTCCGGAATCGATCTCGTGTCCGGAAAAGCTTCAAACAGTGCGAAGTTCGGAAGAAGCGAAGGCACTTTTGGCGAAAAATGATGAAGCATTGCCTTTGTTAGTGGATTATGTCAGCAAGTAAGTAACACTTGAATTCATGAGTAAGTTAAAAACGTTTTTGCTTCACAGATTGCAAGATGAAATACAAGAACGGGAACATTTCCAAAATATCCTAGATTGTTTCATTCAAAATGTTAAACTTAGTGTAGAAAATCATGAAAAACAGCTGAAGGAGGTGAAAAGAAAAGAAGATCGATTGAAATTGGATTTATTAGAGGTATAATCTCAAGAATTCAATATTCAAAAAAAAGTTGGTTTCAGGTTGAAAAATCATTCGATTCTCTTCCTGATCTCACTGCCGAAATGCCGATGGCTCAAACATCACTCCCAACGCTTGATAATTTGTTTGGATTGTAAAAAAATGCCCATGTATATCCCTTGAAACTTCCTCAACATGTTTTACTATCGCAAAACTAGAAACCTTCTAGATTACTCCATTTTTTCAGCGGGTTGATTATATATAAACTTTAAATTTTAAACATCATAATAAACTATTTATCACTTTAGAATTTACGCTGAATATTTGTTGGTATTCAAACCATTGGTAAAATATTTGACAGACTTAAAAATATCAAAAATAATAACTTTCCAGATGGGTATTCTTGAAAAAATTGCCGAAATTGAACATGAAATTTCGAGAACGCAAAAGAATAAAGCCACTGAGTATCACTTGGGATTGTTGAAGGTAAGGATTGAAAATTATAAAAAAAATCATTAATTTCTATTTAGGCGAAATTAGCAAAATACCGACAACAATTATTAGAACCGACTGGAAAAGGAGGTGGAAAAGGTGAAGGCTTTGATGTGATGAAAAGTGGAGATGCGAGAGTAGCGATGGTTTTTAAAACATTATTTTTAAATTAAAATATGCTGAAAAATTGTAGGTCGGGTTCCCTTCTGTCGGAAAATCAACACTTTTATCATCTATGACGTCAACACATTCAGAAGCTGCTGGTTACGAGTTCACAACTCTTACGTGTATTCCTGGTGTTATTTCCTACAATGTGAGTTGTTTTTCTACATAAAGACAATAAAATATTCCTTTAATTCCTTTCCTCAGCCTACATTTAATGAAAATCTTACAGGGGGCGAATATTCAATTGCTTGATCTACCTGGAATTATTGAAGGTGCCTCCCAAGGTAAAGGTAGAGGACGGCAAGTCATTTCTGTGGCAAAAACAGCAGATTTGATTCTTATGATGTTAGATGCTGGCAAAAGTGACCAGCAGAAAATGTTGCTGGAAAGAGAGTTGGAAGCGGTTGGTATTCGATTGAATAAGAAACCACCAAATATTTATGTGAAGCAGAAGAAGGTATTTTAGTAGCCCTTTTCTTGAGAAAACTGTTTTTTTTTAGGTCGGTGGAGTTAAATTCACAAATACCGTACCTTTAACCCATTGCAATGAGAAATTGATTATGACTGTCCTTCATGAGTACAAAATTTTCAATGCCGATGTTATTTTTAGAGAAAATTGCACGTGAGTCTCGTTCATTTTTTCTGATCCTGAAAATTTTAAGAATTCTTGCAGAATTGATGAGTTCATTGATGTAATCCAAGGAAATCGTGTTTATATGACATGTCTTTATGTTTACAACAAAATTGATCAGATTTCAATTGAGGAAATTGATCGGCTAGCCAGGTACTTTAATGTTTTAAATTATTATTTTACATTTTTCTTTTTGTATTTAGGCTACCACATCATATTGTTATTTCATGTGAGATGAATTTAAATATGGACTATCTGCTTGAAAAAATGTGGGAATATTTGGCACTTGTTCGGGTTTATACGAAAAAACCAGGAAATGCACCGGATCTCGGTAACGATTCTTGTTTCGAAACAAATTTTCAAAAAAACTTAATTTTAGGCCCGGAAGATGGAATTATTCTCAGAGGTGGCGCAACAATCGAGCATTGTTGTCATGCACTCCATCGAAGTATTGCTTCTCAGCTGAGATATGCAATCGTTTGGGGAACATCGACAAAATTCTCACCACAACGTGTCGGTTTACATCATAAATTGGATCATGAAGATGTTATTCAAATTGTTAAGAAATAGACAATTTTTAAACGTTTTTTGTTTAGTTTTGGAAGAGAAATGATGTAGTTCACGTATTTTCATTTCTGTTGTTGCCTGCTTTTCTTCCTTCTTTTTTTTTGTTTATTTATATCCGGGTGACAGTTTGTTTCTAATTGTTTTCACCCGAATGAATTTTTTCTTTCGTTGTTTTTTTTTGTTTAAATACTGCTAAAATGGGATTTTTCGATCCTATGTTATATTTTTGATAACTGTTTCCTGAAAATATTCTGCATTTTTGTACTTAGAATTTCAGATGAAAATCTTATGCTTATTAATATTAGGCATCAGTTTTGTGAGTTGTCAGAAGAAGATGCAGAAAAATAAAGTGAGTTTTTAAAAGGAAGGTTTCGAAAAAAAAAAATGATAGAGCTGCAGAAAAGAATTTTTGAAAATTTAAAAAAAACCATAAATTTTTTATGGTTTCCAATAATGATGAATGTGAAGATATTTTACTGGATTTTTAGTATTTTAAGATGTTCTTCTTATAAATAATTAGTTAAGGTAAGCATTTCTCGTTTTAATTATGAAAGTCTAATTATATAATTGTAATGAATTTCACTAGTTTCTACCTTTTTAAAGTTCCAAAGCGTGCTGTTCATAGTAGAATTCAATATTTCAGTTTGTTGGAGCATATGAAATAACTGAAGAATGTGCAGCGAAAAGCTCTATAAAGCTAGTGAAGCTCGTTTTCTACGAATCAACAAACCCACTCGGCCCAGTCGTCGAATGCGCATTTCTACCAGATGCGTTTATTGATTGTGAAGAACCGCTACAAATTCCAAATTATCAAGGTCAAAGTGGCCAGCAGCAACAGCAGAATACGACTTTTAGAGTTGGGTGGATTTTTAATGTTTTATTTATTAAAAAAAAAGATCTTCAGGATGAAGGAAGATGCGCAAAAATGGGAGGAACAAGAGCTGAAGATATTGAGTTTACTAATGTGAAATGCCGGGTTTTGCCATGTATTGAGTGTAGAGGACCGAGGAATTTTCAGAAATTAGTACCATGTATAAAGTGAGTTTTTTTTAATTGATTAATGTGATTTAGTATGATTGAGAGGAACAAAATTCTTTTATTAGTTTTATTTAAAAAATTTTCCAACCTTCTATTGCCGTTTCATACCAAACTGCTCACATAACTTTTTGAAAGGGCAAGTTTTTTCACAGCTGATAAGTATAATTCAAAAACTTGAACACAAATTTCAAGGACAAGATTGTTCCTTTCTTAATGCTGATTAGAACCTGTCTATGAAATTTTTGAGCGGCAAAAAATATATGACTGATTGCACAATTTTGACATAAATATGAATAATGAATAATTAGAAAAAAAAATATATTTTTAGGTACACTGGTCACTATTTCTTGACCACACTTCTCTATTCTGTGTTTCTGGGAATCGTCGCCGTTGATCGATTTTGTCTAGGATATTCGGCAATGGCGGTCGGAAAACTGATGACACTTGGAGGATTCGGTATCTGGTGGATTGTAGATATATTTTTATTGATTTTCGGTGTTTTGACCCCAGCCGATGATTCAAATTGGGAACCATATTATTAATAAGTTTTACGGGTGTTTTTATTTTGTTGGTTATTTTGATTACTGATCTCATGTCATTTTGCTCATTGATGTATCATACAAAAAATGAAAAATAATTTAATCTATTTATTATGATGTTTTGAGAAGATAATGCAAAGATAACCCGTGAGAAAAAATGAATCGTTATCTAATTAGTTGAAGTTTTCCTATGATTTTTGTTGCCAAGTAGCCATCAAATCGATCATTGAAACTACACCAACTGTAGCGATAGTTGAGAGATCTTCGCTTTTTGGTGTTTCTGGAAGCGATGGTTCATGGACTGGTTCCATATGGCAAAGCTCATTGAATTCTTCACGGGTTTTGATGATTCGATCATCTACGAATGCTCGGAATGAGCTCCAGGGACACATTTGTTGATTGTGGCAGCCTTTTGGGATAAGAACGCGTGGTGGAGACGATGGTGAAGTACGGTAGAGAATCTGAAGAAAATGGATTTTTTGAACAGTTTTTCAGTCATTGATAAGAGAAATGTATACAATTGTGTTCAAAAAGTATAAATTTTGTTGAAAACAACGAAAATGATAAGGATTGTGTAGGCGAGTCCTGGATGCTAGCCAGAAAAAAACGCGTTTTATTGACTTAAAGACAAGGTGTCAGTTGTTTTTTTCGTTTATTAACTATGAAGAAACAATTGTTTGCGAAATTCTCAAGTTTGACTATGATGTCAAGGTAATTTCGCGTAGTAGTTGAAACAGCATGAAAAATTAGATATTTCAATTGAAACATGAAACTTTCGAAGCTGGCCAAATTTAATGTAATTTTAAAACGTTCTCACCTTTACAAAACGCTTTCCATTTTCCTTGTGCATCTCGAAAATCAATGCAGCAGTATATGGTGGAAGTTGATGATCGGAGATTCCAAGACTATACATCAATGAAGTCAAAGTGGCATCATGAGATGCATAGACGATCATTTTCATTTTGTTCAAATGTTTTGCTCTCTCGCTCATATCCTTTGTCATTTGTCCCAAAAGATAACCAGTGCGAAGTTTGGATTTTTCGAATGAATCAAATGTTGCCATTCGAACTTGTCTTTTCAGTTCGACGATCAAATCGACAACTGTTTGGTTGTTTGAAGAAATTGGTCTGTGGACCCAAGATGGTTGGGGAACGTTGTTAACAACCTAAAAAATGTCATTTTTAAAGATTTTGAAATAAAAAATATAATAATAACCTGTCTATAAACTGCGTTGTAAACATCCTTGATATTCGACGCATCAACAACCCATCCTGTTTTTTGAGAAAGAAATGTGAAAAATTCGCCATGTTCTTGATTCATATAGTCGTAAAGTTGAGCATGATCTTCTTTTGCAAGATAGTCTGCTTTTTGGCATTTTACGCTATTTGGCTTCAAAAGCTGAAAAAATTTGATTTGAGGGGTTTGAAAAAATAATAAAACTAACCAAATCTTCTTTATAATGTGAATAAGTATGAACCGGAACAATTTCCGATGGGAACAATGTAGAAGTCAATCCCATTGCGGTTTCAATACATCTATCCTTGTCACTCGATCGGATCAGATACTCCTTTCTATTGAATTTTGTTAAATGGTTGGAATATTCGTTTCTAAGGTATGTTCCTAGTTCTTTAGCTTGATCAAATCCTGAACACATTTCGATAATTTTTTTTCGATGTCCAGTATTTGGTTACCTCTGTGGGTAAGTTGTGAAAATCCTCTTGGAAAATACTGATCAACGTCTAGATTATGGTCCTCAGGATAGGTGAAAGATGGAGCACGATCACCATGTCTAAAAATGTGATTTTTTTTTAAAATTTTTTGTTCTAATAATTGACTTACCTTAAAAGAACTTGAACCAATTCCAATTCTCCAGAAACTACGGCCAGGAAAGAGACCAAACAGAAAATGGAAGACATCTTTTTTGAAATTTTAAGAATGTCGAGTTTTTGGCTGAAAATCGCAATCAGTCCCGCTGGTTTTATAGTGCGATTGTGTTCATGATAAGTGCTCGTGTACCGCCTTACTGATATGGTATGAATGGAAAAAGGACAGATGGTATTGTGTCCACGACAAAGGCTTCTGAAAAAATGAAAAACTTTTTTTCATTCTTTTTTTTTATGGTTGTTTTTGATGGGACATCATTGTTTCGTAATCGTTCTTTGAGTGACTGTAACATTTTGAGCGATGGTGGAAAATGAATAAATCTGTAAAGGATTTCAGGAAAATGCGAAAATCAAAAGATGACAACTGCCAATTATTTTCAAAAAAGTCTGGAAAACTGTTGTAATAAATTTATATAAAATTACTGATTCAAAAATTCAAAACATAATCATTTTCGGTACATTATGATTGTTTTTTTGAAAATCTGGATCATCCCCCAACCAACTTAAAAACAATAAATGTCAGTTTGCTACAAAAACATTATTTTGTTTAAAGGAGGGCTGTACGGAGATAATAAATGTGCCTTAAATGAAAATAGACTTCATACTCATTCCAAATCTGTTTTTAAAATTTTCTAAAACCACCTAGAAGCCGAGAAAATGAGCTTCAAAATAATGGCCTAGAAAAAAATGCCACCTGGCCGAACTTTTTCCTATGAGCTTTTTTCGAGAATAAAGTAGATTTTCATCCCAGACGCATTCATTATCTCCATAAAGCCCTCCTTTAAAGACAGGTTACCGCTTAATATAAAAATGTTCATTTTCAAGTGTTTTCTGGCTCATAGACAAAATTAAACGAAATTTAAATTTTTATGGTTGGTAAAATTTGAATGGTTCTGCTCATTATTTTTTTTCATAAAAGGTTAAATAAACTAAAAACCAATTTCACTGCAGGTATCGGATATTTTTTAAAGACAGTGTGTAATTTATTGTACATACTAAAAAATTTAAAAATTTTGATTTTGAACTTCCAAAAATGCTACAATTTTGTTTTTTTTTGTTGTGTCTTCTACCTTGTTTTTATCACACAAAATTCATTCATACTTCTTTTTTTGCCACCTTTGTGGTCATTGATAATTGTCCAGGCTGTCCAAATTTTCAAGGAAACTCCATTCTCTTATGGAAGTTCTATGTGCTCTCAATAGTTTCAAATATAAATTCAAGGTTCATGCACTCTCTTTGTCATTGAAAATTCATAAATTTTTTGGAATATTCACTTTCGTATCTACCTTGTTCTTATCAACATTCGCTACCCCGAGCGTAAAAGTTTCACTTGTTCGTATTTTTAAAAAATACGGTATTGAATGATGAAAATGACAAAATTTTTTTCTAGATTTCTGTAATAAGTTAAAAAACTGTAATTAATGATCCCAAACATGACTAAATATAAAATTATTATTGAACAATAAACAGCACATGTGTGAACTTCTTTTTATCGAAAAATGTCTAGATTTCGAAATCTAAAAATAGGAACAATAATACATTAACTTGTTTCTCTTATCGTAAAAAAGAGAGCACATTGTTTGAACAGAATTTATGATCAATGACTTTCATAATCTCGAAATGATGATGAAAATAGAATATTCTTTTCATAACGATCATTCAGAAATATGTAGCAAGAGTTGTGGATGCTCCCGCAAACATAAAATAGATGTTACAGGTTTCAGCTAAAACATTCTTTATAAAGACAAAATTAAATTCCGATTTCAAATTTCAATATCGATTGAACAACAATGTCAAATATTTGAAAGATCTAACTCTCGAGTTTAGTAATCAACAGCTCGTGTTTTTTTGAATTTCTTATCACCTGAATTGTCTCGATTTTAAAGTCTAAAAATAGGAACATTAGTGCATTGAATTGTTTATATCGAAGAAGAGAATATATGAAAATATAACCTATAAATATTAATTCAATTCTATAGCTTTTTTTCAGATGTAGCTTGCGTTTTCGAGAGTTTTGTTTACAATTACGTCAAAAAAAGCAAAACAATTTCAGACCAAAGCACAATAAGTCAGAACTGTTTCGTAAATTACCAAGCCATTCTCTGATCTTGCCTACAAACATCTATAAGATCTTCGAGCACACCCGACGGATCTCTGCTTTTTCTTTTGCAGAGTTTATCTCTCTAAACCTCTTCCCGTGGGAGCATTTAACAAACCCGCACACTCTCAAACAATGAGCAAAACGAAATCGCTTCACAAGTGTCTGTTCAAAAGTCTCAATTTATCCGCGTTTTTTGTTTGATTTTCAGAAAAAAATATCTTATTTTTTTCAAATTTATCCCCCCCGTCATATATAAATCAAGATAAATAGTCTTATTTCATCTCATTTATTGCAAGTGAGTTTTGCAATTTTCTAATATGTTTTGTGCTCAACTTTTGTGGATTGAGTTTTTTAAAAGGCGGCGGTTTTCCTTTTTTTTTTGTTCTTGAAGCACTTAATCCGTGTTTCCGGGAGTCGGAAACGTGCTCTCATAATTGGCTTTTAAGTACACTGTCCCGCATATTGTTCCCCTAATTGTTAAACGTTCATATGTCGTTGGTGATTTTGCGGGTTTTCCCGTAGTAATAATTTTCATAATGTATCAACGTAGAGTTCTCGCGAATAATTCTCTTTCTAGGGGAACTTTTTTTTGAAATAAATGTCTCTGCTTTATTTATCTGGTGGTTTTGAAAGGGGAAAAAAGGTATTATTATCCTAACAATTAGAAGTATTAATTTATGAAAATAGTACTGTTTTATTGTAATTTCAATGTCCCATTATTTTTATTAATTAGGACTTTCTAAAATCAACTGTTTATTTTTATTCTGTATTCGGATCATGTGATATTTTGCAAAATTGAATTGATCATGAAATATCAACTCTTGAATAGCCAAAATCAATTGTCACAGATCTCGCTCATCGATCCTCCATCTCATTCTTTCAACAATGTTTACCATGACGAATCTTTAAAAATGACAAAAAAACCCTCTTAACCTTTTCGCATATATGTTTGTTTTGAGCCTAGCCCACAAAAAAAGATACAAACTTAAACACTAAAATTTACTATCCTAGTCATTATTTATCACTTTTTTTGAAGAGCAGCTTCGTAAAATTCTTCGTGAAATTCAATATTCCTCAGCCTTGTTTTTCAATGAATAAGCAATTTTTCGAAACTTCTTTGATATAAATGGGGTTTGTAGATTTAATCAACATCGAAAATGTACACATGCGGCAACCGAAAAGTGATACCGAACATGCCGGATGTGGTATTGCGCAAAATATTCTCTTTTTTCGATTATCCGCGACTCTGCAAAATGGAACGAGTTTCGAAACGATGGATGAGTATTATCAATACACAATTTAGGAAAGAAATACATGAGATTACGATCGAGAGGGTTGGTTTAGTGCTTAATTTAGGATGCTCCCGATCCATGTTTCTGAAAAAAACATTTTCAGCTTGGCTGCTCTTTTCCCCAAGCTCAACAATGCGTACCATTCCGACGACTCTCAGTCACCTGTCCTTCAGATTCTCATGATTTTCTGGCCGGTGTGTTTCGAAGAAGTCGACTTTCAGTTATGCGAATGACTACAGATATCAATTTTTTAGCCGCTGTTGATCAGGTTATTATTTTTCGAGGTTTAAAGATGTAATGTAATTTCTGTATCTTCAGGTTTATGTCTCAAAAGATGCCACTCGCCGATATTTTAGCAATGTTGAAGATCTTTGGCTTCTTATGATTCATCCAGATGATGAGGTCACAGAAAAGTTTCTGAAAATTGAAGGGACTTTGTTTAGTGTAAGTTTTTATAGATTTTATGCGCTCAGAAATATTTTTTCAAAAAATCTAATTGTTGCCAGGTACTGATTATTTTGACTAGAAATTTAAAACCCTGATTTGCTAATTAAATTATGATAATATCAACGTACTCTGCGCCTTTAAGGAAATTAAAAAGTTGTCTAATATTTTTTCAATATTTCATTTATGCCAATTAGAACCAATCAATATTTTAGGACCTTCATACTCTATCCCTTCAAGTTCATGTCAATCCAAAGTTCAATAGAAATGTTTCTGAAATTGTGAAAAGCTTCATTCTACGCTACCCAAAAGCTCAAATTAATCTGGAATTACATGCCGATCAATCCCGGGATATTTTGAATCAAATAAGCGTTTTACCATCTTTACCACTTCATAAAATAAAATTAATTTGCACCGATTTCGATCAACCACAGATAAGATTGGATCAATTGTATTCAATAATGCGAGAGCAGAATATTCAGGCAAAGAATATTACAATGAGGTAAATACTCTTTTATTTTTAAATCCATCCACTAATATTCAATTTTCAGGGACTGGTCCATCTTCTCCGATGGTTCTACAGCCCTATCCCACAACCCATTGGATTGCTTCCGTATATCTTCATGTTCCATTGAAACCGTTGACAATTTAATAAAAAGTCTTCAAAAAACCGCGCCCGCTGAAAACTCGACCGAAAATACACCACCTCTCAAAAAACGAAAAGTTGTGAAGAAAAGGAAAGAAGAAGCGGTTGCGTCTGACGGTACTGCAACTGTTCCAGCGAAAAAGAAAAAAGTTGTCAGAAAGGTGATAAAGAAAAAGAAGATGGGACCATTTATCAAAAAGCTTGAAATCGCTGGGCAATGTACACTTCATGGCCTAACATTTTTACAGGTAGACAAGTTCTGAAAATAAATCGAAAATTATCATTTTTTCAGCAAAAGGCCCATACTGAACTGGAACGTCGTTTGGGAACCGCTATTCCTGATATGGATGTCGATTGTAGTGAAATTTATTATTGCTGGTAGCCAATTTTTCTAATTATTTACTTTTTGAGACAATTTTCTAGCTATAAGTATTCGAAAGAAGTGGAAAATTATGTAGTTTTTTGCAAGCTCAGAATACTATACTTTGTACAATAGAGCGCATATTCATACTCGAATGCTCCAAACGTCGATAATTGAAAAGGTTATCCAATGAATGTCCCAGTTATTATAATTTCTTCCTGGCCGAAAACTCAAAAAATAGCTAGAAAATATTTTCAATTCTTTTTTTTCTGAAATATTCCAACTTCCGGGTTGTACTAGATCACCATTTTTGTAATATTTACAAACCATTTTTTGTACTCATATAAATATATTTAGCATGCCATAAATAAATACAGTTAAAATTTAAAAAAATGAAAAATTGCACATGACTGATAAAAGACACCCTTAACATTAAAATGTTTAAATGAAACAAATCACAACCACTTATATTGAATGACGGTTAGTTTCTGTAAATTTTGATATTTGGTATTATGAGCAATAAATATGTCAAATTATTTTTGGTAAATATTTCTAATTTAAATCTTTTCTCTCGTAGAAAAGTAGATAAGCTCCTTGTTTGTCGACTTCCTCTTCAGAGACTTCCTGAACAACGAAAATATTTCTTAAAACGATAAATTGATAATTTAAACAAACCCTAACAGAACAATCATTCAAAAGCAGCCATTTATCTTCATTACTCTTTGCATATGCAATAAAATGCCCAGAAGAAAGTTGTCCATAATGGTTTGCCAGAGCAATACATTCATATGTATTCCCATCAGGTTTATCAACAAATGGAGCAGGATCGAAATGTTTTAGAGGGAAGTTTACAGTTCTTTTACATTTTCCCATTCTTCCCTGTTCTCGCAAATACTCAAATCGTTTCAAGTGAATAATCTGAAACAAATGGTAAATATAAGATTTGAGTTTTAAAAATATCCTACCAAATATTTAGGCAATCTCCAAATAGTCATAACTTTGTCACGCATGGTTTTCTTTTCACATTTGTCACACTGAATAGTGGCATCTAGAGTCTCAGGGCATGAAAACTTTTCTAAGCAATGCTCCAAAGAAGATGGCGCAAAATGCCGAGACCATGTCTCTGCAACAGATGGATCGTCTTCACAAGCTTGCTCCTGTGAATGATTATAACGAAGGTATAGAGCAATTGGCAACCAATCAACAGCGATGGGACAGTTCGGTGGGATAAACATAGATTTCTCATCAGCTGGAATCGGGCATCCTCGGCAAAACCGAAGAGCTGGACATTGTCCACACCATTCGTAGTTTTCATCGACAAAACAAAGGGTGAATGGATAGCCGGATGCATCGTCTTCGCATGGGTCATGCGCACGAGATGAAAATGAGTTAACTGAGTGTTCCATGAATCGATGCATCTGAAAAAGTACGATTTTTAAAAGTGTTTTGCATTTTGTTTGACTTCAATAGTCATCCTCAAACTTGTAATCATATTAACAAGAAACCTACTTGATACATCACATCATCATACAATTTCTTTCCTGTCGTTTCCTCATCAATTCCAACAATCAACGGCAGCCCAAATCTCGACACAATAAATCCAGCAGTCGAACCAAGAATATGCGGCTCGTGATTATATTGTAATTTCCTGTGCATCGCAACTCTCCATCCATTTTCCGTGTTTGTCTCCGGTAGTTCTAATGCATATAATCGCGCTCCTGGTGGAAATGCTCCAAGTGGAATCTCATCCCGAACTTTATTATTCGATTCACTTCCCGATGATTTACTCATTAATGTTCCTTTGCTCGACATACATTGAATTGTGATGTTTTTGTCGACAATTCCACTAGCATGTGAGACGACTTCTCGTAAATTTCCAATTTTCGAGTCTCTTGACAAACGGAATCCATATCTTTTTGGTATTCCTCCATCTCTTTTCACAACTGAAAATTCAAGGATTAGATCATTAGATCAATTTGAGGATTCTCTTTTACCAATGACTTGATACAAGTCAACATCCTCAAACCCAATCGGCAACGAAAGAGATGTAAAAGCTTCAAAAACACTCGAAGCTTCATGACAACTTCGACAAACCAATCGCGAACGTAATTGTCCAGTAAATAACGATGTTACTAGGGAATTGTTCCGTTTTACGTATTCATTCCAATTCTGGAAATTATTTCAGATGATTTCATTATGTTTTTAAAGACAAATATATAATAAATACCTTTTCAGCTTTATATTCATCGGAAGTTTCATCTTTTTCTTCGGTTTTCAGCTCCTCTTCATTCTCTGGAGATTCTTTATCTAAAGTCTTAGCTTCTGACATTGACGTATGCAGTTGATCCAACAAAAAATCTACAAACTCTTGACAATCGTGTTGTTCATTGCATTCGAAAAGATCACTGTTTGTGCGAATGGCATCCTATATTATTACGTTAAATAATAAATAATTTTTTAAAAACTCACATTAAAATCATTCGGAGCAATATTTTTCTTTTTTGCCGCCCACATCTCCTTCAACAATTTCGCATATTCGATGGTGGTTTCTGCCGACGCACGCCTTCTTGGATTACACTGGCCAATTCGAATTAATTTATCTTCATCTAACAAATATTGAGTAAGTGGTGAAACTCTTGCAAGACATTGAATTGCTGCATTTCGATAGCAGAAATTGCCATAATTCACGAGACCAACAGCTCCTGGACGTCCGGATAATTGTGCATTCGTTGATGAGAGTGTTGAAGCAGCGGTTATTTGTTTTCCAGACAGTGAGGCTCTCAATTCTTCAGGCCAAACACCGGTGCCTCGTTCACGAACTTCAAGAAGAAGCTGGAAATATATTTTTTGATGCGGAATTTTTTACAAGAAAGCTTAATATGATAATTTAGCTTCAAGGTCTCAAATAAATCTAAAACCCGCACATATCAAACAACAAAAATAATTGAAATACCTTCATCTTGTTAACCTTCTTCGTTTTTCCTAAAGATGTATATAATTGATGCAAATTTTGCGAACCATCATCAAGTAACACATTCTGTTCTTCGCTTTCCTTCACCACTTGCCATAATCTGAATTTTAAAAAATAGAAAATATTAAAGATGTGTTACGGGAGCTCCCGATTAAAAAAAACCAACCTAGCATCCCCATCGCCTAATCTCAGCTCAACTTTGCACAAATTCATCAATTCATCAACCGTCATACTTCTCGAAACTTGGGCACATGCCCAAGGTGTCAACGTTCTAATCGGCACATCAACACTTCCATTATCATGCGATTTTTTCTTGTCATGTCCCAGAAAAAGGATCTCCAATGGATAAAGTTCTAGATTCGGCTTTCCGTCTTCAAAGAATTCAGCGGGAAGATATTTTCGGGTGAATTGTGAATCGATCTGGACGGTATTTGTATTTTAATGATGCTTTCCAATTTTATGAAACGATACCGTCAATGCACTTCCATGCCATCTTAACCAAGCTCTCCATAACGGAACAGGGACACGTATATAATCTGTTGGTTGAAGGTCGGGTTTTAGACGAGATGATTCGACAGAAATACAAGCTACCTGAAATGATTAAAACAACATTTTTTTAAAAACATAAATATTTACCTTGCTAGTCCAACTATCATCCCGTGTACCCTTTATCCCAGAATTATCAATAGGATTCGGTGTATTTCCAGCTTTCAAAACCGTCTTAAACTCTGAATGCCAACTAGATGAAACTATATTCCATTCTCCAAGTGACAAATCAGACGTCCTTTCTTCAAATCTTTGCACAATTTCCATTTCTAATTCACAATTTTCTGGACGAAGTCCTAGACAAATGTGACCGATTTGTAGTGACATTAAATAGTATTCCTGGACAAATTGCTGATTTTCTTGCGCCCATATTCCAAAATCAATTAGCGCTGCGTGACCATTTTCAGACTTTGTAACTGTTTGATAAGCTTCTGGCTTAAATAATCTCTCATCAAAATAAATATTTTTTTTAAATAACCTACCACTTTCAAATCTTCATACATTATTTTAAGTTCATCTTCTGAAAGTAACCTGTCACCGTCAACATCCCAAATTCGAGCCAGTTCTGAGAAATTTTGCGATTTTTCATATTAAAAAAAATTCTTACGTGATATTCTGCCCGGTAATGGCCCACGACATAATGCTGAAAGTGTACAAACTAATTCGCGGAAATCAATCTGACCATCTTGATTCTCGTCAAAAACATTGAACAGTCTGAAGAACTAGTTTTTTCAGTACATGATCAAAATAACAAGAATAAAATACCTCTCTGTAAAACGTTCTGGGAAGCATGATCCTAAAGCCTGTTTCCATTTCTCGGGTGTTAATTTGCATACTACTCGGTCGCTGATAGTAGCGAATACTTTTTCAAGTTCGATCACTTCTCCAACCGACACTGAAATAGGATCTTGTAAATTTCAGATTTTTTGTAGGTTGACGTAGGGGATTTTGAAAAATGAACATGTTTTTTGGAATTTTTGAAAATTGGTGAACTTACGATGAGTCACATATGACATAACTTCATAAAACGAAATATAGGAATCATTTAGCGGAATTGTCAACATCGGAGGTCGAAGTCCCCAAGAAGCAAATTCGGTGTATTCCTCGATGAACCCTGTAAATCCCATTATTTCAAATTAACTCAATTTGTTTTCGAGGTTTACGTGTTTGAACTTCTTCCACGCGGCACAATCCAACAAGAGATGATAGCAAATTTTCAAAATTAATATTATCATTTCCGTGTGAGAAAAAATTGAACAGCAATCGACGCTTATCGTCAGGTATTTGAGCGCCTCCAAGGACATGATAGCAGAACTCCTGAATTTTAAAAAACTTAGTAATTTTTGTGGGTTCAAGCCTGAAAATGTCTCAATCAGAATTTGAGCTGTTTGTAGTATATTTTGTCTAGGGATAAAATACCAAGAACATTATTTTTTTTAACATTTAAAAAAATTTCTTTATACCTCATAATCTATTGAACCGTTTTTAAATCTCTGGAAAGCGATTCTAAGTCTTCTATACTCTTCATCCGATACTGAAAAAAAACTATTTTAATTTGGAAAAAATAATAAACTTTTACCATAACTTCGAGCATCTTCTACACTGATTATCGGATTGACAACATTATCTCGTCCGGCCAATGCGTTGCCCATTTCTAACCGTCTCAGAGCATTGAAACAGTCACTTTGAACTGAAAATCAAAAACAATGAAAAGAACAAACTGTAGTCTCAATATTTTTTTTGGAAAATTTGGTTCACGAGTGCAATTGTTTGCACGTAGAGACTTTGCAAAAAGAGGAGAGTGTGAGAAGCAGACGGTTTGATTTGCAAGTGCGCTCCATTCACAATATAATTTTTCAATTCGAAAATTTCGGTTTTCAAAATTTGGCTTTTTCTTCCCACATTTCGTTATTTTTCTGTGATTACTGCGAAATTTGCATAGTTTTAACTGGTTCACGTGAATGATCAATTATAAGCGATTGAAACAAAATAAATTTAGTTGCTAAAAACAGAAAAACACTGCAAATTTCAACGTATCCTCAAATTCGCATTTCGAGTTTTTTGCCGTCTTTTTTTTCTTTATTTTTTAAACATTTTTCAACAAATTCAAATTATTTTAGGCCAATGTTTGGTCAAAACAAATCGTTTGGAGGTTCATCTTTCGGATCCGGAGGTAATTAAATAATTTAAGCGTATGAACAGGTTTTCATTTCCAGGTGGCGGCAGTCTTTTCGGCGGCAACCAGAACAAACCAAGTAGTATTTTCGGTTCAAACTCGAATCAACCGGCAACAGGAAGCAGCTTGTTCGGCAATCAAAGTAAACCCGCCGGTGGCTCCCTGTTCGGATCTTCAAATACTCAGAGCGCCAGCATATTCGGTATGTCCGGAAAATTAAAAAACGATAATTGACATTTTCAGGCTCTCCACAGCCACAAAGTGCAAGTACATCTTTGTTTGGAGGTGCCAGCAATGCTAACAAATCAATATTTGGAACTTCTAATACTAACACGGGTGGGGGATTATTTGGAAGTTCTACAAATGCAAGTGCCACAACAGGTAGTAGTATGTTCGGCTCGAGCAATACATCTTCAGGCGGCGGTCTTTTCGGAGGTAATTTTCACGTTATGAAAAGATTCTATAAACAAATATTATTTTCAGCTTCTGCATCAACAGTTAGCGGAACCACCGTGAAGTTCGATCCACCAGTCGGTTCTGATACAATGATGCGCAATGGTTCTTCACAAAATATATCAACCAAACACATGTGTATCACTGCAATGAAACAGTACGAAAACAAGAGTATGGAGGAATTGCGGATTGATGACTACTTGGCTAATCGAAAAACGCCTGGAGCTGGTACCACAGCAGGTGGAGGACTTTTCGGCTCCACAACCACTCAGAATACCGGTGGTGGTCTCTTTGGAAGCTCAACAACTCCTCAAAAATCATTATTTGGAGGATCAACAAATACTTCATCGCCGTTTGGAGCATCGACAACAACACAACAGTCCTCTTCTCTATTTGGAAGTAGCAACACAGGAACGCAAGGTTCATCCTTGTTTGGAGCATCTAAACCAGCGACTGGAGGACTGTTCGGAAGTTCAAATACTGGAACAGCAACTTTTGGCCAGCCGAGTACAGGCGGTTCTTTATTTGGAAATACTCAACAACAACCGCAACAAGGTGGTGTTGGTGGAGGTCTTTTCGGGCAGCAACAACAACAGCCACAACAACAAAGTGGAGGGCTTTTTGGAAATACTTCGAACACTGGTGGCGGCTTGTTTGGATCTACACAAACCCAACAGCCAGCACAGAGTGCAGGATTTGGTTTTGGAAGTGGGACAACGCCAAATGCGTTTGGACAACCAGCGGCAAGTTCAACTGGAGGACTTTTTGGCTCTACGAATACATCAACAACTGGAAGTTCGTTATTCGGGGGAAAGCCTGCGCAGAGTACGGGATTTGGTTTTGGTAATCAGCCTGCAGCGACAACTAACGCTTTTGGACAACCTGCTGCGAATACCAGTGGTGGATTGTTTGGATCGACAGCAAATAAACCTGGTGGTCTTTTTGGAAACACAGCGAATACGAATACCGGTGGTGGATTATTCGGATCACAACCTGCTGCGCAGACTGGTGGTCTTTTTGGAAGTACTGCACAGCCAGCACAACAACAATTAACAACTGGATTTGGTCAGAATATTCAACCATTGGCAGTTGCACAACCACAAGTTGCACCAGTGCCTGTGATTGGTGTCACGGCGGATGTATTGCAAATGCAAGCAAATATGAAGTTATTGCAATCACAGTTGACGTCAGCACCGTATGGTGATTCACCATTATTGAAATACAGTACGGAAGAGGGAAAAGATAGTCCATTGAGGTGATAATTTAATTTTTCAATCCAATAAATATCTTTTTTTTCAGCACACAGAGGCAATTGAAATTCTTGGCCGCTAAAAAATGTTCATTGGGTTTGAACACTTCGCTACAAGAGAAATCGTCTTTTATTTCTGCACCAGTCAGTAAAGTTATGAGTGATCTTTCCCCGGCCGTCAAGTCAACAGATGTTACTCGAGATTTGAATTATACATCGAAAGAAGCTCCGCCAACGCTCGGAAAAGGATTCAGAAATGGGAGTTATAATCCGAATTCCTCTGTATTGGCGAACCATAGCATGAATGAGGGTAGCGTTGTCAACAGAACGATTGGAAATGTTCTTGATGCATCTCTGAATAGCACCTCAAATCGATTGGGTGCTCGAGGATCGGTCAAGAAGTCTAACTTGAAACAGCTGGATTTATCAGCTTTGGCTGATACTTCTAGATATTCGGTGAAAGATAACACTACAAATGATCCAGATGCTTTGCCTATGTTGCCACAATCGATTATCACAAGGTAATCAGAGAATTGATTGCAATTATTTCAAAGATATTTTTCAGCCCAGAAACAGATCCTCACCAAGCAGCAGCTCAAAGACAACAAAACAGAGATAAACAACCACCAACATTGAATTTGAACACCACTTGTGATGATTCGACACATTTGGAAGGAAATAATAGAGGTATATCTTTGATTTTAAAAATAAGCTGGAAACAAATAAAGGGAGTTTAGCCTTGTAGAAAAAAAGCTCATTCCAGGAACTTCATCAGTGTCATCAACAACTTGTCTTACCGCTCCGTCATCGGTTTCACTGATTGGAGATGAAAATACAGTTGTTGGTGTCAAGCTCTCGAAGTCGGACTATTTCACACAACCGTCGATACTTGATATGAAAGAGTTGGTCAAAAACGGCGAAGTCGTTATTGAGAATGGGCTCACAATTGGAAGAGCATCATATGGAAGCGTTTTCTGGCCAGGTCGGATTTCGCTTAAAAATATTATTTTGGACGAGGTTACATTCATGTAGTAGAAGATTTGAAAATAGAAAAAATGTTTATAGGTCGTTGTTTTCCGTCATCGCGAAGTTACTGTTTACCCGAACGAAGAGGAGAAACCTGAAGAAGGAGAAGAATTGAATAGACCTGCAGAGGTTACATTGGAACGCGTCTGGTATACTGATAAAAAGTCGAAGCAGGAGATTAGGGTTAGATTATTTAACAATTTCAGTCAATAAATAATTAAACATCTTCAGGACGTATTGAAACTTGCCGAAATCGGATGGCGTGATCACCTGGAACGGCAGACTGTTCGAATGGGCGCAACATTTAAAGACTATCGTCCGGAGACTGGAAGTTGGGTATTCAGAGTTGAGCACTTCTCAAAATATGGCCTTGCTGATGATGATGAACCAATGGATGTTGCTCCAGTCGCAGAGCAGCAGCAACAACAACCACAACAACCACTGCAACAGGTAAACCAAAACGAAATAGCTCAATAAAGAATTGAATCCCGTTCAGATTGATTTTAACACCTCAATGACAAACGACATTCACAGTCAAGTTCAACGTCAGAAAATCCATAAAAACAGTAGCGAGGTCCGTTTTTAAATAATTTCTGCTTAAGGTTTCGCTCTCATTTTTGAAAAATAATATTTAGTTTTTTTTCTAATACATTCCTATTAATTTAATTTAAGTTTCTCGATTTCGTTTAATTTATTACCAATATCATTTTGTCTGTTTCGTTATTTTTCTGAAAAATAAATGGCAATGAACACACAGAGATAAAATTTCGCAAATTCAGGTTCCGGTCAATGTCATTTTGTCACGTGTTCCACCAGCCGGACCACTAAATGTGACAGTGCCTCAACCGACGGTACTTCGTGGAGAGTTTCGAGGCGGACTTGGTGGTGGATTGGTGGATAGAAGAAGTGATGCGAATTTTTTGGATTCAACCATTGAATACCAGATGGATGAAAGTGAAGTTCGGATTGAGAATGGGGAACAACCAGAGAAAAAACCGAAAATTGAGATTTTGAGCGATTTGGAGTATTTGAGCAGGTTTTTTTTCGAAAATTGAAGTACAGTTTTAAGACGAAATATTTTCAGTCGGCAGCTTCAAGTGGCAACTGATTTTAAAGTAATGCCCAAATGCGTAGAGCCAAAACATCGATTTAATGGTGGAATTTCTGAGGTATTTTTAAATATTGTTAACTTTAAAAAATGCTTCATTTTTAGCTCAAGTCGTTGGGGAGAGGAAAAAGTAAATTGTTCGATTTGGCGTTGACGATTGGACGGAATGCTCCAGTTGGATGGAGTTCTTTGGGTAGTTTTGTGATGTCCGCGCAACCGGAGAGTAATCAGATTTTGTGGGGGACAGTTGATCGAATGTCAGATGTGAACGAGGTGAGAAAAACAATCAAAATTTCGAAATAGAGCTAAATGATTACGTCTTAAGATTACGTGCGTTCTTAAATGTTATATTTTTCCAGGATACACTTATTTCAATGTGCGAAGTAAACGTGTCAAGTTGCGAATCGTGCCGCAAAGGACCTTCCTCAAAAAATGATAATGTTACTACAGCTCTAACCTCAAATTTTGTGAAATATTCGGAAAATTATTCGTCAATGTTGGATAAATATATTGAAATTTCTTCAATGGGTGGATATGATGCTCATACATCGGTTTGGAAATTGTGTGCAGCGTTGTTTCCGGCGAATAGACAAGGTGAATGATATTTTAAAATCAATTGTAATAAAACAATAATTTTCCAGATGGGTGGAGTTTCGAACGAGGAGAAAATGTTGGAACATGGTTGACGAATGAATCTTTGAAACATTCGAAGAAAATTGCTTCGAAGCAAGAACCGATTGATGCGGTTTGGCAACAGTTATGTGCTGGAAATTTGGAAAAGGCTTTTGACATCGCGTCAGAAGGGAATCTTTTGAGTCTGGCATCAAGTCTGTATACTTCCATTGTGAGCCCAGAAGCGACAATCGAGTGTTTTAGAAATCAAGTAAGAATGGAAGCAAATATGTTTAAATTATCAACAAATGTTTTCAGATTGATAATTGGATTGAAAATAAAGTTCTTCATCTCGTAAATCCAACAACATTAAAATGTTATCTTATTTTGTCTGGTGTATCGCATAGAGAATGGACAGTGGATGGAAGGAAATATTCGGTGAATTGTTTGGATGGATTGCATTGGACAGAAGCATTGGGAATTCATGTTTGGTATTTGAGAGGATGGAAAGGATTGGATGAGGCATATTTTGGATATGTAGAAGATGTGAATGCTGGAAGAGCGGCAAGTCATCGAGGAGATCTTTACGGAGAGGTAAATTTAGAAATATTCCAAATGTAATCATTTATGACAATCTGACACCTAATTTCGTCCTAAAAAGAAGTCGGTAACAGATATTCGATTTTTCCCAATAGTCCAATTAAATTTATATTGTCCAGCAAAACAAATCTGATGAGCTTTTATTTAATTCTCAAATTCTGATTTTTTTTAAGCTCATAAAATTGGCGTGCGAACGCGATCACTCTGTTGAAATGGTGTTGGATTGCGCCGCTGGTGAATCTCCACACGACGCATTCCTCATGTGGCATGTTTGGAGTATTCTTCATTCTGTTGGCTATAGAACATTGTCGAAAAAGGCAGAAACACGGTTGCACCGTACATATTCCGCACAACTGGAAGAGGAAAAATTGGCGAAATATGCTATTTTTGTTTTACAGCATATTGACGATGATGATGAGTGAGTTTTCAGAAATTTTCTTTTCTCAGAAAATGTGTGATTTAGGCGAGCAACAGCTGTGAAAAAGATCTTGGAACGAATCGCTACATATACCGATAATGATTTGTTTGATTCGATTACTGAAGATTTGGATGTTGCGAAAGAATGGATAGCAGATGCTCAGTATACAGTAGCGCGGGTAAATTATTTTCGAAAAAAATATCAATAATTAATTATTCACATAGACCGTCGATGATTGTGCTCAACTTTTCGAGCTTGCTGTAGAAGCGAAAAACCTTTCTGAAGTTCAAAGATTGTTTTGTGATGAAATTGCACCAAATGCTGTTGTTTGTGATGATTTGGACACGTTGAGAGCCGCTAGTCAAATGATCAGACACTTGGAGGAAGATATTCCAGAATGGGGAGCACATGGAAGGGTTTATGTCGATTATTGTCAATTGATGGAGTTGGTTAAGATGGAGGAAGTTAGTGATGAATTGCAGGAGATTTTAGCGGTGTTGGAAGATCGGCTGCATGCTCCGATTTTTAAGACCACGGTTCAAAGGTTTTACAATCAATTTTATGACGTCTATTTAATTTTATTATTTTCAGATTAGCCCTTCAAACTATTGCCCGCCAATTGTTCGAATATAGAACTGAAACAAGTACCGTACCTGAATGGACAAAACTCCTTGGTTATCGTCAAATGCATAAAATGGTTCGAGATCATACATCATGGGAAGATGACCGTTTTACAATTGAGTTTAAATAATTGGTTTTAGTTGTTTTAATTTATTATTTTAACAAAAACATTAAACATTTTTTATTTATCATTGTTGTTTCTCTTTTTTTTCAATTTCCATTGTTTTTTTTATTTGAAAATATTGCTAGAAGTATTTTTTTTTATAACATATCTGATTATGAGCCAAGACATTTTCCACATTCGATGAAAGTATTTCTTTTGTTTTTTTTTGCGAATTAAAATTCTGTTCTTTGTTTCAGACTGTTATGATTAAAAATTTGTGAACTTTCAGAATTTTGTATTCTATTTCTCTAGATCTGATTCTTGGGTCGAAAATTTTCAAAATAAGAATAATAATGGGAAAGGTTGCCAATATTCTCAGTGGAAAAAATGTGTTATGTGATTTGCAAATTCTTTTGTTTTTCAAAAATGTTGTTAATAGATTTTCATTTTCAAACGTCTTACTTTGTATTATGTTTATGTATCATATTAATAGCGCTATATACAGTAGCTATTTACATTATGTGTATTTGCCAATAACTTATAGAAGTACGCGATTTTTCGTAATGGTGTTGGATGTGAATAGGTGGCGGGAAAACAATGGTTTTAGAATTTTTCGAATATAGCTTTATTTTATGATTTATCTATTCAAGATGTTTTATGGGCCTTATATATTCTAGCTAGATCTAGAAACTAGAAATTCAGAAAGAATCGCTAAAATGCGAATGCATTCGTGAATAAATTAGTACATTATTGTTATAAACACTTTCTTGGTTTTACACAGCTTTAAAAATATCATGTTTTAGGTATGGTGTCGCCGTTTCGAGAGTTGAAAAATGCCAGCAATATTTCAGGATCGTCGTACGAGTGAGAATAATTTCTTTAATAGTTTTTCTTTATAAAAATGTTTTTAGGACAGCTTGGAGCACCAGTTTCGATAAGAGAAAATCAGCAAATTCTTCTGAAAATTCGGTAATTAACAGAGTTGTTGTACGTTTATCTTTTCTTGTTTTTCTATAAGGACAATTTCTTAATATTTCAGAAGAACGAACCAATTTCAGATAATGAAGATGATAAAGGTTATTTTTATTTATTAAGTTTAAATTGTCTTATTCTGCAATTATTCAGACGTTTCGACATTGGAAAATGACATCTCGATGATGTCAGTTTCATCGCCGAAAACTAGTGGAACGCCAAATCGGAATTATTTCACCCCGTCAAAAGGTTAGAAAGGAAATAAGGTTTTTTTTTGTCAATCTATTCCAATTTCAGCTGCCACGCCGGGATCAAAATTGATACAAAAGCTAAAATCTGACGGCGAGAAACAACTTCTTCGAAATTTGTATCCAGAACTTTTTCAAGATGATGAAGAACCTGAAAATGAACCGGAAAAATCGATAAAGAATGTATGAATGATTTTAAAAAATTTCCAAAATAAAATAGTTTGTAGGAGAATACCTCGGAAGAAGATGACGATATGAAAGAAAATATACCACCAACTAGTCAACATGTTTTGTTAAAAGAAACGAAGACGGAAAGAAAACGAGTGGTGATCGATTCGGAATCAGACGATGATGACGCTTTTGAAGAATGTAAGATTTCTGTGTTCAAAGTTTTCCTATTTAGAAAATTAAATTTTTAGACTTGAGAAAGTTGCGAGAAGAAAATGGTAAAAAAGTTGAGGTGAATAAACCTAAAAGGTCTCCAAATGAAAGGTATTGAATTTTTTAATGGATCGAAGAAAATCAATTTAAAATTTCAGATTTGTTGTAGATGACGATGAAGAGGTCTCTGAACAATCAATTTCTGAAGCAGACCTTTCCGATGAACAAAGTTATTCGGAATCAGGAGCATCGTACAGTTCACGAGATTCTCCTATTGAAAAAGCCGATAAGGCTTCTAAAAGTTCTTGGAAACAGCCGTCAGATGAGGATGAATACTTCTTAGAGTCGTTGTCTATTAAATATTCAAAATATAGGTTTGCAATTTCTTTTTATTCAAAATAAGAAGATTCACATTTTTCCAGACACAAGGACTCCGAAAACTTCGTGAAAGATGGTTCAATGCGTCAGAAAAAACATCGAGAAGCATTGGCTGATAGATTGTTAGAAATTTTCAAAAGAAGATGTTTCGCTGAAATACCTGATAGTATGCTGAAATTAATATGGAATCCACGGCTACGTAAATCTGCGGGACAATGTCGAAACCATTCGAACGGGAATAGTACAATTGAAATGTCAAATGTTGTATGTACAACTGCTGAAAGGATTCGCGACACACTGGTGCATGAATTATGCCATGCGGCGGTTTGGATCGTTGATAAATTGCATAAAGAAGGACATGGCCCGGGCTGGAAAAAATGGTGAATTTTGGAAAATGTTCTCTATTGCTTAAAAATAATATTTTTCAGGGCAGTACGCTGCATGCGAACTTTCCGGTGCCTGCCAGTAATTGAAAGATGTCATAACTATGAAATTGAGGCGAAATTTTTGTATGTTTGTCAAAACGAGTCATGCCAGCAAACGTGAGTATAAAAAGAGTTTGTGAACCGCAAACATCTAAAACGTTTCAGAATCAAACGACAGTCAAAGTCGTTAGATATTGAGAAAAAGATATGTGGACGTTGTCAAACCCGATTTTCACTCTATCGCTTTGATCGTAGGACAAACACGCGGATTTTAGTAACAGCCTCGTCCAATACGGTCTCGGGTGCAGAAGAAGCTTCCACCGCACCAAAAACGAATAAATTTGCGATTTTTGTGAAGCAGAATTACGGGAAGTATAAACAGAATGGCATCAAACATACTGATGTAAGTTGAAAGTGTTAGTAAGGAAATAACAATCATTTTCAGATTATGGAGCGATTGTCAGAAGACTATAAACAAACGAAAAACGAAAGTGTTTTGAAAACTATTAATTAATATTTTGACTTTTTTTAAAAGAACTAAGCTTCACATGGGAGATGTTTAACCTGTCCAATATAATAATTTGAAGATTTATTTTATATAGGGCTCATGTGAAAGAGTCAATGTGAAAAATTTTCCATTTTACACAGGGTAAAAAACCTCTCTTTAGCTCTTTAGTTCGTTATTGCGGTTCTTAATCGTTTCTATTATGATTTCTTTATTTATATTCGAATTTATTATCATATTTATTTACTTTTCAAGCTCATTAAAAATGAGAAGAAATAAAAGGAAAGCGTAACGGAAAAATTTCGTTGCAACGAATAATGATACTCTGAAAATGGTACATTCATTATAAAACACTGGAGGATATTAAGAAAGGGAAAACAAAAGAACGTGGGGAGAAGGAATATATAAATATTTCTCTAAAATTATTTAAATTACAGAAAAAATAGAATATACCTCGTATTTTGGTATCATAATTTCGACAAACAAAGCAAGAGCAATAGGCAGAGAAGAGAAAATAAAATGAAATAAAAGTTTCGGGCACGAAAATATATTGAGTAGTATATTGAATAGACAAAAACCTCGTATTTTCTTGTCATTTGTTGGGTTTACAATTATGGAGACAATAATTGGGACTAAACTCCTACTACCAATTAGAACACAATTTGGAAAATAACGTTTCATAAATTGGTCTGTTGAAAATGGGGGACCTGGAATTTTGTTCTCTATTACCGTTATAAGTGAAAAAATATAAAAACAAATGAAATAAACGTTTTGCTGCAGATATAATATTAAGGCAAAGGTTCGACATAGTTTGAAGGAATGAGACCCGTTTTTCCATTCAGCGTTCCGACCAGCCAGCCGTCCTCATTTGACTCGTAAACTGGAAATATTAATGTTTTTCGAAGACTTATATTTAAAGACAGTGTGTCACTTCTTTTCAATTTGATTCCACGTAATTCAAAAACATAAATTTCATCAGAAAATTAAATTAAATTTTCAGAACTTTTAGATTCTTCTGAAACATTTTATTAGAGATTTCGTAAATTTTTACAATTTAATTAATTTTATACCGATTCTCCTAAACTTACCGTTTGTAATAATCTGTCCCGGCTCGAATGACAATTCTGAATCGTGGTCAGGTGTGCATGAATACAAAGTTTTGACACGACGGCTGAATTAAAAATATAACATTTCTCATAATTAAAATTTAAAAAAGAAGAAATTCACATCATGCTTCACAAGCACATTCTAAGTGTATCTGCATAAAACACAACTAAAAAAGTGCTTATAGATGAAAGAAGAAAAAAGAATAGAAGTTGGCAAAATTTACCTCCCATATTTACATGATTGTACCGGCGATGAGCTGTACAAATTGGCTTCTCTCAAAAAATGTTGACGCGTCAAAGATTTGAATGTTGTATCGTTTCCTATACCCGTCGAATCAACAGTCGTGCACGATAGAGACGAAACGAGTTTCAATCTTGAAAAATAGAAGAAAAATGAAAAAAATAGGAGTGCAGGGAAAGAATGATACGTTGATAGAGGACATTACCATGCATTCTACTATTTATATGTTAGGACTTCTACTGAGCAATAAGAATAAGAATAAAACTCACGATTCTGGCGGGATGCGATTGTAGTTCGATGCGTATGATACACTGTATTTCGCTGAAAATCGATATTTTAATTTGTTTTATTAATTTAGAAATTCTTAAATATGATAATAAGGAATGTTTGAAATTTTAAATAGCAGAATGTCTCATAAAATATTTTAATATCAGAAATGTTGTATATTTTGTTATTCATGATTCATGAAAAAAAACCCTGTAGGTTTCATAAAATTGAGAGCGAAAATCTAGGCTAGTGTCCTAATTTTTTTAAAAATTCAGTTCCTTTTTCTTTTAAAATTTTGACTCACGTTTTGGACTTTTATCCAACGCTGGAACTACTGTTGCAGTAGATTCTTCTCCTACAGAACCTAACGAGTTTAATGAATCGGAACTATTATGCTCTTTTTTCGTTTCATCATCATCAATGTTCACAATCGAAGATGGCGGAATTAGAGCTGTTGGCGATGTTCGAGGACTTTTGTCGATTTTCACATCGGAGAAATCGAATGCATGTCGAGAAACTTCTGAAATTATATCTATGCAAAAGAAAACAAGATAAATCTCACCAGATGGATACATAGCATGTCGCTGAGTTCCTCTTGAATAAGAGCTCGCCACAACTTGTGTACTTCTCACGATTTTCGAAGTCGCTTTTGGCGATCCTGTACGAGCTGTCATTGGAGATGGAGCATTAGCCATCGCGACGCCTGTTTTTGGTGGTTGTTGAATAACCAAAGGTCTTCCATTGTCCACGACTTGAGAAGACGCTGAATGATGATCAGGCTTCGGTGGTACTGCCGACACAACATTTGACTTCGGATCAGTTTTGAAAATCTTCTCATAATTCGAAATCAACACTTCGACAACGACGTTAAAAAACTTAATATCCATTATAGCAGCAACTGTTTCCTCTTTTGGACGAAGTAGTGTTGGTCCGAAACAAACTCCCAAATTGCTCACAGTCATCAGATTTTCATTCGACAAATCAGCGACTCTGAAGAAAAGAAAACATGATTTTATTTCTGGGAACATAAAATTTACCGTCTCAGGTGTCGGATAACAATATCCAGCATTTTCCTATGTTCAACTGGCAGCTGATGAACATAAAAATGAATGTGATCGATTCTCATTGCGGCGTCACTTATTTTAGCAGCGTTGATGAAAACATTATGCAATTGAAACGTCATTAGAGGCTCTGGTAGGTTTCTGAAAAAAATAAGGTATTCACTGGATTTTGAAATTTTGCATGCTCAATTTAAGGTTGTAAACATTCAGAAAATCTTCAATTTCTTTACGGTACGAATATTGTGTATGAAAACTATGCCAAAAATCTAACCTCAAAAAAGTCTTCACAGCACTACTTATAGTCTTTGTCTCATATTCATCATCTTTCAAATTCAGACCGCCCTTCTCCGACGCTTTCCTTCGATCCAATCCCAATTGCATCAACTTCTGAACTTTCGACGTAACCCCACAATTCCTATAGACACCCTGCTCGTGAATTCCATTCTCCTCCAAAATATCAATGCACTGCTGCACGAATTCGAATCCGATATCGTCTAGTTGAGCTGAAATTATGATTTTTTTTTAAAATTATATTCTCAACAATATTATTGTGTGTCTCCATCAAAATCCCAAATAATCTTTCGGATATCAGAACACCAATTAGTCGCTCGTTTTATTTTCTCTTTTTCTCTCTCTCTCTCTCCTCCGATGCAACCCCCGTAACGATGTCAGCAGAATAAATTAGAAGGCCATAAAAAAACAAGTGAAACAACATGAAATGGTTCGTTTTAAAGAAATGAATAAATATTTACGACATAGCTCATTAGGCAAGAATCAATTTGAGATTCGAGAGCTAATGTACAGCAAATTGTATTCTTCAAAGTGCAAAATGAAAAATTGATATTTGATCTTTGCAAAATCAAGTGAATTTTAAACCAAAATTTAAAAAGGTGTTACGTACAGTCTTTAAAAAACTTACCATTACAATTATCAACCACAAAACCCGGTAGAAACGCCGAAGCTTTATGAAAAGATCTTAAACCATCGGTAATATTAAATCTCGGTGATGACAAAGTAGTCTGTAGACTATGCGGATTTCCACGTTGTGTCCCAGCAACAGCGGCGGCGTGATTTTGCGCCATCATATAAATCGACTGAGTGGTGCCTGTCGAATCACCAAACGAAGAGCTTCTATGCTTTTTCTCGTACATCTTCCCACCGCTCATTATCTTCGCAGAGAGAAACAGAGAGTTGAGCAAGTGAAGGAAAAACACACGACAAACGAGTCAAGGCCCTTAATTACAAAAGTGAAGAGGTTAGAAGATGGAAGAAGTAAAAAAATATTTACATAAAGAAATGGAAAAGGAAAAATGAAAAAAAAGGGCGGAGTGATGATAGAGAGAGCTTATAGAATATTCAGAAAAGGGTAGGATGTGAGGAATAAGAAGAGAAAAAAATGATTTAGGATTACACGAATATTAGATTTTTTCCACCATCATCATCATAATGTTCATCAACATCATTTGAATTTTGAAACAAGGTGTGTTGATGTTTTTTGATCAAGGAAAAAAATAATGATGAAGTAAAACTTGCATAACATTGAGAATATAATGGTCAAAAGAAAAAGTGTGAATAAATCTCTTCGCGGACTATAATTTTCTTTTCAACACAAGATAACAATGTACTTATCTCTGGAAAAAGTAGTCGGTTTGCTATTCTGACTGAGGTTTGGTTTCTTTAGGACAATTATTCACTCAGACATAATAATCCGTCTATATAGGTTTCTCAACACCCCGAACATCATTTTTGCAAACTTTATAAGCGCAAAATAGCCATAATTCTGTTCAGTTACCCAAATGTTCCAATATGTACCTTTACTGTGTTTTAATTCCAGATTAGATTCCTCTTCGCCGCTTCTTTTCAAAATATCAGATGAAATGTGTGTTCTTGTCATTTAAGTAAATTTCTATTTGTAACTTAGGAGTATTTATGATAAATAAAGAGCTAAAAGTCGGAAAACAGTGAGTTATAATAGTATTATTTCAAGCAGAAGATGGCTTAGAAGAAAATAAAAAATATATTATTCCAAAATCTAAAATAACAAATACCGAGAATGCAATGCACGTTTATAACCGAACTTATCAAGTTGGAAACGAGCTTAATCACTAAATAACAATAATAAAAAGGTTTCTTTATTTTCATCTATTTATGATTAATCACACATGTGTCAGAAGCCCAAATAAATCTTCTCACCCTAAAAACGACTCCATTCTCACTCTATGAAAAAAAAACTGAAACCAACATTTTTTCCATGAAACTAAATTACAATTTCCCCCAAATTCTTTGTCCAATTCCACTAAAAGCATCCTAATCAATTTTTTGGCTCTTCATTCCCTTTTTCCTCTCTCTCTATCTCTTTTTGAAACTATTCTTTCTCGAACAAAAATTAACAAAAAACACGTTTCTTTCCCAAAATCGACCAAAACTGTTATATCACGCAATCATGATGCCATAATGTGAAGCTAGAAAAAAGCAAAGACGAAAAGTTAATGAATTCTCTTCGAAAAAAGTTGAGCTGTTAGAGCCCCCCCGACGACGTCGTAAAATAAAGCCAATAGGATGAAGACTCGACATGATGTGCACAAAAATACACAGAGGGCAAGAAACTAGACTAGATTTATTTTAAAAAAACATTTCATACCACCAAAAAATAAGGATATTTAAATGAAATCATCAAGAGAAAGTACTAGAAATTGAGATAAATCAACGACAAAAGAAACGTGAATGGGGGGAGCTCCCGATGGACCATTTAATTTGAAATTGATGTCATGTGCCGCAAGAGTTTTTGAAATTTTATTTCAGATCAAACAAAATTCATCCATCAAAAATAAGAATTTCCTACTTCAAAAATGTTTTTTTCAAGAAATCACGAAAAGTTCGCTCTTATTTGAAATATTGCTGTTGTTTATAGCAAAAGGGTGCATATATCTGTTTCTATAAAAAAAATGAACCACAAAAATATTTCCATTCATTTTTCCTACGATTGCATGTTTTAGAAGGACCTTTCTGTTGAGAAACACGAGATTTATGTCCTTTTAAAAACTGAACAGTATTTTTGCAATACGAAGAAGATGAGGAAATTCGCAAATGTTCGATGTTTGGGGTAAACAACATCCTTGAAAAATAGAGACTGAAACGTTTGAGATGAAAACGATTATTTATTTTCAAACGTTCGTTTAAAATTCAAAAATACACAATTTTTTAGAAAAACCCAATTTTTCAAAGTCGGAGCACCAGATTTTTCAAGGCAAACATTTCAAAAAAACGTTTGGAATGTTCCGAACTACAACATTTCTTCGTCAATGGGAAAAAAAATGACAAGAGAAACGTGTGAAAAACTCATGAACAAAATGAAGACCGGCGCGGCGGCCGAATGAAGAAAAAAAAAATTCCATCATTCACATATTTCCCAAGAGAAATTTTTTCTTCATCTTTCTCCCGTGAATAAACTAATGTGAGCTACTTTTCTTTTCCACTTCATTTTTTTCCCCCCGATATAAACACATTTTTCGAGTCAATTTTCAGCACTTTAGGGTCAAATTTCTATTCTAGGGAAAAAATATTGACAAACGTGTTAAAATTCAAATTCTTAAGGGTCGATCTGGACTTTGAAAGTTTTCTAACAAAACAACACGCAACCAATAACCAAAAATCCCATAACTCTTATGACGATAACCATATGTCAAAAAATCGTGGTGAGAAAAAAAAAGACCCATTTCTTTTTGTGAAAGAAGATGTGTTTGCCAGAAATGAAACCAAAAAAGAGCAAACAACGATGACAAGAAAAAAGAAAGGAAAAACAGGCCAAAAATGAGCTGCTTTTGAGCTAGAATGCTCTTTGTTGGCTCATTGCTTCTTCAGAAAAGAAAAGCCCATTTTCACTGCAAAATATTGTTTATTTTTGCTCTAGAGTGGATGTCAGATGAAAAGGATTCATTGTGATGAATGATGCCAGAAATTTAATTTTGAGCCAAAAAAAAAAACGTGGTTTGAATATTTTCAGAGCAAATGACGTTTTAGATTTGGAGCTCACAAAACGGGAATTTCGAAAATTAGGATTTTTCGGGAAATTCAATGTTTTTGGAAATTCGAAAACAAACATTGAATATTAAATAAAATTTGGTAAAAACACTTCAAAACTCAAACTACAAATATTCTCAAACCTATTCGAATCTAACAAATCATTCGAAATTTTGTTTATTCCATTGCGAATATTTTTTAATAGATATTCGAATGTAATCCGATAACATATTCGTTCATTTATTCATTTACAAATAAACAAAAAATGCAGAAAATTCCTATTGTCAACTCAATTATTCTTGATCATTGCGCACGGAAGGCTGCGCAACCTCACAGCCGCTCCGCACGCACGCGACGCGGATGCCGACACTCACATATCGGCGGGAAAATGAATTTTTCAAATTTTCCAGTGTGTGTGAGTGTCGGTAGCCGCGGCGTCGCGTGCGTGCGGAGCGGCTGTGAGGTTGAGCAGCCTTCCAAACGCAATGATCAAGAATAATTGAGTTGAAAATATGTATTCAGTCAATTTCTGCTCAAAATACTTTAAATTTAATATGCAAACAACAAACGGAAAAAATCATTTCTCTTTTTTTTGCACCATTTCTATTTTCGGCACTTCGTTTCGGAATAAATTGAACATTTATGTTGGTGAGTTTTGGAGAGATTTCTCTACGACAAAAAAAAAGATGCACAAAATTCGTCACTTTTTCGGAAATTCTATCAGAAAACACCAACAGTGGTGTTTCTATATACTTTTTCAGGTTTCTAGAGAGAGTGAAAAGTCAAAGGATAACTATAAAACAATAAATCAGTTTAAAAAAACATGTAAACAAAAATTGTGGGGTTTTTTTTCTCACAAACACGGACGGAAGAAGATGAATGCTTAGATTTTCCGAAAAGTTAACAGAATCGAATAAGAAAGCTGTTTTGAGGGCTGGGCTCAGTGTTTCCTTTTTTTTCTCTCTTGAAATGCGACTTTTTGATGGAATCACACAACTACTGAAAAGAAAGAAGAAACCCACTTTGTTTATATGTGGAACACGATGGATTGTCACTGGCTGTGTACGTATGTGGCTTTGCGCCGTCCATTGAATCTATCCATTCTTGTAAATCTGTTTCTGATAGTGCTTGCATCGTCATCACATCGTTTTTCTCCTCAACATAAACGTCGAAACAGAAGCTGTAAAAATAATTTATTCTTTTTTCGATGGTTTTAAACGCTTCTATGTCTGCTTTTTTTCTGCATTCGTTTCTTGTTTTGAAAATCTTTAAATTTTAAAATCATACAAATATAATATTAAAAAATGTGTTTAATATGAGGTAGATCATATGTGGGATACCGCGGATTTGGCCTAGTAACGACCTTAACTTTTTTTTCACTTGACAAGGTGTAACGACCTTAACACGAGGCGGATTCGAAGAATAGTGATGAAAAAATTAGTCCTAGATCACCGAAAAAATTACATTTTTATAAAATGATGCTATGAATAAATATAATTAGAATTAAGTTTTATTTTCCGCAAAATGAAGTAAAAATAAACTAAGAAAAAACGTTTTTGCTGCTTTTTACGTTTTGTAGTCGCCTTAACTTTTTTTAAAATTTTATTTGTATCGAGCTTAACTCTGAGATTTCGAAATGACCTAATCCCACCTATGAGGTAGATTTTGTTAACATGCTTTTTTTTGAACGAATTTCAACAATAAACCGATTTTGAAACTGTTTATAACCCAGAAATTAAAATTTATTTTTACTGAAAAAAAAAACAAAAGTCAGAAACATAGGTGGGATCGAGTCATTTCGAAATCTCAGAGTTAAGATCGATACAAAAAAAAAGAAAAAAAAAGTTAAGGCGACTACAAAACGAAAAATGCAGCAAAAACGCTTAAAAAACGAATAAAAGACCAATTTTTTCATCACTGTTCTTCGAATCCGCCTCGAGTTAAGGTGGTTACACCTTTCCAAGTGAAAAAAAAGTTAAGGTCGTTACTAGCCGAAATCCGCGGTATCCCACATATGGTCAGAAATCGACGTTATGCAATTCTTGTTTCAAAACAATTTATTTTCACTAAATTTTTGATTCCTAAAAAGAAAACATGATTTTAGCTTTTGAAAAGTTGTAAAAATGCAATCGTTTCGGATGTTTTTGCACAAGATTATATTTCCGGACTTTTCACGATTTACATTTTTGAGAAATTCGGTTTTTGCTTTCCGTTTGGTCGGTAGCAAAAACAAATTTTAATTTAGAACAGAAAAATATGTGAAACTTTTTAAATTTTCAAAAAAAATTCTAAAAAATTACCGTTTATCAATTGTTTCTGCCAATCTCTTCGCACACGACTTCAATTTGAACGTCACCGTTTGTGCCACCGCACTTTTCATATCCTAAAATAACTTCATTATTCCGATCCAATCTCGATAGAATACCCACCGTTTTCGTCGCCGAGTTCGCACTAACCATTGTAAAAATTCTAGTCTCTTTCGAATAAACACAATAATATTTTGTCCATTTTCCGAGTACATCACGACCAATTGTTTCTAGAAAAATACATCGTATTTTTTTTTTAATCTAATGCAAATTACTTGGAATTTTCGATTTCTCCTGCATGTAGACATAACCCTGTTTGATTGATGGCCCCTGCCGACTTTCTTCCGAATTTGACTGAAAAAAACACATTTTTTCAATATATTTACATATTTTTAATGATTTTATAAATATCCTTTCAAAATAAATCAAAACAAACCCTCGTATGAGTTGCCAGCAACTTTCTTTTCAATTCTTCCGCTTCCGCATTTGTCGCCATATAATTTTCTTTCGTCTGAAAATGAGATGTTAATTTCCGGAATATGTGAATCAATTTTTCAGCATCGAACCTTTAAAACCTTCATTTGCACATTATCCAAAAACGGTTTGAAATCCTGATGAATCACATTCCCTGGAAAAATAAGTTATAGAAAATAAGACGAATTTTCGGATGAGCATATCTGTTGCTAAACTACAACAAATAACCTCCGTACGTTAAAAAATCAAAAAATGCTACTCACCCACATGATAAAATGATAACCATGAATATACATATGAGCTAAGAGTTTCAACAAATTCAAACTTCATGCGTTCCTGTACCGACTGAATTTCAGCAACATACTATAATTTTTCGTATAATTTTCGAAAAAATGTTCAGTAAAACTGCACCTGTAATGATGCTTGAAAAAAGCTTTTTTGTTGAGTTTCCAATTGGGCGTCTGCTTCTCGGAAATCGTTTTTTCTGACCTAAAAATACTTTTATTTAAACAATGCACTTTGAAAAAGTAGTTCAAAAATTTTGAATAAAAAGTTAATAAAGTAAATTCCTTACCGTACTCAAATGTAAATGTTTTTCTAGCGTGCTATAAAACTTGCTGCTCTCTTTCTCATATTTTCTTTTTTCCTCATTTAGAGTCCGACCGATGGCTTCAACACGAAATCTTAAATTCATGAATTTAAAGTTTCGTAAAAAAATATGTTCAAACCTACCTCTTCAACGGTTCTAAATATGACTCCTCCGCCTGATTCACAATTTTCATTCGTTCATCTTCAACCTGATTTATCATTTTGGCAAATTCTTTCAGACAAGTTGCTGAAAATATTCTTGTTTTAATTAATCCAGCTTTTTTTAAAAAGAAAGTAAAAATACCAATAAAACGCTCATCATCCGTTTGATTCGTTCCAACCGTCTCAATCCGAAACTCACTAAGAGTTTTAGCGAAATTCCGCTGAGCGAGTGAAAGTTCTGAAATTTTAAAATTGAAATATTTCCTCTAACCAAAAACTAACTTTTCGTGCATACAATCAGCTCTTTACACTGATTCTCAATAAGTTTGATATTTTTAAAAGCATCCTCTAGCGCTACTTCATGATCATGCAGATTTTGCCGAAACCATGGTGAATCGGATATCGAATCCGAATATTCCAATGCACGTAATACCATAACTATCGGAAGATTTTCAGCAGTGTTGCCCCGATAGCGCTATATGACGCGTTTTAATTCGGGACAAGGTGAGGGAATAATCTGTAAATTCTTAGTATTTTTAAGGGTGTTTAGAAGATTTAATAATAAATTTGCAAATATTGATAAGAAACAAAAAACGGTTATATTTATACGGTTTAGTTTTTAACACCGTTCATTTAAATATATTTTCTTCTTTCTAGCGTTTGCATTTTTCGTAAATTAAATTTTAAAGGAGGGCTTTACGCAGATTATATATGAAGTTAAAACGCAAAAAAAAGACATACTCATGTTATAAATGGGTTTAAAATTTTTTTTTAATTCAGAGAAGAAAAAAAAACAGAAAAAACGAGCCACCTGGAAAAAAAAGGGACACCAAACAAGCTGATGAATGTTTGTTTTTTAAATTTTAGTTTTTATAACCGTACTTTTTGTTGTTTTCTCCAATTTTTTTTTCAGAATGGGAAAAACTAGGAAGTGTTGTATTTGTTTAGAAACTAAATAATTGCAAAATTTTACTTTTTGCTCTGTTTTTCATTTTAAATGCAAAAAAAGCAAAAAAAAAAGGTAAAAACTGAATAAACACGCTAAATTTAATAGTTGGCCTAGGAAACCAAGCTATCGCGGACTAGAAACACAAGTTACTCCGCGGTGTCCATTTTTTTCCAGGTGGCTCGTTTTTTCTGTTTTTTTTCTTTTCTGAATTAAAAAAAATTTTTTTAAACCCATTTATAACATGAGTATGTCTTTTTTTTGCGTTTTAACTTCATTTATAATCTGCGTAAAGCCCTCCTTTAAAAATACACAACTAACACAAAAAAATAAATAAATGTATTTTTAAAAAAGTGACAGGATTCTAATCGATACAAGAGAAAAGGCTAGTGACAAAATAAATGGTCTTTGGTACTGTGTGAAAAAAAAATGTGAGAACGATATCACTAACCCAATAACGCTACAAATTCAAATTTGACACAAATTGTATTGCCAAGAAAAAACTCTGTGCACCGTAATTTTTCGCGCCACACGCATTGTCAAATCGGTTACGGTGCACAAAACATTTAATTTCACAAATATGAAAAATCTGAAATAATGAGATCAGCAAATTGAATTTGGGCAAATGACGAACTCGTCTTGATGGACCCTTGGTTTTAGAAGCACAATTGAAATAACATCTTTATTTTCCAACGTTTCGGTTTATAAAACCATCATCAGATAAAACCATCACCTGTAATACAGAAACCAAGGGTCCATCAAGACGAGTTCGTCATTTGCCCAATTACTAAACAATGCACAAAAAACAACTCATCTACTCATTACAAATTGAATTTGAAAAGAAAATCTTTTAAAAAATCGATTGATGAATAATTTTCTGGATTCGAAACAAAAATATGACGTGTATTTTGTTACGTGAAAAAAATGGATTAATTTTTGTGAGGATGCCACGATTTCGCGGTGTCTAAAAATTTGAAGAAAGGGATGTCCCTATAAAGTTTAAGGTCTTTCAAAATTGTCATCAATGTATTGTAATTTAGATGCATCGTAATTCCGAAGAATGTTTTGTATTCGGTCATCCAGAAATTCGAGGAAGTACTTCTTCCCCAAAAATTTCTAAAATGTTCTCCAAACCACCAAAATTCAGAAAAAAAGAGAAACTTTTTCGTGTTCTTTGTTTTGTGAAAGAAAAGAACCCTGTGATGTCTATGTGCGGCTTGTCGAAGGAGAAAAAAAAAATTTCGGATAACTTCGTTTGTAAAGGAGCCGAAACAAAGTTATCGCGTTATTTGCGTATGTGGCAGCCGCCGTCCGTAGCTGCAATTCGTCATTTTTTTTTTGCCTTTTGCTGCTCTTCTTATATTTTTCGACTTTTAGCGTCAACGCGCCGCGTTTTGCTACTTTTTTTTTGCAGAACGTCTTCAGATATCAAAAAAGGAAATAAATTCTTGCAGGGATCCAAAGACGGAATATTACTTTTAACCTCTTGAACCTTCGAAATAATTAGTTACATTCGAATATTTCAAAAAAAAAGATTGACTCACATTGTATATCCGTTATGGACCTATTCAGTTTGAAAAAAAAATACAAAAAATGTCGAGAAATTCAATGCAGAAATTGCAGAGAAATGTCGAGAAATGCAGAGAAATAGCAATTTCTCTGCATTTCTCGACATGTCTTTTTTTCGACCCAGACGGTCTTTTTGGGTCTAAATCAGATATTTTGGGCATCTAAGGGCCATTGGGACTCACTACTGAATTTTTGGTAAAATTTCCACAATCATAGACACGAAAACAAACATTTTCCATAAAATTGTTTAAAGGGACACAGATTAAATCGTTTGGGTCTTGAAGAAAACCAGTTCAAACAATGCGGAGAAATAGAAATTTCTCTGCATTTCTCGGCATTTCTCTGCAATTTCTGCATTGAATTTCTCGACATTTTTTGTATTTTTTTTTCAAACTGAATAGGTCCATTAATTTTCTTTAAATATCGGCTAATTTACTTTTTCAAACTCGATTATCAAAAAGAAATCATTTCACAAGAAGGTGGAACATATTATGTTGAAATGACATAATTTTCTTTTAGAAATAATACATCGGCACGTAATTTGAAGTTTAGACAATAGTCCCTTCATTTTCTCGGTTGCGATTATTTACGAGTCGAAGAAAAATTGAATTCTACCAATGTGATCTTTCGTAAGTTTTCAAAACGAAATTTAGGTCTCAAAGTGAAATGTTAATTTAATTTTGCAATAACTGCAGAGGAATTTTTGAGTTCAGTTTAAAGATATAAGCTTAAATTAGATTAATTCAGCGAAGAGAACGAAATATTTAAAAACAAAAGGTCCAACTTAATTTGTTTTATTATTTTTTCAAAGAATAAACCGGGGGCCCGATGGACACGCGCGGCAGCACACATCCACAAGCACATAACACTTCTTTTCGATTTTTGAGAACAATTCTCCAGAGAAGGAATGAGTGGGATATAGCATTTTGAGATTGAATGAAGAATAAAACAAACTTCACAACAAAAAGTACAGAACACTGAGAAGGGAATGACACTCAAGAAGGTTTCCGGAACAAGATAAGACAGTGTTCAGAAAATAAATGAAAAAAAAAGAACTAGACACTGTGACCAACAATTTAAAGGCGATTTAAAGCTTCAATTTGGAGAAGCTTGATAAGCATGCAACTTTGAGAAAATGATAATATATATTTACAAAAAAAGTGTAGGAGCCAAATGTTTCGCACTGGAATGAATCATTAGGGAAAATTGACATGTTTATGTCAAAGAAATAAATCATATGCGAAAACCTTTTTTCACATTCACAAAAGGACTTTTTCAGACGATGATCACCCCAGATAATTCCTAGAAGAGAACGGCACGGTGGAAAAAATGAAAAAAAAATGACGACGAACGGAGAACAAAACCAAAACAAGAAAAACCGAAACGTAAACAATCTTGTTCTTCATGTCGTCGCCATTCTCTTCAACCAGCTCTAGAATCTTGTGTGGCGGGGAATTCAAACAACATGCAAATATACACCATACCAACTCTTTCTCTCTATTTCCATCTTTGTGGAAAAAAAAAACAAAAAAAGGATAGAACGAGGCCAAAGAGAACCCACAACCATTCTTCAATTTTATTTTTTTTAGGAACACTCGTTCAGAGTAAAATTTTCGGAATAAAATGAGATTCAATACAAAGATCCACAAGTTTTGAAAAGCAAATTATCTGAGCAGAACCATGAATTAATGTGATTTTTTTGTAAAATAAACATTTTCTTCATTTAAAAACTGTAAAAAATCACTGATTCAAAATAATGTGAAATTTACAAACGGGAAAAAACGTTGCGATGTTGCTAAATGTGGCCTCAACACGACGCACCTCAGTAAAAGAATAAAACTTTAAACGCTTCACTAAACCCATGAAATCCCAGGATTCCTGATATTTGTCTAGTTTATGGTACAATGTATTCATCTAGGAAATAAACAAAAATAATCTAAGGAAGTATAATCTTCAAACATTTAATAGGGGATTAATTTAAAAAAAAAAGACATGAACATAAATAGAAGAAGGAGTTTCACAAGCGGCTTACTAAAACCACAAAGCAATTTTCAATTACTGATATTCTCTGTCACTGAAAATTGTTTGTAAAACATATTTACAATAATTTTAAATGTCTAGTTTCAAAAAACCCAAATATCGCTAAGTGCGGGTCACCGTAAGTTAAATTCTTTCTCACAAAATTTTTATTGTTTTCTTAAAGAAACAAAAACTCTAAAAAAGTGCGAAAACCATGACTTTTCCGTTTTATGGGCCTTGAAGAGTCGGAATTATTGCCCTTTTTGTTGCAAACGAAAATATGCTCGGAAAAGAGGAGGGACACTGCAGAAAATTTTTCAACATGCGGAGGAGACAAAAAAATGATATTGAATGATCGATTGATGCTTCTCGTTTCTGTTCAAACTTAATAAATGAGAGTTGAGAAATGACCAGTCGTTTTCCTATTTTCAATATTTTTTTGTTCAAGAATACGATTTTAAGCAAAAAAATTACAATGCTACAATTTATGGTATAAAAATTTGTAATTGTCGACATTTCAAAAATTTGGCAATCGAGCCGGTCAAAAGAAAATATAGAACATCAAAAACAAAGTGAACGGAGAATCAATAAGGTTCACAAATGAAAAAGATGAGTGTTAAACAAATATGTATGGAATGGTCTCTGGTTTCAACTGAAAATGTTCTCTTTTTTAATCAAAAGTTGAAATGAAAAGGGTACTTCAGAAAAGTTCGGTTTATTTTTAACTTTCACCGGGAGCTTTGCGAGAATTTTTCCAACGGATTTTTTGTTAAACAAAAATTAATTTCAATGAACAAAGAAAAAAAAACGAAATTAATCCTCGGAATTATTCAAATGTAAAGAAAACAACGATCAGTTGAAAATAACGCATTGCTTAAAAGGACCTAATAATTCTCAGAACTCTGTAGTAAATTTGAAGTGTAAAATTCTACAGTAACACCAAAATTTGGGAAAACGAGATGTTTTTCGTTGAATTCCGGTGGAGGGAAAGAGATGTCCTATTCAAAACGGGAGCATTTCGATAGAGCGCATTTCGCTTGTGATTATCCTGACCGTGTGTTGAGCCTGGAAGTATAAGGAAACAGAATCGATTCGAATCTCATTCAGTTATTATTGAACCACAATCACGTTAAATTGTCATGAGAATCCTATTTTTAAAAACTGGCACCAAATCAGTTTCTCATGAATTTTACGTTTTCCCCGGGATTCTCCATCACATTCAAAATTCGGTTTTCTCATTGTTTAGATAACATTCGACTATTGCTTCAAAAACCGAGTTCCTTGGTATATGAGTTTTCTCCCATAGATGACTAGGACAACATTCGAATGCATTGAAGAAGGGCAAAAGGGCAAAGACATTAAATGTTGCGTTTTCGGGCATGAAAACTATGAACAAAACACCCGAATTCACTTCAGCACGAAACACAAAATCACATGAATACGAGTCAGATAATCATGAAGAAAAACGTCTAAAAAACACTAGTTGTTTGGCGCCTTTCGCCACCGCCACCACCACAAAAAAATAGGGGGAACCTAGAATATTTAGAAAACGAGGAAAAGAGAAAAAGAGACGCACACAGCGGCAAAACCGAATGAACAAAAAAAAAGATGAATGAAACTAGAGAGAAGACGCGCCGCCCGAGAGTTTGTATTAAACGTAGATGCGCTGGGACATTTAGACGGCTACGGCCCCGGCTCGAAATCAATGATGCAACAAGCTCTCCCCCACACCCGACGTTGCGGTTTTAGTGACATGTGCATGAAGGAAAAAATGAAGAAGAAGAAGAAGAAGAAGAAGATGGAGCAAGCAAAAAAAAAGCAGACCCTGAAGAAGAAGAAGAAGAAGCACAACGAAGGATGATGCACATGGAGAAGCAGCACAAAACGAATTGATGATGGACAACACGCCAACATTTCACAATGAGCAACCACATGAAATTCTCCACCGACGGAGGACGATCCGCTAATTTATAGTTCTAGTAGAGGTCTTTGGTTGAATTTTCAATGGGAACTATCTTTAAGTAATGATTTATGTGAAGAAAGAGCTGCACAATCGAGCGAATCCTGGGAAAATTAAAGAAAACCATTTTGTCGCTTGAATGAACACTTGGTGGTCATCCGGAAGTTGGGAACAATCATTAATAGAACATTTTCTGGATATGCTTGTATTTATTAGTGGGGCGAAGACGTTAGAGCACTTTACAACGAAACAACATATATGAAGGGGGTTTTTTAACGTTTACCTTCTATATTTAATTATATTATTCAATTGTTTGAATATATTCGTTTCAAATATATATTGTAACCTGTACAAAATTTCCAAAATATTCAAAGAAGGATAAGTCTAAGAAATAAGTACCTACTTACGCCGACCCAAGTTTGAAAAAAAACGAATAGTATTTGTCGTGAAAAAAAGGAGAAAATGTTTGTGTGAAGTTTTAAAATATCGAACAATTCTGACGACAGAACCTCAAATCCCTATTCACAAACTTTCGACAGTATTACAAAAAAATGTGAACAGACCAGAAACAGAATAATGACCGAATTGTTGTTGTATCGGTTCTCAGATTTATTCGTATATAATAAGGCCAAAAAGAAGTCAAAACCTATTTTGTCTGCGTGTCATTTGTATCTTCTCTTATTCACAATAAGGCATTTTGGATTCGATGTTAATCTATAGGTTAGATCGAACGCATGAATCAAAACGATTGTTGAAAAACGTATTGGAGGAAGTTTAGAGAAAGGCCCTGAAGAGGTGGGCGAACAGCAAACAAAAAACAAGGTATTTAGTACAGGTGTAATGAGGAGGTAAAGTTCGAAAACAGGTATTTGAATGAGTATTGTTTGAAAAAAAACAATAACTGCGAAACAAATTCACTACTATATTATTGCCGATTTGTTGTATTGGAAGTTTTATGAATAATATTGATGAATAAAAGTTATTTATGACCTCATCGAGGGTACTAGTATTGATATTGGCTTGATTTTCTAATAAAACCGAATAATCTAGATTGAAAGCGTTATGTCGGATTTATCCGCTATTAACTTATTTTTATATTATTATTTTTCTTAGCTTATTGCTCTTGATTTTGTTGGAGAATTCTTGAAAAACAGAAAAAAAATTGAAAAAATTAAATTAAATAAAAAAATTAGAAATTGCAAACACAGCTACGAAAAAATGCACAACTAGTTCAAACTCTTTGCATACCGTATTCTCAGTTTTTTTTCAGATTGCGTTCCACCTGAAATACTAGTTTTTAAAAATTTTATCGAATTACGTTTATTTTTCGCTCAAAAACAAAAAAAATCGTTTCGATTTTTGACAGTGGGAGGAGCTTTGGACGCGTGCCAAATGCCGCTGTCCAGTGGAGCGCAATTTGAATAGCTTTTTTCGACCTTTAAAAATTTCAAAGAAATACATCAAGAGAGAAGAAGAAACATTATTTATTTAGCATAATTATCGGGCAATTAAAGAAAATACAATCCTTCGTTAATGAAACGTCATTAAAGCGTGATCTCCCCCCCTCCAATTAGTTAAATATTAATCATGAAAAAAAAAGAAGGTTCCCGAGTATTTTTCACTTCTCCTTCTGTAAATATTTGCACACAAATTTCTGCCGTCAGCAGCATCAACTCATGCAATTGAGATGATTGGAAAAATCTGAACAAAAAATGCCAAAGTTGTTGCCTCATATCACTCATCACTTTTTTTGTTCTCATAAAAAATATTCGAAACGGTATTTATCTCTTTTCTCTTTGTATATTACACAATGATCATCATGTTCCTCCTCCCAGCCTCTCTACGATTTTCCCTTTTTTATTGCATTTTCTATCCTTTTTTTATTGTTCTAGATTCGTTTTTTACACGAAGATGTTTTTTACTTCATCTCCAGGATTTACAAAATTGATATTTCGTATTTAAACATTTTTAAATTAAGTTTTTTTTTTGGAAAAAGCTGAAATTCTTTAAAAATCTCTAGAAAATCTTTTTTTTCAGAACTTAAAAAAAATGTTTTTTAATTTATCGTCTCATTAGAAGTAGAAAAAAGTTGTTCAAAATATGTGATACCCTGTCTTTAAGACTATTATCTAGTTGTCAACCCTTCCAAACGGAGTTCTTCTTCCGACGCATCTCCTTGTTCCTACAGAATTATAAGCATGAAAACAAAACCGTGCTTGTTTGCTCTAAGCTTCTTCCATTTATTGTTTTCGACTTATTCTCGCCAACGGTAAAACAAAAACTTCCCTCCTTTCATTGTCGTCAACCTTTGATTTCACCGGTTTTCCGGCAAGAAACCTTGTTCTTATTCCAATATCGAACTAGACAATTAATCAACCCTCTCTCTCTCACTCACTCCAAATAATCGGGCGTATCCAACCGAATTTAATCAATTATGCAGATCTTATCCAAAAAATCACTTTTTTTTCATTCTTCTATTGCCACACCCTAAATCCCTGCATATTAATATAAATATTTCTGGAAAAATTTGTCCCAAAAATTCTGTTTCCACAAACCGAGGCGTGCCCTCTTTTGTTGGTGAAGAAGGTGGTTCTTTTTTTCTTTGGTGACATATGGTTTTTTTTTTCGTTTCGTTTTGATTTCTCATCCTTTCACAAAAAGCCACCTGGCCTTCTGGTGGTAATTATTATACCTGCATCTAGAGCGCTTTCCTCATTTCTTCCTTCCGCTAGATGGGGCTACCGGTGATTTGGTTTATAACTGAACGTTTGAATCGTTTTTTCGTGGTATTACGAGAATTTTCGAGTTTTAAAAATCCTTATTTTAAGTTTTTTTTTGTTTTTAATTGAACTTTGAGCTTCGAGACATCCGTCGAATGTTAGATGAAACAAAATGGGAGTATAAGTACTCCTTCAATTCAATATAGCGAAACTCTTCAATTTAAAGACAGCAGTTTAGTTAATTTGACCCTACGTGATCTTAGTTTCAAAAATTAGAGCGTTCTCTCATTAGTACAATGCAATTTATGCGAAATCACACTGATAAATACTCGCATCATAGCAGAGTTGAAAAAATCAAAATTTGAATGCGCGCCGGATCGTGCGACGAGGTCGAAATTGGCGCGAAACACAATTATTTGAATGTGGTTACATATTGGTATTGTCCTTTTTACCACCTGGGATCCCATTGAATTTGGATCGTGTTAACTGACACACTGTCTTTAAAGATACAAAGAGCCATTTACCATAGAAATTTAAAACTTGTAAAAAATCTCAAAGCAGTGAAAATATGGGTTTGTAGTATTGAAATGTTAAAATAATTTTTTTCCTTACATTTTCATCATTAGCACAATTTTATTTTTAGAAAAATTAATGTTTCAATGTTCAGTATTTGATGTACTGCGATGAATTTTCTAGTTTTTGGCGATATGCAATGAGTAGTATTGAATTCTACGAGCCGAATATGTATATTTTTTACAAGCATTTTAAGTGTGACTTTAGCGACTTTAAAAATACGGTGTTTTTTTTAAAAGTCACATTTGAATTGCACCTGAAAGAAATGGGTCGTCTTTAAGTAGGGAACACTATATGATTTGACGATTTAAACTCTATCGCAATAAACCAGCATAGAATGTTTTCAAAATGTTATACCTCATGAGCGCGTTTTAAACCAATACCATTAATCAAACAGTAATTGTTACCTTCCGTTTGCATACACACCAAAAAGCAAATAAACAATTCCATGAACACCATACACATATTTTCGCGCACAGTACCACCACTTCCCAATTCATTTAATTATTTTCCGAAGAACTCATTCTACCTCAAAGTGGTCCCTCTCAACGTTCTCTAAACCTCTTAATCTATCATTATATTTTTCATTTGGATTTTGACCTTCAGCCGGCTGTTCACATGTCCCGACAAGGCCGTTTTTTTTTATTTCTCGCCTTATTCATTTTACCTGTGAAGTTTTCGTCTATCTCTTTTTTCGAGAAAGGTGTTCTTGATGATTCGATTAACAAGTTCAACAAAAATTTCTCACGCTTTTTAAAAATTATTATGATAAGCTCTCATATGGGCTCACTTCTATTTTTTTAGCAATTGTTTCATTAACTGAAATGTTCAAAGCTCTGTTTTTTTGGTTGGTAAATAGACAAATTTGCTTCTCATTGTCTAATTTTTTCTTGCATATTTGGCCACCTGTTCGGAAAAAAAGAAAAAAAAACGAAAACGAACGAATCCATTTAATTTTCATTATTTTTTTCAGAAACGAACGAAACTCTACGATCTGGCAGCTGACTTCATTCAAAGGTTTGTCGTCGTTTTTTTCCCCTTCATAAAAATGTTTACGAACCTAATTCAAAAACATTTCGTATTTAATTTCGACGAAAACAAATGTTTTCATTGATGATTTTAAATTTCCCCCCTTTCCCTTTTTACCAAAAAGAACACAAATAAAAAGGACAGCCACACCTGATAACAACCTGCGCTGAAAATTTATTTAGTATTTGCCGAACCTTTCCACCCAAGCCATAACAGCTGATAAAAAATATTTATTTATTTCACATTTTTACTTTACACACATACTCCTTTTCCCTCAAAATAATCGATATTCGAATTACTTTCGAGTTCTCTAAAAATGGCTACATCAATGCCATCGGTGTCTGAAAATGAGCCAAATGATGAAAAAGAGGTTGGTCTGTTTTAAAACATTTCGCAATAATTAATAGTGAAAATGATTCATTTTGCTTGTGATATTTTTAAAATTTCATTTTCAGGTATTGTCAAGATAATAATTTCTGGCCGCTCGTTGTGCGGAGTGTCGTTGGGAATCTCGCAGCGCGACCGCAACGCGCATGACCAAGTGAGAAATTTGAATTTGAGCGCGTTGCGGTCGCGCTGCGAGTAAATTCCCAACGACACTCCGAAAAACGAGCGGCCAGAAATTATTATCTTGACAATACTTATTAAAATTTATTTTCAGGTATTTATCGTTAAATTTAAAACATTAAATTAAAGGCAGCTTGTTAGTTATTGTCAACTCAAATATTCTTGATCATGCAAGTTGGTTTTGACCTACCCAGAAAATCTAAGTCTCTCACACAGTCGTGCTATTTTTAAATGCGAGCGGTTGCGCTGCGGTCTTTTATTAGAAAACGGATGATCCAAAATGTTTAAGTTGACAATAACACTTCCAAATTCCAAATTCAAAGCGAAAAATCAAAAAATTCAAAAGGGAGCCTAGGAGGTCGAAAATTATTCAAATAATTGTGTTTCGCGCCAATGCCATCCGGCGCGCATTCAAATTTAAAAATTTTTTTACCTTTGGACCGATGTTTTAAGTCGCTTACTTTTTCTATTAGATATCGCATAAATTGCTTTGTACTCACGAGAGTAAGCTCTAATTTTTAAAATTAAAATCCGATTGGGTAAAATTAACTGCACACTGTCTTTAAGTGAACATAGATTTTCTGAAAATTTTGGCGTTTGGAATCAATCATTCATTTTTCCCATGCATTGAAAAATCAGTGAAAAATGCATAATTTTATTGACAAATGCAAATCAATGAGAAAATAAAAATAACAAAAATAGCTATGTCAAATGCATTCTATTCATTTGCCCGACTGCAGCACTTTGTTTGAAACATTTTGTTTTGTTTCTTTTTTATTGATTTTTGATATAGAAAACATTTTCCAATAATCGGAAGCTCCCGAAAATAAAATTTTTGGTGATTTCTATTCGGTTTATACATAAAGTTTATTTTTCATTTCACGAATTTCTATTATCTAATTTTAATGCTCAAGTCTATCATTTCTGCTCTAAAAAATTTAAATGAGCACTTTGTTTTGTAGAGAAAGCTGAATCTGAAAAATTGAAAAAACAATTTTTATAATACGTTGGAATCCTAGAAAGAGTATCATTAAAACATTTCGAATTTCTTGGAGTAATTTAAAAATAACAAGCTGAATTTTCCTATTACAATATCTCAAAAAAAACAGTAAGAATTGACCTAGTTGATTTTGGTCGCTAATTTAAATTTCGCATTTTTTTTTTTCTCTTTAACAAATGTTCAATAAACATATTTATGTCGAAAAGAACGCGCATCTTTCTTACCCATTCTCCATATAAATACATACATATATTCGGCCGTTGTTTATTTTTGCTCTTCATCTTTTGTGACCATAACCGTAACCATCGGTCTCTTCCACAAAATAGTGCTGGATTATGAAGAGACGGTGAGATAGTGTCGAGCAGTCGGCTGGTGGTGCGCATCATCACAAAAACCGAACAGAAAGCTCTCGACCGGTTAAAATCAATAATAATAATAATATTCATTTGACAAAAAATTACCTTTTTTTATTGGGTGATGTAGTTGGTAGGTTTTTTTTTCAAAATTTCACTATTTCCTTTCCTTTTTTAATCGAGCAGCAACATTTTCAGATGTCCTGGATGCTGCGAAGTCTATCAGCACGTTTTTCGAGAAATCGAAATATAAATCGAACACAGCAGCAGCAGCAACAACAACACAATTCTTCATCATTGCCGGCCGACGCAAGCTATGACACGAAAAAGTTTGTACAATGCAAAATCCTATTACTAGATGGTGCACATTTGAATATTGTTCTATCGGTAAGAATAAATCTCTTAAAGGCAAGGTGTCACTCCTTTTTTTTCAGAAAAACGCCACTGGAAACGAGCTTTATGATGAGGTCTTTTACTCTCTGGATTTAGAAGAGAGGGATTATTTCGGACTACAATACACTGATCATTATAATGTACAGGTAAACTGGATCTTTTTTCAAAAGGATAAACTTTTTAAAATAAAAAAACAGAGAGACGTAGCTTTCGTAAAATCAATAACCTAATAAGGCACAATTTTCTACAAAAATTAAAACCATTTTTTTGCGGCAGCTCCCGCCTTGAAGTTATAACTACAGTTGCATCTAATTAATTATTTTCCAATTCGAATCAATTATTTTCATATTTACAGCATTGGCTAGATCCGGCGAAAAAGTTAGTAAAACAATGCGATATTGGTCCCCCATTCACATTACGGTTTCGAGTCAAATTTTTCACCACCGAACCTTCTGGAAATTTGAAAGAAGAACTTACTAGGTATGTCATTTTTAAAAAATATTTTTATTGACAATTTTCGTATTAAAGGTACCAATTTTTCCTTCAAATCAAACAAGATATATCATCAGGACGGCTAAATTGTCCACACCAATTTGCAGTTGAATTGGCTGCATTTGCGTTACAATGTAAGTATTTAATCGAGAGGGGGAGTTCCCGCAAAGTATTGTTTTTTTTCAGCTGAACTTGGAGATTACAATCCAATTGAACATACCGCTTTATATATTTCGGAGTTTCGGTTTCATCCAGAACAGGATGAACAAATGGAGCTAGAAATATTGGAAAAATATAAAACTTTGAGGGGACAGACACCGGCACAAGCAGAATTAAATTATTTGAATAAAGCGAGATGGATTGAAATGTATGGGGTTGATATGCATACAGTTGAAGGAAAAGATGGAAATATGTTTGTTTTTTAAATTTCGAAAAATAATTGGTTGTTATTTTTTAACTTTTAGCTATCGACTTGGTCTCACGCCACAAGGAATGCTAGTTTTTGATGGACCTCAAAAAATTGGGCTTTTCCTTTGGGAAAAGTTACAGAAGCTCGATTTTAAGAATAAGAAAATCACATTGGTTGTTGAGGAGGATGCTGATGTTTCGGTAAATTTTCTTTTTTGTGAATTTGAGTTAAATTATTATTTTCAGCACAGTGGACAGATCCAATTACACACATTTGTGTTCCATCTAGTGTCTGAGAAAGCGGCCAAACATTTTTGGAAATGTGCCATTGAACAGCACGCATTTTTCCGATTGAAGTCGAAACCAATTCAACATAGTCGAAAGATTCAATTCTTCCGATTGGGAAGCACGTTTAAGTATCGGTAAGTCTTCGAAGAAATCAATTCCAAGTTCAAAACTACATTACGAGCGCATATTTTCGATTTTTGTTGATCACATATTTGCGAGCACCTATTTTTAAAGGAGGACTTCACGGAGATAATAAATGTGCCTTTAATGAAAACGGGCTTCATTCTCATTCCAAATCTGTTCTTAAAATTTTCTAAAACTACCTAGAAGCCGAGAAAATGAGCTTCAAAACAATGGCATAGAAAAAGGGGCCACCTGGCCGAACTTTTTCCTATGAGCTTTTTTCCTGTTTCGGTAATAAATAGTTATTCAGAATGCTTATATTAGTCCTTTTTTATGTTTGTTCATCTTTTTTTTTTGGATTTTTCATGCTTGCGGACTAGTTTTCGCCGGTGGCCACTTTTTCTAGGCCATTGTTTTGAAGCGCGTTTTCTCGACTTTTACGCGTTTTTAGAAAATTTTAAAAACAGATTTAGAATGAGAATGAAGTTTATTTTCATCCCAGATGCATTTATTAGCTCCGTAAAACCCTCCTTTAAATACATTTATGTAATTTGTAGAGGTCGAACGGAATACGAAACAATCCACAAAGAAGGAGCTCGTCTCTCCCGTCGACAATCCTGCTCATTCGAACGTCGCCCAAGTCAACGTTATGGTCCTCGTCAATCACATTTGACAAATTCACAAATCCGCGAAGCAAAACGCGCCGAAATCCGACAACATGTTGAACAACAACGTTCAGCATTACCTGTAAAAACTGACAATGCCCCGAATCCTCAACCACCGACGATTCCAAATCACTCGAATGTTAATAACAACAATAACAACAACAACAATAATAATACAATTACCAATCCATTCATTGGAGAATCTGCTGTTTTTCCATCTGATGGTTCAAATCATGTAACTAAAATTACGGTTGGCACACTACCAAACTCTCATATCCCTCGACCTGTGGTTTCATCTTCTTCATCATTCTCCAATGTTCCAACACCCAATATGACCGCATCGTCTTCTAAAATTCCAAGGATGGCCGCTGGATTAGAACCCCGCAAATATTCCCAACCTATTCCACCAACTCGAAATATTCAACAATTCGAAGATGTGAGGAAATATTCCATAAATGGATGTGTACCACAGAACGAGGTAGTTTTGAAGTTTCCGAAAAAGTTTATATATTCGAGATTTTTCCAGATTTCTAGTCGACTACCATCCAGAATCATCCCGCCGGTGCAGCATAGACGAATTGTCACTGATTTTTAAGAATAATTTGATTTTTTCCTCGAAAATAAATTATTTTTAGACTCTATTTTTTGTATATCGTTCTACAGATTTCTACGAGTATTTTAAGGCATATTTAATAGTTTTATTAATAGTAGGTCGAGGGCAGTTTTGAGTTTTAATGCAAAACTTAACATTTAATGGAAGTGAAAGGACAAAATTGAATATAAAAGCAAATAGAAAAATAAAAAAATCATTTAACTATGCGATGGGTTGATTGGAGCGGTGAATGCTTCCGCAGTCATTGGACGGTTGCTGAAAAATTAAACGTTTTTCTAAAAAAAAATAGGAAGCAATTGAAAAAAAATATATTAGTGGATTAATTGGGTAAGGGGAGTGGTATTCGGGAGTTCCCGCAGTTTACATTTTTACAAACTACGGAACTTTGAAAATTAATTTGTAAGTTAATTTTAAATAGATAAATTTTTGGAATACGGTTCCGAGTTTTACATTTTGAATTTTGTTTCTTTCAAATTAAAAAAAACGTTAACAGTGTTAAGAAGTCGAAAATCTGAAAATTCAGAATTTCAGCTTTCGAAAACTGTAAAAATCATGAAAAATATCTAGTTTAAGTTAATTTATGAAAACTCGAAATTTTCGATTTTTTAAAATTTCAGGCTGATTTTGGATTGCTCATAACTTTTCAAAAAATTCCTTAATTTTCAACATCTTAACAGTGTTTAAAAGCTGAACATCTTAAAATTCAGAATTTTAGCTGAAGGAAACTGTAACTGAAAACTGCAGACAAAATATTGACAATTTTTAATTCATAACTTTTTAAATGAAATTTTTGAAGCAATGAATTAAAAAAGCTAAAGACAATGGTCTAGAAATTTGTTTTCTGAGAAATAGAAATGCATCATATTTATTATCAGTTTTTGAAGTATAATTATCTTTAATTAGTTAACACTCGATTAGTATTTAAGCAAAAAAGAAAAACGCATCTACTCTATATTCACTCCACAATATTTTACCCCTTTTTCAACCCTTCACTTTTTCTCCATCAACATTATTTACGTTTGTTTCTGTCCGCCAAATTTTTCTCCGTGATCTGTTGTCAAACATCCAGCTCCGAGACCGAATCCAACACCCTTTGGTCCATATTTTCTTCCATGACACTGTTTGCAGTAGAGTTCAGCTTCATGTGGGGCAACTGTGCAAGAGTCCAACAATTTGTTGCACATATCTGTTATGGATACTTGATTAGAAGTGTTTTTTTTAAAATTTAAATGTTTCAGGTTAGAGCGACAGTTACAGGACAATTGTTAGAACGATCAAACATAAATAAATAACAAAAAATAAGACAACTGACGTCATATCGACTTCAGTATTTCCAAATTGTTCCCCAGTGTCCATTGTGAGGGATCCAGCACCGATTCCGAATCCGACACCCTGAATTTCCGAGTTTGGTTGCTTTTTGAGAAAGACGTTCGACAAACCTTTGGTCCATATCGTCTACAATGGCACTGCCTACAGAATAATTGTGCCTGGTGTTCACAACAGGACATTGAGTCCAACAACTTGTTACACATACCTGAAAGACATTTTAGACATGGACAAGGACAAGGACAAATTGAGCTAAGTTCAGGAGAAGCTGTGCCAGACTGTTTTCAAGCAAGGCTCAAAAATTGAAAAAAAGTTTCAAAATTTTTTTGAAAATTTAAATTCAGAAAATAGAGCACTCATCACTTGATTTTAGACAGAAACCAACAGCTTCTCCAAACATCACAATTTTCAAATTTTAGAAATTTATACCAATTAAAAAAAAACTCACTGCATTTAAAACAAAACTTGTGCCATTTATAACCACCGGCGCTCATCTCCTCAGCAGCATACACTGATTTCCCGCACTTTGGGCATTTTGGATGTTCGACTGGCTTGAAAGGCATTATCTCTGAAATGTTATTTATAAATTAAACAAAAAGAGAAAAAAAATGAGAAAAAATGAAGACATCAAAAGAGAAAAAGAAAAGAAAATTGTTGTATTTGTATTTGTCGTTATTTGAAAAGAAAGGTGGCGCATTTTGCCCGAAAAAATCAGCACAACTCCGCCTCCGAAATGTTGTTTGACATTTTGTTTTATTATTTTGAATTAATCACTTTTTTCTTCTCATCGCACCGGAAAAGGAAAACAAAAAAAGAAGGGAAGAAACAATATTTCAATAATACAATTAATAAAAAAAAAGAATTGTTCTCATGAAAAGTGTACTGAAATTTTTCGAAAAGAAAAAAAAATTGTTGGATTAAAAGTGTATACATATTTTGAAACGACCTTATTTAAGTGGGCAATTACATGAAAAAATGAAACAGGATGGTTTTTTTAAAAAGAAATTAAGCTATTAATTTGTGTAAAATACATAGAAGATGGAAATCTGAGCTGAAAGTCAATTGCATACAACAGTTTGAATACGGTTGAAAAACCACAAAAATTTTACTTAGAACACAATCTCTAATGCCGAGCTTAAAGGAGGGCTTTACGGAGCTAATAAATGCACCTTAAATGAAAATAGACTTCATTCTCATTCAAATTCTGTTTTTAAAATTGTCTAAAACCACCTAGAAGCCGAGAAAACGCGCCGCAAAACAATGGCCTAGAAAAAGGGGCCACCTGGACACTTTTTCTAGGCCATTATATTGAAGCGCGTTTTCTCGACTTTTACGCGTTTTTAGAAAATTTTAAAAACTGATTTGGAATGAGTATGAAGTCTATTTTCATCCCAGATTCATTTATTCGCACTGTAAAGCCCTCCTTTAAGAGCACAGTGTCAGCTAATCGAATCCAAATGTCAGTGAAAATCCTAAATATTACAACTCAGAAAGCCACACAATGTACTAAATTTCGCGACATTTTTGAACTAGAAATTGCATTGGTCGCTTGATAGAAAACCCTCAAATTTTTGCAATAGGGTTAATATAACTGAGGTGGGGGTAGAATGCACTCTCGCTCAAACTCAAGTGAGTGGTGTGAGAATAGCGCATCGGAAAATAAGGCAACCAGCGTCTACTATTTATTCTTAAAGTGACTCTTTACTGATTTTAGGTTTCTATTCGATTTTTATCGTCTTCTCCATGTTTGAAAACCTATGCGAGATCATTATTCTGAAATTTCCTTTTCTTGATAAATACTAAATACCATGGGGATCTTACTGAAGAGCCCTTGATTGACCGTCTTAGATTATGGGGCAAAAGTTTTTTGGAAACGGTCATTTTGAATTAATTGTATTATTAATTTCACCTATTTTTAATTTAATTTCATTATCGACCGTTTTCAAACTTACTGAAAATATTTTCGGAAACGATGTTCACTATTAAATTTTAATTTTAATTTAATAGTGAACATTTACAAATCTTTAAGAAGGCTTTAAACTTAATTAATAATCAAGGTTTTGCAGAAAATTTAGATGATTTGTAAGAGTGTGACTGAAGAACTGAAGAATTTTTAAAAACAAAAAATCCCCAAAACAATCAACTTTCCGGAAAATGAAAAAAATAACCAAAAAACTCGAAAGACAGGAAAAAACGGGCATTGAAGATTTGATTTGGCAAAGCCAGCGCTAGACTCAACTCACAGATTTTTGCCTTCGTTTTTAAGTGCACTCTCCGGCAATATTACACAAAAAATCATCGAAAAAATGGAGAAATAGTGGACGGGTGTGACAGAGACGCAGAGATGAAATCACTTCTGGAACGGCAGCTCGAACAGCTGCGCGGAATTACGGCAAAAACAATAAATAGCGAAGGACAGGAGGATAAAAGTGTCGAAAAAATATTGGACCAGGACCTTTTGTCGTTTCGAAATTTTGTTTCAGAAGATTGATGATTCAACGGAATTCCGATGTTGAAATTCGTAATTTTGTCCACTGATGAGTCATTGAGATGTTGAGATTTTTTTTTAAATAAAGTTCAAACTTTTCGATATTAATTAAAAGTATTGAAAGCATAAAAAATTCAAAAAAGGCTTTTAAGTTTAAAAACATTCAATTAGAAATCTCATAAAAATGACCGAACGAATATTAGTGAATTTTAAAATCGAAACAGAATGGAATGTTGTCTTCATCTGGTTCCAATTAAAATCATTCTCGGAATTATGACCACATACATATTTCGCAAAGATATAGAAAGAGAGAATATCTTCACCTTGGACTTTTTCCTCTTCCGAGATCGCGTGAATTTGGGATTATATGTAATTTTATTGATTATAAGGAAAAAAGATAAATCGTGATATTGTAAGAGAAAGTGATTGAATTTTAATTCTTGAGTTTTTCAAAAAAAAAATCAATATCTTTCTGATCGAAAATTGGAAACAGAAAACCTCATCAAATGTTTGTGAAGAGTGGGCGCTAGAACTCTCCCGAAAAAATGCAAAAAGCCTTGAAATGAAAAATAAATATTTGTTCGTTTCTCGTCTGTCCGTCATTTTCTTCCAATTTACAAAGACCAACAAACAACTGAACCTTTATTATGAGCAAATTAAACATTTTTATCACATTAACTGATTAGTCAAAAAAATACACGTTACCGCCAATCAAATGTGAAAACACAAGAATTACCCGAAGATTTACAATTAGAAAATGTCTTTTTTAAAAATCGATAAATTATGCGAAATTATCGTTCGAATATAGGAGAGTTCTTTTCATTATCTTTGTGACATTTTGAGAAATCAATTATATTCAAACAAAATAAAAAATATTGTTATCTGAACTCGAAGTCTCTGAAGTTGTCCATCCGCTTACGGTGCTCGATTGATAGTTTTTCTACTGAAATTCCGCGACCATAGACGAGAAACTCAAAGTATCTGGAAGCAAAATTTTAAAAAATTTTAAGAAAAGTTTTTTAGATGTCTTGCAAAGCCTGAAAATTTTCAACTTTTATCTTCTTACTTACTTATGCGATACAAACTCGAATCCAACCGGAGCGTACATGGAATGTTCATGAGCAGCAATAAAATCATGTTGCTCAATTTTTGAGTCACCAACCAAACAAGTATGAATAACGATATGATGTGGAGTGAGTGAATGAAGAAATAGACGAGTTCCGTTGGATGTTTTTGAAGATCTTGCTCTCAGAACTAGAATAATACTAATGTAAAGGATTCGATAAAAATGTATCCTTACTATTAACATTTCGATCATTCAACCCCTTGTGCCATGCCTCAACTGTTCCCAATAAATCTATAGCTCCATTAGCTTTCTCTTCGTAGATCGAAACCTTATCGTCCGAGAATCCAACCAGAAGAAATCCATCAACCCTTTCCATTGAAGTAACTGCGGAAGTGAGCTGAAAATATATTTAATTGAAAGTTGTGAAAGAATTGAAATGTTTGAAGTACTTACCTTCACTAATTGCATTCTTTCACTCTTTAATTTCTTCTGCTGATGTCGATCCAAGTCATTCCAAATTTGAATCGTTTTTGAGCATGATACATAACAACCCATCGGTCTTCCATGGAAACATATCATCTGAAAATAAATGTATATTTAATTTTATAATCGTCATCTATTTGTTTACGTTCTGCACACTAAACAGCGGCTCAATTTGTGCTATAAATTTTTCAGTGACTAGGAAATCATGTTGTCCCGTGAGCAATGCAACATAAGTTCTGAAGATCAATAGTTATTTTTGCAGTGATTCTGTTCATCCCTACCTCACAGCCTTATCTGCATAACCAACAGCATATCTCAATTTACATGGTAATTGTCTATATTGCATGCTTGGATCCAAGCTCACACTCAAAACTTCAACATGTCTACCATTCTCATCCTCTACTCGAGATTCACCAAGATCGTGTAATCCAATAAGGCTTTCTGCAAGATTAAAAAAACACTATGACAATAGAAATTAAACTATTTACCTTCCGCGTATTGTAAAGCCTTAATCCGCACAAAAGTCTCACTGGCAACAACTGCAAATGCCCCTCGTTCAGGTACTGAAAATGGTGTGACCGCAATAGCATGTGCTCCTCCGGTGTGCTGAGTAACACGATGCCAACGATCTGTAATTTTAGAACTTTATTTTTTTAAATAAACATTTAAAATTTCGAACCTTGATCTTTCTCCGAAACGACAACCTCGGAATTAGTCGCATGGATTGCTAGGAGTGAATCTCCAGTAGCTAGAAGTGATATACAGTTCACATATCCTGAAGAGATTGGATGTGCTAACATACTGCTGAAAAAATAATAAATTTTGTTGGAATTTGGGAGAAGCGTGCTACAAAACCTTGCCACGATGAAGTGATCGTAATCAGATGAGTAGTCAAATGATAAGTGAATTAGTCCTCCGGTGACACTTCCAAGAATCTTGAAGAATACATAGTATTTTTAACATATTGTTGAAAATCCCAAAATAATCGGGATCTCCCGCAGATGAAGACATGATACACTAGAAATAAAAAAGTCTTACCATTTGATGCGGCTCAATCAAAATTGAGGAAATATGATCAAATGATGGAATTTGAATCGGATTTCCAGCATCTAGGAAGCGTTTTTCTCTGAAAAATATTTATTTACTTCTAACATCAATCGTTTTAAAATTAGCCCCATAAGAAATCATGCGTATAAATAAATATGTAAGAAAGGGAAAATTAAATATATTAACCGATCCCATAAACTCCCAGTACCCTTTTCCAAGTTTGAATGCTGGACGTCTGCAAATTTTTGTATCAAAAATGTTTAGCAAAAAAATAAAATAAAATGTTTTCTTATAAATAATTAGTTTTACCTATAAAAATAAATTGGGAAAATTGCATTCTGATCGGCGACATAGACCCCTTCGATTGATTTCATGGAACATGCAGCAGTCAGACGGGTTGCCAACGAAGCGTCAAGAGAAATTGAAGCAACTCTGCGAAGAAAAATACCCTTTTTTAATAGTTTTAAAAAATAGGCTCACTCACCTTCGACCCTTTCTCGGATAAATCGCCAAAGTTGTCAAGCCGGACAAACAGTATAAAGTGATATCTCTACCCTGAGTATCAAGCACAAAATGAGTAAAAATGTCGTTTTTGTCGCCACGATGCTCGAAAATATTCTGGCTGATTATCAATCGAATATCTTTTGCAGATTCCGAACATCCGTTTAGTTGGTCGATTATTTGATCAATCTAGAAATTTATCTGTTAAAAATTTATCTGTTTTTTTTTCTGTGAAACTGTGCATAATTTCACTAAATTTGTCCTGCGCGTATTTAAAGGAGGGCTTTACGGAGATAATGCATTTAACTTAAATGAAAATAGACTTCATTCTCATTCCAAATCTGTTTTTAAAATTTTCTAAAACCACCTAGAAGCCGAGAAAATGCGCCTCAAAACAATGGCCTAGAAAAAGTTTCCACCTGGTCGAACTTTTTCCTATGAGCTTTTTTCGTGTTTCGTTAATAAATACTTATGAAGAATGCTTATATTAGTTCTTTTTTTTATGTTTTTTTATGTTTTTTCATTTTTTTTTGGATTTTTCATACCTGAGGACTAGTTTTCGCCGGTGGTCCCTTTTTCTAGGCCATTGTTTTGAGGCGTGTTTTCTCGGCTTCTAGGTGGTTTTAGAAAATTTTAAAAACAGATTTGGAATGAGTATGAAGTCTATTTTTATCCCAGCCGCATTCAATAGCTCTGTAAAGCCCTCCTTTAATTCATTACCTAGACCAAAAACATTTGTATATTTGTTTTTAAAATTCGAATGAAAAAAGTTACAAACCTTTTGATCCCATTCTTCGTAATGTTTTTTAATGGTATTTGAGTCAACCTTAACAATCAGTTCTTCGACGACCATTTGTCTGAAAATTGTTACTTTTTTTTTCGAAAAAACCCCCATCAGTCTTACTTCTCTTCTACAGCAATCCAACTTTTTCCAATCAAGTTCTCATTTCCCGTATTATAAACTTGTGTGCAAAGCTCTTCCAATTTATGTAGCTCCTCCAACTCATCAACCAATAGTTGAATATTCTGTTCAATTTGTTCACCCATCTCCATCGCTGTTTTAATAATTGAAATGAGCTTTCTCAAGCATATTAATCTATGTGACACCCTTTCGCAACGAATCGATTGCTTTTTAAAATCGATTTTCAATCTAGCAAAATCATCATTAGTTGTATCATTTTCTTGAATCGGTTGTTGTTTTTCATTCCCTTCTTCAGAAATAAGCTTCTCTGAAAGACCTTTCGATGTGCTTAGCATTTCTTCCCTTCTTAATTTTTCTGTATCTTCGAAGCTTTGAATCCTTCCAATTTCTTCTGAAACAACTTCGAGAAGAATTGCAAGATTGTTACGATTGGCTGCCACTCTCTGAAAATTTTTGGAATTTTTGTATTCATTCGATTGAAAGAAAAGGTATACTTTAACAAGTAGCATATCTTCATATTGTTCATGAACTACACCAACTCGAACAAATCCATCATAATATGCAACATGAAGAAGTCCGGAATCTCGCCAAAGTAATCCACTACTAATTGTGCGGCTGTAAATTGATTTTATTTTCAAAAAACATAAATGACATGAAAATTCTTACTTGCATCTGAATGCCTGAATGCATTGAAAATGAATTGCAGCTTGAGCACAGAACGAGTAGTGGTAAAGACCAGTTTCGAGCAAGAAGCAGAGGAAAAGCTGAAAATTGGAAAACCAAACTTTTTGAATTTTATTTTAAATTCATAACAATAAGCAATTGAAAACGCTGATCCATGCAGGAAATTAAAAATTGACCACATTTATCATGATTTGACCGAAAACACTTTAAGGAGGACTTTACGGAGATAATAATTGTATCCTAAATGAAAATAGACTTCATTCTCATTCCAAACATGTTTTTAAAATTTTCTAAAACCACCTAGAAGCCGAGAAAACGCGCCTCAAAACAATGGCCTAGAAAAAGTGTTCCACCTGGCCGAACTTTTTCCTATGAGCTTTTTTTCGTGTTTCATTAATAAATAATTATGCAGAATGATTATATTATTCCTTTTTCTCATTTTAATTATTTTTTTTTAAAATTTTTAAGGATTTTTCATGTCTAGTTTTCGCCGGTGGATACTTTTTTAGGCCATTGTTTTGAGGTGCGTTTTCTCGGCTTCTAGATGGTTTTAGCAAATTTTAAAAACATATTTGGAATGAGAATGAAGTCTATTTTCATCCAAGACGCATTCATTAGCTCCGTAAAGCCCTCCTTTAAAATCACCAACCTCAGTATTCGAATGCTTCTCGGCATTAACAGCAACAATTTTCCCCGGCAGCTTCAGAATTCGATTCTTCGACAGTGTTGAACTCTCAAAAAGCTCAACCGACTGAATAATTGAAACATGATAATCTCCATGAACAATCACATCGTCAGTTCCTTCAATCGGTTCAATCTCTTTTACCACGTCATTTGACCCAAAAACCACGACATTTGTTACCCGAACCGGTAGACCTGTGTGTTGAGAACGTTGAAGCTCCAACGAATGAATCACTTCAATGTCACCACCACATCCTGAAAAGCTGAGCTTTAAACTTATGTTTTATTTATTGTTCCATTAATCGAAGGTAAGCATGATCTAAGCGTTTACGCTGAAGTTAAATATAGTAATAAATTACCAGAAAGAAGTCGTCCATCATCATGGTGCCGAAACAATGCTCCTCTATACCGATATGATGGATTTTCGAGAGCGTAACCGGTCATGGCTCTGAAAAAAAAATGAAAACAAATTTAGATACGTCAAAAAATCTGAAAAATTACCTTTGTTGAAATTCTTGTGAAGTTGTAGATTCAATCATACCCTAAAAATGTGATTATGTGATTATCACTAGGGATATTGGAAGAAAAGAGAACGATTAACGCAACAAAAAAAGGACGGTAAATTGGTTGTCGGACTGTCAAAAGTGATTACGGTTGAATGAAATTGTGATTGGCAGTTTAGATTATACGGTATGTTGTTGATGAATTGTAATATAGTTTTTCGAATAAATTTTCATGAAAAATAAAATGTTTTCGAGAAACTTCTGAATAACAAATTATGCTCTAAACAACGGGTATAATTATTTTCTTCGAATAATTTAGTTAAAATATTGCTTGTTGTAATGGGCAATGCAATGGGAAATCATGGGCTTTTTCTTGATACTAGACTTTTTAAAACATTTTTTAATTTTTAAATTTAAAACTTTAAAAAAGTAAAAAATTCACAAGAACTAATTATAAAAACAATTTTGTTAATAAAACGTTCATATGATTATAACAAAAATACTACTGCTTGACTACTGAAGGTGGGGGCTGCTAATCAATTATTTACTGATAACGAATCGTTTAATAGTTTTTTTAAATTCATATTTTTCACATTTTTTTCTAAATCTAAAAATAATAAATTTAATTTCTTAAAGACAGGCACGTACGGCCGGCCTGGGAAAGCTTGGGTAGCTAAGTGAGCGACCCTAACAGGCCAGCTTCAGACTGATTAATTGGAAATCTATTTCTTATGAATATTCAATTATTTATTCAAAAATATTGTGAAAAATGACAAATCTTGAAGAAAAATAAAGAAAAAATATTTAAAAAATGTAGAACCGACTGTGTTTTCAAATTACACAATAGAACATACTTATTCTCTCTATTTTGAATATAGTTTGCTTTAAAAAAATGAATTTTTTTATCAAATCAGTTTAGAATTTATCAGAAAAAGGGGGATAGAAAAATTATGAACTTGAATAAAATGAGAAAACAATTTTGGAGGTTGAAGGTCATCGAAAGTTATTGACTCACTGAACCATCTCAAATCCTGTACAATTAAGGTTACCGATGCAAAAATAGTATGTTATATCAGTTGTGTGAAAAATACAGTTTTAAAAAATCTTGAAACTCATTATCCAACAAAGAAAAAACCAAGTGGAACACTGTCTTTAAGAATGCAAATGCTTTCCAAAGTATAGAAAAAGGTGTGAGTGGAAAACTGCATACACAGTACAGAACATATACTGATTATAACAACAAACAAAAAATGTTTGAAAGGGAAAATGCTTTTACAAGAAGTCTGCGCCGCCTGCAGTGTCCACTTTTCTTTTGAGCACCCCCCTACTCACTTTTTCCTCCCGTTGCATCTTTTCGTACTACCCGCGGGCATTTTAAAAACAGAGAGAATAAGAAGTTGATGGAAAAAATGTCTGCGAACAGAAGATAACAAAAAAATGTGTATTATGTTGTTCGTTTGAATCGATTCTTCTTTTTTTTTCGCCCTCATAATTTTGTTTTGTTGTTTCAATTTCGATAAACTTTATGGGGTTTTATTGGAATTAAAAAAAAGTAAAACATGATTTTTTGTTATAGGAAACTCTTCTTATTGAAGTGGAAAAGCAACAAAAAAAAGACGGTCGGGATGGAAAGGAAAGGAAAATTGGTTGAAGATAGAAAAGATACAAAAATGAGAATGGGCCAGATTTATTACTTTTATCTTAAGAGAGGAATGGTCGTTGCATCATTTATGAAGATGAAGTGATTGATTCTAAATTTGTTTTTGAGAGGCGTACAGATATTATACAAATTTCGGATTAGTTGCAGAATAGATGGAAATATGAATTTTGTGGAAAAGTACATTATGTACGTCTAAATGACAAATGATATATGAGTTTTTTAGAACTGATAACTCGAACAGAAATGGAACACTTTCCTATACAAACGGTTTCAAATTCATCATTTTATTTCATTTTTAATTGAAAATGAAAAGTATTATACTCTAAATACTGAACTGAAACAAAACGTTTGAAATGAAATATGCCTTAAATGAATATAGACTTTATTCTCATTCCAAATCTGTTTTTAAAATTTTCTAAAACCACCTAGAAGCCGAGAAAAATGAGCTTCAAAACAATGGCCTAGAAAAATGGGCCACCTGGCCGAACTTTTTCCTATGAGCTTTTTTCGTGTTTCTTTAATAAATAGTTATGCTGAATGCTTATATTAGTCCTTTTTTTAATGTTTTTTCATATTTTTTTTTTGGATTTTTCATACTTGCGGACTAGTTTTTGCCGGTGGCCCCTTTTTCTAGGCCATTGTTTTGAGGCGTGTTTTCTTGGCTTCTAGGTGGTTTTAGAAAATTTTAAAAACAGATTTGGAATGAGAATGAAGTCTATTTTCATCCCAGACGCATTTATTAGCTCTTAAAGCCCTCATTTAAGTGACACTCTGCCTTTAAGGCGGAGAAATGCGAAAACTTGAGAAAAAATATTTTTTTCCATTTCTTTCAAAATTTCACAAATCATAAAAATGTAATTGAAAACTGAACTGTAAACAAGAAAAAGTCGAAACCAATTCCAAACCAAATAAGAATACTTCAAATCGAGACAACAAAATGCATTTTATAAAAAAACACATTTGGGCCGAAACTTTGATGCATAATAATACCATGAAATGGCTGAGAAAAGAGAACACAAAAGAAGAACCAGTTGAGACAGAGAAAAACGAACGAAATTAGGAATACAATTGACTTGCACTTTTTGATCAGAAAAAAATAGTTGGGTTTATTTACACTGTTCTCCGAGAAAAAAAGGTATGGACATTTGTGTAAAACGAACATTTTGCGAGGTTCGTAATAATTCGGATAATATATCGGTGTAATTTTTGTTCAGCAGCGGTGCAGATGATCAAATATATGTTACATATAATTATACATACTGACTGCTAGCTGTTCAGTAGTACACATTTATTTGAAACGGGGGGGCGATCAAATCAAAAACATTGAGGATTTTCGATAGAACGAGGGATGAGATGATCGATTGTTGTTGCAATTTTTGAAAAAAAAAAGATAAAGAAAATCTCTTTTTTTTGTTTGAGCAGATAAAGACTGCTGTTTTGATGAGACAAATCACGTCATAAATCAGTTCGATTAACCAAGAACATTGACCACCAAGATGAGAATTTCAAAAAGAAAATGAAAAGAAAATTTGAAATTTAAAGGAGGGCATTACAGAGCCAATGATTGTTTCTTTGATAAAATTGTTTTTTTACTTAACTGTAATCTATTTTTAAAAATTTCTAAAACCACGTGGAAACCGAGGAAAAGAGCTTCAAAACAATGGCCTAGAAAAAGTGGCTATCGGCGAAAACTAGTCCGCGGGCTTTACTTACTTGAAATAAAGAAAATGCAAAAACATAATTTAAGCTGACCTAATTTAAGCATTATTCATAACAATTTATTAACGAAACACGAAAAAAGCTCATAGGAAAAAGTTCGTCCAGGTGGACACTTTTTATAGGTCATTGTTTTGAGGCGTTTTTTCTCGGCTTCTAGGTGGTTTTAGAAAATTTTAAAAATAGATTTGGAATGAGAATGAAGTCTATTTTCATTTAAGTTAAATGCATTATCTCCGTAAAGCCCTCCTTTAAATACGCGCAGGACAAATTTAGTGAAATTATGCACAGTTTCACAGAAAAAAAAACAGATAAATTTTTAACAGATAAATTTCTAGATTAATCAACTAATCGACCAACTAAACGGATGTTCGGAATCTGCAAAAGATATTCGATTGATAATCAGCCAGAATATTTTCGAGCATCGTGGCGACAAAAACGACATTTTTACTCATTTTGTGCTTGATACTCAGGATAGAGATATCACTTTATACTGTTTGTCCGGCTTGACAACTTTGGCGATTTATCCGAAAAAATTTTCTAAAACCACCTAGAAGCCGAGAAAATGAGCTTCAAAACAATGGCCTAGAAAATGTGACCACCGGCGAAAACTAGTCCGCAGGCATGAAAAATCCAAAAAAAAATGAAAAAACATAAAAAAGACTAATATAAGAATTCTGCATAAATTTAACGAAACACGAAAAAAGCTCATAGGAAAAGTTCGGCCAGGTGGAAACTTTTTCTAGGCGATTGTTTTGAGGCGCATTTTCTCGGCTTCTAGGTGGTTTTAGAAAATTTTAAAAACAGATTTGGAATGAGAATGAAGTCTATTTTCATTTAAGGTACATTTATTATCTCCGTAAAGCACTCCTTTAAGTGTTTTCGGTCAAACCATGATAAAAGTGGTCAATTTTTAATTTCCTGCATTGATCAGCGTTTTCACTTGTTTATTGTTATGAAAGTTAAAACCAAATTAATTCAATTTTCACTCCAATAACATTTTTAAGCTCTGTAAAGTCCTCATTTAATGACTGGGATAGTATTTTCGATGATTATTAAAGCCCATTCCTGTTTATGAATAAATATTAAACTTTACCACAATGCCACAATAAATATGATTATTTTTTTATTTGCTGTTTTAATTTAATTATCTTTAAGGTTATTCATATCGACGTGCGAAGGAATTAAACGATTTATTCGGGAAAAAACTAGTTCCAATGCTCAAACTACAGTTATTTCATCTGATCAGCTATGTATCCTTGAATCCTTTTATGTTCTTGATGTTAACCAATACAGTTTTGAATTGTTTTGCCTGAAATTATTTTTAACAACATTTGTAACTTTGTCTTGCTCCAAAACTACTAAGAAACTACACCCTAAAATGTTCAAAAAACAAAAAAATAATCAAATTTGTGTTCATTTAATTTTCGCAACAATCATTCATCATCCCATTGATCAGTTGACTAATTCAATCGTTATTCACGATAAGATATTTGTTTTGAGAATTCGGCGTTTTAGACAACAAATAATACCAGACTCTGAAACCACAAATGTCATCTGTATTCCAGAAAAATTGGTCAGTTGAAATTCGATTGACGTCCAAATAGAATTAAATAGAGAATATTTTATTCAATTTTTTGGTCAATTACTAAAATTACGGAGCATTTTCAAAGGGTTTACTTTCTTGCTTTTTTTTTGAAAAATTTGTTTTTTTTTTGAGCTAAAATTTAAAGATCAATTTAGAATTCTGCAAAAGGAAAAATCAGATCTTAGAGTCAAATTCCAATTGAAATGTGCAGATTTCATTTATACAATTTGGTGAAAATATTGAATAATTCAGAGAACCTTCGGAACCTATAAACAAAATGCTTCCATTCCCGCATTTTCTAAATTTCAGAAAACAATTGAGCCACAAAAATATTTACGCCAATCTCTATTTCGAACCTCAAACAATTTTGATGTCAACCTTCCAAATTAAGCACCCTACCACGTGGTGCATGCACATTTGATTTCCAATTTTTCTTCCGAATAACCCCATTTGGAGGATGTATTCCGATGTGAAAAAAGACGAATGAGGGACAGAGCACATGTCCTTCAAGATTTCTGATTTTCTATTCTTATTTATTTGTTCAAGTGAACTCGTTTTTTTTCTCAGATTTGTTTACGAAACCGTGGAAAAAATGAAACATGCGTCCTTCTTGGGTTTTTTGCCGGTTCAGAAATTTATTAAATTTTTTTCTTACTCAAGCCCTAAAATACTAATGACCATCACAAGGATTGTAATTTTTTTAAAATTAATTTAAATAACAAGGAAGAATAATTTTGATTAAATAAAGGTTAAATTAAAATGTAATTTCAACATTAGAATAACTGACACCTTATCTTTAGCAAATCTTTGAATTTCAGTATTTCTTACAATTGGCATTTGAATCACTCCGATTGAAGTTGAACCTATGGTTCGAAAATTCATTATTAAGAGCTTTAATAAAAAAGGACTGATTTAAACTGATGAGCACTTTTTCTAACTTCCAGAAAAAAAACAGAAAAAACCACTTGTCCAGCCATTGAAAGAAACCACTTGTTAAGCCTTGAAAGATTCAGACTGAATCATAAGCGAAGAGTTCTCTTCAAATCGTTGTCATAAAAATGTACCCTGTGAGAAAAAAGTGATTAAGCTTTTTTTCTTCTGAATCATTTTGAAATTCTGAAAAATAAAAGATTCTGATATGACTCACCAAATTAATCTTTGAAGAAGCACATGCGTGAACCAATCGTGTTCTTGATTATCTCTCGGTTGGACACTGCCTTTAAAGTGTTTGTTTACTGATTTTCAATTTTTGTTGTAATCTATTCAGAAGCACCAATTATTAATGAATTTAACCCAAACATTTTTTCGATCGCCAGCGGGTCCGAAACAGCTCCCGAAAACAGGCAGTGGCAGTGTAAAACGGGTGATGCCATCACCTGTTTTTGGGGGTTTTCGAGGACCGTTTTTGGTGAAATTAAGCATTTAAACTGATTTTTTTTGCTGATTCCGTTAATTATAGGTGATTCTGAGTCTATTAATACGAAAATTTGAAAATGAGTAAACAGACACTTTAACAAAACTTTAGTTGTTAGAAAATCGGAAACTTCCGATATTAGTGTGCTTTTATATTGTCAAGATAATAATTTCTGGCCGCTCGTTTTGCGGAGTGTCGTTGGGAATTTACTCGCAGCGCGACCGCAACGCGCTCAAAGTTGAATTTCTCAGCTGGTCTTGCGCGTTGCGGTCGCGCTGCGAGGAAATTCCCAACGACACTCCGCAAAACGAGCGGCCAGAAATTTTTATCTTGACAATATTAGTACTTCAACAAATTTCCATATCTTTTCGCCTTGTAAAGCAGGTTTTAGAAAAGACAAATGAAGTTTTGAAAAAAAAATTTATCACAAAAATCTCAAAAGTTGTTTTCCTCAATTTCTCGAACCTCATTTCCTTGCTGCAAAATGCCTAAAAGGGACATAAAGCAAAAATGTTCATTTTACATAAAAATGTAACATCAGCAGAAGATTTTTGTCACTATACATATCCTTTCATCTTCTTCTTCTTCTTACCCATCCATTCTATTTACTACATAGTTTTTATTTTTTGTTGTTTTCCTATGTAGACACAACAACAACAACAGCGACAACACGGATTTTGAGAGTGCTTTTTTTATTCTTCTTTTTTTCAGATTTGTTACCTTTTTTCTATCCTGAATTATTTTGATGAATGATTTCAATCAGGTCTCATTAGATACCATTACTAAAACACCGAGAACTTATAGGTAAGCCGGATTTTCTAAAAAAATAGTTAAATGAAATTTTTCAGAGATCGAATCACATTCGAATTTGGTCTTCATGGGACATGTGTGCTTCTGAATTTTTGTCTCTGTTTGTTTTTTCTAAACAGACCGAAACTTCTAAAGTCTTTTAAGGTTGGTTTTTTTTGTAGGTTACTTGTTGAGCAGGGTTTTCATTTTGGTTAAAAAAAACAACCGCCCGGCTTTTAAAAAATAGAAGCAAAATTGAAAATGTCCCTGTTAAAACTTTTAAACCCGTTTTTTCAGTCAACAATTTGTTTCGTAACAATCGGAACTTTTATCCTGTCTCTACCTTTATTCTTGCTCCAGCTCTATTTAGTTTTCGAGTTATGGTGGGGAAACGAGCCAGAATTCACAATAGCCGAGTGCACATTTGTGAAATGTTTCACAAGTGCCACAACTTCGTGTGCCCAGGTTTTACCGTTGGTAAAATAAAGATCTTAAAATGATGAAACCATTTCGAATTTTTTTCAGCCCGTCGCAATTTATCGTTATTTCATCGTCGTGCGGAATAGGAAATTACCGTTTGTATTTGTTGTTTCGGTGCATATAATCATTTGTTCTTTCTTTGTACAGTTTAATTTTAAATACTGCCGATTAGTTAAAATTTTTCAGCTTCTCATATGTTATTTAAATTTTCCATTAGGCGAATTTGAGCCAAATGATCAATGTGAAATACTGAAATTTAGTAAAACTATGGAAGCATTGAGGGTAAAGGAAATTTAAGTTTTTTTCTTAAACTGGAATTTAAAATTTTCAGATTTCATTCACACTTGGACTAAATTTGTTTGCGGTGTTTATAAACATTGTTATTTATCGTTTTGTGAAAAAATATGACAAGCGCAATGTTGGTATGTTTTTTTTTTAATTTTGAAAATTTTCCATTAACATATAAAAACTCAGATGTTCACCGTCGTCGGGTACAATTAACCTATTCAATGCTTTTACAATCAACAATACCGATTTTAGTTTCAACTCCACTACTCGTCGGATCTTTAAACTTTTACTTCGGTATTTATTTAGTTTAGTGAAATGTTTCAAAACAATAACCAATTTTCAAGGATATAATCTACCATCCCAATTTACCACCCGATGGTACGCCACAACATTTCTTTCACCATTTCTCACACCATTTTCATCGATGCTGTCACTTCGAACAATTCGTCAAGACCTTCTGACTGCTTTTCTATTTTCCTGTATTTTGAGAAACACCCGGAAAATTTCAACATTAATCACTTTGAAGGGAGCAATTAAGAATAATCCCGGAACTCAACAAAGTTCTGATTACTCGTCTGCTTGAAATTTATCCCTTTTTAAGAAATAAAACACTTTCCTTCATTTTCACCTGCTAGGTTGCTTGGAAACAGCCAAAATGACAAAAACTTTTGCTAAACATGATAACTGCCGACAAATATTTTTAGTGCATGAAACCATGAACAAGTTGCGCAAAAATATAGTTTCCAATTTTTTTCCTGCTCATATTTTCAGAGCTCCAGCAGAGCCCTAGTGATTTAATTTTTGACGATTGACTTCTTTTTGAAAAATGAAGAAACATTGTTTTAAAGACAGTTCCCCATTTATACCGGAAAATCGGTTGTAAAGTACTTCTATGGATACCTCGACTGCGCCCACACGTTCGTGAGAATCTGTGGAAAGTTAAAGAACCTGGAGAATTCTGCCGAACGTTATCAATTTCTGCCGGATTTCCATATTACCTCGCCAATTTCTAGGAAAACCGAACTCGAGTATGGAATAGATTCTTCGAGATTACTTCCATTTCCGTAATGCCTACTTTGGTGCTTTCACCATTTTTAGGTAAAATTTTGAAAATAAAACGCTGCGCATTTGAAGAAAATACAGGAACAATGTCCTGTCGTCGGCAGCCTCATCATATGTATTTATTTCCGGATATGATGAGGCTTCCCGACATTGAATAAAATAAAATAAAAAATCGAAAATTAACTATCCTATCCTTGAAGGTGACTGTGTAAATGGGTCGATATCAGCGAACATCGGGAAATGATTTTTTTAAAAGAGTCGCTACTGTCATTATTGACGAAGCTGTACATCTGAACAACTTGAAGACGAAGGCTCAATGTAGCCGTTCCTGAAAGCAAACATTTCAGAAAAGTTCATAAAAATTAATAGAAAATCATGAATTGTCGTGTGAACAATTCAGTAAACATTTTTCAAGTTGCACAAAACATGTACCTTTCTCATAAGTTGAAGGTCATAGATTCCCGCAGTTTATACGATCTTGCTTCGTTCGAAAGCCAGCTTCACGGTTCCGATTTATCAAATTATGATGACTGCATCCTTCAGTGCTTTGAACATAATCTAAAATTATGTTATAATATGTTTTTTTAAATAATTGAAATTAAACCTTTTGTTTCGATTTATGGACCATAAGTATTCCGGCTCCAATTCGGACGATCAAGATTCTTGATGTTACGCGCCACATCAATTCCATAAATCTGTCGTCAATATGCGCCGTTCCATCATCTAACACATATAAGCAAAATCCTGGCAAGAATGAAGTCGCATCGCAATAAGGATCTTGTGATTGACAGGCATGAAAATCTACAAAACAAGTAAGCTTTTTCAAAATAACATGAAATTTTCTGCACCTTTCTGTTTTTCATGAAATTACTCAGCACGAATAGCCATTTGCACAAAGTTCATCATACATGGCGTTGTTGTTGATCCACCTGCAATTATCGGTTTTTAAATTGAATATGAAACGATATTCAACTATTTTTGAACTAAAAATAATTAATGGGGTGTTATTTTAAAAAATTGCAAGCGACATCAAATTTTGGATTTTAAAATTTAGTTTTCGTGTTTGTATTTCACATTTTCCGTTTTTTAACCACTATAAAAATTCACTATTTTCTAACACCGCTAAATAAAAAACATTCAAAATGTTTATTTCTTGATCTGATGACCTTTTTAAAAAACAAAAACATACCGACTGCTTTAATCCGTTCCAATATCTCGCTTGCAACTCCAGTCGACTACTACTTGTTAATCTTCTACATCTCGGCAATTTTGCGACTGTAAATCTCAGCAGTCAATGTCGATACCCGATCTTTAGGATATTTTGAAGTTTAGAACCTCCTCCGTACACGCTTTCATATTTGGACTTCATATCCATCAATTCAAAGTATTTTGTAAAATTATCTAATCCATCAATTGTTGAATGTCGAAGTGATCATTGATTGGCAACAAAACGTTACTGAAAATTCAAGATTTTTAATATTTCAATCGGATTTTGATGAAAACAATACAGCAGCTCTTTGTTCCAGCCTCTCCGAGCTCGTTTGCATTTTCGAACGTTCATTCTCAAAATCTGCTCCTGGTGCATTCAAACGTGGCGTTTTCTATTCAATGTTTAGTGGATAAATTGCAGGTAGCTGTTAGTTCCGAGCGCAAGTGGTTCATGTCTTGATTACCAGCATCCTTATCCCATTGTGGCGATTGATCGAAACCCGTCATCGATGGTTCCAGTCCACCAAATGACAGGTAGAAATCTGAACAAATACCTTTTCTCCAGAAAAAAAAACAAAAAATTATACGGTTCAAATTCAGCGATCGTTCCAGCTTTCTGTTCGAAATCATGAAGAACTTGTTGCAATTGTGATTTAGATCCTGTTTTTCTTCTTGGTTCCACTGTTCCTGATCCAATTGTGAAGTTGTTCGGTGGCGTAAAAAATCAACAAGGCTGGTCAAATTGAAAAGGGGGAATAGTCCTAGGACTATAGAATTTGCTTTAAATTTCTATTCTAATCTAAACTTAATATTAATGGTTCGAAACATTGCAAAATATTTAAAATTGAGAAAAAAACGCAATCAGTAAACGCACTGAAAAGATCAACAGGAACAAGCTTCACTCTTCGGTGGAGATCCGTCCTAGAAAGACCGGAAGGGTCCCTTCTCGAGATCATCCGTATTTCGCAACTGGATCTAACTTCTAACTAAATACTAGAATTTTGTTTCTTATTCCTAACCAGTTGCAAAAGTCAAGGAAAAATAAATAAATAAATAAAAAGATCTTAGCAGAGCACTTCTAAACAATCGTGACAGCCTCTGTGCCACATACACTGATGCGTCTACGCCGCGTCAATCCAAAAGGTCTCCCAACCTCGCATCTTTAGATACGCGTAATCTAGCTCACGTGGTATGACTTCGATACCCTGTTCCTGGGGTATCTTATCGATGTCAGTCACCGACGGCTCAGCAACAGTACAGACGACTCTGTCAACACATGCCTAGGTTACTCAGGAAAATCTCATCTTAGTGTTAGAGTTGAATTTTTAAAGAAAAACAATGCGGACGCGGGCATAAAAATGAAAAAAAAAACTAATAAAAATATTTGTTTCGAAAAAAAAATATTATTTTAATTCGGACCAGCCTTGAATATCTATTACGATTTGTTCCAAGAACTGAAAAAAAATAAAAATTATGAATTCGTCATAAGAATGCAATCACGAGAATACAGAAAAAGCGGAGATTTTACAATTAGGAAACTAAATACTCCAGCGCTTTAGAATTCAAAGCTTCCAAAAATTGAGAAAATCAAAAAAACGCTTTCCAAAAATTGTTCGATTCTGATTCCTAGGCGCTTTAATTATACAAAAACACTTGGAAACGAAAAATAAACAGCTCCTCAACATCAAAACAACACAGAAAAACACGATATCATGATTCTAGAAGCGTCTCTACCACAAAAACCTCATTGCGACGTCACGCGCACAAATCAGCAAAAAAAAACAAAATCGAACAGTCACCAGCAAAAAAAAAACAAAACTAGGTCAGCTCGTGATAACAGAACAAAACAATGAGCGTTTTTTCCCGCTCTTCCCTTCTTTGGTTTATTAAATCTGTAGAAGATCAAAAAATAAAATTGCAAGTCTAGGAAGAAGGAAATTATAAATAATTATAATTTTCCGTGTAATTGTGGTAAAAGTCGATGGCAAAAAAATTACAATATTTTTTTTTGCAAAAAGGTTTTCTTTGAAGTAAACTTTCGATAAATAGTCGTTAACAGCAAAAAAATTACAGTAAGCAAGTTAAAGGGGCATTTTTTCACACATTCCTCGAGGGCTCCAAGTCACTGAAGTAACAAATATTTTTGTACAAAGTTGTGACATTAGTTCGAAATTTTCAAAAATTTCGGGAAAACTTTTTGCAATTTCATTTTTTTGCCTAAAATTTAAAATTAATTTGACCAATTTATTGTTACTTTTTACATCAGAGTGTATTTTTTCTTCGTAATATTACGTAATGTCGTCAACTATATTACTTTTGTAAGATCTTGGTTCGCTTTTTCGAGGTTGTGGTTGCGTACTCCTCTCATCGAGAGTACTCGGAGTCTTACAAGGGATGACGTGTACACGCGTGTGTTTGAACCGAAGTGTGCCACAAAAATACCGAAAACATGAATAACGTGCCTTCCAATTGCAATTCTGTGCGCCTCACTCTGTCTTCTATTGACCACTCCCACATTTTCTTTTTTCTATTGAAATGTGTTTAAACCTCGTGTATTTCTTCGATTACTCACCGTTCTGCTTCTTTTTCCGCTATTAAACAAAAAACAATGATTATATACATATCATAATTTTGAAAGTGCAGTCTTAAGCCGTTTTTCATTTTTTTTTTGAGAATGAGATTAAAAAATCATTTTTTTTCTTTTCAAAATGTGATTCTTTCAAACGTTTTCCCTTGATTATTTATTATTATTATATCGATTTTTTTCAGCGTTTCTCTGAAATGTCATGGCGGAGTTGTGTGAATAAAGGAGGATGCTTATATGAAACTGTTCAGGTAAATTCATTTTTTCAAAGAAAACATCTGAATTTTTCATTCGATTGACGTTTTTGTCGTTAATCTTAGAATCTGCAATTTGAAAATATGAACAGGTGCAAATTGAAAAAAAAAATTAATAAGAAAAAGGGTTACTGTGCAATCTAAAAGTTTCGACAATGAGCTTTTTCGAGACGAAAAAAGCTAAAGAAAATTAGGAAATTGAAGAAGGGTACTTATTTTAAACATAAAATCAAAAAAAGAAACGCTCACATTTTGAAAATCTAATTTTTGTTCCCATTCCTCGCCCACGTTAAAGTTTCCCAAGATCGTATTAGAAAAACGTTTCTAATTAAAAATAAGAATTAATTTTAAAAAAGTACAAGGTCACCAAGTGATGTGAAATTATGTTACTACTTAATTAATATCAAAACTGTCCATTTTTAATAATTTTTTTCAAATATTTGAACCTATGATTCACTTATGTCAAACAATGCCCATAAAGATCATGTTTTGTGTAAATTCGTGTTTTTTTCGTTTTTTCGAAGAATGAATAGGTTTATTGTATTTTTCTCAACAAATATGTACTTGATATTCTAGACTAAAACGTACAGGTTGCGGCTATTTATACCTGTCAAATCGAATAACACTATTAATACTGATACAAAACAAAACGAACGTAATATATGTATATGACGTATCCATGTCGATCCTATTTCCGCCGCGATTTGATAAGAATCTCCCCTCGCCACAATTTCATCTCCTCCCACTTTTTTATTTCGATGTTTGACAAAACAAGGTCTCTGTCTGTATTGGGTTGTGGTTGAATAACTTTTTCCCATATATATATATATACATAAACATATTTTTTTAGAAAAACATTTTGTTGGTTAATTTAGGCCGGCCGAGAATGACCTAAATTAAATACTATTTTCTTTTTTTCTCCCCCCCCCCCCCCCTCTTGTTATTCGCCTTTATTCGAATTTTTGTCTTTTTGTTTGTCTAGAAAAAATAATAGGAAAAATGTTTGATTTTCTTGACCAAATTCAATATAAAATCGACGATGTTCTTGCAAAACATAAGGTTTGATTTTTGTAAATAATAATAATTCACTAATTCTTCTGATAAACTATGTTTTTTCAGGCTATTCGATGGTTTCCAGTTTTGATCGTGATCGGAGCATGCTCATGGGGATATTATGCCTATATTTATGAATTGAGTATAGGTAAGAACTTATTTTTCATTTATTTTTAATCCAAAAATAACTTGTTTTTGTATTTTTAGTCGCTGTTGACAATTGGCCACAACGAATTTTATACATTCTTGGATTTCATATTTTATTGATTCTTTTTGCCACATCGTATTTTAAGACAATATTTACGTCGCCTTCAAAACCGCCAAAAGAGGTACGTTTTTTTTTTCAATTAAGACCAGGGGCTCAAATGATGCAATATGCGAATTCTAAATTAAAATGTGACGAAAATTCATAAAAATGATTGAATTTATACCCAAGTTTGAATTTTAAATTTTTACCGTAGGAGATGATGAAATCTTAAATGTCGTCGTTTCGTGAAGTTTATTTTTAATATTCGGGAGCGGAACGACTACAATTTCACATTTAAAAAAAATCTTCGCAATTGAGAATCGCTTGAAATTACTGGCTCACTGTCTTTAAGCTAACTAGCAACCATTTAAATGTGAACCCCGGCAGCTAGTCCTTTTCATTTCTTTTAAGCAATTAACGCTGTAGTTTTTCAGTTTTTCTTCGAAGACGAAGCTCTCGAAGAGATTAAAGCGAATCAGGATGACGAAAGAAAATTGCAAGCAGTTTTAGTGAGATATGCGTCACAGCGGAAGTTGCCAATTAGGGTTCGAGGGTTCGATAATGGTGAGTTAATGTGTTCTTCTGTCAAAAAAATACGATTACAAACAACGAACTTGTCAAAAATTATATATCTTAATCAAATTTATCGATATTTGAACCTTGAAAAATTTAAAAAGATGCTTGAAAAACAGAAAAATACGTTCTTCAAACCATTTTTCTTTAAAATTAGAAATTAAAATGTGGTTTTTAAAATTCTTAATTCCAGGAATACGATTTTGCGAAAAGTGCAAATGTATCAAGCCAGACAGGGCTCATCATTGCTCAATGTGTGGTCAATGTGTTTTGTAAGTTCTTCTTCCTCCTCTTCTTCGTAATAATCCAATTTTTTTAGAAAATTCGATCACCATTGCCCATGGGTTAACAATTGTGTCAATTTCTCCAACTACAAGTTTTTTCTTCTATTTCTCGGCTACGGTTTTGCATTTTGTATGTGGATTTTTTTCACAGATTTGCCATATTTTATCAATTTTTGGAAGACTGAATTTGCTGGCGCGCCTATTGTGGTAAGGGTTTCGAAATTGAAAAGTTTGAAATTTTAACTAATTTAATTTTTAGGGTGGAAAATTCCATCTACTCTTTTTAGTATTCGTTTCTGCAATGTTTGCCCTTTCGTTGTCAGCTCTATTTTTCTATCATTTGTATTTGACGGGAAAGAATCGGAGCACTGTTGGTAGGTTTTCAATAATATTTAGTGAACGTTTTAAAAGTTGAAAATTTTCTCTAATTAATGTGTTTTTTTTAACAGAATCATTCCGTGCACCGCTCATCGATGGACGTTACGAGAAAAATGCTTTCAATCATGGAATTCGGTCGAATTATCGAGAGGTTTTCGGATGCCGACGATTGTTTTGGTTTTTGCCGGTCTATTCGTCGTAAGTGATTTTTTTCATTTGAAATCTATCAAAATGATAAAAACAGAAATTAAAATAATTATTTTTAATGCTTCCATCGAGATTTTCGATCTAGTCAAATGATTTTTTGAAACTAACGATTTTCAACAATTTTAAATCACCTTATTGTCAACTCAATTATTCTTGATCATTGCGTTCGGAAGGCTGCTCAACCTCACAGCCGCTCCGCACGCACGCGACGCGGCTGCCGACACTCACACACACTGGAAAAATTTTAAAAATTCATTTTCCCGCCGATATTTCAGTGTGTGTGAGTGTCGGAAGCCGCGTCGCGTGCGTGCGGAGCGGCTGTGAGGCTGAGCAGCCTTCCAAACGCAACGATCAAGAATAATTGAGTTGACAATAACTAAAATTAAAACGAAAATAAACGTTCTTTCGATTTTCCCCTGAAATTCAATCAATTTTCAAATTTTCGAACGTTTTTCGCTTTAAATCGTTTAAAAACAGATTATATATTATTTTTCGTTTGTATTTACGAAAGATTTTGTTTGACATCAAATGCTTCCACTGTTTTTGCTGAATCTAACTTTCAAAAAAGTATCAAGCGTGAAAGATCATTGTTTTGCTTGCCGTTTCACTACTTTTGTTGCTCGTTTCACTATCTAACTCAGTTTGTATCGCTAACCCACATTAATCGATATATTTGTGTTTTTATAAGTAATATAATGTCATAATTACACCCCCCTTTTCTTCTCCTATTTTTCTTTTCAGAATCGGAACTGGTGCAGAATTTAACGTTTCCTGGGATAGACTCTCAGCGCCGGCATTTGCTGGAATTGTCGAAAATGGAGGAAATGCGATGTATGGAGAAAACGGAGTTGTGAGAACAAGTCAGATTGATGAGACAAATGAAACTGGAGGAGAAGATTTGGAAATGAGGCATTTTTCCGGAAATGGGAAAAATGGTGGAGAAGAAGAAGAAGTGAAGACAACGATGTCAAACGGTTCGATATTAGTTATTATGGGTTTTGTGTGCTTTCTATGAAAATTTTTAAACAACAAAGAAACAATGATATTTTGCGTTTGAAATCTAGAAATCGGTTGAAATCGGTACATGGGTGTTTAAAATATAATTACTGCAGAAATAATTTTAAAAAATTTATCTTAACGGGATTCTTTACTGTTTTTTTGTTTCAATTCCATTTTCATCTTCTTCACAGTATTTGAAAACCTGTAGAAGCAAACAAATTTATCGAAATTTCCTTTTCTAGTACACGAAAAAGCAAATTTACAGGATAAGGCGGCGAATGGCCTAAAAATTGCAAACAGTCTCATATTCGCATGCTCTCTCGCGCGCGGCCGAGCGGTTAGGCCATTCGCCGCCTTACCCTGTAAATGTGCTTTTTTCGTGTACTAGAAAAGGAAACTTCGATAAATTTTTTTGCTTCTATAGGTTTTCAAATACTGTGAAGAAGATGAAAATGGAATTGAAACCCAAAATCAGTAAAGAATCCCTTTAAAAAACAGACCGCGGATTGTTCTCAAATTTTTTTGCCTATTTTGTTGGAAATTTACCACATTTAAATAACCCAGAATTGTTTGAAAATATGCTGAAATTACGTCTGAAAATCATATCCTAAATATAATTTTTTCAAAAAGGAAATCAATAACAATCCTCATTTCTTCAGACTCGGTGACGGCGTCGAATTCAAAAAATGGTCATTAAATGAAGCATTAGCAGCCCAATGTAATTTTAATTTAAAAAGCATCAACGGTCATGCGTCCTCAATTGGTGCCCTTCGATATCAGTTGCTGAATCAGGAAAATGTTGATGAAAATAATGAAGATATTGACATTGAAATGCAAACATTGTATAGTGATGATGAGGATGGAGAGGTTGATTTGAATGTTAGGGCTGTTTGAATCAAGGTTTCTTAAATTCCTAGTTTAATTCCGAAATTGAAAAATTTAATATCATCTTGCCTATTTTAAAATTAATTAATACTTTAAGACGAATTAGAAAAATTCAATTCAACTCTTTCATCCTTTTCCTCGCCATTTTTTATTTATTTATTTTAATTTTAATCTACGAAACATCTCAGTTTTAATTAATTAAATTTAATCCTTTACCCTTTTCGACTCACATTTTTGATAATCAACATTTATGAAAAACGTATTTTCGGGTGTTTTCTTTTTCCGCCGTGTTTCAGTTTTATTGTGATTTTTGTTTTTATTTGGTTCTCGTCTTACTTAATTTAATTTTTTTAAATGGTAGATGTACTTAATTATGATGAAAATTTTTTTCAAAAACAAAAGAAGATGAAAAAATACAAATTTTATGCGTTTCAACTTTTTTTGTTACATCTACGGAATAAATCTATTACATAGGTTTTTCTAAACAAAAACTGCTATTTATTGTTTGAAATATTGCTGCTCGATGCGCTTTGTGAATTCCATCAGGTTACTGTACTTCTTCAGAATGTTTGTGATATTTGTGAGTGGTAGGCGAACAGTGAACAAAGTGTACATGTGACCGAAAAGGAGGGCGTCCGCTTCAGTCGGCAAATCTCCTGTTAGGTACTTTTGGGTTCCAAGTTGGGCGGATAAAGCGCGGAACACTTTTTCAGCTTGTTCGGCGACTTCGTCCAATGTCTGAAAGTAAACTTCATTTTATTAAAACGAGATTGTTAAAAATTACTTTGCTTTCCCATTCCTTATCCGATAACTCTGTCAAAACCGATCTCTTTTTCAAAACTGGCAAAATGGTCGTCAGCGGCCAATGATACACCGAAATATAACGTGGTTTTGTCACTTTTTCATATGTTTCGTCGTGTTTCCATAGAATATACATCTGTGAAACATTTCAAATTAAAACTGTTTTAATTCAAATATGTAGATACCTCAACATTTCTCAGCAAATGTTCAATCATAGAAATATTCGCACGCATATCTGCCAATTGAGTTTCACTGAGATGTGATGTTAATGTGACTCCCTGAACAAAAAAATCGATTTTCGTTGAAAATATAATTCAATTGTTACCTTTTTGTGCACAAAATCCACAATCTGATTGAAGCCGGTTATAAGAGTCTTGTTGATTTTCAAAAGTGGCAAGACACCTGAGAAAATCAATCTAGATCATTTTTCAGAAATAACTTACCATCTGGTGAGATGAACTCAACATTCGGTCTTTGTCGAACATTAAAGGGTAAAGACGCCATTCGAAGAAATGTTTGAACTGCCAAACAATCAGCAAAATCGTACATCAATGCTTGATCAGCTGGAAATGAAAATAGAAATTCACTTTTGTTAAAGACGGAGCGTAACTTTTTTCTATATCGTAAAGCGGTATTTAGGAAAGAGAAATCCAACAATTTGAGAGAGCTAATTCGTTATTTTTCTTTCCATTTCGCATACAAATGAGACACTGTCTTTAAAACCGAGAAACTCACTTAAATATGGTGTGAAAAGCGAAACATCCTCCCAATCTTGTGCTGCATTCATAGACAACGCATCTGTAACCAATTGGGTTAAAACACCTGAGCTTCCCATCTAAAAAAAGATTAAAAATTGGAATATCAGAGTATTTTACATTTTTAGATAATTAAACGGCTAAAACGTTCCATTTTTAAAATTCAGGAAAATCTAAAAAAAAAAAAAAAAATTCATAACAAGAAAATTCAACAATACAGATAACAAAAGTCTCAAAATCAACAACAATGAAAATTCAAAAAGTCTACGATGCTTTATTCTTGAGCCATGGTCGTTCTCCTTTTGCATTTGGTCGACTTTTCCGTTTCGCTTCAAAACCACTTCGTTTCGAAGCGGCTGCTCCTGTCGCTTTTTCCTTCGTCACTATGGATTTCAAGCTCTCCAGTGCTTTTGAATATGTTTCCTTATCCGTCTCCAACTGGCTCTCATCAACACTCTCTTCTTTCGTGTTCCCCCACAATTTGGTTACTTTCAGCATTTTGATGAAAATCCGTTTTGAATCTTTATCACCAATACTGATCACATTTCCCGCTTGTCCGGCTCTTCCGGTACGTCCGGCTCTGTGGACGAAAAGTTTGTCATCTGTTGGCAAATTGTAATTAATTACACAGTCGACTTTGTTCAAATCGGTTCCTCTTGCAAGAACATCCGAAGAGATCATGATTCTTTTCTGAAAATACGATATTTTATTATCGATGTTGAGTGAAGAGTCAAAAAATACAAATTCAAATTCAAAAATCAAATTTTTATTATGCATTTTAATTAGACCTGATCGAAACTTTTGAACATAATTGTTCAAAGCTGCTATTGTCAAGATAATAATTTCTGGCCGCTCGTTTTGCGGAGTGTCGTTGGGAATTTTTATCTTGACAATAGAATAGATTCTACATTCGTCTAATTTATGCAATTTTTGAAAAAATTTAAATAACACACCGAATTCTTATTAAACCTCTGCAACATCGCATGTCTTCTTTTTCCAAACAATTGTGTACTAAAATAATCAACTTCAAATTTGCCGACACATAACTCTTTCAGCACGTGAGCTAATCGATTTGCTGAGCTTCTGAAAAAAATAGATGTTTTTTCGATAAACTTAATTAAAAAATTACACTTCATTAACAAAGATTATCGTTCTATTGAAGTCATGCTTATACACACTTTGATAAACAGCCAATGGATGGAATTTTGTGTCACATGTTATTAAAGTATGTGAAATTGAAGTCGGAAGAGCAAGACTTCCAGAAACATGATTAATTTCAGCGGAAACCTGGAAATTATCAAAATTAGATTCAAAAATTAATAAACAAAGCAATTACTAACTTCCTTAGCTTGTTTAGCGGTCGCTGAAAACAGCCTTGGCTTGAACAAATTCCAAAGATGCAATTCTTCAACATCTTTTGACAATGTGGCTGACAAGATAATTTTTTGAGGAGCTCTTCTCTGTCTTAGTGTATCTTCCAAACAAGCAACCCTTTCCATTCCACCGCAAAGATATTCTACAAGTTCCAGCCATTCCTCTCTGAGCAATTTTCCCATACGATCAGCTTCATCAACAATTAAATATCTGAAAAAATGAAGACTGTTAAAGTTCGAATAAAAATCAATTATTGAACTCACCTCAATTTGCCCAAATCAATTGGCGGCGGAATCGTTGCAGTCAAGTGCTGCACAATTCTTGCCGGTGTTGCAACAATAACATTTGGTGGATCAGCGGCCAGCATTTTCACTTCTTTCTCAAATTCATTCGCTCCACTGAGACCTATCACATTTGCGTTACCGGTTCTATTCCATCTAGCAAATTCCTGAATTTCAATTTTTTTGAAAAATAACGCTGTTTTTAGGAAACTACCTCAACAACTTGAGTCACTAACGTTTGTGCTGGTACGACAATAAGAGCATGTAAAACTTTCGACTTTTTGGTTCCAACCGCCGCCAAAACCGGCAATACATAGCAAATGGTTTTTCCGCTTCCAGTTGGCGCAGCAATCGCCACGTCACGTGGGCGAAGTGCAGGAGGACGGACGATTTCGGCAAAAAGGTTAGGCAGAACGGAGTACTGAAAGATAAAATAAAACTATTTTAGAAATACAGTGTTAACGTCTGCTTTCAGATATTATTATATCAAATTTCCAGTTTACTGGATAAATATGGGCTTCAATTCCGTACTCTCAACCGGGTTTTGTAATTTTCGGATCTTTTTTCTTATGACCATAATGGTGTTTTAATAATATGCATTTAAGCGATTTAATGTAAAATGTTGCGTTTTTTGTTAAATCGTGTAGTAAGCCTATTTTGAAAAAATATTGCGCAAACTCATTTCAAAGTAAAATTTTTGGAAAAACTCACCTGAACTGGAAACCAATTAACAATCCCATTTGGAACATTTTCTTTCAAATGCTCAGGTAGCTCAATCTTCTCCAATTTTTCTGAAGTCGATTCATCAATTGTTGCCGTAAACGTCGTTGCATTTGAAACCCATGAACTTGTGACTCTAAAAATTAAAAAATTTTCAATTGAAAAAAAAAGAATACTTACTTTAACGCCTCTAAATTTTTCAGCTCTTGCTTTCCTAAAACTTTGAAAACTCCTTCATTTTTATTATCAACTTTCTCTTCAATTTTCGGTGTTTCTCTAGATTCTTCCCCGTTCTCAGAATTCGTCTCTTCTATTTTTGTTTCGTCATCCACTTCCATCTAAATTTTATTATCATTTCCAGAATTTATTAAAAAATTAAAAGTCACCTGAACTGGTTCATCTTCCTCCTCCTTAACCATTATTCTGAAAAAAAGAAGTTAAAATTGCAATGTAAAAAATAAAATGAATTTATGAACAACATTTACTGCTAAACAGCGTCCTTGCGGAGTCTCGTACCAATTAGAAGGATGAAAAAAGACCCCAGAAAGAAAAAAAGATGGCTGAAAACCTTGAAATTGTATTTAACAATTGAACCGCAAATTTTCTAACATTTATTTCCCTTAAGAAGAGAAAACAAGAAAACAACAAACAGGAAGAAAACAAACAACAATTATTTTACAAAAAAAGTCAAGTAAGCTATTTGATTGAAATTAATAAATTTTAAAAAAGTTAATTTGCAATGAAATCTAGGCCTAGTGAAAAAAAAATACAAAACAATATTCGAAGAAAAAGTGATAAGCTATGCTGTTTTTATGGTGAGTTCCCCTCTCGTTCATCATCTCCATCGTCATCGTGATGCTGAAATTTCTATCATTTTGGTTGAAATAAAGTTTTTGAAATTATTATTACGTTGAAATAAAATACTACACCCCGCGCTACTAGAAATGTGAAAAAAGGTGTCTGAAATCAAATTATCTTCAAAAATTACAGATTTAGGACTCGGTGTTCGTTCTTTTTATCTTTTTTTTGCTCTGTTTTGCATTATTGATTCAATATATAATTTTTCCTCTTTCGTTCAAATTTACGATTGAAAACCTTAAAGGAGGGTTTTACGGAGATTATGAATGCACCTGGGATGAAAATAGGCTTCATTCTCATTCCAAATCTGTATTTAAAATTTTCTAAAACCACCTAGAAGCCGAGAAAATGAGCTTCAAAACAATGGCCTAGAAAAAACGGCCACCGGCGAAAACTAGTCCGCAGGCATGAAAAGTCCAAAAAAATGAAAAACAAAACATAAATTAAGATGAAAAAACATTAAAAAGGACTACTATAAGCTTTCTGCATAACTATTTATTAACGAAACACGAAAAAAGCTCATAGGAAAAAGTTCGGCCAAGTGGAAACTTTTTTTAGGCCATTGTTTTAAGGCGCGTTTTCTCGGCTTCTAGGTGGTTTTAGAAAATTTTAAATACAGATTTGGAATAAGTCTGAAACCTATTTTCTTCCCAGACACATTCATAATCTCCGTAAAACCCTCCTTTAAAAATAAAAACCAACCTGATTAACCTTGCGGACTCTCTTCTTTTTCTCCAATTGAACACTCATTTCATCATCACTTTTCGAAAATTCCTCTTCCGAAGCTGTCGTAAACGAATTATATCGATAAATATCTTTCGGATTGTATGCTTGATCCATTCTCCATGCATTCAAAGTTTCAATCATTTTCTTTCCCGATGAGAACCTGAACATATAAATCAGATTCTCATTTTTGTTTTAAAGTTCATTCAAACTTTGCCAATCGATGTTTCTCTCTGACAACTCTTGTATTCAATTTGCTCAACCATTCCTTGAACGAACTGATATAATCATAACTTCCTTCTTTCGTCTCCCTGAATAGATACGATTCGAAAACTCTATTTTATTTAAATTTTAAATACCTTCGTCCGGTCACCGCTTCGCAACAAATTGTTAACATACACTGGACCACATAGTTTCCAAATTGGTGAAACATCATGATATCAAGGGCGTCTTTTCCGGTTTCTCTGAAAAACTGTCAAAATTTCTAAAAACTTTCAGTAGATACAAAAACTCACGGATGTGGTATATATCCGTCGAAAATCTCATCCATCATTTCTGAAAGTTGACTCAACGGCGCATGAAGGAATGCTTTTTCAACGACATGCGATGCAAATTTCTCCTGTGACAATGAAAGCAAATTTCTCATCAAACACTTCTCAATAATGCTTTCTCTATAAATACTCATATGTTCATGCGAAACAATATGTTGAATAATATAGTTTGCATATTCATTGATTGCCAATTCCGAGCATCTGGAGAGCACTGAACTCATCAGACGCTGAAGAGCTCTTTCTCTTTGATTCTGTGCGGTGATCTGAAAATTATCTATTAAAATAAAAAAATAAACCCATTGTAGAAATCTTAATTTCCGTAACCCATTTAAAAAAAGTTTACAAACCGTCAAGTCATTATTCATAGAATCCAAATTCAGCTTCTCAATAATCGCTTGTACCACTCTACATCCATACTTGTCCGAACAAATTTCGCGCAAATTTTCACTTTGAGCGATAAAATCGACGATAAATTCCCATTTTTGAAGTGGTATTACGGAGGCAACCTAGATAATTTAAATTATAGGATTTTTTTCAAGAAACCCAAACTTTTTGAATGACGTGATTCGCATTTTGATCAATACAAATTGAAATAAGACGACTGTCCCGTGGAAGAAGTTGTACCAAGTTGTAGGCTAGTGGATGGTCAAGGTTCTGAAATTAAAAAAAAACGCTTTTTGGTCAAAAATGTCTTGCCACCTCCAAAGCACATTGTACCACTCTACACGCAGATTTATCCAGACAAAACTCCGCCATTCTCGAGCCAAGATAATTTTTTATAATTTCTTGTCGGTTTTCACTTTTCTCATCATGAACCGCTGCTAATTCGATAACTTGTTGTATGAAGAAATTCCCAAACATGTTCGTACTCAATTTCTGCAGTAAAAACACATTTTTCAAATTCCTTTCATTTTCCGTTCATCTTACCATAAATAACTCCTTTTTCGCAAAAACCTGATCAAAAATCATATCCTTCTGCTTTGACGGGATATTTTTCTTCAATTTATCCTGAAGGTATTGACATCCGGCTTTATCCATGGCAAACTTCATCAATTCGCCACTTTCCAAAACTTTCTTGAGTGGGATGTCAGAAATAAGCACACCGTTTGCATCAAGCGACCAAGACGGAAGAATTGGCGAAGTGGTTTTGGCTGGAGAGACAAACTTCGATGTCGACATTGATGATGTACATCTGAAAATTCGTAATACATTTCATTTTAGTCATACAGATCATTAGTGACCTGTTATTCTTCGGAAAATGATTTTCACCAGCTTTTTGCAAATTTTCCATTCTTTTGAATGGTCTCTCAACCGCTGCAGAACTGAATGGTCGATTTGTTCTCGCAGTTCGAATTGATTCGTCAGAACATGATGTTCTGGAACCATTCGTTGTGCTAGTGTTCGAATCAGATTGAATCAATGAGTGTGAACGATTATGATGTTTGTTTTGCAGTTGATTATTCATTGGGAAAAACAATGATTGCTGAAAAAATATATTTACTGAATTACCACGTTTTAAATAATTCACATAATTAATAAAGTCTGTAAATTGTGGAACTGTAGGTGATGAGTAAATAATCTGTTGCGTAGTGTTTGTCGCCATGAATTTTGGATGCGGCATGTCTTTCAGATTCATCATTGAGAAATAAGAGCCTATAAATATAAACGGATATAAAAACGTTTCTTTTTTTTAAAATTTACCAAGTCTCGAATAATCCCAGATCGCTGGAACAACGTAACCATTTGTCATTTGTCCGTTCTGCATGTCGAAATCGTCGCTTCTTTTGCTTTCTGATTTCCTGTTTTTATGTATGCTCCGATTTCGGCCATGCTCCATCTTTTTGACGGCTTCTTTTTTTCTCTGAAAAAATAAGATTTGTAAAAATAGGCCTATAATTTGTCAATTGATGCAGATAAGAAAACGTTAAGTGAAAAATGAAAAACAAGTCTGTTCTCAAAAATGTTCAGAATCAGAATTACTAAAAAAATAAATATAATAATTATGAAAATGACAAAAAAACAAAAAAAATTTAAAATTTAAGCTTTCCGCCCGAATCTGCATTTTCGCGTCAAGGGACCATGATTTGCATTTTATTTTACGAGCAACGCGGTTTTTCAAAAAACAAATTCAAAATTTATGTTTTGAATACTTCACTTGCAGTTCTGAAGTCAATTTGGACCGTTGTTCTAATCTGGCGCTATATTTAGGAAGAAAGCTAAAAGCGAAAAATAATTTGAAAGCTTGAGAAAAGCCGAATACAGGAAAATGAATTAGAAAAAAAAAACAAAATATCTTTATAAAATAAGTTCCTTATTTTCTTGCGAATCACCAGTGACATGAGTAACTTGTATGTGAGTTGTAAGCGAGCCTTTATCTTTGAATTTTCTGTCACACATTTCACATTGAACAAGATATTGAGCATTCGGTCCATAGTGAGTTTTCATATGTTTGTTGAATGCCAAAGTTTGTCCGAATCTTTTGGTACATAGATGACATTCTAAAGTTGAAGTTTCGTGAACCTGAAATTAATGCTTTAAAATATTAAACAATTAAAAAAATTAAAGCCTTTGTATTATGAAGCAATAACATTTTCGAGCTGCTAAAATTCTGCTCACAAAGTGCGCAATAAGTTGTAACAATTGTTTCAGCCACTTTTCTCTTCATCGATTCTTCTCTTTCTTTTTCTTTGCTCTGAAATTCCGTCAAAAGATTCAAAATAAATCTCCCGCTCACATCTATCCCACAACTAGTTCTATGAATCCCCAAATCCATAAACAATTTCTTCTTTATTTCTCTACGCCGTTTAGCTTCTTCATTATCTTTCAAATTATTATTTGAGCCAGTTTTTTTCAATGTTGGAACCTTAAAAACTGATTTTTTTTGAGTGTTTATAGAAAACAAAGAAAACCATTGTTATTTTCGTTTTCGGTTTTTCTGAAGTCACAAAAATACTCGAAACTGGAGTATACCCACAATTTTCTGAAATTTTTATTATATATAATAATTTTCAGCTCGATTTACCATCCCAATCATACATTTTCCCATTGGGTTGTAGAAAATTGAAGGCCATTTTTGGAAATTCACGTTTTTCTTCATTAACTGGCTTTAAAATTATTATTTTCAAAAAAAAAGATTCTCAAAAAACCTGAAAACATTCACAAGAACCGCAATCATGGCTCATTTCTTCACAAATTCTATCAGACGCCCTTTTTGTCTCAGTACGGTCCAAATATTCTAAATACTCTCTAAAACTTGCGATATCCTCCTTCGTTTCTACCAATTCCGATTTTGAGATACATTTCATCGGTCCCATGCTTTTTCACTTTTATTTTTATCATCTGTTCTTCAAACTTTGCAATGATGCTTTCACGCGAAAAAATAATGGTTATCACGCCCGAATAAAAATTTTATTGAAATAAATAATTTTATATTTAACAGAAAGGAGAAATCACATCTTAGGTATAGTCCTCTCACAAAATCGGTTGCATAACGAAGGGCTTCCCTCTGCTGCGAGAGAGTGTTGTTTGGCGAGAGGTAGTTGTCTGCGTATAGTCTCCCCCTCTTTATGTTTCGCCTGCGAGCGTGTCGGTTTTTTAGAGCGCGCTTGCTCGTTTATAAAGCCGAATTTGTGAGCAGCTAATAGCATATTTATAAATTAAAACGAGACAAATCTTTGGAAACACATTTGCATAACAAATAAATTATTACATTGGATACGGAATTTGATAAGTTATAAAAAAACCCCTAAGAATTTAAAAAAGCTTCGACATTTTTTACCAGAGGACAAATAAAACGTATCGTTTATCCGAAAAGGAATGAGTATGGATATCCACGGTATTTCGAGCGGAAGACGGAGAGAAGGAATGAGAAGAAGATGCAAATTGAAACAAGACCGACGATGGCAAGAGCTGAAAATATTTGGTTTGTTTAATTTATCTCTATTTTTTGTTCAGCCTGTGACTTTTTCTCACTTTTGAAACTCAAAACATTTTAAACTGCTAAAAATTGAACTCACTATTTGGTGGAAGTGCGAACAAAGCACTGAGACCTCTTGGTTTCTGTTGCTTCTTCTCAGATTGATCAGCCGCCTCATTAATACAGATGAATCCAATTGCAATCAACGCATAGAGAAGCCCCACAATATAAGTCTCAGCAACCAATTGATACTGGGTAGATCCATGAATGAAAGAAGCTTCCTTTGTATTAGGATTAGTGATCATGAATGGTGGTCCACGAATATGATTCCACATTTGTCCAGACATGAAAATGAATGTAATCGCAAGACAGAAGATTCCCCAAGTGCTGCGGTTGAACAAAAAGTCCAAGCTGTTTCTCTTCATGTACAAAAGTCCGAGAATTAACCCGACCAAGAGAAGGAAAACAGCCGGTCCGGTGTAATTTGGTGGGCGGATAACACGAATATGAACTTCGCTCTGATCAGCAACAAATCTTCCAATTGCATCAGCATCGAATCCTTGTCTCTGGAAATCCATCTGTTCCGGCTTCTTCTTTGCACCCAATTTTGGCCCGAAATGATACAAAATTGGAGCAGTGTTCAAATTCATTTGTTGGAAAATTTGTGGTGCATCTTCATAATCTACAATTCCAAAGAACACTTTCTTGCGGTCACTTTCCGAGCTAGTGTATCTATGGGAGTTGGCAACGATCATGAATTCATCGTAAGCGGGTCTGAAAATGTTCTTTTTTTAAAAATTAGAAAATGGAAGTAAAACCTGCAGATTGGACAGTTCACATTTGGGGACAAGGCGGTAAACATGACGATCATTGAATAATTCCTTGGCTGAGTTCTGACATATGTCTTCCATTTGTCAATATTGAATTTAACAATTGGCGAACGAGCAGTCAAATCACTTAGACCTTGAAGCTTCTCTTCAATTGTTTGAACTTGCGCCAAAACAGAAATTCCCAACAGTGCTAAGATGACCGAACAAATTATCGCCCTCATCCTATAAAATTAATTATAAGAAACAACAAGATTTCCATTAGAAGCAAAGATATCAAAGCAGATTTAAAAACTGCAGGAAAATTATCTAGCAATAAAGATGATAAATATCAAAGTTTTATTATTAGATCAAGAGATCTTTTTTTTAAATCTGTACAAAATGGGTAATGATTTATCGTTTGCTAGAAAATCCTGAGAATCCCATCATCGCTCTTAATTCGGGATCTAGACCATCGTCCCCTTCTTCATCCTCTTCTTTTTTAACTTCACGTTTTCGTTTTCTAGTATCACTCTTTTTCTCCTTTCTATAATCTGCCATTTTTGCTTCTTCTTCCTGCACATCTTCGAGCATTGATTCGATTTGTTTTTCCTTTTTCTCGCGTTCTTCTGAAATGAAATTCATTATTTTTTTATTAATATTCTTTAAAAATCATACTTTGCTCTTTCAGTAACCTGAATCGCTCCTTTACATCATCAAGCGAGCTCTTCTTTGTTTTCATAGACATTCCAATATTTCTTTGATGGTTTTTACCATTAATATGATCCAGAAAATTGATCGAATCTTTTACGACGCAATCACAAACATCACAGTAAAAACCACCAGTTTCTGCAGAAGGAGTTGCTTTTGTGATGACCACAGATTTACCAACTTTTGAGTCAAGATCAACCTGAAAAAATCAGTGATTTTTCATCCCTGTAATATTTTTACCTTATATTCTCTAGCTTTGAGCATTTCCCTTTTTACTTTCGGTTCCGTCGGTTTCTTTTTCCCCAACCTAATATCTTCTTTCTCTTTTTCTTCAAGAGCTCTTGCATGTGCTTTCAAAGAATATTCTTTCTGAAATTTGCATGTTTCGTTAACAAAATGTTTCAGAAAAAAAACTAACTTCGTCCCATGTTCTCCGATGATTTGTTCCGGCAGCCTGAGATCCTCCTTGTTCATAAAACGACATCTGGAGGAAGCAATTTTTAATTTTTTTAAATCTTGAAAAATAAAAATAAAGATAAAAAAAGAGCACTAAACATAGTTTTAAAAAAAGACGCGAACCAACGTGGCTTTATGAACTGATGTGTGCACTAGAAAGACAATGTGTTTGCGGTACTCACACTTGATGTGACGCGCAATACGAAAAAAAAATACTCGACTAGATTTAGAATTCAGAAAGAATTAATTCAGTAGAGATTTTAACAAAAAAGATATATCCGCTCTACTGTTTAGTTTCACTGAAAGTTATTTCTTGTAAAAAATTAATTAGGAAAAGGTAGGAAAAGGGGAAAAATGTAGGAAAATCATCCAATATTTTTAAATTTTCAATGATTTCTGAACCAAAACTATAAATTAGCATCCAATATAAGTGGAATTCGTAAATTGAACCATTTTTTCTGAGGTTAACCTAGACAATATGCAAGTTATTATCATGCAAATAAAGCCAAAATGCAGATTTCTAATAATATATCGAAAAAATTAACAATTGCTTTGAAACGTTTCCAATGTGTAGCTGAACGTAATATCATTCGAATAATTGTGTCTACAATTCTGGTATCTCTCCTTCAACTTCTTATTTTAGTTCAGAAGGTGGTAATTGATTTTCCTTCGTTTTTTCAAACAAGTATTTATTTAATTTTAATTTTACCAAATGAAAAAATATGAAAAATAAGTGTCACCCTGACTTTAAAATACGTGAAATTTGTATAAAAAATGTACTGTAACTATCTATGTTGTCAGTCCAAAATGAAATCCAATTATCCCATTGTTGATCCAATGATCCCATTAACTTATGGAAGTTCTAAAAACGACATGCCGACTACCAATGGATCCTTTATTTTCATTTATTTCAGTTCAAACAAATTCTTCTCTTTTCAAGATAAAACTTCAAAACAAAACAATCTTTTTCCGATTTTATGTCCAAAAAAGCAACATAATTAAAAAAAAACGGGGAACAGTCCAATAAAAAAAATCCAAGCATAAAAAGAGAAGAAAAAAAACTTTAATAAACCTTCAATAAGATATGTATCCGAATTTTTTTGTTTAAGAAATATATTGAAAATCGAAAAAATTCAGCTAAAATAGAAAATAGAGATCGAGAACCCCAAGACAATAATAAAAGAGTACAATCTAAGAAATATTTGGTTGGAACTTTTTTAAAAAAAAACTACAAAACAAGTGACATAGTGTGTTTTCTCATAAAATAAACTCAAAAACAAATGAAGACAAAAAAAGAAGGAAAGAACACCCGTTGAAAAGGCTATCTGAGGAAAAATTGGGAATTTTTTGGGATGAGTTGTAGAGGAAAAAAAGCCTTCTCAAAAACAATTAAAAAATAAAATAAATCACCGAAGAGGAACAAAAAGCATTTTTTCTGGTTTTCTGTTTAGAAAACTAGAGTACACAAAATTTTAAATACAAAAAAGGAAAGAAAAAGACCGGAGAACCAATGAAAAAGAGGAAATACATGTTTGGATACAAATTGATTCAAAAAAATGGAACTATTATAAACTAAATTCAAAAAATCATCAGCTTTACCGTAGTTCAAAATTGCTTCAGGATCTTTTGAACGTTACTTTTATTTCAATTCACAAAAATTCACACTTGCTCCAATTTTTGACTCAATTTAACATATATTTCCGTCGAAAAAAATTCAGAAAAAGTCAAATTTATATTTGTTTAAGCTGGACTGTGTCCTGTATGATCATCTTGCGTCGACTCATCATCCGAATCATTTCCACCACCTTCACCCTTCGCCTCCTTCTTATGCTTCATTCTTCGGTTTTGAAACCAAATTTTTACCTGAAATTTTTCTCACATTTCCTCCATATGGATCCCTTTTTCAAATCCATTTCAAAATTATAATATTCCACGAAAAAATTGTATTTTTCTTTGCTTTTAAAATCAACATGTGTGTCCTTTTTTGAGCGTAGTGGCGGGGGGCATCGGCGGCGTTTTTGAGCGCCGGCAACTTAAAAGGATGCCGACGAAGACCACCAAGAAAAAGGTCTTCTATGCCGTTTTTTTCTCGAACATGGTGGTCGAGATTTTTTCAAAAAATTTATGTGTCGATTCATGTTACGCGATAGAGATTTCTCAACGAGGCTTTGAAAAAAGAAACAAAAATCCTGAGATTTTATCTAAAATGCGGGAAATTTTTGTGTTCATTATTTGGAAAGTTCTGAGATGTTAACAACCTGAACCTATAAATGAATCGGACGATAAATAAATACTCTATTTTTTGAAGACAATCTGTTGCTCATTTTTGAAGTTTGTTTTAAATACCTAATTGGTTGGTTATACCTAATTGCCTAATTGGTTAAAGGAGAACGTTATGGAACGGAAAATTAAAAATCAATAAAAGAAATTTCTCGTTAAATTAAACGATGTTTTTTTAGATTTATAAGAATACGCTGTAATCGTAAAATAAAGGTCAAAAATAATACAGAAAAATTTTAAAGGAGGACTTTACGAAGCTACTGGATGTAAGTGGGACGAAAATATAACTCGTTCTCATTCCAAATCTGTTTTTAAAATTTTCTAAAACCACCTAGAAGCCGAGAAAACGAGCTTAAGAACAATGACCTAGAAAACGTTTCAACTGACGAAAATTAGGCCGCGCGAGAAAAACTTTCGGCCAGGTAGAAACTTTTTCTAGGCCATTGTTTTGAATCTTGTTTTCTCGGCTTCTATGTCGTCTTAAAAATGTAAAAACAGTTTTGGATTGAGAACGAATTCAATATTCAACACTTATACATTTATTTGTTCCGTTAAATCCTAATTTCAGCATATTTACAACTAGTCCTCAGACACTAATTCCATAAAAAGTTCATAAACTCGACAGGAAAATCCGCAAAAATCAGATTTCAAACTCTGGCCCGGGCAGTCCCGGAAAGCCCACCGAAAACTTAATCCTATGCTTTTTCTAGGGAATTGTTTTGGGTCCCCTTCAATTTTTCAAAAATGAGCTTTTACTCATTAAAAGTTCATAATTTTTCGCAAAAAATCTTTTACAAACCTGCCGCTCAGTCAACGCCAAATTCTCTGAAATCTCCTGCCTTCTCTTACGTGTCAAATACTTGTGATAATGAAACTCCTTCTCTAATTCCAGCGTCTGACTTCTCGAATATGTTTGACGTGTTCGTTTCGATTCCCCTCCCTTGGTTCCTGCAAAAAAAAAGAATTTCGAAATTTCGTTTCTAATTGATCGATCAATGCGAGTCCTATTGTGGTCTCCCCGAAAAAATTTTCGTTTAAGATTTATTGCTGACCGGGTTGGTCTGTTCTCAATATAAATCACTGTCGAAGACAACAGTTACTCACGAAATTCAATTTTTTCAGGAGCTCCAACATTAAAGTAATATTGAATTTGATCAAATTATAATCAGATTAATCAATAATTGTACAATAAAAATAATAAATTATTCCATATTGTCAGTTGTTTTGACGGAAACCAAGATGATTCCCCCCTATCCCTCCATAAAAGTTCGGAGGATAAAAGTACGCCGTCATTGGTCGTATTTCATTCGGACCCCCATTCATTTTTCGGCCAAAAATTCCGTCTGTCTTATCGACACGTCTCTTTTCTCGGCGACAAGACGTCGTCTTGTTCTTTTTTCACTTCATTGCATTAACAGTTGTTCAATGGATTACGGTAGTTCACTTCGCAATTCAATCCCCACCAACCATTTTTCATCATTTTTTAAAAATAAAATATGATGAAAAACGAGTGTCAACGAGAAGTGTTGATTTTAGTGTATAAAAAGGTGCCAATTTACATGTCGCGTTCGAACCATAGCACATCATTTTTTGAGATTTCTGGATGATGGGAAAGTAAAACGTGATGTTTGATGAGTTGTAATTATGATGGATTTCAGAAAATTATGTGTTTTTTAATCTTCAAACTGTTGCACAAAATTTCATTTATATTTAAGTGTTTCATAATCTTAAAGACAGTGTGCCACGTAAGTTAGTTTCAAAATTTTAGTGTTCAATATATACCATTTTATTGATAAGTGAAATTAACCCTGATTTTCATCGCATATTTTATCGAGTTATGACATTCTATTAAGAATTTAGATTCGTTTGAAATATTTCTTTGAATCTCAGAGTCTGAAACTGCGGCTTAACGCTAAATTTGGAGAGCTAACTTGGTTCAAGCATACATAAAAATTTGAGAAAACCCAACGGGAACATACCTAATGGATATGCCAATATTGATAGAAATTAATTAAAATTTACGAAAAACCCGCTTTTTTAAGGTCGGTTGTTGCACAGAGATATTTTCAAATAATTTCAATAAAATTCGCTCAAATTTTGTTTTTTACATCTTCTAAGAGTGTTCCTATTATGATTTCAGAATATTATTACCCATTTCTATCAAGTTACAGCTCCTCAACTCAAAATTCGATTTCCCCGCAAATATTTTGACTTCGAGCTCAAAGAATCGTATTTTTCCGTTTCCGAAGACAGTTTCTTACTCTTCAGAGGTGGGACTCTATCTTATCAAAAACGCAAGTTCTACAGTATAAACACTTCCCTTGATACAGAAATGAGTTGAAAAAGAATTGTAATAACTTTTGATATAGTATTGTACCCATTATTTAACTTAGATCCTATTCTTTTATCAATTGGAACCATAAATATTTTCAATATTAAACATTTTTTGAGCATTTGTACAGGATATTTATATTTTATAAAACCCATAAACATTATTTTCACATTTTTAAACGGCAATTAGGAACTGATATATTTCAACAATTAATATAAATTGATTTGAAAAAAGTAATATTGATCAAGCGTTTTCTCAGGAAAGCTCAACAATTTTTGAAAAGTCTGAATCCGTTCCCGCGAAAAAAATCGATTAGAGATAACAATTATAAATTTTTGAATTTTCTACTACATGACCAGAATTATAGAATCTCTTTAAAATATATTATCGATTAATTATTATTCTTAAAATATCATATTTATTTCTTTTTAAAGAATTAAATTATGCGTTTAAATTTTAAACAATTTTTCCAGCAAATGCGTATGGTTTCCAAGTTTTGAAATAATTTTAAAAAGAGAATCCTACAAAAAATGAATTAAAAGAAAAAGGAAAGGTTCGTTTTGATATTCAAGAAAGATGATTAAGCCATGGATTTTAAGTTAAAAACAACATCAAAACCAGTTCTTAGTTACTACAAAAATACAAATAAACATAACATAAACTTCAAAAAAAAGTCAACTTGAAATAAGAAATCTCAAAATAATCTCACATCTACCTAATCAATATTTAATTTTCTCTCCGTCTCCTTAATCCCATCTCATCTCTCAAACAACTACAGTAACCCCCCTTCTCTGATCACTTAATTTCGTCTTTGTCTCATCACCAAGAAATTGAAACAACAAAATTGTATACATTAATTAGAATTCAATTCACATCTGCCAAAAACCCCAAAATTTTACCGTAAGCCTAGTAGAAATTTTTTGGAAATATTTACTCGAAATGAATCTTCGAATCCTGCTACAAAACCTTTTCAGATATATTTTATGAAAAAAAACGAAAGCAACCAGTTTTTTCTCTTCTGATCATTTTCGTCATCTTCATGATTCCATTTTTGATATGAAAAAATGGAAAAAAAAACTTTTTGCCGACATAAAGGGTTACTGTAGATATTTGGTTGACGAAGGCAAAAAAAGCGTTTTTTGACTACAGGAAGTATTAATCATCAAGAAAAAAAAGAAGATGAAGATAAATTAATCGATGGAATTAATTGGAGAACAAGAAAATAATCGTCGTTCGGAGCCCGAAATTAAAGAGACTCTTTAAAAATGATTTATATTAGAAGTATTTGTTGGGGAAGAATGTTTATTCTATTGAAATGAAATACTAAAGAAAACGATTATGGTGCGGCGGGATAAATTATTGATTTCTTAAATGAGATATATTTACAAATACAAAATTGGAAATCGCTCTAGTTTAGTAGTTCTAAACCGATCAGAAAAAGCTCCATCTTTAAACTGTGTTATCCTCGCTTGGAGGGATTTTCGAGTATAGGTTGAAAGATTATTAAACAAAAATATTATTCGGAAAAAAAATTTTTCGACAAAATCATTATTGAAAAAATAATTAGGACGGTAGAGCGCGTTTGCTCCGCTTTTGTATTTGCCGAAATTTCACCAGTTCATGATTTTTTTCTTGCACTTTTTGTGAATAAATAGTAAATTGTTGATCTTCCAGCTCTTAAATTATGTTGTTTTTGTATGAGAAAAGTTTTCAAACCAAGCGAATCGGCAACTAAAACGCGATGGGAGCAAACGCGCTCTACCGTCCTATTGATTTTTTCAATAATGATTTTGTCGAAAAATCTTTTTTCCGAATAATTTTTTTGCTTATTGTCAACTTAAAAATTTTGTATCATTCATTTTCTAATAAAAGACCGCAGCGCAGCCGCTCGCAGATAAAAATAGCATGACTTTGTGAGAGACTTAGATTTTCTGGGTAGATCAAAACCAACTTGAATGATCAAGAATATTTGAGTTGGCAATAACAATCTTTCAACCTATACTCAGATTTTCCGAGTTAGTACTGTAGATACAAACCGATTCCAAACGCGCTCTACCGAATAAACTCATTTTTTCGGCGTGTTCCGGTGCACGAAGAAATTTTTTTTCATAATTGGTCCAATAGATACCATAATGCACTTATATATATAATAAAATAATGTTTTCAATACGTACGGAGACCATACAAACTTATGAAAAGAGTGGTGAGCGCTTGGAATCGAAATTAGTAGCATCCAGAGCTCGAAATGTTCAGAACGTTTGGAGTTTTGAGGAACGAACTAGCTCTCAGAATCCTACCAAATTCAAAATTTATCTAGTACCTCCTTGCCAACATTTAATTTTCATTAAAAAAATCGAAAATCTTGACTTCAAGTAGGTGCTACCATTTTTGGATTTTTCATTTTCATTTTTTTAAACATATCGATTATTGAAGTTGGGAGTCTAATTTGATGCACCAAGCTACTGTTTTGTTGCATTCTACGTTCAAAATCATTGTTATAAACTATATAAACTTTTTATTTATATTTTTGATAGATTGCGAAAATTCAAAAAACAGCAAGATTCTTGTCGATCTAAAGAGGATGCTAATCTCAAATCAAACTCTGCAAAATCCTGTCAAAATCGCCGGTCACCAGACCTTCTTAAACCTTTATATCCTCTGCTCCTTACACCATGGTGCAATATGTGAGCAAACCGTAAATCAAAAGATTAGACAACACGAGCAACGAGGGGGCTCCAATACAAACAGACAGCTGTTCAACGCGCAATTTACAAATGAAAACATAACATTCTCTCTCTTGAACAACTTTTCCAAAAAAATCCTTTCTCGCCTTGTTTCGAAAAAAAGTTATGCCCCACAATATTTCCAAAAAAAAGCTTGCAAGTCCTTTCTTTCATCCTCTGTTAGACACAATGATAACAAGAAAAAACACGACGTTTGGGGGTTCAGAGAAAGAGCAACATCTCATGTAACAAGATGAGACGGATGAGAAGCGTCGGCAAACTTCAAAGAAAGTTTTCCAACCATTCGGCTAATAAATGATTGTGTCTTTTTTCGCGTGGAGTGAGAAGAGCTGATATCTGACGTTTTCTTCAGGAGCAAGAAGTCACAGGCGCTTGTGAAATTTTTATTTTAAAAATCATTTAAATTATAAATATAAATTAGATTTTGAATTTTGAAAAATATGGCCACTTCGGTTTAAGGTGGAAATTTCGTTTGTTTTAGGATTTCAAAAACATTATTTTTGCGCGGGAATAAATTGAACTATTGCCAGTACAAAATTATCACTAAAGATAGTTTTGATCTACTCCAACAGTCTAAATCTCTCAAACAGGCATAGGAAATTTTAGGGTGCGCTGCGGTCATCCAGCAAAAAAACGTATGACACCTTTTTAAACTTGAAAATATCGTAAAGAGTTCCAAAGGTTTCGGTGAAAGTTGTTTCATTTAAAAAATGTTACTTAAAATATTTTTATTGTCAAGTTAAACATTTTGGATCATCCATTTTCTACAAAAAGACCGCAACGCAACAGCTCGCATTAAAAAATATCACGACTGTGAGAGACTTAGCTTTTCTGGGTAGGTCAAAACCAGCTTGCATGACCAAGAATATTTGAGTTGACAATAGCTCATTTTTAGAGTAAAAATTTATGTTTCTTTAATAAAAAATTGTTTTCAAGGGGTGCTAAAATTTTCTTGGAAACTGTTATCAATTTCACGAGTTTGGAAAAAATTAAGCACCTAAAAAATAATACTACGAAGGAGATTTATGTCTAACTGAAGGTTCTAGTCGAGTTATTAATCTTTTTATTATCAGCATTAGTTCCAGTTTTCTAGATGTTACTTTTTTCTTAAAAATACCATTGAAGGGCATTTCATAAATTTTGATAATGAGTGGTCAAGGCTCGTGATTCACGATGGAGTCGTTTCAGAATTTAGAGTGCTCGTAAAATTAGTGCTATCACTTCTAATCCCATAATTATATATTAAAATTAATTAAATTGATGTTATTTAATAGTGCACTAATTATTTTTTAAAAAAGAAGGTTCCCAGTTTATCAAATGTAACACATTAATTTATTAAAACCAAAATCCTGTTTACTTTTGTTTATTGTCACCCATCATCCAATCCGAAGAAAAACTCTCCGACCACCCATCAAAAACTATAAATAAATCAAAAAATTTCGACGTCAAAAAGATATTGCCGCCTTCTCTAGTAGTGTCGACCTCACTCTCTTCATCTAACAGAAACAACAAAAAATGGGCAACATGTAAGGAAAAAAGAAGTGTAGATAGCATCGAAAAAGTGTGCCCGATATATTTTCCTCTCGTTTTTTTTTCACACTTGTTTTATTTTAATTGATTAAAATCAATGATGTTTTGGTTTGTGGGCGAAAAAACCTCTTACCAACAACTGTGTGGTCTCTTTCGCACTTTGCCGCTCTGACCTACAACTGACCATCAAACCTCGATTTATGAGCCAATAAAATTGTAGTAATATTGCAATAATTGTTGAAGTGAAAATTAGACATGATGAGTTAGTTGTTTGTTGTTACAAGTGAAAAAAACAATGACACTGGTTTTTCGACGTTTTACTTTTAATCCATCAAATTTCGCTATAGAGAAACACGAGGTAATAACAAGTATTCAAATGTGTTTGAGAACATAAACTAATAGATTTTTGAATTGGAAAAAAAATTGGAAAATCCCAACTCACCTCCCATTTTCATCCATGGAAACACTGGCTGCGGCAATGGCATTGATGCACGTGATTCTCCAAAATTTGCCGATGTCGCTTGAAGTGGATTGTAAGCAAATCTGAAAAAAATCATAGATCTAACAGAGAAAAATAGAGAGGGATAACTGGAAAAACTATTGAAGTTTGGGGTTCAGGAAAAATTAAATCTGGTAACATTAAGATTGACACCCTCCACCCTTCGTTTAAAGCCTTTATCTAATGCTTAAGACAAATTTTCTTAAAGACAGTGTCCCACTTATTTTAACTATATGTTTAATTTATCCGAAATTTCACGTAAACTCATTCTTTACGATGAAATCGGAATTGTCGATTAATTAAAGGACCAATAAGCTTCACCAGTTTTTTTTTGATTTTTGCCCTTTGCTTCAAATTGAGATCACGTTCACTCAAACTCTACCTTTAAAGACAGGGTATCATCAAATTGTATTTAAATTTTCTAGTGGCCCAATGCCGCTTTTTGATTATACCACGTAAAATTGAAACAAAAAATTAGTAAAATATTCGGAACGTCAAGAAAAATAGGAATTTCTGAAAAAAAAGTGAACCTGATATTATACTCAGGAGCGGAAAATTATGGTTTTGGGATTAAAGCTTGATAATTTTCTAATTTTCCAACATTTTAGATTCTTTTTTATTTAATAAGACAGCTCGTCAAATTGAGATGATGAATAAATTTCCACACTGGTAGGATTAAAATAACTGGCGCTCCGGATTTTCAGACGTTATTCTTGAGATCAAAAAACTTACGGATTCGTATTATCGATCCACTGAGCAGCCAACATATTCTTCATATTATTCATATAAAACTGATTCGACAGTTCATACTGTGCTTTGATATTATTCGCCGATGTTGATGAATTCGATGACGTTGACGACGAATTCGATTCCAATGTTGGTGGCTGAGCTCCAGCTCCGACCGCAGTCGGCCAATACGATTCATCGCCCGCCCATCCAGGGTACATGGCCATATCAATCTTCTAAAATATGATTATTATGAATCTAAATATTGAAACAATAAGATCACGGAAAGAACACATAACTATAATTCATTTAAATGAGGATATAAAAAGGTCATTTTGTTAAATAATGGTTACGAGGTGGTCTCTCTCTCTCTTGCTCTCTCTATCTTCGACCCAACCCATTCCTCATTCTCTGGAAAAGGCATTCAAAAACATAAATGAGAAATATATATACACACACTGTGGAAAATGGAAGAAAAGTGAAATATGTTGGGCGCCTGATGAAATATTGGCCAGCGGCAGCGGCGGCGGCGGCATCGGGTGAAGAAAAATGGGGAGAAAGGGTTGGGGAAGCAGGGGCCAAAGTCAAAACAGCAGAAGGAAAAGAGAAAAGGGGGCGGGCTTATGATTGGCCAATAGGAGAAGAGTTGGCTGTAAATGCCGAATTGGATGGAGGAAATGTTATGATAGAGGGCAAGAAGATGTGCCAAAAATGCAAATTGATACGATTTATATGTGTACTTATTGCTGTTTCATGGGAAAATTTTAGTCTCGCAGTGTGCGAGTCAAGTGGTCCCGAAAGGCGGCTAGGCTATTAACGTTCAATTTTCCTCTTTTTTTGCAAAGAAAAACAAACTGGAATACTGTCTTTAAAAATTCTTTAAAAGGTCAACATCAATTCTTTATCTTTGGTGCTAAAAAATTGAAATTTCACATTGACTCAACTTATAAGGACAAAAAATAAACTCAATTTCTAAGAATAGCTCCACAAAAAACAAAATGCTCAGCCCGACAAATATGGTCTCAAATATATAACAGAAAAATGGATGGGGGGGGGGTTCATTCAAACTGTATTTACAATTTAAAAATACAAAAAGTCCCAGTAAAATTACTAAAATTCTTCAACATTTTCTGAATTTGATATTCGCTACAAAACCGAATTTTCCGAACAGCATGTAATCTAGAATGTAAACGTTTACGATTTTTCTGTTACAGTAAAAATGTCTAGAAAAAAAATCAGAACACTCAAATTTAGAGATAAAGCATGTACAGATTATGTGGAATAACATATGATATAACTTTCGATAGCATAAAAATAAAATCGGGAGCTCCCGCGAATTCGAAAAATAAACATTTTACATAGGGATTTTACAGAATCAAGTACAACACACTCTTCTAAATTCAACAAAAAAGCAATGAACATGGAAATAATTCTCGCTATCAACAACACAAATTCGTGTTTCTTTCTTGCAATGACTTCTAAATCATCATAATCGTTAAAGGAGGTCGTTCGAAGAAGATAAATGTGTTTCACATTGATCACATTAAAGTCTATTGAACAATGTGATTGGAAAAAATGGATTCTAAGAGTATCAGAATAATTTCAAGGAAAAATAGACGTCAGTTTCCTTATCTGGACGAGATTTATTTTTTCCAGCTCATTCAACAAATTGTTTTTCCTCAAAAGATGGTTGAATAAGGGCCTGGACTAAAGCTACGTTTTCCTTTTTTTCATTTTTTCTGCCCATCTTGAGTGATGAGCACCAAAAAATGGGAATAATTGGAAAATGCGGAAAAAGGGGAAAAGCCGACACCTAATTTCATCTCAATCATTGGTTTCTCAATTCCAACTGTTCTCAGAATTTTTTGGAAACGAACGGAATCCTTTTTTCAATATTAAAAAATACACGACGATGTATTCTAGGCAAACATTTTTGAAAAAGAAAAAAGTAAATTTTTAAAGATTATTGGTTGTGTTCCGAATTTGTAGGCAACAAAAATAAGCTAAATAAATAATTGTGAAGCAACTATTGAAATTCCAAAAATGACATGAAATTTATCAGCAAACTGAAATGTTCCTAGTTGTTGCTTAAAGACAGCATTCCTGTTAATAAAACACGGAAAATTGTGAATATTCGAATTTTAAACTGGATGTTTAAAAAATTTTTAGAAGTTATCCAATATTTCCAGTCATTCGGATTCATAAAGTATTACATTTGAAAAAAACTTCGTGATATGCTGTCTTTAGTTTCAAATTGTTCTCTCGCTGATTAATTGATTAATTTGCAAAAGAAATAAGTTAAACTGTAACTATATATTGTCAACATAAAAATTTTGTATCATTCAAGTTGGTTTTGGCTTGAATGATTACAAAATTTTAAGTGAGATCATGTCTTTAAGCTGGCTAATGCAAAATTTATAACTTTAAAATAATATTATTAAAGGAGGAGTATACACAGGTTATAAATGTTCATCTTAATCGATCTAAAATTCAATTTTATATACCTAATGGTGAAAAAAATTGCAAAAAGTAGAAATGCTGACCCGGAATCGATCTTTGGTCTCAAACCCGTTTTAAAAAATCACAAAAAAAGCAAAGTTCGACTCCGGGTGCCATTTTTTTCGCAATCCCATATTTTTGCAATTTTTTCACTATAGTTTAGATATATTAAATTAAATTTCAGATCGATTAAGGAACATTTATAACCTACGTAGAGTCCTCCTTTAATGTTAGTTTTTGCTTCTACACTCTGGAGCTGAGTCCGAGAATCGACTAAAGTAGAGAGCCCGGCTTAATTTTTTATGAAAAACACTTCAAAAATCTATTTATCTGCTTCAAGATTTTAAATAATTCAATAAAAATTGAATGCAATATTCAATATTTTTGTTTTTCATCAAAATCCGTTTTTTATTCTCATAAAAGTTATTATACAAAATTTCGTGATCTAAAACCCCGAGATGAGAAAAACAAACTTTAAATTTACATTTTTTGCACACACTTCTCTTTTTTTCTTTGAAAAAATCGTTTCTTCAGATTTCCGTTGAAAAAAGCAGCCCGAAAGACGAGAATATTAGGTATCCTCAAGAAACTAAGAACAGTGAAAGACATTTATCGAAAAAATTTCCAATTTTTTTCAAAAAGCATGAAAAATCAACAACATGTTGTAGCTGTTGCTTTCACCGTTTCATTAATAAATTCCTTCCACCTCCCTCCTCGAAAAAACAACGAAATTCCTTCCTTTGATGTCTCGCCGCTAAAAGGTTTCACCACGGCGCTTCTCTTTCTGAGTAATACAAAAATTATGTGAAAATCTTAAGCATTTTCTTCATTTTTCTCGCCTTTTACGAATCAAGCGGCATCCCAAACAAAACTTTGTTTTATGCGTTTGTGAAAAAGGAGCATCATTGTGATTATTTTTCCTACTTTTATGATTCCGATTCTAGATGTTAACATCAAAACCTTATACCGCCTTGTTTAATGATGGGATACGGTTGCTCTATCTCATGAAACCGGCAAATAATAAAAAAGAATTTCTAAACAATTTAGGAAACTTTCACGATTATTGACGTCGTTTTGTTGTGAAACTGATGTAGATTTTTTCTGTTTTGCGCTTTTGGAAAATTCGTTTTTCTGAAAGGGGTCGAGTTTAAAGAAAACATCAGCTCGCCTCCAATCAAATTTGATGAAACTAGGTTGATTTGTTCTAAAACGGGTTTAAGGAAGGGCTTTACGGAGATAATAATTGTACTTTAAATGAAAATAGACTTCATTCTCATTCCAAATCTGTTTTTAAAATGTTCTAAAACCACCTAGAAGCCGAGAAAATGAGCTTCAAAACAATGGCCTAGAAAAAGTTTCCACCTGGCCGAACTTTTTCCTATGAGCTTTTTTTGTGTTTTGTTAATAAATAGTTATGCATAATTCTTATATTAGTAATTTTTCATGTTTTTTGGATTTTCATGCCTGCGGACTAGTTTACGCCGGTGGACACTTTTTCTAGGCCATTGTTTTGAGGAACGTTTTTCTCGGCTTCTAGGTGGTTTTAGCCTTCCTTTAATTTAATATACTCATGATATAAGCGCAAAACTAGCGTCTTCGACTAACTAGATTCAGAAATTTAAAAAATGCAAAAAGTTGAAAGAAAAAATGACCGTTCATCTTAATACAAATCCGACATGAGCTTATTGCGCAACTCTGGCCATGTTACAACACATCGGTGTCCTTCCAAAAAAGTGGTATAGATAGGGCCAAAGTGTTAGTGGATATGTCTATTAATGCCATAATATGCTCTACGAGTCAAGTTTTTGTGAAGATAACACGACAGGGTTGCGTAATTCGATACAGTTCTTACTTTTTACGATTACTGGAGAGATGATGTTGAATCATATAATCATAAGTTCATAAGGGAGGTTTTAGGTAAAATTTTGAACTAAAAGACATAATCTCACTTAATTTAGTAGCTTATGTTTTCATAGAAATGAAAATCGGTTTTAGAACCCAATTCATTTTTTTGAAAAGAATTTCTGTGACTTATCGGAAGCTTTATCGAGCTCAATTATTCGAATATTGTTACATAATATGCTCATATATTTTGCACTCCGAGGGTATACACGATTTTCAGTATTTATTTACCGTTGGATACGTCGGTGTAAACCTGATGTTCCCATATTATAACATTTTTCCGGATTTGAAGAGTTGTAAATTTTTAATGAATAAACCAAACTGATCGATCTAAAAAATCGCTTAAAAATGATTTTAGATTATTGTTAGAGTTTTTTTTCCATTTTCTCGTACGTTTTTGATAACGTAGAATTCAAAAAATTATTTTATATTCCACGAAATTCAGTTTAAAATTGAAAATTCTAAAAAGAATGGTTTTTAAATAAATTTTAAAAAAAGTAATAAAATCTCGATAGTTAGTTTTAAAGACGAGAATATTTGTAATCTAATAGTTTTAAGCTCGATCAATTTGGTTTATACATTAAACACTTCTCTAGTAAGTGAATTACTGACTTCAATGAAAATGATATCAATCATAAGTCTCAAAAGTTTGTATTTTCTATCAAAATTGGTACTTTCAAGGTCAATAATTTGGTTCAAGCAACACAGTTATGTATTGAAATTTTATATTTTCTTGATAACATTTTCTGTCGAGATTAATGCGAAAGGAATTAATACATTAGGGAAAACCTTATTCAAAAAAATTGTGAAGTTAGCGTTGCAGCTCGAACTTTTCATCAATATTTGGAAGAAAATCATGCAGCTTAAATTGTCGGCTAGATTCTGAGTGTTAGATCTCAATATTCCAAAATGAAACAATAAAAAACCAAGGGGGGATCTCTTTCCAGAAAATTAAAAATCTTAACTATACAATGCAAATAGAAGATACAAAATAGTTAATTAATATACATTTCTCCGCGGCGTCATATAGAGTTAAAAGAACATAAAATCAGAACATAAATCTACTTCCTAGACTCCCGAAAACTGTTAATGGCGAGGATCATCATGTTGAGAGGGCGGTACTGTTTTTCCACTACAGGAACAACATTTTTGATCATTCCTTTATGTTTTCATTTTCCAAATCACATTATAATCCTCCACTCTTTCATTTTCATACACTTTTTGTTGTTTAGTGATATAAATCGTTAGGAGCTCGTAAAATTGGATTGATTTAGTGGTGAGGGTCGGAGCATTTTGTAAGAATTTTTTCTCTTTTTCTCTTTTACAAGACGATGGGACATAATAAAATGCCGTAAAGTTTCGGTTTCGGCATTTTGAGAATGGTTCACGAAAAAGTTACCGCATTTATATGGTGTTGGCACGTGGGGGATAAACGGCTCACACAGGAATTTAGAGCACAGGTGTGACGATAAGAATCTGGTTAGAATTAGATAGCGGTGCTTTTTTAAAAAAATATTTATCAGATGTAACTTTAGGTTAATATCTGGTTACTGGTTCATATGACCAAATTTATCCAAATATAAAATATCCAAAATTCAAAACTTTTCATCATGTTTAAATTCTAAAGACTAAAACATAACATTATTCGAGTTATAATGTTTCACACCAGGCCATACGGCTTCCCGTTTTTAAAATTTTTGATTTAACAATTTGCACCATCGCAATAAACCAAATATATTTTGGCGAATTCGCAAAATTTAAAAGAATTATTAGTGATTAACGCTTTATTATATAGTATGATTGTTATGCTTAAAGACAGTGGTTCAGTTAAGCTTTCTCTCATAAGCACAATGCCATTTATACGAAAAAATATCGATAAATACACGCTTCACAGCAGCGATCCAAAGGTGCAAAAATGAACATTTGAATGCGCGCCGGATCGTGCGGCGCGGTCATGGATCGTGCAACGTGGTCGGAATTGGCGCGAAACACAATTATTTGAACTTGGTTACATGTTGGTATTGTTTTTTAACCACCTAGGCTCCCATTCGAATTTTTAGTTTTTGCCTAGAATTTAGGTAGTGTTACATGAAACGCTGCCTTTAAAGGCAGCTGATCAGTTAACACGATCCAAATTAAAGGCAAAAAATCAAAATTCGAATGAGAGCCAAGGTGGTCCAAAGAACATTACCAATATGTAGCCACATTCAAATAAATGTGTTTCGCGCCAATTCCGACCGCGTTGCACGGACCACGACCGCGCCGCACGGACCCGCGGCAATTCAAAATTTTATTTTTCCGACTTTGACCGGCTGCTGTAAATCGACTTTTTGACAAAAATTTTTTTAAATAGTCGTATCAGATTGCTGAAAGAAAGTACTAATTTTTGGTATATCGTGCATATGGGGTAAAATTAACTGAACAGTCTTTAAGTACTTAGGATTTCGTAGTTCTTAAAAATTCAGAACCCAAGTATTCGTTGTACGTCTAAGAGTTCATAAAATTTCTTAAACTCGTGGAGATAGCTTCAGTATTACGTAGAAAAAACACCAACTGAAAGTCTTCTTCAACTAATTGTTCGTTTTTAAACCACAAAAAAGGAGGAGAAAAATATTTTTAAAAATTAACATGCGTCTTAAAAATTCAGAACAGCTGAAATTGGATTTTCTCTCCTTTTTTGTGGTATTTTTTATTACAATTACAATAATCGCTTTTATTAGATCCATGAGATAAAGACGACTATAGAAAAAAAAATCATGAACCATTTAGCTAAAAATCAAGTTTCCATATTGTGAAAACATGCAAATCGAAGAAAATTTAAAATGCAGAACTACAGTAAGACTTTTGAAATTCAAAAACGTTTTTCGTTTTCTTTCCTCCTCAAAAAGGCAAGAGAGATTCGAGACAGAAGCGAGAACATACGGGCGCGGTAACTTCAAAGGAGACAAAATACCGAGCCAACTGATTTATAGAAGGAGAGGAAAGAATACGAGGCAAAACGGGAACGAGAGGCAAAAAAGTCTCGAGGAAGGCATATTCTTTTGTGTTCACCATCTTCTCCCATTTCTCGCGCATTTTAGATCCTTGCCGCCTGTTATGGCTGTAAATAATTCGAATAATATTATTTGATTTGATGATGACGATTTAGAGATTCGATAAATGAACAGGGGGTTTTTTTCCGAGATGGGAGAATTAGAAAGATTTTTGGCAAGAATTGGTGACGATGCCGTGATATTCAGAAAAATCATAGGGTTCCAAAAATTTAGAAGCTCCTATAAAAGGGTTTTTTTATGAATCGGTTCAAATTCCCATTTTCAGAGGAACCCGAAATTGGCATTCTAATTCATAGATTTTTATTTTTGATTTGGAAGTACAAAATTTCCTATTACCACATTTAAATCTGCAGAAGAGGTTTGAAATTGCTCAGTTAATATTTGGCTCACGAATGAAAAAATAACAATCTTGCAAACTTTCTGAGATGTTTGAGTTCTAACAAGATTCTTCATCTGACAAGATTCTTGTGACATTCTTTATTCTTTTCCATTCTTAAATTCCATTCTTAAATTCATAAAACTAAAGATTTTAGCTCGGCTCCTAACTTCCAATCCTTCAATGAGAACTTGAATATATCATGGTGCGTCTAATCGATGTTCAAAAAATTTTTTAAATAAAAAAAAAACATTTTCAAGTTCTCGGAAGCATACAAAAACCCGTAACTTCTACAAGAGTACGACCAACTTAAAGAAAAGTACGATCCACTTAAAGAAAAGCATTAACAGCTTCTAACCCTAACTTTGCCTCTCCTTGAAACAAAGAAAAGCAGACACTAGCTAAGTGAATAATTTGTAAATTGTATGTATGTCTGCTGTTTCTATCACTTATACATAAAGACAGATAAATCAGTTTGAAAGTTTTCAAACTGGGAGGTAGATGAAAACGCAACGAGTACGGTAGACTAAGCTATGCACTTTTCGATCGAGTATTTGAAGAAACCAAGTTTTTTAAAAAGGGGGAGCATCCGCAAAAAACCAGACGATGAAAAAATCCGCGAATTTTTTATTTATTTTAAGTTTTGAATTAAGTGCACGCTGATTGTAAACAGTGTCAAAATAAATATTTTTTTTGAATATCGGTGTCAATTTATTAGTTTTTAGAGTAGGTTTATTAATTTCTATTTTCTCCTAAATTTTGAAAAGTCATTTTTGCTGGCACGCAACCTTTAAAGATTTACAATTTTTTCTCAAAAAAAGTGCACGAGCTTCACCTTTCTATCAATCAATCAGTCAACCCTTATCTCATTCCGAAATCGGGCAAATCCCAAATTATTACACTTTAAAGAAAAAAAGTATTTTTGCTTCTTCCAACCTCAAAAATTTTTCATTTTCTCTCTTTTTTCTAGCTGGTCAAAAGGAAACGAAAAAAATTGGGGGGAGAAAAAAAAAGAAATACGAAGAACATTAAAACCTCATAAATTATCAATTAGAAGTATAGATGAAGATAGGATGAAAAGAGAGATGCGATTACGGTAGTTGTAGCAGCCAATGAATTCGAAATTTTTTCGACAACAAACGGAAAATGGTACTGTAGTTTCCTGGTTACCTTGGAAGCTGTTTTTTTTTGTAGTCCTTTTTTTTTCGTTGTCGGTGGTTGCTCCTAATTGGAGCCACGAAAAAGTAGTAGATGAAGAAGATAAATGAGTTTTAGAAGACCAGGTGCACTTTTTAAAGGTTCGTTTTTGGATCGTGAAATTGTAGGAAATATATAGATTTATGAGTTTGAAGAAGAAGGGGATGGTTAATTTAAAATATTGATTATAGGGATTTAAAAGAGATAATAAATAGTTTGTTGTTTGGGTGGGTGGTATTGATTGAATTTTGATAGGATATAACTCTTTTTTGAAAGCCTTAACTTTTTAAAGAAAATGAATCTGATAGTGGCTTTAAGTTTATATCTCGAAAACGTTTTTTAAAAAATTGTGTTCCAATTTAACTTCATCTTTAAATTTTTAATATTATGAAATGGCATAGTAAGTTTATTTGAAATTTGATGATTTTGCTCTTAAGATCGGAAAAATACAGTTGTTGAATGCTCCTTGAATTTTCAAAAATGATTTTCCTTTCTTAAATGATAGTGAGCTTATTATTATTATAAATTAAGTAAAACGTGTTTTTTTTGACAGATTCCCATGTATTCTCAATGGATGGTACAAGTATTAACCATCCGCAAAGTATTGGGAGCTCCCGATAAAACTAGTGTGAAACAAGTTTTCAATATCGAAATAATTATTTTCGTTGTTTACGGACTCTAATATATGTACCTTAAATGAAAATAGACTTCATTCTAATTCCAAACATGTTCTTAAACTTTTTTAAAACCATCTAGAAGCCGAGAAAATAAGCTTCGAAATAATGGACTAGGAAAAGTGTCTACCTGGACGAACTTTTTCCTATGAGCTTTTTTCGTGTTTCGTTAATAAATAGTTATGCAGAATACTTATATTAGCTCTTTTTTCTTTATTATTTTGGATTTTTCATATCTGTGGACTAGTTTTCGCCGGTAGCCCCTTTTTCTAGGCCAGTGTTTTGAGACGCGTTTTCTCGGCTTCTAGGTGGATTAAGAAAATTTTAAAAACAGATTTGGAATGAGTATGAAGTCTATTTTCATCCCAGATGCATTCATTAGCTCCGTAAAAACCGCCTTTAATTCATCACATCGTTTTTTAAAATGTAATAAGCTCAAGTATAGTCTCACAGAATTTTGCGTTGAATTATCAGTGTTCCCAGGCACACAACAAATCAATAAATATGAATAAGAACAATTAAATTATTTAATGATAAATAACAAAATTATAAAGATTTTTAGTAGTATTATTATCTAAACTTGGTGAAATATTTCTGAAATTTTAGATAATCAAGAATGTAATGTAAAATGTCTAATATTAACACACACAAAAAAAAATCAATACGTATTTTGAAGAAACCAGCCGGAAAAAAAGTAGAAAGTTGCGAGAAGTGAACTTCATTGTTACCAGAATAATAACGAAGAGCGAAAAGAAATGTGCCCTGATAGAGCCATAAAAATGAAATTTACGAGCTTCTTCAGAGATGTTGTCGCGAAGTGGAAGACAACCTCCCTGAGTAGCAGAAAACCAACCAGAAATTGCGAAAAAAAAACATATGTTTTTAATGAAATCAATCGGAATGTTTGACGCGTCCTTCGAAATTCCAACATCCACCTGTTTTTTTTGAGGAAAATGTCGTTAAATCGGCCAAAAAAAAAAGTGAAACAATAATATTATTTCAAGCGCACCCCATTAAGTGTCCAGCTAATGGTGTTAGTGTATGTGTCCGAATGGGTGATGCCGAAAAAGGAGGAGCCTAATTCGATATACGGTAGATGCGCGGCGAATAAGAAATGGCGCTCGCGCCATGAATTTTTGATTTTTATCTGTAAAAGTTGTAGTGTGTTAATCGATTTTTTAAAATTTTGCTGGTGTCTGAAAGTTTGACAGAGTTTTTACTTCAACGTCTGCAAAAATAGTTACATTTTTTCGTATTTCGCGTTTTCAGAACATTCGAGAACCGATAATTCACTGAACGTTTACAGGAAATAAAAACGAAAAAGCATTCATTGAATCTTGGATTTGATTACTCATTTTCGATTTTTTTAAATATTGTCAAGATAATAATTTCTGGCCGCTTGTTTTGCGGAGTATCGTTGTGAATTTCCTCGCAGAGCGACCGCAACGCGCTCAAATTCAAATTTCTCAGTTGGTCTTGCGCGTTGCGGTCGCGCTGCGAGGAAATTCCCAACGACACTCCACAAGACGAGCGGCCAGAAATTTTTATTTTGACAATACTTTCAGAATCAAAAATTAATTATTGTCAACGTAAAATTTTTGTAACACGTAAGTTGGTTTTGATCTACCTAGAAAATCTAGGTCTTTCACACAGTCATGCTATTCTTTTACCAGCGAGCGGTTGCGCTGAGGTCTTTCAGCAGAAAATGGATAAAACATTTTAACTTTACGATACAATTAATTTTAAAAAACAAAAACTGAAAATCAATAAAGAGACAATAGCTATTGTCAAGTTAAAAATTTTGGATCATGAATTTTCTATTAAACGACCGCAGCGCAACCGCTCGCATTAAAAAATAGCACGACTGTGCGAGAGACTTAGATTTTGTGGGTAGGTCAAAACCAAGTTGCATGATCAGGAATATTTCAGTTGACAATATTGTAAGCTCAAATATTCTTGATCATGCAAGTTGGTTTTGATCTACCCAGAAAATCTAAGTCTCTCACACAGTCATGATATTTTTAAATGCGAGCGGTCGCGCTGCGGTCTTTTAGTAGAAAATTCGGCTTTTTGTGTGATTTTCTTTTAAATATTGTCAAGTTAAAAATTTTCTGTCATCCATTTTCTGTTGAACGACCGCAGCGCAGCCGCTCGCAGGTAAAAATAGCGCAAGAGACTTAGATACCTGGGTAAGTCAAAACCAACTTCCGTGATACAAAAATTTCAACTGGGCAATATTACGTATTTTTATTAATTATCGGTATCTGGCTAATTATTTTCAAGTCCGATCTAAATACCAATTTATTTTATTGTCTGTTCTGTGGAAATCAGTACGTTCAATTTGAAGGCCCATATTAAATAGCAAATCAGCAAAGCACAATTATTTTCGACGGTTTCTGCATAATTCCAATTAATACAAAATGAAATACAAATACTTGACCAATCCATTAATTTTCTAGCAGTCGATAGACACTTTCAGCTTCAATTCCAAATAAATGAAATTTGTTTTCAACTTTTTCATTTCCGTTCACATTTCCAAAATTTTACCTCTTCACGATTGTGTTGTGGCACCATGTCACAACATCACCACCCTGATCAAAACCGAGTTGCAAACGAGCCCGCAACCATCATAAAATATGTCTTTTTCCTGTCATTCTGCTCTTCCGAATGACAACACGAACTACACCATCCAACCGAATGTTCTCTAAATCTCCTCATCATTTGTGCTTCTCTCGTTTGCTCCAACCACACATATTTCATCGAACACGAACCGAAAATGCTGCCCCTCTGACACACTATTTTTGCAGAACACAAAAAAAGAAGGGATTTTCTTAACATTGAAGATTTTACTTTAAAATGTTGATTAGCTTAATTTACTGAAGGTCCTGTAAAAACTATGGAATTAATCAATTTTTATCACTTCCTTAAATCTGTCCCCTTTCTCTCAAATGTTTTTTAAAAGAAACAACGATTACGAAAAAAAAGAAAGCTACTACGGTAGTAGTAGACCTCCCACAAAGTTTGCAAAAGGACATTTGAACAAAAAAAACGAAGAAAAATCGAATCGTCGCCAAAAATGGAAACAACATTATAAATTCATTAAAAAGGGGGATCGAAGAAAAAAATTGATTGGAATCTATAGAAATCTCCTAAATACTACGAAGTAATAAGAGGAAGGCGGAATACAAAAAATAAGGCTATATTAGAATTTCTTGAAAAATAAAACGGTTAAAATTGTACAGTTTTGTTGTTTGGAATGTCGTTTGAACCGCCCGTTTTTTTAAAAAGTTCATTTTTCAATGTTTTGGAGTGGCATCACTGTGGCGGAACTGTAGCTTGATGATCGATTGGTAGAACAGTGTTGTCAGCATGATCGAAGGCTCCACGACGACGGAACAACGACGTCATCCAATTACTGTAAAATTACTGTATCTTAGGAACTCAAAAATTAAAAAATATGTTATTGACCTGGGGAAGTATTTTATGTTATTGTCAACTCAAATATTCTTGATCATGCAAATTTGTTTTGATCTACCCAGAAAATCTAAGTCTCTCACAAAGTCATGCTATTTTTACCTGCGAGCGGTTGCGCTGCGGTCTTTCAGTAGAAAATGGATGATCCAACATTTTTATCTTGACAATATACATTTATCTATATTTTCAGCGGGATTTTTGCTACAATAAAATAGTGTCGTGGAATCCCAGAAAAGAAGATGAATGTTTTTTTTTCAGAGCTATTATAATCATATCCATAACCACTAGGAAACTAAAGAATACTTTCTGATTTAAAACTTTAAACAAATTTACTGTTTTTCAATGAAAGCTTTGTTCCCACTAACTCATCTATTTTTTAGTTTCAGATAAAATTTCGATTTTTAAAACAATTGTAAAACTAATGCTTACCAAAAGCTGCTAATTTTTAAATATTCCATTCAACCCACAATTTTTGTATTTTTTTGGTTTTCAAATGTGATGACTTTTCTGATTTCAGAATAAGTTCAAACACAAATTTTCCGAATGCTTAATTAGGATTGGCGGGGGACATGATTACCCAGAACACCTATATCAAAGTCTATTTTTTCATTAAAAATGCTAATTTCTTAATTCATAAACAAAAAACTTACGTCACACAACATCCAGTGGCTTCTTCAGCATTTCCACGACCCTTCGACTTGCTTCTCTGTAATTTTTGAGCATAAACTTCCGCTACAACATCTCCAGGCATATCAGCAAAGTGAAGGCGCGATAAATCTTCATCCTAAAAAACATTAGAAAATAAAGTGATTTTTTATTTTTGAAATCTTACTTTAATGGCTGCCAATCGATCAACAAGCACCGACATCGTTGAACTGTTCGGATCACATTGTGACATTGCACAAGTTACCTGAAACATTTCCTTTAAAGCACGTAAACCAAACGAAGTTTGATGTCCTTCAAGGATACTCATTTTTCACAGATAGAAGTTTAAAAAAATTATAGTATTACTTATCCATTTAACTCATTATGAAAAATATGTATTTCATACATTTTCCATTTTAAAAACCACCTACCTGGAAAAGCTTGGCCTTATCACGACTCAATGAACTGGCATTCGATGCGATAAAATGCTCACATCTAGCCTGAACTGGCCGCATTTCGAAACGGTTGGCAAATGTTAGAACAAGCGAAACGTTTTTGACTGAAATTTTTAATTACAAAAATGAAAAAAAATTTTTGAAGAAATACCAGTCAATGGTTTTCTCATCGGACAGAAGAAGATGCATCGAAGGAATTCAAGAACCTCTGTAGGAGTTGCCTGATCGATAACAAATCTCTTTTGGGGTGGCTTTCGGCTGAAAATTGTGTCCGCGAAATATGGAGACAATTCTGCCAACCATCCGGCGTTCACGTAGCTGTAACATATTTATTTCTTGTTTTTATTCATTTTTTATTTTCGAAATAATATAACACTTGGTGTAAAGGGAAGATTTATAGATACCAGCAATATTTTGAATGTAGTACGTGAAACACATTGGGGACCCTTGCAAAAAAAGCGCATAAACGAACACCCGGAATCGAACATTTGTATCGGATTGAGGTTGTCTATTTATTCGATTTTTTTTTCATTTTTCAAAAACTATTAACCAGGTTTATAAACTCTAATAGTGAATCGATGTAGCAGAACTTACACTTATCAGAAAAGCTGAAAACTTACTATGGTTATTCTATCAAAGAAAGGATAAGGTCATTTTCTAAGTTCAGAATTACAACAATCATCCCGGAAAAGTCGAGAATTATTTAACCCATCTACAACAGTTTTACAAGAAAAATTTACCAAAATTATGAAAAACTTAAATCCCGCTGATCAGCTTTTTAGTTATAGTTATTACAATATTTTTCAGGAAAAAAATGGTCGGTATTTACTAAAAATTACTTTAAAACGGCGATATTCCATGTTTGTTTTATCTTTAATAATACTCAACCGTTTTTGGATGTCTCTCATTAAATTTTTGATCAGGGCGACCAATAAGCGTAAAACGATTCAGGTTTCAAAATAAAAGTTGAAAATACGATGATTTTTTAAAAAATATCTCATTAAAAACGGTTCGTCTTTCGTAATGGTTTACAAAAAAGTAATATAATTTTTTGGAAATCTAACAAAAATTTTTTGGAAATCTAACAAAAATCGATTCCATTGTATCTGAATTTCCACAGATTACAAGCTGTTCAGGAATTAATAAACAAAACCGGCTTAAACGAAATTGTCTGAATTTGTAGAACTTATTAACATTTTTGTTTTCTTTGAAAATTCAAGATTTTCGAATTTTCCCACATAAATAAATGTATTTCATTTCAAAAAAAAACTTACAAAACTCTTTCTCCACAAACAATTTCATAAGTTCTCCATGGAGTCGGTTGAGAAAAATCATCGAAGCTCGATCTAGCAATCACCACTTCTTCGGAAGTGTCTTTGTTCGTCATGTGAAGGATTTTGTTCCAACGGGCTGATAAATTGTCTGACATATCTTGTAATTTTAATAATTGTTAGTTTGGCTACAAAAAGGTTGAGTTTTAGATGTTTTCCAGAAGGGATTGATGGTTAATGGAATACCAATGTTCCAGTTGCTAAATATTAAAATTAGACAACAAATAAGAAAATGAAAATTTAAAAAAACGGCTGGATTTTTTGGTTTTTTCAAAACGACAATTATAAAAAATTAAAATAAAACTGAAAATTACGTTAAGTTTGAAAATTTAGGCTTTCCCCAAAAAATCAAGTGTTCCGTAAAAGCGCCAAACTAGCAATGCTCATTGACGCGTTTTCGGTGCAAATCGGAGGTAGTTTAAAACTTTTCTTTAAATTAGCTGTAAAACTTACTTTCAAGGATTTTATCAGCCGAAGAACACAAGAACAGGTCATCAAACGCATTTCAACTAGTAAACCGCAACTTGTGAATTAAATTGACCGGAAAACAAGTGAGGGAGGAACAGGCGTGCTGTCACTAAACCGCTAAAAGTGGTTGAGTAAAAGGTGTGAATTGCATCCTCATCGAGAAGACGAACAGCCCAAGAAAATGCTTTCATCTCCGCCGCCAGTCAACTAAATACCTCGGAATACGGTAGTTTTTAGTTGAAGAGTTCTCAGGTGGTCAGATTCATTCAAGATAAACGTCGAAACGAACGTTTTATGCAGAATTTGTATACAACTCCGAGTTCGTTTCGTTTTTTTTCTAATTAAAATGGTTGCATTTATATCGTCACGCCAAAATTTTACTTTTTAGGTTATATGTAAAGTTGTTGGTTCATTAGAGTAGATTAGGTTCATTAGATCTATTCATTTTCTCAAATTCTTTTATTATTTATCCATTGTTCTGTATTTTTGTGAAGGATCACTACTATTTGCTATTGCGCGTTATTCTTCGACATGCCCTATTCAAATTCGCAAAAAAAGTTTTTAGTTCTCTGCGGATGCCCTTTTATTTGAAAAGTGATAATTTTCTGGAAAATTAGTTCAACTGATCGAAAAATTCACAACGATTTGTAGAAATTTTTAAGAAAAATCAATTCAGACAAGTTATCACTTTTCAGAAATCTGTAACAAGATAAATGATTATTCTAAATTCAATACTAAGGGTGACTTTTTTGCCCAACTATTTCCAAAAATCCGAATTTGTCCAATTTAAGCAAATAATTGTATAAATTTTAATAACTAATACTTAAAATTATGGTTTTTTACGACTATGCCCTGAAAAAAGAGCAGTTTCCTTCAAAATCACTGAAATTATCTATAATTTTTAACAGAAGCATCAGACAAATAATGTTTAAAAAACGTTTTTTGATACTTGAAGTTCCATTAACTGATTGATTACGATATCGTCTTTTTGGACTCTTTTTGGTAGAAGCACAATAAATTTTATAAATTTATTTATGCCAGACGTTTCAGCTTTTCTAAGAAATATTCAATGATACGGACTAATTGCCTCAAACTTGGGTAATTACGCATTGAAGTTCCATTATGACTGTAAACATTTCAGAATTCAATTCTTCCATTTTGAACTTGGATGGAGATATCGAGCAAATTATGTTCACCTCCCGTTTTATTTTAATGAATGTATTTTTTCGATCTATAAATCGACCCCCTCAGTTTTTCCAGCCCAAACGTACCTTCCAACAAAAATTCAAATTCCTAGCTTATTTTCAAAAAAGGGTTAAAGCGAAATTGAGTCCAAAAAAGAAGGGGTCGGCATCTTTTGATGTCTAAAGGGAGTGCGGGGGGAACTGCCGCCGCCGCCGCCACCCACCATCCTCATCATCATCGACACCTAAATTTATTTATATACATTAGTTGTGTTGTTGTCCTTTTTACCTTTTAAGAATACCTATTTCCGACAAGACTTGTTCTGATTAATTAACTCACTTCCTTCATCCTATTACTAATTGTTTCAATTCGGATTAGGGTCAAATTTGAACGAAGAGCTTTTGTTTTCAAAATTCAATTAACGGGCGGAGCATTGCGGGCGATTGGATGGAGAGAAGAGATACAGAAGCATATTATCACTGCTCTAATGTGATCAGCTTTCCAAAAAATATTGAATTTATAAAAATTACGGTTTCAAAGAAATATAAATTTTTTACATATTTGATAGCAATTGATGCATGTGCCTCTTTGGTTTCGTAATTTGATTGAAATTGATCTGAAATTCTGAAATTTTAAGGTTAACTTTCAATTCTTCCTCAAAAATATAATTATCCCACATTTTTTCTAATTTTATAATAAAAATTGAAAAAGGTGAAAAATCGGTTGAAATGTTCTGAAAGTTGACAGTCTCGTTTCATTTTTAATTTCTAAAGGTATTGATCAAACCTTTCTACTTTGATGTTTGTTTTTTTTTGAATATATATTGTCAAGATAATAATTTCTGGCCGCTCGTTTTGCGGAGTGTCGTTGGGAATTTACTCGCAGCGCGACCGCAACGCGCTCAAATTCAAATTTCTCAGTTGGTCTTGCGCGTAGCGGTCGCGTTGCGAGTAAATTGCCAACGACACTCCGCAAAACGAGCGGCCAGGAATTTTTATCTTGACAATACCTATTTCAAGATTAAACGAACTTGGAATTGTATAAAAATTCTACATAATTTGTTTTTTGTTTTACAAAGCCAATATTCTCTTTTTTAGCGTTATATTCGAACCATATTAATTGCTACCCTATCTTTAAAATCATTTTTTTGCGGTTTCAAATGATTATCCCGAAATTTATTGGATTTCGAATTGGAATTCAGATATTACATATATACATTTATATATCAGAATTTTGGTCTAAATCATTTTTTTACATCTCACAAAACCCCCAATACCAGCTTCATATTCGAACCTACCCAAAAGGTAATAAACATTTCCCTCTTCATTTTCTCACGAAGCGCAATGTCCAAAACAAAAATGGAAACATTATCTTTTGTATTTTCCCGGTATCATTTTTTTTGGAAAAAAGTTCTATGAAAAGAATATGAGTTGCGCAACAATATAGTACTATTTTTATTTGGGAACGCAATAATTTTCATCGATAGAGTGGGCAACAAAGGAATACGGTGCACTTTAATCCCCCCTCGTCGAGTTTCGAAAATATAATGATTCGAAAATTTCTTTTGACTTATCTGATGTTAAGTATCCGGTAATTCATATTCACATCTGTTTCCGACTCATTCTTCACTATTTTACGACCTTTTACAGTCGGTGGCTCCTTTTCTTCCTCTAGAAAAAGAGAAGGCAAATGGGACCATCTGCACCAACCTGTTAATATTTTTACGAGTATTGTTTGGAGTTATAATGAGAGAACATATGATTGTTGCCAATCCTATTGTCTTTCATGGTTTTATGACTAATAAAATGGTTGGTAAGAGCTGCGAAATTTGAATTTTCAAATTTGAATTTTAGGAAAACAAATATAGAGAAACTCGTTTAATTTTTCCACTTTTTCGACTTTTAAATTTTAAATTTTAAATTTTTCAACTATTGAAAATCGGATATTTTTTCCGGAGAGCTCCCGAATTTTAATTATTGAAGGTAGAGCCACTTCTTTAAATTCGAAAAATATTCACTGTCTTTAATAATTTAAAAATAAATAGTTTTCGCTTTAAAAAGAGAGTTGAAAGATTTTTGAGCACTTTGTCACTGAACCCCTTTTGAAAAAATATTTCCAATACTATTTTTGAATCAAAATTTCGACATATTCTCATGCATTATTTACAACTTTGATTACGAGTTTCACCATTGTCAGTTCTATTATTCTCAAATCAATCAACTTTCGAACGCTTCCATCTTCCCTTTATTCTCGACCAAATTCCTCCTCTTCGACGGAATGAAGAAAGGACACACACGAAGCTATAAACCCACAAAACCCCGCTCCTCTCTCCAAATCAGTTCTCAAAAAACACCTCTTATCACTATCATGGGGATGGCGCAAAAAAAGGGACACCGCGCTATTACTGATTTATTGTTGGGAACTTTACTTGATCGTCCGTTTCCGCATTTTTTGCACGGTTTCGTTTAATAAAAGTGTTTGTTTTTAAGCGGGAATGAAAAACAGGAAAAACTGAAATAAATTACAGGAAAATTTTGAAGTGTTTACTAAATTTTACCCTCGCCCTCTAAATTCACTTACAACGCCATATTTCAATAGAAGTGTCGGAGTCTTTATTGTATCATTGTGCAGAGGAAAAATATCTATAATATTTATGATAATGATTACAAAAATGTATGAAAATCTTAGAAATATAAGACCTTTTGAAAAAATATTAGAATTCACGAAATGGTCATCAGTTCAACTAGTTTTATCTTAAAGGGGGACCTGAAGGGATGAAATAAATGGTTTAAAAATGATGGAAGTATGATTGTTTACAGATAAATGAAACCCAAAAAAACTCGACCAAAAACCCAAAAAAACTCGACCATGGAAAAAAAACTCGACAAAAAAAAACAAACCATAAAACTGCCCTAATGGCCGAAGAAACGCTTTTTGGTTTTCTAGGCCGTTTGTCTGTTCTCGGCCGTCTGATATATTTTTTTGAAAATTTATTTTTTTAATACTCTTTACGCATAATTTTCTCTGAAAAAAACTGAAAAGAAAGGAAACACAAGAAAAAAAAATTAAATTTCAAAATTAATCAGAATGGCCGAGAAAAGACAAAAGGTCTAGAAAACCAAAAAGCGTTTCTTCGGCCATTATAGCGATCTACGGTTTTATTGATTTTTTTGAAATGTTTTTCGTCATTTTCAAGTTTTTTTTGGATTTTTTAATTTATTTGTAAACAATCATACTTTCATCATTTTAAAAAATTTATATCGGTCCCCGTTAAGTGGAATACTGCCTTTAACGTTGGTTGGTAAAAGTAAATTTACGATCCTGATCTGTGTATGTTTATTTAAACACTGTATCTTTTTCAGTTCAAAAAAAACACACTTCAAGCAACCTATAGTTCTTTTTAGACCACCCAATAGGTTTTCCAGTGCAACATCTCATCCGGTCGGCATCTTTTCGAAAATGCAAAGCTCTGTCAAAACTTGAGAAAGGATTTCCGACGTTTGTTGGCCCGTCGTAAATCTTTAAAACTACCACCTCGAAGGTATGTATAAGTTGGCAGGTACAGTAGAAAGTGGAGTGTGTCATCCGATGGTCGTAAATTTTTTCTCCGTTCGGCTATCTTTTTAACCCCCCTGTGTTTTTTTTTTCGATACCTGTTCATTTAGAGGCGGGAGGAAGGAAAAAAAAACATTTGTACTTTTCCAGTCTAATATTGGTTTTTATTATAATTCCTGTGGCGGGATATTTGCATTTTTATGATCTCATATAGATCTGTTTTGCTTGTTTTTCCATTAATTGTTAATAAGAAGGAAAGTGATATTTATTGCTTATATTTGTAAATTTAATCGTTTAGTTTATTTTAAGAGAAAAATCGCTTTAGATTGTTGCTAATTCTTACCATCCCCGAGTTGGGTGAATTTTTCGGAACTCTGACAAACTCTGTCGACTTTTCTGTAATTATTATTTCACAAATAAATACGGAAATATGCTTTATCATTATTTTAAAATTGTCATTATTTGTAAGAAAAAACATAATGTAGACACAGCCAATTCCAAACGCGCTCTACTGACAAACTTCGGTTTTTTGGCGTGTTCCGGTACACAGACAATAAAATTATTTTTCATAATTGGTCCAATAGATACAAAAAATTCATAAATGACTCAAAAGTATCTCCTTTAATGCACATCTAGAATACGGATTCATGGTTCGTTATGGATCCGTAGCGTATCCTTCCATAAATACCGATGACCCTCTAATCGAGCGCTTTCTGCTGTCTTTTGTTCAATCCCCTCTTCTTGTTTTATTTGTTTTTTTTTCTTCATTATATTATCATATCTTCTATGATCCCCCACATCTTCCTCAACTCTTCTAATTTTCGAATTCCCCAAAAAACCATCACAGTGTTTTTGACAGGTGCATCTGTGATTCTTTTCTTCTTGCCGAAAAAATGAAGAATCAAATAAAAAACACCCACCGAATCGCCTAATAAATTAGTGCATTTCAATTGGTGGTTTTGCGGGTTGGCGCAGAAGAATCAGTGTCTTTAAATGAGCACTTGGGTGGGCCCAGATAGAAAAAAAAACGATGTGCCGAAAGGAGGAGCAGCCGTGTGGGGTTTCACAAAAAAAAACAACTAAATTTAATGAAGCGGTTGGTATAATGACCGCCGATGAAAATTGAAATATATTAGTGTGCTAGGAATGTGGTTTATCTGTGACTTTTTTCTGGATGAATAGGTCTCGACAAGATAAGTTAGAAGAAACTGAAAACTCTAGATTATTCTCATAGAAATCGCATTCTAGCTATGATTTGTTTCACCACGAACAATTTAAGTACTTCACATTGGAATGGTTTAACTAAAATAAAATCACCATTTGAAAACATCTGCGTAACATTTTTTTGTCGCTTTCATGGTTATTTTTCAATGTGTACACGATGACGTAAGATTGCGGACTTCAGTTGAATGGTCAGCGTTTTTACCTTTTCTGGGTTTTTTGTCAAATTTCACGGAAATGGACACTAAAATTATTTATTCTTGTCTAGTTAGGTTTTCATGACGATTCTCAATATATTTAGGTCGTTTCCAGAAATAGTTAAAGACGGTGGATCAGTTAATTTGACCCTACCTGTTCTTAGTTTCAAAAATTAGAGTTTTCTCTCATTAGTACAATGCAATTTATGCGAAATCACACCGATAAATAAACGCGTCATCAGCGGTCCAAAGTTGAAAAAAGCAACATTTGAATTCGCGCTTGTCAGTGCAACGCGGTCGAAATTGGCGCGAAACAGAATTATTTGAATTTGACTACATAATGGTATTGTTCTTTGAACCAAATGGGCTCCCATTCGAATTTTGAGATTTTTTTTGCCTAGACTTTAGGTAATGTTAACTGAAACGCTGCCTTTAAGAAATCCTTTAAGAACGTTTTCTTTTTTTTTTCAATGTTTCCGATCCTTTTTGTCAGTCCTCTCATTTCAACATTCTCTTGCCAAGCTTCATCAACATTTCTCAAATTCCCACCATAAATACCATTAATTAAGATAAAGTTCAAAAAGATACGGTAATAAGATAAGCATGAGAATGAGGTTGAACACATTAAATTTGTGAAGATAGACACAAAAAAGTTAGTAGGTGCCTGATGTGTCTCAAAACGAAACACGTAACGAAACACACACAAACACACACAAGCTTTGTATCATTTAGCAATTGCTCAAAATTCTTCTTCTCTGAGGTTGGTTGTTCTCGTGAATGAAGAAGCCTCAACTCGCTCATCGCTGATTTATTTAGTTCTCGCCCTTCGACAGGTTCGCTTTGATCTTACCGCCGCTTCAGAGCTTGAGACTACTGGTGGTCGTCGTCGTGGCGGTGGCGATGAAGATGATGATGATCCTTCCTCATGCCCGCCCCCCACCGAAGAAAAACTCGGAACATGCACTTTTCCGTGATTGTTTGTTGTCATATTAGTTCTGATTGTTATTTGTTTTGTTAGTTTTTTAAAAACTATCTCGGAAGTCGAATTATTCGTTCCAGAATTATTTTTTCCTTGATTTTAGAACTTTTATTTTGATCAGTCAAATTTTATTCACAACTTTCTGAATATCACATCATTTTTTTTTCATTTCTGATTACTCAAATAATCCTTAACTTATCCGAGATCCTTCGAACAAGTTTTCAAATGTAAACTCCCACTAGATGAACCTTAATTATACAGCCTTTAAGGGTTTGGGACTAACTTTGGGAAGTTAGTCCCTCGAACGTAAAACCTTCTGTGGTGTTCCAAATTTCACTTTTTTCTATTTCTTATTTATTATGTCCTTTTTCAGCCAGTGGTTCTCAGTGAAAACGTTGTTTATCCGTGGAACTTACTTTTGGGAAGTGAGTTCCTCAGAAATTGCTGTCCATTGTTTCTGAACTTAGTCGATGTTTTTGCAGTTTTTTAGTAACTCAAGTTTTTTAAACATGAATTTTTTTTATTAAGGTTGGGGTCGAATACTCAAAATAAGTCGATTTCTAATTTTCATCGATTACTTTTATTGGTTTTATGGATTTTTTCATTCTCATAAAATAAGTTAAATTCTGAATCGAATAATACAATGAACGACTATTTTTGAACCCTTTAAGATACATATTCAAATGTTGTGTTTTTTAAGGGAACTTTTTCAAATCTATATTAAAAAACAATGTTTCTAACCTAATTTTTTTTGTAAATTTTTGATTTCATGTTGAAACCGATGGTGAATGATTAAATATTTCTTCGAACTTCTTTTTTGGATTTTGTTCGATTGCTTATCGATTAAATTCCGGCCGGGTATTTCGAATACTGAATATGCATTTCTTTTCTTTACTTGATGTTTTATTCGTAACTTAAGAAATCTTATTTATTCTTTTTTCACAGACGATTAACAAAAATATATTTTCTAAGTCTGTAATGTTATTTTTCGAAATTGAAAAGATTTCAACTGACGTTTTAAAGAATCTTAAAAAACCTGCTTATTCTGAAAATATGAATTCTCCCAAGTCAAACTAAAATACCCTGAGAATTCCCACAAAACCAAAAATAAAGCAAATGGGAAAGTTTCAACACACTCACGATTATTGATTTTTTGCCTTCATTCTGTCGTTGATTTTTCTATTTTTCTTCATGTCACCCTATAACAATTTTCTGCTTCTCTGCCAATTTTTTTCTTTTTTTTCTCGATATCTGTTTTATTTTTGGAGATATTAATTACATTTTTATATTCATTATATTTTTAAAAGACATTGCATTACAGTCTTTAATTAATTAATTAATTTTTATTTCCAAAAATTGTTTCCAACCTTTTTAGTGTTTTTTTTTCAACTGATTAAGGCTCGTTTCCCATTTTTTGGCGATTTTTTCCGAAATATTTTACAAAAATCGATACGTTTTCAAAAATTTTATGAAAAAAACACAATATTTAGAAAATTCCTAGTGTAAACTTTCCTAAAATTAGCGGAAAAAAGCAACATTTTTCCAAGACCCTTCACAAATACTCTCGAAATACCCTCAACTCTATAAATTAATGTTGTATGTGCTGATTTCCAAATTTATTTGATTTCATCAATGTCCTTGTCCACATGTACATCTACGTGTTCCCTTTCCTTCTAGGCAACACAAAATTTGCATTCGAAAGAAGAATCTGCCCTATTCTTTACTGTAGAGAAAACAGAAAACAAAAAGCCATCGGCAGCCACCCGTGGAGTCAACGTCTACAAATCGTAAAAATCAGCAGAAGAGGGGTGCTGAAGGCGAAAATGCAAATATCTCCATTTCCACTTTTGTTTACCGTAATCCTTTTACAAATCGGGTTGAAATATTCTATATTGTTAAAGGTTCTTAAGAATCTATATATTTTAAACAAAAGTATTTCAAATTATTTTAGATTCTTGTTTTCGAGCTTTGAACTCCTCCGCTGATATATGGATTTTTTTGTTGAAAAATTGCAAATTTTAGGTGATTGTAACTTGTCTTGAAATTGACAGATTTTCAGAATTTTTATAACATGCCATAGAAAAAAATATATATTCAGATTTCTTATGATTTTCTCTATAAAATGCTATAAAAATCATGAAAATCGATAAACTTTGAGTCATATTATGAATTCTTGAAAATTGCTAGGTTTCACTGCGAGAAAAATTGCAAAATTTAAAGGAGGGCTTTACGGAGATTATGAATGCGTCTGGGAAGAAAATAGGCTTCAGACTCATTCCAAATCTATATTTAAAATTTTCTAAAACCACCTAAAAGCCGAGAAAACGCGCCTCAAAACAATGGCCTAGAAAAGTGTCCACCTGGCCGAACTTTTTCCTATGAGCTTTTTTCGTGTTTCGTTAATAAATAGTTATGCAGAATGCTTATAGTAGTCCTTTTTAATGTTTTTTCATCTTAATTTATGTTTTGTTTTTCATTTTTTTGGACTTTTCATGCCTGCGGACTAGTTTTCGCCGGTGGCCCTTTTTTCTAAGCTATTGTTTTGAGGCGTGTTTTCTCGGCTTCTAGGTGGTTTTAGAAAATTTTAAATACAGATTTGGAATGAGTATGAAGCCGATTTTCATCCCAGGCGCATTCTCCGTAAAACTCCTTTACGTGATTGTGACTTGACTTAAAATTGACCGATTTTAATAATTTGTATATAGTTTTTCGTTCTAATACTTTTAAAGCAATTCTGAATTCTAGTATTTTTCTGATTATTTTCAGCCTAGAAAATTTTGTTCATGTATTGAAGTTGTTAAATACTTTCTTTAAAAATTAATTTTCAAAATTTAAGTTTTTGCTCTCTTTAAAAATTAATTCAATATTTTATACAAATCTTCGATATTCTGTCCTAGACGGAAAACTCCATAGTTTTTCCTTGCGCGAAATTTTAAAGTATTCGAAACAATACATAAGATCTGCGGTTCCAATAAATCACCTGAAAACAATCATCATCATTCTCAATTTCATGTTGTCCATTCAGTCATTCCCTCCCGATCTCAAATCACCAACAAAAATAATACATTGCCATCCATTATCGACTAGTGTTGTCAAAACAAATGATGCTCCTTTTTATTTCTCAAATCACCCGCTGGGCACATCATAGACATACACATTGAGTAGAGAAATGAAATAAAAAGGGTTGCAATCGTAATCCTCATAAAAATCGGCAGTTAAAAAGTTGTTAAATCCCAGTGCTTCCCTTGCTGACTTTCCTCCTCGAACAGCCGTTGTCATCGGTTTGGATCCTGATGATGAACATCACCATAGTACCTCGTTTTTTTCCCCTCATCATATTATCATTTTATGACTTCTTGTTCAAGTTATACATACCGGATTTGGGTGTATAATGTTATAATCAGAGAGTTTAATGTTCATTTGGACCTGAAATCCGTACACATTTCCTTTCTCCCCCCTTTTCCTCCGGTTTTATGATCATTTGGCCAGGTTTTTTTTTTTCGAAGGAAGGTAAAGGTGTGTTTTTTGACGAACACACAGATGTTGGAAAATTTTCCGCCAAAAAGTTTTTTTTTCGTTTGGGAAGTTTGTTCAGAAATGTGTAATTTTCGGGTTGGGGGTTACTGTAAGAGTGTACTTTGACTTTTTAAGAAGTTGAACTTCCTTCAGTTGAAAATTAAATATTCATTTAATTTGCATCAGAACTATTAGATCAAACTGATGGAATTCAAATATATGATAGTCCTATCCATTCTTTTTCATTTTACTTTTTGAGTTTACGATTGAAAAAAATCAAATTTTAGGATAATTTTGGGGTAAAAATTAGAATATGAATAACGAAGGAATTTATTGTCAACTAAAATATTCTTGATCATGCAACTTGGTTTTGACCTACCCAGAAAATTTAAGTCTCTCACAAAGTCATTCTATTTTTACCTGACAGCGGTTGCGCTGCGGTCTTTTGTAGAAAATGGATGAGCCAAAATTTTTAAGTTGACAATAGAAAATGGATGATAAAAAATGTTAAGTTGACAATATGAAATGAAGAAGTATTTTTTAATGATACGGTGCCACTCAATTTTGAAACTTTTGGCTTTAATTGTTTACTGCTCAGATTTGAGAATTCATCAAAAGTTAATAAAATATTTCCTATTTTCTAGGAGCGATCAGAGTATCAACTCTATGGAAATATGTTGCCAATAGTCCTATCCAATTCAAGAAAAACTGTTAAATATTGAATATATATTCAGTTAAATTTCAATGTCATCTTATCTTTAAAGGGGTTATTTACTGATTTTGAATTTATATTCTATTTTTATCAACTCCTCGATATTTGACTCCCTAAAAAAGCAAAATAAATTTTCGAAATTTCCTTTTTTGTAAAGAAATCACAATATAAGGCGGCGAAATGGCCTAACTTGTAGGCCACCCGCGAGAGAGCACGCGAATGTGAGAGTGTTTGCAATTCTTAGGCCATTTCGACGCCTTCGTTTGCTAATTTGTTTTTTCTTCGTGTACTAGAAAAGGAAGTTTCGAAAACATTTTTTGGTTGTTTAGGTTTTCAAATATCTAGAAGAAGATGGAAACGGAATAGAAATCCAAATTCAGTAAAGAGTCCCTTCAAAAAATCAATAATCAGACCCCGAAAAAACTGTAATATCTTATAACTTCAAGGTATGCTAACTAAGTCCGTTCCCTGAACACCATATGGTTTTATCGAAACGTTTTTTTTCCTTCTCTTCTCAGTCTTTGTTTTTGGTTTTTTTAACGCTCATAGACCTCCCACATTTGTTTCGTGTGTGTGTGCAAATAGTTTTTTTTTCAACTTCCCCTCATATGTGTTCCTGATTTATTCACCTCATCCCCCGAACCAAATGTGCCCTCATTAATTACCTCATTGTTTTTATTTCAGTTGATTAATTAAACTCCCATAAAATGCCTATATAAACATGAAATTTATTGAGGACGGAACTAAATACTTAAAAAGTTATCGCACAAACACACGAAACTAATTTGTTGAAGATTTTTCTCTGTTCGTTTCGTGTGCGCCTAGTTTTTTAGTTTTCTGCTCGTAAATTTACAATGATTTATGGGTTTTTAAGGAGATATTCATAATACTGATTCGATTTATTTTTTGCTTTGCTCGCCGCGCTCGTTTTTTTCAGTTTGTTGAAAAATTAGGATATCGGCTTATTTTTCAATCTGATAAGTTACGCTTTTCATTGTTTTCGCTGTTGAGGGCACAATCTCCCTCAAGTTTTAATATTATTTAAAATTATCGTTTTTATACCTCAATTTATAGAATTTTTTGCACTTTAAAAAAAAAAGGAAGTCAATTCACTTTTATCAGTAGAAAAATGAAAAATATTTTTGTCATGTTACGCTTTGGTTTCTAAAAAAACCACAATTGAAAACAGGCAGTTCCATGTGTGTTTGTATCTTGTCTTTTTTCATTATGTAAAAACCCCGTCTATTTTTCCGCATCCTGTATGAATTGATACTTCCACCTAAGCAACTCAGGGATCAACGAGCATAGAAATAAATCTTTATGACATTAACAGAGTGGAAAAAGCTGATAAAAATCGACGAAATATTCGCGCAGAAAATCGCTTTAAAATAGGTTCTTGAATTTTCGAGAGTGTCCCCCGCTCACTCTCAACGAATACATGTTCGTTTTGACATTCCTTGTTTCTCGTTTTGATCGATTGTCTGAAAATTGTCTAAAAATGAATAATCTCAAGCTTAACTGACAATTAAAACCCGAAATCAAGTTTGAAAGCCGCTTTTGCTTTACCGTTTTTAGTTTACTCATTCAATTTTTTCTCTCTGATTTCCTAATTGGTTTTAAATTTTAAGCTCAAGTTCGGAGTTTATCGGGTGATTTCAAACGCGCTCTACTGACAAATCTCGGCTTTTTGGTGTTTTCCGATGCACAGACCAAACATTTATTTTTCATAATTGATCCATTTGATACCAAAAATTCATTCATGACTCAAAAATAATATTTTTGATACGTACGGACACAGAAAAGGCCAGTTCAAACTTACGAAAACAGTGGTGCGCGTTTTGAATCGAATTGAACGAACAGTATACAAATTCTTTTCAGATGGTAAATATTGTCTTGACAATTCCTTTGAAATTTTTAATGAAATGCCCTTATTTTGTAAACACTACTAGAACTGGTATGATATTAACTGGTACCTTGTCTTTAACAACACTTTGTCCTTCATTTTCAGTCCCTCTCTTCTCCAAACCACAACTTAGCCTTATCAATTAATGAGTTATCTTCAACCAATTTTCCCAGACCATTAATTCCGTTTGTTCCGACCGAAAAAGGTTTTAAACAAAAAAACCGATTTTTTTTTGGTATTCTTCTTCTATTTCCCCAATCAACCCACGAAAAGAAAATCGGCCACCACTCATAAAAATTTGCAGACATTTTTTTTCAGAATACACATTTCTTCACTACCGTATACCTCTAAGAGAAAAGGTGTGGTGCGGCTAAGATCAAAGGTGATCTATTGGATCACCTGGACAGAAGAGATTATTTCTCCTCCTCCTCTTTCAAATGTCCAATATAATTTATAAAATATGAGCTCTTCGGAAGAAAATCGGCGAAAAACTTACACAGTGTAAAAAATATGAAATGATTGGGGGGGGGGGGGGGGGGGGATGAACAACCATTTTCTGCCATTCTGCAAGCGCCCTCCCAAATTTGAAACAAACTACTAATTTACTTGGCTTTTTCTTTTCCGCAGCCGTCTTTTTCCTGTACAGTCAGTCAGTTTGTGGAAAAAAAAACGAAAAAGAATAGTAGTAATTATCCTCTACACCTCTTCCTCCGACAAGTTTTTCTCTTGTATTCTTCATTTATTCTGAGTGAGTCTTGCTGAGAATTTATATATTGTATTCTTACTATACACTTATTCTTCTATTTGTGCTTTGATTTGATTTTTTAAAACTTTGTCGGAAAGAGAAAAAATACGATTTAGGACACTAGAATTATAACTTGGATGGTAGCATTAATTTATCTCGAAAAGAATAATTGATTCAGCAACGATTTTTGAAATCTAACTTAACCATAAACACCAAGTGACACATTGTCCTTAAACACTCCGGAAATTAAGAATTATTCAATTTATCATATATCTCGTGAATTAAATATTAATCTCATTGCTACGATTGAAACAGCAAATTCAAAAATTTAAAACTGTGTGGCACCGTGTCTTTAACTTTAAGTTTTTAGCTTTCAAAATATTTTCGCCTATAGTGTCAATAATTCCAATTTTGATTACGTTCGTTTATAATTACTTTTTGAATTAGCGGGAGCACTCCAAAATGAGCACTCCACTAGCGGGAGCACCCCAAAATTAAAATTATGGAACAAATAAAAACACAGTTTAATGCTCAACTTCTAAGTGGCAATTTGTAATTTTCAATTGATTGAAATCTTGATATTACATATTCTTTAATTCCGCCTAATTATTTGTGAATTATTCAAATAATGATTTCTAAACTACAATTATCTATTGTCACCTCAAATATTCTTGATCATGCAAGTTGGTTTTGATCTTCCCGGAAAAGCTAAGTCTCTCACACAATCGTGCTATTTTTACCCGCGAGCGGTTGCGATGCGGTCTTTTAGTAGAAAATGAATGATCCAGAATTTTTAACTTGACAATATAATTTTCAAAAAAATTATCAAAGTTGGAATTATGATTTTTAAGTTTACACTTTTAATATCTATTTACTAATTTGTGGCACTTTATGTTTTCTGCGGGAAATCATGAACTTGAATTTCATTTGCGAAATATTTATATCTTTTATGTCTGATTTTTGGATCTTGTTGATTATTTCTGAAATTTGACATTAACAAAACTTTGACTTTGGCTCTCTAACTTTTTTCCAAAATTGATTCAAGTCTGAGAACTTAAGAACAGCACCGAAACTTCACCAGAGCGTGAATAAACTAACCCAAGTTCTACAGTATCCCATTCTTCTCCTTTTTCAATCTAACCAACAAAAAAATTTGCAAAAAAAAGTTCTTTAGGTTGCATTTGGACCGGTGTTCTTCTCTCTTTTTCTCTAACAAGAAGAAGAAGACAAGAAACTCTGGCTTCTTTGTTGTGTATGATTGTGTGATGATGACGACCGCCCGTGTCGAAAAGTGCTTAAAATGATGCCATTAAGATAAGTCATCGTCTTCTTCTTTCCTCTTGGATGGCTGTGCAGAAATATAAGGCGCATGTCCTATTCCAAGCTTGGCGGCAACCCTCTTTCATCTATTTTCAAAGTTTTTTTTTTCACTTTTGAAAAAAAAGGGTTGAAAACCCCCCAAGTTTTGAGGTGTTTTTTTGGTGAAGAGAAGAACGGAGGGGGAATTAGATTGAAAGCAAAGAAAATGGGTGACTGTACTGGAACTTGCTTTGGAAAGGAAAAATAGGCTATTCTAGATTATTATGGTTTTATAACACAAGGTTTACAGTCTCATTTTGGTTTCTGTTAATTACTAGGTATCATTTCAGTGTTGAAGTAGAAAGAAAAGAAAGGGAGCTTCCGGGAATAATATCCAAAAATCATGATATCCGCGGTAACTCCCGCAAGAAACCAAATTGAGGCATATTTTAGGGTTTTGTATTTTTTGATTCAATATTGAATATGTTCGAAATCCAATAATTTGAAATTCAAAATCTTGTTCATCCCAAAAACTAAATCAATATTTTGGAAAGAAAATATGTTTAAAGGCATACATTTCTAGGTAAAATTGAGGTATTAACTTTTTCCACTTCAAACCTTAAACTTAGCCTTGAAAGTATCGAACCTCAGGTTTTTAAATGATTGCGGGAGTTCCCCGAAAATCTAATAAATCGAAAAATAATTAAAAATTGTCGTAGTAAAGAGTATACTAGTTTTCTATATGGAAAAAACAATCCTTATAAAATTTAAGACTATCTATCATGTTTTGGATACCTTTTCTTAAAAATCAAATATAGAATTATTCAATAATGTGCGGGTGCATTCAGAACTCAAAATAAACAGAACAAAAGTCTAGTTCAGAAAAAGCTAAGAAAGAAAAAAGCTAAAGAATGCATCAAACTTGTGCATGCTTCTATCCTTTCCTTAAAACCAAAAACGACATAAATTTTTGGTTATTGCCACTTGCGAGTGGCACATTTCAAGCAAAATGAATATGAACAGTTTTCTTTCCAAACATTTAATTTGAATTTCTACAACCAATTTTTGAATATTAGACGGTTGAAAGTTCATCTGTCGAGTTTCCCATACTTGGTGTCATGCCGACAAAAGTGACTCAAAAAATGACGTGCCTACTGCTAGTAAAACCGAAACGAAGTAAAAGCTCTTCTCTCGTTCAAATTCAAACCATCCATTAACAGCCCGTCGCCCCGCCCTTCAAACCCCGCCCATCTCATCGGTTCTGTCGAAAAGAGAAGAGATGGAGAGAATCGAAGAGGGCATCGAAATGGGAGGAGTGCCGCGAAGCGAAGCCCATACCACATTTCATGTCTAGTACCTATTTTGCCGTCGTTTTGTGTCGTTTTGAGTGTATATTGAGCACCTCTAATCAAATGAAAATGATGATTTGAATTTGATGGTTTTTCGGTGTTGATCCATTTGTTGATGTCGACACATACTATTAAACGGCCCTCTCAGCAATTCGAGCCATCCACAATTGACCCTTCTATATTATTACCCAATTTTATTCTATCGTTATTGCCTCATTTGTGTTTTTAAGCTTTTAATGGCCACATTATTTTCTTAAATGTTTTTTTTGTCGATTGATGGTTCTCTAATATCTTGATTTCCTTTTTTAGAGCTTCCTTGATCTTATGCAAAAAACTGATATATAATTAGAAAGTACTCACAATCAGAGAATTCTCATGTTTTAAGAGCTTTTAAAGGACTACAGTAATTTTTCCAACCAAAAGGGATTTTGAGGGAACATAGAGAGAATCTAGCAAGAACTCCAAAATATTCAATTTTCTGAAAATAATTTGATTCGCAGCATTTTTTAAAACCTATACACCAAAATATTTGAATTTTGTTTTTCATTAGCTCGTTAAATCAGAGGTGGCCTAAAATTCCATCTATTATTTTTATTAAAGCTTAGTTTCCTTCAAGTATGAACCCTATCATGATCCTCCAAAAAATTCCAACACCAGTTTTTTTTTAAAAAATACTTTGTAGGTTCATGACTAACATCTTCATAACGCTTGAACTTCAAATTCGTATCTCTTGAGCCTGCTTTGATTCGATTTTCAAAAACTCAAAAAACAGATTTGGAATAAAAATCTGTAAATTTTTCACAATAAGAAAACAAAAGCAAAATTTTCGTTTTTTAAATTCAAAATCCATATTTTCTTCCTTTTTTTAAGCGAGTCGCGCTTATCCCACGTCTTAACCATGATCTCGGAGAAAGAAAGCTAACGCGCTTACACCACGCCTAATTCACGCTTACAACAAAAATGAATACGGTCTCCTCAAAAGCTTCTTCTCCAAATTTTCCGATAAAATTCACACGATGAATATGGGGGTGCTTCGACCCAAAATGAAAAAGAAAAAGGCGAAAAAAATATCGTTAAAATTTATGGTGTTTACCAAGCTCTAGAGGAATGAAAATTTTAAGGAAAATATGAAAAAAAAATCAAGAATATTTTGGCCGACGCCACCATGTCGGGGGGTCTTGCGCGAAAGTAATAGAGACTTTAGTCTTGTAAACTCCTTTTCCCTCCTTCTAACAAGAATTATTGTTATTAATATCGAAACGACCTCGCGAGATGTTCTTCTTCATGTTGTTTTTTTTGTGTTCACCTTCTTCTTCTCGCAGTCGATCTTTTTCGAAACCAACTCCTTGCTATGTATATTCATCATCTCGATATGATCTTTTTCATATTTGGCCTGCTTTTTGTCGCAAATAAATCTTGAAAACCCAACTTTTTCCAGGGATAGCCCTCTCCTAGACGAATATCCTTGCCATCCAAGCATTGCACAAAACCCCGCCCACATTTGGCAATCGCAAGTCAACTGTATTTATCTAAATATTTCTGAAAAAGGATAAGACATCAGGCAAAAAATGAATCAGACAAGTTCTTTCGAATTTGGCGGATCGACTACACCATCGACAGCGACATCGACCACTTCGTCGACGCAGCCAGATGCAAATGATCACTTGCAGGTAGAGGGTATAGAAGTGTTTTTTCGTGAAAAGAACAAGTTTTACAGAGGTTGGCAGCAATGACCCAGGGAGTTGGAAAGGAAGAGCCAGAATCGTCTAGTGCTCCATCAACGGAAGCAACACTTTATCCCGGTGAGTTGTGAAGAACACTAATTTAATATGAAAATTAGATATACGATCTTGTTCGATAGAATTGTAGACATTATGGCGCTCCATAAAATAGGAGATCATGAGATGAATCTGAACTTTGTTTGGACCTAGAAGTTGATAGACAGATTTATTATTGTAAACCATAAAATTCTAACGAGTTTGTATTTTGTTTTCAAATCGACAAAATCAACATGAGACGCGAATTCAGTTACTGATTTAGACAAAAATGTTTTATTAAAATCATGTTTTAAATTTCCAGATATTTTTCCAGAGTTTTCTCTCAGCAATAAAAGCTGAAGAATTTTTAAAAATACATTTAAGTTGTAAGCTTTCAAAAAAAAAACTATAGAAATCAAAAAATCAAATTAAACATTTCACACTCTCTGATGAGTCTATATTTCACCAGAATTGATTTTCTATTGACAACTCAAATATTCTTGATCATGCAACTTGGTTTTGACCAACCCAAAAAATCTAAGTCTCTCAAAAAGTCATGCTACTTTTACCTGCGAGCGGTTGCGCTGCGGTCTTTTAGTAGAAAATGGATGATCCATAATTTTTAAGCTGACAATAACTATGAATTTATAGTCTTTCTAAATTTCCAACTTAATATTATTAGATTTTTCTGAAAGTCTAAATACACAATTTTCATCAAATTGCTAAATTTCAATTGATACCTAAATAACTGAAAGCAATTTAGTACTTTCCATAATTCAAAATATTATGCAAAAAAAATATAAATTAACAGAAATGTTTTTGCAGCAGCCTATATGCAAGGTTACCCATGGAATTACTATAGCAACTTTGGACAACCTCTGAATCCGGCTGCTGCAGCTTTTCAAGCCTGGCCACAATGTTATCCAGGAGCAGCTTGGCCAAATTATGGTAAGGATTTTATTGATTTTTTTCAGACACATTTCCGATTGTGCTCCATTTTCATAAAATATTTATTAAAATATGATTTCCAGCAGCATCGAAAAAGGGTCGCCAAACATATCAACGATATCAAACCAGTGTCCTCGAAGCAAAATTCCAGCAATCCAGTTACGTCTCAAAGAAGCAGCGTGAAGAACTCCGTCTCCAAACACAACTAACCGATCGTCAAATCAAAATCTGGTTTCAAAACCGTCGAATGAAGGCGAAAAAGGAGAAGCAACGGGTGGATGAGCATGGAGAGCACACGCCACTGTTGCCGGCGAATCCGCCAAAAGGAATGGATGACGAGGAGAAGAAATGGCAAATGGCTGCAGCGGCGGCTCATTGGCCAACCGCTTCTCATCATCCGTATCAGTATCCATTGTGTCCACCATAGATGGAATAGAAAATGTTGGATGATCTTCTCTTTGTTTTTATTTTTTCTTCTCTTTTCTGGGTTTTTTACTTTTCTTTCGTTTTTTGAGAAATTGATTTGGGTATTAGATATTATATGCTAATTATCACCTAATTATTATTTGATTAATTAATTGCATGTGTTAAAGGTAGAGTGCCACTGAAAGTTAAGTTCAAGACCAACTTGTTTCTCCATATCTTTTGGCCTTTAAATAAATAATGCACTCTGTCTTTAAGATCTTTAAGATTCCCAAGTTGATTTCTCTCATTTGTATGAATTGATTCTTGCTATTTTCCCCTAACATCTAAACACCAGATTGAATAATTTTCACATAATCTTCCCATATTTTTTGGCCCAGGTATCCGAGCCCTTGGTCAGTTTCCGGGTCCAATCAAATTTTTTGACCCTTTCTTGATTTTTTTTATTTTTAATTTTTCTTTTTTGTATGCTATAAATCTCTAACTAAATTCCTGTGAAATTTCGACGGTTTCCCCTCTCTTTGTTGGAGTATTCCCCCCATTTTTTGTTCCCCTCTTTTTCTAAACTTTTTTTTTCTCTCTTTGTTCAGTGACTTCTAGTCTTATTCGTACATTTTGCTCTAGCGTTTTTGACCCAATTTATTATTCAATTTTTAAATAAAAAATATGTAAAACCTGAAATAATCACACATTTATTAAAACTATTTAACAATTAACATTTTATTGAGAATCTGTTTTTAATAGAAGCTGTTTTTCATCGATATCATGTTGTTTTTCTGAAAAAAAGAAAGAATCGGATTTGATAAAAACTACCGTAATCGTCTAAAAAGGGAAAGAATTTATTTATTTATATATAAGGATATGACCGGAAGTAGGATATGAGAAGGAAATAGTAAACATGGAGAGAGAGAGGCCGGACAAAACAATAACGGTTTCCGGAAGTGATTAGATTTGCAGCAAAGAAAGAGGTCGAAATTTACATGATTAAGGTTTTTTAAGGTTTAAAAAAAATGAGAAATGTGAAGATAGTGTGGCCTTGAGAATCGAAATTAAAAAAAATGAAAATAAATTGATCTCAACTGATGCACACGGTGGACGAAACTGAGCCAACTATAACTAAGAAAATTCAGCGTTCTCAACCTCACAGCCGCTCCGCACGCACGCGACGCGGCTGCCGACACTCAACACACTGAAATATTGGCGGGAAAATGAATTTTTCAAATTTTCCAGTGTGTTGAGTGTCGACAGCCGCGTCGCGTGCACGCGGAGCGGCTGTGAGGTTGAGCAGCCTTACGAACGCAATGATCAAGAATAATTGAGTTGACAATATTCATGGACGCAATTTTGTAATTCGTATTGAAAAAATTAGATTAGGTCATACTTCATGTATTTAACGCAAAAACTTCATTTTTTCTTGCGTTGCAAGCGTTGCAATGCCATTTGTAAATATTCGAATTTTTTCGTGTGTGCAATTTGTCGTAACGGTGTACGCACACAAAGCGTTGACTTTTTCGGTTCACTTTATCCAACCGTTCCCATATACTCTCCCATACGTATTCAATAAATGGACAATGTAAATGTAATTTTTTTTTTCATTTTTTTTTAGATCAATTTTTTGTTCATTCGTCACCCTTCATTCCCAATTGTGTCGTCATGGTCAGCACGAAAACGAAAATAGTCATCATTACATTCAATCAGAAATTCATAGGAAAACAGAACAGTTATATCTTTTCGCCAGTTAGGAACGTGCCAAACAAAACAGTGTGCACTTTGAAGAGACGCAGATAGATAAATCTTGAAGGTTTTATGTGATCATAGCAGTTCGGAAGAAGGAAAACCCGACTGACTGAATCTCATTCAGAAATCACATTTATGGCCATCTCACATTATGCGCAAATTTCGGTTTTTAAATGCTCAACTGAATAAGGAGACAGATACGCGTTGCGCAAATGTACACATTGCAAATGGTGGAAGAATTTAGGTTAGGAAAGGGATTTAGATGTCTTGAAACATTCACAAAACTACGGTTCGATAAAAGATTTTGGATGTCAAGTTCTAAATGACTGAAACATCTTAGAAAAAGTGTTCCTCGAAGGATATTGTTACTGATATCGGTCTAAATTACTTTTCCTTTCAGCGGAGCGAAGACCGAATTTCAGAAAAAAATACATAGAGATACGAGACTACTGGAGAAATGAACATAGCCAGTTCTTTTTCTAAAAACCTTCCTAAAATCTTCACACTTCAAATTTCGAACTTATTCCGGATTTAATCAATTAGACTTTGACCTTTCAGAAATTTGAAGTCCGTGTTAAATAAGAAATATAATAATACTCAAAATTCCAGCCCTCAGATGATTCTGATCACTCGAATATGCAGGAAAAATACAAAATCAAGTAATACCATGTCTTTTAAAAAACCGCAGAGAATTTTGAAAGAAACTTTGCATGCAAATTAATTTCGAGTGGTAATTCATACTCTCAGAAACTGGTTATACAGAACCGTGTTCTGAAAGAAAGTTTTTAAACCTATAATTATGTAGTTCACACTTTTAGCTCTAAAGTTATTTTGAAAAAAAAACTCAGGACACTTGAAAATCAAAAATCTTGAATATGTTCTGCATTTTTTCTTGTAACTGTAAAAACCGTTTTCGAAACTCTAATTTTTAGGGCTCATATGTTATGCTTTAATTTTTTGTTAATCCGGAAAAACTCTTGAAGAGTACGATTAATTCTATAAGGTGAATTATGTAATTCTATAAAAGTTTTGATTTTAAAAAAACTCATTACATTTTTAGACGAAAACTAGAAGGGGTAAAAGATTACTTTATGTGTTTCATGTCCTAAAATTGAATTTAAGTTCACGACATTTTGCACACAACTTACTATCACATTTCATCAGAGATATTTTGTGGAACAAATTTGAAGACTTTAAAGAAGCACATTTAGCATCAATATAATGTTGTCTTCAGAAATTCAAAATTACAGGTCTAAAAATGAGCTATTTTAATCTTAAAAACTTGGAGTTTCCTATTGTCATGCTGGATTTTCCTGGCCGCTTATTTTTGTATTATGCACTGATAACGTCGAAGGCGCGACCGAAACGCATGAGATCAACTGAGAAATTTAAATTTGAGCGCGTTGCGGTCGCGTCGCCTTCAACGTCTAGCTTCTGCAGCAGAAAATGAGCGGCAAAGAAAATTTAGCTTGACAATACAATGTCAGTGTTCTAAAATTCTAAACCGCTTTTCGTTGGATGAAAACTTCCCTAATCTTTCGGAATTGAACAGTTTTCTTTGTCATGATCATTCTTTCATCTCTACCGTACTCCTCTACATTTCCGCGCCATAATCAACCCATACTTAACCCAAGAAACAGGGCGGAGCTACCGAACAGATGTGGTGGAATACATACACGACAAAAGAAACGAAGAAACAAGAAAATTCGAAAAATATTCGTATGTGTGTGTCGGTGTGTGTAGTCGCATCCCATTAGGCACGCACATAACGAGCATTTCAAAATGTACCCCTCCCTTTTCACATTGACAAAAAAATAACGTGATCGAAGTATCGAGGGAATCGTGGAGATTTAGAGAATGTAGGTACATATAGCCCTTGGGGCACTACTTCACTAACATGAGAAGAGGAGTGAGTGGAAGAGAAGAACAAGTTTTAGAAACGAACGAAGTCAATGGAATCATTTTTTAGGGGGTTTTATCTGAAACGGTGTAAGTTCATGTAAAATTAAGCTGAAAATTATGTCATAAAAATTCACAGCTCAATTTCAAAGTTTCCGTTGATAATTTGAATGTTATTTTCCTGTAAAAATCGAATGAACGGAAGATCTATCCCACCAACATTCAGAATATAAGGTGTTCAAAACTATTTCGAAAATTACCAATGTTCATAATATTTTTTGTGTTTTATTGTGAAGTGATCAATTTTTATAAATTACGAGAAACTTCATTAGAAAAACAAATTAAAACCCCGGTTACGGTCAAAACTAGAAAAAAAATAGAATTTTCCAGCGTGTACTCTAACAAACGCTTCGAGTTCAAAAATTAACTTAAAGCTGATAAGTTGTTTTTTTTCGAAGAACGACAGAAAATTGTTGATTTGCTGAAAAAAATTACTCAAAATTTTGATCTGAGTTTCGAGTTTCATCTCTTTTAGGGAACACTACAACAGTAACACTCGTAAAGAAAGGTAAACTAGAGAATTTAAAATTATGAGAAACATATTTAAATAAATTGATTCGTCAAAAGCACTACAATTTCTAAGTCATTCTTCAAAATAAAATGTAACATCAAAAACAGGAAGAAAAAAAGTTTGAACTGAAATTGATGCCATTCAAAAACCAATTAATGTCCTAGAATCAATGTGTCCTGTGTTAAATTGACGTCCGAAGTTCGGAGATATTTCTTACGTTTGAAACTGATTGGATACATTGATTTTATCTATAATGTTCGATCGATTTGTATCCCTAAAAATTATTGTCAAGTTAAACATTTTGGATCATCCATTTTCTACTAAAAGACCGCAGCGCAACCGCTCGCATTAAAAAATAGCACGACTATGTGAGAAACTTAGATTTTCTGGGTAGGTCAAAACAAACTGGCATGACCGGGAATATTTGAGTTGACAATATTACTTTTAATACAATCCGGTAGATCACGATATTCCGATCGTGAAACTCTAATTTTTGTTCCAAGTTCTCAAAGATCATGTTTTCATCCATTTCACCATTTATTTAGCAACCTTTTTTGGAACACCTTCCACCCAACACCCCTTCCCTAATGACCATAAAATTGGCGCCTTTGAGTCGACGGACAAAACAAGGTCGTGACATTTGTGAAACTAGTTGTAGACATATACAGAGGAAAAAGGGCAACGTTCGATATGCCCCCTGTCTCATGATCGTAAAAATGTTCGTTTGGGGAATTAATAAATTGAATACATGTGTAGGTTTGATTGAATTTCGAGTCAAGAAATTGACTTGGAATTGTTCAGTTTTTTAGGGGTTGATAATGTTTGGGATTTGGATGAAGAATATGAAAAACTTAGTGATAAGTTAAAACAATGGCACAACAATCGCTGAAAATCTTCAGGCGTAAAGTGAGACTTTGTTCCAAAAGGAAAATCGAAACTACTTCATTTTCATCTTGACGCTATTATTGAAAAATTTCAAACCTATGAAAAAAAAACAATAGTTGGAAATTATTCCATATTTTTGATCCTCGTTATTATTCATTATTGTCAACTTAAAAATTTTGGATCATTCTACTGAAAGACCGCAGCGCAACCGCTCGAAGGTAAAAATAGCATGACTTTATGAGAGACTTAGATTTTCTGGGTAGGTCAAAAACAACTTGCATGATCAAGAATATTTGATTTGACAATAAAAAAAATGAATGAATGAAATAAAAGCAAATATGGTTCAATGTGTTCATTAGAAAAATAAGTGATCACTGCCTTTAAAGAAAAGTTTGATGTTTATACGTTCTTGAACAACATCTCTTTTTTTCACAAAATTCATATAAAAGTTCTAAATTAAATAAAATATATCATGGAATGAAAAGTCGCTTAGAAAGGCGTTCAAAATTGAAAAATAGAACTTTAAAAGTTATTTTTAAGTAAATTTAACCTTACAAAATAATTTTTGAATTCCGGAAAAATGTATTTTCGATGCTTCTCCCTTTAGATTTTTGGCAATCCAAATATTTCGGAAAAATTAATGACCCGAGCCAGACTTTCGATTTTTCCACAATTTTCCACAATTTCTCTTTACCCTTGACTTCAACTCTCTTCCAAGCTCTAAAACTCTATCAATAACTAAAACATGTTTTTGAAAATTCATAACAAAACACCATCCTACAGTAATCCATCGAAAGAAAGAAACAACGCACAAAATCTGGAGACAAAAAGATTGTAATTAAAAAAGCAGAAAGGGGCGAAAACATGTATTCATTCAGTTTTTCCCAATTTTGGGCCGCCGTGATAATTATAGGAAGGGATACGGTAGTTTGTTGTTTTGCTTTTTTATGGAACTCTTTATGAAAATTGGAAGGAAAAAGGAAAATGGGGGGAAAATATTATAATTGGAAAGAAAGGGGTATGTTGCGATGGAAACGAGGAGAATGCACCGGTGGAGAGGGCTTGATTTCTTTTCCTTACTTAAAATGATTTTATGAACTTAAACAATGAGTATACAGTTTATGTCCCAAAATTTTATATTTTGCTTACTGTAGGATTTTTATTTAAAGGCAGCTGGTCAGTTAACACGATCCAAATTCAAGGCAAAAAATCAAAATTCGAATGGGAGCCCAGATGGTCCAAAGAACAATTCCAATATGTAGCCACATTCAGATAATTGTGTTTCGCGCCAATTCTGACCGAGCTGCACGATCCGGCGCTCATTCAAATTTTGATTTTTCCAACTTTGGATGGCTGCTATGACGCGTGTATTTATCGATATGATTTCGCATAATTTTTTTTTTTTTACGTATTTATCGATATGATTTCGCATAATTTGCATTGTACTAATGAGAGAAAACTCTAATTTTTGAAACTAAAATCAGGTAGGGTCAAATTAACTGACACATTGTCTTTAACTATTTCTGGAAGAACGCTCTAATTTTTGAAATTGAATTCTGGTCTGTAAGAAAATTAAAACTATTTCATTTTATTTTTTTATTTTAGTATTGTTCAAGATAATGGATTTTTTTTTCAAATACTGATATTATCATAAATACTTGAATGCGCATAACTAAAAATTAGCAACGAAATATAGAAAAAACGAAACCGACCTTTTATTTAAAAATCAAACAATACAAAAAATACTCAATATTCACCGAATTAATTAATTTTTGAATGATTATTGAGATTGAAATCATAATTTTCGAACTGAGTTATAATTTGAAATCGTTTCGTTTGTGGTAGATGTTGCAAAGTTATCACTTGAACTTTGTTCAAATATTAGGATCAAAACCAAATAAGAAAATTTAGTTTGTTGCAAAATATAATCTACTTATCAAAGACGGAACTCTTTGAAAAATAACAGGGCGTTTTTGAGATCAATGATATTGTCAACATAAAATTTCTGTAACAAGCAACATAGTTTTGACCTACCCAGAAAATCTAAGTCTCTCACAAAGTCGTGCTATTTTTTCTTGCGAGCGGTTGCGCTGCGGTCTTTTAGTAGAAAATGGATGATCCAAAATTTTTAACTTGACAATTCCAAGGACTAACAGAATAAAAAGTACAGAATTAAAACAATGTAACTAGAATATTATAGAAATCTAGAAAACATGTCGAGACGAAAATGGTAAGTAGTCATTGACAAAAAAAGATCTCTGATATTTATGATTTACGTTTTCTTAATTTTGTTATAGCTTTTTACAGAGTTCTTCATGTCGTCAATGAAGTTTTATATGCATTCTGACATTTTCGCGCTCTGAAAATATAAATGGTGCTAAGTTTTCGTTCTTGGATATTTCAAACTTAATTATTGTTTCCATTCAAGTTATAGTTTTTAAAAAAAAACAGACAATTTGAGCTTAGCTTGAGCTGAGCTTAAATTAAAAAGGCAAAGATTTTCTTTAAAAGCTCTGAAGATTATCAAGAGCTCCTGAGACTTAGAAAAGAGTGAACAAGATTCATATAAAATAAGACAAAATTTGAAAAAAAAGCTTTTGTTTGAAAAGGTACACAACAATGGGTTATGTGTGTATATATGTGGTTGAGGGTGGGGAGGTGGTGGCTGGTGTTGCTTGCCAATACCATCTATCCTATTTTATTGTATTACCCCTCATTCTCCTTCTTCTTCTTCTTTTTCCCCATTCAAAACTGACTCCGTCGCTCGCCTCGTCGTTTCGTTTTCAGAATTGCATGCTCTAAATCTCTCTAATCATCGTGCTACATCCTCATTCTCTTCGATATCGGCTGTCTTCTCATTACGAAAAACCCATACAGGTGCCGTGTAATGGGGCTCGTTTAGCTTAACTCCACTCTCTTTCTCTTTTCTCTGAACTGCGTTTTTTCTTTCGTGGTGTGTTTTCCGATGTCATGAGCATGAGGGTTTCTGTTCATGATGTCAGTTCGAATTTCATTCAAGGAAATATGCAATCGGAAAGAGATGGAATGAACCAGATGGAACGCCAATCTTTCTTCAAAGTATGGATGTCTCTGAACGTTGAAAAAATGAACATTCATAACAAAAATATGGTTAAGCAGGATTCAGAAAAATAAAAAATAAAAAAATCTTCAGTAGTCTATAACTCTCTATAATATTGGAAAATATTTTCAGGATATCATATTGGATCTATCTGGAGCTAGCCACAAATTCCCCTCACTAAAATCTATAAACATGTACTTTGTTGAAATATTATGTAACAGATAAACCATATCAGATGTTTTATTCAAAGAAGGTTCATGGATTGTATTCGATTGGGAGGTTCTTTCTGCGGACCATTCCATCTCCTTGGAACCATTCACGGCGGAATTGTTTGGCAGCACCATCTGGGGTGTTGGTCCATTCAACAGTGATACGATCGTTGTTGGTATCCTGTAGAAGGTAACATACTGTAAGATGATGAAAGCAAAAAATATTATACCTCTTGTCCATAAGCAAAAGCATCGCATGACACAGCAAGAAGAACAGCTTCCTTTGGGTCGAGGACTCCGCATGGTGGTTCAACTCCAAGTCTTTTCATGTTGGTGGTCTTGATTCCAAATCCAATGCGACGAGCAGATGAGTTGATAACTTTGATGTGATAAGTGTGCTTGTCATCATACGGAGCGTTGAAGACGATCTTCGCATTTGGTTGGGTTTGGATATCACCTGGTGGGACGGATTGAGCCATGGTTGAACTTGAACTTGGTTCGATGGTTTAAACTAAGATATCAACGAGTTTTTATACTCATTTTATCAGCATTTTCAATCGATTAATAAGGTGTCACGCATTGATGAAGGTGGCACGTTTTTTGAATTTTTTGAAAACATTGTATCTTTTTTAATTGTATAGGGTTAGAATTGTTTATTTAAAAAAAAACATATCTCTCTTAAAGGAGGGCTTTACGGAGATTATGAATGCGTTTAGGATGAAAAAAGACTTTATACTCATTCCAAATCTGTTTTTAAAATTTTCTAAAACCACTTAGAAGCCGAGAAAACGCGCCTCAAAACAATGGCCTAGAAAAAGGGGCCACCTGGGCGAACTTTTTTCTATGAGCTTTTTTCGTTTTTCGCTAATAAATAGTTATTCAGAATGCCTATATTAGTCCTTTTTAATGTTTTTTCATCTTAATTTATGTTTTTTTTTTTCATTTTTTTGGACTTTTCATGCCTGCGGACTAGTTTTAGCCGGTGGCCCCTTTTTCTAGGCCATTGTTTTGAGGCTTGTTTTCTCGGCTTCTAAGTGGTTTTAGAAAATTTTAACAACAGATTTGGAATGAGTATAAAGTCTTTTTTCATCCTAAACGCATTCATAATCTCCGTAAAGCCCTCCTTTAAGGGTTCAAACTGGAAAACCTCTAATGTGTAATCTCCTTCAGTACCAGGTGGAATCCCAAACATTCACCTGAGCTTTAGTTAATATTTGACCTGAGCTTTAGTTAATACTTTAAGAGTAAGATTATTTATCCAAAGTTTCTCAAAAAATGATAAATCAGATATAAAAAAAATAATCAGATTTTATTAAGCTGGCCATCACAAGTGACCATTGTTTTTTTCGATGAAACTGACAGTATCCTTAGTAGCTTCGGCGAATCTGGAAATGGTTTTTTAAAATTAAATGTACGTAGACATTGTGGTAACATACTTCAAAACTTCGTCACAATCTATGTTTTCCAAATTATATTTGAGTCCGAGTTTGTCGTCCTTCTCGACAGGCTCCGTTTTTCTGACGTAATTCAAAATCATGTCGTAATTTAAGGCAGTCAAAATGTGTTCATTTTTTCTAAACATGTTATTGGAACTCCACTTGTGCGGTTTCAACAGTTCTTCTCTTCTTTCTAGCTGAAATTACAGTTTTGCTGAGGTTATTTTAAAATTTTTCTTCCTGGAAAAACCGACTTTATGACAATTTTCTTATTTTGCTAATTTTGTGAAAAAAAATCTGAAGTCAGATGGTTTTTTTTAGCTAACACAAGAATATGAGGCTACCACAATCAGGAACAAATTCCCACCTGCGACGGCAGTGCTATCGATTGATGATGTTGCTGTTTGGACGGTTCCACAAGTTTCGATTATTGAGGCGTAGATGATAGAAATAAGAGCCACTGAGATGAGAAGCTTGATAGAACACATTTTGGGCACTGAAAATTATTTTTGAAGGAGCTTTTATAATAAACTCTTTCAATTCAAAAAACCATTTTAGTAAAAATGATGGCTCTATGAATGATGGCTGATGGCTGTATGAAACAAAAATAAACATACACCCCTCCACATAATTATACGCTCACTAGTAAAATTCGAAAAAAAGTAGTTTTCTGGAGATTTTCAGAAAAGCGTCATACAATATCTAAAAAGGGTCGGTTAGAGTTGCAAAACGGTCCTGGAGCTCTATCCATTTTAAGCTGAGCAATCGAAAAATCTCGAATTTTTCGATTTTTGCTCATATTCCAATCCACAAAATTATACGCTCAGTAACAGAAAAGTTTATAAAAAACAACAATAACAACAAAAAAATGAGGAAATTTGAACAATTAATAATTGACTGGTCGTTCATTCTCACGTGTCAACTGAAAAATTCGGTTATCCATTGATAACTACAAGTTATCGAGCAACGTCTGATCAACAGTACGCCTAGCCTCGATAATTGCTCTTATCAGCTCTTTCAGGTCCTTGTAGACATTGTTTCCAGCGTACATTTTTTCACGAGATATCTCCAAACGTTTTCAATGATATTTATGACTGGTGAGCACGATGGCCAAGAAAGAACTGGGATTCTCCGACTTTGAAGCCAGTGAGCGTATAATTATGTGAAGGGATCCAGGAATTCCAAACTAGTTTCACGCGGCGAGTTCGGTGAGAAATCAATCTCGTTTCCCAGTAGGTTTCAGTATCCCACAACGGCTGATCAGCGCTGAGTATATTTGAAAATTTGTGATAAACTATTTTTCCATTGGACCGTTTGTATAGTGTGAATAAAATGGAAAAAAATTTCAATTAAAAAAAAATGGGAACATTTATTTAAAAATATAACAATACTTAAAATTTTTTCGAGAACATAAATAATAAATAAAGGTAATTAAATGTATCATCAATTGGTCATCACAACGTTGTACACAATGAAAGGAATGATATAGTTTTGAGATTCAGCGGAAAATATTTAACAGCAAAATGAGTAAATATTCAGACGATTGATTATTATAGTTCAGATATGGAGGATGATTTTTCTGAAAAAAAAACATATTATGATGAATATAAATATTATGTTTGTATTTGTTCGTATAGTCGTTATTTTCACTAAAATGGTTTTTTGAATTCAAAGAGTTTGATATAAAAGCTCCTTCAAAAATAATTTTCAGTATCCAAAATGTGTTCTATCAAGCTTCTCATCTCTGTGGCTCTTATTTCTATCATCTACGTCTCAATAATTGAAACTTGTGGAAATGTTGAAACATCAACCACCGTAGGTGGGATTTTTTTTCCTGATTGTGATAGCCCTGTTAACTTTTTATCATATTCTTGTGTTAACTAAAAAAAAAAAACATCTAACTTCAGATTTGTTTCACAAAATTCGCAAAATAAGAAAATTGTCATAAAGTCGGGTTTTCCAGGAACTAAAATTCATAAAAAATCTCATCAAAACTGTAATTTCAGGTAGAAAGAAGAGAAGCATTGTTGAAACCGCTCAAGTGGAGTTTACCACTATTGTCGACTTTGACAAATCTCATCAAACTTCAACATCCAATAACATGTTCAGAAAAATTGAACACATTTTGACTGCCTTAAATTACGACATGATTTTGAGTTACGTCAAAAAAACGGAGCCTTTCGAGAAGGACGACAAACTCGGACTCAAATATAATTTGGAAAACGTAGATTGTCACGAAGTTTTGAAGTATGTTACCACAAATTTATACGTACATACATTTAAAACAAAAACCATTTCCAGATTCGCCCAAGCTACTAAGGATACTGTCAGTTTCATCGAAAAAACAATGGTCACTTGTGATGGCCAGCTTATTAAAATCTGATTATTTTCATTTTATATCTTATTTATTTTTGAACAATCATTTATTATTTTTTTGGGAAACTTTGGATGAATAATCTTACTCTTATTGTCCTTCAAGTTTAATACTCTTCAAGTTCGCTTCTGCTTCTCGTTTTCGCTTTTGTTTCATTTCTTCGGGAAAGCACATGTCCATCATAACAGCCAGCTGTTTTTCATCTTCACTCGACCTGAAATGATTAAAATTTACTTATAATTATGATACTTTTTAAAAAACTGACATTGTATCAATAAACGGAACAAATTCCACTCCATGATGATCCTTTTTAAAATGTCCACTAGCCAAATCTTGACGGCTGAAAAATTTGTGGCAAATTGAGCATTTAAGCGTCTTGAAGCCGAGATGAGTGATTGCGTGTCGTTTTCGATGGGTGGTTATTAGCGAGACCTCTCGATTACAAACTTGGCATACGCCACGCTTTGTTGATGCATATGATGGTTTGTATCGAAGAGCGGAGATTGGTGAACCTTCAGAAGCTGGATAATTTCCGCCAACATCACTTTCATCGAGATCTTCGTTGAAGTTTTCGTTGTCGGTCTGAAAATAAGAATTCATTATTTCTTAAATTCCAGTCCATCATTGATGGTATGTTTTTATTAAGGAAAACTTTTAAATTCAAACATTCGGTTGGACCTTAGTTCCTTAATTTTTTAAAGAACGTTTTCGAAAGTCTACATAAACGGCAAGTTTTTTGTTTATTTCAATCACAATTATTGACGATACTCAATTTCACTTAATTTAATTTTGAAAAGAAGATCTCACCCCAAGTCTCGCCAACAACGCCTGCATAATTTGCGCCTGCATCAATTCCGTCGACAAGTCATCTGCATCTGGTGTAACTTCCAATTTCACCGGCTCTTTTCTAATCAACTCTTGAAGTATTAAGGATTCGGCATCAGTGTTGTTCATCTGTTTCGCTTGCGATTCTGACGGTTCCGACGGTGTAGCCGATGAGCACGGAGAAACACTTTCCGGATTCATCATTCGAATCTTTTTGCTTCTAGGTGGTGCAAGACAAGCATCTGGATCCGCTTCTGTTTGGGTCGAGATCTCGCGGCGCTCACCAATCACTGAAATAATCAAATTATGTTGAACGGCAATTTTTTGAGGAAGTGTGATTACCATTTTTATCACATAGCTTTGATATTTGGTCTGTTACTGAGAAAGTAATGGTTTTCTGTGTCTGAAAATTTGGAAAATATAAATAGGGTTTACTCGAAGGAAGGAACTCTTACCATAAATGACATAAGCTCATTCAAGGTGCTACCCGCATCTATGTTTATTACAACAAACATTGAGAATCTGCAAAAAAAAGATTTTTTTTCAAACTTGAAATAAAATAAGAAAAGTTTAAGCTCAAGATGAAAACGAAAAAAGACTGGACTGAAAGATTGGAAAATCTTTTGAATGAAAATTAAAATTAAAAACGCGGTTTTTTCGATTTAAAAAATAATTTTAATTTTTGGTTGCGTTTAAGACAATGTCCGTAAGAATCTCCAGGAAAAAGTACAGAAAAGTTGGTGTGATCTGGTAGAAATTCAATTTTTTTCAGGAATTTTATGGACCTATCCAGAAACTAAAAACGACGCAAAAAATATTAAAAAACGTGGAAAAAATTAGATTTAAACACAGACAATTATTTTTTGCCATTGTTTTCACGTTTATGTATTGAATTTTTGCTATTTTTTAGTTTCTGGAGAGGTCCATCAGAATTTTGAAAATTTTTTAAAAACAGGTTTAATCATTGAAAAAAGATAATCTGATCGAGTTGAAAAAACCTGTTTTTATCCAGAAAATCACAATTGGAAAATAAAGATTCCCTGTGCAAAACAAGCGAAAAACCCGCCAACCCAACCCGACCCATAACAACACAAACTCGGCGAAAAAGACAGCTAATTAGTAAAAGTGGTGGTTGAGGTGGTTCGGAGAAAGAAGAGCACGTCAAAATACGAAATAGCAGCCAGCAGTGGGGGGGGGACCACCAAGAAAGGAAAAAAAAGAAGAAGAAGAAGAAGAATTTTTGCTCCAGCACGCCTATTTTATTATGAAGACGAACGAAAAAGGAGAAGATGGAAAACGGAGAAGTAGAAGTACCGCAGCGGTAAGTGGGTTGGGTCTTCGGGCTCACCGCCGCTGGTTTCGAGATTTCTGGGCACGGCGGGGGAGGATGAGTTGGAGTTAGGGGGAAGGAAATAAGATTTGTATGTAGCAATGGATGTGGTCAGAAGTGATGGATCGGATTCTAAAACTAAACCTCTAATTCTAGCTTAAAAATGACAATACCATGTATTTTTCATATATAATAAAGACAATGCTTAACAATTTATAACCAAGTTGTGAAAACTGAAAATGAAAACTCTTCAAACCAAACTTTCTCATCCTTAATTAGAGTTTTGTATTCTAGAATCTGATCTAAAATATTCAATTTAGTCAAAATTCAGAAAAGGAATGTTTTCGTTTTCAGTTCAGATTGTATTGCAAAGCCGATTCAATTAGTTTACTTGATTTTCTTAAAGTCAGCGTTTCAGTTAAAACGATCCAAATTCAAGGCAAAAAATGAAAATTTAAATGGGGGCCCATGAGGTCGAGAAAACAATACCAATATGTAGAGACATTCAAATAATTATGTTTCGCGCCAATTCCGACTGCGTTGCACGATCCGGCGCGCATTCAAATTTAGATTTTTGCATCTTCGGACCGCTGCCATGAGGCGTGTATTTCTCGATATGATTTCGCATAAATTGCATTGTACTAATGAGAGAACGCTTTAATTTTTGAAACTAAGATCAGGTAGGGTCAAATTAACTGAACAGCTGTCTTTAATGGAAGATCTGACACTCTTGTTTTAAATAATGAACACCTCAAGGGAGTATACTACTTAATGTCGAAGTTTATCTTTAAGAGAAAACTGGAAGCTAATTTCTCCAAACTTTAATTAATCTAAAACCCCCACCATAAAGCTCTTTATATTTTCACTGGTCTAGAAAAAGTGGTATACATTGAAGCAAAGAGTAGTGGTAGGGGGAGTTATTATGAAAAATGATGAAAATGATGATGATGAGGAATCCTTTTATATGAAAAAAGGGGATTGAGGATTGCTCCTCTCTCACCACCTCCCCTGGAGTGACGGATTAAAGATATCCCAGCCCAAGTCCATATCATCATCATCCATGCAAGTTTTTGGTTGCTTCTTTCTCTCTCCTAGAAACGAGCCAACCGAATGAAAGGAAAGGGTTTGGATGGATGCGGAAAAAAAAGAAGAACGAGATGTGCATTGGTTGCATGCTATTTCCCCGCCGTTTTTCAGCTAATATTTTCTTCATCTCCTCGACAATTTTTACCGATTTGTGATATGGATGGCAACGAGCGGGGGGAAAGGGATTAGGGACATTTAATCCGCCATGGCTACCGTTTGGGGGGAGAGATTCTGCTTCCAAGAGTTGTATATATTGGAAAAAAGTACGGCTTTGAAGGAAAAGCCTATCAAGCTACAATGTTTTCAACAAAAAAAATGAAATGGAAAAGTTGAATTCATAAGTAGATTTCATTTGAGAATTTTATTTTTTGATAAAATTTTCAAAAAATTTTAATTTTGAATAATTTATGAGTAATCCCTTTTTCTGGCATAAGCAGCTAAATTCTCATATTGAAAACCAATCTTTCATATCGAAATAAAGCAGCTTTTGCATGTTCGTTTCAAAAAACGATACTTCAGGTTAACAACAGCAATTTAAAGGAGGGCTTTACGGAGATAATAACCGTACCTTAAGTGAAAATAGACTTCATTCTCATTCCAAATCTGTTTTTAAAATTTTCTAAAACCACCTAGAAGCCGAGAAAACGCGCCTTAAAACAATGGCCTAGAAAAAGTGGCCACCTGGCCGAACTTTTTCCTATAAGCTTTTTTCGTTAATAAATACTTATGCCGAATCCTTATATTAGTGTTTTAAAAATGTTTTTTAAAATTTAATTTATGTTTTTTTTATTTTTTTAAAATTTTTTATGCCTGCGGACTAGTTTTCGCAGGTGGCCACTTTTTCTAGGCCTTTGTTTTGAGGCGCCTTTTCTCGGCTTCTAGGTGGTTTTAGAAAATTTTAAATACAGATTTGGAATGAGAATGAAGTCTATTTTCATCCCAGATAAATTCATTATCTCCGTAAAGCTCTCCTTTAAAACATTTTGAATCAAATATATAAGGCCTAGTGACCAATTCAAGTTCTGGTAACTTTAACAAAAAGGGAAGGATAATTTTCATTGTTTCAGGTTTCAGTCGTAAACTTCTGAAATTTTACAAAAGGATGAAACTTCAAAAAGTACAGTCTAGAATGAGGATTCATCGAATTTAAAGGATCTCTCAAAAACTGAAGAGAATGCGATTAGAAGTTAGAATAATTTTTAAAACCAACAACGGGGTCCCACGGACATTAATTCAATTCTCAACAAGAACTTGTAGAAATCAAAAAATTATCGAACAACGCGGGAGGTCCCAAATTATTTCAGAGTAACAAGTTCCACATCAAAGAGATAAAAAATTCTGAAAAAAAACTGAAAATGAAAAACAAGAAGGAAAAAGAACCTAGAATATGTAATTTTTTAGGCATATATGCATACTCGTTCCCATATACCAAAAAATGGTGTCAAAGATGCAAAACAAGAGAAGGAAAAAGAAGGGGAATAGAGGGGGGAAACCAACCAACACAATACCACAGGTCTCCGTCGTTGTCGGCAACAACAATAATAATAACTAAAATTTTTATTTTGAGAAAAAAAGGCGAAAAATGAGCAGAAAAGTGGAGAGACATATAAAAAAGGGTCTCTGGAAAACCCGATGGGGGAAACCCTATCGTTTTGTAAGAAAATTCGAAAACAAAAGAGAAAAACTAAGATTTGGTTTTGTTTTGGGGCTCAATTCGGAGAAATGAATAATTGATAACAAAACATGGGAGAAATTCAAAAAAGAACCAATTTTCGCTCATTATTTTCTAAATCATTGTTTCGTTTTCTCTTTAAAAAATTTTGTTTTGAAAAACGCGAGTTTTACTTCACATCAATAAGTTTTCAAGTTTTTCATAGCTCTCCTTCGAATTTTTTGTATTGGAAGTGCAGTCTTTAAAGTTAAATGGAACCTTGTCTTTAAGTGTTGAGAAAAATAATTGTAAAATCTGGTTTAACTTAAATACATGATAAATCGAGTGAATTTCAGCCTGTTTAAAGGCAGCTGGTCAGTTAACACGATCCTAATTCAAGGCAAAAAATCAAAATTCGAATGGGAGCCCAAGCTATGAAAAAAATTAAGAAAAAATGAGTAATAAACGGAATAAAAATTTTTAAAAATAACCAAAAATTAAAAGAATGGAGAGAATAACGAGACGCTTATTTTGGTAAACACACCGTCCATTTATGCCGATGTCACCAATAGATTGTGGTGATGGAAATGGTGGTGATGGGTTTTTTGGTAAGAGACCATACCTACGACAACGACGCAGGGAAAGGTCACCTTTACGGCCCCACAATAATACAACCACTAGTGGGAACGGTTTATTAACGGGACGAAAATCGCAAAAGGGGGACAACAGGGGGAGGTAGGGGGAAGAGGGTGTGAGAAGAACTGGAGTGGATCGGGGGGTAACACCAACGAAAATGGAATTTTATTGATTGGAATATTAGTTTCATGAGATGGAAATCTTGAAACCTATTCTGTTTGTGAAATCTTGGCTCTCTGAGAGGTTCCCGAAAAAATAGGGGAGCTGCCATATATCGCAATATTTATCATCATTCAGCAGATATGAGAAGGGATTTTCTGTAATTCTCATAAAGCGGAAGCTCTAGAATCCTGATATGTAGAAATGTTATCGAAAACTAAGAAAATCACTTTTTCCCTATAGTTTTCTTGGCTTTTATGGAATTTGGGAGCAATTGGTTCTCGGAGAGAATTATATCTATTTTTCAGAACTTGGAATGGTTCAAGAATTTTCAGTATTTATAGAATTTTCAGAAAAAAATATTTAAAAAAATATATAGAACCCAATATTTTTACTGTTAGCTTATTGGTAGTGGTTTAGAATTCGAAATAAGTTTTAAAGGCAGTGTGCCAGATAATTTTGAAGACAGATCATTGAAAAGTTCCATACTCTCTTTAAAATTAATGGTATATTCGCTTCATGAGCAACGCAATTTTGGCATTGGTGGAATCCAATAATTTTAATTTATCTGGGATAAACATCTGACATCCTGAAGTGATAACATTTTATGAACTTAGAACCTAAGAATGTAAGTTAATGATATATAGCGAGAAAATTCACATCTCTGGTCGATCTCTTATGAATAAGACAAAATGAGGTGTACATACTATGGGAGACGGATAAATACGTGTCCATGCAAGAACTATGCATGCAGTTGCCCTGGGAAGTGGAGTGTATGGATGATGGTCGCCAATTCATCGGAAAAGTGGGGTAGAGACAAGGCCCAGCCTTGGCCCTTTCCCTTTTCCCATCCGTTTTTCTCATTCTCTCTCTCGCTCACCCACAATTTTTTTCCAAAACGGCAATATGTATGGGGCACTCACATCCATCCCAACCAGAAGAGAACCAAACCAAACCAATTGTTTCCCTTCTCCCCTACTCCAATTCTGATCAAAACGATGAGAATTGAGGAAATATTGTATTGGGTCGAAGAGATTTAGATAGGAAAAGGATCCAAAGCCTAAGGCCAACCGGATGAATCTAGATGATCATAATGATGAAAAAAAACAGAAGAGAAACAAAAAAAGCCCCCCAACAGACCCATTTTATTCGTTCCTCATTTTCGCGTCAAACGAGAGTTAATAAATAGAGGCAAGTTCCGAGTGGGAAATATATATGAAATTTTGCGACCCAAACCATGGTAACCATTATATTATGAAGTAGAAGAAGAAAAAGAAGAAGAAGAAGAGGAAAAAAGGATATGCTGCGTTTTGTTGAGAAGCGAAAAAGTACAAATATATGTATATGAGGAAAAGTTTTTCGTAAAAAGAAAAGAAGTTGTGTGAGAGGGTTAATTGGCTTGCTCAGAACTTATTCCACGTTATTTTTCAGAGGATTCACATCGGTTTCACTATATGAGGAAGTTTGTTTATGAAAATTAGGTACCCATTTGATTACGAACTCGCCAAAAGTGCAACTGTAGTAAATAATGAGATACGAATACCGCCGTTTAATTCAATTTTCCCACGTATTTTATTTGCACATCTCGCTATGGGTTCCCTGAATTGACTGTTTCGCAGGTAGAACTGGGTTCGAAAGTTGCTCCTTCACTAGTGCATTCTCGGCAGATGAAGAATTTAACTATATATGTAAGAATGATTAGAAGCCTGTTGAAAGCGGTGCAAAGAGATATCCAAAAAATAGTTTCTCGGATCATCGCTTGACTACTGTAGTGTTTAGGAATTTCAAAGAACAAAAAATTAAAGGAGGACTTTACGGAGATAATAAATGTATCCTAAATGAAAATAGATTTCATTCTCATTCCAAATCTGTTTTTAAAAGTTTCTAAAACCGTCTAGAAGCCGAGAAAACGAGCTTAAAAACAATGGCCTAGAAAACGTTTCAACCTGGCCGAACTTTGTCCTATGAGCCTTTTTCGTGTTTCGTGAATAAATACATATGCAGAATACTTATGTATTAGTACTTTTTTAATGTTTTTTCATTTTGTTTTTGGATTTTTCATGCCTGCGGACTAGTTTTCGCCGGTGGCCCCTTTTTCTAGGCCATTGTTTTGTTGCGCGTTTTCTCGGCTTCTAGGTGGTTTTATAAAATTTTAAAAACAGATTTGGAATGAGTATGAAGTCTATTTTCATCCCAGACGTATTAGCTCCTTGAAGTCCTCCTTTAACAAAAACATCATTTGATCAATAATAATACTATGTTAACTCATATGCTTAATGTTCTAAGTTTGAATAGAATTCCATATTTGTAAGTACCGTCGGAAATTATGCGTACTAAGCGACATCCATTAAATTGTAGATTAATATACCTTTACATATGATGTTTTTAAATCTCGGAGAGGTTTTATCAAAACCCAGTTTGTTCAGTAGAGCGCGTTTGGAATCTGTTTGTTTCAGTACAACATTCAAACGCGACGCGTCACAATAATTGAGCATTTTTAAGTGAGAGAATTTATCTTGACATTAAAAGGAAAACTACGCTCACCGAAAAAGTTCACCTTCAATTTTGCTAATTTGCACCTTGCCATAATAATTGATACCCAAATTTGGACAAGAATTTTCTCGAAATAGATTTTTGAACAATAATAAGAACCCAAAAAGAAATAGCGTTGTTGGAATTGAGCGCGTGTTTATCGTGAATTTTGCTTATCCCCGTAAACTATACATGTATTTATTACGTTCTCAGTTTGCAACAAAAAAAAAATGAAAGTTCACACAACCAAAAACTCAAAATCACAAAAAAATCGTCTCGTAATAATATGCACTTTTGGGGTGAGCCGAGAAAAACAAAAAACGAAATTGAGCTGTAAAAAATTCTAAGGCGGAAAAATGTTGGTGAATAGTGAACAACATTCGAGACACAAAAAAAACGAAGAAAAAAAAAATTGTATTTAGTCTTATTGCACATTGATGAGGATATGAAAAACAAAATTTTTTATGAAAGAAAGGGTATTATTAAGCAAATGGGGGGGGGGGGATTTTTTGTATAAAATATGCACATTTTTTTGTGGTTTCAACTACATTTTATGTACTGATCTTGATGGAACAATTCGAGAGGTCATTGTACCAAATGCATCACGGAACGTATCACTCCAACCCTGAAAATAATATACGCTTTAAAATTAATATCTTTAAACTTAAAATGTTGAATGTTAATTTCTTGGAGGAATTTCATGCTTTACCACTTTGGAAATATATTGACGAAGAAATCATGGTGATTAATTATGAGGTTAGTAAAATTTGTGTGTCATTAGGATATATTAATGAAACATAAAGTTGCGGACTATCGTTTTTTTGCGTCGTCTTCCAACAATCCTTGCGTTCATTTATAGAACTACAATATTTACTCATATTTATTACTTATAAAAGGTCAACATTTTAGTATCAGTTAATAAATATTATCAAGGGAAAGATAAAAACTAAAAACCTTGCCGTGAAAAGACGCACTTGGTGGTGGTCCATGATGAATCGATGATGTTCCCGACGGATGACGACTCGAATGAGCATCCAACACCTTTTGATATCTTAATTTACAAGCCGCTTCAATTGTCTTCGCCATTGCTGCTGCACTTGGTTCAACGTGGAATACATAGCACATGAAGTTTTCCGATGATGTTTGCATGATAAATGCACAGTGTCTGAAAATATTATTCTATATTAAGGTTGTATTCCAAGATTCTTACTTCACATCTCTTCCAATTCCAAGGAATGACAAGTATCTAACCCGACACTCTGCAATCTGTTGCCCATTCACTTCCACAATTGCAATTGTCGATGGAGCAATCGAGACATCAGCCATTATCCATCTCTCTGGTCGAACTTGTGATACTAATCGATCCACAGCCTCATTCAAAATTTCAATTCCGGTGGCTTTTGGCACTTGAGTCACTCCCAAAAAGTGGCATCTGATTACTTTTCTTGGTTCGTCGATTGGTGTTGACAAGCCTTCAGCTGAAATGAGACCAATTGCACACATTTCAAAATTTTTAACATGTTTGGTCACTTAAGACACTTTTCCCTCCAAAAATTTGAATTTTCTGTTCGATAAATGAAATTTTTTGAAAAGTTCCATATTTTTTTAGACGAGAGATAATAACTCTACTAAAATCTAGTAAATTAAAGAAATTCTGAAAACTAACTCACTTCTAACAATTCTCTTTTCTCCCGATTCAATCGCATGAAGACTCGATGGTCTTCTATGAATCATCAATCGTTTACAAATGTCTCGAAGAGTGTTCGCAATTGTTTTCGCAGCCGTATCACATCGGAAAACGTGGCACATGAAACGACGAGTATTCCTGTCGCGTGCAACATATGCGAAGTCTCTGAAATTAATTTATTCAAAAATGTTTATGAATAATCTGAAAGTTTGTGCAAAAAAATAAGCTAAAGATGTAGAAAAAAGCATGTATATTCGTGCTGCTGCGTGGGAGTTGTATCGACTTTTTTTTGGGAAATTTAAAGGCATTTTCATGCTGTAACAGAGAGATGAAAGATACACTTTAACAACAGCTAAAACTTACCGATCTCTAAAATATGGTAGTTTTATAACAAACATTTATTTGATTATTTTAAGCCTTTATAAAATTACCTTCCATTGTCCCTTCCGACTCCCCAAACACGAATCGCTTGAATTCTTTCCGAATGAATTACATTCATAGTGTCTGGATCAATCAAAGTCAATTCATTGTCATCCAATTCCATGATAAGCTCGCGACCCTAAAGGTTTATAATGATTTTCAAAAATCTTGCAATGCAGAATAAACTTACATCTCCCCATTTGCTCACATTATCAATAACATCATTTCTGCCGGTCGAAAGGTCAACAATCGCTCGATTAACCGCTCTCGAGCTTTTTTCAGCTGTTAGCTCGTCTTCCGATATTTCAGTCCAACCGAGGGAGCGAACAGCAAATCTAATTGGCTGCAAATATATAATTTTTGAAAGGGTTTCATAAAGATATTCATTTATTGAAAAAACGGTGAGAGTTCGATTTTCTGCCTCATTTTTCAGTATTTAAAACTGATGAAACACAATTTTTAATGTACATATTTCGAAAATGAATAAAAATTTAGAATATGATAGCCGCTGAATTTTACAGCTTGCAGAGCGAACAAATAACGCAAAATTATCTTAAAGCCGGTGTATCACATGATTTTTTGATAATAGAAACGCATACTTTTTAAAAATAGATAAAATACATACCTTATGATAACCATCCACATCAACAGCATCACCTTCCGCAAATCCTTCACTCATTTCGTCTTGTTCAATTCTTCTTTTAGTTGTTGTCTGCTTAAAAGCATGTTCTTCAATGACTGGTTGCTGTGGAGGCAGCTGAATTATTTGTGTCGGTGGCCCATCGGCTTGCGTCTCTCGGTTCTGCAAGAATAATATTTATTTTAGAATAGTTTCTCAAGTAAGTATTTCTTTTTAAAAAATAACACATAACAATCAAGCAAGCAAACAACAAAAAAAACAAACACTCGTGGTGACGGAATAAATTGGTGGTGGTGGTGGCGGGGAAGGGCTTCGAGCAGGTGTAACATCACGCTGAAAACGTGCAAGACTTTCAAAAAATGGAAAATACTTGTAAAAATACGTACCACTGGTGGTGGTGGTTGTCTTTGAATTGTTCCGCTATCTACATGCCAGTAGTATGAATAACCTTGCGGATCTTGGTGTTTTTCCCATCCTGGTGGCAAATCTCTTGGATCTTCTTCCTCTTCATACATCGGTGGCGGTGGTGGGAGTGGATTGATTCGTTGTGGACGACTGTATTGGTTTTCGAAAATTATTCCGCTGTCATGTGATTCTGGTGAGAGTACGGCGTCGGTTACCTACAAAAAGGTTTTTTTTGAATTTAAATTTTCTATGTAGCCTTACTTTTCGAATTTTAAAGAAAAATCTTATTTGAACTATAATAGAAGTGTTCACTTTGTCATTAATCAATATATTACATTGATCTATTAAAATCAGAAGAACATACAGCAATTAATGTGAAAAATGTTTAGATCTGTTTTATTTCAATTGTCTTAGCTAACAAAATTGAGTAAGTACCAAAAAATATGCTCAAACGTGACTTCTTTTATATTTAAAAATTATTATTTGTTTAAAAGTTAAAAAAGTTCAATTACTATTCTTTAGAATATTTTAGTTATTTTTTATTAATTCAAAAAAGTCTAAGACGCACCTCTTCCTCATCAATTACATAATCAGTTGGCGGTGGATGTCTCGGCGGCGACTCAGCTTCCCTGCGAGCCTGATCAAGTTGCCAATAAAACGAATAAGGATCACGATGTTCAGTCATAATTGTAGTATCACCAATATGTCGAACGCGGACACCATCTCCCTCCCCACGCGAGATTGCGCCATCTCTACTCGCTTGATCGATTGCGGCCAGTGATTGACGGAAATCGGTGGCTAAACGCGATATATTGATTTTTTCCATTAAAAAAATTCTTACAAGAATAATCAACGGCCATGTTTCTTCGACGTTCCTGTTCTCTGTGACCTTTATTCCCCCTGGCCGATGATGAATAACCACGAGAGTCGTAGTGTTGGTTTACAAGTCTTTTGACGCCGTTTTCGATTATATATTCACGGCTTTCTTCTTCTTCGTACGCCTCTTTGTAACCACTGTACTCTTCGTGTTCTTCCTGCAAAAATTATTTTTCTCTTTTTATTGATTTAAATATAAATTTTCAAAATAATTATGTGAAAAAAAAAGAAAATAAAAATGTGCTCGTAAATCGACACACATTTGGTTTTCTAGGTCATAACTGCGAAAGTTCGTCCATTCTTCATAAATCATGTGCATTCTGTTTTTTTTTCAGAATTTGTACACTATTAAATTTCGTTTATTCAAATTACCATTTATTTTTTTTTCATTCCATCAGAAATGCACTTTTTCTCAACAAACGTCAAGTTTATCGCGAATCTTAACAAAAAAATGAGGAAAAAAAAGCAAATAATCTCAAAAATAAACACGCACTCACTTCAGTAACTTTTTTTCACACAAATAAAAAAGAAAAAGTTGAAGTTCTTCTCTTCAAGTTACTCTAAAGAAAACTTAAAGCCCTAGAGGATAAGTGGAGAAAACACTGGATAAATGAAGAGATTTGTTTGTTGGGTATTTAAAGAAAACTTAAAGAGAGTCTAGCAGTCTGAAAATGCTTAAAATTAGAAAAAAAAATGGTATTTTACTTAATTATAATGTTTCTAAAATAATTAAATTAGAATCACTAACATCCCGTCTTCAAACAAACATTCGCAATTTCTTGTAAATCCGAAAAGCTTCCCACGAAACATGAGCCTTTTCGAATAAGAAAGAAGAAAAAGAAGAAGTAAACGTTGTTCGGCAATTTTCGCAGCGGAAAAAATAAGAAAAAAACCACATAAAAACTTAAACGGGTTGAAGCTGTGATGGTGGTGCTCCTTTCCCTTGAAAATGATGGCGCCTTCTAGAAAAAAATTGGGGGAAAAGAACGGAGGGACTATGGGGGGAAACCAAACCAAAAACGAATGCTCTAGCAGAACGTGATTAATTGGAATCGGAGTGTCGGGAGAAAAGAAAAGAACGCTGGTTTTTTCTTATTATTATAGCTTGCGCTTTCTGCAATGACTTTTTTTTGGTTCGGAAAGTTGCTACATTTCTAATGAGTGTTCATTTCAGCATTTTTGATTCAAATTTCTGCAAAAACCACGCAACTGCTAGTTTAAAGGACAGCTTTGCGGAGATAATAAATGTATCTTAAATGAAAGTAGACTTCATTCTAATTCCAAATCTGTTTTTAAAATGTTCTAAAACCACCTGGAAGCCGAGAAAATGAGCTTCAAAACAGTGGCCTAGAAAAAGGGGCTACCTGTTTTGAAACGCGTTTTCTCGGCATCTAGGTGGTTTTAGAAAATTTTAAAAACAGATTTGGAATGAGAATGAAGTCTATTTTCATCCCAGATGCATTTATTAGCTCCGTAAAGCACTCCTTTAAAATTACGAGCAAAACTTACCTAAAAATAATGGAACTTGAAACGCGAAGTTTTGATGAAAATGAGAGACAGAATTCATATATTGTCAGATTTATAAGATACGAGAGCTTATAGACAAAACAATTTAAAAAAATGAAATTCCTTATTTTTAGTCCCAAAAAGATAGTTTCAATCTAATTCACTCTTCTAAAATCCCATTTTTAGGTGTTGCTTCAAAAAAGAAGCATAAAAACAATTAGTTGTCTTTCTTCCAAAAAAGAATTAGAACTAAAATCGTTAAGCCTCTCACCCTTTCACACTATCTCTCCATTTTTTCGGAGCCCATAAACTTTAAATTGAATTTGTTGGTAAGAAAAACACACAACGTTTTTTTTCGTCCAATTTGCAAAGACAACAGATTTCTTCATGGCTTAAAAAGAAACAGACCAAAACGTACCTCCAAGACTGGAAAAAGTTCATATTTTGTTTTTAAATATCTAGATCTAGATGACGGTCGAATCATGATCGATTCCTTTTCCAAAAATGGAAGAAAAACTTTTCCACCCTTATTCACATACTATTTGTTCCCTTCCATTGCACAGTTTTTTTGGCTCACTTTCACAGTGTATTGTCGTTTGACAAAAAAATTTTTCGTTGCAACACAATAAGCAAATAGAGCAAAAGAGAAGGTGTATGCCTTTCCGCGCGGAAAAAAAGAAAACATTTTTGTCAAAATACATAGACACCCGATGTTATTGCACTCGAGTTTCGAAAAACAAAGTGTGCCATTCGAAAGATTTTATTGAGAAAATTGGAACTGTACGATATGGATTTTGAGTTTTCAATGCTATTTAAATGGTTTCTAACAGAGAGTTTAAAACTTGCGAAGTTTTAAATGAAGTTTATCTAAAGAAATTTATTGGAATGTATTTGATACCTTAATGGTAGAATAACCTGTTAATTTAGGGAGAAATACTTGGAATCCACTGAAAAATTTCAACTTCTTTAAGATATAACCCAAAAGTTCAACAATCTTTAAAGGAGGGCTTTACGGAGATAATGAATGGATCTGGGATGAAAATAGACTTCATACTCATTCCAAATCTGTTTTTAAAATTTTCTAAAACCACCTAGAAGCCGAGAAAACGCGCCTCAAAACAATGACCTAGAAAAAGTGGCCACCGGCGAAAACTAGTCCGCAGGCATGAGAAATCCAAAAAAAAGTGAAAACACATAAAAAGGACTATTATAAGCGTTCTGCATAACTATTTATTAAAGAAAAAAAGCTCATAGGAAAAAGTTCGGCCGGGTGAAAACTATTTCTAAGCCATTGTTTTGAGGCGCGTTTTCTAAGCTTCTAGGTGGTTTTAGAAAATTTTAAAAACAGATTTGGAATGAGAATGAAGTCTATTTTCAGTTAAGGTACATTTATTATCTCCGTAAAGCCCTTAAGATATAACCCAAAAGTTCAACAATTTTACTTTAAAAGGCTCCACTGTAAAAAGTTTAATAGTATAAAAGTTTGTGATAAAGAGAAAAAAACTGAGAAATCTATGGACTTAGTAATGAAACGCCAGAAAAAAAGAAAAATCTTTAGGCGGTTATATATATCTTGATAATAACGGTTACTCTTTGAACGAGGGTTTACAAATATGAACTTGGTTCATATATAAGCTGTATGACCGTAATTATCATGGGAAATGTAAACTTTGAAAGCTCATGACTTACTACAATACTATGAAAAGGCTCAGAATAATTTAGGTTTTCAAACCACCAAAACCTAAAAATGAATTCAAAAGACGATAGCTCCAACAAAAAAAAACGAGCAGAAAAAGTATAAAAACTCTCCTACTACTATCTAATCCAACCCATAAAAATTTAGAGAGAGAGGTGGAGCTCCTTTCTTTTCGGCTTAGAGAACGTTGCGATCCAAGTGAAAAAAGAATGCTTCTTCTTTTTCTCAAGTGGGAAAAAGCTCTTTCTTGAAGCACCATCCCAAACACATTCATCTTTTTGGTGGCGCGCGACCCCCACGAGTATTACTTGTATTGCCAATCGAGAACTGGTTTCTTTATATTAAAAGAAGTTGGAAGTTTTTTTTTTCTTAGATTTCAAGTATGAGTTCAAGATGTTATTTGAGTTCTATGATGTTCGTAATGCATGAGAGATATGTATTTTTAGCAGAAAAAATTATCATTATTGTTTGAAATGAAGAAAAAAATCTGAAATTAATGCATTTCATGTTGACTTTATTTTTATGCTCAAAAGAAAAAATACCAAGAACTCAAATTACAAAAAAAGCTCTTTGATCGGTATTAGTTTCCAATTAAATGTTTTACTGAGATTTTAAAGGCAGCTAGCCAGTTATAAATAACACGATCCAAATTCAAGGCAAAAAATCAAAATTCGAATGGGAGCCTAGGTGGTCCAAAGAACAATACCAATGTGTAGCCACATTCAAATAATTGTGTTTCGCGCCAATTCCCACCGCGTTGCACGGATACGCGCGCATTCAAATTTTGATTTTTTCAACTTTGAACCGCTGCAATGACACTTGTATTTATCGGTGTAATTTGCCATAAATTGCATTGTACTACTGAGAGAAAGCTCTAATTTTTGAAATTGAAATCTGGCAGGGTCAAATTAACTGATCCACTGTCTTTAATAACAGAATGTATAAATATATTATTAAATTTCATTTTTTATTTTCTTGATTGTTCATGTAAAACCGCCCGATATTTCAAAAAGCTAACCTCCATTCTGTCATCGGTCACAAAGTTCATAACTGCAGAGTCTGATCCTTGGCTTTGAATTCTTTGGAGTCGTTGTTCGTCGGCTTCAGAGAAACGGCGATTGTCGGATCTGAAACACATTCCGTAGGTTGAATTAAAAAGTTCCCTTCAAATTTTTCATGTTCGGTTTCGTTTTTAAGTACAGTTTTAAAGAAAATAAATGAAGAAAAACATGTTGCCGAGTTTCAAAGAACCCGTGGTTTTTCGAAAGATATTTTAATATTTAACGTTAAAGAGAGTATCCCATTCGATTTCTTTTCTCGGAATTCGATTGATAGCAAAGGAACATAGTCATTTATTGTAACCCTATCAGTATTCAGTAGTAAAAATTAGAGATCTCCCGCGATAGTCCAATGCAATTTACGTGTAATCTATGGAATTCAGATAAAATATTGTAAATGAGAGTAAATAAATTATAGCATCGGTTACAAGAAAAAGAATATCAAGATTTCTTCTGCAAATTTGATGCAGAATTCAATGACATTGAAATATTTGAAAATTAGATCCTATGGATGTTCTAATAACTATTCTAAAATATTTTCAAAATCACTATTTTCAAAGATTTAAAAAAATTAGTCGCACAGAGCGAAAAGCTCGCATTATGTAGAAAAAAACTGTATTTAAAGGCAGTGTGTCAGTTAATTTGACCTTACCTATTTTCAATTTCAAAAATTAGAGCTTTCTCTCAATAGAAAAATGCAATAAAATATCGATTAATAAACGTCTAATAGTCCAAAGTTGCAAAAATCAAAATTTGAATGAGCGCCGGATCGTGTAACGCGGTCGGAATTGGCGCGAAGCACAATTATTTGAATATGGCCACATAGTGGTATTGTTTTCTCGACCACGTAGGCTCTCATTCGAATTTTGATTTTTCGCCTTGAATTTGGGTCGTATTAACTGACAAGCTGCCTTTAAAAAATAGGAAACGCATGATCAAATTTCTTAGGCATTATCACACACATAAATTCACACAAATAAATGATTTCAACCGGAGTCTTTCTTCTCTCCATATTTCCCTCAAAAAGGGAAGAAAAAACAAGTCAAACACACCTATGTTTATCGACATCGATTCGCACACGCGGTGGTCCACTACTACCTCCATCGCCCATTTTTTGCTGTGAAGTTGATTTTCCCTCTTGATTCGATTTCTAGTGGTTTATCTTTAGAAGATTGTTCAGAGCTAGAACAAGAAAAAAACAACAACGAAATGCTTGGACGAGATGAAGCTCGAAAAAATGTGTCTTTTGGAAACTGTTTGTCTTTGTGTGCTTCTGCTCTTAACCCCTTCCTCTCATTTTGACTCATTTTCTCAAGGCGTGTCTGCAAATATGCACAATATCGTACGGAAGAGAGACGACACATCAAATTTCGCGATGTTTGTTGAAAAAAATTGAGAATAGAACAACGGCGGAATTGGCACGGGAGAAGGCAACATGTTGTTTTTTCTAATTGTTTGTATATTGAAATAGACCTTTCAAGTCGGTTAATTTTTTGATTGTCCAGAGTCGGGAGTAATTACAACCCTAATTAAAACAAAATAGATCCGGAATAACGCTATCAAGGAAAAACAAAAAACCATTTTGTAAATGGTCTTCAGACATAATTTGTCAGGTTTGAAATCTCTTTTTTGCAAACATTTCTTCTAGATCTCAAAATCTTAGTTTATCAATAATTACCGTTAATTTTTGATCGAGCAAACAAAAAACTTTCTCGCGTAAGTTTTAATTACCGCCAACTTAAACCGGAACGTGGAGCTCATCTCTTTGTGTGCATTCAAAAAACAAATATTGGGCGAGGTTACATGATTTTTTTGAAACTTTCACAAGTGTTATGGCATTGAAAGAAAAGAAAAGTAATCTTGTTGTACTCAGTAACTTATTTCAGATATTTCGAAAATTCCGAAAGTGTCCAATAGGATGTTTTTATTGGAACTTCATAAAGGCGTTGGGGATTTCGATAGAAAGACGAATTTTTCACAATTATATCCATATGGGGTAAAAATAAATGGCACGTGTCTGTAAGAGTTATTTTAGGGTTAAATTAAGGGTTATTTTACGGTTACACTATCGTTATTTTAGAGTCAAATTAGAGAAAAAATGGAAAACGTTGTTCATTTAATAATTTTACGTGAAATGTTGGAATTTTAATTATTATGTAATAATAATTGGGGGTATCAAAAAACAAATATTGGGGCGAGGTTACATGATTTTTTTTGAAACTTTCACAAGTGTTATGGCATTGAAAGAAAAGAAAAGTAATCTTGTTGTACTCAGTAACTTATTTCAGATATTTCGAAAATCTCTTTCCTTTCAACGTAAGTCGCAATTTCAAAAATTTATGTAAATTTCGTATTCTTGGCTTATAACTCGGCCCAAATTCTTCAGGTTGTAAAAACGAAAGTCTGTTTTTATGCTAGTCAATGTACTGATCTTGAAATTCAATTTTGTTGTGGATTTAGGCACTCAGATTCAGTTTTCGACTTGATTTCAAGCATTCAGACATTAAAATTCGTAATCAGAACAATCGAAACCCCCGTGAAACATATTTTTAAAATTAAAAAATGTCTTTCAGACCTGAAAATTTTTAATAATCAAGTGTGTAGTGTGCAATCGCGCTCCACCGAACACTGTTTTTGAACTCACCCGGCAGCGGAAAACTTTTCCGTAAAGTCAGAACAACTTTTGCGCGTCTAAACTACAATGCTACGGTAGTACGCACTTTTTATAAAATGTACCCCTACCGGGATCGAACCCATGGCCTTGCGCACAGCACACAAAAGGCATAACCACTACACCACCAAGCTACTTGTGAACACCGGTGTAAATGACGCTTATGTGTGTGGGCCCACGGCAATTTGTGCGCGCGCAAAAGTTGTTCTGACTTTACGGAAGAGTCAGCGGAAAAACATGAAATTGCGTTTCCGTCTCTAACCACACTATCTCACTCTTTTTTTTTCGAAAAGGCGCCAACATCGATTGATTTTCTTGTTTCTCCTCCTTTTTTTTTCGAATTTTTCGCGTTTTTGTGGCTTTTTTGAAGCTTTGTGCTGAAATTAGGACAGATAATTTGTTTTAAACTGTTTTTTAATGTTTTCTTTTATTATTTGAGGGTGAGAAAGCGGAATAGAAGTATTTCAAAGAACAATGAACATAAATTGAATGTTTTTTCGAAATTTTGTGAATTTTATTTGAAAAAAAAACTGTTCATTGCTCTCATGAAAGCGAATAAATCGGAAGCCGTTCCTAAAAAGATTTATTAAGAAAATGCAGGTCAACCTTTGCTTTTTTTCTCACGCGATGGAAATTTTGAAAAAAGCCGGTTAAGATGTCATTTTTAGGGTTTTTATGAGAAATTTTAGTTCCTCAAACTTTGCTGAATCTCATTATTATATTCGTACTTGCATTTTTGTTATTTTATCTTAATTTTTTCCTGTTTCTCCGAAAAATTAGAAAATTTAAATTTTCAGTGGCAAGCAACGCGAGCAACACCAACGTTAACAAACGGCGATTGGACTTCAGTAAATATTCGTTAGTTAATATTTAAATTTATTTCCAAAACCAGTAGGGCTAAAAATACTCCCTACGAAATTAGATAACCGTGCGGAGACTGTGAGATCTAGGCAAAATTTCCCCCTACTTTCAATGCTAAGGTTCCTTCTCATCTTGGTGAGAAGGAGACAGATTAAGTGCAGAGTCGGCAAGTAAAGTCCCAGGTGTCCGTGACAAGCTCGGGGTAGGATGAGCGCTCGGAGGAGCCCGACGCCAAAACGCTGACGTATCACTGCCGTGGGCGTACAGATGAGGCAACCCCATGTGGGCGGTACCGAAATTCAAGGCAGAGACGGGGGTTTCCCGGCGAATTCCATAGCCTGGGTCGGAGGCAGCACGCAGACTATAAACCTAGGTTTCCGGGTAATAATGTCCTCTTCTTTCTCCAAACAACCGTTCTAGTTTTGTTTGGGGTATTTTGGCCAAATTTGGAAAGAAATAATTGTTTAAAAACTCAAATAATTTGAAAATTTTCCATCTGACAAATCAATCGAAATGGACAATGGACGAAGCTGTTGAGGAGCGACGCACGATGACGGACAACAGCTGAATACAATTTGTTTGGAATTGCAAATCCTTGACGTTCAATCAATTTTCGTATTTTCAGTCATGTCCGAAAACCAAGCAAACCAGCAACAAGGACAGACAATCTACAAAATGGGCAAACATGCTGAAAGAAGGGTTTTACAACGCAAAACGAAGTTTATGAATTAATATTTTCAAATTTAAGTTTTCCTTGGAACCAACCATTTGGTGGCCGAAGCCGGATGTTGGATTGATCTCAAATCGATGAAACATGGATTGTTGCGGAATGCCGAGTTTGTTTTGAAGCACAATACCTTGATTTTCAAGCAGTTTTTCATTTACAGTCGTACCGAAGTTTGGAAAACGGCATCCATATTGTTCAACATCCCAACAACAACGACAAACGCCCCGTAACTCATTTCAAAATGATTGATTAACAACTTAAATTGGACTGGATTGATTGAACGACCGTCCAGACGGCAAGATCATCGGAATCTGGTGGCAAGTGACATTATGATGAACAATGGTAAATGTTGGAAATGTTGATGAAAAATCGATGGCTGGCGTTCACATTCCCAGTATGTTTCGAAGCTCAAAACTTTGATTTTCAATAAATCCTTCATTTTCAGTATTACCGAAGTTTCAACAAGCTCAACGACATTCCAAAGTGCTCAACAATCCAACAAGAACAAGTGGCATTAGGATGTTGTTGGACGTTAAATTGGCTTCGAATTGGTGAAACATGATGGCTGCTGAATTGCTGAATATTGGATGTTTGTTTGGAAGCCCAATACTTTTATTTATTATCAACTTTTCGTTTTCAGCTGTACAAGTATTCCAACAAGCTCAACGACAGTACAAGGTTCTCAACATTCCAATAACAACAACGACAAACTTCCGACAACACCTCATTAATTGGACAAATGCACAAAATTGATTGGATTGATTGTGGGGTCTTCGAGAGCTGTGGAATCGGCTTGCGACATTAATAAGGTACTGTTCGGGGTTGACGTCTTTGAGCCTACAGACCGGCCCGAATCAGGCGCCAATGGGCTTTGGATTGTGCTTATTGAAACTCGTATGACAAGAATAAAATTTATTGACTTTCCCTACAAATTTCATGAATCTTGTGCCACCTGAGACCCTAGAAGTCCTGGGATCTGGGCCGAATAGAAGGCCCGAAAACTAACTTTGAAAAAATTCGTTAAAGTATCTGAAAAGCTATATTCTTTAGAATTTCAAAAGTTCTTAATTTATTAGACAAATTCTGTAAATTTCAGGGCTACTTCGGACTATCATTGTTCAAATGGCAAAGCTTGTCATGATCCAGCTGCTTTGAGTGACAGTGACCAACATTTTCGGGGATGCTGGCGAAAGATGGGAAATGTTATTTTACTTATTGGAAAAGTGCGAATTTTGTGAATGAAATGTTGAAATCGACGATGACCAGTTGAGAGTTGATTCGGTAAAGGTGAGCGTTTTTTTATATTTTGAATTTTGCAAAAAAAATCGAATAAGAATTGTTAATTTTTCCCTGAAAATCTATTCGACTCTGAATGTGGAGTTTGAACGAGCAAACCAATCGAAGTCGAAAAAATGAGAAAAAAAGTGCATAACCTTAAAAATTCAATTTGGGTTTCTAATTCATATCAGGAAAAAAAAACATAGGATGACGGTAACCAAGAGTTCGTTTCGGTTGAGCGTACTTGTCTCAAATGCAAAATTTGTCGCAATCTGTCATCATTTTCATTTGAAATTTAGTTGTTTGGGAGGTTTCTGCAAGTACGCTCTGCCTAAACGAACACTTGGCCTGTTCTCAAAATGTGTAAGTTTTCTTTTTATGGCTTAGAAACCAAAACGGAATTTCTTCGACCGTGCCTATATTAAATTTTTACCGGCTTCGTTGTCCATTGCAAACAATTTTTCCTGTTTAAATCGAAAATTTTATTTTTATTTTTTCAGATTCTTCCATCAATTCGGAAAACTAAAGCGGCATACGATCACTGAAGTAGATGTTTCCAACCTTCGCAACAAAATTGCTGGTGAAGAAGTGAAGGTGCTGAACCATTGATAACTAATTTATTGTTTTTATTTATTTTTCGTTTTTAGTGTTGAGAAGCTTCCAGCAGTAGGTATTCTAGAAGTCAATGGGGATTGGAACACTCTTCTCTATAAAAGATGAAGAGAATGTTCCATTCTCCAGTTCATTCCAGAATTCCTCTGTTAAAAATATTAATAAAGTTGAGAAAGGAAGCTTCTCAACGCCGTTACCCATTCCAGTATGTCAGCAAATTGGTCAGGTCCGGAACTGACCAATCACTGGCGAAACTGGAAAATGGGTTCCAGAGAGTTTGGGAGTGGAACTTTTAAAAGCTTCCGAGTTTTGTGATTTTCATCAGTTAATGTCTGGAACCAGTGGGTTCAATTATGAACTCAGTTGGTCCTGGTTACGGATGGATCCGAAAACAAGTGTAGAAGGTCCTTTCACCTGTTTGGTTTCATTGTTCATTCTGTTCTGATCCTCTCGCAAGTGCGATGCTTGTCGTTTGTGCCAGGGAGTACCCGGAAAATTCGAGTTCATGTTGAAATAGAAAATTGTGTTCCCTCAGCTATCTAAATTGTAATCCCATCCGTCCTCCACAAGTTTTTCCAATTATGATCATTGCTGTGGATGGAGAAAGCAAGTATAGAATGCCCACTTTCAGGTTTTCAAATGTTCTTCTGTTCGGTATGATATTGTTCGACGATATTTTGATTATTTGGCTCACAAAAATGATTGACAGCTTACCCTGATAGTGCTTGTCGCCTGCGTCCACGAGCAGTGCGGTTTACAGTTTGATACAGGAACATAAACTCGTTTTAACATTTTTTGAACTAAAAAAGTTAGGTACACGCTGCAGTACCGTAACAGTACCACCTGTGGATTTAATCTGCACCCCTCTACATTGGTACATATATTGTTTCCTCAAATATTCTTGTTCATTTTATCTGGTTTGGCTTGACCTGGAAATACAAACCAGATAAAAGCGATACCACAAAATCTCCATATTTTATAGTTTAGACCTAATGAAAAAAATCGGAAATTTTATAAGATTTGTTCAAACCGAGAAATTGTCGTGCTTAAAAAAAATTAACATTGTTTGGTGTTTTTGTAATGTTATCAAGATTCCCCCTCACAACAACAACTATATTTCTCTTGATTCGTACCCAAATCGTTAAAAAAAAGCTAGACAAAAAACGATTGGTTCTCTTTGAAAACCTAAACCGTTCAATCAAATTTCTTCAAAATGTGATCAGTGCTCGTTCGATTCACATGAAAGTCCATTCAAAGAATCAACCCCGACAAAAAAACTCTTATTCGTGGTACCGAATCTTAATTGAAGACAATTCGTTTTGACATTTTTGGTGTTTTTTTTCTTTATCAAAAGATAAACTTTGAATGCTTTTTTTCGTTTTGTACTTTCAAGCAAAACACAGAATTGTTCGAGAAATAGGTGAAAAATGAGTAATCTAATGGTTGACCATAATGACAATGCCGTGCACACTTCATAAGAGCACCCGCTGTGATCCGGAACAATTAAGTAAATTTGAGAACGCACATTTTTTATCCAATTTCTTAGTTCCGACCTTTTTTTCTATTACAGGAAAATTAGTAGTTAGTAGTCTTGGAATGAACCAAAAATGTGATCGCTTAATCTCCGCCCACCATTTTCTTGGGATTTATTGAAGAAACAGTACTGTTTCTGGTATTAGGTCGACTTGGTTGGTGAAAGGTGAGTGTTTTTTTAATCGTCTTTTTTCTGGAAAAATGTTATCCTAAATAAAAACTTGCAACATCGAAATGACCGATGTTGATGAAAATCAAGGATAATATGTCCTTGACACTTCATATTTTCATGTTTTGGGATAGGCAAATGTAATCCCATGTTTTGCGTAATTCACATGAATTTCTTTATTTTGTTTTAGTTTTTAAAATGTGTGTTTCATTGATAAAGTCTTTGAAATTTGAAATTATATAATACGACTAAAAAAAACACAAAATCTAAAATATCGCTAGTTTATTATTATTCCCCCAAAAAATAAAAATTTGGCACTGGTTCAAAAATATTTGTTATCTTGGTGCAAATGTAGGTGCAAACGTGTCAAACGTAGGCGTCCGGACAAATGTGAGAATGGTTATTGTTTTAGGTGCATCGGTGCCATTACCTTTGCAAAAAGGACACACTAACCATCTTTATCTTTTGAGACATTCTTTTGAATAACTACTTTCGAGTTTTTATTTTTATTTTGCGGAATTATTCTTTTAAAATTTAAATAACCTTACTATAATTTTGCATATGTTTCTAATATTTCAGAATAGGTTTTTTTTTTCAATTAACTTTGTTTCAGCGAACTTCTTCAGCGAAATCCGCGTTAAAGACGGTTAGTCATTTCCTGTTACCGTTGACGTACATTTATTAGCTAAATTTATAAAAACAGGTAAAGCCTTAATTTACTTTATGAGTAAGCTTCTCGCATTAGTTCTGAATCCCTTCTGTTCATCTTCTGTTCAACCGTTTGATACGGTTGTAAATGTTGCGAAAAAAAAGTTGTTTTAATTGGAACGACAATTAGGAAAAGCGTATTAATAAAGTAGATTACTCAAATAGTTATTTTATAAATGAAAATTTTAAATTAAGAAGTTGCACCTTCTCTGTAAAGTGCTTTTTTGGAGTTTTCATCATTTAATACGTACAAAAATATAAAATTTAAAAAAATTTTAAAAATGCATTTGTGTACTCGGCTCTATAGGAGTTTGAACTGGCGGTGGAGCGAGTCGGACTTTAGGCTTCCCACCACTTCAATTTTATCGCATTCACATGAATAGAATTTTTTCAATTTTTCTGCTTTTATATGATTTTTGTAATGGGGAAGAAAACGAGTATAAAACCACAAAATAGGAAAGTAATACTTTAAATTCTGAAATTCTCTTTCGATCAAATAAATCAAAATTTTTAAGACTTTTGAACGAAATAATCAATCATTTTTCTCCTTCATCCATAGTCAAAACAACCCAGCAAAAAACCCGCATGCCATATCAATACGTCATAAAAAGTCTACCAGGGTTTTTTTTGCGAAATCTCAATCTTATCAGAACAATTTGTAAGGTAGAAAAAAGAATAAAAAGGCGGTGTTAAAGTGATAAGTGGTATATGAATGATAGTACGGTATTTAGATAATATTACTTAAGAGTCGGTTTTCATTTACTTTTTCATTTGTTCTAATGGAAAATTCATCAAACATTCCCTATATTCTTGAGGAATCTTCGAGAAAACCGAGAAGGTAGACTTTCAGATGTTTTTATTTGTCTATAAAACTGGTTTTAAAGAGACGAGATATTTATTTTTTATAGGATAATTATTAAAACTTTCAGATTCTGGATGGAACTCACACCTCGTCGACACGAACTTCTATCGACTTATCTTTTGGGTATTGGAACGCTATTTTTATATACGGGGTACTCTGCACAACAGTTTATTGGAGAGTCGGTGATACATTCAATTCACGAGAAAAGTCCAGAAGTCATTTCACAATATGCCGGATATTATGGGTAAGACCACATTTTTAAAAGTTGTTTTCTCTTTTAAACTAAAACAAATTTAGAGCGGCATTCCATCTTTCGGCATTTGCTGTATGTAGTTTGATCACTCCTTCACTTCAACACTTCATATCATCAAAATGGATTCTGACGATCGCTTCTGCTCTTTTTGCAGTTTATTATCTAGGATTCATTCAACTAAATAAATATTATTTCTATTTTTCCCAAGCGTTGATGGGAATTGGATATGCTCGTAAGTTAAAATATCACAGATTTGAAGAATTCATATACAATTTACAGTATACAACAACGGAGAGGGCCAATATCTATCGGAGCATTCAAGTAGAAGAACCATTGAATCAAACACTGGAATTGAGACAGCAGTTGGTCATGCAAGCATGTTTTTCGGTGGTATCGCTCTAATCATCCTATGCTTCTTCTTCTCGGGACCGAGTGACGGAGAAGCTATTGAATATTCCGATATTCAAATCTGGTAAATTTATAGCATAACATCAGGAGTAAAACGTGTTTCAGGTGGATATATGGGACAATGTTCATATTGAACATTTTCTCAATCATCGTTTTTGCATTTCTTCCAACCAAACAGTATGATTCAATTTCTTCCAAATCATCGAGTGTGGTCCCATCATTTGCAAAACAAATTAGTGAGTTTTAATGAGATAGAACATAAAAAAGTAAGAAAAAAGATCTGTTTGTATTTCATTTTTAGAATTTACGGTTTTCTAAATATTCTAAATATTTTTTCTCAATATCAAAAATACATATGGGTTTTTTGGAAACATCACTTAGGGAATTTTTCGCGGATCCGCCATTTCAATAGTAACTAGTTGAAATGGCGGATCCGCACATAGAAAGTGGCGGATACGCTTATTTTATATGCGCGCATCCGCAACAAATTCCCTGAGCAGTTCCTAATCTTGTCACTGAAAATATGAAGTATACACCTGCCCAGAATTCATAGCCTACATTTCAGAACAACTTCTCAAAGCCTTCAAATCCACAAACCTCATTCTTCTAATGCCATTCTTCTTCTTCCAAGGATTCGCCGTCTCTTTCCTGATGACCGTTTACCCAACAACTCTTTCGTTCACCTCAACCTTCCGCGCTGATATCTACATCATTGGAATCTATTCTCTTTCAATGGGAATCGCCGAAGCATTGGGTTGGTTATTTTACAATTCGTCGGTCAAATTATAGTGTTCTTTGTGTCCATTTTTCTTGAACTATCATCAATCATTTTGATTAATTAGGAACGTGAAATTGTTCAAGAGAATACACATATCTAATCAAATTAACAAGAATAATTGTTGTTTTTGCAGGTGGAATATTTTTTAGGCCATTGATCAAAAAGGCCGGCGAATATGGACTTTATTTGACGGTTGGAACGAATTTCGTCAGTTATGCCACAATTATTCTTCTTGGAACACTGTCTATTCCAAATTTAGCGACTTTTGGGCCGACAAATCAGGAACCATTGTTTTTTACACCAAGGTAAAGAAGAAAGAAGACGCACTTTGATTAAAAAAACAATTATTTCTTAATCGACATCATTGTTCATTTAATCATGAGAACGTGCTAAATATCAGTAAACAATCTTTAAAAATACATGTGTCATTTCAGCCGCTACGTCGTTTTCATCATCGGATTTCTAATTGGATTCTCTGACTTTTGTATCACAATGGCACGTGCTGTAATCTGCCAAGTTGCTGTTTCAGACTGCAGGATGCAAGTTTTCTCATTGTCAAAGCTGTACCAGGTGAGCTTAGAAAAATATAAAGGTTTTCTTGAGCATAGAACTAAAAAATATTTTTAAAAAACTATTAGTAAACTAAAATTTATTAGAGCTAGATTCAATAAAACCAACATTTTTTGAAACGAAAAAAAGCGGTAATGCTAGTTAGATGCGGCTTTTCTATTTTTTTTCACTACAACATGGCATTGCGAAAATATTTCTTCATATGACTTTAAATATCGCTAGAAAGATTAAAATGTAAACTGAAAATTGAACCACAATCTCGTTGGAAATAGTTTGAGCGCGCACGCTTAAAAACGACTGGATGAATAACTGTATTTTCTTTAAAAAACGCGTTAACTGAGTTTTCAAAAGCTATAATTGTATACAGACGTAGATTTAAATTTACGATTTTAATAACATCTTTTTTTCAGAGTGGCTCATCAGTTGTGGTCCTTCTTCTGACCCCATACATGACCATCTACACATGGATTGCCGTATTGGCATCATTTCTGTTCATCGGGACTGCTGGCTTCATCGCAGTGATTAGAAGAACCGCCAGCATTCGACAGAAAAGTTCAATCAGTCCATCGTCACAAGCTCAACTCGCCGACAAAATCTAATTCAATTTTCTATCTTTTTTTCTGAACTGCCAAATTATGTAGATAGACGAAGTGATGTAGTTCACGAGATTATGATCTCTTTATATAATTAAACTTCACATATGCATGAATTCAACATGAACTAATCACATCACAATTATTGTTGTTTTTCGGGTTTTTTCTCGAAGAGAAGCAAAAATAAAGTATATATTGAAAATTATGAAATTGAACAAACTGATGTGCTTCTGCTTTGATCTGCGCGGCGGACGGTCACTGGTTCGGCACCCTGGAAAAATTTTAAAAAAAAGTGTAATTAAAGAACTGAACCAATTACTAAAAAACAAATGACAATTGGTATCCTTATTTATGCACATCAAACAATGATGTGTAAAACATTTTAAAAGATCTCAAAATTCACACGCATGAAATAACAGTAATGCTTCAGTAATCTCTTCTAACTCCACATGAACATTTACAAAAGTTTTTAATAATTCTACCCACCCTTACTGGCTCAGTGACCGTTCCTTGAACGATCACAATATCAGCTTCAATGTCAGCTTTTGATAGAGGTATTCCTAGATAATCAGCAGCGGCTTGTCTGAAATAACGCAGTATTAATGGTTTCAAAACAAATATCCTTACCGAAACGTCAACAAAACAGTATCTCCTGTTTTCGCGGAGACATAAATCGGCACCAACTCATGTTGTTTCGCAAATTTGTTGTGATTCTCAACAGAAACAGTTCGTTTCTCTTCCAAATCCGTTTTATTTCCAAGCAGATTTATTAAAGGCTGCTAAAAGTTTCGCAGTTTCGAAGATAACATGTTAAATAATAAAAGAACCTTCTCCTCATTTTTCGTGACTTTTTTAACAATACTTAACCAATCACTTGCATTATCAAACGACTTTTGATTTGTTACATCGTAGACGAGCATCACGATGTTTGCACCGTTTATGTATTTGTCAACCATTTCGCCCGCTATACTTTGACCGCCAATATCCCAAACCTTAAAATTTACGATTAGAACTTTATTTTAGAATTATGTGGAAATGAGCTGGTTCAATTAATTTTGTTCAGCTTAAGAGATCGTTAAATTAAATTTTTGGTTAGTGGCTAGGCTGACGATGGAAATGGTAAGCGAGACCCGTACCCTAGAACTCAAGCCAAATCTTTACCCGCAGCTAAATTTTAAGAGAAAAAACACGAAAAAAGCGTCCTTTTCATAAAGGGCGTTCATTGTATCCCACAAAATGTCAAACTTACTTTTTTTTTTCTCGTTGTTCTGTATTTTAATATATTTCTAATATTATACAACACAACAAACATAATTAAAACATCGTGTAATACCTGAACTAAAACTTGAACTTCATTTGGCATCATCAATCTTCTGGAGAAAAAGTCGAGGCCAAGAGTCTAAAAAATATATTTAAAACAACGTATAAAATATATTCGACTATTTACCTGATGATAATTTTTGTCGAAAGATTCTTTTGCAAACCTCTGACAAATCGATGTTTTTCCACTTGCTCCATCACCAACCACGACTATCTTAATATTGAAAAAAATGTATAAAAAAGAACAGTTCACTCACTTTCAACACCTTTTCCTCTAAATCGTCGTCTTCATCTTCCTCTTTTTCTTTCCCGTCTTTTTTCTCTTTTTTACTCATACTTCGATTTTTTTAAATGAAAAAATAATAAATGCAAAACTTGATTTCGAAAGAAGGGAAGCTTTGAATGGCGAATGAAGTGAGTGAATGGGTTGTCATGGCAACATATTGGGCGAGAGAAAAAAGGTTTCGAGGAGATACACAAGGGAATTCACAAAGGAATTCAACTCACTGCTCTTTGTTTCCTTATTAATGACGGAATAATTTTTTTTTTTTAATCCGATGTATTCGATAATCTAATAATTTTTAAAGCTTCTCTTTATTTATTTTTTGGTAGCTTCTGGCATTTTTTTAAGCTTCGGGAATTTTTTGAGCTTTTAGGATTTTCTAGAACATTTAGCATTTTCTGGAATATTCTAGAATGCGAACCCAGGCACTGCCTTAATGCTTTATTATATATTATGATTATTTCTGAAATACGAGAATTGGGGCTGAATTCACAATCAAGAACTATTGATAAAACCGAAATCAAACAACAATTTTTGTTGTAAACAAGAACTTTATCTTTTTTATTAATTTGTTACGATGAGTACTTCTAATTTATAGATGAAACTTTCTCGAATATTTATGAATTTTTCTGAACACTTAAAGACAGCGTGCCAATTCACACGATCAAAATTATCGACGAAAAAATAAAAAAAAATTCGAAATGGAGTCTAGAAGGTAGAAAATACAATACCAATATGCAGCCATATTTAAATAATTATATGCTCGCGCCAATTCCTACCACGGCCGGCCTAATTTTTTAAATAAAAATTTGGTAAATAGGGCCAAATCAACTGATACACTGACTTTAAGAATTTTTCAGAATCTCGAGATTGCCAGACATTGAAATAACACTTTTAGAGTACATTCATTAATACGTATGGATAAGAATATTTTTCACACGAAGAATTACGAATGAGACCTGTAAGACACCAAAAACCCTCTAGAAACAATAAAATTTAGTTCTTACGTTCAACTTTTTTCCAGACTTATTTTCTCCTTTCTAAATGGTTTCTCTACCCAGCTAAAAAAAAATGTTCAGATTTTTTTTTGAATGAAAAACGTCGTGACAATGTATGACAAGCACGTTCCCTAAAGCTATTCAGACAAACAATTTCTGTTGTACTCATTTTTTGCATTAAAGGAGGGTTTTACTGACATAATGAATGCATCTGGGATGAAAATAGACTTCATTCTCATTCTAAATCTGTTTTAAAAATTTTCTAAAACCACCTAAAAGCCGAGAAAATGACATTCAAAACAATGGCCTAGAAAAAGTGACAATGGCCTAGAAAACGGACACTTTTTCTAGGCCATTGGTTTGAAGCTCATTTTCTTGGCTTCTAGGTGGTTTTAGAAAAATTTTAAAACAGATTTGGAATGAGAATGAAGTCTATTTTCATTTAAGGCACATTTATTAGCTCCGTAACGCCCTCCTTTAACTGTACGTGTACCCCTAATATCAAATTCATAATATTCCGACAAAACAGTTTTAATGATCATTATTTTTTATCCTATGAGAAATTGTATTTGAAAATGGAAAATAAATATTCTAATAACTAAAAACTTTTTCATTTTTATTGCACATATTCAACTCGTTTAAATAACACAAATTAAAAATAAACTTTTTTATAGAATTCGAAAAAAATCACAATTTTTCAAAAAAAAAAACATAATGAAATGCTCACAACAAGTATTTATGAAGTGTGACGCATTTGTTTTGTTTAAAAGCATTCGAGAATCACAATTCAAAAAATACAAGTTTTTCAAGAATCATAGTGAGTCACGGTTTTTTCATTGCAAACAAAAATCTAATCATGAAACGTCTAACAAATGTATATCATCAGCACGGCTGAAAAAAAAGTGAAACTGAAACTGAAATTCACACTAAATCGATTTTTTTCTTCTCTGAACAGAATTTCACCCTGTGATTGATATATGGTGCTGATATAATTCAAGGATGCATCAATATAAAAAAATATCTGGATTTCAACTGAGATATTTCGTGACAATTTAGTTTTAAAAACAACATAATTTTCGAAGGCAACAATCAATAAGAGCGGGGGAGACCATTTTTCAAAACTTTTGAGACAAAACGAATGATCAGTGAAAAAAAAATATTCCAATAATAATAATAATGAAAAACCTAGTTTTTATGAATAAAAATTAACATTTTTTGAGATACCCTAACAAGATTTGACTACACAAAGATAATAGGGGGGGGGGACAAAAAAAATCATTGGGTAATTGAATAATTTACTAAAAAGAATGAAAGAATCAACATGTTGAAACAGTTGCTATCGTTGCATTGGCTGAAGCTGGACGTTTCGGTGTATCGACTTCAGCTGAAATTTTTACTTTTATGTACTTCCTTTTTCTAAATACATATATTTTTTTTTAATTTATTGACTGGAACACTTATTAATTTTTAAAGGAGAACTTTACGGAGCTAATGAATGCGTCTGGAATGAAAATAAACTTCATTCTCATTCCAAATATGTTTTAAAATTGTTCTAAAACCGCCTAGAAGCCGAGAAAACGCGCCTCAAAACAATGGCATAGAAAAAGTAGCCACCTGGCCGAACTTTTTCCTATGAGCTTTTTTCGTGTTACTTTAACAAATAGTTATGATGTTTTTTTAAATTTAAATTTATGTCTTTTTCATTTTTTTTTGGATTTTTCATGCTTGCGGACTAGGTTTCGCCGGCGGCCACATTTTCTAGGCCATTGTTTTGAATCTCATTTTCTCGGCTTCTAGGTGGTTTTAGAAAATTTTAAAAACAGATTTTGAATGAGAATGAAGTCTATTTTCATATCTTCATTAGCTCCGTAAAGCCTTCCTTTAAAACAAAATTCAAAAACCAAAATGGTAGTGAAATGACAGAAATTACTAATATTCATCGCAACTCCTGTTAAAAAAGGGTTTTCCGGTGTGTTCCAGTTGTTCATATTTCATGAAGAGATATCAAATATGTTTTTCAAACCTACCCTTCAACGTAGCATGCCCATTCAACGAAGCAATCTTCGGCGGATCAACTTCCATCAACTGCTCCTGCTTCACCATTCCAACCTTTGGCTGCATCATAAAATTCCGTTGTTCACTGCTTGCCGCTGCCGCTGCTGATAATAACGATAACGGATTGTGTGCATCAGCATTTGCTTAAAAAAAACAATTCAGAATCTCAATTTCTAGAAAAATCGAAACTCACCCAATATTGAGAGTACACTATCAAGGCCACTGTTCAACGAAAACTGATCCTGTGTCAGTGATGACGGGTCGAAATTCTGCATTTCCAAAAATGTACTCAACATACTTGAGTCAAATTTTTGCGAAACCTGAACACTGGACATGGACTGGGAATGAATTAAAAATATGGTTTGAATGTCCATCCAGGATTCGCAATTTGTAGTTAGTAAACTTGCATCTATTTTCCGAATACTCTAAATGCTTCTAACTAAAGCACTACAAAAAGCGATCTAGAATGTAACATGCAAATGGGTTTGCAGACTTTTAAGAGAAATTGTAATAAAAACCTTCTCTTCAAAGTCCACTATAAAAAATTAACGTACATCTTCCGGAAGTGGAGTTTGCGGCTGACTTCTTGTGGCTGATGATCGGTTAGGCCTTCGTCGATAAAATTCCGAATCATCAACCGTCCATACAGCTCCTTTAACATTTTGCTCGACCCGTTGGAAGCATTTGTGAAGTGATAGATTGTGTCGAACGGCGTTCTGAAAAAGATATCACATCTCTTAAAGACACTGTCCCACTACTTTTTAATCGAACTGGAAGTCTTGTTCAACCCCCCATAATTCTGTTGTTTGCGGTTTTTTATTGTCTCTGGACCAGTAAGCTCTTCAAAAAAAAAAACCGAACAGAAAAAGGGCATCCTAACCCTCGTCGCCTAAAATTTGTTGCACTTTATTGTCTCTTTCAGACTTCTCATGCTCTCTATTCCTCTATATTCTTATTCAAAAATAATACACAATTTTCACTACTCAGCTGATGTGTTCGTCTGTTTTGTTGCACTTTTTGGCTGGCCCTACCCTCGACATTGAAGATCATGTGAATGAAAAGAAACGTTAGCGCAGAGTAAGCGTATGATTCGCACAACAGTTGGTATCGTTTGCAGAAAAAAAAAGAAAGACTTGAAAGACCAACCTTCCATGTGGCGGCATTCCTTCGGAAATATGCGAAAGTATCCGTAAACCAGGTGTAAATTTCATTGAGGGTTAATTGACAATCTGATGATTCCATAATTGCTTGTCGGATGAGTGAAGCATATGTATAAGGTGGTCGAACATCGTTATTACGGTAGAACTCTCTGAAACATAATCTTTTTTTTTTCTTGAAGTGGATTAAAAATAAAAATATTAAAAAAAAAGTCTATTTTTAGAAGGATCTAAAAAGATTTGAAGAATTATTATCTTCTTAGAACTAATGAACTCTGGGGTGAATTCTTTGAAAGTGTTTGAATTAGAGCTGCGATTAAAAATCAATCTTTCAGTATATTTATAGCATGGATTTGGAAAAATTTCAAAAATTTTTATTTTTTAAATATTAGAGAATTTAAAAGATGGGCGATTTAACATTAAAAAACATGTTAAAGGTCATTGATTCAATTTTCTCAAAACAAAATGTTAATATTTTCACGACAACTAGACCTCTTATTCGATTATGTGTAACTCCCTCATTTTTAATGTGTTTTTCTTCATTTAATCAATTTTTTTGGTTTATATTTTGAACCCCCCCCCCCCCACATAACCCATTTTCTGTGCAAAATTTCGCCTCAAAACCATGATAACTAACCGATTCTTCGCAATATCTGTAGCAATCGGCTGCACCGACTTGTCCGATATCCGATTCCGTCTCGCCACAAACGATTTATCCGGATTTGGTGACGTCTCATTCGATGCTATACTCGTCGCCCTAGTCAACGATCCAGTCGCACTGGAACTTCCAGCCGTGGCCATATTATTCACAAATGATGGCATCGATGAAACCGATGGAACGCATGACACAATCGGTGGTGTAGTGGCCGATGATGCGGCAACTGTTGCGGCGATGCTCAACAAATTCGAAGCCATTTTTGAGTCTGGTGTCTGAAAACAAAATGTTTCTTCTTTGTTTCTTCGAAAAAAATTCTCATATGACATCATGAAATAACCAGTTTTTATTTGTTTTCTTCATGTTCCGAAAAAAACCATTCATAATGGTTTTGTTTCTAATTGTGTTCTGATCCCGAAAGTCAGCTAGTAAACATCTTCATCGATGGCTTCTACATACAGTATACTTTGGAAAACATTATGTAAACATTGATATGTTATTATTTTTATTTTCATAAATATAATCACAAAATTTTACAAAATGTATGTACAAAATGTTTGTATACACAGCCTAGAGAGAGTGAGAGAGAGAGAGAGAGGGAGGGAGAGCAAATTGTTTGTGAGCGAAATTTTTCGTAATAAAAATAAATAATTCTTTCTATTATTATTATTATGAAACATAAACATTGGATAAGTTTATACAATGTCCCGAAGTGAAAACTAAAAATAACCGTTAATTTTTAAGCGTGCCCGCTTAATTCGCGCATTGTGTTTTACAAAGTTCGCTTAATTTTTTCGTATATATGCTAAAATCAAACCGTTTTGAAAAATTCAAATTCGAGTCCATCCTCAAAATTTCAGAATATATTTTGGGAAGCTCAACCCCTCCCCCCTCGTTTTTTTTCATATTTCCACAAAGTATTTATGTGAGTGTCTGCAGTTGTGTGTCTGTGTGTATATTTGCGATGTGTGTGTGTTGTGTTTATCTGCACTATCGATTCGACATGTAAACAAATACGCGTATTTCGACAAATATTCTCGTCTACGATGTGTAGGAAACAAACAACGCGAGAGGAGGACGCGCTCGCTCGCGCAATCGACGTGGAATTGGGGGGAAAGGAAATAGCATTGAAAGTCAAAGAAGCTTGTTGCGCAATTTGCCATAGAATATTTTGGGCCACTACTATTCTAGTGATCACCTGAATAATATGAGGGGTTTTGAACAAACATTACATACATAAATACACAATCTCTTGATCATTAGGAGACTTTTCTATGAAGATGAAACTAACCTGAACAATTGGCGATGTCTGGGGTTGTTGTTGTTGTTGATGATGTTGTTGTTGTGTTGATTGTTGTTGTTGTTGTGTAGTCTGACCTTGTTGAACTTGTTGTAATGATCCAGTGTCTACGTGCGGTGATATTAATGGAGATTCTGATGTTGCACCCGCTGTCAAGGAAGATCCAGGTGATGGTTTCATCCTGATATGCTGCATCATACCTTGTAGTCGGTTCTTTTCAACACTCAGCTTGTGCTCTAAAGTTTCGACTTTTTCAATTTGAGCTCTCATTTCTTCAGTGGTTCTGAAACAAAGATTATGATGTCGAAGTTTAAATAAATAGTATACCTTTCACACATTGGGTGTTCATTCTGAAGATGCACCAAAAGCGCCCCGACAGAATCGCACGGCTGATCACAATTCGGCCACGCGCACATGTTATGCTGCCAAAGAGTATGATTTTGGGGTGGAAGGGTTGCAGATGGTATTGATGCGGTTAACGGAAGTGATAATGACCCAGCAGCTGATTGAATCGTTGACGCGATGTCTAATGGTAACTGTGGTATCAGCATTTGGCCTAGAAACATTTGTTGAAGCAGTCGACTGGTGTCATTGTTCCCAATTGACGCGGAGTTCGAAGAAGAACCAGCCGATGCAGCCAATTGTGTGAGTGATGGGGTGGTTGCAGATTGGGTAAGTGTTGGATGTGGCCTCATCTGGAAAACAAGAGATTTTCAATTTTCAAATTTTCATTTTGAGAACTGTGCCCGATTATTCAAAACTTTGACTCTCGCGGGCATTTTCAGTTAATCATGTTTCATTCAAGATTTTTAAAAAGTTCATCCGACAGCGAAATGTCTTTCACAAAGTTTTTCTTAAAGTTTGTTCGAAACGGCAAGTTTTGAAATGGAATGATCTTAAGGTTTATTTTAAGTTTTTCATAATTTGAGGTCAATTTCAGAAACTAAAGTCTATTTCAACATTGAAAACCAAATAGTTGTCTAGAAGAACAAAGAATGAACGTTTCCAAACGTTTTTCACAATAACTTTTGAAAATCATATTTATTGTCTCCCTGCAACTATCCTTAAAGCACAAAAGAATTTTCCATTTACATAATATAATTTGCAGACAATTCTTGGTCAGACTGCACTTTGGACAAAGTAAATCACCTGTTATTAAATTTAAATGTACCTATTACAGCATACGCAGATTATGAATGAAACATGACAACTGTCAGAAATTCTAAGAACCGAACTTATGAAATAAATACCTGATTAATAATGCGATCTTGAAGTGCCAACAACAACAAACCGTCGTTGATTGGATTTGAAGAAGATGACGATACGGCACTTGTTGAATTATCAATCGAAGTCGGCGGTGCTGCTGTCGGACGCGCGTGCGATTCAGAAGAGATCATCGGCAAGCGTTGAGATGTTGTCGTGGTGGATGATGAAGGAGCCAGCTGGTTTAGGTAATGATTTGAGCCGCCGTCCTCCTGGAAAATGGTATGATTTTTGAATTCTTTGAGAATAAACTAATTTAACATTTTTTGTATGTGTGAGGAAATGAAAATTCAAAATGGAAATTTCTCTCTATTAGTTTAAAACATTTAATTAGAATTATTTTCTTACAAGTTCAAGATAAGCTGAAGGATCAAGATAAACTGAAGTTTACAATTTAGAAGTAATGTACTTAGGTCTTGACACGAAAAACAAAATTAAAATAATGAGTCAATGCTACATATTTTTTTGCAAGACCTCGAGCTACCGTAACCAAAAATTAACAACGGAGAGAAAACTCATGCAGAAAAATTTAATCACAACTTATACAAGTTTTCTGAAAAAAAAGTTCAAGAAACAAAAATGCTCAAATAATTATCTAATAATTAATAAAAATGGGAGGAGAAACTCCGCCCACAACATTTTCACACATTTTTGTTTTGAATCGAATAAAACACATTTAATAGTGCACTTGAATAATCTCGCGATTTTCGCCGCTAATCTGATAAGACGTTGTTTTTTTTTCCAGACATAGATGACTATTAAGGAAAAAAAAAAGAAGTTTTAAGAGAAAAAAGGACACCATAGAAGTGCAAAAAATATAGAGGAACACAACAAGAATAGAATAAAATAAACAAATGGAATTGAATTGGGGACCACCGCTGTGAATGGTCGCAGAGACAGAATGAAAAGATGATGATGGGAGAGAGTCCTAAGCGTTTTGTTTGTCAACAGAGGTGTATTCCTCTTTCCCCTAGTTTTTCTGCATCTCTTTTAATTAGCATGCTATTTTTGAGATGAAGGATAAGGAAGGAGGCAGAGAGCGTTTTGTGTACTAATTGAGCACTTGTTACAGTGTTGCTTTTATTCTGTGTTTGTAATGTTGAAGTTGAAGAGGAAAACAACAAATTGTTTATATTAATGGTAAGGAAGTTTGTGAAGATTATTCGGTCCAATTTTTGGGGCGTTCTTGCAAAATATTGAGTGTGGATTCAAGTAACACCTTGTCTTTAACAATTTGGAATTAAAGATACCCAACACAGATAGATACGATACATATGAATACAATATATTTTTCCAGATTTTTTTTAATTTTCAAAAAAACCTAACTATTTCTAGGCCATTAACATTGTCTTCAAAAGTTAAGAGAAAAAAGAACCTCTAATTAATATAATTATATCAAAGATGATCAACAACATTCTGAGAAATGTTATGCTTTGAACAACAATGATAAAAAGATGATCATCAAGATCATAATCCGAGTAATCATCGTCATATTCACAAAACAAAACAATTGAAAACATGCGTCGGCTTAACCAAAACTAATAAACAACTCTTGATCCCCCGCAAATTTTTTTTCTTATGATTCAGATAGAGAAAAGGATTAGACCATTTAATTAATAATATGACTTCTTTGGCTTTTCACAACATACACATAGAGTGTACAAATTTAACGAAACAATCTTCTTTAGACGGGCTCTTAATAGTAAACAGTTGCAAAAAAATCAATCCCGAGCAAAAATAACACGGCGGACGCAGTGATGAGGTCATAAAATGCGAAAGGGAGTGGAAGAACAGACAGGAGAAAAAAAAATAACACAAGCGGCTAGGGTTTGTTCGTACTATAAAGTACACATTAAACGCACAGACATTGTTGTACTTTAAGGATTGAAAGAGAGACCAACAGAATTGTCCCAAAAAGAGTTTTTGTGGGAGGAGTCAGGAACATATGATGACACCATGTTCCAAAGTTCAAATATTAAAGACACGGTGTCACTTGGAAGTTTGACAACCGAAAAATTGTGTTTAGAGGTAATTAAAATATGAAAGGTTTAGGGAAATATCTTGGATGAAGTCTGAATTAAGAAGGCTGAAGGCCTCAATGGGAATATTTTATTAATTAATTAGCTGTGTCTCAAATTATTGAACGAATAGATATGAAATAATTGATATATCAAAATTAAAGGCAGCGTTTCAGTTAATACGATCCAAATCCAAAGCAATTAAAATGGGGGGGGGGGGTCTTGTACTAATGAGAGAACACCCTAATTTTTGAAATTAAAATAAAGTAAAGTCAAATTAACTGACACACTGTCTTTAACATTATAAGTAAGGTTTTACAAAACGACATTAGTTACAGTATTATACCCAGAAAGCGGAATAAGTATTATTTTTTAAAGCTAAAAGTCAAGGATGTGGCATATTTTACTGAATGCCATACCGACAAACAATTCATGAAAACGAGCTGAAACTCGAGAAATAAATGGCATCAAAATTCCAAAAAGTGTGTTTGAAAACAACCCAAAACAACTTTTTTTTCTCCAAATGAGATTTTGAGGATATTTCTTGTTCCAGAATAAAAGAAGAAGAAAAAAACAACTAGAAAAGCCGAAAACAACAACAACAAAAACAAGACAGAAAGCGTTCAATGAAGCTTTGTCGAAGCTGTTGTTATATATGTGTGTGTTTTCGAATAGAAGACGTCGAAGAAGAGAAGAAATAAGAAGAAAAACAAAATAACAATAATAATTGGGGATGCAAGTGAAAGGTGTTGTTGTTGTTATTATTGTTGTTGTTTGCAATGATACTTATTTGGTGTGAACAGAAGATGGCGGTGCCAAAAATTTGGAGTGCGAACAAGAGTTTCGAGAAACCATAACAGAAATCTTGTCTACTACAGAAGTTTTCAACGACCAGGAAGGGAACAACAACAACCACGAAAACATAAATAGATAGGATCAGTCCTAATAAATGGGTCAGGATTTTTTTGTTGGTGTTGTTTTGGTATTGGCTGGTTTTTGATTGTGGTTTCGAAAATGTTTCTATGATGAAACATCGGTAGAAACAACAATAAAAACAAAAAAGTTTCAAAATGTATGAAAGTCAATTCAAAGATCAGATCTATACGACGTTTAAGCGTTAACTACGCGGAAACGCTCAAACCAATACAGTTTATGTTTTGGTACTGTTATCGAAAACTGATATCAAGTGATAAAAATTATTTTGATCTTCCAACGACCAATATTGAAGACCCAATTGACCAGTCAAAATCATTCCAAATCTGTTTTTAAAATTAAGACCACCTAGAAGCCGAGAAAATTAGCTTGAAAACAATGGCCTAGAAAAAGTGGCCGAACTTTTTCCTATGAGCTTTTTTCGTGCTTCGTTAATAATGAAGAATGCTTATATTAGTTATTTTTTATATTTTTTCATTTTAATTTATATTTTTTCATTTTTTTTTGGATTTTTCATGCCTGCGGACTAGTTTTCGCGGTTGGCCACTTTTTCGAGGCCATTGTCTCGGCTTCTAGGTGGTTTTAAAAAATTTTAAAAACAGATTTGGAATGAGAATGAAGTCTATTTTCATCCCTGATGCATTCATTAGCTCCGTACAGCTCTCCGTTAAAATAAGCGCCACTTATGTTTACTATGATGTTTCTCTGGCTTTTAAAATATAGTTTATCAAAACTGGCCTAACTCGATTTCTTCCTAAGGACCCGTCCTAATGTTGATTGCTAGTTATTTTGCCTTAGTTTTCCCAAAAATGAGACACAAAAAAATTAAAATAATAACGAAAGGTAAAAACAAACAAATATCATCAGAAAAATAGGTTTCGCACCATGTTCACAAGGCCATTTTTGATTGACACATTGTTTCAAAAAGGGGCGAAAACAAACACAAACACCTTGTATTTAATACAATAGTGCAATATAACTCCCTCTTCTTTTTTTTAAAAGTACATAAAATAACATTATCCGTAATTTTGATTCCAAATCTCATGATCATATGTGGGCTTTTGAAATGTTATTCACAAACATACGTGTTTATTAAACGGATTAGAATCTCATTATTAAAAAATATTATACTCTCTCTCTATCTCGGAAAGATTAATTATTTGATCACACCAAGGTTTTGTCCCTCAAATTCTTTTTTCCATTTTGTTATTTTATTTTTTAAGTCAGGGAAAGAAAAATAAGCTATTTGTAAACAGGCCAGTCTTGACAGAAAAAAAACAGAAAAACATGAAAACAAAAGGGCATTTTTTGAGGGGGAAAATAAAATAGAGAGAAAGAAAAAAAAAACAAAATGGATTGCAGAAAAAATTATTGGGAATGATTTTTGGCCGAAAACAAGTGTCAAAGAAGTGGAAGGTTTTTTTAGAATAAAGTTACTGTTAGCTATTCTTAAAGGAGGACTTTACGGAGACAATGAATGTAACTTAAATGAAAATAGACTTCAGTCTCATTCCAAATCTGTTTTTAAAATTTTCTAAAACTACGTAGAAGCCGAGAAAACAAAACAATGGCCTAGCAAAGGGCCATCGGCGAAAACTAGTCCGCAGGCTTAAAAAATCCAAAAAAGAAACATAAAAAAGGACTAATATAAGCATTATGCATAACTATTTATTAACAAAACACGAAAAAGAACTCGCAGGAAAAAGTTCGGCCATGTGTCCCTTTTTTCTAGGCCATTGTTTGGAAGCTCATTTTCTCGGCTTCTAGGTGGTTTTAGAAAATTTTAAAAACAGATTTGGAATGAGACTGAAGTCTATTTTCATTTAAGGTGTATATATTATCTCCATAAAGCCCTCCTTTAAATGAGCCAAGCGTGCGAATTTAAAAAATCAAGCGTGAATTTGGCAAAAATTCAGCTCAGTGATTTGCAAAAAGAAAATGAATGTCAATTCCTCTTCAGTGAAATCATTACTTTTTCTGAGAAATTTATAGCTCTAAAATAGAAAATGAAATCAAACGGAAATATTTTCCAAAAAAAAAATATAAACCATTTTAGTATCATGTTTCTGTCATAATGGCCGACGACATATATCGCAAAAAACAACAAAATAAGTAAGGTATGCGAAAATTCGACCCCTTAAGGGGGGAGTGTGACATTGTCCTTGTGTACCAGTAGCAACAACCTGACAAAAACAATCCCCCAGCTGTCTGACTGATCACTTTTGCACTTTTCGGGGGAATGAAAACCAATTCGAGAGTGTTTTTGCCTACCGAAATATTTTCGAACTGTTGGTAAAGAATAACACCTGTTAGGAATTCGTCATTTATGGGGTTTTTACCATATGGAACCGTGCATTGAGATCGTAAAAAGAAATGGTAGAGCACTTGTGAAAATATAATTATTTGGAAATTGATTTCGGTTAAGAAATTCAATTTTAAAGGGACCGTATCATAAAATTTTTTATTCGAATAATACGCGAAACTTTTCAAATTTTATATCGCCTCCGTTTTTCACGATAAATATGACAAAAACTGATTTTTTTTGATTATAAATTAAGTGCTACACTGTCTTTAATAACTTCTTAATAGGGATGGAAATGTTCAGAGGACTAATTTTTGCGATCCGATACTTTTGATGAGTACCATCCTGAATCAGGATTCCTGATGAATTGAAGCTGTTTTCATCCAAATAAAAAATTTTTTTGAAACAATTGAAATCTCGATCAGATAAACTAACAAGAAAAATGCAAAAACAAGACGAAAAGTACAGGCTTGTCTTCTACGAATGAAAGTGAAAAAGAGATGTCGAAATTTTTATAAAAGTGCAGTGATCTTTTCCATCTCTTCTTCACCATTGTACCTCTAATGATGTTTCGGTTCTGATAGATTGTCTCTCCTTTCTCAAAGGGTACCAATCACCAGGTGTCTATTGCGCCCCGTGTCCAGCGCCAACTGGACAGGGCGCGCCAATGATGTCTAGGTCGACGATTGTCATCGACCACCCCCGGGGGGGGGGCAGAAATTATATATCGCCGAGAATGGAGTGAATGAAACACATATTGACATGGGACAAAAAATGACTGATATTGATATAGGTTGTAGCCGTTGATGGATTACTGTAGAAGAGAAGGAAAATAAACGGATATTAGGTTTTGAATGTGAGAACAAAGAAGAAAGTGATATATGATAAAATGGAGGATAAAAACTTCGGATCGTTTTGATAAAGAAATTCGATTTTGCTGTTAGATGAAGATAAAAGGTTCACATTTCAATATAATGAATCATTTTCAAGTTAGAAATTGGAAGAAGTATAGGAAAACTTCACTTCTTGAATTTATACACCATAAAATAAGATGATCCTATTATTATTTAAAAAAAATAATATAGACGAAAAAATTCGGTTTGGGATTTTTCGGTAATTTTGTTTGCAAGAATCCGTAATTTTTTTCACATAAACTAGCCTATTGTTCTTCGAACTTCGAAATTCAAAATTTCAAAATCGCGCCAAAAAATGGTCGTGTTTAATAAGTTTTGAAAGGGAGACCATATTAGTGATACCTTCGCTTTTACGTTGTATTTCCGGTCTAGGAGACATTCGGCTAAAGAAGATCTTATGACGAAATGGTCATTTTTCGTGGAAAGTTCAAGGTGTACGGTAGAATATATGAAAATAATATTTTATATGATATTATTATCCCATAATAATGATAAAAAATAATCATAAAAGTAATATGATTTCGTGTAAGGTTTTGAATTTCTCACAAATAGAAAAAAATGTTTTCGAAAAAGTGCCCAACAAATATTTATACTAGATATCTAAAAAAAATAATAATAAACAAGTCTACCTTTTGTTTCAACAAACAACAAATCCCAGACTCAAAAATCACATCAAAAACAGTCTATAAGCAACAAATTAATCAGCTGACCGCCCCCCCCCAATGGCGTAGTAGGCCAATTAGACCACATGACGACGATATTTGGGTGATCAGACCTTCCTCTAAACCTTCGCATCGTCGCAATTTTTTGTTTTTATAAACAAACAGATAAAAAACAAAACAAAACAATGGAGAAAAACGTATGTGTATATCACATCACATCATGAAAAAAGATGACCCAGAAAAAAAAAGATTTTGACAACGTATCAATTGAGAAGCATGTGAAGAAGAACAAGATGCAAAAAATCAGAGATGACAAATAACTGAAACAGCTGATTGACATTGAAATGCAAGGAATTGAAGAAACCTTTAACGACATTGTGGCAGTTAGTAAACTGAACGAGGAAGATATTCGTAAAATTAAATTGTTTCGTTAAAAAGTGACAAAACTTATTTTTGAGATTTTTTTTTGAAACTAGTAAATACTATATATCCTGTTTTTGTAACACGTGACGTGGGACACTGTCTTTAAGATACCGTTATTCGTTTGGAAATTAAAATTAGCAAGAAAATGTTGTTAAAGACAGCTGTTCAGTTAATTTGACTCTACCTGATCTTAGTTTCAAAAATTAGAGCGTTCTCTCATTAGTAGAATGCAATTTATGCGAAATCACACCGATAAATACACGCGTCATAGCAGCGGTCCAAAGTTGAAAAAATCAAAATTTGAATGCGCGCGTGTCCGTGCGACGCGGTCGGTGTCCGTGCAACGCGGTCGGCATTGGCGCGAAACACAATTATTTGAATTTTGCTACATATTGGCATTGTTCTTTGGACCACCTGGGCTTCCATTCGAATTTTGAGTTTTTGCCTAGATTTTGGATCGTGTTAACTGACAAGCTGCCTTTAAAATAAAGTTTTAGAGAAAAAACGTAAAAAATTCTGTCCAAGAGAATGCGTTCAAAAACAGTGGCCAAATGAAACTTTTAGGTTATCGCATTATGTCAAAATTGTAAGTAAACGTATCAAATTTTTCAATTTTTTAAGCACACTCATTGTCTCCAGAAAGTCAACCTTCTACCAATGATCAGATTGGTTTTCTGCAGACAACTCGACCGACGAAATTTGCACTTTTGTATCAATCTAATAGTATGTTATTGATATCAGCTGGAAACATAGTATACACTTACACTTTCCGGCCGATTTTCAACAAAAACTTTCGTCTTCTTTCAATGTTTATTTTATATAAAAGTTTCTTCATTTGTTTCGATTGAAGATTGATAGATACCTTATGATATGTCGCGTCTGAAGACGAGAAAAAGGTATGAAAAGACACTCATGATTTTCACACTCTGTTTTCAGAATATATAAATATGTGTCGTTTTTTTTCTGTTTTTGAGATAGGCATCTATAAACAAGAACGAAACCATAAAAGTGCAATGAACTGTTTACAAGAAACATTGAAATCTGATAATTCAAAGAAAAAAAGGGCTGCTTGATCATTTATATATTTTCGATGTCAACAAAAATCAATGACGTTTTTTTGTAGGTGTTTTTTTGGTGGTAGGTAAACAAATTTGATCAATGTTTGAGTCACCTCCTTCGGGGTTTTAACCGCAGTGTATTGTAACCCACTCAAGGTTATTTTCTAGAAGGTTTAAGCCAGTTTATGATAATTAAAAATTAAAAATTTTTGAACTAAAAGCTGTGATGAGAAGAAGTGGGACACTGTCTTTAAGTCGAGAATAGCAAAATTAGCTGTTTATTATTTTGAGCCTAGAGAAATATTTGAAACCTAGTTTTGAACCTTTAAATATTAAAATGAGAAGTTTTTCTAAGCTACTAAGCTAAGCAACTGGAGCCTAAGCTATTGGAAATATAGAAAATTCCGTTTGAAAAATTCAATTTTAGTCCCTTCCAAATTTCTGAAGTGAAAAAAAGGAGTTGAAAAAATAGAAAATCACAATCGACGACCCTAAAGGGCAAACAAATAAATGAACACAGGAGAAAAATGAAGATAACAGCGGAGGCGAAAAAAAAATGAAAGGATGTGGGTTACTGTGGTATAATTATGATATCGAAGAAAAGAAAATATAAAAAATGTCTTTAAGAAACCGGACAAAGTGATACCACCAAGGGTAGATCTTGATTTGTATCAGTAAATCGGAAACGATTTAGAAATTCCATAAATTACCATTTTTTAGATAATAAAATCAAATAAAATTCAGTAGCGAAATAAAATAAAAGAATAAAAATAGAGAATAGTTTCAAAGAACATATGAAACTGAAAACAGTTCTTTCTTTCTGTTCTTCAATTTTTTTTTGCCAATTTTCAGACACGTCTCGCTCCGGGGTGGCTGTTGTGATGCTGTGTTGTTGTTGCCGAAGGTGTTTTGACGCTAAAAAAAAACACACATACACATAGACACAGCAGAGAAAGACATAAACACACTCATCGGATAGAAAACACGGAACAACAGACAACATGGAGGGGGGGGGGGGGGGGGGGGGGAAGCCGGAGGGACTGGATGGGGGACGGGCCTTCTGGAGTATCTTGATGGTAGTGTTGTTGACAACGATGATAGAAATGAAAGAAGAAAACAACACAGAAGGACTTGAAATGAAGAATAAATAAATAAAAAAGAGGTTCAAAATGGTTTTGTCAACTCAAATATTCTAGATCATTGCGTTTTTTCTTTTGCTGCTCAACCGCAACTGACGTTCCGCACGCACGCGACGCGGTGGCCGACACTCAACACGCTGAAAAATTTGAAAATTCTTTTTTTTCAGTGTTGAGTAGCCCGCAGTTGACAATAACAAAAAGAAAAACAACAAGAAAGTTAGAAATACAGTACTCCGAAGATTACCATATTGGGCGAAAAAAATGCAGAACTTACAAAAATACAAAAAGTTAAACATTTTATAGAATTTGCTCTATGAATCCCACGTTTTTTCAAGACATCATAGTCAATACATGAAAACTTAATTTTTTTTTGTAAATGAATTCTTCAAAAAACTGATGTTCCCAACGAATTGTAGAAAGCCGTTTCTATGGTTTATCCCAATTTTTTTTAAAACGTTCATCAAAATTTCATCAGTTTTCTGTTATTTTTTCTGTTTTTTGTTATTAAAAAAATTGAAAAGTTTTACCGATATTGAAAACAGATTTTCTTATTTTCTAAGATTTCCTACAAAACAGAAGGAAAGCTGAAACCTAAATATTATTTTACTTAAAAATAAAAAAAATTAGAATTTAGAATTTTTACTTCTAAAAACGTCAAGTTTCTCCTTGTCTTTAAGCTGAGTAGCACAGTGGGCTAAAGAGAACCGAATATAACTAAGAAAACTCAGTACGACAATTAAAAATTGAACGCAGAAAAGCGGGCGTTTTTCGGGCGTGGCATTTTTTCAATCATGCGGCTCGGTTACACAAAATGCGTTATATTCAGCTATTCAGGGGCGAAATTCTGTAATTCGGATTTTTAAAAAAATTAGATTAAGCCATACTTTATGTATTTAACGCAAAAACTTCATTTTTTCATGCGTTGTAGGCGTTAAAATGCCGTTTGTAAAAAAATCGAATTTTTGCGTGTGTGCAATTTGTCGTAACGGTGTATTTAGCGACGACAATTTCGGTTCACTTTATCCCACCGTGAGTAGAACCCACAAAATTAAATAAAACCATTTGAACTTATAGCTCGAGATGTTTCATTTTATCCTCGAGATTCTCGTCACGAAAAGCTCAAACGAACCAAAACCAAACGGGAAAGAAAACGAACAGAAGAGCGCTCACAATCACATGTTGTTTTTGTTATTTTGTTATTCTGTTTTTTTTTTGTGTACATGTGTGTGTGTATTCCTCTTCATCGTTTTCCTCTCTGTTTTGATGTTTTTTTTTTCAAACAAAAATGAGAAAAACAAAACTGAAAACATCTAGGAGAGGGGGGTTAATATTCACAATATCTTGAATGTGATTTCTGTCTTGTTTTTGTTTTTTTAAGCTTATTACTCACTAAATTAGGCTTGTTTATTTACTCATTTTCCTGTCTATGTTTTCTTCGGAAATTGTGTTATTGAAAAAAAAGAGTAGACAGAAGAAAAAAAAACAGATGTCTACTGGATTTGCAGGAAACATTTAACGTACTTTAAATCAGATAAAAATTTTAAGATTTTTCAGCTTTTTTACAGTAAGAATATGAAGTCATCGCAATGGAAAATGCCACTAAAAAAGCAAACATAGAAGCTGGGAAAACTCGACTATTTTTTTTGTTTTCATAAACTATGTATGTATTGGAAAAAGTGCACTTTTTTCTGTCATGTGATATAAATAAATAGTTGAAACACAACTGGGGGATGACTTCTCGGACTGACGAGCGAAAAAATGGGATTTTTTCAGTTACGAAAGGGGGTTTGAAAAGTCATGATTGGATTGATTTTCTTCAATAGCATTCCCTAAAATTTAATTTGGAATGATAATAAAAAACATTTTTTTCTCAGCTTAGAATCTATAAATTTTGACTAGACAAATTTGGTAAAGTCTTCCGTATCTGTGTACCTTTTGGGATCGAATTCTTGATAAAAAATAACAGGTGTTGGTCGAATTGAACTCCATAGAAGTAAGTTAAATTTTGTTTTTGAATGAAATTTCAATTTTGGTTCTAACCAAATTTCGAATGCCAATAAAGTGAAAACAAATGGAACGTTGTCTTTAACAAGTACTTACATGCAGGTGCAATTATAGGGATTACAGTAGTTCAATTTTTAGGTCGTTCATCTGACAAAAAATATTTTCCGAAAATTTGTAAATGAAAATTAACTTTACAATCTTTAAGCAATCGTTTAAATCTCATTTCTATCCCATCAACCATACTGTAGTTTTGCATTTAAAATCAACTAATTTTGATCTAAGTTGAGAGAAATTTTTATATACTTTGGCAATTTTCAATGAAAAATTACACTCGAATAAGCCAATTTCCGGCCAAAATGTGCGATAATCTCAACACAATTCATTGGGTTAAGTTTAGGTGACGTGGCCACTTTAAGAATTGATGTGTTTAGGTGCATAAAATTTGTTAACATAAAATGGAACGTCAGTCAACGAGGAAAGTGACAAACCCTCGAAAAGAAAAAGTGCAAATGAGTAGTGCATCTGATGAGATATTTGTCTAGAATCTCGCTTGTATGAACATTTCTTGTCTGAATTTACATTTTTCATATTACGGTGATTCCCAAATGTGCTCGAAGACAATAATCATCTTTGCAGAATTACTCATCATAAAATAAGGTGTTATAATTATTAAAGCGAGTTGCACACTTCACATGTTGAAAGTAGTCAATAGGCGAAAGGGAGGATTTCCGGAATGGAAGTAAGATGTCAAAGTTAGATCAAAGATCGATTATTTGTGCTTTTCTGTGACTTTTGATATACAATATAGAATAACTAACCAGTATATGTTTTAAATATATGTTTTAAGAGTCGATGTCTCAGAAAGTCGAACATACTGTGGCACAGTTGCACCAACGTGAAGCTAGGATCTTGATATTTTGCATGGAGGGTACCTAGGCCCCCCTTAGAAAAAAAATACATAATTTATTTGGCCACGCCCCCTTTGACCTAGTGAAAAAAATCCGGGTGGTCCCTAAATCGAACTTTTTATTTTTAAAGATAAAGTCAAAATCTCTTCGGGAATGGATTACCCGCACATTTCTGAGTATTTTTCATGTTGACACCTAATTTCCAGCTCGTCGGCATCATATCGAAATTTTTATTTTTCTGAAAAAATGATCCAAATTTTCCAGTTTTTCCCATTTTTCGATATGATGAAGTACTTGGCCCCGAATTGATATATGAAAATTTTTAATCGTTGTGATGTTTGTCATCAAATTCCATGTCGATTTAGCGGATTCTCTGTAACCTTTTTGGGGTTTCAGGGCAAAATAGACGAGATTTTCGCAAAATTCCAAAGGGTCCCCCCCATGGATGAAAAAATCGAAAATTTTAAAATCTCCCCATATTATCAGAGGGACTCTTACTAATAAATATTTAGTGTTTCCCAGAATATGAGCCATCTTGTGGACCTATGGGCCGCGTGGCAACAGCTCAAAGAACCTCCATTCAATATCGCGATTTCCAATACAGGCAACAGTTTTCTGTGTACGGGGACTGAAGGTATTTGAGCTGTTGCTACATCGTCCATAGGTCCACAAGATGGCTCATATTTTGGGAAACACTAAATATTTATTAGTAAGAGTCCCTCTGATAATATTGGCAAATTTTAAAATTTTAAAATGTTTTTGCAAAATTTTTCCATAGGGGGGACCCTTTGGAATTTTGCTAAAATCTCGCCTATTTTGCCCTGAAACCCCAAAAAGGTTACAGGGATTCTGCTAAATCAACACGGAATTTGATGAGAAACATCATAAGGATTAAAAATTTTCATATTTCCATTCGGGGCCAAGTACTTCATCATATCGAAAAATGGGAAAAACTGGAAAATTTGGACCACTTTTTGAGAAAAATCAAATTTTCGGCATGATGCCGACAAGATCGAAATTAGGTGTCAACATGAAAAATACTCAAAAATGTGCGGGTAATCGATTACCGAAGAGATTTTGACTTTATCTTTAAAACTAAAAATTTCGATTTTGGGACCACCCGGATTTTTTTCACTAGGTCAAAGGGGGCGTGGCCAAATAAATTATGTATTTTTTTTCTAAGGGGGGCCTAGGTACCCTCCATGCAAAATATCAAGATCCTAGCTTCACGTTGGTGCAACTGTGCCATAGCCAATAGGCCTGATGTCGAGAATCTCAGACATCGACTATTAAACCTTTAGCGAATTTAATGTGAAAAGGTCAACGGAGCTCATTTTCAGCTCTGTTACTCTCTAAACTCCCAGTTTTTAATACTGTTTTCAACTAGAAAATTTTGAAAAATTTGAAAGAAGAACCTGATGAAAACCATGCCTCGTTTTCCAAAAAATTTTAAGGAGAATCTCGATTTTAAATTGATGTTCTTAATTTTACATTAATTATTAAAATCATTTTCCAACCACACTTAATTCTGGTTCTTGAATTTACATAATTTTAAATTATATCGGTCAGTCTTCTTTACTCACAAAATATTGATCGAAGAAATAAAACAATTAAATTTTAAAACAATTAACCCACCTCGATAAGAAGTCTCGACAAACAACTCGGTACTGAAGGGGACATCATCATTGATTGATGCATTTGCAAAAATGATTGAACTGTCTGCATCGGATCAACAGCTCCAAACTCGCTCGGCAAGTTCGAACTCGGTCGAATCGGCCGTGGAGCCAGGATTTTATCCTTCCTTCTCAAATTTGAATCACTATTTGTTGTATGCAATCCCATTGTCAATCGTCGAAATGCTCTCGGTTGCTCTTTTATCATTACCGGAACCTCGTCGTCAACTATGATATCCTCACTCTCCTCCAAATCCGCCCCTTCTTCGTCTTCTTCCGGACTCAAAAGATTGTTTTGCAACGGCGATGTCAATGTTGTCGAATTGTTCGAAGGCAAAGATGTAGCAGGCGTCAATGGCGGAGTTTGAATATAGAAGGGCATTGAAATCCAAAAGGATATAACAATTAGGTATTAGAACTTTCCTGGAGGTTGCAAAAAGGACAGAAACGATAAAAAATTGAAAAAAAAACAGAAAAATTGGGAGGCGGAGTCAATATTGGGGGAAGAACTCTAGCCGGCCATCAGCTGAGTGACGAGAAGAAGACTATGTATGCAATATCAGAGGGCGAGTGTGATGGTTGTATGTGTTTTTTTTTTTCAGAAGAAAAAAGAACACAGCCAGCCAGCCAGCCTAAAAGTGCAACATCACCATCGCTTTTCTCTAGCACACTCTCTGTAGTCCATAAAACGTTGTCGTCGGCGTTTTTTTTTCGGTTGGCCACTGATGATGATGTTTTTTTTTAAATTTTTTTTGTCAGTATCCGAACGAGGGAGCGTGTAGACGACCCTAAAGGTTCCACATTTCAATGTTGTTCCAAGTCTAAGGAAAAATGTGAATAATTCGTAAATGCAGATGGAATTTGGAATTTCTTAGAAAAATTTGTCTACTCTTATTAACCAATGAACTCATAATAAGCACGTGTCTAATAAATTTAAGTCTATATGTATGAATTTCTTTATCAATAGTAAAAGGGACAAATGCGTGAACAATGTCATGTGAACGGATTGTGGTGTCGCTGGAGAACAGCAGGACAAATTCTAGTGAGTCTTGTGACGTACAATCACAGTCATGGTCCAACATCGATATGGAAATAGGAACATTTATCTAGACACCAAAATAAAAAACAAGATACTGCGATTTTTATATTTCTTGCTTTTGCATGAATATCCCATCAAATGGAACACTGCTTTTAAGCTCACCTTGAGTTCAAAGATACTTTCAGTAAAAATGATATTTTTCAATGGTTTTCATCTTGCGCATTTATTTCCGATCATTACTCCATTATTCTGAATAATCTCGAAATTAGAATTAGAAGTTCAATTAGTGGAAAAAAATTTATTTCAGTCTTTGAGTAGTTTTTCAGATGTTCAATTGTTTTTAATTCAGTTCAAATCGGTCAACTGATGTCAACTTCAGTGATGAAGGTGTATTAATTCTCAAGAGAAGTCTATTACGTCATTCTATGATATTTTATTGGATTTATCACCTAAACTAGAGATGAACATTTCCAGAGGGAATACTTTACCGACGCAATTGTTGTGTGGCTGATTAATTTTTTAAATAATATTTGTACAAATCAGAATTAAAACTTATTTCAGATCTTCAAAATTACGAAAGAGAGGTTTTGAGTGACGATATTGTCATGGCCCACCAGATTCAGAGATTCTAAGATATTAAAATAAAGCGAAATCTGTTTCGAAATATTCTTAAAATTCTCCATAAAACAAAATACACATTGAGTTCTTATCACTGGATTTTTTCACTTGTTTTTTAACCCTCTCCAGTGAAAGACAGAGATATGTAGGTCCAACTTCTGTCGTAAATTGAGAAAAAGTGCAGTCTAAGGACTACGTTTGTATCTTTTTTTTTACCGCGTTTTCTATTTTTTTTGCTGTTCTTTTCCGTCTCTGGAATGCCACCTCAACACACAGTAAGCACGCAACAAAATGAGAAAGATTGCCTGGGTGGCCGTCTCTCTCTCTAACCCTCTGCTTTTTCTCCTTTTCGGATCCTTGACGTTTATTTTTTTTTGACCTTTGTCAACTATTTCGGCTTCCAGAGACCAATTTGCACTTGTTGTGTATTTATGCGTGTGTATATGTGTACTATTTGTGTGTATTTGGTGAGTTTTTCTTTAGTGTGTATGATTTTTTTCTCTACTTGAATCCTAAGATTACGGTAGGTCAAAGTACGAAGCACGCGAAGGCGAGAATTTGGAAGAAAATGGAACGGCTAAAGATGAGAAAGTGCATTCTGGCACCTTAGAGTAAATGTGAAATCGAATTTCAGGCTGAGGGAATTTTTAACGATCAACTGATTTCAAAAATTCAAATAAAACAATTTGGTGCAAATTGGATTTTAAAAAAAAGTCAAAAATAATGTCAGTTAAACGAAACAAATATCAGTTGAGAAAAAAATATTTTATTGAATACTTCGTTGTAAACTGTATGTACATCATGAAACAAAATTGCGCTCCCTTTTTTGAAAACCCTTACACATAAACCATTTCAAAACTAATTGCTGTTGCTATTTCATAAAATGGAAGATCCTTGAAAATCTATTTCTTTGACAAAGTGCTTATTACAGTCATATGATACAAACCCCCTTAAAGACAGGGTCTCAGCTTAAAACTAGAAATCAAAAACTAGTAATCAAAATTAACGAAAAAATGGTGAGAGCTGATAGTAATTTGGAAGAGGGCTACTCTTGAAACAAATCGATTCCAAATGAGCTCTCTTAACAAACTCCTCTTTTCGTGGTGTTCCGGAGCAGGGACCAAAACAATGTTTTTTCATAATTGGTCCAATAGATAAAAAAAGTGAATTTATGAGTCAAAAATAATTTTTTCAATATGTACGGGGACCAGAAATGGGCGGGAAAGACCGTTCTGGAAATTCGGGAAATGCCAAAATTTAACTCCAAATACTGGTTTTATCCTGATTTTATCCTGATTTTCCTAGGTTTTCAGAGTTAATAAACATCCAACGATAAAAAGTAAAACATAAAATAGGAATCATCTCTTGAGACTTCGGAAGACATATTAATCAATTTTAGTAATTTTTAGTTGATTTTTGTAGCTTGATCTTTTTGAATTGTTCATTTTCTTGATGTTTTCTATTTTTTCTATTTGAAAATTTCCCGATATTTTCCGAAACTTGTCGGGAAATTTTCGGGAAGGAAAATTTCCCGCCCATCCCTGACGAGCACGGTAATAGCCATACAAACTTGAAAAAATAGTGGTACGCGTTTAGAATCGAAATAAACGAACAGTATTGTCAACTCAATTATTCTCGATCATTGCGTTCGGAAGGCTGATCAACCTCACAGCCGCTCCGCACGCACGCGACGCGGCTGCCGACACTCAACACACTGAACAATTTGAAAAATTGCCCCGCCAATATCTCAGTGTTGAGTGGGAGGTGACCGCGTCGCGTGCGTGCGGAGCGGTTGTGAGGTTGAGCAGCCTTCCGAACGCAATGATCAAGAATAATTGAGCCGACAATAACTCATTTGGAAACAAAGTTCCAGATATGAGATAACGAAGATTCTGAAGAGAGAAAAATTAGATTGAAAATACCTGTATCATCAGAATTTTTCCCTTTTCAATTTTTTAAACAATCAGTATTGTCAACTCAAATATTCTTGATCATGTGATTTGGTTTTGACCTACACAGAAAAGCTAAGTCTCTCACACAGTCGTGCTATTTTTAAATGCGAGCGGTTGCGCTGCGATCTTTTATTAGAAAATGGATGATACAAAAATTTTAACTTGACAATATTATTTCCAAAAAATTATGAAAACGAAATTAAATGTAGAGAGCTCCTTTCAAATAAATAACAATAGTTCTGTTATAAACCTTTGAAACAATGAATGAACATCTATTTCTAAAACAAGTCCTAGTTTTTATTTTGGAAACATCAAAGCTCAAATTGTTTTCTACACATTTATAACAATTTCACTAAATAAATTCCTTCGAAAGAAAAACGGAAGCAGACCTTTGAAAAGCGAAAAAGAAAACGCATGCTCTCAAATGTCACTTGTTGTTATTTTCGTGTTTACGGACCTCTATGGCTCAGTGAGCAAATGCACAAACAAACATCAGTCGAGAAAAAAAAATTGAAAAAATAAATCATGAGGGAAATAACTTCAATGAAAATTTACTGGAGCAGCAGCGATTTTAAAAAAAAAGGCTCACATCAGAAATAAAATGATGTTTCTAAAAGTATATATCTCCATAAAAAAAATAAACTTTTTTGCAGTAGAATACATAATTTTTATTGGCCGCAAATGTGTATATGTTCCAACCGCCCCTATTAATATTTATTTATGAGGACATTTCGCTTTGCATGTTTCCTTTTTTCTTTGCATTTTTCAAAGTCATAGACAATTTTTATGCACTTTTAAAAACCGAAATCAAGAGAAAATGCTGAAAAATTCATGGACTGGAATATAAACAACAAAAAAAAACATTTTCAAGATGAATGAATTGAACTTATTGGTAAGTGTCTGGAAATAATTACTGCCCATTTGAGCAGACTAATTTGAAGATGAAAACAATGTAATACAACATATATTTGCCTCAAAAAAAAGCGAAAAAATATAAAGTTCAGTCAAAAATCAGGGACTTTTAAAAGAGGACTGCACATAACGAAGAAATATGTTGGAAAAGAATAAGACATTCGTACGGTAGTTTCGAAATTTATCAAAATTGAGTCTAAGCACATGCAAAAGCTAGTCCGCTAAAGCTAGTCCGCCTGCAAAAGCTAGTCCGCATTAATCTCTTGAAAGCCATACGAAATTGGGAAAAGCTCCTTTTTATGTGAATTGTGATTGAAAATTACAGATCAGGACCACGAAGAACAACAAGCGCTAGTATTTCTAGGCCATCACCTTAAATCGAATTATCACCGCTAATGTGCATTTCTGAAAATTTTAAAAAGCAAATATGAATTGAGTACGAGGCTTTTTTTGTTTCAAGTATTTTTACCGACTCTGTACAATCCTCCTTTAACAAACTATCAGGAGATTTAATTTTGAGAGCATTTTCTGATCACGGAAAATGTGTTATTTTCTTAAAGACAATTTGTCAGTAAATTTGACCCTACCTGATTTCAATTTCAAAAATTATAGCATTCTATCATTAGTACAATGCAACTATACGAAATAAATAAATAGCAGCGGTCCAAAGGTGCAAAAATCAAAATTTGAATGCGCGGCGCGGCGCGGCGCGGTCGGAATTAGCGCGAAATTCAATTAATTAAATATGGCTACATAGTGGTATTGTTTTCTCGACCTCCTGGCCCCTATTCCAATTTTTATTAATCGCCTTGGATTTGGATCGTATTAACAAGCTGCATTTAAAGGGATTATTGACCGAATTTTGATTTTTAGTTATTTTTGTCTTCTTCCCCATATTCTAAATCATGTAAGAGAACAATTTTTTTCAAAATTTCGTTTAGCAGAACTAGTAGAAAGCCGCTCGAACACTGCTTCGGAAAAGTTGTTTCCTTTATAGGCTTTCGAATAGGAGAGGAAGATGAAAATAACAAATAATCAAAATTCGGTCAATAATCCCTTTAAGAAGCCCGAATATTGGATGAATGACGCAGAACAATTGAAAGTATAAAGCAAGTGTATCGGCAAGCTTTATCATTTGACATAATTCAAAGAAAATTGACTCTTATCGAAAGATATTTAACTGAATCCTAGAAAAACAACCCATCGTTTCTATTTTTAAAGAAAGGGTGTCGTGACTACTATAATTTAAAGCTTGAGTTAAATTTTTTTTAAAGAAGTCTGTCAATTGAAGACTTCAAGTTTTTGATTGTTGTGCTTTTGGCCTTGGTTTTATTTTTTTTTTAGTTCGAATATTTCTTGTCGAAGTTTTTTTAAACCATTGGATCAGTTAAAAACATGAAAATTTGTGAATTATGGTTCGATAGAGTAATAATAGTGAGTGACACCCTGTCTCCAAACCGATCAAACTTTGATTGACTGATAGCATTTCGATTTTCTATTTTTTTTGTTGTTGTTTTTATCATCGACTATTTCGTTTTCTCAGTCTTTTTTCTCTATATTCAAAAAAATATACGAAACGGTAGATTCCGCGGAAGCTCCCGATGTTCATCTAAGCACTTCGACCCCGAAAAGATCATTGGCAATAAACACAACATCGTTTTTCGATATCTCTGCGAAAGGACTTACACTATTTTTCTTTTACTTTCTCTCTTTTCCTACTCTCGGTTCATCATCTTGTTTTGTTTTCGTTCAATTGCTCACTTGTTGAACATGATTGAATTCAAAAACAAGGTTTTCGATTGTTTTACTGATTTTAGAAGGTATGCTAATATTAGATTTAAAAAATAAAATTCAATAATATTTCAGTGGAGGTATTAGTCTAGATTACAAGTTTGAAGTTCTGAATCCGAGGCGAAATGAACTACTTTCTCAAGGGTTTAATATGGACGAGTTTCCTTTTCAATACTCCCCAACTTTAAAAAGAGATATTGATAGTATTCTAGAATATATCAATCTAAAATATCCGAATGGAGGCAAACTAAAATCTGTAAGTTTTACATATTATTTTTATTATTCCTCCTATTCAAATGTATATTTTCTAGCTAATCGATTCAGATATCATATGTAGTTGTAATTTGCTCACGAAAATTATTGCCTGTCGTCAAAAGAAGGAAGAAATAACCCAAAGGCTGAAAATTGAAGCGATTCGAAAGAATGGAGTGATTTTCTTGAGCGAAATCCTTGATACTACTGAAGACAGCTGGTGAGCGATGTTAGATATTGAACTTTTCCTATTTACGAATCGTTTACAGTAGATCATGGAAGTGGTCTTCTAAGTTTAGACAATTGATAACACTTGATGAAAATGGTGTGAGTTTCATTTAATTTGAAAAAAAGCGTCTTGGATTTGAAAACTCGTTTCTCGACGATAGGATTCAAGTGATTTCAAGTCAGTCCAAGTTATTAGACTGAACAAAGTCAGGACCTGATTCCGTAACGCCGGCTACTTATTGATTGAAAATTAGAAAAATAACTTCCAAGTTTTCGGAACTGCTTGGTTTTCAGCAAAACGCGGATCCATATGCTCCTCTTCACGAAGATATATCGACACGAAATGTGATAAAATCAACAATAACCAGGGACAAAGATTCAATAAATCTTTACTATTCTGGACAAATCGATTGTGTTGATGAAAGTGAGTTTTGAAGAATTAGTAAATTTTAAGAACGTCTTTTTTAGATGATGATTTTGTTCAATCTCGATATTTTACTCCACATCAGGATGTCATGTTGAAGGCTTTTTTCCGCTGCTACTTTTCTTTTATTCCCACCATTATTATAGCCAAAAAAAACGGACTGTGGACAATCGGGGTGGGTAAATATCGAGTTGTCGAGAACAATATTAATTTCAGAGTAATAAGCTAAAGACATTGGATTTACCAGAACTTTGGCAATTCAATAAGAATGAATGTTTGGAGTATTTGTTCTCAGTTTTGAATGATATTCAATTGAAATTGTGTGAAGATGGTGATGCATGTGTTTTGAATTGGCCGGAAGAGACTTTGAAATTCATTGAAACTGTTGATTTTATTCCACCATCATTTTTTGAAAAATTTAATTGATTTTTTTGATTATTATTGCCAATGAAAATACAATTTCTCTGTTTCTTACTGTACAAAAAATAAAAAAGAGGGAGATTATTCAAAACATTTTTTTCATTTAATATTGTCGACTCAATTATTCTTGATCATTGCGTTCGGAAGGCTGCTCAACCACAGCCGATCCCCACGCACGCGACGCGGTTACCTTCCACTCAACACACTGAAATATTGGCGGGAAAATGAATTTTTCAAATTTTCCAGTGTGTTGAGTGTCGGCAGCCGCGTCGCGTGCGCGCGGAGCGACTGTGAGGTTGAGAAGCCTTCCGAATGCAACGATCAAGAATAAATGAGTTGACAATAAAACAAGCACTTTTTTAAAAACTCAATAGAGCGCAATTGCTCTTGCTCAACATCCAACCCCTACCTTTCTAACGGTCTTTTCTCTGCAATGAGTTTCTCAATAAAATATATAATCTCCTTCGAATAATTATTGATTGCGATGAACTTCGATGCAAAGGTTCAAGGATATTTTACCGATATTTTAAGGTAAATTGATTTTTAGACGTCATTCTCATTCCAAATCTGTTTTTAAAATTTTCTAAAACTACCTAGAAGCCGAGAAAACACGTCTCAAATCAATGGCCTAGAAAAAGGGGCCACCGGCGAAAACTAGTCCGCAGACATGAAAAATCAAAAAATTTAAAAATATAAAAAAGGACTAATAAAAGAATTATGCATAAATATTTATTAACCAAACACTTTTTTCAGCTTTTTTCAGCTCATAGGAAAAAGTTCGGCCAGGTGGACACTTTTTCTAGGTCATTGTTTGGAAGCTCGTTTTCTCGGTTTCTAGGTGGTTTTAGAAAATTTTAAAAACAGATTTGAAATGAGAATAAAGTCTATTTTCATTTACAATACATTTCTTATAGTTTTTTTTAAATTATAGGTACATTTATTAAGTTCCAAAGGTACACTTATTATCTCCGAAAAACCATCCTTTAAAAGCTGCTCAAAATGTGAACTGTGTACTTTTTTAATTTAAAATGTTTCATTATTTCTTCATAACATCGTTCTCAACTCCATTTAAAAAATTGAAAACCTTTTCCGTAATATTTACCAAACTGAAGTGGAAAACAGAAAAATAACTCATCACAATTGTAAACAAAAAGCTTCTTTTCTCTAGCACAAATTTTTTTTGCTCTCATCCGATTTCAAAACGAGGGGTCAGCCACAACTGATGACCATTGAAATAACAGTAACTTAATATTTGCGTGCTTTCGAAAACGGAAGGAAGGAAATGAAATAACTCTTGTTGAGTGGTACGGTGGTCACCTCTCTTATGCAAACTCAAACCATTTCTTCGAAAAAGTTTTGAGAGACTCGACAATCTGCGCTCCATTTCTGTGAAGCATCTTCACACAAAACATCATGATACTACATAAATCTCTTATTTTAATTTTTGCATTAATTCTCGATTCAATCGATTCTCGAATTATTCCGCTTTCTTATGATCTTTTATTCAAATTACCTATTACTGAATATAATGGATTTGCTGGTTCGATGGTTTTACATTTTAATCTCACTTCACTTTCTGAAAATGTGACACTTCATTCAAAAGATCTTCACAGTTTCCGAAATATTTCTTTAATTTCATCGAGTGACTTAACCGAACCACCATTGAAATCGATTCGAATTTTGAAGGAAACTGTTGAGTTCCGCTTCGAAAAATCGCTTTATCCGGGACAATATTTGTTGACAATTGGTAGGTTTTAATTTCGCTTTCAAAAATGGTAACAAATTTAATTCTCTATTATTCTGAATAACAAAGCAGAAAGTAAAGAAAAAAAGATTAATAAGAGAAAATATTTCTTGATTATTTTGAACATTCAAAAATTGTTCAAAGCAGAATCAAAAAAAGTACAAAATATGTGTCCAAATTAAAATTTAATTTTTTTTATAGTGTTCAAAATCCTTTCGCTATATTTTTAGATCCTCTGTGTACACATTAGGTTCTCGCCCTTATAAAAATTTGAGCCTTGTAGATAATTATTATTAAAAAGTCTGCCAATCGCTTAAAAACACTTCCAACAATATATTTAACTGGGCAGCACTCAAAACCCTTTGAAAAAACCTTATTGTGAGTATTCTCACAAGTTCTCACAACGGTAGGCAATTCAGAACTCTTCGCAAACAATTTGAATAAATACTTGTGAAACTACACTTTCAGGTGAATACAACGGACGAATTGGAAATAGATCAGAAGGAGTGTTCGAAAGAAAACCGCCGAGCTTATATACGACACATCTTCAACCTAATCATGCACGAAGACTATTCCCATGTATCGATGAACCATCTGCCAAAAGTCTTTTCAGACTATCAATTGTGCATCCGACAGATACGGTTGCACAATCGAATACTATTGCAATGGATGTTCATGTAAGTTAAAGGTTTTATTAACTGCTTCCAGTTTTGTCATAAATGTATTCAGAATCACCATACAAAGCCATATATCCGAGAGAAAAAATCCTCTGATTTCGATTTCAAGAAATTCCAATGAAAAACCATCAAAAATGAAAACTGTGGACGGCCGTTTACAACTGAGTCTGCAATCTGACGTCGTGGTGTTTGTCCACGGTTTTCCTTTTAGAGCGGTTTTTCATTAGAATTTTATGAAAACAGAAGCAAAAAAATTTTTCTTGGAGAGATAGTTTTGTATGGTGATTCTGAATACATTTATGACAAAACTGAAAGCAGCTAAGAAAACTTAAATTACCTGATTATCTTATTGAATCTCGAAATATAGTCGGGAGCTCCCAGAAATGTCAACAATCATAGGATAACTCTCTTGAATAATAGAAATTCATTTCTAGGAAGTCATTTTTTAAATTATATTCTATTCAATATTGCCAACTGAAACATCCTTTATCATGCAAGTTGGTTTTGATCTACCCAGAAAATCTATGTCTCTCACACAGTCGTGCTATTTTTAAATGCTAGCGGCTGAGCTGCGGTCTTTTAGTAGAAAATGGATGATACAAAATTTTTAACTTGACAATAGCATGTTCATAAAATCAAGATCACTTAATCGAAGTTCATGAGAGAAATCAGATATTATCAGAAGCTTTAAAAAAACAAAAAAAACCATGAAATTTTCCCCATTTTCAGGTGGAAAACCGAAAATGGCAACGAACAATATTCTCGGCCACTCCACTACTTCCGACCTACTTGGTCGCATTTTCAATAATGCCGGACACTAATTTACAGGTAATATTTAACTCTAAAACAGAAAAAGTAATAAAAAGTAATGATAACTTTACAAGTAGAAGATGAAAAAAACAGCTAAAAGACCAATGTTTATGAAGGAACAAACAAAAACAAAAACAAGTTGTTTTGTGTGTATTTATTTACTACTAATTGTTTATTTATTCTTTTTGCTCTGCTCCCTCACATTTTTGGATAGAATAAAATAAATGTTTACAGCTTTCTCGCCAAACATCATTCGGGGTTACTGTTCGTGTGAATGGTCAGCAGAGAGGTATGGTTCTTCGGGTGCTCGATTGTGCATTGGCTAGTTTCGAAATTTTGGCCGGGTTGATTGATGTTCCATTGCCTTTGAATAAGGTGTGGATTTCGGAGGAGATAAAAAGAATCACCCATTTTTCTTCAGATTGATTTCATTTTGGTGCCTCAGTATGACGGTGGAATGGAAAACTGGGGTCATGTTCTGATTTCAGAAAATCTTGCTAGAACAGGTGATGATGCGCATCTTATTTATTTGGTAAGAATGATAAGTAAATCTGAGAATAAAAATAAGAAATTTTAAAGATTTCCCACGAAATCGCACATCATTGGATTGGTAACAAAGTAACCATTGACAGTTGGCAACTGATTTGTCTTCAGGTAAATATCCAGAGAACACCACAAATAGACAATTTCCTTTTAATTCAGGAAGACATTGCTGATTGGCTAGCATTGAAAGTGGTCAAATCACTAATGACTGATGAGATCAAGCTTCAGAGGTTCCAATTGTCTCAATACGTTGAAATTCAGCTAGTTGAAGATTTTTTGAGCAAGGGACACTCGTTATTAATGCCAGAGGAAATTGATCAGGATATTGTATGTTTTATTTCATTTCTTGGAGGGATTTTGAGGAAAAAACTCTCTAAAGAGGATGTGACAACCTAAATTCCCAATAATAATCCTACATATCTAAAAAAGGATGGGATAACCTAAATTCCCAATTATAATCTTATACCCCAGCATGACAATTTCACATCAATTAATTTCCAAAGTAGAAATAAGTGGCACCTCGTCTTTAAGATTTTGATCCCTATTTTTTTTTAGACTTTTTCAAAAATATAACTTCAATATTTGAACAATTATCCATTATTATTGTGATCAGCAAAAATGCTCATATTTTTAAAATTCAACAAAGTTCAGATTAATAAACATTGTTATCTGAAAGGAGTGGTACTACTGGACACATTGGAATCAGTTGTCGGGGAACCATACATGTTGTCAACTATAAAATCTTTGGCTTCTTCGCATTCGTCTTTTAATCTCACCACTTTCAAATCATTTTTTGATCAAATCAAAGTTGATAGAAATACCACTGTTGGACAGGTACAAATCTGCTAAATAACTAAGGCTCAAATACTTTTTCAGATCTACGAATACTGGTTCACCCAGGGCGGTTATCCAGCAGTTCTTGTCGAAAACAACGGCCCATCATCTCGTCTCCAACAACTATCAAAACCACTATGGCCTCTGAAAATGACCTCAACACTTTCAATCCCTCAATTTGTTTTTTCGGAATCGATTATTTTCGCATCCGAATCAGCACCATTACTTGTCAATCTCAATTTCACTTCATTTATGAGGGTCAATTATGATTCATTGACATGGACTGCTATTTTCAAGTGATTTCAATGTCAATGGACACAAATTTCAAAAATATCCATGTTTTCAGATACATGTTTGAAGAGCCGGATCTTTTCTCGGCAGTTGGAAGAGCACAATTAGTTTCGGATTATTGTTATTTTTATGCACATTCAAGTATTGAGAATGGTGAAATTATTAAAGATGCTGTCATTGATATGGTAATTTTTTGTTATTTATATTAAAGGAGGGCTTTAAGGAGATAATAAATGTGTCTTAAATTAAAATAGACTTCATTCTCATTCCAAATCTGTTTTTAACATTTTCTAAAACCACCTAGAAGCCGAGAAAACACACCTCAAAACAATGGCCTAGAAAAAAGAGCCACCTGCCCGAACTTTTTCCTATGAGCTTTTTTCGTGTTTCTTTAATAAATAGTTATGCAGAATGCTTATATTAGTCTTTTTTATGTTTTTTTTTCATTTTAATTTATGTTTTTAAATTTTTTTTTGAATTTTTCATGCCTGCGGACTAGTTTTCGCAGATGGCCCCTTTTTCTAGGCCACTGTTTTGAAGCTCATTTTCTCGGCTTCTAGATGGTTTTCGAAAATTTTAAAAACAGGTTTGGAAATTTTAAAAACAGGTTTTGGAGAATCTGAAGTCTATTTTCATCTCAGATGCATTCATTAGCTCCGTAAAGCCCTCCTTTAACTAAGAAATAATAATTCAATCGATTGGAGAGAAAATATTTTCAGCTTATCATGAAATTTTAAAAAAATGTTCACCTCTTTCTAGCCTTCGTTATTTTTAAGAAAAAATTAATTAAGAAATTCAGGTTTACTCAAAACCGGAATATTTTGAATTATGCGATTGGAACCTCTATTGGTGTCATTACAACTCTCGAACATCTGTAATCCGACAATTCGTTCAAGCGTTCGCCACAGGATTCACTGGGGAACTATTCCATTCATCCGAATCATTCGGATGTAAAAATGGAATAGCCGCTCGAAAGGTCAATCAATTTTGTGACAAAATATTTGGTAGAAAATGTATTTAATTTTGTTAGGCTCTTGACTTTTCCATGTATCTCAATTTATTTTATTTCTAGTCATATTCTCCTCGAGACCACCCCCACAGTTACTGTTTACGAGTCTAAATACAAAGGTTTTATTTTTAATTATCAGTTGTGTTTTTATATTTTTGTTTCGAAATATTATTTTGTTGAATATTTTCAAGAAATACAAAATTTTTTCAAATTTCAAAGAAAAAAATGAAAGTCTTCATAAAAACTGTGCAAGCTATGGCGTTTCCCATGGTCGATGTTCATTGACAATGGCTTTTTCTATACGATGTTGCACTTTTTGAATGTATTTGGAAAAATTTCCCTTTTTTGTAGTTTCACAGCAAATATTTTGCCCCGGCATCATGCTGACGAATACTACCAAAACATGGTAGTTGGAAATACATTTTTAAAAAAATGCTGGAGAAACCGACTTAAAGGCAGCTTGTCAGTTAACACGACCAAAATTCAAGGCAAAAATCAAAATTCGTATGGGAGCCCAGGTGGTCCAAAGAAGATTACCAAACAAAGCCATTTCAGTGTGCCAATCGGCGAATTAAAAGGAAATCCTTATCTAAATTCGAAGATTACCAATATGTAGCCAAATTCAAATATTGTGTTTCGCGCCAATTTCGACCGCGTTGCACGGACACTGACCGCGTTGCACGGACACCGACCGCGTCGCACGGACACGCGCGCATTCAAATTTTGATTTTTTCAACTTTGGATCGCTGTTATGAAGCGTGTATTTATCGGTGTGATTTCGCAAAAATTGCATTATACTAATGAGAGAACGCTCTAATTTTTGAAACTAAGAACAGGTAGGGTCAAATTAACTGACCAGCTGTCTTTAAAGGGGGCTGAGCGGAACGACATAAATGGTTGAAAAATGATGAAAGTATCATTGTTTATAAATAAATGAAAACAATCCAATTCAAAACTCGAAAAAGGCGAAAAAAACCATAAACCTGGTTCTAATGGCCGATGAAACGCGTTTTGGTTTTCTAGGCCATTTATTATTTCTCGGCCGCCTGATTTTTTTTTGAAAAATTATTTGTTATCTTGTTTTTCTTTTCTTTCCTATTTTTTCAGAGAAAATTATCCATAACAGAGTATAAAAAAATTAAACGTTCAAAAGAAAAAAATAAAATTAGGGAGGAAAAACAAACGGCCTAGAAAACCAAAAAGCGTTTCTTCGGCCATTAGGGCGAAACGCGGGGTTTATGGGTTTTTTCCCGATTTTTTTTTTCATTTTCGAGTTTTTCTTTGGATTTTTTTTCATTTATTTATAAACAATCATATTTTCATCATTTTTAAACCATTTATTTGATACGCATTTTCGCATTGTCAGGTACTTAATAATGTAATCTCAATTTTTTTCATAAAAATAAGTAGAAATTAGAAACAAATTATTAAAATTTAACAAAATTTTCCGATACTTTTCCCTTAAGTTATTGACAAGAATTGTGAAACCCCGCTGATTTGCAAATTTAAATTTTTTCTAAGGAGTATCTATAAAATCTGGACTCGATCGAGCCTCATCTTCAATTAAGGCCATTTTTTCATGAATTACCCAAAAATAAAGTATCAAAATTTAATTTAACAAGTTTATTCAATTTCACAATCACAACACCTAAAATCCTTCAACTCTAACAGGATCTGATTGGCACCAAGCTAACGCCGCGACTCAAAATGAATCAGCGCGGTGTTCGCGAGTGCCAAGCAGACACCGTTTTTATCACTGTCCGTCGAATTGCCAAAACTCTCTATTTCGGCCCTGCAAAAAAATTGATTGATTTATTTAATATTTTTAAAAATTGCTTTCCCTCCCCCAGTCGTTTCCCATTTTTTCCAGTATTGTGTGTTCGAACATACATAAATGTACATGATATAAATGGTGGTGATCGTGTATTTGTATGGTTCTGTGTTGAAATTGTTAGTGTGTACGTCGATGTGTGAGTGAGAATTGGAGGGTATGCACCTCTTGCCATTCTAATACAAACACTCGTAACCATGCATTTTGTGAAATCGAATTTAATTCAATATATACTGGTTAAGGGAGAAGGAAAAAAAAGCGTATGGGAGCATTGTGATTGATCGGTTTAATTTTCGAAAACTTCAAAAATTAGTAAAAGTTTATATCTTAACTAGATCCCCTTCTGAATTTAATTGGAAACTTTCATAGCTTAGCTGATTCATCTTTTAGGGCAATGTGGTCAAATCCCGATATTCTTCAATAAGAAGTACCATGTCTTTAAAGGAGGGCTTTACGGAGATAATAAATATATCTTAAGTGAAAATAGACTTCATTCTCATTCCAAATCTGTTTTTAAAATTTTCTGAAACCACCTAGAAGTCGAGAAAACGCGCCACAAAACAATGGCCTAGAAAAAGTTTCCCTAACTTTTTCCAATGAGTTTTTTTCGCGTTTCGTTAATAAATAGTTATGCAGAATGCTTATATTATTCCTTTTTTATGCTTTTTTTTCCTTTTAATTTATGTTTTTTCATTTTTTTGATTTTTCATGCCTGCGGACTAGTTTTCGCCGGTGGCCTCTTTTTCTAGGTCATTGTTTTTGAGGCGCGTTTTCTCGGCTTCTAGGTGGTTTTATAAAACTTTAAAAACTGATTTGGAATGAGTTTGAAGTCTATTTTCATCCCAGATGCATTCTTCAGCTCCGTAAAGCCCTCCTTTAAGTAAAATTGTGTTTTCAAGCGCCTTTCAATCGTAACAATTGTAATCCAAGCCCAAAGAATCAAAAGATCAATAAATTCCCATCTCTTCAAATTTCCTTTGAATACTGTTCTCCTCATTCAAAATAAGATCCAAACCCCATGCATCATTAATGTGTCCTAAATATTGTTTCCCGGGCGGTCCTTTCCCCCTCCATAAAATCTGCATTTTTATTGTTTTGTCAATGAGTGTGCGACGCGTCAGTTTCAAAATCTAATTCGGTGTGTGTTCGTCAAAGATAACCATCAGAATTTGGCAACAAGGCTTTTCACTTGAACACTGTTTCTTCGATTTCATCACCAAATGGTTCGTTTGGCCCTTTCTATAAACCTCGAAAGAGGCAACAAAAAAAAGAAGAAGAGATAATTTTCGAAAAACACCACCTCATCGAAAAGAAAGAAACATAAATTTTAACATAAAATGTGCCTCCTCCTTGTTCTATTTCGATTAATGTTGTTGTTGTTGCGATTTTTCGAAATAAAAAAGACACGATTTTCACTCTTTGTCTGTCATTTCTACGGGGCAGAGAAGTCCTTCACCTCGGCCCGTTTCTAATGCGAAAATTACCAGTCTCAAGATGAAGAAATTTCGCCCTCTTCTTCTTCTTTCATTCAAGTAAAATGTGAGTGTTCGATGCTGATTTTTTCATTCTCCTTTTTTTTCCTTTCAATGTCCTCGACGAAAAAGAAGACGACAAAAATGAGGAAAATTGTATACGGGAGGGGAGGGAGGACAACGAAATATTGTAGAAAAAATCGAGTCGATTGAATGCCAAAAAAAGCAAAGGGGGTTTACGAAACATTTCGAAAAAATACGATTGATTGAAGTTCGAAAAAAAAAGAAGCTCCAAATTCTGGTGCAGTTTTTCTTCCATGGATTCAACATTTTTTGACAATATGTTAGGTGGGACCTTGTCTTTAAGATCAACACAATTTTCCGAGAAAAAAAATTGCTATGAACTCTTAAAATTATCAGACATGTTCTTTCGATCGTCGATTATGTTTTTGAAGATAGAAAATAATTTTCGAAGTGATTTTTGAAGAGAGGGATTCGTTTATAAATTTCGTTTTTAGCGGGCAAATTTCTGAAGTTGGAAGCAAGCTCGCTCTACTGAAATGTGGGTGAAATTATTGAAAGCAAACTATTTTAATGGTTTTGCACTTACACAAGGTTCTACTAGAATAAATTATTGATTTAAAAATAACATGCAATTGATCCTCTTCGAAGTTCCAGCAGAAAACTTTGTTTGTTCTATTGGCCCGCTAATTTCAAATTTTTATTTTGCCGACTGTGGCGCTCTGATGTAAACTTAATTTTATCATCAACTTTCGTCGGGATTTCGCATTAGATTGCCGATAGAGAGACTCAACTTCTGAAATCAAGAACGGGTGAAAATAAGTGAGATCCTGTCTTTAAAGGCAGCTTGTCAGTTAACACGACCCAAATTTAAGGCGAAAACTAAAAATTCGAATGGGGGACCAAACGGTCGAGAAAACAATAACAATATGTTGCCAAATTCAAATAATTGTGTTCCGCGCCAATTCCGACCGCGTTGCACGGACACCGACCGCGTCGCACAGAAAATTTTATTTTTGCAACTTTGGACGGCTGCTGTGACGCGTGTATTTATCGGTGTGATTTCGCATAAATTGCATTGTACTAATGAGAGAACGCTCTAATTTTTGAAACTAAGATCAGGTAGGGTCAAATTAGCTGAACAGCTGTCTTTAACGGATTTCAAGAAGAGTACTTCGAAATGTTATCAAGTTATCAAAGTTAGAACTCTGCAGAAATTCTGTCAATATTTGAACTGAAAGTGGAAAAATGACAAAAAAAAACTCACAAATTTGTCTAGTGTTTAGTGGTTTAGTTTTATCATCATCTTTCGTCGGGATTTCGGGATTCACTAAGGACTATTTTAGGCTTAATCCCCTTTAAATCCCTCTTTTTTGCGTGGATAACGAGATGGTTAAGAATGCACGTCATAATTAAAAAGATTTTATAAAATCTTGATCATTGTAGGCTCCATTGAACATATTTTTGTAACTTTTATAGATATACAAATTTTCTTCTGAGGATTTCACAATACTAAATGATATTGGGAATCGGACGGCGGAATCTAATAAACATCGAAAATAGATGATTTTGCCTGTTGACTCAGCTGAAATATCCCTATTTGAGAACCTTGTTTGAAGCCGGTGCTTAAGCCAAGCCTTAACACCTTCCAAAGCTAACAACCAGTCGCATTTCCAACAGTTTTATGGCATCAAAAGTAACCAAAACTAAAACCATAAAAATAACATAATCTTTCGATTTATTTCTATCCCTTATTTGCATGGCATATTCAATAGAAACTTCTCTCTCTCTCCCTCTCCTTTTTTCACACTGAAAATAATTGCCTACAATTTTTTGTCCATAGAGATGTGAATACAAAATTCCGTGGTTTGATTCGATTCCCATGACAACCAACAACCAAAAAGCCGAATCGTTTGCCATGGTACCGCACAATTCGCGGGGATCCTACATTCAAATGAGATTTACTCCGTGAATTCATGCAGTGCCATTGCGAACGAAATCAGCATCGAAATATATATATTGCGGACGGAATATAACAGCAACACAGCGACGAGAAAAAGGAAAAAATAAATGAAACACACGGAGTGGAGGGGACATCAAATGACGACGGCACATATATACAATGACTGTATTGGTTGTGTATGGAAGGCGCCCAACCGCTAGTTGGCGCCCATTTCTCTCCCTCATATGATACGCCCCCTTCTTTTTCGAATCGGTGTCTGCGGCGTATAATATTTTCCATATACGCTCCGACCAAATTGAGGCACACAACTGGACGTCATGGATTATGCGAGACAATGAGGGAGAATACTGTAAAGAGGTAACCTCTCCGCTCATTACTATGTGTGCGTATGTCGGACGGACGGCGGGCGGCCCCGCTTGAATTCAGCAGCAATTGAACAGAATGAGAGAAGGATTTTTGAAACCGAGGGCGAAACATACATACAGTTTTGTGAGGAGAGGATTAATTCGCACTGGTTTTTGAGGGTGATGAGGATCATGAAGAATCAAAAGCAAGGTATTTGGCGAGGTCGATATACCAGTAATTATTGTATTTGTGGGGGATTTGAAATGGACTTTGCGACGATATGTCTATTGTTTGTTTCGTGAATCGGTGTTGATCGTGTTCATGAGAGGGTTGAATAGGCTGTGAGAGAATTGGAATAAATCTCTGCATTTTCTCATTTTCAGATATTTTCTCACAAAATTGTTGCCAACAATTTTGAAGTTTATAGCCACTTCTTGGAAACACAATTTTTGTTTTCTGCGCGGATTTTTTGGTTAAAATCAAAACAAGTTGAAGGTGGACAATTAGATGTCAGCTTACTAATTGATTATTTTAAAAAACCAATGCTCAAAACCATAGTGGTGTAGAAATATAGGAAACAAGAGCTCCTAATACTAGGGTCCATTTTTATAATTAACAGCAAGAGTCGAGACAATAAATAATAGCATTCGTTTCTCGAAAAGCTCCCAGTTCTAGATACAAGATTCAAGAAAACCAGTCGAACTTTTGTTAGGAAATTCTCAGTTAGACAAACTCTATTTAAAGGAGGACTTTAAGGAGCTGATAAATGTACCTTAAATGTAAATAGACTTCATTCTCATTCCAAATCTGTTTTTAAAATTTTCCAAAACTACCTAGAAGCCGAGAAAATGAGCCTCAAAACAATGGCCTAGAAAAAGGGGCCACCTGGCCGAACTTTTTCCTATGAGCTTTTTTCGTGTTCCTTTAATAAATAGGTAATGCTTATATTAGTTCTTTTTTATGTTTTCTAATTTTTTTTTGGATTTTTCATGCCTGCGGACTAGTTTTCGCCGGTGGCCCCTTTTTCTAGGCCATTGTTTTGAAGCTCATTTTCTCGGCTTCTAGGTGGTTTTAGAAAATTTTAAAAACAGATTTGGAATGAGGCTGAAGTCTATTTTCATCCCAGACGCATTCATTAGCTCCGTAAAGTCCTACTTTAGGAAAACCTTTCATAAATGCAGTTATTTTTTTAAAAAAATTCCCTAACCATGTGTTTTAAAAAAATCCGAAATTTAATTTAAAAAAATAATTCCCAGATGCTCAATTCCAGAATTTTCACTCAATCTTTTAAAAAATTGTTGAAATATGAAGTGTTATCCTATCTTTAAAACCTCGGTTGTTTTAACCTAACCGATTTCCTGAGACGAAAGAAACATAAGCTAAACTAACCAATGTGTTGTTCGTTGTCCAGCAGCCACACTACGAGCCCAAAATACTACAAAATGAATAAAAATGAGCGCGTGAGAAAAAAGAAGGCAGAAGCTGATAGCTAATCTTTTTGAATATATAGGGCGGAGCATTAGATTAGAATAATAAGAAGAAGAATAACAACATGAGAAGATTATCACCTCTCATTTTATTATAGCTTCTCCATTTATAATCTCAAATACGCGTATTCAATCATGCATGTATTCATATGTGCAAAATCCAGAAAAGATTAGTATAAGAAGTGTAAGGCAGACTAATCATACAAAGTGTATCCCCCCTACCCCTTCTTCCTGAAAAGAAATTCATTTATTTATTTTTCAGTTATGGACAAATTTGAAAAATCTAAATAAGTATTGCAAGGTGGTAAAAATCCTAGAAAAAGGTTGTAAGGCACTACACATTGATTTGAATTTTTTAAAAAAAGTCACATTAAAAGGATAAGCCGGCAACTCATCGAAAAGAGATCGAGAGAGAATCATGCGACAATATTCTTGAAAAAAAAGCTAAAGGTTATGATAATCAATCACAGTCTATGGAAATTATCCGATGTGTCCTTGTAGAAGAAAAAATAAAACATAATAAAATGAAAGAATGCAGATCGATGTAATTTGAGAAGAAAATACCCAGAACAAAATATGTTAATTGATTTCATTTATCAGGTCTTCAGAAAAAGAAGTCAATGAGCAATGTTTGACGTTTGTGCTCCGCTCGATGCATATGTGCTTCTAGGGCTCCGCGAGCTGTTGCATCCGCTCGTTCAACAGCCCATGCCAGTTCTTCCACTTCTTTTTCCAGTTGAGCTTGCTGATATTCGAACTGAAATGAACAACAATTTATAGAGTAATCATTGAACAAGGTTTTGTGCCACGTGGGAGCTATTAAATGAAATATGTTTGAAATTAAGAACATTTCGAATATTTCACTTTGTCTGCCTTTATACGTATTCTACATTATTGATTTGATCTCTTTGGAATCGGAAGCTCCCCAGAGCATTTTCTTTTTAATATCTCATACAAATAACAAAAAATCCGTTCATAAACCCAATAATCTACAGTATAATATATTTCCTTCATCCATTTCATATCAGCCACAAATCCTTAATATTTATAATCACAAGTACACCTTCATTCCAAAATCCTCTAAAATCCGCTCAAACATATACGTTTCAAATGAAAAAGGGGAAGAAGTTAGAGAGCTAGACGGAAAACACATGTACAATTTCATCCACCTTGGTTTTAATTGTGGATTATCCCCCCTTTTCCATTCGAAAAATGAGTCTAGAGGATGAAGGGTTGCCAAAACGGATAATCCGCGCGCCAAAACGACCAAATCCTTCCATTATTATAATAAATTATTTCTATCAAAAAGGTGTATCAAGATATTATTCAAAAAGAGAAATTTGGGAAAAGGGGGGATCTCTTCGATAAATTTCACACGATACCACCCACTGTGCACCACTTGTTTGATAGTAGTCATTTGCAAAAAACCCTGTCAGAATTCAATCAAAAAATGTTTCGGTTGAAAACAAGTTTTATATAAAATTATCATTCTTCACGATGATTTTTTGTTGTTTAAAAAGTTTTGAAATGTAATCAGTTTAGAAGAATGCAGAACAAATGTGAATAACTTACCAACTGTTTTCTCGGTCCGGCTTGCATATAATACGCAAAAGGATATGTATATTGTAACGAATATCTGCATTTTGTAAGCAATGAGATAGCCGTATGAAGATATTGCCAATCAATCCATGTACCTTTGTGTTCATTTACCTGAAAATGACATTTATTTAATCAGATAATTTCGAGGATCTTTGGATTGACGAATTTTTTTAACGGATTTGAAGGATCAAAAAATATACTTCAAAATTCAGAGAAGCCATAATTTTTACATGACCAGCGAAATTTTCAATAAAAAAACTTTGAAATAAATCAGGAAATTCAGAAAAAAACATCCTAACTGTTTTTAGACGGTTTTTCTTTTAAAAGATTAAAATTCAAAGAAGCAAGAATGGCAAAAATTTTTAATCATAGGTGGGATAGGGTCATTTCGAAATCTCAGAGTTAAGATCGATACAAAAAAAAAGAAAAAAAACGTTAAGGCGACTAGAAAACGTAAAATGCAGCAAAAACGCTGAAAAGCGATTATATGACCAATTTTTTCATCACTGTTCTTTGAATCCGCTTCGAGTTAAGGATATTACACCTTTTCATGATTTACGGACACTTGACAACTGCATTGATTTAAAAATGAAGTAAGTTATATATTATTATTCTTTTATTTAATTATAATTTATTTAAACATAGGATTAATCTATATATATCCAAGGGAATCTAACTGAAGAGCCCCAAATCCTTGGTAGACCGTCTTAGCTTAGGGGCGAAACGGTCGACTTTTATTTATTTCAATTAATTCATTTATTTATGTGAAAAAAAGTTAAGGTCGTTACTAGGCCCAATCCGCGGTATCCCACCTATGTTTTTAATTAAATTTTTGAGATTTTTCGTATTTTAATTTCAAACAATGTACATATTACAATTCTTTTAAAAACACTTTAAAACCCACTTTATCTTCAATCTTCTTCTTGATTTTATCCCTCAATTGCTCTTCCATTTTCAGCGACTTTGAATGGTTTTCAAAACGTTCGAAATAATGAAGATATCTTCAAAAAACATTATTTTCCCCGGCAAAAAGTAAAAAAGCTTACTTCTCCAACGCCCTTCTAGCCTTCACATGATTCGCTTCAGCGGCCACTGAGGGATTCTCTTTGTACCTACTACATTCATAATATTCACTTCCGTGCGTTTTCCAATCTGAGAAATTAAATATATGAAATAGTCACACAAAAAAAAAGAATCTAATTACCTCCGAAGCACATCCAGCAAAAATGATGACGACATCTCGTACATTGTATATGATTACAACTGAAATTGGGGAATTTTAGAACTCTAAATACTTTTTTTTGAAAAAATAACTAACCCTCCCGCTTTTTCAATACAACTATGACACTGTGGACAATCTTTCGTATGTGCACTGAAAAAATGATATAAAATCTATTTTCTATAATGAAAAATAACAAAAACCTTATATAATTAGCAGTTTCACTATCATCTGCACATTTCGTCATCCATTGCTTAATTGTTTCACAAGATGTTGGAGCATGATAATCGACACCGCAATTAACACTGAAATCATCAATTATTAATTAAATTCGCTTTGAAAATTAAAAAAAAAGCTTACCAGAAAGATGTATGGCAAGATTGACAAACGACTCTTTTAGGTTTCAACTCATTTGATCGAATAACAATTTGGCAATCCTTTCCGACACAGAATCGAAGTTGCGGATGAGAATCGACTAGGTCTCGGAACATGAAACGGTCATATCTAGAAAATTTAGATTTTTTTGATTACTGGTACTAAAACTCTGAATATTTCGTTATTTTCAGTAAACTTGTAGAAAAGCCTAATTTATAATTATATTTTGACATTTGATAAAGGAAAAAGACCATCCTAATCACATTTGTTTCTTAGAAATTAAAAAAAATTTTGATAAATATCTCAATCTTGTAAAAACTGTTGAGTAAACTAATTTTCAAAAATGTTCAAAACTTTTTTAAGTACTCACTTAGATCTAATCGCTCCCTTTTCCATAACTGCATGCACAAATTCGGCTGGAGCATAAACTTCACAATCTGATTCCATACATTCGATTCGAGAAGCAACACCTTCGGTAAGTCTGTAACAAAAATCGAATTTTATGAGAACCTATAACATGTTCTATTCCAAACTATTTTCTTTTTTTTAGAAAAAAGTTTCGCTTTCAGATCGAGAATTCAGCAATTACCTTGATTCGATGTGGCATTTCCAGCATTGTTCACAAAAACAATGACCACATAATAAATGCAGCAATTCGGGATGTCCTTCCTCTGCACAGACTGAACAGTGCCCGTTTCTTGGTTTTTGATAAGTTGAATCCGTTTTTGCGGCCATATGACTGTTGCGGAATAAATCGTAGCGATTCAAACGATAAGATTGAACAATCTGGAAAAAATCATTAATATATATTTTCCGTGCTTATAGAATGATTATTCGCCTTCGTTCGTTTGAAATAAATATAAAGCTCACATAATCTGAATTCCACTTGTTTGCATGCAAAAGCATTCTTGAAACTTTTTCATTTATCGGCAAAAGAACAGTCAATTTCTCAATCGCATCTCTGAAAAGCTTCTCCACTTGCTGAACATTCAAACATTCAAATTCTGCATCTTCTGAGTGAGTCGATGTTACTGCCACATCGTCTGTTGCATCAACATCACAATCATTATAATAATCGTCTGAAACTTCGAGGGTAAATTAAAATTTTTTGCTAAAAGCCGAACCATCACAACAATCATAATCATCATCCGCTGAAGTGCAACTCATGTCCTCTTCATCGTCCATTTTTCGCAATTCTAACACTAAAAATGAAAAAATAACGTTTTTTTGAAATGTTTTTCGAGAAAAAAGCAACAACGTGACAATAAGAAAAGCTAAAAAGTTGTTACACCATCTGTTTAACATTCTAAATCTCATCGTTTTTATAAATCATTCTCTTAGTTTATAAAATTCAACTGAAATACGAAAAATCAATGAATAAAAGAAAACACTGAGAAATTGTGTCATAGAATATAAGTATGACTCAAATAAAATAATAAAAAGACAGAAATTATATCACATGAATGCGTATCGGTTTCTATGGTTTCAATCTCTTCCGTTTAAAAATTCAGCTTTTGTTCATTATACTTTTTAAACATATATTTTACTACAATGAAAAAATTGTTCTTTGTTTCCTGATATTTCTTTCGGCTGAACAGAAAAAAAAATAAAAACCAAAAACTTTCCTTTCAACAAAGATAAGCGCTTTTTAATTAAAAAAATCTCCTATTTCACTACAAATGAACCCCTAAAAACTTGATACATAACCGGAAATGTGCGAAAAATGTCTGAAATTCGAGAAATCACAAATATATAATGAGAAATTCGAAATTTGATCACATGAAACGTATTGATTGAAAACACAAAATTGACGGAGAACACATTTCTCGGCCACCAGCCAAAAACTCGGCCACCTGAAAAAACTAGTCCGCAATGGATATAACTATTAGTTGTTTACAAAATCTGTTATATAAACGTGAAAAAACCAGTGTCTAAAAAACGAAACGCCACGCGTGAGGGCAATGGGAAGGGTTGCGTAGCGTTGTCTTATTATCCCTCACCTTACACTATTTCGCAAAATAGGGAATTTCACGTTTATGAAACCGATTTTGTGAGACAATAATACTTCCTCACGCTGTTTTTTTCCGAATTTTGCAACCAGTAAAACGTATTTATTTTGATTCAAAAAAGATTAAAACAACAACAAAAATAGGCAAGATACTGTGGTAAAAAAAACCTGGAATGCAATACAAAACCCTGACAATTTCATAATTACCCGAAATTCTCTGTTCCCGAGATTAAAATTTAAACGAACAGAAAATTAAGAAATGAGATTCATAGTAACGATTGAACGAATTGGGGGAATTAAAGCAAATGCAAAAGGGCATGTGTGAGCTTAATAAGGTGCATTATGGCAGACAATTAACAAAAAATGAGAATTTCTAGAAAAAAACTAAAAATTATCAGGTAAAGAGAAAAAGGGCTATTGACATTTGGATTTTTAGAAAAAAAATGAAAGAAAGTGTAAAAAAATTGGATTATATAAGTTCGTGGTGATGACTTGCTGATCAATTGACTCTATCCTGCAAATAATTGATTTTTAATTCATTTGCATTTTCAACGTTATAATTACCTTCTCTAGAAGCACAAGTTGAATCAAGAAATTCTCAGCTTTATCAAAACACCCGGCTATCTCAATATGAGCCATTCCTGGAACCAAAATACTAGTTTCCCAATCTCGCTCCTGAAATCCAAAAAAGAATCGTCCCGGCTTCGAAAGTTCTTTCATTTCAACAAGTCCGATGTCACACTCTTCTGGCTTCAAATTCTCGCCTTGAAGTAGAACTCTGAAATCCAAAAAATATGCATTCAAATGAAATACAAAATTTTGTATACGTTGCACGGTCAATTCTAATTCCGTCATTACTCTCGATCACCGAAAACTCTGGGAATGTAATGTCCTCCGTCTGTTTCTGTTCGAAGCGTTTAATTCCCAGGCGTAACATTACGAGGACGATTCTCGCTTGATCCTGACTGATCTTCTCGCGAACTCTATTAACATCCGTAAACTCCAAAACACCTTCGTCTTTGACTTGTTCATTATCGATGGAATTGACTCCAAGCGGGAAAAACAGAAACGTTCTCACTTGATTCTAAAAATAAATTAGAATTTGTTAGAATTTCTGAAAAAAGAACAATACCTCTCCAGTACCACCATTTTCCTTATTTGTTATAGGCGAGCAATGCAAAATATGAGGCGGTGTGATACTTTCACGACCTGTAGGTTATATAAATCCGTTTTTCGTTAAAAAAAAACAACCGAATACCTGAATGCTTGAATGTAAATGCACTCTTCCTGATGATAAACATATAAACTTCCGAGAAAACAATCTCTTCTAAAGTGAACGAAATCTTTTTCAAGACATCAGACAATGTCTCAAAATAGTCGCGATCAACTGGTTTCAATTGTCGTTTCTCTCGAAAATGATTCACAACTTTCATCCATCGTAACAAGTAGACATCCAGAGTCATCACTTCACCGTTTTTTGTTGCCATTGCATTGACATCAAATCCATATTCAATGAATCGAAACATCTAGAAAATTCAATTTTGTCTTCATGATATCAGAAAATAAAAAAAACCAACTCTTTGGATATTATGCCCACTTGTTGCAGCCAAGTGCATATGGTCAACTTTGAAGCAAACACCTTCATCTTCCAGCAATCCAATGAATGGAACATCTGTGAAAAAAAAGAAGATAATAGTATATAAATCAAATCCCGTATAAAAGATAACTTACCATGCTGAAGAAACTGCAACTTCTGACAATCCGCTCCATACTTCAAACAATGCAGAAAAACATCATCTCTAAATGGTCCATCCTCTTCTCCTATTTTTTTCCCAGTAGATATGGCGAACTTCATTCGTGGCGGCAAAGCGGTCAGAAATGTCTATTTAAGAAAACTTGTTTTAAAAAAGTAATAACATATCTGAGATCTTACATTCAACCACGTGCATTTCTCATGTTTTGGAGAGCATCTAGCAAAACACAGCGGTTCGACAGAAAAATCATTATCTTCGTCTGTTTCCACAAATCTGAGGTCCAGTGTTCTGCAAAAATGAATGCATTTTTCAATCGAAAAAGATGGAGCACAAACTTTTTCGATCTCTGACTCCTTTTAGTCCATGATTTTTCGGTCTTGACCATCGAAATTGTTTTGCAGTTTCGTATCAGACTCTGAAAAAGAAATTAATCTTAAACACGGTGAGATGTTTCGATTGAAAAGACCATTAATACCTGAATGATAAGGAGTTTGAGAATCTCACTCTTCTTCGGAACTTGCTCAATACAATATGTGAAGTTTTCTTGTTGATCTTCTGTATAATGCTTAACAAATTGTCGAATTATACTTTTGCTGTTCTCATTCTGAAAATATTATTATTTCACGTTGAAAAATCCACAGAAATCTATTTACCTTCATCAGAAAAAGCAAGTCGTTTTCGACTGCTTTCAAATTGAGTTCATATAATGCTTGTTCCGCCTTTTTGCATTCATCTTTCGCCTCATTCCTCATCACTTTTATTTCATCAATCAATTCTTTTTCAACCGGTGGCTCATCAGACTTATTCAAATTGTTCAAAAGGTGAATTTCTCTTGCATAAACTTCAGTCATCGCCATTTTTTCGAATCTTGCCGTCAAATCTTCAGAAGATCTCCATTGTCTAGATTTTCTCAATTCGAAAGCGATAGCTGTTGAGCGATGTGGTAATGGTGAATATACTTTGGTTTTTTTGAATTCGCATTCCTCTTCCTAAAAGTTTATTCATTTTTCAATACACTTTATTCTCATTTATTTACCTCTTCGCAGCTTGATGACACTGTCTCAGTCGATTTTCGTTTCCCGGAAAAACTTGATTCAGGATTCCTTTCGGTGTTCACGATTTTCGACTTTTTCTATAAATATTGATTTTAAAAAATGAAATTGGGTAGATTAAAAAATAAAGTCAGGAAATGTGCTTTAATAGCTTGTTTTCTATGAAAACGCAAACAAATGTAATCCGCTGTTTTTAAAGGGTTCGGACGTTTTCATATAAATATGTTTCTATTTTTTATATTAAGAATTTTCTTACCAAGAAAACACTCTCATTTGAAGTTTCCTCTTTCCTTTTCGCTGGAACTTTTAAAAGCGCTCGCAACGGTTCATTCTCATCGACTTTATCGGGTGATAGTTCCTTCACCTCATCAACTTTTTTCGGAATTTTGTATTTCGGCATTTCCTGTGTTGAAACATCCATCGTTTTCAAATGTTTTGAACTCATTGACTTCTTCTTCAACAGTGCGTCTCGAACAACACTTTGTACAGTAATTGGTGTATGTTCTGCCTAAAACCAAACTTTTTATTCGAAAAAAAAATCTGAAATACTCACCGATCTCCTGTCCTCCGTTCTTATATGTTTTTCACCGCTGTCTGGTATTTCTTCGTAGGATACTGTTTAATTTCGATTTTTTTTTGAAAGTTCTATTTTTTTTTTGTTTTTTACCTGGATCGTATCGTTTTCTGAGCTTTTTATACCTCCCAGTATTTATCTCAAGATTTTGCTGCAACTTATATTTGTCGAGCAAGTCCAAGTTGAGCAAATTCTCTTCTGGTTCCCAAGTGTTATCCGCGTCTGTATAGTTTTCCCACTTGATCTGAAAGAAGAACGACTTTGAAACAAAATTTAAAGCTATTCCGAGACGTAAAAGTTAACGTTACAAAAACTGGCTTTTATGGAAAATGAGAACAGTTTACAAACATTTTGGCAAATTAAATTTCAAAAGATTTGAATGTACCAGCCACATCCGAAATATATTTGAAAAATTCCTAGTTTCTGCCTCCAGGTCATACTTACTTTAACTCTCTTAACTTTTCAAGAATTGAAATAAGTTACTGTTGCCTCATTTCAATTCCAAAAGCGCTCCGTAAACTGGCACTTTGCCAGCACACCTTCTAAAAAACAAAACGCAAACGCTTCACGTTATTCACGCGAGTAAAACGTTTACATTTTGTTTTTTGGAAGGTTTGTTGGCATAGTGCCAGTTTATGGAGCGCGTTTGGAATAGAAATGAGGGAACTGTAAAGGTTGCGTTGTTCGTTGTTAAAAATTGTGGGTTTCGAGAACATTTTTCTGAATGAATAACACTTTGCAGAAATGACGCGTAATGACAAAACGTAACACTAGTAAAAATGAACGCATTGTCCGCAAGAACAGCACAGAGAAAAGCATCATCTCACTGCACGCTATTTACTATAAAAGCGCGCGCACAACAGTTGCATTTTCATTCCCACGCACATTTATTATTATTTTTTTGATTACAATCAATAGCACCATTAAAATTCGGTATCCTGTCTATGGCAATTAGCTCATAAATCATGAATGTGCTGATGCGTCAAAAAACAAACATTTAATAGCTAGGGACAATTCGCTCACCGTTGCCAATGTTGTAAAGAATTTAATGCACAGCGTGAGATCAGTGCGACACCGAAAATAAACGTTTAAGAAAAGATGAAACAAATCAAATATAGGTCGAACCTTTTGGCGGCCTGAATATCGTACTAATTTAACTAATTTTTAAATCGCAATAAATCGTTTGTAGATTAAAAAAACAAGATACAGTTCCCTCAATTCTGGAACGTTGCCAACGCACTTTCCAAAAAACAAAATGCAAACGATTCCTCACGTGAATAACGTGAAGCGTTTGCATTTTGTTTTTTATAAGGTGTGCTGGCAAAAATTGGAATAGAAATGAAAAAATTGGAATAGAAATGGCAACAGTAACAAACTTTCAATTCAATTATTCCAAAGTTCTTGCGTTGAAATCTAGTTCTCTCGCGTAATTTTTCGAAAAAGAAACTTATTTTCAATTCAAGATAAGGAAAATCATCATAACAAACTTTAAAACTTACATAGAACACATAATACGAATGAACGGACTTCCTGTCTTCAACTGATTGCGGTCTGAACGGTCGTGATGTAGACTTCGCCAATTTCATACAATTTTCAAATGTGTCGTGAGCTATCACCTTTTCAACAAAGTATTCTCCTTCCATTATGGATTCTGAAAATTGAATGAATGAGTGATAAAAAGTTTAAGAAACTAAAACCAAGCTGTATGAAAATTAGAGCAAACATTTTGAAAAATTAAACCCAAACTGAAGAAAAGAAATCGAGAAAAGAGAGGACGTACAGAATAATTTTTTTTAATTCCTAATTAGTAAAATAAAATTTCGAAAGGTCTCAATGTTTCTTTGAATTCAATTCTGAAACAAGGAAACGAACACACAAAACATCACAATAGGTCCAAACAAGAACAGACTTATGTAAATAATGTTTGAAGAGTAAAGAAGTAACCCACTTTTTATTTTTCTTATCTAATCAGAAGAACAGAAGGTCATAAATACAATAATACTAATTTCCAAAATATTCAGAAAACATATTTTTTTGAGAGAAATTTAGCAACTTTGAGCAACATATTTTTAAAATAATAATTATTTTTACAAGCAGAGTATATATCTATGTGATAAAATTCGTATTATGCTCGTATCTCATCCTCCATCTGTTCGATATAAGAAAACTGTGAAAAAAAGGCAAACATTTACAATCGGGCAGCTGGCATGAAAAATTGAGATCCAACAACATCGCCCTTGAGATTCTGAGCAATTGTTACCAGACAATGATGCGTTTTCTCTTCCAAATTGTCATATGATTTCTCTGCCGTACGCATACACTCTCTCATTTTTCGCTTTCGTACATTCCTAGTTTGGAATAGTAATTATGAAAAGGAGAAGGCCATGTATGTCACAAATTTCATTTAAACGTTGAAAATAAAAAATATTATCAATTTTTTTGAAAAAATCATGGAAATTTTCAGAGAATTGAACAAATCCAAATAATTATTTATAACGAATTACAATAATATTTATATTTCGAAGAAAATAATTCAACCTATTATAATTTCCTCGCTTATGGCCGAAAAATTATAATTAGACTCTGCCGAAAACCTGCCCGCTTGTTCTGGATGGTAAGATTTTCAGGTGTTTTACGTTTTGTTTGACCCTTCAATGAGAAAAAGCACCAACAAAGAAACGTAATAAATTCATAAGACGCTCATTGGAGAGAATATGAAACATAGAGGCGAAAAAAACGAAACAAGAAGGTAACATCGGCTCTCAAAACAAAAGAAACGTGACTAAGAACTGTGACAAATGGTTTACACAGTAACCAAATTGTGCATGCTTGTGATTTTTTAAAAGAGTAGGGAAACAACCCCTGCCCCTTACGCCATACAGTACTCCGCAAATCGCGGCGCGACATTTTATGAAAATACATGTCCCTTTAAAAAATGGTTGGATATAGCCAGGAGGGGGTGGAAAAGTTCCATAGGAAAAAACCATTTTAAATCTATTCGATTTATAAATAGTATCAATTTAAAGAATAAACTAAATTAATTAACCAATACATTAACAATGCCTTTAAATAGACTCTATTATTGTTGTTAACTTTCCTTATGAACTTTACTATACTCACAAACTAAATTCTATCTACAGATATAATTCATCTGCTTATACTGAATATTTTTCTTGTATATCCACCAGGCTTGGTCGGATTCGGAAAACGGAAATTCCGATTTTTCCGACTTTTTTCGGAAAATTTTCCGATTTTCTATTTCGGAAAATTTTTCTGTCGGAAAATTTTCCGACTTTCTATTTCGGTAAAGTTTTCCGTCGGAAAATTTTCAGATTTTTTATTTCGGAAAATTTTTCCGTCGGACATGCCGAGAAATGCAGAGAAATTGCAATTTATATGCATTTCTCGGCATTTCTGCATTGAATTTCTCGACATTTTTTGTATTTTTTTTTCAAACTGAATAGGTCCATAAAACTTTCTCCACAAGTGCGTCAGTCAAAAGTTGTGTTGTTTATTATTCCGTAAATTACCACAAAAAAAAGAGAAAATACTCAAAAATTTTAACTGATGCTGGTGAAGGAGTCGCCAAAAGGATTAAAATACAAATGCATATAAATATCACTTTCGATCTAAACATAGAACGGAATGTTTTTTTTCAGCAGAATATCCGAGTGATGGGCTTCGAGTTAATTTGTAATTTTTGTATTTTGTCGTTCTTTCTCTTCTTTGTTTCGTCATCAATTTTAAATTTTCTGTTTTCAAGAGACAGTTGAACTGTACTACTAATTCATTTTTATACTTAAAAACGCGATCAATAAATATGCATTACAAACTAAAATTTTCTTGATATTCACAAATTTTCCGAAATTTTCCGAATTTTCCGAGTAAAATATTCGGAAAAAAAATCGGAAAACCGATTTTCCGAAAAAATAAATCGGAAAACCGATTTTCCGAAAAAAAATTTCGGAAAAAAAATCGGAAAACCGATTTTCCGAAAAAATAAATCGGAAAACCGATTTTCCGAAAAAAAATTTCGGAAAAAAAATCGGAAAACCGATTTTCCGAAAAAAAATTTCGGAAAAAAAATCGGAAACCCGTTTTTCAGAAAAAAATTTTCGTTTCCGATTTTCCGAAAAGTTTTTTCCGACCAAGCCTGATATCCACTAATACAAATTTCTAAATCACTCCAAATTACAATATCACTAATCTAGGTTCCCCCAACATACATAGTTATCCCTGTAAATTATTCCAGATATCCACTCCTCCATAAAGTTGTTTCGATTAGTCATTTTGGATAAAAAATAAAGTCAAATTTTAATTTTTAAGCATTTTTTTTGTCACGACGAGACCTTGGCGGTGATTACTGTCTTTCAGATTCAGGGCCACGTGTTTTGACATTTATATCTTCTGACAATGAGACGCATAAAATATATAATTTAAAAACATGAAACACAATCAAGCATGCAACATACACACCAACCTGATCCCACCTGAGTTTACATGTTCAATAAAACAACTATCGAATTCTTCTAATTAAAATATCGATTCTAATTCCCTCCTGCTCCAATAATTGGATATTTGTATAATCTTGCTTCTTTACTACACCATTTCACATCCAACCTTTCAAACTTCGAAAAAATATGGAAAAATATGATATCAATCAAAAAATTTAAAAAATCGGAAGACAACCATTTTGAAGGATTAAACAAATACCTGAAAAGCATGTTTCTTCTTTCAAACATTCTATATAAAACATAAACATTTTGAGCACACGAAACATAAAAATGGAAGAGATCTTTTAAAAAAAAACTACCAATGGGCAATTGAAATTCTTCTAAGCTCTAAAGACTAGGGTAATAGTGCACCGAAATATGAGGAAAAAAAAATAATTGGGAGAAAAACATAAATATATAGAATTTTACAATGAGAATTAATTTAGGAAAAAAAATGCAATTTTCAAAAATTACAAGAAAAAAATGTTATCTGTCAATCAAAAATAGTCGATCCTGCTCAATGTCGATTTACCAAACCTGAGTTTCTCTCACTTCGCTTATAATAATACTAGCTTGTTGGAGGGCCTGGAAAAAGAAATGTTGTGAATCGGATTGAAATGGATATCATAGGATAAACTGGACGCAACGAGGATTTATGACGTCTTCAGAATTTCAGCCGCAATTGGCGATTTGTAAAGAAAAAAATCACCTTCATAGTCTCAAGAGTATCCCTTCGTCTCTGTGCCATATCCTCAGTTTCAGCTAACAAATCATCCATTTCATCTGGTTTATACAATTGCCGGACAAGCTCTGATTGCAAATTATCCTGTAAATATCATATTTAAAAAATAATAACGATAAATAATATAATATACCCTAACATAATTGACCAATAACGCCATAATCGCTTTCGGTACACTATCTTGAATATTCTTTCTCACAATCACAAAATAGTTACGAATGAGACGTTCTGAAAAACATTTTTTCGTATAGCTTTTCTTAATGAAACTAACGAATAATTGCAACATCTCTCTGCTCTTGGTTTGTCAATTTCCTTCCAAGTTGCGTTTCCGGAATTTCTGGCAAGAAATTAGCTGACGAAACTTCTATAACACAATTATATTAAAACATTTCGAGGCAAAGTCTTTGCCGCAAAGAATACATACTTTCTTGTGGTGATGTCTTAACAGCTGGCGCATTTCCAAACAACCCGAATATGCCACCTGAGCTGGAAGATCCATTCGAATTTTTCGCACTTTGTTGGGTTTTTTGACGCAAGACTGACGCGGCGTCGAATTCAGTGATTTGTTGTTGTCCATTTGACTTTAAATCGATTATTTAAAATTAAAATTGAATTTTTTTTAAAACCTGGTCCTCGTGAGCACTGACAGCTCGTTCACTCTGTGAAACTACTCGGTTTCTGCTTCTTGGATGTCGTTCATCAATCAATAATTCCTCTTTAAGCAATGTTACCAAATTCGCTTCAGTGAATTCAGGATGTTTAGTATTGATATAAGCAAGCTCGATAGCTACCAAATTTTCAACCAATTCATTTGTTGGCTTCAGTCTTTCCTTCAGTACTCCACTAATAACTTCATTAATTTTATCATAAAGTCGTGGAAATCGAATCATTTCTTGCTGTAATTAATATTTAATAAAACCTTCCTTATTGTTTTAATAAGAAACCTGTGTAGTGAATCCACAATGTTGAACCATCCTTTGCATCTCTTCATGAACTAATTCAACACATCTCAATGAAGGCTCTTCCAATCTTTGAATTTGTCTTTTGACTAACAATTCAAATGAAACTTCTGGGACAAAAAGTGCCGGTCTTGGCCCCTGAAATAATTGTATTAATGTTTGTTTTTCCCTTGTTCAAAAATTTAAAAACAAACCGTTGCATTCCTAATCGCTGTCAAAATATCAAGTTGTGTGAGATTCTCCAATGGGTTGACCAATTCTAGAGATCTTCCAAACGTATCGTGGAAAATGTAACAGATTCTTGCACCACCGCACAGCTCAGTTGTTTCGATATTTCTCGATGTTCCTTCGATTGTAGAAGTATAAGCGGTTGCAAAACGTGTTATGATTTGAAGTAGGGTACGATTTTTGTCTTCCTAAAAACGAAATAAGATAACTCGATGAAAAACATGAATGTTGACTTTTTTTCCAATTTATAAGGCTATAGATTTCTTCATATATTGAAAAAACACATTTTTAAACCTAAAACAAAGAGGGCATAGCGCAGCGGTTAGTGGTTCCGCTTGCTGTGCGCAAGGTCACGAGTTCGATCCCTCTTCAAGTCGACCCAGCTTTGAATGGGTAGTGGTTCTCCACGAAGGTAATAGACCCTTCCCTGGCCCGGAAGAAGTCGAAATTTGTGCCAAAAGCCTAGCAATAACCACTCGGCTAATAACCGTGCAGCTTGCCCGCAGCGTGTGGTACGCTTGAACCAAACGGGCTTACCTTTACCTTTACCTTTATTTTGAATAAAATCTTGGCCGAATTAAATGGAAATGCTCGCTGTACACAAAAGAAAAACACTCACCACTGGTTCTCCAAACGCCACTAAATCTGCTTGACATTGTCCATTCATAATCGAAACTCTGGCTTTCAATGCAGGAAGACAGTTGCGGATGTGGTGCATCAATAACTAAAACTTATATTATTTTCAAACGGTACTTTATTGATAACTACCATATTCAAACGTTTCGCCAAATAGTGGGTTCCATTTCTGCTAGCCAATGTTGGATATTTCTTTTGAAAAAATGATTGCTCATCTTTCACAGCATCATGAATTAGTTTATTGTCAAGAATTGCTTGCTGAAAACCTCAAATTTTTGCTGCAGAGCAAGAAAATAAATTACCTGTGATCTATTAACCACTCCAATAATTCCTAATTTAACCGGAATAATTTTTCCCATCAAAACATCCATCGCATCCGTCCCTTGATCCATTAAATCTAATTTCGTCAATACAGCCAATGTTCGTTGTCCGCCCGCGTCAACATCTCTTGCCAGTTTGATAGGTTCCGAAGTGGCAAAATCTTGATTCGCTGGAGTTACAGCCAAAATAATCGAAGATGGATTTCGGATATAATCAATAATCATTTCACGGATTTGTTCCTCAATATTTACTGGTTGATCACCAACTGGTATTTTCGTGATTCCAGGCAAATCAACAAGTGAAAGGGAAACCACACGATGAGAATATATTTTCAAACTGATTGGCAGATGAGAAATTCCTTTATTAACACCAGTAACCCTGTCAGTTTCGTCTTCAATTTCTTTACGGACTAAATCAAAATCTGTGTAAACTTTGTTTCCAGTATGTTCAAACATAGCCCAGTCATCTTCGAGCAGAGTTCCTATAACAAATAAAACATATTAAATTGTGTGTTCTAAAAAACTAACCATTAGCCCTTCTTCGTTTGCTTTCATCATCCAAAGCAACATAATTCAATTGTAGAATTAATGGACGACGAGTCACAATTCCAGTACCTCTTGGCAAAAAGTCCCTGCCTACCAAGTTTTCAAGAACCGAACTTTTTCCGGCGCTTTGTGATCCAACAACGACGATTTGTGGAAGTTGAATCTGATCCTCTTTTCTACCGAGTGTCGCAAAAACATCTTGCAATTTATTGATGACTGGGATGAGATTTTCCATCTGAAAGTCTAAAAAATATGTGATGCAAAGAACAACTTGCGAAAGGATAGACATCATATCGATAGGTTACGCTATCTGATAAGAGAAACATTAAAGTACAAACAAAAGATGGGTAAACAGTTGCTAACTGCCAAACAGGTATTATGAAATGTTTCAATGATGTTATATGACCATATGAATACCGCAAAAATTGGAAAATGGGTTTTATAATTTTCAATTCAAAATTACAAAAACAAATTCTCGCGCGAAAACACGTTTGAAAAAAAAGTTGCATTGTTTTTGAAAATAAGCATCGAATCAATCCAACAGCAATAACAACAAAAAAAACGGCCTAATTGTTCTTAAACCTTTTTAAAATAAAAAAAAAATTGATCAGCTGAAAATGAAAAACGGAGCAGCCGTGCTCCATTGGGGAAAATCGGTGCAAACACCATATGAAAATTCTGCGTATGTTGCAGCACATTTGACGACAATTCGTTTTTCAATGCGCATGTTCAACTGAAAAAGCCTTTTTTTAAATAAAACTTATACAAAACTATCCTTTTTGTTGTTCTTTTTTTAACAATTGTAGAAATAGAGATGTAACCTCGTTTCCTTAAAAACTGATGGGTCCGATTAATGAGCGATTAATTTGGTTCCCTCAAAAAGAATGAAAAATACTTGGAAAAAACAACTGTTGTTTCTACGCAATCATTTCTATGAAATATTTTTCTCACGTGATTCCTTGAAAATGTATATTTTTCCAACGACTCGAAAAAAATCATTTCTCAATTTACAAATTCAGAAAATGGCTCTACCTGGTCAACAGTTTCGTACGGTTATATACAATTCAGCTGCGTCAGGAAATTTGGACAGAATGAAGGTTTTGAAAACACCATTTCAAGAAATTAAACTTCTTTTTAGGTGTTCATGGATGGGAAAGAGTCAGATTGGATTTTCGAATGCCTTAATGATACATTCAATTCTCAGTTTCCATTAGTCATTGCAGCAAGAAATGGGCATTTACACGTAGTTGAATATTTGGTATCTTTAAATACCTTTAAAAAATAAAAATACCAAATTTTTTTAGCTAAAAGCTGGTGCAGACCCAGGAGTTCGAGGAACCGTCGAGTTCGACAACGATCATATTCGTAAACATATTTTTACATGAAAAACGTTTTTATGTTTAATTTTTTTTCAGGAGGTACTCCACCATTATGGGCTGCTTCAGCAGCTGGGCATCTTGAAGTAAGTGCCTTTTTCAGAAAGTTCTAATATTCCTAAAAAATTACAGATCGTAAAACTACTGGTCCTTCAAGCGCACGCAAATGTCAATCAAACAACTGAAACTCAAAGTACACCTCTTCGCGGTGCTTGTTATGATGGACATCTAGAAATTGGTTAAATTTTATGGTTCGGGAATTTAAAAAATAATAATTGTTTAGTAAAATTTCTTCTGGAAAATGGTGCAGATGTTAATATTCCAAATAGACATGGACATACTTCATTGATGATTGCAGCTTATAGAAACAAGGTTATTTTTGTGTAAATTTGATGAAGAAGTAGGAAAAAAAAAATGTAAATGTACTTTAAAAGTAAGAAAAAATCTTGTTCGATAAAATTGTGTCAAAATTCCAAAAGCATCGAAATTTACAGATCAGCGTCGTTGAATATCTTCTTGAACATGGTGCCGAAGTGAATTATCAGACGAAAAAAGGAAATTCGGCACTTCACGATGCCGCTGAAAGCGGAAACTCTGAAATCGTTGAAAAATTAGTTGCTGCTGGTGCTAAAATGAGCAAAGATTTTCAAGGTGTTTGCCCACTTCTTTGTGCAGCTCAGTCGGGACATCCAGAGGTAGTTTTGACATATTTTATTCAAAAAATTTAATCTTTTCAGATTGTCGAAATTTTGTTGAATCAAGTGAGCAACAACTTGCTGAAAAGAGATGCATATAAATTACTGGGATGCACATTGGTTGACAAGAAAATGGATGTTTCTGAAGCGATGAGTTGTTGGAGAAAAGCATTGGAAATTCGATTGACGCCAGAAGAGGAGAAAACTATAACAGAATGGGAGACGTTCACGGAACCTTTAGAAGCATATGACAATTGTACTGAAATTCATCGAATTTGGGATTTTGACAGGATTGAAGGAAATATGGATGAAATTAGAATGCAGGTATGATTATGATTTATTTTGTAGCAAAACTGAATTATAAGCTAAACGTTAAAAAAAAATTTTTTTTTTAAATTTTAGACAATTTTCATTTAAAGTGTTTGTTTACTGATTTTCAATTTTTGTTGTAATCTATTCAGAATCACCTATTATTAATGAATTTCACAAAAAAAAATTTTTGAGTGCCGAAAACAGGCGGTGGCAGTGCAGAACGGGTGGTGCCACCACCTGATTTTGGAATTTTCAAGGAACGTTTTTGGCGATATGAAGCTTTTCAACTGATTTCTTTTTTGCTGATTCCATTAATTATAGGTGATTCTGAGTCGATTAATACCAACATTGAAAATGAGTAAACAGACACTTTAAAACACGACCACTTTTGAATAATTTCAAAACATTTTTGATATTCACTAAATTAGAAATCATTCAAATTTTGGGGTAAAAATGGAATTTTAAGAAATTATCAATATCTCAATTTGAAGTTTCAATTTCCAGATTTTATAATTAATTCCTTTAAAAATCATTTTTTATATGACCTGAAAATATTTAATAAAAATCCCGACCCCTCATTCAATCGAAAAAAAAACAACTAATTAGTCCTCACTCATCATTTTAACCCTCCTTCCAAATTGCTTATTAGCAGTATTTTCTCCCGAAAAAAAGACGGCGGCATTGATTGACCTTCTCCTCCTTTTTACTATTCTTAATAAGAATAATTGTTTTGTATCCTTTTTTGTGTGGTGCGAGCATAAGTGTGCCGGATTAATAAGTCGTTTATCTAGTGCGACTGCACACTTTGAAACAAATTGACCGAGAAAACACCTTTGATGTATTTAATTGTGAGAGCGAAAGAAAAATATGGAATGTTTTCATCGATCCCCTTAAAACTAAAAATTTAATTTTTTCAAAAGAGGCCCCGAAAAGAGACTCCAATTGATGTAACTAAACGAGCTTTTTCCTGATAGATATAGATTTGGAATAGTGTGTGATTTGAAGAGAGGAGGCTAATGAGTGACACGCAACACACAAAATGAACGGCGGAATCTAAGTGATATATGACAATTGAGTGCAGTGGGCGCAGCTCATGTTGTTCTTGAATATTTAATAGTTTTTGTCGCTATATTTTCACGTTTCGTAACAAATGTATCCGGCGGCGATGGGAAGTAGGTCTTTTGATCTGTTTTGATGCTGGTTGATTGATGTGATTAACAAGATTGGATTTATGAAATTAATTATTTTTGGGAACAACAGGTTGTTTCTGAGTTAACGAATTGAACTATTATTTTCTAATTTTAATTTAAGGAGGGTTTTGCGGAGATTATGAATGCGTCTGGGATCAAAATAGGCTTCAGACTCATTCCAAATCTGTATTTAAAATTTTCTAAAACCACCTAGAAGCCGAGAAAACACGCCTCAAAAAATGGCCTAGAAAAAGTGGCCACCGGCGAAAACTAGTCCGCAGGCATGAAAAATCCAAAATTGTTTTAAAAAACATAAATTAAGATGAAAAAAACATTAAAAAGGACTACTATAAGCATTCTGCATAACTATTTATTAACGAAACACGAAAAAAGCTCATTGGAAAAAGTTCGGCCAGGTGGCCCTTTTTTCTAGGCCATTGTTTTGACGCGCGTTTTCTCGGCTTCTAGATGGTTTTAGAAAATTTTAAATACAGATTTGGAATGAGTCTGAAGCCTATTTTCTTCCCAGACGCATTCATAATCTCCGTAAAGCCCTCCTTTAAAAACACCTCAAAATAATTAAATTCAAATAGTTACTGCATAACGCTTTAAAAACTGTCGCTTAGCATTTTGCGTGATACTGTCTTTAAGGCAGTGTCTATATATATCCGCGTAAGAAAATCTAATCACAAAATTTTAAAGTTCCTTTAAAACCCCTGAGCACAAGCCCGTGAACTCAAAATTTCATATACATTAGAAAAATTGCTATTATTTTAGCCAATCATTTCTTAAACGAGCCACTTTCAAATATTTTTAAAAAAAAGTTTTTACAGAAAATGTGAAAAGCTTTAAAAGAACGATATTACAATCCCTCTTTCTAATCTACTTTAAAATGTTCGTTACCACCTGCAAATTACGCAATGTGTTCTCAACATGACCCAACTTCCTCTTCTTCTTCTTGAGAAGTACCACTTGTAGCTGTATAATCAGGCGCCTATCCTAGAAACTCAATTGACAAATAAAAACCATCTGATAGTATTTTTTTTCAGTCACTGCTCATGAGAGAACGAATCCTTGGCGGAGAACACACGGATGTCCACTATTATCTTCGTTTCCGTGGAGCTGTTTATTGTGATTTAGGAGCTATGGAACGATGCTATATTCTTTGGAAACATGCGCTGGAATTGCAACAGAAGTGAAAAAAAAAACAAAAAAAGAACTTTTAGTAAAAAGTTTTGTGATTTTCAGACATTTTTCACCAATGCATCTCGGAACGGTTACAACGTTGAATTCATTTCAAGAAACGTTTGTTATGACATTAAATGATTATGTGAATGGGCATCATGATCGAGGACTTCGTGTGAATTCTCAATGGGTTTTATATGTATTTGACAAAATTTGTTTCGAATTGGAAAGAGTTCTGGAATGGGGCGATCAGCCAATAATGGAAACGGAATGTTGTGGACAGGACTTTTGTCAGCATACGACTATTGATAAGGAGAAGAAGAAACTTGTTGTCACAGCACTGCTGTTAATTAATCTGGTATTCTAGATTTGTTTCTTTTTGTTTCTAGAAAAATTTCAAATTTAAGGCTGATCGATTGTCGCGACAAAATGATACAGATGAAAAATCGTTGGTTTTGGATGTGAGAAGATTAGTTCAGATTTGCGGGAAACTTCATCTTCCAATTTTACATTATTCATTGTCGAGTTCGGAAAATGAAGGTGCTGATTTTATGTCGCTTCCGAATATATCAGTGGTCACCAAGTTGTTAGATGAGGGCGTTGATCCGACTGCTATGGATCAGGAAGGGAATTCGCCGATACATATTTTGTTGGCATCTGATGATTCTAGGTAGGGTTTGTTTTAGAAACTGAAACTGAAAGAAGGATAGCGAGACAACTGGCATTAGCGCTTTATCATAAAACATGATTCATTATTATTTTAACATCTATAGTTTTTTTACAGAGAAAGCATTGTTCGGCTCCTTCTCGGATACGGTTCACTTGTGCTTGCTGGCAACAAACAAGGTCAAATAGTTCTCGATATTTTGAAAAGCCACCGTTCGAGATATCGAGATATTAAAATCGGTAAGTTGATAATTGAGTTCCAATATGAATAGGCTTAAATTTTCTCGTCTTCACCCGTTTCATTTCAAACCCAATCAGTCTCAATTAGAGAAATGGACAGGGGGGGGGGGGTTAAATTTAGGGGGTTTAATAAGCCGCAAGAAGGGATTATGTAGGTGTTGGGAATTTATCCAAAGTGTGTAATTGAAGGGTTTATTCATAGAAGTGTGAATAGATGGAGGATTGAAATGAAATTATTTAATCTACAGGTAAATCGATCACGTTGGCAAGTTTGGCAGCGAACGCGATTCGAAGGAAATATCAGCTTAAATATGAAGATGTTGTTCCAAAAGATATGTTACTTTTCATGTTGAAACATTGAGAATTGGTTAATGTAGATTGTAGTATTATGTATAGTTTATTTTTTCTGTTATGCTTTATTGCTCAAATGCATTTGGCATCTCTTTATACCGGTAATCATTAGACTTTTTACATGTATATACTTTTCTGTTTTCTTTTATAAATTCAACAAAACCAAGGTCATTTTGTTGCTCCTATTTTCAGTTATTACGACACCCGAGGGGGTCGCAAAATGTGGGAGGAGTTATGAAAATGGGAAATGCACACTTTTGGAATGTGTAAAATGTTTTGGAGGGATTTTTCCGAGATAAATGTGTACTTAGTACTATTTTGGGGTTGCGAAAACTCTTGTTTTTTTTTAGATAATTTTCCTGAATTGTTTCACGAATTTTTTGGTTCAATAAGTTTAAAGCCTGAAAGGTCGTTTCTAGAGGAAAAAGAGAAATGAAAAAAACATTTCTAGAATCAGAAAATTATGCTGATTCTGAAAATATATGTTTCAGTGCTGTAACTTTCATAAATGCCCAAATTCAAATTTCAAAATTGTCAAAATGAACGTTTTTTAATATTTTTAAAATTGTTTGAATTTTCCCAACATTTTCAGATCGGATTAACATTTCTAGAATCAGAAAATTATGCTGATTCTAGAGAAACGTTTTTAGCAAATATTTCAGATTTTTTCTTAATTTTTTAGCAGTTTAAATGTGACTAGTAAGTGAAATAAATCAATTAGAATTTTTATTCGGAGAAAAGGGATCCATTCAGGATAAACCGGCTGCCTCCGGAATCAAAATTCGGTGTATATAAGGATCATTTTGAAAAAATGTGAATCGATTCTGAATTCACACCTGAATCCACTATTTACTGGTGGTCAGGTCGGGAAGGATCATATGATCCCATCTAGTGGACCCCCTTAATTCTCTGAGATAAATGAGAGTTTCTGATTTAGTATTATAACATCTTATTTTTCGGATTCTCTGGTAACCCGAAACGACATGATTCAACTAATTTCTGAAGTTGATGTTTCCTTACCTTTTTCCAAATACATCGCACTTTCTAGAATTTCAAGCTCCAAACTTTAGAATCGTTTTTATAATGACTGTTACGGTCACGATAAAGCGCAGTGTTCGTGGTCACTAGACGACAATTCGATGTCTAGAGAGAAAGAGTCCAAAAATTCGCAGTTTTTTCGTGAAACTATAGAGAGTTATGAATTATGAGTTTCAGCTATAAAACGCAGATTTTTTGAAATTAGATTTTGTTGTGTCCGCGCTTGTATTTTTCCTTGCAAATGGAGCAGCAATAATGATAAATACGTTTATTTATGGAATCGGTAAAAATCAGAAGTTAGGCTAGTGTTCAGAATTAAGCGTTACTAACAAGATTAAAATTAAAACAATTTTCTTCTTGGGTATTTTTCAACTTTCAAAATTTGACTTTGGATGAAATAAGTTGATTAAAGAACGATCTGGCAATAGCCGTCGGCTTCAGTTCTAATCACTGTTGTTTTTATCTGGAGCTCATTTTTCGTCACCCATTCCAACCTATCACCTGGCCTTTTTTTCCGCCTTTATAATATTAGAAAAAAAGAAGGAAGGAATGAGAAGAAGATCAGTCAAAAAGAGATGAAGATGATGAGTCTTCCACTTGTGAAATGGAGATGGATATTGATGAAGGTTGAAAATGACAAAGCAGCCATGCCACACTTTGTCCAAAGAAGATTTTGCTTGGAGCATTCTTATTTACCAATTGGCGCGTTTTTTTTTGAGAATCCATTTCTTTTTGTTTATTTATTCATTTTTTCGAGTTTCTGTTTATATTTTGTCAAATGGCGCATTTTTTTCGCAATTCTGACAATTTGTGTCTGCAAACACCTTTACTTAAAATTTCACAGTTTTTAAATTCGAACTGGTCAACTTGAATAATTCTATTTTGAGCAGATTACTTAAGCAACGAAAATAAGGCAAAAAACATTCCAAAATGAGATGTTTTTTTTGAAATTTCAAAAAAAAATACTGTGTAAACATTTTAGAATCCAATATCCTTCATTTTGAACACCAATTCAACTTTTTTTTTGTTTTCTGAGGACCAAAATGTTTATTCAAGAACGGAAAAAAGAATCAAAGTATTATTGCCATTTTCATCTTCTGCCGACTGCCAGCTACTGATAAACGAGCATTTGTATTTATTATTTGCATTCACCTACTCATTATTTATATAAATTTATATTACTTTTCTTTACGCTTCTAAGCTTCTATTTATAGCTTTTCATAGTAAACTGCAAAAAAAACTCATAGTGGTTTAAGAAGTTGAAAGTAGAAAAAATCAAATTTCCTGTGCAGTTTTATTTTACTATTCATTTTATTGCATTTGTTTTTTTTTCGCCAAAAAACATATTGGGTTGTTATTTCAAGGATCATGAAAATTTTATTTTGTGAAAACATGCATGAGATCCCATGGAAATAATAATATTGGGAACATCTAGATTTTATATGGATTTTTGGGTAACATGCTGTGAAATTCTTTTTGAGACCTTCTTTATTTTCAAAATCAAATGTAGCGTGTTTTCCGAATTTTTTGAAAAACAAATTATATGGAACTTAAAGACAGTGTCCCAATAATTCTGTGTTCGTTAGGTATAATTTGTAAGATTTTAATAACTTCGAAATACCTATGAACATTTCTGGACCAGTGCAATACTGTCTGACGGTTCGATTACATTCTTAAAATGTTTTGTTGAAAGGAGTCCAATTTGTTTCTGATATCTTTAGGCGAGGCGATTTCTTTAGATTTTTATTGTTTTCATCATGTTGCACACATTTTTCCATTCTTGAAAATTGTTTTATTTCAACTGGCATACTGTCTTTAAGGAAATCAGATAAAAATCTGTTTCAAAATCTTGAGATATCTTTTATTTGAACGCTTAAAAATTTTAGAATTTGGTACACTTTTTTTCTGTTTGCGCGCTAATTATGTGTTTTAAATTAGGGGTTTACGGAGATAATAAATGTAACTTAAATGAAAATAGACTTCATTCTCATTCCAAATCTGTTTTTAAAATTTTCTAAAACCACCTAGAAGCCGAGAAAATGCGCCACAAAACAATGGCCTAGAAAAAGTGTCCACCTGGCCGAACTTTTTCCTATGAGCTTTGTTCGTGTTTCGTTAATACATAGTTGTGCAGAATACGTACATTAGTCCTTTTTTGTATTTTTCGTTTTAATTTATGTTTTTTTTTTGGAATTTTCATGCTTGAGGACTAGTTTTTGCCGGTGGCCACTTTTTCTAGGCCATTGTTCTGAGGCGCGTTTTCTTGGCTTCTAGATTGTTTTAGAAAAGTTTGAAAACAGATTTGGAATGAGTGTGAAGTCTATTTTCATCCCAGATGCATGTATTAGCTCCGTAAAGCCCTCCTTTAATGAAAAAACTCTTCATTTTAGATGTTTCCCCAAAGTATTCCACCCTTGATTTTTCTCAGAAGATCACAAAACATCATGAAAAGCTCTCATATTTTTTTCCTCCAAAAAATCTCCGAATTCCCCACATCATCACTATAAATGTTCCATTTTGTCATTCCAATCTCCATATCCATCATGATTTTGTTCGCTTTTTTTTATTCTTCTGACAACAAAAGGAAGAAAAATGCGAAACTTTTTTCATCTTGCATAGACAAAATTTTTCTTTCTTCAATTTTTTTTGCTCTCAAAAGTGAAATGTATGTAGGAGGTCTGTCAAACAAAAAATAGTTGGTCATTTATCTTTTTGCCGGTTCTTCTCCTCGCTTCTCTTCGATCCCATTTATTGGAACCCATTCCGTTTCGTGTTCCATGTGGTTTTAATTTGAAGACGAAACAAAAAACGACGAAATTTTCTTTATCTTCTGATTTTCACGAATTTTTCAGAAAAACGAATCTACGAAAAATGTCAACGGATGATATTGATAACGATGATGATGATGCGTATAGCGATTATTTTTTGGATTATAAATCAAGTAAGTCCCTTTTTACGGTAGCTAATGGTACGCCACTCATTTCTTCTTTATTCTTTCTTTGGCATATTGAAATAGTACGAAAGGATAAGAGAAATAGAACGAGTTTGTTTGGTGACAATGGACAACTCAATGACACTTTTAGCATTTGCTTAGGATTATGATGTCCTTGATTTTTTCTGTTTGTTTGAGTCTGTTTTTGTGGGATATACCTTTTGTGGCAGGTAAACGGATAGTAGATAGTGGAATATTTGAATCAGTGTTTGCTCAATAATGTGACAACAGATACTCGATTTTCATTCGATTTTAAATTTAAAGAACGGAAGTAATTTTCAGATTTAAAACTATTTTGCTAGTATTTTGATCAGCTCCCAGTTCTAGGGACGCGACTTAAGAAAACCGGTCGTACTTTTGTTAGGAAATTCTCAGTTCATATCAGTTAGGCAAACTCTATTTAAAGGAGGACTTTACGGATCCAATGAATGCATCTTAAATGAAAATAGACTTCATTCTCATTCCAAATCTGTTCTTAAAATTTTCTAAAACCACCTGAAGCTGAAAAATGAGCTTCAAAACAATGGCCTAGAAAAGGGAGCCAAAAAGGGAGAAAACTAGTCCGCAAGCATGAAAAACCTAAAAAACGAAGAAAAAACATTAAAAAAGGACTAATATAAGCATTCTGCATCCGAACTTTTTCCTATGAGCTTTGTTAGTATTTCGTTAATAAATAGTTATGCAAAATTCGTACATTAGTCCTTTTTTATACTTCTCATTTTAATTAATTTTTTTTAAAGATTTTGTATGCCTGCGGACTTGTTTTTGCCAGTGGCCACTTTTTCTAGGTCATTGTTTTGAAGCGCATTTTCTCGGCTTCTAGGTGGTTTTAGAAAATTTTAAAAACAGATTTGGAATGAGAATGAAGTCTATTTTCATCTAAGGTACATTTATTATCTCCGTAAATCCCTCGTTTAATTTAGTTGAGATTTTAAAATCCTAGAGTTTTGTTTTGATTCTTTTAAAAAAAATTAATTTTGTTATCAAATTAATTTTATGGCTTCATGATTGTAAGAGTTAGCTAATGTCCTAGAGTTTTTTTTTAAAATCCTCCATCTGTACCAATTTGGTTTGATTCATAATTTTTCAACATCTGAGATGGCATTCATTAAATCCCCAAAATATTTCAATAATCTAAGTACACTGACTGGTTATTGACTTACATATACCACAAATTTTCCACAGCAAAAAACAACTCCAATTTTCATCGAAGTGTGCAATAAAATGCAATAAAAATAACACCCAGGTGGTCTTGTTTATTCGGTTGAGAACATTTCGTTTGTGAAAAAAAACATAGATTTTTTTAAACAGATTTCTTAACCCTATTTTTAGTAGGTTTCACTTGAAATGCGAAACGGAACCCCTATTTTGTTGGCAACAGTTAAGTAAAGCCCATTGTTATTTTTAACACCAGTCGTTCTCTCTTTTGCTCTTTCAATTTACCGCTTTGGTGCATTCGCCAGACGTTCACCTTCTTCATTCAGATGATTTCTCTCTTCAAAAACATTCACACCTCAATCACTCGATGATTACTCTTCGCTCTTTTTTCTTCTACCGAATGTTGTTGTAACATTTCCTGTTGTGTCCCATCCAATTTATGCGGCTCCTCTCCTTCGCTTTCTGATGATGATCATAATGATGAGGCACCTTTAAGTGACCACCATCCCCCATTCACCAACAGAACATGTTTATGTTGTGATTGATGGAGAGCACGTCAAAAGGTCACTTTTGTACAGTGCGGGGAGCAACGGCTTTTTGTTGATTGTTTTTTTTGTAAAAATGTTGTTGTAAAAATGTTTCAAATCGAATCGGCTTCTTTCTTTGATCGATGACGTAATAATTGACTTTTGATCTTTAGTAATTTCCGTAATGAAGTTTCAGAGCAAAATTTCATAAAAGTTTATTTTTTTTTAGAAGCACCGACTCCAACATTTTTTTCCTGAAAAAAACCCCTTTGAAAAAAAATAAACCAAATGGCACCATATCTTTAAGAGCATTAGTGATGTTAGTTTTACTGTGCTGTCTGAAAATCTTTGAAATGAGCAGCACTTAGCTATTTAATTAACGGTCCCCAAAAATCAATTGTTAGTCAACTAAATTTTTTTCTCGTTTTTCCTCTCCGATCTAATCCAAATTTTATTAGTAGCTTTATCTTTGAAAAATCACAAAAACTTCCATGCTCCATGATGCTCCAATTCATTTTTGAGCCCATCTTGTCGCATCATTAACCCATCATCATGCCATCTGCCAGAAACTTTCTTCGTTAAAAAATGATTTTTTTCTTAAACCACAATTTTCATGGAAAAAAATGATGAATGAGTGGTTGGCAATAGGTGTGTGTGATGGGTATTGAAAAGTGTAAAAATAAAAATAAATATCATGGATTTTTTGAAGAAGCTCAATTTATTTATGGGGGCGAGAAAACTGAAGGATAGATAGGTGGAGGAAAATTAACTGGAGGTTGGGATCCCTACAGAAAATTAAGCGGGTCCTCTTTAAATTTGGCGCGGGTGCCTTCTTCACGCTTAATCTGCGCTTCGTTTATTTTTGGAAACTCATGTGCATCATTTTCTTCGTTTAGAGTCTTGTTTTTCAAATGAACTTGAAATTCACCAATCCGAACCAGTAATAAAATACCTTCATTATAATATTTCATTTAATAGACCTCTCATGTTTTTTTCCCTTCTTCAAATGTTTCTCATGCTTTTATTGACCATATAAATGACGAGCCAATAAAGTCCTCAAAGATATTAGTTTTCCGAAATCTCAAGGTTGAACAGACAAAATAAAATAAAATGAAAAATCGTTATTTATATGTATATTTCCTGGTCTCTAGCAATCGAGAAATTATACACTTGTTGTTGTTTTGTCACATAATTCAATTAAAGACACGATCTAATAAATCTGAGAATTGGAATATATGGTATATTGAAGCAGTGAGAGCGCGCCCGCGTAATTTGAATCTTTTTCTCTGAATATGCAACAGCTGCTACCATGAAACAGTCACTTTCAGAAATAGAGAAAATGGGGAGAGAGATACATACTATTGTTTTATGTATGTGCGTGTTATACCAGAAATATGGATATTTGATTCATAATTATCGCAATTTGGGTATGGCTTGTAGAGCTCTTCTTTGTTTCATATTTTTATTAACCTTTTTATTTTGTACCATTCTCCATATAGATCCAATTTCGATCAGAATTCGTTTATTTCTAATAGATGACACCACTTTTAAGTCCAATTCGGATATTTTCCTGAGATTTGTAATATTTTTCGGTATTGAAAATCTGTTCAGAATTACTTAAAGACAGCTGTTCAGTTAATTTGACCCCACCTGGTTTTAGTTTCAAAAATTAGAGCGTACTCTAATTAGTACAATGCAATTTATGCGAAATCACACCGATAAATACACGCGTCACCGTAGCGGTTCAAAGTTGAAAAAATAAAATTTTGAATTGCCGCGTGTCCGTGCGACGCGGTCGGTGTCCGTGCAACGCGGTCGGCATTGGCGCGAAACACAATTATTTGAATTTGGCTACATATTGGCATTGTTCTTTGGACCACCTGGGCTCCCATTCGAATTTTGAATTTTTGCCTAGATTTTGGATCGTGTTAACTGACAAGCTGCCTTTAAAGACAGGGTGCCTGTTATTTTTACCCCATATGGATTTAATTGTGAAAAATTCTAGTATATTCCATGCGAAATCCCGACGAAAAAAACAATTTTGTAGCAGCGGTCGGAAGATGAAAAAAATTATTTTTGAATTCCCGCCGTATACTCACGTACACTTTTTGGCGGGAAGCACAAAAATTTGAATTTTTTACATTTTTTAAAAAACTTAATAAAATTTATGAATTTTTTTAAAAGCAAAATGTTTCTTTTCAGTAGAAGATCATGATTACAGTGTCATATTAGAATGTTGCGACCAGTTTCAAACAGTTGTGAAGCAAATTTTATTCATACACCAGGAAAATACGAAGAATTGAAAAAAAAAACTAGAAAGCTCAAAAACAAACAAAAATTGCTAAAAAACGATAATAACACTTTTAGAAATCTAAAATTATATGCCAAACCTATCCATTTTTCGGAAAATTGATTTTATTGGGCCTGTTATGAATTGTGTTGATGAAATCTGTAAATTTGGTTTCAAAAATATAATAACTCGAATACCTGTGAAATAATAATTTAGATGCGAAACGTACATCTATTCTATCTGCTTTCAAAATTCTGGCGAAATTTTCATCGCTTATAAGCTTAAAGACAGAATGCCATGTACTTTAATATTACATAAATTGTAATTTAAACATTTCGAATTTTTATTAATTCTTTGAGATTTATTCCAAATAACTGGCGATTTGTCAGAAAGTTTTAATTAATGATCCCCGTAGAATCAGATTGTCGAAATTCAAATAATTGCAATTCGCGCCCCATCAGTTCTTGTACGATTCATTTGAGACAACGTCCTGTTGGTACCATATAGCGGAGCCATTTTCGTTCAATTTTCTATAAAAATAAACGTTTGGAAATAAAAACTGTACACAGGTGTTCCCTCTCGCTTTTTTCTTCTTATATGTATATTTAAAACTAGAAGAAAAAGTCATGAACATCTTCACTTTTATGTGTACACATACACCACATACATTTCCATCTGTCAAACCACTCCTTTTGCCGTTTCCCCAAAAATTTTGACCTTCAGCACCAAAATGATACGGTTTATATGGAAATTGTCTCAAAAAAATTGTGAATGTCGGAAATCATCCCCCTTTAAAATAAACATACCTTTTTATTATATTCAAAACATCTGTCATCAGAATCCTTATGCTTTTTTTGGCAATAAACCTCATCGAAAAACTCTTAGCGGCTTTCTTTCATCAGGACCGGATTTTTTGTTTTGTTTTTTTTTGTTTTCAATCGAAGCCCATTCTTTTCGAGTTTGTTTTTCTTTCTTTTCATGAAAATCTCATTACCGCTGAGATTCAGCACCGCATTTTATTACCGTAACTAATTGCTGACAGCGGATGGAAGACCATTCAATTGGCTTTTTCTTTTATGGAGTTTTTTGATAGGTATCACAAATCTGGCATTATGTTTGTTTATGTTTTATTAGATTTAATTGATGATGGATTTTCGAATATTTTTTAAAAGACATTTTCCAGATAAATTTAACCCGATTTTTTTTTCCAGAGACTGTGTGAGACTTTTCGGATAATAATTTGAATCTTCTTAGCATTAAAGGCAGCGCTTCAGTTAATACGATTCAAATCTGCATCAAAAATAGATATTAAAATGGAGACCCATGAGGTCGAGAAAACAATACCACTATGTAGTCACATTCAAATAATTGCGTTTCGCGACAATTCCGACCGCGTTGCACGATCCGGCGCGCATTCAAATTTTTATTTTTGCATCTTTTGACCGCTGCTATGAAGTAGTTATCAATATTTTTTCATATAAATTGCATTGTACTAATGTGAGAGAACGCTCTAATTTTCGGAAATAAGATCAGGTAGGGTCAAATTAACTGAGCACCTGTCTTTAAAACAATCAGAAATTATTTTTTTAAAATATGTACGGCATCAAATATGAAAAGTTTTTCAGTATCACTTTTAAAATGAAATGTCATGTAGAATATTCTTCAATACATTGACATTTTGCAAAACATTTGCAGAAAGCAAGGCATATTCTGTTGTCAGAAATCGAAAAAGTGGAGTCACTTTTTTGAATGCAGAAAAAAGGGCGATTACGGAGCAATTCCAGCAAAAATAGTAGTTCAAATTCGAGAGTAAACTCATAGTAGATGCTCGTTAATTTTTAACATTTTACCGTGGCGATAATCAAATTTCGGAGTATATTTACTATGTTCTCAGGGAATTTTTCGCAGATCCGCGCATATAAAAGTAGCTGATTCACCACTTTCTAAGCGCGGATCCGCCATTTCAACTAGTTACTATTGAAATAGCGGATCCGCGACAAATTCAGTGAGTTACTGTAACCGTGATAATCCCCATTCCAGTTCATAAAAATTAGAATCATAGGATTTTTTGGTTACTTTTTTAAAAATTGTTATTATCGAATAGTTCAAAATAAAATTATTGAAATGAATTGCTGGAAATTTTCTTTCAAACAAGCTAAAAAGCATCAAATTTGGCAGTTTTTATCAAAATCTAGTTTTCAACTTTTGTTTCTTTCAAAAACTCGCCGGTAATGTAATATTCCAAATTTTTTCGACAAATTCAGAACATGTTTTTTTCTTTGGCAAACGCATTACTTCAGGATGCACTTAATTCATCAGGAACTTCTTTTTTTTTAAGTTGAAAAGTGCTATCCCCAAAAAAAGGAAGTAAGACTAAAACCGGCAAAAAAAAATTTCTGCGATGCGTTAATTTCTTTATTCGATTTTGCAGTTGCTTTTTTTGTCACTTTCTTTCCATTGAGCAAACTTTTCTCCATTCAACATCAATTCTTGTTTCTCATTCCTTGTCCGATCGAAATTCCATATCACACCCAAGAAAAAATAACGTTCGTTTCCATACATGCCTATTTATTGTTTATTTTAGTTACGGCTGGCTCATCGTTTTCCACCAAAAGCATTTATTTTGATGCTCTTTTGAGCAAAAAGAAGTGGAAAAAAGATCAGTCATACAGATAAAAACAAAATTCAACTTTCGTTTTGCTTTTTCAAAGGAGCTCTTTTACTTCTGTTTTTCCGAAAAGGATTAAAAGTTGTTTCTTCTTTTGGGACGTTTTCTAGTTCATTTGCATTTGCAAGGTTTGTTGTTATTTCTTTGCTTGAAAAAATCATGAAAAATACAGATTTTTTGCCTCTATGATAATCTAGAATCATCATTGAACTGGAAAAATACTAGTACTAATAAATTTCAAAGTGAACACAGTTCTAGCATAAATAAAATTGCTAAGTAATTGGCAAATCAATATTTTTAGCTTTTCGCACCCATGCGTTTTATGATTCAAATCGTATTTTGAGTCACAAATCATTTTTTGAATATTTTTAAAGCAAAAAGCGTTTCACTTAATACGCTCCAAATCATCAGCGAAAAATAGAAATTAAAATGGGGACCCATGAGGTTGAGAAAACAATACCACTGTGTTGTAAAATTCAAATAATTTTGTTTCGCGCCAATTCGGACCGCGTTGCAAGATCCGGCGCGCATTCAAAATTTTGATTTTTATATCTTTGGGCCGCTGCTATGAGGCGTGTATTTATCAATATTTTTTTCGCATAAACTGCATTGTACTAATGAGAAAACGCTCTAATTTTTGAAACTAAGATCAGGTAGGGTCAAATTAACTGAACTAAGCTGCCTTTAATATCCTTTTCCATATTGTATTTAATTTTTTTTCTTAAATGAATATTTTCGAAGATCGAAACTAGCTCTAAATGAAACCTTCTTCAAATAGCCCTGACTTGAAACAAAAGTTTTTTGACATTCAGATGAAAAAAATTACACGCTCTTGAGAAAATCATGAAATCACCATAAAATCATGAAAATCATGAAACCAGATAAATATGAACCGTTTAATTTTAAAGACATTATTTCAGCGTTTTTTAGTACTCAGTTTCTGTAAATTGCGACTCAATTTATAGACGGAATCAATAATTTTCATCGAAAACGTTTTTTTAGCATCCGCGGCTTATTTTGTTGCTTAGGATGAAGCCGCTTAAAGGGACTCTTTAATGAATTTGGGTTTCAATTCCATTTTCATCTTCTTCGCAATATTTGAAAACCTATAATAGCAAAAAATTTCGAAATTGAAAATAGAATAGAAACCTAAAATCAGCAAAGAATCCCCTTAAAGACAGTACACCACTTAAATGGTACCTAAACGTTGGATTATATTTATTACATGGCTTGCAATCTTCACAAAAAACTAACCAAGTTTATGTTCAGATTTATGTTAGAGATCTGATTGAGATTCCTAGAACAAGTATTCTCTCTAACATATGTAGAATAGAATCCTCCTTACATCAAAATCCCGAAAGTTGCATTCTCCACCAAAAAATGACAAGAAAACCCCACGACCACCTACTGCGCAATTTCCTCCTTTTCTTCTTTCTTTTTTTTGTCTTTCAGGAGAAAAAAAAGACATTGCTACTATTTACAAATTGTCGGAAGCGCGATTGATTTGGGAACAATGTTTTTAAAATAAAAACTATTCCATTTTTAGGGTCCAATGACTTATTGTTTTAGAAAACAATCTCCATTTATTTATTCAATTAGCAGTATTATTTATATGTTTATTTTATAAAGAAAGTGCATAAAACTGTCGTTTCTGATTGACTCATCTTTGCTCCTCCTGTCACTGGATGACAACTTCTCCCCCTCCAAACACACCACACACGTTGTACATAAATTTGTTTCCCGTTCCGCAGTGTTCTGTTTTTTTCTCCCAAAACATTTTTGAAAAAAAGAAGGTTAAATTGTTTCCGTTGTGTGGGAAAATGCTATTCGTATTGTTGCTTCTTTTGAAAAGACACCTCTTCTCTTTTTGAGATTGATTCTTTGATGGTGCCGACTATGGAAACAAATGACAATAATGTTATGATGGCCATAAAATGACTGAAAAGTTTAGAAAATTTTTGAACTTCTTTTGTGGCTAGGACGTTTGATTTTTGTTGTCTTCGATTGATCGAGGAATGAAATAGAATACAAGTTTTATAGAAAAAACCGTCATAGAATCCTTAAAAAGTTATTGTTTTTAAATTAAAGGAGGACTTTACGGAGCTAATGAATGCGCCTGGGATGAATATAGACTTCATTCTCATTTTAAATCTGTTTTTAAAATTTTCTAAAACCACCTAGAAGCCGAAAAAATGCGCTTCAAAACAATGGCCTAGAAAAAGTGGCCACCGGCGAAAACTAGGCCACAGACATGAAAAATCAAAAAAAAATTTTAAAGCATTAAAAAAGGAGTAATATAAGCATAAATATTTATTAACGAAACACGAAAAACGCCCATAGGAAAAAGTTCGGCCAGGTGGAACACTTTTTCTAGGCCATTGTTTTGAAGCTCATTTTCTCAGCTTCTAGGTGGTTTTAGAAAATTTTAAAAACAGATTTGGAATGAGAATGAAGTCTATTTTCATTTAAGGTACATTCATTAGCTCCGTAAAGCCCTCCTTTAAAATACTTACTTTAATTTGAAAATTAACAATAGCTCCAACTTTCTACCAACGTTCTCTATTATTAAACCCCTTCTCTACACTTTTTTATACCATTACTATGCGTCAGCTGTTTTTTGGTTCAACTTCTAAGAACATTAAGTTTTTTTTTAAAGCAAAAAGCACATAGTTGTTAAAGTAAATTCTTAAATTTCATTTTTTTTCTTGGCTTTCTGAACCGGGTTTTTATAATAATAAATCGAAATATTTTCCTCTTCCAAAACAAACACTTTTCTGAACTTAAAAACAAACTAAAAATTGGTGATTAAGAAAATCGTAAAGTCCTATGTTTTTGTTTTTTTTTTAATTCCACATTTTTCGGGATCTCCCGATTCGTTTGAAACGTTCCTAGTATTTGTTCCTACTTTGAAAAACCTTGCCCAACAAAATTTAAAATGTAAATCCTGAGAATAACTCATTTTTTGCATAATCCTCTACCCGAACATTTTTTCTTCCCCGTCCCGAACAACAAAAAAGTGGGCGTGGTTTTTCCTCCAACTCTTTTTTTTTCTTCTGTTTCAATCCGCTCCCCTCCGACGTTCTTCTTCAAAAGCCCCGCCCACTTTGATGGTCATTTTTCCGCCGTTTGACTTTTGCACACTACTAGAGATGTTTTGATGTATTTTTTAAAACTTCTTAATTTATTTTATATTCACTAGATGAAAATCGTTTCGATTTTCATTTTTATTCTTTATTTTACGACTGTTCGACATTGCGAAGGTACTTTATTTGGCATTCCTCTTCATCTGCTTGTCGTACCATTTTCCATTAAAATTTTAATACTTTTTGCTTTAAAAACAGTACTAAAAAGTCGGCAGATGTTTTGGGCGGGAGAAATTTTCGGTAGTGCTCATTTTTATCTTTTACAGCGGCAGAGTAATGTGCTGTCCATTCTGGTGCTCCTATATTTTCATAATTTCGCCGAAATGCTGTTAGATTTTTTGATTGTCTTTAAGTTTTCTTCTTCCAGTATACTTGTTTATCATTTTTGAGATCAAAAATTCGACTCCTAGCGCTTGTTTCTTATGCAGTTTCCATTCGAAAATCCTTAAAACGATTTACATCACTCACGCCAGTTTTCAACTTCCACCAGATTTCAAGCCAGTTTTTACCTTCGTTTCAAAACCTATTAGATTTCTCCTAACAATTATAAACACCGCCACATTTCTTTTTAAACAATATTGATTCAATTTACAGTTATGGACGAAATAACCATAACCAATCAACCAAAATCTGGGTATGTGATTCGAAACAAGCCGTACCGTCTAACATGCCGTGCCAATCATGCAACCAAGATTCGATTCAAATGCAGCAGTAAATGGGTAAGTTTTTATTTTTTTAAAAGTTCGTATTTCATAATTTCCTACTGTAAGAATGAAATTTCGAAATCATGAAGGATAAAGTTGACAAATTGTATGTGTATGTGTCACATAAGCCTCCCTTATGGGACCTTTTTTGGGGGGAAATTCTTTGAAAAAATGTTTTGTTTGTTTAAAGTATTGAAAATGGGTGAATTGTACGCATTATCAGTGGGTTCCCATAGCACCTTTTGCAACAATAATATTTGTATTTTATATTACCCGCATTTTGTATCATCTTCAATGTGAAATTCATAAAGAAGGGGGGGGGGGGGGGGGAGAAGAAGGTAATTAAAATTTTATTGACCTAACTTAATCGTTAAGTTTCATGCCGAAGAAAACTATAAGATTTGAGAAAAGCTACTGTTTCTGAATCTCAAAGAGAATATGTTTTTTAAAACCATCAACGTGTTGTAGTCAATCAGTCAATCAATCAACAAGTTTTTTTCTATTTCAAACATCTGGCGAAGCTTTTTGTTATATTTCTCTTGGAGTTATTTCGAGGTGTCAAGAAAATGTATACAAATTGAGTTGGGAAGAAAAACACATGTGTTGAATGTATATGTGTTGAATGAGGATTCGATCCTGTTACCAGATTATTTATGAATAATCTTCGAATATTTTTTTATGACTTAAAATTCTGTTAAATGTTGTTTAATCATAAATAATGAACTGATGGATTTTCCATCGTTATCGAAAGTTCCTAGTTTAATTTCATTGTCAGTCAGATCAAGGACTTAATTCATTTGAAGTAGTTCAGGTATGCTTAATTGAAGTTTTTTTAAAAAAGATTCCATGAACCTAATAATCCTTCTAATACAAAACTCCAAAATTCGAACAATGTTCACTATTTGTCGGAAAATTTAAATATTTTTAGGGATAACAATTTTTAAAAACTGTCAATTGACATTAAATACAATGCAAAAGGTTTTCTTAAATTTTTAAGCTAAAATTTTAAAAGGTTTTTGTATCATTAAAAATTTAAATTCCAGAACATGGTTTTTCAACTGACACTCTATCTTTAAAGTAAAACAAAATGCTTTTGATCGGTAGCTTCCGAAATGTTTCAATCTCAATGATCAGGTTTAAAATCTGTTCTTTTTGTAGATACAACTTTTCATAGGTCTTCAAAATTTTTTCCAACATTCATTGTTTTTTCAAATAGAGCTCCGAATTCAAATGTTCCAAATTCATTTAAAAATTCTTGATTCTTTTTAAAACCAATGGATCATCAAAAAACGAATCCAGAGAATAAAGGTTAGGTATTATATTATATTATATTCAGACACTTATAATATATTCCCAATAGTAAATACTTGAAACAAGGACACCTTATTTTTCCCCTCCTTCATAATGTTTCGTGGATGAGAGAGCACAAATTGTTTCTTTTGAAATTCGCCGAAACCTCCCTCACTTAAAAAAACACCGAGAAATCTATACATACAATCCTTTCATTCGTTTTCATTTTCAACATTATGCGATTATTCGGATATATGTTCACAATCATTATTATAATTATTATATTACGATTATCATCATCATCTGACCTGTTCGCTTTCACCCGGGTTTAAATACAAATCATGTTTTGTTCAATTTGCATAAGAATATTCTTTATTAGTATTTTTGTTTTCTTTTTTTTTGTTGTTGAAAAAAGAGTAAATAGAAGAAATGGGTGGTGTCATTTTGCATGGGGGGAGAGCAAAAATTGAAACCTTACAATTATTTCTAGTTGTTAGTTGTTGCTGAAGGGAAAGCGAGGACATAGTGATATTTTCAATATTTTTGACTGGTTTTTTATAGAGAAACGGCAAAGCTTGCTCTTATTCGATTTCTCCTAACTCAGATTTTAACATTTCATCACATTACAACCCATTTTTTCAGATCGACAACTCGCGTGTCGAAACCCTAATTGGCAAAGAAGAATCAAGCTCCTATATCGAATCATCGGTGGATATCTCACGTGCCGATATCGATACATCAGTACACGTCGACGCGTTCACTTGTCAGTGTTACGCATCAGCGGACGGCGATCAAGAAGTCGTCGCATCTGACACGGCAACCGTTCATCTGGCATGTAAGTTTTTGTTAACATCAATCTTTCTCATGGTTTATCTCTGTCCGCAAATCATATTTTTTTCGTCAGTGGCCATTTATCCATTGTAAATGTCAAGATTTACAATGACATTTGACCCGTAGCCTTTTTTTCTGTTATAATTCTTCTACACCTGATTAATAGTCGAGTCAATTGAATATGCAATCTAAACACAACATTTTATGTGATATCTTCTCTCCTCAATTCTTCCTCTCATTTTAGTTGAGAAGAGCAAATGCACAAATGCGCATCAAATGATTTATAATACATATTACCTGAGTGAGCCTGTCTTCAGAGTGCACATTTTGACTTGTGTTGTTACTACCACGCGTCTTCCTATTCACACTAAAAACTTTTTATGCGTTTTTCACAAGTTTATACTTTTCTCATTTTAACATTTTTTTTCCGATGGGATGTAAGCTGAAATTTGATCAACGCCACGATGCGAAGCCTTAATCATTTTATGGAACCATTTGAAAATTAATGCGTGGCGCTGCGAATTTAAATGTGAACCGCTGCGAAAAAAGTTGAAAACTCTAATTTTATTTTGAGAAATATTTGAAAATTCGTTTAAAGGAGGGCTTAACGGAGCTAATAAATGTACTTAAATGAAAATAGGCTTTATTCTCATTCCAAATCTGTTTTTAAAATTTTCTAAAACCACCTAGAAGACGAGAAAACGAGCTTCAAAACAATGTCCTAGAAAAAGTGTCCACCTGGCCGAACTTTTTCCTATGAGCTTTTTCCTATGATTTCGTTAATAAATAGTTATGAAGAATGCTTATATTAGTCCTTTTTTAAATGTTTTTTCATCCTAATTTATGTTTTCTCCTTTTTTTTTTGGATTTTTCGTACCTGCGGACTAGTTTTCGCCGATGGCCACTTTTCCTAGGCCATTGTTTTGAAGCTCATTTTCTCGGCTTCTAGGTGGTTTTAGAACATTTTAAAAACAGATTTGGAAAGCGTATGAAGTCTATTTTCATCCCAGGTGCATTCATTAGCTCCGTAAAGTCCTCCTTTAACATTTTACTTGAAAAACAATGAGCTTATCAATAACGCAGATTTTAAATAGAAATGTCGGGTCCGCACAAATCACGCTTTATCCGAGAAATGAATGGTTTTTTGATTTGGCGGTTTTTTGTCATTTTTGTCCAAATTTACACCAAAATAATATATTTTCCGACTAAAAATTTACACACAAAATTTGTGTGTCGCCCACAGGGCTAATTGCATTTCTTTTGTATCATTATTATGACTAAACGCCAACACTTGAAAACTTTGTTGTATACAATATTGTATACTACTTTTCCCATTAACAAATTCGTTTTTTTTCTTCTTATACTTTTATACCAACGTCATATATACTCACTTTTTTATCATAATCTATAAGTCATAAAACTATGAAGAGTTATGAAAAGATAAGTATCTGTGATGGTGGTTCTATTCCCAAACAATTGTAAAATTCTTATGAATACAACCATAAAAGATTGCGCAATTGATAAAAACTCATGGGGATGAGGCAAGACCCGGGCCACTAGGAATTTACATATATTCCAAGGAAATATATTCCAATTTGTTTACTAGTGGTCCCATGGGCTTTTTTTTGGTCAAAAAAGATAAACTCATTTTATATTATTTCATTTTTATTTCTTCTTCGAAACCAACGAACACTTTCCAAGATTCTCCAATTTCTGGATCAAGTTTCTTATCCGGGATTTTTATATGGGAAGCACAAATAAAAGGTGGAAGCACATGTTTCTCTAAGTCAACTCTATCCGTTTTCACTTAAAGTCCTGAGAGGAATTGTAAACGATGCTTTGAATTATTTAGGCTGAAGCTTTTTTAAAGCGGTTTTTGGGGGCATGTGGTTTCAAGAGAAGAGTGACTTTTTTCGCACCTCTTTATGAATTGATAATTAAAAGGAAAAACTGAACGTTTTTTGTTTGAAAGTCTCAAATTCAGTGGAAGTAGGGACTAGAAAATGTCATTTTTTCAAAGAAAACAAACGAATCTAGAAAATAAAAAATTATAATCATGTAATGCTTTTTTACAATTATTTTCTGTTTCTTTTTTTTTAAACTTCGGCACTTAAAATTTTCGAGTTTCATTCGATGTACAGGTCGGTTTTAAAAACGGTAGTGGTATTAACACTTGAACAATTTTTAAAAGAAAAATTTCCAAACATCCAGTGAAGACTAGTGGCACAATGTCTTTAAAGGAGGGATTTACGGAAATAATAAGTGCATCTTAAATGAAAATATACTTCATTCTCATTCCAAATCTGTTTTTAAAATTTTCTAAAACCACCTAGAAGCCGAGAAAATGAGCTTCAAAACAATGGCCTAGAAAAATGGGCCCCATGGCCGAACTTTGACCTATGAGCTTTTTTCGTGTTTCGTTAATAAATATTTATGCAGAATTAGTCCTTTTTTAATGTTTTTTTTTAATTTTTTGGATTTTTCATGCCTGCGGACTAGTTTTCGCCGGTGGACACTTTTTCTAGGCCATTGTTTTGAGGTACGTTTTCTTGGCTTGTAGGTGGTTTTAAATTTTAAAAAGAGATTTGGAATGAGAATGGAGCCTATTTTCATTTAAGGTACTTTATTATCTCCGTAAATTTCTCCTACATGGTGTTTTTTTAAATGATAATTTTTATCCACATTTTTAGATTTCCACCTCCTAAATCCAATAAAAATTCAAATTTAATGATTACCTTTCCCCCCTTTTTAAACCTGTTATTTATTCCAATAGCGATTTTCTACCCGTTCATGTTTTTGCCCCTCCTTCCTATACCTTCCCTCCCTCACAGTTATTATGGATCAGTGTTCCTCCCGCCCCCTCTCTATTCAGTGGCTCGTCTACCTATCAACAAAAGGAGGGTGGTTTACTCTTCTTTTTACTGCTTTATTCTGATTTTTCGTTTTGGTTTCACTTCACCAACTAGCACAAAATAAATGACTCCTCTCCTCGAAATTTGTTCGGTTCGTATATTTCTTTTTTTTTTCTTCTTCTTCTTTCCATTCAACCAATTGCCACCATTTCCTGGTCCTATATTTTTTGGGTGAAAAAATTATTCTATGTTTTTTTTCGTTTTTTTGTTCTTTCTTATTTCTTTTCTTACATCATAACTGACAGCTGCTTTATGTATTATTGGTTATTTATTCATTGTCTTACTCATCGGAGGGTTGTATAGCTAATTATTATTTTTTTTCGAGTTTCACACATTTTTTCATTGTTTTTTTGTCGATGGGAAATTGTTTTAAGTTGGGTTGTTTTCAGGAAATAATCTAGGGCGGATATTTTTCAAGGAAATAGATGTAAAATTCATTAAAGGCTGGGTTACATTTAATTTTTTTTTAATTTTGGCTGAAAATCGCCCAAAATCTTTAAAAAATCAATAATATTAACAAAACGTTATTTGTAATGAAAACTGAAAATTTCAAATGTTCAAATTTAGAGAACGCCTGTCTTTAAAAATAATATGTTCTTAAAGGCAGTGTCGCAGATTAATAATACCCTCAAAAATTCTCTTGGGCCCGTTGATTTTTAAAAAAAAGTTTAACCACCTAGAACTGTCACCTTTGTACACCTTACTTATGATATTTATAGTGGATCCTTGTCTTTAAGGGTGAATTCCAGAGAATTTGGTCAATAGCCTTCCAATTTTCAAAATCATCAGAAAATATCACATATTTGTTTATCTTTCGTTCCAAATGACCCCCAGTCACCCAGAAAAAAGCACAAACAAAAAACAAGTAAACAGTCAAGTTTTTGGCACATTTTGATATGTTTATACAAATAAGATGTCATGTGGAGTCAATCCAATGCAATAAATTCATGCTTCCTTCCTTGATACTTTATTTAGTGCGTATGTGTGTTGGTTATGACCGTTGGATCAAGTTACACCGAACAAATATAGTTCGGAATAAATATATGGGAAGAGGAAGAACCCGAACCACTTTCGTTCAATATTCAATGAACATGCGCAAGTGTTTGACACATATGTCATCCACTTTCATTATTATGATTCTTGTTGTTGTTGTTCGGGTTGCTAAATAGTTATGCATAGTTATTCTTCTTGAGTTTTCTTTTTGAAATTTCATGCACATTGGTGGCGGTCCTTTTTCTCACTACCATAAATTTCGAATTTTACCATTTGATGATATACGATGCAAATATTCTGCTGTTTGCATAAATGCAACACGTATTATTGCGCGGCACAATTCTTTTAACTTAGATATATATTTTTGGGAACGGTTACTGTAGTTGATACAGCTGATAAGTCAATATTATGGGTCGGATTTTGTCAAAGCTAATATTTAGAGTCATTGTTTGAATTTATATGTTTTCTAATTAAATTACATGTCAGTTTTGGGTCCTTTTTTAAATTATTCCAATGATATTTTAAAAATCAAATAAAACAACATTTTTAAACGTTTTCCACTTCGTAACCAAAGCTTCTAATACGTTGGAACATGTTTTTACTAGATTTCAAAAAAAATCCAGCTTTTTTTTATTAATACACTTCGGAGACCACATGAATTTTTGATATTTTACCTTAACCTCTTAATATTGAATCAGTTTTTTTCCTTTGTTGAACCTTTTCCCATATTTCTTATCTCAGCCACCGCATCATAATCCCTAATTCCTCCCCCAAAAACTGAGTTAATACTCTCAAATCATTACGCAACGTACCAAAAATTGCATAAAAACAATTAGTTTTGGCTCCGAAACCTCCCCCCGTTTTAGAGTTAGTTTTGAGCAATAACAACAAATGAGCTCCGATAGATGGTTAGAACGAAGACCCACTTGAAAAATGGGTGAATGTGCACCAATCAGGGGGGCTGCCGCCAAGAACTGGTACTAGTGAAATCATAGTAGTTTGAAAGAAAGTGAAAAGAAAGGGGGGAGGGGAGGGGGAATTTAAATTTGGCCTCCGATTGAAAATTTAAGGCAATTTTGAAAGTTTAGGGATTTTGAGTTTGTTGTATTGTTTCTTTTGAACTTTTTCTTTATTGCAATTAATTCGATATTTTTACAGATATGCGAAAACATTTTCTCAAGTCTCCAGTGGCTCAAAGGGTTGCTGAAGGAACGACAGTTCAACTACCATGTCAATCACCGGAAAGTGATCCAAAAGCACAGGTAGGAACACTTACTTAAATAGGGATGAAAAATGTTGTTATCTACATTAAATCTGACATCTCATTAGAAAGGCAAGATCAATCATTGCGTCATATGTGATGCTCAATTGAGCAAAGCATGACAATTCCTCCAAAAAGATTCTAATCTAGTTATATACATGCTCTCCTCTTTTTTTTCATTATGTACTGCTCATTATATATGTCACAGTTCTAAATAATGTTGGCAGATGTTTTGAAGAACAACCGAAAATTGTGAAATGTTCGGTTCGTGTTACATTGTGTACCACACCAACCACCTGGAGAATCTGCGAAACAAAAAAAAGTTTTACACAATATGTTTCGTGTACGAGTTTTCCGAGAGGAATACATAATAAAACTATAATAATTTGTTGTGCGATTGGTACCAGTTGGAGAAAATATCGAGTAGAAAATGCTTTTTTATATCGGAATTTTGTGAAAAGATTTTTAGTAGCTTGGGAAGTTGTCGAATATGAGATTTTTCTTGGTGTTTTTCTAGATGAGGGTAAAGGAAAATTGAATGAGAGAAATTTTAAAAATTTACGGTTTTTGAATTAAAGGAGGACTTTAAGGAGCAAATGAAAGCGTCTGGAATAAAAATAGACTTCAAACGCATTTCAAATCTGTTTTTAAAATTTTCTAAAACCACCTAGAAGCCGAGAAAATGGGCTTCAAAACAATGGCCTAGAAAAAATGGCCGAACGTTTTCCTATGAGCTTTTTTCGTTTTCCTTTAATAAATATTTATGCAGAATGCTTATATTAGTCCTTTTTATGTTTTTTGGGATTTTTCACGTCTGCGGACTAGTTTTCGCAGGTGCCCACTTTTTCTAGGCCATTGATTTGAGGCGTGTTTTCTGGGCTTCTAGGTGGTTTTAGAAAATTTTAAAAACAGATTTGGAATGAGAATGAAGTCTATTTTCATTTAAGGTACATTTATTAGCTCCGTAAACCCCTCCTTTAAAGATAAAAAGAAGAAAATTTCAGTTGGAGGTCAGAAAATACCTAATTTTTAATTGTTTAGAAATTTTTGAACATTTTTCTAGAATTTTTCCTTAAAAATGTGTATTTCTTCTAGTTCAAAAATTATCTTCTTTTTTCCAGCTAACATGGTACAAAGACGGAGAAGTCGTCGGCCCAGACGCGAACACCATTCTAGCATCAGATGGAAGTTTAATCCTCTCCGCCGCCAGATTAACCGACAGTGGAAATTACTCATGTGAAGCAGCAAATGTCGCAAATTCCCGAAAAACCGATAATGTTGAAGTGCATGTTTACGGTGAGTTAACACCTTGTTTTTCTCCTTCGTTTTTTTCTGCAATAGTAGTTAAGAAAGGCGCCGACCTTGTCCTTCTCACGATTAGTCACGGCACATTTGTGTCTCTTATGTTCATTCGGTTCATTCGTCAAAAAAACCTGCGTAAAAAATAACATATTCCCGTATCTAATGGCAATAACTGATTTAAAATTCAACATTTTGTTCTTTCGAATCGAACATTTTGTTTTCTATTAAGAAGGGACGGGACCTCCCGCATTTGAAAAAATGTTTTATTGTAATTGACGGATGGGATCAAAAGGAAAAACAGAAGTGATCGTAAAACGGGAAAAAAACGAACACACTAAACTTATGTAATTGCCTGCTCCTTTCATTTAGGTTCTTCCCATTAAAATAGTAGGGAAATTTGAGAGGATTAGACAGTGACGACGAATTACATAACACGGGTGGCGGATGACCCGTGGCGGCAGTCGGTACACCTTTTGACTTATGACGAACAACACAATGACAATTGTTGAAATTTGAGAAAAAAAATAAGAAGGGGTGCACTTAAAAGATTACAATAAAAACCAATTTTGCAGTTGATGGTGGTTGGTCTGAATGGTCACCGTGGATTGGAACATGTCATGTGGATTGTGCGCTTTTGAGACAACATGCACATAGGCTCAGGGATCCGCAGGCGGTTTTACCGCATCAGAGGAGAACGAGAACTTGTAATAATCCGGCACCATTGAATGGGGGACAATATTGTAAAGGTGATGAGGAAATGACAAGGCATTGTAAGGTTCCATGCAAACTTGATGGTGGATGGTCGAGCTGGTCGGAATGGTCGGCGTGTTCATCGAGTTGTCATAGATTCAGGACCAGAGCTTGTACTGTTCCACCTCCAATGAATGGAGGACAACCATGTTTTGGAGATGATTTAGCGACAGAGGAATGCCCGCAACAGTGAGTTCTTTCAAACTATAATTAACGAATCATACTATATAATAAAGCGTTAAGGGCGTGCGTGTGTTCACATTCTAGAATATTCCAGAAAAATTTAGAAGCTTTAAAAAAATTCCTCAATGTTCCAAAAAATTCTAGAGGCTTCAAAAATGCCAGAAGCTTCCAGAAAATTTTAGAAAACCTAATCACAAGTTTCAAGGTCTAAAAAAATTAAAAATAAAATATGAAAACTATTTTGTTTTCAAAGTTCCGCAATTTTCTAGGACCGTATTTTAAAATTGATATTCAAAAAATGTCTATAAATTATTATAATACCTCTTAACACATTCCATGTTTTTTTTTCACTTTCAGAATGTGCACTGCTGACTCATCGAGATTAGTAATCAGCGATACCGCTGTCTATGGATCAGTTGCCTCAATTTTCATAATTGCCACATTCATCCTAGCCATCCTGGCAATGTTCTGTTGCAAGAAAAAAGGAAAGAAAAATGCGAAGAAAATTGAGAAATCTGCTGGAATTTATTACTCCGAACCACCTGGTGTCCGCCGATTATTATTAGAACATCAACATGGAACACTTTTGGGTGATCATCATAGCTCGAAAATTTCTTCATGTTCTCAATACTTTGAACCACCGCCGCCTTTACATCCTTCAACAACAATGAGATCTGGAAAAAGTGCATTTAGTGGATATTCATCGACTAGGAATGCTGGCTCAAGAGCTGCTCTGATTCAAGAATGTTCATCGAGTAGTTCGTCAGGTGGAAAGCGGACCATTTTGAGAACTTCAAGCTCGAATTGCTCCGAAGAAGATGATAATTATGCAACACTTTATGATTATATGGAGGATCGGAGTGTTCTCGGATTAGATACGTCGCAATCCATTGTGGCTGCACAGATTGATTCAAGTGGCGCTAGATTATCCCTTCAAAAGTCTGGAGCTCGATTGATTGTGCCTGAATTGGCAGTGGATGGTGAAAAAATGTTGTATCTTGCGGTTTCTGACACACTTTCTGATCAACCCCATCTTCCTCGTAAGTTGTTCAATTTATATTAAATTTCCTAAAATTATATTATAATAATTTTCAGCGCACGAATCGGCACTGTCCCCTGTCGTCGTAATTGGACAATGTGATGTTTCTGTCTCTTCTCAAGATCTTCCGACAAACATTCTCCGGCGTCCTGTTGTTGTCTCTTTCCGTCATTGTGCCTCCACCTTTCCAAGGGATAATTGGCAATTTTCATTGTATTCCGATGAAGGTAAGAAACATTTCTTCATCCTTTCTAAATACAAAAGAATGAATCTTTGTAGGTTCGGGTTGGCAAAAAGTTGTAACAATCGGCGAAGAGAATTTGAACACAAATATGTTTGTACAATTCGAACAGCCTGGAAAATTCGGGGACGGATTTGGATGGTGTCACGTTATGACATATACATTATCCCGGATAATGTTAGCCGGACATCCGAGAAGAAACTCATTGTCTTCTGCCAAACGCGTACATTTGGCAATTTTCGGACCAATGGAGCCAGCATCGTACCGACGTCCGTTTGAACTTCGAGTTTATTGTGTTCCAGAAACTGGAGCATCTATGGAAAGTGTTCGAAAGCAAGAGGAAAACTCGAGATTATTGATGGAGACAAGCGATTACATTCTGAATGAAAAGGGAAATTTGTGTATTTGTATTGAAGATCTACCAACTGGTTATATGATCGAAGGACCGGATGTTATAGAAATTGCTGATACTCAACATCGATGGGTTGCTCAAAATGGTCTTCATTGTTCGCTAAGATTCAGACCAAGAGATATTTCATCAAGTACACTGTTTTCAACGAGAGTTATTGTTTATCAGAAGACAAGCTCGACTGAACCAATTGTGATGCATGTGAATAATGAGCCAGATTTGGTTAGTTTCTCTTTTTATTTAATGGCAAGTGATATTTAATTGAATTTTTATTTTTTCAGTATGACAAAACCTGTGAAGAAAAGGAAAAAGGAAGCGTTTGTGTTGAGTTCCGTCTTCCGATACAAGTAAAAGAAGAGCTTTCAATGCTTCTTGATCTTCCAAATGATTCACATACCGATTGGAGAGGTCTTGCAAAGAAATTACACTTTGATCGATATTTGCAAGTAAGTAGATTTTTCGGTTGCTCCCGTATATTTAATTAAAAACTTTACTAATTAAAGACAGGGTGCCAGTTAAAAATTTCGCCGCTGTGGCGATAAGATTTTAAATTACCGCGTGTTTTGAATTTTCATGTGCGCTCCAATGAACAGCAGTCATGTGTGTGCGCGGTAATTTGAATTTTTGAATTTTTTGTGTGTTTTTTTCAAATTTCTTTCGTTTTTGTCCGATTTTTAGCGTTTTTTTTTTGCTGAAAGTCATTAATTATGTTTAATAAGTGTAAAATTAATTTTTCTTACAGGAACTAACCGGGATCCCTCATAAAATGGGGGAAAAGCGTTGATTTTCCCAATTTTCATCCAAAAATGAAAATTTCGCTATAATTTTGAAAGCAGATTAAATAGGCGTACGTTTCGCAAATAAATTATTATTTCACAGGTATTCTAGTTTATTTTTTTTGAAACCGACGAAACATTTACAGATTTCATGGACACAATTCATCAGCGACCCAAAAAAATCAGTTTTCCGAAAAATTGATCAGTTTCATATATCATTTTAGATTTATAAAAATGCAATTATCGTTTTTTAACAGTTTTTGTTTGTTTTTGAGTTTTTTGAATTTTTTTGAATTTTTCTTATTTTTCGGGTATTTGAATAAAATTTGCCTCAAAATTGTTTGAATCTGGTCGCAACATACTTTACTTATGTTATTCTACTGAAAAGAAACATTTTCCACTAAAAAAATTAAAAAATAACAGTTTTGAAAAAAATGTAAAAAATTCAAATTGTTGTGCTTCCCGCCAAAAAGCGTACGTGAGCGTACGGCGGGAATTCAAAAATAATTTTTTTCATCTTCCGGACGGAACTACAAAATTGTTTTTTTTCGTCGAGATTTCGCATGGAATATACTAGAATGTCGGTAGAAAGATGAATTTTTCACAATTAAATCCATATGGGGTAAAAATAACTGGCACCCTGTCTTTAATATTGAATAAAGAGGATGTAAGATCCTGTTTTTCTTCAATGGAACGCAGTATCTTTTCTAAAAAATAAAAAACTTGAATTTTTTTCAAAAAATCTATATTTTTCAGTTCTTCGCATCATTCCCTGACTGCTCTCCAACTTCCCTTCTCCTCGATCTTTGGGAAGCCAGCTCATCCGGATCAGCCCGCGCCGTTCCAGATCTTCTCCAAACCCTTCGTGTCATGGGCCGGCCTGACGCAGTCATCGTCTTGGAACGATATCTTTCAGCTTTTCCTCAAATAACCTCCCCATAGAACAAAAAACCCCCATCTTCTAATATTTAGAATCGCTTTATTCATATTTATCTGTGATTTATTTTGAGAGTACCAGTGGATGTTTTTCCAATAAGTTTTTTTCTGTATTTTGCTTAAGTTGCATCACACATTAGTCCATTATATGGGTAGATTTTGGAAGTTTAAAGCATGTTTTTGTTTTCTTTTTAGCCACCATCGCTCAGGAGCTTTTTCGCTCATCTTCATACGAAGACTTTCATTAATTTTTGTGCTCTTTCTCATACCGGTACCTTCTTTCTGATTGAAAACTAATGTTTTGTTTGGTGTATTGCTCACTCGGTATATGTTGTACAAATTTTGAAAACATTTTTCTCGTAAATAAAATTTTGTCTCAAGTACACTTGACTTCTGAAACATTTCCTTCCTTCGGACGGCCGACAGAAAAAGAAGCAGACGAAGCACTTAATTTCTGAATTTTGGAAATGGCAAGGGCTCCGAAAAAAGATAGAAATCAGATGAATGTGTGTCGTAACATTTTCTCTCATGTGGGGGAATTCGTTGGTTTCTTGAAGTTTAAAATGCCACCGGGGGATTGAGACAATGGTTAATCAATTTGCATCTTGGAAGGGGTTTCGAAATTTTTTTTGGGGGTAAAAATAGAGATGGGATTATAAATGAGTATTTTTCCATGGTATCGAAAAATTGTAGATTCTGAAGAAAGCTCAGATTTCGAATGTTTTTGTTGTTATTTTATTTGAGTGTTGATGACGAATAATTTACTGGTGTACTGTCTTTTAAATCGGATTTTCAAAGTTAAACTGCTTAAAGGAGGGATGTACGGAGATAATAAATGTAATTTAAATGAAAATAGACTTCATTCTCATTCCAAACCTGTTTTTAAAATTTTCTAAAACCACCTAGAAGCCGAGAAAACACGCCTCAAAACAATGGCCTAGAAAAAGGGGCCACCTGGCCGAACTTTTTCCTATGAGCTTTTTCCGTGTTTCGTTAATAAATAATTTATGCAGATTTTTATTAGTCCTTTTTTATGTGTTTTTTTGGGATTTTTCAGGCCAGCGGACTAGTTATCGCCGGTGGACACTTTTTCTAGGCCATTGTTTTGAGGCGCGATTTCTCGGCTTCTAGGTGGTTTTAGAACATTTTAAAAACAGATTTGGAATGAGAATGAAGTCTATTTTCATTGTAAAGCTTAAAACAAGTATTTTCAATAGTTAATTTGTCGACAGAAGAACAAGTTCAATCCATAACTCCACAATTGTGTGTCATTAATCATGGTCCTACACGGAAAACACGCAATTAATTTCAAAATCTTCTTGACATTGATAAATAACCAAACGCTCTTTCAGTGTTCACCATTTTTGCGCGACAAATACTTTTTGTTATCTATGATTTCAATCAAAACCCGGAACGAACATTCGCTTCCTAATTCCCAGAAGAAAAATAGTATTTGTAGAGTGGAGACATTAACATGCATCATAAATCCATTCGTGTCGCGTAAAATGCACCAAATTCCAGTGGTGGCACAACCAAAGATGATTCATCATTTTGTGCTCGGTTTTAAATGAATGAATGGGTTTGGGAAAAAATGGGATTGGAACGAAAATAAAGTTTAGAATTGGGGATGAGTTTTTCGAGTTTCAATTAGATTGAGAATTTTTAATTAGAGATTCGGCAACAGACATGTTGAGAAGGACAACTACACGGCTTGTAAAAAAAACCAAGGAAAGATGAAACATTTCCGCCCGACAATTGAGGATTTTTGCACAGAAATGGGCGTGGCAAGGAAAACGCAACTGTGGCACGCGATATTTTACAGGAAATAGCGTGCAGTATGAAGAGATTTTTCTCTGACCTGTGCTTGCGGACAATGCGCAACCAGCCTGTTCACGCGCGAATGACACAGGTTCATTTTTACAAGCCGTGAACTAAACATCAGAAGCTCTAGCAAAAACAACATCTAGAACATTGATTAGTTGTAATAAATCGAAAAAATTTAATAACAAAATTATCTTTAAAAATTGCAAAAGAAACGGTCTTGTTTGTGTCGATGGGAGGGTTTGACAGATAACCCACCGACTCCGGACCGATTCGAAAGAATGACAGCGAAATGGGGTTTATATACCGAGGTGTTCTCTATCGTCCTACATCTAACTACTTGGCCAGTTCGCTCAGTGTTTGCGACTGTTATGTTATATTTCGAAACTTCTCCACACTGCCAAACCGATAGAGCGAGTCGATATCAATAAAAATAAAAATGAATTGTGGATAAATACGAACATTGATTAGTTGTAATAAATCGAAAAAATTTAATAACAAAATTATCTTTAAAAATTGCAAAAGAAACGGTCTTGTTTGTGTCGATGGGAGGGTTTGACAGATAACCCACCGACTCCGGACCGATTCGAAAGAATGACAGCGAAAAGGTGTTTATATACCCAGTTAGTTCTCAGCGCCTTACCTCTCCCCACTTTGCCATTTCGCTATCAATACTCTCCGTCGGTTTAGCAGTGTAGAAAAGTTTCGAAATATAACATAACTGTCGCAAATATTGAGTGAACAGGCCAAGTAGTTAGGTGTAGGACGATAGAAAACACCTCGGTATATAAACCCCATTTCGCTGTCATTCTTTCGAATCGGTCCGGAGTCGATGGGTTATCTTTGAAACCCTCCCATCGGCACAAACAAGACCGTTTCTTTTGCAATTTTCGTGCATTTAATTTGATAATTTGCATGTTTTAAGCAAAAAAGTGGTACATTGTCTTTAAGACAAAGTTATGAAAAATTTCAAGTGCCAAATGGGATCATTCTTGCAAAGGAGCTATTTTTTTCGTAAGAATTTTGAACGCTCGTTTGTTAATGTTTGATATTTTTGGAAGCTTCCGATGAACAATCGAAAATGGGGGGTTATTATTTATTAATACTGTTCAAAACACGATAATGAATCAATTATGCAGATCAATACGACAAACTATCAAACTCATTGCAGATACAAATAAAAAAAAACAGAACAATTATTTTATTTTTTCTCAACATCTTCATCGGTTCCATTCACAATACCATCGACTGGTTTATCAATGAGATCTTTCATTTCTTGAGAAGTTCTGAAAACGTACTTTTGATTTATGACCGAAAAAAATTATCCAAATCCACTCACCCTTTCTCTTTAGTCGCTCCAGCCTTATCCAAACTACAATTCTTAGTTTCCTGCAGCCAAAGGAATGCAGTAATAATATTCGTAATTCCTAATCCAATTGAGATCATGTGGACTCCTGGCTCGTAGACGGTTTTCAAACCACTCTGAAAATCAAATTATTGTTTTTCGATAAATAAATGGGTGACAAACAAGCATCGAAGCTCCAATATTCGCAAAACGTCCGATAATTGAGCACGAAGCTGTTGACGTGGCACGAACATCAGTTGGCATAAGTTCCGAGGCACAAAGATAGCATGGCTCCCATACGATAGAAGTGAAAACAAATGCGGAAAGATAGACGGCAGTGTAATACCATTCGCCCTGAAAAATGTGTTTTTCGAAAATATTGTGATCGAAATTTTAGGCTGTCAAATTTTTCAGGTACTTTTTAAGACGCTCGAGATTTAGCTCCTATCAAAAGATTTGGTTCCAAAAACGCTCGAAAAATTGCAATCAACTTCAAATTGAAAAGAAAATAAATATCACCCTCTCTTTAACAAATAGTTGATTTTCGGTATGTTCTAAGTTAACTTACCTTCTGTTCGGTAAAGAGGAATGCAACAACAAATGCGAAAAACACAACGGCCAACGATTGAGAAACCAAAAGAACAAATCTTCTTCCCATCCACGGCAAATAACCATCGACAAATCCCAAAACAATACGAACAACCGACAACAAAATTCCCGACAAAAATTGACCGATCCAGAAGTTTTTCGTCATGTCGCCACCACACAAATCGGTTAAGTAAGCGGTCATTCCTGTGACGAACCACCTGAAAATAATGAATTGGAATGGAATTCACTTGGAATATATAATCTTACATAACCCAAAGAATGAGAATATTTTTACGAAGTTGTGGATCTCCAAATACCGTGCAAATGTTTACTGCTTTTTCAGGCTCTGCATTCTCAATTTTCTCCGGAGGTGGCACTGAAAACCCCTCATTATTTCAAAATTTTTAAAGTTTGATCAAATCTTACTTGGTTCAAACTCAATTCCAGCTAAATGAGCGATTCGTTTTCTGCTTTCTTCGGCTTCCTCGTATCTTCCCTTCTTTCTAAGCCAGATATGTGATTCTGGGAGAATGAAATAAACGATTGCAAGAGTTATGATGGAGATAAATGCACAAATTTGTGTGGAAAGTCTCCATTCGCCGGCGAAAAAGGCGACAAGTGTCATCATGATTCGAGCATTTGCCTGAAATTTAGAAATCACTTTTTTTCTTAATATCAATGGAAAAAATACCCAATTACTGAATGTTCGAAGTTTGAAGCGTTGATGTGGTGAGACAAGTTCAGAGAAGTATGCCCATCCGACAATCATTGTTCCTGGAATAGTTTTTTAAAGGAGGGTTTTACGGAGATTATGAATGGGCCTGGGATGAAAATAGGCTTCAGACTCATTCCAAATCTCTATTTAAAATTTTCTAAAACCACCTAGAAGCCGAGAAAACACGCCTCAAAACGATGGCCTAGAAAAAGGGGCCACCGGCGAAAACTAGTCCGCAGGCATGAAAAGTCCAAAAAAATGAAAAACAAAACATAAATTAAGATGAAAAAACATTAAAAAGGACTACTATAAGCATTCTGCATAACTATTTATCAACGAAACACGAAAAAAGTTCATAGGAAAAAGTTCGGCCAGGTGGCCCTTTTTTCTAGGCCATTGTTTTGCGGCGTGTTTTCTCGGCTTCTAGGTGGTTTTAGAACATTTTAAATACAGAGTTGGAATGAGAATGAAGCCTATTTTCTTTCCAGACGCATTCATAATCTCCGTAAAGTCCTCCTTTAAAAAAATAAAATTTAAAATATGTTGGAGCTCTTCTTCAGCTTTATTAAATATTACATATTTAACCAAAACTTTAAGAAAAAAACCTCGTTTTAGACCAACCTGCAATTCCGATTCCGGTAACAGCTCGAAGTAAGTATAAAGCGGCAATACTGTCGAAAACAGCTGTAATTTTTACATTTTTAAAAAACCTAATTTCCGAAAAAAAAATCACCTGATAATGACAAAGCCGGGATTCCAATAAGCATAGAAATGATGAACGTCTTACGACGACCAATTTGATCGGCCACATAACCGAGAATAATATTTCCGATCAGAACACCAACATACTGGGCGAATGCTGGACGGAAGCTAAAATATTTTATCTCTATCAAAGGTATGTGACAACAAGTGGAAACTCACTTCTTCCATCCTGGCTTACAATAAATCTCAAACTCCATTGCTGCTGATTGATAATAGCTATGGGAGCTCGAAGTGTGGCAATCGGTCAAAGCGGTTCCCGTCAAATTTTTGCAAATATTTTCATAATTATCATATTGCATGCATTTGCTCTTTGGTATATTGTAGCAGATTTTACCTAAATTTTATTATTTATTTTTCTTTCTTTCATTCTGCCACTTCAACTCTCGGCAAGCACTCATATAACCACGCTCATTGAGGCTACCTATCAGTGGAGAGATGGCCGAGCGGTCTAAGGCGCTGGTTTAAGGCACCAGTCCCTTCGGGGGCGTGGGTTCGAATCCCACTCTCTTCAGTACTTTTTTTTGAAATTATCAAAATTAATACAAATAGTTCACCTTGTGGAGTATCAGTGCAAGTTGTTTTTGGTGTGTAGTTCAAAAAAATTGGGAAAAGTTGCTGAATTGAGAAGAAGTGGCACATCTGATAAGATATCAGAATCAAAATGTCCACTCGGTATATTCCTGCAAAAAATTAATATCTTTGAAAAGAATTTCATTTTTTTCTCGATACCAGGTGGAATGATCTGCATTTTTTGTGAGTGGTTGTAACCAAGTCTGAAAATTTGAACATTTTTACTGGTTAGTTACTGGTAACCAGTGCGAAATAAACACGCGGAAAATGACGCAAAAAACATTCGATCAAGTAAACAGAATGTTTCTAAAACACGGAAAGAAAGAAGAGAAAGCGGGGTGAAAGATTCTTTTTTTTTCTTTTTTTTTACACAAGATCTTGCACGTATTATGATGAAACCGTTTGAAAACTAAAGGTATTGAATTCGAACACCAAAGAGCAAAATGTTTTTGGCAAAAACACTTGTGGAGATGATAAGAGAGGCATGTAATTTTATAAGCTTCTTATCAAAATAATCTGGAACTACTTATAATCAATATGTTTACCACAAGATATTGAAAGTGTCCAAACGACATATTTCTAAGAAAGAATTGCATTCCAAAAATTTTAGGAAAAAAGAAAGAATTGCGCTATACCAAACGGTCGTGTTTTAATAAAGGAGCATTTTCAGATTGCGACGTATTTTGACAAGGAAAACTGATCATTCTCGTTAAAAATTGAAATTATCACTATAGAGCGCGTTTTTACCTCATGTATTCACATTTAAATATTTTAAAACACTGTTCTGAACTCAATCAGATAGAAAACTGACTTATTTTTTGAAAATGAATGGAAAATTGACAATTTTTCACTTTTTGCGTTTATTTTTTCATTTTGGCCATTATTTTCGAATGGACAATCAACTACGGACTTCTGAAATACTATTAGCTGCTCACAAATTCGGCTTTATAAACGAGCAAGCGCGCTCTAAAAAACCGACACGCTCGCAGGCGAAACATAAAGAGGGGGAGACTATGCGCAGACAACTACCTCTCGCCAAATAACACTCTCTCGCAGAAGAGGGAAGCCCTCCGTTATGCAACCGATTTTGTGAGAGGACTATAAACGAACATCAATGAAGGTTCTAAGTGGTCGCAAGATAGGAAAAGAATCTCCTATCGGGGTAAATTCAAATTTGTTTTCAAAAATGATCAGTTTTCCTTGTCTAAATATGACGAAATCATTTTCAGAAAAAGTTCCTGTTTAGTAAATCGACCTTGTATCACGCCATGAAGAAAGCAATAATCGGTTTTAAATTCACGGAGTATTTCTATTAAATTTATAAAGTTAATACTTAGTTTTTTTTCAAACGGTTTGAAGATTTTCATAAATTTTGTGTACTCTTGAAAATATGAAGTGCGGTAGAGCACAGTTAATTATTTCATTCTTATGAACAGAATGAATAGTTTGAAATTTAGAATGATTTTTTTTCAAACTATTTTTAAAAAATTAAAAAGAATAACAGAAAAGAAGCCATTACATTCTATTTTTTCGATTCAAAATATTTTTTCATTCTATTTTTATATAAAGTGCAAAATTGTGTAAAACGCGTCGCTGAACTTCGAAAAAATATATAAATCCGATCACAATGATGCAATAATTGAATTCAATCGCGAACAAATCTAAATTTAGGGATAAGTACAGAATCTCGTAGCAAATATTTAGAATCCGTGGGAAAAAACGACTTTTTTTTCTCGCAAACCATAAAAAAAACAAAAGTGGACACTGCCTGGTGAGCTGATGTTTTGTGTGCGTCTCCGCTTCGGCATAAGCGTTTCTAGTTATCTCTGACGTCTCTTACTATTCTGTACTAATCATTATTTTTATATGCGCAGATGCTCGTGTTCATTTTTGCACGTATTTATGGAAAAAGGAGGGGAAGAGGTCAATAATCGGCATTTTCATTTTCTTAATTTCAAAATGGCTTCGTTGAGATATTAAATATGAAAAATAAAAACAGATGATCGAACTTTCATATTACTTCGTCATAACTCGCTTTTAAGAAAATTGGTTCTTATTTTGAATCGATTTTCCGTACTTTGTGCAAATGAGCCTTTATAATCCTTTGACAATGGAACAATTCTTTAAAGGCAAGGATTATAAGTTCCTCGATGTTTTGTGCACCCAAAACGCGGAAAAAGTGTAAAATAATACCAAAATTGTCGAAGGTCAACGAGAATTATAATTTGAACGACCTTCAATAATGTTTTGAAGAGTGCAAACATTCGAAAAAAAAACTATACACTTTTATTGACAACAAAATCAAAGGTTATGAAGTTTTATACCAACTATTTCGATATTCTCCATTCTGAAACCACGCAATATATCCACACGAAGCTTTTCCACGTAGATTCCACATCCAAAGTTCGTCACAGTTATCACCTTCTGAAATTCAAAAATAATCTTATTGTCAAAGGTAGGAAACTCCCGCAAAATATATCAAAATTTGGGGGAGCATCCGATGAAACCATATACCTATCAATGATGAGTTATGCGCTTTGAATAGTGAATGATTAACAGAACATTCCAATTTCCCACATTTTCCTTGATCCGGATCAAATCGGCAATAAAAATTAAACGCGTCTTCAGATCCCATCCATCGACCGGACCATGTACAATTAACAGGATCACTTCTGAAAAAAAAGACGACATAATCGTTAAAAAGAGCTGACAGTTTTACTTGCAACAGAATTTTTTCGTCATTTGATAGGTGAACAATTTGACACATGGTTCACCAAAACTCGAATCTGGAATACAGGCGGCTCCATCAGCACACCGGCCGCTATGCTGGCGAATGAAATCAAAATCAGATGGACAAGTTTGGTAACAAAATGGGGCGGTTCCAAACCATTGGCAACCAGATTTGTGAACGTTCGAATCGTCGGACGATGCATAGTTCCTTAAGACATCGTTAAACTATGATAAATGAATCTAAAGAGTTTTAAATACATTTCAGTAATATTATGTGTATAACTAAGGTCACAATAAAGTGAAACATAGATTTTTGCCATTTTAAAAAATTGAAGTTATTGCATTTGAAATTTTTAAAACTTCGGCAGTTGGGCAAAAGGCCAGTTAACACGATTCGAATTCAAGGCAAAAAAAAATCAAAATTCGAATGGGAGCCCAGGTATTCCAAAGAACAATGCCAATATGTAACCGCATTTAAATAATTGTGTTTCGCGCCAATTCCGACCGCGTTGCACGATCCGGCACGTATTCAAATTTCGATTTTTTCAACTTTGGACAGCTGCTATGACGCGTGTATTTATCGATATTTTTTCGCATAAATTGCATTCTACTAACGATAGAAAGCTCTAATTTTTGAAATTGAAATCTGGTAGGTTCAAATTAACAGACCCACTGTCTTTAAAGGAGGGTTTTACGGAGATTATGAATGGGCCTGGGATGAAAATAGGCTTCAGACTCATTCCAAGTCTCTATTTAAACTTTTCTAAAACCACCTAGAAGCCGAGAAAATGAGCTTCAAAACAATGGTCTAGAAAAAGTGGCCATCGGCGAAAACTAGTCCGCAGGCATGAAAAATCCAAAATTGTTTTAAAAAACATAAATTAAGATGAAAAAACATTAAAAAGAACTACTATAAGCATTCTGCATAACTATTTATCAACGAAACACGAAAAAAGCGCATAAGCAAAAGTTCGGCCAGGTGACCCTTTTTTCTAGGCCATTGTTTTGCGGCGTGTTTTCTCGGCTTCTAGGTGGTTTTAGAAAATTTTAAAAACATATTTGGAATGAGTCTGAAGCCTATTTTCTTCCCAGACGCATTCATAATCTCCGTAAAGCCCTCCTTTAACGGAATGATGAGTTGGAGCATTAAAAATATATTCACAGGTTAAAAAAAAATGAAATCAACCGTCAAAAACAAATAAATAAAGTTTAAAAATTCTCTTAAAGACACTGCTCAACCTAACATAACTCCATAAACTTGAGAAAACTACCTTCTTCCATTTCGAATATTACCATGAACCGGCTCTTGAAAATTCCGATAACTCTGCACAATTTGAGTAGTAAAACATATCAAAAACAGCGTGACGGTCATTAATTTCCAATGTCCACAATTAAAAAGCCCGATATAAATTTCATTCTTCGACAAGTGTCAACAATTGAGAACTCCTAAAACAAACTTTCGATCCATCAAAAAGTGATGAAGTGCGAAAAAAAGAACTATGACCCATCTCCCAATCTTTGAACAGGAAATTCTTCATTTATATAACGAAACAAATAATTGCAATAATTATAGTAGAAACATTTAATAAAATTAAGTGGAAAACTAAAAATAATGAGAAAGAACACATAATAGCAACAATCTGACGAACCGAAATCGACTCGTATGCAAGAAATTCGTAGAATTTTTAAAAAGGAAAAGCAATAAAATACGTTGGAATAAAAATTATAAAAAACGGTAACTGGGCAATTAAGATTCAAAAAAAATAAAATACTCTAAATAATAAAACTACACTTTTTGACAAGACGTTATATGATAGACTTTTTAATGTGATTTGGGGAATTGGGAAGGGCACTTAACAAAAAAAATTAAAGAATTTTTGAAATTAAAATAAAATAGAAATATTTAGTGCGAATATCTGCCCAAGTACCAGAAAAGTTATGAACCCGTCACGCAATTACCAACTATAGAATACTATTCATATGCTAAATTAATTTTAGAAAAATTCGGCTTAAAATGAGTAAAAACGGAATAAAAGTCTTCACTTACTGACTTCATTTTTCCACATTTTCTCATTTTCTCTATTGTATTTTGACAGAAAAATGTTTTGTGAAGTTAAATGGTACAATTTGACAAGAAAATGAAACGATTTCATTGCTGATGTTGATGAGGACGTGGCGGAGCCGACTGATTGTCACGAAGACGGTTTATCGGATTTGCACCAGTTGTTCGGGAAGTTTGTGACAGTGTCATTCTTGCATCAATAGCTTTTTGAGAAGAAGTCTGAAAGTTTATTGAGTGCGTATATATTTCAAACTGATATACTGTCTTTAAATATCATGAAAAATCACTAACCTCAACGTTGGTCGGTGGTGGACTCGCTGGGAGCGATAACGAATTGAGGGCCTGAGTAGATATTGTTGTATCAGCATCATCAGCTTCATCAAAACTCTCATTAACGTCCGGTTGAGCAGTAACAGCTCTTGAACTTCGGAGCCTTGATCTTAGCATCTCCACTTCTAGTCGCTGTTTTTCTAACAATTCATGTTGTTCCATTCGATGTCTGGAAAAATAACATCTGATTTAGAGTAATTTATTTCATAAATTATACCTAACAATCATTCGAATAACTTCTGGATCTTCGCCTTCCAAATCCATTTGACCCTGAAAATTCAAGTTATTTTCACGATATCTCGAAGCTGAAAGATATCACAGCACATATTTGCTTTCTTTTTCTTTTAAAAATTCGTAAGAACAGAAATTTCTCATGCACATATTGTCATACATTTTTTTTTGAAAATAATTGATTTTATGATAATGCGACCACTATTTCGCTGTAGACATATCGATTCTTTCTCAATTAACACATAGACATTCTCGCTATTATTTTTACATCCAATTCTTTGATTTAAAAATAAAAAGTAACTGAAAAGCGGACCTTCAAATCATAATCACATTCTGACACTGGCAAAGGACTATGTGATGGCGGCGTGCCAATACTGAACGACGCAGCTCCAGTTGCACCACAAGACGGCGTCATTGGCGCTGTTTCATCTCTTGATGGTGGCGCATTTGTCTGTTTCAAATGTGTTCCTAAAGTTGATGATAATGCCGTCTCCAAATTTTCAAATGTAGCCAATTTTGTGCTTGTGGTACTTCTAGTCATTTTTGCATCAACATCAGGTTTGGATGAATGTACGGATTGGGAGCAATCATCAAAATCTGCCATATTTGCTGCAGACGTTCCATCGGTTGGTAGTGAAGGAGGAATAGATTCCTCTTTTTCCTCATTACTTGTTGTAACAAGTGAAGCTGCTGACATTACGTTAGGCGGAGATACGGCGTGTTGCTAAACAAAATAAAGGTTGGTTACTTTAACATAGAAAAGCTTAGAATTAGTAACTTCGAAATAACTAAAAATAAATAATAGTTAATTTTTTTTAAAATCGTACCGTGGATGCGTCCGTAAGATCGGATTGCTCAGGTGGCATAGGTGTTGTTTCTCTACCATCTGTATGAATTACCTACAAAACCATTTTATTTTCTAAAAATGCAGGTGACTGTCCTCACCTTTCCCAATGCTTCAGCCAACCCTTTGAGAGTATCAATTGGAATTCCATCCTCTTTCGTTTTACCTTCATCATCAATATCATCTTGTTCATTCTTCTCAGAATCGGCATCTCGACGAGCGGCCGCTTCTTGTTCCAACACTAATGCTTCTAATCTTTCGTGCAAACCGGCCAATCCAGTTTCAGCATCGAAACGATGAGGAGTCTGTGGCACACTCGCATTAGTTAGAACCGTCGAAGTTATGGCAGACTGCTGAAAATTCAATTTTTGAATCAATCGGAGTTTTGAAAATCGTTTACCGGTGGGCAAGCTGATAGAGGTACTGTACTTTGGCCAGTCGGTCCGCTGTTCGTCAAAGGTGTCATTGAACTTTGTGATTCAACCACTGTCGAAGGTGATGCAGAATGAGATACTCCGCTGACCTGAGAGACTATTTCGTTAAAAAAAAATTAAATTACAAATATACTACCTTTCTCAATTCTGATTCTAACTGCGAGAGTACATCAGGTTGTGTTTGTTCCGGTACTACTGAAGAAGCGTTTTCCGCTTGTGCAACGATTGTAGTTGAGGATGAACTCGAAGATGGTAACGGATGAGTCCCATCAGTTGAAGCAACTACCCCTGGTTGCTGCGGAACATCAAGTTGAATAGTAGGACCAGACATTTCCAAATTAATCGAAGCCGTTGATACAACAGGTGGGACACTTGGAATCGGTGGTGGAGCAGTAGGATGTTGCGATGAAATCGGCTCCGGATGTGGAGTTGATATCGAGGATGAAATTCCAGACTCGGCTTGTGATACAGCAGAAACGGTGAATCTTCTCCCGACGCTTGTTGTACTTTGAATAGATGACGTGTTTGAATGGGTTGTTGCACTTGGTGAAGAATTCGATGATAATGAATGAGAATTTGGTGAAGGTGTAGCCAAATGAGTAGCCGTTGTGGTTGTTGGCGGAACAATAGTCGGTGGTGCAGTTGTTTGCGCTTCTGATATGGGCGCAGCGGAAGCAGAAGTTGTTAGCGGACCAGCAGCAGGCGTAGATGTAGTCAAAGGATCAGCCGACTTTGTAACCTGAAGGAATTTTATAAGGTTTCCGAAAAAAATAAATGAAAACGCTTACTTGGAAACGAGATGGTTTTGCAGCCGGTGCTACAGGTGTAGCAGTCGGATTTGTAATAGTCGGTGTTTGAATGGGTGGTGGTTCAACAACAATCGGCGGTTTCGTGATTATAATTTCAGTTTTTCTGACAATCTGTTGAGCTTCATCCGTCGTTTCATTCTCGTTTTTCGTCCCATCTCTCACTGGTAAAGTCTTTTCGATAACTTTTCCATCCTTGTCTTCCGCCCTTGGTGGGAGAGTTGCAGTGATTGTTGGAGGAGCAGCCGAATTCGAAGCGTCCAACACTGTTGCCAATTTGCTCCCCATCGCCTTCGAACTTTCTAACTTAACCAATCCAATAACTTCCTCGAGTTGCGCTTCCACAATATGAGTATGGACGGCATTTAAACAGTCTTCAGCCAACAATTTTTGAGCAATCATCGTTGGTTTGTCAGTTCCTAAGGCAAATTGAAAAGTCACCGTTTTGTGAGCCGTATCCAGTCTGCAGGAAACCAGAGGAATGTTTTTGGTTAGATCGACATTCAAAATTTCCATCATGATCTTTCTCTTTCCTTTCTTCTTGTCTTCTATTTGTTGTGTGGACGTAGAATTTGGCAAATTTGTTGAACTTTGTGCTCCACTTGCAGGCGTTGTCGCTGAGTCGGTTGAAGTGACCGGTGCGGCAGGGGAAGTCAAATTCGAAGGTGTTGTTAATGGAATACTCGCATTTTCCGTCGAAATGGAACGTGGGACAGTATTTTGCGAAAGTGTCGGTTGACTGACAGCTGTTCCATCGATTTCCTCCTTTCCAGACGAGATAGTATTCTCTTCTGCTTTCAAAGTTTCAACAACCGTAACATTTTGTGCATTTTGAACTTGTGGCTGGGCGACAGGCTGAGATGTTACAGTAGTTGATGGAGCTGCAACAGGAGACAAAACAGGTTGAACTGTCGGTGGAGTTGTTGCAGCAGCAGTGGCACTTGAAGCAGTAGAAACAGCAACAGCAGCTGCAGCAGCGGCAGCAGCAGCAGCAGCTACTTGACCTGCCTGTAAAATCGATATTCAGTGTGGACAATAAATATGAAACTTTACCTCGATCTTCTCCCTCTCCAGCCGTTCTTTTTCCTTTTGTTCAGCTCTCAATCTCAACTCTTCTTTAATCTCCTGTTCCTCTCGCAAACGATCCTCCTCATCCTTCTGACGTTTCGCTTCAAGCAACCTATGATCCCGATCCCTTTTGAATGAATCCACTTTATCCTTTATCAGCTTGATTATCAATTTTGTATCTTCATCCGGTATATGTTGTTGCTCAATCATCTGTTGTACAACTTCTTCAGCACTATCAGATTCAATATCAAAAGCAAACTGCAATCCTTCATTCTCCTTGAAACGATACTGTTTCCTCTTTTTCTCGTCATAAACTCTCAACTGCATTTGAATTTCAACATTTAGATCGTTCAAATCGGCATCTCGATTCTTAATCTCAACCCGGAGTCCTATTAAATCTTCAGGTGTGAAAAAATCATCAACCAGTAATTGTTTAACCGTACTTCGCTCTTCTCTTCGAACCCTGAATGATTTTTATGATAATGATGTCAATTTCCTATCTGTTATATTTATATAACATACCGTATACACCTATCGATAATTTCCCTGATTTCGGGATATTGTTGTGGTATTCTTTGAAAGCATTCAGGCTTTACACCAGATATGACTTTTCTATATATTGTAGCTGGATTCGTACATTCGGAATAAGGATATTCACCAGTCACCATTTCAAGAAGACACATTCCAAATGCATAAACATCAACACTTTCATCATACATTTCTTCATACATTTCAGGAGCCATGAACTCGGGGGTACCTTTAAATTTGTTCTTGAAAATATTTAAACTTTCTGTAAGACTTACCAATGACTGATTTCGCAAATGATTTATTCTTCAACGTTGCCAAACCAAGATCACCAATTTTAACACTACCCGTCGTACCGGTAATGAAAATATTGTCGCATTTCAAATCTCGATGAATTACGGGAGGATTCCTCGTGTGCAGAAAAGACAACCCTTTCAAAATTTGACGGCACCACGATTTTAAAACTTTGATGTTGATACGTTTGAAACGTTTCAAGTACATTTTTAACGTTCCCGATGTCATTAATTCGGTTACAAGCACTATATATTTTCGTTTTCCCGACAAATCGCTGCTTTCCCAATAGTCATAAAACCTCACAATGTTCGGGTGTTGAAGATCTTTCAGCATTTCTGCTTCTTCTCGAAACCTCTGTCGTTCAGTCTGAAGTCAAAGTGAATGTGAGAAATGTGTTTTTTTAAATAATAACAAATTACCTTATTCAATTTACTTTCTTGCAATTCACACCAAGCAACAGCAACACCAGTTTCCGTATCAAGACCCCGAAAAACTGTTTTAAATGATCCACGACCAAGTTCTTCATCGAATTTCAAGAAGCGACCATCTGAAAATTTTAAAAATTAGTATGTATTCCTCGAACTTATAAATAATTTACTTTTGCTCTTATCAATCGGCTTTTCCTGCGCATCAAAATCGTCTTCAACATCTATTTTTCGAGCAGCTTTTTCCTCCTGTAAATAATTATGTGAAAACTCTGTATTTCAATGATATTCTTTCAAACCTCTTCTCGTTTCTCTTGTTCTTTTCTCGCTCTTTCTTCTTCACTGACTTTTTCGTCTTCCGCTGAAACAGTAGCTCCAATTTCCGGCGATGTTGCATCTGTTGATAGTCTTGAAGCGGCTAATAATAACTTTCCACGATCTTTCTCATTTCGTTCTGATGACGAAACATCCAACGGTTGGGGAATCTTACTAGCTAACCTGAAAACCATTAAATATTTCAAAAACTTAGGTTATTGAATAGTTGGAGCTCGTTCAAGATGATAATTAGTTAATTAAATCGATTTTTGGGCTTTTCTTAATTTTTCATTATTCAAATTGCGTAAACCAGCAACTTTTAAACTTAAAGGAACCTTATTTTGTTCGATACTATTTATAAATTTATTCAAAGTGTATTTTTAAGAAATCGAAAAAAAAACGAATATAAAATACCTTGCCCGATCAAAAATATTATGTTGTGGACTGGAAACAGCATTCTGTAGCACACTCGCCGCGATGTTATTCGTTGCTGGAACTGGCGAAACTGCTAGCGGAGAAATTGTACCGTTCAAGTTCGACGCTGATGGTACCAATAACGGAGTTAGACGTTTTTGCCCATCGTTGGTAATATGATGTGTTGGCGAGCCGCCACTATCGATACTTAATATTGACGTGTTCGGCGAATCATCAGGTCGTCGTGGTTTTGCCCACTGAAAACGTTCAATTTTCAAAACATCAAATTAAAGCTAAAGAAAGTCTTCTTACCTTATTCGGCCTGCTTTTCCGCCAATCTTGTTGCACTGCTTCTAATCTTGATCTTTCTTCACAAGACAACCAGTTCGATCCCATTCTGTAAAACTAAACATATTGGAACAGAATCAGGGATCGTCCACCTGTGGGACTTTTTTCTGTACGAACCCCATTTTTTGTTAAAAAGTTTAAAATATTCAAATCTGACCCACCCCGAATCAGGCATTCTTTTCAATTTTTTTGAATTCTTGCCTAACCCTAATTTCTAAGTTAATAATTATTACCTTTTCCGTTCATTTCTTGTCTGTAACTGCCGACTTGCAAGCAATAGATCACTACTACTTGTCGGAAAGTCCATAACAACCACAACCAGATTAGTAACTTCTTTTAGAATATATTTCTCACAATATCCACTAAAAATCCTTGAAAACTGCTCAAATAACAAAGATAGTCAGTCGCTCAATCTAAAAATCAACCAACAGCTAGACATTATTGCCTGTTGTGAATATAGGCAACCGAAAAAAAAATCGGGACGAGCGGAGGGGGAAAATTATAAATTCAAATCTTCCCACTCGTATGGAAAAAAATCGACATGGAAAAAAGTTATGTTCACGATTTTAGTAGAAGAGAGAGGCGTATGTTTCAGCGAGAATCGGTGGAGGATGTGGCGAAAAAAGCGCGGTGAAATACATAAAAAAATATATATGTGAAAGGGCACATGACTGACCCCCGTCAAACAAACTCAATTTTTCTGTTGTTTTACTGTTCTTCTGGTAAATGGAACTATTTAAAAATTCGAATGCATTATTTTCGAGCAGTGAACCTTTTTTTTTAGCTAGGGAGTGTATTTTCAAAAATTGATGTTTTCTCCTTACAAACGAAGAGGGGAATATTTATCTAAAATATAATTAATTTCGAAAAAATCTTACGTGGGATGTTCCTGTGGTGTCGGATGGAGTTCATCGACTTTCTTGATCTGACGATTCGCGAGACGACGTCTTGTACCTGTGTGAAGGAGAATTTTTCATAGAATGAGAAGATTGTTTCATCTTTATATTTAATACATTACATAGAGGGGGCTGGACTAAAATATGTTTTGAGAGCCAATGCATCGATATGCATCGAACACAAAAACAAAATGTAAAATTCCAAAACATACCGAAATTCGATGCCACAGAAGATGAAGCTTGATTTGATGAATTTGATGGTGGAGGTGGTGGAGGCCTTCCTCCGTTTGTTATCGGCTGAAAGTTGTTCCTATTATCTTGATGAAATAAATGAGTATTTTAATATGATTTAGGATTATTTAGATTTTGATAATAGCAATTAGGCAATTATATGAAACTAACTTATTTCATTTTCAAAAGTAGGCTTAGAATAAAGTATCCACAATTAGCATAATAACCATTTAGCGTAATATGGATATTAATAAAACTAACTCTTTTTCTCGAAATCATTTCCTTTTTTTTCGGGAGGCAAAATATACAATAAAACTGTAATAGAAGTTGATGATCGAACATGTGACAAAACGACTTCTTGTTCTTCTTCGCCGTCTCTGCACACATTCTTCTTGTCAATATATATATTTTTTATACAAGCACTATCATCACAACTACTATTTACTTCTTTTTCTCAGTTATAAATCACTACCACAATGGTAAAAAAATGTATTATTTTCAGTTTTTAACAGGATAAATGTGGGCGTCTGGCGGTTATTCAATACCTGATTTTAGAGCCTTTTATCGATTTCGTTAGAAAACAAAAGCCGTAAATAACAATTCCAACTGGGCAAAAAACATAAAAACATCGGTTCTTTATGAGAACCATTTTCGTAGCGTAGAAATGTTGTTAATTTTCGGTTAGGTTATTAAAACACAAAAAACGGTTCGCGGAAGTGTAAAATTCATTTTTAAAAAATTATAGATATTCAGGGTTGTAGTTTTTGGGCCCATTATGTTTCTAATTTGTTTTTAGCGAGTTGTAAATTAAAAAGTTAAATTAAACTATTTTTCAATTTTTAAACAAGGACATTTTGAACTAGTATGAAAATGTTTGTTTAAAAAGATTTACGATATTTCTAGCAGATGATAAACAGACTGTAAACTTTTGCAGAGCTGAACTTTACAAAACTCTCTTTGTGTGGAACTTTATTTTTTAAAAAAACACTTACATCTGGCATTTTTGCGCACTTTTCTTGTTACTTCTTCTCAGCAATTCAAATCGTTCGCTTCTTTCCTCGTCTCGCTGCACACTTGTCAATGAGTCAGCAATTGAAGAAAAATATGACAAAAAAAATGAATGTCGAAAGGTATTCAATATTGCAGTACGACAGAGGTGGTGATGGTGATGGTAATTATAAATGTATAAATTGGATACTTTTCTGAATCAGCAAAATACTAGCAACACAACGGTATCAGCATTTCCAATCCTTCACCGCTCTTATTGCCTAAAATCCACGACGTGGATTTTGATTTTTCCGTAACGGAAAAAATTCCGGATGAGAAACGTGTGTAACGATATCAATTGGAGTTTGTTTATCCAAGGGTGATGACTGTAAACGTGTTTTTTTTTAAATTGGCAAATTGAAAATCAAGCGACAAAAGTACGTTGATTTTGAATGATATAATTCAGGCAATGGATATTTAATAATTCACATTTGAGGAAAAAAAGTGCCCGTAAACAGTTTCAAGACTTGACTTCAGACTTTATTCGACCCAAAAAAATCCATCACTATAAGTTGAGATACTTATAACAAAAAAAAAATAAGTTAAACTATGGATATTTTGAATTTAAAGGACTACGGACCAATTTTCAATTTCGGTTTCATTTTCATCTTTTTTGCCATATTTGAAAACCTAAGAAAATGAAACTGAAATCGAAATTGAAAATAGGTTCGTAATTCATTTAAAAGAAACAAGCACATTTTGGAACCTAATCTATGCGATTTCTTATATTTAATTCGGCCCAAAAACATGAAACTTTGAAGAGAAAAAACATCACGTTGAAATTCATGTTTTTAATTGGCATTTCATACCTCTATTTACGAAACCAGAAAAATATCAGAATATGTGAAAAAGCGTTTGCAATAAGTTTTCTGACTCGTTATTTTCCACTTTCAAAAGAATTCCATCCCAGTGACAGAGCAAAAATGTGATACTGTTGAAACGAACAAATTGTTCAACGTATGATGCATATTTTATGAATTTGAAAAAAATGATTGTGCATCATTCCGCCTTTTTTCAAGCTATTACACGAATTTAGAACTGAAAATTGCAAAAAAGCAACATCGCAATTCCATTTCACCGAAAAAAGCATCATATCAACACGTCTGATAAGAGTGCAGAAGTAACATAGAAAAAAACCAATAAAAAGAATTGTTGAAATTTAATATCGAAAACTGGATTGATTGACCGAGAAAACACCTAACAAAAACAGTAAACCAACACTTTCTCCTATTCGTCGTTCTATGACCTTCTTATCTTTTTTATACTTGTGACTAATTCACGTGATGTGTGTTATCCGCGAGAACTAGCATATGGTCAAAACTGTTTGCGCATCCAATTTCAGTAAACGAGGAAGAATTCAATCGACAAACCATTTTCCGCCTTTTTTTTCCTTCAAAAATAGCAGGCGCTTTCGTCATGAAAAGAACTATTCATTAGGTACAAAACAAACAAAAATTTTGCGAATACTCTCGTTTTCTGTGATCTATCAATATTTTCTCTATTTTTTTTTGCACATGAATGAGAGCACTAAGATCGTTCTTTTTATAGTATTTTTCCTATAAAAGGAACCGATTTCTTGCAAATTACGTTTTGTGCTAAATTTAGAATTTTCTGTTAAAAGTAAGGGGAATAATGACTGATGAAGACTATATATGACAAGCAAAGATCTTGATAAGGATTTTGGGTCAATCTAGTTGTACTACTAGCAAGATAGACACGATATATTCAATTATTGATATTTTTTTTAGTGCGTGCATTTTGAACTTCTTTATAACCAAAAACAAATGTACTCATAGAAGCTCGAGTATTCTGTATATTCATTCTTAAAAACTCGCACAAGCCGGTTCTGAACCTTTTCTAGGTTTTTTTCTCATTTCTGTCCTCGTTTTCACGGAATAACTTTCGGATAGTTTTAAAGCATACACCCGGGTATGCATTTTTTTTGAACTACAGTTATAGCCTACATTGTTCTTCCTTAACATGTTACTTAACGAGATGAAAACTGCCTGTTAAAATCAATTATAAAATTCCGCATAACTCTGTCGTTTTTTATTACCAATATGCAATAAAAATGTCTAGAATCACTTGAATGATAATATTTGACACATGTACCCTCTTACATGAAAACGGATGTCCAGACAATTTTTATGAGAATTATGTTGTAAACAAGAAAAAAACAATGCGGAAATTAGAAACGAATGAGCAAAAATTGAAATTATTTCCATCTGTTCTTATTTTTATTAATGGTAAACAATTTTGATACAAATTATAATGAGAAATAATTAACTTAAATGTAAAGGAATATAGAATGAGTTGCAGATAAAGGTTTCGAAACATACTTTTTGAGAGAACAATGAAATTTTATCGCAAGAAAACATGATTGAAAAAAAAATGAATACAAAAAAACAATGAAGAATTCGGAGGACCTCTTCGTTCGTTCGTTTCGTCTTTTTCTTTTCGCTCTCAATGTCGAGAAAATGGGACGAGTGAAAAAGAAAGGCGGAGAAAGAAAAAGCAAAGTGGAGAGATTAGATGTAGGAGTGTCGAACTGCTGCAGCAATAGCAGCATCAGCAGCAGCAGATGGGAGCGCATGTCTCGGGACAAGCACTCTCTAGTTCACTGACCTATTGGTATGTCTTCTGCTCTCCAACTCAATTACATACATCTCATTTTTTCTACTCTGCAGTGTCTAACAAGTCATGGTCGCTTTAGGCGACGATAATAGACGATACCAATTGCGAGAGGATTAGACAACTGACCGAGTAGAGTGCCTGACTTTGGCGGAGTGCAGATATTTCTTTCTTGCAAATAAAAAAAAGCATGCGACTTTCGTCGCAACAACTATTAATCGCAGTTTTTGTCGCGGTTGCAGAACACACTTTGGGTTTGCAACATGTGAATTGGGTAGTTTGTCGAAGGGTTTTTTTTTCAACCGCCACTTCCTTTCGTCATGTGTATACAGCAATTTTTTCGGATAAAGTACAATCTAGAGGAGCGAAAAGCCGAATTTGTTGGTTCAGACAAATATCAATACAGCTTGAAGCTTTCGTTTCGAAATATATATTTTTTAAAACTTTCTTTCGAAATATAAATTACTAGGGAAAACTTTGTCGCGACCGAATTATGAGATAATATGAACGAAATGAATGAAAAATAGAAAACTTTTTTTTTGATTTTTTTCGTTAGCCAAAAATCCCGATAAAGATGAACAAAAAATTTTTTGGTCAGTAAGAAAACGAACAAAAAAACTACTTAAACAGAGTACTTTTGTAAAATGTAAAAAATTCGAAAAGAAAAAATCCGTCTCTCGAAAATTCGAAAAAACACGTTTTATCGTAAATCGCTATACAACGTCTGCAAACACAATGACGACAAAGCACATACGACAACTTGGCGGGAATTCAAAATATTACGTCGAAAAACACGTTTTAGCTGTTTTGTGCGGAAAATATAATGTACTCAACTTTTAAAAAAATAAATGGAAAACTGCGTATGTGATCAATCAGCTTTTGCAGAGGTTTTTTGGCGGGCCGGTAGCGATTTTGCAACGAAACATCATCAAAAAGTAATAGACACATAGAAAGTTATAGAGCATTGAAAACGAAGAGACACAGATAAACCAAAAGCCATTTTTTATTATCCACCCAGTTTTCTATCCCATATCGATGGACACTGGGCATTTTGAAAAAAAAAAAAGGAAACGGCGAATGAAATGGCTGGCGTCGTTGACGAAATGAAATTGTAGGGTATTTTTAGAAAGGAATGGTGGAAAACAAAAAAAAGTTAATTAAGTCACAAGAAAAAAATTGGTCGTGAGGGTTACAAAGAATCATTTTTTACTCGACTGATTTAGCGACATTTTTAAAGATCACGAGAGAGTTCTGACTTATGCAAATTACATGTTTGGTTTCTGAACGATGCACGCGGCTGATCGGAAGTCAAAAAATCAAAAAATCAATTTTGAAATTACAGGAAAAGATCATCTATAATAGTTACCAACACTTGATTAGCCGTTTCAGAAAACCGGTCTAATTTACTTAAAGATTCTGCAGAATTCTCAAGAGGAATGTATATACTTTGAATTAAAGACATGAATTCACTTGATTAATGGCATACCTTCTTATGTTGAAATTCGTGTATTAACCTAGACAGACCCCATTTTAGAAACCAAAAGACCGAAGAATACTCATGTACGAAGGTTCAACCAATCAAAGACTTAGAAACATTTTCAGCTGATTTAAAACTAGTCCGCGGCCCTTTATTACCTGAAAAATCGGTAAAAATTAAAAAGCCCACGTTTATATGAACTATTTCGAGCATTTGACAGGAAAATCCATAAAATTCCAAAGATTTAGTTTATAATATTCGTCATTGTTTTTATATGTGTTTGATTTTCTTTGAAGAATTTAAAGACAGGGTGCCAGTTAAAAATTTCGCCGCTGCGGCGATAAGATTTTAAATTACCGCGTGTTTTGAATTTTCATGTGCGCTCCAATGAACAGCAGTCATGTGTGTGCGCGGTAATTTGAATTTTTGAATTTTTTGTGTGTTTTTTTCAAATTTCTTTCGTTTTTGTCCGATTTTCAGCCTTTTTTTTTGCTGAAAGTCATTACTTATTTTTAATAAGTGTCAAATTAATTTTTCTTACAGGAACTAACCGGGATTCCTCATAAAATGCGGGAAAAACGTTGATTTTCCCAATTTTCATTAAAAAATGAAAATTTCGTTATAATTTTGAAAGCAGATTAAATATACGTACGTTTCGCAAATAAATTATTATTTCACAGGTATTGTAGTTTATTTTTTTTTGAAACAAATGAAACATTTACAGATTTCATGGACACAATTCATCAGCGACCCAAAAAATCAGTTTTCCGAAAAATTGATCAGTTTGACATATCATTTTAGATTTCTAAAAATGTCATTATCGTTTTTTAACAATTTTTGTTTGTTTTTGAGTTTTTTGAATTTTTTTGAATTTTTCTTATTTTTCGGGTATTTCAATAAAATTTGCCTCAAAATTGTTTGAAACTGATCGCACCATACTTTACTTATGTTATTCTACTGAAAAGAAACATTTTCCACTAAAAAAATTAAAAAATAACAGTTTTGAAAAAAAATGTAAAAAATTCAAATTGTTGTGCTTCCCGCCAAAAAGCGTACGTGAGCGTACGGCGGGAATTTGAAAATAATTTTTTTCATCTTCCGGACGGAACTACAAAATTGTTTTTTTTCGTCGGGATTTCGCATGGAATATACTAGAATGTCGGTAGAAAGATGAATTTTTCACAATTAAATCCATATGGGGTAAAAATAACTGGCACCCTGTCTTTAAAATATTATTTTTTCATGTAAAAATTCTTCAATTCAATAGAATATATAATTATGTCTATTCACTCGATGGATAATACCTATAAATCCTGGATTTAGAGTTTTTAAATCTCGTCAAAGTAAAAACATCATTGGAACACTTTTTTCTTCGCTTGCTCTTCATCGATTTCTCAGCAAAACAAATCCCTAATTGCATGATAAATAGAATGAAGCTTTTTAAATTACTTGTTAGTTTTTGACCGAAAATTATCAGCCTTTTTTCACATTTTACGTTCTTTGCAAACTTATTCGTAAAACTGAAGGATTATTGGAAAAGTGCCAGCTTTATATCTTTTTAAAAAATTATTAAATCCTTTTGCAGTGCCCCAAAAGCCCACCTCATTCACCGGTTAATCCTTTCTTAAGGTTTCGTCTCCATGCTTTTTCATTTGCTCATTCCTAACAATTTCTATTTTCCAGAAAAATAAACATGCCACAACGAACGCAACGACGACGACTTTCACGAAAACTACATTCAACTGAAACATTGCCACAACATTTTGAATACGAAAATGAGTATGAAAAGTGGAAGGCAGAGAATCCGCAGCATAAGACGTGAGTTCCTTTATTGTTCCTTTATTAAATTTTATAATTTTATCCAGCTATGAAATTGACTTCTCAATCGACGAAACTGGATATATTTATTGGTTTTGGACATTTTTTGTTGTGCTCGGATGCCTTTACAATATCACGATTCTACCGGTTTTAGCATTTGAAAATGTTCGATTGTCATATTTTGAGAAAATATATCCAGTGAATTTATTTTGTGATTTGATATTTCTACTGGATATTATCATACGGTCAAGATTGAGTGAGTTTTAAAAAATTTTCCTGTCGGGAGTATCCAATTTGTACCTGAACCATAAAATCAGTGTTTGTGCATCAATTTAGAATAGACGCAATAAATTAATTAATTAAAGGAGCTTTAAATGTACCTTAGATGAAAATAGACTTCATACTCATTCCAAATATGTTTTTAAAATTTTCTAAAACCACCTAGAAGAAAACGCGCCTCAAAACAATAACCTAGAAAAAGAGTCCACTTGGCCGAACTTTTTCCAATGAGATTACTTCGTCGATAAAAAATAGTTATGCATATTAGTCATTTTTTAAATGTTTTTTCATTTTAATTTATGTTTTTTTGGATTTTCATGCCTACGGACTAGTTTTCGCCGGTGGCCACTTTTTCTAGGCCATTGTTTTGTTGCGCGTTTTCTCGGCTTCTAGGTGGTCTTAGAAAATTTTAAAAACAGATTTGGAATGAGCATGAAGTCTATTTTCGTCTCAGAGGCAATAGCTCCGTAAAGCATTTAAAAATTAATTAATTAAATTAAGATATAATTACCACGAGGAATCCCATCTCTGTGCTATACCTAAAAACATATACCTAAAAATATACCTAAAAAGATAACTGCCTTTCGATTACCCAAAGTCCAAGGTTTGGCACATTATTTTTAACAATAAAAAACAAGTTATATTTTGTCTCCCGCGTTGAGCAGTTCAAATCGAATTAATTTGGTACCCACCTAATTAATTTCAAACGATCTAAAAATTCGTTTCTTATAGAAATAACCAGTTAAAACATATTGACTAGAAAAATGCACAAAAATTGGACGATTTCCAAAAAATTCCCCATTGTTAGGTCAAAATAATGAGCTTTTTCAGGCTTCCACGAAGACGGAGTTTTAATAACAAGTGGTCCAGAAATTAGGAAAAAATATTTGAATAGGTGTCAATTTCGGTTATTTTTCAAAAAATCACAATTTTTGCAGTTTATACTTCTCCATCGATATAATTGCAATCATACCATTTGACTTGGTATTCAAAAACAGAATCAGTTCTGCATTTTGCCGTCTAAACCGATTTTTGAAAATCTACCGTATTCCAAACCTAATCTCTCAATCATATGGAAAATTGGGACAAGTCACAATTTCATTGTCAAAGATTCTACTCTCTTGTTTTTTACTCTTCCATTGCAATGCTTGTGTTTATTACATTATTTCTGTGAATAGTGACACTACTGGATGGGACGGCGTGAATGCAACATTTGATGACGATGAGCAACTACCATGGCCATATATGCCAGAGAAAATTACAGGTGAATCAATAGATAAATCTCGCGTCGGATGAAAATCAACGCAAGGACTAAAATCAATGCAAATATTAAAATTTTAAAATTTCATCTACAGTGCGTAACATAAGTATAGAACCACTCCTTAAATTGACTGTCCTGGCGCGAGCGTTCAAAATCCGGACATAAAACCCAAAAAATCGGATTCAGTATGCAAAATTACCTCTGGAGAACATATTTTACGATAATATGGAATGTAGTAGCTCAACGTATGAGAAAATGGCTTGTGCAACCGTAACATAAGTATAGAGCCACCCCCGAAATTCGAAGAAAATCAAAGTTTTTAATAAAATTAATATTTGGTTGCATATCGTTGAAGTGTGATCATAAATACGATTTTGCATAGAATTTATAAGGTTTGGGATGTATAACTGAGTACATCAGTTGACCAATTTTCAGATGTGTACCTTGTGGGCTGCGAAGGAAATGAAGACTGCTATAATCCAGATTTCTACTTTGACGAGGAACGAGAACAAAATCTTCTCACGCTTTACCACTTTTGGCAAGAAAAGAATCGAACAAAGCTGATTGAATTTTCAACATTTACCAAAGAGTACACATTATCAATGTATTGGTCAGCAATGACAATGACAACGTTAGGAGAACAGGTGAATTTCTCATTCTAGCAAGATGTGCTAATAAATCCAATTTTTTAGCCGTACCCAAACACTTCAATCCAAAACGTCTTCGAAATTCTTAATACAATTGTTGGCCTCCTTCTGTTTGCCGTAATCATGGGAAGTATCGGAGATCTCGTTTCCAATGCCAACAAAGTAAAATCATTTTGGCAGACACTTATGGATGGACTGAAGCAATATATGACATATAGGTGATTTGTTTTTTGAAGATACTACGAGTCAGCAATCGTTAAATTCACAGAAATTTGATTCCTGAACTTCAAACCAAAGTTCTAAAATACTGTGAGTATGAAATGGGAGAAGAGACGATTTTGAAAGAACATGAGGTTCGAGACGAGTTGCCATCGAAATTATATGGTCAAGTGACGACGTCAATCATTGGAACATCACTGCTGAAATCTCCATTATTTCGAGTATTTAATAAAACAGTTTTCGGGAGTTCCCGCGAAAATTATATATTCTAGGCATCTGAACGCGGGTTTCTGAATGACATTGCTGAATGTTTAGAACCTCATTATTTTTCACCAGGCGACATTATTGCGGAAAAAGGACAACATTGCAATGTAGGTCTTAAAAAAATAAGAACGGAAAAGCAAAGAAACAATCGTTCAGAACATGTTTATTATCATTTATGGCAATATTATAGAGATGACCGATACTGAAGAGATTGATCATTTTGAAGGAGAAGTATTTATTATTATTATTACAGAAGATCACAAATATAGCTTGTTTCAGGTTCTTGGAGATGTGAATCTGATTTGGTTCACGAATCACAAGAACAGTAATCGTCATCTTCATGATTTTGTGTCAAATTCATTCTCACAGATACATCTTCTTGCTAGGGATGATTTTTTGAAAGTTTTGAGTTATTATGATGAAACATTGAAGAAAAGATTATGTGATGTTGGTCTGTTCATTTTTTAAAAGAATGTTTTTTTATTCGTTTTTATTCAGCATATGGAACCTTGCAAAAGAGAGGAGAATTGAACGATTCAGTAGGCGCTTTAATAGAGAATGAAGATTTGGAGACTAATTTCAAACGCCTATCATTGACAACTTCTGAAATAGAGAACAGTCTGTGTTCACTCGACACACATTTCAAGGTAATGCGAACGCAAGAAGATGGGTGTATTTTTCTGCCCACTGCTATGATGCACGGATATAGCAGGCGGTTAGATAGTGCGCCGCTTGTTTTTCACATGGCGGGATCGATTCCTCCGTGCGAAAATTTCTTGTCAATGATTAGATTATTCTACTGTTCACGTACCGAATTCTTGTGGGGATCACCCTTCTATGAGGCATTTTTGTATTTTTCCAGAATTTCACACAAACTGCGAAGCAACGATTATTCAAGGCCGAATTGATTATGCTGAATTTGTACAACAGTCACTATCAGTCTTCAAAGAAGACACGGGATTGAACTAAAAATAGTAAAAAACAAATTTCGAACAACTCGTCCAGTCTTTCACCAACAGTAAAAAAAAAAAACCGGTCATGACGTAATAGAGAAAAAGAAGAAGAGAGAAGATGACAATGACGACCATCAAAAAAATTAGAAGACAACCGCACCAGAATTTTTTGTTTGATTATTTTTCGCGGTCAGCCTCAACACTTGTTTCATCAGTTCTTCTCATTTTTTTTTGTTTCCGACACAAAATATTTAGTTACATTCTGAATCTTCTCTTTTTTTTCGACGTGTTTCAAACACAGAAATTCATCATTATATCTTTATTTGTTGACTAACAGGTGTTTCTCTTCATTTTTCCAACATTTTCCCCGTTTTTTTTGTGGAAGAATTTTTTAGCTGTACATATAAATGTTTCGAACTCTTGTCTTTGTAATATTTATTAGGAAAAGTATAGGAGATTATTGTGGTAATGATCAAGTTCCATATGGGATCGAAGTAGGTTGACTTTGAAAAATAAAAGAAGATATATTTAATTTTCAGCTTCATCATAGCGGAATTTTGAGGTTATTATGTTCGAAGCCGAATTGTTTCGACAAAATGTATACTGTAAGTTTTTAAAACGTTGATGTTGAACTTATTAGAAATCTTAGAAATGAGTCGGGAGTTCCCGTAATATTTGGGTGAACTGAATGCAAGGGTGGAAAGGATCAAAGCTGTTTTTTAGCTTTAGAAATATTATTTTTTTTGCGTTTTTCTAAGCTAGGAATAATTTTAAAAATAAATAAGATCTGTTCCTTATATTGATTAAACTCCCGTTAACTAAAAATAGACAGAAACACTTGATTCTTTTAGTTTCTCTGACTTGCTACATAAAAGCACCATACTCCTGGGAATTTCTTGAGATTGAGTTGTAGAAGTTTCTTCATGTTTTCTTAAATTTTGAAAAAAAACAGTCTAACGCTGTATTTTACAGAAAAATAAGTGATTCGAGATAGAGAATGACAAAAATTCCTGAAGTGAACTTTTTTTTTTAATTTTTCCTTAAAGCTCTTTTTTTCAGGACTGTCCAGAACGGGCACTTTCCCATCGTGGTTGTCCAAAACCCTCCCAATGGGTTGGCGGTTTTCAAACTACCATCGATAACAAACTTTTGACAATGTGCTGTGAACTTGACCTGATAGAAAAGTATTCAAAAATACGATATAAACAGGTACCAAAGCCAATTTTTATCTCTATTCCCGATCCTAATTAAATAAATTAAGATTCGAATCCGTCGAGGCGAGTATTTTGAAGGTGAAGAAAAAGTGGATGAAGTAGGAGATGTTACAAATTTCGATGTCATTAAAGATATTCGAATGTATCGCGATCAAATCGGGTTTTTATTATAATTTATTCAACAAATTTTATTCCATTTTTTTCAGAGAACCATACTATAATTTGACAATTAATAGTTTCAATTGTGCTGAAATTCCACAACGGAAACCAAACTGGTATAAAAGTCGACAGTGGCCATATTTCCAAAAATGAAATGGGGAAATTATATAGAAGTCAATTATAAGTGTTTTATTGGTTTATTATACTAAAAATGCGGGTTTAATTGTTGATTAATAATTGTTGGTTTTTGTATTATTTGGAAAATAAAATTTAAATTTTGTATAAGTGTAGTAAATTTACGTTTTAATTATATTAAAGATATGTCACCTTTCACCACCCATTAGTAAGGTTTAATGGTAACTGCTTCGATCGCACGGTTGATAATAGAGACTTAAAGGAGGGATTTGGCTTTACTGAGCTAATGAATGCCTCTGGAATGAGAATAGACTTTATACTCATTCCAAATCTGTTTTTAAAATTTTCTAAAACCACCTAGAAGCCGAGAAAATGAATTTCAAAACAATAGCCTAGAAAAAGTGTCCACCTGCGAAAACTAGTCCGCAGGCATGAAAAAAACCAAAAAAAAATTAAAGAACATAAAATAAAATGAAAAAAAGGGCTAATAAAAGCATTCTGCATAACTATTTATTAACGAAATACGAAAAAAGCTCATAGGAAAAAGTTCGGCTCCTTTCTCTAGGCCATTGTTTTGTGGCGCATTTTCTCGGCTTCTAGGTAGTTTTAGAAAATTTTAAAAACAGATTAGGAATGAGAATGAAGTCTACTTTCATTTAAGGTACATTTATTATCTCCGTAAAGCCATCCTTTAAGACATAAGTGACATTATCTCTTTAATTGGCTTAAATACTTGAGTTCTAAAAAATCGGAAAATCAGATTTTCGAATTTCTAAAGTTTTTAGTAATATATTTAGGGAGCTGCGGTGACAAGGAAAAAAAGTTAGAACAAATAGTCAGCTCCTTAAAAATTTTGAAGATAAAAATCTTCAACGTCGAACAAATATTAGGAAATTTGTGGATTTTCTTCCACGTCGCTACATTTAACAAACCTCCAATTTTATTAATTTTATAATCTGTTCGAAGACAACGAATAAAAGTCTGCTAATTTAGAACTTTTACAAAATGACATGTAAGTTCCAAAATGAACACCAATAACAAAACCACTTAAATTTCAGCTTCTTCCATCTATATATGTGCAAAACGCGTAAATCTAGACAAATTCATGGAACGATTGATGAATATTGGAAAATTGGGCACCGGTTTCACTTCAACAATCGAAGAAACTGAAATCCTGGATCTCATCGCCGAATGCACACAAACATTTCAAAAACAGCCAGTTATGATTGAATGCAATCCACCATTGACAATCGTTGGTGACATTCATGGACAATTTGGGGATTTGCTAAGACTTTTTAACACTGTTGGATTCCCACCTGATGTTAATTATTTGTTTCTTGGAGATTATGTTGACCGCGGGCAATTTAGCACGGAAACAATGTTATTGTTGATGTGCATAAAAATAAAATATCCGGATAATTTTATACTTCTCCGCGGTAATCATGAAACAACAATTGTCAATCGTATTTATGGATTTTATGATGACTTGAAGAAACGTTTCGGAAATGATCAAGTTTATAGTGCTTTTACGGTAATTTGAGTTGTTCTCTATAAAATTATATAAAATGTATTTCAGGAAATGTTCAAAATGATGCCTCTCACTGCAATAGTCGGTAAACGAATCCTTTGCATGCATGGTGGTCTATCAAGTGAGCTCCTGAACGCAACTAATCTCGAAATCTTGGATCATTTCAACCGCCCGTTAAATGATCCACCCAATCCGTCCCTTGCAATCGACCTCCTTTGGTCGGACCCAGATGTAAACACAAAGGGTTTCAAACAAAACATCCGTGGTTGTAGTTGCACCTTTGGTCCGGAAATTGTGAATCAGACATGTGAAAAATTCAAATTAGATCTGATCGTTCGTGCACATCAAGTCGTCCAAGATGGCTACGAATTTTTTGCAAACAAAAAATTGGTCACTCTCTTTTCGGCACCTCATTATTGTGGTCAATTTGATAATGCTGCTGCAGTTATGCAAGTCAACAAGGATCTCGTCTGCTCATTCAAAGTATATTCATTACAACTTGAAAAATTATATATTATTAATTTTTCAGATAATGCGTCCAGAATTTCCTGGAAGAGGTGCTCCTGACAAATCGACAATCACAATGATTCCAACTGCCCCAACTTAACTAACACTTACAACAAATTTGTGTCCGTTCTTCATTTACAGTATAAACATTTAGAGAAAAAATAAGAAGAAAATCAATAAAACGACAAAAATTCGAATGTTGCTTACACGTTTAGTCTACATTTTAGTTATCCTTCTTGCTGTGTGAGTCTCCCTTTCCGGCAAGCAAATCGGAAACTCTGTTGAACTCTCTTTGCAATCCTTCCGATTGTTTCTTGATGGTATCTCTATCAGTGACTGCAGATTTAAGCTCACTTCCCAATTCTTTGAGTTGTCTTTTCAAGTCATCGACCTCTTCGGAAGTCTCCGAAGCATTCATCAGGGTTTTGGCGGTTTTCGATGCAGACTCAGCTTGACGCATTGCAGCCTCACTTGCCGCTTCCAATTGAGCACCACGGCTCAAGAGTGCCATAATACGCTTGATAACCCTAGAACATAAGATGTAATTTCAAAAACAGGTTTTATGAAATATTGTTTTTCAAATTTTTTTTTTCTTCAAACGTAGCATTAGAGCAAATGATCTACAAAAACCACTTTGTATAAATAATATCACTAAATTTCAAAAAATATTATGTTTTAACTTGTGTAGCTTCTCGTCAGGTAGGTTTACTTTAATCGTCTTTACAGTTTCTTTGATTTTAATTGAGGTTATGAAATGTAGAAACGATTTCATGAATGAAAATTCTAACCGGCGTATCAGTTTTGTACATTTTAACGTAACATTTTCTGAGAAAACTAAATATTGATGTCTTTTCGAAACTTACAAGAAGAGAAGAAGAGCAAATCCAGAAATGTACAAATTTCTTTGAGCGCGGAACAATCGCATATGGTGGGTGGCATCCGATTCCGCGGTTCTAGTCATATGTTCTTCAAGCCCATTGTATTTCATTGTCTCGCGAACTCCATCTGAAAATTGTTGTTTTTTGAAATAAATTATTAAATAAGAACTAACCAGCAAACAAGATGAAAAGAACAAATCCGAACGCGGCCGAGTAGATTTGCGCATGTTGGGAAAGTGAAACAAACAATCTACTTTTGAACAATTTACTCCACAAAGTTGGCCGAATCCACGGAAGGAGAAGAATGAAAGTGATAATTATTTCGGCATAGAGTACTGCCGCCACAATGGTCCATTGAAGAGTCATTTTTTAGTTCTGAAAAATCGATAATTAACATGACAAATAAGCACGCACACAGCGAGACACAAAATAATAATAAAAGAAAGAGAAGAAAACAACTGCTACCATGATGAAAAAAGAGCAACAAAAACATAGATATTTTTCAGTTCTGAACGAAACTAAGCATCATAGATTGAAGTAAACAACGCTAACATAGACAAGAGAAAAAGTTAAATGTCCTGTAAATAATGAAGCTCGTACAATGTTGAAAATGAAGATTTTTATTTATAGAGAGCTGGAAATAATTTTTTATCATCCGCAATTCAAAATGTTCAACTATATACGAAGAAATAGACTGAACAACGTATTTTTTCCAACGTGTCACAGAACGAAAGTAGTATTGCGAAATTAAAAGACAGCACTTTTCTAAGAGAGGGAGAGAGAAATGAGGTCGGCAATGACTAAACAAAAATTGTTTGGGGCTTATAAATAACATCAAGCAAAATAACAAATATCGTTTTTAACCGATATCAGTTTGGGCGAGGAGTAATGATTACGACTTGAAAGAAACTTATTGATTTTTATTTCAAAAAAAAAATGTGAATGTGATAAACAATGTGCCCCCAAATTGGGTCTGCATTAAACATCACAGTATCTCAATAAACCGAACATGGACCGCTGGAGTGCACCGACATTAAAAAACCTAAATAAAAATATAATGACGTGTTTGATGAATACTCTAAGATCAGAAAAATCTTTAAAAACTTAGGTATAAGAAACTAATTTAAAAAAAAACGTTCATGAAGTTCGTCTTCCTGTTTCTAACCGTTTGAAATTTCTTTAAAAATAAATAAATCGGTTTGAAAACCAAAAAAATTCCAATCCAAAATTTTTCTTTTCAAATGACTTTATTCCGATTCAAGACAATGGTTTTTTACAAATAAAAATTGAAAAGAACGACTACGGAAGCGAAAGGAATAGAGAAAGAGTGCGAAAAAATTAACACAATATTTTCTAGAAAAAAATGTGAATGGAAGAAAAAGTCGAAGTAGAAGGAGACCAATAGAAATCAAGTATTATAAAACGTATGCAAAAAAAAAGGAAATCGGATGCTTTGAAAACCGGGAAATATTTAAAAACTTGGTTACGAATTGATAGTTTCAGGCAAAACTTCGAAAAAACATGTAATTTTGCTGAAAACTATTCTTCCACTAAATTACACTCGTAATCAGCTCAAAACATGTGCCGAATCTATGTGATTGTAAAAACAATTTTTACGGTTTTGAAAAAAATTTAGAAGTCATATGTGATTTGATTAAAGAAAAGGATAATTTTGAAGAGCAATGTTTTTGAATCTCGGTTGGTTCGTTGTAGTTGAAAACGGAGTAAAGTAGATGATTTTTAAGCCTCTGGAAAACATTTATCGTGTTTCTAAAAAAAGAAGGCACACTTACGGGCATATGCGTGAGTCCATTGTTTGGCAGTTTTTATGGCTTCGGCTTCATTTGTTTTCCATTGCTCGGCGACATCAGTAGCCAAAGGATCCTTTAAAAATTTTGAATTGATGATTTACTTCTTTAGGATCAAGTTCAAAGATTCCTTTGTCTACAAGTAAACTTTAAAAGAAGTAGAGCTATCTTAAATTTGTATATTTCAGTGATGTCTACAGAATCATCTTTGTTACAGATGTTGTTAGTGATTCTGAATCGACTTGAATAACAAATAAATGTTGTAAAATTCAATAAAAATTAAAAATGTTCGTATTGTCGAACATTGACAAAAACAAACGATTTACCTCAGGATTTGGAGCAGAAAGAAGAGCCTGAATAGACAAAAGAACCGTACGAATTTGAAGTGCTGGCGACCATTTATCCTTTAAAATATCCAAGCAGATGCGACCAAGCTTATCAATATTTGGATGATAAATCTTTGTCATGAAGCGGACCTTTGGGGCTGCCATTGGATACTCCTCTGGAAGAAATAATTCCAACTTAAAAACACCACCAGCAAATGGTGAATCTTCTGGACCGGCTATCATCACGTGAAAATATCTGAAAAATATGATGATTGTCGCTTATCATTATGTTGTTACCTGGCATTGCCCTCATCTGGATTCGCTGAGATTCCTGGAACTGGATCCGCTAGAAGACGTTGTGTTTCTTTGATAATTCTTCTGGGAAGTACGCCAGCCATTCTCTGAAATGTTTTGTTCAATTTCTGGGAAGTACAATTAATAGTTTTTAAAAAAGCGAACGCGAGATATAAATTTCGGGGAAAAACCGACAACTTAAAAAAAAGATTTAAAAAAAATCAAACATTTATAAAACACGTACGACTTTTAGAAAAAAACAAATACATAAACACAAGTGACCAGTTCAAAAAATTTGAATAAAGACCATTCAATAGAGGGGGAATATATTATCAACAAATTATTACTTGTAAAACCAATTTGAAACCCTATCACAGATAAAACAAATCACAGTTCTTCTTTAACATATTTTGGCTTCAATTCCTCAATTTTCTGGATGAATTCGGTCTTCTCAGTGCATCCTTTGCAAGCCTCTCCCCATTCGCCAAGAATATTTTTGAGCTCTTTGACGCGCATTTTCTTCAAGTCAATTGTCTTCCAATCGAGTGGCTTATCTGAAAATGTGAAATTGTTGCTTATCCATCTATTGAAAACAAATTTACCGTATTTGAGTTCGCAGATTTGAGCGTCCTTCGTCTTGAGTTTCTCGCAAACCTTGTCAGCCGGCATGGACCAACTCAGTGGTTTCTGGACTTCATTCATGATTGACGTGGCAGATTCTGGAAGAGCGCCGATGTAGAAACACTGAAATGTTTAATTTAGTTTTCCGTTTTTTTTAATGAGAGACAACTTACGAATTTGTGTTCCTTATTCCTAAGAGTGGCACAGTGTTCGCGAATAACTTTTCCAATAGCATCCGGTTTTGATTTGTCAGCTGCTGGAACTTTTGCGAGCACGTCGTTTAACACTTTTTGACAAACTGTAAAATCAATCATTTACATTATTCGCGTTATCATTTCAAACAACCTTCACACTGCTGTGCCGTGATTCCTACAAGCAGAAGGGAAAGGATTACAAATTTGGCAATCATCTGAAATAGAAAAAATATTATTATTTCGAAAGAAAATCGATACAATTCACAAGGATGAAATTTATTGCTGATAGTGAGAGAAACGCAAAATAAATCGTCTTTAGAAGTAATTAAACACGTTTTTCTTTAGTTTTGTCTGTTTCTCATTTTTTAATACTTATATTTAGTTTTGTTTTTTTTAATCCAACATAAAATATGTTAATTGGATATTAAGCAAAACGAACGAAAATGGTTAATGATAATTCTCGAGAAACAGAGAAAAAAGTGAACACAATGCCAGAAAGCTGACGTATTGGCGTAAACGAGAAATGTGTCAGTGAACCAGCCTTGCGCATTCTTACGACGTGCGCCTTTTAAAATTTGCGGTAATTCAAATTTTGAGAGAAATTAACATTTTCGGACAGTTTGTTAATTACGACAAGAATTATTTTAGGGAAAGTTAATAAGTGCTGAATTTGGATTAACCAGTTAATGATATAATACGAAATCTAAGATGACTTCTGAAAAGTGGCACTTTATGTTATTTAAAACACAAATAATTTACCAGTTCTATCTGGGTCAAAAAGGAGTACATATCTGAAAATTGAACCATCTTTTTTTGCCTAAAATTTAAGTAAAACGTAGTAAAACGAATGAAAATATGTTAAACGTGCAGAGTAGAGTTTTTCCATGACAACAAAGAGAGAGTGAGAGAGGATAATGGCTTGAAGTGGTTATACAATTATTTTTCAGCTTATAAAATTTGGATTTCAGGTCTAAAAAAGTTCACGTCTTTAAAGGTTTCAGAACCAAAAAAATTACGAAACACGTCGACTTAAAGACACAGCGCCGTTTGTGTTTTTAGTCGTATAACATACAAATTTCAGAAACCAATATTTCATTGTATGATTTTTCAAAAACACTTACTAGAGTTTCTAATAGATATTCTCTATTTAAAGATTCCAACATTTTCCGTTTAATTTCCTGAGTTTTGTTTTTCAGTTTTTTTTTTACAAGAAAAAAAACAATTATTTTAACGATTTCTTTGAATTTAATTCTTCTTCTTCTTTCGTTTCCTAGCAATCTGTGAAGTAATCAAATAGAAACCTATTTCGGGTGCTCCCGAACTTCTTTTGCATCGATTTTTTTATTCATAATCGATTTACGAATAAAAAGCATGCTCCTAACATGAAGAACATACAACAATACAAAATTGTTCACAACCAACTAAACGTGGCAAACTGATTTGCGTGTCTGCGCTTCTTCTTCTTCTGCCTGCCCCGTTCGTCATTTCCATTTATAACTAAAAAAAAATCGGAAAGAGAGAAAAAGGGCGGGTCTCTTACATTTTCTCTTTCTATTCTATATTTCTTATCTGTAATTGTCGATCAGATCGTTCTTCAGGACGAAAGCATCTTCATTTTAGAAGATCTCCTTGTTGGATTGGCATCTAACAAGCAAAATGTTCGTTGCCGCTTTCTATGGACTGGCGGCGGTTTGTGCAATTTTATTTTTTTATTCAAAAAGCACCACAGAAACCCATGATGATCCAGGGTTTAGAAGTTTTCAACGAACTTATCTCATTGTTTATTTGATGGCTGTTGGTGAGAAAAGTGGAAAATGTTAATGTTTTTCTAAAAAACTCATTTTCAGCTGGAGACTGGCTTCAAGGTCCTCATGTTTATGCTCTTTATGAATCTTACGGAATGACAAAACATCAAATAGAAATTCTTTTTATTGCCGGATTTGGATCGAGTTTGATTTTTGGTACATTTATAGGATCGATTGCTGACAAATTGTAAATTCTGTTTTATTTTGTCCGATAATCCGAAACCCGAATTTTCAGCGGTCGTCGTAATAATTGTTTGATGTATGCAATTCTTTACGGAGGTGCTTGTATAACGAAACATTTTGGAAATATGACCGCTTTGATGATCGGAAGATTCCTCGGCGGAGTTGCCACGTCAATTTTGTATTCCGCTTTTGAGTCGTGGTTGATTTATGAGCATAATACTGTAGGTTTTATGATTTTGTTTAAAAGTTTTACTCGTTTTAGATTATGGAAGCCCCCCTGAAAATTAAGGAAATGAGGACTAGTATTTTTGAAACTCTTCCATCTGAAAAAAAAACACAATTTTGTAAATAATAACTATGGTCGATTGCGAATTTTAAAAAACGTTTAAACATGGCTTCCCTTGTTTAAACAATATCCTAGATCTATTGCAAACGTTTTTCGATGTTTGATCCTCTCGAATTAATTTTAAAAAAAGAAGCCATTAAAGTGAGATTCTCTGAGATTCATAGTTTTTAAGCACAAAAGTTTGAAACAAATATATGTATAACTTTTTTCTACTGACCGGGACCTCCCGCACTTTAAAAGTACTTACATGGGACTAATGTCTGATTTTAGAGCGAAACGTTTTGAAACCGCGTCTACTGAAAGAGCTTCGTGTGAACATCGAGCTGACAGAACTCAGAATATTGAAATTTTTGTGCCATTTTTCAGAAACTAAAAAATAAGGAAATTGGCAAAACGTGAAAATAAATGCAGTAACTCCTAAAAAGTTTCCATTTGGGCTTTAGAATTTTAAACTTTCGGCTGATTGTTGCCTACTTCTTGCATCACAGGCAAATCGCTACTACCTGATAATCAACCGGTAATCACCTATTTAGGAACAGCGCCTACAATTGGTAACCAGTCGGTAGTGTTTTACCTATTGTGTTCGTTTGAACGCCCATTACCGTGCATGTCTCGTACGACGGAAGTGGGTACACATTTACATGCCCCGAGCTACTCACAAAATCGGCTTTATAAACAACCAAACGCGCTCTAAAAAACCGACACGCTCGCAGGCGACACATAACGAGGGGTAGACTATACGCAGACAACTACCTCTCGCCAAACAACACTCTCTCGCAGAAGAGGGAAGCCCACCTTTATGCATTTGTGAGAGGACTATAATATTTTTGAAAGTTACGTAAATGTTATCAAAAATAGAATCTAATAGACCGGACTGTTCCCCTTAGCTTGGAACAAAATTTTATCTGATTTTTTCCAAGTCAATTTGAACTAAACCGGAATAAAACGATGATCATGATAATTAAGCCACTTCGTAAAATCTTTGGCATATCGAAATAAGGAAACAAAAATTTAAAATGAACTTTTGGATGTTTCAATGATCAAAGATTGATACAAATTTGTAAAAGTAAACAACCGAAGGAAAACTCGAATTATTTTTGAAATTATCTTTGAATTTCGGGAAATTTCCCAAGATGGATCCATCGATATCTATTCAAATTCTGAAAACAAAAAAAACACTTTTTTCAGCGTGGTTTCTCTGAAAATCTTCTCGGAACCGTCTTCTCAAATGCCGCTCTCGGAAACTCGCTCATCGCCATAATTTCCGGTGTTGCTGCTCAATTTGTAGCCGATATTTTTGGATTTGTGTAATTCTTTTTATATCAAACAATTTATTTTCCAACTTGACATTTTTTCAGTGCTCCATTCGATTTGGCTCTTTCAATCCTTTTGATCATGGCAGTGATTATCATGAACACATGGCCAGAAAATTATGGAAATGAGAAGGCTCCAGTTCAAGAATCGTTCTCAAAAGCGTTGAACAGTATCAGAGAAGGTATGTTAGAATTTTACGGGAAGATCGAACATAAGAACATGATGACATCATTTTCTTATTTCGTTCTGCAGTTTTTATTAACTTTTCAATGTTCTACTCTCATTTTTTGTTTTCTTCAAGGGGGCTGCGCGGATGCAATAAATGTATCTAGTGATTTTCTAATTAAAAAACATTTTGCGACCGAAAATGGCCTTGTGACACCACAAAACACATCAATACGAAAAATTGAACTGTTTTTTTGCTCGAAGAAAGTTAATACATAAACTTGATTTTCTATAGATTTTAAATCGATTTTAAAAAAAGTCCATCATGAAAAAACCCATGAATTTCAAATGTGGGGACTACCGTGCCAAAAAGCTTTTCTGGTTTCGGCTTTTATTTATTAGTATTCCTGGTCATTTCTTTCAGGCTACAGTCTTTCAGGCTATATTTGGCCTATATTACTTTCAGGCTATATGTCTTTCAGGCTACATGTCTTTCAGGCTATTTTTTGCTTTCAGGCTACATGTATTTCAGGCTATTTTTTCTTTCAGGCTAGTTTTGTCTTTCAGGCTACTTTTGTCTTTCAGGCTATTTTTGTTTTTCAGAATACGATTTACTGGGTATTTTCAAACGAAGAAACGTTTTTTTTGGCTTATTAGTCATAACCCAATTCAGCTAGATTAGAAACTGTCGCTTTATAGGCTGAAAGAAAAAAAAATAGAAACTAGCCTGAAAGAAAAAAATAGCCTGAAAGACATGTAGCCTGAAAGACTTTATAGCCTGAAAGACATGTAGCCTGAAAGACATATAGCCTGAAAGACATGTAGCCTGAAAGACATATAGCCTGAAAGTAATATAGGCCAAATATAGCCTGAAAGAATGTAGCCTGAAAGAAATGACCGTATTCCTCGTAACCGACTTTCGGTTGAGGTTCCTTTCACACTCTAGATGAATTTATCCATCCGTTTAAAAATATAAAATCCTTTCAATAATTGTTAACAACGATTCCCAATTATTTGTTCTATTTTCAGACCCAAACATTTTCTGCCTCGGATTGGTTCAATCTCTGTTCGAAGGTTCCATGTACACATTTGTTCTTGAATGGACACCAGCATTGACAAAAGCAGCACATGGTCATACAATCCAACATGGATATATTTTCGCCGCTTTTATGGTTGCAACAATGATTGGATCATCGATTTTCAAGCTCTTGTCTAAACATCAAAAACCTGAGGATTTTATGAGGTATTTTATGAATTTGATGAACTGTTGGAATCCTTTCAAACTACTGTATCTCAGATATGTTCTTCTTCTATCCGCCGTCTGTCTTTCGATGCCAATTGTTGCTCCAACTAGCTTGATTTGCGTTTTTGGCGGATTTTTGGTCTTTGAGGTGCTTATTACATCTGTTATTACGCCATATCATATGTTTCCATCAAACATTTTTTGTTTCAATTTCAGATGTGCGTTGGAATCTTCTGGCCATCTATGGGATGCCTTAGAGGAGCATACATTTCTGAAGAAACCCGTTCAACAACATTGAACCTGTTCCGTATTCCACTGAATCTTATCGTCGTTTTCATTTTGTGGCAAAATTTTACAATGATATCGATCTTCAAGTTTTGTGTGTTCTTCCTTTTCGCTGGCGCCATTGCACAACATTTCCTTTATTGGTTGAATTCTTTTCGATTTTTCAGTTTTTTAATTAATTTTTTTCAGCCGCACCGAAGCAATGCCAAGACCACAAAAACTTCCAATAATCGCCAGTGAGGATCTTTAATTTTTCAGGGTTGTTTTCTGTATATAGGTTCTGTTTTTTAAAAATATGTTTTATAACAATTTTAACTTATGGGTTCGTTATGTTTTAAATTCGTTTATTTAAATAAATGTGTTTTCTTGGCCGAACTCTGAATTATTTTAAGTACAATTAGACTACCTCTAACACTTCATTTTTTATCAAACTCAACGCTTACAATTAGCGATTAGGAATAAAACAAAGAATTTAAAAACAATTTCAATACGTGAAAAATTCGACCCATTCACGTTCCAGCACGAATAATTTGGAAACGAGTTTCCCCGAAACAAATTTTCATCAACATTTCACAACAACAAACCAAAAGGAAAACGAATTAAAATCGCTATCATTGAAGAAAAATTCAAATAAAATACGATGAAGAAAGATGTATCGAGAATGAGTAGTGGGACTGGAAAGAACAAGAAGGACTCGTCCCAGATGGGATCGATTCAGAAAAGCGATGACAGGACGAAAAGTGAAGACGCTTCGGTGACGGACGACATTCGAGGTGCGGAATATTATCATGGACTTGTACCGCGTCAAGACGCCGAAGCTATTTTGAAGAGAGAGGGAGATTTTTTGTTGCGAAAGACGGAACAAGTGCCCGGAAAAGTGGTGTTGGCGTTGTCGGTTAGAGTCACTGATGATCTTTGTCGACACTTTATGCTTAATATGGATCCGGCAACAGGGAAATTTTATTTTGAAACTCATCATGAGAAGAGTATTAGTGATTTGATTAATTGGCATATGTGAGTTGATTACCTTTTAATTTTTAAAGACATGGAGTGACTTTATTTTAACCAATTCAAAGATTTTATGAGAATTTCAATCATCATTTTTAGGACGACGAAAACACCAATCTCGGCAGCTTCGGGTGCGAAAATCCGTCGTCCTATGGAAAGAAGCGCCTGGTTGATCAATCATGACAGTGTGGTAGCGGTCAAAAAACTCGGAGAAGGTGCATTTGGTGAAGTGTTTCTCGCTGAATGCGATTCGGGCGGTTCGAAACAACAAGTTGCCATCAAGACGATGAGAACGGAAGCAACACGTGACGCGCGGTTGAGATTCATGAAAGAAGCTAGGTTGATGCGCAAATTTCAACACAAACATGTGGTGAAACTGATCGGCGTTGCTATCCATGAACATCCATTGATGATTGTAATGGAGTTTTGTCCAAGTAAGCTTTTGGTATGCTTTTTGTTTTATTGTTTTATTTGTTCAGACGGTTCATTGCTTGCTCATTTGAGGAAAAACAAATGTAGCTCATTGGATAAACTGCGATTTACTACTGAATCTTCAGATGGACTTGCTTATTTGGAGCGTTCAAAGTGTATTCATCGCGATATTGCTGCTAGAAATTGTTTGTTGGGGTCAAAGAGTGTAAGTTCTGCAATTATATGTAGTATAAATAAAATAAAAATATTTTAGGAAGTGAAAATTTCCGACTTCGGAATGTCCGATGATAATACAGAAGTTTTGAAAGATGACACTTTGGAAAAGGTATTTTAAAACTTTAAATATCATTCATTCTAGCTATTGTCAACTCAATTATTCTTGATCATTGCGTTCGGAAGGCTGCTCAACCTCACAGCCGCTCCGCACGCATGCGACGCGGCTGCCGACACTCACACACACTGAAATCGGCGGGAAAATAGATTTTTCAATTTTTCAAGTGTGTGTGAGTGTCGGCAGCCGCGTCGCGTGCGTGCGGGGCGGCTGTGAGGTTGAGCAGCCTTCCGAACGCAAAGAATAATTGAGTTGACAATAATATGTCAAAATATTCAGGTTCCCGTCAAATGGCTAGCCCCGGAAACCATGCAAGAAAAGGTGTATTCTCACAAAACGGACATTTGGTCATTTGGCGTGCTTGTTTGGGAGATTTATTCAGATGGACAAGAACCGTATCCAGGCCTGACCAAATTACAAACGAGAGCAAAAATTATTGTGAACGATTATCGTATGAAAATGCCGGATGGAACCCAACAGCTTATAGTGGATATTGTGACCGGGACTTGTTGGCAAAAGAATCCGGAGAAGAGAAGCACAATGGACGCGATTCATAAGAAGATTCGTGAATTTTATCATTCAGAGAAAAAGTGATTGAATAAATTTTTTTTTTCGTATTTTTTGCAAATCAATGTTACCTCGATTGAGGTGTATTTACGAGAAGATATTCCACTCAAAGCTCAAACCCTGTACACTTGTTTATTTTCCTTGGTTTTTCACATAAAAACATTTTTGTACGAAGGAAATACAATTTGATTTTGAAAAAAAAATGAATAAACAAACATAAATCAATACTTGTACTTTGTGGAATAATCTTTTGGCGAGATGACCAAACCTCGTCCTTTGCGAGCTCCTCTGTAATTTGTTATTTTAAATCAAAAACCAGCTATATAAATTACCTATAAATAGTTTCAATGATATCAATCAATTCTTGCCCGTCGGTAATCGCCCAATTGATTTTGTTGTTATTACCAGTACCCAAATCAACCATGATGTGTTTGTTTCTGAAGAAGAACATGCAGGTGCAAGGATCGTACAATTCGTACATTTTGTTGAAGTCGGGAACCTGAAATAGCATCTATACATTTTGAAGCGTAAGGAGTTTTTGAATTTATAGAGAGAAGTGATGTGAAATTTAGTTCTTTTTGAAACTGGTGTTTTTCTGTTGTTTCTTGGATTACAACAGATTTTTTTCCAAACCATCGAGAAATGATTTCCATATCAAAAAGTAAAACAAGAAAATTACCTTTGTAATGTCCACCAAATAAACGACTGCGAAATTTTTAACTTTCGGAGCAATTTTGAAGAGCGTTTCATCCATCTGCATACAAGTTGGATCCCAATCGTGTCCGAATCGAACAACAACTACACGATCTTCTTCGGCTAGGATGGCTTGGTCTACCTGAAAAAAGGAGAAATTAATAAAAATTTGGAATCGTATTTCAATTATATTCTATCTAACCTGCCATCCGTTTTCTAAATGAGGGAGCATATACGACATGATTAAATCTGGTTTGCTGGTTTTGAACCGCGAATCTGCAAAATTTTAAAAATTATTATTTAAGAAGTTGGAATTAATTGAGAAAGAAAATTATATTTTTTCGAAAATGCTGCGTTTATCGATCGCGTCGTAAAAACACACGGCACCATGTAAAACGGAGTGTCGTTGGATGGGTATTTGAAGGAAGGTAAATATAAAAGAAGGTTTTTAAGTTTAAAAAAACCGCGGAACATTGAAATATGTAATAAGTTAATTTTAGTTTAATCTGAATAATAAAACATAAGAAAACAACAAGAGGAGATAAATAAAGTCAAATAACACAAATTCGAAGACAGAATTATTGGAAACTTTGGATACTTTAAAAAAAATGAAACATCGTATTATTTTTTAAATTTAATATAACGGTAATAACTTTGTCAGGTGTTTTAAGTTGAAAAAAATTGGTAGTTTTACAAAAATAACAGAAAACGCCAAAAACGTTGGAATCTATAAAAAAGTGCAGAAAATAATAAATTTCGCAGTACATGAAACGAACGCCATATTTATTTTCCACGCGGACTAGAATTTCACGGCCGAATATCCCAATTTAATTTATCGTCGGTCATTGATTTGTACTCCTTCCGGATTAATAATAATATTTTTGAGGGTAGGACAATTCATTAGAAAACTAAAATATTATACGACAAAAATATTTTCGACAATTTCCTAAGAAAACAAAAATATTAGATGACAATTTCATTAGCGACTAATTCATTGGAAAACCATTTCCTTAGAAAATCGCATTGGAGCGCGTTTGCTGGAGGGTAGTCCTTGTGTTTGTAGCGTTTCAAGACGCTAACGATATTTAAGGCGCATGCGCCTTGAAATGTCTGCGTCTCTCTACGTCACGTTGGTTGCCGGCCCTGATCGTTGAGAGACGCAGACATTTCAAGGCGCATGCGCCTTAAATATCGTTAGCGTCTTGAAACGCTACACACACAAGGACTACCCTCCAGCAAACGCGCTCCAATGCGATTTTCTAAGGAAATGGTTTTCCAATGAATTAGTCGCTAATGAAATTGTCATCTAATATTTTTGTTTTCTTAGGAAATTGTCGAAAATATTTTTGTCGTATAATATTTTAGTTTTCTAATGAATTGTCCTACCCTCATATTTTTTTGGAATAGTTTTTAAATATAAATAGTTTTAGTTTCTAATATATTTATTATTTTTGCCACCGAAATAAATATTCAGCCTCTTTTTGATTCTTGGTTTCTGTTTACAAAATTATTTCTGACTTTATTTGTTTTCGTTCCAATTTTCTGCTAGTTGAGAGACTGATTTATGTGTTTTTGTTTATTTAAAGGTTTAAGTGTACTTGTGAACAAGAAACGTTTTCTCACAAATTGGAAATATCAATTCTTGCGACCAAAAATACTTTTAAAATGTTTCAGGATTTGAAAAGCATCTCGAACTTACGTCAACGATCATTTGATTCACAAAAAAGGTATTTCTTTCTAAACCTTAAAAAAAAGTTGAAAAAACCGAATCCGTGACTTTTAGTCGTTTTAGTTACGGTGATTTAACAAAGTATTTTTTCAAAACTCAATTCAACCAAACTTCCGTTCCACCTTTCCCCCTTTTCACCTTCTCAAACCTATATTAAAAAGTTCCACACCAACTTTTTTTTAGTTTCACTTTCAGTATTTCTCACTGCATGGCCTGATTCGAAATTTCTTTGAAAAACATCATCTTTAAAATAATCCGTTTATGTAAAGATTAAAAACTCGATCATGGTTCAAAATGATATACCCTGTCACAATCATTCGTTCCTTATCAACTGTGCCACAAGCTTATTTATTTTTGACGACGCGTATTTTTCTGTGCCCGCAATAGATAACCAGGAAAAAAAAACGTTTTATTGTTTTCCCTACAAATACTATTGAAACGAACGACGAATTGTGTTCCCGCTACAATTCTTGTCGAATCCTGAGCTCATTCTCTTCTTTTCTTCAGTTTTCATCCTTCGCAAGCGGCTTGCTTTATTTTCCATAGGACCTTCGCCAGTAATTGGTGCTGGAGTGAATGGCGTCGCTCTCGATAACGCCGGCTATAAATATATTCTAACATAAATGGGAATGTTTTACACTACTCACAGTTCGATTTTCCGTTTGTATTCCCAACAAAGACCGCCGATCATTCGCAGGTGTAGAAGTAACAAAGTGACGTTTTTGAACATTGGTTCTACGACCCGGTGTTTTGAAAATCTTCGGTGGCTCCTCCTGAACCGTTTCATCAGCAGTAATTGGTGAAATCGGAGTCAAACCATTGAAAATTGACGATCTTCGTTGTGCACCTAACGGTGAAGGCAATTTCTGCTCACTCGGCCAGCCATTTTTCATAATATTGTTAAATTCATCAAGTGACATCGGAGAAACGGGCAGCTCTTCTACCCGTGGCTCCTCAACGTTCTTTTCACATTTTTGAGAGTTTCCAAAAAATTGATGAAATTCTTCCGATTTTTTAATTCCCATTTGCTCCATTAGCCGAAATCCAGCTCTGGTGACAATTCCTTGCTGAATTCGTTGAAGTCTTGGATCATGTCTACAACATGCTGGCATATGGTCTAATCCTTGTGATCCGACTACCCATTCTTGCGCCTAAATCACAATGTATTGTTCCCTGGCCATAACGTGTTGAATTTCTCATTATTGGAGACAATTACTTTCCCACATTAGTTATGCATTAGTTTTCTCAAATGCAAATTTTATGACCACTGTAAAAACTGTATAGATTTATTGCGCATAGGGGCATCGCTACTATTATTCAAATGTTGGTTCTCGTGACCATTTATGACAACTCTTACATTTCTGACAAGGGAACTCATTTCTGTGTCGACATTTGAGTCATTCATTATTCTCGTCTCAATTTTCTCTAGAATTTTTATTTATTGTAACTTTTGAAATGAGCATATTTTCATTTTCCTTTTCTCATATACATTTTTTGGTCCAACACGCAGATTGACCCTTAACTTTGTGTAAAGTGTGATGTTGTAAGAGATAGAGAGTAAAAAAAAGTGCAGCTGACCGATAATAGCTTCTAAAAGGGACGCGAGTTCAAACTTTTAATATAATTCTGATTAATATAGATATATATATGAATTCCATTTGTGCTGAAATTTTCTTTTTCTGTTACACTACTATCTCACAGTTTTTCCTTCGATTGCACAAAGGTTTTTCAGATTTTCAAGTAGATAATTATTCAAAAGATGGCGTTTGTTCTACCCTCAGGTTTGTTAAAGCACATTTTGTCCTTTCCCATGTTTTTATTTTTCCTGTCATCGTGATACATTTAACGATTCGTGAATGAAAAAAATGCATGTTTATGTGCTTTTGAAACCCTAAATTAAAAAAATTTGCTGTAATGTTGTGGTGAGCACCTGTGGCGTTGATAAATATTGCACGTTTCTTCTGTTGGAGACTCTTTTACAAAAATTGAGATTTTTGAAACTTTTCAGACCTCCAAATGTAATAAGCTAAAAAATTCATGTTATGTTGCTTGGTTCTTGTCATTTTTTCAAAATCAACAATTACAGAATCAAACGGCTCACCGACAGCAAACGGATTACACATGAACGGACAAGATTCATTAGTTCAGCCTTTGCTGACGGATTTTTATCAAATTTCCATGTGTTATGCATATTGGAAAGTCAAAACACATAATGAACAGGCGGTTTTTGATGTGTTTTTCCGGAAGAATCCGTTTCATGGAGAGTATACGGTTTTTGCTGGATTGGAAGACTGTTTGCGATTTGTTGAACATTTCAAATTTAGCAAAAGTGGTAAGGGTTTGGATTTTTCTTTAAAATTTCAGATTTTCAAAGAATGAGCCAAAAAGTCCTTTAAAAAATTGTAATTATTTTCCAGACCTGGAATACATTCGAAAAATCTTGCCACAAAACGCCGAAGAAGAATTTTTCGATTTCCTCGAAAGTCTTGATGGAAGTCATCTCAAAATTTACGCGATCCCAGAAGGATCCGTCGTTTTTCCAAAAGTTCCATTGATCACTATCGAAGGACCTTTGGCAATGTGTCAACTTCTCGAAACCTCGATTCTGAATTTAGTGAACTATGCAAGCCTGGTAGCTACTAATGCTTCACGATTCCGTCAAGCAGCAGGAAAGAATATTCAATTGTTGGAATTTGGATTGAGAAGAGCACAAGGTCCAAATGGTGGACTTACGGCCAGTAAATACTGTTATATTGGCGGATTCGATGCGACAAGTAACGTTTTGGCTGGAAAATTGTACGGAATTCCGGTGAAAGGAACTCAAGCACATAGTTTCATCTGCTCGTTTTCATCATTTGATGAATTGAAAATCAGAAATATTCAAAAATCGGATAGTGATGAACAAGTGGATTTGTTAGAATTGAGCATGAAGAAACGAGAATGGATCTTGAATCAATTTCGATGGGGAGTTGTCAACTCTGAAGTTTCGGATGGTGAATTATCAGCTTTTGTTGCATATGCCATAGCGTTTCCAAAGTCATTTTTGGCTTTGATTGATACTTATGATGTTCTCAGGTAACACTTATTATTGGAATTCGGTTTTTGAATTTAAATTAAATTTCAGAAGTGGTGTTGTCAATTTCGTCGCTGTAAGTCTTGCACTGCACGACATTGGTTACAAATCATTGGGATGTCGAATTGACAGCGGAGATTTGTCATATTTGTCAAAAGAACTAAGAGCAAGATTTGTTAAAGTTGCTTCAATGTAAGTTTTAGTTTTTTTACTTGAAATATTTTAAAATTCAGCCACGAGGACCTCAAATTCTTTGAAACAATGCCAATTGTTGCTTCAAACGATATAAATGAAGAGACAATCATGTCATTAAATGAACAACAGGTAATTGATTTCACTTGGAGTCTATTTCACCAACAAATGATTTTCAGCACGAAATCAATGCCTTCGGAGTAGGTACCCACTTGGTAACTTGTCAAAAGCAACCAGCCATGGGATGTGTCTACAAAGTGAGTATTTATAAATATTGTTTGAGCACCCAATTTGTAAAAATATATTTGGTTTTTAGCTCGTTGCACAATCGTCTATGCCAAAAATAAAATTGAGTCAGGAAGTGTCAAAAATAACAATTCCTGGAAAAAAGAAGTGCTATCGCATTTATGGACGAGCTGGGTATGCTATATTGGACTTGATGATGTTGGAAGAAGAACCCGAACCAATACCAAATGAGCAGATTTTAGTCAGACATCCGTTTGAGGTTTGTTATTTCAAATTTAAGAAAACGCTACAAAAACTAACAATGTCTTATCACATATTTATTAAAAATCAAGCTAGAATTAATTTGTATTGGCTTGTCGTGGTTGTAGTCGTGCGAAGTTTGTTACTTTGGTGCAAAGTAAGCTGAAGTAGCTCCACCTCCACCTCCTCCTCCTGGTCCTGACATGTAGACAGATGTTCCTGGTGGTGCTCCACCACCACCTCCTCCTCCTAAAAATTGGTTATTCTTGCCATAAAGTACTGTCAGTTAGCTTACCAAATTTCGGTGCTCCTCCACCTCCAGATGGCCCTCCTCCGACTCCGAAGTAAGCAGATTGTGCTCCTCCTCCGCCTCCTCCCATTGCTCCAGTTCCGACACCGAAATAGGCAGATGTACCACCTCCACCTCCACCTCCACCACCTCCAGATGATACTGGTGGTGGAGCTCCAAAGCTCATTGGTGCTCCTCCAGCGGCTCCAACAGCGGTCATTGTTGAAGCGCCTGAATATGTGTATTTTATAATTAAATTTGAAAAATTTGAAAAACCAGTACCTCCACCTCCTCCGATTGGTGCTCCTCCAACGGCAGTCATTGTCGATGCTCCTCTTGGTGCTCCTCCAACAGCGGTCATTGTTGATGCTCCGCCACCACCACCCAATGGTGCTCCTCCAACAGCGGTCATAGTTGATGCTCCTCTTGGAGCTCCACCTACAGCGGTCATTGTTGATGCTCCGCCACCACCTCCAATTGGTGCTCCACCGACGGCTGTCATAGTTGATGCTCCACCTCCCATTGGCGCTCCACCGACGGCTGTCATGGTTGAAGCTCCACCTCCCATTGGTGCTCCTCCGACGGCAGTCATTGTTGAGGCTCCTCTTGGAGCTCCACCAATAGCGGTCATTGTTGATGCTCCACCACCACCTCCTATTGGCGCTCCACCGACAGCAGTCATCGTTGAAGCTCCTCCTCCCATTGGTGCTCCTCCGACGGCAGTCATTGTTGACGCTCCTCCTCCGAGCGGTGCTCCTCCAACTGCAGTCATAGTTGAGGCTCCTCTTGGAGCTCCACCAACGGCAGTCATTGTAGATGCTCCACCTCCTCCACCAACTGGGGCTCCTCCGACGGCGGTCATTGTTGACGCACCTGCAAATAAAACATTTCTGCAAAAATGAGGTCATTAATAAAATCAATACCTCCACCTCCTCCCAATGGCGCTCCTCCTACTGCGGTCATTGTCGATGCTCCTCTCGGCGCTCCTCCAACCGCTGTCATTGTTGATGCACCACCTCCACCGGCTGAAATTAAATTAAATTGTCTGGAATGCTTTATTTCTAGTACTTACCTGGTGGTGGTGGGGCAAATGATGGTGCCGCTCCAACTGGCGCAGCTCCTCCAGCAGTCGGAGTAACAGAGAAATAAGCCGATGCTGCACCGCCACCTCCACCTCCAGATGGCCCAGCCATATAAACAGAAGTTCCTGGTGGTGCTCCTCCGCCACCTCCAGCTGGTCCCGAACTTCTCGGAGCTCCTCCAGCAGGTCCGCCACCAACTCCGAAATATGCCGATTGCGCTCCAGCGTTTCCTCCGCCAGCGACTCCGAAATAAGCAGAAGTCATTACTCGAACTTTTTCGATAACTAACTTTTACAAATTTTTTCCCTTTTTATAGTAGCCCCGTAGTAGAAATCCACGCGGATGTCGATAAAATCTTACGTACAATGATGAAAAGGAACATTTTAAAATGTTTTTTGGCAACTTTTTAGAAAATTTTACATTTGAACTGGGATTTTTCACGATTTCCATGAAATTTATCAATTAAGAGCTCAACTAAATTGAATATTTTCAGGAATCAAAACGGGCAATTGTAATGGCAACAAGAATTGAGAGGCTTCATCAAGTTTACTGGGACGGAGCTTTGATGAAAGAATTACCAACTTTAAAACAAATTAAAGATAATGTTAATGATTCTATTCGTTCACTTCGTCAAGATCATCGAAGGTATTTGAACCCGACGCCTTATAAGGTAACAATTTCACAACTTTTTTCGATTTTAAGCGAAATATTCTTAGCAACTTTTGCAGGTTTCTGTGTCAGAGCGGTTGTACACATTTTTGCATAGTCTTTGGCTTCAGAATGCACCAATTGGACAGCTTGAATAATCTTTAATTCAAAAGAATTTGTATTTTTTATTCATTCCAGAACCGCTATTTTTGCATTTTTTTTATTCACCTTGCCTGTTGAACAGAACCATATAGTCATGGAGGAAAGATTAAACCATGTTTAAATGTATTTTATAAAGCTAGCAATGTTTTCTTTCAAAATCTGACTCGTTTCAATCACGCTGTTGAAAAAAATACAATATGACGCATTAAAAAGAACAACGAAATAACCTGCACGCGAATATGAAAGCCACGGCTAATTTTACGGAAATTTCACACGCCGTTGCTAAAAAATGCACAAAATTTGAATGCATCACATTTCTAGCCAATTCTCCAATTCTATAGGTTTTCAAATATCGAGAAATCAAAAATCAGTCCCTTAAAAAACATTTAATTTCATTTCTGAATCTTCTTATTTGGATATTTGGAAGAAAACCTTTCCTGCTTTTTTTTAACGTACTGAACTCATTTCACGTCGTATTAAATATAATAGAAAATTAATAGATTTTCATGAACAGGGGAATTAGCTGAATGGAGCTTAAAAACGAATTCAATATATTTTTTAACTCAAGGAAACCAAATTAAAACATAAGTTTATGACATGCTTTATTTTTGCAGACACAAAAATCATGTAACGTTTTAAATGAAAAGCTTCTTTCGCCTCAAACTGGTGCTCCTCCAACGGCGGTCATCGTAGAAGTTCCTTTTGGTGCTCCACCGACAGCGGTCATTGTAGATGCTCCAACTGGTGCTCCACCGACAGCGGTCATGGTTGACAAACCCTTTGGTGCACCTCCAACGGCAGTCATGGTTGATGCTCCACCACCGAGTGCTCCACCAACAGCAGTCATTGTCGATGCTCCAACTGGTGCGCCACCAACTGCGGTCATTGTAGAAGTTCCTCTTGGTGCTCCACCCACAGCAGTCATCGTTGATGCTCCTCCACCGCCTAGCGCTCCTCCAACAGCAGTCATGGTTGATGCTCCACCTGGAGCTCCTCCAACAGCAGTCATGGTCGAGGCACCTGAAATAGGGCGGCATATTAAATGACGGGATAGTTTTGTATATTTTTACAACCCCGGTAGTTTAAAAAAAAATTTTTTTACCTCCTCCAAGTGGTGCACCACCAACTGCGGTCATTGTTGAAGTTCCTCTTGGTGCTCCACCGACAGCAGTCATAGTTGATGCTCCACCACCTAGGGCTCCTCCGACAGCAGTCATTGTCGATGCTCCTCCTGGCGCTCCTCCGACAGCAGTCATTGTCGATGCTCCTCCTGGCGCTCCACCAACGGCAGTCATTGTAGACGTTCCTCCTGGTGCCCCACCCACAGCTGTCATCGTTGATGCTCCTCCACCGCCTAGCGCTCCTCCAACAGCAGTCATGGTTGATGCTCCACCTGGAGCTCCTCCAACGGCTGTCATGGTTGAGGCACCTGAAACAGATTAGGTTTTGTTGAGTAAAATTTAGAGAGATTTTTAGAGTTCTCCATTTGATTCCTTACCTCCACCGAGTGGCGCACCACCAACAGCAGTCATTGTCGACAATCCTCTCGGAGCTCCACCTACTGCAGTCATAGTTGATGCTCCACCTGGTGCTCCCCCGACAGCAGTCATTGTAGACGCTCCTCCTGGTGCTCCACCCACGGCAGTCATTGTTGATGCTCCTCCACCAACTGGGGCTCCTCCAACAGCGGTCATTGTAGATGTTCCTCCTGGAGCTCCACCGACGGCAGTCATTGTAGATGCACCACCTGGTGCTCCTCCAACGGCGGTCATTGTAGACATTCCTCCTGGTGCTCCTCCGACAGCGGTCATTGTCGATGCTCCTCCACCGCCTAGCGCTCCTCCAACAGCAGTCATGGTTGATGCTCCACCTGGAGCTCCACCGACGGCAGTCATTGTAGATGCTCCACCACCAACTGGTGCTCCTCCGACGGCGGTCATAGTTGACAACCCTCTCGGTGCTCCTCCAACTGCAGTCATCGTAGAAGCACCTAAGATTTTACATTAATCAGAATTCATTTGAAAGTAGTGAATTACCTCCTCCACCAACTGGTGCTCCCCCAACGGCGGTCATGGTTGACAAACCTTTTGGCGCTCCTCCAACAGCAGTCATTGTAGATGTTCCACCGCCAGCCGCTGAAAAATAAACATCTCACCTCAAATGCAAAAAACACAATCTCACCTGGTGCTGCTGCAATGGGAATTGCTGCAGGCACAGGCATTCCACCAACAGGCCCACCACCAACTCCGAAGTATGCCGATTGCGCTCCTCCTCCGCCGCCACCAGTTGGCCCAGCCAAATAAACAGAAGTTCCTGGTGGTGCTCCGCCACCACCACCGGCTGGTGACAATGGCTTAGCAGCCGCTCCTCCACCTCCTCCAACTCCAAGATATGTTGATTGTGCACCAGTGTTGCCTCCGCCAGCAACTCCGAAATAAGCTGATGTCATTTCCGATCCGCGAAAACTTCTAATCAATTCCTTAAAGGATTTTCCTTTCTCCTTTTTATAGCAACAATCTCACGCAAGAATCATGTCACGTTCCGAATAGCTACGTTTTCAATATTTGTTCTACGCCAAGACTAAAAACTACTTCCTTCAAAAACACTTGTTGCTCAAAAATTTTCATGGACTAATTATTCTAAGAAGAAAAGTCTCAGCATTTCCCTTTTCTTCTATTTACGTCAGATTTTTTTTCTCTTAAAGAAGAAGTGAAAAGAAAGAGATAAATAGTTTCTCATCAGAATTTTGTGGACACTGAAGTGAAGTTTGTTCTATAATGTGTTTTGAGAAAACGTCTTTTTAGAAGTTAGTTGTTCATCTGATTTGTACATCAAAAATTTGGCGCCAAACACAATTATTTGAATTATCTTATACGTGAATGCGCATTGTTTGGCTTTCTGAGTTGTTTTTTGGATTTTTGACTTGGATTCGATTAGCTGATAGTTTGCCAACTTTCAACACTTGTTTTAACAAGCTTCATTAATTTTAATATTGAAACAACGAATAAGCGCATCCTTTTTGTTCATACATGATCATACATGAAAAATTCTTCATGTTTCAAGAGAACTCAATTATTCACTAACTTAAAAGAAAATGTTTCTAAAAAGTGGCACCCCGTCTTTAATTATTTAGGAGGTCTTAGCTCACTTTCATAAAAACTAAACGTATTTTTTCTTACAAATTTCCAGTGATTTTTACTAGAAGAGGAACACAAGGCTTTTTTGCAATTCAATTTTCAAATCCTCTTCAAGTCTTTTTTCTTCAAGAACTGAAAAGTAGGTTTATCTACATATGTTGTTATTTTCAAAGAAAATTCAAAAACTAGTCAGATTCTTTGAACGCGAAAAACCTTAACTTATTGGAACTAGTTGATTTTTTGCCTCTACACCAAAAAATGAATAATTTGCAATTTAATTCCCTAGTTCAAGCTGAAATTCTCTCATTTTTTGCAGCTGATTTATTTTAATTCTCAAACTTCTATCGTTATTAAAGTTTGTTTATTTATTTGTTTTATTCTACTCTTTGGATTCATCTGTTTTAGTACTCTTTAATTATGTGCCTGTTTTCGTAGCTTCTCTGAAAAACTTTGAAACTTACGGCAGGAGCTTGAGCCATGTTATGGACCAACGTTAATGATCTCGGTTTTTGTGAAAATTTGAAGGTTCATAAATTTAGCAAAAGAAGTGCTTTTTTCTTAAATAATGAACATAATTTATTAGAAACCAGTTATAAAGCGAATGTGAAATTTGCAAAAAAGCATAACTCAAACTTCACATTTCAAGATCAAATTTCGAAATTTCAATATTGACTCTATTTTCATTCGATGCATTAAATTTCAACAAATCTCACTCTTTTTGAATCGTCTGCGTTTTCTTGTTTACGCGTAATTTTAATTCGGAGGTCCGTTATTCAGTTCAGAGTCTCCAGTAAAATCAAACAATTCAAGATGTTCAAATCTACAAGGAAAATTTGAGCAAATTCCAATTTTTTGTGAGACACCTGGAAAATAAAGACTTTATTTCAATTGTACAACTAAAACCAAAACCACCTAAAACCATCAAGACGGTTCGTCATCAGCCCAATAAACACCTCCTTTGTAAGTCAAATGCACGAATTTAAATAGAGCAATTTAAGTAGAACTTTGAACTATTCATAATTGCCTTCAAAAACATGAATGTTTCAACAAAAAAACACTTTATGGATGCAAACGAACAATCGGAAATAATGAACTTATTCTGAGAATTCTTCAGAATTTCTTTAACTACTTTCAAAAATTCTTTTCAATATTCTTCGCTTTTGTTTTTTCTGGAAATACCGATCAATACTAAAATATCACACATTTTTCGTACTTTTTTGGCATACAAAATAAATTTAGTAGTATTTAGTACTTTCAATATTAGATAACTTCGTTCTATTCCAGAATTATATTTTGAAGATTTTCTTAACTATCCTCGTTTTATTATTAAATTGACTCTTTGTAACTTTGGGAAGTTAGTCGCTCGAAAGTAACAACTTCTGTGGATATCCAAATTTCATTTTTTTTTCTCTATTTATTGTTCTTATGTCTTTTTTCAGCCAGAGATTCTCAACAGAAAAAAAACAGAAGAAAAACTTTATTCGTAACCATTTCTGAAAATGGCCTACATCTATTCAGCATCGCCATGAAAAACAAGAAGACATATTTTTTTAGCTTCCAATTTCATGACTTCTGACCAGAAAACCACCAAAAAAAAAATGAAAAACCATGTGAGCAGCCGTTAAAAAACTTTTTTTGACATTGATGTTTTCAAAGGATGATTATGATTTTGACCATTTCCCAAAATACTTAAGAAAACCTTTAATAAACAATTATAATCTGTTTTTTTTTATTCCTGGAAGCTATTGAAAAGAAAAAAACACAGCTATTTTCTTTCTATTTGATGCCCCGTGTATGTTTTTATGCAAGTTTATGCATGTTGGATTTTGAAATTGAGATTTTTGTCATTTCTTTCGTACTTCATTGTATTTCTTTTGTATTAAAAATACATTTTTAACCAATTTTTTATATTTTCTTGATACGTTCAATTGAATGAACTTTTCGAAATTTTGGCTCCTCCCTGCCAAAATTTAAAAGTTTTCAATCTTGCTGAAATCGGCCAATTTGGGGACTTTAGTTTTAGTCTTCAACTAAAATTTCTTGAAAATAATTTATAATTCTTTTGTTCCGTTTTGTGTTGGTTTTGAAACATTTTCGAATAATGGAAAGAAAAAACTACTTCCCTAAAAATTGGCGACTAATACTTCAGCATTAGCTATTTTCAAACACAGAGTATCTGATATATTTTTATCCGAGTATCTGAAAACGATTAAATGAATCAGAATAATCAATTGTTAATATTTTGTTGATTTGATAGTGTTGTGCTTCCAATAATACTTTTTCAACGGCTTAAAGACAGCTGTTCAGTTAATTTAACCCTACATGTTCTTAGTTTCAAAAATTAGAGCTTTCTCTCATTAGTAGAATGAAATTTATGCGAAATCACACCGATAAATACACGCGTCATAGCAGCAGTCCAAAGTTGAAAAAAAAATCAAAATTTGAATGCGCGCCGGATCGTGCAATGCGATCGGAATTGGCGCGAAACACAATTGTTTGAATTTGGCTACATATTGGTAATGTTCTTTGGACCACTTGGGCTCCTATTCGAGTTTTGATTTTTTGCTTAGAATTTGGATCGTGTTAACTGACAAGCTGCCTTTAAAGACATAGCCCCAGTTGATTTTTATCATTGTCGATAGTTCATGAAAATCAAACAATATTATTCGTTTTCCCAGCTTATTGACGAAAATAATGTTTTATATAAATATTCTAGTTTTTATACCTTCCAAACAAAGTTCTCAAATGTCGTTCTTTTTCCTGTCTCTGACTTTATTTTCATCGTCTCTTAATTAGTGTCTTTCCTCAATTTTTCTGTGAAATTTGAGCTTTTTCTAATTTTCAAATTTGAACACTCAAATAAAATAGGGATTTTTTTCAGGGTTGCAAAAGATCAAAAGATCTGCTTGCTAAAATTCAAAGTTGAATGAGGAAAATCAAGTCATCTTATGGAACAAATATGCAGATCCCAAGAATTGAGGTTATCTTTTTTCAAATTATTTTTTCATTGTGGTTAAAAATATTTCTAACAAGCATGATGATCATTACAAAAATCCTATAGAGAGATGAAAAACATTATTTTTGTCGAAAATCACAAATAGTCAATGTCAGAAAAAATTCTAGAGAAGAATATTGAAGTGTTCAGCTACATTTAACCAAAGTTTTGCTCAAATCTGAAATGGTTTGCATATATTTTGGCAAATTCTTTAAAATGTAAATAGCGCCCTTGAAAGAATGATCCCATTAAGTATGACATTTTAAATGTTTCATATTTTTGTCTTAACGAAAATGTACCACTTTTTTGCTTTAAAAAATGCAAATTATCAAATTAAAGTGCACGAAAAATTTCAAAAGAAAAATTGCAAAAGAAACGGTCTTGTATATGTCGATGGGAGGGTTTGACAGATAACCCACCGACTCCGGACCGATTCGAAAGAATGACAGCGAAATGGGGTTTATATACAGAGGTGTTCTCTATCGTCCTACTTCTAACTACTTGGCTGTTCGCTCAGCATTTGCGACAGTTATGTTATATTTAAATAAAGTGAGTTGATGAGTGATTTCTTGTGCATTGTAAATAATTGGGCAAAATGACGATCTCGTCTTGGTAGACCCTTGGTGAGTTAGCACAAATTGATAAAAATGATTTATTCCAACGTTTCGGCACTAAAGGCCATCATCAGGGAACAGGTTAATTACCTATAATACAGAGAAAATTATATTGTAAGAAAAAATTGTTTAAGTTTGAGATAAACCCGAAAAATGTGAAAAAACCCGAAAAATTAAATAAATTATTTACAAAAATAATAGGAGGGTATATGGAGGATTATGAGGGTGTAGACATATAGACAGAAAAGGGGGGAATGTGGAATTTTGGGAGGGTGAGAGACAAAGAAATGGTGGTAGTTCAAATTGGAGTTTCCGCCGCTCGTTAATAAGATTTCAAACATTAATCAAAATTCCCAGGTTTGCCACCAAATCAGAAAGTTCTTCTTTGGTGTTCAACGTTGGATTATTTGACTTTATATGAATCCCCTCCAATATTTTTCTCCGAGTTTTATCTCTTTCCACATCAACTACTTCTAACGTAATTTCCAAAGGTTTTCCATTATGTTTTTGGTTTGAGTGTTTTGCCCAAGTGGAAGTTTGATAGGAAGGGGTGTTTGGTTTTTCTGCTGCTCTTGCGTGTTCGTCAAACCTCTTAACTAGAGGTCGTCCGGACTCCCCAATGTAAAACTCGCCGCATCCACATGTTGATTTGTAAATTATTCCTTTTCTGTTACATCCTCCTTCTCCTATTTTTGGACATACCCGACAGCTCCTCTTCTCACACCTAACATCAAAAAGTCTATTTTTGACCAGAATATCCCGAAGTGATTTGCCTTTAAGCTCTACAACGGTAGCATCCAGTCCAACTTGACTTAACGATGTTTTAATGAGAGCAGATGCGCTATCAGAAACGAACGGAATAGGGAGAATGGGTTTCATATACTTTTCATGAGCCGATATTGGAGGTTTGAATGGGTAAGTGGATGACTTTTTAAAGTCAGCACCATAGCCATTCGAGCTCAATACCTTCTTAGCTAAATTTCTAGAATAATGTTTGTATTCAGGTGAAGATACCATGTCCGCTGTAGCCAGTGTTGTTTTGACCGTATTAACCTTTTGTTGTTTTGGGTGACACGAATCAAATCTGACCAATATGTTTTTATTGCTTGGTTTTCTGTACCATCTCGTGACGAACTTTTTTGTATCAAATCTTATTTCACAGTTAAGGAAAGGTAACCAGCCGTCGCTTGGAGATTCTCTAGTTAAACGGATGTTATCGTTTTGAGAACTCAAACTTTGGAAGACCTTATCCAAAACTTCTTGTGATTCGGCTACAATGATATAGTCGTCAATGTATCTTTGAAAAAGAATTGTAGGGAAGTTTTTGCTCGGAGTTTCAATCCTGTCCATGTACAGAACAGCGAGTACTGGTGCCAAACGACTGCCCATTGCTAGGCCTCTTTTTTGAGCGTAGTAATTACCATCAAACTGGAACAGGTTGAACTCCAAACAACTTTTGAGAAGAAACTTGATTTGATTCTTCTCGATTCCAAACCATTCAATTTCAGATTCATGCTTCTCCAGTTTGTTGACAACCGCCTCAAAAGCTGCCTTGTTATCGATATTTGTGTATAAAGATTCGACGTCGAAACTTTCGTAAACAAGGTCATCCCCGTGATTGATGTTATTCAAAGATGATAACAAATCTGAGGTGTTTTTGAGGTGGCATCCAACAAACTTAAGAAGTTGAGAGATGACCGTACATACTAACCAAGATGGTCGATCCGTGGGCCCGCCAACACCGGAAATAATGGGTCGTATTTTTACTGACTTTGGATTAGCATCTTTACCACGTTCTAGAAATTTCTTTACCACGTTCTAGAAATGTTATATTTCGAAACTTCTCCACAATGTTAAAACGATGGAGCGGATCGATATCAATAAAAATAAAAAATGTAATGTGGATAAATACGAACATTGATTAGTTGAAATAAATCGAAAAAATCTTAATAACAAATTTCTGTAAAAATTGCAAAAGAAACGGTCATGTTTATGCCGATGGGAGGGTTTGACAGATAACCCACCGACTCCGGACCGATTCGAAAGAATGACAGCGAAAAGGTGTTTATATACCCAGCTAGTTCTCAGCGTCCTACCTCTCCCCACTTTGCCATTTCGCTATCAATACTCTCTGTTTAGCAGTGTATATTAGTTTCGAAATATGACATAACTGTCGCAAATGTTGAGCGAACTGGCAAAGTGGGGAGAGGTAGGGCGCTGAGGACTAACTGGGTATATAAACCCCATTTCGCTGTCATTCTTTCGAATCGGTCCGGAGTCGGTGGGTTATCTGTCAAACCCTCCCATCGGCACAAACATGACCGTTTCTTTTGCAATTTTTACAGATAATTTTGTTATTAAATTTTTTCGATTTGTTACAACAAATCATTATTCGTATTTATCCCCATTACATTTTTTATTTTTATTGATATCGATCCGCTCCATCGTCTTAACATTGTGGAGAAGTTTCGAAATATTACATAACAATCGCAAATACTGAGCGAACAGGCCAAGTCGTTAGATGTAGGACGATAGAGAACACCTCGGTATATAAACCCCATTTCGCTGTCATTCTTTCGAATCGGTCCGGAGTCGGTGGGTTATCTGTCAAACCCTCCCATCGGCACAAACATGACCGTTTCTTTTGCATTTTCAGAGAAATTTTGTCATTAAAATTTTCGCCCTTTTTTTAGATACAGTAGTTAGACTTTCTCCCCTAAGATGGCTTAAAGGCATCTTGTCAGTTACTGTAGAAGCAAACCGATTCCAAACGCGCTCTACTGACAAACCTCGATTTTTTGGTGTGTTCCGGTGCACGGACAAAAAAAATAATTTTTAATAATTGGTCCCATAGATACCAAAAATGCATTTAAGACTAAAAAATTATATTTTCAATACGTACGGACATGGAAAAAGCCATACAAACTTGCGAAAACAGTGGTGCGCGTTTGGAATCGAATTGAACGAACAGTAATACTATTCAAATTCAAGGCAAAAAATAAAAATTCGAATGGGAGCCCAGATGGTCCAAAGAACAATACCAATATGTTACCACATTCAAATAATTGTGTTTCGCGCCAATTCCGACCGCGTTGCACGGACACCGACCGCGCCGCACGGACACGCGCGCATTCAAATTTTTATTTTTTCAACTTTGGACCGCTGCTATGACGCGTGTATTTATCGGTGTGATTTCGCATAAATTGCATTCTACTAATGAGAGTACGCTCTAATTTTTGAAACTAAAACCAGATAGGGTCAAATTAACTGAACAGCTGTCTTTAAATCCGAAAAGACGGATAAATAATTTGAATAATATTGTGCTTCTATTAAAAATAAGGGTCCTACAAGACAGTTCGGCATCAAACCACAATTACAACAATTTAGAAAAACTGAATCACCAAACGTCGCCAATCATAATTTCTATGTATTTCTCAACAATAGAATGAAACGGAAATGTTTTCATTTTTTGCTAAGAAAACTGTTCAATGATTGAAGAAAGCTAGACATATCCGCAAACGTATGTATATTATCGGAATTTCCGGTCAGCTTTCTTATTTATTTCGCTTTTGTCTTTATTTATGTTTCGTCATATTTCCAAAAACTTCAGAAAAAGTCAGAAAAATTTGTTTGATTTTACACCGGGGTTCGAACTCTTGTAAACTCTAACAAAAGGTGTTTTGCTACATGTTTTTGATAAAAGTGGACCAGTGGACAACGTTTACTTGGAAAATGCCAAAAATATTTATGTTAGCTCGTTAATTAACGTGCTGTGTTTAATTTTCTGAAAACATCCTAACAGTTATTTCGTTATAGAGCTTTCATTTGTTTTGTAGATTCATAAATGTTACCTGCGTCCAAGATATTTGAGAAAATTTACATTAATTTGAAAATCCAAATTAGATTTTTTAACGACGATCGAAACAATTTAAGACGTAGAATGAATTGCGACATTTGAAGAAAAATGGTGGTCAATTCTATCATTAAAAATGTTTCTGAATCTTATTTCATAAAACGTCATTTCATTTTTTATTTCAATTTCTGCAAAAATAAAACGAATTAGTTCATATATTCCTGATTTTATAATCTGTGAGCATTAAGAAAAGGTTTTTGATTTATAAAATCTTCTCTAAATGCAGTTCTTTCCTAATTGACCTTGTTTCTAAAAATAAAAAAAGTTTCTGACGAATTAAACTGAGGAAAATATTCTAGCTAACTTTAGAATTCAAAAGAATATTTTATGAAAATACAATTTTTTTGCACACAAAAATGTACTTCCATTGGCGATTATTTCCGGGTGCTTATAAATTATAGAAATGAGCAGAAAATTGTGAAAAAATTTCCTTTAGGTTATTCTTTTTCTTTTTGAATTAGCGAGAAAACAAAATAATGACTAAAAATAAATTCAATATGACGTTTTATGTATTTTTCAGTATTTAAGTATTTAAAATTGGAAGTCAAGTGTTATTGAGATCTATTTCAGCTTATTTTGGGATATTCTCAGAAGCTTTCCTTTCGAAGTCATTAAATCGTTAGAAATAATACAAATTCGACATTTTTTCGATTAATTGGTACCCTGCCTTTAATAAAAAAATTTTCGGACAAAATTTATTGAACTCCTTGTGGCTTCCAATTTGAACTTTTTCCCCCCAAGTTTTTTATTCATTCGAGGCATTCATTTTATTTGTCGACCACCTTCCTTTTTTTGCATTTTTTGTTGAGTTCGTTGTTGAAAAAAGAAGAAAAGGGGAGAATTCAACTAGAATAGACATTTTAAGTGCTTCGTTTTATTTAACTGGGGTAGTTTTTATCTTTTGAATTCGTTTCAATTCATTTCACATTTTCAACTTTTTTTCAGTATTATGATTTCTATTTCGTAAAGCTTTTCGAATTACTGTAATATTACAAGCACTTTTGGTACTTTCCATAACATTATATCTAAATTAGCTTTCTTCTCTGAAAATATGAAAATTCCATAAATTTATCCATATTCATAGTAGAACGTAGCTAAACAAACCTTCATATTTTTCCCGGAAATTCCTTTACATGTTCTCTGTTTCCTAAAGATTTCTTTCTCCCCATATAAATATCTATTTTCATAATTGTAGTTGTTCAAGACGATCATATATACACATATATTCTCCATTTTCATGGGAGGCGAGAAAAATAGAAAGCTCAAATTGTTTTCTCAAAGAAATCCGATTATGGCTTGAGGATGGAATTCGAGTGTATCTATTTCTCTATTTTTTAAACAATATGTGTATTTTTTGTCACTAATGACGATGAATTCATCAAATTATTTGAACATATCGTGCTTTATTTTTATTTTCAGTTTTTGAATGTCTACGGTTTATAGTTTGGTAGCTATTGTTGGAAAATAAAGTATAAAGCTCATTATTATGTCTTGAGAATGGAATCTTAGGAATGAAAAGATTTGAGAAAGTGTTATATTCATGAAAAAAATACAGTGCTTCACAAAAGTATTGCTACACCTAAAATTGCCGACCTTTTGTGGATCGGCAAAAAACCAATTTTTCACAAAAAATGATGAATTTTTTTTTTGGACTTTAGGTTTCAAAAATTATTAGTGGAAGATGATTACTAAATAAATTTTACATATTTCATCAGTTGAACACTTTTAACAAAAATTATCAGAAAACATTTTTTAGGTGAAGCAATAATTTTGTGGAGCACTGTGCAATCATAAAGATGAGGTGCCACTTTTTTCATCCGAACGATTGATAAACTGATCTTCCTGTTCAGATTTTTATTACTAATTCTATGTCCTTAATAATTAGTTTTTGATTCCAGGTTCGACGATCTTCTTCCCTTCACAACTCTTCTGATTTGACTCTTCAGCAAATTGACGACTCCAAATTATCAGAGGTAGCTAATTTTTCTGTTTTTAGAAAAAAAGATTACCAAAACGATGAATCCGGAAGCCTTTTTATATCATGATAAATTTTTTTATTTTTAGTTTGACAAATTTTTTTTGGTGTTTCGTTCGTTTCATGAGTTCTGAAAAAGGTATAAGGAGCTAAAGGCAGAGTATCACAATTTTCATAATTTCTTGTACTTATGGGTTTCTTCTAAGTTTTAAGTTTTCATTTTTGTCATAAATTAATATAAATTTTTACCAGGTTTCTGCCCTAACTCCTTCTGGAAGTGTTTATTCAATTCTATCCGCTCAACCATCTATTTCCAGTTTCTCAAACGCAATGGTCAGGTAAGACATTTAATATACAAATTTTTTTTTACTTTTTCTATCCAATTCTCACAAGTTTTTCAGATATCGTTTCTGTTTCGGAACATGCCGATTACGAGTCGGTGCATGTATCATTGGAATCGCTTGTATTATTATTTCTATTCTTTCACTCTGTTCCCTGCTCTCAATTTCAACGAATCTCTCATCAGAATCTCAATCATTTTTGACACCGCCGATTATTCTCTCATTGATCCAATTCGCAACTTCGATGATTATGATAGTTGCAGTTTTGACAAGTTTTCATATACTCATATTGCCATTTATGTTGACTTGTGTAAGTTTATTTTCAAATTGGATATTTGATAACATGAAACACATTTTTGAACCTATTTCTTCAATAGCATCTTGGTGGAGAAAAAATTGTAAGATCATATTTGTATTGCCTCAAAGATGCTCCAAATGTTTTCTTAACAGTTGTGGGTTCTCTGGCTTTTTGCACACCATGTGAGCAGTAAAATGTGCTTCTAAAAATGACAGTTTGAAACTTAGGTTAAAATCCTGTTAGAACTTTAAATGAAATTTAGCTTACCTGAAAATTACAGATTTACAGCAGAGGTCCAAAGTTTTGAAATTAGAAAACAACCAATTTTTTTAAAAATAATGAGTACTGGATCACTATCTTTAAGCCAAAATTATAAAATCTACCAACTAAAAACCAATGAAAACAATTCTCAGATCCTAAACCTCCTCGGCTTGATCGTTTTCTGCTCATGGGCAGTGGTCAGTCGATCATCTCTTCCAACCGCCGCTCTTCCATTAATTCTCGCTTCTTCAACCGGCGCAGGTCTTCTATATTTATGGTTTTTGACAATTGTCTCAATGACATTTGTCCTTATTCGAGACAAGAAAATTATGGGGTAAGTGAAAGCTTTCTGATGAGAAAAAAAAAGAAGGAATGGAGAATTTAATCCAATCATTGAGGGCTGTTGTTTTTTTCCAGTTACGACAATGAATGTGACATTGAAAATCGACAATTGGATCGAGCAAGCAGTTCAGTTGTATGATGTTCGAATTCATCGATGATCAGTAGATAACATGTACATTTCAGATTGTTTTCCGGGTTTTTTTTTTGAAATTTAACAAAATATTATAATATCAGGAGTATTTTTTTGAATTTTTTTCTTAAAAAATATAATTTTTTTGAATTTCTCACATGGTCTCTATTCTTCATTAAAATAAGAAGTTTTAAATAAGGAAAAATACATAATTTACGGATGATATTAATTTTTAAGTTTTATAATACTTTTTTATAATAAAACGATTGAAAGTTTCTTACAATGTTAAAATTATAATGAAAACTTCAAGTTTATCTAAAAATCAATAAAATGGAACTCGGCGAAAATCTTTAATTTTTTAACCTATTCCTGAACTTCAACTGGTTTTAAAAATGCTGGTGTTTTTAAACTTTATAAAATATTTTAAAGACAGTGTATCCTTTTTATTATAGTATTATTTTGAATGCCAATCTAATAGCTCCCGAACACATTTCTGTTTTTAAACATATTGTGTAGCCCGTGTGGTTCAACATATATCCCATTTAACTATTTATTTCCTAGTTGCCAATTCATCATTGGAACGTCCATCCACAACAGAAGAATATAACACAACTGCGCCTGCGCGAAGAAAAGATGGGAGGCAAGAAGCATCATTCGGTTGTATGCGTCTCCCATAAGTACTTTATATTTATGTGTGGCGTTGAATGGTTAAAGGATGAATGTTGTTGTGAAGTGCAATCGAGCTTCATCTTCTTCCTAGAGCCGTGGTGCCGGTTCTTCTGTTTTATCTCCGATGGATCTCTTTCCCTCTTCTTTTTTGCCTCAACAGCAACACTTGATTATTTCATTTTTCCACTTCTTTTAAAAGTTTTAAAAATACTTTTTCATTTGTTTGAAACAATTGCTCGTAGAATAGAATGTGGCAAAGGAAACAGCTTAATTCTCTCTAGAACTATTGTTTTTTAATTGTTTTTAAAAATTTTTGAAATATGGGGATTTCATTCTTTAATGAAAAAAAAATATTTCAAAATAATTGGTTACACGACGAAAAAAAATTCTGAGAAATCTAAAATTGTGCAAAAATTCAATACAAAAATCGAAAATGCTTTGAATTCATTTTGAATTCTGTTTCAGATGGACTGTATTCTTAATTTACTCACAATTGTCACTATTTCTCGTTGATTCCTTGATGCCATTATGGATTTTTGTCTTTCAACCAATCTTAGATTCTGATTTCTTCTCACAGTATCTCTCAATCTCATCTGTCAGCGAATAGTTCTGTTTTCTTTCGTTCGTCCTTCATCTTTCTTTTTTTTTTCGTTCTCAAATATTTTTCTAACTGAGAGTTTCAAATGTCAACTTTTTCGCAAATTGTGTAAGAACAGCTCTGAGCAGTTTTTCGCTGTTTTACTTACCACAATCATTGGGACAGATGTATCAACGGAGAACATGAATACTACTACATCTGCATTCATCTTTCCTTCTCGTCCTCCTTTTTCGCAATATTTTTTTCTTCTGATGAGCCTAGCCAATTTATATAAAAATGTGTGGTCAGCTCGGGGCAGCTTTATAAGTGTTTTTACTATTTTTTTTTCGTCGTTTTTGTGAAGCAAAAAATGAACAGATAATTGACTGAAGGGGGCATTCTAGTGATTTATTATCACAGTCATTTTTCATAAGTGATCTCATTACACACTAATAATATCTGTTTCGTTTATCACTACAGCAATGTTCATTTTCTTTTAGATTTCTACTTAAAATTTTTTGAAAAAAATAATACAAATAAAACCATTACTTCGAAATTTGAATTACCGCAATTTTAATTGTGTGCAATTTTGCGTAAAGTGTCAACACACGTGTTGCAGATATTGCCCGTTTTTAGAGGGTAGGACAATTCATTAGAAAACTAAAATATTATACGACAAAAATATTTTCGACAATTTCCTAAGAAAACAAAAATATTAGATGACAATTTCATTAGCGACTAATTCATTGGAAAACCATTTCCTTAGAAAATCGCATTGGAGCGCGTTTGCTGGAGGGTAGTCCTTGTGTTTGTAGCGTTTCAAGACGCTAACGATATTTAAGGCGCATGCGCCTTGAAATGTCTGCGTCTCTCTACGTCACGTTGGTTGCCGGCCCTGATCGTTGAGAGACGCAGACATTTCAAGGCGCATGCGCCTTAAATATCGTTAGCGTCTTGAAACGCTACACACACAAGGACTACCCTCCAGCAAACGCGCTCCAATGCGATTTTCTAAGGAAATGGTTTTCCAATGAATTAGTCGCTAATGAAATTGTCATCTAATATTTTTGTTTTCTTAGGAAATTGTCGAAAATATTTTTGTCGTATAATATTTTAGTTTTCTAATGAATTGTCCTACCCTCCGTTTTTAATTTTTTTTTTCATCTAAAATTTTCCTTTTTTTCCCAAAAAATCTTTTCCATTTTTCCCAATTTGTGCCCTTGAAAAAATTCCCCATTTGCCGCAAAAAGAGCTTTCCCCTTTTTTTCTAAAAGAAAATTTCTTCGCAGATATAGCTTTTCTTCTCATTTGAGCGTGTTCTTTTGATAAAACGTAAATATGTAGGGCTCGCACTGAAATATTGATCACTTTACTATTAAGTATTCTTTCTTATGTCCTGTTTCGAAAGGTTCAAAAAAAAAATAAACATACGAATGAAAAAATAATCATGTCAACTCTCAGTATTTCGATTTTTCTTTGAACTGGCTTGAACTGCTCGATTATTTTTTAAAGATTCTGAAGAAAGTCATAGCTTTTCCTGATAAAATTTAAACAGAAAGCTTCTGTGCTACACCTGTTTAGCAAAAATACCACGGAAGCAATGTTTATATTTGAGAGACTGATGCGCACACTTTTCCGATGTGTTTGCATGCATCTCTAGCCCCTCTCCATGTTCCCTTTGTTCTGTGCAAAAGCAGTGTCCTTGCCTTTTTTGGCACATTGTTGCATTTATTCCACCGTTTTTCCGTTCTTTTTATTAATTTTTAACAGTCTTAATTAGTTTTTTCAGATGCTTGAATATTATTCTGAAAATTTAAGCACTGACAAAATTTTATGAAAGTGTTAATCTTCTTGTTTTCAACTCTTGTGATTGACATTTTATCAGTTAAAACTATACAATTTGCAGACATAAACTCCATAATAATTTAGTATTAAAAATCAATTACATATAAGTGACTTTTCCATTTATTTGTTTCTCTCTTTTTTTGGTAGTTTATGTCTTTTTAGTGTTTCCCTCGCGGTATGAAGTATTGGCCGTCCTTGACACTGCTAGTCTCTTTTTTTCGTTACTGGTCCATAGAATCACCAATTCCTTTTTAAACAACATTTGCTTTGCTATCAATTTTTATGTAATATTCCATTGATCAAAAATATATTAAAAATTACAATAGACTCATCAATAATAAATATCAAATATCAAAGAACTTTTATTGGCCCCTTCGTTTTTTTTCGACCCCCGCAGAGAAAGCCGTAAAAATATTTTTTTGCCATTATTATGATTCTCCTTAACCAAACAATTATATTGCCTATTTTCTATTCGAAAAAGAGCATTATAAGGGTTGCTTTTTTGGTTATGTCACATTTTCACGAAATAGTTTTGTGCAAATTCTATGGCCAATAAAAATATCGTACCTTGGTCATAATCGGAATACATAGATATATCATTTTACTGCCCGAAAAATCGTTGACAGTTTTGAGATTTTGTTTATTTATTTTGATTATTGGCAAAAGTTTTACCGTAGTTCCTGTTTTATGTATAGGGGCGACGAAAAGAGTAGGTTTTCTTTGAAAGAATAAAAAATGTTCTGTATTGACATTCGTTTCTAGTTTGATGTTCTTTAAAATTTTAATTTTGTTGGAATATTGAAAACATGTGAGCGTTGGTAAATATCGAAATTCTGTAAATTTTGCGGCAGTGTTCGGAGTTCATAAAATTGTTTTTATTTTTAGCTACAAATATTTTTCTTAATCATTTTTTACTTGCTACGTGTTTTTTAAAACTTCCTATGCACTGGTGAAATTTTAGAAGATCGATTTCATGGGTTTTCTACAGCTTGTTCACACATGTTTTCAAAAAAAATCGAACAAAAACGATCATGAGCATTTTTTCAGCGTTCATAAACTTTTAGACTTCTTTTGCTATTGAGTTTTAATGTAATAACTATCAAACGTATACATTTCTCGATCCTCAAAGTTTGCACACACCAAAATAGGTAATTATTTGTTTTGGCGATCAGGAAGGGGAACGAGTCGAACCTTCTTCGAAAAACTGTCAATTCTTTTCAACAGATCATCATGATTATTCAGTTTGCTCACTTCTCTCACAACTAAACGTCATATTCATTAAGTTGACACAAATCGTAGGTTGAATAAATCGACTAGTTGGAAGAACTTCTTGCACCTTCAGGAGGGCCCCCCCGATATTTATTATTATATTATACAACACAATCTGATAAGCAAATAAGAAAAATCATCAAATGTGTGCTTTTTGCATGGAAGAAACGGGAAAGGGTGTGTTCCTATAGTTCCGAAGCCCTGCTACTCGATTTTTCATACAATTTTTTTATTGCGACATTAATCTCCTTTTTCCTTTTATTTGATTGGTTTCGTTATTCGACTGTAATTGTTTGTAATTAAAATTATTATAACCGTTTTGCAGGTAGTACGAAGTAAACCTGGAAGATCATAAAAATGGCGAAAGTTGCTTCGGCTTCTGGAGCTGAAGAAGCTTTGGCAACATTGGATAATGCACCGGCTAGGAAGGTTTATTGTTCAATTCCATTTTTGATTTAAAATTGTGTTTTGCAGAGTATACGAAAGCCAGAAGCCTTCGTGATGTCGGGAGATGTCTTAATTTCTCTTAATCGAAATGTGTCCAGCACTTATGCGAAGGTTTGTATTTAGACCTTTCTGATTTTTTTGTAATTTTTAAAAAAGATCTAACTGTGATTACTACTTGAAATATATTGGTTGTAAGTATTGTTTATCATAATTTGTTGAATAATTCTTTTTCGTAATTTTTCTCTAATTTAAAATAAAACCCAAATGGTTTAGTTTATTTTGGCTTTTGAACCTAATCATTAAAAAAACGTGATTGCAGCTTCTCGGCGACCAATTGCCTCCAAACACTGAGATTCACTCGAGTACACCACCTCAACAGTTGTCTAGGACTTCCGCCTCTGCAGGTGTCGCATTTCCATCGATGAATAGATCATCATCGAAAAAACTATCAAGATTACCAGTGTCCACAAGTCAGCCGGACGGTGTTCGAAGAGTGGTTAGTTTTTATTGTTTTTATTTACTCGAATTTTACAATTTTTACAAAAAATACGCTTTTTTCAAATAAAAATGTTCAGCAAGATCGATCGTCTGAATCGCCGTCAGCAATCAGAATGCATAAACCAGCGCCGATTGAGAAGCCAGAAGAAGACATTGAAATCGATGGAAATGGTGACAATGAAATGCATAATTTGATTACGACCGATGAGCTGATGAGAAATGAGGAAAAAGAAAACGAAGAGATGAAAAATATCAATCCAACGGTGGCAGAAAATGAACAATTGATAGGTTGGTTTCTTTTTTTTTCGCGTTTTTTCATCTCTTATCCTGTGGCATATGGTTCTAATTGGTTGAAAAATAAATAAAAAACGTGCCGTTTTATTTTTCGAATGATTAGCGCAAATTTCGCGAGTGCCGCTGCTTTGGAATAGTGTTTTTCAAGCTTAAATTTTCAAATGCTTATTTCAACATTAAACTTTCTAGAAAAATGATTTGATGGTTTTGTTTGAAAAATAAAACGCAAAAGTTAATTCAACAATGTTCAAACATGAGTATAAAACAATTCTTACAATGTCCAAGTCTATACATTGAAAATGTTTGTACTATACATATATTTTCTAGACCACTATTCTCTTTCAATACTTTTCGTGTTAACTGTCTCGCTTTCCCACATTTTCTATTGCTGCCTGTTACGCATTCGTGTTTTTTTTTTAAATGAGTAATACCTATTTTCATTCTTTGACATATTTTTGAACCAAAGAAATTAAAAAATAAAGGTTTTTGAAATTTCACTCAGTTTCTACATAATTATTCATAATTTCAGGAATGGAAGGTAATATGAATTCTCCGAATGAAGAAATTGTCAACAAAAGTCTTCGAAGTGCAATGTTTGCAATGCCGGCTGGTAGTTCTTCGTTTTATTCGTCACCGCAAATCAATGATTCAAAAAGTTATGATCATGGAGGTGAGGGTTTTTTTTAAAAAAATATATATGTTGGAATCATCGATTTCTTGAACAAGTTAATTTCTTCATTTTTTTCAAAGATGCTGGTCGAAATTTAAAAAAAAATTAAAAATTCAATTTTTTGAATATTGCAAAATTCATAGATTCACCATCTTCACCAGTTTATGATGATGTTGACGAATGCGATTATTCAAGAAGTCCCAATCAAGATTCGAAGATTTCAGCCAACAACATCAGCGGAAGAAGCGAAACTATTGAAAATGGAAATATGAGCAATTTGGTTAGTTTTTCAATGAAATTTATTTTATAAAAATTTTAAATTTTATAGAAAAATGGTACTCCTACAAAACGGTCGGTCGTTACAATTGATGCATCTCATTCTCCTTATGAACCTGATGATTTGAGCACTGCTTATTTCACAACTTGTGAAACTCCAATTAGATCAGTGCCGCCATTAAGAAAGCAAGTGTTAAAGAATCAGAATACTGCTGGAACGAGTAGCACAGCGAGTAATAGTCCATCGCTTCATGCTGACAGTGAGTTTCCTTTCTGATTATTTTTTTCATTCGCACGTTTTTCAGATCGTAATGAATCAATCCGCTCTGATAGTAATGTGGTTTTCCCAACAAGTAACGTTGCGAGCACTTCGAATAATACGGTCAATTCAATCGGACAGAATGGTTCCATTTATGAAGCAAATGCAGCTCATTTGGCTAGGAAATTATACGAATTGAAAGGATGCACACCTGTTGATGTGGCCGATAAGCTCAATGAGCAGTAAGATATAGTCGAGAAATTATCAAAATGAGTTTTAATTTTTTTCAGGAGTGAATCAGCGTTCCTTGTTCTCGTTAAATATTTGGAGATTTTCCAATTTTCTACAACACGAATTGATGCGGCGTTGAGAGAATTTTTGAGCAGGTATGTCAGTGGATTTAGTTTTGCACTGAATTCATTTTTTCAGAGTTGAACTTCGGGGAGAATCGTCGCAAAGAGAACGGTTGCTTCGTGTTTTCTCGGCAAGATATTTGGAATGCAACCCATCGATTTTTGAAAGCCTTGATGATGTTCACACACTTACTTGCGCTCTTCTTCTCTTGAATTCTGATCTTCACGGGCCGAATAATGGAAAGAAAATGAGCGCAAGAGATTTTATAACGAATATTGGGCATACTGGATGCACTTTCAAACGAGAAGTGCTCAAAACTTTGTACCAGAGTATTAAAGATAATGCAATTTCTTTGCAACAGTGAGTTTCTTGGAAATTGGACCGTTTGTTTTTACGAAATGACGTCATTACAGAGGCTCGACAAAAACATCGACAAGAACCGGATCAATTTCATCAAGACAGAATCAACAATGTTTGTATGAGGTTGATCCAAATTCAGTTGTTGAATACTATAGTGGATTCTTGATGAGAAAGTATGTACGAGAAGCAGATGGAGCAAAAAGTGAGTGATTTTTCACATTTTAGTCGATACATATATCGAAATTTAGCACCATTTGGTCGTCGAAGCTGGAAAATGGTTTATGCTCGATTACGTGGACTTGTTCTATACTTTGATAGTGATGAGATTCCAAAGGCAACAAGTCGATATGCATCATTGGAAAATGCTGTTTCATTGCATCATTCACTTGCCGAACCAGCAGCGGATTATAAAAAGAAAAGCTTTGTTATTAGAGTTCGTATTGCTCACGGTGGAGAAATTTTGTTCCAAACTGGGTAATCGAAAAAAAAGGCGTTTTCTTTATTATGTGAATGATTTTTAGCAATGAACGCGATATGAATGAATGGTGTGCGAAGATCAACTTTGTCGCCGCTGCATTTTCATCACCGACTCTTCCGTTACCAGTTACTTCAAAACCGGAATCTGCTCCAATGCCACGATTGCCAAGAATTCCGTGTCTAGCACCGATTGGAAGACAAATAATGTCACATGAGGCAAGAATGAAAGAATTGAATTCCATGATTGATACAGTAGCGGCCACTGTATATCCGGAGAGACCGCAACAGCAAATATTGGATCGATTGGTTCTGTTACATTTTGAGGTGAGTTTTTGACTTTAGTGGTTGCTTTCAATGATGTATAGAAAATGTTTATCATTTCGACTATGTTTTCAGAAGCGTCGATATGTAGCCTACATCAATATCCTTTCGAAACATAGCGAAGAATATCGAAAAACTTCTTCAGCAACTGTGAACACGATCTCTTCACCTAAAAAATCGCACAAAACATCGTCGATTCCAATTTGTGAGGATCGAATGAGCTACACAGACGCTGTCAATGGATGCAATTAAATCTTCCGTTATATGGAAGAGTACTTTTGTTTTGTTCCATCTGTGAATAATTTGTTTTCTGAATGTGTGATTATACGGTGTCCTCCCTTTTAATATTAAATTTTAACAGTGTTTTAAACACTACGAACGTCGTTTTATTAACCCGTGAAAAGTCCAGAATAGCAGCCTTTAGCGAATTAACACCTTTATTTTTATTGTGTTTTCTTCGATTTTCTTGTAATAACTCTATTGTCAAGTACTGGTATACGATTTTCTTCGTAAAATTTTGTAAAAATGAAACGAAATGAAATTTCAAAATTTAGAAATTAACAACTGTGATATTTACCTAAAAACATAACTATTTACACCAAATGGATAATATGCGGGAAGAGCTCAATAAGAAAGAAAATGTGAAATGATTATTTTTTCTCGGTCATTTGTTTTTGCGTCAGTTTGAAATAAGCACCTTTTTTAGACATCAGCTGTTGATGGTTGCCTGAAAATAAAATGTTATAAAATTGAATTTTTTGGAAAAGTGACACCTTGTCTTTAAGGGGTCATATTCATAAAATTACAAGAAAATGTTGAAAATCTCACCTTGTTCAATAATAGTTCCATTTGTAACAACTGCAATAGAATCAGCATTCATAACAGTATTCAAACGATGTGCAATAACAATACAAGTTCTTCCTTCTCTTGCTCTATCCAATGCATCTTGCACAATTTTCTCAGATTCGGTATCTAATGCACTAGTTGCTTCATCAAGAAGCAAAATCTTCGGATTTCTGACGAGAGCTCGAGCAATTGCAATTCTTTGTTTTTGGCCACCAGACAATTGGGTTCCGCGATCACCAACACGTGTTTCATAACCGGATGGAAGGTCCGCAATGAAATTATGAATATTGGCGAGTTTTGCAGCATCTTGGACTTGTTGCATGCTTACAGTTCCTTCTTTCAATCCATACACTATATTTTCAGCAATTGAGCAGTCGAAAAGTGTCGGCTCTTGGGAAACGATTGCAATTTGAGAGCGAACATTTTCCGGGTTTAGATTTTTGATTTCAGTTCCATCAATGAACTGAAAATCAGATAATCTTGAATTGATCGGAAATTATAAACTCACGATTTCTCCTTTCGCACTATCATAAAATCGTTCGATCAAAGCAACAACTGTTGATTTTCCGCATCCCGATGGTCCGACTAATGCCAATGTTTGCCCCGGTTCAACGGAGAATGTCAAACCTTTCAGAATCTCGATTTCTGGTCTTTCCGGATACGCGAAACGAACATTTTTGAATACAACATTTCCGGACACTTTTTTCTTTTCGCCGTCTGGTGATAAACTATCGATTTGCGAACGTTGTCGAAGCATGCCGAAGATGATTCCGCCGGCGAATGTTGCTTTTGCATATTCGGGGAAATAAGAGGTCGCGAATCCTAGGGTTGACGTTGAAATTGTGATGGCGTACATTACTCTCAAAACACGCATTGGTTGCATTGTTGGTGGATTGGTGAGGATCAGTGCAAGACCCATTCGGTATGCACAAGTGTTCAGAAGATATAATACACAGCAAGCCACTCTGAAATTCTAATTGAACTTTGATAATTTAATTAAAAATAATTAGTTTCCTCATATTTTGGTCCTTTTAAAGACAAGGTGCTACAAAAATCAGGACCCTGGGTAATGTCTAATGTGATTCAAAAGTAAGAAAACGTCCTAGTTTTAGCATTGGTGACCAAAAATATGAACATCTGGAAAGAGACACAGTCTTAAAGGAGGATTTTATGGATCTAATAAATGTACCTTAAATGAAAATAGACTTCATTCTCATTCCAAATCTGTTTTTAAAATTTTCTAAAATCTCCTAGAAGCCAAGAAAACGCGTCTCAAAACAATGGCCTAGAAAAAGTTTCCACCTAGCCTAACTTTTCCTATGAGCTTTTTTCGTGAATAAATATTTATGCTGAATGTCCTTTTTATGTTTTTTTCATCTTAATTTATGCTTTTTAATAATTTTTTTGGATTTTTCATGCCCGCGGACTCGTTTTCGCTGGTGGCCCCTTTTCTAGGCCATTGTTTTGAAGCTCGTTTTCTCGGCTTCTAGGTGGTTTTAGAAAATTTTAAAAACAGATTTGGAATGAGAATGAAGTCTATTTTCATTTAAGATGCATTCATTAGCTCCGTAAAGTCTTCCTTTAAACAAAAAGAAAAGAATAACCATATCAGTTTTAGTTAGTCAAACGTTAGTTTTCTTTATAAAATGTACTAAAAGTTAAATCCCTTCAAAACCAATCTAAATCGATAATATTTTCATCATATTTCCTATCTGCTTACCCATATGATACTCCTTGAACAAATGCATCTCTAATTGCTTCCTTATGCGGTAGATCAAGCTTCTCGCAAAACCTTGTATGAAATGCTTCCTCTTTTGCCAACGCTTGCACGGTTCTTACATTCTCAATTGCTTCAATAGCAATTTTACCAGAGTCTGCAAATTCTGAAGCGCTTTTGACATTTGTTCCAGTAAAACGACGTCCTCGTAGATATTGGCCAAAACCAACCACTGGTAGGATTGCAACGATTAGAAGAGCCATTTGCCATCCGTAATAAAATGCAAGTGCAATACCGGCAACCATTGAGACAATTGTTGTAATAACAGTTGAGAATCGGAAATCGATTGCCTGAAAACTTCACCTGAATTATAGTATGAAAATGTTTGGGATACCGTTCGAAGATTTGGAACATCAGTCGCCAATCTAGTGCAGATTTTACCAGCTGCATTCATAGGAGAATCGAAGAAACCAATATGCTGGGAAAGGATATTTTCGAATAGCTTGTTTCTCAGGTCCATTGTCAGATTTTCGGAGGCGATTCCCATAAAAAATGTCATGCAAAACGAGGCGATTCCTTGAGCAGCTGCCAGAGCAAGGAACATTAGAGCCCAGAAGTGTCCTTCGCTCAGAATGTTGTCCGGATTACCGGTGAAGACCTGCAATTTTTAGAGCTATGTTTATTCTCGGCGGAGTATTGGATGCTCATGCAACTGATGATCTATATCGATACATTATTCGATTTGCAACAGCTCATTTCAGCGATAACGAAAAACATAAATCGTTCAAACAAAAGCTACAATACATTGCGGGAGTTCCCGGCCAAACATCCGGCAAACCTTGAAAAAGTCTTACGTTAATAAATGATGTGAAAAAAACAGAATAAGTTGGATAAATAATTCCACCAAAGATAGCTGCACTCAATCCAACTACCAAGTAGATCGTATGGGGTCTAGCATAATATAAGATTTCCAGAATATTAGTTTTCTTTGCATTATTTTCAGCAAGTTCATCTTTCAGTCGAGTCAACGCGTCTTTTCCAATTCTTTCCTCTTTTTCAGGTACTGCTTCTCCAATGGTTCCAGCCATTGAAGCCATTGTTGCTGATCTCATTCTAGAGGTGAAATCATCTACCTGTAGAATATTAATTAATTTAAGAGTTTTCGATTCTTATTTCTTTATTTCACCTCTGAAATTTGTCTTGAAACATCTCGATGATTACTAGTTTGACGTTGGACACTGTTTTCTCTTGACAATTTATCTTAAAAACAAAGTAAGGGCAATAATTTTGCTTGTGAGGCTGAAGAGCATTTTGTGTGCTCCAGTGTGATTCTTACCTCCCGCACCGTCTACTGCATCGGTGAAAGTTTGGGCTGATACCAAATCATAATAAAGTCCATTTTGTGCCATTAGCGTTCGATGGTCTCCAACTTCGACAACTTGTCCATTTTTACAAGAAATGATTAGATCAGCATTGCGAATTGTTGAAAGTCGATGAGCGATAATGATAGTTGTTCGTCCTTTTGCTGCTTTATCCAATGCTTCTTGAACAATTCCTTCACTTTCAGCGTCAAGTGCACTAGTTGCTTCGTCAAGAAGCAAAATCTTCGGATTTCTGACAAGAGCTCGAGCGATTGCAATTCTTTGTTTTTGGCCACCAGATAATTGTGTACCGCGATCTCCAACAAGTGTATTGTATCCCTGAAATTCTTCTGATTTTGAAAACAATTTCTAATTTTATTCATAAATACATTTGGCAGAGTTTTTATGAATTTCTCTGCATTGGCCATCCGACAAGCGGCAATCATTTCTTCTTTACTGACGTCAGCATTGCCTAACTGAAAAGTAGAATTGTTTAGACTGTTTAAATTTATATTATTTTTATAATACTTTAATATTATCTTCAATCGAGCAATTGAAAAGTGTTGGTTCTTGTGAAACTACAGCAACATGAGTTCTCAAAAACGCCAAATTAATCTCGCGAATATCAACTCCATCTAGTTTGATAGAACCCTTCAGAACATCATAATATCTCAATAACAAACTGATAATTGTTGATTTTCCACATCCTGAGGATCCAACCAGTGCAACAGTTTGTCCGGCATTCACTCGAAGGCTCATTCCTTTCAAAATTGGTACATCGGGACGAGATGGATAGGTGAAATGAACATCTTCAACAGAAATATCTCCTTTTATTTTCATATCTTGCCGTCCTTCGTTTGATGAAGAATCAATAACTGGTGTCTGAAAGATTGAACATTCTATTGGTTATGATCCACTGAAAAAATTACTCTATCCAACACTTCATAAATACTTGAAGCCGCTCCTTGAGCCGTTCCCAAAATTGCCAATTGAGGTCCTGCAAGCCCCAAAGCCATTGACCCCATCATGACAGAAGAGAAAGTCTGAAAATTGTTGTATTTCTAAGTTTTGGTAATTATGAATACTGTAAGCATGTCTCCAACTGCTAATGAACCATCATGAACCCATCCAACACCGATGTAGAAGGCTAGAGCAAATGATACAAAATTAGTGGCTTGCATTGCTCCAAATGAGATCCCCAGAAATAGACCTTTGAGGACTCCTGCTTTTCGAGCTTCGTTGACAGCTTCCGCGTATCTGAAGAACGGTGGTTAGAGAAGTATGTAGTCGCGAAGCATAAATAAGCTGGTAAATCTTCAAAAAATGTCTACCTTTTCAATTCATGCCTCAATCCATTCAGTGACACTACTGTTCTAACACTAGAAATAGTTTCTTCCACAACTTTTCCAGCTTTTGCATATTTTGTCGATTCTCTCATTGCGAATGTAGACATTGACTGAAAATCTACTTTAATAACAACTCTTAAAACCAACAAATTACTTTTGCGATCGCAAATCCGCATGCAACTTGAACTGGAGTCATCGCCAACATAACCAATGTCAACTTCCAACTATGTGTGAATGCGACAACAAAACCAGTGACAAACTGACTTAAATACTGAAAACCCATTCCAACTTTGTCACCTGTTCCTTCTTTAACTCTTTCCAAATTACTGAAAAAAAAACATATGATTTCTAGAAATGATTTCCTATTCCTACTCAAAAAGTTTTGTTGCCAATGTTCCAGAATGATTTGTATCAAACCATCCAATATCTTGTTTCAAAATTGATCTCACAAATTCTCTTCTCATGCGATTATTCATTTTTTCACAAACGTATAGGAAACAAGTGACTGTAATTTGTCCAGCCGCCCACATTCCAACTGTCATTGCTGCATAATCCCAAACAATTGTCATAACATCATTTGTGAAATCAGTTCGTGTATAGTTCAAGCCAGGTGCGACTTAATTAATCATATTGATCTATAACATACATTTCTCGTTTTACTTACTTTGTGTCGAGTTCAAATTAATTGCAACTTGTTCGTTCACAAAAGCCTGGGTAGCTTTTCCCTATAATTATTCAAAAAATTTCAAACCAGCCCTTTAATATTTAGTTTGGTTTACTTGAAGTATTGACATCAATGGAAGACCTGCTCCTGTTACAACTGCTACTATAACACCAGTAAGGAGCAATATCCTTTCGAAAATTGTGCTGTATCGAAACTGAAATTTTGGTAAATTACACATATATATATATATGTTTTACATTTTTGATGCGATTATAACTGTTCTTTTTGATCTTGGTGGTTTTCTTATCTTTTAAAGTTTTTTAAAATCATTAAATTTTCGGCCCAAAGTCATCCCATGCTAAAGAGAGGGTGCCAATCAGGGATGGACGGGAAAGTGAGTCCGGAAAAATTTTCGGGAAACAAATTTCCCGCTCAAAAATCTGGGAAAAATCGGGAAATTCGAAAATTCAACTCCAAATACTGGATTTATCCTGATTTTATCGATTTTCCTTGATTTTCAGAGTTAATAAACATACAACGATAAAAACTAAAGAATAAAACAGGAATCAACGCAAGATTTTGAATCAAAAAAACTTTTTTCAGAATCTAAAAATTGTATGTTTTCTTATTTGAGACTTCTGAAGACATATTAAGTAGCTTGATCTTTTCAATTTTTTTTTATTTTCTTGATGTTTTTCAATTTTTTCTATTAAAAACATTTAATTTTCACGAAAATTTTCGGGAAATTGAAATTACCCGGCTGGGCACCGGGAAAACCGGGAAATTTCCTGGTCCCGGGAAAATTCCACACATCCGTGATGCCAATTGAAAAAATATAATTTTTTTTAGATGAAAACTAGGCTTTTAAAAAAAATTAATTTTCATATAAATAAAATATAAATTGAGATCTGAAATGTTTCCTTCGAAAATGTCGATGTGGAATCTTCATAAACATTTCAGAATTTTACAATTTGAAAACAATTATATGGTTCTACTTGAGCTAGTTTAAATTGTTTCGAGCTCTTCAACATTATTCAGAAAAGATAAATGTTCGAAAGTATGAGTTTACGAACAATAAAATAATGAAAATACTTTTTGAAAAATTCTAAAATTTCCATCCTGAACTCACCAGTTGTAAAACCGAAACTTTGTTGATAACTTGTTCCTTCGCATCCCTAGTGTTCACAATTTCATTGCCACTGAAAAAAGTGTGTTTCTTTCTATTTTCAATCAAAATTATGATTTAAAAAATACCCACTTTTCTTCAAATTCTTCAACAGTTTTCAATGCATTTTTGACAACATCTTCCGGCGCCAAACTGAACGAATCCAATGTCCGAAGACTTTGCCTCGTTACTCCATTCCGCAGCATTACTGCGTCTGGAAAATCAAAAGAAAATGAGTTTTTCCCGATCAAATAAAACGATTCACAACGATTTTGTGACACTTCTTCATCTTATCAAAGAATTTGTATGACTTGTGCACCGAACCAAAAAAATGAAACAATTGTCAGTTTTATGGGAATAGAGCGAAAAAATGATAATGGAAAAAAAATGTAGAAAAGCTTTTAAAAGAAAGTGGGAGTAAAAATAGTCTCTTGATAATTTATGACGATTTTGACCACTTTTACAGAAATAGCAACCTAGGATTTTTTTTTCGATAATACCGGACAAGGTTTTAGGAGGTTAAAATATGACAAAGTAAACTGATAAGAAAGAGAAAAATGTTAATTTTAACCGTGATGAGGTTCATGACACAATATCGGTTTCAATCTGAAATGAAATAATTCCGAGTGCTCCCCAAGTGCTCCCCAAAACATTATGTAAATAAATAAACCAATATTCAGTACGGTTTATTGATTCTTTTGATTTTTTATTTATCCTTCCAATAAAGCCCCGTAGATGGTCAGGCATTGAATGCCGACTAATAACGAGAACATAACCAATGTGAACTCTGGGAATTTTTTCAACCAAATTTAATCTGAGTCAAAATTAAGACCTCCATGACCCGTTACCATTTTGAAAAGCGAATTCGGACACTCTTTTCGTTTCAAGAAAGCGTTTAAAATTAAAAAAAAAAAGAAATTTTCTAATCTTCGCACATCGACAATTAAAGATTCCAGTATGTATTCATCCTTATCCCGTTAATATGAGACCATGGAACATTTAAAGTTATTATTTTCTCACATAAAACTAAAACTAGTGAATTCAATTGTATAGCACATATACAGTTAAAAAAATGAAAATTTCATTGTGTATTAAAACTTGTCAGTTAACACGATCCAAATTTAATACTAAAAATCCAAATTCGAATGGGAGTAGTCGAATAAACAATAACACTAAGTATGTAGCCACATTCAAATAATTGTGTTTCGCGCCAACTCCGACCGCGTTGCACGATCCACGACCGCGTCGCACGATCCGGTGCGCATTCAAATTATGATTTTTGCTATTTTGGACCCCTGCGAAAGCTCCGATTTTTGAAATTGAAAACAAGTAGGGTAAAATTAACTGATACACTGTCTTTAACAATGTTATGTGAAAAATAGGATAAAATGATATCCAGTCTATCCTATTTCTTGTTTCAGAAATTCCACTGGAAGCTGAAAATAATCTCAGGAATTTTTGAAAAATTTTATGTCATAAAACATAGAAAAAGTTGTAAATGACACTTATCAAACAAAGAATCGAGGTTTAAATTTTTTCTATGCGATAAAGAAAAATGAGATGACGGAGTTTTTTTAGTTTTCGAGAACGGAGAAAAAACAAGCACAAATGTGATGAGTTCTTCTGAGATGATTATTTGATAATTATTTAACTTAATTATTAAAAATTAAATTTCAAGATGCGCTTTTGCTTGCTAATTTATAAGAACGCCGTAATATTTATATACAGACAAAGTTTTTAACATTTTATATTTTAAACTCTTAGAAAAAGTTAACTTTCTATTGTCAACTTAAAATTTTTGTATCATACATTTTCTACTATTGTCAACTCAATTATTCTTGATCATTGCGTTCGGAAGGTTGCTCAATCTCACAGCCGCTCCGCACGCACGCGACGCGGTGGCCTCCCACTCAATACTGAAATATTGGCGGGAAAATTAATTATTCAAATTTTCCAGTGTTTGCGAGTGTAGGCAGCCGCGTCGCGTGCGTGCGGGGCGGCTGTTAGGTTGATCAGCCTTCCGAACGCAATGATCAAGAATAATTGAGTTGACAATAAAAGACCGCAGCGCAACCGCTCGCAGGTAAAAATAGCATGACTTTGTGAGAGACTTAGATTTTCTGGGTAGGTCAAAACCAATTTGCATTATCAGGAATATTTGAGTTAACAATATCACATTCAGCTCGTATCGATCAAAGCAATTATTCCATCAGCAGGGTTTCAAAAATTGGTTGAACATCTCAAAATTTAAGAATGACTTTCGGAACTGCATAAACAGAAACAAAACTAGAGAATATTTCCAATTCCGAAGATTACCCTTTAATTTTGCAAGCATGCACGAAAATAAAACAAACAACAGAACGATAACATGTTTATGATTTCCAGGTAGGTCTAAACTCTTCATTTTTCTCATTTATAGAAACAAAAATTATGATTTTGTGACTTGTCATTTTCTAATGAAATCTGTAATTTTTTGTGACCCCGCCTTTCTGTGAAATTATGACGCGTAGGAACGGAAAAAACACTTTTATGAGTTGAAAATCAAATCTGATCACTTTAAATTACATTTTTTTCCAGTTTAGAAGCTTATCATCGAATATTTTGTGGTTTCTGCACAATGATAAAACTTTTTGATTTGTGTTTTCCTCTGATGTTTAAAATTGATGCACAATATTGTGAAATTTATATACAATAAAGTTCAATAAAACAAATGATCAGCAAACAAGCAATGTCGATTTATCGTTTCTGAAAAAAAAACGTGCGCAATTGAAGTTATTGAACTTTTTATTACCTCGTTAAACCTTTGTTTTGTCTTTTCCAGTACCGCTTCTTTATAGGTTTTTGGTTTCTCTTTGCCAGCTCCAAGTCCTTGTCGATTATTCTTTATTTCTGTTGCAACTGGTTCAATCTTTCCTTGCTTTTCTTTTCCAAGTCCTTTTCCTTCTGTCCATCCCATTGATTTAAGCAATTTGAATCCAACATTTCCACTATCTAATGGTTTTGACGCAACATTTTGAGGAGTATTTGATGTTGATGATTGTGGAAGTGGGAAGCGACGTTCCGCGTCTGAAATTATTTGAATAGAGCCATATACAGCAAATCTTACCTGAAACTGGTCTTGCTGCACAATTTCCGTACGTATCATCACTTTTCGGTTCTCGCTGAATATTCAAAATTGACGGACCTGTGGCAGGTTTTTTTGACCGAATTGGACCGCTCAAATTGCTCTGAATAACGTTTGATAATCTATATTAAAATGTTCACAGCCAAACATACATCTGGTGTGATTCCGTAAGACTTCATAATTTTCTTCAAATTTTTCCGCCTCGCAATTTCACCACTAATATACTTTGCTTGTATTGTGTTATCCTCCTCTTGTTCTGGCTGGAATAGACCAGGTTCACAAGACGGACACGTATTAGAACCTGAATGATTTTTTTTTGTGAAAATATGGTTACCATATCGATAAATTACCCATATGAACATGAATATCTAGTCTTTCACCACTAATTATTAGATAATCTCCATGGCAAATGTCAATGTTTTGACCTGTCTGAACAAAAATAACTTTTAAAAAATAAATGTAACCAAAAAACCTTAATGAAGTTTGAATTCACTTGTAGGACACAGCTTTCATCGATTTTTTCAATACTATAGCATTCGAAGTCTTCAGAGTACGAAATTTCAGCGCATCGTTCAGGCAAAAGAGTATTCGACAGGACAACTTCGCAATCTCGATCCGAACCAATATATCCCCCGGAAATGGTTATAATTTGTAGTTTTTTGTTTTTGTCGACTATCCGGACGCAAGGAGGTTGATCGAATCTTTCTTCTTGCATTAAAATAGCTCTTTCGTCTCCAGCAACATACTCCTTTTCATCATCAGCATCACTTTCTCCATCGGTTTGATCATTTTCGTCCAGAGAACACGTTTGTTTCGATGAAGTTTGTATAAATTCACCAGTGTGGCTATCAAAAACTGTAGCTGATTCCTGAAACATCAACTATATCGAATTATCTTATTCGCGTAGTACATACATCATTCAACTTTCTTTTCCTCTTACTAATCATCAAACTAATATCTTCAGCGGTTAATTGATCTACAGGCTTTTGAGGTTTTTTTGTGGGTAAAAGAGCAGAATTCGGATTTGAGACGTGTTCTTCTTTGACAACTTTTCCAATAATACCAAAAACGAGTTCACAAATATCAACAGCGTCTTGATTGAACTTTTTGAATTCCTGTTCACCGACTATTTGAACCGCTCGTTTGCGATATCCGTTGCTTGACCATTTTGCTGAAAATTAATGGTAATTGCATTATCTTCCGATGTTATTTAGAATTCACTTGGTTGACAACATTCGACAATTTCATAGGAATATGTTTCTTCATTAAACCGGTAATATGTAAGCGTATCAGCATTGTAGAAAAGGGAAGAATTCTGAAAATTCTTGGGAATTTTTGAAAACAGTTGTTTAAAGACTTACTGGATCATAGAAGTATCGAGTGTCTCTCGAATAATACTGCTGATATTCTTCAACCCATTCAAAACCTTCTGGCACATTTGCATGCAATACTTCGTTAGCTGCATCACGCAACATATCGGCTATTGAATTCTTAAAAAAATACTTTTTACCGAAAAATTAAAAAAAAAACGTTGTTACCTCACCGGAGAACATCTTTCGGCTAGAGATTTTTTCTCGATTGATGGTGAAAACGAAAAATTGTAAAAACGACTGAAAACAATTTGTTTTAAATAATAAAAAAATAACTAACAAAAAAAATAAATCGAAGTTCGCGAGAAGTACTTCAGAATGGAAGAGAAATCAGAGTGTTGAAACCTAGGCCGCCATCAAAAGTTAGGTCATTTGTTTACGCGGAAATTTAAATAACGTAAAAAAAAGAACTTCCTTTTTTTTGGAAACACGTAGATATTTAGTTTTCTTTTCGATATTAGCAAAAGAAATAGTCATTTTTAGCAATATTCAAATAGAAACCATTAAAAATGTGCATATCAAAATCAGAAATAATTTCGCTGCCTGATCAAGTAAATTTGCTGAATTTTTGCAAAAATGATGAAAAGAATCTTTCAGAAGGATCTTTGCGCCGAATCTGGATCAGCATGTCGTTACATCGAATTGAAAACAGGTGGAAGATTTAGCTCAAGTTGGGAAAAACGTCACATGGTCTTCGAATCGAATATAAATGGCGCACGATTATTAATTTACAAGTATTTTCTTTTGGATATCTGCGCAGGGTTTGTGGATCAGATTTCATGGATCTATGCAGGAATAAGATAGTGGTTATAGGTTCATGAATGGATTACATAAGCCTGCGTAGATCCAACTGTGAAAATCGCAATGAAAAATCGTTCTCAATTTCAGGAAACCATTAATTGGACAAATTTATGCATTAGACGACCTGATCCATTTGAAAGTTGATATTAAAAATGACAACAATTATTATGTCAAAATGAAAACGAACAAATCGTTGACAGAGCTTCGATTCGATATGAAAGAAGGAGAAGAATGGGCTACAGCAATACGAAAGTAAAAATTTGTTAGGAAACAATTATTTTATTATTTTATTTCAGTAAAAACGGGCAGAATTTAAGACATTTAACCCATAGTGTCGTGACGCATAAAAGCCCTGAGAAACCGTTTGCATTGTTGAAAGACAAAGAAGACCATCAAGCATATACTGGAAGTCGTGATGGATTCAAACCTAAAAACTTTCTTCCACTTGAAGAGACTTTAAGCACAACACAGACAACATTTGAGTCCAAAAAGTCCAGAAAGAAATGCAAATCGCAGGAGAAACAAACTGTTGCAACATCGAATCGAAGAAAGAACTTTTCATTCGCCAAGGAAAACAAAACACAGACTGATAAAACTGTAAGAATTCAGATTTTTATATTTTAACGACAATGCCACCAATGTTTTTCAGTTAACAACCAGCCGGACGAACGAAGAGAGGAAAACACAACGGTCGAACACGACAATTTCAATTGAATTGAAGAAAAAGGCGAAATTTACTCCGACGAAGAAGAGTTCAACAAATTCAGAAGAAGGTCCTGCAAAACAAAAGACAAGACAAGATTGATTGAATTGAAATAAAATTGTTATTTGAAAAAAAAATTGGAAAAATGGAGAACTCTTGAATTAATTTAAAACAATACCGACATGTTACCACATTCAATTTTTTGTTTTTCGCGCCACTTCCGACCGCGTTGCACGATCCACGACCGCGTTGCATGGTCCGGCGCGCATTCAAATTTCAACGTTGGACGGCTGCTATGACGTGTGTATTTATCGGTGTAATTTCGCATAAAGTGCATTGTATTAATGTATTAATGAAGCTCTAATGTTTGAAATTAAAATCTGGTAGGGTCAAATTAACTGACACACTGTCTTTAAGGGTCCAAATCGTCATCAACTTTTTTTGAAGTATGAAAAAAGGGCTTCTGGATATTAGAAATTGTTTTTCAAGCACAAATAATTCTAAAATAGTTCTAAAGCAGTTTTCTTTTTGATTATTATCTCTAATGTCCATTATTGTAATTTTTATTGATACTTAAAAGTAAAACGCCGGTCAAAATTTGCATGAGAAAAATTGTTTCTGAAGTAGTTCTTTTTCCAAGATCCAATGCAACAAAAAAAATGTTTTATTGGTCCATCAGAAAGAAAACTAGTAAAACGAATGATTAGTAGAACGATCGGTATAATTCTTGCAGGTTCCTGTGCTCATTCTTCTTTTTTCCTCGATTTTCATTCTTCTCAACCTACTTGCTTTGTTCTCTAGAGGTCCTTCATCAGGCAAAGGCGCGGGAGTTCTGGTCATCATCCTCTTGGGCTGTAAATATGTACCGTTTTTCAGAAGCAGAAAAAGGTATTTATTTAAACCATACAGTCGGTTTTGTAGCACTTGGTAGCGTATTCATACAGGATCGATTGATAGGCGTTGACGTGTGAAACGAGTGCTGGTCAATTGTTCTACGACTCGGTGTTTTGAAAACCTTTACCGGTTTCTCGACAACCACTCCAGATTCAGAGAGAATCGGTGACATCGGAACCAACCCATCGAACATTGATAATCTTCTTCGCTCTGTTCCAACTGGTGGAGATGATGATGGTGAATAAGCCGACCATCCATTTTTCATCAGTTTGTTGAATTCCTCACAATCCATTGGGGAAATCGGCGACACCGCCTCTTTCCTTGCTTCCTCAATATCCGTATGTCGTTTTTCCAATTTTTCAACATATTTTCGTACATCTTCCTCCGTTTTAAGTTCCTCTTGCTCCATTAAACGAATTATAGCTCTTTCCACAAGCTTGAAATGAATTCTTTGAAGTCGAAGATTAGATTCCGAAACTTCTCGCCCACGACTTGCTCCTTGTTGTTCGTTTGCCCATTCTTCTGCCTAAGATATACATTTTGAAAGTCTTCGAAAATCTCTGAAAACCTTACATTTCTGACCAGCGAGCTCATTTCGCTGTTGACATTTGTGTCATCCATTGTTCTCTTTTTGCGAAAGATTTTTCTTTGTAATATTTATAGTCAAATTCTAGAAATCGATGATTTTCTACCTTTTATATACATTTTTTGAGGGCGTCACGTAGAAAAAAAAAGGAGTCTTGATTTTTAAAATCAAGATGTTAAATGGACCAAATTTGAAGCTCCCCAAAATTCAGACCCATTTAAAGAGCTTGAACCGAGTTATGATCATTTAAAGTGTATGTATCATTAATAACTGGTGTTTCCAGTTTCAAGGTTCACAACTGTGGTCACAATTTTCAGAAAAACGGATTATTTTTTGAGTATGTCATATTAGGTTTATTATTCTCTAAAATATGTTTTAAAAAACACGGAAAATTAGATGTAAATTTCTAGAAGAAGCTATGAATTTTAAAATTTCTAAATATCACTAATTTTGGAGAATTTGAATGAACATAACTCGGCTCAGCCAATTTGAATGAGCACGAAATTTTGAGCATTTAATAAATTATATATTTTCAATCTTCCTGCCATATTTTATAATGTTATGTTTTATTTTGACCGAGTTATCAACCACCACACTATCGCCTTTTCATAACAACTTTGGAGAACCACAATCTCTTCATATAAGCGTGAAATTCAGAAAATTTAAAACGCTTTAGACTTTTTATTAAAACTTGTCGAACCATATTATATGTAACCAGGTTACGACAGTTTTGAGCCGCATCAAAAGGAACGCTTGTAAAATGAAATATGCTCAGTTTTAGGATTTTATTGTGGCTTAAAGGCAGCTGGTCAGGTACCGTGTTCCTAAACAAAACACTAATTTTATCCTTCCAATATTTATCAGTACGTGTTTTATGACGTGTTTAAATTTTCGAAAAAAACGAGTTAAATATCCTTTAATTTTGTTCGAGAATTATTTAATTTACATCCATAACTTTAGAGAACCGCGGGCAAAATGATTCCGATGCTTTTCGTTTACAACATTTTTTCGGTGTAAGCTATTTCTTGCTACTCTTCGAACATAACCTGCAAATTAATCAATTTTCCAGTTCTATTCTGGCATTGACAACAACTTCAATAATTGTCAATTGTAAAGCGAAACAGAAGGTGGAAAAGGTGAGAAAAAAGAAATGGAAATGAATAAAATACAAACAATTGTTCAGCAAAAATCAGTTATCAAACCAGCACCAACGGAATCACCAAAAACAAATGAAGCAAAACCACCAGAACCTTCAAAAGAAGGCGTATCAAAGGAAGAGAAGAAGGAGAAGGAGAAGGAGGAACCGAGAAGTGGAAAGAAGGAAAAACAAGAAGATACTTTTGATAAATTACAGCCAAAAGCACAAGAAGCAAAAAGGAAGGATGAGGTTGACTAGATTCTGATTTTTCATCTAATACAAATATTTTCAGATCGGAGGAAAGAAAGCTGAAAATAAGGGAGATTATAAGACATGGAATAAGGTTATTGAAAACAGTGAATTTAATAAGACTTTAAGTGACAAGGATAAAAAGGATGAGAAGAAAAAGAAGGATGGAGATGATAAGAAGGAGGATGATAAAAAAGATAGTGATAAACGTGACAAGAAATAGAAATGATATTTAATGTAAAAATAAAGAATTTTATTATATTTGTTGTTTTTGTTTGTTTTACGGCAAAATCTGCGTATGTGCTCTCATCATATTTTTAAAGACAGTAGATCAGTTAATTTGACATTCCCAGATTTCAATTTCAAAAATTAGAGCGTTCTCTCATTAGTACAATGCAATTTATGTGAAATTACACCGATAAATACACGCTTCATGGAAGCGGTCCAAAGTAGAAAAAAAACAAAATTTTTTGAATGCGCGCGTGTCCGTGCAACGCGGTCAGGATTGGCGCGAAGCACAATTATTTGAATGTGGCTACATGTTGGTATTGTTTATTCGTGAGCTCCGATGAGCTCCGATTCGAATTTTGATTTTTTTTGCTTTGAATTTGGTTCGTGTTAACTGACAAGCTGCCTTTAAATACCTCCTGAAATTTTCATTGTGGATCGCAACATTTTGTTGATCTTTTGGAATTTCATTGAAATAAATTCAACAGATCAATAGAAAAGATCGAACATAAGACGTTATAAAATGCCTTCGGATCCTTCCAAAACACCTCAAAAAAGTGGTTTATTTATTTGTAAGATCAATAACGAAATAATTCGGAATAATATATATTTCCAGTGTAAATATATTGTTTTTAAGCTTTAATGATGTTGTTTTGTTCTTATTTTATGTTGTATATATTAAATTATTCGAGTCATATTAAAAACTTGAAACTTTATGAATTGTCAATAATAGTTCATTTTGCTGGTTTCTCTAAATGCTTTTCAGCGCTGTTGAATGCTTTCACCATTGGCACCGTTTTCAGATCAGTGTTCAGTTTTTGAAGAGAGGTTTCTGATGGGCAAGCGGTTGGTGGACGTGGTTCAGATTCATCTGTCGATTCGCATGACGCTCCACGACCACCACTTTTTGCAGTCGCCATTTCTTCTAGTTCTCGTGGGGTTTTCTGGTTTTTTTGAATTACTTGATTTTAAAAGCATGATTACCTTTCTCAGTTGAATTTTCTTCTCAGGATTCGCATGGCTTTTTTGACCAGCTGAGGTATGATCAGGCGTTGACATACTTTTGATTCCCGTTGAAGTATATCACTTTATATGGAACAGAAAATTTATAGAATGAAGAGGCAAAAGACCTAATTAGGTAAAAAATGACAAATAGAAAGGTCAAGCTCACGTTACAACTAAAATCAAATGATATTATATATTATTTATGCCTGATTATTTAAAATTTTGCATAAAAGGGGTCCATTCGGAAGCAACAAGATGAAAGGGATACTTTCAGGGGTGCATTTCAAATTTCAAAAGCCCCGTGAACTCTGTTGATGCTCAAATTACTAGGTTCGCACTGCATTTCGTTTTTTGACTCTCACGTTCCACAATGGAACAAACTAACATGCAACACTAATACCTTTCTTACTCTGCAAGAGTTCAAGCACCTCCTAATATATTCTAAAATCCCCTCCTTCGAACTTAAATATATATTTTTAAAACTTTTAATTCAACATTTTCATTTTTTCAACTATCCCGATTTTATGATTCTTGTATGTATTGTATATTCATGTATTGTATTGTGTGTTCTTGTGTATTGTGTGTATTGTGTGTATTCTTGTGTATTCTTATTCCTTACAGGTTCCGTTCATTTTATTATGTATCATGTTATTTTTTATTATTTTTTTCTGGTTTTTGAATAAAGAAATACTAACTTTTAAAAAAGGGAATGCATCCTTGAATCCAAAATCATATTCATTTTTCTCCGAGAAAATAGGGAATTTGTGAAACCTTTTAAATCATGTGGAATGTCTTCTGATCTCATATCGATACTGGTGACAAAATATTTATTCGAAACTACACAATATATAAGATAATTGTGAAATATTTAATTTATTATGCTCAAAATATTAAAAGTTATAGATTATTTGAGACTCTCGATTAGGATTTTTTTAAAATTAATTTCCGGATAAATTGCTAATATAGTTCGCGGTTGAAACATCATTTTCTCGGTCTTCAAGCCAGAAGGTGTAACATGTTCCTTTTCCCTAAACAATTTTTTTAATTCTTCAAAACTTCCTTTTTTATTCACCTTGATTTCAATCTCTCCTCGTTCAGTCGTCACAAAAATCGGATGATGTGCTCTCAAATGTTGATGAGCTTCAAAACTCATTTGAATCATTCCCGGTTTTCCATTCGACTCCATTCTCGACGCCACATTTACAGTGTCCCCGAAAAGACAATATCTCGGTGATGTCATTCCAACAACTCCTGCCGCAACAGAGCCCATATGGAATCCCCAACGACAACGGATTCTATTTAATGGTTGGTGAGGGATTTGATAACTTGTTAAATATTGACGCATGTCGAGTGCAACATTGGCAATACATTTTGAATGATTGCTGCCATTTTCTTCAGGAACCCCTGAGACTACCATATAAGCATCACCAATTGTTTCCACCTTGTAGCTATTATTTTTTGTGATGCATTCATCAAAACCAATATACAATCCATTCAACATTGTCACAACTTCCATTGGTGTAGATTTCGAACAAATTGTTGTGAAGCCAACAATATCAGAGAACAAAATAGTCGCGGTTTGGAACAACTTAGGCGGAACAGAATTTCCCAACTTCAATTCAGCAGCAACATATGCTGGAAGTAACTGAGACAATAATGCATCAGCTTTAACATTCGCTTCCTCCAACATCCCCGTTCTTTCCGCTACCAATTTCTCCAAATTATTCGCATATTGTTCCATCATTCTCATCATTTGATCAACAAGTGATCCTTTTCTAAAATTTCAAAACTTCTTTCACTAATTCAGTATTTATTCATACGTTTTAAGAACCATTTCGGTATTCAACCTAACCCTTCTAATCGATGGCCGAATTTCAGGATTTTCACTCCAACAATCCCTCAGCAACGCATTCAAATCGGGATGAAGACCCATTTGATTTTGAATCTCAGGTAACACGGTTTTCGTCCCATCGGAAATATATTCACAAAGTTCTGAAAATCTTTTATCTAGTTTTCTACACAACTCTCAATACCATTAATATTGACATTATCACGGAACGGAAGACATCGGAATAGTATCTCATACATAATCATTCCAAACGAATAAATATCTCCAGCTTGTCTTCGAGCCATCGATTGTTTGACCCATGTTTGATCCATTCCACGTCGTTTATTCTGTTCCCGATTTTTGAGAAATTCTGGAGCACAATATAAAACCGCTGAAACAAAAAATCAATAAATAGATCCCATTCTGTATTTGATACATGTTGTCTGTGATGCTTGACTTCTATCATCATCATCCTTCACAGCAGTGATAGTAATCGATCCCTGTTTTTCCCATCGTTCCAACGGGTTTGCAATACCATAATCCGACAGTTTAACCATCCAATTTCTATCAATCAAACAACACCAAGGAGTCAAACTTCCGTGATAACCAATCGGCGATGCGTGCAAATATTCTAATCCAAGTGTGATGTCTCTAACAAACGCACCATGGAATTTCTCGTCAAGAACCACGTTCATGTTATAAATAATGTCCTGGAAAAAATGAAAATTGACGACTTTTTTGAAAATTATTCAGACTGTTTATTTTTAAAGCTGCTTGCACTCGTAGTCATCAAGCAAATCTTCATTGTAAATATTCTAAGATATCGGGAATTGAAGGATTAATTAAAGTAAATAACATCGAAGTGTAGGCCAATAAATCGGACAAAGAGTATTTTTTCAAGAAATTGAGGTTATAAAGTAGACGGTTACCTTTTGGATAGTCAGAATTAGGCCAATACACTCGATATAGGTTTATTATCGAGATAATGTTTAGTCTTTCGTGGAATTGAATTAAATTTTAAACTAATCATTGAATATTAAAAAGCTAGAACAACATTTCAAACTTAAAGGAGGACCTTACGAAGATGATAAATGTACCGACTTCATTCTCATTCCAAATCTGTTTTTAAAGTTTTCTAAAACCACCTAGAAGTCGAGAAAATGAGCTTCAAAACAATTACCTAGAAAAAGTGGTCACGTGGCCGAACTTTTTCCTATGAGCTTTTTTTCGTGTTTCGTAAAGTTATGCAGAATTCTTATATTAGTCCTCTTTTTAAATTTTTTAAAATTTTAATTTATACTTTTAAATTTTCTTGGATTTTTCATGCCTGCGGACTAGTTTTCGCAGGTGGACACTCTTTCTAGGCCATTGTTTTTAAGCTCACTTTCTCGGCTTCTAGGTGGATTTAGAAAATTTTAAAAACAGATTTGGAATGAGAATGAAGTCTATTTTCATCCCAGACGCATTAATTATCTCCGTTAAGCCCTCTTTTAAATCACATGCTCTCAGGTGCTCATGAAAGAATAATAAAGTTTGCGTGTTCACATCAATTTCAGATCTTAAATAACGGCTTCTTTTTAAAAAATTTTTCTTTTGTTCTCCTATCATATTGGCCTATACTCAAAAATCGAGATTCCTAAAGCATACCTGAACAGTTCCCCTGCTACAAAATTTCCAAAAAATCAATGTCTCCTCTTTCTCATTGAAAGACAACCCAATAAATGGATTCAAATTATCATGAACCGCCTGTTTCATTTGTGTCAAAAATTGCATATCTTCTCTTGAAAACTTGATCGGTCTTCGTTGAGGGTATTTGTGATACGTTGTATGGGTATTAACTCCAATGATTGCGTGCTGCTTCTGTCCGGTCTTCATGTTGCTCAATTTTGTGCTCGACGATCCGATGGACATCTAAAAAGTCTAAACTTACAATAAATTTCGAAATTGGCAGCTTACCATTGATTTAACTTGTTCCTCGTCTATAAATTGTAAATCACTGTGGAAAATTCTCCATGGCATTTTCTCTAACTGTTTGTTTTCACTAAAATTTTTTTATATGTTTCAATTTTTGTTGATAAAATGTATACCAATATCTGAACAATAAGAAGAACGATGCAAATAAAATCAATAGAAGGATCGCCAACGCCCCGATACTGATTTCTAAAATGTAGCTACATCTTTGTCCACGATATCCACAAACAGGTTCATCCAATGGCATTGACCCATCATCAGATGGCCAGAAACCACTAATAAGATCAATTACTTTCTGAAACAACATATTACTTTTCTTCGGTTTCTCCCGCCGCCAATGCATACCAACTGGAAGCATCCACTTTTATTTTTAAGCCCGTCACAATTTTTAATCAATTCGCTCTCCATGTTAACCATTTTCATAACTTCATCTCTATTTGGACTAATGAAAAAAGCAGAAAATATCGGTGCACGATCAGCAACATCATCCATAAGAACAGTTCCAATAGATCCAACATCATTCTTATCATCACTCGCGGATCGACTAACCACACCTTCAAAACTCAATCTTCTCATTTTGTTCCAGATATATTGTCCATTTGTCACATATGCTTCGTTGTTAGTATCGTTCAACACTTTTCGAATCGACAGAGCATAAAGTTTTAGAGCATCAAATAGGTGGATATATCCATAAATGTTACTAGCATCAATATCCTCCTTTTTCATACCATATTTTTCTATTTTCTGAACGAACGATGATATGATTGTTGAGTCGAAACCATTAACATCGTCTACGATTATAGCATTCGCATAGTTTTGTTTAACACGTTGGTTTATTTCACCATCGCTTCCAATCCACGGCGTGGCTTCCTGAAAAAAACGCGCGTGATGCGGGAATAAAAACCAGAGATCAATTGATAGATGGGAACCGAAAAATTGCCGATGCTTCAGCATTCGGGAAAGCCTTTATAAGTACTGTGGTATTTTATTCACAGTATAATGTAAAGGTTCTCTTTCATACTGTAGAATCAGCTTCCTTTCTCTTTTTTTTCGCTAAAGTCAATTTGAAGTTTTTTTTACTTTTGTGACATTAGATTCTTGTCAGGTAGCAACTGCAACTGGCATAAAAATAGACGTAATTCTCATTACAAAACAGTTCTTAAATTTTTTTAAGACCAAATATCCGATAAAACGAGCTTCAAAACAATGGCCTAGAAAACGTTTCCACCTGGCCGAGCTTTTTCATATGAGCGTTTTTGCGTATTATTTTTACAATAATTTATGGGGAATACTTAAATTAGTCAATTTTTAAATTTGGGCTTTTTCAATTTTTTTAGATTCCTCCCGCACGCGGACTAGTTATTACCGCTGGAAATTTTTTCTAGGCCATTGTTTTTAAGAGCGTTTTCTCGGCTTCTACGCGGGTTTGGAAAATTTTGACAACTTATTTAGAATGAGTATGATGTCTATTTTCATTTAAGGTGCATTCATTAGCTCCATAAAGACCTCCTTTAAACTCTTTTCAGTTCTTTTTTTTCTCACTTTTTGTCCTGTTTGCATCCATGGAATTATATAAGCATATTCAGCATTATTCATTCCACTTGAGAAAGTCGCTTGCATAAACTCTTTTGATAATTCCTTGGTGGAAGAAAACAAGCAAATTATGACTGAAAATACGATTTTAATATTAAATTTTTAATAATTCCAAGATATACTTCTCGCATTATTCGCCAAATCCGTTAAGAGTCCACTATTAATCATCTCATTCGCATCGTTCGTCTCATCAAACATCACTTTCTTCACAAGGTTTATTCCAACACGATGAATAATATCCTCAAATGTTTGAACAATTTCAAATGCAGAACTTCCAGTATTTGTGACAATCGCCACGTTCATCCAACGATAATGTAGAAGTAGGGCAATAGTCGCTTCCGCGATTGAATTTGTGTTTTTCGATGAAATTCGAGAAAGAGTTTTATAGACGCTTCGGTCGCTTAACGCATTCGGAACGGTTGAGTATGAAATAATGGGAACGTTCCAGAATGTTGCCATTTTTGTGACAGCGTCCAGTTCTAGAATGTGTTTTTATGTTCAATTGTGTAAATAAAGGTCTAGAATACCTGCTGAACAATAGGGTCCAATGAATCCACGAACCTGGTGGACATGATACAACTCTGCAGCAACAGCAACACCTTCCAACGATTCACTACATGCCTGTCTCGATATTATTCTGAAAATAAAATAATCTATTTTATTATTACAATCTTCAAATATACTCGAATTCAATATTATCACCAATTAACCCTTCCTCAATCAAGTACTGCTTACTAATGTTCAGAATCCGTGCATCGTTTGGCATGAGCCCTGAAAGGAAATGATTTGAACTTTTATAAATATTAAAATCAAAGAAAAAAGATTCATTACCAACTGCTCCAATATGACCAATTCGGATCACCTTCTTATCATCACTATTCACTTCCAATTTTGTTCCAGAATCGAATTGAGTATAGGACGATTTTTCAGAATGATCTTCTCGTTTTGTAACCAAGATGTTTTCGGTCTCATTGAATGGAAGAGACGAGTTGTTGGCAAAAGTTGTATAAAACAAGAAAAAGAGAAAGATGTGGAACATCCGGAAATCAAAAATCTGTAAGCGTTGATTTTTCAAAAGAAAACAACATTCGAGAGTGAAGGAAGTGTTTTAATGAAATAGCTCAAAGAGCATTTTTTGCTGATAAAGGATCCGTTTTCAAAAAAAAAACTGCAAAGGAAGGGCTGCACTTGGTTTTTTCGAGCTCAAAATCTGAAAATTTGCAAAATTTCGAACTTTAAAGGAGGACTTTACGAATATAATGAATGCATTTATTAACGAAACGGGGTTTAAAAATTAGTCCGCGTGCGGGAGGAATCTAAAACAATTGAAAAAGCCCAAATTTAAAAATGGTTAAGTATTCCCCATAAATGTTTGTAAAAAATAATACGCAAAAAAGCTCATAGGAAAAAGTTCGGCCAGGTGGACACTTTTTCTAGGCCATTGTTTTGGAGCTCATTTTCTCGGCTTCTAGGTGGTTTTAGAAAATTTTAAAAACAGATTTGGAATGAGAATGAAGTCTATTTTCATTTAAGGTACATTTATTATCTCCGTAAATCCCTCCTTTAAAGATCTCTAATTTTACTCAAATTCAATATTTATGGCGAAAAATAGAAGGTTATCGTATTCTGAGAATTCGTTGTTCATGGTTAAAAATTGAGCAAAATCCATCAATATTTTTTGGCAACCCCCGTTTTTCAAGTTGTTGGATTTTGCTAAAATATGAACCATAGACTGAGAATTCCATCGTTATCGAAATTTCACAATTTTAGCCATAAATATTGAGTTAGAGTCACGTTGCAGCTCTTCAAAGTTCCAATTTTTGCAAATTTTCAGACTTTGAACTCAAAAAAACCATGTTCAAACTCTTCTTTTGCAGTTTTTGAAAACATACCCTTAATCAGCGTGAAATTCTCTTTCAAATGAGGTATTTCATTAAAATCTGAGCGAAACGCTTCATGGTCTTTCCATGTAAATGAAATAATTAAAACTAAAAAACTTTGAAGCGTGCAAATTTATTATGGCCTGCTCATTTTTATCATAAAAAAGCTCAGTTTAGTGACCATTTAGTTCACTTTGAGGAATAAAAAATCAGAAAACCATGCTCTCGAATGTGTTTCCTAACAACACTGCCAACTAATATTCGAGCTCCGAATCGTACCGCCCAAATTCGATATGTCTTCGTCAGAATCCCCCCTTTTGCGTCAGAAATCGGCTTGACCAAATCACCACCAAATCCTTTCATAATATAACTTCAATTTATTTAATTGGAATGTGTACAATAAGAGCAAATCTTCTTACTTATATATACTTTATCCTTATTACATAACAGCAAAAACAGATTACAACATGCATACATATATGAAGAGACAAGATGATAAAACCCGAAGATCTGAAATCACAGATTTTTGAAACAAAGAATTATTTGGCATTTTCAACAAGGGGGATATTATTGTCAACGATTTTTGGATCCTCAGTTGGGAGGGGTTGATGAGGTGATCTGAAAATTTGAGTTTTTCTAAAAGGATGTCATCATATAAAAACTTACTTATATGGATACATACTATACGAAAACACGGCCGCAATGACACCGGCTGCTCCAAACAGAAATAGCAAAGATGGTCGGAAATTGAATAAAAAGTAGGCGGCAACACAATTGAGAACAATTGCAAATGACGTGGCGAACGCTTTGAGAATATTGTCAGCGTATTTTATAACCACTGCAACCACCAATCCACCAAATGCATTGATTGCCACCGTCACCCAAACAGCCCAATCGAATCCAGACATCATATTATGCCAAATTGCAAGTGGGTTATATCCATCAGAGTACAACTTTGAATTATCCTTGATAGAAGCGAGGAAAAATGCGAAAAATATCGAAGGCAGTGCCAACTGAATGTTTCTGATCCAAATTGATACATTCGAACCTAAAACTAGGAGGATTTTCCACGTAAACAACTCCAAATACCTTTAAGAATTTTCTCGAAATAGATTCCAGCAAATCCGGATAAAACGCAAGCGATAATCACTGTTATGAATCCTGAAAGAAATCTCGAATAAGTACACTGATAAGAAGATGATAATAATACCAAAAACTGAATTTTCTTTCTGAGGTGGAGCAGATGCTAACGTCGGGACGATGTCTGATGAATTTCCTTGTTCAAGTGTGCTATTCAAAAGGGCCGCAAGTTTTGCTTCTTCGCTTATACGATCATTTGAAATTTTTTGATCCTGAATACTTTAGTGCTTAAAATACAACTATTTGAATTAATGACTTACATATTGAACTATAACAACACCAGCAAAAAGTACAAACAAGGAGAACCATTGTTGAATCGAAAGTTTTCGTTTAAGAACCAAGACTGTGAATATGGCAGTTGTCAGGATTTTCAATTGATATGTAACCTAAAATTTCTCTGTTTTTTTTTTGTTTTTTTTAAGTGAACTAGTTGAAAATAATCCAATTTAAGGAAAAATATCGAAATTCAAATACGGATTTATAAAATTAAACGAATAATCTTATTTTCATCTGCAAATTTAAAATTTTAAATAATTGAGTAGGTTCTAAATATTTTGGTTATATATATGCAATATTAAATCGCATAAATTGTATCAAAATAATGAGAGAAAAGCGATAAATTGTTGTAATTTGAATTCTTCAAAGTAATATAAAAAATTATGTAGGTACCCTATCTTTAAGAAGTATATAATGACATTTGTTAAAAATCCCAAATTATTTACCATATAAGTAGTCGCCGGCAGATTATCAACGGCTACATAAAGAAGCAAATTTTGAATTGTGTAAATCGCGGCCGGAACTAAGACTTTCACCGTATCTTTCCAATTGACCACAAACTCATGATATAATTTCACAAATCCTCTGAAAATTTTATTTATGTTAAATTGGAAAAAAAAATTAAAGAGTCAACCTTCCTATCCCTTTTTCCTCGATACATGCGAAAATCAAACTTATAGACAATTTGAAAATTTCTCCAAAGAACACAAGAATCGTCTGAAATCTTTCAATTTTTTCCCAATATATTATTTTAAAACGATAAAATACCTTCAAAAACTTTGGTCGATCACTTGTCATGACATATTTCATAAAAAGTACCAGCGAACAATTCTGCACTACAAGTACAATTAATGACGAGTATTTTATGGTGTTTTGCTTGGTCTGACCCATCTGAAAATTCAAAAATATTATATTTTACAAAATTTTGAACAAAAAAAAATAGAAGATAAAATACAAACAGTACTTCAAAAGTGAATAAATATTGAAATTCACACGCATAGTAATACAACTATTTGTATATCATCAATCGGGGAAGAAATGGTCTATTGGAACGAAAAACCGGAGGAGAGTATTACTGCCGGCGTGAAGCCAGCTGTTTAATATAATAGTGCAATGTGTATACGTGGAAGAGATGGGAATTAGAGAGCATGCAAAATAAATAGAATGAGATGTCTAAATTCTTCTATTAATGATGCTGGTCAGTTGGAAGAGGGCCAATGCAAAAAGTGGTTCCAAAATCAAAGTTTTTGTTTTGTTTGAACCAAAAAAATTTGAGTGTTTCTTGGACGAGGGCTTATCAGACATTCTTTCTCTCTAGAGCTGATGTTTCGTTCAAAATTATAAATTGTGTTCAATTTTTAGCGTTCTGGTTTCGTTCCGAACGAATGTCGAGTCCAAAAACGTACGAGTTAAATACAGCTTCTTATATCGAATAAATTACTTTTTCTTATAAGTATTTTACAATTTTTTCTTTATCTTGTCAAATTTGAGCTCAATTTTGAGTATACAAAATTCTGGAAACTGGTTTTTGACAGTTGAAAACGTCAAAAAATTCAAATTCGGTGACTTTACTTTAAAAGTAAGATAAAGTTGGTTCAACTAGTATTTTAAAGGAGGGCTTTACGGAGATTATGAATGCGTCTGGGAAGAAAATAGGCTTCAGATTCATTCCAAATATGTTTTTAAAATTTTCTAAAACCACCTAGAAGCCGAGAAAATGAGCGTCAAAACAATGGCCTAGAAAAAAGGGCCACATGGCCGAACTTTTTCCTATGAGCTTTTTTCGTGTTTCGTTAATAAATAGTTATGCAGAATGCTTATAGTAGTCCTTTTTAATGTTTTTTCATCTTAATTTATGTTTTGTTTTTCATTTTTTTGGAGGGTAGGCCAAGTGTTTGGAGGCACATGTGTTCGTTTTTTTTTAAACCATTTTCCATGGTTGAAAAAAAGAGTCGAAGTAGAATTCGATTTCCCATTTAATGATTTAATTTTATTTTTCGCGTTGCTTCAGGCTAAACGCTTCTACAGGGTGCGTGGCCTAACTTTTTCAACGCACGAACACTTGTGCCTCCAAACACTTGGCCTACCCTCTTTTTTTGGACTTTTCATGCCTGCGGACTAGTTTTCGCCGGTGGCCCCTTTTTCTAGGCCATTGTTTTGAAGAGTGTTTTCTCGGCTTCTAGCTGGTTTTAGAAAATTTTAAATACAGATTTGGAATGAGTCTGAAGCCTATTTTCATCCCAGGCGCATTCATAATCTCCGTAAAACCCTCCTTTAAAAATTTGAAAAAAAAAATGAAATTTGGGGTTGCGGCCTAAATTTTACTGCATTATATTTCTATCCCAAATTTGGACGACATTTGTCCAAATGTCGTCTAAGCAGGCTCATAATACCTCGAATTTCTATTTTTTTGAACCCTTTTTGACTTACGCTTTCGGTCTTCCTAAAATAATAGACGCCAACTGACGAGTTTTTATGAGTTTAGTTGAAAACATTTGATTTTCAACATGTTAAAAATGGTTAGAGCTTTAAATTAGATAAGCTTTGTTAGTGAACAAAATACACCATAATCCCCATTCAAAAATCATATAGTATTGGGATTTTTATTTAAAATCACAAAAACATTTATAAAGTGCGTATATAGAATTTTAGGTGTCAAATACACCGAACTGGACAGTATCACAATAGAGAAAAAAATCTGAAAGATATGAAACAACGCTAAAAGAAAAAAAGGAAGATAAATTATTGCGATAGTGTTGATAAATTATATCTAATTTTAGCTAGATCAAAAAAACGATTTTTTCTAAATATTTTACAAGAAAGTTTTATAAAAACTTAAAACCCACTTAAAATGCCCTTAAACCCGGAACCTAAAACAATAAAAAATCACATTTTCTACAAACAAAACGCTTCTTTCGTAAGCGGAATTTCACCGCGAAGTCTTGACAATGCTTGAACCATCGCTTGATGTGACGAATAAAGAAAAATACTAAAAATGACTAGACTTGCTCCAAAAAGGAATGATAAAGATGGAATGAAATCAAAAATGAAAATTGAGCCTATGGTTGACAGTACAATGGCGACGGATGTTGCAAAATTTTTTGCAATATTGTCAGCGTATTTGATGCAAACAGCAACGGAGAGGCCTGTAAAATTATGTTTTGTTGTTCATTTTTTAATGCTTTGTTTCTGTTCGAGGAAAAATATATTTCTGTTGAAGAGGAATTTTATTTTTCAGAAAGAAAACCGTACCTCCAATTCCATACCAAAGAACAGTTAGCCAAACAATTGAATCAAACCCGAAAAGTAAACCATGTTCTCTAACAACATCACCGTCCTGAATTTATGAATTTTAATTGGTTGAAAATTATCATAAATTAAATACCTGCAAATAAATTGCAAAAAATGAAGATGGAATGGAAAACACGGACATCTGCACATTTCGCATCCATAATGACACGGGTGCAGAACCTTTGAGTATCTTCTCGAAATAAATACCAGCAAATCCAGAAAGACAACACGCAATAACAACCGCGACGAATCCAGCAAATGGATTCTCACCAGCTAATTTACTCGATTTTGACCCTTGAAGTTGAACCAACGAGACTCCGATAAACAAAACACCCAAAGCAAACCTGAAAAACGGTAAACAAAATAAAAGAAGAAGTGAAAGTGAAACTAACCATTGTGTTCTGTTCAGAGATCTACGCAAAATGATAACCGTAAAGATTGCAGCGGTGAAGATTTTCAGTTGCGATGTTATCTGAATTTCGTTTATGCTTCATTGTTTTGAGAATGCAAAAAAACCATGAATGTTGCGGCATCTAAATGTGAAGCAGCGACATAAAACAGATTGTTCTGGACAATGTAGATCATTGCCGGGATGCAGACCTTCAAAGTGTCGAATGGTTGTTCTAATATTTGTGTTCGAAGTGCGTAAGCGAACCTGAAACATATTTACTTGTTATTGTCAACTCAATTATTCTTGATCATTCGGAAGGCTGCTCAACCACACAGCCGCTCCACACGCACGCGACGCGGTGACCCCCACTCAACACACTGAAATATTGGCGGGAAAATGAATGTTTCAAATTTTGCAGTGTGTTGAGTGTCTGCAGCCGCGTCGCGTGCGTGCGTAGCGGCTGTGAGGTTGAGCAGCCCTCAAAATGCAATGATCAAGAATAATTGAGTTGACAATACTTTATTTATAATGTAGGGAAAACTATAAATAGGTGTTTTTTATATAGCGAAGTAATGATTTCAAAAATTAGAAGTTTGTTGAAAATTTTTAAAGGTTGTCTACAAGTAAGAGCAATCAACCAAGCTATTATTATAAATAATTGTTATTAGCATTATTTATTTTTTAAACGGGAAAAATACATTTTTTCAAATTAAAATATTTACCTTCTCGGTGTTTCCTCTTGTGCAACTAAAAATAAGCAAATAATACATTTAATAACCTCGGTCATCCAAACAGCCACAGTACTAACGAACATATTTTCAACATCTCTTGCACGAGAATATCTGGAAAGTTCCATCATTTTATAAATTTTTAAAAAGGCCTACCTAATAAGCAGAGTATGAATACTATTTTGTAGCGTAAGCCATATTAAAATAGCTGTTTTCATTCTGCCGGCACTTGAAGGTTCACGTCCGACTGAAACTTGGGGAACCTGTGAAATAAGTTATATTTTAAATATGTTTTATTTAATTTCTCAATTGGCGTTATTCGAAAAATTGGAAAAGAAGAGGATATTAAATGAATGTCGCCTAATTTCGTGGAAGCTTTTTTGTCGCATTCGGATCTAAGATCGTATCTGAGGGACGGCAACAAAGGAACAACACGGTCAAAGGGGTTTTTTTGATTTTCGGAAAATTTGGTGGATCAAAACAGATTTGAGTATTACAAATTGTTTTGATAAAAAATATATGCAACAAAATATACATTTTAGTTGTTCTTACCCCCAAATACGTAGCAAACACATGGACCAAAAATATATTTTTATTTTAATTTATTTACGACGCTGAAAAGCAATGGTGAAAAAGGAAAAACTTACCGGAATTTTAACCGATTCTCCATTTTCTGGAAATATATGAAGAAGGGGTGATTTCGCTTCATCTTTGCTCATCTATGCCTATTGTTCAAAAATTGTTCGGGTTGAATTGCTGAAAATCCATTTTAAATTGAAAATAAATAAATGTTAGAGAAACGTAGAATTTCCGATGAATAAACAAAAAGGATAAGAAATACATTTGCGGAAAAAAAAGAAATCATGTGTACATCACAATTTTTTGATGAAACCCAGGATAATCTTTATTCGGATTCAAATACAAAATATTCTCCGCCATTTCGTATGTTATAACGGTGACATGTTTTTGTATTTGCTTCAAAAAACGTGGAAAACGAGGAACAATTATATTGAGGGAGAGGAATACGAGCGGAAAGCGAGATTATTTGAAAATGCCAGAGGCGCTAGACACATTTTTTGGTTAAAGATGGAGGGAGCATGTTCTTGCAACATTTTTTGCGGAATTTTTGAATGAAGATGATCGACTAAGTATTCTAAGAGAAATTGAATAACGTTAAGCCAAAAATGCTGACGAAAATTTTTAAAAAGTAAATATTAGTATTTTTTTTAATGAATGCAGTTTGAAAAAAAATCAAAAAATTCAATTCGATGCAGAAATGACATGGAAATTACGAGAAATAACGAGAAATTGGAATTTCTCAGATTTTTTGAACTGAATTTTTTACGTTATTTTCTTCAAGAGCGAAACGATTAAAAATGTGTAACTTTAAACAATTTCACGAAATTTTTTTTAATATTTCTATGTAGACAGAAAGCCCGAAATATCCCAAAACGACCGAGTAAGTTTTAATTATGTATATAATATTAGTAATTCAAAAATTTTAATTTCTAAGGGTTACTGTAGCACTTTGCTTGTCTGCAGTATTGCGTCACTGTGTACGTATCGCGAAAAAGGAGTATAGGCTGAAAGATTATGAAGAAAAAAAATTATTGGGAAAAAAGATTTTTCGACAAAATCATTATTGAAAAAAATCATTAGGACGGTAGAGCGCGTTTGCTCCCATCGCTGTTTATTTGCCGATTCGCTTAATTAGAAAACTTTTCTCATACAAAATAACATAATTTAAGAGCTGGAGGATCAACAATTTACTATTTATTCACAAAAAGTGCAAGAAAAAATAATAAACTGCACGGCGTGGCGTTGTGTACCCTTCCCCCCTTTTTTCTCGCTCACAGGCAGACGCACACGCTGTCTGCGCCTCTAATATTGAGTGTGTTCTAGCAGCGTTGTGGCTAACGCACAGAACCTCATAATCTGGCATAGCGGAATTGTATGGTTCAATTCCATGTGTTAGAAGATCTTTGCTATTTTCATATTAAAAATAAAAACATGGTTTCTACCTTTTAAAAAATGCAGTAACAAGGGTAAAATGAATATTTATTGAATTAATGCTGAATATATAATATTTTAAAATTTTAAAAAGTAATAAGAATATTGATAATCATCTCGATGTTATAATAAATGAGACATTCTGATTTCTTACAGCTTTCAGTAAAAGTGTCGATATTTCATAGTCCAGCATTAATGAAATTCGGACCCACACATCACGGTCCTCTGCCGTGTGTTTAACTAGGTCAAATTCTATCCATTAAGACTGAAACTAATGAGATTCGAAACAACAATTACCGAAACGAGTTTTCTTGGAAATTTGAGATTCTAACTATATATCTTTGAATTTAAAATAATCATGTGGACTAAAAAACTACGTGAAAAACTATGAAGGTAAAACAAACGCTTATGACATCATTTAAATTTAATCACAATCTTCTATCTCTGTCATTTTGTTGATACAAAGAATGGCGCGTAGGATTTGTCGACTTCTTTGGACCTTATCCCTTGTTGAACAGAACCTAGATTCGAGTCGGTTGAACATTGCGTGGAATGCTTCAATTCCCTGCTCCGTTGTGCGCCCTAATGTTCTATGCTTTTCGACGAAATCTGGAATATGTTTAATTGCCATATGTAACTTCTGTGTGACACTCTCATTAGGATGTGTCTTTTTCAATGAGAAAACAAAATTTTCGAGACAATTTTTGAGATCAAGAATTTGGCTATCATCAAGTTCTTCAGGAGTTGCGAATGATTGAATTCTTTCCAACCAAAACATTACCTCTTTTAAATTTTCTATCATTTCATTCTTAATGGCTAAATCTTCAAAAACCTTAAAAGTAGCTGCAATACCTTCCTTCGATATAATTTTACGAATGTGATTGCCGCAAAAAGATTGGAACCAAGCTTTTCTATCAGCCCCAATCTTTGCCCAATTTTTCTCCAACGCTTTTCTAACATCTCCAACTAATCCATTCAAAATATTTTCAACTTTTTCCTTGTCTTCAATCTTTTGCACCAGAACTATTTTCATTTCTTCAACACTTTTCCCCAACTCGTTTCTCATGACCTCAGCTTTTTTTAAACTTTGATTTAAATCAATGCCTTCGCAGGAAAAACAGACCCAGAACCCACTGTTTTTGTTCCTTTTCTCTTTTTGGTCTTGACCCCACAAACCACAGCAATAGTTATGGAAGTATTTTTTACACAGCGAACATTCTTCCCATTCGATTTTTTTTTCTTTTATGTGATAAATAGTTCTGTCTTTGAAAAGGCAGTCAACAGAGGCGCAAAAGGATTCTGGATCGTGAGGTATGGTAATTCGTTTATTTTTAATACTTTCCATACCCTGAATGACACATTTTAAAACCGATATATCTTTAATTTCTGTCTTCAACCTTGCCTTATAGACAGAAATATCTTTTTCGATCATGTTCAAAGTACTTCTTTTTCGGCTGACTTTACCAATTTCATATTGACTTGTGTTGTCTAACGTCGCGGTTAAATCACATAATGGTTTGATTACGTATTTTTCAGCAAGACCCATGATCAAATGTATAATCGCTGGAACAATGTTCACCAAGCAAATGAGTTGAAACAGTGGAAGCACCCCTTTCTTGACACTGTAGTCTCCATTCAAACTATCCTTTTTGTATGTTTCCATACTACGGGGTTTGGAAGCGACACCATGATTCCATTCTCGAATGGACACAACGTTCTTGCCACCTGGGCTTGCTTCGTAACATAACGGGCAGTTAAAAGAAGAATTCGGACCAGTATGAGCCATCACTGAACATAGGAACATGTGGTCTCCTACAAGAAACAATTCTACTCCTCTTTTTTCACTCTTTCCGTTGTTGTCGAATTCAATTTCTTTCAAACTATTAAGCTGGTCAATGGCTGATGGAAGATATTTCCTAAAGTTATCTTCTGAATCATCGCCATCGAACCAACCAATCGGCAATTGTCTGTAACAAGAGTTTGCTTTCTGTTTTAGGTCTCCAAACACAAGGTTCATCTTTGTTTTGTTATTTCCCTTATCTGCTGTAACAGCGATCCAAACTTTATCACTTTCATTTTTAAATTGAATCATATTTTTGGAGCACAGTTCGGTCAACTTTACCTCGATCATTACGCGAACATTTTTGCATTCTACTGAAACAATTGGTTCTGAGTTATCTTTCCGAAATTCGTCGTGTTTCTTGATTTCATAAAGATCATCTCTTGAAAATGCATGTTCCAATTTCATGATTAATTTCCTATTTGGAAAAATTGAAAAGTTTAGATACTTTCGAAGAATTGAGGATATTTTATCTAATTGACCGAAAGAAATCTGCAATTTTTGTTTTAAAATGAATGTTTGAAGAGCATTCAGCTTCAAAGAAACTGAATTAAACGATTTTTTTTGTATATCTGTGATAAAATCTTTGAGAAAAGCACTTACATCATTTTCCCGTGCCAGGTTTTTGATCATAAAATAACACGAGTTTAAACGATTCGCTTTAATGAGACGATTTTTGATTATACTATACGCCTTTTTCGGCCTTTCTTTTGCCAAACTACTTTTTTGCTTTTGTTTTTTATTTAAAAAATTGCACATTTTTCGATAAGTTTTTCGACTATTTTTCAAGAAAAAAGTTGATTTTTCTAGTCGACTGATTTGTCTTTTCAGTGACTTGATTTCATCATTCAGCCAAATGTTCTCAACTTTGATTTCTGCGTTTTGACTTCGCAGTAACTCATTTTCTACCCTAACTTCGTCTATAGCGTTTAATATATCGGATTTCAACATACGCTCACTCGGAATTGAATGATGTTTTCTTTTTATAGTTGAAACTTCGCCAAGAATTTTTACGTTATTTCGCGTGTCACTAGAAGTCACTGCTGAAGGAGATTTCAGTAAATCTGAAAGCGGAGTCACAATCATATTATCCTCCGGAATCACTGCTACTTCATCTATACAATTCGACAAATTGAAAGTAATATCTAATGCCGTTTCTTCTCGAATAGGGGATTCCGGAATCACTGCTAATTCATCTATAGAATTCGACAAATTGAAAGTAATATCTAATGCCGTTTCTTCTCGAATAGGGGATTCCGGAAGCGATGCTTCTTCATCTAAAGTGTTTGTTGAATTAATAGTAAGGTTTAAATCTTTTTCTTCTTCATCAATCCCGTTTGAGAACGTGGAACAAGATTTCAATTCAACTTCTTTTTTTTCGATTTTAGCTCGCCGAGCCTTATTTAAATTTTTGTGTCGTGCATGTTTTTTGGTCTGAATAATACGACCCATCTGAAAATGTCTATAAAACTTATTTTTCGTACGTTGTTGAAATAAGTATTGTTTTTTTTTTCAATATTTGATGATTTTTATTGGAAGAAACAAAACCAATTTATTTATAGCCAATTTCTTTATTAAACAGAAAATTCACATTATTATATAATTAATCCAAAAAACAACAAATTCTGCACTACCTTTTTCTCCTTTTCTGCTTCAGGTTTCGCATCTCAATGCCCAACTTATAATGTTGCAAAAATTTCATCCAGATGTTACCTGAAAAATTTAGACAAATGAAATTGAAAAGAAAATGTAAGCTCACCCTGTCACGTCAAAACCGAAGTGATAAAAGTTTTCAAAAAATTGTAGAAAAATCGAAATAATTTATCGTGTGAGCAAATTCTAACAACGGCAGATATATCATTAAAAAGCTCGTTTTCTCTTTATTCTTATCTCCAAATTTTAGAAAAAAGTTATTGAAAAATAAAAAGTTATGCATTGTTTAATGGAAAAATTTGTAGAAAAATCGAAATAATTTATCGTGTGAGCAAATTCTGACGACGGCAGATACGCCATTAGAAAGCGCGTTTTCTCTTTATTCATATCTCCAATTTTTAGAAAAAAGTTATTGAAAAATAAAAAGTTATGAATTTTTTTCTTTTCTGGTCTCTTAAATTAGGCATATTTTCATTTGTGAGCAAATTTAAAGCACAGAGTGGTGCTCAAAAAATGCGCAATACTCAAATCTATTTTTCGGGTGAGTTTCAAAAAAAAGTTATTGAAAATAAATGAGAAATTTGAAAAAAACTGAAAAAAACACGCTGTAATGGTATAGTGCTATTTGCAGGGCAACACACAGAACAGCGGAGTGTCGTAGTGTCCACCCCGTGACTGGTGAAATTTCGCCAAATAAAAAGCGGAGCAAACGCGCTCTACCGTCCTGATTTTTTTCAATTATGATTTTGTCGAAAAATCTTTTTCCCCAATAATTTTTTTCTTCATAATCTTTCAGCCTATACTCCCCTTTTCTTGAAAATTGTCGCTCACCATCTTTTGCACCTTAAGGTACTTCTACTTGAAGGTACCTTCAAGTAGAAGGTATCAGGCTTATTGGCATTTCCGAGACGTGAAGAATAAAGAGATATTTAGTAATAAATTTTATTCATGAAATATCAATGATAAAAAGGTTAGCAGAATAAAAATTCAGATTTTGGCTGAGAGTCAATTGCAATGAGGGATTTTTGTTTGAAAAAATGTTGCTTTTCGAAAATGTAATTCATTTTTTTTCCATTTCTGATTTCAATTTGAAACTTCAGATATTTTCAGAACACTCAATCTTAATCCCTTTAAGCTTACAAATAATTTTCGACAATTAGATTTAGAATATGCCGAAATTGCAAAAAAATGAGGTGAAAAAATATTTGCTGGTTATCGTATCTTTGCCAAAATCTAGTAATTTTTTAAAATTTCTGATAAAACCGCAATTTTATACGTTTTCTATATTTGATTTTATAATTTGGTGCCTTTTTTAAAAGTTAGATGTCTACCTAGAACACCTCTGTGCCATAGCCATTTTTTTTGAAATATTCTTTAGAACATTTAAGAAAAGAAAAACATTGTTTGCACCTTTTGAACACCTTCCACCAAATTACAAAACGACGGCGGACTTATTCACTAGCAAACCGATGAGTGTGAAAGATCAGCCGAAGCTGGTTCAATCGTTGTCTGCGAGTTTTCTGCTCATTACGTCAATTGCGAAAAATTTGAGAGAGGTAATGTTGTTGTTTTTTCTAATGTGACAAAAAAAAGCGAAGCGTTTCTACAGTTGGAAATGTTAGAGAAAAACGTTGGTTTTCAGCTTGATTCGATTTCTAGTAACTAAGCCACGAGCTGGGTTTCTGTGACATTTTTTCGTGTCTTTTAGCTTTTAAACGAATTTTTGAAATTATTATTTTAGGAATCGATTTGGATACTAATTTCATATTTTAACCGTTTTAAAAATTAGAGTTTAGAATTTAGAAACGTACGTTTTTGATATATTAAACTGTTTCCAGAATGATTTCGGAAAGTGCAGAACATACGACAAATTTCTTAATAGGCGAAATGAATCGTCTTGGTGATTTGAGAGAAAGACAATTGAATGAAGAAATTCTACGATTGAGGAGTGAATTTGAAAATAGAGAAGCTGAGAACTTGAGATTATATGAAAAAGAACGGGAGCGACACCAGAGAGAACTGAAATAAGCGCTGGCAGCAAAAGAATTACATAAAGAATGGGACAACTATTTCTCATGGTTGTTAATTTTTATTTCACTTGCAGTATCTGCAATTATTTTAGTGAGTTTTTCAGTACTAATTTTTTTTTCAAAAACACCGATTACAGTTGACAGAAAACGGGATTTTGCGAATGGTTATTTGTATCGTCGTTTTTTTACTGTTGTTCTTTTTCTGCCGGTGGGCACTGAAGTTAACCCTTTTGGTGAGTTTTACTGTTTGAGTTTTTATATGTATGAACAGTTTTTCCCTCTATATCATATGAATGACGTGGGAGGGGCTTATCTCCCTCCTTCTTTCAAACTAGCTAAAATTTGTCCTTTTACAGCGTCTCTTGATCTCTTCACTTACCTTTTTGGCATGACACAACGCAATTCAGTTTTTCTCCTGTCTATTGTTACGAATTTTAAAGATTTTGTTTAGCCAGAAGTCTTTAACCTTTTATATCAAAAAAAGCAGATGTGCGGAAATAGTTGCAATAGAAACGAACTTTTAGATGTTAGATTTTATAAAAATATTTTCGAAAGCAAAAGACTTCTAAAAATCACATGAGTAATTGAATATTTTGTTTAAAAATGAAAAATAAATACCAAGAAATAAAAAATAAACCGACTTCCTGAAGATGGCGGGAAAATCCGCTCCATTGGACAAAAAGCGTAGTTTGTGCTCGTGCTCGACGCTATTGTATCAAAAACATTCGGAAAAATACGGCGGAATGTAAAAGTTCGTGATTTCGAGCGATAGTAAATTTCTTTAATGTGTAGGTAAATAACAATTCATGAAAACAATAAGAAATATATGAAGCATGATATATTTGGAGTAATAATTGTTTCATTTCAGGCACCAGTTCAACACCAGTCATCCGAAAACAACCAAGCCGATCAGCAAGAAAACACCACAGGCGATCATCAACGACAGCGAAGAAACGCCGCAGTTTCCACCATTGTTGTATTATGTATCTCTACACTTCTGACCTCCATATTGATAGTAGTTCTAGGCTTGGATGAGGCCCTTGTTGCCTTGGTGAAACAAGCTAAGATTAGAAGTTGGGTTATAGAGATTAGAAGTTGGGTTATTGGGATTTTATCGACACGTTGAAAAAATATGGCGCTACTGCAAGTGAGAAAATTAATTTAAATTATTTTGGAATCTAGTTAATTGTAACATTAAGTTTTTGTGATATTTATTGTTTATGATTTATCCATTAATACTATCTTTCTTCTTTCCGATCTGTCCCATAATTGGGGTATTGTCATGCATCTCGGAGCGCTTCACAAAAATACTGTTTAGATCTCGGGTTACTGTAGAATTACTGTAGATACAGTACTACAATTTTTTTCAAAATGGTCGGATCGAGACCAAACTTTCATGGTAACATCTTTCGAGTATTGTAAGGTCACTGTGAAAATCTTTCTTGTTACGTTTGAATAATATTTGTGCCATTTTGGTTATATTTGTGTCATTTTAGGTTTGTTTTATACAGTAGTGGTCATAAAGATTGTCACAAATGGTTTTTTGAGTATAACTTTTTTTAAAGTTAACCGATCGAGCTGAAACTTTCAGATATAGTGTAAAACGGTAAAATACATTGTTTTAACAACTGTATCCCGAGAAATTAAAAGAATCGGTAAATTAACAACAATTTCTAAGAAACACTGAAAACCGGGAAATATGCATTTTACAAATTTTTTTTGATGTTATTACAGAGTTTTCATGGAAAACCATATTTTTAGCTTTATTAAAGGTCTGGCTGCATTTTCAGCTCATAATAATAGAGAAAACAACATTCCGAAAAACTGTATCGATGAAAGTATGAGAGCGAGTCGGTGCAAGAGGTGGAACACAGTAAAATCGACTAGATCTTTGAATCAAGTCGATCTTTTTAACTTTAAATATTTTTTTAAACACCCAATTTAACAATAAAACAGAAAAATAATGTTAATATTGCATATAACATTTATAATAACAAACAGAGGTCAGCATAGTCCACTAGTAGTACAATTTTGAAATGAATCCGACACATTCAACGCTGAATATCATAACGGCAAGAGCTTGAATTAATATAAATTAACCTGTATTTGAAAGAAAAATATTTTTAGATTATAATATACTTAATTTGAGAAGTGGACCTTAAAGGTAACCCGTTTTATGAACGGGAATTCATGGATTTGTGTGAAGCAAACCTGGCGTGATACTCGATAAATGTGAAGCGACCAGTTAACGCGATCTATACACTATTTTTTTGTCAATTTGTGATTAATTAGCCGTTTTACATAATTAAGTTAATTATCATCATGGATCTGACCTTTTTACGCTTGATTTCGAGCGCGCAAATATGACGTCCAGGTTTGCTTCAGACAAATCCATGAATTCCCGTTCATAAAACGGGTTACCTTTAAGGTCCACTTCTCAACTTAAGTATATTATAATCTAAAAATATTTTTCTTTCAAATACAGGTTAATTTATATTAATTCAAGCTCTTGCCGTTATGATATTCAGCGTTGAATGTATCGGATTCACTTCAAAATTGTACTATTAGTGGACTCTGCTGACCTCTGTCTGTGATTATGAATGTTATATGTTAAATTAACATTATTTTTCTGTTTTATTGTTAAATTGGGTGTTTAAAAAGAATATTTAAAGTAAAAAAGATATACTTGGTTCAAAGATCTAGTCGGTTTTACTGTGTTCCACCTCTTGCACCGACTCGCTCTCATACTTTCATCGATACAGTTTTTCTGAATGTTGTTTTTGTTATTATTTTGAGCTGAAAATACAGTCAGACCTTTAATAAAACTAAAAAATATGGTTTTACATGAAAACTCTATAATAACTTCTAAAAAAATTCGTAAAATACATATTTCCCGGTTTTCGGTGTTTCTTAGAAACTCCTGTTGTTTCACAGGTTATTTTAATTTTCGGGGATTTAGTTGTTAAAACAATGTATTTTACCGTTTTACACTATATCTGAAAGTTTCAGCTCGATCGGTTAACTTTTAAAAAAGTTATACTCAAAAAACCATTTGTGACAATCTTTATGACCACTACTGTATATCAATTGTTACTCGACGATATTTTGTTTGTAAAATGTGTTTTATTTGTGATTTTTTATAATTTGAATAAAATGTACTTCTTAATATATATTTCTCAAGATCTTGCAGAATCGATGCATTTTCTGGCGAAATTGTTAATCTGATTAAAAAATGTTTTTAATTTATAACTATTTTTGTCAATTTCATGTTGAAAATTTTTCCTAATCAAAAAATGATTATTATAATCTGTTTCCATTCAGAAAATTATAATTTTCACCAAAAAAATCGAAAAATAAATAATTTCTGAAAAATCATCATTGGTAGCCAAACTGGTTTAACCACATAACCGGTTAAACCGGTTTGAACCGAACCGCCTCGAACCGGTTAAACCGGTTTAACCAGTTTACCGGTTCGATTCAAACCGGTTTGAAACGGTTCGAAAGCGGTTCGACTCACATATAAAAAAAAATTTTTTTTTCAGAAATTTAGCGAAATGAAGCTAACGTTTATCGTCCACGTAGGTAGACGTGCACAAAAGACACTTAGAACCAGGCTTGTGCGGAACCGGCCTCTCGGAACTTTCGGAACCAAATTTTTATTCCGATTTTTTTTTCGGAAAAAAATGGTTCCGACTTTTTTTTCGGAAAAACCGGTTCCGACTTTTTTTCCGACTTTTTTTCTCGGAAAAATCGGACAATTCGGAACCAGGTTCATTTTCAGGTGTCTTTCCCATTTTTTTCTCATTTTTCCATTAAAAACGTTTATTAAGAAGTTCCGTTCTGCTTTTTTGTCAAATAAACCTCCCATTTTCCCATTTTCTGAAAAAAAAACGATGAATTCACAAAATTTTCGTACAAAAATTAGGAAATTCTACGAAAATGATAAAAATTCTAAGAAGCCCTGAAAAAACCTATGAAAAAACCAAAAAAGCAAAAAAAGTTTATGGAAATATTCAGTTTGAAAAAAATTCAAAAATTATTTTTTCCGATTTAAAAAAAAATTTTCTGATTGCAATTTTTCGGTATTTCTCAGATTTTTTTAGGTGAAAAAACAAACAAATTAATTTTGTATCGTTTCCCGTACAGTGTTTTCGATGATATACCCTTTAAAAGGTTCCGAAAAAAAAATCAGAAAAATTTCCGACAGCTAAAAAGTTCCTAAAATCGTCTCGGAATCGGAATTTCGGAATATTCCGATTCCGGTTCCGCACAAGCCTGCTTAGAACACATAAAGAGGTTCCGAAACTAACATGAAAAAATTGTAAATTCATATTTCCTATTTGATGTTTTTCTTCACGAATTCCGAACGAAAACGCTTTTTTCTTTTTTGCATTGGTAATCGGATGATTTTCCAGTCAACTTGGTGTTAATTATATCGATATTACTTTTTTTTTGAAATACAAAAAACTCAGATGAAAATGTTGAAATTTTTGAAAATTTTTATATTTTCGAAATATTTCCAAATATTTCGGAAGCTAAAGCCTTTTCATTCTTAATCCCAAAAAATCAACCGATTTCATCAATTTTGAACAGTGAAAAAATAATTTAGCAACACGCGCAGCGAACCGAAATTGGCGGAGGAATTTGCGCACACACACATACAGGGTGTTCAATAAATACTGCAGCATGCTTCAGACATAGATATTTACAAAACTACGAGACGAAACTCTCTCAAACTCGGAATAAATTTAGTAAAAAAATATTTTTACACAATTCATTAAGAAGTTTCCTACTCCTTGCATTTGTATTTGAACCGGAGCTTAGTATTGTGACGGAGTTCAAGCCGTCTTTGCTCGCTGGTTTCAGTTTACATTTTTCAGCATTTCTGAGCACTCAGTTTTCATAAGAAACTGAAAATTGGTGGAATGAAAGTTCGAGTTTTACCTCAAACATATAATAAACTTAAAAGTTTGAAAAACGTACAGTAATTTTTTTACAGGCAGAGTTTGGGGACCTACTTTTTATTTTTTCAATTTTGGATCCAACAAAAATTGAACAATTTTGCATAAAATGAGCTAATCTGAATCCAGAACTCTAATATTTCAGTATGAAATGTAGTTAAGTGTCAACGACAAAATAAATAAAATGATTCTTGATAATTCCCTATTTTGACTGTTTTTCCAACAAAAAAGTGCAAATTTTACAGTTTTTCATACGATATCCAAAAACAGATAGTAGCGGATGATCAAAATTAGCTAAAGTTTATTACTACACGTTTATCAGCTCCAAAAGGTTTTTAAAATGTAAATATAAAGTTGCTGAATAGTTTTTGGATCAGAACTAAAAAAGATGAAGCTGCCAATATGAACGAACACTAAACTCGCGAGCTGCGAGCAGGAGAGCATCAAATTGGGTCCGGTTTTTCCTTCACCATTTCTCTAAAAAACGTCCTAATCATATGAAATTTTGAAATCAATGAGAAATAATATCAGGGAATTGAAATCAATGTAATTCTCGTAAGAAAATTAATTTTTCGTTGTACCACAATGGGACATTCTTCCTGCAGTATTTATTGAACACCCTGTACACACATGATGCGCACACATGCGAAAATAGTTTTTCAAATCGCTTTTTTCACTGTTCAAAATTGATCAAATCGGTTGATTTTTTGGAAATAAAGACTGGTTAAACAGGTTCGAACCGGTTCGAACCAGTTTGAACTGAACCGATTAAACCGGTTTAACCGGTTTGAACCGAACCGAACCGTTGTCTCGCTATACTGGTATTTGACCTATTTGTGAATTTTGAGAAATTTTAGTATTTTTTCACTATTATTTCAATTTTAAAAACAATAAAAACTACATTTCAAAAATTTTGCAAAAAAAAAGAATGTAATATTAGTTTCTCAGATTTTTATCTTAAAATTATGACGAGCCGTGTATAATTCCTGATTTTATGTTTTCCTGAGAATACTAGTTACCATAGCTGGAATTTTGGAATATTTTGTTATGGGCGCTTTGTCCAGAGTTAATGTGGACAGAGACTATTTGTTTTTTGAGTTTTACAAAGTTTGTAAAACTCAAAAAACAATAGTTTGTAATACAAACTATTGAAAAATATAATAATTTGAAATAATGAAGTCCTTGTCGAATTTTTTGCAGAAAACCATGTAGTTAAAAAAGTTAGGAAATTCATATGTTTATTATGAAACTTCATCTCTTTTCATAAATAGCTGAATATTCACACTTTTTGAAAAGAAGTTGTTCTCACTGAAAAATGACTCATCGAAAATCTGAAGTAAATCACTTTTTTGGGTCTTTGACTTTGCCAACGCGTAGAAAACTGAGTTATGTAGGTATCATAGTAATTTTTTTCTCAGAACGTGACTGAATTCTCGAAAAATAAAATGTTAGCTTAAAAAAGCGTTCGCAATTTATAGTGTTTCTTTCCCCTAATAAATCAAGTGTAAGCTTCTTCTTCTCTGCAAAAATCAAAGTGAAATCTGTAATTTCAGATCTTCACCACGCCTTGTCCATGGATTTTTCGATGTTTCAACTTCATCCGCATTCCAAAGTTCCATTGACTGAAAATAACGAAATGGCAGCTCCTGGAAGAAATATGATTTTGAATAATCGAGCATTTGGAACGGGAGGAGGTTCGGAGCAAAATTTGTTGAAAATGGTGCATGCTTCACCACTTTGTGAGATTAATACCGGACACAAAACGAGGTATTTTAAAAATCAATGTTTATTGGAAACAAGGTTTTTAGAATTCATAATCCTGATGTTTTTTCTCAAGCTCATTGATGCCAGATTGTTTTCCTCTATGAGTTGAATTGATTGGAAGTAAACTGAGCCTAGCCTGCTTTTTGGCACGCACAGGCAAGTCGCGATGGGACGCCACGCGCACGCCAGGCGCGCCTCAGCGAACTTTTTTGTTCGCTGTGGCGGGCACGACGTACCAGCTGCGGCGTGCCGGAGGCGTCTGCCACGCGCACCTGGCGACTTTTTTGAAAAATTTTGGCTTGGGTTTCCCTTCATTCTCATTTCATTTTTTTGTTGATTTGATAGTATTTAACGCGTCTTTTAGTGGATCGAACTTTATTTATTTATGTGTTTAAATTCAAAATAGTTTAGAACAAAATCAGATCAATTACAACCAAATTAAGAAAAAAAAACAATGGCTCTTACATTTTAACAACCAAAAGCATACTAAAATAACGGTTTGGGACTGTAAGAGTAAGAAAAAAAATTTCTCAGATACTAAAAATATTAAAATGAGAAGTTTTTAGAGTGAGAAAAAAAAAAGAAAAATGTGGAACTAGGGCAATTTTTTAAACAAAAAAGGGTTCAGAAAAGTGCAAAACTTTAAAGTAAATAAAAAACTACCAAAAATGGGTAAAATGCTTGTTGGGGTCGATAAGGAGGGCTTTTTAGATCTGAGTTCACAGAAAAGCTTGTTCGTCGATGAGAGAAATAGCGATAGAAACACAAAAATTGAATTTAAAGTTGAATTTTCGGCGTCTACCTCCAGAGCTTTTCCGTGAACAAGAAAAATTGATCTCACCCCAGCAATTAAACTAAAATGGCTCGAAATTAAAGTTCATATCTCTGTCGAAAAGTGCCCATGTTGTTTGAATCTTTAGCTGTAGTCCATTTCCGGGGGTCTCGCAGCATCATCACGGCTCTGAAAATAACAGAGATTGACGTTAGTTGATAAGGAAATAAGCTTACATTGTCTCGATTTATTCCTTATTTCCGTGATTGCATCATTTCATCCAGTTTTTGTTTCACTATTTAGATTTGAACCTGAAATTAGAGATAAATCATGCCGAAATATAAGGCTTCTCACTCACGCGAACGGTCTTGTGCAAAAACACTTTGTCGCACTTCCATGCATTCAGCAGCTCGGATGTAAGCACTGCTCTTTTTTTATCGAAATTGAAGTCTAGAATATTTGAGGTCTGAAACGTAACAGATATATGTCTATTTTCAAGAAGGAATGCGGCATAAAATAGGCGAAGAAAAATGGTAACGGTTAACATATCGAGAAACTAAGAACGAATGCAAAACATATTTTTTAAAAGTAAATTAAAACGGTAAATATAATTTTTCGATGTTTCAAAATTTTCTCATTGGATTTTATGATCAGTTCAGAAGTTTCTTAGTGATTTTGAGCAAGTACTGAAATAAAATAATGCTCTCTAAAAATTAAATTTGAAATATGTTTTAAATGGACGATATGACACAATTATTGTTAAAAAATTAACGCTGAATATGATAATTAATTAATAGAAAACAAAAAAAAATAGTTTTTGTTAATTTTGAAGAAAAGAAAAGCAAAAAAACGGAAAAACAAATAATTGTTCACTGAAAATATCGTTAGCACCGCCCACGCAAGAAGGTGGCGCGCATTTCAGCAATTTTGCGGCGCGCTGATCCAATTTGCTCTATTTTTCGACATGACAACCAGAATGGTCTGAAATTTGATATTTATCGCTAAATTCCGATAAATGTTATAGAAATGAGAAATAACTAAAAAGAAAACTCAAATACTGTCCATCAAAAGTTCTCACAACTAAAATAACATATTTTGAAAGTAGAATAAGATTTAAAAGCATTTGGTCTTTAAATTAGAATGAAATTAACTTAAAATTTACAGAAATCATTATTTACAAGCTTTTTTTTATTCAGTTCTAACTATTTTCATAAAGCCTTGGTGAATTTAGTGGCCACCTTCAAAAATAAAAATGAAAGGTCGCCAGGCGCACGCCACGTGCACACGGGGTGCGCCACAGCGAAAGTCGCTGACGTGCGGATGAGGTTTCAATTGTGGGTCTTCTGTTTTTGGGACAAAAAGTAATTTTTTTTGTTTAATTTGTTGAAATCTTTCAATTTTAGCCATGAAATTGCATAATGTGTGTCAAAAACCAAAAATTACGGAAAATCCAATTTCAGTCAAAAATGCATATTAAAGTTTTACTAAAAAATGTTCTAAAACTAACGAGGATTGGATGTTTAGTTACAGTTGTAAAGAAAACAAGCTCTTATTTATTTAAGGATACTTTTAACACACCAGTTAACTGTTTTTTGAATAGATAAAGCTTGCTAAAAAAATTTATATTGACGACTCTTCAAATTGAATTTCAAGTGTTTTAAAGACATTCAAATAACACGGCATGTTAAAAAAATATGAACCAAGTTGCTACGTTTAATTATTTTGAAAAAATCAGCTAATTTTTAAAGGCTATTGGAAAATTGTAAAACAAGGTTCGCTGAGGCGCGCCTGGTGTGTGCGTGGCGCGCACCAAACACCCGGGCGCACCTGGCAGACGCCTCGTGTGCGCCTGGCGACTTGCCTGTGCGGTTAGTTTATACCAATTTTGTGAATGTAAATTATATTAATTTTCCAGATCGATCGGATCTACACCAAAGAACTTGATCACGAAACGGAAGGAAGAAGAAAACCAGCTACCGGTGGATTGTTAAATAATGTCGTTTTTTCGGTTTTTGTTTGTTGTTTTTAAGGTGTTGGGAAGCCCCAGTAAGGGTGTTCTAGACGGTGGTAGAGGAAATTTCGCAAATGACCATCTTTTTATGTCTAGACCATTCTTATATGGAATAAAGTTGAGAAGGGGGCTTCTCAACACGACCGGTGTTCGGATCTCGAGTCTAGTCCTTAGTTTGAACTCCGAAGCGAATCTCCGAACCGATTCGCTTAAAACACGTATTGTTAATTCGACGCCTCTAGTCTCGACGAATTGCGTCTTATTGATTCGTGATTGTTCCGATATCAAAATTGCTGAGAAAAAAACCTATTTCTGCTCAGGATAATTTCGGCTCGTAAACAGCACGCGCACTTCCAAGAACTGCTCCTCCGTTTGAAACGGCACGTCGAACGCCGTTTAGAAGAGACGTAAGCCGTTTCAGAGCCCAAACGGCGCGCACTCCGAGTACGAGCCTGTTGGCGCCGAAAATCCCCTTAATGCGTTGAGTTTTTTACTGCTAGCGACGGAAAATGCTTATTTCAGAAAGCGCGTTGTTATGTAAAGTGAATAATTTGTCGCAGCATAATTTATTCACAAGGTAAATACAAATCATTCCTCGCCATTTCTTCTATCTGCCCACAAATCCAAATATTCTTTGTTTTGTTTTCCAACAGCCTTGATCATCGATTCCGATGTTTTTCTGCTTGCTGGGCTGATTTCTTCATCCTCTTCGTCATCGAATCTGACACTTTTTGGCTTTATGCCAGATGAGAGACACTAAAAAAATGATACTTATTGGTTGAGTTTGATCGACCTTACAGACGAAGATTGGGACATTCTCTTTCTCGGAGAACTTTTACCAGTTGACGGTTTCATTGGGGTTGGTGGTGGAACTTTTACAAACTTTGAGCGTAGGGAGGAATCAGCATTGAACAAAGAGACGGCGACAAATGGAATAGAGTCGATGTTGATGGTAAAGGCATCAAAGTTGTCTTCTTTAGAGTAACTATCCAAAAATTGGCGAATTTCGAACTTGGTTTGCAAGTCGGTGACCTTTTGAAATCCAACAACTGGTAGGGCTTTCTTCTTTGACAATGATCTCAATGATTCAGTCACGGTTCCTCTGCTCGAAATGCCCGAGCTTCTCGCAGTGCAAGGTGATCCACTTTGAAGAGAAGCTGAGTGACTCAAATGTTTAAACTACTAAATTGAAAAATTAACATACAAGAAGCATAAGAAGAGCCATTAGAATTCAAAAATGAATCAAGTCTAGACGATCTAGTGGAACCTGTCCTTTGTGAATAGTTGTCACCTATTCTAGACGAACCTCTAGATGAGGCACGAGATGCTCTTGACGAACTTCGAGATGACGGTGTTCTAGACAGCTGAATATTAATTATTTAACCCAATATGCTCACTAAAGCATACGCCTGAAGTAGTGCGACTTGTTGATTTTCTTGATGCCGAATTTGAGACCATCGCTAGTTGTTATTTTCGAAATATGGAACTATTATGCCAATAATTTCTTATTTAAATCCTTATATATGTCACGCTGATGCTAACACGCAAATAGTTTTTGAGATCAAAAATCGTTTTAATGGTAGAGTTCTAGTTTTTCAGTAAAATTAGAAAAACTGGCGAAAAACACAATTATTTAATTTTTTGAACAAAGTTGTGAAAATTGTTCGAATATCGAGTTTTTAGTCCAACCTTGTGCGCAGGCGCGCTGTCTTTAAACTCAACATTTATTTCAAAAATAAGAAATTCAACAAAACAACTATTTAAAGGCACATGAGTTGAAAACAAGGTAGCAATACATTTAAAATGCACTATATTATGGCGTTTGTTCCAAATTAAAAATAAGTGATTATTGTGACCCGAAAGAAACTAAAAGAAAACCGTTTTAGAAATTGGTATACTGGAATTGAAATCAATATTGGCAACGGGAAGAAAGAGCAATAAATATCTAAAAGATAAAATCTTCTATTCATCATCTTCATCAGCTTTCTGAAGCTGTAACTGATATTTTTCTTGATTCGATCTTCGTTCACACAGATACCAGCAAGCACATAATTGAATAAGCTGAAAATTAATTGCAATTTAAATTTTAAAACCTCAAAAAGAACCTGTAAAACAGCAAAACCGCATAAAAATAAAATAAGAATCGTCTCCGACTTTCTAAACGTTTCTAATGGAACACATGTCTCACCGATTAGACAACTAGGCTTTCCTCTCCACGATTCCTCAAGCTTATAATGAAGCTGAAACATGATTTTCAAATTTTTAAAACTTGGCTTGACTTACCCTTTTTCTTACTGTCAATGTAAATGCAAATGATATAACGAGCACGAAAATCATGGCAGTTTGACCCAAAATGAACTGAAATTTTAAATTTTAATTGTTTAGTTCGAAAAGCCAAGAAATTCTCACCACAAAAAGAAGAAAAGAATTCAAAAAACATAGTGATATTAATCCTAAAAATGACAATACGAATAGTGCGGCGGCATAACATCCAATCAATAGAAGTGTGACAATGAACTAAAATATTTAAAGGTGTTATTCGTTGTTTTTGTGTTTTCATTTCATTTTCATCTTATTCCCCTCATTTTAAACCCAATATAAGTGAAAAATTTAAAAATTTCCATTTTTTAATACTCGAACACCCCATTTTAAAACTTAAGACGCATGACATGGCCTAATAATGCGCGTGGTCGATCAGTTAGGCCATTTCATGCGCCTCTGGTTTTAAAATTAGGTATTTGAGTAAAAAAAAAATTATATTTTTTTGCATCGATTAAGATGAAAATGAAAATAAAACTCAAAAATAGTGAAGAGCACCAAGAGTTTGAATTTATATGAAAAAAATCCTACCTGAGGGTAATCACTAACTCTTTCCGGTGCCACATGTGCCTGCGGTGCATTTAAAGCTGACAGTGATGTTGTGAACAGTAGAGCGACGGAGACTGCCTGAAACGACTATTATTTTTCTAAATTATTTATTGTTTTTAAAAAAATTTATTTTGAGATTTCAATTTTCGATTTTATCGGACGACAGCTATGGACGTCAAACTATTTTCTCGAAATAGAAAATTTAATAAAAAATAAATCAATTTTTAAATTTTTTCATAGAAAATTCAAAAGCATTTTTAAAAAATCTTGATCTTCGACCGACCATCCAATTGTCTCACAGCTAGACTTCCCTTCTTTCAATAGCTTGTATGAAATTTCACAAAACCTTGTAAATAATGAGTCATGTTTGTTTTCACACTTGAAAAGGCATTCTTTCCCTTACAATTAGTTTTTTTTAAAGAAACTGATGTTAGATTCAATGAACTCAAGGTGACGAAAAGCTAAACCGCTTAAGAATTTATTACGCTCTGACGTACGTTGTTTTAGTGATCAGAGTCTCCATGGGCTTTTAGAATAATTAGGATACAGTACGAAAAATTAATTTATTATGAAATGCAAAGTATTTAGTTCGTAAAATAGCCGGTTGCAATGAAAATTAAGCGCGACTGTGTGGAAGAAGCATCTCCCAAGTTTACGCGCTTTACTCACGCTTAAATGCTGTTTCTCATTAAAAAGTCACTACAAATTATATAAATTATACTGAGTGTAAGGTATTCTACATCGAATTGAGGATAAGAATATTATTTCAAAAAAAAACAAATTAAAAAAAAACTTACCAAAAAAATGAGATTCGTTAAAGTAGCAACACATCTGACAATTCTTGAATAAGCCATTCGATAGCAATATATTTCTCTTCTTTTTTCGTCCTGTCCTTCTTTCTGTCAATTTTTGCCTTGATCACCGCCGCAATCAGACAATGATTGGTGTACCTATTAAAAAGTAACTTTAGTTTTTCACGAGACGTACAATGTAACAAGAAATGAAGTAAAAAAAGAAGACAAAAAATTGATACAACAACAACAACAAAACAAATGGAAAAAAGAGGTTTCGGACGTTAAAACGAAAATTGAAAAGGACGAAGGAGTGTGCATTCAAAGAGAGAAAACAGATCGTTGAAGGGGAAAAATGTGAAAAGGAGACTGAAAAAGCCGTCGTCTTCTCTTTTTTTTTTTAGTTTTTCGTTGGAATAAAAATCTGAAAAAAATGACAAAATATTGGAAAACTTGTGAACAATTCAGAAAAACTCCAAAAGAAGGAAATGCGTTTAAATAAGCTAGTGACATAATATAAACAAAAACAGACTCAGCAGTCCAACAAACACAACAAATCTAACTTTTCTTGGGAAACAACAAAACGAAAGAAGAGCTGATAACACATTATCAAACATGTGGGTAAATATTTGTCAAATGAGAAAGGGAAAATGACTCAACACGAAGCTTTTTGATCATAAAAAACATGACTGTTTTCGCCGACGATCAATAAAAAATTTACATGTTTCCTTTTTCGTTTTCAGGACACAAAACATACAATGTTTTCATTATTAGGACTATTAATTATATTCACATCAATTTTTAATAATTATAAGAGAACGAGACTCGTGAAAATGAGCTCTGTCATGTGAAAAAGAGCAAAAAACATTGTTCACTTTTAATTATTACCGCGTCTGTCATGTACATTCTGAAAGGGCATGAGCGTATTATACATTCGTTGAATAGAAATTTAGAAACAAAATATTTCGCATAAATTACATAAATTAAACTATTGAGAGAAGAGGATCGGTTTTTTTTGAAGTCGTTCTATTGTTTTTTCTTCTCCATCGTTTCCGAAAGAGTTTTTTTTTATTTTTAAATCATTTACTTAAAGGAGGACTTCACGGAGCTAATGAAAAACGTAGCTAATGAAAACAGACTTAATACACATTCCAAATCTGTTTTTAAAATTTTCCAAAACCACCTAGAAGCCGAGAAAAGGCGCCTCGAAACAATGGCCTAGAAAAAGTGTCCACTGGCGGAAACTAGTCCGCAGGCATGAAAGGGATTAATATAAGCATTCTGCATAACTATTTATTAACGAAACACGAAAAAAGCTCATAGGAAAAAGTTCGGCCAGGTGGAAACTTTTTCTAGGCCATTGTTTTGAAGCTCATTTTCTTTACGTGGTTTTAGAAAATTTTAAAAACAGATTTGGAATGAGAATGAAGTCTATTTTCATTTAATATACATTTAGCTCCGTAAAGCCTCCTTTAAAGGGGTTCTTTACTGTTTTTTTGTTTCAATTCCATTTTCATCTTCTTCTTGATATTTGAAAACCTATACAAAACAAATATTTTTGCGAAATTTCCTTATCTAGTACTCAAACACACCCATTTCAAAAATAAGGCGGCGAATGGCCTAACAATTGCAAACACTCTCACATGCGCATGCACTCTCGCGCGCGGCCGAGCTGTTAGGCCATTCGCCGCCTTACCCTGTAAATGTGCTTTTTTCGTGTACAAGAAACGGAAATTTCCATAAATTTGTTTGCTTCTATAGGTTTTCAAATACCGTAAAGAAGATGAAAATGGAATAGAAACCAAAATTCAGTAAATAGTATCTTTAATGATTGAATTAAAGTTGTTTGTGTACGTCATTCAAAACAAGAGAACCGCAGACTAGCTCATTCAAAATCTGTTATATCAAAAAACATAAAAAATATTTTTTATAGATTATCAATATTATTTATTTTTCAGAGTGCTCTCAGAAAATATCATCCACCCGAGACACATTATAAAAAACCAAAGCTTTACTTTTTCTCTGGAGAATATATATAAAAACCAAAAAGAAGATGAAAAATGAGAAACTGACAGCTCTATATTTTCCATATGTGTCACCGCCGGAAATTAAAAATGTTCGTACAATTGAACAACAGTTCAAAAATCGACTCCAAAAATAAATCGAAACATAACATTTAAAATTGGTAACCAATAAAACAGAATAAAACAAGAGTGACGAGACACGATGACAAAATTGGAAAACCGGAAATTGAGAAAAAAAATCGAATTGGGCGCATCTCAAAAGATAAATGTTTGCCTATGTGAACTGGCACGTGAAATTAAAAATGGAAATAAGCCAGAAAATTGAGAGGAATAGATAAATTGAAAAAAAATAAAACAGTATTGAAGTAGTAATAGTGATAGAAAATCACTTCAAAGAGTGAATTAAAAGAAGAGAATAAGAAGCAAAGACAATTCTTTAATGAAATGAATTTCTGCGTTGAATTTCTTAAAGGTCATCTTAGAAAAAAAGGTGACGAACTATATATACATTACCGGCCATAATCTTATGCCGCAAGGGTTTTTGGACCACAACTTTTCTCAATGTTAATCAATTTTCCTGAAATTTTTACGGTATATTGTAAACACACAGACGAACAATTGCGGACTAAAATTGCATCAGCAGAAAAAAAAATTTTTTTTCGATTTTTTTAAAAACATTTTTCACAGTATTTCTGTTTTTCCACTATTTTCCATTTTTGTTCACAATTTTTTAAAGTTAATTTCCAAAAAATTGATAGAACATGGTTTTCAGACATGGTTAAACCTACTGGAACAAAAAATCTTTCCGATGATTTGCTGAAAGCCATCGTCGGAGGGCATCAAAAAGGAGCCACCAGCCAGCAATTAGCTGACCAGTTCGAACGGACTCCCAGGACAATTCGAGCAGTTTTGGCCAGATTCAAGAATCAGGTAAGTGTTGAAAATAAAATGAACTCAGTTAAAAAAATATATTTAGGGCCAGCTGGTTCAGCGAAAATCCCCCGGTAGACCGCGAAAAACATCACGAGTTATGGATCGCAATATCTCCCGTGCTTCAAGAGAGGATCCTAGAAGAACTGCTCCTGATATTCAGAAGTGTGTAGCAACTCCATCTCAGTTCATACCTTCCGTCAGAACCATCAGAAGACGTTTGAACAAAAATAAACTGTTTGGAAGGCGTCCAATGAAGAAGCCGTTACACAATGAGACCGTGGGCTCTCCGAAATGTCGGCCGGTCGTTTGTCTTTCAACGAGACAACGACCCGAAGCATACGTCCGGACATGTCAAGAATTGGTTTCGTCGACGATATGTGGATCTTCTAGAGTGGGCACCTCAAAGTCCCCACCTCAATCCAATAGAGCATCTCTTGGAAGAGCTTTAAAGACGATTCCAAGGTCAGCGAGCCACGAATGCCGATCAGAATTTTTCCCAAATCGTAGCAACTTGGAAGAGCATCCCACTGTCGGTCACTGACACACTTCTGGATTCGATGCCGAGAAGATGTTTTACACCTTACCGGTCGGTCTAAACGGGTGCATGTTAATATTCGTTTTTTCGTCATTTTTCATAAATTGTTGATTATTTCCCGATTTTTATATATTTTTTGGTTTTTTTTGTTTTATACGTGACATACCATGCTACAAACGTTGTCTGAAAATTTCAGGCAAATTAATTAACATTGAGAAAAGTTGTGGCCCAAAAACCGTTGCGGCATAATATTATGGCCGGCACTGTACATACAAAAATCATAAAACTATGCTCATCACCGGCTGTTAAAACATCCAAGCGTTCAAGTTGAACTTTCTCAGTCCTTTCGCGTTATCTCAGAGGCGGCCGAAATGTGCGAAAATTTAGTTGGCATTAGTTCAAATCATTGTTATCACTGACTCGACGACTCCCGACTGCGATGTTTCTAATTAAATTTTATGAAAAATAAAAATGGAAACCGAACATCCAGAAACCAGTGGTTTCTTTAAAGACAAAATTCAGCTCTATTACTAGCACATAAAACTCCTGACAAAAATATAAATAATTTATATTCTCAGGAAAAGCAATTGCACAGGAGCATTCCCATTTTGTTCGGGACTCGTCCACGGACAGCCGGGATGTCCGATTTTCAAAAACCCAAACGGAAACTCAAAGCGGGAGCCTTACTGAATTCCCGGACAAAATGGGAATGTTCCTTCGCATTGCTTTCCCTGAGTTCGCCCCCCTCTAATTTTTGAAATTGAAATCAGATAGGGGTCAAATTAACTGACACACTGTCTTTAAGCAAATGCAAAAATCAAATCTATTTATTTTCAGTGTCTTCCTTCGAAACTCTTTTCTTTAGCCTACACTCAATTTTGGAAACGATACATATGATTTCCTTGTTGGCTTCAAACACATTTCTCACCCCTATTCAAAATGATCATTTGTACAATAAGGAAAGCTTTTGTAAGATCCTTTTTTCAAAAAATCATTCTTATTCATAAATTGTTAGTTTTTCCATAACAATTGGGAATACATCGTGGATTGGGTCTCCATTTATTCCGGGTTCGATTTTTTACGAAAAATTCGGAATTATGTCTAAAAGAATGCTTCAACACACTAAGAAACTATTATGTCTTTTACTAGGTAATATTAACGTTTAAATATTGAAAAGTGTTCACAACAAAAAACTTCAAAGTACCAATTTACAGTATCCTCCGTCCTATTTTACATTTTTAACGTCAAAAAAGACTCAAATGACCTTTCATGTCGACAAAAAGTCGAAACTGTCCATAATAATTCTTTGGAGCATAAATATGTTAGCATTCCACTATCAGCAATAATCAACGGTGGAGGTTTAGGCAAGTTTCAAATACTTAAAGGTTCCCTTCAAGAAAATAATTATCTTCTTCTCAGGAAACCAGCTTTTCGAAATATTTACAATATTAGGAATTGCTGCCAAACTCGGAAGGACGCCTGTTTATGACTCAGAAAATGAAAGACTTTCAGGAAGATTAAAATTTTTTCATAAAACTGTCCCGCGGTTACGCGATTTTTTAGCAGCTATACCTATAGATGTAAGTAAAGATTTAAAACATCCAAATTTCGCAGCGGATTTTAGACTAATAGCTCAACAGTATATCCACTTCCATATACCTGCTGCAAATATTTCTATAATTCGAGTTTTGAAGACGTAACAACAAGGTTTCTAGTGATCAACGGACTTTATTTCCAGGCATTCTTTCTATTTTTAATTTTAATTAATTATTCATATTTAAGAGCTTTAAATATTTCAAAAACATCTGCCCACTGATTTTCGAGATTTTGAAACCAGATGCAAATCAAAGAAAATCTGTTAGCGATCGAGTGACGGCAGAGAATAGGCAAAAATTCAAGTAAGACTATAGTCTCAAATAAGACTATAGTCTCACTTGAATTTTCATTTGAAGAACTTGTGTGCACGTTCGTCGCGGTGATTTTACAACAGATAAAATGCACGAAGGAACAAATCCAACTTTTGCAACGAACGCTATTAAGCGTTTGTACCAGAGAAAACGTATGTGACGATTTTTTTAAAGGAGGGCTTCACGGAGTTAATGAATGCGACTGGGATGAAAATAGACGTCATGCTCATTCCAAATCTGTTTTTAAAATGTTCTAAAACCTCCTAGAAACCGAGAAAACGCGCCTCAAAACAATGGCCTAGATAAAGTGGCCACCTGGCCGAACTTTTGAGATTTTTTCATGTTTCGTTAATTAATAGTTATGAAGAATACTTATATTAGTCCTTTTTTGTGTGTTTATCTTTTTTTTGGATTTTTCATGCCTGCGGACTAGTTTTCGCCGGCGGCCACTTTTTCTAGGCCATTGTTTTGAGGCACGTTTTCTCGACTTCTAGGTGGTTCTAGAAAATTTTAAAAACATATTTGAAATGAGTATGAAGTCTATTTTCATCCCAGACGCATTCAGTAGCTCCATAAAGCCTTCCTTTAAACAAAAAAAATTGAATTTTGCAGCAAATAGCGTATTTTATATCATGAGCGATGCTCAAGAATGGGTTCAACAAAATATTGTAAAACATCTCGATAATATTGTCGTTGAGGTATTTAATTTGTACTATTGTCAAGATAATAATTTCTGACCGCTCGTTTTGCGGAGTATCGTTGGGAATTTCCTCCGCAACGCGCTAAAATTCAAATTTCTCAGTTAGTCGCGAGGAAATTCCCAACGACACTCCGCAAAACGAGCGACCAGAAATTATTGTCTTGACAATAAGCATTCGAAACTCAAAAAAAATGCAAGAATTTTATCAGATAACAAACACAAGCCGAAACCGAGCAATTGAAGATTTATATTTTTCTCGAATGTGGTGCGATTCATTTCTAATCACGGCACCTTCATCAACATTCGGATGGTGGTTGGCTTATTTATCGAAAAACCAGGCAGAGGTTTATTACCGTGATATTCTTGAAACAGGTGATAAGGTATGTTTTGCAGCGCTTATGGCTTCATCAAAAAATAAACTGGAAATTTGTTTTTTAACGAAAATTTCCAGGTCCAAAATGAGATGAATGTGAAGGATTTCTATCCACCGGAGTGGAATAAGCTCGGAATCAGTAAAGACGGACAACTTATTTCAAAAAACAATTGATATGTTCTTATTATTCTATGTTTTTCAATATTTTTTAAAATTGTATACAATTCTTGGGTCAACTTTTCTAAAACTGTAAAAAAAAATTTAGTGACACGCTGTCTTTAATCTTATTTAAAAAGTCTTCAACGAAAAATCTGTTAAAGTGCTTTTTCACACATTTTCAAGTTCGTATATTCTTTAAAGGCAATTTGTGACAATATTCAAATTCAAAGCGAAAACTCAAAATTCGAAATAGAGCAACAACAAAAAAACAGTAAATAAAATTAATTAGAACATCATAAATTTCATTTTTGTGAAAAAAAAAGTTTCAGAGTAAAATACGGAACGAAAAATTAAATACTAATAATAAATATTATGTATTATGAGAGCGGTTTTCTTTTGAAAATATGAAGAAACGAATTGAACGAGCACAATGAGAAAAATACAAGAAAAAGGGAAAAAAAACGATTACCCGCACGGTTTGTAAAAGTGAACAACCCACACTGTGAATTCGTTGTTGCGGAGTTTACCCCCTGCGCACAGTCGCTGTGGGTAAGGGATTTATCACTGCAGAGTACGCAGACAGTAAACAGTCGCTGTGGTCCCAACAACGGGTGGAAAAGTGTAGAGACTTAGACACTAATAAGGAACCATGCACTGTTTGCAACTAAATCCCTCCCCGAAAGGGACCTGCCGCAGTAAAGTCCGCAACGACGGTGTATGTTCACTTTTACAAACCGTGACCCGGAAATTTTGGCAAATGAGCAGTTGTCGTTTTAAACAATCGAAAATGTTAAACACATAAATATTACGTTTTAAATAAAAAACAAAACATTCTTTTAGACATCGAGAAGCTCTTTTTTCTCAGATTGCGCCACACTTTCTGATGATTCCGTGTATTCATTGTCCTCGAGAAGAGCATCCAGGCGGTCTGAAAAATTGAAGATTTGAGAAGAAGTATAATAATTGCAAGAAAAACTACTAATTTTATACGAGTTATTAAATGTTTTCATAAGTTTAAACGTTTTCTAGTTTTTAAAGGGATTCTTTACTGTTTTTAGGTTTCTATTCCATTTTCATCTTCTTCACAATATTTGAAAACCTATAAAAGAAACATATTTTTGCGAAATTTCCTTTTCTAGTACTCAAGCACACCCATTTCAAGAATAAGGCAGCGAAATGGCCTAACAATTGCAAACACTCTCACATTCGCATGCTCTCTCGCGCGCGGCCGAGCGGTTAGGCCATTCGCCGCCTTACCCTGTAAATGTGTTTTTTTCGCGTACTAGAAAAGGAAATTTCGATATTTTTTTTGCTTCTACAGGTTTTCGAATACTGTGAAGAAGATGAAAATGGAATTGAAACCCAAATTCAGTAAAGAGTCCCTTTAAAGTACCAGATCATTCGAAACATGAAGAAATTAATTTTTTTGCTAATTAATCTTACAATTTCTTAAAATATTATAGTTGTTATTCTAAATACTTTTTTAGAAAGGAAAACATTTCAATGAAAGCGTGAATACCTTGTGAAACAACTGATGAAAGCAAGAATCCATCAGAATGCAAAATCCGAAGGAACAGTCCAATATTGATGATGAAGAAGCACATCCCTCCACCGAATGCAATGAACGCATAAACACTGAAACCTCATTCAATTTTTTCTGAAACCCAATTTTTAAAAAGCAAACCTGTGCATTCCATCGTAGTTCACATAAGCCCATCCGAAGAGGAAGGCTTGAACAAAAAACCGGAAAACAATGAAGCAGAATAGGTTGATGTAGGCTATAACCTGGAAAACGACACATTTGAAAAATGTCGAAGAAAAAAATTGAAAACCTTTGAAAATCCAATCATCGACGTGCTTGACAATTTCGAGCTATGAAGAATTGATCGAGTATGAAGGAAAATTGAGGAAACTTCCATTAACATTGCCCAATATGCATAGAGCAAGAATTTGTGAGATACACAGGCAGTTGATAATACGTAAATCGAGGCAGTATGATGGAAAAGCAGGACTCCCGTTGAGATCGAAATTCTGAAATTTATTCATTTTTATTTTTTAAAAAGGGCTCCAAGAAGTCCATTTCTAGAAGATGCGAAAAGAGATTATAAAAAGGTGAACTGCCATTTTTTCAAAATATTAGGTCCAAGATTCGACTTTTAAAACTTTTTTTATATTCAAGAAACCCGGAAGTTGAAATTTTTCTAAAAACCTTTTTTTTCTGGACATGTTTTAAAAAAAGGATTTCAAAACTTACTTATCATTAACCAGTAGATCAATTGCATCATAGAAAAAGTATCCTATCGAGAAGAAAATTATCTGAGCATCGAAAAATGTATAGTAATGTAGTGGCGAGGCGAACATCAATCGAGTATTAAGAATGAAAAATCCGAGCAAGTAGAGACCAGAGATCTGCAAAAAAGCATGAACATTCATATTTAATAAATTGTTTTTCTATTGATTTAGTGCTGAAAAGAACTACGAAGCTCTCTAAAATTCTTCAAATAAAGCTATAAAGCTTCAGTACATGTGGATTGCTTTAATTTATTTTGAAAACTTAATTTTGTTTCCCTTTTGTTATATGTTTCTAAAAATGAGCCCATTGCCCAAATTGGAATTTTCGTCCATTGTTCACGATTAGCATGCAAATTATATAAAAGGCAAAAAATATACATAAATTTCTTTTTTTTTCAGCCTTAAACCGATCAAAAATTAATGAGAATTTGCATTTGGTTGCTGTTTTCTCTCTTGTTTGAAACAGAACGAGCAATTTATTCAGGAATTCGTCATTTTATTTTAAAAAAAAACGATGATAGGTTGTATTTTGATATATATAAAAAATTCGGCAAATCAAAGATAAATCTCACCGTTGAATGGATAAGAGATGTCGTCAAATTTAGCAGCCGTTTTCTTTTAATTCCCTCTTGCCAATTGGTCCAACAATGTGCAGTGACGAGAAAATGAATGGCGAAGAAACATAATGTGTAAATGGCGATATTTGTGATGAAATTGAGCTCAAAAACTTTCGCATAAGGTGGAGCTAACAATTCCGCACCACCTGAAACACACACCAGCTTTTAATTTATGATTAATCAACTCGAAAACTTACTGTCAACGCCAAGTGAAGTCCAATTATCAATAGAAAATATTTGAAACGACGAATCCTTGATTTTTTGAACAATTTTATCCCTAATCGCATCCAATGCGAAATCGGTCTCCATTGGTGTCCGACTGCAAATCGGAAACATTGTTTCAGCCAAGGAACAAAAGCCCAACAAAAGTGGTATAAATAAGGGCATCGAATAAAATATATGTGTTGGATAAGGAAATGGAAGCGAATGCACAAAAAAGCGCTGAATAAAAAGAAAAAGGAAGAAAAAAACAGAGTGCGAGAGAGTTGGGAAAATGAAGGAGGTAGGCGGAGTTGGAAGTGGTGGTGTTCCATGTTTCAAATAAGATTCTCAAATAATAAAAAATTCGATAAAAGCAGTTAAGCAAAGAAATGAAAAATATATTCAAGGATATCTTTTGTTGCTACATAAATATTTTTTAGATTAGAAGAATAGCTTTCAGAGCGCCGCAAAAGTGTTCCCGTGAAAAATTCTATTTTCGTTCGTTGCTACAATTTTCAAAATGTTTTTCTCTAAAAACAGCTGTAAAAAACATGATCAAAAAAATACTGTGTTGATCAAAAATTATTTTTAAAAAACAGCGGTGACTCATCAATGAACTTTAATAGGTTGTTTCGTACCGAACAAACACAAGAAAATTTTGATTTTAAGAAAAATAAAAATCAAAAAGATACGAAATGAAAATAGAGGAAGTAGAACACTGTGAGACGGAAAAGAGAACTGTTTGCTTAGTTAGCAATTTGGAAGAAGAAGAATGAGGAATCATCACGAGAAAATGCAAAAAGAACAACAAAAGGGTGGAAAAACAAAACAAAGTTTGTGAATCATGATGATGATGATGGGAAGGCCAATGTCAACGTTTTTCTCGAAATTGCGTTTGATTTTTCTTTGAAAAATCAAATTATTAAGTTTTGAATTTCCAGCAAAAATATATATTTTAAAATAAAAAATAATGGTCACAGAACGAACCCTTATACTGTAGACAATTTAAAGGAACAGGCTAGTTTTGAACGTTCGTGGTAGGACTCGGCAGAAAAGAATACAACTGCACCTTTAAATTGAGCACAGTAGTTGCTGAGAAAAAATAGAAAAAAAAACTATTTTCGATTCGCAAAATTTTCAGAAAGTTATTCGGAGCAATACAAACATCACTTTCTGCAAATAATAATTCAATAAAGAGCGAAATATCATCAAACTATTTGTATGGCATGATTTTATCAAAAAAACTAGTTTAAACTTTTTTTTTCCCATTTTTTTTCTCGCCTCGATTAAAAAAATCAGTGATTGCCTATGACATTGGCCATTTCATTTCAACTAGGGCGTGGCGCCAATTTTTTTTTGAAATTTAAAATATTTATGAGTCAAAAATCAAAAACCTAACGGCCCACGCTCGTCAACTTTTCAGAGAAAGCAGCTGTTCAAATGTTATGCGTTTTTTTTCAAATTTTTGAAAGAGAGCCAAAAAATATTACATAACTGTGATTCATTCAAAAAATAAGATCTTACCAAGTTTGTAGTGGAAGAAAATTTTCGTAGAAAATGGGAAAACACAATGAATAAATGTGTAACTATACGAATATTTGATTAAATGTACATTTCGGATTGACCGAAAGGACTAAAGTAAATATGTATATACTTGATTGGAAACTATTGAAAGCATAAATAAGTATTTCTAAACAATTTATTTCGAATAAGTCGAATTTGAGACAGATTTCTTATTATCTCCGGATTAGGACGAATTTTGCGTCACACAAAATAGGACAAATTTTTTTATTTGCGAAATTTCGTCAACGTAGTTATTTTTCTAGGAAATGTTTTTTCGCGTCAAGACCACAAAAACAAAGAATCTTCGCTATTGCGAAATAGAAATTGCAAAATAGCGATTTACTTCAAACTAGAAAACGAAAAGTTTAAAAAACATTCATTTCACTTGAATGTCTTTCTAATAAAATACTAGAAAATCAGCACCGAAACGAAAAATGAAACGAAATTCGTCAACGTCGAGAATACATGAAACAAAATTGAAAAACATAGAGAAAACGAGAAAAGGAAAGGATAGATGAATGAGTGTATATGACTGGATGTGAGATGAGAATATAGGGGGGCAGATGGTGAGAGATTAGTATTTTTGGATGAATGCCAAATGTGTCAGGGCGAGAATTATGACAACGAAAATCGGATTGAGGTTATGATTTTTTGATCGAAGTATTTCAAGGGCAAGGCTTTGAAAAAAATAAATGTTCAATCGCGGAAGGTAAGGCGCTAAATCGTAAAAAAATTTCATATAAAAAAAGACTCCAGAGAGACTGGGTTATTGTTCGTACTAAACTTCCGCGAAAAAAAATCGTCTAATCCTTACTCAGAGTAGTAGTTCAAGCTTTACGAATTTTCATCATTCAAATGTTAATTTTACGCCTCGAAATTTCAAAGTGTGACACATTGTCTTTAAACATAATGTGTCTTTCAAGAGTATCTATTTGTTAGATGGACCAATTCTCAAGATTGAGCCGGAAATTATATATGTATTTTTACTATTTGCCATCGGGGGAGAGACTAACTTACGCAAAACCTTCTATTCGTGTGTACCATTGTGAATAATGTTGGCTTTCAGCAATTCCTGTACGGGCGATTTCCAAAAAAATCAAGTTACTGGGGATGAAATGAAATAATTATTTTATAAAAGAAATCTCATGTCACGTTTATTGAAACAGTTTCATGTTTATCATGGGAGTAGAGTGTATTTATAAAAATTAAATGCAGTGTATAGCTCTTCTTGAGATAGGGCTTCAAATTCACAGTACAACGTGCATTTCACAGCACCTGTCTTTAAATGAGGACTTTACGGGGCTATCACGGTGGGCTAAAGTGAACCGACTATAACTAAGAAAATTCACTACGACAATTAAAAATTGAACATAGAAAAAGGGGCGTTTTTAAGGGCGTGGCATTTTGCAATCGTGCGGCACGGTTACACAAAACGGGTTATATTCAGCTATTCAGGGACGCAATTTTTTAATTCGGAGTGAAAAAAATTAGATTAAGCCGTGCTTTATGTATTTAACGCAAAAACTTCATATTTTCATTCATTGTAGGCGTTAAAATGCCATTTGTAAAAAATTCCTAATTTTGCATGTGTGCAATTTGTCGTAACTGTGTACGCACACAAACACGTTGTTCGTGATGACAATTTCGGTTCACTTTATCCCACCGTGGGCTATGAATGCGTCTGGGATGAAAATTCACTTCAGACTTATTCCAAATTTGTTTTTAAAATGTTCTAAAACCATATAGAAGGCCGAGAAAACGCGCCTCATTGTTTAATGGCCTAGAAAAAGTGTTCACCGGCGAAAACTAGTCCGCAGGCATGAAAAATCCAAAAAAAAAAAGAAAAAAAAACATTAAAAGGACTAATATAAGCATTATGCAAAACTATTCATTAACGAAACACAAAAAAAGTTCATAGGAAAATGTTCGGCCAAGGCGGCCCCTTTTTCTAGGCCATTGTTTTGATGCCCATTTTCTCGGCTACTAGGTGGTTTTAGAAAATTTTAAAAACAGATTTTGAATGAGAATGAAGTCTATTTTCATATAAGGTGCATTTAGCTCCGTAAAGTCCTTCTTTGAAGACAACATATCAATTTTGTCGAAAAAAATTCAAAACATCACCGGAAAAACACCTTTGGTTTGAGTTGGCGCAGAACGAAATTTAAATTTCACAACTAAAGAATATTTCGACTTTCTGAGTTGGACATTGAATTGAATTCGAGTGCTTTTACATCGACTTTCAGTCCTTAAAATGTAGCGATGAAATTTTGAAATTGTAAATTGTTGAAAAAATCGATATTTTTTGAGTCTGTAGAAATGACAAGTTTTCTGAAATGTTGCAGAGATAAATAATCGAAAACATCCACTAGAAAATGTTTTAAACAACAAAATGAAGCAAAAAAACTGGAAAATACGTTTGGAGATCTTTTAAATGAAATATCCAGCTTCTTTTTCAATTTTTTTTGTTTCGGAAAGATAACCATCAATCTACGGTAGATCTGCTACATTAGCCAACCTTAGATTTTCGAAGAAGATATAAGGTTTTGTATGTGAAAAATCGATAAAAGTCCCCAATTATTTAAGTAATTCATTGAAAACAAAAAAAAATTAATAAAATGTTCCATATACAAGAAATCACACATAAAAAGTGATATTTTAATGCATTGAAATCAATAAAAAAAAGACTTTCTTCTGGTACAAAGAAATGTAATATTCAATTATTTCAATTTAATTAATCGAAAACCCGTATACTTAATTCAATAACATAATTTCAGAACGAATCTACTGAAAACCATTATTTTATCTTTCTCTAAAAGTGAATATAGAACAGAATATATCACAACTAATATTTGTATACACAATTTTTAAGAAAATGAGCACGAAGTATAAAAAATAATATGAATTCTGAAAAGAAAACTGATGAACCGGGTGTGGCTAAAATGAAAAAAGAAAACACCCGAAAAAATACATAACAGGGAACAAGAAACTGAAATTAAGGAAAAAAAGTCCACTTCTAAACAATTGTTGCCGTTTTCGGAGGCTGTTGTTGTCGCGACGACGGTTTCTGCTGTTGCTGCTGCTGGTGGTGATGCGACTGCTGCTGTTGTTTATAAAAACTCAAAAGTGCTTCCATTTGTGGATTTGTGTTGATCGGTACACGATTTGCAGAAATTGTTTGAATGCTATGATTCATAACACCAGATGTGGCTGTGGAATATGGTGGAAGGGATCCGCGTGGCATGTGTGAGACTCGAGAAATTGGAGGTGGCGCGTGGAATCGCGGCAGATCCGAAGCTGAGTAAGGTTTTCTGAAAAAAACATGTATTTCTCAAATTTAAAAATAATTTGAAAAATTTCACTCACCCAGATAAAATAACTGTTGAGGTTGGAGGAGATACCGGGAATGTTGTGATCCTTGTTGTTATATTTTGACGAACCATATCATCAGAAGGTCCATTCATATGAATTCTGAAGAAAAACAATTTTAATCGTTGCGAATAATTCTAAAGGCATGGATTGTTCGAATAATGACAGCCCCTAAAATACAGTGCATCGCTCATTTAAGCACTACTTAAATAAATTAATTTTTTAATCAATCCAATTCGAAAATAGGCGGTTTAAACAGTTTTTAAAAAAATACAAACCTAGTTCCATTATTTTTAGCATATCTCCTATCCAAACTCGCTGTCGTAAACCCAGCCTGACATGAAATGCTCGAGGTCATCCTTCTAACATTCATCACCTGCGGATGTCGAATATCATTCGTCGGTGTTATGTCATCATCATCATGATGAACCTCATCATAATCGTTGATAAACTTCTGGGACGCGTCATTTAATGGTACAGAATATGTGGACGTTCTTCCAGCCATTCCACCATTATCAGTACTTATCGAATGTGCCGATTGTGCTCGTTTCCTTTGATGATGCTCATCTTGGATCGTCGGATAATGAGCTTGACGATAGCTGCTACGGTACGATGTCGACCGATAGCCAATGTTCTCGTAACTGCAAAAAATTAATTTTCGAGTTTTTTTTAAAGGCAGTTGGATATATTCAATATTTCTATTATTTTCCTGTTCTGGAGGATCAGGTTGATATTTTTATTTTAGAATTTTAGTAGTTATTAAAGACGAACAACACAACATTGCTTTATTAGTATTTCTTGTGAAAGTTAACCATATGATCAGAATATACAAAAAGCCAGTTTTATTTCACGAAAACGTAATTTCATGAGTCTCTCTAAAATCAAAATAAGTCTTTTGTAAGTGCTGAAAATAGGTATACTTTTGAAATGTTCTGTGCAAAAAGGAAAAAACAAAAAACACACAAACGGAAGACAAAAAGCGGTTAGTATTTATTAAAAGGATTCAACAAAATTTTCAACAAAGCAATAAATAAATCTCAATAGGAATCCGACTACCACTCAGCCCTGATCCTCTTAAAAACCGGAAAATAATCTGTAATATCAGTCAACGGGCCTCCTTTGGAAGCCTTTGGTGATTGAACTAACATTCCACTATCCAACATCTGATTATCCATATCACACGTTTGTTGTTGTTGTGAACGTCTCGAATTCGGACGTGGTGGAAGTCCAAGACCCAGTGAATCTGATCCCGAGCTGGTAGACGATGACGATACGCCAGAGTATCTCTGTTGAAGTGAATGGCGGGAAATAGCGCTGAAAATGGGTAGGTTTAGAGGAGGGGGGAAAGTATCAAGTATAAGTTGGGGGAAATTACGAGTGAATTAACGAAAAGAAAGCATTAAAAAGGACAAACCTTGGCGCTCTTCTGGAAACTGTTTCTTCAACACTGTCATCATATTCAGATTTCTGTTCATCCTCATCCTCATCATCGTCACGAATACCACGATGTCTGGAAAGATCAGGAACTGATCCTCTCGGAGTTGTTGGACAGCTTTTCGTCATTGCAAATGTCATCGGCGCACTTTTATGCGAAGCTGCCCATGAATCTAAAAAAATTACATTTTTGTGAAAATTCAAATTTCAATTCAAAACACTCACTCATACTAACATCACTATTGATACTACTAATATCCGGTTTACTAGCCGAATGCCTCATTTGCTGCAGTCCCTGTTCCAAACGATTGAGTTTCAATTTAGCCTCTTGCAAATCCTTCTGACGTTTCTTTCTCAACGATTTATTGGTGTTTCTCTCTGTCGCCAGTCTAGACGCGGCTGCTACAATTCTTCTATGAACTTCAACTGTAGTTTCCATTTCGCCAAGTTTGTCATCCTGAGAAAAAAAAACGTGTTAATTATAAGTCTCGGTTGAAGAAAACGATCATTCCTCAAAAAATCATTTCTGTTGGAAATCAAACGACTATGTCATCAAGAAAAAATTTCAAAGAGTGTGAAGAAATAACCTTCCGAGTCAATTTTAAATGTTATTTTCAGACAAAAACAATGCTCACTTGCAAAAACTTTAAAGGCAGAGTACGATTACCTTATGATTCGGATTTTCGATCAAAATTTGATTCCACAAAACTTTCCGCGACATTTACTAGCAGAGTGGGATTTGAAGAAAACAGGAAAATTATTCAAGGGGGCATAATTTCAGGTTATACATAGCTCGTACAATCCTTTTCGCAAGCTTCACCCTAGGAATCAGGGTTGGAGGACTTCATGTGATCTATTTCCCACTTAGAGAAATATTCGGCTATATTCTTGTCAATTTGTTTACTTTTATTGGCCTTCCAATTGCTGGTATCAATATTGCGGTTTTACATAACAGGGTACATAAAAGTTCTAATTTCGTTAAAAGCTAAAATTTCCAAATTTCAGAAACAAATAAATGTTCCAGAATTTAGAGTGCTTATAACTATTTGGGCATTCTTATGTGGTACCCTTTTCAGCGTTTGCAATATTCATTATAGTAAAGCTGACTATGGAACTCCTACATATTTCATGCCTGTTTTTATCGGTTTAACCATTTTTGGATGTGGAACTTGTTTCTATAACAACCGGAAAATGTTAGTTGGAGTGAGTGTAGGAAGCTCAGTTATGGTTTCATTCATACTATTGTTGGTGACAGGTAAGCAAATCCAATTTTCATTTAAAAAATGTCTAATTCCAGGTCATCTTTCATTCGGTAGCTTATTCGCTCTCACATTAAGCGCACTGAATGCTGCAATCGCTCTTCAACTAATGATCTACGATTTGATCGAAGATGGAGCAAATACAAATGTCTCATTTACTCATGTATTCGGTGTCATACTTGTCATGTTCAATATGCTTATTGTTACTCGCCTAACCGCCACCTACACCGAAGATCCATCAAGAAACAATCTGGCCAGCTCAACACCTCTACATTCAGCTTTTTCAGCATAAACAAGAAATGAAATAAATTTCAAAACAAACCTTATCATTGACAATAATATCATCCGGAATTTGATACGAAGTTCCAACCTTCTTTTGAATCACTGGCAAATCTTCTCCGGGAAGGATTGCTTCATGAATCTCTTCCGGCAATTCTCCAGTTATATTCGCTTCGGCAATGCACGTTTCTTTCAGTGCATTCAATTTTGCATCAAGTTTTTCATAGAGGTTCATTTTTTTCGTTGTCAAAAAATCATATCGTTCAGAATCTCTCTGGAATTCTTCTTCGGTTTTCTCTGAAAAATGTATTTTTTGTTTCTGTAAATGTACATCGCCTTAAACTCACTATGAAACGAGGAAGTGCTATTATGTGCCCGTTTACCATTAACTGGTGGTGGTAAACTCGAAGTACTCCCATCTCCGATTTTAGCCGATGGCATAGTTCCAATAGAAGATGTTGTCGAATGTAGACTACTCAATGACGGAAGACTTGATGCTCCTAACGACACTGTACTATTCAATCTATTCAACTTCTCCGTCAACTCTTGATGATCTACCAGAGTGTTACGTTGATGACTTTTCTGAAATTATAAATTATAATATTGAAAGTCATTTCAAAAGAAACAAGAATACAGTGCCCCGGAAATGAAAATAAAATACAAAATGTGTCACTCAACAAGTGACAAACGTGTTGATTGAGTGCCGAGGAATATGGAGATAGGTGAACGCACCCTGATGGCGCAATACAAGATGCTTATTATGCGAGAATGACCACAGAGAAACCCCTAGAAAAAAGGGGCGGAGTCTGAATCGATTGCGCAAAATCCGAATCGAGAAGCGCTATATGGTTTCTTTAGTTTTTCAAAAAAAAGGGCGTGGTTTAGGGAAATTTTTAAAATACTAACTTCTTTTTTGGGAAAGTTGATGTTGATCGTATTAGTAAAAATGAAGAAGATTGAAGGAAAACAAGGGTGTTGTCGAAACATTAAAGTATTTGCCACTAATTTGTTAACGCAACATTGAACGAGAAAATAGGAACACGGACGGTTACGATGATTTGGAAAATTAAAAGGTTGAAACTTTTAGAAAAATGCTAAGTTTAACATTTTTAGATGCAATTCCATAAATTTAAGAAAGATAATGGTTGGCTATGTTAAAAAAATATTTTTACAAGAAAACATGAATACAATTTTGAACTTAAAGGCAGTATCCCATATACTTTTCAATCCACTTACTTTTTATTTAAAAAGAAAAGATTCACGTTAAGTAGCAATAGTTTAGATCGGGTGTTATGGTAGGAAAAAGTTCAGAATTTCGGGTATAATTTAAAATTTTTTTCATATTTTTAAAGAAATTGAGAAATACCGAGGAAAAGTTGGATTATTTGCGGGGTGAACCCGCAATCTTAGTAAACAATCCTTTTAAAAAACAAGGCTAATTGTGATATTTTGAGTGTGCCCTGTTTCGTTAATTATCATGTTAACATGACGAAAATAATTCTAAAACTTTCATTCAAAAATACGAATGCACTTTTCTAAACCGAAAGAAAATTTGAAATTTCCAGACCACCCATAAGAAAACGACATACTAATCTCATTGAAGACAATACACCTATTCAATTCGAAATACAATATCACCTCTATTGTAATCAATTTCAATAGAACATGTCACCAAAACTTCGCAAAGATTTGAATTGCGAACATTTTTCAAATTTTCGGGACCACCCGTTAGAAAACTAAATTATAATAATATTTCTATCTCACAACACAAATTTGATGAGCAACGGGATTAACGAGATAGATTATGTGTGTACTGTGGCGACAGGTGTCTGGAAACATCGCATGAGATGATGCTACAACCATCTATTCAAATTATTATTAGTATTTGGTTGGCTAATAACTGGTTAGGTATATACACATAATTTTCAAATAAATATTTTGTAAATATTGTGAAGTACTTATGAAAAAAAAAACACATAATACGTTATAATTCCCGTTCCCATATTTATCTCTATTTATGCTAATTATGTATATCCCACCAAATTTTAGGCCCATTGCGCATACACTAATATTAACCTAATCTAATTTCTTCGTGTAATCAGAGACTTAAGATTGTGCAATTTTTAATAACAAGTTTTCAATTTTAAACAAGAAAGAATTCAACAAAAAATGACCAAAAGAACAAAAAAAACAACAAACGAATTCAAATGTTTATGTAGTGAGACACCTGTCGCCTGACACGATTTGACCCGTTAATCGGTTAAAGCTGTTTTTTTCTGCCTTCTACCTTACTAGGATGAATCAAGACGGGAAATTATGTCAATCATTGAATAAAACGACAATAGAGAGAAAAGAGGAGTCGGAAATATATATTAGGTAATTCAAACGGCAAAAAACTGGGGGATTCAATGAGAGATGCAAGATCCTCGTTTAAAAGTTGTTTAAGATCGACGAAATCTGTCAGGATCAAGAAAATGAGTTTAAAGAAGCTAATTAATGATAATGTGCCAATTATCCGAAAATTGATTATATTTTATTTTTCCAAGGGTTATTTAACTTAAAATTATAGAATCCTGATAGATTTTCGACTTGGTACAAAGCTATCGACTTGCATTTGTATCTCGTCTTTCATCCATAGAATCATAAACCACAACATCGCCACTAAATATCTTTTCGGACCATATTACAAACGGCTACAATATGCGTATACACATACACACACACATGCTCGTAAAAAATCCATCATATAGATGGACCCTGGTTTCAAAAGCGAAGAACAAAGAGAAAGATTATAAAACACATATATGAAAAAAAGAGAGTGCCGCCCGTGGTTTGCTTCCAATAAGTCCCGTGGTGGTCCAATTCCTGAACATATGGAAATCGTCATTCGGACGACATGAAAACGACCGCTGATTTATATTTATTTATACATCTTTTGGAACTTAATGAAAAATCGGAAAAACGTAAGAAAACCAAAATAAGATTTTTGTGCAAGCAAAAAATAGTGTTGACGACTTTCACAACAACGAGAAAAAAAACCGCATTTACTTTGAGGATACTACCCACTACGTCCAGCTTTTCTTCTCGACCACTCCCGAGGGAATTCCTTTAAAACGACAACATTGAACGACCGCAGAAAATTCAGAAGAAAAAAAATGGGTGGGATGTGAAGACGAGGAAAAAACCTATTGTTCGACTAGACTACTTTATGAAGCTAAATTGTTTGTGTTCGGGAGAAAAAATGGAATTTAAAAAAAGTTGAAATTATTTTTTTAAAAATTGAGGAAGTTGAATGAACCGAAAAACCTTTCCAAAGTTTGAAATTATGAAAAATTCATAAATAATGATGAAAACTGAACGTTTTTTGAGCTTAAAACTTGGAGAATTTTATTTTAAAAAACTTTTAAATGAAAAATTCAAAGGTAGGAAGCTTTTAAAAATGTTTTAAATCGATAATTCAAAATCTTCTTTAAAATTTTGAAATTTCCAGACCACCCGTAAGAAAAATTTAAAACAAATCGAATCGAAAAAATTTTCTACAATGTTTCATTGAATTCCAACTATTCATTAGTGACTTATTGTTCCTATTATCATCAATTTCAAAAGAAAAAAAATGTGTCTAAAATGTTTCAAGAATTTGAAATTCAAATATATTTTTAAAATCTTCGGACCACCCGTGCGAATATGAAAAAACCGTATAAATTCGAATACAAAACCATGAATAAGGCGAAAATCTCAACATGTGATAAAATCAATACATTATATTTTCCGGGCGGTCCATCCCATCCAATATCGGCCAAAAAGATATGAGTCAAAAAGGAACACGGTTGTCATCAAAAATCATCATCCATTTCTACCCATTATACCCTTTATAATATTCAAAAAATGCCGCCTTCTGATAAAGAAAAAGTAACTAACAAAAAAACCGAAAAGTGACCCCGTTTTAATGTGCAAAATGGTAGGTTTTTAACTCATTCGGCAAGAGATAAAAAGGAACGAAAATTTGGTGGTGGTGGCTCCACCACCAAGCCGCTCAAAAGCCCTATATTGAAATATGATACATTTTTCAAATGCATAAGTGAAATGAAGGATGATGGAATGAATGGAGGAGGACACAACAATAACATTTTGAACGATTTATCAAGATTTTCGCTGGGTTTTGCTTTTAAAAAGGAGAAGAAATAGAATAACGATAAAAACGAAACATTCCTTATTTTTCATAATAGAGTGCAGGAAAAGGAGGGCGAGAAAAACCAACGGAAAGAAGAACACTAATGTCATTTCCAGTGTACTAGTGACCAATACCTTTTTCTTTTAAATGTTTTTGGTCATGCTTTTCGTAAAGTTTCGAAAAGTAGTCGACCTTTAAGTTCTAAAACAAAAGTCCACATATAAAACAGTAATCTGGTAATAAGAATCAAAACTCAAGCGGAAGATCAATAAATACTAGAAAAGGCGTAATATATATCTTCTTATTCAAGTTTCTCGTTTTGTTTGTACGGGCTTCGCACACAAACCGTATTCCCTTTTCTTCGTCGTCTTCTTCTTCTTCTTCAACATCGACTTTGTGTACTATTTTAGTATTTAGTTGTATTATTGAACTCGAGTACTTTGTAGGCACAATATATTCAAATAGTTTGAAGCATTTCGAAAAATCTATGAAAGAATGACGAATTTCTAAGAGAAAAAATAGAGAAGGAACGGATTTCATTCGTAAAGACAATGATCCACTTGAATCGGTTTGCAGACAGCTGACCGTTTCAAATTTTCGAATATTTCATAATTGCTAAATATTCTTTTTATTCGGCATTTGGAAAAGAAAAAATCGATTTAACTTTATGTTTCTACAGTCGCTGAAATAACGGGAACTCCCGCAAAAAAAAGAAAAGTAAATGTTCTATCATGACAAAAACAACGATCGATAAGAATATCACATTTTTTAAACATTATCTTTTTAATTTAAAAATTTCAATTATTATGTATAAAACTTTATCAAATCTCTCCGAATTTAACAAAAGTTACAGTTTGCTTATAAATTAAAAATTTTCAGAAAGCTATAGATAAAAATAAAAAGCATGATTCTGGAAGCCCCCGAATAACCAGAGAACATTTCCAAACAATTGAAATAAAACAAGAAACTTCTCAAAAATTGAGAAATTAGAAAAAGACAAGAAAGCTGAACAAGTGTTGACAATTATCCCCTCCGGAAAAAGAACTGAAATGAAATGAGTGGAGAACAAGCAAAAAATGAAGGTGAAAGGGCGACTTTTGATCAGCTGCTGAGCAGAAGGAGAAAAAATAAGAACGAGCTCATCGAATAAAACGATGCATTTCATGTGGATGTGTCTCGAGATTCAAAAGAAAATAAATTGGACAAAAGCCTGATCAATGTATTTTTTGATGTTCTTGAGTACATAATCGAAAGAAGAAAAAACAAAGTTTGAAGGGTTTTCAATGAATTTCTCATCGTGCTCGTCACTTAGAAATTTATAAATCTTTTAGAAAACAACAAAATAAAAACTGACAATGACGAAAATTTAAAGAAATCAAGTTGAAAAACAAAACTGCGGCTCGTTTCAAAATTATTATGAGAAAGGCAATTGTAGGTTAGATTTAAGAATTTCTAAACTTGCAGAAAACATTATGAAAAGAAGCTAAATTTAATAAAATACTATTTTTTTGGATTTCTCATTAATTACCCATTATTATTAATTACTTAGTTGTCATTAATTAGTTTATGAAGAAACATGAATTCAGAAAAAAATTCAATTAAAAGTATACATGATTAAAATCAGTGATATCAAGTCTTGAAGACAACAACAAAGAAAACATCAAACATGACAGAAATTTAAAAAAGTTAGAAAAAAACGGAAAAATATAATTTTTAAAACATTCCAAAACACCAACCTGTATATATCTTGGTTTATAAGCCGGCTTCTTGACAATCCCACTCATATTTTATTTTTCAAAAAAATACCAGTAATAAAATCAATCCATCTGATTGTGAGAACTGTTTCAAAAATTTAAAACAAATTTTGAGTTTGAATAGAATCTTCCTTTCTTTCAAAACTGTATGTTTGCCAATTCTTCTTATTGCGCCTCTTCTTTTCTCTTTTCAGTTCAAAAAAAAAAGAGCAACAACCAATTGAAGAGTATTAGAGAAACAAAAGAATATTTATTCCAATTGTGATGAAAAAAAAGTGGGCGGGTTCACCACCGTTTCTTCCACCAGGTATGCGTAAAACGGGGGGAAGCGAGTTTTGCACGGTCTGTGCTTCGTTTTGTCCTTGTAACTACTGCAGAAACAACAACAAGACAACAAAATGGAGGTATGGTGGTCAAAACGATTGAACGAAAACCTAGCGAAAAATACAACACATCAGTGCGTTTCGTTCCGAGAGAATGAGGATGACCGCCGGATACAACCAATCATTCATAATCCAATAAATATATTGTATTCTCCTTCATCTTTCTAACGATGAAAAACTACGGGAAGAGGGACAGCGAACATACATAGAGGACAAGCGGTAAAATTGTTGTTTGTCACCCCCGAGACACGAACATACTATTTACATCGCGGGAACGCCAATTAAGTACGGTTTACACCAATCACACCTTAATTCCTTTATTGATGTACATTTTTATTCTCCTACTTTTAGTTTCGAGGACGAGCAAATTGCTTCGTGTCTTTTTTTGTTTTCTATGAACAATCAACATGAAAACTACAATACTTCTTTGCTACAAGACTACAAAACTCTTTTGAAGAATTTGCAAAATGTGGCAATAACAAATATTATAAGAAAGGTCGATGAAATGAGGGTAGGCTGAAAATGTTTTACATTTTTTATCCATTGATTGCAAAAAACTACATTTTCTTTTGAATATGACCAAAATTCAAAGTAAAAGAATTTTCGTGACTCATGAAGAAACCATTTTTTCGATTTTTCCATTCAATTTACACAAGCGAGACATCTCTCCAATGTTGTTCGATGCGGTGCGGTCGCACGCGGTTATTGCATGAACTCATAGTGCGAAAAAATATTCGCTTTTAAATTTTCCTCAGCAATTGCAACATCTTTGCAAAATTTCAATATTTGATGACCACCAGCATCACCCCCCATCATATTTGCACTAGAGCTTCTCCTCCCCTCCATTTCAACCACTCGAAAATCACAATTTTTCTGCTGTTTTAACCACCTTTTTTTCAAAAAAAAAAAAAAGAAAAAAATTCCACTTCTCCTGTTATTTGTTGTGTTGAAATGAATGTTTGTCGAAGAGAAAGTACCTCCAGAAAAATACCCTGCGCTACCCTAATTTCATTTTCAAATCAGCTTATTGCGCCACGCCACACTGAATAGAAAGATGAGAGAATAAGGAAGAAACCGGGTCTCGCGCCTTCTTATCAATTTGCATAATATAATAATCAAAATCAAAATAACTGATAATTGCTCAAAACAATACAATATTTTCGAAAAGCACCTAATAAATATGTACATTTTATAATCAAACAGTAGATAAAATATTATACTGGCTCAAATCATCAACACAATTATTTGTTTTGATTCTTTCCGCCACTTTTCCGACGATATGCCACTTATAATATAGTGATCCATATTGTAAAATCGTCGGCCAAAAGATTGACCATTTGAAAAAGAAGAATAGGGAAAATATATATTTGAAAATGTGCTCTCAAAGTGAAAAATGGCAGAAACGAAGCGACAAAAGATGACGGTTACGGTATTGTCAGAAATGGTGAGAATAACCACCTGATAAAGGTCGTAAAGCTGGGGAACCCGTAGTACTTTTGAAAATGAGCAAGTTGAACATTTTGGGATTTTTAAAAAAGTAAAAAATCGGGAGCTCCCGAAATGGAACACAATTTTTCTGATTGCCCACTGGAATTTTTTTGATACCATCGAAGAACGACTGCAGAAAATATGAATGTGACTTTGGGAATAATAAAAAATAAAAAATTCAACATTACGAACTTTAGTCTGATTGGATTTTTAATTAAAAATTTGACATTTAAAAAAAATCTCGATAAAAACAACAATAGGGACAAGCAACGTTAGGCCAAAGTTCAATTCCAGTACATTTAAAATTGAGTTTACAATGTTTTTTTTTTGCTAAAACCTTAATATAAATAATTTTTACCGTCCCTTATTAGAAAAATAAGATATTTTAGGGTAAAAATTGTGATAACTCCTACAAATGAACTGAATGCTTCTACTGAGCATAAGCTTTATCTAGCGGGACTTCCCGCAGTGATTTCAATGTAAAATCATGAAAAATGAGGAAAATCTATGCTACAACGTTTTCAAAAAAAACGCTGAACAAAATATGAAACGAAAGAGCGGCACAAGGCGAGAACAATGTTTTCCTTTTGCTGCGATGATGAAAAAGAAGACGGTGACTAAGCCAAAGGACTGTTTTTTTTTCAAAAAAAAAAAACACACATCAATGTACATATACAAACGTCTATACAAATATTTTTAGATTTTTTAATAGAATCTGAGATAGAAAAAAAGGGTAAAAATGCAATCGAAAACTGCTGGACAAGAGGTGCGTAGGTGACCTTCATTTATATGCATATTTCAAGTACATAGAATGTAAAGGGCATTTTTGAATATAGCTTTGAAAATATTATCAAGACATTGAAAAATAATAGAAATAATAGGGATAAAAATATTTTTCAAGAATATCGAATTTTTTTACCGAAAACTTAAATTTTCAGCGAAAACCATTCAAGAAAAACAAGTGCGAGAAGAAACTTGTCTTAGTGTTGTAAAATTTGAGTGGTTCATTCACTAGTTTTTTTTTCTTTTCTATTTTTTTCCCTCCAGAGTTTTTGAGTGGACGGATAGATAGATATATGAATGTATGTATGTATGTGAGTGATGTGTCACGAAAAAAAAAAGAGTTGGACCTTTTGAAAATAGAACTTGCCACCAACACTTATGTATTTTTCATCATTCACTTCTTCCGGAAGAAAACAACAAACAAGTGAATGCGGCTGGATACAATGAACCCAATAAATTCAACATAAACATATATTTTTTCGATTTAAATAAGGAAAATGCATCGAAACTGGAATTCATCTAAAAAATTTTAATAAAACACATTTTTCCGATCGAAAAAATTTCAAATATTTTCTTCCCACACAAAATTAAAAATTTCCCCAATTTCAAAACCGCAAAAAAAATCGTTAAGAAAACAATATAAACGAACGAGGCGAAATGCAAATTTTTTCATCTTTCTGTTCCGTTTGATTCAAAAAAAAAGAAGAGAAGAAGAAAGAAATACATGATTCACTGCTAGTGATGGTTGTTTGTATTCTGTTTCAAATTGATTTTAAATCGGGCAAAAAACTGGGGGATAAAGGTGGTGGAAACGATGGGAGAAGAGAATGCACGGCTGCTCAAACATCGTACAAATCATGGTCAAAATTTCGAATTTTTTCGAAAAAGTGGTTTTTTTTAGATGTCATTTTGAATCAAGAGTATAAGATGAAATTTTTTAAAACGTCTGATTCTTTAAAAATTACGAAAAACCTTATTCAGAAAACATTTTTTTGCTCATAAATTTTTTAAAATTGAAAATTGATATTCCTAAAAAGAAATGCTCAAAAAATGATAAACACCGTTTTTTAAAAACCATTTTTTGTTTGATTTATCATGGAAAAAACATCGATAATTGGTTCAAAAAAAAGTAATGTTTATTTTTTTAAAAGAACAAGGTTTCTGATCATTTAAAGTGCAAAAAATTGACCTTCAAAGTCACAAAAATACTTTGATCATTTATTTGTGTTAATCGATTAAAAATTTAATTGTCTATAACATAGAATTTACAAAAAGAGTAACTTTTGGTTTTTACAGCTTTTTTCAATAGCTCCCGTTAATCTGCGAATCATATTTCAAAAAAAAAAGTTTTTTTCTGCTTTTACCGACCACTAGTTGAAAATTTCTATCAAAATCCTCATAATTACGTCATAATCCAAGTCGGACCACTTCAAAACCAAATTAAACCTATAAAACTGGTCCTACTTCCTATTTTCTCAATACTAATCCAATAAACTGATTGCACAACAATAATAGAGCCAATAAATAAAGTATAAGCGAAAAAACAGACCAAAATGTGTCATTTTTGAAAAAAAAAGAAAAGTGTAAATGTATGCAATTTCTCCAAGTTGTGCTTCAAGGTTTTGCGTTGCCCTTAGAAACCACTAGTCTAATTTGATTTCTTTTTCTTGTTGTTGGTTAGAAAATCGAGAGAAAAAACAACTAATAGATATGTGGTTTAGTAACAAAAAATATGTGTTATTTTCTATTTTTTTTAGAAAGAGAAAAAACACATAAAACTGATAAACAAACAATATATATATATTGTTCGTAAATACCACATGGCTCGAAAAAGTGACGAATGAGTGACAAAGAGACTTTGCTGATGAGTCGATATTTTGACAATAAATTCAAAAAAATGAATGATTAATTTCAAAGTCCAAAACGAACAACAACTAAAAAAAACTTCTACCAAAGTGGTTATAAAAAAACAGTGAGGCAGAAATTGAAATCATCAGAGATTTCCAATAGATTTAGAGAAAACCTCAACAAAAATTTGTCACGGTTACCGGTCGCCCTTCATTGTCGTCAAAATGAATGACAAACGACACATTGTACATTCTTCCAAAAAAAAAATGACAATGAGTACCGGATTGTATTCGTAGATGGGCAAAAGGATGAACAAAAAACTGTACTTTTCAATAAATGGATATAATAAATAAGACTATAGTAATACATGGAACAGGAAACAAAAAAAAAGAAGTATAAAACCCACTTTTTTCAATGCTTTTTGTTCCAAAAAGAATTGGTGTTGTCCAATTGCTGCCGCCCAAATATGACGGCATGCAATGGCAGATGCACATGTGAAATTGTAGATAAGTAGACGATTTTGACGGCGGCGGCCAGTTGAGACTCTGAAAAGGGAAAATTGTGAAAATTTCTAAGGGAAATGGCCTATTAAAGACACGGTGCCACAAAATTATAAGATGTCTTTTTTTTCAAAATACGAAACGTTTTTTTCTAGAGGTAGAACCGCCGAAAGTCGAAAATTTAAAACAAATTTTGTTTAATTAATTTGTTTTTCTATTTTGGCGCGTTTTTTTAGCCTTCTGCTTGATTACTACTTGATTCTGTAGTTTTACAATTCCGCAATTTAAAGACATTTCTTTTTTATAAATTTCGAGACTATTTTTTGAGTTTTAAAGCTTCTCCTATGTTGTTACTGATTATGGACCTATGCAGAAACTAAAAATGCTACAAAAAATTGCAAACAAATGCAAAAAATTCAATGCAGAAACTTGCAAAAAATTGCAAGAAATGTCAAGCAATTTTTTGCAGCCGATTTACGGGAAAAATACGGTAATCGTTGCGAGACCATCAAAGGTTCTTACTCTTCGCTGCGAGACCCTCACAAATTTCACAGGTGTGCGTCCAAAAATACGGTCAAGAGCCGTTTTCATTTATGGACGCACACCTGTGAAATTTGTGAGGGTCTCGCAGCGAAGAGTAAGAACTTTTTTGCAAGTTTCTGTATTGAATTTTTTGCATTTGTTTGCAATTTTTGCAGCATTTTTAGTTTCTGCATAGGTCCATTAATGTTGGGAAAAATCAAATTTTTCAGAAATATATGTGTAAACTATATAAAACGAACAGGCAGTCTGTCTTTAAAGGAGGGCTTTACGGAGATTATGAATGCGTCTGGGAAGAAAATAGGCTTCAGACTCATTCCAAATCTGTTTTTAAAATTTTCTAAAACCACCTAGAAGCCGAGAAAACACGCTTCAAAACAATGGCCTAGAAAAAAGGGCCACCTGGCCGAACTTTTTCCTATGAGCTTTTTTCGTGTTTCGTTTATAAATAGTTATGCAGAATGCTTATTGCAGTCCTTTTTAATGTTTTTTCATCTTAATTTATGTTTTGTTTTTCATTTTTTGGACTTTTCATGCATGCGGACTAGTTTTCGCCGGTGGCCCTCTTTTCTAGGACATTGTTTTGAGGCGTGTTTTCTCGGCTTCTAGGTGGTTTTAGAAAATTTTAAATACAGATTTGGAATGAGTCTGAAGCATATTTTCATCCCAGGCGCATTCATAATCTCCGTAAAACCCTCCTTTAATGGAAAATAATTGGGGATGGGGGCTTTCTTCTGATAATAACTATTTCTTGGGAATTGCTCACGAAACATTTTTCTTCATCTTCCCAAAAATTTCGCCTTCACGAGTTATCAGCTTTATTTTTCGAACCCAATTGCAACCCAATCCAATCTTACCTCACAACAAATCCAAGCCAATATTTTATTCCCCTTTCCAAAAACCTATCATCCACATTCAATCAAACACAAAAAGCCGAACATAAAAAAGAAAACAAATTGCGTATTCATTGATCACCCATGACAAATGTCGCCATTCCCCTTTTTCAAAATTTTTTTCGAAATTACCGCCCGCCGCGCCACGCGCCATTCTAATTTGAAACATGTCGTTCGCTAAGAGAAAGCATAAACATATACTGTCATCATTTTTCTACTTCTCATTAATAATTTATTATACGTTTCTTCACAATGAATTCTTCAACCACAGTTAATGGCCAAGTTTTTTGGGGATTTTATAAAAAACGGTCGATTTAAAAACAGGCTTATTGTAAACATAGGCTTATTTTTAAACACAGGCTTATTGTGAAGATTTATTTTAGTTTTCGATGGGACCATAGACGTTTACAATAATATGATTTAATATTAATGAATTTTATTGTCAACTCAATTATTCTTGATCATTGCGTTCGGAAGGCTGCTCAACCTCACAGCCGCTCCGCACGCACGCGACGCGGCTGCCGACACTCACACACACTGAAATCGGCGGGAAAATAAAATTTTCAAATTTTCCAGTGTGTGAGTGTCGGCAGCCGCGTCGCGTGCGTGCGGAGCGGTTGTGAGGTTGAGCAGCCTTCCGAACGCAATGATTAAGAATCATTGAGTTGACAATAAAATATTTAAAATAAGCTCAAATATTATAAATCGTTGATTAGCCACGATTTCTATATTACCAAGAATCTCTTCTTTAACTCAAATTAAAATCTGACAGCTATTTACATAAACAAAAAGTTTTTTTTTTCAAAAAAGAGGTGTGCCTATTTACCGGTCAACAATAACAAACCAGCCCATTCTTCATCATATTATTATGTAACTGGATAATCTCTGCTCTCTTTATTTCAAATACTCTCCTAATATTTAGCGGGTGCACAAAAAAGAGAAACTTTCTCTATGACGCAACCTCATTTTTTTGATGGTGAGCAGCTAAGGTGGCTACTAACGTGTTGCGTTGTGCACCTTTGTTTGGATAACTCATTCAAAAAAAGGTTAATTTTATAAACTCTTAGGGATCTTGAAAAAAGACATAAATAAGTAGCTCACTGTGTGGTTGGATGATTGAAAGCTTCCGACAATTGCCGATCATTTGCCAGAATCACATCATTCGCCAAATTTTCAGAACTTTTGTGCATTTCACTTCTTTTCTGATGACGAATCTCAACTGAAAACTTCTCTTCCCGGTAGTATAAATTGTCTATAACCCTCCATGGAAAAGCCTTCAAAAAATGTAATTATTTCTAGTTTTTGAACAGAAAAACCCTACCAAATAAGGTGTTATCAGATTCTGATTCTTACTCCTTCGATAAACAAATACCCCTTTCGAACCAATTGACAACAGACACTTGTCATCATCTTCATTCAGTACGTGGTACATTCTATAACCATATGATTCACTCTTTTCAGCAGTTTTCAGGAATCTGAAACAAAAATGATAATCGACCTTTAATTGTTTATGGACCTATTCAGTTTGTTAAAAAATTCAAAAAATACCGAGAAATTCAAAAAAAATAATTATAAAAATCTAGTTATTTGGAGTAATTCTCAGAAATCAATATGTCCCTTTAAAGAATTACTGTATTTCATAAAACATTCAGTTTTTGAAATTTAATGGACCTAATCAGTTTTTTAAAAAATACTGAGAAATTCAAACAGAAACAGAGAAAATATAATTTCTCGGCATTTCTCTGCCATTTCTGCATTGAATTTCTCGGTATTTTTTTTAAAAACTGAATAGGTCCATTAAATTTCAAAAACTGAACGTCTTATGAAATACAGTAATTCTTTAAAGGGACACATTGATTTCTGAAAATTACTTTAAAAATAACTAGATTTGTATCAATTCTCATAATTATTTTATCGAATAATTTTAATTTAATCATTAAATTTTTCAAAACTCCGCTATTTTTGAAATTGTAGATAATAATTTCTAAATAACATTTTTTTCTCCAAAAACTGAATAAATTACATAAATTGCTCCATAAATCAGAATATTATGAATAAATTTTGAAACGGGGGTTTTTTTTGAAATTAAGCTTCACAATAACTTTTAAAACATTGTTTCTTCTAATTTCCGTAAACCGAATTTTTAAAAAATGAATAATTCAAAATTTATTTTTAAAAAACCTACTTCAACATTGCAGTGCCAACCGGTAACCTCCGATACTGTTGATATTTCTCATAAATCCTCCTTTCAATCTCATCTTCTCCATTCTTCATCAAAATATAAGGTGGATGTGAATGCGGCATAACTCGTTGAATCGCTTCCCGAATGGTATCTTCTCTGGAAAAAGCAGTGAAAATGGAAATAAATGTTTTTTATCGGAAAATCATCATTAAATTAATTAACACAATTCCACTTCCATCTTATCACCACCAATTAGAAAAAAATGAGAAAAAGGATGGTTGTAAATTATCAGGGTGGTGGTTTGTTCGAACAGGGGGAAAAAACACGAAAGAAATGACCTTGGATTAAAAGATGAGTTCTTTTTTCCCTTTTTTTCTTGGAAAATTAAAGGATGAAACAGTTAATTTGAAAACAGACAAAACAAGGGCACATTTAGGGAAATGTGGAGACAAGACAAAAAAAATGAGAAAACATATTTAGTCGACCAAGATTTATAATTGGATAAAACGAGGCGAATGAGAAAAAAGCAAACGCATTTGAGGCGCATCAATTCATAAACTTTTTTTTCCGAATTGAAGTGGCCATTGAGTTTTGATTTTATTATTATAGTCTCCGGGGTTTTTTGTCCTTTTTTCTTCGGAAACGAATTCTCATTCATTTCCTGGGAGATCCGGATTGAAAGTGTGAATGAACTTTAAGCAATTTTAAAGACAGAGTGTCACTTTTTTGAACTATAAAAATTTGATCTAAAATTATTTTCCATTTCAAAGCCCAAGCCAAAGGTTAATTTTTCGTTGGAAAAATTAGGTTTTTTAAAATTGATTTTTAAAAACAGCTCTTTGTTCGAAAAAAGTTTTTTTATACTTAATTCAGATGTTAAGTTCAATAAAACTAACATTTTTACAAAAAATGCGATCGAAAACTAAATGCCAAGATTTTTTAAAGATTTTTAAAAATTAAATTTTAAAAGCAAACTTAAACTCAATTATACAACCCAATTATTCTTGATCATTGCGTTCGGAAGGCTGCTCAACCTCACAGCCGCTCCGCACGCACGCGACGCGACTGCCGACACTCACACACACTGGAAAATTTGAAAAATTCCTTTTCCCGCCGATATTTCAGTGTGTGTGTGTCGGCATCCGCGTCGCGTGCGTGCGGAGCGGCTGTGTGGTTGAGCAGCCTTTCGAACGCAATGATCAAGAATAATTGAGTTGACAATAATTGTTTCAATCGAAAACAACAGATTTTTTTCTAAAGAAACAGTTTTTAACCTCTAAATTATTTCAAATAGTCAGTTCAAACATAAATATTGAAAATAAAGAAAAACATGCAAATTTTTCTAAATAACAACTTACTGGCATTCCGAAGTGTAAACCGCAATTACTGTCGCGACAAGATCAAAATAATCTTCACTATTGGCAACGATTTCGTGCTGAAACCCTTTCATTTTCAAACGAATTCAAATTATTATTTTAACTAACCCTTTTCACCTGATTATAAACTTCATGAAAATAAAATTTCGCAGTCGAACCACTCTGAACATCATAAATCGTATCCAGGAAAAATCGTACATGATGATATAACGAAATTTGATGAGGATTGTGTGAAGTTAGAGCCATATCTCGAAGAATTAACAATGGATCAAGCCAATGGAAATTGTCACTGAAATTACATTTTTTGGTGAGAAATACCAAATAAATGGCTTACTATCTGTCAAATATTCCTAGAGCAAACAGCCGAGAATCTGCCGATGAAATTTGATAAAGATCTGATATTGAACGGAGGAGGTCATCAACTGATAGTCGGGGATGTAGATCGACCTAAGAAAGTTTTTTAAAAAACTGTTTACAAAATGTTTGTATTAAAAAAAATGCAAACCTCCAAAAGTTTGCCATCTAACAACCGAATCAGCGCTTTTGACTGAATCGGCGGTATCGAAACTTCTTCCTGATCCTGCATTCAAATTTTCTAATTTCAGAACGATCGTATTCAATTTCAACTAATCTGAAAAATTCTATAAATTTTTAATTTAAAATAAAAACCAAGAAAAAGCGAAAATTAAAGAACATAGCATATTATTATTGGTAATGAAATAAATTTAAAAAATATAAATATATTGCCAAATTAGACAAAAACTACTTACACGTCAAGGTTATTCCAAGGAATAATTCAAAAAAAGCAAATGATCACATAGACAAAAACAAGCATAACATACTATTATATTCAGTATTGTTGTAGACAAAAGATAAAGATCTGAAAAAGTATGAATGACTGCGTAATACCTATGACTGTTACATTTCCGGATAAAATCAGGTATAGCTGAAAGATGAACGCAACGCAGACAACAAAAGAAGTTTAAGTAACCTTTTTTCACAAAATCTTGTTATTTTTTATTTTTTTAAAAAATGAAATGAAAAAAGCTGTCTATGAAGAAACTAGCGTCATTAATTAAGGCAATCAGAACGGGAAAGTGAAATTTCAAATTGAGGAAAATGCTAACAGCGATGATTCATGATGGGTATCTTTTTCGAAAAAGTTCGTTAGCGTAATTGAAAGGAGAGTGTGAGAGCTTTAAATTGTAGTTTTTGAAGAAATATTCATTATAAAATGTCTTATAGGTAGATCTGGAAAATGAGACTACAAACCGAAAAAAAAGTGAGAGTTTGAAATGTTTGGAAGCATATAATCCGAGAAAATGCTCCAAATTTATAAAATGAAACAAAATGAAAGCAGCTGATTCAACAAAACTGTAAATAAGGATTAGAACAGAAATGAAAAGAGGTTGTCATAAAAATGAAAGAGAGACATTGTGAACAAAAAAGAGGGAAATGGTTTTGGAAGACGTATAAATTAGTGGGTTTTAGTGGTTTGTGGCTTGATGAGATTTTGCGGCCAAACATCTTTCTTATTCACAACACCTCTACAGTTTTTAATGGTATTCATTTTAGCACAGTCTCAGTTGGATGTGTTATATTATACTGAGGTACTGGAGAGGTACACATTCATGACAGGTTTATGTTTCGGAAACATTTTTATAAAATGGATGAGATGCATAAAATTACTGTGTATGGATCAAGTTGTAAAATGTATTGAGAACGAAGGCTTCGTTACAATATTGGTGTAAAATTATAATCTCTAAAGAAATTTCAAAAAAAAAAACTACTTCAAATTTAAAAACGACGAATCAATAATACCTGCCTAAGAAATATGAAACCACTAGCCACGAAAATTAAAATAAACTCAGATTTTGAAAAAAAAATCATAAGAGATGAAAAAGAAAGGCTATTAAAATTCCAGCTCAATACATAAATTTTCGTTTCTTTCTTTAAAATCTTTTAAAAATGGCTCTAAGACTTCTAATCTTTTTCAAAATAATTGGATGATTTTTGAAAGCTCGGCATTTAAGCATGCAGACTAGAGAAATGTGAACATTTTGTTGCTAAGACACAAAAGAAAAAAAACAAACAAGCAATAACAATTATTCGAGAAAAGAAAAACTTTGAACAACGGCGAAAATGTATTATTTTTTCAAAAGAAAAAAGAAAGTCGATAAATTCAAAATTTTACCATTTTTAAGAGTGGTACGGTAGACAGTTATCTGCATAATGGCGTCATGGTGTTTGCACATTTATTTGAATTTAGGAGGGTAGGACAATTCATTAGAAAACTAAAATATTATACGACAAAAATATTTTCGACAATTTCCTAAGAAAACAAAAATATTAGATGACAATTTCATTAGCGACTAATTCATTGGAAAACCATTTCCTTAGAAAATCGCATTGGAGCGCGTTTGCTGGAGGGTAGTCCTTGTGTGTGTAGCGTTTCAAGACGCTAACGATATTTAAGGCGCATGCGCCTTGAAATGTCTGCGTCTCTCAACGATCAGGACCGGCAACCAACGTGACGTAGAGAGACGCAGACATTTCAAGGCGCATGCGCCTTAAATATCGTTAGCGTCTTGAAACGCTACAAACACAAGGACTACCCTCCAGCAAACGCGCTCCAATGCGATTTTCTAAGGAAATGGTTTTCCAATGAATTAGTCGCTAATGAAATTGTCATCTAATATTTTTGTTTTCTTAGGAAATTGTCGAAAATATTTTTGTCGTATAATATTTTAGTTTTCTAATGAATTGTCCTACCCTCGAATTTAGATTTTATTTTTGGAGAAAATTCGAATATTTCGTTTTTTTTTAATTATCATTATAACGCTAAAATAATACGTTGCTGACAAAACGACAATATACGTGTTCTTAGAAAAAAAAACACAGAAAGGGTAACATTGTTGATGCTATAGTATTTTTCCCACCTTTTCTTTATTTATTTAATTTTCGCCATAATTCGAATTGATAAAAAAAAACAAGAACAAGAGAAAAAACAGGAAAATTTAAAAGTGACGAAATTTAGAAATAGAGAAAAATTATGATTATCTAATTGATGAGCGGCTTCGATTAGTGTCATTAGAATAATAATTATTGTTGTATTTCTAAGGAATTCAATACGAGAAAATTATGGGGGTTTTATGTAAAAGAAAACTAGGTTTGTTGGGGAAAAAAGAATGCTGAAAATGTGTCAGATTGGTAGTTCAATTACATAGAATTAGGTATTTGAATGATCAAAGTATACATATTTTTATGAAGAAGGAAAGAAAAAAAAGAATAAGATTGTTGATTTCTTTTGAAGTAAGTAAAAGTGTTCAAAAACCAAAATATTAGAACGTTTAGTTACTTTCACACGGAGAATTAGAAAAAAAAAACGAATTTTTTGCACAAAAACAAAGTTTAACAAAAAGAAAAACGAGGAAAAAGCACATTGTCATCATAATAATCTTCAGGAAATGAAGAAAAAAATTAGCAAATGTTGGTTGAGGAGAAAAGAAAAGAAAAATGGTTGTGCGCGCCATCCCCTTCTTCATTCTTCGATGAAATAATAAATTACTTTACTCTTCAATCCGTCGTATTTCGTCGGACATTTCAAAACTAGCAGTCAAAAGTTATACGCTCTCACAACTAATGTTCTTGTTGGTAACATTATGAATTTGGTTTTGAAATCCTTTTTTTTTTGAATTTTTGATTTTGGAAATGTGGGGAGGGGTTAAGATATTTTAATGTTAATATCCACCACGTTGAGTTCTCGCTTGAAATCAGGAAATTTTTAAAAAAACGAAAGTTCTACAAGCGTTTAAATAAATGTGTCAAATTAATTCGATTTTTTTCAGCATTTATAATATTGATTCAATATTATCCATTAAATGATGACATTACGGAAATAATAAATGTATCTTAAATGAAAATAGACTTAATTCTCATTCCAAATCTGTTTTTAAAATTTTCTAAAACCACCTAGAAGCCGAGAAAATGAGCTTCAAAACAATGGCCTAGAAAAAGTGGCTACCTGGCCGAACTTTTTCCTATGAGCTTTTTTCGTGTTTTGTTAATAAGTAGTTATACAGAATGCTTCATTTTAAATTATGTTTTTTCATTTTTTTGGATTTTTCATGCCTGCGGACTAGTTTTCACCGGTGGCCACTATTTCTAGGCCATTGTTTTGAAGCTCGTTTTCTCGGCTTCTAGACGGTTTTAGTAAATATTAAAAACAGATTAGGAATGAGAATGAAGTCTATTTTCATCCCAGTTGCATTCATTATCTCCGTAAAGTTGTCCTTTAAAAAAAAAATCACGAACGAAAAATTAAATTATTTTTAGCAGTATGGTAAAGAAAACATCAGAAATTGTTACTTGCATCATGGAATAACGATGCTCAAAATGATAAGAAATCGGTAAAATACGAATGTGTCGGTAAGCATTAACAGAAAAGGCAAACACCTTAGGTATACAGAATGATTTGAATATTTTAACATCGTATATTTACTAAGAAGGTAACACAATTTTAGAATATCATCCTTTCCAAGCTCAAAGTGAATCAAGATTGAGAAACTTCAAAAAAAAATCGAAAAATATCAAAAAATACTACAGATCGGAAAAGTATAATAGAATAATCGAAATAGTGGAAATCTTCTCAACGCATCAAACACAACTGATTTACGAATCAACAAAGGCTTAACATAACATAAAGTCTTTGTTTCTTTTTGATTTAAGTCATTAATCAACTACATTTCATTCCATAAGTACATTTACAATCAAACATAAAAATAGTGATGATACGGCAAACAAACATTTTTATTCCATTGTTACATCTCGAAAACGGAAAAAGATCGTAGGAAAATCAGTGTACGATACAATAAATACACAATCAAATGGTGTTTATTGAACATAAAAATCCAAGAAAAGAAAACTTCTTTTTTTTAATATCTATCCAAAAATTGATGGGCCGTTAACATGTGCATCAGCTAAATGAACAGTTAGGTTTTACTTAAATTTCGATTCTTCCCAAAAATGAGCAATAAATATAAGTATCATCATTACGAAATCCTTTCGAAAAAAAAGTGATACTTGCTAAGTAGACATGGGGCAGATTGTTGCGAAAAAAGTTCAAAAAGGAACGCCGAAATCAAAAACCAGGACACGAAAATTTATTTATGTGGACAAAATGCACAAAAGAGATGGGATGAAAAAAAATGTGGGAGGGAAAAGAGATCTTCTTCCCTTTTTTCTCAAGAACCAGCCGAAAAACCGTTCACAGCACTTCACTTGACACCCTCTCTTGGTTTACTTTTCGGATGGGAATAAGGAGGATATAAAAATGATAAATTGGGAATACAGATCAAGTGGTGAGGAGTGAGATGGGGAAAATAAAACATATGAATAAAAAAAAGGAGAACACGAAATTAAATGAGGGCTTTACGGAGCTAATTAATGGATCTGGATGAAAATAGACTTCATTCTCATTCTAAATCTGTTTTTAAAATTTTCTAAAACCATCAAGAAGCCGAGAAAGTGGGCTTCAAAACAATGGCCTAGAAAAAGTGGCGAAAACTAGTCCGCAGGCATGGAAAATCCAAAAAAAAAATGAAGAAAGCATAAAAAAAGGACTATAAGCATTCTGCACGACTATTTATTAACGAAACACTATTTTTTTTAATTTTGCATGTCTGCGGACTAGTTTTGGACACTTTTTCTAGGCCATTGTTTTGAGGCGCGTTTTCTCGGCTTCTAGGTGGTTTTAGAAAATTTTAAAAACAGATTTGGAATGAGAATGAAGTCTATTTTCATTTAAGGTACATTTATTAGCTCCGTAAAGTCCTCCATTAAAGATTTGGTTTGACGGAATAAACTCAAAGTAAATAGGAAAATAATCTAGAAACCTAGAAAATGGTCATCTTGAAGGGAATGGTTGTGGATAACTAAATTCATGTTGAACAGATTGTAAACTGAAATTTCAAAAGCTATTAAAATCAATACGTGGAGAAAAATTATATAAAAATAAAATATTACGATAGTTCGGATAAAAACCATAAGAAATTCATTGCCTATTTTCAATGACTAAAACATTTTCCAATAAATCAAACAAACGCATATTTTTATTTCACAAAACTAACAATGCCAGCTTCTTTTTTTATTGTTGTTTTTATAATAACTAATAAAAAAAAGAACCCCTTTCGACCGGATTCATAGGTCACTGAACAACAACATGACATATCTGCTTTTTCCGCTTGCCTTTTTGATCCGGCCCTTCCTTTCCCCTATAGTGGTCACTACTCTCACCTACCAATTAAACTTGGACATAGAGGGGTATGTAGAGGTGGAATTCAACAACTATATAAAAGCTGACATTCACAACACATAGGAGCTTAGTTTCAAAAATTTTAGTATTTCAATTACTATCATCAAAAAAGTTGTACATTGTCTTTAAAATATGTTTACTAAATGCATGATAATTCTAAATTGTCCGGAGCAAAAAATGTTCAAAAAATGTTCTCATAATATAAATTTGGTAATAAATCCAGTTTGTCATATTCAACAGGTGTATTTTCATTTGATTGAATTCCGAGACGAATGGCATGCAATTATTACTATTCATTAATTTGATGTTTTTTTGATTTTAGGTGTATTATTTGAATTCTTTAAAGACAATGTACCACTTAGAATATTGAATCTTTCGATTGTTTAACAAATTTTCCAATTAAAAAACAAAGGATGTACTATTAATGAATAAAATGAACAAAAAGTGAAAAATGGCTTTGGCGTACGTCCAGGTAATCCGATCTAGTCTCACACTGCCAAAGAGAAAAATGAACAAATACACATGAAAACGTCACATACGATATTATTGCCATTGAATTCAGCTCTTTATATTAATTTCCATAATGCAATACCCAAAGAGAAGAACAAGAAGTTTTTTGACAAGTAAACAATGCGGATTTGATTGATTAAGATCTATGTCAGACAGCTCAAGGACAAAAAAAGAGGGGTAAAAGAGAAAAAATATATTTGAAAAAAAAGGGTGTACATTGGAAGAAAACAAATCCTTTTTTACATTTCAGGAGTCTGAAGGGTTTAGTTTAAGACCCTTATGAGAATGGGAAACACGAAAAATTGCTTTTTTCGCGATTATGAAATTAAAAAATGTCCCGCCGTAATCGGCGGTGATTAATCGAAAGTTGGACGAAAAAATTGAAATAGAATTAGAGAACGGAAAATTGGAAAGTGAAAAAAATGGAGCCGTTGATGAGGTTTTTTGCAACCGCGGTGAGACCCTACGACTTTTACCTGTAAAAGTTTTATATGGGTAGAACTACGACGTAACTAAAGTTTTTGCTCTCGCATGCTGTTGGATCAACTAACAGTTTCCGAAAGTTGACATATCTCACATAGGTATTGTCAAGATAAAAATTTCTGGCCGCTCGTTTTGCGGAGTGTCGTTGGGAATTTTCTCGCGACGCAACCGCAACGCGCTCAAATTAAAAATTCTCAGGTGGTCTTGCGCGTTGCGGTCGCGTTGCGAGGATGTTCCCTATGCTACGCAAAACGAGCAGCCAGGAATTTTCATCTTGACAATATGTCACCATCTAGAATATCTATTACAAGATTTTATTGACATTTTTATAATTTATAACTTGCACCGTTTCTTTAACCACAAATGGATATGTAAGGTTGAAAAATTACAGAAAACTATTTTGGATTCTGGACGCGTATTCAAACGGCTAATGTGTGTATAGTTCATCTATTCTTACGGAGACAACGTCAGTATTTATGTTGTATCTCTGTTATTAGTTTACTTGCTCTTATTCCCTTACTTAAATATTATTGGGTAGGAATCAACAAGGATTTTATAAATTGAGAATACGAAAAATCGGTCAGTCCTTTTTAAAGGTTTTTATTCTAATTTTGATTTTTCGTTCGAGTTTGGATCGTGTTAACTGACACGTTGTCTTTAATTACCCCTTGATTTTATATAAAATCGACTCTTTTTGACCATATCAACCCAACCCTACAATAAAAAAATTAAAAAATGTTTAGGTTACAAGACAAAGTGCAAAAAATGCAAGTAGGGCAATTTTTGAGGGACTAACTTTTTTTTAGCTGATTATTGGGAAGAAATCAAGGATGTTAGATGTTGAGACTACGAAAACTAGGTTTTAAAAAATTATCTTTAATATATTTATGAAATATTACTGCTTTCTAAACGAGTTTGTTTCCAATTTAATTATCATCCCTCGATTTTATATGTATATTTAAAAGTGTCTTGAAAATAATATATAACTTAACAAAAATATGAGAGTATTGTTTAGATTTGGGGTCTGAAACCGAACATAATTTATATCCATATTTCCCAGCATCTAAAATGAAAGTCTTCATGAATTTAACTACGAAAACAGTTTGATTTAATAACACTATGTGAACTTGTATATATATGTGAACTTTATTGCCACCCATTCAATCAAAAACAGAAGTAAACACTCCGAGATCTTCAATTCAATAAAAATAAGAACATTTCTCAACAATAAAAGTGGCCAAAACGAAGTGTTTCATGAAATTTTTCGAAAAGAAAGACGAAAGTAAGTATGAACGGATGAAATGAGGCGAATAGGATAATTCGATTTTCCTCCTCCTCCTCCATCTCCAGTTTTGATTCAATTTGTGTATAATTTTTTTTCTTGGCTTTCAATGAGCCGATTTGTGTGAAAAAAAACACTAGAATCGTCTTTAAAATTAATCTGCGACACAAATTATTCGCGATTTTGAAAAACAAATGGCGGTCAAATTGAAAGAATCAAGAAAAACCAGATGAACAACAAAAATGGTCAAGTGGATGAGGTTTGTTTTTTTCCTTATTGTCCTCCACCACACAGAAAAAGAAGCAGTTCACCCTCATCTTTCTATTGGCCTCTTTCTTCGAGTCACTTGTTGTTCTCAAGGTCGAAACAGTCCCACTATTCATGAATTAGTTGGCACCACGCCATCACCATTGGTTTTCAAATTCGATTGTCTTTCGCAATCGTTGTACCATGTAAAAAGAAGTTTTTTATTCAACATGAAACGAATAGACGATATAAAATACAATACAATACAAGATATGTACAACAATCTATTCACATATTTCAGCCATTGTTGCTTTTTCCTTCAGAACTTTTTTGAATGTTTTGTTACCCATACATTTCTTGCACAATGGTAACATGTCTATTTCCATTACTTTATCTCTGCAAAATTTTTTTTGTCAATTTCTATTGTGTAATCTTATTGAAAAGGTTCTAAAGGGAAAAATTTGGTCTGTCTGTGTTCTAACAGACAAGTTCACCAGGAATATTCACTTGTAGGGATATCCACTTGTAGGGATATTCCCTTGTAGGGAATATTTATCAAATGTTCTAAGCGTACAATTCTCCAAATAAATATACCTGTGAAAACTTCGAAAAATCGCCAAAGCATTTAGGAAGACTTAAAATATAATAAGAAATTTTTTAGGAAAAAATGTATCTCTTCGCCAATCCACAAAAAGATAGGTTCACTACCAAAAAAACTTTAAATGTTTTAGAAAGTCGATTAATTCGGTTAATTAATAATCAATTGGGCCACCATCTTGACGAGTTGTTAATAAAAAAATTTTTTTTAAAGCTTTTTGGTAGTGAACCTATCTTTTTGTGGATTGGCGAAGAGCCAAAAAATGAGAAAAATCCAATTTTTTTCTCGAATTTCAATTTTTTCCAAAAAAGTCTTCCTAAATGCTTACTTTTTGCGTTCGACCATTTTTCGAAATTTGAAATTTGGCGATTTTTCGAAGTTTTCACGGTGAACCTATATTTATGTATTGTCAAGTTAAAAATTTTGGATCATCTATTTTCTACAAAAAGACCGCAACGCAACCGCTCGCATTAAAAAATAGCACGACTGTTTGAGAAACTTAGCTTTTCTGGGTAGATCAAAACCAACTTGCATTATCAAGAATATTTTAGTTGACAATAGAGTACTGTAGAATAAGCGTGCACGCCTAAACTCACTTATGCTTCAATACCCGATCACAACCTCTGCATCTGTAACATGCAGGACAAAATGTTTTTCCGAACACACGGATCATTAAGCCAGGAATCATTCGATCGCAATAGAAACAGTGATGTCCAACTTCCTGAAATGTGTGAGCTTCATGTAGAAATTAGTCTATAAAAACCTCAAGAAAATGTGGTTTACAATAAGCTTTTCCAGACTTTTCATAGTGTTCATGACCATTGAATGGGTGTAAACATGTGGCACATCGGAAATGCTGAAATTTAGATTTATGTGTTGTTCAAAATATTGGAGATATCTACCTGAACATGCCAATGTTTATCCATTGCATAAATTGATCTTTCTACCTGTGGATCTATTACAACTTTGCAGTCGAAACAAACATCACACTTGAGATCGTAACATCGAGAACAAAATAGTTCGTCTTTGATATTTCTAGCATTTCGATCAAGACTTGTTCTACAATTTGTGCAATTGAAATGATATGCATGATATGGATTATTTTTGTAATGAAGTAGGTCTTCTTCTTCAACCGGTTGATGACCTGAAATCATTAATGTCACTTTCATAAACAAAATAATCTTACATTTATGACAATTGTAAATTTTTTCCTTCGGTATCAATTGATAACATTCAAAACAAAAAAGTTTCCCCAAACATCTGTAAGCTCCCGTTTTTTCGAGATGTTTTTCACAATTTTCGCAAGTGAAACAACGGGCATGAAATGAGCAATTGGCTGAGAAGATTACTTGGCCGTTTATTAATGTTTCTGCAACAGAAATATTGGTTTTAAAAATATTTCTTTCATAAAGGAAAGCTGTGAAGATTTGCGAATGATTCGTAAATTAAAAAATATTATATTTTCTAACTTCTTTGCTCATCACTTCTTGAAAAAATCAATAAAATACCACATCTCGAACAAATCGGAGCATAAAGTGTGTTAAAATCATGTTCACAATACATTCTGTCATCCAATTGAAAATAAATTCCATCTTGTAAAGGTTCGAAGCATTGAGAACACCTGGAATTTTGATAACCAGGGACTTCTTCATAGATACAAGGACAATTGTTAAAGACAGTGTAAGACTTATTTTTTCTTAATTTTAGACCATTTGATTTTAGAGCGGTGAATCCATATATTTTTTCTACAAAAAGTTAGAACACAGTTTCAGAAAAACAATCAAAAACTGTTACTTATCTTTTGAAACGATTTTTTTGAGATTTCGGATTTTTCACCAGCTGAAAACAAAATCTTGGAAATATTTTAATTTGATGAGATATTATTCTAAGTAACGTTAAAGGAGGACTTTACGGAGATAATAAATGTACCTTAAGTGTAAATAGACTTCATTATCATTCCAAATCTGGTTTTAAAATTTTCTAAAACCATCTAGAAGACGAGAAAATGAGCTTCAAAACAATGGCCTAGAAAAAGTGTCCACCTGGCCGAACTTTTCTTATGAGCTTTTTTTCGTTTTTCGTTAATAAATAGATATGCAGAATTATATCAATCTGTTTTTATTTTTTTTCGTTTATTTTGGATTTTTCATGCCTGCGGACTAGTTTTCGCTTTTTTCTAGGCCATTGTTTTGAGGCGTGTTTTCTCGGCTTGTAGATGGTTTTAGAAAATTTAAAAAACAGATTTGGAATGAGAATGAAGTCTATTTCATTCCGGAAGCATTCATTAGCTCCGTAAAGTCCCCCTTTAATGATTAACTTTTTTTTTAATTTCGAAATTTTAAAATTTAACTTGAGATGAAAATTCCAAAAAAAAAGCTCACAAAAAACAATCCACATGCCATGATGTTGAACCAACTAAATAATAGCTTTCGTCTATTCCAAATTCACTTCGGCATCTTTCGCAATATCGTTGACGTCTTCTAAAGTTCGAGAAGCTTCAAAACAATTTATATTCTTCCAATAATCTTACCCACTATTCCGTTGTTCCGTTATTTTTCCAGCACTCATTGATAAACAACTCAAATTATTTGGACGTTCCATCTTGTCTAGAAATAAAATAAAAAAACTTGGAATAATATACTTTTTCCACAAACAAAAATCGATAAAATGTTATATGTATGTTCAACAATAATACATCGATAAAGTGGGAGGAAGCGGCTTATCAATATTTGCTAAAATATTTTTTGTTTTTTTTTTCTTGTTAGATTTTTGTCAGTAAAAGTAGTGTATCCTTTATTATTTTCCTAGTTATAAATCAAGTTATAAATTATGATTCCCATTTTCCATTGTCACTACTATGGTTCCAGTTCTCAACATGGTCTCTGTTCGACGTCGGACGACCTAAAATGCTCAAATTCCTTCATAAAATCAATTACGATCACCTGTTGCTCCAATTTCCTCAATTTCTTTGCCTTGAACTTTCGTTGAGCTCTCATAATAACTTCATAAATTGTGTAAAGGTATCCAAACGCGCCGATCGCTGTCATAACACTACCGATGATTAGAAGGACCGTGTATGTTTGCTTCGTGATTTCTGTGTCCTCATCACCGCTTGAAAAAAATATATTTCTTTGAATTAGGGAAACAAAAGTGATTTACATACGTTCTAGTAGAAACGCATAACAAAACCAGACCACCGGCTAGAATAATACTAAATATAATGGCTTGTATATTCATCTGGAAAATTTAAAGAAAAACGTTTCAATTCTTAAAGAAATCCCACAACTGTAAGAAAGTAGGGGGAAAAAAATATAAAGCTAAGACATAAAGAACTTTTAAGTTTAAAGACATCTTCTATTTAAAAAATTATAATCTGAGTTTTTTCTTTATACCTTTGAGAATCACTTTTTTTTTTGAAAACAGGGTTTTATAAATATCTTGCCATAATTAATTTTTTCTGTATCTTTTATCGGAATTAAAGCGCCTCGTTCCAAAAAGTTGTATTTGAAGAAAATGCTAGAAATCGATCTACTGTAGAAACAAACCGATTCCAAGCGCACTCTACTGACAGTCGGTTTTTTGGCGTGTTCCGGTGCATGGACAAAAGCAATATTTTTCATAATTGGTGCAATAGATACACAATATGGATTTACGACTAAAAAATAATATTTTCAATGCGTACGGACACGGAAAAGGCCATACAAACTTGCGAAAACAGTGGAGCGCGTTTGGAATCGAATTGAACGAACATTATAAATGTATTTTGAAAGTACCTAACGAATACCGACAGTGTATTGTCAACTCAAATATTCTTGATCATGCAACATAGTTTTTACCTACCCAGAAAATCTAAGTCTCTCACAAAGTCATGCTATTTTTACCTGCGAGCGGTTGCACTGCGGTCTTTTAGTAGAAAATGGATTATCCAAAATTTTTAACTTGACAATAGCGAAAATCTCTCCAATTCATATATTTTTTGTATTTTTTGACTAATTTTGTATTCTGGCCGTTTTTATACGTTTTTATGTACAGGCAGGTTTTGAAGGAACACAGCTCAATGAATAGAGATCACTAAGGAGAAACTGATTTCAACAACTTTCAAAAACTTAAAAAAAGAAGTCATGGCATGCTTTTTCGAGCTCAAATTCTGAAAATTTAAAACTGTGTTTTCTATTGAAATAAATTTCTAATTCAGGAAAAGCAATGTACCGGAACATTCCCATTTTGTTCGGGACTTGCCAGCGGACAGTCCCGGACTTTTGCTCTGACATGTCCGATTTTCAAAAATCCAACGGAAACTTAAGCCTTACTGAATTTCTTACTGGAAACTGAATTCTTTGATACTGAAGTATGGATTTATTTTTCGTTATTTAATTTTTCGATCAAATAATGCCGCCAACAAAAAAATGTGTATCATTGTTCGAAAATTAGATGGAGCTCCAAAATTTACTAAGGAGGACAGTAGTGCTCCAGCTTTCATTTGCCTTGAAGTATTTGAAAATCGGACAAGTTAGAGATAAAGGGATTGTCAGTGTACAAGTCCCGCACTAAATGGGAATGTTCCGGTGCATTGCTTTTCCTGTGAACTGTCCGTTGTGAGCCTCTTCGATTGAGCGTACAGTATAAATACTCCCGTTGGAAGATGATTCGAAGAAAATTCCGAAAAAAACCGAAGAAATAGAAAAATAAATTTTTAGAAAACTATGAGGCTCAGTTTGAAAACATTGAACAGTTTTGAAACTGATGTCAAGAATTTGAAAAATGACTCCGACTCCGTTTCCACTTATCATCTTTAACTTTTAATTGCTCATAAAACCAAAAGTAGCTACCCGATCGGTTATCATCTAGTCATCAAATACCCATGAAACATAAAGTAAAGAAACAATTATGATTTTATTGAGAAATCGAAAGAAATTATGATTTCTACCATACTCCTTTCATGTATGTTTGATTGTGATTCGCCTCAAATGCTGTGGTGTAAAGCTGAAATTGAAAAAATGAAAATGATTTTTTAAAAAGTTTAATAAATTACCACAAAAGCCAGTGCTGGTGTCTTGTTGAACTGAGCTTCCATCGTATCACTGATCAAAGAAGTCAGATTATCTTGTACGACTTCATTAGTTTCCTCAATTTAAAAATATATATAAATTATTAGTTACTGTGTAGATACCTTCATAGCAACTGTTAACATAAAGTAGACAATTGTATAATCATACGAGTTCATGTTTCGATTGTCAAAATATGCATACAAATTTTTATACTAAATTGGATTAATTATTAGATAATTATTAAAGAAGTTCTTTACGGAGCTATTAAATGTACCTGGCATAAAAATAGAACTCATTCTCATTCCAAATCTGTTTTCAAAATTTTCTAAAGCCACCTAGAACCCGAGAAAATGAGCTTCACAACAATGGCCTAGAAAAAGTTTCCATCTGGCCGAACTTTTTCCTATGATGTTTTTGCGTATTATTATTACAAACATTTATGGGGAGTACTTGAATTAGTCCATTTTTAACTTTGGGGCTTTTCAATTTTTTGGATAGCACCCGCGGACTAGTTTTTACCGGTGGTCCCTTTTTTCTAGGCCATTGTTTTGAAGCACGCAAAATTTTAAACACCGATTTGGAATGAGAATGAAGTCTATTTTCATTTAAGCTACATTCATTAGCTCCGTAAAGTCTTCATTTAAGAAGGAAATTACCTTTGTTGCAGTTGCAGCATTATACAATTTTGTAATTCCCGGAGTCAAATAATTCGTCCACCATTGAGTAATAGCTTGTCTCTATAATATTTAATATTTCTACCTTTCATTGTTAACAGAATTTCAACTCACATTACTAACCAACGATACTAATTTTGCTTTACAATAAGTAGAATTATCATACAATGAAAGTGTCTTAGGTGTGGGATTTCCTTGTTTCTTTTGAGTGAAAAATTGATTAACAACTGTTTTCATTTGCGCGAATTGTCCAATGTTATTGTTAAGAGCTTTTGCTAGCTGCAAAAAAATTGAAACAAAAAAGTTGTTATAAACTGAACTTACAGCAAATGCGTTGGCATTGGTAGCATGAGGTATGATTCGTTGGATCGCAGTAAAACTCACGGACTGAAATAATTTTGAAGTGAACAAATTTGTACCAAAATTTTTAAAAGTTAAACTAAAAATTTTCAAAGATAGTAATAAATCATGCAAACAGTTAGATTTAAAAGAAGCGACCAAAAAGGTTAATGGACTTACTAGGGAAGTAATTTGAAGTTTACTAAAAATATTGGTAGAAATGAGGTTTAAGAGTCGATGTCTCAGAAAGTCGAACATACTGTGGCACAGTTGCACCAACGTGAAGCTAGGATCTTGATATTTTGCATGGAGGGTACCTAGGCCCCCCTTAGAAAAAAAATACATAATTTATTTGGCCACGCCCCCTTTGACCTAGTGAAAAAAATCCGGGTGGTCCCTAAATCGAACTTTTTATTTTTAAAGATAAAGTCAAAATCTCTTCGGGAATGGATTACCCGCACATTTCTGAGTATTTTTCATGTTGACACCTAATTTCCAGCTCGTCGGCATCATATCGAAATTTTTATTTTTCTGAAAAAATGATCCAAATTTTCCAGTTTTTCCCATTTTTCGATATGATGAAGTACTTGGCCCCGAATTGATATATGAAAATTTTTAATCGTTGTGATGTTTGTCATCAAATTCCATGTCGATTTAGCGGATTCTCTGTAACCTTTTTGGGGTTTCAGGGCAAAATAGACGAGATTTTCGCAAAATTCCAAAGGGTCCCCCCCATGGATGAAAAAATCGAAAATTTTAAAATCTCCCCATATTATCAGAGGGACTCTTACTAATAAATATTTAGTGTTTCCCAGAATATGAGCCATCTTGTGGACCTATGGGCCGCGTGGCAACAGCTCAAAGAACCTCCATTCAATATCGCGATTTCCAATACAGGCAACAGTTTTCTGTGTACGGGGACTGAAGGTATTTGAGCTGTTGCTACATCGTCCATAGGTCCACAAGATGGCTCATATTTTGGGAAACACTAAATATTTATTAGTAAGAGTCCCTCTGATAATATTGGCAAATTTTAAAATTTTAAAATGTTTTTGCAAAATTTTTCCATAGGGGGGACCCTTTGGAATTTTGCTAAAATCTCGCCTATTTTGCCCTGAAACCCCAAAAAGGTTACAGGGATTCTGCTAAATCAACACGGAATTTGATGAGAAACATCATAAGGATTAAAAATTTTCATATTTCCATTCGGGGCCAAGTACTTCATCATATCGAAAAATGGGAAAAACTGGAAAATTTGGACCACTTTTTGAGAAAAATCAAATTTTCGGCATGATGCCGACAAGATCGAAATTAGGTGTCAACATGAAAAATACTCAAAAATGTGCGGGTAATCGATTACCGAAGAGATTTTGACTTTATCTTTAAAACTAAAAATTTCGATTTTGGGACCACCCGGATTTTTTTCACTAGGTCAAAGGGGGCGTGGCCAAATAAATTATGTATTTTTTTTCTAAGGGGGGCCTAGGTACCCTCCATGCAAAATATCAAGATCCTAGCTTCACGTTGGTGCAACTGTGCCATAGCCAATAGGCCTGATGTCGAGAATCTCAGACATCGACTATTAAATGAACGGCGAATATCAGAATAATGGGTTACGAAAAAATTAGAGGGCAATACGAAGGTATGCCTGAGATATGCGCATGTGACGTCACGAAGGGTGTGTGAAGGATGCGGACTGAAGTTGACAAGTTTGAATAACTGTAACTCGTGAACGACTCAACCAAATTTAAAGCTTTATAGCTCATTTTGAAGCCAATAAAAATTTTTATTGAACTGTTATAAAATGTTTTAAAAATGATGAGAAACTTAATAAAAATCTTTAAAAAACAAAAGTGGATAAAATTTTCTTTTAACGACGAAGAATTACTTCTAATGTATTTTTTTAATTCCATAACAGATGTTTAAAAGCAATAATACTTGGCGTCCATCTAAGTCTGATTTTTCAGTTAAATACAATTTTTATTGGCTTCAAAATGAGCTATAGAGCTTTAAATTTGGTTGAGTCGTTCACGAGTTACAGTTATTCAAACTTGTCAAGTACCTTCGTAGTGCCCTCTTATTTTTTCAGAACTCATTATTCTGATCTTCACCGTTCATTTAAAGCTCATTTCGACCAATGTTTTGGGTAAACTTCAAATGACTTTCCTAGTTAGGAAAAAAAATCAATAATACGAAAAAAAAACTTACCCCAAAAGCTTGCTGAGTTCCAACAAATTGGACACAATTCAAAATAACCAGGAAATAAAAAATCGTCATCAAAAATTTCATGTATGAACAATTTTTGATTGTTTAAAAACTTTCATACGACCTAAAAGTGTGTATTGGTTTGCAGGCGACTGATTTTAATTTCATTTTTTTCGAAATCCTCTAAAATCCGCGATTAATTCGCACACCTTTTTTGTTCGAACAGTTCAATACTACAACATCACTAATCATCCCTTTTTATTCCATTTTTTCAGAGAGAAAAACATTTGAAAAATTTTGTGAATATAAATAAGTGAAAAGGAAACAATTAAGAAGCAATAATTTTTTTAGAACATCAAAAATAAAACAAAAACAAACCGTATGCATTCCAAAAATTTGAAAAGGCTAAAAAACTCTATTTTTTGGTTACGGAATTATGATTTGAAAGACAATTTTAAAGTTTTTGATCTCATTTACCGGGATTTCTGAAGTTTTCTTAGAAAATAAGAATTTAATAAAATGTGACTTATTATATTGACGATAAATCTGTCCATATGACATTAAAAAAACAATATATTGAAAACACGTAATGATTTCGAAGATAGTGGTAGAATTTTCAGAATTTTAGAAAATGCATAATTCAAGCACACTAGGCACAATTAAAGTGTTTTTTAGGCAGGCTATTATTGACAAGAGGAATTTATTTGAAAAGTGAAAACATTTTTGCTCCGGCACCTTCTACCATACTTGACATGTTTGAGACGGCAGCTGTTGCATTTCCGAGAGATGTTGGGAAAACCGACGAACTTGACGAGCCATTCGCAGCTGCTGAAAGAATATAAAATTTGGATTGAAATAATTCAGTTTTTCGGAAAAATTGTCATTGGAGGTGTCATTCAGTGTTCCGATCGGGATTTTTCGAATTCGGATTTCTCGATCCGATCTGGTCCGATCCGGATCGGATGAAATTCGGATCTATAAATATCGAATGTTAATTTTCAGAATACAAATTTTACTATTTTTCTAGAACTTAAAAATTCCGGCCTATTTAAAAAATCTTACGAGAAACAAATTATTTGATGATCAGTAAAGAAAACAGTTTAAAAACACATAAATGTATTACCTAGCTCACTTGAAAGATAATTTTACACTGATAAAGAAATTGTTTTCAAAAACTGCTAAGCAGCAGCTTGAGGATGATTTTTTCAAGTCTGAAAATTTGCCAAAAATCGAAATTTGAAGAGCTGTAACTTGGCTTGATCTCAATATATTTGTATGAAAATTTGAAGTTTTGATACAGCAATTATTCGTTGTCGATTTTCCAAATTTGGTTGAAATTTTTAGAAGCGCGTCTTTGGGGTTAAATTGCATTTTCAAAGATATTAAACCAAATTGATCATGACAACTTCAAAATTTTAGGCAGCAATTTTTAAGTTAAACTCAAGTTACAGCTCTTCAAAGCTCAAATTTTCAGATTGTGGCTTGAAAAAATCATGCTCCAACGTCTTGCTAATAGTTTCTGAAAGCGATTCGTTCATCAGCGTAAAATTTCCTACCAGAAACGCTGCAGACACTTCCCTTGGTGCCCCCTTCTAATTTTTTTTCAAAAATAGACAGTCATATTTAAGTTCTAGAAAATAATAAAACGCGTATTTTGAAACAAAAACTTCACAAAAAATTTTCCATGATTTTTATAGATCCGATCCGAAATCCGAGTCGGATCGGAACACTGGTGTCAAGTTTTATTTTCCGGACAGCTTAAAATTTCCAAAAAAAAGTTTTCTTTAATACTAAAAGGTTTACATGAATTCTAAAATTCTCAATTTTTATGAGCCATGCTTAAAAACGAGTTGGAACCTTTTTAATGCTTCACTTACCTTCCTGAATATGAGAATTCGATTCCTCCAACTGTAACCTTCTACTTATCGACTGATAAGTTTTACTATTCAATCTTTCATCATCGATTCCTTGCAATTCGAAATCCGAATAAACCTTTTTAACAATATTCGACAACGAGATAAATTGTGTGGCACTCAATGATTGTTGTAGTCGCTCGGTCAACCATTCATTTATATCTTTCATCTGATTATCATACCAATGTTCAAACAGATCATTCACCCAGATTTCATCGGTAACAACTTGTCGTAGGAGTTCTGTACATCCTCTCATGAATGTAACATACGAATTTCCAATTTGTCCAGATGATTGCTGAGCAGTCAATGGTTGACGCTGAAATTCGATTTGTTTTAGTAATTTCTATTTTTTTTCAAATTTACGGCTGCAGCTGCTGTTTGTGCGGAAGTATCACCAGTCATTGTCTTCAATTTATTGAAAATTGATGCTGGTTTTGGCTGAAAATGACAAAATCAAAATTGTAATTTCCAGTCTACTTACAGCAATATTAAGAATAGCCCCAATAGGATTTCCTTCATCATATCTCGCCAATCTCGACAAAACACTTTCCAGAACACCCGAGAACTTCTCTTGTATACATGACTCCATATCTTTTAGCATTGTTTCAAGTGTTTCATCCAATTTCGATTGATATTTATATTCACCAGAATCGACAGCAACTCGAACCGCCCTTGTTTTCGAACTGAACATTACATTTATTTGCACACAAACTTCTGATGGTAGCATATAATCGGTGGATTTTCGAGCCTTTTGCATCCAATTGTCGAATGCTTGAAATGTGCAATTGGAGACTTTTGAAATCATTTCTGATGTCAGAGTTTTCATTCGACTTTGCAGGTATTTTCGGAATTCTTCTTCTGGCCAATTTAAATCAACTACGAATGTATGAAGCGCGTCGAGTTTCCAGTAAATATCTTCCGATGTTCCACATCCTTCCCTGCAAAAAAACAATACTTATTATGTGAAACAAATATTTAAAGGAGGGCTTTACGGAGATAATGAAATACGTTTGTGATGAAAATAGACTTCATACTCATTCCAAATCTGTTTTTAAATTTTTTTAAAACACCGTAGAAGTCGAGAAAATGAGCTTCAAAACAATGGCCTAGAAAAAGGGGCCACCGGCGAAAACTAGTCCGCAGGCATGAAAAATTTAAAAAAAAATGAAAAAACATAAATTAAGATGAAAATTAAAAAAAAAAGACTGATATAAGCTTTCTAAATAACTATTTTTATTAACGAAACACGAAAACAGCTCATAGGAAAAAGTTCGGCCACGGGGCCACTTTTCCTAGGCCATTGTTTTGAAGCTCATTTTCTCGGCTTCTAGGGGTTTTAGAACATTTTAAAAACAGATTTGGAATGAGAATGAAGTCTATTTTCATTTAAGGTACATTTAGTCCTCCTTTAAAAATATTCTAGAAGGAATAATAACAATTTTTAGCACAAAAAATGTTCTACACTCACTTTCTCGCTTCCCATTTCTCTTTCAAGAATCCTCGGTCAATTGCCTGACCGATTGAAGTTTCCATCAAATCGATATATCGAACAACCAGTGGCTGGAACTGCTGAACAATCTTGTTGTGGAATATTCCACCTTTTAAAGATGCTGAAAATCAAATTTTTAATAGTATTTTTATCAAAGATAAACATTTCCATACGTTCGGAAAGCAAAAAATCATTGAGCATTTGAAAAAGTGGAAAAGAATCCCAGCTATCATGTGGTTGGACTTCCAATGCTGAATCAAGATCCACTGAGTAGAGTGACCAAAATATTTCAGAATGATCGGATAGAAGATCCGAAAACCATGCAAAAGCCTGAAAATTTTTATATTATTTCTGGAACTTGGTTTGTTGAAGCCATATGATGTCATTAGAAAAATATAACTTTTCCAATGAGTTCATATGATACATGTTTATCTCTGAGATCTTTTACACAAAAATAAAGAAGTTGAATTTTATCTCCGAGATTCACAGTAAGCTAAAAACACTCCAAACTTTTTGATTTCTTGTTCAAAGAAAATGTGCACAACACACCTAATTTTGTGATTTTTTGGTGGTATTGAACCAAAGTAGAAACATAACAAAAAAAGCAAATTCCTATAAAACTGAAGCAAAAAAAGCAAAAGGAAAACCAAATAAACAACTAATAAAGGTTTTGGGGAAAAATCGATAGAAACAGACGAAAAATGCAGTTGAACATACCCCTCGAAGTTGCTATAAATATTGATTAAATAAAAATAAAAAGTAGAAGTAAAAGGGGACAAGAGAAGTGAACAAAAACTTATAGATAGACGCTTAAAAAAGGAATCAGGTTTTTATTTTGATAATCATTTCATGCTCGATGTAAAAATTATTGTTGAGTTAGTTCTGGTCAAGCTCAATTGCGAGTTATTTATGATTAACTAATTCTAAATTTTTTAAAATTAAATTTCAAAAAGACACATTTAACGGAGGGCTTTACGGAGCTAATGAATGCGTCTGGGATGAAATATACTTCATTCTCATTTCAAATCTGTTTTTAAAATTTTCTAAAACCACCTAGAAGCCGAGAAAAACACGCCTCAAAACAATGGCCTAGAAAAAGTGTCCACCTGCGAAAACTAGTCCGCAGACGAAAAAATCAAAAAATATTTAAAAAATATAAATTGAGATGAAAAAACATTAAAAAAGGACTAATATAAGTATTCCTCATAACTATTTATTAACGAAACACGAAAAAAGTTCATAGGAAAAAGTTCGGCCAGGTGGCCCCTTTTTCTAGGCCATTGTTTTGAAGCTCATTTTCTCGGCTTCTAGGTGCTTTTATAAAATTTTAAAAACAGATTTGGAATGAGTATGAAGTCTATTTTCATTTAAGCTACGTTTATTAGCTCCGCAGAACCCTCCTTTAATGGTCATTGTTTTTGAAAATCCAGAATTTTTCATTTTCAAGTCAAATCAGTTAACTTTATTTTAATTTTAATTTTAGCGTAAAATATCCGTAAGCGTATATAATAAAGAAAAGAAAAATAATCTACAGAAAAATTGGATCTTCACGGGAGAATTCCTTTAACTTGGAAGAATTCCTTTATTCTATTGGGGTTAGCACTAAAGGTCTTAAATTTAAGTTTAATTAAGAATTTAAAGACATAGCCGATTTAAATTCATTAATGTGGATAATTTTTAGATCTACTCACTTCACCATGGTGTTCCTCGTTCTCTCTCAGCAAATCAATACAAAACTCGGTGACTCTTATCATATCCTCGATTCTTTGCTGTGGACTCACATCAATTCCCATTCTTTCTATAAAATATTCAAACATTCTTTGAGACCTTTTTTTAAAAATATAACTCACGCTCAATCTTCGCCTCATTACAAATCCTAGTATAATTAACCAACGCTGCATCTTCCAAACATTTACGAATAACCGCTCGAACTTCTTCAGGTGGAACCGGAGAAACAACATCTTTCATTAAAACCCTTTCGAGGAGGGACAAGGTTCCTTTCAACGCTCCTTCAGGTCTTCCGAATGGGAAGCAATATCGGAAATTTGTAATTTGTTTCTCTAGGAGAACTCTTAATCGCTCTTTGATTTCTTGAAACTTTTCTTTCTCTTCAAGCGTTACTGTTCCAACACCCTCTGGTCTAGAATTTTAATGATTTCTTTGATGTCAATTATAATGTAATATTTACCCTTGTCTGTCCGGCATACTTCTGTTTCCATGAACATGCGATGCACAAAAAGCGAAAGAATAATGAATAAGAGCTGGATCAATCAATAACCCATCATCTGCTTTATCAAGAAGGTTTGAAAGTAGAGTAACATGTCGATAACATCCCCGAACCATGTATCTAGCGCTATACTCTTCTAATACGAACGCTTGCCCAGGTGAAAACCAACCCTAAACAAAAAATAGTTCTAAAAACTGATTATTAAAAACCTACCAAAGAACAAATCGGCTCATTAATCCTATAATCTAATGTGAGTCGCTGAATATGAGCGAAAAACTGATCATGATTCATACTAACTGACTCCGCCTGTATCAGTGCATCCATTCCATGTTTACTAGCTTTATCTTGAAATCCTTGAGCCTTTGGAGCCACTGTTGATTGTTTTGGAGGAACTGGTTTATAGGCTTGACCTGTTGCTCGATACAGAGCTTGAACCCAAAGATGCCGTTCATTTTCATCATCTGTTGCAAACTTGAGCTCGTCGCCTTCTTTGATCGCAGTGAAGAAATGCTTTCCACCTTGTGCCGCGAGATCTGAAATTTAGATTTGATTTGAAAATATATTGTGAGTGTCTTAGTTTCTGTGCCGTTGAGAACCACCACTTAATTTCTCACCTTGATCAGGTTCAGGCATATAATCAATAGTAAACCCATCCAATTGTATAAATTCCGTTGGGTCAACCTTTTTCTGTCTGAAACTGCAAACTGCAAATGCATACTGTGACACTTGCACAAGACAAAAGAATCGTTTCTTCCACTTTTTCCACGCATTCCTTCCCAGACAATAGCAATATCCACAGTATTTCAAATTTGGCGGTTTTTCGACACGAATCGCTATCCGAATTTTCAAGTTCTGATCGGCACTACTCTTCTGCACTGTCATTGGATACCATTCCGGTGTTCGCGAACAATTTGGCGTTGGTTGAACGACAAGCTTAATTGATACTTTGAGAGGGATTTTTAAAAAAAAATTATTACCTTTCCCAATTCTTTATCCTCGAATGCAACTAGACCTTTTACTTCAGCATACAATTTAACTTTAACAACTGGTAATGGATTTTTGGTTGAAAAGTCTCCTTGGGTGTCCCATTTTGGTTTGGATGCTTCCGCATGATCGGTTTGAAGTTTATGGCCATCTACTTCCATTGTGCAATAAACTATTCTATTTGCTGGTACTGATTTCAGGCCTTGCACTTCCATCACAACTACCTGAAATGGTAATTCATTTTATTCTGTTTCTTTTTATCTTGGATGACTTGACGGAGATAATAAATGTACCTTAAATGAAAAAAGACTTCATTATCATTCCAAATCAGTTTTTAAAATTTTCTCAAACCACCAAGAAGCCGAGAAAACGAGCTTCAAAATAATGGCCTAGAAAAAGTTGGCCAAACTTTTTCCTATGAGCTTTTTTCGTGTTTCGTTAATAAATAGTCCTTTTTATCCCTTTTTTTTATTTTAGTTTACATTTTTTCATTTTTTTGGATTTTTCATGCCTGCGGACTAGTTTTCGCAGGTGGTCCTTTTTCTAGGCCATTGTTTTGAGGCGCGTTTTCTCGTCTTCTAGGTGGTTTTAGAAAATTTTAAAAACAGATTTGGAATGAGTATGAATTCTACTTTCATCCCATGCGCATTCATTAGATCCGTAAAGCCCTCTTTTAAAGACATGGTACCACTTTATTTAATTTCTTACCTCCATGCTCAATGCCAATGAAACATCAGACTTTGTCAAAATAACATCTCCATCATCACTATCCCCCTTGTTCAAACTTCCCGAACTTGTCCTTCGTTTTAAACTGAAATAATGACCCAAATATTCCGCGCAAAAGCTGAACAAAAAATCAAGGATCGGAATTCCCAAAAAGACTGGAAAAGCTGCCCATGCCTTCAAAAATGTTTCGTCTTCAAAAAAATAATTTCATGCGATTTTTTCTCAGCAAGATTTTCCCGGGACAGTTTACATATAAGCTGTACGGATTTTTAATTGGAAAACAGAAAAAAAAAACAATTTTTTGATCATGCTCAGCAATCTCAAGATTGAGATTGACATCTCGTATTATTAAAAGCGATGAAATTGAAAAAAAAAGGACGGACAATGAGAAAAAGCAGCGAAAACAAAGCAGAATGTTTTCCGGAACAAACCTGTTGAACAGCGACAAATCCTCAATACTGCGAGATCTAAAAAAATTACAATTTTCTCAAAAATATGATGATAATTGAGAGATTTGAGGTGGGATTCTCAAAACATCTCATTTGTGAAGGATGTGTGAAGGTGCAGATGTTGATTGACCAAAGGAAAAATAAATGACAACGGACTGAACAAAAACGGACCGGAAAAATAAAGGAAAATTGGAAGAAAGTTAGAGACAAAACTGAAAATATATGGAAAAGAAATGGTTAGAAGTTTTGTGAAGTGATGGGGCATGACAGTAGAAGGTTTTGAAGGGATTTTGATCTGGTTTTCAATTTTTATATTGTCAAGATGAAATTTCATTTTGACAATAGCACTGTTAATATCAGATTAAGAGACTCTAAGGTTTTGTACTTTAATTTTAGTATGAAAGGGTTAAAAAATCCAAAAATTTTCATCCGCCATTAGATAGTATCAGTTGAATCGAACTTAAAAATCAATAATTATCTATACGAACTTATGGGGTTAAAGGAGGACTTAAGTAGATAATAAATGTAACTTAAAAATAGACTTCATTCTCATTCCAAATCTGTTTTTAAAATTTTCTAAAACCACCCAGAAGCCGAGAAAATAGGCTTCAAAACAATGGCCTAGAAAAAGTGGCCACCTGGCCGAACTTTTTCCTATGAGCTTTTTTCATGTTTCGTTAATAAATATTTATGCAGAATGCTAATATTAGTCCTTTTTTAATGCTTTTTCATTTTTTTTTTTGGATTTTTCATGTCTGCGGACTAGTTTTCGCCGGTGGCCCCTTTTTCTAGGCCATTGTTTTGAGGCCCGTTTTCTCGTCTTCTAGGTGGTTTTAGAAAATTTTTAAAACATATTTGGAATGACTCTGATGTCTATTTTCATCCCAGATGCATTCATTATCTCCGTAAAGCGCTCTTTTAAAATCAACTCCTAAACGAAGCTCTAAACGAAGCTCTAACTAATTTAGACTAAAAAGAAACTTCTAGGAATTGGGAAAACATTGGAAATCTGAAAAAAAACCAATTCAGAAACCCTTCAAAACAAAGGACAGAAAGATTTTAGTAGAAGTTTATCATTCATTCATTTTGCAGTTAGCTTTCCCCAGGCATACACGTTAGTCAGATTTGTGCTGATTTGCAATAATTTAGTATCAAATGTGTTTCATTCAGAAAAAAATCTGGTGCATATAGATTTCAAAGTGAGCTTTTTTCAGGATGCGACATTCATTTATACATACCGTTTGGTTTTTGCTTGATTTCTGAAATTTTCAGGGTGTTTTCTTTTTGTGAAATGTGATTGAAAAGAGGTGGAATATATATGTCGGTGGTGGAAATCAATTTGAAAACCACTTTTCATCACTCACCGACTCTTGTCTTTTCGTTTTCCAACAGTTTGGCCTCTTGTTGTCACTGGAACAGTTTCTAAATTCGAGATTAGTTGGTTGATTGACATTCGACATTCATCCATGTATAGGGTTTCCATATCTTTGACCACAAATTTCGGCATTAGTCGACGCATCTAAATGAATATATTTAAGTTAGTGAAAATGAGTAAAAATCGAAATTCGGTCAATAATCTCTTTAAAGGAGGAGCTAATAAATGCATCTGGGATGAAAATAGACTTCATTCTCATTCCAAATCTGTTTTTAAAATTTTCTAAAACCAGCTAGAAGTCGAGAAAACGCGCCTCAAAACAATGGCCTAGAAAAAGTATCCACCGGTGAAAACTAGTCCGCAGGCTTGAAAAATCCAAAAAATAATTTAACAGCGTAAATTTAAATGAAAAAAAAAACATAAAAAATGACTAATATAGGTATTTTTCATAAATATTTATTAACAAAACACGAATAAAGCTCATAGGAAAAAGTTCGGCCAGGTGGATACTTTTTCTAGGCCATTGTTTTGAAGCTCATTTACTCGGCTTCTAGGTGGTTTTAGAAAATTTTAAAAACAGATTTGGAATGAGTATGAAGTCTATTATAATTTAAGGCACATTTATTATCTCCATATATACCTCCTTTAAAAGTGGTGCCCTAGAAAATAAATATATTTCTAACTTCTTGAGTCATCAGGTTTCTTGTTTATTATTGATCCGGCCCCGTTTAAAAATAACTGTTGAAACAGTGGAACACTCTCTTTAATAGAAGATCATCTTTTGAAAAAAATTCATTTAACACAGAGTTTATCATATGCTTCACATCACAGATACCATTATTCCCATATTCTTATTCAAAAAACCAACCTTCAGAATATCTTTCAAAGTCTCTTCTCTTGTCGCAAATTCTCTTCGAATCGTCGCCGCTTGCTCATCAGGATTATCCAATTGTAAAGCGTTGAAAATAATTTGATGTTCGAATTTTTTCACTGTCAAAATTTGTTGAAAAACATCATATAATTGCTCTTTTCCGAGCACCGCGTCCGCATTCGCTTGATTTTGAATATTCCTCGGTCTACCCCTTGCATTTCTGTTCTGATCATTTTCATCTCCTTTGATTATTGCATCAAATTTTGCTAGCCACGAGTTCAATACAGTCTCTTTTGAAAGACCTTCAATGTCAGGTAACGATCGTATCCGTTTCTCTATATTCAGTCGGAAAACCTTAACAATAACGTATTTATATTTTTTAAAAAGAAGTTATAATACCTCTCGAAAGTCATGCTGGGAAAATCCACCAGCATTTACAACCTTTTGAACTCTTTCAGATTTCAGAAAAATCTCGAAATAACTTTGTATTGCTTTTGTGAATGCTTCATCTGCTGCAATATTGGTATCACCTTTGAGAAACGAATGAAATCTGAAACAACATATTATTAAATATTTCTTCAACAACTTTGATTGAAATATACCGATCTCGAATTCTAGCCAATTCTTGTTTATTCACTTTCAATTGCCTTCTAGCCATATCACCAGTCTGTTGTCCATTGAATGGATACGCAATACATCGAGCAACGAATACATACATTTGCAGATTTTCTTTATGGTCTTCTTCTTCCTTTTCAGCGCTAGAAAATGATTTTTGAGGGACATATTTTGAAGATATTTTTATAGGTTCATTCTTTAAGAATTTTTCGTTAATTAATGCCATTCTTCATTTAAAGACAGCTGTTCAGTTATTTTGACCCAACCTGGTCTTAGTTTCAAAAATTTTAAAAATTTCCCCCGACAATTAGAAAATTAATGCACAAAAATGAGAGTGCCACATCGCAATTTTTTCACGAATGTGTTTTCGTTGGCGGTAATTCAAATATTTAAATTTTTGTGTGTGATTTCCAAAATGATGACAAATGTCCGCAAACACCAAGTCCATTCGGTGTATGCACAGATTTTATTAGAAGCGAATGAATTCGGTTCAAATTTACACACCGTGTGTATATTGGTATTGTTCTTCAGACCACCTGGGCACCTATTCGAATTTTGATTTTTTTTCCTTGAATTTGGATCGTGTTAACTGACAAGCTGCCTTTAAGTAAAGAAACCGATTGATGACTTATGTTTTAGGTTTATTAGATTGACAGGTTCGTATCTGAGTTGATTGGCTTAGGTTAATAACTTAGGTATATCCTAGTACTTATGTTACTGAGATAGAAACATTATGAATGTCATATTGTCAAACCAAACATTTAGATGATTTTATATTAATTTTGTTGGCAAAATCCCAACATACTAAATATAAAATCATCTAAATTTTTGGTTTACACAGAGAAGGATGCATATGCGGTCGGCTTCAAACGGCAAAACACAATCAAAGTTTCGGCTTTACAACCCCATGTTTAGATTTTCAAATTCTTATTTTGTTCTTTAAATAGAAATTAAACTTTCTAACCGTATCCTCTCCTGTTCCTCTTTACTCAATGCTGGTTCATCATTCGGATGCTGCGGTGTGGCATCGTCCTCATATTCTTCATCTCCACTCATTTCTTGTGAGCTTTGCATTATCGGTCTAGATACAGACGACATTGTTCTGGCCTGGAATATCATTTTCTAACTTGAATTTTCTATCGTTAGTGAATATTTATTTCCATGCTTCATGCTCCATTTGGTTATGAGTACGAAAGTCATTGTCTTAATTCCAAGCATATTATTAGAATTAATTTTAATACCAACTGAAACGGTTATTTTTAGTAAATTAGCATTTCATACTGCACGAAATATGACAAAAAAAGAAAAGATTAGTAGAAGTTAGAAAAATGAAAGAAGAGATGCACTTTTTAGTAGTAGTTGTAAAAAATCCCGTATATGGAAAACTCACCTGTGTCATGGGAGACGAAGCATTCATTCTCATTGGCTACAATTTTGTGTTTTGTTTTGAAACGTTTTTTTGAATTAGGGTTTCAAAAATTGAATTCTCTTGAAATTTGTATTTTCAAATATTTGAAAAAATTAAAGAAAGAGTGTCACTTCGTAATTTTCGATTTAAAAAAATAAAAGAAATGGCCGACTAACCGATCTTGCAGGTGTCTGACTTTGAATCGAATCTTTCCTCCGACATGCCGTGCTCGAATTGTTCCTCTTCAGAGAATTTGTCTGTGAGACTGAATCCGATGGTGCCGGTGAGTTGCTCCGCGGTGAAACCGCACCCGATAATAACGATCGTTTTTTCGTCGTCGAGACTGGGTTTGGAACCTATAAGAATTGCGATACGACGATTTTTTAAGAGATGAATTGTAATTCCCAAGGAATTGAAGACGGAAGTGAAGTGGACACTTTTTAGTCAACAGTAATTTAATTACTTTAGGAATTTTCAAGTAACTTTTTTGCTCAAAAACTTTTAAAAAATTGACTGACTATAGTGGATATAAATCCACAAATTTTGCTGACTTGTTTGGAATGGATTCATGATTTGAAAAAGTACAAAGTTATCCATCCCTGAAAGACTTGATCCGAAGAACATTCAAAGATAAGATTTCATATGGAGGTTAAAGGGTTTATTGACCGAATTTCGACTAATTTTCATCTTCGCCTTATTCGAAAACCGATTCTTAATTAAACTTTTTTTCGAAATTTCCTTTTGCAGTACTCGAACGGCGAAGAAAATCTAAAATGTCACCAAATTGGCCTAACTCTGCAGCCGTGCACAAACGAACACACAAAAGAGAGCAGAGAGTTAGGCCAATTTGGAGACACGTTAGGTTTTATTCGCCGTTCGAGTACTGCAGAAGAAAATTGGTATTTCATAGATTTTCGAATATGGGGAAGAAGATGAAAATAAGTAAAAATCAAAATACCATCGATAATCATTTTTAAAGAGAACTGGAGCTTGGGTTATTGTCAAATTGAAATTTCTTTGCAGCTTATTTTCGGCTGCTCCGCTGATAACCTCAACGCGACCGCGACGCGCGAGGCCAACTGAGAAATTTGAATTAGAAATTTCGTTCGCCATTTTTGAATCCTCCCGCTTTTCCCTCCATCCAATCCATTTTCTTTTTTGCACATCACAAATGAAATTCTATATGCTTTGTTTCATTTGCGAATGGAACTCGAAAAGTGGGTACTAGACGATTTCAATTTCGTTTGTCGTTTATTGACATTGAATCCATTTTCCAAAACACATCATTTTTTTGTGAAGAGAGATTAAAAAGAGGATTTGTTGACGAAACCGAGAGAGAAAAATATAAAAATCCTTATGAGTCTTTTAAAAGAAAAGAAAAATACCTCATGCTCATCTCCAAAATCATCGTCGTCTTCTTCACTACTACTCGCTCCTAACATTACTTCTGTACAAAAATGATCTGCAAAAATCGATAATTTCAAAAGAAAAATTATTCGGAAAAGCGTTTAAAAGAAGAAAAAAACAAATACAATTTCCGTTTAAGATCAGATAAATGGGTAAGAGGAAATTTGACAAAACCTTAAAGACGAGGTGTCACTTATTTTGTCAATGAATTAAATACCGTTCTGAGAAAAATGAGTATAAAAGTAATAAACAATGTGAAAGAAATTATGGTTGGAAAAAACAACAACAACAATAACGAAACGAAAAAATCCCGGATGAAGAAAAAAATGCGGTTTGCATATTCACTCTCTTTCTCACTGGCCACAAAAAGAAACGAACACTAATTTGATTCTCGTCTTTTTTTTTTCTTCTTCTTCTTCTTCCTTCTGCTTTTTTTTCACGACTTTCTATCTATTTGGCACCGATAATATATATCGTGCCGTCATTTTTTTTTCTTTCGCATTTCTAGGAAGGAGGAAAATGAAATTTTCACAGGATGTGCGGATTTCCGATATCGAAATGGAGAAGAATGGGTCCCCCGATGGGCGGTTTTTGCGAACGGAATAAGTGTTTTTGAGCAAGGATTTCGTTGAAATTTCGATATTCGACTTTTTAAAGGAGGGTTTTACGGAGATAATAAAATGCATCTTGGATGAAAATAGACTTCATTTTCATTCCAAATCAGTTTTTAAAATTTTCTAAAATCACCTAGAAGCCGAGAAAACGAGCCTCAAAACAATGGCCTAGAAAACGTGTCCGCCGGCGAAAACTAGTCCGCAGGCATGAAAAAACCAAAAAAAATGTTTAAAAAACATAAAAATTACTAATATAAGTATTCTGCATAACTATTTATTAAGGAAACACGAAAAAAGCTCGTATGAAAAAGTTCGGCCAGGTGGCCCCTTTTTCTAGGCCATTGTTTTGAGGCGTATTTTCTCGGCTTCTAGATGGTTTTAGAAAATTTTAAAAACAGATTTGGAATGAGAATGAAGTCTATTTTCACTTAATTACATTTATAATTTCCGTAAAGCCCTTCTTTAAAGACAAATCCCGTGCCAAAACTCAAATTTAGAATCAAGCTAGGAAACAAGACGTGATTCCAATCAGAACGTTTAAAATTGAAAATTCAAATTTCTGAACGGTTCCATAGTTCGAACGATGAAAAATATCGAATGACAAAAAATCTACATTCAAAACGAAGAAGAAAAAAAAAGCAATTTATATGGAAACGATGTGAAAAAATGCAAAAAAAGTAACCGAACAGTGATGGCTCGATTCGAATTTTATTCATATATTTTTTCTTGGAAAACCAGGAAAAAAACGACCAAGACGAGAACAAAATTGGAATTTTCCGAAAGCCATATTTTTTGTTTGTAGAAGGCGGTTTTTTCTCTGTTCGGTGTGGTGGAGGACAGATGAAAAAAATGGGTTTGAAATAAGAAAAATAAATCGAAATGGAGAATGGAGCGGGGCGCGCGCGTGCACGTTTATTTCTGACGGCTGAAATGGATTGAAAATCGTCGTCAAACGAAACTGAGAAAACACTTTCTGTGTGCGGAAATAGCAGAAAAGGAGAAAAAATATATATAATGACGGCTTCTCGGAGTGAAAAATTGGTCTCTTGTAGAATTTACTGAAGGAATTCGAATTTATAAATAAAAGAAATTGACAAGACAGGTGAATGTTTTACAAAAACATTTGATTAAAAACAGAATAATCTATGAGGCTTTCCACAATAACAATATTTTATATACTAAGGGCATCCTATAAAATTTTTCAAAATTGTATTTTAATGTTTGTTGTTGATCTAGAAATCGCTCAAAATAACACGAGAATTTTTAGGGTATTTCTGGCCAAGATTATGATTGTTGGATTCTTGTTTTTGATTTAAAGAAATACTGATAATTATCATCTGAAATTTGCGGAAACAGCAAGACCGGCATGAATTTTTTGAAATATTCTTAAAATCACTGTTGCAGTTTGTCACGATGGTATTCTAACATTCGAAAACAGTGGAAATAGAGGTTAAGGTATTTAAAGGAAGGGTTTACTGAGATAATGAATGCATTTAGGATGAAAATAGACTTCATTCTCATTTAAAATCTGTTTTTAAAATTTTCTAAAACCAACTAGATGCCGAGAAAATGAGCTTTAAAACAATGGCCTAGAAAAAGGGGCCACCGGCGAAAACTAGTCCGCACGCATGAAAAGTCCAAAAAAAACATAAATTTAAATGAAAAACATAAAAAAGGACTAACACGTATAAGCATTCTGCCTAACCATTTATTAACGACACATGCCTGCGGACTAGTTTTCGACGATGGCCCCTTTTTCTAGGCCATTGTTTTAAAGCTCATTTTCTCGGCTTCTAGGTGGTTTTAGAAAATTCTAAAAACAGATTTGAAATGAGAATGAACTCTATTTTCATTTAAGCTACATTTATCATTCCCCCAAGCCCTCCTTTAAGAAAATATCTATATTTCAAACTAGAAAAGTGAGAGAGCGCTAAAACGATCAAAAGAGAAAATTTATCCTATTAGAGAGAAGTTTCAAGAAAATATTAAAAAACATTGAGATTCAGCCAAGTTATTGAATTTAGAATTCAATGAGGAAGCGAGGGGAATGATTAAAATAAAAAATATATTATCCAGTTTTTAATATCGCAATAATTACATTCATTTTTTGCGAAGAGCATTATTTTTTAAATTTTTGCCAACAGTTGAGCAAAAATTAACAGTTGAGAACTTTAAAAAAATATATATATTTGGAGCGTGTTAGAGCTGCGGAGTTGAATATGTGTTGGGCTCGTTTACAACATCTGAGAATGAATTCAGGCTTCAAAAACCATTTTATATCTATTACAGGGATATAAATTAATACATGATGTACAAAAAATTATCCGAAAATCGACAAGGTCTTGAAAAACGTGCTGAATATTGCAGAAGCACTCGAGATTTAAAAAAGTAAATACTATATGAAAGCTTAGGCAATTTTTCATAAAAGCTGGAATTTCGAGAATAAATATTTAATATTGCAAAACTTTTTAAAATGTTCAGCTACAAATACATTGAAGAACTTCAAAATTTTTCTCACATCTTAAAACGAAAAGTACATATTTTTTATTTTTTCAAATGAATCCATTAAACATTCGACGTTCTTTTTCGAAACGATACGCAACCGACTGCCAAAAACCATCAAAAAGGGTTGTTTTCTCTTTTATAATGCTTAATTGTCAATGAAAATTAAATATAAATATATGATAATCTAATAGTCAAATATAATTAAAAACTATTTTTAGAAATACTAATTTCTAAAAAGAATTTGGAAAACCCTTGAGTAATGGATAATATATAATTATCTGAAAAAAGAACAAAATCTCAAAAAAAAAGAAATGAGAAAGATGTGTAAAAAGAGCAATAATAGATGTTGCATAATAATATATGTTTTTGATTTTCTGTTCCTTTGAATTCTGTCATTTTCAGATAGTGAAAAACAAAAAAAAATTTGGTGCGACAGAGGGTGGGATGAAAAAAACGGCTCTAGATGTTTAGTATGTGTGTGCGCGAATTGCCAATGGTGCCATAGAGTATAGCAAAAAAAAAATAGAAAATACATGCATTAAAGGAGATGGTGGTAAGGAAGCGGAGAGAGGAACAAGAAGAAGAAGCATGAGGGAAAAAATTCAAAAGATTTGGATTGAAAATAGACGCAGAGACACAGTTGCGGTGCGAAGATCAATAGGCCGTTGGCAGCCTTAGTAAGTAGGGTTTTTCCAGGATGTGAATGAATTGAGTAACAGAAGCTGGAAAAAAAATATGTGAAGAAAGAGATGAACGAGTAGGTTTTTTTTATGGAGAAAGGAATTAGATGATGAATTAGCGAGTTAAGAAATATGAGACAAGTGTTCATAAATCTTGCTTTATGTGGAAAATGAGGAGGCGGGTGGCACGTTGAATGATAATCGCATAATGTAGTGAACTCTACACATCAAAACAAAACAACACACTGGGATTAAATTTTGAATTTACCAGAATTGATGGGAGCATTGTTCAAAATAGGTTGCCGCTATATCGGTCTATCAGATATTTATGTTTTTATTGTGGTAATATAGGAAATTGCGAAAAAATCAAGCTCGAATCTTCTCAATCGGATTGAAGTATCAAGGGCACACTTCTGTAGCTGGCGACTACGTAAACTCATGACTTTTTTTTTTCATTATTTTATTTTTTGATCAAATAAAGCCGCCAACAAAAAATGTGTAACATTATTCGAAAATTAGGTGGAGCTTCAAAATTTCACTAAGATGTTCAGTAACGCTTTAGCTTTCATTTGCAGTAAAGTTTTTGAAAATCGGACATGTTTGAGCAAAACTGTAAATGTCCGGGACGGTCCGGTAATTGTCCACGGACAAAGAAATGTTCCGGTGCACTGCTTTCCCTGAGATGTAACAAATTTCAGAACAAATACGCCTTTTCATTAACAATCTTCGAAGCTCGAATATTCGGCTCAAGTTTATAAAATTTACAGCTCTCGAAATCATTACTTAAAAAAATAATCGGTCCGTTAATTTGACACTACCAGATTTCAATTTCAAAAATTAGAGCTTTCTCGCTCTACAATGCAAATGCGAAATCATGCGAAATTACACAGATAAATACACGCGTCATGGCAGCCATCTAAAGTTGAAAAAATCAACATTTGAATGCGCACGTGTCCATGCAACGCGGTCGGAATAGGTGCGAAACACAATTATCTGAATGTCACTACATATTGGTATTGTTCTTTGGACCACCTGGGCTCCCATTCGAATTTTGATTTTTTGCCTTGAATTTGGATCGTGTTAACTGACCAGCTGCCTTTAAAAAATAATGAGCTGAAGGCGAGATCAAGTCCCACCGGCACCATAGCATTTTATATCAAAAAATTGATAAACGCTCATCAGAATTCTATAAAATTTCTCTTGAATTTTCGGAATGCGTGAAAAGTAAGTCGATCAATTTTTTGGGCCAAAAATACGAGCTGGTAGAGCGGTAAAACATTCTAAAAAATTTTAGAAATACGAAAATATAAATATTGGGTGACACTGTGTCGTTTGGAAATTCTCGTTCTCATAAAATCTATATTTCAAACGTACTAGTTCTTTTCTAGAAGGTCTTTTTCAAAAACTAGAATCTCATAATATAAAATCAATAAATTTGCTAGACATTTTCCATAAACGTATAAATTTTTTTTGTAGTTTATTACTAAGTCTATTCTTGGATTTTCAAACAAAAAACCAGAATCCGTTTTGTTTCAGTTTCTTTTGGTTTGTTTAAAAGTGCAAGAATAATCAAAAAAAAATCTGAAATTTGTATTTTGGCGAGCAATGGTGATCCAAAAAATTGTATTTTTAATTAGATTTATGTTTTTTGTATTAGCTCTAAGAGCTCAAAATAAAACAAAATGGTTGAATCTAAACTAATATTACATAAAAGCACGAAATTTTGTTTTTTCTCAACCGATATCTCTTCGAAAGCGGATTATCGAAAATTCTCTTGCAGACATTTTCAAATTTTATATTTACGTGAATAACACTATTTTTAAATAAAACGTTAAAACGCTTAATAAATACAAACGGAAAGAAAAAAGACGACCAACTACATTGAAACATGGCGAAGAAAAGGATTATTATTATACATTTATTAGTCATAAACGACAATGACAAGCTGTAAAATATAGCAGAAATGAGAATGATAAAGCTGAAAAAGAGCAGAGTTTCATACATTTTATTGCACCAGGTGCAATAATGGACCAAAAAACTTTGCAGTAGATTGGAAACTATTGAAGTTGTGAAAAAAACCATTATTACTTTTTTATTGTCAACTCAATTATTCTTGATCATTGCGTTCGGAAGGCTACTCAACCTCACAGCCGCTCCGCACGCACGCGACGCGGCTGCCGACACTCAACACACTGGAAAATTTGAATAATTAATTTTCCCGCCAATATTTCAGGGTGTTGAGTGGGAGGTCGCCGCATCGCGTGCGTGCGGAGCGGCTATGAGGTTGAGCAGCCTTGCGAACGCAATGATCAAGAATAATTGAGTTGACAATGTGAAATGTTTAGGAATTTGAACTGTATTAAATTCAATTGACTACTTAAAGACAACGTCTCAGTTATCACGATCCAAATTCGAGACAAAAAATCAGGTCGAAAAAACAATACCAATATGTAGCCCCATTTAAATAATTGTGTTTCGCGCCAATTCCGGCGCGAATTCAAATTTTTTAAAAACTATACATATTTTGACCGTTTTTTTTCTAATTTTTGAAACTCAGACCTGGTAGGATCAAGTTAACTGGAACAATGTCTTTAAGTAATCGGCCAAATTGCAATAGTTTCTCTCATTTTGGCTTCTGTTCTTCGTTTATAATTTAATGCTCTGAGCTCACACATTTTTGAAATTCTTCGCGTTTTTTGTAGTGAAGGTAAAATCAGTAAAAGGTAAGAAAAATCTATGAAAATCTCGTTAAATTTCGGAAATTCAAGACAAAAAACTCGAAAAAAATCCTGAAAGGAATAACATTTGTCAATACAAATCCTAGAGATTTTTCTGCTTTTTGCTCTTCTCCGCAATTATTTCAACATTTATTTATTGCTTGAAACAAGGATTTGCAGCAATTTTCATATTATTTCCAGGAAAAAAAGCGGAATGTTATCCCCCTTGTCTGATGAATAAAATGGGAAGAAACGAATAAGGAAGTATTCCCAAAAAATATATGAAAAACATTCCCCCAAAGGGTTTTGAATATTTGTGATACCAATTCAAAGATGAGAGTTCAGGACATTTAGAAAGCATATAAAAATCTTTTGAATAAAATAGGGGAACCAAGATTATCTAAGGAAATTTTGGGAGGAACAAGTTCAATGACAGAGCAACAAGCGACTACGATTAAATATCTCAAACCGCGAGTTGAAAGCAAAAGAGTACATATTCAAGCTTTAATCTTTAAAATAAAAGACAATAAAGTACAAAAAACAAAGTATTATCGATGTTCATCACGGCTTACATCGAAATTATAATGTAGAAATATCTCCTAATCCGAAAGCCGTATGTTTCATTTTTTAGGATATTTATTGAAAATGGCTTCATTTTAAGTAGCACAAAGTTAGAATGTTAAAGACAGAGTATCACTGGTTTTGAAAACTCTAATCTTTCGCATAAATTGCATTTTACTAATGAGAATTTTTGAAACTAAGATCGCGTAGGGTTAAAGTAACTGACACACTGTCTTTAAAGACAGCTGTTCAATTAATTTGACCCTACATGTTCTTAGTTTCAAAAATTAGAGCGTTCTCTCATTAGTATAATGCAATTTATGCGAAATCACGCCGATAAATACACGCTTCATAGCAGCCGTCCAAAGTTGAAAAAATACAAATTTGAATGCGCGCGTGTCCGTGCGACACGGTCTGTGTCCGTGCAACGCGGTCGGAATTGGCGCGAAACACAATTATTTGAATGTGGCTACATATTGGCATTGTTCTTTGGACCACCTGGGCTCTCATTCGAATTTTGATCTTTTGCCTTGAATTTGGATCGTGTTAACTGATCAGCTGCCTTTAAGGTTGTTTCACTGAACACGCATTTCGTATTCAAGATCGGAAACAAGAAAACAAAAGACGAATAATTGGGAAGAAGAAAAGCAAACTAATTTTCCAGAAACAACAAAAACAGAAGGAAAAATAAAAAAAGAAGAATGGAAAGAAGTGAGATAAACGACAAGTCATCGACGGTGTGGAAAATGGAATAGAGAGAGCTTCAAACAGCCATACATACACATACACACATACACTTTCTTTTTCATTATTCATGAAGCAAAAAGCAAAATGACACAACACATTCGCTCAAACGGTCGGTCGGGAAAAAAATATCGAAAAAAGAACGAGGTGGATGCTGGAAAAATATGAGGAAAATATGTTTCTGGAAAGAAAGAACAAGTTTTTCGCGCATCAGTGGATATTGGGTTTCTTACTGGGTTTTGAATGGGTTGTTCTTCTTTTTCGGTGGATACGAACTAAAGAGAGTTCTTATGAAACATATGATTTTTTCATTCCGAAAGTTATAAATTAAAAATTTGGGAAAATATAGACAATCTATTGCCAATTTGTTTGACATTAATTTCTCTGCGATCTTGATTTCAGAACGAAGACTATAAAGTTTCAACATGTTGAATTTTCAACTCAATTATTCTTGATCATTGCGTTCGGAAGGCTGCTCAACCTTACAGCCGCTCCGCACGCACGCGACGCGGTGACCTCCCACTCAACACACTGAAATATTGGCGGGAAAGTGAATTTTTCAAATTTTCCAATGTGTTGAGTGTCGGCATCCGCGTCGCGTACGTGCGGAGCGGCTGTGAGGTTGAGCAGCCTTCCGAACGCAATGATCAAGAATAATTGAGTTGACAATAGCAGAAGTTTGAAGATTAAAAAGTTCTCGATTATTGTGAAGATTAAGTACCCACGGTGTGTGAAGACGATGGAACACATTTTTTGTTAGTAAAGTAGATAACCGTGACGCGGACGGTTCCACCGATGCATTCCACCGATTCACCGATGCTCTCTCACTCATTTTTCTAGATCCAACCCGGAAATTTACAGTTTTCTCTAATTTTTTTTGCAGCACCGATGAATAATGAAAGTAGACTTTAATTAAACATGGAAGTTTTCAGCAGCATCGTTTAGCCTGATTTTAGGATATAGTAATCGGTGATTAAATAATCGAGAAACCAATTTTTAAATACTTAACCTTGAAAGCCGCCGCCCATTCTCTAGTGAAAAGCTACCACAACTAACCATTCATAAAACATTCGGGCCTAAAGAAGTCAAGAAGCAATTTTCCAGAAAAGGATGGACTTTTGTCTTTTTTCCGCTCTTCATTTGTCTTCCTCTTTCTTTTTTGAAAGTGTCTCTAGAGACATAATATGTGCCAAGAAAAGACAAAAATTTCCGGAAGAGCAGTGTCTTTTTTTGGGGGGCGAAAGTTACGATGGAAAGATGATTGATGCTCGTTCTGTTCTGGTTTTTTTGAAAATCGTAGACATCCGCACCCATTCGAATTGATGGGTTCATTTTGAGGAACAAAAATGGAAACGAACTGGAAAAACGGAAACAAACCGGTTGTTGAATTTGAATACTTCATTTGAAATTCTCGTTTTTTATGCAGAAAAAAATAAGGCAAAATTGCGAAGTCGATTGTTGAAGAGTTTGTTCTCGAACATCAATGAGAATGACTAGAAAATTTTCCCAAATTTTATGATTATGTATGAGAATTGTTGTTAAAATCGAATGGAATTTCAAAAATGGTTCGAAAGATAGAAAAAGGTCTTCATTTTTTTCCAAAAAAAAATCTGACATCAGTGTAACTTGATACATTTGAAGTGCACTTTATTAATCGGATTCTGAGACGAAATGTGAAAAACGTGTCTGAAGTTTTAAAAAATTTAATTTAAAATTTAATACTTATTCAAAAATATTCTTGCAGAAACCTGGAATGAAAATCCGATCTTTGTATTTTTCAACTCTAATTTTCAAATAGGCCGAGAAATAGAGCTTAAAAAACAATGACCTAGAAAAAGTTTCCACCGGCGAAAACTAGTCCGCAGGCATTATTACGTGAAGAATACAGAAAAAATGCATAAGTGTTTATTTTTTCTGATTTTCAATGTCTATTTTAATCCATTTAGAATTTCCTATTATTAATGAATTTATCAAAAAACATCTTCTTGCGCCCAGGGGTATAAAACAGGTGGTGGCAGTGTAAGACGGGATGGTGCCAAGATTAATATAAGACCGAAAAGCTCACAGGAAAAATTTAGGAGGTTTTAACTTTTCCTAGGTCATTGTTTTAAAGGCAGCTTGTCAGTTAACACGATCCAAATTCAAAGCAAAACATCAAAATTCGAATGGGAGCCCATGTGGCTCAAAAAGCAATACCAATATGTAGTCACATTCAAATAATTGTATTTCGCGCCAATTCCGACCGCTTTGCACGATCCATAAACACGCCGTCCACAACCACAAATTCTACCACAAATTAACTGAACAGCTGTGTTTAAAGCGTGTTTTCTCGACGTCTAGGTGGTTTTAGAACATTTTAAAAACAGATCTGGAACGAGAATGAAGTCTATTTTCATTTAAGGTACATTTGTAAAGTCCTCCTTTAAAGGCAGCTGATCAGTTAACACGATCCAAATTAAAGGCAAAAAATCAAAATTCGAATGAGAGCCCAGGTGGTCCAAAGAACATTATCAATACGTAGCCACATTCAAATAAATGTGTTTCGCGCCAATTCCGACCGCGTTGCACGGACACAGACCGCGTCGCACGGACACGCGCGCATTCAAATTTTTATTTTTACAACTTTGCACGGCTGCTATGACGCGTGTATTTATCGGTGTGATTTCGCATAAATTGCATTGTACTAATTAGAGAACGCTCTAATTTTTGAAACTAAGAACAGGTAGGGTCAAATTAACTGAACAGCTGTCTTTAACCTTTGGTGCAAAAGTTTTTTTTAAAACGGAACACTTTATAACAACTCTGAATTTTGTTTCAAATATAAGTTAAACTGTTGTAAAAATGAAAAACAATGCTTATGATCGACGTTTCAAATTTTAAATCTCCTAGTTAAAGATAGGCCATCACCTAAAAATAGACTTCCAGAATCGGCTAGTGCTCTTGCAAATCCTGACGAATAATAGTGAATTCATATCAGTCTGTCAGAATCAGACACTGAAAATACAAAAAAATTGGAAGTACCTATGGATAATATAACAATTCTTGAAATAAGAATCTGATATCAAAAAACCAACAAGCAGCTGAAAGAATGGAGAGATAAAGCTATAATTATTTCATTTTGAATGGAAATGAACGAATCGACTAGTTCAATTTCTCGATATGAATATTATTATTCGATTATTCTACGCTGTATGACAATTATTGAAATTCCTCTAGATTTTTTCGTGGCATATTTGATTTGTTTTCGAACGCCACAAAGAATGAAAAGCATGCAGCATGTTTTATTGGTACTACATTTCTGGTGAAAAACTTCTTTGTTAATATTTTCAAAGTCGATGTTTACAGGAGTTCATTTTACGATTTTACAATATCCACACTTGTAGTTCTAGTTATCGCGCTACCAGGTCCAATGGGATATTCGATGGGAATTGTTGGAAAACTTGGAGTTCCTGTGACAGTTGAAGCTTATTTTTATATATCGTTGCTTGCTGTCTTTGGCACTGCATTCACATCGACGTTGGAAAATCGATACTATCTAATTGTGAAAAATGATCACTTGGGGATACTAAACTCCAAATGGAGGACTTCAACAGTGATTATCAATTACATAATTGCATTCACTTTCTTTTTGCCAACGATCTTGTCAGTACCAGATCAGAAAGGCGGCAGAGAGCATTACATGAAATTATATCCAAATATTCCATCTGAGGTTTTTGAACATGATGGATTTTGTGTTCTTACTCTAGATCCACGAATACCAATATATTCGATTTCGACAGCTCTATTTATATATCTATTTCAAGTTTTCGGATATTTTTTCACAACACTATTCCATTTATACTCTAAAACATCCAACATCTCAAAAGTAACACTTCGTTTTCAAAGAAAGTTTTTCACAGTGATCGTTACACAGATGTCAGTTCCGTTTATTCTTATTATTTTCCCGTGCTTCTATGTTGTTTTCACATTGATTACAGGATACTTCAATTTCAGTAATTAGAGATCCAAATAAGTTATCAAGATAAAAAAAAAACGTCTTACAGTTTTCAACTTATTAACCACAGTGACATGGGGCCTTCATGGAACAACCGCATCCATTACTATGATTTTAATCAATGATGCGTATAGAACCGCGACGCGAAACATCTTCAACAACCTTCTAGGAATATCTTAGTCAGATATAAGACCGTTCAGTGATCGATTTTCATTCTAATCCAACATTTTTTATTCTTTTTAAAATTTTCCCACGATCCAGCAAATTAATAACGAAGAAAAAAAAACTAATGCATAAATAATAAAAATGTCATGTTGTAAAACAGCTATTTCTCATCAAAAATTTGCGGAGCTGCAGGTGAATATGGAATTGAGTGAAACCCTTCAATGTAGATCTTTCCATTTAAATATATATTTATATATTTAGGGCTTCGTGAAAGATAATTCCTTATATTGTCAAGATGAAAATTCGTGGCCGCTCGTTTTGAGTAGCATCGTAGGGAACTTCCTCGCAACGCGCCAACTGAGGGAGGGTAGGACAATACATTAGACAACTAAAACATTATTCGACTAAAATATTATCGACAATTTCCTAAGAAAACAAAAATCTTAGATGACAATTTCATTAGAAACGAATTCATTAGAAAACCAATTCTTTAGAAATTCGCATTGGAGCGCGTTTGCTGCTTTCAAATATTTATTCACGTTACGAGTATAGGTTGAAAGATTATTTAGCAAAAATTTTAGCTTCATTACATTGCGCTAAAAATACTATTTATTTTTCGGTTTTGGGAAGCGAGGTCTTTATTGTGCCAACAATATTCCGTAGTACATGTGAAACTTCGAATACGGTGGTTCGCTGCGAAACCCGCGAACCGCTCGCCCTCGCCTCCCTTTAACATAAGAAAATAAATGTTCCATATTATTCGAAAAAAAATTATTTCTTACAAAAAGATTATGGAAAAAATAATTATTGTAAAAAAAAATTTTCGGAAAAAAAGACAGATCGTGTTTGCTCCGCCTTTTATTTGGCGAAATTTCACCCGTTTATGATTTTTTTCTTGCGCTTTATGTGAATAAATAGTAAATTGTTGATCTTCCAGCTCTTAAACTATGTTGTTTTTGTATGAGCAAAATTTTCTAACCAAGCGAATCGGCAACTAAACAGCGATGGGAGCAAACGCGCTCTACCGTCCTAATGATTTTTTCAATAATGATTTTGTCAAAAAATATTTTTTTTCGAATAATATTTTTGCTTAATAATCTTTCAACCTATACTCCACGTTACTGCTTGTTTTCTTTGATTTTTTTTTGCTAATTTTGTAAAGTTCACGATGATCTTGGACCTTGGTTTTATTAAATCTATAAATGAATGTTTTAGGATTAACAAAACAAGCAGTTATGTGAATACATTTTCGAAAGCAGCAAACGCGCTCCAATGCGAATGTCTAAGGAAATTGTTTTTTAATTAATTAGTTTCTAACGAAATTGTTATCTAAGATTTTTGTTTTCTTAGGAAATTGTCGATAATATTTTAGCCGAATAATGTTTTAGTTTTCTAATGTATTGCCCTACCCTCAACTGAGAAATTTGAATTTAAGCGCGTTGCGAGGAAGTTCCCAATTTCTACGCAAAACGAGAGGCGGCCAGGAATTTTCATCTTAACAATACATACATAACTTTTTATTCAACTCGAAAAAAATACATAACTGAAAACTATTAGATTTCTTCTTACTAATTAGAAATTAATTTGTTCCAAAAAATACAGAAAAACAAACAACATGAAAACGTTGACAAAATTTTACACACAAAAAAATCGAAGGAATATTTTCAGTGGAAAGAAAGAATAAGATGAAAATTCATCATGTACACACAATGCGTCAAAAACAGTTTCTTTTTACACAAATCTGTCCCGGTGGACGAATAATCGGCGTCTTTTTCCGGAAACAAACCGGAGGAGAAATGGGCGGGAAATTGGGAAATTTGAAAAAAAAAGAACGTATTTGAAAGCTCTTAGATTACAGGGAAAACGGGGGGAGTTTCAGAGAAAATGAAATGCCAAAAAACAATTTTGGGGGTTGGAAACAATATACAAATATACTTTCTGTTAGTAGACAAAAAATGAAGGGTGGTTCTATTATTAATAAATGGTTTCCTATTGGGTGGTCTTTTCTGTTTTTGACTAGAAAACATTTCGGGGCAAAGGTATTTAAAAGAAACTAAATGTGGGATAGTTGCCGTTGGATACTGGATGATGAATTATTTGCTCATCCAAGAGATGTAGCTCATCCTAAAGATGTCTACTGACTTCTTGTCGAATCGTCAGATTTTCGTGCTGGCGGTCGTCCGTGTCCGATTGGCGCCACTTTTGTAATATTTTGCGCTTTTATTAGGCCTAAGGTGACGGCTTTTTCGACGGGAAGCTGAAAAATTATATATTTTGTTACCCTGAATCGAAATAAAGCGGAATTTGTTTACCTGTTTGTGTGGGAATACTGGAATATGACACTTGATGCAGGATTGAGCTTCGTTTGCCACGCTGTTTTGGCTGTTCCATTTTCTTTTGCATTGTTGGCACTGAAAAGTATTTTAGATTATGTATCAGATTGCGTCAAACTGAAATGAAAAACAAATAATGAGGTTGATCATGGTAAATTCGAAATAAGCCCGTCATGAACACGAAATTTTAATCAGTTTATTCCAAAGCTCAAAATTTGGAATGAAAACCGTATTCTATTGGAAAATTTCAATTTTTGGAGAACTAATGTAATTCGCATAATTTTTCACATATGTTATAAATTATCTTTCAAAATTAAAAACATTAATATCAACATTGTGTGGCACCATGCCTTTAAATGAGCTGTGAAAACGAAATCGGCAATAGAAAATTGTCGTTTATTCCAAATTGTCATAAGTTTTCAGTGAATTCTAAGGAAAAATGTTTTTTTTTTCTGGCACCTCTTTCGAATAACCCAACCAATTCAAACTCCGTTCAAAAACTCACAGTAAACTCTCCATAGCATTTCTTTCTACCCTGATACGGTGTCAACTCATCATATGGAGAATTGAATCTTTGCGGGCAATCTGAGATGTAATGTCTCCCGGTGGCATAGCAAATATGGCATTGATAACGTTGTGGTGGCGTCTTCTTCGGTGAAGACAGCAATTCCGCAAAACCGGCAATCTCATCTTTCGAGAAGCCGTCTTCAATTGCCAATGGTGTTTGAGGTTCTGAATCTTTTGGATTCAGAATAGTTTGGGGTGTTGGTGAGACGCCAAAGTGGCGAGTGATCTCTTCTGGCGATTGAGCACTGAATGCTCGTTGTACTTGGAATGGGAGCACTGGAAAATATATGGGTTTTTTATTGAATTTTTAGAGTTAGAACGACGTACAATTGCATCCAAATATATCATCAGTTGGTGAAGCTAATGGAGTCCTTGTTGGACTGCCATACCCACTTGATCCCGACTCATCATTTATATTCTGAGCCTGAATTATATAAATAATATGGAAATTTAGGACTTTTTCTCACCTTTGAAACAACTCTAGTAGTCGGCGGTGATGCTCGAAACCCACCACCACTACCCGTCGTTGGTGAACCTATGTTAAAAACTCCCAAATCGAGTGACAATTTGTCATAAGCAAACATTTTGCACACAGTTCTGAAAGTTGTTGAATTTTTAAGAATTATGAAAAAAAAAGTGAAACTCAAAGAAGAATGCACAAAACAGGTGAAAGAGAATTTCACATGAAAATTATTATGTATTGTTATCAGTAAGAAAGTGGAAAAGGGAAAATGTTTCAATTTCAAACAGTTTTGTGATAAAATGAATTATTTAAACACGAGTGTTCAGGCGAACAAAAGGAAAAAGGAAATATAATCAAATAGTATAGCAGCAATGATTTTTGGGACAATGATTGCGTAGTTTCTGATTCGGGGTAACAAAAGGGTTCGAGCATTATGAATGATATTGAATTTTATTACGTAATAACTGATGTTTCAAGATCTGAACGCGGAAAAAATATAATACAAAATAAATTATGAATTCAAATTATTCTCGTTTGTGTGCAAATAAAGGATTTTACGATTTGAGCTCTTGAAATCAGGATCTAGGCATTCTCTCAGGGAATTTTTCGCGGATCCGCGCATATAAAAGTGGCGGATCCGTCATTTTCCTATGCGCGGATCCGCCATTTCAATAGAAACTAGTTGAAATAGAGATCCGCGCATAGAAAGTGGCGGATCCGCGCATAAGAAAATGGCGGATCCGCGAAAAATTTCCTGAGCTAGGAATTCTAAACGTTGCAGGATCATTGAATGCCTTAATCTTTAGCCATGAATTTCATTTTCACCATTTCTAATATAAGCTCCTTCATTTTTATGTTATCCTGATTTTATTAATAAAAGTTATTCGCGGCAAACACTGTTTCTGCATAGATGAAGCTTTTCGAGAGCTTCTGAGCACAACTTCAAGTTGTTCGAGGTTCTTAAAGACATGGTCCCACTATATTTACAAACTTCTGATTTAAATATAATTTTAAGTAAATATTTTTAGACAAATTTATTTGCAAATTTATTTACAAATTAATTTTATTTGCATAAAAGTAGCACGATAAGAAGATGATGCAACTCAAAATTTTGTGGTTTCGAGAAAAAAGTTCGATTCCGGGTGAACCCGCAATCAATTAGAGCTTCAAAATGTTTTCTTGACTGATACGAACATTTTTTTTTACAACGACTCTAAAAATAAGTTGAGCATCACATCTTTGTTCATAGTTTGACAAGTGATAAGAACAGAATTTCTTGGAAAAGAGCCAACTCTGTTCTTGCCAGAAAAAAAGCCAAGCAAAAATCGATTAAAAAATGAAACAATATTTTATTGGTTCGTATCGTTTCGTTTCGTTTCGACGGAGCGGGAAATATTGTATTCTTTTTCGTTCTCTCCGTTTGCTGTTGATTTGAATAATGTATAAAATATAATAATTTGAATAAAAATACATGTACATTGACACAAGTGGGGGAGGAAACAAGTGAATGCAACTAAAAATGTTTTTGATATTTTTATTTACTGGTTTGAGGGACATTATTTTAGATTTTTTGAGTGTTCGGAAAATGAGCGTTTTCAGAAAAGTTTGAAGAAATGAAGCCAAAAAAAATCCCAAACAGCTGGAAACAAATAGTTTTACAATTTAATTTAATAACTTTTCGCACATTAAGATTCAGTTGAAAAAATCATATATTTAAAAGAGCATGAGAAATAAAAAGAATACTTAGGAATGTGAAATAGATGTTGGCCCATTTGAAAGATCAAAATTTCAGGTACTACATTTGATCTTTCTGCTTTCATTTTCACTTATCTTTTTATGATTTTCAGTGATTTATTTGCAAGCAATTTAACAATTGTTCCCTGTTTAAACTATGTACGTATTTTTAAACTACTTGAAAAAATAAGAACTTTTTCATGGTTTGTAATTAGTATCTATAGTTTAACTGCTCTCTCGAACAGATTCCAAAAAATTTTGAATTTGTATAGTAAACTATTTGAAGCTTTTATTATTTAAAAAAAAAATAAGGGTAGCTGGTCAGATTAAAGTCAGCTGGTCGGTTAACACGATCCAAATTCAAGGCAAAAAATTAAAATTATAATGGGAGCCCAGGTGGTCGAAAAAAGATATCGTTATTTAGCCAAATTCAAATAATTGCGTTTCGCGCCAATTCCGACCACGCCGCACGATCCGGCGCTCATTCAAATGTTGATTTTTGCAACTTTGGACGGCTGCTATGAAGCGTGTATTTATCGGTGTGATTTCGCATAAATTGCATTGTACTAATGAGAAAAAGCTCTAATTTTTGTAATTGAAATCTGGCAGGGTCAAATTAACTGACCCACTGCCTTTAAAGGAGGGCTTTACGGAGATAATAAATGTACCTTAAATGAAAATAGACTTCACACTCATTCCAAATCTATTTTTAAAATTTTCTAAAACTAACTAGAAGCTGAGAAAACGCGCCTAAAAACAATGGCCTAGAAAAAAAGTTTTTTTACTTTTTCTTAATTTTCTAGGCCATTGTTTTGAAGCGTGTTTTCTCGGCTTCTGGGTGGTTTTAGAGAATTTTAAAAACAGATTTGGAGTGAGTATGAAGTCTATTTTCATTTAAGGTACTTGATTATCTCCGTAAACTCCTCCTTTAAGTCTTCAAATTTACCTGAAGCTCTTGATTTGTCAAAACATTTTTTAAAAATGCATACCTAAATTTATAAATTTATCAATAATCTGATATAGTGGTACCCATTTTAAGAAAAAATATACTTAGTTGTTATAAACTATTGTGATATCATGAAAAAAGTTTCCAGAAAAGTTCAACCCAACTAGTATGAATTGAAAAGAAATGAATTCCATTGAATAGCAAAAAAATGCTAAAAGTTGTTCGAAAATTCAATTTAAAAACATATGTTACTCGTATAGCAGAGCATTTTTATTTTGTTCATTACAAACATAAATGGGGGGGATGGTGGAGGGCGATAAGGGTTCAAAAACCGATAGACAACTATTTTCCCGGATTACTAAAACACGTTGATAGACAAATTATATACATATTTGTCAACCGATTTCATGATTGAGATATAGACTCAAAAATTAATCTGTTCATTTTTTTTTTTGGGATTTGAACGCTCGCGAGAATTACGTTCATTTTTGCACTTTCTGTGAAAAAAGTGCAAAAAAATTGGCATTTCCTTGTGAGATTATCCATATGCAAATAAAATGTATAATTTCTCAGAAAAACCGAATGTTTTTGAAACTAAAATCAAGTGCTAAACATCATCATTTTAAAATGAAAACGCGGAGGGTTTTTAAGATGATGGAAATGATGATCATGGCAAGAAGAAGAAGAAGAAGAAGAAGAAGAAGAAAAAAAAAGCAAAAACGACATCTCAAATTTCATACTCACGCAAAAAGAAGATGATTTTGTTGGTCCGATTGTAAAACGGATGTAACACGCAATCGGGTAAAAAGGAAAGGGGGAAAAAGGTGCACATGAATTTGAAATGAGGATTCGGATTTGAGATTTACATAAATTTTTCTATTTTATTTTTTTGACAGAAATCACATGACTACATAATATTTTGATTAGGGGTTATAAGTAAGTACAAAAAACCTAATTGTAAAGTACACACATTTGGAGTAGCACATTCTCTTTAATAAATGATTTTCAGTACTTTGAACATTTTTCAAAATTTTTGATTATTACTCGGATGAAATTTAAGTGCTAGATTAATAGATTTTTTACGAGCCATTTAATATCTTCATAAAGTTGTCGATATCAAACTTCCTGGTTCATGGAAAAATGCAGAATTTGAAATAACTCCCATCGGCGAAACAACTTTTTTTTTCATCATGTTTCAGTTAATTTATGCACTTCGATGAAATTCAATACTTAAAATGGAAGGGAGAGAGATAGAGAGAGATAGAGAGAGAGAGAGAAATACGCGTGGTTATTGTCAACTCAATTATTCTTGATCATTGCTTTCAGAAGGCTGCTCAACCTCACAGCCGCTCCGCACGCACGCGACGCGGCTGCCGACACTCAGAACACTGGAAAATTTGAATAATTAATGTTCCCCGAATATTTCAGTGTTGAGTGGGAGGTCGCCGCGTCGCGTTCGTGCGGAGCGGCTGTGAAGTTGAGCAGCCTTCCGAACGCAATGATCAAGAATAATTGAGTTGACAATAACATGGAATCAAGTGAAAAAATAAGCGGAAGCTTCCACGAGCATACCGGTTTCTCTAAAATTGAAAAAGTCGGAAAGAACCACCAAAAAAACCTAAAAATAATTATTTTCAATCTTCTTTTCCTGCAAGAAACACATTAAAGTCTCGTGTTCGCTTTTTTTTTTGTTTGAAAACGAAAAAGAAAACGAGAAGGATTTTAAAGTAAAGAAGGTTTTAAAAGCAACGAGAATTAGGAAAAAAAATAACATTTTAAATATTGTTTGATTTTTTTTTGAAAATAAAAATTTTAGAGAGAGTGTGAAAAAAATTTGATAAAGGGAGGAGAGGAGAAGAGGGCACAAATAAACAGGTGAACTGGTTTGAGTACTTGTCAACAGTTTGTGAGAAAAATTTTGTATTTTTGTATTAAATAGGAGGAGGGTAGAAATGCGGCGGCATTTTTCAGATTGGTTTTAATTTAACGTTTGATGCTATTTTGGGAAATGGGGAAAAAACACCAAGTTTACTTGTCTTATGACTCATTTCTTGATTTGAATTTTTTTTATCAATTACCCAATTTTAAGCATTTGTTTGTGAAGATTCATTTCAAAAATCACAAAAAATTTGACTTTTAAATGAAAGTGGTGTTTGATTTTGAATATTCGAAAAAACCAAATAAAGACAATGACCAATTTTTTGGTTTTTTTTTTGACATTTCTCCAATTATTTATCAAACATATTCACATATTTTTCATTATGAAAAATTATATCTAAAGACGAGGTGTATTTTCAACTCAATTATTCTTGATCATTGCGTTCGGAAGGCTACCCAACCTCACAGCCGCTCCGCATGCACGCGACGTGGCTGCAGACACTCAACACACAGGAAAATTTGAAAAATTAATTTTCCCGCCAATATTTCAGTGTGTTGAGTGGGAGGTGACGGCGTCGCGTGCGTGCGGAGCGGCTGTGAGGTTGAGCAGCCTTCCGAACGCAATGATAAGGAATAATTGAGTTGACAATAACTTGATTTGAGCCTAGTGATGATTATCTTATTGTCAACTCGAATATTCTCGATCATCGCGTTTTGAGGGCTGGTCGACCTCACAAACGCTCGCATGCACTTGAGAATTTGAAAATTAAATTTCCCGCGAATTTTCCAGCATGTAGAGTGTCGGCAATCGCGTCGCGTGCGTGCGGAGCGTCAGTGCGGTTGAGCAAAAAGAGAGAAAATATTAGAGTTGACAATAGAAGAGCCCGAATTTTTTTTGCAACGCGGAGCGTCACGGCGTTGCATTTTCATTTAGATAGAAAACCGATTCATGTTCTATTGTCAACTCAATTATTCTTGATCATTGCGCACGGAAGGCTGCTCAACCTCACATCCCTCCGCGCGCACGCGACGCGTCTGCCGACACTCAACACACTGGAAAATTTGAAAAATTCATTTTCCCGCCAATATTTCAGTGTTGAGTGGGAGGTGACCGCGTCGCGTGCGTGCGGAGCGGCTGTGAGGTTGAGCAGCCTTCCGAACGTAATGATCAAGAATAATTGAGTTGACAATAAGAAATATCTTGACATTATTATAACAAAATTTCAAAAAAATAATAAAATTCCCTTTTCAAATGGAATTTGAAGCTATTTCAGAAATATCCAAATGATTACGTGCGATTTCATGAGAATTTCAAAATAAGACGATTTATTCAAGATATACTTTAAGAAGAAAAAAAGGATCAGCTGAGGATCAATAGCTTTTGATTTGCGCATATTCTAAAGGATTATTGATATGGTTTATATTTAAAATTTCAAGAAAATCGAAAAAAGAAAATAATTAGCAAGTAATCGAAAATTCTTCCCCCCAGACAAATCTGTTTTGTCCCCAATATATACATAAGTAATAGCATTAGCCTTGGAAAATAGTCCAGAAAAGGGACGAAAACAAAAAAGCTTTTAGTGCACCTGCACCAAGGGAACAAAACATGGCCCCTTCATGAGTGAATGAATATTTTCTTGTTGAATAGAAGTTACATTTGTTAAAGACAGTGTTCCACTAAATAATTGTGAAAACCGCATGAACACATATCAAGCAAAGATGTTTAGAAAAAATCTCTCCGCCAGAAAAAGTTTATAAAAATCTTGAGGAAGTTTTTTTTTATCGAAAAAAAAAGATGCCTGAGCCACCCTTTTCTTTTTCTCTCAACTTTTAAAAGAAAGACGGAGCAAAAAAACGAGGTGAGGGGCCACTCTATTTTTTTTTTGCTTTTTTTTCTCATCGGGTATTTTTTTGATTGATTTCCACTTTTTTTTTGCTTCTTTTTTACTTTTCATGATGAATGAGGATCAAATTTCAGGTGAGAATGTTTGGGACGCAAAGAGGAAAAGTATTTTGAAATCAAATCTTCGGAATTTTAAAAATACGATGAAAAATAGACAAAACTTCAAAAAGTAATATCATTAATCTGGTATGGTGTAAAAAATAAATTTTGTTTTCGTCAAAAAAAAGCTCATCAAAATATTTTCTTGAAATATATTTTTTTTGAATCATTGCGAAAATAACAAAATGTGGTATCAAAACTGAACTGTGAATCGGTAAAAGAAGTATAATCCCACAGATTTAAAAAAAAGCTGGTGGAACTTTGAACTTTTAAATTTAAAAAAAAACTGGTTTTTTTTTCAAAACTGAAAATTAGGATGCTCTCTCGAGAAGTTGGCTTAGCCTAAGTCCTCCTTCTGAAAAAAAACCCCATTTCAAATGTATTTTTCCAAAAAAAAGCTCTTGTAAGAAAAAGAGAGATGTGGCCTAGTAGCCAACAACCTAGGTCGACCTAGGCCATTATTTGAGGAAGTAAATTGTAAAAATTTATTTTTTTGTACAATTTTTTGACATTTCTTAGTATTTTTCGAATTTCGAGAAGAAGTGATAATTATTCTTTCCCGTAGTTTCGTAATTGTTTTATATGAAGAAACTTAAAATTATCAACATTTTCTTTAAAGGGACTCTTTACTGAATTTGGGTTTCAATTCCATTTTCATTTTCTTCACAGTATTTGAAAACCTATAGAAGCAAAAAAAATTATCGAAATTTCCACGAAAAAAGCACATTTACAGGGTAAGGCGGCGAAATGGCCGAACCGCTAGGCCGCGCGCGAGAGAGCATGCGAATGTGAGAGTGTTTGCAATTGTTAGGCCATTCGCCGCCTTATTCTTGAAATGGGTGTGTTTGAGTACTAGAAAAGGAAATTTCGCAAAAATATTTTTATTGTATAGGTTTTCAAATATCAAGAAGAAGATGAAAATGGAATTGAAACCTAAAAACAGTAAAGAATCCCTTTAATTACCTGCATTTGACCAGTAATACGTGTCAACGCTTCCTAAATCGATAAAGGTTGCGTTTCAGCCGGAAAAAAAAAAAAATTAGAATTCAAATATCGGTTCTGAAAATCTAATTGCTCATAAAATTGATATAATAATTGTATTTCGCGCCAAGTCTGAAACGCGTCATATGAACATGAAACGGGTAGCATGATTCAATTTAAAGGAGGACTGTACTTTGTAAATTTTTGTAAATTTTTTTCAATCGATTAAAATTTCAATTATAAATATCGAAACAATAGCGAAAAAAATTGCAAACAACTAGAAATTCAAAAAAAATGGGCACCCGGAATCGAACTTAAAAAACGCAAGTGAACGCAAGATGGTGTTTTTGAGACCAAAGTTCGATTCCGGGTGCCCATTTTTTGCATTTCTGATTTTTTGAAATTTTTTCACTATTGTTTCGGTCTATAAAATTAAATTTCGAACCGACTGAGCAACATTTACACTTTTGTTCCGTCTTCCTTTAAGTTTTTGGTACTTTTCGTTTCCTACTTGATTTTTAGCTTAAAGGAGGGATTTGCGGAGATAAAAATGTACCTTATATGAAAGTAGACTTCATTCTCATTCCAAATCTGTTTTTTAAATTTTCCAAAATCACCTAGAAGCCGAGAAAATGAGCTTCAAAACAATGGCCTAGAAAAAGTGACCACTTGGCCGAACTTTCTATTTTCATCCCAGCCGCATTCATTATCTCTCTGAAGCCCTCCTTTAAAATAAAGCTGATATACATGTTTATACTAAATAATAATGACTTGTAAATAAGCAAGAATAGAAAATAAATTCTTAAAATAAAAAAAATGGAAAGTTTTCCACTGGCAACCGATTAATTTAACTGTAACCCGAAAACTTGGAAAATTTAATGTTGGTTGTGGTCAATAACCACCTTCTCCTGCCCACAATTCTTCATTCTCACCACACACTCCATTACCAAGAAAGCATCAAACAATTTGCCATTGCTTCAACAATAAATAGCCGTTGAATACTGTAAAATTGCGAGATTTCGAGAGAGAGAAGTAGTACCTATGGCAAAAGCGGGCACGGGAGGACAAAGGGTCATTTGTTACAAATGCGAAACAAAATTTTCTCTTTTTTTTTTGATGATGTTGGTGGGGCAGAGTAACCCCCCTTCTTTTTGATTTAATGGTAAAAGTAACACTAAACAATTGTCATGAAAAAAAATGAACAATGACTGTGTTCATGAAAAAAATTCTTTTGGAAGGTTATTTTTGCACGGGGTGGACACTACGACACTCCGCTGTTCTGTGTGTTGCCCTGCAAATAGCACTATACCATTACAGCGTGTTTTTTTCAGTTTTTTTCAAATTTCTCATTTATTTTCAATAACTTTTTTTTGAAACTCACCCGAAAAATAGATTTGAGTATTGCGCATTTTTTGAGCACCACTCTGTGCTTTAAATTTGCTCACAAATGAAAATATGCCTAATTTAAGAGACCAGAAAAGAAAAAAATGCATAACTTTTTATTTTTCAATAACTTTTTTCTAAAAATTGGAGATATGAATAAAGAGAAAACGCGCTTTCTAATGGCGTATCTGCCGTCGTCAGAATTTGCTCACACGATAAATTATTTCGATTTTTCTACAAATTTTTCCATTAAACAATGCATAACTTTTTATTTTTCAATAACTTTTTTCTAAGATTTGGAGATAAGAATAAAGAGAAAACGAGCTTTTTAATGATATATCTGCCGTTGTTAGAATTTGCTCACACGATAAATTATTTCGATTTTTCTACAATTTTTTGAAAACTTTTATCACTTCGGTTTTGACGTGACAGGGTGAGCTTACATTTTCTTTTCAACTTCATTTGTCTAAATTTTTCAGGTAAAATCTGGATGAAATTTTTGCAACATTATAAGTTGGGCATTGAGATGCGAAACCTGAAGCAGAAAAGGAGAAAAAGGTAGTGCAGAATTTGTTGTTTTTTGGATTAATTATATAATAATGTGAATTTTCTGTTTTATAAAGAAATTGGCTATAAATAAATTGGTTTTGTTTCTTCCAATAAAAATCATCAAATATTGAAAAAACAATACTTATTTCAACAACGTACGAAAAATAAGTTTTATAGACATTTTCAGATGGGTCGTATTATTCAGACCAAAAAACATGCACGACACAAAAATTTAAATAAGGCTCGGCGAGCTAAAATCGAAAAAAAAGAAGTTGAATTGAAATCTGGTTCCACGTTCTCAAGCGGGATTGATAAAGAAGAAACTGATTTAAACCTTACTATTAATTCAACAAACACTTTAGATGAAGAAGAATCGCTTCCGGAATCCCCTATTCGAGAAGAACCGGCATTAGATATTACTGTCAATTTGTCGAATTCTATAGATGAAGTAGCAGTGATTCCGGAGGATAATATGATTGTGGCTCCGCTTTCAGATTTACTGAAATCTGCTTCAGCAGTGACTTCTAGTGACACGCGAAATGACGTAAAAATTCTTGGCGAAATTTCAACTAAAAAAAGAAAACATCATTCAATTCCGAGTGAGCGTATGTTGAAATCCGATATATTAAACGCTATAGACGAAGTTAGGGTCGAAAATGAGTTACTGCGAAGTCAAAACGCAGAAATCAAAGTTGAGAACATTTGGCTGAATGATGAAATCAAGTCACTGAAAAGACAAATCAGTCGACTAGAAAAATCAACTTTTTTCTTGAAAAATAGTCGAAAAACTTATCGAAAAATATGCAATTTTTTAAATAAAAAACAAAAGCAAAAAAGCAGTTCGGCAAAAGAAAGGCCGAAAAAGCCGTATAGTATAATCAAAAATCGTCTCATTAAAGCGAATCGTTTAAACTCGTGTTATTTTATGATCAAAAACCTGGCACGGGAAAATGATGTAAGTGCTTTTCTCAAAGATTTTATCACAGATATACAAAAAAAATCGTTTAATTCAGTTTCTTTGAAGCTGAATGCTCTTCAAACATTCATTTTAAAACAAAAATTGCAGATTTCTTTCGGTCAATTAGATAAAATATCCTCAATTCTTCGAAAGTATCTAAACTTTTCAATTTTTCCAAATAGGAAATTAATCATGAAATTGGAACAGGCATTTTCAAGAGATGATCTTTATGAAATCAAGAAACACGACGAATTTCGGAAATATAACTCAGAGCCAATTGTTTCAGTAGAATGCAAAAATGTTCGCGTAATGATCGAGGTAAAGTTGACCGAACTGTGCTCCAAAAATATGATTCAATTTAAAAATGAAAGTGATAAAGTTTGGATCGCTGTTACAGCAGATAAGGGAAATAACAAAACAAAGATGAACCTTGTGTTTGGAGACCTAAAACAGAAAGCAAACTCTTGTTACAGACAATTGCCAATTGGTTGGTTCGATGGCGATGATTCAGAAGATAACTTTAGGAAATATCTTCCATCAGCCATTGACCAGCTTAATAGTTTGAAAGAAGTTGAATTCGACAACAACGGAAAGAGTGAAAAAAGAGGAGTAGAATTGTTTCTTGTAGGAGACCATATGTTCCTATGTTCAGTGATGGCTCATACTGGTCCGAATTCTTCTTTTAACTGCCCGTTATGTTACGAAGCAAGCCCAGGTGGCAAGAACGTTGTGACCATTCGAGAATGGAATCATGGTGTCGCTTCCAAACCCCGTAGTATGGAAACATACAAAAAGGATAGTTTGAATGGAGACTACAGTGTCAAGCAAGGGGTGCTTCCACTGTTTCAACTCATTTGCTTGTTGAACATTGTTCCAGCGATTTTACATTTGATCATGGGTCTTGCTGAAAAATACGTAATCAAACCATTATGTGATTTAACCGCGACTTTAGACAACACAAGTCAATATGAAATTGGTAAAGTCAGCCAAAAAAGAAGTACTTTGAACATGATCGAAAAAGATATTTCTGTCTATAAGGCAAGGTTGAAGACAGAAATTAAAGATATATCGGTTTTAAAATGTGTCATTCAGGGTATAGAAAGTATTAAAAATAAACGAATTACCATACCTCACGATCCAGAATCCCTTTGCGCGTCTGTTGACTGCCTTTTCAAAGACAGAACTATTTATCACATAAAAGAAAAAAAAATCGAATGGGAAGAATGTTCGTTGTGTAAAAAATACTTCCATAACTATTGCTGTGGTTTGTGGGGTCAAGACCAAAAAGAGAAAAGGAACAAAAACAGTGGGTTCTGGGTCTGTTTTTCCTGCGAAGGCATTGATTTAAATCAAAGTTTAAAAAAAGCTGAGGTCATGAGAAAGGAGTTGGGGAAAAGTGTTGAAGAAATGAAAAAAGTTCTGGTGCAAAAGATTGAAGACAAAGAAAAAGTTGAAAATATTTTGAATGGATTAGTTGGAGATGTTAGGAAAGCGTTGGAGAAAAATTGGGCAAAGATTGGGGCTGATAGAAAAGCTTGGTTCCAATCTTTTTGCGGCAATCACATTCGTAAAAATATATCAAAGGAAGGTATTGCAGCTACTTTTAAGGTTTTTGAAGATTTAGCCATTAAGAATGAAATGATAGAAAATTTAAAAGAGGTAATGTTTTGGTTGGAAAGAATTCAATCATTCGCAACTCCTGAAGAACTTGATGATAGCCAAATTCTTGATCTCAAAAAATGTCTCGAAAATTTTGTTTTCTCATTGAAAAAGACACATCCTAATGAGAGTGTCACACAGAAGTTACATATGGCAATTAAACATATTCCAGATTTCGTCGAAAAGCATAGAACATTAGGGCGCACAACGGAGCAGGGAATTGAAGCATTCCATTCAATGTTCAACCGACTCGAATCTAGGTTCTGTTCAACAAGGGATAAGGTCCAAAGAAGTCGACAAATCCTACGCGCCATTCTTTGTATCAACAAAATGACAGAGATAGAAGATTGTGATTAAATTTAAATGATGTCATAAGCGTTTGTTTTACCTTCATAGTTTTTCACGTAGTTTTTTAGTCCACATGATTATTTTAAATTCAAAGTTATATAGTTAGAATCTCAAATTTCCAAGAACACTCGTTTCGGTAATTGTTGTTTCGAATCTCATTAGTTTCAGTCTTAATGGATAGAATTTGACCTAGTTAAACACACGGCAGAGGACCGTGATGTGTGGGTCCGAATTTCATTAAGGCTGGACTATGAAATATCGACACTTTTACTGAAAGCTGTAAGAAATCAGAATGTCTCATTTATTATAACATCGAGATGATTATCAATATTCTTATTACTTTTAAAAATTTAAAAATATTATATATTCAGCATTAATTCAATAAATATTCATTTTACCCTTGTTACTGCATTTTTTAAAAGGTAGAAACCATATTTTTATTTTTAATATGAAAATAGCAAAGATCTTCTAACACATGGAATTGAACCATACAATTTCGCTATGCCAGATTATGAGGTTCTGTGCGTTAGCCACAACGCTGCTAGAACACACTCAATATAAGAGACGCAGACAGCGTGTGCGTCTGCCTGTGAGCGAGAAAAAAGGGGGGAAGGGTACACAACGCCACGCCGTGTTTGTGAAAGTGTGCGTGAAAGTGTGCGAGAAGTTCTCGACGCTTCATTTTGTTCACAAGGATGAGTATGCATATGAGATGAGTTATTTCTTTTTTTGGATGTATCGGTGACACGCGAACAAGAAAAATGAAAGCGTGAACTAAGCGCTTGCTGCAAAAAATAATCATTCGAAAAAATTGAATCAAGTAGTCTTTGGAACAGTGAAAGAACAGGAGCAAAGAAGCAAAAGTGGCATTACATCTTTGACATTTGATTAATGAGAGATGTTTTCTTTCGATCTGTTTTTGTTGTTGTTCCGAGAAAAATATGTACCACAAAAAATTGTTTATCATGAAATTTTGAGTGCAGCTTATTTGTGATATATTGATGTGTCCAATTTTTCCTTTTTAAAGGAGGACTACTAACAAATACGACTAGCCAAAAGCAACTTAATTGAAAATAGGCTTCGTAGGCATTCCAAATCTGTTTTTAAAATTTTCGAAAACCACCTAGAAGCCGAGAAAACGCACCTCAAAACAATGGCCTAGAAAAAGTTCCCACCAGCGAAAACTAGTCCTTACGTGTAAAATTCAGAAAAATTCAGATTTAAGTTAAAAATAAACTACTTTAAGTATTTTTCAAAAATTTGCAATAATATAAATCGAATAAAAACATGTCAGAAAAAGTTCGGCCATGGGTAAACATTATCTAGGCCATTGTTTTGAGCCTGGTTTTCTCGGCTTCTACGTGGTTTTAGAGCATTTTAAAAACAGATTTGGAATGAGAATGAAGTCTATTTTCATTTAAGGTATACTTATCGGTGGCCACTTTTTCTAGGCCATTGTTTTGAAGCTCATTTTCTCGGCGTCTACGTGATTTTCGAAAATTTTGAAAAGAGATTTGGAGTGAGAATGAAGTCTATTTACGTATTGGAATTATAGAACAATTCTATTGAAAAAAAAACAATCAGAAGATTTTGAAAATCTTTTCAAAAAACATAAGAAATCCTTCATTTTCTGTTCACAACAAAATTATTACTATTCATAGAACAACACGCAGTTTTTCAGAATAACAAAACTGGAAATATGTTTATGCACATACATACATATCAGGTTATTACTCGGGATTATCATACACCTTTTGTACACACATTTACAAAATAAATACGAATTGGAATTATTACGCAATGTCACAAAAAGAGACACACAAAATGGTATTTAAAAATAATATGAATTTAATATGTACGGTCGTGTCCCCCCGATTGATCATAAATAAAATATAGAACTGGTTATAAAAATGGCAGCAAAAAGAGCAATGAAGTTTTGTGGGAAATCGAAAAAAATAGTAAGGGCGTTGGTTTCTAGAAAAAAATGCAATCAAAAAAGCTGGAACAACGCCAGAATGGTAAGTTCAAGATTCTTTTTTCTTCTTTTTTTCGCCCAAGCATCAAAAACAGACACCGACAACACAGTTTACACATTGGGAAACAATCATGAATTTTTGTAAACATTCATTTATATTTTTCTGTTGATTTTGCTTGGAAGGAGTACCGGGAGCTCCCACTAATAATGATTGGCTTTAAAAATGAAGGTGTCAAGCAAAAAATAAATAAAATCGAGAAAAAAACTGAAATTTTAAATAAGATGTAAAAATTTGGAATATTAAACATATTAAATATGAACAACCAATTTAATATGCTGATCGGAAACAAAAAGAACCAATGACAGTTGATCAGCATACGCGTCTCAAAAGGAGAATATGTTTCAGTACTGTGAAATGAAGTGACACACTGTCTTTAAAGGGAGCCTGAGGGGACGAAATAAATGGTTGAAAAATGATGAAAGTATGATTGTTGATAAATAAATGAAAAAATCCAAAGAAAAACTCGAAAATGGCGAAAAAAGATCCTTTAAAAAACCATACACCCGGTTTTCGCCCTAATGGCCGAGGAAGGGTTTTCTAGGCCGTTTGTTTTTTTCTCGGCCGCCTGATTTTATTTTTTGAAAATTTATTTTTTATACTCTTTTATGGAAAATTTTCTCAAAAAAATTGAAAAGAAAAGAAAAACGAGATTTAAAAAATCTGGCGGCCGAGAAAAAACAAATGGCCTAGAAAACCAAAACGTGTTTCTTCGGCCATTAGGGCGAAAACCGGGGGTTATGGTTTTTTTAGGAATTTTTTTCACCATTTTCGAGTTTTTCTTTGGATTTTTTTCATTTATTTATCAACAATCATACTTTTATAATTTTTAAACCATTCATTTGGTCCCCTCAGCCCCCCCCCCCTTTAAGAGCGAAAATATTAATTTTAATCGATTAAAATCTCAACATTGACCTGATTTACAACGTTTTTTTTCCGAAACTTCAAATGTCGTTCTTGGAACCTTGGGACGCTCTACTTAAGGTCCAAAATAACTACTGGACTTCAAAAATATCTTCAAAACTAAATCTTTAAAAGTGATTCTTAATGAAATGAGAAAAATATCGAAAGATGTTTGTTGTTGATGATTTTTTTGTCTCGGTCATCATCGGTTCTTTCATTTTATTTTTTTTTTTTGCATTTCTTCCTCTTCTCGTCACCTAATGCCCTTCTCGAGTATTTGTCTAATCTATATTCTCTTTCCTCCATCTTCGTCGTCTTCTGTTTTTATTTGTTGCTTGTTACAATAACTCATATGATGGTGACTGAACGACCTTTTGATCAACTGAAATATCAATGGAAAGTTGAGAGAGTTTAGACATTGCGCAGCGCCTATTGTGTTGGTCCAATGATGCCATTTGAATTTTTTTTTTCTTCGATGTTCAAACTTCCTATTACAAAGTTTTTTTTTCAAGGTCCAATTTATTTGATAAGGTTCTCAAAGAACACGAATTTCGTAAAAATGGGACTGAAATTTCATAGGAAATAACTTTTTTGAAAAAACTATCAATATTCATGTTAAAATCCAAAATTTTCAAGGAAATATAATTCCCAAACAAAATCCTAAAAATTTTACTAATGGATCAATATGGTAACCAGCTCTTAAAGATAGTCTCCCGCTATAAGATTTTTCTATTTTCATCAAAATACATTCAGTAGGATATGAAATGTCAAAAAATCGGACTGAAAATATGCAATTTCAATTAATTCCGAGGATACGGTAGTCAATTCGTGCAAACACCGTGGGTGCACACACTGGAGTTGACGCGCAAGTTGAAATATTCGAAGATTTTTTAAAGACATTTTTTAAAGAACTGAAAACAACATATGTTTTTATATAAATCCACTAATACATCAGTTAAACAGACCGATTTTTTCGGTCTTTTTCAAAAAGACAAGTACTACCAAAAAATAGAAACAAAGAGAAATAAATTTCGACCAGTAGGAGTACGAATTTGAATGTGTTATTCAAATTCTTAGTTGTTTTTGTTAGTGATTAAAATGCCCGAAAAAAGAAAACATATTATTTAGAATATCTTGTGTATAGCGAATCGAGCACAACATGACTTTTTCTCGATTAAAAACAAGAAAATGAAGATAAGTTTTGAAACTCTGTGGAAACATAACAAAAACGGAGATTTCCTTATTGGATAAAAAAACAAGAAGTCGAAAGTTCTGGGAAATTTTAAATAATAACTAATGTGAAATGAATGAGAGGGGAAATCGGATTGAAAAATCTTAAGAGGAAATGCAGAAAAGTGCAAAGATGTGCTAGAATCTAATGAGAGGGTGATAAATCGAAAGCTTCCGGTTGTATTGAGAACGAGATTCGGGACGAAGACGAAGTGCTACTTTGTTGAGGTTTAAATTATGTTCAATAAAATTATACTATATAAAATATTATAGGAAAAAACCAATTGACAAAATCTTCACGAAGTTTTTAATATTGGAAATTGGGGGAAAGCTGAAACCCCCATTTCTTGAGCTTTCATACCATGAAATTTTAAAAAACACTGTTTCTGTAAGGGGTACTAAAATTATAAAATTAGAGTAAGACATTACAGACTCGATAAATATAAAATATCACTCAAACACATTCCAAATCTGTTTTTAAAATTTTCTAAAACCACCTAGAAGCCGAGAAAATGAGCTTCAAAACTATGGCCTAGAAAAAGTTCCCATCAGCGAAAACTAGTCCGCGGGCATTATTACGTGTAGAATCTAGAAAAATGCAAAGTTAAAAAGAAACTACTGTAAATATTTTTCAAAAATTGACATCATTATAAAACGAAAAAAAGCCTATCGGAAAAATTTCGGCTAGGTGCAAACGTTTTCTAGGCCATTGTTTTGATGCTCGTTTTCTCGGCTTCTAGGTGTTTTTAGAAAATTTTAAAAACAGATTTGGAATGAGAATGAAGTCTATTTTTATCACAGGTAAAGTTATTGGCACACTAAAGTCCTCCTTTAATTCCATTTTACAGAAATAAAAAATTGAATGATTTCCAATTTCAAATCTCGAAAATATTGCGGTTTTTTTTTGAGAAACGTTAAAAATATGGCAAGAATTTATATTTAAAAGAAAACCAAAAAGTAAGGAACAATTTTTTTCCCACGACTTATTGTTAGAACACCCCATCTCAAAAAAAAACTGCATGACAAATAGCTGCTCGAGGTTTTTGGCGAAAAAATAAACCAGGATGAAAAGAATTTAAAGTTGTACACTTTTTTCTCAGCATTTCTCGGTAGAACTTTTTGCGGACAAAGAAAATGGATTCCGCCCTCGTTTTTTTTCTCCTTTTTTTCTCGTAAAGGAAGGACAACCAAGAAATAAATGACAAAAAAAAGGAAACATAAAAGAATGGGGCCTTTGTGCAATTTTTGAGCTGAAACAACGGGGGAAATTTTTGAAACTAGGATTTTGGCTGCCAATCGGACACTATAATAAAAGCTGTTCAAATATATATTTTAATGGCGTTTTTGAGAAGAAAAGGCACAAGAGAAAGAGATTGACAACGGGGGACAATAATGCCCTGGAGTTGGGAAAATATTGTAGTTTTTTTTTAAATCTGTTTTATTGTTTGATTTTTGGTATTGGTTTGAAATAGTATTTGAGCAATTATTGACAGTTTGAAAAGCTTTATGAGAGCTGAGAACTTATACGAAATAGTCCGCTAGAACTCCAATAACGTTGAGTTAGGTTAGCGTTATAAATCTAAGCTGGAAATATGGAAACCCAAGATCGAATTAATTAAAAACTAGAAAAGGAAACCTTAAAATATTTATTTCGAGGTATTTTTTAAAAAACACGAAAAGGAACATTTTTTAAGCGCAAAAATGGAGTTCACAGTTTGGTATTGTCAAGATGAAAATTCCTGGCCGCTCGTTTTGCGGAGCATCGTAGGGAACTTCTCCTTCTAACGCGACCGCAACGCGTTGGAAGGAGCTGAGTGTAGTGTATTTCTGTTGCACTATCTCCTTCCAACGCGTTGCGGTCGCGTTCCCTACGATGCTACGCAAAACGAGCGGCCAGGAATTTTTATCTTGAAAAAAAACCAACTAAAAATGAATCTTAAAGGAAGCATGTCAGTTAATGTGATCCAAATCTAAGGCGAAAAATAGAAATTGGAATGTGGCCCAGGAGGTCGAGAAAACAATACCACTAGGCAACCACATTTAAATAATTGTGTTTCGCGCCAATTCCAACCCCTTAACGCGATCCACGATCCGGCGCGCATTCAAATTTTTTTTCGAGATGGGATGAATTTTTCATAATTTCCGTGGCTTCAGAAGAATTCGAAACGAGCCATAGACTTCCAAAATTCATAATAGCTAACACCGAAGGCTCATTTCAAACATTGATCACTTCGCTCAAAGTAAGTCCAATTTTTGAAGTCTAGCTCAAACCGTCGGTGCCGAAATTTCGAGAAACAATTTTCCTTGTGGACCAACTGTAGTTTTCTTCAAGACCCAAACGATTAAATGTGTGTGTCTTTTTTTTTTTTTGTGTCTTAAAATTTTTGGAAAAAATCTGTTTTTGTGTCTATCATGTGGAAATTTTACAAAAAAAATCATTAGTGAGTCCCAATGACCCGTAGAGGCCCAGAATATCTGATTTAGGCCCAAAAAGACTGTCTGGGCCGGAAAAAATAACATTTTGCTAATTTTTTCAATTGTTCGCCATAAATCGGATTTTTTTTGAATTTTTTCGGGCTATTCGGACCTGCTGGGTTCACTTGGGCTCATACCCGATCGTCTTCCGTAGAGATAGACACAAAAACAATTTTTTTTCCACAAAATTGTTTAAAGGGACAAGCTTTTAATCGTTTGGGTCTTGAAGAAAACTACAGTTCAAAAAATGTCGAGAAATTGCAATTTCTCAGCATTTTTTGATTTTTTTTTTCAAACTGAATAGGTCCATCAAATAAAATCAATCCTTTTCAAAACTATAAGAGTTTCAGTAGTTCGATAAAATCTCAAATGCAAAATCACCAAAAGTGGGTATTATAAAACGAGGCAAAAATGAAATCATTCCCTTTTTAAACCCTGATCAATCACCTGAAACGTTCAAAATGAAATGACCTTCTCGAGGGGGGTTCGATTGAATGGACAAAAATTTGCCCTTCAAAACCGTATGCCTTGTTTTTTTGGTTGTGGTCGCCCCTCTTCCCTTGTTCGATTTTTTCGCGACCCAAGGTTGATATTTGACTACTAAATATAAGAAATTCGAAATTTTCAGAAGTGAGAGCTGTAAAAGATGCGCGAAGTGGAGGGAAAAAAGAAAAGTGGCGGGATGGCATGAGCATGTCAATCAAATTGAATTGACACTATTATTCCTTCTTTTTCCCCCCATTTTCGTTGCTCGAAAAATAAGAGCAGCTTTTTCTTTAGCTAAAATTTATGCGAGAAAGTTTATGGCCAAATTCGGGCTTTCAGTAGGAATGACTTCTTGAATTACTGATTTTTATTTAAATTTTAAAAATTGAAAATTGTAAGAGGGAAGAGAAATACAAGCGGGGACTAACTTCTCGTTGAGTGGGAAAGCTAGGGCACTAGTTTGTAGTTCGTTTGGAATTGAGGTACAAAAAAGGTCAGGGAGAGATTTTCAAATAAAAAGCTAACTTTTACTAACAAATTAAGAGTCGATGTCTCAGAAAGTCGAACATACTGTGGCACAGTTGCACCAACGTGAAGCTAGGATCTTGATATTTTGCATGGAGGGTACCTAGGCCCCCCTTAGAAAAAAAATACATAATTTATTTGGCCACGCCCCCTTTGACCTAGTGAAAAAAATCCGGGTGGTCCCTAAATCGAACTTTTTATTTTTAAAGATAAAGTCAAAATCTCTTCGGGAATGGATTACCCGCACATTTCTGAGTATTTTTCATGTTGACACCTAATTTCCAGCTCGTCGGCATCATATCGAAATTTTTATTTTTCTGAAAAAATGATCCAAATTTTCCAGTTTTTCCCATTTTTCGATATGATGAAGTACTTGGCCCCGAATTGATATATGAAAATTTTTAATCGTTGTGATGTTTGTCATCAAATTCCATGTCGATTTAGCGGATTCTCTGTAACCTTTTTGGGGTTTCAGGGCAAAATAGACGAGATTTTCGCAAAATTCCAAAGGGTCCCCCCCATGGATGAAAAAATCGAAAATTTTAAAATCTCCCCATATTATCAGAGGGACTCTTACTAATAAATATTTAGTGTTTCCCAGAATATGAGCCATCTTGTGGACCTATGGGCCGCGTGGCAACAGCTCAAAGAACCTCCATTCAATATCGCGATTTCCAATACAGGCAACAGTTTTCTGTGTACGGGGACTGAAGGTATTTGAGCTGTTGCTACATCGTCCATAGGTCCACAAGATGGCTCATATTTTGGGAAACACTAAATATTTATTAGTAAGAGTCCCTCTGATAATATTGGCAAATTTTAAAATTTTAAAATGTTTTTGCAAAATTTTTCCATAGGGGGGACCCTTTGGAATTTTGCTAAAATCTCGCCTATTTTGCCCTGAAACCCCAAAAAGGTTACAGGGATTCTGCTAAATCAACACGGAATTTGATGAGAAACATCATAAGGATTAAAAATTTTCATATTTCCATTCGGGGCCAAGTACTTCATCATATCGAAAAATGGGAAAAACTGGAAAATTTGGACCACTTTTTGAGAAAAATCAAATTTTCGGCATGATGCCGACAAGATCGAAATTAGGTGTCAACATGAAAAATACTCAAAAATGTGCGGGTAATCGATTACCGAAGAGATTTTGACTTTATCTTTAAAACTAAAAATTTCGATTTTGGGACCACCCGGATTTTTTTCACTAGGTCAAAGGGGGCGTGGCCAAATAAATTATGTATTTTTTTTCTAAGGGGGGCCTAGGTACCCTCCATGCAAAATATCAAGATCCTAGCTTCACGTTGGTGCAACTGTGCCATAGCCAATAGGCCTGATGTCGAGAATCTCAGACATCGACTATTAAAACCTAGTTGTAACAAATGCATAAAATACAGAGTAAAAGTTTTTTTTAATCGGTAAATAACTCTAAAAGAAACTGGTAAAACGAATAACTGCTGCTCCTCTGCCACTTTCTCGCGCAGTAAGTAGTTGAGGTAAAAGCAAAGTTTGAGCAAAAAAAAGAGTATACTTTGGCAAAATGTCATCGATAAATGAGAGACTTTGACGCACAGTGATCGAGGGCAAAGGGCATTGGTTACCAGGTTTATACATAAAAATGTTTGAGAGAGAAAAAGTGAAGAAACATACAAAAAGGAATGAGCAAACAGTAATTGGAGCAGTTGAAAAAAATGGCGAATGGGGGGAAAAAAGGGAAGAAGTTGTTAGCTGTGTGAAAATGGGAGGAAAATAGATAGACGTCGTTTATTTTCTTTGCTCTTTTTTTTTCTCAATGGGAGGAAAAATATGGGATTTGGTTCGACGACAAGTGAATAAATGAATTAGTGAATAATTTCCTTTCATTTTTGCTACTATTGATGAAGTGTATAAGGTTGAGGTTATTGTCAAACCAAAATATTGAATGGTTTTTTTTAAATTTCATTGGCAAATCGCCAGCTCGCGGTAAAGGGAAGATGTTATGCAATTGGGGTTGGCAAATTTTCAAAAAAAATTAAACAGGATTTGGAACCCTACTTGGGAATGCAATCAAAATAGAGAGTTCGGATTTATTAAAATGCCAAAAAATATACAAACAAGTTTCAATTCTGATATTCTTATATTGAAAGGCAGGATAAGACTGTGAATGTTTGAAATTGAAATAAATAAATTCAATTCAGAAGTAATACATCTATTCTTTAGTGAAATATTATTACGGGGACATGGTTCAGAAGAACTCAACATGATTTACGATTTCGATCCAATTTATATAGTAAAACACGGTTTTTTTTGTTAACAAAATGGGCAAAAAATAAAATTTAAGGATGAATTATATTAAAGACAGCTGTTCAGTTAATACCATCCAAATTAAAGGCAAAAAATCAAAATTTGAATGGAATCCCAGGTGGTCCAAAGAACAATACCAATACATTAAAATAATTTTGTTCGCGCAAAATCCGACCGCGTTGCATGGAAACCGACCGCGTCGCACGGACACAAGCGTCTTCAAATTTTGATTTTTTTTTCAACTTTGGACCGCTTCTATGAAGCGGGTATTTATCGGTGTGATTTCGCATAAATTGCATTTTACTAATGAGAGAAAGCTCTAATTTTTGAAATTTAAATCAGGTAGGGTCAAATTAACTGAACAACTGTCTTTAAGGATCATATGTTAACTGTCATGGCATCTGCTAAAAAACGTATTCTGAGCAGAGTTAGAAATCAAACTATGAATCTATAAATTATCTAAATTTCCTTTTGACAAAAAATATGAAATAAGAAAAGTTATAGAAGAACTTTTGAAGGAATTCAATTAAAATTCTTCATAAATTGAAGCTGTGCGTAGGTGCTTTTCGTGATGTAAAAGTCGAAAATTCTGTCTTGAAATACATTTCGATTTTTAATAAATTCAGTGACACCATTCGTTTAAGAAAGAATGAAGCCAATACTTTTGAACGAAAATAAATTTTCTACAATTCTATTTTATACCCGCAGAATTTCGCTGGGAACTAGAAAATTCAATTCAAACAACGAACCGAACTTTTAATCAATTTTTCCGATGTACAGTTGAAAAAAGGTGTTGTTCAAGGCCATTTCAAAAATGGAAATCTCGTGGTCTTTTGAGGTAAAGGTAACAGTGAAAGGTTACTGGTAAACTTTAATGTCTCTCATTGTTATCTGCTATTTATTTTCGATAGTTCTTCTTCATCACTTTGTTTTATTTGTCTGTTGGTGATGATGATGATGGTGGCATACTTGAAATGTGCCGGCATTTTCTCTTTTTCTACTGTAAACTCAAAAGAACACAACTAAATACTTTTTATTTACTATTTTTTTTCAACCCTCATGACCTGATTATGATCTTTATTGACACAAATTGTCAATCCCGTGATTTGGTTTTGAAAAATATAAAAGGCCAAAAATTTTTGAAACACTGCCAGTTTCTAAAAAAAATTTAGCAAGAAAAACGAAAAAAAAGGCAACATTTTCAAGATTTTTAATCAGTTTACCTTGTTCTTCGTTTAAACTGATAAAGTTATCATGAAAAATGTGTGATCAAAGACAGAAACGAAACAATAAAAAGGGGGTTTATGGTTACTACAAAAAAGGGCCTTTTGGGGGAAAAATTCACTTTTCTTGAAATGAATAACAAACAGGTGGAACATTATGTTTTGAGGAAAAGGAGGAAATGGTCCAGAAAATGGAGGAAATTGCACCTTTGGATATATTTATGAATAAGGTTTTGTTTTGTTCGGGAGGGAATCATAATGAGTTGAATGAGCAAAAAAAGAGGTTTTGAATACTTTACATGGAATAGAAAAACTCAAAAAAGTCCTAAAACTACTACGGTCACGGTGCTCTAAAGTGAACCAACAATAACTAAGAAAATTCAGTACGACAGTTAAAAATTGAACGAAGAAAAGCGGGCGTGGCAATTTTGCAATCGTGCGGCACGGTTACACAAAACGCGTTATATTCAGCTATTTAGGGACCCAATTTTGTAATTCGGGGTGGAATAAATTGGTTTAAACCATACTTAGTATATTTAAAGCAAAAAACTTCATTTTTTCATGCGTTGTAGGCGTTAAAATACCGTTTGTAAAGAAATTGGAATTTTTTCCTGTGTGCAATTTGTCGTAACGGTGTACACACATAAAGCGTTGTCCATGACGACAATTTCGTTCCACTTTAGCCCACCGTGGCGGTGAATAATTCAAAGAAATTCTCAGTTTATTCTGGAATCTTCGGGAGCTTATGGAACATCTTAAAGTATTGTGAAATTACCGCAATCCACTCCTTTTTGTTTCCCTCACAATTATCTTTAGAAAAACATCAGATTCTGAATGTTTAATTAGATGTACATCTTTAGCTACTGCCATTTGCTTTCTCTCCTTATGAACCTTTTTTTTCAAATTAATTTCAATTGTTGACACGGCGTGGCGTTGTGTACCCTTCCCCCCTTTTTTCTCGCTCACAGGCAGACGCACACGCTGTCTGCGCCTCTAATATTGAGTGTGTTCTAGCAGCGTTGTGGCTAACGCACAGAACCTCATAATCTGGCATAGCGGAATTGTATGGTTCAATTCCATGTGTTAGAAGATCTTTGCTATTTTCATATTAAAAATAAAAACATGGTTTCTACCTTTTAAAAAATGCAGTAACAAGGGTAAAATGAATATTTATTGAATTAATGCTGAATATATAATATTTTAAAATTTTAAAAAGTAATAAGAATATTGATAATCATCTCGATGTTATAATAAATGAGACATTCTGATTTCTTACAGCTTTCAGTAAAAGTGTCGATATTTCATAGTCCAGCATTAATGAAATTCGGACCCACACATCACGGTCCTCTGCCGTGTGTTTAACTAGGTCAAATTCTATCCATTAAGACTGAAACTAATGAGATTCGAAACAACAATTACCGAAACGAGTTTTCTTGGAAATTTGAGATTCTAACTATATATCTTTGAATTTAAAATAATCATGTGGACTAAAAAACTACGTGAAAAACTATGAAGGTAAAACAAACGCTTATGACATCATTTAAATTTAATCACAATCTTCTATCTCTGTCATTTTGTTGATACAAAGAATGGCGCGTAGGATTTGTCGACTTCTTTGGACCTTATCCCTTGTTGAACAGAACCTAGATTCGAGTCGGTTGAACATTGCGTGGAATGCTTCAATTCCCTGCTCCGTTGTGCGCCCTAATGTTCTATGCTTTTCGACGAAATCTGGAATATGTTTAATTGCCATATGTAACTTCTGTGTGACACTCTCATTAGGATGTGTCTTTTTCAATGAGAAAACAAAATTTTCGAGACAATTTTTGAGATCAAGAATTTGGCTATCATCAAGTTCTTCAGGAGTTGCGAATGATTGAATTCTTTCCAACCAAAACATTACCTCTTTTAAATTTTCTATCATTTCATTCTTAATGGCTAAATCTTCAAAAACCTTAAAAGTAGCTGCAATACCTTCCTTCGATATAATTTTACGAATGTGATTGCCGCAAAAAGATTGGAACCAAGCTTTTCTATCAGCCCCAATCTTTGCCCAATTTTTCTCCAACGCTTTTCTAACATCTCCAACTAATCCATTCAAAATATTTTCAACTTTTTCCTTGTCTTCAATCTTTTGCACCAGAACTATTTTCATTTCTTCAACACTTTTCCCCAACTCGTTTCTCATGACCTCAGCTTTTTTTAAACTTTGATTTAAATCAATGCCTTCGCAGGAAAAACAGACCCAGAACCCACTGTTTTTGTTCCTTTTCTCTTTTTGGTCTTGACCCCACAAACCACAGCAATAGTTATGGAAGTATTTTTTACACAGCGAACATTCTTCCCATTCGATTTTTTTTTCTTTTATGTGATAAATAGTTCTGTCTTTGAAAAGGCAGTCAACAGAGGCGCAAAAGGATTCTGGATCGTGAGGTATGGTAATTCGTTTATTTTTAATACTTTCCATACCCTGAATGACACATTTTAAAACCGATATATCTTTAATTTCTGTCTTCAACCTTGCCTTATAGACAGAAATATCTTTTTCGATCATGTTCAAAGTACTTCTTTTTCGGCTGACTTTACCAATTTCATATTGACTTGTGTTGTCTAACGTCGCGGTTAAATCACATAATGGTTTGATTACGTATTTTTCAGCAAGACCCATGATCAAATGTATAATCGCTGGAACAATGTTCACCAAGCAAATGAGTTGAAACAGTGGAAGCACCCCTTTCTTGACACTGTAGTCTCCATTCAAACTATCCTTTTTGTATGTTTCCATACTACGGGGTTTGGAAGCGACACCATGATTCCATTCTCGAATGGACACAACGTTCTTGCCACCTGGGCTTGCTTCGTAACATAACGGGCAGTTAAAAGAAGAATTCGGACCAGTATGAGCCATCACTGAACATAGGAACATGTGGTCTCCTACAAGAAACAATTCTACTCCTCTTTTTTCACTCTTTCCGTTGTTGTCGAATTCAATTTCTTTCAAACTATTAAGCTGGTCAATGGCTGATGGAAGATATTTCCTAAAGTTATCTTCTGAATCATCGCCATCGAACCAACCAATCGGCAATTGTCTGTAACAAGAGTTTGCTTTCTGTTTTAGGTCTCCAAACACAAGGTTCATCTTTGTTTTGTTATTTCCCTTATCTGCTGTAACAGCGATCCAAACTTTATCACTTTCATTTTTAAATTGAATCATATTTTTGGAGCACAGTTCGGTCAACTTTACCTCGATCATTACGCGAACATTTTTGCATTCTACTGAAACAATTGGTTCTGAGTTATCTTTCCGAAATTCGTCGTGTTTCTTGATTTCATAAAGATCATCTCTTGAAAATGCATGTTCCAATTTCATGATTAATTTCCTATTTGGAAAAATTGAAAAGTTTAGATACTTTCGAAGAATTGAGGATATTTTATCTAATTGACCGAAAGAAATCTGCAATTTTTGTTTTAAAATGAATGTTTGAAGAGCATTCAGCTTCAAAGAAACTGAATTAAACGATTTTTTTTGTATATCTGTGATAAAATCTTTGAGAAAAGCACTTACATCATTTTCCCGTGCCAGGTTTTTGATCATAAAATAACACGAGTTTAAACGATTCGCTTTAATGAGACGATTTTTGATTATACTATACGCCTTTTTCGGCCTTTCTTTTGCCAAACTACTTTTTTGCTTTTGTTTTTTATTTAAAAAATTGCACATTTTTCGATAAGTTTTTCGACTATTTTTCAAGAAAAAAGTTGATTTTTCTAGTCGACTGATTTGTCTTTTCAGTGACTTGATTTCATCATTCAGCCAAATGTTCTCAACTTTGATTTCTGCGTTTTGACTTCGCAGTAACTCATTTTCTACCCTAACTTCGTCTATAGCGTTTAATATATCGGATTTCAACATACGCTCACTCGGAATTGAATGATGTTTTCTTTTTATAGTTGAAACTTCGCCAAGAATTTTTACGTTATTTCGCGTGTCACTAGAAGTCACTGCTGAAGGAGATTTCAGTAAATCTGAAAGCGGAGTCACAATCATATTATCCTCCGGAATCACTGCTACTTCATCTATACAATTCGACAAATTGAAAGTAATATCTAATGCCGTTTCTTCTCGAATAGGGGATTCCGGAATCACTGCTAATTCATCTATAGAATTCGACAAATTGAAAGTAATATCTAATGCCGTTTCTTCTCGAATAGGGGATTCCGGAAGCGATGCTTCTTCATCTAAAGTGTTTGTTGAATTAATAGTAAGGTTTAAATCTTTTTCTTCTTCATCAATCCCGTTTGAGAACGTGGAACAAGATTTCAATTCAACTTCTTTTTTTTCGATTTTAGCTCGCCGAGCCTTATTTAAATTTTTGTGTCGTGCATGTTTTTTGGTCTGAATAATACGACCCATCTGAAAATGTCTATAAAACTTATTTTTCGTACGTTGTTGAAATAAGTATTGTTTTTTTTTTCAATATTTGATGATTTTTATTGGAAGAAACAAAACCAATTTATTTATAGCCAATTTCTTTATTAAACAGAAAATTCACATTATTATATAATTAATCCAAAAAACAACAAATTCTGCACTACCTTTTTCTCCTTTTCTGCTTCAGGTTTCGCATCTCAATGCCCAACTTATAATGTTGCAAAAATTTCATCCAGATGTTACCTGAAAAATTTAGACAAATGAAATTGAAAAGAAAATGTAAGCTCACCCTGTCACGTCAAAACCGAAGTGATAAAAGTTTTCAAAAAATTGTAGAAAAATCGAAATAATTTATCGTGTGAGCAAATTCTAACAACGGCAGATATATCATTAAAAAGCTCGTTTTCTCTTTATTCTTATCTCCAAATTTTAGAAAAAAGTTATTGAAAAATAAAAAGTTATGCATTGTTTAATGGAAAAATTTGTAGAAAAATCGAAATAATTTATCGTGTGAGCAAATTCTGACGACGGCAGATACGCCATTAGAAAGCGCGTTTTCTCTTTATTCATATCTCCAATTTTTAGAAAAAAGTTATTGAAAAATAAAAAGTTATGAATTTTTTTCTTTTCTGGTCTCTTAAATTAGGCATATTTTCATTTGTGAGCAAATTTAAAGCACAGAGTGGTGCTCAAAAAATGCGCAATACTCAAATCTATTTTTCGGGTGAGTTTCAAAAAAAAGTTATTGAAAATAAATGAGAAATTTGAAAAAAACTGAAAAAAACACGCTGTAATGGTATAGTGCTATTTGCAGGGCAACACACAGAACAGCGGAGTGTCGTAGTGTCCACCCCGTGTTGAGATATATGGTCGAGGACTAGAAAACAGAGGGACTAGCTCTCCACATCCTGTGTTTCTAGGCCACCTTTTCGGGCGTCTCGTTAGTTTTTATTTGAGAAAAGCTTTATTCTTGTTTTTAATTAATAAAACTTCCATTTGAATCTTTTCATGAACCTAGTCTAAATAGGTACGATGTAAATATCGATAAAACTATAAAAGTTGTCCAATCCAGTCAAACTTCCTACCAAATCGGAGTGAAGATTGAAATCATTGAGTTTGAATCAACAGAAGCACGTTTTTTTGAATTCATTTTCTAGGATTCACCTTTCGTCTCCAGCATTGCTCTATTCAAATTTGTTTTAATAAATTGCCACTATCCTACATTGAACATCAACATCAAAAGAAGAAACCAGTTACTACCTACCACTAGCACACAGTTTATTTCTATTTCTGTGAAAAGTTCCACAAATATTAAAAAGCATTCGGTTTTTTTCTTCTCGCATGTTTCTTTCCGTACCGCTTTCTCATCCAGACAAGCTTGAGCACATTTATTTGCGTCTCATCGAAGGAAGCAAAATAAAAATGAACAAACAGTTTTCTCGAAACTAACTTGCAAAAGTGAGTTTTTTTAACGTTGACAGAGTGACGAACAATTCAAATATTTTGATAAGAGTTGATATTTGATACGAAAAATAAGACTTTTATTATTATGGAAAAAAAATATTGGAGCACTTAAAAATTATTTTCCGATTCTTAGCCAATTTTTCATAATCCCTCCCATTGATTGCATCTTCAATTTTCTACCTGTTAAACACAACAAATGAAGCAAAAGACTTTTGGAATTTGTCTCCTGAAGACTGGTTTCAGATTTGGATGATGTTATAGAAATTCCTGAAAAGTGTGAATTTCGAATCTTACAAAAAATTTTTTTAAAAAACTGTTAATACCATTTTCAGTTGATGCGAAAATCAAATCTTCTGAAAATGACCTAGCGGTTGGGATACTTTCCAGACGAATGTTTGAAGTTGAAACATCTTCTTGAATAATTTCTCTGACTTGTTTTTCAAAAAGTTGATCCAATTCAATTAGATCAAAAAACAAGTCGTCCAAACTTGACGAGATCTTCGGTGACAATGAATTCTGCACATTTGAAAACTTCTGATTGACCTCTTCTGAAATCATAGCTGGTAGAGAATCAGTCACAACGTCATTAATTGCAGAAGTGTTGTAAGCCTGAAAATAAAATGATTTTTTTAAATTATGAAGTTATGTATTATACCTCCAAATCCCGAGTGTATGTCACAGTATTGTCCATGATTTTGTAAATCGATGAATCTGTGAAAAGAATATTGAAATGAGAGTGGAAAAAGGTAAAAGGATACCAATGGGTTCCTGCGGAATTTTCAAATCGGGATCTGTACAAATCGATTGCAAGTCATAAAAAGTGTCAGAAGAATTGACAGCCTTTCCGGCAGCTTCTCGAGCTGTTGTATTATCATCTGAATCACAGTAATATGATGAATCAGTGACCAATCCATTGTCGTGTTGTTTGATAGCAATGGATTGCACTGAGCGAGATGACAAAGTGGGTAACCATCCACAATAATCATATTGACCATCGAAGTTTGCACAGTCCAGAACCCAATCTAAAATGAAAGAATTTTGATTTTCAAGATAAAGTTCTGAAATCGAATGAAGTGAAGACTTTACGAAGATAATAAATATATAATCTTAGGTTGATTTACACGAAGTCCTTCGCACAAAAAGTAAAGTTAGTAAGTACGCCCGCGGACGCATTTCATAATTAAAATCTCATCACAAATGTTTTTTATCATACTGTATAACTGTAAAGGAGGACTTTATGGAGATAATAAATGTACCTTAAAAGAAAATAGACTTCATTCTCATTCCAAATCTGTTTTTAATATTTTCTAAAACCACCTAGAAGCCGAGAAAATGAGCTTCAAAACAATGGCCTAGAAAAAGTGTCTCGCTGGCCGAACTTTTTTCGTATTGAGTTAATAAATAGTTATGCAGAAGCTTATTTGTCCTTTTCTTTATGTTTTTTCATTTTTTTTTGGATTTTTCATGCCTGCGGACTAGTTTTCGCGAGGCCCCTTTTTCTCGGCCATTGTGTTGAGGTGGGTTTTCTCGGCTTTTAGAAGGTTTTAGAAAATTTAAAAAAACAGATTTGGAATCAGAACGAAGTCTATTTTCATCCCAGACGCATTCATTATGTAAAGTCCTCCTTTAACTCCAAATATTTATGTGCAAAACTATTGAAAAAAAACTCACTTCTTCCCTTGAACAACAATCTAACAACTGACAAGAAATTGGATTCAAATGGTATCACTTTAGCTGCCCGAAACTTTCGATCAGCACCCCAGCGCATACAAATCTCATATTCCGCTTCGAATCTCATTCCACTATGTTTCTCAAAAGGTTTCTTCAAATCATCGTCAATTGCTGTCAAATAACATGTCTCCTTAATATTGTGAAAAGGATTTTCATCATTAGGTGGATAAATTTGCTTCAATTCTTCCTTAAAGTTGTAATCTCCTTGAGCCATTTCATCATTTGTCGGGCATGTTTCAGTGCTATCTAAATTCAAGAAATTGGTTGAAATTACAATAATGTTGATTGTTATACCGTATTCTATTCCGAAATCTGTGACCAAATCCGAGTACGCTATTGAAGTAAGCGATTGATTCCATTTTCTTTGCATTTTGTTTCCTCCGATTTGTACAATAAACTGTACAATAATTTTGCAATTCTTATTTATTTCAAACTAATCTGTTTTTGAAAAAATGATTGTCAGCCAACGTCACGTAATCGGTGTCACGTGAACAATTTTTGCGTTAAATATTGGTATTGTTTTTTTTTGAAGCGAGCTTTATTCTATAGGCAAGTTTTAATTCATAATTCAAGAACGAGATGAAATTCGATATGGTGCCAATTGTTTACTAGTACTTCTTCGTGGTTGGTGCGAACTAACAACAGTAGCTGAAACAGAGTGTGGACGTCTGAAAACAATTAAATTCGCAAATTTTAGCCTGAAAACAAACCTGAAACCAGTTCGAATTTCTCTTCGATAATAAGGTGTGCTCAAAATCATTGTCAATGTGGCAAGTGATGAATGTGTCGAATAGACAACCATCATTGCGTTTGAAAAAAATTGAGAATTTGGTACAAAAATAATGAAAAGAAATACTAGGATAAGCATTGGGATTGTTATGACAATCATAGGCAGGAATGCTTGAGCCATTAGACTAGTTATTGCCATTTTGTGAGCCATGTAGTTTTTTACAGAGATCATTAATTTTTTGGATTGAAGTACCCTGAATAAGTCGATAGAGAAGTAGAGGGTCAGTGTGATCGATATCTGAAAAGAAGTAATTGAGATACAGTTTTTAAAAGAATGTTTCATCTAGGATTAAATGTCACCTCATCTGTTGAAAACAATTCATAAATTTTTGTGGCAAAAAATAATATTCAGTTATTTTCAACTCAAATATTCTTGATCATTGCGTTTTGATGGCTGCTCAACCTCACGGACGCGACTGCCTACAGGGTGGGGAATAAATATAGCGCCGCAACTTTGTATAAACGCTGGCGCCTGCGGAAACGCAGAGATGGCGTACAGTAATATTTTTTTTGTTTATTATTATGTTTTTGACTATTCCACCAAGTTTCAGCCAAATATATCAATTTTAAGGATCATGGTGGCTGTTTCCCTATTCAGATCGGCCATCATCGAATATTCGAGGCAAGGAATGCGTTCTTCTGAGATTGTTCAGGAGCTTGGTGTGGGAAAATTGGTTGTAAATTGGACTCTGAAACGTTTTAAGGACTTCGGAACTTTAAAATAAAAGCAGAGAAGTGGTCGTCCGGTCACTGTAACAACTCCTGATGTCGTCAAAGCGATGAGAGAGAGAATCAGAAGAAATCCGGAAAGAAGCATGAGAAAGATGCCCTCGGAGTTCGGAACGAGTCCGAAATCGATGAGAATTATTGTCAAACAGAAGCTTCACATGCTTGCTTATCGTATGCAAAAAGGAGCGTTCCTGACAAACTGGTACAAGGACCTTCTCAGGATAAAAACGGCTCGTAAACGGCTTGCGCGCCTTCCAAAATCGGCTCGCGCGCCTCTTGCAATCGGCGAGTTGAGGCTCGCGCGCCGATTCAGCCGGCGCGCGAGCCGATAGCGAGCCGCTGCGTCGGCGCGCGAGCCGATAACAAGCCGCATGGAGCGGCGCGCGAGCCGACCCTCGCCGTTTTCTCGAGGCGCGCGAGCCGATTTTGAAAGCGCTTCAGCGGTTCTCGCTCCTGCTCCTCGTTTAGCCTACTGAAAACGGTTTTTGACTTTTTTTAATTCGTTAAATGTTGTAAAAACAATTGTATGAACCAAAAAATTTATTATAATTAAATTAATTCAATGATATCTATCAGATAAACTGTGTTTAAAAACCTAGCTCTGGGGTAGGAATGACAAGGTAGAGGTAGGAAAAAAAACAGAAAAACAATGGCAAATATTACATAATAATTAAGCTTAAAAAATTCTAGACATAGGCACAATTTTACAATTGACATAAAAAACGATTTTACAAGATAAGTGAGCTTGAAAAGCATGAATATTTGATAATTCATTATGAAATTAGAACTGAAATTTCGAATTTAAGTATTCTTTAAAAACATTATTTTTTTAGCGAATTTTCATGCGGTTCCCTATATTTCTCCATAAATTTTAAAACTTGCAGTTTAGTCAAATTTCACTCAGCTTAAGAACGTTATTTAAATTATAGTCGTTTTTGATGAAGAAGCAGCAGCTGTAGACGTAGAAGGAACTGACGGTGGGCGAATTTCTGTTGAGTGATCTTCCTTTTTTTCTTTATAAGATCTCTGAAAAATGTTGTTTCCTTTTGAGAGTTTTCTTTTGTTAAGTTACCTTTCGTCTGTTCCACATTGTACTGTTGCTTCTCGTTTGTTTTGGAATCGTTGTCAGCCAAATTATCATAGTATCTATAAATTAAAATTATATGATCCGCTTTAGTTAAACATTAATCAGACTTACGGAACAAATTACAGCGTTTCTGATTACTTCATTGTCCAAGCCAATTTTTTTGATTGCTGTCGGTGGATTCGTAATCTGAAAAATAGAGTTCACTGATTTTGAAAGAAAAAGGTATCTCACTTTTATTAAATATCAAGTAGAACAAATGATCCATCTTCCTATGTGGAGCTCTACTTTTAATTGAAATTGATGCAATATCTTGAAGTCTGAAACGTAAAAGATATATGTATGTATACTTTTAAAACGGAATGTTGCATAAAATAGGTGTAGATGTTAACGGTTAATATATCGTGAAACTAAGAATGAATGCAAAACACATTTTTTAAAAGTAAATGAAAGCAGTAAATGCAATTTTTCTACGTTTAAAGAATTTTCTCATTGAATTTTATATTCAATTCAGAAGTTTATTAGTGATTTTGAACACGAGCTGAAAAAAAATTATTTTCTAAAAATTAAGTTAAACATTTTTTTAAGTGATCGATATGATTGATATACTATACTTATTAAAAAATTATAGCTGAATATAATAATTAACGATTAAATAGCAAAAAACTAATCCATTTTTTCATTTTGAAGAACAAAAAACAAAAAAAACGCAATAAAAAAAATGTTGCTAAAAATTTCGTTAACTCCGCCCACGCAAGCGTTTCACGCAATTCAGCAATTTTGCGGCGTCAGCTTCAGCTTCCGGCGCGCGAGCCGATTTCGAGCCGAACTTGGGCGCGCGAGCCGTTTCGTAGCCGCGCCGGCGCTGAATCGGCTTGCGAGCCTATAATGCGGCGTGCACGCCGACTACGAGCCGCGGCGGCGCGCGAGCCGATTACACGCCTATATGGAGGCGCGCAAGCCGTTTGACGCCGAAAATGTCCTGAGTTAGTCTGAAAAAAGCTCGAGCTCTCCTTCGCGGCACGCTGCAAGGCACGCACCTAAAGACGCTGTTCACAGATGAGAATTTGTTCACTATTGAAGCCAGCAAAAATAGACAGAACAACAGGATTATTGCTAGGGACTTTGAGACTGTCTGTCAAAGAGGAAAAATTCTCAATAAGACTTCTCATCCGGCCGCAGTAATGGATTTTGTAGGAATTTGTGCCGATGGAAAAACGCCTCTCGTTTTCGTTGATGTCGGAGCGAAAATCAACCATGAATACTACACAAGAAGATTCTTGAGTCCGCAGTATTGCCTTGGTCCAAATTTCACTGCTGAGACCGAGATTGGATCTTCCAGCAAGACGGTGGACCTGCTCAAACCGCCAAAGCAACTCAACAGTGGTGCAAAACCGATTTTTCGGGATAAATCACTTCCGCTAAATGGCCGGCTTCTAGTCCTTATCTCAATCCAATGGATTTTGCAGTGCGGGGATATTTGACCCAGAAGGTTTCCACGAAAAACTATCCAAATTTGGGGGCCCTGAAGACTGCTCTCGAGAAGGCCTGGGAAGATCTTGATGCCAACTACCCCCGTGCCGTCATCGACTCGTATCCGAAGAGACTTCGAGCTGTTATCAAGGCGAAAGGTGGAATATGCGAAAACTGTTAATGCCATTATTTTTGTTATTATTTAATAAAGTTTTTGTTGAATTTGCAGAAAAAAATCTTTTGATTTGAAGTTTTTATACCCTCTCGAGTACGGCGCTATATTTATTCCCCACCCTGTACACTCAGCACACTGGAAAATTTGAAAAATTCATTTCCGGCGAATTTTCCAGTTTGTTGAGTGTCGGCAGTCGCGAGCGTGCGTGCGGAGCGTCTGTGAGGTTGAGCAGCCGTCAAAACGCAATGATCAAGAATATGTGAGTTGACAATACTAGACTTTAGCCAATGATAGCTACATTTTTTCAAATTGAACATAAAACTGGCTCTTTTTTTGCTTTGTTTATTTTTTATATAGCACATTTTCCCTATTTTTCTCTATTTTTCTACTTCATTTATAGTAGAAATGTATTGCTTTCACCCGGTTCCTATCCCATCAAAATCTAGGCCAACCAGAGTAAAACACGTGGAATTTCTTTGCATCATCTAATAAATACTCTGATTTTAAGAAAAATATTTTTGAAAACCTATTATTGGACACTTTCCAACTCCTATTTAACTCATGATTTGTTGGGAAAACGTTTCTAATCTATTCTCAACTCAGAGAACCCTTATGGGAAAATCTCAAAAGTTTATTATATAACATCGAGTCATTGAATTAGTCTACAACTCAAAAAGAGTTTATTGATCATTCTACTTAAGTTTAGAAACCCCTAAAAAATAACATTTTTTTTCAGCTGGTTTGTGTCCAGTTTTCATCGAAAAGATAAACTTCAAAATATCAGTTACCGTATGAATGAAAAATAATAATGTTGTGGTGATTTTCATAATTCCATTGATATTCATATCATAAACATCCACATTAGGAATCGTCAACAAATTCGAAGCTGATGGATAAGTAGTAGTAATCATCGTATAAATTTCAGCTCTCGTTAGGTTAGAAAAATAGAATAGGCTGAATAATAACAAAGCTAGAGAATGATAAAATATCACAAACGAACGGCGAATGTATCGATGAATTTCGATCTACAAAATTATTATGGTAATTTATTGAAACAAAAGTAAATTACCGATCCAATACTAATAATATTTTGATGTTTCGCTGCGAGTGCACAAACGCAAGCCGCCACTTGATAATATAACAGAAAGAAAAATATTCCCTGAAGATCTAAGATCTAGAAGCTTCATTTAACATTTTTTTTACCATTTGAACATGTGAACTGATCCCAAAAAAATACCAAAGCGGTCCATTTGTGTAGCCAGCAATTAGTGGAAAGCAAAGGACTGGTTGCATCAGAAGTGACATTTCAGCATCGGCAATCAGTTGAACAAGCTTAAAGACAGTAGGTTTTTTCATAATTTAGAATTTAATAGTCGATGTCTGAGATTCTCGACATCAGGCCTATTGGCTATGGCACAGTTGCACCAACGTGAAGCTAGGATCTTGATATTTTGCATGGAGGGTACCTAGGCCCCCCTTAGAAAAAAAATACATAATTTATTTGGCCACGCCCCCTTTGACCTAGTGAAAAAAATCCGGGTGGTCCCAAAATCGAAATTTTTAGTTTTAAAGATAAAGTCAAAATCTCTTCGGTAATCGATTACCCGCACATTTTTGAGTATTTTTCATGTTGACACCTAATTTCGATCTTGTCGGCATCATGCCGAAAATTTGATTTTTCTCAAAAAGTGGTCCAAATTTTCCAGTTTTTCCCATTTTTCGATATGATGAAGTACTTGGCCCCGAATGGAAATATGAAAATTTTTAATCCTTATGATGTTTCTCATCAAATTCCGTGTTGATTTAGCAGAATCCCTGTAACCTTTTTGGGGTTTCAGGGCAAAATAGGCGAGATTTTAGCAAAATTCCAAAGGGTCCCCCCTATGGAAAAATTTTGCAAAAACATTTTAAAATTTTAAAATTTGCCAATATTATCAGAGGGACTCTTACTAATAAATATTTAGTGTTTCCCAAAATATGAGCCATCTTGTGGACCTATGGACGATGTAGCAACAGCTCAAATACCTTCAGTCCCCGTACACAGAAAACTGTTGCCTGTATTGGAAATCGCGATATTGAATGGAGGTTCTTTGAGCTGTTGCCACGCGGCCCATAGGTCCACAAGATGGCTCATATTCTGGGAAACACTAAATATTTATTAGTAAGAGTCCCTCTGATAATATGGGGAGATTTTAAAATTTTCGATTTTTTCATCCATGGGGGGGACCCTTTGGAATTTTGCGAAAATCTCGTCTATTTTGCCCTGAAACCCCAAAAAGGTTACAGAGAATCCGCTAAATCGACATGGAATTTGATGACAAACATCACAACGATTAAAAATTTTCATATATCAATTCGGGGCCAAGTACTTCATCATATCGAAAAATGGGAAAAACTGGAAAATTTGGATCATTTTTTCAGAAAAATAAAAATTTCGATATGATGCCGACGAGCTGGAAATTAGGTGTCAACATGAAAAATACTCAGAAATGTGCGGGTAATCCATTCCCGAAGAGATTTTGACTTTATCTTTAAAAATAAAAAGTTCGATTTAGGGACCACCCGGATTTTTTTCACTAGGTCAAAGGGGGCGTGGCCAAATAAATTATGTATTTTTTTTCTAAGGGGGGCCTAGGTACCCTCCATGCAAAATATCAAGATCCTAGCTTCACGTTGGTGCAACTGTGCCACAGTATGTTCGACTTTCTGAGACATCGACTCTTAATTTATGGCTGGCCACATTTTAATGGTTCGTGCCAAATTGGTCAATTCCAGCGTTTGTTCCGTTCAATATATTTTATGTGAATAAACTGTATTGTTTTCATAAAATTACGATTGAAATTTTCTAACTGTTCATGATTTTTTAAAATCTAATCCAAAAATCAAATAAATCTCTACAACAATGTACTTTGTGTCTACATGTAACAAGTTCTGAAAAAAATTATCAAAGTCTCATTTAATCCGGTTCGTTAGACGGACAGCTTGAATAGGAAATAAATGAAAGAGCTTTTAACGATGAAGCAGTTTCGCAGTACAATTGCAGCACACCGCAAACCTGCATGTCAGACTTTTAAAATTTTCGAGCGCAGTGTTATTTAGAGATTGGTGTGCAGAAGTGTACTGCTGCCTAAACTCTCAGAGTACTGCAGCCTAAAAACTTTTTTTATGCTTAATTTTTTGTTATTCTCATCGCTTTTGGACATGACATTTTAGAACATGGGATCATGTTTCTAAACATGTAAAATTACCAAAATGGATACAATAGGATTGTGATTTTTTCAAAATTTCTAAAATGAATATTCCCTCAAACTTCTACCTGCAAATTCAACGAATACAACTTGAACCCCCATTGCATTTTTTGATTCCTGACAACCAATACAATACCCATCAAGTTTAAAACAATTGAAAACGAGCCATGAATACGATAGTAATGTAACAAGGAAGAAGGCACATTTGTATCGATTATCACATCTTGCGTCATTATAAAAACGCTGAAAATTGGACAAAAAATAAATGGGCATTTGGTCAGCATTATTAAAGCGAGAAATTAGATTTCTAGCTCAGGGAACAAAGAACAATGAGCAATGAAACTAACAAGACTTATAAAAAAGTGAAAAAATGAACACCGTTTCACAGAGACCAGCATGAATAATCTCGAAAATATTTCCGTCAAAACTCCGGGGTTTTTTGTCGAAAAAGCGGCTACACCGAACTGTGATCTACTCAAAAATTATCACCTGCTTTGTTAATAATAATCGACGTGAGATTTATTCGTTTTTCTTAAGTCCGAGAATATCTAAACTTTTGATTCTCAAAATTATGAAATAGTAGCTATAAAATGAGCATGGTTTTTTAGGAGGTGTTTCAATAAGAAAGGTTGAAAAACAAAAATAATGGTTGCAAACGAAGACCAATTTTAGAAAAAAAAACGTTCAAGCCTTATTCGCAATAATTGCATCTGAGCTCAAGATTATCATCATTCTTCTCCGCCCATTCGAATTTTGAGAGAAAAATTGGCAATCAAGTTCGTGGGAATTTCCCATTGGGCACTAGAGTTTTAAAGATTTCTTGCAAATTATGAAGAATGAAAAAAATACTTTTCCAAATAAGTGATGTTTTTTAAATTTTGCTAAACTTTTTAAAAATCTACGGAATCCGAAACAGTCAAAAATATAATAATAATAATCTTAAGTCTATTTTTAAAGTCGATTTCTTCGCAAAAAAAGTAACGTCTTCAACTGATAGTGAGTAGTACGCCCGTCTCCTAATGTTCAAAATCTCATCACAAATCTTTTTCTCATACTTTGAAGGAGGGATTTACGGATATAATAAATGTACCTTAAATGAAAATAGACTTCATTCTCATTCCTAATCTGTTTTTAAAATTTTCTAAAACCACCTAGAAACCGAGAAAACACGCCTCAAAACAATGGCCTAGAAAAAGTGACCACCGGCGAAAACTAGTCCGCTATGAGCTTTTTTCGTGTTTCGTTAATAAATATTTATGCAGAATGCTTATATTAGTCCTTTTTTATGTTTTTTTTTCATTTTAATTTATGTTTTTTTTTTCATTTTTTTGGATTTTTCACGACTGCGGACTAGTTTTCGCCGGTGGCCACTTTTTCTAGGCCATTGTTTTGAAGCTCATTTTCTCGGCTTCTAGGTGGTTTTAGAAAATTTTAAAAACAGATTTGGAATGAGGATGAAGTCTATTTTCATCCCAGATGCATTCATTAGCTCCGCAAAACCCTCCTTTAAAGTTGTTACAGACAGGGGGAGTACAACTAGTATTGTAGAATTTAAACAAGAGAATAAATCTGTGAACAAACAAGAAGAAATGAAAACTATCATTTTATCCAGCAAAAATCAAATAAAATGATGTGATCAATTATGGATTGTATTCGATTGGGAGGTTCTTTCTGCGGACCATTCCATCTCCTTGGAACCATTCACGGCGGAATTGTTTGGCAGCACCATCTGGGGTGTTGGTCCATTCGATTGTGATACGATCGTTGTTGGTATCCTGAAAAAACACAATTTTGAAATTGAATTTCGAAAATTGAAGTGTACTTCTTGTCCAAAAGCGAAGGCGTCGCATGACACAGCAAGAAGCACAGCTTCCTTTGGGTCGAGGACTCCGCATGGTGGTTCAACTCCAAGTCTCTTCATGTTGGTGGTCTTGATTCCAAATCCGATACGACGAGCAGATGAGTTGATCACTTTGATGTGATAAGTATGCTTGTCATCATACGGAGCGTTGAAGACGATCTTCGCATTTGGTTGGGTTTGGATATCACCTGGTGGGACTGATTGAGCCATGACTGGTTCGATGAATTATTGTCCAATTGATGTCACTTTTTATACTATTTTTTGCCACATTTCAAACCCTTATCTCACGTTTATATCTTGCCTTTTATATTTACTCTCTAAATTTCAAATACTTTTAAAAATATTTTTTTTGAAAAAAAAATAAACACTGTAATTTGTTCAGTATAACTTTAAAGTTGTTAAAGACAGTGTGTCAGTTAATTTGACACTGCCTGATTTAAATTTCAAAAATTAGAGCTTTCTCTCATTAGTATAATGCAATTTATACGAAATCACACCGATAAATACACGCCTCATTGCAGCGGTCCAAAGTTCCGCAAAATCAAAATTTGAATGCGCGCCGGATCGTGGAGTTGGCGCGAAACACAATTATTTGAATGTGGCTACATACATATTGGTATTGTTCTTTAGACCACCTGAGCTCCCATTCGAATTTTTATTTTTCGCCTTGGATTTGGATCGTCTTAACTGACAAGCTGCCTTTAAATGAAAGTTGCGGAAGTGCCCAAAATTTGGCTTTGATGTCATGAATTTACAAACAAGCTGATTTATGTGTATTTTCATTAATGAGGACAATGAAGGAAATATTTTATAATAACAATGAGTTTTTTCAAAACAGCAAATATATTTGAACATAATTATGTATTAGAAGTTATAACTTGAGACTGGATATTGTTCACTTGTGGTACTATACTTGATTTGCTCAGCCGAAATCCTTTCATTATGAATCGTCGGTAATGTGGTGTGCTTATAATCATGATCAATGTTGAAAGTGTTGAATGAGTTGAGTATACAGCCAACATTAGGTTTGAAAGTTCTGAAAGAAGTACATTTTGGTTTTTCCATTGATTATAGATCAAGGAAACACCCTCGAATTAAAACATTTCGTATTTATGTCAGATCGTTTCGTATTTTCCCAGATGTTTTCTGTGAATAATTGCAAAAACGATGTAGTGAAAAAAAGGTGTTGGAAGTTTCAACAGCTAAAAATAGTCCATGTTGGGAAAAATATCCCAAAGAATTTATTAAAAATTTTTCTTCTTCAAAAGTTTACAAATCAACCAGTTTTTAGAAAGTGTTTCATTATTGAAAGTGTTGAGAAATCGGGGAAATTTATAAAAAAACATGCCCTTATATTGTTTCCTTTATCATAAGTTTTACAACTAAGCCATTATGGGACTCTTAAAGCCGATGTACCATTTGATTTTAATTTTAATTTCAGTTTTCAATCAATAGTTCATTGCAACCAAAATTAGTTTTTTAGAAATTAAAATTTGTATAAAGCCTACTTATACATTTCAATTTATATTAACTACTTAGTTAACTATTTCTCTCGATTCCCTTTATTTTCATTAGTTGCGAACTTCAGTTATTCTGAATCAGAATTTCTATTGAGCTTCGACTCACTTTGTGTTCCAGGAACCGTCACGACAAACAAATAATTCAACACAATAAATGGACCAATTAATACAATTAATGGCAAAACAGCTTGAGCCATTAAACTTGTTATTGCAATCCGATGGGCTGTATAATTTTTTGTAGATATTAGCTTCCTCTTTTCTCGCAAGTTTCTGAACAAATCAACAGAGAAATAAAATGAAATCACTATCGACAACTGAAAATGTTAGGAGGTTTTAGTTTGGAATCTCAAAAAAGGATTTTACAATTAAGATTAAATTCATAAAAACCACCACAAAAATGATAAATGAGTTTGTACCAACATCGTACATGGCCAGGTTAGGAATGGATAGAACAGCAAATGACGATGGAAATTTCAGCGCTATTAATTGTTCAATTTCAGAACGATATAAATTCGAGAAATAAAATAATATGAATATTAAAATAGCTAGTGAATGATATATCACAATAAACGATCGAAACAAGTATGGATGGATTTCAATCTGAAAAAATAGCTCAACAGGCATATTCACTTGATCAGAGCTCACAGTTCCAATGCTCGCAATAATCTGATGTTTTGCAATTATTGCACTAACAATTGCTGCGATTTGAAAGTATATAAAACACATGAAAAAACACTGAAAATCTTTAAAATCGAGAAAATTTTATTGTAAATTTCTGACCAATTGAATATGTGTACTTATACCAAATATATGATATAAAGGCCCGTTTGAGTAAACTGCAAAAATTGGAAATAATAGTGATGGTTGCATTAGAAGAGATAGTAGAGCATCGGAAAAAATTGAAATTATCTGAAAACAAAGGGTTTTATAACACTTGAATTTGCTAAACTCTATACAACATATCTCCGGGAAAGCAATGCACCGGAACATTCCCATTTTGTCCGTAGACAAGTCCCGGACCGGAGGATCGGTCGATTTTCATTTTTTTTATTTTTAGATCAAATAAAGCCGCCAACAAAAAAATGCGTAACATTACTGGAAAATTAGATGGAGCTTCAAAATTTCACTTCGGAGTTCAGAGCTAGCTTTCATTTCCAGTGAATTTTTTGAAAATCGGACATGTTTGAGCAAAACTGTAAATGTCCGGGACTGTCCGGGGCTTTTCCACGGGCAAAATGGGAATGTTCCGGTGCATTGCTTTCCCTGAGTAAGTCCAAGTTACCTGCATATTGATCAAAAAATATTTATACATCTTAACAAGTCGAAAATTTTTAAAAATCAACAATAACCCAATAATATTGATGATCAAAGCAATTGTTCCATGAATTCGAAAAAATGTCAGAAATTTCCATTGTGGTTCGATGTCAACTTTGATATCAGCATAAGTGTTCACCATTGCTTTAAAAAAAAGGTAAATGAATTTGTTATTGCAAAAAATGTGCAAAAAAGCGTTGGCGTTTACAATTTTAAACACAGAAAATTAGGTTTATTCAAGGACCGGGCAGTCTTTTTTAAATATATTCTTCGGATTAGTTTTATTTCTATTCAAAATTTTTTACGTGACTTACAAGCAAAAAACAAAAACTATAAACCATGAAAATAGAATTTTCTTTGGAAAAATAATTTCAAAAAATCAGCTGTATAGCATAAATTACCTAGTTTTTGTGGAGATATAATATAAATAAATAGTTATGACCTGCTTGATTTGTTAAATTATATTTTGGGGTTTTATTAATGTACGAACGTTCAAAAGTTGAAGTTCCGAGCTTTTCTAAGAGTTCAAGGTTGATTATATAATAAATAAATATTTTCGAAGCATAAATCATAAAACTATTCCATTAGATATGATAATATTCATAATAGAAGTAAAATTGGAATTTTATAAGATTAATAAGATTTTACTTAAAACTCCTGACTTTTATTTGAAAGAAAGAATTAAGATTTAGTTGGAAAAAAACAATAGAATGTCTAGGCTAGAAAAGTATTAGAAGTCTGACTTTATTAAATAAGGTCAATTTGATTTCACTTCTCCAAAAAAAAATCTAAAGACAAAAGCATTAGCATTCTCTTGAATTCGGTACTTTAAAGAATTGTTTAGTTTTCTTTTTTTTATTTTAAAGTGGAAGTAATATAACAATATAGGATTATAATAAGTCGATGTGAGGAATGTTCGACCTGAGTTGGAAAATTAGCAAAATCGTCATTAAAAATTGAATTTTTCCAGGACTTTGCTCTCACAAAATATGCCGAAAAAGTGATCACTGCAATTCGGTTCTCGTCCAACTTAAAATTGTTGATTCGAGTGGATCAAATTAGCATTAAACTATTTTTTTAGGTTTCTTAGTGTGATAACTTAGCGATAAAGAAAAATAATAAAATTCGGTCTGTGGATTTTTTAAAAAAGGTAGTCAGCTTCAAGTTTTGTAGTACTTGAAAAATTGTAGTAATATTGAAGGAATGTGAAAATGAGTCATTGAATATCAAAGAACAAACTCGATACTTTATTTTCAGATCAATGGACAAATTGAAAATACACAGGAAAAATACTTATTTTTGTGCGAAGACGCCATAAGGAAGTTTTTCAGATACAGTCACCAATTTTTTGTTGGTTTTTTGGAGATGAAATTAGAACCCTTTAGTTTAAAAAAAATGATAAAACTGAAATTGTATATATAATTTAAAACAAAAAACGAGCAGCTTAAGCTTTGATTATGAACAAATTCGTAAACATATCCTAAATATCTGAAATTATAATTAATTTTTTTCTAAGAATTATTTTCAGGAGTTATTATTCATAACTTGGAAATAATGGAAGAAGGAAAGCTTTATAGACTTATTTACATTTTACGAATTCGAAAATTCTGTATACAATGTGGCTGACTTTTATTGACAATAGATTCGCCTGACATAGGGTTTACATCTTCTGGACCATAGTTTACCAAGAAGATCTGATGGAAAAAACACTCTACAACGTGATTTCAGTGCTGGGTCAAAAGTTCTTCAAAAATCAGCAGGAATTGAGAACTATTAATTCGACCGTGGATTCTTTCACCGAGAATGAAATTCCTGACATTTTCTGAAACTAATCGAATTCCTTACAAAGTTTTATTTTTTGTCATTCAGCTTCATTATCTTCCTCAAAAGGATTTTTTGATATCCTCTCCTGTATACAGGTCTCAATTGTACGAAACAACCGGGTTTCAAAATCTAGATTTCATCAAAAGAACACTTGTTCCGAATCCAAAATGTCGGAAATGAATCATTGAAATATTTGCCCATCAAGATGGCTCAAATTTTCATGTTCAAAAATCAAACGAAAATATTATAGAAAGATGTGAGAGGAGAGCCCATGTGGGCGGTCAACTGCTGTTTTTGTTGTTCGTGAAGAGGGCAAAATGAAAGAAAGTGTAAAATTTGCTGTAATAATATGTTAAATGTAAGGGAGTTATTCATTACGTAGTTATTGGTGAGCAGCGAGTTTGCTCTCTTTCTTGCTCTAATTTTATTATGCGTTTTGTGGCTGGCGGGGCATCGAAAGTTTATTTATTTTTCGACGATTTTTGATTAAGCATTTCATTATTTCAGTTTTAAATTTGCAAATTTGAAGTTCTTGAAGATATCGTCGCTTCGCAATATCCTCTATCTTCTTCGCATTTTTAAACTTGTGAATATACAAAAATTTTATTCAAATTTTGATTCATGGTTAAATTTCGACCTGTCATTTTTGAGAAAAGTTATAACTCTATATGGATATATTTTTAATTTAAATTCTAATTCTAAAACAATTTTCGTTGTCTATCACGAAACTCCTATAATTCATTGGAGTCAAAATTTGAGCAAAAATTTTTATTATGAATACATTTTCAGATGTTTCAGGTTATTGTTTGAGGGCTCCAGAATTCTCCTATTTATAACTCAGGGAATTTTTCGCGGATCCATCACTTTCTATGCGCGGATCCGCCATTTCAACTAGTTACTATTGAAATGGCGGATCCGCGCACTGGTTTTTGCCTTTCCGTGCAGTGACCGCCCCCAGATCCGCCACTTTTATATGCTTAGATCCGCGAAAAATTCCCTGAGAGAGTTAATCTGAAAAGCTACTGTAGCAACAAACCGATTCCAAACGCGCTCTACTGACAAACCTCGATTTTTTAGGGTGTTCCGGTGCACGGACCAAAAAATTTTTTTTTCATAATTGGTCCAATAGATACCAAAAATGCATTTATGACTCAAAAATAATATTTTCAATACGTACGGACACGTACAAGGCAATACAAACTTGCGAAAACAGTGGTGCGCGTTTGGAATCGAGTTGAACGAACAGTACGTTAAAATTGTTTATATAAAAACAACTAGAATAATACAAAGTCTATAAAATACTTACTGTTTAAAAAATAAAATTTAAAGACACGATGTCTTCAAATAAGTTGTTTGGTCATATGAAAATTAACAGAAATTCCAAATTTAGAACGTTCTTAAAATTTCAAATTAGCTTTTATAGCTTTTTTGGATCACGAAAAATGAAAATATATAATTATATACCGCTTCTCTGACCTCTAAAACGAAAACCGTATTTATCATCTGTTTTTAAAATGTCGTCGAATATTTTAAATGTTTTTATATTTAAGAATAAGAACATCTGAAAATAAAATTTCCCATATCACTTGTTTTATTGTTCCTTTTTTCCACATTTCAAAAATCATAAAACTCCGAAAAAATGAGCTGAAAACAGCTGTTGTTTGTTGGTCTCATTCCTTTTTTTTCTTCCGAAAAAAAATTATATCATCGAACACATGTTTATTTTCCACATCCTTCATGTATCCAACTCTTCAAATTTCAGATAAACCTTCAAAATGTCCGACATTGCTGCCGCTTTTGCTCAACACGAGATCACTCCAAATATTATTCCAAATCCACCAAAACAAAAGTTTCATGTAAGCATTATTTGAAAATATTGTTTCATTGAAAAAATATGGGTTTTCAGTTAACATGGGACGGAATCCAAGTTGAACCAGGAATGACTTTGCAAGTGAGAAATTTGAAGAATGCTCCAAGATGGGCTCTTCCAGGTGCTGATCCAGAGAGCACTTATTCTGTTTTGATGATTGGTAAATTCCAAACTTTCCAAAAAAAAGAGCAAGTAACTTTTTTTTAGATCCAGACAATTTGTCCCGAAAGAACCCATCAGTTGCTGAATGGCTTCATTGGTTGGTTTGCAATATTCCAGCCAGTAACATTATTGATGGAATTAATGGAGGTAAATCATTAACTATGAGATAAAAAAAGGGTGTACGCTTACAATTAGTCCACGCTTCGTTATTGTCATCTCAAATATTCGTGATCATTGCGTTTTGAGGGCTGTCCAACCTCACGGACGCTCCGTACGCACGCACGCGTCTGCCGACACTCAACAGACTGGAAAATTAGCGGGAAAATGAATTTTCAAATTTTCCAGTGCGTTTAGTGTCGGCAGCTGCGTGCGTCCGTGCGGAGCGTTAGTGAGGTTGGGAAAAAAGACCCTCAAAACGCAATGATCAAGAAAAATTGAGTTGACAATAGTTTTATCATATTCTAAGTTGTTATTGATTTTGACTAAGAAACCCAAAATTTAAAAATAAAGCATAAAATAGCCGTATTTAAAAATTTAAGGGCAACATCAAATGGCGTATGGAAGTCCAGCTCCAGGCCCACGTACTGATCTTCATCGTTATGTCATTTTGATCTGGGAACACCAAGGAAGACGTATCAATGTACCAAAACCAAGCTCGCGTGCAAAGTTCAATGTCAAGCAATTCATTGAGAAACATAAACTTGGTATCGCTTTCTTATTTTCATTATTGTTCACATTTGACATTTTTCAGGAGATCCAATCGCCGGAAACTTCTTCCTCGCTCAACACGAGTAAAACCAAAGTAATAGACCCTTTATTTACATTGTAATAATCACATTTTTATGTAAAGCCTTCATTGCTCATTTTTGCACTCTTTTTCATATCCCGTTTCCTCTAGTTCCGCATTCTCTTTTCCTATACAATTTGCTGATGTTTTCATTTCTGATATGTACCTCTGTAATAAGCACATTTTCGAGTATAAAATTATATGGAAAACTTGCATTAATGGAATTTTTCGCATGTTTCGCCACATATCTGACAAATGGTCGTAGATCGCCAAGGTTTGCGACATGAAGAGAGGCATAGTATTCAGCCCGAGTTTCAACAGGAAGTATGACCTGTGAAAATAAAAGATGTTGAACCGAAAAAATTCAGAAAAAAAAGTACCGGTGGAAACCCGCTTCTCATCATTATCAAGTTGAGCAATAACCTGGCTGTTCGTCCATTTCCATCTGTGAAAGGATGTACAAGCACCTGAAAAATGTAGGATCCGTTTATTAATTAAAACTACTTAAAATTGAAGTTAAAGGTGGAAGTATACACAAAAATGTCGCCTTATTAACAACAAATAATCTAAAAGCAAGTTTTTTAAAAATTAAATTTGCTAAATCTGCTGTTATCAACAAAAAAAATCTTCAGCTCAAAAATGTGTCCCACATACCAACTTATAATGTGCAATTGCAGCTTTCTCAATAGGATCCATTCTATTCGTATTCTCATCATTCAACCAAGCCGCCAATTCCACCATCTGATCAAAAACATATTCAGGTGCAATTGGTGTAAATTTCCCAACATAAACTTGACTGTTTCTCAATTTTCCCGCTTCAATCGGATCCGCATTTCCAAGAACTCTTTTATGCATTTCAAGTATATCGTCAACTGTTATCATATCATGTTCTCTTGATAATAATGAACTGTTCAAAAACCGAAGTGCTGCATCCATTCCAATAACTTCATTGTGTTCCCTAATACTTTTCCCCGGTACCACCATCCCAGATTCCAAAATTGCTCGCGTTTGCCCCAAATCTAGTGTATTTCCCTCTATTGCTACGGTATGATAGACGTAGAGAAAATAAGTTTCTCTCATCATTTTTCGAAGAGCTGTAGTGTGTTGAAGATGCGCGAATTCGTCTCTTAAATCGTGAACACTTTTAAGCAATTTTCGATCGATTGCTCGAACTATTGGAGACGTTTTTGCTCTCAGTCTGAAAATTGAAAGATAATAAACCAAATTCTTTCAAAATCGACTCACTCAACAGCTTCTGTATGTTTTGGATCAAAAGCTAAAGCCTTGACATAGCACTGATCAGCTTCAACCATTTCATTGTTCAATTCTTGAACCTGCCCCATTTCAATCAATATATCCGGATTATTTGGAGCAAGTGCGATTGCATGTTTAATAATTGTCATCGCCCTTTCAACATTTCCGTCTTTTCTCGATTTCCTAGCCGCTCTCGCAGCCGCTAATGCTTCTTTGATTTTTGCCGGATCATTTTTATCAACTTCTACCGGAACTGCTGTATAAACTTCTTGAACATTCCATCTAGTTTCATAAATTGGATCCACTAGGAACGTTGGTTTTCGAATTGCTGGCGCATTTTCAGCTGTTTCTTGACTACTAATCAATCCTCCAACATTTCCATGATAAGTTACCACTTTCCTACGATGAAATGTACCTGAAAACTAGATTTTATAAAGATTTCGATGAATAACTAACTTTTAAATATATGTTCAATATGCGAAGATATAATCGGCAGAAGGAAATGGCATAATATTGAAACAAAAAGGCATATGAAAATTACAGTTCTTAATGAATATGATGAAGAAGCAGGACTTTCTCGAACAGCTGGAAGATGAACGTTGGATTTTGTTTTTGAATAATGAAAATAAACCTTTTATAGATAGTAAAATTGTCAATTTTGACTAAAAATTTGTAAAACGTTGCACGATGTGAATATTGGTATGAAAATTAGAAATTTTCGACTTTATATTTTATTTTTTTCTCGTTAATATATTTCTTTTGGAAATTTTTGTTAGATTAGAACATTTTCTTACTATCGAAAATAATTTAATGAATTGTTTTTTTCTTACAATTCAAAAGCCTTACTTCTCAACTTGGACGGTCTTCTTACTCTGCCCTCTAAATTGTTGTAGTCCTCAGATGAAGATTGAGTCCTCCTCCGGGAAGACATGACATGTTTTTATACCTTTTCTAGAGTAATTACATTATTAATTCTTACTCGTTAATAGCCAATATAAATAGGATTGCAATACCTTTTTCTATCAGAAAAAAAGATCAATAGAATGTAAAACAGTTCATAACTTAAAATACACTATAATAACATGCGATTTTTTCCTAAAAAGGCAACAAGGGATTGAAAAAAAAACCAGTTTCAAAGTAACTCTTGATAATACACCGAAATCATTGAAGTAAAATAATTAATAACCTATAAGTACACGGAATATAAATAAATAAAATTCAAAAAAATAATGTGATGAAAAAATGACAAATTTATTCGATTTTCATTTGCTGACGATACTCGTATTCGTAATAATGGATGAGAGCCTGAAGTGTTGATTATAAAAAACATTTAGAATTTTAAAAAATCACATTTGAATCAAATTCTGAAACTACATCCGATTCCACCCATTCAGCAACATCATGATCTAAATACTTTATTAGAACGTATTCGACATTATCTTGGCGGCCCCTATGTAAAATTCTTGAAATCTGTAATACTTAAATTTTAAGAATTGTTAAATCAATATTTCAAATGTACCTTTAAACCACGTTCTAAACCTGAAGCAGCATAAAATTCACCATGTTCATCTTCTACTTGTACAACATTCTCTTCTTGTGATTGTTGCTGCACATTATAATCATTTACAGGAATTTCGTCCAACATTCCATCTATTGAAAATGCCGGAGAATCTGACGATCGCTCACTATCTGTATAATAAATTCGACATCATTATTAATTTTTAAAATCAATTATTGGACTAACCTTCTCGCGAACGTTCACGTTTCCTCTTTCGAATAGTAACATTAATTGGGTTTTCATGAAGAGCCGGACTTGCCGTTCCAAGCCGTGAGGGAGCTCTCGACGAGGCCCTAGAAGGGACTCTAGAAGGGGCTCTAGAAGGGGCTCTAGAAGGAGCTCTAGAAGACGCGCGCGAACCAATGGGTGTTTTTTCTTTCGATTCTGCTCTTTTTGAAGTAGTCCCACCGTTTCCTCGTTCAACTGATGACCTTTTTGGAGTGTTTGAACTATTCGAACCAGGTTTTTTTATTCTACCAGGTAGAGGTGGTGGTATCAACTACAAAATTGAATATATTTCAAGCAAAGTGTGCTATCTCACTTTTTTTGGTAAGTTGCTTCGTCTGCAGGACATTTTCCGCATTAAAATTAAGAATTTATTGTTACAAATAATTTTTAAGATCATCACATTTTTGAGTTTTCATTCTCGGCCACGTTTTTTTTTTCATTCTCGGTCACGTTTTTTTATTGGTTACGTTTTTACGTGAAATTTTTAATCATAATTTCCTCAAAAATATTTTACAAATAAAAAATAAACTCACTTTACATCGAATTTTTATTGGAGAAATTTGAGCCTGAAATTTCAAATTTACAATAAGTCCATTTTCAAAATTTCACCTTTTCTTTCACAGATTTCGCGTTGCTAGTGGACGGTGAATGTTCATGTCTTGGTGTTGATGTTCGGGAACGTTCTTTAGACGATTCGTTACCCTTTTTGACCTGAAATTTTAAATTCGAGTGAAATTCAACACATGTGAAACAAACCGACAGTCTCGATCTTCCATCTTCAAATCTGCTCTGGTATTTCAACTTCTAAAAACATATGTTTAAAAGAGAAACTTCTTATCAAAGTGAATATATACCTGTTTGCTCCGAGATCTTTCACTACTACCACCTTCTTCGCCGGAATCAGAAGACTTCTTTTTTTGATTCTCCCAGTAACGTGCAATGAGATCGGGTGAGTCCTGAAAATTAAAAAAGTAGAATAATTTTTTAAATCTTGACTTACCATATCAGTTTCAGGTGTCCATGAATTGTCAGAATGGTCATAACCTACCCATTTTACTAAAAAGTGAAATATTCCGTTCACACGCCTATGATTCATAATATCTTCGACCTGAAACGAAGTTCTTTTTCCCTTAAAAAAAATAAAAAAGTACAAACCTCAAAACAACGCTCTGGAGTAAGCTCTTTTTGTGGCATAATTATTCAAGTTCGTCCTGAAAAAATTAAAATATTGATTTTTCAAATTATTATGAGAAATTCACTGACAAAAAAATTAATATAAAAGGAAGATTGTAAATGTGTATCCGTGATTAAGATTTATTTATCGCTTCTAATTCGTAGTATACATTATTAATAAATGAATAATTATTCATTTTAAGCTTATAAGATTATTATTATTTCTTTGGTTTTTTGCGGTTGACTAATTAAAGGAGCATTGCTTGATATGTTAATTAGAGTCTCGCAACGAAAATTATACATACTGTATGTACATTTTGTATCGATCGCTGATTTTAAATTTTTTTCAGAATTGCCGGATTCTGTTGAAATTCTAAAAAAAAATATTCCGGTTTTCAAAGAATTGTTAGGTTTTTTAGTCCAGGAGTCTTGTCGCGTAGCGGGTTCTTTCATAAACAATTTACTTCTGGTTCTTTTATAAACAATTTATTTTTAAAAAATAAAATTCAAAAAAAACTAACTTTGTTTGGGTCGAAGTTTCTAATAATAATTTCGTAATCGCATTTCAATTCATCAAGTGCATTATTTTTCATTAAATAATATATTAAAAATTCATAGCATTCAGTTGCTCATTGCCTTTTTCTCTCTGGTCTCTCAACGCTGGAACCTGCGAATCAAACTAAACTACGGTAGTCATAAGGAGAGACTCGCACTCACATTTCGGCCCTTTCTTTTTCTCCTCTCAAACGGCATCACATGACGCGCGCGTTACTCGACTCTTACTCTCGTGGTCATGTGTTCTCCCTATAGATTTTCGCTTTTTTTTGCGTCCTTCGTTTTTCACCTGACATTTTTGCGAATAAAACAGTTTTTAGTGGTAAAACTTTCTATTTTTTTCTCACATTTCTCTAAGGCTTTGATAACTATATATAAATTTAAGTTTTCAGATCGGGAAAAGATCTCATAAGTAGACGGCGAGGTTTTTGAGTTGATTTTATGCTCGCCACACTTCAAAATTATTCGCAATCAATCATGATGTCGAATGGAGGTAATTTTAGAATATAATTTGACGTTATCAATAATTTTTCAATTTCTAGCCGGATCCGTCATCTCCGGGATCGTTCCATCGTTCAAGGAAAGAAGACCATTTCGTAAGTTTTGGTTTTGATGATTGTAATGTTGCTGGAAGTAGTCGACTTCAAACATTTCCTGATCTGATATTTTTTCCGTTTTCAAGTTATGAGAGAAAAGTGATTAGAATTCCCTAAGAAATTAATATAAGAACTTCCTAAAAGGTAATAGACCACCCCTATCCACATTTCAAGTTACAAATCTTTCAATTAAAAGAAATATTTCGAAATATTCTGACTGTTTCAACCTAAAAAAAAAAGAAATTCAATCTATCAAGTAGCAGAGGTCATAACAGCTTCATTTTTCTTTTCATGGTCAGAGACACAGAGACCTCCATAATGTCTGTCTGCCATTGCATGTGAAAATCAGCTGATCAATTTAGACGCTCCGTGCTTGGAACATAGTTGCGTAATGCTTTTAACAATTACCAATCGATCACAAAAAAATACCCATTATTGAAAATTTGAGTATTTTTTGGTTTTGAGATCGAATAAATGCTTGCACTTTTAAAGGACACATGACGATGGAAGTTCAGTAGTGTTAAACGTTGATCATTGTTCATTTCGTATCGAAAGATTATAAATGTCGAAAAAAAGCAGATCCTAGAGTTCAATCCGCAAAAAGTGCAAATTTGCAACTTTAACCTTGAATTTCTTCAATAAAGAACTGATTAAATTTTGTCGATGTTATTTACAGCACTTGGAATGAAAACAACAACTTTTGTAGTTCGTAGTGATAGGGCCTGGCCAAGTGTTCGTTTTGATATTATCAAGCTAATTTTTTGGGTCGCTCTGCACCATCTAAACGTCGAACGCAACGCGTTCAAATTCAAATTTCCCAATTAGTCCCACGCGTTGCGGTTGCGTCCCCTTTGATGTTATCAGTGAAACAGACGAAAATAAGCGGCCAGAAATTTTAGCAGCACAAAAGAACGCATTTTCCGTAACTCCGAAAAATTGTGAAGTAGAATCTTTTTCAATGTAACCATAGGTGGGATTAGGTAATTTCGAAATCTCAAAGTTAAGCTCGTTACAAAAAATAATTTTTTAAGGTTAAGGCGACTACAAACCGTAAAAAGCATCAAAAACGCTGAAAAAACACTTAAAAACGAATATCCGAAAGTGCGTCAAGGCAAACGTCTATTTTTAGATACTCATTAAAAAAGTTAAGGTCGTTACACCTTGTTAAGTGAAAAAAAAAGTTAAACTCGTTACTAGGCTAAAGCCGCGGTATCCCACCTATGAATGGTGAATTTTATTTCTCGTATTGCTTCAGGCTATACGTTCCCACGGTTTACCAAATTTTACGTGGTCGATCCTTTTCTAAAATAGCCAAAATTCATCAAAATTGGCCGTATTGTTGGAAAATTCCAATTCGACAAAGTTTGTAATATTTTTTTTACCTGCGGCAGTTTGAGACGGCTTTCATTAATACGATTAAATGTTCCAATCGATTTGAAATAAAATTAAAATATCGGAAAGGAATTGTAAAATGATTTAAAAAATCCGGGAGACGTGACATTCTTTGAAAACTAATTAGTTTTTTCTTATTTTGAAACATTTTCAGATGAACGCCAAAGAGATGTCGAAGAAATCCGTCGCCAACAACCAAACAAAGTTCCAGTCATCATAGAGCGCTTCGACAGCGAAAGAAGTCTTCCATTAATGGATCGCTGCAAATTTCTGGTGCCTGATCATATAACTGTGGCCGAACTCATGTCCATAGTTAGAAGACGTTTGCAATTGCACCCACAACAAGCATTTTTCCTTCTCGTCAATGAGAGATCGATGGTTTCAAATTCTATGAACATGCATCAATTGTATCAGCAAGAGAAAGATGCTGATGGTTTTGTATATATTGTCTACACTTCACAACCAGCTTTTGGATAACTCCTACTACTTTTTTTTCACATTACTCATAATTCAACAATAATGTAAATTTCAATAACTTGTAAATACAAAAAAACCCATTTGTAAATTTGTGTTAAACGCTGAAAATCCCTAGCATTTTTTCTCAGGACGATCCGAAAAATACTAGTTGAGTAACGCCTTCCTGACCATTGTTCTACCCCACTTTTTTTTTTGAAACGAAATTTCAAGTTCGCTTACATTTTTGTTGTTTTCCTTTCCAAGCCATTGTAGTCCGCTTTTTGTTTTTATAATCAATTTGAAATTTTGAACAAAACGCCCTTTTTTTCTCCGATTCTAAATCTTTCAAAAATTATGGTACGTCTTAAAAGCCCATAGAGATTTTTGAAAACTGCCCTGTTTCTTTATAATTACATCGCTGTTTCCTTTTAATGTACAGTGTCTGTAATTCTTCTCTGCTGTGGACCTTTTTGACAACCCGAAAATGTTATTTTTCTTTCATGTGTTCTTTTTTTTGAATAAATAAAAAAAAATAATGGAAACGTCACACAGAGATCACGTTTTTTTAGGAAATTGGGAAATTTAAACAATATTTCAAAAAAAGATTATTCTTCAGCAGTGGCAAATGGATTTTCGATTTGTTCCATTCCGTCGACTGGGCTGACAACCGTGACAGCGGTTCCGCGAGCAACGAGAAGTCCGAGTGTCCTGAAAAATCAGTTTTTGAGGTATTTAATTCGAAGGATTTTCAAATTTTTACCGTGTTTCTTCTCCAACGACGTTTGGATTTTCGGGATCTCTCAAATATTCCACGCAATTGTCCAGGACTAGGTTAAGAAGCTGGTCGTAGCCTTTTAATACACCACTTGCTGAAAATTTCAGTTTATCGAAAAATAGAAAGACTGGTGCGTTAAGTGAATTCGAGGATTAGTTAATTTTTAATTACCTGAACAAAAATGTAGCGAAGGAAAAATGGAAACTACTCAAAATCTTATTCAGATGAAGAAACTGTTGAAAATCTACAAATTGACAAATAGTTAACAAATTCATAAGCTCAGTACTAATGGGTTTGTGATTTAATAACAAATTATTGTTATACGAATGATATTAGGTATCGTTGTCACTTCATACATGTATAGTCCAGGATTGGCGCATGTGAGCTGCGTAATTTTCTATCAGACTTTTAGGACTAATTTTTATATTGATTTTTTTTCTGAGTTTATTTGATTTATTACAGAAAACGTTAATGTTTCATTTAATATAAATCTAATTAGAAATTCGGACAATAACGAGTCTAGTTATATTATAATTTGTGAATTTATTCGTTCTACTAAATTTAGCTAAACACATAGGGAAACTAATTTAAAATGGAAATATACCTTCACGACCGCCTTGAAACTTGACACGGATTTTCTTGTCGATGAATCTAGACAAATCGACGACGGACTCTTTCTTTTTGCGCTGTCCTTCTTCCTTCTAGAAGTAAATTTTTTTAAATTTTAGATTATTTTATAATTTTGTCTTACCGACATGTTTGTTCTTTGTTTATGAGTTTAGATGACCTGAAAATGAATAAAATGTTACGAGATAGATTTATTTTTTCGGTGAATAGAAGTATTTACGGGGAAAAAATGAAAAACAAAAAAAAAACAGAAATTTCGAATTTAATTCACATTATGAACACGCAGAACACGCCATGTTCAATTGACACTGACGCAGTTTTTTCAACAGCGCACCACAAACGCGTCAGTGTATTTTTTGAGTTTTTTTCTTTGTTCTGAATAAATATCGAGTTCTATCCGTTCGTCTATCATTTCGCAACACTATTTACAAAACACCAGCTCGGTTTTTGCAGGGAATTATTGATTAGTGAAAGAGCATAAAACTGACGACGGATATTTTGAAAATCCAACTAGGAAATGTCATTTGAAGTCGGTGCTCGGGTCGAGACAGGTAACACTTAACAAAAGAAACGAATATCCATTTAAAATTAATTTATAATTTAAGCATCTACCGGACCAGGAGTTGTCGCTTTTTCCGGTACGACAAAATTCGCAGACGGTGAATGGATTGGGATAATACTCGATGAACCGAAAGGTAGAAACAATGGGTCGGTTCAAGGTGTAGAATATTTTCAATGTGAACCAAATTTTGGACTTTTTGTCAGGCCATCACAGGTATATTTTATAACACCATTAAATTAAAAAAAAAAAAGAAAAATTCAGATAACATTAGAAGGTGCCGAAAAACCATCGAAAACCATTGCTGTGAAAAAGAATTCATCGATGTTGAAAGCGCCAACAAGTGGGCTTCGTAAAGATTCGAATGCTATGACTTCATCGACGGGCTCGAAACCTTCACCAGGGGTAATTCATTATTTTAGTGTATGTTCTTCACCAAAACATCTTAATTTCAGTCAACACCTGGAATTTCACCCGCAGTTTCAACAGAACGTCTATCTTCTCGTCAAAGTGGAATGGGCCCAAGATCAATGTCAAAATTAGCAGATCCATCAGATGTAAGTATTTCAAATACAATTGGTTGAACTTTTTCACATTATTTCAATGTTAAAAATTAAAATTAAGCGTAAAAAATCAATTGCGGCGACGCCTCAAAAGGCTCGTTCACCAATTCCACCAAACTCAACGGTAAACTATTTACAGAAAATGAATGTATTTTTTTTTGCTTTTGTTAATTGAAATGCTACTATTTATTACCCCTGAAAAATTTTATTCGTTCAATTAAAAAATCTAATACTTCCCATTACTGTCCTTTTTTTGTCATGCAAAACATCCTAATTTAGAGATATAGATGTATACTTTTTGAAAATAGTTGTCCATTTTCAGTTCAGAATGAATCGTGACGCTTCGAATCTTTCTCAATCTTCTGTTGCTTCGTCTCGTGCTAGTGTATCCGCTTTTAAACCAAGAGTTCGTTGCTTCTTTGTTTTGTATGAATTTTTAATGCACAATGAAACATTTAGCAGTCCATTGCTCCACCGGATTCAAGAAGACAATCGTTGGCACCTCCGAAGAAACAGAGTACAACTGCTGGTATATATTTATGACAATGAGCATGTTTTAAATAAATACCTTATTTTCCAGCACCTGCCAAACCAAGCGCTCCAGCAGCTCCAAAACCTAAACCAGAACAATTGGAACCGGCTGATCTTCCACCGCCAACAATGACTGCATCTGGAACTGAATTACCGAATGAAAGTGTTCTTTCAAAAGCAAAGAAAATTGATGATGTGAGTTTTTGTTTTCGAAAAATGAACCTTGATGTAAAAGTTTTATTAAAAGGACACTGAGAAATAAAATAATAAATAGATTTTTTAAAAATTCAATAAATGAAAAAAACAACAATTTTATTCAGTCTATTCAATATTTTCAGACCGGTCCAGCTGCTCCAATGTCTCCTATTACAACAACTGCCGCGACTCGTCCAAGAACCACAAGCATCAGTTCTACTCCAGCAGCCAGTGCTGATAATTCAACAGAATTGGAATATCTCAGACTGCAGGTCAAGGATTTGACAACGAAATTAGAAAATACGCGAGCGAAGAGGAAAGAAGATCATGTGAAACTGTTGGAGTTTGAAAGGATTTCGATTGAGCATCGAACACTACAAGAGGTTAAAAGTCGAATGAACGATCGTGTTGTCGAGTTGGAAAAGCAATTATTGGAAGAACGGAAAGCGACTGAGGATTTGAAAGCTTGGCATGAGAATAATAAAGATACAATTAGTGAGCATCAGGAGATGATGGAAATGGCAACGATTGAAAAAGAATTAGCGGAAGAACGAGCGGATTCATTACAAAATGAAGTGTTGGGACTGAACGAGAAAATTGAGGCAATGGAATGCGAGTTGGAAATTTTGAAAGAGGAAATGGCGAGCGGTGGTGGAGCTGCACCAACTGGAAACACCGTACAAATGAAACAGATCGAGCAACAGAATGAAAAGTTGAAGGAAGCACTTATCAAGTTAGTTTTTGGAGTTTTACGGAGAATTTCGTAATATTGTCTAAAGTCGGCTTTTGTGAAAAATGAAATATACAAGATGATATATTTCTCAAAAAACTTCAATTTTATAAATTCTCGAATTATGTTTAAATGGCTTACATCTTTCAGGCTCCGCGACCTCAATGCCCAAGCTACTTTGGACCGTCAAAAAGCTGTGGACGAAGCAGAAAAATTGAGGAATGAAAATGCCGAACTTGTCCTTGTTGCTGAAGCTTTGAAGAGACAAGCAGAGCTTGCAGAGTCAAAAATCGCTGGTTTTCAGGAACAGGTATGCGAAGAATCTATTTTGGAACGGAAGGAACTAGTTTTTTAAAATTATGTAAATCACCTAAACTTGAAGTTTTGGGACTCTAACGTTTTGAAGGTTTGCTTTCAGATAGAATTTACACAATTATGGGAAGAGGTAGATTTTTTAATTGTAGTGTAGTTTTAGTGATTTGGTTAAATTTCAAAAAAAAAGAAACTTTCAAGAAAAATTGTAAATGTGCATCATCTATCCCTGTTAAATATTCAATAAAATCACCAGATTTGTTTCCTAAAGTTATCAGATATTGATTAATTCCAGATTGATGCAGCAATGGGTGCAGAAGAAATGGTTACACAATTGACGAACAAAAATTTTGATATGGAGGAACAAATTAGGTATTTAATTGAAATGGAAATTTTAAAATGAGATGAAATGTTTTTAGTAAACTTATGGAAACCATTGAAGATCTGGAAGAAGCTCGTGACTTGGATGAACAATTGATGGAGGTTCAAAAGCAACAGGATAAGGACTTAATGAAAGAAATTGAGGAAACGAAAATTCATATTCATGAGGTTTTGAATTGAGAAATTAAGAATTAAAAAAAAAGCATCACTTTTAGCTGAACGGACGTATTCGTGACGAACAGAAGCATGCATTAGAATTGTCACAAACAATTTTGAAGTTCAGAGAAAGAATGGCTAGTTTGAATTCACAGATTCAAGATCAAAAGGATCAGGTATTCCGTTTTTTCTTAATTTTTATTGTTCCAACAAAAACCAATTTTTTAAGATTTTGAGTTACGAAGAAGAGTTGAATTCATTCCGTTCGGATGACATTGACAAGGCTACAATGGTCAGTCAATTGCAGATTTCGGCGAATAAAAACTTTGCAGAGGTATTGAATTCTCCAAGATTGCTTTGACGTGTCTTTTTTCACAGGTTGTCGAACGCCAAGTGAATGCGATTGAATTGGAATACTTAAGAAGACAAGCTGGATATTTGAAAGCGTTCCTTCCTGATAATTTTGCCAAAATTGGTGGAGAAAATGATTCGATTATGATGGTTGTGATGTTCCCGAGACTGGCGGCCAAAGCGAAACTTTTGGCGAAATTGGCAGCGAGTTGTGTAAGTTTTTCATTTCACGAAAAAATATGCAAGTTCTTATTTATTTTCAGTATGCTCAAGTTCCTGGTGGAATGAGGCGGGAACATGTGACGAAATCTCACAAAGCCGAACAATGGACGCATGTTGCAAGAGTTTCATACATTGCACAAGCATTGTCGGCAGTTTTGGGACAATTTGAAAGCGCAGTGAATGTGATAAATGGAGAAGCGTTGATGAAATTGACGGAAATGTATGGTGAAATGTCGATTCATGAGAAATCTGTTGATCAGTATTTGGAATTGTTGAAAACGTCAAGATTTGATGAGAACACGTCGCTGGAAAACTTTGAAAAACCTTTGATTTATTTCCAGGTTTGGATTTTTAATAATTCATAAATAAATTTTTAAAAATTTCAGAACATTGCTTCTTTGCATATAAGTCCGGATGAATTCAATGCTGCCCAATGGGTTTTGTCGATTTGCAATACGCTGACTTCTGGAATCGCATATTGTCGTGTCAATATTCAACGGCTCACTTTCTTCCTTCAGGTAATCTTAGAATTTTATTTTGTAAACTTTATAAAAATTTTTTAATTTTCTCGTGTTACAGGAACAAATTACATCTGGAGAAATTGTGAATTTGATTCAATCGCTGAATGATGAACTGGCGGCTTGTGAAAGTGTTGTTCTAAAAGCCCAAAAACTAGTTCCATCGATTTCAGCGGATAATAAGAAGATTTTGCAATTGGAATCAGAGGTATCAGCCTTTTTTAAATATTAACTTTGAATTTTTGTTTGTTTTCAGTTCACCGAAGAACTCATAAACGCAGTTGCACAATTGGATAGATTTGCATCGGTTCTGAGAGAAACTTGTTCTACTGGAGCACTTCAAATTGGTGGAATATCAGAGAACGAAGGATTTGATGATAAGAGAATGAAAGAATTGATTCATGGAATTGTTGTCAAATATAATGGTTGGATTGCAATTGATAATGCATATGATCCGATTAGGTAATCCAAGTGATATGGTTTTGAAAATAAATAAATTCAGGAAGATCATGTTATCATTGCGCGACAGTTTAGAGAAGGTTCACTCATCTCTGGAATCTGGAAGATTGGAGAAGAATGCGCCGGAAAAGAAGAAGTTCCCACCGCTTTTGGACAGAGCACACAGTCGAAAACAAGCGGCGTCCGAAGCTGAAGGACTGAGATGGCAGATGGAAAAGAAGGATAATGAAATGTTGGAATTGAGGAAACAGATTAAAGCCAGAATTGAAGATATTTCGAATTATAAGGTAAATAGTGAAATCTTTAAAATCTGAAAATTTTCGTTTTCTGTTTCAGTTGAGACTAGATATGGCAGAATCACGAATCAGTTCATCAGACAAGGCGGAAGGTGATAAGGTGAAACATATGGAAGAGAAAATCAATCAATTGGTTGCCGATCACAAGAGGAAACAAATGTATTTATTACTGTTGTTTATAAAAATACTGTAAAACGAAGAAATTTTCAGAGAATACGATGAAACCATTGAAGCATTCCAACGAGAAATGCGAGAGGTTGAAGCGGAAAATACGGAGTTGAAACAAAGGGCTATTAAAATTAACAAAGAAGCATTATGGAAATCTGTTAATTCGTTTGAAAGCAGAACGAATGGATCAGCAATACAGGCAAGTAATGTAATGGTGAATGATGATGGATCAGCGACAAGAGGAGAAGTTGTATTTTTGGAACATCAATTGAATAGGCAGATGGATGCTCGGAAACGCGCTGAATTGGAAGTTCGAAAGCTTAAGGTAGAGTCTTATTTATTTTTGATATAGTTGAAGAATCAACGCGTTTATTTAGGGAGAACTCGCACAAACGGGATCGAAGCGGTTCTCAGCAGTGCCTGGACTCATTTCAGGACCGATTACGCTCGAATCACAGTCGAAGAATGATCAATTGCTGAAATTGATTGATAATTTGCATGAAGAGTCGTTGAGATTGAGAAGGGTGAGTGGTTTAGACAAAAATTGAATAATTTTTTAATAAAACTAATTTTTTGCAGGAAGAAAACAAACATCTCTTCTACGTACCATCAAGCAAGAAGAACTCTATCGAAAAAACGAACAATGAAATCGAAGAGTTTGAGATGAATCGCGAGAACTTCTACGATCGATTGAACAGCGTGAACCGACAGCTGAAACGTGCGTGGTTCGATGCATGGGAAGAGGAATATCCATTTGATGTCACTGTTCCGGAATTGGTTTGTTATTTATGGTTTTTAAAATTGGCAATAAAATTTTTTTTAGATCGACACTGACGAAAACTTCCAAGAAATCTGTAACAACTGGGGAATTGTATGGTGAAATTGTTCTAATATGTGTGTTATTTATTCATAATTTTAGATATGATGTTTTTTTTTTCTGAGACGGGTTCTCGCTTTTATTTGAGTGCTCATCAAGTTTAGCTAATATTTATTGAATATTATATCCATTTCTGTGGCTTCCTCTTTCGTGTAAAAATGACATATTTCTTTAAATATATTTATTTGCTTTAAAATATCGAGTTTTGCGTCAAAAAGAGAAAAAAAATTTCAAGAAGATACAGCTTTTTTAAGAACAAAACTTCTTCGGGTATTTGGATACCCGAGACGAGATTCATCAAGAGAGAGAGAGAGAGAGAGACAGAAAGAAAGAGACAGATATTCAGACCAAGGAAATGAACAAAGTCAGAAGAATGCACAATTTAGAAAGCAACCAGGGAGAAGAAGAAAAAACAATACACAGGAACGGTATCGTTATTAAAGTTTTAATATTAAAGAATTAGATTAAACCGTTGTTATTGTATTTCCAACGGGTGACAAGAATACAGGGAACAAGATAAAATAAAACATGGTTTTTTAAAACGATGATGTACTATCAGATGAGGATGGAGATCCGGTTGAACCGGCCGAAGCAGCTACACATCTGCCACAGAAGAAGTTGTTCCGCTGGATTACATCTGAAAACAAATGATTATTAATACTGTAGAAACAAGGGGTGTTAGGCCAGGTGACAATGTTAAACAAGGAAAATGTTAGGCCAGGTGGCACCTTTTTCTAGGCCATTGTTTTGAAGCTCAATTTCTCGGCTTCTAGGTGGTTTTAGAAAAGTTTAAAAACAGATTTGGAATGAGGATGAAGTCTATTTTCATCCCAGATGCATTCATTAGCTCCGTAAAGCTCTCCTTTAAAGACTTCTTTTTGATACTGTAGAAGAAAACTGATTAAAAACGTGTTCTACTGACAAACCTCGATTTTTTGGCGCACGTACAAAAAACATAATTGTTCATAATTGCTCCAATAGATACCAAAAATGCATTTATAACTCAAAAATAATATTTTCAATACGTACGGGAACAGAAAAGGCAATACAAGCTTGCGAAAACAGTGGTGCGCGTTTGGAATCGAATTGAACGAACAGTAATTCGGTGTATTTTTTCTCAATTGTAAATACTTAAAATGAGCATACGCGCTTAATCCACGCTTAAAAAAATAAGTAAGCCTTGGGTTGCGCTCATTTTTTCCAATATCGACTATCGCTCTTTCTAATCAGCTTAACTCAAATTTTGTCCGTAAATTAGTTTTAGTCCTTACCAATGTTTTATATCTACTATTTTTTATTGTTTTCATGGATCGCGCCACAAATTCAGAAGTGAATAATTCGTACATTTACCTCTTAAAATGTCTTAAATATGATAGTGTTTTTTTTAATTTTTACTTAGCGTCGGCTCTGCGAGCTTTTTAATAGGAAACATTTCATTATTTGTAAAATAACACATATTATTGTCATATTTTCAGAAACCTGCCCTTTTTTAGGAATATCAAAATTCTCATAAAACTTACCAGCACAAACTCCAACACAATCATAATGATACCATCCATCACATCCATCACATTGTACCCAATCAGATTCCGGAAAATGACAGTTTTCACTTTCACACGATTCACCATTCGATCGTCTTTTCGACTTTCTACAATTTATTAATCCCTTTTTAAATATTCTCTCTTCACAACATACTTGGCAATTTCTTTCCCAATATTTACTGTCGAATTTCGTTTTCCACTTCGTTTCGGTGCATGTGAACTCGTACTTGTAACCGCAACAAACAACTCATATTTTGGTGTGAAAGGTGACGCTCGATCACGTAATAAACGGAATGAACTGGAAAATATGCAATATGTGCGAATTAATTTTTAAAAAAAGCAATATTACATTAATTGTTTTTCAATAAAATCCCCATAGACTTTTCTAATAATTTCATTTGCTTTCGGAAGAGCATTGGTGTTTAAAACTTCGCAGGATAAGAATCGAATCAATGCCTTCTTGCATCCATCCACATTTTCACAATTATCATCTAAGCACGTTGACATCTCCGCATAGATTTCTCTGGAGATGTTTATTAGTCGACGTACAAGATTGTGCTGAAATTCGTTCATTTCAAGGGGTAGATGAAAAAAAGACCAACTTACCTCATAGAAATTACCCAGCGCTGTTTTACATATCGTCAGAAGATCGTCGAGTATTGGCCGTTTTCCTTTCAAACATCGAACACATAAAAATGTACCTTCTGGTAAATTGTTCAAAAACGGAGTGTATTCACAACATTGCACTGAAAAAATGATATTTGTCAATTTGACATATTTCTTCTGTATTTTCATAAAATCTTCAGATCTTACCGTGATAGTTTGCGCGACACAAAATGCAGCAAATTACTGGTTCTGTTTCTGGTATTTTTTCCGTTCCAAGACAAGAACATGCAGAAATTCCACGTGAAGTGTTAGCAATTTGAAGTTTGTCTAAAAAATAATAGTTTATCTTTCAAATTTCATCATTGTATTGATTCAAACTTATCATACCAATTCTTTCCACTTGTTCTGACCTTTCCGCCTCTTGATGACACATCATTTCGCTAATTGTTGAAAACTCTGACAATTTCTCCCATTCATCTGCTTTGATTTCTTTTTCCGTGTATAAGCTAATCGAATTATTTTCACCGTTTATAAGGTTCACAACATCTTCTCGTTCCGAAATGATCTGAAACAACATTTTAAAAATTAAATTTCTCGATCATCAAGACATACCTCATACAAATTATAATAACAATTCGGCGGTTTGAACAACTTCACAAGCTTATCAATAAAATTTTCAACTTTCAATTTCATCTCCAACAAATGCTTATGCTCATCAGAATTTCGAATAACTCTTGATTGTTGACAAAGTGTACAAATATCTGAAGCATCACTTGATTTCAATTCAGCTTCCGATAAGCTATTCAAACGATCCGACAGATTCAAATTGGTTGAATCTTTTCCCATGATTTTGTTTGTGAAATTTATAATTTCATAAACATTGACAATTTCATCTCGTAAACTATCAATATCTGAAAATTATTATATTTTTTGAATATATGAAAAATTGAGCTCTTACTATGCTCTGAGAGCCAATCTGATTCACGAACAGTTTCCCAAACTTCGATGATTTTCGATATTTCTGGTTGTTCGAGATATTTTCCAGCCTGAGAGAAAAAAAAGAAATTAACTATGTTATACAACAAGCCAATAAAACTTACAATATTATCATGTTCAATCGCATTATTCAATATTTTTTGCAATTTCTTAACCTTTTCACTATTCTTCATCAAATAATTTCCTTCGCGGACCAAACCCTTCACTTCCTCCACTTTTCTTCTTTCTTTTTCATAAAAATCATCTTCCATTTCCATATTAGCAGTTGGTTTCCATTTAAGCAATTCTGATGCTTTTTCAATCCATTGTTGAGATTTAATGATCTAAAAACATTTTTTTCAGAATTTCTATTATTTCTAAGAATATTTCCAAACCTTATTCAATTGCTCCAATTCTTCCAATTTTATATCGAATTCTTCACCTTCTTTTGCCAATTCAACTAATTTTTCCAATTTCTCTTCTTCATTTTCATCGCACTTCTCATTTTCCGCTTCAACCGCTTCCTTGGCCCTTTCTACCCATTCTTCAACTCTTTCCACAAGTTCCTATAATTTTTCAAATTGATTTCAATGCCCAAATGACTATTTCAAACCTCAAGCTTTTCAATATACTCCCCGAGTTCACATGTCATCATTTTCATATCTTCTATCAAATTTCGTACTCCTTCCAAATCTAAACGAGGATCTGCACGTTGTTTTCGAGTTCGCTCTCTAAAATTGAACTTCATTTCCTCTTTGATGATCTTTGGAAAATAAATACCTCGTTTTAACTTTTCCATTCAACAAAACCTTCGCCTTCTCAATCGCATTCTTCGTTTGTTGCCTAATTGAAATCAATTTTGCCATTTGACCAGAAGTCGGAAATCTGTTCTGCTTCGCCACATCAACCAAATCTTCAATTTGTTTTAATTCTGAAAATAGTGTTAATTAATGCAAGATCGAGAAATTACGCAAAAACCTGGTTTATCGCCATCGTGAAGTAAGAGATTCGAGTTTGCTTGCCATGAATAATACTCATTTGTTCGATTTTCAAGTTGTTCGACCATTGGCACAAAATCTTCCAATTTGAAACGGATTCTAAAAGAAAACAATTTAAAACGAAGATTTTCTATGGCTTATTGTAAAACTTACAAAAGCGTGCATTTCGCATATGAGCATTCTTTGCAGAGATGATCGGTATGTTCCAAACATGTGAGGTTCCTATGAGCACATGTTAATCCCGACACATAAATCGCGGTTCGGCAGAATCTGGAAAACGAAGCATATTTCCGAATTAAAAGAATATATCTTTGATATAGCCATAACGTGTATTCTAAATTAATTTGGGCAAAATGACGAACTCGTCTTGGTTGACCCTTGGTAAGTTAGCACAAATTGATAAAAATGATTTATTCCAACGTTTCGGCACTAAAGGCCATCATCAGGGAACAGGTTAATTGCCTCAAACGTTGGAATAAATCATTTTTATCAATTTGTGCTAACTTACCAAGGGTCTACCAAGACGAGTTCGTCATTTTTCCCAATTACTTACAATGCACAAGAAATCACTCATCAACTCACCTTATCTAAATTAATTTATTTATGAAACTTTTTTTTGCTTTAATTTAGAAATATCGCCGTTTTTATTGTTCACAGCACTAACCTGCAAACCCTTCGATCCTCGTTCCATTCCTCAAATTGACTAACTTTCTGCTTCACACCTTCACTCAACAACGAAGCTCTCAAAACCTGCTCTCTTTTCTGAATTTCTAACAATTCATCCAATACGGCAACGCTCATCGAGATCCCCAACTTCAACTTCTCGTTAACCATTCTTAGAACAAGTTCATCATGTGCGAATACACATGTTCGTCGAGCTTTTCCGTAGTCTTGCATACACAAACGTCCTTTATTAAGCTGTAACAAAACATTGTTCAGGAAATTATGTGTTTTTCTAATAATTATTACCCAATCAACTGGTGCAAAATTAACAGCTTCTGCCATATTCAAACCCTCATTGTATCCAGCATGATATGCACGCGGGAATGTGATGACAAATTCACCAGCATTCTGATGAACCTAAAATAACCATGAAATCTTTACTTAAGAGAAATATATGAATATATGAAACGAACCGTATAAACTGGGACACCCATCGATCTCAAAAGTGCTGGATTTGCTGCAGTATTCATATGATGAAAAATATCTCTCATCCGACTCGTTAATCCAGGAGCTAATGATCTAACAGCATTCTCAAACTTTTCCGCATCATCTCCACTAATTCCATACCAGATTTTTCGTTCACCCCAATGATTATAATTGACACTATACGTCCAATGATCTTCCGTATGCCAACAAAACGTACTAAAACACATTCCAACATAGATCCATGGAATCATCATTCCCGAAATATCATGATCAAAATGCGATAAAACCGATTCTTTAAGAACCGGCATGTTGTTCAAATTCCATGGATGATTTGCATAATGTTGTCGTGATTTTGCATCCGTTCCCGTATATTTTTCATCCTTTTTCGGAAATCCACTTCCACATTCACTTGTTATCAAATCTGCACCGTATCGAACTTTTACTGACCCGCTTGACGAAATGATATTCTTCCAATATTCTGCTTCTACGTCTTCACATTTTACTTTCTGAAAAAGGACTTGTTTCAGGTTTTAAGGACTTGTTTCAGGTTTTTTTAATACCTTAGGGTCTGAAACATCGAAATATTGACGTTTAAAGTTATTGGCATAATCGGAAAATGAATTCAAGTCTGGTAAGTCATGATCTTCATAAAAACCCCAATTCAACCCGATTTTCGAATCCTCAGCTTCGATACATTTTGGACATTTCCATTCACCCTAAATCATTAATATTTTATTATTAAAATGGGAAAAACCTAAGAATACCTCTGGAACTTGTTCCAACGGTGGATCACAACAATAAGTATGGCGACCATTGTTACAATCTTCCATATCACAAAGAATCAATTTGTCTTCATCCATTCCGCCATCACATGTAATACAAAAAACTGTATCCATTGGATCATCATCGTGTTTTTTTGGTTTCACTGAAAATACTGTTTAACTTTCATAGGGATCTCTCAATCACGTTTATAGATATTACGATTGATAGCCCGAAACGTTGGAATAAAGTATATTCATCAATTTGTGCCAATTTTACCAAGGATATACCAAGACGAGTTTGTCAATTTGCCGAAATTTTAATTTTTGAAACAATTTACCCATCAATTCTTATTTAGGTGTTCAAAACTTAAAAAGTGCCACAACATGAGATAATAAAATTATCATTTCTTTCAATGGTTTCAAAAACAAAGAATTCAAATTCAAAACTCTTACATTTCTTTTTTCCCATGTTTTTCTGTTTCCTCAATCCACCGGCCATCATTCTTGACTGCTTCTTTTTCGGTGACTTCTTCTGAGTTTCCCCGTTCTCCAAATCATCTTCATTTTTCTGAACATGATTTCCATGATTGTGTTGATAACTGAAACTCTTTTTTTTTTTAATTTTCCAAATTTAACTCCTGAAAGCTCACTCATGTTGTTCCATTTCATCATCACTTTCATCTTCATTCCCTTCATTTGTCTCTTTCAAATTTCTTACAAATGGTTCGATAAATGTATTATATTGATTTTTCAAAAGTTTGACAAATTTCGCTGGAATTCCCTTTGCTGCTTTTGTTGGTGGAATCATCTCCTTCGCCACCATATCCCACTTATTTTCATCATTTACATATTCACAACCACCTAGTTTTTGAACAATTCGATGTAAACGATGGAGATCAATCAGACGACCATCTGAATCTGCTGGCAATTCGAAAGCAACTCCACTCATTTTGTTATAATTGATGACTCGTTCCACAAAAGTCTGAAATTTCAAAAAAATGACAAAGGCATAAATTAATAGTTAATTCTCACATGTTTCTCCTTGACAATCGCTTCAACTTCGTTCAATTTCTGAGTTCTCGTTTTTACCAGGAACGTACTTTTATCAATTGCAAATGGTGGCTTGAAACATGGTGGTGGGATAATTTTGACGACTCCGTACTTTTCAGCTTCATCTTTAATCTTTGCTACATATTCAATTGGATCGGCGAATTCTTCAGCGGTCGGCGTATAAACAGGAGCGAATGGAGGACGAACAAAATTCTGAAAATTTAAATTTCTTTTATCTGAAATTCACGTATGTATGTCATTTGAGGGCTTGAAATCGAGACCCGTTGAACTGAAATACAGTCAACGATATTTGATCATCAAATTCTGGCATTACTTTCAAAATATCACGTACCGTATAGAAATGATCATACATTTCCATTTTCGTTGTTGGTGCAGCTTGTGATTTTGAACATTTTTTCGAGGTTTTGCTCGAATTGCACGCGGCAGATGTAGAGGCTGTCACTTCTGATCGTCTACCTCGCATTGTTTTTCCGAACAGAAAGAGATTCGTTAAAGCACTATCATTGAAAGGTAATCCCAAACGAAGGTTGTTCCTGGAAGGTTATCACTTTATTTTTTTTTTTAGACATATCGGTTTTAATGCAACGTGTGTGGTCAGATGATAAGAAGTATTTATATAATTGATAAATCAGAGTAACGAACGAAAAAACACAAAAAATTATGAAATTCGATAGTATCACAAAATTGTTAGTGATAAAAATGGAACAATAATATTTAGGACTCATTCCCTATAATGATTTACTAAAAAAAAGTGGTAGTAAAAAAACAAGTTGGAGCAAGTGCGCCCCACTCCAAAATCTATCATTTCCTCTTTGCTATTTTTTCTCCAGTCGCCTTGGGTCTTTTCGTCCACCGCAATCTTTTGGTTTGGTTTTTCTGCGTCTATCACAATCTAATGTGTTTTTTTCATTAATTTTACTCTTCTTCCTCTTGCCTTTTGCTGTGTATAACATGCTGCGCATACTATTTAGTAGTTATTCTTTTTTTTAGAATACGTGAATTTTTGCACTTCAAACCACCTTCTAGAGAAAAATACATGGAACAGAGATATTGAGAGGGGAAATGAGAGATGCTCACAAGCAATTTTTTTGAAAGAATTTGAGCTACCATTTTAATGAAATAAAGCTCAAAATGTAGGTTTTGAGTACATTTATAGACCAATTTTTTAAAACCTTATTAGGGGCTCAAAAAATCAGAAAATGTTCAGAAATCGGAATAAATGAAATGGCAAGAAATATATTTTAGTAAAACTAAAGGTAATAAACGAGAATGTGAATCACTACAAACGAAGAACTAATCAATTAATGTACGGGAAACAATGAAAAGCATGATTATGATTATTTGGGACAATTTCGTTTTATAAATCTGAGGATTTGAAAACTATAACAAAATTGTGAAATAAACAAAATAATGAAAATGTTTTCAGACTGATAAAAAATAGAAAATTTTAAAAAATTATTTAAAATGTTCATGAGAAAAACATTATTATCGTGGGAAAGCATTTTTTTGGAAATCATTGTTTGCAGAATAAAGAGAATTTACCGAGTCGTCATTCAACATTGAAAGTGTAATTATCACTGAGAAAATCACCCAAAAAAACAAAACCAAACAATTTATAAAAGGAAAACAAATGTTCCGTTTGAAGTTCACGAAGAATGGTGGACTAGAAAACGTTCGGAAACTCGGCCACAGAAATTTGCGGTTTTTCAAATTTGAATTTTTCGTAAAGTAGTTCTAGTACGTTTTAAATGAATGTCATTTGTTTTATTCGAATTAAACATAGGTTACCTGATTACCACTTCTTCGGCTCCTAGCAACCTAGCATTTGGAAATTTGTTTTTTTTTTAATAAACACCGCCCCGTGACGACAAAATGATTATTAGGAACTTTATTGCAACCCGAAGGAAAAAATGAATAAAATCCTGGACAAAAATATTCTTGAAATGAAAATCGTTTTATTTTCACAAAAAATTGAGGTTTTTAAAAATATTTTTTGGCGAAAAAATAAAGCAAAAATATATATTTACAATTAAGCCATTTGAGCCAATATTTTCTCATCAATTAAAGGCTTGACATCAACACTGAAAACTGAAGGTATTTTCTTATTCGCTTCTCTGAATTTGAAAAGTTCGTGAATGTAGAGGGTAACAAAGAGAAGTGCAGCTGAGAGAACGGCAAATGTTGGGTAACCTGGTAGAAAAAATCAGATTCTGCTTGATCAGTATAAAATCAGATTCTGCTTGATCAGTAAAATACCTGTAGATGCACACATGCTCGCAAGAGCTGTCATGAAGATTGCAAACCATGCTGTTGGATTGATCACAGACAGTGGAATAGAGATGATTTCAATGAGAAATATGATGTTTGATTGCTCTGAAAGCATTCTATTTTTCATGTCTTCGAGAGAAGCTGCTGCAACATTTTTTCAGTACTTTTTCGTATTATTGTAGTGTTAATTGTTCGAATTTTTCAAGTGGAAACCAAATTTTAAACATTAACAAAATAAAGTCAGTATTTTAAAATCGTCTCTCAGTTTTTAGTGGAATTTCTCTCAATTTAAATTTAATATTTTCCAACAATGTTTTGAGTACTCCAAGGAGGGCTTTACGGAGATAATAAATGTACCTTAAATGAAAATGGACTTCATTCTCATTTCAAATCTGTTTTTAAAATTTTCTAAAACCACCTAGAAGCCGAGAAAATAAGCTTCAAAACAATGGCCTAGAAAAAGGGACCACCTGGCCGAACTTTTTCCTATGAGCTTTTTTCGTGTTTCGTTAATAAGTAGTTATGCAGAATGCTTCTTTTAGTCTTTTTTTCAATTTTTTTTGGATTTTTCATGCCTGCGGACTAGTTTTCGCCGGTGGAACCTTATTCTAGGCCATTGTTTTGAAGCTCATTTTCTCGGCTTCTATGTGGTTTTAGGAAATTTTAAAAACAGATTTGGAATGAGAATGAAGTCTATTTTCATCCCAGATGCATTCATTAGCCCCGTAAAGTCCTCGTTTAAAGAAGAACTGTGCGCAAATTGTGTTCCATCGGTTCAAAATATAAATGTTGGTTTATAAAATTAAATTCTGAATTGATTAAATGATATTTACAATTTTAGTACAGCCCTCTTTAATTTGTGCATCTTGATTTGGCTGCCTATTCTTTACTAATGGGTAAATATCTAAAAATGACTTCCTTTTGAATTCCGGAAGTGACACTTAATTTTTTAAACTCTAATCACAAATAGCTAAAAACTTGCTTCATAAAAAAACATTTCAATGATGATTCTCACCAATATTTAAAATATTATGATCCTGCAAATTCATCCATGTAAATGACAATTTCGCCAATGACAATAAAATAGCTACTGCATAAAGATGAATATGTTTATCGACAACATCGTCTTGCTCCAAATTCTTTACTTGTACTCGTGACCCAGTCATCTGAAATTTATCCAATTATAGTTTGAAAATCCGTGCAAGGCGGAACTATTGGAACACAGTACAATGTTCAAAAACAAGTTTTTGGTGCCCATTTTTGTACCCAGCATAAATATGCTGAGCAAATAAACATGGAAGATAACAAATATGAGCAAAATGGTAGTTTTCGAAAATTGGGGAAAGCAAGTAAACAGTACAGAACGCTTAGCTTTTATTTTAGTCTTTGAAAATAGGGTCAATGACAAATATTTTACGATTAAATCAGGAAAAAACCAATTGTCATGCGACTGAAGTAAAAGAAGCAAAAAGTATGGTTTATCGAAACAAATGATCTTCTCCATAGTTTACAGTTATTTTATATACAAATTCGAGAACACACAAAACATTGTTTGAAATGGCCATTGTTATATTGTATTGGCTATTCAAGGCTGTTTGAGATCTAAATCTCTGAGGGAAACTTCATACAAAAACTTAACAAGAAGTAAAGGTCAGAAAATTAGGAACAAATGCATTTTAAGAGGTTCTCGGACACTGCTTTTTCTAAAGGCCAGCAGATTTTATCGTATTGAAGCTTTTTTCAATTTTTCATTTCGATGTGTTCTTAATTTTTGGTTTGAATTTTTTATTTTTCTACCCCTCCCCGAACTGCTGAAATTGAGAATTCTATAAATAATTCAAACAATATGATCATAAGTTTTTCAAGTCTGGAGCTCTTGAAATATTTTCTGGTACACTTCCTTTAATTTCATTTTTCGATTAATTGTTGAGATTTGGCTAAAAATAAATTGAGTCAATGGTTTTTGAATATGACAGAATCTGACCAAATGTACCAGTGAAAAATACGTATCCATATTTTTAACTCAAATATTCTGGATCATTGTATTTTTGGAAAACTGGAAAATTCGCGGGAAAATGAATTTTCAAATTTTCCAGTGTCGGCAGCCGCGTGCGTATGTGAGCAATGATCAAGAATATTTGAGTACACATTATAAAGATGTGCAAACATGAAAAAAAAATTAATACATAAATCATACTCGACAGAAGGGCTTTTGTACAATTTTGAGCAAAGTTTCAATATGATTGGTAGATGACAAGAGAAACTCAAAATACTTTTAATTTTACTGTTTAATAGATTATTTATTCACCGGCACATAAACTAAAGAAAAAAAGTAATGCATAAAAAAACTGAATGAAAATAATAACTATAACCCGCAAGAATCATAGCGTAACTTAAAGGAGGGCTTTACGGAGATAATAAATGTGCCTTAAATGAAAATATACTTCATTCCCATTCCAAATCTGTTTTTAAAATTTTCTAAAACCACTTAGAAGCTGAGAAAACGCGCCTCAAAACAATGGCCTAGAAAAAGGGGCCACCTGGCCGAACTTTTTCCTATGAGCTTTATGAAGAATGCTTATATTAGTCCTTTTTTATGATTTTTCATCTTAATTTATATTAAAAACGTTTTTTTTTGGATTTTTCATGCCTGCGGACTAGTTTTCGCCGGTGGTCCCTTATTCTAGGCCATTGTTTTGAAGCTCATTTTCTCGGCTTCTAGGTGGTTTTAGAACATTTTAAAAACAGATTTGGAATGAGAATGAAGACCATTTTCATTTAAGGTGCATTTATTATCTCCGTAAAGCCCTCCTTTAAGGATACAGTAAATGGAAAATAGAGAAAAAAAATAGAAATTAAAAATCATATATTTTAGTAGAGTGCAAATGACTAGAGAATTCACTGAAAGATAGGACAATAATGATGTTAGAGGTTAGTTGGTTCCATTTTGGAACATAAAAATCAAAAAAGTTTATTTCAGTGGTTATAAATTAATTTGAGAAGCATTGGCCTGTTGACAGTGATTGGCGTTGTTTTTATTTTTCATTCTCTGCCCATCCAGTAAAAACTGCTGAGTACAGAAAAAAATATGATAAATGATTACTGTTTTTAACTCAAAAAAAACTTAACAGTTTTATTATTATTTTTAAATTATACTGATAACTTAAAAACATGATTATTTATCATGTAAGCATGAAACCGTGCGAATTGTAAAAATTTGATAATCATCCAATGTTTCGTTCTGAAAAGTTTAATAAAAAAAAATAGAGAATTACAATGATATTACAATACCAATCTAGCAAACATTGCTTCTTCCTGATTAGTTATTGATCCGTCAACGAATGTGAACGTTTCATCAACTGAGAATTGAATAGTATTGTTGACAAATGGAACATGATATGCGAATTTGACAGTCATCTGTGAAATGTTTATCAGCTCCCAATTGAAAAAAAAACAAAAAAGCACTCACATCAACAGTTTTGATTGTTGGAATTAGCTCGTTCATTTTCTCCAAAAAGAAATCTGAAATCAACGTCTATTTTTCTGAAACAAACCTTTGAAAATGATACTATAATCTCCTGAATCGTTACAATGAGTAACTTGTAAATCACCAGAAAACAACTTTGTTTCTGAAATATTAACACTTCCTTCAAGAACATGTTGGAATTCAGAAGAAAGCTTTGCAGCTGTATATCTCGGATGTTCATCAGAGTCGTGACAAAAATAGAAGTCAATCAAAGAAATTATCATCACAATTTGATACCACATTCTGAAAAAATTGGGCTATTAACAGAAAATATAACAAAAAAAAGTGCAAATCTGAAGAAAACTGCGTTGACAGCTGACAACACTATTTAATGACAAGTTTAGTTTTTTCGAGAGCTTTTTTTTTATTTCTTCTTAGCCTTCAATTCAATTTCACAGAAGATGCTGGTTTCTGGTCATGAGAAAAAGATACAGAAAAAAGCTGACAACTATTGTTTTTTTTGTTGTTGTTAAAGAATCACATCTTTATCAAACTCTTAAAATGTACAAAAACAAGCAATGAATCACAGCATTTTTATCATTCTTGATGAACAATTATATTGTAAATTAATCAAAATAAAGAACGACAATTAAGAAAAGAAAAGAAAAGAAAAATAAAATATTAAGATATTAAACGAAATAAACCTAGGCGCGGCCGTTTCGACTCTATTGCAATACGACCTAAGGATCGAGTCTCATCAGTTATAACTCATTTGCTTAAAAATAAAAACACCTAAATTTGGACTATTTCAAAGTAAGCGCGAAAAAGGAAGAAAGAGGAAAGGGAAAATAAAATATAAATCTAAAGAAGAAAAATAATTTTAAAAATAATCTAAAAAGAAAATCGACATATAATTTTTAAAACTTTTATAAATGTACAAAAATTAATAATCTATCCTTATAGTTTATCCAAAGTGCAAATAAAAAATATTTTTGTAGACCTGAAAATCCATGTAATCTGCTGATGTGCACTTGGTCCCAAAAATATAATTGTCACTATACTTAACCTCCAGAAGGTGGAAATTATTGTGATCATAACGAAAATTGGGTTTCCTAGTTTTAGTTTTATCGTATTGTCAAGTTAACAATTTTGGATGATCCATTTTCTACTTTCTATCTGTCAAACAAATTTCCCGGTCCAAAAAGCCGGGGAAATTCGGGAAATTTCGGGAAAATCGGGAAACTCGAAAAGTTAACTCCAAATACTGGTTTTATCCTGATTTTATCGATTTTCCTAGGTGTTCAGAGATCATAAACATAAATCCAACGATAAAAAATATAGAATAAAACAGGAATCAACGCAAGATTTCGAATAAAACAACCATTTTTCAGAATCGCCAAAATGTTTTTAAATAAATAAACATTTTAAGCTTTCTTATTTGAGACTTCTGAAGACATATTAATCAATTTTAGTAAAGTTTCGTTGATTATTGCAGCTTGATCTTTTCGAATTTTTGATGTTTTTCTATTAAAAAAATTTCCCGGATTTTCACGAAAATTTTCGGGAAATTTTCGGGAAGTGAAATTTCCGGATCCCGGGAAAATTCCCGCCCATCCTTGGACTACATACTCCTGAAAAATGTCTTAATTTTAAGTTTATGTAGAATTTATGAAAAGCGTCATAACGAAAATGGGGTTTCTTAGTTTTAATTTCGTCGTAACTCAATAGTTCAAAAGTTACGCTCCACTCTGATGACCAGGAATGGACCGGAAAGAGTAAATGGGAAAATGTATGCTGGGCACCGAGAAACCGGGAAAATTCCAGCCCATCCCTGGACCACTTACTGAAAATTGTCTAAATTTTAAGTTTATGTAGAATTTATAAAAAGTAACATAAAGAAAATAAGGGTTTCCTAATTTTAGTTTTATCGTAAATCAATACTTTATCTTTTTAAAGTTACGCTCTATTCTGATGACCAGATGATCCATTCGTCGTTCTGAACTTTAATTAACTCAGCATTTTCAATTTTCAAAACCAACAGTTTATTTATCAAACTTTTTCTATACAATCAAAAATATGTATAATCAATTATTTAAAGTTAAAAAAAAAGAAAATAATTTAAGGCTGCGAAGCGTAAACAATTCTCATTGTATTTGTGAATCCAGCACCTTGCTTCCATCCAGTAATAACAATCAACGGATCACCAGTATGGATAAATCCACGAGAGAATCCGAGATTCACTCCATACTGAATACGTTCTTCAACATCAACATCCCATTCATCGATACGTCCATCTGGAAAAAAATGGAAATGGACTGGGATGTGAAAGGAACCTAGTACATACGTGGATAATAAACTGGGAAAATTCCCCTATGAAGATGAAGCTGTCTTGAGATTTTATCATCCCTCGATACAGTGATGATTGGAACCGGTGGACGGTATCGAGAGCAGAGGCGGGCGGTTCTAAAATATTCGAATTTTGAGTAAAACTCGTAGATGAGGAAATATTTCTAACAAATGAATCACAGTATTCTGGACACAGAATTCCAAAAATATATTTTATCAGCCTGTGAATAATTTTTTCGGAAAATTTCATGATTGAAAGGCTAGCTCAAAAATCAATAATTTGAAAATTCACTTTTTAAAACTCGCTTCTCTGCTGCGGTTCACATATTCAGTTAAATATTAAGTTTTTGAAGCTGCTATTTTAGTTTTATTTTTCAATACTTATATTCGGACAATATGTACTGAGAATCTATCTTTAATAATCAACTTATACTAATGTACAACGAGCTACGAGTACTGTAAAAAGGTACTGTTGAGATAAATGGCCGAGGACTAGAAACCCAACCCAGAGGGACTAGCTTCCCAAAAATGTGTTTCTAGGCCACCTTCTCGGGCGTCACATTAGTTTTGTTGTGGAAAGCAAGCAAGCTCGTGTTTAAGCCAGTTAGGGCTCGTTTTTATTGTTTCTAGCTGCGGCTAGTGTTTTTATTTGTTCTTTGTAATATAATTAACCTTTCTTTCGTATTAAATTCTTGTTTCTTAATTAATAAATCTTCTTGAAAATAATTCGCGTCTATTTTTGTTGTTTAAAGCTGGTTTTCATCCACTCGCATCTCTGTGAACCTAGTTTATACAAGGGACACCACTTTACTTGGGGGCCGAAGCCGTTCAGAGTTGGAAAACCGCTTAAATAGCAAAATTTTCGTGTTTTTGAGAGTTTTATTGATTTTTCTTGAATTTTTTCGTTTTTTTGCCGTTAAATTTCGAATTTTTGTACGTTCGGATTTTGTTTGGTCTTCCCCTAGAGGTTGACATTAAACAGACCGTCTGGGCAAATTATTTGAAATCTTCGTCACCACCGTTTTTCGTTTTTTTCAAGTTCTGTTGTTTGTAGCCATTTACAAACACTGAGACCGAGAAATTCGTTAAAATTTGAATCGTCGGATCGTTTCACTTTTGTTCTTCTGTGGAAAGAGTATAAATACTGAGATATTTGTATATCTGGAAATAGAGCTATAGAATAAATTTGAAAATTGGAAAGATGTCAGCGTCCTCGTCTTCGTCAAGGAACATGGTCGTGCCGAGAGATGGATTAGCAGTTGCATCTGGTTCGGGAGTATCAAATGTTGGTGATCAGTTGAAAAATGATTTGAAACGTAAAGAATTGGAAGATTGTTTGGAGAACATGGATCAGTTGTTGCAAAGAGTCTTCGATGAGGTTAAATCGATGGATGATGCAAAATGGTCAAAAGAGGAGATCGCCAAGAAGCAAAGCGTCTGTCAGTCAACAGAAAGGTTGCAAGAGGTTGCGGGTGATATTATGAAATTGTTTGGAAAGAAGTTTGGAGTTTGCAAATTTTTGGTTGTGGATAAATTGCTGAAAACTTTTTGGAGAAAAGTTGTGAAAGCTGAAAAATTTGTTGAAACTCAAACAAGAATGTCGAAAACGCAGAGAGAAACCATTTTCGAAGGAATGAAAGAAGGGTTTGATGTGTTGATGGAAAAGTTGGAAGACCTGAAAGAGGATCAGGAAGATGAAGCTGAAAAAGTAGGCGCAAATGTTGAGTACATGGAAGAATGTCGAAAACTTTGGATATTTTTGAGAGCTATGAATATTGAAAGTACGGAAAAGCTTGCGGTTTGGATGGAAGCAAAGTCAGCGGAAAATTTGAAACTTTTGGAAGAGAAAAAGCAAAATGAAAGGAAATTTTTGAGCTTTTTGGAAGAAGTGGAAAATGAGAAAGCTGTTAACAGGGAAGCTTCAGATGCAAATGCAAAATTGATGTATGATATTCAACAGAAGGTTGTGGAAGTGCACGAGTTGCAGGAAAAGCTGAAACTGATGGAACAAAGTCTGAATTTGGCAAGAAATGAAATTTCTTCGGCTGAAAAAGTGACTGTTGCCAAAAATTTGTGTGAATTGAAGGAAAATGAAAGAGAAGTCATTGAGATGCTGAATAGTGTGAATATTCGCAATGGAGATCAATTGGCAGATATTTTGATGAAGTTGACGAATGATTCGAATGCTAAAGAAATTCTTGAATTGGAAAATGAAAAGATTTCATTGCAGTTGGTTGAAATGGATAAGGAAAAGCATGATATTAGATTGAAACTGGAAGATGTCCAGAAGGAAATGGAACAATGGAAGGAGAATTGTGAGAGGTTGAAAGGATTGATAAATGATTCTTCTAAATCGGAAAAATTGATGGGTCATGTTCGTCAAAAATTGATCAGTTTGGCAAATGGACCAGGAACACCAATACCGAAACCTAGGAGCACGATACTCACGAAAGTTGAACCAACTCGAGTTCCAGAAATCGCTGAAAGTGTGATAAAAGCTGAAAATTGGGCTCGTAAACATTTTGTTGAAGATGGAAATTTTGTTCAAAACTCTGAAAATTTCGATAACATTAATGAAAATGTTAAGAAGAATGAAGATATTGTTCAAGAAACTGGAGTTTCGGACAGGAGCAAGTTATCTGATGAATTGTATTTGGTGAGAAAGCAGATGAGCTTTATGGAAACAACGTTCAGAGCAAATGCGTTGCCGGATCCAAAAGCATATACTGGAGATGATGACAGAAACTTTGGAAGTTTTCTGACAACGTTCAAATCTAAGTATGGGAAACTAATGGAGAAGGATGAAGAACTGATGACAATTTTGGAGGAAAGATTTTTGGTTGGAAAAGCACTCCAAGTGTTTAGAACCATTCCGAAGAAAGATTCATTTGATGAAACAATGTTGGAATTTCAAGAGAGGTTGAAGAAGTCGAGAAGCAGTATTTCGTTCTCGTCGATGCGAAAACTTGATCAACTGCATATTCTGGAGCACCAATCGATCAGAGATTATTGTTTATTGATTGAAAAGTTGTCAAGAGAAGCTTTTGACATGGACGATGAGAAAATCGCACCATTGAAAGTTACGAAATTGTTGAAAGCAGCTCAAAGAGATCAGACGTTGCATTGTATTTTGAATATGAAGAGAGTTGAAGTTGATGTGAAAGATCAATATGAGACGTTGAAGAGGATAGCGTTGGAGTTTGAAGAGGAGAATTTGATGAATGGAAATCAAATGGGTTATTACGAGAGTTTCGAAAGGAGTCGAAAATGGGATGTTAACGGATTGAGTCATCCTGGTGGAAGAAAATTGGATGTTAACGGTTCTAGTCATCCTGGTGGAAGAAATTTGGATGTTAACGGTTCTAGTCATCCTGGGGGAAGAAGATGGGATGTTAACGGTTTTAGCCATCCTGGAGGAAGGAAATCATCACCGGTTTCTGGTTCTAATGCAGTTCCAGTAGGAGCAAATGATGAAGTGAATGGAAATGTGCCAGTTGAAAGCAAATTTGGAAGAAATTGTTTCAAATGTGGAAAACCTGGGCATTATGCTGCAAGATGTCAGGAAAACAATAAAGTTGCATACGCACACGGAGTAATTTGTGATGAGAAAGCACTGCGACAGGGAAATCATGCTGTAGCTGGAAGCCTAGTACTAGAACAAGCAAAAATTCTTGGAAAGGAAGTCACAATTATTATCGATAGTGGTTCTGAAGTGAGCTTGTTGTCAACCAAAACATGGAGCAGAGTCAAGAAAGGAAACTTGACGGATGATAAGTTTGTGGAAAGTGCACCGGATAAAGATTTGGATGTAATTGATGCGTCAAATACAAAGATGAATATTGTTCACAAAGTTGACGTTCCGATTGAAATCAGGCACAAGAAGAAGAGTGTTTCGTTCCAAGTGTGTGAAAGTAATGAAGAATATGCTGTATTGGGCACGAATTCGTTTGAAAATTTTGGTATCCATATTGGCTGGAAAGATGTCGATGAAGACAAGAAGAAAGCTGTTGTGAATGCAGTAAGATTGAAGAATTTTGGTGGAGCTGGAAGTGAAGGAAAGCTGCCATTTTGGAAGAATCGTGTGAAGTTGGAGAAGAGATGTCCATTGAATGAAGATGTGATGTATAGTAAAGGCATTGTGTCGGGAGGTTCAGTGAAGGACAGGAATTTTGGAAAAGCTGGTGATCGGGGAAGTGAGCAGAAAATCGGAGGTCGTGAGAATGACAAGATGAGATGCAAGAGCAAACCGAGGCACAGATGGTCGAAGAACGTGACAAATGTCACAAAACCTTTTGTTATTCAGGTTCCGTCAACGGTCAATCAATTGGATGCAAGTGCCAAGCCAAATCGTCAAATTTTTTCGATTGCCAAGTCACAAGATCAATTTGGGAGATGTTCGGAAGTGGAAACAAGTGTGAATGAGAAGCATCAGGAGAAAGATGTTGAGATTGGAGTGAAACCTCAGAATATGAAGGCCAAGAGCGTTGAGATGAATGGGCAAAGTGGAAAAAGGGATAAGAACAAGCTGAAAATCGTCAAAGAACAGTCAGTTCAATGTGATAAATGTTCGACCCCATTACCCTTCTACCCGTGTTATTTTATGGTGTATCCCAACAGTCAGGAGCCTGTTCTTCTAAAGGAGGGGGATGTTGAGATAAATGGCCGAGGACTAGAAACCCAACCCAGAGGGACTAGCTTCCCAAAAATGTGTTTCTAGGCCACCTTCTCGGGCGTCACATTAGTTTTGTTGTGGAAAGCAAGCAAGCTCGTGTTTAAGCCAGTTAGGGCTCGTTTTTATTGTTTCTAGCTGCGGCTAGTGTTTTTATTTGTTCTTTGTAATATAATTAACCTTTCTTTCGTATTAAATTCTTGTTTCTTAATTAATAAATCTTCTTGAAAATAATTCGCGTCTATTTTTGTTGTTTAAAGCTGGTTTTCATCCACTCGCATCTCTGTGAACCTAGTTTATACAAGGGACACCACTTTACTGTACTCTAAAATCCAAACTGGGAGAACTAGTTACCCTACTAGTAAAAAACGAGAAAAACTGCTAAAAACGAGTAAATAAATCCCGAACTGCCAAAAAACTAGTTAAAACGGTCAAAACTGCAAAAAACTCAGTTTTTCATGGTCTCGACTCTTTTTTTTTGCAGTCGTTTCCGATTCGGTTTTTACTAGTCGAAATCTAGAAAACTACCAAAAAACGAGTTCTCTCCTTATCTGATAAAGTCGTTGAAACTAGCTTCTTTTGTAAAACATAAATTCCTTGAAATAATTGTTATCAATTGTTTTCCTTACTTTCCAGACGTTGTGATCAGAACAATCGCCACAGCTCTGCAAGAAACAGTAGCCGAAACTGCTGCAATTGCAGTTGTATGCGTCATTCCAGTTGGTTTCGGTGTATGCGAAATCAATTCTTCAAAATGTTTCATTTGGAAAAATGCTTGCTCCGCTTCCTTACAGATCTGAAACACAGATAGCTTTACATAATTCATTGTTTTTTTTCCTTACACTATGCATCATTTTCAACGCTTCAACCGGGTAATCCCCCTTGGCGGTCTCTCCACTCAACATGACACAGTCCACTCCGTCCAATACCGCATTTGCAACATCACTGCATTCCGCTCTAGTTGGTCTCGGTTTAGTGATCATACTTTCAAGCATTTGTGTCGCACAAATAACCGGTTTACCAGCCAAGTTACATTTTGAAATCAACATTTTTTGGGCTAAGAACACTTTTTCTGGCGGGATTTCGATTCCAAGATCACCACGTGCTACCATAATTCCGTCAGCTTCTTCGATAATCTCGTCTGCGTTTTCGACACCATCTTCGGATTCAATTTTAGCAATAATGTAGATGTCTTTCCCTCTGAAAACACCAAGAATATTCATTGATTTCCCTTAAATAATGCCTGTTACTTTTCACCCAAAATCTCTCGAATCCTTCGAATTCCCGCACCATTTCTGATAAATGATGCAAAAATGATGTCTACATTTTGTTCAACACCAAACTTCAAATCTCTTTCATCTTTTTCTGTAACAGCTGGCAAATCAACAACAGTTCCCGGAAGATTCACCCCCTAGAAATGTTTTTTAAAATCAAATTGTGGTAAACTTCAGCGATTACCTTTCTAGTACCAAGAGCTCCACCATTTTCAACAGTACATGTAACCGAATTACCAGAAACTGTATCAACAATTAGTGAAATAAGACCATCGTCGATGTAAACACGTGATCCCTTAAAATAAGTAGGTTTCCATTGATCAAAAATAAAAACAGAAATACTTACCGGTTTGACAACCTTTGGCAAGTTTGCGTAATCAACATAAATATTGAATCCTGTGGCAGTGTATTCTAGTCCTGGATCAGTTCCTAAAATGATGCTTTGACCAGTTTCCAATTGAACTTCTTTTACATCCTGAAAATTTAAAAAACATTTTCCATGAGTTTGAAATTGCCTTAAAGGAAGGGTCTCACTTGATTTTTGAAGTTGAGTTTATAGGCTTAGATTAATACATAAACTCGAGATTCAAAAGACAGCTCCTTTTTTATGTATTAAAATTGAAAAAATTCAACCACAACCCCAAATGTCAAATATATCTTTAACCAGTTAAAAACTCACATTTGCAAACATTCCAGTCCGAATTTCAGGTCCTTTCGTATCCAACGCAATCGCGACCGGATAAATAGCATCTGTCGACGCTTCCCGAATGTTTTTAATCGTCTCAGCGTGAGCTTCATGACTTCCATGCGAAAAATTAAGCCGAGCCACATTCATTCCATAGTGCATCATAGTTCTCAACGCATCGACAGTGTTACAAGCAGGACCTTCAAAGTGGAACAATATTTTGTTAGGGGACTAAATTCGCAGTAAATTACCAATGGTACAAATGACTCCAGTCTTTCTAGTTTTTTGTGGCTTTTCCGAAATTTTCAAATTGCAAAGATGAGCAATGTTGGTCACATGGGTGGTGTGCTCGGATCTGAGAAAGATATATAAATGTAATTGTTTTTAGGAATTAAAAAGATACCCAATATGTTCATCGAGATGCATTTTTTGTTTGAAGTTTTTGGCTGTTTCGACTGAAATAACAAAAACATATTATAATATTATTCTATTCTCCTAGACACGAGAATGACAAATTGATAACAAAAAAAGAAAAAAAGCAAAGACCAAAAATGCATAAATAAATGTAGGAAACTTGAATTGAAGGGAGAAAAAAAAGAAGCAAATTGCGCTCACAATGAGAGGACCCATAGAACCAACACATAAAGAAGAAATAGCACTTACTGATGGACATAAACATTTTGGGGGAATACCCCCTCACTAAGTCACGTATTCATCGAGACCATAGAAAAATGAGAGATATAGAAATAGTGTGTGTAGATAGAAACATCATTGGAACAATCTTCAAAAGTCTTTGGGATTTCATGTGTGAAATGTGAAGTGTATGGGGGGAGAATTGACATCAAAGAACCAACATTTTATGCTTGAGTGAGCAGCGAAGTTTGTTAGTGAATCGAAAGAACATTTAAAAATTTCTGAACTTAAAGATAGTGTGCCACTTCATTTCTAAAGGGCTTCAGTTTCAAATACTAAAAGTCTTTTATAAAAAAGTTAAATTTTCAAAGTTGATAAAAGGCGACCGAATGAGAAAAATTAATAGGAAAGGAAATACAAGCCTCACTTTATAGAAAAATGTGCACTGATTACAATTCTCAACTTTTTAGTCTCATATTTTATTGTGTTTATAATTTGACCCAAACTCCTAGGAGTGAGCTCCGCAGTTACGTATGAAATTTTGGGATAATTATAACCCTGCAAAGTTCATATTAAAATATGATAATTGAACACTTTGAAGGCTGAAAACATTGAGTTTTGTAGAATATGCTTATACTGAATTATACTGAAGCAGTGAACAACATTTGAGGGGTAATTATCACCTTTTTTCGGTCATTATGTAAAGGCAAGGGTTCACTAATTGAAGACCTTCGAATGAAACTTTTTAGAAAAGATATAACTTGTATAGGGGGGAATAAAATATAAGTAGTAATCTGTCTTTAAAAATTTAAACAGAATTTATTCAACGCAATTCAATTTAACGAACTGTTTTTATAGTGTCAATAATACTTTTAAAGTCTCGATAATTGAAGGTCGGACGTTTTTTTTATCTTCATGATGGCGATAAGAAAAGATGCATTGACAGAAAGACTGATAAACAAAACGAGGTTTTTGGCCGAAAGGATAGCGACGAAAAAGTGAAGGGAAACGTGAACAAACCACCTGATGTCATGTGATGATCTTTAAAATATCACTTATTCACAAAAGATGGCATCATAAGTTGAAGAAGGGGGGTTTCCCAAGCGTGTCGACGGAATGTACAGAATTATAGTGCAGATGACTTAAAATTTTTTAAAATCATGAACCATGGTCACATTTTGTATGAAACTAAGTAAATAATATGTTTCGATTCGTTGAACCCTTATGATCTTTGCTTTTGTGAAATTTTTTTTCCCATATCAAATTCTCTATGGGGGAAAATTTGAGCGAAACGCGATACAGTAACTTTTACTGATAAAACATGTTCCACTTAATTAGTACTTCATGTTCAAAAATAACTTTATCCTCAAATTCCATCAATTCACTTTATTCCAAATTTAAAGGAGGGCTTTACGGAGCTAATGAATGCATCTGGGATGAAAATGGACTTCATTCGCATTCCAAATCTGCTTTTAAAATTTTCTAAAGCCATCTAGAAGCCGAGAAAACGCGCCTCAAAACAATGACCTAGAAAAAGGGGCCGCCGGCGAAAACTAGCCGGGCATGAAAAATTCAAAAAAAAATGAAAAAAAAAACATAAATTAAAATGAAAAAAAAAACATAAATTAAAATGAAAAAAAACATAAAAAAGAACTTATATAAGCATTCTGCATTTGTATTTATTAATGAAACACGAAAAAATCACATATAAAAAAGTTCGGCCAGGTGGCCCCTTTTTCTAGGCCATTGTTTTGAGGCGCGTTTTCTCGGCTTCTAGGTAGATTTAGAAAATTTTAAAAACAGATTTGGAATGAGAATGAAGTCTATTTTCATTTAATGGACATTTATTATCTCCGTAAAGCCCTCCTTTAATTATTACTTCATGTTCAAAAACAAATATTCAATTCACTTTATTCAAAATTGAAGCAATAAAATAATTATTTTTTCCATCCATTTAATTATCCAAAAAACATAAAACTCTTTCATTTGTGCATGCAGATTGGAACCGGCTCTCGGAAAAGTCTGTTCATATTTGAGACGAACCCTTTCTCCAGTCTAGAGCGCTGGTAAGATCTTTTAAGTCTTTGAAGTGGTACGTGGTAGTCTTTGTCTAAATTAATCAAGTTATTTGAAATTATTTACAGAAATTCAAAAATTCTGGTCTTCAAATTCTGTACGAAAAAACAACTCACGAGTTTTTGGATTTTTGGGAACAATCCCATTCAGTGGTCTCAGTTCGGTAACATAAGGCTTCTCTGGGGTGACATCCATGAAAATTTTCAATAATGGGTCTATCAAATATTTGATTGATCGAACTTTTCGTTTCGGGTGCACCATTGCTGAAATTATACAAAAATACATCGACATGAACAGTTAATTAAAAAAAGGAAGTGGATTCCTTTTTTGTATATTTTTACATTGCTCATTTCAATTAATATATATATATATACATATCTCTGGAAACACAGGCAAAAAAGAAAAAGCTAAACGATGACAGTGTATTGTAAACACTGTTGCGCCAGACAACTCAAGACAACAACAAAAGAAGAAAAACAACTCGGTGTTGACCGTTGCATTGAGATCAATAAATCTGCTCCTGCAAAAATGTCGATGATGATGATGAACAAAGTGTGAGAAAAAATAGTATATGATTATGGTCGGTTATGAATTGAGACAAGGAAAAATGAAGAGGGGGAACGTTTTCTGTGCATATGGTGAATAGAAAAAAAAGTATCTATAGAAACAATGTGCTTTGTTCAAGGTTATTGTGCTCATTTCATTTCAACATTTTTTTCAGTTTTTTCTAAGTGGATACAAAAATGCATTTCATGAAATCCAAACAAAAGAAACGTAATTTTAAAGTTGTTTGCTAAGTGAATTTTAAAAAAATAGAGAGGGAACAAAACTGTTTCAAGTCGGCTTCCGTTCATATATTAATAAATGTAAATAAAAATTTACTTAGACAAAAAACTTAAAAAGAGTAAGAATTGATCCAATTTAAAGGCAGCTTGTCGGCTAACACGAACATAAATCAAGACGAAAAATCAAGAATGGCAGCCCAGAAAAAGCGCATAAGTATATAGCCATATTCAAATAAATGTGTTTCGCGCCAATTCCGATACACATTCAAATTTTGCTTTTTTCAACTGTGGACCCCTGTTATGACGGCTCATTTTCGATGTGATTTCGCATAAATTGCATTGTACCAATGAGAGAAAGCTTTAATTTTTGAAATTATAATCTATTAGCGTAAAATTAACAGATACACCGTCTTTAAACACACGGTAAGCTAAAAAGAACCGATTATAACTTTAAAAAATTCAGTACGACAATTAAAAATACGCAGAAAAGCGAGCATTTTTTGGGCGTCGCATTTTTGCAATTGTGCGGCACGGTTTCACAAAACGCGCCATATACTGCTATTCAGGGACGCAATTTTGTAATTCGCAGTGAAAAAATTAGATTAAGTTATACTTGATTTATTTTACGCACAAACTTCATTGTTTTCATACGCTGTACGCGTTAAAATGCCATTTAAAAAATTTTGAATTTTCGCACGTGTGCAATTTGTGGTTACTGTGAACCGCACACAAAGCGTTGTTCGTACTGACGATTTCGGTTCAGTTTATCCCATCGTGAAAGTTTACTGATACACTGTCTTTAAACACTAATATTTAAAAAATGAACGAATATCAAACACCTAAAAGTGCACGTTCAACTGAGAATCTTGAGTATAATAATGAATATTTGATTTATCGAAATCCAGCCTTGAAAAGCAATTCTTAAAACTGGTCATGATGAAAATTAATACATTAGGAAGTCTTCAAACTTTTGAGGTTAAAAATAAATATTTAACAGAATGAAACAAATGAAAATACTTGCACCAGATAACTTTTATGATAATTATAGTTTTCAGAGAGTTTTCCACAGCAGAATACTTTATTTCATTACAGAGTTAACTCGAAAAGAGCTCGAAACTTGAAAAGAGTTAACTCGAAAAATAGATTTAATATAATCCCTATAAGGTTTATAAATACATAAAATCGTAATAGAAGAAGCTAATCCATGTAAACTTAAAGATATAATTAAACAATTATTTATAACTTGATTATAATAACCTAATAAAACAGAAGCAATTATGGTTGAAAACGGAAAAACCGAGAATAAAAATGGAGTCAAAATTTGGATGATAATACTGATGAAATATGACTTTTGCATTTGTTGAGTCTTTTTTGAAGTAAAATATTGATGACTTCCGGAAAAATAGAGATAATATGCAGAAACTGTTGCGAAAAATAAGGCTTGGGCAGTAATGAGACAACAAATTGAACCTTCAACTATTGTGAAATAGTTCGACCAATATCCATCGATAATGAAGATGAAGATAGGGAACTCGAAAAAATCCTTTGTTGGGCATGGTAGTTTCTAGAAAAATGGTTTTGTTTTGAAATCTTGTAGGTAAAATTTAACATCTTTCAAGAAAACAATTATTCTTATCCTGTTCCTTGTTTTGAAATATTGTCTCAATTTCATGTCGAAATTCAATATAGACGAATTTTCAATACTTCAATTATAATTTTTATATTCGTTTATACTAATATTTTTCTGGTGAATATCAATTTGAGATCAGGAAAACGCACCTGCTTTCAAGTTCAAAAATTATTTTTCTAAAAATGATTTAAAGCTGGATGTTTGATTAAAAGTGGATACTTTGTAATTTTTCAGTTTTTCTCACCTTCAAAAATATCATTTTTGCCAGGTTGGGCTCAGGTAAATTGAAAAGCATTGGAAGGTGATGGGATAACGCAATCAATATATTTGATGAATAAAACAAATATCGTATGGATTTTCGTTTGATTCGAAATTTATTCACAGAAATGGAACTGAAGCGATTTTCAAATAATGAGCATAATGAGAAACCCATGACTGTAAAAAAAGGAATTGATTTATTAAAACAAGTGGTTTCTTTGGATACTGATTGTGAAGTACTAGAGTTTCATAACGTCTGCAATTGGGGTTTTATTTTTAGAAAAAACCTAAAAAAGTGAAATTCGGTGGATAAAATTATTTTTAAGCCAAGAATTAGCATAACGATTTTTATTTTGGAATATATGTCTATTTTTTGAGATAAAATCATGTAGGACAATACCTTTAAAATATTTCAATCGGGTTTTCATCTCAAATCGTTTCTCACTTTATTTTGTCAACTCAAATATTCTCGATCATGAAAGTTGGTTTTGACCTATCCAGAAAATCTAAGTCTCACACAAAGTCATGCTATTTTTTCCTGCGAGCGGTTGCGCTGCGGGCTTTTAGTAGAAAATTGATGATCCGAAATTTTTAAGTAGACAATAGCTTTTCGTAATATTACGACGTTTCGAGGTGAAATAACTTATTCGTTGAATCAAACATCTGAATTCTCAGAAACTCCTTACTTATCAAAACCACGACACAAAAATACAGCTGCACCGACGCTGGAACACCAATCAATTCCAAAAATCCCATCGGAAATCCTCCAATAACCGGGAAAAATAAATAAGGTGTCGCAAGTGATGTTAAATAAAAATCGCAAAAACTACAGCATAAATGGCTGATTAATAAAGTTGATTTTATTGTTTCCATTTGTTTTGGAGTTTTCTTCAAAATACAATAAGCGCATATCATATGAATTGGTAAGAATATTGAAATCCCGTGAAGAATGATGGACAGCGACTGCCATGACTCCATAAAACGATTGTTTTGTGGACAATGTGGAATATAACAATTATAATAATAGTTAATAATATCATTAGAATGTGAAAGATCAAACTTCATAAGTCTACTGAGTAGCAGCTGAAGTATAATAATCAAATTTTGGAAGCAGAAAATAGTTCTGTTCTTTGCTACGCTTTTTCGTGTGTCAAGGCGGAGCATTAATACAAAAAAAATTGGAAGATATTCATAAAATTATAGAAAAACCGTATTATGTTTTTAAGCTAAAAAATTAAGAATCAACTGATTTATTTCATAAAAAATTAGATTAAATAGGCATGAGGAAAGTTGTTATAATCGACATTATGATCAATTTACACGATTTCTCTGATTTCAGTGCATTAAAAAACGATAAATTTTTAGAACAATAATATTGCACTGTGTGGTTGACAGTCGCCGGAACAAATACTTGAATTCAAAAATTCAAAACTTCAGAAAAGAATACGTTTTTGGAGAGAACATGTACAATCTAAATCTTAAAGACAGAGTACCACTTAAAAAAACAATATCTGAACGTTTTTAAAATTTTATTTGCAAATTATAAATCGAAAAAATTCCCAATATAAACTAATTTTAATAAAGAATGAATGATTTTGTTAGAAGCTTAAAGGTTAATGAGTTGCGGAATCACATTTTAAAGTAAGTGAATAATTTATCAGGCTTATCAGAGTTCGCATGAGTTGATCTCAGGATGATTTTCGATTCGTAACCACAGTTTAGTGATTTTAAAATCAGGGAGAAACTGAAATTCAAAATATTCAGGTATTTCAATGATAGACTTATTCTAGAAGAATCTTGATCAGGAAACATGTACACCATTCGTGAGGAATGATTTTACCTGACACAATAAATAGCGGGAAAAAATAAAAATCCTTTTTTTCGCCATAACTCCGCTAAGAGTTAAAATATTTTAGTGAAATTTGGATATTTATTACTATTTTATCGCTTATCAAAAACACAGCGTGATCTCCAAATCAATGTTTCCATTTACTATTTGTGTCCATCTGACTTCGGTGAAATTCTTTGAAAATTTTCATGATACTTTCATTAGGTCCCCAAAATTTGTTTTTGGTTTTTGGTTAGTTTTATGAACACTTTAAATATATTCATTTTCTTATCTCAATAATAAACAAATTTCTTGTCCAAAAAGTAATTTACACCAAAGGTGTGACTACAAATAAATGCACTTTTTCCTTTTTCGATTATGTTTTATTTTATCATAATTTACATCTCTTTTTCAGTTTCTTTACATTTCTTCTTAGATTGAGACAGTAAGAAAAATTAAAAATAATATTTATCTGCTCAAAAATTATAAAATTAAAAAACCTAAGTTTCAACTTTTGGAATGACTGATGCGACAAAAAATTCAAAATTCTTCGACTTATTTTTTCAACAATACTCAAAATCATAAGACTCGTCGCGAAGTCTGATAGTAAAACACCCCAATTATCTTCTACAATCAACTACTAACAAAATTAACAAAACTTTTAGAAAACACATGAAACCTATTCTGAACTGATAATTTGGCAGTAATTTTTTGACTGAAACTCAGCACAAATCATGTTTTGAAAAACATTGGAATTATACAGATTGAATTAATTTGATATTATCGATTTTTGGAGACAATTTTTAAAAGACACTATCCGACCTAGGTAGATTAACTTACTTGAGATTTTTTGACATCTCCCGTGGCTACTCAATTTAATTATTGTGGACTTTATTTCCGGATAAACAATCCGGTTTCTTATGATAAAAATTAAATTAGATTATCTTTACTTGTCAACGATTAAGATTTACATAATTATGTTTTATTAAACTTTTCCATAGCAGATGAAGATCCTTCAATTTTATAATTTGAGATACTTTGAGATAAATCGTTTTCAGACGTAACATCTCAGCACTTTAATGTAATGCAATTTTTTAGCATACCAAAATTAGAAAACAGAGAATCATATTTTCTTTTTGACGGTATTTAGAGAGTCATTTAGCGAGCTACTGCAATGAGCTTCATAAATTATTTTTACTCTCTCATAACTTATCACACCCATTCTGACATTTCCAATTATCAAATAACCAAAAAGAAAAGTGAGTTGCCATGTAAAAGAGAATTATTATTAGTTACCTTTTCGATTGCACTCTCCTTTGACGAAGCTTATTCCTCATATTATTAAAATATGTTGTCCCCAGTAACCACCATTGTTATCTTTTAATATTCTCACTTTCCTATTTTATGAGTCGTTGACTAAATATTTCTAAAATTTTCAGTGTACTATGGATTGGGATCGTTTGTTAAAACGCATAGAGGATGAAGATTTTGAGTGCTCAAGAGATACCTGGGTGTAAGAAAGAATATCATATTAAACATGCCTTTTCTCCAAGAAAATATTTCAGATCAAACATGATTAATTTCGTCAATGATCATATGTTCGATTTATTGAAAACAAGAAGCGATTTGGTTCGAAAACCTCTTAAAATCGCAGAACTGAAGACCATGATAAAGGTGGTTTTCGATTTACCAGATTCGGTGATTGAAATGATGCAAGCGAATGTGGACAAGATGGAAACTGCTGAAATCGAAGATCAAATTGCTCAATATAAAGAAAGATATGAGAAAATTAAGGTTCAAAATACTTCTACAAGCGGTGGTTTGTCTTTATGAATGATAATGGAAACAAAAATAATAATTTAGATCCTTCTTCATCAACTTCCGAACCTCGATCTGAGACTTCTGAACCAATTCAAGTTTCTACAACCTTTTCAGCCGAATTCTATTCAAGACTAAATGTTTGTTTAATAGAACTAAATAATAATAGAATAATAATAATAACTTATTTTTCAGATTAACACTAATAATCCATTTACGAGACTACTAAATAGGGTTAATTCGAACCTTAATTTGTTTTTCTAATTAAACATTTTTCAGCACTACCTAACATCTGAAAATGTACACGCAAGAATTGACGAAATGTCCGAAGGTCAAAGATTCAACTTTCATCGCGAATGGCTCATTGTAGGCCTCCTTATAAAAAATAAAAAATTGAAATATTTAAGAGACATTTTTCAGAGTGCTATCACTTTCATCAAAATCCTCGAGATAGAACTTGCTCGTTTGCAAGGAACGTAATTGTTATAATTTCCTTAAAGGAGGACTTTACAGAGCTATTGAATGCAATTGGGGTAAAACTAGGCTTCATTCTCATTCCAAATCTGTTTTTAAAATTTTCTAAAACCACCTAAAAGCCGAGAAAATGAGCTTCAAAACAATGGCCTAGAAAACGCGTCCACCTGGCCGAACTTTTTCCTATGAGCTTTTTTCGTGTTTATTTAATAATTATTTATGCAGAATACTTATATTTGCGATTATTTCATTTATATATTTTTTTGGATTTTTCAGGTCTACAGACTAGTTTTCGATATTTTTCTAGGCCATTGTTTTGAGGCATGTTTTCTCGGCTTCTAGGTGGTTTTAGAAAATTTTAAAAACAGATTTGGAATGAGTCTGAAGTCAATTTTCATTTAAGGAACATTCATTATCTCCGTAAAGTCCTCCTTTAAAGGAGAGCTCTGCGGTCGGAAGTGATATATCTCCATCGAATGATATTGTCAAGCTAAATATTCTTGACCGCTCATTTTTGAGAAATTTAAATTTTAGTTGCTTGCAGTAAATTCTCTCTGTTCCGAGGAAATTCGCTGTTATTGTCAAGATAATAATTTCTGGCCGCTCGTTTTGCGGAGTGTCGTTGGGAATTTCCTCGCAGCGCGACCGCAACGCGCTAAAATTCAAATTTCTCAGTTGGTATTGCGCGTTGCGGTCGCGCTGCAAGGAAATTCCCAACGACACTCCGCAAGACGAGCGGCCAGAAATTTTTATCTTGACAATACGTAGCCGGAAAAATGAGCGGCCAGGAGAACTTATAAATTTTGTGCATAAAAATGAGCGAGTTAAAATTCAAAGACAAAAAATGTGTTTATTTTGGCCCGAAGAAAGTTAGTCTCCACACTTGGTTTCTAGGCAACATTCATTTAAAAGGATGACTTTACGGAGATAATAAATGTACCTTAAATTAAAATAGACTTCATACTCATTCCACATGTGTTTTTTAAATTTTCTAAAACCACCTAGAAGCCGAGAAAACATGTCTCAACACAATGTCCTAGAAAATGTGCGCTTTTCCATTTTTTTTTTGGATTTTTCATCCCTGCGGACTAGTTTTCGCCGGCCACTTATTCTAGGCCATTGTTTTGATGCCCATTTTCTCGGCTTCTAGGTGGTCTTAGAAAGTTTTAAAAACATATTTGGAATGAGAATGAAGTCTATTTTCATCCCAGGCGCATTCATAGCTCCATAAAACCCTGTTTTAAAAACAACCTGACTTTCTAAAAAAAAACACCGCTATTTTTTATATGTTTGTGTTTCGGTGTAACTCGGGCATTTTTAGTCACAAATATTTTTGGTACCATTCGATTGAGAAAAAAATATTCTTTTGTTCAAAGGAACATTCCTTTAGACCGCGGAGCCCCCTCCCCCCTTTAATCCGTTTTAATCTTGAAATTACCATTTTTGTATTTGTATATTAATAAAGTGAAATAATATTAAATGTTTTCAATCATGTGCTATTTACAGTTACCGATACTCTTCACTTGAGCATTTCTTTTTAGATGAAACTAGTCGGAACGAAATATAGCTGCCTGGATTCATTCCTTGGTCGGTGTCACTTTGAGTCCATTCGGAATGTATCCCCTTATCCCTTGTGAATTGTTCATCTTCTCGATCTCGCTCGAGCTAGTAGAATTTACCGCAATTGCGCATCCATTTCCTGGAAATTATCTTCCTCTTACTTTTTCAACGCTGAGAATGAAGACAATAAATAAATATATATTTTTTAATTCGTCAACAGAAAATCAAAGTTTTCCATGTGAAATTAATAGTTGAAAGAAGAAAAAACATTTGGTCAGAATATGAAATAAAATAAAGATTAGAACAGAGAGGCAAAGAGAAACAACCCGATAATTGAAGAAATGTGATCTTGGAACAAAAGTTTTTTTAAAAATTACAGATAAAACAACTTAAAAATACAGGAACTAAGAGTAACTCGAAAGTCACTCGAAATACATAAAAAAAAGTTTATCATTCTTGTTTTTTCTTGCTCATTCTTGTCCATTCGATAAGGGTCGCAGGTGATCGGAACAAGAATATTAATTTGGCAAATAGATCCTGGAATTAAAAAAAATGATAATCTGCATCTTTTAAACTGATTATTCTAACCTGTTCGAGCATGAAGTCCTTCGCCTCACGAACCAAATAAATATCCATGCATATTTTGAGTAAATGATCAGCGTTCGGCAATTCAGTGAACATAACACTGCTCGGTGAGGTGGTAAATATTCCTCGAACAATTCCTCGTCCAACAACTACTACCACAGAAATGTACATCGCAATAACTCCACCTTTGAACACTTTTGCGAGAATCGACGGGAAAGCTCGATCAATAAATCCGCAAACTTGGATGTAAGGTCTATGTGAATATGTGGTATTTTCTTGTTCCATCCAAATATTATCATTAGGATCAGCCGAATGCTCAACTGACGCTATCCAAATCTTTGTGTTCGGTGTCGTTCCATTTTGCAACTTCAATTTGAGCGTATCAAACCACGCCTTCTGAATCTGATTGTTCGTCATGTTCGATGTGTTAAATGCTCCATTCGGTGCGTCAAGTACAATCGACGTTCCAATCGGTGTCGGCAAAATCAGCTCCCCGCTGTTTGGAACTTGAATATATGACGGGAATGCCGTCGGAATTGTGATTGCTTTGCTTCCTGTACCCCTCAACGTTTCAATGATCTCATTTCGAACCGACTGTTTTTGCTCAATTGGTATCAACCAAGCCTTCGAATGTTTTAATGCCGTGTTCTCGTTCGAATCATAAGGTCTTTGGAATTCCAAGAACACTTCAAAGTTTACCGTCGCGTTTTCATCGCTCAATTTATCACTGAAAATTTAAAAAAATACATATTTTCATTATTTCACAATTTTTCTTACATCATTGCATTAATCGAATCCTGCGAGATAGGCCAATAAACCTCAGATTCCGGACGGAAATTAACCATCAAAATATCCTCCCATGTATAACCTTTCAAATAAGATGTCGACGTTCTGGAACGTAGAATCGAATCCGTATCCCGACTTGTGTATCTCGAAGTTAATGCATTATTCAATCTAAGCAGCTCATCATTTGAAATCAATCTCAATTCTTTATTATCATGATTGCGTCCTTGGGCTTCCATTTCAAAAAGTGGCTGAAAATAACATTAATTCCTGAGATATTAAAACTTTTCAACCTTACCGGATATCCTTCAATAGAAACCTGAAGGGTCACCTTCTCCGGAAGTTTGATCGTTCCAATTTGGTTCAACAATGACCAAAGAAGCAATGGCGACCAAATAAATACAACAATTCCAATAATAATCGGGAATCCCATCATATATTTCACCAATTTTCCTTTTGCAATTCCTCTTGGTGCTGGATAAGCCGATTCAAACGCTCTTGCACACTTTATGTTGAAAATGTGGGCGTAGAAGTTCTCCATATTGAAAAAGTCGAAAAGAGGCATTGATGTGTCTGTCCATGTCCAATCTATAGCAGTTCGGAGTTCGAACAAGAACGGAATGTTCATAAACCTTAAATTATTTGTTTTATTTGTAATATTAAAACCATTTCGGAGTTCTTACACTTTGAAAGCAATCATATTCGACATTCCATACGAATGCGTCAACAAATTTCCAATACACAACTCTGGATAGCCATTTCGAATCTGCCATGCTGATACCAAGAAATAGCATGATTTGACAATATAAAGAAACTGCGCTGGCTTATTTGCAATCGCCGATCTTCTCGTCACTTGCGGCAAGAATAGGAAAATCCAAATGTGCAAGAAACTGATCAAAACAATTTGATAAATGAGCTTTCCGACAACTGATTTTCGCAAATACAACGCTCTATCAATAATAATCGCTAAAGTCATTCCAACCAACATGATAACCAGGTTTAATGGAATTCTGCTAGCTTGAACGTCGTCCAGCACATTTCCCGATCCTCCTTCACCAAAGGATGAATATCCGAATGTCATGATAAGGAAACAAATCACATCAATTCCGAACATAATCGGATACAAGTCTCTGAAAAGTGAACATTTCCCAACTGAGAGAAGATCATAAAATTTACCTTATGTATCTAAACTTCGGATGGAATAACTGATTGATAAATCTTCCAATTGGTCCTCTTGATTCGATTGGAGCTGTCGGTGGCGCGTTAACAACTTCGGTTATAGCTACTGAAAAATTAATGTATTTTACTGTAATTCGTATAAACGTTTCCATAAAACGTTTATACATTTTAAAAACTTGCGAATTAACATTAAACAAAACGTAATTTTTTTAAAGAGAATCGGATCTCATAGAACTTGATTTTTTTTTAAATATTCGCCAGAAATTCGAAAGATCAGCAAAATTCAGATCGTAATTTAGCGAGTTTTTTTTTCAAAACGATGAATTACAAACTTTGTGAGCCCATCTCTTCTTGTCCACGTCCTGCTTCGAGCCTACTTGTCGATCCAGTTCCAGTTCCATTTCCAGTACCAGTTCCAGTTCCAGTTCCAGTCGCAGTTCCAGTCGTACCTTCAGTCGTGCCTTCAGTCGTTTTCGTTTCCTCTTCCGCCGTATCCTTCTCCGTAATAGCAACTACTAAGAACGTATCCGTCAAATTGGCATCCTTCCAAAGTCCTAGTTTTCTCAGCATGTAACGATGGAAAAAGAGTGCGAACAATAGAATAATGTCCCAAAGTGCGAATCTATCTCGTTTTGAGACACCAAAAAGCTATAAATTTATGTTTTTAGAAAATATTTAATATAACAAGTGTTACCTTGTCCATCGACATTGGATTCAATCCTTGTTCCGAAATGTATTCCGTGGTGTTGAATGGGAAGAATGAGAATTGACATATGAATTTCACAACGATCTGAAAAAATGCAACCTTTAATGGAATGTTCATAAAAATGTGTTAAAAATCCAAAATAGATAGGAGTTTCCAAATAATGAATTTTTAAAAAATGTTTTGAAAAAGTTATTGGAGACTTTTATGGATTTTAGATATTCAAAATTATAATAAATTTGGCGGTTTTAACGCGAAATCGAAATTTTAAGGTAAAACGTACCACAAACTCGGTATACGTAATCATGGTAACCCAGAAGAACTTGCTTGGTCTAGGATTTGACAAATTTCCCCAGAACAGTGACATCAAAGCCAATGGTAGAGTAAGTAGTCCTCCGGTCATAACTTGTGTCATGATAGCAAAGAAGTAGCAAAGAATATCCGTATGCGCTCCAACACAATTCACCATCGCATTCAATAATCTCATTGTCGACGACTTTTGCTCCCAATCCGTGACCGCTTCAGTTTCCATTTTTTCAACATCTGTTTCCGAATTGACCAATTGCAATCTCGTCAAATCGACATCCGTTCGAATCTCGGTCAATTTCCGACTGGTATTTGATAAAGAATCAGAGTGTCCTGCTTTCAGCTTCTGTTTTTCTTTGCTTAGAACATATCCCACGTATCGATGTTCTCTACACAATTTATTAAGAGTCGTACTACACAAATCCATCGCAGATGTCAGCATTTTCCTGATAAACCTCAAAATTGACTCCACTTTTGATTTATTCTCAGCAATCGGTACTTCTGCACCAACATCTGAACTTTTCCTTCTTTCTGACACCGCTGTCAATGCGCGATCCTCTGCATCCTTAATTTGATCACCCTTTTTAACACGTTCCAGAGTTTTGGCAAGGTCTAAATCGTGAGCTGTTGCAGCAAACATTATCTGAAATATATGTTTTTTTTTCTATTTTTAGTCACATTTTCTATTTACCTGTCCAGGGTCCAGTCTATTATATTCAATTGCTTTCGGATCCATCTCCGGCACGAAACTCTCAACCGGCTCGACAAGATCATCGTTCTCCGGATCATAATTGAACATGTAATAGTCACCAGCACGTTTTGCTGAAAGATTCAATTTAATTAGATGTAATGAACGCTTGGTGTCATGCTAAAATAAAAATCAGGATGAGTTTGAATTGTTCAATTAATTCAGCATTGTTAAGACGCAGGGATATGGTGTACAGTATTTCCAAACACTGTATACGAACAAAACCAAAAAAAACATATTAGAACTAATAAGAAAATAATTCAAAATTAAACATTAAAGCTTTTTAGGATGGATTTGCGCAAACTTAGACATGAATACAAAACACAGGACAAAAACATAATAACATTTTCAACAAGTTTTCGATGAATTTTCCGATTTTTCGAATTTCTTTCTTTTTTAAAAAACTTAAATTTTATTTTAAAAAAGCGTTATGTTCTTAAACTAGATTGGCCAGAATTTACAAAATTCAAAAATCATTCGAAAAACTTGACAAATTAAACTGAATCCCATTTAATTAATAATAACCATAAATGAACAAAAAATCACGTTGAAACAACAACAAAAATTCCTGTTAAAAGCACAAAAGCGTTTGGGGGGAAAATCGTCATGTATTTTCTTTGCTCACAAAACCAACCCGAACTTTCATCATCCGTTTCTGACGGTGATTCTATTGCAGAAATCCGCAAATCATAAAACGGAAACGGATCATCCAAATCGATCCGATGCATTCCTGTTGATTGATTTTTTTGAATAGCTTACACAAACAAGATAACACAAACAAAAGTTACTACAGTAGTACAACATCCCGCCCGGAGTTATTCGAAAATTGAAATTTAATGATAGGAAATTTTGGAGAAAAGAAAATAAAGGAACAAATGAAAAATCTAACACATACATGAAGTACAACTAATGGAGTTCTACGCATATTCTATCCACCGTATGATTAATTGAGACCTAATTGGACGAGCAGAAATTAATTAGTAATAACTAGACATCATAAACATCTAACGGGACGGGTTTCTTTCTTTTCTTGTTTAAAAAAAATAGAAAAAAGGGATTCCACACGAGACAAAATTAATTTTTGTATATTTAAAATTTTTAATTTTCTGTGTCTCGAACGGAAACCGCTGCGAAATTACAATTTCAACTATTTTTCTATCTAAAAAAACCTCACCTTGTCCATAAGTCTTCGCTTCAAATGCCTCCGTTCCATTTTCAATCTGCTTTTGATATCTGGAAGAATATCCAACCTTTCGATAAATATTTTTTTAAAAAACCTTACCTTTCTCTAATAGCCTCCGTTCTTCGTCGAATATCATTGAACTTTGTCTTTTGCTGCTCGTTTTGCTCCTTCATCTCCTTTTCAATCAGTTGATTTTTCAGAACAGCACCTCTACAAAAGGAACAAAAACTGTTTGATACCAAATTTGAAATTAATTCCCTCCAAAAAATAAAAAGTCAAAATCACACTGAACTCAAAGGTTGTGTTCCCCCAACACTACTTACCTTGATGGTTTATCTTTGCTACAAATTTTTACTTTTTTAAAAAATATATTAGGATTTAAGTGAATAATGAATAAAATTCGAAATTCCCCCAAAAACCAACCTATTGGCCAAAATAACCTCCGATCTATATTCCACCATACAATGCTGGAAATACCACGAATGAAGGGCTCGAATCTGGAACACTAGAAATCCCAACGCAATGACATCATATCCGATTGCCGCCTCTTTCGTGTCGACAGCGCAAATTTTCTCAAAATCACCAGTGTTTGGAAGAGTTTGGGCTAAACCATTGACACAAGTGACACTGAACAATTGACGCACAATACAGAGGATTTTGTGCCATGGAGCTTTGTCTTGATTGAAAATGTTCAAGAAAACGCATCCGAAAATCTGAAAATAAATTTTGATATACAGTACCGGTCAAAAGGTTGTTGACTTTTGGTTTTTTCCCCATAATTTTTTTTTGAGAATAGGTATCGACTTGAAAATTTTAGGAGAGTATTTTGATGTCGATTGAAGTTTTTTGGCAGAGTTTTATGAAAAAAGTCCAGAGAATAATAGTTTTATGTCAGTTTTTTCGAAATATTGAAAATGTTGGTTTTTTGACTTTTTTATTCTACCTTTTCTGATGAATTCAAAACAACATTTATTAACCAATAACGATTGGAAATGGATTCACTGGATCTAGAACTTTGTTGCAAAACCGTTGCTGGAGATAACCGCTTAACATCTGCGAGGCATGGACTCGATCAGAGCGTCGATTGTGGACATCGGGATCTTTTCCATTCCTCCTCCAAATGAGCGAATTTTTGGTCGGAATTTCTTGCCAATTTTCCTGCACAACATCTCTCTACATTTTTCCATAGATGTTCCTCCACGTGTAACCAACCATTTGACTGATAAAACCATTCTCCGAGTCTCGAGAAGTAATCCACGACTGACAGCTCCTGCCATCAGGCGGGAACTTTTTGTCAGTTCGTCGTCCACTCAATCGGTTTCCACTGTCCAACGTCGTTTGCGAGAAGCTGGCATTATGGTAAAACGCCAAGTGAAGAAACCATATATTTTGGTGAAGAATAAACAAGCTAGAGTAAAATGGGCAAAGGAACATCTCCACTGAACACGTCAAGATTGGAATCGGATTATGTGGTCAGATGAGATCAAGTTTCTACTCTTCGGAAGTGACGGAATTCAGTGGATTCGTGGTCCTCTTGGCTGAAGATGTTATCCCAAGCATCAAATGCCAACCGTGAAAGACGGTGGAGGCAGTTGTATTGTTTGGGGTTCGTTCTCGGGAAACGGAGTTGGACCAATTCATCGTGTGATTGATATTATGGATCGTACACGTGTACAAAAACATTTTGGAGTCAAAAATGTTGTCTCATTTTAAGGATATGGATCGTGGAAGTGTCTTTCAACAAGACAAAGACCCCAAACATACTTCAAAATTTGTCACAATAAGAAAAAATACGCGTTTCTACGAGAAAAACATGTTCAGAATTGGTTCTCGAGTCACATGATCAGCGTTATGGAGTGGCCTAGTCAATCTGCAGACTTGAATCCAGGCGAACATTTATGGGAAGATCTGGAGAGATGTCTTGCAAGAAAATTGGCAAGAAATGCAGACCAAAAATCCGCTCAGTTGGATTAGGAATGGAAAAGATCCAGATGTCCACAATCGACGCTCTGATCGAGTCCATGCCTCGCAGATGTCAAGCGGTTATCTCCAGCAAAGGTTTCGCAACAAAGTACTAGATCCAGTGAACCCATTTCCAATCGTTATTGGTTAATAAATGTTGTTTTGAATTCATCAGAAAAGATTGAATAAAAAAGTCAAAAAACCAACATTTTCAATATTTCGAAAAAACTGACATAAGACTATTATTCTCTGGACTTTTTTCATAAAACTCTACCAAAAAACTTCAATCGACATCAAAATACTCTCCTAAAATTTTCAAGTCGATACCTATTCTCAAAAAAAAAATTATGGGGAAAAAACCAAAAGTCAACAACCTTTTGACCGGTACTGTATCATTCTAGTGAAAAACGATGGATTTTCAAAATTCAATCGGAGAATTTTTGAGATTTGAAAATCCGAAAAGATCAAATCTAACCTGCAGAAGAACCTTCATCGTAATCGTGAATAAAGTATAAGCCAGAATCAAATTCCATCTCTTTAACGTAGTCTCAAACGACCTCACTCTCGCATTCATAACATACAAATTATTTCCCTGCCAGAGTAGCCAAAGTGTCAAAATGATATAACCCAACGCGAACAACGATGTTCCAGCAATTCCAGCAGCCAGTGTCGCAATCAACGTAATCCAGTGTCCATAATGAAAAACGATCGTTTTCAAATAATCAACCGAACTTTTCTTCGTATCAATAAAATCATATTTCGGATTTTCTGGCTTGATGACATAGTGTCCATCACTGTAGATCGAATCATTGTCTTCGCCTTCTCTTCGGAAAACTGCCAATTGACACGAAGATAGTAAAAGAAGGAAAAAGTCCCAGATCAAATAACTGGCAGGCCATTTTTCGTCATATGTTGATAAACCAAGGAGTACCGCAAGGTTATGGTTAGCTTCTTTTGACATGGATGGAATCATATTCGACCACGGATATTCTATGAAACGAAATTAGTAAATTAAAAGAAAACATTTTAAACTTACTGATACAAGTATCTTCCGGCAACCCAACATACAGAACAAATTGGAGTGGATATAAAATCGACATATACACTACATAAACTGCCCAAATTCGACGACAAACCGGCCTGAAAATGACAGAGGAATGATCGGAAGATTCCGCTAAGAACAAACCTCTTATTCAAGGCAAAAATAATAATCCAGAAGCATTGAATAGCACCAAGTGCGTCCATTCGAACCCAAGCGTCGATTCCCATTCCAATTATGCAAATCTGTAGAAACACACATTTAGGTTTCAATGAATCATTTTTTTTTATTTTATTTAAAAATCTAACTTTTCAGAAAAAAATCTTATTAAGATTGTCATAAGAGAGAAACATATTTGTTTCATTTTCTACAATCGTCATTATTTTTTGAAACATTAGAGTTTTGTTTAAAAATTATTTTATGGATGAAAATTGCAAAAAAATTATAATTTAAGACCAAAAATGGGGTAAAGATTGAATTCCGCGTATGTCTTGGTAGATTACAGAAAAATTGTGCATTTTTTAAAAATTTTCCAAATTATGTTCATTTTTTTCAAAGTAAACTTTACTCACCTCCAAACCATATTTATAAAATGCATAATCCACCAAAAACATCAACGAATTCTTCAAACTTTGATCATAATGCGAATGATGAAAGTCGGGAAAAACTCGACCTCTTGACGATTCTGGAAGCCCTCTCAGCGTTCTATAATGCCTCTGTCTATATATCACAATCGATTGGAATGCTAGCGCAATAATCGACACCAGAACACCCTAAATATCGATTAAATTGGTTTTTTTGTTGGAAACATCATTATGAACTCACTCCTAATAAATAAATCGGTGCCGTATCAGGCTCCTTCCTCAATCCAAACCAATCTGCCAAAGTTCCATTTACAGTACAATTCTCACTTCCAAATCCTCGATTAAGTTTCGCCAATTCCGGAATAATATCCAATTGATAAATCATCCTAGTAATCGCTACCAAGAACAAATAACTACACATTAAAAGCGAGAAAATGCCATCGGCGGCTGACGGTAAACAAATCGCTAATGATAGAAGAATAACCAGTGGAATGTAAAGTGCATAAATCTGAAAAACAATTGTAGACTATCAAACAAATCACTTAAAATCCAGACGTACATTTTTGGCTATAAAGAATGCAATGATTATAAACACAATTTTTGACACGTGAACTTCGAAGAACCTCCATAACAGCTCAATTGTTTCGTTTGCTAGATCGTGCACCTTTTTGGCAAGTGTATCACCTGAAAATTTCAATTCTTTCCAAATCTCTATCCACTTTGTTTTTTCACTAGAAAAATTGGAACTTTTTTCTAAAGTCATACAAAAATCAACTTATTGAAAAAAACTTTGCTTTTTCTACCCTCTCAATTTTATCTGGGAGTTTAAAAAAAAACAAGAAATTTCCAGAACGCCAAAACAAACCTATAAATGTTTTTGATCTCAAAAAAAAAAAGTAAATTACATCTTATTTTGACTTTACAGCATTTCGTGAGACAATTACTTTGGGACCAAGATTTAAGAGAAAAACTGCGAAAAATAACTTCAGCCTTAAATTTTCTAATATTTGCTTTAAATGCTATAAGCTTTTTGTCATTTTTTATAAAATTAGAATAAGTGGAATATTGTCTTTAAGCCTATTGAAATTCCAAACATAATCTTTTTTCAAATAAATTTCTTCAATTCCAATCGAAACCGCAAATTTTCATTTTCAATTGTCTTTTACTCTCCGTAGTGATAATCAATCTCATTTTTCACCTTCACACAATCAACCACGAAAAAACATACTTGTCACTTTTTTTTCTTTTTCCGAGACAACAACAAGCGTGTCTCCTTTTGTTTTCTATTTTTTCACCTCAATAGATCCTCAATGAGATTTGAAAAATTATTTTGTTATCTATAAAGTGTTCTTGAGGGGTTAAAAGTAACAAAAAAGCAGTTTTCATGTCCCCGTCTTCTTAAAAAATCCGAGCTTGAAAAATTAGGTACTTAAACACTTCAAAAAGCCCCCCCCCCATGTTTAAGTTTTCATGTACATTTTGAAAAACATATAGGGAGACTTATATTTCCACATGATTTATCAGTAGTTTAGAAAAAAAGGGAAGGGAATCAGGAACTTTTTGCAGACAGTTTTTGCAGGAAAAAGAGTTTTCAAAGAAGATGAGTCTAAAAATAAAGAAACATTGTGTAAAATGATCTATAATGAAAACCAAGTACTTGTTGACATGATCCATTGTTATTTTAGCAAGGACATGGAAAATCTCAACTTGAGGAATTTATTGCGATAAAACTTTTTGAAAAAATTGAGTTCACTTTAAAAAATGTACGAAAAAGCATTATAATTTAACAAAAATTAAAACTATAATCCCTAATTTTTTAAATTTCGGATTCTCATTGATACAGTTTTGAATATACTAAATTTTTTTGCCTTTTTTAAAGATGTTAGAAGAAAACCTATACTCATTTGAAATTTAGGATAACTGTTTCTCAATCTTAATTTTGGCAAACTCGTTTATTTCCCATTTCTAAAACTCACTCCACCACGTCCTTAAATAATCCCTAGGAGAACCGTTCCATCGAGAAAACCCGCGATTTCCCGGCGGCGTTCTCGCCACAATAATCGGCGTCAAATCATCGTCTTCGTCAATATAAGCCATTTCGTCACAAATCCCCGAATCACCGCTACTACTCACAAACGACTTTTCAAGCATATTCCGCTCCGTCGGTGACGGAAGCAATCGTTTCAACCAATACTGCTCCCAATATTTATCTATTTCAAGTTTATGCAAATTCTTTCGATTTTCCGAATAATTCGAGAATGCCAAATAATTCTTCGACGCTTCGTTCCTATACTGTTCCTCTAATGCTTTCAGCTCATCAATCCTCGAAATATCCTCCGATTTTCGTTTCGCACCAGTCCCAGTAAACCACTGTTTTCTTGACCAACTACTCGGTGGCCTCTCCTCTTGTTGTCTTGAATATTCTCTAAGTTGTCGAAGGTAATAATCAAGGATATGAACAAATTCTCCGTAAACCATTGTTAAAGTTCAGAATTGAATAAAATACAAATAATACAAATAATAGCTAAGACTCGAGTTTCCAGAAAAAACAAAAAAACGAATATTTAGGTTTTATTTATTTATTTTTCTTCCAAACTACAACCTTCGACTGGTGACAGCTCTCCCATCCATTTCGAAAACCCCTCCCACTTTTTTTTTCCATGCTTCTTTTTCTTCTCCGGATCCCATTTTTTTTTCAAACATCATACATATAAAACCTTTTTAAATTGTGGGAATTTACAATTTCCATGTATTTTTTCTTCAAAATGTGTACTATGATATTTTTTTTTGCTGTTTTTTTTTTCTAAGAGCCTATAATTATGGCTCTAAAGTGTATCTTCGAGTCAAAAAAACGCTTTAAACCCCCTATGGTTGAATACACAAAACCGTTTTATAGGATTGATTCAAGTTGAAACTTCTAAAATCCAAAAAAAAAGTAACATTTCATTATTTTTGTTGCTTGTTTATATGTTTTCACAATTTTTTCCACAATCCCGTTGTGAAAAAGAAGATGAAAAGGCGGGAAGGGAAATGAAATGATGAGGAGCAAGAACAAAACAAAATAAATTGCAGAATGTCTGAGAATCTATTAAATTCGGTGGTTTTTGCTTTTTTATCTTTTCATTGCATTGACAATAATTGCTCAACGTAAAAAAAAAAGAAAAGAGAAGAAAAAATGTCCGGAAGCTTCCATAAATGTTGGGTCTTCAAAATTTTTTAAATAATTTTTTTAGGAAGCGGATAATTTAGGGGATACTGTACAGATTTGAAATTTTGCTGAATGGATTTGGAAAGGATGCTCAAAACTCGGTACGACAAGATCTAAACGCTTCCGAAACTGATTTAAAATATTGATATATTACTGAATCCATTTAAAAATCTTACTTTCCAGTACAAGTACCATTGGTGGGATTGGGTCATTTTGAAATCTCAAAGTTAAGCTCGTTGCGAAAAAGAATTTTAAAAAAGTTAAGGCGACTACAAACCGTAAAAAGCAGCAAAAACGCTGAAAAAAACTTTAAAAACGAATATCCGAAAGTGCGTCAAGGCAAAAGTCTATTTTTGGATACTCATTAAAAAGTTAAGGTCGTTACACATTGTCAAGTGAAAAAAAGTTAAACTCTGGCTAAATCCTGGCTAAATCCAAAGGCTAAATCCGCGGTATCCCACCTATGACAAGTACTAAAAACTGGTTCCTCTCGAGTTTTAAGAAAATCACTAAAACATATCACAATAAAATAATTCTTATGATAATCAGCATCAGGCTTGTGCGGAACTGGCCTCTCGGAACTTTCGGAACCAAATTTTTATTCCGACTTTTTTTTCCGACATTTTTTCTCGGAAAAATCGGAAAATTCGGAAACAGGATGTTTAACTTTAATTTTCAAGATTTTTTCCCATTTTTGTCTCATATGTCGATTAAAAACGTTTATTAAGAAGTTCCGTTCTGCTTTTTTGTCAAATAAACGTCCCATTTTCTGAAAAAAAAAACAACGACTTCACAAAATTTTCGTACAAAAATTTAGGAAATTCTATGAAAATGATAAAAATTCTAAGAAAACCTGAAAAAAACGGATGAAAACAACCAAAAAAGCAAAAAAAAACGTTTATGGGAAATATTCAGTTTGAAAACTCGGAAATTTTTTTTTCTGATTGCAATTTCTCGATATTTCTCGTATTTTTTTCCAAACTGGTTCGGTCCATTTGGTGAAAAAAAAAACAAACAAATTAATTTGGTATTGTTTTCAGTAAGCTGTTTTCGATGATATACCCTTTAAAATTATAGTAAGAATACATTTTCACAAATTGGGGTTTTTTCCGATGAATTTCGGAAAAAGTTCCGACGGAAAAATAGTTCCGAAAATCGTCTCGGAATCGGAATTTCGGAATATTCCGATTCCGGTTCCGCACAAGCCTGATCAGCATGACAATGATATGACAAAATTGAATAAAAAACTACAGAAATAAAGAACGAGACGGTGAAAACGATTAAAAGATTTGAGAAAACATATTTCAGCAATAAAATGATTATAAAAACAAACTTATCAATTTTTGCATAAATATCTTCACTTGCCGAGAATATATAAGAAACATTGCAAAAAACTAATGAAATACCTATGAAACTAACTTTTTTCTCAGTCGAGACATAAAAACGGTGGTGTAATTCTATTTTCGAATGATAAAAAACACAAAAACCTGTTTATCCCTCCCTTTCTGACCGTCAAAAACAAATATTTTCATACTTTCAGACCTTTAAAAAATCTAAAAACTCATCTTCAATTACGTCTTAAATTTAAAATAATCAAAAAAAGAGGAATCACAACTTTTCGAAGAAATATAACGATAATTCAACTTTTTAAAAATAAAATCTATTGATCGGAAATTTTAAAAAATATTCGTCAAAAAATCTAAATAAACATGTAACACAATATATGCTTGTTTTTTCGCTTTTCTGTCTAGATATTGATTATTTTTCTAAACTTGAACTTTTGTCGAAGATTTTTATTTATAAAAACTATCCTTATATATACATAAATAAAAGATGTGTCTCTAAATAGGTGCAATTTGTGAAGTGATGAAACAAATTCATTTTGTTTATGGATTTTCCACTAAAAATGAGGAGTTGAAAATTCTGGTTAAAGGAAACAGTCGATATCGACTTCCTGTTTTTTTTTATTTTGCTACCTTTGTTTGTACAAGTTATTACGAGTTGTGAACAAGAAAAGACTGTCCGTCGCAAAAATCCAATCAATGTGAAATAGCCACTTAAAAGTTAGATAAAGGAATTTTGAAGGAAAAAAAGGTGCCGAAATAGTTGAGAAAACCACACACAAAAGATCAATAAAATCATAACTTGAACAAAAAAAAAACACAAAGAAATAGGAAGAAAATCAAAGTGATATCAAACACATCCGAATACTAATATCCTTCTGACATGTCTTCCTTTTTTTTGTATCTCTAAATACATGTCTTCTTTTCATCAAGAAACAGTACAGTGAACAACAAGAAGTCAGACAACATGCGCCAAAACGGTTTAATTGAAAAAGGGTCTGTTCTGTTTGGAAAGTTCCCAGTTGGAACGATGCCAAAATCTCGACAACTTTTCCTTTTCTTCCGCCCGAGGCGAATAAGGAGGTCAATAATACAAATTTAAATGTATGCATGATAACTTCAAACGATGATTATGATTATCTGTTTCATAAAATTTCACTAATGTCATTTTTCAAAATTTTCCGGAGATGGGAAACTTGAAGAAACCTGTATTTTTTTCTTCGAATTCCCACATTTGTACTTATTCTCAAAAAATTTGAAACCCACCGTTCTGCTCCGATGGTCCTTCAATAGCCGTCGATGTTGTCGGTGCATCAGTTTCTGATCTTCTTGGAGATGTCGCTCTACTCCATTGGTCATGGAAGAACTTGAGTTGAAGCATGGTGACAACGAAAAGTGCGATCGGGGCAAACAATCGAAGGAATAATGCTCTGAAACACATGAAAATTATAATAACATGATGTTTCACAAAAATCAGAAGGAAAAATTCGTTATCCTCGCTGATAATTGCCATTGGACTTGAAAATTGCAAAGTTCGGCTGAAAAAAAAAACGCACCCAGACTCTCCAATAGCCGAATAATCAACAAGTCCAATTGCATCCAGCCACTTCTTCGACAGACCAGTTACTTGTTGTAACCACGTGGAGACCTGAAAATAGGAATTCCCAAATTTAATAATATTTGCAACAACAAAAAAAAAAGTAACTCACCCCTTCAAATTGATAAATATACAAGCCGATGATCACAAGCGAAGTATAGAATGTGAGTGTGAGACAGATTATGTAGGCGACACCTCGGAACAATCGGAATGAGATCTGAAAATATTTAAAGAAAACGTACAAAAACGAATGTCGCTGAATTTTTTGAAGGTATTTACTTAATTTAAACATTTTTTTGTTTCGCTTCCAAAATTAATAACGTTATTCATCATTTTTCGTTTATTTTCAATCTGTTTTTTTTTAATTTAAAAAATTACCTTCAAATAACACAAAGAAAGTGCCCAAATGCTGAAGAATCCAATCGTATAAAACGTCGGTTTAAAATATGTCGCAACAATTAGCAAAACTAACGACACCAAGAAAATGAAGTAGATCGATGTTTTATATGACACATAATTCACAAATGCAGCAAATTTTCGGCTTTTTGGATCCTGAAAAATAAATAATTTTAATATTCGGCGAGTTTTTAACAAATTATTCTCAATCTTCCACCTCTTTCGAATATTTACCTGTTTGTCCAACTTCAAAACCGGCCTTATCACAAAATCATGAACCCGGTGTCCAATTGACATTTTCCCACCATTTTTCAATAACAGGGTGACCTTTTTTCGATTATTTTCAATTTTTTTCAACATTGAAACAGTTTTATTAGAAAATTCGAATATTTTCAAAGCGGAAGAAAGAAATCTCGAGAAGAACACTAAAAAGGAATGTTATTTTCTCTTTTTCTCATAAAAACATTCTCCAGGGAGGAAAAATATAAATCTTTCAGAAAATGTTTTCAAGGCATTTTTTTTTGAAAAAATCTAGAAATTGGTCTTGATTTTTAGAAAAAATTATGGTTTTTTAAAATTTAGCTTAAAACTTATGCATTGTGAAAAAAAATTTGTGAAAAATAACAGAAAGTAAGTTTCAAACCTACTTCAATACCCTCCCCTTTTTTGGTTCCCAGCGGTGGAAACTGCATCGAAAAATTTAAAAAAAATACAAAAAGATCAATACAACGTATTGTTTTAGGTGCTTTTCCACACAGCGGGGCAAAAAAAACAAAAAAAAATCAATTCCTTCTTTTTATTATTCGATTTTTCGCATTTTCTCATAAAAAACGGCAAGAAATAAAGAATAAATCATCACCTTAGCTACGGCAACTCCTCCGTTTCCAGTCTTCGATGCTCCAAATGTTCCGTAGGAGTTTATTCTTCTTTGCCTCTCAAAATCCGTCAAGGATTCGTAATACCTAAATTTTTTGCATTATTCCGGTGGTGGCTATCTAAACGGTACTCACTTTTCTCTCCTGGCCAATCGTAACAACAAGAAAACTGGCAAACTGAGAAGTGTCTGAAAAATTCATATTTCAAATGTTTTTTCCTTCATTTTTTTTTGGTTTCGTCGCCTTCCGTTTTGCACTAAACGCTTTATTGATGACAAATTCGTTTTGTTTCGTTTATTTTTTTCATTTCTCAGATGACAAATAGTTTGTTAGCGATGAAAAAAGGAAGTTTTTGAATCAAATTTTAGAATGAGCTGGAATGGAAATCAATGAAAAGAAGGCCAACGAAACAAACAACAACAATTTCGGTGGTTAAAAACGGTAGGTTTCTAAATTTCCAATTGAAAAAATCAAACCATTTAACCAGGTGGCACGGAAACAAATAGTCACATAATTGTGTTTGCAAATGTTTCATTTTCAACGGACTTGTTTGTTTTCCCGATTGTTTTTTTTTGCAAAAAAAAAGAACTGGTGTTGAACATTTGTAGGTTCAAAATTTTACCTATTTGTAAAAGTTATGACTCACATTCCATTTCCTTTATTTACTTAGGATCAAACCATGACCAGGAGACACCACGAGGTGTATAATAATCGGGTAACTGGTTTATAAGTTCTTTTTATATACTTTTGCAAGAAAGCGAAAATCGAAATGAATTTTGAGAAATTTTTCAAAAAAATGTATCACATTATAAATTCTCTTACCTGAACGCACAAAATGATCATCGCGTGTACCGGTACTGCAGCCCATTGTAAACCCAAAAACTGAACCCATTTTGGATAACCGATTTCTTTCGAAATATCCATGCTCAAAATGTATTGGATGATCAGTAGGAACTCGATGTAGGCTAGAAGAATGGGCGACATTGCGAATGATGATTTTCTCGTATTTTTAAAGATCCATAAAATGCACGTGATAATGAGTAGGATCAATCCGAAAATTGAGTGATATAACAATGCCCAAGTCTGAAAAATAGCTTTTAATAAAATTTAAATGATGAAAAAAAAATCCAAAACCACGATTTACTGGAAATTTTGAGAAGGATTGGGGTTTATTTCAGATTACACGAAACACTTCAAATAAACAAAATAATCCTTACCATCATGGCGGTCAACGCAATCGAATAAGCATGATAAATGACAAAAGTAATAACCGCAATCATTCCCTTCGACGTTGCCGATTCCTGTTCTCCAGGAACATTGAAAATATTGCTCAGCTTATTCCTATCCACAACTTTCGACGTCATCTTCCTCAACGGAATCGCATTGACATTTTCTCCCTGTCTCACTGGCGAAACACTTCTGTCACGTATCAACGGTGCCGGCGATGCTGAGTTCGACTCTGTTGGTTCATTTGAGAGAAGCTGAAAAAATAATAAAATTTGATTTCTGCTTCTGGAAAGTTCCGAAGAAGCGGGAAAAATGAAAAAAATTGTGTGAACATCAGACAGAAGACAAAAGCAGATCTGCTAGGGATTATTCAGGTGGGCATCGTGGCTAGAACAAAGAAGATTTAATTAGTAATTAGAATGATTGGTTATCGAAAAATGCAGGAAGCAATAATCAGCTTTTTTGTTGCTCGAAACGGGTGGTCAAATTTTAAAATTTAATTATTTTCTGCCTTGAAAACTAGAAAAACTACATTTAAAAAGGCGTTATCTGAATACCAGGAGTCCTCTGCCGCTACGCGGCAAAACTCCTGGTCTACTGCTCGCCTTCGGCTTCGCTTTCCAACACGCCTGCGGCGTGTCGCTTCTGTTAAATTATTCTCAAAAGGGTTCCTTTTTTATGGGGTTCGAAACATGGTGATAGAATATAAATCAAAAATTTTTTTAAATTTCATCGGTTTTTCAGAAAAACTTACATAACAGTTAGGAAAAGCGCATCGATTCTTTGAAGTCGCGCGAGTATGTTAAGTATGTCTTTGAAGTCGCGCGAGTACCTTAACTAATCCTAATAACATTTTCTACGGCTCGCCTCCGGCTTCGCTTTTTACACGCCTTCGGCGTGCTGCTTCACTGCTTCACTGCATTATTACATTGGCGATTTCACGCCTTCTGAAATTAGTTGTCGGGACCGATATATCTTGATCGAAAAGTATTGGAATGCGAGCCGAATTGGTCTACCGGTTAAGTAATAATTTCTTCACGTGAACCGATGCGAGTTCAGTTCTGTTCAATGTCTTTTGAAAAAACTACCTAATTTTACCCGTTCACAGAAATTTGTTCACAGAAAAATTAGCCCCGCCTCCTTATCCATTTATATATAAGGATAAGAATTTAATTTAGCTTGTAGATTAGCTTGTAGCGATTCACTTCCAGTTTTTGCTGGGCCTGCCCAGAAACTAAAATCTAGGCAAAAAAGGCACGTGAAAACACGAAAAAATTTTTTTTCGATTTTAGTTTTTTCTTTATTGAAAGCAGTATTAACATTCAAACGTTTTTGCGTTAAAAAACATCTATTCTTATTACGTTTTTCAAAAAAAAAAGAAAATTAAGCACTAAATCTCATATTTCGTGTCAAGAACTGTTTTTCACGTTCACAAAATGAAATGAGACGTTTTTAATTGGAAAACATTATGTTTACTAATGTTTAAAAAATGTTTTCGCTTCTTGGCGCCGTTTTTGACCGCCAATCTTGAGAAAGAACACCTCAAATTTGATGTAAATAGAAAAAATACCAAACTGTTTCAAACAGTTTGTTTTAGTTATTATAAACAAAGGAAACAAATAAGAAAAGCACAGCACACATCACTTAAAAAAAACTCAATCCGATCTATTAATAATCATTCTCTATCCCCCCAGTTTATAGTTATTTCACGCACCAGTGTGGTTCCTCTGCCCCTTGAAGGTGTCGCCGTTTCTCCATTCATCGATAACGCTATCAATTGCTCTTCATTTACACCACCTTCGTCCAAATTCGTGTCAACCGTACCGGCCGATGCGAATCGCTAAATTGTTTTAATACTATTTCTATTCTACATTAAAACTCAACCAAACACCTCTGCTTTGAATATTTCGTTTTAATTAGAATATAGAAATCTTGTTTTAAAATTAGAATATAGAAAACACACACACTCACATTTTCCCCCTATACCCGGACAATCACTGGACAAGTTCAACAAACTTGCCGTTTTCAGCCCTATTCGAAAAATTGTTTTAAAATTTCAGGCTAGAAAAACGACAAGCATTCGAACATATTAACTTTTTGAACCACAAAGAGAGAATAGATAGAAAACAGTGTGTGTACTCAACAGTTTTAGAATTTTATCTTTTTCAAGCTCACGTAATAAACACACCTCTTCATGAACTGACGATCCATAATCATTATCATCAATATATTGTCGAGATCCATTTTTGGTGAACTTCAATTGAATTACCATTGTATAGTAGAAAATCTGCAATTATCTAGATTTTTTTGTGTTTACCGTTGTCAAAAAATCAGAAATAATATCTACTCAAAAAATCTTGAAAAAGTCAGAAGTTTTAAAAAATTAAATGAAGAAAGAACTTTTAAAAAATCTATATTGAAAACCTATTCAATTTCTTTCTTTTGTAAATTTTAAACGTTCATATATTCTTACCAATACAACAATCGGATTCGCATACAACGGCCATTTCAATGCCAAATCCGTCGAGTTAAAATCCGGCGCCACAAATGGGAACTCCCACCAATGTGGACATGACGAATCCATCAGAACATTCAAACCAAATAGTCTGGCAATCAGACTTCTCGATGGAATCCATTGGCGATGCACAATTGGGATTTGGTAGGCATAAAGAATGCAGAAATGAATGGCTGAATAGAGAACGAGAAACTGAAAGAAAACGGAAATTATTTTGAACATTTCGTCTGTCACCTACTCGTTTGATTTTGTTATAAACGCCGTGTCTCAGAGGTTGATAAGTGGCCCACCAGGTTGAAATAAATAAGAAAGCGACAAAGTATAGACCATTGGAGACGGATGGCTGAAAACATTGGATATTTATGTAAATGGCTGATTTTAAAAATGGTATAAACCGTTTTTTTCAAATTTTTTTAATTTGCATATTTTGTGTCGAAAAAATCAAACCTTAACAATTCCAACATAGGCGGTGAATAGAAATATCACAAAATTCGTCAATCTTCTTAAAGAATTTCCAACAGCTCTCCACAATACTTTACTCGGGTTTTCAGTTTTTGTGTGATCTCTGCAAAATATACTATTATGACTAAAAAAATTATCTCAAAAATACTCACCCTTCCGACGTCCTAACAGTTACAACATCTCCCACCGCGTCCAACCTTTCGGCTCGATGGGACATAAACATAACAACTATAAAAGCCAAGAGTGTCACAGAGAATGAAATAATCTCTGGCAAGATCGATCGAACCGTGTCAAATGTTCCAGCAGAATGAAACCGAACCAATCCCAAACTTCGGAAAAGGGTCGTATCCCAACGATCACAAATGTACGTTGATTCATTCTTGTGTACAACAACTTCGGAAACCTTGAAAAAAACATATATTTAGGTAGAATTTGTGTCGATTTAAAAAATGTTTTCTATTTTTAAAAATCATCTTGAATAATTAAAAAAATATACCTGATATGATCCAACTCCAAGAGCCGTGACAAATGTAAACAATAAAGTGATGGTTATAAATGTTCCAATAACCTCTGCAATGAAATTTCATAAATGATCTTAAAATTAAAACAAAAACTCACTTGGAAGTGGGAAATCATGTCGAACTGATGGTAAAGTCGCGCTTAGTAGTGCAAGGATCACGTATCCGATTGAGATGAAGCTCGGTCTAATGATGGCGGCTGAAAATGCGAATATTTTTAATATATATTTTTTTTGAATTTTAGCAATATCAATGCATACATTTCAAAACGCGTTGATTTTCAATATTTAGGTACTAATTTTTAAAAAAAATTATTTACGTTCAATTCTCAGAAAACAGAATTTACTCGAATTTGTATAGAAAAAGTTTGAAAATGAAATTTCAAAAAAAAAAAAACATTAAAAACGTTTTTTTTCTAAATAACGTGTTTCGAATAATTTTTGCAAGGATGCTTGTTTTCTTCTAGATTTTGAGATATTTCTTTAAAAACTCACCCGCTAAAAGTGCAACCGGTAGCACAAATTTCACAGCGGTTGTTTTGAAACACGGAGGTATTGTCATGATTCCTACCGCATTCGCTGTTCTGCAAAAAAACAACCCCCAATTTAATTTTGATTTCTAGTAAAAATAAATTATCAGAGCACAAAAAAAACGAAAGAATTTATGGCAGTTCAATATTGAAGATCGATAACAAATTGGGCAAAACAAACAATACCATATGATGACTCAACATTAGGTTATTATATTGAAAATATTTTTGGGAACGGAAAGAAAAACACAAAAAAAAAGAAACAATTGTTAAATAAGCCGCCCATGCACTTCCTTCTTCTCTATCTCTCAAAACATCTCTAAGAGTTTCAACGAAAAAACATCAAGAACATTGTTTTTTTTTGTTAAATGTAATTATTTTGGTCCGAGCGATTTTATCGATACAAATGTGTTCATATAAAGGTTTCTAAGTATTTTATTTTTTTTAGATATCCATCGTAAACATACAACTAGGTTTATATTGTTGGGTTCTTTAAAGACAGCTGTTCAGTTAATTTGACCCTACCTGATCTTAGTTTCAAAAATTAGAGCGTTCTCTAATTAGTACAATGCAATTTATGCGAAATGATATCGATAAATACACGCTTCATAGTAGCCGTTCAAAGTTGAAAAAATCAACATTTGAATGCGCGCGTGTCCGTGCGACGCGGTCAGTGTCCGTGCAACGCGGTCGGAATTGGCGCGAAACACAATTATTTGAATTAGCCTACATATTTATATGGTTCTTTGGACCACCTGGGCTCCCATTCGAATTTTGATTTTTTGCCTTTAATTTGGATCGAGTTTAATGACAAGCTGCCTTTAAATATTGGGAGCTCCCCGAAAATAATAAAAATTATATGAAACGTGTAAGAGGAATTTGTTCCTCTCATTCACAATTATTAGCTCCGTAATGCCCTCGTTCAATAGCATATTAAAAATTTACGACGATTTTCTCAAACACGTTTTTTCTTCATTTTTTGCAAGTTTTTAGGTGAACCTTCAAAAAATCGAAAAAGACGTAAATTTGAAACAAATTAACTTTGAACAATAGATAAACGAATGAAAGAAAAAATCGATGAAAAAAAATAAACAAATCAATTCTACTCTGCTATGCCAAAATAAACCTTTTTTTGTTCAGTGGGAACATGTGAATCAATTATTTGCACATTTGTTTGCAATTTTGAGACGATTTGTTTGCACTGACACGCAAACTCTATATTTCACATTTATCAACGAAAAAAAAATAAGAGGAAAGGGCAACTAGTGTAATCTTCTTTTTTTCGACATATCTGAGTCAGTTTTTCGAAAAATGTTAAAGAAAAAACAAGTTTTTTCTATAAACATAAAAACTATACGGTTTTAAATTTGTATATGGTCACTCAGCTTCGACGGAGACCGTGATGGACGACAAATACGATGAGGAAGAACCGTAAAAACTGCAGTTGTCTGTGGAAAAAATCACCAAATTTTTATTTTGTTGTTTATGAGATGGCGCAGACGAGCAGACGAACTGATGTGTTTTTGTGATCTTTTGGAACTAACGGAGGTTTCAAGGTGATTTTTCGAGTATAGGTCAATTGATTGGAAAACCAAAAGATTTTCTGACAAAAAGATTTTTCGACAAAAAGATTTTCGACAAAAAGATTTTTTTTTCAAAAGAGATTTGCACTGTGCAAGCACGCTCAACCGCACCGTTTTTTCCTCTTTTGTCTGCGTCTCTCAACGCCAACCGCCAGAGCTAGTGCGAGACGCAGACAAAAGAGGAAAAAACGGTGCGGTTGAGCGTGCTTGCACAGTGCAAATCTCTTTTGAAAAAAAAATCTTTTTGTCGAAAAATCTTTTTGTCGAAAATCTTTTTGTCGAAAAATCTTTTTGTCGAAAATCTTTTTGTCGAAAAATCTTTTTGTCAGAAAATCTTTTGGTTTTCCAATCAATTGACCTATACTCGATTTTTCAAAGTGAATTGGTCGGTTTTGAAGGATAATTTGAATTAAATTTGAAATTAAAAATGAACGAATTTCTAACAATTTCCTGAAATAGGAAGAAGGGTATAATTATTGAGCATTTCAGCAAAATTGTGGAGCTTTATCATTGCTCAAGAAAAACTATTTATTCCATGATTTTTTGCTGAAAATCATGACGTTTCGATGGTTGTTCGGAAAGTTTTAATTAATAAATAAATGTAGAACTCAAGAATATTAATTTTGATGAAATCGCAGCACTATTCACCAGAAACAAGGGAAATTGTAGACAAAAACGGCCACTAAAAATTGTTGCATAGGATAAAAAAATTGGAAAAGCATGATTCTGATTTCTTGATGAAAATAATTCAATATTGCAATTGTTACAAAAATTGTAACATCAGCAAAAAATAAAATCCTTTGAAAACACCTAAAAACGACGAAATTTGAGAAAAAACCCATAAAAATTCAAAAATTTCAATTTTAGTGTAGACACCACCACGCACAATTGCGGAGTTCAAAACAGAGGGAGTTTTAATTTTTTAACAAAGTAAAGAGAAAATAATAAGTTGATAAAATAGAAATAAATATAAATCCGCCGAAAATCCACACTTTTTTGAAACAAACAAATATCTTCACTCTGTTTGCAGAGCTATTTTCTTGTCTGTATGAAGAAAAAATAAAAATAAAAAAAGACGCGTTCACATTGTTTACGAGTAGAGTGACCAAAAGTTGTTTACATGCTCAACCCCCAACTCTTTTTCTCTGTGTCGGCGCCTAGTGCCGTCCAGTGTTAACAAGAAGCTCATGGAAAAATAAAAAAGAAGGCGTAAAATGGAAAAATTTATTTTAAGACATAAAATTACGATGAAAATGATCAAACTCCTGTTCCACACCCACTCGGAAATAATGCTTCCACCTCAAATCTTAAAAATTTTCCATATTTTTATTCAATTCAACTCCATACCTTTTTTAAGTTCTGATCCGATTGTTTCGGTGTAACCAATGTAGCAGAAGCTTGCTTTGCAGTGACAATTGGAGACTCCACTGGTTTAGCATCAGACGATTTCGATTCTGACAACAGTTTTGGATTGGAGAGAGGTGGAGTGCTCAAAACCGGCACCGATTTTTGATCAACTCCAGACAATGTCGTGGCTGTCGGTGTTTTTGGACTATTGAGTGATGGAAATGCGGAATTTGTGTTAATGCTCAAAGATGCGGTAGTTGTCGCAACTTCTGGTACTGTGAAGCTTGTCATTGCATCCGATGCTGATGAATTGGTTTTCGAAGGAGCGACGTTGGACCCTGTAAAGTGTTATTTGTTAAAAACTTTTTACATCTCGAATTTAAATGGGACTTCCTTACCGGATGCTGGAATTGGTGCCGCTGAAACAGCAGTGACCACCGAGCTCGATTGTGCATTATTTGCCGATGCTTCCGTAGATGTCAATGTAATATCCATAACTTGGTTTGCAACCTGAGCGGTCGAAGTAGAGGACGGGGTTGTTTGACTTGACGGCGCAGAAGATGTTGAAGCTTGAACTGATGCAGGTTCCTAAACTTTACCGGACATATTTCTCTAGATGCTCCAGAAAACAAACCTTCTTGGACAATTTATCAGTAGAACTAGAAACTGGAATCTGCTGTACAAGACCATCTTCCTCTTTGGATTTACTTTTTCTACTCGAAATCATTCCCGGCGAAATCGCCACCTTCATTTTCATCGATTTCGACGGCAAAACATCCCTTTCATACGACAAGCCCTTCTCCTTTTGACTCTTCGCATGTTTCCCATCCTTCGACGCCCCATTTGGCTGGATCACAATCGCTTGCGGCATATCATTTTGACATTTCCTCTTCTTTCGAAAATCTAGCAACAAAAGGATCGTGTTGCAAAGTACCAAAAATGTCAGACAAGTGACGACAACAAGGAAAATCACTCTTTTTGCTCGATCATCCGATATTTGATCCTTCATTGATTCTCTGAAATTTTTTGAATGTTTTTTGAAATTCTTCGACACGTGGTTACAATTGTTTTTGAATATCCGCAATATTTCCATTTTCTACAGATGGCTTCGATGTTGACATGATTGAAACTAACGAATATCAGGAATGTTCTTTTCTTTACACTCCTTGTTGTACAATAAGAGGAATGATAAATGGATATGTGATGGTTTAACGTGGTGGTTTCGTGCGATGGAAATCATACGTGTATGAATTTTTGTTTATTCAATTGCAGGATTATTATGACTTGGTTAGTTTCGTAAAAATTTCCTAAACTTAGAGGTGCCAACTGTTATTGTAAATCCGAATATTCTCATTTCGTCTTTTGCTTTGGAAGATCGCCAACCCAACGGGTTTTTAAAATATATATTTTCGCAGAAGGAAATTATTTTCGTTGGAAAATTTCTAAATATTAGTAGCATTAAAGACTAGTTACCATAGAATTGAAAAAAGAAAAATAAGTACAGAGTGGAAAAGCATATTAAATTTAAAAAAATCCTTGGCGCGGTCGTTTGGACTCTATTGCAATAAAGATTAGTTAGATTTTATGACAATTTTGTTTCTATTAGCTATGCACAGATGCAATTTGAAAACAACACATGAAAAAAACCCTCATCTCGCGTGATTCATTTTAATTTTTATTCTGGCTAGTAGGCGCAAATATGAAGTGAGCTTTAAAGGAGGACTTCACAGAGCTAATGAATGCATGCGGAATGAAAATAGACCTCATTCTCATTCCAAATCTGTTTTTAAAATTTTCTAAATCCACCTAGAAGCCGAGAAAACGTGCCTCAAAACAATGGCCTAGAAAAAGCGTCCACGGACGAAAACTAGTCCGCAGACATGAAAAATCCAAAAAAAAATGAAAAAGCGTGAATGAAAATTAAAAAACAAAAAAGTATTCTGCTTATGTAGTTATTAACGAAACACGAAAAAAGCTCATAGGAAAAAGTTCGGCCAGGTGGTCACTTTTTCTAGGCCATTGTTTTGAGACGCGTTTTCTAGGCTTCTAGGTGATTTTAGAACATTTTAAAAACAGATTTGGAATGAGAATAAAGTCTATTTTTATTTAAGGTACATTTATTATCTCAGTAAAGCCCTCCTTTAAAGAATGATTTCATTTTAAGTTTATTTATTAATTTTTTCACCCTTTCCATTTTATTGAAACGAATTTTAAAAACTAACATATTACTTTCCGATAGAATCTCTTTATTTTTTTAAATAAAAGTAATTGTTCATGTTTTATCTCCAACACTCCCTTCTCAAAATCATCCGAATCGCATCATGCAAATCATGCTCCACGAAATCCGGTTTATTCAACATCATTTGCTCTCCAGGTGACAAATTACGAATCAGTGCCGAAATTGGCTGAACTACTCCATTCACATTAACATGTTCTGAACATTGAATTCAAATTTTTTGTCTTACATAGAATAAATATCTAAATACCTTGATATACTCCAGTCTCTACCAAAATTGAAATACATCTCTCCACCACATTTCTCGTTCTCACATTCGGATATTCTCCATCATTTTTCTCAAAAGTGTCCAAATTCAAGTGATCAAATCTTCCCCTACCTCCATGTCTCAAATATCTATCAAAAAGTTTGGCGCCAAGAACATCAGACATTGGATTATCTCTGAAAACAATTACAATTATCTCCGGGGGAGCTCCCAAAATTGACCCAACCCTACAACATAAACATATTTCACATCATCCATACCCATAGCCTTCGCCTGACGCTGTATATTATGAGCTGCATGCAGATAACTAACTTCAGTCGGTTTTCCCAAAACAGCTGTATAATTCAAATGATTTCCAGTCATTTTCTCATAAAGTGATTCCAAAATATGAATAAAAACTCCATGTCCAATTCTCGGAAGTTGTGACGCTACATCAGCCATCCAGACCAGATCAACATTGCACGCAATAATTGGGATATGTTGCGATTCTCTAACCAATGGAACAGCCATTGAGTCCATTCTCCCATGGGTTAGAACACAATCAAGCAAAAGTTGAAGGGAAGTCTCCCATTTAAGCGGTTCGCCAAGAAGAATTATTGCTTCGATATGTTTGAATTTTGCTCTGGCGTTTGCAGTCTCTTTCGGATCCTTTAGTTTCCTTGAAAAATCGGTACAATCTAGATGAGAGAACCAATTAGCCAACTCTTCAATTGTTGTCACTTTTTTGAATCCAACACTGAAAATTTGTAGGGTTCTTTATTCTATTTATTGATAAATTAAAGGAGGGCTTTACGGAGATAATAAATGCTCCTGGAATGAAAATAGGCTTCATCCTCATTCCAAATCTGTTTTTAAAATTTTCTAAAACCTCTTATAAGCCTAGAAAAACCCCTCAAAATAATGGCCTAGAAACAGGGGCCACCTCAGGGCTGGAGGGCGGCAGGCTTCGGCCGCCGCGGCATTTGAAAATCGAGACAAGCCGCGGCCGCGGCCGCGAAATAGAGTAACAACTACGCGGCCGGCCGCAGTGCAATGCACACCATCACAAAATTGCGGAATGCACACAATTTGACGAGCAAAATTTTTTAATAATCGAGATTTTCGAAACTAGTTTTTAAGGAATAAGGTAATGAAAATAAAGTAAAAACATTGAAAAATATTCAACATTACGCAAAATATCATTTTCAACATTTAAAATTTTTAAATAAATCATTTTTCGAAGATTTCTCATCCCAACTCCCTGAAAAAAAGGTTAAATCAGTACAATGTGTGCATTTATTAAAAAATTTTCGTGTTTTACAACGCATTTTCTTAAAAATACATTCTCCAATCGAAAAACAGAATAACCTCTTTCAAAAATGCGGCTGCCGCGGCCGCCGGCTGCGGCGGCTTTCAGCCGGATTGGCCGCCGTTTCCCCAGCCCTGGGACCGAACTTTTTCCTATGAGCTTTTTTCGTGTTTCCTAAATAAATATTTATGAAGAATGATAATATTAGTCCTTTTTTATTTTTTTCTATCTTATTATATCGTTTTTCTTTTTTTTTGGATTTTTCATGCCTGCGGACTAGTTTTCGCCGGTGACCCCCTTTTCTCGGTCATTGTTTTGAGGCGCGCTTTCTCGGCTTCAAGGTGGTTTTAGAAAATTTTAAAAGTAGATTTGGAATGAGAATAAAGTCTATTTTCATTTAAGGTATATTAATCTCAGTAAAACCCTCCTTTAAAAAAATTCCCAACCTTTTCGCAATGCTTTTTGCATGTTTCTGGCCAACGACAAGAACTTGTTTATCATGCAAATCTGTGAACATTTTCAATGGACTATGAGCCATTAACATATTAGCCGCTGGAATCCTAAACCCTAGTTGTTCACTAAGCTTCGCAGCTTTTTCCTTCTGACTACTATTCGTCCCATTAGTCAAGAATACAGTAGGCATAAGGAAGTTCCCATTTTGATCGGTAATCTGACGAAATGCTTCATTCACTCGCGGTAAAAGAGTCCGACCTCTAAAAAGGACTCCATCAATATCTAATATGATTCCAAATGGGTGCTGAAACCATAAACAAATTTAAATTTGCAAAATTCGTACTACTCACAGCATGTCTAGTTCTTAAAACACTTTTCTTTTCCCTAGTAGAAGTCCCAAAATTCCGAGAAAACAACGAAATTTTTTGATGAAATTTAAGCATTAGTTTTTGACTTTTGAACCACAACAAATAATAGTAATAAATTATTTGTTTCATTGACTCACGTTTCTTTCAAAAATGTCATGGAATATTGTAGTTCACCTTGACCACCGTTGCCAATGGAATTCTTTTGTTTCGTTAGTTTGGTTTTATTTTTCTTCAAACTTTTTTCTGAAAAAAATGTCCTATCCGGTTTATCCGTACCCTCAATATCCGAACAATAATGGTGGTATGGTCTATACTCAACAACCGTATGGTCAACAACAACAGCCGACAGTCATGTATGATTTTTTTTATAATTGTGGTTCATGAGAAGTGTGGTGGGAGCTCCCTATTTTTTAAAATTTCCTTTCGAAATTTCAAAAATCTAACAAGGGAGTTACGGGAAGCTACCATTTGAGAACCTTCTACAAATTTGAGGGTACATGTAATGGAATATGGAGAATCAGAATCCGTCATAAAACTCTGCTAAATGTTCCTGTGAGCCGAGTTATAAGCCCGCAAGCAGGAGATGATCTGTTGGTGGTTCAGTGGTAGTGTGGTACTTCGACAGACTATTTCGCAGAGTGTGAGTTCACGCGGAGAGCCCTAACCATAGGAAAAGTTTGCGGGCTCATGATGCTCATAACTCGGCTAACAGGAACATTTAGCAGAGTTTTTTGTCGGATTCTGATTCTTCATATTCCATTCCATGTACCCTCAAATTTGTAGGAGGTTCTCAAATGGCAACTTAACTCCCTTGAAGTCTTGGTTTTCTATGATCCTCCTAGTTTTTAAAAAATAAAAATTTTGACCACTTTTCAAATTGAAACTTTTAAAATTCTGAAGAAAATTGAAGCTTTCAAAATTCTGAAGACCTATTTATGGAGTTTTAGTTGCTCAGACTCTTAAAATGGTCATGAGCTTGCCCTCGCTTTATACATTAAATGAGCGCTTCCAAATCTGTTTTTAAAATTTTCTAAAACCACCTAGAAACTGAGAAAACACGTCTCAACAAAAGTTTTCACCGGTGGACACTTTTTCTAAGCCATAGTTTTGAGGCGTGTTTTCTCGACTTCTAGGTGGTTTTAGAAAATTTAAAAAACAGATTTGGAATGAGAATGAAGTCTATTTTCATCCGAATATTCATTAGCTCCGTAAAGCCCTCCTTTAAACAAACCTTCACATTCAATTAATAAGTCAAAAACTGTTTTGAACTCGGGTATTTAGTAGAAATTGATAAAGTCTCAAAAAATCGGAGCAAATAAGAGCGAAATTAGCATTGGATAGGAGATATTTTTAATCTTATTTTCCGTTTTGAATGGTGTTCAAATCTAAAACCTACTTAGCGACCCCCAAAATCTTAAAATATCTGTTTACTGATTTAAAATTTGCTTTAATCTGCTCAGAATCATATATAATATTGAAAACAACTTCAAAATTAACTCGGGGGAAGATTAATGAAAAAGAGTTATTATTTTTTAATATTGAACCCTGACATACATGAATGGCATACTGTCTTTAAGATAATCCCATTCTCTTTCGATTATTTTCCAGCTACCAACAACAACCGCCACAAAATCAGAGCTCGTGCTGTTGTGATTGCTGTGCCTGCTGTGAATGTTGCCTTCTTTGTTGCGCATGTTCATATCTCACTTCATGTTTGACAGGCCTCTGTTGTGACTCGATTTTCAACTAATACTGTTTTTTTTCTATTCACCTTTTTATATATGTTATTAATATAAATACTATATTATTTAATTTCTTCAGTAAACTCTGACTTCCAGATATTAAAAAGTTCCAGCACATGCAAGCAACATATCAGAACTTCAATTATATTTCAAAATGGTGATTCCCGATTAGTCATCTATTTCCTAATACCTTGGGCGTAGTCCATCATCATTGAAACATCAAATCAAAAACACCTATTTTCAGACACAGTCAAACAACAATTACTGAACTCTTACCCCCCAAACAGAAACACAATATCAAATCTAGAGGGAAAGGTTCTTTCTCTTTCTATTTTCATTCTTTTTTCTTTGTTTGTTTCCATCGATTCTTCTCGTCTATTTATTCACCTCGTCGCCCCTCTTTCAGTTTTCTATTTCAATTTTTTTGTTACATTGTATTCCATTTTTTTGTGACATTTTATATTTCAGAAGCCATGTCAGCTCCACCACCGTATACCGAACAACCATATGGACATGTGAGTTGAAATTGAGTCCGATTTTATTCCTAAAAAATGGATTTTAGGGCGGATATGCACCTCAAGGTTACAATCCTTATGTACCTGCACAAGGACCTTACCCTCAAGGATACTATAATCCGAATAATCCGAATGTTGTGTAAGTTTTAAGTCGAGAAAGTAGTAATTTTTACTTTTAAGACAAACTTTAATTGAATCAAGCCAATGTGCAGTTTCCTATCAAACTATTTTTTAACCATCTTTTCAAAAATTTGATAGAAAACAAAACCAGCTCAATTTTTAAAGTTACCATTCTATTAACAAAACTATCAATCATTTACGTATAAATTTTTACAATTTAAGGCCGATAAAGAAAATAATAACTGGCACCCTACCTTTAAAGATGAAAAATGATGACGATCAAGAAAAAGGAGAGGGGGAATTGACTAATTTCGAGTGCTTTGGGTCCCTCGGCCATTTATTTTTTCATGTTTTTCTGCTAAAACTGAAAGAAGACCATTTTCTTGGTAGGAATAGATTTCAATAACCAATTCAGTTCAACTCTGAGGCCCCAATTAATTCCTATTTTTAGTGCAGCAGACATGTAATCTGTCAGATGCTGGTTCGACTCCGGTCAGGTGAAGATCGATTTTTGCGAAACTATCTCCCGAACCCCATTTGAATCTCATTTTGCACAAATGTGCTAATTTTTTCTTACTAATAAAGCCCAAACTTTAAAAACAATCCCTTCACATTTTCCAGCTACGTACAACAACAACCTCGTCAACAAGTCGATGACAACAATTGCTGGCTCACCTCACTTTTTGCTCTTTGCTGTGGTTGTTTAGTCGGAGAGGTATGTGAAGCCGCGATGCGGTCGGCGTCGCGTGTCACCCGCCAAAAATATACATTGATATTTCTTCCAGGTCTGCTGCGATTCTCCCCTACTTTGCTGCATCTTACCATGTCCTATTCGTATTCCAAGACTTCCTTAATAATTTCAGTTGTTTAAACACGGGTTATTCTTGAAATCAGTTTTATTTTCATGCACTTACTTAGCACTAAAATATGCACATTGTATCTTCAAATAAATTGGAGCTCTTTTTTCATTTTTTTTTGTTTGCATAGTGGGAGAGTTCATCGAACCTCCATTGCCGTACGTACTGGTTAACAAGTGAAAGTTTTGTTGATTTATTTACATGGAGTGTATTTTATAAAATTAGTTGCGGATTGTCCCGCAAATGTACTAAAAAAAATTTTCATTTTAACAGCTAGTCATGTGGTTTCGTGTTCAACCAAGAAAGCTCATGTTGTCACCGAGAAATTTACATCGATACAATTTTTTCTCACGAAATTTTAGTCGCACATAGTTTGAAAAGTCTTTGAAAAAAGCAGGCGAAAAATAGCTCATGCTTTGAAACTCAAGCTTTTCGCGGAAGTTCGGAAAAAAAAATTTAAATATATAGTTTGCAAGATCCTAGGTGATATTTTTATAAGATGAGAACTAAACTATAATTAATGTAATGGGATATTGCTCTAATTAGTATTAAATAATGTAAAACAAAAATTAGGGATCCAAAAAAAGTGATATTGTGATATGATCAAAGACACGGTGCCACATAATTTTCAAGTTTCTATTTTGAAACGTATCTGAATTCAGCTACAAAATTTCAATATCAAAGTTGGATCAATTTCGTTGAAATCTATGTAGCCGGAGGATGTCGGAATTATTTTAAAGATCCGTAATAAATTATTCTAGTAAATTTTGTAATTTGTTTCGCTTTTATAGGTATTTAAATATCGAGAAGAAGATGGAAATGTAACAGACACCCGCATTCAGTATAGAATCATGTTGGAGCCTTTCCTAAAATAAATTTCTATCCTCGGTTGAAGTTGAAATGCATGCCTTAGAAAACCATTTACGGTATGTGTTTAACACTGTTCCCTGGCCTGGAAAACCTATTTTTTCAACAAAAAAAGCTTCATTCATAGCCATCTAGCGTCCCCCCCCCCTTCTCCGCCAAAAAACCCGTTGATTGAACTGCGCTAGATACCGCTCTCGGAGCGCATCCTCAAAAAACGTTTTTCCACGCAAACATATAACATACTAAACAGTAAACCAAGTGTACATATACCATCCTCCCCGCGTACAAATACAATACGAGGCAAGAATTTAAAAAAAAACCAAGCGCAAAGGTTAAAGGGCGCTAGAGGAGCAGAGAAGAAAAGTTAGTGCTGCCGCCGACGGCCGGCAGCCAACGCGTCGTCTGCGGCATCAGGGCCCCATCCAACTACATAAACTTACCGCACCACACCACTTTGTTGTTGTTTCTCTACCTTCTCTTCATCTTTTCCTCTATTTCCGCGACACGCACACTTTTCTCACGACGTGCACTCTCAATTTCGTATGCTATTTTGTCGCTCTCTGGGCCCCCGGTGCCTTAACTATTCGCGAGCGCCGTCGCCGCATGCGCCGTTGCCTCCTTCGACTTCTATTTTTTGTGTGTATGTGTGTGTATTTTGTTACTACTTTTTTTTTACCGCCTCCCTCCTCCTCCAAAACCTCCGTCGCCGCACACTTGGATTGGGAAGGGAGGCCTTTTTTCAACTTTCTATTTTCAATTTTTTTTCAATTTTTTCAATTTTCAGCTCTTTTTGATTATTTTCCTAACGGGAAAAGTGTTCAAACAGCTGGTCACAAAAACTGAACAGTCATCCTCTTTTTTGAAGTTTTTGAGATTACTGTAGCTAGTTCCTACAGTATCTGTGGCAACTTCTGCAGAAAAATTTATAGCCTTAAATTTTGATTCTCTCTAAAACAACGGCATAATTACTCATCCAGTACCAATAAATTAATCTTAAAGACAGGGTCTCACTTCAATTTAAAATATCTATTTTCAATCGCACAATTTTGGTTTCAAAATTAGGCACTACTCCCTTTTAGGTATTGGCAGGTACACTTTTAGGTATTACTTAGGTACTACTCACATACTAAAAATATATAATTGTAGCGTCATGTTCAGAAACCTAAAAATCTATCCGAAAAAATTTGAATATTTCTACAAATGATTCATGAATTTTATATGTATTATGAGAGAATACAGGAATTTCAGCTCTTTTTTAAAATTCATGCGTTATGACTCAGAAAATTAATTTTTATAAATAAATTTGCTTATTTTCCAAAATCAGCTGGAAATAAAACATCGTCTCAAAATGTTTTAGAAACTCCATTTCTTAAAATTGGACCGATAAAGTGTTTTTGAAATTAATTTTCTGAGCAAATTTTTATGAAGCATTACAATTTAAAAATTAGAAATCACATTTCCGCTTCGTAAATAAATTACAGAAAAATTAAATTAAATCTTTCATAAAAATAAGATGAATTTTCATTCTATTAAAAATCAATAATCATAAATTAACTTGTTCTTTCTACAGACTCACATGATTTCTGGGAGCTCCCGCACTCGTAATATTCTAAGAATTATTTTTGTCTGTTCCTCAATTTCAATATTTCCTCCATTTCCAAACATTTTTTGTTAAATTTCCAGCACCGATTTGCAAAAACAATGTCCATCGATCACGAGGACATCCAACCAACAAATTCAACAGGAGATTCAATGGATACGGACCCGATGAAAGAGATCAATTTTTTATTGGGCGCCAGTAAAAATATCAAAATCGAGGAAACTCCCGTTTTCAATATCAGACTGATTGCTGAAGTGAAATCCCGTCCATTTCTCTATGATCAATCAGATGAGGGGTATAATTTGATTTCGTGGAGGAATTCAGCATGGAATGAGATTGCTGAGACTCTTGAGACCACCCGTAAGTTTTCAAGTAAATAAGAAAACCTGGAAATAGTTGTCGAAACTGGCATTTTATTAGTTTGAATTGATTATTTTTCCAAATTTTTAGATGGTAATAAAATAATTTATTTTCAGCTGAACATGTTAAAACCAGATGGAAGACTCTTCGAGATCGTTACAAAAAAGAAGAGAAAAAGGAAAGAATCTCCAAAAAACCATCGTCTTGGGTGTTTCAGAGACCTTTGAAATTTATACAAATTCATTTGAAGGATCGACAGTAAGTTTCGGTAACTTCAATAATTGAAAATTAAACGTTGTTTTTAGCACTGATGACACTGAAACTTCATCAAGTGACAATCAAAAAGGACATGTTTCACCAATGGAAGCGACTATAAATTTCATAGAAAATGAGATCATTCGCAATCAGGAGAATAATTCGACATCTTCATCGGTTGAAGATTCAGCGTCAACGACGTCTAGTGCATCGGCAAAGAATGGACAAGGTATGTGAGAGGATATGAGGTTTTTGAAAAGAAATTCGATATTCAGACATCAGAGAAGCAATCGTGTCTACACCACCACTTCAGATACCGATAGCTGTTACACCATCACCATCAGCTACCTCTTCATCCTCACATGTACATCATCCACCATCAAATAAGAGGGCTAGGGTGTCGTTGACAGAACCGCAGATTCCACTGTAAGTATTTACCTTCACATTTAAGGTTCTACCCATTTTTTGGTATTGTCAACTCAATTATTCTTGATCATTGCGTTCGGAAGGCTGCTAAACCTCACAGTCGCTCCGCACGCACGCGACGCGGCTGCCGACACTCACACACTGGAAAATTTGAAAAATTCTTTTTCCCGCCGATATATTTGAAAAATTCATTTTTCTGCCGATATTTCAGTGTGTGTGAGTGTCGGCAGCCGCGTCGCGTGCGTGCGGAGCGGCTGTGAGGTTGAGCAGCCTTCCGAGCGCAATGATCAAGAATAATTGAGTTGAAAATATAATAATTAATAAAGTGTAATGCTGGAACGATAAGCTAACTTTTGATTGAATGTAATTCAGCACTAAAAAATATGAATCTACTTAACTTAGAGTTTCTATTTTGCGACTGTACTTCTTATGTAAAACAATTTTTATTTATTTATGGACTGACAGCTTATTTTTAAACATCTTAGAAATAATATTTTTTCAGAAACGCGCGTCACGCTGCAGCCTCAGCAAGTCTTGCACTTTTCCCCGGACTTTGGGGACAGTCACGCGAAGAAGAAGAAGATGAAATATTTGGGAGAATGATCGCTCTAAAACTGAGCAAACTGGACCCTAGAACCAAAGAATTGGCAAAGATGCAAGTGTTGAAAGCAATTTTTGAAGCACAATATGGATCGTGAATCATATTGATTTCTCTATATCCTTTTTTTGTTTCAAGAATTTCCAAAATCTGAAAAAAATCAAAAATCTGTAAATTAGCCAAATATTCATAATATTGTATTGCTCATTTTCGCATTTTATCGGATTCAATCACTTTTCGCAACATTGCAATTATTCTAATCATTTGAGTGCTATATTGTTCTGTCGTAAAATCATTTTGCTGTTTAGAATCGTCATCTTGAGAACTTTTTCTTGTGATCTTTGTACCGCCCAACATTGTTTGAATGTTGAATATGTTAGACTGATTTAGATACATTCCTTTTTTGATTTTTGTTAACCTTATAAATATTTGAATAAAATATTTCAAACCATGATGACGTTTACTTCAAAAAATGTGTATTTTTTTGCTAAAGGCCATTTGGGCGCCAGTTTTGGAACCTCAAAGTTTTAGCCACCAAAAGTGTCTGCCATTTTCTATGACTTCTCCAACGGCTTCTTTGGCGTTGTAGGAAGACCCTCGAGTAAATCTGACAGGTAAGTAGGCATGTTAAATGCGCCTCCAAAACAAAACGGAGGTGGAGGCTCCGCATTAGGCATGTTAAAACGGAGGAATACGGACCCTCCGCATCCCAAAAAAAACGGAGGTGGAGCCTCCGCCTCCCAAACAAAAACGGAGGTGGAGGCTCCGTTTTGTTGCCCCCCCTCCGTTTTTTTGAACTTTTTACACCTGTTACAGGTTAGAAAAACGGAGGCGGAGGCTAGGCATGTTAAATGCGCCTGCGTTTTTTAAGGCGCCTCCAAAAAAAAACGGAGGTGGAGCCTCCCCCTCCGCATTCGCGCACAAAAAAACGGAGGTGGAGGCTCCGCATCCCAAAAAAAAACGGAGGTGGAGCCTCCGCCTCCGTTTTTCTAACCTGTAACAGGTGTAACAAGTTCAAAAAAACGGAGGGGGGGCAACAAAACGGAGCCTCCACCTCCGTTTTTTTTGGGATGCGGAGCCTCCCCCTCCGTTTTTGTTTGGGAGGCGGAGGCTCCACCTCCGTTTTTTTGGGATGCGGAGGGTCCGTATTGCTCCGTTTTAACATGCCTACAGGTAAGTCTGACCTTGTGCGGAACGAATTATTCTACACCGGATGTTCTCAGTACAAAAACCTTATTCGTTTTACACGAGTTCCTGGTTGCTGAAGTGAAATCCCGTCCATTTCTATATGATCAATCAGATGAGGGGTATTCGAAGATTTTCAGTCATCAAAAAACCAGCATGAATATTTTCCCATTTAAATAAATCCCTCCCCCTCCCAAAAAATCTTTTTTTTTTAAAAACAAATAACAGAAATTATTCACATTAATATTGTCAAGCTGATTTTTCTTGGCAGCTCGTTTTTGCGCGCTCTACGGATAACATTGAAAGCGTTGCGACCGCTCGCGTGCGACGGAACTCGCACGTGCAATTTTTTTTAAATTTCTGTGGAAGTTGGTGTTTTTCCACGTTTTTATTCGATTTTTTTGGTTATTTTTTTGCATGAAATCTTATTTTTGCAGATCACAACAAAATAAAGCCGCCCGCACCTCGAAAAATGGGTAAATCGCTGAAAAAAAGGTACTTTTTTAAATTTTATTTAAAAAAATTATCGTAGGTTAAACACAGAACTTTTCAGGTTCCAAGTTCTTCGAGCAGCAATGTCGATGTTTCTTCCCGATTATGCTCATTTGTTGAATGAAGAAGGAAGAAGTAGAAGGGAAGGCTCGAGTTGCCTTTTCGTAAGAGTGTATGACTATTTTCGTAAGTTAAATGTTAATTTTTCAGAATCAGCATTCGAAGGAGCGTCGTTGATCATAGAGGACCGAAACTGAAAATCATCAAATCAATTTATTGCAATAGTTTTGTTAAAAAATAAATAGTTAACAATTTATTATTTTTACATATTTTCGTAAAAAAAAAGAAACAATAGAAGGTGTAATCATCGGGAAGAAAAATCGAGATTGCTGCTCGAAGAACTTGGAACCTGAAAAATTCAGTGTTTAACCTACGAAAATATATTTTGCGGAACAATACAATCCTTTGAAATCTTACCTAATATCAATACGATCATCTTCCATCCTCTATTTCATCCATGATTCGTTGTCACGTCTGAAAAAATAGAATTTCAATAATTTTCGTTTTTTTCACAAATTTTTATTTATTTTTCGAAAATCTCACTTTTTTTCTAAATTTTCATTAGTTTTTATGTTTTCCTTTTTATTAATGCTAATGTTATGCAAAAGTTTCGAAAAATAATGTTAAATTAACGGAATTATAATTGTTTTAAATAAAATTTTTAAAAATACCCATTTTTCGAGGTGCGGGCGGCTTTATTTTGTTGTGATCTGCAAAAATAAGATTTCATGCAAAAAAAAAACCAAAAAAAATCGAATAAAAACGTGGAAAAACACACACTTCGACAGAAATAAAAAAAAATTGCACGTGCGAGTTCCGTCGCACGCGAGCGGTCGCAACGCTTTCAATGTTATCCGTAGAGCGCGCAAAAACGAGCTGCCAAGAAAAATCAGCTTGACAATATTAATTGCCGCTTCTTCATTCTTCTCACTCTCTTTGTCGATAGGATGTCGGCAATGAACTGAAAAATTAAAATTTTTATTGAATGTTCTCGATTTCAAAATTTTGATGCGATATCTTCCAACCTGTTATCGTTAGGTCAAAAATTGTGATCAAAAACGTTCAAAATCGTTCTAACGTTCTATCTTTCAAAAAAAAAACGAAAAATTTGCATAAATGCGATGTTTTAAAATTGAAAATTTTTAATTTTCAAAAATTTACGTTTTGGATCAAGCTCAAAAATTGGCGATGGCCTTCGACAACCTATTACTAAAAATAAGTTGTAAAATAATGCGCTTTTATAAGTTTTATGTCGAGAAAATCGAGAGATTTTCCAATATTAAATATTTTCACAAAATTTACAGTTTGTCTTTTGATACATAAAAAGTGGCGATAGCTTTCGGCCGTCAATTACCAAAATTTAGATGTAAAAATCCGATTTTTAAAAATTTGGACTTGAATTTCAAAAATTCACAAGTTTTAAAACAAAATAAAAAATTGGCGATATCCTTCGGCTCAAAATTTAGCTGTAAAAATACGATATTTCTTGAAAATGTTCACAAAAAACATTTTCTCAAAATTCGTATTTTTTCTTGAAATAAATACTAACCTTGAACAAATTCAACTGCGTCTGCATTCGCCGATGTTGACTTGATGGAGTAGACGGCCTGAAAGTATTCAAAATGAATAAAATTGAACTTTTTTTAAAATTTTAAATTCAACATTTTGAACATTCGCAAGTTTCAAAACAACATTTTAAAAATTGGCGATAGCGATAGCCGCCTATTACCAAACTTTAGCTCTAAAAATGCGATTTTTCTTTAAAATTTTTCTCAAAATTCAGTTTTTCTTTTGAAAAAATACCTGGATCCAACAGAAATGCGGTCCCATCCTCCAACGCTGAACTAGTGAATGTTCTAGCATGAAAGTATCAAAAATTAACAACACTGAACTATTTAATTCTGAAATTTCAAACATTTTGGAAGTTTTCGAACAAAATAAAAATTGGCGATAGCCTTCAGCCGTCTTTTACCAAAATTTAGCTGTAAAAATGCCGAAAATTTTATTAGAAAGATAAGATTACAATAATCTTTTTATGTTTGTTGATTGTCTTTCACAAAAACTTCAATTTCCATTATTTATGCCATTTTTAATAAATAAATAAATATTACCTACAGTGATCTTCAAAATCTGTCCAATCACGCTATCGATGCCACTTTCAACAATTTTCAAATAATTGTCTTGATTCCAGTCGAGTGCATTCTCTGTTGGAATTCAACAATCATATTTCTGAAATAATTTAGAATAAAATCACATTTCATCATATTTTTGAAATCTCACAAAGAAAGAGCACAAATTCTTCTTGCAATCATCGAATATCCATTTCCATTCGTCCTGTTCCAATTCCTTCTTCCCATCTGCCCTTAATTTCCAACCCCCCAAACAAAAAATACCAATTCAAAGAAAAACTAAAAGCGCTGACAGACTCCCGCGAGCTGGAGCTTTCAAAGGAAGCCCCAAATATAACCTTTATTGAAATATACAGAGCAAAATAAAACAATTATTAACAATAGAAACTCTTCTTGTTCCAGCGATGAATCCAGCATTTTGAGTCGAAGATGTAGTCTGAGAAATACCTAAAAAACCCCTAATACTCTGCGACAAGCCTCAAGAAACGAAGAAGAAAATGCCGATTTCTTAGGAAGGAACTACTGACGGACGAGAAAACGACGAAAATATTTTAAAACCCTGGAAAAAAAATAAAAATAGAATTTCGTTCGCGGTAGCCGTCAGCTAAATGTTAATTTTAAAATTTTTAAACGGGGGGGGGGGGGATCCTCCAATCGACTGGATTCCAAAGTATCAGGATGTTCAAGATTCTCTCCACGAAATTAACTAAAACATGAATTATTTGTTTACTGGATTACCTATTAATTCATTGTTCTGGGAGTTTTGCTTCTTCCACGTCAATTGAGGGAATCTCAGCATAATTGACATCATCTTTGACACATTTATTACAATCCCACAGGAAGAGTAGAAACGCCAAAGTATAAATTAGGAGGATTTATGTCTAAAAAATCCAAAAATTTCCAAAATTTATTTTATCCCCAAAATATATTTTTTTCCTCGAAGTAAATACTCACCTGGATCTAATAGAATTGCGGTTCTATCAGCCGATGTTGAATTGTTGAAGTTGTTGGCCTGAAAGAATCAAAAATTAATAAAAAATGAAATTTTTTTTAAAATTTTCTAGTTTTTAATCAAAATAAAAAATTGGCGTTAGCCTTCGGCCGCCTATTACCAAAATTTAGCTTTAAAAATGTGTTTAACTAAATACCTCCGCAATGGTGGAATATACGATGAGTTTGTTGAGCGTGAAGGCAAACTTTATGATCAATTCCATAATTTTGAGTTACAGAAAATTGATGTGCATATTCGGGAGAAAAATCGATGTGCATCTTCCTGCATTCCATGTGAAACTGAACCTCTTTCTCAACATCCCCATGTTTTTCGATCGATCAACAATCCTGGAGAAAAAATAAAATTTTGGGACCACCATTCAAATTCAATGTTACTATTTGTCAACTCAAAAATACTTGATCACCTCGTTTTGAATCTCACGTACGCTCCGTACGCACTGATTTTAACATGTTCAGCTGAAAAGACGCAGTGGCCGACATTCACCACACTGGAAAATTAGCGGGAAAATGAATTTTCAAACTTTCGAGTGTGTTGAGTGCCGTTGTTGTTGAGTGCTGATTGACGCGAGTGCGTGCGGAGCGTGTGTGAGGTCGAGTAATCATCAAAACACGATGATCAAGAAGATTTGAATTGACAATAATTAATGTTAGTATTTATAAAAGAAAACTGCTAACCTTGAAGCTTGAAAACTCGAGAATCCATAAAAGATTTATTCCCAAAGTCCACTCATGATAAGCCAGCCATTCAACACAAACACATTCATCTGGTTGTAGATACTTTTGAAAATGGTTTTTCTGCAATATCAAAAAGATCAACTTTGAATAACTTTGAAAGGGATTTCAAAATGTTATTAAGAAAAATTATACGCCGATAATCAACCGAAAAGTGATAAAGCCCTACCTATTAACGATAACAAATAGGTAGGAGCAAAATCAGTTACTGGTCGAAAACGCGATAAAAATACCTTCTTTTTCGGCTTGAAAAAAAAGGTGCGCCACCAAACGGCCCATTTAACAAGCCTATTCGGCAGTTCCTCCATTCCATGGGAAACTGAAGATCAACGCTCTCATTCTCAATATCCCAATGTGTCCTGATTGATCAACACTCCTGGAGAAAAACAAAATATTAGGTCCGCCATTCAAATTCATTGTTACTTTTTCGAAAAAAAAAACTCACTTTTAATAACATTCCATAGTCCACAATTTTCGAGGTTTTCTGATGCTCAATCAAAGCATATCGATCTTCTTATTCTTCATCCATCCATTTCCAATAGTTCTTCCGGAATTTTTTTTTCTTGCCATGAAGTCTACTTTTAGTATTTCCACTTGGATCCTCATCACATCAACGATAAATCGAGAGCTTCACAATCACGACTCGGAACCGAATTTGGCAAACTAGTCATCTCTCCAAACCCTGAAATAAAAGTAAAAAGTAAAATATTAGCCTAACCTTTATCAGCAGAGCTCCGGAGGCCAGCTGTTTGCAAAACTCCGCATGATTTTAATCGAATTTGAAACGATCCATGAAATCGTTGAAGTCCACTACTTGAAATAAACACAATCTGAAAAATACCAATACTTTTGAAGATGGCTGAAATTCTGGCTCACATTCAAGTATCTCGAACTACAGCACGGTGATAAACTGATCTGTGACGATTGTGAATTGAGATGAACAACCTAAAAGTTTAATATTTTGGAATAATTAAAAACTGAAATTTCAGCTTACGTTTCCAGTTCCAGATTGATTCCCGTAGAGTTTTCGAGTAGATTATTCCAAACCCAAAAGCAGAACATTTAGCTCACTTGAAGTTCTGAAAAAAATTATGTTTTGATGAAAAATGAAGTCTAAATTGAAAAAACACCCAAAGTTTAAAAATGATGACAATATCCTTGCACCTTTCCATGGACCGTCCACCCTCACACCATATCTCTTATCCCACTAATTGACAGCGTCTCTTATCACCACACACTCCATAACAGGTTTGTCTGGGTCTCTGCAGCATCACACGTTCTCTAACCACGCGTTATTGTAGATTTACGAGACCATCGGCTCTTTCTGCGATTTCATCGTTTCCAGCTTATTTTAAGCCATATTCTTGCGTTCTTTTCTAGTATTTCTAGTATTACTGCAATATGTCCACATTCAACTTCAACATTTTCGAGTTTCCGGAACTCACGACGGCATCGGCTCCGCCAAAGCGGGAGCTTGTTTCCAGGACAGTTAAGCGTAAGCTTAAGGAACAAGCTCTTAAGCTGTCCGTTGCCGCCGGCAAAACCGGCATCGCCAAGAAGAGAGGAGGGGGGCAATCCCCCAACAAACGGATCAACACCCGGTCGGACCCTTCGCCGCCGGCTTCGCGTGCCGTGGTAGTCGAGGACCACGCCAAGAAGTCGGCCCGAAGACCGACCAAATCGCTTTTGAAGAAGAAGGCGTCTGCGTCATCTGGCCCAATCACCACCACTTCGAGGAAGGCCTCGCTTGTCGCAGCGCTCGATTCGACGACTCTCCGGGATCTGACGGAGTTAAACACCGCCAGAAATATGGATGTTTCGATTCCATCTGATGAAGGATCGACTCCTGTGAAAATTGGTAGAAGACTCACTTTTGCCAAGAAGACCAAGTCCCGAGTCTTCAGTATCGTCGAAGGAGAAGGAACATACGGCTTCCGAAAGCCGATAACTGGATCGCCACTTGGATATGAGGTCGGACGTCTGAAGCTACCAGCGACACTCAAGACCGGAAAATCTTTGATTCATCTGACAGCTGCTCAGAAGGAAGACATTTTGGGGCCTTCACGAGGTCTGGAGCATGGCACATTGTGCTCGATGGCGGATAGAGGATGCATTTCATCCTGTTCTGATGGATTGTGCATCAAGGATTGTATCTGCAAGATGAACGGAATTTATTGTGATGTATGTTTGCTTTAAAAAAATGAAATCAATTAAAATCCTACCATTTTTCAGGCTGAATGTTGCCGTTGTACTCGGGATGAGTGCAGCAATCACGATCCGAAGCAGGAGATGTTCGACGAGTCGGCGCTTATCAACCAATATCACCGTGGATTGGCCGATTTATCTGAGATGGACACTCCAAACAACTCAACGATACCATCGGTTGATATTTCGGTGAGATTTTCTGAAAATACTTATTTTTTTCTCGGATTTTCTGAAATCTTTAGATTTTTTTAAATTTTGAAATAGATTTTTTATTTAAAATCTTTTAAGTATTCATTCAGGATTTAGAGATAAAAAACTTAGAGACTCAAAATTAAAAGTATTAATAAAAACTTACAATTTACGAACTCCATTGAGAAAAATGGTTGAAGCGGCTCATATTGTTGATTTTGTGATCTGAAATTTGAAAAATCAGTTAGAAATGTTTAAAAAATTAAGAAATATTAGAGAGAAGAAAGGTTTCTAGAGAAATTTTAAAGATTCGATTAAAAATATTTAACAAATGTCTGAAGATGATACATTTCAGAGCAGTGCAGTTCACGCTCCGATCGTCATCAATGACACCCACGTGACGAAAAGAAGAGGACGAGTTACAGTAAGTTTTTAGAATCGATTTGTTTTGAACATTTAAAATCTACCGCTTTACAAAAACATTTGAAAAATGTTTATCTAGAGAGATCAAATGTTTGAAATAAGTCTAAAAACTAATTTTCAGCGCTCTCCTCGCTCATCGCCATATTCGATGCCGATTAACCATCCGAACGTGGTCATTAGAGACAGACGAAATGTAAGCATCATATTTTTTGATTTTTTAACAATGAATTGCCATTTTTTCCAGAGAAAACCAGCTTCTTCACCGTCGCCAGTTCCACCGCCAAGCCCGCCAATTCCGCACCCACAAGGACTCCCAGTCCACGGAATTCAATTGGAAAGGGACCTCTTTGCGACAGAGTTCTGGACGAACCTTCTCCCTGCCGTTGTCGCCAATGAGGACCTTCAATGCTTGGATGAATCGGCCACCGGACAAGAAAAATGGCTCACTGATGGAGCCGTTTACATGGGCCTTTTGAAAGAGGTTCGTTTTCTTGTGATATTTTTCTCATTTTTTGATTCCTTTCGATCCTATTTTCAACTTATTTTATTCATTTCTCATTTTCAAAAACTCTTGCTTCTATTTTCTGTTTTTTATTCAACTTGTGTCTAAGAATTTTTTTTTCTCTTAACTTCATTAAATTTGGAAATTCTTTATTTGATTTTGTGAGCCCGAATTCTAAATTGGCTTCTAAACATTGGATAATCAACATTTTGAGCGGTAAAGTAAAAATTTTATTTAGTTTTACTAAATCTTACCTTATTCACATTGATGTCCAATTTATTGCACTCTAATTCTTCAACTTTTGATCGAATTGTGACGAATAACTGAAATTATCAAAATTTTGAACAAATCTTTATTTTTTTCTGAGGTTTATTCATGAAATTATCAATTTGGCACTTATTTCAAGTTTTGGGAAACTCCTCACATTGAATTTCTGAAATATATCTCATAAAAATGCTGAAATCAAACTGTTCTAGTTGTTTCTATTGCAATTAGGGTTGTCTATGTCTAACTTCGTGTAGTTTTTTTTTTAATTTTCATTAGAATTACGGGAGCTCCCGATTCCAAAATTCACGTTTAACCTTCCGGAAATTATTATTGAACGTAGGAAATGCAATTTTTGTTGGCTTGTGGTAAAATCATTTCTTAAAAACAAATTCTGATAGCTCTCAACATTTCAAAAGCTCATTTTCTCACTTTTCAATATATATCGATTTAAATTCTAAATTTCTACTATGTTTTTTTTAATTTGGAAGCTCGGAAGCTCCCAAAATAGAATTTAATTAAATTTTTTGAGCAAAAAGTGAACTCACTTACTGAAATTCCATGAAAATTTGATAACAATTGTCCAACTGAAGTGCTTGATTTCTGAAAATTATCAATTAAAACATGAGTAGAAAGAGGAGAAAATAGGAAGAAAGGATTGAAGAATGAAATAATTGGAAGTATACATATTTTTAATGAAAATAACTCTTTCCAGGCTTCACTTGCCAACATGAGAGGAGGCAAATATGCAGTTTTGTACCCTGGTATTTATGCGGATTGGCCGACCAGGAACATTGGAGAGTCAGATGATGACTTGGCTCGGAGGGAACCGGATCGAGGAGCGATCCACAATAATATCTATTTCCGGCACGATCCGGAATACCTCTTGATGCCGCTTCATCACACGGACCACTGGTCACTAGGAATCTACCGCGTCCGGGAATCAAGCTGCATTATTTATGATTCGCTGTCCCCGACGAAGCCCGTCAAAGATCAGAGATTGGGGAAACTGCAGCGGTTGATTTCGAAATTGGTTGATGATCGAATCGTCAACAACATAAAGTTCCGATATGCCTACACAACACACTCGGAACGTCAATCGGACGGAGTGGAATGTGGAATCTTCACAGTTGTGAATGGAAGGAGGCTGATGGAAGGTCGTAAAGACCTTCGGAACAAAAGGAAATCCAATGAGCCATTGGATTTCGTTGATGAGAGGAAGAGGCTCCGAGAATCTCTGGAAGCGGTTCAGATCGATCTAGGTAAAAATACATCTCATTTCAAACTAACATTAAACAATTATATTTTCAGCAGCGATCGAAAGAGCAAATGCGGCGGCTGCTCAACAACCCGGTGCACAGCCTCTTCCGCAACCACCGGTTGACATTCGCCCGCCTGCTCCAACGCCACTCCGACGTTCTCAGCGCAACCAAGTTGCCGAGACCAATCGAAAGATCAAGGAATGCTGTGCCATTCTGGGTCCGAGGGCACCAAAGGCATTTGGTGTAAGTTATTCATTCAAATTAAAGGTTCTTCAACTTCAATTCCAATTTTCAGGCTCGTCGGAGGAGGCGTTAAAACCCTTCGGGGTTCTGCTGTATTATTTCATCTGTACCATTTCTTCTTGTATCAATCAATTCTGTCAATCCAATCAACTTCTGCACCATTTCTTCCTGTACAGGTACCGTTGGGCTTCTTGTTATTTGTTATCCTCTCATTCTTGTCATTTGTTATCCTCCTATTCCTGTATTTGTTATCTTTTTTCATTCCTGTATTTGTTAGGATCGTTTTCATAACAGCTTTGATAGTTTTCTAGCGCCTTCTGTTTTGTAATGCATTTTCTTCTCACTTTTTCATCTAGTTATTAAGCGCGCGCGCTCAATTTCTAGAATAATTGTTTGAATAATTGACATCAATAGATTAGCCGTTTCGGCAGGGAAACACTTGCCAATTTGAAAGTTGAAAATTTTTAGTTTTTTAGAATTTCAAAAATTGCGCTGAAAGTAGTTTAGCAAGGTAGTTTAATTATTTTTAGAAGAGCTTAGGTAGGAGAAAACATGGAAAAATGTGATGTGAAATGAGAGAAAAGAAACGTGTGAGAAATCGAGGTTTTTGGTGGAAAAAACATACCGGGATGGTTGTATTTTTCGAAACGTTGTTTGAATCGACGTTTCAAGAATTCGAAAAATTCGAATTCCGCATTGGAAAGAGGATAAATGGGTTGGCTTGTGAGTTGGAGGTTGTTCTCTTCTCCGCAACAATGTTCAACCTATTTTCCGTCCTCACCGCCTCAGAATCCTTCGAAACTGGTTGGATCCCCGAATAATAATATTTGTGTCTGGCGACCCATCTCCTCACTTTTGGGAGGATTCATTCTCCGCGACGAACAGTGTTGAACAAGCGTGCAGGAGTCGTCTTCTCGGCGCATCTTCCAGCCCTGGCGCTTCCACACTGTCTAAGGGGGTTTTCAGCATCTTCGCAGTTCAGCAATGCTCATCAATGGTGTTCTGACAGTTTGTTATTTTTTCAGGTCGGCACGGGAGTTCAAGGACAATCAAAGGTTCAATTTAACTTTTTTTCCAAAAAAGATGCCAAAATGGGATTAGGCCAATGGAATAATCACATTTTGGTTAGTTAGTGGCATTCGGTTTAGGCTTAGTCTTTAGGTATCTACTTGACGCCTACTTCTACAGCTTAGTTCCTTCCAAATGAGTTAGTGCTTGCTCAAAAAATGAAACCGAATGCTCGGGGAATAGCATCCTCCACGAAGTGTCGAAATGGGAACGGCCGGCGAATATTATTATTCGGTGATCCGACTGGAATCGATCTTTTCTGATGCGGTGTACGATAGAAGATCGGATGAGCATTGTTCGGAACATAAGAGAACAGCTTCCGACTCCCAAGTTGGCTCATTTATCCTCTTTCTAATGCCGAATTTGGATTTTTCGAATTCTTGAAACCTCGATTCGAACAAGTTTCGATTTATGCTCCAGTCCTGGTTTTTTTCCAACAATAACTTCTTTTTTTCCCTCGTTTCTTCCTCTCTCAATTCACATCACATTTTTCCCGTTTTCTCTGTCCTAAGTGAATCTGAAAATCGTTAAGCTAACTTGTTGAACTACGTTCAGCACAATTTCGGGAATTCTGAAAATCTAGAAATTTTTAGCTTTCAAATTCGTTTGTTTTTCCGCATAATCTATTGATGTCAATTATTTGAACAAAAGTTTTGGAAATTCGGCGTTAACGCTTGATTTCAAGATGAGAAAGTTAGAAGAACGTGTCATGAAAATAGGAGGCGCGAAAAAAACTACCAAAGCTGTTATAAAAATTGACTCCAATTGTTTTTCAAGACTTAAAAAGTCAAATTTCAAGTTCAAAACTTCATTTCTTTCGTTTTTTTTTGAGTCAAACTCATTATTTCAAGGCTAAAAGCCAAATTTCAAATTCAAAATTTCATTATTCTCATTTTTTGATTCAAAATCATTCTTTTCAAGGTCCTAGACCATAATTTCAGTCAAAAATCGTTATTTTGATGTAGGGGTGAAAAAAATCTGAAAAAGTCTATATTTTGGGTACCAACAATTCAAAAAAGTCGAAAATCATTACTGTTTGTCAATATTTTCAATTGTTTTATCGAATTCTCTCAATTCAATTCAAGTTTCGGGTGTGGTTTTATTTATATCGTTATATTTCCTTCAAGGGAAAAAAAAAGGAAAATCCAGCGGGTTTTATCATAGGTTTCTCTCTTTCGCGGGGCCCAGGTTTTATGACAATTTTAAAAACATTTTCGTCAATTTCTGAATATTTCTAGAGTATTTTTTTATTCGGCTTTTGGAACCACCGTTTCCTCATCTATTCTTACCGTTTTATCTCTTATTTCTCATTGAAACCTATATTAGGAGGACCTATCAATTTTTAAGAAACTAATTGAGACGTTCGAGAACAAATAATTCTTGTTGAATATTTTATTTCAAGACCGCCCATTTATCCTAATACTTCTTTTTTCTAGGTTTTAAGTTTTAGGAGTACTTGTGAATATTTAGGAGCAGTTTAGGGTTTAACATTAGGGTATTTGGGAATATTTTAGGTGTTAACTTTGTTTTTTTTTCCATCTTTTATGGTTTTTTTCAATATATTAGGGTTTAAGAAAAGGGTCAATATTTTATTATTATTATTACTATTATTATATATATATTAAATTGGGGTTTCTTGTCACTTTCATTTCCCTTTTTTTCACACCCGGCGCCCACTTAATCAACATTAGGAGAGAATAATTGTTAAATTTCTGGCGTTTAGGTCTAGCTCGAAAGCTCATATTTCGATAATTAGAAGTGTATAAAATGCGTATAGAAGAAGCAAAATGACTTGGAAAAAAATGTAACGTTCAGAAGTTTTCATTAAAAGGTCGATACTGAGATAGGCCATTCATTGCTTCAGTTGTCTTTAGCTCGTCTTATTCTTGGGATCTTTGACGGGAAAGACCTTGAATAGCGGCTTAAATGGGGGATAAATTTCAATATACACAGTATAACTACTTGAAATTAGAAAGTTGGTTATTCCCTGTTCTGAAAAGAGCAGGATGTACTAAGTCCAGCACCCCAGGACAACATTTCGATCGAAGCAATAATAATGCTCTGGAGTATCAACAAAAAAAACAACATTCACATTCTTGTGAATAACCTTTTAAAAAACTTCTGAACTTTAAATTTTGCTTCAATAATTAGGCCAATTCTATCGTTTTTTTATACTCTTCGCTTAGCTCTTCGAGTACAATTACCTAGTTGCACTCAACGCCTACTCTGTCATTTACATGCGTTCTCTCTAGTTGATTTCGTGGAACTTTTCCTGATCCGTTTAGTTTGTCGCCAAGGGTTGTGATTTGGTTCTTCGTTCCTCGACCCAACATTATAAGGCCATTTCACTCCCTGTCCCCCTCCTCTCGAATTCTCCATATATCTCCCCCAAAGAACCCCAATTTCTAATAAACATTTGTTCTCAACTATCAGCTCCTTTGGTTTCTTTTAAATCGATGGGTAAAACAATTTCTGTGGTGGGTATTGCCTCCTGATCTGGGTTTTGAGGATACTTAGGAATATTACGGTAGATTGGTGAAGACTCGGCCGAAAGTCGGTAAAATAATGCTTTGGGAATGTTTGGAAATTGTAGTAAAATGTTTAAAAATTGTTTTTAAAATCGAAAGCCCCGTTGAGAGAACCTATGATAATGATTGGATTAATTTATTATGAATTTTCTGGAGAAAGTTAAATGAATCACCTGTAATTCCCGACAAAACATAAATACTGTATGAGATGAATTCTTTAAAGAAAACAATATCTGAAAAAAAGACATTATAATTCAATTCGAAAGATAAAAAACAAGTTGGTACCCACGTTCTGCAAAAAAACTTTGTCTAAACACCCCTACGATTCTCATTATTATCTCAATTCTGTCTTTTTTCCTCATTCTAAATCCGCGCCCAACGGTACCATTTTGTCATTATGTACAGATGTGAAATGATTATTTTTTATAATTACTGCTTAAATAAACAGTTTAATTATATATACGTGTTATTTTTTCTACTACAAACAACAAAAAACAAAGAAATGGTTTGAAAACCATATGAATACTTGGAAATGACGAAAAAAAGAAGAGAAATTTCAGATAATTTACAGAGATAATTGAAAAATCAACAAAATGCGCAATCATAGTTGATAAAAAGAAATGAAAACACGATAAAGCTATATTTTTGACGAATAAAAATAATTTCCCAATAATCTTCGAAAAAATCTACATTTATTAAAAATAAATGGTTGAAATCTTCTCAAAGTGTTTAAAATTTTTTTGAATCCAAAAATATAGTTTTATCGTGTTAAAATATGCGAAAAAGCACTTTAAGAGTCGATGTCTCAGAAAGTCGAACATACTGTGGCACAGTTGCATCAACGTGAAGCTAGGATCTTGATATTTTGCATGGAGGGTACCTAGGCCCCCCTTAGAAAAAAAATACATAATTTATTTGGCCACGCCCCCTTTGACCTAGTGAAAAAAATCCGGGTGGTCCCAAAATCGAAATTTTTAGTTTTAAAGATAAAGTCAAAATCTCATCGGGAATGGATTAGCCGCACATTTTTGAGTATTTTTCATGTTGACACCTAATTTCCAGCTCGTCGGCATCATGCCGAAATTTTTATTTTTCTGAAAAAATGGTCCAAATTTTCCAGTTTTTCCCATTTTTCGATATGATGAAGTACTTGGCCCCGAATGGAAATATGGAAATTTTTAATCCTTATGATGTTTCTCATCAAATTCCATGTTGATTGAGCGGAATCCCTGTAACCTTTTTGGGGTTTCAGGGCAAAATAGGCGAGATTTTAGCAAAATTCCAAAGGGTCCCCCCCATGGAATAAAAAATCGAAAATTTTAAAATCTCCCCATATTATCAGAGGGACTCTTACTAATAAATATCTACTCTTTCCCAAAATATTAGCCATCATGTGGACCTATGGGCCGCGTGGCAACAGCTCAAAGAACCTTCAGTCCCATACACAGCAAACTGTTGCCTGTATTGGAAATCGCGATATTTAATGAAGGTTTTTTGAGCTGTTGCCACGCGGCCCATAGGTCCACAAGATGGCTAATATTTTGGGAAACACTAAATATTTATTAGTAAGAGTCCCTCTGATAATATGGGCAAATTCTAAAATTTTAAAATTTTTTTGCAAACTTTTTCCATAGGGGGGACCCTTTGGAATTTTGCTAAAATCTCGCCTATTTTGCCCTGAAACCCCAAAAAGGTTACAGGGATTCCGCTAAATCAACATGGAATTTGATGAGAAACATCATAAGGATTAAAAATTTCCATATTTCCATTCGGGGCCAAGTACTTCATCATATCGAAAAATGGGAAAAACTGGAAAATTTGGACCACTTTTTGAGAAAAATCAAATTTTCGGCATGATGCCGACAAGCTCGAAGTTAGGTGTCAACATGAAAAATACTCAAAAATGTACGGGTAATCGATTACCGAAGAGATTTTGACTTTATCTTTAAAACTAAAAATTTCGATTTTGGGACCCCCCGGATTTTTTTCACTAGGTCAAAGGGGGCGTGGCCAAATAAATTATGTATTTTTTTTCTAAAGGGGGCCTAGGTATCCTCCATGCAAAATATCAAGATCCTAGCTTCACGTTGGTGCAACTGTGCCATAGCCAATAGGCCTGATGTCGAAAATCTCAGACATCGACTATTAAAAGATAAAAAACTGAATTTTTGAAAAAAATGTTTTATTTATTTTCAAATGCGGTTACGGTAGAAGGAAGAAGTGTGCAAACACCGCTACGCACTAGTGAACAACTTTTATCGACTTTAATTCTTTTTTCCTCTGAAATTTATTTTATTATTCATTTTCTGTACTTTTTCTTTTGATTTTCTCGAAGTCTGGTGATTATTTCCGTTTTACATATTTTTCCACCTTGTTTTGAGTACTTGCACATAATTTTGCATTCAATAAATCTTGATTTTGAAAAATTGTTTACTTAATTGAAAAAAAATAAAGAAAGAAGTTTCAATGGTTTTATTCTGCTTTGATGTTAATATAGAGGAAGAAAAAAAATCTTAATTGACGATAAACCAAAACAATTTCAACCAATTCACAGAGTTCAGATCAGGGTTGCCGTTTTTTTTCGATTTTTTTTCGGTTTTCGTGATTTTCGGGTGTTTTACGCCGAAAAAGTTTTATTTATTTCGGGTAGCGCGAAGCGCGTAAATTTTTATTTTATTTTTTTCGGTTTTCTATCCTCAATTTTTTTCGGTGTTTCCGTTTTACGAAAAACAGGTTTTTAAATTTGAATATACCATTTTTTAAACATCAATTTCCAACTATTTTACTAATTTTTAACTGAATGAAGGTAGAAACCCTTAAAATCGTTTTTTTTTCTGATGAAATATGATTCATTAATCACTTGGAACGCCGAAAAAAAATTTTTTCGGTATTTTTCCAATAAAACGAAAAAAAAATTATTTTTTTTTCGTCATTTTTTCCTGGCTGACGAAAAAATTTATTTTTTTTCGTCATTTTTTCCTGGCTGACGAAAAAATTTATTTTTTTTCGGCATTTTTTACTGGCCGACGAAAAAATTTATTTTTTTTCGGCCAAAAACTTTTTCGGCGGCACCCCTGGTTCAGATGCATTTCACGATTAAATTACAAACTATGCAGATTTTCAGGCGGAATGCTATTTTTTCACAGAAATAAGCAAACAAACAAAGAAATTTTTTTATCTTTCCAATTAATTCGAGTTTCAGATGCTCGATGGGGACAACTTTTTTTTGGCGCTAGAAGGAAATAAAAGGAATCTGGATTCTTCAATCTCAAGGAAGTGAGAAAAATGGAATTTCCACCAAAAAAGCTTGTGGCTTTTAAAAATTCGAAAATATTTTTACAGTTTCAAAAAAGGATCTTTCTCTTTTGCGTCTGTGACCTAACATAGCAAGAATTAACATAAAATTATGAATAGATTTCTTAGGAATTGAGTTTGATGTCGAGTTCTTTTAACTTTTGAAAAACCAATCAATTTCTCAATTATATTGAATAATAATACAAGTTTTTTAAACCAACATCATAATGGGGACCTACATCACAATTTCGGCACAGATTCTGCTGAAATTACACGTCTCGAAAGTGTTATAAAAATTTCCAAGATCTTGAGCTAGCTTGAAAAGGATTTCTCGATAATGAAATGATTTAAAAATCAACGTAAATACACGCAATTTTGGAAAATTCGCGGTTTTGACAATACGAACGTTTTTTTGGATATGCACGCTTTGAACTTTTCTGGATAGACTTGTTAGAAACACCCACAAGCTTTTTAGTTCAACATTTTGCAATTATTCACATAATTCCCTGTTTTTCATCATCAGTCTTCTATGACTATAAAACTTCGACACATTAAAAAAAAAAAGAATAACTTCCACTTGAACCTTTTTTAAATTATATACCAGCACTCTCTTCAGAGATTTTCAGCCATCAAACGAGCATGAAGCTTCCCATTTAAATAAATCCCTCCCCTCCCCAAAAATCTTTTTCTTTAAACAAAAAATAATAATAATTAGAAAAACAAATAACAGAAATTATTCACTTAATTAATTATCGCTTCTTCGTGCTTCTCTCTTTGTCGATGGGGTGGTGGCGATGAACTGGAAAATTTAAATTCGAAAACTTTCTAATTTTCAAACAAAATTGACGATATGCGATTTTTTTAAAGTTTCGAATTTAAATGTAAATTTTGAACAATTTACAAGTTTCGGATCAAAATCAAAAATTGGCAATAGCCTTCGGCCGCCTATTACCAAAATTTAGCTGTAAAAATGCAAGTTTTCTTGAAAATGTTGTCAAAAAAATCAAAACGTTTTCTTGCTAACCTCGATCCAAAAGAACTTCGGCTCCATCCCCCGATGTTGAATTGTTGGAGCTCTTGGCCCTGAAAGTATCCAATTTAAACTTTTTTATTTTATCTTAAAATCTAAATTTTGAATTTTGAAAATTTTACAAGGATAGGATTAAGATAAAAAATTAGGGATAGCCTTCGGCCGCATAATACCAATATTTAGCTGCGAAAATGCGTTTTTCTTGAAAATTTTGCCGATAAAATCCAAACATTTCCAAAATTTAGTTTTTCTTTTGAATAAATACTAACCTGGACCAAATTCAACTGCGTCTGCGTCCGCCGATGTTGACTGAGTTCAACATTTTTCAATTATTCACATAACTCCCCCGTTTTTAATCATCAGTCTTCTATGACGATAAAGCTTCGACACATTTAAAAAAAAACTTCCAAGTGAACCCTTTTTAAATTATATACCACCACTCTCTTCAGAGCCATCAAAAAACGAGCATGAACCTCTTCCCATTTAAATAAATCCCTCCCCTCCCCAAAAATCTTTTTCTTTAAAAAAAAAAAAATAATTAGAAAAACAAATAACAGAAATTATTCACTTAATTAATTGTCGCTTCTTCATGCTTCTCTCTTTGTCGATGGGGTGATGACGACGAACTGGAAAATTTAAATTCGAAAACTTTCTAATTTTCAAAAAAAAAATTGATGAGATGCAATTTTAAAAAAAATAAAAATTGGCGATAGCCTTCGGCCGCCAATTACCACAATTTAGCGGTAAAAATGCGATTTTTCTTGAAAATGTTTCCAAAAAAATCCAAACATCTTCCAAAATTAAAGTTTTTCTAGAAATAAATACTAACCTCGATCCAAAAGAACTGCGGCTCCATTCCCCGATGTTGAATTGTTGGAGCTGTTGGCCTGAACGTATCCAAACTTTATTTTAAAATCTAAATTTTGAATTTTGAGTTTTACAAGAATCGGATCAAGATTTAAAAAATTAGGGATAGCCTTCGGCCGCATAATACCAAAATTTAGCTGCTAAAATGCGTTTTTTTTAAATTTTGCTGAAAAAATCCAAACATTTCCAAAATTTAGTTTTTCTTTTGAATAAATGCTAACCTGGATCAAATTCAACTGCGTCTGCATCCGCCGATGTTGACTGACTTGATGGAGTAGGCGGTCTGAAAGTATTCACAATGAATAAAAGTGAATTATTTTAAATTTAAAATTAATTTTTACAAATTCAAGTTTTAAAACAAAACCAAAAATTGGCGATAGCCTTCGGCCGCCTATTACCAAACTTTAGCTGTAAAAATGCGATTTTTAAAAAAATAAAAACGTTTTTTGACAATTTCCTAAGAAAAACAATTTTCAAGAATTATTTTCATCTCATTGGTTTTCTTTCGCAAAAACTTTGATTTCCACTCTTATTTTAACATCGTTATGCCTTTTTTAATTAAAAATAAATAAGTATTACCTACAGGACTTCAAAATCTGTCGAAACACTATCGACGCCATTTTCAACAATTTTCATAAAATTGTTTTGATTTCAGTCTCTGTTGAAATTGAAAGATCTGAAAGAATTTAGAATAGTTCTGAAAGAATTTAGAATAAAATCACATTTCAACGTATTTTTGAAATCTCACAAAAGAAGGAGCATGAATTCTTCTTTTAATAATCGAACATCCGTTTCCATCCGTCCTGTTCCAATTACTTCTTCCCATCTGTCCTTCATTGTCACCCCCCCCCCCCCCCCAAACAAAAAGTAACTAACTCAAAAAAAAACTAAAAGCGCTGACAGACTCCCGCGAGCTGGAGCTTCCAAAGAAACCCCAAATATAGCCGTTTATTGAAATATACAGAACAAAATAAAACAATTATTAACAATAGAAACTCTTCTTGTTCCAACATCTTGAGTCGAATATGTAGTCTGAGAAATACCTAAAAAACCCTAATACTCTGCGATAAGCCTCAAGAAACGAAGAAGAATACGCCGATTTCTTAGGAAGGAACTACTGACGGACGAGAAAACGACGAAAATATTAAAAAAAAAACAGAAAGAAAAACATAATTTCGCTCGCAGCGGTCGTCAGCGCTTAATTTTAATATCTAAATTTTGGAAACGGGGGGGGGGGGGGGGGGGGAATTCGCCAATCGATTTGTTTGATGATTTCCAATGTTCCACGATGTTCAAGATTCTCCACAGAATTAACTAAAATATAAAATATTAGTTTACAGGATCACCTGTTGTTCTGGCAGCTGTTTCTTCTACGATAATTGAGGGAATTTCAGCATTGGTGGCATAATTTGGCACATTCGTTCCAATCTCAATTCTCCCAAGGGAAGATTAGAAGTCCGAAGTATGAATATGGCGGGTTTATGGCAGTACCTGAAATTCATAATATTTTCAAGAAATGATTTGAAGTTGGATCGAAAACTGAACTGGTTTTCAATGTTTGAAAACTCTTTGTTCAATCAATTATTCAGAAACTATAGTGTACTATAAGGAAAACGAAAACGTGGACATGTTTCAAAGAAGTTTTCTGAATTAAAAACTTGGCCTTTAATAGTGAAAATTAGTGTTGAAAATAAATAAAATTGAGATTTTTTTCAAATTTACAATTGGAATTTTGGAAGTTTGTGAGCAATATCAAAAATTGGCGATAGCCTTCGGCCACCTATTACCAAAATTTAGCTGTAAAATGCGATTTTTCTTGAAATAAATACTTACCTGGATCCAATTCAATCGCATCTGCATCCGCCGATGTTGACTGGGATCAGGAGGTGCCTGAAAGTATTCAAAATAAGTAAAAATTATATGTATTTTTATTTTTAAATTTTAACTGGGAATTTAAGGAAATCAATCAGAAAAATTCTAGACCAAACATTATTAGAAAAATAGAACGTCATATTCTCAGTTCTTATTTCAAAAAAAAAAAAGAACAAAAAACGAACCTGGTGATTTGGTGTGCGGCATTTGATTCGATCCAGAAGAAAGTGAGAAATGGTGGAATTGGGTGAATCAATCGTTGACCATTGTGTGGAGTCCCGCTCGAAAAATTAGGTGTTCCAGATTTGAATGACACAGTGAATGGGATGAAGATGTCTGGTTGATGACTGGAACAAAGTGCAAACCTGAAAACTCGAATGTTTTTCATGAAAATTGATTGTTTAAAAACTCTTGTGTCAGAACCGTCACGCTCAATATGGAATGTCCTATATCCATCATTCAAAGGTCTAATAGGAGTAGCTGGGAGCATTTGATCGATTCCAACATGTTGAATCCAGTATCCAATCGTAGATGTGTTTGTTATCCATCAGAATAGATCAGTGATCCTTCAACACCTCATCCACTTCACTTCCACCCCTCGAATCCTCAACAACCTCTGTTTTTCACATCTAACTCTCCCGCTCATTAAAAACCGTTCCATCTGTGCCCTGAATCGCTACCCTAAGCCAGGCCACTGTTCCAAAAGAAGCTCCCTCAAAGAGAGAGCTTGCTCCATCCGAAAAAGTCCGGACAGGGGTGGTGCACCGTACCCTGGTAGTGGATCAGCTCGATAGCGACCGACGGATTGGAAATCAACTCCCGTTCGGGTTAGATGCTCCGAATAGCGGTGTTGGATCAACATAGTTGGGAAGTTTATGGGGATTTTGGCGAATTAGAACAGCTGAAAATAAAGAAAAATGATTGAAAAATGAAAAAGAAATATTAAGTATAAAAATTAAAAAAGAGAGAAGAGGTTTCGTTTCACGTCAAACTAAATTACAATTCCGAAATTTATTTTTCATTTTTCTACTGTTTTATTTTCGTGGTTTCAGAATAAAAACAACATTTTTCGAAATTATACAATTTACCGGTAATTAAAATAGAAAAACAGCATTTTTAAAATAAAAATTGAAAAAAAAAACAATTGAAGACGCTATCATGTGTGAACTTTTACTTTCGATAAGAAATTTATATGAAAAATTGGAATAAACATTTAATTGTATTTTTTAAACAAAAAATATTCACGAAAATTATTCAATTTTATCAGAAAAAACAAGGAAAACGCAAAAAAATGTATTTAAAAACAGTTCATCAAAAAAAAACAAGGGAACACTGTTGTGGGTAGTGAACACAGAACATGAACACTCTCGTTGTCTGCTCTCTCACCTTGTATCAAACTATATACATTCACTGTATACAGTGTTCTTTTTTTAAAACGTAGATGGTAAGTGTTGAAGTTAAAAAATGATCAGAACCCTTTCCACATGTATGGAAACAATATATTTTTGGAAGAAATGTTGGGAATTTGTGTTTTTGAAGGTATTTTTCTGAAATTTTAAAATTTCATATGAATTCATAAGTATTCATAAGTCAGCAAAATAAAATCACTGATTTATTAAGAATATTTAAAAAAAAATTTCATCATTCGTCTTCTCATTTCGGAACGTAGTTTTATTAAGAAATCCAAAAAAAAAACAAAAAAGCTTGAAGAAATCCAAATTCGTTCGCAAGGAAATGCTTCAAAAAATTAAGATTTTTTCCTGATTTTCAGACAAAGAAGCATAAGACTACGGTAGTTTCAGAAAATCAGAAATTTTCAAATTTTTTTAAATATCTAATCTTGATTTGGATTCTGCTGATACTAATATTTCCAATAATTAGCATTTATTCAAAAAATTAAGATTTTTAAATGAGCATAAACAAATGTTGTTGAATTTTCTATCTGTTGGTACCAAAATCCTGTGTGTCAATCTTGAGATATGATTTTTGAAAGAAAGCAGTTCTGGACACCACACTGAAAATGCCTAAAAATTTGCTCAAAAACTAAAAATCATTTGCTCATTTTCAGACATTTTAACTTAAAATATCTTTAATTTTGAAAAATCTGAAAATTTTTGGTATTTTTAAATTTCAAGTGTTATTAGAATCTACACACGACGACGATTCTAATGATACTAATATTTCCTATGTAAATGTTTTTGCTCAAAAATTAAAAATCTTTTGCTCATTTTCAGACAAAGAAACTTAAAATATCTTTAATTTTGAAAAATCTGAAAATTTCAAGTGTAATTAGAATCTACGTTCTACAGCGATTCTAATGATACTAATATTTCCTATGTAAATGTTTTTGCTCAAAAATTAAAAATCATTTGCACATTTTCAGACATTTTAACTTAAAATATCTTTAATTTTGAAAAATCTGAAAATTTCAAGTGTTATTAGAATCTACACACGACGACGATTCTAATGATACTAATATTTCCTATGTAAATTTTTTTGCTCAAAAATTAAAAATCTTTTGCTCATTTTCAGACAAAGAAACTTAAAATATCTTTAATTTTGAAAAATCTGAAAATTTCAAGTGTAATTAGAATCTACGTTCTACAGCGATTCTAATGATACTAATATTTCCTATGTAAATGTTTTTGCTCAAAAATTAAAAATCTTTTGCTCATTTTCAGACATTTTAACTTAAAATATCTTTAATTTTGAAAAATCTGAAAATTTCAAGTGTAATTAGAATCTACGTTCTACAGCGATTCTAATGATACTAATATTTCCTATGTAAATTTTTTTGCTCAAAAATTAAAAATCTTTTGCTCGTTTTCAGACATTTTAACTTAAAATGTCTTTAGTTTTGAAAAATCTGAAAATTTTTGGTATTTTTAAATTCTCCACGCTATGACGATTCTAATGATACTAATATTTCCTACATAAATGTTTTTGCTTACTGGATACTCACTGAAATTTCGTTTGAATTTTATCACCACATACTCGAAACCTAGCATAAAACTGATTCTCTTTCATTTGAATCGCCTTGAAAATGTGAAATTCTTAAGGGAAAAATAATCAAACAATTATTACCTTCGCAATTTTTCTCGTCTCTCTTTTAACTTCGGCAAATTGTTTCCATTTTCGAATTGCAGATGTCGAAATTCGGGTCATTTCTTTCAGGCTACATTCTTTCAGGCTATATTTGGCCTATATTACTTTCAGGCTATATGTCTTTCAGGCTACATGTCTTTCAGTCTATTTTTTACTTTCAGGCTACATGCCTTTAAGGCTATTTTTTTCTTTCAGGCTAGTTTTGTCTTTCAGGCTACTTTTGTCTTTCAGGCTACTTTTGTTTTTCAGAATACGATTTACTGGATATTTTCAAACGAAGAAACGTTTTTTTTGACTTATTAGTCGTAACCCAAATCAGCGAGATTAGAAACTGTCGCTTTATAGGCTGAAAGAAAAAAAATAGACTGAAAGAAAAAACTAGCCTGAAAGAAAAAAATAGCCTGAAAGCATGTAGCCTGAAAGACTTTATAGCCTGAAAGACATGTAGCCTGAAAGACATATAGCCTGAAAGTAATATAGCCCAAATATAGCCTGAAAGAATGTAGCCTGAAAGAAATGACCCGAAATTCGTGCTGTCCTCCGTTTTTGAAAAGCTTGAATTATGATCGTGTTAACTGACCAGCTGCCTTTAATACGAATCGAGTTATTGGGCACCAAAAATGAAGAAGTTGTGTTCTCAACGGGTGAAGCGGCATATCTTTGAACAAATTCTTGAAAAAAATTAAATTCAAAGCCAATAACTTTAAAGATAATTAAATATTTTTATGGGAACTGAATGGTTTACCCTGTTCATCCCATCTCGGTCGAATCTTCGTCAACCGCTCCTTCCTCATTTCCATCTGTTCTCTCCTCTGCGTTAAGCTCCAGGAGCTGAAAATATAGGTTGTTGAGCACAATTAAAAAATTCTGAAATGAGTCCTAATAATTGTACCTTTAACCTCTCTTGATCCATTTTTCTCTTCTGATCAATAGTTGCCTGCATTGCCAAAGATCCAACCGATTGAGCAAATGACATTGTCGCCGAATCTGAGACAACCGGGCTTCCAGACGAGCTGAACACCCGTTCCAGGACTGTATCGCATGCATATTTACCATTTGCATCGAAAGAATTAGTAATATCACATCTAGATGAGTAAAAATGGAATGGTTCCGTTCCATGTACAACCTGAAATTCGTTTAGTTTTTGGAAAATATATTGGAAAAATAAAAATTTACTTGACTAAAGTTTCCATTCCTTTTCGAATCAATCCATTCATAAGTTTTCATAGGAACCTCACAATCCGTCAAATAATCTCTGTTTAGCACAACTTGATCAGCATCCAAATACGGAGACAACCCATATAATCCCAGAACCATTGATGTATCCTCAACTGAGTCAAAACCTAACAAATTACTCAACTTGTAAATAGGGTATATTGCAGTTTTTCCATAAGAGCATGTCATAACGTGCAGTGATGACCAACGCATCTGCAATTTTTGAAATGGAAAAGATAGAGACAAAGAAATTTACATCATTGAACAAACTATGAGATACACAACATTGCAAAAAATGTCGCCTGATTTTTGAGCAATCGGAAGAATCGGATGTAGTTATTGTTTTGAAAGCTGGCACATAATTCAAGAGCAAGACACACATGTTTTGATTGTCGAACTTCGTCGCGGTATGAGAGGACCTTGAATTAAATTTGGTGATTTTATTGAAATAAGTTAACTTTTTCAAAAAAAAAAACACTCCCTCTCCTTTTAAAATCCTCATAAAAATGTCTCAAAGTCTCAAAGTTTCAGCGTCTGGAAGTGGATTCTGAAAAATGTTTCTTTTAAAGGGATTCTTTACTGTTTTTGGATTTCTATTCCATTTTCATCTTCTTCACAATATTTGATAACCTATAGAAGCAACATATTTTTGCGAATTTTCCTTTTCTAGTACTCAAACACACCCATTTCAAGAATAAGGCAGCGAAATGGCCGAATAATTGCAAACACTCTCACATTCGCATGCTCTCTCGCGCGCGGCCGAGCGGTTAGGCCATTCGCTGCCTTACCCTGTAAATGTGCTTTTTTTCGTATACTAGAAAAGGAAGCTTCGATAAATTGATTTCCTTCTACAGGTTTTCAAATACTGTGAAGAAGATGAAAATGGAATTGAAACCCAAATTCAGTAAACAGTCCCTTTAAATTAACTTTTTTTTTAAGAAACCTGAATTCTTCCACCATTTCCATCGGAGTAGAACCGTGTATTGTGCCTCTTCTTTACGACGATCAGCGAAACAAATGGCTTGTAGTTTTGAAACCTTTCGCCGCATCAATAATCGTCATTTCGATGATTTCCGCTTCACTTTTTGCCTGGACCTCTTCTCCAAACGACACTCCATCACGGAAAATAATGAAACGCTTCAGAAAACCGCGCACCCAGTAGAAATCAGTAATGTTACGTTTGATGAAGCAGCTGAGGGTCTCGTCGTCGATTGCTTCCTTTCGAGGCACGGTGTAATGGAAATCTACAATGAACGAGTATGGATTTTCAGTAGAATTGCATGACAACCGAAAATCTATTAATGAAATTAATTTCCTTTATTGGATGTTAATTCGATTTTTAAAAATAAATCCCTTAATCCATCTGTTGATGGCTGCCCATCTCTCATTCCCATGCGATCTGGATGTGCAACGTCTAAGCCAACAACAAAAGTTGGTGTTTCCTTCCAAGAAGAAATTCTGCAAAAAAATTATTGCTAAATATCATCAATAACTGTTTTGGTCTAAAAATTGCATTTTTTCGCAGGTTACGGTAATTTCCAAAATGTGTAAATACGCGTAGTGTTTAATGTTTTGGATTACTGTAGCATGCATTCACCGAAATTACATTTCGAAAAAAAAACGTTTTTTGTTTGGCAAAATTACAATTCTTTTCGAATTGTTCAGATTTCAAGTTTTTTCTTAATTTTTTTGGCATATTTTTCTTCCACGCTTTGTTTAGGCCACGTGAAGGTGTTAGCGAATTTCTTTGTTACTTTAGACACTCTGGGAAATTGTTTTTTTCTCTCAATCAATTCTGCAGTTTTGAAAAACCGTCATGAGCCTGAGATCTCCAATCATAGTTATTTTTTCAGATATCTACACATTAAATATGACCCTTATATATAGAGGTAGTTTTGAAGACATAATTGTGCATCAACACACAATCGAGATAAATATTGTAAACCTGAATGGAGGAGGAAATGGGATAATTACTTGGTAAAAGATTATAATTTTACTATTTAGTCAATAATGGTTGTTTTCTTTCTCAGGGCCGATGCTGAAACTAAGCAAAAAGATAAATTCAATCTTGTTGATGTTCTGCTAGAAGAATTTTCAAAAAACAAAAATCCAAGTCGAGGCGAAGTTCTTACAATTATCAATGCATACGACGGAGATGAAATTTTGTTCACTTTGGAACCGGTTGTCTTCGAAATTATAATTTCTAAAGACTCGGCGATTGATGGACTATCCGAATTTCTTAAAAATTAATTGAGGGCTTTGAATTGGTGCATCACAATTTCATGCAAATTACACTCTGAAAACTCCGCTTTCGTTGTATCTCAGTTGGATCGAAAGTTGTTATCTTCCTTTATTGGGATTGTCACAAATCAAGAAGGTTTAAGATCGTATGTATCTAATTTGTTAAAGAATTTCTGATATCTTTATTTTCAGAGGAAAATATGTCACACAGATAGGAGGATTGTATGTATACCTTCCACATCTTTTTCCGTTGAAGAATAGATGGGCGGAAGCTGCCAAAAGAGTTCACAAAGAATTTACCGTATCTGGAGATCCTGGAAACCGAGATGGTTTACTTAAGATTGATGGTATGTATAAAATGGTTGTTTATTTGCGAACCTTAGTATTTTCAGAACGCTCTGCTCAGTATTTCATTAAGCCGCTTATATTGAGCCAACTTTTCGTTGATTTTGTCGAAGCTACAGATGAAAATCGCATTTCAATTGTTGAAAATGAAAGCCTTATGAATTCGCTAAATCTGTTCTTCCATGATCTTAAATGCAATCCATTTGACACTGATGATAAAAAATGGGCTACAAACACGATTTGTGTTACTGCTTGGACTTCAGCGCGCCGATGAACAAGGAATATTTGGATCAGCACCCTGGATTACGATTCAAGGGTTTGCCGGGTGCACTTTGTGGTGCTGGTCCAAATAGAACTATATTTCCACTGGAAATGCTGCGATGTGTACCACTTCAATACATTAACCGCCGACTGTTGAATGATTGTCAAATAAATGTAATATAATATAATATAATAATACACACAAAATGAGGTTCTTTTTCAGCCGGCAAGCATCTGCATGAAAGAATTATGGAATGAGAATTATAAGCATAAAATCGACTTTAATATTTGCGAGAATGCCACGGCGCAAGCGTTTGGATTGATGTTCAGCCCAAACTCAGTTGAAATTGAGAAAAAACCAATGAATCGAGTGGCACCAACATTCGTATGGAAAAAATCGTTTTTTAATGATATCAATGATAACTCTTTCAGCGCAAATGTGGCCAGCCAGGCTGCAATACCCGCGTCACTCCAGGATATTTTCATGGTTTTTGTGATTTGCATCGGTTTCCATAAGTAACATTTTTTCTGTAAAAATTGACAATAAATCACATATTCATGTAGAGAGTTATAGAATTGAAAACAATGGAAGAAAATGAGAAATGAGCAACAATTACTTAAATGAATTAAAACGTCTCAGGACTGCAAAACGTTGAACGAATACATCAGAAACCCGAAAAACTGCAGTTTGTTATACTTTTCTTAAAATATTCATATTTTGAGATTTTTACACACATCAAAAAATCACCCAAAATGTATTCCGAGTTTCCAATTTGTCCACAAACATCACTATAAAGTTCTGGATTTCCTTTTTTATCCCAGTCATCGTAATCAAATTGAATCGGAACTTGGATCTAAATGTTTAACATTTTATTTGAAAAATTCGTTTGAAATTTTCGATACTCTACCTCCCAATGTTCCGAATGTTTTCTTGTTTTGAAACAGTTTTCGATAGTATGCACATTGCTCAACTCGTCAATAAATAAATAAAAGTAAGAAAAGAAATAAATTCAAAGTCGACCGTTTCGCCCCTAAGCTAAGACAGTCTACCAAGGGGTTGGGGCTCTTCAGTTAGATCCCCTTGGATATCAATAAATTATACTAATGTTATAAGAAAACTAAACAAAAAATTAAAAATATATAACTTACTTCATTCTTAATCCAATATTGTTGTAAAAAAGCCAGTAAATCCTTTTTTATCCCAGTCATCGTAATCAAATTGAATCGGAACTTGGATCTAAATGTTTAACATTTTATTTGAAAAATTCGTTTGAAATTTTCGAAACTCTACCTCCCAATGTTCCGAATGTCTTCTTGTTTTGAAACAGTTTTCGATAGTATGCTTTTTTTCCAACTTTATAAAACGAAATATTCCCAACTTTATAAAACGAAATACATATTGTACAGAATACCTTAGAATTACAAAAAGTTGTTTCAAAGAAATAGATGCTCAAAGTAAAACACAAGATTTAAAAAACAAATTTTTGTCAAATGGATATGACCAGGAGGGGGTGGATAATTTCCATAAAAAAGCTATTCAATTTATAAAAAACCAGGAGTCCCCTGCCGCTACGCGGCAAAACTCCTGGTCTACTGCTCGCCTTCGGCTTCGCTTTCCAACACGCCTGCGGCGTGTCGCTTTTGTTAAATTATTCTCAAAAGGGTACCTTTTTTATGAAGTTCGAAACATGGTGATAGAATATAAATCAAAAAATTTTTAACATTTCATCGATTTTTCAGAAAAACTTACATAACAGTTAGGAAAAGCGCATCGATTCTTTGAAATCGCGCGAGTATGTTAATTTACTATTTCTTTGGATTTCTCTCTTTTTAACCTCATCCTAATTTCCTAATAATAGATTTTTCTGCGGCTCGGAGTTTTTTGTTAGTTTATCCTTTATTTGGATTTTTTTGCCTTTTTCAACCTTAACTAATCCTAATAACGTTTTCTACGGCTCGCCTCCGGGATTCGCCTTTTACACGCCTTCTGAAATTAGTTGTCGGGACCGATATATCTTGATCGAAAAGTATTGGAATGCGAGCCGAAGGCACAGAAGAAGCTCGCCTGCGGCTCGCTTCTTCCGCGCCTTCGGCACGCATTCCAATACTTTTGATCGGTGTTCCAACGCCGCTGCCCGGCGAAATGATCATAATTCCAAGTTTAACTATTTCACTGAAACATTCTCAAAAAACCAACCATAATCGCCACATTTGATTATTTATCAAATTATTTAATCTTCTAAAATGGTTATAATTAGCGGCATAATTAAATAAACGAATCTGAAAAGAGGTTGATGGTAAAGGAAGTTCTTCTGAAAATAGGTTCTTCTTTTACTCTAGCTTACCTCACCTAGTCATCACTATATAACGATCATTTTCTTCGCGTAAATTTTAAAAGAATGAATCTCAACTCAGAAATGGCAACAAATAATTTTTCAAATTTGACCTAGTTTATTGACCTATTTTTTTAAAACTGTTTCTTTTGTGAAATTTTGACAAAAATTGGAAAAAATGAAGAAATGAAAATCCGCAATCATTAGGTTTCAAAAAGTGCATCTTCTTTCGGTGATCCCTATGGTCTACCGGTTAAGTAATAATTTCTTCACGTGAACCGATGCGAGTTCAGTTCTGTTCAATGTCTTTTGAAAAAACCGCCTAATTTTACCCGTTCACAGAAATTTGTTCACAGAAATTTGTTCACAGAAATTTGTTCACAGAAATTTGTTCACAGAAAAATTAGCCCCGCCTCCTTATCCATTTATATATAAGGATAAGGATATAAATTTAAAGAATAAACGATATTAATTGACAAATTCAATTACTTTAATCGAAAACAATGTTATCAATTAATTTTCATTATGTACTTTTATACACTCACAAACCTAAATGTATTCCAAGGTATAATTTTTCTTGTATATTCACGTACACAAGTTCTCAAATCTCTCTAAATTGCAATATCACTAACATAGGTTCCCTCGCACATACACAGTTTTCTTTGTACCCTCTCATTCCATATCTTTCCTCCATAAAGTTGCATTCCTCCTCCATAAAGTTACATTGATTAGTCACCATGGATTAACAATAAGGATAGGTATTATTTTGTGTGTATAAAAATTTTATAAAAAATAATATGTTGATTTACTTTTTAGATGATTTTATAATTTAGTTCTCTTACTTAGATTTATTTTTCATTTTTCCTCTCCTCTTTCTTCCTTTTCCGCGCTTTATTTTATAGTCCAAAATTGCGTTGTTTTTAATTTTTAAGCAAAGGAGTTGTAACTGATGAGACTCGCTCCTTAGGTCGTATTGCAATAGAGTCGAAACGACCGCGCCTAGGTTTATTTTTTTTTTTCTTATATCTTCTTAATTCATTTATCTTTCTTTTCTTTTCTTAAATGCACATTGCTCAACTCGTCAAGTTCGCCATATTCATTCAAAGTGAAAGCCACTCATCGGCCACAGAATTCTTGGCGTCTTCGATCTTTTCTAAAATTTAAAAAAGAGAAATGCGCATAGTTTTGACAAGGCCGACTACATCAATCGATATATCTCATACCAAAGAGTGATGCGCTTTTTCAAAAACCAATGAGACTTCTAAGCATTAATTCGAAAAATTCAAAAGCACATTACTTCGCTCAAACTCAATAGATAAATATAAAAAATGTATAGAATGTCATATTGATAAATTTCTTTGTCTATTTGAACAAATTCAAGACTTTAAATGAATATCAATCTTTGTGTGCTCTCTTCTACGAATTTTGAAATTTCGAAACAAAATTTTTTTTTAGTAATTTGTTACAAAGAATAACAACACTCACCTGAGAAAAAACGGAAATGGAATATCTTTCTTGCGATGTGGGAATCAAACGAAAAGCAAATCATTTTCTGTCTTATGTCTCCCTTCTCTGAAGATAAATCCTTTTTTGAAACTTCTCTCCACTTCAAACGTACTGGCTGGCTTCTTTCGAATATCCTGAATTATCCATTGTCCAGTCATTCCTGCACTTCTTTATTACTGCACTGCATTAAAACACACAAAAAAATAATCCGAAAAAAGAAAAGAAATATACATTAAAAAAGCGGTGAAAAATTAAATGCATTGAATAAGACTTAATGGATGCTACCCGCAAGAGTAGCAAAGACAGTTAGTGAAAGTTTATTTTAGCAGTGACTAGAAGAAGGTTAAATTCTTGAAAGGATAAAAATGAATTGATATTGTTAAATAGTAAGTTTGTTCCATAATGGAACAGTCGAAAAATGAGTTGCAATGTGCACCAATGATGCTAAAGCTGAGCATTTTTTTTTAAATATTAGTATGATTAGAATCGCTATAGAGCGTAGATTCTAATAACACTTGAAATTTTCAGATTTTTCAAAATTAAAGATATTTTAAGTTAAAATGTCTGAAAATGAGCAAAAGATTTTTAATATTTGAGCAAAAAACATTTACATAAGAAATATTAGTATCATTAGAATCGTCATGACATGGAGAATTTAATAATACCAAAAATTTTCAGATTTTTCAAAATTAAAGATATTTTAAGTTAAAATGTCTGAAAATGAGCAAAAGATTTTAATTTTTGCTCCAAATACATTTACATAAGAAATATTAGTATCATTAGAATCGTCATGGCATGGAGAATTTAAAAATACCAAAAATTTTCAGATTTTTTAAAATTAAAGATATTTTAAGTTTCTTTGTCTGAAAATGTGCAAAAGATTTTAATTTTTGCTCCAAATACATTTACATAAGAAATATTAGTATCATTAGAATCGTCATGACATGGAGAATTTAATAATACCAAAAATTTTCAGATTTTTCAAAATTAAAGACATTTTAAGTTTCTTTGTCTGAAAATGAGCAAAAGATTTTAATTTTTGCTCAAAATACATTTACATAAGAAATATTAGTATCATTAGAATCGTCATGACATGGAGAATTTAATAATACCAAAAATTTTCAGATTTTTCAAAATTAAAGACATTTTAAGTTTCTTTGTCTGAAATTGAGCAAAAGATTTTAATTTTTGCTCCAAATTCATTTAAATAACAAATATTAGTATCATTAGAATCGTCATGGCATGGAGAATTTAAAAATACCAAAAATTTTCAGATTTTTCAAAATTAAAGATATTTTAAGTTAAAATGTCTGAAAATGAGCAAAAGATTTTTAATATTTGAGCAAAAAACATTTTCATAAGAAATATTAGTATCATTAGAATCGTCATGACATGGAGAATTTAATAATACCAAAAATTTTCAGATTTTTCAAAATTAAAGACATTTTAAGTTTCTTTGTCTGAAATTGAGCAAAAGATTTTAATTTTTGCTCCAAATACATTTACATAAGAAATATTAGTATCATTAGAATCGTCATGACATGGAGAATTTAATAATACCAAAAATTTTCAGATTTTTCAAAATTAAAGACATTTTAAGTTAAAATGTCTGAAAATGAGCAAAAGATTTTTAATATTTGAGCAAAAAACATTTACATAAGAAATATTAGTATCATTAGAATCGTCATGGCATGGAGAATTTAAAAATACCAAAAATTTTCAGATTTTTCAAAAATAAAGATATTTTAAGTTAAAATGTCTGAAAATGAGCAAAAGATTTTAATTTTTGCTCCAAATACATTTACATAAGAAATATTAGTATCATTAGAATCGTCATGACATGGAGAATTTAATAATACCAAAAATTTTCAGATTTTTCAAAATTAAAGACATTTTAAGTTAAAATGTCTGAAAATGAGCAAAAGATTTTAATTTTTGCTCAAAATACATTTAAATAACAAATATTAGTATCATTAGAATCGTCATGGCATGGAGAATTTAAAAATACCAAAAATTTTCAGATTTTTCAAAATTAAAGATATTTTAAGTTAAAATGTCTGAAAATGAGCAAAAGATTTTAATTTTTGCTCAAAATACATTTACATAAGAAATATTAGTATCATTAGAATCGTCATGACATGGAGAATTTAAAATTACCAAAAATTTTCAGATTTTTCAAAATTAAAGACATTTTAAGTTTCTTTGTCTGAAAATGAGCAAAAGATTTTAATTTTTGCTCAAAATACATTTACATAAGAAATATTAGTATCATTAGAATCGTCATGACATGGAGAATTTAATAATACCAAAAATTTTCAGATTTTTCAAAATTAAAGATATTTTAAGTTAAAATGTCTGAAAATGAGCAAAAGATTTTAATTTTTGCTCCAAATACATTTACATAAGACATATTAGTATCATTAGAATCGTCATGGCATGGAGAATTTAAAATTACCAAAAATTTTCAGATTTTTCAAAATTAAAGACATTTTAAGTTTCTTTGTCTGAAAATGAGCAAAAGATTTTAATTTTTGCTCAAAATACATTTACATAAGAAATATTAGTATCATTAGAATCGTCATGACATGGAGAATTTAATAATACCAAAAATTTTCAGATTTTTCAAAATTAAAGATATTTTAAGATAAAATGTCTGAAAATGAGCAAAAGATTTTAATTTTTGCTCCAAATACATTTACATAAGAAATATTAGTATCATTAGAATCGTCATGGCATGGAGAATTTAATAATACCAAAAATTTTCAGATTTTTCAAAATTAAAGACATTTTAAGTTTCTTTGTCTGAAAATGAGCAAAAGATTTTAATTTTTGCTCAAAATACATTTACATAAGAAATATTAGTATCATTAGAATCGTCATGACATGGAGAATTTAATAATACCAAAAATTTTCAGATTTTTCAAAATTAAAGACATTTTAAGTTAAAATGTCTGAAAATGAGCAAAAGATTTTAATTTTTGCTCCAAATACATTTACATAAGAAATATTAGTATCATTAGAATCGTCATGGCATGGAGAATTTAAAAATACCAAAAATTTTCAGATTTTTTAAAATTAAAGATATTTTAAGATAAAATGTCTGAAAATGAGCAAAAGATTTTAATTTTTGCTCAAAATACATTTACATAAGAAATATTAGTATCATTAGAATCGTCATGGCATGGAGAATTTAAAAATACCAAAAATTTTCAGATTTTTTAAAATTAAAGATATTTTAAGTTTCTTTGTCTGAAAATGTGCAAAAGATTTTAATTTTTGCTCCAAATACATTTACATAAGAAATATTAGTATCATTAGAATCGTCATGACATGGAGAATTTAATAATACCAAAAATTTTCAGATTTTTCAAAATTAAAGACATTTTAAGTTTCTTTGTCTGAAAATGAGCAAAAGATTTTAATTTTTGCTCAAAATACATTTACATAAGAAATATTAGTATCATTAGAATCGTCATGACATGGAGAATTTAATAATACCAAAAATTTTCAGATTTTTCAAAATTAAAGACATTTTAAGTTTCTTTGTCTGAAAATGAGCAAAAGATTTTAATTTTTGCTCAAAATACATTTACATAAGAAATATTAGTATCATTAGAATCGTCATGGCATGGAGAATTTAATAATACCAAAAATTTTCAGATTTTTCAAAATTAAAGACATTTTAAGTTTCTTTGTCTGAAAATGAGCAAAAGATTTTAATTTTTGCTCAAAATACATTTACATAAGAAATATTAGTATCATTAGAATCGTCATGACATGGAGAATTTAATAATACCAAAAATTTTCAGATTTTTCAAAATTAAAGACATTTTAAGTTTCTTTGTCTGAAATTGAGCAAAAGATTTTAATTTTTGCTCCAAATTCATTTAAATAACAAATATTAGTATCATTAGAATCGTCATGGCATGGAGAATTTAAAAATACCAAAAATTTTCAGATTTTTCAAAATTAAAGATATTTTAAGTTAAAATGTCTGAAAATGAGCAAAAGATTTTTAATATTTGAGCAAAAAACATTTACATAAGAAATATTAGTATCATTAGAATCGTCATGACATGGAGAATTTAATAATACCAAAAATTTTCAGATTTTTCAAAATTAAAGACATTTTAAGTTTCTTTGTCTGAAATTGAGCAAAAGATTTTAATTTTTGCTCCAAATTCATTTAAATAACAAATATTAGTATCATTAGAATCGTCATGGCATGGAGAATTTAAAAATACCAAAAATTTTCAGATTTTTCAAAAATAAAGATATTTTAAGTTAAAATGTCTGAAAATGAGCAAAAGATTTTAATTTTTGCTCCAAATACATTTACATAAGAAATATTAGTATCATTAGAATCGTCATGACATGGAGAATTTAATAATACCAAAAATTTTCAGATTTTTCAAAATTAAAGACATTTTAAGTTAAAATGTCTGAAAATGAGCAAAAGATTTTAATTTTTGCTCAAAATACATTTAAATAACAAATATTAGTATCATTAGAATCGTCATGGCATGGAGAATTTAAAAATACCAAAAATTTTCAGATTTTTCAAAATTAAAGATATTTTAAGTTAAAATGTCTGAAAATGAGCAAAAGATTTTAATTTTTGCTCAAAATACATTTACATAAGAAATATTAGTATCATTAGAATCGTCATGACATGGAGAATTTAAAATTACCAAAAATTTTCAGATTTTTCAAAATTAAAGACATTTTAAGTTTCTTTGTCTGAAAATGAGCAAAAGATTTTAATTTTTGCTCAAAATACATTTACATAAGAAATATTAGTATCATTAGAATCGTCATGACATGGAGAATTTAATAATACCAAAAATTTTCAGATTTTTCAAAATTAAAGATATTTTAAGTTAAAATGTCTGAAAATGAGCAAAAGATTTTAATTTTTGCTCCAAATACATTTACATAAGACATATTAGTATCATTAGAATCGTCATGGCATGGAAAATTTAAAATTACCAAAAATTTTCAGATTTTTCAAAATTAAAGACATTTTAAGTTTCTTTGTCTGAAAATGAGCAAAAGATTTTAATTTTTGCTCAAAATACATTTACATAAGAAATATTAGTATCATTAGAATCGTCATGGCATGGAGAATTTAATAATACCAAAAATTTTCAGATTTTTCAAAATTAAAGACATTTTAAGTTTCTTTGTCTGAAAATGAGCAAAAGATTTTAATTTTTGCTCAAAATACATTTACATAAGAAATATTAGTATCATTAGAATCGTCATGACATGGAGAATTTAATAATACCAAAAATTTTCAGATTTTTCAAAATTAAAGACATTTTAAGTTAAAATGTCTGAAAATGAGCAAAAGATTTTAATTTTTGCTCCAAATACATTTACATAAGAAATATTAGTATCATTAGAATCGTCATGACATGGAGAATTTAATAATACCAAAAATTTTCAGATTTTTCAAAATTAAAGACATTTTAAGTTAAAATGTCTGAAAATGAGCAAAAGATTTTAATTTTTGCTCCAAATACATTTACATAAGAAATATTAGTATCATTAGAATCGTCATGACATGGAGAATTTAATAATACCAAAAATTTTCAGATTTTTCAAAATTAAAGATATTTTAAGATAAAATGTCTGAAAATGAGCAAAAGATTTTAATTTTTGCTCAAAATACATTTACATAAGAAATATTAGTATCATTAGAATCGTCATGGCATGGAGAATTTAATAATACCAAAAATTTTCAGATTTTTCAAAATTAAAGACATTTTAAGTTTCTTTGTCTGAAAATGAGCAAAAGATTTTAATTTTTGCTCCAAATACATTTACATAAGAAATATTAGTATCATTAGAATCGTCATGACATGGAGAATTTAATAATACCAAAAATTTTCAGATTTTTCAAAATTAAAGATATTTTAAGATAAAATGTCTGAAAATGAGCAAAAGATTTTAATTTTTGCTCAAAATACATTTACATAAGAAATATTAGTATCATTAGAATCGTCATGGCATGGAGAATTTAATAATACCAAAAATTTTCAGATTTTTCAAAATTAAAGACATTTTAAGTTTCTTTGTCTGAAAATGAGCAAAAGATTTTAATTTTTGCTCCAAATACATTTACATAAGAAATATTAGTATCATTAGAATCGTCATGACATGGAGAATTTAATAATACCAAAAATTTTCAGATTTTTCAAAATTAAAGACATTTTAAGTTTCTTTGTCTGAAAATGAGCAAAAGATTTTAATTTTTGCTCCAAATACATTTACATAAGAAATATTAGTATCATTAGAATCGTCATGACATGGAGAATTTAATAATACCAAAAATTTTCAGATTTTTCAAAATTAAAGATATTTTAAGATAAAATGTCTGAAAATGAGCAAAAGATTTTAATTTTTGCTCAAAATACATTTACATAAGAAATATTAGTATCATTAGAATCGTCATGGCATGGAGAATTTAATAATACCAAAAATTTTCAGATTTTTCAAAATTAAAGACATTTTAAGTTTCTTTGTCTGAAAATGAGCAAAAGATTTTAATTTTTGCTCAAAATACATTTACATAAGAAATATTAGTATCATTAGAATCGTCATGACATGGAGAATTTAATAATACCAAAAATTTTCAGATTTTTCAAAATTAAAGACATTTTAAGTTAAAATGTCTGAAAATGAGCAAAAGATTTTAATTTTTGCTCCAAATACATTTACATAAGAAATATTAGTATCATTAGAATCGTCATGACATGGAGAATTTAATAATACCAAAAATTTTCAGATTTTTCAAAATTAAAGATATTTTAAGATAAAATGTCTGAAAATGAGCAAAAGATTTTAATTTTTGCTCAAAATACATTTACATAAGAAATATTAGTATCATTAGAATCGTCATGGCATGGAGAATTTAATAATACCAAAAATTTTCAGATTTTTCAAAATTAAAGACATTTTAAGTTTCTTTGTCTGAAAATGAGCAAAAGATTTTAATTTTTGCTCCAAATACATTTACATAAGAAATATTAGTATCATTAGAATCGTCATGACATGGAGAATTTAATAATACCAAAAATTTTCAGATTTTTCAAAATTAAAGATATTTTAAGATAAAATGTCTGAAAATGAGCAAAAGATTTTAATTTTTGCTCAAAATACATTTACATAAGAAATATTAGTATCATTAGAATCGTCATGGCATGGAGAATTTAATAATACCAAAAATTTTCAGATTTTTCAAAATTAAAGACATTTTAAGTTTCTTTGTCTGAAAATGAGCAAAAGATTTTAATTTTTGCTCCAAATACATTTACATAAGAAATATTAGTATCATTAGAATCGTCATGACATGGAGAATTTAATAATACCAAAAATTTTCAGATTTTTCAAAATTAAAGATATTTTAAGATAAAATGTCTGAAAATGAGCAAAAGATTTTAATTTTTGCTCAAAATACATTTACATAAGAAATATTAGTATCATTAGAATCGTCATGGCATGGAGAATTTAATAATACCAAAAATTTTCAGATTTTTCAAAATTAAAGACATTTTAAGTTTCTTTGTCTGAAAATGAGCAAAAGATTTTAATTTTTGCTCAAAATACATTTACATAAGAAATATTAGTATCATTAGAATCGTCATGACATGGAGAATTTAATAATACCAAAAATTTTCAGATTTTTCAAAATTAAAGACATTTTAAGATAAAATGTCTGAAAATGAGCAAAAGATTTTAATTTTTGCTCCAAATACATTTACATAAGAAATATTAGTATCATTAGAATCGTCATGACATGGAGAATTTAATAATACCAAAAATTTTCAGATTTTTCAAAATTAAAGATATTTTAAGATAAAATGTCTGAAAATGAGCAAAAGATTTTAATTTTTGCTCCAAATACATTTACATAAGAAATATTAGTATCATTAGAATCGTCATGACATGGAGAATTTAATAATACCAAAAATTTTCAGATTTTTCAAAATTAAAGATATTTTAAGATAAAATGTCTGAAAATGAGCAAAAGATTTTAATTTTTGCTCAAAATACATTTACATAAGAAATATTAGTATCATTAGAATCGTCATGACATGGAGAATTTAATAATACCAAAAATTTTCAGATTTTTCAAAATTAAAGACATTTTAAGATAAAATGTCTGAAAATGAGCAAAAGATTTTAATTTTTGCTCAAAATACATTTACATAAGAAATATTAGTATCATTAGAATCGTCATGACATGGAGAATTTAATAATACCAAAAATTTTCAGATTTTTCAAAATTAAAGATATTTTAAGATAAAATGTCTGAAAATGAGCAAAAGATTTTAATTTTTGCTCCAAATACATTTACATAAGAAATATTAGTATCATTAGAATCGTCATGACATGGAGAATTTAATAATACCAAAAATTTTCAGATTTTTCAAAATTAAAGATATTTTAAGATAAAATGTCTGAAAATGAGCAAAAGATTTTAATTTTTGCTCAAAATACATTTACATAAGAAATATTAGTATCATTAGAATCGTCATGACATGGAGAATTTAATAATACCAAAAATTTTCAGATTTTTCAAAATTAAAGACATTTTAAGTTAAAATGTCTGAAAATGAGCAAAAGATTTTAATTTTTGCTCCAAATACATTTACATAAGAAATATTAGTATCATTAGAATCGTCATGACATGGAGAATTTAATAATACCAAAAATTTTCAGATTTTTCAAAATTAAAGATATTTTAAGATAAAATGTCTGAAAATGAGCAAAAGATTTTAATTTTTGCTCAAAATACATTTACATAAGAAATATTAGTATCATTAGAATCGTCATGACATGGAGAATTTAATAATACCAAAAATTTTCAGATTTTTCAAAATTAAAGACATTTTAAGATAAAATGTCTGAAAATGAGCAAAAGATTTTAATTTTTGCTCAAAATACATTTACATAAGAAATATTAGTATCATTAGAATCGTCATGACATGGAGAATTTAATAATACCAAAAATTTTCAGATTTTTCAAAATTAAAGATATTTTAAGATAAAATGTCTGAAAATGAGCAAAAGATTTTAATTTTTGCTCCAAATACATTTACATAAGAAATATTAGTATCATTAGAATCGTCATGACATGGAGAATTTAATAATACCAAAAATTTTCAGATTTTTCAAAATTAAAGATATTTTAAGATAAAATGTCTGAAAATGAGCAAAAGATTTTAATTTTTGCTCAAAATACATTTACATAAGAAATATTAGTATCATTAGAATCGTCATGACATGGAGAATTTAATAATACCAAAAATTTTCAGATTTTTCAAAATTAAAGACATTTTAAGTTAAAATGTCTGAAAATGAGCAAAAGATTTTAATTTTTGCTCCAAATACATTTACATAAGAAATATTAGTATCATTAGAATCGTCATGACATGGAGAATTTAATAATACCAAAAATTTTCAGATTTTTCAAAATTAAAGATATTTTAAGATAAAATGTCTGAAAATGAGCAAAAGATTTTAATTTTTGCTCAAAATACATTTACATAAGAAATATTAGTATCATTAGAATCGTCATGGCATGGAGAATTTAATAATACCAAAAATTTTCAGATTTTTCAAAATTAAAGACATTTTAAGTTTCTTTGTCTGAAAATGAGCAAAAGATTTTAATTTTTGCTCCAAATACATTTACATAAGAAATATTAGTATCATTAGAATCGTCATGACATGGAGAATTTAATAATACCAAAAATTTTCAGATTTTTCAAAATTAAAGATATTTTAAGATAAAATGTCTGAAAATGAGCAAAAGATTTTAATTTTTGCTCAAAATACATTTACATAAGAAATATTAGTATCATTAGAATCGTCATGGCATGGAGAATTTAATAATACCAAAAATTTTCAGATTTTTCAAAATTAAAGACATTTTAAGTTTCTTTGTCTGAAAATGAGCAAAAGATTTTAATTTTTGCTCCAAATACATTTACATAAGAAATATTAGTATCATTAGAATCGTCATGACATGGAGAATTTAATAATACCAAAAATTTTCAGATTTTTCAAAATTAAAGATATTTTAAGATAAAATGTCTGAAAATGAGCAAAAGATTTTAATTTTTGCTCAAAATACATTTACATAAGAAATATTAGTATCATTAGAATCGTCATGGCATGGAGAATTTAATAATACCAAAAATTTTCAGATTTTTCAAAATTAAAGACATTTTAAGTTTCTTTGTCTGAAAATGAGCAAAAGATTTTAATTTTTGCTCAAAATACATTTACATAAGAAATATTAGTATCATTAGAATCGTCATGACATGGAGAATTTAATAATACCAAAAATTTTCAGATTTTTCAAAATTAAAGACATTTTAAGTTAAAATGTCTGAAAATGAGCAAAAGATTTTAATTTTTGCTCCAAATACATTTACATAAGAAATATTAGTATCATTAGAATCGTCATGACATGGAGAATTTAATAATACCAAAAATTTTCAGATTTTTCAAAATTAAAGACATTTTAAGTTAAAATGTCTGAAAATGAGCAAAAGATTTTAATTTTTGCTCCAAATACATTTACATAAGAAATATTAGTATCATTAGAATCGTCATGACATGGAGAATTTAATAATACCAAAAATTTTCAGATTTTTCAAAATTAAAGACATTTTAAGTTTCTTTGTCTGAAAATGAGCAAAAGATTTTAATTTTTGCTCAAAATACATTTACATAAGAAATATTAGTATCATTAGAATCGTCATGACATGGAGAATTTAATAATACCAAAAATTTTCAGATTTTTCAAAATTAAAGATATTTTAAGTTTCTTTGTCTGAAAATGAGCAAAAGATTTTAATTTTTGCTCCAAATACATTTACATAAGAAATATTAGTATCATTAGAATCGTCATGACATGGAGAATTTAATAATACCAAAAATTTTCAGATTTTTCAAAATTAAAGATATTTTGAGTTAAAATGTCTGAAAATGAGCAAAAGATTTTAATTTTTGCTCCAAATACATTTACATAAGAAATATTAGTATCATTAGAATCGTCATGACATGGAGAATTTAATAATACCAAAAATTTTCAGATTTTTCAAAATTAAAGACATTTTAAGTTTCTTTGTCTGAAAATGAGCAAAAGATTTTAATTTTTGCTCCAAATACATTTACATAAGAAATATTAGTATCATTAGAATCGTCATGACATGGAGAATTTAATAATACCAAAAATTTTCAGATTTTTCAAAATTAAAGATATTTTAAGATAAAATGTCTGAAAATGAGCAAAAGATTTTAATTTTTGCTCAAAATACATTTACATAAGAAATATTAGTATCATTAGAATCGTCATGGCATGGAGAATTTAATAATACCAAAAATTTTCAGATTTTTCAAAATTAAAGACATTTTAAGTTTCTTTGTCTGAAAATGAGCAAAAGATTTTAATTTTTGCTCCAAATACATTTACATAAGAAATATTAGTATCATTAGAATCGTCATGACATGGAGAATTTAATAATACCAAAAATTTTCAGATTTTTCAAAATTAAAGATATTTTAAGATAAAATGTCTGAAAATGAGCAAAAGATTTTAATTTTTGCTCAAAATACATTTACATAAGAAATATTAGTATCATTAGAATCGTCATGGCATGGAGAATTTAATAATACCAAAAATTTTCAGATTTTTCAAAATTAAAGACATTTTAAGTTTCTTTGTCTGAAAATGAGCAAAAGATTTTAATTTTTGCTCCAAATACATTTACATAAGAAATATTAGTATCATTAGAATCGTCATGACATGGAGAATTTAATAATACCAAAAATTTTCAGATTTTTCAAAATTAAAGATATTTTAAGATAAAATGTCTGAAAATGAGCAAAAGATTTTAATTTTTGCTCAAAATACATTTACATAAGAAATATTAGTATCATTAGAATCGTCATGGCATGGAGAATTTAATAATACCAAAAATTTTCAGATTTTTCAAAATTAAAGACATTTTAAGTTTCTTTGTCTGAAAATGAGCAAAAGATTTTAATTTTTGCTCAAAATACATTTACATAAGAAATATTAGTATCATTAGAATCGTCATGACATGGAGAATTTAATAATACCAAAAATTTTCAGATTTTTCAAAATTAAAGACATTTTAAGTTAAAATGTCTGAAAATGAGCAAAAGATTTTAATTTTTGCTCCAAATACATTTACATAAGAAATATTAGTATCATTAGAATCGTCATGACATGGAGAATTTAATAATACCAAAAATTTTCAGATTTTTCAAAATTAAAGACATTTTAAGTTAAAATGTCTGAAAATGAGCAAAAGATTTTAATTTTTGCTCCAAATACATTTACATAAGAAATATTAGTATCATTAGAATCGTCATGACATGGAGAATTTAATAATACCAAAAATTTTCAGATTTTTCAAAATTAAAGACATTTTAAGTTTCTTTGTCTGAAAATGAGCAAAAGATTTTAATTTTTGCTCAAAATACATTTACATAAGAAATATTAGTATCATTAGAATCGTCATGACATGGAGAATTTAATAATACCAAAAATTTTCAGATTTTTCAAAATTAAAGATATTTTAAGTTTCTTTGTCTGAAAATGAGCAAAAGATTTTAATTTTTGCTCCAAATACATTTACATAAGAAATATTAGTATCATTAGAATCGTCATGACATGGAGAATTTAATAATACCAAAAATTTTCAGATTTTTCAAAATTAAAGATATTTTGAGTTAAAATGTCTGAAAATGAGCAAAAGATTTTAATTTTTGCTCCAAATACATTTACATAAGAAATATTAGTATCATTAGAATCGTCATGACATGGAGAATTTAATAATACCAAAAATTTTCAGATTTTTCAAAATTAAAGATATTTTAAGTTAAAATGTCTGAAAATGAGCAAAAGATTTTAATTTTTGCTCCAAATACATTTACATAAGAAATATTAGTATCATTAGAATCGTCATGACATGGAGAATTTAATAATACCAAAAATTTTCAGATTTTTCAAAATTAAAGATATTTTAAGTTAAAATGTCTGAAAATGAGCAAAAGATTTTAATTTTTGCTCCAAATACATTTACATAAGAAATATTAGTATCATTAGAATCGTCATGACATGGAGAATTTAATAATACCAAAAATTTTCAGATTTTTCAAAATTAAAGACATTTTAAGTTTCTTTGTCTGAAAATGAGCAAAAGATTTTAATTTTTGCTCAAAATACATTTACATAAGAAATATTAGTATCATTAGAATCGTCATGACATGGAGAATTTAATAATACCAAAAATTTTCAGATTTTTCAAAATTAAAGACATTTTAAGTTAAAATGTCTGAAAATGAGCAAAAGATTTTAATTTTTGCTCCAAATACATTTACATAAGAAATATTAGTATCATTAGAATCGTCATGACATGGAGAATTTAATAATACCAAAAATTTTCAGATTTTTCAAAATTAAAGACATTTTAAGTTTCTTTGTCTGAAAATGAGCAAAAGATTTTAATTTTTGCTCCAAATACATTTACATAAGAAATATTAGTATCATTAGAATCGTCATGACATGGAGAATTTAATAATACCAAAAATTTTCAGATTTTTCAAAATTAAAGATATTTTAAGTTAAAATGTCTGAAAATGAGCAAAAGATTTTAATTTTTGCTCCAAATACATTTACATAAGAAATATTAGTATCATTAGAATCGTCATGACATGGAGAATTTAATAATACCAAAAATTTTCAGATTTTTCAAAATTAAAGATATTTTAAGTTAAAATGTCTGAAAATGAGCAAAAGATTTTAATTTTTGCTCCAAATACATTTACATAAGAAATATTAGTATCATTAGAATCGTCATGACATGGAGAATTTAATAATACCAAAAATTTTCAGATTTTTCAAAATTAAAGACATTTTAAGTTTCTTTGTCTGAAAATGAGCAAAAGATTTTAATTTTTGCTCAAAATACATTTACATAAGAAATATTAGTATCATTAGAATCGTCATGACATGGAGAATTTAATAATACCAAAAATTTTCAGATTTTTCAAAATTAAAGATATTTTAAGTTTCTTTGTCTGAAAATGAGCAAAAGATTTTAATTTTTGCTCCAAATACATTTACATAAGAAATATTAGTATCATTAGAATCGTCATGACATGGAGAATTTAATAATACCAAAAATTTTCAGATTTTTCAAAATTAAAGATATTTTAAGTTAAAATGTCTGAAAATGAGCAAAAGATTTTAATTTTTGCTCCAAATACATTTACATAAGAAATATTAGTATCATTAGAATCGTCATGACATGGAGAATTTAATAATACCAAAAATTTTCAGATTTTTCAAAATTAAAGATATTTTAAGTTAAAATGTCTGAAAATGAGCAAAAGATTTTAATTTTTGCTCCAAATACATTTACATAAGAAATATTAGTATCATTAGAATCGTCATGACATGGAGAATTTAATAATACCAAAAATTTTCAGATTTTTCAAAATTAAAGACATTTTAAGTTTCTTTGTCTGAAAATGAGCAAAAGATTTTAATTTTTGCTCAAAATACATTTACATAAGAAATATTAGTATCATTAGAATCGTCATGACATGGAGAATTTAATAATACCAAAAATTTTCAGATTTTTCAAAATTAAAGACATTTTAAGTTAAAATGTCTGAAAATGAGCAAAAGATTTTAATTTTTGCTCCAAATACATTTACATAAGAAATATTAGTATCATTAGAATCGTCATGACATGGAGAATTTAATAATACCAAAAATTTTCAGATTTTTCAAAATTAAAGACATTTTAAGTTTCTTTGTCTGAAAATGAGCAAAAGATTTTAATTTTTGCTCAAAATACATTTACATAAGAAATATTAGTATCATTAGAATCGTCATGACATGGAGAATTTAATAATACCAAAAATTTTCAGATTTTTCAAAATTAAAGATATTTTAAGTTTCTTTGTCTGAAAATGAGCAAAAGATTTTAATTTTTGCTCCAAATACATTTACATAAGAAATATTAGTATCATTAGAATCGTCATGACATGGAGAATTTAATAATACCAAAAATTTTCAGATTTTTCAAAATTAAAGATATTTTAAGTTAAAATGTCTGAAAATGAGCAAAAGATTTTAATTTTTGCTCCAAATACATTTACATAAGAAATATTAGTATCATTAGAATCGTCATGACATGGAGAATTTAATAATACCAAAAATTTTCAGATTTTTCAAAATTAAAGACATTTTAAGTTAAAATGTCTGAAAATGAGCAAAAGATTTTAATTTTTGCTCCAAATACATTTACATAAGAAATATTAGTATCATTAGAATCGTCATGACATGGAGAATTTAATAATACCAAAAATTTTCAGATTTTTCAAAATTAAAGACATTTTAAGTTTCTTTGTCTGAAAATGAGCAAAAGATTTTAATTTTTGCTCAAAATACATTTACATAAGAAATATTAGTATCATTAGAATCGTCATGACATGGAGAATTTAATAATACCAAAAATTTTCAGATTTTTCAAAATTAAAGATATTTTAAGTTTCTTTGTCTGAAAATGAGCAAAAGATTTTAATTTTTGCTCCAAATACATTTACATAAGAAATATTAGTATCATTAGAATCGTCATGACATGGAGAATTTAATAATACCAAAAATTTTCAGATTTTTCAAAATTAAAGATATTTTGAGTTAAAATGTCTGAAAATGAGCAAAAGATTTTAATTTTTGCTCCAAATACATTTACATAAGAAATATTAGTATCATTAGAATCGTCATGACATGGAGAATTTAATAATACCAAAAATTTTCAGATTTTTCAAAATTAAAGATATTTTAAGTTAAAATGTCTGAAAATGAGCAAAAGATTTTAATTTTTGCTCCAAATACATTTACATAAGAAATATTAGTATCATTAGAATCGTCATGACATGGAGAATTTAATAATACCAAAAATTTTCAGATTTTTCAAAATTAAAGACATTTTAAGTTTCTTTGTCTGAAAATGAGCAAAAGATTTTAATTTTTGCTCAAAATACATTTACATAAGAAATATTAGTATCATTAGAATCGTCATGACATGGAGAATTTAATAATACCAAAAATTTTCAGATTTTTCAAAATTAAAGACATTTTAAGTTAAAATGTCTGAAAATGAGCAAAAGATTTTAATTTTTGCTCCAAATACATTTACATAAGAAATATTAGTATCATTAGAATCGTCATGACATGGAGAATTTAATAATACCAAAAATTTTCAGATTTTTCAAAATTAAAGATATTTTAAGTTAAAATGTCTGAAAATGAGCAAAAGATTTTAATTTTTGCTCCAAATACATTTACATAAGAAATATTAGTATCATTAGAATCGTCATGACATGGAGAATTTAATAATACCAAAAATTTTCAGATTTTTCAAAATTAAAGATATTTTAAGTTAAAATGTCTGAAAATGAGCAAAAGATTTTAATTTTTGCTCCAAATACATTTACATAAGAAATATTAGTATCATTAGAATCGTCATGACATGGAGAATTTAATAATACCAAAAATTTTCAGATTTTTCAAAATTAAAGATATTTTAAGTTAAAATGTCTGAAAATGAGCAAAAGATTTTAATTTTTGCTCCAAATACATTTACATAAGAAATATTAGTATCATTAGAATCGTCATGACATGGAGAATTTAATAATACCAAAAATTTTCAGATTTTTCAAAATTAAAGACATTTTAAGTTTCTTTGTCTGAAAATGAGCAAAAGATTTTAATTTTTGCTCAAAATACATTTACATAAGAAATATTAGTATCATTAGAATCGTCATGACATGGAGAATTTAATAATACCAAAAATTTTCAGATTTTTCAAAATTAAAGATATTTTAAGTTTCTTTGTCTGAAAATGAGCAAAAGATTTTAATTTTTGCTCCAAATACATTTACATAAGAAATATTAGTATCATTAGAATCGTCATGACATGGAGAATTTAATAATACCAAAAATTTTCAGATTTTTCAAAATTAAAGACATTTTAAGTTTCTTTGTCTGAAAATGAGCAAAAGATTTTAATTTTTGCTCAAAATACATTTACATAAGAAATATTAGTATCATTAGAATCGTCATGACATGGAGTATTTAATAATACCAAAAATTTTCAGATTTTTCAAAATTAAAGATATTTTAAGTTAAAATGTCTGAAAATGAGCAAAAGATTTTAATTTTTGCTCCAAATACATTTACATAAGAAATATTAGTATCATTAGAATCGTCATGACATGGAGAATTTAATAATACCAAAAATTTTCAGATTTTTCAAAATTAAAGATATTTTAAGTTAAAATGTCTGAAAATGAGCAAAAGATTTTAATTTTTGCTCCAAATACATTTACATAAGAAATATTAGTATCATTAGAATCGTCATGACATGGAGAATTTAATAATACCAAAAATTTTCAGATTTTTCAAAATTAAAGACATTTTAAGTTTCTTTGTCTGAAAATGAGCAAAAGATTTTAATTTTTGCTCCAAATACATTTACATAAGAAATATTAGTATCATTAGAATCGTCATGACATGGAGAATTTAATAATACCAAAAATTTTCAGATTTTTCAAAATTAAAGATATTTTAAGTTTCTTTGTCTGAAAATGAGCAAAAGATTTTAATTTTTGCTCCAAATACATTTACATAAGAAATATTAGTATCATTAGAATCGTCATGACATGGAGAATTTAATAATACCAAAAATTTTCAGATTTTTCAAAATTAAAGACATTTTAAGTTTCTTTGTCTGAAAATGAGCAAAAGATTTTAATTTTTGCTCAAAATACATTTACATAAGAAATATTAGTATCATTAGAATCGTCATGACATGGAGAATTTAATAATACCAAAAATTTTCAGATTTTTCAAAATTAAAGATATTTTAAGTTAAAATGTCTGAAAATGAGCAAAAGATTTTAATTTTTGCTCCAAATACATTTACATAAGAAATATTAGTATCATTAGAATCGTCATGACATGGAGAATTTAATAATACCAAAAATTTTCAGATTTTTCAAAATTAAAGATATTTTAAGTTAAAATGTCTGAAAATGAGCAAAAGATTTTAATTTTTGCTCCAAATACATTTACATAAGAAATATTAGTATCATTAGAATCGTCATGACATGGAGAATTTAATAATACCAAAAATTTTCAGATTTTTCAAAATTAAAGACATTTTAAGTTTCTTTGTCTGAAAATGAGCAAAAGATTTTAATTTTTGCTCAAAATACATTTACATAAGAAATATTAGTATCATTAGAATCGTCATGACATGGAGAATTTAATAATACCAAAAATTTTCAGATTTTTCAAAATTAAAGACATTTTAAGTTTCTTTGTCTGAAAATGAGCAAAAGATTTTAATTTTTGCTCAAAATACATTTACATAAGAAATATTAGTATCATTAGAATCGTCATGACATGGAGTATTTAATAATACCAAAAATTTTCAGATTTTTCAAAATTAAAGATATTTTAAGTTAAAATGTCTGAAAATGAGCAAAAGATTTTAATTTTTGCTCCAAATACATTTACATAAGAAATATTAGTATCATTAGAATCGTCATGACATGGAGAATTTAATAATACCAAAAATTTTCAGATTTTTCAAAATTAAAGATATTTTAAGTTAAAATGTCTGAAAATGAGCAAAAGATTTTAATTTTTGCTCCAAATACATTTACATAAGAAATATTAGTATCATTAGAATCGTCATGACATGGAGAATTTAATAATACCAAAAATTTTCAGATTTTTCAAAATTAAAGACATTTTAAGTTTCTTTGTCTGAAAATGAGCAAAAGATTTTAATTTTTGCTCCAAATACATTTACATAAGAAATATTAGTATCATTAGAATCGTCATGACATGGAGAATTTAATAATACCAAAAATTTTCAGATTTTTCAAAATTAAAGATATTTTAAGTTTCTTTGTCTGAAAATGAGCAAAAGATTTTAATTTTTGCTCCAAATACATTTACATAAGAAATATTAGTATCATTAGAATCGTCATGACATGGAGAATTTAATAATACCAAAAATTTTCAGATTTTTCAAAATTAAAGACATTTTAAGTTTCTTTGTCTGAAAATGAGCAAAAGATTTTAATTTTTGCTCAAAATACATTTACATAAGAAATATTAGTATCATTAGAATCGTCATGACATGGAGAATTTAATAATACCAAAAATTTTCAGATTTTTCAAAATTAAAGATATTTTAAGTTAAAATGTCTGAAAATGAGCAAAAGATTTTAATTTTTGCTCCAAATACATTTACATAAGAAATATTAGTATCATTAGAATCGTCATGACATGGAGAATTTAATAATACCAAAAATTTTCAGATTTTTCAAAATTAAAGATATTTTAAGTTAAAATGTCTGAAAATGAGCAAAAGATTTTAATTTTTGCTCCAAATACATTTACATAAGAAATATTAGTATCATTAGAATCGTCATGACATGGAGAATTTAATAATACCAAAAATTTTCAGATTTTTCAAAATTAAAGACATTTTAAGTTTCTTTGTCTGAAAATGAGCAAAAGATTTTAATTTTTGCTCAAAATACATTTACATAAGAAATATTAGTATCATTAGAATCGTCATGACATGGAGAATTTAATAATACCAAAAATTTTCAGATTTTTCAAAATTAAAGATATTTTAAGTTTCTTTGTCTGAAAATGAGCAAAAGATTTTAATTTTTGCTCCAAATACATTTACATAAGAAATATTAGTATCATTAGAATCGTCATGACATGGAGAATTTAATAATACCAAAAATTTTCAGATTTTTCAAAATTAAAGACATTTTAAGTTTCTTTGTCTGAAAATGAGCAAAAGATTTTAATTTTTGCTCAAAATACATTTACATAAGAAATATTAGTATCATTAGAATCGTCATGACATGGAGTATTTAATAATACCAAAAATTTTCAGATTTTTCAAAATTAAAGATATTTTAAGTTAAAATGTCTGAAAATGAGCAAAAGATTTTAATTTTTGCTCCAAATACATTTACATAAGAAATATTAGTATCATTAGAATCGTCATGACATGGAGAATTTAATAATACCAAAAATTTTCAGATTTTTCAAAATTAAAGATATTTTAAGTTAAAATGTCTGAAAATGAGCAAAAGATTTTAATTTTTGCTCCAAATACATTTACATAAGAAATATTAGTATCATTAGAATCGTCATGACATGGAGAATTTAATAATACCAAAAATTTTCAGATTTTTCAAAATTAAAGACATTTTAAGTTTCTTTGTCTGAAAATGAGCAAAAGATTTTAATTTTTGCTCCAAATACATTTACATAAGAAATATTAGTATCATTAGAATCGTCATGACATGGAGAATTTAATAATACCAAAAATTTTCAGATTTTTCAAAATTAAAGATATTTTAAGTTTCTTTGTCTGAAAATGAGCAAAAGATTTTAATTTTTGCTCCAAATACATTTACATAAGAAATATTAGTATCATTAGAATCGTCATGACATGGAGAATTTAATAATACCAAAAATTTTCAGATTTTTCAAAATTAAAGACATTTTAAGTTTCTTTGTCTGAAAATGAGCAAAAGATTTTAATTTTTGCTCAAAATACATTTACATAAGAAATATTAGTATCATTAGAATCGTCATGACATGGAGAATTTAATAATACCAAAAATTTTCAGATTTTTCAAAATTAAAGATATTTTAAGTTAAAATGTCTGAAAATGAGCAAAAGATTTTAATTTTTGCTCCAAATACATTTACATAAGAAATATTAGTATCATTAGAATCGTCATGACATGGAGAATTTAATAATACCAAAAATTTTCAGATTTTTCAAAATTAAAGATATTTTAAGTTAAAATGTCTGAAAATGAGCAAAAGATTTTAATTTTTGCTCCAAATACATTTACATAAGAAATATTAGTATCATTAGAATCGTCATGACATGGAGAATTTAATAATACCAAAAATTTTCAGATTTTTCAAAATTAAAGACATTTTAAGTTTCTTTGTCTGAAAATGAGCAAAAGATTTTAATTTTTGCTCAAAATACATTTACATAAGAAATATTAGTATCATTAGAATCGTCATGACATGGAGAATTTAATAATACCAAAAATTTTCAGATTTTTCAAAATTAAAGACATTTTAAGTTTCTTTGTCTGAAAATGAGCAAAAGATTTTAATTTTTGCTCAAAATACATTTACATAAGAAATATTAGTATCATTAGAATCGTCATGACATGGAGAATTTAATAATACCAAAAATTTTCAGATTTTTCAAAATTAAAGACATTTTAAGTTTCTTTGTCTGAAAATGAGCAAAAGATTTTAATTTTTGCTCAAAATACATTTACATAAGAAATATTAGTATCATTAGAATCGTCATGACATGGAGAATTTAATAATACCAAAAATTTTCAGATTTTTCAAAATTAAAGACATTTTAAGTTTCTTTGTCTGAAAATGAGCAAAAGATTTTAATTTTTGCTCCAAATACATTTACATAAGAAATATTAGTATCATTAGAATCGTCATGACATGGAGAATTTAATAATACCAAAAATTTTCAGATTTTTCAAAATTAAAGACATTTTAAGTTTCTTTGTCTGAAAATGAGCAAAAGATTTTAATTTTTGCTCAAAATACATTTACATAAGAAATATTAGTATCATTAGAATCGTCATGACATGGAGAATTTAATAATACCAAAAATTTTCAGATTTTTCAAAATTAAAGACATTTTAAGTTTCTTTGTCTGAAAATGAGCAAAAGATTTTAATTTTTGCTCCAAATACATTTACATAAGAAATATTAGTATCATTAGAATCGTCATGACATGGAGAATTTAATAATACCAAAAATTTTCAGATTTTTCAAAATTAAAGACATTTTAAGTTTCTTTGTCTGAAAATGAGCAAAAGATTTTAATTTTTGCTCAAAATACATTTACATAAGAAATATTAGTATCATTAGAATCGTCATGACATGGAGAATTTAATAATACCAAAAATTTTCAGATTTTTCAAAATTAAAGATATTTTAAGTTTCTTTGTCTGAAAATGAGCAAAAGATTTTAATTTTTGCTCCAAATACATTTACATAAGAAATATTAGTATCATTAGAATCGTCATGACATGGAGAATTTAATAATACCAAAAATTTTCAGATTTTTCAAAATTAAAGATATTTTAAGTTAAAATGTCTGAAAATGAGCAAAAGATTTTAATTTTTGCTCCAAATACATTTACATAAGAAATATTAGTATCATTAGAATCGTCATGACATGGAGAATTTAATAATACCAAAAATTTTCAGATTTTTCAAAATTAAAGATATTTTAAGTTAAAATGTCTGAAAATGAGCAAAAGATTTTAATTTTTGCTCCAAATACATTTACATAAGAAATATTAGTATCATTAGAATCGTCATGACATGGAGAATTTAATAATACCAAAAATTTTCAGATTTTTCAAAATTAAAGATATTTTAAGTTTCTTTGTCTGAAAATGAGCAAAAGATTTTAATTTTTGCTCCAAATACATTTACATAAGAAATATTAGTATCATTAGAATCGTCATGACATGGAGAATTTAATAATACCAAAAATTTTCAGATTTTTCAAAATTAAAGACATTTTAAGTTTCTTTGTCTGAAAATGAGCAAAAGATTTTAATTTTTGCTCAAAATACATTTACATAAGAAATATTAGTATCATTAGAATCGTCATGACATGGAGAATTTAATAATACCAAAAATTTTCAGATTTTTCAAAATTAAAGATATTTTAAGTTAAAATGTCTGAAAATGAGCAAAAGATTTTAATTTTTGCTCCAAATACATTTACATAAGAAATATTAGTATCATTAGAATCGTCATGACATGGAGAATTTAATAATACCAAAAATTTTCAGATTTTTCAAAATTAAAGATATTTTAAGTTAAAATGTCTGAAAATGAGCAAAAGATTTTAATTTTTGCTCCAAATACATTTACATAAGAAATATTAGTATCATTAGAATCGTCATGACATGGAGAATTTAATAATACCAAAAATTTTCAGATTTTTCAAAATTAAAGACATTTTAAGTTTCTTTGTCTGAAAATGAGCAAAAGATTTTAATTTTTGCTCAAAATACATTTACATAAGAAATATTAGTATCATTAGAATCGTCATGACATGGAGAATTTAATAATACCAAAAATTTTCAGATTTTTCAAAATTAAAGACATTTTAAGTTTCTTTGTCTGAAAATGAGCAAAAGATTTTAATTTTTGCTCAAAATACATTTACATAAGAAATATTAGTATCATTAGAATCGTCATGACATGGAGAATTTAATAATACCAAAAATTTTCAGATTTTTCAAAATTAAAGACATTTTAAGTTTCTTTGTCTGAAAATGAGCAAAAGATTTTAATTTTTGCTCAAAATACATTTACATAAGAAATATTAGTATCATTAGAATCGTCATGACATGGAGAATTTAATAATACCAAAAATTTTCAGATTTTTCAAAATTAAAGACATTTTAAGTTTCTTTGTCTGAAAATGAGCAAAAGATTTTAATTTTTGCTCCAAATACATTTACATAAGAAATATTAGTATCATTAGAATCGTCATGACATGGAGAATTTAATAATACCAAAAATTTTCAGATTTTTCAAAATTAAAGACATTTTAAGTTTCTTTGTCTGAAAATGAGCAAAAGATTTTAATTTTTGCTCAAAATACATTTACATAAGAAATATTAGTATCATTAGAATCGTCATGACATGGAGAATTTAATAATACCAAAAATTTTCAGATTTTTCAAAATTAAAGACATTTTAAGTTTCTTTGTCTGAAAATGAGCAAAAGATTTTAATTTTTGCTCCAAATACATTTACATAAGAAATATTAGTATCATTAGAATCGTCATGACATGGAGAATTTAATAATACCAAAAATTTTCAGATTTTTCAAAATTAAAGACATTTTAAGTTTCTTTGTCTGAAAATGAGCAAAAGATTTTAATTTTTGCTCAAAATACATTTACATAAGAAATATTAGTATCATTAGAATCGTCATGACATGGAGAATTTAATAATACCAAAAATTTTCAGATTTTTCAAAATTAAAGATATTTTAAGTTTCTTTGTCTGAAAATGAGCAAAAGATTTTAATTTTTGCTCCAAATACATTTACATAAGAAATATTAGTATCATTAGAATCGTCATGACATGGAGAATTTAATAATACCAAAAATTTTCAGATTTTTCAAAATTAAAGATATTTTAAGTTAAAATGTCTGAAAATGAGCAAAAGATTTTAATTTTTGCTCCAAATACATTTACATAAGAAATATTAGTATCATTAGAATCGTCATGACATGGAGAATTTAATAATACCAAAAATTTTCAGATTTTTCAAAATTAAAGATATTTTAAGTTAAAATGTCTGAAAATGAGCAAAAGATTTTAATTTTTGCTCCAAATACATTTACATAAGAAATATTAGTATCATTAGAATCGTCATGACATGGAGAATTTAATAATACCAAAAATTTTCAGATTTTTCAAAATTAAAGACATTTTAAGTTTCTTTGTCTGAAAATGAGCAAAAGATTTTAATTTTTGCTCAAAATACATTTACATAAGAAATATTAGTATCATTAGAATCGTCATGACATGGAGAATTTAATAATACCAAAAATTTTCAGATTTTTCAAAATTAAAGACATTTTAAGTTAAAATGTCTGAAAATGAGCAAAAGATTTTAATTTTTGCTCCAAATACATTTACATAAGAAATATTAGTATCATTAGAATCGTCATGACATGGAGAATTTAATAATACCAAAAATTTTCAGATTTTTCAAAATTAAAGACATTTTAAGTTTCTTTGTCTGAAAATGAGCAAAAGATTTTAATTTTTGCTCAAAATACATTTACATAAGAAATATTAGTATCATTAGAATCGTCATGACATGGAGAATTTAATAATACCAAAAATTTTCAGATTTTTCAAAATTAAAGATATTTTAAGTTAAAATGTCTGAAAATGAGCAAAAGATTTTAATTTTTGCTCCAAATACATTTACATAAGAAATATTAGTATCATTAGAATCGTCATGACATGGAGAATTTAATAATACCAAAAATTTTCAGATTTTTCAAAATTAAAGACATTTTAAGTTTCTTTGTCTGAAAATGAGCAAAAGATTTTAATTTTTGCTCCAAATACATTTACATAAGAAATATTAGTATCATTAGAATCGTCATGACATGGAGAATTTAATAATACCAAAAATTTTCAGATTTTTCAAAATTAAAGATATTTTAAGTTAAAATGTCTGAAAATGAGCAAAAGATTTTAATTTTTGCTCCAAATACATTTACATAAGAAATATTAGTATCATTAGAATCGTCATGACATGGAGAATTTAATAATACCAAAAATTTTCAGATTTTTCAAAATTAAAGATATTTTAAGTTAAAATGTCTGAAAATGAGCAAAAGATTTTAATTTTTGCTCCAAATACATTTACATAAGAAATATTAGTATCATTAGAATCGTCATGACATGGAGAATTTAATAATACCAAAAATTTTCAGATTTTTCAAAATTAAAGACATTTTAAGTTTCTTTGTCTGAAAATGAGCAAAAGATTTTAATTTTTGCTCCAAATACATTTACATAAGAAATATTAGTATCATTAGAATCGTCATGACATGGAGAATTTAATAATACCAAAAATTTTCAGATTTTTCAAAATTAAAGATATTTTAAGTTAAAATGTCTGAAAATGAGCAAAAGATTTTAATTTTTGCTCCAAATACATTTACATAACAAATATTAGTATCATTAGAATCGTCATGGCATGGAGAATTTAAAATTACCAAAAATTTTCAGATTTTTCAAAATTAAAGACATTTTAAGTTTCTTTGTCTGAAAATGAGCAAAAGATTTTAATTTTTGCTCAAAATACATTTACATAAGAAATATTAGTATCATTAGAATCGTCATGACATGGAGAATTTAATAATACCAAAAATTTTCAGATTTTTCAAAATTAAAGATATTTTAAGTTAAAATGTCTGAAAATGAGCAAAAGATTTTAATTTTTGCTCCAAATACATTTACATAACAAATATTAGTATCATTAGAATCGTCATGGCATGGAGAATTTAAAATTACCAAAAATTTTCAGATTTTTCAAAATTAAAGACATTTTAAGTTTCTTTGTCTGAAAATGAGCAAAAGATTTTAATTTTTGCTCAAAATACATTTACATAAGAAATATTAGTATCATTAGAATCGTCATGACATGGAGAATTTAATAATACCAAAAATTTTCAGATTTTTCAAAATTAAAGATATTTTAAGTTAAAATGTCTGAAAATGAGCAAAAGATTTTAATTTTTGCTCCAAATACATTTACATAAGAAATATTAGTATCATTAGAATCGTCATGACATGGAGAATTTAATAATACCAAAAATTTTCAGATTTTTCAAAATTAAAGATATTTTAAGTTAAAATGTCTGAAAATGAGCAAAAGATTTTAATTTTTGCTCCAAATACATTTACATAAGAAATATTAGTATCATTAGAATCGTCATGACATGGAGAATTTAATAATACCAAAAATTTTCAGATTTTTCAAAATTAAAGACATTTTAAGTTTCTTTGTCTGAAAATGAGCAAAAGATTTTAATTTTTGCTCAAAATACATTTACATAAGAAATATTAGTATCATTAGAATCGTCATGACATGGAGAATTTAATAATACCAAAAATTTTTAGATTTTTCAAAATTAAAGACATTTTAAGTTAAAATGTCTGAAAATGAGCAAAAGATTTTAATTTTTGCTCCAAATACATTTACATAAGAAATATTAGTATCATTAGAATCGTCATGACATGGAGAATTTAATAATACCAAAAATTTTCAGATTTTTCAAAATTAAAGACATTTTAAGTTTCTTTGTCTGAAAATGAGCAAAAGATTTTAATTTTTGCTCAAAATACATTTACATAAGAAATATTAGTATCATTAGAATCGTCATGACATGGAGAATTTAATAATACCAAAAATTTTCAGATTTTTCAAAATTAAAGATATTTTAAGTTTCTTTGTCTGAAAATGAGCAAAAGATTTTAATTTTTGCTCCAAATACATTTACATAAGAAATATTAGTATCATTAGAATCGTCATGACATGGAGAATTTAATAATACCAAAAATTTTCAGATTTTTCAAAATTAAAGATATTTTAAGTTAAAATGTCTGAAAATGAGCAAAAGATTTTAATTTTTGCTCCAAATACATTTACATAAGAAATATTAGTATCATTAGAATCGTCATGACATGGAGAATTTAATAATACCAAAAATTTTCAGATTTTTCAAAATTAAAGATATTTTAAGTTAAAATGTCTGAAAATGAGCAAAAGATTTTAATTTTTGCTCCAAATACATTTACATAAGAAATATTAGTATCATTAGAATCGTCATGACATGGAGAATTTAATAATACCAAAAATTTTCAGATTTTTCAAAATTAAAGACATTTTAAGTTTCTTTGTCTGAAAATGAGCAAAAGATTTTAATTTTTGCTCCAAATACATTTACATAAGAAATATTAGTATCATTAGAATCGTCATGACATGGAGAATTTAATAATACCAAAAATTTTCAGATTTTTCAAAATTAAAGACATTTTAAGTTTCTTTGTCTGAAAATGAGCAAAAGATTTTAATTTTTGCTCAAAATACATTTACATAAGAAATATTAGTATCATTAGAATCGTCATGACATGGAGAATTTAATAATACCAAAAATTTTCAGATTTTTCAAAATTAAAGATATTTTAAGTTTCTTTGTCTGAAAATGAGCAAAAGATTTTAATTTTTGCTCCAAATACATTTACATAAGAAATATTAGTATCATTAGAATCGTCATGACATGGAGAATTTAATAATACCAAAAATTTTCAGATTTTTCAAAATTAAAGATATTTTAAGTTAAAATGTCTGAAAATGAGCAAAAGATTTTAATTTTTGCTCCAAATACATTTACATAACAAATATTAGTATCATTAGAATCGTCATGGCATGGAGAATTTAAAATTACCAAAAATTTTCAGATTTTTCAAAATTAAAGACATTTTAAGTTTCTTTGTCTGAAAATGAGCAAAAGATTTTAATTTTTGCTCAAAATACATTTACATAAGAAATATTAGTATCATTAGAATCGTCATGACATGGAGAATTTAATAATACCAAAAATTTTCAGATTTTTCAAAATTAAAGATATTTTAAGTTAAAATGTCTGAAAATGAGCAAAAGATTTTAATTTTTGCTCCAAATACATTTACATAAGAAATATTAGTATCATTAGAATCGTCATGGCATGGAGAATTTAAAATTACCAAAAATTTTCAGATTTTTCAAAATTAAAGACATTTTAAGTTTCTTTGTCTGAAAATGAGCAAAAGATTTTAATTTTTGCTCAAAATACATTTACATAAGAAATATTAGTATCATTAGAATCGTCATGACATGGAGAATTTAATAATACCAAAAATTTTCAGATTTTTCAAAATTAAAGACATTTTAAGTTTCTTTGTCTGAAAATGAGCAAAAGATTTTAATTTTTGCTCCAAATACATTTACATAAGAAATATTAGTATCATTAGAATCGTCATGACATGGAGAATTTAATAATACCAAAAATTTTCAGATTTTTCAAAATTAAAGATATTTTAAGATAAAATGTCTGAAAATGAGCAAAAGATTTTAATTTTTGCTCAAAATACATTTACATAAGAAATATTAGTATCATTAGAATCGTCATGACATGGAGAATTTAATAATACCAAAAATTTTCAGATTTTTCAAAATTAAAGACATTTTAAGTTAAAATGTCTGAAAATGAGCAAAAGATTTTAATTTTTGCTCCAAATACATTTACATAAGAAATATTAGTATCATTAGAATCGTCATGACATGGAGAATTTAATAATACCAAAAATTTTCAGATTTTTCAAAATTAAAGACATTTTAAGTTTCTTTGTCTGAAAATGAGCAAAAGATTTTAATTTTTGCTCCAAATACATTTACATAAGAAATATTAGTATCATTAGAATCGTCATGACATGGAGAATTTAATAATACCAAAAATTTTCAGATTTTTCAAAATTAAAGATATTTTAAGTTAAAATGTCTGAAAATGAGCAAAAGATTTTAATTTTTGCTCCAAATACATTTACATAAGAAATATTAGTATCATTAGAATCGTCATGACATGGAGAATTTAATAATACCAAAAATTTTCAGATTTTTCAAAATTAAAGATATTTTAAGTTAAAATGTCTGAAAATGAGCAAAAGATTTTAATTTTTGCTCCAAATACATTTACATAAGAAATATTAGTATCATTAGAATCGTCATGACATGGAGAATTTAATAATACCAAAAATTTTCAGATTTTTCAAAATTAAAGACATTTTAAGTTTCTTTGTCTGAAAATGAGCAAAAGATTTTAATTTTTGCTCAAAATACATTTACATAAGAAATATTAGTATCATTAGAATCGTCATGACATGGAGAATTTAATAATACCAAAAATTTTCAGATTTTTCAAAATTAAAGATATTTTAAGTTAAAATGTCTGAAAATGAGCAAAAGATTTTAATTTTTGCTCCAAATACATTTACATAAGAAATATTAGTATCATTAGAATCGTCATGGCATGGAGAATTTAATAATACCAAAAATTTTCAGATTTTTCAAAATTAAAGATATTTTAAGTTAAAATGTCTGAAAATGAGCAAAAGATTTTAATTTTTGCTCCAAATACATTTACATAAGAAATATTAGTATCATTAGAATCGTCATGGCATGGAGAATTTAATAATACCAAAAATTTTCAGATTTTTCAAAATTAAAGACATTTTAAGTTTCTTTGTCTGAAAATGAGCAAAAGATTTTAATTTTTGCTCCAAATACATTTACATAAGAAATATTAGTATCATTAGAATCGTCATGACATGGAGAATTTAATAATACCAAAAATTTTCAGATTTTTCAAAATTAAAGACATTTTAAGTTTCTTTGTCTGAAAATGAGCAAAAGATTTTAATTTTTGCTCAAAATACATTTACATAAGAAATATTAGTATCATTAGAATCGTCATGACATGGAGAATTTAATAATACCAAAAATTTTCAGATTTTTCAAAATTAAAGATATTTTAAGTTAAAATGTCTGAAAATGAGCAAAAGATTTTAATTTTTGCTCCAAATACATTTACATAAGAAATATTAGTATCATTAGAATCGTCATGACATGGAGAATTTAATAATACCAAAAATTTTCAGATTTTTCAAAATTAAAGACATTTTAAGTTTCTTTGTCTGAAAATGAGCAAAAGATTTTAATTTTTGCTCAAAATACATTTACATAAGAAATATTAGTATCATTAGAATCGTCATGACATGGAGAATTTAATAATACCAAAAATTTTCAGATTTTTCAAAATTAAAGACATTTTAAGTTTCTTTGTCTGAAAATGAGCAAAAGATTTTAATTTTTGCTCAAAATACATTTACATAAGAAATATTAGTATCATTAGAATCGTCATGACATGGAGAATTTAATAATACCAAAAATTTTCAGATTTTTCAAAATTAAAGACATTTTAAGTTTCTTTGTCTGAAAATGAGCAAAAGATTTTAATTTTTGCTCAAAATACATTTACATAAGAAATATTAGTATCATTAGAATCGTCATGACATGGAGAATTTAATAATACCAAAAATTTTCAGATTTTTCAAAATTAAAGACATTTTAAGTTTCTTTGTCTGAAAATGAGCAAAAGATTTTAATTTTTGCTCAAAATACATTTACATAAGAAATATTAGTATCATTAGAATCGTCATGACATGGAGAATTTAATAATACCAAAAATTTTCAGATTTTTCAAAATTAAAGACATTTTAAGTTTCTTTGTCTGAAAATGAGCAAAAGATTTTAATTTTTGCTCAAAATACATTTACATAAGAAATATTAGTATCATTAGAATCGTCATGACATGGAGAATTTAATAATACCAAAAATTTTCAGATTTTTCAAAATTAAAGATATTTTAAGTTAAAATGTCTGAAAATGAGCAAAAGATTTTAATTTTTGCTCCAAATACATTTACATAAGAAATATTAGTATCATTAGAATCGTCATGGCATGGAGAATTTAATAATACCAAAAATTTTCAGATTTTTCAAAATTAAAGACATTTTAAGTTTCTTTGTCTGAAAATGAGCAAAAGATTTTAATTTTTGCTCAAAATACATTTACATAAGAAATATTAGTATCATTAGAATCGTCATGACATGGAGAATTTAATAATACCAAAAATTTTCAGATTTTTCAAAATTAAAGACATTTTAAGTTTCTTTGTCTGAAAATGAGCAAAAGATTTTAATTTTTGCTCCAAATACATTTACATAAGAAATATTAGTATCATTAGAATCGTCATGACATGGAGAATTTAATAATACCAAAAATTTTCAGATTTTTCAAAATTAAAGATATTTTAAGTTAAAATGTCTGAAAATGAGCAAAAGATTTTAATTTTTGCTCCAAATACATTTACATAAGAAATATTAGTATCATTAGAATCGTCATGACATGGAGAATTTAATAATACCAAAAATTTTCAGATTTTTCAAAATTAAAGACATTTTAAGTTTCTTTGTCTGAAAATGAGCAAAAGATTTTAATTTTTGCTCAAAATACATTTACATAAGAAATATTAGTATCATTAGAATCGTCATGACATGGAGAATTTAATAATACCAAAAATTTTCAGATTTTTCAAAATTAAAGATATTTTAAGTTAAAATGTCTGAAAATGAGCAAAAGATTTTAATTTTTGCTCCAAATACATTTACATAAGAAATATTAGTATCATTAGAATCGTCATGGCATGGAGAATTTAATAATACCAAAAATTTTCAGATTTTTCAAAATTAAAGACATTTTAAGTTTCTTTGTCTGAAAATGAGCAAAAGATTTTAATTTTTGCTCAAAATACATTTACATAAGAAATATTAGTATCATTAGAATCGTCATGACATGGAGAATTTAATAATACCAAAAATTTTCAGATTTTTCAAAATTAAAGACATTTTAAGTTTCTTTGTCTGAAAATGAGCAAAAGATTTTAATTTTTGCTCCAAATACATTTACATAAGAAATATTAGTATCATTAGAATCGTCATGACATGGAGAATTTAATAATACCAAAAATTTTCAGATTTTTCAAAATTAAAGATATTTTAAGTTAAAATGTCTGAAAATGAGCAAAAGATTTTAATTTTTGCTCCAAATACATTTACATAAGAAATATTAGTATCATTAGAATCGTCATGACATGGAGAATTTAATAATACCAAAAATTTTCAGATTTTTCAAAATTAAAGATATTTTAAGTTAAAATGTCTGAAAATGAGCAAAAGATTTTAATTTTTGCTCCAAATACATTTACATAAGAAATATTAGTATCATTAGAATCGTCATGGCATGGAGAATTTAATAATACCAAAAATTTTCAGATTTTTCAAAATTAAAGACATTTTAAGTTTCTTTGTCTGAAAATGAGCAAAAGATTTTAATTTTTGCTCAAAATACATTTACATAAGAAATATTAGTATCATTAGAATCGTCATGACATGGAGAATTTAATAATACCAAAAATTTTCAGATTTTTCAAAATTAAAGATATTTTAAGTTAAAATGTCTGAAAATGAGCAAAAGATTTTAATTTTTGCTCCAAATACATTTACATAAGAAATATTAGTATCATTAGAATCGTCATGACATGGAGAATTTAATAATACCAAAAATTTTCAGATTTTTCAAAATTAAAGACATTTTAAGTTAAAATGTCTGAAAATGAGCAAAAGATTTTAATTTTTGCTCAAAATACATTTACATAAGAAATATTAGTATCATTAGAATCGTCATGACATGGAGAATTTAATAATACCAAAAATTTTCAGATTTTTCAAAATTAAAGATATTTTAAGTTTCTTTGTCTGAAAATGAGCAAAAGATTTTAATTTTTGCTCCAAATACATTTACATAAGAAATATTAGTATCATTAGAATCGTCATGACATGGAGAATTTAATAATACCAAAAATTTTCAGATTTTTCAAAATTAAAGATATTTTAAGTTAAAATGTCTGAAAATGAGCAAAAGATTTTAATTTTTGCTCCAAATACATTTACATAACAAATATTAGTATCATTAGAATCGTCATGGCATGGAGAATTTAAAATTACCAAAAATTTTCAGATTTTTCAAAATTAAAGACATTTTAAGTTTCTTTGTCTGAAAATGAGCAAAAGATTTTAATTTTTGCTCAAAATACATTTACATAAGAAATATTAGTATCATTAGAATCGTCATGACATGGAGAATTTAATAATACCAAAAATTTTCAGATTTTTCAAAATTAAAGATATTTTAAGTTAAAATGTCTGAAAATGAGCAAAAGATTTTAATTTTTGCTCCAAATACATTTACATAAGAAATATTAGTATCATTAGAATCGTCATGACATGGAGAATTTAATAATACCAAAAATTTTCAGATTTTTCAAAATTAAAGATATTTTAAGTTAAAATGTCTGAAAATGAGCAAAAGATTTTAATTTTTGCTCCAAATACATTTACATAAGAAATATTAGTATCATTAGAATCGTCATGACATGGAGAATTTAATAATACCAAAAATTTTCAGATTTTTCAAAATTAAAGACATTTTAAGTTTCTTTGTCTGAAAATGAGCAAAAGATTTTAATTTTTGCTCAAAATACATTTACATAAGAAATATTAGTATCATTAGAATCGTCATGACATGGAGAATTTAATAATACCAAAAATTTTCAGATTTTTCAAAATTAAAGACATTTTAAGTTAAAATGTCTGAAAATGAGCAAAAGATTTTAATTTTTGCTCCAAATACATTTACATAAGAAATATTAGTATCATTAGAATCGTCATGACATGGAGAATTTAATAATACCAAAAATTTTCAGATTTTTCAAAATTAAAGACATTTTAAGTTTCTTTGTCTGAAAATGAGCAAAAGATTTTAATTTTTGCTCCAAATACATTTACATAAGAAATATTAGTATCATTAGAATCGTCATGACATGGAGAATTTAATAATACCAAAAATTTTCAGATTTTTCAAAATTAAAGATATTTTAAGTTAAAATGTCTGAAAATGAGCAAAAGATTTTAATTTTTGCTCCAAATACATTTACATAAGAAATATTAGTATCATTAGAATCGTCATGACATGGAGAATTTAATAATACCAAAAATTTTCAGATTTTTCAAAATTAAAGACATTTTAAGTTTCTTTGTCTGAAAATGAGCAAAAGATTTTAATTTTTGCTCAAAATACATTTACATAAGAAATATTAGTATCATTAGAATCGTCATGACATGGAGAATTTAATAATACCAAAAATTTTCAGATTTTTCAAAATTAAAGATATTTTAAGTTAAAATGTCTGAAAATGAGCAAAAGATTTTAATTTTTGCTCCAAATACATTTACATAAGAAATATTAGTATCATTAGAATCGTCATGGCATGGAGAATTTAATAATACCAAAAATTTTCAGATTTTTCAAAATTAAAGATATTTTAAGTTAAAATGTCTGAAAATGAGCAAAAGATTTTAATTTTTGCTCCAAATACATTTACATAAGAAATATTAGTATCATTAGAATCGTCATGGCATGGAGAATTTAATAATACCAAAAATTTTCAGATTTTTCAAAATTAAAGACATTTTAAGTTTCTTTGTCTGAAAATGAGCAAAAGATTTTAATTTTTGCTCCAAATACATTTACATAAGAAATATTAGTATCATTAGAATCGTCATGACATGGAGAATTTAATAATACCAAAAATTTTCAGATTTTTCAAAATTAAAGACATTTTAAGTTTCTTTGTCTGAAAATGAGCAAAAGATTTTAATTTTTGCTCAAAATACATTTACATAAGAAATATTAGTATCATTAGAATCGTCATGACATGGAGAATTTAATAATACCAAAAATTTTCAGATTTTTCAAAATTAAAGATATTTTAAGTTAAAATGTCTGAAAATGAGCAAAAGATTTTAATTTTTGCTCCAAATACATTTACATAAGAAATATTAGTATCATTAGAATCGTCATGACATGGAGAATTTAATAATACCAAAAATTTTCAGATTTTTCAAAATTAAAGACATTTTAAGTTTCTTTGTCTGAAAATGAGCAAAAGATTTTAATTTTTGCTCAAAATACATTTACATAAGAAATATTAGTATCATTAGAATCGTCATGACATGGAGAATTTAATAATACCAAAAATTTTCAGATTTTTCAAAATTAAAGACATTTTAAGTTTCTTTGTCTGAAAATGAGCAAAAGATTTTAATTTTTGCTCAAAATACATTTACATAAGAAATATTAGTATCATTAGAATCGTCATGACATGGAGAATTTAATAATACCAAAAATTTTCAGATTTTTCAAAATTAAAGACATTTTAAGTTTCTTTGTCTGAAAATGAGCAAAAGATTTTAATTTTTGCTCAAAATACATTTACATAAGAAATATTAGTATCATTAGAATCGTCATGACATGGAGAATTTAATAATACCAAAAATTTTCAGATTTTTCAAAATTAAAGACATTTTAAGTTTCTTTGTCTGAAAATGAGCAAAAGATTTTAATTTTTGCTCAAAATACATTTACATAAGAAATATTAGTATCATTAGAATCGTCATGACATGGAGAATTTAATAATACCAAAAATTTTCAGATTTTTCAAAATTAAAGACATTTTAAGTTTCTTTGTCTGAAAATGAGCAAAAGATTTTAATTTTTGCTCAAAATACATTTACATAAGAAATATTAGTATCATTAGAATCGTCATGACATGGAGAATTTAATAATACCAAAAATTTTCAGATTTTTCAAAATTAAAGATATTTTAAGTTAAAATGTCTGAAAATGAGCAAAAGATTTTAATTTTTGCTCCAAATACATTTACATAAGAAATATTAGTATCATTAGAATCGTCATGACATGGAGAATTTAATAATACCAAAAATTTTCAGATTTTTCAAAATTAAAGACATTTTAAGTTTCTTTGTCTGAAAATGAGCAAAAGATTTTAATTTTTGCTCAAAATACATTTACATAAGAAATATTAGTATCATTAGAATCGTCATGACATGGAGAATTTAATAATACCAAAAATTTTCAGATTTTTCAAAATTAAAGACATTTTAAGTTTCTTTGTCTGAAAATGAGCAAAAGATTTTAATTTTTGCTCAAAATACATTTACATAAGAAATATTAGTATCATTAGAATCGTCATGACATGGAGAATTTAATAATACCAAAAATTTTCAGATTTTTCAAAATTAAAGATATTTTAAGTTAAAATGTCTGAAAATGAGCAAAAGATTTTAATTTTTGCTCCAAATACATTTACATAAGAAATATTAGTATCATTAGAATCGTCATGGCATGGAGAATTTAATAATACCAAAAATTTTCAGATTTTTCAAAATTAAAGACATTTTAAGTTTCTTTGTCTGAAAATGAGCAAAAGATTTTAATTTTTGCTCAAAATACATTTACATAAGAAATATTAGTATCATTAGAATCGTCATGACATGGAGAATTTAATAATACCAAAAATTTTCAGATTTTTCAAAATTAAAGACATTTTAAGTTTCTTTGTCTGAAAATGAGCAAAAGATTTTAATTTTTGCTCCAAATACATTTACATAAGAAATATTAGTATCATTAGAATCGTCATGACATGGAGAATTTAATAATACCAAAAATTTTCAGATTTTTCAAAATTAAAGATATTTTAAGTTAAAATGTCTGAAAATGAGCAAAAGATTTTAATTTTTGCTCCAAATACATTTACATAAGAAATATTAGTATCATTAGAATCGTCATGACATGGAGAATTTAATAATACCAAAAATTTTCAGATTTTTCAAAATTAAAGATATTTTAAGTTAAAATGTCTGAAAATGAGCAAAAGATTTTAATTTTTGCTCCAAATACATTTACATAAGAAATATTAGTATCATTAGAATCGTCATGACATGGAGAATTTAATAATACCAAAAATTTTCAGATTTTTCAAAATTAAAGATATTTTAAGTTAAAATGTCTGAAAATGAGCAAAAGATTTTAATTTTTGCTCCAAATACATTTACATAAGAAATATTAGTATCATTAGAATCGTCATGGCATGGAGAATTTAATAATACCAAAAATTTTCAGATTTTTCAAAATTAAAGACATTTTAAGTTTCTTTGTCTGAAAATGAGCAAAAGATTTTAATTTTTGCTCAAAATACATTTACATAAGAAATATTAGTATCATTAGAATCGTCATGACATGGAGAATTTAATAATACCAAAAATTTTCAGATTTTTCAAAATTAAAGACATTTTAAGTTAAAATGTCTGAAAATGAGCAAAAGATTTTAATTTTTGCTCAAAATACATTTACATAAGAAATATTAGTATCATTAGAATCGTCATGACATGGAGAATTTAATAATACCAAAAATTTTCAGATTTTTCAAAATTAAAGACATTTTAAGTTAAAATGTCTGAAAATGAGCAAAAGATTTTAATTTTTGCTCAAAATACATTTACATAAGAAATATTAGTATCATTAGAATCGTCATGGCATGGAGAATTTAAAATTACCAAAAATTTTCAGATTTTTCAAAATTAAAGACATTTTAAGTTAAAATGTCTGAAAATGAGCAAAAGATTTTAATTTTTGCTCCAAATACATTTACATAAGAAATATTAGTATCATTAGAATCGTCATGGCATGGAGAATTTAAAATTACCAAAAACTTTCAGATTTTTCAAAATTAAAGACATTTTAAGTTTCTTTGTCTGAAATTGAGCAAAAGATTTTAATTTTTGCTCCAAATACATTTACATAACAAATATTAGTATCATTAGAATCGTCATGGCATGGAGAATTTAAAATTACCAAAAATTTTCAGATTTTTCAAAATTAAAGACATTTTAAGTTTCTTTGTCTGAAAATGAGCAAAAGATTTTAATTTTTGCTCAAAATACATTTACATAAGAAATATTAGTATCATTAGAATCGTCATGACATGGAGAATTTAATAATACCAAAAATTTTCAGATTTTTCAAAATTAAAGATATTTTAAGTTAAAATGTCTGAAAATGAGCAAAAGATTTTAATTTTTGCTCCAAATACATTTACATAAGAAATATTAGTATCATTAGAATCGTCATGACATGGAGAATTTAATAATACCAAAAATTTTCAGATTTTTCAAAATTAAAGATATTTTAAGTTTCTTTGTCTGAAATTGAGCAAAAGATTTTAATTTTTGCTCAAAATACATTTACATAAGAAATATTAGTATCATTAGAATCGTCATGACATGGAGAATTTAATAATACCAAAAATTTTCAGATTTTTCAAAATTAAAGATATTTTAAGTTAAAATGTCTGAAAATGAGCAAAAGATTTTAATTTTTGCTCCAAATACATTTACATAAGAAATATTAGTATCATTAGAATCGTCATGACATGGAGAATTTAATAATACCAAAAATTTTCAGATTTTTCAAAATTAAAGATATTTTAAGTTAAAATGTCTGAAAATGAGCAAAAGATTTTAATTTTTGCTCCAAATACATTTACATAAGAAATATTAGTATCATTAGAATCGTCATGACATGGAGAATTTAATAATACCAAAAATTTTCAGATTTTTCAAAATTAAAGATATTTTAAGTTTCTTTGTCTGAAATTGAGCAAAAGATTTTAATTTTTGCTCCAAATCATTAGTACCATTTTCTATCGATTGGTACTAAATTTAATAAAATCGGGTGTGTTAAACTTGAGATATGATTTTTCGAAAAATTCAGTTCTGGACACCAAACTGAAAATGCCTAAAAATTTAAATGGATCTTAAAATTTTTTGAGTCGATGAAAATTCAAAATTTAAAGTTTATTTAGCATCTACGTCCCATTTTCTATCGATTGGTACCAAATTTAATAAAATCGGATGTGTTAAACTTGAGATATGATTTTTCGAAAAATTCAGTTCTGGACCCCAAACTGAAAATGCCTAAAAATTTAAATGGATCTCAAAATTTTTTGAGTAGATGAAAATTCAAAATATAAAGTTTATTTAGCATCTACGTCCCATTTTCTATCGATTGGTACCAAATTTAATAAAATCGGATGTGTTAAACTTGAGATATGATTTTTCGAAAAATTCAGTTCTGGACACCAAACTGAAAATGCCTAAAAATTTAAATGGATCTTAAAATTTTTTGAGTCGATGAAAATTCAAAATTTAAAGTTTATTTAGCATCTACGTCCCATTTTCTATCGATTGGTACCAAATTTAATAAAATCGGATGTGTTAAACTTGAGATATGATTTTTCGAAAAATTCAGTTCTGGACCCCAAACTGAAAATGCCTAAAAATTTAAATGGATCTCAAAATTTTTTGAGTAGATGAAAATTCAAAATATAAAGTTTATTTAGCATCTACGTCCCATTTTCTATCGATTGGTACCAAATTTAATAAAATCGGATGTGTTAAACTTGAGATATGATTTTTCGAAAAATTCAGTTCTGGACACCAAACTGAAAATGCCTAAAAATTTAAATGGATCTTAAAATTTTTTGAGTCGATGAAAATTCAAAATTTAAAGTTTATTTAGCATCTACGTCCCATTTTCTATCGATTGGTACCAAATTTAATAAAATCGGATGTGTTAAACTTGAGATATGATTTTTCGAAAAATTCAGTTCTGGACCCCAAACTGAAAATTCCTAAAAATTTAAATGGATCTCAAAATTTTTTGAGTCGATGAAAATTCAAAATTTAAAGTTTATTTAGCATCTACGTCCCATTTTCTATCGATTGGTACCAAATTTAATAAAATCGGATGTGTTAAACTTGAGATATGATTTTTCGAAAAATTCAGTTCTGGACACCAAACTGAAAATGCCTAAAAATTTAAATGGATCTTAAAATTTTTTGAGTCGATGAAAATTCAAAATTTAAAGTTTATTTAGCATCTACGTCCCATTTTCTATCGATTGGTACCAAATTTAATAAAATCGGATGTGTTAAACTTGAGATATGATTTTTCGAAAAATTCAGTTCTGGACACCAAACTGAAAATGCATAAAAATTTAAATGGATCTTAAAATTTTTTGAGTCGATGAAAATTCAAAATTTAAAGTTTATTTAGTATCTACGTCCCATTTTCTATCGATTGGTACTAAATTTAATAAAATCGGGTGTGTTAAACTTGAGATATGATTTTTCGAAAAATTCAGTTCTGGACACCAAACTGAAAATGCATAAAAATTTAAATGGATCTTAAAATTTTTTGAGTCGATGAAAATTCAAAATTTAAAGTTTATTTAGTATCTACGTCCCATTTTCTATCGATTGGTACTAAATTTAATAAAATCGGGTGTGTTAAACTTGAGATATGATTTTTCGAAAAATTCAGTTCTGGACACCAAACTGAAAATGCTAAAAAATTTAAATGAACGTAAAAATTTTTTGAGTCGATGAAAATTCAAAATTTAAAGTTTATTTAGCATCTACGTCGCATTTTCTATCGATTGGTACTAAATTTAATAAAATCGGGTGTGTTAAACTTAAGATATGATTTTTCGAAAAATTCAGTTCTGGACACCAAACTGAAAATGCCTAAAAATTTAAATGGATCTTAAAATTTTTTGAGTCGATGAAAATTCCAAATTTAAAGTTTATTTAGCATCTACGTCCCATTTTCTATCGATTGGTACTAAATTTAATAAAATCGGGTGTGTTAAACTTGAGATATGATTTTTCGAAAAATTCAGTTCTGGACACCAAACTGAAAATGCTAAAAAATTTAAATGAACGTAAAAATTTTTTGAGTCGATGAAAATTCAAAATTTAAAGTTTATTTAGCATCTACGTCGCATTTTCTATCGATTGGTACTAAATTTAATAAAATCGGGTGTGTTAAACTTAAGATATGATTTTTCGAAAAATTCAGTTCTGGACACCAAACTGAAAATGCCTAAAAATTTAAATGGATCTTAAAATCTTTTGAGTCGGTGAAAATTCAAAATTTAAAGTTTATTTAGCATCTACGTCCCATTTTCTATCGATTGGTACTAAATTTAATAAAATCGGGTGTGTTAAACTTAAGATATGATTTTTCGAAAAATTCAGTTCTGGACACCAAACTGAAAATGCCTAAAAATTTAAATGGATCTTAAAATCTTTTGAGTCGGTGAAAATTCAAAATTTAAAGTTTATTTAGCATCTACGTCCCATTTTCTATCGATTGGTACTAAATTTAATAAAATCGGGTGTGTTAAACTTAAGATATGATTTTTCGAAAAATTCAGTTCTGGACACCAAACTGAAAATGCCTAAAAATTTAAATGGATCTTAAAATTTTTTGAGTCGATGAAAATTCCAAATTTAAAGTTTATTTAGCATCTACGTCCCATTTTCTATCGATTGGTACTAAATTTAATAAAATCGGGTGTGTTAAACTTAAGATATGATTTTTCGAAAAATTCAGTTCTGGACACCAAACTGAAAATGCCTAAAAATTTAAATGGATCTTAAAATCTTTTGAGTCGGTGAAAATTCAAAATTTAAAGTTTATTTAGCATCTACGTCCCATTTTCTATCGATTGGTACTAAATTTAATAAAATCGGGTGTGTTAAACTTAAGATATGATTTTTCGAAAAATTCAGTTCTGGACACCAAACTGAAAATGCCTAAAAATTTAAATGGATCTTAAAATCTTTTGAGTCAATGAAAATTCCAAATTTAAAGTTTATTTAGCATCTACGTCCCATTTTCTATCGATTGGTACTAAATTTAATAAAATCGGGTGTGTTAAACTTAAGATATGATTTTTCGAAAAATTCAGTTCTGGACACCAAACTGAAAATGCCTAAAAATTTAAATGGATCTTAAAATCTTTTGAGTCGGTGAAAATTCAAAATTTAAAGTTTATTTAGCATCTACGTCCCATTTTCTATCGATTGGTACTAAATTTAATAAAATCGGGTGTGTTAAACTTAAGATATGATTTTTCGAAAAATTCAGTTCTGGACACCAAACTGAAAATGCCTAAAAATTTAAATGGATCTTAAAATCTTTTGAGTCGATGAAAATTCCAAATTTAAAGTTTATTTAGCATCTACGTCCCATTTTCTATCGATTGGTACTAAATTTAATAAAATCGGGTGTGTTAAACTTAAGATATGATTTTTCGAAAAATTCAGTTCTGGACACCAAACTGAAAATGCCTAAAAATTTAAATGAACCTACAAATTTTTTGAGTCGATGAAAATTCCAAATTTAAAGTTTATTTAGCATCTACGTCCCATTTTCTATCGATTGGTACTAAATTTAATAAAATCGGGTGTGTTAAACTTGAGATATGATTTTTCGAAAAATTCAGTTCTGGACACCAAACTGAAAATGATTAAAAATTTAAATGGATCTTGAAATTTTTTGAGTCGATGAAAATTCAAAATTTAAAGTTTATTTAGCATCTACGTCCCATTTTCTATCGATTGGTACCAAATTTAATAAAATCGGATGTGTTAAACTTGAGATATGATTCTTCGAAAAATTCAGTTCTGGACACCAAACTGAAAATGCCTAAAAATTTAAATGGATCTTGAAATTTTTTGAGTCGATGAAAATTCCAAATTTAAAGTTTATTTAGCATCTACGTCCCATTTTCTATCGATTGGTACCAAATTTAATAAAATCGGGTGTGTTAAACTTAAGATATGATTTTTCGAAAAATTCAGTTCTGGACACCAAACTGAAAATGCCTAAAAATTTAAATGAACCTACAAATTTTTTGAGTCGTTGAAAATTCCAAATTTAAAGTTTATTTAGCATCTACGTCCCATTTTCTATCGATTGGTACTAAATTTAATAAAATCGGGTGTGTTAAACTTGAGATATGATTTTTCGAAAAATTCAGTTCTGGACACCAAACTGAAAATGATTAAAAATTTAAATGGATCTTGAAATTTTTTGAGTCGATGAAAATTCAAAATTTAAAGTTTATTTAGCATCTACGTCCCATTTTCTATCGATTGGTACTAAATTTAATAAAATCGGGTGTGTTAAACTTGAGATATGATTTTTCGAAAAATTCAGTTCTGGACACCAAACTGAAAATGATTAAAAATTTAAATGGATCTTGAAATTTTTTGAGTCGATGAAAATTCAAAATTTAAAGTTTATTTAGCATCTACGTCCCATTTTCTATCGATTGGTACCAAATTTAATAAAATCGGATGTGTTAAACTTGAGATATGATTCTTCGAAAAATTCAGTTCTGGACACCAAACTGAAAATGATTAAAAATTTAAATGGATCTTGAAATTTTTTGAGTCGATGAAAATTCCAAATTTAAAGCTTATTTAGCATCTACGTCCCATTTTCTATCGATTGGTACTAAATTTAATAAAATCGGGTGTGTTAAACTTAAGATATGATTTTTCGAAAAATTCAGTTCTGGACACCAAACTGAAAATGCCTAAAAATTTAAATGAACCTACAAATTTTTTGAGTCGATGAAAATTCCAAATTTAAAGTTTATTTAGCATCTACGTCCCATTTTCTATCGATTGGTACCAAATTTAATAAAATCGGATGTGTTAAACTTGAGATATGATTCTTCGAAAAATTCAGTTCTGGACACCAAACTGAAAATGCCTAAAAATTTAAATGGATCTTGAAATTTTTTGAGTCGATGAAAATTCAAAATTTAAAGTTTATTTAGCATCTACGTCCCATTTTCTATCGATTGGTACCAAATTTAATAAAATCGGATGTGTTAAACTTGAGATATGATTCTTCGAAAAATTCAGTTCTGGACACCAAACTGAAAATGATTAAAAATTTAAATGGATCTTGAAATTTTTTGAGTCGATGAAAATTCAAAATTTAAAGTTTATTTAGCATCTACGTCCCATTTTCTATCGATTGGTACCAAATTTAATAAAATCGGATGTGTTAAACTTGAGATATGATTTTTCGAAAAATTCAGTTCTGGACACCAAACTGAAAATGCCTAAAAATTTAAATGGATCTCAAAATTTTTTGAGTCGATGAAAATTCAAAATTTAAAGTTTATTTAACATCTACGTCCCATTTTCTATCGATTGGTACCAAATTTAATAAAATCGGATGTGTTAAACTTGAGATATGATTCTTCGAAAAATTCAGTTCTGGACACCAAACTGAAAATGCCTAAAAATTTAAATGGATCTTGAAATTTTTTGAGTCGATGAAAATTCAAAATTTAAAGTTTATTTAGCATCTACGTCCCATTTTCTATCGATTGGTACCAAATTTAATAAAATCGGATGTGTTAAACTTGAGATATGATTTTTCGAAAAATTCAGTTCTGGACACCAAACTGAAAATGATTAAAAATTTAAATGGATCTTGAAATTTTTTGAGTCGATGAAAATTCAAAATTTAAAGTTTATTTAGCATCTACGTCCCATTTTCTATCGATTGGTACCAAATTTAATAAAATCGGATGTGTTAAACTTGAGATATGATTCTTCAAAAATTCAGTTCTGGACACCAAACTGAAAATGATTAAAAATTTAAATGGATCTTGAAATTTTTTGAGTCGATGAAAATTCAAAATTTAAAGTTTATTTAACATCTACGTCCCATTTTCTATCGATTGGTACCAAATTTAATAAAATCGGATGTGTTAAACTTGAGATATGATTCTTCGAAAAATTCAGTTCTGGACACCAAACTGAAAATGCCTAAAAATTTAAATGGATCTTGAAATTTTTTGAGTCGATGAAAATTCAAAATTTAAAGTTTATTTAGCATCTACGTCCCATTTTCTATCGATTGGTACCAAATTTAATAAAATCGGATGTGTTAAACTTGAGATATGATTCTTCGAAAAATTCAGTTCTGGACACCAAACTGAAAATGCCTAAAAATTTAAATGGATCTTGAAATTTTTTGAGTCGATGAAAATTCAAAATTTAAAGTTTATTTAGCATCTACGTCCCATTTTCTATCGATTGGTACCAAATTTAATAAAATCGGATGTGTTAAACTTGAGATATGATTTTTCGAAAAATTCAGTTCTGGACACCAAACTGAAAATGATTAAAAATTTAAATGGATCTTGAAATTTTTTGAGTCGATGAAAATTCAAAATTTAAAGTTTATTTAGCATCTACGTCCCATTTTCTATCGATTGGTACCAAATTTAATAAAATCGGATGTGTTAAACTTGAGATATGATTCTTCGAAAAATTCAGTTCTGGACACCAAACTGAAAATGCCTAAAAATTTAAATGGATCTTGAAATTTTTTGAGTCGATGAAAATTCAAAATTTAAAGTTTATTTAGCATCTACGTCCCATTTTCTATCGATTGGTACCAAATTTAATAAAATCGGATGTGTTAAACTTGAGATATTATTCTTCGAAAAATTCAGTTCTGGACACCAAACTGAAAATGATTAAAAATTTAAATGGATCTTGAAATTTTTTGAGTCGATGAAAATTCAAAATTTAAAGTTTATTTAGCATCTACGTCCCATTTTCTATCGATTGGTACCAAATTTAATAAAATCGGATGTGTTAAACTTGAGATATGATTTTTCGAAAAATTCAGTTCTGGACACCAAACTGAAAATGATTAAAAATTTAAATGGATCTTGAAATTTTTTGAGTCGATGAAAATTCAAAATTTAAAGTTTATTTAGCATCTACGTCCCATTTTCTATCGATTGGTACCAAATTTAATAAAATCGGATGTGTTAAACTTGAGATATTATTCTTCGAAAAATTCAGTTCTGGACACCAAACTGAAAATGATTAAAAATTTAAATGGATCTTGAAATTTTTTGAGTCGATGAAAATTCAAAATTTAAAGTTTATTTAGCATCTACGTCCCATTTTCTATCGATTGGTACCAAATTTAATAAAATCGGATGTGTTAAACTTGAGATATGATTTTTCGAAAAATTCAGTTCTGGACACCAAACTGAAAATGCCTAAAAATTTAAATGGATCTCAAAATTTTTTGAGTCGATGAAAATTCAAAATTTAAAGTTTATTTAGCATCTACGTCCCATTTTCTATCGATTGGTACCAAATTTAATAAAATCGGATGTGTTAAACTTGAGATATGATTTTTCGAAAAATTCAGTTCTGGACACCAAACTGAAAATGCCTAAAAATTTAAATGGATCTCAAAATTTTTTGAGTCGATGAAAATTCAAAATTTAAAGTTTATTTAACATCTACGTCCCATTTTCTATCGATTGGTACCAAATTTAATAAAATCGGATGTGTTAAACTTGAAATATGATTTTTCGAAAAATTCAGTTCTGGACACCAAACTGAAAATGCCTAAAAATTTAAATGCATCTCAAAATTTTTTGAGTCGATGAAAATTCAAAATTTAAAGTTTATTTAGCATCTACGTCCCATTGTCTATCGATTGGTACCAAATTTAATAAAATCGGATGTGTTAAACTTGAGATATGATTTTTCGAAAAATTCAGTTCTGGACACCAAACTGAAAATGCCTAAAAATTTAAATGGATCTCAAAATTTTTTGAGTCGATGAAAATTCAAAATTTAAAGTTTATTTAGCATCTACGTCCCATTTTCTATCGATTGGTACCAAATTTAATAAAATCGGATGTGTTAAACTTGAGATATGATTCTTCGAAAAATTCAGTTCTGGACACCAAACTGAAAATGCCTAAAAATTTAAATGGATCTCAAAATTTTTTGAGTCGATGAAAATTCAAAATTTAAAGTTTATTTAGCATCTACGTCCCATTTTCTATCGATTGGTACCAAATTTAATAAAATCGGATGTGTTAAACTTGAGATATGATTTTTCGAAAAATTCAGTTCTGGACACCAAACTGAAAATGCCTAAAAATTTAAATGGATCTCAAAATTTTTTGAGTCGATGAAAATTCAAAATTTAAAGTTTATTTAGCATCTACGTCCCATTTTCTATCGATTGGTACCAAATTTAATAAAATCGGATGTGTTAAACTTGAGATATGATTTTTCGAAAAATTCAGTTCTGGACACCAAACTGAAAATGATTAAAAATTTAAATGGATCTTGAAATTTTTTGAGTCGATGAAAATTCAAAATTTAAAGTTTATTTAGCATCTACGTCCCATTTTCTATCGATTGGTACCAAATTTAATAAAATCGGATGTGTTAAACTTGAGATATGATTCTTCGAAAAATTCAGTTCTGGACACCAAACTGAAAATGCCTAAAAATTTAAATGGATCTTGAAATTTTTTGAGTCGATGAAAATTCAAAATTTAAAGTTTATTTAGCATCTACGTCCCATTTTCTATCGATTGGTACTAAATTTAATAAAATCGGGTGTGTTAAACTTAAGATATGATTTTTCGAAAAATTCAGTTCTGGACACCAAACTGAAAATGCCTAAAAATTTAAATGAACCTAAAAATTTTCTGAGTGTATGAAAATTCAAAATTTAAAGTTTATTTAGCATCTACGTCCCATTTTCTATCGATTGGTACTAAATTTAATAAAATCGGGTGTGTTAAACTTGAGATATGATTTTTCGAAAAATTCAGTTCTGGACACCAAACTGAAAATGCCTAAAAATTTAAATGGATCTTAAAATTTTTTGAGTCGATGAAAATTCAAAATTTAAAGTTTATTTAGCATCTACGTCCCATTTTCTATCGATTGGTACTAAATTTAATAAAATCGGGTGTGTTAAACTTAAGATATGATTTTTCGAAAAATTCAGTTCTGGACACCAAACTGAAAATGCCTAAAAATTTAAATGAACGTAAAAATTTTTTTAGTCGATGAAAATTCAAAATTTAAAGTTTATTTAGCATCTACGTCGCATTTTCTATCGATTGGTACTAAATTTAATAAAATCGGATGTGTTAAACTTGAGATATGATTTTTCGAAAAATTCAGTTCTGGACACCAAACTGAAAATGATTAAAAATTTAAATGGATCTTGAAATTTTTTGAGTCGATGAAAATTCAAAATTTAAAGTTTATTTAGCATCTACGTCCCATTTTCTATCGATTGGTACCAAATTTAATAAAATCGGATGTGTTAAACTTGAGATATGATTCTTCGAAAAATTCAGTTCTGGACACCAAACTGAAAATGCCTAAAAATTTAAATGGATCTTGAAATTTTTTGAGTCGATGAAAATTCAAAATTTAAAGTTTATTTAGCATCTACGTCCCATTTTCTATCGATTGGTACTAAATTTAATAAAATCGGGTGTGTTAAACTTAAGATATGATTTTTCGAAAAATTCAGTTCTGGACACCAAACTGAAAATGCCTAAAAATTTAAATGAACCTAAAAATTTTCTGAGTGTATGAAAATTCAAAATTTAAAGTTTATTTAGCATCTACGTCCCATTTTCTATCGATTGGTACTAAATTTAATAAAATCGGGTGTGTTAAACTTGAGATATGATTTTTCGAAAAATTCAGTTCTGGACACCAAACTGAAAATGCCTAAAAATTTAAATGGATCTTAAAATTTTTTGAGTCGATGAAAATTCAAAATTTAAAGTTTATTTAGCATCTACGTCCCATTTTCTATCGATTGGTACTAAATTTAATAAAATCGGGTGTGTTAAACTTAAGATATGATTTTTCGAAAAATTCAGTTCTGGACACCAAACTGAAAATGCCTAAAAATTTAAATGAACGTAAAAATTTTTTTAGTCGATGAAAATTCAAAATTTAAAGTTTATTTAGCATCTACGTCGCATTTTCTATCGATTGGTACTAAATTTAATAAAATCGGGTGTGTTAAACTTGAGATATGATTTTTCGAAAAATTCAGTTCTGGACACCAAACTGAAAATGCATAAAAATTTAAATGGATCTTAAAATTTTTTGAGTCGATGAAAATTCAAAATTTAAAGTTTATTTAGTATCTACGTCCCATTTTCTATCGATTGGTACTAAATTTAATAAAATCGGGTGTGTTAAACTTAAGATATGATTTTTCGAAAAATTCAGTTCTGGACACCAAACTGAAAATGCCTAAAAATTTAAATGGATCTTAAAATTTTTTGAGTCGATGAAAATTCCAAATTTAAAGTTTATTTAGCATCTACGTCCCATTTTCTATCGATTGGTACTAAATTTAATAAAATCGGGTGTGTTAAACTTAAGATATGATTTTTCGAAAAATTCAGTTCTGGACACCAAACTGAAAATGCCTAAAAATTTAAATGGATCTTAAAATCTTTTGAGTCGGTGAAAATTCAAAATTTAAAGTTTATTTAGCATCTACGTCCCATTTTCTATCGATTGGTACTAAATTTAATAAAATCGGGTGTGTTAAACTTAAGATATGATTTTTCGAAAAATTCAGTTCTGGACACCAAACTGAAAATGCCTAAAAATTTAAATGGATCTTAAAATCTTTTGAGTCGATGAAAATTCAAAATTTAAAGTTTATTTAGCATCTACGTCCCATTTTCTATCGATTGGTACTAAATTTAATAAAATCGGGTGTGTTAAACTTAAGATATGATTTTTCGAAAAATTCAGTTCTGGACACCAAACTGAAAATGCCTAAAAATTTAAATGAACCTACAAATTTTCTGAGTGTATGAAAATTCAAAATTTAAAGTTTATTTAGCATCTACGTCCCATTTTCTATCGATTGGTACTAAATTTAATAAAATCGGGTGTGTTAAACTTAAGATATGATTTTTCGAAAAATTCAGTTCTGGACACCAAACTGAAAATGCCTAAAAATTTAAATGGATCTTAAAATCTTTTGAGTCGGTGAAAATTCAAAATTTAAAGTTTATTTAGCATCTACGTCCCATTTTCTATCGATTGGTACTAAATTTAATAAAATCGGGTGTGTTAAACTTAAGATATGATTTTTCGAAAAATTCAGTTCTGGACACCAAACTGAAAATGCCTAAAAATTTAAATGGATCTTAAAATCTTTTGAGTCGGTGAAAATTCAAAATTTAAAGTTTATTTAGCATCTACGTCCCATTTTCTATCGATTGGTACTAAATTTAATAAAATCGGGTGTGTTAAACTTAAGATATGATCTTTCGAAAAATTCAGTTCTGGACACCAAACTGAAAATGCCTAAAAATTTAAATGGATCTTAAAATCTTTTGAGTCGGTGAAAATTCAAAATTTAAAGTTTATTTAGCATCTACGTCCCATTTTCTATCGATTGGTACTAAATTTAATAAAATCGGGTGTGTTAAACTTAAGATATGATTTTTCGAAAAATTCAGTTCTGGACACCAAACTGAAAATGCCTAAAAATTTAAATGGATCTTAAAATCTTTTGAGTCGGTGAAAATTCAAAATTTAAAGTTTATTTAGCATCTACGTCCCATTTTCTATCGATTGGTACTAAATTTAATAAAATCGGGTGTGTTAAACTTAAGATATGATTTTTCGAAAAATTCAGTTCTGGACACCAAACTGAAAATGCCTAAAAATTTAAATGGATCTTAAAATCTTTTGAGTCGGTGAAAATTCAAAATTTAAAGTTTATTTAGCATCTACGTCCCATTTTCTATCGATTGGTACTAAATTTAATAAAATCGGGTGTGTTAAACTTAAGATATGATTTTTCGAAAAATTCAGTTCTGGACACCAAACTGAAAATGCCTAAAAATTTAAATGAACCTACAAATTTTCTGAGTGTATGAAAATTCAAAATTTAAAGTTTATTTAGCATCTACGTCCCATTTTCTATCGATTGGTACTAAATTTAATAAAATCGGGTGTGTTAAACTTAAGATATGATTTTTCGAAAAATTCAGTTCTGGACACCAAACTGAAAATGCCTAAAAATTTAAATGGATCTTAAAATCTTTTGAGTCGGTGAAAATTCAAAATTTAAAGTTTATTTAGCATCTACGTCCCATTTTCTATCGATTGGTACTAAATTTAATAAAATCGGGTGTGTTAAACTTAAGATATGATTTTTCGAAAAATTCAGTTCTGGACACCAAACTGAAAATGCCTAAAAATTTAAATGGATCTTAAAATCTTTTGAGTCGGTGAAAATTCAAAATTTAAAGTTTATTTAGCATCTACGTCCCATTTTCTATCGATTGGTACTAAATTTAATAAAATCGGGTGTGTTAAACTTAAGATATGATTTTTCGAAAAATTCAGTTCTGGACACCAAACTGAAAATGCCTAAAAATTTAAATGGATCTTAAAATCTTTTGAGTCGGTGAAAATTCAAAATTTAAAGTTTATTTAGCATCTACGTCCCATTTTCTATCGATTGGTACTAAATTTAATAAAATCGGGTGTGTTAAACTTAAGATATGATTTTTCGAAAAATTCAGTTCTGGACACCAAACTGAAAATGCCTAAAAATTTAAATGGATCTTAAAATCTTTTGAGTCGGTGAAAATTCAAAATTTAAAGTTTATTTAGCATCTACGTCCCATTTTCTATCGATTGGTACTAAATTTAATAAAATCGGGTGTGTTAAACTTAAGATATGATTTTTCGAAAAATTCAGTTCTGGACACCAAACTGAAAATGCCTAAAAATTTAAATGGATCTTAAAATTTTTTGAGTCGATTAAAATTCAAAATTTAAAGTTTATTTAGTATCTACGTCCCATTTTCTATCGATTGGTACTAAATTTAATAAAATCGGGTGTGTTAAACTTAAGATATGATTTTTCGAAAAATTCAGTTCTGGACACCAAACTGAAAATGCCTAAAAATTTAAATGAACCTAAAAATTTTCTGAGTCGATTAAAATTCAAAATTTAAAGTTTATTTAGTATCTACGTCCCATTTTCTATCGATTGGTACTAAATTTAATAAAATCGGGTGTGTTAAACTTAAGATATGATTTTTCGAAAAATTCAGTTCTGGACACCAAACTGAAAATGCCTAAAAATTTAAATGGATCTTAAAATTTTTTGAGTCGATTAAAATTCAAAATTTAAAGTTTATTTAGTATCTACGTCCCATTTTCTATCGATTGGTACTAAATTTAATAAAATCGGGTGTGTTAAACTTAAGATATGATTTTTCGAAAAATTCAGTTCTGGACACCAAACTGAAAATGCATAAAAATTTAAATGGATCTTAAAATTTTTTTAGTCGATGAAAATTCAAAATTTAAAGTTTATTTAGCATCTACGTCGCATTTTCTATCGATTGGTACTAAATTTAATAAAATCGGGTGTGTTAAACTTAAGATATGATTTTTCGAAAAATTCAGTTCTGGACACCAAACTGAAAATGCCTAAAAATTTAAATGGATCTTAAAATCTTTTGAGTCGGTGAAAATTCAAAATTTAAAGTTTATTTAGCATCTACGTCCCATTTTCTATCGATTGGTACTAAATTTAATAAAATCGGGTGTGTTAAACTTAAGATATGATTTTTCGAAAAATTCAGTTCTGGACACCAAACTGAAAATGCCTAAAAATTTAAATGGATCTTAAAATTTTTTGAGTCGATTAAAATTCAAAATTTAAAGTTTATTTAGTATCTACGTCCCATTTTCTATCGATTGGTACTAAATTTAATAAAATCGGGTGTGTTAAACTTAAGATATGATTTTTCGAAAAATTCAGTTCTGGACACCAAACTGAAAATGCCTAAAAATTTAAATGAACCTAAAAATTTTCTGAGTCGATTAAAATTCAAAATTTAAAGTTTATTTAGTATCTACGTCCCATTTTCTATCGATTGGTACTAAATTTAATAAAATCGGGTGTGTTAAACTTAAGATATGATTTTTCGAAAAATTCAGTTCTGGACACCAAACTGAAAATGCCTAAAAATTTAAATGGATCTTAAAATTTTTTGAGTCGATTAAAATTCAAAATTTAAAGTTTATTTAGTATCTACGTCCCATTTTCTATCGATTGGTACTAAATTTAATAAAATCGGGTGTGTTAAACTTAAGATATGATTTTTCGAAAAATTCAGTTCTGGACACCAAACTGAAAATGCATAAAAATTTAAATGGATCTTAAAATTTTTTTAGTCGATGAAAATTCAAAATTTAAAGTTTATTTAGCATCTACGTCGCATTTTCTATCGATTGGTACTAAATTTAATAAAATCGGGTGTGTTAAACTTAAGATATGATTTTTCGAAAAATTCAGTTCTGGACACCAAACTGAAAATGCCTAAAAATTTAAATGGATCTTAAAATTTTTTGAGTCGATGAAAATTCCAAATTTAAAGTTTATTTAGCATCTACGTCCCATTTTCTATCGATTGGTACTAAATTTAATAAAATCGGGTGTGTTAAACTTAAGATATGATTTTTCGAAAAATTCAGTTCTGGACACCAAACTGAAAATGCCTAAAAATTTAAATGGATCTTAAAATCTTTTGAGTCGGTGAAAATTCAAAATTTAAAGTTTATTTAGCATCTACGTCCCATTTTCTATCGATTGGTACTAAATTTAATAAAATCGGGTGTGTTAAACTTAAGATATGATTTTTCGAAAAATTCAGTTCTGGACACCAAACTGAAAATGCCTAAAAATTTAAATGGATCTTAAAATTTTTTGAGTCGATGAAAATTCCAAATTTAAAGTTTATTTAGCATCTACGTCCCATTTTCTATCGATTGGTACTAAATTTAATAAAATCGGGTGTGTTAAACTTAAGATATGATTTTTCGAAAAATTCAGTTCTGGACACCAAACTGAAAATGCCTAAAAATTTAAATGGATCTTAAAATCTTTTGAGTCGGTGAAAATTCAAAATTTAAAGTTTATTTAGCATCTACGTCCCATTTTCTATCGATTGGTACTAAATTTAATAAAATCGGGTGTGTTAAACTTAAGATATGATCTTTCGAAAAATTCAGTTCTGGACACCAAACTGAAAATGCCTAAAAATTTAAATGGATCTTAAAATCTTTTGAGTCGGTGAAAATTCAAAATTTAAAGTTTATTTAGCATCTACGTCCCATTTTCTATCGATTGGTACTAAATTTAATAAAATCGGGTGTGTTAAACTTAAGATATGATTTTTCGAAAAATTCAGTTCTGGACACCAAACTGAAAATGCCTAAAAATTTAAATGGATCTTAAAATCTTTTGAGTCGGTGAAAATTCAAAATTTAAAGTTTATTTAGCATCTACGTCCCATTTTCTATCGATTGGTACTAAATTTAATAAAATCGGGTGTGTTAAACTTAAGATATGATTTTTCGAAAAATTCAGTTCTGGACACCAAACTGAAAATGCCTAAAAATTTAAATGGATCTTAAAATCTTTTGAGTCGGTGAAAATTCAAAATTTAAAGTTTATTTAGCATCTACGTCCCATTTTCTATCGATTGGTACTAAATTTAATAAAATCGGGTGTGTTAAACTTAAGATATGATTTTTCGAAAAATTCAGTTCTGGACACCAAACTGAAAATGCCTAAAAATTTAAATGGATCTTAAAATCTTTTGAGTCGGTGAAAATTCAAAATTTAAAGTTTATTTAGCATCTACGTCCCATTTTCTATCGATTGGTACTAAATTTAATAAAATCGGGTGTGTTAAACTTAAGATATGATTTTTCGAAAAATTCAGTTCTGGACACCAAACTGAAAATGCCTAAAAATTTAAATGAACCTACAAATTTTCTGAGTGTATGAAAATTCAAAATTTAAAGTTTATTTAGCATCTACGTCCCATTTTCTATCGATTGGTACTAAATTTAATAAAATCGGGTGTGTTAAACTTAAGATATGATTTTTCGAAAAATTCAGTTCTGGACACCAAACTGAAAATGCCTAAAAATTTAAATGGATCTTAAAATCTTTTGAGTCGGTGAAAATTCAAAATTTAAAGTTTATTTAGCATCTACGTCCCATTTTCTATCGATTGGTACTAAATTTAATAAAATCGGGGGTGTTAAACTTAAGATATGATTTTTCGAAAAATTCAGTTCTGGACACCAAACTGAAAATGCCTAAAAATTTAAATGGATCTTAAAATTTTTTGAGTCGATTAAAATTCAAAATTTAAAGTTTATTTAGTATCTACGTCCCATTTTCTATCGATTGGTACTAAATTTAATAAAATCGGGTGTGTTAAACTTAAGATATGATTTTTCGAAAAATTCAGTTCTGGACACCAAACTGAAAATGCCTAAAAATTTAAATGAACCTAAAAATTTTCTGAGTGTATGAAAATTCAAAATTTAAAGTTTATTTAGCATCTACGTCCCATTTTCTATCGATTGGTACTAAATTTAATAAAATCGGGTGTGTTAAACTTGAGATATGATTTTTCGAAAAATTCAGTTCTGGACACCAAACTGAAAATGCATAAAAATTTAAATGGATCTTAAAATTTTTTGAGTCGATGAAAATTCAAAATTTAAAGTTTATTTAGTATCTACGTCCCATTTTCTATCGATTGGTACTAAATTTAATAAAATCGGGTGTGTTAAACTTGAGATATGATTTTTCGAAAAATTCAGTTCTGGACACCAAACTGAAAATGCATAAAAATTTAAATGGATCTTAAAATTTTTTGAGTCGATGAAAATTCAAAATTTAAAGTTTATTTAGTATCTACGTCCCATTTTCTATCGATTGGTACTAAATTTAATAAAATCGGGTGTGTTAAACTTGAGATATGATTTTTCGAAAAATTCAGTTCTGGACACCAAACTGAAAATGCATAAAAATTTAAATGGATCTTAAAATTTTTTTAGTCGATGAAAATTCAAAATTTAAAGTTTATTTAGCATCTACGTCGCATTTTCTATCGATTGGTACTAAATTTAATAAAATCGGGTGTGTTAAACTTAAGATATGATTTTTCGAAAAATTCAGTTCTGGACACCAAACTGAAAATGCCTAAAAATTTAAATGGATCTTAAAATTTTTTGAGTCGATGAAAATTCCAAATTTAAAGTTTATTTAGCATCTACGTCCCATTTTCTATCGATTGGTACTAAATTTAATAAAATCGGGTGTGTTAAACTTAAGATATGATTTTTCGAAAAATTCAGTTCTGGACACCAAACTGAAAATGCCTAAAAATTTAAATGGATCTTAAAATCTTTTGAGTCGGTGAAAATTCAAAATTTAAAGTTTATTTAGCATCTACGTCCCATTTTCTATCGATTGGTACTAAATTTAATAAAATCGGGTGTGTTAAACTTAAGATATGATTTTTCGAAAAATTCAGTTCTGGACACCAAACTGAAAATGCCTAAAAATTTAAATGAACCTACAAATTTTTTGAGTCGATGAAAATTCCAAATTTAAAGTTTATTTAGCATCTACGTCCCATTTTCTATCGATTGGTACTAAATTTAATAAAATCGGGTGTGTTAAACTTGAGATATGATTTTTCGAAAAATTCAGTTCTGGACACCAAACTGAAAATGCCTAAAAATTTAAATGAACCTAAAAATTTTTTGAGTCGATCAAAATTCAAAATTTAAAGTTTATTTAGCATCTACGTCCCATTTTCTATCGATTGGTACTAAATTTAATAAAATCGGGTGTGTTAAACTTGAGATATGATTTTTCGAAAAATTCAGTTCTGGACACCAAACTGAAAATGCCTACAAATTTAAATGAACCTAAAAATTTTTTGAGTCGATGAAAATTCAAAATTTAAAGTTTATTTAGCATCTACGTCCCATTTTCTATCGATTGGTACTAAATTTAATAAAATCGGGTGTGTTAAACTTGAGATATGATTTTTCGAAAAATTCAGTTCTCGACACCAAACTGAAAATGCCTAAAAATTTAAATGAACCTAAAAATTTTTTGAGTCGATGAAAATTCAAAATTTAAAGTTTATTTAGCATCTACGTCCCATTTTCTATCGATTGGTACTAAATTTAATAAAATCGGGTGTGTTAAACTTGAGATATGATTTTTCGAAAAATTCAGTTCTCGACACCAAACTGAAAATGCCTAAAAATTTAAATGGATCTTAAAATTTTTTGAGTGTATGAAAATTTAAAATTTAAAGTTTATTTAGCATCTACGTCCCATTTTCTATCGATTGGTACTAAATTTAATAAAATCGGGTGTGTTAAACTTGAGATAGGATTTTTCGAAAAATTCAGTTCTGGACACCAAACTGAAAATGCCTAAAATTTAAATGGATCTTAAAATTTTTTGAGTGTATGAAAATTCAAAATTTAAAGTTTATTTAGCATCTACGTCCCATTTTCTATCGATTGGTACTAAATTTAATAAAATCGGGTGTGTTAAACTTAAGATATGATTTTTCGAAAAATTCAGTTCTGGACACCAAACTGAAAATGCCTAAAAATTTAAATGGATCTTAAAATCTTTTGAGTCGGTGAAAATTCAAAATTTAAAGTTTATTTAGCATCTACGTCCCATTTTCTATCGATTGGTACTAAATTTAATAAAATCGGGTGTGTTAAACTTAAGATATGATTTTTCGAAAAATTCAGTTCTGGACACCAAACTGAAAATGCCTAAAAATTTAAATGAACCTAAAAATTTTTTGAGTCGATGAAAATTCCAAATTTAAAGTTTATTTAGCATCTACGTCCCATTTTCTATCGATTGGTACTAAATTTAATAAAATCGGGTGTGTTAAACTTGAGATATGATTTTTCGAAAAATTCAGTTCTGGACACCAAACTGAAAATGCCTAAAAATTTAAATGAACCTAAAAATTTTCTGAGTGTATGAAAATTCAAAATTTAAAGTTTATTTAGCATCTACGTCCCATTTTCTATCGATTGGTACTAAATTTAATAAAATCGGGTGTGTTAAACTTGAGATATGATTTTTCGAAAAATTCAGTTCTCGACACCAAACTGAAAATGCCTAAAAATTTAAATGGATCTTAAAATTTTTTGAGTGTATGAAAATTCAAAATTTAAAGTTTATTTAGCATCTACGTCCCATTTTCTATCGATTGGTACTAAGTTTAATAAAATCGGGTGTGTTAAACTTGAGATAGGATTTTTCGAAAAATTCAGTTCTGGACACCAAACTGAAAATGCCTAAAATTTAAATGGATCTTAAAATTTTTTGAGTGTATGAAAATTCAAAATTTAAAGTTTATTTAGCATCTACGTCCCATTTTCTATCGATTGGTACTAAATTTAATAAAATCGGGTGTGTTAAACTTGAGATATGATTTTTCGAAAAATTCAGTTCTGGACACCAAACTGAAAATGCCTAAAAATTTAAATGAACCTAAAAATTTTTTGAGTCGATGAAAATTCAAAATTTAAAGTTTATTTAGCATCTACGTCCCATTTTCTATCGATTGGTACTAAATTTAATAAAATCGGATGTGTTAAACTTGAGATATGATTTTTCGAAAAATTCAGTTCTGGACACCAAACTGAAAATTCCTAAAAATTTAAATGAACCTAAAAATTTTTTGAGTGTATGAAAATTCTAAATTTAAAGTTTATTTATCATCTACGTCCCATTTTCTATCGATTGGTACTAAATTTAATAAAATCGGGTGTGTTAAACTTGAGATATGATTTTTCGAAAAATTCAGTTCTGGACACCAAACTGAAAATGCCTAAAAATTTAAATGGATCTTAAAATTTTTTGAGTCGATGAAAATTCTAAATTTAATGTTTATTTAGCATCTACGTCCCATTTTCTATCGATTGGTACTAAATTTAATAAAATCGGGTGTGTTAAACTTGAGATATGATTTTTCGAAAAATTCAGTTCTGGACACCAAACTGAAAATGCCTAAAAATTTAAATGAACCTAAAAATTTTTTGAGTGTATGAAAATTCAAAATTTAAAGTTTATTTAGCATCTACGTCCCATTTTCTATCGATTGGTACTAAATTTAATAAAATCGGATGTGTTAAACTTGAGATATGATTTTTCGAAAAATTCAGTTCTGGACACCAAACTGAAAATTCCTAAAAATTTAAATGGATCTTGAAATTTTTTGAGTCGATGAAAATTCAAAATTTAAAGTTTATTTAGCATCTACGTCCCATTTTCTATCGATTGGTACTAAATTTAATAAAATCGGGTGTGTTAAACTTGAGATATGATTTTTCGAAAAATTCAGTTCTGGACACCAAACTGAAAATGCCTACAAATTTAAATGAACCTAAAAATTTTTTGAGTCGATGAAAATTCAAAATTTAAAGTTTATTTAGCATCTACGTCCCATTTTCTATCGATTGGTACTAAATTTAATAAAATCGGGTGTGTTAAACTTGAGATATGATTTTTCGAAAAATTCAGTTCTCGACACCAAACTGAAAATGCCTAAAAATTTAAATGAACCTAAAAATTTTTTGAGTCGATGAAAATTCAAAATTTAAAGTTTGTTTAGCATCTACGTCCCATTTTCTATCGATTGGTACTAAATTTAATAAAATCGGGTGTGTTAAACTTGAGATATGATTTTTCGAAAAATTCAGTTCTCGACACCAAACTGAAAATGCCTAAAAATTTAAATGGATCTTAAAATTTTTTGAGTGTATGAAAATTCAAAATTTAAAGTTTATTTAGCATCTACGTCCCATTTTCTATCGATTGGTACTAAATTTAATAAAATCGGGTGTGTTAAACTTGAGATAGGATTTTTCGAAAAATTCAGTTCTGGACACCAAACTGAAAATGCCTAAAATTTAAATGGATCTTAAAATTTTTTGAGTGTATGAAAATTCAAAATTTAAAGTTTATTTAGCATCTACGTCCCATTTTCTATCGATTGGTACTAAATTTAATAAAATCGGGTGTGTTAAACTTGAGATATGATTTTTCGAAAAATTCAGTTCTGGACACCAAACTCAAATGCCTAAAAATTTAAATGAACCTAAAAATTTTTTGAGTGTATGAAAATTCAAAATTTAAAGTTTATTTAGCATCTACGTCCCATTTTCTATCGATTGGTACTAAATTTAATAAAATCGGATGTGTTAAACTTGAGATATGATTTTTCGAAAAATTCAGTTCTGGACACCAAACTGAAAATTCCTAAAAATTTAAATGAACCTAAAAATTTTTTGAGTGTATGAAAATTCTAAATTTAAAGTTTATTTATCATCTACGTCCCATTTTCTATCGATTGGTACTAAATTTAATAAAATCGGGTGTGTTAAACTTGAGATATGATTTTTCGAAAAATTCAGTTCTGGACACCAAACTGAAAATGCCTAAAAATTTAAATGGATCTTAAAATTTTTTGAGTCGATGAAAATTCTAAATTTAATGTTTATTTAGCATCTACGTCCCATTTTCTATCGATTGGTACTAAATTTAATAAAATCGGGTGTGTTAAACTTGAGATATGATTTTTCGAAAAATTCAGTTCTGGACACCAAACTGAAAATGCCTAAAAATTTAAATGAACCTAAAAATTTTTTGAGTGTATGAAAATTCAAAATTTAAAGTTTATTTAGCATCTACGTCCCATTTTCTATCGATTGGTACTAAATTTAATAAAATCGGATGTGTTAAACTTGAGATATGATTTTTCGAAAAATTCAGTTCTGGACACCAAACTGAAAATTCCTAAAAATTTAAATGAACCTAAAAATTTTTTGAGTGTATGAAAATTCAAAATTTAAAGTTTATTTAGCATCTACGTCCCATTTTCTATCGATTGGTACTAAATTTAATAAAATCGGGTGTGTTAAACTTGAGATATGATTTTTCGAAAAATTCAGTTCTGGACACCAAACTGAAAATGCCTAAAAATTTAAATGAACCTAAAAATTTTTTGAGTGTATGAAAATTCAAAATTTAAAGTTTATTTAGCATCTACGTCCCATTTTCTATCGATTGGTACTAAATTTAATAAAATCGGGTGTGTTAAACTTGAGATATGATTTTTCGAAAAATTCAGTTCTGGACACCAAACTGAAAATGCCTAAAAATTTAAATGAACCTAAAAATTTTTTGAGTGTATGAAAATTCAAAATTTAAAGTTTATTTAGCATCTACGTCCCATTTTCTATCGATTGGTACTAAATTTAATAAAATCGGATGTGTTAAACTTGAGATATGATTTTTCGAAAAATTCAGTTCTGGACACCAAACTGAAAATTCCTAAAAATTTAAATGAACCTAAAAATTTTTTGAGTGTATGAAAATTCTAAATTTAAAGTTTATTTATCATCTACGTCCCATTTTCTATCGATTGGTACTAAATTTAATAAAATCGGGTGTGTTAAACTTGAGATATGATTTTTCGAAAAATTCAGTTCTGGACACCAAACTGAAAATGCCTAAAAATTTAAATGGATCTTAAAATTTTTTGAGTCGATGAAAATTCTAAATTTAATGTTTATTTAGCATCTACGTCCCATTTTCTATCGATTGGTACTAAATTTAATAAAATCGGGTGTGTTAAACTTGAGATATGATTTTTCGAAAAATTCAGTTCTGGACACCAAACTGAAAATGCCTAAAAATTTAAATGAACCTAAAAATTTTTTGAGTGTATGAAAATTCAAAATTTAAAGTTTATTTAGCATCTACGTCCCATTTTCTATCGATTGGTACTAAATTTAATAAAATCGGATGTGTTAAACTTGAGATATGATTTTTCGAAAAATTCAGTTCTGGACACCAAACTGAAAATTCCTAAAAATTTAAATGAACCTAAAAATTTTTTGAGTGTATGAAAATTCAAAATTTAAAGTTTATTTAGCATCTACGTCCCATTTTCTATCGATTGGTACTAAATTTAATAAAATCGGGTGTGTTAAACTTGAGATATGATTTTTCGAAAAATTCAGTTCTGGACACCAAACTGAAAATGCCTAAAAATTTAAATGAACCTAAAAATTTTTTGAGTGTATGAAAATTCAAAATTTAAAGTTTATTTAGCATCTACGTCCCATTTTCTATCGATTGGTACTAAATTTAATAAAATCGGGTGTGTTAAACTTGAGATATGATTTTTCGAAAAATTCAGTTCTGGACACCAAACTGAAAATGCCTAAAAATTTAAATGAACCTAAAAATTTTTTGAGTGTATGAAAATTCAAAATTTAAAGTTTATTTAGCATCTACGTCCCATTTTCTATCGATTGGTACTAAATTTAATAAAATCGGGTGTGTTAAACTTGAGATATGATTTTTCGAAAAATTCAGTTCTGGACACCAAACTGAAAATGCCTAAAAATTTAAATGAACCTAAAAATTTTTTGAGTGTATGAAAATTCAAAATTTAAAGTTTATTTAGCATCTACGTCCCATTTTCTATCGATTGGTACTAAATTTAATAAAATCGGATGTGTTAAACTTGAGATATGATTTTTCGAAAAATTCAGTTCTGGACACCAAACTGAAAATTCCTAAAAATTTAAATGAACCTAAAAATTTTTTGAGTGTATGAAAATTCAAAATTTAAAGTTTATTTAGCATCTACGTCCCATTTTCTATCGATTGGTACTAAATTTAATAAAATCGGGTGTGTTAAACTTGAGATATGATTTTTCGAAAAATTCAGTTCTGGACACCAAACTGAAAATGCCTAAAAATTTAAATGAACCTAAAAATTTTTTGAGTGTATGAAAATTCAAAATTTAAAGTTTATTTAGCATCTACGTCCCATTTTCTATCGATTGGTACTAAATTTAATAAAATCGGATGTGTTAAACTTGAGATATGATTTTTCGAAAAATTCAGTTCTGGACACCAAACTGAAAATTCCTAAAAATTTAAATGAACCTAAAAATTTTTTGAGTGTATGAAAATTCAAAATTTAAAGTTTATTTAGCATCTACGTCCCATTTTCTATCGATTGGTACTAAATTTAATAAAATCGGGTGTGTTAAACTTGAGATATGATTTTTCGAAAAATTCAGTTCTGGACACCAAACTGAAAATGCCTAAAAATTTAAATGAACCTAAAAATTTTTTGAGTGTATGAAAATTCAAAATTTAAAGTTTATTTAGCATCTACGTCCCATTTTCTATCGATTGGTACCAAATTTAATAAAATCGGGTGTGTTAAACTTGAGATATGAACTTTCGAAAAATTCAGTTCTGGACCCCAAACTGAAAATGCCTAAAAATTTAAATGAACCTAAAAATTTTTTGAGTGTATGAAAATTCAAAATTTAAAGTTTATTTAGCATCTACGTCCCATTTTCTATCGATTGGTACTAAATTTAATAAAATCGGATGTGTTAAACTTGAGATATGATTTTTCGAAAAATTCAGTTCTGGACACCAAACTGAAAATTCCTAAAAATTTAAATGAACCTAAAAATTTTTTGAGTGTATGAAAATTCAAAATTTAAAGTTTATTTAGCATCTACGTCCCATTTTCTATCGATTGGTACTAAATTTAATAAAATCGGATGTGTTAAACTTGAGATATGATTTTTCGAAAAATTCAGTTCTGGACACCAAACTGAAAATGCCTAAAAATTTAAATGAACCTAAAAATTTTTTGAGTGTATGAAAATTCAAAATTTAAAGTTTATTTAGCATCTACGTCCCATTTTCTATCGATTGGTACTAAATTTAATAAAATCGGATGTGTTAAACTTGAGATATGATTTTTCGAAAAATTCAGTTCTGGACACCAAACTGAAAATTCCTAAAAATTTAAATGAACCTAAAAATTTTTTGAGTGTATGAAAATTCAAAATTTAAAGTTTATTTAGCATCTACGTCCCATTTTCTATCGATTGGTACTAAATTTAATAAAATCGGATGTGTTAAACTTGAGATATGATTTTTCGAAAAATTCAGTTCTGGACACCAAACTGAAAATGCCTAAAAATTTAAATGGATCTCAAAATTTTTTGAGTCGATGAAAATTCAAAATTTAAAGTTTATTTAACATCTACGTCCCATTTTCTATCGATTGGTACCAAATTTAATAAAATCGGATGTGTTAAACTTGAGATATGATTTTTCGAAAAATTCAGTTCTGGACACCAAACTGAAAATGCTAAAAAATTTAAATGAACGTAAAAATTTTTTGAGTCGATGAAAATTCAAAATTTAAAGTTTATTTAGCATCTACGTCCCATTTTCTATCGATTGGTACTAAATTTAATAAAATCGGGTGTGTTAAACTTGAGATATGATTTTTCGAAAAATTCAGTTCTGGACACCAAACTGAAAATGCATAAAAATTTAAATGGATCTTAAAATTTTTTGAGTCGATGAAAATTCAAAATTTAAAGTTTATTTAGTATCTACGTCCCATTTTCTATCGATTGGTACTAAATTTAATAAAATCGGGTGTGTTAAACTTGAGATATGATTTTTCGAAAAATTCAGTTCTGGACACCAAACTGAAAATGCATAAAAATTTAAATGGATCTTAAAATTTTTTTAGTCGATGAAAATTCAAAATTTAAAGTTTATTTAGCATCTACGTCGCATTTTCTATCGATTGGTACTAAATTTAATAAAATCAGGTGTGTTAAACTTAAGATATGATTTTTCGAAAAATTCAGTTCTGGACACCAAACTGAAAATGCCTAAAAATTTAAATGGATCTTAAAATTTTTTGAGTCGATGAAAATTCCAAATTTAAAGTTTATTTAGCATCTACGTCCCATTTTCTATCGATTGGTACTAAATTTAATAAAATCGGGTGTGTTAAACTTAAGATATGATTTTTCGAAAAATTCAGTTCTGGACACCAAACTGAAAATGCCTAAAAATTTAAATGGATCTTAAAATCTTTTGAGTCGGTGAAAATTCAAAATTTAAAGTTTATTTAGCATCTACGTCCCATTTTCTATCGATTGGTACTAAATTTAATAAAATCGGGTGTGTTAAACTTAAGATATGATTTTTCGAAAAATTCAGTTCTGGACACCAAACTGAAAATGCATAAAAATTTAAATGGATCTTAAAATTTTTTGAGTCGATGAAAATTCAAAATTTAAAGTTTATTTAGTATCTACGTCCCATTTTCTATCGATTGGTACTAAATTTAATAAAATCGGGTGTGTTAAACTTGAGATATGATTTTTCGAAAAATTCAGTTCTGGACACCAAACTGAAAATGCATAAAAATTTAAATGGATCTTAAAATTTTTTTAGTCGATGAAAATTCAAAATTTAAAGTTTATTTAGCATCTACGTCGCATTTTCTATCGATTGGTACTAAATTTAATAAAATCAGGTGTGTTAAACTTAAGATATGATTTTTCGAAAAATTCAGTTCTGGACACCAAACTGAAAATGCCTAAAAATTTAAATGGATCTTAAAATTTTTTGAGTCGATGAAAATTCCAAATTTAAAGTTTATTTAGCATCTACGTTCCATTTTCTATCGATTGGTACTAAATTTAATAAAATCGGGTGTGTTAAACTTAAGATATGATTTTTCGAAAAATTCAGTTCTGGACACCAAACTGAAAATGCCTAAAAATTTAAATGGATCTTAAAATCTTTTGAGTCGGTGAAAATTCAAAATTTAAAGTTTATTTAGTATCTACGTCCCATTTTCTATCGATTGGTACTAAATTTAATAAAATCGGGTGTGTTAAACTTAAGATATGATTTTTCGAAAAATTCAGTTCTGGACACCAAACTGAAAATGCCTAAAAATTTAAATGAACCTACAAATTTTTTGAGTCGATGAAAATTCCAAATTTAAAGTTTATTTAGCATCTACGTTCCATTTTCTATCGATTGGTACTAAATTTAATAAAATCGGGTGTGTTAAACTTGAGATATGATTTTTCGAAAAATTCAGTTCTGGACACCAAACTGAAAATGATTAAAAATTTAAATGGATCTTGAAATTTTTTGAGTCGATGAAAATTCAAAATTTAAAGTTTATTTAGCATCTACGTCCCATTTTCTATCGATTGGTACCAAATTTAATAAAATCGGATGTGTTAAACTTGAGATATGATTCTTCGAAAAATTCAGTTCTGGACACCAAACTGAAAATGCCTAAAAATTTAAATGGATCTTGAAATTTTTTGAGTCGATGAAAATTCAAAATTTAAAGTTTATTTAGCATCTACGTCCCATTTTCTATCGATTGGTACCAAATTTAATAAAATCGGATGTGTTAAACTTGAGATATGATTCTTCGAAAAATTCAGTTCTGGACACCAAACTGAAAATGATTAAAAATTTAAATGGATCTTGAAATTTTTTGAGTCGATGAAAATTCAAAATTTAAAGTTTATTTAGCATCTACGTCCCATTTTCTATCGATTGGTACCAAATTTAATAAAATCGGATGTGTTAAACTTGAGATATGATTTTTCGAAAAATTCAGTTCTGGACACCAAACTGAAAATGCCTAAAAATTTAAATGGATCTCAAAATTTTTTGAGTCGATGAAAATTCAAAATTTAAAGTTTATTTAACATCTACGTCCCATTTTCTATCGATTGGTACCAAATTTAATAAAATCGGATGTGTTAAACTTGAGATATGATTTTTCGAAAAATTCAGTTCTGGACACCAAACTGAAAATGCCTAAAAATTTAAATGGATCTCAAAATTTTTTGAGTCGATGAAAATTCAAAATTTAAAGTTTATTTAGCATCTACGTCCCATTTTCTATCGATTGGTACCAAATTTAATAAAATCGGATGTGTTAAACTTGAGATATGATTTTTCGAAAAATTCAGTTCTGGACACCAAACTGAAAATGCCTAAAAATTTAAATGGATCTCAAAATTTTTTGAGTCGATGAAAATTCAAAATTTAAAGTTTATTTAACATCTACGTCCCATTTTCTATCGATTGGTACCAAATTTAATAAAATCGGATGTGTTAAACTTGAAATATGATTTTTCGAAAAATTCAGTTCTGGACACCAAACTGAAAATGCCTAAAAATTTAAATGCATCTCAAAATTTTTTGAGTCGATGAAAATTCAAAATTTAAAGTTTATTTAGCATCTACGTCCCATTTTCTATCGATTGGTACCAAATTTAATAAAATCGGATGTGTTAAACTTGAGATATGATTTTTCGAAAAATTCAGTTCTGGACACCAAACTGAAAATGCCTAAAAATTTAAATGGATCTCAAAATTTTTTGAGTCGATGAAAATTCAAAATTTAAAGTTTATTTAACATCTACGTCCCATTTTCTATCGATTGGTACCAAATTTAATAAAATCGGATGTGTTAAACTTGAGATATGATTCTTCGAAAAATTCAGTTCTGGACACCAAACTGAAAATGCCTAAAAATTTAAATGGATCTTGAAATTTTTTGAGTCGATGAAAATTCAAAATTTAAAGTTTATTTAGCATCTACGTCCCATTTTCTATCGATTGGTACCAAATTTAATAAAATCGGATGTGTTAAACTTGAGATATGATTCTTCGAAAAATTCAGTTCTGGACACCAAACTGAAAATGCCTAAAAATTTAAATGGATCTCAAAATTTTTTGAGTCGATGAAAATTCAAAATTTAAAGTTTATTTAGCATCTACGTCCCATTTTCTATCGATTGGTACCAAATTTAATAAAATCGGATGTGTTAAACTTGAGATATGATTTTTCGAAAAATTCAGTTCTGGACACCAAACTGAAAATGATTAAAAATTTAAATGGATCTTGAAATTTTTTGAGTCGATGAAAATTCAAAATTTAAAGTTTATTTAGCATCTACGTCCCATTTTCTATCGATTGGTACCAAATTTAATAAAATCGGATGTGTTAAACTTGAGATATGATTCTTCGAAAAATTCAGTTCTGGACACCAAACTGAAAATGCCTAAAAATTTAAATGGATCTTGAAATTTTTTGAGTCGATGAAAATTCAAAATTTAAAGTTTATTTAGCATCTACGTCCCATTTTCTATCGATTGGTACCAAATTTAATAAAATCGGATGTGTTAAACTTGAGATATGATTTTTCGAAAAATTCAGTTCTGGACACCAAACTGAAAATGATTAAAAATTTAAATGGATCTTGAAATTTTTTGAGTCGATGAAAATTCAAAATTTAAAGTTTATTTAGCATCTACGTCCCATTTTCTATCGATTGGTACCAAATTTAATAAAATCGGATGTGTTAAACTTGAGATATGATTCTTCGAAAAATTCAGTTCTGGACACCAAACTGAAAATGCCTAAAAATTTAAATGGATCTTGAAATTTTTTGAGTCGATGAAAATTCAAAATTTAAAGTTTATTTAGCATCTACGTCCCATTTTCTATCGATTGGTACCAAATTTAATAAAATCGGATGTGTTAAACTTGAGATATTATTCTTCGAAAAATTCAGTTCTGGACACCAAACTGAAAATGATTAAAAATTTAAATGGATCTTGAAATTTTTTGAGTCGATGAAAATTCAAAATTTAAAGTTTATTTAGCATCTACGTCCCATTTTCTATCGATTGGTACCAAATTTAATAAAATCGGATGTGTTAAACTTGAGATATGATTTTTCGAAAAATTCAGTTCTGGACACCAAACTGAAAATGCCTAAAAATTTAAATGGATCTCAAAATTTTTTGAGTCGATGAAAATTCAAAATTTAAAGTTTATTTAGCATCTACGTCCCATTTTCTATCGATTGGTACCAAATTTAATAAAATCGGATGTGTTAAACTTGAGATATGATTTTTCGAAAAATTCAGTTCTGGACACCAAACTGAAAATGATTAAAAATTTAAATGGATCTTGAAATTTTTTGAGTCGATGAAAATTCAAAATTTAAAGTTTATTTAGCATCTACGTCCCATTTTCTATCGATTGGTACCAAATTTAATAAAATCGGATGTGTTAAACTTGAGATATGATTCTTCGAAAAATTCAGTTCTGGACACCAAACTGAAAATGATTAAAAATTTAAATGAACCTACAAATTTTTTGAGTCGATGAAAATTCCAAATTTAAAGTTTATTTAGCATCTACGTCCCATTTTCTATCGATTGGTACTAAATTTAATAAAATCGGGTGTGTTAAACTTAAGATATGATTTTTCGAAAAATTCAGTTCTGGACACCAAACTGAAAATGCCTAAAAATTTAAATGAACCTAAAAATTTTCTGAGTGTATGAAAATTCAAAATTTAAAGTTTATTTAGCATCTACGTCCCATTTTCTATCGATTGGTACTAAATTTAATAAAATCGGGTGTGTTAAACTTAAGATATGATTTTTCGAAAAATTCAGTTCTGGACACCAAACTGAAAATGCCTAAAAATTTAAATGAACGTAAAAATTTTTTTAGTCGATGAAAATTCAAAATTTAAAGTTTATTTAGCATCTACGTCGCATTTTCTATCGATTGGTACTAAATTTAATAAAATCGGGTGTGTTAAACTTGAGATATGATTTTTCGAAAAATTCAGTTCTGGACACCAAACTGAAAATGCATAAAAATTTAAATGGATCTTAAAATTTTTTGAGTCGATGAAAATTCAAAATTTAAAGTTTATTTAGTATCTACGTCCCATTTTCTATCGATTGGTACTAAATTTAATAAAATCGGATGTGTTAAACTTAAGATATGATTTTTCGAAAAATTCAGTTCTGGACACCAAACTGAAAATGCCTAAAAATTTAAATGGATCTCAAAATTTTTTGAGTCGATGAAAATTCAAAATTTAAAGTTTATTTAGTATCTACGTCCCATTTTCTATCGATTGGTACTAAATTTAATAAAATCGGGTGTGTTAAACTTAAGATATGATTTTTCGAAAAATTCAGTTCTGGACACCAAACTGAAAATGCATAAAAATTTAAATGGATCTTAAAATTTTTTGAGTCGATGAAAATTCAAAATTTAAAGTTTATTTAGTATCTACGTCCCATTTTCTATCGATTGGTACTAAATTTAATAAAATCGGATGTGTTAAACTTAAGATATGATTCTTCGAAAAATTCAGTTCTGGACACCAAACTGAAAATGATTAAAAATTTAAATGGATCTTGAAATTTTTTGAGTCGATGAAAATTCAAAATTTAAAGTTTATTTAGCATCTACGTCCCATTTTCTATCGATTGGTACTAAATTTAATAAAATCGGATGTGTTAAACTTGAGATATGATTTTTCGAAAAATTCAGTTCTGGACACCAAACTGAAAATGCCTAAAAATTTAAATGGATCTCAAAATTTTTTGAGTCGATGAAAATTCAAAATTTAAAGTTTATTTAGCATCTACGTCCCATTTTCTATCGATTGGTACCAAATTTAATAAAATCGGATGTGTTAAACTTGAGATATGATTCTTCGAAAAATTCAGTTCTGGACACCAAACTGAAAATGATTAAAAATTTAAATGAACCTACAAATTTTTTGAGTCGATGAAAATTCCAAATTTAAAGTTTATTTAGCATCTACGTCCCATTTTCTATCGATTGGTACTAAATTTAATAAAATCGGGTGTGTTAAACTTAAGATATGATTTTTCGAAAAATTCAGTTCTGGACACCAAACTGAAAATGCCTAAAAATTTAAATGAACCTAAAAATTTTCTGAGTGTATGAAAATTCAAAATTTAAAGTTTATTTAGCATCTACGTCCCATTTTCTATCGATTGGTACTAAATTTAATAAAATCGGGTGTGTTAAACTTGAGATATGATTTTTCGAAAAATTCAGTTCTGGACACCAAACTGAAAATGCCTAAAAATTTAAATGAACCTAAAAATTTTCTGAGTGTATGAAAATTCAAAATTTAAAGTTTATTTAGTATCTACGTCCCATTTTCTATCGATTGGTACTAAATTTAATAAAATCGGATGTGTTAAACTTAAGATATGATTTTTCGAAAAATTCAGTTCTGGACACCAAACTGAAAATGCCTAAAAATTTAAATGAACGTAAAAATTTTTTTAGTCGATGAAAATTCAAAATTTAAAGTTTATTTAGCATCTACGTCGCATTTTCTATCGATTGGTACTAAATTTAATAAAATCGGGTGTGTTAAACTTGAGATATGATTTTTCGAAAAATTCAGTTCTGGACACCAAACTGAAAATGCATAAAAATTTAAATGGATCTTAAAATTTTTTGAGTCGATGAAAATTCAAAATTTAAAGTTTATTTAGTATCTACGTCCCATTTTCTATCGATTGGTACTAAATTTAATAAAATCGGATGTGTTAAACTTAAGATATGATTTTTCGAAAAATTCAGTTCTGGACACCAAACTGAAAATGCCTAAAAATTTAAATGGATCTCAAAATTTTTTGAGTCGATGAAAATTCAAAATTTAAAGTTTATTTAGCATCTACGTCCCATTTTCTATCGATTGGTACCAAATTTAATAAAATCGGATGTGTTAAACTTGAGATATGATTTTTCGAAAAATTCAGTTCTGGACACCAAACTGAAAATGCCTAAAAATTTAAATGCATCTCAAAATTTTTTGAGTCGATGAAAATTCAAAATTTAAAGTTTATTTAGCATCTACGTCCCATTTTCTATCGATTGGTACCAAATTTAATAAAATCGGATGTGTTAAACTTGAGATATGATTTTTCGAAAAATTCAGTTCTGGACACCAAACTGAAAATGATTAAAAATTTAAATGGATCTTGAAATTTTTTGAGTCGATGAAAATTCAAAATTTAAAGTTTATTTAGCATCTACGTCCCATTTTCTATCGATTGGTACCAAATTTAATAAAATCGGATGTGTTAAACTTGAGATATGATTTTTCGAAAAATTCAGTTCTGGACACCAAACTGAAAATGATTAAAAATTTAAATGGATCTTGAAATTTTTTGAGTCGATGAAAATTCAAAATTTAAAGTTTATTTAGCATCTACGTCCCATTTTCTATCGATTGGTACCAAATTTAATAAAATCGGATGTGTTAAACTTGAGATATGATTTTTCGAAAAATTCAGTTCTGGACACCAAACTGAAAATGATTAAAAATTTAAATGGATCTTGAAATTTTTTGAGTCGATGAAAATTCAAAATTTAAAGTTTATTTAGCATCTACGTCCCATTTTCTATCGATTGGTACCAAATTTAATAAAATCGGATGTGTTAAACTTGAGATATGATTTTTCGAAAAATTCAGTTCTGGACACCAAACTGAAAATGATTAAAAATTTAAATGGATCTTGAAATTTTTTGAGTCGATGAAAATTCAAAATTTAAAGTTTATTTAGCATCTACGTCCCATTTTCTATCGATTGGTACCAAATTTAATAAAATCGGATGTGTTAAACTTGAGATATGATTCTTCGAAAAATTCAGTTCTGGACACCAAACTGAAAATGATTAAAAATTTAAATGAACCTACAAATTTTTTGAGTCGATGAAAATTCCAAATTTAAAGTTTATTTAGCATCTACGTCCCATTTTCTATCGATTGGTACTAAATTTAATAAAATCGGGTGTGTTAAACTTAAGATATGATTTTTCGAAAAATTCAGTTCTGGACACCAAACTGAAAATGCCTAAAAATTTAAATGAACCTAAAAATTTTCTGAGTGTATGAAAATTCAAAATTTAAAGTTTATTTAGCATCTACGTCCCATTTTCTATCGATTGGTACTAAATTTAATAAAATCGGGTGTGTTAAACTTGAGATATGATTTTTCGAAAAATTCAGTTCTGGACACCAAACTGAAAATGCCTAAAAATTTAAATGGATCTCAAAATTTTTTGAGTCGATGAAAATTCAAAATTTAAAGTTTATTTAGCATCTACGTCCCATTTTCTATCGATTGGTACCAAATTTAATAAAATCGGATGTGTTAAACTTGAGATATGATTTTTCGAAAAATTCAGTTCTGGACACCAAACTGAAAATGATTAAAAATTTAAATGGATCTTGAAATTTTTTGAGTCGATGAAAATTCAAAATTTAAAGTTTATTTAGCATCTACGTCCCATTTTCTATCGATTGGTACCAAATTTAATAAAATCGGATGTGTTAAACTTGAGATATGATTCTTCGAAAAATTCAGTTCTGGACACCAAACTGAAAATGATTAAAAATTTAAATGAACCTACAAATTTTTTGAGTCGATGAAAATTCCAAATTTAAAGTTTATTTAGCATCTACGTCCCATTTTCTATCGATTGATACTAAATTTAATAAAATCGGGTGTGTTAAACTTAAGATATGATTTTTCGAAAAATTCAGTTCTGGACACCAAACTGAAAATGCCTAAAAATTTAAATGAACGTAAAAATTTTTTTAGTCGATGAAAATTCAAAATTTAAAGTTTATTTAGCATCTACGTCGCATTTTCTATCGATTGGTACTAAATTTAATAAAATCGGGTGTGTTAAACTTGAGATATGATTTTTCGAAAAATTCAGTTCTGGACACCAAACTGAAAATGCATAAAAATTTAAATGGATCTTAAAATTTTTTGAGTCGATGAAAATTCAAAATTTAAAGTTTATTTAGTATCTACGTCCCATTTTCTATCGATTGGTACTAAATTTAATAAAATCGGGTGTGTTAAACTTAAGATATGATTTTTCGAAAAATTCAGTTCTGGACACCAAACTGAAAATGCCTAAAAATTTAAATGGATCTTAAAATTTTTTGAGTCGATGAAAATTCCAAATTTAAAGTTTATTTAGCATCTACGTCCCATTTTCTATCGATTGGTACTAAATTTAATAAAATCGGGTGTGTTAAACTTAAGATATGATTTTTCGAAAAATTCAGTTCTGGACACCAAACTGAAAATGCCTAAAAATTTAAATGGATCTTAAAATCTTTTGAGTCGGTGAAAATTCAAAATTTAAAGTTTATTTAGCATCTACGTCCCATTTTCTATCGATTGGTACTAAATTTAATAAAATCGGGTGTGTTAAACTTAAGATATGATTTTTCGAAAAATTCAGTTCTGGACACCAAACTGAAAATGCCTAAAAATTTAAATGGATCTTAAAATCTTTTGAGTCGATGAAAATTCAAAATTTAAAGTTTATTTAGCATCTACGTCCCATTTTCTATCGATTGGTACTAAATTTAATAAAATCGGGTGTGTTAAACTTAAGATATGATTTTTCGAAAAATTCAGTTCTGGACACCAAACTGAAAATGCCTAAAAATTTAAATGAACCTACAAATTTTCTGAGTGTATGAAAATTCAAAATTTAAAGTTTATTTAGCATCTACGTCCCATTTTCTATCGATTGGTACTAAATTTAATAAAATCGGGTGTGTTAAACTTAAGATATGATTTTTCGAAAAATTCAGTTCTGGACACCAAACTGAAAATGCCTAAAAATTTAAATGGATCTTAAAATCTTTTGAGTCGGTGAAAATTCAAAATTTAAAGTTTATTTAGCATCTACGTCCCATTTTCTATCGATTGGTACTAAATTTAATAAAATCGGGTGTGTTAAACTTAAGATATGATTTTTCGAAAAATTCAGTTCTGGACACCAAACTGAAAATGCCTAAAAATTTAAATGGATCTTAAAATCTTTTGAGTCGGTGAAAATTCAAAATTTAAAGTTTATTTAGCATCTACGTCCCATTTTCTATCGATTGGTACTAAATTTAATAAAATCGGGTGTGTTAAACTTAAGATATGATTTTTCGAAAAATTCAGTTCTGGACACCAAACTGAAAATGCCTAAAAATTTAAATGAACCTACAAATTTTCTGAGTGTATGAAAATTCAAAATTTAAAGTTTATTTAGCATCTACGTCCCATTTTCTATCGATTGGTACTAAATTTAATAAAATCGGGTGTGTTAAACTTAAGATATGATCTTTCGAAAAATTCAGTTCTGGACACCAAACTGAAAATGCCTAAAAATTTAAATGGATCTTAAAATCTTTTGAGTCGGTGAAAATTCAAAATTTAAAGTTTATTTAGCATCTACGTCCCATTTTCTATCGATTGGTACTAAATTTAATAAAATCGGGTGTGTTAAACTTAAGATATGATTTTTCGAAAAATTCAGTTCTGGACACCAAACTGAAAATGCCTAAAAATTTAAATGGATCTTAAAATCTTTTGAGTCGGTGAAAATTCAAAATTTAAAGTTTATTTAGCATCTACGTCCCATTTTCTATCGATTGGTACTAAATTTAATAAAATCGGGTGTGTTAAACTTAAGATATGATTTTTCGAAAAATTCAGTTCTGGACACCAAACTGAAAATGCCTAAAAATTTAAATGAACCTACAAATTTTCTGAGTGTATGAAAATTCAAAATTTAAAGTTTATTTAGCATCTACGTCCCATTTTCTATCGATTGGTACTAAATTTAATAAAATCGGGTGTGTTAAACTTAAGATATGATCTTTCGAAAAATTCAGTTCTGGACACCAAACTGAAAATGCCTAAAAATTTAAATGGATCTTAAAATCTTTTGAGTCGGTGAAAATTCAAAATTTAAAGTTTATTTAGCATCTACGTCCCATTTTCTATCGATTGGTACTAAATTTAATAAAATCGGGTGTGTTAAACTTAAGATATGATTTTTCGAAAAATTCAGTTCTGGACACCAAACTGAAAATGCCTAAAAATTTAAATGGATCTTAAAATTTTTTGAGTCGATGAAAATTCAAAATTTAAAGTTTATTTAGCATCTACGTCCCATTTTCTATCGATTGGTACTAAATTTAATAAAATCGGGTGTGTTAAACTTGAGATATGATTTTTCGAAAAATTCAGTTCTGGACACCAAACTGAAAATGCCTAAAAATTTAAATGGATCTTAAAATTTTTTGAGTCGATGAAAATTCAAAATTTAAAGTTTATTTAGCATCTACGTCCCATTTTCTATCGATTGGTACTAAATTTAATAAAATCGGGTGTGTTAAACTTAAGATATGATCTTTCGAAAAATTCAGTTCTGGACACCAAACTGAAAATGCCTAAAAATTTAAATGGATCTTAAAATCTTTTGAGTCGGTGAAAATTCAAAATTTAAAGTTTATTTAGCATCTACGTCCCATTTTCTATCGATTGGTACTAAATTTAATAAAATCGGGTGTGTTAAACTTAAGATATGATTTTTCGAAAAATTCAGTTCTGGACACCAAACTGAAAATGCCTAAAAATTTAAATGGATCTTAAAATCTTTTGAGTCGATGAAAATTCAAAATTTAAAGTTTATTTAGCATCTACGTCCCATTTTCTATCGATTGGTACTAAATTTAATAAAATCGGGTGTGTTAAACTTAAGATATGATTTTTCGAAAAATTCAGTTCTGGACACCAAACTGAAAATGCCTAAAAATTTAAATGAACCTACAAATTTTCTGAGTGTATGAAAATTCAAAATTTAAAGTTTATTTAGCATCTACGTCCCATTTTCTATCGATTGGTACTAAATTTAATAAAATCGGGTGTGTTAAACTTAAGATATGATTTTTCGAAAAATTCAGTTCTGGACACCAAACTGAAAATGCCTAAAAATTTAAATGGATCTTAAAATCTTTTGAGTCGGTGAAAATTCAAAATTTAAAGTTTATTTAGCATCTACGTCCCATTTTCTATCGATTGGTACTAAATTTAATAAAATCGGGTGTGTTAAACTTAAGATATGATTTTTCGAAAAATTCAGTTCTGGACACCAAACTGAAAATGCCTAAAAATTTAAATGGATCTTAAAATCTTTTGAGTCGGTGAAAATTCAAAATTTAAAGTTTATTTAGCATCTACGTCCCATTTTCTATCGATTGGTACTAAATTTAATAAAATCGGGTGTGTTAAACTTAAGATATGATTTTTCGAAAAATTCAGTTCTGGACACCAAACTGAAAATGCCTAAAAATTTAAATGAACCTACAAATTTTCTGAGTGTATGAAAATTCAAAATTTAAAGTTTATTTAGCATCTACGTCCCATTTTCTATCGATTGGTACTAAATTTAATAAAATCGGGTGTGTTAAACTTAAGATATGATTTTTCGAAAAATTCAGTTCTGGACACCAAACTGAAAATGCCTAAAAATTTAAATGGATCTTAAAATTTTTTGAGTCGATTAAAATTCAAAATTTAAAGTTTATTTAGTATCTACGTCCCATTTTCTATCGATTGGTACTAAATTTAATAAAATCGGGTGTGTTAAACTTAAGATATGATTTTTCGAAAAATTCAGTTCTGGACACCAAACTGAAAATGCCTAAAAATTTAAATGGATCTTAAAATTTTTTGAGTCGATTAAAATGCAAAATTTAAAGTTTATTTAGTATCTACGTCCCATTTTCTATCGATTGGTACTAAATTTAATAAAATCGGGTGTGTTAAACTTAAGATATGATTTTTCGAAAAATTCAGTTCTGGACACCAAACTGAAAATGCCTAAAAATTTAAATGAACCTACAAATTTTCAAAATCGGGTGTGTTAAACTTAAGATATGATTTTTCGAAAAATTCAGTTCTGGACACCAAACTGAAAATGCCTAAAAATTTAAATGGATCTTAAAATCTTTTGAGTCGGTGAAAATTCAAAATTTAAAGTTTATTTAGCATCTACGTCCCATTTTCTATCGATTGGTACTAAATTTAATAAAATCGGGTGTGTTAAACTTAAGATATGATTTTTCGAAAAATTCAGTTCTGGACACCAAACTGAAAATGCCTAAAAATTTAAATGGATCTTAAAATTTTTTGAGTCGATTAAAATTCAAAATTTAAAGTTTATTTAGTATCTACGTCCCATTTTCTATCGATTGGTACTAAATTTAATAAAATCGGGTGTGTTAAACTTAAGATATGATTTTTCGAAAAATTCAGTTCTGGACACCAAACTGAAAATGCCTAAAAATTTAAATGGATCTTAAAATTTTTTGAGTCGATTAAAATTCAAAATTTAAAGTTTATTTAGTATCTACGTCCCATTTTCTATCGATTGGTACTAAATTTAATAAAATCGGGTGTGTTAAACTTAAGATATGATTTTTCGAAAAATTCAGTTCTGGACACCAAACTGAAAATGCCTAAAAATTTAAATGGATCTTAAAATCTTTTGAGTCGGTGAAAATTCAAAATTTAAAGTTTATTTAGCATCTACGTCCCATTTTCTATCGATTGGTACTAAATTTAATAAAATCGGGTGTGTTAAACTTAAGATATGATCTTTCGAAAAATTCAGTTCTGGACACCAAACTGAAAATGCCTAAAAATTTAAATGGATCTTAAAATCTTTTGAGTCGGTGAAAATTCAAAATTTAAAGTTTATTTAGCATCTACGTCCCATTTTCTATCGATTGGTACTAAATTTAATAAAATCGGGTGTGTTAAACTTAAGATATGATTTTTCGAAAAATTCAGTTCTGGACACCAAACTGAAAATGCCTAAAAATTTAAATGGATCTTAAAATTTTTTGAGTCGATGAAAATTCAAAATTTAAAGTTTATTTAGCATCTACGTCCCATTTTCTATCGATTGGTACTAAATTTAATAAAATCGGGTGTGTTAAACTTGAGATATGATTTTTCGAAAAATTCAGTTCTGGACACCAAACTGAAAATGCCTAAAAATTTAAATGGATCTTAAAATTTTTTGAGTCGATGAAAATTCAAAATTTAAAGTTTATTTAGCATCTACGTCCCATTTTCTATCGATTGGTACTAAATTTAATAAAATCGGGTGTGTTAAACTTAAGATATGATCTTTCGAAAAATTCAGTTCTGGACACCAAACTGAAAATGCCTAAAAATTTAAATGGATCTTAAAATCTTTTGAGTCGGTGAAAATTCAAAATTTAAAGTTTATTTAGCATCTACGTCCCATTTTCTATCGATTGGTACTAAATTTAATAAAATCGGGTGTGTTAAACTTAAGATATGATTTTTCGAAAAATTCAGTTCTGGACACCAAACTGAAAATGCCTAAAAATTTAAATGGATCTTAAAATCTTTTGAGTCGGTGAAAATTCAAAATTTAAAGTTTATTTAGCATCTACGTCCCATTTTCTATCGATTGGTACTAAATTTAATAAAATCGGGTGTGTTAAACTTAAGATATGATTTTTCGAAAAATTCAGTTCTGGACACCAAACTGAAAATGCCTAAAAATTTAAATGGATCTTAAAATCTTTTGAGTCGGTGAAAATTCAAAATTTAAAGTTTATTTAGCATCTACGTCCCATTTTCTATCGATTGGTACTAAATTTAATAAAATCGGGTGTGTTAAACTTAAGATATGATTTTTCGAAAAATTCAGTTCTGGACACCAAACTGAAAATGCCTAAAAATTTAAATGGATCTTAAAATCTTTTGAGTCGGTGAAAATTCAAAATTTAAAGTTTATTTAGCATCTACGTCCCATTTTCTATCGATTGGTACTAAATTTAATAAAATCGGGTGTGTTAAACTTAAGATATGATTTTTCGAAAAATTCAGTTCTGGACACCAAACTGAAAATGCCTAAAAATTTAAATGGATCTTAAAATTTTTTGAGTCGATTAAAATTCAAAATTTAAAGTTTATTTAGTATCTACGTCCCATTTTCTATCGATTGGTACTAAATTTAATAAAATCGGGTGTGTTAAACTTAAGATATGATTTTTCGAAAAATTCAGTTCTGGACACCAAACTGAAAATGCCTAAAAATTTAAATGGATCTTAAAATTTTTTGAGTCGATGAAAATTCAAAATTTAAAGTTTATTTAGCATCTACGTCCCATTTTCTATCGATTGGTACTAAATTTAATAAAATCGGGTGTGTTAAACTTGAGATATGATTTTTCGAAAAATTCAGTTCTGGACACCAAACTGAAAATGCCTAAAAATTTAAATGGATCTTAAAATTTTTTGAGTCGATGAAAATTCAAAATTTAAAGTTTATTTAGCATCTACGTCCCATTTTCTATCGATTGGTACTAAATTTAATAAAATCGGGTGTGTTAAACTTAAGATATGATCTTTCGAAAAATTCAGTTCTGGACACCAAACTGAAAATGCCTAAAAATTTAAATGGATCTTAAAATCTTTTGAGTCGGTGAAAATTCAAAATTTAAAGTTTATTTAGCATCTACGTCCCATTTTCTATCGATTGGTACTAAATTTAATAAAATCGGGTGTGTTAAACTTAAGATATGATTTTTCGAAAAATTCAGTTCTGGACACCAAACTGAAAATGCCTAAAAATTTAAATGGATCTTAAAATCTTTTGAGTCGGTGAAAATTCAAAATTTAAAGTTTATTTAGCATCTACGTCCCATTTTCTATCGATTGGTACTAAATTTAATAAAATCGGGTGTGTTAAACTTAAGATATGATCTTTCGAAAAATTCAGTTCTGGACACCAAACTGAAAATGCCTAAAAATTTAAATGGATCTTAAAATCTTTTGAGTCGGTGAAAATTCAAAATTTAAAGTTTATTTAGCATCTACGTCCCATTTTCTATCGATTGGTACTAAATTTAATAAAATCGGGTGTGTTAAACTTAAGATATGATTTTTCGAAAAATTCAGTTCTGGACACCAAACTGAAAATGCCTAAAAATTTAAATGGATCTTAAAATTTTTTGAGTCGATTAAAATTCAAAATTTAAAGTTTATTTAGTATCTACGTCCCATTTTCTATCGATTGGTACTAAATTTAATAAAATCGGGTGTGTTAAACTTAAGATATGATTTTTCGAAAAATTCAGTTCTGGACACCAAACTGAAAATGCCTAAAAATTTAAATGGATCTTAAAATTTTTTGAGTCGATGAAAATTCAAAATTTAAAGTTTATTTAGCATCTACGTCCCATTTTCTATCGATTGGTACTAAATTTAATAAAATCGGGTGTGTTAAACTTGAGATATGATTTTTCGAAAAATTCAGTTCTGGACACCAAACTGAAAATGCCTAAAAATTTAAATGGATCTTAAAATCTTTTGAGTCGGTGAAAATTCAAAATTTAAAGTTTATTTAGCATCTACGTCCCATTTTCTATCGATTGGTACTAAATTTAATAAAATCGGGTGTGTTAAACTTGAGATATGATTTTTCGAAAAATTCAGTTCTGGACACCAAACTGAAAATGCCTAAAAATTTAAATGGATCTTAAAATTTTTTGAGTCGATGAAAATTCAAAATTTAAAGTTTATTTAGCATCTACGTCCCATTTTCTATCGATTGGTACTAAATTTAATAAAATCGGGTGTGTTAAACTTAAGATATGATCTTTCGAAAAATTCAGTTCTGGACACCAAACTGAAAATGCCTAAAAATTTAAATGGATCTTAAAATCTTTTGAGTCGGTGAAAATTCAAAATTTAAAGTTTATTTAGCATCTACGTCCCATTTTCTATCGATTGGTACTAAATTTAATAAAATCGGGTGTGTTAAACTTAAGATATGATTTTTCGAAAAATTCAGTTCTGGACACCAAACTGAAAATGCCTAAAAATTTAAATGAACCTACAAATTTTCTGAGTGTATGAAAATTCAAAATTTAAAGTTTATTTAGCATCTACGTCCCATTTTCTATCGATTGGTACTAAATTTAATAAAATCGGGTGTGTTAAACTTAAGATATGATTTTTCGAAAAATTCAGTTCTGGACACCAAACTGAAAATGCCTAAAAATTTAAATGGATCTTAAAATCTTTTGAGTCGGTGAAAATTCAAAATTTAAAGTTTATTTAGCATCTACGTCCCATTTTCTATCGATTGGTACTAAATTTAATAAAATCGGGTGTGTTAAACTTAAGATATGATCTTTCGAAAAATTCAGTTCTGGACACCAAACTGAAAATGCCTAAAAATTTAAATGGATCTTAAAATCTTTTGAGTCGGTGAAAATTCAAAATTTAAAGTTTATTTAGCATCTACGTCCCATTTTCTATCGATTGGTACTAAATTTAATAAAATCGGGTGTGTTAAACTTAAGATATGATTTTTCGAAAAATTCAGTTCTGGACACCAAACTGAAAATGCCTAAAAATTTAAATGGATCTTAAAATTTTTTGAGTCGATTAAAATTCAAAATTTAAAGTTTATTTAGTATCTACGTCCCATTTTCTATCGATTGGTACTAAATTTAATAAAATCGGGTGTGTTAAACTTAAGATATGATTTTTCGAAAAATTCAGTTCTGGACACCAAACTGAAAATGCCTAAAAATTTAAATGGATCTTAAAATTTTTTGAGTCGATGAAAATTCAAAATTTAAAGTTTATTTAGCATCTACGTCCCATTTTCTATCGATTGGTACTAAATTTAATAAAATCGGGTGTGTTAAACTTGAGATATGATTTTTCGAAAAATTCAGTTCTGGACACCAAACTGAAAATGCATAAAAATTTAAATGGATCTTAAAATTTTTTGAGTCGATGAAAATTCAAAATTTAAAGTTTATTTAGTATCTACGTCCCATTTTCTATCGATTGGTACTAAATTTAATAAAATCGGGTGTGTTAAACTTAAGATATGATTTTTCGAAAAATTCAGTTCTGGACACCAAACTGAAAATGCCTAAAAATTTAAATGGATCTTAAAATCTTTTGAGTCGGTGAAAATTCAAAATTTAAAGTTTATTTAGCATCTACGTCCCATTTTCTATCGATTGGTACTAAATTTAATAAAATCGGGTGTGTTAAACTTAAGATATGATTTTTCGAAAAATTCAGTTCTGGACACCAAACTGAAAATGCCTAAAAATTTAAATGGATCTTAAAATTTTTTGAGTCGATTAAAATTCAAAATTTAAAGTTTATTTAGCATCTACGTCCCATTTTCTATCGATTGGTACTAAATTTAATAAAATCGGGTGTGTTAAACTTGAGATATGATTTTTCGAAAAATTCAGTTCTGGACACCAAACTGAAAATGCATAAAAATTTAAATGGATCTTAAAATTTTTTGAGTCGATGAAAATTCAAAATTTAAAGTTTATTTAGTATCTACGTCCCATTTTCTATCGATTGGTACTAAATTTAATAAAATCGGGTGTGTTAAACTTAAGATATGATTTTTCGAAAAATTCAGTTCTGGACACCAAACTGAAAATGCCTAAAAATTTAAATGGATCTTAAAATCTTTTGAGTCGGTGAAAATTCAAAATTTAAAGTTTATTTAGCATCTACGTCCCATTTTCTATCGATTGGTACTAAATTTAATAAAATCGGGTGTGTTAAACTTAAGATATGATTTTTCGAAAAATTCAGTTCTGGACACCAAACTGAAAATGCCTAAAAATTTAAATGGATCTTAAAATCTTTTGAGTCGGTGAAAATTCAAAATTTAAAGTTTATTTAGTATCTACGTCCCATTTTCTATCGATTGGTACTAAATTTAATAAAATCGGGTGTGTTAAACTTAAGATATGGTTTTTCGAAAAATTCAGTTCTGGACACCAAACTGAAAATGCCTAAAAATTTAAATGAACCTACAAATTTTTTGAGTCGATGAAAATTCCAAATTTAAAGTTTATTTAGCATCTACGTCCCATTTTCTATCGATTGGTACTAAATTTAATAAAATCGGGTGTGTTAAACTTAAGATATGATTTTTCGAAAAATTCAGTTCTGGACACCAAACTGAAAATGCCTAAAAATTTAAATGGATCTTAAAATCTTTTGAGTCGGTGAAAATTCAAAATTTAAAGTTTATTTAGTATCTACGTCCCATTTTCTATCGATTGGTACTAAATTTAATAAAATCGGGTGTGTTAAACTTAAAGACAGGGTGCCAGTTATTTTTACCCCATATGGATTTAATTGTGAAAAATTCATCTTTCTACCGACATTCTAGTATATTCCATGCGAAATCCCGACGAAAAAAAACAATTTTGTAGTTCCGTCCGGAAGATGAAAAAAATTATTTTCAAATTCCCGCCGTACGCTCACGTACGCTTTTTGGCGGGAAGCACAACAATTTGAATTTTTTACATTTTTTTTCAAAACTGTTATTTTTTAATTTTTTTAGTGGAAAATGTTTCTTTTCAGTAGAATAACATAAGTAAAGTATGGTGCGATCAGTTTCAAACAATTTTGAGGCAAATTTTATTGAAATACCCGAAAAATAAGAAAAATTCAAAAAAATTCAAAAAACTCAAAAACAAACAAAAATTGTTAAAAAACGATAATGACATTTTTAGAAATCTAAAATGATATGTCAAACTGATCAATTTTTCGGAAAACTGATTTTTTGGGTCGCTGATGAATTGTGTCCATGAAATCTGTAAATGTTTCATTTGTTTCAAAAAAAAATAAACTACAATACCTGTGAAATAATAATTTATTTGCGAAACGTACGTATATTTAATCTGCTTTCAAAATTATAACGAAATTTTCATTTTTTAATGAAAATTGGGAAAATCAACGTTTTTCCCGCATTTTATGAGGAATCCCGGTTAGTTCCTGTAAGAAAAATTAATTTGACACTTATTAAAAATAAGTAATGACTTTCAGCAAAAAAAAAGGCTGAAAATCGGACAAAAACGAAAGAAATTTGAAAAAAACACACAAAAAATTCAAAAATTCAAATTACCGCGCACACACATGACTGCTGTTCATTGGAGCGCACATGAAAATTCAAAACACGCGGTAATTTAAAATCTTATCGCCGCAGCGGCGAAATTTTTAACTGGCACCCTGTCTTTAAGATATGATTTTTCGAAAAATTCAGTTCTGGACACCAAACTGAAAATGCCTAAAAATTTAAATGGATCTTAAAATTTTTTGAGTCGATTAAAATTCAAAATTTAAAGTTTATTTAGTATCTACGTCCCATTTTCTATCGATTGGTACTAAATTTAATAAAATCGGGTGTGTTAAACTTAAGATATGATTTTTCGAAAAATTCAGTTCTGGACACCAAACTGAAAATGCCTAAAAATTTAAATGAACCTAAAAATTTTCTGAGTGTATGAAAATTCAAAATTTAAAGTTTATTTAGCATCTACGTCCCATTTTCTATCGATTGGTACTAAATTTAATAAAATCGGGTGTGTTAAACTTAAGATATGATTTTTCGAAAAATTCAGTTCTGGACACCAAACTGAAAATGCCTAAAAATTTAAATGGATCTTAAAATTTTTTGAGTCGATTAAAATTCAAAATTTAAAGTTTATTTAGTATCTACGTCCCATTTTCTATCGATTGGTACTAAATTTAATAAAATCGGGTGTGTTAAACTTAAGATATGATTTTTCGAAAAATTCAGTTCTGGACACCAAACTGAAAATGCATAAAAATTTAAATGGATCTTAAAATTTTTTGAGTCGATTAAAATTCAAAATTTAAAGTTTATTTAGTATCTACGTCCCATTTTCTATCGATTGGTACTAAATTTAATAAAATCGGGTGTGTTAAACTTAAGATATGATTTTTCGAAAAATTCAGTTCTGGACACCAAACTGAAAATGCCTAAAAATTTAAATGAACCTAAAAATTTTCTGAGTGTATGAAAATTCAAAATTTAAAGTTTATTTAGCATCTACGTCCCATTTTCTATCGATTGGTACTAAATTTAATAAAATCGGGTGTGTTAAACTTAAGATATGATTTTTCGAAAAATTCAGTTCTGGACACCAAACTGAAAATGCCTAAAAATTTAAATGGATCTTAAAATTTTTTGAGTCGATTAAAATTCAAAATTTAAAGTTTATTTAGTATCTACGTCCCATTTTCTATCGATTGGTACTAAATTTAATAAAATCGGGTGTGTTAAACTTAAGATATGATTTTTCGAAAAATTCAGTTCTGGACACCAAACTGAAAATGCATAAAAATTTAAATGGATCTTAAAATTTTTTGAGTCGATGAAAATTCAAAATTTAAAGTTTATTTAGTATCTACGTCCCATTTTCTATCGATTGGTACTAAATTTAATAAAATCGGGTGTGTTAAACTTAAGATATGATTTTTCGAAAAATTCAGTTCTGGACACCAAACTGAAAATGCCTAAAAATTTAAATGGATCTTAAAATTTTCACTCTTCGACGATTCTAATGATACTAATATTTCCTATGTAAATGTTTTTGCTCAAAAATTTAAAATCTTTTGCTCATTTTCAGACATTTTAACTTAAAATATGTGTAGCTTTAAAAAAGATTTCTTCATTATGAAAAAAACTGTAAAACAAATTTCCCATGCCGGGAATCGAACCCGGGCCGCGTGGGTGAAAACCACGAATCCTACTCAGACAATGGGGGAACTAGTTATTGGGTGAGTTCTCAACTAGTTTTTCGGTCAGTCTCGACTAGTCGCTCGACTCTGGCAGGGCTAGTCGAGACTCCCGAGAGGCTAGTCGAAACTCCCGAGGAACTAGTCAAAACTCTCGAGAGGCTAGTCGAAAATTGGTCGGCGGCAAATAAATTTTTCGCAGCCACCACGGGATAGAAATTTCACGTGGCGGCGGCGTAGTGTGGGTGGTGTTAAGCGATGGCAGCGAGAAACCCTTCCTGGAACCGAACCTGCGACGACTTGACCTCCTGCTTGCTTGACGAGACGTTGAACCATTTGACTATACCTGAACATGTGGTGGAAGGGGGAAAGTGCGTTGATATGTGCGCTAGCGCCAGAGTTAGGAGGAGTACATGTAGGAGAACTTGGATAATCATTACTATTGTTCTAGGAAAAGGATAGGGCTCAAATTTCGAGAACTGATAGATTGAAACATGATTGCTAATAATAGTAATTTTAAAATGATTTTCATTTTTTGCAAGGTGAAAAATCATTTGTCTCTGATCAGTGTGTAAATCACTCAATCCAAAACTGAAATTTGATAGTCGCAAATAAGATAACTTTAATATTTGCGATTAAAAAATATATAGTACTTGAGCATATTAAAAATCAGAAGGGAGAGTGACTAAATTGTTTCTGGCTTTTTAAATGAAGCATAGCTCATTTGAAAGATAATTTTACGCTGATAAAGGAACTGCTTTCAAAAAGTGCTAAGAACTCCGAGAATTAATTTTCGAGCTCAAAATCGGAAAAATATAGAAAAATGAACTTTGAAAAGCTGTAAGTTGTCTCAAACTCAATATCGCTTGGTAAATCTTTTGTAATAAATCATTCTTTCTTGATGCGCCAAATTTCAGTGAATTTGGTTTTTAAATTTTAAACGTAACTTCTAGGTTTACAAAAAGGGCATTTTCAAAAAATGTTAACTTTATTTGCTCAAATTTGGCACATAGACTAAAACTGGTTTCCATATGATAGTTTTGTTTTAAAGTTTTGAGTAAGGTACAGCTCAATACAGTTCGAGTGTTTTCTTAAGCTTCTACAGGGTGTTAAATAAATACAGCAGGAAGAATATCGAAGATCCTGTGGTACAACGAAAAATTATTTTTCTTATGAGAATTTCATTAATTTCAAAGTTTAATGTGATTAGGGTGTTTTTTAGATAAATGGTGAAGGAAAAACCAGACCAAACATCAAGAACGCGTGCTCGCCGCTCGCGAGTTTATGCGAGTTCATATTGGTAGCTTCACATCTTTTAGTTCTGATCCAAAAACTAATCAGAAACGTTTTAATTATATTTTTAAAACTTTTTGGAGCTTATGAACATGTAGTAATAATTTTAAGGGAACTTTGATCTTCCTTCAATACATGATTTTGGACCTCGTATGAAAAACTAAGATTCACTTTTTTTGTTGGAAAAACAGTCAAAATAGAAAATAATCTAGAATCGTTATATTTATTTTATCGTTCTCCCTTAACTACATTCCATACTGAAAAATTAGGATTCTAGATTAAGATTAGCTCATTTTATGCAAAAAAATTTTAATTTTTGATGGAACCAAAATTTACAAAAGAAAAAGTAGGTCCCCAAAACTGTGCCTGTGAAAGAATTGTTTCTAATTTTACAAACTTTTAAGTTTAACATATGTTTGAAGTGAGAATCGAACTTTCATTCGACCAATTTTCAGCTTTTAATGAAAATTGGGTGGTCAATGTAGGAAACTTCTCAATAAATTGTATACAAATATATTTGTATTAAATTTATTCGGAGTTTCAAAGAGTTTCGTCTCATAGTTTTAAAAATATCTGTGTCTGAAGCTGCTGCAGTATTTATTGAACACCATGTACAGAAGCGGTCAAAAAGAAATACACCTTCAGTATTTCTGACATAGCTCGGCCCATAGTTGGAATTTTTTAATGAAATTTGGATATGATATGCAGTACATGATTGGAATCCAAATTCTAAAATACCATACAAATTTTGCATACCAGAGCACAGTTTTGATATTTTTTGCGATTTTTCTGGCTTTCAGACAGGGACAGTAACAAATGTTTTTCGAAGTTATGATAGAGTTTTCATGTAAAACCATCTTTTTTAGCTTTATTAAAGGTCTGACTGTATTTTCAGCTCTACTGTAGAAGCAAACCGATTCCAAACGCGCTCTACTGACAAACCTCGATGTTTGCGAAAACAGTGGTGCGCGTTTGGAATCGAATTGAACGAACAGTAAATAAATGCAAAGAAAGTATTCAGAAAAACTTTATCGATGAAAGTTTGAGAGTGAGTCGGTGACAGCGGTTGATCATAGTCCAATAGTAATACAATTTTGTAAAAACTCCGACACATGTTTCTTTTTGACCGCTACTGAAATTTCATCAAATCCGTAAGCGAAAGTTATAAGCTATAACTTTTCCCATTCTCAATATTGTTGCGGCAAATTTTCGGAAATCTATACTGGTTCTATTCTCAATCAAAGTATAAAATTTCAGTTTCTTTCATTAAGATTTTTGAAGAACAAATTAGAAGGGGGAGTGTCTGAATCTTTTCTCTCAAACTCAATATCGCTGGGAAAAACTTTTAGGTATTCACAAATAAACCATTCCTTCTTGATGTGCCAAATCTCAGCGAATTGGTTTAAAAATGTTAAACTTAACTTTAGGCTTAAAAAACTGCATTTTCAAGACACTTCCCTTTTGAATCCAAAAATCGTTGTCTCGATGTTTGGCCTGTCGAAATTTGAACTCTAATGAGATGTAACTTGGTTCAAAACCAATATTTCTTGTTGAAAAATTCAGAAATACATACTGGTTCCATTCTTAACCAATTCGGCAAATTTGAGGTAATTTCAGAGAGATTTTTTTATAAGGGTTTTTTGTGAAACAGTCATGCAAGAGCTAAGAAATTATTTTTGGAAAAACGTAATGAAAGGTTCTCAAATTTTGCGCAACGCTTAAGAATGTTACCAGGACGTATTTCTGGGATTTTCATCCAGAAATGTTGAGGATGTGCCAAGGTATCGCTCAAATTTGACATATTACAGACTTTGAGATACTATTACTTTCTAGTGCACATTAGAACCTAAAACGTTAGTTTCTTAGTTCTCAGGTGTGATGTAAAACTGACGGAGTTCAACCCCTTCTCCTTACCAGAATTGTATTAAGCTTTATAAGGATGACGGTCTAGAAAGGATATTTTATTTAGCGACGATGTCTGAAATTAAACATCGGTGTCGTAGACCGAATATCAGAGGAAAAGACTTGTAACTTTACAGATAAGTAACACACACATCAATGAACATAATAACAACTAACCAACCCCAATATGTGTCCCCGCGTTGCGTGGGTGCACCCGCTTTTTGCTGAAAACTTAGCCCAGCATAACTCAGCTCAAAATGAGAACTATAAAGCAATTTTCATATTTCTGGATAGCTCTTAACGTGATCTATAACTTTGTAGTTGACATAAAAATTCAAAGAACAAATCTTAAAAACGAAAATTTGAAGAAAAGAAAATGGGTTTCAGTTTTTCACAATTTTCTGGTGGAAAACCACATCAACCCAAAAACTTTTTACTTAATTTTCAAAAGAGGATGAAAGTCTGTACCGGAATCAAAAATGCGCTGCTAAGAAATCACGCGCTGCTAAAACATTTGCGCGCTGCTAAGAATTACGCGCGGCTAAGAACTACGCGTTGCTAAAACATTTGCGCGCTGCTAAGAATTACGCGCGGCTAAGAATTACGCGCGATACACGTGTTCATTGAAGTGTGTGTTGATGTGGTTTTCCACCAGAAAATTGTGAAAAACTGAAACCCATTTTCTTTTCTTCCAATTTTCGCTTTTAACATTTGTTCTTTGAATTTTTATATCAACAACAAAGTTATAGATCATGTTAAGAGCTATCCAAAAATATGAAAATTACGTTATAGTTCTCATTTTAAGCTGAGTTATGCTGTGTCAAAGTTTTAAGCTAAAAGCGGGTGCATCCGCGCAATGTGGGGACACATATTGCGGTTGGTTAGCTACTGTTGTGTTCATTGATGTGGGTGTTACTTATCCGTAAAGTTGCAGGACTTTTCCTCTGATATTCGGTCTGGAACACCGCTGTTTAATACGCCTCAGACATCGTCTCTAAATAAAATATAATTTCTAGACCGTTATCCTTATAAAGCTTGATAAAATTGTGACAAGGGGAAGGGTGCGAACTCTGTCTTAGAGTTTTACACCAGATCTCATTCAGATCTATCCAAAATCTTGAACGATTGTCATAAACCCGACGAAAACAAAAAGCTGGGGCCTTACTGACCTTCTTACCAAAATTCTAAAGCTCTACCTTAAATCCTTGATACTCAAATATACATTCTTTTGTGCTTTTCCCTTATTACAAAGTTTGGTGAACTTTAAAACCAGAAAAATACGATTTTCTTGAAAATAACGGTTTGGGATATCCTTTAGTTTTTTGAAACAATTTACTACTTCAGTATTGTAACCGTGAACACATCAGAAAATTTTTGACAATATGGCTTTCAGTCAATTTAGGTGAAAAAACCTTTTACCCGAGATGTTATATCAAAACCATAATTTTTTAAGTTATTATTGCGAACAAGGCATCAAAGATGAAAATGTTTATGAAAATTTGAAAATTAAAAAATTTTGAAAAAACTCGAGAAAAAATTCAAAATTTCACTCATAGTTCATGATTTTTCAGAAAAGACATCTTTCCAACCATTTTCAATACTTTTCGCAGTTTGACAAAAATAAATTTTGATTCGACTAGTTCTTGGTCAGTTACGACTAGTTTTTGGGTGAGTTCGAGCAGTTTCGACTAGCCTGTCGGGAGTAACTGACCGACAGGCTAGTCGAACGCGCCCGAACTCACCCAATAACTAGTTCCCCCATTGTCTGAGTAACCACTAGACCACATGGGAGGATGAGAATTTAGTTGAAGCTACGGGATATCTGTGCGAGTAGATTTCGTTTTAATCAGAACTTGACCTCCATTGAATAAAATTCAACTCATATCAATTATTATTTGAAATTCAGATTATGGAAAAAAATCCATTGATCTCGACAATTTTTGCATAAGCAATTCAAAGGCGCGAGTACCTCTTAGGGACATTTTTTTTGGCTTCCTGCCAAAAACAGCTTTCCAACGGAGCACAATTTAAATTGCATTTCAATATTTCACTTATTTTCTTAAATGGCAGCAATATTGTTTTTGTACAAATATCTCAATATACGAAAGTTATCACAGAAAACAACACAGACATTTCTTGTTTTCTACACCTGGAAAGAGTTCTGATCATTTTTTAACTTCAACTTACCATCTACTTTTTAAAAAAACACGGCATGTTTTTCACTACGCGCGGGATATACGAGTTAATTTTTTCCCGCCGCTGCGATCTAATCACGCCAACACAATTTTTGACTGACGCACTTGTGGATTTCCAGTTTTCTGGGTTACCCTAGGGTAATTCTTGAAATAAATGTTTTGAATGGTGTCTCACACCTATCTCGTGCAAATTTAAAAGTAAAAGCAGGTATTTCCAATGGTCTAAAGCATATATTGAACAAAAAAATATATTTCTTTGAAGATCACGCATCACAGCCTGCGTGTTCCCAGCTAATTTTTGTGTCAAAACAATCTAAATTGTCTTCTCTTCAAATTGTATTCGGCACTTTTTCGATTTTTTGACTTTTAGGAAAGTTATTTACAAAAAAGTCTCAAAATCGAGTTTTTTCAGTACTAAATTTCATTCAAAGATCACGAGAACACCAAAAAAGTTAGGACGTTAAAATTTTTTTGTGAGGTGCAAAATCAGCAAGGGTAAAGTTTGTATTCGGCAGAATTTTGAAAAAAGCCCTCAGAAGCTAATTAAAAATTTTTGAAATTTTTCCAGTTATAAATTTCAATTTTTAGGCTTCAAAATTTTTTGATCTCGAACTTTCAACTCGTATATTTTTTTTCTATTGAGGAGGTAGTAAAAAACATGCCGTGAAAAAGAACACTGTATCAGGGGTGCCGCCGAAAAAGTTTTTGGCCGAAAAAAAATAAATTTTTTCGTCGGCCAGTAAAAAATGCCGAAAAAAAATAAATTTTTTCGTCAGCCAGGAAAAAACGACGAAAAAAAATAATTTTTTTTTCGTTTTATTGGAAAAATACCGAAAAAAAATTTTTTCGGCGTTCCAAGTGATTAATGAATCATATTTCATCAGAAAAAAAAACGATTTAAAGGTTTTCTACCTTCATTCAGTTAAAAATTAGTAAAACAGTTGGAAATTTATGTTAAAAAATGGTATATTCAAATTTAAAAATTTGTTTTCCGTAAGACGGAAACACCGAAAAAAATTGAGGATAGAAAACCGAAAAAAATAAAATAAAAATTTACGCGCTTCGCGCAACCCGAAATAAAAAAAACTTTTTCGGCGTAAAACACCCGAAAATCACGAAAACCGAAAAAAAATCGAAAAAAAACGGCAACCCTGCACTGTATACAGTAAATGTATATAGTTTGATACAAGGTGAGAGAGCAGACAACGAGAGTGTTCATGTTCTGTGTTCACTACCCACAACAGTGTTCCCTTGTTTTTTTTTTTGATGAACTGTTTTTAAATACATTTTTTTGCGTTTTCATTGTTTTCTCTGATAAAATTGAATAATTTTCGTGAATATTTTTTGTTTAAAAAATACAATTAAATATTTATTCCAATTTTTCATAGAAATTTCTTATCGAAAGTAAAATTTCACACAGGATAGCGTCTTCAATTGTTTTTTTTCAATTTTTATTTTAAAAACGTTGTTTTTCTATTTTAATTACCGGTAAATTATGTAATTTCGAAAAATGTTGTTTTTGTTCTGAAACCACGAAAATAAAACAGTAGAAAAATAAACTCTGGAATAATAATTTTTTTTGACGTGAAACAAAACCTCTTTTTATTTTTAATCTAAATATTTCTTCTTCATTTTTATTTATTTTCAGCTGTTCTTATTCGCCAAGATTCCCATAAACTTCCCAACTATGCTGATACAACACCGCTATTCGGAGCATCTAACCCGAACGGGAGTTGATTTCCAATCCGTCGGTCGCTATCGAGCTGATCCACTACCAGGGTACGGTGCACCACCCCTGTTCGAACTTTTTCGGATGGAGCAAGCTCTCTCTTTGAGGGAGCTTCTTTTGGAACAGTGGCCTGGCTTAGGGTAGCGATTCAGGGCACAGATGGAACGGTTTTTAATGAGCGGGAGAGTTAGATGTGAAAAACAGAGGTTGTTGAGGATTCGAGGGGTGGAAGTGAAGTGGATCAGGTGATGAAGGATCACCGCTCTTTTCTCGTGGATAACAAATCTACGATTTGGATACTGGATTCAACATGTTGGAATCGATCAAATGCTCCAGCTACTGCTATTAGACCTTTGAATGACGGACATAGGACATTCCATGTTGAGCATGACACAACCACTAGAGTTTTAAAAAATTAACCTTCATGAAAAACACTCGAGGTTTCAGGTCTACACTTTGCTCCAGTCAGCTGCCAGACATCTTCGTCCAATCCACTGCATAATTAAAATCTGGAATACCTAATTTTTCGAGCGGACTCCACACAATGGTCAACGATTGATTCACCCTATTCCACCATTTCTCACGTTCTTCTGGAATGCCGCACACCAAATCACCAGGTTCATTTTTTTTTTTGAAATAAAAACTATGATGTTCTATTTTATTAATGGTGTTTGGTCGAGCATTTTTCTGATTGGTTTCCTTACATTCCCAGTTAAAATTTAAAAATAAAATTTTTATTTATTTTGAAGACTTTCAGGCGGCTCCTGATCCCAGTCAACATGCAGATACGATTGAATTGGATCCAGGTAAGTATTTATTTCAATAAAAATCCCATTTTACAGCTAAATGCTGGTAATAGGTGGCCGAAGGCTATCGCCAATTTTTGATATTGATCACAAACTTCCAAAATTCTAATTTGAAATTTGAAAAAAAGCTCAATTTTATTTATTTTCTACACTAATTTTCACTATTAAAGGCCAAACTTAAGGCCAAGTTTTTAATTCAGAAAAATTCTTTGAAACATGTCCATTTTTTCGTTTTCCTTATCCTTATATATAAATGGATAAGGAGGCGGGGCTTATTTTTTTGTGTAACCTTTTTTCTGTGAACTTTTTTCTGTGAACTTTTTTTTTGTTGTAAAATTAAGAGGTAGGGGGGACGGAATTGAACTCGCATCGGTTCACGTAAAGAAATGATTACTTAACCGGTAGACCATCGAAGTCACCGAAAGAAGAGAGACTTTTTGAAACCTAATGATTGCGGATTTTCATTTCTTCATTTTTTTCGAATTTTTGTCAAAATTTCACAAAAGAAACAGTTTTAAAAAAATAGGTCAAGAAACTAGGTCAAATTTGAAAAATTTACTCGAAGAAAATGATCGTTCTATAGTGATGACTAAGTGAGGTGAGCTAGAGTAAAAGAAGAACTTATTTTCAGAAGAACTTCTTTTCACATAAACCTCTTTTCAGATTAATTTCTTTAATTATGCCGCTAATTATAACTATTTTAGAAGATTACATAATTCGATGAATAATGAAATGAGACAATTATGGTTGGTTTTGAAATTTTCCAGTGAAATTGTTATACTTGAAGGATAGTTTCGCCGCGCAGCGGCGTTTGAACATCGATCAAAAGTATTGGAATGCGTGCCGAAGGCACGGAAGAAGCGAGCCGCAGGCGAGCTTCTTCTGTGCCTTCGGCTCGCATTCCAATACTTTTCGATCAAGATATTTCGGTCCCGACAACTAATATCAAAAGGTGTGAAATCGTCAAATAGCTGAGAGTGAAGTAGCACGCCGAAGGCGTGTAAGGGGCGAAGCCGAAGGCGAGCCGTAGAAAAAGCTATTATTAGGAAATTAGGATGAGTTTACGTTAAAGAGAAATGCGCTTTTTCTAGCTGTTATGTACAGGTAGACACTACTTACTGTTTTTGAAATGCCGAATTTTAAAGGAACTTTGAAAAATGTTAATTTTATATTTTATCACAATCGCTTTTGTTAGATTAGTCAAACAAAATCTGATCTAACAAAAGCTGCACGCCGGAGGCGTGTTGGAAAGCGAAGCCGAAGGCGAGCCGTAGTCCAGGAGTTTTGCCGCGTAGCGGCACGCAACTACGCCCCCTTATCCATTTATATATATTTGTTGTCATTTCTGAGTTGAGATTCATTCCTTAAGAAATTATTAAAAGAAAATGGTTGTTCTATTGTGAGGGTTATTTTAAGTGGAAAAGGTGAGTTGAAAAAGCAGAGTAAAGAAGATTACATTAACTTCTTCTCATATTCATTTTTAGAGTGATACCTGCATTTTCAGCCGCTAATTATAATCATTTTAGAAGATTTATATAACGAAATGTGACAATTATGGTTGGTGTTGATTTGTAAGAATATTCCAGTGAAATTGTTAAACTTTAAATTAGGATCGTTTTGCCGCGCAGCGGCGTTTGGACATCGATCAAAAGTATTGGAATGCGTGCCGAAGGCACGGAAGAAGCGAGCCGCAGGCGAGCTTCTTCTGTGCCTTCGGCTCGCATTCCAATACTTTTCGATCAAGACATTTCGGTCCCGACAACTAATTTCAGAAGGTGTGAAATCGCCAAATAACTGAAAGTGAAGTAGCACACCGAAGGCGTGTAAGGAGCGAAGCCGCAGGCGAGCCGTAGAAAACGTTGTTATTAAGATTATTTTAGTTTGAAAAAACATAAATTTATGATAAACTAATAAGATTTTGAAAATTAAATGTGTATTTCCTAGCTCGAACTACGACTTTTTTAAATTAAGCTCATTTTTTCTGAAAAGTTCAAAGGAATTTTAAAAAACTTTGGATTTATACCGTGTTTCGAAATCCATAAAAATGAACCTTTTTTGAGAATAATTTAACAAAAGCGACACGCCTCCGGCGTGTTGGAAAGCGAAGCCGAAGGCGAGCAGTAATCCAGGAGTTTTGCCGCGTAGCGGCACGCAACTCCTGGTCCTTATATATAAATGGATAAGGAGGCGGGGCTAATTTTTTGTGTAACTTTTTTTTGTAACTTTTTTTTTGTAACCTTTTTTCTGTGAACTTTTTTTTTGTTGTAAAATTAAGAGGTAGGAGGGACGGAATTGAACTCGCATCGGTTCACGTAAAGAAATAATTACTTAACCGGTAGACCATAGAAGACACCGAAAGAGAATGAACTTTTTGAAACCTAATGATTGCGGATTTTCATTTCCTCATTTTTTTTCGAATTTTTGTCAAAATTTCATAAAAGAAACAGGTTTAAAAAAATAGGTTAAGAAACTAGGTCAAATTTGAAAAATTATTTGTTGTCATTTCTGAGTTGAGATTCATTCCTTAAGAAATTATTAAAAGAAAATGGTTGTTCTATTGTGAGGGTTATTTTAAGTGGAAAAGGTGAGTTGAAAAAGCAGAGTAGAGAAGATTACATTAACTTCTTCTCATATTCATTTTTAGAGTGATACCTGCATTTTCAGCCGCTAATTATAATCATTTTAGAAGATTTATATAACGAAATGTGACAATTATGGTTGGTGTTGATTTGTAAGAATATTCCAGTGAAATTGTTAAACTTTAAATTAGGATCGTTTTGCCGCGCAGCGGCGTTTGGACATCGATCAAAAGTATTGGAATGCGTGCCGAAGGCACGGAAGAAGCGAGCCGCAGGCGAGCTTCTTCTGTGCCTTCGGCTCGCATTCCAATACTTTTCGATCAAGACATTTCGGTCCCGACAACTAATTTCAGAAGGTGTGAAATCGCCAAATAACTGAAAGTGAAGTAGCACGCCGAAGGCGTGTAAGGAGCGAAGCCGCAGGCGAGCCGTAGAAAACGTTGTTATTAAGATTATTTTAGTTTGAAAAAACATAAATTTATGATAAACTAATAAGATTTTGAAAATTAAATGTGTATTTCCTAGCTCGAACTACGACTTTTTTAAATTAAGCTCATTTTTTCTGAAAAGTTCAAAGGAATTTAAAAAAACTTTGGATTTATACCGTGTTTCGAAATCCATAAAAATGAACCTTTTTTGAGAATAATTTAACAAAAGCGACACACCTCCGGCGTGTTGGAAAGCGAAGCCGAAGGCGAGCAGTAATCCAGGAGTTTTGCCGCGTAGCGGCACGCAACTCCTGGTAGGAAACTAAAGTTTCTGAATAATTGATTGAACAAAGAGTTTTCAAACATTGAAAACCAGTTCAGTTTTCGATCCAATTTCAAATCATTTCTTGAAAATATGATGAATTTCAGGTACTGCCATAAACCCGCCATATTCACACTTCGGACTTCTAATCTTCCCTTGGGAGAATTGAGATTGGAACGAATGTGCCAAATTATGCCACCAATGCTGAAATTCCCTCAATTATCGTACAAGAAACAGCTGCCAGAACAACAGGTGATCCTGTAAACTTATATTTTATATTTTAGTTAATTCTGTGGAGAATCTTGAACATCGTGGAACATTGGAAATCATCAAACAAATCGATTGGCGAATTTCCCCCCCCCCCCTTTCCAAAATTTAGATATTAAAATTAAGCGCTGACGACCGCCGCGAGCGAAATTATATGTTTCTTTTTGTTTTTTTTTTAATATTTTTATTTCGTCTTCTCGTCCTTCAGTAGTTCCTTCCTAAGAAATCGGCGTGTTCTTCTTTGTTTCTTGAGGCTTGTCGCAGAGTATTAGGGTTTTTTAGGTATTTCTCAGACTACATCTTCGACTCAAGATGCTGGAACAAGAAGATTTTCTATTGTTAATAATTTTTTATTTTGTTCTGTATATTTCAATAAAGGTTATATTTGGGGCTTTATTTGAAAGCTCCAGCTCGCGGGAGTCTGTCAGCGCTTTTAGTTTTTCTTTGAATTGGTATTTTTTGTTTGGGGTGGGGGTTGGAAATGAAGGACAGATGAGAAGGAATTGGAACAGGACGGATGGAAATGGATATTCGATAATTAAATGAAGAATTTGTGCTCTTTAGCGTAAGCTTTCAAAGATATGCTAAAGTATGATTTTATTCCAAATTCTTTCAGAAGTATGATCGCTGAAGAGACTGCACTCGACTGAAATCAAAACAATTTTATGAAAATGGCGTCGATAGTGTGTTTGGATTGATTTTGAAGTCCGGTAGGTAATACTTATTTATTTTTAATTAAAAAAAGGTATGACGTTGTTAAAATAAGAGGGGAAATCAAAGTTTTTGTAAAAGGAAAAACAATGAGATTGAGAAAAATTCTTGGAAATTTATTTTTCTTAGAAAATTGACAAAAAAACGTTTTTATTTTTTAAAAAATCACATTTTTAGAGCTAAAGTTTGGTAATAGGCGGCCGAAGGCTATCGCCAATTTTTGATTTTGTTTTAAAACTTGAATTTGTAAAAATTAATTTTAAATTTTAAAAAATTTACTTTTATTCATTGTGAATACTTTCAGACCGCCTACTCCATCAAGTCAGTCAACATCGGCGAATGCAGACGCAGTTGAATTTGATCCAGGTTAGCATTTATTCAAAAGAAAAACCTGAATTTTGGAAATGTTTGGATTTTTTCGGCAAAATTTTCAAGAAAAACGCATTTTAGCAGCTAAATTTTGGTATTATGCGGCCGAAGGCTATCCCTAATTTTTTAAATCTTGATCCGATTCTTGTAAAACTCAAAACTCAAAATTTAGATTTTAAGATAAAATAAAAAAATGTTTCGATACTTTAAGGGCCAAGCAAGAGCTCCACCAATTCAATATCGGGGGATGGAGCCGCAGTTCTTTTGGATCGAGGTTAGTATTTATTTCTAGAAAAACTTTAATTTTGGAAGATTTTTGGATTTTTTTGGAAACATTTTCAAGAAAAATCGCATTTTTTACCGCTAAATTTTGGTAATTGGCGGCCGAAGGCTATCGTCAATTTTTGATTTTGATCCGAAACTTGTAAATTGTTCAAAATTTAAATTTATATTCCAAACTAAAAAAAATCGCATCTCGTCAATTTTTTTTTTGAAAATGAGAAAGTTTTCGAATTTAAATTTTCCAGTTCGTCGTCATCACCCCATCGACAAAGAGAGAAGCATGAAGACGCGACAATTAATTAAGTGAATAATTTCTGTTATTTTTTTTTCTAATTATTATTCTTTTTTGTTTAAAGAAAAAGATTTTTGGGGAGGGGCGGGATTTATTTAAATGGGAAGAGGTTCATGCTCGTTGTTTGATGGCTGAAAACCTCTGAAGAGAGTGCTGGTATATAATTTAAAAAGGGTTCAAGTGGAAGTTATTCTCTTTAGTGTCGAAGCTTTATCGTCATAGAAGCCTGATGATTAAAAACGGGGAGTTATGTGAATAATTGAAAAATGTTGAACTCAGTCAACATCGGCGGACGCAGACGCAGTTGAATTTGGTCCAGGTTAGTATTTATTCAAAAGAAAAACTAAATTTTGGAAATGTTTGGATTTTTTCGGCAAAAATTCAAGAAAAATGCATTTTCGCAGCTAAATTTTGGTATTATGCGGCCGACGGCTATCCCTAATTTTTTTTATCTTGATCCTATCCTTGTAAAATTTTCAAAATTCAAAGATTTTAAGATACAATAAAAAATGTTTAAATTGGATACTTTCAGGGCCCAAGCTCCAACAATTCAACATCGGGGGATGGAGCCGAAGTTCTTTTGGATCGAGGTTAGTATTTATTTTACGAAAAAAATTTGGAAAGTTTTTGGATTTTTTTGACAACATTTTCAAGAAAAATCGCATTTTTACCGCTAAATTTTGGTAATAGGCTGCCGAAGGCTATCGTCAATTTTTGATTTTGATCACAAACTTGTATTGTTCAAAATTTAGATTTAAATTCCAAACTTCAAAACATCGCATTTGTCAATTTTTTTTTGAAAATTAGAGTTTTTGAATTTAAATTTTTCAGTTCATCGTCACCACCCCATCGACTTTGAGTGATTGAAGAAGCGACAATTAAATATTATTGTGAATAATTTCTGTTATTTGTTTTTCTAATTATTATTTTTTTTTGTTTAAAGAAAAAGATTTTTGGGGACGGGAGGGGGAGGATTTATTTAAATGGGAAAAGCTTAATGCTCATTTTTTGATTGCTGAAAATCTCTGAAGAGAGTGGTGGTATATAATTTAAAAAGGGTTCAAGTGGAAGTTATTCTTTTTTTAATGTGTCGAAGCTTTATCTTCATAGAAGACTGATGATTAAAAACAGGGAGTTATGTGAATAATTGAAAAATGTTGAACTAAAAGGCTAAAAAGAGTGATATGGGCAGTTTTTGAATGAAAAACGTATAACTAAAAAAAAAAGCTCGGGGGTTTATATTCATACGTCTATCCCGAAAAGTCCAACAAAACGTTCTTATTGTCAAAACCGCGAATTTTCAAAAATTGCGTGTATTTACGTGGATTTTTAAATAATTTCATTATCTTGCCATCCTTTTCAAGCTAGCTCAAGATCTTGGAAATTTTTATAACACTTTCGAGACGTATAATTTCAGCAGAACCTGTGCCGAAATTTTGATGTAGGTCCCCATTATGGTGTCGGCTTAAAAAACGGATATCGTACAAAAGAATTGAGAAATTGATTTCTCAAAAATTAAAAGAACTCGACATCAAACTCAATTCCTAAGAAATTTATTCATTATTATATGTTAATTCTTGCTATGTTTTCTTTGCGATAGTTACGTTATCCAAGATTTCAGACATTAGATGAGAAATATGAAGTTCATGGACTTCCAAGCATTTTTGAACATTTTACCATTAGATTTTTTTTCGAGTCAGGTCACAGGCGCAAAAGAGAAAGATCCTTTTTTGAAACTGTAAAAATATTTTTCGAGACATTTTCGAATTTTTAAAAGCCACAAGCTTTTTTGGTCGAAATTCCATTTTCTCACTTTCTTGAGATTGAAGAATCCAGATTCCTTTGTTTTCCCTTTAGTGCCTTAAAAAATTGTGGTCATCGAGCATGAAACTGGAATTAATTGGAAAAATAAAAATTGGTCTTTGTTTGTTTGCCCTGAAAATCTGAATAGTTTATAATTTAATCGTGAAATGCATCTGAACTCTGTGAATTGGTTGAAATTGTTTTGGTTTATCGTCAATTAAGATTTTTTTCGTTATCTCTATTAACATCAAAACAGAATAAAACCATTGAAACTTCTTTCTTTATTTTTTTTTCCAATTAAATAAACAATTTTTCAAAATCGAGATTTATTGAATGCAAAATTATGTACAAGTACTCAAAACAAGGTAGAAAAATATGTAAAACGGAAATAATCACCAGACTTCGAGAAAATAGAAAGAAAAAGTACAGAAAACGAACAACCAAATAAATTTCAGAGAAAAAAGAATTAAAGTCGATAATAGTTGTTCACTAGTGCGTAGCGGTGTTTGCACACTTCTTCCTTCTACCGTAACCGCATTTGAAAATAAATAAAACTTTTTTTTTTCAAAAATTCGGGTTTTTATCTTTTAAAGTGCTTTTTCGTATCTTTTAACACGATAAAACTACATTTTTGGATTCAAAAAAATTTGTAAACATTTCAGAGATGATTTCAACCATTTATTTTTATTAAAAATTGATTTTTTCGAAGATTATTGGGAAATTATTTTTATTCGTCAAAAATATAGATTTATCGTGTTTTAATTTCTTTTTATCCACTATGATTGCGCATTTTGTTGATTTTTCAATTATCTGAAATTCCTCTTCTTTTTTTCGTCATTTCCAAGTATTCGTATGGTTTTCAAACCATTTCATTGTTTTTTGTTGTTTGTTGTAGAAAAAAGAACACGTATATATAATTAAACTGTTTATTTAAGCAGTAATTATAAAAAAAATAATCATTTCACATCTGTACATAATGACAAAATGGTACCGTTGGGCGCGGATTTAGAATGAGGAAAAAAAAGACAGAATTGAGATAATAATGAGAATCGTAGGGGTGTTTAGACAAAGTTTTTTTGCGGAACGTGGGTACCAACTTGTTTTTATATATTTCGAATTGAATTAAAATGTCTTTTTTTTCAGATATTGTTTTCTTTAAAGAATTCGTCTCATACAGAATTTATGTTTTGTCGGGAATTACAGGTGATTAATTTAACTTTCTCCAGAAAATTCATAACAAATTAATCCAATCATTATCATAGGTTCTCTCAACGGGGCTTTCGATTTTAAAAACAATTTTTAAACATTTTACTACAGTTTCCAAACATTCCCAAAGCATTCTTTTACCGACTTTCGGCCGAGTCTTCACCAATCTACCGTAATATTCCTAAGTCTCCTCAAAACCCAGATCAGGAGGCAATACCCACCACAGAAATTGTTTTACCCATCGATTTAAAAGAAACCAAAGGAGCTGATAGTTGAGAACAAATGTTTATTAGAAATTGGGGTTCTTTGGGGGAGATATATGGAGAATTCGAGAGGAGGGGGACAGGGAGTGAAATGGCCTTATAATGTTGGGTCGAGGAACGAAGAACCAAATCACAACCCTTGGCGACAAACTAAACGGATCAGGAAAAGTTCCACGAAATCAACTAGAGAGAACGCATGTAAATGACAGAATCGGCGTTGAGTGCAACTAGGTAATTGTACTCGAAGAGCTAAGCGAAGAGTATAAAAAAACGATAGAATTGGCCTAATTATTGAAGCAAAATGTAAAGTTCAGAAGTTTTTTAAAAGGTTATTCACAAGAATGTGAATGTTGTTTTTTTTGTTGATACTCCAGGGCATTATTATTGCTTCGATCGAAATGTTGTCCTGGGGTGCTGGACTTAGTACATCCTGCTCTTTTCAGAACAGGGAATAGCCAACTTTCTAATTTCAAGTAGTTATACTGTGTATATTGAAATTTATCCCCCATTTAAGCCGCTATTCAAGGTCTTTCCCGTCAAAGATCCCAAGAATAAGACGAGCTAAAGACAACTGAAGCAATGAATGGCCTATCTCAGTATCGACCTTTTAATGAAAACTTCTGAACGTTACATTTTTTTCCAAGTCATTTTGCTTCTTCTACACGTATTTTATACACTTCTAATTATCGAAATATGAGCTTTCGAGCTAGACCTAAACGCCAGAAATTTAACAATTATTCTCTCCTAATGTTGATTAAGTGGGCGCCGGGTGTGAAAAAAAGGGAAATGAAAGTGACAAGAAACCCCAATTTAATATATATATATAATAATAGTAATAATAATAATAAAATATTGACCCTTTTCTTAAACCCTAATATATTGAAAAAAAACCATAAAAGATGGAAAAAAAACAAAGTTAACACCTAAAATATTCCCAAATACCCTAATGTTAAACCCTAAACTGCTCCTAAATATTCACAAGTACTCCTAAAACTTAAAACCTAGAAAAAAGAAGTATTAGGATAAATGGGCGGTCTTGAAATAAAATATTCAACAAGAATTATTTGTTCTCGAACGTCTCAATTAGTTTCTTAAAAATTGATAGGTCCTCCTAATATAGGTTTCAATGAGAAATAAGAGATAAAACGGTAGAATAGATGATGAAACGGTGGTTCCAAAAGCCGAATAAAAAAATACTCGTGAAATATTCAGAAATTGACGAAAATGTTTTTAAAATTGTCATAAAACCTAGGCCCCGCGAAAGAGAGAAACCTATGATAAAACCCGCTGGATTTTCCTTTTTTCCCGTTGAAGGAAATATAACGACATAAATAAAACCACACCCGAAACTTGAATTGAATTGAGAGAATTCGATAAAACAATTGAAAATATTGACAAACAGTAATGATTTTCGACTTTTTCTTTGAATTGTTGGTACCCAAAATATAGATTTTTTTCAGATTTTTTTCACCCCTACATCAAAATAACGATTTTTGACTGAAATTATGGTCTAGGACCTTGAAAAGAATGATTTTGAATCAAAAAATGAGAATAATGAAATTTTGAATTTGAAATTCGGCTTGTAGCCTTGAAATAATGAGTTTGACTCAAAAAAAACGAAAGAAATGAAGTTTTGAACTTGAAATTTGACTTTTTAAGTCTTGAAAAACAATAGGAGTCAATTTTTATAACAGCTTTGATAATTTCTTCGCGCCTCCTATTTTCATGACACGTTCTTCTAACTTTCTCATCTTGAAATCAAGCGTTAACGCCGAATTTCCAAAAATTTTGTTCAAATAATTGACATCAATAGATTATGCGGAAAAACAAACGAATTTGAAAGCTGAAAATTTCTAGATTTTCAGAATTCCCGAAATTGCGCTGAACGTAGTTCAACAAGATAGCTTAACGATTTTCAGATTCACTTAGGACAGAGAAAACGGGAAAAATGTGTTGTGAATTGAGAGAGGAAGAAACGAGGGAAAAAAAGAAGTTATTGTTGGAAAAAAACCAGGACTGGAGCATAAATCGAAACTTGTTCGAATCGAGGTTTCAAGAATTCGAAAAATCCAAATTCGGCATTAGAAAGAGGATAAATGAGCCAATTTGGGAGTCGGAAGCTGTTCTCTTATGTTCCGAACAATGCTCATCCGATCTTCTATCGTACACCGCATCAGAAAAGATCGATTCCAGTCGGATCACCGAATAATAATATTCACCGGCCGTTCCCATTTCAACACTTCGTGGAGGATGCCATTCCCCGAGCATTCGGTTCCATTTTTTGAGCAAGCACTAACTCATTTGGAAGGAACTAAGCTGTAGAAGTAGGCGTCAAGTAGATACCTAAAGACTAAGCCTAAACCGAATGCCACTAACTAACCAAAATGTGATTATTCCATTGGCCTAATCCCATTTTGGCATCTTTTTTGGAAAAAAGGTAAAATTGTACCTTTGATTGCCCTTGAACTCCCTTGCCGACCTGAAAAAATAACAAACTGTCAGAACACCATTGATGAGCATTGCTGAACTGCGAAGATGCTGAAAACCCCCTTAGACAGTGTGGAAGCGTCAGGGCTGGAAGATGCGCCGAGAAGACGACTCCTGCACGCCTGTTCAACACTGTTCGTCGCGGAGAATGAATCCTCCCAAAAGTGAGGAGATGGGTCGCCAGACACGAATATCATTATTCGGGGATCCAACCAGTTTCGAAGGATTCTGAGGCGGTGAGGACGGAAAATAGGTTGAACATTGTTGCGGAGAAGAGAACAACCTCCAACTCACAAGCCAACCCATTTATCCTCTTTCCAATGCGGAATTCGAATTTTTCGAATTCTTGAAACGTCGATTCAAACCACGTTTCGAAAAATACAACCATCCCGGTATGTTTTTTCCACCAAAAATCTCGATTTCTCACACGTTTCTTTTCTCTCATTTCACATCACATTTTTCCATGTTTTCTCCTACCTAAGCTCCTCTTAAAATCATTAAGCTACCTTGTTAAACTACTTTCAGCGCAATTTTTGAAATTCTAAAAATCTAAAAATTTTCAGCTTTCAAATTGGTAAGTGTTTCCCTGCCGAAACGGCTAATCTATTGATGTCAATTATCCAAACAATTATTCTAGAAATTGAGCGCGCGCGCTTAATAACTAGATGAAAAAGTGAGAAGAAAATGCATTACAAAACAGAAGGCGCTAGAAAACTCTCAAAGCTGTTATAAAAACGATCCTAACAAGTACAGGAATGAAAAAAGATAACAAATACAGGAATAGGAGGATAACAAATGACAAGAATGAGAGGATAACAAATAACAAAAAGCCCAACGGTACCTGTACAGGAAGAAATGGTGCAGAAGTTGATTGGATTGACAGAATTGATTGATACAAGATGAAATGGTACAGCAGAACCCCGAAGGGTTTTAACGCCTTCTCCGACGAGCCTGAAAATTTGAATTGTAGTTGAAGAACCTTTAATTTGAACGAATAACTTACACCAAATGCCTTTGGTGCCCTCGGACCCAGAATGGCACAGCATTCCTTGATCTTTCGATTCGTCTCGGCAACTTGGTTGCGCTGAGAACGTCGGAGTGGCGTCGGAGCAGGCGGGCGAATGTCAACCGGTGGTTGCGGAAGAGGCTGTGCACCGGGTTGTTGAGCAGCCGCCGCATTTGCTCTTTCGATCGCTGCTGAAAATATAATTGTTTAATGTTGGTTTGAAATGAGATGTATTTTTACCTAGATCGATCTGAACCGCTTCCAGAGATTCTCGGAGCCTCTTCCTCTCATCAACGAAATCCAATGGCTCATTGGATTTCCTTTTGTTCCGAAGGTCTTTACGACCTTCCATCAGCCGCCTTCCATTCACAACTGTGAAGATTCCACATTCCACTCCGTCCGATTGACGTTCCGAGTGTGTAGTGTAGGCATATCGGAACTTTATACTGCTGGCGATTCGGTCATCAACCAATTTCGAAATCAACCGCTGCAATTTCTCCAATCTCTGTTCTTTGACGGGCTTCGTCGGGGACAGTGAATCATAAATAATGCAGCTTGATTCCCGTACTCGGTAGATTCCTAGTGACCAGTGGTCCGTGTGATGAAGCGGCATCAAGAGGTATTCCGGATCGTGCCGGAAATAGATATTATTGTGGATCGCTCCTCGATCCGGTTCCCTCCGTGCCAAGTCATCATCTGACTCTCCAATGTTCCTGGTCGGCCAATCCGCATAAATACCAGGATGCAATACTGCATATTTGCCTCCTCTCATGTTGGCAAGTGATGCCTGGAAATAGTGGTTTTCATTTAACAAAAAAGTACATTTCCTATTATTTCATTCTTCAATCCTTTCTTCCTATTTTCTCCTCTTTCAACTCATGTTTTAATTGATAATTTTCAGAAATCAATCAATTCAGTTGGCCAATTTTGTTATCAAACTTTCATGGAATTTCAGTAAGTGAGTTCACTTTTTGCTCAAAAAATTTAATTAAATTCTATTTCGGGAGCTTCCGAGCTTCCAAATTAAAAAAAACATAGTAGAAATTTAGAATTTAGATCGATATATATTGAAAAGTGAGAAAATGAATTTTTGAAATGTTGAGAGCTATCAGAATTTGTTTTTTAAGAAATGGATTTTACCACAAACCAACAAAAATTGCATTTACTGTGTTCAATAATAATTTTGGAATCGGGAGCTCCCGTAATTCGAATGAAAATAGAAAACCCACGAAGTTAGACATAGACAACCGTAATTACAATAAAAACAACTAGAACAGTTTGATTTCAGCATTTTTATGAGATATATTTCAGAAATTCAATGTGGGGAGTTTCCCAAAACTTGAAATAAGTGCCAAATTGATAATTTCATGAATAAACCTCAGAAAAAAATAAAGATTTGTTCAAAATTTTGATAATTTCAGTTATTCGTCACAATTCGATCAAAAGTTGAAGAATCAGAGTGCAATTGATTGGAAATCAACGTGAATAAGGTAAGATTTAGTAAAACTAAATAAAAATTTTACTTTACCGCTCAAAATGTTGATTATCCAATGTTTAGAAGCCAATTTCGAATTCGGGCTCTCCAAATTTAATGAAGTTAAAGAAAAAAGGATTCTTAGAAACAAGTTGAATAAAAAGTAAAAAAGAAAATAGAAGCGAGAGTTTTTGAAAATCAGAAATGAATAATATAAGTAGAAAATAGGATCGAAAGGAATCAAAAATGAGAAAAATATCAAAAGAAAACGAACCTCTTTCAAAAGGCCCATGTAAACGGCTCCATCAGTGAGCCATTTTTCTTGTCCGGTGGCCGATTCATCCAAGCATTGAATGTCGTCATTGGTGACAACGGCCGGGAGGAAGTTCGTCCAGAACTCTGTTGCAAAGAGGTCCCTTTCCAATTGAATTCCGTGGACTGGGAGTCCTTGTGGGTGCGGAATTGGCGGGCTTGGCGGTGGAACTGGCGACGGTGAAGAAGCTGCTCTTCTCTGGAAAAAATGGCAATTCATTGCTAAAAAATCAAAAAATATGATGCTTACATTTCGTCTGTCTCTAATGACCACGTTCGGATGGTTAATCGGCATCGAATATGGCGATGAGCGTGGAGAGCGCTGAAAATTAGTTTTTAGACTTATTTCGAACATTTGATCTCTTTAGATCAACAATGTTTTTGTAAAGCGGTAGATTTTAAATTTTCAAAACAAATTGATTCTAAAAACTTACTGTAACTCGTCCTCTCCTTTTCGTCACGTGGGTGTCATTGATGACGATCGGAGCGTGAACTGCACTGCTCTGAAATTTATCATTTTCAGACATTTGTTAAATATTTTTAATCGAATCTTTAAAATTTCTCTAGAAACCTTTCTTCTCTCTAATATTTCTTAAATTTTTAAACATTTCTAACTGATTTTTCAAATTTCAGATCACAAAATCAACAATATGAACCGCTTCAACACTTTTTCTCAATGGTCTTCGTAAATTGTAAGTTTTTATTAATACTTTTAATTTTGAGTCTCTAAATTTTTAATTCTAAATCCTGAATGAATACTAAAAAGATTCTAATTCAAAAATCAATTTCAAAATTTAAAAAAATTCTAAAGATTTCAGAAAATTCGAGAAAAAAATAAGTATTTTCAGAAAATCTCACCGAAATGTCAACCGATGGTATCGTTGAATTGTTTGGAGTGTCCATCTCAGATAAATCGGCCAATCCACGGTGATATTGGTTGATAAGCGCCGACTCGTCGAACATCTCCTGCTTCGGATCGTGATTGCTGCACTCGTCCCGAGTACAACGACAACATTCAGCCTGAAAAATGGTAGGATTTTTATTGATTTCATTTTTTTTTTAAAGCAAACATACATCACAATAAATGCCGTTCATCTTGCAGATACAATCCTTGATGCACAATCCATCAGAACAGGATGAAATGCATCCTCTATCCGCCATCGAGCACAATGTGCCATGCTCCAGACCTCGTGAAGGCCCCAAAATGTCTTCCTTCTGAGCAGCTGTCAGATGAATCAAAGATTTGCCGGTCTTGAGTGTCGCTGGTCGCTTCAGACGTCCGACCTCATATCCAATTGGCGATCCAGTTATCGGCTTTCGGAAGCCGTATGTTCCTTCTCCTTCGACGATACTGAAGACTCGGGACTTCGTCTTCTTGGCAAACGTAAGTCTTCTACCAGTTTTCACAGGTGTCGATCCTTCATCAGATGGAACCGAAACATCCATATTTCCGGCGGTGTTGAACTCCGTCAGATCCCGGAGAGTCGTCGAATCGAGCGCTGCGACAAGCGTGGCCTTCCTCGAAGTGGTGGTGATTGGGCCAGATGACGCAGACGCCTTCTTCTTCAAAAGCGATTTGGTCGGTCTTCGGGCCGACTTCTTGGCGTGGTCCTCGACTACCACGGCACGCGAAGCCGGCGGCGAAGGGTCCGACCGGGTGTTGATCCGTTTGTTGGGGGATTGCCCCCCTCCTCTCTTCTTGGCGATGCCGGTTTTGCCGGCGGCAACGGACAGCTTAAGAGCTTGTTCCTTAAGCTTACGCTTAACTGTCCTGGAAACAAGCTCCCGCCTTGGCGGAGCCGATGCCGTCGTGAGTTCCGGAAACTCGGAAGCGGTGAACTTGAATGATGGGGACATATTGCAGGAATACTAGAAGTACTAGAAAAAACGCAAGAATATGGCTTAAAATAAGCTGAAAACGATGAAATCGCAGAATAAGAGCCGATGGTCTCGTAAATCTACAATAACGCGTGGTTAGAGAACGTGTGCTGCTGCAGAGACCCAGACAAACCTGTTATGGAGTGTGTGGTGATAAGAGACGCTGTCAATTAGTGGGATAAGAGATATGGTGTGAGGGTGGACGGTCCATGGAAAGTTGCAAGGATTGTCATTATTTTTCATCTGTGGGGGGGGTGGGGGTGTTTTTTTTCTATTTAATCTTCATTTTGCATCAAAACATAATTTTTTTCAGAACTTCAAATGAGCTAAATGTTGTGCACTTGGGTTTGGAATAATCGAATCGAAATCTCTACTGGATTCAATCTGGAACTGTAAACGTAAGCTGAAATTTCAGTTTTTTTTAATAATTCCAAAATATTAAACTTTCAGCTTGTTCATCTCAATTCAAAATCGTCACAGATCAGTTTACCACCGTGCTGTAGTTCGAGATACTTGAATGTGAGCCAGAATTTCAGCCATCGTAAAAAGTATTCATATTTTTCAGATTGTTGTTATTTCAAGGAGTGGACTTCAACGATTTCAAGGATCGTTTCAAATTCGATTAAAATCATGCGGAGTTTTGAAAACAGCTGGTTTCCGGAGATCTGCTGATAAAGGTTTTGCTAACATTTTACTTTTAAGAAATTACAGGGTTTGGAGAGATTAGTAGTTTGCCAAATTCGGTTCCGAGCCGTGATTGTGAAGCTCTCGCTTTATCGTTCAAAATAGACTTCATGACAAGAAAAACAAAATTCCGGAAGAACTATTGGAAATGTATGGATGGAGAATAAGAAGATCGATATGCTTTGAATGAACATCAGAAAACCTCGAAAGTTGTGGACCATGGAATGTTATTAAAAGTGAGTTTTTTTTTCGAAAAAGTAACAATGAATTTGAATGACGGACCTAATATTTTGTTTTTCTCCAGGAGCGTTGATCAATCAGGACACATTGAGATATTGAGAATGAGAGCGGCGATCTTCAGCTTCATATGGAATGCAAGAACTTCCGAATAGGCTTGTTAAACGGGGCGTTTGGTGGTTCCCCTTTTGTTTTTTTTTCAAGCCGAAAAAGAAGGTATTTTTATCGCGTTTTCGACCAGTAACTGATTTTGCTCCTACCTATTTTTTATCGTTAATAGGTAGGGCTTTATCACTTTTCGGTTGATTATCGGCAGATAATTTGTCTTAATAACATTTTGAAATCACTTTAAAATATTATTCAAGGTTGATCTTTTTAATATTACAGAAAATTAATTTTCAAAAGTTCTTCTATAACCAGATTACTGTGTTTGTGTTGAATAGCTGGCTTATCATGAGTGGACGTTCGGAATAAATGGTTTATCGATTTTAGAGTTTTCAATCTGACAAATAGTAACATTGAATTTGAATGATGGCCCCAAAATTGTATTTTTTCTCCAGGATTGTTGATCGATCGAAAAACATGTGGGTGTTGAGGAAGAGGTTCAGTTTCACATGGAATGCAGGAACCCTGATGCACGATGCACATCGATTTGCTGTAATCTTGGATAGATTTTTTGAAGGTGCATTTTTCATAAGCTTTGACATCTTGGAATGACGATCCAAGGCCGGCAAAAAAACAATATTGGTAGAAAAATGGATTCAGTATTATAGTCTCAAAGTGTTTTTACCCCACGACAGTGTTATTGAGCAAAGCTTTGAAGTCATAAGTTTCCTTCATAAAATTAGATAAGAATTCCTTGGAGTTCATTTGAAGGCTCATAAATTGCCTCAATCTGTATTATTAGGGATAAACCTTGGCGGACTTAATAATGGGGTTAATTTTCATTTGGGTGCGAAATGTCAACAAGTTTCGTGCTTCAGCTAAGTTGTGAACATTTATGAAAATAAACTTTTTGGGATTTTTTTAGAATTTTAATATGAAGCCGATGTTTCCGGTTTTTATTAGTCAATTTGAAAAACCTTCTTCAGCAAATAACATTAAATTTTGTGCATATAACAATTATCCTTTAGTCCATTGCAATAATTATCAGAAAACTGAATGATAAATGAACTATTTGAAAAAAGGGGACATGTCTTTAAAATGTTTTAAATATCTCAGTGGATCACATGTTCTACACATTTTCGGTTTAAAAAAATGAGAAAAGTTGAAAATACTAAGTACTATAGTTGTTTGATGCATTTTCTGATTACTGTCGTAACATTCAGAAAGTCCACACTTTTTTAGAAAAAAAAACCAAAATTATTTATCCTTTTTGTCGTATCACGCTTTTTTTCTCTCTTTTTTTTGAAACCGCTAATTTACTTTGCTGTACACAAATAAATGATTATATGTATGTTGTATATATATCTACTCCGACAATAGAACAAGCCCGTTTTTAGATGTTGAAGTCCTTTTTTTTGTTGTTCAAAAGGATGAATAATAAACAGAAATAAAACCGCGAAACGAGCACGCCACCGCTATGGAAACCTAAACCAGAAGAATTCGAAAAGGGGGAAAACAAGATGTTCTTTTTTAGAATTGTTTTTTTCTTCTCTTTCGTCGTCGTTGTTAAGCTCCCGAGTACCGGAAATCAAATTTGTTCAAATTTATTGGAGGTGAAAAGTTGTCCATAAATATTTGCTGATTTTCAAAAATGATTATTTTTTCATCCCCTAAATATCTGGAGATAATCTTCAATTCCTAACACAAAATTCCTTCTTGGTTTGTTTTCTATTCTAAGATTTTGGTTTTTTCTTCTTTCGTTTTTTCGAATCATCATTAAATTCCACACCAATTCAGAAATACAATTATTTTTCTTTTTTCTTTTGGTTCAAACCTCTCCCTCCCCAGATTTTTCACGAAACGAAATTTGATAGTTTTTTTTTTTCATTCGAAAATTCACTTAGCACCCCCCAACGGATTATCGGAGCTTTTTTTTTGAAATGCATTGTGTATCCGATTTCTGAAAATGGAAGATATATTTTTGAAGTAGGAAAAAAAACAACTAGATATTTTGATTCATGATCAATTAGGATGGCCCAGAAAATGTTTTTTTTGTAGAAAAAATCATTGGATTTTAATACATTTTTGAATGTGAAAATATCATTAGAACCTCCAAGAAAATGTCCTCAAAATTTTTAAATAAATAAATCATGCTCAACAAGAAATTCTAGAGAAAAAAACTTGACTTTTTCGTTAGTCTAGTTTTCCCAAAAAATTTTACAATTCTTAGAATTTTGGATTTTCTGTTTTCAACCCATGGAATTTGCTGTTTTTTAGAATTCTCTTATTTAAATTGTGATAACAACGGGGAAGCATCAACGTCAAGGATTTGTTTTTAAATGTAGTTCATATTTTTCTCCTATAAACACGAAAAATATATTTTTCGGTCTTGGGAGGCTTTATTGTGCCCAACAATATTCCGTAGTACATAAGAAACTTCGAATGTTGGCAACAAAAGACTCGAATGATTTCTTCATTCGAAAATTTCCTACGAGGTTTGAAATTTTCCCGACACATTCTTACGGTGGTTCGCTGCGAGACCAGCGACCCTCTCGCTCTCGCCTCCCTTTAATCTAAGAAAATAAATGTTCATATTTTCCCATCTTAAAGGAGGCTTTTACGAAGATAATAAATGTAGCTTAAATTAAAATAGACTTCATTCTCATTCCAAATTTGTTTTTAAAATTTTCTAAAACCACCTAGAAGCCGAGAAAATGAGCTTCAAAACAATGGCCTAGAAAAAGTGGCCTAACTTTTTCCTATGAGCTTTTTTCGTGTTTCGTTAATAAATAGGTATACAAAATGCTTATATTAGTCCTATTTTTATGCTTTTTTTTGGATTTTTCATGCCTGGGGACTAGTTTTCGCCGGTGGCCATTTTTTCTAGGTTATTGTTTTAAAAACTCATTTTCTCGGCTTCTAGGGGGTTTTAGAAAATTTTAAAAACAATGAGAATGAAGTCTATTTTCATCCCAGATACATTCATTAACTCCGTAAAGCCCTCCTTTAAGAAATTTGAATACTTTCATCCGACATGAACAAGAGCCTATTATTTTTTCTTAAAGACAAAGTACCACCTTATTTTGTTACTATCAGCATTTAATGACAATTTCTCTTACAATATAAAAATGGCGCGAAATACAAAAATTTGAATTTTGCAAGATGTTTCGCATTTTTCATGTGTTGTCTTATTTAAAGAGTTGTTCAGATTATTAATGAATTCACGACATATTTAGAATTATTTTTTTTCGTTATTTTGGACCATTTCTGTAAATCAAGTGAAAGTTGAAAGGAACTTGATGACACTCTGCCTTTAAGAAGTTTTGTAGGAAATTCACTTCCAGACCCATGAACCTCCAATTCATCAGATGCGCAATTCGTACACAATTCATCCATTAAACCATCCCAAAAACGAAAAACGAACGAAATTCGGAATCGGCGACAGCTCATCTCCTTCCAGTGATGAATGAGCATCGGAGGAGTGCCGTCACCTCAGAAGACGGATGAATCGGGGCGACGATTCCTCCCCCCCCCCCCCCCCCTATTTCCATCCTATTTTTGAATTACGTTCACTTTTTTTTTCTTTTGGAATGCCGTTGTTGAGCTTCTTCTCTTCTTCACACCACTCGAATTTCAAATCGTTAGTTTTTCGCTCTCTAATTACAGGCCTCTTCTAGTGAGTCTCTCTCTTCCATGAGTCAAACAATCTGCGTATATGTATCTCAAAAATATATATATGTACACCCAATTATTAGCGGTTTTTCCTTTCTTTTTGGAGCAACGAAAGGCATTTTTTGTAGGCTCTGAGAATTTTTATTTCTTTTGCGGTGAAATTTCGTCGGTTTTATTTTCGAGAGATTTTGGATTTTTTATGAGAGCTAGGTGTCTTGCTACATCATGATTTATTCCTAGTTTCTTCGGAATTGGTAAACGGCCAAGAATTTTTTCAAAAAAAATTCTTTAGTCTGGGGGGGGGAGGCTTTCGCGTGTTACTGTTTTTGAAAAAATAAGCCGGCACAAACTGAGAAAATCAAGAAGAAACGACTTTTCTGAGTCGAAAACCTACTTTAACTATCTAGACTTCTTCGTGTCAGATCAAAAACCGCTCATCAAAATCTGAGGTGCTTTGGACTAATTAATTTATGCATCTTCGTGGGTCAAACTTTTAATCAATAGGTAATTAGGGTTTCAAGATGTTCAACCCTTCATGAAACATCAAGAAATTACTTTAAACTAGACCCTTCATGTTGAAGTCGTCTAAAATCAGTATATTGCTTTACTACAGCGTTTGTAGGGGGTGAATTTTGACCTTTTCCCGATTTGTGAGCTGTCGTTCACGTAAAGCATATTTGTTATCTGTTAAATAACTCTTCATTGAATATAAATGAAAATGAACAGCTTAAAGAGGCAATGACATCTAATTGAATCCAAATGACAGTTTAAAATCTAAAATATTTATAACAACTCAAAACGCCTAACAATAAGAACTCACAATTAACGGGAAATGCAAAGAATTGTGTTTTTTTTTTGAACCGCTCATGGCTGAATTTGAAATCAGAAAAAAATCGTTGTTCACATGTATAAAAAATTGGAAAATAAGGGGAAACACAGAACAGCTCCTCTGACATGATTCCAAATTATGTCCTAGAGATCCAACTCATTTTCATGTATTAGAAATATTTTACATTCGAGTCAAAGCTGGCCGCGTTGAACGTTGCTGTATTTTAGTGATTTTGAGATGTCTCGTAACTTTCAGCCAACAATTGAGAGAATTTCTTTTACAATTCATAAGATTGCAATTAAGTTGTACACTATCTTTAAAGCTCCTAACATGGATCAGAAAGTGTTCTAATTTTATAAAAATCCTGACTGAAAAAATATGTTTTATAATTTTTTTGATAAGAGTTTTAAAGACAGGAGGCCATTTATACTATTGTCAAGATAAACATTTCTGGCCGCTAAATTTCTGGCACGACCGCTACGCGCAAGACCGACCAACTGAGAAATTTGAATTTGAGCGCGTTGCGGCTGCGTTGCGAGGAAATTCCCAACGATACTCCGCAAAACGAGCGGCCAGAAATTATTATCTTGACAATAGCTCCACAGAATATTTATATCTTGTTTCAGAGTCGAAAAATACACTCAAAAGCTCAATTTAAACAGGAAGTTTTAGCAATATTATATTTACTGACGAATTCCAATAAAAGCCCTAATGTTTTTTGGCACATTGCCAAATTCCACCCGTTCCAAAAATTTCCAAACAAAAAACGACTCATCTGTTTCCCTTCTTCTCTCCAAATCTGCTTCAAAACCCAACAAAAAACCAGAAAAAATGCGAGCCTCATCAAATTCGAAATTCTGTCAAATGGTGTGTCAGCGTTATATGCGCGTGGAAAAAAAAAAGATAGAGCATTGAAAAGAAGGGACGTACAAACCAACCAACTAAAAAAAAATGAAACGGAAGAATCGCTTGATTTATAATGGGCACAGATTTTGGGCCATGTTTTTAAAGTGGTATTTTTAAAGTTTTTTCCGGAAATCTGGTTTTAATCGAGGGGAAAAAAGACCACCTTCCTCATCTTCTTCTTCTTTTTAAAGGGGACTACGGTAGATTTCTTTTGTCCTTTCCTCTCAATTCTTCATCTGAAAATCGAATTACGTGTTGGTGGTGGCTCTCTGATTTGAGAGAAGCTTTACTTTTGTGCATTTCAACCAGAAAAATTGGGGGAAAACTTTCACTTTTTTTTGTTCAACGTTTTTTTTTCTAGACATAATCCCCGGGGGAACGGTTTACATTTTATACAACAATGACGCTCTGAAAAACGAAGTTGAGAAACGGATAGCTTTTCCTTCTTTCAAACATTTTTTTGTTGGTTTTGGTTGGATTTGTTTTTGTTAGAAAAAATGTTAAGACATTTAAAATTCCCTCGTTCTCCCACATAAACTAGTTTTTTGTACATCTAATTTGAAAAAAAAAATGAGATTCGAGTTCTTCAAATTTTTTGAACCCAACAAGGCAGCTTGTCAGTTAACACGATCCAAATTCACGGAAAAAATATAAAAATACGTATGGATCAAAAGCAAAATTCCAGGTGGTACAAACAACAATACCAATATGTAGCCACATTCAACTAATTGTGTTTCACGCCAATTCCAACCGCGTTGCACGGATGCATTCAAAGTTTGATTTTTCAACTTTGGACCGCTGCTATGACGCGTGTATTTATCGATGTGATTTCGCATGAATTGCATTGTGCTAATGATAACGCTCTAATTTTTGAAACTAAGAACAGGTCAAATTAACTGATATTCTGTCTTTAAACCTAAATTTGAATTAAAAACGGTCGGAAGTTCCAGAATTTTAAATTTTAAAATGCGCTAAGATTTGTTTGGAGCAATTATAAAGAGCCTTCTTTTACCGTTTAATTAATTTGGGAATGCTGAAAATCGTTCGGATTTGAAGGACGTTTCAGTCAGTAGAATACAAAATCATTATTTAATTTGTTCCAAGATGTATTTCCTAGGAACTTTCTTCTTTTTCATTAAAATTTTCTTGACTATCAGCAGCTCTGATCACTGTAAAAGTATAGAGGTTATTTTCATTTTTTTTTAGTTTTAGATTTCGAGCAACATTTTAAAGAACGCGTATTAGAATTTATACTCTTTGACATTTTCATGTGATTTCGATGCTGAAACTATTTCGTGCCCTTTAATTGTAATGTACTGCACTACTTAAAGCAAGTGTGTCAGTTAATTTGACCCTATCTGATTTCAATTTCAAAAACTAGAGTTTTCTCTCATTAGTACAATGCAATTTATGCGAAATCACACCGATAAATATACGCGTCAGCCGCCCAAAGTTGAAAAAAATAAAATTTGAATGCGACGCGGTCGTGGATCGTGCAACGCGGTCGGAATTGGCGCGAAACACAATTATTTGAATTAGGCTGCATATTTATATGGTTCTTTGGACCACCTGGGCTCCCATTCGAATTTTGATTTTTGCCTTGAATTTAGATCGTGTTAACTGACCAGCTGCCTTTAAGTCAAACATTAATTGTAGTTCAAAACCTTTCCAAAAATTCCAAAAAACAAATCTTAGGTTTTTTCAAATGCTCTCAACTTTTTTTTTAGAATTTTTCGAGAAATATAGCAAATATTCAGAATAGTGATAAACGGGAACAATAAGAAGTTTGTCGGTTGTGTCCTAATAACATTGTATATCACTTTGTGTGCGCACTTTACATTTTTTTTGTTTTTGGAATTCCAATCTATATTCTTTCATTTCGAAACCTTTGCCAAAAATTCGTCATCTCTCTCGGGATCACAATATATATCTATAACTTCAAATCCCAGATGTTTCTTCTTTTCTTTTTTAGTTTTCCTCCAGTTATTTTTCAAAAAAGTGCAAAAAGCTAACCAAAAAATCTCAACTAGGAGGAGAAAAAATGAAATATTCAGCATTTTCTCCTCAGAAAGAAAAAAAACTTAAAAATTCGTTCGGAAGGTAGCAAAAGAAGGCAAAGAAACGGAAAACATCCTTCGTCGTCACTTCTATTCAAATTTCGTTGGGTTTTTCCATCTTCGGACAAGCGAAAAGCTAACAAAGTTTGGGCTCGCTCGAATAATCGCAATCAGTGTGTAAAAGGAAAGGGGCGATGGAGACATCCCTCGGATTTTTATTCCCATTTTTCCTTTTTTTTCAGTTTAAATGTATGGAAAAAAAAAGAAATTGTTTATAGATGACGTTGAGATATATATATGCATACCAGCCGAAAGCTTGTGGTAGATCGTGGGAATATTGTGGCTCCAATTTCTTATTCTTTTTCATTTTTCTCTTACTTTTTTCTGATGATCGAGTATTATTTATGAGCGAAAATGAAGAAAATTTTTCATTTTGCTTTCAATTAAGTTATTACTTTCTATTTTATAATAAATCGTACTCTAATTCAGTTCACCATTTTCTACCTAAGATTATCCGTACCTCATCGAAAATACTCAACGATTTTGAATAATTTTTTGAGAACAATTGGTTGTTTTTTTCCAGAATACATTTATAAAATAAGGAAAAAATGTAGTCTTCTGAAAAATTTCTAGCTAGCTCTATAAACATTTCGTAAAATTTTGCATTTAATCTCAATTTTTTAACCTCAGTTATTACTTTTATAAGAAAACTAATTATTAGTGTCAGATAGCACTGAAATTCTTCGAAATCCCATTAAATAATTGAGCGTTTTTTCTTGAAAATTGGCAGCTCTTTTTGTGCAGTTTTCTAAAAGTTATGAACCGTCAAAAACCAATTTTCATTGAAAATAGAATTATGAACTTCGATGAAGAGTACCGTTGCTTAAACCTTTAGAAAATGATTGAACATTTAAATGTTGCAATATTGAATTGTTCTTAAAGGAGGGCTTTACGAAGATAATAAATGCATCTTAAATGAAAATAGACTTCATTCTCATTCCAAATCTGTTTTTAAAATTTTCTAAAACCACCTAGAAGCCGAGAAAATGAGCTTCAAAACAATGGCCTAGAAAAAGGGGCCACCGGCGAAAACTAGTCCGCAGGCATGAAAAATCCAAAAAAACATAAATTAAGATTTAAAAAATTTAAAAAGGACTAATATAAGTATTATGCATAAATATTTATTAACGAAAAAAGCTGATAGGAAAAATTTCGGCCAGGTGTACACTTTTTCTAGGCCATTGTTTTGAAGCTCATTTTCTCGGCTTCTAGGTGGTTTTAGAAAATTTTAAAAACAGATTTGGAATGAGAATGAAGTCTATTTTCATTTAAGGGACATTTATTATCTCCGTAAAGCCCTCCTTTAATATTAATATTTTTTTTAAAACCTGAAATAGTTCGAAAAACGGTCATGAATGGGGCTTCCTATTTACGACCTCTTTTATACGTATGTACTTCCCTGGAAAATTAATTTCAGCCACAAATTCCATTTTGTTTTTCTATTAAAACCGCAATAATGTAATTCTTTTATGAATTTTCGCATCCTCATATTCCATCCGCATGTGATATCCCCCAACTAACTATGCCAATCATGGCTGAAAAATTAGGGGGAAAGGAAAATCCTCGGCATTTGAATAGGCGGCTAATAAGCCTCACTTACTTACAACAACTCAACTTTGAGAAATATAAATATGCCGGGATTTGTTTCCAACTAGATTCTTCTGAAACCACTCCTGTGTGTGTGTGTTTTTTTTGGAAACCAAATCAATCATGCACATTTTGAATTGACGCCTAGGCGATCCCTTCGCAGAAAATAACAATAGCTATTCATTCATCCTCCGAATATATTTTTTTTTCTTCATTTTTTGAACATTTTTTAAAGGAAATTAAATTTTAAATTTTCAGAACACCTTGAAAAAAGCTGGAATGCTATTTTGAGATATAATCAAGAGACTTCAAGAGATCTTCTTCAAATTCTATTAAAGGTTTGTTTCATAATTCACAATTACTTTTTAAACTAATGCGGGAGCTACCGATGATTAAGGAAGCTGATAATATTTTATAATTTATTTTGTAGTTAATAACTTGATGAAAATCCTGGAATTTATTAAAAATTCTATGAATTTTAATATTTTAAATTAATTTTTTTAAAAACTTTTATTAAAAGGGCCTTTTTTAAGTCCAAATAACAGTTTCTGAATATTTTTTCAAAAAACATGTTTTGTAGCCAATATTTTTTTAAAAATCAAGTTTAGAGACAGTTGATGTTAATTCCGCTTTACACGAACTTTTGTGAATATTGTACATTACTTTACTTGTACATTCCTTCGAACCGTTTTAAGTGGCACACTGTCTTTAACAAATTTAGAAAAATGAAAATTATAAACAAAAAACTCAACTTTTTCGGTTTCATTCATTTACAATACATATAATTGATTTAATAGATCGAGTTGCTCCCGCATTGTTAAAAAATGAACCGAAAGCTCGAAAAAATCCGTTCCCAAGTACTACTCAATTAAAAATCCTCAATTCCACTTTCATTCCCCCTAGAAAAAATTGCGTGTGTTTTCCCTCAACAACAAGACTATGAAAAAAATCAAGAAAATGGGCGTGGCCTCTTCATTGTGCAGGCCCTTTTCTCTGTTCTTTTCCCCTCTCATTCACCTCTTCTGCGTCTCATTTTCTTGATTTTTGTCAGACTTGTATCTAGTGAATACATTTACATTTTTCTGAAATTTTTAAAGACAAATATTGCAGATTAGGACCCCCCAGAGAAAGAGAGACGCAGAGGTTTGAAAGAAAGAGGGAAAAGTAGAAAATGGGGTTCAATGTTCCAATCGTGAATCGTGATTCGGAGCTGCTGAAGACGGAGGCGAAGAAATGGTTGGAACAACCGGATAATCAGAAGAAATGTGTTTTGGTTATTGTATCGATTGCTCTGCTTTTGGACAACATGCTCTATATGGTTATTGTGCCAATTATTCCGAAATATTTGAGAGATATTCACAATTATCAAGTGGCATTTGAAGGATATCATAATGAAACTGAACGACTTGCAAATGGCACATATTTGGTTCGAGAGGTTGGCGGAAGGATTGAATATTTGGATGAAGAATTGGAATTGGGATGGCTTTTTGCATCAAAAGCATTGCTACAAATATTTGTCAACCCGTTTTCTGGATATATTATTGATCGAGTTGGATACGAGATTCCAATGATTCTTGGATTGTGCACCATGTTCTTCTCAACTGCCATTTTTGCATTGGGCAAGAGTTATGGAGTTTTGCTGCTCGCCAGATCGTTGCAGGTTGGTTTTTTTTCTTTAATTCTATTCATTGTGTTTAGAATTACATTACACAGAATAATTCGAAAATCGATTTTAAAGGAGGGCTTTACAGAGATAAAAATGTACCTTAAATGAAAATAGACTTCATTCTCATTCCAAATCTGTTTTTAAAATTTTCTAAAACCACCTAGAAGCCGAGAAAAACACGCCTCAAAACAATGGCCTAGAAAAAGAGGCCACCGGCGAAAACTAGTCCGCAGGCATGAAAAATACTAAAAAAAAGAAAAAAAAACATAAACTTTAATTTAAAAAAAGAACTAATATAAGCATAATATAAGCATAACTATTTATTAACGAAACACGAAAAAAGCTCATAGGACAAAGTTCGTCCAGGTGGCCCCTTTTTCTAGGCCATTGTTTTGAGACGCATTTTCTCAGCTTCTAGGTGGTTTTAGAAAATTTTAAAAACAGATTTGGAATGAGAATAAAGTCTATTTTCTTCCCAGATGCATTTGTTAGCCCCGTAAAGTCCAGATTTTTAAAAAACAGTTACAAAATCTCAATAATAATTATCCATTCGTAACCCCAATCGTTTACTGTCAACTTTTGACGCAGGCTAAATTTTTTTCTCGAAAAAATTGTATGACTTGTGGTGAAAATTCGGTATACCTCGCTTCAGAGTTTTAACAAACTTCTAAAATAACTATTGGTTAGGAAAAGCTATAACATCTTCAAAATGTTGTGTTCGTTCAATTTTAAGATGTTTCTCCACAATTCACAATATTTTTCAAGAAAATCTTAAAATCTTGAGCTTCAAAACATGCCTGAAACTTCAATAAAAATTCCAATTCTTCCCACCTCATTTTATGCAAAAAAAGCTTAGCAAAATTGTGCAACCAACTCCTTCTTCTCACAAAACCACCAGCTTAGAAAACTCAATTTTCTAAATTGCTCATCGTTAACAACAACGTCACTTCAATTTCCACTTCCTTTTCTTTATTTTCACGATCAAATTCAAAAAAATTCATCATCATGTGGTCCGTATCTATTCGAAAACTGAACTCCCAAAAGAAAAAAATTAGGAATAGCACTGTTTTTGTTTCCCGTTTTTTTTTCGTTAGAAGACTAATTAACTCGCAGTGAAAAATGAATGTCTCCACACATTTTTCCTCGATGAAATTGAGAGGCGAAAAATGGTTTTAAAAACAGAAAAAGAAGAGAAGGCAGAGGAGTGAGCTCATTTTCTTTCGGCGCTTCTAGTCTCCAATGTATAGCATGACGACGACGAAAAAGAGCACAAAAAATGAAGGCGAAAATACGTGTTGAGATGGTTTTCGGTGATAAATACAAATTCTCTAGGGAGAAGAAAGGATGTCCGAAAATTGACTATGAGATGAAGTTTGAGTGAAAATCCCAAGGCTTGTGTACTTTCAAAACTTGGAGATACTTAGACCAGTTTTTAAAATTGGTGGAAATGTTGAAAAAATTTTATTTTTCATTCCACAAGGGTAATAACTCAAATTAAATCAAATTATGATAGATTTTAAAAAATATAGAACAATTTTTAAAATTAATTATAGCCGAAAATAATTGTATAGAAAATACTGCAATTTTCCTGTGAAAGTTGCATCATTGAAGAACTGATCATAGAAAATTTGAATAAAATTGAAAATTTTGAAAATTTGAATAAAATTTAAGAAGTTCAAAATCACAATTTTCAGAATTATCTGAAAAAATTACATATTAATTTATCTTCCAGGGTTTTGGCTCAGCATTCGCCGACACTTCTGGCCTTGCCATGATTGCTGATCGTTTCACGGAAGAAGGAGAGCGTTCAGCAGCTCTTGGAATCGCATTGGCATTCATATCATTTGGTTGTTTGGTTGCACCGCCATTTGGAAGTGTCCTTTACTCAATTGCCGGAAAACCTGTACCATTTTTGATACTTTCATTCATTTGTCTTGTTGATGCGTTGGCTGTGTTCATGGTTGTTAATCCGCATAGGAGAAGTGGAGGAACTGATTCGAGCGGAGAAAAAATTCAAGGTAAGAGCGGTTTTTAATAAATTTCTATAAAGTAGTAGAATAAACGAGTTTGAAAATGGATTTGCGGGTGATCCTGCTTAATTTTAGAACTATTTTCGAAATTATAAACATATTGTCAACTCAAATATTCTTGATCATTGCGTTTTGAGGGCTGCTCAACCTTACAGACGCTCCGCAAGCACGCACGCGGCTGCCGACACTTAACACACTGGAACATTTGAAAAATGCATTTTACCGCGAATTTTCCAGTGTGTTGAGTGTCGGCAGCCGCGTGAGTGCGTGCGGAGCGTCTGTGAGGTTGATCGGCCCTCAAAACGGAATTATCAAGAATATTTGAGTTGACTATACCTACTTTGAGCATGAGGTTGTCGACCAACCTTTTATATTTCTCAGAGAAATTTAATTTCAGTAATTCCCTAGGAAATTTTAATTTTCAAAACTTAAATAGAAAGTCATATTTATGAAAGAAAGTGTTTACCTCCAATTACTCAGAGTTTATTATTATTATTATTTGCACAATGGCTGTAAAATCTGAAAATCTGAATTTTTAACAGCCACAAATTTGATCATTTTTTCGCAACTTCAACTCACATGTTCTTCCAGGAACCCCAATGTGGCGTCTCTTCATGGACCCGTTCATCGCCTGCTGCTCCGGTGCTCTAATCATGGCGAATGTCTCTCTCGCCTTCCTCGAACCAACCATCACAACATGGATGTCTGAAATGATGCCTGACACACCAGGCTGGTTAGTCGGTGTTATCTGGCTTCCGCCATTTTTCCCACACGTTCTTGGAGTATATGTAACCGTTCAACTTCTCAAACGTTTCCCTGGGCATACGTGGGCTATTGCAATGATCGGATTGGCTATGGAAGGAATCGCTTGTTTTGCAATTCCTTACACAAATAGTGTGCTACAATTGATACTTCCTTTATCTTTTGTATGCTTTGGTATTGCATTGATTGATACGTCATTGCTTCCAATGTTAGGGCATTTGGTAGATACAAGACATGTATCAGTCTACGGATCAGTTTATGCAATCGCTGACATCTCATACTCCTTAGCTTACGCATTTGGCCCAATTATCGCAGGATGGATTGTCACCAACTGGGGATTCACCGCCCTCAACATGATCATCTTCGGCACAAATGTCGCCTACGCCCCAGTCCTTATTATGCTCCGAAAAGTTCATTCTTATGATGCCCTTGGAACCAATCAACCACCTGCAGAAATGACACAATTATCCAACCAACAAAATGGATATGACGAACCTTCTAAACCACCAGCTCAAACCGCATTCAACGATTCGTATCAGGGATGGAACGATCAAAACTCCTATCAAAATCAACATCCGACGAATACAAACGGTGTCCCAAATTCTCAACCCCAACCAGAATTTCCAGCCGGATATGATCCGTTAAACCCACAGTGGTAGAAAAAAAAACGAAACAAACAAATATTTATTAACTTATTTTATTTGGCCAAATTAGTTCTAGTATATTCTAAAGTTTAATTTATTTATAATTTTGAATAAAGTTGATTGTGCGTCTAGAAAAAAAAGATGAAAGTGGTACTTGGGAATCGGAGTGTTTAAAAATTTCAAATTTATTTTCAGTTTTTACAGAAAATGTCTGAAGATACGGCCGAACGACAGTGCTGTGGATGGTATGAGGTAGGCACTGTGCAAACACCACTTCGAGAAAATGCACGGTTTTTGTTCTAAAAAAATACAACACGTTGGGTTTCAAAGTTTTCCTTGAAGTTAAAACTCGATGAGAATTTTTTTTAGAAACATCTTTATGTTCAATTTTTTTTTGTTAAAAATTTATTACGAATTTTAAAATTACTTCAAAACGGTTTTATTCACAAGAAAGTTGCTTAAACGGCATGTTATTGATGCTTTTTCTGATTTTGAACTTTTGAAACAAAAAAGAAACCAGAAAAACACTATTAGTAGATTAATTATCTGAAACTTTAAATTTTTCTGCAATTTTCTAGCATCAAAAGTAAATGAAAATCATTAGTCCAATTGATCTCATTTTATTTATTAATACAGTGCGCCGCATAATGATAAATTTACCTAAATTTCTCAAAAATTTTAAAATTTTAAATTTTCAGAAACGATTTTTGTACCAAAATAGAACACAACCAGAGTCTATAAACATGTTGCAAAATGGGAACTAATGCTTTAAAGGCAATTTTAAAAATCATGTTTTTTTCGATTTTGTCAATTGGGCCACCATTGTGGCGTGTAAGATGAAAAACTCGACCTTGGTCCAATTTCTCATGAATTCTACCTTTTCGGTAATCGGAAAATGATTTTCCATGTCCTCTTCCTTCAAAAATTCATTTAAGAACAGAAAAAATTGGAAGACTCTAAGAAAACAGAAAAAAATGAAGGTGAACCTATCATTTTGCTGATTGGATAAAAGGAGGGCTTTACAGAGATTATGAATTCATCTGGGAAGAAAATAGACTTCATTCTCATTCCAAATCTGTTTTTAAAATTTTCTAAAACCACCTAGAAGTCGAGAAAACACGCCTCAAAACAATGGCCTAGATAAATTGACCGCCTGGCCGAATTTTTTTCCTATGAGCTTTTTTTGGTGTTTCGTTAATAAATACTTATGCAGAATATTTATATTAGTCCATTTTAATTTATGTTTTTTTCATTTTTTTGGATTTCACACGCCTGCGGACTAGTTTTCGCAGGTGCCTCTTTTTCTAGGCCATTGTTTTGAGGCGCATTTTCTCGGCTTCTAGGTGGTTTTAGAAAATTTTAAAAACATATTTGGAATGAGAATGAAGTCTATTTTCATCCAGACGCATTCTTTAGCTACGTAAAAACCCTCCTTTAATCGCAAAAACAAGAACACATCATTTTTCCGAATTGCTCCGTGCAATACGGTTTTCACGTTAGGACCATCTAGAACTAATCCCATAAGGCCCTTTGAAGCCATGAAAGCTTTTCCTAAAAATGTGTTTTGGTAGACTTTTCATGATTTTTTGAGATAAACCTATCATTATGCGGTGCACTGTGTACATAAATACTGTTCAAATTGGTCTAGTAAACTTGAAATAATCTAGTGTTATGTCAAGTTTGTTTCAGGTATCATCCGTGACTTACTTTTTTCGAAATATGCTACTTTTTGTTAAAAAAAAATTTCGGAAATATTAGCCTGAAAAAATGTTTGTCAAATTCCCTGAGAAGCTATTCCCAAATGGGAAAATGAAAAGAATAACTGACACCCTATCTTTAAAGTGTATTTTGTTTCATTTTTAGAGTTCAAAAAGTAATTAGTTAGATGTCATCGAAACTTTTCAAAAAAAAGATAACAATTCGTACAAAGTCAAAAAACGCTTCGAACCACGAACAATCCCCCTCCCTTCTTTGCTTTTAACAAAATTACGAAACCTATCCTCCTGTAATGAAAAAAAATGTACTCATCTAAAACACCGATCTATCTACTAAAGGAATCTCTGAAAATTAAAGCGAGAAAGCATCCAAGTCGATTCCATCTTCTCCGATTTGTTTTCTTTCGTCTTTCTTGTCGTTCATTTTCATTTCGAAGCCGCCAGAAAGCCTCCAGAAGCTAATTAGTTGAAACACTTCTTTTTCTTCTTCTTCTTTTTTTCTTGTCTTCAAAAAACCCATTTGTTTCGCACACCCTGTCGGCTATTTTTTGAACTCGAATTCAAATTCTGTCTATTATGAAATTACCGTTTTTATTATTCGCGGCAGCCAGGAAACAAACTGCTTTGGCGAGGAGCTTTAGTGATAAAACAGTTTCGATAAAGGTTAAAAAAAAGATATTGATGATTTTCGAAACTTTGTCTGTTAGAACTGTGGACTAAAATAATAAACTGATAAAACAAATTTTGTAAAAGTTAAACCAAAATACTCCAAGTTATCAGAAGCTTAAGATAAATAATAAATATGTATTGTCAAGATAAAAATTTCTGGCCGCTCGTTTTGCGGAGTGTCGTTGGAAATTTCCTCTCAACGCAACCGCAACGCGCTCAAATTCAAATTTCTCAGTTGGTATTGCGCGTTGCGGTTGCGTTGCGAGGAAATTTCCAACGACACTCCGCAAAACGAGCGGCCAGGAATTTTCATCTTGACAATATAATAAAAGCTGTATGCTTAAAGACAGTATACCTTTGGATTTTGCAGCTTCAAATTTATCAAACCCTATCTGAAAATAAACTCATATTTTCTAGAATGTTCTACCTAAACCCCCAATCCCCTCCCTAGAAGCCACTCTTGACCGTTACTTGGAATACGCGGCAGTTGTAGCCGTTGGCCAAAAGGCATCCCTTGCTGTAACCCATGATGCCGCCAAGAAATTTGTTCAACAGGCCACTCCTCTTCAGGAGCAGCTATTGGAAGTCTCGAAAGTTTCAGCTAACTGGGTTGGATTTATTAGAAAACAACGAAATTCCAAGTTATCAGTTTTAGGCCACAAAATACTGGCTTCCTGAAATGTACATGCGCATTCGAATTCCGACGCCAGTGAACTCAAACCCTGGATATATATTTCCAAAAGCGAAGTTTGAAACAAAAGAAGATCATCTTAAATATACTGCACTTCTTACGAGAGGAATAATCGATTACAAGAATAGTATTGATTTGTAAGTGTGCATCAGAAATCATTGCTAACTCTACAAACTATATACATTTCAGAAAAAAAGTCCAATGTGAAACCTCAACCGGTACACAAAAAATTAGCATGTGTATGGAACAATATGAGCGGATTTTGAATTGTTATAGAGAACCGGGAATAGGTGAAGACACCCAAATTCGTAAACCAAAGACGAATAAAGGAAATGAGCATATTTTGGTGATGTGTCGAAATCAGAGTTTTGTGTTGCATACAAGAATTGATGGTGTTTTGTTGCCGTTTGCTGATATTTTGTATCAATTGAAGAAGATTGATGAGATCGCGATTATCAATCAAAATGTGGGTTTTCGGATATAATTTTTACAAGAAATATAACAAAATGAATATAATATTTTACAGTCAAAATTGAATTTTTTTGTTCAGAACGCCACCAAAATCGGCGCCTGTAGCAGTGGTGATCGAGATGATGCCGCCCGTTTCTGGCACGAGATGTTGACTGTGGAACAGAATGCAAAATCGTACGAGTGGGCGAAATCCGCGCTCTTTGTCGTTTGTCTCGACATGGAGGACGATGCTGAACTTGAAGGTGAGTTGTTAATTATACTCTTGTTCCGCGTAAAGAAAGTGAATTCACACTTTAAAGGAGGGTATTATGGAGATAATAAATGTACCTTAAGTGAAAAAATACTTCATTCTCATTCCAAATCTGTTTTTAAAATTTATTTAAACCACCTAGAAGCCGAGAAAACGAGCTTCAAAATAATGGCCTAGAAAAAGTTGGCCTAACTTTTTCCTATGAGCTTTTTTCGTGTTTCGTTAATAAATAGTTATGCAGGATGCTTATATTAGTCCTTTCATCTTAATTTATGTTTTTTTTTGGATTTTTCATGCCTGCGGACTAGTTTTCGTCGGTGGCCCCTTTTTCTAGGTCATTGTTTTGAGGCGTGTTTTCTCGGCTTCTAGGTGGTTTTAGAAAATTTTAAAAACAGATTTGGAATGAGTATGAAGTCTATTTTCATCCCAGCATTCATTATCTCCGTAACTTTAAATATTATCTACCTCATTTTGTTCAGTCGGAAGTCATATGAGTCAAAAAGAAAAAGACTTTGTTGTTCGCGGACATCACACCCTCACTGGATATGGTTCCAAAAATTTCGGTTTGAATCGCTGGTATGATGCAACAATTCAATTGGTCGTTTCATCAAATGGTTCCAATGGTTTGTGTATTGAACATTCAACAGCAGAAGGGATTGTAATCATAAACATGGCTGAAAGTGCCATTCGTCATGCTCAAAGATATTTCAATAGCAATTTGGTATATTTGTCAGTTTTTAATTTCAGATTTAAGTTCGAATTTCAGATGGCTGGGGAGATCCGACATATTCATCCAAAAGCATTAACTTGGTTGTTCAGTGAAAACTCAAGGAAGATGTTGAACAACCAAATAGAAAAGTTTGATGAATTGGCAAATGAATTGGAACTAGATGTTATGATTTTCGAAGAATTTGGAAAGGAAAATATTAAAAAATGGAGAGTGAGCCCTGATGGATTCGTTCAATTGGCCATGCAATTGGCACACTATAAAACGCATGGTCATTTAGTATCGACTTATGAATCCGCATCAATTCGAAGATTCGGTTATGGAAGAGTGGATAACATTCGGGCGAATACACAACAAGCATTGGAATGGGTTACAGCAATGGAGAATAAAGGTGTTAGTAGAGAGCGGAAGATGGAATTGTTCCGGAAAGCAGTTGAGAAGCAGGCGAATGTAACAGCTGAAAATATTAGTGGATATGGAATCGATAATCATCTTTGTGCACTCTATTGTTTAGCAAAAGAGAGAGAGGAGGTGACTGGAGTTGATATGCCATCGTTGTTCCTTGATCCGCTATGGTCGGAAGTGATGAGATTCCCATTGTCAACAAGTCAGGTAGGTGCTGAAACAAACTAATCAAATGCGAACGAAAAATAAGAAAAGCTCTTTTTTAAACTCGCGAAAATATTAAATTCGTGAAGATTTAAATAAAAAAGATTCAACCAATTTGTAAACCAAATTTTATAACTCCACACTGTTTTCACACAAATTTGGACTTCAGTTTGTCGCTAATTGACTTGGTAAATTCATCTTCACAAAATTTGTTTAAGGAGGGCATTACGGAGCTAGTGAATTCATCTGGAATGAAAATAGACTTCATTCTCATTCCAAATCTGTTTTTAAATTATAATAAAACCACCTAGAAGCCGAGAAAACGCGCCTCAAAACAATGGTCTAGAAAAAGGGGCCACCGGCGAAAACTAGTCCGCAGCCATGTGAAATCCAAAAAAAAAAGAAGAAAAAAAAGTTAAAATGAAAAAAACTTTAAAAAAGGGCTAATATAAGTATTCTGCATAAGTATCTATTAATGAAAAAAGCTCATAGGAAAAAGTTCGGCCATGTGCACACTTTTTCTAGGCCATTGTTTTGAGACGTGTTTTCTCAGCTTCTAGGTGGTTTTATTATAATTTAAAAACAGATTTGGAATGAGAATGAAGTCTATTTTCATTTAATGTGCATTTATTATCTCCGTAAAGCCCTCCTTTAATTCGATATTTTCCAGGTCACCACATCCCCAGATATACCTGACAGCTATCTCTGCTACGGAGCAGTCGTTCGAGACGGTTATGGCTGTCCATACAACATTCAGCCAAACCACATTATTTTCGCCCCTTCTGCTTTCAAATCTGATCGTCGGACTGATCTTCACTACTTCCGAAAGAGTTTAGCACACGCTTGTTCGGACATGAAACAACTTTTTGACTAATAATGTAAAAATTTTCCCACTTTTTTTTATTTTTAGTTAATAATTTATTTAGTTTGTATTTAGAGAAAATAAATACTTTTACTTTCAGTTTCTTTAATAATGATTTTCGAACTCTATTCAATTTATAATTACCCTGACCTCTCTTTCCTCGTCCGAAAGATGGGTATTCATATTCCTTCCTCATCCAATATGTTCCCCTTTATTCCATTAATATTAATCGTATATCCTGTAACATGCTTAAATATTCTATTCCACGTGCCAACTCTCTCCCACAGTCACATATCATTCAACACAAAACTGGCTGAAACTCTTGCCAATGCTGGTCATCGTGTGACTGCACTTTTGGCATTGGTTGACGATACATTAACAATTTCAAACGCTACTTCTTTCACAGTAATTCAAAAACATGTTGGTGTACCGAGTGGTCATTTGAGACAAGTTTTGTGGAGTAATCCTGGACCATATGAGAACAGTTCACCGCTGAATCCGAGAATCTTCTTCAAGTTGTTGAAGGTTTCGAGCACTTTTGTGGAGGCATGCAGGAGTGAGTCAAAATCTTTGAATCTCAAAATTGGGTTTTTAAAGACAAGGGCCCACTTGATTTTGAAAATTTAAATTCATAATTTATGAAATTCAATAATAATGAATTATTGAAAGCAAAACGTGAATATTCACCCCAGAAAAAGAAATGTCTTGAAGAAAAAAAAAGATTCTATAATAATTATTTAAAGGAGGGCTTTGCGGAGCTAATTCATGCTTCTGGGATGAAAATAGACTTCATAATCATTCCAAATATGTTTTTAAAACTTTCTAAAACCACCTAGAAGCCGAGAAAATGAGCTTCAAAACAATGGCCTAGAAAAAAGGGCCACCGGCGAAAACTAGACCGCAGGCATATGAAATCCAAAAAACATAAATTAAAATGAAAAAAAAAACAACAAAAAAAAGACAAATATAAGCATTTTTCATAATTATTTATTAACGAAACACGAAAAAAGCTCATAGGAAAAAGTTCGGCCAGGTGGATACTTTTTCTAGTCCATTGTTTTGAGGCGTGTTTTCTCGACTTCTAGTTGGTTTTAGAAAATTTTAAAAACAGATTTGGAATGAGCATGAAGTTTATTTTCACTTAAGGTACATTTGTTATCTCCGTAAAGTCCTCCTTTAAGAAATAAAAATATTCATTCAGACATTGCCCTTGATCGAGATTTCTTGGAAGACCTAAAATCACAGAAATTCGACGTCGGCCTAGTCGAACAATACGATGCATGCGGTTTTGGCTTGTTCAATGCTATTGGCATCAAATCAACAATCTGGCTTTCAGCCACAGGAATCTATCGCCCTCAATCCGAAGGAATGGGCGTTGATCTTCCCTACAGTTATGTTCCTGAACTTTTCGCTCACTTTAATGAAGAGATGACATTTCCTCAAAAATGTTTGAATTTGGCTATTGGCTACACCACTTCTTTTATCTCCGATATTTTCGTGCAGGCACAACAATCGAGGATATTTTCAAAGCTTGGATATTTTAAGGATATGAAAACACTGTCACAACAATCATCGGCAGTTCTTTTAAATTCCGCGCCATTTTTTGACTACAGTATTCCAACTAGTCATCAATTTTCAAATATTGGTGGGTTTACAGTAGATAGGAAGAAACAGGAATTGAATACGGTAAGTAGAAAATGGTTCACCTAACTAATATTCACATTATTTAACAGTACTGGAAATCGATCGCCGACAGTTCAATAAATGGTTTCATCCTCGTCAGTTTCGGTGGAATCGCTCGAACTATTGACATGTCGATTCAAATGCAGAAAATATTCTTCCACAGTTTTTCTCAGTTTCCCCAAATCGCATTCATTGTGAAATACGAAACATGTAATATTACTATCCCAATTCCGGAAAATGTTATCCTAACACCATGGATTCCACAACTTCCACTAATGGCTCATAAAAACTATAAGTCAATCATAACACATGGTGGTTGGAGCAGCATTCTAGAGACTACAATATACTCAAAACCAATGATTCTAATGCCTCTTTTTGCAGGTTTAAATTACTTCAAAGACTTACTTGAAAATGCTCAGATTTTTTCAGACCATGCCAAAAACTCAAAAGTCGCTGAATCAAACGGTGTCGCTGTCCTTCTAGACAAAATGAAGCTCACTCGACGGCATGTTGTTTCAGCGATTCATAAAATTTTAACAGACTCTAGGTACAATTTTAAATATCTAAACTTTTAAAAAAATACTCACATTTTTCAGCTTTACTAAAAATTGCAAAAAATTCTCAAAAATGTTCAACGATGCTCCGATTTCGCATGAAGCAATTATTGATTGGAGAGTGAGACAGGCAGCGAAAATGACAAGAAGAAAATTCGAAAAGTTTTTGAAGCCTAAAGGATTCAAAATTCTGACTTTTGATGTTATGATTGTTCTATTTCTCTTATTTACCAGTGTTATTTCGTTGAAATTGAAAACTTTTTAGTTTTAAAGGAAACTTATTTTGTATAATTTTTAAATAGCGTTTAGAATCTTTGTACTCCGCGAAGTTGTTTCGATTTACTTATTTTAGACAGCGTTTTCATCACGGCTCCTGAACAATTTAGGAAAATTTGAAATAAATTAAAGAAAATGTATTTAATCGTCATAGGTCCATTATAATACAAAAAAACCGAATAAATAAAATATTATGTTTTTTTAAACAATAAAACGTGACCTTGATTTCTATTTGGCTTTTCTGTAATTCATTAGGTTTTTCACCTCTTCATTCTATAAATTTTCTGTTCCATATAAAGTGATATACCTCAACGGGAATCAAAAGAATGTCAACGCCTGATCATACCTCAGCTGGTCAAAAAAACCATGCGAATCCTGAGAAGAAAATTCAACTGAGAAAGGTCATCATGCTTTTTTAAAATCTAGAATAAAAGTTGTTTTTAGAAAACCCCACGAGAACTCGAAGAAATGGCGACAGCGAAAAGTGGTGGTCGTGGAGCGTCGTGCGAATCGACAGATGAATCTGAACCACGTCCACCAACTGCATGCCCATCAGAAACCTCTCTTCAAAAACTGAACACTGATCTGAAAACGGTGCCAATGGTTAAAGCATTCAACAGCGCTGAAAAGCAATTAGAAAAACCAGCAAAATGAAAAACTATTATTGGCAATTCATAAAGTTTCAAGTTTTTAATACGACTCGAATAATTTAATATATACAACATTAAATAAGAACAAAACAACATCATTAAATAAAGCTTAAAAACAATATATTCACACTGGAAATATATATTATTCCAAATTATTTCATTATTGATTTTACAAATCAATCGATCTCCATTTGCTCTTCTTCTGAATCAGGTTCACCATCCAAAATATTGATATTAAATGGCACTGGAGCGATTTGACGTCGGTTGTTTTGACAATGGTCACGTACTTCTGAAGCCACTTCCAATGCGTAATTTTCGATAATCTTTAAAAAAATTACTTTTCGAGTGGATTTTTTATGTTTCTTACTCTTCGCTCATCCAACGCGTTAAATTCCACTTTCTTTTGTGGTGTTTTGAAAGGATCCGGAAACTTCTTATTATTCTTCTTCTGCTTTTGCATCTTTTCAATGATATCTTTTTGAATTTGCTTCGCTTGCTCGCGTTGTCGGTCTTGTCCACCCCGCGTGCGAAGACTTGGACCATCGGACATTGGGAAAATTTTGGAACTTGTTTCTAAAAAAAAATAGTTGTAAACAAATTTGAACTAGACATATACTCACTTTCGCTTTTAGCTTTCACGTGTTCCATCAAGTTCATTTTCCATTGAATCTGTTTCTGGAAGTCAACACAGGATTCAATGATTGATGCTTGGCGAGAACTTAAAATTTGTTCGATTTTCTTAACTTGTTATCCATTAAAAAACGTACTCTCTGAGCTCTTTACTGGCTTGTGATTCTCTTTGCTTGTAGTCCAATCCTTTGTACAATATATCATTGTCACCAGAACCACAAGTCTCTTGAAACTTTTTGCTCATTCGACGCGTGGTCACTCTTCTGTCAACTTCCAGTTTCGCCGTTGCAATTGCCGCTTCACCCATATTCAATTCGGTTTTTCGATCGAAAAAGTTGGAATCTTTCAAAAGATGTCGAATTTGTTCACGTTTTGCGTTGTACTCATCAACTGATGCCACATTTGCATCGAATCCTTTCAATTCAAGCGCCACTGCTTCTGGAAGATCATGTGCTTCATGTCCAGAGTGAATAACATCGTCAAGCTGCAATAATTATGGAATAATAGGTGATAAATAGACATTTTTGTTTACATAATGCAATAAGGCTTCTGGCGACACTTCTCTTCCATTTTCGTCTGATTCTGGGATTATTTCGCCTCTAGAGACCCTCATCTTCTGAAGAAATTTTGATTTTTAAGTTATGAGGATTTATTTGTTCAAACCTTAAACAATGAGCCATCTTCATTGATACGAGTACCGCTTCGTCGTTTTGGAGCATCACCGTTTACAGAACGCATCTGAAATCAAAAATTGGTTTTCGAGGAAAATTTAGTGTTAAAAAAAAGTAACCAATCAGAGAAAAGCGAGGACATGCCGACAACATAAATAAAAACATTAATTTTATCACGTAACATGTGAAGATGTTTAATATTAAAACGTTTGAGGCTAATAAGAGTAAGATTATTTATATTTTCAAACTTTGATTTTCAATTTGACTGAAAAAAAAACCAAAGAACATGAGAAAAACAATTTAAAAAAACAAAAAAACATGGGAATAACACAATTTTCAAATTTTTGGGATTTCCGGGGATTGTGTTTGAAAATATGATAAACAACGGTACGCGTACGAGCGGAGTGTCGTAAATGTTCAATAAAATCGTCAACAAGTGTCTGAAAGTTTACATTTTTACTAATTTATTTCGTTCATTTCCAATTTGTTTCTTTTTTTTTGTTTAATTTAATTTCAAGGATATATTTCACCATTTAAATATTTCAGAATGGAAGAACAAACGGACTTATCAACACAAGAGCCAAGTACTTCGCGTACAACTCGAGCAATTTTAACACGTCATGCTGTAATCTAATAATTTTCCTTATTTTCGATAAACTGGAAGTTTTAAGAGAGGAGTGAGACATCAATATCTATTCGATGGAAGAGAAGCCAACTCAGATGTTCGAAAAAATTATGTTACTGAAGGTGAAATAGTTAGTCTTCCGTTCTTCGACACGAAATATGTTTTGTTTCCAGGTATGCGTTTGAATTTTTTTGAAAAATATAGATGTTTGAAAACTAACAATTAAATCGAATTTCAGGAGAGACTTTCCCAATTATAAAATGCGAATATAATGATTTCGGAGGTGCTGAAAATCGCTCATATGAATCTTATATCGATGTCGCGAAAAATTTCACATATGTCGTATTGAGGACGAAACCAGTAAATAGACCAGTTGAGCTGATGAAAGACTACGCTACTGTTGGAGAGGTGATTAGAAAGATTGTGAGGAATGAATTTTAAACTGGTGATTTTCAGATTCTTAGATATTCCACACAGCCTGCGGCATCGATTAATATTGAGGTTATCGTCACCCACCGTTGCAAAATTATAAATGTTGATAAGTTTGTAATAGAAACAGAAATAAATCTAACAAATTAATTTCAGTGAGCAAATAACTTGCCTAGTACATATATTACCGGAATATGAGCTCCCGTCGGTACCGTACGCTCTTATTCCAAAAGTTTTGGCAGGAGCTTCAAATTCAAAAGTTAGTTCCAAACAAATGTATTCAGCCTAACAAAAAATATTTGTTTCAGAAGTCTTCTTACTACTCAAATTTTACACCATATCCACAATGGATGCTTCGAGATCACCGAAAAGAAGGATACGATAAAATTGTCAAGTATTGTTCTCAGTGGTATAGTAAGGATAAACTCATAGACCTTACTCAAAACATGGTAAGTTTTGTTTTGAGACCCTGTTTCCATTAACTATCTTCAGGATCCTGTTAAATTCAGCTTCTGGGCTTGCATCAATGTTCCATTGAAGACAATTCCGAAAATGATTCTATTGACAGAAGACTCGGCAGATAGTCGTATCATGAAGTTGTGCGATTTTATTGATGAGGTTTGCTTTTTATAATTCCAAAAACATGGTTTTAGCGCAAGAGCTCATAGACATAAATGGTCTGTCTGTAGGAGACTCGAATTTTCTGTGTAGATCAAAACAGCCTTGCACGATACAATCATTTTTTGGCGACAATATTAATATATTATAGATGCCTAAAATCTTCTGTTGTCGTAGTTGTGGGAATCCTGTTTTGAACCTTACTGATACCGTAGAGATCAACTCAACTGGTATTGGAACACATTACGTAAACTCCCGTGAGTTGTTTCATTGTAATTTTCTACAATAAATTATCTGTTTTTCAGATGGTTACACACATAGCCTTCTAACAGTCTGCAAAGTTCAGAATGTTAGACACGTCGGTGGAGCGCAGGAGGAATTCTCTTGGTATCCGGGATATGCATGGCAAATTCTGACGTGTCGTTACTGCGAGAAGCATCTTGGTTGGAAGTTCACATCGAAAACTCTGGAGCCTGAAGAGTTTTATGGAATTTCGATGGAGTCAGTTTCTATAAATGCACGCGAACACAATATTTCCACCGATGATGATGAAGAAGATGACGAACACGAGGAAGAAGAAGAAGAAGAAGACGACGACGACGCAATGGATGAAGACGAGTAAATATTGCATTTTATTTTTTTTTTTTCTTTTCACATAATAATAAAATTATTATTTAATAATTTTGATACAAATTCAGTGGAAAAAGGGTGTTTTAAACAAGCAGTTACTAGTAGAAAATCTCGAATCTTCATAAATTAAGAAAAGAAAGAATAAGAATTTCAAATCACCATCGAAAATAATAATATATCTGTACTTCTGCGTCGCAGTGTTTGCGTAATGTACAGGTTTACCGTAACCCAAAAATTGGCCTGACGATTCTTAAAGAGATTTTTAAAAAATTAAGTTCAATTTATTCACCTTTGTAGCAATTTTGTCAAAATCGGAAAATTAAAATTCCCCTCACAGTGCGCGAAACACAATATTTGAACGTTGATACAGTAATTTTTAAAATTGTTCATTTTGCAGGTCGCGAAAATGAGTTTCCAACAAAATGTATATTGATAATAAAATGTTCATTTTCTCAATTAAATAAACTTTTGCACAATGAATAAGGAATCCTTATTAATGAGCATAACACAAATACATTATACTCCTTGTGCTCAATCGAGAACCGAAAAAAACGAGTTTTTTGTCCTGAATAAACATTTCACACTGGACTACGGTAGTTTTTAGCCTTTGGTTACATTTTATTAAATAATTTATAAAAATTCCTGCAGTACTTTTTTCTTCATGTGTGTGGTTTATTAATCGCGAAATCCTAAACAATTTCCTCTTTAGGTAAAGACTCCGCCTCAACATGCACTTTATTATTTAGCGGAATAAAAAAAATATATATTCAACCAATGTGTCCGTGACGATGACGACGATGAAAAAAAGCTAATTTGATTTCAGCATACACATTTATTGAAAAAAATTGTTTTATATTTTTTTCTGACGGCTTTTTTGCCAAAAAACCACCTGCTTATAATAGTTTGAAGTCGATTTTTTCCTAGCTTTTGACAATTTAATTCATCATTTTTTTCCTAAATTTTTTTTTGTCCCGTTTTATTTAAATTAGGGAAAAAACAAGTCTAATTAAATGCTTTCCTCTGAAAAAAGCGTAAATAATAAAATTATTTTTGAAAATCTGCTATTTAAATGCGCATTTCTAAATGCATCGTTCCTTTTTTGATCACATTTCGGAAATTAAATCTGGTGCATCAGCTCAGAATTATTCAGACGAAAACAAATCTCACAAATTAAATAATGTTGAGATAAATGGCCGACGGCTTTTTTAACAGAAAAATGTACCTTAAAGTTATTCAAACTCAAATATTCTTGATCATTGTGCTTTGAGAGCTGCTCAATCTCACAGACGCTCCGCACGCACGCACGCGGCTGCCGACACTCTGGAATTTTCGCGGGAAAATGGATTTTTCAAGTTTCCCTATGTGTTGAGTGTCGGCAGCCGCGTGCGTGAGTGCGGAGCGTCTGTGATGTTGAGCAGCTCTCAAAGCACAATGATCAAGAATACTTGAGTTGACCATAATGTTTTTTTTTAAAAAAAAACATACAGAAATCAGGTGCGACACGGAGGCGGCTTTCGAGAAAAAAAAATTCATGAAATTTTCAACAAAAATATGCTTTCTCTATCTGTTTTTACTTCCTCATCCAAATTAAGTGTTTTTGATCAAACATGTACAAATTGAATGGGATACATTCTAATTTCATTTCGCTCTTGTTTTCCTTTCTTTTCTTTTTAAATTTAATTTGCACTTTTTTGTGAATATGGCCACAGAGTCTTAAAGACAGGGTCCGGTTTATTTTAGCCTTTGTTCCTTTGTAAAAATTAAATACCTTTCTGAATAGTGTCGTCATTATGAGTAGAAAATTTTGGGTGTTAAAATTATAAACGTTGATTTCAAGATGCTTCTTTTTCAAATTTTCAAAAATTGCAGTAACATTCAAATTAAAGAGCTCAAATCATTTCAAATCTTTGCACTTTGCATGATAAAACTTTTGATTAACTCCATTTCTTGCATCCTGTTTTTTTAATATAAAAGCACTCTGAAATAAAAAAATGAAATGAAGACAAATTTGGTTTCAATGCTTACAATTTGTCTCACATTTTTATTTCCCTCTTTTTATATTCCTCACAACCAAAAAGTTGCTCTTATTTATTTTCTCATTTTTAAAGGACCTCATGTTTCGTTTCAATTATTTATTCGCTAGTGGACCAAAAAAGTTTTTATTTGTGTGTATGTTTTATTAATGACATCGCTATTGAACAGATGCGAAAAAAGTGTTGCGATTTGAGTTCATATTCCCTAAATTAATTGCAATTTTCACTCTTTTTTTTTACTTTGTCATGTTATAAGACGAGATTTGAAATACTTGTGAAACACGCGCAAATCGCAATGTGCGTAATACATGTGTATGCGACAAAATTTTAAACCCCAGGAAAAGGTATGACTGATTTTCGTAAATCGTTTGCATTTCTTCCAAATTCGTGAAAAACTTCTGTATTTTTCTCGTGAAAGTTAAAGACAGTGTCTCAGTTAATTTGACCCTACCTGATTTTAGTTTCAAAAATTAGAGCTTTCTCTTATTAGTACAATGCAATTTATGCGAAGGTAAATCGAGAAATACATACCTCATGGCAGCGGCCCAAAGTTGCAAAAATCAAAATTTGAGTGAATTGGCGCGAAACATACTTATTTGAATATGGCTACATATTGGTATTGTTTTTTCGATCTTCTGGACCCTCCATTGGAATTTTTATTTTTTGTCTCGAATTTAGATTTTCTGACATGATGTCTTTAACGAACAAACTGCCACAGTTATCAGGAATTTCGGAGTGTTTTCAGTATAATGAAAATTAGTGGCTTTGTTAAGTGATTAGTCATTTCTCGGTTTTATTTTTCTTTTTATAAATAAAGGCAAATGTTCACTTGTGACTGGATTCTATATCCAGCTCGTTTAAAATAATTGTTCGCCCACTCATCATGTGTCATGAATTTCTTAACCATTTTGAGATTTTGTACTCATTGTCATTTTCTTCGTGCAAAAACCTTAGAAAGTAAAGGAAAAATCCAGATTTAATTTTTAAACAAATACCAAAATCAATATTTTCACCTGATAATGTTCTCCGAACAGAAGAGTCTAGTCAAAATATTTTTCATCAACTTTTCAATGGTGCTTGATCATTTTAATAAATATTTCGAGACAATCATGTGGACTTTCCCATAAACCCACCTTTTTTTCAAGCAGGTGTGAAAGTATATTTTTCCAATCAAACATTGAAAATTTACTTTATTAAGAAAAAAACTCAATTTTCCGACTAAAATTAATCCCGATTTGATCTTATTACCAGTCTGGCATTTATCGATTTGGCTGCAAATTATAACCTACTTTATAAATAACTTCATTCACAAATGATTTCCAAGTTACTCAGAATTATTCAAACACGGAAATAAGATGTATATATATATAATATTGTTCAGCTTACACACGTACTTCGATTAAATATCAAAATATCAAATAGAGTGTGCTTGAAAATAAAACGAAAATAATCGGCTCGAGCTCTATCTAAACCAGATAAAATAATATTGTTTTTATTTAAATAGCATCGTGTTTTTAAAAGTGATTTCAAAGCAGATTTTGATACTCATGAGCATGCCAAGATCTTTTTTTTAGAAATGGCGTCATTTCGACCACTTTTTTTAAACGAGGTCGACGATCACCCATTTCGCAAAGTAGAGGTGGCCACCACCACACGCTCCCCTAGGATAAGCCTTCTCATAATGTCTGATTACACAATTTTTAGAATTTGTTTCTCAAGTTTTCGTACGCAATATTCTTTTTCAGAAATTCAAACCACTCTTAATTGGAAAAAAAACTAAAACTTTAAAGATAATTCTCAGTTTTTTCAACAATAAAATGTCTTTTCTAGAAATCAATACATTTTTTTAGAAATCGAAATTTTTTTAGAAATCTTTCTAGAAATTAATAAATTTTCGTTTAAACGCACTTTCTTTTTTAATTCTAGTTATTAATAAGAGAAAATGATTTTTTTAAATTGTTTGCAAGGGATGGTTCCCAACTACTCTTTAAAGACAGTGCACCAGTTGATCAATTTGATGTCCAAAAGTATAATATAGATTTTTGAATTATTCACAATTGAAATAATACGAATACTTGTTGAAGTCGAATTTTGACGTACAATGCTGATACGTTCACTGGCACATTGTCTTTAAATTCAAAGAACAACATTTGCAGAATTAATTGCAAAAAACTCTACTTTTGATAGATCTTTTTAAAAAATGCAATAAATTTTTTGCAGAAATTCATTTGCGCCCTAATTTGTATTCTGGCTCTTTGTTGAACTCATCTCATTTGTTTTGTTCCGTTCAATATATACATTTTTCAATAATTTTATTTTTCAGATAATGGATATGGATATAAACTTAAAAGATTTGAAAGATATGGTAACAATTCCACCCCCTCTTGAGCAGCCGAAAGGTAAGTTCAAGATTTCTGGAAAAAAATGACATCAGTTTTCATTAAATTATTGATAAGTAATACTTAAGTATATTTGATTATTATTTTTTGTAATCTCATATGAATTTCTAATTCTGGTACCATGTTTATTTTAAAATTACAATTTCACAAATGTTGTGGTATTTCGGTATCACGGCGCGAACAGGCATTGGTCAGATTTAAAGGAGGGCTTTAAGGAGATAATGAATGTATCTTAAATGAAAATAGACTTCATTCTCATTCCAAATCTGTTTTTAAAATTTTCTAAAACCACCTAGAAGCCGAGAAAACACGCTTCAAAACAATGACCTAGAAAAAGGGGCCACCTGGCCGAACTTTTTCCTATGAGCTTTTTTCTTGTTTCGTTAATAAATAGTTATGCAGAATGCTTATGCTAGTCCTTTTTTAATGTTTTTTAATTTTAAAATATGTTTTTTTTTGGATTTTTTTATACCTGCTGAATAGTTTTCGCCGGTGGCCACTTTTTCTAGACCATTGTTTTGAGGTGCGTTTTCTCGGCTACTAGGTGGTTTTAGAAAATTTCAAAAACTGATTTGGAATGAGAATGAAGTCTATTTTCATCCCAGACGCATCCATTAGCTCCGTAAAGCCCTCCTTTAAGTCATACAATATTTTCAATAGTTGTACCTTATTTTTAAGTTAAATTACAGATGCAGTTCTTTTACTTTCACTTGTTCATCTCATTTGTTTCACCTTGACTCTTTGTGGAAATGTCAGTCAGATTGTGATGCAGGTTTGCTTTAAAACATTCTGTATTATGAAAGCCTATAAAAAATATTTTCAGATTTACACCCGAAAAATAAAAGAGGGGTCAAATATTCAACTATTCCTTGCTCTATTTTTCTTATTCAATGCATTTGTGAGCAATATTATCCTTTGAAAAATAAATAATTTCCTTCTGCAGCTCTCATTAGGATCTCCCTGGTTGATTGTTCAAACTATTATTGGCTATTGGACATTTGGAATAGAAGCGTGTCACTCGTTTCAAGCCACAGCACTGGTTGGAAGAACAATGATACCGTATACAATTGTTGCACTTTATATTATTACTGTAAATAAGGATTGATTGGCGGAAAGAAATCAAATATTTTTTTCAGAATATTTCAATCAAGCCTCCGACAAGATTTCAAATAAACCAATGTGTATATTGCATAACATTCCTTTTGTTTTTCATAGGATTGATAATATTTATAATAGCTCCGAGTATAGCTAATGCGAAGGTTTGTTAAAAACTCAAATGTTATGCTTCAACACTTTTTTAAGCCTCGAGTCCATCCGCAGAGGAGACTATTACCTGGAGATACAGTCCCCATCATCTTTAGAACACATTTCTGTGTTTCTCCATACACCGACAGATTATATACAAAGTTTATCGCATTTTTCGTCGAATTTTTTGTTCCATTACTCATTTGTATATTATGCGCAATAAGACTCAAATTGTCACCTGATCAACTGGTGACCACGATGTCAATTGATTCCATTAATTGGAACTTGGTAAGTTTTCTTGTTTTTTTTTCAATTCAATTATTGTTCGAAAAGTGCATACATTTCAGGGATTCATAACAATTGCTCACTTTACCACAAATATTTGGTTTTATGTGCCACAAGATTTCAAAATTAGGTTACTATATTTTGTATCCGAACCTTTGAAACCTTCGGATATATTCACAGTGTTACCATATGTTTCGTCGTCGGTTACCTGGATAGCAGCTGCGAATTTCAGTGCATTTTGGCCAAGATTTGAGGTTTTTAAGCTTTTTAAAAAAAATTTTACAAGGTGCATTGTGATGGAAAGATGGAAATGTTCAATAAAACGTATATAATGCTAAGCAAATTTTTAACTCGAAATAGTTTTGCAAATTAAATCATACACTGTCTTTAAGGATAATATCGAACAAATATTGGTTTTTGATGATTTTTTTAAAATAATCAAGAGATTTTTTAAAACTTCATTTATTTGTTGTTGAAGTCAATTTTTTTCAATTTTTTTTGAAGGTTGATATCATTTTTTTAACCTGTGAATATTTTTTTGGAAGTGGAAGAAATCTATGTTTTAATGTATTAAGACCTTAGTTATACATTTCATACTGAAATTTAAAGGAGGGCTTTAAAAAGCTAATGAATTTGTCTGGGATGAAAATAGACCTCATTCTCATTCCAAATCTGTTTTAAAAATTTTCTAAAACCACCTAGAAGCTGAGAAAATGAGCTTCAAAATAATGGCCTAGAAAAAGGGACACCGGCGAAAACTAGTCCGCAGGCATGTAAAATCCAAAAAAAACATAAAAAAAGGACTAACATAAGCATTCTGCATAACAATTTATTTAAAAAAACACTAAAAAAGCTGATAGGAAAAAGTTCGACCAGGTGGCCCTTTTTTCTAGGCCATTGTTTTAAAGCTCATTTTCTCGGCTTCTCGGCGGTTTTAGAAAGTTTTAAAAACAGATTTGGAATGAGAATGAAGTCTTTTTTCATTTAAGGTGCATTTCTTATCTTTGTAAAGCCCCCTTTAAAAGATCCACAAATTATGAGTAGTGATTAAAATAAGTTTAAAGGGGGGCTGAGGGGACGAAATAAATAGTTTAGAAATGATGAAAGTATGATTGTTGATAAATAAATGAAAAAAAAATCCAAAAAAAACCTCGAAAATGGCGAAAAAAAAAATACCGAAAAAAAACTCATACCCCCCTCTCTTCGCCCTAATGGCCGAAGAAACGCTTTTTGTTTTCTAGGCCATTTATTTTTTTCTCGGCCGCCTATTTTTTATCTTGTTTTTCTCTTCTTTCGAATTTTTTTTTCGGAGAAAATTATCCATAAAAGAGTATTAAAACAAATAAACGTTCAAAAGAAATGTATAAAAAAGTATTAAAAAAATATTTTTCAAATAATAAAATTAGGCGGTCGAGAAAAAAGAGACGGCCTAGGAAAATCAAGAAGCGTTTCTTCGGCCATTAGGGCGAAGAGAGGGGGGTATGAGTTTTTTTCCGGAATTTTTTTTCGCCATTTTTGAGTTTTTCTTTGGATTTTTTTTCATTTATTTATCAACAATCATACTTCCATCATTTTTAAACCATTTATTTCGTCCCCTCAGCCCCCCTTTAATATCCGATTTTAGAAAATCGCAAGGTTTATGGCGATATTAATGCTCACGGACTAGTTCACGCATCAGTTTTCCTAGGAAAATTCTTTGGACCGCATTTTCTAGTCTTCAACTCATTTTTTTTTAAATTTTGAACTATCCTTCCAATTTGAAAGAGTTTTCTGGCAGTCTCAAAAATCTTTTGCATTCTCCTTTAAACATCAAAAAATGCTTTTTTTTTCAGGCACGAGGCGATTCCCCCGATTCTGCAAATAAACACAAAATTTCCACGAGATCCGTTCGACAGCTTGTACCAACTCTTACAGATTTTCATGGTGTCGATTATCAAACCTTGCCTATTGCTCCACAATCGAATATTAATGACATCAACCCTTTGTCCGTGTGAATTTTTATATAAAACAAATATTTATAACAAAAAAAAAAGATCACCCATAAATTAAACATTGTGTTCGTAATATAATATGCACATCACATTAAAGGCTTCAAGAATTTAGCTGGATGATTATGCTGACTTAGAAATTCTAATAATATATGAAAAAAAGAGGTGAATATCACAGATAAGATAACAAAGTTAGTCGAATTTTCCCTTTCTCAGGACCTTTCCGATTTTTGAATTTTCTTCAAAAAGGGAGCGAATCATGAATACTTGAACGCCGCCGACGGCAAGAAGGACTAAAGTGTGAGCTGCGCTCCAGAAGGTGACACGGTCGAAGTTGGCGTTCATAATGGCACGATCGCGAGCTTCGTGGGCACGGAAAAGAGCTTGGTGATATTCAATTTTGTTTAAATTATTTTTAATCCCGTTTGCTCTTCTCTGGAAAAAAGTGTTCAATAGGAAAATGCTCAAAAGAATGCTATGGAACTCACATGGAACTCATCAATAGTAACACCGAGATCAGACATTCTTTGCGACAATTCTGCATCTTTCTGAGCCAATGTTGCAAGATCGGCCTCATCTAGGTTACCATTGGCATCAAAGAGGAATATCTCGAAGAAGACTACTTTTCGAGTTTGATAACTGAATGAGTTATCAAAGCATACTTGATAGTCTCCTGGTTGGTTTAGTTCAATTCTGAAGACACAATATAACAAGCGTGATTCAAAAAGAAAACCTTTACCTATGGCTTCCATCAGTTTTCAATTGGTCTTGTTTCAAAATATTAGCACCATGGAGAATCATAAAATTGATATTCAAATCTCCACCATCGATAACCTGAACTCAGATTCAGAATTTGTTAACGTCGTGGATTTTATTACAAACCTGATAATCGACTTCTAGAGTCTTATGCTTGGCGAGATCCACCGGCTGAAAAAAGCACTGAAATTTACCCGCTGGTACTTCAACGGTAAAATCGAACTCGCCACCAAATGCGAAACCCAGTAAGGCTAGTAAAATCGCACCAATGATGGTAGATTGACCCATGTCTGAAAAACATGTTTTTGTTTTGAAAAATTAACTCAAAAAAGAGAATCCGCGCAAAACATTAAAGAAGAAAATTATTTATACTTCACGATATTTAATTTTCGTATTCAGTAGTTTAAAGTAACTTTAAAATATCAACTTAAAATTATAAAAGAGTTTAGAAAACATTTAAAATAATAAATTGCGAAGTACGCAATTTATCGTAATAGTGTTTGCACAATGCTCGATATGGCGGCAAAAATATTAAAATTCAATTTGACGCAAATTTCACTTTTTTCGGACTTTTCTAAATAGAAAAATTCTTCGCTGTTTTCATTTTTCACTAAAATATAATTTTCACGCGTTTCTGTTTATATTTGAGCTATTCATTTCTACTCACACCAATAATAGTTCTAAAATTTCATTCAAAAATTTATTTTTCGAAATTTTCCTGGCGGTAGGCGAAAAGTTTATTTTTAAATTAATAATGATACTATTTAGTCCTGAGACTTGGCAGATATTTGAGAACAAATTTGAAAGACCCGAATCACCAATTATACAACAAAAAGCAAAGTAGTTTATAAACTGCGTGCAGCAGAAGAAACGTGACTTTTCTGATCTAAATTTTTGAAAAAAAATTCCCAAAAAAATAAATAAAAACTTGTTAATCTCTTCAATTTCAATTCAAAGCCTAGTAACCTATATTCAACGTGTTCAAACATACACAAAAAGAAGATAATTCAACAGGGCGCACTTCCATCTCTCCTTTTCCCTCCTTTCCCCCGCGTGCCTAACACTAACCGACGTTTTCGATTTTACTCTTCCTTCCCGTTTTGTTTTTTTTTTCTTGATCGTTAAAGTTTTTAAAATTTAATTTTTAAACATATAAGTTTTCAGAAATGCCTAGAGATGGTCTTTCACCACACAAGAATCTACGTCGCTCTTCAAGAGATCATTCTCGGCTTTATTCGAGCTTGCATGAAAATGATATCGGCCTAGGTGAGGGGGACTTCGAACCTGAATATAGGACTAGAAATAGGGTGAGTAATATACTAAGTTAGCACCGAAAAATTATATATTTTAAAGAGTTCGCGCGACACGCGGCACAACGATTACACAAGATCTGGACGTAAAATAAATCATCGTAGTTACTATGACGGATTTGATGAACTATCGGATGAAGAGCACCCGAAAAAGCTTACTTATCGCCAACAAATGGTTTACGCTATAAATGAATCGACAAGATCGCATCGAAATCGAGCTAGCGATAGAAATGGAACTGCGTTGAATTCTGAAGTGTCACCAGCGGCGAAACGAAAACGAGTTATGATTGATGATGATGATGAAAGAGAATCACCAGAAAATCAAGAACCTGTGGAAGTTGTGGCATCGAGAAGAAGCACAAGAAGATCGTCGCAGCCAAGAAGTTCAAAAGAACCAGATGGTAAGTTTACGTTAAAATATCATATTGAGAGATTACCGTTCTAATTTTGGTCTCGAGAAAAGTATTCTTTTTTTTTAATTTTCAACCGTGTTGCAAAAATACACGAAATACTCTCCTATTAAACTTTCATCAAGAAAAAATTAAAAACGAGATGGGGTGTAGTTTAATAATGTGTTTATCACAAGAGGCGAAGCGTTGATTTTGTTTTCGCATTGTCTAATTCTGAGTAATGTTGCTATGGAAACGCCTATCATAACGCAAACACAACTGAACTTCTACCTTTAAGACAATGATAATGAACACAATTTTCAGACAAGGACGAATCACCAATAAGAAGAAGCCGCAGGAATATGATACGAATGAGCAGCGAAAATGTTGACGAAGAAAAAATTGCCGAAAATCAGGGTGGAAATGATGAATTGGAGAAGGAAACTGTTGCTGAGGAAAGAAATGAAGATGAAATGGATAAAGATGCGATTATTGAACCAGAGGATGAAGAAGAAGACGAGGATGCAAAAGTGGTATGTAATTTTTAAACTTTTCGTTTATTTTTCGCTGTTATTTGAAAGCTGGGGCCTTTTAGATTTTCTCATTTTTCCGAGAAAAGACACATCAAAGCTGATAAGTTTTGACAAAGCCCTGGTAACTTTAGTGGATGAGTCATTCTAACCAAAAAAAGTTATGTATTTTTTGATTATTCAGCGGGATTATTTTGCAGGAAGTTGACGATGAGGAGAGTAGTAGCACAAGCAGTGAAGAAGAAGAGGATCAAGAACCTCGACAATATAGTCTTCGTCAAAGGAAAACAGTGGTAACATTCCGACAGGAACAAGCGGCACAATTGAGAAGAAGTCATCGAGATACTAGCAGAAGCAACAGCAATTACAGAAGACCAGCTGGAACTGGCAGTCGACATCATAGGAAACGGAATAGTAGCCGAATGAGAAGTGATTCAGACGATACATCGGGAGATGATCGACGATTTGATAGGAATAATTCTCGTAAACATTTGGATAGGTCAAGATTTATGCCGATTAATATGACGGAGAAGGATATTGCTTCAGTTCCACACACGATTCAAGAAAGATTGAGAAAGACTGGAGCAGGACAGGGATCGGGAGATATTGATCCGATGAGTATTGATTCGTCGGTTGGATTCGAGCAGGTTGGAGGAATGGCACATCACATTCAATCATTGAAGGAAGTCGTTCTGTTTCCGATGCTTTATCCTGAAGTTTTTGCTAAATTTAATATCAATCCACCGAAAGGAGTAGTATTTTATGGACCTCCCGGTATGAATATAAATATATTCTAAAAAAATATGTTTTTTTGTTATAGGTACTGGAAAAACTTTGGTCGCTAGAGCATTGGCAAATGAATGTGGCAAAGGAGCCAACAAGGTGGCATTTTTCATGAGAAAAGGAGCGGATTGTCTAAGTAAATGGGTTGGAGAATCGGAGCGACAATTACGTCTACTTTTCGATCAAGCCTACGCGATGAGACCATCGATTATTTTCTTTGATGAGATTGATGGATTGGCACCGGTTAGATCATCGAAACAAGATCAAATTCATGCGAGTATTGTGAGCACTTTGTTGGCATTGATGGACGGATTAGACAGTCGAGGAGAAGTTGTTGTGATTGGCGCGACGAATCGACTGGATACACTTGATCCGGCACTTCGACGCCCTGGACGATTTGATAGGGAGCTTCGATTCTCGTTACCTGACTTGAATGCAAGAAGACAGATTTTGGATATTCATACATCGAAATGGGATGAGAATAAACCGGCCGAAGAGACGTTGAAAGCGATTGCTGATAAGACTAGTGGGTATTGTGGAGCAGATTTGAAATTTCTGTGTACTGAGGCTGTGCTGATTGCACTTAGATGTCGTTATCCACATGTTTATATGTCTTCTGAAAGATTGAGACTCGATGTCACAAGTATTCGGGTTGAGACGGAACACTTTGAACATGCCATGAGAAGAATTACACCAGCTTCTAGGAGAGGTGAGTAATTATTGAAGTTTGAAAAATTATCAGAGTTTTTATTTCAGATCTCACCATTCCATCGAGACCACTCGATGAAAGAACAAAGATTCTGATCGGTGATCAAGTTGATGAAATCATTGAAAAACAAATTCCGAAAGGATACCAATATGCACAGACAATTACCAATACTTCTGCCACTGAACTTGAGAAGGTGGTTCGAGCCCTTGAGCCAAATCCAACAGTTCCAGCAGTTCGTTTATTGATTTGCGGAACAAATGCGATTTCCGACGGAGGACAGACTTCATATGTATTGCCAGCAGTTCTTGCTAGATTGGATCATTTGCCAGTTTTCTCGCTATCCTTGTCGAGTTTACTGACAGATGGAAGACCTGAAGAGGCGTTCTCGAATGTCGTTCAATCAGTGATGCGAGCTTCGAATAGTGGACCGTGTATTATGCTTTTACCTTCTATTGATGAATGGATTAAAGTTATTCCGGTCTCAGTTCAACAAATGGTAATTTCTATTTTAATTGTTTTCTCATTTCTAAAAAACTAATTTTCAGCTATTAACATGTTTGGACTCATTCACCGGTTTCACTCCAGTTCTGTTTCTTGCCACTCTTGATTCCTCATTTGACGACGGACCAGATTATTCGAGACAAATTTTCAGAAGTGCACATTGTAAACGGTGAGTATTTTATTTCGTATTTTCATTTAAAGACTGTTACTTTTTCAGAATGGGACCGGCTGTTGAAAAACTCAGAGTGAAATATTTCGAGCATTTGATTGAAAAGATCTACGTTCCGCCGAAAGTGTTTGACGCGTCAAAATATATTCGGCCAGAGGTGGAAAATGCGATAAATGCTGAACCGGCACCGAAGCGACAATTGAGCGATGCTGAGGCGCGGGAGTTGGAAAAGATGTATATGTCATTGTTGAGACAGTTGAGAATATTTCTGAGGGATAGATTGAGTGAGTTTTATAATTCTAAATAATACAAGAAATAGGTGTTTTTAGCCTCAAATTAACATGAAAATATTTGACTGTATTTATGAAATTAATATTGTCAAATTTACAGGTCGTTTTACTCGAGACCGTCGTTTTGTTGACTTTGTTTCTCCAGTCGAACCTTCCCAAGCTGAAGATTATTATGAAATTATAAAAAATCCCATGTGCTTAGAGGATATGATGGAGAAATTGGACACGAAGAAGTATATCCATGCTGATCAATTCCTTTCGGATATTCGATTAATCACATTCAATGCTTTGGAGTATAATCCGTCTTCAACTGACGACGGGAAATTCATTCGTCACAGTGCAATTGCTCTCAGGGATGTGGCGGAAGAATTGATTGATTCAGAACTTGATGAGAACTTTGTCGAACAACTGGAAACAACTTCGAGATTGATGCACGAGGCTGGAATTAAACCGGAAGATGAGAAGTTGATTGATGTACCAATTGGATTTATGAGAAAAGCGCCATGGAGTATTAAGAATTCGTTGGCAAATGAAGTGGAAAAATGGAAGAAAGAGCGGGAGAAGGAGGCGAGGAAGAATGGAACACCACCGGTCGAGGAGAATGCCAAGGAGGAGGAACACGTACATGAGTCGACGAAGAAAATGAAAAAGAAGCGATCAAGGAGTTATAACTTTCCGGGAACGAAGAAGAGAAAGACTAATGGAACGGTTAGCAATACGGTTAATGAAGGGTATGATTGTTATAAGTTTGGAAACAAGTACAAATATTTTTTAAAAAATTATAGAACAGAAGAAGGTGGTGAAGAGCATTCAGATGGTGAGGAGACTGGCGAAGAAACGGCAATGGAAGACGAAGAAGCTCCAGCGAATCAATTGAAGTGTGATGAGGAGGATATTGAGTCCAAAGTATTGTTTTTTTTTAATTTTCAAATTCATTTTGTAAATTAAAAATTCTTAAAGATCGACGTTCTCTTATTATATCTTTTTTTAAGAATTAAATAGTTCAATCCAAAATCACAAGAAAAACCTGAAAGAAGCGAAAATTTGAGAAATTGTTTAGAATATTGTTTTCGAGCTGCCATGTGTTTCCTTTAAATATAAAATTTTACTCAGACACTTTAAATTTGAGGTTTTCAGAACGAAGAAACCATGTCTGGAACGGCTGAGGAAGAGGACATTGTTGGAAAATTGCTAATTTCTAAAGAAGATGTAAATCATCTCATAGGAGTGGTATTTTATTTATTTTTATTTAATTTATATTAATTTACCAAATTTTCAGTGCATTGCCAAAACTGAAGGATGGTCAGTGAGTGAGATGGAGCGACTTGCGTCGGTTATTTCGCATGAAATTGAGCAATATCGGTATTTTTCTTAATTTGAAATAATAACGAAGATTTGGAATTTTATTGAATATTTTCAGAGACAAATGGAATAGAAGTGGAGTTCCGGCTCGACTTGAAGAAATTGTTAAAAATTGGATGCCATACGTTCGGGAAGATGAAATTGATGATTGTAGTCAGAAGACTGTGGAGAATGGTGTGCATAATCATAAGATCAAGCAGAATGGAGTTCCGATGGTTTTTGATAAGTTTATGCAATAATGTCCTAACATAAGCCGTTTTTGCATAACCCCGGTTTGTTTCTCATTTCTTTGCAACACGAGATTTGACAATATACGGCACTTTTTTTATATTGAGTACGTTTTATGTGTATTTTTTGAAATTTCTTTCATTGTTTTCTGGCATTGGCATATTTTATTTATTGATTTTTCAACATGAAAAATGCTCAAAATTCTACTCAAAAGTTATATGTATATATGCAGTATTTTGAGCGTTTTTTCTCTGAAAACTCACGAAACTAAGTTGTTTTACAATTGTCAAATGATTTCTAGAATCCCTTTTTTTTTCATTTTATTTCATCTGACCCTCCATACACCCGATACTCACCAATTTTACACGTTTTTCGCCCCGAAAACGGTTTTTTTTCTAAAAAATGTGGGCATTTTTTATGTTTTTCAAGAAAAAATACATTTTACTTTCGAAATCCCCGTTTTTTTTTTCATATCTAGATATTTTTTGAATTTCATGTGTTTTCATTCGCAACAGTTTATTTGTACAATGAAATTTTTGAAAAAAAATGATGCACATACATGGTTTCATTTTATTAACCGTTCTCCACGGTTTTTATACTTTATTTGATGGGAAAATGAATGAAAAATTCAGAAAACAATTTTCAGATGGACTTCCAGAACAGAGCTGGAGGTAAAACGGGAAGTGGTGCGCCGGCATCCGGATCTGATGCGAATGTTGATCGGAGGGAGAGATTGAGGTGAGATGAAGTTTGGGAGAAAAGTACTTTTCGAAAATTTGAATATTTCAATTTTCAGAGGAATAAATTGAAAATTACGGAAAATATTTCTAATATTCTAAATTTCAGACAATTGGCTCTCGAAACAATCGATCTGCAAAAAGATCCATATTTTATGAGAAATCACATTGGAACTTATGAATGTAAACTTTGTCTCACGCTGCACAATAATGAAGGATCTTATTTGGCTCATACACAAGGTAATTTAAGAAAAGAGGCTTGGAACCTGAATAGGGGACGGAATTCTTAAAGAGAGGGGAAAATGTGCCTTCACTTTAACCGTTATTCTCGAAATAATGATATATTTTCAGGTAAGAAGCATCAATCGAACTTGGCTCGTCGTGCGGCGAAAGAAGCATCAGAGCAACCGTTCCTCCCAGCGCCACAACAGGCGAAAATCGAAACGAAAAAGTTTGTGAAAATTGGACGGCCTGGATACAAAGTAACACGCGAGAGAGATCCGGGAACTGGACAACAGGCGTATTTGTTCCAAGTTGATTATCCGGAAATTGCTGATGGAATTACACCAAGACATCGATTCATGTCGGCTTATGAGCAGAAAATTCAACCACCAGATAAAAGATGGCAATATTTGTTGTTTGCAGCTGAGCCGTATGAGACTATTGCTTTTAAGATTCCGTCAAGGTGAGTGTTTTTCAAGAAGGAATAGTTATACTAAATTTTCATTGTTTTCACCATATAAAAATATGAAAGCAACAAAATTCGAAAAAAAAATCCTTTTATGTGTATGCGCCAAAATTGGAGCGAGTTGAATTCTAGGTCACGCAAGCGGCCTAAAAAAGGCCTAGAATCGTACCGGTCTTTTTTATGAAATATTTAAAACATTTATTTTTTCGTGCTTCAAATTTTCATATGTTTAAGGAATTTATAAAGACTTTTCAAAACCGTTGAGTAAAGCTTTATGAGAGAATAAAAAATGATTTTCCAGAGAAGTTGATAAATCAGAAAAATTCTGGACAATGTGGAACAAGGACACGAAACAATTTTTCCTCCAAGTCGCTTTTAAGCTGGAACGACATGATGAGCAAGGAATGTATTATCAATAAAATCTCTTATTTATGATCTGATTATTTGACATTTTTATCAAACTCTTTTCATTATCAATTATTTATTTCTATACCGTTGTTGATTTGATCTTTGAAAAAATATACACGTTCATTTTTTTATTGGAAAATGCTTTATTACTGGTTATGAAGCCTTCTATTTTTGATGTTTTCGGGGGTCAAGATAGTTTTCATTTCTCTGTTACAGATGGTGAAAAAGGTCTTGAAACGAAAAGCTGAAAATGAAAAGGTGGAGAATGAAAGCTATCAGGCTGGTGGATTGTCGAGTTTGTTTGGGAAAAGTGCAGAAGGAGGTTTAATTGCTAAAGATTAAAAAATCTGAATTAATCTCTGAAACACTTTCAGCCGTAATTGAGGAGAATATTGTAAAAGGAGAGACGGTGATTGAGAAACCGAAGAGGAGAAAGTTTGTTCCAAAAGAAAAAGAGGAAAAGAATGAGGAGGTGAAATATTAAAGCTTTGAGAATGGATCTGAAGTTTCAGAAAATGTTATTTAGTTTTTTTGCCTATGTGCAAATTAGGTACCCCTGCATAACCGATCCACGAAAAAGCAGTGGAAATACACACCTAAGAACTTGAGGTACCCATCGTAGAAATTTCGTACGTTAGATACTTTTTAGGCTGCGGATAGTTAAGAAATAGTTACAGATTTTAATACATGTTTCTAGGCACCGAATCGTGGATTTGTATTTTTACCTTCTCTTTAAGTGACTAACTAATTTGAACCGTTCTTTGAAATCATATTTGGATTTCAGTGCGATTTTCATATGATTTTTTGGGGTTTTTTTCATAAAAGCTCGTTTTGACTCTACAAAAATAACTTTTACGGTTAACTAAGTTCCTTAGAGAGTTTTTTTCAAATAACGTTTTCTTCAGGAAAATAATGACGATGTTTCTGAAAACAATAAGGATGGCGAGAAGAAGGAAGGAGAGGAAGGTACAAAAAGAGATAGAACTAAACAGAGGTATCTATTTTCTTCCTTAATAGTAACATTCAAATAATTCAGAGAAAACCGTGTAAAACAAAAAAGCAATGCTAGATCAGCAGCAGAAGAGAATAAGAAAACACTATTTGTTGGAAATATGCCATTGACAATGAATGAAAAAGCAGTTCGGCGAATTTTCTCTGACTATGGAACTATTGAATCGGTTCGAATGAGAGGATTAATTCCAACTAGTGAGAAATTGACAAAGCGCTTGACACATTTGACAGGAAAACTTCATGAAAAACAAAATTCCCTCATGTTTTATATCAAATTTGCGGATAGTGAATCGGTTGATAAGGCGCTGACATAGTGAGTTTTTGTGAAGATTTGGTTTGGTGACATTTAAAAAAAATTGACACCACATCTTTAAGATCTTATAACATGTCCACTGTTTTTGGAGAATGCTATTTTTTCAGTAATGGAACACAACTCGAAGATCATGCTATCCGCGTCGATCGATGTGGAGCCAAAAAAGAATTTGGGAAAGATTTGGCCATTTTTGTTGGAAATTTGTCGTTTGACAGCACCGAGGATCAATTATTCAAAGTTTTTGAGGAAAACATCGGACCGGTTGATAGCGTAAGAATTGTGAGAGATAACACGACTGGAAAAGGAAAAGGATTCGCGTTTGTGAATTTCAAGGTATTTATCATTAGTCTGATTTTTTTCATAATATAAATTCTGACAGCACGACTCATCGGCTAGTCTGGCGTTAAGCATGGAAACTGTAAAAATGGGAGAAAGGGATCTAAGAATCACAAAAGTAATGAAAAAGGGACAATTGAATAAGATTGACGTGGCGAAGAAGAGGAATTATGGTGCGGCGAAGAAGAATAAAGAAGAACAGAAGATTGAAGGAAAACTGAAGAATTTCAAGTTCTCCACCAAGAAAGAGAGGTTTGTTTTTTGTTTGGAAATTTTATTTTTTAATAGAGGTTTTTCAAATGCTGCGGGAATTTAGGAAAAAAAACATTGCACTGGCGCTGCACCACAACGTCGGTTGAAAACTACATGTGATTTACCAAATATATGTTAGAGCGAAAAATGAAGTAAATTTGGGCGAAAACTTTGAGGGACCATAAAAAGCTCCCAGGAGTCCATCGGCAAAAAATGAAAACGATACCTTGTAGACAAGAATATGATCTTTCCAATGAGCTATCTCACATTCAAAACAATTAACATTTGCTCGTATACCCTTGTTAGTAGCGAATCACCCACTGGGTTCCTCTCTTTCACCAACAACATACACGCACACACACATAAGCAGCGTTTCCCACACTCTATTGCTGACTATCTTGGCGCAGTGGGTTAGAGTTAGGACCTGCCGCGGCGAAGGTCATGGGTTCAATTCTCCATGCCATCAAGCACGAGACACAATCTGCAGCGGAAGTCTTTGCTGTCTGCGGATTTACAGTGCGAAATGGTCACGTCGTTCCTCCGTGTGGTTGTAACTCTAAGTGAACACCCACTCCGTTGATCTCCGGACATTTTTGAAGAAATATTTTCTTTTTCAGAAGTGATGAGCAAAATGAGCGTCGAAAACTGAAGAAATCAGCGAAAAAGGCGATCAAGAAGAAGGTTAATGCGAAGAAAGGTAGATTGATGCAATAACTGGTTCTCTTTTTTTTTGTTATACGTTATGTTGTTTTGTTTCTTGTTGAAAATTTTGAAGTTGTTTAATTAAAAAATTTGTTAGTCGAATATCACAATGGAGAAGAAAACATTTAAATATCATACATGCATCATAAACAGGCCAGCAAAAAAAAATATTAAAAGAAATACCCCGAGAGATCGTAAATGAACACAATAAACAAAAAATCACGTCAAGTATAAGACCCATGAACTATTCTAACGTTTCCCTTGAATAATTAAATAATTTTGAAGCTTTTTCTTTTCTAAATTTTTATGCAATTGAAGGTTCTTTCGGAGTTGGAGAATGAACCGCAGTTGATGCTGTTGGAATTTCAACAGCTGTTGAGGTTGACGCTTCATCTTCATCTTCGTCCCAATTTCCATAGTTCGCTGTTTCTGCTTTTTTGGTTTTGTTCAGCCGTTCATTAAGTTCACGCAGCGCTTTTTGGCTGAAAAACAGTTAACGATTTGAGATACCCCGTCTTTAACAGATATGAAATAATTTTTACCGTCTTCTTTCAGCATCTTTAGCCGAATTTTCAATCGCTGGAAGATTAATTCCAACCGAGACTGATTGCAATGAGTTCAAGTCGACGTGACGGATCTGAAAATAAAAAATTCTTACAAACCCAAAATGTTTGTAAATAATTCTTCAAAAATTCGCGAAAGTTTATATTATTCACCTGACGTTTGCAAACTCCAAGCCTTGCCAAACTTCTGAAGCACACTCTCCCAATTAAGGTGAAGACTAATTGTGTTCTCGAAGGGAACAAACTAGCCCATGTGAAATGCTCACTTCCGTCACCGTAAATCTCATCGGTTTCGTGTGATTTGTAGAATCGAAGATATGTCCAAGAGACTTGAACTCCGATGGCGACTTGAAGGAATGTTACCTTAATTTTTTTCCCCGATTTTTAAATGTTGGAGTGGATTAAAAAATCTTACAAAATAAGTGAGTTTCAAAAGTGCAAGCACCAGTGAAATACTAACGGCGAAAAATGGAAGATGCGTGTATTTGAGTCGTCCCAATGGGGTGGAGAAGACAATTGAGTCGGGGAGAAACTGAAAACGAGTGTTTTGTTGAAAAGTAATGAAAAATCTTTTGCTATTACCTGTTTTATGAGAACCAAAACTGCCGCATTGACGGGAACCAGACCAACTAAAGGTTCGACGTAGAGAAGTTTGATAGAATCGAAGACAATGTAGACGATGTATGCAAGAACAACAATGACAAGAGTGGTGATGAACTGAAAGAATTAGAGGTTACTTTAAAATTTTATTTTTTTAAATATGCTTATACCCTCAAAAATATAGTTCGCCGAAAAATAATTATTTATTCGATTTACATATATTTGACGCCATGAATTCAGGATTTTATGTTTTTCTATTTTTTTTTTAATAAAAAAACATAATTTTGGAAATTTTCTGAGTTTTTAGGGTTTTAAAAATAATAATCGAGTAATAATAAAAGGTTCAGAAGTAAAATCATGTCAAAAAATTGTATTTTAAAGAGAAAATGCAAGAACTCATGATTTGTATTTCTATTTAAACGAATTGGCCTTGCAAATAAATTGTTTTTAATTCCAAGCATTTCGAAAAACAATACAAATTATACACTTTCAAAATTTTCAAAACCTTGTGAGTTTAATTTGAAAAATTTACCTGTGTAATTGCGTACAACTTCAAAAGTGACTCATTCGAATTATTCAACCGAACCAAATTTGTTCCAAAATGTAAACTCCACACAGTCCATGCTAAATCTACAACATTATGTCCACAGAACGCACCAGTTGGAATTCTCCAGAGCTGAAAGTAAATTACTGCTCTTAAAAATATTATTCGAACCGTTTTCAGCCTTACCTCAATCGATGTCAGTTGAAAAGGATGCAGCCAAAAAATCACTCTCGCTACGTGTAAATACGATATTATAAATCCTATAAAATGCGCAGATATTTTAAAGAAAAGTTTAATAAAAGCAGTATACCGATAACTCTCAAAGCAATACAAAACCGGAACGGCAGCGCATTATTCCTCAAAACATCCGAATGCCTTTCAACAACAATTTGTAAATCTCCTAGAACCGCTTTCACCCCCATAATTTACTTTTGAAACAAAAGCACTGGGGACAGAATAAAACCAACAATAAAGAGAAAGTTCGGTGTTCGCCACCTTTCCCAGCTGGATAATGCAACCTCGCTCCAATGCGAATGACCATTTTTGTGAGGGTTTCCCATTGTTTTGAAACGTGGAATTTTTATGGAAAAAAGAAATCTTTATTATGTGGATAGAATTAGATGGGATCTACTTGAACAGAATCAAATAAGGGGTTAACAGAGTAATAAACACAAATTTTCTCGTCAAAATTAAATATTTTAAAAAATGTATATATTACAAGCATAATCTTGATCAATATAAATGATTATATACATAAAATTCTGAATTAATTTAATAGAAACTGAATAACAATAAAAATATGCGAAAAATCTTTTACCTGCTTTTTTTTCTTCTTAAATTTATTAATTTAGGACTCGAGATTCAAAGAACAAGTGTAATTTTCAATTATAAAAACTGTTTTTCTTACTGACAATCACAAAATTATTTTTCAAAGCGGTTGAGCCATTCGATATTCCAGTTCTAACGGTATAGATCGTGGTTGATCCCTCTTCTTCATCATCCACACAAATCTTATAGAAAAATCTTTTCCCATCAATTGATTTCCACAAAATATATCCAAATCGTTATATCGATTGATGTCGTCCCAAAGAGCTAGGGTGATAAATCTAAGAAAACAATTTCAAGGATTAATATTAAATTTCATTAAAAACTCACTTTTTCAGCGAATTTATGGTCGTCATTTCACTGGTCCTCACAAATGGCCGATTTACGAGCGGAAGGCTTTTCGTTCCAGGAACCAGTTTTACCATTACTTGATTATCATCCCGGTGGTGAGAAACTTGCGGATCACCACGGTAGCATCGATTTGTCCCTCGGATTTTTTCAGCCTAAAAATGTTAGATTTCCCGAGGAAAAAATAGGAAAAAACTACCTCCTTCGCCGCCTTTTTCGCCTTTTCCTCAGCTTCTAGATCAATTCCCGTTCCTGTCCGCAGTTGATTCAAAAAAGCTTTTCTTGAATCTTTTTCACCTTGCTCGAGGCCTGTATAAGAAAGATTTATAGATTTTGAAAGATATCCTTTCAAAAATTTCGAATAATTTTTCTCAAAAAACTTTTTTCAGCTGGCGCAGTTATCCCAGTTTTATATAAAATTGATAACCCACCTGGAACCAACTTCATAACCAAATCATTAATTGCCCGATCATAAGTAACATATTGAGCCGGATGGGAACCATGAATCAATATTCCACAAGTCGGGCATGTGTTCTGATCCTCTTCAAAATAAAGCAAAAGGCAGCTTTTGCAAAATGTATGCATGCAATCGATAATAGTAGTCGCATCTATCAAATATCCTTCGCATAGACGACAACTCACGAATGGATGTATCACTTCCAATTCATACCGTATCGTTCCTTTTTTGTAACTTTTTTTAACCCGAGATGTGTTTTGTCCGGCAAATTGGAAATAGTTTTCGTACTGTAAAATTGACTATTGTTTCAATGAATTTATATCAAATTTATTACCACTTCATCCCTCCTCCTGCGATTCAACGAAGCCATCGGTCCGAAGTTCCATTTGCTGAAAATCATTTATTCAAGAGTAAAATTATCATCGAAATCTCTCATCATATTAATTTCAATAAAAACTCACTTATTAACAGATGTATCCGCAAAGCACGATCTTCGATTCGTCGGCTGGAAAAAAGTTGGGACAAGATCATCATCGACAGCTTTCTTTCGTCTTTTTTTCGGCGGTGACGTTTCCACTTTCCCCTGACGTCCTCGACCCTTTGATGCTGGTGGCGAAGGGTTACGTTTTTTATGTGCTGTTTCTTTTTTCTTTGATGATGTCGGTTGTGGAGAGTGTCGAGTTATTGGTGATGGTTCCCGGGAAGAGTTTGGCGAAGTAGTCGGTGATGAGACTGGCGATGGTGGAGTGGCTTTTCTTGGGCGGCCGCGCTGAAAAATGTTGAATTTTTTAAAACTGAATAAAATTTTGATAAAAAAGTCTTTTGCGTTGAAAATTGAATTATGCAGAATGTCGACTTTTAAACTTTCAAAGTATTTGCAGTGTATTTCAAAAACATATTCATAGAATTTTCAAAAAATTGAAATAATATCATTTTCTTTAAAATCTCTTCAAATTATTCTAACTTTGACTGTAACTGAAATATACAACTGATAATTATATTTTTTTCAATTAAATAAATAATTCGAACGAATTTTAGTACGAACAGCGGGAGCACCCGTTGAAATTTAAAACTACACTCACAGTTATTGATTTCTTCGCCGTTTTCTTTGCAGCGGGTGCGGGCGTCGCCACTTTCTTCCCTTTGGCGCTTGTTGATGGTTTCGGTGGCGGAGGTTTTGGCGCCGGGACCTTTCTCTTTCGTGTCATTATTCTTCTGTATTGAAATATTGAAATTATTTCAAATCTGTCGGTTTTATAAATAGGAAGAACGGTTTGTAACCAGTCAAAAAATAGAAAAAAAAAACAAAATGGAAAAAAACTTTAAAAATTCATTCAAAAATCACCCGTTACTTAATCATGAAACAAAAATAACAAGAAATACACAAAGGAAAAACAAACAATAGAAATTTCAAAATCGCGGAGCTCCAAATCTTCCCTCTTTTTCATCTTTCTCGCGTTGTTCATGTGCCAAATGAGCCGTATTTGACAAAAATGCAAGTGCTCCTTTATGACATCGATTAGCATAATGACCTTTTTCACCACACTGAAAATTTTGAAGATAAGGACCATATTCAATGGAAAAAAAACGATCACCTTATAACAAGTAACATCCGATAAGTTTTTCTTATCCGGAAACACAATTTCATTTCCTTTTCCTTGATTATCAGACATCCGAGCTCCTGGTAAATGTGGACAATGTGTAGCCTTGTGTCCTTTTTCATGGCAATTGTGGCAAAGAATGCCGGTAGTGAAGGTGTTTTTGCTATTCACAATCGAATTTTCGAGTGATGGAAGCAAGAATGATGGATGAGCATGTTGACATTCTTTTCCTGATGGACAGAATCCGGCTAGATAGTTTGGACAGATGAAACGGCGACGATGGCGATGTTTACAGTAAGGACCTTGAAAATTATGAATTTTTATTATGAACATTCTTCTATTTTTCGAAAACAGATTTTATTTTATTCTTTAAAAATCACTCTATATTTTCTGATAGCTTTCATCAAGTTCGAATTTTTATTTACGCGATAAAGTAGAAAACCATACCATGTCTACAGAAACCTCGATCATACCACGGACAATCCTTCAACTTTGTTTCCGGATCAATATGCCTAAACGGACATTCTCTATTACTACACGCACTGTACTTTGAGAAGAAGAAACATTCTGGCATTTTCGTCAAATCATATTCATGCAGAAACTCGCATTGATCTCCCTTCTTACACAATCCTCTCAACCAATGCTTACAAACCACCGCTTTTTCACCAACAAGGTGTCGTAGTGGGCAATTCGCTCCGAACGTACAAGCTCCTACATTGTTTTTAAGACAAACTGATCTTCCAGAACGATCGAGATCCCGAAACGGCGCCTCTTTCATTCCCCTTTGAGTGTAAAGCGCTTCTTCCACGTCTGTCATTGAAGCCGTAACGTTTGACACCAGTTCTGTCATCGTTTGTGGAGCCCATAGTTTGTTCAAATTAGGATTCGTGACTTGCGGCAAGTTTACAATTTGGGCAACGGAAATCATCTGAAATGTACATGTGCATACAATAAAAAATAATAGGTTTGAAAAAAAACAAGCTAGTTAGTAAACGAAAGTGGAAATTGGCAAAAATTACGGTTAGCGAAATATTCAATAGAACGTGACCAAAAAAACTTAAAATAGAATTTTATTTTCACAAAAACCATTTATTCAAAACCAATCAAAAATTACTATGCCCATTACAGCGAAATCGACGAAGCACATTAAATGGAATGCGCCTTTAAAGTTACGGTAACTAGAATAATATTTTTTAAACTAGTTTAAACTTTAAACTAAAGTAAATACTATTTTTTTAAATATTAGGTAAAATTTAATAATTTTCTAGAAATCGGAAATGGGTTAAATTAATTACATTCAGGTTAAAATTCCAAAAAACTAAATTTTTTAAAACAAAACCATATTTTTTAAATAAGAATAATAAACAGAAAAATAATATAATGTGTGCGAAAAACCAATAAATTCAAACTGCCGTAATTGTCAACCACCCGGAATGTAGCGTTCGCTAGTCCGCGCCATTTGCACGGCCGTACACCCGCACACATCGATTGCTAGTCCTCCCCAACATCTGTATATTTATGTCACGTCATAACTGACAATTTAAAGAAGCTCTCGCACAATTTCACACTTTTATTGATAATATAAATTTATTGATTTTTTTCACAAATCTATTTTCATTGATTATAGCTAATGTCAAGGTGTTCTTGGTCGCTGTTATGGCTGATTTGGATAGCGATGGTTGGTGTTTTGTTGTTTTGCCTAAGGGGACCATTACGAATCACAGAGTCTATTGAAAGCGGTAAACATTTCTTCGCATAAAGTTTCGATAAGATTTTATTTTTTAGCTTCGTCGTATTTCAACAACCTGACCCCTAAATTCTACGTTGCTTTGACTGGTACATCTAGTCTGGTTTCAGGCATAATATTGATTTTTGAGTGGTGGTATTTTAAAAAGTAATCATTTGAAAATTTATATTTTGATTATTTTATTAATATCAATTTCAGCACGGCTGCCGAAATCCCAAGCGAGGAAACCAGCGATAATGAGGGAAGCGTTGATAGCACTAAAACCATCCCAGAATGCAAAGTATGGCGAAATCCAATGTCTTTATTTCGAGGTGCTGAATACGCTAGGTTTCTGAAAGAAAAACGATTGGAACCGCTGACCTACTATGACATGAATCTTTCGGCACAAGATCATCAAAACTTTTTTATTTGTGAAGAAGATAGCGACAGAAAGGATTATGAAGGTGAAACTTATCGAAAACCGATATTCAAAGAAAAAAATGTTTTAGAAATGTTCATAGCCTGGCGTGAACGTGACAGCAGTTCGCGAATCGCACGTGCCAAAACAGCTCTAGCAATTAATCCGGAATGCGCACTCGCTTTGATTCTTCTAGCTGAAGAGGAATGCGAAACTGTTGCAGATGCAGAAGCAATGCTGAAAAGAGCTCTGAAAGCTGCGGAGAACACATTGGCTTCTTATAATAATGGACAACATTACAGTGATGTATATGGAAGGAGAAGTAAGGATAATTTTTTTAAAATTTAGCTCTTTACGATTATAGTGGTTCATAACATGCATGTTTTATCAATGTTATCAAAGATTTCGATTTCTTTCAGGACGAGACATAAATATGCAAATCTATATTAAAAGAAAGCTGGCAGTTTGTGCTCGAAAGCAGGGAAGACTCCGTGAAGCTATCAAATCATTCAAAGACGTATGTTTGAAATATTATTTCAAAGGGAAAATAGGTTTTTTCTTTCAGATGTCAAGAGAAGGAACTTCTGGAACGGTTTTGAATGTTCAAGAAAATCTGATTGAAGCTTGTTTGGAAATGCAAGCTTATGCCGATGTTCAGACACTTGTTGTCAGATTTGATGGATATAATACGTCTTGTGCTTATGGTAAATACATTTTAAAATTATTCGGAAAAAATGATTCGGGTTTTAGGATTCCCGGAGATACGCGAACCTCGATCTGCTTTTCTCAGTTATACATCGGCGTTGTTGAAGGTTCGATCTGTTGCTGAAAAGTGAGTTGGAATTTTTTGTTAGAAAATAAAGAAATCGTTGTAAACGATCTAAGAAAATATGGTAAAAATTGGCAGCCTTGAAACCACTCTTAACCTGTCTCTTTTTCAGTTTCCGTTGTTCTGTAGACAATTCCCTTCGTCGTGGTTTATCATCAGCCGAACAAACAGCCGTTGAAGCTTTATCCCGTGCAATTGAATTCAATCCTCACGTACCACTATACCTTCTCGAATTGCGTCCATTGATCATGCCACCTGAACATTATTTGAAGCGAGGCGACACTGAAGCAATCGCATACGCATTTTGTCATATTTCACACTGGAAAAGAATTGATGGAGCACTACAACTTTTGCATTTGGTTTATAAAGGTGTGGTGAAAGAATATCAACTAAAAACTCTTCGTTTTGTTTTCAGATGTTACCCAAAAAATGGCGTCGAACAATTATTCATACGCGTTCACTCCACAGCTCGAAACAGCGGATCGAGAATTGTTGCCGTCTTGGCACAAGGTTGCAACATTTCCGAAAAAGGAATCGACAATTTGGGCACTTTTTCAAAGCCTGATTTGTGTGATGATTTGCGGAGGAGCGCTCATGATTCATCATTATCCAGCGAATTCTACCCAATTTTTGGCATCGGTGAGTTTTTAAAACTGTATATTGTAAAATTATATTTTTTATTTAAAACAATGAAAAAGTTTTGAAAACAATAAATACCGTTGTTAAAAATTTGTCTACAATTTTTGACATTCAAAGCTAAATTTTTGAAAATTTGAAAGACACGTCTGAACGTGAAAATTTAAAAAAAAACCACGATTTAAAATTTGTTTTCAGTGCTTCAAATATCTCAACGGATTGTTCGATCAAACATACGACACTGTTAATCAATGGGCACCAAGCAATATAATCAGTCTGTTGGCTTCGAAACAAGTGGATTTGTAAAAAAATTGGCCAAGTTTTGTTTTAAAAAAGATAACCCCATAATATTTATGTCCTAACCTATTTATACGATAATAACTATTTATTCATATCAAATTGTCAAGCTATTTTTTCTGAACTTTTTTTTGTGAAATAATTCGAGTCAAAATGTCTGAACCCTCTCCGTTTTTATAGCTTTTTTTCCTATTTTCGGTAATGTCTTTATATACACTACAGATCTCTTTCCTAATTATTGCATCACTGTTTTTCTTCAAAGAAGCATAAATTTTATTTGTTTTTTTTAATGTTTTTATTCAAATGGTTTGATACCGTTTTAAATATTTTTTGGGCAAAAAAATGAAAGAAAGTTTCTAGAATATTTTATAGGAATGTCCATAAATGGGGCAATAGATTCGAAAAAGCTTGTTGAAGCGTTGTTGGGTGATTTGAGATTGTTGTCCCAAGAAGCGAAGAAGAAACAGAATCATGTTAAAGAGGTATGAATGTTGATTAAGTTTTTAATAAAATGCTTATATTATGAAAATTGTGAACTCTCAATTTCACTTCTCTAATTTCCAGGCAGCCGAATCCGGTGTTGTACGAATACGAAACATCAGTACAGCATCGTCAGGTGATGCAACGTTGATCACAAATTTAAGAGCGGCATGCACGGAATTATTACATCCTCTTGTTTTGGCATGCGCGACTAGGCATACAAGATTGGTACAGATTTCATTGCAAGGAATACAGAGAATGGTTCAACATAGAATAATGAGTCAGGTGAGATGATTTGTTGGAATTTAATATTTGAAAATTTCTTCCAAAAGTTCTCCCATTCGTTTCCTTCCAAAAATTCGTTTCCTTGCTCCATTTTTAAATTACAAACCTCTGATGTAAAAATTCTAGCTTTTGCTGATGATCTCAAGGCCATTAGCTCTAATCCCTCGAATACTCAAGCTGTTATTTATTCCATTTGTCTCTGCTCATCTAAATATAAAATTTCCCTCGCTTCTACCAATTCGTTTGTTCTTGAATAAATCAATTTTTTAAAAACTTAATTTTAGAATGGTGCTACAATTGTTACAAATGAGCTGTGGTCACTGGTTGAAGCGGAATGTGAGGAATTGAGGGTTTTGCAGACGGTTCCGCCGTTGGTCTCATCGGAATTGATTGTGACGGGAAATACACTAGCCAAGGTAAGATTTTTCGAAAATTTTGCGCATATCCGTTATTTTCAGTGTATTGTAATGTGTTTCCGATTGCATTTTGCCAAGGATCCTGTTGTTATTAATGCGGCGTCAGCAGCTGTTCGACAATTAGTTTCGACGGTTTTTGAGCGAGTTGTACAAGAAGATGGAATATTCTCATCAGAATTGACGGTTGTTAGTCCGTCAGGTGGAAGACCATCACCGAGAGCAGCTCCGCCAACATTGAGGCCTTGTGCAGCGGATGCGTATATGCTTTTTAGGGTTAGTAATGAAGCATTAAATCTAAAATTTCGGGAAAGTATATTTTCTAGTTCAAAATAGCAACTTTATTTAAATTTTCTAAAATTTCGAAATTTCGAAATTTGTGATATGCTATAAAATACTTTTCGATAACAACCAAATTTCAGGACCTATGTTTATTGATAAATGGTGATGCTCCAGTTTGGTTGATCGGAATTCAAGAAATGACAAGAACACTAGGATTGGAACTGTTGGAATCACTTCTCAAAGGTTTTCCGTCCGTTTTTATAAGAGTAAGTTGACATTTTTTGAAATTATTAAAAACAAGCTTCAAAAATTGAAAAAAAGTGTATGGTTTATATCACAAATAAGTTTTCAGCATACCGAATTCGGAGGACTTTTGAAAGATGACGTCTGCCCGTTAATTATCCGTCTCTTCTCTCCAAATGTAAAAGCAATGAACATTTCATCACAACATCCAGCAGCAAGAAATAGTTCAACTGCTTTATCATCAGCATATCCGCCAACAATTGCACCAGAACGACAATCGTTTCCTATTGCGATGAGATTGGTTCGAATTGTGACGTTGATTGTTCAATTTTATCAAAATATTTTGGTACGATAGCTCATGCTTTTTGTTTTTATTTCAAAATATTGTTTTAGCACACAGAATGCGAGATTTTCATCTCAACATTATTGAAGTTTGTTGATGGAGACCGAAGAAGCTGGCAAAGGCCGTTGGCACTAGAATCATTGCATAGATTTGTGGCCAGTGCTGATTTGGTCCGTTGGATGACGGAATCTTTTGATTGTCGACCCAATTCGACGCATGTGTTGGAACAAGTTACCAGTGGACTGGCGAATGTGGTACAACAGTGCTTGGTGGCAACACAATTTAGTTCTAATGGTACTCTTCGTTATTCTTGTTGGAATATTGGACAAACATTTTTTTTTCAGATCATGAATCAGAGTTGGAACGAAGTCAGGAAGATGGTGGTCCAGGATTTTTGACAAAGGGGTTATGGACTCCTTATGTTGAGAAATTGACAGCGAAAAAATCGTTATTGTGAGTTTTTTGTAATAATTTAAGCGAAATAGGCAATTTTGACTCTTCTGTAATATATTGAAGAGAAATTATAATTTTTACAAAATTAAGACTCGATTCACTTGAAAGAATGGACGCAATAATGGTACCGGAAGGTTACGTAGTATCTCGATGCTGTGTCGCATTGTGCGATTTGACACAAGCAATTTATTCAGCAATTGATCAATTATGCCTTGCTGATGAAAATAATGAGGGAAATGAATCAAAATCAGAAATTGCAAGAATTGCATATTCCCATACACAACCGAGTATTTTGGCGGCGATTGGAAGCTTGTTGGCTGCAAGGTTTGTTTGTTTTTTCTTTAAATACACGAAACTAGCTGAAAATTACAAATTACAGCACTGATGAAATGGTTTCCGATCAATTGCTTTGTTGTCTATCGACATTGGTGTCGGCGGGTTGTCGGTAACTAAAAGTTCTGAATTAAGAGTATTTTATCCCAAAGATTTTCAGAGTAAACGCTGGAGCAGATCTTCATAGAAGTGTATACGTTCTAGCTATAATGAGTCTTCCATCACCTGGATATTTGAAACAATTTGCTGGAATTGCACCGCCGAGTCCGACGAACAAAAAAGAATCGACAATATCGGAACAAATATTCGATCTAGAAGTATGGCCATCGACCGCACAGGTTATGGCATCAGGACCGCCGTGTCCGTGTCCAGTGGTGTCGACGGAATTGTGGAATAAACAAGTTTTGTTGACTTCGAAAAATATGCAGGCGGCAAGGACATTTATCGCGGCGATAACAACGCACATGAAGGAGCTTCATGATTTGTGGTAGGTGTTTGAAAATTTGAGTTTTTTTTTTCAAAAAAAAAGCAAGGTTGCTGAAAATAAATAGTTCTACTTCAGGTACTTGGTACTTGTTACTTGCCAACACCTTACCTGGCTTCTAGCAATGAAGCCAACGCAAGTAGGTCTGTTTGAACGAGAAACAAGAGACGATCACACGAATAGTCAAACAATGGTCACAACTGCGGCATTGTCGGATATTTCAATGTTATCGGCGTTAATCGATAAAATTGCTCCGTCGATTGTTGGACTGAATGATGAACTTTTTATGACAGTGTTAGATTCTTTGATACGTTTGTCCGATGAAAGTTTGGCTGTCGCGGCGACTGGAAGAGAATACTCACCTCTGTTTCCGATCGCATTGTTGTATAGAGTTTGTATTTTATCATTGACGAGGTTGGAGGTGTTTTGGCCAAAGGCGTCGACGCATTATATTAAGGTACATTTTTTTTTAATTTTCGGCAAACTAAAGGTTTGAACTTAAAATTATAGAACTACAAAAAACAATTCAAAGTGTGAGAATAATCTAATACGTTCTTTTTTTTTAATGATTAAGACATTGTCTTTAAGAAGTTCATTATTGTTTTCCATTGATATTAAAGTTGAGTAAAAATCTTTATTAGTAGTTAAATTATTAATTTCAACAACAAATAGTTTTTTACTAATTTTTCTTTTCCGAAATTTGCTACTATTTTAGGTTTGCAATCATACTTCGGTTACAATGCGTGATTGGGCTGCAATTGGACTGACATCGTTAGTGAAACAAGCAATGAAGGCGAAAACATCCATGGATGCTAAGGTATTCCGTTGTTTTCAATTTTTTCTCAACCTTCATTTTTTCAGGATCAACAAGAAATGTGTATCGCATCACTCTTGGCGCTGAACTCGATACCTCATACACAAGTAAGAAGGCGACAATTGGATTGTGTTATGTCTTTGATGCAAACTGAAGGAGCATTCTTGTTGCCAAATTCGTGGCCAAATATGATTCAGATCATTTCGGCGGTTATTGATAGTGATACGGTGTAAGAATTAAATGTTCTTTGTTTCCTGTTTTTTTTTAAATTCTGTTTCAAAACCTATATTTTTCAGATGCGAATTGGCACTAGTACGTCAAGGTTATTTGGGACTTCGACTAGTTTCGTCGGATTTTTTGCAATCAATTCCATTTGATTGTGTAACGGGATTGGTTGAAGCCGTTTCAAGATATGGAAAACAAACAACAGATCAGAATATATCTTTATCGGCACTTACTTTATTGGTATTACCTTTTTTTCAATGAATAAAAAAATCGGTATCTATTTTAAGTGGACGATTTCGGATTTCATATACCGGAAAATGGAAAGTGTTGGAAATAACGCGTCAGAGGCAGTTTGGATGGTTTTGTACACCTGTCTATCGGAATCGTGCGTTGATTCAAGATTTGCTGTCAGAAAATCGGCGTGTCAAACTTTGCTGCAAACGGTTACAGCACATGGGCACGCTTTGAGAGCACCGGCGTGGCATAATGTTATTTGGCAGGTAATTCTTGAAAAACAAAGAATAGGATGTTCCCTAAATAATAAATTTGAATTTATAGATAGTGATTCCACTTCTGGACAAAGTTAGATCACAAACAAGATCCGCATCAACCGAAAAAGCAAATGGTGAATTGATAATGCATCACTCGAGGGATACCGAACAGAAGCAATGGACAGAAACATGCATTCACACTCTTTCAGCCATTTCGAAAATTTTCAACTCCCAACGAAAATCTCTGCTTGCTCTGTCGGATTTTGGAGCGGTTTGGGAGGCGTTTATGGGATATTTGGATTGGGCTGCATGCTATGAAAATGCTGAATTGTCGTTGTCGGCGATTCGTAGTTATCAAGAGGTTTTGTTAGGAAGGGTATCGTCGCAAACATTGAATATTAATAGCCATGAGAAGAATAGCGGGTTGGTTTTTTAAAATGGATTTCAAATTTAAATTTTTTTGGATTTAAATTTAAATTTTTAGAAGTGATTTGATGATTTCGGATATAACAGCACCGGAGTTGCCATCAGAACAATGGTTAGAATCGTGGAAAACATGGTTACGAATCTCAAGAGGAATGGCACGACAAGGATGCGCGGCGGTCTCATCTGCCGGATCGAACGCTGATAATCGATCGATTGGATCGAGGATGAATTCGTCAACGTCGTCGTTGGTGTCATTGGCGCCAGGTACTTATGTGCCGGGACCATCACATCTCACTGCGATTTTGCACATTTTCCCGCCACTTTTTGACCGCGTTTCGAAGAATATTACTGTTGAGGATTTGAAGTATGAGAGTTTGCCGGCAGTTTTAGAGGTATTTTAATTATTCGATAAAGTAAATAAAATATAATTCGAAAAATGTAATAAGTTCTTTAGAAAATTTCCAATATACCAAATAAAAAATTCAAAATATTCTTGCTACATGGGCTCATTGTCGTATTCCGATTTTACAACAATTTCAGAGTATGATGAACGTTCCAATTCCTTCCGAACAAACACCTTTCATTCTCCCATCATCATCTACACATCTCACCCCAACACAAGAAGCCCTTTTAGATGCTGTCAAAATAGTCTTCGTCGAATGCACAATTTCTGGAACATCTCTAAGAGCTGCAATCCCGGACCAAATCCGACTATTACTGAAATTTGCAAGTCTTGCGACGCAACGAGTGTCACCGAATAAAATGGCACCCGGTGGACAAAAGACTTATGTAGGGATTGATGATGAAACTTCTTTTTTTTTTTGCGAAAATTCACACAATTTCAGAGAGATTACGCTCTGACAACAATTGTACCATTTGCGGAATATTCGTTGAGAATGGCTATTGAGTTTTATACGTCGACTTCGCAGTATCCGGAAGTTTCAAACTCATTGATTGCTATTGATATTATCAAAGTGAGGGTTCTTTCAATTTTTTAATGGAATTTTATAAAAGAAACTATGATTTTATAAAAATCACAATGTATCGTTTTATTCTAATAACAAAAGTCGGAAAAAAAATCATTAAATGTTTTGAGCCACAAAACCCTTCAAAATTAATGTTTTTCGTCTCTCTCTCCTCTTCAAACGTCATATTCCGTTTTTCAGTTCCTTGCTGAACCGCTCTACCTCAAATACAACTGCATTTCCCCAACAACCTGGAAAATATCCGCGAATTCGTTGATGTCGGTTCTGAAAACATCGATCCCAATTGCAAGGCAGAATCGTAAGAAATTTCGAGATTTTAATCCCTTAAATTCCTTATTTTCAGCCGAAATTTTCAAAACACTATGGCCTGCAATTTGTGGTACATTGGATCGTTGGTTGTTCACACCGAAGTAAGCTTCAAAATTCCAAAAGAAAGGAAATCCTAAATTATGAATTTTCAGCCGGTCAAACAGATTAGCAGCGGATGAGAGAAAGAGAGATGAACTGATGGAATGTCAAGTAGGATTTTTATTAAATTTTGTTTTAATGAACGCATGTTTTCAGGCAATTGAAATAATTCGCGTTGAAATGTTGTCATTTGCTTCTCGATTACCGACGGAAGACGTTCAGAGGCTAATTGCTCTTTTGCACAAAGGATCGATTTCTCAAGCGAATTCTTCTGATGTTCTAGGTTGGATCTTAAGTTTTTATTTTCAGAATATTGTTGTTTTACTAACAATTATCTAATTTTAGAAAAAATTTAGATAGAAATTAAATAACTTCTAACAAAATGCATGTATGTTGTCGGGTGTCAACCGTTTTACAACTCTAATTTAGCTTTAGATACGCATACACAAAGAAATGAACTGGCAAAGACATGTTTCGATGCGCTGCTCATGTCAACAGATGGTGCTGGAAATGATCCTTCAACAGGTCATGATGATGGCGATGAAACGACGAGACAAGGAATTTTGGGAAATGTTGCGGTGGCTAGTCTTCTGCAGAGATGTACACAAGTGATGGCTGATTTCTGTAAGGATTGCTCTTCGTCTGGAGATTTGAGATTACCGAGTTCGAGAACATTGGAGATTATATCCGCACTTCAAGCGGTTGATTCGTTGATTGCAAGATTGGCACGGTAGGTGTTTTATTGATTTTATAAAAAATTAAATCCCGAATATATTTAAAAAAAAACATTTCAAAAGTTTCGCCAAATTTAAACTTTTTAAAAACCAATCTTTTAAATTTTCAGCGATCCGAAACTATTGGAACTCTACTCTCAACTCGTCTCTCTATTCCCAACAGTCGTCGACGTCTTACCATGTTGTCGCGCAGATGCTCAACTCGAGCAGCAACTTATCAAAACTATCAAATCTTATCAGACACTATTTTTACTTAATCAAATTCCTGCGGCACCGCAGCACAATTCATAGATTATTCATTCTTCCAATTATTTATTTTATTTTCTTGTATTCTGTTTCATAGATAGATTATTCTTTTTTTAAATTGAGTTCGGTGTCGGTTTTTTGTGTTTTATTCACTTTATTCGTTTTGTTACTATGGGTTATTGTTGAAGAGAGTGAGTAGTACGGTAGGGTGGAAATTTTTCGATGTACAGTTTTGCCTTCTTTCTTCTGTATCAAAAATGTCTGTGATTCGATTTAAATTGATTTTTTTCTTCATTTCTTCTAAAGCCATTACTGAAATCGAGCTGTATTTTTTCTAATGTATTTTTCAATACACATAAATCGATAATTTCAGTTTTATACGTTCTAATTGTTTTAGAAGTTCATATTACTTGACTTATTTAGAAAATAGGAAACAATTAGAAAAAAAACTCCATTAATTTACAGCAATGAGCATTGACTTTGATCGATTTTGGAAAGTTGAAGATGGAAAATTTTATTTAACGGAAGGCGGGAAGACTATTGAGCTTGTGGAGAGCTATTTGTTGTTTCCAGGAAGTGCTGAAACATTGGGTAATTATTTTTTAGAAAGTTGAACAGAATGGTTTCGATTTGAAAAGCCGAAAAAGTGTCACAATGCCTTTAACGAAAGAAATCGATTCCAGAATTACCTGATGTTGAAAAACTTGCATCGGAAGAAGAAGTCACAAATAAAATCCTGTCAATGAAAGGATCATGGAGTGTGGTATATTTCAACGAAAAGCTGAGGAAAATATTCATCGGAAGGGATATATTCGGAAGACAATCTTTAGTAATTCAACCGAAATTGAGACTAATCGGAGTTCGGGTGGATTTGGACAAGGTTCCGAATGGCTGGATCGAGGTGCCTTTTGGACAAGTAACTGTTATGAGCCTAGATTCTGATAAAGTGAGCATGTACACTTATTTTGAACAATATCCCGAAGGATTACTCGATGATTATTTTGAAAATTGTAATGTGAATGTTGTAACAATGAAACGAGAGCTGTTGACGGTTAGTAGACAGGTTTTGGGTGATTTTGAAAGTTTGGCAAGGCCTGAAGAATTGTATGAAACGGTTGTGGAAGCGACGAAGAATTTGTTGAAAAATGGTGAGGATTCTTTGGAATTTTTTTTTCAATGGCAAACTATTTCAGAAGAAGGAAGTCATGTTGGAGTTTGCCTTTCTGGTGGTGTTGATAGCACTTTTATTGCACATGTCGTACAGAAATGTTTACCAGATGATGTTCTGATTGATTTGATTAATGTGGCATTTGGAAATTCTGATATAATTTGTTCACAAGCGCCAGATAGATCGAGAGCAATAAAGGCTTTAGAATCATTAAGACTACAGTATCCAAATAGACAGTTTCGATTGATTTTGGTGAATGTTAATGCTGATGAACTTGAGAAGGAAAGAAAATCGTTTATTACTTTGGTATTCTTTCCTTTTTTATGATGATTATATTGTTTTTCTCAGGCCGCTCGACCAGCTACATCAGTTCTGGATGATTCACTCGCATGTGTTTTATGGTTTGCTTTGAGAGCTAAAGGAATCGACTATGATAACAAGGAACATAACGTCACATCGCCAGCAAAAACTCTTTTGTTGGGATCTGGAGCTGATGAACTGTTGGCAGGATATGCGAGACATCGAACGAGATTTGAGAAAGAAGGAAATCAAGCGAACATTGCTGAAGAATGTGAGAATGAGTTGAGAAGGCTGGGTTCGAGGAATGGAGGAAGAGATGCTAGGGTTGCCGCACAGTTGGGAAAGAATATTATGTGAGAAATGTTTTAGAAACCATTATTCATCGTATATATTATATTTTTCCAGGTCCCCTCTTCTTGAAGACGACGTAGTTTCATATCTAAACAACCTTCCCGTCACCGCCAAATGGGATCTTTCCCTTCCACGCGGAATTGGAGAAAAACGGATTCTCAGAGAAGCTGTCAAAATATTGGGATCCCCACATGATGCTCCAAAACAAGCCATGCAATTTGGTTCAAGGATGGCAAAAATGAGCAACAATGGCGACAATTCAATTAAAGGCAGTCATAAAAGCCCACATTTGTTGAATGATGAATAATTTTTAATGAAAAATCTTTTTATTTGCTCAATAAATTTTCAAAAAATTTAAGCTTTCTTTACGATACGGTGTTTCTTGGCAACGGCACGATGTTTAGCAGCGACGACACGACGAGCCTTTGAACGACGAGCAGCGACGACCTTTCTGCGAGACATTGAACGGTGGCGAGCAGCGACGGCGACCTTCTTATTGGCGCGAACAACAGATGAACGGGCGCGGATGGCAGATGAACGAGCTGGGCATGGGCAGTACGCGGCATCACCTCCTGGTTGTCCTGGTTGTCCTGGTGCACCTGGAACTCCGTCGTTTCCTGATTCTCCTGGTTGTCCATCGGATCCTGGCTCTCCTGGTTGTCCTGGAGTTCCGTCATTTCCTGGTTGACCGTCGTTTCCTTTTGGTCCTGGTGGTCCTTGTGGTCCTGGAGTTCCTGGGGCTCCTGGTCGTCCAATCGAAATGGTTCCTGGTGCTCCTGGCGCTCCTGGACGTCCGTCATTTCCTGGTCTTCCTGGTTGTCCAGCGTCTCCGGATGGTCCTGGTGGTCCTGGTGGTCCTTCCAAACCTCCTTGAGCATCTTGTCCTGGTGCACCATCGTCTCCTGGTTGACCGTTTTGTCCAGGTGGTCCTGGAGGTCCTGGTGGTCCGGTTGGGCAGATAATGCATCCCTTATCGGAGAGTGGGACACCAAGGTTTCCATCATTTCCTGGGACTCCGTTTTCTCCGAGAAGACCGTTTTCTCCATCTGGTCCTGGTTGTCCTGGAGGTCCTGGTGGTCCAGGTGGGCAGTTGGCTGGTTGGGTGACCCCGCAGTTGCATTGAGCGGCTTGACGCTTTCCACGGTTTTTGAACAAGGAGTTGAAAACTTCACGTTGTTTGTTCTGTTCAGGTGCGATTTGGATCATTTGGTGCCAAACAGTATTGGCGTCATCCTAGAAACAAGAGGTTTGAGAATATTTAAAAAAAAAACGTAAATACCTTGAAACTGCGGATATCTCTTTCAACACCATTCGAATATTCGTTGACATCATTGACCAAATAGACCAATGAAACAACGGATACAACAACAGCCAATGTAGAAGCCGCTGCGGCGGTTGTTACCAAAAACTTTGCCAATGACATAATAAAGAAGGACGGTGTGGAAAATATGGAAAATTGTTCACTTTTATACTAGTAAATTTTCAGTTTTTCCTGGATTCGTTAAGAAGTGTAACCTATAGAGAAACGTAGTGATTAAAGAGACGCAGACATTTTCTCAACATTTTTTCTTTGAAGGAAAAACTGTGTAACCTTTTCTTTTTTGTTCTTAAACTGTTCATGGTGAAAATGAGAGGAAAAATCTTTATTCTCTTGAAGAAAAATTCGATTTTAAGTCAATAGCCACACTTGTAGATCATCACATTCACCTGAAAAAATAATGCTTCAGAATTTTTGTCCAATATTGCGAGAGAAGTATACCTTATTACATTTCAGAAGCATAAAATGCCCCATCTCGTAGCTGACCCGACTACCAAAGCATTTACCGCAAATCACATGCCACGTGGCGCCGAACTTTTTGTCGAGCCCTTCTTTTATGAATGCTGCCACGTCCTGGAATATTTTAAGGTTATCCTGAGGCGCTTAATTTCTTTGTTAATTCTTCATTTTAATTTTTGAGGATGATAACTCAGGAAATTTTTCTTTTTTTGCATATAAAAGTAGCGGGTCCGCCTTTTTCCTATGCGCGGATCCGCCACTTTCTATGCGCGGATCGCAATTTCAACTAGTTTCTATTGAAATGGCGGATCCGCACATAGAAAGTGGCGGATCCGCGCATAGGAAAATGACGGACCCGCTACTTTTATATGCGCGGATTCGCGAAAAATTTCCTGAGAACGATTTCGTCTTTTTGGACCATTGTTGGAAGAAGCACAATAGCTTTCATAAGTTTATTTATCCGACGTTTCGGCTTATTTAAGCCATCTTCAGGAATATGATCTAATCCTGAAGATAAAGTCGCAAAAAATAAACTTATAAAATCTATTGTGCTTCTTCCAACAAGGGTCCAAACAGTCAAAATCGTCATCATCCTCAACTATTCAAAACAATGCACAAAATCGAATTCACAAAACAACTTCAATTATTTTAATTTTTACCAACAAAAAAGGAAAAAATCTAATACATATAAATTTAGAACATAACAATAATATTTTCTAGAAAGCTTGGATTATGTCTGAATCCCGCAAGTTCATCGAAACGTATTTGTAATCAAGTTTAAGTTTATCTAATCAAAAATTTCCAGTTACAAAGCAGTTCTAAAAAATTGAAAATCAGCTATAGCTTGGATATTCTAAAAAAAGTTAATTCATACCTTATCAATATTATAAAGCCTTTGTGCTTCTCGAACCATACTTATAACCAAGTCCCTCTGTGAATCTTCCATATCCGTCTCCTTTATTTCAATTTTCTCCTCCGACATTTTTTGCGACTTGTTACCTGCATTTGCAGCCATTATTTTTTAGTGAATGAAAGCATTTTCGAACAGAAGTTTTAAAATACCGAAAAACTAGTAATTTGAGAAGGTTTTTGGGGAAAAAAGTGCAAAAAACGGATTGAAAAAACGGCGAGTAAAGAAACGAACAAGATTGGAAAAGAAGTTGGGAAATGAGATTGTTCATGGAAGGATTCCAATATCAGAGTAGTAAGCAAGAAAGCAACAACAGCTGCCATCGAGTTGTGTGTGTTTTTTGTTTTATTTTTTTTCATTTTGTGTCAAGCTTTTTGCTCAAGAATGTCAATCTTTTTTGAAATGATTGAGAATGATCAAAAGGTTAAAGGGTACTATTTTTATTGGAGTGTGCTGAAGAAAAGGAAACATTTTAAACGATATAAATCAAGAACTCGCTTCTTCGGATAAAAACGTTAAAGGAGGACTTTACGGAGCTATTGAATGCTTCTGGGATGAAAATAGACTTAATTCTCATTCCAAATCTGTTTTTAAAATGTTCCAAAATAACCTAGAAGCCGAGAAAATGAGCTTCAAAACAATGGCCTAGAAAAAGATTCCACCTGGCCGAACTTTTTCCTATGAGCTTTTTTCGTTAATAAATATTTATGCAAAATACTTATATTAGTCCATTTCTAACTTGGGATTTTCAATTTTGGATTTCTCACGTAGTAGCGCACGCGGACTAGTTTTCGCGGGTGGACACTTTTTCTAGGCCATTGTTTTTAAGAGCGTTTTCTCAGCTTATAGGTGGTTTAAAATATTTTTTAAACAGATTTGGAATGAGAATGAAGTCTATTTTCATCCCATACGCATTCATTAGCTCTGTAAAATCCGCCTTTAAAGACAGAGTGCAATCAATTAAATACGACAGACAGTCACAAAAGTAAATAATGGGATGAAAACGGTTTCAAACCGGCTTAAAACTCAAACTTCGATCAGAATAATAGGCCAAGGATTTCGATTTGGGTTTCCCCCATTGTAGTATTGAGTCGAAAAATGATGGTAACCGAAAATGCTCAAATTTTGCACTCTTTATTGTATTCTCAAAAATTATTCAATGAAAGTTCTTTCAAAAAGCTGTCGAAAAACCAGTTTCTAACGATATTTAAAGGGATTTTTTACTGTTTTTGGGTTTCGATTCCATTTTCATCTTCTTCTTCTTGATATATGAAAACCTATACAAGAAAAATATTTTTGCGAAATTTCCTTTTCTAGTAAAACGCGTTCGTTTAAACGAAAAAACACATTTACAGGATAAGGCGGCGAATAGCCTAACAATTGCAAACACTCTCACATTCACATGCTCTCTCGCGTGCGGCCGAGCGGTTCGGCCATTCGCCTCATTACCCTGCAAATGTGCTTTTTCCTTGTACTAGAAAAGGAGATTTCGATAAATTTTGTGCTTTTATAGGTTTTCAAATACTGTGAAGAAGATGAAAATGGAATTGCAACCCAAATTCAGTAAAGAGTACCTTTTAAAAATTTTGCACAATCATAACCCAAAACATCCAACAATGAAAAACAATTAGAGAATTTCATATGGACCACAAAATAAACTAGTTTGCAAATTTTGTGCAAACCCAAACTATGGTAATAAATACATCCCTTGTAAAGAATAAAAAAATACTTAAAATCGTAAATATGTTCTCAAGATGCATGCCATAAAACCAAACCAATGAAAACTTATGTGTTCCCACCACATGACTGATGAAAAATTGCACCTCTCTCTTTCATGCTCAATTTCTTGAGAAACATCAAAAATACGACGAGAACCAAAAAAATGTGTTCATCCACAGCTCGTAAAACATTTCTCCTTTTTTTTTCTTACAACCCGTTTTAAGACAAAAAAACCACTACATCAAAAAATTCTTCCCTTGTTCAAAGCTAGTGAAAAACAAAACCTTGAAGGAACTAAAATTCCATTTGAAAAAAAAAAGTTTGAAGAAATTTTATTAGACACATGCAACCGCCCCTGGATGAGTGGAAAATGCGCGGCTGGGCTAAAAAAAAAAGGGAAATAAAACAGAGTTTGAATGCGATTTTCTTCTTTCATTCAAATCCAAAAAAATAAAGGAAAAATTGGAGACCGTATGTACCAGAATAAAATAACAACAAAATTACAAACAACTGTGGCAATCTAAAACGAATAAATTAACTTGTCAAAATAAATTTTTAAAAAATGGTGGATCTTGGCAAATAATTAAGTTTTTCTATGAATTTCAATTTTAAAAAACAATAACTTTTTACAAAAATCTAATGAATCCTTGCCAAATCCTCAATGATTTTCAAAATCTCCGTCGGCTCACTCGGCAGCCCTTGTTCCAACGCGACATTCTTCACATTTTCCAGAATTTTCACCGCAAACGATCGATCCATATCCAACAATGATTCGATCAAATCCCCATCAATAAACTCCTGCACCGGTTCATACTTTTTCACTTGGGTAAATTGTCGATAATTCGCGTGATCGATGCGCAAGCAATTTGTAACATTTTCATCAATCACTTTTTCAATAGCGTTCAGGAACCTAAAAGTAAAGTCTAAAATAAATCAAATGAATCAAAATCCAACTTTTTCCATTTCTTATCAATTTGTACAACCATCCCAATTGCTCCATCAATAGTTCCAAGTAAAATCGGCTGAGTGTACTGAATTACGCTATCTCCTGGTGGATTTACTAATGTTCCTTTGATCATCGTGTTAACCACATCGCCGAGATAAAAATATCCATATGGCTGGAAAGTGTTTTAGGTTTTTAAAAATATATTTTCTAATTACTTTGTTTTTCTTAAATTAGATGTTAAGAAAAAACCGGAATTTTAGTTCAAAAATTCAGAAAAACATTGGATGCCCTAAAAGATATAAAAATATATAAAAAGGGGGTTATGTAAAATTCGAGATTTTTCGAAGTTCAATTTAGTTGGAATTAAAGAACTTTAAATTTATATGCAGAAACTGGCAGAAAAATAAGAAATTATGTTTTTTTGTTGCCAATTTTCAAGTTCTTCGTTATCTCAACTCGTTAGCCAGATCTCTATAACACTCACCTGCAGAACATATCTTCCTTCTTCCGTCACCGCACGACTTTTATCCACTCTACAAGTGAACAAATTCTTCTCCATTTCCGCACCAATACAACTCTCCGCCGTGATAAATTCACAAGAAAGCATCCACATGCAATTCCAATCTCTCGCCACCTCTTCAAATGTTCCTTCCATGTTGCGATACGTCGAAATTCCCATAGATCTCATCAAATCGCTTACAAGTATGTTGTCACCCTGATATCAAATTATTTGTGTTTACATCGCTTTTAGATCGATTTTTACCATAGTTTTCATATTTATTCCCGTCACATTATTAAAACTCGAGCATTCCAATCTCAGCTCTTTATCTTGCGTCCATTCAAAAAGCCTCACTGAACTGTTCACCGAAACCAGAAGTTTTTTGTTCAAAATCGCCATTGAAAACGGCGATCCTTTCAATTGAAACTCCTGCACCTTTCGAACTTTCGTTCTATCCACTGAATCAACTTCGAACACCAGAAGTCTTCCCTAAACATTATTTGTTTTTAAAAAAACTGGAATTAACAAAAAATACCGATTTCGATTCGGTCTCATCCGGGTAAATCGAAGCCACTCCAACAATATAATAATTGGTTGGGTCTGTTCCCAAACTTGCTGAGATTATACTGACTGCTTCTTCAAACGGACCCAATTCGTGCGTATGTAACACTTGGAAACTATGCTGATCCATGAAAATAACTACCGATGTGTTTGGAGCACTCGATTCACTCATATCCATGCGTTGACCTGAAATTCCGATTCATTTCCAAAAATAAAATATATTTAAAACAAGAATACTTACTTTTACATTTACTGCTAGTTGTGTTCAATGCAGTTTTCGATGCACAAATCTGTTTATCTGATAAATATTGATGCTCATCTCTCGTCGATAATGCTGCGTAAGTTGCTGATGCTGATTGATGAGCAATTCTTCTAACCGATTCACCCATTGGAATTGTGCGAACATGAATCTTTTGGATATCATCAATCGTTCCAAATACCATTGTTTGACCATCAGAAATCAAAAGACAATCCCTGAAAGACACGTTTTTAAAAAGTTAGAACATCAATTTTCGACGTTAATCGAACTGACTTTATCAGTTTCGGGAACAAATATAAATTGAACTCACATGTATGAAGGCGACTGAATTGAGCAAACTGCCATAACCATTTTAACATTAACATTCGAAAAAATAAGTTTCTTGTTGAATGAAAAAATGATAGCCGGTCGATCGGAACAAACAAAAAGATGTTGTTTCTTTTTCGAGAACACTCTATGAAGACTTGGTGGTCTTGTTCCAATGCTCGCCTTTTTCACTTCTCCCATATTCACTGAAAATGTGAAACACTGATGAATCAACAAATTAAAGCAGAAACTCACTAGTTTCCAACTCCCAACTGTAATAAAGCAATGTTCCGTCTCCAAGTGCAATCAACAAATAATGAACATCTTCAATCGATGTGGCAATAATAGATCTTGGTAGGATTTTGGTAGGAAGTTCGGTTTCGATGATCGTTTTACTCAAATCTTCCAACAAAATGACTTCGACCGAAATCGAATTCCAGAGTGCTGCAACGAGGAAAGTCGCCTCCATTTTTAAATCATCTCCTTTGTTTGAAATATCAATGCAAGCGATTTCTTCCTTCAGTTTTCTTTCACCAATTTGTTGAATTTCAATACTCAAATCTTCTTTTTGGATACATTTTAAATAATATATGGTGTCTCTGGCAGCAACCACTACCTGAAATAGAATTTTGAATAACAAACAGCAGGATGATGTTTTTCTTTATTTATTAAATACTGCCCATTAATTTTTATTCAAAATTTGATAGAATATTCCTTCTTTCGGAAATTTCAATATTTTCCAGAACGTATTCCTCTTTGTTTTAAAAGAAAATAAGTAGATACCTGTCCATGTACCGCATTCGCAGCCACCTTTGCAATAGCCTCCCCATTCTTAGGACTCCAAGTCTGCGTTTCCGCTCCTTCGCCCATCAATCTTACTTGTTTTTCAGTCACTTGCACAACAACGGACGAGTTTTCCCCGAAAAATGAGCCAGCGTAGAGTGTAGGACAATCCGTGTCCATTTCCAAAAGGGTTACGTCTTCCAATTCTCCTCCGTTCATTTTCAGAACGTGGCTTTCGTTCGGCATCGAGATTACGATGTAATTATCAAGATCAGATTGAAGTTTGATAGGAAAAAGACCCTAAAAAATAAGTGTTCTAATTTTTGAAAATTTCAGCGATTACCGAAACATCTGGAAGGTCGACACTTGCAATTTCCTCGATCCCAATTCCATTTCTAATAACTCTAATCGATCCTTCTTTAAAGGCTCCGGAACATGTAACCAATTGTGGCTGTCCGTCACAAACCACTCGGATCATGTCCCGAATTGGACCAATATTCGGATAAGTCTCCAAAACTTCGACAAATGTTCCATCAACATTCGGCGCTGTCGACAAACGAATAAGCTGTGAGTCTCCAAGTCGAGAACCAATGAAGACAACACCATTGTCGAGATAATCAATTGAATCAGGGATGGAAGTTCTACCGAGGTATTCTAATCTCATCGCAGTTACTGCACCGTTTTGAATATCGAGCAGAAGCATCATAAGTCTGCCACTTTCTTCAGCAATGAGAAAACGTTCACCGGTTTTATCGATTGGAGCATAACAGCTGAATGCGCTTTGATTGCATAACTGTGTTGAAGCTGGGAGAATGGTTTCGTGTTGCGCATCTCTAAAAGATAGCTTAAATTTTTTGAAAGGTGATAAAGTAAAATATTTTGATATAGTTTTTGAATAACGTACGGTTTGTAAATTATTGTTTCTGTTCCAAGAAGAACACTTCCACCTACAGGACTCGGGATCGGAATTATTATTGCAGCATCGTTTGCAATGTATTCCTATAATTTTGGTTCTTTTTGTTTTTTTTAAATATCGATTTACTTGTGCAGCATGTGGACGAAATTCTTTATCGATCAAATTTAGAGTCACAATTTGTAAATGTCTTCCTGTTGTGTCTTCATAGATGTAGGCAAGACGTAAATCATCTGAAAAATTCATATTTGGGTTTTTACTTTTTAGAAAAATATATTACTTTCATTCGTTTCCAAAAATTTGCAGTCAAAAATATTAATGTGATCGAATCTGACGTTGAACGGTCTGATGTCTTTTCCAACTTCCCATTGAATTACTTTGAAAATCCCGTCATAGATTCGAATTCCAATCAATCCGGATTTGTGAATTGTTAGACATACACCATGATCTGAACGACGACCAACACGATCAGCAATATTTCCAGAGCATCTGGTGGCAACTTTGCCGTTTTCATAATGTAAAATTGCCATGTGTAACTTTTCTGTCAAGATTATAAGACTGTCTTTTTCCTGAAAAAGTGATTCATTTAATTTTTCCTTCGAATTTGTTTTTACTTCATTTTTCTCTCGGAACAATCGCATTTCAACAATTCTTCCGGAAACTGAAACCTCTTCTAGACTTTTCAATCCGTCTGGTGTAACCATCTGGATTTCGAAACGATTGCTTCGGTCAATAATGAGGTTTAATTCACTCGGACCTAGTAAATTATTAAATTAAATTATTTGTTTTTATAATATTGAAAAATACCAGTGAAATTCCCGACTTGGGTTCTGGAAACAACTGAAGACTTTTTCGCTGTTACGTAGTAATTTACAGTCATGATATCTGAAATGATAAATTTTTACAACATTGAAAAAATTGAGGATTTCAACAAATTTTAGAACCGAAATGTTCGAAAACAAACTTATTTTGAAAAAAACGACAAACGCGCCAGTGCCCGTAAGCTTGGCGCGAGACTTTGAATTTCGAAATTGTGTGACGAAAAGTTTTTGGGATTACGAAATTTATCTTTTTTTTTCTATTTTATCTGAAAATTGTTGCAAGTAACGTTTTCCTTACTTCCATTATATTTTGTGTTTCGTTTTCAGACTTGATTTAACTAAAAACCATTGAATTAGTGGTTTTTTTAGGCCCAAGTTTTTATTTACATGTTTTCAAAATATTTTTACGGAACACTTTGGTATCTAGATTGTAAATCACACCTTCACATTTTGCGCAATGACACCTTTATTCAAAGATATGTGCGAATGGCTGATAGTTATGCATTGTCAATCAAAAACTTTCCCAACAAAAATGCTCATTTTGACTATAAAGGTGTCAGTTTATTACGTTTTCTCTATTACTCTTTACCACGCCTCCCTCTGAATCAATCTTGAATCGGTTCAGATGAGCGCATTATTCTTATTTTTATTGTTCATATAAACTACTGCACAATTTTTTGTTGCAAATTCTTGTTAGTCTAAGTATGTTAATATTATTCTTGGAACATTATTGTTCTTATCTGAATTCACAAATCCTTAAAAGCAGCAATGTTCAGTAGACATATTCTAGAATATTATTCCTTGCACAATCAAAAATTTGAATTATTACCCATTTTGGCTCCACATTATCAATAGAGCGTACTTACGCGCAGTGATTCCTCTGCGTCACTTACCCCGCGTTCTTTTTTTTCCGGTATGCAGCGACGGCGTGGCTTCTGTTCATTTCTCACTACTTACTTTGATAACATTGTTTCTGTTTCCAATAGCAACTAGTTTATTGATTTTTTGGTAAACGTGTTATCACGTTTCGCAATATATTCTTATTTGTTTTTTCTTATCATTATATACATCTTCATTCCAGAAAATGGTTAGAGCAGCAAACGTTGACATGTCTCTTGACGAAATTATTTCAAAGACAAAGAAAGGAAGAGGAAGCATCGGTATAGAAGCAGAAGTCGAAAAACATTAAAAACGTTCGAAATTTCAGGAAAGAAACCAATCGGAAAGCGTGCACCAATCAGAAGACAAAGCGGTGGACCAATTCGTCGCCGAAGTGACGGTTGGCGTGATTTTGACGCTCCGGAGAATCATCACATTGGATCTGGAAGCGGAAATGGTAAACAAAAAATTTAAAATCTCTAAATATTCATTTCTTTCAGTGAACAAAACTGTTCATGTTAATATTTCCAACCTCGCACCAAGCGTCGTTGTAACTGACTTGGATGAACTTTTCGCAGATTTCGATATTCAAACATCAGTTGTCAACTACAATGAGCATGGTAAGCTGAATGTCCAACATTATAATCATTAGTACTTTTTTTATAGGAGAATCCCTTGGAACAGGCGATATCACGCTTAGAAAGCGCGACGCTGACAATTTGATCAGAAAGTTCGCCGGTGTTGCACTCGACGGAAAGGTGAACAGGATTTAAATACCATCAAGCAGTCCATAACCCGGGCCGCGAGATGTAACAGTTCTTAAAGCACAACGCCACAACTCCTAAGGAAAACTGAGAAATCTAACTTTTCTTGTGGAGCGGGCCGAGTCTCTTCTATTTGGCATTCAACACATTTGCTCTATGCTCATCGACTTGTAGTTGTTGTTGTTATTGTGATTTGGATCTAGAGGGGTGAAATTGAGAGAGAAAGAATGAGTCCACACCAGTACACAATGCGCACGCAATCGATGGCATTAAAGTGATGTGACCATGTTGTGTGGGCCGGAGAGATCCAATTCAATATGCCAATCAATTTAATAATTTTAAATAATCTGAAATTCAGTTTTTCGGTGTCCCGGGGCTCTGGAGAAAGATATAAGGTGGCTCAAAAGAATCGGTGATGTTTTGCAGGTTATGAAGTTTGCGTTGGTGAATATTAGCAATATTTCGGGAAGAGTTGATTTCGGAGCCAGACGAGCTATTGGTGGAAAGACGAGAGGTGCATTCGGTGGCGGACGCAAATTTGAGAAAAGAGGAAGTAAGTCGTAGAAGTTTAATTTTAAAACAAGGGAAACAACATTTATTACTCATTTTCTTACAATTTGAAAAATTTTTTTTTTCAGAGCCAGAAGACTTCTTGCGCGACGGTGTTCATGAAGGAGATATCAAGCGAGGAGGAAGAGGACGAGGACGAGGTGGACCAGCTGGTCGTGGGAAGCGTGGTGCCGGGGAAAAGAAGTAGGGTTCTAACGACAAGTTGTACCTAAAAATAACGTATTTTTCAGGCCACAAAAAACCGAAGCAGAATTGGACGCCGAACTCGAAGCATACATGGCTCAACGCAAGGCATAAATTCTTTCCAGTTCGAGAAAACTTCAATAAATCTCTACCTATTCTGCGTCTCATTAACATATTATCTCTATCTATTTTTTGTTGTTCGAGCCATTGTTATTCCGGAAAATGTTTCAAAATTTAAAATGGTTTTGTATTAAAAAGTTATTAAATCGGCAATAAATAAGTTTCCGAGAAATGTTGTCAGAATTAGGCATGTCCACAAACGATATTCGATTTAATGTACTTGATGTTCAGTTACAGTTCGAATGTAATTAGAATTTCCAAATTTAGGGAATGGTGATAGAGGCACCGGAATGGAAGGTGCCGGTGATGGAGATTGGGGATAAAAAGGTGGTCAGGAGAATTTTACACTGGGGGACAGGATTCGCATATTTTGTGATTAGTTATGTAGGGAAACGAACAATTGGGTAGTTTCTGAAGAGAGAATTAAATTCAGATAGGAGCTGTTTCAACATTTTTCGCCTTGCAACTGGTTCCGATCGATAATAGTAAAGGAATTATTCATCTTTCAGTTTTTCTGCTTTGGAATTTTCTTACAATGATTAACTTGTTTAATGCTTCGTTTTTGGGACCGGGGTATGTTCCAAAACGATGGAAACCAGAGAATGTGAGTGATTCACAACAATGAAGATAGTTAGTTCAAAAATTTTAGTTGAAGGCCTTTTGTTCAGAACTTTGATAATGTTGGCGATTAATTTTTTAATTCAGAAATCACACGCTCAAAAATTGCAATATTGCACGCCTTGTCAGGGATATAAAGTTCCGCGATCTCATCATTGCTCGAAATGTAATCGGTGTTGTATGAAAATGGATCATCATTGTCGTAAGTTAAACTAAGAAAATGTCCACATTAATATGTACAATATGGGTTTCAGCATGGATTAATAACTGTGTTGGGCATCGAAATCATTTCTATTTTATTCGATTTTTATTCTTTGCAATTGTTGGATGTATTCACGCATTGATTATCAATTCATACTCTATTTATTATGGTATTTTTGCGGTGAGTAGTTGTAAATTTAAGAAAACGGAAATTGAAGGATTTTTCTGAATATTCTGCGTAAGACAGAAAATAATAACTGATTTCAGGGTTGGTATGCACGTTATGGCAATGGAACGGAACCGGAAATCTTTCTAACTCCGGCTTCATTCATCGCTATTATTTTTGCATTCGCATTATCGGCTGCTGTTTCAATTGCATTGACTATTCTACTAGTGACACAGATTAGATATGTTCTTAAAAATATGACTGGAATCGAAGAGTATATTGGTAAGTATATTGATATCACTGTGAACTATTTACAAACATTTTGGAATTTGTAGATGGAAAAGCAAAGGCTTTGAGGAAATCTGAAGAAAGGGCCAGGACGGAATCTGAGAGCGAGGAGGATGAGGAATTCGAGAAAAGTCCGGAATGGATATATCCTTATAATATTGGCTGGAAGCGAAATCTGAAGGAAGTTATGAGTAATGTTTTTAGTGGAAAGTAGGAATTTAAAGGATTTTCTGAGCTTCGAAGAATAGAGATTTTCAGAACCGTCGGAAATGGAACATGGTGGCCGGTCAGAGACGGAACAAATCAGTTCACTTTGACGGTAAAATAAAAAGAAATTTAAAAAAACCCAAACATGGATTCTACAGATGGAACAACTCTATCAGAAGCAAATAAAGAAGGACAGATCCCGAGCGGTGAGAATTGCAGAAGATTTTGATGGAAAATGTTGTTCGGCACGAAAATACGGATGGAAGGTGTTTTTCAAACAACCGATTATCGATGGAAAAATGTTGAAAGTGAGTAGAAATCATTGATTTAAAAAAATTAATTTCAATAATTTATATTCTCTAATAATTGTATTTTAATGATAGTTTTCAACTTCCTCGTTTCTGCTTGAGCTTAAAATTTTCAGTAGTGATTAATTAGATTAATTTTCACAACAATTCGCCATGTTTTAAATTATTTTCTTTCAAAATGCAAAATCGCTTGAAAAATCCTCTTATTCGTTTTCCAGATCAACGCTGGCGATATATTGATTGCCACAAGAGGCAATGGAGGATGGGCTTATGGGTTCAAAGAAACAAATCCATTAGTTAAAGGATGGATTCCACTTGGATGTGCTGAGAAATACCTTCAAAGTAAAGATGACAAGAAAATGGATTGATTTCTGGCCAAAGATTTTAAATTATTTATTCGAAGACGTGTGTTGTAATTAGTTTCCCTTTATTCAGCTTTTATGGACCAAATTCGAATATCCAGTATTTTTCTGGATGTTCTTTTTTCAAACCCATTAGTAGTTTTATTCAGTTCCATGATCTATTCAATTGTGATAATCATCATTAATTCATGTAAAATGTTTTAAATTAAATCAAAGCATTTTTTATAAAAATGTTTGTTGTCAATGGTTGCCTTAGATGGTAATTGGATTACACTCTACCTTGATGTGTGTTTCCAATCAATCTCAAAATTTTGCGCGGCCACAAATTATTCTAGGAAACAAAACAGCTGTATATTTTGCTTTTTACATAGTAAAAGTAGGGTCATTATCTTTGTCATGTGCTATTCAGTGTGTCCATAGGGAGAGTAAAGACATAATCGTTTTGTGGTTGAGCAAGTGAGCAAGAAAAAAGAAGTGAAATATTGACACGGAATTATTATGCCTTTAGGGTGTATATTTTTCAAAGTGTTTCCTTTTTTCTTTCGTATAAGCGCGAAAGGTTTTACAGAATTCGGTGATGGCATTTTTTCCCACCATTTTTTAATGTGTTTTCTATTTGTTTAGATTTTTCCAACTGTATTTTGTGTTTCGCTTCTTTGGTTCTTCAAAAAAAAACTCATTCGAACTCCAACGAGAGATTTAAAAAGTATCCAGAGTTCGAAATCCAATGACACAGTTTTCGAGTGAGGAATGCGCTTAATTAAAGGGACTATTTACTGAATTTGGGTTTCAATTCTATTTTCATCTTCTTCACAATATTTAAAAACCTATAGAAGAAAAAATAATTTTCCTTTTGTAGGACACGAAAAAACAGATTTACAAACTAAGGCGGCGAAATGGCCTAACTGCTCGGCCGCGCGAGAGAGCATTCGAATGTGAGAGTGTTTGCAATTGTTAGGCCTTTCGCCGCCTTATTTTGGAAATGGGTGTGCTTGAGTACTAGAAAAGGAGATTTCGAAAAAAAAACGTTTTTGTATATATTTTCAAATTTCAAGAAGAAGATGAAAATGGAATAGAAACCTAAAACCAGTAAAGAATCCCTTTAAAGAAATGGTGTCACTTATTTTTGAAGTTTCTTTTTCAATTGTCAACAATCTAGATTTTAGCAGATCAAACTACTAGTTGAATAAAAATTCAAGAGGCCAAGCAATACGTTGTTGGTCATTTTGTAAAAAAAACACAATATTTCACCCTAGAATTTTTTTAAATCAAGAAAAATACACTTTTTGTATTTTTGGTGCTCACTTTGAATTGTTGGGACATAAAATTAACAGAAATTTGTTTTTTTTCATTCCCGCATTTTATTTAGCTATCTATGTTTTTATAAATAACTTTTATAAAGGTTTAAAGGCAGCTTGTCAGTTAACACGATCCAAAATCTAGGCAAAAATTCAAAATTCGAATGGGAGTCCAGGTGGTCCAAAGAACAATGCCAATATGTAGCCAAATTCAAATAATTGTGTTTCGCGTCAATGCCGACCGCGTTTCACGGACACCGACCGCGTCGCACGGACACGCGGCAATTCAAAATTTTATTTTTGCAACTTTGGACGGCTGCTATGACGCGTGTATTTATCGGTGTGATTTCGCATAAATTACATTGTACTAATGAGAGAACGCTCTAATTTTTGAAACTAAAACCAGGTAGGGTCAAATTAACTGAACAGCTGTCTTTAAATGTGAAGAAGCATTAAAAATCAAGATTTCCTAATATCTACATAATTCTTCAAAATCGGGTTATAATCTGCACAATGTGCATAAATGGATACCTAGGATGATGTAAACCAGCATATTCTTAGTCGATTTGAGTTGTTTTATAATAAGTTCCAATTTATTTTGACGAAATAAGTGCATTAAAGGGCTGTTTACTGTTTTTGGATTTCTATTCCTTTTTTATCTTCTTCACGATATTTCAAAACCTCTACATTTTTTCAAAACCTATTAAAACAAAATTTTTTTTCTAAATTTCCTTTTCTAGTACACGAAAAAGCAGATTGCGACGAACAAAGGCGACGAAATGGCCTAACAATTGCAAACACTCTCACATTCGCATGCTCTCTCCCTCATGGCCGACCAGTTAGGCCATTTCTCCGCCTTAATCTGTAAATGTGTTTTTTCGCGTACTAGAAAAGGAAATGTCGTAAAAATGTTTTTGCTGTTATAGGTTTTGAAATATGGAGAAGAATATGAAAATGGAATAGAAACCCAAATTCAGTAAAGAGTCCCTTTAAATTTTAAATGAAAACTTAATTTTCGGAATTTCATAAAACGTCCCAATGCTGGAAAATCTTTGTTCACACCGGTCATATTTGAGAAAATGAAAAAAATCAACAAAACCTAAAATAACGAAACTTCGCAACAATTTCAAAGTTCTACTTAAAAATTGAGAAAAATTTGATGACTCATTCCTACAGTAAGCCGGCTCTAAATACCTTTATGACATCATTTCTCGTTTCATAAGTAACTCGTTCGATGTCAAAAACGAACAAGACCAACAATCTTTTGTATTCTCCACATTTCTATTTTGAAAGTCGCCGAAACGATCCATTCTTCAATCACTTATCGTTTCTCAAAATCTCCCGTAGTGAGCGAAAACATATTGAAAAAACGAGAAACTGCAGTCAGCAGTCCGTTCTATCGAGGCACACTTCTTGTCCCCTTTCATACACATATTTCCCTCATTTTCCCTCCGGTCTGTGGCTCGCGCCGCCCTCACTTTTTCGTTTTGTTTCGGCTCCGCCTACTTTGCGGGGAGATGACTGCGGCGATGGATGGTTATATGACTTTGGATTCCGATGTGTTTTTTTATCGTCAATTTCTGAATCATCAACAGTTTTCAGAAAAATTCTATTTTCAGTTTTTCTTTTCTAATATATAATCATGAATTGATTAGGAATGCCGTGGGAATTCTCTACTAAGCTTATCATCTAATCATTGTTTTCAAATATAAAATTCTGAAGGTAAATCTTCAACCGTGGGAAATTTCAAACCATCTTAGTATTTATCCCCGCCCTGATTATATGTCACAAAATTGTATAAAAGGACACATTTTCAATTGAAAAATTAAAAATTTTCTTTATTTTTGTTTACTAAGTATTTCACAACGTTCTTGTTTAAGGTACAGTACTTCGTAAATGTTTATTCGTCATTTTTTCAATTTCTGTTTTCTTTCCTTTTCCCGACGTTTCTAAAAAATCGATTTTTTGAATGGAAGAAAGAACTTCAAAATTAGAATAAGCGAGCGAATGATCTTTTTAAAGAATAAATAGATAAAATGACCAAACTCATAGAAAAAATATTTTAAGCGCTTTATAGAATTACAAGAAAATCATAAATAAGTGGCATAGCATCTTTAACTCAAATTTCAAACTTTTCAACTTAACCAGCAAAAGAACCAGCAAAATAAAATCAATTATTATTATTATTCATTTATGAATCATCTACTATTCCTTTTCATAGCGGTCCCTTCTTTGTTCTCAATTTGATTTTGATGACAAACATTTTTGTTGTTAGAGGTTTTTTTTATCAGACAAAAAAAAATGTTTCCATTGCTTTTTTCTCTCTTTAGCAGGGTCTTCCTCTCTTTTCATTACACTCTAATGCACACATTTTTTTTTGTTTTTTTTTTCGTATCATTTTATTTGATCAATGCTAGTTGGTTTCTTGTTTTCAAAGCTCGTCGAAATTATGAGTCATTCTAATTCTGTCGAATTTCTTCTTTATTTTTCGTTCCTTGCCTACATTATCTTATCAGTTTTTCCTCCACAGTTATCAATCTTTCTGAGAGCACACCTTTGTTTCACTTTTGTCACAATTTTTGTTGTTTCCCTTTTCCTTGAAAAATATTGTCTTTTCAGGCTCTTTAGCATCATGAACCACGTGGACGTTGACCAAATTCTCGAGGACTATACATGGAATCAATTTCGCGATTTGCAATCATTGCGCAAAACTCGTCTCGACGATTTTCGCAATTTAGAACGAGATGATTGCGAATTTGTTATTGTAAGTTTTTTGTTTTCGAAATTCCCTCATTTAGACTCCTTCCTACACATATATATTTTTTCATATCTGACCCAAATTCACCTTCATGGTGCTGTTGTTTCTATCTTTCCTTTTGTGCGGTAAATACTTGACTAAGCCACCTTTATGTTTCGGAGGAGGCAGTAAGAAGAATGCAATCCTCAACGAAGGTCATCTAGAAGTTTGATCATTAAATTTTGCCGTGTTGTATAAATGTTTCGATCAAATTCAACGAAAAAATGGAACGAATAAGTTGAGAAGGGGTCTAGGAAGGGGGTCCCGAAATTTAAAAAAAAAACTTTAATTCATAAAAACTTGTAAATAAACTAGTATAAAATTTCTTAAAATTGATTTTAGTCATTCGAGCTAATTTAAAGGCAAGGTGCCACTTATTTTAAATAAAAGCGTGTAAGACGAAATCCGTGGGAAAAATAGTTTTATCGGATCCAGAAGGATCAATTATGGTACTTCCGAGGCCGGGTGGCGAGAACCTACCCGATTTCAAAATTTTGTTTTTGCCACTCTTGACCACTGATGTTAATCGATTTCTTTCATTTCGTATAAATTGCACTTAATTAAATATTGAAGGAAGGATTAAATTACTACATTTGGATCTTGAAGTTTACTACAACTTTTTACTACATTTGGATCTTTATAAGATGAAAGAAAATTGCTGGTACCCCATCTTTAACACTATGAAAATCGGTTTTCAGAGCCGATACTTAAATTTTTAGTTTTTTTCTCTCCCGCGAACAGTTGCCACTCTTCTTTAAATATTTCATTAATATGTTTCCAATGAACCATTTTATTTTCTGAAAATCGACGTTCCCATTTTCCCATTTCCATGTAAGATGAAAAACAAACAATCTCAATTGCCTGATTAACATAATGTTGATCGATCGTTTGCCGTAAAAATTTCCCCAAGACAAATTGATGACGAATCAGCTAAACAACTACTTCACCCCTTTTCGCCCCCTGTCAAAATCCTCCTAAACGTGCCCACTTGATGTCAAATCATTTATTTGTTTGCGTTAAATAATGTATTATCGTTTGAAAGGTGGAAACTATTTTGAAATTAGCAGAAGTTGAAAAACTCTAGCAGAAGTTGAAATTTTAATAAATGGTCCTTCGAGTATAAGTAATTTGATATACGTATTCATATCGCTTTATATTTCTCTTTTGAAATACATCCTTTTTTTTTGAAAACGTTTTTCAAAAGGAAGTTGAATGGATAACGAAAGATGAGACATTCCAAAAGAGACGATGAACATGTGGGGGAATTTTGAAAATGCGCTAATGAGCTGACGTTTCTTTTCATACTTTTGTGTAGGGTTTCTTTCTTTGGCTTGTTTTGGAAGAAAGCATTTTAGGGGATAAAATCAGTTCAAAAAATTTGAATTGAAGCAGAGTTTTATGTGTAAAACCATCCGGTTTCGCATCAGCAGTTTTATACTCTTATTTACATATAAATAACCACGGAGCATCATTCTCTCTTACACCAACACTAATTCTCGATGTAATACCGATTAGATGCTCTCCCGTTTCTTCATTTCGAAATTATTTTCCACGGAATTAGGGATTAGTTGGGAAGGAAAAGAAAACATATAGTTTTCTCTTTTTTTCTAGAGATGATATGGAATAAACATTTTTTTAACAATAAAAATTTCAACCTTTTAAAAATATTTCTCTGAAAATAAATCCCAACCGTCCATTAGAAAGATTGTTTAGTATCTATCCAACAAAAATAGAAAACCTCTCTCTCTCCCTCTTTTGTTCATTTTATTGACGATGATGAGCAAGAAATGGATTGTCTCGTGGGAATTTTTTGAGCTTTTCTTTTTATGTGGAGAGAGAGAGAGGAATGTGCGAACTCGATTAGTTTAGATGGTGTTGGTGGGGGGAATATTGAGAAATAATTTTTGAAAAATTTTCAGAACCGAAAATCCCTGGTGGTTATCAATGAGGAGCCTGTTTATTCACATTTTCAACCAGCTGGATCCAAACCGTATACTTTGTTCAAATCGGTTTACTCGAATAGTACTAATAGGTAAGTGTTTCTTATTTCGGAAAATTAAAGTATCGGTTTACTCATTTTTGGTATAAATCTACCCAGAATCCCCTATAATTAATAGGATCAGAGAAAAAAATTAGTTTAAATGCTTCATTTCATCAAAAATGGTCCTCGAAAACCCCAAAAACGGGTGGTGGCACCAGGCACTTTTTAGGGAGCTGTTTCGGACCCGCGGCCGCCTGAAAAAAATGTTTTTTTGTTAAATTAATAAATAATCGGTGATTCTGAATAGATTTTTTAAAAAATTGAAAAACAAACACTTTAACAAAGAAGGTTCTTATTCGTCTAATAAGTCTGATGAGCCAATACTTACGAAAAACAAGCGATCTTATCTAATCAAGCAAATTTCCCAAGAATACCGAAGGCTCCAAAAATAATCGCATAGGAAAAAATGCAGCCAATTTAAAACTAACCCGCATTTATTCCATTACGAATTTTAAAAAAATTTGAAAACCCAACATTCGAATGAACAAATTAAGTTTAACCTACCTAATGAATTCTGTGCAAGTAATTTGCTCGCTTCAATCGCATTTGTAATTTATATCTTTAATACTTCAAAATGTTTATTATGGATTTCCAACTTCAATTTTTCATTTTAAAAATTGTAAAAGTGCTGAGTCTTGGCTGTGGTTACATGGTGAAAAAAAATGATACACTGTCTTTAAAGTAAAAAATCGCTGAGATGTTGAAAAATTAAAACCAAATAATTTCAAATTGGACCTACTATCTTCTGAGGAATCTTTTAAACAATCCACCAATCTTCCTTTTTTCTTCCAGACCACAAGAATACTCATTCAAGACCGAACGAACCACCGAATCTCTTTGTTCTGTCGCCCGTGAACAAGGATACACAATCGGTGCGGAAGCGGAATTGACACTCAAAACACCATGTAAGTTGAACATTTTTGCTTCATTATTTTCGTTGTCCAAAATCACAAGGAGTCAATTTGGCGCCTCATTTATTGCATTTTTACCGGCCCGTCGAATCAGATTTTTTCTCTTTGTTTTGGGTACAGATGTAACCTTGAAAGAAAGGTGCAATGTTTTCTTTTCAATATTACCTTTAAAAAAAACAAACAAGAATCAATTGCAGGCGAAGTGGCGGAATTGAAAACATGTTTCAAACATGAAATGCATTTCAACAATTTGAACGAGAATTGTCAGACGGAGATTTTGACATGGGGTGTTGATAGCAATGTTTCGGTAACGAGTTTTATACTTTAAATCATTTTAAAAGGAATCGGGATTTATTTAATTAAAATGTAAAAGTTAGAAGAATTCTATAGCTGTGAAAAAAAGGATAAAAAATTAATGACACTGTCTCTTTAAGAGGGTTTCTTTTTTTTTTTTAAACGTATTTCCTATTTAAAAAAAAAATCTCCGACAAATGTTCCAATTAACTTTTTGCAGATACTATTTTATGAAACGATGCTTCTAAAATTAGAAAGTTTCCAAATCCAACTTTTTCCGATCCCAATGTTTTAAAGGAGGGCTTTACGGAGATTATGAATGCGTCTGGGATGAAAATAGGCTTCAGACTCATTCCAAATATGTACTTAAAATTTTCTAAAACCACCTAGAAGCCGAGAAAACACGCTTCAAAACAGTGGCCTAGAAAAAAGGGCCACCTGGCCGAACTTTTTCCTATGAGCTTTTTTCGTGTTTCGTTAATAAATAGTTATGCAGAATGCTTATAGTAGTCCTTTTTAATGTTTTTTTTATCTTAATTAATGTTTCATTTTTCATTTTTTTGAACTTTTCATGCCTGCAGACTAGTTTTCGCCGGTGGCCCTTTTTTCAGGCCATTGTTTTGGGGCGCGTTTTCTCGGCTTCTAGGTGGTTTTAGAAAATTTTAAAAATATATTTGGAATGAGAATGAAGTCTATTTTCATCCCAGATGCATTCATTAGCTCAGTAAAGCCATCCTTTAAGAAAAATAAAATGGAGAGTCTTTTAATATTTATTTCTAATTTGACAAAGGCCTAATAATGAAAGTTTCTACTATTGAGTATTTAAATCTTTTAAAAAAACTGTTGTAATTAGTGACACCACATCTTTAAGATTAAGATTCTCATAGGATGGCTCCACGGATATTTTTTCCGGTTTAAAAAAAAATTTTACTATTTTATTAGATCCTGTTTTTAACATTTTCGAAGAATTTGAGAATTTCAAAAATAATTCAATGAAATTTTCTACCTTGTCAAAACAAAAACCTTGTAAAATAGAAAGTTCCAGATATTTATAATAATTTCCTAATTTCTAAAAAAACCATGAATTTTTTGTTCAGGTCCCACCGCACTTTACAACAGAAGCCTCAATCATAATCGAGGAAATGAACTATCGTGGTAGCTACTCGGTGTCTTCTCGTCTCTCTGGAACAGTTGTGGTCTCAATTCGAAGGTATTTATATTTATCATATATTCTTTTTCTATTTAATAATAATCACCAATACAATACAAAACTCGTTATTATTATTAAATTTATATATACCACACAATACGATTTTTTCCTCCGGCGTGGAGGTAGTTGTCTAATCCGGTCATGTCATATTTAATAATAGGTCTTTATTGTATTGTGAATAGATTGAGTGAGTGAGTGAGGGAATTGCAAAAACCCGAAGGCCACAAACACAATATTGTTGAAACGGAGAGTAAATGTCAATTTGAGGCACTTTGTTGTTTTGTTATGGAAACAAATTGAATCATTCGAATGTGGAGAATGGAAAAGGGGCCTACCAAGTATTAGAATTATAGTTGGTCTTAAATACCTATGCTTAATTTACGCTTAATAGGAATTCCGAGAAATCATACCATGAATAATTAAATCTAAAAAAAAGAGAAGGGACCTTCGGACCAACTAGAATTTTTCATATTTTGTGGTGTGAATAACTAGGTCATTTTTCGTCTAAAATTATGAAAAGGAATCAAGCACGATCTGCTAGCTGTATTTTTTCCGACGGGGATATTTTTCTAAAGTAACACCATGTTTAAAAAATCCTTCACAAATAAAAGAAATTTTTTCTCCACAGTTTTTGCAAAAATTTCGAGAAAAATACAAAATTTGCAGATTTTAGGTTTTTATTTCATTTTCATCTTCTTCCAGATATTTGAAAACCTATACAAGCTTTAAAAAATTTCGAAATTTCCTTTTCTAGTACATGTAAAACCAAATTTTCAGCTTAAGGCGGTGAAATGGCCTAACAATTGCAAAAACTCACACATTCGCGTGATCTCTCGCGCGTGGCCGCCCAGTTAGGCCATTTCGCCGCCTTCGATAGTAAATCTGCTTTTTCGTGTACTACAAAAGACAATTTCGAAATTTTTTTTTGCTTTTTTTTGGTTTTCAAATATCGAGAAGAATATGAAAATGAAATAGAAACCCAAAAATAGTAAAGAGTCCCTTTAAGATTTGGTTTCGTTGGGTTTTCGGAATATTTCACACTGAAAAATTACAAACTTAGTCTCATTAGAAAAACGTAATCTTGAAATTAAAATAATTTTCTTGATTCTTGAATTCGGGATTTTCAAATAATTATAATAAATTTTTGAAGATGCTGATCTGAGAACATCGACAAAAATCGTTGATTTTTTTTTGAAAAATTCAAAAAGTGAAAATTTCACAAAAAAAAAATTAATTTTCGGTTTTTTTGCAAATATTTTTACATTTTTCACCAATTTATTTAGATGTTTTCAGACCTGAAAATAGAGCATTTGAACTTTCGAGGATTTTAATTTGTAAAATTTTGACGTACTCAAAAGCGTATGGTCAACTCAATAATTCTTGATCATTGCGTTCGTAAGGCTGCTCAACCTCACAGCCGCTCCGCTCGCACGCGACGCGGTTGCCGACACTCACACATACTGAAATATCGGCGGGAAAATGAATTTTTCAAATTTTCCGGTGCGTGTGAGTGTCGGCAGCCGCGTCGCGTGCGTGCTGAACGGCTGTGAGGTTGAGCAGCCTTACGAACGCAATGGTCAAGAATAATTGAGTTCAATACAATATCTAATCGTATCTTCATAAATACAAAATTAAGAAAAATATTTTTGAAACAGGTTTTTTAAAAATAATTTTAGATTTCTGATAAACTTTTTTTTGCTAATTTATTTCCCTAGGTATCAAAAATAGAATTTCAGATCGATTTAACAACATTTATATCCTGCGTATGGTCTTCCTTGAAAAAACCTTACAAAAAGCAATATTTTCGAGGAAAAAATCTAAAATACAAAAAAAAAACAATTGATAAAATTTGTAATAGAGAAAACTACATATTCGGAGAGAAATTCTGAAATTGAAAACTCGTCAAAATAGTTATCTTCGAGAAAAATTAAATAACGATTTCTTTTCAGACGAAAGGACAATGCCCTCGTGCTCCCGATCCGCGTCGCCATCGCCGAAGTGTTCCGCCATCAACTTGATAGTCCACATTGTAAAAAAGAGGTATTCTTACCATTTCTTTATTCGAGAGGCACTTTTCAAACCATTTTCAGATTAAACAAGTCGTCAGCATCGACCAAAACCGTACCGTTCGTCTCCTATCCAAAGGTACATGCCAATTCCAATTCGCTATGAAACAACGCATCGACCTCAAAGAATCCCCAATGCGTGCCGGCGACGCCATGATGATTGACTAACTCAGCCTTCCATGTAATTTATATTTTCGATCTCCATTTTGTTAACCCCCAAAACTGTTTTCGTCCCAAATTTATCAAATCAACTAAATGAGTTGGACTAACTGATGTTTATTTGTTTTTTTAATAACGTCATCAAGTAAAAAAAAAAGACAAATTGCATTATTATGCGGGTTTTGAGACCCAATACAGCACAAAACAGTAAAAACAAAATGGTAAAGCAGAATGTCAAAAAATAACGATTATCTGAAAATGTCGAAAAGTCTAAACTAAAAATTTTAGTCTAAATCTCCTGTGGTTGTCAAGTGAAAGTATTCAACTTCGAAAATAAGCTACCGGACGAAAAGTTAAAAAAAAATTGAAAATTGAACAAAAAACGGATTTGCCTGTAGTGTAAAAAAAATCAAATAGAAAAATGCCCAATTGAAAAAAAAAAGTGATCCTCACTTTTCGAAATATTTTAATGTGGTCTTTTATAAGATCCACTTTTCTCATTCTCATCTAGAGAAGAGATCACACTATTTCCTTCCTCTTCCTGACTGTTTCTTCCGCCATTTGATCCTGTCATTCCGGACGACGCCAAGAGTCTGCGGAACATTTCCTGAATATTTCATATGTTTCGAAATCTATTTTAAAAAACGACATTTATTATTATTACCTGAAGATTGCTAGAAATCATATCAATCGCCACCTTATTCGCTGAGCCCCGAGGAATGATAACATCCGCAAATTTCTTCGTTGGGCGACAAAACTCTTCAAATGCTGGCTTCACAAATTCTGTGTAGAGATTGATCTCGCCGATTGGGGATCGTTGATATTCGTGAATATATTTCTCCACTGAAATTTTTTTTCGATTTTACATTATTCGATATTCCGGCGTGAGCGAGTACTCGACGCCTTTTTAATCGTTAAAGTGTCTGTGTACTTATTTTCAATTTTTGTTTTAATCGACTCAGAATCACCTATTATTAACGGAACCAGCAAAAAAATTCAGTTCAAAAGCTTAATTTTGAGCAAAACGGTCCCTCAAAAACCCAAAAACGGGTGGTGGCACCTCCCGTTTTGCACTGACACCGCCTGTTTTCGGCACTTTTCCGGGAGCTGTTTTGGACCCACGAAAAAAAATTTTTTTGACAAATTCATTAATAATAGGTGGTTCTGAATAGATTAAAACACAAATTGATAATCAATAAACAAACACTTTAAGTACGTGCTTTCGCATAAGGTTTTAAAAAATTTCGATTTCAGCAATAACACTAAGGAAACCCCCAATTTTTAGGGTTCTATAAATTCCCAGTTTTCCCGGTACCATGACGGGAAATTTCCCGAACAGTTTCGGGAAATTTTTTTAATAGAAAAAATAGAAAAACATCAAGAAAATCAAAAATTCGAAAAGATCAAGCAACAAAAATCAACGAAACTTTACTAAAATTGATTAATATGTCTTCAGAAGTATCAAATAAGAAAACTTAACATTTTTCATTTCATTAAACCTCATTTATCCGATTCTAAAAAATTTGTTTTATTCAAGATCTTGCGTTTATTCATGTTTTATCGTTTTGTTTTTATCGTTGGATGTTGAAAACTTAGGAAACTCGATAAGATCGGGATAAAACCAGTATTTGGAGTTAAATTTTCGAATTTCCCGGCATTTGGAACCGGGAGAAACGTTTCCCGAAAAATTTTCCGAAAGGGTTTTCCCGCCCATCCCTGTTTCCCAGTACTGGCCCATCAATGCTTCGATAACATTTTTAAAAGATCAAACATTATACATTTGTTAAATACAAATATCAGTTATAAATTTCAAATATATTAGCTCCAGGTCTTCAAATTTCATTTTTATAAATTTTCAGATCTTTTTTTCAAATATTTAAAACTTACATCTCTTACGCAATCTAGTCTCAGCACTTTCTTCAACAAACAATTTCACTCCCAATTCATTGCGAACCTTTTCGTCATACAACAACAATATTCCTTCAATTATGATCACATCTGAAGGGTAGACCGTATGTTTTCCAGTTCTGCAATAAAACATTTCGTTTTAACAAAAAATAAATCACAGGTTTATAAAAACTCTTACACAGTACAAGTCTTCATATCATATTCTGCAATTTCAACTGTTTCTCCTTCTCTCATCTGTCTCAAAGTTTTTGCGCACAACTCGAAATCGATTGCGTCTAAAAACTTAACGTTGCTTTTTTTTGTGAAAACTTCAATGAAAAACCTGGATGATCGTAGTTAAATTGTCCGTTTCTTGCCAATTCCTTACTCTCCTCGTCGAGTTCTTTGTAGAATGAGTGCATTTCCAAGTGATAAATCCGAATCGGCTGAAAAAAAAATATTTTTGGCTTATAAGTACTTTTTTCTATATTCACTAGGACAACTTTTTTGAAACCTACGAGATTTGAAATATAATTCGCCTTTCTGAAGTTTTCGTTCGAAATTTTTAACTTTCGAAAAAAAAATTGAAATTTCCCGTCGGAAACCATTTTTCTTCTCGAATTTTTGAGATTTAACAAAAAAACCAATATGCTTACCCTATCCTTGTAAACACTGTGTATTGTCTGATCCAAATTCTCCATAATACTGTTGACAATAAGTGTCTGAAAATTTGAATAAATTTTTATTCCATTTATCAAAGTCACCTTTCCACAAGACGTTCCACCAGCGACCCCAATAATTAACGGAAGTTTGAAAACTGTCTGTTTCATCTAAAACCTCTGTTTTAATTTGATCTTCTTTCTTGTAATTAATATAAGTATGAAAATCGAAACGAAAATCGATAACCATTAAAATATCAAAAATTTTAAGTTAAACTTTATTTAAAAATTGGAAATATGTTCTCGTTAGAGATTTTTCAGTTTATAGACATGCAATAACAATTGGCAGAAAGAAAATTGAACAAAAACATACAAAGGAAACTAGAAACCGTCGTTAGAATGCAATATAAATGAGGACTGGTGGAAAGGAGAAAATATACTTGAAAAATTACTGGAATAAATTTAAAAAAAAGAAACCTAGTTTAGATGGTCGTGTTGAAAGCACATATTACAAAAAAATAGCCTAACAATTAAAATTTTCAAATATATTTCGCAAGCACCACGTCTTTTAGGAAAAAAAACAAAATATTATTTTTTTAATAACTCTTCAACTTTTTTATAAGCTTTATCATCATGATACCTCATCGCTGTACGAACATCCGTATCTTTAACAAACTTTGCGATCAAATCCCGAAGTTTTCCAAAATTGTAAGCGTCATTCAACAAATCATTATTGGTTTTCGAGTTCGCATCATCAATTTTCATTTGCAATCGATTATCCGAAGTTGATGAAGCTATACTTCCATCCTTTCCTACGAGACAGTCTCGCGGCGTTGGACCAGAAATAATCGAACTTCTGTTTATATTTTGATCTCGACAATTTCGCGATCTCGCTCTCTGGAAGAAAATATACTTCTGAAAAAGTAGCACATTTTAAAAAAACCTACCGAAGTTGGTTGATTGATTGCATGGAACGAAAATGCATGGACTAATGCATTTTCTTCAATTTCTGAACTAATCCCATTCGATCGTTTTCCTGTTCCATTTTCATCTCTTTTCTGAAAAAAGTTATATAATACTTTTTCTTTAATATAAAGGGGTCGACAATTTTTTAGGAAAAGAAATAATATCCAAATCCACCTATAATCACCTGTTTTCCTGCAGATCTCTTTTCTCCATCATCCTCATCGCCCGAAAATTCGCCATTCTGCAAACCGTCCTCTTCATCCGACGAATAACGATCTCTTTTCGTTCTACTACAATCATTCCCCATCGCTGCCGAATACGTCGAAGAGCGCATTGATCTGATCGATGCTGCTCTTGACAATCTACCCGTCGATCTTCCACCTAACTGTGAATCCTTCGTTTCAGAACGAGACAGTGTTTTTTGCTCCACCAAAATCTCCTCAACATCTCCAATCGGTTGCATTAGCTTCTGTTTCGGTGAAACTTTCCACCGACTCGTTGTGTCATCCCACTTATGTCTCGCAACCCAGCCTTCGAATCTTTAAAAATATATTTCAGATTATTCTGAAATAAGTAAAGAACTAACCGGCACCCTCGGTCATATCTTGAACACATCTCGTGCACATCTACAACATTTCCAACCACATTACTAAACAACGCTTTATAGCCACCATCCACTTCTCCATGATTAACAAGCTCTGTCCGAAGCTTTAAAAACGATTATTTGTTTCAAATCTCAATCTAAAGAGTCTACTTCCGGCACATCGTTTTCCAAACGAGTTGGTAAAACATTCTCGATAAACTCAACTGGTCGACAAACTTTATATCGACTCTTTGAGCATTTTTCAACCAACATTGAAACCCATCTGCCGATCATTGGACGATTTGGAACACTGGAAGAAATTATTAATAATAAAATCATGATATTACTGTTCCCTCATTTCTATTCCAAACGCGCTCCAAAAACTGGCACTTTGCCAAAACACCTTCCAACCAACAAAATGCAAACGATTTCTCACGCGAACAACGTGAAGCGTTTGCAATTTGTTTTTTGGAAGGTGTGCTGGCAAATTGCCAGTTTATGGAGCGCGTTTGGAATAGAAATGAGGGAACAGTAGCTGCTCACAAATTCGGCTCTATAAACGAGCAAGCGCGCTCTAAAAAACCGATACGCTCGCAGGCGAAACACAACGAGGGGGAGACTATACGCAGACAACCACCTCTCGCCAAACAACACTCTCTCGCAGCAGAGGGAAGCCCACCGTTATGCAACAGATTTTGTGAGAGGACTATAGTCTAAATTTCACTAACCAGTGAGCTTTATTTAAAATCACATCATTTGGCAATTCTCTAGTCCAAACCCAAAAATGCGTATCACAATCATAACCAACAAATCCATTCAACTTTCTCGGCGGTCCTGCCGACCTACTTCTTGAGCGTCCTCTCGTGTAATTCTGGGGGAAAATATGTTTTTTTAACGATTATCGATATCATAAAATTTTAATTTATTTCACGAAATTCCTACCTCCACTGCCGGTTTCGTCACATGTCTTATAAAATTCATAGGGACAAATATCGAAGAATACTCATTCAATGGCGAAGATCGACACTTAAATATTTAGTTATATTAATTGTTCACAAAACTGAACACTACCTTAAATTCAAATTCGACTTCCTTCGATCCATTTGGAATTTTATTCTCCAAATCAATAAAACTTCCAAAAATATCATTTTCCAACATGTAAATTTCTCTTGTATTAAAAGTTGTTGTTCCGCACACTGTTGCTGTCGTTCGAACCTAGAAAACGAACCTTTTTTCAGAACTTTTGTAAAATTTGAATTCTCACATAAACATCTGTAGAGCGTGGTCCTGCAACAATCCGAACTGTTGTAATCGGCGGAAGTTTCTCAAAAGCTTGAACAATATATATTGCCTTGAATCCTGGTTTTACGTTTGGGTTTAAGCTGTAAAATAATTATCGTGTATATCGCGTAATAATACGAACATTCTTCCAGTGATAAATCATGCATTTTATGACAGAAAGGGTCTTTAGAACTTCAATTCAAGACAAGGAAATCGGTGTTTCTAGAAAATAAAAGCTGGTGCATATTTTTAAAAATCTCACTTGAGATGGTTTTTTTAAAATCAAGTTATCTTTATCTTTATTCATGACACAAATTGAAATATACAGAAAAGAAGCAAAAAAAATGATGAATAAGATTGATTGATGAAGTTACCCGCAAGAGTAACAGGGACTAATAGTTATAAAGTTATAAAGCATGACGGTTAATCTTAGAAAAGGCTAACAGGTGGACAAAATCTTGATATGATAAAAATGAATTGATATTGTTAGTAAGTGAGTTCCACAATGGAACATAGCAATCAAAAAATGTATTGCAGTGAGTACCAATAAGCTTTAACATAATTGGTTTACGCTTGTTAGTAGAAAAAAACGACAAATTTATTAAGATCCGGAAATGAAACCATTCCGGTAAGACATTGGTACAGAAATTTACGGGATTTTCGAAGTAAGAGAGAGTTTAGTGATAAAGTACAAAGTCTATCGGCATAAGATGAATATGAGATGTTACAACGTTGACAAACTTTCCTTGAAAAATGCCTGAGAGGGGTTTCAAGGTTCAAACGTCAAAACATTATTTAAAAGTACATACTTAGAAAGAAACCAAAAAAAAACACAATTCCAATTTTTTTTAGCAAAAATCAAAAATCTCACCTAGCTTTAACCTTCAAAAACGTCCCCAATTCTATTCCAAAACTGTTCCCTTTTCTTTTATCGATTATCGCCGAAACTCCACATTCTATCATAACCACAAACATAATTGATCCAGTTCCGCTCATCACGAATCCATCGTACCATTTATTCTCTTCCACTTCCTAGAAAAATGATTCCTTGTTTGTAGACCATTTTATTTGAAAATTACCATTATAGTTTGATGTCTTTTCTTTCTGCATAGAAAAACCTAAAAATTTCGATGAATAAATTTTAAAAGAAATAAGTATTCCAAAATTTAAAAATATTTTTTTTCGAAAAATTTCGCAAATTGAACGAAATAATTTTATGATAATAAATAACAAGGTGTAACAAGAAAAGAAAAGAAAAATAATCAATCAATTCCAAAACGTAAAAAATTGCTCATTCTGCAAAGTGCATTTTGTCGTGGTGGTGAACATTAGAATATGTGAAAAGGGAAAGAAGTGTTTCAAAGTATTAGGGTCAACGTTAGTGTGAAAATTACAATATTAAAAAAAATACATGAGTTGTGGAAATTACGAGAAAAAAACAAGAGTTCGGTTTTCAACTACTCGTCCTCTTCTTCGATCTGATCTCTTAAATTAACCAATTCTCGATAAAGTTCAACGTTGTCGGATTTTAGAGCCGTAAGGACTACAGATTGGTTCAAAATTTTAACAATAGCATTGGTTATGCTAGTTTTGTCTTCATCGCTCAATTTTTGAGTTCGTTGTTCAATTGTTGTCTTCTGACTTTCTAAAAAACTCCTATTTAATTTTTTTTTAAGTTTTAACTATTACTTCTACTTGTTCCTTCGTTTCTCTCAATCTTTTCTTTTTCCTTCTTTTCTGTCGGTGGGTCAACTGAAAAAAACTGTTTAAAATATAAATAAACTATTTTCTGAAACAATATGCCAAAAACTCGCATTGAAGTTTTACTAAAAGCTTCGCAAGGAAGACGGGACACTGTCGTTAACATAGCAAAATACTCAAACAAGGTGTTTTCCAAAAATAATTAAATTAAAAAAAAAACTTACTCCTAACAGCAGATTCCACCTGAACAAAACAAATATTCGGATCTTCTTTTAAAAAGTCCATTCCTGCGTACATAGAATTGTCTTGAATTCTAAATTATTTTTGAATTTCTACTTTCAGTTCTAAAAAAAACCAAACATTTCAAATTTTCCTTTCCAAAAACATGTCCCATTTGGCAGCTTAGTATCCTTCACGCAATAAATAAACTTTCCCACAAATTCCGGATGATCAATCGGTGTTACAGTTGCCAAGTTACTTAATACTTTACATCCAGAATCGGTCTTGAATTGAGCTTCAATCTGAAAAAGAAGGATATTTATGGAATTTTTGAATTCTCTTGGATACTCTAAACGGCTGAACGCTAATCACTCTAAATGGCTGTGCTCCTGAAAGACGCAGTGAAATTTTCTTCGTTTTTTCCTCAAACGCTAATTCGTACCATTGATATAGTCTTGGTAATCCATTCTCACTAAAAAATTCTCATTATAAAAAATCGATTTTTTTTTTCGAAACAAAACTCACATATCAACGTCAATCGTCTTAACCATCTGTTTCATACTACTATAATCACTGCCTTGTTTTCTCGGAAACACCAAAATATCAAACAAAGCTCCATTTTCATTTACATACGTTACGAATCCATAATGTTTCATTTTTTTCTTCTGAAAGTGCTGAAACTTGAGTAAAATAAATTAAAAATAAACTAGATACTTTTCATAGGTCAAGGACCTTTAAATTTAAACCTTTAAATAAAACTTTAATTTTAATTAAATAAAACGAGAATAAAGCTCAAAAATATTAAAAAAAAACAAATATTATTCTTATGTATATTGATTGAAATGAAGAAAAGCAGGAATTAAATACAATTGGTTGTGAAAAGTGGCAAAAAATATTAAAGTAATCAACAAGAGATATAGCGTCTACTAGCTAACACGAGCGTTATAATCAGGACATCATTTTAAAAATCAACAAAGCACAATTAATATTCATCATCCTCGTCGTCGCTACCATTTTGCTCATCAGCATAATGCTTGTCCAGCTGGCGAAACTCATTCGGATTATGAATTTCGACAATTTTTTTAACCTTTGGAATCTGCCACGCTTCGGCGAACGCATTGATAAGATTATCGCGTTTGTCTTTCTAAAGAATTTAATTTACTAAGAAATAAACTCGGAAATGGGACTTACCTCATTCAAAACGCTTACAACAACCCAAACTCTAAACTGTGAAAGCACCTGATGCTGCCTAACCGCAATTTCAACCCCATCCGAGCAATCTCTCGGCAATTTTTTCTGATTATCAACCTGAAAATCAATTATTTTTCAAAAAGCGTTTCTTCAACCCCTCACAATCTCTCCCAAAAATTCATGCCGTGTCGCAGGCATGCCTTCCGTCATAAATTTCACCGAAACCGTCACGTTCAATTCCACCGTATCATAATATTTCTTTCCTTCGATCAATGACGGCAGCCCTTGCGAATATTTCGAGCATAACCATGTGTTTTTCTGTAAAAACCGCCATCATTCTCCAGTACTTTCCAAACTTTTAAAAACCGGTGTTTTCTTGAATTCTCCTTCGAAAAAGTGTCCAGGTGCAAGCTTAACATCACTCTGAGCATAATAAATAGCCGATACATGATCATCCAATAACCACAAAAAATACATGATCGTAGTCGACTCTTTAGTTGATTTCTTTTTGGTAACCATCGCTCTTTTCACATGCTGAAATGAAGCATTTATCATTTATTTTAGAAATCTTTGCTTACCAATTCCGACCCAAATCCTTTTCCTACAATTTTCGCGGTTTTTGCACCTTTCGGCTGTTGTTGTTGTTGTTGTTGTTGTTGTTTTTGCTGCTGTAGATTCTGATTCTGCAGTTGCTGAAAATCTAATAATTCACATATTTATAAACATTTTCTCAAAACCATCATTAAAGGCATTGGTAATCCATAAAAATTAGGTGCTGCGCCCATTGGTGGTACCATTGGTGGTACCATCGAATTTCCCATTATTGGAGCTCCCATAAAACCCGGAAGACCCATATACGGGAACATATTGTTGGTGTATGCGTTCTGAAAACGAGTAAATATAAAAACAGATCAGAAACTTTTTACCGGTGTATTCTGTTTCTCAAAACCGCTTCCAACTATCTTCGTCTCTTTATTAGCTTTATTTGTAACAGTTTTCTTTTCATTATCCTCATCACTTCCATTTTTCGATAGCACTCTGCTAGGACCAGCTTTTTTCGCAGTATTTTTTGAGTTCTTCCTCGTATCTCTAACTTTTGGAATATTTGTTTTTGGTTCCTGTTTCTTTTTGATATCTTGCGCAATAATTCTAGCCTAAATATTTAGAATCATACAATGTTCTACTTACTATTATCACAAACCTTGACCACATTCCAAACAGTTTTAGCACCTTTCTCGGTGTTTGCATTTCTTTCAACTTGCAAAGAAACCTCACATGGTCCATTAGGAATCATCTTCTGTTTATCACTATAATCAGATTTTTAAATAATTTTTTATTTCTCTGAAACTTACTGAATATGTCCGAGAATTGGATCAGTTATATCTTCACCACTTTTATGTCCATCTCTCATTTTCACATTGTAGAGATTTACGACAACAGACTTTTTATCATTAGTTGGCTCGGTGTCGTGAAGAGGTGTGATTTTTCGGTATGATTCGCAGTGATATTGAGGTGTATCAATGTGTTTTTCGGTTGGAAAATAGATTCCGTATTCCGACTTTCTGAAGAAAAAAATATATTATCCAATGATAAACTTTAACGGGAGCTCCCGCGGCTTATTTAGAAAATACAAAACTCATTTCACGGTTATTAGCAATATTTACTCTTCTAAAAATCGCGAAACTATCCTCTCTGCATTTGACACACTTAAACCAAAGTCTTTCCTTTACCCTTTAAAAAAATCAAATCTGAAACTCACGGCACATAAATCGCAACCCATTCCCCGATTTTCAAATCATCCTCATCTTCATTCAAAATCACATCATTTCCAGCGAGGCTCTCTTTGGTCCAAACAATAAACGTATCTGTGTTCCGTTTCTCCACCACTAATCCAAATATTGGTATTTCATCCTCATCGGATGCTTCATCATGTGAAACATTCACTACATCATCCCTCAATGTAACATTATTCATTTTCTTCGTCACATTCGATAAATCAGGGATTTTTTCATCAATTTCTGCACTTTGTGCACCCCATGTCGCGTTGGTAAAAGCTCCAGTTTTTTCATGATCCACAAGACTGGAAATTTCTACCTTGAAACGTTTCTATTTACAAAAAAACAACATACAGCCTCAAATTGATTTTAACCCTTCCCAACAATTTTGGATTTTTATCCAAGCATGCCACTAAGCCAAATGATCGCGTTTCATAGAACAATCCGCCATGCATCTTTCTCAGAAATCCATAAGTGTTTTTGATCTTAAATTAGCAGTTTTTTTCTAGAAATATGATCCAATATATATCTTACCATAACAGGTTCATTCGTTCCAACAACAACAGTCAAATTTTTATCACCATGAAAAGCTTTTCTTAAATTGTATGGTGTTTGTTCAGCGTCCAGCAAAAAATAGCAGAAATCGCCGAGTTGAAGCTTATGGCTATGAATCAATTCCCGATCGACAAAGTATCGCTTGTCACCTTTTGGGCTGAAAAAAGTGAGTGATATAAGTAGTGTTCTTCTTTAAATTAATTTTAAAACAGTTCCAGTTTACAAATTTTCTATCATTAAATATCTTTTGAAAATTATAATTTACTAACCTCATCACCATGTACTTTCCATTATTTTGAAGAGCAACAAATCCAAATATTCTTTGAGGATTTTGCTCAGCAGTGACTGGCGTGTCGGTAGCTACTGCTGTAGTTTCTGCCTCCTTACCACTTAACATGCCAAAAAGACTGAAAATTGTTAATTTTTGAGCATTTGAACAGGTGATTGTGATTTTTTTCGATTTAAAACGCAACTCTTATGCTCTTAAATATAAGTTTTTCCGACTTCATAGAAAATTCAATGTCAGGTCTTTATTTCCGAGATTCCACTTCAATTTCAGTTTAAAAAAGAGTTAACAAACATCATGGGAAGTTTAACAAATAAAGTTTTTTATAGCATGGCCCCCTAACTATTCATACTTAACATAGCAGCTACCAGCCTTTTAACGCCGCTACGCGGCGGTAATGAGAGAAATAGTGTGTAAAATGAAGAGAAACATAGACAAACGCTAACTTTAGGTTACAGTAACTACCGTAATACTATAGTAATCCGCCCCAAATTCTCACAGTGACCTTACAATACTCCAAAGATGTTACCATGAAAGTTTGGTCTTGATCCGACCATTTTGAAAAAAACGTGAAAAAAATTGTAGTACTGTAGCTACAGTAATCCTACAGTAACCCGAGATCCAAACAGTATTTTTGTGAAGCGCTCCGAGAGGCATGACGATATGTCATGTATGGGACAGATCGGTCGAGGGGTCAAAAAGTTATTCATGAGAAATGCTGGTACACACACACAGAACTATTCTCTTAGTAAGAAGACAGATAACTTTTGAATGAATCACTCAAATAGCTTTAAACTTCCCGAAATAAAAAGAACATTTTTAATGGAACGTTGCCAAAAAAATACTAATAAATAAATATTTAGGGCCTCCTACTTACCTTGAAAGCATTTTTCATTCCAGTCGTTCTGTAATCTTGTTTTTTTTTTTTAATAAAATGATAATAATTATGAAATTAAAAAAAACGATAAAAAGGGTTCACGACCGCCAAAAAACAGAAAGGAATAGTTTTTCTACATACATTTTCTACACGTTTATTTTTTTTTACAATTCTTGAACAAAATACAAAAAATAAAAACATATATATGACCAGAAATTAAAATACCGGTACTCTATAAAAAAATAATGCGCAAAAAAGTAAAACTCCTACTCCTCCGTGTTACGTGCCGACAAGATTCTTGGTTTTGCCACTAATTGTTCATCGCTCATCAAAGATTTGATAGTTTCTGAAAAAATTGAAATATTGAGAGTTGATAGCGAAGTTCTTTTAATAGTAATGAAATTATTCTTATTGAATTGATAACACTCTTGGCGGTTAAATTTTGTTTGAAAAGATAATGTAAAGATTTGTCATAATGTTGGTGATAATGGTTTGTAGTAGAAGAATAGTATCAAACATATATTTTGAAATACTCTAATTTTTCTCACTATAGTAAACCCCACCCAATCTTGAATGTGTACGGTGCGCATTTCTTGGTGTGACCGTACGCAAGTTCCCGTCACGGTGTTTGCACCAAATTTGAATATATAGTGAGGAATTTTTATATGCAACCAGCCACGGGGTGGACGGTACGACACTCCGCTGTGTTTGTGTGTGACCGGCAAATAGCAGTATAGCATTGTGGCGTGTTTATTTCAATTTTCTCGAGAAATTTCAATAACTTTTTTTTCAAAATTACCAGGATTATAGAGAAAAAAATTCTGCATCTTTTGAGACTACTCTTACTACCAGAATTTGCTTTTGTGCCGAGAAAATTCACTTTTAGACCTTAGAAACCTCATTACTCAAAAATTTTCAATAACTTTTTTTAAAAGTTAGATATTCGTAATCAGCGTGTAAAATGCTATTGGAAAACATTTATCTCGATTCCAGAAAAACGTTTTCGAAAAAAAGTTTTTTTGGTTTTTTGAAAATTTTCTCATTTTTTCCGCAGGAAAGTTTCTGAAACTCATAGATTATGTTTGGAAAATCTTTCGCAACAATTATCAAAAAGAATCAGTAGCACAAATGCTGCTGGCATGCGGCAAATTCGATTTTAAACGTGTCAATTCAACACTTCACTGAGCCACATTCCGCCCAGGGGCGCCCAAAATTGGTATTCGGAGGGTTCTAATGTAGTTTTAAATACTTGGACGATATTCGCCAATATCCAAAGTAGATAATTTTTTGCAAAACGTTTAAATGGAATCGAACTTTTGATGCGCGCCTATGCCATAATTTTCATCTATTTTATCCACTTTGCTAAAAAAATGTGTGTGCGAGAGACGCAGAGAAAGAGACAATTGCACACAGAAAGGGGGAAGGGTACAGTTCGCCACGCCGTGCCAGTTCTCGTTGCATTTTGGATTTTTTGTTGTTTTCTTTTTATTTTATAGTAATAAACTTGTCGTGTAAACTTTGTTTTCGGCATTTTTATAGACATTCGGTCAAAAGTGGTCAGTTGCCACTTAGAATTATCTTAAAAGGGTTTTGGGAAGTAGAGACAAGTGAGCTTGAAACCCAAACTACCCGCTACTCTATCCAGTATTTTAACTGTTTTTGTTTCATTGTTCATTAGCAATAAATAAATAAATATATATCTATTTACCGCTGCTAGTAGCTCCCGATGACATCAAACTCGCCGGCATTTGCTGAATCGGAACTTGAACCTGTTGTGGTATCATAATTTGACTTGCAGCGAACACGTGACAAATCGTCCAATGGAACACCTATGCAATTCATTACCGATATCATTATTTAAAGAAAAAAAACCCCTCACCTCTGGTGGAATAGCCGGTCGCGCATCCCCATTCGAACCAGCATTCGCAACTTTCCTTCTTAAAACTGCAACGTGAAAAGTCATCGGTCCACTGATATTTGTGTTTTGTAGCTGGAAATAATACGTTTTTTTCGAAAGCGGTTTGGAAAACGTACCAATTTTTCTTCATCAACAATATTGGCAAAAATCATCCCTTTCAAAATCGCTCGACCTAGTCTATCATGTTGTCCATGAAACGTTGCTTGTTCATTAACCTGAAACGAAAATATTCCAAATTTTACTTCAGCTTTGAATAGAACTTGTATAACAGTACTGTTTAGACCTACCCCCCTGAAATTATGTTTTTTTAAATCAATACTTCCAGAATTTTCCATTCTGAAATCTCGAAAAAGATAAGAATTTTACGCATATTTTTATTTAAAAAAAACCAACCGCAACTCTCCGATTCACAATGAAATAGTGATAAAACAGCGGAAGTTTCATACATCTGATCATGTGCCAACGATATCCAACCTTAGTGTTCAAGTCAGGCTTTTGTTGAAGTGACGCGAATACATATGCACCGATATCAATATCGAACTTTTCGGTGAACACAAAATGCACTGTAAAATGATCACATTTCTTGGGAAAGAAACAATTTTTCCAGTGTAACAATTATTAGAAATTTTTACACTGTTTGATGGTTTTTGTTTGCACAGAATTATTTGATCAGAATCTTTATTTTTTTAATATAAAAATTGTTTGGGATGATTATTTAAAAAAATAGAATGCTCACCATTATATCCTTTCTCAAAACTCCAGAATATTCCCGTTCCGCGCTGAGGGTCATATCGTTCCACCATGGCTTGAACATCCTGAAATCAATGAATCAATTTTTCGATTTTACGGTTTTTAAAGAAAATATCGCCATTCAATGTGAAAATATTGTGATTTCTTTAATTTTAAAATTTCTCATTTTTAAAGATTAATACAAATTTTCAATATTGATCGCTAATGTGTGAAAAGAAGTGAGAAATGTGAGTAAAACATCTGTTTTATGAGGTTAACCATCTGTTACTCAGACAATGGGGGAACTGATTTTTTATCAGTTTTCGACTAGTCGGCTAACTAGTAATGAACTAGTCGAAAAACTGGCAAAAAAATCAGTCGAAACGGCACGAAAAAACTGCTTTTTTCAGTTGAATTTCTAACTCATAAAAAAGCAGTCGAAACTTCCAAAAAATCAGTTTTCGTGCCGTTTCGACTGATTTTTTGTCAGTTTTTCGACTAGTTCGTTACTAGTTAGCCGACTAGTCGAAAACTGATAAAAAAGCAGTTCCCCCATTGTCTGACTAGACTTACGCTATTTTAACAAAAAATTAAGAAAGTGGCTCAACTTGTTTTATTCATCTAAACTTTCCCCCCCAAAAAATCTATTCTATATTAGACTCACTCAGGTAACAATTGATTTTCCAAATTAATTTCTACTGATAACGGAGAAATATAAAAATTTCCTCAGCTCCTCTCAAAAAGTTCAGCAAACTGTAGGTTTGGAATTTGAAAGTGAAATTTCGCTTGGAATCAGGGTGTCCTAAACTAAAGAAAATTGGAAATGAGTCCCTCACTCACAAACTCATAGGTGGGATACCGCGGATTTAGCCGTTTAGAGTTTAACTTTTTTTTCACTTGACAAGGTGTAACGACCTTAACTTTTTTAATGAGTATCCCAAAATAGACGTTTGCCTTGACGCACTTTTAGATATTCGTTTTTAAAGTGTTTTTGATGCTTTTTACGGTTTGTAGTCGCCTTAACTTAAAATAATTTTTTTTGTAACGAGCTTAATTTTGAAATTTCGAAATGACCTAATCCCACCTGTGCACACACTCGTGAAATTCAAAAATTATCAGAATATGGAAAACAGATTTTTTACAAATCAAAAAATAAAACATGCCTTCCAATTAAAATTTCGGAATTCTTTAGTCTTTTTATCCTGTTCCTCGTTAAAAATTATGGTATTATGAATCACTCACTAGGGAAATGCACTCTACTGTACATGACGCTTAAAGGAACATAACACCTTAATAAACTGTGAGAGGGAAAATTCTCCATGCGGTCGCGTTCCCCCACTTTAATTTCCACTATATCTTTACTTCATAGTCATATACACTAGAATGCACTTCCTTAGTCAATACTTTGTTTTAAATTCCTATTCCCTGTTCTAGAATTGAAATTTGTTTAACTTGGTTTCAGTTATTACGTCTTTTAATCTTTTTAAAAAGTCTTCCTTCAAAAAACTAGATATTTCATAGTTAAACAAACAAAAACAAATATATAAATAAGCAACAAATGGCCTAAACCTTAAACGGCCTAGTAACCAAAAAGTTCTTCCATCAATTAATATCTTTTCACTTTTTTTGTTTATTGTTTTTTGAAACCGAAATAAATATAGAAAATTCTCACTTTTCCCGCCCGTTTTGAGTTTTAAAAAATTCCTTATATATTTCGCCCACCATGTTTGTATTATTTCTCTTCTTTGCATATCCTCCGCCATTCTGATAATGTCCTCCAACAGCGTTGTTCTCATGCCCTCCATGATAATCTCTTCTCATTTCAATTTGCTGATACTTTCCTTGGTTACTAATAACATGGCCATAGCTCATGTTATGTCTCAAAGAAAACGCTGCAATTTCCCTAGTATTTATTGATTTTTTTTTAACTTTAAAGGCCTACATCTTTCGTTTATCAAGACAGTGCATAACTCGAACGCCAAATGTTTTGGAACGAGTTTCATTGGAATTTGAGCGTTCTGAAAACCATAATAATTTATCGAAAATTTGAGAAATAAAACTCACCACATCAACTTTCTCAATTTCCGCAAATTCCGATGCCACAACCTTCCATCCAATTCCATAAATTTTTCGAATTTTAACAGGCGTTCTTTCGAGTATCAATTGCATGAATGACGCTGATCTATAATTTCTAAAAGATTTAAAAAAGCATTTTTTTGTGATAAAACTCCTTTATTACTTCATAGATCCTTCACGATCAACAACATATCCAAAATCTGGAATTTCATAAACCAATTTATGATCGGTGTGAAAAATATGTGTTCCCGATATGACCACACGTAAAAGTCCTCCTATTTGAAAAACTGAAATTCCTTCTGGGCTTTGTACCGGCATGAATTCGCGAATCGATAGGCGCATTGATCCGCGGTTCTCGATACACGCTTCAAGATCGGAGTACCTATAAAACAGATGTTTTCAGAAAATTCGACAGTATCCAATATTTATAAAATCATTGTTTCTTTTTCTGTTGTTTGTGGTTACCTCGAAGTATTCTGCATTTTTTCTTAATTTCTCAAAAATCATTACCTTGTGTCAAAATTGATCCAGTGTCCAACATCAGGTAGAAGAACTGAAAAAGTAAAACCCTTATCTTTTAACTTAAAGAATAAACCTTTTGGCGTTATCGGAGTCTCTGGTGGGATTGTAGCAAAATGATCAAATTCTTCTGCAAAACCTGGTGACCTATAAAATTATATTTCAACCATTATTGAAACCTTCGATAACTACCAAACATTCAATTGTTTCTTGTCAATGTTCACTTCAGTTATCAGTCCATAATGTCTCATATAACACTTATCACTGAAATTGTTTTCAGTTTTCACTTTCTGGGAGCGTTTCCTCAAATACTCCATACATTCTCTATATTCATGCTCACTTATGTCGTTCTTCTCCGGATGACTGAAAACTCTTTGTAATCTTTATTTTTTAAATACGTCTTACGTGTCATTAGAATTATCCAAAAGTTCCCATTCATATTCATCTTCTTTGTTTTTGCATTGAGACTTCTCAAAATCATCGAGCCTGGAATTTGAACTTTAACTATATTCTCTAGTTTTCGTGCTCACCATTGAATCCAAACTCCTAAACCATCTCGACTATCTTTGACCTTTTTGTTCAATTTGTGTGAAATTTCTGGCTTGTATCCAATTTTTCCAAATTCTCGAATTTTCATTGATGAAACTTGAGCCTCTGTCACCGTTGCATACACCATAATATGACCATTTACAACTCTGGTAGGAAGAACTTTGACGAGTAGCGGTTTTGGTGAAATTGAAGCGAAATTTCCGTCTGGATAGAGTCCGACAGTAGCCCAGGAACCCACTCGAAAGTCCTGTAGTAAAATTATGAAGGAAAATACAGACTTGCAAACCTTATAGTCGTCGGCCTTCAATTTTCCTATTCTCACAATTTTGGACGAATTTATGGACCACAAAGCAATCACATCTGTTTGGTTTTTCAATACCAGTGCCGGCGAAGTGCTGCATACTCTCACTTTTGCCAACCGTGGTTGTGGTACTGGATCCTTTGAGCTCGCCTTTGTAATCATTTTTATTATCGCATTCTTATCTGCCAAATTTTTATCAATAACACTTTCTGCAATCTTCAATTCACGTTCCGTCATTTTTTTGTTATTCTGATAAATATTCAAATCTGGAATTTTTAAATGTTTATTTAATATTTAAAAAAAACAGAACAGTGGGAACAAAAATAAAAATAAAAACTTTTTTTTAAATACCGTAGTTTAAAGGTACATATGCTTTCATCTCCGCGAATTTACTTGTTTGCACATCTCCCTTTAATCACAATTACAGTAGCCCAAAATATTTTTCGTAATTATCGATTTCTTACGCAAATCATTTCTATTCTTTTCCAATTTCAGAATGAACAATCGTTGGTATAGAGGCGTTACAACTGGATGTACTGCAGATCGAACAACGTATTTTATCGCAGTAGAAAATTTTGAAGGAGAGGTAAATAAAAATAACTTCATTAGATTTAATTTTAAATAATTTTTCCAGACGATTGCATATCATCCAGGTTCAGCGCATGCTTATGTTGGACAGTTTCTTGACTTTGAGATAATGTAGGTTTTAGTTCCATTCAAAATTTACCAACATTTAACAGTCGCGTCGATGGAAGATCCACTAAATGGAAAGCGGTCAATGTGCAGGAGATTCCTCGATTTGTTGAAACCATTGTAGATGATGAGAAGAATATCTGCGTGGTGAGTGTTACGGAAAACTTTAAAAAAACAATTTTAAATGTTTCATTTAAAGAATATATTATTGATTTCCAGCTCGTTCTCGATATCGTGAATGTCGGTGAAAAATACAATAACAATGCCAGAGAAGTGAAAAGATTTGCTGAAACGCAATATTTACCGGTTTGCTTTCCAATTACATTCTTAAAATTTAAATTGAATTTCAGGAAGTTTGGGACACTGGTTATGTTGAACGGTTGGAAGGGATTTCAAGATCAGAACTGCTCCAAATGAAAGTTATATGCAAAAGAATAAAACAAAGTGGTAATGCAGGCGCGGAGTGGGTGATTACTGGATTACGCCAGAAGCAAACAGGTTTCAAGGTAAAATTCTAAGATTATTAAAAATTTATTTAAATGTTAAAAATCAGAACAAAAATGACAACGAAGAACGCTTTGAAAACGGCCTTGGAACGTCTAAAAGAGATAGATCCACTCATACAGGATTCATCTGGACCGATGGGATCCTTAAAAATGGGAGAGATGAATTGTATATATGGCGGCCGAATTATTCGAAGGATTTAGTGTTTCCGTACTCATTTAGGTAAGCAAAAATGGACCATAAACTAAAAAACAAACTTTTTGCAGAAAAAATGCAAATAGGAGCGATTTCTATGGAAGATGGGTAACATTCACTGTATCTCGCGAAGAACAATTGGACGAATTTAGTGATGTTCAAATTGTTCCAGATTTCATACCAACCCGACAATATAGAGGACGTTTGGAGGTTTGTAAAGACGAAGCAAAGCTGAAATTAGCTGAAAATATTTTCAGATAGAAGTGTCATGCAGCTTTAATTATGAAAAATGGGATAAAAGATCAACGCCTGTATTAGTCAGCAGGTTTTGCGGATTGATTGCAGCACCTACACATATTTTGGGTAAATTTGAAAATATTTGAAATTTTCTTAAAACGGGGAGTTTTTTTTGCAGGAAAATACAATAACATGAGAAATTTCACTTTAAATGCATGGATAGCATCGGTATGTTATGATGAAGATATTGAATTTTTGTTATCGGAAAAACAAGAATCATGGGAGGTTGACGAAAGGCCGAGAAGTCAGAGAAGTGGATTTGGAGTAAGGTGAGGAGGATTTATCTGAAATCAAAGTTTTTTTTTCAAAGATTAAAAAAATTATAAATTTTCAACTTTTGAAATTTTATTTTTACATTTCTGAAACCGTTTTTTGTAGCAAGACTTGAAATTAATGATAAAAGGAAGAAAATATATTGATAAAATAACATTTTTTGAAGACCTACACGTTTTCACAGTTGATATCGTGGTCTTCAATTAAAATCCTTGTTTTCAGAGAAGAATTCAAACAATCCGAAAATAGTCAAATAAGTAACAGTGGGAGACGAGCTTTTGAACAAGAGAAGGTGCAAGGGTAATCAAATAATTTTCCATTCAAAGCTCAAATAAATTCTCATAATTTTTAGGCCAAAAAGCAGCGTAGAAGAATTGAATGATAATATTGATTTTGAAGATGAGGATTCAGAGGATGAGTGAGTGGGAATAAACGTTTTTAAAATTATTTTTTTGTCTAATAAGATACATTAAAGGCCCGTTATTGCAAAACCAAAAAATGTCCAACGGAATCGACTCTTTGAGAATGATGAAAGAAATGAGCGACAAAACTATGGGAACCAACCGTAATTCTATTTTTTCGTCAGAAATCATGCCGAAAATATTATTGATTTTCAGGTCATCTTCTTCAAAGTCCTATGACGAGAAGGAGCATCGGCCAAATAATTGTCAGTCGGAGTTGGAAAGATTGAGAGCTGTAAGTCTTTTAAAATGTTTAAATCTCTGTAATATTTGTAATGTAAATTATAAAATCGTGAAATTGTTCAATTACTGAATAATTTAGGATCCTTTTTTCAGGAATACGCCGAAATGGGCAAGAACGGAATTCAATGCCCAATCGAATTGACCAATCGGATCTGCGAATTAATGATGCAAGAAGTACGTGAAAAAAAGAAGGCTGAAAGTCTGAACGACGATGACACAAGATCGGAAGCGTCTAGTGACATGCGGCAGAAACGAAAATCTGCAACGCTTGAAGTGCTCCAGTCGGAGATTGAAAAACAAAGAAAAGTGATAGATATTATTCGAGAAATGATCTCTGATCAGGATGTCTGTGATGCTATGAAACATTATAGCGAAGAGGCGACTGATGAACTCTTTAATAGAATTTGTGATTTATGATTAGTTTTGTTTTGAATGTTAACTAATAAATTGCAAAATAAATAAAATTACATTCCAATTTTTTAAATAGTTTATTGTACTCTGGTTTGAATTCCTATTATGATTTTCTAAAACTTTAAAAGAATCTGAAAATAATTAACATTTAGCGGCTCTTTCCATGGATCGTACGTGGACTAGAGGAGTTTTTGTCTCACATTCACACGATAAACGAGTTTGGTTCATTGCAGCGGCCAGAAATAATGGAGAGGTATGTATACATAAAATCCTAAAGTACGGAAGCTTCCGAATTGATTGTCAATAAGACGGGAGCTCCCGAAAAAAACACGCGAAGACCAAAACTTTTTTTTAAAGCATGTGGTATATCATCCAGATGGAGATAGTGTCGAATTAGGGCAATGTGTTGAATTCATCGCAATGTAAGTTTAACTTTGAATACATATTTTTTAAAATATAATGTTAAAAATCACTGTTTCCTATTTTTGAACACTAAGACTGATTATTATTTTTGTATAATAGAATAGAATACTAATGAAATGCTGACTCAAGTACGTATTTCTGTTCAAAAACCATGTTCTCGCTCGTGACGCTATGATTTCCGTTCTACATGAAATTTCTAGTGGTTACCCAATTTTTACAACGCTTTATTTAAAACTAATAGACTGAAAATCTCTTCTTGTTTTTTTCAGCCCTTCTCCTGGCTCAAAAGGATCATGTAAAACGAAAGCATGGAACCTACGCAAGATCCCGCGATTTGTTGATGTTGTTATTGACCACGCGATAAGTTACGCGCTTCTTATCCTTGACATTGTTGATGTTAATGAAAAATACAATGCAATCGAGAAAAAGAACATCCCGGCGATCACAACGAATTTCATCACGGTTTGTAAACTTTGTTGTGATCGTCATTCACTCAAAAGCTGTTTCAGGAAGTTTGGGACGTTAATTCGATTATTGATGGATTTACGATAAATGAGCTGAGAAATTTACAAATCCTATGCAGGAAAGGGTCAGGAATGGCTGAACAATGGACAATTCGGGATATTCGAAAGAAGCCAGCCAGTACGGTTGTAGTGGAGAGAAGTTTCAAAAAAGGATTTATCTTCAGAGATGCGAGAAAGAAGACTGATAATGATTTGCTTTTCATTTGGGTCCCACATCGCAAGAAAGATATTCCATTTCCGTATTTTCTCAGGTGAGTGTTGTTATTCTTTGTAACAAATTACTAAAAAAAATTTTGTCGAGTTCGAAATTTCAAAATTTGTAGAAATTCGAATTTTGGAAGACTATAACTTGATTAAAACTCAAAAATGATGGGAAACAAATAATGTGCCTTCTAATTTTTCAAATTAATGCTTAGAAGCCTCGTCATTGGTTTTTGAAAAAGCGCATCACTCTTTGGAATGAGCTATATCGATTGATCTAGGCGGCCTTGTCAAAACTGTACACATTTCTCTTTTTAAATACTTTCACTATTTTAGAAAAAATCGAAGTCGCCAAGAATTCTGTGGCCGATGGGTGGCTTTCACTTTGAATGAATATGGCGAACTTGACGAGTTTAGCGATGTACATCCGATCGAACACTGTTTCAAAACAAGAAAACATTCGGAACATTGGGAGGTTTAGTTTTGAAAATTTCAATTGAATTTTTCAAAAGAAATTTAAAATATTTAGATCAAGGTACCGATGCAATTTGATTACGATGACTGGGATAAAAAAGGAAATCCAGAACTTTATAGTGATGTTTGTGGACGAATTGGAGACTCGGAATACATTTTGGGTTATTTTTTGATGTGTGTCAAATCTCAAAATATGAATATTTTAAGAAAAGTATAACAAACTGCACAGTTTTTCGGGTTTCGGATGGATTCGTTCAACGTTTTGCAGTCCTGAGAACAATATTAGGCTCATGCTGTCTGATTTCCAAGATCAATGGCAATACGAAAATAGAACAATAGATCGGGATTATCGAGGGAGACATAGTAATGATCTTGAGAATAGGAACGATGAAACTGGCAGACAGAAGTATGATGTTTTCAAGAAAAATAATGAAAAAGAAACCAACTGAAATTTCAGACAAGAATCGAGAACTAATTCAAGAATGAGTGGGCCGAGTACCATTGACCAAAGAAATTATTCAGTTGACAGGTAAATACTATTCTATGCGCAAATCTAAAAAAAAAATACAATTTTTAGTAGACCGAGACATACTCAGAGACTCCAACCTAAAGAAAACATAAACAATTCTTATCAGAGATCTAATTTTAATGTCGAACGGTGAGCTTTAAAAACACATTGGTTGTTTTTTTATTCACTTACATTTTTCAGCTCTCTAGCACAGTCGAGTACTTCGGATGGAGTTGTTCATCTGGATGACTTGAACACGGTTGTCGAATTGACTAAAGTACGTTTTTGCGTTAATTTTTTCAAGGGAGGTATTTACCTTCTGAATTTGCTCATAAATATCCGCACTTTCAAACATCGAACATTTTTAGAAGATTGAATCACTGGACTTAGAGAACAAAGAAGTACCACGAGAATTGTTTCGAAAGTTGAATGAACAATTGTTGAAAGAAAATGAACAGCAGAAGATTGAGAATGATGTTCAAATCAAAAGTCTTGAGAACAAAATCCAACAACAAGGATATGTTTTGGGCATTGTTAAAACCGTTATTTCTGATCCGAATGTTCATGGTGCGATGTTTGCTTCGAATGCGGAGGCGGCTTACAATTTGTATGCTAGAATATATCACCTCTGAACTCATTATTTGTTTCTGATACGTGATAATTCAATTAACTGTAAAATTTTTGTTTTTTTTTTATTTGATGCATGTCTTTGCTAAAACCTTCTATACCACTGCTTTCTTATGTACAGGGCTTTTAATAAATGATTTCTAATTTCGAGGTTATTACAAGTCCTTTAATCCATCGGTTGCGTAGCCGTATGATTTTTTTGACTTTTATTGGATTTTTTCAAAATGTTTCATTCAGATGGAAAAGGGGGTGGTCGTTGGGAAGTTCGACGAACGTATGGTTTTCATCGCCTCCATAAATGACGTACCAATACTGAACCATTTTGAAATTTCCTTTTTTTTGAATTTCAGGTCCTTGTGCATTTTTCGAACAACAATAATCTTGAAATTGGCGACTGCGTACAGTTTTTTGTACAGTACGTTTGTTTTCAATTCCATACGTTTCCTTCATTTTATAGGTCATTCAATACCAACCAAAAACAATCCTGTCATCGGAAGGCGATAAATGTTGTTCGGTGCCCACAATTTTTGGAAGTGAGGAGAAACAGAAACAATAGAAATTGTTCGGTAACAAAATACTAATAATTGATTTAATATTACGTTTTCAGCTCTTGCTTAAAGTGCTGGAAGTTAATGAAAGGTTCAATCCCAGCGAGGGTCGAATGACTAAGGTGCTGCGAACCGATTTTCTAGAGGTTTGTGTAGATTTTTCGAGCGAAGAGTTTTAATTTCGAAATATTTGTTTCCGTGGCACAGTTTCGATCATGATCATTGTGAATATTTTTTAAAGGAAGTTTGGGATCGGAGTTATGCTTCAGTGACCTCAAGAATCGACCATAGAGAACTGATTGGAATGAAGGTTTTATGTAAGAGAATGTATTGCATCAATGCAGAAGCGGAAATTTGGGTAGCTGATAAAATATTTTCTGATCCCGAACACGAAATGGTTCCCACATCGGTAAATTGAATACAGTAAACTTGGGTAGAGAAATATGTTTTTTTGTAGATTGAAAGCGTAAGCTTTGAAAACTCAACAAAAATGGGATGCACATTGCACACCGGATTTATCATGCGTTCCGGAATGCCCAAAAAAGGAAGCCCTGAGGTTTTTGTCTGTATTCCTCAATTAAAAACTAAAGTTTTTGTCACAGGATTTGTGAGGTGAGAGAATTATGCACGAATTTCCTAATCCGACATTTTTAAGACGAAAACTAGCAAGGACAGACTGTATTGGTAGATGGATTTCATTTAAATTGAACGAGAACAATGAATTAGATGACTATAGTGATGTTAGAATAATTGATGATTGCCTACCAACAAGGAAGTTTTTCACACAGCATGATGTCTGTTTTCAAAAGATGTATTTATTATCATAACGTTATTTTATTGTAGATCAGAGTTCATTGCTCTTTTGATTGTGATAAATGGGACAAGAGACGTTCGCCAATATTATACAGTGATTATTGTGGGCAAATTGTAGACATTTCATCAGTTTTGAGTGAGTTTCTATGTTTTTTCCTTTTTTCTTAAGGAATCTGAATATTCAAGAAACCAAGTACACACAACAATGTATATGTTTTCTTTTGCAGTTTTAGCTCCAGATCCTTGCGAAATTCACTTTTAAAATTTATAAGCTTTATGTTGTTATTTAAACGAAGTCACACGTCGTGCAAAATTGGTTGAAGAAACTTTTATGTATTTTTTCTGGCAATTGTGAGAATGAAACATGTTGTGTCCGATATCGATGATTCATATTTAGGCAGGTATAAAAAGCTGTACAATTTCACAAGTTATGCATGGATAAGAAATGATTACTATCAAGATGACAATGAAATTCAATTCGTTTTGTCGGAATTGCAAGAGGAGTGGGAGTCGGACGTCGATAATGATGGATCTAGAAGTGAAGCAAAAAGTGCAAAATTCAACTCTTCAAGCAATAACAAAGGGTAAGAAACAAGTAAAAATTATTAAAAATGAATAACAATGTTTTAGATTCTATGAAAACGAACGTCTTCTCGATGATTCGGAAGATAGGAACACATTTGAACGACCAAGTGAAAGAAACTCTAATATCAAGTGGAGTATGAATCGCCAGACTTCTGGTGACTTTAGTAGTGATAGAAGATCGGAATCGTCCAGCAAAAGTGATTACTCACCTGATATGACTAACCAAATAGATCCAAAAATGAGAACGGAAAATATTTTTAAAAAGATATCATTTTCACATAAGCCTACTGATGATTTTGAAGATAGGTAGGAGCTTTCACGTTCGAAATTGTTTTTAAAAAATACGTTTTTCAGTGATTCAGAAGTCGAAGACAGTGTATATTCTACTAAACAAGAACCAAAGTCTGAGTTTGAAAAATTAAAATTTGTATGTTATAATTTAACAGTAAATTTTAAAAAATATTTATTTAGAAATACGAATATTGCACGAAAGAAGGACTGCCAGTTTCGTCAGAGGTTCTACAACGACTTAAAGAAGAATTAGAAGAAGAAATGAAAATAAATAAACAAAAAAAGATTGAAGATGATGATACAAGATCCAGCGGAATTTCAACAAGCAGAGAATCGGCGGCAACCAAAGTTCTTCAAGATGAAATAAATAAATATAAGAGAGTTGTAAAGTTAGCTAGAGAATTTTTTGAGCATAATGAAGTGTATGATATTATGAAGAGTATTGATCGAAAAAAGACTAACGAGCTTTTTGATGAAATTCGCAACTTGTAGAACGTTTCCCTGAAATTTCATGTCGCTTTAATTATTTTCTTGATCTAATTTATAAAACTGTTGTTATGGGTTGTTTTATTATGTGCATGCATATATAAATACATAATGAACAATTTCTTGATTCAATTATTTGTCTCATCATCAGTTAGAAGAAACCGTTTAAATATTTAAATTTTAATTTTGTCTAACGTAATAAAAAATATTATGCAGTGTTATGGAAAGAGGGATTGTTGTTGGGAAGTCTGGTCGAAATGAAATATTCATTGCTTCGAATCATGACGTATAATTTAATCAATAATTAACACTAAATTATCAGTTTTCAGATTCTTGTGGCTTTTTCAAGCATTTTCGATCTTGGCGATTGCGTTGAATTTTCTTCAGTGTTGGATTTATTTTATGTTTACATCATAATAAAGTTTCCTCTTTCCAGAAAATTTCATCGTACGAGCAAAAAACAGGTTTGTGATCGTCGGGCGACAGATATTGCGCCATGTTCCCAATTTGTAGAATTCCAAATCGACAATAAGAGAAATAATTGCCGTGTAAGTATGATATCTTGAACTTTTGAAATAAAGCTGGAGTTTCAGCTTATTGTGAATATAGTTGATGTTGATGAACAATACGCTCTGAGATGCGGGAGAAATGCACGAGTCATTTATACAGATTTTCTCCAGGTTTCGAGCAGTTATTTTTCGCGTTTATATTCACTTTTTCTCAGGAAGTGTTGGATTCTGACACGTATCCGTTGACTGACTCATTTTCTCGAGACGAATTGATTGGGATGAAAGTAGTGTGCAAGCGCATTGCGGTCGATTTGGGAGACAGGAAAAAGGAAATATGGGTGACATCAGATTTGATTGTTCAACCAAAACGTGAAGTGGTTGTGAATTATAATTCTAAACACAAAATTATTACGAATATTCAGAAGAATAATACAATTATGCCAAGTGTTAGTCGTTCAGCGTCATTTCGAAAAGTTTTGAGCACTGGATTAATCATGCGCTCAGGTTTAGTGAACGATGGGCGTGATTTAGTGTTCGTATGCTTACCACGAGAAAGAAGAAAAGTTTTTGTTCCTGATTTCATAAGGTAGGAAAACAGCTCACATCTCTCAAAATCAAAAACTTTTCAGGCGAAAATTTGCTAATGAAAATTGTATCGGTAGATGGATATCATTTAAGCTGAATGAAAACTATGAGCTTGATGACCTTAGTGAAATTCAGATTATTGATGATATAATGCCAACAAGGAAGTATTTCAGAACATATGATGTTTGTTAAACCAAGTAACTCGGTTTATTTTAATTTCATAGTTTCAGATCAGAGTTTCGTGTCAGTTTGACTATGAACATTGGAATAAAAGAAGTCTGCCAGTTCTATACAGCGATTATTGTGGAAAAATTGTAGACACTTCAGAAGTTTTGAGTAAGTTTACTCGTTGACTTCGAAACTCATTTGCAACCTAAATTTTGTTGAACTCGTCAAATAATAATAATCATAGTTTTTTGATTAATAATTTATATCTAGGACGGTATGGGAAAATCAACAGCTTCACTGGGAACGCATGGATTAGAAATGATTACTATCAAAATGACGACGAAGTTAAATTTATTCTGTCAGAATTGCAGGAAGAATGGGAGTTGGATGTTGGTAATGAAGAATCAGCAAGTGGAATACAGAGCGAAGAGTTAAACTCCTCAACGAATAACAGAGGGTGAGAAATTTGTAACGACTATTAATAATGAAAAAAATATCTTAGATACCATGAACAAGAACCCCAACTCGATGATTCGAAGGTTAGGAATAAAGTTGAAAGACCAAGTGAAAGACCAAGTGAAAGAAACTCTAATACCAAGTGGATTATGAATAGCCAAACTTCCAAAGACTTTTGCAATGATGGAAGATCGGAATCGTCCCGCAAAAGTGATTACTCGTCTGATATGACTAACCAAATAGATCCAAAAATGAGAACGGAAAATATTTTTAAAAAGATATCATTTCCACATAAACCTACTGATGATTTTGAAGATAGGTAGGAGCTTTCACGTTCGAAATTTTTTTAAGAATACGTTTTTCAGTGATTCAGAAGTCGAAGACAGTGTATATTCTACTAAACAAGAACCAAAGTCTGAGTTAGAAAAATTAAAATTTGTATGTCATAATTTAACAGTAAATTTAAAAAAATATTTATTTAGAAATATGAATATTGCACCAAAAAAGGACTGCCAGTTCCGCCAGATGTTCTACAACGACTTCAAGAAGAATTAGAAGAAGAAATTAAAATCAATAAACAAAAAAAGATTGAAGATGATGATACAAGATCCAGCGGAATTTCAACAAGCAGAGAATCGGCGGCAACCAAAGTTCTTCAAGATGAAATAAATAAATATAAGAGAGTTGTAAAGTTAGCTAGAGAATTTTTTGAGCATGATGAAGTGTACGATATTATGAAGAGTATTGATCCTAAAAAGGCTAACGAACTTATTAATGAAATTCGCAACTTGTAGAACGTTTCCCTGAAATTTCTTGTCGCTTTAATTATTTTCTTTAACTAATTTATTCCAAATAAAACCATCTCGAATTTATATTGTTTCTAATTAGAGAAAATCGTGAAAAACTATTAAATAAAATTGAGTTCTGCAAAGTCGATAAATACCACAGTAATTAAAGGAGCATATGTAATTTTATTGTTCGTGATGAGACCATTACAACTTTAGTTGTACTGCGCCTTTTACAGTTACGATTCAAATTTTTATTGATTTTTGTTTTCCTATTTTTCAAATTCAAAATGGATCCTGAATTAACTAAAGGAGTTGTCGTTGGATGCACAGGAGATCAATCAACTTATTTTATCTGTTCAAAAAATACTGGAGAGGTCTAATTCTTCATTTTAAAAGAATTCTTATACGTTTTGAATTTCAGACCGTGTTATATTATTCAGATCGCGTCAGAGTGAAGATAGGAGATTGTGTTGAATTTGAGTCAATGTAAGTGCTTTTGATTTGTTTTCCTTAGATTAAAATCAGTTTTTTCAGTCCGTTTTATAGCGAAAAAAATCGATGTAAAGGGAAAGCAGCTGGTGTCAGAGTTGTTCCATCATTTTTGAATTTTGAACTTGAGAGAAATGGAACAAGTTGTCTTGTATGCGAGTTGGTTAATAATTAAATCATATTGAAATTGATTTTCAGCTTATCTTAGATATTATCGATTCTGGTGAACGATACAGCCAAATTGATGGACGCGTCGTACCATTTGTGCGCACAAACTTTTTAGATGTTTGTAAATAAATCAAACTGTATTCGAAAATGCGTATAGAAACTTACAGATAGTCTGGGATTCTGGAACAACAAGATATACAACGAATTGTTCAAAATCCGAATTGAAAACCATGAGAGCAGTTTGCAAGAGAATTATCAAAAATGACGGCATGAATGCATACTGGGCGGTTATTAATATACGCCTGAAATCGAATGGAAATAATGAAATGGCAAGTATATGGCATTTTTTTGCGGATTCATCAACGTGAAAAATGCCACACGATATATATTTTTAATCGAATTATTTTTATAAATTATTTTTGCAGATTTCGAGAAAACTTGTGGAAAATTTTGACGAGAAGTTAGAACTTAATTCGACTGCCATGCACACGAAAACATCAAGAAATGATCGAATTTTGACGAAAGGGTTCATTTGCACAAAAGGAGAAGTTAGAAATGGAAAAGATGAGCTTTACATTTGGGTTTTGAACAAGCCAAGAGACGTGTATTTTCCAGAACGATATAGGTTCTCTAAAAACGAGATTTTCGGAATTGTTTTTTCAGATATTGTTGTTTCAGACGAGGAAGAGATCGAAGAGAATTTTATGGGCGATGGGTATCATTTAAATTGAATTCGAATAACGCTATTGACGAATATAGTGATGTTGAAATAATTAATGATTGTTTTCCAACGAGAAAGTACAAAAACTTTTGGGAGGTATTTTTGATGATTTTATTTTAGAATGTATGATATCCTATGTTCAGATCAGACTACCATGCCACTTTGATTCTGAAAAATGGAACGGCCGTAAAAATCCGGAATTATTTAGTGAAGATTGCGGATGGATTATAGATTCAAACTGGGTTTTAGGTTAGTAATCAACTTTAAATTTCATTTTTAAATGTTTTCTTTCAGAAAAATATGAAAGGCTTAGCTCATTTTCTGATAACGCTTGGGTTCGAACTATGTACTGTATTGAATCGAAAAATACAAGAATTATGTTGTCTGAACAGCAGGATGAGTGGAAGAAAGAAGAGAAACGATTTGTTGATAATAGAGAAAGGGCATCGAGATGTGAGGAATCTACTAGTTTCAAAAAATCGGAATTCGATAGGTTATTTTTATTTTATTTTTCCAACCAAAAAAAGGATAAAAACTCTTATAGGCATGATGATCGCTCATCAATCAGTTCAGGAAATAGAAATGATGCTCTTCGAGGCCAGACGAAGCAGGATGGACCGGTGCGCAACAATTATGAAGAGAAACCCAAGGAAGACAAATTTTCAATCGAGTTTGAGACGAAACATCCAAGAGATCCGCCGCCCCGTCGGTCACACGAGGAAGATGATTTTGATGATTCGTGAGTAAAACTTTGAAATATTTTTTTCGAAACTGCTATTTTCAGCTCTTCTGAAAGTTCTGACGGCTTCAAAAGTGATGCCAGAAGCAATGGCAACGAACAGAAGAAACCACAGACAAAACTTGAAAAATTAAAATTTGTATGTTTAAAAATTGAGCATTCAACATAATTTCTTATTTTCCAGAAATATAATTATATGGCCAAAGAAGGACTTGCAATTCCCGATAAACTTGTTGAAGAATTGAATTTTGAAATGAGCAAAGAATTGGAAGGAAGTCGAAAACCACACACGAGAGATGATGACGCAAAATCTGATGTTTCCAGTGGGATGAGAAAGAGAAAGGACACGGCCACGACTAAAGTTTTGAAAGAAAAACTAGAAAAATGTGAAAGGGTGATGAGAATGGTTCGGGAGATGCTTCAGAGTCAAGAAGTATGTGTATCGATGCGAAAATTTGATACGCATTTAACAGAACAATTATTTGATGCGATAGAGGAGTTTTAAATTGTCATTTTTTGTTTTATAGGCACGGTATTTTATTAATTCATTTTTTGAATGTCTATTGTTCTCCGTTTTTAGGAGGTTTTTTTTTAAACATTTTTATTTACAATTATCGAGAGAAATATAGCGTAAAGATATAGTTTTCTAAATATTAAAACATTTTGTGGCAACAATTTTTGTCTGAAAATATTACTAACATGGTAAAAATATCGGAATTGATTTTATACTGCTCTAATCTAAAAATACTTTGGAAATTAAAAAAGACATTTAAAAATTTTAATGAAACGGTCCGCTCTAAAATCGCACGCAAAACATGCCTCAGGTTTTGAGAAATATTGCCACAAAATTGTTGATTTTAAAGGGATTCTTTACCGTTTTTGGGTTTCTATTCCATTTTCATCTTCTTATTGATATTTGAAAATCTATACAAGAAAAATATTTTTGCGAAATTTCCTTTTCTAGTACTCAACCACACCCATTTCCAAAATAATGCGGCGAATGGCCTAACAATTGCAAACTCTCTCACATTCGCATGCTCTCTCGCGCGCGGCCGAGCGGTTAGGCCATTCGCCGCCTTACCCTGTAAATGCGCTTTTTTCGTGTACTAGAAAAGGAAACCTCGATAAATTGTTTTGCTTCCACAGGTTTTCAAATACTATGAAGAAGATGAAAATTGAAACCCAAATTCAATAAAGAGTCCCTAAAAAATGGATTCTGAAAAATAAACAAAATTAGTGAAAGAAACTCGAAAACAAAAATAAATTAATCAGTCTGAACAACAGCATCTCTAACATTAACAACACTTTCCCGACGAATCTCATACTCTGGCAAAATATCAATTGACTTATTACGACGATTTTCCACTGGTCCAATTGAGCAAACAGCCATCTGTGGATTAATCGATTCATCGCTTGTAGGGCTTTCCTTTTCGTCCGATTTCTTTTTGCCGTATTTTTTCAGGCTTTTGTCTCGTCGTTTTTTCGAATTACTCCGGTGGTGCTCACCAATCAGACTCTCTTTCGATGAAGTTGACTCTTTTGTTGTTCTTCGCGGTTTTTCTCGTTTTTCCTGGAAGTGACATTAATGTTCTCTTATTTATAATATATAAGGTAATATTATTTTTTCGCTAGGCTTACAAGGAAGTGCGCGAAGTCACCATCGCCAATCGAGTTGAGACCTATACCATTCGATAGAGCTTTAAATCTAGGTCTAGAATCCGTTTTAAAAGTCTGCCGGTTCTACCTGTGAGCCGGTGAAACATGGGCTCAAAGTTCCTTGAGTTGAAAAAGAGGCGAGTATATAAGCGCACCTGAACCCTCCTACACCATGTGGCTGCGTGGTCAAGTGGGTTAAGCACTTGCCTATGAAAATCTTTTCCAAAAGTTCGATTCCAACCGGTTGGTAATTGTTTTGCATACTTTTTTCTTTTTGTTTCTTTTTGTTTAAAAACGTATTAATAAAACAATTTTGAATGGAAATAGTAGTATAACGATTTTCCTCATGACATGATGGAGTTCCACAAGGTTCCCTTAATAATCATCGATGAAACATGATTTGAAAATTGACAAATGAATAACGATGAAAAATTATTAAAATGTGCACTAACTTGTAAATTGTTTTATTAATACGTTTTTAATCAAAAAAAAACAAAAAGAAAAAATAGGCAAAACAATTACCAACCGGTTGGAATCGAACTTTTGGAAAAGATTTTCATAGGCAAGTGCTTAACCCACTTGACCACACAGCCACATGTTGTAAGAGGGTTAAGGTGCGCTTATATACTCACCTCTTTTTCGAGGAACTTTGAGCCCATGTTTCACCGGCTCACAGGTAGAACCGGCAGACTTTTAAAACGGATTCTAGACCTAGATTTAAAGCTCTATCGAATGGTATAGGTCTCAACTCGATTGGCGATGGTGACTTCGCGCACTTCCCTTGTTAGGCTCATTTTCTGAACTTTAATTAAGTTTCAACCCAGTTGTGTGAAATTTTTGGACAAGTTATTTATAATAACTTTACGCTTTTGGAAGGAACATTTCAATAATTGTGTTATTTTGTTTTGAATGAGATTTGTCGTGAAAATAAAAACGAAAATCGTTCTGACAAGTTAAAGGGATGCTTTACTGAATTTGGGTTTCTATTCCATTTTCATCTTCTTCTCCATATTTCGAAGCCTATAAAAGCAAAATTTTTTTAGAAATTTCCTTTTCTAGAACGCGAAAAAACATATTGACAAATTAAGGCGGCGAAATGGCCTAACTACTCGGCCACGCGCGAGAGAGCACATGAATTTGAGAGTTCTTGCAATTGTTAGGCCATACGCCGCCTTAATCTGAATAATTTTTTTTCGTGTACTAGAAAAGGAAATTTCGAATTTTTTGCTTGTATAGGTTTTCAAATATCGCGAATAAGATGAAAATGGAATAGAAGCCCTAAACAGTCCCTTTTAATTATATTTTTTAAATTGAGAAGAAGCTCATTTTGTTTCAAAATATCCCTACCTTCAAATTCGGAGAATCAGCCGATGGTGGTGATGAAGTAGCATTGAAAACAGGTCGTCCATCTGAAGTGATCAAAAACGAAATATCACCGGACATGTTTTGTTTCCGATTGGAAAGAAAAATACGGCGAAAACAATAAACAAATAGGATTTCTAATTACTTACCAACGCCGATAATAATCTCCATAGGAACAGAAGCTGTAAACAGGAAAAGATATTATTTTTCAATATTGGGTGATAACAATTAGAATAGATAAAGACATACCTCTACGATTTTGTAGTGAAGCCATATGAGGATATTGGGCGGAAGAATGTTCTAGAATATTATTTAGGATTTTGTGAGCTTGAAATTATAATTTTCGAGAAAAGCTAACCAGTTTTTAATGTATCGCTTCTTTGGCGATGTTTTGAATGATGCATTACTGAAAATGAGGGGGGATTTTTTTGGTTGAGGGAAATAGTTGAACTCACTATTTGTCTCCATTTCGATTATGTCTTTTGGAGAGATCATTTTCTGCTGAAATTAATTTATTTTTTAACTGATGACACAGAAGTGGTGATGTGAAATTAAAGAATTCGAATTTTTCAGAAGAAGGGTTCTCTAGACGTTGATATTTAGCACAAATTACTTTTTCACTTGAATAGAGAATAATCACATGGCTTCTACTTAGAAAGAATGATAATGAACGTGTTCGAGCTGAAAACCATGATTACACGATTTCAGCTAAAAAAAGAAATTTTAGATCAAAGTACGTAGAACCCAACTTTAAAGACAAGGTATCTATTTAACATTTCGTTATTGTCAACTCAAATATTCTTGATCATTGCGTTTTGAGGGCTGCTCAACCTCACAGACGGTCCGCACGCACGCACGCGGCTGCCAACACTCAACACAATGGAAAAAATTGAAAAATTATTTTTCCCGCGAATATTCCAGTGTGTTGAGTGCCCGCAGCCGCGTGCGTGCGCGCGGAGCGTCTGAGAGGTTGAGCAGCCCTCAAAACGCAATTATCAAGAATATTTGAGTTCACAATATGAAAAGCTCATCTAGAAAAAGCTCATTCCTTTATCAATTCCTGAATGCAAAGCATAAAACAAGGAGCTCGAATCATTATTTAAAAAAATCTAATAAACCAAAGTAAAAACTGATTTTATCTTAGTTGGATTTCGGATGTTTGATCTATAAACCTCAAGGGACAATTATTTGATGAAATTAGCACTTTCAGCACTAAACAATTGCGAAAAATTAACCAGAAACGTACACCACTCTATTTTTCAAATTTTTGAATTTTTGAGCTTCTACTCTACAAGTATATTCCATATTTTTTTTAAAAGAATGAATTGATTACCATTAACGGGGCCTCATAAAAAACTAAACAATGCTGAGCAATGATCGTTTTCTGGTTATTGAATTAGGCTGACGAAATTGGAAAAAAGTAAATGAGTTAGATGAAAGTACGAATTATGGGGTAAAACAAAGGTAGAATGAGAAGCATGGTGGTCAATGGATGAACGAAAATTCACCAGATTGTTCACAATATTTCGTTTCTGAAACTGTGTGGTAATAGAAAGAGTTCGAGAATTTTTTAAAACCTTATACCAAAAAAAACACGAAAAAATGTAAATAAGAAGTTAAAACGTTTGAATTAGACTAGAAAGGTCATCCCCTCTATTTCGAACATTTAAAAATCGAATGCAATTAATTTTTTTCAGAATGGAAAATCGTATAGAAGCCAAAAAATCTCGCTAAAAATAACGTATATTCACACGAAAAGCATACGAAAAGAAAAAAGGGAGATAATATTATCTCGGCATATTATTAGCCGAGAAAAAATAGAAACTATACATAAATAAGGTGAAGTGAACTTTTTGTTGAATATATATGCGGCTAACGCGTCAAAATACCTTTTTTAGGCAACCACATAGCAACAAACGACATAAAAACAAAATATAATGAAATATAGGTGCCGCCTACTTTCAGATGATAAAGCTTTACCTTTATAAAGGTGTGGTCTTGTTAGGAAAGAATCTGAAAAACAAACGAAAGATTGAATTATGAATGACTGAGCCGCATTTGTCATCTGATAATTAATGCTGGGAGAGATTTGATGTTCATCATGTGCCTGGTACTGCTCTAGTTGTTGTTTTGAGTGGGGGGGGGGTTTTCTTTCATTTAAATGGTTGCATAGGGATTTAACGGAATATTGTTTTCAATTTTTGCTTTTTGATCATAAACGTGGGAAAAATCTGATTATTTTCTCTTGTGAAGATTATCATCAAACTTATTAAATTTCTTTGATAAATCGCTCCTATAGGAGTCCTAGGTAGCTCAGCACTGTTCACCTAGTGAATTTTTACATTTATAAACTTTGTTTTGTGAGACATATTACAGCTGTATACAGAAATATTTGTATAACAAGGGAAGTATACGAGCAAATGTTAATTGTTTTGAATGGGAGATAGCTCATTGGAAAGATCATATTCTTGTCTACAAGGAACCGTTTTCATTTTTTGCCGACGGACTCCTAGGAGCTTTTTATGGTCCCTCAAAGTTTTTGCCCAAATTTACTTCATTTTTTCCTCTCACATATATTTGGTATTTCACCAGTACATTTCAACCGGCTTGGTGGTGCAGCGCCAGTGTGTTTGACTAGTAACTCAGACAATGGGGGAACTGCTTTTTTATTCAACGGCTGAAAATGACTGGGTTTCTTCAAGAACTCTTCTAAAAAAATTAAATTAAAAACTCTGCTAAAACACATTCATGAAGGAATTGAGATAACAAGTTTATGTCTGATTTGATCGCAAAACGAGAAAAAAAAGATGCAATAAAATTCAAATAGGAAAAAGTGACAAAATGGGAAATTGTTAGAATTGAATTAACAATTAAAGACAGGGTGCCGGGTTCCTGATGTATGAATAAAATTTGCTTCAAAGCTGTTTGAAACTGGTAGCTATATTCTAATATGACCCTTTAATCATGTTCTTCTACTGAAAAGAAACATTTTCCATTTAAAAAAATTAAAAAATGATGTTTTTAAAAAAATGTGAAAAATTAAAATTTTTGTGCTTCCCGCCAAAAAGTGTACGTAAGTGTACGGCGGGAATTCAAAAATAATTTTCTTCATCTTCCGGCCGCGACTACAAAATGGTTTTTTTCGTCGGGATTTCGCATGGAATATACTAGAATGTCGGTAGAAACACGAATTTTTCACAATTAAATCCGTATGGGGTAAAAATACCTGGCACACTGTCTTTAAGGAAAATTGAGCTCTCTACAACACTTTGAATTTGTAACAAGCAAAAAAAAATTAAGAAAAATGAGACTATTAATTTTTAGATTTTTTGTTTACTCATTTTCAATTTTTATTTTAATCTATCAGAATCACTATGTATTAATGAATTTAACAAAAAACAATTATTTTGGTTCCCCATCGAGCTTTTTAACTGATTTTTTGTTGAATCGATTAATAATAGGTGATTCTGAGTCTATTAAAACAAAATTCAAAATAAATAAACAGCCACTTTAATGGATAGGCTTTACAGAGATTATAAATGTAGTTGGGATGAAAATACCCATTCCAAATGTGTTTTTAAATGTTCTAAAACCCCGGTGAAGCCGAGAAAATTCGCTTCGAAACAATGCCCGCGGACTAGTTTGTAGAAACTTTTCTAGGTCATTGTTTTGAAACTTGTTTTCTCGGCTTCTACCGGGTTTTAAAAAAATTTAAAAACAGATTTGGATTTAGTGCGTATTCCATTTTTATCAGAGATACATGCATTGTCTCTGTGACACCCTACTTTAAATCTAAATCACGGTGAAAGGAATCAAAAACAAGTAATAGATTCGGACTGAAAAAAAGACAAACAAAGGTATGTTTTAGTCAAGCATGATTATTTTTATATTAACCTTGAAGTAGGGCTCTTTTGGATTATGGCCAATAATCCTTTTCTTATTCTTCATCACAAAATACCAAGAGAAGGGCTTTTAAAGTTTTCGGACCAATTCCATCAAATACTTTAAATATATCCAATTTGTCATTTTCGAGAATTTCAATTGTTATTCTTTCCAATGCTACCAACTGTAAAAAGGGATTTGAGAAGTCATTAGAAACTACACGTTTTACCTGTAACTTGGCCAAATCACATTCTTCGGCTAAGTATAATTTCTTGGAATTTGATATTTGTTCTGTTGAAATTAGATATTCTTCACAATCCGCAATCAAAAATTGGACATTGTATCTCACTGCCAAGTACAAAATTACTTCGATGATACCATCTGAAAAATATTCACACTTTTTCTTCGTCGTTTCCAATTTTGCTCTTATTTTGAATTTAAAAAAAAACGTTTATTTTCTAAAATCGTTTGAATTTCCCTTTTGATTGCTCCAAAATTCATAAAAATTCATAAAATGAATTCGAACAAAGTTGTGGCATTCTCATTTTCACTGCGAGACCTCAAATTCGCAGGAAAATGGGGGAACATTTCAAAATGTCAAAACTAGGTTCAAAATTCATCGAAAACGTTGATTCTGGCTTCTTTTTCAAGCTTTAAACATCAATTTTCGGATTCTGAGGCAGGAAAAAGGAAAACTTACTTGAAAACTGTTGTTTCTCTGCATACAATAATCGAAGGAAATGAAGAAAGCCATGAAAAAATCGACATATCTCACCATTTTTAGAATTATAAATGTTACTAATCATATGTTCATTATTATTATTTGGATCATTTGAGAACATTTCTCTGAATACAGATGAAACAGAAATAAGCGCCTGAAAAGCAATATTAATTTCAAGAAAATCGAAAAACAAAACGTACTAATTTATCGACATGGAAATCAGAAGGCTTTCGACGCATATTCGAAGTATAAAATTTTAACACAACTTCGGTGTCGATATTCTTAGGATGGATGAACAATTCAGACGGGGGAAATAATGTCATTCCAACAGTTGATTTCTTGACTATTCGAATATCCATGTAAAAAATAAATTCTTGAAGACTCCCTTGCTTAGGAACAAGTGATGTTCTAACTGATCCGAATGTTCCAAAATCAAATCTTATCGGAGAGCTCATTTGATCTTCCGTTTGGCCACACTTATCAAAGTAACAACTCTTATTAATTTTACAGAGTCGCCTCGGAAATATTGAACAAAGCGAATTGAACAAACCGATCTCAATTTCAAAATGAAGTTTCCATAAATTTGATGAATGATGATCATATAATGCTTCGAATTCGACATATAAATTATCATTATCATGCATTTTCTTAAATGGTAAACAAGGTCTCATTCTCCTGAAAAAAAACAGCCGAGAGATATTTGAGCTCTGAGAAGGCTTGGTCGGAAAAAACTTTTCGGAAAATAGGAAATGAAAAATTTTCCGAAATGTTTTTTCGGAAAATCGGATATCCGTTTTTTTCCAATTATTTTTCTCGGAAAATTCGCTAATATCATGAAATTTTTTGTTTCTAAAGCATATTTATTGATTACTTTTTTAAATAAAAAGATGAATTAGTAGTACAGTGTAATTTCTCTTGAAAACATACATTTTAAAATTTAAAACATCGGATAACCGATTTTTTTCTCTGAAAATCTTCCGAAATAAAAAATCGGAAAAATCTGAATTTCCGATTCCGACCAAGCCTGGCTCTGAGTACAACTAAATCTAACCACGTTATGTCTCCTGTTTTCATCGTCCAAGCAATTCCATTACAGCTAGACCAAAGCCATTGGAAACTGTAATAGTGTTCCGCCATTTTGAGGAGATATCCAAAATGTCGATCAAGAAAAAATATGCTTAAAGGAATTGTGTCAGTTGAGAGGATTTAAGAGAAATACTTTAAAATGAGTGATGCCTTATCTTTAAAAATAAAATAAAATCTTTAACAAACGCTATGGTAAAAAAAACTAAACATAACAGCGTTCCAACGCTGTGTTCTAGGCGGGAACGCGAGCGTTAGCACCTCTCTCGGTCTCTTCAACTGTTAAACTATTTTTTAAATTCCTATGTCTATAATAGAGAACTTACTTTTAAAGGTGAACAGTTATTGTTCGAGTTTCTGCTGGTGAAAACTTATTGATTTTTTAAACAGGTTTCTCAGGATTATTGCTTTTGTTGACAAAATTTCAAAATGTTATAACTTGCTTCAAAATTCATTGAAAGTGCTGGTTTTGGTCTCATTTTGAAGCTTAAAACTGACAGTTTTTGATAGATCCAATAGAATTCTTAAAAATTCAAAATGTTGAGGAAAATTCTCGAAGTTTTATTTTTCAAATTTAGTATTTTCAAGTGTCATTTTATGTATTCTTGAGTTTCTTGCGGGTTATAGTTATTATGTTTATTCAGTTTTTTGTACATTAATTTTTTTTCTTTTACTTTTGTTTATGTTACGGTGAATAAATAATCAATCAATCAAGATTGGGAACAGAGACGAGTTTGCTTTGTTGATAACCTTTTTCCAGTGCTCTTTGAAGCTTAAATCAGTGGTGATGTGAAAGCCTAGATCCCTTATATTACTGACTCGCTCTACGATATTTCCGTTTATTGTGTACTCAACAATAGTAGGTTTCTTAGAAATTGATAATACTTTAGTTTTTTGAGCATTCAGTGGAAGTTTATTTTCTTTTGCCCATAAGAATACTTTTTCTATTGCGGACTGTAAAGGATCAGATGTAAACGATACTTTGTTATTAGTATAAATCTTTAAATCGTCAGCAAATTGTGCGATTGATACCTCATCTTTTTTTTTACGAAATCAGGCAAATCGTTAACAAATATACTAAAAAGGATAGGAGATAAAACCCCTCCTTGTGGAACTCCTGATAAAATGGTGTGAAATTCGGACAAACTGTTGTTAATTTTAACTGAGAATTTTATATTACTTAAAAAGCGGCATAGCCAAGACAAAAATTTTGGATTAATTCCGAGTTTCTGAAGTTTAAAAAATAGGAGTTCATGGTCTACCCTATCAAACGCTTTCGCGAAATCAAAGTAGGCCACATCTGTTTGGATGATACTCTGAAACGATAAAGACCAATTCTCGAAACATTCAACCATTTGGGTTGTTGTTGATTTACCAGGTCTAAAACCATGCTGAAATCTTGAGAAAAAATGTAGTTTGTCAAGATGGGACATTAGTCTATTTTTTAATAAACGCTCATATATACGACAACTTTGGCTAGTTATTGATATGGGTCTAAAATCACTAGCATTTGTGGGATTTGAAGTTTTGGGTATCGGGGTAATGAAAGAATTTTTCCACTGATGAGGAATTTTACTATGCATCATTGACAAGTTAAATATGTATGTCAATGGAGAAGCTAGCCAAGTTGATATTTTTTCAAAAATGTAAAAGGAATTTGGTCAGGAGTGACTGTACACGTTGCCTTTGTTTTTGTAAGCATTTGTAAAACCTCAATTTCGTGCACCAAAGGAATCTCCATGCCATTTTCAGTTTTTTTGCCAAAATCGGTATTGTCAGGATCAAGATTAGAATTATCTTGAAATGTTGACAAAAAGAATTGCGAAAAAATCTGAGAAACTTTTGAAGGATCCGTCTCACGCTTACCGCTATTTGGATTTGAGACAGCGATAAGATTGTTTTTAGGTTTTACTCTTCTATTGATAAACTTTTAAAATTGCCTATTACCTAATTTCAATGTTATTTTTTCTTCTATTGACTTGTTGAATTTCTTAAGACATAAACTGAAAAACGCGCCAATCTAATGGACGTCCTATCGTTACGCGATTCACTACATTTGCTCTTGGGAACTATAAATGGCAACGTTAACTTCTCTACGCAATCAATAAAATTTTTTCATCCAACAAAAAAAGAGATATACTCGGATGTAACGGTGGCCAAGATTGTGGACATACAGTCCGACATGTTACCAAAGTGGAGCCCCAGGTCCCGGAAGGTTGCCGAAAGAAAGTCCGCAACAATGGATTTCTGTTGAGAGTCGTTCACTTTTCCAAACCGTGCTGACATGTCGGATTGTACTGTACAGTCCTCCACATAATGATACGCTCACTAGTGAAATTCGACAAAAATTAGTTTTGTGCAGATTTTCAGAAAAACGTCATACGGTGTCTAAGAAGGGTCGGTTAGTGTTGCAAAATAGTCCTGGAGCGAAATCCATTTAAATCTGAGCAATCGAAAAATCTCGATTTTTTCCATTTTTGCTCATATTCCAATCCACATAATTATACGCTCACTAACAGAAAAGTTTATAAAAAACAACAAGAACAACAAAAAATTAGGAAATTTGAACAAATAATAATTGATTGGTCCTCCATTCACATTTTCAACTGGAAAATTCGGTTATCTATTGATAAATACAAATTATCGAGCAACGTTTGATCACCAGTACGCTAAAGTCTCGATAATTGCTCTTTTCAGCTCTTTCACGTCCCTGTAGACCTTGTTTCCTGCGTAAATTTTTATCACAAGATGTCCCCAAACGTTTTTGATGATATTCATGTCTGGCGAGCACGATGGCCTTGAAAGAATTGGGATTCTCTGACTCTGAAGCCATCCGAGAGTGCGCTTTGCCCGATGGTTGGGGGCAGCATCCGGTCTTAATGTCAAATTTTTGTTTCGATTCCGACCCCAAAATGATTGAAGACCACTTCTTAACAAAATTCAATAACCAACTCCTTTCATTTTTCTTTGAAACGAAGCATAACTTGACCAGACCAAAAGAGCTGATTGCCGCTCAGACCATAACTCTGTTAAAATTAAGTTAAGAGTTTCAGATTGTGTTTTCTGATGAAAAAAATTAAACTGGAATGGACGCGATGGCTAAAGTAATTATTGGCATGATATTTGAAAGGGCTAACTGAAATACTCAGGCTACTGAGATACTCAATTTCAAAGACGAAGGATGCATGGTCTGTGCGGCAATCAGCTCTTTTGGTCTGGTCAAGTTATGCTTCGTTTCAAAGAAAAATGAAAGGAGTTGGTTATTGAATTTTGTTAAGAAGTGGTCTTCAATCATTTTGGGGTCGGAATCGAAACAAAAATTTGACATTAAGACCGGATGCTGCCCCCAACCATCGGGCAAAGCGCACTCTCGGATGGCTTCAGAGTCAGAGAATCCCAATTCTTTCAAGGCCATCGTGCTCGCCAGACATGAATATCATCAAAAACGTTTGGGGACATCTTGTGATAAAAATTTACGCAGGAAACAAGGTCTACAGGGACGTGAAAGAGCTGAAAAGAGCAATTATCGAGACTTTAGCGTACTGGTGATCAAACGTTGCTCGATAATTTGTATTTATCAATAGATAACCGAATTTTCCAGTTGAAAATGTGAATGGAGGACCAATCAATTATTATTTGTTCAAATTTCCTAATTTTTTGTTGTTCTTGTTGTTTTTTATAAACTTTTCTGTTAGTGAGCGTATAATTATGTGGATTGGAATATGAGCAAAAATGGAAAAAATCGAGATTTTTCGATTGCTCAGATTTAAATGGATTTCGCTCCAGGACTATTTTGCAACACTAACCGACCCTTCTTAGACACCGTATGACGTTTTTCTGAAAATCTGCACAAAACTAATTTTTGTCGAATTTCACTAGTGAGCGTATCATTATGTGGAGGACTGTATGTCCACACTCTTGGCCACCGTTACATCCGAGTATATCTCTTTTTTTGTTGGATGAAAAAATGTTATTGATTGCGTAGAGAAGTTAACGTTGCCATTTATAGTTCCCAAGAGCAAATGTAGTGAATCGCGTAACGATAGGACGTCCATTAGATTGGCGCGTTTTTCAGTTTATGGTTACTCATTTTCTTTTTGTTTATTGTATTCAGAATGTCACAAAAATCCATATAGTATTCTTTTTTATTTTCTTAATTTCTTTTTTTTTTTTAGAATGGCAACATCTCCTCTTGAAGAAAAATCATATTTCGCAAATTTTTTATGGTACGACCAGGGGGTGAGCAATCGATCCGTGGACATTGACACAGGAATCCCACTGAAATGGTGTGTAATTTTACAAAGGAGTTATTTACCCCCCCCCCCCCCCTTATATTGAAAATGTTCCCAAAATTTGGGCACTATTCGAACATAATCTGAAATTTAAATGAATGAAATCGAATTTTACGAAACTTCTTATCGAAATTATTAACGAAAATCGGATAATTTCGAAAAATGATATGAGATCTGATTTGGTTTCAGAAACCTAGAATTTAGATTTTTAGGTTAGGATCTTTTGCCATTTATAACACTAAAAAATGTAATTAAAATAATTAAATTTTTAAAAAATAGTCAGAAGTTTAGTTAAAGACAGCTGTTCAGTTAATTTGACCCTGCCTGATCTTCGTTTCAAAAATTAGAGCGTTTTCTAATTAGTACAATGCAATTTATGCGAAATCACACCGATAAATACACGCGCCATAGAACCGATCCAAAGTTGAAAAAATCAAAATTTTAATGCGCGCGTGTCCGTGCAACGCGGTCGAAATTGGCGCGAAACACAATTATTTGAATTTGGCTACATATTGACATTGTTCTTTGGACCACCTGGTCTCCCATTCGAATTTTGAATTTTTGCCTAGATTTTGGGTTGTGTTAACTGACAAGCTGCCTTTAAGATCGTTCTAAAGGATGTGAGGGAGGTGGACGTGGAGAGTTGATTCGAGAGTTTGTTACTCGAAAAAAAGGGGCTAAGCCGAACCGCGTTGCGGTTCTGAGGCTCCTGGCTGTTAAAAATTCATTCTAACAAGGGAGTTATTCGAAGTTGCCGCTTAAGAACCTTCTACAAATTTGAGGGTACATAGAATGAAATATGGAGAATCAGAATCCGTCATAAAACTCTGCTAAATGTTTCTGTGAGCCGAGTTATGAGCCCCCAAACTTTTCCTATGGTTAAGGCTCTCCGCGTGAACTCACACTCTGGGAGATAGTCTATCGAATCTAGTACCACAGAAAATCAACGGTCGGTGGTTCAGTCTCAGACAACTGGGGAACTAGCCGTGCGGCAGTTTTCCGACTAGTTTTCCGGTCAGTCCGACTAGTTCCTCGACTATGGTGTGACTAGTTGGAACTGCCGACAGACTAGTTGAAACTGTCGAGGAACTAGTCAAAACTATCGAGAGGCTAGTCGAAAATCGGTCGGCGGCAAATAAATTTCTCGCAGCCACCACGGGATTGCATCAGCAGCCACCACGGGATTGCATCATAGCAATTTCACGTGGCGGCTGCGTAGTGGGGGTGGTGTTAAGCGATGGCAGCGAGAAACCCTTCCTGGAACCGAACCTGCGACGACTTGACCTCCTGCTTGCTTGACGAGACGTTGAACCATTTGACTATACCTGAACATGTGGGGAAAGGGGGAAAGTGCGCTGATATGTGCGCTAGCGCCAGAGTTAGGAGGAGTACATGTAGGAGAACTTGGATAATCATTACTATTGTTCTAGGAAAAGGATTTGGCTCAAATTTCGAGAATTGGTAGATTGTTAATAATAGTGATTTTTTTTTTGAAAAAAAATTTATTTTCGTTTTTTGCAAGGTGAAAAATAATTTATCTCTGATCAGTGTGTAAATCCTAAACTGAAATTTGATAGACGCAAATAAGATAACTTTCATATTTACTAAACGATTAAAAAATACAGGGTGTTCAATAAATACTGCAGGAAGCCTACTGTGGTACAACGAACAATTAATTTTCTTACGAGAATTTCCTTGATTTCAGTTCCCTGATATTATTTCTCATTAATTTCAAAGTTTCATGTGATTAGGACGTTTTTTAGAGAAATGGTGAAGGAAAAACCAGACCCAATTTCATATTCGCATGCTCGCAGCTCGCGAGTTTATGTTCGTTCATATTGGCAGCTTCACATTTCTTAGCTCTTATCCAAAAACTCAGAAACTTTATTTATATTTTAAAAAGCTTTTGGAGCTTATTAACGTACAGTGATAATTTTTAGGGAACTTGTATCATCCTTACACTACCTGATTTTGGACATCGTATGAAAAACTATAAAATTCACACTTTTTTGTTGGAAAAAACGGTCAAAATAGAAAATAATCAAGAATAGTTTTATTTATGTTATCGTTCTCCCTTAGCTACATTCCATACTGAAAAATTAGAATTCTAGATTACGATTAGCTCATTTTATGCAGAAAAGTTCACTTTTTGATGGATCCAAAATTGACAAAAGAAAAAGTAGGTCCCCAAAACTGTGCCGGTGAAAAAATTGTTTCTCATTTTACAAACTTTTAAGTTTAATATATGTTTGAAGTGATAATCGAACTTTCATTAGACCAATTTTCAAATTCTTATGATAATTGAGCGGTCAGTAACGTTGAAAAATGTAAACTCAAACCCTTTTCAAAGAGTTTCGTCTCGTAGTTTCAAAAATATATGTGTCTGAAGCGTCCTGCAGTATTTATTGAACACCCTGCATGTTGTACTTGAGCATATTGAAAATCAGAAGTGGGAGTGACTAAATTGTTTCTGTCTTTTTAAATGAAGCATAGTTCATTTGAAATATAATTTTACGCTGATAAAGGAACTGCGTTCAAAACTGCTTAGAACTACGAGAATTAGTTTTCGAGCTCAAAATCGGAAAAATACAAAAAATGCGCTAAATTTCAGCGAATTTCGGGGAAATTTTAAACTTCTAGGCTTACAAAAAGGGCATTTTCAAAAATTTTTTACCTTATGTGCTCAAATTTGGCACATTGACTAAAACTAGTTTCCATATGATCGTTTTATTATAAAATATTGAGTTTGAGCCAAGTTACAGCTCAGTAAAGTTCAAGTTTTTACTTAAGCTTCTATAGTAGCGGTCAAAAAGAAATACATCTTCAGTATTTCTGTCATAGCTCGGCGCATAGTCGGATTTTTTAAATGAAATTTGGAGATGACATGCACTGGAATCTAAATTCTAAAATACCATACAAATCTTGCATACCAGAGCACAGTTTTGATATTTTTTGTGATTTTTCGGGTTTTCAGACAGTGACAGTTACAAATGTTTTACGAAGTTATGTAGAAGTTTTCATGGAAAACTATCTTTTTTAGTTTTATTAAAGGCCTGACTGTATTTTTAGATCTAAATAAATGCAAAGAGAGTATTCAGAAAAAACTCTACCGATGAAAGTTTGGGAGCGAGTCGGTGAAAGCGGTGGATCACCATGAAACCGACTAGATCTTCGAATCCAGTCGATCTTTATTAATTTAAATATTGTTTTTAAACACTCAATATAACAAGAAAACAGAAAAATAATGTTAATATAGCATTTAATATTCACAATCGCAAACAGAGATCAGAATAGTCAAATAGTAACAAAATTTTAAAGTGAATCCGACACATTCAACGTTTTTTCTATTGTTTCGAGCTGAAAATACAGTCAGACCTTTAATAAAACTGTGCACCCGCTTTTTGCTGAAAACTTTAGCCCAGCATAACTCAGCTCAAGATGAGAACTATAAAGCAATTTTCATATTTCTGGATAGCTCTTAACGTGATCTATAACTTTGTAGTTGACATAAAAATTCAAAGAAAAAATATTAAAAACGAAAATTTGAAGAAAAGAAAGGGAATTTCAGTTTTCAAATTTTTCTGGTCGAAAGCCACATCAACCCGAGACATTTTACTTCATTTTCTAAAGAGGATGAAATTCTGTACCGGAATCAAAAATAAACCTTTTAAAAAAAGAGGGGGATTATTGTGACGAAGGTAAAAAATAAAAACGTCAAATTTTGAAGCATTTTATTGCAGAAATGGTTGTTTAAGCCTGAATTTAGACCCTTAAAAATAGTTGATGTGCTTAAAACATTAATCGTAGGACTCAATTATGCATAACTAACATTTTCCAAAAATTTTTTGGTGGAAATCGAAAGAAAATCAAAATTTTTTTTGAAAAAACGAATAAATAGAAAATTATTTTTTCGATTTTCACCAAAAAACTTTTGGAGAATGTTAATTTTACATAATTGAGACGTATGTCTAACTTATTAGGCACATAAACTGTTCTTAAGGGTCTAAATTCAGGCTTAAACAACCATTTCTGCAATAAAATGCTTCAAAATTAGACGTTTTTATTTTTTATCTTTGGCACAATAGACCCCCTAGTTTTTTAAAAGGTTATTTTTGATTCCGGTACAGACTTTCAACCATAATTAAAAAATTAAGTAAAAAAGTTTTGGGTTGATGTGGTTTTCCACCAGAAAATTGTGAAAAACTGAAACCCATTTTCTTTTCTTCAAATTTTCGTTTTTAACATTTGTTATTTGAATTTTTATATTAACTACAAAGTTATAGATCATGTTAAGATATATCCAAAAATATGAAAATTACGTTATAGTTCTCATTTTAAGCTGAGTTATGATGCGCCAAAATTTTCAGCAAAAAGCGGGTACACCCGCGCAACGCGAGGGCACCTATTGGAGTTGGTTAGTTGTCGTCCACTGATGTGTGTATCTGTAAAGTTGCAGGACTTTTCTTTTGATTCGATCTAGGACACCGCTGTTTAATGCGCCTCACATCGTCTATAAATAAAATATCATTTCTAGACCGTTATCCTTAGAAAGCTTGATAAAATACTGACAAGGGGAAGGGTGCGAACTCGGTCTTAGAGTTTTACACCAGATCTCATTCAGATCTATCCAAAATCCTGAACGATTGTCATAAACCCGACGAAAACTAAAAGCTAGGGCTTTACTGACCTTCTTACCAAAATTCTAAAGCTCTACCTAAAATCCTTGTTACTCAAATATACATTATTTTGTGCTGTTCCCTTATTACGAAGTTTGGTAAACTTTAAAACCCGAAAAATACGATTTTCTTGAAAATAACGGTTTGGGATATCCTTTGGTTTTTTTGAAACAATTTACTACTTCAGTATTGTAACCGTGAACACATCAGGAAATTTTTGACAAGATGGCTTTCAGTCAATTTAGGTGAAAAAAGCTTTTACCCGAGATGTTATATCAAAACCATAATTTTTTAAGTTATTATTGCGAACAAGGCATCAAAGATGAAAATGTTTATGGAGTTGATATACTGATACTTTGTAGTTGATATAACATTTCAAAACACAAAACTTAAATACGAAAATTTGAAGATATAGGAAATGGGTTTCAGTTTTTCAATTTTTTTGGTGTAAAACCATATCAACCCGAAACATTTTATTTTAAATTCTGAAAGAGGAAGAAATGTTGTACTAGAATCAAAAATAAACTAGAAAAATGAGGGACCCATTGTATCGAAAATAGGCTTTAAATTTCGAAGAATTTTCTTGCAGTAAGGATTGTTTAAGCTTTAATCTAGACCCTTAAAAATAGTTTATGTGCTTAAAAAGTAAAACATGCGTCTCAATTATGCATAATTTACATTTTCCAAAAGTTTTTTGGTAAAAATCGAAAAAAAATTTTTTTTGACGATTATTTCATAAATTTTCCAAAAAAATTAAAAATGTTTTTATTATTTTCACCAAAAAACTTTTGGAAGACGTTAATTCTGCATAATTGAAACATATGTTCATCATTTCAAGCGCCGAAACTGTTATTATTTCACGCGCCATAGAACCGATCCAAAGTTGAAAAAATCAAAATTTTAATGCGCGCGTGTCCGTGCAACGCGGTCGAAATTGGCGCGAAACACAATTATTTGAATTTGGCTACATATTGACATTGTTCTTTGGACCACCTGGTCTCCCATTCGAATTTTGAATTTTTGCCTAGATTTTGGGTTGTGTTAACTGACAAGCTGCCTTTAAGATCGTTCTAAAGGATGTGAGGGAGGTGGACGTGGAGAGTTGATTCGAGAGTTTGTTACTCGAAAAAAAGGGGCTAAGCCGAACCGCGTTGCGGTTCTGAGGCTCCTGGCTGTTAAAAATTCATTCTAACAAGGGAGTTATTCGAAGTTGCCGCTTAAGAACCTTCTACAAATTTGAGGGTACATAGAATGAAATATGGAGAATCAGAATCCGTCATAAAACTCTGCTAAATGTTTCTGTGAGCCGAGTTATGAGCCCCCAAACTTTTCCTATGGTTAAGGCTCTCCGCGTGAACTCACACTCTGGGAGATAGTCTATCGAATCTAGTACCACAGAATATCAACGGTTGGTGGTTCAGTGGTAGTGTTCTCAGACAATGGGGGAACTGCTTTTTTATCAGTTCGAGGCCATTTCGACTGCTTTTTTGGCAGTACTGGTAAAAAACCAGTCGAAATCGAAAGTAAAACTGCTTTTTTGGCAGTACTGGTAAAAAACCAGTCCAAATCAAAAGGAGAACTGCTTTTTTAGCAGTAACTGACAAAAAACCAGTCGAACATTTTTATTTAATATTTTTAAATTTTATTATTTTTTTACTTTTGGACTTTTATTATATAAATATATATTTAAACCTTTGCAGATGTTGTAAATCGCGATTAATTAGCTGAAACTGATGTTTTATTCAACAGGTAGTTTTTTTTTGCTTAAAAAAGTATATTCAGGTAGCTATTATAGTATATTCAGGTTATCTCCAAACCCGAATGAAAGGCCCTACTCGTCGGTTGGAAACAACTATAAAGATGATCTCATGAGTGACATTTTAAGTCCTTAAACAGGTAAATTTTTCGATTTTTCACTTGCCATCATCAAAATTAAACAAAACGTTGCGAAGTAATTCAAATTCCAGGGCTATTCGTCAACAGTGCTAAAATATTTAAAATATCGAAAGGGTTTGAATGCAAGAGGCTTGACGACAATGAAGCCGGATGTTTTCTATTATTTAAAAAGGTTAATATTTAGAAACATGATATGAATCAGTATTGAAAAATTACAGAGTTGTCTTGGTCTGTTTTTTGGATGTGACGATGTGACGATGGATTCACTGGAGTTGAACGTAGAGGATTAATCATTTCACCACAGCAAGTAAGTTTTCATATCTTTTCATTACATTTTTCATGTACTTAATTTTTTATGTTTAAGACCGAAGCGAGAAGAATCGCGTTCGAAAGAACTGGAAAACAATGACTGAGAATGAATCCCAGGACTACCTCGACATTTACTAAGTATTTGGTTTCGTTTTTTTTTGTTATATATTTTTTTATTTTTTTTATCCTTGAACCGTGTTCTTTTTTGTATTATTTAATAAATATTGTTATAATAAAGCTTCAATGGCGTTTTTACGATTTTTTGCATGAATCGAATTTATGAAATTCGACTGCTTTTTTATCAGTTGCCGACTAGTTCATTATGAGTTGCCGACTAGTTCATTACTAGTTAGCCGACTAGTCGGAAAACTGATAAAAAACCAGTTCCCCCATTGTCTGAGTTGGGAGTTGGTGTGCGGTAGGGTATGGGTTCGATTCCCTCCCATGCTAAACTTTTTTGGAAAATTTTGTGATTTATTTCCAGCCGTCATTTATGCTTCTGAAACAACCTTTTTCGCTGTTTTGACACCAGCGCCTTATTATTCTAGTCCATAGGAAGGTTTTTTGACAATAAAACAGAACATTATTTTTTTCAGTTTTAACACTTTTTTTGCCATCAAGTGGTGGGGAAAATTATGAAAAAATATTTTTTGTTTTTTTATTAGTTTTTTTGATGTTACTTCTTTGACCTTACATACGTGAGTTGGAATACTGTTGGAAACAGCCGTATAAAAGGAAGGGGCATGGGATACTTCGATCAGTTATGATGAATTCTACTCTGATTATACTCGCCTACATCTTCTCCGTGGTAAAAGACGATCCGAAGAAGCCCAAATTGGAGGGAAAAGATTCCGTAGACAAGACGAACAAAGCATATATCAGTCGGATTGTCAAATTGAGGAGGCCGAGGCCCGCCATTCCTGGAAGGTTGGACAAGTAAGGTCAAAAAAACTAATAAGGGTGGCTACGTCGGTAGTCGTACTACTGATATATGCTTTGGTCGTCATGTAAACGGAATCTTTTCTCTCCAATTTGGGCTTCTTCGGAATTTCTTCCACGGAGAAGATGTAGGCGAGGATGATCAGAGTAGATATCATGATAACTGATCGATATATCCCATGCCCTCCCCCCCCCCCCCCCCCCCTTCCATTTATACGGCTGTTTCCAACAGTATTCCAACTCACGAATGTAAGGTCAAAGAAGTAACGTCAAAAAAACTAATAAAAAAACAAAAAATATTTTTTCATAATTTTCCCCACCACTTGATGGCAAAAAAAGTGTTAAAACTGAAAAAAATAATTTTCTGTTTTATTGTCAAAAAACCTTCCTATGGACTAGAATAATAAGGCGCTGGTGTCAAAACAGCGAAAAAGGCTGTTTCAGAAGCATAAATGACGGCTGGAAATAAATCACAAAATTTTCCAAAAAAGTTTAGCATCGGAGGGAATCGAACCCATACCCTACCGCACACCAACTCCCAACACTACCACTGAACCACCAACCGTTGATATTCTGTGGTACTAGATTCGATAGACTATCTCCCAGAGTGTGAGTTCACGCGGAGAGCCTTAACCATAGGAAAAGTTTGGGGGCTCATAACTCGGCTCACAGAAACATTTAGCAGAGTTTTATGACGGATTCTGATTCTCCATATTTCATTCTATGTACCCTCAAATTTGTAGAAGGTTCTTAAGCGGCAACTTCGAATAACTCCCTTGTAAGATTTAAAAAAAAACTGTTTTAGGGAAATACTGCCAACAGTGACCGTTAACGAGGCCGATTCTAAGCAATATTTAATTGCTGAAGTCAATTGCTTGTTCGACTACGAAATATCAAATTTATGGTCCATTGTTGCCGATGTTTCGGTGCTAATTGTGAACGACGATGGTGTAAGATTTACTAAACAAATGGAGTACACTTTCAATCGTGATAATACAAAGTGCGACTTACTAGGGAAGTCATTTGAAGTTTACCCAAACAATCGGTCGAAATGAGGTTTAAATGAACGGTGAAGATCAGAACAATGAGTTCTGAAAAAAATAGAGTACAATACGAAGGTATGCCTGAGATATGCTCATGTGACGTCACGTATGCGTGTAGGATATGTGGTGTGTGTATGGGGTGCAGACTGAAGTTGACAAGCTTGAATAACTGTAACTCGTGAACGACTCCACCAAATTTAAAGTTTTATAGCTCATTTTGAAGCCAATGAAAAATGCAATAGAACTATAATAAAAATTATTAAAAATGATGAGAAACTTAATAATAATCGTTAAAAAACTGAAAAATCAGACTTAGATGGACGCGAAGTATTATTTCTTTTAAACATTGCTTATGTATTTTTTTCCATGGAATTCGAAAAAAATACTTTCGAAGTAATTTTTAGTCGATAAAAGTGAGTTTTATCGAGGTTTGTAATTTTTCAGTTTTTAAAAGTTTTTAATTAAGTTTCTCATCATTTTTAATAAATTTTGTTATAGTTCCATAGAATTTTTCATTGGCTTCAAAATGAGCTATAAAACTTTAAATTTGGTTGAGTCGTTAACGAGTTACAGTTATTCAAGCTTGTCAACTTCAGTCTGCACACCATACACACACCACATATCCTACACGCATACGTGACGTCACATGAGCATATCTCAGGCATACCTTCGTATTGTACTCTAATTTTTTCAGAACTCATTATTCTGATCTTCACCTTTCATTTAAACCTCATTTCGAACGATTGTTTGGGTAAACTTCAAATGACTTCCCTAGTTAGGGAAAATTATGCAAACAAATAATTTTCGTGTTTATCGAAATAGAGAATATGTGAAAGAAAGAGTAATGATTACTGCAACTATTCGAATAAAATCGGCTTTTGAAATTCAATTTCTGGATAGACGTGATTTTGCACTATCTAAATATAATGAAACCGAAGTTCGTTTCATTATTGGAGAATCTTGTAAAATTTATAATGTTGATAAATATGTGAGAAAACATTTTCAAATATTCTGGTTTTTGATTTATGATTTTAGGTACTCATGATATGTTCTTCTTTTTTTCGTCAAATGTTCAGTGAGAACAACTCAAAAAATGATGAAATTGAGCTCAAAGATATAAAATTAATATGCTTTGACATTTTTGTTCGATTGTTATATCGGGAGGACCCGCCAATATATAGTAAGTTTTAAAATTTCAATTTTCTTTCAAAAACTACTAACATCTCTTAAATTAATCCGATTTTGAAGTTGATAACGTGAATGTTCAGATTATTCACGATTTTAGCTTTAAAATGCGCTATAAATCACAAAAATCGAAGAATTTTGAGGAACTTTATGACATTTCGAAATTATCTAATTAAGCATCCGATATAGAAGGTGTTCTTCATTTGGCTTCGAAATACGACGTTCAATTTTTGATGGTGGATTTGGAAGATATCTTGATTTCGACGCAAGTAATATCAACTTCTGAAAAGCTCCGTCTAGCCGATGCCTACAATTTTCCAAAGCTTCAGGTGATATTCAATCTTCATTTCTTTTTTCATTATGATTATTTGTTTTCAGATCGAAGAACTGGAAAGTCTAGACATCAAAGAACTCGAAAATCTCTCAGCCACAGCTATGGATGATTCAACTAAACAAGCTCTTCTTGATGAAATCTCGACCAGAAATAATAACAATATATCATGTGTTTTTAAAGAAATTCGGGAAAATCATACTCTATAATAAAGCGTTAAAAGTACGTTCGTGTGTATCCTAGAATATTCCACAAAAATTCCAGAATGTTCTGGAAAATTCCAGAAGCTTCTACAAAATTCCGGAATCTTTAAAAGAATTCTAGAAGCTTCCAAAAATTCCAGAATCTTTTAAAAAAATTCCAGAAGCTTCCAAAACAATTCTAAAGCTTAAAAAAAATTCAAAAGCTTCCAAAAAAAAATATCAAACAATTAATTTGGTATTCTAGGCCATTCATTTAGGAATTCCAGGCCATCTTTTTAGGATTTCTAGAATAATAATTTGGGATTCTAGGCTATTAATTTGGAATTCTAGGCCATTATTTTGGGATTTCTAGGTCATTAATTTGAGATTCTAGACCTTTTTGTTTGGAACTTCTAAACCATTGATTTAACATTTCTAGGTCATTAATTTTAAATAAATTCTGGATTTCGCTGGTTTTGGTCTCTTTTTAAAGCTTGAAACATAATTTTTCAGATTCATTCAAATGATTGCGTTTTTTTCAAACCGTAATGAAATTTGTTGTGATCGCAGGGATGTTTTTGACGCAGGTTCGACGCTTTTGTTTTACTTGATCCGCTGGCGTTAGGAGAAGGGCTGAAATTTAGAAAATATTATCGATTTATATAGATCTGTTTCATGGTTTAAACGTGTCAACATTCTTTTTCAAAACAAGAGGGAATGAAACTGTTCAAAGCAGAATCTCTTTTCATTTTTTTCGGTCTTAGTTTTTTTGCTGTTTAAAAAAAAAGGTTTCTTATTGAATGTATCAATGGGTCGGTTTCCTGGACAAATGTAGAAATGAGTAGAATGAATAAATTGCTTCCTGGAAGGCAGACCTGAAAAATTGAAGATCATTGATCAATTAATATCGATGGGGACACTTTTCCTAGGAATTTAATTTGATGATATTGTCAACTTAAAAATTTTGGATCATCCATTTTCTACTAAAAGACCGCAGCGCAGCCGCTCGCATTTAAAAATAGCACGAATGTGTGAGAGACTTAGATTTTCTGGGTAGATCAAAACGAACTTGCATGATCAAGAATATTTGAGTTGACAATAGTATGATAAAACCAAATATTTTCTATTGTGGCAATGTCTTTAAGACCGGTTTATTCGAAAGTTTCAAAAAGTTAACTGACAAATATCTTTAAGACTTTTAAGTAAAATCGCTGAAATTACTTATATATTTTAATTTTTCTGGAATTTCTAGAAAATTTGCAAAAGGCTCGATATTCCGTCATAACGGCTTCAGCTTTTTTTATTAAAGGGACGTTCCAAAAAGTTTAAAAAACGGGAAGTATAATATATAATATAGTGTTGTTCAGGTTCCCTTGATTTATTTCCGACGTTGTATGAAAAGTAAAAAAAAAATTTATGGACAACAGAATTTTGTAGCGTTCACTTTTCCAAACCGTGCTGACATGTCGGATTGTACTGTATGTCCACAATCTTGGCCACCGTTACATCCGAATATATCTCTTTTTTTGTTGGATGAAAAAATGTTATTGATTGAAGTTAACGTTGCCATTTACAGTTCCCAAGAGAAAATGTAGTGAATCGCGTAACGATTGGACGCCCATTGGATTGGCGCGTTTTTCAGTTTATGGTTACTCATTTTCTTTTTGTTTATTGTATTCAGATTGTCACAAAATCCATATAGTATTCTTTTTTATTTTCTTAATTTCTTTTTTTTTTAGAATGGCAACATCTCCTCTTGAAGAAAAAGCATATTTCGCAAATTTTTTATGGTACGACCAGGGAGTGAGCAATCGATCCGTGGACATTGACACAGGAATCCCCCTGAAATGGTTTGTAATTTTACAAAGGAAGCTGAAATCGAAATTTAAGAAACTTCTTATCGAAATGGTTCACAAAAAATCGGAGAATTTCGAAAAATGATGAGATAAATTGATTTGGTTTCAAAAACCTAAAATTATTAGATTATTAGGTTAGGATATTTTACCACTTATAGCGCTAAAAAATGTTTAAACACCACCTGCGGATATCCAAAATAACAACTTTACAAAATTTTCAAGATTCAAAATCTATCAAACCCATTAATTATGAACCATTTCATAACATTTTGAAAAGTTCTCGTAGTATAGTGTGGCAACGGTTCGGGTCAAACTGGTTAAAAAAACCAACTTGCATGATCAAGAATATTTGGGTTGAAATTGCGACTTTCCACTCTGAAGTTTGAGCGCGCGCATGTAAATCACGCACACGCGGATACATAAATTCACTTTGCTTGCTATTTCCCAACTCAGACAATGGGGGAACTGCTTTTTTTTATCAGTTCGCGGCCATTTTGGCTGGTTTTTTGGCAGAACTGGTAAAAATGCAGTTCAAATCGAAAGTAGAACTGCTTTTTTGGCAGTACTGGTAAAAAACCAGTTCAAAGCGAAAGTTGATAACGTTAATTACGAGTTCCCGACTAGTTCATTACTAGTTAACCGACTAGTTGAAAACTGATAAAAAATCAGTTCCCCCCATTGGCACTTAAGCGTCGTGGATAAGAGGTCTGTCGACCAGTATGGAGATCGGTTTTTTGAAAAATAAAATTTTACTTCTGTTAACGTTCTCTTTACATGTATTTTTACATAGATTTTACATATTACACGCGTTTTAACATGTGTTTTTACAAAATTCTTACATGTAATTTGAGGTGTAAAAAAAAAGAAATCATTTTCCATTCCCCTCTTCTTTTCTCGTGATGAGAGGTGGCTCTAAAACTCGGCTTAAGCGTCCAAGCTCGTCTCCACCCAAAACTAGCAAAAAACGAAAGGATGAGGATTTGCAACAACCTGATTTTGTACCATTTGCGCATTTCAAAAGGACACAAAACCGAAATCATCGACTTTTTCCCGACAAATGTTGATTGGACTGAAGGAGAATAAATCGCTCGTAGGTAGCTCAGCATTGTTCATCTATTGAATTTTTACATTTATGGACTTTGTTTTGTGAGACATATTGCAGCTGTATACAGAAATATTTGTATAAGGGTTATTTAATGGCACATCTTGTTTTTTTGAAATTCCGCCAGAACAACCACTAAAAGCGCCAACACTCAATATGCGTCAGTTATCGAAACTATTGGCGTATTTAGTATATTTTTTAATTTTTCAGCCAATTATTTTAAGTTTTTCGTTTAAACGCGTTTAAAGTCCATTTCTAAAAAAACAAGAATTTTTCTTTTTTCAGATGAAACGAGCACATTCGGAGCTATTTGCTCCATATCGTTTTGTTGGTGTTGTCACCGCTAATGTCGCTCCTTCAGTCCGATCAACATTTGTCGGGAAAAAGTCGATGATTTCGGTTTTGTGTCCTATTGACAATGTTATCATACAGTATAATGGGCAAAAATTAAGAGCTGTAAGTATGTCAGATCCAATGCCGAAAAAGATTAACGCAATTGCTTCGTCAAGCTCGTAAGAACCTTTTTTGTCGAAAAAACCCGAATATTTCCAAACTTCAGATGCATTTATGCAGCAGCGGGAAAGGAAATTGCAGTTTTGCCCTTTGGAAGAGATATTACAAAGAAAATTCAAGTTGAAGAAGAAACCAAATTCTTGAATTTGATTGGAACACAATTGGTATTTTGATTTATCAAAAGAAAAAAAAACAAATATTTTAAGATTGCAATTGACGTGACGAATGGAATCAGAATAATTGATACCGAGAACGAGTATCAAACAGTTTTATACTTGGAAGGAAGCGAAGATTTCGAAATCACATCAGTTGTTCACCCTTCAACATATTTGAACAAAATAGTTGTTGCATCTTCAGCCGGGAGATTGCGTTTAATCAACATCCGTACCGGAAGAGTAATTCACGAATTCCAACGTGATTTTGGTGCTGGTGTTACGGTATTAGAGCAAACCACCGCTTTAGACGTGCTTGCCATTGGTTTGGAAAACGGAGATGTTTTTCTACACAATTTGAAAACCGATAAAATTATTCAAAAGTTCAAACACGATGCCAGAATCACAGCAATCGCTTTCAGAGATGATGGGAACGATAGTATGGTCACTGCTGACAAAAATGGTATCATGGCAGTTTGGAATTTGGAAAAAGGAGAATTGATTGGAAAAGTCACCAAGTTTCATTCGGCTGATGTTAATTTGCTTCATTTTGTTCCTGGTGAACCAATTATGGTAAGTTTATTGTGTTTTTTCCCCGATGATACAATAGCATTTATGAAAAAATGTTCATTTTACTTTCAGATATCCGCATCTCATGACAATTCTCTTCGCACCTGGATTTTCGACGGAGCTGATGGTATGCCAAGACAATTGGTTCAATTAGAAGGCCACGCCAAACCTATTTCATCTGTTAGATTCAATAATAAACATCATGTATGTTCAATTATGACTTTTAAAAATATTCAAAAACATTCCAGATCCTTTCTGCCGGTCTAGACGGGTCTGTTCGAAAATACGACGTAACATCAATTACTATGCGCCAGAAATTAGGTACCGCCGCTGTTATGTCAAAGTGAGCGTGATTTACTAATTATTAGGTCAAAGTAAAATTTTTCAGAGCAAAAGCCAAGAAAAAAGGAGTGAATTTCGAGAATGTGAAGTTGGAAAATGTGATTGATATGGCGGTTGGATGGCAGAGAGAAGCGGCATGGGATAATGTTGTATGTAGGCACAAGTTAGTACAAATTGGAAAAAAAATACAAAAATTATAATAATTGGTCGATTTTCAGGGATAGTTTGGAAGTGACAACTTGGACAACAAGAAAGGATTGTGTTGGTTCTGTCAGGGTGAGTAACATTTTTTGCAGATTTTATTCTTAACAAATAAACTAGTGAGATACTAAATTGCAAGAAATCTAAGATGCAAGATTTTAGCCTTCTAATTTCTTTCAGATAAAGCACGACCGATTCAAAAATGATGCATCTCTGATCGGAACAACAGCAACATCAATTTGTTTGTCACCTTGTGGAAATTTTGTCTTCATTGGCTATTCTAGTGGTATAATCTCATTTTAAAAAACAGTTTTCATAAGTTTCTTTCAGGACATCTCGACAAATTCAATGTACAAAGTGGAAGACATGTTCAGTCATTCACTGAAACAACATTGTCAAAGAAAATGAAAGCAGCTGGAAAGACTGCAGTAGCACATGAGTTTCCAATTACAGCATTATCGATTGATCAGAGAGGGATTGAATTGGCAAGTGGTTGTGAAGGTGGAGTTATGAAGTAAGTTAAAAATAGGTTTTGTTGGAAAAAAAATGAAATTCTCTGAAGATTCTGGAATCTCGCTTCAAATCAATGTACAATCCGTCTCCGTACCCCAAATCTGAAAATCAATTCGAGTGTTACGTGTCAATCCAACAATCTGTTGGCTGTTTCATGTTCTGGAGATGATGATGTGTCATCTGTAACTATTATCGACACCATTTGTCACAAAATTGTTAGATCTTTCAAAAAAGTTGGACCAAAGGTGAATGCAATGGCCTTTTCTCCAGACGGGCGGTGGTTGTTGGTGGCTGATGATAAATCGTATATTCGGGTGAGTGCGGTCACTGCAAAGTTTCAGTCATTCGAAAAAGTTCTCAGGTTTTCGAATTGACAACAGCCAATCTTATCGATGTTCTTCTTTTTGCGAAACCATGTGTCGGAATCTCTTTCAACACGACTGGCGAATTTCTGGCGACTGCTCATTCGGATGAACAAGCGGTTTATGTTTGGGCGAATAAGGCGATGTTCTTGGCATTCGTGAATATTCATCCATTGGATGAGGATTATGTGCCAGAATGGAAGGAAGGAAATGTAAACGAGGAAGAAATTGATATTGATGATGACGAGGAAGTGATTGTTGACGAAGAATTAAGGCAAATGAGAAAGTTGCAGGTAACAACAAAAGTATGTATAATGAACAAAAATGCATATATTCATTACAGATTGATGAAAAACTCATCTCATATTCCGGTCTAGCACCGTCTAGATGGGCAAATCTTCCGGACTTGGCGTTGATTAAAGAAAGAAATAAACCTACCGAAGCACCAAGAAAGATCAAGCAGGCACCATTCTTTTTAACCGCCGCACCGACTCTAGAAGGTTTTGAATTTGAAAATTCCGACTTTTTCATGGATAGTCAAACGGATAGTCGAGTGATTGAGGCAAAGAGGAATTTGTTGGAATTGGAATCGTCGTTTAGTGCAATGTTGAAGAAGTAAGGTTTAAAGAAGGATTTAAAAACTAAAAAAGTTAATTTTAAAAACAAAAAATACGATTAAATGGTCCTAAACCACGATTTAAAAAATTCAAACATTTTGGATTTTTTTTTTGCAAATATCATTTTTAAAGTTGAAATTCTCGAAATTAAAAAATGCGATTTTTTCAGTGCCAAAGACGAAAAGCAATTGTTCGAAGCATATGAGTCACTGAAAGCGATGTCAGTTTCAGCGATTGATTATCAAATTCGTGCATTATTTCCGACAGTTCTTCCAACGTTTTTCAGAATGCTTTTGGTGGTATGTTTGTTTGTTTTCTCTTTTAAAATATACATATTCATTTTCAAGGTGTTGAAAACGAGAAGAGATTTCGAATTGGTTCAGTCATACATGACGACGGCGATTAAAATTCATAGGTTTGTACTAGATACCTTGTTTGTTTTTGAATTGAGGAAATTTCAAATTTTCAGGTCGGAAATCTGGAAATCTGAAGGTGGAAATGATGACGAGCTTCAGGAGGTTTTTGAAGAATTGTCAAAGACTCAAAATGAATTGTGGAATGAATATGAGGAATTGATGACGGAGGATATGGCAGTCGTACAGTGGATCAAAAATGCGTTGTTATAAGAACATTTCTAGAATATTAGTATCGATTGTCTTAAAGGCAGTATACCACCATTTTTTGCAAAAAAAACCCAAAAAATTTTGTTAGTTTGTTTTCTGTTTTTATTTGTTGTTGATGTTATAATTGTTATACCAATTTTCAATTTCTTTGTCTTTGAAATCATTCGTTTATTTTTTTTGTTCAAAAAAATGTTTCTAAAACTCTTGATTTTCATTTTACAACCCTATGTCATCATTATGTTGTACACATTGCACCCCCCCTTTCCGGAAGAACCCCCGACACTCAAAGAACAAGTTAGGAATCCTCAAAAGAGAAGGCCTGATTGTCGCATGTCCCAACACTGCGAAAATTAGAAGACGAATCCAAATTCGATATCGAATTTGGAAGGGGGGCGAGAAGAAGAGGATATTCTTTTGGATTGAATTGTTGAGGAAAGTTTTGAGAACTGGATTTTTTCTTCTTTTGAAATTTAGAATATTTGGTTGATTATTGATAGGAATGGGATATTATTATCAATTTATATATATTGATTTCACTTTTGTAGGATTTCGATTTTCTGGTGTTTTACTATTATTCTATTTTAAAAATTAGTCGTAGTGGAAAATTTCAGAATACTTTCAGATCTAACATTTTGAAGTAACTTTTATACTAATAAACACTGGAAATAATAGGAAAAAAATCAGTTTATTGGATTTTTAAGTGTTTTTAATTAAAAGTTGATTGAAAGCAGAAGGTCGCCAGGAGCCAAATCAAAAATTAGCCAAAAATATTAATTAAAAAAATAAAATTTGGTTTAATTTTGCAAAAATACGAAATGGGTCGTTTTTTAAAGGAGGACTTTAAGGATATAATAATGCACCTTAAATGAACATAGACTTCATTCTCATTCCAAATCTGTTTTTAAAATTTTATAAAACCACCTAGAAGCCGAGAAAACACGCCTCAAAACAATGGCCTAGAAAAAGTGGCCAACGGCGAAAACTAGTCCGCCGGCATGACAAATCCAAAAAAGCAATTAAAAAAAACATAAAAAATAGGACTAATATAAGCATTCTGCATAACTATTTATTAACGAAACACGAATAAAAACTAATAGAAAAAACAATGGCCTATAAAAAGTTTCCACCTGGCCGAACTTTATCCTATAAGCTTTTTCCGTTTTTTTGTTAATAAATACTTATGCAGAATGCTTATTTTAGTCCTGTTTTATGTTTTTTAAATTTGAATATATGTTTTTTTGGATTTTTCATGCCTGCGGACTAGTTTTGATCCATTTTTCTAGGCCATTGTTTTGAGGCTCGTTTTCTCGGCTTCTAGGTGGTTTTAGAAAATTATGAAAACAGATTTGGAATGAGAATGAAGTCTATTTTCATCCCAGATGCATTCATCAGCTCCGCAAAGTCCCCCATTAATTTTGCAAAGACTGTGAAATGACAAGTTTTTAACGAGCCTTCTCATATTTCGTATCTTTTTCAATGTTTTCAAAACAAAATGAAACAAAACATTGTTTTTTTCGGCTTAAAATTGAATGATTCATTATCATTCGTTTCCCAGGACATCGCTAATATCGACCTTTTTCAATTCGATTCGTTTTTCACACGATTTAAATAACACATATTCCTCCTCGTTTGCAATTCGACAAAAAAAGCTCCTTCTCAATTTCTATTGTTCTCCAATTTTTTCGCCATTATTTACCGAAACTTATCCTTCCAAAAAAATGTGTTCCTCTTTGGTGGGAGAGGGTTTTGTTTCTCGTTGTTAAACATACATGACGATCGGAGGAATCTCTGTGATAGACCTCTTGAACTTTTCTTTTTTTGAAAAAAAAAGTCTTTAGTTTTGGTCATAATGGTTTTATTATTTGAAAAACAATTAAAAATTACGTTTGCTTAAAGATAGGGTTCTAGCTTTTTTGAGTTTTGGAAATTTTTTTGTTTAAATACAATTTTTTGAATTAATAAAACTAACAAAAAATCTAAGCTTTAGAACTGAAAAACTGACCAGTTTCTTTAAATTCTAACTATAGCTTTTTTCCTACGAAAAAAAGAAAAACAGTTTGTTTTTCGGAGACCGACGCCAATGGTATTATTCAATTCATTTTCGATCAGATAAATGACCCAATGTACATTGGGTGGAAACAAGGAAAAAAGAGAAAAAAAGGGGGGAAGAAAAACGATTTATACATGTTTGTTTTTGACTTGTCATTATTTCATAATTCTTCTCTTTTTTAATACTAACTTTTGGATCTTTTTTTTTGTTGTTTTAATTAAACAGTCATCGATTGTGTTGCATTGTTTGCTCTGTTGAATTAATTAATTTTTTATTCTTTATAATTCAAATATATATGTGATTTTTTGGAAAAGAATGAAACAAGTTTTGAAGATGATCGTTTAGAAAAGTTAACCTTTTGGAAACTTCGGAATTTCTGAGAAAAAAATGAAGTTTGAGTTAATTTCGAATTTTTTATTTTTAAACATATATTTCTAAGTTTTCAATCAGTTTAGAAAAGTTTATAAAAAATAATTACACGGTGGGATACAGTGAACCGAAATTGTCAAAAACGCTTTGTGTGTGTACACCGTTACGACAAATTGCATACAAGCAAAAATTTGAATTTTTTACAAGTGGCATTTTGACGCCTGCAACGCATGAAAAAATGAAGTTTTTGCGTTAAATACATAAATTATGGCTTAATCTAATTTTTTTTACTCCGAATTACAAAATTGCGATAGCTGAATATAACGCGTTTTGTGTAACCATGCCGCACGATTGCAAAAATGCCACCCCTCCAAAAACGCCCCTTTTTCTGTGTTCAATTTGAATTTTCTTAGTTATAATCGGTTCACTTTAGCCCACCGTGAATAAGGTGTTATCAACAAAATAGATCATAACTTATTAGAATGATGCCCGATCTGTGTGAAAAATAGAAAAATCTTAAAGGCGAGGGTCCACTCTGTTTTAAAAGTAAAATTTAATTTTTTAGATTTAACTGTTGCTCCTTGGCTTGTCAGAGAGTTTGTTTTGTTTTTTGTTTCACATCCAAGTTTAGTTAAAAATGTCAATCCACTTCCGAAGCTTCGGAACGCTTCCGAATCTTCCGAAGTAACCCAGAAATCTTTTTCAGGATAAATCTCTTGATATCTGTGTAACCGTGCCGCACGATTGCAAAAATGCCACGCCCAAAAAACGCCCGCTTCTCTGCGTTCAATTTTTAATTTTCGTACTGAATTTTCTTAGCTATAGTCGATTCACTCTATCCCACCGTGTTAAGATAATCCTTGAATTTTATAGGACTATTTTTGAAAAATAAAAAAGGAAAAAAAAACTGGGAAAAGGAAGAAAAAATTTCTAAAGTACGTTTTTTCCAGTATTTTACTTTTTTTCCAAATCTGAAGCTTAGTCCCATTATAATAATCGCAAGTTTATACTATATAATTAAAAAGGTCTGAATTTATTGATTCTACAGTGCGCCGCATAATGATACATAGCAAAAAAATGAATAGAATATTTTTAGCTCCAAAACCCGTGGCGTTCTCAAATTTAAAGACAGTGGATCAGTTAATTTGAGCCCGCCTGATTTCAATTTCAAAAATTAGAGCTTTAGCTTTTAGTACAATCAAATTTATGCGAAAACATATAGATAAAAATAGTTTGTCTACATGTTTGCTTTGTTTTTTGGACCATATGGGTTCCCATTCAAAATTTGATTTTGTCCCTTGAATTTAAGTTGGTATTAACTGACACTCTGTCTTTAATTCATAAAAATACATGTTTTTATAGCAGAACACTAAAAACAGAGCTGAAAGAAAAAATCTATATAGTAAAAATCACAATAAACAGCACATTTGCATTAAACAATTGTTCACATCTTCTGCTGCTTCTTCCCTTTTCTTTTTGTCGTAAACTTCTTTTTTTTGCTATTCTCTTATTCTATTTGATTACACCATTCAGTGCACACATACTAACATATACACCAGAAAGAGAGAAGACACATACTCTCACTCATACACGTACAATCGAAATAGAAATCATCAACAATTACACTCTGGATAATATAAGAAGAAAAAGAAGAAAATGAGCAACGAACGAATGAAGGAATGAATGAATGAACCACCGCAACAACAGGTCATTCGTCTTCTTTTTTATTTTCTATTTTTATTCGACTTTTGGCACCTTTTTGTGAATTTTTCAAAAAAAAACTGTCGGCATTTTTTCGTCGCTATGTCCGCACTCCCACTTTCTTTAATCATTTTATTCATCTTTATGCTTCCCTCAATAAGATCAAATCCGAAACAATTTCAATTTATTTGTAAAAAAAATTTTTTTTGAGATTTTAATTACCTTTCACGTCAATGGAGCAAACACTTATGTTGAAAATCTAGCCATTTTACTTCGAAAGGATGTTATTGTCAAGTTAAAATTTTTGTATCATCCGTTTTCTACTGAAAAACCTGATTCGGGAGCTTCGGAAGCTTTCCGAAGCTTCGGAGGTAGCTTCACATTTTTAACTAAAAATTTTTGGGTGTCAAACAAAAAAAAACTCTTTGACAAGCCAAGGAGCAACAGTTAAATCCAAAAAATTCAATTTAACTTTTAAAACAGAGTGGACCCTCGCCTTTAAGTTTTTCAATTTTTCACACAGATCGGTCATCATTCTAATAAGTTATGATCTATTTGGTTGATAACTCCTAATTCACGGTGGGCTAAAGTGAACCGACTATAACTAAGAAAATTCAATACGACAATTAAAAATTGAACGCAGAAAACCGGGCGTTTTTAGGGCGTGCACTGTCACACAAAACGCGTTATATTCAGCTATTCAGGGACGCAATTTTGTAATTCGGAGTAAAAAAAATTAGATTATACCATACTTTATGTATTTAACGCAAAACCTTCATATTTTCATGCGTTGTAGGCGTTAAAATACCATTTGTAAAAATTCACATTTTTGCTTGTGTGCAATTTGTCGTAACGGTGTACACACACAAAGCGTTGTTCGTGATGACAATTTCGGTTCACTGTATCCCACCGTGGTATAAAAACAGTTTCAATTTAACCAAAAATATTGTAAAAACAAAGAAAAACTCTCCAACATCAAGAGAAACGTATTGAAGAAAAAACAACTTTTTCTGAAACGTGCTGCGTTTTCTAGGCCATTAATTCTAGGCCATTTTCATAATATTGCCGCCCTTTGGTGCCAGTTATGAAGCCTCAAACTTCTAAAACTCGTAATAAATTCAAAAATGGAATGATCATAATTTGGCTCAAACTCAAATGGAAAAACAGGAGAGAGAGAGTGACAGAGAGAGAGTGTTAGGGTGTTTGCAGAATTTTCTACACATACATATGTTCAGACAAAAAGGTCTGATCATTCATTATTCCTTTATTTTTTAAAAGGTTATGTTTTTGATTCAAATTGATGCGAAATATTGTCAAGCTGATTTTTCTTGGCAGCTCGTTTTTGCGTGCTTCACGGATAAAGTTGAATCACTATGAATCACTAATCAATATCACTTTTTGTTTTTTTTTCTCTTTGAAAATAATAATCAGACCGATTTTCTATGAAGAAACAGATATTAAACTAGCATGATAATTATAACTCACCATTCCAATTCATCGACATTCCCACGGCTTTCATTTTTAAAATTCATGTATGATTTCAATCTCTTTTTGTACTTTCTTCAATTCGTCCCTCATTATCCAAGGTTATTTCGTTTTATTTCAACCTTACCAACCTTTATTGTCCAATTTCATGCCTTTTTCTAAAAGCTCATTCTCTTAGCTCTCATAAGTATTTAGCTAATTAAAAACGAAATACCTAAAGGTTATTGGTGTCCAATTTTCGTGTCAAAATGTGACATTTCTGCTGTCATTTTTGGCGTCGTAAATAAACGTAAATACCCATTTTTCTTATGTTTTTATGAGGGTTTTGTGGAAATAATGTTTGCAGTTTTTGAAACAAGTTTTGAAGATGGTCGTTTAGAAAAGTTAACCTTTTGGAAAATTCGGAATATCTGAGAAAAAAATGAAGTTTGAGTTAATTTTCGAATTTTTGATTTTTAAACATATATTTCTAAGTTTTCAATCAGTTTAGAGAAGTTTATAAAAAATAATTACACGGTGGGATAAAGTAAACCGAAATTGTCGTCACTTACAACGCTTTGTGTGTGTACACCGTTACGACAAATTGCACACACGCAAAAATTTGAATTTTTTACAAATGGCATTTTAACGCCTACAACGCATGAAAAAATGAAGTTTTTGCGTTAAATACATAAAGGACGGCTTAATCTCATTTTTTCACTCCGAAATACAAAATTACGTCCCTGAATAGCTGAATATAAATCACTTTTGTGTAACCGTGCCGCACGATTGCAAAAATGCCACGCCTGCTTTTCTGCGTTCAATTTTTAATTGTTCGTACTGAATTTTCTTAGTTATAATCGGTTCACTTTAGCCTACCGTGAATTAGGTTTTACAAAAAAAAAAATAGAGCATAACGTATTATGATGATGGCCCGATCTATGTGAAAAATTGAAAAATCTTAAAGACGAGGGTCCACTCTGTTGTAAAAGTAAAATTGAATTTTTTGGATTTAACTGTTGCTCCTTGGCTTGTCAGAGAGTTTTTTGTTTTCTTTTGTTTCACACCCAATAATTTTTTTAGTTAAAAATGTGAAGCTACTTCCGAAGCTTCGGTAAGCTTTGGAAAGCTTCGGAAAGCTTCGGAAAGCTTCCGAAGCTTCCGAAGTAACCCAGAAACAATTTTTCCGAAGCTCAGGATAATTCTTTCGATATTTACTTAATCTCATATTTTTCCCACAATTCTGAAGTTTAAATTTTTAAATATTTTCAGCTTTAAAAAACTTTTTTCTAGACACTTTCTCAAGGGTCCCTTCTTCATTAGTTATTTCTTTTTCAAATCCCCTTAACTTTATTTTTAAACCGATTTTTCTCAAAAAAAAAAAGAAAGTTCCAACAAATTTTTGCATCCAAGAATCTACCACCCATTTCTCAAACTCCTCATCCTCCTTCCGGCCCATCAAAAACTATCTCTTCAACAATTTTTGTGTCCATCAACATCTTCATCATTTTCCACTCCCATTCAACAAATGATGTTTTTTTTTTGTGTGTGTGTGTATGTGTGTCCCATTCTTTTTGATTTATTCCATTCTAACATCCCTATTCTCAATCAGTAGACGAAGAAAAAAAGACGAAGATGAAGAAGAATATCTTTTCGGCACATGCTCGCTCGTATTTCTTCACTTTTCAAACGTTTTTTTTTCGTTCTTCCAACTAACTACCCATTTGATCCTATTAGACACAAAACGATGAAGAAGAAGAAGAAGAAAGCGAACGAGAACATGTTTTTTTTGAAAAATTGGTGTCGAGTTGAACTGTTAGTTTAACTTCATTTTCTACGAGGAAATATTATGTGAGGTCCATTTTTAGAATTCGCAACGCTTAGTCACGCTTGACGATTTTTTTTGAAATTGAACATGAAATAGATTTTAAATATAGTTTTTTTGAAATAAAAATTTTTTTAAAAATCAAAAATTATTAATTTTTTGTCTCTAAAATCAAAGTCAATGTTCCAAGGATCTTATTCTCAGAAATAATTATATGAACTGCTTTTGTTGCTCTCCAATTTTTAAACATGATAATTTGAATTATCAAATATTCAGCGAAATAATATTTTTTGTTTTTTCTCAATTTTCCAAAATTTTAAACATCTTTTCACTATTTTTAAGTGACACCTTCTCTTTAAGGATTACTCGGAACATTTATCAGCCGTAAGATGTTTTCATTTGATAATTTATTACAAAATTATTACTGATTTTGTTTTCTAGGCCACCAGGCCACCAGTTTTTAGGAAATTGATTCTTAAAATTTAATATTTTTTCAAAATTTGGAAAAATTTTGCACAAAACCAGCAAAAAAGACCTTTCCTGGGTTCGAACCGTCGACCTCATGCTTACTAGTCAAACACACTGGCACTGCACCACCGAGTCAATTGAATTGTGGTGTTGAATTACCAAATATATGTATGTGAGAGGCAAAATGAAGTAAATTTGGGCAAAAACTTTGAGGGACCATAAAAAGCTCCTAGGAGTCCGTCGGCAAAAAATGAAAACGGTACCTTGTAGACAAGAATATGATCTTTCCAATGAGCTATCTCCCATTCAAAACAATTATCCTTTGCTTGTACACTTCCCTTGTAAATTATAAAGCTCATTTTCATTAAATTTTCATTTTCTTTTCAATTTTTTGATACGGAGCTCTCGTCGAAAGTTTTCCTCCGCGTTTCCCCTCATAAAATTACTAACTTTTTATCAATCCAGAAATGTTTTCTTATCATAAAAATGTTTCCATCTTTTTCTTTTTTTTCCCCCCCAAACATTTTCTCTGTTCCACCCTCCCTCTACAACCACTTTGCTTTACGACACAAACTGGTGTAACAATATATTTGAATTTGGAATTAGGAAAACCAAACGAAATGCAAACATTTCGATCTCTTTTGTTTTTTTTTGTTCTTTTGTTGATTTTCAAAAAAAATTTATATTTCTTCGGTTTCAGATGAAATGACATCACCCAAAACCATCAATATTTCGGTGGTTGGAGTGAGTGGTCCGGAAGCGGTTAAAGGAGCCGTTGGAGTTGGAAAATCGTTGTTTTGTAATCGATTTGTGCGGCCGGCGGCTGATGATTTTTTTCTGGAACATTGTTCGGTTTTGTCACAGGTGGGTATTTCGTATTTTCGGCAGTTTTTCTGAACCAATTGTATATTCCGGAGCTCCCTAAGTTATTTTTAAGTACCTTCAAATTAGTTAAATTTTGTATATCTTTGCCGAAAAATACAGATTTTTTTGAATATTTTTTTTCAAATCTCATTAGGTACCTAAAGTTGAAAATTCAAGTGAAACTAGTAATGTCCGGTGAAAATATAAGAGTCGGTTATCTACACAAAATATGCTCTCTAGAACAAACTTCAAAACTTCGTGTAGGACCCTGTCTTTAAGTTGGGAGTTTTAGATGCGAAATAATTTCAAAAAACAACTTTCAATGAATTTTTCCATAATGAGACAAAATGTAAGAGGAATCCAAATAAATTTTAACTTTTCTGAAAATCTCATAAATTTTTCAGCAATTGACTAACGGAAGGTTTTTAAATATTTCAATATTGTCGGAAACTATTGTATAATGTTATCGCATATCTGATTTACAGCAATCTTAATTTTTATGACCTTTTGAAGCGTTGACATTTTAAAGACAGCTGTTCAGTTAATTTGACCCTACCTGTTCTTAGTTTCAAAAATTAGAGCGTTCTCTCATTAGTACAATGCAATTTATGCGAAATCACACCGATAAGTACACGCGTCATAGCAGGGGTCAAAGTTGAACAAATCAAAATTTGAATGCGCGCGTGTCCGTGCGACGCGGTCGGTGTCCGTGCAACGCGGTCGGAATTGGCGCGAAACACAATTATTTGAATTTAGCTACATATTGGTAATGTTCTTTGGACCACCTGCGCTCCCTTTCCAATTTTGATTTTTTGCCTTGAATTTGGATCGTGTTAACTGACAAGCTGCCTTTAAATAAAACGGTCGAATTTCACGATTTATATCATATTTGGTACCTGAAGCTAATACCAAAACCAATTAAAAAAAATTTTTTACAACAACATTTTTAGACCGATTTTGGAGGAAGTCCAGTAATCAACAACGACCAGTGGATCTATTGGGGTGATCGTCTGATTTCAAACGATGATAACACCCAACTTCTGGTTCGAATAGTCGAACAAACTGAATTTCTAGACGACGAGACGTATGAACCTATCGCCGGAACTTCAAAAGCTGATGAATATTCGAAACGTTGTTGTCGTCTTCATTTAAGTTCGAGGGACAAGTTGATGTATATACAGAAGGTGAGATTTTATTTTAAATGATACGGAATTATCGTGCAAATTTAAATTTTTGCAGGAACAACTCGGACTAGAAGCGGATTTTCCTCAACATACTTTACCCGATGGTAGATTTAATGTTGATGGATTTGTGCTTGTTTGTGATGTTAGCCAAAATAATCCAAATCATTTGACCCAAATTGGCAACATTTTGACAAATCTTGTCAGAACTAAAAAACCAATTGTAATAGCCTTAACAAAATGTGATCTACTTAACGAAGAAGTAAAACAATCAATAATTAATTTGATAATCTCGCGGAAAGATTTGAAGAATGTACATATGCCACCGGTAATTTCAAGAATTTGAATAAAATCTGAAATAAACATTTTCAGATCGAAATTTCGGCTATTCATGACGTTAACATTGATGATGTTTTCCATACAATCGCTTCGTTTTGCTCAAAACATTATAAATATAAAACGAAACCTTTGTCGTACTATGAAGCAGCAAATTATGTGGAACAACGGAATGTTCAAATAAAGTGAGTGTCTTGTGAAACTTCATAGAAAAATATCATAATTTCTATCAGAAACGCCTACATAAACCTTCTTTCTCAATTACTTCCAATGAATACATGGCAGACGAATCGATTCGATTGGAAAAGCGTTCTTTCGGAAATCGATCGACATCGGGATTATACGAATTTAGTGCATGTTTATGGTAGGAAGGCGGCTCATCGGATCTATGAGAAGTATATGTTGGATGCGAAAGAGTTTTGGATGAATTCACGGTGGGTCGATTTTCAAGGATTTTTTCATAAAAACTAAAATTTATTCGAATCATGAATTTAAAAAATGATTTTTTTTTCATTAAAGGATGGCTTTACGGAGATAATAAATGTACTTTAAATGAAAATAGACTTCATTCTCATTTCAAATCTGTTTTTAAAATTTTCTAAAACCACCTAGAAGCCGAGAAAACGCGCCTTAAAACATTGGTCTAGAAAAAGGGGCCCCTGGCCGAACTTTTTCTTATGAGGTTTTTTCGTTAATAAATAGTTATGCAGAATGCTTATATTAGTTCTTTTTATGTTTTTTCATCTTAATTTATGTTTTTTTCATTTTTTTTTCATGTCTGCGGACTAGTTTTCGCCGGTGGACACTTTTTCTAGGCCATTGTTTTGAGGCGCGTTTTCTCGGCTTCTAGGTGGTTTTGGAAAATTTTAAAAACAGATTTTGAATGAGTATGAAGTCTATTTTCATCCCATATGCATTCGTTAGCTCCGCAAAGCCCTACTTTAATATTTAAATTCAAGTATCCAATTTCCTAAATTTCAGCCTCCGATTGATGCTTCCCCAACTTCCACGGGTTCTCCGAACAATATTTGAAAAAATCGACATTTCTGAAATCGATTGGACTCGTGCCAAATCTATGATAATGACACATCCCCTTTTCGATGATTTTTTTCAACAAATCGGAGAGTTGCCAAGACAATTGGATCATCTCACACCTGACCGGAATTTGATGAGTCCTAGGCAGGATTCAAGGCTGCCTGCTGAAATTTTAATATTACCTGAAGCCAAGAAGAATTATGAGGAATTTCGAGCTGAAGTTCGAGAAAATCGGATTCGGGAGAAAATGGAAGATGATTTTGAATATCTTCTCTCGGAGACCCCGGAAGTTACGCCAGGGAAATCATTGAATGATGCTTCGATATTTCTTCAAGGTTCCGCAGAATTTGAAAACTTACCACAGACGGTTGCAATTGAAGTCTATGAAAGATATCAAAGGTTATTAGTGAAACGAGCAGAATCTCAGTTTATCGAATGTCTGTTGGAATATGTTGAACTTCTCACAAAAGTTATTCAAAACTCTCATTCTACCGCAGCGAATGAAGCAATTTCGATTGAGGATCTGAAATTGATCAAGGATTTTCTAGAACAGGATCGAAGATATCGTTGGATGTCAATGATATTCGATCTCCGGGATCATTTAATATATTCCATAACCTCTTTCTATCGTCTACCTTCAACTTCTACATGTCCTGCTGGTCCTCGATGCATCGATTCATTAATAATTCATGCACTTGATCGATTCTTCCATCGTCGAAATGATCATTCATACACTCATTTGATCGATATTGTGGTGCATGGGGAAACGGGTCTCGTTTCACAATTTATTTCAGAATTGAGTGTAAGTTTGAAATTTGAAATATGAAAATATTTTTGAATATTTTTCAGTCTTTTCTTCGCAATGATCCTTTTCCATGTTCAAGTGGTGCTGCTTTCATCAGATGCTTTGGAGAGCAAGAAACCGATCGACGTAACTCAATTTTCACTGATGTTTTTTTAATAGGTACACTTTATCTCATTTTTATAAAGTTTTGACTATAAAAAAACATTTTTAGACTCTACCCAAACCCTGGAAGAACTAAAATCCAAACCGATCAACATGTTCATTCCCCCGATTTTTGTGGTCGTCTGTGATCCGTCAAACTTTGATCTTATCCCTGTTCTACACCAACAAGGCGCCAGCTTGGCTGCTAAAGTTGGCGCATCCTTTTTCGGATCGTCCCGTGATGATGGAATCTTCCCGACAGATGATATGGCAAGCACTAATATTGCCAGTGATTGCAGCTCTTTGTTGAGGTTAGGAAGTAGTTTTTATAGTATAGATTTTTTTTTCAAAAGGGTCTTCTAATGATTTTTCTGATATTAAACTTATTAGGGAACTAAACAGAGAATTTCATTTAAAGGAGGGCTTTACGGAGATAATAAATGCATCTGGGATGAAAATAGACTTCATTCTCATTCCAAACCTGTTTTTAAAATTTTCTAAAACCACCTAGAAGCCGAGAAAACGAGCTTCAAAACAATGGCCTAGAAAAAGGGGCCACCTGCGAAAACTAGTCCGCAGGCATGGAAAATCCAAAAAAAATGAAAAAACATAAAAAAGAACTAATATAAGCATTCTGCATAACTATTTATTAACGAAAAAAGCTCATTGGAAAAGTTCGGCCAGGTGGCCCCTTTTTCTAGGCCATTGTTTTGAAGCTCATTTTCTCGGCTTCTAGGTGGTTTTAGAAAATTTTAAAAACAGATTTGGAATGCGAATGAAGCATATTTTCATTTAAGGTACATTTATTATCTACGTAAAGTCCTTCTTTAAAATTTTCTACCAGAAATTTGAGTGCTTATCAACAAACACGTAAAAATGAAGTGACATTCTTTCAAATTAATTTTTTTCGATTTTTCAGCCGAGATCAACTAATGTCAATCTGTGAATCAATATGCTCTTCCCAACTAACCCACCGAAAACGTGACTTTCGTGTCCAAATGTCATTAATGTGTGCCGATTGCTATTCAATCGAATCTCTAATTGCAGACACTTTTGGAAATTTTGAGCAATTCTCAACATTTCGTCCAATCGTTCATCCGAATTTGATTGCAGGTGAGCTTCGTAGATCACCTTGAAACAACTTCCAGATTCTTTTCAGGCGGTGTGGTTCCCATCGACGTGTCTGAAAATGAAAACAAACTCAAGCTCCGCGTCGAGCTGGCGTTTTGCAGTTATCATTCGTGGTTCTCGCCGAGCACATGTTATAAAATAAATGCGACTCAGGCGCACGTTTTGGTTTATTATGTGAGGTAATAATAATAATAATGATTGTGTGTGGGAGGCTCATTTTTTTCATTTTGGCTTTGTGCAACAAAAAAGTCAGTGTTCGGTGGTCTCTTGGGGGTTTGTCAACAGATGTACTTTTGAAGGAAGTGAATATTTTTTGAGGAGAGGGAAAAAATGAAAAAATCAAACACATTTTTGAGTTGTTGTCAAGTTTGGTTCTTTTTTTTGCAAATTCCGTTTTTTATTTATTTTCGTTGATATAAAAATCTCAAATTATATTGGTTTTAAATTTTATAAACTGATATTACTAAAGTGATGTTGGATCTTTAGCAGACCCTGACAAAAATATGTATAATTTAACAGAAGATATCTCGAAAATGGGACCAATTATGAGCTCATTTAAAAAGAGCACAACGAATATAGAGAGCTCACATTTTTGGAATAAATAACTCTATTAAGTGCATAGCCTCTATTCCTCCTCCTCCTACTCCTCTCTCATTTCGCTTCATTAATTTCAGAAAGCACCCAAAATTTGGGGAGGGGCTCGCTAGTCTGCATATAAGCTATTCTATTCTAAATAAGGGTTGTTGTTCACCAGAACAATGAAGAAGGAGAAGGGGGAATTTGAATTTTAATGAACCCTACTACACTAGAATAGCCATCGCCTTTTTTTGTCTTCATTTCGGAATAAATATACTATTTTTTGAAATATTCGCGTTTTGCAGAAGACCGGCAAGCTTTGAGCACGCTAGGACAGCGATTTGTAGATTGTTGGATCGGAAGGATTTGGAGTTTATCACACCGAAATCGATTTTTTTGATTGCTGTAGCGGAGAGAGATGATGATCAGGTCGGTTTGTTATGGTATTTTGAAATTTACAAAATTTTAGAAAAAGCTTTTTTTAACGGAATTGGAAATTTTGGTGACATGAACCGTTATAGTGTATCCTGTCTCTACTCAGATATTTTGCATAAATTGTATTAATTAAACAATTTTTTTTGCAATCAAATATATCTAGTGTTGAAAAGTGTGGAAGCTTGTCTTTAAAGAAATTAATTTCTATCCTGATTGATTTGTTAATATCGCTTAAAGGAGGGCTTTACGGAGATAATAAATGCTCAAATGAAAATAGACTTCATTCTCATTCCAAATCCGTTTTTAAAATTTTCTGAAACCACCTAGAAGCCGAGAAAATGAGCTTCAAAACAATGGCCTTGAAAAAGCCTGCGGACTAGTTTTCGCCGATGACCCATTTTTCTAGGCCATTGTTTTGAAGCTCATTTTCTCGGCTCCTATGTGGTTTTAGAAAATTAAAAAAACAGATTTGGAATGAGAACGAAGTCTATTTTCATCCCAGGCGCATTTATTATCTCCGTAAAGCTCTCCGTTAAATATCTTTTTTTTTTGCATGTAAAAGGTAAAATGTAAAGCGTTTATATCCGTTTTTCATTTTAAAAAAAAATAAAAGTTATATACTTAAAAATGTTAAATAAAAATGCAAAAAAATTAATAAAAATGTAAACATTTAATAGGTGGCCTAGGAACCCAAACTATCGCGGACTAGAAACCAAAACTCTTCTGCAGTGGAAACTTTTTTGCAGATAGCTCGTTTTTTCCGTTTTTTTTGTGAATAAAATTTTAAAAAAAACTCATTTATAGCATGAGTTTGTAATTTTTTGTCGTTAAATTCTCTTTAATGCACTCCTAGTTTTTGAATTTTTTGAATATAAATTTAGATTCAAAAAATCTGTAGGATTAGTCCCCCCCCCCCCCCCCCCCCGTTATTTTCTTGGAAAATGAATGAGAATTGATGGTATTTAATGAACCCGTCTAGAAATATTACGAAACTTTAAAATTTCGAAATTCACAAAAACCAATTGCAAAAAACACATCTAAAAAAAGGAATTTCCGAAATAATTTCGAAATACACCGACAATGCAGTCCAAAAAACAACTACAAACCACTTTTCCTGCTTCTTATGTTCATAGCCGACAACTCTTTTTTTTGTCTGTTTTCCTCATTTTCTTCGAGGTGATCTTCATCTTCTTCTTTTTCTTCCAATTCTTGTTCTTGTGTGGCCTAGTGAAAGCTCGAATACTTCTATATGAGAGGAGAGCACAAGATAAAGTACTTGAGATGGTTTGGTAAAAAAGATTTGTTAGGGCGGCTGCCCGGCACACTAGACAATTGAGAGGGCGGTCTATACCAAAACCCAAAAACCTTTTACATCATTTTTTTTGTGTCACCGTGCTTTTTGTTTTGGTTTGAAATTTTGATAATAAACTGTTTTCTAGGAGTTTTATGATGAAATTCGAGAAATTCCACAAATTTTAATGCTATTTTTTAGTGGGATGAAAATATCCTCATTCCAAATCTGTTTTTAAAAATTTCTCAAACCACGTAGAAACCGAGAAAACGAGCTTCAAAACAATGGCCTAGAAAAAGTTTCCACTTGCGAAAACTAGTCCGCGGGGCGTTTTTACGTTTAAAATCCAGAAAAATGAAAAAAAAGTTAAAAGGTACTAATTTAAGCATTTTCCATAAAAATTCATTAATATAACACGCAAAAAGCTCATATGAAAAAGTTCGGCCAGGTGGAAACTTTTCTAGGCCATTATTTTGAAGCTCATTTTCTCGGCTTCTGTGTTGTTCTAGAAAATTTTGAAAACATATTTGGAATGGGCTTGAGGTCTATTTTCATAACACCTGCATTCGTTAGCTCCATGATTCGCAGAAACAAACTAAATTTTTTAATTGTAAATATGTTTTGAAAGGTACTGCGTAAGTGAATTTTCTCAAAAACAATTAATTCATGACAATTTTGAATGTCTGAAGTTCAGACTCTGAGAAAATGAAAAATTAAAAAATTCAGTTACTTTAAAAAAAATGCACTTAATCAAAAAACGTTTTCAAAAAATGTAATTTTTAATGTAAAACTAATTTCTATCTGAATTTTCTGAAAACTAAATTTTTGGTAAGCATGAAAAAAAAAAGAAAAATTATTTACATAATAAGTGTTACCGTACCTTTAAAGATAAAACTACACTTTTAAATTAAAGTAAAACCTTACAATTAAAGACAGTGTATCAGTTAATGTATTGGCAACTCAAATATTCTTGATCATGGAAATTGGTTTTGACCTACCCAGAAAATCTAAGTCTCTCGCAAAGTCGTGCTATTTTTTAAATGTGAGCGGTTGGTCTTTTAGTAGAAAATGGTTAATAATCCAAAATTTTTAACTTGACAATATCAGTTCAAAAAATTAGCGATTACTCTCATTAGTACAATGCAACTGATGCGAAATAACATCTAAATCTTAAAAACGAATGAATAAAAATTACGAACTTTGGTTGTTTCAGGTATTCCCATTTCAACACCAGTTTTTAATTTTGATTCAGCATTTTAAAATTGTTTTTGTCGAAGAAAAAGTCAATAATACATGACTACAATACAAATATTCCCCCCCCCCCCAATATTTAATAAATACCTTTTTCCAGAACACCCTACTAATCGAAGGCGCCGAACTCTGCCATTCTATTGGTTGTCGATTTCACGTTATTCGTGGTGGTGGTGCAAATCAGAATCTCACTGAAGAGCTTATCGATTTTTTCGGCGAGATACATCGAATGATTTTGAACGGTGGATCGAAAAAACAACAACAACAACAACAGCAACAACAGCTGATTCAGAAAAAGAAGGAGCAGCTGGAAAACGAAGAGTGAGCCCTTGTTTTAGAAGATCAAAAATCACATCTTCTTTCTTAAATTAATATAGATTATTAGAAGATTTTTTTTTCTTAAACCATAGTATTTATCCTATCATTAAATATCATATTAAAGTTCTCCCGTTCGGAAAATGATTCATACCTGATTCATACCTCTCGACCTATTCAATGTGTTTTTTTCGCCCGACCAAGGAAGCTTTACGTCATACTTTCTAAATCTATTTAAAAATTGTTTACCGTAAGTGATGTTCATCATCAAACAGACACACTTGATTCGTTTCGCGCTTTTTTCGCGCTCTCCCACGCCCCTCTTTTGTTGCAATAAGTCTAAAGCTCAAAACATAAACGCATAATTGGTCACCTCGATCATTATTCCTATTCCAATATAATGATGGTAAAATTGCGACAATTCAGAGACGGATACGCCAGTCTGGTGGTGGAGCATGTTCGACCGACAAGTCTCCATTTATCAAATATGACAACAATGGCGACAAATGGTGCAAAGAAAACGGTGGCAGCGAGCCAATCGAATAATAATTTAGCCTTTCAAAGTGAGTTTGTTCTTGAAATTTTAAACGTGGCACCTTCTCTTTAAAGGAGGCTTAACGGATAATAAATGTACCTTAAATACAAATAGACTTCATTCTCATTCCAAATCAGTTTTTAAAATTTTCTAAAACCACCTAGAAGTCCCGAAAATGAGCTTCAAAACAATGGCCTAGAAAAAGGGACCACCTTGCCGAACTTTTTCCTATGAACTTTTTTCGTGTTTCTTTAATAAATAGTTATGCAGAATGCTTATATTAGTCTTTTTAAATATTTTTTCATTTTTTTTGGATTTTTCATGCCTGCGGACTAGTTTTCGCCAGTTTCCCCTTTTTCTGGGCCATTGTTTTGAAGCGTGTTTTCTCGACTTCTAGGTGGTTTCAGAAAATTTTAAACACAGATTTGGAATGATTGTGAAGTATATTTTCATTCCAGATGCATTCGCTCCGTAAAACCCTCCTTAAAAATGTTTTTTTTTAATTTTCCGATTTGCCTTTAATTTACAAAAAAAACTTTTTGCAACAGCCCCTAGCCCCTTTCACCCTTATTTGAATCAGAATCCATTGTTTGCCAAACTATTATAATAAAAGCAAATGTGTGCGCTACCACCCACATTTAGCTTGTTTACACTTTCAATTTTAAAAAATGGTTTCCACCGAAAAAAAGAGTATTTTATAGATCTAATAGCTCGGTCAGAAATTGACAAGAAAAAGAAGCCGTCATCCAGACCAAGTGCTCTAAAAATGCGGGAGCCGCGGATCAGTCGATCGGGCCCTATTCTTCTGCCACAGTATCGAAAAAGTCAGCCGGATATACAAATTGCGCCGCTGGCGACACCGGAAGCGGTTGAAATTGCACCGGAATATTCGTTGGTGAAGGTAAGAGCGATTATTTGAACGGAAGGTAGATAAATTGTATGGGTTTTTAGGATGCATTGATTTCTGATGAAGGTTTGTATGAGACTTTGGATTTCGGATCGACTTCTAGTAATGAGAAGAGCACGGTGAGTTGTATATTAAAAATGAGATTAGATCAAAAATCGGAGAATCAGATCATTTCCAAACTCTAGTATTTTTTAATTAAAGGATGGCTTTACGGAGCTAATGAATGCATCTGGGATGAAAATAGACTTCATACTCATTCCAAATCTGTTTTTAAAATTTTCTAAAATCAACTAGAAGCCGAGAAAAGTCACCTGCGAAATCACCTGCGAAAACTAGTCCGCATGCGACCTTTTTTGGAAAACCCAAAAAAAAATAAAAAAGCATAAATTTAAATTAAAAAAAACATTTAAAAAAAGGACTAATATAAGCATTATGCATAACTATTTATTAACGAAACACGAAAAAAGCTCATAGAAAAAAGTTCGGGCAGGTGGAAACTTTTTCTAGGCCATTGTTTTGAAGCTCATTTTCTCGGCTTCTAGGTGGTTTTAGAACATTTTAAAAACAGATTTGGAATGAGAATGAAGTCTATTTTCATTTAAGGTACATTTATTATCTCCAAAGACCTCATTTAAGAAAGACAAGTAGATAGGCTAAAACTTCGGACTCAACATATCAAACTTTTTAAATCTATCAATAGAAATTCAGGGACCATGAAAATGCTGTCTAAAACTGTGACCTAAAAATTCTATAGTTAGATGTTTGTTTTTTCTTATGATGAACGTCAAAAAGCTGTTTTTTCAGAAGGTCCTTAGTCGAAATATTTGATTTTTTTAAATATTATAAAAATAATAATGTTTTTCAGAATCATCTTGATCTTCCGACTTCAACCAACAACATAATACAAGGTAAAAATTATCATATTTATACTTTCTGTACATTTTCTATGGTTTATAATCATTTTTTCATCGTGTTGTGCTCTCAGTGGTTCGTGAAATTTTCAGATCCAATATCTCGCCGACTTTGTCGTCCGACTACAACAACACCCCGTCGACCGAGAACCGCGTGCATCTCGTCTTCGCCAGATCCAACGAGTCGGTTACACCGAACTGTCAATCTTTTGGCGCCAACTGAAAAAATGTTGTCGAATTCTAAATCAATAACCGCGCCATTGAGTCTATCCGCATCCTCTTCGACGTTTCGGCAATCTATGAGCGCCGAATCGTTAGTTGAAATAATGCAACACGAGAAGAAGGTGAAGAAGGATAGTGCTCAGAATCGATTTGTGCGAAAAGTCGCAACATCGTTTCGGTTTCGAAAAGACAAGATTGAGGAGAAACGCGACGAGGGACGGAAAAGTGAAGAACGTGTTAAAGAGATCACCGCTTCACCTGAACAGATTGCGGCGTTTCGCGAGAAAATGGCATCGCGATCGCTGCCGCAGTCACCGCATATGGAGAGAAAATCGAAAATTTATACGTCGTTAAGTGAGTGGTGCTTGTAAAATTGGCTTGTTTTTTTTTAAGTTTTGGAAGAATAGAAAGTAATTTACAATGTTTTCAGCAAGTGCAAATGAGAAAATGTCGAGTGCTCTCTCATGGATCAGTCCGAAGAAAGGACACAAGGAGAAAAGCTCAACAAATGAGGTATTGTTTTCAAATTATAATCAGTTTCAACTGCTCGAAAATATTGATCTTAGAGATCCACTCACAATAAATTCGTTCTGAATGACCTAGCTAAATGTGAATTTAAAAAAAAGACCCTAAAGGCGGTGTCTTAGTTGAAGAGATAGAAAAATTGAAAATTGAAACGAAATATTATCAATTGGTCCAATATCAAAATATTTTTGTTTAGTCTTGACAGCATAAACGTGTTTTGACACACTGTCTTTAATAAAGTACATTTTATTCACGTAATCGTATATAGCTGAAATATGCTGTTTCAGCTCCACTCATCTGTCTCAAGCTCAATTTCCACTTCATCATCTGCCCAAGGCGTGATTTCAAGCGAAGACACCCTTCAAACCCTCTGCGCCGCTTCATCATCCGGTGTTCCGATCTATATCGAAAAATGCGTTAATTTTATTGAAAATGTTGGTTTAATTTCTATGGTACGATAATTAAAAACACTTTTTTTAAGAATGGAGGCTTCGAACACGAAGGATTATACCGCGTTTCTGGTAATCAGGCGCATTTAGCAGAAGTTGAGAAAAAATATTTGCAAACGGTAATAATTTCGAATTTTAAATATCATTGTATCTTTAAAATTTAGGGTAATTTCGACGTGTCGTCAGTTGATATTCCTGTTCATGTCGCTGCAACAGCTCATAAGAATTTTTTCAATTGTTTGCCAACACCATTGATTCCGAAAGTATTTCACGATGAGATTAAGAAAATTATGACGATTTCTGATGTTCCACAGGTTGGTTATCTCAAAAGGTTTAAATCTATTTTATAACATTTTTCAGCGAATCTCAAAGCTAAAAGAAGTGATCGATGAATTCCCATCAACTAATCGAAACGTCTTAAAATATCTGACAAAACATCTGAGCAAGGTTTCATGTTCCCCGAAAACTGTTATGGATACCACGAACTTGTCTAAAGTCTGGGCACCAACTCTTTTTAGGTAAAACCATAATTAATTCAATCAAAAGAAAATCCTAGAATTTTCAGACCAAATTTTGATTCCTACGAAGAGCTAGCAACTGGTTTGGCTGGTTATCAACTGGCAACCGAATCGATTTTCGCAAATTATGCTAAAATTTTCTAGTTATTTCCTATTTCATCACTCTCATATTGACCGATTTGGATGAATTTGCCCTCGATATTCAGAAGACTGTTTCATCCAAATGATCAAAAATGATCTCACCATTTTTTCGGAACAGCTAGTCTAGCTGAAACTACCTAGAAACCCCTTCCCCCTGTGCTTCAGTTGTTTACGGGATTAAATTTTTTAAATAAAGTTTTTTTTATTTTAAGAAATACAGCAACTATTGGAGCTCTTTACAGCGGTTTGCCTTCTTGTCATTGGGTAGTGAATCGTTTGAACATTTTCATATTTTGGCTGATTATTATTGTTGTAATTGTAGTTTGAAGAGGGTCCTGGAGTTGTGCGAAGGATGTTAATGTAGTTGAGTTGGGAGACGCATTCATCGAAAATCTGAAACAAAAAGATTTATGATATGAAATAGATATTTTCTCGGGGGGCAGTGGTAGTTTTTATCCGTTTAAAGGCAGATTGTCAGTTAACATGATCAAAATTCAAGGCAAAAAATTAAAATAAAATGGGAGCCTAGGTGGTCCAAAGAACAATACCAATATGTAGCCACATTCAAATAATTCTGTTTCGCGCCAATTCCGACCGCGTTGAACGGACACGTGCGCATTCAAATTTTTATTTTTCAACTTTGGACCGCTGCTACGAGGGGTGTATTTATCGGTGTGATTTCGCATAAATTGCATTGTACTAATGAGTTAACGATTTAATTTTTGAAACTAAGATCAGGTAAGGTCAAATTAACTGAACAGTATCTTTAAACGCGTGACGGTCGCGAAGCGTATCTGTTTTAATGGATCGAAAAAAAATTAGCGGGAGTTTTGTACTAACATATGCAACACGTCTAAACCCGGGAAAAATTGTATGCTCCTGACACTTCCCTAATTAGGGCTTCATCACAACTGATAATCGATCTTCAACTCACATCAACAGCATTCAAATTATGAAAAGCACTAGTTTCAGCAAACGAACATTGCAGTTGAGCTGACAACTGATTTCCTTCATCTGAGTAAATTTCTCGATACTCCGAATCACATTTACAGCCGACGAGCACTCGAGCAATCTGAAAAAATTGAACAAATATTTCATCACACGAAATAGGACCTAAATTACATTCGAGACATGTCTCTGATGTCCAATTTGTCGAAAAAGTTCCACAGCTCTGTCGAACGATTTCAATGATGCTACGGAGTAACAAACAATGAACGCGTCAGCAAAGGAAATATAGCGGGAAAGCATGTCAGGAAGAAGTTCCTGGAATATTATTATGAATAAATATATGAACTTCTAAGTTAGCGTACCCTCCCAGAAGTATCAACAATTTCCAACTTAACGTTATTTCCCTGAAAATCTCTGAACTTTTTGATATATTTATCTTCGATTGTCGGATCATAAGTCGACACAATCTCGTCACGGACGAATCTTTTGACCTTCAAATTTAGAATTGAACAACAACAAAAAAATAAATTTGAAAGTTTCAGTTACCAGGGCTGTTTTACCGCATCCTGAATCACCAAGAACCACAATTCTGTAGACAGTTTTCTTCATTTCAAGCTGAAAATTTCTAACATAATGGATTTTTTTTTAATTTCAAACTTTAAAGACAGTGTTCCACTAAAAATGTCAGGAAATTGAAAATGAAAATCTCATTATAATTTTTAAAACTTCAGTTATAGAAGAAATAACTCAAGAAAAACATGAATAAAAGTCATTTAAAATTGTTTCCATAACAAGAAGAGAAGTTCTGAAACCATTCGTATACAAATCCATCAAACAATTCAAAAAAAAACTGCCACAATCATCAAAAAAAGAAAAAAGCCGTGTCGAATCAAGTCCATCGTCCTAATCAAAAAGCTGGTTCCAATTATGACATCTTCACTGATTTTTTGTCCATTTTCGCTACAATCTTATCCGAAAACAAAAATACTATCAAAATGATATAAACCATATGATTCGATTCTCTTCAGACAATTCCATATTCTATTTTTCTGCGGCCTCTAAATCTTCCACACTATTTCTTATCCTGAATTAGGGTCAAGTTGGTTTCATATAATACAACTTGTTTATCTCTTTTTCTTTTTTCCTCCTTCGCTTGATTAATAGCGTCCTGATAAGAAAGGTACCGGTGTAATGTCGTAGTATTGTTGTATTGTTTATTTATTTTTATTCTAAATTTTAAGTTTAAAAACATTTTTATGTATATTTCAAAGAAGCTCTTCACAATGACACAAAAATTAGGTAAAAATCAGTTCCTCATTATTCAATAGTAATTTCAAAATTTCAGTAAAAACAAAAACGGATGGCGCAATTTTTTTGATTGGAATAAATCGAGCAAATAAAAAAAATTGTGTGAATCATGAAACAGCGAAGGAGTTGATCTCGGCGTTTGAAAAATTTAACGAGAATAATAAGTTGAAAGTAGCGGTTTTATACGGAGAAGGTGGAACGTTCTGTGCGGGATATGATTTGGAGGAGGTGTCGAAAGGAGAATTCACCAAAATTGAACCAGAGTTTTTGGAAAAGTATCGGTACATGGGTCCGAGTATTATGAACATTCGGAAGCCGTTGATTGCAGCGATTGAAGGTTACGCGGTTGCTGGAGGCTTGGAGTTGTCATTGATGGGTAGGATAATTTTTTTTAGAAAATGATAATAATCCAAGCTGTTAATTTAAATTAGCTTTTAGAAATTTTGAAACTTTCAGCTGACCTTCGAGTGTGCTCAAAATCTGCAAAACTTGGCGTTTTCTGCCGGCGGGTTGGTGTTCCATTAATCGATGGAGGAACTGTAAGATTACCCAGAATTATAGGACTCGGACGGTATTTTTCTTTGTGCACATCTATCTATATTTTGTTGGTTTTAGTGCCCTTGACCTGATCCTAACTGGTCGAGAAGTCAAATCGGAGGAAGCTTTACAAATCGGTTTGGTAAATCGAGTATCAGAAGATGGAAAAGCTGTTGAAGAAGCTTGCAATCTTGCCCGTCTCATTGCCAAACATCCTGAGAAATGTATGTTGGCTGATCGTCAATCAACATATTATTCCTTGGATCATACGGAGGAGGAAAGTTTTGCTTTCGAGTTTCAGAGTACCAATATTCTTGTTGATGGTATTAAAGGAGCAACAAAGTTTGTGAAGAGAAAGTCGAAACTTTAAATTTACATGTATAAAATTTATTATTGTGAATCAATCCGATAAATACGTGTTTATTTGCTAGTAGCAGTGATTGAAGAAAACTTCCTGAAAAATAAATGGATTTTTTAAAGATCGGAAGGATCCTTACTTTTTGATATCACTCTTTGCTTTTTTCTTCTCTGATTCTGAACTATCAATCTCAGTCTGAAAAAATGAGTTATCAACAATAATTTGTGAAAGGAAACCTCAGACTCATGCCGCCTAGGCGGATGAGCTTGCCAATCATCAAGCGCCTTGTTGGGTCCGGTTCCAGGAATTCTGTCATTCTCATCGCTGAATGATTTCTTCACTGCCTTGTCTGCTGTGGCTGAATAAATAATTATAAAGAAATAAGGTTTTTTGGAGTTTTCCAATGAACATCACCAATTTAAAGGGGGCCTGAAGGGACGAAATAAATGGTTTAAAAATGATGAAAGTATGATCATTTATAAATAAATGAAAAAAATCCAAAGAAAAACTCTAAAACGGCGAAAAAACTCCCAAAAAACCATAAACCCTGTTTTCGCCCTAATGGCCAGAAACGCGTTTTGGTTTTCTAGGCCATTAGTTTTTTCTCGGCCGCCTGATAAATTTTCAAAAACAAAATGCATAAAACAAGATTTAAAAAATAATTTTTCAAAAAAAAAATCAGGCGGCCGAGAAAAAACGAATGGCCTAGAAAACCAAAACGCGTTTCTTCGGTCATTAAGGCGAAAACCGGGTTTATGGTTTTTTTCGCCATTTTCGAGTTTTTCTTTGGATTTTTTTCATTTACTTATCAACAATCTTACTTTCATCATTTTTAAACCATTTATTTCGTCCTCCTCAATCCCCCTTTAAAAGATGTCCTCAGGCCCCCTTTAAAAGACCAAAAGTAACTTTAAGATTTTTGCTTTAAGATGGTTTGAGCATAGTTTTTTCGAGATCAAAATTTGAACTTTTGTGGTGAGGTATAACTTGGCTCAAATTCAACAATTACATATTAAATTTCGAAACGACGTGTCAATTTTGAGAAATTTAATCAATATTTTTTAGGATGTGCTGATTTACAAAAATGGTGTTTTCAAAAATTGTGGAAATCATTTGCCCAAGAGAGGTTTCCGTACAATTTTCTCAAATTTTATTTCACTACGATTTGAGCCAAATAATAGCTCCCAAATTTAAAATTTCGGTGATTTTTAAGATCCTCAAAGAAAATGCGCTCAATAGTTTTAATACCTTGGCAAAAAATGGAAATCAGTTTCTTAATCAGTGCAAAATACCCTTTCAACATTTTAAATCAAATTGATAACACCCTTCCTTTAAGTAAAGTCTCGATAAAAACCCACCATCGCTCAACTTTTTATTCAAACTCATAATACTCTTCCGTTTCTTTTTTTCCTCGTTGTGTATTTTTTTGCTCTCACTTCCAGCCGTTTTTTCAACCACAATTGAATACTTTGTCGGAATTTCACCCGCTGACACTTTCCCCACTTTTGAACTTTTCTGCGTTGAAACAGTTCCCTTCTTCGACGTTTTTGGCGTTTGCGCAGATTTCGGTTTTGGAGGCTTGATTATTTTCACCTTCTCGTGTTTATTTTTCCTTAATTTCAGTTCTTTTAGTCCCGACATCGGGGTATGCTCGGTTTCTGTTATTGTTTGAGAAGAAGTGCTAGTTTTAGAGTTCTGAAATTATTTATTCAAAATAGATTCATGATTTCAACGAAAAACTCACACAACTCAGTAGAAAGGTGACAACAAATAGAAGATAAATTGAAAAAAGGACTGAAAGAGTTTTATTATTGAATTTTCAAGAAAAATGTTACCAATCATTTGAAAAGTTTAGATTGTGTTGCTTTGAAACAAGAGACGATGCATAAAAGTCACGATTTATTATGGCCAAGAAATTTCAAACTGATTTAAAGGAAATGGAACCATTTTTTCAACAATTTTAAAATTTCTTTCACGCGTTTTTTAAAATAAAATTTTATTTTATTTATGATAATTATCTACTGTTCTTTGTTAGACATTTGTCTTTTGCGAATAAATTTATTTATAATTGTGTGTTTTTTATTCGGGAATTGAGCCGTTATTATTAGAAAAAGCCGACAAATGCACTAATATTGACTCCGTCATAAACTTAGCACACGAAACAAGTTTTACTACGACAAAGATTTTAAAAAAACCAAAAAGTGTGAAGTGAGCAAGCAAAGGAAGTGGTATAAAATGCGGGAATTTTTGTAGTAAAATATAATTCGATTCAACTTGAAAATGTTCGCCAAGATGTAAGTTGTTCTATTACAATTTTAATAATTATAAATTAATATTTCTTACAGTATGCTCGCCATTGTTGCCCTCATCGCTGTATTCAGTGTATCTGAATGTCAAGTAGTCTATCCAGGAGCTTCTGCATACTACCCAACAGCCTATGCTGCAGGTTATGATGCAGTTTATTCACCATATGCTTATGGATATGCTGCTGCTGCTTATCCATCATATTATGCATGGGGATCTAACAAAGGAAAACCATCCGGTGCTGCACCAGTTCCAGCTCCATCTGCACAATCTTTGACCAACAATCAATAGGCGATCGAATGGTTCAACGATTCTTCTTGCCAAATCTTTCATTTCCATTCAAACTGTGTGTACAATTGAATAAATCATTTGTCTTTTAATTGTTTAATAGAATTCATGAACTGAATAAGTAAACTTGTCGAATATACAAAAAAAAAAGAGATTTGTTTTTTATTAAATCAAAAGCTCGAATAACTGTTATTACCTTGAAGTCGGGATTAAAAAATCTAGAAAATTCTGGAAAAATATCTCGTGATAGAATCGTTTTTTTAGATTTAGAGATTGAAAATTTAATAAGAATAATAAATAAAAAATGATAAGGAAATTAAAGGGTTTTTTGTGACCTTGATATACTAGAACGAAAGATCTGAAGTCCCAATAAAAAGTTGACATTTCAGTCAAAAATAATAGTACAACTTTTTGGGAGCAAGTTGCAAAATGGTTGATAGTTCTGATTGTATTTCTGATAATATATTATTATTGATCTAGACACACTTTAAAGGTCATTACAAAATACTAGTGTCAAAAATCGGTTTCTCTAAATAAGCGTCATATCCCGGTCTCTTTTCTTGTTCGTGTTCTTTTCTTCTCATTAACTTCTAGATTTTTTCCAATCTTCTGAATTTTTAAAAAATACATTCTTTATTCAGGTATTAGCCTAGTCCCTGATGATGGTTTGTCAAAAAATGGTGTGTCAAATGGTTGCACATATTCTTGGAGAATAAAGATTTTGTGCTATACTTAATTAAAGCGGCAAAAATAAACGATATCGCTCAATCAAAACTCTTTATGATAAAAACTGGAAACATTATTGAAGTTTATTGAAATCGATTAACAATAGCAATACTTAAATGGCAAAGACTTTAAACAAGTTTGTATGTATTCAAAAATATGAAGGATTGGAATATAATATTGTGATAACAAACTTGAGATTTCCTGTGTTTTTGAATAAAATTCGCGCAATAAATTAAAAAATCTCATTAGAGTCACTCATCTAGGCGTCAAATTTCACAAATAATAATAAAATAACCAATACCACAAAATTAGCACACTAAACCGGTTTTACTACGATAAATATTACAAAAAAAAACTAAAAAGTGGGAAGTGAGCAAGCAAAGAAATTGGTATAAAACGCGGCAACTTTTGTAGTTAAATATCATTCGATTCATCTTGAAAATGTTCGCCAAGATGTAAGTTGTTCTATTACAATTTTATTAATTATAAATAAATATTTCTTACAGTATGCTCGCCATTGTTGCCCTCATCGCTGTATTCAGTGTATCTGAATGTCAAGTGGTCTATCCAGGAGCTGCTGCATACTATCCAACAGCCTATGCTGCAGGTTATGATGCAGTTTATTCACCATATGCTTATGGATATGCTGCTGCTGCTTATCCATCATATTATGCATGGGGATCTAACAAAGGAAAACCATCCGGTGCTGCACCAGTTCCAGCTCCATCTGCACAATCTTTGACCAACAATCAATAGGCGATCGAATGGTTCAACGATTCTTCTTGCCAAATCTTTCATTTCCATTCAAACTGTGTGTACAATTGAATAAATCTTCTGTTTTTTTCTTTTTTTCGTTATTCATTTCAGCCCCATTTACAGCCATTGTTTAAGTTATAATCAAAAACATGTTAGAATTTTGCAAATATTCCATTACAACCTCTTAAAAATAACAACGCATATTATAACAATGAGGTCAAAAAATGAATAGTTTAACATTCAAAAATCTATGCACATCCAAACAAGTTGATATTGTCCACACCCTCACTAAAACTCGTCTTCTTTAATACTCTCTCTGCAATAAAACCGTAATTTACCTCAATTTTCTTGTTTCGGTTCTTAAAGACAGTGTGTCAGTTAATTTGACTCCACCTGATTTCAATTTAAAAATTAGAGCTTTCTCTCATTAGTTCAATGAAATTTATGCCAAAAAATATCGATAAATACACGCCTCATAGAAGTTCCAATGTTTATTTTTCGCCTTGGATTTTGATCTTATTAACTTACAAGCTGCATAGTTTTTTTTCGAGAGAAAGCTCTAATTTTTGAAATTATTAAAGAAGACGAGTTTTAGTGAGGGTGTGGACAATATCAACTTGTTTGGATGCGCATAGATTTTTGAATGTTAAACTATTCATTTTTTGACCTCATTGTTGTAATGGAATATTTGAAAAATTTTTACGAAGATTCTAAACTACATGAAATTTCTAGGAAAATTCGAAAAATCATGTTTTTGATTATATATTAAACAATGGCTGTAAATGGGGCCAAATTAAATAGGCAGATGAGACAAAAAATGATTTATTCAATTGTACACACAGTTTGAATGGAAATGAAAGATTTGGCAAGAAGAATCGTTGAACCATTCGATCCCCTATTGATTGTTGGTCAAAGATTGTGCAGATGGAGCTGGAACTGGTGCAGCACCGGATGGTTTTCCTTTGTTCGATCCCCATGCATAATATGATGGATAAGCAGCAGCAGCATATCCATAAGCATATGGTGAATAAACTGCATCATAACCTGCAGCATAGGCTGTTGGATAGTATGCAGCAGCTCCTGGATAGACCACTTGACATTCAGATACACTGAATACAGCGATGAGGGCAACAATGGCGAGCATACTGTAAGAAATATTTATTTATAATTAATAAAATTGTAATAGAACAACTTACATCTTGGCGAACATTTTCAAGATGAATCGAATGATATTTAACTACAAAAGTTGCCGCGTTTTATACCAATTTCTTTGCTTGCTCACTTCCCACTTTTTAGTTTTTTTTTGTAATATTTATCGTAGTAAAACCGGTTTAGTGTGCTAATTTTGTGGTATTGGTTATTTTATTATTATTTGTGAAATTTGACGCCTAGATGAGTGGCTCTAATGAGATTTTTTAACTTATTGCGATTTTTTTTTTAAAAAACACAGGAAATCTCAAGTTTGTTATCACAATATTATATTCCAATCCTTCATATTTTTGAATAAATACAAACTTGTTTAAAGTCTTTGCCATTTAAGTATTGCTATTGTTAATCGATTTCAATAAACTTCAATAATGTTTCCAGTTTTTATCATAAAGAGTTTTGATTGAGCGATATCGTTTATTTTTGCCGCTTTAATTAAGTATAGCACAAAATCTTTATTCTCCAAGAATATGTGCAACCATTTGACAAACAATTTTTTGACAAACCATCATCAGGGACTAGGCTAATACCTGAATAAAGAATGTATTTTTAAAAAATTCAGAAGATTAGAAAAAATCTAGAAGTTAATGGGAAGAAAAGAACACGAACAAGAAAAGAGACCGGGATATGACGCTTATTTAGAGAAACCGATTTTTGACACTAGTATTTTGTAATGACCTTTAAAGTGTGTCTAGATCAATAATAATATATTATCAGAAATACAATCATCAATAACTATCAACCATTTTGCAACTTGCTCCCAAAAAATTGTACTATTATTTTTGACTGAAATTTCAACTTTTTATTAGGACTTCAGACCTTTCATTCTAATATATTCAAGGTCACAAAAAACCCTTTAATTTCCTTATCATTTTTTATTTATTATTCTTATTAAATTTTCAATCTCTAAATCTAAAAAAACGATTCTATCACGAGATATTTTTCCATAACAGTTATTCGAGCTTTTGATTTTATTAAAAAAACCAATCTCTTTAAATTGTATATTCGACAAGTGTACTTATTCAGTTCATGAATTCAATTAAACAATTAAAAGGCAAATGATTTATTCAATTGTACACACAGTTTGAATGAAAATGAAAGATTTGGCAAGAAGAATCGTTGAATCATTCGATTGCCTATTGATTGTTGGTCAAAGATTGTGCAGATGGAGCTGGAACTGGTGCAGCACCGGATGGTTTTCCTTTGTTAGATCCCCATGCATAATATGATGGATAAGCAGCAGCAGCATATCCATAAGCATATGGTGAATAAACTGCATCATAACCTGCAGCATAGGCTGTTGGGTAGTATGCAGAAGCTCCTGGATAGATCACTTGACATTCAGATACACTGAATACAGCGATGAGGGAAACAATGGCGAGCATACTGTAATTTATATTTTAATTTATAAATTAAACTTTAATAGAACAACTTACATCTTAGCGAACATTTTCAAGATGAATCGAATGATACTTTACTTCAAAAATTCCCGCATTTTATACCACTTCCTTTGCTTGCTCACTTCCCACTTTTTGGTTTTTTTTAAATCTTTGTCGTAGTAAAACTGGTTTCGTGTGCTAAGTTTGTGACAGAGTAAATATTAGTGCATTTGTCGGCTTTTTCTAATAATAACAGCTCAATTCCCGCATAAAAACACACAATTATAAATAAATTTATTCGCAAAAAATAGGTAATTAATTTTTAAACCCGTACTGATACTCCAAAAACTGTTTCTCTTCCTCATTATCCTGCTGATGTCCGATCTCAATCTCTTTTCTCCGAATTGCATACTTATCATTGTTCGTTTTATTCCCACAACAGAAAGTTACACAAAACGTGCACAATCCTATTCCAACCACTCCTAACACTGCAATGAACCATGCCGCGTTTTTCAGCGAATCTTCCTTCAAACGATTCGCGTAGTCACGGTTTTCTGTTTTTAGTGGCAGGAAAACAGATTCTGATTGTCGTGGACCGTCTTTTGCGATTCCTTGAATAAAATATTTTGTGTCTTCTTGGAGGTCTGAAAAAAATACGAATTGTAAAAAATAAGTCGAACTCCCTAACACCCTACTTTTTATCAAAATCTCCGTATCTGGCAAATATATAACTTCCGATTGAAGCCAATCCTTCGCTCCTTCGGCAGTATAATTCAAGAAAAATGCGGCACCGGGCATCTTCCAATTCGACGAGTTATTCGGCAGCCACTCAACGACAAAGCTGCTCAAGGAAATGTTCTTAACTCGGAAGATCGGAGCGTCGGGTGCTGAAAATTGTTCCAATTTGGATGCTTTTGGAAACACCTACTTCTAGCTGGCCACGTTCTAACAGGCCTCAAAGTAATAGGACCTTCTCCAGCCCGTGTTTCAGCCCAAACCGACACCTTGTACCCAGTGTCCGGCTCACTTTTCTCATGAAGATAATGTCTCTGCCGATGAATAACATAAGTTTCTTCGGTTTCGTCTGAATTACTTTTTTTTTAGTGAGAAAACGAGTTTAAAGGGTACTTCTCTCGTTCTGAAATGATATGAAATATCCACGAATTCTTCCATTTGGTTGAATCGGCGGCTGCCACTGTAGCAGCATAGCTGTACTTCCGACAGAGAATACTCGTAAATTGTGCACTTTTCCGGGCGCTGAAAACGATTTTGTTTATTATAAAGTCGAACATTTCAGTTTTATTAAAATTGGGATAAAATTGTAACAGTTTGCTCTAAACCGGTTATTCATCTGTTTTCCAAACTCACGTCCTTCTGGCATTGAAAAATCCACTTCTCGACTTGGTTCACTTCGCAATCTCTTATTCCTCGTTTTAATATGTGCAGAATAATTGGTAATTGCATGAAACCCATTGATAACTTTATACGTATCATTAGCCGGTACTTTGACCATATACTTTCTTATCGGACTTCCAGTTCTCCAATATTCAATCTCATATCCAACAAAGTGTCCATTCACACTGGCAGGCTCAACTGGTGACCACGTAAAATTTATCGTTGTAAAATTGATATGTTTGTCGATTTTAAAATCGTTGGGAGGTTGGTCGGGCACTAAAATTAAGTATTAATATTAATTTTTTGAAGATTCGTGGATATTTTTTCACCATCTTCTCCTGACCATCCGTGGAATATCTCCGGTTCTACTATACTCGGACCAATTGAGTTAACCGCTTGAACTTGGATTAAATATTTTCGGAAAGTTGGTTGGTCACGGACTATTGTGAAGTTCTGGAAAGAATTTCAAACATTAATTGTTTTTTGAATTTCAGAAATTTTCATTTGTAGATTCATATCAAGTTGAATTTTAACTTGTTAAAGATTTAAAAAATAGTTAAAGGAGAGCTTTACGGAGCTAATAAATGTATCTGGGATGAAAATAGACTTCATTCTCATTCCAAATCTGTTTTTAAAATGTTCTAAAACCACCTAGAAGACGAGAAAACGCGCCTCAAAACAATGGCCTAGAAAATGGGCCACCGGCGAAAACTAGTCCGCAGGCAGGAAAAATTCAAAAAAAATTAAACAACTTAAATTAAGATGAAAAAAGGACTAATCTAAGCATTCTGTATAACTATTTATTACCGAAACATGAAAAAAGCTGATAGGAAAAAGTTCGGCTAGGTGGCTCCTTTTTCTAGGCCATTGTTTTGAGGCGCGTTTTCTCGGATTCTAGGTGGTATTAGAAAATTTAAAAAATAGATTTGGAATGAGAATGAAGTCTATTTTCATTTAAGGTTTATTTATTATCTCCGTAAAGCCCTCCTTTAAAGGCGAAAAAAGTTAATGTAAAACTGAAAATTACAGAACGAGCTCGGTAAATGTTAAAATAGATCATAACTTTTAAAACCCCCATGCTTTCAAGAAACCGTCACTTACCGCCAAACTGTCCTCAATCAAAAAATCAGTCCATCCATGACCGGGTTCGTCAAGCTTAAACCTGACTAGATATTGCATATTCGGCGCATTCCAATAGTATCGATCGAGTGGTTTCCAAGAGATTACCAAATTATCAGGCTCTGTTCCTTCACCTTTCACTTCAATAGGATTCGTGTAAGGAAAAGATGGTCGGGTTTGACAATGTAACCATTCCTCTTTATCCTGTCCATCAATTTTCATATCAGATCTTCCATGCGAATTTACGGCAACCACTCGGAAAGTGTAATTCACCCATGGTGTAAGAGTCACATCTACTTCGAACATTTCCTTATTTACATTTATTTCTTCCGCAACAACTTCCCATTCATGTTTTCGAAAATCGGTGAACATTTCAATAATATACTTCTTTATCGAATCTCCATGATCTGAAGCGCTGACCCATTTTATTGTTGCTTTTCTTTCTGAGCAATGTGCCCGTTCCACAACTGGATGAGCTGGAACATCCTTCACAATAAGTTGCATTGATGCCAATTTCACGTCGACATCTGTTATAGCTGCACAATCGATTATTCCAGAGTGTCGCCCGCGGACCGATCGGAAACGGAGTCGATCAGGTAGGATCCTAAAAATCATATGTAGGCTGCTTTAGGAACATATATTTAAACATACTCATAATATTCCGATTGGTTTAATAATTTCCCATTAATTGTCCACTGATATCTAATCAGAAGTCGAGGATCGGCAACAGCTTCACAAAAAACTTCTGCGGTTTCACCCGCTTCAAGAACCAGTCTTTTGGGCGTCGGAATCCGGACAAAATACGTCGGTTCTGCAAAATTAAAAAGTAAGAAACACGCTTCAAAATATTTTTGACAAAAGCAGATTTCGAAACTTTTTTCATCCCTCAATTTTTCAATCAATAATCAAAAATAGCTGGTACATTTTTTTTGTTTGTTGAAAAACAAAATCATAGTACCTTAAAAATCGTTGAGTCATTAGATAAACAGAGCCAAAAATAAAAACATAAAAATCTGATAGCAAATGAAAAAGTAGACAAAAATAAAAACAACACTTACTGTACACTTGAAGCTTATTTGTCGCTCTATTGAGACCATACTTATTGCTCACATTACAGTAATAGAGTCCTTCATCCTGAGTGTTAACATCCAAAATCAGAAATGTGTGGTTTGGGAAGAGCTGAAAATATTTAACATTTTGTGGAAAAAAACAGGACTTCCAAAGTGTTGTTTACCAAAACAATAATGTTTCAAATATTTTCATATCTTATCAATCGGCTCACGACTGCCCAACATGTTTTTAAAATTGTTTAAAATTTAACAAAATTTTCATTTCGGCCTTCAAGTTTTTATTTATGAATACTTATTATAACATGCGTCGGAATTCAGGTAGGTATTTCTAAGTCTGGGGGTTTTTTTTTTTACTTTTGTGTCACATTCCGTCGTGAATGCATAAATGTTTGCTCGAAACTTTAATTTCTAAATTTCTTAGTTGATTAAAGGCAGCTTGTCAGTTAAAACGATCCAAATTCAAGGCAAAAAAACAAAAATAGGAGCCCAGGTGATCCAAAGAACAACAAATGTTCAAATAATTGTGTTTCGCGCCAATTCCGACCGCGTTGCACGGACACCGACCGCGTTGCACGGACACGCGCGCATTCGAATATTTATTTTTTCAACTCTGGACCGCTGATATGACGCGTGTATTTATCGGTGTGATTGTATTGCATTGTACTAATGAGAGAACGCTCTAATTTTTGAAATTGAAATCTGGTTGGGTCCAATTAACTGATCCACTGTCTTTAAAGCGTTTTCTTCAGTAAACCTAATTGTAAGGTTATCCATTTATGACATTTTCCATATGTTCTATTTAAATACCATCGCATTTTTGATTGTTAAAATCATTCATTCTCAGTGAACTTTAAGAGTGTGAAAGTCAAAAAAATGATTTTCCAACTAATATCTAAGAAATTCTACCTAACGAGAAAATATTCTAGATCTAACGGTTCATCTCTTCGCATGCCTTGTGCTCATTTTCAACGCATTCGCTCTACCACAACGCAGCGACCCATATGACGATCTTCCAAATAATCCAAAAAATCCGGGTGGCCCAGACGATGTGCCAGTTCTTCCATTACCGAAGAAACCGTTTAGCAAGATTGTGTTCGTCAGTGATCTTCCACCTGGTGAAACTGTCACTTTTAGTTTCGACTTGGGTGCACATGTGAGTTTGAAAAAAATGGGAGAGTGGTTACAATGTGAAGATATTCTAGAAGAAACAAAGAATTTAGTATCATTACAGTTTCTGAATTAGAATTTGTTTATTTTTCATAATATTGAGCGGTGCTGAAATTTAGTAAACCGTTCAGAATGACACATCAGTAATCGAAACCATCAGAAGCCGCATCCGCAAAACGGAGGTCTTAGAAGCAAAAGATACCGATATCTAAAGTTTCTATTACCGGTATTTTGATGGCTGAGATAGAGTTTTCTTGGAGCTGTCTCAGGATTTCTGCAGTATCGTTTTGGGGATTTCTGCGGTATCATTTCAGGTTTACGTGTCTTCCGCTTCCGACCACGAATCCCAAATCTACGAAAACAATGTACATCTTCACATCCCGAACGATCCATCAATTACCCCTCGACAAATGGCGGATGCCGGAAAACTGGTGAACGAAAATGGAGCAAAACAGTCCATTTTTCCAACAGCTTATACTAGTATCGCTGTCACAAACACAAACTCCGATCGCTCTAATTCTCGAACGCCAGGAATCATCTATTTCGTTGCTTCAAATGATGACGGAGCACATTGTAAGAACGCAGACCATAATTTCAGAAAAAAAAACAAAAACTTTTTCAGACAGTTCTGTTTATGAGACTGGCTCCCGACGAGACATTAACACAGAATCAGAACACATTGATAATCACTATGTTACGCTTTTAAATCCAACAGGAGCTGTTAAAATATCCGATATTCGACATATAAATGGGGTTTTTTCACTTTTTTAAAGAGAGCTTCTTCAACTAAATTTTCTTTCCAGCTAACACAGCTCACAATTGTCGCTGGTGGAGTTCAAGAAGCGCAGGACAATCACTACACCATTTACAATGTTGGAACTACTGACGCCCGAAACCATGCTGAATTAATAATTACGGAACCTGTAGTGACATTGAGAAAACAATTAGCCATTCTGGCCAGCGATTTTGAATTCGCCGCCACTGCTATAAACATTGGTAATCATTTATTTTTCTTTCAAAGAGATATGAAAAACTAAAAGCTTTTTTTAGACAGTTCAACAGTCATCATTCCAATGAGATGGGGACAATGGTCTGTAGGAATGTCGCCGAATTATAAACTTCGCTCGGAAACAAGATCAATCAAGTACATTTTCAACACAACAGAGGAAAATACACAATATGATGTGCAATTGTTCGGAGAACTTCCATCGACTAGTAGTTTAAGTGTTCAATATGATGGTTATGAGGGTGCTGGAGTTGAGACAATGTCAAAAAGACAATTGGAAAGATTGTACAGGAATACAAAAGGCAGGACATTGATTGTTGATTATAAGCGAGGAGATGATGATCAGACTACTGGCGTTTTATTCAGAGTGGTTTGTAAACGTTAGTTATTTCTTCTTTATTTCTTAGTTAAATGGTGTTTTTTGAAACCTCTTCCAATTTCAGACTGTTTTTTAAAGGAGGGCTTCACGGAGATAATGAATGCATCTGGGATGAAAATAGACATCATTCTCATTCCAAATCTGTTTCTAAAATTTTCTAAAACCACCTAGAAGCCGAGAAAACGGACCTCAAAGCAATAACCTAGAAAGGGGCCATCGGCGAAAACTAGTCCGCAGGCTTTTTCTAGGCCATTGTTTTGAAGCTCATTTTCTTCTTGAAAGCTAATTTGCTTCTAGGTGGTTTTAGAAAATTTTAAAAACAGATTTGGAATGAGAATAAAGTATATTTTCATTTAAGTTGCATTTATTATCTCTGTAAAGCCCTCCTTTATAAAATATTTTCAGAACCTGCTGCCGCAACACTACTCTACACTGTCTTTGCAATGGTTTCAATGAAGCTACTGTTCTTGTAAATATTTTTTGAAACATTTTTTTACCGATAAAAATTATTCCAACTTACCCGATTTTTCCCCTCCACAATTTGAAGCGGCCTGTCATCCGCATCAACCCATCTAACAACTGCTTCAGGTGCCGCATCCACGTCACAATCAAGGGATACTGTCGAATGAAGTACAACCTTCCAGTTGCGGGCGGTTGGCATACGGAACTTTGGGGCATGGGCTGGAAATTTTTAGGGATTTAGAACAGTGGGAAAGTTCTAGAAGATACATAAAAGTTCTAGAAGATACAAAAAGATGATTTCATTAAACACACCTTTTACATGAACAAATGCGTTAGCAAAAACATAACCCAATGGATTACTAGCATTGCACTGATAGACACCCGTATCAACATCATGATTCAAATTTCGAATCCTTAATATTCTTCCGTTATCTAACAAGACTCTTCGATTATCCTCCGCCAGTTCATGTATCAGTTTCCCATTTATACTCCATGTTATAATCGGTGTTGGCTGTCCAGCGGCCAAACATTCGAGCTCTCCTGTACTTTCCTCAGCCTGTGAAATGTCCGTCGGCGGATCAAATTCCCAAAATGGTGCCGCTGAAAATTTGACCGTTAACCGTGAATCGGGCGAAATCACCTACCCATAACTCTAACATTAACTGTGTGAACCAAATGCCGACCCCTACACTCATAGACTCCGGCATCGTCGGGATGAACATTCTCAACGATTAGTGATCGACCAAAATCACTCTCAGATGTTGTAAGATCCTGCAAAAAAACTATTTCCATGTTTTTGAATTTATTTCGAAACGAACCTTTAACCTAGATTTCGGAAGCTCCCCATCCACCTTCGACCAAAAAATTGTTGGCAACGGTCTTCCGCCAAAAATACACTGTAATTTCAGTCTACCACCAGCTCGAACTGTCACCTCATCATCACTGACAAACATTTTCTTCACCGCAAAAATTGACTTCTCTTCATTTTTCTCAATTTCCAAACGAAATCGATCACCGGATCGATATTCACCGCGAAGAACTGGTGAAGTTGCAGCGCATTCATAGATAAGTGTCGGGCTGGAATCTGACAATTCTACTGAACTGAAATGTAGTTGACCATTTATGTCAATTGTGATGTGTCGGCTTCTGATGGTTTCGATGACTGTTGTGTCTTCGGTATTTCTGAACGAATAAATTATTGTTTGCAATAAGAAACATCTTTTGGTTTTTAGTTCCACAAAATCGAACTGTGAAAACTAGGACTCTATTTTTTTAAAAGACAATGTACCAGTCAATTTAAACACTGTTCTGAGGTGAGAATATCAACTAAAAAAATCTGTTTTTAAAATTTTCTAAAAACATCTAGAAGCCGAGAAAATGAGCTTCAAAACCATGGCCTAGAAAAAAGACTGTTTTCGTCCGTGGCCCGTTTTTCTAGGCCATTGTTTTGAGGCGCGTTTTTTTTTGCTTCTAGGAGGTGTTAGAAAATTTTAAAAACATATTTGGAATGAGAATGAAGTCTATTTTCATCCCAGATGCATTCATTAGGTCCGTAAAGTCAGCCGTTTTTTAAAAATTAATTCTAGATGTTATTGCGTAAAATACATTATTTGGCACAACGTGACCAGGAACGGGCGGGAAATCTACCGGTTTTTCCGGTACCATGACGGGAAATTTTTTTAATAGAAAAAAATAAAAAACCATCAAGAAAATCAAAAATTCGAAAAGATCAAGCTGCAAAAATCAGCGAAACTTTACTAAAATTGATTAATATGTCTTCCGAAGTCTCAAATAAAAAGTCTCAAATAAAATCTTAACATTTTTCTTTTTTTTTAAACTCATTTATGCGGATTCTGAAAAATATTTGTTTTATTAAAAATCTTGCGTTGATTCCTGTTATCATTTAGTTTTTATCGTTTGATGTTTATTAACTCTGAAAACCTAGGAAAATCAGGATAAAACCCTAGTTGGAGTTAAATTTTCGAACTTCCCGAATTTCCCTAAATTTCTCGGAATTTCCCGGTCTTTGGAACCGGGAAAAAAATTTCCCGAAAAATTTCCATCGCTGAACGTGACCTCCATAAATTTTCAAAACCCATTACACCTAAATATTCTATTATTTTCCATTAATATTGTGATTTCTTAACGCCGTTTTCAAAAATGAGAAGTATGTTTTTGTGTTACAGAAATTGTTAAAATCTGCAATAATTTTAAGTTCATAAATCAGTTACTCAATTGTTTCTCGTTCTGTTTTCTACGATACTTTTAAGAAATGTTTATTGTCAGCTTGGAAGGGAAGTTGAAATTCCTAAAAACGAAGATATAACTACGACTGGTAAGCCAATTAGTAATGTAAGAGTTGAGAATTCTAATAAAAGTAAGTAATCATGTGTTTCTTCAGAATGAAAATAAGGATGCTGGTGGGAATAATAACGATCTTGTCATCAGATCTCGTCTCACTTGTCCAGAGGTTAGATAGAAGAACGATAAATTTTTAAGAAATGAATAGTTTCAGATAATAGCCAGAGGTACAAATAACAAATGTCTCCTCAAATTATGTTTGAAACTGAGCCGGGGCGCAAAAGGCACAAAAAGCAACATTCTGCCAATATTCATTATTTTTTGCGTTCTACTAATCATTTTATTGATTCTTTCGACAATTGGTTTCATTCGAAAGAATCAACGAATCACAGAATCCCCCTTAGAAAAGGATTCTAGAGTGCAGACTACTAATACCAGCCTAGAACCTATATCTCCGGTGTCACTTCCTGAAAGTGCTGTCAAATCAAAAAACAAGTCACAACCGCCCACAACCAGTTCAGACCCGGTGGTAAGAGAAAAGGTTCGCAGCTTGGAACAGAAAAGGATCATTGAACATAAAGAAGATATAAAATCGAGCAAATTTCGGAAGAAGGGCTCTATTTTTATACCCAATGATGTGACAGGAGTTAATGTGAGATTCGAAGAAGTTTTTTGAAAGTTTTGAACATTTTCCAGCTCAAACTCAAGAGAGTTCCATCGTCAGGAAAAGTCCTACCAAAAGTGTTTTATGATGAAAAACAGAACGAACAATATGATGTTGGAACCTATATTGATGATGTCGAAATGGCACCTGATACTGAAGCTTCAAATATTCGTCAAAGTTCATCAATTGGAGCGAAGGCTTCGCTTAGTCCAAAAACTGACAGAACATTGGAAGAACCGTCGGCTCCGCTGGCACCGGTACCGATAAAGAAAAAGAAATCAAAGGATAAGAAATCAGCGAGCAAGAGCAAATAACAGTTTTATGGAGTTTTTCTAAATAAATGTTTTGGTTCGAACGATTGAAAACTGATTTTTCTAGTTAACGAAAGCTCATAGTATTGTGCTCCCAAAGTGTTTTTAAAACAAAAATCTAACATTCTAATAAAAAGATGTAATGTCTGAAGTTTTAACTGCATTTTGTTAATGAAATACTTTAACTGATCACGGTGGGAACAATTTAACCGAAATTGTCATCACGAACAACGCTTTGTGTGTGTACACCGTTACGACAAATTGCACACACGCATAAATTAGAATTTTTTACAAACGGCATTTTAAAGCCTACAACGCATGAACAAATGAAATTTTTGTGTTAAACACATAAAGTATGGCTTAATCTAATTTTTTAAACTCCGAATTACAAAATTGCGTCCCTAAATAGCTGAATATAACGAGTTTTGTGTAACCGTGCCGCACAATTGCAAAAATGTCACGCACTAAAAACGCCCCTTTTTCTGTGTTCAATGATTGTCGTACTGAACTTTCTTAGTTATCATCGGTTCACTTTAGGCTGATACACTGTCTTTAAAGAAAATGTATGTTTGAAAACGCATTATAACAGAAAACGCTTATTTTTCCCTACCTATACAACCAAATCAATTCTGGAGTAGGTGTTCCACGTGGCGGTTCACATTTCAGCGTCAATGGTGCTCCTTCTTTCACTTTTATCACTTTTACACTTCTCTTCGGGAAGTGTTCCAAAGCTGGAATGATTTTATTTTATTAGCTTTCTTGGTATTTGCAACTTATTTGGAGATATTTCCATAAATCAGGCTCATTATTCGGATGAACGATTATATTTATTCAAGTGGTTTTTCGGATTATAACAATATTGTCATAAACACTTGAGTGCTCATTGAGCCATATTAAAATGAAATAAGGGCTTAGTTTACAAAAACATTAGATTTTTAAAAAATTTTTGTTATTCAAAAGAAATCTCGTTTTTTAAAACTAAACATCTAAGTTTCTAATATTTTCTCTATGCTTCATTTCAAGGCTAAAAAGAACACATTTCGGACCAGATTGACCATCCGGAAACTTGTGTTGCGTGTTGGTTTCACAACATGGAAACTCAAAACTTTTTTGTCACAAAAAAAGGGAAACTCACATCCGAGTCTTAAGTGAATTTTGTTAGAGACAGCGGTTCCAAAAATATTTGTTGCAAAACATTGGTAGTATCTGAAAATTTTATCAAATATTGAGGGCTTCAGAATTTTTTCAAAAAAAACGCCTCAAACGAACCCTTGATGATATCTCTTCGATTTTTTGAAAAGAATAGATCCCGAGTTTTCCTCATTCTCCCATTCAATATCGTCCGATGGTAATGGAAATGTCTTGCCGTCTTTTAGCCATTTGTAGCTGAAAATTTTCAGATAATAATAAGTTATTGGATAATGGAATTCTAATTATCTAAAAATACCCCCACTTACCTATCCGCATTCTCATCAGCTTCACACTTCAAAACCAACTTTTTCGTCCTATTCCCATTTTCATCACCGTCACTTTCATCACCTTCTAAATCGAACCAAACCTGCTCATCTGCTTGTTTCAGCAATTTTGGCGGTGCTGAAAATCCATGTTCGTTCACTTATTTTCCCACTATCTTTCCTACCGAATTCCCGTTTCAGCGTCCAAACTTTCTCAGACAATGCCAAAATGGCGAAAAATTTTACTAAAATCATTTCCTTTGGTTTTTTTTTCAAGAGTTCCTAGTTGAAAGACAATTTGGGGTACATAATAGACGATCTGCAAAAAGAGAGTTGATATTTTTGCGAACAATAGAGGGTGAACAAGTAAAAAAATTCTTTTTTTTTAATAGTTAAAAGGAACAAAATCGAAACGAAAATCATTAAAAGAACTCAATTTACAGAAAGAAAAAATACAGAAAGAAAAAAATCAAATGCTCACAGTAACCTAGGAACCCAAAAAATCCTTAAAGGAAGGCTTTACGGAGATAATAAATGTACCTTAAATGAAAATAGACTTCATTCTCACTCCAAATATATTTTTAAATTTTTCTAAAACTACCTAGAAGCCGAGAAAACGCGCCTCAAAACAATGGCCTAGAAAAAAGGGCCACCTGGCCGAACTTTTTCCTATGAGCTTTTTTCGTGTTTCGTTAATAAACAGTTATGCAGAATTCCTATATTAGTCCTTGTATTCTGTTTTTTTTTCATTTTAATTTATGTTTTTTTTTGGATTTTCATGCCTGCGGACTAGTTTTCGCCGGTGGCCCCTTTTTCTAGGCCATTGGCCCCTTTTTCTAGGCCACAGGCGCGTTTTCTCAGCTTCTAGATGGTTTTAGAAAATTTTAAAAACAGATTTGGAATGAGAATGAAGTCTATTTTCATTTAAAATACATTTATTATCTCCGTAAAGCCCTCATTTAAGAAAAAAATTTTGCAAAAATTGAAGGCTTGGAAATATATATTTTTTTGGGTACGTTCTCCGAGTAATCAAAGGGATGACCTAGAAACCCCATCTGATAATGTCTATGAAATGTAAAAGTCAAAATTAAATAAGAAAATGAAATATAAACAGTAAACAAACAACCAACAATACCAATTATGGAAATGTGGATGATGATTAAGTTTAAAATAATATATAATTAAGTATGCAAAAACGAGGCGGGGCCAAGATGATGGCATTCTCGATTTGATGACCAACCAGCTGCTGTTTTTCAAAACAGGAATGTTGATTTTGTAGGTGCTAAATTGGGAATTTTAAGATATAATTATTTGAGTCATGACTTCAGTTTCAAAGGTGAAAAAGCAGTTTTTGAAAATGTTCTGGATTTTTCTGATAACTTTAATATTTCACAATTAAACTTCAAAACATTTTCTTTCAAAAAAAAATCCTTAATTTCATAAAATTCCCCAAAAAAAAAAAAGAAAACCAACAAACTATTTGCACATATCAACAAAAAACAAAAAAAAACACTTTTCAAAAACTTCTGGAGCCAATTTGCATTTTTTAAGCTTTGACTTTACTTCCTGTTTTGTTGACAAACAGACAAGATTTTCTTGCAAAAAAACAAAAACAAAACCAACAAACAATTTTCAGGACCAAAAATATATGTATTCCAAAGAAGGATGTCTTCGGCGGCGTGACGTTAAAAACCGAGAAGAAGAAGAAGCGGCGCGCAACAATCGAGCCAATCAGGAAATGCGTGTACAGGAAAAGAAGGGGGGAAAACATGAAAACGAAAAAGATGATGATGTCAAGATCATTTTCATCAAATTTGTGAGAGGAAAAACATGGATAGGATACTTTTTTGAAAACATCTGCTTTTCCGGTTTTTCAACAAAAAATCCCAGATATTGGGTTAAACAATGTGGAGTAGTGTTTTTTGTGAATATCAAGAAAGTCTGGTAATTGTTCCGAGGTACCATATTGTTAGGGTTTTCGGATTTTTCTTTTTTTACACAGGTTTCAAAGATTTTAGATGTTATGAGAATTTTTTGTATGTGTTTTTGGAACAATAATTTTTTTTAAAGGAGAACTTTTCGGAGATAATAAATACACCTTAAATGAAAATAGACTTCATTCTCATTCCAAATCTGTTTTTAAAATGTTTTAAAACCACCTAGAAGCCGAGAAAACACGCCTCAAAACAATGGCCTAGAAAAAGTGACCATCTGGCCGAACTTTTTCCTATGAGCTTTTTTCGTGCTTCGTTAATAAATAGTTAGGCAGAATGTTTATATTTGTCCTTTTTTTAATGTTTTTCATCTTAATTTAAGTTTTTTTGAATTTTTCCTGCCTGCGGACTAGTTTTCGCCGATGGCCCCTTTTTCTAGGCCATTGTTTTGAGGCCCGTTTTCTCGGCTTCTAGGTGGTTTTAGAAAATTTTTAAAACATATCTGGAATGAGAATGAAGTCTATTTTCATCCCAGATGCATTCATTAGGTCCGTAGAGTCAGTTTTTTAAAATTAATTCTAGATGTTTTTAGCAATTTTCGCAATATAGCTCCGTAAAGCCATCCTTTAAACTAATCAAAAATTAATTCAAAATAATACATTTCGCTGAAATTTATCAGAACTCAAAACATGTTTTCAAAAGATATATCAAAAAATATTACTGTTCCCTAATTGCTATTCCAAACGCGCTCCATAAACTGGCACTTTGCCAGTATACCTTCTAAAAAAAACAAAAACAGGCTATAAATGTTGCTTAATCGATCTGAAATTAAATTTTATATTCCTGAAAAATAATGAAAAAATTTGCAAAAAAGTATAAATTCAAAAATGAGGGCACCCGGAATCGAACTTGGCTCCCACCGTTGGAAACATTCACGTTTTTGAAACCAACTTTTGATTATGGGTGCCCTTATTTTCGAAGGTCAACTTTTTTTCAATTTTTTTCATTATCTTTCAGGTATATAAAATTGAATTTCAGATCGATTAAGGAACATTTATAACGTACGTATAGTCCTTCTTTAAAATAAATTTGGGAGCAATAAGAACTGAAAAATAAGTAGGAGAAAATCAAAAAAAATGGGTTGTTCATAAAAAGACTAGAAATTCAAATTCAAAAAAATATCTATATTGAAACGGATTCTCCCGCTAATTGTCACAACTTTCTGCACAGAATTTTCAAATAAAATGGTCTGAAAAAGAGAAAATAAGCAGCTGCAGAATAGAAGAAGAAGAAAGGGTCAATGTAATCGGAAGTTCAATTCAAACAAGTGAGGACAAGAAAGGACAAAAGTTTTCACTAGAAATCAAATGGCTCAATCTTTTAGGAGCAGGAAAATGTTGTGAAAAATGCACAAAGATAAGGATTGAAATTGGAAAATAGGGGAATTTATTAATTTGAAAATGGGTGCTGTTAAAGACGAGGTGTCAATAAATTGGAAGTTGGTTCCAGTCTTCAAAGAAGGGCTTTACGCAGTGTTTTTAATTTGAATTTTCAAAGTAAGTTACAAAAAAACAAATCCCGCGAGTTTCCGATTTTGAAGGAAAGCATTTGAATAGAAAAAAAAACTTTCTAAACCCAAAACTCCTCATTTTCTTCTCAAAAAACCACGAAAACAAAACATAGTAGTAGTAGTTTTCATAGTCGTTTTCCTGAACTAATTATACACACATTTTGTACTGAAAACGTATAAAAAACCGGGAGGGAGAAAAAAGAGAAGAGGTCAATTGGGAATTCGAGACAAAAAAACGATGAGGGACAGAAGAAAAAGCGGCTTAAAAGGGTCATAAAATGGGATAAATCAGAAAAGGGTAATTGAAAAAAAAAGGAAAGAGAAGTGAGGAGGTTAAAAAATAACAACATTTTATTTCAATATTTCTATTTTCAGAGTCTATTGTTCTTTTTCACAGTTTTTCATTTATTTCTCAAAATTCTAACCATATTGGTATTAATAATACTGTATGAAATAAACTGGAAATGTGTACTGTAGAAGCAAACCGATTCCAAACGCGCTCTACTGAGAAACCTCGATTTTTTGGCCTGTTCCGGTGCACGGACAAAAAAAATTATTTTTTATAATTCTTAAAATAGATACCAAAAATGCATATATGATTCAAAAATATTATTTTTAATACGTATGGACACGGAAAAGGCCATACAAACTTGCGAAAACAGTGGTGCGCGTTTGGAATCGAATCGAACGAACAGTAGATATTCTCAAGAAGTAAGAAAAACAGAAAAAGTACTAAAAATTAAAGCAAATAAAGCGCTTCCTTATTCCTTCTTTCGGACCTCCACCGCCAACCTACCGCATTGATAATTCCACGCAAAGTATTTGTGCGGCATAAGAATTGCGGGGCCGACAAGACAACAAATTGAGTTATTCTCCCCCGCCCCTCAAAAGCTTCCACTTTTGCATCGTTTTGCATGCCATCGACACTCTCTTAAATATAGTGACAAATTTGATTAGTTTGTCGATGTGTTGGCACAACAACGAATGTTGACCAAAAAGTTTTCGACCCTTCGAGGAAATTTTATGATATGAAGGAATTGATGGATGTTATGTGAATAATTTGGACACGGGAAATAGTGATTAATAATGATTAATGGAATAGGTCCTTTTAGTTATTGGGCTGTTACAAAATGGCAATTCTAGGTATTATTGAGAATATAACATGAACTCATAATTAAATCAACCATAAATAATAAAACAATTTAAGGATTTCACCGGTTTACCAATTTAAGGATTAACCAAAAACCCTTTTGAATTCTGTTGGAATTGTGTCAAAAAATATATGAATAGGTACAATTTCTGGGTAATTTAATACTAATCTAGACAATTATTGAAAACTATTCCTACATATAAGTTTTAGCAGAAACAAAATGTGCAACTTTTAGAAGTTTAAAGGAGGACTTTATGGAGATAATAATTAGTACCTTAAATGAAAACAGACTTCATTCTCATTCCAAATCTGTTTTTAAAATTTTCTAAAACCACATAGAAGCCGAGAAAACACGCCTGAAACAATGGCCTAGAAAAAGTGGCCACCTGGCCGAACTTTGTCCTTTGAGCTTTTTTCGTGTTTCTTTAATAAATAGTTATGCATAATGCTTATATTTGTCCTTTTTTATGTTTTTTTCATCTTAATTTATGTTTTATTTTTATTTTTCATGCCTGCGGACTAGTTTTCGCCAGTGGCCCCTTTTTCTAGGCCATTATTTTGAGGCCCGTTTTCTCGTCTTATAGGTGGTTTTAGAAAATTTTAAAAACAGATATGGAATGAGAATGAAGTCTATTTTCATCCCAGACCCATTCATTATCTCCGCAAAGCCCTCCTTTAAAAGTGTATTCTAAAATTTATTTATATTCAAATATCCTTGTTTCATTCTTCTGGAATCGTTTCAAATCTGGTTCAAAGTCAAATTTTTTTAAACGAATAATTTTAAAAAAAAACTAAACATCTTTAAAATCGTTGCGAAGAATTCCATAAAAATTCTTATGAAAAACTAACATATTCAAGAATAAAATCTTTTAAGAAATCAAAGTCTATCAAAATCAAACAAAAAATCGAGACCAATAAAAGATACGTTTGTTTGAACGTATCAAAATAAACAACAAGAAACATCTGGGCTTCAATACTTCTATATAAAATGAGTAAGAGAGAGAGAGAGAAAGTGCAGTTTCAACAACAAATTCTCAATTTAAAATGCGGTCTGAGAAAAAAAAATATTTATTTATTGAAATTTGCACCACTACTTCTTCACCATCCTCAAGTGCAGTTATACTAGGTTTACTTCATGGGTGGTCTAGTAAACGTTTGATGTATAGTTTGGAAACAACTGTTTTCTTTGAGAAAAAAGTAATGCGAGATTTTTTGAAAAGAAAATAATACCGCGAGAAACGCCCTATCGAAAAGTTCAAATATTTCTGTTTCGATAGCGAAAAATAGCGAAAAATAAAAATAATAAGAAAATTACCTTTTAAAATTTTAAGGATTGTAATGAGGCCATGATCCTTTACTGTGCTAATCAGGGATGGGCGGGAAATTTGCCGGTCCCGGGAAATTTCCCGGTTTTCCCGGTACCATGACGGAAAATTTCTATTCACCGAAATTTTTTTTAATAGAAAAAATAGAAAAACATCAAGAAAATCAAAAATTCTAAAAGATCAAGCTACAAAAATCAATGAAGCTTTACTAAAATTGATTAATATGTCTTTCGAAGTCTCAAATATGAAAACTTAACATTTTTCTTTTTTTTAAACTCATTTATGCGATCTGAAAAATTTGGTTTATTCAAAATCTTGCGTTGATTCCTGTTTTATCCTTTAGTTTTTATTATTGAATGTTTATTAACTCTGAAAACTTAGAAAAATCTATAAAATCAGTATTTGGAGTTAAATTTTCGAATTTCCCGGAATTTTCCGGTATTTGGAATTGCGAAAAAAATTTCCCGGAAGGCCTTTCCCGCCCATCCCTGGTGCCAATTGATGCCGGCCACAGGAAAAAAAATCAGAGGCTTATCAAATTTGAAGTTAATTAATCTTCAAAAAACATGAATAAACGACTTTCGCCGTTTCTACATATTGACATTGTTTTTTCGACCTCCTGCGCCCCCCATTCCAATTTTTATTAATCGCCTAGGATTTGAAACATCTTATTTAACTGACACTGTGCCGTGTTTCGACACGGAAAACTGATCACCATCGTGCGGTGGGGCGCGTTTGCTCTATTTTTTAGAACACCACACCGAATCGTGTTTTTCTATCTTGGGCACACACATAAGCACCATATCACTGCCTTCCTCTAAGTTGCTCGATGGCGCAGTGGCTTGTACTCTTGCGTGTTAATTGAGAGGCCGGGGGTTCGGATCCCGACTATATTGTATTTTATTGTAGCATTCCCGGACTTTACCATAATTTGAAAATAAAACTAAAAATTTGAATTCCCGCGCTTTTCAATCCATAAATCTGTGTACTTCTCGTGGATGATCAGTTTTCCGTGTCGAAACACGGCACAGTTTTAACTGACAAACTGCTTTTAAAGGCACTCTGTCAATTTTTGTTAACAGATAATTATCTATATGAATTTCTAAAAATCATATTTTTCTCGCTAATCTAATGCATTTTTTAAATTCACGGCATGTTTTTCACTACGCGCGGGATATACGAGTTAATTTTTTACCGCCGCTGCAATCTAATCACGCCAACACAATTTTTGACTGACGCACTTGTGGATTTCCAGTTTTCTGGGTTACCCTAGGGCAATTCTTGAAATAAATGTTTTGAATGGTGTCTCACACCTATCTCGTGCAAATTTAAAAGTAAAAGCAGGTATTTCCAATGGTCTAAAGCATATATTGAACAAAAAAATATATTTCTTTGAAGATCACGCGTGTCTCTATGAGAGAAAATGCGAAAAATGATCACGCATCATAGCCTGCGTGTTCCCAGCTAATTTTTGTGTCAAAACAATCTAAATTGTCTTCTCTTCAAATTGTATTCGGCACTTTTTCGATTTTTTGACTTTTAGGAAAGTTATTTACAAAAAAGTCTCAAAATCGAGTTTTTTCAGTACTAAATTTCATTCAAAGATCACGAGAACACCAATAAAGTTAGGACGTTAAAATTTTTTTGTGAGGTGCAAAATCAGCAAGGGTAAAGTTTGTATTCGGCAGAATTTTGAAAAAAGCCCTCAGAAGCTAATTAAAAATTTTTGAAATTTTTCCAGTTATAAATTTCAATTTTTAGGCTTCAAAATTTTTTGATCTCGAACTTTCAACTCGTATATTTTTTTTCTATTGAGGAGGTAGTAAAAAACATGCCGTGTCTATATCTTTATTCTGCATTCCATGAAAAATTTCTAAAAACGTGTTAATTTTTAAGTACGCGATGATGGAAGTGCGCCCTAATACAAATCAATCGAACTTGGTCAGTTTCTCAAATTCTCCGGTTAATTATAAAAATGCATTCGATAAATATAATTTTTTTTTAATATTTAGATACAAAACCAACATTCAGAAACGTCTAGAAATCGATTTCTTAAATCCAAAATAAAATTCCGACAATTTTCATAAAATGTTTAATCAATGTTAGAAATGAAAATTCTTAAAAATTGTGGTGACTTATTATATTTACCACATTTATGCTTTTTTAAAACTTAATGACACTTGGAAAAAATTAGGGTCAACTGATAAATTTTAAATTTTAAAAAATGTTAAAGCTGAAAAAATTTCACCTTCATTTTTCTGAAACCAAAAAACACTTGATCCACTAGATTTTCGAAATGACCAAACCTAATAAAATAAAGTTGCTCGAACACAACAAAACCAAAAAACCAAAAATTTCCGTTGTCCGTTCCAATGGGATAGGTTCATCCCATTTCACCTCTATCTGATTTATTACTTTTTTTCCTCAACATGTTTTTTACAGCTTTTCCCATCTTTCTTATCATAATTCTTCGCCTCGTAAACACGAACTCATCTCCAATTACCTCGGGTCATTTTTCAGGGGGGTACAAAAAAACATCCTCATCATTATTACCATTTTATGAAAGGAACAGAAAAAAATAAGACAAGAAATTCAATAAAAATCAATTATTAAATTATTTCTGCGGGGGGAGGGGGGCAATAATATCTCCATTAATAAATTAATAGTACTTTGAGAAAAATCCGAGTTAACAAAAAAAAAGAAAAAAATCTTAAAGTTGTCTTATTCGACAGAATAAAAAATAAAATTGGAGCTGCAATTCAAGTAAATTCCAAAAAAATATTAAAATGCATTTTGTTTCTGAAAATGGGGCAAAAAAAGGTAAAGCTTCCATACCCGACACCATTTTTTGCTAATTTTTTTTCGAAAATATTTTTGTGTCGTCGTTGTAGGACCATTGAACAAAAAAAACAGGGAAAAACCTCAAGAGGTACAGAACACAAAAAAAGTGAAATGGGGAACGCTTTTTTTTCTCAATTATTTCCTGGAATGTCTCTATGAGAATACGAGTTTCAAAAGGAGGCCAGAGGTATTTAAAAAAAATAAAAGTTGGGCGTATTAATTTTTTAAAAAGAATTGGGAATAGTTTTACAAGAAAAGGCAAGAGGAAAACACGAAATAAAGAGGGGAAATTCGAGAAACAATGGCACATTTTCATAATAAAATAATTCAGACGACGTTTTTACAGATTGGTTTTCATTGCAAATCGAATTGATCATGGCTGGCGGCTACGAGCTCTAAAAATAAGTATAAGATATATATTGAGAAAAATTTGTTAATATTTTCGTTTCTGACTCCTTTTAGCATTTGTTATTTAAATTTAAATCGATGAAAAAATTTTTTAAAGGTACATGAGTAGAAAAAAAACTCATTTTTTGCATTATCGGCATCTCCCGAACATTTTAAGAGATCTTCTTGCACTTTGGAGTGTCAAAACTATGGAGAATATTTTTTTTCTGAACGATTCAGTTCAGAGAATCTACTGAAATGCTTTTACGCACAAGGGAGGTGAAAAAAACCATTAAAAAAACTACCAACCTAGTAACCATCCGCGTTGGTGCCGGATTCTCCTCATCAACCTCTCCACTTCCATTCTGTGCAGTTTTCTTGCCTCTTTTCACAACATAACTTTCATCTTTATCTTTTTCAGCCGCCGCGTTCCTCTTCCGTCTCGGCCGTTTGGCAGCTCTGCCAGTCGACGACGGCGTATCTCTTCCAGTTGATGGAGGTTCCGGTGTGGCAGTTTCAGATCGATTCGTACCTTCACTCGAAGCCGCGTCATCTTCTCGATCAATATTGTGTTCCGTGTTGATCGCTTCTAACTGAACGGAATCCGACTTTTTCTCATTCTCCAAAGTACTTTCATTTTCATCTTCCGTTTTCTTTTCAGTCTCTTCTTCCTTCTGAAAGTCGCGGATTTTTCAAACGAAAAAATCTACTAAAAACAAACCGCAGCTTCTGGAACCTTCACATTTGGTGAAACGGAAGCTCCCGCAATTTCAGATTCCTTTGGTTTCGTTACCAACGGATTTTTTCTTGGTCTTCCCTTAGTCTTTGGTGTATCTGACCCTTTTGGAGTAGCCGAGTTGACATCAAACGGATCATTAAAATCTTCTTTGATGCTCGTTGCCCCTTCAATTAGTGCTCCCATTTCTGAAAAAAAAGCTTATTTACCACAAAACAATCATTATTAATAAAATAATATACCTCTTTCAGCCTCATTAATATCAGGAGTTTGCATATTATTGCTCATATTCGAATGCTCATCCAAATTGAGAAGTGTAGTCTCATTACTTCCAATATCTCCATTCATCATATAACCTCCATTCATCGTTTTGTCGTCTGATGATGATTGACGATTTACAGTCAAATTTGAGTAAGCTCTTCTTAAAAAAACATTTAGATATTTAAAGCAAAAAATTTTCCAAAAACTAACCTTGGTGAATACTCTGCGATTGTCATTCCAGCAGTTCCAGCACCCAACGATTTTTCATCTTCAAATACTGTCGACAACTTTGCCAGCATTTCCTCTCTTTCTTGACGTTCTGACGGCTAGAAAAAATGTAAAATTCTCAGATATACTCTTTTCTAAAACATTCTCACCGTCAAATTCACCAAATTCTTATCCGTACATCTCGTAAACACTTCCTCATCAATCGCCATATCCATGCATTTTCGAACCGTTGCCAGGGAAATTCCCATTATTTGTGACGTCCATTGATCTGGCTTTGAGAGTGGAGAATTCATCAACGGATGTCTTGGAGGGAGTCTGAAAATAATATATTATTTTTTATTCGTATCAAGGGTTCAAGGGGCTGCTGCTAGAAAATCCAATTATTTTTCATCATTTTTCCAATTTTCATTTCCCTCCTATCCAGTTCTAATTACATTCCCCTTTTTTCGTTGTAAATCGAGAGCAATGTCCATTTCTCATTTGCAGTTCTCGTGTTAATCAATTGTACTAATTATATTAATTTGCATACTAATCATTCTAAATCCATAGAAATTACTGTTGTGGTCTCTTCGGTACAATCTACAAGGTTTATGAGGTTAGTTTCCAAAATTTGCTATTTTTAATTTAAAAAATTCAAAATTTAATAGTTCCCGCCATTGTTTTTTCTATTGAAAATGCGAAATTTCTCATACTTTCGATCAAAATTCAACAAATAAATAAAATATATTTTAAATGCGAAATCCCTTCTCATTCAAACTACTCTTAAAGCCCTCATCAGTTCCAAGTCCAATTTCATCAACCTGACACGCAAAACGTCCTTTTCTCAATTTTCTAGCAAATCCCCCCTCCCATTTCCAATCAACCAAAACCAAATGCATCCCTCCCTTTTCCCCCCCGAAGACCCTCAAGGAAAGGAAAAGGTTCTGTCAGTCCGCCGCAGAGCTGCATTTTCATTCTGAACCAATACAAATTGCTATGTCGTGTGTATGTGTCTGTGTGCGCCTTCATCTATTCTTTCCTCTTCTTCTTCTTTCGGACCATTCAAACCACACACATACACAACGAGCGAGAGATATATAAGCTAGTATGTGTGTGTGAGTGTGTGTGACGCTTCATTGACGGCTGGTTGGACCGCCGCGTCAATCGAGAAAACGAAGCATGAGATGCATTCATTCGAATAGAGCAAGTTCGCCATTCGCTTCTCTATCATGTGACAAGCGGACTTTAGAAAAAAATTCATGACTTATTCTTTGATTGCTTCCGAATCAGAGATATCATAGATTGGATCATATACCGATTGACTTGTCCATGTTTAGAGGTTCAAGACGTATTGAGTTTTAAATTTTTTCAGATGGCGGGCGAGTAAATAACTTTTTAAAGGTTATACCAGTTTTTAAAATATAGAAGATATATAAAAATGACCACTATTCGATCTCCAGTTTAAAAAAAAAATCTACAAACCTTTTTGTAAACTCTCGATGATAGTGGCAAACTCTCGAAATCAACATTCTCGACTGCTCACAAAGATGCGGTCTGCACGGCTTCCTTCCTGCGTCTTTTTTTGCTTTCGACTGCACAACATCCAACAGCGGAAAATCGCCCATATCCGGGAATACCGAAGCATCGACGTCGCCATCACCAAAACGTGGTGAGCTCTACAAATAATTATTTTGAACTTTCAGAATAAGAGACCAAACAATTCAAGAACTAATGGGCTAAATTAAGCATAATTATTGTTTCTATGAGCTCTTTTTTCAGTATATTGCAAGGACCAAATTCGTAATTCGTTTTTTTTACTCAATTTGGAAATAAATAATAATACAGTCCTCTTTTAATTTTGAGTATTTATCTCGATAAAAATTGGCCATTTATCAAGAAAATCAACAATTTTCTATTTTGGAATAAATTTTTTTTAAATAGAAGAAAAGTCTCACCATATCATTCTGCTTTTTTCTTCTATGCGCCGAATTATGATGGGCATTTCCTCCACCACTTCCACCACTTCCAGCACCTGATTGTGCTCCATTTCCACTGCTTGCCGTGTTCTGCCCAATTTCCGCGCTATTTCTTGGCTTGTTAAAGCTGAAAATCGGCGCTGGTGCTCCGTTAGAATTCGGTCCTGGCATTCCAGCATTTCCATAATTCAGTGATGGTGGTGTGCCTGAAATTTTTGAACATGAGAAGAACAATTAAACTTTCGAGTGTAATACCTGTCAATGGCGACTGATTACTATAATACGGCTGCTGCTGCATTCCTGGAGGAATCATCGGTTGCATATGAGCATGATAATACGGATTCGAAGTTGGTTCAGGTTGTGGCGGTCCATTATGATGTCCCATTTGTGGTGGTGGTGGGCCTCCATAAAGTGGCGGTCGTGGTCCATATCCCTGCATTGCTGACATTTGTGCATATTGATGCGTGTTCCTGAAAATTGTGATAATTTGAGTATTTTCTGAAGATACGAGTTAGTGCTCGCAATAAAAAAATCGTATTACTATAGTGCAGGTTTATAGTCATTCTTACTAAAAATTAAATACGTATTACGACCCATTCATGGTGAGAGCGGGACAACATTTTACGACAGCGTTCGTTTTTTTTTATTGTTAATTGTTTTTTTTTCAACAAAAAAAAGGAGAAAAGAGGAAAGTATCGAAAAATGGATTTAGAAATCAAAAAAGAAAAAAATTAGGAAATTCAGGAAAACAATAAATGGTGTCAAAAAAAGGTGCTTAGGCATCAGATGGATTTCTATACAATTTAATAATTTTTAAAAAGTCGTTTGTTTTATTTTAAAAAAATTTAAAATCAATTTCCATAACCTTCACCTTTTTTTTAAATTTTTAAAAAATAATTGTTTTTTTTTGATCGAGACTGTTACTTACGAACCATAGTTGAATCTTTATTTAACCACAAGGCATATTCGTAGCTTTTAACTGACGAAATCATTTTTTTGAGTTATTTATTGATTAAAAACACCATTTGCAGTTAAAAATTGATCTATTGATCTATGAAAATCCCTTTTTGTTTTTAAAAAGAAAACCCGATCTAGAATTCCCACTCTTTTTCTTCTCAGTTCCAAAACCCCCCTGAACCACCATCACCACCAATGCATTCATACAACAACCATCCATTCAGTCATGCATTGCTTGCCTCCCCCTTCTTTTCCGCTGTTCATCTCTAACTCTCAATATTTCATTCCTCTCATTTTCTCTATTTTCAATTTCTCGTTCCCTCCCTTCAACCATCTAAACCGCTCAAAGCAATATCTGCATGTGTCTGCTAGAGAGAAGAAAAAGAGAAAAAAGTGAACAATATACTACTAAACGATGTCTACTACACGGTTTATATGCATACTACTCTATTAGATTTAACCACATTCGTACGTGTGTAAGCGCTTGTCATTTAGCTTTCCACCCTCCATTCTCCCTATTACATAATACAACACCTTTCCTTTTGATTTGTATGAAAATTGGAAAAGCAACCATGGAGTAAAAAGAGGAAATTGCAGATTCTAAATTGTTAAGGGAATTGGGAGGAAAGAAGCTAAAATCATATATGTCAAATGGGGAGATAAAATAAATACATCTGAATTGAATCCTATTCATTTTTAAGCATTTCAACTTATTTTCATTTTGTAAACTATTCGATATTTTTCCATAAACGAGTTCTATTGAGGTCGTTCTTCCCAAAAAAGAGTTTTAATTCACAATCAGCACCCAAAATTAGACAAAAAAAAATGGTGCAATCTGATGTCATTTTGTACAACTTAAAAGCACGACAGTATTCAATAATTGCTACAAATAACGTTTTTTTTAATTTTGAACACGAGCGGCTAACAATTAAAAAAGATAAAGCATTAAAACATTATTTTAATTCCCCTTATTCTGAATTTTTTTGGTGAATTCAGTGGTTAGAAGCTCGAACCCCCCTCATTTCATGTAATAACATACCATACCTATATTAAACCAAAAGTCCCTCCATCCTTCACAACATAATCCCTATTCACTTCAACAGTTCAACTCTCAAACACTCTTTTTTAATATTAACCACTTTCGCCCCTCCAGCAGTCTCCAAACATAATCACCCCCCCCCCCCCCCCCCCCTACTCCTATTTACATTGTATCCCCCCCCCCTCGATTCATTTCCCAACCAAGTCCACTTTCCATCGATGCGCGCCGCTCATCATCATCATCATGCCATCCATCTAGTTCAGCGCGATCCGCCGCTACCTAATTTTGCGGCAGCTCCGCCCTTTCTCTCTCGGCAACAAAAACCACACAAAATATACATGTGCCCCAAGACAAGGAGCACAACCATCACACCACTAATCCACGCGCGCGTCTCACACTCTTCAACTCCCATATACATCTGAGCTTCTCCTATTTTTACTTTGAAAGGGTTTTCTGAAGGGAAAGGGAAGCAAAAAGAGTGAGGAAGAAAGGGAGCACTTCTCTCTCCCTCTCTCTCTCTCTTTTCCTATCAACAAAATGCCCAATGGCAAAAAGGAGCGGGGGAACAAAATATCAAGATAAGGGAAATGTGCACATCGATGGAGAGCTGCTCAGAGAATAAGAATACCCTTGGAAAATGGAAAAAGGGTTTGGAATTTCGAAGACAAAATCAGGCGAATCCACTTTATTTCCTATTATTGATTGGAAAACTTTTAATAAAGTTCTTTAAGCACAGAAACTCCGATAAATTTTAAATGTTTTTGATTTAACAAAAAATCCCTATAATGAGAAATAAACACTTTAAAATTTTTTCAGAAATTGAGAAGATGACCCCGGTTCGATTATCTATTTTTGACCGAAAATATTAGGCATCTATTGAAACCACACCAAATAAACTTGGGTTTAAAATAATTTAAAAAATAAACTGTATCGTGTTTTAAAATATAGATTCATTTCAATTCAAGGATTTAAAATTGATTTTTCAGATTTTAAAATATTAAAATTTCAAATTTTAAGTATTTATTACATGTTATTTGACCCAGAAAATTTCCCTTATTTTTCTCAATTTAAATAGACAAAAAAATCTCACCATGATGAAGTCGGCGAAGTTTGTTGACTATCCAAATTCATTATCTGCCTGGTCTCCTCTTGCATATTCATCGCATACGGCTGAAAAATCAATCGAGAATTTATTGCTACAATTTCAAGTCAAACAAACCTGTGCAAACGACGCTGGTTGCGGTGGTGTATTCCGCCCATGGTGCACAGGTGGCGGCTGATAAAATTGCATGTTCGGGCTATTGTTCAATTCCGTTTCAATTGGTACAAGATATTGAAAATCTGAAAACGACAAAATGTTGCAATTTTATAAATTTTCTAAAAAAGAAAAAAAAATTGCAAGATAAGGTTCAAACCTCAATAGAAAAATATAGATTATCAATCTTTTTTTTTGCAATTTCTCGCCCCAACCGTTTTCCGTTTTACACAACTGTGGATGTGGATTCTTCTCTTTTTCTCGAGAAACGCGAAGAAAAATAGAATGATATGATAAGCCTAGACAGATAAAAAAATGAAAGATGCGATTTTATTCTGACAAAACTATTCCCTTTTTCAACGAGACGAAAACGAAATAAATTCAATCCTGATTGAGAGAGGGTGTATATATAAAACTTAGACAATAGATAAAAAAAACCTCCATCTGACATGTCGACTACTGTTGAACAGATAAAGAAAAAACGACTAAACGAAGTGATAAGAACTACAAACCCACTCAAACTGTTACGTAGAACATGTTCCACCAATTTGTTATCAGAATGTGGCTGGAACTAAAATAAATCAGGGGAGTGGTATATGTTTAATAAGGTTCGATATTTTAGCCCAAAAATTAAATAATTTAACCAGAGAAAGGGTCTAATTTAAAAAAAAAAGTTCCCTTTTAAAAAATGAGCCATAAGTGCGAGTAGGAGTCTTTAGAATAATTTTTTGATTTTTAAAACTTTTTATTTATCAAAATCATATTTTCAGTATGAAAGGCTATTTTTCTTCTCAAATTGCAATTTTTCAACCTCCGAAAACATAACGGAAAACAAGTATACCTTCCTTTTCGAAATACTCATTTCAAATACGTCGTCCCCCCTTCATTACGAAAAAACCTTCTATGCCAAGAACACATGCTAAACTAATCCTAATTGCTCTATTCACGCACAACGCTTCTTCTAGCCAGTCATTCAATTTTTTCACTGGGACAAATATTTCCAATAGAAATTTTTAGCAAATAATTTTAAATACTTACAAAAATTGTATCTAAAATCTAAAATTTTCAATTATTGTGACTACTAAACTAAATTACGAATTCGTGTGAAAATGCATTATTTAAAATCATCGTAATACTAAAAATACAATTATTTGGATGTAAACAAAATATATATTTCAAGAATTTATAATTTTCGCTCAAAATAAATTATTGACTTATTGTTTTCAGTTTTATTTTGTTTTCTGCAGGTGAATTTACCTATGTCAAAATAAACAAATGTTAGTTGATTCAAGATTGTTTTGAATTTTTAAAACAACTGAATGAATCATAGATTTTCATTGGTTGTTTTCTGACGGAAAAAAACGAAACGGAATTTCTAAATTTTAATTTTTCCTAAAAACGGAATTTTTTTTAATTTCGAAAAAGTAAAACCAGAAAAATTACAGTATTTTTAAAAAGGTGCATTATAATGGTTATTAAGAATAAATAACAAAATTCATGATAAAAAAGCGAAAAAATGGACCTTTCTCCACAGCTCCAGTTGGACACCTCCTAACCGGCTGCTGAAGCAATTCTTCCAACTGGCTCTTGGGCGGTGGTGGTGCCGCCGACGCTGCCACTACTACAGCAGCCGGCTGCGGGCAAGCTTGATCGAGTGTTGGCTGTTTTCCAACCGCATCTCTGTCTACTCCATCTCCTCTGCTGATGATTCCTTCGTTCAGCCCGCCTCTATTCCCTTTCTATAACTTTCACCATTTTCTCCTCTCAAATTCTCTCTATATCGAAACTCACTATTACCTCTACGCTTTGCCACTTTTCTGCGTCTCTCATTTCCTTTCCATTTCCAGTTTCAATATCATTCTCCAGCTCGTTGTTGTTGTCGTCGTTGTCGCCTCCAGCATTCATCGCCACTTTCGTCGTCGTCGTCTCTTTTCCATCATTCACATCATCATTACCATCATCACCGCCATCCTCTTTTTTCCTTCGATTCTTCTGCTCCATGCTTGATGCTGTTGTCGCTGCTTTTCCCGTCGCTGTCGCTGTCGTCGTTGTCGTTTCCACATCCTACAATTTTTTCTCTACTTTACGTCTTATATACACGCATGCACATAAATATATATATATATATATATATACACACGTATATGTATATACACATGGATACTCAATAAATAAGAAAGGCAGTATTTCTACATGATTGAAGGGGAAAATTAAAAATTTACAGAAGTTGAAACAAAAACAAAAAATCTAATCTCTTCGGGAAATTTTTTGAGGGGTCGTGAAAACAAGGAAATTGTGAATTAATAAAATTCGGGAACAAATTTTGAGAATAGCAAAGAAATGGATAATATCGACTATAGAGAATAAAGAGAAAGAACTTCACTAAGTCTCTCAATTACAAAAATTTTTTCGTCTACTGTTTATTGGGTCTCGACGCGAATAATATCGTTTTGAAACACGAATGGTTCAGTTGCTGCATACTTGAAAGAAATATGTTATAAAGACCTGATTATATACCACTATTTAGCTTTTCTGATACAGAAAATAACGAATAATAACTTAATTTTTAGTTAAAGGCACGAAATACCGTAAAAATTGGTTCTTTATTGATTTTTTCACATTATACATACTATCAAAACTAAATACTTTCGAGTAAATACTTTTCGAAAGATTTCCAGAGCGTCAAAAAATAATTTTAATGATCGTATAGATTTCTATGACAAAAAGTTATTCAAGCTTACGAAAATTCTCAAAAATATTTTGAAATCAAAAAATGCAAAGAATCGGACATTTTCATCAGAACTGAAACGATCAAATATCGTTTTTTTTAAATATGATCGAGTTTTCAAGTAAACTTATAGAAAAAAGAGAAAAATTCTAAAAATTAATCTGAACTCGACGCTTTTTGAAAAGTAATCAAATCGAAAAAATTTAGATTAATCTAGATTTTAAAGTTTAATTGAAATGTTATTCATTATTTTTCATTAAAAAAAATTTGTTTTGAAGAAAGTCTGTTTCAAAAATGCGATTTTTAACAACCAGAACCACCAAAAACGAAAATGTGCTCTATTGAAATTACAGTTTCAAAGGAACACCATTTGCAAAATTTATACATTTTTAAAGTTTGTTTTTTACGTACTTCTTAATCTCATTCTCCAATTTTAAGTAAATTCAAAATTCAAAAACTATCTCAAAAAGTTTTAGAAATTTTTCTGAATTCCGAAAAATAAGATTATTAGAAACAACACTGAAAATCAATATTTCTCCTTTACCAGAAACATGAAAAAATAACATTAAAGCAAAAAGATTTTTCGTATTCTCAACGACAAAACGAAAAATAAAAGAAAAAGAAGGAGAAGACGAAAAAAAAAGAATGAAAAACCAATACGAAAAATAAAAATGGTGAGCTCTTTTTCCTTTCCTCAACGGCAGTTCGTGGGAAATTTAAACATTTTTTTTTCTCGCATTACTTTCATTTTTACCTCTAGAAAATGTTTTGAACAAAAATGAAAAAGAAGGATGTACCTCATCAATGTCCAAAAATTGGCTTGGGAATTCGAAATCGGTCGTGTATGGCGGTGGTTGTTGAGCAACTGCAAAAAAAGATGATTTAGAGAATTGATATTTAATCTCTCAATTTCAAAAGTTAAAAACTTTTGTCATTAATTTTAAAGAAGTATGTTTCATTCTTATATTTATCAGTTTCTTTTTCTTTTCCTTTAAAATTCCTATTTTTATTATTAACAAAACAAATTCATCGTTTCAAAGTTCCCACAAAAAATTTCCATAAATGCTAATCGTTGAATTTCAAACCAATGAATCATGCACAAAGTATACATCTTTCTAATGCTACACTACTGAACGCTTTTCGTCGTTCAAAGTCTGTCATGCTCCTAATTTGCATAATAAAATATTGGTGCCATTTCGAATGGAGTTCGGTTTCAGCTTCAGAGGGTTTTCAAAATATTCAAAACTTACGTTGATAACCCTTTTTCAGTATTTCGGCTTTTGGCGTTCGCAACCCGATATTTCTGTAAAATAAAAACCTGCATCAATTGAAAATCACTTTTTTAAAACCCAATATCAGCCTCGGACCCATCACTGAATGCCGTAACAACACCGTTACTCAAATTACTGTTCACTTGAGCCATGTAAGCGATTTGCATCTGCGTTTGTTCGTTTAAAATTCGAATTCTTTCATTTTGCACAAACATCGAAGTTGTTCCAGTTGATTTTCGCGGATTTTTCGGCACCCTCTTGGGAACGGCTTGAGCGATCGACTTGTCCGATGATGTGTGGTCTAGAATAGAAACCCTTGTATAATTTTCATTAAAAATGAATATGGGTACCATTTTTAGATTCGACTTTTGCTTGTTTCAGCGGAGGTGGCGGAACTGAAAAATTTTAGAGCTATGGAATCAAAATCATATTTTCGTGTTAAAAACTGCCAAAACACTATTTACCAAAAACTTCTTGTAATTTCTCCGGCGGTTCTTTCACTGTTTCCAATTGTTGAAACTCGGGTGTCACAAAAACTCTCCCAGATGTTTGTTTCTCCTCTTCCTGCCGTTTGATATTATGTTTCAAATCGTGCTGATTTTCAGTTGTGCTGAAAATTTCGTGAATACACATTCTTTGATGAAATTTACCTCTCCTCTCTAACTTCCATCTCCACTGTCGCAGTGAATTTCGAATCAACTGTGTAGTCACTATAAGTGCTTCAATTTTTTGAAAAAATTTGAGTTTTGCGCTCACTCTTCATCCAAAACCCAATTATCATGAAGAATTGTTGATAGATCCATGATGGTGGCCGTTTATGACTTTAAATGTAAGGACAAAAGAAGCTACAATCTTAGCGTATGACACGATTTTTCAACGTGACCTTGAAATCTGTTAATTTTTGAAAATTTTGCAAAAAACGGCAAAGTACAGAAAAAAGACAACGATACTACGGAATTACGGACCACACACGATGCGACTAATGTTTAGTGGGTGGTCCACGCACAATTTATTTTTAAATTTTGTTTTGTCGGTTGGCTAATTAATGGACCTATTCAGTTTGAAAAAAAAATACAAAAAATGTCGAGAAATTCAATGCAGAAATTGCAGAGAAATGTCGAGAAATGCAGTGAAATTTCAATTTCTCTGCATTTTTTGAACTGGTTTTCTTCAAGACCCAAACGGTTTAATCTGTGTCCCTTTAAACAATTTTATGAAAAATGGTTGTTTTTGTGCCTATGGTTGTGGAAATTTTACCAAAAAATTAGTAGTGAGTCCCAATGGCCCTTAGACGCCCAACATATCTGATTTAGACCGAAAAAGACTGTCTCGGTCGAAAAAAATGGCATGCCGAGAAATGCAGAGAAATTGCAATTTCTCTGCATTTCTCGACATTTCTCTGCAATTTCTGCATTGAATTTCTCGACATTTTTTGTATTTTTTTTTTGGACCTATTCAGTTTGAAAAAAAAATACAAAAAATGTCGAGAAATTCAATGCAGAAATTGCAGAGAAATGTCGAGAAATGCAGAGAAATAGCAATTTCTCTGCATTTCTCGACATGTCTTTTTTTCGACCCAGACGGTCTTTTTGGGTCTAAATCAGATATTTTGGGCATCTAAGGGCCATTGGGACTCACTACTGAATTTTTGGTAAAATTTCCACAATCATAGACACGAAAACAAACATTTTCCATAAAATTGTTTAAAGGGACACAGATTAAATCGTTTGGGTCTTGAAGAAAACCAGTTCAAACAATGCGGAGAAATAGAAATTTCTCTGCATTTCTCGGCATTTCTCTGCAATTTCTGCATTGAATTTCTCGACATTTTTTGTATTTTTTTTTCAAACTGAATAGGTCCATTTCAAACTGAATAGGTCCATAAATAATGTAAATTGGGCTAGACCTCATAGAAAAACTTCAAAAATGTTTTAAAACAACAAACCTTCATTACAATTCCTATTTGTTTAATATTCGCGATTTTTTGCATTTTTAAATTGTCAAATGAGTTATTTACGAAAATCATGTGCACAATTTTCTTGACTGAACAAAAAAAATTTATTAAAAAAAAACAATTATTATAGAATTTCCGTCGATTTAGCCTGAATCCGCTGAGCATTGGAAGTTGTTTGCAAGCCTGGAAAAATTGTAGTTTTTACAAAAATCGGAAAGTTATGTTGTTCACTATCCAAAACGGAAAGTGTGCATATCTAATATGATATAATTTTCAATGTCATTGTAATTATTTAAGAATGACAAGTTAAATTTTTTAAATTACAGTTTCGATATAGCGCAGTTCCTTCCAAGATGAAGGGTGAGCTCCACGGTCGCGCGACAAGTTTTATAATGAAGGAAATATAGGTAAATGAATTTTTCTTTCATATACCGCTCATTGCGTCCGTGGAGCCACCTGTTAAACGAAAAAAATTTACACAGATTCTCCAGTTGTTGGATAATAGTAGTAATCTCCATCTAAACATCCCAACGTCACCGTACTTAAGACGTAATCTTCCGGATTGAGCTGTAATTATTGGTTTTCTCAAAATTCTAGTTAAAAAACAGTTCTTACCACTACATAGAGAGGGTCATCAGCGGCATCAGCACAGACAAGAGTCAAGTTGCCAGTAGAAGATCTAAGAAAATTAAAAATTGTTAATGGCTTAAAAGTACTCCAAGACTCACGTGGTATAGCTTCCTTTCAAATTTGTATCATTTGTGGGATTTACATACGGGACAGCAGAGGAATAATTGGAAGAACACGTGACTGTAGGAGTAGTTCCAGAAGTAGCTGCACAACCAGAAGAAAAATCGAAGGAAATAATACAACAGAAAATAAGGAAAATATAAGAGCGGATCATTTTGATCTCAAGAAGAGTGTTGTCTTGAAACGATCAAATGATCTTATCCTCAACTGGCCCAACCCTCCTTTTATATATTTATTTCTTATTGGTTTCGAGACACAATCAAATCACTTTCTTCTTCTTTGTAATTAGGTGATTGTAAGATGAACTTTTTTTTTCTAGTGAAGCATTTGATTGAATTGGAAATTCTTTTTTCCCTCCTCACAAATCCTCATTTTTTTCGGGATCGCTGTCGTTCTCATGAGAATTATGGCTTTAAACGATTAAAAATGAATGTGATGTGATAAAGAAAAAATTGTCCTCACTTCAGGAGAACTGTCGATTTTCGTTTTTTGAAAAAGAAGATGGCATTGTTTGAAATTTATAATGATTATGCGTTATGTAATTGAAGGTTTAGCTTCAAATGCGGATTGTAGCTATTGTCAAAACTTCAAACATTCAAAAAGAGATTTAATTTCTGCAAAAACTGAGAAATAACAAAAAATTAGTTGTACATTCCCTTTAAACATTCTAAAATGATAAATTGAAACGAAAATGCATATAAAAACTTAGAAATCTGAAAAAAATTAAATTCATGTGTCAAAATTTCTCTCATTGAAGCTTTTTTTTAAATTTCTCTCATTGGGATTTTAAATTTCTCATTTTTCCAACCTTTTCTTTAGAACTTTAAAGACAGTATACCACTTATTTAACACTGCGTTTTATTGCAAAAGTAGTAACAATATTGTACTATTGCAAGCAGAGTAATAAGGTGTAAAATAAAAATTTGCTTTAAAAAATCAGAGTGTGACTAAATTTTTAAATATAAACTTTGTTTATGAAATTATTTTTATACATGTATCAATTGACCGAAGCTTTTGCCCGAGGCATTTGTCTGGAATAATTACTTCATAAGAGCAAGAAAACTTAAAAGTGGACTTTATTGAGCCAATAGCTCTTAATGCTACGAAAATAGGCCTCCTACTCACTGAAAATCTGGCTTTAAAAATTTCGACAAGTAATTATTCCAGACAATTGCTCTCGAGCAAAAGCTTAAATTAATACATGTATAAAAATAATTTCAAAAACAAAGTTAATATTAAAAATTTTTGTCATACTCTGATTTTTTGAAGAAAATTTGTATCTAGTTGAGATGCTCTGTAGCACAATAGGTTCCCCAATAAAATTCTTTATATTTTTGATACTAAACAAGAAAAAAGCTTAAATTCAAGAATTCAGCTAGAATAAATCATCAGGAGGATTAGAACACCAAAGTTCGAACCCAAATCTAGGATAGTTTGTTTTTCTTGTTTTTTTCGTCATCCGTTTTATTAGAACAGTCGCTTACCTAGCTTAATTGCATTCCTTGTTCCACATAAAAATAATTATGCATAATCCCGTGGAAAAACCCATTTCAATAGCTTCGAAGTATCAATAAACGTCTCAAAATACAAATTATTCAAACTGAAACCAAAATTTCATGTGATAGTAATAACTTTCAGACACTTTTGAACGTAATTGAAATGTCAAAAACTGTCAATTCATGTTTTTTTTTTCTATTTCATTTTCATACTGATAAGCCAGCCTCAAAAAACGTTTTGTTGTTTTTTTTGTTTATATTTCTAGAATTGTTATTGATTTCTAGGATTATTTCGAAACTGATGGATAGCTCTAATTATCAAGAATTGGATCGGAATAGTTCAGATATTCAGGTTATTTTTTAGAAATTTTTGTAGAAATTTTGTCGGTCGCAACGCGGTCGTACGCTCCGCATGATATCAAGACATGAAAACGATTATCAAATGTTTTAGAGAGATTCGCATAGTTTGATGCAAGCACAAATCGCTAGAAACAACGATTGGATCGAAAAAATGTCGCCAGTTATAAAATACAAGGTAATTTTATTAAAGATATGATATTACTTCGTTTCTTAATATTGGTTTTCAACAGTCTTAATAACATTTTAATAATGTTGGGCGTTTTATACTCATTTTCATTTTCACTGGCATTAAAGGAAGGCTTTACGGAGCTGATGAATGCATTTGGGATGAAAATAGACATCATTCTCATTACAAATCAGTTCTTAAAATTTTCTAAAACCACATGGAAGCCGAGAAAACACGCTTCAAAATAATGGCCTAGAAAAAGGGGCCACCGGCGAAACTAGTCCGCAGGCAAGAAAAATCCTTTAAAAAAATGAAAAACGTAAATTAAAATGAAAAAAAAAATCATTCTGCATAATTATTTATTTACAAAATACGAAAAAATCTCATAGGAAAAAGTTCGGCCAGGTTTCTAGGCCATTTTCTAGGTCATTGTTTGGAGGCACGCTTTCTCGGCTTCTAGGTGGTTTTAGAAAATTTTAAAAACAGATTTGGAGTGGGAATGAAGTCTATTTTCATTTAAGGTACATTTATTATCTGCGTGAAGTTACCCCTTTAAAGGCAGCTTGTCAGTTAACACGATCCAAATACTAGGCAAAAAATCAAAATTCGAATGGAAGCTCAGGTGGTCCAAAGAACAATACCAATATGTAGCTAAATTCAAATAATTGTGTTTCGCGCCAAATTTCGACCGCGTTGCACGGACACCGACCGCGTCGCACGGACACGCGCGCATTCAAATTTTTATTTTTTCAACTTTGGACCGCTGCTATGACGCGTGTGCTTATCGGTGTGATTTCGCATAAATTGCATTATACTAATGAGAGAACGCTCTAATTTTTGAAACTAAGAACAGGTAGGGTCAAATTAACTGAACAAAACTTTGTTGAGGCTACTTACTGTAAACATTGCAACTTCAATGTCCGCGTCAACTCAAAGATTCTTGATCATTCGTTTTTAGGGCTGCCCAGCCGCACTGGCGCTCCGCACGCACGCACGCGGCTGAGCAACCCTCAAAACACAACGATCAAGAACATTTTATTTGACAATAGTAGTTTAACCCGGAGCATTGCGTGCTCTATCGAACACATTTTCTTTTTGACGTTTTCCAGTGGCCGCACGTATTGGAAATAATATTTTTGATCCATGCATTCATTCGTTGTATCTGTTGGACAACTTTGAAAAACATTTTTTTTCGTACATGCACCGGAACAAGCCAAAAGGGAGTGTGTTCGGTAGAGCGCGTTATCCAGGTTTGTTGTATGCTGTAGTCCTGAAAAAAATCTTGTCCGCATTTTTTTCACATTTTCTTACATATCAAACGTTGTGTTACAAAAGTGAAATAGTAATAATGGTACTGTTTTAAACAGATTCCTGTATTTAAAAATAGTTCAATTTTTCTTCATATATTTCGAAAAACACCGAATCTGAAAAATCATCGCAACCGACATTTCCAGATTCAGGAATATGTGCGAAAACAGCGAGCGAAAAAACAACAGCGTCGGAAGTTTTCAATCGCCTGCGGTCTGCCAACGAAACATCCTCAACAGTCAACTTCGAAGCGACCAGAAAAGCGAAATAGAAGAGTATATTCAGAAAGATCCCAGCTGGCAATGGGGCCACCAACACGTGTTGTAGAACAGCAGAAAGTTGGAAATATTGATACGAGAAGAAAATCTGCTCCATCGGAACGTCGTGAGCAACAACATCAACAAATTGAGCGTCCCCAGCATCATCAACTAAATCAAGGACAAGGGCATTCGGGTCAACAATTGGTCGATATTTCGGACTTGGATAACTTGGAATAATGCAAATATTATTTTCGAAAACATAATAATTATTTTTTTATTAAAGTATATTCTTGAAAAATGTTTTTGTTATAATCCATTACCAACTTTTAAACCAAATTTATTCAATGTTTTCCTCCTCTTGATCCTCTATGTGGTCTGCTCTTCCACAAATCAAAAAGCTCCTCCTTCACACCTTCAGTTAATTCAGCAAAAATTTCGTTCTTCTCCTTATTCAATGTTTCCAATCTTTCGTGTGCTTTTTTAGCGGCGGCAGAGAGCTTGGATTCCTGAAACAAGTCTTTAAAGTGAGGGTCTCAGTTATTGAAATTACAATGAAATTCCAATGCTCGGCAACATTAAAATCGAAACAACTAGAGCTTTTATATTTTATGATATAATTTTTGAAGCTTATTTTAATTAAAGTTGAAATTTGAAAGTATAAAAAGATTGTTTTCGAAAGAAAAATTAGCAATAAAATGAATGTGGATATTGTGAACTCAAATATTCTCGATCATTGCGCTTCGAGGGCTGCTCAACCTCACAGCCGCTCCGCACGCACGCGACGCGGTGGCCTACACTGGAAAACTTGAAAATTCTTTTTCCTGCGAATTTTCCAGTGTGAATTTTTCAGCACATCCTTCGGAAATCCGGCGGTTGAAGGTCGAACAGCTCTCAAAACGTGATAATCAAGAATATTTGAGTTTACAACACTTTTAAAACAATTGCGCACCCTTCTAATTAGCGGATTTCATTTTACTAATTCATGAAAGAAACTGAAACTTAAAAAGTCACCTTATCCTTATATTCCTGTTCCTCCTTCTCTCTTTTCTCCTTATATTCTTTGAACTTCTTCAAATTACCCCCAGTCAACTCCTTCTCCGCCAATGCATCGAGCTTCGCCGGCTTATCAGCCCATTTAATGCTCTTATCCTTGAAAATTGCTTCAAACTTAACAAGTGTCTCATTTGAAACTCCTTTCAAGTATGGAAGTGATGGTCTTTTGTGCAAATTCTTTCTCACATCCTTCGGCAATCCATCAATCAATTCTCTGGTCAATCCTTGTTCCTCGTAACATTTGTCTCCCTCCTTATAATCCTTCCAAATATCGTTCAATTTCTCTTGAGCATCGGCTGGAAGCTCTTCCAAGAATGGTGGAAGTCCACACGGTGGGGAACGCTAAAAAATCCAATTTTAATAATATGGGAATATTCACAACAAATTCCAACTTACTCTTCTGCCTCCTCCTGATTTTCCTTCTACAAAAACCACCGCCAACACTAGCAAAATAGCCAAAAATCTTGCCATTTTCAAGTCGAATGTTTTTAAAAACAAAATCAACTTCCTTTTATAGTCTGAACTCGTGTGGCCTTGTGCTTATTTCATTCTTATTCCATCGTGGCCTTCTACCCATTTTTTTGTTGTGAATTGGTCATGATCTTATCATTGTTATTTTATTTTATTCTTCGTGCTACAATGTTTTTCTTTCTTTTTTTGTTGAACATCCACTCTTCTTTCATTAAAACTTATCGTGACTCACTTTCATTATCTTGATGCCTTTCGGCGAATTGAATCAGCTTTTCGATTAAGATATGATTTCATGATTTCTTTGGTAATGATCTATGGTAAGGAAAATGTGATTGCATTTTCACTTCCGGGTGATGTTAGTAATTGGTATATCCCAGAAATGCTAGCGATTTTCCGATATCTTGAAGAAGTTGATACTTTATGTACCGATGTCCTTGATTCTTACATTTAAATGTTTGCATTTTTCCGATTTCGGAATGATGGAAGGAATTAAATTTCCTGCACCCTTACTTTTCTAATGATAGGTTCACCTCAAAAGCATAATGATAGGTTCACCTCAAAAAATCATGAAAGTCTACCAAAACAAATTTTTAGTAAAAACTTTCAGGGCTTCAAAGGACCTTCTGGGATTACTTCTAGATGGTCCTAACGCGAAAATCATATTGCACTGTGCAATTCGGAAAAATGCTGTTTTCTTGTTTTTGCGATTAATCCAATCAGCAAAATGATAGGTTCACCTTCATTTTTTTCTGGTTTTTTAAAGCCTTCTAATTTTTACCAATTTTTTCTGTTCTTAAATGAATTTTTGAAGAAATGGGACAAAATCACTTTCCGATTACGAAAAAGGTAGAATTCGTGAGAAATTGGACCAAGGCTTGTCAAATCGTCAGAGCATTAGTTCCCATTATAGACTCTGGTTGTGCTCTATTTTGGAAGAAAGATCGTTTCTGAAAAATTCAACATTTTCAAATTTTTGAGAAATTTAGGGGTGAACCTATCATTATGCGGACTATTTTCTAAAAAATAAAAAATTTTATCTAAAAAAATATGAAGTATGAATTAGCGGAATCAAATCGGCCCTTAAGAACTTAAAAATAGGAGTTTTAAAGGAATTCAGAATTTTTTTGAGTACCACTTCTCCTTTGTTTTCAGTAAAATTTGATCGTTTTATCTAACCCATCATCTGTAATGACACATCCTTTCCCATCCGATAGGATATAGTTTGATCAAGGTCGAAACTGATTCAATTCTCTTCCTTTCAAAATAATTCAAAATCCTCAAAAACCAAACTTCGTCAATTTTTGCCATGCGTTATCAAACTACATCTTATTTTCTTTATAATCAAAAAAATATATGGAAAAAAGTTTTTCACGAAACATTGATAAATCCATTCTACAATAAAATTCTTGAACGCTTCCCCATCATATCCAAAAATATCCGAAATTTCGAAATTCCTCGTCTAGAGCTCAATGTTGGAAGATTCCTTGATTTTCAAGGATTTCTGAAAAATCGCTTTATCAAAAATTGTTCTTTTTTCTATTTACCTCGAGGAATTTTTGAAATAGATCAACACCAAACGCACAATACAGTTGAGCTTTAAAATCCGGAGATTTTGTTAATTATAGCAAATTGACAATCGATTTCGAGACCAACGATAACTTCAAACTAAATAAAATTGCTGAAAGTAATAAAATATCAAACTTCTTACATTTTCTAACTTGAAATATTCATCCAAAAGTGGTCTTTTGACCTGATGGCCATCAAATGTGGGATGTTGGAGATGCTCGATCGTACCTCGTAGATTTTTTGGTAAAGATGTTATCATTTTTAGGGGATTGAAAGTTAATTTGAAAGAGTCTATGAGTTTGGAAACGTTATCGAAGTTCTGGAACTTCAATTTTGCTAAAAATTTAATTCTTATATTGGGATTTTCAAAAAATTATATCACGTTATATGTTTTCGGTGATACGATGCCTTTAAAGGCAGCTGGTCAGTTAACACGATCCAAATTCCAAGGCAAAAAATCAAAATTCGAATGGGAGCTCAGGTGGTCCAAAGAATAATAGCAATATGTAGCCACATTCAAATAATTGTGTTTCGCGCCAATTCCGACCGCGTTGCACGATCCACGACCGCGTCGCACGACCCGGCGCGCATTCAAATTTTTATTTTTGCAACTTCGGACGGCTGCTATGACGCGTGTATTTATCGGTGTGATTTCTCATAAATTGCATTGTACTAATGAGAGAACGCTCTAATTTTTGAAATTGAAATCTGGTAGGGTAAAATTAACTGATCCGATGTCTTTAAGGATGAAAAAATCCCCACCCCATACACATTTAAATTAAGTTATTTTTGTCTTGCGAAACAATAAATTACTCGCGAGGGTATCAGTTGTATTAATCACGTTGCTCAGCTGAATAAATGATATATACATAATTCTAAAAATACATTATTTTTAGATTCTTATCGAGTCGGATGTGATGTGAGCTTCATGAAAAAAAACATGATGCCCAAATAAGGAACACCCTCTCTCTCGTTTTCTTGATCTCTTCATGTCCCATTCCCCAAACAAACCCCCTATCGAAATAGAAAAAACGGTGTTGATAGAACGAAAGTCGAAGATAACACAGAGAAGAAAAGACAAATCGTGCCCAGTGAAGAAAATGGAATGGTGTTGATGTTTATGACGAGAGGCAATATATAGCGGCCAGGAGTGACCCAATGGTAGGGCATTCCAAAAAATGACCAGATCTAATATTGTTTTCGGAGCTGCGGCGGCTCTTCTCGCTTTTGTTGCTGGTCTTGAAGCGAAACCATTTGGACATCATGGTTTTAGAGTGAGTTTTAGAAAAAACACCTTTTTTTTAAATCATATCTAAATTTTCAGCATGGACCACCACCATGTGGACTTCCACCATTCTTGGAAGAACTTCCAGCCGATGCTCAAAACAAATTGAACGAAATCTGGAAGGATTACAAGGAGGGAGACAAATGCTACGAGGAACAAGGATTGACCAGAGAAATCCTCGATACATTGCCAAAGGATGTGAAGAAGAACTTGCACAAAAGACCACCACTTCCACCATTCCTTAGAGGACTTCCAAAGGAAACTTTGGCCAAATTCGAGGTTATTTTGAAGGATAAATCCATTCCATTCCCAGAGAAGAAGGATAAGATTGACTCATTGGCTGAACAATTGTTGACTGGTGATTATTTGAAGAAATTCAAGGAGTTCAAGGCAAAGAAAGATAAGGAAGAGCAAGAATACAAGGAGAAGGTAAATAATTCACTAGATTCAAGGGAGAAATCCACATTATTGTTTTTAGGAAGCCGCGTTGACTCCAGCTGCTCGTGAAGCCTACGAAAAATTGGAAGAATTGAGCAAGCAAAAATCCGAAATTTTGGATAATTTGTCGGAAGATGTTCGTTTCGAGATTTTCGATTTGTGGAAGAGCAAACCACACAGAGGACCACGTGGAGGACCAAGACATCATTAAGTGATTGGATGGCATGACACATTGAAAATGTAAATATTCGCATTATATAACTCCAAAAATCAATAATTTATTGGCTTTATTTGTGACATTTTTTTAAAGGATATAAAGAATTTTATTTATATTTTCTATTTTTTTTTTAAATTTTCAGAAGCAGCTGGAAATTTTTATAATTCTAAGAATTTTTAAACAGATTCTCTAAACTGTAAAGCATTTTCAAACACTTAATCAAGCCAAAAATATGTTTTCTTAAAATACATAAAACACGTCGTTTCATTTCTACAGTACCTTTGAAATTATGAAAAAAATTGAATAAAATTTTAATTGCTTTCGATTTTTACTAGATTAAAAAAAAATGGTTTTGAATCAAACTTTATATGTTATTATTCAGTGGGAGCTTGAAAATGTATCTTTCGAGCTGGAAAATGTATATTTTTTTTGTAAAATTTAAATTTTTAAATTTATTAAAATAAGTTGTTGAAAAATAACAGATCACAATTTTTTGATTTTTTTTGTTGAAAGAAGAGTGGGTCAAAAAGAGTCGATTTAATTAGAAATCACGGATAATTCAGAAAAACTTTCAATTTTCATCGAAAACTTGGAATTTTATTGTTTAACACTGCGCCTCAAAATGATAGGGAACACTTGAAAAATACGTTTTCCAGCATTTCTGTGATTTTTGGAGAATAGAATCAGCACCTCAAAAAACATATCAGGCCAAATTGTTATGAATCTTCATGTATGTTCAGAGCTCTAACAGCCTTCGGATTCAAATGGGAGCAGAGGTGGTCCAAAGAACAATACCAATATGTAGCTACATTCAAATAATTGTGTTTCGCGCCAATTCCGACCGCGTTGCACGATCCACGACCGCGTCGCACGGACACGCGCGTATTCAAATTTAGATTTTTTCAACTCTGGACCGCTGCTGTGACGCCTGTATTCATCTATATGCTTTAGAATCAATTGCATTGTACTAATGAGAGAAAGCTCTAATTTTTGAAATTGAAATCTGGTAGTATCAAATTAACTGACCCACTGTCTTTAAGCCCAGTTTTCGTTGGTGGGCACCATGAAATATTGGTGAAAGAATGATGGGGGATAGATAAAATGTGTATTCATCAATATTCACATAAATATTCACATTTTGTTCAGAGAAACATGGCGATGATTTTTTCCAAAAAAGAATCACAGAAAATCTTGCAGTGTATTCGAGAAAAAATAAATTTACACTCTTCTAAAAAACACCATTTTTTTGTTTATTTTTCTAAAAATTTTGAGCATTAATTATTCCTGAATTATGTACTTATTTCCATTAAATTGTACTTTTTCTAAATACCTTGTCAATCATTTCAATAGTACAAAAGTACAAATACTTCGTGACCACAACGGCCCCCAGAAAAAAACCATCCCCTAGCTGAAAAAAATCGCCATATTTATTTACTAATAAATATTTGCTCTTCTGCTCGATTATCATATTTTGTTGTTATTTTGGCTGTGCAACGTTCATTCTTCTTTCCAAAGTGCTCTTTTTCCAGAGTGCTCTTTTTTTCCTGGGTGGTCAATAAATATTTGCTCAACAACAAAAAAAAACCAAAACACTTATGTGTTTCTTCTTGAAAAAAACGTTGATGTCATCTTTTAAAGATCAAAAAATAAGACGGGTTCTTTGATTCTCAATAAATCAAGGTCGGACGGAAATTTGACAAACTGGGGGGAACATCAGTTTCAAATACAATAGACCGTGAACATGTTATCTTTTGTTGACTTTTAGATAATATTACAAACTTTTTTTTGTTTAAAAAAAAAAGAGATAAAAACAGTAATTCGCTTCCAAAAAGAAGAATCTAATACCAGTTAAAATACAGAAGAAATTGGGGTGCAAAAATGGTTATAATTTGGATACAGGAAGATCACAACTTTGTATATTTTCAAGCGTGGCGACACGGGAACGCATCTGAAAAAAGGTGAATTAAGGTATTGTCAACCCAAATACTCGTGTTCATTGCGTTTCAACATCGCAGACGCTCCGCACGCACGCACGCGGCTGCCGACACTCGACACACTGGAAAATTCACGGGAAAATGAATTTTTAAAATTTTCCAGTGTATTGAGTGTTGGCAGCCGCGTGCGTGCGTGAGTGCGGAGCGTCTGCGACGTTGAGCAGCCCTAAAAACGCAATGAACACGAGTATTTGAGTTGACAATAAAATGTATGAATAAAGCTTTAAAAACCTTAGAAGCTGAGCGGGAGCACCCGAAATGTCAAAAATTAAAGCTAGAGCCTTTAAAAAAGCGGAAGAAAATCACGGAAGCTCCCGAAAACGGAAGCAACAGAAAATATGAAATTAAAATGAAACATATCTCTATTTATTTCTTCAAAATTGTATTCTGAACATTTTATTCTCAGAAGAAATTCAAAACAAGGTTCAGAACTTACCGTTCCAACGTCTTCTTTTGTCAACCGTGTCACTACGCTGCTACTTCGTCCGCTGGGGAATTTATCACAACCGAGTAAAGCTAAAGCTGCCCGTCGGAAACGGGTGTTGAACACACAGTAGATCATCATGTTTGAAGCACTGAAAATTATAAGTAACGTATTGCTTTATTGTCAACTCAAAGATTCTTGCGTTTTGAGGGCTATCAACCTCACAGACGCTCCGCTCGCACGCGACGCGGTGGCCGACACTCACAACACAGGAAGGGAAAATGATTTTTTAAATTTTCCAGTGTGTTGAGTGTCAGCCATCGCGTCGCGGGCGTGCGGAGCGTCTGCGAAGTTGAGTAGCTTTCAAAACGCAATGATCAAGAATGTTTGAGTTGACGATAGAGAAGAGGTGGCTATTTTAAAATATGATTTATAATGGTTTTCAGAAATTTCTCAACAAAACTTCAAAACACTAACCTATTCACACAAACCAACAAATTTGACAACGGTATCCGTTGGCGATAAAAGCTTTTCTCTGAAAACCGATCGACCAAATAATTGATTCCTGGTGGAATATTGCATGTTATGAATATCCCTGTCATTACGGTAGCCATTACAGTAACCCTAAAAACGTTCAATTACATAATAAATCCCGAGAGCTTTTATAATTCGTTTCACTTTCTCTCAGCATCCTCCCTTTTCGTTTTCGGTTTTCCCGAACTATGAACCATCGCTGCTTGCGCACGATAGGCTAGACGAACCTTCAAAGAATGAATAATTTTTGAATTTTGAATTTTTAAGAAAAACCTTATGAATAATAATTGAATTTAAAATCATGATAATTGTCCATGGAATTACTTGCATGAAAGCCACATAAAGATAGAATAAATAAAATTCGATGTAGAATTCACTTTTTCGAAGTTCAGTTGGCTCTACTTCGCCAATTTCATTTAGACGAACTTCGAAAAATGAAGGAAGTTTGAATATGGCACTGGAAAAATATATATTTTGGGAAGAATATGTTTAAATTTAACATTTTGTTTGAATTTTCATTAATTTTTCGTATAGTTATGCTCAATTGAAATATTGAAAATTGTAGTTGTCTGGAAAAATTTAAAAAAAAACTCAATTTTGGACCAAATTCAAAAGTTTTGATATCATTGGATAGGAAATTTTTAGTCTATGTTAATAAAATTTTAAATTTTGAATTTTCATTAATTTTTTGCATAGTTATGCTCAATTGAAATTTTGAGAATGCAATTATTTGGCACAATGCCAAAAATACTGGATTTTGATCCAATCGCAAAAATTTATATACTACTGGATAGGAAATTTTTAGTAGATATGAAATTGCAGAGTACTAATGAGAGAACGCTCTAATTTTTGAAACTAAGATGAGGTAGGGTCAAATTAACTGAACAGCTGTCTTTAAGTAAATTTTTATCTATCTAGATAGGTTTTGAAGATATCTTGGCGATATCCAATGTTATTTTTTTCAGAATCTCAAACCTTATCACCGTAATCCCAATCAAAAGCTTCGTTGTCTTCGATCTTGTCAACCAGACACGTTTCTTTATCGGAAAAGTAACAGCTATGAATCTGTCAACGGTAACTGCTACATTTGTCCAAACGGATCCTAAACCTGTTGTTAATATTCGCAAAAAAACGTCGATACTGACCAGTTTGAGCAATTAAAGAAATCGGAAAAACTGAGACTGTACAACGCCAGAAAAAATGGCAAACTAGACTGTTTTTCTGTTCGTCGCGGCTCAAGAATCTTGTACATTGATGCATTGATGGATAAATCATGATTGAAGCGGTAAGAAGGATAACATCGAAAAGAGAAAGACCACATAGGAGTACCTGAAATAACCTCATTTAGATTTCGAACAACTTTTTAGACCCAATCCCCCAATCTTTCTGTTCATCACTCAACATAAATGCAAATTTTCTACTCTCTGAATACTTTTCCTGATTATGCATTGAAAAAATTGTCATCTCTTTTTCAGCTCTCGTCAACGACGACGACGACGACGACCTCATTATAAATAAACGGGCGGTCCCGAACAAAAATTGCCCTTTTTTGTGAGATAATGAAGGATTATTGATGCATTTTTGTTCTAGGAAAGAAGGAGGTTACCTCTAGTGAACTTTGACGCAGTCTTGCGAATACAATGGATGAAAGTGTGGCGGCAACGATGCCTGGAAGGCAGACCTGAAAAATTGAACATCATTTGTTGATTAGTATCGATGGGGACAGTTTTTTCCTAGGAATTTAATTTGATGATAGTATGATAAAACCAAGTGTTTTCTATTGTGGTACAATGTCTTTAAGACTGATGGCTTGACACAATTTAAATAATCTCTGAAATGTTTTAATTTTGCTGTAATTTCTAGAAAATTTGCAAAGGCTCGATAACGTCTTCAGCCTTTTTTATTAAAGGGACGTTCCAAAAAGTTTAAAAAACGGGAAGCATTCTATATAATTTAGTGTTGTTCAGGTTCCCTTGATTGTTTTTCGACTTTGTATTTAAATTTAAAAAACAATTTATTGACAATAGAATTTTATAGCATCGTCAAGAATTTCTAAATGATCTGAAATTTAAAATAACACATGATTTCCAGGCCAATTTTTTTCATCATGAATTTTATATAAGCCCCATAAAACAGCCAATCCTAAATTTCGTTCGGAATTTTTAGATTTTTAAGAAGCGTGCTCAAAAGAAGGGTTCAAAACACATTTTGCTGGAATATTCATTGAATCAAAGATTGAATTGAAAATTAATAAAATCCTGTTAAAAGATTTGTTTTAATTGGCGCCTGGAATTCATCTTAAATATCCACTTTCGCCCAAAAGTTACATGTTTACGATTGTTTTAAATGCTTCAAAATCGCATCTGAATATGGGTTGCATTTCGTTATTCTTTTCCTTCCCAGAAAACAAAAAAAACTTCATTAAAGACTCGATATATACAAAAATATTATGCAACAAAAAAGGCCCCCTTTCCGCAATTATATGTTCTTCGCTCATAAACCCCTCGGGCTACTTTTCCTCCAGCACCCCTGATTTAATAGAAGCATGTTTTGAAGCCAAAGATTTTCTAATTAACAATTCTTTGAAAAGTATTCATTTCTTGAAATTTTCAACGCTACTATTATCAAAACATTCATTAAATTGCATGTTTACAGTTTGGCTTCTAATACATTTTTTAAAGGAACAATCGGGTAAATTTCTAGTATAAATGACCTCAAGATTATCATTTTCAGCAGACGATCCCCTAGGAATCTTCATATTGTTTTCAATCATCATTTAAAATTTGCACAGTACTGAAAATGTACTCGAGATACATAGACATTATGAATTGAAAATTTCCGAAAAGGATGTACATCCCCCACTTGACAAAATATTCTGATGATGACCTCATCACTCAAAAAAGAAAAGGATATGTTATGAAGGAACATAACTTTTTAAGTTATGCATAAAAATAGCGTCGAATATCGTGAAAATTGGAATCTACCAGATAATTAGTGTTTTTTCTTGCAAATTGCTCTAAAAATAAAATGACAGTTGGTCCACTCTAGGCTTGGTCGGAAAAAACTTTTCGGAAAATCGGAAATGAAATTTTCTTTCGGAAAATCGGATAAATTCGGAAAATTCGCTAATATCATGAAATTTTTTGTTTCTAATGCATATTCATTGATTACTTTTTTAAATAAAAATATGAATTAGTAGTACAGTGTAATTTCTCTTGGAAACATACATATTAAAATTTAAAACATCGGATAACCGATTCTTTCCTATTTTTTTTCTCGGACAATTTCGGGAACAAAATCGAAAATTCGGAATTTGCGTTTTCCGATTCCGACCAAGAATGGTCCACTCGGATTGTTTAGAAAACGTATGAATTGGAAAACAAGACTGAATAATTGATTCTGAGTCCTGCTTGGAGAATTGTTGAAAATTACTGAAAATTACTTAAAATCAAACTACAGGGTGCACTATTAAAGGCAGCAGATCAGTTAACACGATCCAAATTCAAGGCTAAAAATAAAAGTTCGAATGGGAGCCTAGAAGGCAAAGAAAACAATACCAATATGTTTCCACATTCAAATAATTGTGTTTCGCGCCAATTCCGACCGCGTTGCATGGAAACCGACCGCGTCGCGCGGACACGCTGAATCTTTGAACTTTGATCCTAACTGAACTGAACTTTGAACTTTGATCCTTAATTGTTTCTTTTCCGGCACTCAGTTGTGCAAATTATATGGACCTCTTCAGAAACTAAAAATGCTGCAAAAAATTGCAAGAAATGACAAGAAATTGGATTTTTTGCAGCAGATTTACGGGAAATATACGGTAATCGTTGAAAGACCATCAAAGGCTCTTAATCTTCGCTTCGAGACCCGGCATACATTTCACCCGTGTGCGTCCATAAATGCGGAAAATACGGTCAAGAGCCGTTTTTCATTGATGGTCTCGCAACGATTACCGTAGATTTCCCGTAAATCTGCTTTAACAAATTGAAATTTTTTGTCATTTCTTGCAATTTGTTGAAAGTTTCTGCATTTAATTTTTTGCATTTGTTTGCAGCATTTTTAGTTTCTGGATAGGTTCAATATATTTAAGAAAAAAAAATTTAATCAACAAATTCTCTTAATTTCAGATTGCCAATACCTCAGAAAAATTCCCCCTCAAAGTATCATAAAAAACTTGAACCACCGAAGAGCACACTCTTAACCTTATTAACTTTCATGAATTCCCTCTGCCAAAAAAAAACTTTCCCACTTTTTAATTAGTTCCTTTTTTTCCACATTCCACCACTGCTAATCGAATTTTTCGTTGTTGCTCCCTTTGTTTTTTCAAACTGTTAAATGAAAACGAATGTTATTTTTTTTTCGATTTTGCAGACCAGAATTGGAAATAAAGGAGAAGAAATTATAAAGAGACGTTCTGTTCTCTGTGATTTTGACGAAAATGAAAGGAAACCTTCGAACAAAGACAATAATAAAAGGATTTTTAAAAATCACATATTCGGAAAAGAAGCCGTTCAAAATAAATGCAAAAAAGAATAAATTGAGAAGGGAAAGCTCGGTTTTCAAGGTCGGAGAACGGGGGGAGCACCCGGTTTTGTTCTAAAAATTTGACCGTTCACAACTTTTCTCCTATTGTGAACTGTCAGACGATATATACATTGTTAGAAAGCTGTAATTATGCTCTACAAAATTAATGTTGAAAAAACGTTCAAAAATCAATTTTTGAGTACGAAACTGTTGAAAATAGTTGTCAGATCTTCACAGATAAATTTAAGCGTTTGTCCTTCGTTAATTAATTTGTGCCGCAAAATACTAGTTCATCTATAGGGTCCAAACCCATTATTTTGTTACGAGACCAATTCCAGTTTTGCAGACACATTTTTTAAGCCTCAATGTTCATCAGTTCAGAAATGTGGGCTATGAAACAAATCATTCCATACTACTTTTTGGTCACTCTGTAGTTTCTAATACTCAAAAAATCCCAATCTTCAACAAATATTTTGAGACACTTGTTCAAAATATTTTCGTTCAAAAACGTCACAAATATTTCAAAAAGACCTCCTACTACAATATGTATAACACTTTTATCCATTTCCTCTTTCATAACTATCCCCCCCCCCCCCCCCTCAAACTAGGCTAATAAACAAGCAACAAGCAACTTCTTGAAGGATACTCATATGTTTATCCCTGAAAATCAAATCCCTTATTTATGTCCATATATAGACATCTTTTTGCAACTCCTTTCTTTCCAGTCAACAGTTAATTGAAAAGGAGCTACCGAAAAGAGGAAAAATAAATATGAAGATGATGCAATGTCACTCATTTTGTTTTGTTTTATTTGGCATGTTCAGCAGTGAAATTCTTGTCTTTTTTCAGTAAATAAAAATCTTTGGGCTTTGGAAAGAAATAGACACACCAATTAGGAGATTGGATGCAAAAAATTTTAAAGTCCCTCTGAAAAAAAAAGATTGGTACTAGTACAATTAGGTTGAATGAAATCGTGAGTAAAAGACAAAAAATAAAGATTTAAAGATGTACGAGTTCAAACACCGGGAAGAAAAATTCACAAAATTAAAGGAGGACTTTACGGAGATAATGAATGCCTCTGGGATGAAAATAGACTACATACTCATTCCAAATCTGTTTTTTAAATTTTCTAAAACCACCTAGAAGCCGAGAAAACACGCCTCAAAGCAATGGTTAGGTAAAAGGGGCCGCCGGCGAAAACTAGTCCGCGGGCATGAAAAATCCTAAAAATATGAAAAAACAATATTTTAAGTTTAAAAAAACGTAAGAAGAACTAATATAAGCATTCTGCATAACTATTTATTAACGAAACAGGAAAAAAGCTCATAGGAAAAAGTTCTGGCATCTTTTTCTAGGCCATTGTTTTTAAGAGCGTTTTCTCGGCTTCTAGGTAGTTTTAGAAAATTTTAAAAACAGATTTGGAATGAGAATGAAGTCTATTTTCATTTAAGGTACATTTATTATCTCCATAAAGTCATCCTTTAAGTAAAATGTCGGAGTACTGATTAATTGGACCATTTGTATATAATAGATTTTTTTGCCAAAATTTGCATGTGAACTAAATAATGGCTGAACGATAATGATTTTTTGGGAAAAAAATAGATATAGAAAAAATATTTTTTGTTCAAAAAAAGATCAAATTTTAATTTTAAAAACAAGCACAAACAATAGAAAAATGCATTTTAGTCCAGTTGGATTCTTATAGTGTTGATTATTTTTGGCCTAGAAATCCAAATGCGGGGGACAACATTTCTTCGTGCCAAAATCCGAAATTAGTTCGAAATTTAGAAAGTACACTTCCGATTTCACTTCAAAAATTGTTACATCTGTGTCTCAAAATGACAGAAAACGACTATAAATTCTTTGCTCGTTTTCATTTTAGTCTAGTGCCCATTCATCCCTCGTTTTTTTTTTAAATATATAACACAAAGAAAAACTTCAACTAGAAATTTTCAAAATATGAAAAAAATTTTTAAAAACACTCAACATCTAAGAAAATTTTGAACTTTTCAAAATCATAAGCCATCTAGATGTGCGTGATTCGGCGTAATAGTGTAATAGACATCATCCGATAAATTTTGCTCATTTTAAGTCGCCATAATTTGAAATTAAAGGAAAAAACATAACACGGACTGAAATAAATCAAATGTGTTCTTCTTACCCTTATGAATCTTTAAACATGTTTTTAGATATATTTTTTCTAGAAAGCAACGCCAAAAAAATTTTGTAGTGAGTTCATCAAATATATCGCAATTTTTAGACGAACTTGAAATTAAAGACAGGGGGACACTTAGTTTTCTAAAGTATTTTTTACAACAGAAACAAAAATACAGATCCCAACGGGAGATGATAAATGTATTCATAAAAAGTACGAAAAATGTGTCCTTTACTTCCTGACGTTACTCGTCTAGTTTTCTAAATATAGCCTTCTATTCACTTCAAAAATGAAAATTATCATTGACTTGGTTTGTGCAACTGATATTTCGGCTCGCCATGTTTTTCTACTAGACTTTTATGAAGATTATAAAAGGCTTAGTTGTTCACTATCTTGACTGGTTTACCACCCCCCAACATAAATACACAAAGATCATCAAGACTAAATACTAGTTTTATTTAAGATATGATTAGAACAGTTCGAGCATGTAATGTTTCAGTTTTATTCAAAAATTATCATGTTTCCCCCTTCCTGCTCAAAGAACACCGCCAAATCAAGCAAAAACATTTTCAGAAGCAATGAATAAGATGCTATAAACAATTTTTCTGTCAGGCGGAAGCCTCAAATGAGGAGATGCGACTTAAAAGGACAATAAATGTTTCTTAAAATTGTCTCCTACAGAACAAATCATTTAAAAATGTGAGTATTCTATCTGAACAGACGAAAAAAACAATGGAACTCGCATTTTAGTTCCTTTTAAATTATTTGAATTTCAACCAAACAGGAAACAAATTTATTTTTGGATTTATAAGGAATACATTGAGATCAACTATTCCAATAACAAACGATTTAGGAGAAAAACAAAAAAGGGAAGTGAGAATGGTCAATCAAACATAAAAAAAGGAAAAACTTTAAAATTAAATTCAAAAACTAACCACTGGTATTAATATTAAATAGGTGATTCGTTCCACTTGATCATAACCAAACAAATCATCCCATTGAAAATTATTCTCGGGCGAATCACGTGGTTGAACCACCAGAAAATTGGTGGACATTGAGGAATTCATTTTGAATGGAACGGGAGAAAAATATTAGAAAAAAAATAGAAATATAAAAAACCCCAACCACCTCTTCCTTCTCCGACTCTCTTCCAAAAAGGGAATGTGCATAAGAGCACTCCTTCTCTGAAAAAGGGAATAGGAAATAGCAAAAAGGGGGCGGAGCTCATTCACAAAAAATGGGATGACAATATACAAAACAGATGGGTAGTTTTTAAAAATTTAAAGTAATATTCAACAGTGGACTTATCGAATGACAAATGCAACTCAATCTAGGATCACACGATTTTATACAACAAAAAGCATCACAAAATTTATGTTCCTACCAATAAGTAATAAGTAGTAAACGCGAACTTTCGAAAGACGTTCGTTATTTCTGTATTAAAGAATCGCTGAAATCACTTATATATCTTAATTTTTCTGGAATTTCTGGAACATTTGCAAAAGGCTCGATATTCCGTCATAACGTCTTCAACTTTTGTAAATAAAGGGACGTTTCAAAAAGATTTAAAAAACGGGAGATTATGTATGTGGTGCTCATTTGATTTTAACGTTTAAAAAAACATGAATTACCGCTCTTTTAAATCCATACACCACTATGAATCTGATGCACAGTCGGCAAAAATCTGAAATAGCCCAAAAAGGCGCCTGGTGCCAAAAAAAATACATTTCGCTAATTTTCAAAATTAAATTATTTATGAATTAAATGTGACAATTATACATCAGCTAAATTGTACAAGAGATAACAGTTATCTTAAGTGGGGTCAAAATTAGGGCTTTCACGTTAAAAAAATAAGCGAAAAAAAAAGATAAATTTAAGCTCGAATCCTGAAAAATAACAAATTTCATTATAAGGCGACAATCTGAAACTTTCCATAAAGAGGTCCTCTGTATGGTCCTTTCATCAACTTATGCCTGTTCACCGCATTCTGATCATATCCTTCATCTGAAGGTGGTCGGAAATGGTAACCAAATGAAGATATTCGTTTTGTTTATTCAATTTTCTTCTCAAAACTTTTCAACAGCTGTCGATTGATTAGCCAATCCAGAAATATCCAAAAAATGAGTGGCCAGGAGTGTATAGCATTGTAGGCTCAAATTTTCTCGCAAATTGGAAATGTAATTGCGATTCCTTCTTCAGTAGACGTGCCTGGAAATAGATATTGTTTAACATTTTGTTTTTTCGCGCTTACTCCTCGCCAACTCATCCATAACAACCAACGAATCTCGATTCGCATAATTTATGATGGTTGAAGCGTCATTCATCTCGGATGCAAATGCAGACTTGTTTTTCATCAGTTCATCATTGTGGCCCATTCTTGAAAAGATTCGGGTGAATACTGAAAGTTTTTTTTAAAAGTTATGTTTTAAAGACTTTGTTTGAAAATTTCTGGACTACGACTTCTCGTTTAAAATTTGTTAATTTGACAAAATTCAATCGGGTTTGGTAATGAAAACTTAGTGACGTTTTCCCGGATACAATCATATTTTAAATTTAATAACCCACTCGGCATTGATGCAAAATGCGCCGGAATACAACATCCAGTTTGTGCAATAATCGCCAATTGTGCAATTTTCTTCAAATAAGTTGATTTTCCAGCCATATTTTGTCCTGTGATTATTCAGAATCTTCGATCTCGCGTTAAGTTCTGAAAATAAACATTAATCGTATTCATATTCCTTCTAATGACTTAAATACCGTATCATTTGTAATTGTGCTCCCCGGGCGGGCCCAATCCAAAATCGGATGCTTTCCTTGACTAATAGAAAATGATGTTCCAAATTGGGGGCGTACTGAATGTCCCACACTTTGTTGTAAAATGTAAAATAATTTTTACCCGTATCCCTAGCATCCGAATATGTAGCAAGACTGCACAAAAAGTCAATAGTTGACAATGAATCCATAGCATAATATAAAACAGGCAAAATTGGTTGAATCTGTTAAAAAAGGGAAGAATTTTGAATTTTTTCATTATTGAGACTACATATACATTTTCCACAATTTCAGCTACAACAATGTCACTGGCTAGAAACACTTCCGAAACCACTTGATTGATACGGTCTGAAAATTAGAGTTTTATGAATTTCACAAAAACATGTATTACCATTCACCGATTTTATTTTCCTAGACGAAAATGTAATCGTATTCCGGTTTCGAACAATTTCAGTGAAAACCTGAAAACATGATGTTCTCCGTTTTTTTTCAAGAAAAAGAAAAAGTGTTACATGCGGAAGAGTAAGATATTGAGCATCTTTTGTAGTAAAAGTATAATGAAAGCCTCCCCACCCACTTTCCAGTTTCATCTCCTCAAATAACTTATCTCAATTAAATTTCCAACTAGAACAACGTATCATTCCTCAAATATTCTAGATCTGGTAATTGCTAATTATGATTGTGTTGAAAATATTGCTCTTTGATTTTCCTCTTTTAATGTCAGATCATAATTCAATAACTTTTGATTTGAGATCTTATCTCAAAAAAAATCCTCCACTGTCAATTGTAAACATATTGTGGACTATAGAAAGGGTGATTTTAACAGAATAAACTATTTCATCTCATCTTTTAATTGGGCCGAGCAATTTTCCTATTTTGGAACTATTGATACAAAATTTAAACACTTTCGTAATATCGCAAGCGAAATTATTTCTTATAATTGCCCCATTCGTGTTTCCAAGCCTTTAAATAGAAATCCAACATATAAATCCAAACGTAGGCGCCTCCTTAAAAAGAGGAATTTAATCACAAAGGGAGACATTCCTAATAATCAAAGTGTTGTTGAAAAATACATCAAACTTCAAAAAAAATTTTTTAAAAATTATGCCTACTCATTAAAAAAATATCAAAATAGTATTTTAAAAACTAGTTTCAAAAAAGCCCTTAAATTCATCATTTCCAAAATTAACAGCAAAAATATAAGTCCACTACCACAGTTAATAAAAAACCAGCTTCTTTTCCTTCAAATCGTGCCCGTAACTGTAGTGTTGATTTCTCTCCATTTTCAATAGCCAATATTCTGAGCAAGTGTCCCCCAAAAATTAATTTCAGTGAGGACCATTTAAACTACTTCACATTAAAAAAAAGTGCATTATCTTTGGCCGAACCCCTTTCTTTATTATTCTCGGAATCCTTTTATTCTTCCCAAATTCCCGATTATTGGAGGATTTCTTATGTTATACCAGTACATAAGAAAGGTAAAACTGCCGATCCTTCAAACTACAGGTCTATTTCCCTGACACCTCCAATTTGCCGAATTATGGAAAAAATTATTGTCAACTCAATTAAACGAGACTTTTCAACGTTATTTTCTGAACAACAGTATGGATTTATAAATAGAAGAAGTTGCAAAAACTCGTTAATTGAAATGATAAATGCTATTAAACTAAATTCTTCCAAAAAAATCTACACTGATGTAATTTATTTTGATTTCAGAAAAGCTTTTGATCATGTACAACGCGAGCTCCTAATACACAAATTAGAAGCTTTCAGCTTTAATAAAAAGATTTGCCATTGGTATAAAGACTTTCTTAAAAATAGAGAATTTTTTGTAAAAATTGGAAATTCTATTTCCTCCAATACCTGCCCTGTTAAATCAGGAGTTTTACAAGGAACTGTTTCAGGCCCTACTCTGTTCATACTCTTTCTTAATGATATTTTTCTTAATGAGACAAAAGATACCAAAATTATGTATTTTGCTGATGATCTCAAGGTAATTGGAAGCTGTCCAAAGGAAATGCAATTAGTTGTTGACAAAATTTGTGAATGGGCTATATATGGGGACTTACTCTTGCTCCTGAAAAATCGAATGTTGTACACTTCGGTCCAAAAAATCCCCAAACGCATTACTTAGCCAATAACATCGTCATGATTCGATCAAGTTCAAATGCACGAGCAAGTAGATTTTTTAGCTTGTTTCGCAGCTGTAATTTTTTTCAAATGATTAAAACAATTTTTTGAAAATTTTAAAAAACCTGTGGCTGCTCATTGAGCTCTATAACAGCATCTAGTCTTTCTTCAATCACTTCTACATCTGTGGAAGGTTGTAGAACATTCGATCTAAGCAATCTTGATCCATTTAACTGAAAAGAAACAAAGTTTTTAATTAATTGGAAGATTATTTAAAACTGTAATTGTGTTATCTAATACAGCCAATATATTTCGTCTCTGCTTCAGCTGATTTTTTCGACACTTCTATAAAAAATATGTGATTTCTTTTTTAAAAACAGTATGCTCAACTTACTTTTCATCATTATCTACAATTTCCAGACTTTCCCAATATACGTAATCTAAAATTGAAGTAAATAACTAAAATTTTCAGGAAAACCTTACCAATCATACATGTATCTTCAGCAACAATTTCACGAATCCGCAGAGAATTCACACGAAAAAACACTAGTCTAGTTTCATGGATATATTTCAGCAATACTGAAAATGCACCAAGTGCCAGCGGACATTCGTAGATTTTGCTAGACACTTTTGAAACCTCTTTGTTCATCATCGATCTTAGGGATTTTTCCCCTTTTTCAGGTTTGAAGTATCTGAAAATTTAATTCATTTTTAGAATTATCGGAAATTCAATGAACTTCGAACTGATGGATTGAAGTGAAGCTTCTGGGAAGGCGGTCATTAAAGCTTCGCCAAGAAGTTTAGTGTTTCCTTTTTCCTCGTTTGCATTTTGAATAAGTATCTGACAAAATTTGTAATAATTATATTTTTATGAAGAATGTTTACATCATAAGCCTGGTGCACATTGATCATGGTTTTCAGCCGGATATACTCTTTGGAATCGACAAATTCACATAATTCCACTTCCGGATATCGAACATCATGCAAAGCCACACCGAATAGCTCATCATTTTTTCCAGCACCTTGCATAATTACTGAAATAAGATCATCGTAAAAACGCACCTACAGAAATAAATTATGTCTTAAAATTTGGAAGCAGTTTTGCAGATACGAAACGAACACGTTTTTTAAAGTTCGGCTGAGAAAACATATACTTTGAAAAATACAGTTTCAGGAATTATTTAACGAAATTATCTTTTAAAGGATAATGTATTTGTTTTTAAGTGATTTAAAACAAATATTTTTTGGCTGGGTTTCACAACTTTTTCAAGCACATCAGAAAAACAAAATACATTCACACTTCGTATTGTCTTATTCCACGTGAATTTTTAGTGTCTAAGTGTTAGTGTCTAAGTCTCTACACCTCCAACCGTTGTTGAGACCACATCTACTGTTTTTACTGTCTGCATACTCTGCAGTGATAAATCCCTTACCATGTGCACGTATACAGGTGTTGGGATGGATGTTGGACTGGGCACATATGGAATATTATCGATTTACCATTTTAGTAACATCGGTGAAATTTTTTGAATATTTCTCATAAATAGGTACTTCAACGGCTTGGTTGAGTGAGAATAGAAGTATTATGAGATAATCGAACCTTTTGAATCATTTTGCACAATTTATTCCTGCCGTTTCAGTCTAATTAGTTTTTTACTAGCATAGGTGGGATATATAGATTTGGCCTAGTAACGACCTTAACTTTTTTCACTTGAAAAGATGTAACGACCATAACTCGAGGCGGATTCGAAGAACAGTGATGAAAAATTGGTCATAGAATTGATTTTTAAGTGTTTTTCAACGTTTTTGCTGCATTTTACGTTTTTTAGTCGCCTTAACTTTTTTTTGTATCGAGCTTAACTCTGAGATTTCGAAATGACCCTGTCCCACCTATGTTTACTAGGTTCCAGAACAAGGCGGCTAAAGTGTGAAATTATCTTTGAAAGGATAATGTTTTTGCTTTTAAGTTTTTAAAACAAAGATTTCTTTTGGCTGAGTTTCACTATTTTTTCAAACACATCATAAAAATAACTGACCGAAACGCTTTGTATTGTCCTGTTCCACGTTTTGCGAGCTCGTGTGAACGAGTATGGAATTTCAGTAGAATTGCGTGACAACTGAAAATCGATTAATGAAATTAATTTACTGTAGTGGATGTCGATTCTATTATTTTTTAAATAAATCCCTTACTCCAACTGTTGATGGCTATCTCTCATTCCCATGCGATCTGGATGTGCAACGTCCAAGCCAACAATAAAAGTTGGTGTTTCCTTCCAAGACGAAATTCTGCAAACAAATTGTTGCTCATTGATTGAAGAATTTATATTTACAACTTACTCATCTGGTGAATCAACGGTGTAATTTAATCCACCTGCTTTGATGTTGAGCTTCATGATAATGTTGTCCATTGTCAAGTCAACTCGTGAACGTCGCTGCTTGATCATTTTATCAACGTTGTCGCGGATTTTGTACAGCAAACTGTGTAAATGCGCGTAGTTCTTGATGTTTTTGATTTTTTGGATTACGGTGGCACACATAATCTGCATTGACCGAACAAACATTTTGAAATGAAAAATGTTTTTGTTTGGCCTTAATTTATAATTTCGTTTTGAATTGTTCAGATTTCAAGTTTTTTTCTTAATTATTTTGGCACATATTTCTTCCACGCTTTGTTTAGGACACGTGAAGGTGTTTGCGAATTTCTTTGTTACTGTAGACACTCTCGGAAATTGTTTTTTTTCTCTCAGTCAAGTTTTGAAAAACCGTAGTTTTTTTTTCAGAAGTGATAAAATATGAGTGATCGTTACTCAAAACTCAACAGTAATGTGTTTCTGATGGAATTCGAGGAAAAGATTATCTGGAGACACATCGTTGATATTAAATTATTAGATATCAGTGGAAAAAACTTTAGTAGCAGGTAAAATTTTTAATTTTAATTAATAATGGTAGTTTTCTTTCTCAGCTCTCGCGGAAGTCGTCATACGAAGCAAAGGGATAATTTCCTTATTTTTGACAAGATATTCGAGCAGCATTCTATTGAACAGTTTGGCAGTATCATTGGTAATGCATATGATGGAGCGAAGTCATTGTTCGCCTTAGAAAAACTGAATATTAATATACGCATTGGGAAGGAGGAAGCTGTCACGATTTGGGGGATATCAGAATACCTCATTGATACATTACACTTTCTGAACGGAGTTCTTGAAATATCGTGTACACCTGACTGTGTGGAACCATCTTTCAATCAAGTAAAGAGTTATGCATGGCAAGATGACATGTTTAAATCCTATTTGCAAACCATTGTGAGTCAAGAAGCACTCCGATCGTATGTATCTAATTTGTTAAAGAATTTCTGATATATTTATTTTTCAGAGGAGACTACCTATCCCAGTCGAACGGATTGTTTATCAATGTTTCAAATAATATTGAATTGAGATCTGACTGGGCCGAAGACGCGAAACTTGTTCATGTTGGTTTTCGTAATGTTGGAGATATTGGAGCTCTTTCCTTAATTCTTGTTATGGATCGTATGTATAAAATGGTTGTTTATTTCCCAACCTTAGTATTTTCAGCAAAAATTTTCCAATGTTATGCACCAGTTCCATTGGATCAAATGTTACTGCATGCTTGTGAAAGCCGAGGAGACCATCGCAGTAGTCCAATAAAAGAAAATCCACAGTTAATGAAATCACTAAAATTGCTAGTGAAAGATATGGAATGTCATCCATGTTACGCGGATATTAAAGAATGGGGTTCAACTCCAATAGTTGTACGAGACCTTGATTTTGATGCGCCAATGAATATGACCTATGTGCAGCAGCACCCAGGATTGCGTTCAAAGGATTTACCTGCCGCTCTCTGCGGTCTAGGACCCATCTACGATCTGATTCCGCTAGAAACCCTTATGTGCATTCAATTTCAAGTAATTGACGATACCGTGGCCAAAGAATTCGCCTTGATTGTAATAATAAAGTTGATAACTCACACAATGAGGTTTTTTTTCAGAAACGATCCATAGAACCTGCAGAAAGATGGAAACAACTTGGTGATCATTTCAATATGTTTAGATTTGGAGAAAATTCGGCGATGATATCCTTTGGAGTTCATCTTCATAACCATAAGTTCAAAAACGTTAGCTATTTAAATTATTCGAAGTTTATTAATTGATTGCAGACGACACAAATCATGGAAGACCCAACGGAAAGCCCAGTTGCGCGTCAAATAAATGTTGTCAACGCCGTATGTTTATAGAAAAATTATTTTGTTAATAAAAATTTTTAAATTTCAGATGCCTCGAGATGAACGATGGATAATGCCGCCGTCTCCCGGAAGAAGAGTTACCGACGTTTGACGTGGACACGTTTTCAATCTGATGATTTGTTCTCTCTCAAACCCTTTTTTATTTCTCTCTCTTTTTAAATTAGATCTCTGATTGTTTATGTTTTATTTCAGTTGGAGTCTTTGAGTATGTCTCGGTCTACAAATATTGTATTGTTTTTAATATTTTCATTCGGGGATTAGTTCTCTATTTAATGTTCTCAAAATCATTACGTTCATGTTCACAAAATAATTACTATGTCTCGTCTAATACGCAATGTTCCAAACTGAAAATCATTGTATTTTCTAAATAGTTAGTTTTCGCTTATGAAAGCCCCAATTTAAGATAACTGTTATTTAAATATCTTGTACCAATTTAGCTGATGTATAAGTGTAACATGTTATTCATAAAACATTGAATATGGAAATTTAGCGAAATGTTTTATTGGCACCATTCGCCTTTTTTGGGCGATTTCAGATTTTTGCCGAATGATTGCGTGTTGTGCATCAGATTTATAGTGGTGTATGTATTTAAAAGGGTGGTAATTTATGTTTTTTAAAATTAAAATCAAATTAGCACTACTAACATACGATGTTCCAACGCAACACATATTGCTGAAAACTGTCTAGAAAATCCGCGACAACGTTGATAAAATGATCAAGCAGCGACGTCCACGAGTTGACTTGACAATGGACAACATTATCATGAAGCTCAACATCAAAGCAGGTGGATTAAATTACACCGTTGATTCACCAGATGAGTAAGTTGTAAATATAAATTCTTCAATCAATGAGCAACAATTTGTTTGCAGAATTTCGTCTTGGAAGGAAACACCAACTTTTATTGTTGGCTTGGACGTTGCACATCCAGATCGCATGGGAATGAGAGATAGCCATCAACAGTTGGAGTAAGGGATTTATTTAAAAAATAATAGAATCGACATCCACTACAGTAAATTAATTTCATTAATCGATTTTCAGTTGTCACGCAATTCTACTGAAATTCCATACTCGTTCACACGAGCTCGCAAAACGTGGAACAGGACAATACAAAGCGTTTCGGTCAGTTATTTTTATGATGTGTTTGAAAAAATAGTGAAACTCAGCCAAAAGAAATCTTTGTTTTAAAAACTTAAAAGCAAAAACATTATCCTTTCAAAGATAATTTCACACTTTAGCCGCCTTGTTCTGGAACCTAGTAAACATAGGTGGGACAGGGTCATTTCGAAATCTCAGAGTTAAGCTCGATACAAAAAAAAGTTAAGGCGACTACAAAACGTAAAATGCAGCAAAAACGTTGAAAAACACTTAAAAATCAATTCTATGACCAATTTTTCATCACTGTTCTTCGAATCCGCCTCGAGTTATGGTCGTTACATCTTTTCAAGTGAAAAAAGTTAAGGTCGTTACTAGGCCAAATCTATATATCCCACCTATGCTAGTAAAAAACTAATTAGACTGAAACGGCAGGAATAAATTGTGCAAAATGATTCAAAAGGTTCGATTATCTCATAATACTTCTATTCTCACTCAACCAAGCCGTTGAAGTACCTATTTATGAGAAATATTCAAAAAATTTCACCGATGTTACTAAAATGGTAAATCGATAATATTCCATATGTGCCCAGTCCAACATCCATCCCAACACCTGTATACGTGCACATGGTAAGGGATTTATCACTGCAGAGTATGCAGACAGTAAAAACAGTAGATGTGGTCTCAACAACGGTTGGAGGTGTAGAGACTTAGACACTAACACTTAGACACTAAAAATTCACGTGGAATAAGACAATACGAAGTGTGAATGTATTTTGTTTTTCTGATGTGCTTGAAAAAGTTGTGAAACCCAGCCAAAAAATATTTGTTTTAAATCACTTAAAAACAAATACATTATCCTTTAAAAGATAATTTCGTTAAATAATTCCTGGAACTGTATTTTTCAAAGTATATGTTTTCTCAGCCGAACTTTAAAAAACGTGTTCGTTTCGTATCTGCAAAACTGCTTCCAAATTTTAAGACATAATTTATTTCTGTATGTGCGTTTTTAGCATGATCTTGTTTTCATGCATCCCTTTTCAAATACGAAGAATACTCGATTAGCTCTCGAACTGCAACAAATAAAAACCACAATTTTTTCTCATTGTCTTTGAAACCGAAGAACGACAGAAATTTGTTAATAAACAAATTAGCATGGAACGGCAGGAATAAATTGTACAAAATGATTGATAAAGGGACTTCTATTCCCACTCAACCGAGCCGTTGAAGTAGTTCTTTATGTGAAATCTTCGAAAAATTTCACCGAGTTTTGATTGAATAAATTGTTTTTTTCAGCTTCAAAACCAGAACAATCGAAACAATTGGATCACGAAACCATTCAGAGAAAAGAGTACAGCGATAACGAACGTCTTTCGAAAGTTCTGGGAAACGTTTTGGTGAAGCTCTAATGACCACCTTCCCAGAAGCTTCACATCAATCCATCAGCTCGAAGTTCTTTGAATTTCTTATAATTTTAAAAATGAATTAATTTTCAGATACTTCAAACCTGAAAAGGGGGAGAAATCCATAAGATCGATGATGAACAAAGAGGTTTCAAAAGTGTCTAGCAAAATCTACGAATGTCCGCTAGCACTTGGTGCATTTTCAGTATTGCTGAAATATATTCATGAAACTAGACTAGTGTTTTTTCGTGTGAATTCTCTACGAATTAGTGAAATTGTTGCTGAAGATACATGTATGATTGGTAAGGTTTTTGCGAAAATTTTAGCTATTTATATCAATTTGAGATTACGCATCGTCGGAAAGTCTGGAAATTGTAGATAATGATGATACTAGCGTAAATTGATCATACAGTTTTTAAAAAAGAAATCACCTATTTTTATAGAAGTGTCGAAAAAATCAGCTGAAGCAGAGACGACATCTATTGGCAGTTTTAGATAACACAATTACAGTTTTGAGACTAGACTAATTTTCCAATTAATTAAAAACTTAGTTTTTTTCAGTTAAATGGATCAAGATTACTTCGATCGAATGTTCTACAACCTTCCACAGATTTAGATGTGATTGAAGAACGACTAGATGTTATAGAGCTCAATGAGCAACCACAGGGTTTTCAACATTTTCAAAAATTATGTTGAATTTTTGAAAAAAGTTGACGAAATTGGTATTTTTATATTTTAAAAAGTCACAAATTCCGCTTAATTTCAGCCGACGACGAAATTCAAAATCATTTGACAATTGATCACACTCGACTGTCGTATTCTCAAACTAGAGGCTTTCATTATACGTTTACTACAAAAGATGCTCAATCTCTTACTCTTCCGCATGTAACACTTTTTCTTTTTCTTGAAAAAAACGGAGAACATCATGTTTTCAGGTTTTCACTGAAATTGTTTGAAACCGGAATACTATTACATTTTCGTCTAGGAAAATGAAATCGGTGAATGGTAATACATTTTTTTGTGATGGATTCATTGTCAACTATTGACTTTTTGTGCAGTCTTGCTACATATTCCGATGCTAGGGATACTGGTAAAAATTATTTTCCTTTTGCAACAAAGTCTGGGACATTCAGTACGCCCCCAATTTGAAACATCATTTTCTATTATTGTCAACTCAATTATTCTTGATCATTGTGTTCGGAAGGCTGCTCAACCTCACAGCCGCTCCGCACGCACGCGACGCGGACCTCCCGCTCAACACACTGAAATATTGGCGGGAAAATGAATTTTTCAAATTTTCCAGTGTGTTGAGTGTCGGCAGCCGCGTCGTGTGCGTGCGGAGCGGCTGTGAGGTTGAGCAGCCTTCCGAACGCAATGATCAAGAATAATTGAGCTGACAATAGTCAAGGAAAGCATCCGATTTTGGATTGGGCCAGCCCGGGTAGCACAATTACAAATGATACGGTATTTAAGTCATTAGAAGGAATATGAATACGATTAATGTTGATTTTCAGTGCTTAACACGAGATCGAAGATTCTGAATAATCACAGGACCAAATATGGCTGGAAAATCAACATATTTGAAGCAAATTGCACAATTGGCGATTGTTGCACAAACTGGATGTTGTATTCCGGCGCATTTTGCACCAATGCCAAGTGGGTTATTAAATTTAAAAAAAACTTTCAGTATTCACCCGAATCTTTTCAAGAATGGGCCACAATGATGAACTGATGAAAAACAAGTCTGCATTTGCATCCGAGATGAATGACGCTTCAACCATCATAAATTATGCGAATCGAGATTCGTTGGTTGTTATGGATGAGTTGGCGAGGAGTAAGCGCGAAAAAACAAAATCTTAAACAATATCTATTTCCAGGCAAGTCTACTGAAGAAGGAATCGCAATTACATTTCCAATTTGCGAGAAAATTTGAGCCTCCAATGCTATACACTTCTGGCCACTCGTTTTTTGGATATTTCTGGATTGCCTTATCAATCGACCACCATCAGATGATGGATATGATCAGAATGCGGTGAACAGGCATAAATTGATGAAAGGACCATACAGAGGACCGCTTTATGAAAAGTTTCAGATTGTCGCATTATAATGAATTGTGTTATTTTTCAGTATTCGAGCTTGTTGAATTATCAACATTCCCCGATGGAGTAATTTCACACGCTGGTCTATTGGAAAAAAAAGTACGGTCACAAGTTTCTGAAAAGTTTATTTCATTCCTATACTAGTTTAAAATCTGAAGTTTACTTTGAAGGTTTCAGCATTTCTAATTCAGCGTCGAAAACATCGTGTTTTTACAGAAAACGAGATTTTGAAGCGGAACGACGAAGATTGAAAATTTATGTCTGGCTAAAAAAGCACTTAGCAACACGCTCGCGGCGCACCGAAATTGGCGGAGGAATGTGCGCACACACACACACACACACATGATGCGCACACACGCGAAAGTAGTTTTTCAAATCGTTTTTTTCACTGTTCAAAATTGATGAAATCGGTTGATTTTTTGGGAATAAGAATCAAAAGGCTTTAGATTCCGAAATATTTTGAAAAATTTCGAAAATCTAAAAATTTTCAAAAATTTCAACATTTTAAGCTGAGTTTTCTGTATTTCAAAAAAAAGTAATATCGATATAATTAACACCAAGTTGACTGGAAAATCATCAGAATACCAATGCAAAAAAAGAAAAAGCGTTTTCATTCAGAATTCGGGAGGAAAAACATCAAATAGGGAATGTGAATTTACAATTTTTCATGTTCGTTCCGGGACCTCGTTATGTGTTTTCAGTGTGTTTTGTGCACGTCTACCTACATGGACGGTAAAGGTTAGCTTCATTTCGCTAAATTTCTGAAAAAAAACAAAAAAAAATGTTTTTTAAATATGTGAGTCGAACCGCTTTCGAACCGTTTCGAACCGGTTTGAGCCGAACCGGTTAACTGGTTAAACCGGTTAAACCGGTTCGAGGCGGTTCGGTTCAAACCGGTTTAACCGGTTAACCGGTCGAGGCGATTCGGTTCAAACCGGTTCGAACCGGTTAACTGGTTAAACCGGTTCGGCGGCCAAACCGGTTAAACCGGTTCGAACCGGTTCGAACCAGTTTGAACCGGTTCGAACCAGTTTGAACTGAACCGGTTAAACCGGTTTAACCGGTTTGACCGATGAACCGGTTAAACCGGTTAAACCGAACCGTTGTCTCGCTATACCACAAAGACTTACTTTGGATTCAAGCTGTTAGAACCAACGGCACCCTTGAGTTTGCCAACTTCCAAAAGTTCAATAAAAAATTCCAAAAGGCCATTAAAAAATTCAACAAATCCATTGAAGAAAAAATTACGATGAAGCTGGGTAACAGACAATTCTATAAGTTTATAAATGATCGAGTTAAACCTAAAAATACTCATATCACTCTCACCAATCCAGAAGACGGTAAGCTTGTTACGGAACCACTTAAGGTATCCGAAATTTTTTCAAAATTCTTTCTGACCACCTTCAAGATTCTTCAAATTTTGATCCAGAAAACATTAAGTTTGATGGATTTGATGAGAGTAGTATGGAAATGCCTTGGGTTCATGAGCTTGACGTGTTAAGAACAATTTCCAAAACAAAATCGTCATGCTCACTTACTCCTGATGAAGTTCCTTTTGCCTTTCTGAAAAAAATCTCCCTGTGGTTAGCTCCCCCATTGACATATATTTTCAATCTGTCTATGATGTATGGCTCTATTCCACGCCAATGGAAAGTCTCTTATATCACCCCCATTCCAAAGGTTTCTAATCCCACTCATGCTCATGATTACCGTCCAATTTCAATAACCAGTCAATTATGTCGTATTTATGAGCGTCTCTTAAAGACAAAATTAGTGGCTCATTTAGATAAAATTAAGTTCTTTTCTAACACTCAGCACGGCTTTCGATCGGGGAAGTCAACTACAACTCAAATGGTTGAATGCCTCGATTCTTGGTCTTCCTCGCTTGAGAATAATCGGCAAACTGATGTGGTCTATTTCGACTTTTCGAAAGCCTTCGACAAAGTTGATCATGAACTTCTTTTCATAAAATTAGCAAAACTCCGTATTAACCCAAAACTATTATCTTGGTTGGCAAATTTTATCAACAAACGGAAATTTTCTGTTAAAATCAAGGAAAATTTCTCTGAGTTCTTTACAATCAACTCGGGGGTTCCACAAGGAGGAGTCTTATCTCCCTTACTTTTCAGTATCTTTGTAAATGATCTAACTGGATTTATTATGAATGATGAGGTTTCGATTTCTCAGTTTGCTGATGATTTGAAAGTATTTACTAAGAAACAGAATACATTTTCTCCTGCCCCGCTACAACGGGCCATAGACCATATTACCATCTGGGCTGAACAAAATAAACTTCCCCTCAATGCACAAAAAACGAAAGTTATATCTATTAGGTTGTCCCGAAATAAATGGGAATTTTTTTCTGTTTCACCTCGTTCACTTCTTGAGGAGTTTTTTTTCCGTTTTCATATTTTTATTTTATGCATTAAGTCTTTCACAATTAATATGTGTTTCCGTATTTCAGGTAATCCTTATTATGGCGGAATTTCTCTTGAAAGATAACCATGCCCTCAGGGGCTGTTTCCTTTACGAGTTCCTCTTGGGACATTCAGCCGCTGTTGCTCATCGATATTTGTGCGATGTGACAGGCACGGACATCCTCAAATACGAAATGGTGAACTTCTGGTTCCATCGCTTCAAAGAAAGTGGCGACGATCTCTCGAACAAGCCACTGTACGGCCGCCAACAGCTTGAAATCGACGAGCGTTTCCAGAAGGAGCTGGAGGAAGAGACCAGATCAAGTTTTCGTGAAGTGTCTTCGGCACTAGGGCTACACAAAACAACAGTACACCGCCAACTCCGAGCAAGTGGAAAGAGCCAAAGTATGGTCAACTTGTTCCTCACGTTATGACTGATCAGAAGAGCATGCGTTGCCTTGTCTTTGCTCAGCCGAAAACGGAACACGGAGTGAATTCAAAATATTTTCACTGGAGATTGAAAGTGATGTGCTTTGTTCATTTAATAGATTTTTCATTGTGTCCAGAACGGGTTATAAATCAAGCTCACAGCCGTGCGGTTAGATCTCTTCACAGCATTCTTACTTCTTGCCTCCCCCCATCCCCTTATTCCGGTTTTTACAAATATGTTTCTACATTTTATTTTTTATTTTTTCTTTTTCTTTCAAAAATCACGGTTTCTTTTTGTTATGATCATATTTTTTTATATTTTTATTCTTTCGATTGTGAACTGTTTCACACTTTTTTTCACGTTGCTTTTCCGCGCGTAAATAAATAAAATAAATAAATAAGTCGCATCTCCTCATTTGAGGCTTCCGTGTGACAGAAAAATAGTTTATAGCATCTTATTCATAGCTTCTGAAAATGTTTTTTCTTGATTTGGCGGTGTTCTTTGACCAGGAAGGGGGAAACATGATAATTTTTGAATCAAACTGAAACATTACATGCTCGAACTGTTCTAGTCATATCTGAAATAAAACTAGTATTTAGTCTCGATGATCTTTGTGTATTTATGTTGGAGGTGGTAAACCAGACAAGATAGTGAACTCCTAAACCTTTTATAATCTTCATAAAAGTCTAGTAGAAAAACATGGCGAGCCGAAATATCAGTTGCACAAACCAAGTCAATGATAATTTTCATTTTTGAGGTGAATAGAAGTAGGCTATATCTTTCTTCTTACTAAATTTAGAAAACTAGACGAGTAACGTTAGGAAGTTAAGGACACATTTTTCTTACTTTTTATGAATACATTTATCATCTCCCGTTGGGATCTGTATTTTTGTTTCTATTGTAAAAAATACTTTTGAAAACTAAGTGTCCCCCTGTCTTTAATTTCAAGTTCGTCTAAAAATTGCGATATTTTTTATGAACTCACACAAAATTTTTTTTTTGCATAGTATTGAAATGTATTCCTGTAAAGTTCCTACTGAATTTGAAATTAATTTTGATAGAAAATCATCTATCAGAAATCTATTGTTCGCCAGAACTTTTTTGTCTTTACAAAATTTCTCAAAAAAGCGGAACCTGGCGTTGCTTTCTAGAAAAAAAAAATAAAATTTATCGGATGATGTATTAGGTTGTCCCGAAATGAATCCAAATTTTTTTCTGTTTCACCGCGTTCGTTTCTCGAGGAGTTTTTTTCCGTTTTTATTTTTTTTGTTTTATGCATTAAGTCTTTAACAATGAATTCGTGTTTCCGTATTTCAAGTAATCCTTGTTATGGCGGAATTTCTCTTAAAAGATAAACATGCCCTCATGGATTGTTTCCTTTACGAGTTCCTGTTGGGACCTTCAGCCGCTGTTGCTCATCGAAATTTGTGCGATGCGATAGGCACGGACACCCTCAAATACGAAATGGTGAACTTCTGGTACCATCGCTTCAAAGAAGGTGACGACGATCTCTCGAACAAGCCACTATCCGGCCGCCAACAGCTTGAAATCGACGAGCGTTTCCAGAAGGAGCTGGAGGAAGAGACCAGATCAAGTGTTCGTGAACTGTCCTCGGCACTTGGGCTACACAAAAGAACAGTACACCGCCACATCCGAGCAAGTGGAAAGAGCCAAAGTTTGGTCAACTTGTTCCTTACGATTTGACTGATGATCAAAAGAACATGAGTTGCACCATTGCCTTGTCTTTGCTCAGCCGAAAACGAAACACGGCGTGGATTCAAAATATTTTTATTGGAGATGAAAGTGATGTGTGTTGGTCAATCATATCAGAAAGCGTAAATTGATAGCAGCTGGAGAAATTCAAAAAACAGACGTCAAGGGAAAATTTCACGAGGAACAAGAGCCTGACAATAAAGGCCTGACAATAAAGGCGTTATCTACCGTGAACTTCTTCCAGATCGAGCCACTGTCAATGCGGACCTATACTCTCTCCAAATACAAAAAATGTACGATCAACACCATCTCCTTCGTTCAGGAGCCTCACAAATTCTCTTACTTCATGACAATGCGAGACCACATGCCGCTTTGGCGACCAAAAACAGACTGCAGGCACTGGATATCGAAGTTCTGCCACATCCAACGTATAGTCCGGACCTTGCCCCAACTGATTATCATTTGTTCCACTCACTTCAAAACTCTCTCAAAGATTTGAAGTTCGACGACCGAGAGCACCTGGAATCGTACCTTGATGACTTTTTCGCCTGCCAGTCCCCGGAATTCTACGCAAACTGAATCGAACAACTTCCGCTGCGTTGGAACGAGGTCATCCAACAACATGGCCAATATATCACTCATTGATAATTGTTTTCAATTAATAAATTTTTGTTTGAAAAAAATCGAAAAAATTTGGATTCATTTCGGGACAACCTAATATATTACACTATTACGCCGAATCACGCACACATGTCTACATGGTTTATGATTTTGGAAAGTTCAAAATTTTCTTAGACGTTGGGTGTTTTTCAAATTTCTTTTCATGTTTTGAAAATTTCTAGTTGAAGTTTTTCTTTGTGTTATATATTTAAAAAAAAACGAGGGATGAACGGGCACTAGAATAAAATGAAAACGTATCAGCTGTACACATGAAAAATATCAGCTGTACACAGCAGTAACGCAACACATAACTTTTTTTGTTCTAAATAAAAACGTTTTAACTTTTTTTGTTCTAAATAGAATATTTTTTTAAGATTAAATGGGGTTTCCGCATAATTTTTTTTGAGAATAGGTATCCACAGTGCTCCACATAAAGATAGGTTCACTTGTGAAAAGTTCGAAAAATCGCCAAATTTCAAATTTCGAAAAAATGTCCGATAACAAAAAGTAAGCATTTAGGAAGACTTAAAATGTAATCAAAAGTGTCTTTGGAAAGATTGAAATTCAAGAAAAAATTTGGATTTTTCTCCTTTTTGGCTCTTCGCCAATCGACAAAAAGACACTACCAAAAAAACTTTAAAAAAATTTTTGAAAATTGTACTTGAAAATTTTACGAGAGTATTTTGATGTCGATTGAAGTTTTTTAGCAGAGCTTTATGACGAAAATCTCAGACATCGACTATTAAACTTCTTCTTATTCTTGCTGCCAAAACTTGTTCTTTTCTGTCTTCTTCTTCTTCTCGTTCTTTAACGTTATCTTTTGCAACTTTGAGCTTCGTGGTCATATTAATAATCAATTCTTCAGCAACCATCTTATTAACTTCTTCCAATCTGTCTTCATATTTGCTTATGTCCAGATCTTTATCTTCATTAGCCACTTCATAAACTTTGTTCTCTAACTCAACTGCCCTTGCAGTGAGAATTTCAACTTTCTTATTCAACAAATCTGAAACTTCTTTAATATCTTGTTCATACTTGAGAATACTTTGACCATCAATTAACTTTGGAAGCAACAATTTGCACTTGTCCACTTCAATTGCCAATGAGTTTTCTGCACGAGTTACTTTCGACAAATCATACTTTAATTTTGCCATCTTCTTCTTTTTGCTTTCAATCCCTCATAAACGATCAAAATCAATCGAATCAAAAACTTTCACAAACAAATACAAAGGAATATCAATCAAAATATGATGCAAAATCAAAACAAATTCACAATCTTATATCAAAATCTGATAGAATCTTTTAGAAATACTTTGGACTCTTGGAAATCAATTGGAGAATGCTTAAGCTTATTGTTAGAAAAATATTAAAACTTAAATAAATCTTTAAAATTCTTATCGTAACTTCTTCTTCTTAACGCCACGCGGGACTTTTTTAAAATTAAACAAAGATAATTGTGCAAATTTAACTGACCTCGGATTCTTAAAATTGTTGATGCACCATAAAGAAAATAGTATTTCCCTTTTGAATGTAGAATTGATTACATTTTTTCTTCTTAAACGGAACCGTTTCAAAATAAATATATTTTACAAAATTCAAAAGATTATCATAGGCAACTGAAGAGTCAGTTGATGCTCCAACGATATCAGACCAACATACCGATGAAAGAACTTCCCCCAGCAGTATTTTGTTAATTTCAGAAAAAGATGGATACAATATTTTGGAGTCATCATTAGGACATAATATTCCAGAATTGAATTTAAAGCTTATGACTCCAAAGGACAATAAATGTTTCTAAAAATTGTGTTCTAAAGAACAAATCATTTAAAAATGTGTTTAAACCGGTTTAACCGGTTCGAGGCGGTTCGGTTCAAACCGGTTTAACCGGTTAGCTGACCAAACCGGTTTGACCGCCAAACCGGTTTAACCGGTTAACCGATTCGAGGCGGTTCGGTTCAAATCGGTTCAAACCGGTTTAACCGGTTTGAACCGAACCGAACCGAACCGTTGTCTCGCTATACTTTGTGGTCATTCATGTTGATCAGATACTGCGGGAGGTTCAGTCGGTTACATTTTTTCTTCTTAAACGGAACCGTTTCAAAATAAATATATTTTACAAAATTCAAAAGATTATCATAGGCAACTGAAGAGTCAGTTGATGCTCCAACGATATCAGACCAACATACCGATGAAAGAATTTCCCCCAGCAGTATTTTGTTAATTTCAGAAAAAGATGGATACAATATTTTGGAGTCATCATTAGGACATAATATTCCAGAATTGAATTTAAAGCTTATGACTCCAAAGGACAATAAATGTTTCTAAAAATTGTGTTCTAAAGAACAAATCATTTAAAAATGTGAGTATTATATCTGAACAGTCGAAAAAAAAACAAGAGAACTCGCATTTTAGTTCCTTTTCAATTATTTGGATTTTTAAGGAATACATTGAGATCAACTATTCCAATAACAAACGATTTAGGAGAAAAACAAAAAAGGGAAGTGAGATGGGTCAATCAAACATAAAAAAAAGAAAAACTTTAAAATTAAATTCAAAAACTAACCACTGGTATTAATATTAAATAGGTGATTCGTTCCACTTGATCATAACCAAACAAATCATCCCATTGAAAATTATTCTCGGGTGAAACATGTGGTTGAACCACCAGACAATTGGTGGACATTGAGGAATTCATTTTGAATGGGACGGGAGAAAAATATTAGAAAAAAAAACAGAAATATAAAAAACGCCAACCACCTCTTCCTTCTCCGACTCTCTTTCAAAAAGGGAATGTTCATAAGAGCACTCCTTCTCTGAAAAAGGGAATAGGAAATAGCAAAAAGGGGGCGGAGCTCATTCACAAAAAATGGGACGACAATACACAAAACAGATGGGAGTTTTTAAAAATTTAACGTAATATTTAACAGTCGAAATCGTGGACTTATCGAATGACAAATGCAACTCAATATGACAAATGCAACTCATGATCACACGATTTTATACAACAAAAATCATCGCAAAATTTATGTTCCTAGTAAACGCGAACTTTCGAAAGACGTTCGTTATTTCTGTTTTAAAGAATCGCTGAAATCACTTATATATCTTAATTTTTCTGGTATTTCTGGAACATTTGCAAAAGGCTCGATATTCCGTCATAACAATGTGACAATTATACATCAGCTAAATTGTACAAGAGATAACAGTTATCTTAATTTTCCGAATCGCTTCCGCATTGGTTTTCCAATCATCTCCAACAGTTTTCTGTAATTCGATTCGAATTTTTTATGAATAAAAAAATGTGAGAATTATACATAAATCGTACAAGATATTTAAATAACAGTGTTGTGTCCGCGCTTTTATATGCAATGGAACAGCATTGTTTTTTTTGTTTGTTTTTTTTTGTTTTTTTTGTTGCTCCATTGATTTGACATTTAATTCATAAATAATTTAATTTTGAAAATTAGCGAAATGTATTTTTTTGGCACCAGGCGCCTTTTTTGGGCTATTTCAGATTTTTGCCGACTGTGCATTAAAAAATTCGAATCAGATTTATAGTGGTGTATGGATTTAAAAGCGCGGTAATTCATGTTTTTTTAAATTAAAATCAAATGAGCACTATATATCTTCCCGTTTTTTTAAATATTTTTGAAACGTCCCTTTATTTAAAAAAATTGAAGACAAAACAAGAGACAATGTCTGAGTTGAGTTAAATGTAACACGTTAGTAAGTGCCCTAGGCCGAATAATTGTGCTACATTGTGTAGTATCAACTTGAAACTTCGCATGTGAGTACGGTAGTGGTCAAGGATAATTTCGTACCACAAAACCTGTGAAGTGTCCCGGCGTTCGGCGGGAGCTCCCTGTTTTGTCTTACATTTTTGACGGGGTATAACTTTGCTCATTTTCCGAACTACTAGCAAATATGTATCTTATTAGAAAGTTCTAATTAAGTTCTACAGCTTTATTGTTAACAAAAAAGCGCAAAAAAAATTGTTTTGAGTATTAAAATGTTGAAGATAGAAAATTGGATTTAGTTTTTCATAATTTTCAAATGAAAAATCCCCCAATCCAGTATGAAAATTTTACGAATTCCTGTGAAAAATTTTTCCTATCGAATGATATGTTAACAATAAAGCTGTAGAACTTAATTAGAACTTTCTAATAAGATACATATTTGCTAGTAGTTCGGAAAATGAGCAAAGTTATACCCCGTCAAAAATGTAAGACAAAACAGGGAGCTCCCGCCGAACGCCGGGACACTTCACAGGTTTTGTGGTACGAAATTATCCTTGACCACTACCGTACTCACATGCGAAGTTTCAAGTTGATACTACACAATGTAGCACAATTATTCGGCCTAGGGCACTTACTAACGTGTTACATTTAACTCAACTCAGACATTGTCTCTTGTTTTATGAATAAAAAAATGTGAGAATTATACATAAATCGTACAAGATATTTAAATAACAGTGTTGTGTCCGCGCTTTTATATGCAATGGAACAGCATTGTTTTTTTTGTTTGTTTTTTTTTTGTTTTTTTTGTTGCTCCATTGATTTGACGGAATAGGAACAACTTCGGAATGCATGTTGATTGACGGGGTAGCATGGGATGCAACTTGATCCTCTGGTGGCAGAATGGTGACTTGGGGCGTCTGATTCGGTTCCAATGCAAATTGACTGAACTTGATGATAGGTGGCAGTTTGGCAAGCGTGGAATCCAATTAGTTTTTCACAATTCCACATTCCAATTGAACGAACACATTATTCATGTGACGAAAGTCTTTTTTACAATCTATAAACCCTTCCTGGTTTCTCTTATGTACCACCTTGTACACCCCCTTATCTTTTTCAACAAGAAAAGGAATTCTAGATTTTGGGCAACCCAACTTCAACCGCTCAGTACTCTACTGACATAACTTTTCCCTCGTTGGTTGCAAAAATCCAGTAAAAATAAATGCGTGCACTTCAGAAGGCACGACGTGGCTGATGACAGCACCTAACCCCAAACAAGCATTTGTAAGAACGACACTGGGCAGGCGTGGGCCAAACTCACTTTGCTCATCATTAGACCACTGACAAGTCAACTTGTCATGCGGACCATTTCCGGCTCCACTGTAGGCCTTAAACCTGATAATGACCTCGATGTCAACCTTTTTTCCGATACGGTTGTCTCAATACCTTTGCAGACACACCGGCTCTCATCAAAATGACACTTCTCAATGCTCATTTTGGAATACCATTCAGCGACTTGTTCTACCAAAACTGCTTGGCTCGACACACGTTCCGACGCAAAGACATTACTATTCTGACCAGAAATAGCATCTTTCAACTCATGGAACATCACTGAAACATCCAATTTCCCGCTACCTTTATTCACGAAGACAATTGGTGTCTTTTTGGAACACTAAAAAAATTCCTCAACGGGTACAGAAGCAGCCTTTCCAGGTTCACCTGAATCAACCTTTGGTGAAGCTCTCGGCTCCCTTGGCAGTTTAACCTTAGCCTTCACAACGTGATTCAACCTTTCCTCTGAAACTTCCGTATACTTCTCTTTAAGAAATTCCACTCCGGGCAACTTCTCTTCATTCAGAGATACCATTTTATTCAAATGATACCACATGTGGCCACAGCGCTTTATCCATTTCAAGCCCAACAAGCTTGCACTCTCAACGACAAAAGCAATACCGCAACCTTGGGTATGGTATGTCGAAAAATCAACCTGGACCTCTCCCAAAATTTTCATTTTTGCACCGCTTGCATCTCGTAAAACAACCTAAGTTTCTTTCAACTTCGGCCTTCCGATTGATTTCCAATCAGACACACTCAATAAGGTCTCATCGCTTCCAGTATCTAACTGAAAATTCACGTTCACGTCATTGACCTTTACTGCCACAAACTGACGATTGTTCTTATGCCCTTTCCTTTCACATTTCTAGACGGTTACGATCTTTACAAGCCGGGCACGCTTATTTTGCTTATTTTTCCACGACTGGAAATAATCACAAAACTCAGCGAAATGCCCCCTTTTCTTGCATTTCTCACACTTAGTTTCAGGTTTTCTGCATTTGGTGGCAATGTGACCACATTTCTTACAATTAAAGCATGTCACAGCCATTGACACCTTTTGAATCGAACCCGATTCAGATGAACTATCTGAGACGTCGTCACGTTTATTTGACTTCGTATCTATGCCATATTCAGAACCTTCGACCTTGTTCACCTTGACACTCTTTTGCACCAACTGGTGTCTCTCATTCCGTTCCAACTCAAACATTTCACATTCACCGTGAAGCATTTGAACTGTACAAGAATAATTGGATTTTTGTTTCCCTTCCAAGAAACTCAACAAGTGATGTCGTAGTTTAACGTCCTTCGACGATTTAAATCCATGAATCCAGAAAAGGCATTTCAAACCTTCTTCCTTCAACGCTCCGAAATCTGCTACTTCAAACAGATCATTTACTCTACCGGTATGTTCAGCAAATGATTCCGAAATCTTGTATTCCAGACTCAAGCACAACATTCGAGAAGTATTTTGCGAAACCCGAGTCGCAAACAAATTAGTAAGGTCTTTCACCGAATCCTCATAACCTACATTCCAAACGTCATTCTGTCTCCTGTACTTTCGGTACAGCTCAAAAGTTCGTGAGCCCAACTTTTCAAGAATCATTCTGACCTTGACCTCCTCATCAAAATCCTTCGCCTCATTTTCAATAATATGCCTATGGCGATTAAACCAAACAGCAAAATCAAACGGAGAATCGGGATCGTGTTCAAAAAACGGAAGTCTACTTCCCAATAATGAGTACCTTTTATGATCAACCCACCGGGTTTCCCTTTCCTCACTACCCGCACAAAAACGGTCTATACCCTGGCCTTCTGGGTCTCTGTTGATGATACTGTCAAACAGTTTCAACATACGCTCCAACCATTCGCATCTCATGCGCCTCTAACCGCTCCTCGTGAGCTTTCATTCTTAACTCATCCTGAGTTCTCCTACTCTCAAAGAGAGTCGAATCTTGGACACGACGGTCCTCCTGCAGTGACTGCAAAGCAGTCAACAACACGGAATGGTCAACAGATTGACCAGTTAAACTCACGATGGATTCAACGGCAGATGCTGATGCAGACGTCGATGGTTTTGCAGCTCCAGTCGGCTTGGTATTCTTTTGATTGTGGTTTTTCATAGTTGACACTCTTTAATCCGTGGTCGCCAATTTGTTGTGTCCGCGCTTTTATATGCAATGAACAGTCTATGACACATCTAAAAGTTTTTGTTTTTAGCCATGACTAAAAAAATCTCCAATCATTATTCTATCTGACGTTTTTCCTTCTCTTTTTGCTCATCGACCTTTCTCAACTCATCAATCAAATAATTTTTCAATTCTTTAATTTTCCGAATCGCTTCCGCATTGGTTTTCCAATCATCTCCAAGATTTCTCTGTAATTCGATTCGAATTTTTTAATACTAGTTTAAAATCTGAAGTTTACTTTGAAAGTTTCAGCATTTTCACGAATACGATGCCAGATATAAATTTTCAATCTTCGTCGTTCCGCTTCAAAATCTCGTTTTCAGGAATGAAATAAAATTTTCAGCAACTTGTGATCGTAAATTTTTTGCCAATAGACCAGCATGTGAAATTACTCCATCGGGGAATGTTGATAATTCAACAAGCTCGAATCCTGAAAAATAACACGTTTCATTATAGGGGTCAATCTGAAACTTTCCATAAAGAGGTCCTTTATATGGTCCTTTCATCAATTTATACCTGTTCACCGCATTCTGATCATATCCATAATCTGAAGGTGGTCGGAAATGGTAACTAAATGAAGATATTCTTTTTATTTATTCAATGTTTTCACAAAACTTTTCAACAGCTGTTGATTGATTAGCCAATCCAGAAATATCCAAAAAATGAGTGGCCAGGAGTGTATATTGTAGGCTCAGAATTTTCTCGCAAATTGCAAATGTAATCGCGATTCCTTCTTCAGTAGACGTGCCTGGAAATAGATATTGTTTAACGTTTTGTTTTTTCGCGCTTACTTCTCGCCAACTCATCCATAACAACCAACGAATCTCGATTCGCATAATTTATGATGGTTGAAGCGTCATTCATCTCGGATGCAAATGCAGACTTGTTTTTCATCAGTTCATCATTGTGGCCCATTCTTGAAAAGATTCGGTTGAATACTGAAAGTTTTTTTAAAAGTAATGTTTCAAAGACTTTGTTGAAAATTTCTGGACTACGACTTCCCGTTTAAAATGTATTAATTTGACAGAATTCAATCGGGCTTGAAATTTGCGAATGTGTTCGAAACTAAGTGACGTTTTTCCCGGATACAATCATATTTTAAATCGGGTGTATACTGAAAGTTTTTTTCATTTAATAACCCACTTGGCATTGATGCAAAATGCACCGGAATACAACATCCAGTTTGTGCAATAATCGCCAATTTGTTCAACAATTAAACATGAATTTTGAAAAACCTGCGGTCGCTCATTCAGCTCTATAAGAAGCTTCTGGAATTTTCTAGAACATCCTGAAATTGTTTTTTTTTTGGAATATTCTAGAATACACACGAACGGACCTTTATTATAGAGTATGATTTTCCCGAATTTCTTTAAAACACATTATATATTGTTATTATTTCTGGTCGAGATTTCATCAAGAAGAGCTTGTTTAGTTGAATCATCCATAGGTGTGGCAGAGAGATTTTCGAGTTCTTTGATGTCTAGACTTTCCAGTAGTTCCATCTGAAAACAAATAATGATAATGAAAAAAGAAATGAAGATTGAATGTCACCTGAAGCTTTGAAAAATTGTAAGCATCGGCTAGACGAAGCTTTTCAGAAATTGAAATTAGTTGCGTCCAAATCAAGAAATCTTCGAAATCCACCATCAAAAATTGAACGTCGTATTTCGAAGCCAAATGAAGAACACCTTCTATTTCGGATTCTGAATTAGATAATTTCGAAATGTCATAAAGTTCCTCAATATTTTTCGATTTTTGTGATTTATGAAAGAAGAAAAAATTGTAAATAATCTGAAATTTCACGTTTTCAACTTCAAAATAGGACAAATTTAATAGATGTTACTAGTTTTTGAAAAGAAATTGAAATTTTAACTTACCATATATTCGCGGTTTCTCCCGATATAACAATCGAACAAAAATGTCAAAGCATCTGAATTTTATATCTTTAAGCACAATTTCATCATTTTTTGAGTTGTTATCACAGAACATTTGACGAAAAAGAGAAGAACATATCATGAGTACCTAAAATCATAAATCAAAACCCGAATATTTGAAAATGTGTTCTCACATATTTATCAACATTATAAATTTTACAAGATTCTCCAATAATGAAGCGAACTTCGGTTTCATTATATTTAGATAGTGCAAAATCACGTCTATCCAGAAATTGCATTCCAAAAGCCGATTTGATTCGAATAGTTGCTTTAATCATTACTGCTTCTATCACATATTCTCCATTTCGATAAAAACGAAAATTATTTGTTGGCATAATTTTCCCAAAGTCGCAATTTGTATTATCACGATTGAAAGTATGCTCCATTTGTTTATTAATTACTACACCATCGTAGTCCTTAACTAGCACCGAAACATCGGCAACAATGGACCATAAATTTGATATTTCGTAGTCGAACAAGCAATTGACTTCAGCAATTAAATATTGCTTAGAATCGGCCTCGTTAACGGTCACTGCTGGCAGTATTTCCCTAAAACAGTTTTTTTTAAACCTTGGAATGAATTGTTAACAACCAGGAGCCTCAGAACCGCAACGCGGTTCGGCTTAGCCCCTTTTTTTCGAGTAACAAACTCTCGAATCAACTCTCCACGTCCACCTCCCTCAAATCCTTTAGAACGATCTTAACTAAACTTCTGACTATTTTTTATTTTATTTTGTAAATTTCATTGTTTTGGATATCCGCAGGTGATTTCAAAATTTTTTAGTGCTATAAGTGGTAAAAGAACCTAACCTAAAAATTTAATAATTTTAGGTTTTTCAAACCAATTCAATTTATCTCATATAATTTTTCGAAATTCTCCGATTTTTGTGAATCATTTCGATATTTAAGAAGTTTTCTATTTCAAAAAATTTAAAATTCGATTTCAGCTTTAAATTCATTTAAATTTCAGATTATGTTTGAACTAGTGCGCAAATTTTGGGAACATTTTCAATATAATGGGGGAGGGGGTAAATACCTCCTTTGCAAAATTACAAACCATTTCAGGGGGAAGCTTGCGTCAAGGTACAGACCGATAGGACCAGATGAATACTGGTCACACCAAGGAAAACATACGAACCAGCTACTATTTTCAAGCGGAGATGTTGCCATTCTAAAAAAAGGAAATTAAGAAAATAAAATAAAAATACTATATGGGTTTTTGTGACAATCTGAATACAATAAACAAAAAGAAAATGAGTAACCATAAACTGAAAAACGCGCCAATCTAATGGGCGTCCTATTGTTACGCGATTCACTACATTTGCTCATGGCAATCTCAGAGAAAAAACGGCGTGTTTCGGCGAGCCCGCTCTCATGCCGCGTGAAAAGTGCGTGCACGCCGGAGGATCAGCGCGGAATGCGCGGGCACTACATTTGCTCTTGACAATTATAAATGGCAACGTTAATCTCTACGCAATCAATAGAATTCATCCAGAAAAAGAGATATACTCGGTTGTACTGTTCGTTCAATTCGATTCCAAACGCGCACCACTGTTTTCGCAAGTTTGTATGGCCTTTTATGTGCCCGTACGAATTGAAAATATTATTTTTGAGTCATAATAGCATTTTTGGTATCTATTGGGCCAATTATAGAAAATTATTTTTTTCGTCCGTGCACCGGAACACCCCGACTGGAGGTTTGTCAGTAGAGCTCGTTTGGAATCGGGTTGCTTCTACAGTAACGGTGGCCAAGATTGCGGACATACAGTACAATCCGACATGTCTGCACGGTTTGTAAAAGTGAACAACTCTCAACAGAATTCCGTTGTTGTGGACTTTCTTTCGGCAACGTTCCTGGAGGTGGGGATTGAATGCAAACAGTGCATGGAATAAATGGTAACGTTAACTTCTCTACGCAATCAATAACATTTTTTCATCCAACAAAAAAAAAGATATACTCGGATGTAACGGTGGCCAAGATTGCAGGAATACAGTACAATTGAATGCAAACAGTGCAGTTTTCGACTCCACCCGCTGTACAAAACTATTACTCCACCTAAATGTTTTCGAAAATATTTGTTTCTGATAATTTTTGTTAAGAGTGTTCAACTGATGAAATATGTCAAATTCAGTCAGTAATCAACTTCCATCATTTTTGTATCCTATTCTCTAAAAATACATTTTCATCACTTTTTGTCAAAAATCTGTTTTTGCCAATCCACTTTTGTAATCCTGTTGTTTATTGAGCGATGATGACCCAATTTGTTTTATATTCATTAATGATGTCATTGGGACCAAAAAGTGTCGAACTTTCGAAAATTGTCGAATAGCAGCTTGAAGGGAAGAACAAAATCACCGATACGGTTTTTTATGGGCCGAAAATTACCAAAATGTGTTCTAAACGAATTTTCGAATATTTTTGGAGCATTTAGGATCATATAGGAGCGTAATTTCTTTCAAAAACTTTATAACATCAATTAAAATCGATCGGTTGATCACTGGAATGTACAATTTTTGGCCAATCTGGACGGGGTCATAGCAATGCTCAACCAACATGTTCGTTATCACATTCCAACTGTTTAGAAGTCCCTCTACAAATTACATAATCTCTTTTTGACAACCTGAACCGTTCTGTTCATTTCTCTGTTCTCAAATCCCCCCAAACTTTAATAAAATAGCTTTCCAAGAAACAAGTAACACCAAAAACAATCCGTGGAAAAATATACATTATCCCGAAATTGAAAAATAATAATAATAACCGTAGTTTTAGTTATTATTCCCCCCTTCAGAAAGTCTCAAATATTCACCAGAACCAGAAATGAGCAGCAAGAATTTATTACCGTATACCTTCAAGCTAAAACGAAAAAAAAAGTGTAGGTTTTTCTCAAGAGGCATCTAATTTCATGTCTTTCTCTTTCCATTAATAAAAGTAATAATAATAGTAATCAAAGGAATAATCAAATTTCACTTATGTTTTACGAAAATCAAATAAGGAAACACTCAGTGAGTATATTGAGATGATGAAACGCAGACACCATCTGTTGCTTAGAAGTTCCCACGCTTACCTAATAAATATGAGGTTTTTCACGAGCCAGTTTTGGTCTGACGCCAAATTTCGAATAATCATAATAAAAACAACTCCTGAATGTCTTTTAATATTTCATCACTATTGGAAGATGATAAAAACAACAGGAGAAATCTTCTGATTGCATCCCGCAACGAAAATGAAGATCAAGAGTTGTGCGACGAAGAAATCGAAGAAGAACAACCCTCTATTTGGTCACCAGCGAGCAGTCAATTGGCAATGTACGCGATTGCCAACGATTTGAGAAGTCCAACGTTAGTGGAGCTTCAGATGTTGCTTGGCGTCTCGGCACGAAAACATGATTATAAAAGGAGTCGGAAAGCGGTCAGTGAACGTAAACCACGGCAAGCTTATTCAGCTCGCCAGTTGGATCGTTTAGAGAATGAATTTCAGGTTTGTATGAAATTTGCGTTGTTTGGAATTTTAATAATTTTTCTCTGAAAAATTACAGAACGACAAATATTTAAGCGTAAACAAGCGAATTCAATTGTCACAAACGCTTAATTTAACGGAAACTCAAATAAAAACATGGTTTCAGAACCGGAGGTAAGCTTTTTTCTTTCCTATTTATTTTTCGAATTTTTACATAAAAAATTTTATTTCAAAAAATTTGGAAATTACTTTTAGACATTGGGTTATTTATATATTTTTATTTTAAAAGTTTTAATATCAATTTTCATATTTAATAAAAATAATTATGTAATATGCAATTATAGTCATCTCGCTTGTTTATAAAGCAGATACTGTATATAAATGGAAAATCCGGTGAACTCAAATAATTTAAAAGTGGTATACTGTCTTTAAGAGTTTATTTAAAAAAATAAAGGTTCAATATAATTCGCACTTAATCCCAATCTGTTTCAAAATGTTTTAAGGAAGTAAATGTCGAGAAAACGAACGTCAAAACAATGGCCTAGAAAAAGTTTATACCGACGAAAACGTGGCCCCGGGTATTTATAAAAACATAAGTTCAGCTGAACTTTCAGCATTTTTCTTAAAGGCAGCTGATCAGTTAACACGATCCAAATTATTTGTTTGTTTACTCATTTTCAATTTTAGTTTTATTCTATTCAGAAGCACCAATTATTAATGGATTTAACCAAAAAAAATTTTTTTAGGGGTCTTGCGGAGTCCAAAACAGCTCCCGAAAAAGTGTCGAAAACAGGCGGTGCCAGTGAAAAACGGGTGGTGCCACCAGCTGTTTTTGGGGTTTTCGAGGGCCGTTTTTGGTGAAGTGAAGCATTTAAACTGATTTTTTTTTCTGATTCCGTTAATTATAGGTGATTCTGAATCGATTAATACCACGAGCTTTGTTTTAATCCCAGACACATTTAGTCGCTTTTTAAACTTCTCTTTTAATGTAAACAATCGTTTTCCAGAACAAAATGGAAAAAACAGCTAACAACTTCAATTCGCCAGATGTGCCGTGATGTCCCATCAGTCCCACTACCAACTATTCTACCTTCAATCGTACCATCGGCTACCACGTCTCTTGCCACCTCACTGATCACTAATTTGATAACAAATGCTTCAAAAAATTAAAGAAAACCAAAATTCATTAATATGTAGCCTCGTAAATTAAAATGATTACTCTTCTTGTTTATGTTCATTCTGCAATCCAGACCATAGTCGAAGAACTGCCCAAGTTTCCAATTTTTCCTTCACGTGTGTTATTTCAACTGGTCAGCGGCCAAAACTTCAAGAATTCATATTTTACATTTGAAATTTTACAAAATTACAGCCGAACTATCAACCATCAGCAATAGAACTATCAGAATATATGCATAAAGATCGATGAAAAAAATAAATATGAAAAAATAAAACAAAAACCTCAATTTTATAGCAAAATTTTTTCTTTGAAAAAAGTGCAAAAAAAGTATATTTACCAAAATATCGACCGATAAAATAATAAAAATCCGGTTTTAACAGAAATAAATAAAAAGTAAATACTAAACATGAATAGGGCAACAATATTCGAGCACAGCACATATGAAAAATATGTAAGGACAAGGTTTCAACAAAACGTTTCAAAAACATAAAGACTTCTAATATAACAATAAAAACTCGTTTTTTTTGTGTACCGAATAAATTCAAAACATATATCAAAATTTAGATATCACAGGTCTTCAACTCGTCGATTTTTCAAAAACTCAATCATTTCACGGGCTTCTGTGGCGAACTTGTTAGCATCTGCTATCAATTTGTCTGTTTCTTTTGATAAGTCATCCATTTTTGAATTTTGAGCTTGAGATACTGAAAAATTGATGTTTTTTTAACAATTAAATATAATTCATTTTTTAAAGACAGTGTTACACTCTTTTTCCATGACAATTTAATTTTAGGAACGTTATTTATAAACTTTTCCATCAAATCAGATTTTTCAGGATACCTCGAGATCCCTGGGAATTTATATAAATTCTGAACATTGGTCCCATCCAGACTTGTCGTTTAGGCCCCCAAGCCGGCCCTCGGGGGGCCCCGTCAGCGCTGGGCCCTCGGCCGAAGGTTTTTTTCATTGTTTTTTTTTCATTGACTAAATTTAAACAACACGAGGTAAAACAAAGAACAAAGTTAACATGGAACAGTTCGTATATGCTACACTAGATAAAAAATCGGTTTTATTTACCCAAAACTAGAATTTTAACAGTTTGGTGACATAAAATCAAAGGAAAAACTGAAACGTAAGATTCCTCAGCCAATTTTCGAGCATCCTGTTCAATATGCCAATATGTTATCTATTTCGAAAAAAAAAACAAAAAAAATATAAAGCCCCAGGGCCGGGCCCTGGCTTTCCGGAGGGCCCGCCATGGACCCCAGGGCCGTGTTAGGGCCGGCCGGGCGCCCGGGCCGAACTTTCTTCGCGACAAGTCTGGTCCCATCATATTCCAGAATTAAAAAAAAACACTTCTTCAAGAAAAAAATGTCCAAACCTTCAATCATTTCTTCTTCCTCTTTGTGCCGTTTCAAAATCTGCTCGTTTTTCTCATTTTCCATCGATTCTCTCCTTCTTTTCAGCTTCTCCTTCAATTCACTCGGCATTCCAATATCCATCTGCCAACCATTTCTAGATAACTGATCTCTGGCCACCAGCAGTGATACATCTTTAAAAAAAAGTTTTCTAGAAAAAAACCGCCTATTCAAATATCGACTTATTCAATTTAAAACTATTTTCTTTTGGGAATTTACAAATAAACTACTTACCATTTTGCGTCTCCTTCTTAATCGTCTCAAACACCGAAAACGATAAATTCGGTCTCAAAGGTTTCAAAATTCTCATTGGCTCCAAATAAGTCGTCTCATTGAGTTCCAAACTTTTTCGTTTTCTAGGTTTTTCAAAAATATCAGCTGGCTCTTCGAATCTATGAAAAATATTTTAATCTTTGAAATACAATTTAATACTCACTGAAATTTCGTTTGAATTTTATCACCACATCCTCGAAACCTCGCATAAAACTGAGTCTCTTTCATTTGAATCGCCTTGAAAATGTGAAATTCTTAAGGAAAAATAATTAAACAATTATCACCTTCGCAATTTTTCTCGTCTCTCTTTTCTCGTCGGCAAATTGTTTCCATTTTCGAATTGCAGATTTCGAAATTCGCGCTGTTCTCCGTTTTTGAAACGCTTTAATCCGAATCGAGTTATTGGGCACCAAAAATGAAGAGGTTGTGTTCTCAACGGGTGAAGCGGCATACTTTTGAACCAATTCTTGAAAAAAATTAAATTCAAAGCCAATAACTTTTAAGATAATTAAATATTTTTATGGGAACTGAATGGTTTACCCTGTTCATCCCATCTCGGTCGAATCTTCGTCAACCGCTCCTTTCTCATTTCCCTTTGTTCTCTTCTCTGCGTCGCCCATGTCCTCCACCGGCTCCAAAACTGTTCAATCCATCTTAATTTCATCCTTCTCCTGAACTTTTCCAGCCCTTCTCCAATCATTTTCTTATCTTCCATCATTCTCGAACAATATCCCGTAATAATCCGATCAATTCCCTTTGAAATTTGATTATTCCACAGCATTTTCATCATATTTTCAGCCAATTTTCGTTCTCTTTCCTTCCGTTCATTATTCATTTCGTTAGTTATTACAGTTTTTAAAACCGTTTTCGTGCCAGTATCTATCGATTGTTGTGTCAATTTCTCCGCCAATCTCATCTCTTCCGCTCTTCTTCTCCGTTCAATTTCAGCAATTTTCTGCTCCTGCTCTTTACGTAAACGTGCCGCGTCTTCTTGTGCTTTTCTATGTCGCCGCGTCATTTTTTCTTTCATCGTTTCTTCCGCAGCGAAATTCTCCACAAAGCTATCTATTATTTTATTTTGAAGGTGATTGATAAGTTCATCTCGTTTTTTAAGCTCCAGGCGCTGAAAATATAAGTTGTTGAGCTCAATTTAAAAAAAATTCTGAAATGAGTCCTAAAAATTCTACCTTTAACCTCTCTTGATCCATTTTTCTTTTCTGATCAATAGTTGCCTGCATTGCCAAAGATCCAGCCGATTGAGCAAATGACATTGTTGCCGAATCCGAGACAACGGAGCTGCCAGACGAGCTCAATACCCGTTCCAGGATTGTATCACATGCATATTTACCATTTGCATCGAAAGAATTAGTAACATCACATCTAGATGAGTAAAAATGGAATGGTTCCGGTCCATGTACAACCTGAAATTGGTTTCGTTTTTGGAAGATATATTGGAAAAATAAAAATTTACTTGACTAAAGTTTCCATTCCTTTTCGAATCAATCCATTCATAAGTTTTCATAGGAACCTCACAATCCGTCAAATAATCTCTGTTTAGCACAACTTGATCAGCATCCAAATACGGAGACAACCCATATAATCCCAGAACCATTGATGTATCCTCAACTGAGTCAAAACCTAACAAATTACTCAACTTGTAAATAGGGTATATTGCAGTTTTTCCATAAGAGCATGTCATAACGTGCAGTGATGACCAACGCACCTGCAATTTTTGAAATGGAAAAGATAGAGACAAAGAAACTTACATCATTGAACAAACTATGAGATACACAACATTGCAAAAATGTCGCCTGATTTTTGAGCAATCGGAAGAATCGGATGTAGTTATTGTTTTGAAAGCTGGCGCATAATTCAAGAGCAAGACACACATGTTTCGATTGTCGAACTTCGTCGCGGTATGAGAGGACCTTGAATAAAATAAGTTAACTTTTTAAAAAAAAAACACTATATTAAATTGTTTAAACTAAAATTGGGCAAAATGACGAACTCGTCTTGGTAGACCCTTGGTAAATTAGCACAAATTGATAAAAATGATTTATTCCAACGTTTCGGCACTAAAGGCCGTCATCAGGGAACAGGTTAATTACCTCAAACTTGGGGACTTGGGTAATTAAAGTTTGAGGTAATTAACCTGTTCCCTGATGATGGCCTTTAGTGCCGAAACGTTGGAATAAATCATTTTTATCAATTTGTGCTAACAATTTGTGGTCATTTCTTTCAGGCTACATTCTTTCAGGCTATATTTGGCCTATATTACTTTCAGGCTATATGTCTTTCAGGCTATATGTCTTTCCGGCTATAAAGTCTTTCAGGCTACATATCTTTTAGGCTATTTTTTTCTTTCAGGCTAGTTTCTTCTTTCAGCCTATTTTTTTTCTTTCAGCCTATAAAGCGACAGTTTCTAATCTCGCTGATTTGGGTTATGACTAATAAGCCAAAAAAACGCTTCTTCGTTTGAAATTACCCAGTAAATCGTATTCTGAAAAACAGAAATAGGCTGAAAGACAAAAGTAGCCTAAAAGAAAAAAATAGCCTGAAAGACATGTAGCCTGAAAGCAAAAAATAGCCTGAAAGACATGTAGCCTGAAAGAAATGACCACTTACCAAGGGTCTACCAAGACGAGTTCGTCATTTTGCCCAATTACTTACAATGTACAAGAAATCACTCATCAACTCACTTTATTTAAACTAAAATTATACAAAATTTTAAAAAGATCTATTTTTCATGACTAAGTACCTGATTCAACACATTGGTATCATTCATATGCATCATCACATCATACGCTCGAAATTCCGCCTCATTCTCGCATCGAATTCCTCTCCTTTCAAAATCCTCATAAAAATGTCTCAAAGTTTGCAAACATTTTCCCAAATTCTCGCTATTCAACTTTTTGTCAAAATGCTCGGTTCCCAAGTTACAAAGCACGTATGAACAAAGAATATGTAGTCTTGTACACCTGGAAAGACATCACTTTTGAAATTGGTAAGGGAATGAAAAAGAAAACATACTTTTCTACCAAACTCAGAGCCAGTGTATCAGATAGCGACAATTGTGTGACTTCCTTTCGCAGGGCTCGCGTTCTGCTCCAAAGAAAATTGTACCATGACGCTTTTTCATCGGTATTCTCTGGGAATTTGTCGAGGACCTGCAATGGTTACAAATGAAGTTTCGAAAAGTAAAATTTATGGTTTTAGAAGCTCAAAACCTTGCGACTTGGTGTGATTCGGTAAACAGAATAAACGATTTTAAGTACAGATAATGACTTCAGAGATTCACAATCAAAAAAACACTAACTCACAGTATGCAACAAATAAGACATTGTATAATTCATCATTTTTTCTGAACGTAATTCATGAGGCAGTGGTCGTTCTTGATCAGCAGCTGAACGTGCATATTCCTGAAAATTTTGTTTTTTAATGAAAATTTTTAAAAAACTAGTAATTGTTTTTCAATTAAGTCAAATTTTAATAATTAATCATATTTATTAGAGTCCAGAATTGTGCATTTGTAAAAAGTCATCACAGAGGTTATCATCTTTAACTTATTCAAAACTTTGTGTTCGGATGAAGAAAATTGTATAAAATTCGATATACGGACGATAAAATTGCATTTTAAATTGATCCAACGATTATTTTAATCGTCGTCAAGTTTTACTTCAAAAATACAATAATTTCTTTGAAAAAATATGTTCTCTACAAACCTTAACCATCAAATCATGAGCCACTTCCGACGTCTCTTCATCACATTCAAACGGCGATGCTCTTTTCTGAACAATTCTCATATATCTCTCTTTTTCTGTACACATTTCTTCGCATCTTTCCAGTCTGCTAACGAGTTGACTATTCGTCTGGAAAATACTTATAAATCATACAAAATAATTCCCAAAAAATAGAAACCTCTCTTAATTGACACAATAATTTATCTCTTTCATCAAGAACTAAATATTTCTCATAATCGCCGGCACAATCTCTTCCTCTTAGTTCCATCAATTTCCTTATTAATTTAGATTCATCCTGTGATTTAACATTCGATGGTTCTGGCGAAAAACTTCGGGGAGCTGGAGACATTCTTGTCCTCAGAGTCGAAACTACTTTTGGAGCAGCAGCAGCAGTAGGTGGTGCAGATGTTTCAAAATTTGAAAACAACTTCGTGGTTTTGAAAGGATTTGAAAAGGGTTTTGTCGAAGATGTTGCTAATGGAAGTCCAAACATGGCGCTGGGAAGAGGTTCCGTTTTTCTAGCAACTTCATCAGTCTAAAATTAAAAACAGTGATGTTAGATTTGTATTTATATTTTGTTCTACCTCATCTTTTCCGTACATCGTTGTTGGTGTCGGCTTAATGCCTTGTTTTGCAAAACTTGGTTTCCAAATAGCATTTTCCACTTGTTTCCGCGCCATGGCAGCAAATGGTATATTTTTCGACGTTTTTGGAGCAGAATTTCCACTGTCAGAAACGGGACTTTGTGAGCTGTCTCGATCGGGCGTCTCAGCATTTCTTACGTATTTGAACTTGCTTCGGTTGATTGCAGGCGGTTTTGAGAATGGACCTGCAAAAAATTATAATTAAAAGTCCGAAAAAAAACTAAATTAAATTACCCTCAAATGGTTCTGCTCTTTTTGTAAAAGGTCCTGGTGCTGCATTTGGAAACGGTTTCTTTCTAATTAGTCTAGTTTTCACAAGCGACCCTTCACCATCTTCCGGTGGATTTCTAGCGATTTTCAGATCTTTCCCGAAAGCCTTTTCCTGTGGTTCATTCGTCACTGGTCTACTAACTCTTGTGGACAACGATGCCAGTGGTTTTTCTTTATTTCCTACTGGTGGTAGTGAAGACGCACCAATTGCGGAGCCAGCACCAAAAAACGAAGAGAATGTGACTTTTTGGGTTGTTGATTTTGGTGCAAATGGATTCGACGTCACTGAAATTAGTGAAATTAAAAAAAAGTATTTTATTTAAATAGGAAGGAAACCTGGTTTCGAGGTGATGTTTCCTGCTTCCTTACTATCTGATCCAAACTTGAAGCCAAATGATTTTGAATCCATGAACCTTCAAAAAAAACACGTTAGTTTGAAATTTTAAATATTCGAAATGTTTTGTTTTTTTTCGACGACACCGAAAATCGTTTTAAAAATTAAGTAGTACGTGATTTTAAACTAATTCTCTTACTCAACCAGAAACAAATGATTGTCAAAAACATTAGGCAATGAAAAATATTATATTTTAAAGGTAAAAGGTTTAGTTTTCACCAAAAAACGATAAATTCAGCGCTATTCAGCAAACCAGCCTTTTTAAAAATATGTTGTAGGTTTACATTAAACACAGTGCCGTGCGTCATTTAGTAGCTTTGTACCAACGCTATAATGGCGGGAGTTCAATTATTCTTTTATTTTATTTACCTAAATATTTAAAAAAAAACATATATATATTCACGACACCATTCGAATTTTTTCATGGCGACTCATATACACATTACGCGCAAAATTAAAAGTAAAAATTCTTTTTGAGCGTCCGAAAAAATTAACTTTTCCCAATAAAAAAGGATTTATTGTAAACCAGGAGTCCCCTGCCGCTACGCGGCAAAACTCCTGGTCTACTGCTCGCCTTCGGCTTCGCTTTCCAACACGCCTGCGGCGTGTCGCTTTTGTTAAATTACTCTCAAAAATGTTCCTTTTATTACTTTTTGTGGGGTTCGAAACATGGTGATAAAATATAAATCCAAAATTTTTAAAAATTCCTTTAAAATTTCATCGGTTTTTCAGAAAAAAGAGAAATAATTATCTACACCTGCATAACAGTTAGGAAAAGCGCATCGATTCTTTGAAATCGTAAGAGTATGTTAATTTAACATTTCTTTGGATTTCGCTCTCTTTAACCGCCATCCTAATTTCATAATAATAATTTTTTCTGCGGCTCGCCTCCGGCTTCGCTTCTCCCCTAAATTTCTTGATCGAAGTTTCTTTTTAGTTTATCATTTATTTGGATTTTGCCTTTTTCAACCTAAACTCATCCTAATAACGTTTTCTAAGGCTCGCCTCCGGGTTCGCCTTTTACACGCCTTCGGCGTGCTGCTTCACTGCATTACTACATTGGCGATTTCACGCCTTCTGAAATAAGTTGTCGGGACCGAAATATATTGATCGAAAAGTATTGGAATGCGAGCCGAAGGCACAGAAGAAGCTCGCCTGCGGCTCGCTTCTTCCGTGCCTTCGGCACGCATTCCAATACTTTTGATCGGTGTTCCAACGCGCGGCGAAATGATCATAATTTCAAGTTTAACAATTTCACTGGAACATTCTCAAAAAACCAACCATAATTGTTACATTTAATTATTTCTCGAATTATTTAATCTTCTAAAATGGTGATAATTAGCAGCATAATTAAAGAAATGCATCTGAAAAGAGGTTGATGTGAAAAGAAGTTCTTCTGAAAATAGGTTCTTCTTTTACTCTAGCTCACCTCACCTAGCCATCACAATAGAACAACCATTTTCTTTGAATAATTTCGTAAATAATGAAATCTCAGCTCAGAAATGACAGCAAATAATTTTCGAAATTTGACCTAGTTTCATGACCTATTTTTTAAAACTTTTTTTGTGAAATTTTGACAAAAATTCGAAAAAAAATTAAGAAATGAAAATCCGCAATCATTAGGTTTCAAAAAGTTCATTCTCTTTCGGTGACTTCGATGGTCTACCGGTTAAGTAATCATTTCTTTACGTGAACCGATGCGAGTTCAATTCCGTTCCTCCTACCTCTTAATTTTACAACAAAAAAAAAGTTCACAGAAAAAAGGTTACAAAAAAAAGGTTACAAAAAAAAAGTTACACAGAAAATTAGCCCCGCCTCCTTATCCATTTATATATAAGGATGCCGTCATTTTTTCCACGATATATCACGTTTTTCAACCTTCAGATAAGTGAATAAATTTCAAGACTATAATCCGATTTCACCCCGTTTTTTTCTGTTCGTCTCAATATTCGAGAAAAATAAACCAGTTTTGGTTGATGATTGATTCGTTTTTTTTCCATACACAGCTAAATATTTTTTTAAAAAACTACTTTTTTTAGTACATGGTTTTTTTCATTGTTTGTGTCATGTGTTTCCACTTAGGGATTTTCCCCACCACTATGCCATGCGTGTTCTATTTAGTTTTTCGGTTATAAGTTCTCCTTTCTTTCTCTTTCTTTGGCGCCATTGGCGCGAGGAGGCGTCCTTGGAAACTTGCCAATTTTCAAATCCTCTCCTGTCAAATGGTGTTGCTTCTCTCCCACTTACTTTAGTGTTCTATTGTTGCGAATAGTTCTTGTTTTTAAATAACTTAAATAATATTTATTGTAATAATTTATTATAATTTTGATTAAATTCTTTAAAATTAAATTATAACCTACAATTTCTGTATCTATTTTCTTCAAATTTTAGTATATTAAAGTTAAAAGTTAAAATTTGTATTTAATTTTCTATTAATGATTGCAAAACACTGAACACAATACATTTTTAAAAATTCAGGATAAGAACCAATTGTACCATTTCTTAATCTTTTTCCAAATTCACCCCAAAACTAGCAAATTTCTTCTTGGTATAGTATCTTTAACGCATCGTATTCGTTTTCAATTTTTTTTTTCAAAGAAAAGTCTTCATTCGATCGTCTTCTTTTCATTTGTATATTTATTCATGCTCACATGACCGAACTTTTATTGTCTTGAGCTACGCTTAACAACTCCCTTTGGTGTTGTTTTTTGATTCATGAGAATTCTAGAAGAATTCTTTCCCGCTTTTGTTTTTTCATTGTGTTTTTTTCAATCGAGAGGTCTCTCTCTCTCTAAAGACAACGTGCCACCAACCCTCTGCTTTATTGTATTAAAAAAACCGTTTTTCAAGGTCTCGCACCATTTTCCAAATATTTTTCTAAATATTCCTAAACTACATTATATTTATTCTGTTTTTTAAAAACCGTTTTTAAAAAGAAAGTAAAAGCCGTCACAAGTTGAAATCTATTGTAAAAAGTCAAATAAAAGCTAGTTTTATTGATGAACTATCTATGGGGGGCTTAATCCCGACAGATTTTGGAATGAATACGGTCGTCCGACAGAAAAGAGAAAACACTAGATAGAGATTTCACTTTGACTTTTAGTTTTTCTACAAGTTTTGTTTTGACACAGTTCTTTTTTGGGTTTCAATCGTTTTTTTCTTCTTTCAATTGAATGCTATAATGTTGCACGGAACGGGTTCGTACTGTCTTTAAGAATTACGCAATCTTGCTGGTTGTTTGCACAACCATGTTCAGTTATAATCGAATTTTCTAGGTTTAGAACCCAAATAAGAACAGGATGTTCTCGAAATTGTTGAACATGTTCCGAAGGTTCCGAAGTTCGGAATAAATGTTCATCCTCCATTTAGGAAGAAGAACACTTTAAAAAAACGTTATTTTTCCTTTAATCCAAAGTTCCAATTTTGTAGCTTCTGAAATTACCGAACGCCTCGTTAAAGGATGACTTTACGGAGCTAATAAATGCATCTGGGATGAAAATAGACTTCATTCTCATTCGAAATCAGTTTTTAAAATTTTCTAAAACCACCTAGAAACCGAGAAAATGAGCTTCAAAACAATGGCATAGAAAAAGATGCCACCGGCGAAATCTAGTCCGCAGGCATGAAAAATCCAAAAAAAAAATTTTTTTACATAAAAAAGGACTAATATAAGCATTCTGCATAACTATTTATTAACGAAACACGAAAAAACCGTCATTAGAAAAAGTTCGGCCAGGTGGACACTTTTCTAGGCCATTGATTTGAAGCTCATTTTCTCGGGTTCTAGGTGGTTTTAGAAAATGTTAAAAACAGATTTGGAATGAGAATGAAGCCTATTTTCATTTAAGGTACGTTTATTATCTCCATAAAGTCCTCCTTTAATTTCTAAAAAATAACTCAACACGTACTCCTTTTTCCTTTTTTCCCCAAAACTTGAATTCACCATCTGTTGCCCCTACGTCCTCATTTCCACCTTTTCCTTGCGGTGGTGGTAAAAAGTTGTAAAAATGAACATCTGTTGCGCATTTCCATCTCTATTTCTTATTATTCGCATCGAGAACCTTGATTATTTATAACATCAAAAGCAAATCGTCCGATCCTTTTTTTTCGAAACTTTGTAAATTGGCCACCCACAACGTTAACTTGTTTGGTTTCGAAAAAAAATTATTCAAATCCATTTCCGCCCGAAAAATGATAATAGAATTCGATGAAAAAATGCAATATTTATTTTTTTTTGTCAAATAAAGTGGCAGTGGTGTCCGATTTCAATTGCCTTTTTTCTCTATTGAATAAAAAAATGTCATTTTTTAAATGGAATGTTTTTTGCTTTGAAAAAAATTATATATTTACGTAGTTTAAAAGCTTCTTATCAACGGATTTTGGCCAAAAACATTCCTCGCTTGTTTTTACGATACTAATATTAATAATAACAGAAACCCTTTCAGAAAACCTGTCAAAAATATGATAACACATTTATTTTCTCCCCCCTCCTCGTAACTGTATAAATATGTAAATATTTGTGAGGAAGTATTGAATATTTGTTTTGTTCTCAACTTAATAATCTTTTAACCATTTGATTTGAAAGATAAAAAAAAATTTTAGAAAATGAAAAAAACGTGAAAATTATGTGATGAGTTGGAAAATTTCCCACGCTTTTAAAAAAAATTGAATTTTATTGTTTCAAACATTTTATTTATTTTTCCCATCGTAGTTCTTTCCAAATTCTTTCTTTCGAAAGCTTTCAAAGAATATTTTGCTTCGATTTCCTTAAAAAATATATCGATTGAAATTAAATCTCAGGCTTTTATGATCCAGAACTCATGTTTAAACGTCGCTTGCAAATTTAAAGGTGGGCTTTACAGAGATAATCAATGTTCCTTAAATAAAAATAGACTTCATACTCATTCCAAATCTGTTTTAAAAATGTTCTAAAACCACCCAGAAGCCGAGAAAATGAGCTTCAAAACAATGGCCTAGAAAAAGTGTCCACCTGGCCGAACTTTTCTTTATGGGTTTTTTTCGTGTTTCGTTAATAAATATTTATGAAGAATGCTTATATTTGTCCTTTTTTTAGGTGTTTTCATTTTTTTTTTGGATTTTTGATGCCTGCGGACTAGTTTTCGCCGGTGGCCCCTTTTTTAGGCCATTGTTTTGAAGTTCATTTTCTCGGTTTATAGGTGGTTTTAGAAAATTTTGAAAACAGATTTGGAATGAGTATGAAGTCTATTTTCATTTCAGATGAATTCATTAGCTCCGTAAAGGCATCCTTTAACTCTATTTTTTTAATCTTTAATAAAAAATTTTCCAATTCAAAAATTCCAGAAAACCGATGCCGAACTGCCCACGCTGTCAAAAACCAGTCTATTTCGCCGAACGAGTTACATCAATTGGCTCCGATTGGCACCGTCCGTGTTTGAGATGCGAAAACGATGCTTGTAAGAAGACATTAGCTGCTGGAAGTCATTCTGAGGTACTTCTGTAATTGAAATAGATGATTTTATATTTTTTTTCCAAATTTTCAGCGTGAAGGAAAACCATACTGTAATCGATGCTATGGTGCATTGTTTGGACCGAAAGGTTATGGACATGGAGGAGTTGAATCGCATACCTTCCATCAGGGACAAACTGGACAGGTTTGTTTTGCCCCTTTTTTCTTAGTATTTCTTTTTTTTCTTTAATTTTTTCCTTTGAAATGGAAATTTGAGTGCATGAAGTCTTTTAAAGATAGTATACTATAAACTTTTTTAAAAATCCAAAATTATAATTTAGCACTTAAAATTTTTAATTTTTAGACCACTATTATGATTTTCTAAACCTTTTTGGCGAGATTTCGTTTTAATAGCATCAGAATATTAAGACGAAGAATTTATATTCCAACTTAATTCATTTTACGTTGGAGTTAGATGGTACACTGTCTTTAAAACACGAAAAAAACCATTTTTCGTTTTATAAATTATAAATTAACCAATAATTTCTATTCTCTATTCGAATGGCTAAGTTGTTGATAATCATTCCAGATCCTCTAAATATTTCAGGTTTGAAGTCATCAGTTGCCACCTCCCTTCGAACAATTCAACCATATACCATTTTGAATAGCCGGCATAACGTTCCATCTAGACATATTGTGACCTACTATTAATTGTTTGTTTCAGTTATTTTAATGCTTAATAATTACAACGTTTTTTGTATATTTCCACATTCCTGCTAAAAGAAATAATGGTTTTTGAACGATTGAGCAAATAAATAGTTTTTATGATTTGTATGTTGCAACAGATTTTGATTGGGAATTTTGGTTATTGTGCAATTTATTTATCCGCCGCGAGAAAAGCAGGTCAGGAAACATATTTTGGTTCAAAAATGCGCAGGTTGGACCTTTTAGTGGAGGAAAGAGCACCTGAAACTAGAGAATGGCTAGTTCTGAAATTTTGGATATTTTCAAAAGTTTCAGAGATGGCAATTTAAATTCGATTTTCGGTATAAAGCAAAAAAGAGGTGTGAACATCAGAAATTATATATTTTTTTAAAATTATAATACATATCCCAATCCCAGCGAAAGTATCCGATGCTCCTAAACTTATTGGAACCTTGCTGCTTCCCGTGAGAACCTGTTTTATGTAGTTTTTCATTACTAACAATTGAACCTTTAATATCCGGGTTTCCTGGATGAAAACAACTGGCGCACTGCTTTTAAAAAAATAATGTTATATTTTTCAAAAAAAATCAATCGAAGATACAAAATGGGAATCTTTAACTCGAGCTTTAAAAATTTGAATAGATTATTCTCACTAAATTTACGCACAAAGTTTGAAAAAAATAGGTTCCTTTTCATTAATTTAAAGACAGTGGATCAGTTAACTTGACCCTAGCAGATTTCAAGTTCAAAAAATTAGAGCTGTCTCTCATTGGTACAATGCAATTTATGCGAAATCACACCGACACAAATACACGCTTCGTGGCTTAAAGTGTTTGTTTACTGATTTTCAATTTTTGTTTTACTCTATTCCGAATCACAAATTATTAATGAATTTAATAAAAAAAATTTTTTTTGGGCGCCCGTGGGTCCGAAACAGCTCCCGAAAAAGTGCCGAAAACAGGCGATGGCAATGCAAAACGGGTGGTGCCACCACCAGTTTTTGGCGAAATGAAGCTTTTAAACTGATTTTTTTGCTGATTCCGTTAATTATAGGTGATTCTGAGTCTATTAATACCAAAATTGTAAATGAGTAAACAGACACTTTTAAAAGATCTTAGACGTCTAAAATCTGGTTCTTGAATCTTTTCTTCTTATACATTTTATTAAACTTCCGTTCAAACTCAAACCTTCCTTGAAAAACTTAGTAAATGTTGATTTACTACTTTATGGACCTATTCAGTTTTTTAAAAAATCCAACAATACTGAGAAATTAAACGCAGGAATGGCAGAGAACTGCCGAGGTATTTTTTGAACTGTAGTTTCTTCAAGACCCAGACGATTAAATGTGTGTGTGTCCCTTTAATGGGACTATTCAGTTTGAAAAAAAATTCCGAGAAATTGCAATTTCTCGGTATTTCACGGCATTTCTCGGAAATTTCTATGCCATTTCCGAAAATACCGAGAAATTGCAATTTCTTGGTAAATCTCGGAATTTCTCTGCAATTTCTGCATTTATCGGTTTTTTTTTCAAACTAAACAGGTCCATTAATTTTAAAAAAGGCATACTGTTAAAATCTCCATCGAACGGAATCTTATTTACTGTTTTTTGAAAAATCATCCGTCCCCCCTCTTTTCTCTCAGAAACCGAAAATCAAAGCGATATTCAAATCTTCGCGTTCCAAAATCGAATTTTATCAAAGACTATTTTCCCAAAACATCATACATCTATTCCCCCATTCTTTCATTCTTTTTTTTATCAAATTGTATGGAATCTTCTTCTTTCGTCGAAAGAAAAGCTTTCTTTCATGTGGTAATGCAACTTGCACCTCCTCACGATTTTCGAATAAAAAAAATGCGGGCTCAAATTTGATTTTGTTTCATTTGGGAGGAAGGGCGGATATCTTTGTTGTCGAGAAGCTTTTGTTTTGTTATACTTTTCTATTTCTCACAGCTTTTTCTTCGCCAATAACAATGAGCTCGTCCTTTTTTTTGGGGGGTGTACTCGAAGGGAAATGGATTTCATTTCAAGTTAATTAAATTGGAAACAAAGCCTGGAACAATGACGTGCAGATTTTGGTGGATGCTAACATTTTTTCTGGATTGATTTGGATCCATATTGAAGGATTCCTGTTCGTTTCTGAAAAGTTCGTTATTCTTACGATTCGCCAAAAATCGAACTTTAAACTGTAAATTGGCCCAAAACTCAATTAAATTTGCGGGATCACCCGCCTATTGTGCTCACCAATATTATAAATTTTCTTTGTTCGAAATGAACATTGTTCCACGCTTTCCCCCTTGGCCGAAAACTTCATAAAGGACCACTTTTGCATGCCATTGTTGAGTAATTTTATCGGGAGCTCCCCTCTCTCCTTTTTTCAGCATATTCAAATGCACATCACTTTTTCTTGAAACTACGTAAATCAAAATGGAAACAAAAAAATGAGAAGAACTGAATAAATAATGAAATTTTGGAGCGAAAATTTTAATAAATCATTTTCGTCCTTTTTGAAATTTATGTTTTTTTCTTCGTATTTTTTGGTTGAATTGAACCGTGGAATTTGATAGATTGGTGACAGGTTTGGCGAGAAAGAAGACCCCCCAATTTTGGATTTTTTGAAATGAAGATTTTTGTTTTATACTTCTTGAACCTTCGAAAATATTCTAAGATTCCTTGTTTTTGTGGAGCTAAATAACATTTTTGCAACAAAACAAAATTTAATTTCCTGTTTTCAAAATTCATCAAAAATACTCCTTAAACCAATTCTTCCGTGCGTCATAAACCATTTATTCAGTTTTCAAAACCCAAAGAACCAGAACGAAATAAAACTTCAATGCTCTTTGAATAATAATGAAAATCAAGTCATGCTGCACTTTTATGCCCATTGCAAACAAAAAATGAATAAGACGATTGTCCTGACTTTGTTGAATTGCCTCAGGCTATGGAATTATCAAGAAAATTGCAATGATTGACTTATGACAATTCAGATGAAAATGCTGTCTGTTTTATTCAAGAAAGCCACAAAAAATTACAGATATCCATTTTTTCGAAAATATTGAAAATATTACAACGAGGAAGAATCATTACGTTCTGAACGTTTATCAGGGTGGCTCAGAGGATTGCGCATAACTTCTCGAAAACAAATGGGAGCTTCACGATTTTTTTTGGAATTATCATAAAACAAGATACTCCAACACGCGTTTATCTACGTATTTCTGAATACAGATCGAAGAAGTGCTGAACGGTAGGGTTGGTCCGCTTTCAGGTGATAAACTTTGAAGGTAGCTGATCCCTTCATTCCGAGTGATTCGCTGATGATACCACGTGTTCGACGAATGTTGACAGAACTCTTCCTTCCAATTTTTGGAATCACAGAGACATGTCCTCGATCCTTGTACTGGGGTACCGCTCTACTTACGGTCGGCGCCGGAATCTCAAGCCGTTTTGAAATCTCAACGTTGCTGGCTCCGTCATTGTGCAGCTTCGCAATAATAGACCGGTGTGGAAATGGTCGCAATAACTCAGGAGTATCGGAGTTTTTTGAGGAATGGTTTTAATAACTGCTTACATAGGTCCATGACTTTTGAAAAGTTTCAAAACTTTTGGAAAAACTTTTTTGGCTTGCTGCCAGCAGCGGCTCAAAGTTGCGATCAATACTTAATCGCCACAATGTATGATAATAGCTGAAGCTTCATACTTTGAAATATACAAATGTTCAGATTGAACTCCTCTTGACGCAGAGAATATGCATATTTTTTCATAAATTTGGTGATTCTCAAAAATAACAGAAAGTAGTACAACTGAACATGACGGACCTCGTTTATCTGTTACCATCCTTATCAGAAACCATAACTTTGGTTTGAATAGTCGAAGATGGTTCATAAAAATTAAAGGAATGCTTTACGGAGATAATAAATGTAGTTTAAATGAAAATAGACTTCATTCTCATTCCAAACCTGTTTTTAAAATTTTCTAAAACCACCTAGAAGCCGCGAAACCGCGCCTCAAAACAATGGCCTAGAAAAAGTTGGCCGAACTTTTTCCTATGAGCTTTCGTGTTTCGTTAATAAATTGTTATGCAGAATGCTTATATTCGTCTTTTTTAATGTTATTTAAAATTAAAATTAATGTTTTTTTTGGATTTCTCATGCTTGCGGACTAGTTTTCGCCGGTGCACACTTTTTCTAGTTCATTACTCTGATGCGCGTTTTCTCGGCTTCTAGGTGGTCTTAGAAAATTTTAAAAACAGATTTCGAATGAGAATGAAGTCTATTTTCATCCCAGAGGCATTCATTATCTCCGTAAAGCCTTCCTTTAAATAAATACCTGATAATGGGGGTTAACCCTCGACAAAACATTAATGGAACTTTTGTTGTTTATTGCGAGATCCTTTCTCAACCAGTGTATACGAATTTTTAAGCAGTTCAAGTGTTCGGTCTTGTGAAAATCTTCAATTGAAAAGAAAATCACACACCCGCATTTTAATAAATAAAATATTCACGACTACATATCATCATAATATGTGTTTTGAGCGCATCATCAGTGTTTTCCGACTAAATTTACCGTTATCGGAGGGCATCCCGCGAACAGAAAAATTTGAATCAAGTACGTTCAAATTTCTATATTTTTTTCCCCCGGAAATCGCGTGTGAGAACTAGTTGAAAAGAGCAAAGTTGTGTCACAAAATGTGGTACCTTTTGAAATAAGAAGGAACATTTTTGAGTAAATACACCATCAAAATGTTGAATTATTCATCTTACGATATTTTTCTTCGGCGTTTTTTTATCTGTTAAAAAATGCAGTGATAATAAAAAATGATGGGAATTTTTAGACGAAAATAAGGGTAGGCGACTGAAAATTTTTATTTTTTTTAAATAAGAAAAAATAAATCTCATAGAATTGAATTTTATCTTAAAGTTTCATTATTTTATTCAAAGCTATTCATACATTTTTCTATAAAAAAACGTTTCAACTCAAAAAAAGAACACATTAATTTTTCGGGGAGCTCCCGAAACTCCAAACATTCACCACATTTATTGCATATTTTTTGCTGACAATGAAATAATAATAATAATATTTTAGAAAAGGAAAATAGAAAGTGTTTTGTCTACCAAATCTAACGGTCGAGAAATACACACGATGAGCACAGATATAACGGTACCGATGTGGCAAAAAAATAACAAGATATTTTGCTTCTTTCTCCACCACACTTATTTCCTTCCGAATCGTACGAATGATGGCTTTCTCTTTTCCATTGGCTGTTCGACGATTTCTTCAAATTCGCTAGGTGATGAGGAACGTTTTCCAAAACGGACGAATGAGGGCTTTCGTTTTTGCATCATTTGTATCTGGAAATAAATCATATTATTTTGAGATGATGATGCCGGTTGTCCCGCTATAGAAGCATTTTTTCTTGAAAATCACGAAAATTTGCTATTTCAGCGGTTTTCCAACTCTAAACGGCTTCGGCCCCAAGATTTTTTTTTCGGAAAATTTAGTATACTAATCGGAACTACGAATCATGAATAAAAATGATCTCAACTTTTAAATATAGAATTACACCTTTTTAAAAATGTTTTAAAGGCAGCTGGTCAGTTAATACGATATAAAAGGCAAAAAAAAATCAAAATTCGAATGGGGCCAGGTGGTCCAAAGAACAATACCAATATGTAGTCTCATTCAAATAATTGTGTTTTGCGCCAATTCCGACCGCGTTGCATGGATACCGACCGCGTCGCACGGACCCGCGCGTATGCATGTTAAATGGGACTCCGTTTTTCAAGGGAGCTCCGAAAAAAGAGGTGGAGGCTCCGCATCCCAAGCTGTCTTTAATGATAACAGTTTTTATAATAAAATAAAAATATAGTTAATTAGTAGAACAATGTCTTTAAAGGTCTCAGCGCGATAAGTTAATATGAATCAACAAATTGATCCATTCTGCGATTTTTAATTATATTTTAATGATCATTCTAAAATTATTTGCATACCAAAAACCATTTATAAGGTTTTACTTTTATTAATCTGATATGAAACCCAAAACAAAATTCTAAAAATGATCAGAAATTAAATAGTAAACCATATATTAGGTTGTCCGGAAAGTAATCGCAATTTTTTCGATTTTTTTCAAACAAAAATTTATTAATTGAAAACAATTATCAATGAGTGATATATTGGCCATGTCGTTGGATGACCTCGTGCCAACGCAGCGGAAGTTGTTCGATTCCCTTTGCGTAGAATTCCGGGGGCTGGCAGGCGAAAAAGTCATCAAGGTACGATTCCAGGTGCTCTCGGTCGTCGAACTTCAAATCTTTGAGAGAGTTTTGAAGTGAGCGGAACAAATAATAATCAGATGGGGCAAGGTCGGGTCTATACGGTGGATGTGGCAGAACTTCGATATCCAGCGCCTGAATTATGTTCTTGGTCGCTAAAGCGACATGTGGTCTTGCATTGTCATAAAGTAACAGAATCCGTGAGGCTCCCGGGCGAAAGAGGTGGTGTTGATCGTACATTTTTTGTATTTGGAGAGAGTATAGGTCCGCTTTGACATTGGCTTGATCTGGAAGAAGTTCGCGGTAGATAACGCCTTCCTTGTCCCACCAAATCGAAATCATCCCTTTTTTTCCTTTGACGTCTGTTTTTCTAGTTTCTCCAGCTGCTACCCATTGAAGCTTTTTACTATGATTGAACAAAGCACATCAATTTTCATCTCGAATGAAAATATTTTGAATTCACTCCGTGTTCCGTTTTCGGCTGAGCTAAGACAAGGCAATGGTGCAACATGTTCTTATGATCATCAGTCAAATCGTGAGGAACAAGTTGACCAAACTTTGGCTCTTTCCACTTGCTCGGAGATGGCGGTGTACTGTTGTTTTGTGTAGCCCAAGTGCCGAAGACACTTCACGAACATTTGATCTGGGCTCTTCCTCCAGCTCCTTCTGGAAACGCTCGTCGATTTCAAGCTGATGGCGCCGTATAGTGACTTGTTCGAGAGATCGTCGTCACCTTCTTTGAAGCGATGGAACCAGAAGTTCATCATTTCGTATTTGAGGATGTCCGTGCCTGTCGCATCGCACAAATTTCGATGAGCATCAGCGGCTGAATGTCCCAACAGGAACTCGTAAAGGAAACAGCCCCTGAGGGCATGGTTATCTTTCAAGAGAAATTCCGCCATAATAAGGATTATCTGAAATACGGAAACACATATTCATTGTGAAAGACTTAATGCATAAAATAAAAAAATAAAAACGGAAAAAAACTCCTCGAGAAATGAACGAGGTGAAACAAAAAAAATTGCGATTACTTTCCGGACGACCTAATAGAATGATCAAGAATGATCAAGAATGAAGGAATCAGAAAGGTATCGGGAGTATCCAGATGAAAACTTTGAAATTTTTATCTTCTCGTGTTTATGTCATTTGTTATTGTCAACTCAAATATTCTTGATCATGCAAGTTGGTTTTGACCTACTCAGAAAATCTAAGTCTCTCACAAAGCCATGCTATTTTTAAATGCGAGCGGTTGCGCTGCGGTCTTTTCTTCTAGGTTGCAATTTCGCTCTATTCTTACCTATTCAATATATAAAGTGTGAATTTGGGGTCTCGATGCGAATCAAAACGTAGTATGAAATAAAGATTTTTGCTCAATATTAAGAATATTACAATTCATATTGATCTTTGAACTCTACATATTTTTAAACCTATTGTTGCTCAGAGACTTCAATAAGAACAATTGTTGTACATTTTTTGTTCTACTATTTTAATTGCTGTTCCTTTCCTTCGTCAACCAAAATAAATAAAAACCGTGAATTAAAAAAGGAATCTAACCTGATGTGTCTCATCCTCGCGCCGTACAGAATCAATAGCCAATTGAGCAATCTGATCGCAATACTTCTTGTTTGATTCTTTACCACAAAACTCAGCCAGTGCGTCCAAATCTGGTTCCTGGAAAATGATTATAAGAGTTTTTTCTCAAAGGATGTTTGATCATAATTTTATTACTACTTTTCATTCAATTTTTGAAACATTTGGACATCCCCTTGTTCTAATTGAAAATTTGCGTGTTGCTTCATGAACCAATTGTTTTGATGCACTGGGAAAACAAGAAAAAAAAAGAGATTCTATGATTCTGCACACACGAACAAATACAATTTTTCCTACAAATCTTGGCCAATTTTATTGAATCTAACGGTGGAGTGAACATACAGGAAATTAGGCTGAAATTTTGTTTAGACTACGCTTACACATTCTTGTTCAGGGGGAAAGATGACGTTATAGAAAGTGTTTTTTTTCAACTTTTGGACAAAAAAAATCCTTGCTCAAAATATTCTAATCGGTTACGAATATTTTAACATAACATTCAGGTGATTTAATCTGTTTTTGAAAAGTTTAAAAAGCCGAACGTTCAAACATCCAAAAAAACATTCATTGACTGAAAATTAGTGGATCAATCATAAGTCGGCTTAAACTTTTCAGTCATCAATAGAAATTTGAGTTCATGAAATGTTGCCTTTTAATCCATTGTGAAACTTTTAGTTAAAGGAGGGTTTTACGGAGATAATAAATATACATTAAATGAAAATAGACTTCATTCTTATTCCAAATCTGTTTTTAAAATTTTCTAAAACCACCTAGAAGCCGAGAAAATGAGCTTCAAAACAATGGCCTAGAAAAAGTGTGGCCGAACTTTTTCATATGAGCTTTTTTTTTAATGTTCTTTTTGGATTTTACATGCCTGCGGACTAGTTTTCGCTGGTGGCCATTTTTCTAGGCCATTGTTTTGAGGCGCGTTTTCTCGGCTTCTAGGCGGTTTTAGAAAATTTTAAAAACAGATTTGGAATGAGAATGAAGCATATTTCCATCCCAGACGCATTTCTTTTAATTTTTAGAACTAATTATGTTTTCGTCGCCTTTTAAATTTAGACCTGGTTCTTGAAAACGAACATGATATACTATTATATAAAAATTTCTCATTCTTCTTCCGCATTCATCCCATTTTTTCAGTCTCAAAAACATAAATTATTCTTATGTCGTACCAATTAGTGGACATAAGAACATTTCCTTTATTATTTACTAGAGCGATGTTCAGCCCCCGATGTTCAAATTTGAGGCTCAAATTCCAATTCATTTATGAAATCAAGAAATGTCTGGAACATCGCCATATATTATTTCCTGGATTGAAATAAAATAACAAATCCTCTCTAGGATATTATGAAGGCAATTTGAAAGGAATGAATAGAAGGAAAATCCTAGAAATCCTTTTTTTTTTTAGAAAAAATGCGTGAAATTCTGGAAAAAAAGATATAAAAACAAGGTATAGAAAACAACAGAAAGCGTACTAAATTGGCCTCAGTTCATTTATTTCATTCTTTGTTTTTCTTTTTTTTTGAAGAATAGAAAAACTAAAAATAAATAAATTGCTCTGCGATTTCGAGTTTCCGCTTTACAAATAATTGAAATATGAAGATAGGATAGGTTCGGTTTGAAATCTAAACTTTTTTATTTTAGCAAGAAAATTCCAAAGATTTGCAGGGAAATTATGCAAATTTTCAGTCTTTTTGTTTTTTTTTTGCGGTTTGCAGAAATTTCTGACAAACACTTCAAATTTGATCTAATTTCAAATAAAAAGAATTTGAAATTTATAACATTTTCTGAAAAAATGTTTAACCTTTTATTTTTCCCGTGAGGTATTGATTACACTTAAGTGGTTTTTAAATAAACAAAAAACTTAATCTTTGAAAGATTAGGCTCAGTTTTTTCGGTATTTATTGTCAGCGCAAAATTTTCTCACAATTTAAAGGTAGCTGGTCAGTTAACACGATCCAAATTCAAGGAAAAAAAATCAAAATTCGAATGGGAGCCCAGGTGGTACAAAGAACAATACCAATATGCAGCCACATTCAAATAATTGTGTTTCGCGCCAATTCCGACCGCGTCGCGCGGACCCGCGCGCATTCAAATTTTGGTTTTTTAAACTTCGGACCGCTGCTATTTATCGGCGTGATTTCGCATAAATTGCATTGTACTAATGAGATAAAGCTCTAATTTTTGAAATTGGAATCTTTTAGGGTCCAATTAACTGACCCACTGTCTTTAATGCATTTTGCACATCAATCTGAAAAATTTGGAATTTTATAATTGATTTTGAAATCTCGAGTTTTACATTTATATCGGATGTGAAACTGTCAGATTTTGCAACTTTTTCCTGAAAAAAAAATGATGGTAGAGGTTTTCATACTTTCAGAAGACGTGAGAGAGACTCTTTTGCTAACTAATTGTTTTAAACGTTGCTCATTGTTCAAATTTCAGCCAAAATTCTAAAAAAAAACCAATTTTCAGACTCCCTCTCTCTAAGTCTTCTAAATTAATTTAATACTATACATACATATAAATTGAAAAATTATTATGTCACCAACGTTAAAGACAGAGTGTCACTAAATTTAAAAGTTCATGTTTCTAACGAAGCTAATCACAAGTAAGGTTCATGAAATTAAGGCTTCCCAAATTTAGACCAATTTTTTACCTGGTCACCGGTTTTTTGTATTTTACACTTCGGGGCAAAAAAATCGAACACTTCTTAAAGGCAGCTGATCAGTTAAGTTAACACGATCCAAATTCAAGGCTAAAGATCAAAATTCGAATGGGAGCCCAGGTGATCCAAAGAACAATACCAATATGTAGCCACATTCAAATAATTGTGTTTCGCGCCAATTCTGACCGCGTTGCACGGACACAGACCGCGTCGCACGGACACGCGCGCATTCAAATTTTTATTTTTTCAACTTTGGACGGCTGCTATGACGCGTGTATTTATCGGTGTGATTTCGCATAAATTGCATTGTACTAATGAGAGAACGCTCTAATTTTTGAAACTAAGATCATATAGGGTAAAATTAACTGAACAGATGTCTTTAAAAAAAGTTTTTTCTTAGCTTATTCAAATAAAATTTTATTGTCAGTAGTAACAGTAGCAATTTATCTAATATCTTTCAGTCTAACGTTATATTATTTTCATAATTAAAACTAGAAATATTATTCGAGTAATGGAGTGTTATTCTAACTCAACAAAACAGAATTTTTTCAATAAAGTGAGTCTTTAAAAATATCATAAAAATTGGCTTCTATTGAATATTTTTTATTTCCTCATACGTAATCAAGTTTTTATTATTCAAAAATCATCGATATTGTTCGTTTTCTTTTTTTTATTTTTGAAAACTTACTTCCCCATCACCGCATTCTTCAAAAAGAAAAAATTGCTAACAATAAACAAGATATACCATCCCCAATATATTTTTCCCTCAAAAAAAAACAATAAAGAACTAAATTAATATGCACGAATAATTTTTTCCTACGAATTTTAGATGACTATTTTTCGCGCACAAAAATAAATTCATTCTAGTTCCCCATATTCCGAAGAAAATAAATAAAGAAATACCTGATAAGCGATCGATTGACTGATGAGCAAAACGGCGAATATGGTGAAAGCAACAAGTTGATTCATTTTCTTGAATATTAAGATTTTCAAATAATTCAGTTATTGAAAAAAAAGTGGGACGAAGAGGGTTCGCCCGGTAAAATGGAATGAATAAAATGTGGGCGGAGCTTTTGAAAGAATAGAAAATGGGCGGTGCTCAAGGGGGATTGGGGAGATGGGGAGTGCAATGACGTGGATATGTGTGTATTGGGAAAATGTTTTTTGGGTAGGATGAAAATAAAAACAAGAAAAAAAAAACAAAAGAAAACATGAGGTGAAAATTGGGATGCTTTAACAAGTTCATTTTTTAAAGGATGGTGTCTTACAATATTTACTCCGAAAAAAATACAATTTTCACAAACTTAGTACATTTTATTATTATAAGAACAATAAGACTACGTTGAATTTCTGGAATTTACTGGGTACCGAATTATATTCCCGGATTTAAAGATAAAATGCAAAATTTGAGGGCTACAGTGTCGCTGTCAAACACTTTTCAAAAAAAAAACTCGGTAAGATTTTTAAAAAACATAACTTCATAAAAGTTTTCAAAAATATTGGCAAGACCCATTGAAACTAAGCGTATACACTAACAATAAAAAATCAATTTAACTTTTTATCCCACTGATAATTACCTTATTTTAAACAAATGAACCTCTAGACTTGTCGCGAGAAGAAAAGTGGCCTTTAACCCGGCCTTCGGGCTTAACCCGGCCATGGTGGGCCAGTGATACGCCACAAAACCTGGCCTGGTCTTATTTAAAAGAAGAAATCCGGCCTGCATCGAACGGAGGCCAGTTCCTCGATGGGCCGAATCAAGGGCATATGCGAGAAGCCTGTCGGTTAAAAAAACCTTCTGAACAGCATGCATTTTCAGAAATTGCGGAAAACATTTACAACTGCGGCTGCTTTCACTGGAATTCACGGTGGGCCGAAGTGAACCGATTATAACTAAGAAAAATCAGTACGACAATTGAAAATTGAACGCAGAAAAGCGGGCGTAGCATTTTTGCAAACGTGCGGCACGGTTTCACAAAACGCGTTATATTCAGCTATTCAGGGACGCAATTTTGTAATTCGGAGTTTTAAAAAAATTGGATTAGGCCATAATTTATGTATTAAACGCAAAAACGTCATATTTTCTTGCGTTGTAGGCGTTAAAATGATATTTGTAAAAAAATCGAATTTTTGCGTGTGTGCAATTTGTCGTAACGGTGTACGCACACAAAGCGTTGATCGTGAAGTCAATTTCGGTTAACTTTATCCCACCGTGGAATTTAATTCAATCGAAGTGAATCATTTTCATGAAAAATTTCCAATTCCATAAAAACTGAAACAAAGAGCTTCAAAAATGTGTATTTTAGTTAACTGTTAAGCTTTCAAAAAAAAAAACAGAAGTGCTTCAAAGTGTTCTCCTAACAAATCCAATTTCAATTAAACATTCTGACCAACAAGAACCTATCATATTTATGCTCAAAAAACAGACTAAGCGATGAAATTCGAGATTTTTGATCCTCCCTTTACATCATAAGAACATGTTCATATCAAATCCTTTTATTAATTGTTTCGGGATAAGTAAAATATGTTTTTCATTCGAAGCTTTTCAAGAACTTTACTGCTGACCAGAAACCAATTTTTTCAGATTTCGGTGCAAGGAAAATTAGGAAATTCGATCCTGACAATTTTTGAATAAATTTCAAAACGGAAATTGATCTTAAAATCAGTTCAAGGATTACTCCTATGTTTTTTTATTCGTATATTCATACTCATTTTTTGCTAAAACTCACCAAAACATCAAAACGAAAATCAAGAGATTAATAATATTCCGTATGAAATTTCAAACTGATCAAGAACTTCTAGCAGAAGCAAGTTTTTAAAAGATTTTTTTTTAAAGAAAAAGTTATTTTTAGACGGTCAAATTTCTGTTGGTTTTTTAAATAATTTATCAATCTACATATTTCCAGCTTTAGTAAATAAGCTTGGAATTTTTAAAACGAGTTAACTATTCTTGGACGTTTTCTTCTTAAAAAGACATCTTGCAAAAAAAGCTTCATTTTACAAAAAAACAAAACGAAAAATGTTGTCTATGATGATGTTTCTGAAATTTTAAAAAATTCCACTCTACTTTAATATTCAGAAGATGCCGATAAATATTTAGTTTTTCGAAAAACTACTACTTTAGAAAAAAAAAAGTTGAGATATGAAAAATGTGTTATTTTTAGACTTGGAAACCAATAAATTTGGATCTATGGTAAAGATAAACACGTGTTTTTAGAGTAACCGGAAGAAGCAATATTTCACTTCGTGAAGTTTAAAGGAGGGCTTTACGAAGATAATACATGTACCTTAGATGAAAATAGGCTTCATTCTCATTCCAAATCTGTTTTTAAAATGTTCTAAAACCACCTAGAAGCAGAGAAAATGAGCTTTAAAACAATGGCCTAGAAAAAGTGTCCACCTGGCCGAACTTTTTCCAATGAGCTTTTTTCGTTAATAAATAGTTATACAGAATACTTATGTTAGTCCGTTTTTATGTTTTTTAAAATTAAAATTAATGTTTTTTTTGGATTTCTCATGCTTGCGGACTAGTTTTCGCCGGTGGCCCCTTTTTCTAGGCCATTGTTTTGAAGCTCATTTTCTCGGGTTCTACGTGGTTTTAGAAATTTTTAAAAACAGATTTGGAATGAGAATGAAGTCTATTTTCATTCCAGACACCTTCATTAGCTCTGTAAAGCCCTCCTTTAACAACTTCTTGGTGTAAATACTGAAAAGAAAAATTGCAGACGTGTAAAATTCCAGTGGAATAACAAAACACTCCTGATGTAATGTGCAGGCTTATTGGCCTATAGAATCGGATTCGTTCAGACCCACAGCCAGTTAAAATTTGAAATGGTTTTGACCGAGAGCACAAAAATAATATTTTCCATGTTTTTTTGCACTGAGAATAAGATGAAAACGAGCAGAAACCCCGAAAATGGTTACATTAACGCTTTTCATCTTTTGGCTTCACTAAACAGTTATTTTCTTTTTAAACTTCCCGGATCCTTGAACTTCTTCGCGGTTTCCAAAATGGAATTATGCCTAATTTTTATCATAAAATCAAAATTGAACAATTTTGAATATAAAATAGGCCAAAAATTAAAATAAAATCCAAACTGTTCACCCTACTGTCAATTCAGAATGAAACAACTTTTGCGGGAGCAACCTAATTTAAATACAACTAATCTAGAGTCCCTGATTCATTTGAACCCAAGAATATGTCAGCAAACAAAAAAATAAATCTTCCACATTTCCGTTAAAAAAAAAGAACAATGCTCTTCTTTCATTTTTGATTTTGATGAATGTCAGATCGCTTCACAACGTCACTCAACTGTGTTGGAGTCCCTGAAGGAGTTGGTGAGATGAATTTCAGTGAAAAAGCAAACGAAAAAAAGAAGAAGAAGAATGAATGTACATATAAACCAGCAAAGAAAAAAATCATATGTTTCAATGAAGTAAATACCAGAAGAAGCCGTGTTTTGATTCGGCAGATTTGTTCCGTGAAATAATAAAGGGGGATTTAATAATTACAAAGCACAAGGAAAGTATTTCTAATTTTCAAAAAAAGGGGCATTTTTTAAAATGAGAATTCGATGAGTAACTGAGTAGCGAAAAAAATGAACACGTGTTTTTTGGGTTGAATGCTAATAGGATTCAATTTGTATAAATTTCGAGGAAACAGAAAAGATAACAACTTTAAAGAGAAACAAAACGATTTTTGTCTGAAAATCTGAAAATATAAAAATTTCTGCAAATCTCTCATAATGCAAATACGTTTCCTTTTTATGACACGCGACGCGAGCCGTTACGCACTTGAAAAAATCACAAAACTTGCCTCCTACACTTTTTCATAACATTCTTATTTTTCAAATATGTCACAAATGTGACACGAGATCCCAAAAAGATTGAAACTTGAAGAATGACGTTTCTGAAGATCTTTTTTCGTAGATCTTTAGAAACATGGAATAAATAGCTTCAAAAGGGATCTATTAAAGCATTTTAAATTCCTCAGAAAAAAGTTCTCAACCCAAAAATATTAAAATCTGCAAGAGAAAATATAAAAACATCAAGATTCCCATTTTCAGGAAGCTTATAAAACTGACAGCTTCTTCACAACTTTTAGAAAAAAAAACTTGCACCTCAAAATACTCTAAAGTGGTTGTTCAGAAATGAAAATGAATGAAAAGGCTCCAAAAAAAACCCATAAAATATAACGAACTTTTCTAGCACCTTGAACATGTTTTCAGAGGGAGTTGGAGAGAGAGAGAGAGGTTTTTGTAGAAGAGACGCTGAAAAAAAACGTCATAGACAAGTATCCCTTATGGTAATAATTAAAATGTCTAAATAAAATCCGTTTCCAGGTACATATAATTGGTTTTGTTTCTTATAAAAAGCTATAAATTTTTGTTTTTGTTTTATGGTTTGGGGTTTTTGCACAAAATGATAGGCTTAGTACATATAATATAGCGGGTGGCAGTTCTAGTTCCTTGAAAAATGTTTCTTTTTCATAAGGGGTTTAAAAGTTGGATCCAAAGTAAACGTCAGCATTTGTATCCGGTGAAGAAAACTACGCAGTAGACGCGGACAACCAAAATAATATTTGAGTGATTTTTCCTTCCTGGGAGGTCAAAACGTAGTCTATTTCCATGGAGGGATGTTATTGCCAACATATAATTTTTGTACCAAGCAAGTTATTTTTGATCTACCCAGAAAATCGAAGTATCTCACGAAGCTATGCTGTTTTTACCTTGCCCTGCGGGCTTTCATTAGAAAATGGATGATGCAAAATTTTAACTTGATATCACGGTGGGATAAAGTGAACCGAAAAGGTGGGCTAAAGTGATCTATCATCACGAACAACTCTTTGTGGGTGTACACCGTTACGACAAATTACACACATGCAAAAATTCCATTTTTTTACAAACGGCATTTTTACGCGTACAACGCATGAAAATATGAAGTTTGTGCGTTAAATACATAGAGTATGAATTAATCTAATTTTTTTTACTCCGAATTACAAAATTTCGTCCTTAAAGGGATTCTTTACTGTTTTTGGATTTCTATTCCATGTTCATCTTCTTCACAATATTTGAAAACCTATAAAAGAAAAATATTTTTGCGAAATTTCCTTTTCTAGTACTCAAACACACCCATTTCAAGAATAAGGCAGCGAAATGGCCGAATAATTGCAAACACTCTCACATTCGCATGCTCTCTCGCGCGCGGCCGAGCGGTTAGGCCATTCGCTGCCTTACCCTGTAAATGTGCTTTTTTCGTATACTAGAAAAGGAAGCTTCGATAAATTGATTTCCTTCTATAGGTTTTCAAATACTGTGAAGAAAATGAAAATGGAATTGAAACCCAAATTCAGTAAAGAGTCCCTTTAATAGCTGAATATAACGCGTTTTGTGAAACCGTGCCGAACAATTGCAAAAATTCCACGCCCCAAAAAATGCCCGCTTTTCTGTTCTGCGTTAAATTTCTAATTGTCGTATTGAATTTTCTTAGTTAAGGTCGGTTCACTTTAGCCCACCGTGGACATTATAAAGATAAAACTGCTCGATAGTTTTCAGTTTTGCACATTATAAAGTTTTGAGAAGATGAATTCAGGTAAAACCAATAAAACCTAATAAACTGACGATGAAAAAAAAAACTACAGACACTCTCTCTTTATGTATGTCTGAAAATCAGAAAAATTCCAAGTGCTAACTTCTTCTGCACGCTCTGAAACCTATGAGGAAATGGAAATTTTCAGCTGTACAGCGTTTTAAATTCATTATTTCAAACATTATTTATTTCTAGTAAATATTAAGAAAATTAAACTTTTAAAAGTTCTTAATATTTTTTGATCATTTTTCGTCATTCCGTAGACCGAACATCGAAACAAAAACCTGGCCTGAAAATGACATTTTACGATGTTTAGTGACGAGGAACATGAAAAAGTTCAAAGAGGAATCTGAATATGGGGAACAAAAAGGTGAATTTTCAGCTGCTATTTAATAAAAAAACGAACTTTTGAGACGTTTTAAAAAAGAAAAAAATATATATTTGATTCGGAACCAAAATTCGAGTCGCTATGAACTAGATAAGTAATTGAGTTACCCGGGTTAAAGTTCATCAAATCGTAAGTTTTTCTTCTGCATTTTTTTCTTCATATCGGTCCATTTTTGCAGATTATTTATATGTTCATTCGATTCCAATCATCATCTTGAGCACCAAATGATTCCAAAACGTTGGTAGAAAGGAGGAAGAGCAGTATGTTTGTTTCGCGCATCAATGGCAACGCAAAGGTAAGAAAGGGGAAGAGGTCTTCTCAAAATAATCCAGATGTAATACAAAAAATACACATTAAAACATATTTCGATCAACTAAATATTCCCTTTTTTCTATTCATTTTATTTTCGCGAAGTTCTTTGACATTCAAATTTCAGAGCACTCTTTTTTTAGATATAAGATGATGGAGATTATAATTCGAAATTTTTAATTTTCTAAATTCTTTGAAATATCTATTTTTGATATGATTCAAATAAGTGTCACCCTATCTTTAAAGTTCTTAAACTAACATTGTTGAGCCTTCATCATCAAAACAAAAAATCCATTAATTTTCTCTTAAAAAAAGGCATCCCCTCCTTGTTTTGACGCTTTTATCCATATGTGAGGTCCATTCCATTTGCCACACATAATATACTCTTGATCTTATTACTTTTTGATGGATGGCTTAGTTTCGTAGTGAAATCTTACTTATATTTTTTCTCCTTTAGATCATTTGTGGTGAAGCCGTAGAAATTTGTGTACAAAAATCAGCGATGCTCAAGTTACCATCTCCCCCCCCCCCCCTTTATTCGTGTTGTACTTTCTTTTCTTTGAGCATGTTCATTGCTCAAATATCACCGTAGCTTCTTCTTCTTATTGCTCTTCCTTCCATTTTCTTTCCACCTTGTTCTCGCGCACAGACAAGTACATTCGTACACAAAACATACACGCACTATTGTAGTGGAGTGAGGGGGGGTATTTTTTGTTTCTCAATAAGTTTAATTTTTTGTTTCTTAATTAATTTTTTTAGGGTTCACCATGGCCAGTCAAGTTGGCGCCATCAATTCAGTCAATGCACTGATTTCGAAGGTCTTTGTACAGCCAAAGGGAGATTTGGTAAGAGAATGAAAAACGGAAGCTCCCGCTTCAATATACAGGATTTATAAATAATTCTTACATTTGAAAAATTGCAAATGTTTCGAAATAGATCTTCAAGACCTTTCTCAATAAAAAAAAAGTAATATAGGATATTTTAATTAATTTTAATTTAATAAGACTGTAATAAGACAGTAATCTCGGATTGTCACTTTTGAGGTAAACATTGAGAATCACTTTTTTCATGGAAAGTTACTTGTAAAATTCAGATTCTCTAAGAAATTATGAAACATAAAAAAGGTTCATTTTTTTAAATGTCTCATTATTTAACACAAAAGTTAATGTTGATTCAATTAGTACCTAAATTTATAATATCATTATCGACGAGAAAAAATGGAGAAGAAGAGCACGCTGAGAAAATCTGCGATGTGGCCTAAAAACCAACAACATTCGGTTTCTAGGCCATTATTAGATTTCTCGATTTTATTCATACGCGGCTAGAATCCACACCATTTTCCTATGATCGCACATCTTTGGTGATATTGTTTAAAGGCCCTCATTTCTTTATCGCAATGTTTCTTTTTTTTAAATTTTCTAATTGTTCTATAAAGAAAAATTTATTTGAACTTTGAAAAGTTAATACTTGGTTACATCCTTAAAGACAGCTGGTCAGTTAACACGATCCAAATTCAAGGCGAAACATCAAAATTCGAATGGGGGTCCAGAAGGTCCAAAGAACAATACCAATATGTTGCCAAATTCAAATAATTGTATTTCGCGCAAATTCCGACCGCGTTGCACGGAGCATTCAAAATTTGATTTTTTCAACTTTGGACCGCATCTATGAAGCGTGTCAAATTAACTGACCAACTGTCTTTAATATCGCTAAAATAGAAATTGAAAAACTCGTAACGGGAATATTAATCCTAAATGAGCCAAACATTTGAAAATTTCATAAACATTTTTTAAAAACAGTTTTGATATGGAAAATTGATGATAAATGCTTTAAAATATTATTTTCAACTTCTTTTGGCGAATTTCTCTTAAAATTAGCAAGTATTATCAGTTTAAAGTTACAGCTTATGAGCCTCACTTTCGAGCTCTTTCTAATGAGCTAGGTTTTTTTGTACAGCACATTTAACTTATTTTCTCCTCCATTCATAGAATCACCATTATATTGGTAAACCAAACCCTTAGGATATATGTACTCATAACTTGTTAGTAGTTTTCTTTTGTTTCTTTTTGCCAACGAGCAATTGAGCTCGTTGACAATAGTATTATTTGGCCAAGTGGATTACGTGCAAGGGAGCCAATGTTTACAGTATTTGCACTATGATTCTCTAAGGAACGAAAAACAAATGAAGCAATTATGATTTTTTTCAAATAAAAAACTGCAAAACATTTCAGGCCGATCGTCTGAATTCCCGCATTACTGTGTGCATATTGGCCGTTTCGTCAGGTTTACTTCTTTCGACACATTTTATTGGTGACCCAATTACTTGTTGGACTCCGGCACAATTTACAAAACAATGGTAGGATTGCGGGAGCTCCCGCATCCCGAACCACAAGAGAAAAACCTCACTTTTTCAGGGTAGATTTCGTAAATCAATATTGTTTTGTACATGGTACCTACTTTGTTCCATTGGATGAGCAACTTTCCTTCGATGATGAGGAAAGGTAATCACAATTCCTAGAAATTTTTCGAATTTTATCTAATATTCAGGAAAAAAGTGACAATCCAATACTACCAGTGGGTACCTTACGTCTTAGCTCTTCAAGCATTTCTCTTCTATATTCCAAGATTTGTCTGGAAATCTTGTATAGCTTACAGTGGATATGATCTCGCCGCCGCTGTTAAATATGTGGATGGGTTTTGGAATTCGGTGAAAGATAGAGATGATACATTCAAGTGTTAGTTTTTTAAAAATAATAAATTTTTAAAAATTATATTATAATTTTGCAGGCAGATTGGCTGCATTTGAAGGGCGACCTTCGGTATACATTTGGGATGGTTTGAGACTAGCCAGAAAGAAGAGAAGCAAAGATATGGCATTGTATTATACGCTTTCGACGGTTTTACAATTTATCAATGCTTGGGTTCAGGTGAGCTCTATAGATGTTCGAAATTATGAAAATAGAGAAGAAAAGCTTGAATTTGAACACTTTTAGGACAAATTTTTATTGAGTTTTAAGGTGGACACAATATCGAATTCGAGAGTAATTACTGCATTTATTAATTTTGTTGAGCATTAAACAAAGAACGGTGTTAAAATAGTTTAAATGAGGGCTTTACGGAGATGATAGACTTTAAATGAAAATAGACTTCATACTCATTCCAAATCTGTTTTTAAAATTTTCTAAAACCACCTAGAAGCCGAGAAAATGAGCTTCAAAACAATGACCTAGAAAAAGTGTCCACCGGCGAAAACTAGTCCGTAGGCATGAAAAATACAAAATTAAAATTTAAAAACATTAATTAAAATTAAAAGCATTAAAAAAGGACTAATATAAGCATTCTGATAACGTATTTATTATAGAAACACATAAAAAGTTCATAGGAAAAAGTTAGGCCAACTTTTTCTAGGCCATTGTTTTGAAGCTCATTTTGTCGGCTTCTAGGTGGTTTTAGAAAATTTTAAAAACGGATTTGGAATGAGAATGAAGTCTATTTTCATTTAAGTTACATTTATCATCACCGTAAAGACCTCCTTTAACAGAATGTGGGATAGATTATAACCCGCAAGTGAAATAATCCCTTAAGTTAATTTTGACAATAGAAATTATCCCGATAGCTCTACGTTTCTGAAACTTGCTGATGATAATATTGTTTCTAATGGACCTATGCAGAAACTAAAATTGCTGCAAAAAATTGCAAACAAATGCAAAAAATTCAATGCAGAAACTTGCAAAAAATTGCAAGAAATGTCAAGAAATTGCAATTTTTTGCAGCCGATTTACGGGAAAAATACGGTAATCGTTGCGAAACCATCAAAGGTTCTTACTCTTCGCTGCGAGACCCTCACAAATTTCACAGGTGTGCGTCCAAAAATACGGTCAAGAGCCGTTTTCATTGATGGTCTCGCAACGATTACCGTATTTTTCCCGTAAATCGGCTGCAAAAAATTGCAATTTCTTGACATTTCTTGCAATTTTTTGCAAGTTTCTGCATTGAATTTTTTGCATTTGTTTGCAATTTTTTGCAGCATTTTTAGTTTCTGCATAGGTCCATAAAGGAAAAAAATTATTAGATACATAATTTCAGTGGTACATTCTCACATGTTTCCTCGACTCCCCTCTCTACACCTTCTGGGGTCCATCAATCCTCACCGACATCCTACAAGGAAACGACTGGCAAACCACCGGTCACTTCCCTCGCGTAGTCCATTGCGATTTCAATCGTCGCCGACCGGCCAGCGTTCAAATGGACACAGTTTTATGTGTTTTAACCCTGAATATTTACTACGAGAAGCTTTTCATCTTCCTCTGGTTTTGGCTTCTTTTTGTCGCAACGGTCTCGACTTTCAATTCAATTAAATGGATTTATTCCCTTTGTTCATCAACCAAAGCTCAGAAGATCATTCAGAACTATTTGGCAACTGCACCAATTAAATCTCAAATATCAAATGAACGATTCTTCAAGGCTCTTGGACCTGATGGGCTATTCGTCATGGAACAAATGGCTCTAAACTTGGGAGATATTCCAGCAAGGTTAACTAAATACTGGATTCTGAGGTCTCCTGTCAAAAGGAAACTTTGAGATCTTCACTTTGAGATTTTCAAACGAACTTTTCTGAGAAAATATTAAAATTCAAGTAATTTTCAGTTATCTAACAATCTCGATGCGAAACATCTGCGAAAACTGGAACGATTCCGACTACGAAGACGATGAACGTGTTCCATTAACAATCAAATCAGTGAAAGGAACATAAATTCTTCTAATCGATTTTTTAGGCTTCAAGTTTTTTTTGTTTTTTTTTTGACTTTTAAGGTTCCAGTTGGTCCCTTTTTCTTGTGCCTTCGAATCTTGGTGCTATGATTGTTCAAAACCACCCATTTTCTCAAAATATATATTTTTTTAAAGAAAAAAAGCTACAACTTTTCAGGGAATAAAGTTAATGTTTTGAACAAGTTTGAATAACAAAAAAAAGGAAATAAATTAACAATATCCGCATGTTTTTGGGCACTGTTGTTTCATGAGCGTTCTAGAAAATATTGGAAATTAAAGAGCAAACATATCTTTTTTGAGAAAAAATTTAGACAAACGGATTGTGGGAGGTTCCCCCGAAATTTTTCGAAAATGTGTTCTCGATGCCAAAAAATATATCGCTTACGCATATACGCTATTTGTGCAATATGAAGCCATTTTGGTACAATCACTGGTTCCAGTTGATGCATTCGTCAAATCGACGCAAGTGGAAGAACTTGTGGTGGATGAAGCAGAAGTAACAGTGGATGATGAGCCTGCAAGAATTATCATGCGTTCCTATAATATTCCTGAGAAAAACTCACAATATCCACAAGTTTTCGGGCACTGAGTTTTCATTACAGACAGGTAGACGGAATTGGTACAATATGCGGCCATTTTTGTGCAGTCACTAACACCGGTTGATGGATTTGTCAAATCGACGCAAGATGATGATGAAGACGAAGTTGTTGAGGAGCTACAGTAACCACAAGTCAACGGACATTGAACTTTCATGAGGGAAAGATATGCGGAATTGGTACAGTATGCTGCCATCTTTGGACAATCACTAACACCAGTTGCAGCATTGACAAGATCTGCACAAGCGTTGACGGTGGAAATAACAGCAAAAAGTGTAACGAATTTAGACAACATTTTCTATTTTGTTTTCGAGTTATGAATTTGCTCGTGGGCAGCGACTTTTTATATAGTGCTTTGTTGCATCTTGCTCAATCTGATCAAATAGAAAAAAAGTGAAGTTCAGGCACATAATACAACTGTCTACCAGCTATTATTTATTTGATTAATTTGTTTGAAACGTGTGTGACTAATGGCAAAAGTAGAAAAAAATGGGCGATTTCCAAGACCAAAATGTTTCCCGAATTTTCATTGCGGTCTGGCACAATGTTTAGCTTATTTTTCCAATCGGAAACTATTTTTTAGCAAAAATTTGAGACGAGTTAAATACATAAATCGAATTTTTATGGTCGAATCGGGTGTTTCCCGAAAACAAACCCGTATGGTCTAAATTCAGCGGTACACCGTCTTATTTCCAATTTTGTCAATTTAAAGGAGGGCTTTACCGAGATGATAAATGTGAATTAAATAAAAATAGACTTCATACTCATTCCAAATCTGTTTTTAAAATGTTCTAAAACCACGTAGAAGCCGAGAAAACGCGCCTCAAAACAATGGCCTAGAAAAAAAGGGCCAAAACTAGTCCGCAGGATGAAAAATACAAAAATAAAATTAAAAAAAACATAAATAAATACTAATATAAGCATTCTTCATAATTATTTATTAACGAAACACGAAAAAAAAGCTTATCGGAAAATGTTCGGCCAGTTGGACCCTTTCTCTAGGCCATTGTTTTGAGGCGTGTTTTCTCGACTTCTAGGTGGTTTTAGAACATTTTAAAAACAGATTTGGAATGAGAATGAAGTCTATTTTTATTTAAGGTGCATTTATTATTTCCATAAAGTTTAAAATTTAGAAAATTCGTTTACTAATAAGAATCACTGGACTACAAAGAAAATGAGGTTACAAATCAGGAACTCTGCTGAATTATGAGGATTTTTCGAAATTTTATGATTTTGTTATGATTTTTGTCGATCATAGTTATTATATTGATTTTCTATTGAGTTGAATGTTTCAAATTCACAGATAGGTACTTTCCTTGCACTATTGGATGGGTGGCTAAATTGGCACAATGATCAATCAGTTTCTAGCATTCTGTTTTTTTTATATAAGAGAAACAATGAATGTTGAGCTCTGATGAATTTAGAAAAATGAAACTAACAGACTTCAGGTCTATAAATCGGTCCTTTTCAATAAGATAATAGTACAAATCAAGTTGATTTCCAAGCCGGTTTTTTTAACCCCTCGTTTGTATTCTGATTGTGTGTTTTTATATCTAGGTTGCGTCATTCTATCTCCATCATAAACCAATTATCCGTGACGATTGTTCCGCTTTTCACCCGAAATATTTGGTATTTCGAAAAATGGTTTCATACTTGTTTCATCTTTCCATCAGATTATCTCACTTCGATCTCGGCGCTTTTTTTGCCTTTTTGCAGGGGTGAAACAAGAGAAATGAGCGAACTTGTTGTGGCCGGAGTGAAAAACAAAAACGAGAATATATATGTAATTAATAATTGGTTTGAAAGCGACGGGATAAGATTGCGGAACGGAGGAATGACAAAAAAAAGTAACAACACAACATCATATGTTTCTTTTGAATAGTGGGGAGATGATGTTGGAACATGTTCAGATTTATTAGAGGAGCAAAAATTGTCAAAATGGGCTGTCGGGTGAATTCAATAAATAAATTAATTAATTTTCAGAACATTTTTCCAAAAAAATGGAATTTTCGAAACTTTTTTCAGTTTCAGATGGAGCTAATGACTGGGAAACAAACAACTGATTTGACGCGTGCATATAAATTCTTATAAATTTCACAGTTCCGAAAATGTTCTGAAATTTTCCATCTAACACCTTTCCGCCTTGCTATTTTTATCGTACACGCTAAAATACTTTCCCCAAATCAAGAAAATGCGGTCCAGGACAATTTTGAACGGCCTAGAAAACTTCGACCGTGCGATTTTCAAAAAGAAACTTCTGAAAAAGCTTAAAGACAGATGTTCAGTTAATTTGATCCTACCTGATTTTAATTTCAAAAATTAGATCTTTTTCTCATTAGTACAATTCAATTTATGCGAAATCACATCGATAAATATACGCGTCATAGCAGCCGTCCGAAGTTGGAAAAATCAAAATTTGAATGCGTGCCGGATCGTGCGACGCGGTCGTGGAATGTGCAACGCGGTCAGAATTGGCGCGAAACTTAATTACTTGAATGTGGCTACATATTTGTATTGTTCTTTGGACCACCTGGGCTCCCATTCGAATTTTGATTTTTTTTTGTAATCAATACCTCACGGGTCGAAAAATATAAAGGGTTTTACTTCAGTGTCCTACTGAACTCTTTGTACTCAGTAGATAAACATTTGTTTTCAGTAAATGTTAGAAATTCTGACCAGTTGCCTTTAAGCTTTATCTACAAAATTTTCCAGTTAATATAACCAAGAAAAATTTATACAAACAACAAATATTTCATTTAAGCACCACAATTTTATCAATGGTTTTTGTTTTTGCTTAGTTTTTTTTATCATGAAATTACTTTCAATCGCAATTAATATTTTCTAGACTTCTTTCAGATAATTCCAGTTCTGAAGCTGAAAACCTTAAGTTTAAAAGAATTTTATCACGAAACAGCTATCTCGAACTTCTTAAAAAAACCATATTTTCTCTTTTCTTCTACAAATTGGCCATTCTCCTCCGTTTCTCCACATTGACCTTACAATGTTTCACACTTTCACCCTTCTCAAAAGCCTTCTAAGAAAACGAAAACAACAAATCCGATAAGCCAATTGCGATTAGCCTATACCTCATTGCACTCCCGTGGAGCGCTGAACGGATTCCATTATTATTAAAGTCTCGGTTCCGCCCTTTCAATTGAAAATATTTTAGGATATTACAAAAAATAAATGCATCAACATCATCATCTTTTTCATGAAGCTGAAGCACGCAAAAAGAGAGAGAGAGAGAGAGATTTCGCTTTCATATGGGTCATTTCTAAACTCCGCCCACTTCTTCTTTTTTCCTATTCATGCCTCCCTCAACCGCACAACAGATCCGCCAAACCGTCATCATCAGAATCCAGGCTTAGAGACGCGTGCAAACACATTTTGTTTGGCGAAAAATGTGGCGGTGTCTTCTGCTGGTTTTTAGTATTCTAGTGCGGTTTTCAGATTGTCAACCTCAATTGCAAATACAGCAGAATTTATGTTTAAGAGGTAAGTCAAGCTTATACTGATCCTAGCTGAGTCAGAAATTAATTGCTCCTAAATGAAAAAGGAGGAAATGTGAACTTTGAAGTGAAAGTGATGTAAATTGGTTCTTCCGTCGGATGAAGACGGTTAGTTCTGTACTTGTAATTTCTATTTCTATATGTTTCTTTTTATAGAACAAAAAAAACAAATTCAATTTGAAAAGTCGTATTTTTCAACTTTATGCTTCGAAAAAAATTATTCTTAATTTATTTCATTTTGAATCTGGATTTAAATAAGTTTTTAAAACTCATATATTTTCTGAAAAGCCTCAAAATATGAAAGTCTTTTTTAGATTCAATGATAATTACTGTTAAGTAGCTAAATCGTTTAAATTCAAACTATCTTTATAATTTAATTTTTTCTGTCTCAAAAAAATCAATGAAAACAAATTCTTAGCTTCTATTTTTCGTTTGACTATATTCAGCAACTTAAAGACAGTGTACCACTTAATTTTCAAACCAATTTTAGAATTTTTTGAATAATACCTCATCACTTTGCTTATTGAGATTTAACAGAAGAATACAATTTTGCAAATTACTCAGGGAATTGTTCGCGGATCCGCCACTTTCTAAGCGCGGATCCGCGCATAGAAAGTGAACGATCCGCCACTTTTATATGCGCGGATCCGCGAACAATTCCCTGAGTAAGTAAAAAGTTTTGAGAACATCGTTCAAGTACCATTGTGCCAAGAAATAGGCGGATTTTTTTGTTCAAAATTAAGTAATCCGTGTTTTTTTTAAATTTTTTTTAGATCAAATACCGTAAAATAGCTTGTAGTATGGCTTATCTGATTCTATAAGAACAAATTATTGAAATACATTTTAATGTTGATGATGAGCCACCAAATTCGAGAGGCTCATCTTGTACACCGTCTTTAAAGGGACTGTTTAATGAATTTGGGTTCAATTCTATTTTCATCTTCTTCACAATATTTCTAAACCTATAAAAGCAAAAAATTTTTTCGAAATTTCCTTTTCTAGTACACGAAAAAACACATTTACACATTAAGGCAGAGAAATGGCCTAACTGGTCGACAGGCCATATATTGTTAGGCCATACGCCGCCTTAATTTGCATATTTGTTTTTTCGTGTACAAGAAAAGGAAATTTCGAAAAAAATTTTGCTTTTAAAGGTTTAGAAATATTGTGAAGAAGAAGAAAATAGAATTGAAACCCAAATTCAGTAAACAGTCCCTTTAAAGGGATTCTTTACTGTTTTTGGGTTTCTATTCCATTTTCATCTTCTTCTTGATATTTGAAAACCTATAAAAGAAAAATATTTTTGCGAAATGTCCTTTTCTAGTACTCAAACACACCCATTTCAAGAATAAGGCAGGGAAATGGCCGAATAATTGCAAACACTCTCACATTCGCATGCTCTCTCGCGCGCGGCCGAGCGGTTAGGCCATTCGCCGCCTTACCCTGTAAATGTGCTTTTTTCGTATACTAGAAAAGGAAGCTTCGATAAATTGATTTCCTTCTATAGGTTCTCAAATACTGTGAAGAAGATGAAAATGGAATTGAAACCCAAATTCAGTAAAGAGTCCCTTTAAGAAAAGTTCCTGAAGCTCTTCAAATACAGTATCCAGTTTTCCTTATATCGAAAGTAACATGACCGAAACATTTGGATGAATCTGCTTCCTTGAAAATAGCCAAAAAATAACAACAAAAACAATAAAAAAGCTAATCTCGGATAATCTTTTTTCCCTCAAAAAGCCAGAAATTTGCATCACTTTCGCATATTCAGGTTCTCCTCTCATTTTATTGTTTTTAATTCACCTTCTCCCTTTTTTTTTCAAAACTTGCATAATCAAGCTGATAAGACACAAAAAATGCCATATCATTCTTGTTAAGATATCGAGGAGGACATTTGCCCGCAACGAGAGGGTTTTGATGTGGAGTGTGATCGAAAATGTTCGGCGAGTTATCCGATGAGGATTGGAAGCGGTTGTCGGACGAGACAGACTGGTGAGCGATTGGGGCGGCTATTGGGGGGAAAATAAAGTTTGAGGTTGTAAATTTTCATTACTTTTTCATTATTACTGTACATACGCTTTGAACTGGGTGAAAGTGGTTGTCAGCAATTTCGAGGTTATTTTCGAAAATTGTTTTGCTTCTAACTCTCTATTGAACAGGGATTTAGAAGGGGTGTGATTTGAATTTCATCCTTGATTTGATAAACCAATACTTGATTGCTTGGAACCAATATTAAGACTTCATGAAAAATTGACTGAAAACAATATTACCTCAGTGTTTTTAAAATTGTATTGTTCAGGTAATTTGAAGAAAACAATTTTTTAACAGAGATAATGAATGCGTCTGGGATGAAAATAGACTTCAGACTCATTCCAAATCTGTTTTTAAAATGTTCTAAAACCACCTAGAAGCCGAGAAAACGTGCCTCAAAACAATGGCCTAGAAAAAGTGCCGAAAACTAGTCCGCAGGCATGAAAAATCGGAAAAAATGAAAAAAACAAAACAACACAAGGACTAATAGAAGCATTCTGCATAAGTATTTATTAACGAAACACGAAAAAAGCTCTTAGGAAGAAGTTCGGCCAGGTTGACACTTTTTCTAGGCCATAGTTTTGAAGCTCATTTTCTCGGCTTCTAGGTGGTTTTAGAAAATTTTAAAAACAGATTTGGAATGAGAATGAAGTCTATTTTCATTTAAACTACATTTATTATCTCGGTAAAGCCCTCCTTTAAATTGACAAAATTGGAAATAGACTAAAGACGGTGAAAACCCTTCTTTAAGCTTAGCAAAAAAACCCTTCTTTAAGCTTAGCGTTTAAATTTTTAAATAGTTGAACATTGATAACACTTATATGTATGTTTCATAAACTTTTCAAATCAACAATGCGTAACATAAGTATAGAGCCACCCATAAAATTGACAGTCCTGGCGCGCATGTGCAAAATCCGGGCATGCGACTCAAAAAATCGGATTCAGCATTCAAAATTACCTCTGGAAACATGTATGTTGTAGCTCAAAGTATGAAAAAATGGATTGTGCAACCTTAACATAAGTATAGAGCCACCCTCCGAAATTCGAAGAAAATAAATGATTTTATGAAATTAATATTTGGTAGCAATTTGTATGATTTTAGTTTTTCTATCCAGCCAAACCAAGCTTATGATTTCTTTTCCAAGGTGTTCAATAAATGTTGGTTTTTCGTTAAAAACTTTAGAATCAAGTTCAAACCTCACAAAAACACAGAATATAGACCAAAGATGAAACCTCGAAACTAGAAATTGTTTCTGTTCTGACGCCATTCCATTCCCAACACTAGCCTTATTGAATCATTATTAGAAGTTGCAATAGAAATACTTGATACATCTGAGAAACATTTCAAGTGTCTCCTCAATAAGACATTGGTCAAAAAAAAAACAAGATCTCATCCTGCGTAAACAAATCATTTAATTCAGGGACACTTCTCAGCTTCTTCGGGATCCGATCATTTGTCTGCACTTGCCATTTGTCGCCTATTGTTTGTGCCAATCCACAATTATCCATGCATCCATTTCAATACGTTTTTATTCAACAACACTCCACTCTTTTGCCAATTCCACAATCCGTTGAACAATTATCGATGGGACGTTGTGAAGCACCAATGTTGACATGTCATGAGGCATTTGATGCGCAGAAATGTAGTTGGAAGTATTCCAAAGAGTTCCAATGGTATACAGCACATCCCAATGGTTCACCAATGCCTAGGGAATCACCAAGTTAGTAGAATCTATACTTTTTTAATGGAAATTAAAATTCTGTATGCAAAAAAAATGAAAAAATAGTTTTTTGGATTTTAAACTAAAAATTTTTCCGATCAGTGAACATCTGATAATTCGCTGACTGGGGAGTATATTGCCGTGTATATAATCCTCATATTGTCAACTCAAATATACTTGATAATTGCGTTTTGAGAGCTCACTGACGCTCCGCACGCACGCACGCGGCTGCCGACACTCAACACACTGAAAAAATCGCGGGGAAATTAATTTTCAAATTGTTCAATGTGTCGAGTGTCGGCAGCCGCGTGCGTGCATGCGGAGCGTCAGTGAGCTCTGAAAACGCAATGATCAAGTTCAAGGCACTTGCGGAACCAATGCAACTTTGGATTTTTATTATGCTTGTATTGGATTTATTTTTAAAAAACAACGACATTTAAGCTCAAAATTTTTACCCGCATATAAAATTTTCTTTATATTTCAAAAAATTTGAATTCGGATGTTACAATCGTTTTATAAGCTGTGAATTTCCAACATTCCTTTTGAATTACAAAAAATTGAATATTCATGAACAATTTAAAGGTGTGAAACCAATGATCCTTTGTCCTAAACATTTGACGGCTCAATTAAAAAGGACATTTATAAGTGAAAACACGAAAGAATGCAAGAACGATCGATTAATCCTGTTCGTCTCATGTTGTTCGTTTTACAGATGGAACATACCTGGCAGGGACCAGTATAACAGGCGACACTTGGGCAACTATTTCAACATGTGATGGTCTTTGCTCAAAGACTTCCATGAATTTCACCGCCAAAGTTTGGAGACCTCCAACCGCTATCGTCGAGTTGTGCTTCAAGTATTTTTTGAAAATTCAAAAATATGATTTTGAAACACAATTTTCAGAGAAAAAGATACGACCATGTGCGCCCCGGTTCATTCGTCAAACGGTCACTTGATCAATGAGATTATTCCAGAGACGGAATATTTTCAGATAATGCTCAGGTTTTCGAATGTGACTGCCGGTGAGATGGTTCTGATTGATGAGTTGGCAGTGGATTATACGCCGTGCAAAATACCTCAAACTGTGAGAATTTTTAAAATTTTTATAAAATTTCTGAAGTTTTCAGAGCAACACTGCTCAACTCTTAAATTCTCATCAAACTCTTCGAATCAATCAAATACCCCAAACCCAATATTTGGCACAGAGAAAAGAGCCACCTTCAACTGAAAAGCTTCATTCTGCAAGTCATATGATTTCTGGAGGGCATTATTCAACAGGAACTAAAATATGTGTTGGTAGACCTGGATTGGCATACTGTCGGCAGAAGTGTAAAGCGTTGGATGTTCTAGAGTGAGTGGAAATTGAGCTCATACTTAGAAATTCAATTTTTTTACAGCAATTCTGCCAAATGTGTTCGCCAAAAAGACAATCCTTTGGTGAAAAAGTGTATATGTCATGTTAGACGGTCACCATTGCGAAGAATCGAAATTTTGGATAATGAAGTGGATACAAATAAAGTTTCAGCTGATGAAATTACTACTAAAATGGATATTATTACAACTGCTACGACTACGGTAAGTACCATAGTTTGGTATCAGGTTGATGAAATGAAACACTCATTATCAGTGTTTCGAAATATGAATCACTTCCTAAAAGTGACTGCATTTGAGTAATTAGTTTTCTATAATCAAAAAATAATCAGATCGTAGGAATCTAATCCGCACAAAATTTTGTAAATTTAAAAGAACAACTCACGTTATCAATCTCTTAAATGTGTGCTCCCCTGTCTTTAAAGGAAGACTTAACGGAGCTAATGAATGCGTCTGGGATGAAAATAGACTTCATTCTCATTCCAAATATGTTTTTTAAATTTTCTAAAACCACCTAGAAGCCGAGAAAACGCGCCTCAAAACAATGGCCTAGAAAAAAGAGCCACCTGCGAAAACTAGTCCGCAGGCATGAAAAATCCAAAGAAAAAATTAAAAAACATAAATTAAGATGAAAAAACATTTTAAAAAAGACTAATATACGCATTCTGCATAACTCTGCATAAATTAACGAAACACGAAAAAAGCTCAAAGGAAAAAGTTCGGCCAGGTGGCCCCTTTTTCTAGGCCATTGTTTTGAAGCTCATTTTCTCGGCTTCTAGGCGGTTTTAGAAAATTTTAAAGACAGATTTGGAATGAGAATGAAGTCTATTTTCATTTAAGGTACATTTATTATCTCCGTAGAGCCCTACTTTAAAAGAACAACACTCGTAAAGGGATTCTTTACTGTTTTTAGGTTTATATTCCATTTTCATATTCTTCCTGACATTTGAAAACCTATACAAGAAAATTGTTTTTTTCGAAATCTACTTTTCTAGTACTCAGACACACCAATGAATTGAAACCCAAATTTAGTAAAGAGTCCCTTTAAATGTGTGGTCCCTGTCTTTAAACTTGTTCACTTATAACAACCCCCATCTTCTTCAGCCTATGCCAACAACAACACCATCACCACCACTACAAAACTACACATCTTTAACCTGCGATCCACTGTCATGTCTACAAAAATGTGGCGCCGAGAAGAAAATGGGAAAATGCTCATCTACAAGTTGTGAATGTTTTGAAAAAGAGTTTCCACAAAACTGCGAAGAAAATATTTGCAGTTTTGAGAAAAACACAAAATGCGGGTAATAATTATGATTTCAAAATCCGAAAATATTTTTTTAAATTCAAGATGGGCGGATCTTCGAATGCTAAGCCGTCATTTCAACAATATCAGTGTGGCTATGAAGAAAGGAGATGGTTTCACACAAAAAAGCTTCAATTTCTCCTCAAATGTATCTTTCAGAAAACCGCTACGGGATCTCCCGCCTTCGCTCGCACTCCTATTCCGGCCTTCTCTACAAATCCCAACTCATCGGTCCAATTTCAATGTCAATTGATGTGTTTCCTTCACACGAAATCGATGTTCGAATTTGTGTGCAAAATCTACGAAAATGTCAAACTCAGACCATCACCGCAAGATCTTGGAATCGAGTGAGCGCTCGCATCAAAGTTCACAACACAGAAAAGGTTTGAGGAAAAAACTACTATTTGTCTAAGAAACCGAATTAATTTTCAGATTTTCGTACTTTTCTACAACTCTTCCGACGAACCAAAATCCCTTGCGATTGACAATATTGTTGTACAAACCGGTCCATGTTCATAGAAATTCGGAAAATGTTTTGAAAATGCTTCTATCGGTGCTATCTCATTCAAAATGCGGGATTGTTTTTATATTTCCTTGTTCAGTAAATAATAAATTAATAAATAAACTATTTATTTTAATCATCTGATATCAAAATATGACCCTCGTACATGCTGAATATCACATTGAAATTCTGAAAACAAGTACTTATGTTAATGAAATTCGTGAGAATATAGTTCCTACCGTAAGACCATGATTAACCCGTTGTTTGAACACGAATGCAGCGATTGTTTGATTTTTAAGATTTTGTGGTTCGTTTGAATCTTCGAAATTGTAAAGAACACCATCGAATGTTGGATGATTCGGTATTACCTTTAAAAAATTTCGTTTTTTGTGAATATTAATAAGATACCGATTTAGAGATCCTATAGATTCAGAATCTGTTAAATGTGTAGCAATTCTTTAAAAATTGTTACACAGACCTCATGTTAAAAATGAAGCATTTCAAAAATTTACCTCAATACTCTTGCGAACTGCTCGATAAGTCTCTTGTCTAAACCTCTCCACATTCAACTCAAAATCGAAAATTTCGAAATCTTCCGAACATATCAAAATATCCTCTTTTTCATCCAATCGAATATCCCGATACTCTCTCAAATTGTATCTCCCATCAAGTAACTTCAAAACTTCCATCTGACGCTCCGCATTCAGCCTTGCATCTATATCAATTCGATCCGATTTGAACAATCTTCCGATGATTTTCACACGATTCGGAATGATTTTCCGAATATTTTTCAGACATAAAAGTGCACCTTCTAACCGCATGAAAGAAGAAGTTGAAAATGAGCCATCTGGTTCGTTAAGGCGTGCTAAACGTTAGGGAATTTCAGAGAAACTCAGAAACATTATAAATTTACTTATTAAATGTGTAAACGGCGGCCTTGTTCTAATATCTTCCTCACTTAGGACTTGTCCATCTTCTGTTGCAGTAGTCAAGTCAAGAATTTGTCTAACATCCAATGATTCATCAAGAATAATATTATTCTTGGACCGAATCTTCATAATTTCCGTCATTTCTTTAACAACATAACCCCTGGAGTTTGGAATATATTCAGGAAACTAAAACTATATATAATTTTGTTAGAAAAATTGAAAATCCTTACTATGTCTAATCGATTGTCGGAAATTTTCCATCTTCCTCTAAAAGCGGTTCCTTTAACGATGTTCAGAGGTTCTGCAAATAGGAAGATTCCAAAATCCCAACAACTTTGACTATCTGAAGAATCGATGCAAATTGTCTCGTCACGATCGAGATGGCATCTGGAAACTTGCTCTATTTTCTCACTCCATTTTATTAAAAATCTTACAAAAAGTGTACTGCGAATCCATGCACTGTTCCATCTACATTTGGCATCAATTCGAAACTAGATTCAGAATCCAACAATTTCTCTAAATTACCAAGTGAATGAAAATCAGCGAACAATAGAGCAATCGATTCGGACATTTTTTGATAACTTTGAAAATCAGTTGGCCGACAGCACCAGTATGGATTCGTTTGTTCACTTTGTCCATTTATCCGAACATATCCACTTCGATATTTAATATTTTTGTAGTCTTGAGCATGCAAACTATAGATTTCGGGGCAACTGAAGAGGTGGATGAAGGCAGTAGCCTGCGAAATTATATTTTATAAATACATGTTTAAATTTTGGTTGTACTTTAGCTGGTATAAATGTTGCTCCAGGTTTCGTTAATCTTTTATGTGCATCGATAAAAGTTGAGATGATTTGTTCCCCAAATATACAACAATCAAGAGTTTCAGAAACTATTACATCAACCTGAAAATATTATTATTTTTCCGGGTTTTTGTAAAAAAAAAACACACTTTCTCTTCTGGCTCATAATCACTGGAATGACAATTATGCAATATTATATTTTCTTTACAACCATTGTCTTCTATCACTTCTTTAGCTATTTGACAAAGCTCTGGGTTACTTTCAATAGAAATTACTTTTTTCGAAACCCTGAAAGTTTTTTATTACTGTTTTAAAATTTTTTTAATTAAATTTACAAACCTTGATGCAAAAATTGAGAGCAATCCTGTACCGGCTCCAATATCCAAAATAACATCACTTGAGACGCATTTTTCAATCGACAACCTAAATGCTTCATTCCTTTCCATATCGTTCAACATTTTAATATGCCACTGAGGAAATTGAAGGGATAACAAATTACATTCTAAAATTTTCAAAAACGCCAGGTCTTCTGAGGTGTTCGTCAGTGGGATGGTTTCTTGGCAATATTCCAGTATTCTTGAATTATGTTTTTGTGTGGATATTAATGCTCGAATTATCATAATTCTAGGTTTCGGATGTTTTGGATATATTTGAGTGACTTGTTGGTATAAATTAATGCATTTTTCAACATTATCCGGTGTTTTCAACCATCCTGAAAGTCTTGAAAAACTTAATATTTCTTCTAGGATAAATGTTACCTGAAAATGCTGTGAGAAAATCATGTTCCAGCAAATCCCGTTCATTTTGCGGCATGTTGTACAAACAAATAAAATAATTTTGCAATGCCAGCTCAAAATTATTGGCATTTAACGCTTTTTTTGCATTTGATATTGAAAAAATATTTCGAGGCATCCTGAAAATTATATATTTGAAGCTGAAACCAACAAAAACATATGATCACTATGATAAAATTAAAAACTAAAATAAATCTTTGTATTTCTCTCGGAGAACGTATTTGAGGGGACTAGGTTTTCAAAATTTCAAAATTCTAGTCCGTGTAATTTAATTTTAGGTCATTTTATTGTATTTTTTTAAAACACACCTTTTTTGGTTATTTTTCATTGAATTTACATATTGGTATACCCTACGTTGTTGAATAAGTGTTAAATTTTCAAGTGAATTGAAATAAGATGTCCATTTTTTATTCAAAGTTCTCATATTTGTTTTATACGTGAATGAATAAGTTCTTCATAATTAGTTTTAAAAAGACCATTTGCATAGAAAAATTCCGGAATTCAGTCGTAATTGTCATTTCAATACCCTCGTCAAATCCCGAAAATAACGAAGAAAAAAGAACACCAAATAAATCGCTCAGATGGTCAAGAAGCATAAATTTAATGTTCTTTTCCTCGTCTTCAAACGGCGGTGAAACATGAAAAGAAAAACGGCTGAATGCTGACGAATGGATGTTATCTTTGCGGAATTGGAAATCAAACGACAACTACTGAATAAGAAGATACGCAAAAAATAGCTGAATGATCGTGAAAAAGACCCACTATGACTTGATTGGTTGATATTATTTTTGGGTTTCACACCCAATTTTTTAGGCCGAATAGGTGCGTTTCTAATTCCTTACTCTTCATAAAGTCGTAATAGAAGACGATCTTAAAATATTTTGTTCATAAATTTTCGATTCCTAAAAAACCAGCTGAAAATTAATTCCCTCTAACATAATAATATTTAAAGACAGTGTGCCACCTATTTTATTATTTGCATCTTTTTGACTTTAGATCGTTCTCATCAATATTATAAGTTCAAAAAGGCCCCCACATCTTCAGTCAAAATAAATTCTGCTAGTAAAATTTGTGGTCCAAAAAGAAAAAAGTCGTGAATTTTGAATCGTGTGCCTTATTTATTGACAGAAAAGGATGGATACTAGTTCATTAATTTTCACCCTTTTCTCATGAGATGCCATTCTTTTTTTGGGAAAAACAGAAAATATGTACATGTTTTACTAAATTTTTTGCAAAATCAACAAAGTCACATGTTTTCATTTCAAGCCCTCAACTGTTATTATTTTCGCTTGTTTACGCATTAACCCCCTTTCTGGAATAAATCATTTTCACAAGAAACACCTGCTTCATGTAATGTGTGTCTATTGGCCGTAAATCGAATAATTTGCCAGACACAAATCCGTATTTTTACGCCGTCTGCGTCTCTTCGTAATTCACACGCCGTTTTATGCAAACTCCTCCCTTTTTGACCATTTCTCTCTCTCGGTTTGTATACGTTTTGTGCGTTTTTACATGTTTTTTTTTATTTTATTTAAAAAATATACAGTGATTCTTGTGTTGTGTTGTGTTACTTCCTTCGAATATTTTATTTTTCGAAATTGTGTATAGTTTCCATATTCCATTCCGTTCTTCATTTCCGATTAAAAGCGCACAAATGTCTATCGACTTTGACTCGGCAATAATCGTGCGGTTCCATGGTGTAGCGGTTAGCACTCAGGACTTTGAATCCTGCGACCCGAGTTCAAATCTCGGTGGAACCTATCGGTTTTTGCCTAATTATTTTTCTTTATATTCATACAGAAAATAGTTTTAGAAATGTTTTTACAAGAAAATTAAGATTTAAAAATAGTGATTTATCAATTTTTGACCAAATTTTCCTCGAAATAATTTTCTATTTGACTTGTTCTCCAATCTCAAGTACGACAATCCGATGTTAATACGTTTTGCCTACTATCCCTCTGTCGACCATTTAGTTTAATAGTTAGTTTGAAAAAGGATCAAATAAATGAGAAAACCAATAAAATTATGCACGTTTTGGAATGGAATGATGGTGGCAAAATGGGTGACAAAATGCAAACATCGACTTGCATAATTTTATTGGTTTTATTTTATACTATTCGTTTTTTGTATGAAAAAACGGTCTTTTTTATTTTTTAAATTGTACCTGTTCTGTTCTTAAAAATTTTTTCAAACATTTTCAGATATCAAAAAGTAAATGCTCCAAATTTAATAATATGATGCGCCGTGAAAACTCGTTTATGAAGCTGAAACAGGAACAGTGGGCGAAAGAAAGAGGTGAGTCAAAAAGGGGCTGTCTGGGAGATATATTGTATAACTATACATTTTTATGTGTTGTTATCTTCTGGATTATCAGTAATTGGGCAAAAAAGGTCATTAATTTATAACTACTATTTTCGGCGGCGAAAAAAAAGAAAGGTTAAAAAGATGATTGTTATCAATGAGGGACATTTAAATTCGTTTCATAAATTTCAAATTTTTTTTAGAAAAGCTGTCAAGAAAAATCTGAAGATCATTTTGTCATTGGAGTTAATTAATGAAGACAATTCTCATAAAGAAATTAATGAGATTTCGAAAAAGGCATTGCTCAAAAATACATTTTTTGCATTAGGGATTTAGTATTTGTCCATCGAACTTTGTCAAATTATGTTTTTAAGGACAGGGCTTACTTATTCGAATTATCAAATTAGTACATGAAACGGTTTTAAGGAAAAAATAAAATAATTTAAAATATTTTTTTTAAAAACGTTTGGCCAGAAAATCAAGTTCAACTTGTTTATTTATTCTATACTTGAAATCGGCTAATTATATATTCTTTTCAGCCGAGAAAGAAAACACAACCGAATGGTTTCCATTTGGAGAGAATCTGAAACCAGGTGGTGGATCGCCGCTTCGAAAGTTTGAACCAAAAGAGCCACCAGCACCATCTGTTGACCATATAAATAACCATTTTGGAATTGAAGATGAAAATGAAATAGAAGACGATGATCGTAATAATATTCAACAGGTTTGTACATTACTTTATCATTGTTTTTTTGTTCGCATGCCTATTTCTTTGAAAATGCATGGCACAGTCTTCAGTGATCATTGATTTCACCATGCGTCATTGAATTTGAATTCTCTGTTTTCCATGCTTCTCTTTTATGCTTGAATAGATTCAAAATTCCATCTAACTTGTCATCGCGTATCATACGAGAAATTGTATAGTATCGAAAATTTTTGAAAACAAGCGGAAATGTTGTCTAAAGTTGCACTTTTTGAAGACAACATTTGTTTTATTAATGTAAATAAAAAACGGTTTTTGAAGTGGAGTTGATAAGCTGAAAAAATGTCACCCTGAAACGTTTCTTTTGCGTGATAAGAGGGTCAGAAGACTTTTTTATTATCGTTTTTGCATTGTTTTCTAGAATATTTAGACAATGTGGAAATGTTTTATTATATGTGGGGGTGGAAACGTTTTTTTCTAGAGGACAACTTCTAAAAATTTTGATTTTCAAAGATTTTTCATTTTTTTTCACGATATGCAGAATTTTACTGATTTTTTCCACAGTCGAAACTTCAATAAACATGAGAATTTGTCATAAAATATAAAATGCGAAACTAAGCTTAATATTTTCAGGTTGTCCCGTAATGTGGCGTTCTCTAATTTTAAGGAAAATGTTTAACTGTTTGTCGACTTAATTCTTGAACCTGTCAGATCGATTTTTGATAAGAAAGTTGAGAAAAGTTTTTTTTTTTCAAAATTTTCTACAATACTTTTTGAATACCGGGATTCAATCTCACTTGATACGATTTATCTTTCAATTGCGGAACAATCTGTTTTTTTTTAATTTTAAAAATAGAGGAAAAGCTCAGGAAGTTGTTCGTATTTACAAAAAAAGGAGCTTGTCATCGTTCGTTTTTTTTTCTGCAACCCAGTCTAATTTTGAATGCAAGAATCTTATTTCGCAATTTGTTTTGCTCCAAAAAAAAGAAGAGAATAAGACCACATTCTCGAATTCAGCTGCATTCACAGAAATATTCTGTTTGCAACCCCCGTTTTCTTTTGAAGCCAGATGTTCGAAACATGTTCGTCGTATCCTTTCTTTATGGTTTCGATGTAACTTTTTCCCTAAAATTTAATATTATCTGTCGTCACCATCAGAAAAATAATGTTTTCAAAGTTTTTGGCTTTGTTTTCACTTATTCTTGTTTACATTTCCGCGGTTTTTAGAGGAGGAAGAAAGGTGTCAAAAAATGTTTCATTTTAATATTTATTTGATTAATGCATAAATGCTTTTTTTGCGTGTTTGTTTTGTCTAGTCTTCCGCGGTCGATGTGAATTAAGATTTTCAAATTTTATAGACGGTTTTGAGGGTTTTTTAAACAATAAAGCTCAGGGAATATATTGAAAAGTTGGAACTTCATAAACAATTATAATTTCTGAAAGTTCTTACAAATTCCAGATGAACTGGATGAGATTTCATACTCTGAAACTTTGGATACTGAGCTCTGAATTGTGATTAAATTTCGAAATCCAAAATTCCAATTCTTAAAGAATGTGTGGGCTAAAAAAATCACCCATTTTCTTCATGACTCCAATATAATGGATTTATTCAGTTTGAAAAAAAAAATACAAAAAATGTCGAGAAATGCAGAGAAACTTCAATTTCTCTGCATTTTTTGAACTAGATTTCTTCAAGACCCAAACGATTTAATCTGTGTCCCTTTAAACAATTTTATGGAAAATGTTTGTATTTGTGTCTATGATTGTGGAAATTTTACCAAAAAATCAGTAGAGAGTCCCAATGGCCCTTAGAGGCCCAAAATATCTGATTTAGACCCAAAAAAAATGACACGCCGAGAAATGCAGAGAAATTTCTCGACATTGTTTGTATTTTTTTTTCAAACTGAATAGGTCCATTAAAAAATCAACTCATTGCAGCGATAATTTCATTATCTCAAAAAGTCAATTTTTTTCACGAAATTTTAGTAGAAATCTCCATAAAAATCAATATGTCAATTTTAATCGAATTGACTTGCAACTTCATCTTCGAAGAAAAAGTCCCACAGTAATTTGTACAAAGCGTGAATAGAACGACCCCCCCCCCCCTACCTCCGTTCACAAAACTCATATGTTCATCATCCTACTCTTAATTTTCTGCCGATCGGCGGCCACCTTAATCGCATTAGGTTCTCCATGATGATTTTCTCGCGGGAATCATGATTCAATTCGTTTTTATTGTGTATTTGATCATCATGCTTAAGATGATGGAGAAGAGGAAAACGAAAGGAAAGGCTCACTTTCATTATTCTCACTTTTTTCAACACCCAATGCCATTTTAGCAACCCATTCCGCATTTTTTAATAAATATTTGTACAAGTTGCGGGGTATCATGTTCCATCATATTTTTTTCTGTTTGCTTTTATACTCATCGAAAAATTGTTGACTTGTTCTACATTCAGCTATACTATTTTTTTAAATATAAGATTATCTTTCAGAAATCAGCAGAAGAAATGGAGAAGAAAAATGAAGAGAATCAACAGCAACACTACCAATATGCGGGAGTTCCCCTATATCCGGCATTTCCTTATCCTTATGGTTATCAACAACAACAAGGACAACAGTGGACGGAGATGATGGAGGCTCAGCAGCAGAATCAACAACCATTTCAGAATCATGTTCCATGGCCGTATGCGTATCAGGTCATTCCGCCAAATGCTATACCAGTTAGCACCATTGTGAGTTTTTTTAAAATAAATAATTTCATACAAATGTGCCTGTTAAAAAGCATAGAAAATACAAAATGCTACTTGAAAGTTAAGTAAATTCAAATGTACTGCGCAGAGAGGATTATTCAATATTTTTGGTGTCAAAAATAACATTTTTTTAATTTCAGAAAATATTTCTTATTTTTAAGCTTATTTTTTTAGAACATCGACCCATCCCAAATATGTCCTGTAGACCAGTTGGCTGCACTCTGGAATCTTCTTCAAGCACCACCCGGTGTTCGATACGGTATCCCGATTCCGCCGCCACCTCAAACTCCGTCAGCTTCGGTACACCATAGCAATTTGCAATTCATGAACCCGTCAATGACATCGTCGGTTTCGTCAAGTGAATCTGGAATAAGTGGACTAACATCCAAAAGAGAGAATCACCATGAACAATATAATAATCATAATGAACATCATAAACATAATAAGGATCATGAAGAGAAACAGTCAACATCGGATTATAATGGTAGGATTTATAATTATAGTAGGTTTAGAAAGAATGAAGAATACTTTTTTCAGAAGATGAGCCACCGAGTCGAAAAACGACGACGGATAGCATGCATTATGAAGAACAGATTGCTGAAAGAAGGAAGTCTGAAATTGAAGAGGAGAGACAAGAAATGTTGCAACAATTGGAAGCAGACAAACAAATGGAATTGATGGAAATGAGAAGGGATCAAGAAGACGAGAAAAGGAAGGAAATTGAAAAGAAGAGGATTGAGGTAAGATAGAAGTTTGAATTTCAAAAATCGGAAATTTTTAGAATAGAGTTTCTTTATGCTTTTTCTGACATTGATTTATATTTTAATCATCGATTGGTTTTTTTGTAAATTAGGAAACCAATAATTTAGATGGTATATAACAGGGTTAAAGACAGACTCTCACCTATCTGAAAATGACTCTCACCTATCTGAAAAATTGTTTTGATGTACTTAACTTCATTTATTCTTAAAACATAGCATCATAAAAAATACTGTTTCTCAAATTTAAAATATTGAACCTTGAATTATCTTTTTCTAATTATTTTTAATTCACAGGAAGAACGCCGACGTAGTGAACAATTTGTTTTGGCAATGGAAAAAGCGAAAAAAGAAGCGGAACTACTAAAAAAAGCCAAGGTTTTCAAACATGTTCTAGATGGTGAGGACGAGGGACAGCTCGATGAACTCAAACAGAAGCTGTTGGGAGTTGATGTGAAAACAAGTCAGCGTCTATTGCGTGAAGTGTCAGATTTGGAACATCGAAAAATGAGAGATGCGGTGGAGATTCAGAAGAATGCGCCGAAGAGAGAAGTAGTTACTCATCGACCGAGAAGCTCGTCTATTGTGAGTTATTATCATTTAATTTTTTTTAAAAAGTAGGGTTAGAGCTTATGTTGTTGTTTCTTTTATTGATTTTTGCTTACTGTGGAGTGTTTAGGCGCAAAGTAGTCATGGTGCGGATAATTGTGGACTGATGAGGAATGGGTTTGGAAGACGTTCGGTTCGGACGACAAGTCGAGAGAAGATGGAACAGCAAAGGAATAAGTAAGAGCTTTGATTCGACTATGTTGTGAGCTTTCATTGGTCCATGATTGCGGCACCAAAATATTCATTATTTGATTCCTCAATATTTCAAAACCTTGTTAAAGATAGGGTATCACCTAATATATTATAAGAATGGAATTTTAGAAAGCACGTTTTTCTAAATAGCCCATTTCAGAAGAGTATTCACGCATAAATTAATAACTGGAACGCTGCCTTTAATAATTAATAATTTAAATTTCTATGGATTGTTCCAAAAAAAACCTCCATAGAGCTTTAAGTTCAAGTATATCTAATTCCGCTAATAATTCCCCTAAAAAATGTTAGAAATCAATTGTAGTATAAATGCAAATTTTGTTTCCTCTCTTCATCAATTTTCCATTTTCCGGGAGGCCCCGGAAAGAGTGAATAAAACTCGATTTTCGACGATAAATTTGAAATTTGTGGAAATATCTCTGCGTATCTCGATAATTCAGCATCCCTCTCAAAATTAAAAGGGTTTCTATGGAGGAGGGTGGGTTGGGAGAAGGCTCTTTTTGGTGTTGTCTCGATTTTTCATTCTATTCTACAATATTTTATGATGGTTATAAATTGAGAGGAAAAATGACCGTTTTTTGGGAATAGTCTAAGAAAAATGACCGTTTTTTATTGATTTTTTTATTTGAAAATAATATTTCCGCCTTGGAGTTCTATATAGTTTCTAGATATAACGATTATAAGTATTTCACTTGTTGTTTGGTCTTATATTGGCCGACCCATTTAGGTGTTAAAGGAGGGGTTTGTGGCCGGATAATACTTCAACACTTGGTCCGAATAACATTCACAATATCGCGTGAAACGTGAAATTTGATTTTTTAAACATTGTTTTCTTAGAATTCTTTTGTAACTGGCTTATTGTGACAAAAAAGGGAATATCTAGCGAATTGATTAATTTGAGCTTAATGTGAGTACAATATTTTCATAAATATTATGATTCTTGAGTTCTTAGAAAAGATAGATAATTTTATTTGACATCTCTTCTCAACCCCTTCCAAAACTATTATAAATGTAAATATGAGAAGAAGTGAAGGGGGTCCGAAACATGTATATAATCCTTAACGACCTCTTTTTTCGCCCTTTCTCAACGATGAGGGCATTACCAGCGCCAGAAAACAACCCCCACTTATGCATAATTTCGGTTTTCATACATATATGGACATAATCCTCGAAAAATCATTTATTTTGTTGTATTTATTTTTATTGATTTTCACGTTTTTTCCAGGGAACAAATTCATCAACATCATCAACAGGGAGAAGGCAGTGAACGTTGGAAAGGGAACGGATCGGAAGGATCGAGAGAAGAAGAAAATATGAAATATTATCGGACGGTTTTGAGAAATGATGAAGATGAAGTAGAGAATGATGAGCATACCAAGTTTTTTATTAGGAATTCGATAGTAGGTTTTTTTTGCTTCTGAAATTATACCTCCAGACTTTAAAGACCAAAAATCTGGGTTTTGACCAAATTTTTAACAAAAATTTCAATTTTTCAAAATCTTTGAAATGAAAAGTCAAATTTTGTATTAGTCCCCCTAAAACTATATTTTCCCCATTTGAAGTTTCCCAATACCACCTCAAGAACACTAATACTAGTATAATAATACAAAATTCTCACCTTATCATCAGTAAAGAATTCACCTAATAACATGCTATAATCTGTTGGATTATAGGCAAATGGCGGGTCGAAACAACACAATTTGGAGCATGGACAATTTAATAGTAATAGCGGTTTTGGTGCTGGAAGGCATTCGGCAGGAAATAATTTAAAGGTTCGTTTGGGTTTTTTTGTCATTAGTTTTTGAGTTTTGCGAGTGACTCCGAGATATTGGAAGTAAAATACGGCATGACATTTGTAGAATTTTTCTTGAGAGCTTCAGTGCTTTATTTTTTCTCCAAATCAAAGTTCGAACGATTTCACGTTTTAAGTTTAAAAATGTAGAATTAATTAAATGAGCATAACACAATAGAAAATTAATTTTTCGAGGTTTGCTGGCACCCTGTCCTTAATTTCGGTAGACATTTGAACTAACAAAAAAGTGCAACAACTCTTCTTATGCTTCACAGCATACCCAACTAACCGTTTTTTTCCGAAACCCTATATTTTTTCCCATTCCGTTATACCAGCACACCCTCTCTAAGCGGCTATGAATTTACATGTATTGTTTGCCGGTTCTCTTGAAAGAAAAAAAAATCAGGATGACGCTTTTGCCATGCATCTCCTCTCCCACCTTCTGCTGCCTCCTGATATATCGATACACATGTTTTGTTTGTGTATTTATACTTTTTTTGTGTTTTGTTTTTTGGAAGATTCACTTGAAACCAAAAATTTTGCGTCACTGACTGATGTCATTGAAACGTTATCTGTTGGAATATTTATTAAATTATCAGCACACCTTTATTTATTAAAAAAAAATGCTTTGCATTTTTCATTTTTCACTTCCACGTAAATGAGAGACAAGTGTAATTTGATCCAATTGTTGTTTATACATTGATCTATTATGATTTGTGGTTAGTATACAATAAATGTAAGTAGATGATGTATAGAATATTGTGTTTATCTAACTGTATAACTTGCCAGAAGGAGCTTTTTTATTCGATTTTTTGAGATTTTTGACATAAAATACTTGTTAACCTAGATTCTAAGACAGTTCGTACTGTTTTGTAGGTGAAGGTTCAGGTTTATTTGATTTATGTAGATTTTTAGTTTATTTGGTTTGGTTCAGTTTAATTGTATGTTTGGCGGCAATGGATTTTAGTATGGATTTTAGTATACTGTCCAAAAGAAATTTATTGAAGTTTACATTTTAAAAGTCATTCGATATTGTATCTTGAGTTTTGAGCCATTGATCTAAGACCGGTTGAAAGGTTAAAAACCTCTGAATTTCATTGCGTTTCAGACAAAAAAATGACGAAAACCTAATGTTTTTCTTTTCGATGTTTTATTTACATTTCAGCACGTCGTACTAATACTAATGTGATGTTAAAAGCGTTTAAAGTGCATGACACAATAGCGTCTATTAATCAAAAAGTTGTCGGCGGCATTTATTTTGAAAAAAAAAAGTTGTGAAAGATAGAAGAACGCATGAAAAATGCAAGCTTAGAAGTAGTGTGTAACAATTTTCAGAACCTTTTTTTTCGGAGGTATCGTTAGTTTTGCATTGTTGTTATTGTCAACTCAATTATTCTTGATCATTGCGTTCGGAAGGCTGCTCAACCTCACAGCCGCTCCGCACGCACGCGACGCGGCTGCCGACACTCACACACACTGGAAAAATGTTAAAAATTCATTTTCCCGCCGATATATTTGAAAAATTCATTTTCCCGCCGATATTTCAGTGTGTGTGAGTGTCGGAAGCCGCGTCGCGTGCGTGCGGAGCGGCTGTGAGGCTGAGCAGCCTTCCGAACGCAATGATCAAGAATAATTGAGTTGACAATAGTACTCACTTTATCATGCCAAGAAATTGAAAACCACTTCTGTTGATGTTTTTTTTTCAATATTTCAATTCTCAGTTATATTTTACGTGAGATCATGAAGCTGAGGTTTGTGTAGGTTGCATAAATTCAAGGCATCAAGACGAAAACGAGCTTTAATGAAATTTGTCCGAAAGAAAATGCAAAATTTTGCATTTAGACCAGAATTCTTAATGTATTCTACGGTCCATGAGAAACTCCCGAGGTTTTATGAGAAATGTTTACCATTTTCAGAAAAATCTCATAATTTCAGCGAAAAATAATCGATTAACCTTTTCCAAAAAAACCTTGCTATCAAAATGCTTTTTTCCTGTTCAAACTCCTCCCTTTCTGCGGAATGATGAACTGATAGTACCAATCGCACAAAAAACCATGATTATTATTATCATTTGAGTTTTTTTCGCATTTTTCGTTCATATTCAATCATTTCTCTGTTCTAGGATGATAATAATACTTAAAATAATTAATTAGTCTGATAAACGCACATAAAATTAAATGGTTTTTTTCAATGAAGGTTGTGTGTTGATCTTGTTCGCTGTTTTTATGATATTTGGAGATTATAGAAATGAAGAAATCTCGTATTTTTTGGACGAACAGTCATAAATTATGTAACGGATTCGGGGGGAAAGAAGGGAGGAATAATATAGGAAAAGAAAAACAAAAAATGGCGAAAAAGTGTTGAGAGAAATGTGTCTGTCCATTTTGTTGTAATATTTGTTAGTAGTGGCCAGTTGTAGGGGGGTTTCGTGACGGACACCTGGTTTTGAAGGCTCTTTTTTTGATATATTTTTTAAATTTTCAAATTTGTGTTTTAGTTATGTTCTTTCGCAAAGCTTAAAATTAATGGCCGCCAGCTATCATTTGAAATTTGATTATACCATGGCCTAAATCTCACATTCTTCGTAAAAATTAGAATTCAGCATTTGAGTCATGTTTATTTACATTAAAAAACTTGAGAAAAATGAACGACTCTGAACATCTGACAATTTTATTTTTATTATAAAAATAAAACTTTATTCTGATTGAGAATTGTTTTATTCGCGATTTTTTCGGCACACTTATTGTTAGTTTCATTCTCCGAACGAATTCCCATTCCGCCATATGGCCATATGTTGCGAAAAAATCGGAATATAAAAGTTTTTATCGATTCTACCCTGGTTGTTGAGGGCGAAATTGTTTTTCGTTTCCTTCTTCCCATTTGATTTTTCATAATGTGGCACCACGTTGCCTTTTAACGGGAATTTTGGTAGAGTTTGACATTGAGAAACTTTTCGTTGGAGAAAACCTTTTTTTCGTCTCCGAAAAAATGTAAGCTCTTGATACGCAATTTGTCGTAGTGGTGTATGCACAGTATTTGAATTTTTGAAAATTGTTATTTGAAAAATCGCCTGTTTGAATTTTTTCTACGTTTTTATTTTATTTTACATGCAAATTTATCAATCACGTTTTTAGAAAATTTGTCAGAAGCTCATAACTGGACATCAAAAACCAACAGTATGAAATTTAGGGTTATTGAACATTTTTTCTAAATAATATGCATTTTTTAAGAGATAAGAAGGAGAATTGTTGCGATTCCAGCTTTTTTACATTTTTATGGCTCATAAAAATAAGAAACCCTTACATAATTTCAAAATTACTTCATTTTTTTCTTAAAAAGACATATTTATTATTTTTTTAAATGAGTCATCGGTTTTTCTTCAGTCTCTGGCGGCCTCACCCGCTTTGATTTTATTTATAACTGTTTTGTTCGTGTCCAAAAGTGAACGATGTCTCATCTCGTCTTTCTCACCGTCACGGGCCTTATTTAGCGTTTTTCTTTGCAGCAAAGTGCACTATTTGGTCAAATACCAACTCGATTAAATAGTTCTGGTCGTCGAAGTATGCGTGTACCAGCAATGCAGACGTCACCAACCGGAATCGCGTCGAATGAGGACAAGACAGTGTTTGTTGCTCCGAGATCAGATAGCTTTGAGGAGGAATTAAGTGTTAGAAGTGATGGATCGTTGTCACCGGATCAGAATCATAAGTGAGTTTTTATATGGGACTTACAACTAGCATTCACCTATTTTTCTTCTTTTCTCGAAAAAAAAAGTGTGCACAGTTGAACTAAGGATTATGTAAAATGTTTTTAATTTTAGCACATCGTCACCACAACCGACAGAAAACATTTATTCAAAAAGCAATGGCGTTCAACAGGCTGAAAGACAACTCAATGATGAACATAAAGAATTTAAGGTATGAACGCTAATTAATCACTCCTTTTCAATTAAACTCGTTGTTTTTAGCTACGAACTCGCAGCGCACTCAGTTCACCATCTAGTTATTTGATGAATGGTGGTTCGATGAGATGCGCGTCACCGGCTGGAAGTAGCAAATTCATGCAAAAATTGGAACAGCGTGGAGCGATTAAACGCGATGAGGATTGTTTGTCACCGGCGATTCGTCGCGTAGCTGAGAGCAACTTGAGCAGAGCGTCGTCGATGGCGTCGATTGGAAGTATGCATAATTTGGCTCAATTGAAAGCGTCCGTGTTGAATTTGTCGTCGTCTGGTGAACCGTCGCCGAATTTGAGCAAGTTTCACAGTATGGTGAGTCGTTTTTTTTAAAATTATTTGGAATGTACATGATTTTTTCGATTTTCAGACTTCACCGGCTCGTCAATCCTTGAGCAATCGCATTAAGAACACCACCGAACGTCAACAATCAGTTCTTGATCGTTTGAACCGCCTACGTGATTCGTTGCATTCTGCTAAAAATTTCACGCCAACTAGACAAAGCCGCTTGGGCTCAAGTGGACAATCACCACAAGCTTCTCCATCAAAACCGATGTAAATGGAAAGCTTGTCTAAAAAATCATTCCAAATTGTACACATAAGTAGAATCATAGTATGAATTGTCATGTTTCATTATTTTCTCTTCATTTTCATTCTTAGCTTTATTTCTCAAAACATTGTTTCCTTTTTTACAAACTCGTTTGATTTACCGTATTTCTTTATCCTCTTCCTCTGGTTTGTTTCCCGTTCACTTTTTTTCTTTAACCGATCTTGGTTCCTATTTGCTCCCTTTATTTTTGTTTTTTCACTCAAAATACGGATTTCTTCAAAACATTTTATTTGTCTCTTCTATCCCATTTATTTGAACTATTTACCATTTGTGAATAAATTCAATGTCTTTATTAAATTATCGTCTTTTTTTAGATAAGGTATTGTTCTAAAATATTTATCAGTGTTTTTTTAGTTCTCATGAGTTATTATTTTTTAGAATGACTGAAAGAAACTGGAAAGCGTTGAATAGAGATTGGATAGGGTATAAGGTAATTAAAATTGAAAAAAATGCAAGGTTTTTTAGTTTCTTTTTTCCAATTTCAGATTTTTTCCGTTGGAATCTGGTCAATTCCAAGCTTTCTTCTAGAATTGATTGTCTTTGTTCATGTTTATATTTTGGCAGCATTTTTGGCAATAAGAGAAATGGTTTTTGATTTTTCAAATCTGAAAAGTTGTAAAGTTCGTTTTGGATTCTTTAATTTCAGACTAATCTCGAAATTTTAATAGAAAATAGAGCAAGAAATTGAGAGTTCGGAATTCGTGAGAAAGTCAAAAAGCCAGAAAGTTGCACTTATTACCGGAGCGGATGGCACAATTGGAAAAGAAGTAAATTAAAGCGAGAATTTTGGAATTTCAAATGATGGTTTCAGATTGTTCGGAAACTTGTAAATCTAGGATTTTTGGTGCTAGAGTGTCGAAGGCAATTAAATGAAGAAATTTCAGAAAATGAACGGGTTTTTTGGTGTGATTTAGAGCGAGAGAAATCGGTGAGAAAGAAGTTTAAAAAACTGAAAAATATCTTTGAATTAGGTCTCTCACACGGTGGAACGAATTCTGGAATTGTACGGAAGTATCGATGTTGCTGTATTTGCGGCCGGTGTCATGTTAACGCCGGAGAAGGTTATTGTTTTTTTCGAAATAATATTATATGGCTTGTCGAAAAACGACCTCTATGAGCTCTGCTAAAGTATTTTACCTAAAAAAAGAAATTAGACCTCAAAATTAAGTTACACTGTACCATTAAGCGTCTGTTGTCGTTCATTTTATTATTATTGTCAACTCAAATATTCTTGATCATGCAAGTTGGTTTTGACCTACCCAGAAAATCTAAGTCTCTCACACAGTCGTGCTATTTTTAAATGCGAGCGGTTGCGCTGCGGTCTTTTAGTAGAAAATGGATGATCTAAAATTTTTAACTTGACAATACTTTAAAATTGAAATAATATTTCAGTATTACAATGGACCTATCGAAGCGCATAACTACATAAATGTCGTGTCCCAGGCTAGACTTTTTGAAAAATTGTCAAAAATTATCAAAAGGTCGGTTTTTCTGTCTTCAGCAACAGCAAGAGTTGCTTGTTATTCAACGGATGATGGTATTTTTTCAATATTAATTTTTTTTCAAATTTCCAATTCGCAGATTTATTATCAGCCTACGCTGGGAGTTATCAAGCTTATAGTACCTCGAAGTTGAATCTAGCCATTTATGTGAACGAGTTGACGAAGAAAAGGTATCAAACAATATTCTTCATTATTTGTCTAGTCTGAAATTTCAGAAAAGTCTCCGCTATTTCTTTACACCCTGGCACTGTTCCCGGGGCGCTTTACAATCATGCGAATTTCGTTGTTCGATTTCTTAACTCGACAATATTGCCGTTTATTATGAGAAAACCTGAAGATGCAGCGCTTTTGGTTCTTCATACTGTTTTTAGAGATGATTTTCAAAATGGAAAATATTATGAGGATACAAGTGTTGTGAATATTGAGAGATGGCTACCAGAAACGGTTTGGAAATTTTATAGTTGAATAAAAATGAATAATGTTTACAGGATAGGTTGAAAATCTACAACGTAATTCGAAATCATCTCGATATTAAAGATTAATAAATATTTGTTTATTGCTCTGAAATCTGTCCCGGAACTCTAGGTTTTTTCAACGATTGTTTTTTGGCTGATTTGGAGTCTGATTTTCGTTTTTGTGGGAATTCTCTTTGAGTTTTGAATCCGGCCTTTCTCTGGAATTTTGAAGATTTTCTTTTCAAAATAAATTTTAGATTCTGAACCTTTCTCTTTGTCCATTCATGCCTTCCATTTATAACCTGAATCGTCGAAAGTCGAATTTCGCACAACGCGTTTTTCAGCATGGCTGGGAAAATGAGTACAGTGAAATTGTACCAAACTCGTCGTTTGTCACGAAGATTTGCCATTCGCTCGTCGAACGAGTTGCCAAGTTGTAAGAACTCGCTATAAATATAGAATAAATTAAAAAAAATAAATAACTAAAAGTAACTTACGCATTTGCTTCCAAATCTGCAGCTGTCCTGGCATTGGATGATAAAATCGAACCATCGAGGCCAAAATATTCGAGGAAAAGAGCTTTTAATGTTCGGCAAATCGCATCAGGTAAATCTTTAAAAATCACACGGGAACCGTTTTCATGCTTCTCGTCATCTGAGTCATCGTCACTTTCCTCTTCAGATTCGCTAACAGTTGATACGCCTTTTGATACATTTCGATAGGTGTATACTTTGATAGCCTCTGGTGGGTCGGTTACCTGAAACACTAAAAAATGAGAATGTGGAATAAGCAGATATAAAGAAAAATTTATTAAAATGGATACAAAGTTTCATTAATTCTTTTTTTTTTAGAAAAGTACAACGTTTTGCTGCTCTTTGTTTTTGACCACGTTTTTATCTTCTCATTTACGTGAAAAAAACAAAAACATGTTTTTTTTTAAAGATTTAACAATATTATTATTCTTATTTTCTAAAAAAAAACTTTAGGTTTGCTTACCAATTTCAAAATACTGTACAAATAATCACGAAGTACAATATGTTGTTTCAAGCACTTTTTCGGATGCTCAATAGCCGCCATGTCTATAACAAGTTCTCTGAACGGTGGATCGGCGTGAATGGTGTAAGTATTTCGAAGATTCAGAATCGATCCAATTACATTTCCCATATCAAGTGTTGGGTGATTAGACCTTAAAGCTTGACTAGATTTTTGCATAATTCCCAGTTTTCTGCTTGTAATTTCGTTCTGAAAATTGTATTTTGTTTTTTTTATTACAGTACCCAAAATAATTTTAACTAACCAATACGAAATTACCAATTTGCATGGCGTGAGCGTTATGTGGATCCAAGTATTTTGGAGAAAACTGTGTTCCGGTAACTTTTGGAAGACTTACGCGGATAAACTCCTAAATTTTCTGTGATGTGATTTGAAAGAATTAGGAATCATTACTTCAATCGCTTTTTCGGGTGAAATTCCAAACTGATGGGATTCCAGAATCGCCTGACCGACTTCTACAAGATTTATTTTACCGCTTTTCGTCAATCGGTTCAGAGTTTCTGAAAATTGTGCCATGAAATGTGAGGGATTTTAATTTGTCAATTATGAATACCTAGAAGAGTGTTATTAGTATCTGAAAAATATTTGTTCATGGAGTCCAAACTCTGCTCATTTGCTTCTTGTTCATCATAATATGAAGGCGTTCCTTGGATTTGTTGATGCATTCCATGGTGTTGTTGTTGCTGCTGCTGTTGTTGTTGTTGTTGTTGCTGTTGTTGAGATGGGGGATGATGGTAAAGAGATCGTGAAGATGATGGAGCATTTGAGTCGGATGGAACCACTTCCAGCTGAGAAGAACCGAATGAAATCGAACCAGGAACAACTGGAATGTTTGAGTTTAATTTTTGTGAACAACGATGATTGATTCGGGAGCTTTACATATTCAGACATTAGAAGCACACATACCACTTCGACTGTCAAAAAATACTGGAATTCTGATGTTTGCATTGATATACGTGACATTTTGTTGTCCATTTGGAGGTAAATTAGTATTGCAGAGTCCATTTCCAGTGTTCATACCATCATAACCGATTCCTTGTTCGTATTTTACTGTAAAATTAAAACATTCTCAGAAATGTTCGTATGCTAAAAGCTCACTGTCTCGATCAAGCATTCCGTCACCCACTTGTATCTGATCTAGAATACAGTCAAGATTTGACATTCAATATCTGCAAGAAAATGGGAAATTTAGTCGAAAACGTCGAAGTCTGCGAAGCAATCAATCGGCATATGGCGTTTGTGCACATAGAGAGGGCATCTATGCACTCTTTTTGCGTTTCGCGACGAAAAAGTGTGGGAGACGAAGAGATTTTGACAATTCGATGGCCTTCTTTGCCGCTCAATGTCTCTCGATTCATAGCACTAATGCGGCTCTACTGGCTGGCCGTTCGATGAAAGGGGGAAATGTTTGTAGAGAAACGGGGAAGGCGGAAGGGAGTAACGAAAAAAAAAATCTACGACGATAGATTCTTTTTTGAAATTGGCAATGGGCCACGATAAGCAGCACTAAATTTTGAAGAATTTACCACATTTCGTAGACTTAATTAAATTTGCCATTTTCTCCGTTTAATATCAAAATTTTCTAAATAGCATGATTTTTTCAGTTTCCCATTCTGTTTTTTTAGGGTTATGAGTTTTCTTGAAATTTTTACTTAAAACTAAAAATTTCAAAATCATAAATACAAAAGTTATTTTAAAATGCATTTTGAACTATCTATCTCGCGCGAGATATCTCGTATTACTTTTTTCCCCTTATAAAAACTCTAAAAATGTCAAAAATAAAATTAGTGCTGTTAGGTGGAATTTTTCTTTTCGATTTTCATTTTTTCTTGAAATTAAAAATTTTAAGTCAATGCTTTTTTCTTCTTAATTCTAGTTTCATGAAATCAAAAACAAATTACACAGACTTGCAATAAAACATCAGCGGAGACGCAGGTGCGAAACAGAAAATTCAAACTACCGCCGTATTCAGCGAGCGTGGCGAGACCCACACTCTGACTGCCTGCGGATCATTAGGAACGTTGCCAAGTTCTTCTCCCCTTTTTTTCGAAATTCCATTTTCGCGCGCTCTTTTCACTTTCATTTCTTTTTTTTCAATTTAAAATCTAACCATTGTTTTTTCTGTCAGCCGCGTAGTTTTCTAATTAGAACTGATATTGATTTTTTGTTGATACTGTGAACTTTAGGGATGCGTCATTTCATTCACTGTCAAATTTGAGTGGTATCGAAAAGTTCGTAATTTCTGTCAGAGTTCACCACTTTTTTTAAAGATTTTAAATGACACCATATTTTTTTTTACAATTTACCATAATTTTGTTATATTAATCATTCACGCCTTGCAAGAATTAACAGAAATAAATAGCGTTGTCATGACACCTGCGCTTTTAGTTCGAGCGTTCTTCATCGCTTCTGGTCATCGATTTTTCTGCTTTTTCGGTTTTCACTTTCGCATCTCCTGCTCCTTTTACAAAACTTTCATTAATTTTTCTCGTTTAAGGTAATTAAGTGAATGCATATTTCTGCACCAATCAACGTGATGAAGGTGAACGACCTGGTCAACGGAAATCCTAGCACGCCGGATATGATTCCAACCGCGGAAGCGGAGGGTGAGTCATTAAATTATTATAACTAATTTTTAATTTAGAGAATTTTTTAGCTATCGGACAAGCTTTTACCCGTGAATTCTACACATCATTATCTGATAATCGAGACGTCCAAAAATATTATGGGCATTCTTCCGTTACTCATTTTGATGGAAAAACTGTGATCGGGCAGAAGGTTTGAACTTTTCCATTGTTACTGTAGGAATTTTGAACGTTTTTTTTCAGGAGATTAGCAGCTTTTACGAAGGCTCTATTCCACAGAGACCAAGAGTTAAAATCACGTCGATTAATGGTATTCCAACCAAGCATAATGGAATCTTGGTGCAAGTTGTCGGTACTATCAATCAACGGCAATTCACTCAAATTTTCATTCTTGGACAACAATGTTTGAAGAAATATTATGTCGAAAGTGACATGTTCCAATTCATCGGACCAAAACAAGATGCACGTGTCGAGCAGAAAATCAATGGACATGCTGTTAATGGAAAACCATCTCAAACTGTTGAATCTCCACCACAAGTCGCCACCGCCAGAACACCACAAAAACCACAACAAACACCGACTAAAGCTCAAGGTGAGGAAATTGTTTACTCCAAATTTGAAGTTAGTTATTTCTTTAGAATACTCATCTCCAAAGCCTGTACAAAAGTCTGTCGAAAAAACCCCGGAACCAGTGAGAGTCAGTCCAGTAAAGGCTTCTGCTGCTCCCGCCCCACCAACACCGAAGGCCCCTGCTCAAACTGCTCCAGCTCCGGCACCAGTTCCTCAAGAACCATCAAAGCCAAAAACATGGGCTAATCTTTTCGGAAATGATGCCGCCAAAGCCTCAGCTACTGCATCGCAGCAGCCACCAGTTCAACAGCAACCGCAACAGCAAGCACCAAAACATCGTTAGTTTAAGCACGTGATAAGCTTTAAATTATATCTTTTTCTTTACAGAACCAGCTCAAACCCAAGTTCCAAGAGATACACACCCGCAGACCCAGAATGCTAATACCAATGAAATTGGAAATGTAATGGAGCGCAAGATCTTTTTGGGAGGAATCATTCGATCTATGGTTCCAGACAGCGTCGCAACTGCTGAAACTGAAATCCGTTCATTGTTCTACCGTATGTTGTTAAGTAAATAGTATTCTTTAAGAACTTTTTTTTCAGAATTTGGAGAAGTTGAAGACGTTTTCATTCCAAAGAAGGTTTTGGACTCTCCAAACGATACGAGAAAACCTGCATTCGCATTCGTCACTATGAGAAATCTTGCAGCTACTCAAAAAGTGTTCGACGCGGCTACTAAGGACGTAGGAATCAATGAAAAACAATTTTATATTAAAAGTTTTGATTTCAGGAACAAGGAAACTACCACCTCCCATTGAAAATTGAATCATTCGGATTCGAAGGAGTTACAACCATCAGTTCTCAAAAGGACAAACCACATCCACCATTCGGCGGATATAGATCACGCGGAGGTTTCCAACAACGAGGTGGATACAATTCACGCGGTGGTAGTCGTGGTGGAAGTTACGGTGGACGTGGTGGATCTCGCGGTGGATTCCAAAGCAACCCTGTCAATGGAAGTCATTAGAAGTTGTCTAAACTCAAAAACTTAGTTATTTCCTAAATATTGACCCCCATTTTGTAATACTGCACCATTTAACACCTTCTATCTTCTTTTTCTTGCTCCTATCTGTAAGAATAACTAATTATTCTTGTATCTACTCTAACTGAATTTGAAAAGGAACCAAGTAAAAACCTGTTTTTTAACTCTGGTTTTTTTTCAAATTCAGTACGAAATTTGGTGCGAAACATAAAACCCAAACTCGAAAACCAATTTTTGTTAATAATTATTAATTTCTTTACTTGAGACCCCTTAATTTAAGTAAGATTTTTATCGGGAAAAAAAACAATAATTTGCGGAGTAGAGCGTTTTGGTAGATCTCTCGATATCCTTTTTCATTCATTTTTTATTTATTTTCGTCATTTTTGTAGTTTCTTCTCTTTCTTTTCCCCGGTGTGTATTGGGCCAATTCGGTTTTGAAGTTTTCCGGTTATTTATTCATATTTATCGATCGGTTTTAACTTCACAGAATGTTGTTGATAGATCATTTTCCAATCCGAAACATTCGAAACCGTTTAATCCTAATTCACAAGGTTCTATTATTTCATTTCGATCTAAAACGTGCTTTAATGATGATCTAATTATTTGGCAAATAGTGTACGCTACAAATCCCAATTTCACGAAAATTATTTTCATTTTCTAAGATTTTGGTGGATCTTGACCGTTTGCCGATGTATTCGTTCCACATTGAATCACGTTCGGTATCAAACGAATTAATATAATTCATATTGTATTAAATGTTGTTTTGTTATTATTCCCATCCCACTTCACATCCCTCCTATCCATATTTTATTTCAAAGAAAATCCCTACTCCACTGTCGTTGTTGTCAATTATATATTTTGTGTTCATTTTTCGACACCCCCTCTTTTTTGTTATCTTTAAATTTTATTTAAAATACGCATCGTATTCTGCATTGTCACTTTCCCGCCGTTTCTGTCGACGACCTGTACGCATTCTTATTTTTGACACGATGAATTTGGAATAAATTTTTGTCACATCTTAAGAAAAGAGCATAGAACAACAGAAAAGTGGCAAAAGACTTGAAAATATCGAAAAGGCTGTAGTTTTAGACGAACAGATAAATAAGTTATAGAATGGATGATGATTATAATGTGATCTCCGGAGGACTAGGTGTAGTTGGAGATGGTGAAGAATTGCAATATCCGTATGTTTTTCAAAGTTTTCAGAAATATATCAATGTTTTACGCAAAAAAAAGAAATTATTCCGTTTTAAAACGATTTTTGTAAACTCTTAAAACTGGAAAAGTATGTTTAAAAAAACGAAGCCCTGAATTTAAGTGATGACGACGGTGATAACGGTCTGGCGGTTGTTGGAGGAAACGTCGAAATAAATGATGAAAACGAATATAGAAGGGATCAAGTTTTCGATGCTCTAGAAACATCAGGCACAAGAAAACGAAGATTTGAAGAAGAGGATATTGAAGAGGTTTATGATGAATATGGAAATAGATCTCATCCAGTTGGTACGGAATATGTGTGCTCTCTGTTTACAGCAAATCATTGTTTTCAGACTGGTTTATGAGAATGCCAGTAGGAAGTGAAGATTTGGAAGATCGACAAAAACAGAATGCTGCCAAACGAAGAGCTTTAGAGGAATTAGAGATGAAAATTAATGAAGCGATACAGATTGATGAGCAAAAATTGACAGAAAATGGAAATGATGATCAGAATGATGGGTTTGGAGGAGAAACTGTTAGTGAATTATGTGATAGTGAGATGAGAAGGAGGTATGGCAGGAAAAAGGTGGGATTTTTGAAATAAGCCATTTTTTAAATAAACAAAATTGAAACAATCTATTTTTGAGAATTGGTTTCAAGCGTTGTTATATTGATTTAAAATTCAAATTTCCAAAAAAGCAAAGAGAAAACTAGAAAAAATAATTTCTTTCAAAATTGATCCAGATCCTGAGTTTTATTTTCGAAAATTCTGTATTCATTCACATTTTTATTCAAAAAACATTTTTTTTAAAAATAATTTCAGGAAGTAATGATGTACCCACCAAGCGATGGATCACCGTGGATGGGAATTAGTGATTCACGCGCCGGACAGAGATTTTATGTGCGAATGTTTCGAGATGAGCGGAAATTCCAAGTGTCACTTGTTCAGTCGTTAACCAAACAAATTACGCGGTCAAACCTGGGTTATAAAGCTTTTCAGAAAGTGATGAGTGAAGCGGAAGAATTAAAGTTTTAAATAAGTTAAAACTAGTTGTGAAAATCGGAAAATTCAGGTTTAAAAAGCAGCAAACTAAGAATATTGATAGAGAAGAAGAGCTTGAGAGAATGATGAATGTTGGTGAGTTTTTAAATGCTACAAAATTTGAGAGAAACAACAAAGTTTCAGATTCGATGGCGATGGAACTAGATGTCGATAAGTTCGGTATTGAAAGCTCATTATGGGTCAATAAATATGACGCAAGAAATTTTGCGGAATTATTATCAGACGATGTGAGTAATTAGTATTCAAAAAAATACTTAACATAATTTTAAGACTGTTAATCGAAACATTTTAACATGGCTGAAATTGTGGGATGAATGCGTTTTCAAGAAGAAGGTTGATAATTTAATTGATAGCTTGAACGAAAGGGATAAAGAAGTGATGCAAATGGATAATGGTAAAATTCGACGACCGCATTTTAAGGTTTTTTTTCTGTTTTCAAGCGGAATTTCTGACCAACGATGCAATTTTTTCAGATGATAATGTTATCCGGACCAGCGGGTCTCGGAAAAACAACGCTGGCACGGGTTGTGGCGAAACAGGCTGGTTATTCGTGCGTGGATGTTAATGCAAGTGATGCTAGAACGGTAGCAGATCTGAACCGAGTTTTAGAAGGAGCTGTGAAGACGTCGCGGACGCTTGATGCGGTAAGATTAGATTATTTGAAAACTATGCTAGAGTCAGATAGAAGAGGATACATTTTAGAAAACTAAAAATCTGGAAACATTTATTATCGCAAAGAAAAATAATGATTTTTTGTTGTTACTTTAAAGAAGAATTTCGGACATCTGAATAATTAATTTTTGAAAATTCAGGTGAAATTTTAAAGTTAAAAAATTTGTTTTGTTTGAGAAGTTGCTAAAAATTCAAGCGACACGCTAAACACTATGAACAATGTTCGTAAATTGTTATCTTTGGAATTCAGAGGATCTATAATCAAAAATAATAATTTTTATATAAACGACCTTATCTTCCAGGATCAAAGACCATGCTGTCTGATTTTGGACGAGATCGACGGAGCACCAATCGATACAATCCGTCATTTGATCCGGTGTCTTCAAGCAGTTGGCAAAAAAGCTATTCGAAGACCAATCATTGGAATTTGCAACAATTTATTCGCTCCAGCACTCCGAGAGCTTCGAAATGTTGCCTGGTGCGTTCAACTAGGAACAACGAAACAAGAAAAGCTCGCCGCTCGCCTTCAACAAATTTGTGAAGCTGAAAATCTGAGATGTGATTTGACAACACTTCGGAAATTGTGCGAAATGTGTGCGAATGATATGCGACACACGATAAATACACTTCAATGGGTTGCTGTGGCATCGAGAAAAACTAAAAGAATGATTGGAATGCGACTGATTCAGGAAGTGATGGAAAAGGAGAAAAGTGGAGCGGCATCGATTTTCGAGCACTGGTCGGCGATTTTAGAGTTGGGAAAACATGTTGACGGAAGAGGTGGAGCGAAGACAATGAGTGAAAGAGTTTATCATATTCAACGGATTGCGGCGGATCATGGAGGAGAGGATCGGTTTGTTGCTGGATTGCATACGAATTATTTGGTAACACTACCGGTTGGACAATTGAGAAAAGCGGCGATGTTGTTCCTGTTTTATGATGATATCCAGAAAATTGTGAGTTATTTAAAATAAAGTGAAACTTATCAATATTATCTCAGATTCACTCGCTTCAAAACTGGTCTGTTCAAAAATACGCATTTGTATTTTATGTTTCACTCCATTTGACGATTGCCACCCATGCACGTGTAAAAATAGCGTACCCTCAATTGGAACAAAACTCCAATGCGAAATTGAAAGAATCAGAGGAAACTTTGTCGGCTGTTCGATCTGGGGGCGTGGTTGCGAAACGGTCTGCAAAGAAAGACTTGTTGTTGGATATTTTGCCACTTTTGGTTGGGATTGTGCAGCCACCTATCAAACCGGTATGAGTTTTTGTGCTCTTTTGACATTTAAACTGGAAATGTGAACTTGGAGCATATTTTTTTCTAAAATATTCCACTGTAGTTTAAACCATTTTTTTTCCAGATGAACGAATCACTGTATACCCCAAGAGAAATAGCAGTTTTGAACAGTATGGTCTCATCAATGGTTGACTACGGTCTCACATATTCAGCAACAATGGTTAAAGATCAAATCAATTGGTTGTTCGCGCCCTCGATCGATGTTCTAACAATGTTTCCAATTTCTGAAGATAAGCGTCGAAATGTTCTTCCGAATGCCACTCGTCAATTGATTGCACACAAAATCACACTTCTTAAAGTGAACCTGATGGACTCTGAACATGCACCGATAACCAATACGGCGAAGATTAAGCAGATTATTGAGAAAAATTCGAAGGATGAGAAGAAAAAAGAGAAACGATTGTCGGCAGGAGCGATGACAAGAATAAGGAATCGAAAATTGGCGGATGTGGTGTTTACCTATGAAGATGGAGATAGTAGTGCGGTGAAGAAGAAAATTACTGTAAATGAGATTGAAAATTTGATTTTTTCTAATACTTAAATTGTGATTTTGTAAATCTATTATTAAATATCGAACCTCATTTTGTAAACTTTTCACTTATTTTTATTTGATGCTCATGAACTAATTTTTGTACTCATCATTTTTGTTCTTCAGTCAATCATAATGACTTTTGCTGATAATTTCTGACATCAGAAAATGTTCATAAACCATGGTCATTGAGATGGAGATCAAAGTTTCGGGGGGAAAATCTACAATTTTGGATGGAAATTTTCATGAGAACTGAAACACGGATTCTTGAATCTTAAGTGTTCAAATTCCAGAGAAAATTACAAATCATTTTTGATTTGTCAGTTTTGCACAAGAAAAAACGTCATATCAACTATTTTGCATCTTTTCTACTGATAAACCAAATATCAGTACTTAAACAACACCCGTTTCATGCTTAAATGGAATTAATTATCAGAAAAAATCATATTCAGTTTGTTGGCACCAAACTAGAGATCAAACAATGATGTTTTTGGTACTATTTCTAGCAATTTTACCTGTTTTCGGCAATTCTCTACAATCTTGTGAATCTTGTATAGGAGGAGGACAGAAGTAAGATTTTTCAGCACACGCGCTTCAAATTATATAAAATTTAAAAAATATATAATTTCAGATATTGTGCTGATACAAAACTTTGCAATTTTTCACCATGTTTGAATACAATTACGGTAAAAACAAAACAAAATAAACAATTCATAAAATCTGGCGAAATTCCAGCAAGTTTTAAATTGTCCGAAACTTCCAAATGCTTCTTTTGCTTATGATGACAACGTCGCCAGAACACAATGGCTTCCGCTGTTTGGAGCCGGAATGGCGAATGCGAAAAGAGCACAGGAATGCCTTGAGTGAGTTGTCTTTTAGATACTCCCATTAAGAGCAGACTCCCTATTCGATCGATAAAACGTAAATTAATGAAACTGAAAGAATAAACATCACAATACGATCATTCGCAGAAGATCTGTAAAATTTAAAATTTCGCAGGAATCACCCATTATTTGAATTTTTCAATTTTTGAGCCAACTGTGGATAGTTAATTTTAAAACAGGCAATACAGGAATGCTTTGAGTGAGTTGTCCTGGTTATAGTCATTATTGGGAAAATGAGTGAAACACTCTCTTTAAGGACAAACTGTTACTACAATTTTTTTTGAGATTGCAGAGTAAAATAGTTTGAATTGTTCAAATCTTATTCTTTTCAGTAACAATTGGCCAACGATGAAAATTTCACGCAGGATTGTTGTCAACTGCTCAGATCCAAGTCCTGTGATTCCATGTGAGTTTTTTTTTTTGAACAATTCCCAAAAATCTTCATTTTTGTTGTACCAAATAGATTTTCAACATTTTCAGTGACTCAGTGTTCTATGATCACCGCTGTCGACACGACTAAAAAAATTCTGGTCATGTCATTCCGGGGAACAGATGGCAACACACAACTCTCAGAAGAGATTCTAAACTATTTCTTCACCAAAAGACAATTCTTCGATGTCGGCCAAATTTTCGGATTCTTTTATGATGCTTTTAATTATATTTGGAGAGGAGGATTGGAAACCGAGATGCGTAATTTGAAATACCTTTATCCGGATTATGAATTATGGGTTACTGGACATTCATTGGGTGGAGCTTTGGCATCAATTGGTGCATCTTGGGTGGTCAAAATTGGACTTTTTGATCCTAATAATCTCAAGCTTTTTACTGCTGGACAACCAAGGACCGGCGACTATAACTATTCAATGTGGCATCAAAATACGGTATGTTTAAAATCCCATTTATTAATGGTTTATTACAAACAAAATGGATTTCTTTGAAAAGTATTTTTAAAAAAATGTTTTTTCAGTTCCCATATTCTTACCGGGTAGTACATCACAAAGACATCGTGCCGCACGTTCCATTTCAACACGAACTCGACGGCGACAGAATGTACCATCATCGGACGGAAATTTGGTAGGTCATTTTGAAACTAGTCCATTCGCAATAATCAGAACATTTGAAAAAAAAACTGAATTTTTTGTTCTATAGAAGCAATTTTTGAAAATTAGTTCATGTCTTCAGGTATAATAATAACATGACAATCGGTTCACCATACCACATATGTCTAGAAGCGGATGGTCTATATTGCGCCAATCAACAAGTTGATGCTTCATGGCAGGATCATATGCACTATTTCGACAAAGACCTGAATGTTTATGGGGATAGAGGATGCCCGAAGAATTAGAATAATTGAAGTTTTAAGTGCAAAATTATTATATATTATTGAAATTTCATATCTATCTTTGTTTTGAACTCCTTCGTTACCTAAAGACAGGAATTAAAAACAAAATAATTTAGATCTTATGTTTTAATCATAGGTATAAAAAAATTAGAACCACCTAATAAAAGTCTTTTAAATCGGTTTGAGATCTTTTAAAAAATCTCAATCTAGATTGAAGAGTGCCATAAAAATCGCAAGTCAATAAACCAGAGCTTATGTGAACTTGTAATTCAAAACACAATATTTATCATTTGGTAACTCTTAAGGATATTGAACGATTTACTCATAATTTATAGCAATTTTTAAACGCACAAAGATTTAGGGATTGACATGGAACATCAGATGTTCCTGCAGTCTGCCTCCAGCTTCAGCGTGATACTTTGCGAAAAACCGTATTTCTTACGGTTTCGGTTTTTTAATATCGCATACTGTGCCGATAAAAAATAAATCGATAGAAAAGTTTTGGAATGCAAGAATTTGGCGTGCTTTAAATTTCCTTTTAGTGCTTCAGTCAACCATCACCACTTTTAAATGATAATTTTTGATATAAAACATGTTCAAAAATCATTAGGGCAAAGATCGAGGCTTTCCTAAAACTTTCAAGGAAAATCTATAATTTTCAATAAAAACCATTGAAATGTCTTTTAAAATAACGAAACCTCAATCTTTAACTGTTCAAAATTCAAAAAAATTAAAATTTGAATTTTGAACATTTTAAGATCAATAGTTCAGACGTTTGAATTTGTTAAACCCTTTTTTATGTGATGTAAACTATCATTCAAACATTATTTCCATGTTTTTCCTTTGATAAAGAAATATCAGTATTTAAGCGACCCTAGTTCCATGCTTGTTTAGTATTAATTATCAAGAAAAAACGTGGTATTCATATTTTTTTGATAATTTTTCCTGACGTCAAACTAGAGATCAAAAAAATAATGTTTTTGGTACTACTCCTAGCAATTTTACCTGTTTTCGGCAGTTCTCTACAATCTTGTGAATCTTGTATAGGAGGAGGAGAGAAGTATATATTTTTTCACTTTAATTTACCCGCTTAGTTTGCGCTCAAGGTTTTATAAATTGAAATAAAACATTTTAAGGGTGCGTTATGTACATTTAAAAAAATAAAGTTTCAGATTCTGTGCTGATGCGAAATTATGCAATTTTTCACCATGTTTGAACACAATTACGGTAAAAATAAAACAAAACAAACAATGCATAAAATCTGGCGAAATTCCAGCAAGTTTTAAATTGTCCGAGACTTCCAAATGCTTCTTTTGCTTATGATGACAACGTCGCCAGAACACAATGGCTTCCACTTTTTGGAGCAGGAGCCACTGATGCGAAAAGAGCACAGGAATGCTTTGAGTGAGTTGCACTGGTTATAGTCAATATTGGGAAAATGAGTGAAACACCCTCTTTAAGGGCAAACTGTTACGATAAATGTTTTTGAAATTTCAGAGTAAAATAGTTTGAAATTTTCAAATACTATTCTTTCCAGTAACAATTGGCCAACGATGAAACTTTCACGCAGGATTTTTGTCAATTGTTCAGATCCAAGTCCGTTGACACCATGTGAGTTTTATAAATCAGTTTATTGAAGCTGCGCCCTGCTTAGAAACGATTCATGGAACTTTGATCTTTTTCATACTGTAATCAGTGAAAATTTTTAACCCGTTTTTGCTGTCATAACAATAAAAAAGAAAAATGTAAAATTAAGTGGTGCGCTCTCTTCAACTCCCACATCACGAAATTCAACTTTTTTTTTTTTCGAAAATCGATTTCTGAAATGGTTTTCAACATTTTCAGTGACTCAATGTTCAATGATAACCGCCGTCGACACGACTAAAAAAATTCTGGTCATGTCATTCCGGGGAACAGATGGTGCCACGCAGCTCACGGAAGAATTTATCAATTACTTCTCCACCAAAAAACAATTCTTCGATATTGGCGAAATTTTCGGATTCTTTTATGACGCGTTTAATTACATTTGGAGAGGAGGTTTGGAAACCGAGATGCGTAATTTGAAATACCTTTATCCTGATTATGAATTATGGGTTACTGGACATTCATTGGGTGGAGCTTTGGCATCAATTGGTGTATCTTGGGTGGTTAAAATTGGACTTTTTGATCCAAATAATATTAAGCTTCTTACTGTCGGACAACCAAGGACCGGCGACTATAACTATTCAATGTGGCATCAAAATACGGTATGTTTAAAATCCCATTTATAAGTGGTTTATAACTTTAGCGTTGTGAAAAGTTGTAGAGTCCTAGAATGTTTTCAAAAATATTTAGAATGATCTTATCTTCTTTCAGTTCCCATATTCTTACCGGGTGGTACATCACAAAGACATCGTGCCTCATTTACCACTTCAACATGAAACCGACGGCGATAAAATGTACCATCATCGGACGGAAATTTGGTAGGTTATTTTTAGTTGTGCTAAACAATGGAAAAATACATCAAAAATTCAAAAAACAAGCCGATATGTTTTTAAAAATTCATGTAACTGGCTTAATTTTGTACATAGTTTTGTATCATTTATTCTTCAGGTACAACAATAACATGGAAATTGGTGCACCATACCATGTTTGTGAAGAAGCTGATGGGCTTTATTGCGCCAATCAGCAAGTAGATGTTTCAACGGAAGATCATTTGCACTATTATGATACAGATTTAGGAGTTTATGGTGGGGAAGGATGCCCGAAAAAGCAGAATATTTGAAGTTTTATTAATATGTGCAGAATTATTATTAATTTCAAAATTTTCATAACTGTTTTCGGATTTCATTTGTATCCGTTGCATGCCTCACAATAAGTCCATTCTCGCTTTGAATTCCTTCGTCACCTCTGCCAAATGTGGCGTCGATAATCTGGAAAATAATGAAATGAAAAGGTTTTTTAAAGGATTTTTCAAAGCGTACATCATCCTCGATTCCGTCCTTGAAGAAGAATGATTTCAAAGCGAATGGGTTTTGTGGGAACGAGTTGTGAATAACAACGGTAACCTGAGAAATATGGAAAATTAATTGGATTTGAAATTATGATTAAAAAATATCAAACCTGATTATAATCTGGACACTGTTGTTCAGTTGTGTCGAGGCAACAATAGTAATCAACTTGGTTGTGATAACAGCAAACGGTATCGGCGTTTGGCTACAAATATTGAGATTTAGGACAATTTTGCCCATATTTTTTGGGAATTCAGCTAAACATCGAAATACGTAATATATTATCAAACTTTGAATGAAAATGTCGGATTAATAAAAAAAAATTTTTTTAATGTTTCATAAAACTTTTCAGTAAAGCAAAATTCAATTAGCTGAAATCACAACGAACGCCCCTAAAATTAGAAATGGATATTTTCCAGGTTTTTGAAAAAAAACTAATCTTTTGCATTACCTTAAAATTGAGTGCAGATAGAACACTGCCTTTCAAAAAAAAGGTCTTGATTGATGTTTTGAATTTTATTTAGTTTAAGACAGGAATGAAAAATTATCATTGTTGAAAATCACCTTATCTGGCAACGCATTAATACACAACGAATTCTGATGCGGAAGACACTTTCTCGGCTGTCCGTCGGGTCTTAAAAGTGGTCTAGATCCGCCCGGACATGGTGGAACAACAATCGGCTTCTCATCCTTCACTTGGGTTGGAATGGCAATAAGTCCTTGGACTTCAGAGAAAAAAATAAATTGTTTTAGAAAATCAATATTTTTATAAACCTACCAAAAAAAGCAATAATCAATAGAAAATGCATTATTGAAAAATAAGGGGGACGATGCTTGGATGAAAAATTTCTTCGAAGATGATTGTGATGGAGAAAGTGATCGAGAAAAACGGAGTACGGCGCGCGAATGGAGGACTTAAAAGGGAAAGGATGATGAAACGGGTCGGGTCATTATTATCTCGCCATTCTTTTCATAGATTTTCGCTTACTCAAGAGAGATAGAACGAGGGAATCAAGCGCTTCGTAGCTAAACAGTCAAAATATCCTTGATTTAGAATATTCCTAACGAAAATAACTTAAAAGCTTATTTCAACTGTTTTAAAAGATATTCGGGACGTTTCACGAAAACGAAACATTCAGTTGTCTGATGTCATGTACTGTTCACATACATGCCGCTGTTCAGTTTCTCCGAGTCTCCCACGCTGTCGTTAAGTACAATATTGTACAATTAAACATTTAAAAAATCCCTGAACGTCTTAATTTTCAAAATATGAATTCTAACCACTTTTAAAGCAATTTTTCGTCATTTTTATATAGAGAACCCATCTAAAATTGATGAAAAACTCGATTTTTATTAAAAATATGGATCACATCGTTAACGTTCATCTCTGCGAGTTCTCCCTAATTCAGTTTCCAGTAGCTTCTGAGCGGCATTCGTGTAATGAAGAAACCCCTATAATTTTGGAAAGTTTAGGTTCTCGCTGTATTTATAGATTACTCTTTTTTTCAAAAGGAACACTGCCTTTAAGCTGTCTGAATTTATTAAAGTTTGAACGCTATTTGTAAACTATGCTACACCCCGAATGCATGCTGCGGAAACGACTTGGTCTGTGCCGAAGTCTTATTAGCAACCAATTACAAGGCGGAGGAAACCATAGGCCGACGGCCACATCAGATAAAGATGCATTTCAAGAGTACTGCAAGGAAGAGAACATAATACACCAAACAGAAGAACAACGACTACTCTAGTTTGGACAAATTACAGCCCCAGACTTTCACACAACCCATTTTCTTACCAGATGTGCCAGTGATTGGTCAGTTCCGGACCTGAGCAACCGTCTGACGCACTGGAATGGGTGATGAGGTTGAGAAGCACCCTTTCTCAACTTTATTTTAAACAGAGGAATTCTATAATGAAATTAGAGTATGGAACGTTCTCTCTGCCTTCAGGAAACCGTTCCAATACCTGAATCTCTAGAATACCAACTGTAGGGAGCTTCTCAACATTTAAAAAACCAAGAAAAATTATAAAATCAATAAATTAGGTATTTATCATTATTGTCCAGCATTTTCATTGGATCTGCAATTTCATCACATTGTCGAATTAGAGTCCATATTTTGCCAACCATCCATCATTCAAAATTCAATCTGGCGGCGCGGCGATGGTGATGTAGATTGACCTGGAAAAAATATTTAAGAAACGACATAAAAAGACTGAATCTGCAGACTTTTCAGATTAAGAAGCGATCAGAAGCAAACTAAAAATTATGGAAACAGCGGCTTTTTTTTTTAGAAAATTTTAAAAACCAAATTTGGATTGAATAATGAACGCAAGATCTATGCGCGATATCAAATGCACGTTTGTTTCTCTGTGAAGCCGTTTTTTTTAAATCTTTACCTTCATGTGCTCCTTTGTTATCCTAACTTGTTCGAAGAAGTACAGTTTGCATTCAGTTTACGGCTATTCGGAATGTTGATCACGATCTGAAAAAATATTCTAAAACTGAAACCAAGATTATTTTTTGAAAACGATACTTTATAACAATTTTTTAAAATTCTTTAACTATTACTTTTTGAACATTCTGTAAAAATGTCTAAAAATTTGGGTGGAATTATGATAAATTTCAATCTAAAACTGAAGGTCTTGTGTCGAATTTCAGAAATTTAATTTCTTTGAAACCAAATGAAAAATTGGCGATAGCCCTCGGCCGCCCATAAAAAAAAATTAGTTCCAAAAATGAAAAGTCGGAAAATCTTCTGAATTCTCACAGAATTTTCTGCAAATTCCAGAGTTTTAAATATTATAGACGTACCTTTTGGCTTATCCCTTGTTTCGCCGGAATGTTGTTTCCTTCATCATTCCACTCGCCATTTTGAAGACTGTCGTTGTTTTCGAATGTTTTTCACTTTCAAATGTTGTTTGCTCGATTCCTTGAACTTGTCATCAGCTTTTCCATCCGACGTAATGAGGTATTGTTGAATTCAAGGAATCTAAAAATTGAAAAATTGATTAATAATTTAGATGTCAAGTTACAAACCCATTGCCTAGTCATCCCATTTCAGCATTTATCGAATCATTTCGAAATTTGCCTTCTGAGTCGTCAAGTTCCAAAAGTGCTGATTGTCCCATCAAAACTATCAAATATATTGTCGATGAGTCCGATTTGAATGATCATCCGGCACCAGGTTCTCCGTCAACAGATTCACGTTGCAAAACCATTCGTTGACAGAATCCCTGGTCGAATTTTTGTCGAATCTGTCGAATTTTTGTCGAATTGTCGAATTTTTTTGTCGAATTTTTGAAGTGATGGGCGTCATGGTGGTGACTGTCGCAGCTGAAAAGTGAAAAATCTATAGAAGAAGCAATTTTATGATTCCAAACCAATCCGACACATTCGATCCATGAACAAAGCTTTTATCCAGCGTTCATTTTCATCCGGTATCCTGCATCATATTCGTTTCATTTTTCTGCATTCTCCCCGAATATCTTGAAGTTGACCGCCTGGCCGAAGTGTTCGTTGAGTTGTTGTTGTTGTTGGGCTTGTGCTGATGTCATTCAGATTTTGATTCCAAGGAAAGCTGAAAATTGAAAATATTAATTTATGAATTTTGTTTGTTGCAAACCCGATCGCCGAACCATTCCAATTTCAGTACTTGTCACATCATTTTCGAATTTGTTGCCGGACGGTTGTAGTTCCGTTTTTGGCTGGGCGAGCACTGCGAGTTGTTGATGAGCTTGTTGAAATGTGAGAACCACTGGAAAACGAAATATTGATTGAACATCAAGGTCTTTTGCTTCCAAACAAACGGGCGCTATGCAGAAATTATCGATCCTTCATCCGGTTCAACATCCATCAACTCTCAGCATTCGCGTTGTTTGTCATCTTCGTGCGTTACATGCATTGAGCTGTTGTTGGGCTTGTGCTCATGTCCAGAAGTTGGTTGGTTCAAAGGAACTGAAAATTAAAAATATTGATTTTAAAACTTCGCTTTATATTGAAAAACCCATCGCCGAACCAATCTGTTTCACCATTGTTGGAATGTAGATTGTTGTTCTTGATGTTGGTGTCGTTGGGTTGCGGGTACAACTAGAAATAGGAAATTGATTGAACGTCTTGAACACGTGATTTCAAACAAATCGTGAATTTCTGCTTCTCTGCTCCCTGATGCAATTGATAAACCACAATTCTGCTACACCGCTTCGATCATTGTCCATTGGTTTTGTTCCATTTTGATTGATTTGTCCGATTGATTATGAAAAAAGTTAAAATTATTCGAATATTTTATCTCGCAAATTTTATATTCCTATGATTATTAATTTAGATAGGTCAAGGGGTCTAACATTAAATACAACAAAAATATTAGAAAGTTGTTTGGAGAAAGAAGTGGACATTGTCCGGAAACCTAGGTCTATAGTCAGCGTGCTGCCTCCGTCCCAGGTTGTTGGAATTCGCCGGGAAACCCCCGTCTCTACCATGAATTTCGATACCGCCACAAAGGGTTGCCTCATCTGACGCCCACGGCAGTGATACGTCAGCGTGTTGGCGTCGGGCTCCTCCGTGTGCTTAATTACCCCCCTATCCCTACCCAAGCTTGTCACGGAAAACCTGGGACTTTACTTGCTGACTCTTAACTTAATATTATTGAAAAGGGACCTAATCATTGAAACTAGGGGGAAATTTTTGCCTAGATCTCCAAATAATAAAAGAATAAAAATAGAATAATATCAGCCTAATTAAAACATAACTTTTTTTAATTATTTTAATCATTTTTGGAAATAAATTCAAATATAAACTCACGCTTAATATTTGATGCTCAATTGTCGACTGCTTGTCTTGATTTTGGCCGCATTGCTTGCCAATTCTTACTGAAAATTTAAAACTTTGAAATATTTCTCGAAAAGTGAAGAGAATTGAGAGAACAGAAGAAAAATGTAAATATGAATGGAATAAAGCATTTCAAAAAAAACTGTCAGAAACCATTCTTCATGTCGAAAACAGTCTTCAAATCACAGGCTCTCTTCAAAAACCTTCGTTTCGCACATGAAAAAACATATTTTTATATGAAAATATTGTTTGTAACGAAGAGAGTCCTTCTGTTTTGAAGAGATCACCAATTTAAGCAAGAAAAACACTTAATTATAAAAAGAAAAATTGAAAAACGCTGCGAAAATGCAAAAAAAAGGGACGCCACCAAAAAAACAACCGTTCCAAAGTTGTTCCACGAGCTTCCAGAAGAAAAAGAGCGAGAGAGTGTGGTTAGACAAGGAAACGCAATTGTTTTTCACTTTCGGCTTCCCGCGCGCGCTGTATTTTTTTGTATTTTTGCAAAAAGAAAATTGTTCGGTGGAGCGCGTTTACCTTTCAATTTTTTAACATTTGCAGGTCTGAAGCAGTTTTTTGGCACTTATTTAAATAATTATTACCCATTTTACCGCGCTTTTCAATCCATACACTACTGGACATCTCACGCACAATTTTACTGAAACCATTTGGCAAAACACGGCAGTCTTAGAAATATAATACGTCAACTGACAAATTAGAAAATTCAAATTTCCGCCGGAATAAAAAAACCATGCATCAGCTGCATAACTCATCGCGTGCGTTGCAGTGGGCGTGGTCTGCCACGTTGTAATTTTCAAAAAATTAAATTTTAAAAGTTTTTCAATTTTTCTTTGCTTAGTTTTTCCAGAGTTCTGTCATTTTCAAATGTAGTTCTTTGTTTCGAAGTTTTCGTTCAAATCGCGCTTAAACGTCATTTTTTTAGCGTCGTTGTGTTCAAAAATTAGTTATAAATTTCAGGTAAAATAATGATGTTCCTTCAAGCGCTTCTTGGCAGTTTGGTTGTATTACCATTGGTCGACACTGCAGCGGTAAGTCCAAAAAACTCAAGAAGTTTTGTAAATACTACAACAAAAATTTCAGAGGATTTTGATCAGCAAAGAACCGCTCAGTCGATTTTCAATTAATGGTGGTCAATTTGTTGTAAAATACGATATTTACAATTTTGGGGACAAAGCAGCGACACAAGTTGTTCTCGACGATACAGCTGCATTTCCTAAAGAACACTTCATCGTTCAAAAAGGCGCAAATTTGGTGAAATTCCATACTTTGTTGCCGGGCGAAAACGTTACTCATTCCGTAATTGTAAGTGCCAGCTCATACATTAATTTTTTAAAACAATATTTTCAGGTTACTCCAGTTGGATTGGAAAATTTCAAAGATTTACCTGCCAAAGTTCAATATCTTGATGGATCTAGCTCCATTGTTCGCCAGTCAACGTCAACCACTCTTGGAAATTGTAAGTTATTTTGCAATACGTCTGGCACCTTCAAGGAAACAATTTACAGATTACGTCTATGATCAGAAAACAATCGATCGTTTCCTCAAGCCAGAAGCCCCAAAAGTCTTCATGATCTTCGGAACGATTGTCGGCTCAACCACTGCCATGTTTTATCTTCTTGCATGCCGTTATGCCCAAAAATACCAAAACAAGAACGAAAAAGCTAAGAAATGAGATTTAGTAATGTTTACTTGTTCCTTGATTGTTTTATCGTTTTCTTTCAAATTTATCTTTCATATGAAACAAAAATAGAAACAATTGCATGTAATAAAATAGTTCTATTTATCGTTATTACGATTCGAAGTGCGTCAAAGATGTAAATTTTGACAAAGATTTGCATAGGCAAGTAGATGGTCGGGTACAGACGTACATTTTAGTTTGTAATGTCGATTGACTGACTGAAATTATTGTTTGTTGAAAAATGGGAATGAAAAAGGATCTCCTACTGGTTCTTACTATCGAATCAGTGGTTCTCGGTGTGGTGTTGGGATTCGTGATCCGACCGTTCAATCCAAGGTATGTCTCTGTTTTTTTTCCAAAAAAACATTTATGTAAAATTAAGCAATGACACTATCAGTCTTATTGGCTTTCCTGGCGAAATTTTCATGCAAATTGTGGAAATGATGATTCTTCCACTTATCATGTCATCAGTAATTTCTGGTAAAACGTGTTTATTTCTGGCAATTTCAGAATAATAAGTTTCAGCTCTTGCTCAAGTTCGAGCTCGCGACGCTCGTCGCATTGGCATAGTCACTATCATTTATTACATGACAACCACTTTCCTGTCAACTTTTGTAGGTTTTATATAGTAAACAACAAATTTAAAGACAAGAATTTCGGAAAACACTTGCCAGCCCAGAAACTAAATTGTTTTCCAGACAGGAATTATTCTTGTCTCCTCAATTCATCCCGGCAATCCTGAATTAATCCATGAACTTGGTGAAGGAACATTGGAAAATACTGCTCTTTCAACGTTGGACACTTTTCTGGACCAAATAAGGCAAATTTTCATTTTATTTTTAAAAGAAAAAGGAAATGTCATGTTTCTACAACATTTACCTAAATGTTCATTTTTCATTTCAAAAATATAACGTTATACAGAAACATGTTTCCGGAAAATATTATTCAAGCCACATTCCAACAAGTTCAAACCGAATACATGCCTATAAAACCATCGAGAGTTCGAAACAGTTCGATGAATAGCACGGAAATTTTGCATAAACAAACACTTACTTATACAAATGAGATGAATATTCTTGGTGAATTTTATATACACGTTATTCCAGTAATTTTTGAAACATTTACAGGTCTTATTGTCTTCTGCAGCGGGTTTGGAATAATTTTGAGTTTATTAGGTGACCAGGCCCGCTTGATGATTAATTTCTTCATAGTTTTGGATGCCATTATTATGAGATGGATCAGCGCTCTTATGTGGTGTTATCCTATTGGTATTTTGTCATTGGTTTGTAAAAATATTGTGGATATTGACAATTTGACTGAAACAGCTCAAGGTAGCCAAAAATGACAGCTTCAGAAAGTTTCCTCAGCCATTTTCAGCCCTTGCCATGTACGTTGTCACGGTTATTTGTGGTCTAATGATTCATTCACTTCTCACTCTTCCTCTCCTTTATTTTTTGGTCACCAAGAAAAGTCCATTCGCATACATGACAGGAATGTTACAAGCGTTGGCAACAGCTTTCGGAACTGCATCAAGTGGTGCAACATTGCCCGTGACTTTCAGAGCACTTGAGGAAAATCTGAAAATTGATAGAAGAGTTACACGTTTTGTACTCCCACTTGGTGCAACAATTACTATGGATGGAACAGCATTGTATGAAGCTGTTGCGGTTATTTTTATTGCTCAATTACATAACATTAAACTGAGTTTGATGGATCTTCTGACTATTAGTATCACAACAACTGTTGCATCAATTGGATCGGGTTCTGTTCCAGCAGGATTGGACACTATTGTCATCGTCCTCACAACTGTTGGATTACCGGCAAAGGACTTGAGTCTTCTTCTCACCGTCGATTGGTTACTGTAGGTTTCTTTTTTTGGGGAGAGCGGAAAAATTTTTATTGCATATCCAAACCGTTAAAAAATTAAATCTAGACTACTCTCATTTTTGATTAAAAGTATCCAGATTTTAATGGATTTCACTAATTTTCCCGTCGCGTCCAAAAATTTTTTTTAAAATATTAAAACTAAGGCGTACACACACTTTAGTGATGTTTTTGGAATTATAGCCTAGCCCATTATTTCTCGGCTTATTTTCAAAATTTATTTTTATTTTGAAATATTTCAAACTTTATTAAAGTATCTCCACTCCAAGCACCTATTCTGGAAGTTTTAAAGGAGGGTTTTACGGAGATTATGAATGCGCCTGGGATGAAAATAGGCTTCAGACTCATTCCAAATCTGTATTTAAAATTTTCCAAAACCACCTAGAAGCCGAGAAAACACGCCTCAAAACAATGGACTAGAAAAAAGGGCCACCGGCGAAAACTAGTCCGCAGGCATGAAAAGTCCAAAAAAATGAAAAACTAAACATAAATTAAGATGAAAAAACATTAAAAAGGACTACTATAAGCATTCTGCATAACTATTTATTAACGAAACACGAAAAAAGCTCATAGGAAAAAGTTCGGCCAGGTGGCCCTTTTTTCTAGGCCATTGTTTTGAAGCGTGTTTTCTCGGCTTCTAGGTGGTTTTAGAAAAGTTTAAATACATATTTGGAATGAGTCTGAAGTCTATTTTCATCCCAGACGCATTCATAATCTCCGTAAAGCCCTCCTTTAATAAAAAACCCTGAATCTTTTCAGAGATCGGATCCGAACATCTGTCAACGTTCTCGGTGATGGCTTCGGCGCTGGAATCATCCACCATCTCACCAAATCGTCACTCCTCGAAGCGGACACCGATGATCTCATTCGCCAAATTCGTGAAGACATCGACATTTTGAACAACCCACATGCCGAAGTTCTCCCGCTTTCCAACCAATCGACAATTCACGCCAATTCCATCCAGATGCAAACATTCCCACCAAAAGGATTTTCAAAATCCGCAAGAGCTTCGTTCGCGCCGCTTCTGAACGAAGAGGAGAGAACTGCATTGATGGAGACGGTTTCGATGGATGAAAGGAAGACGACACAAAGTGCTAAAGATATTGTTTGAGAGTTGATTCTGAACCATTGATGTTTCTCTTAGTTTAGAAAAAAACAATTAAAGAAAAAAGTATTTTATCATCTGAACTACGAGAAACATCAAACCTGTTGAGATACATTGAGTTTTGTACACCATTTTTATTAGAGCATTTTTGTGAGCGGAGTTTCGATAGGCTAACATATTTCTATTTTAAATTCTCTGAACATCAGGGATTATCTTTTAGAAAACGCTGTTCTAAAAATTTTGATTTTCGAAATTAATGACCTAGAAACCTAAATTTTCATGACCTACAATTTATAAACGTTACTTAATTTGTTTAAAAACTCCGCTCATTTTTGCTCATTTTCCACTATTCATTTTTTCTTGAGATACCGTATAACTTTACGATATTGAACTATCTGAAAAGAAAAAATCTACATGTATTGCAATTTCAGTTTGTAATAATGAATAAGTTTCTATATTTTGAAAAAAGGGGAAAAACATTGTCATGCGTAATATATGCTATAAGTTATTTTAGTAGAAGAATAGCGAAAAATTGAGTTAACATACTTTAAAAAAAACATAAAAATACACGTATTTTATAGTAAAACCCTAGGTGAAAAAGCGTTTCGTGAATTTGGCAAAGAAATGGCCGAAAGGTTAATAATGGCAATAAGTAACAAAGGAAAACAAAATGAGTGAATTACTGTAATCAAAAAGTCCTAGAATGATCGCGTTTCTGTGTTGGTTTTAAGAAAAAGTTTCGGCGTTTTTGGTATCGACGCTTTCAGATCCTTGAGACATGTTTCAGCGTTGTAGGATGGCAACATGAGACGAGTGCTAACTGAGAAGCTTCCTTCACCTGAAAAAAATAGTGTTTTTTTTAGAAATTGAGAAGAAATCCAATAAGAGTACAAGCCTTGATTTATTTACATTAAATTTAATCGAAAACTAATAATCGAAAGTTTTTTTTGAACTTCAGTTTATTTTTTGAATATTTAACGTTTTATGGAAATTTCCTATAGAAAATGGTAATTTTAAAATGATAGGAAGACTCTTAAAAAAGAGCATAGCGAAATAACTATAAACCTACCGATATCAATATCCAATTTATTGGGATCAAATCCACAATATTTGCTCAACTTCAACCCTTTTCCATTAGTTAGCTCCTCTATTGCAGACTTCATCTCGGGCCACATCATATCCATAATCATTCCGCGAATCAAATCATTCATAAAGAGACGCCAAGCTTGTGGAAATGCCCCTTTATGCATTTCAATTTTAGTATCGAGTAACTCTACACCAGTTCGAAGTGTTCCATTTTCTATTGATGGTGTTAAAGATGCTTGAATAGTGAGTTCCAGAGAAACAAAAACTGACGTGACATTTCGATCAGGGTTCACAACTCGAAGATGAATATGATCTGTCCTGAAATTGGAATAAGAAAATAATTGGAATAAGAATTTCAAAATAATTTTACTTTGTCAAAACAAGTGAACTGTTTGTCGCTTCTATTGATGGCGTTCCATTCGCATTAACATTCACTTGAAAATAACATTCCGTACAAAGCGTCGACAAGAAATCTCTCGAATCCGGCGGTATTATAGGACTAGAAAGCGGCACTTGCTCATCCATCCACTCAAACTTCCACTCAATTTGCTCCAGAATCTCATTCAATATCCCATCTTCAAGCCATACCGTCAGCATCTCACCATTTCGCATTTCCATCGTCAAAACTTTTGTGGAATTTTCTTGACCGTCGTTCGAAGACAAAAGTTCCGTTGATTCATCACTCTTGGTCCATGTTTGCCACTCAATTTGTGCTTTTACGTTCAATTGATGTTCTTCAGCTTCAATCGAATTCACCCGATAGAAAAGAGTGGTATTTCGGGCGGACATGTGGTTTTGGATTTTTCGTGGAAGGTAGTTGTAGAGTGGAACTTTGCTGAAAAGCAGAATTATATTTATTAATTTTTTTTGAACAATTATCCAGTTTTCAAAGTGTTCAAAAAACGTTTTAGTTATTTTTTTAAAGAACTTAAGAACGACGTTAACTGAAAACTAAAATTAAAATCTTATAAATTATTTTCTAATTTCGAGTTTAGGTTAAAAAAGTTATGAATACTGCTGTAAATAGTATAACTTTGTAATTGGTGGGCACATAATTCGATTTCACTGTAGTGGACAAAAAACCATTAAAAAAATTTCATGAGGAATGTAAATGGTTCAAAATTAGAATTATTATTCAAGTTCAATATTTTCCCAAAAACATTCTAAATATGTCACCTTTCACTATCCTTCAACAACTCGTCCACTTTCGATGCCAACAATGTACAAATGCTACCTTGTAATGGTGTTTCCATCAAATATCCAATTGCTGACAGTCCCTGAAATTTCCATACATTTCGATCTTAATACCTCTCCCCCCTCAATAATAATAGTAATAGTTAATAATCTATTACGATGATATTCAAAGACATCCTTCAGAATATCATCGATTATAATTACAATGTATTCTTGTTCCTTTTTGTTATCGATCGGCTTACTTTGTGATGATTATATGCTTCCTCTTTATCTTGATGTGAAGCAAAATGGTATTTTTTGCACCCGCAAAAAACTGTTTTTAAAATTTTTAAAACTTACTTGATTAATAATCCAACTATCCCTCAAATGAAACGAAAAGCTTGGATTGAACAGTGCACAATTCGCAAGTTTCATCTTTTTATCGTCAACACTGAATCTCAAATGTCCGCGTGGAATCTTTTAAAAAATCTATATTTATAAATAACTCAAAAATATCGGCTCACAATAACATTCGAATCCAGAACACTATCGGAGAAGGGAATCGGCCATAAAACATCGGAAATATTGATATGACTGAGAATATGAACCCTGAAATTATTATTTTCACAAAATAATTGCTATTTTTTCCGAAAAACCCGTTATTGACCTTCGTTAAAGTATTCTATTTGTGACATTGGTTGTTGTTTTTTTTCCTGTTGGAAAATTTTCTTCCTTTTTCAAAAACACAAGGTCTTTTTCGAGATTTATGATTCGATTAATGGGTCGTTCATTTGGACATTTAGTATGTTTGTTGGGGAGGGAAGAAAACGAAAAAAAAGGGGCAACAACAACAACGGTTTTCGAATAGTAAAGAAATGGCAATTTCACTTTTTCATTTTTCTAAATGAATTCTCGAAAACTGACTGAAAAACGAGAAAAATTCTTAAAAAGGGAACGAAAGCATTAATTTAGAAATTAAGAACAAAATAAACTATTACTGAAAATTACACCTTTTTGAAATTTGTTTTTAAAAAATCAAGAATATTAGGATGCCTCAGAAAATTCAGAAGTTATACTGAAAATCATCAGAATTTCAAGAATTTAAATTTTTAGAGAGATAAATAAAGATTTTAATTGAAAGATAGTCATTAGAATATCAAAGGCAGAATATTTAAAATCCCAAGGCAAATTAACTGAAAAAAAAAGAAAATCTTTTTGTTTTTCAAGAAAGACTAAACTATTTCATTCCAAAATAATTGCTCAATTTTTTGATTTTCTGAAAATAATTGGAAATTTGAAATTAATATTTTCTTCACAATAAATCGCATACTTCAAGCATAAAATAATCACTTACTTATCAAAAAACACATTCACAAACTTCGGCTGAAAATTCACAGATGCATTCCTAAACGAAACCACATTGACCCATTTAACATCTGCCAACGACCCGAATGTCGGCGATTCACGACTTTTCAGCAAAATCTGAAAAATTCTCTGATATTACATTTGTTCGCCTTCCCCTCAAAATTTCGAAATCTATTACTCATATCGTTTTCTCTTTGTTTCCGATCAAGATCATAATCCCCGCCGTTCTATTCATGATATTCACCCGAAAAATGGATATAAATCTGAAGACGTTTTGAAGAAGAAGAAGAACATAATTCTGTCAATAATGCGCGTTGATACGATAAAGGATTTTTGACAGCTGAGATCCTAAACTATGTGTTAGGAGAACTGACGATAATAAATCATGAACTTCTATTTAACTTTCCAAAAACAAATATCTAGAAACTAGAATTCAAAACAATAAAACTAGGCTTTTGTTATTGGTAAAAAAAAAACTATTCAAATTGCGCTTCACTATACAGCGGCCTTTTGGCACCGCTCCAAAGCTCCTCCCACCGACAAAAATCAAAACGATTTGTTATATTATCAGCTCAATTATTCTTGATCATTGCGTTCGGAAGGCTGCTCAACCTCACAGCCGCTCCGCGCGCACGCGACGCGGCGACCTCCTACTCAAAACACTGAAATATTTGCGGGAAAATGAATTTTTCAAATTTTCCAGTGTTGAGTGTCGGCAGCCGCGTCGCGTCGCGTCGCGTGCGGAGCGGCTGCGAGGTTGAGTAGCCTTCCCAACGCAATGATCAAGAATAATTGAATTGACAATACCAATATTTATCGATAATCAGTGCTTATTTATTATTTCAAATTTTACAAAATCGATTTTTTAACCAAAAATGTATTACTTTCCATCCCATGATGCCATTTTCCTACCAAAACCATTCTCACAATTCATCACACAAATAAAATTCATGCCATACTTTGTTCATTTTTCCCCCCAGGTAATTACTGCCAAAACCGATCGACGCTTCCTAAAAATAAAATGAAAGTCAGTAATAATAATTGCAAATTGCCATAAATTACAGTAAACCGGTTCCTTCCGCTTTTTTTTGGATTTAAAAAATCTAAATCTTTCATTCACTTTTTCGTGACTGATACCTAATTAAATGACTTGTTTTCTAATCACTCACAAATTAGGACAATTTTCAAAAAAAAACAGTTTTCTTTAAAAATTTTCACTCAGATTTCTCGCAAAAAATTGTTTTTCTTTGGTTTTTCTTTCGTCTGTTTTATTGTCCGTAATTTCGCATCCTCGAGTACCTATTTGTCTGTTCTGACACGAAAAATAACTATATGTAAGGCGAAAAAAAATAATTCCGGTATTTTTCTCCAATAATTGCGCAACAACACCACCCTCCAATTCTAAATACTGAAAAAAAGGGAGAAAATGAGGGCATACTGTCAGTTAGTCAACCAACAAAATGATGTTCGTCTCTTTTGACCTACTTTCACCTCCAATGGCGGTGATTCAATTTTTCTTCCCCAAAGAAAGCACTTTTTGCTTCACTTTTCCTCCTGAAGGTTACACCTCTATAGATATTCGCAATTTCGAAAACGGATCGGGTACGGTTACCTCGTTTCAATAGACACCGTGAAAGTGGGAACAATTGGATGAATGTCGTTATACTTTTTGATTTCGGGAGGCAGAGGAAAATGAAAAGAGACGAGGGTGTCACGTTCTTTTGGCGAGTTTGATTGGCGTTAATAATTCGTTGTAACGGATTAGAAAGGGATGAATAAAAGGAGAATGTTATGTAGCTTTTTCGGCATTTTTTTAGAGTCTGTACTTCATATTTGGATGGAGAAAAAAACGCTGACTGCTTTCTCCGGGATATCAAAGTACGATCTCATCTGTTATGATGTGATATGGAAGGAGGTCCAATAATATAAAAATAAACGTACTTTGAAATGAAGAAAAGAATGAATATGGTCAAATATGTCCAAAAAAGTGAAAAAGACAGGGAAGGATTCACAAAAACATTTTCAGTCAAACTTTCGAAAAAAAAAACTCACATCAGCGACCCGAGTCTCTTCCAAAAACTGTGTAGCCGCATATCGCATTAATTGTGATGTGGCCGAATCACCCAACGAGACTCCAAATTCCGAACAACTACATTGTGATATGAGAACCAATACCCATAGTCTGAAGAATTAAAAATTTCAAGATTTTCTTTTAAAAAAAAATAACTCACAAAATCGAGCAACTGTACATTAGCTGTCGACAGAAAATCGCCTTCAAATGACGATTGTTTCTTGATTGTTTGTTGTAACAATAATATTGATAAAATGCCCGAGATAAGTGTAGGAAAAATTGATATATTTTGTCCTATTTGTATTCTTTATTTCTCCTTTTCACTGCAATATTGTCGACGCATTGAGCAAACTGGAACAAAATTAATAAATGGATTATTCGATGAATCATCATAAACGAGAAGATACGAAATATTTGGATTAATTGAAAAAAATTTAATTGTGTTTAACAAAGTATACATATAAAAACTGTAATAGCGCATATTAAAAGAAAAAACAGTAATTTAAAGGAAAGGGGTGTTTTTGAGTGTTTATGGCGAGACTGGCACCAGGAAACAGATGTGACCCTTTAAATTAACTATTGTCAACTCAATTATTCTTGATCATTGCGTTCGGGAAGGCTGCTCAACCTCACAGCCGCTCCGCACGCACGCGACGCGGCTGCCGACACTCACACACACTGGAAAATTTGAAAAATTCATTTTCCCGCCGATATTTCAGTGTGTGTGAGTGTCTGCAGCCGCGTCGCGTGCGTGCGGAGCGGCTGTGAGGTTGAGCAGCCTTCCGAACGCAATGATCAAGAATAATTGAGTTGACAATAACAGTAAGAACTTTTTGATGTTTTTCAATGAAAAAAACTGTATCACATGACCTGTTTTTATTTTTTGTCTCCGTTTTGTTAATTATAAATAAATTAATTGGAATTAGTCGTTTTCCACAAATACAATAATTTCGGATTGTCTTTTTTCGATTGAAATAAAATCGTCGAAATTATTTATAAAATAATGAATGAAAAATAAATGTTTAGTAGACAATTTCAAATCAAAAAACTAAATTTCCTGCTAAAAATTCCAACGATTTCAAAACGTTTTTCTTGAATACGAAAATTAGAATTTCACATATACTACGAGAACATGAAGAGATTTTAAAAATCATAAAACACTGACTAACAACGAGAGAAATTGGTTAAATTAACGAAACGTTAAAGTTTTAGACATTTCAAATTTTACGAAAGAAAACAAAAAAGGAAATATGATTGCGGATTTCTCGGCAAAATTTTGAATTTCAAATTAGAAATTGTTGGAAAAAAAGAAGGTAAACATTGAAAACATGTTTCATATTGTTGGAATATTAAACAGATGGATGGAAAAGTATTTTTTGGATCTCAACAGATGATAATTTTTGGAAAACTCATTCTTATTATGTTTACATTTAAAAAAAAGATTGTATTAAACAATATGAATGTATTTAGGAAAAAGGAGGAAAGGATGATGAATTTTGTCTCCAAGAAGTATTTAGTGATTGGAGAAGAGGGACACAGCCAGAAACAACACATCCAACAGGCATCAGTCACAAAAGTGAAAAAAGATGAGAAAGGTGCGCGCTGGGGGGAAAAGAGAGGAAGACGGGTGGGGGACGAGGAATGGCCAAAAAGGAGGGGCTGGACCCTGCGCGGGAAGGGAAAGATGATGGAAGGAGGCGTTTGGTTCAGATTGAAGGGAACAAGAGGCAAATGGCAAAATGAAGTGATTAAAGACATATTGGGGAAGATATTGAGAGAACAGACAATGTCAGTTGACTTGGATATCAGCTTTTCCTTTTTTCGTCCATTTGCCAATCCATTCACTATTGCATTGATTTTGGTTATTTTGGTTTTTGGCGGTTGTGTGACCAATAAAGGGAATCATTTGTTTTAATGAGAATAATCGTACCTTTCTATTTTACTTTTTTAACCAATAGTCTACCCCTTTTAACCATTTCAAACCTATTAATTACGGTCCTTAATTTACAAGGCTGCTCACTATTTAAAAAAAAGCTGTAGGAATAAAAATATGGATTTTAACGAGTTTTACAAATTTTCAAAACGTTTTCTATAATGCAACCGTACACCCGAACTATAGCGCACAATTTTGTTTACAAATTGTGTGTCATAAATTAAGGTTTAGTTCTTATACCATTTCCCCGAAAATAACATCTGAATAAGATCATATTACAAGCGGCTCATAGAAGACAACCCTTTTTCTTTTTGATTTATTGTACATCATATGAAACTTTTTCACTTTTATAATACAATAAACGTATAATCTTACATGAATCAGCCGTCTCAATGAGCAATTCATCATGTCGTAGATTTCTTCTAACTCTTCTGCTCACTTTCCTACAATATTCGAATACAGTCGTGTCAAACGATCAAGAACTTTTTCATCCACTTCTCACCGCTCCACGAACACTTCCCGGTGTTCGCGTAAGAATCTTGCCAAAAGGTTTGGCTTATTTGAATCATGTAAGTTATTTTTGATTTTTTTTTTCGCGTAATAGTGCGAATTAAATCAACAAACACGTGTACATTATAGGTGGAATTTTTCAATGACAAATTGAAAACAAATAAAAAAAATAAATATTGAGAAACATTTTGAAAAATAAAAAAAATTAGATGAAAAATAAAAAATAAGGTATGTGTGCATTTTTGCGTCATTCTGCTGACACACAAACAATTGCCTACAGTAATCTGTTGTCGAAAACGAGAAACAGATTACTGTAGAACAATTTTGTGAAAATGGAAAGAAAGCGATATTGAGGCTTTTAAAGAAAAAAAATTAACGAATTTGCAGCTAGCGGCAAACTTATTAGCTGACCAACTTCCTAGACTAGTGATACCAGATGTTGAACACGTTTTGCCAAGCAATCAGGGAAATATATTTATATCGAGAATACGATTATCAAGGTTAAATTTGAAAGTTATAGTATTATATCAAAATATAATTTTACAGGTTTCGAAGAGCCGACTTCCATCAGTTGAATGCAACAGCGCCGAATAAAATATCATGGACGATGGAAAATTTGGATATTGGGTATTCTCATGTTAAAGGATTCTAAAAACTTAAAAAATGTTTTTTTCCAGGCTTATCGGTGATCTGAGTGGTTCGGTGAATATTGTCGTACCGTTAAATCTAACTGGACAAGTTGAAATTCTTGCCCAAGGTCTCACATTTCATTTAGAGTCATCGGTTTGTTATTTTTTTTCCAAATGAATTTATCACTTGTCAAATTGTGAGATGACCTTGATTCTAGTTTACCACAAAATCTGGGAAAATTTTTAATTAATTTTGGTTGATCTTTTCAGATTGAAAAAGGGGATAATGGTTCAGCAAAGGTTACGTCGTTGTCGTGTATGGCCACAATTCGAGATGTTCAAGTGATAAATCACAATGGTGGACTTTTTGGGCTGGCTGTTTCGGTTTTTAAAGTGAGTCACAAAGCGGTTTTCAATGTGTTTTTCCTTTTAAAAATTCTTTAAAGAGAGGGTGTCACTGATTTTTAAATGTTTCCCGTTTTTAGCAAGGAGTTTCGGACAATGTACGTCACATGTTACAAGGAATAATCTGTAAAAAAGTTAGAAAATATATCGACGAGGATGCAAACGAAAAACTGGCCGAAGCTCAAACTTCTAGTCGATTAGGTGATGCGTTGGAAGCTAACGCTCTGAAAATGATCTCAGTTGGGGAGTCGGAAAAAACAAAACTTGATATCTCTAGTATTTTTGAACCTTCATTAGTTTCTAAATTTTTCATTGATTTTAGGTTTGTTGTTGATAGATCTGAATGAAGTTCGAAATTATTTTCTTCAGGTTGAAAGAGCATCCAGTTTGCCACGAGAACACTGTTGATCTGGCGTCTTGGGGCGAAATAAGCTATAAGGGCCGAGGTGACACACCGTTTGGACCGGTTGATTCATCGTGGCCTGGAAAATCACCATTCAAGCCGATTATAGATTCGGTGACGAATAAGGATCCAATGATTGAGTTGGTGGTGTCGGATTTTTTACCGAATTCATTGCTTTATCATGCTTATTCGTAAGTTTTACGAACAAATATTAAAACTCGCGAAAATCAATGAAAACACTGTCCTACGATATTTTTTCAGACAACGATTTATCAAAGCATTATTAACACCAAAAACAAAAGGAGTATCATCGTTTCTTCGAACCACGTGTGATGGATCCTTTTGTATATCAGATTTGGCACCTCAACTAGCGGAACAGTACCCAAATTCGACTGTTGAGCTGGCTATGAGCGCAACAAGAGCTCCAGCAATTTTATTCAGTGAGAAAAATGGAGGTAAGTATGTTTTATTAAAAAAAGGAAAGCCAACCGACTTTGGCAAATTGGGACATTGAACCATTTGTTTCGTTCTAAAAAATTTGTTACACTGGCCGTAAAAAATTTAAGAAAAGGAAAAAATGTGACAATGTTTATAAAACTTGATTTTCCTTGTACATTTTGAATTGGGCATTATGATCAGATAAACTGGTTATAAATGTATTTCGAAAGAAAATACATAAAAGTAAATAAAATTTAAACAGGATGTTTTGTTTAAGGGACCATATCTATTTCAATGGGCGGTCTGGTTGTAGTCTTTGCGGTGAGTGGAGCACAACGCAAGCAGGTGATTGTGGTGGATTTGGATGTGGTAGCTGATGCGAAATTGTCTATACATGTAATTAGAGAAACATTTTTAAATGCTGATTCATAATCTTAGGGTCATAATGTTAGTGGATCTGTGGAACTACGAAAGTTTGAACTAAAGCGGCGAACAGGGACAATTGATGTCTCTGATTCGGAAATTGATGATATTTCACTTTTGGTTAGTCATTTGGCCGAAAATTTGCTCAATGGTCTTCTGGTAAATGGTATACCGATCCCATTGCCGCATGGTAAGGATTTTGATATGTTTTTATACAATTCTTAAAAAACAATTTTCAGTTCTAAAAATCAAAGAAAGTCATATCAATGTGTTGAGTAGAAGGATGCATATTCAGTTAGATGTTAATGTAAGTCCTAAATTTTAGAAAGTTTTTAAACAAGTTTTATTTCACCAGGTTGATGAGAAAAGGCTTTCTCAAATAGCTTCACAGACATTTTTCAAAACTCCACAGTTCGTTGATACAGGTTGTTTTTAAAAACAAAATTTATATTGTGAAACTGAATCCGTTTTTTTTAGCAAACTTTCGACGAATGGTTCGACCAATGACCATCCAAGATGCTAGAAACCGGGTGTCACAGTTTAATTTCAACAATTGGTCGACCGACACTGCTAAATAAATCGTATTCATTAGTACTATTCAGTACGGGAGATTTCTAGTGATTTTTCTATTTTAGTCGGTTTTTACGGGTGATAAATATATATTAATGTGAAAAAAATAAACAGTTATCTAATTAAATGAAGTTTGTTACTTAAAATAGAGCTCAAAATTAATTCAACTACGCAGAATAGAATTTTAAACTCCCGCCAATTGAGAGTCGCAGAGAACACATACATTAAAGGCGCTTGCGTGTTGAGAGAAGGGTCTCGCAGCGAACGCCGTATTTCCACATACAGCTGACGCCGCGAGCTTTGAATTGGGTTTTTTTTGTTGTTCTGTTGTTTTTTTTTATTTCTGAATTTTTTTTTGAGAAAAGCTTTGATTTTTAGGTTTTATGTAACCGTGCGAAATAGAAATGTTCTGTTATAAGCTGGAAGGTTTTCTTGGTGAAAAGAAACGTCGAATTCACAAAAATAAATAACTCTTTAACATTTGTTTTCCACATTTTTCAAGTTTCTTTTTTTTCAAAATGATTTCTTCTTTGACTAATCATTCATAGCTTTCCGTTTCATTACGTTTCTTGGTTTCTTCTTCGAAAACTACCTCGTAGTGAGATTTTTTAGCTAATAAACCACATATCTAACGTTGTTTTTATTTTTCAGGACAATGTCGTCCCGTAAACGAAACATTACACCCACTAGAGAAGGAAACCGCAGAAAACGTTCATTGGAAGATCCGGACAGTATTGAAGTTGTTTGCAGGCTTTGTCCATATAATGGAAACACTCCGAGTCTGATTTCACTTGATGAGTCGACGGTGCAGACGGTTTTACCACCGCCACAATATCGGAGAGAGAATGCACCACAGGTAAATTATTTTTTTTTAATTCTACAATTTCTGTTCCAATTTCAGATTGAGAAAGTGTTCTCATTTGGTCGCGTGTTCTCTTCAGAAGATGGTCAGGCAACTGTTTTTGAAAGAAATTCGATAGATTTGATTATTAATCTTCTCCGAGGACAGAATTCGCTGCTATTTACATATGGAGTGACAGGTAGTGGAAAAACCTACACAATGACTGGTAAACCAACTGAAGAGCACACTGGAATACTTCCGAGAACTTTAGATGTTATTTTCAATAGTGTACAAAATAAGTAAGTCCTTTCACTGTAAAATTTAAAGCTAATTTAGTTTTTTCCAGAGTTGACAAATGTATTTTCTATCCAGCTGGACTCAACACTTTTGAGATCAATTCCACGCTTGATGCTCATTTGAAACGTCGTCAACTTGATTTGGAGCCATTCCACACAAGTAGAGAAATGACCGATCGGTATTATGAAGATATTCAAGTCGGAGGTTTCAATGAAGACTACGTTTGCTCGATTTTCGTCAGCTACGTGGAAATCTACAATAATTATTGTTATGACTTGCTGGAAGATACAAAAAATGGGAATCTAGTGAAGAAGGATTTGAGACAAGATAGAAATCAGCAAGTTTATGTTGACGGAGCGAAAGATTTCGAAGTTAGCAGCAGTGCAGAAGCTTTGGAAGTGTTTTGCTTAGGAGAAGAAAGACGACGCGTCAGCTCAACTTTACTCAATCAAGATTCGTCAAGATCGCATTCAGTGTTTACTATTAAGTTGGTCATGGCACCAAGGGCATACGATAGTCAGACACTTTATCCTGTGAATGATTCATCGAAAATTGTGGTTTCTCAATTGTGTTTGGTAGATTTGGCAGGAAGTGAGAGGTAACATTATAAAGCTTATTTATTTAATTTATGAAATAATTTAAATTCCAGAGCAAAAAGGACCCAAAATGTTGGTGATCGATTAGCAGAAGCGAATAGTATCAACAAAAGTCTCATGGTTCTTCGCCAGTGTATTGAAGTTCTTCGCCGTAATCAGAGAACCACTCAAACGTTCCCCGAACAAGTCCCATATCGGCAATCGAAGTTAACGCACATGTTCAAAAATTATCTGGAAGGAAATGGCAAAATTCGAATGATTATTTGCGTCAACCCAAAGCCTGAAGATTATGATGAGAATATTAGTGCATTGGCGTTTGCTGAAGAGTCGCAAGCTGTTGAAGTGAAGAAGCAAGTGGATCGAGTGCAAACTGATCGAATTCCACATTCGTTTTATACACAATGGAATAGTGAATTGGATGCTGGAGTGGTTTTGGACGATTCTAGAAGTGAAACACCACAGATGCCTACATTTTGCTTGCGGGATTTTAATGATTCGGCGACGGTTGATGCGATTCGAAATTATTGGAATCAAATTGAAAAATGTGCTGGTGGAGAGTATTGTAAGTCGTTTTAGAAATAAATTCTTACGAAAATTGAGTATTTTCAGCAACGTCAGAGCTCATATCATGCTCTCGTCAGTATATGATGGATGCGGATCATTTGAGAATCGAGAATGGACGTTTTAAAGAAGTGATGGATGCAAAAGATGCGGAGATCACAAAATTACGAGGATTTTGTTCAAAATATAAGAGGGAGAATATTTCGTTGAAAGAAAGAATCGCTGCTTATGAAAAGGAGGAGAATGATAATAAAGTGGCAATGGAAAAATTGAGAGAGCAGAAAATGGAGGATCGAAAAGTGATAAGTCAACAGAAGAAGGCATTGAGAAAAGTACAGGGAATTATGGAGAATCCGTCACCGTCTGTCGCGTCGTTGAGATCGAGATTTGATCAACAGGAGAATGCGTCTGCACCGATTCAGACACCACCGCCGCCTTATGTGACACCAGGACGTCAGCCATTCAGAAAGAGGAATGAAGGTGTGACGGTTATGACAACATCTTCATCTGGATTGCAAAGTAATGGAAATGGAGTACAGGGTTATGTCAATCCTAAATATCAAAGAAGATCGAAATCGGCTGGAAGATTGTTGGATCATCAGCCAGCGCATCGTGTGCCGACTGGTACGGTATTGCAATCGAGAACTCCTGGAAATGCTATTCGGACTACAAGACCAGATGTAAGCTTTTTAAACTTAAAAAAGATTTAAAAAACACATTTTTTCATTCTATTTTTATGCTTTTTATCAGATCGTTCGCTTAGAAATTGATTTTGAAAAATTTATGAACGTCGGAAAATTACAAAATTTCAATATTTAAAGTGTGTTTATCTCCGAAACATGATAAAGTCTTGAAAATTACACTTTAAAATCTGGAAACAAAAATTTCTGAATATTCTATTGATATAGAAAACTTCCGAATAACGTACATTGTTTTCAGCTCCGCCAATTGAACAAATCGGGAGAATATCGTCTGACCCATCAGGAAGTCGACGAAGAAGGAAATATAAGCACAAATATTGTGAAGGTAATTTTCAAAATGTTCGCATTTTATTAATGTTTGCTTGTGCTTGGCTTATTATGTACAAATTGTGTTTATTTTTTCTAACACCGCACGTGTCCGCATGTAACGAAGTTTTGCAGGAAGCACTGGATCAATTGGAAGAGGATCCAACGACTACATGCTCACCTGGTTCCACTACTAAATCGATAACGATTTATTCAAGTCATGAAAATTAGTGCCATTCACAAATTAATACTAGTTTCACTGCTTGCACGTTTATGACTTCTTTTGTGTCTTTGTAAAAATAATGAGAATGTTCTGCATAGACGAAGAAATTTTATTAAATAATAAATGTTTATGATGATGACATTTTTGAAATTGCTTTTTTTTTCAGGGTGATATTATTCCAACGGCTGGTGGTGGAACAGCAGTCATGTTTAATGATATTGAAAAATTGACGCATGAATCACCGATGAATCATTATTGAATGAACAACAAAGTTTCGCGTCTTCTTGTATAATCATTGCATAATTTATCGAAAAATTTCACATCTGTACCATAATGCAACCGAGAAAAGGTGTCTAAATAACATTGTACTCATTTGTTATATTTTTTAAAATCGCAATTTATCCATGCAAGTTTTATTTATTAATTTATTTATTTTTAAAAATTTTCTTGAAAGCATAAAATTTTGAATTGACAGTTAGTGGTTTAATGAGTTGTATGGTGGAGGGTTGTCTTCTGGAGGTTGAGCGGATGGACGGAATTGGGTGGCCTGGAAAAGGAAATCAAAGGATTCTTGAAGAAATGTATGATGGGAAAAGAAATATATATATTTCTGGGCCAAATTGAACCGAAAACCTCATTGCGGACTTGCAGTGTGTGTGTGAGCACGTTGACGACAAATTGCATACACACGATCACGAAAAAATGCACAGAAAAATAGACGCCGGCGAAAATTTTTTTATTTTCGTTTTTCTTCAAACAAGTCTTTATTTTCGCCTAACTAAAATTTGTGGAATAAATTGATTTCCAAAAGAAAATTCAAGCGAAAATAGGAGAAAAATTAAAAATGACGAAAATAAAGATTTATTTGAAGAAAAACAAAAAATTGATTATTTATCACCTCGAGAAGTTCTCGACGATCTTTAAAATTGAAGTGGGCCGCACAATTGCAAAAATGCCACGCCCACAAAACGCCCACTTTTTCTATGCACTAAAATAAATTGTCGTATTGAAATTCTCACGCAGTAATCGGTTCACGTTGTCCCGTGAAATATAAACTTTTTACCTCAAACCCTTGGACCCTCGCATTAAACCCGCTGTTTTGATAAATATTCTGAGGATAGAACTGCAAGGGCATGGATAATTGTGAACTAATTCCGGACGATGTCCCAGCTATTGAAGATTGTCGTCGAAATTGACATCGTTGCTGTGATGGTTGAGAAGAAGCTCGCGTTTCAGTGATGAGCATTGTCGACTGAGCTAGAGGTTGATCAGAATATGAGGAAACATTCACTCCCATCAGGTTTTTCTGAAACGAGGAGGTTTTTTTGAAAAGAAAAACCATGGTTTTGATTAGAATATTTAGAAGGAGAAATTCGGAAAGAAAAATCAAATAGTCATTGAAAAAATTATGGGGCTTCGCAACAATTGCTTTCGTCAGTCTCCATGGTGATTTTTTGGACATAAATGTATGAGTGGGTCGAACGGGGTGGAAAAACAACCAGCATGAGCTTTCTTTGTCATGTGAGGTGAACCTAAAACTTGGAAAATAGAGTGTATTTTTTTTGGGAAAGATGATTTCTTGTTTTTTCGTCTCACTTGAAGACAGAGGCCCACATATTTGAAAGTTGAAATTTCTTTTTTTGTTAATCAGAAATTGTTCTTAAAGATTTTTTATATTCGAGAGTTTCACCTGCGAGAAATTAGTTATGAGGGCCATATCATAAATTATTTATTTAATTGAGCATATAAAATACTTCAAATTTTCCTGATTTTTTTGTTAAAAAAACTTTTTTTAATTAAAATTCCTTTCCGAAATTCATATAATCTAAAATTGGAGGCAAATAGTCTTGATTCTCAAATTAAAAATTCAAAAAAAAATTAAATTAAAATCTATTTTTTATGATCAAAGAATGATGTAGCAAATTTTCATAAACTAGAGCTTGTCAAAAGTAATTCATTAAAGGAGGGCTTTACGGAGAATAAAAATGTACCTTAAATGAAAATAGACTTCATTCTCATTCCAAATCTGTTTTAAAAATTTTCTGAAACCGTCTAGAAGCCGAGAAAACGCGCCTCACAACAATGGCCTAGAAAAACTTTCCACCTGGCCGAACTTTCTGCTTTTTCGTGTTTCGTTAAATAATTATGCAGAATGCTTATATTAGCCATTTTTAAACATTTTTTTTCATTTTTTAAAAGCTTTTTCGTGTAAAAATGATTGCGGACTAGTTTTCGCCGGTGGAAACTTTTTCTAGGCCATTGTTTTGAGGCGCATTTTCTCGGCTTCTAGATGGTTTTAGAACATTTTAAAAACTGATTCTGAATGAGAATGAAGTCTATTTTCGTCCCATATGAATTCATTAGCTCCGTAAAGTCCTCCTTTAAAGGTTTAATGGAAAACTTTTAAAAGATATAGTGGAATCCCACATTCGTGTAAAACTCAGTTTTCAGAAGACAATCTACTCATTTTATGAAATATTTCGAGAAAACAGGAAATTCATCTTCCGTCTTTGAAAATGTAGTGGTATAAATTTTTCAATTGTTCAATAAATGATGAGTCTTTGTTTAAATATTTGATCAAAGTTCTGAAATTTTATCTCGCAACGATTAATCCGAAACTATACGATCATTTAATACACCCACCAAAAAAATTATTTCAGAGCATTGTATTGTATATACATTCCTTGTCTTCTTATCAATGATATATGCATTACATAACTTTTGACCCTTTTTTTGGTGATACTAGTATAAAAGAAGCCATAGTGGGCAGTGTGATAAAAGGAATGTCCCCAAAATAATATTTGTTTTGTGACTAAATTTTATATTAATTTTTTGAACAAGTTTTTAAACCCCCCTGTCGAAGCAAATAAATATATTTTTTCTCACTACGGAAACTGTAATCTATCTTTCTAAACCAGTTGAACTTCTTTTGTTTTTCCAACCTTTTTGAAAAGAGAGAGGTCTGGAGTTCACTCTGGACCAAGCATGATAATAAAAACGTCAAATGGTGTTGTTATGAATAGCATGATGAATAAGTTTCAATGTTATGAAAAAATCGAACCATACATTTTTTGTTCATTCCTTTTGTAGTTCAGACAGTTTATATTATTTATCATACTTTTTTTTCTATTTTCAATTTGATTTTTCGATTTTTGGAAGAAGTGGGAGGCTCGTTTTTGTATTGGTTTATAAGAAAACCTCCCTTTTTGAAATCAATGAATAATATGCGTTTTTTAGAGCTGCTGTACCATTTACTAGGAAAATAATAGGGCGAGAATTGTTCATGTCTTGCGACGTGCGCCTTTAAATGAGGGCTCTACGGGGATAATAAATGTACCTTAAATGAAAATAGACTTCATTCTCATTCCAAATCTGTTTTAAGAGACGATGTCCGAGTCGCGTTGAATCATCGTGCCCTAGGCCGAATAATTGTGCTATCAACTTGAAACTTCGTATGTGAGTACCAACCGTGTCAAAGATTATTTTCGTACCACAAAACCGGTGAAGTGTCCCGGCGTTCGGGGGGAGCTCCCCGTTTTGTCTTACAACTTTAACCGGCTATAACTTTTCTTAATTCCCGAAGTATGAGCAGATATGTATATTATTAGAAAGCTCTCATTAAGTTCTACAACTTTATTGTTGACAAGAAAGCGCAAAAAAATTTTTTTGAGTATGAAAATGTTGAAGATAGAAAATTAGATTTAGTTTTTCATAACTTTCAAATGAAAAACCCCCCAATCCGGTATGAAAATTTTACGAATTCCTGTAGAAAATGGTTTTTCCTATCGAATGATATATAGAAGAACAAAAACTGAGGGGACCATTGTTTCAAAAAATAGCCAAATATGTCAAAAAATGACACTTTTTGGCCAAAAATGCACATTCAAATTATCTGTAAATACCTTAAAATTGAGCTTTTTGTTTCAAATTTGAACTTAAATGGTCGTTTTTATCATTTTCTTCCATTTCGAGCCATTTTTGTCAAAAAAATCGAAAAAAAATTTTTTTGAAAATTTTCGATGACTTTTTTTGGTAAATTTTTCGAAAAATTTTGTAAAATTTTTTTTTGCGTTTTTTGCTCAAAAAACTTTTCTATTGTTACAAAAAAGGACCAATTATGATGTTTACTATATAAAATTGACAAAAAACGCAAAAAAAAATTTTACAACATTTTTCGAAAAATTGACCAAAAAAAAAGTCATCGAAAATTTTCAAAAAATTTTTTTTTCGATTTTTTTGATAAAAATGGCTCGAAATGCAAGAAAATGATAAAAACGACCATTTAAGTTCAAATTTGAAACAAAAAGCTCAATTTTAAGGTATTTACAGATCATTTGAATGTGCATTTTTGGCCAAAAAGTGTCATTTTTTGACATATTTGGCTATTTTTTGAAACAATGGTCCCCTCAGTTTTTGATCTTCTATATATCATTCGATAGGAAAAACCATTTTCTACAGGAATTCGTAAAATTTTCATACCGGATTGGGGGGTTTTTCATTTGAAAATTATGAAAAACTAAATCTAATTTTCCATCTTCAACATTTTCATACTCAAAAAAATTTTTTGCGCTTTCTTGTCAACAATAAAGTTGTAGAACTTAATGTGAGCTTTCTAATAATATACATATCTGCTCATACTTCGGGAAATAAGAAAAGTTATAGCCGGTTAAAGTTGTAAGACAAAACGGGGAGCTCCCCCCGAACGCCGGGACACTTCACAGGTTTTATAATATGAAAATAATCTTTGACACCAACCGCACTCACATACGAAGTTTCAAGTTGATAGCACAATTATTCGGCCTAGGGCACGTACTAACGTGTTAAATTTAACGCGACTCAGACATTGTCTCTTAAACATTTTCTGAAACCACCTAGAAGCCTAGAAAATGAGCTTCAAAACAATGGCCTAGAAAAAGGGGCCACCTGGCCGAACTTTTTCCTAAGAGCTTTTTTTTGTGTTTCGTTAATAAATAGTTAAGAAGAATGCCTATATTAGTCCTTTTTAAAAATTTTTTTTTTGGATTTTTCATGCCTGCGGACTAGTTTTCGCCGGTGGCCACTTTTTCTAGGCCATTGTTTTGAGGCGCGTTTTCTCGGCTTCTAGGTGGTTTTAGAACATTTCAAAAACAGATTTGGAATGAGAATGAAGTCTATTTTCATCCCAGACGCATTCATGAGCCCACATTTAAAAAAAGTTTACAATACGTCCATTTTTAAGTGTTCAAATTAGTGGTTCACATTCTCATGGTTTCATCTCCACAAAAGTTTCATTCTTTCGTAATACTATTGATTAAGACGTGGCCGAAAATATATTTTGAACCCATACGAATTCAGTGAGCTCAAAACGAAATTTAGAATAAGTAAAATCGAAAACACAACGGTCTCTAACTTAAAAAGCTCCGTTTACCTATTTTCGAGTCCAAACGTGCAACAGAGTCAGCTTTACCTTACTATATTTACCATTTGCAATATCACTGATTTTTTTCGCGATAAAATGATATCACAAATATTATTTCAGTCGCATTTTTTTCGTCCACCTAAAATCAATGAAACAATCACTTCTTTTTCGCTCTACTTCTTCACCTGTAGCTTTTTACAATACAAAAAGTTGTGTGCGCAATAATGATAATCATGATTAATTAGAAAAAAACCGATGATTATGACGTTAGAAATTCTCGCACCGTCTTCTACTTTTTTTTCGTATTGCTCTTATCTCTTTCGCACATAGAGTCAAATATACACAAATACACAAAACAGTCACTCTTTCTTTCTCTCTCTCTTTCTGGCTACACAAAAGTGTAAAACCATCCATCCTCTTTTCTATATCACAAATTTTTGTTCTCGCCATCCCCTTCGCCACCATTTTATTTCTCCAATTCAAACAAACAGAATTAATCGCTGAGAAACGGACACTCGATTCCTCGATTTCTTTATTTTAGAGTCCTTAGTTTTTCTTAAATTTTCAATCCGAAAATAAAAGTGTTTTTTTTCCAGATGTTTTTACGTTTTTTCTTCTTTTCCGGGTTTACAGTGGTTTTTGCGCTCCGTTGTTATGAAGGTAGGATTATTTGGGAATTGTTTTTGATATGCAAGCGCGCTCCAGTGGACAAAATTCCGAATTTAAGATTTTCGGAGTCATTTTGATGAGGATTAAAGTATAAAACGCAAATTGAAATATTGTCAACTCAATTATTCATCATTGCGTTCGGAAGGCTGCTCAACTTCACAGCCGCTCCTCACGCACGCGACGCGGTGACCTCCCACTCAACACACTGAAATATTGGCGGGAAAATGAATTTTTCAAATTTTCCAGTGTGTTGAGTGTCGGCAGCCGCGTCGCGTGCGTGCGGAGCGGCTATGAAGTTGAGCAGCCTTCCGAACGCAATGAGCAAGAATAATTGAGTTGATAATAATAGGGGCACATAGTTTTTAGTCTTTTTTTTTCAAATTTTGAAGTGTAAATTTGAAAATTAGGTAAATAATTCCTTTTTGAAGTGAAGAATAGATTCTTGACATTTTTCAACATCCTTTTCTAGATTGACAAACTATAAAAAATGCATATGTTTCTCTGATATCTACGATAATGTTCAAAAATGTTTTCAAATTTTGTATTGTCTAGATGAAAATTCCTGGCCACTCGTTTTGCGTAGCATCGTAGGGAATTTTCTCGCAACGCGACCGCAACGCATTGGAAGGAGGTGAGTGTGTTGTATTTCCGTTGTACTAGCTCTTTACAACGCGTTGCGGTCGCGTCGCGGAGAAATTCCAAACGAGCGGCCAGGAACTTTTCATTTTGACATTGAAACATGTGTTTCTGTTTATTTTATAAAAACACGCGTCTTGAACATGTATATGAATAATAAAAAATACATTTTCTTCCAGGATCGAGAGGAATAGTAAATGGAGAAGATTCAAAAAATTTCGTGGAAAATCTTTGCGATGACAACATGACATATTGTTTTGAGTCGTATAACACGAATCTGACTGAAGTGACGGCAAGTTGTCAGAGTATGGGTACGGATCCGAAACTTTTGGAAGTTTGTAAGGTTAGTTTTTAATAATAGGTTTTTTAAAAACTTTAAAAAAAAAAACAAGGTAAAAAAGTAGTTGTTTTTAGAACCATATTCTCAATTTTCTGGCTTTTCGATTTCGAGATTTTTGAGACGAAAATAGGTAGACATCTATCTTAAAATTGCTCGTTTCAGTTAATATGCTCCGAATTTATAGCAAAAATATAATATATAATTATTTACGAGGTTTTATATTGATAATTTTTTGTTTTGAAAAAAAAGAAGATATTATATAAATTTTCAGCTTGATGGAAAATGCAAAGAACGTTCCGGCATCGATGTAACCGTTTGCTGTTGTACAGCAGACCTTTGCAATCTCCAAGATGATCTGAAACCATCAATCGATATCGATGACAATAACTCGACTCTCACTATTTCCAGCACCGATAAATTTGCTGAAATCAACGAGACTGAGATTGATTATGGCACGAATAATCAAACAACACTTGATGGATTGTAAGAGGCTTTCGCTTTTTAAAAAAATAATTTTGATCGGGTTTGCCTTCGTCTTTTCTCTTTTTGTTCTGTTTTTTTGTGTCGGGTTATTTTATTTTCATATTTTTTTTTACAAGAATACAATACACAATCATTTAAAATAATTAAATTTAATTAAAACGGTCTTCTGACCATAACCAGTTTCTTCTGAATGTCGAGCAGATTTCCGATGACGTCATAGAGCATGTGCCAAGCGTCGGTTATCTCGGGATTCACGTTTTTGCCGAAAGTTTTAATTAAGATGTCATCGATTCCATCGAGCATGTTCTGAAATCAAAAATTAGGCAAACGTTTGAAAACCCGATTAGAAATTACAGTAATATGATATTTATTGATGTTCCATTTCACATGACTTCTCGCAATTTTTGCCATGAAAAATGTCAGCTTTTCCTGGTCATCCATAACTTCCACGATTTCCTATAAAATTGTGTGGAAATTGGAAATAATAAACGATTCTCAGAATTGATACCTTCAAACCATGCATATAGACTGAAACATGATTGGCAAGCTCGTTTGAAGCGAGAAGTGCACTGTCTTGAAGAATTCGAAATTGTGGCCAAATGTTTTTATAGTGCGGATGATCGGAAAAATATCTGCAAAAAATTTTACATGATTTGAAAAAGAAAAAAAGGGTTGGTAAAGTCAAAAGATACGATAAAAGGAAGTGGCACCCTGTCTTTAACTTGATATTTTTGAATTTCGTTAGATTTTCTAGAAACTTGGGCAGATATCACATATTTCCGTAAGGTTTTCAGGATTTTCAGAATTTGAAAATCCAGCTGGTAGTAAAAAAAAATGCAGAAAAAATCGTTAATTTTATCTAACAATAGTTATTATATTCTCATAATTTGAAAATAAGCTTAAAATGGTGGATCAATACCTCCCTAGTAATTTACCTAGCAAACAAAACAAGTCCATTTCTTCTCGAATCCTCCAAAATTCTTGGAAACGTCTCTTTCAGCAACCGTTTCTGATTCCCACTCAATCTCTCCATCTCCATCCTCATTTTCATTTGAGCATCTGGATTGTTCAGATCTGCAACTAGAATTTTCGGTGGGTTTTTCTCAGAAACGGCGTTAAGATTACCAAACACTGGTGATTGCACAGATTCTGGTGGAGAATGTGGTGGTTTTTGAAAAGATAAAGCTGCAAATAAAAACAAACATTTTTGTACATTTTTAAAAAGTGTTCAACTTACGACATGATGATGGCATGTTGGTGGATGAAAATAGGGAAAATGAAGAAAGTTGATCGAAAAAGAAGCTTTTAAAGAATATTGAAATGTACCGGAAGTGGTTTGGCTAATGTGATGATTTCCACAAAGTGACATGTGATGTAAGCAAAAAATTCAAGGATGTGCTGGGTTCCAATTATGAAATGAGAACGAAATCAAACATCTGAAAAGAGCGAAGTTTGAACGTAGATGTTGGATGTAGGTGGGGATTTTATACAAAATATTTTTAAAGGTCAGTCTTTAAAATTTAGTGACACGATGTCTTTAAAGGCAGTTGGTCAGTCCAAATTCAACGCAAAAAATCAAAATTCGAATGGGAGCCCAGGTGGTCTAAAGAACAAGAACAGAACAAATATGTAGCCACATTCAAACAATTGTGTTTCGCGCCAATTCCGACCGCGCCGCACGGACCCGCGCGCATTCAAATTTTGATTTTTTCATCTTTTGACGGCTGCTATGAAGCGTGTATTTATCGGTATGATTTCGCATAAATTTCATTGTACTAATTAGAGAACGCTCTAATTTTTGAAATTGAAATCTGTTAGGGTCAAATTAACTGATCCACTGTCTTTAACCCATCAAAAAAAACTCCCCAGAAATCGATAAAGATATGATTGTGCTTCATTAGGATCATTCTTGGAAGCTTCCTCGTGAACCAGTAAATTTATGAAAACCCGCTTTTTGGCGAAAGTTGAGAGAGTCATAAAACAAACTTTTAATAGTCGATGTCTGAGATTCTCGACATCAGGCCTATTGGCTATGGCACAGTTGCACCAACGTGAAGCTAGGATCTTGATATTTTGCATGGAGGGTACCTAGGCCCCCCTTAGAAAAAAAATACATAATTTATTTGGCCACGCCCCCTTTGACCTAGTGAAAAAAAATCCGGGTGGTCCCAAAATCGAAATTTTTAGTTTTAAAGATAAAGTCAAAATCTCTTCGGTAATCGATTACCCGCACATTTTTGAGTATTTTTCATGTTGATACCTAATTTCGATCTTGTCGGCATCATGCCGAAAATTTGATTTTTCTCAAAAAGTGGTCCAAATTTTCCAGTTTTTCCCATTTTTCGATATGATGAAGTATTTTGCCCCGAATGGAAATATGAAAATTTTTAATCCTTATGATGTTTCTCATCAAATTCCATGTTGATTTAGCGGAATCCCTGTAACCTTTTTGGGGTTTCACGGCAAAATAGGCGAGATTTTAGCAAAATTCCAAAGGGTCTCCCCTATGGAAAAATTTGCAACAAAATTTTAAAATTTTAAAATTTGCCAATATTATCAGAGGAGCTCTTACTAATAAATATTTAGTGTTTCCCAAAATATGAGCCATCATGTGGACCTATGGACGATGTAGCAACAGCTCAAATACCTTCAGTCCCCGTACACAGAAAACTGTTGCCTGTATTGGAAATCGCGATATTGAATGAAGGTCCTTTGAGCTGTTGCCACGCGGCCCATAGGTCCACAAGATGGCTCATATTTTGGGAAACACTAAATATTTATTAGTAAGAGTCCCTCTGATAATATGGGGAGATTTTAAAATTTTCGATTTTTTCATCCATGGGGGGGACCCTTTGGAATTTTGCGAAAATCTCGCCTATTTTGCCCTGAAACCCCAAAAAGGTTACAGAGAATCCGCTAAATCAACATGGAGTTTGATGATAAACATCACAACGATTAAAAATTTTCATATATCCATTCGGGGCTAAGTACTTCATCATATCGAAAAATGGGAAAAACTGGAAAATTTGGACCATTTTTTCAGAAAAATAAAAATTTCGACATGATGCCGACGAGCTGGAAATTAGGTGTCAACATGAAAAATACTCAGAAATGTGCGGGTAATCCATTCCCGAAGAGATTTTGACTTTATCTTTAAAACTAAAAATTTCGATTTAGGGACCACCCGGATTTTTTTCACTAGGTCAAAGGGGGCGTGGCCAAATAAATTATGTATTTTTTTTCTAAGGGGGGCCTAGGTACCCTCCATGCAAAATATCAAGATCCTAGCTTCACGTTGGTGCAACTGTGCCACAGTATGTTCGACTTTCTGAGACATCGACTCTTAAAACTTTATTCAGTAGAATACGGCATTCAGGATTTTCGTTGTTAGGATTATTTTTGTGATAAAACTTGGAAGGCTTCTAATCCATTTTGGGAACTTTGTAAGTGTGAATACCTATAATAAACTTGTTTTCACACATTTATTCCAAATCTAGCGTTGTGCTTACGTAGTTAAACTTCAAACTCGGAAGACACGATTATATATATATAAATAAAAAAGTCATAATTTATTATTATTAGTACACATTCAACTTTTAAACGGATGATGTCCATGGCGTATACGATCCTTCTTCCGGAAGTGGCGGCACGTGTGACATTACGAAATCATTGCAAGACATTCGAATTCGTTCAGGAGTGGCTGGCGAGTGGAATACAAAATAGTCCTAAAGTTCAAACACATTATTTATTTCTAGTGTTCCGCTCACCGAATTTCCGTTCTGGATCCTATAAGCTCTTACAGCTTCCCGAATAGCGAAGAACACACAACTTCCAAGAAACAGTGGTGGTTCACCGATGGCTTTTGATGAGAAGATACCCATTTTATTGCTGCTTCCACTAAGAAGTGAGACGTTGAAATGTCTCGGAGCGTCATCAGCAGACGGGATTTTGTAGTTTCCAGGCCCGCGGGTTAGTCGAATACCATCTGGACGGATTTTGATCTCTTCCATTGTGAAAAGACCGTATCCTTGGATGAAAGCCCCCTCGATTTGGCCGATATCAATGGCTGGATTGAGGGATTCACCGACGTCCATTACAATATCAGTTCGAAGGAGGTAATGGTCACCGGTTAGGCAGTCTACTTCTACTTCACAACATGCTGCGCCGTAGACACAGTAACCGAAGAGTTCAGCACCTTTTCCGTTGAAGAAATCAACGGGTTCGTGATGGATTCTGGAATAGAAAAGAAGTAAAATTAGTGATGGGTTTTCCAAGAAAAGCATATCCTTACATCGCAAATCCAGACGCTGCCAACGACACTCGTTCCACATATGCCGCCTTGACCCAATCTTCCCAACAACCATCCGGATTAGCCTTCTTAAAAGGTTCCAATCTTTCATTTATCTGTCGACATGCATCTTGCACAGCCAACCCATTCATATCACTTCCAACCGATGCTGCTGTTGCTGAAGCATTTGGTACCTAAAAGAATCTTTTGGCAAAAAGGCTAAAGATTGAACGGAAATGTTTTATCGATCACATATCCGGTTGAATATGCTTTACAAACCTTATCCGTTGAAGTGTCGTGAATGTGCACTTTATCAAAAGGCACTCCGAGGCAGCGAGCAGCAATCTGATTGAAAATTTATGTTTTCGAAGGGGATTTGATGGTGAATACCTGCAGAATTTTGGTGTGCAGTCCTTGACCCATTTCCATACCACCGTGAGAAACGAGAACACTTCCATCGGTGTAGACCAGTACCAAAGCGCCAGCTTGGTTCAATTGTTTCAGACCGAAACCGATTCCAAAGCGTGTTGGAGTCAAATAGATACCTCGTTTACGATATTTGTTCACACTGTAAATATTTTTATTAGTTTTTTGGTCCAAAATTTCGCTATTGCTTTCTCCTAAAATGAGATTTTCAAAATATCTAACACCGTCGATCATGAACCGTTCTTTGTAATGTTTTTAGTTTTATTTAATTCAAATTATCCCATTAGAATATCCGGCATTTCTCGAAGTGTTTTTTCACCCCCCCCCCCCCCCCCCAAAAACCCGGAATGTGCAAAAATTGCAGCGGGAAATCTATAGCTCGGAAAAAAAGATGAAAGATTTACAGATTTCAACGTAAATAATAATGGGAATAACTTGGAAAAGGAAATCATGGTATAATATATAAGAACGGGGTTCAAAATCATAAAGTTACGAAAGTTTTCGGTTTTATTTTTTAAAGGAGGGCATTACGGAGATAATAAATGCACCTTAAACAAAAATAGACTTCATTCTCATTCGAAATCAGTTTTTAAAATTTTCTAAAACCACCTAGAAGCCGAGAAAATGAGCTTTAAAACAATGGCCTAGAAAAAGTGTCCACCTGGCCGAACTTTTTCCTATGAGCTTTTTTCGTGTTTCGTTAATAAATACTTAAGCAGAATACTTATATTTGTCCTTTTTTAATGTTTTTTAAAATTAAAATTAATGTTTTTTTGGATTTATCATGCCCGAGGACTAGTTTTCGTCGGTAGCCACTTTTTCTAGGCCATTGTTTTGAGGCGCGTTTTCTCTGCTTCTAGGTGGTTTTAGAAAATTTTAAAAACAGATTTGGAATGAGAATGAAGTCTATTTTCATTTGTGCATTTATTAACTCCGTAATGCCATACTTTAAATTGATTTTTCCGCTTCAAAAACATACCTATTAAACTGTTCAATTTCTCGCTTCCTTCTATCATATCCACTATTTTCTCTACACTCATCCCAAGTTCTCGTTATATTACACTGATTCAAATGCATCCCAAATGGTGTGCAATCTCCTTCTTGATAGAAATTCTTCCTTCTCAATTCATCATGATCCCAACCAAATCGTTCAGCAATATGTTTGACCATCGTCTCTGTACCAAACATACCCTGCGGTCCGCCAAATCCTCGGAATGCGGTATTCGATGCCAGATTGGTTTTACACATTTTCCCGGTGATATCGGCGTTGGCGAATTTGTAGACATTGTCTGAATGGACCATTGCTCGTTCTGAAAGTGATTAATTTCGAAATGGGTAGAAAACGTCAAGCTTACGCATCACACCCATTGATAGATCCATTGTATGTCCACAATTTCCAAGAGCTGTGTAATCAAGATCAATAAACTTCCCATCATCATCAACAGCTACCTGGAAACAAAAGAAAATGAAAATCGGCACATTTATCATTCGGGAGCTCCCGCCTTACCTTATAAACAAGCCTAAACGGATGTCGAGTACCAGTGATCAACATATCGTCCAATCGTTCCAACTTGATTTTCACCGGCTTTCCGAATTTCTTGGCAGCCAAACTTGCAGGAACCGCCAGAATCGCTCCAGTGCTTTCTTTTCCACCAAATCCACCACCAATTCGTTTCACTTTTGTCACAATTTTATGTTGTGCAATTCCCAGACACTTTGCTACCTCGATATGAACATCATTCACACATTGATTGGAAATTATGATTTCTAGTTCATCATCTTCATGTGGAATGACAAGACATTGTTGAGTTTCAAGATAAAAATGCTCCTGACCGCCCATGTCTATTGATCCTTCCACAATGTTTTTATATTTCGACCAGTCATATTTCACAACTTCTTTGTTGTCGTTCAACGAAGAGTGAATATAAAAATGCTTGAAAAGGAAGGATTCAGCGTTTAATGCTTCTTGAATAGTGACTATTGGCTTGTCAGCACTGGTGTCTAGTTTAACTAACGATGCTGCTTTTCGAGCTAACTCGTGATCCGTCGCTATGATTGCAGCAATTGGTTGACCATGGAATGTTATTTTATTGTTAACGAATACCGGAGTATCTGAATGATGTCCCAATTGTGTTCCATTTTTGATATCAGATGCATCTAGATACCCAATCACTCCATCCAACGCCAATGCTTCAGTAAAATCAACACTGTTCAAAGTTCCATGAGCGATTGGTGATAAAACATAAGCCATGTGAAGGCAATCAGCAGCGTTTATATCATCGCAATAAATTGCTTCACCTGTTGTATGTTTATCACCTGATACATGTTTCAAAGGTCGTCCCAATGGATCATCTGGTTTTTGATTTTCATTCACTTCCTGATACAATTGTGTTGCGATCAGAGCATTCGGAACATCTTCACCGATTTTGGTATGACAATGAAGATCATCGATTTTACATATTTGAAGTTTTTCACAGACATGAAGGAAGAATTTGAAGAAAAATGAGAGTGTAAGCGAGAGACGATATTGGGACATTCCACCTGGAACACCGGCTGGAAGTTGGAACTCTTCGGAGAGCGAGATGAGGGCTTCATCGAGTAGACGACGGTCAAATTTTCTGAAAAAATTCTTTTTTTTTTCAAAAATAATAAATCAATTTAAAAATTTAAAAGAAACTCACTTCCCTATCAATTTCTCCATAGTTTTCAACGCCAACTTCGTCGTCGGCGCCATCCCACCATATGCAATCCTTATTTTCTCCACAATCAAGCTATCCTTATTGATCTTTGCCAAAAATGCGCCAGTTACAATTGCAATATCATCTTCCCTTCTTTGAGCTTGCTTATAAGCGCAAAAATATTCATCATCTTCTGTGAATGGTACAACAACAGCTTTAATAATCTCATCCGGCTGGATTACAGTCTTTCGGTAAGCTAGGAAAAACTTCTCATCGATTGGTACCCGTTTTTCACCCCTGTCTTCAGATTCAAGAACGGCTAGGGTATTGGAAGCCATCCAAATTGGATTAAGATCCGAGATTGGGGAAGCGGTTGCAATGTTTCCAGCTATTGACTGAAATTTTTAAATATATTCTTCTTATCATATCTTAAAGACAGCGTCCAACTTATTTTAAAATAATACATATTTTTTGCTAGAAATTAATTTTTTAAGCATTTTTTCGTCAATATTAATTTTTTAAAAATTAAGATTAATATTAATTTAAATAAATATGTGTATAAATTACTCACAGCCACATTTCTCACATGAATTCCAGCAAACCAATGTAACATTTCATGAACATGTCGGAATACTTTACTCCTTTCTGCTCCTTCTTCTTCACATAACTTCAGCGTATATTGATCAATATCTGTCAATGAAAGACCTGTTCCGAGGTACACTCCATCTTGCTCAATCTGTTTGACATGAAGTTCTTTCACTCGTCTGGGATTAATAACGGCTGGGAGATCAATGAATCTGAATTTCAACTCGATAGCAAGTTCAGAATTCCCAGAAATGAAACGAGCATGAGGAAGCTTTCTTTTGAGTGCTAGCAGGTCACTGGAAGTAGTTTTTCTTTTTCGTAGGGGGGAGCAACCGAGAATATTTTAGACTTACTCAAATTTAACTGGTTGATACCATTTAGTATGATGATGTTCATAAGCAAATGATATGTTCTCATAATTATGAATCTTCAGTTCTGGAGGGAAAATAAGCTCTTGGGTTGAGTCATAAGGCTCACAATTGGAAAGATCCGATAGTTTAATCTTCTGCCTCCGTTCCCCACCAGTGTATCCTGGCGTTATCTTTTTACAGCATTTGTCACCCATTGCGCACCCATTTTGTCCATTGATTTTAAGAGTTCCATTGTCGTTGACAGTGAAACTGTAGAAGGCTTCCAAAATTGGACGATAGCCGGTACATCTGCAGAGGTTTCCTGAGAGATTGCAGAAAAATTATAATAAACCGCAGAAGTGCAAAATTACCTTGAATAGCTAAATTGACGTCTTCAACAGTTGGATTTGGATTATTTCTCAATAGTGAATACATAGCCATAACGAAACCAGGCGTACAAAATCCACATTGAGATCCATGAGCCTTTGCAAGTCGTTCCTGAACCGGATGTAATCTTCCTCTTCCAACACTTCCAATTCCTTCAACAGTTGTGACTGCTTTCCCAAAAAGTGCACAAATAGGAATCAGACATGAATTGGCTGAATAGTGGCGGATTTCTCCATTTTCTATTTGGGATATCATTACGGTACAAGCACCACATCCACCTTCGTTACAGCCGATTTTTGTACCGGTTAGTTTTACTGAAATAGTTCGTGTTACTGATTGTGAGACGAATTTTTGAGAGATTTTTGACATGGCATCCAGAAATGTTAAACATCTCGTTTCAAGGGAGGACATTACAGAGAAATGACATTCTTATGTGTTATAAATGGGTTTAAAAATCAGAAAAAAGAGCTCCATGGAAAAAAGTTTCCCCCGCGGAAGAGTTTTGGTTTCTAGTCCGCGATAATTTGGATTCCTAGACCACCTATTAAATTTGTGAATTTTAATTATTTTTAATTGTTTTTTTTTTTTGCATTTAAAATGTAAATTGCAAAGTGTTTATATCGTGCCTTCCGCGTTGGAAACTTTTTTGCAGGTAGCTCGCTCGTTTTTTTCCGTTTTTTTTTTCCGTTTTTTTTTCCGTGAATTTTAAACCCATTTATAACATAAATATGGCATTTTTTGGCGTCATTTGACGTCATTTATGTATATCCTCTGTAATGCCCTGATCATACATCGCTCTGATGTGGAAAGTTTATCGAAATATCGGATAAAACCCTTAAAACAGACATTTGAAAAGCAAGTTGTATTTTTTTGTCTTCGTCTGGTTATTGAGTAAACAGTTATAGTAGGAAACAATTAAAATTTTATTTAAAAAATTTCTGACAACATTCGACTAAATTTGAATATCTTTTTAATTCCAAGAAATAAAAAATTATTGATTTTTAAAATTAATCAAACATGAGCACAATTGGAATTAAAAAAAAGGAATCGAGAAACCGGAAGTGGCCTAACTTTGTTTTTTTGCAGGAAACTTTTTCTAGGTCATTTTTTTTGAGGCTGCAATGAATTTGTAGAAAATATTAAAAACGAATTTTGAATGAGTACGAGGTCTTTTTTCAATCTTCCTCCATTAATGATTTTTTTTCGAAAATTTTTTTTATCTAACGAAACTCACAGATATCTCTCAAATAAGCAGCCAATGTCATTTTCGGATCAACATCTTTCTCCTCGACCCTTTTTCCATTCACAAAGAAAATAAGAATCTGAGCTTCATAGCTCGATATCTCCGTCACGTCGTACATTCTGAAAATTTTCGATCATACTAAAAGAAAATCGATTATAATTCCAGTCATGCATTAATATTCGAAACTATTCATACATAAATCATCGAAACGAGAGGCACATGGTCAGGAAAGAAAACGAAAACAGACCAAAAATGTATCAATACTTATCAAAATGTATCAAATGATTTGTTGGTGTTTGTAAGTGCAAGTAAACAAGATTTCAAAAACAAAGATCTTTAAAATTTGTAAATTAATCGCTAACATCTGAAAATCCGGTTTTCGGAAGAAACCTTGAAATTAATTGAAAAATCTGAAATTTTCTCTTTAATCGTTGAAAGGGCATTAACCTTGTTATCAACTGGAAAATGCTGAGTTTTCAATTTGCTGGAAATGACGGCAACAGTGATGTAAGTACAAAAGTACTGTTAATTTTTAAAGACACACGATTTTATTATTTTTCTTAAACTATTTCTTTTTCAATTTTTTGGGGACTTTACGGAATTAATTATTAATGACTTCAGAATTTCAAGATTTCTCGCTGAAGTTTGAAATTCCTAAAAACTGCACCTGTTTGCGAGCAATTCTGTCTATCGTGCTCCCGCTTTCTTGTAAATAAATGTTTGTATAATTTTCAACTTCTCAGAAAAGACAAAATAATTCAATAGAACTCAAAAACATTATAAAATTGATAAGAAACGTGTCAAAAAATGATGAGAATAGTCTCTTTTGTTCTTGATTCCTTCATTTGTATCAGATAAATATCACACTGCTCTTTATCTCTGCGTAACATCAACTTTCTGGTCTTATCTTATCATTTTTAATACTTACATAGTTATTCGTTTTTTTTTATTTATCAGTTCTTGGCTCTTTTATTCAGGCATAAAGAAAAGCGATGGAAAAATGCAGGAAATCAAAAAATGAGAGATCAAAAATGCAATAATATGTACTAAAACTCGTAGATTTTTCAGACAGTCGTCTCATCCTGACTTGATTTGGCAAGATTATCATTCATGAAGAGGTTTAGACGAATTTCAGCATCGCGGGCATAAGAAGTGGTGCTGGAATTGTCACGCATGTCGTTTTCAATTATCGTTGATGAGCCAATGGATCGGTCGACCTGGATAGAAGGTTTTTTTTAGTTTGCGGAATTTTTAAAAATTTACAAATAATGTAATATGGAGGGTAGGACAATACATTAGAAAACTAAAATATTATACGACAAAAATATTTTCGACAATTTCCTAAGAAAACAAAAATATTAGATGACAATTTCATTAGCGACTAATTCATTGGAAAACCATTTCCTTAGAAAATCGCATTTGAGCGCGTTTGCTGGAGGGTAGGCCTTGTGTTTGTAGCGTTTCAAGACGCGAACGATATGTAAGGCGCATGCGCCTTGAAATGTCTGCGTCTCTCAACGTCACATGATAAGGGCAGTTGGTTGCCGGCCCTGATCGTTGTCTGCATGTGCAAAAATGTGTATTCCGCGACATTTCAAGGCGCATGCGCCCTAAATATCGTTCGCGTCTTGAAATGCTACAAACACAAGGCCTACCCTCCAGCAAACGCGCTCCAATGCGATTTTCTAAGGAAATGGTTTTCCAGTCGCTAATGAAAATGTCATCTAATATTTTTGTTTTCTTAGGAAATTGTCGAAAATATTTTTGTCGTATAATATTTTAGTTTTCTAATGTATTGTCCTACCCTCGTAATATGGAAGAGAAATACGAGCGGGGACTAGCTTCTCGTTTAGTGTGAAATCTAGGCCACCAGCTTGTAGTTCTTTTGGAATTCGTTGGGAGTTCAGTAGGTAACTCTTTAAAACCGTTTTTGTTGGTTTTAAATGTCTAGTTGCTACTAGAAAGTGACTAGCAGGAGCTAGTATATTATTTGTTTGTTTTGCATAAACATAAAAAGATTTGAATTTCGGTTTCCGGAAAAGGAAAATTATGAAACTTCAAAATTTTTCTTAAATTGTTACAAAAGTTATAAACTTCGATAACTATCTAAAGCCTTCCAGCTCGAAAAAGCAAGAATTATTGATTACTCACCTCATCCGGAATCACGTTCAGCAATCTTCGATTCAACAACGAATGTTGTGACAACGACGCAAAAGGTCGCCGCTGACCACTAACAGACCCTGTAGCAGACGATGAAACCGATACAATCGATTCGGGACGATCGAACACACTGGTCGCCGCCGGACCCGGAATTCCGCGGAATGATAGATTGGTTATGGACCTGGAAATGAAAAGGAATTTTAAATTTTCAACGGTTCTGCGAAATCGTGATAAAACCACTCACTTTTGCTTAGCAGCAAAGGTATTGATGGCAATTTCCGGCGGTGGAGGTGGTAGATCATCACCAGATGGATCGTAAGAATAATTTACAGATGGCTGCTTTTCTTCAACTTTATATGATCCAACACTCTCTTTCGATAGATCTATTCCAAACTCTCTTATATTCTTTGTTTGAGGTTTCGGCGGAATATTTGGTCTTGGTAATACTGAAGATGGTGGTGGAAGCATTGCAGTCTTTATGAACTTTTCCCGTTCTTCCTTCTCAATTGTGGTCCTTTCTCTGAATCTTACTCTATTCTGATCATCTTCATTATATGATGATGGACGTTTTGTTGTTATTGCCACGTCGTCAATGATCGTGGTTTTTGGTGGTATTTTTGCGGGGATTGATTGTGATGATCCATGCACAGGTGGCAAGGTTTTTTGGAGCATTGGAATATGCGATTGTTCGAGGTCTGTTGTGCTCATTGTGGAGTTTGAGAGTCGATTATTCGCATTCATTCGAACACTATTTGGTTGGAGGTATTCTTCTCCTGGTATGGTTTCATAAACTTCATCATATTGGTGATTGGGTCGGATTGGTGTTCGCGACCCCAAGAAGCTGGAAACCCCAATTGTTGAATCTGCATACTCATAAGTGTTCTGTACAATCTGTGGAGGCGAATGCTCAGGGAACAACTCCTTTCTCGACTGTGTTGGTGTCTTCAACGCAGATTTTAAAGGTTTTGTAGCAGAAGATGGTGGAACTGGACATGGGACAGCAGCTGGAGCAGTTCTAGACGTTTCCCTAGTTTGTTGAGTATTCAACGTGACATTTGATCCTCCGGTGAAATTTGTAAACTCTGTTATATTCGAAGTTGAGGAGAATAGATCGGGTCCATTGTTATTCTGACGCATTGATCGACGAGCGGCTTTCTTCTTTTGATTTTTTGAGAAATTTGGCACTGAAGCGGTACGTTTGAAGGTCTGAAAACAGGAAAAAGTTATTCTAAACGTTGAGAATATTTCTTTTTACATCACTCCGGTTCTTCACATTTTTCATGTATTGCTTCTCCCATGCTCGAAGAGCTGACGAGTCCACACGATATACGGCACTGAAGCTTCGTTTGAAATTTTGGCTGTTTGTTGATAAAAGCTCAGAACCGTCCTCGTTTTCGATTACCTAAAAATAATAATGAAGATTGAAAATTTGGGAGATTTTTTAGATTGAAATTTAAACAGTACAGTCTTTTAAAATTCAGAAAGTCATCTTTAACCTTTAAAACTGTTCTCTCCACCTTAAGTGGGACACTGTCTTTAAGAGACGAGACATAAAATTAATTCAAAACCCTAACCTCAATTTTCACCAATTTCGCTCGATTCTTACTAAACGAAATCGACGTAACACAACACCCCAAAATCGAACAAATCCAATGCATTAATGTACCAATTACATGACAATAGAATGCCCAGCCCATTACTTGTTCATAAATCTCGCCCTCTTCCTCCTCTTTTATAACTTTATTGTCTTGATAATTAGCCCAAATGTAGAAAACCAACGAGCCGAGAGTTGATAAAATGGCAGAGATTGTTATTAAAACGGTGCAGGCACAAATAAAAGTTCGATGGCAAAATGAGCAAATTCCTAAAAGAATTGAGCAAGCGGAGAAGAGAACGCCGACTCCGATGCCTACTAGAGCAGCGATTTTCCAGCCTAAAATGTGGAGTGATTGATTGCAGGAGTTTCCAGAAAAAGAACAATAAAACAAACCTAAGAATAAATGTTGATATGCATCATTTTGAATGCGGTTTTCGTCATGGTTATGATCATATAAATCTTCCGGATCAATATAATAATCAAATTTATAGACACATTGAAGTTCCGGGAGGTAAAACAAATCAAATGGTGATCCTTGCATGTCTCGCCTAAATTTGGAAAATTCATTAATTATTTCCAATATCCATCCATACCTATATAAAGTCTCATAATACTCCCTAGTTCTGCCATAATCAAAAGAATAGTCTCGTTTACAATCCAACCAGAGACCGTGATGATGTTCGGTTCTTCCGTTTTCCAAATTGGCGTATTGCCAAGATGGTGATATTAAAGAGAGCAAGCAGAATAGAAATGCAACAAGTGATAGGGCGAAAAATATCGAGAGCGCCGCTTTTCGGCCGCATTTCCCTGATCCATCATCGATCATGACATTTGGTGGCGGATCTGAAGAAAAAGCTATGGGTTTTCGGCAATTGAAATAATGAAAAATCTAATAATAGAATACAGAAAAGAGCATATGTGCCGAGTAGTGAGCTCATTAATTTTTAACTTGTTTACTTCACCATCATGAAGTTTTTTTTAAAAATAAATTTATTTAAATGAAAAAAAATATGAAAAAAATGAGAATAATAGGGTAAATATCATAAACTGGTTCATGTAGGAGTATAAATTAGTATCAATGAATACCTGACCTTTACGTAAAAATTAGTTTGGAAGTAATTCTGCTCAATTCCAAAGGATTTGAGCAGGAAAGAAGCAAAAAGAAAAAAAAATCGAACCATGGGAATCGAACCCCGATCTTGAGATTGATGCAAATTTTTTAACCACTTCACCATTTGGTGCAAATGGAAAAACTTTAAAATTTAAAAAAATTGCGAAATTTTTCAAAAAAAAAAAAACACTTTTGGTGTAAAAGCCACCATCTTCACCCAGTTTGGAATTGGGAAAATGGTGTGTATGCATTTTATGAATGTATTTTGGGAAATAAAGAAAGGAAATGAGAGGGCGACGGCGCCTCAAATGAACGTGTTCAGGGTCATTCAACGGCTGCTGCTGCTACTGCTATACCCATTCGATTGATTCGGAAAATTTTCAAATCGGATGGGAAAGCCAAGGAGAGAGAGAGAGAAATACACCGAAATAGGTGAAAGTCGGTCATTTGCATAAAAGGGAGAAGTTTTGAGGTGCCCCGGAGAGATACAATGGATGGCGGAGAGTGCAGATGGAACAGGTACATAACAACGGATGGAAATACACTTGACTCATTTCGACAAAAAGGAAATCGAAATGTAGGTGGGGTTTAATCGAAAGATATACAGAATTTATGTATTATCGACGAAATTTGTGGTAATTAGAGGAATTATTGGGTGTTTATGGATAGTTTTTCGAAGAGTTTTGAAGGGATGTGAACATGTGGAAAGCTCTATGAGAGGAACTTAAAGGAGGGCTTAGAGATAACAAATGTATCTTAAATGGAAATAGACTTCATTCTCATTCGAACTCTGTTTTTAAAATTTTCTAAAACCACCTAGAAGCCGAGAAAATGAGCTTTAAAACAATGGCCTAGAAAAAGTGTCCAACTGGGCGAACTTTTTCCTATCAGCTTTTTTCGTGTTTCGTTAATACATAATTATTTGATTTTGACGGTACGTCTTGTTGGACCCTTTTTCTTTGAAGAAGCACAATAAATAAAATAAAATGAACTTTATTTTTTCCGACGTTTCGGCTTGACTAAGCCATCCTCAGGGAACGGTCTAATTACCTACAAGAAAAACAATGTAATTTCGAGTTGAGAAATAGCAAGATTGCAAAAAAGAAAACATAAAATTTCTGAGAGATAAACGGTAAAATGCAAATGACTAGACGCGCTCAATTGTTTCTGAGTGAGAGATATATATATATATGACACTTTTTTGGGAGAAAGGGGTTTGTTTTGGGGTTTGATCATCGTCTATTTTTTCAATAGGCCGTTGAATTATGGATAATTATGGATAATTTTGGAAAGTGTTTAACACGACAGAAGTTGGATTTTTAATTTGGAAATAGTTAGATTCCCATGTTTGTTACCATGTCGGTCAATTCTTCCTTCGTGTTCAAAGTGGGGTTTTGAGACTTTATATAAATTCCTTCTAGGATTTTTCGATAGGTAGTGTTTCTTTCTATCTCAAGGACTTCAAGTTTTAGTTCCAAAGATTGGCCCTTGTGTTTTTGAATTGAATGTTTTGCCCAAGTTGAGTCCTTATATGATTTTGTGTTTGGTTTTTCCGCTGCTCTAGCATGTTCGTTGTATCTTTCGGCCAGGGGCCTACCAGATTCGCCTATATAGAATTCTCCACATTGACATGTAATTTTGTATATGACACCTTTTCTACCACATCCACCTTCTCCAATTTCCGGACATACCCGACAGTCTCTGCGTTCGCAGCGTACATCAAAAAGTCTGTTTTTGACTAGTATGTCTCGTAGTGATTTGTTTTTGAGCTCCACTACCGTAGCATCTAATCCCACACTGTTTAAGGTGGAGTTGATAAGAGAAGTGGCACTGTCAGATATGAACGGAATAGGAAGGATTGTTTTTATGCTATTTTCGTCTTTTTTAACAATTCCACGATATTTTGAATTTTGAGTTTGTTTTTTGAGTGAATTGGTGTATCCATTATTGTGGAGGATTGTTTTGGCTAAATCCAAGGAGTATTCTTTATATTGAGGAGAGGAGGTTATTTCCGCTGTCCGAAGTGTGTTTTTGACAGTATTCAATTTTTGTTTTTTAGGGTGGCAAGAGTCACTACGAACCAGTATGTTTTTACAACTTGGTTTTCTGTACCATCTTGATACGAAATTTTGTGTTCCAAATTTTATTTCAAAATTGAGGAAAGGTAGCCAACCGTCTTTGGGTTTTTCCCTTGTTAAACGAATGTGTTTGTTTTGGGAATTTAGACTTATGAAGACCTCATCCAAAATCTCGTTTGATTCAGCAATTACTATAAAATCGTCGATATACCTTTTGAAAAGGATGGTAGGGAATGCTTTGCTAGGGGATCCAACTTTATCCATATAGATAACAGCAAGCACCGGGGCCAAACGGCTGCCCATTGCTAGGCCTCTCTTTTGGACAAAGTAAGAGCTGTTGAATTGGAAGTAGTTGAATGCCAGGCAACTCTTGAGAAGTATTTTTAGGTGAGCAAGAGTGATTCCAAACCATTCTATTTCAGAATGGTGTTTTATCAGTTTGTTGATAACCGCCTCGTAGGCCGCTTCGTTGTCGATATTTGTATAAAGGGATTCGACATCAAAACTTTCGTAGAAGAGTTCTCTGTTCGATTCCACTTTACCCAAAACTCTGATTTGGGTAAAGTGGAATCGAACAGAGAACTCTTCTACGAAAGTTTTGATGTCGAATCCCTTTATACAAATATCGACAACGAAGCGGCCTACGAGGCGGTTATCAACAAACTGATAAAACACCATTCTGAAATAGAATGGTTTGGAATCACTCTTGCTCACCTAAAAATACTTCTCAAGAGTTGCCTGGCATTCAACTACTTCCAATTCAACAGCTCTTACTTTGTCCAAAAGAGAGGCCTAGCAATGGGCAGCCGTTTGGCCCCGGTGCTTGCTGTTATCTATATGGATAAAGTTGAATCCCCTAGCAAAGCATTCCCTACCATCCTTTTCAAAAGGTATATCGACGATTTTATAGTAATTGCTGAATCAAACGAGATTTTGGATGAGGTCTTCATAAGTCTAAATTCCCAAAACAAACACATTCGTTTAACAAGGGAAAAACCCAAAGACGGTTGGCTACCTTTCCTCAATTTTGAAATAAAATTTGGAACACAAAATTTCGTATCAAGATGGTACAGAAAACCAAGTTGTAAAAACATACTGGTTCGTAGTGACTCTTGCCACCCTAAAAAACAAAAATTGAATACTGTCAAAAACACACTTCGGACAGCGGAAATAACCTCCTCTCCTCAATATAAAGAATACTCCTTGGATTTAGCCAAAACAATCCTCCACAATAATGGATACACCAATTCACTCAAAAAACAAACTCAAAATTCAAAATATCGTGGAATTGTTAAAAAAGACGAAAATAGCATAAAAACAATCCTTCCTATTCCGTTCATATCTGACAGTGCCACTTCTCTTATCAACTCCACCTTAAACAGTGTGGGATTAGATGCTACGGTAGTGGAGCTCAAAAACAAATCACTACGAGACATACTAGTCAAAAACAGACTTTTTGATGTACGCTGCGAACGCAGAGACTGTCGGGTATGTCCGGAAATTGGAGAAGGTGGATGTGGTAGAAAAGGTGTCATATACAAAATTACATGTCAATGTGGAGAATTCTATATAGGCGAATCTGGTAGGCCCCTGGCCGAAAGATACAACGAACATGCTAGAGCAGCGGAAAAACCAAACACAAAATCATATAAGGACTCAACTTGGGCAAAACATTCAATTCAAAAACACAAGGGCCAATCTTTGGAACTAAAACTTGAAGTCCTTGAGATAGAAAGAAACACTACCTATCGAAAAATCCTAGAAGGAATTTATATAAAGTCTCAAAACCCCACTTTGAACACGAAGGAAGAATTGACCGACATGGTAACAAACATGGGAATCTAACTATTTCCAAATTAAAAATCCAACTTCTGTCGTGTTAAACACTTTCCAAAATTATCCATAATTATCCATAATTCAACGGCCTATTGAAAAAATAGACGATGATCAAACCCCAAAACAAACCCCTTTCTCCCAAAAAAGTGTCATATATATATATATCTCTCACTCAGAAACAATTGAGCGCGTCTAGTCATTTGCATTTTACCGTTTATCTCTCAGAAATTTTATGTTTTCTTTTTTGCAATCTTGCTATTTCTCAACTCGAAATTACATTGTTTTTCTTGTAGGTAATTAGACCGTTCCCTGAGGATGGCTTAGTCAAGCCGAAACGTCGGAAAAAATAAAGTTCATTTTATTTTATTTATTGTGCTTCTTCAAAGAAAAAGGGTCCAACAAGACGTACCGTCAAAATCAAATATTCAACTAACAATGCACAAAAACCTATTCGCCAAACCACTTCTATCAGCAATACATAATTATGCAGATTGTTCATATTAGTTTTTTTTTTTAATATTTTTTAATTTTAATTTAGGTTTTTTCATTTTTTTTTGGATTTTTCATGCCTGCGGACTAGTTTTCGCCGGTGACACTTTTTCTAGACCATTGTTTTGAGGCGCGTTCTCTCGACTTCTAGTTGGTTCTAGAAAATTTTAAAAACAGATTTGGGATGAGAATGAAGTCTATTTTCATCCCAGATGCATTTATTAGAGCCCTCTTTTAAAGAAAAGGTTCATTTTGAAGTTCAAAGAAAATAAAACAGTTTTCAAGTATTTTGTAATATTAATTTTATCTTGAAATTTTATTAGTCGAAATTACATGAAGAGATCAACTCACTAATTAATTTCTTATATTTACCGTTTGACATTTTGAAAAAAAAATTAGTTAAACTATCGATTCCTGCAAAAAAAGTTATAGAACAAAAAAAATAAGAAAAAAGTGACTGAAAAACAACAAATATCTAGTTTTTCTCTTCAAATTCTGCTAGAACATCAAAACACAAACAATTCGATGTTGATGACTCATCATCGTCATCCCATCAAACCTCGATGAAAAGTGAAATACATTAAAATGTGGAACAAATTATGCATATGCATCTGTCTCAAGAAGGTTATTTTGTCAATTAACTGAAAAGAAACATCACCGTAAAGATCTATTATACTCTTTTGGAGATTAGAATCAGATGAGAAAAATATGTATTTATTGATAGGTGTGACTATACTTGATTGGCAACAAAGTCATAGATATATTTCTTTTCACCTATTTAATTATAGGTATTTATTTATGCGGAGGAAATTGTATACATTGAAGGATTTAAGGAAAATTGTATTGTATCGGAAACTTTGTATTAAAGCTTTTGGAATCAACTGGAATTTATGTTTGGAAAGTTCTTAAAAAGAAATTAGATTTTTCAGGCATGATTTTCAAACCTTTCCCCTTTTTTTGGGATACTTTCACTTTATATTTAAGTACGAGACCCGACAAAATTTTAAGAACTACAAAACACTCTTAGTTATCATGACGTCAATTTATTTTAGTTATCATGACGAAGGAAAGGATAATTGCTTAAATTTCTCTGAGTGCACGTTTAAAGGGAGGCGGGTACCAAATGTCTAAGGGGTCTCGGGTGGAACACCGTAAGAAAGAGGGTGATACTCGGTCGGTTTGCAAAAATGGTTATTCCGCGTTGGTGTTGTTGAAAGAAACAACGTATAAACAACGATAAATTCTAAAATTATGTCAGCAAATAACATAGAAATAAATAGATGTGAAGCTGTTACCTTCACAATTTAAAAATTGAGATTAATGAAGTTAGAGAAAGTATTAGTCATTAAAAAAAACTAAACGTAATTCTAAAATTGTACGTTAAGAAGACCTAACATGTGTGCTAATGTGCAATAACTTTTCTCTTCGAGACCATTAAAGCTCAGATAACAATTGCGAGTTCCTGATATGAGCAGCTTTTCACATTTCTTTAGTCGAGATATAACACATAAAAATTATTTCAATAAGATCTTAAAAATTGCAAAAAGGTGACAAGAAATATAAAAACGCTATCATTTCGAACTAAGAAAATATTTAGACGATCAGTTCAGTCAAGCAGATGACAATAAAGAGGAGTCTCTACATTATGAAGGTCACAATCACTTGGTTTCAATGGGGAGATTATATGTATAAACATAGCCCACTTTTTCATTTTTTTCGACTCGATAAAAAACAGATGGACAACAGTCAACAAGGACACGCATTGGCCGTTTTTTTATGAAACAGAATTGACAAAAGAGATTCGCGTTGAATGGGTGCATTTTTAAACGTTTAATATTTTTAGTAACACCCATGATTAAATTATTTACAAAAAAAAATTCGGAAGTCCATAATACACTTCCCGCCAATAAAACTAAGGATGTCACCTTCACTTCCTTAAACGATATTTTGCCAGGGAAGGTCATAAAACCAATGATTTTTTTTGCGAATTACAATAATTAATAAATTATTCTGAGCGGATCAAAACATTAAACAGACACCTGATTAAAGAAAAGGTGACACTTTTTAAAAACAATAACTAAAATTTTAAAGTAGGGAAGGTAATCAAATTGTTAATAACAATTTTTGTGAAATCCGAAACTCTCTAGTAACTTTTCAGAATCTTCATGCGTCGCGGTCGGTTTCGACGTGAAGAGTTTAAGAAAAATTATGCGAATCGTGTCTCAAAACGTTAAGGAAAAAGTGGAAAGTTGATTTCTGTGTCTTAAATCCGAAATTGATCAATTTTGAACTATTTTTTCTTACAACGTTAAAGACAGCTATTCAGTTAATTTGACCACGATCTTATTTTCAAAAATTAGAGCGTTCTCTCATTAGTACAATGCAATTTATGCCAACTCACACTGATAAATACACCCCTCGTAGCAGCGGTCAAAAGTTGAAAAAATCAAAATTTGTATGCGCGCCGGATCGTGGATCGTGCAACGCGGTCGGAATTTTGAATGTCTCAACATAGTGGTATTGTTTTCTCGACCTCAGGGACCCCCATTTCAATTTCTATTTTTCGTTTTGGATTTGGATCCTATTAACTGAAACGCTGTCTTTAATAACAGAAAATACTGTTAAAAATTAAAATGATGCTTATCACATTAACTTGTTATTTTGATGTTCTCTACAATCTTCACAAGTACTAGGTTCAAAATTTTTAAAAACATGTTTTTTTCTCATTTAGACCTTTGGGGTTTATTTACTGACGTCAGAACAACCTATAAAATCGACCTTCAAAAATGTTCAGTAGTTCGAAAAAAATTCAAATTTCGTCCCAGTTTTTGACCCGACAATTGTTAATCTCTCAACCTCCCATGCATCCTTTCAGATACACATATACTTTTCACTTATCCTCCCAAAAAAAGCAAAGCGAAATTGTCGAGGAACCAGTTTTGAAAGTGGTGTGGAGGATCAGAAGAGGTGGCTTCTTCTGTCTCTTTTTTTTGGCTATGGCGCGTTTTTCCATACAAATCAATTCATATCTTATGTATATGTGTTTTCATCCTTGTTTTCTTCTCGGAGAAATTTTGTTTATTTAAAAAAAAATTTTCTTGTCGAAAAATTAAGAAAACTCGAGAGATTTTTTGTTGTAATTTCTTGAATGTAGATTTTTTTTAAATGGAAAATGTAACTTTTTAAAAAAAAAGGTTTCAATGAAAATATTATGTTTTTGTTCTTCGATTTCGACTAACTAACATAAATTCAAAATTTTGTCATTGAATTAAATTTTGACATTAATGTATGTAGCAAAGTTGATTTTTCGGAGAAGAACAAAACAAAAAGTGCATAAAATGTTTATTTCAGGCAATTATTAGTTTTAGGTCATTATTTCCAATTTTAGGGTTTCTAGGCCACATTAAGAAAAAATCCACGTAGAACAAAAAACAAATCTTGGTTTTAGATTTTTCACAGATAACTAGGTTTTCATAATCTTTTTCAAACTCGTTTTTGTCAGGTCGGCAGTATTTGGTGTTCTAGGCTATGTTCTAGGCTAAATATTTGGCCTCCTAACACTTCGCAGCAGTATTTATCCTTGTCCTGTGTCATTTTTGTTTTTAGCGAAGTTTGGTCATTGAGGATATTGTTATAAAAAAGTTTTGGAAAAACAAATCCAAGTGCATAAAATCATTACGGCTTTTATTTGAAATATGAAAATAGCTTTCACTAAATTTACCAAGATTTCACTTATTACTCGTTATCTTTACCTCATCATCCTATCTACAGGAAATTCAATTTCGAAGCTTGTTTCTCCTTTCCATGATTTCATCACTCTGTCGTTATCAAAAGCTATTATAGCTTCCTTATCCCTTGCGTAATTCTCTTTGTTGCAATTTCAATGTATTTTCCAGTTTAGTTTCAAAAAAGGAATAATTATGAAGAAGAAGCGTTGTGTTGAATGTCATACCCGGGATGTTTGCCATAGTCATGAGAAATATCGGCTGGTTACAAAGTAAGATTTTTTTAAATAAAAAGAATGTTATAAATTACATTTTTAGAGACAAATTACACAAAACTCTGTGGTTGAATGACTATGTTGTCAATCATTATAGGCCACCCAAGATGTCGAAGAAAATGTGTGCAAAAAGGTTGGAAATTTAAAAATATATATGATGAAGCTTTCACTAGGGAAGCCATTTGAAGTTTACTCAAACCATCGGTCGAAATGAGGTTTAAATTAACGGTGAGGATCAGAATTATGAGTTCTGAAAAAAATTATAGGGAAATACGAAGGTATGCCTGAGATGGGCGCATGTGACGTCACGTAAGCGTGTAGGGTGTGTGAAGGTTGTAGACTGAAGTTGACAAGCTTAACTGTAACTCGTGAACGACTTAACTAAATTTAAAGCTTTATAGCTCATTTTGAAGCCAATAAAATGTGGTATGTAACTATAATAAAAATTATTAAATATGGTAAGAAACTTAATAAAAAATCTTTTAAAAACTGAAATATCACAAAACTCGATGAAACTCACTTTTAGCGACTAAGAATTACTTCGAAACTATTTTTTTCTCATCATTTTTAATAATTTTTATTATAGTTACATGCCACTTTTTATTGGTTTCAAAATGAGCTATAAAGATTTAAATTTGGTTGAGTCATTCACGAGTTACAGTTATTCATGCTTGTCAACTTCAGTCTACAGCCTTCACACACCCTACACGCTTACGCGACGTCACATATCTCAGACATACCTTCGTATTTCCCTATAATTTTTTTCAGAACTCATAATTCTGAACTTCACCGTTCATTTAATCCTCATTTCGACTGATGGTTTGGGTAAACTTCAAATGACTTCCCTAGTCAGTGAGTCAGTGCTGCTCCGATGATAATTTTGAACGCATCATGACCGCGACGCATCAGAAAAATTGAGAAAAATTGCAGCGGATCTTAAAACACTAAAAATAATTTTTTTAGTGTCTTCCATATCAATAACGAAACCATCAATATTTGGAGTCACTTGCTCGGGTTCCTCTACTTCACCTATCAACAATACCATACCAACTATGAAGTACTCCCCTCCCTCGGTTCCCATAAATCCGACCATTTTGTATTCTCCATCTCAATCCTTGGTATGCAAGTCTGTATGCTTTTCTCCGCCGCTTATCACACATTTGGTTGCACATCACCAGATATGCGTCAAAAATGGCTGAAATTGGATATTTTTGGCATTTCTGCTGGACTTTTAGGCATGTATTTGAACGGGATTTATACCGCGTTTTTCTGTTTTGAGGTAAAGATTTGAATATTGAAAAAAAAAAGCAAAATGTTTAAATTTTAGGAATGTCTTAATTCTTACACCTACATTCTTTTATGCATTTTTCTCGTCACTGCATATGTTCCGACTCGTCAGGATTTTTTCGAAAGAAAGGTTGTTGGATCACGTGTTGGGCTTCTTCATTTAATTTATTGTGTTATAATCACTTTTGGCATTTGTCCAACAGTTCATTGGGTCATTTTACATGGTGGTTTTGAGAACAATCATGTTTGGGTAAAGAATCTTTTCGTTAAAATGCCGAAAACAAAAAAAAACATTTCAGAAATGGCTACCAAATATTGTAGTGCTTTATACATTGATAGCTACAGCTTTTATGTTTTATGTGTCAATGGTCCCGGAACGAATTTGGCCAGGTAAAAATATAAAACTCTTTATCAGAAAAAAAGAAAGGTGATCAACCTTGAAATTTCTTTATAAATCTTTAAAATTTCCTCTAAAGTGATCAATTAAAAAAACCAAAAAATGTGTAGCAAGAACATCGATTTTCTGTACAATAGGGATCAGTAATGAAGGGGTTACTTAAAGGAGGGCTTTACGGAGATAATGAATGCGTCTGGGATGGAAATAGACTTCACACTCATTCCAAATCTGTTTTTAAAATTTTCCAAAACCACCTAGAAGCCGAGAAAATGAGCTTCAGAACAATGGCCTAGAAAAAGGGGCCTCCGGCGAAAACTAGTCCGCAGGCATGAAAAATCCAAAAATTTTTTAAAAAACCTAAATTAAAATTAAAAATATAAAAAAAGGACTAATCTAAGCATTCTGCATAAAGCCGAGGAAATGAGCTTCAAAACAATGGCCTAGAAAAAGTTTCCACCTGGCCGAACTTTTTCCTATGAGCTTTTTTCGTGTTCCGTTAATATATACTTATGCAGAATACATATATTAGTCCTTTTTTAATGTTTTTTTCATTTACGTTTTTTTTTGGATTTTTATGTCCGCGGACTAGTTTTCGGCTTCAGAAAAAAATTTGACAAGAAAAAATCAGTAAACCATTCAGGGAAATTTGACGTCGTCGGCTGCTCCCATCAATGGTGGCACATGTTCATTCTGGGAGCTATGATATATTGGCAAAGATCTGGAAATGAGCTTCTCAGTGAATATCGTCACTCAACCGATAGCTGTCATCGAATTGTGTCGAATTTCACGATTTCTTGAATTTAACTTCGCCCAAAAATTAAATTGTTACTTGTTGATCTCAGGAATTGTTGTAGACTTTTTTTGTTAGTGCTTTAAGTGTTTTTTTTTTAAATAAAATAATTCATTCATTTTATTCTGAATGCAAAATGTTGTGAAATACCAGTGGAATGAGAGAAGTATGCCACCGAAATTTAGAATTAAGACGAAAAAGAAAATCAGAGAAAAAATGTAACAAACACGTAATGTCGTAAGGGAATCGAACACATAATTATGATGAAAACTAGAAAAATATTATCTCAAATTAAAACTATTTTATAGACGATTAAGATGAGAGCCAGCCGCCAGGAAGGGTGGTACCTGTAATAAGGAGTTAAGTTTCGTCCAGTTATTTTTTTGTTTCATTTTTTCTTTCTGTTGTGATCCAATCTTTCTAGACAGGAAATTTGGTTTTAAGAAAAAAGCAGACAAAAACAAAAGAAATCCTAATTTCCGCATTATTTAGTGTTACTTTTTGGAAATGGTGTTTGAACAATTGAAAATGTTAAGAATATTCTAAATTGGTAATTTTCAAATGGCTTAGAAAAGCAAATGGGACTAGAGATCCAAGTCCGGTCATCTAGCCAAATTTTTTCATAAAAACACGGTGGCCTAAGGTGAACCGACTATAAATAAGAAAATTCAGTACGACAGTTAAAAATTGAACGCAGAAAAGTGGGCGTTTTTTGGGCGTGGCATTTTTGCAATTGTGCGGCACGGTTACACAAAAAGCGTTATATTCAGCTATTCAGGGACGCAATTTTGTAATTCGGAGTGAAAAAAATTGGATTAGACCATACTTTATATGTTTAATGCAAAAAATTCATGTTTTCATGCGTTATAGGCGTTGAAATGGCATTTGTAAAAAAATCGAATTTTTGTGTGCAATTTGTCGTAACGGTGTACACACACAAAGCGTTGTTCGTGATGACAGTTCACTTTAGCCCACCGCGCATGTACTTAAAGGAGGAGTGTACGCAAATTGTAAATTTTTCTCAATCGATTTAAAATTCAATTTCATATACCGAAAAAATAGCAAAACGCTAGAAATGCAAAAAAAGGACATCGGAGGGATCAAACTTTGCGCTCGGTTGCGCTCAGAAGATCGACTACAAGTGACCCTTTTTCGTATTTGTAGCTTTTTGCTATTTTTTTTTCACTATTGTTTCGGTATATGAAATTTAATTTCAAATCGATTGAAAAACGTTTACAAAATGGGTATAGTCCTCCTTTAAATAACTGAAAATTAAATTGTTTTTCAATTTTAAAAAGTTTAAAACGTTTGTAGTTTGATCTAGAGATATGATAAATGTAAATAACATTCGTGGATTTTAACGTGTAAGTCAGTATAAAAGGAAGGAAAATTCAGTTTTTTGTTACTTTGCGTATCCATCGCGAAAGATGGTTAAACCAAATCCGCCGCCCAAAGAAGACACATGGGCTTTCCAGCCCATTGGATCGCCTTTCCCACCAAGTCCTGTTAAGGTAAACGTTCACTAGTGAATAATAATGAAACTAAAGAACCGATGATTTTACAGTGTATGGGAGAAAACAACATGTATGTTGCCTTGTGGTACAAACATGGAAAACCAATTCACGGAAGAGCTTGGAACAATGGAGGAGTTGTCGAATGCTCATTCCCATACAAAACAGCTGAATTAAGAACGAAGGAACAACTTGAAGGACAAATCCAAGTGTTGCAATATGTTGGAGACCACAACAATCAAGGCTTCTGGTATGAATGGATCAAGTACAAGGATCGTATTGAGAAGATCGACGACAAGCATCAATTGCTGCGTTGCGGAGATTCGTTCCCGATCTTCTGGAAAAGAAAGGAAGGAAACTTGCTCGGATTCGTTGATAACAAGACCGAAATTGCATTGTTCTCTTTTGAAGGAAAAGTCTATGAAAAGAAGGGGGGAGAGTTGAGCGATATGTTTATTATCGTGAGAAATTGCATCGGAGGACCACCATCTTGTGAATGTGACAACTGTCCGAAACCACCGCCACCACCACCAGTCCCACCACCGGGCCCACCACCACCAAGAGTCATGCACGACGAATGGATCGATATCCGCGAGGGAGATCCGTTCCCGACAAGAAAGTTGATCAAGGCATTGGACAAGAATTTGGACACTTTGGCTGGAGTCAATGCGGAACAATATGTTGCGCTTTGGTACATGCAGGGTGAACCAGTTATGGGACGTGTTTGGAATGAAAACGGAAAGGTAAATTTGTGAAAATTTGTGGTTTTCAGAATAATTCAAATATTTCAGGTCGCTGCCAACTTCTCTTGGTTCAACAATGAATACTGCAAGAATGTTGGTTCGATTCAATTGCTTGTGCGTCTTGGTGAACATGTGGTTGGTTATCAATATGGATGGATTCCATTCCCAGAAGCTGCCAAGTTCGATGACAAGAAGGAATGGAAGCCGGTTCATGTCAATAACCATAAGGGAGACATCTCTGTCGGAGTTGTCAACTTGCCGGGTGGAAAACAAATTTTGGCCAAGGTTGATGTTCGCAACGAGTCTTACGGATATGGTTATCAAGGAAAGGAACATAGCGCTCGTGGCCCATCATGTGCTTCGTCGACTATTGTTCTCTGTCGCAAGGCTTTGCCAGGATATGTTTTGGATGGATAAATTATTTTCCAATGAAATAATAAAATATTGTACATGGAAATTTTGTTAATTTTTTTGTTAAAGGCAGCGTTAACACTATCTGCGCAAAAAAATTCAAATAGCTCAGTTTCGCGCCAAATCCAACAACCTTGCATGATCTGGCGCGCATTCAAATTTACATTTTTGCAAGTTTGGTCCGCTGCTGCTATTACGCGTATTTATCGGTATAATTTTGCATAAATTGCATTGTACTAATGAGAGGTTTAAAAAAAAGGATAAAGGATGGATAAATTGCGCAGAACGCCCTATTTGTTGAAACTAAAAGGATAAAATTAACTGAACCACTGTCTTTAATGTAGCTGGGCTTAAACCCGAAGGTAATTTCAAAATTGAAGTTTCAGTTTTCAAAAAATTTTCACATTTTTGTTGAATTTTCAACTTCCAATCTGCACTTCCCTACATTACTCACATTTCCGAGAGTCTCGATCAATCTGACCGCTTTACTAGCCACATCACCATTTGAATGACTCATCAGATTCCTCGTCTGTGCTTCAAGTTCCTCTCGTCCCTTGGGGCCATAAAGGGAGAAATAAAGTGTATGTGATGGGTTGTGAAATGGATCCTAAACATTTCAATTATCTCCTAGATTTGGTTGTAACCAACTCTATAATTACCAAATTATGCGGGGCTATTCTCTCGTAGGTTAGATGAAGTGCATCGACAGCTGAAGTGGTGCAAAGAATCCAAGTAATTGCCCTAAGAAGTACTTCCTCTCGATCCGTGTCCAAGATTCTGAGTAGACCCGACACAGCCTGAAAACCTTGTTCATATTGAAAATAAATATTTGGTTACCTTATTCCCTAAAATATATGGCACCATATCCGGACAACATGATAAATTGACCAACAATCGGAGAGCATTGAGATTCACTTCCCCGCGAACCCATAGACGATTGAGGCAGTGTGGAATGACGGAGACAAACTTTTGAATCTGGAAACAACAATGTGAATATGCTAATTTTTTTCTTCAAGTCTTTGTCGGCTTTTATAGGTCTCAAGGGGGTGCTCAATCTTCGGCTGCTGGTTTATATTGTGTGAAAATTGATTTTTATGGTGAATTTAATATGTATGAAAATTTTTTAAAATTTATTTGAAAAAATTTACTTTTTAAAACAAAACTTGTTTTATGTATTATTTTTAATATTCTTGGGAAAAATAACGTTTTCAAAAATACACGTGAAGTGCTCAAAATCATAAAAATGCGGGACGTTCCGAAATCTCTTACCTGCTCCTTCTTAATATTAATTGACAAATTAGTCAACGCCTGCATGGCAACAACAACTTCCATCTCATCAGCCGATGCCAATCTTTGAACAATTTGTGTCAGGGCTCCCTTCATCACTTCTTGATTTTCCTTAGCTACTGCCATATTTGCAATACACTGCAACAAAATCACTCTCGTCGAACGGGGCCAATGCTTCGATTCCGGCAACATTTCAACAATACGGTTTGTTAATCGACACTCGCGCATTAGAATCTGATTTGCTGGAAATGCGGTGGCGTTTGAGAGTACTGTAAGAAGTGGGAGAAGCAGTTCGGCCGTCGGGTCCATGCATTGTAGGGCGGATAAGATCTGCAATACATGAATATAGATTGAAAAAGTTTGATAAGTTTTTTTCAAGTATTTTGTTAATATTCCTGGTCTTACGTCAAATGGAGTATTATTGTTCCAGTAGAATTTTATACTTTTTGACACTTTCATGCATTTATTATCTGTTTTTGGGAATTTATTGTTTGATGAATTGTTCATCAGACTTTCTTTTGTTTTTCATTTAAAAAAGGACATCGTAAGAATAGAAATTTTGAACTAATAATAAAGTGCACTTTTTATCCGAAAACGGAGTATTTTTTGAAGTTTCGTGCATTTTTTGGTATTGTGTTTCCCAGATTTGATATTTTTAAAATATCGTCGGATTCTGAATAAATCTTATTCCATAAATAGTTTGCGAAATCACTTGACCAGTTCAAATTACTGAAAAGTTGACCTCATGAAGGCGTTCTGATTCAGCTTCAGCAGTTTCGAAGCTTTTTTTAGGTTTAAAGGAGGGCTTTACGGAGATAATAAATGTACCTTAAATGAAAATAGACTTTATTCTCATTCCAAACCTGTTTTTAAAATTTTCTAACACCACCTAGAAGCCGAGAAAACGCGCCTCAAAACAATGGCCTAGAAAAAGGGGCCACCGGCGAAAACTAGTCCACAAACACGAAAAATCCAAAAAACATTAATTTTTATTTTAAAAAACTTAAAAAAGGACTAATATAAGCATTCTGCATAACTATCTAATAACGAAACACGAAAAAAAGCTCATAGGAAAAAGTTCGGCCATGTGGAAACTTTTTCTAGGCCATTGTTTGAAGCTCATTTTCTCGGCTTCTAGGTGGTTGTAGAAAATTTTAAAAACAGATTTGGACTGAGAATAAAGTCTATTTTCATTTAAGGTACATTTATTATCTCCGTAAAGTCATCCTTTAATGTTTTGTCTCGAACCTAGACAAGAATACCCACTCCAACTTCAATTGTTTTCTATTTAAAAAAAAACGAACTTGTTTCGCATCAAACTCTGTCAACAACTTTTGATGATGATAAAGCCGATCAATGAGTGCTCGCAACCTTGGTGATCCGACCAATTCTGCAGCAGGGTTCACTGTTATCCTCCACTCGTGATTCGTTTCGTCCGGGTCTTTCTGTGGAACCGCCTGCAAGTAAAACAAATACATTTTTCATTTCAATTTCGTTGTCGAGATGAGGGGGGCTCATTTCCTTGTTTGGATTGATGACAGAACGAAAATGAGATTTTTTTGCAGAGAACTAAAAAGATGAAGCTCGTCAAGAACTTTTAAATTAACTACATTGAGAATTTTTTGATTTAAAGACATTGTGTCAGTTGATAGGACGAAATTGTTAAATTTAGGGTCGACGACATTCATAACTGGAATATTGTCTTTAAGGAGTTTTTTCCCTGTGTTTTTTTGGATTCACATAAAAATTTCATGAATATATAAAAATAAAAATAATACGATTATTCTGAAAATGTTTTTGCGCAAAAACCATCCAAAAAATTAAAAATGTTTGTCGGAAAAGGTACAAATTTTTAGTTTTGATTTAAATTAATAAAAATCTCACCTGAAATCGTCCAAGTCTCGGGCTGGCAATCTCAACAACAAAGCCCGAATTTTGTTGGCCCATTGCTTTTTTGAAAGCTCTGCGAAAAAAAAACTTGCAAGGGGGGTTCGTTCGGAACAAGAATAAAAAAGAAGGAAAAATGAAAGAAAAAAGATGAAAGTGTTGAAAAGAAGCAAGTTGAATGTGAATGTGAATCTATGTATGTGTTTGCCGGGGGTCTCGAGACTCGCCTCTAGAAAATAAATTCTGAATTCAGCATCGAAGAAAATGATGAAGAAAAGTGAGGAAAGCAAGGCTTCAGAGGAAATAGACGTAGAACGCAGAGAGCTCACTTCTAAAAGGGGGTATAGAAACTAAAATCGATGAGTTGAAGGCAGAGAGGAAATAGACAGGAAAGGGGTTGTATTTTTTGGTTTGCTACACACATATTATAGATATATACATAAAAAATACCAGGCAAAACACGGCGGCCATTTTTTAATATATTTATTTATGTGTTAAGATGAAAGAATTTATTTTTTTGTGACGAGGAAGGGTGTTAATAGTTTTTTAGATGATAATATGGATCGTGAAGAAACTGGGAAACAGTTAGTGTACGTTCATCGGGAGCTTCCGGAAAAAATAGAAATTTCCTATTTTCGAATTTTTCTGCTAACCAAATTTTTCATTGGAGTTGTTTTTTGAGGCTTTCTACGTTTTCCGAATGAAGTAAACATTCTCTTCGAATCTTCTTCGCAAAATTGTATTTGAAAAAAAAATATTAGATTCAATTTTAAATTCAACGAAAACCAGAAACGATGAGTTCCGCGGAAAAAAGGGCGTCTGGGGGCGCGGTATTTTTGCAATTATGAGGCACAATCGTTATATTCACTTATTTTTATGAACAAACTTTTCAATTTCGAGATTTTAAAAATTTAATTAAGTCGTATTATATGTTTTTATTTTTTTAAACAAGTTTACATATTCAGTTCATGAATTCAATTAAACAATTAAAAATCAAATGATTTATTCGATTGTACACACAGTTTGAATGGAAATGAAAGATTTGGCAAGAAGAATCGTTGAATCATTCGATTGCCTATTGATTGTTGGTCAAAGATTGTGCAGATGGAGCTGGAACTGGTGCAGCACCGGATGGTTTTCCTTTGTTAGATCCCCATGCATAATATGATGGATAAGCAGCAGCAGCATATCCATAAGCATATGGTGAATAAACTGCATCATAACCTGCAGCATAGGCTGTTGGATAGTATGCAGCAGCTCCTGGATAGACCACTTGACATTCAGATACACTGAATACAGCGATGAGGGAAACAATGGCGAGCATACTGTAATTTATATTTTAATTTATAAATTAAACTTTAATAGAACAACTTACATCTTAGCGAACATTTTCAAGATGAATCGAATGATACTTTACTTCAAAAATTCCCGCATTTTATACCAACTTGCACCAATTTGTTTGTTCTTGTCGGCGTTCATCATGCAAATACTTATTTGCTCTTCATTTTTTGTTCTAATTAAAAAAAAAGAATTGACTGTTAATAACCGTGTTAATGCTTTGGGTTCAAGTTGTTCTATTACAATTTCAAACCATTTTGATGCCTGACTTTGCTAATTCTTATTTGCTCATTTTCTGCTCTCATTTTATTCGGAAATTGGAAACATTGATCTTCTAGATTAGTGCACAAAAATAAGTATTTGATACGAGCAATATTACATTCCAAATATTTACAGTTTTCTACATGATGTTCTAGTTATTCTAACCATTCTAAACATTTCGTGGAACTTACTCAAATAAACCTTACACACAACTTGTATTCATTATTGTTTCAAGTATCAATTTACAATATCAACATTTACAAAAAAGGTAACTGTGAACAATATCGAGCAAATAATTCCTCCACTCAAATAAACTCCGTCATAAATTTAGCACAAGAAACTCGTTTTCCTTCTATTAAAAAAACCAAAAAGTGGGAAGTGAGCAAGCAAAAGAAGTGGTATAAAACGCGGGAATTTTTTGAAGTAAAATATCATTCGATTCATCTTGAAAATGTTCGCTAAGATGTAAGTTGTTCTATTAAAATTTTAATAATTATAAATTAATATTTCTTACAGTATGCTCGCCATTGTTTCCCTCATCGCTGTATTCAGTGTATCTGAATGTCAAGTGATCTATCCAGGAGCTGCTGCATACTATCCAACAGCCTATGCTGCAGGTTATGATGCAGTTTATTCACCATATGCTTATGGATATGCTGCTGCTGCTTATCCATCATATTATGCATGGGGATCTAACAAAGGAAAACCATCCGGTGCTGCACCAGTTCCAGCTCCATCTGCACAATCTTTGACCAACAATCAATAGGCAATCGAATGATTCAACGATTCTTCTTGCCAAATCTTTCATTTTCATTCAAACTGTGTGTACAATTGAATAAATCATTTCCTTTTTAATTTTTTAATTCACAAACTGAATATGTAAACTTGTCGAATATACAAAAAAAGAGATTTGTTTTTTTTTAAATCAAAAGCTCAAATAACGTTATTACCTTGAAGTCGGGATTAATACTTAGAAAATGCTGGAGAAATATCTCGTGTTAGAATTGTTTTTTTTAGATTTCAAAATTGAAAATTTAATAAAAATAATAAATAGCACAATTTTATTTCTAAAGATAAAAATAGAAATTAAAGAATTATTTTGTTACCTTAAATATTCTAGAACGAAAGGTCTGAAGTCCTAATAAAAAGTTGACATTTCAGTCAAAAATAATAGTAGAACGTTTGGGAGCAAGTTGCAAAGTGATTGACAGTTATTGATGAGCGTATTTCTGATTATAAATTCTTATTTATCTAGACCCACTTAAAAGGTCATTACAAAATACTAGTGTCAAAACTCGGTTTTTCTAAATAAGAGTCATATCCCGCTTTTTTCTTTTGTTTTCGTTTTTGTTTTCTTCCAATTAAATTCTAGATATTTTCCAATATTCTGAATTTTTTAAATACATTGTCAGAAAACATTATTTATTCAGGTGTTAGCCTAGTCCTTGATGATGACACAGTTTGTCAAAACGTTGTACATATTCTTGGAGAATAAAAAATTTATTCTACTTAATCGAATCGGTACACATAAACGATATTGCTCAATCAAAACAATTTCTGATAAATACTCGTGGAATAATTGAAGTTTATTGAAATCGATTTACAATAGGAAGACTTAAAGACAGCTGTTCAGTTAATTTGACCCTACCCGATCTTAGTTTCAAAAATTAGAGCGTTATCTCATTAGTACAGTGCAATTTATGAGAAATCACACCGATAAATACACGCGTCATAGCAGCGATACAAAGTTGAAAATATCAAAATTTGAATGTGCGCGTGTCCGTGCGACGCTGTCGGAATTCGAAATTTATTTGAATGTGGCTACATATTGGTATTGTTCTTTGGACCACCGGTTTTTGTATTTTTGCATCGAAAATATGAAGGATTGGAATATAATATTGTGATAACAAACTTGAGATTTCCTGTATTTTTGAAAAAAATTACACAATAAATTTTTAAAATCCTATTAGATTCACTCATCTAGGTGTCAAATTTCACAAATATTAAAATAATACCAATACCACAAAATTAGCACACTAAACCGGTTTTACTACGACAAATATTACAAAAAAAACTAAAAAGTGGGAAGTGAGCAAGCAAAGAAATTGGTATAAAACGCGGCAACTTTTGAAGTAAAATATCATTCGATTCATCTTGAAAATGTTCGCTAAGATGTAAGTTGTTCTATTAAAATTTCAATTATTAATTAATATTTCTTACAGTATGCTCGCCATTGTTTCCCTCATCGCTGTATTCAGTGTATCTGAATGTCAAGTGGTCTATCCAGGAGCTGCTGCATACTATCCAACAGCCTATGCTGCAGGTTATGATGCAGTTTATTCACCATATGCTTATGGATATGCTGCTGCTGCTTATCCATCATATTATGCATGGGGATCTAACAAAGGAAAACCATCCGGTGCTGCACCAGTTCCAGCTCCATCTGCACAATCTTTGACCAACAATCAATAGGCAATCGAATGATTCAACGATTCTTCTTGCCAAATCTTTCATTTCCATTCAAACTGTGTGTACAATTGAATAAATCATTTGCCTTTTAATTTTTTAATTGAATTCATGAACAAATTATTAAAGTTTGAGATAGAAGATGAAGTGATAAAAATTTCGATAAGAAAATAAATCAACAAACACGAAAAGCAACAAGTAGAACAATGAAAAATTCATAATATTTAGCCGAGCTATTAACTTTATCCATTTCGAACTCCAAATAAACTCCGGCCGTGTTTTCCCCATTAGTATGATATTCAACAGAATATGTATTACCTTGTGCAGTTATAACTTTTGGGATATTGTTGCTATCTTGAGAAAATCTAGAAAAATAAGCATTAATCTCCGAACATTTTAAATTTATTACGTTTGATTATAGACTGCATTCTGTCCGCGGAGAATTGAAACCTGCAAGCTTGCATTTCCAGTCAACCCGGTTTTCATAACAGTGGTTGTGAAGTTGTATTGGTCGTCTGAAAATTGAATAATTTCCTAATAACTTGGAAAAAGTTAGTACTTCCTGTGAAACGTTCGGAAACGTTTTGATCCGAAGAATTAGTTGCGAAATGTTTCGATGTAATGAATCCTTTTCTTCCATTGTAAGGTACCTCCCAATTAGCTGCAAAAATGTGTTTTAAAGAGTCTCAAATATAAGTTAATTCGGTAAATGATTTTTACACCTTACCGTTATTGCTGGCCAACGCTATTTGAATACTAGCAGAGGATGAATCCAATGTGAAAGTAGTAACGAGATTTCCAAATTTTTGAGGTAAGCTTTGCGTGCTTTCGGAGCTGAAAATCCCTTTGTTCGAAACAAGAACGTTTTATAACTTACTTGTAAGTTCCAACAACATGCGAATCTATAAGAGCACCGTAATATGCTTTAATTGTGGAACCTTTTGGAATATCGATTTTTTGCAAATAATTTTCAGAATGTATTGAAACAGCTGCAGAAGGGCCATTTTGAGCATTTAGAGAAACTGTGCAAACTGTAGCCATTACGCAGTATATTCCTTTGTATTCTACGTATTGTTTTGTGTCTGAAATTTTACGTTTTATATGTGATTTGCTAAGTTTACTGACTGAAATAGTCTTGAAGAATAAATGGGTCTCCGAGATTAGCTCCGGAAATGAAAACTTGATATAATGTCAGTTGATTTCCAGATGAAACAAGTTGTACTCCAGATAAAGCAACATCGTATAAACTTAACACATATAATTAACATGATAAGTTACAAGGGGAGTTTCAAACCTTCCTAAGTAGGTCGAATTCCAAGTAGGACCATCGAAAATCATACAAGATCTTAGAAACGGTAAAAAGTCGAACATTGAAGGAGGCAATGCAACCAGGGATACTTTGGTATCAGCAGTGATAACAGTAGCATTTCCAAGATTACCAGAAGTCAGAACAACAGGTTCACCGTTTGCTTTTACATTGTAAGCTTGTGGAATAAAATCAGGTACTGAAAAATTTTTTTATTGCAGTGTTATTCCACCAAATTTTCACTTTTCGCCCAAGAAATTCTAAATAAAAGTGTCCCTTCGACAGTGGATTTCAATTGCACAGAAAATCCAGGGTTAAGAAAGAAATACGGCTCTGAATCGGCGTTAAGAACTCTGTAAATATTTGAAAATAAAATGAATGTGAAATATTTCTTACGGCGAAGCTTTTTGAATTGAATCGGTGATAATCAACTGATTACCAGATGGAGTTTTAGCGGTAATCGCTAAATATGCAGAATAGCCAGGTTTTACAATAATCTGAAATTGTTTTGGTTAGGACTGTAGATCGAAGCTAAATTCTAGAGTTTTTAAATAATATTAGATTTCGCTGAAAATTACAAAAAACGTAAAACTTCGAAAAAAATGTCGAAACCAATTATGAGAGCTTTTTAACCAGCGAGATTGTAAATGGCTCAAATGTCAAGCCAAATTTAGGGAAGTTTTTAAAAATATTCTCAAAAAATAATCGGTTAACGAAAATTAACAATAATTTCCAAACATGGAGACCAGTAACCTAGAAATCCAAATAAGTGAAAACTAGACCACATATCTAATTTTAATCGTCTGTCGCATTTTCGACATTTTGATATTTTTATTTCGGAATTTCCAAATCCTAGTTTAGTAAGTTCATCAAAATAATTCAAACCTTCCAACCGCAAGATTGACCTGCATCATAAGTTTGAGCATCTGTTGTATTAAACGGGTAATAAACTGTCTCATTCAATAAATCGGGTTGTTGAATTGTTTGATTTGATTCACATTCTGAGAAACAACAAAATGTTATATTCTCAAATATTCACTCACTAAATGCGGCAGATTTGGATAGCAAAAAACTCGAAAAAAATATTAAAAATAGGTTGAGCATTTTTGAGTCGAAAATGCTTATCAAAAAAAATGAAACAAAAACTTACTTATATTTTATTATATTTTATGCGATGATTCATAAAAAGATAAGATTATTGATTTTGCAACCCACAGCAATGCCTGAAAGTGCTATAAAAGTTTTTTTCGAAGTTATCGTTCAATGAACATTTGTTTATAGAGCAAAAGATCAAATATGGTCTTTTGTAAAACAAATATCATCATCGGACACAAAGATGCCAACCTATAAAACAGAAAATTCAAAAAAAAATTCTTAAAGGAGAGCTTTACTGAGATAATAAATGTACCTTAAATGAAAATAGACTTCATTCTCATTCCAAATCTGTTTTTAAAATTTTCTAAAACCACCTTGAAGCAGAGAAAACACGCCTCGAAACAATGGCCTGGAAAACAATGGCCTAGAAAACAATGGTCTAGAAAAGGTTTCCACCTGGCAGAATTTTTTCCTATGAGCTTTTTTCGTGTTTCGTTAATAAATAGATATGCAGAATGCTTATATTTGTCCTTTTTTTCATTTTTTTTGGATTCTTCATGCCTGCTGACTAGTTTTCGCCCGTGGCACCTTTTTCTAGACCATCGTTTTGAGGCGAGTTTTCTCGGCTTCTAGGTGGTTTTAGAAAATTTTACAAACAGATTTGGAATGGGGATGAAGTCTATTTTCATCCCAGATGAATTCATTAGCTCCGTAAAGCCCTCCTTTGAGGTAAAAAAAAAGAAGTACAACATAATCGACAAAATTCAGAAAAAATGGACTGCAATTTCAGAGGCACATACTTCCCAACGGTTAGTTCATCGGCTTCACAAAGTTTCCGCTGAGAACCACTGGCTGGAAAAAGACATAATAAACAAGAAATAGAAAAAAATTAAATTTAGATAATCGCAGAAGTTTTTACGTTCGAGGGACTAACTTCCCAAAGTCCCAAAATTTCCCCAAAGTTAGTCCCCCCTGAAAATTGCAACTTGCATTTTTTGTAACTTGCTCAATTAAAAAAATTTTTTTGTTGTAATAGTGGGTTGGTATGGTCAAAAAGAGTCGATTTGATAAGAAATCACGGATAGTTAAGAAAATCTTTAATAGTCGATGTCTGAGATTCTCGACATCAGGCCTATTGGCTATGGCACACTTGCACAAAGCTAGGATCTTGCTATTTTGTATGGAGGGTTCCTAGGTCCCTCTTAGAAAAAAAAATACATAATTTATTTGGCCACGCCCCCTTTGACCTAGTGAAATAAATCCGGGTGGTCCCAAAATCGAAATTTTCAGTTTTAAAGATAAAGTCAAAATCTCTTCGGAAATGGATTACCCGCACATTTTTGAGTATTTTTCATGTTGACACCTAATTTCCAGCTCGTCGACATCATGTCGAAAATTTGGACCACTTTTTGAGAAAAATCATTCACGTTTGTGCAAGTGTGCCACAGTATGTTCGACTTTCTGAGACATTGACTCTTAAATATCTGTTTTTTTTTGAAGTCCCCGTTATGTTCTAAAATTCTTGAAATTTTGAATGTTCATAACTGGGCCCAAACTGCGAAGTTATAAATATAAATTTGGGAATAAGATGAAAAAATAAAAAAAAAGATATATTTTTCAAATTGCACTCTGAAATCCCTGAAATTCTTGGGAAATCCAGAAATATTTTGGACGGCAGAAACGGATGTAAAAAAGAAATTTTTTTTTTTTTTTACAACTTAAAACTAAACATAAATATATATAGACGAAGTAAAAACTAAGCCGATCAAACATTAAAAACATTAAATTAAAATAAATACATGAATATTATGTTTGATTTTTTTTCATGTTCCTGTTTATCGAAACCATTTCGTTGAAGTTTGATCGTTTCAACAATATTCTTATCATCTCATTTTAAGCCGGAAATGACATTTAAAAATCTGAAAGAAAAAGACGTGAAACGCATGAAATATTTCCACGTTTCCCACCACTCTAGACTCTTGTCTATCTGTCACACTTCAAAAACATCTGTTCACAAAAAAATTTGTTTTTTCGTCATTTTTCATTCATTTTCGCCCAGTTTTTTGCGTTTTTTTTTGTGCCGTCGTCTCAAGTGCACATGACAACTTTATTTTATGTCATTTTTCGTCGCCATATTATTTTCACACATGTTTTTTTTTAATGTTCGAACCATAAATTTCGACCCTTCTAGACATCGACAAAAATGACAAGCCTTCTTTTGACTCGTTTTGTATTTTGTAGCCTTCGCAACAGCAACGTTTGTTCAAGGGTGATGGTGACAAACACTTTACGGAGGTTTGTGTGTTTTTAAGAAATGTTTAAGATGTAAATGAGAAAAAAGTAAACAAAAAATTGAAAATATTTAGAAAAATTAAATTATTTGTAGTTTTCAAGTTTTAAAGGAAGTCCGTACGGAGATAATAAATGCACTTTAAATGAAAATAGACTTTATTCTCATTCCAAATCTGTTTTAAAAATTTTCTAAAACCACCTAAAAGCCGAGAAAACAAGCTTCAAAACAATGACCTAGAAAAAGGGGCCACCTGGCCGAACTTTTTCCTGTGAGATTTTTTTCGTGTTTCGTTAATAAATAGCAATACAGAATGCTTATATTAGTATTTTTCATTTATGATTTTTCATTTTAAGTTATATTTTTTAAATTTTTTTGGGATTTTTCATGCCTGCGGACTAGTTTTCGCCGGTGGCCCCTTATTCTAGGCCATTGTTTTGAGGAGCGTTTTCTCGCCCTCTAGGTGGTTTTAGAACATTTTAAAAACCGATTTGGAATGAGTATTAAGTCTATTTTTATCTCAGATGCATTCACTAGCTCCGTACAGCCCTCCTTTAAATCCATTCTGAAATGTGTGCCATTTTCTGAACATACGCTTGACTTCAATGCATTAGTGTAATTGAAATTATTTTTCTAGAAATCCCTTTTGTTTGCATTGTCTATTGGCAAAATTGAAGTTTTTATTATTAAGTATTTGTTTGTTTTTTTCTCTATTGACACAACGTGACCGACTGAAAAGTTACAAACCCAAAAAAATTTCAATCAGTATAAATCAACCATGGGTTCCAGAGTGTCGAGCATCCCAACTCCCACGGAGAACTATTATTTCGAGTTGGTTAAGAGTAAGGAAAGAGATGAAGTTCTAAAGTTTTTGTTAGAACACTTCCGTTTTGATGAGCCATTGAATAGAGTGAGTTATTTCTAGAAAAGAAATGGTAAAAATCCTTAATATTGCTTATTTTCAGGCGTCACAAATAACAGAAGATGAGATAAAAGGATGTCTTGAAGGAGTACTTGATCGCGTGCTTAAAAACGAAGTCTCAATTTTGGCACGTTCTAAACAAACCAAAGAAGTTGTCGGATGTATGCTGAACTCAGTTTGGAAACGAGAAGATCATTCGAAAACTCAAGAAAATGAAAAAGATTTTGATTTTGGGGCGACGAGAAAAGAGGTAGCAGTGATTGGAGAGATTCTCAATGAGTTGCATGAATCATTTTGGACATTGAGAACTGATCAAAATGTGGTTTTACACTTGTAAGCCTTTGCTTCGACGATATTTGTTGATTATAGTTATTTTCCAGTGAAATCTCATCAGTTGCCAAGGATCATCGCCGTAAAGGTCTTGCTTCAATCTTTATGAATTTTGCTGAAAATCCAGAAGTTTTGAAGTCAGTTGGAGCGACAGGAATTGCAGCTGAAGCCTCATCATTTGCCAATCAAGCATTGTTAGAAAAACGTGGTTATAAGGTTTAATTGGATTGGTTTTTAAGAATTTAAATGTTTTTTTTAAATTTCAGACACTCGCTTCAACTCTTCTCTCAACAAAAGTCGACAAAGATACAGGGAAACAATTATTAAACTGTGATGATGGAACCGATCGAGTCAATTTGGTTTTCAAACAATTTTAAGATAGATGCGATTTTGAAGAAAACGGTTACTTGAACAGGAATGCATAAACATGTGTATTTTTTGAATTCGTAATGAAATATTGGGAATTTCACTTTTTTGCTTTTCCTTTTTCTCTGGAAATGTTAGGGATTTTTCGTTTATTTTTCGGACCTTTGGTGTCTCATGGCTTATATCTCGGAGGTTTGAATATTGTGGAAGGTTTTTAAGATTTGAACTCAGCCTTTCCAAGAAATGAAAATTTTGCTGTAAAAACTGTTTGGAACTTCATTAATTTTGTCGCACAATTCCTGCAGAATGAAACCGTTTCGCATCAAAATTTGTTTTGTATCAACATAAATGGTGCATGCTGACTAGAATATAAAAATTTCATAATCATTGTTGTAATTTCGGTAGTAATATCTCTAGGCCACATATCGGCAACTTCCAACAAATACATAAGTGGACGTACAATGTCAACCCATCACTATCTGAGTACAAATTTTCAGAGAGAAATAATAATTGACTGGCTCAGGATGAAAAAAAAAATCACATATCGCCAATTGCAGACCACATACAGCGAAAACGTCTGACGTTCTTGTCTGCAGAATTAACATGAAATTGCTTTGTTATTAGCATAATCCTTGTTCGAATCACATAGTGTTCGGATCCTACCAGACCAATGCAACAAAAGTCAGGTGGATTATCAAAAAACACAGGAGTGCGTAGCAACTTATGTTTTTATTTATTTATTCAAAAGAACGAACACAGAGAGACAAAATAAACAACTTCTGGAATCCTGCACAGGAATCGTTTGATATTTTAAAAATTAGAGGGTAATCATGAGTGTTGATGTTCGAAATTTTGACCAAATCGATCAACACGTTTTTTAAAATGAAATTTAATTTTTTGTGATGTCACAAGAAAACTCCGAATTTTTTGAATTTGCAATATAACAATTTGAGAATTAAACTTTAAGTGTGCAAAAATTAATTTGTTGTTTGAAATCTTCGTTAAAGACAGGGTGCCAGTTAAAAATTTCGTCGCTGCGGCGATAAGATTTTAAATTACCGCGTGTTTTGAATTTTCATGTGCGCTCCAATGAACAGCAGTCATGTGTGTGCGCGGTAATTTAAATTTTTGAATTTTTTGTGTGTTTTTTTCAAATTTCTTTCGTTTTTGTCCGATTTTCAACGTTTTTTTTTCTGAAAGTCATTAATTATTTTTAATAAGTGTCAAATTAATTTTTCTTACAGGAACTAACCGGGATCCCTCATAAAACTTGGGAAAAACGTTGATTTTCCCAATTTTCATCCAAAAACGACAATTTCGCTATAATTTTGAATGAAGATTAAATATACGTACGTTTCGCAAATAAATTATTATCTCACAGGTATTCTAGTTTATATTTTTTGAAACCAACGAAACATTTACAGATATATATGAAACTGATGAATTGTGTCCATGAAGGACACAATTCATCAGCGACCCAAAAAAATCAGTTTTCCGAAAAATTGATCAGTTTCATATATCATTTTAGATTTCTAAAAATGTTATTATCGTTTTTTAACAGTTTTTGTTTGTTTTTGAGTTTCTTGAATTTTTTTGAATATTTCTTATTTTTCGGGTATTTGAATAAAATTTGCCTCAAAATTGTTTGAAACTGATCGCACCATACTTTACTTATGTTATTCTACTGAAAAGAAACATTTTCCACTAAAAAAATTAAAAAATAACAGTTTCGAAAAAAATGTAAAAAATTCAAATTGTTGTGCTTCCCGCCAAAAAGCGTACGTGAACGTACGGCGGGAATTTGAAAATAATTTTTTTCATCTTCCGGACGCGACTACAAAGTGGTTATTTTTCGTCGGGATTTCACATGGAATATACTAGAATGTTGATAGAAAGACGAATTTTTCACAATTAAATCCATATGGGGTAAAAATAACTGGCACCCTGTCTTTAAGCCCAAAAAATTACATTTCGCAGAGATATGTGAACTCTCGTTGTTTTCAATTCGCGAATGCGTTTTTGCGAAAATAAACCCGTACGCTTTAAAATAACAGTGTACATCGAAAAAACTGTTTGAAGATTTTCAAAAAATCAAATGCAATTTGAGAATTTTTTTTTCTATTTTATGCTATACGTTTTTAAAAAAATATTTTCCGGGCCTTCATTTGATTATTTTGCAAAATTCGAAACTAAGCGTTTTCTCTGCATTTGCAATCGCCAAATTCATATAAAATCGTGAATGCACCGCTGAGAATCACATTCAATATGGCTTTCAATTCATCAACCTTTACGTTGCTCACATTTCTCATCGTTGGAACTTTTGCTCAACCCCATGGACCAAAAGGACATAATCATCCTGTTCCACAGTTTTTAAAGAAATTGTCAGAAGTTCAGAGGAAAGAATTCCTAGAGATCGAAAATAATAAGACTCTGACAATTGCTGAAATTGAGGACGAACAAGAAGCTTTCGCAAAAGAGAATGGAGTTTTGGTAAGTCATAAAACCTTCATTTCACTATTCTGAGTATTCCAGGCTGATTATAAAGCTTTCGAAGCCAACATAACCGCCCATCATGAAGCAATTCAACAAAATATTACCAATATCATTGGGAACCTCGCAAATGTTCATAGCAAATTGTCATCAATTTTTGAGAATAAGGATCAAACTCATGAGCAGAGGCATGAGGCTATTGAAAAGGTCAAAGAAGGTAATGAGGAAGAAGTTGATGCATTGGTAGCGATTTTTGAAAGTCTTGCTAGACCACATCGTAGAGCAAAGAGAGGTGTTGTGATCGGAGACGATCCGAATGCGGAGGATGATGATGACGATGATGATGATGATGATGATAGAGTAAACCCTATTTTGATTGGGACAGGACCAGAAACGGTAGAGAGTGACGAAAATATCGATGATGATGAGGATGAAGATGAGGATGAATCAAAAGAATAAACAAGTTGTAAATATATTTTTTATCTTTCTTGAATAAATTTAATGACTTAAGCATATCGAAGATATTTCGATATATCTAAAACTTATCTATCTCGCAGGCACCTTACTAATTATTTCGACTACATGCTACATATTGGTATTATTCCTTGGGCCAACTGGGCTCCCATTCGAATTTTGATTTTTTGAATTGAATTTGGCTCGTGTTAACTGACCAGCTGCCTTTAACACGATCCAAATTCAATTCAAAATATCAAAATTCGAATGGGAGCCCAGTTGGCCCAAGGAACAATACCAATATGAAGCCTCATTCAAATAATTGTGTTTCGCGCCAATTCCGACGGCGTTGCACGATCCATGATGTCGCATTTTTGCAACTTCGGACGGCTGCTATGAAGAGTGTATTGATCGGTGTGATTTCACATAAATTGCATTGTACCAATGAGAGAACGCTCTAATTTTTGAAATTGAAATCTGGTGGGGTCAAATTACCTGGCACACTGTCTTTAACTGACCAGCCTTTAAGAAAAAAACTTAAAAAAATACATAGTGGTTCATGTAATGGCGGGAAAATGGAGAAATTTAAAGAAGTGATAAAAAACAGTTTCTAAGGTCCAGTTTGACTTATTTCCAGAATTGTTTTAAATTTTTTAGTAAACAATATTGTTTGCTGAAGTTTTCCAACAGCTTCGAGTTTAATTTTTCGCATGAAAAAAGAAACTGATGATATTTTTGCAAAATGTGCAAAGGAGCGATTTTTCCTTCCACTCAACTCGTGAATTTCTAGAAAAAATCGTTCAGCGTTCTAATATTTATCTGGGAAAACATCAATAATTTCAAATAATTTTCCTTCAAACAATCCAAATTTCCGATACTGTTTGCATGATTTCTCCAGTTTTTTCCACGCCACAATCTGATTGCACATAGAATTTATCAATTTCATCAAGAAATCAAACTATTTACGCGATTCTTATGCTTGATTTTTGGCCGAACATGCCATGTGCTTCTTCTTCTCCTTATCACAAAATATGTTTGGCTATAAATTTCCGCGAACAACAGCGTGATTAAAATCATTTGCAAATTTTTCAAATTGCAAGAATGTATGTAGTATTTTTGATTTTAGGTCTTTTAATATCAGGTAATAATTTCCACAGGCGTTAACTATTTTAAACAATATTTTAGGCGGACAAACTCTCACAGAATGCGAAGAATGTAAGGCTATTGTCGATTTGTTACAAATCCAATGGGGCACACAAAAAACTGAAGATTGCACTGGTAAATTGAAAATGTTTTTTTAAAAATAAATCCAGGAAAATTTAGTTGAAATCGCAGAGTTTATCTGCGAAACATTCCATATTGAGAACAATGATGTTTGCAATTACATTGTTTCTGATTTTTCGGTAAGAAATTAAAGGAGGGCTTTACGGAGATAATAAATGTACCTTAAATGGAAATAGACTTCATTCTCATTCCAAGTCTGTTTTTAAAATTCTCTAAAACCACCTAGAAGCCGAGAAAACGAGCTTCAAAACAATGGCCTAGAAAATGTTTGTACCTGACCGAACTTTTTCCTATTAGCTTTTTTTGTGTTTCGTTAATAAATAGTTATAAATAACGCTTATATTAGTATTTTTGTTTATGTTTTTTTTGGATTTTTCATGCCTGCGGACTAGTTTTCGCCGGTGGCCGATTTGTCTAGGCCACTGTTTTGAAGCTCATTTTCTCGTCTTCTAGGTGGTTTTTAGAAAATGTTAAAAACAGATTTGGAACGAGAATGAAGTCTATTTTTATCCCAGAAGCATTCATTATCTCCGTAAAGCGCTCCTTTAATATACAATTTTTTGAAATAACATTTTTTTAGGACGAGTTCATTTATGTTATCAAAGAAATTCTGCTTACACCCCATCAACTCTGTGGATTATTGATGCATAATGGTGAGTTTTGGAACGGAAAGGCTGGAAGTCTCGGAAGTAGATCGATTCAAATTTAAAATTTAGAAATATTGTGAACATTTAAATTTTCGATGATCAGACTTTTATCTTTCCTAGAAACTTCCTCACCTCTTTTGATACTCCATTTTCCCAGATTGTGGTGAATTTGTGGATCCATTCAGCAAAACCTGGAACATGACCATTCCAGGCGGACAACCGGAATTCAAACCAAAGGTACCAGTGCAGGTATATTCAAGGATCTTGTTAGAATAATTTGAAATTTATCATTTTTAAGGTAGGAAATCCAACTCTCCGAGTCCTTCATCTAACCGATCTTCACGTCGATATGCATTATACACCTGGAATGGAAGCTCAATGTGATTCTCCACAATGTTGTCGGCCGCAAGACATCAATGTTGTATGTTTTTATTACAATTTTAAATAATCTAACAATTATGAACTATAGGAAGTCACGTTAAATGGTACTGATGTAAAAGTCCCCGCTGGACCGTGGGGAAATATGGGCGAATGTGACACTCCTTACTGGCTGTTGACCAATATGTTGGATCATATTTCCAAGAACAGTGGAAAGGTAAGCTTATCGCAGTACATAAGCTTTTAAAAAAAATTAAAGCTCGAATAATTTCCAGCTTGACTATGTAATGGTTTCCGGTGACCTAGTCTCACATACCGTTTGGGCCTACACCGAGGAAACTCATAGTGCAATGGTTCGAAATTTGTCCAATACCATTCGATCATATTTTCCTGATACTCCAGTATATTTCGCTGTTGGGAATCATGAAGGAGTTCCGATTGACAAGTGAGCTTATCTTTCTGAAATGGGGGCACTATTTGCAAAAAATTCCAGTCTTGCTCCTCATTTCACACCAAAGAAATATCATATGGATTGGTTGTACAACACAATGTCTGACTCCTGGAAAGGATGGGTTCCAAATGATCAGGAAAAAACGCTGAAATAGTGAGAGATTTTCAAGATGTTGTCATAATTAGAGAATTTGTTTTAGCAACGGGTGTTACATGAAGAAAATCTACAATAATTTACGGATCATTTCCCTGAATAATGTTTATGGAGATAGAATCAATTTGTAGGAATAGGTTATCAGTTTCAATAATTGTCTTATATTTTCAGCTGGTTATTGATAAATCAAACAGACCCCGATGGCACTCTTGGATGGCTTGCTGATCAATTATTAGATGCTGAAAAGGCGGGAGACAAAGTCCACATTGTTGCTCACATTCCAGGATCAGATAGCGAAGCTCTTGAAGGATATGCGTTGAATTATTATAAAATTATTAACAGGTACTTTTTTGAAATCGATAGTCTGAGCAATTGAGTTTTTTTCAGATTTGCCAATACGGTAGTCGGACAATTCTTCGGCCACACACATTCTGAAAAGTTCTATATGTTGTATGCAGATCCATTAGATTTCAAGTCAACACCAACGAAGTATGAATTTTTTTTAAAGTTAAAAAAATGAAAACGATTGTTTTAGTATGGTCTATTCTGCACCATCTGTAACTCCTTATTCCACATTCTTTCCAGCTTATCGGATTTATTCAATTGATGGGGAACATCCGGATACAACATACGTCAGTCAATTTTCAGAGATTTTTAATTTAAAAAAATGGGATTTCAGCAAGTAATAGACTATGAAGAATGGTTCTTCAATTTAACTAGCAACAATGCCAATCCAGATAATGTGAAATGGGAGCCATTGTATAAAAGCGCAAATCAAGAATATGGTATAGCATTTCACGGCTATAAGAATTTATAGATAATGACTTTCAGGTTTAAATGGACAAACACCAGATGAATATAATAAATTAATAGAGAGAATGAAGACAGATACAGATTTATTCCAGAGATATTTCGAGTAAGTTTTGGAGTTTTACGAATTTAATGGCCTAGGAACACATGTTGCGGAGGCTAGTCCCTCTGAGGTTTTTAGTCCTCGTCCATTTATCTCAATACTTCCCAAATTCTTTTTTTTAGGTTTTGAAATTTCTAAAACCCAATATTGTTTACAGAAATCACTACCGACGTTCTCAATATGATGGTCTTCGGGAATGCGACACAAAATGTCGAATGAACTACCTTTGTGACGCTCGACAATTCCATCAAAACGAAGTTTTGTGCACAGATTTGAAAACAACCGGGAAACTTGAAAGACCCGAAAAACGCAGATTATATTCATCCAGGTTCCGGCAGTCAAAAAGTGGATCGAAACGAAGTGGGAAAGCCGAGTGTAAAATTTGATAGAATCTTGTTTCAAATTGTATTCAATATTTATTTGAAAAATTATGTACAAATATCGTTCAAAATCTAACTAACTTATAATTTGCAATAAAGTTTAAAAGTTTGAATTACAGGAGAATTTTCATCCAATAAACGGGAAAATAGAAAAATGCCAAATTAGGTGTTGTGGAACCTCTGTTTTTGTTAAAAACTGTCAGAGATATATTTTTAAAATTAAAATTTGAACTAATTAAAAAAAATAATCCGCTGAGGCTATTTCTAAAAAAACTGATAGTGTATTTTCATGTTTCGAGGGCTTTCTCACTTGAATTTAGAATGTAAAATAGTGGAATGCGTTTTGAAAAGAATTTTAAAGGAAGGCTTTACGGAGAAAATGAATGTACCTTAAATGAAAATAGACTTCATTCTCATTCCAAATCTGTTTTTAAAATTTTCTAAAACCTTCTAGAAGCCGAGAAAATGAGCTTCAAAACAATGTCTTAGACAAAGGTGCTGTTTTTCCTATGAGCGTTTTTCGTGTTTAAAATGTTAAAGACAGGGTGCCAGTTAAAAATTTCGCCGCTGCGGCGATAAGATTTTAAATTACCGCGTGTTTTGAATTTTCATGTGCGCTCCAATGAACAGCAGTCATGTGTGTGCGCGGTAATTTGAATTTTTGAATTTTTTGTGTGTTTTTTTCAAATTTCTTTCGTTTTTGTCCGATTTTCAGCCTTTTTTTTTGCTGAAAGTCATTACTTATTTTTAATAAGTGTCAAATTAATTTTTCTTACAGGAACTAACCGGGATTCCTCATAAAATGCGGGAAAAACGTTGATTTTCCCAATTTTCATTAAAAAATGAAAATTTCGTTATAATTTTGAAAGCAGATTAAATATACGTACGTTTCGCAAATAAATTATTATTTCACAGGTATTGTAGTTTATTTTTTTTTGAAACAAATGAAACATTTACAGATTTCATGGACACAATTCATCAGCGACCCAAAAAATCAGTTTTCCGAAAAATTGATCAGTTTGACATATCATTTTAGATTTCTAAAAATGTCATTATCGTTTTTTAACAATTTTTGTTTGTTTTTGAGTTTTTTGAATTTTTTTGAATTTTTCTTATTTTTCGGGTATTTCAATAAAATTTGCCTCAAAATTGTTTGAAACTGATCGCACCATACTTTACTTATGTTATTCTACTGAAAAGAAACATTTTCCACTAAAAAAATTAAAAAATAACAGTTTTGAAAAAAAATGTAAAAAATTCAAATTGTTGTGCTTCCCGCCAAAAAGCGTACGTGAGCGTACGGCGGGAATTTGAAAATAATTTTTTTCATCTTCCGGACGGAACTACAAAATTGTTTTTTTTCGTCGGGATTTCGCATGGAATATACTAGAATGTCGGTAGAAAGATGAATTTTTCACAATTAAATCCATATGGGGTAAAAATAACTGGCACCCTGTCTTTAATAAATAGTTATGCAGAATGCTTATATTAGTCCTATTTTTTATGTTTTTTTTTCATTTTAATTTACGCTTTTTCATTTTTTTTTTTGGATTTTTCGTGCCCGCGGACTAGTTTTCACAGGTCGCCCCTTTTTCTAGGCCATTGTTTTGAGGCGCGTTTTCTCGGCTTCTAGGTGGTTTTAGAAAATTTTAAAAACAGATTTGGAATGAGTATGAAGTCTGTTTTCATCCCAGATGTATTCATTAGTTTCGTAAAGCCCGCCTTTAAGTTTTTTGAAAACCCAACTTCCTGCTCTTTTATCACCCAATCTGAACTTTGCTGTTAAAACTCCATGTGTTTTGGTCCTACTCCATTTTCAATCAAAAATTATCTATTTTTATCGAAAAAGAACACTGTTCTAAACTTTGACCAGATTTCTCGCATTCCAAACGCTTATTATGTCGCTGATAATAATAAAGTTGCGGAAACAGACAATGCTTTTTGTAACACCTTTCAAACATTGATAAATTACCCAGAAAATGCTGATAATACAGCATCATTCTTGAACAAACATGCGTTTTTTATTTTTGACCATCATTTTAGGATTACTCGTGTCAGGTAGGAATTTTCAGAATTTTTAGAAATTTCAGACATATAAGACGCCATTATTTTCAATGTCGCGATTTTTTTGCAAAACTATTAAAAAAGAAGGGTTTTTAGTTGAAAATGCTGAAACGCGTGAGACAGAATTTCCAGAATGATTGCAAAAAAGCAGCCGATTTTCTTTACTTTTTTATTGTTTTACTTGGATTTTTGTTTCGATGGTTCGTTAAAAATGTTTACAAAACACAGATTTATTGTACACCGGGCGAAAAATAAAAACAGAAAAATTACAATTCATGAAGTAAAAGTAATATTCAAAATAAAGGAAAAAAAATATCAAACAGAGTTATGATATTATAATTATAGTTAAATTCTTAAATAGAAGGAATCTGGAAGGCAGTTGGAGATCAGGCATCTGTGATGGAGTCCTTTTTCGAGATTCAAGCTGTGACGGTTTTGATGTTGTTCTAAAAAAATTTTATTTTACTAAACTGGGCTCTAGCCCAATTTAGTTATTTTGAGAAAAACGCTAAAAATTGTATTTTACTAAACTGGGCTCTAGCCCAATTTAGTTATTTTGAGAAAAAACGTTAAAAACGGCAATTTACTAAACTGGGCTCTAGCCCAATTTAGTTATTTTGAGAAAAAACATTAAAAACGGCAATTTACTAAACTGGGCTCTAGCCCAATTTAGTTACATATTTTGAGAAAATAATTGTTCAATCGTACTAGAATAATGTTTCATGCCAAAATTGAAAATGCAAAAAGTTTTTAAGATAGAACCTTCAGTAACTATTTACCGAAAAGCGCCAATTTCTCAGAACGCTAAAAATCAAATCTTCGGTGCGCTGATATTTTTTCCTGATGACGTTTTCGCTTCCTAAAACCTAACTGCAATACAATGTACCGAAACGGACTTTATCATGCAATTATGGATTTTTACCTTTATCGAATAAGCATATTTCATTCAATTTTGTAAAACAATTGAAAAAATAAACCGAAAAAGGAGTTAAAAATCGCGGGAAAACTTCCCTACTCTAAAAATGTAAAAAAATTCAAACAAATAGTCGGAATCGACAAAGAAAAAGAGAAGGCCTGCCTGTAATATAATATTATATATATGTAGGCAGGTCCGAGTCTTTTTATATCGATATAACGACTTTTATTTAAAAAATAGCTTAAACTCACCTCAACGATCACCGAAAGCCATTTGAATTTGCAGCAAAACATGTAAAATACAGCAATAATTAATAATTTTCACAAAAACGGTGAAAAAAAAACAGAAAATAATATATACGAACGAATTTATGCCAAGAAATGAACATTTTTTCTTGGAAGGCACACATCGAGGTTTTGCACACGCCATCTTGTGCTACAGTACCCACGCAAATATTCCTTCGCAAATATGCACACACCAAATCATAATTTGTTTCATTTCTTGGCATAAATTCGTTCGTATATATTATTTTCTGTTTTTTTTTCACTGTTTTTGTGAAAATTATTAATTATTGCTGTATTTTACATGTTTTGCTGCAAATTCAAATGGCTTTCGGTGATCGTTGAGGTGAGTTTAAGCTATTTTTTAAATAAAAGTCGTTATATCGATATAAAAAGACTCGGACCTGCCTACATATATATAATATTATATTACAGGCAGGCCTTCTCTTTTTCTTTGTCGATTCCGACTATTTGTTTGAATTTTTTTACATTTTTAGAGTAGGGAAGTTTTCCCGCGATTTTTAACTCCTTTTTCGGTTTATTTTTTCAATTGTTTTACAAAATTGAATGAAATATGCTTATTCGATAAAGGTAAAAATCCATAATTGCATGATAAAGTCCGTTTCGGTACATTGTATTGCAGTTAGGTTTTAGGAAGCGAAAACGTCATCAGGAAAAAATATCAGCGCACCGAAGATTTGATTTTTAGCGTTCTGAGAAATTGGCGCTTTTCGGTAAATAGTTACTGAAGGTTCTATCTTAAAAACTTTTTGCATTTTCAATTTTGGCATGAAACATTATTCTAGTACGATTGAACAATTATTTTCTCAAAATATGTAACTAAATTGGGCTAGAGCCCAGTTTAGTAAATTGCCGTTTTTAATGTTTTTTCTCAAAATAACTAAATTGGGCTAGAGCCCAGTTTAGTAAATTGCCGTTTTTAACGTTTTTTCTCAAAATAACTAAATTGGGCTAGAGCCCAGTTTAGTAAAATACAATTTTTAGCGTTTTTCTCAAAATAACTAAATTGGGCTAGAGCCCAGTTTAGTAAAATAAAATTTTTTTAGAACAACATCAAAACCGTCACAGCTTGAATCTCGAAAAAGGACTCCATCACAGATGCCTGATCTCCAACTGCCTTCCAGATTCCTTCTATTTAAGAATTTAACTATAATTATAATATCATAACTCTGTTTGATATTTTTTTTCCTTTATTTTGAATATTACTTTTACTTCATGAATTGTAATTTTTCTGTTTTTATTTTTCGCCCGGTGTACAATAAATCTGTGTTTTGTAAACATTTTTAACGAACCATCGAAACAAAAATCCAAGTAAAACAATAAAAAAGTAAAGAAAATCGGCTGCTTTTTTGCAATCATTCTGGAAATTCTGTCTCACGCGTTTCAGCATTTTCAACTAAAAACCCTTCTTTTTTAATAGTTTTGCAAAAAAATCGCGACATTGAAAATAATGGCGTCTTATATTTTCAGGTGGTAAAAGTGTAACAGAATGCGAAGAATGTACAGCATTAGTTGATTTGTTAGAGCTTCAATGGGGAACTGAAAAAACTGAGAATTGTGTTGGTAAGTTCTAACAAAGGGGGAGATCTTTCAAAATTTAATTTTCAGTCGAAATTGGAGCATTTCTCTGCGAAAATTTTAACTATGCAGACAGCGATGTGTGCCATTATATTGTTTCCGATTTTTCGGTGAGTTTTTCATATTTTTCAAAAATATTTCATCACTAATTTATAGGAAGAATTCGTCTACGTGATGAAACAAATTTTGATCAAACCACATCAAATTTGTGGGCTTATGATGCATAATGGTACACTGAAAACCAATATCATGTAGTATTTTCGTTTTGTTTTCAGATTGCGGAGAATTTGTGGATCCATTCAATGAGACCTGGAGTTTAAAGATTCCAGATGGAGAACCGGAGTTCAAACCAAAAATGCCAGTTTCGGTATGTGAAAATTGAACCGCATAGCGTTTTAGCAAAAATTTTCTAGTTTCAATATTTGAAAAGATTAGCAAAAAATCAAATCAACGTTGATAAGCTTGAACTTAACTCTTTCTAAGACGCACTTGATAAAATAAACCGTTTTTTGTAGTTCACTTAAACAGTTAATTCGTCTGTGGTGAAAAAACTCTATTGTTATTTAAAATTTTTAAAAGTTCCAAGTTGTGAGAAAGTGGATTCCTGACTTTAAAGGCAGTCTGTTAACACGATCCAAATTCAAGGCAGAATATCAAAATTCGAATATGTACCCAGGTGGTAATGAGAGAAATCTCCGATTTTTGAAACTAAGATCAGATAGGGTCAAATTAACTGAACCACTGTCTTTAAGGTGTCAACGTTTCGGTACTAAAGGTCATCATCAGGAAACAGGTTAATTACCTCAAACTTGAGTAATTAAGTAGTAATAATCAAGTCAATAAACTCTTGAATTCTAGATAAAGTTATCCTAATTAAATTCGTTCAATAAACTAATTATCGTTTTCTAAACTCCAAACGCAATTGATCGAGTTTCATTAAGGAAATGATACATAATACCATCTGAACGGGAACATAGTGAAATAAGACGTTCTGAAGAAATCTTTCAGGATAAAAATCCATCTCTCCGAGTCCTTCATCTCACTGATCTCCACGTCGACATGTATTATACACCTGGCCTCGAAGTTCATTGCAACACGTCACTTTGTTGCCGACCAGCCGACTTGAATATTGTATTTTTGGCTGAAATTAAATGCAATTTCTGAATCTCTCAACTTTCAGGAAGTCACCCATTCTCGCCCAGATGTTATTGTTCCCGCCGGTCCATGGGGAAGTGTCGGACATTGTGATACTCCCTATTGGCTGGTTACCAATATGCTGGAACATATTTCAAAGAATATGGGACATGTAAGTGTCTGCCTCAACTGGATTTTGAAAATAAATCGTATTTAGCTTGACTATGTGATGGTATCCGGTGATATTGTATCCCATGCCGATTGGGCGTATACACCAGAAACTCATAGTGCAATGGTTCGAAATCTGTCGAATACCATTCGATCATATTTTCCGCATACTCCTGTATATTTCGCTGTTGGGAATCATGAAGGAGTTCCGATTGACAAGTGAGCTAATACTACTGAGAATCAATCTTATTTACCATTTTCAGCCTTGCTCCTCATTTCACACCAAAGAAATATCATATGGATTGGTTATATGAGTCAATGTCTGAATCATGGAAAGGTTGGGTTCCAGCTGATCAGGAAAAAACACTAAAATAGTAAAAAGCAACTGAACTTTTGTGATATTCTGAAATGATGGCATATTTTCAGCAACGGGTGTTACATGAAGAAAATCTACAAAAATTTACGCATAATTTCTCTGAACAACGTTTACGGTGATCGATTGAACTTGTGAGCAATATTTTCAGCTTCAATGATTATCTTATATTTTCAGCTGGTTATTGATAAATCAAACAGACCCTGATGGTACTCTTGGATGGCTTTCTGATCAATTACTAGATGCTGAAAAAGCTGGAGACAAAGTTCACATTGTTGCTCACATTCCAGGGTCGGATGGTGAAGCTCTCGAAGGATATGCATTGAATTATTATAAAATTATTAATAGGTAAGATATGTTGCATTTCTTTCAACTTATATGGTTTTTCCAACATTATTGCGTAGACAATTAGTCGTCGAAAAATTCAAGAAACTGATCTTTGAATTTAAAAAAAAACATGACAAACTTTGATAGCAAAATATAATCTTTTGAGCAATACACATTGTGAAGAAGAAGTTTGGTTTATCATTATGGGAATCTTCTTAGTCGGCTTAAAATCAGTTTCTTTCAAAGTTTTTGATTGGAACTTTAATCAACTGTTATTAACGGAAAATAATTTTGAATTTTTAAAAAGAATCGAAATATTAAAAAATAAGAGTCTATTTTTCGGTTACTTCTAAACTACGTAGACATAAATTACAAAAAGTGGGAGATAGCGCAGTTTTTCTTTTGGTCTATTATATATTAACTTCTCCAGATTCGCCAACACAGTAGTCGGTCAATTTTTCGGTCACACTCATGCTGAAAAGTTCTACATGCTCTATTCCGACCCATTCGATCCGAAATCTACACCAACGAAGTTTGAAGACCTTTCACTTTGAAATAAAATACCATTTTCCCTTTTAGTATGGTCTACTCTGCACCATCAGTTACACCGTTATCAAATTTCTTTCCAGCTTATCGGATTTATTCAATAGATGGGGAACATCCGGATACAACTTACGTCAGTAAAGAGATTTTTAATTAAAAAAAAAATAGGATTTCAGCAAGTAATAGACTATGAAGAATGGTTCTTCAATTTAACTAGTAACAATGCCAATCCAGATAATGTCAAATGGGAGCCATTGTATATGAGCGCTAATCAGGAATATGGTATGAAACTTAATGTCAAATTTCTAAACATTTTACTACAAATTTTCAGGTTTGAAAGGACAAACTCCTAATGAATATAACCAATTGATTGAGAGAATGAAGGACGATAAACATTTATTCCAGAAATATTTCGAGTAAGCTTTTTTTTTGAAAATTAGGAAACGACAACTTTTCTCACATTTTCTCAATGAATAGAAAACGATTGATTACAATAGAATGCAACTCAATGAATTGATGTAATAGATATGGCGAGATTATTTTACTAACTAAATGAGAAAAATTATATTTATAATGTCTAAAAAACTATCTAAACGTTTTTATGGTCCGTCATTTTTTAAAATGGCATATCATATCAGCTCCGCGGGAGTGGATTCAGAATGAGTGTGAAATTAGAGACTGTGTGCCACCTACTAGGTTCTCCTTTAAAATCACCAGTAACTTAGTGAAAAATTATCCTGAAATTTACGAATTTCATGTTTTAAAGCGAACCTATGAGCTTCGATTTTCTCTGACTATATTTGAAAATTTCATTTTAAAAAAATATTTTTTTTAATATTTTAGTCATTAATTCTTATAGAAACCACTACCGTCGTTCTCGTTACGACGGTCTCGGCGTCTGCACCACTAAATGCCGAATGAACTACCTTTGTGAAGCCCGTCAATTCCATAAATCTCAAGCATTATGCGCCGATTTGAACATCACAACGCCTGCCGAAAAACCAGCCTCTTTATACTCCAGAATGCCATCAAAACCCAAACTTCATAAAATCCACCGCCATGCAAAGGCTGAGTGTAAAATATAAATTATGCAACAGAAAAATTCATCGATTGAACATTCGAATATATAAATAGTAAATAAGGTACATAATAAGTTGTGCAATTTTGAATGAGAAAAAGAAACAGATAATAAAATAAAATAGGAGCATGTTACAAAAACTGATGGTTAGTCGAAAAAAAACTGGAAAACCAACAATACCAAAAAAAGTAAAATAAAAATCGCTAAATTCTACAAGAACAAATATCGTGGTGGGTTGAAAATAGGATGTATTCGATATTTTGAAAATCGTTTCAGAAACCGGGTGTGATTTTAATTGGAAAAATCGAATGAACCTAATGTCGCTTTAAAAGTATCGAATGAAAGAGAAAAAAAGGAAAATGTTAAACAAGTGAAATATTGAAAATGAGGAATTCAATTTCGAGAACCGTTTTAGAAAATTTTTCCAACAAAGTTTAGAAAACCGACTTTCTCAAATTCACTGTCAAACATTTTCCTAAAAACGACCAATACGTAAAATTTGTTCGCACACCCTTTTGTACAAGAAAGCATCTCCTTTGAGACGTTTGCGACGAATTCCAATCTGTAAATAATTGAAATTTAATTTATTCAAACAATTTCCTCCGCTTCTAATAAAAACATACAGTTTCAAACATTTGCAACTTGACAACCTCTAATTCAACGGTCATATAACCTTGCCGACTTTCTTTTGAAGCAACCAATTTCCATCTGAAAATCAGAATATCAATGTTTTTTTTTTAAATTTTTTGATCTGAGTATGGGGACCACTTTTAACAAAATTTCATGGTTTGAAGTTTTTAAAAGAATACTTACCCATTAATTTCGTACTTGATCTTTTCTTGCTCGAAAACTTTGACCAGCTCATCGCGAACATCTTCAGGTGATGTTGAAGCAGTCATCGAGACATTGACCATGTTCTAAAGGAAACAAAAAAATTGTGATAGTTTCCAAAAATAAAAAATTTTACCTTCACATCCTTTAACACTTGGGGTGAATCTCTGTGCAATTTTCTCGGAGTCAACAGCGTTATCAACTTCTCCTTTTTACGTTCCAATGATGTGAACACTCTCTGACCAAGTCTTGGAGTTTTCGTACGACTTCTCGGTGTTCTACCATCTTCGAGACCAGTTCCACCACTTGATGTACTTCCAATCGACACTGGCGATCCACCAGATACTCCACCACCACTTCTCTCAATCGATTTCGCTCTTTGACGCGTTGACGGAGTTCCATCCCCTGCACCACCCGGACTGAACAATCCACGAAGAGGTGGACGACTTGGAGTGGTGTAAACACTTCGGCGGGTACCATCATCATGTATACGAAGTGGACCACGAGTCTTGCAGGTTGCGGCGCCAATTCTGTAGTTGTATCCACCGGCAACGTTTTCCTTGTCGTTTCCAGCTTGAATTTCCTGAAAAGAGTTCATTTATTGTTTTATTATCAAAAACTGCAATATTCAGAACATTTTCAAACTCGTTGTGGAATGAAAAGTCACAACCGTTCTGTTCGTTCAGTGAATCACAATTTGTAAAACAAAAAACTTCTTCTGAAAATACCTTATTTTGCGTCCTAGATGGAGTATTCGGTGTTCCTTCATCACCTTTACTTGACAACGATATAGGCGACTCTGCAATCCGTTGAGCAACAGTCGGTGATCTTCCAGTGAAATTCAGTTGCATATTTAACATAGCATTAAGATACGAAACCTTTTTGTCTTGTCCCGGTGACAAAGGTCTCGCGAACTTTTCAGGCTCTTTTTTGTTAATATCCCCAGCCGATTGTCCACTTCTATCAGATGATGTGCAGCTCTCATCTTCTTCCAATCCAGACTTGTCCAAATTATTATCCAATGATGCATGAATAGTCGGCGAGCAGAGAACATTTTGCATTGTTTCCGGCATTCCTTTCGTACTGAACTTGGTTAGTGGAAGCGAAATATCAATGTTTCGCTCCTTTCGCTGAAGAAGCGAATAATAGGTTGCGGTCAAGTAATCAAATTTCCATGTTTTGATTTTTTCAATCATTTTGTCGGTACTGTCATAATTGTAGTGACCCCGCATCACTCTAGCCACATCTCGATCGATGAAGTTTCTCTGAAAAGAATTTAATGATTTTCCAATTTGAAAATATTTAGGGTTCGTGAAAAAACTTTACTAACATCATAAATAGTGTTCCATTTGATCGGTTGTGTGTATTTATGATTCATCCATTCATGGCTCAACAATTTCTTAACACTTATACGCCGTTCCGGGCTCACTTGCATCATTGATCTTAACAATTGCTTGCTCATTGGAGAAAGCCATTCAGGCTCATAATATTCGCCTCGTTGGATTTTTCGGTACATATACTGCATGTTATCATCCTCAAACGGAAGCGCGCCGACAAGTAGAGTGTACAACAAAATTCCCATCGACCAAACATCTGCTTCGTTTCCTTTATAAGGCAGTCCTTGGATTAATTCAGGTGCTGCATATGCTGGTGATCCACAGCAAGTGTCCAAATGATGCTTATCAATGTGCCCTTTTTCCGTTTTGGCACAAAGACCGAAATCAATCACTTTCAAATGAAGATCCTCGGTGAGAAGGAGATTTTCCTAAAATCCAAAATTTTCAAGAGTTTGCTGTCAAAACAATATTTACCGGCTTTAAATCCCTGTGAGCATAACCTTGCGAATGTACATATGCAATAGCACTGACCAATTGCCGGAAGAAATGGCGAGCTTCAGACTCCTAAAACAACGATTAAAATATAATTGTTATTGTTTTTTCTAACCTCTAGACGTTCCTTTCGAACAATGTAATCAAACATTTCACCTCCACTGCAGTACTGAAAATAACTGATAACAAATATTTTTTGTATTAAATTCTTACCTCCATAACAATGAAAAATTTCTCCTCGGTTTCTATATAATGATATAATCGGCATATATTTTGATGAGACAGATTGCGAAGTGCGTCCATTTCAGTTTTGACCCGTGGTAAATCATGCTAAAATTTATTTTTCCATGAATAAATCTTATCAGTCAACGTTCGTTAATTTTCTCACCCCGATCTGTTTCTTATCAATTATTTTGATTGCGACTTTTGTGTTGGTGAGCAAATGCGTGGCAAGCCTGACTTTTCCGAACCCTGAATGAAGTTTTAAGTGGAAACCTTGATTTTTAATACAATTTACGATACCTCCAGATCCAAGCTCATCGTGCAGCACGTAATAACCTTGTAGCACATCGTACTTGCTCATGAGATGAAATTTGAAGAGTTAGTTGACTGAAAAACGTGGAAATATTGGAAAATAGCTAAAAAGGTGTTGAAAAATGGACAGCGAAAATTTGAACAGTTTTCTTTCGCGCATTTCTCAATGGAGCGAACATACAACATGTATTTCATCCTCCTTGTTTTCGTTGTGTGACCATTGTCGAAAATTCGAAAATGAAGCATTCGGCGAGATACTGTCTGCAAAAAATTGGTGAAAATTTGAAAAAATACATAAATATATTTGGCAATGATTTAGTTCGTTTAACGTTTGTTGTACTGCTGAACAACACGATTTTGTCCGAATTGACGTAAATAGATTTTTCTCTTCATTTAGCGTAATCTTTCAAATTTTATTTTCGCTCAGCAGAAGGTAAACAGTAAACAATGATAATTCGGTAAATATTTTTCATTTTTTTCGTTAAATTCGGAATTTCCAATGGCACATTTTCTGCACAAATCTAACATCAGCGACAAAATGAATATCAGCTGACAATATTATTAATCCAATGCTTTCCTTTTTTTCCCCTTGTAAATATAATTCGTTGCGAAATTGTTCAGCACCACATCGGAAAAAAAAACGCTGGCCACATATTTTTTTCTGTTTGTTTTCTCCAGGCGTCGAGGGGAACACTGGCCAATGCAAAGCTCCACCCTTTCGTTCTTTTGGCGCTGATCTCTTCAACAACAATTCTCTAGTCTCATATAAATAGTGGTTAACTTTCCTTCAACATTCACTCATTCATTTTTTTGATTGAAAAAGTAATGCCTCGCCATCATCATCACCATCGCGGTCATGACCGCGGTCGTTCGGCCACTTTTAAACTTTCTGCTAAAGATTCGAAAATCGCCCATTTGTTTTCTATCGACTACGAAGCGCCGAAGGATTTATTGGAGAAATTGAAGGCCAAGATTGAAAGCTATAAAATTGATTTTGCGAAAACCTATTGGATTGACCGAGAGGATGATCATATTTTTCTGCAAGATGAAAATGATTTGAAGGAGGCTTTGAAATTCTCAAGACAAGTGGTAAGATTGTACGTTGATGCTGCATTGCCGCCTGTTTCGAAGATTTTGAAATCATTGGAAATTGGAAAGAAGGAGGATGATCGTTCAAGTACATCTTCTTTTTCAACAGTCTCGGAGTTGGATGAAAACAAGAAGAAGAAGGTTGTCAAGGATGAATCGGAGAGTTCGGAGTCTTCGGAATCTTCTGAAAGCTCAGATTCGAGCAGTTCGGATGACGAGAAGGATGAAGGATTGAAGAAGGAGAAGAAGGTAAAGGATCTTCATTTGGGACGGCAAGGATCGAGATCACCATCCCCAAGAGGTCGTGGACGTGGAGGACGTTCACCATCTGGTTCAAGATCACCATCACCAGGTGGTAAAGGACGTCGTGGAAGATCACCATCTGGATCGCGGTCACCATCGCCAGGTGGAAAAGGAGGTCGCCACGGAGGTCGTGGAGGAAAAGGACGAGGTGGAAGATCACCATCTGGATCGCGGTCACCATCGCCAGGAGGACGAGGTGGACGTGGTGGAAGATCATCATCTGGATCAAGATCACCATCGCCAGGTAGAAAAGGAGGTCGCCACGGAGGTCGTGGAGGAAAAGGACGAGGTGGAAGATCACCATCTGGATCGCGGTCACCATCGCCAGGTGGACGAGGAGGTCGCCAAGGAGGTCGTGGTGGAAAAGGACGAGGTGGCAGATCTTCTTCCGGTGGAAGATCATCGCCGCCAGAAGGTCAGGGACACGGTGGACGCCACGGAGGTCATGGAGGACGCGGAGGACGATCACCATCCCACGAGGGCCGTCACGGACACGGTGGACGTCACGGAGGTCGCGGAGGACGCGGAGGACGATCACCATCCCATGAGGGCCGTCACGGACACGGTGGACGTCACGGAGGTCACGGAGGACGCGGAGGAAGATCACCATCTCACGAGGGCCGTCACGGACACGGTGGACGTCACGGAGGTCACGGAGGACGCGGTGGCAGATCACCATCTCATGAAGGACGTCACGGACATGGAGGACACGGACACGGTGGACGTCACGGAGGTCATGGAGGACGCGGTGGAAGATCACCATCTCATGAAGGACGTCACGGGCACGGAGGCCGTGGACATGGAGGTCGCGGTCATGGAGGTAAGACTCTTTTGTTTAGAAAATTGATCTTTAGAGAAAATGTTTAAATTTTTAGAGAGAATGAAATCTTATTTTTCATTTAGCTATTTCATAACTGAAACTAGTAGAAATTATGTAGAAAACATTTTTGAGATGCTCTATTTTCAAAACCTTATTGTGATTTTGACTTCTACTTATTTCCAAAATCTGAAAATTAAAGATTTCTTTGAAAAATATACCTAAAGGTGAATAATATGTTTTAAAATTTTTTTTCAGGACACGGAGGACGCGGTGGCAGATCACCATCTCACGAAGGACGTCATGGCCATGGAGGTCATGGTCATGGACCACATCATGGTGGACATGGACATGGACCACACCACGGAGGTCATGGACACGGTCCACACCACGGCGGACATGGAGGCCATGGAGGCCACGGACATCATTGGCCAGTTCCAAATCACCATCACTTCGGACCACACCATCATCATGGACGCTTCCCACCACCACCATTCTGGCCACCACACCATCATCACTCTCATAATGACCGCATCGATTACTCGTATTTCCCATAAACTGAACAGTTTCCATTTTTTTTGAAGCTTCAAAAAATCAAAACCTTTGTTCAGCTACTTATCTCGTTGTATATTTATTTTGTATATATTTCATTATTTTCTCTATCGCTTTAACTCTTTGTACTTATAATGTAATCTTTGATCATCATGATGATATTTATTCATAATAATAACAAACAACAATAAATGTATATAAATAGAAAACAATGTGTTCCTGTTCTTTTTTTTTTTTAATTCTCGAAAAATGGGGTTTGTCAGAAAGATAAACAAAAGGTTTTGGTCAACAGACTTCTCGTTTTTTCATGAACTATGATTTATTTTGACAGCTGGAAAAAGTTTATAAAATAAAAAAATAATACTGAAGTTATGACTATATGTATATGTTTACTCAATGGGTCAATTTAGCAAGGTGCAGAATACACAGATAAAATGTTTTTTTATTTGACGGAGGGGAGAACTTTGATGTCTATTGACTTTTCAAAGGACTTTTCAAGGGCCACTATTGACTTTTCAAAGGTTATCGATTGGTTTTTTCGCGCGGAAAGCATATTAACTTGAAATTTCAGATTTCGTCGAAATAAAATGCAGCTCTGTAAAGGAGGGCTTTACGGAGATAATTAATGTACCCTAAATGAAAATAGACTTCATTCTCATTCCAAATCTCTTTTTAAAATTTTCTAAAACCACCTAGAAGCCGAGAAAACGCGCCTCAAAACAATGGCCTAGAAAAAGGGGCCACCGGCGAAAACTAGTCCGCAGGCATGAAAAATCCAAAAAAAAATGAAAAAACATAGAAAAGGACTAATATAAGCATTAAACATAAGTATTTATTAACGAAACACGAAAAAAGCTCATAGGAAAAAGTTCGGCCAGGTGGCCACTTTTTCTAGGCCATTGTTTTGAAGCTCATTTTCTCGGCTTCTATGTGGTTTTAGAAAATTTTAAAAACAAATTTGGAATGAGAATGAAGTACATTTTCATTTAAGGTACATTTATTAGCTCCGTAAAGCCCTTCTTTAAGAACACGTCTTTCGAAAATCTTTCTTAAAAAATTTCCTTTTCCAGAATACGAAAACAGCACATTTACAGGGTAAGGCGGCAAAATGGCCTAACTGCTCGGCCGCACGCGATAGAGCATGCGAATGTGAGAGTAACTTGAAACAGAGTTTTATGGAACGTTTCCATTTTAATTTATGCTTTCTGATGTTTACTGTCAGCATGACGAATAACGCCATTGGTTGCAACTCGTTGTCAAGGAAGTTGTTTTTTTTCAATAGCATGCATATTTTATAAAACACAATAGGATTTTCAAAAATGAGGAGCTTATTTCGAAAGCTCAATAGGGACTCTGAAACATGTTCATGAAAACTATTTGTAAATGATATAATCTTGATTTCGGAGTGTAATGTGATGTCATTCAAAAGACGAACGGTCATAAGGTTTTTTAATTGATGACTAAAAAGTGATAAGACATCGTGTACTCATGAAAAAAATGTGTGTTGGTCTTGAAATGAATCACGTTTTGTTTCGCTTAGTGTTGCTCATGCTCTGAGCATCCTTCTTCTTCAGTATCCCTATGAAATACACTAATTAACATTATACTGGATTCTCGTGAAATTTGTTAGTTGAAAAGAACAGTTAGATTCTATCCACCAAAGAAAGAGTGACATCACAGTTCAAAAATGTAAAACAAAAAATTGTCTATTTTAAGATTCTGATGTGCTCGAGTTTTTATTGTTGCGTGTGATTTTCTAATTCTCGTGATTACATGAAAGACCCAAACAATTCCAAAAATAAACCTAGAAAATCGTGATCTGCACATGCATGCATTACATCTAGAAAACTATCATTAAACTCATTTAAAATTGTATGGAAGTCATTGATGCATAACAGATTCCAAAAAAAAATGCAGAATCCAATTATTTGAATAATTTTTTCAGGACGTTGTGAAAGAACTAATTTTTAGCCTAATTAAGGGATATTTGGTTTGTTAAAAGCAGGAAATCGGAAATTTGAAAAATAGATGCTCGCGTATATTGAATTCCTTGAATTTTTTAGATTTTTTTGAAAATGTTTGAAGTTCGCAAAAACTTGTGTACCTTTTTCCGATGTTTGGGAGTTTCGAAAATTTTTCACATTTTCGTTTGTTCACAGTTGAACCTGAATTCTATAAAAAGACTCTATATAGTTTCAAAACAGACATTTATTTTTATTTATAGACAGTTTTCAGCTTTCATTTTACCGAATGCTATTATTCCAAGTCAAAAAATCAAAGGCTCAAGTTTAAAAAAAAAACCAATTCAATTTCCCATTCTGCAAAGCATTCCAACGTTCAATGCGATAAAATCTCCAAGAAATCTCCTCATTTTTATGACCGCCTTCACCAACAAAACAACCAGGGAAACAAGCAAAAAATCAAGAAATCAAAAAGAAAACGTTCTCATTCTTTTGTCAAAACATCTGCATCAAAACTGAAATCAATCATCACCAACCTAATGTCTTTATATCAATGATCAAGATGAGTAAATGATCTTCAAAAGTGTTGCAGATCTCTTTAAAAATGTTGCTGATATCTGATAAATGTTCTTGATCGTCATCTCATTTTAATATGTGTGCAGAAATTGATGTTTTGTGAGACGGCATATGTTTCATACGAATATCATACTACATACATTTATTGTTGTAGTATAGGATTTTCTATCCATGGAAGTTCATGTGTATTCCTCGTGTTCAAAATTGTATTGGATGTATTTCACGGGATACCATGGTAGCATTTTTGTGAGCGGAGAACACTTCTGGATAGCTGAGAGAAGTCACAGTGAATATTATTTTGAGCAACATCTTTTTTTCGTGTGCAGACATAGAAACGAAGTTGAGTGGAGATCGAAAGATCAAATAAATGTGAATTGAATACACAAACTTCGCGATAAGTGGAAAAATGTTCAATGTTTTTAAACCTTTAGAAGTTGGTACTCTACCAATTTCATAAATAAAAAAATTATGTTAAAACAATGACGTAATTACAATTTTAATGAATACTACGATAATATTGAAATCCTGAAGTAAGTTTATTCGAATTAATTTTTTTCGAATTTTTAAGTTTTTCTTAAAAATTCATTTCTAGACCGAAAATTTATTTATTCTCGATAAAATTTCAAACAAAATCTGGAATTCTTGAAGTTTTCTTAAAAACGAGAAATGAAAAATTACAGTTTCAAAGAATTAATAAACTATATTTTTTATTTTGGTATTATTGAGAGTGAAATGGAACAAGATTGATTTTCTTGGTTTGCAAATTAAAAAACGAGTTTTCCAGATTTCTGGAAAAATTCTGGAAATTTTTAAATTTTTAAACCAATTTTTCAAAAGATCATAACTTTTCCAATAATTGACCGATTTTCATTATTTCAGTGCTATTTTGAAGCTGAAAATCTGAAAAATTTAGAAAATTAACTTTCAAATGAGATATAATTTATTGAAATTGGCCAATTTTTAGAAAAGTTATGACATTTTTTAAATTTCCAAATTTTTGATTTTTCCTATTTTTCAAAAATTCACCAATTTTTTTGAATTTTACACCGTTTTGAATCTGAAAAACTAAAAATTCAGAATTTAACCTTTTCAACAAGTCCTAAAAACTGAAAAATGAGCTATTTTTGGGAAAGTTATGACATTTTCAAAAAAAAAAAATTTTTTTTTGAAATTTCAGTTTTTTTATTTGGAATTTTTTAATTTAAAAAACAAATTTGGTTTTCAGAAAATTTCAGCAATAAATATTTCCAGAATTCATCTCCTAAATCATCGAACAATGCGTTGGAGTGATGAGAACGCGGACGCAGAACGGTGATTCCGATTTTTTTTTTGCGGATTCGATGTCTGCGTATTTCGGTTTATGAATTCATGAAGCTTTCATCGCGACGCCATCTCCTTAGAAACGTTGCAGTTTTTTCAGTCCGCTGGATTTTATTTCCAGAGAACATAAAAACTAGACTACACTTCCAAAAAAATGTAGTGTTCTGGACTTTTGAACCTACCTTGTTAGATCCAACATCACTATTCTCTACCAAATCCTTAGAATATCAATATCATTTCCATGCTCAACCACGCCTCCTTCAAACTGATCTTTCGATTTTCGTTCACATCTCGAACACTTCTAATGATCAGCATCAGTTTTGAAAAGATCAGGTCCACTTTCAAAACATCTAGTACAGTTTTTGAACGACAACAAATGAGATGGGAGGAGGGAAAACGATGAGAAGCACAAACAACACTCTAGTTTTCATGCGGAAAGCTCCGCCCATTTTTTGGTTTTTTGTCCTTCTCGTTGTTCAGTCGGAGGGGAGAAAAACGGAGAAGGTGGTTGTTCTATTTTTCTTACTATCTATTCGGCGAATATAATATTCGAAATCGGATGAAAAACTTTGAAACTGAAGTTTTGCTTCGGCTGAAGTCAATAAATTGGCCTTGATATTCGTTGAAGGTTTTTGATGAAAATAAATTTAGTTTTTATTTAAATAAAAATTTATGTTCATATCGTCAACTCAAATATTCTTGAACATTGTGTTTTTAGGGCTGCTCAATATGAAAAACGCTCCGCACGTACGCACGCGGCTGCCGACGCTCAACACAATGGAAAATTTGAAAATTAATTTGCTCGCGAATTTTCAAGTTTGTTGAGTGTCGGCAGCCGCGTGCGTGCGTGCGGTGCGGCAGTCGGTTGAGCAGCACTAAAAACTAACTGATCAAGAATATTTGAGTTGACAATAATTAATTCAAATTTCATTCCCAACTGATAATTTGAATTTTAAAAATAATTCCAATTTCAAAAATTTCAAAATTATGAAAAAAAAACAGGTTTGTAACTTTCAGAACTGAATTTTTGTTCCCATATTTTTTTTCCTATTCGTCCTCGAGACTAGTTACTAATGCACCTACCCAGAAACTAAGAATTTTGCAAAAATTACAAAAATTCAATGCAGAAAATTGCAATTTTTACAGCAGATTTCCTGAAAATCGATGGAAATCGCTGCGAGACCCGGCACACATTTCACCGGTATGCCTCCATAATTGTGGAGAATACGATCAACATCCGCGGGTCTCGCAACGATTACCATAGATTCCCCCCGTAAATCTGCTTCAAAAATTGAAATTTCTTGTCATTTCTTACAATTTTTAGCAAGTTTCTGCATTGAATTTTGCCTATTTTTGAATTTTTTTTGCAGAATTTTTAGCTTCTAGGTAGGTCAATAAAAGTTCGTGTCAGTATGAAACTCACAAAATTTTATCTTTTTTTTTTGGAGACCTTTTAAGAAAGTTGTGAACGTTCAATTTACCCAATTACACCGAAAAATTGTTTGAAATAACGTTTTTTCTGTATTATTCTCGAATTTTATTCGTTTCGTTAATTCGTTTGCACTTTTAATTTTTGTATAAAGTGGATTTTTTTGTTTGCTCATCAGGACAATGTTAATAAACAATTAAAACGTTTTTCTGAAAAGTTTATTTCAAACATTTTATATAATTCTCTTCTAATTTCTTTTTCTCTGTTAGATCATCCAAATAGATATAGACCTCAAAGACCAAAACCATATCCAGTTTCATTTGTCATCCTGTTCAACGAAACAAGAAATTTATCGGCCGTGCAAATCACAAAAATCAATAAAACTAGAGTGGAACTATTCATTGAATTGGATAAAAATTGTTATTTGAAATTGTTAGTTCTCAATTTATGTTTTCAGATATATTTTCAATCGTCAGCAAGTGGTAGAAAAATAATAAATATTTTTATAATATTCAATAGGTTTTCAATTGTAACCGAATAAACTAATAGTATTAAAAAAACAAATAGTGGGAACGAGAAGAAACAAATTAAATTACAATTAAAGGTGGACTTCACGGAGCTCATGTATGAAACTGGGCTGAAAATTAGGAGGACATTACGGATGCGAAATCCGGTGAAAACTAGTCCGCAAGCATGAAAAATCCAAAAAAAAAAGAAGAAAAAACATAAATTAAAATGAAAAAAAAAACAAAGAAAAAGGGCTAATATAAGCATTCTGCATAACTATTTATTAACGAAACAAGAAACAAGCTCATAAGAAAAAAGTTCGGCCATGTGGCCCCTTTTTTAGGTCATTGTTTTGAGCCGTGTTTTCTCGGCTTCTAGGTGGTTTTAGAAAATTTTAAAAACAGATTTGGAATGAGAATGAAGTCTATTTTCATTTAAGGTGCATATATTATCTCCTTAAAGTCTTCCTTCAAGTAAATTTACAGTTACAATGAAACGATTACAAAAAGGAAGTAAACGCTGAAATTTGTATGTGATTAGTGAACACTTCGAAATTTTTTTATATTAGGAAAATGTGTCAAACTGAAAAATGTAGAGCTTATGTAAAATAATATATGGATTCGTTTTAAACAGATTTAAAAGCAAGTTTTGAAAAAATCCGTTTTTTGTGAACGAGAAAAAGTATAATTTCATAAAATTACCTGGAATAAAATATGTTAAAGACAGCTGTTCAGTTAATTTGACCATACCTGATCTTAGTTTCAAAAATTAGAGCGTTCTCTCATTAATACAATGCAATTTATGCAAAATCACACCGATAAATACACGCGTCATAGTAGCGGTCCAAAGTTGAAAAAATCAAAATTTGAATGCGCGCCGGATCGTGCGGCGCGGTCATGGATCGTGCAACGCGGTCGGAAATGGCGCGAAACACAATTATTTGAATGTGGCTACATATTGGTATTGTTCTTTGGACCATCTGGGCATTCATTCGAATTTTGATTTTTTGCCTAGAATTTGGATTGTGTTAACTGAAAAGCTGCCTTTAAATGTTCAAGACGTAGTATCAGTCGTAAGAGTACACTACAGACCAGAATATAATTCCGAAAGCCAGAAATTCTGATTAGTTTTTTGAGCGTTGGCAATCTGCCAACCTTGACCACATAACAACCACTTAGCGACGTCTCCCCATATTGGCAAGGTTCCAATGCGGCAAAAAAATTAATCATAATTTTGACATTAATTTTTATTTATTCATGCACATATGTAAAATCCAGAATTTTTTTCGAAGGAATCAGTTTTTTGTTTTCAGGGTTTGATTGCTGGTTGATCAATTCAATTCAACAGGATCCTCCGAGGATATTGATGGAAGAAAAAAGCTCCGATTATCTTCGAAGAAAATCGTTTCACCTGAAGAAATAAATATTTTTAAAAAATGTACTATTCTCCAAATGTTTGGAGTAAAATTGTATTTTTGCAACGACAAAAAAATAGTTTTTCCGAATTTCGATAGAAAAAATCAAGATTATGTATTGCTAAAAACATTTTTCTGAAAAATGTGAAATCGTATACACTTTGAGGCTAAGAAGTCCACAGAAAATTTTAACGACAAATACAAAAAAAACGGTGAAAGCCGTATTCTTCTCAATACAAATTCCCACCGTATATGATATTTAAAATATTCATTTTGAATTAATTCTTAACAAAAAAAATGCAAATTATTTTCCGTCCCTTTTTTTTGGTTTTTTATGCAAGCAATCCAACCACTATTGAGTTTCTAATGTGAACAATTCAGGATCAATCGAAGTTTTGGCGAACATAAAAAATAATTTGCTTTTGATCATTGAATTCTTTGAATTTTTCGCTCGAGTTCGCATACGAATTTTCACGAGAGTAATATTTAAACATTTTCAACTCTTTTTTGTTTTGACATCTTTGTTAGAATTTTAGAAAAGCTGAATTTTTGTTTAAAAAATAATATATTTTGTGTCAGGTTGTATTTTATCACGGTGGGCTAAAGTTAGCCGATTATAACTAAGAAAATTCAGTACGGCAATTAATAATTGAACGGAGAAAAACGGGCGTTTTTTGGCATTTTTGCAATCATGCGGCACGGTTTCACAAAACGCGTTATATTCAGCTATTCAGGGACGTAATTTTATAATTCGGAGTGAAAATAATTAGATTAAGCCATACTTTATATATTTAACGCAAAAACTTCATTTTTTCATGCGTTGTAGGCGTCAAAATGACGTTTGTAAAACAAATCGAATTTTTGCGTGTGTGCAATTTGTCGTAACGGTGTACACACACAAACACGTTGTTCGTGGTGTCAATTTCGGTTCACTTTATCAAACCGTGATTTTTTGCACAAAATATTACACAAATTATGGCAATTTATGTACTTTTTCAGTTTTTCCATAAACCAGATTGCGAAATAATAGATTTGCATCATCAAAATTTATTCATCATCAAAACTTACAACCAAAATAAAATCCCAAAAATGTGTTACTAATTCAATATTTCATCATTTAAATATATTTCTCCAAGACCACCAAAAACTCTCCAATACACCCCTTTTTGTCACTTTTTCTCTACCACAAATCCCAAGAAAATCAAATCGAAAAATGCTCTAATCTAATCCAATTCTCTTTCGTGTACCACCAACATGCTCATTTATTCGTCTCTTCGTGCCATTTTTGTTTCAACAAAAAAAAGAGGAACGCTGAATTAACGCTTTTTACAAATTAACGCTTTTAACACGCATTATCTGAGATTCTCGAAAAACCGATGTCACAATAAAAATAATTTTGCTCCCGATTTGGGTAATATGTCATATTTAAGTTGCATATGGGCCCTGAATCAATTTCGAGAATTTTTGACAGGCTCCGCCCACTTTTGCAAGTGCGGCACAGAATAAAAATCAAATTGCTAACTTTTTTCTCCGTGGATAAAAATCAAAAATTTAAAAAGAATATGAAAGAGCATTTGTCACTGATCATTTTTACTTGAGACTTCGAAGTCCTAACTCATGGTCTTCATGGTGAAAACTTTGATTTTTTCTTGAAAAAATAGGTTTTTTCGACTTTTGGTCATGTCACAATAACTATGTGAAGGCTAGTTTTAGCATTTTTGAAATCTACGTTACAAAATACGTATTGTGGGTAATGTGTCGGTACTGATCGTTATATGCAAAATGTTTTAGGCCCCCAAACATGAACCCAACTCGACCCAGACGGAAAATAGATATTGCGATATCGAGAGTAATCTTTGTAATTTCAGCAGTAACAACATAAATAATTTTAGATAATCGTTTATATTTATAAAATTGATTGTAAATTGTTTCCTCGATGCTGAATTTCTCAGGAAAAATCGAAAAAACAGTGATTTTTGAAAAATTTTGGCAATTTGGCAAATATCGTTAGGTTTCTATAAAATTTCGCCCTTAATCTTGTTGAAACTTTAAAAACAACTCAATTCATAATAGATCTTTAATTCGCGATGTAAACTAGATGTATAATCTGCCATCAAATATCTCAAAATCAAACATAGAAAAATGCCAAAATTTGACACTTTACAGGGTTTTTTCACTAGGAGTGTTTTGCAGAATTTCGACGGATTATTCATTGGAACCTATTTTATATTAATAGCTGTATTTGTATAATTAAGCTGTAAAAATTTTCCGACCGAACAGTACCGCAATACTGAGATATGACCGCTCGAACTGTGACATCTGAAAACCGCAAACTAGAAAAAAACGTCAAAGTTTGACTCTTCATAACTTTTGAACCAGTAGACTATTTTTCTTCTTCTATAGCTTATTCGATAAGAAAAATGTTTTTATTTAATATAATATAAACAGAATTGTAAAAATTTCACTAAAAGTTATATAAAATTGGATGTAGATGTAAAAACACCCTTTACAGTCATTTTCAGACGTGATTATATGATTTTTAGCTACTACGATCTCGAAAACCTATGAATATCCCAAAAATTATACTGAAGCTGCCTGAGATATGAAAGAAAAATAGCAAAATGTCACGCTAACGCGGTCTTTCAAACTTATTCGGAGCAATGTGCTCTGCAACAGTTTCACACATAGATGCAACAGTTTTTTGCTCTTAAATAATTTCATTAAAATGCATAATGAAAATCTGCTGTAATAATATTCTATAAATGATGTTTAAATAGAGTTTCAACGGTCTCAAAATCATAGCTCTGAATTAGTTTTAAAAAACCGCGGTTAGCATGATATTTTGCTCTGTTTCTTTTATATCTCAGGCGGTACCAACAAAAGTTTAGTCATATTCATAGGGTTTCGAGCTCGCGCTATCTATAAATCATATAATCACGTCTGCAAAATTATTTGTAAAAGGTGTTTTTACATCTACATCCAATTTTATATAACTTTTAGTGAAATTTTTACAATTCTGTTTATATCATATTAAATAAAAACATTTTTCTTATCGAATAAGCTATAGAAGAAGAAAAATAGTCTACTGGTTCAAAAGTTATGTAGAGTCAAACTTTGACGTTTTTTTCTAGTTTGCGGTTTTCAGATGTCACAGTTCGAGCGGTCATATCTCAGTATTGCGGTACTGTTCGGTCGGAAAATTTTTACAGCTTAATTATACAAATACAGCTATTAATGTAAAATAGGTTCCAATGAATAATCCGTCGAAATTCTGCAAAACACTCCTAGTGAAAAACCCTGTAAAGTGTCAAATTTTGGCATTTTTCTATGTTTGATTTTGAGATATTTGATGGCAGATTATACATCTAGTTTACATCGCGAATTAAAGATCTATTATGAATTGAGTTGTTTTTAAAGTTTCAACAAGATTAAGGGCGAAATTATATAGAAACCTAACGATATTTGCCAAATTGCCAAAATTTTTCAAAAATCACTGTTTTTTCGATTTTTCCTGAGAAATTCAGCATCGAGGAAACAATTTACTATCAATTTTATAAATTTAAACGATTATCTAAAATTATTTATGTTGTTACTGCTGAAATTACAAAGATTACTCTCGATATGGCAATATCTATTTTCCGTCTGGGTCGAGTTGGGTTCATGTTTGGGGGCCTAAAACATTTTGCATATAACGATCAGTACCGACACATTACCCACAATACGTATTTTGTAACGTAGATTTCAAAAATGCTAAAACTAGCCTTCACATAGTTATTGTGACATGACCAAAAGTCGAAAAAACCTATTTTTTCAAGAAAAAATCGAAGTTTTCCCCATGAAGACCATGAGTTAGGACTTTGAAGTCTCAAGTAAAAATGATCAGTGACAAGTGCTCTTTCATATTCTTATTAAATTTTTGATTTTTATCCACGGAGAAAAAAGTTAGCAATTTGATTTTTATTCTGTGCCGCACTTGCAAAAGTGGGCGGAGCCTGTCAAAAATTCTCGAAATTGATTCAGGGCCCATATGCAACTTAAATATGAAATATTACCCAAATCGGGAGCAAAATTATTTTTATTGTGACATCGCCTCCGCTAGTTGTTCGAGACTCTCAGATAATGCGTGTTAAATGTTGACCAACTTTTTGGTTTTGAAAATAATTTTGAAATCTTGTGGCTTTTGAGCTCTGAAATTTTGTTCTCTGGTGATGATTAATAAACAAATTTTCAAAGCACCTGTATTATTTATGAAAAACGGAGCTTTGATTTATCTTTTGGATTTTTGACAGAGAAAGTCAGACTTTCTGAAATGTTTTTCACTTAAAAATGAGTTTGTTTTAGTTTGATTTTTAAATTTATAAAATTTCAGAATTTTAGTTATTTATTTCCGATTTTCTGATACCTAAAGCAGGGCTTTACGGAGCTAATGAAGCTGGGATGAAAATAGACTTCATTCTCATTCGAAATCTATTTTTAAAATTTTCTAAAACCACCTAGAAGCGCCGAGAAAATGAGCTTCAAAACAATGGCCTAGAAAAAGGTGGCCGAACTTTTTCCTATGAGGCTTTTTTCGTGTTTAGTTAATAAATAGTTATGCAAAATGCTTATATTAGTCCTTTTTTATGTTTTTTTCATTTTAATTTAAGTTTTTTAATTTAATTTGATTTTTCATGTCTGTGGACTAGTTTTCGCCGGTGACCCCTTTTTCTAGGCCATTGTTTTGAGGCGTGTTTTCTCGGCTTCTAGGTGGTTTTAGAAAATTTTAAAAACAGATTTGGAATGCGAATGAAGTCTATTTTCATACCAGACGCATTCTTCGCTCCGAAAAGCCCAAATTAGATGACTTCGTAAGTTTTGCCAGATTCCTTCAAACCTTGGTATTTTCGTTGTAAGCTTTGAATTTAGTCAAAATATATACGAAACTTGATAAATGATCATTTCCCAGACCTTTTTCGAATAGACTCCATTATTCAAAAGTTCATTTCCAAAAATGCAAAGTGTTCGCTCTCCGAAAATTTCCTCATAGTCGTCTCCCTTCTCCGTATAAATAATCCATCATAGCAAAACCAAAATCGAGATGGACTTTTCCTTTTCCCTTAATTTTGCACACACAAACACATCCAACACATTTTATGCTTCTTTCACTTTCCTCCCTTATATGAGCTTGTGCCATGTCTGCTCGACTGCCCGCGGCACACTAAGCCCCACCCACTTCTTCATTCCCACCGTCTCTCGTGCTCCATACACTATTTTCCATATGAAAGACGATGTTGACGACTACTAAAGGGTTGGTGAGACTCGCGCACCACCCAGCCATCTTCTCTCATGCGCACACCAGGCACATTTCTAGCTATACGAGTCTTACTTCTCCTATCTTTTCAAGAAAACCCCCCAATCATTTTCTTTTTCTGAAAACGAAGAAGCTTCTTTTGAAAGAAAATATATAGGGACGCAGAGAGAAGATATTTAGTTTTGTTCAAGACGGACGCACATACATAGACCCGCCATTTTCCATTTCTTGTTCTTTCTTCTCTGCTCGTGTGTTATTTTTTGTTATTTTTGTCACATAAATTGCTGTTTTTTTGCCAATTTTGAATATATAGTTATGAGAAAATTTAGGCTATTATATATTTGAGTGGATTTTTAATGAGGGGGGAGCTCCCAAAGTTATTCTTTTCGTTGAAAATCAAACTAGGGAAAGTTTTCAAGATTTTCGAGTAGAACATAACCACGAAATAGTTGTTTTTCTTTCCCGTTTTCTGAAAAAATGTAAATCCGAAATTAAAATGATAAAACGAAGGATATTAGTCAGACTTTTAAAAAATAATTCTGAATTTGGTTTTTAAATAAATATTTAGCATTATGAAATTGAAATTGTAATTTAGAAGAACTAGCCTGAATTTAGGGAGCAAGTAAGCTATTTTGAAGCTGAAAAACTATGCTCAATAGAATTTCTAATTAGCTCGAAAAGACCGGCATTAATTACTAATCATCTTCTGGAACGCTTTTAAAATGTTAATGGCCTTTTTATGGCCAAGGAAAAAAGTGTGCTCCCTACTTTATGTGGTATGTTAAACCGCGACGCGTCTGACAACATTTGAGCTATGCGTCAGAATTATATTGAAGTCCACAAATATTCTAAGTATCGATCTTTAACACAATATTTTTAACACCAGAGTATTCGTAAAATCTGCTTATTTCAGATTTTGCGAAAATAACTATTGTCAACTCAAATATTCTTGATCATCCAAATTTGTTTTGACCTACCCAGAAAATCTAAGTCTCTCACAAAGTCATGCTTATTTTTACCTGCGAGCGTTACGCTGCGGTCAGTTTTCAGTAGAAAATGGATGATCAAAACTTTTTAACTTGTCAATATATTTTTGTGGTAAAAATAAAGGGTCAAAACAAATTTGCATGATCAAAAATATTTGAGTTGACAATAGTTATTTCGCAAAATCTGAAATATTCATTATTTTGACATGAATTCTTTAGTTTCATTCTTTTACGCCTAGAAGGCTGTTGTTGTTTTCGATAGAATATATTTTGAGCGTTCTATGAACGAACCTTTAAGGAATTAAGATAATGCTATTGAAAAGGAGAATTCGTTTTTTTATCAGAGCCGCTTTAAGAAGCTTTTTTCACAGATTCTACAAAAATTAACTTTTTCTAGGCCGTGTCCCCTCCATTATTCCTCCGAAAAATGGACCATCTTGAGACGGTGGGCGTCGGCGGCAGACGAAGTGGGATGTCATCTGATCCGCTTCTTTCAGCTGCATTACCATCTCCGCCCGCCGTCGATCGTTCAGTGATTGTGATGGAGAATGCGGATAGCTCATCGAGTGTCGATTCACCATCTGATTTCAATGATTTCGGTGATGATGACGATAATCAACATGATTCTATTTATGGGTTTGTTTTGGATGTTTTTTCATTGATATTTTGAAGTCTTTTGAAAATGGGGTTTTCGAACTTCACTTGTTATTATTTAAAGCTCCATCAGGGTGGAGAAAGCTATAAAAAAGCTATTTTTTCTATACACAAATTGTCTGTGAATTTTAAATTTCCAATCGAATTTTGTACAAACTATGCATGCTGCCCCCTTTCTTTCTTGCTTCTAATTTCTCAGCGCCTCTAAGGAAACCTTCAGCAAATCATAGGGAAACAAAAACAATATTCCGAAATATTCCCATAATTGATTTTTAAAACCGACGGCGAGCGCCAAATCGAAACAGTTTCGCTGTATTTTGAAAGACATATAAAAACGACGGTTTATCGTCTTTTTTCCTATTTTTTATTGTCAATTCTAACAGAAATGCTTAGTGATGATGGTGGCGAAACGAATTATGAATTATCTGCTCTGTAAGTCAATAGGATTTAATTAATTGATTATTGGTGAAAAAGAGCCACCTGCCACCCCAATGTACACAGGCTGTCATTAAATCCTATAAACATCGTGCCCTCTTTTTTAAGGGGGCTCTTTTTTCGTATCTTGTAATTTGATAGTTTGCGGGTGATATTTACGAAACTAAAATTTTGGGTTCTATAAAAATGTTTTTTTTTCTGATTTAGAAACAACTGGGATCCAGCATTGGGAATAACAACAAATGATGACAAGTGAGAGTTCTGAACTCTATTTCACGGTGGGCTAAATTGAACCGACATAGAAAATTCAGTACGACAATTAAAAATTGAACGCAGAAAAGCAGGCGTTTTTAGGGAGTGGCATTTTTGCAATCGTGCGGCACGGTTTCGCAAAACGTGAAATTTTGTAATTCGGAGTTAAAAAAATTAGATTAAGCCATACTTTATGTATTTAACGTAAAAACTTCATTTTTTCATGCGTTGTAGGCGTCAAAATGTCATTTGTAAAAAATTCGAATTTTTGGGTGTGTGCAATTTGTCGTAACGGTGTACACACACAAAGCGTTGTTCGTGATGATAATTTTGGTTCACTTTAGCCCACCGTGTTTTAACAATTGATCCAAACTAATTTTTTGTTTCATTTTCAGCGGCTACTTTTTCCCAACTTCCACTACTCATTTCTCCTATGATGATGCTAACAAATTCGATTTCGATCTGAAACACGATGAAGAGGATGATGATCACCTTCCGACTCAATCTTCATCCCCGTCGGATTATGGAAGTGGTGGTGGTGAATTGCAATTTACCAATTCCAACTCTAGATATGTTCCATCTTATCAAGCGTGAGTATTTTTAGAGAATTTCTTTTGAGAAAAAAATATTATCGATTTTCAGATCTCCAAAAGTTGAAAAAAACTTCGCCATGAGCCCATTTGTTGGAGCAGAATATATCAGAAATGTAAACAGGCAAAAATTCTGTGAGATATATAAAAATATAATTTTCAGTCAATGACACCTGAAAAAGATGACTCCCCACCGTTGAATGGAAATCATCTTCTTCATCATCACGTGGGCAATAACAACAACGATGATGAATTCGATGATGATGGAGAAGAGCTAAACACAAAAGAGCTGGCAATTCAAATTTCCGCCGAGCTCAAAAGATACTCGATTCCACAGGCGATTTTTGCTCAGAGGGTTTTGTGCAGGTAATTTTTTTTTATAAATTCGAAAGAGGGAATATACATTTTCTAAAATTTGTTAATGAATTTAATAACAATTTAGACAACCTTTAATTAAAAACTCAAGAACAACTAATAATTTTAGAATCAATAATTTGTGCACCAGAACTTTCTAAATAGTAAAAAATTAATAAATGTCACACTTTAAACTTTGTAAGTAGGAGTAAAAGTACAAGTTTTCAGCACTATTATGCACCGCTTAAAAAACCTGATCTCTGAGACCTAGAATTCTTGTTCTTTCAAGATAATTAACAAAACCTAATTTTCAAAGTGAAAGATGCTGACGACCACCCATTTGATAATTGCACAAACTTTTTTGCAAAGCTCGGAAGGGCTAATTTTCAAAAAAACATTCTTTGGGCTTTGTTGAACTGAAGAAAATTACATTTGCACTTTTTGAAGATCGATGATTATATTTTGATGATAAATGTTGGACAGATTATCCTCCCTATAACTAGATATGTATCTCTGGGAGCTCTCGAAAATTTAATTGAGCAAAAATTAGGTCGTCTCTTAATTAAATAATTTTAAACCGTTTTTCCCATGGCTTCAAAAAATCATTAAAGACAGGGGATCAGTTATTTTAACCCCATATGCATTTTATTTTAAAAATCCTTCTCATTGGACAAAATACAACGTATACCAATAACAAAACGTTAAATTTAAGGCAGCCTGCCAAAGTCGAAAAATTAAAAATTTGAATCCTAAAACTGGAAAATTGTCAACTGACACCCTATCTTTAAGTTCTTTCATGGAAAAAAGTGAATCGATTCCATAAATTCACAGAAAAAATTGATGAAAATCGAAATTAATCTAGCCAGTTTTTAATGCACATAATTTTTATTGTCTGAAATTTTGAAAAAAAAAATAAATTAGAAATTCGTATTGCTTTTTTTTTGAAATTGGATCTCTTGCTTTACTTTTCCTTACTCATTTTTAAATATTTGTAAATAAATTCATTGCAATGAAAAATTCATAGTAAAAATATCCAATTTTTACTTTTTCAGATCGCAAGGCACGTTATCCGACCTACTACGTAACCCAAAACCGTGGTCAAAGCTCAAAAGCGGACGTGAGACATTCCGCCGTATGGCCAAATGGCTGGAAGAGCCCGAATTTCAGCGAATGTCGGCTCTAAGGATGGCAGGTTCGTTATTTGTCTAGAATTCATACACAAGTTTGATCATTCCTTCTCCTCCTCCATTTTTTTTGTTCATGGGTCAAATATGTATAAAAAGTGGATGACAAGTCAGTCGAACATAATACACAGATGGAGTGTGTCTATGTGTGCTTGAAAATAAAATAAAGAAGAGAGGGTTTAGAGAATTTTAAGAGTATTAGAGAATGAAAAGGCAGAAATTGAAGCCGCTAGGCACCAAATGGGGGGAGAAGGACAGATGGCTTGTAGAATTGGGAAAATGGGGGGGGGGTGAATGAGTATCAGGGGGAAGGGTACTGAAAATTTCAACAAGACATGTAGGGCACAAAATTGTTGATTTTGATACCAGATTCTTAGGCTTTTTTCGTGAAGTTGAAAATTTTGTACAATTGTTTTTTAGTGAGCGACTGCGACGGATCCAAAAACATTCTCTTGCTTTTTTTAACTGCGATTAATAAGATACAAATAATTGAAATACCCAAGTTTTTAATATTGACCAATATAAAACTTTTTAAAGGAGGACTTTACGGAGATAACAAATGTACCTTAAATGAAAATAGACTTAATTCTCATTCCAAATCTGTTTTTAAAATTTTCTAAAACCACCTAGAAGCCGAGAAAATGAGCTTCAAAACAATGACCTAGAAATAGGGGCCACCTGGCCGAACTTTTCATATGAGCTTTTTTGCTGTTTCGTTAATAAATACACTGAACATATTAGTCCTTTTTTATATTTTTTGGATTTTTCATGCCAGCGGACTAGTTTTCGCCTGTGGACACTTTTTCTAGGCCATTGTTTTAATGCGTGTTTTCTCGGCTTCCAAGTGGTTTTTAAAATTTTTTAAAAACATATTTGGAAGGAGAATGAAGTCTATTTTCATCCCAGGCGCATTCATTAGCTCCGCAAAGCCCTCCTTTAAGATTTCGATTTTTTTCTGAATTCCTAGGCGTTCGATTTTCTAAAAAATTGATCGAGAGTTTTTTATCATGAAATTTTTGGGAAAATAGATAAAATAATTAATTTAAAATATAGACCCAGGAATGAAGTTTTTGATGAAACAAAATCTGAAATTTAGAAATTTCTAGAATTTTTCGCCAAACACTCTTTGAACATAATTGCATTTTTATTTTTTCAAATCCTAATCGCATGGCAAGATCTATGATATTTGTTACAGAATAAAATAATGAAACTATGTATGAGGTTTTGAAAAAAAAAACTAAAATACAGAAAAATATATTTTACATGTTTTTTTCTGTTTTTCCAGAATTGTTCCTTTTTTTATTTTTTAATAATAGTCCCATAATATTTATGAATTAATGAAGTAGGTATTATTCTTTCAATTTCTCAAAAAGATCAACAGATCTTTGACGTCTTCAAAACACACATTTTCAAAAAAAGTAACCACAAATTCCAAAAAAAATGTTGAAAATGTCTGTTATCTAGAACTTCAAATTCTCATGAGGATTATCAAGTGACTGATGACTTTCGCCTATCTATACTTTTTCATCTGCTCACTCTTCAACGAATCGGGTACCTTCATACAAAATGTTTATTATTCCAAAACGGGGATGGGAGGGGAGGAATGAATCATTGAATGATTTGAATGTGTGACAGATGTAGGCAATTTCTCATTTCTTTTCGTTTCCGTACCGCCCTTCCTTTCCCTTCCATCGCCCATTCAATTTCAAGAGTGACATACATGAAAGGCTCAAGAAAGAAGAAAAATTAATTGCTAAGGAAAGATTGACCAATTTTCAGCTTGCAAAAGAAGGGAAGAGCCATCGCCGTCAGCTTCGCAAGCAGCTCAGATACCGAAAAAGCCAAGATTGGTTTTCACGGATATTCAGAGAAGGACTCTTCAGGTATGTTGTAAACTAATTGTCAATTCAAATATTCTCTATCATTGCGTTTTGAGAGCTACTCTGACGCTGAGGCTCACTGACGCTCCGCGCGCACGCGACGGGGCGGCCGACACCCAACACACTGAAAAATATGAAAATCAACTTTACTGCGATTTCGAGTGTGTAGAGTATCGGCAGCCGCGTCGCGTGCGTGCTCCTCGGTGCGGTTAAGCAGCCCACAAAAAACTCTTTAAAAACGTTTTCGTACCATTGATGTAGGGATTTGTTTTCCTTATTCACGGTGGGATAAAGTGAACCGAAATTGTCATCACGAACAACGCTTTGTGTGTGTGCGTGTGTACACCGTTACGACAAATTGCACACACACAAAAATTCTAATTTTTACAAACGACATTTACAATGCATGAAAAAATGAATTTTTTGCGTTAAAAACACAAATTATGGCTTGATTAAATTTTTTTACTCCGAATTACAACATTGCGTCCCTGAATAGCTTAATATAACGCGTTTTGTGAAACCGTGCCGCACAATTTCAAGAATGCCACGCCCAAAAAACGCCCGCTTTTCTGCGTTCAATTTTTAATTTTCTTACTGAATTTTCTTAGTTATTCACTTTAGCACACCGTGTAATTATTGAAAATCCGAAAAAAACTCAACTTCTTCCAAATTTAAAAAAAAAGTCTTCATTTCAGCTATGAGCCAGTTTATTTCACCCATAAACTCTAAACTCCATTCCTGTAATTTGGCAAAGAAATTCTTGAAAATTTCCAATTTTATGACCAGAAATACAATTTAAATTATCGTTATCGTTTTTAGTATTCAATTAGCTATAAAATGAGCATTAAAACAATAATAAAATTATCAATAGAATCAAAATGAAACTGGTGTGTCATAAATTGGATTGAAATTTGAAAACACCCCTCTTTGAATATATTTTTTTATATTTTTCAAGAACGACAACATAAATGGCATTTCACAGGAAAAGTTCAAAAATCCCTCCTACTTTCAGGCAATTTTCAAAGAAACGAAGCGTCCGTCTCGTGAAATGCAATTAACCATCAGTCAACAATTGAATCTCGATCCGACAACAGTGGCAAACTTCTTCATGAATGCTCGCAGGCGAGGACATGAAACACGAGATGACGATGAGTATGATCAGCAACAACAACAACAAGGAGCAACACCTCCAATGGAGGTTAAAGCTGAAGAAACAATAATGCATCAGTCGTCGATGGGTGTTTTAGATAATAATGTTATGGTACCGCCGAAGGTTGAGGACGAGGATGATGTAAGTTTTGGTAGAGAATTATTATTGGACATTTTACAAATATACAATTTAAAGAGGGGGTGACACTACTTCATATTTTTGTGTTTAATCTATGAAAAAACAAGTTCAAGTATATTTTTGACTGTATTGGAATCTTATAGATATATTTTTATCTTTATTCAACATTAAAAATAAAAAATTTTAAAATTTTAAAAATATACAAAAAACCGGAGTATAAAACTCTAAGATTTCTCAAACTTAAAGGCAGAGTTCTAGGTTTTTTAACCAACTAAAAATCTATATTGTTGTGAATTATCGAATGTTTTCAAACTTAAAGGCAGCTCGTCAGTTAACATGATCCAAATTAAAGGAAAAAAAATTAAAATTCGAATGGGAGCCCAGGTGGTCCAAAGAACAATATCAGTATGTAGCCACATTCGAATAATAGTGTTTCGCGCCAATTCTGACCGCGTTTCACGATCCACGACCACATCGCACGATCCGGCACGCATTCAAATTATGATTTTTTCAACTTACTGCCATGACGCGTATATTTATCGATATGATTTCACATAAATTGTATTGTACTAATGAAATAATGCTCTAATTTTTGAAATTGAAATCTGTTAGGGTCAAATTAACTGATCCACTGTCTTTAAGCTTCGAAATTTTTAAAAAAATTTTTTAACCTAATATTTCCAATTTTTCAGCTGCTCCCTCCAATGGAAACACCAACCCAACTGTTCACCAATGCTCTCTAAACCTATTTATATTAAAAATCATCTAGATTAGCATAAAATTTCATTTATTCCAATATTTTTGGTTGTGATATTTACTTCTTCTCTTAAACTTTCTCTAACTTGATCCCACTTCTACACACATAATTATCTCATTATTCTTACTTTCCTATTTTTTGTGAATTCGATCTGTGCCACAAGTTCTTCTATTTTTAAAGTTAATTTCTTAATTCCTCCTCCCCTCAAATGGAACAAATTTTAAAAAAACAATTACCGCCTTGCTCTATTGCTCTTTCTATCACTTATGGCCTAATTTGGCTGCTGAAATGCGGTTTTCTAGGCCCGTTACTCAAGAAAACACGCTAAAAAATCATTTTTTCTCCAAACATTTTTTTTTTTAAAGTTGAGTGTGATTCTAGTCAAGAATGAGATTACTCTTCGAAATGAAATTTTAACATTGTTCCCCCCGTTTTTTGTGTGTACCTCAAAACGAGTGCATTTTGCCCAGATTGATTTTATTTCATTTTTTTAAACAATTAATATTATTTATGTCATTGTGTTCAGTATTAAGATATTATTTATATTCAAGAGATAAATTTACATGATATTCGATATATTTTAAATAAAGTTGAAAACAATACGAAAATGTGATACAAGTGACGAATTTCGCTCTGCAACATTTCATTTCCTTTTTCGCTGTGTAAGTATGTACATGTAATTTTTTGAGGCGTTTATAGTTGAGTGATAAGAATTCCTCCTAAACACCCCAGAGAAATATTTAAAAAACGGGTTTTTTGTGACCCCGAATACAAAATGTTCAACTGTAAATATTGCCTGGTTATTGTTATTTCGATATTATTAATTGAGCTTTTTGTTGGTATTGAAGGGCAGAATATTGGTATGATTTGGTTTCGGAAGCTCCCGGAAACGTTTTAGTTGTTTAGAGAAGCTTGAAAATTAAAATCTTGAAGGTTTTCAGAATTAAGTTTATCTGATATTTTTGAAAAAAAAAGCTACATATTTTTGAAACTGCAAAAATTCGAATGAACCACAATTAATTGTGTCAAACATCTTTCTTCTTACTAAGCGAATAGTTCTGTGTGTGTGTACCAGCATTTCACATGAATAACTTTTTGACCCCTCTACCGATCTGTCCCATACTTGGCATATCGTCATGCCTCTCGGAGCGCTTCACAAAAATACTGTTTGGATCTCGGGTTACTGTAGGATTACTGTAGCTACAGTACTACAATTTTTTTCACGTTTTTTTCAAAATGGTCGGATCGAGACCAAACTTCCATGGTAACATCTTTGGAGTATTGTAAGGTCACTGTGAAAATTTGGTGCGGATTACTGTAGTATTACGGTAGTTATCGTAACCTAAAGTTAGCGTTTGTCTCTGTTTCTCTTCATTTTACACACTATTTCTCTCACTACCGCCGCGTAGCGGCGTTAAAAGGCTGGTTTAAGTACTATTGGAAACAAATAATTCAAGTTTCGAATTCAACTGTTGAATTCAGGATATTGATTTTTTAGTATTGTCAACTCAATTATTCTTGATCATTGCGTTCGGAAGGCTGCTCAACCTCACAGCCGCTCCGCACACACGCGACGCGGTGATCTCCCACTCAACACACTGAAATATTGGCGGAAAATGAATTTTTCAAATTTTCCAGTGTGTTGAGTGTCGGCAGCCGCGTCGCGTGCGTGCGGAGCGGCTGTGAGGTTGAGCAGCCTATGATCAAGAATAATTGAGTTGACAATAATGGAATTTCAAATATGTTTTGAAAGCGAATGAAAAGTGGTTGAAAAGAAATCTCTAATTGTAAGAATATATTGGCAGTTAACACAATTACATTCCAGAATGCACTCAGTTTGCTACCAATTCTGAAACGGCCGGACAAACTCTATTCATTCCTTATAATTCAACATCAACCGTGATTTTGCCTTCTAATTTTACTTGTAATTATAAAGTGCATTAATAGAATGTTTATTCTGAAAACTGTTAGATTTTCAGATAAACGTAAAATCTCAAAATTGGCTACGAATAACAGTAACGAATGATTTATCAGAAGTTTCTGATTATATTCTATTGGATGATGGAATGAATCACACGAAGAAAATTGATAGGTAAATATTGGAAATTATTTTCGGGAGCTCCCCCAAACTTCTTTTGTTTTCAGGACAACCCGTCGATATGATGACTTCTACATGATCTCAAATACAACCGGTTCAATAGAAATTCATACAAGTGAAAATTCAAATGATTCTCGAATTTTAATACGTCTTGATTATTTTGAAAGTGAGTCAACAAAATTTTGAACTTGGATAGATCAAAAAATAACAATTGATAAGATAAGAAAAATTTTCAGTACCGGAGGCTCAAAAATTGAGACTGGAAAATGATGGGAGAGTCGCGTTTTTGGATTTGAATAATGTTCTTCAAGCTCCGGTTCAAGTTGAAAGTGATTCCAAGGTACATGTGCCTAAGACTTTATTTACATGAAATTTAAGAATTGAGGTTTTTTTTCAGATGATGGCAACTATTGGAGTAAGTGGATTTATATCTGATGAATTCGATTCGTATTATATTTTTGATGGAAACTTGACTCATTATCAGACAATTTTTAGGTAGGGTTTTATTTTTATTGTTAAATCTTAAAGGAGGGATTTACGGAGATAATAAATGTACCTTAAATGAAAATAGACTTCATTCTCATTCCAAATCTGTTTTTAAAATTTTCTAAAACCATCTAGAAGCCGAGAAAACACGCCTCAAAACAATAGCCTAGAAAAAGGGGCCACCTGGCCGAACTTTTTCCTATGAGCTTTTTTCGTGTTTCGTTAATAACTAGTCATGCAGAATGCTTATATTAGTCCTTTTTTGATGTTTTTTTTTTCATTTTAATTGATGTTTTTTCATTCTTTGTGGGATTTTTCATGTCTACGGACTAGGTTCGCCGGTGGATCCTTTTTCTAGGCCATTGTTTTGAGGCGCGTTTTCTAGGCTTCTCGGTGGTTTTAGAAAATTTTGAAAACAGATTTGGAATGAGTATGAAGTCTATTTCCATCCCAGACGCATTCATTATCTCCGTAAAGTCCTCCTTTAAAGACAGCTGTTCAGTTAATTTGACCCTACCTGTTCTTAGTTTCAAAAATTAGAGCGTTCTCTCATTAGTATTATGCAATTTATGCGAAATCACACCGATAAATACACGCTTCATAGCAGCGGTCCAAAGTTGAAAAAATAAAAATTTGAATGCGCGCGTGTCCGTGCAACGCGGTCGGAATTCGCGCGAAACACAATTATTTGAATGTGGCTACATATTGGTAATGTTCTTTGGACCACCTTGGCTCTCATTCGAATTTTGATCTTTTGCCTTGAATTTGGATCGTGTTAACTGATCAGCTGCCTTTAAAATGATAAATTATTTGTAGTTCTCTTGAAAAATTCGAAAAATACCTTCATTTTTTTCCAGACTTGACGATTATCTTGGCGGTTCTAATGTGGTGTCTTCTTCAAATACACTAACCTTAATTGGTCTCTCGAATCTTATATCAATGTCTACCATTGTTTTAAATCGGTTGGAAAATGTTCAAAATTTCGATAAAATTGCCGCAGTGACGGTTTTCGAATCGTCTGGAAATGTTAAAATATCTTCGAGTCGGGCGAGAACTGCTGTTACTTTCGTTTCTTCCGCTACTGATGTCCTTTTACTCAACTCATTACAATTCACCGACTTTGTAAGTAGAAACTTATTTTATGGTATTTTTTAACGGATTCGTCGTCTTTAGGGCAATGGAGATCAGGCGTGTAAAGTTATTGCAATTGCAGGTGCACCGTCTGAAAATTACAGACAACTTTTAGACTTCTCGTAAGTTGCAACCTAAGAGATTTGGAAAAATAATGTTATCCAGACCTTCTGTTGAACCGTCGAATACACTTCCACAATTATTTCCAGCTAAATATTTTTCCATGATAATTGATCATTGTAGCTTACAAATAACGCTGAAAAGTCGGATACCAGGTTGGGAAAAGCCGGGAGAGTTAATCCTCTTTCGTATAAAAATGTTAATGTATTTAAGATAATTATTTCAATGTTACCGAAGGACAATCAGGATACATTTACTCACCGAGTTATTTGGATCCAAAACAGTCACCAGAGTTCAATGTGACTTATGGTAAGTCTGGGATTTGAGTATTTGAAGACCAATAAATATTCTAAGCAGGATCTACTAAATATTAATTACTCAAACGAGATTTAAAAGCTCCTGCAATGCTAACTCGTTTTTTTAAATGTTTTTAAACAAATTAGAAGCTTAAAGGAGGTCTTTACGGAGATAATAAATGTACCTTAAGTGAAAATAGACTTCATTCTCATTCCAAATCTGTTTTTAAAATTTTCTAAAACCACCTAGAAGCCGAGAAAACGCGCTTCAAAACAATGGCCTAGAAAAAGTGGCCACCTGGCCGAACTTTTCCTGTGAGCTTTTTTCTTTAATAAATATTTACGCAGAATGCTTATATTAGTCCTTTTTTAATGTTTTTTCATTTTAATTTATGATTTTTCTTTTTGTTTGGGATTTTTCATGCTTGCGGACTAGTTTTCGCCGGTGGCCTCTTTTTCTAGGCCATTGTTTTGAGGCGCGTTTTCTCGACTTCTAGGTGGTTTTAGAAAATTTTAAAAACAGATTTGGAATGAGAATGAAGTCTATTTTCATCCTAGATTCATTAGCTCCGTAAAGTCCTCGTTTAAAAAACAACAATTCAATTTAAAAAAAAATGTTTTTTTTGCAATTTTCGACACTGAATTATGAATTTTTGAATTTTTATTTTTTTGCATAATTTTTGCATTTTTGAAGTTTCTGAATAAGTTCGTGAAGCTTATCATTAAAATTCCTATCAACCTTATTCACCTATAGGTCCATATTTGGGGACTGAAAACGTGAACATGATTGGAAAAATGCGGATGTTCTCGACATATTAATAATGAAATCTTCTTTCAGCTTACAACTCCACATCTTCTATTCAATTTTCAATCGATATTGAAAATGTTGAACTAACAAACAACGCAGAACTCGATATTTCTGTAATAACCGCAGAACTTCGACAGCAATTGAGTATTGTGTAAGCCTTGAATCCTCCCTTCATGTCAAACATCTGTTCTCTTTCAGAATAACTGGAAATCAGACGGGAACAAAGTCACGGGCTGTCGGAAATTGGATGAACATTTTTATGCGAGGTTCAGTGGGAAATGGATTCGCCAAACTGAAATATCAGATCAGTTCGAACTCTGGTGTTCGATTATTTGGAACTTCATTCCTATGCCTAATTTCCATAATTTTGCCTTTTTTATGAAACAAACGTGTATTATTGTGTTTTGAGACATTTTTCATTTGAAACATTTTGTGGTCAGGAAAAAAAAAGAAAAAATGCAACTTGAGATGATTTTGTTCTTTGCATGTCTCGGTAGGAAGGATGGAGAAGGAAACAGGTGTCGTACGTCCGGTCAAGTTGCGAAATGTGATTTTTCTTCTTGAAATTTTCTAGACTTTGGTTTTATGTTTTGAACTTTTAGAGGCTAGAAGATGATGGGTGAAAATGTCGGTGGTTCAAATTTCTTTGGCTCAAATTTGAATTGAGAGCGTGAGGTAAATGTGCTTTAGAAATTTGAAAAACAAAACGAGCTTAAAAAATACATTTCAACGAGGCTGAATATTTTTATGGCACTGTCTTTAAAGGCGTATCCTCGTCTGCGAATTTTTTTTTCCCAAAAATTGTACTGCGTTCAGCCTGAGGTCTAAATTTATCTTAAATGAGGGCTTTAAGGAGATAATGAATGCATCTTGGATGAAAATAGACTTCATACTCATTTCAAATCTGTTTTTAAAATTTTCTAAAACCACCTAGAAGCCCAGAAAATGAACTTCAAAACAATGGCCTAGAAAAAGTGTCCACCGGTGAAATCTAGTCCGCAGGTATGAAAAATCCAAAAAAAAAAGAAAAAAAACATATATTAAGATGAAAAAACATCCTAAAAAAGAACTAATATAATTATTCTGTATAAAAAAGCTCATAAGAAAAAGTTCGGCAAGGTGGACATTTTTCTAGGCCATTGTTTTGAAGCTCATTTTCTCGGCATCTAGGTGGTTTTAGAAAGTTTTAAAAACATATTTGGAATGAGAATGAAATCTATTTTCATTTAAGTTACATTTATTATCTCCATAAAGTATTCTTTATTTTAAAAAATTAAAAATAACAAGCATCGAAAATACGATAAAATAAGTAAGCTTGACAGAAAATGGCCTAGCTTTCATAGATTTGTATTTCTAGGTTACGGGTGTTAGATTTCTCTGGACATTGTTCCAGGTCCTTGATACAAAAGGCCTTCTTCTTAAATTAAAAAAAAACCAACATCCTTCATTAGAATAGAAACCCGTGCTTTTTTTTGGTTCTTACACCAGAACCCGTTTTCTTGGAAGGTTTCTTAAAACATTTCGCAAAAGCCTGAAAGTGCGTATTTCCTTTCTTTTTTATTTGAATAAAAGATCAATTCAATGCAAAAATTCATGTTCTATTAATACACCCCACTATACAACTTTCTGATAAATTAAGTTGTAAGCTCCCAAATCCCATGACGTTTTCGAATTTATTATTAGTGCGAATTATCCTGCTATCGTGTACTTATGATCTTTGAAAGAATTTCATTCAACCCCAAAGATGTGTCCTGATTATGTTCATTCAGAACGACCAAATTGTCCGAATGCATTTTTGGTCACTGAACGCTTAAAATGTCCCCCCTTCTCATTCGCTCGCCCTCACTTTTTGTGTCCTCTTCAAAAAGTATTCATGTGGGTGGAATGAACAAAAAAAATGAGAAAAAAGTTTCCTCGTCTTTTATGTATGTTTGAGAAGTGTTTACATTCACAAATGTGCCCCTAAATTGGGCATAGAACATATGTTTATAGTGGTCCCAAGGGGGGTCTTATTTGAAGAGGCATAGATGGGCGGTTTGTTTGAAGGAATGTGATTTTAGTGGGATTAAAATTATAAATTATAAGAAGATTAGAATTAAAAAAAACTTTTCTTTTGGCAATGTACGAACTTGATTATCCAAAATAAGCTCATTGACAAGAAAATTATCTTGATCAGATCTCTAAAAATTGCAATTTTCTAAAAAATCATAATTTTGAGACGCCAAACCATCCAAACGTGAGAAAAACAATTTTTGGAATTGAATACATAAAAAGTGCTAAATTTTAGTGAAGTCTAAATTATTTTTGTTACACCCCTTCTCCTTTAAAGGAGGACTTTACGGAGATAAGGAATGCATCTGGGATGAAAATAGACTTCATTCTCATTCCAAATCTGTTTTTAAAATTTTCTAAAACCATCTAGAAGCCGAGAAAATGGGCTTCAAAACAATGGCCTAGAAAAAGGAGGGTAGGCCAAGTGTTTGGAGGCACATGTGTTCGTTTTTTTATAAAGCAATTTCCATGGTTGAAAAAAAATAGTCGAAGTAGAATTCGATTTCCCATTTAATGATTTTATTTTATTTTTCGTGTTGCTTCAGGGTAAACGCTTCTACCGGGTGCGTGGCCTAACTTTTTCAACGCACGAACACTTGTGCCTCCAAACACTTGGCCTACCCTCAGAAAAAGTGGTCACCTGGACTAGTTTTCGTCGGTGGCCCCTTTTTCTAGGCCATTTTTTTCAGGCTCACTTTCTCAACTTCTAGATGGTTTTAGAAAACTTTAAAAACAGATTTGGAATGAGAATGAAGTCTATTTTCATTTAAGGTACATTTATGAGCTCCGTAAAGTCCTCCTTTAAAATTAAAATTGTTGCGATTTGCCGAAATTATAATTTAATAAAAACATAATCCTTTTATGAACGGTCAACTCCATAATCCAGAGAATTTTCTGCGAAAATCATTTTTTATGCTTTTGATTTATGTGTTTTCTATATTTCAGAATGACATAACTTTAGATTTGTAGTCTTTTACCCACCAGAAAACTACTCATGATTTTTTTCTTCTCTGATAAATATAAATCACAAAAAAACAATCCACTTCGATTGAACAAATAAAAGCATCTCAATTTCATATCTGTTTTTATTATTTAACCCAGAAAAAAAAACACTAGATGGGGAATTGAAGGAATGTTGATTGGTTGATATCAATGATGATGGTTGATGATGACTTCAAGATTTAAAAATAGACGAAGCCATAAATATTGGCGCGGTGGAAGTATTCTTCTTCTTCTCTTTTTTTTTAAATCATTGTTTTTATTTCCGTTCTGACAGTTTTTGCCTTTATTTTATCAAAAAAGACGTGGTTTTTCAACATTTCTTACAAGAATGTATTAAAAAAACCAATAATTTTTGTCAAAATGAAGAAAAAAATCAACAACTCGATCTATTAAGCCACCCGACTAAAAAAAGAAGCAAAGACAACAAAGACTTTTTTGGTTTCCGCCCACATGACTCTTTCTTTCTGTCGAAAAAAAGCTCAAGTCTGGTCGTTTTTATAAGCAATTGTTCACTTTTTTTATGGATACATGAGAAAATGGAAGGATTTTAGTTTATACTGCCACCATAAAGGTTTTTCCCAAAAGTTCTGCTAAAACGTTTTATGTTGCATCTTTTTCGAAAGACAAACTTTTCGTTTCAAAACGAAAAAGTTTGAAATACTTAAATAAAATATATGTGTTTGCACTCTTTTTCAAACAAAACTCCCCACCCATTTTTATTTTCGCTTTCTTTTGATATTTCAACAAGTTGAGGCCATTTTCAGCCAATTTTTCTTAAATTCTACCGTAATCCGCTAAAAATTTATTTCTTAATTGTCGTCAATTCGCACGCCTTGTACGTTGCGCGCGCATTGCACCATTTGCGCGTAATTGTGACTTTTTCAAGGATTTTATAAATTTTAGAAGAATTCTTTGATTTTTCGTAAAATTTTTAATTTTCGCGCTATTTTTTCAAAGAATTTTTTGGTCTTTTAATAAAAATAAGGCAAAAACTATGCAACCGAATAATTTTTCTTTATTTTTTCAATCCGTTTTCCGCCTCACTTCCTCGTTTTCTTCTTTTCTCTTTCTCTCAATTTTTTTGTGCTTATTTGTTTTGATGCGAAGCGGAAAATTATGAAAAGGTCGCTTTTTATTCCTCGATTTTTTTCCTTTCTTTCTGACTTTTAAGATTTATTTATTCTTCTTTTCAAGAAAACACGATTATTCGTGAATGAACAACTAATCTAATAAATTATGTTTTTTTTTCTCATTCGATAAAAATTGCATTTACAATCCTTCGTGCTTAAATTCAATTATACTTTGGATAATATGTTTTCTCTCTCGAGAAAGGTAAACTACATTTTTCGGCACAAAAAAAAATAAATCGTAAAGTTAATCGGGTTTTATTATGCGGCCAACGGAGAGAACGTTATCGAAAACTTGACGGCATTTAATATTTGTTTTTTAGTTATTTTTTGCGTGGAAAAAACTCCAATCTAACTATTTATGAATTCAAGAATATTTTCATGCATATGCTATGAATAGATAACAAAATATTTTTGTTTTTAATGTTTTATTTAATTTTTTTTTAAATTTTGAAATTAAATTCTAAAAAATCTAATGGAGTTTTGTTTTTTATCGAAAAACACCATAGTTCGATAGAGATTATTTTCCTTATAAAATAAAATTGTATTATGAAATAACATCATTGAGGCAAGGAGTAACTACTGATGAGACTCACTCCAATAGATCGTCTAGTTAAAGGGATTCATTACTGTTTTTGGGTTTCAATTCCATTTTCATCTTCTTCCTCTAGTTATTTGAATACCTATACAAGCAAAAAATTTTTTCGAAATTTCCTTTTCTAGTACATGAAAAAACAAATTTACAGGGTAAGGCGGCGTATGGCCTAAAAATTGCAAACACTCTCACATTCGCATGCTCTCTCGCGTGTGGCCGACCAGTTCGGCCATTTCTCTGCCTTAATCTGTAAATGTGGTTTTTCGCGTACTGGAAAAGGAAATTTCGAAAAATTATTTTGCTTCTATAGGTTTTCAAATACTGTGAAGAAGATGAAAATGGAATAGAAACCCGAAATCAGTAAAGAATCCCTTTAAGAGTCGAAACGATCTTGCGCTTAATTCCTCCCTTTGTTTTTCTTTTATTTTTTTGAATAGTTAATTTCTTCATCACTTTCACTAATAGGAAGACAAATTTATTTGCAAGCCTTAGAAATTAATTAGCAAAATAAATCCTCGACCTCGCCGTCATTAAATTCTCAGGAATTAACTCGTTTCGCGTCATAGAGAGAGAGAAAAGAATAAAAATCGAAAAGCGGAACAATATAATAGTTTTCGGTTCTCCTTGGAGACAACGACCCAAGGAGCCTATGCCTTTTTCTGGAGCGAGTCGTATTCCTTTCTTCTCAATTTGTGCTCCACTCTTCCGCCCTCTATTTTCTACTTTCTTCTTCTTCTTCTTCTTCTTCTCACAAAATTGACTCCCACGCAATGTCTCCCTCCATACACACACTCACACACACACACACGAATATACACGCATATACAACTGTGGAGCAAAGCTTCTGTGTTTTTCGTGTCCCCTACTTTTTTCTCCATCTTGTTCTCCGTCAAGGGTCACCCACCCTTGATTCAATATTTTCTATGTCCCCCGCCCCCTAATGTCTCTGCGCTTTTGACGTGGTGATGGTGATGCTCTGAGTCCGTAGATGATTAAGTTTTTTTTTTCGTTTCGTTCACGACCTTTATCACCTGTGTTTTCTAAGAGATCTTGGGATAAGATCTTTTATTGGCTCTTTTGCGTTTCACGAGGTTTTAAATCTCTTTTATTTGAACTTTGTCGGGAAGGGTTTTGATGTTTTTTTTAAATGGTGAATGATTTGGTTAGTGTTGTCAGTTCCAGAAGGTTTGCAATCGAGTGTGTTATATTCTATCAATTTTTTGAACTTTTTTGAACTTTTAATTATTTTTCCTGCGTTTTCAATTTTCTAGGTAGGTCCGCTAGTACTTGTCATTGAAAATGCTAATTGTAGAGCTTAGAAAAATGTCGAAATTTTTTATTTCTCAATATTTCAATTATTGAGGTGTTTTTAAAAAATTTTGGCACCTAAAAAAGTGTGTTGAAAAACATTTTGATGGTTTTTATTAGATTTAAAATTTATTGCTACATTTGAGCAGAATATACTAGAGTTTTGAGACCAGAGTTCGATCTTGTGCAAGTTTACGTTTTCCCATAGAATTGTACCTCGAAAACTAACATTTCTGATTTTTTTTTCTATTTAAGTGGGTGTATCAAACTCTGGAAATATACTGTAGTTTTGTGTTTTACGTCACGGACCTCGTCGATGAATCAAAACAGTATTTTTGTGCGAAATGTAGGATGTTGAAATACACCGAAAGAAATTTAAAAATAACACCCAAAAATTATAAATTTTAGCATTAAAAATTTTCAAAAACCCCGTAATTTTTATTCAGCGGAAGTGTTGCCTAAAATAACATTCAGTTTCGAATTTCTATCCAAAAAAAGAACATCATGTGAACAATATATCTAATATACATTTATTTATAATTTTTTTTGGTTGTAATCGGATAGTTTAGTTTTCATTCAAAATAGAAAGATGAGAAAATTTGAATGGAAAGGCGCATCTTCCAGATTCATTCTAGTTGTTATAGAGACAGAGATCATGTTTCATTTCGATTTAGGGATGTGTGCATCTCCAGCTCATTTATTTGGAGTTTTTTAACTGTTGGTGAGCTGGTTTTCAGCTTTTATACGATTGTTGATTCATTTTGCGATGTATTTCTAGTTGTGTAGGTATTTTTTGAACGATATTAATCTCCAAATAATGAATGGGCTTGCCACCGGAAATAGTTTGATAAGCTTTCGATTGAAACAAATAGAGAAGAATTAGCCGCCTATGGTCAGATCCTACTTTTAATGACTGTCCTCTTTAAATTTTAAATAAATTATATTGTCAACTCAATTATTCTTGATCATTGCGTTCGGAAAGCTGCTCAACCTCAAAGCCGCTCCGCACGCACGCGACGCGGCTGCCGACACTCACACACACACTGAAATATCGGCGGGAAAATGAATATTTCAAATTTTCCAGTGTGTGTGAGTGTCGGCAGCCGCGTCGCGTGTGTGCGGAGCGGCTGTGAGGTTGAGCAGCCTTCCGAAAAAAAAAACAAGAATAATTGAGTTGACAATAAGTTTGAAAAATCTCATTATTTTTGTTTTCCAATTTTTTCAAATCAAATTCCGAGAATTTTGTTTTTCGAAATGGTGAATTTTGAGCATTGACGTCAATTCCTAACAATAAGAATAACTACTCAAATGATTTTCTAGAACATGTTTTTTTTTTCTCAAAAAAACAAATCCCAGACTAAAATATGCATCATTCTCCCAAATGGGACAATTTTCCGCCGTCGCAAACAAAAATCGCATAAATCATTCCATTTATGTACATAAACGGATGTATTTCTCATTTTTTTCTGTGAAAGCTTATCAATTGAAACGATTTCCGGTGTCCTTCTTCAATTTTTTCTACTTTTTCTTCTTCTCCATCTTCTTTTATTTTTTTTCTACTCCTTTCCCATATATTCTCTATCCGCCCACAACATGAATGAAAAATGTGCGTTTTCCGACCCCCCCCCCCTTTTTTTTGTGTTGAATATTCTAAGTAAAAGTTCTTGAAAGGTTTTCTTGAATAGACAAATGTTTCTGTAATTTGTTCTTATTAAATGTAAATGTTAATTTTTTTTCCAGGAAAGTTAGAAATTGAGATTTGTTCGTAATTTTCTGAAAATTCGACCAAAAGCACCGAACACTAATAGTAGCAAAATTAAGCAGCTGAATTTTCTTTGGTATAATTCATAATTCACAAGTGAAATCAATTGTTTCAAAATTATTATTTTTCATTTTCGTTGCTCACTGCTTCTGGAAATTAACAACATCATAATTTTTGAAATCTGATTTATGATTTTCGTTTTAACATTTTTTTTGGATTTTATAAGTTTCATGACTTTTTGCGGAATGCACACAATTTGACGAGCAAAATTTTTTATTTATCGAGATTTTCGAAACTAGTTTTTAATGAATAAGGTAAAGAAAATAAAGTAAAAACATTGGAAATTATTCAACATTACGCAAAATATCATTTTCAACATTTAAAAATTTTTTAATAAATCATTTTTCGAAGATTTCTCATCCCAACTCCCTGAAAAAAGGGTTAAATCAGTACAATGTGTGCATTTATTAAAAAATTTTTGTGTTTTACAACGCATTTTCTTAAAAATACATTCTCCTATCGAAAAAAAGAATAACCACTTTCAAAAATGCGGCTGCCGAGGCTTTGGGCCGCGAACGCGACGCAACCGCTCCGCAGGCCGCGGCGGCTTTTAGCCGGATTGGCCGCCGTTTCCCCAGCCCTGACTTTGATGAAAAAGGGAATTATAATCCTGAAAATGAAGTTGGAACTTACTTTTTTCGATGAAAGTTTTGTGAGATGCTCAGGCGGTCCTTTAAAACATGAGAGCGAAATTCTGCATTTATTTCGTTAAAAAAATAGTATCCATTTGTTTTTTGTTAATTTAAAATTTGTAACAGCCCTGTACACCTTTTCAAAAAACGAATTCGGTGCCAATATCGTAATTTCGTACAGTTCGCCTTCACAGCAACAACGACATTTCGTGTCTGCTGTATTATTATTCATTGAAACTGTAGGAGAAAAAGTGCTCCTCACACAACATTAAATAGTATTCATTTTTTTTTCGTCATTCCGTCTCTTCGCTACACCCGCCCGCCATTGCCGCTATCATTTTGTCATTTATTTTTTTCCTTCTTCAGCCCCCCTCAACCCGAAGTGATAATAATCTGGTTCTAATTTTAAACATGGTCGAAAAAAAAAGTGTTGAGACAAATAATAAACGACGAACAAGGCGGTGTATAGACTTCCCTATCCTTATTATGTCCTCATCATATCGAATTCTATTTTTTTTTTTTTTGAAATTATTTCTTCCTACTTTTTAGGGTTGACAACCGAACAAAATTTGTTCTCAATTTTTTTTCTCTTTCTCAAATGACCATGGGAATGTGTCAATACGATTACATGTTTAAAATGGATATGTATGCGTTTTCTTTTCACGGTTCCGGTTTTTTTTCGTCTTGATTTTTTGTCGGAGGTCGGCGCTTGATTGTCGAAATGTATTTGAAATTAGGTTTATAAAAATATGCGCACGGTTTGCAGCTAAGCTCCGCCCCTTGCGTATTAGAGGCGTGTTCTAGGAACTAACGAAGTTTTTTTTTGAGATTTATAAGTTTTGCAAAAAAACAGATTTGATTAAATTCCTTTGTAAATGTTGCAATGAAAACGAAGTCCCCGCCCCTTTATCATTTTTGAAATAAGAGAGAAATGTAAGTGTCTATGTATGTTTCCGGTCACAATACCCGCAAAAAATAATGAAAAAAAAACAGAACTTTAATCATTTGAAGACACGGAAATTTCTCACATTATTCGAATTTCGTATTATTCTCCTGATGTTCGTATCAATTACCCCGAAACATAAATATAGGTGGATCAATTTTTTGACCGCATGATTTTTGGCCAGTTTTTTCTTGATTTTTTGTTTTTTTTGGGAAAAGGTTTAGTAAATGTAGACGTAGGTGCAGAAGACAAGGAATGTGAGGGGTGAATCGTTAGATCAAATACATTTTTTAAAAATTTATTTGATCTAACGATTTATGTTCCTGTTAGTGAAAATTGACCGAAAGAATGAGTTTTGTTAGATTTATGATTCATTTTTTTGGATTTAGAAAATTTAATTGGAATCAATGAATCAAAAGCTTAAAATCACTTAATTTGTTTCTAAATCCATTTAAACTCTAGACTAAAGCAGATTATTTTCCTTATTTAGTGAAAGCTTCTTAGGACGTCTGAAATAAATAATAGATGTCATTTTTTGCTCATTATCTACGTATAGTGTTTGAATACATAGAACACTTGTTCTCGTGTGACCAAAAGTTGAAGGAGAAAAAAAAAGCTTTAGATATATTTTGTCGTGAAAGAATCATGTTTCTAAACCCTATTATTTTACGGAACAAAATTCGTGAGCTTTCTCTAATTTTTGATTGTCGTAAATTACATATTTGGACATTTTTTCATTCTTTTTTGAAACATGAAAATGATAAATGTTATGATTTTCATTCGTTGTACCTATTTTTTATTTAATTTTCGCTTACATCGGCCTGCACTTTCTTTTTCATCATCATCGTATTCCCACAAATGATTACGAGCACCTCGTGGGCGAACATATTATCGGAAGATTCGAGTGTTATTCTTTAATGGATTTTAAAATCAAATGCGTTTTTTTTTCTTGTGTGTTCGTTTTGCTCCGCCTCTCTCATGAAGATGATTTCGTTTCTTTCTCATTTTACTCTCGATTTTTCCAGATGCAATCCGTTGAACCGAGTACGTCGCATAACAATGGGGAAGAAAGGATTACCGCCGAGGAGTTGAATAGGTTTGGATCATTTTTTGTATTTAGGAAAATTACAATTTTAATCAGTTCAAAAAAAATGTTAACAGATGTGTTTAAAACTAATTTTAAAGGAGGGCTTTACGCAGATTATAAATGAAGTTAAAACGCAAAAAAAGGCATACTCATGTTATAAATGGGAACAGAAAAAACAGAAAAAACGAGCCACCTAAAAAAAAGGGAGGACCGCGGAAGAACTTGTGTTTCTAGTCCGCGAGCGTTTGGTTTCCTAGGCCACCTGTTAAATTTATTCATTTTTTAATTTTTTTTCCTGTTTTTTTGCATTTAAAATGAAACAACGTTATAATATTGCATGAAAAACAAGCTGATGAATGTTTTTTTTTAAATTTCAGTTTTCATAGCCGTACTTTTTGTTTTTTTCTGCTATTTTTTTCAGAATGGGAAAAACTAGTGTTGTATTTGTGTAGAAACTAAATAATTGCATCATTCCTCTGTTTTTTATTTTAAATGCAAAAAAACAAAACAAAAAATGAATAAAGAATGAATAAAAAATCACAAATTTAATAGGTGGCCTAGGAAACCAAACGGTCGCGGACTAGAAATACAAGTTCTCCCGCGGTCCCCCTTTTTTTAGGTGGCTCGTTTTTTCTGCTTTTTTTCTTCTACGATTAAAAAAAAAATTTTTTTTGACCCATTTATAACATGAGTATGTCTTTTTTTTTGAGTTTTAACTTCATTTATAATCTGCGTAAAGCCCTCCGTTAAGGGCCTCTTAAAATTCAGAAAAATTATGAAATAAATTATAATCCATGGTTTTTTAGTGTTAAAATTACATCTTTGTAGAAATTTAATTTCTCAAATTCACAAAAACCTAGTTCTATATTACTCATCATCATTATTTGAACTTTAGCCTAGAGAATCAAGAAATCGAAAAAAAAAATTCAGTTAACCAGGCTACATAATTATCCACCAAAGTAAGTAACGCTATTATGACTCATTTTGTTGGAGTCTGAATTTTCGTGGGATAAAACATGTATTGGAAATTGTGTTTTGAACGAAAAAGTTTGAGAAATCGAGACTTATGAATAATTAAAAATGGGAATCGTTAATATAGAAATTTGAACTAGCAGACAAAAAAAGCTTTTGCAGAATTATCGAAGGAGACGATTCGAAAAATTATGCCATATTGGATTGTCGTTCAGATGGACCGTCGTTGAAATTTGCAACTCGGTAAGTAGCAGAAATGTTTTTTCTCAACATAAATACCTACGAATTTCAGCGTCCGACTTCCAGTAGTGCTTCTACGTCGTTTGATGGGCGGATCACTTCCGTTGAGCAATGTTTCGCAAAAGTTCCAAGTGAGTGATTTTACTAATGAAATTTATGGAATATTAGCAGATGAGAGCTGTGATTAGGCTTTAAATTGTTAATTGCTCTGAATTTTTGACGGAATTTTTATTTGTTTATTTTTCACTAAAAACATGGGTTTAAAAAATCCGAAAAATGTTAATTTACCTATTTTCAGAATGCCACAGCATCCCTTCGTGTTATTTTGATAACCGGTACAACGACATCAGATGAGCAGATCTCAAATGCACTTATTAATGTTCTCAAAACCAATGCATATAATTTTTCAATCTTATCGGGTAAGTTTTGTGACAATTTTTTAAATAATTTTATTTTTCTTCAATTTCAGACCCGGTTCCTACAGTTTTGTCAAAGTTCCCACAATTGAACGAAACTTTCGAGCCACCATTTCCATCGCCAAACCAAATAAGCAGTGATGTTACCTCGGCAAAACCACCAAGCGGTGGGCCGCCAGTTGGATTTTTGAATTTGAAGTATGTCATTTTTACGAATGTTTCCCCACAAAAAAAACGATATTTTTGTAGCTCGCTTCGTCTTGGAACTGATCATCAGACGGGTAGACAACGAGCTGAATTCCCGGTACAAATAGCGTCTTACTTGTTTTTGGGTAACGCTGAAACGGCGCGGAATCGAGAGGTTTTGGACAGGTGACATTTATTCTAATGGTTTGGTGGAAATTATAAAAAAATCATGTTTTTAGGCATAATATTTCGTATGTCATCAACGTTACTTCAAATTTGCCAAATGTGTTCGAGGATGATCCGAATATGAGATATTTGAGAATTTCGGTTGATGATAATGCGTCGCATAATTTGACGAGATTCTTTCAAGGTGCGGTTTTTTATTTGGAATTCAGAAATAAACAATTAAAAATACAATAATTATGAAATTTTGAAGAATTGAACCAATTTTAGAAAAAATAATAAAAACTGATGGTTTTCTAGAGATTTGGAATATTATTTTTTTTCTTAGAAAGGACCCTTTAAATTTCGTAAATAAGAAAATATGTTTATTAAATTTTTCAAATAAAAAATACTAAACAATCCATTTTTTTTCCAGAAGCCATAGCATTCATCGATGAAGCTCGCCTCAACGACAAAGCTTGTCTTGTTCACTGTTTGGCTGGAATCTCAAGAAGTGTCACCATTTGCCTCGCTTATTTAATGAAAACAAATAGGTTGTTATTCTGTTTTTTTCCCAAATATCTCTTCAATTTATTTGTTTTACAGATGTTCCCTGGAAAATGCTTACGACTGTGTGCAGAACAAGAATGCAAGTATTGCGCCAAATTTTCATTTTATGGGTCAATTGAGCGATTTTGAGAGAACTCTTGGGGTGCACAGTAATCTTGTCGGGGTGAGTCGTTTTCTTTTTAATTATTGAATTTGGAGAACAGTTTTTAAAAAACTTGATTATTCAAATAGAATATGTGGAAAATTTCCAGTTTCTTGGGAAATTAATAAAAATTTAAAAAATTACCCTAAAAAATGAATTTTTTTCAATTATTCTGTAAATTTTGAAAGAAAACCAATAAAGTAAGCAAAAAACAGTAATTTCTCTAAATTTTTATTTTCAGTTTTTGAAACAAAATTATATGCATTTATAGACTTATCCATCAAGTGCTCCACGTTCACCATCATGTGCCATCGAAGCGGCTCAATCTGTTGGTTTATTGACTCCACCGCCAACGAGTTGCTCAGCATCGCCGCAAAGCAGTACGCATTCGGCAAAGTCGTTTCATTAGAACAAAAGTAGTATTATGTTCAGAAAATTGAGCAGAAAAACAGTTAAATTTAAACACGTTATCTTTTATTAGTGGAGGAGGTTTTGATCGATAATATTGAGAATTGGTGTGAAAACTGAAGCTTTTTTTCGAGATTAGAATTTTGTAATTTTTTTAAAAATGGGTGGAATCTTGGTCTGAAAATTTCGACAAGCTTCCACTTGATTTTTCGGTTTCTTTTTTTTTAATGCGTTTAATTAGAATGCGTTGAAATTGTCTAATAATATCCAAAAATCCGTTTTTTACTTCATTCTTTCAAAATTCTCGATTAAATTACCTTCTGTTCACCACGTCCTCTATCATAAGCCATTATTTATGGATCTGAAAATCTGAACATGTTTTCCGTGGTTTAAAATATACAGAAAGCTAAAAAAATCCTAATTAATCAGGGTTTTGGTAACCTTCTGTTTTTCTACTACGCGACCTATGTTTAGATCCATAGATACGGGATCACCCGGAGTACAATTCTCCATCTCCATTCATTTTCCTTGGTTGATTTAGATGTATTCTTTCGGACTAATGATCGCTAATACACTCATATCCTACCTTTCATTCAAATTTATTCCATAATTTTTATACATGCACCGAAGAAACAAAATTGTGCCGTTTTTATCCCATTTCTTCTTGTCGCCATTATCTGATCTTTTTTTTTTAAATATAATTTCCCCCACCTTTTTTTTTGTTTCATGACCCTTATATTGATCGTGTGAATGAGAATAATTTCATCGTCCCATTTTTTTAAAAACATTTTTTGTAGTATTTATCCAATTTTAATTTTTTTTTGATTTGTTACGAGTTTTTTTTCCAAAATCCAAAGTATGGACTCAGAATCCATGCAACCATCAATCTCTCAACAATCTTGTACCTTTCGTTCTCTGATGCCATTTTGTTTTAGTACCTATTATTCTATTATATTATTTTCAATTTTCTCTCTTTTTTTTACTGCAAGATATCGTCCCAAAGAAATCACACCATAATGCCATGACCCCCCTTTTGGAACCTGTGGTTTGAACCCAAAATGAAATTAATGTCTTGACTGATGCTATTGAGCCCAAACTACAGGTTCCCAATCATTTTTGCTCTTTTGTTGCTCTGTTCCATTTTTTGGGGTGCTCTTTTTTGGAAACGTTTTCCAAAAAATCTATATGTGAAATCAAATGAATATACGTTTTAGCGCTTTTCAATACTATTTTTGTTATAGTTATTGATTTGTAATATTTTACTTTTATGAAGCTCTTCCCTATAATTAAATATATGTAATTCATGAAAATATAAATTTGAAGAGTTTTATATTGAATTTGAAAATTGAAGCAACCCCCAAGTTCATAATATTCTTTGAACTCAAAAAGAAATTATAAAAAATATGAAAGCAAGCAAGAGTGTATCCTCGAGTGCGTACTTTTATTCACAATTTCAAGAATTCTCAGAATCTGCCTTTTTTTTCGAAATTTCCAAGATCATTCAAAGAATACGCAAAATGAAACGTACAAAGGAGGTGTTGACGATTGTGTGGGATCAATGGAATAAGCTCATTTGAGTTGTAAGATTTACTAGAACAACGAAACAAGAGGATTTGGATTGTTTCGTACGATGATATAGAAGTTGTTGGTTTTTGAACCGAAGTTCATGAAATCGGTAGCTAGAAACGTTTGGATTCTCTTTTTTTGAAAAGTGGTAATCAATTTTAAATAAACTAAGGAATTGGTTTTAAAGGAGGACTTTACGGAGATAATAAATGTACCTTAAATGAAAATAGACTTCATTCTCATTCCAAATCTGTTTTTAAAATTTTCTAAAACCACCTAGAAGTCGAGAAAATGAGCTTCAAAACAATGGCCTAGAAAAAGTGCCCACCTGGCCGAACGTTTTCCTATGAGCTTTTTTCCGTGTTTCGTTAATACGTAGTTATTCAGAATGTTTATAATAGTCCTTTTTTTATGTTTGTCCATTTTTTTGGATTTTTCATGCCTGCGGACTAGTTTTCGCCGTTGGACACTTTTTCTAGGCCATTGTTTTGAAGCTCATTTTCTCGGCTTCTAGGTGGTTTTAGAAAATTTTAAAAACAGATTTGGAATGAGAATGAAGTCTATTTTCATTTAAGGTATATTTATTATCTCTGTAAATCCCTCATTTAAGGAAAAATCCAAAATTGCCAATAATTTTCCAGAACAACCCGGGTTCGGATTTTTGCGACTTCGACTTCGGACATTGTCGCCTGGAAAAAGTGATGGTAAATAAAGGCTTCTGAACGGAATCGGTTCCTATTACAAACTCTGACTACGGCCGAAAACGAAAACATGAATCTAATATGAAAGAGAATGTTATTCTCTATCGAATTTTACCAATAAAACATTTTCTAATCAAAAATGGACGAGAAACATCCCAAAAATAAAGTCCTGATTGGTCCGCAGAAAGTTAGTCTGCCCACGATTTCTAGGACATTTGCGTTTTTCTTGCTTTTGCTTAATTCTTACGTGGTTTGTTTGACATTGTATCAAAATGATAAGATTAAATTTAAAGTTAAAACCCATGTGGCCTAGAAAACCAAATTCAGGGACTAACATTCTCCTTCTCTTACCCATATTTGCCTTTTTTGTTTTTACAAGTTTTAACAAAATTGTTTTCTTCGAATCACTCGATAGAGAGTAAATTTTTATAAATCTTGGATCCATTCATTTTGTTCGTGGACCTAATAATGCTAATAAATTTTTTAAAGGTAACTGATTATTACATTTTTTACCATTATCATCAGCATTTTTACTTGTTTCAAATATGCTCTTTCCAGTGATCTTTAAAAGGTGTAATTTTATACAACTTGCAGATTTTTATTCTTCTGAACAACTCTACGCGATTTTATGGAATATACAATTTTGGAATCCGAAAGTAATTGATGATTGCACGGTTTTTTGCTCCAATTTCATTCTCAAAAATTTTAGAAACGTTCTTTAAAAAATAAATTAAGGGTTTTTTATAATTGATGTAGCTTTGCATATTGCAAAAAAAAAGCAAGGCTTGAACATTTGCACGTGAAGGCCACCGGGAGCTCCCGGAGTGTGAAACTTAGAGCTATTCTTCAACGAATCGATTTCAGGAAACACGATTTTGTTGCGATCAAAAAGCTAAAGTACAATAATCGAAACAAAAATAGTCCAATTTTTGTTTTGCTTCAAATTGTAAATTCATTATCGAAATTATATGCACTTGGGAATAAAATTGAATGACAATTTTTTGTGATATGAATGTTTTTCAGGATACAAAAGTACAAAACTGTCATCAGTTTGGAACATCAGGTGTCAAATAATAGGGAGCTTCCACCGATTTGATTTCAATAATATGTTTATGTAATTTGAACGAATGACCAATTACAAGCATTTCCGACGAATTTTAGTATTTTCCGCGTATTCGTTTGATGAACGACGTATAATTCGAATTAACAACTTTCTTGCAAATTTCTGAAGATTGTTTTGATTTTTGACCTCCAGTATAATCGTTTGTATTATGTCGAGAGGCTCACACATTTCGTTTGTGATTTAAGCTGAAAAAGAATTTGTGAGAGTGTTAAAAATATGGTGTCTGACGATGATTATCTATTTTAAGCTCGCCACGAAACATCCTTGATTAATAGCTTTGAAGGAAAGATACATGCACGGTTTAATTCGTTAGAAAATACACAAATTAGAGTGCACAGATAAACCAGAATTAACCATTTTCAATACTTACATGTAATTCGGATTTCAGATATTGGCTTAAATTTGAAATTGTTTGAAAATTAGAAATTATCCGCTCAAAGATATTGTTTTCGCTAATACAACTGGAAAGATGAATTATCAACTAACTGCTTAAAGTCAAGATGCCACCTAAGTTTCAACTTTTAGTTTCCAATTGTGACAAAAATACATCTATCCGAGTTTTTTTCATTAAAATATTAGACAAAGAAGTGTCTGCAGCAGTGCAAAGCGTTCAAATCTCAAATAGATTATCATATATGTTTCAAGACAAAAAAAAAACAAAATAATTCAACTTCCTCCTAGGATGTCGGAAAACTTCACTTTCTTTAGTGAAGCATAATAACTGTAATTTCATTAAAGGAGGACTTTACGTAGATAATAAATGTACCTTAAATGAAAAAAAGACATCATTCTCATTCCAAATCTGTTTTTAAAATTTTCTGAAACCACCTAGAAGCCGAGAAAATGAGCTTCAAAAAAATGGCCTAGAAAAAGTGGACACCTAGGCCGAACTTTTTCCTATGAGCTTTTTTCGTGTTTCGTTAATAAATAGTTAGAATTGCTTATATTAGTCCTTTATTATGTTTTTTTTTTCATTTTTTAGTGTTTTTTTGGATTTTTCATACCTGCGGACTAGTTTTCGCCGGTGGCCACTTTTTCTAGGCCATTGTTTTGAGGTGCGTTTTCTCGGCTTCTAGGTGGTTTTAGAAAATTTTAAAAACAGATTTGGAATGAGTATGAAGTCTATTTTCATCTCAGACGCATTCATTAGCTCCGTAAGCCCTCCGTTAAGGAAAAATTAAAAATTATCACAGTTTTCCAGATCTACTAGGGTTCGGATTTTTGCGACTTCGGCTTCGGTCATTGTCGCCTGGAACAAGTGGGGAAAAATGAGAAATAAAGGCTGCTGGACGGCATCGGTTCCTATTGGGAACTCTGACTACGTTCGAAAACATGAGGATCGCTAAAAGTCCGAAACAGACCTGAAGTCCATGTTCAAAGTAACATGACTCAAAAACATTTTTTCAGTATTACGACATCTGTTTTTGAGACTATAAAACATAAGCCGTTTCCATTTATAGACATTCATCCTATTTTTAGAAGAGATTTGATTGTTTCCATATCAGAATTAGAAGTGATTTTCCTCTCTGCAATGGAAATAATCGACAAGAGTTCTGAACGATAACTGCGTGAGTTTCTTCAGGATGCGTCTTACACCAAACTCAAAGATCAGTCAGAATTGCAAAAAAAAAACAATAATCTCATGGAATATGACAATAATTAAAATCTCGTCCAAGCGGATTTTTAGATTTTTGCCCCCTACTCTAAACCACGCCTCCTATTTTTTTTTAGCTTTTCCATGTTATTTTTTGAGGGGAAAAAACATACGGAGAAAAAGAGATAGATATCCACCTAGGAATTAAATAGGCTGTGCCTGTCTTCATCTTTTCCTTTTTTTTTTATCTAAATCGACTTCTAGTGCCCTCAGGAAAATTATTCGAATTTACTGGAGGGGAGGGTTTTTTGGAACAATTTCCTGAATTTTTCGAGATATTATTAGTATTCCTATTCAATTTTTTTATTATTTATTTTAAAGATGTTGCCGCCGCCTCCAAATGGACAATATTATTTGTAAGTTTAGATTTTTTGTTAAATTTAAAAAATATTTTGTAAATGCGCACTATATGACGAATTATTGCATACAAATGCGCTACAGTAATCGCAAAAAGCCAATTGTTGGGCCAAAATCCACTAGACGTGATTTCCCTTATCAAGCTAATTAAATGAGCATCTCCGAACGAAAAATGTCAGAAGCGTAATTCAGCTAATCTTTGGAGAAAGTTCAACTGCACTTTGAACTTGAAATAGCCGCAGAAATTGGAAATTATATGTTTTTGTAGAGGCATTTTCGAAAAACAAGTTCTTCGGATTGGCACATATTTTTAATGCACCTCCAGACTTGTTTAATTGTTTGTTTCGGGGAAAAGAGGCCACCAAAAATCAGGCAACAACAGGGGGAGGTCTTAAGGGAACAGAAATATTTGGTTGAAATGAAAATGTTCAGAAAAAGTGAAGTGAATTGAAAATTCGAAATTATCAGATAAGAATTTAAAAAAAAAGCTTGAAATTTCAATAAAGATCCAGAAAATGAAAAAATTGATTTGGTCAGTATTTGAACAAAAATACTATTGAGAAGGTTTTCTTAACTATCCATGATTTCGTATTAAATCGACTCTTTTTGAGCATACCAACCCATTTTTCCAACAACAATATTTTAAAAATTGTGCAAGTTACAAAAAAAGTGCCAAAAGGGGAGGCATTTTTCGGAGTCCCTCGAACGTAAAAACTTCTGTAGAGATCCAATTCCATTTTTTCTTGTTTGTTAGGCATTTTTCAGATAATGGTTCTCAGCGAAAACTCTATAAAGCCGAGAAACTAACTTTTGGGAAGTTAGTCCGTCAGAAATTTCCGCTCATTATTTCTGGTTTTTTCCCATGTTTTTGCACTTTTTGTATAATTTTTTTGAATTTTTTGCTTGAGTGCTTGAGTGCTTGTGCTCCAAAAGCGTCCATTTGATAAGAAATAAGTTAAGAACGGTAGTTAAGAACACCATTAAAATTGACGAATTTAACCGAATTTCTGAACGATACCGTATCTCTGTGAGGTTGAAATTTCTAAAAATAAGAATTGTTGTTCACCATTTTTAAACATAGAGGTCGAATTTCATGATTTATTGTTTATTCGAGAGAAAACACTTTGAATTTTGGCACGTTATATTGTTTCTAAATCACTTATTTTTTAAACCAAACATATCGAAAGGGGGCTTTAAAGGAGGTAGAGAGGGGAGGAGAAATAGACTTCATTCTCATCCCAAAACTGTTTAAAATTTTTTCTAAAACCACCTGGAAGCCGAGAAAACAAGCCTCAAAACAATGGCCTAGAAAAAGGGGGCCAGGGGCGAAAACTAGTCCGCAGGCATGAAAAATCCAAAAAATTTAAAAAATAAATTTAAATTAAAAAAAAAACACAAAAAAGGACTAATATAAGCATTGTGCATAACTATTTATTAACAAAACACGGAAAAAGCTCAAATGAAAAAGTTCAGTCATGTGGCCCATTTTTTTCTAGGCCATTGTTGAAGCTCATTTTCTCGGCTTCTAGGTGGTTTTAGAAAATTTTAAAAATAGATTTGGAATGAGTATGAAGTCTATTTTCATTTAAGGTGCATTTATTATCTCCGTAAAGTAATCCTTTAAAAAATTCCGGAACACAAACTTTTTTTTTAATCATCATTATGTGGCACATCCAAAATAGGCACATGCATTTTATTCTGTCCTTTTTGACTATTTCCGGAGTGTCATCCGTTAAACCACTTTTAATAAAAACATTCCCCCGTTCTGTTTAGAAAAATATTTTTTCCGTCGAAATCTACTTCATTTTACCATCTAAAATTAAGAAATTGCTCACTAGATTCTGTAATTTTTAAGATTACGGAACTAACAAAAACTCAATCATAAAGTCTGTAATTATTAACTTGTTTATTCCTTGTTTTTCATGTTTTTTTCCCAATAATTCAATGCAATTTGTACGTGATCTGCTCAGGAAATTATTAATTTGCACCAAAGTCACAAAAACTACCAATTTTGCAGTATTTCCTGTGCTTTGGACTTTCGAAAAATCCATGTTTTATGAAATTCCATAATAACTTCCGGTTCTAAAGTTTAGGCTTGTTTTTTTTTACAAATTTGGACCCAATTCTTCCCAGAATTCAAAAATAATTGATTGTTTTGTTCTTGATCTTTGAACTTTTCTTTACATAAATGACGAGCTGTCTGGAATTAAATTCAATATTTTCTAGAAGCATCTCGATTTCAGAGTTCAGATCTTCGAGTCCATTTTGGGATTTACATTCTTGCGCAGAAAAAGGCTAAAAATAGGATGATACTGATTATGTTTTGAATGCCAGTGATGTAGAAGAAAAGCTTGTAAGAAAACATAAAAGTGATTTATGTTAGGAAGATTTGGAGAAATTTTTAGAAAAATAAATGAAACTTATGAATAATGGGGGAAGAATGAGATAAAATAAAAAAAAACAACTATAATTGATGTTGTAAATTTTGAGGTCTGCGAAAAATTTGATTTGATTGAAAAAATATCAAAGATTTCTTTAATGGGGTCGAAAAAATGAAATATCTGAAATTTTTCTAAGAACGTTCTAAAAATTTAATTGTAATAAAATGTAAGTTTATCATCAAAGCAGAACACCTATTAGATTGCTTTATATTTTTCTTTGCCCTCTTCCTTCCTCATGAATAAAAAAAAGAATCTGTTTTCTTCAATATTCGTTTCATAATTTAAAAAAAATTCATTTATAGCTTTTTCGGGTTCCAAACGGGCTAATAAATCAAGCTCTCAACCGTACGGTTTGAGATTTTCACAGCTTACTTACTGTTTTTCCCCCCAGAATAAATTAAATTAAATTAAGTTTTGTAACTTCAGATTTCATGTTACTCTTTTTATTTTGAAAATTCTTACTTTTTTTCGACACCAAATCTTAAATTAAAGACAGCTGGTAAGTTAATACGATCCAAAAAAATCAAAATTAGAATGGTAGCCCAGCTGGTCCAAAGAAAAATACCAATATGTACCCACATTCAAATAATTGTGTTTCACGCCAATTCCGACAACGTTGCACGGACACGCGCGCTTTCAAATTCTGACTTTTGCAACTTTGGACCGCTGCTATGACGCTTGTAATTATCGGTGTGATTTCGCATAAATTGCATTGTACTAATCAGAGAACGCTCTCTAATTTTTTGAAATTGAAATCTGGTAGGGTCAAATTAACTGACTCAATGTCTTTAATCATTTTGTTCGCAGAGCTGTCGTCTGGACCGACCGTGAAGGGTCGGCCTCCCTATTTTTTTAGCAATTTTCAGGTCTTCCTAAGTTTTTTGTTAATCGATCAATTAATCAATTATTTAATTCGTTTCTTTTATTCGCAAAATTCTCAATGGCGAAGAAAAACAAACCGAAAAAGGTGGAAAATTGAGAAAGGCAGTTTTCTACTTAATTTAAAAACTTTTATTTCATAAAGCGATTACTATTTTCTTATTTTTCTTTTTTTTTTTCGTTGGAGATAAAAATTTAACATTTGGATTTTTTAAAAACATTATATGTTTTAAGTTATCTCACTACCCCATTGACACGCAACTAAACTTATCCTCACCAAAATGCATTGCCACTAATTTTATGCTAAGATTTTCCCCAAGTGGGAACAAACTTCCCATCTTTTGATCTAACTATGATTTTTCCTTATATTACAAACAATATTTCCCAATATTCTAAACATATAAAATGATTCTTACTAATCACTTAGCACCTGTTTTACTGTTATCACTTTTTTTAAAACCTTTTTTCTCATTCTTTCAGCTCGTTTAGTTTTTGTTCACCTTCCGTTACATCTTCCTAGTTTTTAATTGATATTCGCGAGTTTTATATCTATGCATCCAATACATGTGCCCTTGTATTAGTCTAATTATGTTTTGAATAAATTTAAAAAAAACAACAGTTCTGGTCGCTCGGAAAACTGTAGAAATTTTGGAAATATCGATTCACTAGAGAATCGTTCGACTTTTTCTCAAATTCGCGAAACGTTTAAAAAGTCGACAAATCGGTTCTATGGATAGATTTAGCTCTTTAAATCCACTTCCTTATAGGTCTCTGAAGACGTCTAGGTTTTCTTCATTTCGTTTACCACTAACCCCCCACCATTAAAAGTTTGAACTTTGAAGCTGTAACACATTTTGAAAAAATCCGTTAGAAATCGGAAGTCCTTATTTATTTCCACATGAAACCACAATGTGTTGTGTTTCTTCTGAAAAAATAATAAAATTTGGGGAACATGTTCCAATGTCAACGGTCCTTCGGAAGATTCTGGCCGTTGCCATTGGTGATATTTGAAATATGAAGTGAGATGAAGACAAAGTTTCGGACATTGAGTGATTTATGAGTTTCGAGTGAACTTCGAGTTATATACTTCATAAACTAGGCTATAATATTCACATTCTACATATGGTTTGTATTCGAAGAAATGTGTGAAATTACTGTTGCTGCAAAAAAATTGACTGAATTATTTAAAAAACGATGTGATTGATCATTGGAATTCAAATAGAGTATAACGACATGCTCAGGTAGTTGTAGGAACTTTTGAATTTTGAAATATATCCAAAGTGCGGTTATAATCCAATAATATCCGATTTAATGGTGTTATCGAAATTTTTAAAGATTAAGAAGAAAAAGATACTTTTCAGCATCTAAAGAAAACGTGTCAGGAGTGATGAACAAAATCAAAAGTCCTGAAGATTTAAAAAAAACAGTATCAATATGTAGAAAAATGTAAATAATTGGGTTTCGCGCCAATTCATATGAACTTTGACCGCATTGCACGATCCGGTGGGTACTCAAATTTGTGATATGGCTCATTTTTTATGATATAGAGTTGGCTCTGAGTTTTTACATTAAAATCAAGTATAGTCAAATTAACGGGCACAGTGTCTTTAACAAAAGGAACACGTAAAAAAGGAAAAGAAAAATGTCATTTTTGAAATTGGAATCTTAAAGATACTTAAAGACAGGGTGCCAGTTAAAAATTTCGCCGCTTATGTTATTCTACTGAAAAGAAACATTTTCCACTAAAAAAAGACAGTTTTGAAAAAAATGTAAAAAATTCAAATTTTTTTGCTTCCCGCCAAAAAGCGTACGTGAGCGTATGGTGGGAATTTGAAAATAATTTTTTTCATCTTCCGGCCGCTGCTACAAAGTTGTTATTTTTCGTCGGGATTTCGCATTGAATATACTAGAATGTCGATAGAAACACGAATTTTTCACAATTAAATCCATATGGGGTAACAATAACTGGCACCATGTCTTTAAATATCTCTTTTAACACTAAATTCAAATTTTTCTACTGATTAAAGAAAATCGATTTAGCGTTAGAATCTACAGGGTGGCTTTTATTTACGGGTCCCAAACTTTGGCGCCATGGTGGTAGCGCGCGGGCGCGTTTTTGATGTTTCTGTTTTTTTGATATTTGTAATTATTGCTTCATTTTTCATCCTAGCAAGTTTCAGAATTATCGGTTTATTTTTAGTGAAATGGCACCGCCGAGTATTCATCGCACTCAATCGTCGGCGTTCACAACAGTGGTTTTGGTACGAGAGGAATCGCCAAACGACTCGGAATTTTAAGATGGGCCATCTACAAAGCAACCCGTCGCTTTAAAAAGATTGGGACACCCAAGGACCGTGTCGGAAGAGGAAAACCATTCACTGTTACAACTCCACCGAATGTCGAACTTGTCAGGAAGAGCATCAGGAGGAATCTGCATAGATCGATCAGAATAATGGCTGAAGAGTTCGGAATTTCTCGTTTCTCCATGACAAAGATTGTCAAAAAGGAGCTTAATCTCACCACATATTGTGTAACAAAAACTGCTATCTTATCGGAGAGTAACAATGAAAAAGCTTGCGAAAAGCAAAACAGCTCCTCGCTGGCACGCGACGAGGTGAACTTTTAGTGACAGTCTTTTCAGACGAGAAGTTTTCACATTGGAGGGGGAGTTGAACTCCCAGAATCATCGAGTACTTGCAAAGAATGTCCAAGAAGCTTTTGACAACGGAAAACTATTTTTCGGGTGTCACACCAAGAGAGTGTAATGATTTTTGGTGCCATCTTCTAAAATGGCAAGTGTCCGTTGGTTTTCGTCGATAAAGGATTAAAAATCGACCGAAATTACTCTGTCAATGAAATTCTGGAGAATCATCTGATGCCTTGGGCCTATCCCACTTCGAGAATCAACACTGGGTCTTCCAACAGGATGGCTCTCCAGCACACGCTGCCAAATTCACTCAGCAGTGGTGCGAGTACCATTTTCCTGCGTTCATCAAGAAGGAAGATTGGCCGTCGTCGTCGCCGGATTTGAACCCGCTGGACCATTCCATCTGGGGATTTTTGCAGAATAAGGTCTGTGGAAGACCCCACTCGAATGTTGAGGCTTTGAAGCAAAAATTGATCGAGGAATGGGACAAACTATCTCTCCAATACCATCGTGCCACACTTGATGCCATTCCTAGGCGTCTTCAGACGGTCATCGTCTCCAAAGGAGGCCGAATCGAATAATTATTGTTGATAACTATTTGTTTATATTCTAAGAAATTATTTGTTGAATCTGAGCTCATTTGATTTTCTATTTTCAGAGATATTACAGCTAAAAGTGGGACCCGTAAATAAAAGCCACCCTGTACTGATGATTCACTTGCCGTAAAATTAAAATAACATTTTTTGACATTTTTCTATAAGGTCATTAATCTTAAAATTACAATTATTCGTTGTTAGTCATCTGAATATCCTATTAAAAAACCAAGAACGACTCGATTGTCATTAATTGGAAATATTTAGTTTTCATTTTTTTTTAACTATCAGACAAGCATTTTCCATTTCCGCTTGAATTCGTTTCGAATTTTCCCAACCGAATAACACCTAAAAATACGAAACTATCTTGGTTCAGAATGTTCAAAGTCCAGTAAATTGAGAAAAGTCGATTTGTGAATCCGTCGTCTTCTAAAATCGTATCAAAGACACTTGTCTACTTCCGTCATCTTTCGAATGAATCACGAAAAAACGCTTTCCTCTGTTCCAATTTCAAAAAAGTTTGTTTCAAGATCAAAAAAGTTTGTTTCAAGAAACGCGAGACGGGGAAAATTAGTAAATGTTGCTCTCAAGTTGATATTTCTACACACACAAGAAGGAGATACACATACTCACTCCTTCGGCCATATTGGCCAAATCAAGCATTTTACTCGTTAGTCGCGATGACTCGTCTTTATTTTTTCGGCGTGTGTGCACCCGCCCAGCCTTTTTATTCTTTCGATTTGGCGCCTAATTAGTCTCATCTTGCGAACATTTTTGAGCCCCGATCAACAGAATCCGATTTCAGCACAAACCTCCCTATTTCTTTTTGCTCGCGATGTTTCTTATTTCGCTTTTTTGCCTTCTTTTCGAAGATGTTTAACTTCTTGATTCTCGGCACTTTTTGTTTTTTTTGTATGTTGTTTCATAAACCAACTTCATTTATAATTAATGTATGTATCAGAAGTCAATTATACACATTGAAGGGTCAATTATATTCGTTTTGAACCTTGTTTTTTTGATGTTTAGTAACTCAAATCGAATCGCCTGAAGTGTGAATAGTTTTTTTCTTCAAATTCTTTCATGCGCTGAAATTTCTTTTTTTTTTTGGATTTTTAGATATTTCGGTTCATAAATCAAAGTAAGTTTCATTGGTTTCATACGCAACGCAGACCGCAGCGCGTGGAAAATTTCCTGACATTTTTTACCTCCTTCCTTACATTAGAATCCGTAAACATATCTGTTTACTCATCATTTCTCTCAAACGGGAAGTCCCGAAAAAATCCTTGAAAATGACTTTTGGACATCCACCCACAAGTGTTAGATGACGCCAATCTTTGATGTCATTTGAAAGGAAATTGAAGGTTCGAAATGAACTGCTCGAGAAATGTGTACGTATCCTTATTTTATTTTATTTTTTTCGAAAAGAAAACAACAAGTTTACAACTTTTTTCAAATGAAAATTGTGTCTTGAATCCTAGTCTTGTTTCTGTGAACTGAAAATTTGAAGAAAAATTGAAATTTCGGATTGTAGTTTCATTTTTGAGCACATTTCGGACAAAAGTTGAACACTGATCATTGTGTCTGTGTACGATAAACATGTCTGAATTGAGATGAATTCAAATGTCTAGAAATTTGAAAAGTAATTTTTATCATTTTTTGTAAAGTTAGAATCAATATCCAGAAGGAAGTCTTTTTTTCTTAAAGGGATTATTTACTGTTTTTATTCCATTTTCATCTTCTTCTGGACATTTGAAAACCTGTACAAGAAACATTTTTTTTCGAAATTTCCTTTTCTAGTACTCAAACATCCCCATTTCCAAAATAAGGCGCGAAATGGCCTAACAACATTCGCATGCTCTCTCGCGTGCGGCCGAGCGGCTAGGCCATTTCGCCGCCTTACTTTGTAAATGTGTTTTTTCGTATAGCGAAAAGGGAATTTCGAAATTTTTTTTTGCTTCTATAGGTTTTTAAACATTGTGAAGAAGATGAAAATAGAATTGAAACAAAAATTCAGTTAAAAAAATTAGTCCCTTTAAAAAGTGGAGTAATTTTTGATTATTTCAAAAAATTCAAATTCCGTTCATAAATTAATTTGGAAAATTGCTTAAAGTTAATTGAAAAAAAAAACAAACACATCAAGTTTCATAAAAAGCGAGTAAACTCGATAATTATCATCGTCCTATAATTTTCTTTCGTTTTGAGTATTTTAAGTGTTTTTTCTCTTGGGGTTTTTTCTCAACAGTTTTTTTTCCAACTTCTTCCAAAAAACAACGATTTCACTTCTGAATTTTTAGATTTGTTCATGGTGGGATAAAGTGAACCGAAATTGTCATCACGAACAACGCTTTGTGTGTGTACACGACAAATTGCACACACACAACTATTCGAATTTTTACAAACGTCATTTTGACGCCTACAACGTATGAAAAAATGAAGTTTTTGAGTTAAAATACATAAATTATGGCTTGATTTAAATTTTTTTACTCCGAATTACAAAATTTCGTCCCTGAATAGCTGAATATAACGGGTTCTGTGAAACCGTGCCGCACGATTGCAAAACTGCCACGCCTTAAAAACGCCCGCTTTTCTGCGTTCAATTTTTAATTGTCGTATTGAATTTTCTTAGTTATAGTATGTTCACTTTAGCCCACCGTGAATTTAAACGAAAAAAAAGGGATACAAAAGTTTTTAAACAACCAAAAATCACCGCTTCTTGTTAAGCATGCGTTCCTTCGAAAATATTCGAAAATTATTTAAACTTTTCAGCAGTATGAATAAGTCACCGAAAAATTTTCATACCTTTCGTCGAAGAATCTCGAGGTGAAAATTATTAAACAAGGAACTTCTGAAATTAGGCACGGGTTTTCAGACTCTATCACTCACTTCAGGGGATAATCGGGAACTCGTGTTATTTAATATGACTTAATTGAGATGTGATTGAACGTGTTCAGGGCAATAAATAAATGAAGTGGTTTCTGTAAACATACTTTTTATGAAATGACTTAAAACTAATGAAAAATAGAAAAATATCAAGAAAAAATAAAAAAAAATATGTATAATACTACGAAAAGCAGCTAAACTTTACTAAAATTGATTGATACGAATTAAGTATCAAATACGAAAATTTAAAACAATTTCTTTTCTCAAAGTTAACAACACATTCAACACATTATTTCGTTTTACAATTGATACTCAAAATTCCAGTGTCGATTGTTTTGTTTTATCGTTTAATGCTTATTAATTCTGAAAAATAGGAAAAGTATATGGACCTAAATTTTGACTCTTTCCCGCCCATCTCTGGTATCTCGATGACGCGCACAAGGTGGGATAAAGTGAACCGCAATTTTCATCACGAACAACGCTTTGTGTGTGTACACCGTTACGACAAATTGCACAAATTCGAATTTTTTTACAAACGGCATTTTAACGCGTACAGCGCATGAAAAAATGAAGTTTTTACGTTAAATACATAAAGTATGGCTTAATCTAATTTTTTTCACTCCGAATTACAAAAAAGCGTCCCTGAATAGCTGAACATAACGTGTTTTGTGAAACCATGCCGCATGATTGCAAAAATGCCACGCCCCAAAAAACTCCCGCTTTTCAATTTTTATCGTTAACCAAGAACGATTGTAATTTCTGCTTCTCTGTCTTCTAAAATCATTAAGCCATGTCATGTTTCGAGATTTTTCATTAACTTTCAAGTTTTTCAAGAAAATTCCAACAAAATGTTTCAGCCAGTGGTATATCTGCACTGTTAGAAAATTAGCGGAATTAGCTCTTTTCCGATTTTTCCTAACTTGTTTTTAAATCCGCTATTTCATCGCAATTTGCATTACCCAGACTATCCCAAAAAAAAGTTCGCCATTTTTCTATCCATTTCACCGAAATTCAAAATCATTCCACCACTATGTAGATCTTGTGATTACAAAATGCAATTTGTCGTAGTCGCCATCTGTTTTGTACTTCTAAATATCGCTTTATATATTTATTTCCCAAAAGAATTACCTCTTCTAATTTGCCTCTCAAAAACACTATTCGATTTTCGTCACAACCTCATATTTTTCGCTGAAATTCTTTTTTATTCACATACGTTTGTTATTTGTTTCATCTACAAAAAAAATAATATTCAGAGTGAAACGAAAGAAAAGTCGGTAACTAAACCCTGCTTATTGAATTTGTTGGTCCCATATATATTTCAAATGTGTGAATTTTTGAAATTATGCAAATATTATTCGAATGAGACGAATCGATTCGACTATTCGTTGGTCCCTAAACACAAATGGTATTCTTTTCTTTTTTTAGTTTTTTTGTTTCTTTATTTAAAAAATCAAAAAAAGTTCAATTTGATTTTCTACAAAAACCCCAAAAAGCTAATAAAGAAAATGAGGATTGCAGAAAAATTTGAGGATTTAATTAAAGGAAATTTAAATTAAGAAAATATGGGGGATCTCTAGAATCGGTGTTGTGTTTCTTTTAATTTAGATTTCTTCTTTTTTTTTCATTCTTCTATTTATTTTATCAGAAAATGCAACGATATGAGTAGGTTCTTTTTCCCAATTTTAAATCTTAAAGACAGGGTGCCAGCTGTTTTACCCCATATGGATTTAATTGTGAAAAATTCGTCTTTCTATCGACATTCTAGTATATTCCCTGCGAAATCTCGATGAAAAAAACCAGTCGCGGCCGGAAGATGAAACAAATATTTTTGAATTCCCGCCGCACACTCACTTACACTTTTTGGCGGGAAGCACAAAAATTTGAATTTTTCACAATTTTTTCAAAAACTTTATTTATTTTCAGTAGAAATCATGTTTTTTCCATATTTTACGACGGATCCCGTTTAGTTCCTGTAAGAAAAATTTATTTGACACTTTTTGAAAATAATTAACGACTTTTAGCAAAGAAAAACGCTGAAAATCGGAAAAAACCGAAAGAAATGTGAAAAAAACACACAAAATATTCAAAAATTCAAATTTCCGCGCACACACCTGACTGATGTTCAGTGGAGCGCACATGAAAATCCAGAAAACGCGGTAATTTAAATTTTGTCGCCACAGCGGCGAAATTTTTCACTGGCACTCTGTCTTTAAGCAAAAATGATAGTGCTTTGAAAATTTCAGTTTTTTTTTTCAATTCGGTTTTTAAGTCGACCCAGTAATTTAATTTTCAATTATTGTTTAAAATTTTGAACTGTTTTCAAAAATTCTCACACGAAAAAAAACTTTTGGTTGCAAAAAAACTTCTGCTTCTCCATATAAGCCGGATAAGCCGCAGGAACTTGTTCAGCGGGACCACCCCCAGGCAATCCTGGTACGTTTTCGAACTAGCTTTTATGATATATAGTTGTTTTTTTTTGTTCAAATACTGAACAGAGCTTCAACTCATTTTTTTTGTAAGTAAGAGATATTTTTTTGAAAAACTTTTTTTTGGAGAGATAGAGAATTCATATTTCGTTCTCGGTCTTTTTGTGAAGTTTCAAAAATCTGAATTTGTTAGCTTAAAAAGGGTACTCCAGGGAGCTGAAGACTACAAATCAAGTGCATGTTAATCTAACATGTTCAAGTGGTGAAAAATAACGAAAAAATTCTGAAAACTTTTGATGAAACGCTAGAAGAAGTATAGAAATCATTGATGATGAGCCGGGATAGATTTTGGATAAGAGATTATGTCAAAGATCCATACAACCCCCGTGGGAAGATTCAGAAAAGGCCTCGTTTAAGTTACGAGACACAACGTTTAGTCATCTTCAATCAAAAACAAAAACAAACAAAAAGTTCAAACTCTAATTGAATAAATAGCAGATGAATCAGAATTGCGAAATGGCAAAATAATCTTATTCACCTTCTCATTCTCACTTCTAAATCTCATCATTTTTGCAGGATGCAAAATGAAGTCTATCTCAATGCAGATGTCACCAAATGGGTTGAAAATTATGTGAGTAATTGACTTCGTCATTTACTTGAATCTCGATATAAATTCTATTTTACAGAGAATTTCACACAAAGGGGATGATTCGGGCCTGTTACCCTTGATGCCACCAGGACTTTATGTAACCCTCAATAAATATGTGTTTCCATTTCAGTTTTTTATGGGAGTTGTTGGGAATATATTGAATCTTTTTGTGTTGTTGTCAAGGAATATGAGGAATGAGGTTTTAAAAAAAAAATTACTCGATTAAACAAAATAAAAAATAAAACGAGTTTAGGCAAATATTCTACTATCAGCTATGGCAATTGCAGACATTGTTTTACTATTTGCAATGCTTCCAGTATCATTAGGTGCATGGAGGCCAGTGTATATGTCAAACTGGTTTCGAAAATTTATTTTCTCAACACATACGTGGTTCATTTTTCTGGGCAATTTTTTGTCATGTATCACATCTTGGCTCATTTTGGCGGTTTCTGTTGAAAGGTGAGTCTGTGAATTGGTTATTTGATGGGTAAAGTGAACCGAAATTGTCGTCACGAACAACGCTGTGTGTGTGTACACCGTTACGACAAATTGCACACACGCAAAAATTCGAATTTTTACAAACGTCATTTTGACGCCTACAACGCATGAAAAAATGAAGTTTTTGCATTAAATACATAAAGTATGGCTTAATCTAATTTTTAAAAAATCCTAATTACAAAATTGCATCCCTGAATAGCTGAATATAACGCGTTTTGTGAAACCGTGCCGCACGATTGCAAAAATTCCACGCCCCCCGCTTTTCTGCGTTCAATTTTTAATTGCCTTACTGATTTTTCTTAGTTATTGTCGGTTCACTTTAGCCCACCGTGTTGACAAAATCAAATCCGAAATGCAACCTAAAATTTTGCAAAAAAGTTGAATAGGGCACCCGGAATCGAAATTTGGTCTCAAAAACGTAACACTTTCTATCAAAATGGCAGCCATGTTCGATTCCAAGTGTCCTTATTTTCACATTTCGACCTTTTGTAATTGTTTTCGAAAAAAAAAGTTTTTAAAGTCTATAGTACTCTTTCAAGCACAAAATGACGACATTTGAGCATAATTTTTCAGATACATGGGAATTCGATCACCGATACATTTTCGATATCATTGGCGAACTTCAAGGGTGTTCTTTATTATTTTTGCGATAGGTAAATTTGCATTTCACATACTTCAAATAACGCCAAGCATTTTCCAGTCGTCGGCTCAGGATTCATAACATTTTTCCACGTATTCGAATACAATTATGGTTACGCGATGCTTCAAAACGGCACAAAATTGTACGGTTCTCCGATGAATATTAATAAATTGGTCGACGTGCCACAATGGAAGAAATCGATGATAAAAGCGTTCAAAATTCTTCAAATTGTGTTTGGCGTCGTGATTCCGACGATCGGGATTCTTTTGCTGAATTTGCAGATTATTCATTTGTTGAGGAAGTCGGAGTTTTTGATTTTTCGATCGACTGAAAGTGGAGATGAATCAATGAGGTTGTGAAAAGATTTCAAGTAATATAAAGAGTTTCTGATTTCAGCAGAAAGTATAGCGATTTGGATGCTCGTCAGAAACGAGACTTGAAAGTCACTTTTACAGTTCTTGCCATTATTGGATGTTATTTTATTACACATGTAAGATTTTCTTTTAAATTGAAATCTAAGATGGTTTGATGTGAATAATAGGTATTCTTGAAAAATTCTGAAAAAAATCACAGCAATCATTTCGGAGAAGTTCAAAGATTTTCAGTTAAAGGAGGGCTTTACGCAGATAACGTACTTTAAATGAAAATATACTTCATTCTCATTCCAAATCTGTTTTTAAAATTTTCTAAAACCACATCGAAGTCGAGAAAACGCTCCTCAAAACAATGACCTAGAAAAAGGGTGGCCGAACTTTTTCCAATGAGGTCTTTTCGTGTTTCGTTAATAAATTGTTATGCAGAATGCTTATATTAGCCTTTTTTTTATGTTTTTTCATTTTTTTTTCGTTTTTCAAGCCTGCGGACTAGTTTTCGCAGGTGGGCCCTTTTTCTAGGCCATTGTTTTGAGGTGTGTTTTCTCGGCTTCTAGGTGGTTTTAGAAAATTTTAAAAACAGATTTGGAATGAGTATGAAGTCTATTTTCATACCTGATGCACTCATTAAAATATATTTCTTTGTTAAATATTTAAAATTTGAAATTAATTCAAATCTGAAATCTTCCAATTCTAGATTCCATCAGCGATTCCATTTGTTCTCGAAGTGTTCGAAATCACTCCAACCTGGGTGAAAGTCTACGCCATTCCATTGTTCAGCTCATGGTTAATAACCGGAAAAGTTGCAAATTTTGTGCTTTTCTGCATGTCTTCAATCTATTTCCGACGCCGATTGATGGCATTATTACGCGGACGGGTAAGATATATGCTGATGCTCCGACGGAGTACAAGGTTTGTGGTGGCATGACAAAAAAAAACTAAAACAGTTTTATTTGGGTGTTTTTATAGATGCACAAGTAGTGATTTTGAAATTTAACATTTTTTTGGAAAGGGATGATCCGCAAAAAATTAAAACCTGCTCAATTTTATTCAACACGAACACTTTTTTCAAACTTCTACTTATTAGGCTTCTGGACTGTCACCTTAGCATGTCATGTCACCACTTATTTTTGTTTTTTTTTTCTTTAAGCTCTTCATAATCATTTTTAATCTTCCAAATTGTTTCAGTTCGACTGCTGCTCAAGCAAAAAGAAGTTCAGTGGCGTCTCTAGTGCGCACTCATCTAAAAGTCAGGCTTATCGGCTTCAAAGGTAATAACTTTTGTTAAATGAACGTTTTTTTTAAGAATTAGAAGAAAAATTAAAATTAAAATGAAACGCAACCAAATTTAAAATTAAAATTAAAAAAATGAAAATCTCGTTGACAGACGTTCCAGAAACAACCGCGATCGAGATGAAGTTCAGCGACAGAGTAGCTGTTTGACACAAGTGGAATAATGATCTCCCTTTTTCTGTTTTGTCATTGCGCTTAAATTATTTTCTATTGTTTTTTTTATCACTGTTTTGTCGATTTTTAACTAACTCAAGTTTGTTTGCAACATTCCTATCACATTTCAAAAATTCTTTCTCAAAATTTATATGAATCGAAAAAAAAAATGTTCTGTCCTTTCCTACGGTGTGTTTCTTTTCTGCTTTCTCTATCTGTTTTCAAGTTTTTTTTTAATTTTGTGTATCTTTTTCGTTTTTTCTTTCGCTAAAATAAAATAATTTGCCAACGATATTCAAAATACAGAAAAAAATGGTTCAAATACGTCTAATATTAGATGAACGAAAGACGAAACAAAAAACTGATCATGTGACGAATTACAGCAAATCTAGGCTATTCAGGGACGCAATTTTGTAATTAGGAGTGAAAAAAATTAGATTAAGCCATAATCTATGTATTTAACGCAAAAATTTCATTTTTTCATGGGTTGTAGGCGTTAAAATGCCATTTGTAAAAAATTCGAATTTTTGCTTGTGTGTGTGTGCAATTTGTCGTAACGGTGTACACACACAAAGCGTTGTAAGTGACGACAATTTCGGTTCACTTTATCTCACCGTGAGTAGCGGAAAAACACATTTTCGGTAGAAAAAAACTATATTTGATCCTAAAACAAGAAAAAAAAGAAAAGCTATGCATTAAAATTCAAAAGGAAAAAGGTTACAACTGGAGAAATTATTAGAGTAGGGTTCAATTGTAAGGGAATGCATTTATTTGTAGTCAAGCACGATTATTTTTATATTAAGCTCGAATGCAGATCCTTTTGGAATTTGGTCTATTTTCCACTTCTTCTAGCATTTCTTCTTCGCAAAATTTCACGAGAAGAGCTTCCAAAGTTTTCGGACCCATTCCACGAAACAATTTAAATAAATCCGATGTGGTTTTTTGTTGAATTTCAATTTTTATTCTTTCCAATGCTACCAACTGTTAAAAAGTTTTTAGAAGACATTTGAAATTTAAAGTTTTACCTGTAACTTGGTCAAACCACATTTTTCGGCAAAGCATAATTTCTTGGAATTTGATATTTCTTCTGTTCAAATTAGATATTCTTCACAATCAGTTATCAGAAATTGTATATTGTATTTCACTGCCAGGTACAAAATGCCTTCGATACTATCTTCTGAAAACATTTTCGGGATGAAGGCGGTAAAACCTGGTTCAAAATTAATCTAAATCGCAGGTTAGGCCTCTTTTTGAAGCTTTAAACTTGAATTTTCGGGTACTGGAATTGGAAGGAAATACTTACTTGTAAACTCTTGTTTCCGTCTATACAACAATCGAAAGAAAAAAATACAACTTTCTACAAAATTAGTAGAATTATAAATATCACTAATCATATTTTCATTGTTATTATTAGGTTCATTTGAGAGCGTTTCTCGAAGTACCGAGGACACAGTAATTAGCGCCTGAAAATCGACATTAAATTCATGAAAATTTGATATAAACGTACCAGTTTATCGACATAAAACTTTTGAGACCTTGGATAAATCTTTGAAAAGTCACCAGGATAAGGTTTTGTTTTTACAAGTCTTAACACAACTTCAGATTCGATATTTTTTAGAATAGTTAAAAAAATCAGATGAGGGTATTTGCATTCCAACAGTTGATTTCTTGACGACTCGAACACGCATAGCAAAAGCAAGTTCTTGAAGACTCTCCTTCTCGTGAAAAAATGATTTTCTAATCGATCCAAATTTTCCAAAATCAAATCTTATTTGAGATTTCATATGAGATTCCGTTTGTCCACACTTGTCAAAATAACAACTCTTCTTTATATCAATGGCTGGGAACGGAACTATTGGAGAACACTCGTTGTACAAACTGAGCTCAATTTCGGTGTGAAGTTTCCATAAATTTGATAAATGATGATCATATAATGCTTCAAATGTTATATATACATCATCATTATCATCGATATTCTTCAATCGAGAACTGGGTTTCATTCTCCTGAAAAACAATCGAGAGATTTTTTTGAGCTTTTAGTGAAACAAAATCTAACTAACCACGTTATGTCCCCTGTTTTTCTAATCCAAAATGTGCCGTTATTCGTAGTCCAATAATGATACATACATTTCCATAAAAAAGCTATTCAATTTATAAAAAATATAAATTTAAAGAATAAACGATATTAATTGACAAATTCAATTACTTTAATCGAAAACAATGTTATCTATTAATTTTCATTATGTACTTTTATACACTCACAAACCTAAATGTATTTCAAGGTATAATTTTTCTTGTATATTCACGTACACAAGTTCCCAAATCTCTCTAAATTGCAATATCACTAACATAGGTTCCCTCGCACATACACAGTTTTCTTTGTACCCTCTCATTCCATATCTTTCCTCCATAAAGTTGCATTCCTCCTCCATAAAGTTACATTGATTAGTCACCATGGATTAACAATAAGGATAGGTATTATTTTGTGTGTATAAAAATTTTATAAAAAATAATATGTTGATTTACTTTTTAGATGATTTTATAATTTAGTTCTCTTACTTAGATTTATTTTTCATTTTTCCTCTCCTCTTTCTTCCTTTTCCGCGCTTTATTTTATAGTCCAAAATTGCGTTGTTTTTAATTTTTAAGCAAAGGAGTTGTAACTGATGAGACTCGCTCCTTAGGTCGTATTGCAATAGAGTCGAAACGACCGCGCCTAGGTTTATTTTTTTTTTCTTATATCTTCTTAATTCATTTATCTTTCTTTTCTTTTCTTAATATTGAAGCTGGAATATTCTTCTGCCATTTTGCAGAGATGTCGAAAGAATCTATCTAGAAAATTAGTTTAAAGAAAGTGTCAAAGTTGAGAGAATTTAAGAAAAATACTTGAAAATAACATTGTTTTTAAAAATTAGACAACCATAAATAATGTGCATTCGCAGAAGAAACTCTAGATAATAGCGTCCCAACAACGCTGCGTACTGAGCGGGAACGGTAGTGTTAACACCTTCCTCGGTCTCTTTAACTTGTATACTGTTTTTTAAATATTATCGAATTTTTTTAAAACTTTAAAAGAGGTACCGATTTCTTGCACAAGTTAAAAAAAAACAACAAACTCAATAAAAACCATGTTCCTTCAATGTTAAATATGTTTTAATTCTGATGACGAAATATCAAGTTGATTTTTAAAGGAGGGTTTTACAAGCTAATGAATGCGGCTGGGATGAAAATAGACTTCATTCTCATTCCAAATCTGTTTTTAAAATGTTCTAAAACCACCTAGAAGCCGAGAAAACTCGCCTCAAAACAATGGCCTAGAAAAAGGGGCCACCGGCGAGAACTAGTCCGCAGGCATGAAAAATCCAAAAAAAATTAAAAAAAAGGACTAATATAAGCATTCTGCATAACTATTTATTAACGAAACACGAAAAAAGCTCATAGAAAAAAGTTCGACCAGGTGGACACTTTTTCTAGGTCATTGTTTTTAGGCTTGTTTTCTCGGCTTCTAGGTGGTTTTAGAAAATTTTAAAAAACAGATTTGGAATGAGCATGAAGTCTAGTTTTATCCCAATTCCATTCAATAGTTCTGTAAAGTCTTCCTTTAATTATCCGAGATGTTGAATAGTTATCCTATGTCGAATGTTCCCCTCAGCATCAGACCATTTTTTAAAGACCAACTTTCTTTAACTTATCAAAACATTATTGTTATTTTTCCAGCCGCTCAAATTTGATATCACTCGTCGGTGTCGATGAATTCAACCATCTTGGCGCCGTGTTGACCTTTCAAGGAATTCGATCTCATTTCTACGAAAACCAGTGCCATTCAAAACGCCAACGATCATCGAACGATTGTACGTTTCTTCGGGGGAAAATCTCACAAATTCTTTCGTGTACAAATTTAAGTACTCCACATAAATGTTCGTAAAAATAATAAGCAAAAGGCTTATAGGAAATAGTTCGGCCAGGTGGAAACTTTTTCTAGGTCATTGTTTTGAAGCTCATTTTCTCGGCTTCTAGGTGGTTTTAGAAAATTTTAAAAACAGATTTGGAATGAGAATGAAGTCTATTTTCATTTAAGTGACATTTATTAGCTCCTCCTTTAATTAATCTGATATGTTTGAAAAAATCCTGGAATTTATATAAATCTCACAATCAGTTTCAGACTTTCCATTACCAGCCATGGCCGTGATGAAGTTATTCGACAGAAGGTATGCTTGATACAAGCTAAATGATATTTTCGGCACATGTTCTTTCATTTCGTTTCAATACCAAACTAAAAATAATCTGTGCATATTTTACATGTGTTGAGTTTGTCACGAACATCTTATCTGAACATTTATCTCGTTTCTAGAGCGTCACACTTATCGAAAAACGAACATTTTCGTTACAAAATGTATAAATTTGTTATTTTGCACTTTGACGAAATTTTCAAAAAAACTTTGCAAGACGAAAAATATTTATCAATAATTCAATGATAAAAATTTTCTTCTGAAAGCTCCAAAATATAATAACTTAGCAAAAGTCACGAAAAACCCGTTTCATCTTGATATTTTATGAATAATTTAAAGGGACATGTCGAGGAAATAGAAAAACACATATGATAAGAAAACCAAAGTATTTTTTCACATTTTTCCATGTTATGAGTATGCTCCTTTTCCTTATTTTTTCGATTCCTTCATTTTTAACTGGTTTTCGAATCGGACATCTGGAATTTGAGGGGTATAATGAGGCGACAGTCCTTGAAATTTGTATGCGGAATTCGACGGAACATGAGTAATTTTTAAATTGAAATTGTTGAATATTTAGGATTTTCAGATTGATTTCTCTTCCTTCTTGTCATAATTTCAATGGACTTGAGAATGCAGCTAATTTGAATTATAAACATTCGGTTGATTTATTGATAGGAGCTTCTTGTGATGAAGGTTGTTACTTTTGGTCATTGCAGTTTTTTTTGCATGTCTTTGAAGGAGGGATCTGCACATGTTTTGGGTAGAAAATAGAGAAAATACCCATTCCAAATCTGTTTTTAAAATGTTCTATAACCACCTAGAAGCCGAGAAAACAAGCTTCAAAACAATGGCCTAGAAGACGTTTCCACCTGGCCGAACTTTTTTCCTATGAGCTGTTATTTTTGTTATTTTTATGAATATTTATGGAAAATGTTTAAATTAGTTCATTTTAACTTATATGTTTGCATTTATCTGCATTCTTCACTTTATAACACCGCGCGGACTAGTTTTCAGTGGTGAAAACTTTTCTAGGCCATTGTTTCGAAGTGTGTTTTCTCGGCTTCTCGGTGGTTTTAGAAAATTTTAAGAACTGAATCGGAATGAGAATGAGATCTATTTTTATTTAAGGTGCATTCATTAATCCCAGGCGCATTCATTAGCCCCGTAAAACCCTCCTTCAACCTAGATTTTTTTTCAAAAACGTAGAAAATTTTTTATGGAAAACTAAAAACTACATAATACGACACAAAATATTCAGAATTATTTGAATTAAAAACAATTTTATCTGAAAAAACAACGTTTCGGTCCCAGAAGGCCTTTTAATTTGGTTGAATTAGTTTTTTTTTCTCACACTTGCATTTAAAAAGGGCATTTAAAGAAGTAGCACCGTGCCTTTAAATAATATGCCAGACATTTTTCAATACATTAGCCACGCTGTACAAGTATTAGACGCTTCGCTCGTCTCTCGAAATAACCAAATACACATGTTTTATATTCACAATAAATTTATGTGTTTTTGGATGTTGGGAGCAAGAACTGATGTTCAGCAAAACATGATCTAGTATTCAAAAATAACATTTTTTTCTCCTTTAAAGGCAAATTCAAGGCAGAAAATCAAAATTCGAAATGGAGCGCAGGTGGTCCAAAAAACAATACCAATATGTAGCCACATTCACATAATTGTGTTTCGCGCCAATTCCGATCGCGTTGCACGGACACCGACCGCGTCGCACGGACACGCGCTCATTCAAATTTTGATTTTTTCAACTTTGGACCGCTGCTATGAAGCGTGTATTTATCGATGTGATTTGGCATAAATTGCATTCTACTAATGAGAGAACGCTCTAATTTTTGAAATTAAAATCAGGTAGGGTAAAATTAACTGAACAGCTGTCTTTAAAAACTCTTAAAGATTTGGTGCCAGTAAACTTAGGTTTTTATTTCAATGTGGGAAAAGATGAACGATGAACTCATCGAAATGTTGACATTTAATTCACGCAAGTTGAAAAATCAAACTTTCAAAAAACAATTTTCAGAAACGCAAACTGTATCACGATTGGCGTTGCGATGGCACAAGCTTTATTTATCATCTGCTCCACTGAGCACCGAAGAGAAGTGATCTACTTCAATTTCCTAAAAAAAAAGAAGTCCATTTCCAAAATTTCAGAGAAGAAACCACAATTGCACTCAAGCCGCATAGTCTCTCGGGTACTGCGGAAGTTGTACTAACAGTTTGCAGATCAATGAACTGGAAGGAGGTATTTTTAACTTGAAACTCGATATTATCAGTAAATGTTCAGATTGGTATTATCTATTCTGAAGAAACCAAATACAATGCCCATGCTATTTACGATGTTCTTGCCGATCGAACAGAAATCAAAATTAATTATTTTCTTGAAACCGATGGGCATATAAACACTTATACAATTTTGCATGAAGCTCGAGGTAACATTTATGTATCTAGCAACCGAAACACTATTTTTTTCAATTTCAGTATTGATCTCATTTTTGACCATCACCGAACTTTCGAATTTTATCAAAACACTGAAGAATAAAGCGTTCCGACCGTTAGAGTACCCGATTATACATGTGGAAATGAATAGGTAATGAAGTTTACCAAAAAAAATGAAGCATACTGATTTCATGTGGATTTTCAGAACGAAACCAGTGGATTTCTATAAGTTTCTGGATGATGAAGCTGTAAACGAGAAGAATGAAATTTCAACGGCGAGGTTAAGAAAATTGCATCGACATGTGGCGCTGGTAAGAATTTTGTGGAAGGCTCCTAAAACGAAGTATTTTTTGATAAACATGTGTTAAAGGAGGAATTTACGGAACTAATAAATGCACCTTAAGTGAAAATAGACGTCATACTCATTCCAAATCTGTTTTTAAAATTTTCGAAGATCACCTAGAAGCCGAGAAAACACGCCTCAAAACAATGGCCTAGAAAAAGTTTTCGAAAACTAGTCCGCGGGCGCTATTACGTGAGAAATTCAAAAATTGAAAAACCTAAATTCAAAAATGATATATTTTAAGTACTCTCCATAAATTTTTCTAAAAATAATACACATCGGAAAAAGTTCGGCCAGGTGAGATCGTTTTCTAGGCCATTGTTTTAAAGCTAGTTTTCTCGGCTTCTAGGTGGTTTTAGAAAATTTTAAAAAAAGATTTGGAATGAGAATGAAGTCTATTTTTATTTAAGGTACATTTGCTAGCTCCATGAAGTCTTCCTTTAAAAACCAGACCAACATTGACTGAAATAGGGGTCTCACATCTCAAAATTTTCAAAAACAAAATTACTTTCCAATTGCTTGTTCGAAATTGTACATGAAAATGTTATTCTTTCAATTTTTCAGCTTCACAATATTCATGACGACACTGGGAATGTGCAAAAGTTTGCAAAAGAATATGGATTTTTGGTAAATTTCAAATTATTTTTAAATTTCATAATAATAATTATCCAGCCAAATCATTCACTTTACAAAACTCTTATTCTTTGCGATGGTTTGCAGCTTTTGAGCAACTTTTCAGATAAAGATTTTGATGTTAATCAAAACCTTACAACAACCGAACAATTATTGTCTAATCTTTGGTTACATGTTACAAATTCCGAAGTGAATGGTTATTCCGGACCCATGTTTATTGGAAATGATGGAGTTCGATTACCGTATTATGAAATGTTTATGTGGAGTGATATGGAACTAAGATTGGTTGCAAATATAAATCCAAGTGAATTGACGATTTGTGGCATCGCGAGGAAAAAGAATTGCTATGTATCATTTTTAATTATTTAGAAAACAAAGAATAGTAGTTTCAGATATTTGTTCGTACTCCCAAAGGCGAGCTTCTTGATGATCTTCCTCCCTACATTTCCGATTGTGGCTATGATAATTCTCTCTGTAGTGATTCGCACGTTTTCATGATCGCTGGAATTGTTTTCACTATTTTATTGATACCTCTAGGCATTGCTTTTTATCTTCAGAGGTACATTTGTAAAGCACTTATTTTCATTCATGAAAACATATTTAGAAAAGAGCACTTGATCCAGAAAATGCCGTGGAGAGTATCATTTGAAAGTGTCTCATTCGATGACAATGAAACTGTTAGTTAAAGGATTGTTATAATTTAAAAAAAACATAATTTTCAGAGCTCGGCGAAACGAAGATTGTCAAGCACGTCAACGGCCAGAGCTTCATACGCTTCGATATTTGCTGGACATGTTTGTGAACTTGCTTATGTTAACAAGCAAAAGGTTTCAGTCAAACGTTATAATCAAAGGAGAGCTATTACTTTTTCGAGACATGAAATGGAGCTGTTGAATCAGGTTTTTTTCGGAAGCATCCGCCGTTTAAAATATCTTTCTTAAAGCTGAAATACATGAGTCATTCACATATCAACCCATTTGTTGGTATATGTTTCAACCAGGGAAGTGAACTTCTAATCATGTGGCAATTTGGTCAACGATATTCATTAGAAGACTTGATTTTCATTAAGGAACAGAAATTTGGAAGGAATTTTCAGTCAACTTTTATCAAACATATTTTGCATGTAAGTTATTGGGTTACGGTTGGAAAATTCATACATCTTGTTGATTTTCAGGGAGTTCACTACATCCATAACAGTTCCATAAAAGCACACGGCGCCCTTTTTCTATCCAACTGTATTGTTGACTCTTATTGGGTCGTCAAAATTACAGATTTTGGGATCAAAAACATTTTGAAAGAAAAGGTACCATTAAATGAGAGCTTTACGGAGATAATAAATGTACCTTAAATGAAAATAGACTTCATACTCATTCCAAATCTGTTTTTAAAATTTTCTAAAACCACCTAGAAGCCGAGAAAATGAGCTTCAAAACAATGGCCTAAAAAAAGTGGCAACCTGGCCGAACTTTTTCCTATGAGCTTTTTTTGTGTTTCGTTAATAAATAGTTATGAAGAATGCTTATATTAGTCCTTTTTTAATATTTTTTTTCATTAAAATTTATGTTTTTTAATATTTTTTTGGATTTTTCATGCCTGCGGACTAGTTTTCGCCGGTGGCCCCTTTTTCTAGGCCATTTTTACGATACGCGTTTTCTCGGCTTGTTGGTGGTTTTCGAAAATTTTAAAAACTGATTTGGGATGAGTACGAAGTCTATTTTCATCCCAGTGCTCCGTAAAAAAATTCATATGCTTCGTAAAGCCCCTTTGAATTTCTCACGTTTTAAGTAAAATTCTTTTTTTTTCCAGATGCACCACAAGGAATTATTTTCGCAAAATCCTTATGAATTCGAGAGTCTGCACTACAGTATTCATTCAAATTAAAATTTAATTAATAATGTTAATTAATTTTTCAGAGTATTTACAAACTTCTCCAGAGCATTTGGCACATATTCTGGAAAGGAGTGAAGAGCCACCGGCGACTGTCGAGGGTGATATTTATCAATTATCAATGTTGGTTTATCAGATTTTGTTTTATATGAGACCGTTTGCTGAGAGGAATGAGTCTATTGATGGTTGGTTTATTGGTTTTTTTAAATATTGATTTCAAAAATGAAATATTTGAAGAAATCGCTAAGAAGATCACTTCAACATCAGGTCCTCCGATTCATCCGAAAGTTCCAGAAAATACAAGTTTTACGATGCGATTATTATCGATTATTCAGCAGGTACATCTCAATATTGATAATTTGATATTTTAACATGTAACCGCATTCCAGTGTTGGCTTAAAAAACCAACAGATCGGCCAGCATTGACAAAATTTTCGGATGCAGTGAATAGAGAGTTTGGACATGAGTAAGTTTAAAGAGAAATCTATAAAATTCAAAGGATTTCAGTGTGAAAGGAACATTGATTGATCAAATGATCGAAATGATTGATGAATATTCTGCAAATTTGGAGCAGATTGTGTCAGAAAGAACGAGGGAATTGGAGCAAGAAATGTCAAAAACGGAGAATTTGTTGTATCAGTTGTTGCCGAAGTGGGTGATATGTCGAAACGAAACAAATATGATAGATGCTCCGTGAGCATTATTATTATTTATGAAAGTGTTAAAATAAGCGCTTAAAAATATAAAAATCGATATTTGCAAATTATTATACATAGTTGCGGCCCTAAAATTTAGTGAAAAAATATTTTTAAATGAGGTTTCAGTTAATGAATGAACCTGGAATGAAAATAGACTTCATACTCATTCCAAATCTGTTTTTAAAATTTTCTAAAACCATTTAGAAGTGCAGAAATCGTGCTTGAAAACAATGGCCTAGAAAAATTGTCCTGCGAAAACCAGTCCGCGGGCATGAAAAATCCAAAAAAATATGTAAATTAAAATAAAAAAAGGACTAATATAAGCATTCTGCATAACTACTTATTAACGAAACAGGAAAAAAGCTCATTGGAAAAACTTAGGCCAGGTGGCACCTTTTTCTAGGCCATTATTTTGAAGCTCATTTTCTCGGCTTCTAGGTGGTTTTAGAACATTTTACAAACAGATTTGGAATGAGAATGAAGTCTATTTTCATCCCAGATGCATTCATTAGCTCCTTGCAGCCCTCCGTTAAGCAATGAATCTGAAACTCTGACTAGAACGCTATTTAAAATTCAACAATTTTTAAAAAATTTGAGACTAATTGGCTTTTTTTTAATTTGGGATAGATGGTCTTAAAGACAAGTGTAATCAATGTGGGGAAAATTTTCGCACGACCCTATCTTTATCATTTTGAGCCCTGATAACCCGGAAGTCCCTTATCTCTGAGAGCCGCGTTGCGTGACGTAAAACTATACACTATTCGTAACTTTTTATCATAAATAAATAATTCATCAAAGTGAAAAATTTGCACCCGAATATGCACACCATACTTCATAGAGCGTTCATGTTTTCCAGTCTGGCCATTCTTGTGTCTGGAACGTTATCATCTAGATAAATAATAATATATTCTACTTTTTTCGTTACAGATCAATCGCCGACTCGATTCGAAATGGTCAAACAGTCTCCCCAGAACAACATTCATCAGTAACATTGCTTGTAGTCGATGTCTGTCAGTTTACCAAATTTTGCGAGGCTTTTATTCCAGTCCATGTCAGTTTCAGAATAATTTCCATGAGAACAATTCCCCTCCATTTTCAGATCCTGGAAACCCTCCAAGAATTGTATTCATCATTCGATTTTATCGTTCAGAAAAACAAAGCATTCAAAGTAGAAAATGTCGGAGATGCTTATTTGATCTGTAGCGGAATACCTGAAATGTCGGGCCATCGGCATTTGAGGGAAATTTGTAGAATTGCGCTGAAATTTCAAAATGTATAAATATCAGTATTTGACTCGAAAATCAATTCTTTTTAAGGCTGTGCAATCATTTACAGTCCGTCATCGACCGGGACACAAGCTCGAGGTCAAGCAGGGAATTTCGAGTGGTGCTGTAGCGTCAGGAGTTCTTGGAAGCATCGCACCAAGATTTTGTCTCTTTGGAGATACTGTTAATATGGCATGTCGGATGGCCAGTACTGGTTTGCCGGGAAAAATTCAAATTTCTGAGTTGACTTCGATGGTGATTAAAGAGAAGTTCCCACCGTTTGTATTAGAGGAAAGAGGGATGACCGATGTGAAGGTTTGACGATGCTCTTGGAGCCCCACGCATATTTAAATCAATTTTTAGGGAAAGGGTCCTTTATTAACATTCTGGCTCAATGGTGAACAAAGTATAAAACGTCAGGCGTCGAGAGTCAGTACGATGTCACAGATTAAGTTTGAAGATAATTCAACGATAATTTGAAAAGCAACATATGATTTATTAATTTAATTACATAAGAATAATATTTACTTAATCAATCTTTTTCAATGAAAAATTGATCCAAAAAGTGTCCTATATTGTCAGAAGTATCTACAAAATTGGTTCTTAAATGCGTAGAATTGAATACTTTGATCTTAGTGTAGCCATAGTTTCCTAGTCGCGTGATTGAAAATGATTGTGGGATGGAATCAGATGGCCCTTCATGGGTGTGACAGCCGGCGGCTCCGGTGAGCATGAAAACAGGGGCTCCGGGGTTTTTAATATGGTTTGGATCTTTGGACTTAATTGGAACTCCCTGATACATTGGCCACATTCGTTCATAAGTATGTTTATGTCCATATAAAATCATATCAACTTTTGAGTCTTTGAGAAGTTTTTCCAATCCAGGGAAGTTTGCATTCCCTTGTCTTGTTAATGAATCGTGATAGTCTTGGCATCCTTTTTGAGATGATGTCGAACAATACATTGGTCTATGGAACATTACAATCGTCCATTTCTTTTGATTCTTTTTCAGATCCTGTTCAAGCCAATCATATTGAGCCTTTGCTTCTCTACTCTTATCAGTTGCATAATACTCCGTATTCAGGGCGATAAAATGCGTAATCCCATAATCAAAGCTCCAGAATAAATTATTGTCATAGACCCCATTTTTCGGCATAGTGAATCGATTTACAATATGATTATAATTGGTGTCAGTTTCATGATTTCCAGCAAAAACCATATAGGGAATATAGGCAGCCATTGGCTCAATGGCATTCATGTAATGGTCACCTCGATTTCCTTCATCATCGTGAAGATCATAAGCCAAATCTCCAATATGGATTGCGATGTCGAGATAATCGGAATGAGTTGCATTGATGAGTTGATCAATTGAAAACCCTTTATAGACGGAAAGATCGCCGAATATAGCTGCACGGAGGGGTTTTGAGGGGTCTGGTTGGGTGAAATGGAACACTTTCGATGTTGCTTGAGAGCTGCCGACGGTGTAGTCTGAATAAGGGATGCCGTTTTTTTTCGGTTTATTTTTCGAGTGTTTTACGCCGAAAAGGTTATATTTATTTCGGGTCGCGCGAAGCTGGAAAAAATCTTTTTGTCGGCTCAAAATGTTTTTCGGTTTTCTATCCTCAATTTTTTTCCGTGTTTCCATTTTTCATAGACTATTTTGTTTTCACTGTTTTTTTAATGAAAAGTACAAAAATATGTTGAAATCCGAACTGACACTACAGTGCGTAACATAAGTATAGAGGCACCCCTAAAATTGACTGTCCTGGCGCGCGCGTGCAAAATCCGGACATGAAACCCAAAAAATCGAATTCAGCATGCAAAATTACTTCTGGAAAACATCTTTTACGTTAATAACTTTAAAAACATGTATGTTGTAGCTCAAAGTATGAAAAAATGGCGGAAAACATCTGTCAGACGCTGAGCAAGTTCAAATCCAAGCTTTATGTCAAAAACTTTCGATCGGAGCTGATATTTGTTAGGCTCAAAAAATTTGATATTTGTTAGGCTCAAAAAAAAAAGAAAAAAAATATTTTGTGTTCCTAAAAACTCACAATATTTTGTTCCAGCAACCATATGCTTCATCGTCGCCCGATATGTATACCTCCGATATCCATGACTTCCCTGATCTTCCCATCTCGTTGCTGTTGCCTTACTCGTCCAGCGAAGATCATTCGAAGAAAGACCATAAGAAACAAATGGTGTAACATTGGGCACTAAAAATGTTAAAGATTCTCTTTTTCCTTTGCTGAAATTATTTTTACATGGGTCTTGTGTCAACCAGGTAACCACCATTTCTTCCATATTTCCACTCAAGCTCAAATGAACCTGCTCGACCTTGTTGGCCAGAATTTCATTGAAAATAAGAAATATTAAGATGGGAAGACATTTCATGGTTGTAAATTTTATAAAATAAAATATATTTGAATAATAGTTATTTTTTGACCATTCCATCTTTATTTATTTAAACCTCCTTATCTGCATAATTCCTTGAAGTTCAAAAGATCATATTTTCATATCATCATCATCATTATCATCATTTTCTGAATTTTCGAAATTTCAGAATTTAATTTTTTTTTCGAAATTTCATTCACAACAGTTTTCCAGTACTCCAGTTTTCGAAATGTATCTAGTCTGATAAAATGTTCTAAAATTAGACAATCGGGTCGACCTGGAAAAATTTTTTTTTGATAATTTATGATGATGACTATCAATTTTTGCGGTTTGGTCTCTAGTAGACGAACAATTTTTGTAACAGATTATTGCAAAAAAAATTAGAGAGCGTGGGCAGATGCTCCCAATGTCAATGTAAAATGCCTCGGTTTTACGTCATTCTTTTTTATAATGATTATTTCAGAAAATATGTATATCATCGGCGAAATGAGCAGTATCAGTGAAAAACAGCTATTTCATTATAGTGTCTACTGTAAATCAGAATTACCTGAAAAAAAACTGTAAATACGTAAAGGTGAAGCCATTAAAGACAGGGTGGAATGTGGGAAAACGACGTTTCTTTTTGTTAGAGCGTTTGAATTTAGTTATTAAAAAAACATGTAATTTTTAAAAGTACAAACCAAGCTAAATTTAATTGGAAAATAGATAGAACGAGTTTTTTTTTCATTTTTTGTATCAATATTGTAGAGAGAAGAAGTATTTAATATATAACTTGAATATATGACAAAAAGATAATTTAAAAATGTTTGCACAGTTCGAGAAAATCTTCCACTTTTAAATTCTGAAGCATCTAAAAAACTCAGACAAGCGTGGAATCTATTCAGAACGAACTCTGCGCGAATTAGTTCTTGAATGCACCGGGAATCCATTCCAAACGGCTCCCCATCAGCATGGGGCGTAATCGGGGCCCCATTATGTGTTTCATGATTTAAAAATGGAAAAACATGTCAGAATACCATTTTGTAGAGCAAGACAAATTCTTATTATGTACTCATTTTGTTAATGTTGTTCAATAGATTTAAAACTCAATTTTATATACCGAAACCATGAATCGAACTTTTGGGCGTAAGTCGAACTTTTGGGCAACCCACTTACGCCCAAAAGTTCCCGGAATCGAACTTTTGGGCGTAAGTGGGTCGGTGGTTTTTGCAATTTTTTCACTATTGTTTCGGTATATAAAATTACCTTTATGAACCGATTTAAAGACAGCTTGTCAGTTAAAACGATCCAAATTCAAGGCATAAAATCAAAATTCGAATGAAGGTCAAGGTGGTAGAAAGAACAATAGAAATATGTAGCCACATTTAAATAATTGTGTTTCGCGCCAATTCCGACCGCGTTGCACGGACCACGACCGCGTCGCCCGGACCCGCGCGCATTCAAATTTTGATTTTTTTCAACTTTCGACCGCTGCAATGAAACGTGTATTTATCTGTGTGATTTCTAATTGCATTGTACTAATGAGAGAACGCTCTAATTTTTGAAACTAAGATCAGGTAGGGTCAACTTAACTGAACAGCTGTCTTTAACAACAGATTACAATTTACACAGTCCTCGTTTAAAACGTTTCGCAATATTTTTTTTTCCAAAATAATTTGCTGATAAAATTTTAGCACAGGTTACGGTAATAATTTTAAACTGGGATTGGTTGTAGCGAAATTTAAGCCAACGTTGTTCAATCTGATTTCATATTTTCGGGGCACCCGAAAATTCTGTTGATCTCTTCTATCTTGTATGGAAAGACAGTTTATGACAAATAAAACAATATACACATACATTAACCCGTTTTCAATAATAAATTAAATTGTACAATGTTTCAATCCTTTTGAAGAATAAAGTTATCGAGCTGCATGCCAACATTGACAGAAGTATCAATAAACTTGGTGCCAATATGTGTAGAATTATAAATATTCATCAAAGTGTATCCGTAATTTCCAAGCCTGATAATTGAAAACGGTTGAGGTATGGAATCCGACGGTCCAGAGTGGCTATGACATCCGGCGGCTCCGGTGAGCATGAAGACTGGTGATCCAGGATTCTTGATGTAATTTGGGTCTTCGGATTTGATTGGAACTCCTTGATACATTGGCCACATTCGTTCGTAAGTGTGTTTATGTCCATATAAAATCATATCCACTTTGGAGTCTTTGAGAAGTTTTTCTAATCCAGGGTAGTCTGCATTTCCATCGCGTGTGATAGTATCAGCAGGATCGTGACATCCGTTGGTGGAAGAACTAGAACAGTACATTGGTCTATGGAATAACACAATTGTCCATCGTTTGGTATCCTTTTGAAGGTCTTCCTTCAGCCATTCATATTGTGCAATTGCTTCCTTGCTCATGTTAAGCGCATAATATTCGGTATTCAAGGCAACGAAGTGAGTGATTCCGTAGTCAAAGCTCCAAAACAGGTTATTGTCATAAACCCGATTACTTGGCATGGTGAATCGATTGACAATATGATTGAAATTGGCATCAGTTTCATGATTTCCCGCAAAAACCATATATGGAATATATGCAGCAATTGGTTCAATTGCATTCATGAAATCATCCCCCTTGTCACCATCATTGTCATGGAGGTTGTAAGCCAAATCGCCGATGTGGATAATAATGTCAAAGTCCCCGGAATGAGTTGCATTGATAAGTGGGTCAATTGAGTAGCCGTCTTTGATTGAAAGATCGCCGTATATGGCAGCACGGAGGGGTTTTGATGGGTCTGGTTGGGTGAAGTAAAACACGGAAGATAGCGCTTCAGAACTTCCGACAGTGTAATCTAGAAATTATATGGTTTCGGAGAGTTTTTGACATTTGGGAAACCTACAATATTTAGTTCCAGCTTCCATAAATTTCATGGTTGCTCGATGAGTATATCTACTCTTTTTATTGCTTCCCTGATCTTCCCATTTTGTAGATGTAGCTTTGCTAGTCCATCTAAGATCAGTCGGGGAGAGTCCGTAAGAAACATAAGGGGTGACATTTGGCACTAAAGATTAGAATTAGGTTGTGTTGCCTTGAGTACTGTTTTCTTACATGGATGTTGTGTCAACCAGGTAACCACCATTTCATCCATATTTCCGCTTAAGCTCAGATGAACTTGTTGAACTTTGTTAGAAGAAACATATTGGATCAATACCAGAAGAGCAAGTAGAAGTTTCATTTTGAAAGGCTGAAAATTTCTAAATGAAACAAGAATTTTGTTTAAAAAAAGACCACAGCTTCTAACATCACATTTGGCATATATTATATACAAACTTCTTATCACCCAATCCATCCATGAAAAAGTTCATATTTTCCATGTTATCATCAAAGTTTTTCGCTTCTCACGTCGGTTTCCCGAGTTGGTCGCTCTTTGCACGCTCTGGTAGTCAAATTACTTCAAAATTTCAAGGAAAAACTCAAACTTTTCAAAAAAAAAGGTTTTCCTGACTTCAATATAGTTCAGGTTCAATTTGGTATGTGTAGTTTTGTGCGTTTCATTCTAAATTTGGAATTTTGAGTTGGATTATGAGCTGGAAAAAATGTTGACAAGGTCTATTTTTATCATTCCGTTGGAGAAACGCCTCCATCTCCGTTATGTTGTTTTATTTACAGATTGGGTTATCATTGGAGCGCAGTTTGCAAAATTTGAAATTATGTGATTTGTAAAAACATTGTTATCATTGTTTGTCTTTGATTTATATGTTAGACAAGAGGAATCGTTTTAAATTTAGAATGATTGGAATGAGGAAGACCAAAGACTGCGGTATTTAGTAAAACAGCAAAAAATTTAGGAAACTATGAATTTTTTCCTGTTCATTCAAAATTAAGACGTTAACGCTATACATTTGAAAATGAGGATTTCAATTATTTTCTGAAAAAAACTTTTTTTAATCTTTTAAAAAATCTGCTATGAAAATAACAACTTAAAAACAATGCGAATAAGAATCTAAATTTACTGAAAAAACTGTTGTACATTGAAATTTTCAAAATCTAAAGAGTATCGTTTTTGAAAAAAAATCTTGGGCCTAAAAACTGATTCGCTGAAAATTATAATTATTGCGACATTTTACCCTTGAAAGTAGATTTTCTGTTCTCTCGTGTAACCAATATTCCAATATAAATATTTGTCTAATGAGATCGATCTGGAATACTAGTATTTATGACCTGACACACAGCGTCCGATTTTTAACTCCCCGCCAATTCAGAAGACGCAGTTGTGCGTCGCCGTGTATACACACATTTCTGGCGGTAAATTTATTTTTCAAAAAAGTGCAAAGAGAAAAACAACGGGGTGTTCTTTTTTTAATTTGATTTTTTGTCATTTTGTCAAAAAAACTTTAACCTTTTGTTGTGAAATATTTGTCACAACGAAATTGTATCTCACAAATTCATTTTCATTCAGTTTTCATTCGAAAATATTGTTTTTTTTTCAAATGAATTTATTTTCGAAAAAAAAACAATTCAATAGTTTTTTTTATAGGATGGACAGTTCTTCCATCTTCAAACCCGTCAGTACTTGTTTTGACCGCACCGGCCAAAAGAAATTTTTGGCAACCTCACTAGGTAAATTTCTATTACATTCAATCTAAAAAGTGTGGAAATATAATTTTCAGGTCACCAGCTAGGATATTTAGTAAATTTTAACCAAAACAAGCTAACAGTTTTCCACCTGGAGAGTGAAAGCGCAGTTCATACGTACTCGTTTCCCGAAGAAGCGGAAATCGTCGATGTTGACTATTTTCCAGCAGTTGGTAATTAATATCGAATGAAATATGTGTAAATTTTGTAAATTACTTTCTTTTTCAGATGGGACTTTCGGAATTGTCGTCGGCATTCACGATGAATCATCAAGCTGGGGAGCTTCCGATTATGTAGTTGGCTTATTATCAGAGACTGATGACATTTCATTCCAGTTGGAATTGGTTCCAAAATGGTCGTTAAGCATCCCAGCACCCGTAAGAATCTAGAATTATTGATTGAATAATTTAAATTCATTCAGGTATCAATAATAAAAACCCTTTTTACTAATGAGGACATGAACAAAAACAAAGAAAAGTTCAAACTTATCTCAAAACTCGAAAAATGGTCGCACGTTATTGCCGTTGGATGTAAAATGTCGCATTGCTACTTGGTCGAATTGAAAAGTCATGTTTTTGAGGATCAATTGCACACTGTTCCACAAAATTCAACTAAACTCATTGATATTATGGGTTCGAATGCTAGTTGAACATTTTTTTTATCTATAATTTATTTTCAGACGCATTCATGGATAAGGCTCGACGAAATTTCATATACTCTGAAGGCGAACTATCCAAGAAATATATAGGTAAAACTACAAATGTTTAATTTTTTTAAATTCAAAACGTTGACCTTTTTTAGCCAGTGCAATAAGCGTGTCAGCAATTGCAATACTTCCAAGAAGTCGTACTCTTCTTGTTGGTTTGTCAATGGGAGGAATTATCACAGCAGCGCTTAATCCTTCAAATAATATGAATCAATTAAGCCTTCGGCATGAAAGATTGATCCGTTATTTGGTGCCACTTGAGCCTGAAGATGATCCAGAAAAGTTTGAATATTTCATTGCAGCCGCTGAGTAAGTAAACATTTTGATTATCATACGGAATCCAGCAACTTTCAGTGGATCTCCACGTCATCCACTTATGATACATTTGTGGAGAGGAGCTTTCAAAGCAGAAGATGCAAATCTCGATGAACCGGAAGATAGCGATACAAAATATGACACTCCGTACTTTTACATTCTTCTCGAACATCGAATAAGCGCAAGTATCAGATGGATTACAGCCAAAACTTTGACTTTCGATCGATTTTTTGACGATTCAATCAATTCTCAACAAAATCGAACAAGAAGGGAAAGTATCGCAGGACCGAGAAGCTCTGATGAATCAACGTTGAATATTTCTCAAACATTCGGTTCATCTGACAATCGTTCGTCGGCGTTGTTCGTTTATGAGAAAGTGAATATTAATGGAGTTGGGACGAGTGTTGAAGCTTCTGTTTTTGATATAGACGCATTTTATTATAAAAGAATGCCACCAAAAGTCACAGACGATGGAACTAATTTGAGACAATGTGCTTTTCTTTCAACCATTCGATCAAACATTCCGGGAGATTCTGTAAACGATGTCAGCGTTCTTATCCGTTTAAAAACCGACATTTCGCGTTTCTCTTCAACGATTTCGGATTCTGACCAACTCTTCTATCCATCTTCGTTAAATGTGAGTTTACTAAATTTTTAAGCTAAAAACCACTGATTTTTTCCTTTCAGTTCGATCGAGTTTTCATCGCTCAAAACCACTCAGTTCAAAAAATGCGAATCAACAGTCTCCAAGAAACCATTCTCGACCACGTGGCAAAAAACCTTCCAATTCTTATGTCTAGTCCAAAAACAATGGCTCTCAAAATCTTATCTGCTGGAATTGTGCCAAATTCAATTCTTCAGCAACATGGATCGCCAAATTCATCAGTAAACTCGGTATATTTAAATACTAGCATTTTTGTCATAAAAATTAGAATTTCAGACAATTATGGTTCATCAAAATGTTCAACTATCAGTAGAAGAGCTGATTTTATTGAATGCGATGCTTTATCACGGAAGATTGACAGAGTTGAACAAATTGGCAACAATTTCATCGATTGATGAGGAAAAGAAGGAGGATATTGCGAAATGGGCTTTTTATGAATCTTGTGATTTTAGGAAAACGATTGTTGACCGAAGTTAGTTAAAAAAAAAATAAATGAGGGGGTGGGATTTTTTTTCAAATGAAAAGTTTGCGGCCGATGTTGTTATTGTCAAGCTGATTTTTCTTGGCAGCTCGTTTTTGCGCGCTCTACGGATAACATTGAAAGCGTTGCGACCGCTCGCGTGCGACGGAACTCGCACGTGCAATTTTTATTTTATTTCTGTAAAAGTGGGTGTTTTTCCACGTTTTTATTCGATTTTTTTGGTTATTTTTTTGCATGAAATCTTATTTTTGCAGATCACAACAAAATAAAGCCGCCCGCACCTCGAAAAATGGGTAAATCGCTGAAAAAAAGGTATTTTTTAAAATTTTATTTAAAAAAATTATAATTCCGTTAATTTAACATTATTTTTCGAAACATTAGCATTAATAAAAAGGAAAGCATAGAAACTAATGAAAATTTAGAAAAAAAGTGAGATTTTCGGAAAATAAATAAAAATTTGTGAAAAAAACGAAAATTTATTGAAATTCTATTTTTTCAGACGTGACAACGAATTACAGATGAAATAGAGGATGGAAAATGATCGCATTGATATTAGGTAAGATTTCAAAAGGATTGTATTGTTCCGCAAAATATATTTTCGTAGGTTAAACACAGAAATTTCCAGGTTCCAAGTTCTTCGAGCAGCAATGTCGATGTTTCTTCCCGATGATTAAACCTTCTATTGTTTCTTTTTTTACGAAAATATGTAAAAATAATAAATTGTTAACTATTTATTTTTTAACAAAACTATTGCAATATATTGATTTGATGATTTTCAGTTTCGTTCCTCTATGTTCAACGATCCTTCGAATGCTGATTCTGAAAAATTAACATTTAACTTACGAAAATAGTCATACACTCTTACGAAAAGGCAACTCGAGCCTTCCCTTCTACTTCTTCCTTCTTCATTCAACAAATGAGCATAATCGGGAAGAAACATCGACATTGCTGCTCGAAGAACTTGGAACCTGAAAAGTTCTGTGTTTAACCTACGAAAATATATTTTTCGGAACAATACAATCCTTTGAAATCTTACCTAATATCAATACGATCATCTTCCATCCTCTATTTCATCCATCATTCATTGTCACGTCTGAAAAAAATAGAATTTCAATAAATGTTCGTTTTTTTCACAAATTTTTATTTGTTTTTCGAAAAACACACTTTTTTTTCTAAATGTTCATTAGTTTCTATGTTTTCCTTTTTATTAATGCTAATGTTATGCAAAAGTTTCGAAAAATAATGTTAAATTAACGGAATTATAATTTTTTTAAATAAAATTTAAAAGAATACCTTTTTTCAGCGATTTACCCATTTTTCGAGGTGCGGGCGGCTTTATTTTGTTGTGATCTGCAAAAATAAGATTTCATGCAAAAAAATAACCAAAAAAAAATCGAATAAAAACGTGGAAAAACACCCACTTTTACAGAAATAAAATAAAAATTGCACGTGCGAGTTCCGTCGCACGCGAGCGGTCGCAACGCTTTCAATGTTATCCGTAGAGCGCGCAAAAACGAGCTGCCAAGAAAAATCAGCTTGACAATAGCTATTTTTAAACTATCAAGTGGACAACAACAAAATGTTTGCATTTTATATTTTCAGAAGATACAGTTTTTAAAAATTATAAATACATGTTTTTCGTATTCCGTGGCTTATTTATATCTAAAAAAAAACATCATCAATCCAAAATCAACCATAAAATTCTGTTCCACTAAAAAAAAAGAATCATTTTTTCCAGCATGTAATCTTTTCGACGGATCATCGATGAGCTTATCACCTGTCGCTGATAAAGTCTTATCACAAGGTGTGCAATTGTTCTACGTCGTTCACCAATTACTTCTTCATTACGCGAAACATCTGAAAGACGGCACCCGACTGAAAAAATTCGCGGAAGCTGTGAAATGCTCTGGAGATCATACATGTCTTGTCCGCCAGTTTATCACATATGGAATTGTTCCAGCAAATGCAAGAATTGAGAAAAAGATGAAGGACTCACAAGAAATTCGAGTTAAAGCTGCAATCAGGAATAAGTGAGTTTTGACAAGGAGTTAATCGCATGATTATTATTTTGTTTCAGAACTGGTCTCCCTATTCAACTAGCGATTAGACGGCTTCATATTTTGACACCAGAAGGATTGTTTTGGAATGAAAAACCCCACGATCAATGGTATCCGCCGTCACCATTCGTAAGATTGAAAATAGTTTAACAATTAAACAAAAATAAATATTTTCAGGATGTTCTTGAACCAGTATTGAATGTGAAAGTCCCGGAGAGAACAAAACGTGAATTAATCATTCAATATATTGTTGATTGGATTCGAGCATCGCAGTCTGCGTCATCTGCATCTGAAGCATTCACAGATGAGGAAGTTGCGAAATATGCTCACAAAATCATTAGCTATCAATTCTTGGAGACAAATATTGAGAAGATTTTGTATGTTTTGGAGAAGGAAAAAGAGGCGACGAAGGATTATAAAAAGGTGCCGGTGTTTGGAATCAAAGAGAATATTGCACAAGAGCAGCAAAAAGATGGAGATATTTGGAATGGTGAAGTGAAATTGGTTGATAGATTATCGAATGCGGATAAGGAACGGTTTGAGAAGAGATATCGATTGCAGAAGGAAAAGGGAGCAAGGAGATGTACGTTTCAGATTTTGAACATTTTATGAAATAGAAATATTTAATAAGCTTAGAAAAAAAATAAAAAAATAATTGCTTTTTAATTGACAATTTTCAGTGACCGATCTCGACGAAGAGGACGAAGAACTCTACCAAGTGTTCCTTTTCAACCGTGAAAAGTACACCGATTTGTCCGAAAACACGGTAAAATCAAACAAACTTCTTTCCGCATTCTTGCCACATTTGACAAATGCCAAAAAACAAGGAAATGGTCAAACTGATAAAGAAAAGGAGATACAAGAAGATGTGAAAGCGTTATTCGAGAGGAATAAGAATCATCAAGAAGCGGATGGAATCGGTTCAATTTTCACCACAATGGTACCAACAAATGTTGTAAATAACGCGACATTGGCTCAAAAAGTTCAAGATATACAAATTGGAAGAAAACGAAAGTCGTTGAATTCGGGAGAGCATCAGAATTATAGTCCGCTGGTTCCACCATCTGCGAAGAGGTTGACAAGAAAGTTTTCACCTGTAAGAACGGATGAAACACAAGAGAAGATTGTGGAAAACGTGGATCATACGGATGATCTGATAAATGAGGCGATTCAGACACCGGCGCGGTATTTGAGAAGACAAGCGAACAATTTGGAGGATGAATTGTCGCCAACTTATCGTTTGCCTCCGCCGACCGTTTGTCCAAATAGTATTCTGAAAACGGCGAAAAGTGGTAAGGCCCAAAAAAAATATGAGACTGGTTTAAAATTCCCAGAATTTATTATTAATTTAGTTTTCGAAAATATTCTCAAATCAATGTTTTCAGTTCAATCACCAAGTCGTGGAAGAATACGTTTCCATGAAAGTGTCGCACCAGCATTGGATGAAAAAACAGAAACGCCAAAGTTCAAATCGCGACTTGATGTCAGTGTTTTTCTTGTAATTCCGATTAATAGCCTAATTTTCAGTTCGACAATATTGATGAAGATGACGAAGATGAGATAACTCCGAAAAAATCAAACGTTGTAACTTCTGAGAAAGCAGATGATGAAAGTGATTTGAAAACGATTGAAATTGAGGATGAGACTATAGAAATTGAGAAGAGTTTCGAAGTTCAGGAAGAAGTTGTTGGACCAGTCGAAACAGCTTCGGCTGGTGAATCTACGCCAGCTCCGACAATAACGCACGAGGAAGAGTTCCATGTTTATGAAGATGCATTGTCAGATGCTGTTGAGGAAAAGAAGGTTGAAGAGGAACAAGAGGAGTTCCATGAGGTTTCAGAAGGGCATCAAGAAGACGCTCCAGAAGTTGTCGAGGAACCAATAGAAGAAGAGCTGATTATTGAAAGCGAAGTGGCAGACGATGATGGATCCAAGGAACAAGAACAGAAAGTGTTGAATGAAACTTTCGACATTCCAAATGATTTGGAGGAGAAGTTGGAACAGGAGCAAGAACAACGGTCGAGAGAAGCGTCGGTGGAAAAAGAAACAGCAATTGATCACTATGTCATTTATCAAGGTGGAATGGAAAGAAGCTTTGAAGTACAGAAGGATGAGGATGTTGAGCCTATTAGAAAGATTGTATTTGAGGTTTGTGTTCAATTTTTTTTGCTAATTTTTTATTTTATAAATTTTTACAGCAAAATATCTTCGCCAACATTGTTGAAGAGAAAACTAAAGAAGTTCAGGAAGATGAGAGCCCGAAAATTGAGAAATCCCAAGAAATTGATGAGGAAATGGAAATTGATGAGCCTGCTAGAACGACACCATCAGAACCTACAGCAGCACCGATTGTCGATGAAACATTCAAAAGAGTCACGAGATCAAGAACCAATTCGAGATGTGAAACGACTCCGCCACTACCAGAAGCTTCGGAAATGGCTGCCACACCATCGAAGAGAAGATCGACCAGAGCCGCATCGGTCAAGAAGAATGTTTCAACACCGGTAAGAAAGTTCATCTATGACCCCATTTATAAATTTTGTTTCAGAAACGCGCTCGCAGTACATCGAGATCCAGAAGTGTTGTTCAAACGTCTGAGGTTCAAGAAGACGAACAACCTCAAATTGAAAAATCTGAAGAAATCGCCGAAGATATGGAGATCGAAGAACCTGAGCCAGAAATTGTTGAAGCCGTTGCAACACCATCGAAAAGAAAACCAGCAAGAGCTGCTTCGGTTCAAAGAAACGCTGTAACACCGGTAAGTTTTTTTTTTGTGTTTAAAGAAAATTCTTTGAAACACGACACGTTACAGAAGCGCAGCAGTTCTAGATCTAGAAACGTGGTTGAGGAGAAGAAACTCGCTGAAACAACTCCTGAAAAACCAGCGGAAGAAATGGACATTTCCAGTCCATCAGACACGGGTTTATCGAGGCGAATAAGTAAAAGTTCTCAACGCAGAAAAACGGCTAGCTCAACTCCTGCTCAAACAGCTACAAGAACGTTAAAATCGCGAACCAGCAGTCCGGTAGCGCCAGTGGAAGAAGTTGCTGAACCCGTGACGCCATCGAGGCGAGGAAGAGCTAGAAAGAATTCGGAAAATGTTGAAAAGACAGTTACGAAGAGCTCAGTAAGATTATATGTTTTTTTCAAAGGTGTTTATTTGATTTTTAGAGCCGCGCAAGAAGTACCTCCATTACTGTCGGAACTCAAACACCTGAAGAACCAGTGACTCCAAAACGCGGAAGATCAAAGAAACCATCGACAACTGAAGAGTCAAAAACTCCAGTAGCTATTGGATCGTCGAAAAGAACCAGATCAACTGTTAGAATATTAAAAAAAGGAAAAATAAAATTAAAATTATTTTCAGAGCCGCAACCCATCTGTTGTTCCGGAAGCAATGGAAGAAGCCGTTGCAAAAACACCAAGACGGCGGGCTGCGAGTTCGACACTGGCGACAAAAGCTGAATTGGAACCAATTTCTGAGGATGGAGCTGGAACATCTACTGCATCGCAAAAAAGAACGACGAGATCACGAACAACGTCAGCAACATCTGGGAACAAAGCAGCACCTAAGAATTGGAAGGAGAAATTTATGGTATGTCTGGAAACATTTATTAAATACCTGGTTTAAAAAATATTTTTTCCAGAAAACTCTCGAAGCTGCTGAAACGAATTCTGCGAAGGTTGGACGTCCGACAAGATCAAGAACAACTTCAAAAACAGAGCAAACACCTAAACCTGCACCAAAATCGGCGAAAAAATTGGAAAATGTTGTAGAGGAATCGGAAGACGGAGAAGATAATGTTCCGGTAAATAGAATATGTATTGAATTTGAAAAAAAGCGTTTAAAAAACTTTACAGGTCACTCCTCGTCGCTCAACACGTCGTGCCGCCCGGCTCTAACCCTTCTCAAATATTCTCACATTTATTTTTTTTTCTAACTTCTTGTCAAATTCATGACATTTTTATTGTGGAATAGCAATTTTATTTTGATGGTTTTTTTTCTTCAATTTACTGGTATTGGTATATTTTATTGCTGCTCCTCGGATTGTCGCATGAAATCAATGAATGTGAATTATACAAATTTATCTAACCAAAAAAATCAACGTTATGGTATTTACTTAGCAAACAGACAAAGTTCTCTCAAATGTATATTGGTTAAAAAAAACAAGTTTTTTAAAATTGAATGTGAAAAATCAGGACTGACTGACTGCATTTATTTTTTCGGTAAATTCATTGGCGATGTTTATGATTTCCAGTAAAATGCTGAAATTTAAAAAAAGAAAGGTACAGTGATGCAGGCATCAGGGCGATCTCATCTTCTAATTGCGGATGGCGGTCCGCGCTCAATAAATGTCTGTTACGGTTTCGATCGACTTAGCCGCTCCTCCCTTTTTTTTATAGTGTCTTTAATACAATTCACCGCGCTCTTCTCGTAGTTAGCATGAAAAATTTCGTCACCATAGTTTTTGTATGCTTTCGCTTTTTTTCGAAACAGTCGAATCATAACAGTTGTCTCTTTCATTTTATCAGCGAGACGTTGTTTTTCCAGCACACATCGTTGTTGTTCCTACAATTTCATTTTTTTTAACTCACTAGGAAGGTATATAAGATTTCAAGAATGCTACCACGCGTTTAAGGGGCACGTGACAGTTCGGGAGAAAATCAGTTCGGGAGAAAGACAGTTCGGGAGAAAGACAGTTTGGGAGAATAAGGACAGTTCGGGAGAAAAAAGTGACAGTTCGGGAGAATTTTAAAATTCTCTTTTTTTTGCATTTTCATTTTTTAAACTTAAAGTTTCGTCATTTCATAAGTTTTTTTGGGTGCAAAAGCTTTCGAAATGCCGAAAATTTAAGTTTAAAAAATGAAAATGCAAAAAAACAAGAGAATTTTAAAATTCTCCCGAACTGTCACTTTTTTCTCCCGAACTGTCCTCATTCTCCCAAACTGTCTTTCTCCCGAACTGTCTTTCTCCCGAACTGATTTTCTCCCGAACTGTCACGTGCCCCGTTTAAGGTCTACTGAAAGACCGCAGTGCAAGCACTTGAATAAAAAGTCAGCTGTTCAGTTAATTTAACCCTACCTGATTTCAATTTCAAAAATTAGAGAGTTCTCTCATTAGTACAATGCAATTTATGCGAAATCACACTGATAAATACACGCGTCGTAGCAGTCTGCCAAAGTTTAAAAAAAACAAAATTTGATTGCGCTCCGAATCGTGGATCAACGCGGTCTTGATCGTGGATCAACGCAAATCGTGGATCAACGCGGTCGGAATTGGCGCAAAACACAATTACTTAAATGTGGCTACATATTGGTATTATTTTCTTTTCCTTCTAGGCTCCCATTCGAATTTTGATTTTTTTTTGCCTTGAAAAAAAAGGACATTTCTACCACTAGTGACTTTCATACTATTTTCATACTAGTTTACTTCCATGCTAGTTTTTTTAAAAAAATTTTCTGGAAATTATCAGAATGTGGTCATTTCTTTCAGGCTCTATTTTGCCTACAGTACTTTATATATTAAGCAAAACCAAAAATGACCTAGAAATGACCAAAAAAAAAGACAAGCTGCCTTTAAAATAGAACGACTGTGTGAGAGACTTAGATTTTTTTTGGTAGATCAAAACCAACTTTCGTGATTCAGAAATTTTACGAAAAATGGCATAGAAACCAAAATTGCATATCTTAGGAAGTGTCTAGATTCGATTTCTTATAAGTAAATTTTTTAAAAGCCCCCCCCCCCCCTTTAAACGAATGTCAGTTAGATATCCGATATATAAAGCGCTAACGTAGAAAAACTCATATTTTTCTTTTGTTAAATAGGATTTGTGAGAAAATTGAATACTTACCATCTTACGTTGATTTTCTATAATTTGTTGTTGTAATGCTACTTTCTGAAAAAAAAGCGTCATGATCTTCAAAATATTGAGCCAACGCCTACCTGAAGTTCGGTAAAACTGTAGAGATCGACAATTTGAAACTTTTCTGCAAATGTTGTCTCCACCGTTGATATCAACTCTTCTTCAACAACTGGTATGAGGAATTTAGCATTATATCTTATGATTAATGACATAAGGCCTTCGACATTTTCATCTGAAAATATAAGTGTTGTCTTGAATTTGATCCTGGGTGACCCGGTGGTTTGTCTTTCATAAAATAAGTAAAACCCACATTTTATGGGTGGTTTCTGACGGTACAATAATCGAAGAAAAGCGACAACATCCTCAACTTTGGCATCTTTTATTTCAATTTCATTATTATTATTATTTATTACATTGCTAATAATCTCGCGAAGAACTGAAGAAAAACATATCAGCGGCTGCAAATATAAGAATTTTAAAACATTCTTACAGGAAACAAAAACTAACATATTTATCAACGTATAGTCTTCGATCTCCAACCAGAATAGTAACTTCTGAATCAATGTTCCGAGGTGATGAGAAATCAGATATTGGACGACTCTGAACTCCAACAAGTGAAACGATGCGAAAATTGAAAACAAAATTAAAAGTTTCGTCGACAGCCTTTTCAATGCAGTCAGGAAAGCAATCTCCAGCTGCCAATGTGAAGGAAATCCTCCGAATCTTAGTCAAACAATCGAACCAGAGTCTAATCGTTCTTCCCTCTGCTACTCCATGATTGTTTGTCGCTTGAAGATCCATTTCAGCGTAACAAGACCATAAAGTGGATTCTTTTGACTTATATAAACATGCAAGATAACCTTCACACCACAACTCGGTGTTTTTGCGTTCCGGAGGTGCAATCATAACTATTTCCCTGAAAAAGCTTTAAAACTTTTATAAAAAGTGAATAATCTTAAGAACCATAATTTTTGTCCATAGCTATCAAACATATACTTTCGAAGAGTATTACTCAAAACTTCGGAATGCTCATATCTACCTTCTCCAAAATTCCATGTTGTCATTCTGAAAAATGCTATCCTTTTATATTTTATATAACTGGGTAAGGAGGCGGGGCGTCTGTCCCCATTTTTTGTGCGTCTGATTGTGAAGCCTTTTTCATAGTAAAATTCAAAAGTTACTGAGTGGAATTGAACTCGTATCGGTTGACGCTCAGACAATTCGGGAACTGCTTTTTTATCAGTTTTGGACTAGTCGGTTAACTAGTAATGAACTAGTCGGGAACTCGTAATTAACGTTATACATTTTCGCTTTGGACTGGTTTTTTACCAGTACTGCCAAAAATCCAGTCGAAATGCCCTCGAACTGATAAAAAAGCAGTTCCCCCATTGTCTGAGCGTATAGAAATGATTACTTAACCGGTAGACTATAGGGGTCACCGAAAGAGAATGAATTTTTGAAACCTAATGATTGCGCATATTCATTTCTTCATTCCTTTTAAAGGAGGGCTTTACGGAGATTATGAATGCGTCTGGGATGAAAATAGGCTTCAGACTCATTCCAAATCTGTATTTAAAATTTTCTAAAACCACCTAGAAGCCGAGAAAACACGCCTCAAAACAATGGCCTAGAAAAAAGGGCCACCGGCGAAAACTAGTCCGCAGGCATGAAAAGTCCAAAAAAATGAAAAATGAAACATAAATTAAGATAAAAAAAACATTAAAAAGGACTACTATAAGCATTCTGCATAACTATTTATTAACGAAACACGAAAAAAGCTCATAGGAAAAAGTTCGGCCAGGTGGCCCTTTTTTCTAGGCCACTGTTTTGAAGCGTGTTTTCTCGGCTTCTAGGTGGTTTTAGAAAATTTTAAGTACATATTTGGAATGAGTCTGAAGCCTATTTTCATCCCAGACGCATTCATAATCTCCGTAAAGCCCTCCTTTAAATATTTGTCAAAATTCCATAAACGTATATGAAAAATAGGTTAAGAAACTAGGTCAAATTGAACAATTATTTGTTGTCCTTTCTGAGTTGAGATTCATTCTTTACGAAATTATTCAAAGAAAATGATCGTTCTATTGTGATGGCTATTTTAATTGAAACGGTGAGTCGAGATAGAGCAAAGAAGATTATATCAACCAACCTCAACCTTTCAACCTACCATTTCTTTATTTAAGCCTCTAATTATAACTGTTCGATATATAATCAAGTGTGACCATTATGATTGGTTTTTTGAGAATATTCCAGTGAACTTTTTAAAATGTATAATAGAAAAATGGTGAAATCTAAATCAATGATAAACGAACAACTAACTCCGGATTTCAAAGAAAAGTTAGGTCACTATGTTTGGAATCTCATTACAATAATTCTTTATTTGAGACGAAAGTAACGAAAGGGGCACGCAACTCTTTGAGAAAAATTGAGATAGTTGGGCGACTAGAAAAATGAGAGTTGATCAATATAATAGGAAATAAAGGGGACCACATCTCTGGGAGAACCTATTATTGCAGATGACCATCTGGAGCAGACTTGTCCTATCTGCGTCTCATTAAATCAAAGGACTCTCTTTCAAAAAACCGGGCTAGGATAATTACGCAATTGGTTTTGATATGTGTTTTTTCGCAGACAACTCACAGTCAGCTTTTCAGTGTCTTTTGTGCACGTCTACCTACATGGACGGTAAAGGTTAGCTTCATTTTGCTAAATTTCTGAAAGAAAAAAAAACAAAAAAAATTTTTTTAACGTGTGAGTTGAACCGCTTTCGAACCGTTTCGAACCGGTTTGAACTGAACCGGTTAACTGGCTAAACCGGTTTAACCGGTTCGAGGCGGTTCGGTTCAAACCGGTTTAACCGGTTAGCTGGCCAAACCGGTTTAACCGGTTAACCGATTCGAGGCGGTTCGGTTGAAATCGGTTAAACCGAACCGTTGTCAAATTTTTCGAAATTTTCATTTTTTTGATATGTGAAGTTTTCATTCGAAAGCTTGATTCGTTTTGCGAATATTCTCAAAAAACCATATTTTGAAGTACTGAAGCTATATATTTGGAAAATGCCCGGAGGTATTTTTAAGTTAAAAAATTTTGGCGCATCCACTTTCTACTAAAAGACCGCGCAGCCGCTCGCATTTATAAATAGCACGGCTGTGTGAGAGACTTAAATTTTTTCGGTAGATCAAAACTAAATTGCACGATCAAGAATATTAGAGTTGACAATAATGCAAAAAGGGAATTCGCGCTCCATTCAGATTTTTAGTGTTTAGAAATTTCAGTATTCACAAATTCTATGAAATCAGCTGTTTTTTTGAGAACATGTTAAAAACGACTCAAGCTTTCGAATGAAAATTTCATATATCAAAAAATTGAGAATTTTTAAAAATTTCAACATTTTACGCTCAACTTTTAGCAAATTTTTGAAAGAACTTAGCGATGGGACAAAATATTTTGGAATTGCGAATGTTGGGGAAAAAATGCAAATTGGGAAAATAACAGATAACACCATTGAACGAAGTGCTTGGGACAATCTCAGTGGTTGGAAGTGGTTGGAACATTCTCGGTCTGAAAAATTTGATATACAGGATTATGGGCCCTCTCAAGTTACCAATGTATTGAGATAGACACAGCGACCCTTTACTTTTTCTTTGAGTTTTCTTGTTCGTCGAAGGGCGGCCTCTAGAGAAGATTCCAATGCTTCCAGTGATTTCTCCTCTCTAGCCGACGCATCTCTCAAAGATTTTATAGTACGCAATAGGCCTGGCTCCACTGCTGAGGACTGTGTGTTTCTATAAAAACGCTGAAAGATTTCAATTAAAAATAATAAGAAAAAAAACCTAAACCTCAACAGATGCCTTCAAATCTTCGATGGCAAATCCTGATATAAGTTCCACCCGCTCCGTCGAACGGATAGATGTTGTAATTCCTTTTGATACTTCTGACATTCCACGTATTGTTGCAGTTACCAAATATGTGTGATCCACCGAGTGGTCAAGCTTGCCCTTCTGAGCTGGATTGAGCTTTATCATTTTTACCCTATAAAATTAAATTGCGAGCAGACTTGTCACGAAGAAAGGTTGGTCCGGCGGGCCCTGTGGAAGGCCAAGGCCCAGCCCTAGGGCTTTATTTTTTTCGAAATAGATAGCATATTGGCATATGGAACAGGTTGCTCGAAAACGGGCTGAGGAATTTTACGTTCCAGTTTTTCCTTTGATTTTGTGTCACCAAACTGCTAAAAGTCTACTTTTGGTTAAATAAAACCGGTTTTTAGCTAGTGTAGCATATATGCACTGTTCAATGTTAACGCTGCTGTTTTAATTTCGTTTTTTTAAACAGTATTCAAAAACTTTTTTCTCGGTTTGAATTCTTCTGATGATCTCTAGAATTGTTCTAAATAAAAATGTTTAATTAAATGGTTGTTCTAAAATTTTGATGCTTCTGAGAAATCATCATGCCGAACAATGAAAAAAAAACTTCGGCCCGGTTGCATGAGGGCCGGCCGAGGGCTGGGCCCTGACGGGTCGGGGGCCTTAACGACAAGTCTGATCGCGAGATACATATGGTTTTAAAAATATCTAGAGATAAGTATGGAAGATTTTAAACTTGATGATTTTAATAAATCATTAATAACCGGATTAAATCGTTTATTACACTTTCGGTAAATTGAAGGATGAAACAATTAGTTAATTATATCTTAAATTATTTTAAAGTGTTTCAATTTGGAACTTCCAAATATCCAAACATTTTTTGGGTTATTTTTGCAGCTAGTGGCACTGTTTATTTCGATTGTTGTCCTTGTGGCAAATTTAGCGATGAGAACGAGTGAGGTCAGTGGATGTTGTATTCTTCGGGAATGTTAAATCTCCGTACAACTTCACGAATCGAACATGCTCCAATGCAAAAAAAGAACTTCAAAATGTGCAATAGTTGAGCTCTGAATTTTTGTAAAAGTTTTAAAATGTATTTTGGAAAAATTCAGACTTGTCGAAAGTTCGGCCCGGCCGGCCCTCGGGCCCTGTGAAAGGTCAAGGGCCGGCCCTATAAGCTATATAAACTTCGGCCCTGGGCCAGCTCACGGGCCTAAACGACAAGTCTGGAAAAATCCACTTACCAAAAAAGCAGTGCAGGTTTGCTTGGTGTTGGCGAGAACAAGTCTAAAAACGAAACAATGACTTTTGACACAAAAAAATTAAACTAACTCTATGTCCCATTAAACGAAACCTTTCCATAACTCATTTAAGAATCGATACACAAAACAAGCTCCGTGCCCGATTATTCACCGCCTGATAAATAAGCGAGTATGGAATTTGTGCATATGCTGCCAAAATTGGTGCCAACGCATTCCTATTGTTTTTTTGTCAATGGTCCGGGATCTTTGAAGTCCGTGGATGTTGTATTCTTCGGGAATGTTAAATCTCCGTACAACTTCACGAATCGAACATGCTCCAATGCAAAAAAAGAACTTCAAAATGTGCAATAGTTAAGCTCTGAATTTTTTTAAAACTTTTAAAATGTATTTTGGAAAAATTCAGACTTGTCGAAAGTTCGGCCCGGCCGGCCCTCGGGCCATGTGGAAGGCCAAGGGCCGGCCCTCGGGCCCTGTGAAAGGTCAAGGGCCGGCCCTATAAGCTATATAAACTTCGGCCCTGGGCCAGCTCACGGGCCTAAACGGCAAGTCTGGAAAAATCTACTTACCAAAAAAGCAGTGCAGGTTTGCTTGGTGTTGGCGAGAACAAGTCTAAAAACGAAACAATGACTTTTGACACAAAAAAATGAAACTAACTCTATGTCCCATTAAACGAAACCTTTCCATAACTCTTTTAAGAATCGATGCACAAAACAAGCTCCGTGCCCGATTATTCACCGCCTGATAAATAAGCGAGGATGGAATTTGTGCATATGCTGCCAAAATTGGTGCCAACGCATTCCTATTGTTTTTTTGTCAATGGTCCGGGATCTTTGAAGTCCGTGGATGTTGTATTCTTCGGGAATGTTAAATCTCCGTACAACTTCACGAATCGAACATGCTCCAATGCAAAAAAAGAACCTCAAAATGTGCAATAGTTAAGCTCTGAATTTTTTTAAAACTTTTAAAATGTATTTTGGAAAAATTCAGACTTGTCGAAAGTTCGGCCCGGCCGGCCCTCGGGCCCTGTGAAAGGTCAAGGGCCGGCCCTATAAGCACAATGACTTTTGACACAAAAAAATGAAACTAACTCTATGTCCCATTAAACGAAACCTTTCCATAACTCATTTAAGAATCGATGCACAAAACAAGCTCCGTGCCCGATTATTCACCGCCTGATAAATAAGCGAGTATGGAATTTGTGCATATGCTGCCAAAATTGGTGCCAACGCATTCCTATTGTTTTTTTGTCAATGGTCCGGGATCTTTGAAGTCCGTGGATGTTGTATTCTTCGGGAATGTTAAATCTCCGTACAACTTCACGAATCGAACATGCTCCAATGCAAACAAAGAACTTCAAAATGTGCAATAGTTGAGCTCTGAATTTTTGTAAAACTTTTAAAATGTATTTTGGAAAAATTCAGACTTGTCGAAAGTTCGGCCCGGCCGGCCCTCGGGCCCTGTGAAAGGTCAAGGGCCGGCCCTATAAGCACAATGACTTTTGACACAAAAAAATGAAACTAACTCTGCCCCCCCCCCCCCATTAAACGAAACATTTCCATAGCTCATTTAAGAATCGATGGAGAAAATACCTCACGGGCCTAAACGACAAGTCTGGAAATCCTCCCTAAAAACTAAAAATTAATTATGCTTACCCATCCAGCTTTTCGCAATCCGCTCCATCAATCCGTAATTTCGAAAAACAAACAAGAAATAAGGATTTATTAGTATTTTTGGCCACTTTTTACAGAAAAAAAAGAGGAAAATTCAATGCTAAAAATTTTGCCAGCGCGTCGTGTAGTACGGTCGCTATTGCAATATCGTTGCGAGACCGCAAGAAATTGAATGCACAGTGCGCCGTAAAAATCGACTACGGTATTTATTTATTTTTGTCTTTTTTTTTTCATTTTATTTGAAAATGTTGTTATTCTTTTTCTATCTTGCGGCCACTCATTGATGTCCGCTGATTTTTTCAGAAGCCATTCGTTGTTTGTACATTCGAAAATAATTGTCTAAAAGAAAACATAAACGCAAAAAGAGAAAAATTTTCAAAAAAAAATCATTATTGAGTTCAGAACAATTTTTAAAAATATTTACTGTCTTGGATATAGAGATAGCTTCGATTTTTTTCACGAGAATCAGTCTTCCTTGTCAAAATACTTCGCAATATATATTTTTATAAATATATATGCTCATTTTTTCACTCTGGAATGCAGCAATCTCGAATAATTAAGCATACAAAAGTTATGTTTTCTTCTTCTAAAAACATATAATTTTTGAGCTGCGAGTTCGACACAGGCGGCAAAAGCTGAAATGGAACCAATTTATGAGGATAGAGTTGGAACATCTACTGCATTGCAAAAAAGAACGACGAGACCACGAACAACGTCAGCAACAGCTGCACCTAAGAATTGGAAGGAGAAATTTATGGTATGTTCATGTCTGGAAACATTTCATTTTGTCATTTTTCCCTGGTTTAAAAAATATTTTTTCCAGAAAACTCTCGAAGCTGCTGAAACGAATTATGCGAAGATTGGACGACCGGCAAGATCAAGAACATATTCAAAAACAAAGCAAACACCTAAACCTGCACCAAAATCGGCGAAAAAATTGGAAAATGTTGTAGAGGAATCAGAAAATACCATCGAAGATATATCGACCATCGGTCCAGAAGAATGTTTCAACACCTGTAAGTTAATAAATCTGAAATTTATGTATCGTAAATTTTTAAAGTTCATCTTTGATGTCATGTATAATTTTTTTTCAGAAAGCGCTCGCAGTACATCGATATCCAGAAGTGTTGTTCAAGAAAAAACGTCTGAGGTTCAAAAAGACGAACATCCTCAAATTGAAAAATCTGAAGAAATCGCCGAAGAAATGGAGATCGAAGAACCTGAGCAAGAAATTGTTGAAGCCGTTGCAACACCATCGAAAAGAAAACCAGAAAAAGCTGCTTCGTTAAAAGAAACGCTGTAGCAACAGTAAGTTAATTTTTGTGTTTGAAGAAAAATTATTTGAAACATAATATGTTACAGAAGCGCAGCAGTTCTAAATCTAGAAACGTGGCGGAGGAGAAGAAAGCCGCCGCTGAAACATCTCCTGAAAAACCAGCGGAAGAAATGAAAAAAAAACCGCTGGCCCAACTCCTGCTCAAACATCTATAAGAACGTTAAGATCTCTCCGGTAGCGTCAGTGGAAGAAGTTTATGAACCAGTGACGCCATCGAGGCGAGGAAGAGCTAGAAAAAATTCGGAAAATGTTGAAAAGATGGTTACGAAGAGCTCAGTAAGAATATATGTTTTTTCAACGGTGTTTTTTTTTATTTTTACAGCCGCGCAAGAAGTACCTCCATTACTGTCGGAACTCAAACACCTGAAGAACCAGTGACTCCAAAACGCGGAAGATCAAGGAAACCATCGACAACTGAAGAGTCAAAAATTCTAGTAGCTATTGGATCGTCGAAAAGGACCAGATCAACTGTTAGAATATTTAAAAAAAAAGGAAAAATACAATTAAAATCATTTTCAGAGCCGCAACCCATCTGTTGTTCCGGAAGCAACGGAAGAAGCCGTTGCAAAAACACCAAGACGGCGGGCTGCGAGTTCGACACAGGCGGCAAAAACTGAATTGGAACCAATTTCTGAGGATGGAGCTTGAACATCAACTGCATCGCAAAAAAGAACGACGAGACCACGAACAACGTCAGCAACATCTGGGAACAAAGCAGCACCTAAGAATTGGAAGGAGAAATTTATGGTATGTCTGGAAACATTTATTAAATACCTGGTTTAAAAAATCTTTTTTCCAGAAAACTCTCGAAGCTGCTGAAACGAATTCTGCGAAGGTTGGACGTCCGACAAGATCAAAAACATCTTCAAAAACAGAGCAAACACCCAAACCTGCACCAAAATCGGCGAAAAAATTGGAAAATGTTGTAGAGGAATCGGAAGAAGGAGAAGATAATGTTCCGGTAAATATAAAATTTATTGAATTTGAAAAAAAAGCGTTTAAAAAACTTTACAGGTCACTCCTCGTCGCTCAACACGTCGTGCCGCCCGGCTCTAACCCTTCTCAAATATTCTCACATTTATTTTTTTGTTCTAACTTCTTGTCAAATTCATGACATTTTTATTGTGGAATAGCAATTTTATTTTGATGGTTTTTTTTCTTCAATTGACTGGTATTGATATATTTTATTGCTGCTCCTCGGATTGTCGCATGAAATCAATGAATGTGAATTATAAAAATTTATCTACCCAAAAAATCAGGTGGTGTGAAAAATCAGAACTGACTGGCTGAATTTAATTTTTCGGTAAATTCGTTATAAAAATTTATTGAGAAAAAAAAACACATTCTTGAGCAAAAAAAGACTAAAATTAACAAAAAATATCACAATTGGAAAAATATCACTGGCCAGTATCGATGTAAAGTATTTAATTAAGTGAGCAAAATAAATAATGAAAGTAGGGTTTTAAGGCTTTTTTGGCAAATGTTGTTTAAAGTATTCTTTGGAGGGGAAAAGAGAAAGATCATAAAATTTTGATAAAAGCTGAAATTTTAAAGAAAAGTAAATAATCAAATTGGTAGCAATTTTTTGAGTGCTTGTCCCTGATTTTCGCATTTGAACAACAAGGAAATGCAGTTGATATTTTCCATCCATCTCCAGTTGAGCTAAAAAAAAACAATCAATGAGCATGTTATGCTTAAAAATCTTAGAATTACCTCAATATTTTTAAAGAAAACGATTAAGAGAAAAATAAACAGACTGCTTTCTATAATTACGGCTATTATGACGTAAAACTGAAAATCAATTCTCGCCAATGAACGTTTTTTTGTTGGAAAAACTCACAGTTCTCTTGGTAACGAAACTAGTAGCACAATCCATAATACTGCCTAAATAGGTTGGAATTCCCGTTATAAATGCTGGTCCAGATGGTGATTGTAAATCCGTTTCCAATTGGCTGAAAATCAATTAACTCCTTCAGGGCTACTTACTTTGTTTATCTACCTGTAACCTTCTGCTGATGTTATAATCATTGCTGTATTAGTCGGGGATCCAAGTATTGAGTTCGGTGTCATAGGATCTCTAGCATGATTTGGTTTCTCATCCATACACGATTCATCATTAAGAAAATCGATATATGGAAATGTTACTAAAAATATTATTTTAGTCCAGAAATGAAATGATTTACTTACCAATAGCGGTCAAAAATCCGAAAATAGATCCAAAAATATGTGCCCAATTATCAATAAAAGGGAAAACTCCCAACAAAAGTAAAGCGACTGTCAAGATCGCATGTTGAAAATAGGCACTATTAACATTTTCAATCAATTTCCTATGATGGTGAACATCAACAATTAGCGCCGCAATTATTCCACTTAACGCTCCTGATGGACCAACTTCTGGCTGCAAGAAACAATTCATTTTGAAATTTCACATCATCAAAACTCACACTGTAAGGAGAAAAAATTGCAGACGCCAAATTACCACCTACACCCGCAATAAAATACAAAAATCCCGTTCTCACTGAACCGATCAGTTTCTCTAAATCTCTCATCAACCATATCTGAATCGTAGCGGTGATTACTTGATGTAAAATTCCAGCATGAATAAACAATGACGTTAAAAACCGATAAAACTGAAATGGAGTCTTCGTGACGAAAAACATTCCGCACACATCAGCAAAACAGTTAACCTGAAAAAATCAAGAACATATTTGTATCTCTGTTTATTAGAACCATTTTCTCTGAACCCTCACTTACCTGACTACAAAGCGTCGCATTTGGATGCCATTTTCCATTCACAAAATCACAATATTCTTTCGTCGCGATTCGGCACAATCCCTGAAGCTGAAAACAGCATGGGCGCCCGGTTACTTGACATGTCATGTGTTCCGGAAGTCCAGCTCCTTCACGGGTTTTTTCACAAATCTGAAAAAAGGGTTTTATAAGTATTATAAGAAATCCGTGTGGGAGGCCCCACACTTTATTTTAAAAACCACTCTCAAAACATACCGGCCATTTGGTCAAATCATCCGGCCATTCATGAGGTGCGATGGATGCTGGATTCTCACAATACATCGGATCTTGTCCACAAACCGCTCCAGACGTCCTTTCACGTGCAATCAGAACCTTCGGATCAATTCTGCTTAACAAATCCCCTTCAGATTTTGATTTTCTGAGCATACTCGGTTTCCTTAGGCTATGCTTCTTGTCCCAGCGAACCCATCGAGCAAATGTATGCTGCAAAGAATACGTTTTTAACCGCGTTTATCTGCTTTTGAGAACATTTTTAATGAATAAATGATTTTTTGCCTTTCTTCTCGGAAGGAGAAGCCTATGATTATTTTTTGAATCTATTTATGACTGGTGAGGTGGATTAAAATAACAATTGAAATGAGTAAAAATACACTTTAATTAAAAAAGGAACAAACCGGACACATCTGTTCACTGCTCTGATAACATCCTGACTTGTCATAAGCAATGCAACATCCTGTCTGATTCTCTTTTCTCCGATCCTCTTCAATTGCTTCCCATAACTTTGTTTCTCTCCGCATACATGGCGAATATTTGGCACCCATTCTTACAAGATCAGCCTGTAATTCACAATTACAGATATTCCTTTAAAAAAAAACGGAAATAGAAGTGCTTACATATCTGGGGCCAAGCCAAACGTTCACCGGTTCCTCATAACTAATCCTACGAACCGTCATTGTCGGATCTAATGCATCGCCATCAACTTGATAGTAAAGTTCGAAGTCTTTAAAAACTGTTGGGGCAATACCGTAGGATACAATTGATAGAAGAGAAACGATGATTTGAACTGATGTCACCCAATAAGTGAACCATGGTCTGAAACAAAGTGTAATCTTTAAAATACATCTTCAGGGAAGTGAAGATTGTGTAACAACGTAGAAACTTTTTCTCAAGCTCTTTCGAATGAAGTGGAAACTCTGATCTGTTTACAAGCTTACCTTTCATCAACTTCCGCGTCGAGGTATTCTCTCAACTTTGGTGGTAGCTGCTTTTTCGGTTTTGTTGTCCTTCCAAACAAATCTCCCAGCGCACCGATCCCCCTTTCTCTTGATTTTGGTTTCTCGCTATACATCTAAATAATCTCGCTTATTATTTTTTATTCTGTTTGAAAAACGTTACCTTTGCCACTTGGTGAAGTGCTTTTTTCATATTCAATTTTCTTGTTACACCACGATCGTCTAGATCCGATACAGCTTGCTGTCTAATGAGAATGTTATGAGAGGATGCAGATTCACCCTGGAATTGTATCAATATTTGATAATATCACCTTACATAAATATATTAATTACTTACAGGAAGAATAGGTCTATCTGGTTTTGCTCGAATTGTAACCTCCTTCGGCCTTGGAAAACCACCCAATGATGTTGATTGTGGCTGAACAATGTTGGAATCACCGACATCTGAAAATGGAAATTGACATTGTATATTTTTATTACCATACCTATGTAAGTGATACCCGCGTCTTGTCGATATTGTGGTCGTCGATATTGTTGGGTTGACGGTGTTCTAGCCCCAAATTTAATATCCGGAATATCGAACGGATAGTGTGCCGAAGATTCTGCTAATTCAGCTGACGTTGGAGGTGATTTCCTGATATCCGGATGATAGAAGTCCACGGACTCAACTGACCCGAAGAAAGGATCATTGGATGGCATTTTAAGTGGAGTAGACGGAGCGTCGAAGAATACTTCGTCAGCTATCGATACCGACCGATTGAATGGAAATTGCGGCTGTAAAACAATGACTTTGCTTTCTAATGTTCAGAGACAGGAGTCTAACAAAAGATCTAAACCACCCTGTCTTTAAATTTTAATTACCTTTTGGAATCTAGCCTTTCTCATGCTCGGACCAGGTTTTTCAATTTTACGTTCTTCATCCTCATCAGTTCCTTTATCTTCCAACTTCCCTTCTGAAATATCAGCAAGCAAATCCACAACTTTATCTTGTATCGATTGCTTAAATGATGGCTTTCGAACGCTTTGTCTGACGTCAGCAGGGAGTGAAGTGGTAGTTGACTGAAAAAAATCATTTTTTTGACTACATAAAAGTGAATGGCTACCAAAAACGGTCTTGTTCCTTGCTGCAAAGAAGATGGTCTTTCAATTGATGAAGACTCGTCACCAGCTTTACTTTTTGGAATCTGTACAGAAGCGGGCCTTGAATGTCGAACATGTGTTATCGGTGGGACTCGAATTGAAGATTTTTTTCGAACTGTTGCTGTCATTCTAGGTATTGCCGATGGATCTGAAAATGGTGTTTTAAGAGAAGAAGCTGGTATTTGTAATTACCTAGTTCACCTACATGCGCTTCATCAATATCTTCCATTTCAGCCATTTCAATCTCAAAAGACGTCTCTTCGGGTATTCCAGAAATTACCACAACTCCGCCCTTCTCTTCTGGCGTTGATAATCTTTTCGACTTTGGTGAAGCGGGCACCATTCTCCTCTTCGATTCCGAAGCGCTTTCTTGTCTTTTCGGCATTGCCTGCATTTCGAGAGACTCTTCTTCGTCGAATTTTCTTCTGAAGGGGCTGATAACAATTCCGATTGGTGATTCGTCTTGTAAACTTGCTCCTTTCTCCGATGGTGTTGATATCTCGGGCATGGTGGTTGCGGAAACATCGAAATCGAATGAACACTTTGAGGCTAGTGATGATTGTAGTTTTAATTTTCTTTTGCTTACAACTGTTCCTCTGAAAAAAATGAAGATGCTCAATATTGAACCGAATGAAAAATAGTGTTTACTTTTTCAACAGGTTCGATACTGAATTCACAAATGCTGCTGGAACTGATTCTCGCTTTTCCATAGTCAAACGAGATCGGGAAAGACGGGATTGGTCCTTAATTTTTAATTTTTACAACCCTATTCATTTTAAGTACAAATACCTGCTGTGAAAAACTATCCATTCTATATGCTTGTTGCTCGAAACTTGATCCATCTCCATGCATTGGAAGCGATGCCGCCGGTGCCAAAACTCGACTTCCATGAGATGGAGCATATGAGCTGGATGCCTAAAAAAAAGTTTTATTAGAACGTTTGACAGTTATAAAAAAATTCTTACTCCTCGTTCTACATCTTCCGGTGGAAAAATAGTCGTCGAATCACCATAACTATACGTATTTTGTCGAACTAAAAACATTTCTTGTTTCCATTTTCAAAATAATAAAGTAACTCACTAATTTTCTGAGCTTCATTACTATTAACATTATACTTGTTTGCAATTCTTCGAAGTCTTTTTTGATTCCAACGTTGTTTTTCCTCGAGATTTTCAGGCTCATCTCGATTTCCTACACCAATAAAATTTGAAATCGATTGTAACCTGAAAAAATAATTTAAGAATTGCCTAATCGAATAAGAATCACTTACAAACTACTCTGTCGAGCAACTGGAGGCGGTCTTACAGGTGTTTGTGGTTCCAATGGGGTGAGCTCCTGGAAAATGTAAAATTTTTGGGAAATTCAACGGTATTTCGTATATTCTAGAAATTATGTTTTATTAAAAAGTCTTGTACTCGGGGCACGTGACAGTTCGGGAGAAAATCAGTTCGGGAGAAAGACAGTTTGGGAGAATAAGGACAGTTCGGGAGAAAAAAGTGACAGTTCGGGAGAATTTTAAAATTCTCTTGTTTTTTTTGCATTTTCATTTTTTAAACTTAAATTTTCGGCATTTCGAAAGCTTTTGCACCCAAAAAAACTTATGAAATGACGAAACTTTAAGTTTAAAAAATGAAAATGTAAAAAAAAGAGAATTTTAAAGTTCTCCCGAACTGTCCTTATTCTCCCGAACTGATTTTCTCCCGAACTGTCACGTTCCCTGTACTCGCAATGCTTCAAATAAAAACAAACAAATTGTTATTTTTTAAATATTTATTCTAAACCAATTTTGATTTAAAAATACGAGTTAACATTGATTTTTAAAAGAAAAACCTACATCACCGTTTTCTTGATAACCATTTTTGTATCTAAAAAAACCATTGTTGTCTTAGAAACCTTAGACTCAAATATTTCGAAATAATAAATTTAAAATGTCAAGCAAACTTCAATAATCATTACTTTTTCACGTTTTCAACTTTTCGAAATAAAAATAAAAAAAACCTGTCCATTGTTCCTAGCTCTTTGCTCGTCCATTCTCTTCCATCAACATCAAGAAAAAAGTTGAAAATGAGCCTAAAAATCTAAAATTAGCAGATTTATACCCAAAAAATGAAACAATCACTTTTATCGCTTTTGATAGCAGTTCTCAACACACAAACACTCATTTTGGGGGTCGAGAAAATTCCCATTGTTTACCCTTTTTTTCTTTTCCGTCTATTAGGTTGCAATTCTCTTTTTTTTACTAGGCCATTTCCATTTCGAATTAAATTTTCTTGGCCTCAAACGAATTTTCTTTTGAAGGTTTATTAATGAAGGTAAATATTTTCTAATTTTGCACACTTTGTCAAAAATTTGTTAAAGCTTACTGATCTTGATGAATTGAGTGTGTGGGCAATTTCAAACATGGAAAACATAAAAAAAAGAATTTCGAAATAACAGTAAAAAAATCAGCGAATAAAAATATGAAAGTGAATTTTGAAGTGAAATGGGACATAACAATAGAAGTAACTAATTTTGGATAAAAAATGATTATTCATAAATTTTTCCAAGAATTTGATTCGGTACGTCCATTGATTGATCCTCGACGAGAACGATGTCGAAGTAGTTTAGATATTTGTCGACGAGTTTGTCGACCTGAAAATAATTATTTTATTTTCAGATTAATTGCATTTCATTTTCTTACATCGTGATTTACGAAACCAATTTTCAGCGACAACTGCTCTTGCTCAACTCCAACATCCATGAATGCATCGCCAACACTATCGCCCATCAGAATTACATTTTTTCTTCAAGATATTAGTATTATTCAAAATCTTAAATTCGCAGTATACCCTACCTTCCTTTAATCTGATGCGAAAAAGTCTCATCTTTCGGAATAACCGACGAATTTTTGCAAAAAACATGAATCAATGGATCCGAGAATGAAGAAACCGCTCCGTTTTCATCAAATCCTATCATGTTTGAAACGATATGTGTGTTTTTCTCAACCTTTCCAAACTTGTGCTTCAAATACATTTCGATGATGGTTCCAATGCCGGCGGAGAAAATGATGAATGGGACGTTGTTTTGAGTCATATTTTTCATTAATTTATCAGCATTGTCACTGAAAAAGGGTCAATAGGACTCAAAATTAAAATTTTAAAAATATATACCGCAATTGGATGTTAGAACTGGCCACGTAGTTATCAATCGCCTGCCGTTGGAATCCTCCTTCAATTATGAGTTCATGCGACTGTTGCCACCTGGAAATTTTCAATGGATTTTGAAGAATTTTCAAATACCATACCATTCTTCCATGTATGGAACCTTCTCCTCAATTGTCAAATGATGATCATGCTCAATCGGTCCATATTTGTGGTAAAGTCCAACAAACTTAAAACCACATTTTTATTTTATTCTCCTGAAAAGAAAAATACCTTTTTACACCATTCGGGATTATTTGTCCCTACGGCGTTATCAAAAACACAGTAGCAAGATGCGCACTTTTGTCCCGATTTGTCTTCATATCTTGATAATGTGAAGTCAAAGTCGGAAATAACCTTGAAATATGATTTTTGCTAAACTTTTCTTATTTATTAAACTATACCATTAACTCATCCGCCCCATCATCAACAAACTTTTGCAACTTATCCGTGACGTGTTTCACATCTTTGACGCGGACTTGTGGCAGTGAAAGAATTTCTTCGAGATTAGACATATTTTGTTCAGGTTAGTCTAAAAATTTGAATGAATATGAAGCAAATTGAGTTGTAGCAAAGAGAACACGGAGAAGCTTGAAGAGGTGAAAAAGAGCTAGAGATGAAATGCGCTGAGAATACGCAGTTACGTTTTTACAACGATAGAAAAATAATAGGGTTCGAAATTCATACACTTTGAAAGCTGATAGTTTATGTAAATACTCAATTATGATGATAAAGAAAAAACAGATATCAACTTAGAATTTCAGCGACCAGAAAACAATATGAAATTGAGATAGTAGGCTGGTTTTCAGAAACAATTTATGTTGTTTTCGATCAAAAGATTAGGAAAAAAAACATATTTTTCTTTTATTATTATAACCGTGTATTAGCCTAAATGTAACAGAAATGGTTGACGGTGACACAATTCCTAGTTCCATACGTGATAAATTCAATCGTAAAAACCACCTGCAGCCATAAAATTTAAGTGAATTGTCAGTGATCGGTCAACAACTCCGTCACTCGACCACCACGAAGTCAATTTCAAACATAAAATGAGATTAAGGTCAAACAATCATAACTAAACTAGACTATTACACATTTGACTGATCCGTTGCAAAAACTCTGCAAAATCACGAATATATCGAGGCCGTTGGAGTCAAATGAGGCGAAAATAATTCTAAAAACGACCTCAATTTGATCAAATAATAATATTACTTTTTTTGGGATGGACTAAGGGCTCTCGACATGCAACTAAATATTTCTTATTCATTCAAAAATGCAAATTAAAAAAGAACACTTTTCTTTTCAAGAATAGAATGAAAAATGAGGAACGAATGGCCATTGTCGTTGTTACACATTGAAAATTGTCAACGTTTCGTTCGTTATGATCATTTTTTTCTTTTCTTTGCAAAAATGTTATGAGAAAATTCCTATAGAGCAATGCATGAAAGAATGTTCAAACTTGCACGATTTTTTTGAAAAATCGGTCGTGAAAAAATTCTAAAAATATATATTCGTTCGATGATGCAAAATAAAAACCCCTACACCAAAACAGTTAAAGCTCCACCTCTACCAAACGTTTTTTCCTAAATTCTACTTGTAAATCCACTTGTCGACAGGACAGTTGAGAGCATCGCCAAACAAAAACTGTTGCGCAATAGATACATGATATCAATTCACAAGAATAAAGAAAGGAAACTCGCGAAATATTGACATTGGTATCGAAATATGACCCTTTCTGCAGATACAACATCAAAAGTTGGATTGAAAAAATTGGATAAAACTTCAAATACCATTTATAATTTTACAGTACACATATATATTGGAAATATCAGGGAAGGGGGGCTTTAAATTTGAATTAGCGGAGATCAATTAACAAGAAAAATAAACAAATTAATACGTTTGCAATGTTTGAATCGGTCAATAGAACTTCAATTAGTGTTGGTAGTTTCAGGCGACATAAGCGGTATAGAAGTCTCTTCATTGTTCGGGAGGGTGATTCTTTCAAACTTGTATGAAGAGCATGCGGTCGTATTATAAAAACTTTCATTGATATCGGTCAAGCGTCTACGAGAAAGTTTTCTGAAAAAAATTATTTCTTTTCGTTGAAAGATTCAGGAAACCTACTCGTTTCGAGTTTTGCAACACTCTCGGATAACGAGAATAATAAAAAGAATGAGAAATCCAGTGATGACTCCAATAAAAAACCACGCAATCCCCGGATGTTTTCTGACAAACGATCTCAGAGAATTTGTGCTGAACGATGTTGCATTAACTCCGGCTTTAAATCCATTTTCAACAACGGTCAAAATTGCTGAAAAGTCAAATAATATTTGCAGAACCTAACACACTGAAAACCAACTAGTTTTATTTTGAATATCGTCATCTGTTGGCAGAACTGGAAAAATCATCATTATTAGGTTTCAAGAATATTTTCAAACCTTCCGCATCATTATCATCATCGACATTGGTAAAAAGAAGAGGGATAATCTGGCCAGACCCTGAAACAATTTCGGTTTGCTTTAGTTGAATGATTTCAGCTCACTTACCAGTAATATTTTGAGAGTCGTCTTCAATGATAGGCGTGATTTCTTGTTGCATGCCCTTGTCTTGAACTTCAACCTTTGTTTTGATTTTTTCATCCAAATCTTCAATTGGAAAAACAATATCATCTCTGGAATCTGCAGTATTGCTGTTCGAAGTTTGAGGAATATCTTCGAAGACGTCGATAGAGTTTGACTGGTATTGTTCGTTCACGTCTCGCTTGAAACCCCTAGAAAATGTATCCATCGATTCTGGGTGTAAACTACATTTATAAAAAAAGTACATCGTATATGGTTCAATTTGCTGAGAATTGTCAGTATTTCTTGTCACCCGAGCAATGCTCGCTGCATCAAGTGAGATGGCGAGTGCAAAAAGTGTTATGATGTATATTTTCATCTGAAAAAATAATTTAAATATTGGTTCAGTTTGAAAAAATAAGATGAACATTTTTTTAAGATAAGAGGAATATTTATCCGAAAACGAATAAAAACACTGAATTTCAATTTTTTGTCGAGTCACTTGATTATTAAAATGATTTACATTTAGATCTGTATAATACACAAAAAAAATAAAAAAAGAAACACGGCACATTTCCTGAAATGAAAATATCGATCGATATTTGCGAGCTTCGAAATATCATCGAACAATTTGATAATGTGCCTTTAAATAATATACAGTAATTGACTAGTCCGTTGCGAGACCCGACCAATAGTTTTTACCTATGCGCCTTTAGTTAGTTTTTTGTCAGAAAAATGGTGAATATAGTTTGAAAATTCACGGTAAAAATCTACTGTTTCCAAAACAAAAATTCCGAGAATTTCAGTACAGAAATGGCAGATTTCTCAGAATTTTTTGAACATTTTTCACGTGACTAGCTTCAAGATCCATACTATCAAAATATGTACCTTTGAACAATTATACGTTTCTATGTGGAAATCAGAAATAAGCCGAAGTGGACTCAGGAGACCCGAAAAGCCTGAAATGGCCACCGTATTTTGCCGAATGATGGGCCATCCGATGACTGACCGCAATCAAGGCCGACGGAACACGCATTTAGCATTAGAAGAGGACCGGATACACTCAACAGAAGAACAACGACAAGTTCAGAACATGCTTATGGGCTATCCGATGACTAGCCGAAACCTCGACGAAATAATCAGTATCACTGGACCAACAAATAACAGTCCCAGACTTTGAGAAAACGCATTTTCTTACCAGATGTGCCAGTGATTGGTCAGTTCCGGACCTGAGCAACCTTCTGACACACTGGAATGGGTGATGAGGTTGAGAAGCACCCTTTCTCAACTTTATTTTAAACAGAGGTATTCTATAAAGAAACTAGAGTATGGAACGTTCTCTCTGGATGTCAGGAATTTCAGTAAACCGTTTCAACACCCGAATCTCTAGAACACCAACTGTCGGGAGCTTCTCAACATTAAAAAACAAAGAAAAATCGAAAAAAAATAGAATCAATAACAGGTATTTAGCATTATTGTCCAGCGTTTTCATCGGATCTACATTTTCATCACTGTCGAATTACAGTCTTATTTTTCAATCTCCAATCATTAAAAATTCAATCTGGCTCGAATGTCTTCCTGTTTGAATTCAGTTTACGGCTATTTGGAATGTTGAACACGATCTGAAAAAATATTCTAAAAGTGAAAACAAGATTTTTTTTGAAAACGAGAGTTTATAACAATTTTTTAAAATTCTTTAACTATTACTTTTTGAACATTCTGTAAAAATGTCTAAAAATTTGGGTGGAATTATTATAAATTTCAATGATTCACTAAAAATCATTCTTTAAATTGGCCTCAAATATCATAAATTTAAATGTATTCGAATCAAAGGAAAAATTGGCAAACCACAAACCACCAACGATGTTCTTCCTAGGTTTTCTATCACTTTCGCCGGAACGTAGTCCCCATTTTCGAGCCATCACTCCACTTCTGTTGTTGTTGTTGTCGTTTTCGAATGTTTTTCGCTTTCAAATGTTGTTTGCTCGATACCTTGAACTTGCTATCAGCTTTTCCATACGGCATACTGAGGTGTTGTTGAATTCAAGGCATCTAAAATTTGAAAAATTAATCAAACATTTAGATTTTAAGTTGCAAAACCTATTGTCAAGTCATCCCATTTCAGCATTTATCGGATCATTTCGAAATTTGTTTTTTGAGTCGTCAAGTTCCAAAAGTGCTGATTGTCCAATCAAAGCTATCAAATATATCGTCGATGAGTCCGATTTGAATGATCCTCCGGCACCAGGTGCTCCATCAACCGATTCCTGTTGCAAAACCATTGTTGACAGCACAGCAAACTGGTCGTTTTGCAAAATTTTGATTTGTCGAATTTTTGAAGTGATGGTCGTCATGGTGATGATTGTTGTAGCTGAAAAGTGGAAAATCATTAGAAGAACCAATTTTATGATGCTAAACCAATCCGCCAAATCTGATCCATGAACAATGAATTTATCCATCATACTCTTCGTCTTTTTGCATTCACTGAATATTTTGAAGTTGATCGTTGTTTGCCGTTGTTGTTGGGCCCGTGCTGACCCATCCTCGAACCAATCCAATTTCATTATCTGTCACATCATTTTCGAAGTTGTTGCCGGATGGTTGTAGTTTTGTTTTTGGCTGGGCGAGCACTGCGAGTTGTTGACGAGCTTGTTGAAATGTGAGAATCACTGAAAAACGAAATATTGATTGAACATCAAGGTCTTGAGATTCCAAACAAACGGGCGATATGCATAAATTATCGAGTTGTCATCCGGTTCAACATCCGTCATCTCTCAGCATTCTCGTCGTTTGTCATCTTGGTGCGTTAATACATCGAGCTGTTGTTGGGCTCGTGTTGATGTCCAGAAGACGGTTGGTTCAAAGGAACTGAAAGTGCATATTCTTCTCTGCTCCTTTTTGTGCAATTTGAGACGTTGTTGAACGCTGAAAGTAATAAATTAGTTTTTTAATAAACATTTTTTCAATAATCAAACCACAATTCTGCCACGCCACTTCGATCCTTGTCCATTTGTTGCCATTTTCGATTGATTTGTCCGATTGATTATGGAAAAAGTTAAAATTATTCGAATATTTTATCTCGCAAATTTTATATTCCTATGATTATTAATTTAGATAGGTCAAGGGGTCTAACATTAAATACCACAAAAAAACATTAGAAAGTTGTTTGGAGAAAGAAGAGGACATTGTCCGGAAACCTAGGTATAGTCAGCGTGCTGCCTCCGTCCCAGGTTGTTGGAATTCGCCGGGAAACCCCCGTCTCTACCATGAATTTCGATACCGCCACAAAGGGTTGCCTCATCTGACGCCCACGGCAGTGATACGTCAGCGTGTTGGCGTCGGGCTCCTCCGTGTGCTCAATTACCCCCCACTCCCTACCCGAGCTTGTCACGGAAAACCTGGGACTTTACTTGCTGACTCTTAACTTAATCGTATTGAAAAGGGGCCTTATCATTTAAACTAGGGGGAAATTTTTGCCTAGATCTCCAAATAATAAAAGAATCAAAATAAAATAATCTCAGCCTAATTAAAACACAACTTCTTTCTACTTATTTTAATAATTTTTGGAAATAAATTCGAAAATAAACTCACGCTTCATACTTGATTCCCAATTGTCGACTGCTTGTCCTGCGGTCCGCATTGCTCGCCAATTCTCACTGTAAATTTAAAACTTTAAAATTTCAAATATTTTCCGAAAAAAGAAGAGACTTGAGATAACAGAAGAAAACTGCAAATATGAATGGAAAAATTAATAAAGCATTTCAAAAAAAACTGTCAGAAATCATTCTTCCTGACAAAAATAGTCTTAAAATCAAAAGCTCTCTTGAAAAACCTTCGTTTCGCACATGAAAAAACATATTGTTAAATGAAAATATTGTTTGTAACGAAGAGAGTCCTTCTGTTTTGAAGAGATCACCAATTTCAGCAAGAAAAACACTTAATTATAAAAAGAAAAATGCTCAAAAAAGCTGAAATTCGCTGCGAAAATTCAAAAAAAAAAAGGGACGCCACCAAAAAACAACCGTTCAAAAGTTGTTCCACGAGCTTCCAGAAAAAAAAGAGCGAGAGTGTGGTTAGACAAGGAAACGCAATTGTTTTTCACTTTCTGCTTCCCGCGCGCGCTGCATTTTTTGTATTTTTGCAAAAAAGAACATTGTTCAGTTGAGCGCGTTTACTTTTCAATTTTTTCACATTTGCAGGTCTGAAACTGATTTTTTGGCATTTATAAATACAGTTAATTTCCATACGATTGCATTTTATTATAGAATGTCCGGAGTTTATAAAAATATAAAAATTTGAATTACCGCACTTTTAAATCCATACACCACCATAAATCTGATGTACAACACGCAATCATTCGAAAAACATCTGAAATAGCCCAAAAACCCTCCTGGTGCCGAAAAAATACATTTCGCTACATTTCAATATTAAATTTTTTATGAATTACATGTGACAATTATACACGGGCTAATCGTACAAGATATATAAATAACAGTTATCTTAATTGGGGTCAAAATTGGGGCTTTCACGTTAAACAAAATAAGAAAAAGTAAACTATTTAGAAAATAAAATGATTTTCGGTTAAGAATGAGGCACAAAAACAGTAACTTTATGGCACATCTAAAAATTTTTTTTAGCTATGACTAAAAAAATCTCAAATCATTATGCTTTCTGGCGTTTTTCCGGTCATTTCTTTCCGGCTACATTCTTTCAGGCATATTTATCCTATATTACTTTCAGGCTATATGTCTTTCAGGTTATGTTTTTTTCAGAAGTCCACTTGGTCGGTAGTTTGCTCAGAAGTTGTTCGGTGGCAAAGAATCTGAAAATTCAAGTTAATGATTTTAAAAATCGATAGTAGGCTGCGAAAACTATTGCAAGGCCGATTTACCGCATCCTGTCCAAATTGAAAATTAATACGAAAAGAATTTTTTTAAGACGAAGCTAAGCAGGCCCACATCTTAACTTCCAATATCACTTAAAATAAAGACCCCTTGCTCACCTTATGCACCGTAGTTTCAGCATTTTGAGTTGGCTGCTCATTTGTTGACAAATCCAATTTTAGATCGTCGCAACATTTTTTTGAATTTGGTTCAAAATATTCATTGCAAATTTTCGTAAGAAAAGCTGCCACATTTCTTTTAGCCATTTCTCTACCAAATTCTTTGTTGAAATTTTCGATATCATTAATTGATATATTTTCCAGCAGTACAGCCTTCAAGAAAATCATTTTGAAATTAAGTGATACATTGTCTTTAAACTATTCAAAAAAAAATTCATGAAAATTCACCTGAAGTCTTGATAATTCGAACTTTTCAGCGACTAAAAGTTTATATTTAACTGGCCATTCTTTTGAAAAAAGCATTTTTTCTTTGAATTCTCGAACAACCCCATAGAATTTCAGCTAATTCAAAATCCACAAAAAAAATTGAATTTTCGTGAATATCTTTTGAATAGTTTACAGTGAATAGTTACTCTTCATTTGTCATAAAGGCTAAACATATTTTTTGGTTTTTAGTTAGATTTTTATGTCCATCCCTTTCAATGATATTTCGATAGAACACCTGCATGAAAACTTCACCTAGTCAATTCCTAATTATAATTGTTGTTCTTTCTGAAGATCTATTGGTTTTTCCCCATTATCTATTGTTAATGAAAAGAATAACATCAGAATAAAATATCAGACATGCACAACGACTAACACCTTTTACAATTTGCACCATTAGTGCTAGGGGAAAACGAGTCTTCTAACTTTTGGGAACTTTGCCAATCAATTTTGGACATTTCTACTAATACCCTCCTTGATTAATAACAGTTTGTGCGCCCCTCTGATGCGAAAGTATTACGTAATGGTGTGAGTTGGTGTACGCCTTTCTTCGGAAATCAATAAACTCCAAGCACCGCCCATTCCGAGCACATTCACACACCTGTCTTTCTATACAATATGTCTCATTTATCCGTATTTATTTTTCTAAAATCTTTCTTTTCTTGTTTGTTTCGAAAAATACATTTGAATTTCAGCAAAAGAGATGACATCTAAATTCAACAGTGACCTGTCGAGATTCGACAAACTGAACCCACATCAAAAACATTGGTAAGTCAGCTAATAGCAAAATTCAATAAATACACCCTGACCTAATGTAATGGTTGTTTAGCACAATAATCTCGAAGGCGAGATTCCTATTTCATCTTATATGATAAATGAAATTCTGCAATCAATTTGAAAAAAAATGATAATTTTTCTTCTAGGGAAGTGCATCACTGCTTCGACCTTGAAAATGATAATTGCACACTTGCAATTGAATGTCTGTACGATTATAAATTGTCCAATTTATGGTCAATAAATGCTGATATAACATTGGATATTATGAGCAAAAAACAAAACATAATCAATAAAAATATGAATTGCAATTTTAATCACCGTTCTACACTTTTCGACTTCGGCAGTTTTGGCAGTCTACGGGAGAGCATTGGAAACGGAAACTTCATGGATTTTTGTAATATCGATATATTAATTTTTGTACGTATTCAAGTCAACTCCTATGAAGGAATCCACGATTATTTTCCTCCCCGAAATGCTAATTCTGGAACGCTATTAAGTGATCTTAATAATTCATGCCTGCTCTTTAAATTTTTGAGCATTGATTCAACTGTTGGCTCACACGATACATTTCTTCATTCAACCCCTGCATCGACCGTCACAATTCATGTAGAGGACGACACATTTAATGTTGACAGACAAGTATGGCGTTATTCTTATTTTTCCTTTAAAATGATTTAATTATTTCAGGGATTATTGTGTTTTTCTTCCACTTTTCGAAAAATGTTGACCGAAAATGACAGCGATGAAATTCATCTCGACAAAAAAGTGAAAGCTGAACATTTTCATTATTTTCTTCAATTCTTATATCACCGAAAACAAGCCATAAAAAGTATGTTCATTTTTAATCCAATTGAAATTTTCCAAACATTTTTCTAGATTTTGTTGAAAAAAAAATATTTATTGTATTTCAGATAAAAATGTGGAAGCCCTTCTGAATATCGCAGTCACTTTCGACATTCAATTCTTGATTAAAGATTGCGAGGATTTTCTGCTTTTTTCAAAAGAATGGCCAGTTAAATATAAACTTTTAGTCGCTGAAAAGTTCAAATTATCAAGACTTCAGGTGAATTTTCATGAATATTTTTTTGAATAGTTTAAAGGCAATATACCACTTAATTTCAAAATGATTTTCTTGAAGGCTGTACTACTGGAAAATATATCCATCAATGATATCGAAAATTTCAACAAAGAATTTGGTAGAGAAATGGGTAAAAGAAATATGGCAGCTTTTCTTACGAAAATTTGCAATGAATATTTTGAACCAAATTCAAAAAAATGTTGCGACGATCTAAAATTGGATTTGTCAACAAATGCGCAGCCCACTCAAAATGCTGAAACATAAGGTGAGCAAGTGCATAAGGTGAGCAAGACGGTCTTTATTTTAAGTAATATTGGAAGTTTTATATTCTTAATTGGTTTTTAATTAAATATAATTTTCATTCATTTTGTTCCTTCAGGTATGAACAACAAGAAAGCGACGGAATTGTATTGAAAATGCTGATGAAAATATCAACTCTCGGCGGCGCTTCTAATTCAACATTTTATGAAGATACTTTATCGGCTTCAGTTTTTTGTGTGATCAATCATTTCAATGTTAAAGCATGTTCTAATATCTCAAATCTCCGTTCAGTCTTCTATTTCAAATCTTCATAATAAATATTCGCCATTGAAAAGTTTACGTCAGAGAGATCATAACTAATAACCAAGATAATAAAGGTGATTCTTTTATTTTTTCAGTTAATTTCAAACCTCTGTATGAAACATCATTCTAAAACTGTTCTCTGTCCAACAAATCTTGTCTTGGTTCCATTTTACGGAGCCTTTTCTCAATCAACAACATTGAGAAACAGTTTGATAATGGTTGATAAAAATAGTGATTTTATTTCTCTATTGAACAACCATATGGACGTTTCGGTGTTTTAGAATCATTAAATTTGTTTCAGTTGAATATTATTGAAACCATATCTGGATATGAGATCGAACTATTATATCTCAAGATTCCCACACAGGATTTTCATTATTTTGATATCATTTTGGTATATGGTTCAATTTATTGGTCGATATTTGCGAGCTTCGAAACCTAGACAAAATATTTGACAAGGTGTCTTTAAATATACAGTAATCGAATAGTCCGTTGCGAGACCCGACCAATATTTTTACCCATGCGCCTTTAGTTAATTTTTTGTCAGAAAAATGGCGAATATAGTTTAAAAATTCACGATAAAAATCTATCGTTTTCAAGACAAAAATTCCGAACATTTTAGTGCAGAAATGGCAGTTCCCAGAATTTTTTGAAAAGCATTTTTCCATGTGACTGGCATCAAGATCCACACGATAAAACATGTAATCAAAAAAAAAGTTTTTTGTTTCTATGTGGAAAACAGAAATAAGTCGAAGTAGACTCAGGTGACCCGAAAAACATGAAATTGCCACTGTAATCTGCCGAATGATTTTTTATGTTGTAAGAGCTTCTGAAGTTTACTGGGCCATCCGATGACAGAGATAACTGACACCGACGGAACACGCACTTCAACTACTGTGAGCATTAATAGAGGACAGACTACGCTCAACAGAAGAACAACGACAAGCTCAGAACATGCATCCGATGACTAGCCATAACAACGATCAGGAAATAACCAGTATCACTGGTCCAACAAAATTCAAGTCTTGTCTGGACAAATAACAGTCCCAGACTTTCACACAACCCATTTTCTTACCAGGCGTGCCAGTGATTGGTCAGTTCCGGACCTGAGCAACCTTCTGACGCACTGGAATGGGTGAAGAGGTTGAGAAGCTCCCTTTCTCAACTTTATTTTAAACAGAGGTATTCTATAAAGAAACTGAGTATGGAACGTTCTCTCTACCTGTCAGGAATTTCAGGAAACCGTTTCAATACCCGAATCTCTAGAACACCATCTGTCGGGAGCTTCTCAACATTAAAAAACAAAGAAAAATCGAAAAAAAAATCGAATCAAAATATTTAGCATTATTATCCAGCATTTTCATCGGATCTGCACTTTCATCACTTTGTCGAATTACGGTCCTTATTTTGCAATCCTCAATCATTAAAAATTCAATCTGGCGGCAATGGTGATGTTGACCCCGACGATGGTGATGTAGACCTGGAAAAAATATCTAAGAAACAACAGATAACAAAACAGATTTTTTTTCAATTCTCAGAAATTTCATGATTGTTCCAAAAATGAAAATGTTCAGTTTTCTCACTGAAGTCTCAGAAATTTTAGGAAAAGTTTTGAGTTTTTGAAAATGATAGACGTACCCTTTGATGTATCCTTTGTTTCGAATCTTCATTTGTCGGAAGTTGCAGATGTTGATTACCTGAAATTGAAAAATTCACTAAAAATCATAATAATTCTTTAAATTTGTCTCGCTTATCAGAAATTTAAATGTTTTCGAATCAAAGGAAAAATTGGCAATAGCCTACGGCCGCCCATAAGAAAATATTGGTTCCAAAAAATGAAATTTCTGAAATTTTTCAGTATTCCAACTGAAATTTCAGATTTTTTGAATATTATGGACATACCTTTTGACGTGGCCGTTGTTTCGAATCAACAATTGTTGGAACATAGCTTTGGATCAAGCTTCTTCAACCATAAACCACCAACGATGTTCTTCCTAGGTTTTCTATCACTTTCGCCGGAACGTAGTCTCCTGTGTCCCCATTTTCGACCCATCACTCCACTTCTGTTGTTGTTGTCGTTTTCGAATGTTTTTCACTATCAAATATTGTTTGCTCGATTCCTTGAACTTGCCATCAGCTTTTCCATACGACGCAATGAGGTGTTGTTGAATGAAAGCAATCTAAATTTTGAAACATTTATCAATAATTTAGATTTTAAGTTGCAAAACCTATTGTCAAGTCATCCCATTTCAGCATTTATCGAACTATTTCGAAATTTGTTTTCTGAGTCGTCAGGTGCCAAAAGTGCTGATTGTCCAATCAAAAATATCAAATATATTGTCGATGAGTCCGATTTGAATGATCATCCGACCACGTGTTCCATCAATCGATTCCTGTTGCAACATCATTGTTGACAGCACAGCAAACTGGTCGTTTTGCAAAAAGGTTTGTCGTATTTTGAAGTGATGGTCGTCATGGTGGTGATTGTTGTAGCTGAAAAGTGGAAAATCGATAGAAGAACCAATTTTATGATTCTAAACCAATCCAATTTCATTATTTGTCACGTAATTTTCAAATTTGTTGCCGGACGGTTGTAGTTCTGTTTTTGGCTGGGCGAGCACTGCGAGTTGTTGACGAGCTTGTTGAAATGTGAGAATCACTGAAAAACGAAATATTGATTGAACATCAAGGTCTTGAGAAAACAAACGGACGGTATGCAGAAATTATCGATTTTTCATCCGGTTCAACATCCGTAATCTCTCAGCATTCTCGTTTTTTGCCATCTTCGTGCGTTACATGCATTGAACTGTTGTTGGGCTTGTGATCATGTCCAGAAGTTGGTTGGTTCAAAGGAACTGAAACTTCAGCTTCTTTCTATGCTCCTTTTTGTACAATTTGAGCCTTTGTTGAACGCTGAAATTAATAAATTAGTTTCTTGTAATAAAGATTTTTTCAATAATCAAACCACAATTCTGCTACGCCAGTTCGATCCTTGTCCATTTGTTGCCATTTTCGATTGATTTGTCCGATTGATTATGGAAAAAGTTAAAATTATTCGAATATTTTATCTCGCAAATTTTATATTCCTATGATTATTAATTTAGATAGGTCAAGGGGTCGAACATTAAATACTTTTTAAAAAATTAGAAAGTTGCTTGGAGAAAGAAGAGGGCATTGTCCGGAAACCTAGGTCTATAGTCAGCGTGCTGCCTCCGTCCCAGGTTGTTGGAATTCGCCGGGAAACCCCCGTCTCTACCATGAATTTCGATACCGCCACAAAGGGTTGCCTCATCTGACGCCCACGGCAGTGATACGTCAGCGTGTTGGCGTCGGGCTCCTCCGTGTGCTCAATTACCCCCCCACTCCCTACCCGAGCTTGTCACGGAAAACCTGGGACTTTACTTGCTGACTCTTAACTTAATCTTATTGACAAGGGGCCTTATCATTTAAACTAGGGGGAAATGTTTGCCTAGATCTCCAAATAATAAAAGAATAAAAATAAAATAATCTCAGCCTAATTAAAACACAACGTCTTTCTACTTATTTTAATCATTTTTGGAAATAAATTCGAAAATAAACTCACGCTTCACACTTGATTCCCAATTGTCGACTGCTTGTCCTGTGGTCCGCATTGCTCGCCAATTCTCACTGTAAATTAAAAACTTTAAAATTTCAAATATTTTTCGAAAAAAGAAGAGACTTGAGATAACAGAAGAAAAATGCAAATATGAATGGAATAATTAATAAAGCATTTCAAAAAAAAACTGTCAGAAATCATTCTTCCTGTCAAAAATAGTCTTAAAATCAATAGCTCTCTTGAAAAACCTTCGTTTCGCACATGAAAAAACATATTGTTAAATGAAAATATTGTTTGTAACGAAGAGAGTCCTTCTGTTTTGAAGTTCTCACCAATTTCAGCACGAAAAACACGTATTTATAAAAAGAAAAATGCTCAAAAAAGCTGAAAATCGCTGCGAAAATTCAAAAAAAAAGGGACGCCACCAAAAAAACAACCGTTCAAAAGTTTTTCCACGAGCTTCCAGAAGAAAAAGAGCGAGAGAGTGTGGTTAGACAAGGAAACGCAATTGTTTTTCACTTTCTGCTTCCCGCGCGCGCTGCATTTTTTGTATTTTTGCAAAAAAGAACATTGTTCAGTTGAGCGCGTTTACTTTTCAATTTTTACACATTTGCAGGTCTGAAGCTGATTTTTTGGCATTTATAAATCTACGATTGCATTTTATTATAGAATGTCCGGAGTTTATAGAAATATAAAAATTTGAATTACCGCACTTTTAAATCCATACACCACCATAAATCTGATGTACAACACGCAATCATTCGAAAAACATCTGAAATAGCCAAAAAAAGCCTCCTGGTGCCAAAAAAAATACATTTCGCTAATTTTCAAAATTAAATGATTTATGAATTAAATGTGACAATTATACATGGGCTAAATTGTACAAGAGATAACAGTTATCTTAATTGGGGGTCAAAATTGGGGCTTTCACGTCAAACAAAATAAGCGAAAAGAACCTATTTAGCAAATACAATGATTTTTGGTTAAAAGTGTTGCGTATTGGACATACAAAAACAGGAACTTTCTATGACACATCTAAACGTATTTCGTTTTTAGCCATGACTAAAAATTCTCAAATTATTATTCTTTCTGACGTTTTTCCTTCTCCTCATGCTCATCAACCTTTCTCAACTCATCAATCAAATAATTTTTCAATTCTTTAATTTTCCGAATCGCTTCCGCATTGGATTTCCAATCATCTCCAAGATTTCTCTGTAATTCGATTCGAATTATGTCATACTAGTTTTAAATTTGAAATATACTTTGAAAGTTTCAGCATTTTCACGAATACGATGCCAGACATAAATTTTCAATCTTCGTCGTTCCGCTTCAAAATCTCGTTTTCTGTAAAAACACGATATTTTCGACGCTGGTATTAGGAATGAAATAAACTTTTCAGCAACTTGTGACCGTAAATTTTTTGCCAATAGACCAGCATGTGAAATTACTCCATCGGGGAATGTTGATAATTCAACAAGCTCGAATCCTGAAAAATAACAAATTTCATTATAAGGCGACAATGTGAAACTTTCCATAAAGCGGTCCTCTATATGGTCCTTTCATCAATTTATGCCTGTTCACCGCATTCTGATCATATCCATCATCTGAAGGCGGTCGGAAATGGTAACTAAATGAAGATATTGTTTTTATTTATTCAATTTTTCCTCAAAACTTTTCAACAGCTGTCGATTGATTAGCCAATCCAGAAATATCCAAAAAATGAGTGGCCAGGAGTGTATAACATTGTAGGCTCAGAATTTTCTCGCAAATTGCAAATGTAATCGCGATTCCTTCTTCAGTAGACGTGCCTGGAAATAGATATTGCTTAACATTTTGTTTTTTCGCGCTTACTCCTCGCCAACTCATCCATAACAACCAACGAATCTCGATTCGCATAATTTATGATGGTTGAAGCGTCATTCATCTCGGATGCAAATGCAGACTTGTTTTTCATCAGTTCATCATTGTGGCCCATTCTTGAAAATATTCGGGTGAATACTGAAAGCTTTTAAAAGTTATATTGTTTCAAAGACTTCGTTTGAAAATTTCTGGACTCGTTTAAAATGTGTTAATTTGACAGAATTCAACCGGGTTTGAAGTTTGCGAATGTGTTCGAAACTTTGTGACGTTTTTTCCCGGATACAATCATATTTTAAATTTAATAACCCACTTGGCATTGATGCAAAATGCGCCGGAATACAACATCCAGTTTGTGCAACAATCGCCAATTGTGCAATTTGCTTCAAATATGTTGATTTTCCAGCCATATTTGGTCCTGTGATTATTCCGAATCTTCGATCTCGTGTTAAGCACTGAAAATAAACATTAATCGTATTCTTATTCCTTCTAATGACTTAAATACCGTATCATTTGTAATTGTGCTCCCCGGGCTGGCCCAATCCAAAATCGGATGCTTTCCTTGACTAATAGAAAATGACGTTCCAAATTGGGGGCGTACTGAATGTCCCAGACTTTGTTGCAAAAGGAAAATAATTTTTACCCGTATCCCTAGCATCCGAATATGTAGCAAGACTGCACAAAAAGTCAATAGTTGACAATGAATCCATAGCATAGTATAAAACAGGCAAAATTGGTTGAATCTATTAAAAAAGGGAAGAATTTTTTAATAATAATTGAGACTACTTATACATTTTCCACAATTTCAGCTACAACAATATCACTGGCTAGAAACACTTCTGAAACCACTTGATTGATGCGGTCTGAAAATTTGAGTTTTTTTCGAATATCACAAAAAATGTATCACCATTCACCGATTTCATTTTCCTAGACGAAAATGTAATCGTATTCCGGTTTCGAACAATTTCAGTGAAAACCTGAAAACATGATCCTCTCCATTTTTTTCAAGAAAAAAGAAAAAGCGTTACATGCGGAAGAGTAAGAGATTGAGCATCTTTTGTAGTAAACGTATAATGAAAGCCTCTAGTTTGAGAATACGATAGTCGAGTGTGATCAATTGTCAAATGATTTTGAATTTCTTCGTCGGCTGAAATTAAGCGGAATTTGTGACTTTTTAAAATATAAAAATACCGATTTCGTCAACTTTTTTCAACAATTCAACATACGCTTTACGAGCCACATCCAAATTGATCGAAACACCTTCTTTGATCGCAAAACATTTTCGATTTTTCAGTGCCATCGAATTTTTCTTATTGTCCCCATTTTCGCTCACATTTATTTTTTGCTCAAGAATTTCTATCATTTCTTCGAAGCGTTCATCCTCGAGGAACTTCAAAAATAATTTCCAAAAATAATATTTTTTTAAAAGAACCTCAATTTTCGCTTGCAACAACGTCGACTTCACGTGCGCACTTTTTAACGTTTCCCGAATTGCATCAATCACTTTCATCGTTTGAGCCAAATTCAAAATTTGTGAAATATTCGCCTCCGCATTTCGAACAGTCCATGAAGCTGTCGTTTGAATACACATCGCCATGATTCGATCGAGTTCAAATGCACGAGCAAGTAGATTTTTTAGCTTGTTTCGCAGCTGTAATTTTTTTCAAATGATTAAAACAATTTTTTAAAAAATTTTGGAAAACCTGTGGCTGCTCATTGAGCTCTATAACAGCATCTAGTCTTTCTTCAATCACTTCTACATCTGTGGAAGGTTGTAGAACATTCGATCTAAGCAATCTCGATCCATTTAACTGAAAAAACAACGTTTTTAATTTATGGGAAGATTCTTTAAAACTGTAATTGTGTTATCTAATACAGCCAATAGATTTCGCCTCTGCTTCAGCTGATTTTTTCGACACTTCTATAAAAAGAGGTTATTTCTTTTATTAAAAACAGTATGATCAACTTACGCTAGTATCATCATTATCTACAATTTCCAGACTTTCCCACGATGCGTAATCTAAAATTGAAGTAAATAACTAAAATTTTCACGAAAACCTTACCAATCATACATGTATCTTCAGCTACAATTTCACGAATTCGTAGAGAATTCACACGAAAAAACACTAGTCTAGTCTCATGAATATATTTCAGCAATACTGAAAATGCACCAAGTGCCAGCGGACATTCGTAGATTTTGCTAGACACTTTTGAAACCTCTTTGTTCATCATCGATCTTAGGGATTTTTCCCCTTTTTCAGGTTTGAAGTATCTGAAAATTTAATTCATTTATCGGAAAGTCAGGAATTATCGGAAATTCAAAGAACTTCGAGCTGATGGATTGAAGTGAAGCTTCTGGGAATGCGGTCATTAAAGCTTCACCAAGAAGTTTAGTGTTTCCTTTTTCCTCGTTTGCATTTTGAATAATTATCTGAAAAAAATTGGAATAACTATATTTTTATGAAGAATGTTTACATCATAAGCCTGATGTACATTGATCATGGTTTTCAGCCGGATATACTCTTTGGAATCGACAAATTCACATAATTCCACTTCCGGATATCGAACATCATGCAAAGCCACACCGAATAGCTCATCATTTTTTCCAGCACCTTGCATAATTACTGAAATTTTTAGCAATAGTGTAAATTTTCTAAAATCCGCATTCAGACCAATAACAACATCCGACGTCTGTTTCGTGGTGTTCACAGAGGAGTTCAAATTATTACTATTATTGTTGTTATTCGGCCCAATTCTCGTCAAACTACCAGAAAAGGAGACATCTGAAACATCTTATTAAAATAATTTTCTTTTAAAATAATAATTACTTTGCCTTCGTTTCACGGGTGATAATATTTGACGTTTTCTAATTTGTGCCAATTCGCTATACATTTTTGGGGAAAACTGAAAAAAGGGTACATTTTTTAATGGAATTTTATCAAAAATTGAAAATTAATGTGTGTTCTCCACGAGAAGTACAAAATAGTGGCACACGGACTAGGCCACTGCCTTTGTTCTTCCATTTCTTTTCGCGGTAATTCAAATCTTGGTCCCTAATATATTTTTATAATCTTTTTTTCAATGTTTTTCAGCTGTTCTACAACCATAAAAAGCATCGTAATTACTTCGCCGAAAAGGTGCCATAAACCAGCATGATCCTATAATAAATCCGAACCTACAAATTACGGTCGACACCTAGCAGTAGTAGCCACCTGTATTATATTTGTTGATTCAATATAAAATTGCGTAACCCTAATTTGCTTTGATAGCACACCGCAAAGCGAGGGCATCTCAAGATTAGCCGGTCCATCACCTCATTTCTTCTTTTCTTTTTCAAGTTACATATTTGTATAGAAGATATCAAATGACTCAAAGGAATGAGAAAAACGAGATAGGTACCAGCAGATGTCGTCGGTCAAACAAGGTGAACCATCTCCTTTTTGATAAAAATTCCTTTGGCGATTTCTTCTTTGGTGGTCTTTTCTAGCTAGAACTAAAACGAAACAATAATAAATCATTTATGCTCACGCAATAGCCTAATAACCGGTTAGATGAGTTCATACCGAAGCTGTTATCACAATGGGTGGTCCTGGAAAAGTTTCCGACAAAGAATCTAAGAAAAAAACGTTTATGTCCCTAATTAGCGAATTGCAGGTGTCTACCGGAACAATGAGTAAAAGAAAAACAAAACACGAGCACTTCTAGAACACTTATCTTTTAATTGACCTCCCAGTTATTTTTTGATGTTGGTTCAACAAAGCATTTGCCGAAAAAGGAAATAAAGAGAAGCATATTTATGTCAAGAGTTCAAGAGGAATTTCGAGAAGCACTAGATACAAGTGACAGAAAACGAAATTCGGCAAGATATACGAGACATATATTGCATTTTTCATCAGCTATTCTGTTATTCCAAAGAGTTCAAGAATCCATGAACCAATATTCGGGCCCGCATAACTACACGACAAATTAATGAAAATGAAAATTTTAAAATTTTTTGACAGCTATTCGCTATTTCCTATCCAAGTGTATCAAAATTTTTGAGATCCTGTATAATCAATTTAAATTTCGAGAAAGCGGATTAGAGCAATAAGAAAGGAAACAAAAAAAGTAATGTTTCCAATTGTTTTTGGCCCTGAAATTGAAAGTCCTTGATATAAAGAGTCGCAAAATTCTTGAGGGAATATTTATGAAGTCGCAGAATTCTATTTTGGACATAAAGGAAGAAATGTCATCTCGATCTCGACCGATCTGCCCCATACTTGGGATATTGTCATGCATCTCGGAGCGCTTCACAAAAATACTGTTTGGATCTCTGGTAGGATTACTGTAGATACAGTACTCCAGTATTTTTTCAAATTTTTTCAGAATGGTGGGATCGAGACGAGACTTTCATGGATATCGAGACCAGACATCTTTGGAGTATTGTAAGGTCACTGTGAAAACGGCTGGTTAACGATCTATTTCTAAATAGACGCTGATCCAAACACTTCCTAAACATCTTAATTTCTCACCTATTTGAGCGCGTCTATTCATTATTGATTAGTTTTGTCGTTTAAATTATATATTGCTCAAAATTTTAAGTTTTCTTTCTTTTTGTTAATTCTTGTTATCTCTATTCATATCAGTTTTTTGGTAGTTATGAAATTGCCCTTTAAGATGACTCGACAACCTAAACTTCGGATTTATAAATGCTTTGAATTGTGCTTCTATCTTAAAATAGTCCAGTAAAAAAGGTTCGTCATTCCACCAAGCATGACAATATCTGAATACCGATTCCATGACGTTTTGAGGCTTCCTCTATCAAGGATCTGCTTTTTTTTAAACGTTGACCATATTCGAGACGTTATTTTCCAGTTTCTTCACCATTTTCCTATATTCTCTTGTTTCCCAGAAAATCCCCTAACTAAACAATCAATGTTGAATTACCATTTCCTCGCGGCAACCTATCTCCTTCCTCCGATTATTACCATTTCCGGAAAATGACCTGTTTCCCATGGCCCATGTCGGCATCTTGAAATAAAAAGTTTTAGGGACTCAACGGAAGTCGTTGGATAATCCGAAAATTGACGACGACAATGTCAAATGACCCAAAACCTCCTCTTTTCTTTAATCTCATAACAAACATCTGATACACAGTTACTCTCTTTTGAACATAAATGGGTACCGGGGAATGAGATCGAAAAAAGGTAAGCTGATTAAGAATATCAAGTGGGTGGGAAAGTCAGCCATTTTCTCATGAGTTGTAGTAATTATAAGTAAAAGTTATGTCTATATATATTTGAAATCGAATAAGATAAAGATTTTGAGCATCTGACGTCATATTCTCAGCTCAAAATTTCGCGGGAAAATGAATTTTCAGTGAGTTGAGTGCCGGCAACCGCATCGCATGCGTGCGGAGCGTCTGTGAGGTTGAATAACCCTCAAAACCACGGTGAGCTAAAGTTAATCGACTGTAACTAAGAAAATTCAGTACGACAATTAAAAATTTAACGCAAAAAAGCGGATGTGGCATTTTTGCAATTGTGCGGCACGGTTTCACAAAACGCGTTATATTCAGCTGTTCAGGGACACAATTTTGTAATTCGGAGTGAAAAAAAAATTAGATTAAGATATACTTTATGTATTTAACGCAAACACTTCATTTTTTCATGCGTTGTAGGCGTTAAAATGCGCTTTGTAAAAAAATCGAATTTTTGCTTGTGTGCAATTTGTCGTAACGGTGTACACACACAAAGCGTTGTTCTTGCTGACAATTTGGGTTCACTTATCCCACCGCGAAAGCACGATGATCAAACATATTTGAGTTGGCAATAAAATATTTTAGATAGAGTTTCCAAAATTCAAAGTAACATCAGTTAAATCCAGTAATTCCATAAATTTGGGAAATTTTTCAAAAAAGAAAAAGAGTAGCTAAATTCCATAAAATGAGTCCAATCGTTCCATCACCATAATTCTCAATTATCATAATTTTTCCCGTTCAGCTTACATTGGGAATGAGGTGTTTGATTGCTCCCTAGTTTTTCAATATCGATATAATATTGAAAAAAAAGGCCCCTTTTTCAATTTTACCATAAATTCATGTCATTAAAATACCGTAAATCCCTCCTAGAGAGTTCCGCTTCAATTAACTACAAGTCTACTCTTCTACTATTTTCATTCATTCATTCATTCATTCATTCACAAAAATAGGTGCGCGAAATTGTGGTCATCTCATCGGATTCTATTTCATTTCATTCCGCCGCGCATCCCCTCTTCCCTTTAGACGGATACCGACAAAAAAACATAGCAAACAAACTCAATAATAGGCAATCGGGTCACATAATTATAGTATTTTTCATCTATTGAATTTGATGACAGACGGTGGATACAGTATACCCCCAATGAGGTCGAACACACCTTTTTCGAACTTTTCGGTTCTGGTTGTTTTTTTCTCTAGAGCGGTATCGATTGATTTCTGTGGTGTAAACGCTTTCTCGCAAGGAATTTGGAAATTGTAATCTGTTATTCAATCGGTTCAAAATTAAATGTTATATGCCAAAATAATCGTTGAAAAAATTGCAAAAACTATGAATGCAACCAGGAATCGAACTTTGGTCTCAAAAACCTCACTTTCGCTCAGAAGTTCGATTCCGGGTGCTTATTTTTTTCGTATTTCAACTTTTTTGCAATTTTTTCACTACTCTTTCGGTACATATATATATGAATTATAACAATTGAACAATATTTACATAACGAGTACAGTCCTCCTTTAATTAGTAAAACATTTTTTCAAGTTGCGGATTACTATTTTTGAAAAATAGAGAAAAACAAAAAAGAAACAGCAATTTTCATCTGAATTTAACTTCTTGGCCTTCGAATTTCTATTCATTATTTCGTTGGGTATTCTAAAAGATGCAATAAAATCTGTATTTTCAAAAATCTTTTTTTAAAAAATGTCTCGGTACGACTTAAAATAACGGCCTATAGATGTCTTGACAGACAGAGAAATAAATAGTATTTAATTCAAAATATTTTTTTTAACTGTTCAGAATACGTTTCATAGACTTTTTAAGATTTTCAGATGTAGGTTGATCGATATTTCCTCTTCTCAACGTAGTGCATCTAAACTCGAAAATCAGAAATATTTTCTTTGCAGGCTTGGTCGGAATCGGGAGACGGAGATTCCGATTTTACGACTTTTTTCGGAAAAAATTCCGATTTTTTATTTCGGAAAATAGGAAAAAAGAAGATACTACAATTACTGTAAGATTAAAGGCGAGCGAGCACAACTTTCGTATTGATTTATTTTAATCATTTTTTTTGCGACGGAAAGAAGTCTTGCACGAAATACGGTCATTTATTCAATCGCCAAAAGGACTCGAATACAAATGTTTATAAATATAATTTAAGGACTAAGCATCTAGTAGCAAGGAGTTGTTCTCAAGCCTCCACCACAACCATCAACAGTTTCTCAGTGCTACCGCTAGAACAGCCGAAGCCGAGCTTCTCCTTTCCTCTGCTAGAACGATTGACAATATAAATTTTATAATGCCTGATTTCAAGAGATAATAACAGTGTACTACTAATTCATTTTTTTTATTTGAAAAAATAATCAATAAATATGCATTAGAAGCAAATTTATGATATTCGTGAATTTTCAAAAAGCTGTAGTAAGTAGTTCGGCCAGGTGGCCGCTTTTTCTAAGCCATTGTTTTGAAGCTCATTTTCTCGACTTCTAGGTGGTTTTAGAAAATTTTAAAAACAGATTTGGAATGAGAATGAAGTCTATTTTCATTTAAGGTACATTTAAGTTGCCTTTATTATCTCCGTAAAGCCGTCCTTTAAACAATTAAAAAATTAACAGTTATTGTGCTGATCGCACCTTGATCATCTAAAAATGCTACACAGACAAGGAATTTAATATAAATTGTTTCGTTACGATTGTTCAATATTTAATTGTAATGCTCAGCCCACACACCGATGCACAATATAAAAGTGGCTGAGCAGATTGAGACAATCATTTTCAAACAATATTTTTCTTACTTTATTTATCATTTTTATTGTTATGTTCTTACTATTTTTATCTTTTTTCTTTATATTCAATAAAGGTTTAATTACCCAAGTTTGAGGTAATTAACCGAGGCGGCCCCAACACAACAACAACAATGCTCTACCACGATCGACAATGAATTTCAATTAACAACGAATTTCAATTTGGAAATAATGACACCTCAAACTTGGGATGGTTTTTTGCCACAACACCTACTCAAGAGAAATGGATACAATTTATTTTTGATGCATCTTCAAGATTTCTAATGTATGGACATGAACTACAGAAAGTCATGGACATGGAATACAGCTGGGATCGACCTACGGAACAGGAAGACCAGCAAATTTGGCAGAATTTGGCCAGTGTATGCTCTATGGGTGAGCAATTGAATTTTTTCCTAAGCGCGCTAGATGTGGAAGGCGCTAGGATTTTTATGCTGCAAGATGCAGATGACCATCTGATTCACGGAATGGATGGATTGAAATAATGGAAATCACCAATGAAGACACGAACATCATCAAATATTCGCAAGGATTGCGGATCGAGGCATCGACCGGTCGTATCTCAAAAGTGTCGTCGGACAATGAGGAACGATGACGATTGAACGTCAAATGTGTTACGATGCAATTTTCAAATGTGGTTAGAGTACGAAAACAAAGCTGTAAACGAATTTTTCAAAGGGGGAGGGAGCGGAATTTGTCGAATCCGATCTTGAACATTTTAAGCCGCCGACAAATGCTGACAACGTCAAACGAGAAAAGTTACGATTTCCAAAACTCAACTGGAAGCTTCTCGATCATATGTGGATATGCACTTCACGAAATTTCCACGGAAGTCAGAAAATCTACATTTACGATTTTACGAATTTCAACGATTTATGATGCCAATAATGGAATCAACCAAATTTCTTCTTTTTTGCCCGGAATGTGCTGATCGCACCTTGATCATCTAAAAATGCTACACAGACAAGGAATTTAATATAAATTGTTTCGTTACGATTGTTCAATATTGAATTGTAATGCTCAGCCCACACACCGATGCACAATATAAAAGTGGCTGAGCAGATTGAGACAATCATTTTCAAACAATATTTTTCTTACTTTATTTATCATTTTTATTGTTATGTTCTTACTATTTTTATCTTTTTTCTTTATATTCAATAAAGGTTTAATTACCCAAGTTTGAGGTATAACAAGAACCACACAATACAAGTGAATAACACTCAACGAGCAACACTGCAGTTATAAAAGTTATAAGTAACCTTTTTAAATCTGCACAGAAGAATTTTGAATAAACCATATTCTCAGAATTTTTCAAAAATTAAAAATCTGGTTTTTTCGGTGTTAAGTTTTTTAAACGCATAAACTTCTAGATGATTTCCTTGCATTTGACTATTCTTCTATTCTTCTACCAATCATTTCATTTTGAACCCCTCCCATCTGAAACTTCACCAAAAAACCAAAGATAAATAGATTTCCACGGTAATCAAATACCTTCCACTTTCCCATCATTTTTGTTCGATTTCTTCTCTGTTTCCCACACAGTTTATAATATAATAATAAACAAAACAAAAAGGGACGGGTTCAATGATATGTATATAAATTGAATCGAGAAATAGACAGATATCTGGTGCGCGCACCTGTCATTCCATATGAGAAACCTCAAGTTTCCCAGAAAAAAAAACGAAGCAAATAACCAGGCGACTGTCTGTACTTTTCTTTATTGAAAAAAGTGATCCAACCGTGTCATGGTCATGGGAAAATGTGATGAAAAAAAGAGCCATCAAGGTTTTGTAATGGTTTGAAATGAAATTTTTATGATTTGGAGAAGTTTTGAGATTTGGCGCTTCTGTAGAATAAGATTAGAGACTTCAAGAACTGACAGACTAGGATGAGTTATTGCCTTGATTTCAGAATTTTAAAGGAGGAGATATTAAATGTACCTCAAATGAAAATAGACTTCATTCTCATTCCAAATCTGTTTTTAAAATTTTCTAAAACCACCTAGAAGCCGAGAAAACGAGTTCAAACAATGGCCTAGAAAAGGGGGCCACCGGCGAAAACTAGTCCGCGGGCATGATAAATCCAAAAAAAATCCAAAAAAAAAAATTTTTTTTTAAGGACTAACATAAATATTCTGCATAACTATTTATTATTGTCAACTTAAAAATTTTGGATCATCCATTTTCTACTAAAAGACCGCAGCGCAACCGCTCGCATTAAAAAATAGCACGACTATATAGTCGTGAGAGATTTTCATATGTGAGAGATTTTCTGGGTAGATCAAAACCAATTTGCATGATCAAGAATATTTGAGTTGACAATAACGAAACACGAAAAAAGCTAATAGGAAAAAGTTCGGCCAGGTGGTCCCTTTTTCTAGGCCATTGTTTTAAGACGTGTTTTCTCGGCTTCTAGACGGTTTTAGAAAATTTTAAAAACAGATTTGGAACGAGAATGAAGTCTATTTTCATTTAAGGAACATTTATTATCTTCGTAAAGCCGTCCTTTAAAGATGTTTAAATTTTATAAAGAATAGTTACAATTATCCATATTTTGTCGCATCCCTTGCTAAATCAGAATCCGATACAAAAGTTTACAACACAATGCATCGCATAATCCATCATCTAAACTTTTCCCATCATCATTTCTGACTGATTAGCATACACTTGACCATTTCTAGTGAAGAAACAAATTACATAACTGTACCCCCCATCCAAACCTAATCCTACCTCAATTTATGGATTTTGATTATGTAATTTACAGTACTTGATGATGATTTTTCCCCTCTTCTTCATCATCATTATTAGCTAATAATTTATAACACATTGCCACATCCCTCCGTCGTTCCTTCACCAGTATGTTCCCCATAAAGGATCATTGAAAACAGAGAGGATCAGACTGTTGGTACTTTCCTATTTGCATAAAATTACTCAAGATGTGTATGTTAATTTCACAGATGAGAGTGAATCTTGTGGAATCACGTAATAATTAAGAAGCTTCACCTTCCTTCTCACCCCCTGCAGGGAGCTCCAGATTGATTGGTGACAATAGGAGAAGCTCTCAATGTTTGTAATTAATTTTTTGACGTTAATTACAATTGACAGATTTGTTATGAATATGCATGAAATAGTGAGATTCCTGCCAATCTGTTGATATCAAAAATTTACATGTCGATACAGATATCTTTTAGGATTATTGATTTCTTTTTTTTGCGATTGAGAACACTTACTTTGAAAACTTGTTTTTTTTCAAAATGATGTGGCACTACCTGATTCCAGCGGTTCAATATCAGCACATGGTTATTTAAGTTTTTTTTTTATTTTAAGAGATATGGATTACATAACAGTGAACATATTGAAAATCAATATTTTTTGAATGAAGTGGCACTCGAGTCGGAAAGATATTTTCATTGGAAAATCTTCTGCAAACGACTGAAATTTTCCTAAAATCAATAATTTGTCTAAATGGCGTTACACTATATTTCGTTTTAAAGGAGGGCTTTACGGAGATAATAAATGTTCCTTAAATGAAAATAGACTTCATTCTCATTCCAAATCTGTTTTTAAAATTTCCTAAATCCACCGAAAAGCCGAGAAAATGGGCTTCAAAACAATGGCCTAGAAAAAAGGACCACCTGGCCGAACTTTTTCCTTTTTTTTCGTGTTTCGTTAATAAATAGTTACGCAGAATGCTTAAATTAGTCCTTTTTTAATGTTTTTTTTAGTTTTTTCTAGATTTTTCATGTCTGCGGACTAGTTTTCACCGGTGGCCCCTTTTTCTAGTCCATTATTTTGAGGCGCGTTTTCTCGGCTTCTAGATGGTTTTAGAAAATTTCAAAAACTGATTTGAAATGAGAATGAAGTCTATTTTCATCTCGGACGCATTCATTAGCTCCGTAAAGCTCCTCGAAATGCTCAGTTTCTATTGTTCAAATATCTTGATTGTATTACACCGAGATGAAATTTATTCAAATCGCGTTTCACATCTAATCATTTATTTTGAATGGTACATTTTTTCAACATCCTTTACAGAACACAAGACAAGAATGATTCTTAAAATGGCATGGAAATACTGATTGTCTTTTTTTATCTGGATATACGTTTGCTTGTAACTATTAGATTTTATGTCAAGGTCTCGAAGGGTTCATGGTTATATTTGCTTATTTGAAGTATGACGTGGCAAGATCGTCATGTAAAATTTTATCACTTTTTTGTAGTCCTAAATAAAGCTCTGTTTTATTTGCCTAATTCACTGATTGAAGTAATGTTTCACTAACAAAACGTATTATTTGCAATTTCTAGATATAATATTTTTAGTCACTTTTTATATATCTTGCTGAAACACACATTCTTTTGGTGCTCAATATCATTTGGAAAGTTCAGCAAATCTTTTCTGAAACTTCCATTCAAAGCGAATCAACCAAAAATTGTTCATTTCAATGCCCCTTTCCCATCATATCCAAATACGTTCCATCCAATTTATTTCGAAAAAAGACTATTTTGGTGGCTTTTTTGTTAATGGACCATGTCATCATTCCTTCCGGTGATCGCGCGTTAAACAACAATGTCCAATTTTGTAATGATCGAGTCATTGTTTGTTGCGTCACATTGAACCGTATGTTACAACCTGTGCATCTTTAATGATGGAAGAAAAAAGTTTGATGTTCACTGACCGGAATAATGACCGGAAATACACGTGTCGTCTTATAATTAGGCTCAAGGAGGGAAAAGAGGATTCTTGAATGATTCAAAAAAGTTTGAACGAATGCAGAATTTTTCAAATAAATTTTTAAGGCCGCTAATTTTTAAATTTTCTGAAAGAAACTTTGAAAAAAACATGTTTTTTCAAAATTAGTTATTTTTACCGACACGTGATCAACCGACGCATTCGCTGCCAAACTAAGATTTTTGAAACTAAGATCAGGTAGGGTCAAATCAACTGACAGACTGTCTTTAAGTTCAAAAGCTGAACTTTTTTCATTAATTGAAAAAAATTGATTTACAGGAATTAGGAAATATCTTTTTAAAGTTCGAATTTTGATACATTTTCAGAATTTGAGCTCGAAAATTTCATTTCCTCCCCTATAAAAAACTCCGTTGTTCTTCGCCACTACCGTCAGTTTCGGCCCATTAAAGTTATGACAAAAGTTTTTTCGTTGTATGCCCTCTCCATGACGTCCTTTTGGGAAGTCACCATTCTACCGAAATAAGGTGACAAGTACAAATATCATGACAACCCATTGAGGCACCCCTTTAGTCCTTACCGCTGAAAGACAATAGAAAGAATTGACACCTTCTCACCGGTGTTGGCAAATATCTATTTGGAATATTTACCAGAGAGAAAAAATACTTCGATTTCATTTTGAAATATACATGTGGCGAGGCAGGCCACGCACATATGTAGTAACGAACAGTTGGCTTTTGTTGGAAAATCGAAATGTGCTCAACATATGTGCACAACACCGCCCGCCTGACAACACTTTACCGCATTTATTATTTTACTCCGATGGTCTTTTTTTCGAAATTTAACGAAACATTTTTCAAAATTTTAAATTTAAAAAAAAGCAATGCCTGCTGCTGGAATCGAACCAGCGTCGCCACGGCCACAACGTGGAGTACTAACCACTATACTAAGCAGGCCAAAGTTTTTGTGTCAATTGTCGATGATACTGCTGAGGTTTCTTGCGGCGAATTGGTTTGTGTACAACAGTAAACGAATAAAAAAAAATTCGTCAGATTGGAGAATTGTTTGTTATTTGTGCATCGTATCAACCCGAGAATGACCTTCTCTACCTTCAACATTTAACCATATAGACAGATAATCTTTATTGGTTGAGGTTGAGAGCCTTTTCCACTTCTCTATCGCTTATCTTCCCCGAATCTTTGTATCTTCTCTAAATACAATCTTTTTATCCTTAATTGATGGTTTCAAGAGTTACGATACTTTTTGTGACTTCTCTATAATTTATGGACCTCTCATCCTCATCTCCCGATAAATAATCTTCTTCTTATTCCTTTTTGTATTACAATTATAATGACAGTCGTTGTTGAGGAAAAAGTGAAAAGGCGAAGTCAACCTTCAGAAGGATAAAATGAATAAAAAACTTTAGCCAATTACAAAATGGTAATTAGCCATTGTTAAACATGTCCCTTCCTAGCGTACTGGTCATGGTTTTTGGCAATTTGTTCAGTATTGTATTGTGAATGAGAGATATTTTGAATTGAGGGGGAATCAATTTACAAATTACAGCCAATTTCTAAAATTGAACATATTATGCTCATCTGGCTCAGTTTTAGTTAATAGATATGGTGTAGGGTTTTGAGCTAGACGGTTCAATATTTTAAAATTCTTCTTAACAAAAATATGTATTCTTTTTTAAATTTTATTCACAAAATTTTAAAAATAGCAAAAACATGATGAAAATAAGTAAAAAGCTATCGTTATAATTTTTACTCGATTTTTAGGATTCACACCAACTGATAAGAATATTGATTTTTTCTGGTGTGTAAGATTTTCCAAAATTCTGCAACATTCTAAAACGATATTTAAAAATATATAATTGAAAAAATTATATAAACAAGTTAATATGATCAGTTGAAAAATATACAAATCAAACACAAGACGATTTTTTTGAATAAAAAAAATAAATAATAAAAAGCCAACTTTTTGGTTAAAAATACAGCCATTTAAGAAATTTCGATGAGTTTTACTAATCAGGATTTTGTAGGCTCTTAAAGACAATGTGTCACTTATTTTTTAAACAAATCTACACTTATAAATTATAACTAAAAACTCTTTACTATCTAAAAACAATTATTGGATTTTGTCAAATTTTTTTTTTGGAATCCGAAAAAAATCCGTTTTTATTAACTGATTTCGATGAGCCTTGAAACTTTAAAAATTACTTTCAAAATCAATTTTCTTGGCATCGTCTAGAATTATGATATTTTAAAATAGGAAGTTCTGCAAAATTTAAAAAAAAACAACTCAAAATTTCAAAAATATACATTGCAACATAAAAATATTCAAAATTCGCAACAGACCGTAACAAAAAATACCCCCTATAAAACCCGACTTAAGACCCAATTTTAGAACTAATCCTCCCTTTTTATTCTCCATTCCTGAGCCCAAAATTCCCTCCATTTCCCTTATTTCATTGCACACACTTCTACATCCAAAACCCCGCCTCCTTTTTCTTGCACAGCATCGGCAGCCGGCAAGCAACAACAGCCACTCCTCCTCCACCTCCCGCCCACACCTTTTATTATTCATTACTGTCTTTCGTTGTTGACCAGTTCTTCTTTTTCTTCTGATATTTTTCAACTCTACAGAAATGGTCTCTATTCCTAAAATCGTTGTTCCAAAATCGACCAAATCATTGGTTAAGACCCAAATGAAAGCGTCGACATCTACGGCTACTGGCACATTCCTAACCGCTGCGGAACGGATACAACTTCGAAAATTGTCGACAATGTTGCCGCCTGCTCCAAAATGCTCCGAAGCTCAAGTGATTTTCAATGCTGTGAATCATATTAATTCATTAACTGCGCTGATTCGAGCAAGAGTTGCTAATGGAACACTTCCTATTGGTAAGTTGTTTTTAAAATTTATTGAATTTTCGATTAATTATTTTTCAATTTTCGATAAGAATCGTTTTCACGAAAACTGAACTGAACTGAACTGAAAATGATTTTTTAAAAATTATTTTCACATTGAAGTTTAAAGGAGCATGCTAATTTAAAGGATCATGTTTAAAGGAGCGTGATTCCGATAGCGAGACCTGTGTTACTTAATGATATCAGTTTTTACAAGGGTTCAGTTTTCCTAAAACGTCAATATGTAAATTTGAACGAACATGTTTTCTAACTAAACCTATTCCACCACAAAACTCTCCAAACCATTCATCGTAAAAACTTTCGATTTCCCGTCTTCCCATATTGTTCAAATGCGTATTGAAATAAATAGGCCATGAAATTCCCCCCAACCTCGAAAAATATCGATTTTTCCAGAATCCCTCAACTCCTTGCCATCCGTCGATTCCCCAACCCCTATCACCACCACCTCGACACGTCACCGCCATCACCGCCGTGCCCAAAAAAAGCGCCCATCGATGGAAAAGAAGCGATGAATTGTGAATGAATTTGTCATCATCGGCGCTGTCGTCTTCATCTCAAAGACGAAATCTGATGAAAAATCTGACCTTTTCCATTTTTTTTCTCTCTTCACTTAACTTGTCAATAATTATTGAGTAATCTTCTCTCTTTAAATGTGATCTAATCAGAATCCGGGTGTTTCTTTTATTATATTTGTTACTTGTATATAGATTTTTTTTAAATAGGAAATAAAAATTTTAAATTTAAAAAATTAGCAAAAACGTTTCTGGAGGTATGGGGAATTGAACCCCAGCCCTCTCCCATGCTAAGGGAGCGCTCTACCACTGAGCTATACCCCCTCGTGATGAACGAGAGATAATTATCGCTTATGAATTAGGACGAATCAAAATTCCAAGAAAATACCGCATATTGGATGACTAGTTTTATAATTTGCAATTTTTTTTTGGAAAATAACAAAAGAGACTCGAATTGTATTATTGTACAAATAGAATACTGTGTAGTAAGAAGTACTTTAGTGTATTTGTTGTCATATATTGTCTTTGTAAGTAATATAAACATAAATATTCAAGGGGCCACCCATTGAGAAAAATACACCAAAAAGAGCTGGTCATCGATACTCAACAAGTGTCAAAATAAGGTAATTTTTAATGAATATTTTGAGTTAGGAAGGTGTTTCAAATACACACCTGGGTGGTCGGCCTAAAGGCAGTCAAGAATAACAAGAAATTAAGTGCACACCTGTGATTTGTTATACTTGTTATACTTCTGCTTAATTTATTTTTTCGTGGTTTCAACGTTTTTTTTCTTTGAATAAGTATTCGCCCCCATTCAGTTCGGAATATATATAGCTGTCAGAAAACAGTTGTCAAATTCGTGCTCCAAAATCGCTTTGAAATTTTGGAAACATTTCGAAAACATTTTCTAATCGTCTGACGAAGAAAAGTGGTAAACTTTTTATGACTTTGTGAAAAGATGGGTGGTGGAACTACTAAAAAAATTGGAATCGAAACACCTGTCTTGTTTTTGGAGGTTGAAAAAAACACGCGATCAGAACAAAAATATTCAAATTTGTATTCGTTGTTGCCCCTATTCACTTTTTGAATAAGGAATCGTGGGAACTCGACCATATCATAAAACCCAGCATGGAGAATGTGTGCAAATAACTATAAAATTGTAGTGGTTTCATGGCGGGATAAAGTGAACCGAAATTGTCGTCAGGAACAACGCTTTGTGTGTGTACACCGTTACGACAAATTGCACACACCCGCAAAAATTCGATTGTTTTACAAATGACATTTTAACGCCTACAACGCATGAAAAAATGAAGTTTTTGCGTTAAATACATAAAGTATGACTTAATCTAATTTTTTTCATTCTGAATTACAAAATTGCGTCCCTGAATAGCTGAATATAACGCGTTTTGTGTAACCGTGACGCACGATTGCAAAAATGCCAAAAACGCCCTCTTTTCTGCGTTCGTTTTTTAATTGTCGTACTGAATTTTCTTAGTTATTGTCGGTTCACTTTTGAAACAATGCAAACATTTTAAAAAATGTGTTGAAAAGGCACAAAAAAAAGAGAATGTGAAAACTTGTTGCATTTTCCCATGTGCCATCCTTCCAACGGTAGATTTGTTCATAAAGATAACACTATAAACAATGTATATAATCCAGTGTCAACCACTAGTAAAACAATAGAGAAGAAGGTGATAATCAAAAAGTCGTTTTAGCGATGAGCCATAACGATAATATCAGTTTCCCATGACCATTAAAAAATTAGGGCCGATGTTATCATTTAGGGAGCGTGCAGAGACAGTAAAACTTTTTTTTTTCTTTCTTTTTTACAAAGTTCCTTTTCCTACAGTAATCCAAAATAGGAACAATAGATGGTTGCATGTTGCTGAGCACACAAACTTTCAGATTGCGCAATTTTTAAATAGATCGACTTTTTTTATCAGGTCCATCCTAAAAAAGGGCCAACTTTTGACCTTGAAGTTTTTGACGAAAAGATTCGCAACAATTTGTTATGCAAATGACATATATACATCAATCTTGACAGGAAGAAACCATCATTCAGCCCATCCCTCACAATTAGTCCAGAACATGGAATTTCATTCATTTCGGGGGGAAAATGCCAAAAGTTTTTACCTTCAACATGTCAGTACAAAACTTGTTCCTCCTTTTCTTTTGGTGACAAATCACTTCTGACGAACAGACCTTTTTTTTTGTTTTGTTCTAACATGAAACAAGCTACAGTAAGCGAATGTGTGACCTTAATCTTGGGAAAGGTTCAGGCTTTTTTTTCGAATGGAGTGTGGGGTTTTTGAAAATTGCAAAAATGGATAAAAATAATCAAATAAAAGGGAAAAATGAGCGGGAGCTCCCTAAGAATTGAAATTTTAATCATAATTTATATGTTCCGGTGAATTAATAAACCAATCAATCAATAAATAAGTATTGTCAATAATATTTCAAACAATTTGTTTTTAACAGTTGCACTGCACTAATTTCATGAGCTCGGAGTTATTCAATTTGATAAGCAATAGGAATTCACCTTTAAAAAACCGATAATTCGTTTTAATACTATAAATTACCTACATATTTTTGACATGCATTAATTACAATTCGACTCATCTTTCCGGTGTCAAATGCCGGCAATACAAAAAAGGATCGAAAACCGTGTTGTTGTTACGCATCCGAAAATGAGTGACAGTTCAAAAGACGTTGACCGGTAAAGAAGAGATGATTATCGAATTGTTTTGGTTTGGGAATTATGCGATTATGTGTAATTATGTGGGAAGGTGGATAGGAATGTTCGTTCAATTTTTAGCATAATTATGGGAAACATTGGGTTTGCAACATTTTTCAACAAATGTTATACTTAAAAATGGAAAAAATGGAGAGTAACTCTTATGCTCCTTTGAATATTCGGTTAAAATGTTAAAGGAGGGCTTTACGGAGATGATAAATGTACCTTAAATGAAAATAGACTTCATTCTCATTCCAAATATGTTTTTAAAATTTTCTAAAACCACCTAGAAGCCGAGAAAATGAGCTTCAAAACAATGGCCTAGAAAAAGTTTCCACCTGGCCTAACTTTGTCCTATAGGCTTTTTTCGTGCTTCGTTAATAAATACTTATGCAGAATGCTTAAATTAGTCCTTTTTTATGGCTTTTCATTTTTTAGATTTTTCATGCCTGCGGACTAGTTTTCGCCTGTGGCCACTTTTTCTAGGCCATTGTTTTGAAGCTCGTTTTCTCGGCTTCTAGGTGGTTTTAGAAAATTTTAAAAACATATTTGTAGTGAGTATGAAGTCTGTTTTCATCCCAGATGCATTCATAAAGTCCTCCTTTAATAGTCGTTCGAAAGGCAACGGGTTCGATGTCACTTAATTTTTTTGTTTCTCCCTTTTCTGAATTCACAAAAATCCCAAGAACACTGTTCCAATTTAACCAATTAATGCCTAATTCGACCGGATATCAAATAAAAATATATTTATAAGCCTCCTACATAATACATGCAGGTGTGAATAAACGATTTGTAATACCCCCTTGTCATTGCGCGCCGAAATTCTCGCGTTTGAGGTTGACCGCAAATGAAATAAAATGAAATGACCGCTCCTTTTATAGATGAAGAAAAGGCAGGTGCCAGTTGTCTCCCATTCCATTCCCTCCGTTACCCAAACATTACTCTTCTTTGAAGCTCGATTACCGCATTTGTTATGTTAGTTTAGTTTTGTTTCATTTGCATGAATGAAGCAACATGTGGCAAACGAGGGGTGGGAAGAGGAGAAGCCTTTCTTTGTGGGTGGTCGGAAGTTGAATTTCTAAACAGGAACGCTGAAGATGAAAAGACGGCTTTGAAATTTTCCAAAATGGAACTAGAAAATGTGGCAAATTATTTGTTAAAGGAGGGTTCGAGACGATATCCGAAATTTTTACAAAGATTTTTTGAACAGAGACCCAAAAAGTTGTATTCTCGATATTAAAATTATAAATCTTGCAAATTTCGGTGAATATAAAAAACCTGATCTCCACAAAAAAGGGGGCATTTTCATAATCGAAGAATATATTCATTTTTTTGACAATTGTAAGGAATCAGTTATTTTTTTATTCTCTTTTATGCATTTTGTTTTTGAAAATTTATTTTTTTAAATACTCTTTTATGGATAATTATCTCTGAAAAAAATTGAAAAGAAAAGAACAACAAGAAAAATAAATAATTTTTCAAAAGAAACCAGGTGGCCGAGAATAAAACAAATGGCCTAGAAAACCAAAACGCGTTTCTTCGGCCATTAGTGCTAAAACCGGGTTTATGATTTTTTTTCGCCATTTTCGAGTTTTTCTTTGGATTTTTTTCATTTATCATGTTTAAACCATTTATTTCAACGCTTTGTGAAATAAATGGTTTAAACATGTGTACACAATTACGAAAAATTGCACACACGCAACAATTCGAATTTTAACGCCTACAACGTGTGAAAAATGAAGTTTTTGCGTTAATTACATAAAGTATGGTCTAATATAATTTTTTTTCTCTCCGACTTACAAAATTACGTCCCTGAGTAGCTGAATATAACGCGTTTTGTGAAACCGTGCCGCGCAATTGCAAATATACCAGGCCCAAAAAAAGGCCGATTTTCTGCGTTCAATTTTTAATTGTCGTACTGAAGAACCGTGATTAGCAATCGATAATTTAATTTTGACAATATATGGCCCATTAGTGATCCAATATGCTTCAGGTTTTATTCATTACTCTCTGTCTTAATTACATATGTATGTTTTTAAACAAATCAAAAGCATAATATAATTTCTATTAAAGCTAGAATTATATTCTTTCCTTGTTTATTCTAAACGGGAAACTCTTGCTCATGGAAAACAATATAAAAACTAATAATAACAACTCATTTTCGTGCCCCAAATCCGCAATATAATTAATACTCGCGGTTCGTTTCAATCCTGACGCCCTTCGGTTCGAAACAATGACAATTAGCGGCCATATCGGCTCAATGAGCATGTCCCCGGAATATATGTATACCCAAAAACAAACGAGAACTTGGCGCATTGTACTTTCACAAAGTCACCTTCTAATTACCGTAATCCGGCAAAAAAATATACTATAATTACCTGAGAAATGGGGGAAAATTGAACTGATAAGCGGTAGGGTTGGGGAACATATCGTAAAATCGGAAAAAGACCAAAAGACGCCGAGCCACATACGCAATGTATATAATGTTTTACCTATAGGGGGTTACGCAACTTTTTTGTTTCGTTATTTTTTGTTTTCATGTTATTGTTACCATCTACCGTATATGGGCGCATAGAATGTCGGTTAGATCAAAGGTGTTGCACCGTTTCGCGCAATCGCATTAGCAACAATAAAACGGGCCTCAGGAGAAATGAAATGAAAACATTTTGAGTAGAGGTGAGACAGTCGACAAGGAGGAGGAATTCAGCGCTTTTGTTGCAAAAATGAAATGGGCTTGGGAATATAGGTATCGACGATAAAATATATATACAATTTGACAAAAGTAAGAATTTTTTAACATTACTTACAGGAATTCCTTACATACTTACAGGAGTTCCTTGAAGGATGACATTACAAAGCCAGTGAAAGTGTTTGTGATAAAACGGGAACTCTTGTTTTTAAATTTTTTTAAAACCACGTAGAAGCCGAGAAAACGTGCCTCAAAACAATGGCCTAGAAAACGCTTCCACGGGCGAAAACTAGTCCGCGGGTATTATTGGAAACAGAAAAATGCAAAATCATCAATTAAAATGAACTAATTTAAGCAATTTCTATAAATTTTTATCAATATGGTGAGACAAAAGATCATAGGAAAGAGTTCGGCAAGGTGGACTCTTTTTCTAGGCCATTTTTTTCAATTGTGTTTTCTCGGCTTTTAGGTGGTATTAGAAAATTTTAAAAACAGATTTGGAATGAGAATGAAGTCTATTTTCATCGCAATTATATTTTAAGGTCATCTTTTGAATTACAGATAGGATTATTCCATTGTCGAAAATTTCTCAAACGATCAATAAATATAATAGTTATTTGAAAAAATCTCGGCTTCGAAAATAATTTAAATTCCGCTAAGCTAAAAATTGTCAGTGAATAATTAGAATTTATAATGAAATTACCATATTTTTGAAAATAGCATTTTATCTTTACTTTTATTTAAAAAATAAAAGAATCTTGAAAAATATTATAAAATATGTATTCGGGGGAAAAATCGTATAGAAACTACGACGTCGTTGCTAAGATTTCCAGCAAGAACTTCTAGTGTTTGAATTTAAGAAGAATCAATTAACGACCGGTTTTGAAAAAGAAAATTGTTTAATTTCAGATTAAACTACCACTGGAATCAACGCAGAAACATATTCAAGATATGAAATTAGAAGTTATTCAGTATTTGTTTTCTTATCTAAGCCTGGAAACCGATATGGAAAAATTATAACATTTTTACTGCCTCAATTTTCAAATAAGTCTCAATTTTCAGAGTTGAAATCAAATCTTGAACTTCAACGATTCTCCCGTTTTTAGTTTGTCTATGTTCATAATTCTTTAGCATCACATATTTTCTTGCCGGCATTTTTTGAAACTTTTGACACCAAAGCTCAATAATTTATGATGACTGTGTCCTCCTTTAATAAAATTGAAATTTGAGATAACAATAGAAGCGAGGAAATCTCGGTTGGATACCAACTTCCCCCACGTTTACACTTTCCAGTCCACAGTAATCTTAGCTTGAACTTGTTGCTACCGTATTAACTATATTTATATTTGTCCATCGTATTAATAGAGTACGAAAATAGGTATATATATAACAATAACAGATGTCAGTTTCTCTACAGTAACCTTGAAAAAAACCGTTCGTTCCGAAATATGAAAAAAGCCGAAAATAGAATTGGTATTAATCCAATCAAAAAAGTGATTTTCAATAGCGTCGGCGCGTTTTTATTCATATTAATCGTTCCAAGGTGAACCCCGATCGTCTACCAAATTTGTCGGCTACTGTCGTTTTAACAAATGGCGCCGAACCCAGTCGATTTCTCTTCATCAACGCATTTGGGTCAGCTTGATTTATGAAATCAATTGCCAGCGGGCTGCCGCGGCGGCGGCAGCAACCGCAAACATGTATACGGCAATTGCCATTAGATGTTCATGTGGGGGTATAGCTCAGTGGTAGAGCGCTCCCTTAGCATGGGAGAGGGCTGGGGTTCAATTCCCCATACCTCCAATAACGTTTTTGCAAGGATATTCGATGTAATTGTTTTTGCAAAATTGTCTATTGTTGCAAAACGAATTGCGTAAAGTCTAAAAGCCACAATTAGCATGGCACCTTGGCGAGAATGAAAGAAATCTGAGACCACAATTGAATAGCGAGGAAAAAAAAGAGGTCACTTCCCCAATTTTGTTCAATAGAGCCAATCTTAAATGAAACTCAATCTTTGGGTAATCAAAGGATTATATTGTAATGATGTCACAAGTCGCAATTGTAGTTGTTTGGGGTTGGGGAGTGGATATGTTTGTTATGCAACTTATCCAGCGTACAGGTTCTCATATAACAAATTGCTTCGCACACGTGCAATAATATAAGACTATAATTACGATGGGATTTTTGGTGATTTCCATTATTGGGATCCCTCGAAAGGTTTCCTTAAGAATTTGAAAAGTTGTAACTTCTTTTCTCCACCCAACAAGGTCAAAATCGTTCGAAGCAAGGAGATGACATTAAGATCCAAAAGTGCTGATAAATTGTCTAATGGCTTTTGTTTTCGAGCATTTATGGACAACACCTGATTTATTATTACTTTTTTCTGGTTGGGGCCACTTCATCAGGTGCAAGTCATAAATACAGTTGGTGTTGATACTCATTTATTTAGTGTTTTATTTTCTAGAAGTTGATTTGCAGAAGTAATAAAATCAGCAAACAATAGGGGCAAAAAAGTGTCAAAACTCTATGTATTGTGTACACCTGTTGCAGATGTGAGTGAAGAGGCTGTAAACATGTACAGTAGTGGTCATAAAGATTGTCACAAATGGTTTTTTGAGTATAACTTTTTTTAAAGTTAACCGATCGAGCTGAAACTTTCAGATATAGTGTAAAACGGTAAAATACATTGCTTTAACAACTGTATCCCGAGAAATTAAAAGAATCGGTAAATAAACAACAATTTCTAAGAAACACTGAAAACCGGGAAATATGCATTTTACAATTTTTTTTGATGTTATTACAGAGTTTTCATGGAAAACCATATTTTTTAGCTTTATTAAAGGTCTGACTGCATTTTCAGCTCGTAATAATAGAAAAAACAACATTCCGAAAAACTGTATCGATGAAAGTATGAGAGCGAGTCGGTGCAAGAGGTGGAACACAGTAAAACCGACTAGATCTTTGAACCAAGTCGATCTTTTTAACTTTAAATATTGTTTTTAAACACCCAATTTAACAATAAAACAGAAAAATAATGTTAATATTGCATATAACATTTATAATAACAAACAGAGGTCAGCATAGTCCACTAGTAGTACAATTTTGAAGTGAATCCGACACATTCAACGCTGAATATCATAACGGCAAGAGCTTGAATTAATAAAAACTAACCTGTATTTGAAAGAAAAATATTTTTAGATTATAATATACATAATTTTAGAAGTGGACCTTAAAGATACCCCGTTTTATGAACGGGAATTCATGGATTTGTGTGAAGCAAACCTGACGTGATACTCGATAAATGTGAAGCGACCAGTTAGCGCGATCTATACACTATTTTTTTTGTCAATTTGTGATTAATTAGCCGTTTTACATAATTAAGTTAATTATCATCATGGATCTGACCTTTTTACGCTTGATTTCGAGCGCGCAAATATGACGTCCAGGCTTGCTTCAGACAAATCCATGAATTCCCGTTCATAAAGCGGGTTACCTTTAAGGTCCACTTCTCAAATTAAGTATATTATAATCGAAAAATATTTTTCTTTCAAATACAGGTTAACTTATATTAATTCAAGCTCTTGCCGTTATGATATTCAGCGTTGAATGTATCGGATTCACTTCAAAATTGTACTACTAGTGGACTATGCTGACCTCTGTCTGTGATTATGAATGTTATATGTTAAATTAACATTATTTTTCTGTTTTATCGTTAAATTGGGTGTTTAAAACGAATATTTAAAGTAAAAAAGATCGACTTGGTTCAAATATCTAGTCGGTTTTACTGTGTTCCACCTCTTGCACCGACTCGCTCTCATACTTTCATCGATACAGTTTTTCTGAATGCTGTTTTTGTTATTATTTTGAGCTGAAAATACAGTCAGACCTTTAATAAAACTAAAAAATATAGTTTTACATGAAAACTCTATAATAACTTCTAAAAAAATTCGTAAAATACATATTTCCCGGTTGTCGGTGTTTCCTAGAAATTGTTGTTTTTTCACAGGTTATTTTAATTTTCGGGGATATAGTTGTTAAAACAATGTATTTTACCGTTTTACACTATATCTGAAAGTTTCAGCTCGATCGGTTAACTTTAAAAAAAGTTATACTCAAAAAACCATTTGTGACAATCTTTATGACCACTACTGTATATATCACCTTTTTTTGCTCCCTTCATTTTCTCACAATTATGAAATATTGACAGCAGGTGTCCCTAACTGATTTTACAAATTGAAGCTCTTGAAAATTGCGTAACAATGAATCTAACACCAATCTGGTGTATTGCAAGGCTTCATTTGATTGGGAGCAGATGAGGAAAAACAGGTGTGAGCTCCCCTAACATTTGGCTCTCGAGAAAACATGGCAAAATGAAATGTACATGTTTCTTGCGTAATAAAGTTCCGTATGGCAGCTGCATGGCAAAAAAGCGATGCCTGCTGCTGGAATCGAACCAGCGTCGCCACGGCCACAACGTGGAGTACTAACCACTATACTAAGCAGGCCGAGAGCGTCGGCGGCAATTGGCGAGGATATTTTTGAGGTTGATGGCTGCCTTCGTAGCAATTCACTCACAAAATTCTTTGCCGCGGCAAACAATGCTAATATCAACGCAACTTGCCACGGTGAACAACATGCGATCTCGTGGTGTAGTGGTTATCACATCTGTCTAACACACAGAAGGCCGGCGGTTCGAGCCCGCCCGAGATCATATCATTTTTGCATTCCCTTTTTAAAAAGTGTTATGGAACAAAAATTCAATTTTTTGGCGAAGGAACATGTTGTGTGTTCCAACACATGACCACAATCTGGCATCCTTCTGGTGACCAGATGCTCTTCATCTAATACTTCGCCAGATCTTTTTCAAAAACGGAACAGAATCTGTATTTGCCACAGGTGTGCGGATGGGGACAGCTTGAACCAATTTATTTTTCATTCTTCCCGCCGCGAAGCGAAATATTTTTTTAGATGCTTGAACACAACACGTTTAAAGTTTTTTCGCCATATGATTTTAACACACTTATGTATTTTTGTTTATTCTATTCAAGAGTTTCGGTTTTCGCAAATTACATATGTGTTGTGGACCGATTTGTGGTTTCCGAATCGGATCCTGGTGTCAGATGGGGGAGCCAGAATGATCCCTAGATTTTTGAGTCCGTTGTTTACCAGTTGAATTTATAAATCAAGTTTATGAAATCTTCAATATCAGGCGGAGAGCCCGGTGATAATTCAATACCGCATCTGCCCTTCTTAACAATTTTCCAGCAGTATTCAATTTAAAGTGCCCGGTGCTTTTGTATTTCAGCATTGCATGCAGGTGCCGTCGTCTCTTAGATTTCATGTAAATTGTTGAAAAGGGGGGCTTTTTGGAAAATGAGCACATGAAAAACTTTTCCCGGAACATCTGGCATCATCGCCTGGAATGGAAAATTGGGGGAATTGAACATGCGCGCGCGAGCGGCACACTTCATCATTAATATGTGCCAGCCGGCTCTTTTAAGCCTTGATGATGAAGAACGAAAAAGAAGGAATGCAGCTGGCGATTGAAATTTGTGCCCCGAACAGAAAAACGGAAGTTGAAGTCTGGGAATTAATTCGCAATGATATTATTACTTAGGATTGAAAACCGAATGCTTGAAGAGATTCTTGGATTCGTATTACTTGTAAATATTTAAGAATATATTGCTCCAGATTTTTCAGAACGTTTCAAGGAATATATCTTCAACTTTTAAACGAGTTTCCCAGGATTTTCAGCAATATAGGAGAATTTCAGCAAAAAATTTGAATCAGGATAATTTTCACAACTTATTTTCAAAAAAGATTAATTGAAATTTTAGTGAAATATGAAAACACCAGAATAGAATACACTTAAAATCTGATTTTACCTGAAACGAAGAACATTTCCTTAAAGACACTTGGGCTGCTATTTTTATTTTGGAGTATTTTATGATAAAACAGGTTTTTTCCTAGCTGAAATTTAAATAAAGGCTCAAAATGGACCTGACAAAATATAAAACCATTATATATGGAACTATTTGGTGGTATTTCATTTTACAGATGATTAAAGACAGTGTGTCACTTAATAGCATAAATTACTCGAATGAAATAAGTTTCACCCTGCCTTCAAGAATTCTATTTAAAGATTGTTATTAATGATATTCGTTTTTTCTTGTGATCCATAAATTTCTAGACCATTGTTTTAAAGACAGCTGGTCAGATCCAAGGCAAAAAACCAAAATTCGAATGGGAGCCCAGGTGGTCCAAATAACAATACCAATATGTAGCCACGTTCAAATAATTGTGTTTCGCGCCAATTTCGTTGCACGATCCGGCGCGCATTCAAATTTTTATATTTTTTCGCATAAAATGTATTTTACTAATGAGAGAAAGCTCTAATTTTTGAAATTGAAGGTAAAATTAACTGAGCCACTGTCTTTAAGCAGTATTCTCGTATTTTAATGTTTATTCACTGAAAACTATTTTCTCCTTTATTTTTTCGTGTGATTTTCTGAAACTTCGGAAAAAAATTCCACATTTTTCTTTTAGAACCATACCATTTCCAATTAATTTCATATTCTCGATTGTCCAACCTTGTATCCTTCAAAAACCAAATGCGCGAAAACCAACCGCGTCACAACTCTCCTCCGATTCATCTGCCACACAAATGTGTCTATATTTTCGAAATTATACATAAATTTTGAAGAAGTCACAGCCAGCTTTCTTCATTATTTCATCGCTTTTCCTTTGTGGCAGCTGTGGGTTGTGACCGTACCCAAAAACACATGGCTGACCATATGACATGTTGTTGAATAATTCCAAAAACTAGTTGCAGCTTGTGCTCTGTGTGTTCCACAACATATGTATGTTTTTTTCTTTGAGAAGTTTCAACACTTTCTCAAAAAAAAAACGAATGTCAAAAAAGTGCGAGGTAGTATCAATAGACAATGGAACACACTTGTACTACCGGCAACTGCTCTGGTGGGACTCGCAGGTGCCGACGTCTGGTGGATTTGTCCATTGGAACGTCTGTTGTCAAGGGTGTAAGAAGTGGGGGGGGGGGGGGGTCCCTAATTTATAATGTTCGCTCCTCTATATTCTCTTTGTAATTTCATCTGATTTTTCACTGATTCTTGCAGCAGATGTGTATGTAAAAATGGAGCAGTTCGGGTGTTTGGTGCAGCAGATACCAAGACATTAGCAGGCTGTGAAAATTTGAACAGATGAGGCAACAGGTAAATGAACAGATATCTGTTATTATTTTTTAGCAGAAGTACTACATCGATATGAAATGTGGAATAGACGAACTTAAAGACATTGTGCCAGTTTGTATAAATTATAAACAGAAGAATATAAAAAAGTTTATTTTAGAATTGGATAAAAATGCAGTGCGTAACATAAGTATAGAGCCACCCCTAAAATCGACTGTCCTGGCGCGCGCGTGCAAAATCCGAACACGAGACCCAAAAAATCGGATTCAGCATACAAAAGGACTCCTGGAAAACATCTTTTACGTTAATACCTCTGGAATCATGTATACTGTAGCTCAAAGTATAAAAAAATTACTGGTGTAACCGTAACATAAGTATAGAGCCAACGATGCCTCGCCGAAAACATCTGTCAGAGTAAATCCAATAACGGTAACGTAATAACGGTGATTTTGCTCTTCAATATGACAAGATCTTCAAGATTCGAGGACGGTCGCCGATCAGCAAACACAAGCTTCAGATGTTCTCAGTCGAATTTAGTAAAAATTGAAGACAAAAATGTATTTAAGAAAAACATCTGACTTCAAATCCCGTTTTAATAAGAATAAATATAGTTCGAGTTTTTTTTTCTGGAATTTTTTTGTATGGTTTGTTTTGTGAAACATTTTTTTCAGGAGAAGCTTCAGGTGTTAAGAATGTCTTGAATAAAATTAAAAATGATTTACAGCATCAACTTTTAATGCAATCCCATCCTCAGACCGTAATTCCAAAAACCCCTTTTCAACCATTCATGAAACAATCCCCCGAAAACGATTAGATTTTCCAGATGTTCCATGCCGAAATGAGCCTAAAACACGCGGAGTGGGCACATGTTCCTATGTAGGTGAGCCAAAACGCATCTGTGAACCAACGTCGATAACAACAACAACCAACCAGAATGCTGGTAGTGGCGGCAACGGCGGTCGAGAGGTTTTTCGTTTCCATCCTAAGAAAGAAAGCATGTGTATATGCAGATGCTCATTTCCTCCCGTTCGTCGTCGCATTTTTTCTTCTTCACCAGACGTACCGCATCTGCTCTCCCGAACTGACACAGCTGTGATAAAAAAAAAACATGAAAATTGCACATATTTAATAACATGTGAATGTACATCAACACCTGAACTCGTTGGAAATTGAACATCTGAATTATAAGTTGGTTTTCAAGACCTATTATGAAAATTTGAATCTGAGTTTCAAATTCTCAAACAATAGAACTTTTAAATTTTCGCGTAAATTTGCTAATTAGCACATCTGTTGCTTTGAACAGAACATTTTGAACAAAAGTTACTTCAATTAGTGAAGTGTTGAACTTACGACACCTGTCTCGAGTTGATACATATCATTTGAAAATAAAAGTACATATTTTGAGCTAACACTTTTGAAAATTTGAGGCTGTCTTTTCTGATCATATTCCAAAAAAAATATCAATTGGAAGCAAATTTCTACAGAAATATTCGAATCTTTGGAAAATCATTGAAAACATTAGGATATAAGTTAAAGATCTTAATTTCCATAATGTTTCGTTTTTTGAACACCCTTCAAAATACCTCCAGCAAAAAATTTTCAGCAAAAAAGTTAGGTTTTCGGATATTCAGAAAACTATCTTCGAGCACATCCCGTTTTTCAGTTGAGCAATCGAGTTTTCAGAAAGTCTGAAAAACCGAATAACTTCAATCGAGTATTCTGGAAATGGATAATATGGTATTCTGGAAATGGATAATATTTTTAAAAAGCGATTAGAAAATTAAAGTCTTTATTTAAAATTGAAAGGTTTACTAAAATTACGGTTACGGCAAATTACAGTAAATAAAGAGAATGTTTGAGTTTAAGCTGAATTCTGATCTCAAGTAACCAGAATTCCTAACTTTATCTTGAATTTGTGAAATTATCTTTCAAATCCTTCCTGAATCTTTAAAAATCAGAAATCTAATTAAGAATTTAAAGGAAGGTTGTCCAGTTAACGCGATCCAAATTCAAGACGGAAATTCGAAATTCGAATGAGAGCTCAGGTGGTTCAGAAAACAATACCGACATCTTATCACAATCAATTTTTTGTGACCGCGTTGCACGATCGACGACCGCTTCGCACGATCCGGCGCGCATTCAAATTTTGATTTTTTTTCCAACTTTGGACGGCCACTATGCCATAAATTGCATTGTACTAATGAGAGAAAGCTCTAATTTTTGAAATTGAAAACAGGTGGGGTCAAATTAACTGGAACACTGTCTTTAACTCAATTGTATAAAGTTGAAATATTCTACCACTTTCCTTAAGTATAGTAAATTTTCAGAAGCCACTAATTTCAAAGTTTCACATTTTCAGAACCGTTTTTCTCACAATTTCAGCACAAAATCATGTATTTTTTAACCGATTTCCCAATAAGTATTCATTTACCACTTCAAAAGACTGTATGTTTACATGTTTATTCTATACTTGTCTTTTTTTCATCTCTATCGGCATGTCATCCTCTTATTCTCCCAGTCCTCCGCTCTTCAACCGCGCACCTGTTCATAAAAAAATGGGCGTGGTCAATTTTGCGTCCACTACGCTACCCTCCCCCCTTTCGATTGCCCCACCCTCCTTTTTGTTGGTTATACACCCTCATTCTGACTATCAGATCTATTCGTGGTTCATCCATTACTTTTCATTCCATTTTTCTTGGACTCATTTACTTTTTACTATAACTATGAAGAACTCCGCCACTCGTGCACCAAGAGACGCCATCTCACACGTTTCACCAAAATCGAAAAAGATTAGAAAGACATCGGCGGAAAGAAGAGAAAAAGAGAAGGTAAGAAATACTTTATTTTATATTATTATTATTTTTAAAATTCAAATTTTATAGGTTGAAAACCGTCTCCGTAAATTGGTCGGCACTGAAGACGACTCGACTCAATTGGAACTCGTTCTTGCCACAATTGCTCATATTAGAGAGCTTGAAGCTCAGTTACACGGAAAGGAGAATACCAGCACTCTTCCACAAGGATTCACCGATTATTTTGCATCATGCTGCACGACACCAGTTTCTAGTGTCAATTCAAGCCGTTCGGGTTCACCATCATGAATTCCCCCTTTTTTTATATTTGGATATTTTTCCTTGTTAGAAACCTCCTATTAGAACACATTCCGGGTGCATTGTTCATACTTGTATATTTCATTTTTTTTGTTTTGAAAATGTTATTTTTGAGCATAATAAATGCTTATTATTTAAAAAGTGTTCAATTGTTGTTGTAAAATTTACAGACTTACAGAAATCTAAAAATTATAGCCAGATTCTGTGAATTTTCGGGATTTTACATTTTTATGAAAATACTGGTGGCAATTTTAGGAAATTTCGATTTTTTCAAATTTTCCTGAAATCTCAACAGTTTGTAAAAATTTGGTTGAGATTTTTTAAAAACACCCTTTTTGTGAAAAATCCGGTGGTTGCAAAAAAGTTAAAAAATGTTTTTTTTTTTTAATTCTTAACCAAATTTGCTCAAATTTGGCAAATCGGTTAAGAATGGAATCACTATGTACATATGAAAGTTTCATCCAGAAATATTGAGTTTGAGCCGAGTTACAGCTCTTCAAAGTTCAACTTTTGGAAAATTTTCAGATTTTGATGGGCTATAACTCGTTCCCTAGTGCATATTAGCAGCTAAAATTTACAGTTTCTTAGCCTCCCCTCCAGGCCGAGCTCATTGATAGATTTAATTTAAAACTCTTAGACCTAGTTCGTACACTTCCCTTGTAACTTGTAAAATTTCACAGTTTTAGGGCTCACGTCTCATAACTACCTTACTTTGTATGTATATTTTGTGATACACAGGTTTTTCAATGTGTAGAATCCGAAAAATGATAGCTTAATGCACAAAAATTTCATCTTTCTATTTTTTCGAAAATGTTTTTTTTCCTTCTCTCTATTTTTGATATATAAAACACTAATTTTTGTTTATTTTTTGACATATTATTAAAATTCATGATTCACTCCTCAATTTGAGCTATAAATTGTTTAAATTGATAAAGCCATTCAAAAGTTACAAACCACCAAACTGATGACCTCGAAAAAACGTGGATTTAAAGGCACATGGCAATCTCAGTGGATTGTAATATTTTTGTGAATTTTATTATTCACGCATACATTATGTCCTTTCCAAAAAAAAAACGTATGACGCGGAAATATGATTTAATTTTAATTAATTTTAATTTTACGATTTTCTGCAGATCAAATCATTTTTTTTTGTAAATTGAGCATTTAAAACTCGTGTAGGAAATACCATAGCCTTTTTCTTTCAGACAATCTTGAATTTTTTTCAGTTTTTCATTTGATGAGCACTCTTTTCACTTAAATATGCAACTGGTGTGTCGGTATTTTCAGAAAATTCAAGAATATTCCAAATTTAACCAAAACCAATTTTTCCAACGCCATTGGTATTGTGTTGTTAATACAGCCAAAAAAAAAAATAACCAACACCATTTACAATGACACATCCACATGCATTCATATCAAACAAATGTTGATTTCAAAAGCTCATATAAATTGCACACCTGTCCCCCCCCCCCCCCTCTACCACTTCTTCCTGGCGGCTGGTAAGCGGCACCTGGATATATTCATTCACTCTCTAAATATACATCATCATCCGTTTGTATGTGTATTCAGGTTTTCTGGAAATTTTGCCTTTTTCGTTTCTTCTCGGTCGGCCACCTGGAAAAAATACGGGCAAAAAAAAATGAAATCAAAATTTTTGGCAGGTGGGGGGACGGCGGAAGAGAACGAACAATCACAAGAACTTTCCATTTCTGACTTTCTCGAGAAACAACAAAAAAAAACAGATATGATTTCCTTTTTTTTTTGCAGGTGTGCGTATTGGAATGGAATGTCAAGAGTCATTCTCATTGTGTAAATACATTCCGATTTTAGTTTTTGAAAGACGCGGGGAAATTTTATTTTTTAAATTTCTGAAATTTCATGCCAAATATGAGCATTTACATCTGAATTTGGTATTTTTTCCCAAAATTTCAATTCTTCCCATTATTTTGTGTTTTTATATTTTCGTTCTTCCAACCAAACAAAGAGAAAAGAGCACATAATCCAAAATTGTACAATTTTGAGCTTCATCCTTCTCTTCTTCTTCTTTTTCTTCGTCGTCGTCGTTCACTTTTTCTCAATTAGATGCAGCTGGCAGCGGAGTACTACGACGCACTACTATTCCGTCCGGACACCACATATGGCGCGGATAAGAAGGGGAAAAGCCTTGAGGGCGAAAAGAGAGTACGAACACGCCAGCAGTTGCGCCAGAATTGAAAAATGAGGAGTCCAAAGGGGTAGGATGAAGTGGTCCCTTGCTATTCGAAATTTCACAAACCGAAAAATGGGGGCTAGGAAAATTTGTAATTTGTTAATGGATGATTGGATGGAGATGGCAAAAGTTTTGAGTAATTCGGTGGAAAATTATGGAACAAGAAATTGGGGGTCTAAATTCACTGGAATTTTACGGTGTCAGTAAACTGAAAACAATAGAAGTTGTCAACATGAAAAATGTAAATAAATATCAGAAAATTGAAAAAAACCAGGTTTCTCAGCGTCAAAAGCATGAATTTTCATAGAATCGATTGGAATATGGAAAAAAGAATCGATTGGAATATGGAAACAGCTGTAAATCTAGTTTTTCAGATGAAGTCTCCTGACAAAATGGGACCATAAGAGTTTTTAAAGGAACTCGTGAGAAGAAAAGATAAAGTTTCTGAAAATATAGTTTTAAAAAAATTATTGATCCTAGAAACAAAAACAAAATTAACAGTCAGAAACTTGAATTTTCAGTTATAAAGCTCAAAGAAATTGGGAGAGCGATATTTAAAGACAGCTGTTTAGTTAATTTGACCCTAACTGATCTTAATTTCAAAAATTAGAGCGTTAAACGATATTTTTGGTTACTTTATAAAATTTAGAAATAATTTCAGAATTATCAAGCAAAAATAGTCGTTCGGCCTTTATTTCACATCCTGGATTTTACAACCAAAAACTTGGAATTTCAGATTTTCTTATTTATTACCAAAACGTCTTTGAAATTTCCTAAATTTTTTCAGAAAACTGAATTTCCACTCCTGCATTTTATTTTACTGTTTATTAAGAAGGAACACAAAGTCCTAATTTTTTGAAAATTCTGAAATTAAAATATTTAAACTCTGAATTAGTCACGTTCAAGTATTTCGAGTCCTTTGGATTATTTCGAATTTCTTCATCAGAACTCCTCGTTTTTATTTATCACAAATATCACAAATTTTATTTATCATAAACCTTTTATCGATTTTTTTTGTTTTTAAATTAAGCTTCAGATGGTAAAATGTTGTTACATTCAAATAATTGTGTTTCGCGCCAATTCTAGCGCATTCAAATTTTGATTTTTTCAACTTTGGACGGCTGCTAAGTGTATTTATCGGTATATTTTCGCATAAATTGGCATTTTACTAATGAGAGAAATCACTAATTTTTGAAACTAAGATCAGGTAGGATCAAATTAACTGATCCACTGTGTTTAACAAAAATTTCCTTAAAATTATCATTAATCACTAAATATTGATCAAAACTTCCTGAAATATTTACGAACTTTTTTTGTCTTTCGGGAGATCCCCGATCTTGTTCAATACTATTTATTATCAGTGAATTTTGTATTTATATCATAACGAATTGTTTTTTTTTCAGTTTTAGAGCTCAGTTTTTCCACAGAAACTTTATTTTTGTTTTCCAGCACTCTTATTAATTCATTTTCTGTTATTTATAAGAAATTTGCAGCAAAAAAGATTCTGAGAAATATGGGGCACACACCTGTTTGCTTGCTTGATTTTTTGTTCTATTATTTCCCCCCAAAACTACATAATTTCAACCTTTCATTCATTTTCCTCCCACAAAATCCGATGGACACCTGTTTGGAATAGAAAAATTCACAGAATTACATATTCTACGCAAAAACATGTGTGTATTTGTGCTGCCAAAGAATTTTTGCCAACAACTGCTCGTTACGCAATCTACAAATACGAATTTCATTTGCAGGTGTAAGGGGTTTTGGATGTATAAGGAGACTATCGTTTTTCTGGAAATGATGATCCAGGGAGAGGGGATCTCTCATCAAAAGAGCATCTGTATGTCATATGAGGGAGAGCTCTTTTGAGCAATTGTTGCAGGTGTGCACCAGACGGTGTTGTGTTGTGTTTTTCAGCTGTGCCAGACAGCCGGTGATGTTGGCGGCAAAGAAAAGAAAAGAAAATGAAGGAAAATGCTCAAAAAGAAGATATTAGTCGCCTTTTTGGCCGGATGGGGAGTGTTATGTGTTCCAATAAAGGTGTCTGGTACGAGACTAATTTCGAGAAAACAACAAACGACGCATCCTCTTTTTCTTTCATGTTTTTAAGGAGGTGTTTATGGAAAGTAATCAAACATTTTTAAGAAGAGGAATGTGGGTCGGAAAGCAATAATAAGTTTTCAAAGGGGTTTTAGAATGATTTTTGGGGGGGGGGGGTTATTTTCAGAGATTTTAACAGAAATGCCGATAATTTTGAAAAAAATTATAATTATTTTTAAAAATATTTGTAATACGAGGCGATTTATGAGAATTAGTAAACAAATTCATGATTATCTGAAAAAACATTATAAATTGAATTTGAAAACTTGCTTAAAGACAAGGTGTCAAATGCTTAAAGGCAAGGTGTCAGTTAATATTAGAGTTTAAGTTTCGATTGTGAGAAATCGAGAATTTGCAATAATGAAGAAAAATAGTTTTCGGCACTCATAAAATTTTGCCAGTTAACTAATAATATTTTTTTTAAAACCAGTCAATATTATTATAAATATTCCCAAGATCTCAATTTCAAGATTTTATCTCAAAGATACCTTGGGTATCATCATTAAAATTCTACAATTCAACAGTTGTTGATTACTAGATATAGCGGCGATCTTTTTCATGAATTCATTCAGCGCGTGTCCAAAAACACCCATGACAAAAAAGGTGTCAATCATTGTGCCTTTTCAACTCGGAAACGGATTCACCTTTCCCAACAACACCCATTTGAGATCACAATCTATGCGGCATGATCATCATTCCCATATGTTGACAGAAAACAAAAAGAAAAGATAAACATCAATACTCAGCAAATAATGATCCGCAAAAAAGCAATGCCTGCTGCTGGAATCGAACCAGCGTCGCCACGGCCACAACGTGGAGTACTAACCACTATACTAAGCAGGCCGAAAGCTAGGGCGGCGAATGTCGCTTAAGTAGTAGGAGATGTCTCGCCGCCTGGCGCTCGCTCCTCACTTTGTAAACAGATACTTGTTATTTAGCATTATGAGAAAATGTCGGGTTTCCCAAGCGCGCCGCGCCGAAAAGGACATGGGAAAATCGAGAAATGTTTCGGGCCACACAGGTGTCGCACCTGTACCCCAGGTTGTTGTTTTCTCATGGCTATCATCTGCAAACAGCTGCTTGTGAATTAGAAAATCCGTGTTTGAATTTCATTTTGTATTTTTTGAACAAAGAAGTGGGATTTAAAAGTATTATAACACAATAATAAATCTAGTGACGGAATTTATAATTATTATACAACCTACTCAGTGATTATGCAAATTTCTTGACTATTCAGAGTGTCAAGGTGCTTCCATGAATAGTAATAAGTAAAGTCTCTCGATGAGTCACACTATTTCTCAAGTGACCGTTTACATAATTACATGGTTCAAAGATGAGAAAGAATTCAAAAAGTCTTGGGATTTTTGAATAAACTACTACTGTATCATGTTTTTTCTCGTCATTTCTGAAAAAATATATGCATACCATATGGGATTTTTCGGATTGGCGGAACCCGGCCTGGTTGCCAGATGTGCCATAGTGGAATATAGGATTCAGATGGCCCACACATGCAGATGGGTACCTTCTGGCCTTTGGCTCAGCAGTTGCTCATGATGATTATGCTTTCGGGCTCTGGGTGCTGGTTGTTTGAAATCAATTTGGTTCTTTTTGACACCTGCAACAAGCGGAGTGACGAAGAGAAAATTGAGAGTATTTGAAGAATATAATGGGATTAAGCTGTTGGATCGGAGGGTTTCCGGAAATTTTCAGAAGAAGAAGAATGTTTAAGTAATACGCGGGATCTCCCGGAATTTGGAAATTCAAATTGAACAAGGGAAGTTCCCGCAAAGTCCCCTATAATTGGTTAAAGGCAGCTTTAACACGACCCAAATTCAAGTGAAAAATCAAAATTGGAAAGGGAGACTGATTTGTAGCCATTGAGTTTATCTAAAGGTTTAGTAAATAATTTTTTGAAATTTTGATAGTCAAAAATATTTTTTTTCGAGAATTTTTAACGAATATGCGGTATCATCGTAAACTTAAAGGCAGTGTGTCGGAAATTAAAATAAAATTCAAAAATACAGAGTTTGAATGAAAATTCACATTAAAAACTCGAACAATTGCTATCGATAGCGAAAAAATAAGTGGCATCCTGTCTTTAAATTTGGTATGAGCCCTTTTGAATTTCTGAAATTGAATTTTTTTGCAGTAAATCGCAATTTCAGACTCAATTAAAGAAAACTGAAATTATTATCCCCCACCAAACGTGTTCTCGTATTTACAAACTCCCCATTTCACCTCTACGCAATTTCGTCGCTCCTCACTCATCCTCAGACAATGGGGGAACTAGTTATTGGGTGAGTTCTCGACTAGTTTTTCGGTCAGTCTCGACTAGTCGCTCGACTCTGGCAGGGCTAGTCGGAACTCCCGACAGGCTAGTCGAAACTCCCGAGGAACTAGTCAAAACTCTCGAGAGGCTAGTCGAAAATTGGTCGGCGGCAAATAAATTTTTCGCTGCCGCCACGGGACAGCATAGAAATTTCACGTGGCGGCGGCGTAGTGTGGGTGGTGTTAAGCGATGGCAGCGAGAAACCCTTCCTGGAACCGAACCTGCGACGACTTGACCTCCTGCTTGCTTGACGAGACGTTGAACCATTTGACTATACCTGAACATGTGGTGGAAGGGGGAAAGTGCGTTGATATGTGCGCTAGCGCCAGAGTTAGGAGGAGTACATGTAGGAGAACTTGGATAATCATTACTATTGTTCTAGGAAAAGGATATGGCTCAAATTTCGAGAACTGATAGATTGAAACATGATTGCTAATAATAGTAATTTTAAAATGATTTTCATTTTTTGCAAGGTGAAAAATCATTTGTCTCTGATCAGTGTGTAAATCACTCAATCCAAAACTGAAATTTGATAGTCGCAAATAAGATAACTTTAATATTTGCGATTAAAAAATATATAGTACTTGAGCATATTAAAAATCAGAAGGGAGAGTGACTAAATTGTTTCTGGCTTTTTAAATGAAGCATAGCTCATTTGAAAGATAATTTTACGCTGATAAAGGAACTGCTTTCAAAAAGTGCTAAGAACTCCGAGAATTAATTTTCGAGCTCAAAATCGGAAAAATATAGAAAAATGAACTTTGAAAAGCTGTAAGTTGTCTCAAACTCAATATCGCTTGGTAAATCTTTTGAAATAAATCATTCTTTCTTGATGCGCCAAATTTCAGTGAATTTGGTTTTTAAATTTTAAACGTAACTTCTAGGTTTACAAAAAGGGCATTTTCAAAAAATGTTAACCTTATTTGCTCAAATTTGGCACATAGACTAAAACTGGTTTCCATATTATAGTTTTATTTTAAAGTTTTGAGTAAGGTACAGCTCAATACAGTTCGAGTGTTTTCTTAAGCTTCTACAGGGTGTTAAATAAATACAGCAGGAAGAATATCGAAGATCCTGTGGTACAACGAAAAATTATTTTTCTTATGAGAATTTCATTAATTTCAAAGTTTAATGTGATTAGGGTGTTTTTTAGATAAATGGTGAAGGAAAAACCAGACCCAACCTCAAGATCGCGTGCTCGCCGCTCGCGAGTTTATGCGAGTTCATATTGGCAGGGTCACATCTTTTAGTTCTGATCCAAAAACTAATCAGAAACGTTTTAATTATATTTTTAAAACTTTTTGGAGCTTATGAACATGCAGTAATAATTTTCAGGGAACTTTGATCTTCCTTCAATACATGATTTTGGACCTCGTATGAAAAACTATCAGATTCACTTTTTTGTTGGAAAAACAGTCAAATAGAAAATAATCTAGAATCGTTATATTTATTTTATCGTTCTCCCTTAACTACATTTCATACTGAAAAATTAGGATTCTAGATTAAGATTAGCTCATTTTATGCAAAAAATTTTAATTTTTGATGGAACCAAAATTTACAAAAGAAAAAGTAGATCCCCAAAACTGTGCCCGTGAAAGAATTGTTTCTCATTTTACAAACTTTTAAGTTTAATATATGTTTGAAGTGAGAATCGAACTTTCATTCGACCAATTTTCAGCTTTTAATGAAAATTGGGTGGTCAATAACGCTGAAAAATGTAAACTCAAACCCGCGAGCAAAGAAAGCTTGAACTCCGTTACAATACGTGACTCCGATTCAAACACAAATTCAAGGAGTAGAAAACTTCTCAATAAATTGTATACAAATATATTTGTATTAAATTTATTCGGAGTTTCAAAGAGTTTCGTCTCATAGTTTTAAAAATATCTGTGTCTGAAGCTGCTGCAGTATTTATTGAACACCATGTACAGAAGCGGTCAAAAAGAAATACACCTTCAGTATTTCTGTCATAGCTCAGCCCATAGTTGGAATTTTTTAATGAAATTTGGATATGATATGCAGTACATGATTGGAATCCAAATTCTAAAATACCATACAAGTTTTGCATACCAGAGCACAGTTTTGACATTTTTTGCGATTTTTCTGGTTTTCAGACAGGGACAGTAACAAATGTTTTTCGAAGTTATGATAGAGTTTTCATGTAAAACCATATTTTTTAGCTTTATTAAAGGTCTGACTGTATTTTAAGTAAATAAATGCAAAGACAGTATTCAGAAAAACTTTATCGATGAAAGTTTGAGAGTGAGTCGGTGACAGCGGTTGATCATAGTCCAATAGTAATAAAATTTTGTAAAAACTCCGACACATGTTTCTTTTTTACCGCTACTGAAATTTCATCAAATCCGTAAGCGAACGTTATAAGCTATAACTTTTCCCATTCTCAATATTGTTGCGGCAAATTTTCGGAAATCTATACTGGTTCTATTCTCAATCAAAGTATAAAATTTCAGTTTCTTTCATTAAGATTTTTGAAGAACAAATTAGAAGGGGGAGTGTCTGAATCTTTTCTCTCAAACTTAATATCGCTGGGTAAAACTTTTAGGTATTCACAAATAAACCATTCCTTCTTGATGTGCCAAATCTCAGCGAATTGGTTTAAAAATGTTAAACTTAACTTTAGGCTTAAAAAACTGCATTTTCAAGACACTTCCCTTTTGAATCCAAAAATCGTTGTCTCGATGTTTGGCCTGTCGAACAAAAACTAAAAAATACAGTTTTACATGAAAACTGTATCATAACTTCGAAAAACTTTTGTAACTATCACTGTCTGAAAACCCGAAAATCACAAAAAATATCAAAACTGTCCTCTGGTATGCAAAATTTGTATGGTATTAAAGAATTTAGATTCCAGTCATGCACTGCATATCACTTCCAAATTTCATTAAAAAATTTCAACTATGCGCCTAGCTATGACAGAAATACTGAAGGTATATTTCTTTTTGACCGCTACTAGACAGGGGGTTCAATAAACACTGCAGGACGCTTCAGACACAGACATTTTTAAAACTATGAGACGAAACTTTTTGAAACTCCGAATAAATTTAATACAATTATATTTGTATGCTATTTATTGAGAATTTTCCTGCTCCTTGCATTTGTGTTTGAATCGGAGTCACGTATTGTAACGGAGCTCCCTCTTTGCTCGCTTTGTCAATTTTGGATCCATCAAAGTGAAATGTTCTTCTTAAAATGAGCTAATCTAAATCTAGAACCTTTATTTTTCAGTATGGAATGTAGCTAAGGGAAAACGATAAAATAAATAAAACAATTCTAGATAATTTTCTATTTTGACTGTTTTTCCAACAAAAAAGTGTGAGTCTGATAGTTTTTCATAAGATGTCTAAAATCAGGCAGTGAAGGATGATCAAAGTTCGTTCCCTAAAAATTATTACTGCACGCTCATAAGTGTGCACATTAAGCACCTAAAAGTTACAGTTTCTTAGCCCCCAGGACGAGCTATTTCTAATGAGCTTTTTTTTTCTAAGGGTGACAGTCTAGAATGCGTGAAATTTTATTTAGAGACCATGTCTCAGTTTTTAAACAATTAAACAGCGGTGTCCCAGACCGAATATCAGAGGTAAAGTCCTGCAACTTTACAGATAAGTGACACACATCAGTGAACACAACAACATGTAACCCCAATATATGCCCCTGTGTTACGCGGTTGCACCCGACCTTTGCTGGAAAATTGGGCTGATCATAACTCAGTCCAAAATGAGAACTATAACGTAGCTTGTATAATTTTGGATGGCTCATAGCTAACATTTTGGATGGCTCATAGCTAGTAGTTGATATACTGATACTTTGTAGATGATACTTTGTAGTTGATATAAAATTTCAAAACACAAAACTTAAATACGAAAATTTGAAGATATAGGAAATGGGTTTCAGTTTTTCAATGTTTTTGGTCTAAAACCATATCAACCCGAAACATTTTATTTTAAATTCTGAAAGAGGAAGAAATGTTGTACTAGAATCAAAACTAAACTCGAAAAATGTGGGACCCATTGTATCGAAAATAGACTTTAAATTTCAAAGAATTTTCTTGCAGAAAGGATTGTTTAAGCTTGAATCTAGACCCTTAAAAATAGTTTATGTGCTTAAAAAGTAAAAAATGCGTCTCAATTATGCATAATTAACATTTTCCAAAAGTTTTTTGGTAAAAATCGGAAAAAAAATTTTGACGATTATTTCATAAATTTTCACCAAAAAACTTTTGGAATATGCTAATTCTGCATAATTGAAACATATGATTATCTTTTCTAGCTCCGAAACTGTTCTTAAAGGTCTAAATTCAGGCTTAAAAACCATTTATGAAAGAAAATCAAAATTTGACGTATTTCGTCTGTTTTCAGCACAATCGGTCTCTTCATTTTTCGAGTTTATTTATGATTCTAGTACAGAATTTCATCTTCTTCAGAAAATAACGTCACATTTCTTGGGTTGATATGGTTTTCCACTAGAAAATTTTGAAAAACTGGAACCGATTTTCTTTTCTTCAAATTTTCGTTTTTAACATTTGTTCTTTGAATTTTTATATCAACTACAAAGTTATAGATCATGTTAAGAGCTATCCAAAAATATGAAAATTACGTTATAGTTCTCATTTTAAGCTGAGTTATGCTGTGTCAAAGTTTTCAGCTAAAAGCGGGTGCATCCGCGCAATGTGGGGACACATATTGCGGTTGGTTAGCTACTGTTATGTTCATTGATGTGGGTGTTACTTATCTGTAAAGTTGCAGGACTTTTCGTCTGATATTCGGTCTGGAACACCGCTGTTTAATACGCCTCAGACATCGTCTCTAAATAAAATATCATTTCTAGACCGTTATCCTTATAAAGATTGATAAAATTCTGACAAGGGGAAGGGTGCAACTCTGTCTTAGAGTTTTTCACCAGAGCTCATTCAGATCTATCCAAAATCTTGAACGATTGTCATAAACCCGACGAAAACAATAAGCTGAGGCCTTACATTCTTACCAAAATTCTAAATATCCTTTGGTTTTTTTGAAACAATTTACTACTTCAGTATTGTAACCGTGAACACATCAGGAAATTTTTGACAATATGGCTTTCAGTCAATTTAGGTGAAAAAAACCTTTTACCCGAGATGTTATATCAAAACCATAATTTTTTAAGTTATTATTGCGAACAAGGCATCAAAGATGAAAATTTTATGAAAATTTGAAAATTTGAAAATTTGAAAAAATGAAAATTTGAAAAAATGTTTATGAAAATTTGAAAATTAAAAAATTTTGAAAAAACTCGAGAACAAATTCAAAATTTCACTCATAGTTCATGATTTTTCAGAAAAGACATATTTTCAACCATTTTCAATACTTTTCGCACTTTGACAAAATTAAATTTTGATTCGACTAGTTCTTGGTCAGTTACGACTAGTTTTTGGGTGAGTTCGAGCAGTTTCGACTAGCCTGTCGGGAGTAACTGACCGACAGGCTAGTCGAACGCGCCCGAACTCACCCAATAACTAGTTCCCCCATTGTCTGAGTCGGTCCTGTGGTGTAGTGGTTATCACGTCTGCTTCACACGCAGAAGGTCGCCGGTTCGAACCCGGCCAGGACCTACCTTTTGCTTTTTTTCTTTTTCTTTTCGAAAACAAATAGATCTATTTTACTTGTTAACTTTATTTACATTTCGCGGGCTCTCCGACTAATTATAGGGCTCGTTTCAAGGATCACATCTATCACAGCAGGAATGTTTTATGGTCATATTGTGTAACTAACATGATGGTTTGTTTATATTGGAATGAAATCAGCAGGGTATGTATGTTGTGCATTTTATATGGATATTATTTCAAGAAAATAAGGAAGGGACCAATTGTCAAAGTTGAGAATAAATGAGATATTATCTCAAAACGGAAACGATTCATAAACAATCAAAATATGCGAGACATCTGTTGCTTTTCCGCCATTTTAGGGTGGTCCTTTGACGGAGGATGAAGCTTCAACTTTTCCTTCTCAATTTTATTCAGATTTATGTATAAATTTTAAATGAATTATTCATAATTCCAGGAGAAGCTGAAAATTATTCTTACTCCTTACTATTTTGTATTCATTTCATCCCCGCCAACCCCATAGACTTGTCACTTTGAATTATCAAAGCTCTCGCTTATTTTTTGCTTTTTGTTAGGTTTTTGCCATTTGAAAAATACTCCTGGGAAAAGATCCTTGGATTACGGTAGCTACTAGTCCTTAACAAAATTCATTTTGTCCAATAGAAATTTTTTTCATTTTTATTTTTGTAGAAACAATTTCACGAACAAATTTCCTGGAATTTTTCGAGAATATTGGGATGGAAAAGGTAAACAATTTCAGCGTTTTTGCTTCATGGTTTGATTTTTATTTTATTTCAGTGCTCGAACTCTTCAATGTATTCCGAACCAGGTGTAAGACTTTCAATTAATCTTCGAGAGCGGTAATTCTTTAAAAATTTTAATAGATTTAAAGTCAATTAAAATAATCTATTTTGAAAAAAAAAACAAAATTTGAAATTTAAATAAAAAATACGTTATACCTTGTCTTTAAATTTTTTATATCTTTTTGTAGTTTGTTTACAAAGAAATTAAATTTTATTTGATCGAGAAAAATTTTTTGATACAAATTTTAAAAATAAAACATGATTTTTAAAAATCCGGTATTAATAAAGGATTTTTTAAAATCACAAGTTCCCCTGAAAGCAGGATTTTCAAATGCAAAAGTTAGTGACACCCTGTCTTTATCGTGATTTCAAAATTTGTTGAAAAAAGTAAAATTTCTTATATTTTTGATAAAAAAAAAAGAATAAAAGGATTTGCATCATCAATTGCAATTTAAAAAAAATAGGAATTTGTACTGATTACGTTCAAATATCGCTTTCCCGATTTTCTGCGAATTTTGATGGAATTGTAATTTTTTAGATGCTTAGACATCTCATAATATGATTATTTTCAAATAACTCAACTTTATTAATAAATCAGATGCCGAATGCACGACTTGAACGAAGCTCTTGACGATCTTCGTGCTGTTATTCCTTATGCCCATGGTGGTTCCGTACGAAAACTTTCGAAAATTGCAACCCTTCTTTTGGCCAAAAATCATATCATTATGCAGGTTTTACTTTTAAAATTTTCAAAGATATTCTCTGAACATATATTTCAGGCTAAAGCAATCGAAGAATTGAGTGTGGTTGTTGCTCAATTGAAGAAGAATGCGTCGGAGGATCAACATCGAACAGAAACCAAGAATGATGAGAACTTCAGTTAAATTTCTGTTGAACTTTCGATAAAGAGTTTGTTGTCGTAGAAATGACAAAATTCGATGACTGATGTGTGAAACCAAAACAAGATAAAAGAGTAGTGGTATCACAAAAGGGAACAATCAGTTTTTGATAAGATAGTGTTAATTAACAGTGAGAAGAGAACAAGAAAAAGATAGTTTAAGGAAAGTTTGTTGATTTCGTTGAACGTTAAAAGTGATGTCTAGACCAGAGAGTTTAACGGTCAAAACTTTGTTATAGAAAGTCACGTACGCAATCTGTATGATGAACTACGAATTTCTATTGTAAAGCCAACAATTATTTTGTTATCTCAAAGCTTTTTGAAAGCTTCGAATCACCAAAAAATTTTAAAATTGTGATTTTGCATCAAGTTTTACCTCCTTCGAAAACCCCCAGACTGTTCAATGTTCAGTTTTCGAAACTATGAATTGCATTGAATTATTGACAAAGTCAAAATACCATTTTCATGGTTTCAAGCATCAAAATCTCAAGATTTCAACGTTTCAAATGCCTCATTTGCCTCATTGCCTCATTCTTTTTCAGAACGCAAATGACATATTATTATTTGAAATAAAATGCTTGCGGAACTTTATCTTTAAAGGAGGGGTTTACGGAGATGATAAATGTACTTTAAATGAAAATAGACTTTATTCTCATTCCAAATCTGTTTTTAACATTTTCTAAAACCATCTAGAAGCCGAGAAAATACGCCTCAAAACAATGGCCTAGAAAAAGGGCCCACCGGCGAAAACTAGTCCGCAGGCATGAAAAATCCAAAAAAATATATAAAACGTAAATTTGAAAGAAAAATATTAAAAAAGGACTAATATAATTATTCAGCATAAGTATTTATTAACAAAACACGAAAAAAGTTCGGCCAGGTGTCTACTTTTTCTAGGCCATTGTTTTGAAGCTCATTTTCTCGGCTTCTAGGCAGTTTTAGAAAATTTTAAAAACAGATTTGGAAAGAGAATGAAGTCTATTTTCATCCCGTACGCATTAATTAGCTCCGTAAAGCCCTCCTTTAAGTGTTGACCGAGAACATAAGGCTTTCGATTTCACTATTTAAATAATATGCTTGAAATTAGATGGAATAGGAGATCCCATGATTTTAATTTCTCGGCATAAATTATCAAAATTCAGACATAAAATCCCACTTGTTACCACTATTCGTTTAAGTGGAACCCTGTCTTTAAGAACGATCAGAGCTCAGGGTCAGAAAACGTATACAGTTCTATGAAATAAAAGTTGTTTGTGCGTATCTTCTCTGCCATTTCGACGAAATTCATTATCGGGACCGCTCTAATAAATACTAATCCGTAGTTAATTGAATTAGACTATAAACATGTAGCGACTATCAAGAAACATTCCCATTTTTTGTGTAATAAAACCCTCCCCAAAAAAATCATCCAACAAACACAGTCAATTGATAAGGAGCAACACAAAAAAAAGGAATCTCTCGCCATATATTGTTCACTTTGTTATCGTAACCTTTCTTTGCCATTCGTCTTATCAGTTAATCAATTGATCAATGTTCAAAAAGTTACAGAAAGAAATAGAGAATAAAGAAAAGAAAACAGCAAAAATTGATCGTCGACCAAAAACGCTGAGAATTGTTGTTTGGGAAGCGTGGTTGTTACATTTTTGAGTTAATTGCGTTCAAGACCAAAACAGGAATCGACTAATATGATAATAATGATTTTTGTTCCATTTGATTAGAAGAATCGAAGATTGACAACGCTCATTTCTAAATGAAAGACATTTCTATGTACTGGGAAAATTTTAAAATTTCAGAATATCAAATAACAAAACAAACAAAGCAGAAAGGATACATTTCCGAGTGTCTGGAAAAAAACTGAAAATCATTTATTTTTAGAAAACCTCAAAGACCCTTTTTAAAGGAAGGTTTTACGAAGATAATGAATGCGTCTGGGATGAAAATAGACTTCATTCTCATTCCAAATCTGTTTTTAAAATTTTCTAAAACCACCTAGAAGCCGAGGAAATGAGCTTCAAAACAATGGCCTAGAAAAAATGACCACCGACGAAAACTAGTCCGCAGGCATGAAAAATCCAAAAAACCATATTTTAAAATGAAATAAACATAAAAAAAGGACTAATATAAGTATTCTTCATAACTATTTATTAACGAAACACGAAAAAAGCTCATAGGAAAAAGTTCGGTCAGGTGGACACATTTTCTAGGCCATTGTTTTGAAGCTCATTTTCTCGGCTTCTAGGTGGTTTTAGAAAATTTTACAAACAGATTTGGAATGAGAATGAAGTCTATTTTCATTTACGGTACATTTATTATCTCCATAAAGCTTTAACCAAAAAGTTTTCAGAATTTTTAAGAAAAAAATTTAAACCGATAGAAATTTAAAAAATAATTGAAAATATATAATATGGACAATGGCCTAAGAAATTCAATCTGGGTTTCTATGCCATATAAGAAAAAATTACCGAAAGATGGCCTAGAAAACAGAACTGGATTTCTTTGGAAATGTCTTCGATTTTTCATAAGGAAAATCCAGTTCAGGGAAAACGCAAAAATGGCCTAGAAACCCCGATTGCGTTTCTTCGGCCAATTCGATTTTTAAAGTTTTATTTGAATTTTTTGCTGTTAAAATTTTTTTTTTACTTAAAAATTTATTTTTGGTACGATTTGATAGATAAGAATTTTCTTATTCATCTGAAAATTTCTGAGCTCTCCGGTGAACCCCGATGTTTTCATAGTCTCTCGATTTATTTTTGTTCATCTCCGGAATCACCCGAAACCGATCTAATTATAGGCGGCGGCTAGAACATATATAATTTCCGTTGTGTCTAAATTTATTTTTCAACTGGAGCTCACTGTTTTTTTGTTCTCGACAAGAAAAAATAAACAAACACAGCTTTTCCTTTCACTTCTCATCTTTTGGCTTGTGGGAAAAAAGTTCTTTTGTCAACTTGTTTATTTTTCGACTTTTTTTGTGTGGTCGTTCATCGTCTCACCACATATATTGCTCGCACGTAACCCCTCATAAAAACATGAAAAAATATTGTTTTCGACACTATTTTTGTCTGATAAATTTCATAAATTTTATGGGCAGGAAATATAATATGTGTCTTTGTTGTTGTTGACTGAAATTTTTGAAAAAAATGCATTTAAAAAATTGAATGTGCCCACCATATGGTGATATTTATTTGTCTTTGTTTAAAACTCGTGTTATTGATGTTTTGTTGTTTTTGCTGTTTTGGACGACGTTTTTTGAATGTTTTGGTAGCATTTTTCTATAAATTTCGCTTTCTATATTTGGAAACGTACACGACGAATTCAGCCGAGCAAGATTTTTTGTTTCGAAAAATGGTTTTAAAATAATTCCGAGCTATTAAAAAAATCAATTTGTTTATGTCCAATTGTTACAAAATTTTGCTCAAACTTTGAACTTTCTTAGTTTTTAAAAAATGCAATTTATTCTTATCAAAATTTATCGAAGCACGTGGGGAAGTTTGATGTGATTGAAACGTATTAAAAATTGATTTTAAAACATCAAAATATTTTAAATAAATGAAAAAGAGCACAAACTTTGATGCTTACAACGACATATCTCAATTTGGGCTCTATTTTCAGTTTTGCTTAGTTTTCTTTACTTGCTAAGCTTTCAAGGAAAGACGTTCTAAGAAGAGCAGTTTAAAAAAATGAAAATTAGATTTTTCAATGAGTTGATGAGCAAAAAATTCAAATTAGTTCTTCTCAAAGTTTGAAAATTCGGCCATTGAAGAAATCGGCGCAAACATGATTTCTATTTCCAAAGTTATTTAATTTGAAATTTCCAATATCAGGATTTTTTATTTTTTATTTACTATTTAAATAAATTACCGTTTTTTTTTGGTAAATTTGAAGGGATTGCACAAATCTGAATTTGAATACGAAATTTCAGAAAAAGGGCTGCTGAAAAGATTCTTAAGCAAAAAATTAAAACAAATTTTAACTATTGGAAAACTGGGTTTAGTTTCAAAATTAAAGAAGTTCTTCTGCCCATCTTTGATGAATTTGATACTCAGAAACTTTTGATCTGACACTTTTTATTCTTAAAAGGGTATGCTCCAACCTTCACAATCCTTAAAGGAGGACTGTATGCAAATTTCGATTCAGAATTCAATTTTATACACCTAGTGAAAAAATTTGCAAAAAAGTAGAACAGGGCACCCGGAATCGAACTTGGCTGCTACTTTGTTGGAAACTTTTACGTTTATGCGACCAAAGTTCGATTCCGGGTGCCCTTTTCTACTTTTTTGCTAATTTTTTCACTAGGTATAAAAAATTGAATTTCAGATCGGTTTAGCAACATTTATAACCTACGCATAACCCCCTCATTTAAAGAAAACATGCCCCTTGTTAGTTCGTGAAATTCGTCAAAGCTCCAACATGAAACAGTTTATTCTAGTAGAATGTTATCTTTTCTGACGTGTTCGAAATCGATGAAACCGTCGTCCTATCTCCATCTTCAACAAAAAATTTTATAGCCAATTTTGACACTTTTCATCTACCCAAAAAGAAAGAAAAGGTGGGCGGAACCAAAGATAAAAACAGTCTTTCATCGATGCCCTTAAAAGGCATCTTAACCACCGATTCAAAACACACATTCTTCTACATTTTCGTCCCCCCCAAGTCCACGTGCTTTTTGGACTATAATCATCTTCCTATCTTAATATATTTATAAAACAATTTCAGTATCTTCTGTGGCGTAATCCAAAACTCGTGTGTACGTAAGTAATACCATCTTATCAATATATTCTTTGATAAGATTAGGTTATCTAAATAATTCTAGATTTTTGTTCGATTCTTTTTCTCAGAAAAAATGATGAACTTTGTTTTAAATTGAGGATTGATAGAGAACACGTGAACCAAGCATGTGATCAATTTGTTACACATGGATGGTCCGACTTTCTTCTTTAAAAATTGGCCCATTTTGTTGCGAAAAAAACAGAAAAAAGATCAGAAATTTCGAGGTCAATATAATAGGTCGGAGATTTTTGGGAGTTCATTGAAAAAGAGTCTAGGGACTCGCCTCAAAAACCAAATAATTTTTTAACGAAAAATCAATAATTTTGAAAGATTTTTTTAGAACGGATTTGGTGCAAAAAATATCAGAAATTTTTTGAAGTATAATATTTTTTTAGAAATTTTTTATTACATTTTTTTAATGGTAAAAAGTTCAAAAAAAAATTAAGATCGTGCATTTTGAAAAAAAACCCTGAGCTGAGTGAGTTTTTAAATTTTAAGAACAATTTTTTAGAACTGATTTCGGTTGAAAGACTGTAGTTTTACAGCCAAAAAATGATTTCATCCGAATTGTCAAAAACGTTCTTCCTTTTCAAAATCCGCCAACAATTTGGCCATATCCAAGTTAAAGACAACGTTCAACTTTTTTTAAACTTTATGGTTTTCACTTTTTGAAAAACGTCCGTGAAAATTGTTCTGCCAATCAAATTCAGTAAAAATTAATCCTTAAATTTTATTAAATGTTATATGCGATTTTTAATTGTCACACACGGTTTGCTAAAGTGAACCGACTATAACTAAGAAAATTCAGTACGACAATTAATAATTGAACGCAGAAAAGCGGGCGTTTTTATGGCGTTTTGCAATCGTGCGGTACGGTTTCACAAAACGCGTTATATTCAGCTATTCAGGAACGCAATTTTTGTAATTCGGCGTGAAAAAATTAGATTAAGCCATTCTTTATATATTTAACGTAAAAACTTCATTTTTTCATGAGTTGCAGGCGTTTGTAAAAAATTCGAATTTTTGCGTGTGTGCAATTTGTCGTAACGGTGTACACACACAAAGCGTTGTTCGTGATGACAATTTCGGTTCACTTTATCCCACCGTGTCACAATATCTTTAAGCTCAGTATAAATCTCTAAACTATCAGTACTTTGATTCATACTAGATCCGATGTTACTGAACAAGAAACAATGGTTTATAGTTCTCGTGGACAAATAACATGACATCACTCAACCTTGGACTCTTTGGATTCATTATCTGTGTTCTTTATAGTCCTACGTGCCAAACCAGAAAAATATTAATCAATTGAATATTTGATTTTTAAAATTCGACCAATGACGCCTGTTTTTCATCTTCAATCTCTTGTCTTCTACACATCTGATCAGCTTCACACTTGTTTTCTCTAACATCTCAAAACAATATTTGATATCATTGATTATTTCAATTCCAGTTCTCGTTTTGAATTGTTTTCGTTTTTAACTGATATTTTTGGGAAACGGCACGTGAATGATTAAATAAGAATCCGGTAAAACTAGAGAATTTCAAAACCCCCGACATTTTCACCAATTTAAAAAATGAGAAAACTTTCACAATTTCCAGAAGCGTGTTTTTGACATAATTGTTTGTGAATGTCGTAAAATGAAGAAATTCTTGTGATTTTCAGAAATTAAAAAACTTCGACGTTTTTTTTACAAAGTTCGAAAGTTTAGAACTGGAGCTCAAAAAATTCTAAAGCTTGAAAAGATGCTCCAATCAATTATTCATAAGCTAAAAATATATTTAAAAGATAGAGGAGTATTTCAAAATCGATTTTTTTATCCTCTTTCTTGGTAGATTTATTGTTTTTTATACAATTCTACATTCCAGTAACATTTTCAGACTCAAAAATTTAAAAATTCCAAACAAAAATTTTGACCTAAAATTCATCAAACTAGAAACGTTCAAAGTACAAGCAAACTCAAGACATAAACATTTCCTCAATCTTAGACGTGCAAATCTTCTTTCGCCCCTCATAAATTTCTCATTCATCAATTCATCAAAACGATCTACAATCTAATCTTCGCCATGTGATAAACTACAGAGGGGCGGGAACTTATACCCAACTTTTTTTTTCCTCAAAATCCCACCCCTTTTCTCCCAAAAAAACTATTTTCCATTCACTAACAACGCTCTCATTCCCATTCATTGGCCCAACTTGGAAATCCTTGCAAAAATGAATACAGGTATTGTGCTGTTATCTCTGCGTCGCTTGTTATCTTATCATCTCTCATCCACCTTTTGTTATCAGTTCTTATATTATTTTTATACCCTTATTATCATTTAGGCCTTGTCTTGTTCACACAAACATGCCACACTCGCAATCTCGTGCATTTTTGACCAGAAAATTTGCCATTTTTGAAATTCTTCAATACGAATTCTTTCAGGAATGGCTCAATCACTTCGCAGTCAATTTGCTACCGACAAGTCAGTTTTGCAAAAGTTTTTGCATCTTGATCAAGGAGGCAAATATCAAGCTTTGTACATCTGGATTGATGGATCTGGAGAGAACATTCGTGCCAAGACCAGAACTTTCGATTTCGAGCCAACTGACCCAGCAAGTAAGGGAGCTTCGAAATATTCGATTTTTTTTAATTTTTGAAAAATCCACATTTTGATTGACACTTTTAAAGATTAACGACATGTGTTGACCAAAAATTTATAAAATACAAATTTTCAGAGCTCCCAATCTGGAACTTCGACGGATCATCAACCGGACAAGCCGAAGGAGCCGACTCTGATGTCTACTTGAAGCCAGTGGCCATCTACCCAGACCCATTCAGGCAAGGAAAGAACAAGTTGGTTCTCTGCGAGACCTACGACAACAAGAAGGCTGCAACAGGTAATTTGGATTGTTTACTTTTCCCAAAACAATCAGGTGGAAAAACCAGTTCATTCCGATACTGATATTTTTATCGAAAAAAAAGGTGTAATTTTTAATGTGCGTTGACTGATCATTCTTTGAGATGTTCAGTTCATCATTTGCACGTGAAGCGGTGGGAAAATTGAGAGAGAGAGAGAAAAAAGTTGATCGAATGAGAGAGAGACTATGTAGTGACCACACGTTTTGTTACACTAATTCTCTTCAATTTTTTTTCGGAAAAAAAGTAGAAAGCTCTTCGGTCAATAAAGGGTTTCGAACAACGGGTGAAAATTAGCTGATAAAAGTTCACAAAACAGTCTGTCAATGGTGATTAGTGTTGTAGATAACGAACATTGATATCAGAAGATCAGTGGACTTTGGTGAAAAATTGAATATTGCTCCAAAAGAAATTTTTTCAAAAAAATTTTAAGAGTTTGAATTTCCCGCCTATACTTGGAACAATGGAGCACACTTGAACCTTCGTGTTCGATTGGCATCTATTGAATTTTTTTTAATTCGGAAAAACGGTTTAAATAATTTATATTGAAGTTGTTCATTAAATATTACCTTCCAAAAAAATTTTAAAAATTGGATTTTAGACCCCTGAAGCATAGAAAAGTAATAACGTTCTTGAATTGCATAATTAGCTTTTTTTAAAAACTTTCCATAAAAATATTTAATTTCAGCCACCAACAACCGTGAAAGATGCGCCGAACTCATGGAGAAGGTCAAGGACCAGAAGCCATGGTTCGGAATGGAACAAGAATACACACTTTTGGACATTGATGGACATCCATTCGGATGGCCAAAGAACGGATTCCCAGGACCACAAGGACCATACTACTGTGGTGTTGGAGCCAACAAGGTTTACGGAAGAGACATCGTTGAGGCTCACTACCGTGCCTGCCTTTACGCCGGAATCACCATTTCTGGAACTAACGCTGAGGTCATGCCAGGACAATGGGAGTTCCAAGTTGGTCCATGTGAAGGTATCACGATGGGAGATGAATTGTGGGTTGCTCGTTATTTGTTGCACCGTGTTGCTGAGGAATTCGGAGTTATTGCTTCATTCGATTGTAAGCCAATTAAGGGAGACTGGAATGGAGCTGGATGTCACACTAACTTCTCAACTGAGAAGATGCGTCAGCCAGGAGGAATCAAGTAAGTGTTCAGAATGAATTTAAAAAAACAAAAATTGAAATTTTTCAGCGAAATCATGTCTGCTATCAACAAGCTTTCCCTTGTCCATCCGCAACACATTGCTTACTACGATCCACATGGTGGAAAGGACAACGAGCGTCGTTTGACCGGACTTCACGAGACCGCTTCAATTAACCAATTCTCATATGGAGTCGCTTCCCGTGCCTCATCCATCCGTATCCCAAGATCAACTGATGATGACGGTTATGGATATTTCGAAGATCGTCGTCCATCATCAAACTGTGATCCATACACTGTCACTGGTGCTCTCGTGAGAACATGTTGTTCGGAAGGAGCCGATAGAAAATTGTCGATGATGTATATTCCAAGTGGAGCTCCATCTTCTTAATTTGTTATATCAATGCTTCTCCCTTTCTTTTTTAAAGTAGCCCTATTTTATATCGCCCCCCAAAACAATCATATCTTTTAACGTTATTCATTTTCCCTCCACCCTTTCCCTTTTTCAACTGTACAGATAAAATAATTGAAAGTATTGTGTTTAGTTTTTGAAAAAAGATATCGAATAACAATAGGTAAACAATCACAGGAATATGAGTCTATAAACAACTTCACATCAGTTTTTCGATAAAATGAAGACACATTTTCTGGCATTTTTAACTGTTTCTCAATTTTTTGTTATTATTTCTTGTGGACACAATGATTTTGGCAAAATTGATATAGCACGAAGTTTGATAGGGGTTTTTAAATAGAGTCGGTACAATTTTGAGGAATTCAGATCACCCATCGAGATTGATTCACAATTTGATTGGAAGCTGTAGAAAAAATGAGCACGCTTGCAAAATGGTAAGGATTTTTAATCGAAATAAGCTTTTTTAAAGAAAACGTGCCACTCATTATTGATTTTTACTCTTAAAAGTTGCGAAAATTAAAAAAGAGCATTTGTGGTGTTCACAACTGGAAAAAAGCAAAATTTTTCGGTTTTTATCATCTGGGTCTGACTTTAACGAACTAGTAATTTGAACAAAATTTCTAGAGCATCGATGCTACTGCAGATTTCGTCTTAAACATCGGTCATCTCATAACCGGGTATGATGCGCAGTATGATCACGAACTTATCGAAACTGTAAGTAGCTTTCATAATTTCAAAATTCATTGTTTTTTATAGATCGAAATTCTTGCCAAACGTTTAAATCATAGCAAAGACGCAATAGATCTCATAGAATTTGAGAAGACCTATGGAAAGAAGCTGGAGACCGTCATTCAGAAGGTTTGCTTCAATTTCGAGAAGATTTTTAATATTTAGAGTTGTTACTTTTACAGGCCGGAAGTATTCTATCAAACATTCCAGAGGTTGAAAAAATCGCGTTGGAACGATCATTTCTTCAACCACCTCCAATTTACTAACTTTTTTAAAAAGAAGACAAATAATTTATTAACTCGAAGAAGAAATCCCAAATACAGTTTCTTGTTGATTATGTAATTTTGCTTCAATTTCCTCACCATTTTCACATCGGAATGTGATCTTATTCTCTTTCAAATCAATTTTCGAGTTATAACATTTTAATAAATCTATTCCGATTATCATATCAGTTCCAATCGAACAATCAGGAATAACGGTTAGAACACAAGGAAGAGCTTTTCCACAAATAATAATATCCACTAAAAATTTTCCTAACGTCTGAAACTTTTCTAAATCTCACCATCCAATAATTTTCCAAGTGCTTGCGAATTTCCACCAACTCCTGCTGCTGTCACTTGAAACCGTTCATCAATCAAATCCATTAAATTACACCGTTGTGCAATAGTTTCAGAAATAATCGATAATTGAGCACCGGTATCTAGCAAAGGAATTATTTTGACACCATTTATGGTTACTTCCAAATGAATCATTGGTGTTTTCACAAAAAAATGAGCCAATTTATCAGTGGAAGATTTGTAGGCTCTGAAAATGAAGTAAAAAATAAAAAGCAAGAAGAAAATTGGTACCTATTCAATCTTTCCAGTTTCTTGTACTTTCTACACTTTTTGTCATAAATTATGAGTCCATACTCAAAGAACCTTTCATAAATCTTAAATTAAAGGAAAAAAATTTGAATCAAGCTTCTAACGACAATTTCTTACACCAATCGCCAAATCCAATCCATTCTCCGGCTTCCATATTTCCTCATTTCCACAATAAACTACAAAATCTTTCGAGAAATATCCAACAACGTTCTCTATCATGTTTTCCATTGTTTCATTTAGTTCCATCTTAAAATATTGTTTTTGCTAAAATTAAAATTGAACAGAAAACCTCTAAAAACCTCGGTTGAATTTCAATTTCATCACTGACAAATGAAATCGTAATTTTAACCATTTCAACAATTCACTTTTATTAAAAATCATTTTCTAAACCCCCAAAAAAACGTGTTCGTACAAAAGAAAACAAAACCCGGGTCAATTCTGCAAAGAAATGATCCAAAGAGAGAACCAGTATTCCAAAAAAAAAAACAAAAAAATGGAATTTTAACAATATTCAGCTCATCGAAATGGTGGTAAATGGACTAGTTGTCGATCGATTCGTCAATGCTCCTGGTAGACTCGTGTTGGCTGAAACTCCTCCAATCGGTGTTTTATTTCTCCTTGGTCTTCCTCCATAGAATGATCCATTCATTGATGTTCGACGTGTTCGGTCTAGACAAGAATCAAAGAACCTCGATAATGTGATACTGTTCGCTGATCCTTTGATGATTGGTTTCATTGTGTCAATATGAAGTCTACAAGGATTCAAGCTCTTTTTTGAAGATAAGGAAAAAATGAACTAACCTATCATAACTAACAGGTCCTTTGTGAGGTACCAAATCAGCTTTCGTTCCGACAATCAAAACAGGGATATGACAACTTTCAATATCAACACGAAGAGCAACCGCAGCCGGATCTTTTGTCTTCTTGTTAAAATTGCGCTCTTTTCCGTCGAGCATTGTGAGCCATGATGCCAAATTCTGAAAAATTTTAACGTTTTGCTTGCGAGATTAATCATGGTTTCATAGATTTTAAGAGCCGAAAGTACCTCTTCACTCCTTCTATTCGTCAAATCATGAACCAAAATAGCTCCAACAGCTCTTTCGAAAAATACATGTGAATTCTGTCGATGTGCTACCATTCCACCAATATCCCATAGTTCTAGCAATTCAGATCGTTGCTCAGGTGTTCCAGCACGATATTCATGCCATGCCATAATCACGGTAGCACCAATAGTAGACTCTGATATTTTCCCAGATCTGAAAATTCGAAAGCTAGGAATTACAAATTCAAAAAAATATATAACTCACTCTCCAGCGACACAATGACAAAACGACGTCTTTCCTACGCAACTATCCCCAATCACCAGAATCTTCGTACTTTTCTCATCAAGTGACATTTTAATTTCTTGAAATCTTTACAATCTCCAAGCACAATGAACACGATCCGCACTCAAAGATTCCAATGTCGATAATTTGCCTGAGTTGCTCGTTTGTCACTTGAAATTCGTCACCACAACGACACGCTTCTTCAATGTCCTCTTCGCCCTTTAATCGGTTTTTGAATGACATGCCGGTGGTGCTTTTTTTGCGGAAATTCCTATCCAAAAATAACTCACCTCTTCAATTTCGATTCTTTCTGCAATTGTACCTTTTGTCTCTCTGAGTCTTTGCTCTCTTAACCAGCAATCGTATTCTTCTTTTCCAGTTTTTGTCTGAAATTATTTCTAATTTCGTTTCAATTTTCCTAAAATACAAGTAATTCACAAAATTTTGGATTGAAAATAATTTATAATAGAATAAAACATGCTAAAAATTTTTTTAATTCAAAATTTTCAAAAATTGGGGCAATTTTTAATTCAAAACTTCAAAAAATCAGATTGGAAGAATTTTAAATAATTTATTTTTTAATTCCGAAAAAAAAATCACACCTTAATCCTATTCCAAATAATTGTGGCCGTATTGAATTGCTCAATATCCGTTGTATTTTCGTTTCCAACTTTATCCGGATGCACTTTTCTCAAATAATCAAAATACGCTTTTTTGATTTCGTCAATTGGCGCGCTTTCTTCACTTCCAATTATATCATAAAAGCTTCGCATTTAACACATTTACTGCGATTTTTTTAACAGATTGTGATTTAAAATCTAAATTTGAGATATTTAGTTATAATTACTGTTTTCAATGATTTCATCGAATGAAACAAATATTGCCACATTTATTTTCTAACATGAGATCGAACAAAACTAAAGTGCATTGGTAATGTGTACAAAGCTGGGTAAGAAATAAGTAAAAAATATATACAAAATACATGAAAAAACTACTTCGAACTGACACTGGGAAAATGATAATCGTAATTTTTTTAAACAAAAATTAATCTGGTTGGGACATGTTGCCGGTCCATAAATATCCGTATTCGTTTTTGTATTGAGCCATCGCTCGACTAATCGCCGCAGAAGATGAACCAATTTCGATCGTACCTGAAAAACGAATTGGTTTTCTAAAATTATCATTGGATATAAAATATTTTTAGAAAATTGGAATTTTTATCATGCCAAAAATGATTATTTAATTTGAATTGGTACCTTTTTTGAAATCTTTCGATTTTTTGAAATTTTCAATATCTTTCATGTTCATATATTGAAATTAATGAAAATTCCATCAGATTAAGAATTAGTCACACTTTTAATGAAACTGAAATAATTTTAAGAAAAAACTGAAAAAATCAAACTGAGGATTTTTCACTAATAAGTTTTAAAATTTCTGAAAGCTTCATTTCTGAATCTCAACGGCATAATTTTTATTTTTATGAAACTTTTCTAGAATTATCATATTTAAAATAATGAAAATTCAACAAAAAGGTTTCAATAATTCATGTTTCATGGAATTTTTTTTAATTTACGAAAATTTTGCTTCTAAAATTAAAATTAACTCACTCAAATCATTTTGCGTGTTCGAACCACCCTGTCCATTACCGCTGCCGATTCCACCCGATCCTCTTCCTTTTCTTTCATTCCTTTGTCTTCCTGCAGAATCCGTCTCATCAGATTCCCCATTTTCCGCTTGCATAACAGCTTGCCTCTCTTCTCCAAATTGTTGATCTGCTGCATTTCTTGAACCTAATCGATAGCTCACATTCGCATATGTTCTCAAGTTCGGGCATTTGTCTAACAAAAACGGACAAAGTGGTTGTCGAAGTCCGAACCACCAAACATTCGTAGAAGAGGTGGTTGATGGTTGTGCTCCTCCGATTCCAAGTGACATAAGCGTCATGAAGAATAATGAAACAAGTAGAGGAGTGAATACAAACTTTAAAAAGGTTTTCTGGATTTTGAAGATTTTTTCAGCACTTACCGTATAACTTAACTCTGTTGATGCGTCCTTAGAATTCCACTGCATTGAATCTAACTTCCCTGTCAAGAGAATGAGGCAAACCAGCGCTGGGATAACCTACAAATGTTTTTTTTTAAATTGTAATCGAAATGTTATTTATTACCAAACACGTGTGAAGAACAGCCGAATAAACATGTTGCCTTCGATGTGCCGGAATTAAATGTCGAGATCTTGCCAGAACGATCGAAAGAACCAGGGCATAGAGTACACCAACAGCCGAAAGGGACAAAACCACCCAAAGTGGAATAAAGACGACAGCCCAGGACCAATCAACTTGTTTGTCTAATTTGAAGGCAACGAATACTAATTCGACTATATTGATAGCGTAAAAGAACTCGAACTGAATTATTTATTTGTTCTAATGTTTCAAAAAATGTTTAAAGCTTACCTCAAACGGCTTGTCATGTCGAAGTGACCAAATCGCGATGCCAACAGAAAGGATCGATAAAGAGAACAATGGACAAAACACAAGTGTCCATGGGAGAGTATGTTCGGATGGGAACCAATGTTCGAAATCGAGCTAAAACATAGAAATTTATCGATTTTTTGTTTCCTTTTTCTCAAAAATACCTTTATGAATGTCATTGTGACGAAAAGAAAAAGAAATACATGTTCCAAAGCAGTTATGAGCATTGCTTGAAAATCAACTCGGAGCATAATTTCGTTCCTATAAAACATAAATGTTTGTATTAACTTTTTAGAGACTTTCTTTTTCATACCTTGACGGCGGTTTTGTACAAAATGAACAAACACCAATTATTGCTCCTAGAAATACCAGCGCGTTACATATCCAAAGTGGTAGAAAGACGAAAACAAAACTGAAATTCTTAATTATTGTAAATCAATTTTTAAACAAAGTTTACCTGAAATCAACTCTTCCATCTAATTTCAATGACATTATTAGAACAAATGCCAGAAGGCACGAATATAGAATAAATTTCGAGGCATTGAAACCTCTGAACAAGACACCCAAACTGAGTTCGACCATTTTGATAAGATTTCGATTAGATATTATGCATAATTCGCTGGAAAAAATTTAGAGATATTTTTTTATTTACAGGAATAAATTTTAGGCTGCAATTCTTTAAGAAAAATTAAAAATCTGTTAAAAATTAATAGTTATCAAAACATGGGAAAAACACGAAAAGCGTGCACGCGTTCTGCAAAATCGTATGCCTTGGCCTTGCAAGTGGGCGTTACCTAATTGTGTTCCACAATTGATTTTTATTTTTCTCTTTTCAATTTTTAACAAACAAGTTTCGCAACTTATATTTTTCGGAAAATTGCTGATTTTCCGATTACTCATCTATTTTTTATCTAAATAACACGTGTATTCTTTTAAACATACATAATTTTTCTCATTTTGTTTTCTAATTATTTTTTCTTCAGATCAGAGAATGGGTAAAATCCTTTCGAAAATCTTCGGAAAAAAGGAATTACGAATTTTAATGCTTGGTTTAGATGCCGCTGGAAAGACGAGTAATTTTTCAATGTGTCTTTCGTGATAATAACAAAATCGTTTCAGCAATTTTATACAAACTCAAACTCGGACAGTCGGTAACAACAATTCCAACGGTTGGATTCAATGTAGAAACTGTAACGTATAAAAATATAAAATTCAATGTTTGGGTAAGATTTTTGTTCCCTGAAACCCGAAATAAATTCAAGTTTTAGGATGTTGGAGGTCAGGACAAAATTCGTCCACTTTGGCGCCATTATTACACTGGAACACAAGCATTAATTTTCGTGATGGATGCGGCGGATCGTGATAGAGTTGATGAAGCTAGGATGGAATTGCACAGGATTATTAATGATCGAGAAATGAAGGATGCTATCATTTTGGTTTTTGCAAATAAGCAGGATTTAGCAGATGGTTTGTTGGATTTTTAAAAAATAAACAAAAAAAAAGGTTTTCAGCTATGAAACCACACGAAATACAAGACAAATTAGGGCTAACTAGGATTCGAGATCGAAATTGGTGAGTTCTTAAAAAAAATGATTTTTTTTTTAATTCTATAAACATTCAAAAAAAACTAAGCAAAAACCGAGTTCTTTAAGCGCGGATTACACCAAAATGTCATATTTTATACTTCATTGAAAATTCTAAAAACTCATTGTTCAGGTACGTCCAACCTTCATGTGCTTCGACAGGAGACGGTCTACATGAAGGACTTACATGGTTGAGCCAAAATTGTAAACCATGAAAGTTTTCATCATCATCATGACCAGCCTATGTAATGACCACTTTTTTCGCTTCTCCGCTTGTAAAACAGTATTTTTGTGCCTGCTTCTGGTATTATTTTAATTTTAGTTCAATGCTGTGAATGTTATCCATTTTTCTTCTTCTAAAACGGTGCCATATACTTTTTGTCGTAAAATTTTTGTTTTATTTTTTAGGACAACCAATTTTAATTTACCCCTTTGCAATAATTCACTTCATTAACTTAACGAATCCCGAAAATTTTGCAAATTTTTATTATTTTTTTCTGAAAAAAAGAAAAGATTTATTTCCGAATTTATGGTGCTCAATATATTATCATCTATTCCATTTGTTTTTCCCCTGAACCTGAATACTGAATATTGTTAAAGCTCGTTCTTCATTTTTACTGATGTCATCTGTGATATAATTATAATTATATATGATATACTTTTCCAACATTTTATTGCCCATAGAAAAACTTAATTCCATTTGAAAAAAGGCCAATTCTATTCAGATTTTTTTCTGTCAAATTTTGCCATACCCCCTCGTTTTTTGCCGCTTTTGAAATAGATTTTTTAAAAGAACGCTTTATACTTCTTTTTGTAAAGTTTTTTTCTAGAAAAAAAAACAAAAAAGGAGGAAATTTCAAAGTCTTCGAAAAATGTTTTATGTGTTTTATTTCTTTCTTTTTTTTCTCACACGATTTGTCGACTAATAAATTTAGAAATTTATTTTTTAGATTTTTAAGGAAAGTGATTAAATCTTTGTTTATTTTTTTTGTGAAATGATATTCTCAAGAATTTGAAAGAGACAATAACTTTCAGATGGCTAGGGTTCCGTATCAATTGGATACTTATGATGGAAATGGTAAATAATTTTTAGAAAAAAAAGCAATTGAAAATGTTGGAAGTTAACGGATTACGGAACTAATGAATGCATCTGGGATGAAAATAGACTTTATACTCATTCCAAATCTGTTTTTAGAATTTATTAAAACCACCTAGAAGCCGAGAAAATGCGCCTCAAAATAATGGCCTAGAAAAAGTGTCCACCGGCGGAAACTAGTCCAGGTGGAAACTTTTTCTAGGCCATTGTTTTGAAGCTCATTTTCTCGGCTTCTAGATGGTTTTAGATAATTGTAAAAACAGATTTGGAATGAGAATGAAGTCTATTTTCATTTAAGGTACATTTATTATCTCCGTAAAGTCATCCTTTAATTTTAAAAGTGGATAAACACAACAAAAAGTATCTTGCATCTTTCACAGATGTTCCAATGGGTGAAGTTGCGCGATTTGTGGTACTTTATGGAAAAACTTCGACAAGAAAACATAAAATCTGGGAAGGTGATGGAATTTTGATTTGTTATGCGGATTGTTGTGTTTTGAAGTCGGATGATGAGAAGGATGTTATTTGTAGGTAATTGTTTTTGCATTGTTCAGATTTTGACGTTGGGAAATTATAAGGAAAATAAATACTGTTCCCTCATTTATATTCCAAACGCGCTCCATAAACTGGCACTTTGCCAATACACCTTCCAAAAAACAAAACTCAAACGATTTCTCGCGTGAATAACGTGAAGCGTTTGCATTTTGTTTTTTTGGCAAAGTGCCAGTTTATGGAGCGCGTTTGGAATAGAAATGAGGCAACAGTAGAAAGTAAAATGTATTTATTACAAATTTTATGTCAATTATTTCCATCTCTCTTTGTTTCTAATGTTTGGCAATTACTGTATTTATTTATTTTTCATTTTAAACGTTTTTCATAATTCCAATAGGTCCTTTATTAATTATTAATAATTATTAAAACTTGCCTCTAAAACAGCAATAAAAACAAACGTGATGTTTTCAGAATTTCTTCCCTCAAAAAGTTCGACGATCTTGAAGATGGTCGTATTGTCGTGCTCGGATCATACAGTGTAGAGATTCAGGAAAGAGTCGAGACTAAAAACGATTCGAAAGCTGCCGTAAAAGTGAAAAAGTGTTCTAAAATTCTCAAAAACTGATTATTCAGACAGAGCCCCGCAAATTTGCAAACCCCGTCAGTGTCCCATCACCATTAGAAAATCGAAAAAGACCAGCGGCCGGCACAGCTGTCAAATTGCCTCAAATTCCACTTCCAATTCTACAAAAGACAATTTCTCCAATGGCAAAACGTGCCGCATTCGTGAGCCCATTAATGAATGAAAATGGTGAAAAAACTGAGAAATTGGAGAATTTTGTTCTCAATGAGCAAGATGTTCTGGCGAGGAAACAAGCGCCGATTTGTGTGGATCCGAGATTTGTTCGATTTTTGAGACAACATCAAAAAGAAGGAATTCGATTTATTTTTGAAAGAGTGAGGGGTGAGAGAGGTGGAGCGATTTTGGCAGATGATATGGGATTAGGAAAGAGTATTCAGACAATGGCAGCCACGTGGGCATTGATGAAAGGTTTTCATTATTTTGGGGGGTTCGAAGTTTATTGATTTTTTTGTTTTAGGCTCCAAAAATAACCAAAATATTGCTTCAAAATGTATGATCGTTGTACCATCTTCGTTGGTCAACAACTGGAAAGCTGAGTTCAATAAGTGGTGGAGAAATATGAGATTTCCTGTACAAACCGTACAATTTTTGAAATTTCATTAAAACTTCTTCTTAAAGGCACTGGTTCTTCAAAAATCATCGGATATTGACACATTCCTCAGCACTCAAAAATCACATCCATATTTGATTATAAGTTATGACATGGCATTGAGATATACGGAAAAGTTGAGAAATTGCCGATTTGATTTGATTGTTTGTGACGAGGGGCATAAATTGAAGAATAAGGATAGTAAATTGAGAAAAGCGGTTGGTTTTTGTTGAAACTGAAAGTAAAAATTTTTTTGAAATAAAACAATTTCTCAATTCTGAGTATCACCGTCAAGCCCACACAATTCTACATTTCACAAGGGAGTTATTCGAAGTTACCGTTTGAGAACCTTCTACAAATTTGAGGGTACATAGAATGGAATATGGAGAATCAGAATCCGTCATAAAACTCTGCTAAATGTTTCTGTGAGCCGAGTTATGAGCCCGCAAACTTTTCCTATGGTTAAGGCCCTCCGCGTGAACTCACACTCTGGGAGATAGTCTATCGAATCTAGTACCACAGAAAATCAACTGTTGGTGGTTCAGTGGTAGTGTGGGGAGTTGGTGTGCGGTAGGGTATGGGTTCGATTCCCTCCCATGCTAAACTTTTTTGGAAAATTTTGTGAATTATTTCCAGCCGTCATTTATGCTTCTGAAACAGCCTTTTTCGCTGTTTTGACACCAGCGCCTTATTATTCTAGTCCCTAGAAAGGGTTTTTGACAATAAAACAGAAAATTTTTTTTTTCAGTTTTAAAGACAGGGTGCCAGTTAAAAATTTCGCCGCTGCGGCGATAAGATTTTAAATTACCGCGTGTTTTGAATTTTCATGTGCGCTCCAATGAACAGCAGTCATGTGTGTGCGCGGTAATTTGAATTTTTGAATTTTTTGTGTGTTTTTTTTAAATTTCTTTCGTTTTTGTCCGATTTTCAGCGTATTTTTTTGCTGAAAGTCATTAATTATTTTTAATAAGTGTCAAATTAATTTTTCTTACAGGAACTAACCGGGATCCCTCATAAAATGCGGGAAAAGCGTTGATTTTCCCAATTTTCATCCAAAAATGAAAATTTCGCTATAATTTTGAAAGCAGATTAAATAGGCGTACGTTTCGCAAATAAATTATTATTTCACAGGTATTCTAGTTTATTTTTTTTGAAACCGACGAAACATTTACAGATTTCATGGACACAATTCATCAGCGACCCAAAAAAATCAGTTTTCCGAAAAATTGATCAGTTTGACATATCATTTTAGATTTCTAAAAATGCCATTATCGTTTTTTAACAGTTTTTGTTGGTTTTTGAGTTTTTTGAATTTTTTTGAATTTTTCTTATTTTTCGGGTATTTGAATAAAATTTGCCTCAAAATTGTTTGAATCTGGTCGCAACATACTTTACTTATGTTATTCTACTGAAAAGAAACATTTTCCACTATAAAAATTAAAAAATAACAGTTTTGAAAAAAATGTAAAAAATTCAAATTGTTGTGCTTCCCGCCAAAAAGCGTACGTGAGCGTACGGCGGGAATTCAAAAATAATTTTTTTCATCTTCCGGACGGAACTACAAAATTGTTTTTTTTCGTCGGGATTTCGCATGGAATATACTAGAATGTCGGTAGAAAGATGAATTTTTCACAATTAAATCCATATGGGGTAAAAATAACTGGCACCCTGTCTTTAACACTTTTTTGCCATCAAGTGGTGGGGAAAATTATGAAAAAAAAAATTTTTTTTTAAATATTTTCTTTTGACGTTACTTCTTTGACCTTACATACGTGAGTTGGAATACTGTTGGAAACAGCCGTATAAAAGGAAGGATCATGGGATATTTCGATCAGTTATGATGAATTCTACTCTGATAATCCTCGCCTACATCTTCTCCGTGGTAAAAGACGATCCGAAGAAGCTCAAATAGGAGAGAAAAGATTTCGTAGACATGACGTCCAAATATTAGTTTTTTCCTTATTAGTTTTTTTGACCTTACGTGTCCAACCTTCCAGGAATGGTGGGCCTACGCTTGGATAAGGGTGGCTACATCGGCAATCGACCTCCCCAATTTGACAATCCGACTGATATATGCTTTGTTCGTCATGTCTACGGAATCTTTTCTCTACAATTTGACTTTCTTCGGATCGGCTGTTACCACGGAGAAGATGTAGGCGAGGATTATCAGAGTAGAATTCATCATAACTGATCGAAATATCCCATGATCCTTCCTTTTATACGGCTGTTTCCAACAGTATTCCAACTCACGTATGTAAGGTCAAAGAAGTAACGTCAAAAAAACTAATAAAAAAAACAAAAAAAATGTTTTCATAATTTTCCCCACCACTTGATGGCAAAAAAGTGTTAAAACTGAAAAAAATAATTTTCTGTTTTATTGTCAAAAACCCTTTCTAGGGACTAGAATAATAAGGCACTGGTGTCAAAACAGCGAAAAAGGCTGTTTCAGAAGCATAAATGACGGCTGGAAATAATTCACAAAATTTTCCAAAAAAGTTCAGCATGGGAGGGAATCGAACCCATACCCTACCGCACACCAACTCCCCACACTACCACTGAACCACCAACAGTTGATTTTCTGTGGTACTAGATTCGATAGACTATCTCCCAGAGTGTGAGTTCACGCGGAGGGCCTTAACCATAGGAAAAGTTTGCGGGCTCATAACTCGGCTCACAGAAACATTTAGCAGAGTTTTATGACGGATTCTGATTCTCCATATTCCATTCTATGTACCCTCAAATTTGTAGAAGGTTCTCAAACGGTAACTTCGAATAACTCCCTTGTCAGAGTTTTTTCTAGCTCTTGTAGAATTTGTTGGTAAACTAGGACAGATCCTGGATTTTCAGGATTTTATAAACTCACAATTGAAATTACATTAAAAGTACGCTAAGAAAGTATTGTTTGAGTAATTCCCAATAGTTCCGAAAAACCAACATATTCTAGAATTTTCAGATTTTTTATAAATACAACCAAATTCCATTTTTTCAGCTAGCTTCTCTGGAAATCCCACGCCGATTGATTCTAACAGGAACACCAATGCAAAATGACTATGATGAATTTTATTCATTGTTAGACTTTATTGAACCTAACAGATTTGGAACATTGCCAGAATTTTTGAAAATGTGCTCCGAAGAGCCTGAAAAATTGAACGAGATGATTGATAGTTGCATGTTGAGAAGAACGGCGGATGTGAATAAATCACACCTTCCTGAAAAACGTAGTTTAAATTTTGCCTTGAAAGTCATACGTTGTTTATTTCAGATGAATATATTTTGTTGTGTTCGGCGTCGGAAGTCCAGCAAAAAGTACACGAGGCGATTTGTGACAATATGACGGGTGACGCATTGTCACTTATCTTTTTTGCGAGGTAAATACTTAGTCATCAGAAATTTAGATTTTAAATATCTCAAAAACGTGTTATAGACAACTTTGCAATCATCCGAAATTGATGTACGATAATTTGTTGGAAAAACATCAGAATGGAAATTTGAAACATTCGGGTCTTTTGCTCGCATTTCCAAATGATTCTATTCCAAAAGGAGGGGTAAACGAATCCGGGAAATTGTCCACATTGTTAAATATGTTGAAATGTTTCCGACTTCTCAATGAATGTGCAGTTATTGTGTCGAATTATATCGAGGTTTGATAGAAACGATTTTTTGAAGCTCTATGATGATAATTTTATTTTAAATCAATAAACATTTGTATTGATTAAAAATCAATCGATATTTCAGACTTTGGACATGATTGAACAATTATGCAGTTTCCTGGAATTTCGAATTTTCCGATTAGATGGGAAAACAAACGTTCAAGATAGACAAAAATTGGTAAAACAATTCAATGATGTTCACGATTCTCAGAATGTTTTTCTATTGAGCACTAAAGCTGGTAAGTATTTGAATATTTCAGTTTTTTAGATTCACTTATTTATAGGTGGAGTTGGTCTGAATCTCATCGGCGCTTCACGATTAGTGTTGTTCGATTCTGATTGGAATCCGGCGAATGATCAACAAGCGATGGCTAGAATTTGGAGAGATGGACAAGTGAGACCGTGTCATATTTATAGATTGATTACTACGGTATTTATATTAAATTTTGTTAAAATTAATTTAAACTGAAATTTAGGGAACAATTGAGGAAAAAATGCTACAAAGACAGGTGAAAAAGACGGGACTTGGATGTGTTATCGATGCGATTGAAGTTGGTGAAAGTGTTTCGAAGTTTACGGACGAAGAACTTGGGGATATATTTAATTTTACATCTGAAACCGAATGTAATACTCATGATTTGTGTGGATGTAAATGCGACGGAACGGGAATGTTGGAAAATGAGCTGGTGGATAGCGATGGTGAAGATATGGAAGATTTTGATGATGAGCAGTTGGAAGAGGATTCGGGCTCTGTTGTTGGAGCAAGTGATGATGATGAGGAGCCGTTTAGGGAAGAGGAAGAAGCGGGAGAAGGAACAGTTGAAAACGAGAAGGAGGAAACGGTAGGTGTTTTGAAACGTTTTTGATAAATTCGGCTGGTTTAATTGATTTTTTTGCAGAGAGCCTCACTCGCCGAACTCTCAAGATGGCGTCACTTCTCACCACGACATGCTGAAACTTGGAAGCATTTTCTAATTAATGCTGGATTGTCACAAAGCGATACGGATGTTGATCTCACTTTTGCATTTTATCTCTCTTCACAATTTTAAGAATTGAATCTCATTCAAATGATCTGTATCATAGATAGACCTCAAAAACTGATATATTTTATTGTTTTGCTTTTATTTTCTGAAACTGATTTTAAAAAACGAGTGGTTTATTTTGTTGTCGATCAGACATCATTTTTGGAATAAGTACATTTTCGAAAGGATTTTAACAACCATTATAAAAGTGTGAATGCCATAAAATTCAGAATCTACCAAAATGATAGATCAGGGAAACAACAAACAACAGTTTTAATTGGTGGAACAGAACAGGCAATATAGAAGAACAACAATCAGCGGTTGAAAATAAATATAAAATTGGAAGGAAGAAAGATACGGATCACGGTTTTTATAGGCGAATTCAAGTGTCGTTGAAAGGCGAAAAACGTGGTCAAATGACGATTTTGGAATTGGTGGGGGAAATGATACGCCTACAATGAGAAACAAGTCATAAATGGATGGTATTTGCAAATGAAGTGGGCAGCACTCTGATGTTCGATTCGGTTTCTCTGAATATTTCGAAATTTCCATTTGACATTAAAATTTAATATATTCTTAAAAAGACACTACTGATTTTGGAATTCTATTTCATTTTCATCTTCTTCACAAAACCTGTAAAAGCAAAAAAACATTTCGAAATTTCCTTTTCTAGTATCTGTTACAAAATAAGGCGGTGAAATGGCCTAACAATTGCAAACACTCTCACGTTCGCATGCTCTCTCATTTCTCCGCCTTAATTTGTAAATGTGTTTTTCGTATATTGTCAAGCTTTATTTTCTTGGCCGATCATTTTTCGCTGCTCCATTGATAACACCGAAGGCGTCGCGACAGCAACGCGTGAGACCAACTGAGAAATTTGAATTTTACCGCGTTGCGGTCGCGTCGCCTTCGGCTTCTAGTTGCTGCTGCGGAAAATGAGCGGTCAAGGTAATTTAGCTTGACAATACTAGAAAAGGAAATTTCTAAAAATTGTTTTGCTTTTATAGCTTTTTCATAAATTGAGAAGAAGATGAAAATGGAACAGAAACCCAAAATAAGTAAAGAATCCCAATAATGTTAACGAATTTAATATCCTAATTTATTCGAGTCTTCATTTTTCCAGAATGAATCTTGAAAGTTTGTTTGTTGATCCGTTTTCGCCATTGCTCGATTTTCCCACAACTCAGAGGATCAAGAATCTGGCCCATGCTCCGAAGAGACCTTGTGCGTTGTCGAAAGCTGAAAAAATGGTATTCGTTTCTTCTAAGCGGGCGAATAAGCGGAAGCTAAGCGTGATATATGCGAACTGCGTGAAAAGGCCATTTTATGAAATTAGATACTTTTCGGTGCTAAGAATTCTAAACAGAAGCCCATAAGGGAGATTTAATTTTTTTAGAGAATAATGAATATAGTTCAAATTTCAGCTAGCCGTGAAAAATATTCTTCGTTATGTCCCACTCGAACACCACGCCCTTCTCGCTCGAGAGTTCGCCGATGAGCTCGAACAATTCGGACACATTTACGCGTTTCGATTCATGCCAAATTTCGACTTGAACGCTCCAGCGATTTCTGAAATTCCCGCCAAATGTCAACAAGCGGCTGCAATTATTCTCATGATTTTGAATAATCTGGATCCAAAGGTCGCACAGTTTCCACAAGAGCTGGTCACTTATGGTGGCAATGGACAGGTTTTCAGGTAATGAATCTGTCCTTCAGTTTTTTTCCTAACAATCCTTTTTTTAGCAACTGGATCCAATTCCGTCTTGTCCTCCGGTACTTAATAGCAATGACTTCAACCCAAACCCTCGTTCTTTATTCCGGACATCCATTGGGTCTGTTCCCATCATCTGAAGACTCACCACGAATGACTGTCACAAATGGAATGATGATTCCAAGCTACTCAACAAAACCTCTCTATGATAAATATTTTGCTTTGGGCGTAACCCAATACGGTCAAATGACCGCTGGAAGTTTCTGCTATATTGGGCCACAAGGAATCGTGCACGGGACTACGGTAGGGACATTTAAGTTTATTTTCCCCCGTCATTTTCATAATTTCCAGATCACAGTTCTAAACGCTGGCCGTCGTCAAGGCCTCGACTCCTTAGCCGGCAAAGTATTCCTGACGGCAGGGCTCGGGGGAATGAGTGGAGCTCAACCAAAAGCGTCCAAAATAGCCGGGTGTATTGGTGTCGTCGCTGAAATCAGTAAAACCGCCCTATTGAAGCGTCACGAACAAGGATGGCTTGATATTTATTCCGATCAACTTGAGCAAATCATAGTATGGATTAAAGAGCATAGAGCTTTGAATTCTACGATTAGTATTGGGTATTTGGGAAATATCGTCGATCTTTGGTAAGTATTTTCTCTCAAGAATTAGTGGAAGCTCCCGAATGAACTGAGATTTAAGGGAACGCCTAGCTGAAGAGGACGAATGTCTAGTGGAACTAGGATCGGATCAAACATCACTGCATAATCCATTCCTTGGAGGATATTATCCAGCAGGGTTGACATTCGAAGAATCGAATAAAATGATGACACAAGATCCTAAAAAGTTTAAGGAACTTGTAGAACAAAGGTTTTTTTTTGTTTTTTCTTGAAAATTAATTTATGTACAAAACTTTTGTACTCATTTCAGTCTACTCCGCCAAATCTCCGCCATTGACAAATTATCCGCCCGAGGCATGTATTTCTGGGATTACGGAAATGCATTCCTTCTCGAATGCCAACGTGCCGGAGCGAATCTTCTGAGACCTGATGCAGAAGATGATAAATCTTTTAGATATCCTAGTTATATGCAGGATATTATGGGGTATTTTGAAGAATCTAGCACCTGAAATTGTTATATTAAATTGGTTTCAATTCAGAGATATATTTTCCATGGGTTTCGGTCCATTTAGATGGGTTTGCACTTCAGGATTACCAGAAGATTTGAGATTGACAGATCAGACTGCTTGCAATATTATTGATGAGTTGCAGACAACGAATGGTAATATTTCCGCGGGAACACCCCCTACCAAAAAAAACAAATTTTCACAGTTCCTCAATACGTCAAACAACAATACGAAGACAACAGAAAATGGATCGAGGAAGCTGAAAAGAATGCACTTGTTGTCGGTTCACAAGCAAGGATTTTATATTCCGATCGTACTGGAAGAGTAGCGTTGGCAAAATCGTTCAACAAATTGGTTCGAGACGGAAAAGTCAAGGTGTGGATTTGTCGGATAATTAGGCTAATAGTTTCCATTCTGAATTATTTTCCTACTAGATTTTTTGTACAAAGAAAATCCAAAAACTGATTGTTAAAGACGGTGTATCAGTTAATTTGACACTACCAGATTTTAATTTCAAAAATTAGAGCTTTCTCTCATTAGTACAATGCAATTTATGCCAAATCACACCGATAACTACACGCGTTATAGCAGCGGTCTAAACTTAGAAAATTTAAAAATTTGAATGCGCGCTGTCAGAATTGGCGCAAAACACAATTATTTGAATTTGGCTACATAGTGGAATTGGTTTCTCGACCCCCCCCCCCATTCCATTTTTTATTTTTCGTCTTGATTTTGGATCGTATTAACTGACAAGCTGCCTTTAAGTTAGCTATCCAATATATCTGGAAAAATTACCATAATCGGGGTCGTTGTGTAACTTGGGTACCCGCCACAATATTGCCACGCACTCTTACAATAAAATTATCCATGCACTTAAGACACTCAGAACAAAGGTCAACTCATTTTTTTTTAAATTTTCGAGTGCTTGCTATGCCCTGGCGGGAACCTGAAAGGGTCTGAATTTAGAGAGCTAAATGTGTATTTTTATATAACATTCACTACTATAATGCTGGTATTATCTGTGCCCAATCTTCACAATAACCGTATTAAAAGCTCCAATATTTTCCAGGCTCCAATTGTGATTTCGCGTGATCACCACGACGTGTCTGGGACTGATTCTCCATTCCGGGAAACGTCAAATGTTAATGACGGAAGTGCGTTCACTGCAGACATGGCTGTACAGAATTGTATTGGTAAGGGTTCTGAAACCCGTTTTCAAATTTTTGTTTTGATCTCTTCCATATTTTTCCATTTTCATCTCAATCGATGGTTTTCATAATTTCTATCCCTATTTCATAGTTTCCTGACCCTCTGTCTTTAACTCTAAAAATCTCCTTATTTTCAGGTGATTCATTCCGCGGTGCAACATGGGTTTCTCTCCACAATGGTGGCGGTGTCGGCTGGGGTGATGTCATCAATGGTGGATTCGGCCTAGTTCTCGACGGTTCACCGGAAGCAGAAAAACGCGCTGAAGGGATGCTCAATTGGGACGTGCCGAATGGTGTCGCCCGTCGTTCTTGGTCCGGGAACGAAAAAGCCCAAGAAGCCATTCAACGAGCCCAATCTCAAGTTCCCGGAATGCAAGTGACCATTCCATTCACCGCCGATGACTCTCTTCTTTCCAGTTTGTTTTGAAAAGTGTGCATTTTTCAATTTTTCCAATAATTATTCATTTCTCCTTACATAACGAACAAATATAGAAAACTTAGCTCTCATTTTTTAAAAATAAATGTTTTGTGAGAAAGAGAAAAGGAAAAAGAAACAAATAAAAATTCCAATTTCTAATTACGAAGCCTAAAAAATCGGCGGCGTTTGTTGTTTTTTTTTTATTTTTGGTTTTTTTTTGAAAAAGGATAAAAATAGTACAATTTATTTAAATTATGTGTGTATGTGTGTTTTGATAGTTGCTGCTGACAATAGAAAAAAAACGAACGAACGACAAAAAGGAAACATTAAAGACAATCAATAAAAAAAGCGCGCGAAATTCCGAGAAATGGTCTTTATGGAAAATTTGGAGCCCACGTTAGCGGAACACACAAATATTACCAAAAATACACTTTTTCGAGAGAGGAAAAGTGTAACAAAACACGTTATATCGAAGAAGACGAAGAGATTTAGAATTAAAAACGGAAATTAATCGGTGAGAAAATGGCGTGATTCAAAAGCGCACAAGCTTAATTTTCAGCCATTTTTCGTGATTTTTTTTTTGAAGCAAAAAATTTCAGAGGAAGCGGCGCGCACAAACACACATACAAAAAGAGAAAAGACAAAAATTTTTCTGCGCGGGGGGGAAATTTAAAATCAATCGAATTTTAGGAACAAAAAGACACAAAAAAAATTTAGAAAACGATTAGTTGGGGGTGGTTTTTGTTGTTGAATCAAGAAAAAAAAAGTAGAGATGTATCGAAAATTGGAATAACACAGTTTTTGTTGTGAATCGATTGAAATTCAACACCAAATAAGGTTAAAAAAATAAAAAATTTTGTCGTTTTTCTAGAAACATTTTTTTGTTGTTTGGGATGTGTTTGTGTTTCAGTTTTGGAATAGAGAATTGGGGGGATTTGTTGGGGGAAAGAAGGGGGGAAGCGATACAAAAAAAACCAAAAAAAAAATTAGAAAAATAATAATAATTAGAGACAAATGATCGAAATGAGGAGCACAATATTTTTAAAAGAGACGACGATTTTTGTTGAAAATGTCGAAACAGATTTTAAAAAAACAAAGGCATCTCGTCCCTTTATTCATCTACAAAATCATGCATTTGCTCTTCTTCTTCTTTTTCTGCTGCAGTGCGGCTTGTGTAGCTTTTTCGAACACCTGGAAGAAGTGAAATATTGAAAATTCAAATTTCTTTGTATATTATTTTTGGATTTCAAATCAATTCCTAGTTTTTAGTTGTAAACAAAGTTTCTAGATAAATTTTGAAAAATAATTGCTCATTTAAAATTTTTTTTTAGTTTTTCTAATAAAAATAAACTTAAATAGTTTGCTAATTTTTCAATTTTCAATGAAAAACAATATTTTCAAAAAATCTTACCTCACGAATTCCGTCTTTCGTCTTGGCTGAACACTCAAGATAGGCAAAAGCTCCAATTTGTTCAGCAATCGCTCTTCCTTGTTCTGGCTTCACTGGTTCCTGGAAAATGATTCGTTTCTAAGAGTACGCATTTGTTTTCAAGATTGATGTTTTATCGATTTTGTTTCCGGGAAAAAAACAGAAGGGGAATTTATTTTCCATTTCTATTAATATTAATATTTCATCTATTATAAAAACTTGTGAATTCAGATTTTAATGAATCTAGAAAAAGATTGTTACTAGTCATATGAAAAACGTTTAAAAAATACATGAAAAAAGGGATTTTGCGATTTTTTCGTAGATAACGGAACATTATCTTGCTAGATTTATAAAAATTCAGAAATTTAGAGAAAATAATCGCCTTTTTCAGCATTTTTTAATTTCCTCAATTCAAAACCCTTACCTGCTTCATTTTTGCCAATTCTCTAACAGTTTGTGGATCACTTCGAAGATCCTTCTTATTTCCAACCAAAATAATTGGTACATTCGGGCAAAAATGCCTGACCTGTAAGCAAAATTAATATGACGAAAAGCTTCAAAAAAAATCTATCACAAACCTCAGGGGTCCATTTCTCTGGTATGTTTTCTAATGAATCAGGTGAATCAATCGAGAAACACATCAAAATCACATCTGTATCCGGGTACGAAAGTGGACGAAGACGGTCATAATCTTCTTGTCCTGCTGTATCCCACAATGCGAGTTCAACCTGCAAAAATTTCGAATAAAACAAGGAAAAACGAAGAAAAAGAAAAATCACCTGTTTTCCATCAACTTCAATATCAGCGACGTAGTTTTCGAAAACAGTTGGGACGTACACGTCTGGGAATTGATCCTTACTGAAGACAATCAGAAGACAAGTCTTTCCGCAAGCACCGTCACCGACGATAACCAACTGAAAAGAGTCGCATTTTTTTTTTGAAAATTCGAAATATTTTCTTACCTTCTTTCTAATTGCAGCCATCTATCTAGAGAGAACAAGAGGGAACACCCGTAGAGCCCTGGAAAAAAATCGAACATAGATTTCGTTATTTCGAAAAAAGAGAAAATAATAAGACAAATGAGAAAAATAAGAGAGGAGAGAAGGAGGAAAAAAAAACATTATCAATATATACATGTGTCATGGTGGAATGAATCATATGGGAGAAAAAATTGAGAAAGGAGAAGAGGGAACAAAAAAAGCGAATGATCAGAAAATAATTGTGCATTTTGATAGCGACTACAATTATTGGTGGTGTATGAGTATTTTACTTCTTGTTGGCAAAAAAAAAAATTAAAAACAGAATTTGAGCTCAAAATAAAAGAATCGCGAAAACAGAACCAAATTTAAAAATTCAGTGAGATCACTTAAAGTTCTATGATTTGTGAAGAATTCCGATTTTGAATAAATTACTGCCACGGATTGTGCTTTTTCAATTATATTGGGTAAAATTCTAGGCGTTGAGAATACTACAAACGTTGAAAAGATGGCTATATATTCTCCAAAAAAGTAAATTATAAGGACTACGAAAATGTTTAATTTTGAAAAAAACTGAAAAAATCAATTCAGGGTGTTAACAGTTTTGAATGACACCGAAATTTCTAGCAAACCCCAACTGATAAGTCATTTCTAAAAAAAAGACGAATATAAGAACTCCTACAAGAGGTGCGAGACAGTACAACGCACAGTTGTCTCTGCAAAAAAAATACCATTGGTCTCCCCCCCGCATTCTCCATAAAAGGACGCGGACCGGGCCCATTTCATCCCCATACTTATTTTGTATGTGTGTATTTGTTTCTGATGCGCCTCGTCTCTTTTCTTTCACTTATGTGTGTGCCAATCTAATTCAAAAACGAAGCACATGCAACTAAAGAGGGCTATCGTCAAGACATTCTTCTTCCATTTTCTACACCAATAATGCACACAAAAACACATTTTTTTCTTCCGAAATTGATGACAATACCAAGTTTTCTTTATAAAATAGTTTTGGAACTTTGATGTTTTCTTCCAAAATAAGTCAAAAATACAAGAAGAGCATCAAATAAACTCGTTTAATCTGAATATTCAAACATCAGAAGAAAAATCAATAACCAAATAGAAAGCAGTAGACCAAGTTGGAGATTAGTGCATTGAGACCAATATGTATATATGTATTATATACATAAAGAACATATTCGTCATACTTATCTTATGTCGTATACATCTGCCCATTGAACAGATTGCACCACTATTTGCGAAAAAAAAAGAACACAAAAAAATGGTAAACGGGTTGACAACACCATCGATTTTTTTCTTGAGTAAAGCGAAAATGGCGTTAAAATATAATTTCTGAAGTTGGCAACAAATCGAAAGCGCTACTTAAAATAGTATATTTTCACCTGTTAACATAGATTTTTATATTTTCCACATCTTACTTGTTTTACGAGACAACTATCGTTTTTAAAAAATGAATTTCAACAAAAAATATTGCCGACTTTCACTTTTTTTAAAAACCGAAAATTCCAAAAATTTTAATGACAACGAAACGCCCAAACAATATACAAAAATAGCGAGCGATTGTGATGAGGATGTACAAAAAAGGAATGAAGACAAAGTGGGCACACAAGACAACAAGTGGTGGCGTTGGGTGGGTGACCATGAAAAAACACATAACTCGTTTGAAATTGGCGATTCGTCAGACACCTCAAAAAGGAATAAGAAGAAAAAAAAACAGTCGAAGAGAAGAACGTCTATTATGAAAGATTTCATTTTGTTTACTAGTATGGCAGGAGATTTTGAAAACTAACAGATCAATCAATGAGAACTGACAAAGGCGGTCAATGTAAGCTTTCGAAATTCTTTCTTTTTTTAATGATGACTCATCGATTCTCTCACATCAACAAAGTCATCATTTAATAAAAAAAAAACATTTGTTTTTGGTGTCTATCGATGCCGCAAATGAGAGAAAAATCGTTTTGTAATCATAATTATTATGTTTTGAGCGCTCAAATTAGAAAAAACTGCTATTTAAAAAAATAAACATCATGATAATTCAACAATTGAGATTAGAGTCTAACAAAAAATATATCCAGAAATTTAAAAGTAATTTTTGGCATCAAGCCAATTGAGTACCAGACACTCTAATAGATGATTTTTCACCAGTATTAAATTATGAAAATTGATTATTCCCAAGAGAGAATGAAATAATGGTTATAGACGCGAAAAACGACTTCCAACCAAATTTTAATCATGAAGACCAAAAAAATTCGATTCTGAGGCTCAAAACTCGCATTTCGTTTTAATTTTCTCATTTAAAAAGTAGAAGAACCCCCGAATCCATAAAATTTCAATATCTATCTCCAAGAACATTAATTCTCATTCGTTGTTTTTTTTTGTCCATTTCAAAAAGCTCTATACACAACAACGACAACAATGATTGATCGAGAAAAAGAGCACCAGCATCGCCCGGCGACGAAAAATTTCGTAATTTGATGAAAAAGCAATAAACAACGATCGAAAAAAGGAGTACAAAGCTTTCATCCACCATCCCCAACGCTTCTATACATAAATTAAATTCATCGAAAAAGGGGTCGAAATCTAGCAATACATCTCGAATCATTACTCGCGAAAATTGTATTCCATTGGTTGGAAAGAAGATGTGAAAGAAGTAAAAAACAACAACAACATCAGAAGAAGAAAAAAAACTAAATGAACAAGCTGCCGAGTTGCTATTACTTGCTAAACTAAACTAGAAAAAAAAACAATAATGGATCTGGTGACAGAGAGAAGACACAACAACGAACATCAAAATGAAGAACAAAAGAGAAATAAAACAGAGGGGCGTTTTAGAGAAAATAGCGAAATTTTGTGTTGCGCCACCGGCACACATACACACGCAAACAAAATAAAAACAATCGATTGAGCGGGTCTCGTCTCATCAACATCATCATTTCCATCTGCTGACTAAATAAACTAACTTATAATAACAACCACAACAATAACTTTAAACGGCGGGATCCAAATTAATTTTCTTGTTTTTTTTCTCATTCTGCTCATTGGTGTAAATAATACATCAAGTTATATCACATTTTGTTATTGCCGTAAGATTTCGTAACTTTGAGCATTACGCTGCGTTCAAAATGCAATGAATCCTCTTTTCTTCGTGCCGGGAATGTAGTACACCACCAAACATGTACATCTAAGCACATTTTTCGGAGTATTTTCAAATTACTTTAAAAATACGCTTTTTTGAGAAAAAAAGTTAAGAATATAGGGATTTGAAAATTGTAAAATTCGTCATTTGGAGATGTATTGGCGCTCTATTGAAGTTCATAAATCAATATTTTCAGATAAATTCTAAAATCTAAGTATTTGAGATAAAACTTGAATGCAAATAACAATTTTTGCATGATAAATAACCCAAGGTCAATTTTCTATAACAAATTCTCTTTGTGATATGTGGAGAAATAACACAAAATAGTAATATCCCATTATGGATAAGGGAGGGATGAAAACGGGGACATGGTGGTATATTGATGATGTCCCGACTGTTTTTCGATATTAAAGTACAGATTACGCGCAATACTGCTGGTAGCACACATACATATATATACATGTATATATCGTTCGTCCTCGATATGAACGGGCAATGAGGAAGGCCAAACTAATAAGTTCATCGATTTCATCTCTAATCAATAAATATACTTTTAAATAAAGAAACTATTGGGGGAAACAGGTTGGATAAGTAAATTTCAATTTTGATATCTGAAGAAAAATCTCGTCACTTCGCAAAAAAAACTTATCAAGTGATTTGCCGCAATAAGTAATCAATGCTCTCAATTGATAATAAACAGTAAATTGAATCTAATGGAAAGAAGCTATATGAGCCAAAAAACGACACTACGGCTTTCACTGCTATGTTAACGGGAAAATAAATATATGATATATATTATCAAATAACTATTTTTCAAATATAAATGTGTACATTTGCCTAACACTGGCTGCCGTTTTGCACGGCGGTGACGGAAGATTCCTAAACCGGTCTTCATATTTTTTTTCCAATTGGTTCTTCTGGCCTCACTCACCGTCATACAGACTTCAATCGTTTTTGAGTTGTGAGTCAATAGACGGAAGGAAGAGAAGCGCAGAGAAACGGAGTAAAAAGGATGGCAGGAAATCCGTGATAAGATAGCTATCTATTGGATGATTTTTTTTTTGAAAAAAAAAACTATGAAACTTTGGGCAATCAAGAAGAGGAAAATAAAGGGTATTCAAAAGGCCTTGTTAAAACACTATACAATTTAAGTCTATGAGAAATCGCAAATTACAGCGAGATGAAACGTGCTAACTATTTTTGGGTATTATTGTCAACTGTTTTAAAAAATGTTAGCTTTGTATTGAAATGTTTTTTGATAATAAAGGGAAAATGGTGCACAAACTATAGAAAACATAAGTTTAGAAAAACGATAATGCTATTTGTTCGAAAATTCTACAAAACAAAAATTGCTCCTACATTTTAAATATATTTTTAACGAATTTCACAACATATTTTGTTCTGAAATAATTCTATTGAAACTAAACTGTTTTCTTCCTCGTTTCATTGAAAAAAAACAAGATCATCGTTTATTTTTTCGTGTTGCTTCCCGAAACTTAATTTCCGTTTCGAAAACGATGCCTGGCTCGAGCAAAAAAAAATGTGGAAAAAAAGATAGAGAAGTCATGTCGAACAAAACCTTGTTACAGGGGTGCGGACGGGGACAGAGAACCGCCTTTTTAGCAGACGATGAAAAAATATTGGTTTGTTGGCGCTATTGCAACGTAACTCGTAGACGACCAACGAGAAGAAAAAAAACCCCCCGAACACACATCGGCTAACATTGTTGCAAACTGAATTGGCACATGACAAGAAAGGGCATTATAGTATCACTAAACACGAATTAAAAAATGGTTAGAAAATGGAAAAATTCTTTTTTTCGCGTCCAAACGGTGCCCCTGAGAGCTTCTTCACATCATCCGATGGAATAGGAAATAAACTTCAAAAAGCCATAATGTTGGTCGCAAAAGAAAAATTATTTGGAAGCTGAATGTGAATGCTGTGAAGAATATCAGTTAGGCCGGAACGACAGAAAAAAATTCTAGAATGGGTGCACCAAACACAATTGGAGAAAGAGTCGAGACAAAAAAGCGGCATTCGCTGGAAAAGAAATGAATGTTCCTATATATTCCTAGATACTCTCTGCCAATGATACACTACGTCTTTTATGCCCCAAAAAAGCGGGAAAAAGGACAGAATGAAGAAAAAAAAATCGATTCGTTACTTATGCTGAAACTAGTGAATTCGAAACAAAAGGACAAAGACAAAAAAAAACGGCGACCCTTTTTCCTATATATCTTCACCCAAAAAAGCCTCGAAATGCGATATAACTATTGAAATAAGATGCAAATTGCGGCTCATTTTTCTATGGACGGATAATGAGAAGAGAGGGCGTCGTAGTCGCCCACCCCGTCAATTTTTTTTTGCTCGTTTCGCCAAATGAAGAGGGGCACCGTACAATTTGACGAAATACAACAACAACATGTTAGAGAGAAGAAATAAGCTCCCGTTTCAAGAGAAGTGTATGATGAGGACCAGTAGCATAACAACAAGACATCATTAGTTCAATATTGTTAGAAGGGAAACGAGGGATTGGTGGTTTTTCAGTGTCATCAGTTTGGTTTTCCAAAGAAAAGAATTTGCGAAATATATATGCAAGGCAAACTTCCCATGACCTTTAAAATTGTTAGTTTCGAAATAGTCTCAATGTTTTCACAAGAGTCGTTCGGCAAATGTAAGAATTTGTCTGATTACGAAAACGATCATGGAATGGATTTTTTTCAAAAAGCAGTTTTGGCAAATTCACTACCCGGATCAAATTTTCAGGTTAAATAATTCGAAAAACATAATGAATTTGCAAGTTGAAAACGCAATGGGTTGGATAAGATGATACACGAAAATTTCGCAACTTTTAAAAATGCAAGACTAAAGAAAAGCAATCAAATCACATCGCCTCAAAACAGACAATCATCAGAAGATGTTCATCTCATTCTCTTTCTATCACATGGCATTTCTTCGCAATATCTCATCTCACCTTTCTTTTCTTTTTTCATCTTCAAAACGATAATGATGAGAAAACGACGAAGAAACGTCAGAGGCGGGAGAACGTTCCGTTTTCCCCTATCCGTTCTCGGCATGATCAATTGTTTGTTATATCTTGCAACTTTTCAAATTGATTATCTTGCCTGAACCCCCACAAGACTAATGCTGTGTGTGGTAAACAATAAAGTTGAACGGAAGGAAGTCACAATGAATCATTTCAGTCAAATGCACACTCTTTCCCAAATACAAATAGAACGAGAAGAACAATCAGATAAATAGCCGGCCAAAAAGAGATCCACAATTCTTTTTAAAAAAAATGTTTGATAAGTTCAGACATGTATAAGATTTCCGGTGTCAGATTGCGAAATGCTGATGATTCCCAGATTGTGAAACTTCGTTTTTTTTTTCTCAATTCGAAGAACTATGTTTTCTCATAATGAATGTTCTCGTGTAATAGCTATTTCACAAGCTTTTTATGCATATGAAAATCATGCTCGAGCGGCTCATAAAAATTGTTCTTTGGTCGGTTTACACTATCAAAAAAGAACATTTAGTTCAGATTACAATTTTCTGAAACGAAAAGAAACAACACGAAGGAAAGATTATCTAAATTTGAAAATAAAGACGAGTACTGGGAATTAAAAGAAGTTTAACAGAAATTAGGGTAAATTGGAAATCCCTAGATATTTATCCATTGCTCTCATAATTTAGACGAACATTTTTGCACTCTAAAATTATAGGTTTCAATTAACTTTTTTGGAACCAATTTATTAGTTCATTTTGCTCGAACTTTAAGCCGCTGAATTTATGTTTTATGCATACATCTTAATTTTAATAGCTGGATCAATAATTTCTTACGAATATTAAAACCGGCAGGGCTGGCTCAAACACTAGAAAACATATAAGTAAGCTCAGGAAAAAGACCTTTTTCCGGTAATCGACAGCGTGTTGTATCGAATTACCTCAAAAACTGAGTAACGGATACGAGTATAGCTCGAAAAAAAAGTAGATGATTAGTTTCTATTGTGTAACTGGGAAAAAACGTTTTGATAAGGCTTTCAACTTGAAATGTTGTACTTTGAACGAGCGGGAGGGGAGGGAGCATTCCAAATGCATGAGAATGTATTATACATTTTTCGCAAATAATAACAAAAAATGTTTTAAATTTTGAATTGTCTGTGAAAAACGAGGCACTATCGCAATTTGAAATAGAAATGTTCAAACGCGACCTCCAATCCCGACATTTCGGGTTAAGCAATAAATCTTCGGGAAAATCTAAGTAGTAAAAACATCTGTAATAGAAGAAGTAGGTAAAGAGATAGAAGAAGAAGAAGAAAAACAGAGTGGTACCAAACGTCGTCTATTTTGAAAACACACACACTAAAAAAAGCGAAAAAGACACACACACACGCATAAATGACAACGAGCGCGACGAAAAAAAAAACAAAGCTTGGCCGCGTCGCGTCATGTCCGCGTAGCGGTCGGAGGCTTGGAGGGTTCTTCTCTCGTTTGGCTAATGCGTCCTCTATCATACCACTCTTTTCCATCATCCTTCTTCCCTCTTTTTGTCCTGGTGCTCGCGTGTATGCTGACCATAAAATTTCTGCGAGTCGCATCTCTCTTTTTCTCAAGCTACACAGCTTGCTTCTTTGCCAATCGTCATAGAGTCGTCCTTCTTATACCTTCCTCTCTATCTCTGTCTCTATTCTTGTATGTTCTAGTGCTCGGGAAGAAGAAGAAGAAGCGAGTGAAAAGACATTATAGAGGGGTCTCCACATAGTTTTGGATTCGAGGGAAACGAATGAAGAAAAAAAAATTCCATGTTGGAAATACGGCTAAATGAAATCTTGTTCGTCATTTTTTGTCGTTGAGCTATTCGTTATTCTGCCGTTCTTTCTTTTTTTTTGCTTTATTCCGTCAAAATCACTTAGAAACAAGAGTACGATTGAAAGGAGACCTAATAGTTGGTTCTGAATGAAAAGAAAAGCCAAAAAGATAAATGCTGCAGGATGTGAGACTGATTAAGGTTAAACTATCCTACATGAGTCCAAGAACTTTTTTCGGAATTTAATTTTTTAAATTATAAATTTTGGACTAAGCTTTACAAATTTCCCTAGAAAAATAACACTAAAAATTGCAATTATAAATACATTTTAAAATAAAACCCACTGTACACTGCAAGATCCGCAAAAAAATCTAAAAAATAAAAATAAAACCGAATTAGGAAACAAATTTTCGAAATAACGCAGTGTGCAATTTCGCGTCATTTGTGGTGTTTCAATTGCGTACAAAAATTTCTACCGTACCCAGGCAAAAAATGCGAAATTATCCATGAAATTCGTCATTTTAGATAAATATTTTATTCTGTCTCAATAAAAAAATGCGAGAGGAGAATGGGGGTGGCATGAAAAAGAAGGAAAACGAAAAGGATCAATTGAAATCCGAGAAGAAGGAAGGAGGTTTTTTTTCTCGCTCAACTCAAATCTAGAAAATAAGAAAACATGGCCTAGAAAAAGCTTACACCAGACATAACGTTGGTTGTTGAGTCAAACAATGTTGACGAAAAAAGCAAGAAAAAATTGTTTTGCATAATTTAGTAGTCCACAGGTGCAGGTAAGTTCTAAACGGCTTTAAAGTATAAACATCGTTCTGTAAGACATTTCGAAATCAACTATCAGCTTACAAGGGCCAAAAATTTCGATCATTTCTCTTTTTTGAGCCGACAAAAAAGGCAAAACCATATTTATGACCCAGGATTCGTGCAAAACCCCTAAAAAGGAAAAAAAACGAACTTTCAATGCGATGCCAGGTTAAGACCTTTTCTCTTCCGTTGCTCCAGGGACTTTTTGTACCGACGATGATCCCAATTTTTCTAAAAAAAAAAACAAAACTTAAATTTCAAATTCATAAGATTGTTTTCGAAGTTTTTTTTCCCTTTTTCAGAATCCTTCAAAAACCAAAACGTAGTCATATCTTCCACTTTATTCTTCTGCTCGATTTAGCAAGTTGTTGAAATTTTTTGAATAAACAAACTCACTAGTATCACTTCCAGATCCTTTTTTTTTCGAAAACAAACTTGCTTTTCAAAAAAAAACAATTTTATTCTGTTTCATTAAAAAACGAGAAATGAAAGAATACACATTTTAAATTGAAATCTGAGAAGAAGGGAGGTTTTTTTTCTTTATCAAGTCAAACATAAAAATACTTCAAAATAAGCAACCAAATATTGAAAGACAGATGAGGTCGATAAATCAAAAATGAATTGAGAAAGGATGCGAAAACCGTATATATAAAAAATGTGAATAAGCAGAAAAAAACATTGGTTGTTTGAAATACTATGGACAAGGAATGGCAAATTAAAAAAAATTATTTTGACAGTTTGCTGGTCTCTAATATGTGGTCGGTACTTGAACAACTCCAGCTTCTTGAGCTGCTTTCAATTGTCCTGCGAAGGTGGCGGCGATTAAATTAGCTCTTTGTAGTTCGTTGTACAGACGTTGCACTTCGTGTCTCAGGTAGACGTTTTCCTGAAAAAAAAGAATTCATTTCGTATCATTTTTTGTCGAACTTAAACTTTCTTAAGTAAGTGTTGTGTTTCTTTTTACATTTTTCGCGGCACCAATTCATTTTTTGAAAAACGTTTTAGTAGTAGTAATACTTTTAATATTCGAATTAAAGGAGGGCGTTACGGAGATAATAAATGTACATTAAGTGAAAATAGACTTCATTCTCATTCCAAATCTGTTCTTAAAATTTTCTAAAACCACCTAGAAGCCGAGAAAATAAGCTTCAAAACAACGGCCTAGAAAAAGTGGCCGAACTTTTTCCTATTAGCTTTTTTCGTGTTTCGTTAATAAATAGTTATGAAGAATGCTTATATTAGTCCTTTTTAATGTTTTTTTCATTTTGTTTTTGGATTTTTCATTTTTTCGATTTTTCATGCCTGCGGACTAGTTTTCGTCGTTGGCCCCTTTTCTAGGCCATTGTTTTGAAGCTCGTTTTCTCGGCTTCTAGGTGGTTTTAGAAAATATTAAAAACTGATTTGGAATGAGAATGAAGTCTATTTTCATCCCAGACGCATTCATTAGATCCGTAAAGTCCTTCTTTAACGACAATGTGCCCATTTTTTTCGGAATGTAATCATTTAATTGTATTCAATCTACTTTACTTTCTCAGTAATTGTATACGTACCCAATCTGAAACCCAATTTACAGCAGCTGCCGTTAACACTGAAAGAGCGGGTGTTCGTGTTGTTAGGTGAAAGGAAGTTACATCAAACACAATTATTTGAAAATACTAGACATCAGTGTCAGTTATTCGGAAGTATTTTGCAAATGTTTTGTTGCCAAGATTTTAGCACTAAATTTTTGAAAATATTGCACCGGGTTTGGCGTGAAATGCAATAGTTTTAATTTGACCGAACTCCTCTTAAAATGCAGAACATCAGGAACCTCTTTTTTTGTTGTTTATATATAGTTAGGTTACTTTAAAGGAGGGATTTACAGAGCTAATGAATGCGTCTGGGATGAAAATAGACTTCATTCTCATTCCAAATCTGTTTTTAAAATTTTCTAAAACCACCTAGAAGCCGAGAAAACGCGCCTCAAAACAATGGCCTAGAAAAAGTTTCCACCGGGGAAAACTAGTCCGCAGGCATGAAAAATCCAAAAAAAAACATAAATTAAAATGAAAAAACATTAAAAAAGGTATAATATAAGCATTCTGCCTATTTATTAACGAAACACAAAAGAAGCTCATAGGAAAAAGTTAGGCCAACTTTTTCTAGGCCATTGTTTTGAAGCTCATTTTATCGGGTTCTAGGTGGTTTTAGAAAATTTGAATAACAGATTTGGAATGAGAATGAAGTCTATTTTCATTTAAGATATATTTATTATCTCCGTAAAGCCCACCTTTACGAACAGTGTCATTTAGTTATTCATTTCCTGGCTTGTCATTTATCAGTTAAGATTTAAGACCTGAACAATTTTTCAAAAACCAAAATCTTTCTTTAAAACATTCCGAGATCAACTATTGGCTTAAAAGTGCACGAAATTTCGCTTATTTCTCATTTTTGAGCCTAGATAAAGTGCAAAAATATTTATGAGCCACCTAAGAATTCACGTAAAAGTCCCCAGAAAAGAAAAAAAGCAAACCTTCATAGCGATGTCAAGTCTTTCCGTGTTAAGACCTTCTTGTCTCTTTCGCTGCTCGCGGGATTTTCTCGCAGCATCATTGTTCCGACGACGACGTTCTCGATAGTTCTGAAAACGTAAACTGTCTCAAGAAACGTTTTTATAGTAAAAAAATTATTTTCAGAGTAAAACCATCTCATTTTCAAAAAAAAAACTTGTCAACTAAAACTTTTTTCGGGAGCTTCCCAAACTCACAAACCTCATCCTTTTGTGAATCGGGAACTGGTTGAGGTTTCTTCTTCGTCGGACCGGGTGTACTTCTGCCGGATTGTGATGGAATTGGAAGTGTGGTTGAGTCAGGAAAGGGAGACTGGAACTGTTGTCCAAAGAATGGCAGAATCATACTGCTGTCATGTTTGAGCATTGATGGGTCATACTGCAACTATTTTTGGACGTTTTGGATGTAAGAATGAATAAAACAATTGTAATTTTGATCTCACAAATATTTTAGCAATTTGGACCATGACCGCGAACGAAAAACGACAAATTAAACTTTAGATTCAGAAAGATTGGCATTTTTTGTTTAAAAAAACATTATGATAGTCAATATTGAAGGCAGGTGGTCAGTTAACACCATCCAAATTCAAGGCGAAAAATAAAAATTGGAATGGGAGCTCAGGTCCAAAGAATAATACCAATATTTAGCCACAATTTGTCGTTAAAGACATCATGTCAGTTAATCACACCCTAATTCAGGTTCCAAATTAAAGGCGAAATATCAAAATTGGAATGGGGAGCCCAGAAGATCGAGAAAACAAAACCAATATGTTTATAAATCCAAATAATTGTGTTTCGCGCCAATTTCCGACCGCGTTGCACGATCCGGGCGCGTATTCAACTTTGGACCGCTGCTGAGAGGCTTGCATTATTCTGTCGCGTAAATTGCATTGTAATAAAGAGATAATGATCTAATTTTTGAAACTGAAATCAAGCAGGGTCTGATACACTGTCTTTAAGAGATTAGAAGCATGAAATTTCTGTTAGTCTGAGGATAGGCCATTGTTTTTCGAAGACGATTCAATATTTTTAAGATTATAGTTTTTTTCATAATTAATCAGGAATAATTTAACTCTCCAAGAACTTTAAAAAATGGAAATTAAAAAATATTTTTTAAAAAAATGTAACTTTTTTTTAAAAGAGTCAACAGCTTTTTAATTGTTACGTTTCTTAAAGGAGGTCGTTGCAGAGTCAATGAATGTACCTGTGATAAAAATAGACCTCGTACTCATTCCAAATCTGTTTTTAAAATTTTCTAAAACCACCTAGAAGCCGAGAAAATGAGCTTCAAAAAAATGGCCGGTGAAAACTAGTCCGCGGTCGGAAGGAAACTTTTTCTAGGCCATTGTTTTGAATCTGGTTTTCTCGGCTTCTAGGTGGTTTCATAAAATTTTAAGATTTATTACGAGTTCCATTTTTAAAAAAAAAATTTTCACTTGTAGAGTCCACTCCTAAATTTATTAAAAATATCGAGAAATTGAAAAGTTGAAATTATGTGAAAAGGTTCACAACTTGTTAAAGGACCTTTTTACAAAGTTATGAAACTTCAAATTAACAAAAATTAAATTCAATTGCAAACATTTGAGTATTCATATGAAGAACAACAAGTTTGGGATCTCCCGCAGGTGAAAAATGTAATGGCGAGCCTATTTGAGCTCTCAATTTATTAATTTATTAACGTAGCGGGAAAGCACTCGTAGTACACGCAAGATAAATAAGGAATATTTTGAAAAATAAAAATCTTTTCTTACTTTTTCATCCTTCATCATTGCCGGATGTGGCTGTGCATAAGGATGTGTATTATACTGATCCATATTCCACATATGATTCATTGCATTATTGAACTTCATTTGTTGTTCTGTCGAAGTATCATACATCCCATTCACAATCTGCTGTTGAACATCCATCTTCTGAAAATCCTAAATTAATTTCAAAAATTCAAAAATTTTCCCGGAAAAAGATTACGGTAACATTTAGGTAATAATGACGAGTAAATGACATAAGGTCATAATGTGTGCACACCTCGCGATAAGTTGGATATAAACTAGGGCGGAGCTTAAAAAGGAGAGACAACCTGTTGGAATCGGGCGGTATCCTTTCAACATATTCTTTTCGGTGTGGGTGGCGCAACCGTTGCGTCAGCTCCTTGTCGCCGCATTTGGGACCTTCTTTTTTTGTAGAACTAGCACCGTTAAACAAAAACGACATAACGAGCTGACAATGGGGACAATGTCATTCGAATGATGTTTAGATAAGAGAAAGATGGTTGTGTTTTTTGAATATTTGAAATCAAACTTGGATAAGCTGTCAATAAGAATTATCTGCTAGAAAAATGAAAGCTAATTTTAAATTATTATGTCAATGGAAAATTCTTTTTAAGTTTCAAAAAGATTTTGAAACGAATAGCTGTCAACATTTGAATTATTGTATCTTGCACAAACGTCCATTCAAATTTTTAAATTTGCAACTACAGCCAATTACTACGAATCGAAAATTTAATTAAAAGTGATTTTTTTTACAGATTGAATGCAGGTCGGATGAATTGCCACACTGTCTTTAAGCCTGAAAATTTTAAGGCACCAACTACTTATTGGATGGGGTGGTCTAAACAACAACCGTGGTCAAAAATTACTTCTGGGAAGTCAATTTTTTTGAAACGAAATGAATTTTTGAATACTTCAAAGTTCCACAATTTGCTCATAAAAGCTAAAACAATGGCGCATCTGAAATTGAAGTAATGATTGTAACACTCATTACATTTAGTCAAGCTCTGGATATTATTAAAATTCATGAGATTACGAAGTTACTTCTGTTTCTAGCAACATGAATAGAGAAATATTACGTTAAGATCGTTTTCTCGTTTTCTAAGATCGTTTTCCATATGAGAATATTTTTTCTCAATGATCTCAGTTATGGAAGTAGGAAAACTATGGCTTTGCTTGTGAAGCCCGTATAATACTATATATTTTATTATTGTGTTTGCTTTTTGCCAAAATTCTAGGCAAAAAATCAAAATTCGAATGAGGGTAAAATTAACTGAACAGCTCTCTTTAAATATGCCGTAGAACAACTTTCAAATTCTCCGATTTTGTCAGCAGGAAACAATTCATATTAAAAAAAATACAGTAATCTGTAGAACGTTTAAAAATCGAATCGATTTTCTAGTTTTCCAGATTAGATAGTACTTTGGAGTATGTTGATCGTTTTTTAAATTTTTTCGTAATGAAATATTTTTTTTTAATAATTTGTAACTCCTTGAATAATCACTAAATTGCACAGCTTTTAATTAAAATTATGAGAGGTGTAAACCACCGTGACACTTCAAAGCATCATTCCGCTTTAGGTTTACAACTACCTCGTGGTCGTGTGATGTTTCGCGCATCGTGAGCATCATCATCATAAAACAACTGGTGACTGTTGAAGACAATGAAAACTAATCGTGTTTTCTGGAGTCGGGAGCAAGCGAAAGTGTGAATTGTTTTAAAATAACTGTTTGCAAGCTGGAATCCTCTCTGAATGTTCAAAAAATTAAAAGTTCATAACTCAAAATTTCACATTTAGATTTAGAATTATTGTTTATGCAAAAGTTCCAATATATCCAATTTCTGCTACCTTTCATAGCATATGCTCTTCAATCCATCTTACCTTCCCTTTTCCTTATATTTGTGAACGCGGTGCTTACGCGCATAAGCGGTTTGTCGCATTCTTTTGAAAATCGCATGACGCAATTCACTTCAAAAAACAAAAATCGACAAAAAATAGAGCATGAGTGAACACATACAAATAAGATAAAGAATCTATTTGTTTTCGAGCATGATATTGATTGACAGGTTCTTTCCGTTCAATGCGATATTTGAAAACAGCGGGAGATCCCCGTATTTGGAATAAATATAAAAAAAGTTATTATACATCCGGTACTCATAGATTTTTAGAATGTTCAAATTTGATTGTTTTTGTTTTCATTTGATTGAAATTTGATGAAAACAAAACTAAGAGTTTGTAATGTCAAATTTTTATTAGAGAAGTTAATAAGTAGGACTATACAAAAAAGCTGGTATGCTGTCTTTAAGTTTTCAAATAAACTTTGCTAGAAGATTTTTTGGGAAGTTTTTTTTTAACTTTTGGGAAGTTAGTCCCTCAGAAATTGCCGTCCATTCTTTCTGCAATTTTTCGATGTTTTTCGCACTTTCGTTCCTTGATTTAAAGTCCAAAAACCTTAAAACAAAATGTTTACGATCCTCCTAGAATATAATTCAAGTTTTTCCTTTTTTCCTACCCTTTTCAAAAACCAACAAATTTTTTCAACCTCAAAACTGCTTCAAAAATTCCTTGGATTATGAAAAATCATAACAATAAAACATTCTTTGGAACAAAAAACTCGAAAAAACGGGCAGGCATTGGGAAAAATTCTTTTTGTATACAAAACGTATATTTCATCCAGACTATGGGCAGACGAATATAAGTAATTTTTCATAGTTAATACGATGAAATGTAAATAAAAACATTTTTATGGCTTAAAAAAGTATTTTCGGCGTCAAATGGCTCACGCGCTTATCGCCCGCGGACTGAAGGCTCGTATACGGCTTATTCAGCGCGCGAGCTACGAGCCGAAATTATCATGAGTACAAATTAAAAAATACAAAAAACAACAACAAATTGGAAGTAAAAAATGAAGAAAATCTAATTAAATTTTTATCAAAATTCTCACGGTCATTAGACGATTTCCGCAGCTTCGTGGACTCTCTGAACTGAAAAAATCAGGTCACGATCAAGTTAGCTCCAGTGCGAACGCAAAAAGGAATTTAAATTATTCCTATATATAACGGCCGAAAATTTTTAAAAGTGTAAAAATTACTTTCTTTAAAAAATAAAGATGTGTTTTTCAGGGCTGGGGGATTTATGGCCGACCACCTTTTATTTTATAAGGCTTAGGAGTGGCTTCTCGTTAGCGTATTACCCATTTTGAGACTTGGAACGCTAGCTTTCTGATTTTCACATATGTGAAAGTCGTTCTGAAGAGAACATGTAAGCCTACTTCAAATCTCCAAAAAGTTCAAAAACCGCTGTGGGAGCTCCCGTCAAATAAGCACAATTTTCCGTGTTTTAAAACTTACAACTGTTGAACAAAAATAGATACGAAGATGGTTGATCGCTTATCTGGTAGGTTTTATCAGTGGCAATCGATTGTAACATATTTCAATTTTGAAAATCAACTGTAACCTGGTGAAAAAAATTAATAATTCAAAGTCTCATATTACATTTTTGCTCATAACTTTTGGTGGACATTGTTTTTTTGAAGTTTTTTTTATATAGGCTTCTTAGTTAGTAATTTTGTAATTTCCTTATCGGCAATGTACTTTTCCTTATCTTCAAGCGCACATTATTGTTAATATTTGCGATTTTGTCTAGATATATGGCCGAGGACTAGAAACCCAAAGGGACTAGTCTCCACAACTGGTGTTTCTAGACCACCTGTTCGGGCGTACGTTAACCTAGTTTATACAAGGGACACCACTTTACTATTTTCATTACAATTGATGAAACCCGTATTTGACAAATAGATGTTCATCTCATCGTCCACCGATGCACATTTTTGATGTATTAGAATGCATCCTCTCAATTTCAGCCACCTCAATTTCGAATACGAGATCATATAAATCAAAAAAAAGACCATCGTAATTCCGAACTCAATTTGCTCCCATTTTGATGTCTCTGCCTATTTTTTATCCCCAAAAAAGGAAAAGCGTTCGTCTTGTTCGAACGTCGTCGTTTTCTCCACCCATCTGACTCATATTCTCTAACCCTCTCATCTTTCAACAGCTCTTTCCCTAAAACAGAGAATAGTGGCCATTCTGTTTTTGGTCACTCTTATTCAGCGTGTGTGTCCAGCAGAAAGCTTAGATATACTTGTGAATGCATAACATCGTTGCGGGCTAAGAAGAAGAAATAGCATTTCGAATTATGAGTCGAACTATGAATATGATGATGTGCCCATCATTCCTTTGCTCGACACTCGGAAGTGATACCAGCACATTCGGTTCGGTTCTTCGAGGAATCGCCATGTTTCTGCTTGTTTTCACATTTTTCATCGGAATATTTCTTGTTTACTATTTCTATGCGACCAATTTTCAATTTTCTTTCACTTCCTTTTGGCCTCCTGATATTTTGCTAGAGTTTTTCCCCGAAACAGACGCTGAAAAAAATAGAAATTCTAATTTATCATGTGAAAATTCAAAGGATCATATGGAACATCGGTCAATGCTAAAAGAGAACGAGGTACTTTAAAAATCTTTGTATTATTTATTTTTAGCGTGGGTAGTAGTAATTTAAGTTTCAGCTTGAGAATGTGATTCTGGTTGAAAATCGTCTGGAACGCCAGGAAAAGGTCTTGTTTTCCATCCAGGGGGTTCATATTTCTTTCAAAAATTTCAGATCATTATCCCAAAAGAACCAGAAGACAGCCAGGAACTTAAAAACGAGCTATGCAAAAAACTGTCGATCGTACCAGAGGATGTGAGTTTTTTTCTCATTTCAAAATCTAATTAAAAAATCAGAGATTTTAGCCATCTTCGAGTAGTCCATCAATCTCCAGTTCTCAGTTTTCAATAAATTTCGATGAGTGGTTAGAACAGTCAACAAGCTCAACATTAGACATCGAAAATTGGAAGGAAAATGGGAATTTTGAGAGGATAAACAGCGACGATGTGAATATCGAGGAAGGAGATCGAAATGTCAATTTTATGAGGAGTTCGGGTATTTTTTTTATAAGAGATTAAAAATTTCTTATAGCTTAATTTAAATCTTATGAAGCCGAGAGCTCCAATTAGCGAAATAAATTACAATTAAGGGCATAGATATAAGTGACAATTTTTTCAGGGTTAAAGGAGGGTTTTTTTCTTTTTTTTTTAATTTTCTAAAACCACCTAGGAGCCGAGAAAACGCGTCTCAAAACAATGGCCTAGAAAAAGGGGCCACCTGCGAAAATTAGTCCGCAGGCTTGAAAAATCCAATAAAAACCTAACTTAAAATGAAAAAAGGACTAATATAAGCATTCTGCATAACTATTTATTAACAAAACATGAAAAAAGCACTTAGGAAAAAGTGCGGCCATGTTGCCCCTTTTTCTAGGCCATCGCTTTGAAGCTCATTTTCTCGGCTTCTAGGTGGTTTTAGAACATTTTAAAAACATATTTGGAATCAGAATGAAGTCCATTTTCATTTAAGATACATTTATAATCAGAAATAAATTAAATAGGCAGGATTCGGCTCACTAATAGAATTAATTTTATAAATAGCTACTATTTACAAATTAAAGGCAGCCAATTAGAAGTTGAAACTAGCTCCCGGATTTTGAGAAAAATTAACGATTAACTTTTTTAAAGGAGGACTTTACAGAGTGGATGAAATTTCTTAAAACAAATCAAAACCTCATACTCAGTTTTATTCTCTCTGGTAATTTTTTAAAAATGCATAGGAGCTATGAAAAATACGATTTAGGGTGATGTCCTAGAAATACTTGGCCGAACTTTGTATTTCATGGTCCTAATCTGTGATTTTCAGTCAAAATTCACGTCTAGTGATTCAATTAGACTAAATAAGCACTTTTTCCTTTATTAAAATGGTGTTTCAAGAGAAAACTAGCTTTCGCAAAAAGTTTTTCTAGGCCATTTGTTTGGACCGCGTTTTCTCGGCTATATATTAAATTTTGATAAATTTCGAAATTACAAATGATATGAGTATGAGTTTCTTGTTCTTTCGCAACATCTTTCTTCACTCTGTACAATCCTCTTTATATCAATAGTTTTCAAAGATTTCTTAATGCTCATATTGATTTATCATATGTAATTAATGCCCCAAATCCACACCTTAAAATTCTGTTTTCTGATTGATGTCTTATTCTTCTCTTGGTTTCAGAAAACCTTTCACAAAAAAGAAGATTAATCAACAACACATCCAGATCATTTGTTTTTTTTTGTTCAGAACCAGCCTCTCCATGCTCCCATTACTCAAAACGTCCATCAAATTTCCCGACACCTCTTCAATTACTCTACTCACCGTGTTCTCTGGAAAATCTGGAATTTCTAAATAAAGTCCTCCGCCTGGAAGATGGATTAGAAGGCGACGAAACGACGAGACGAATAGTCGCTCAACAATTACGTTTCGCTCGAAAAACACCCGAATTCGTGCCAAGAATGATGACCGACGAATTTCATTCAATTGACAAAAGTATTGAGAAAAGGAAATTGGATATTGGAGAGCTGTTGCGTCGTGTTGAGAACGCGAAACATCAGTATAGGGTGAACTATTTTTAGGATCTTCTTTTTTTTAAAGTTCAAATCATTACTCAAAATGCTTCCATAGATGATGTTCGGAAGAGAATCGATGCTTTTTATATAGAGGTGAGGGAAGTGTTCAAAACAAAAGAATTAAAAAAAGTGTTATGCGTTGGAAGATGAGTGGGAGCTCCCGAAAAATGTTAAAGGAGGACTTTGTGGAGCTAATGAATGCGCCTGAGATGAAAATAGACTTCATTATCATTCCAAATCTGTTTTTAAAATTTTCTAAAACCACCTAGAAGCAGAGAAACTCAAAATAATGGCCTAGAAAAAGGGGCCAAAACTAGTCCGCAGGCATGAAAAATCTAAAAAAAAAATGAAAAACATAAAGTAAAATGAAAAAAAACATTAAAAAGGACTAATATAAGCATTCTTCATAACTATTTATTAACGAAACACGAAAAAAGCTAATAGAAAAAAGTTCGGCCACTTTTTCTAGGCCATTGTTTTGAAGCTTATTTTCTCGGCTTCTAGGTGGTTTTAGAAAATGTTAAAAACAGATTTGGAATGAGAATGAAGCCTATTTTCATCTAAAGTACATTTATTATCTTCGTAAAGCCATCCTTTAAGAATTATAAATGAAATTATGGCAAAAAATAGAAATTCTAAAAATCCATTGAAGTAAAAACGCTATCGAAATGAAGAAGTAATCAATAAAATTCAAAGTGGTAACTATATTTTGTAAAGAATGAATAAATCTCTAACGCTTTCTATTTTTTCTGTTTCTATCACTCTATGTTCTCGCTCATTTTCTCAACTGTAACTTTTCTTTTGAACTCTTTTGTGTTTGAATGCTCCCGCTGGACTAATTATAGAATTTAGTTACTTATCTCTATGTAATACATTTTAAAACTGTCTGTGAAAAAAATGGTGACAAATTCAAATTTTTTAAACATGGTATTGTCAACTCAAATATTCTTGATCATTGAGTTTTGAGGACTGCTCCGCAAGCACGCACGCGGCTGCCGACACTCACACTTTGGAAAATTTGAAAAATTAATTTTCCCGCGAATTTTCCAGTATGTTGAGTGTCGGCAGCCGCGTGCGTGCGTGCGGAGCTTCAGTGAGGTTGAGCATCCCTCAAAAAGCAATGATAACGAGTATTTGAGTCTAATATTTTCTATAAACTCGATGAGCTGCAACGCTTTGGCGATTGTTGTGTTGTCTCAACGCAGAAAAATAGTTTATTTTATGAAATTAATTATAATCTTACATTATTATCATAAAAAGCTCATTTAAACTTTTTTTTCGGGAGCTCCAACCTTTCCTCAAATTATCATCATTTTCCAGACATTCTCCCAACATCTGCATAGTGCTCAAACAATTACCGCCGATTCATATTAGAAACAAGTGCTTTATAATTCTGCATCAGATTTTTTTTCAATTTATGTACACATATTCTGCTTGTGATATTTAAATCAACGAAATAAAATGACTGAAATTTTCGAGACGAAGAAATGAACGAAAAGCACCGGGTCCAAATGACTGCCAAAGTTGCGGCCAATTATGCATTGCCAGTGGCCACCTGAATTGAAAATTAAAATAAAATTAGGAATTCAAAGGAAAGATACCGTATAATAAGTCGAATTTTCTTTTCATAAATGTGGCGATTTCATTTTCAATTCCGCAGTGTTGAAGAGCATCTCCGAACGCTTTTTTGGCCTGAAAATACGCTTTCTTGGCCAGAATAATTCTTGAAGAAATAAAAAATCGAAATTTCAGAAAAAAATGAATACATACCTCTTCTACTTGTTCCTCGCTCATGTTAGTACTCGTCACTTTGATATTTTCCGTTCTCAATGCTTTTTCAGGTGGTTCGCGCCATTTTCGAGATTCCTTTCTGAAAAAATTAAAAAATTAGCCATGCGTAATTGCGTAGTATCGTTTGAATTTTAATTTTCGTTCAGTTTCTCAATTCTAGAAAATCACTTACAACTCATCAAACATCGGATCATCACATTCCGATTGTCTTTCGAATTTTTCGCGCAACTGATGAGCGTTCATTTTTCTGTGTCTGAGCATCTTTTCACAAGAATAATCAAAGAATAAAGATATTTTTTTGTTGAACGCTAAAGAGTCTGCTGGCGAACGGAACAAAAAATGAAATTATCAGTGAATAGAAAACAACTGGGGCGACGAGAAATGAAGAAGAGTCTCATATCATATTTCAAAAATGTTGAGGTTTTTGATGGGTTATTTCTTATATTCTGTTGGAAGGGCAACAAAAAAAAAACAGCGGAAACAAAAGATAGAAAATATATTTTTTTGAACACCGTTTTGTTGAGTCTGGTGAGATATATTGTAGCTTGGGACGTCGGGGAAGTTATCATTTGGAAGGTTTTCTCAACGAAATCGAAATGTGGAACTCTTCTGGATTATAAAGTTTAGAATAAACATTTTTGAAACTTCCGGAAAATAATTTTTTAAACAAATTTTAGGAAAAAAGTTTTCAAATATATTAACGGTTTTCTTATTGTCAACTTTAAAATCTTGGATCGCCCATTTTCTATTGTCAACTCAAATATTCTTGATCATGACCTTGACCTACCCAGAAAATCTAAGTCTCTCACAAAGTCATGATATTTTTAAATGCGAGCGGTTGCGCTGCGGTCTTTTAGTAGAAAATGGATGATCCAAAAATTTTAAGTTGACAATACTGAAAGACCGCAGCGCAACCGCGTAAATATAGCATGACTTTGTGAGATACTTAGATTTTCTGGGTAGGTCAAAACAAATTTGCATGATCAAGAACATTTGAGTTGACAATAAATATCCGTGAGGCGGGAACTTTGGGTTAGTCACTCGAACATTAAAACTTCTGTGGTGATCCAACTTTTTGAAAAGTTAGTCCCTCAGAAATTGATTTTTGTAGATTAAGATTTTTTTTTTGAGTTTTATTTTTATTTTACAGTTAGGTTGGGATGCTCAAAAAGTGTCGATTAGATAGGAAATCAGACGTAGTTAAGAGTACCTTTAATTATAGCATTTTATAATAAAAATATGGCGCCCATAGTATTTTGGAACCAGATGTTCTGTTCCATTCATTTTTCTAAAGAGCAAATATTTTAGACTTTTTTAAAAAAAAATTCTGGGAGCTCATGATTTAGAAACATTTTCAATAAAGTTCCCAGAATTACAAAATTATTAAACTAGTAAAAAAATAATCAGATTTTGTGGAAACTTCAGAAATGCAAGTAGCACTCTGTCTTTAGCAGTTCAGACTCATTTAGACTAGCAGGCGAGGTAAAGATCACATTTTTCATAAAATAAAGAAATCGAATCGATATGACATCATCATAATGTTTTCTATTTTGGTGCAGTTGACGAATTATTATTTTGAACATTAATTAGGCTGAAATAAAGAAATTTAAATTTAAAGACAGTGTGTCAGTAATTTTGCCCTTCTTTATTTTAATTTCAAAAATTTGAGCTTTTTCTCATTAGTACGATACAATTTATGCGAAAAAATATCGATAAATGCACGCCTCATAGAAGCGGCTCAAATCAAAGAAAAGTTGATAATTTGATATTTCGTCTTGAATTTGATTAACTGACACGCTGTCTTTAAGCGGCACGTTCTCTTTAAGTCCTCAAGAGAAATATTGATTTTTTCTAACTTCTAGATTTCAACTCCCCTGAGCTATTTTAACCATTTTTGTTTGACAAATTCTTCGGATTTGATGTTTCGTATTTCACTTTCAACCATAGTAATCTTAACTTTATTGAAACGATGTTTTATAAGTTTTCTTTCCAATTTGAAGTACTTTAAATCACAGTGAAATAGTTCGTAACCGTCACAAACCTTCGAATACTCAGCTTCTTCCTAGCGACAGCCAGCATAATTGATTGAAACCTGAAACAAGAAAAAACTGGATCATTTACTGGGAAAAGGAATTATAGAAAACAAAGAAAACTTGTGATTTTTTTGTGAAATTTGACACGAGAATGAAAAAATGAAAAAAAGAGTGAAAAAGGGGGATTTCGATTGACCTGGGGGGGGGGAAGGGGTATGAGAAAACAAGTGACACAAAACAACACACACACATATAAACTCACAAATTGAAAATTCTCAATATCACATAAAATTGCAACAACAGCTGGTGGTATTTTTTTCGAAAAAAAAATTGATGAGTGGGAGTTTTTGAAAAAAAAATAAATGACCGAAAATTTTAAATTCATTTTATAATGATTTTAAATATAGAATAGGATTTCAGCTCAACGAACGGTCGCTGATAAGTTAACACGAGGCAGATAAAGAAGGACTTCACGAAGCTTATAAATGCAATTGGGATGAAAATAGACTTCATTCTCATTCCAAATCTGTTTTTAAAATGTTCTAAAACCACCTAGAAGTCGAGAAAATGAGCTTCAAAACAATGACCTAGAAAAAAGGGCCACCTGCGAAAACTAGTCCGCAGGCGTGAAAAATCAAAAAAAAAGAAAAAAACATAAAATTCTCCTATTTTTTTTCTCGGGAAATTTCGGAAAATTCGCAAATACCATGAAAATGTTTGTTTCTAATACATATTTATTGATTCCTTATTTAAAGGGACTGTTTACTGAATTTGGGTTTCAATTCTATTTTCATCTTCTTCACAGTATTTGAAAACCTATAGAAGCAAACAAATTTATCGAAATGTCCTTTTCTAGTACACAAAAAAAGCACATTTACAGAGTAAGGCGGCTAAATGGCCTAGCCGCTCGGCCGCGCGCGAGAGAGCATGCGAATGTGAGAGTGTTTGCAATTGATTTCGGAAATTGGTGTGTTTGAGTACTAGAAAAGGAAATTTCGCAAAAATATTTTTCTTGTATAGGCTTTCAAATACTGTGAAGAAGATGAAAATGGAATTGAAACCCAAAAACAGTAAAGAATCCCTTTAAATAACAAGATGAATTAGTAGTACAGTGTAATTTCTCTTAAAAACATACATTTTAAAATTGAAAACATCGGATATCCGTTTTTTTTCCTATTTTTTTCCTCGGAAAATTTCGGGAAAAAATCGGAAAATTTCTTGAAAACAGTCGAAATATCGAAATTTCCGTTTTCCGATTCCGACCATGCCCACTGAGAATGCAGAAAGCCCAAAAATCTCAAAGAAAAAAGTTCGGCTTATTTTGATTTTTGGCTTTTGAGGCTTTGATTGAGGCTTATTTTCTCTGCTAGGTGGTTTTAGAAAATTTTAAAATCAGATTTGGAATGGGTAAGAATTATACTATCATTTACGGTGCATTTATTGGCTCTGTAAAGCTCGGCTCCTTTAACACTTGAAAACAAAAAACGAATAGCGGTAAAAGAGCACAAATATTTTTCGATTGCGATTCTTCAAAGGTTGTAAAATGAATGTGACCTTCACAATTTTAATGTGCGATGGCAGATGTTGTTCTTGTCCAGACCTTCTGGAAATGTGAAAAGTGTTGTCAGTTTTGAGCTCTCTCTGCTTCGGACAACAATCGTCTCAGGAAGGCCAGCGTCGCATTCCACTGGATGGATTTCCACAAAATGTTTCAATTGCTTTTATTATTCAAGATTTTTTTAGCCTCTATTTTCATGAATTTCACTACAAAACCACCAAAAAATGAAGCCCTTTCAACTAAAATCCCCAATCTGAGGTCATCATGTACAACTCTTAAGATACAGATATTTTTTTTAAAGGCTATTGTCAACTCAAATATTCTTGATCATGCAAGTTGATTTTGACCTACCCAGAAAATCTAAGTCTCTCACAAAGTCATGCTATGTATTTTTACCTGCGAGCGGTTGCGCTGCGTTCTTTTAGTAGAAAATGGATGATCCAAAATTTTTAACTTGACAATAACTGATTTAGTCCATTTCTAGAAATAATTTTTTTTAAAACCTTTAATAACAAAAACCAGAGTTTCAGACAAAACTGTGAACTTGCGAGATTTTTTTCAAGTTTTTTGGTTGCAACAAAAATCTTCAGAAAACAAGTGGGTTCTTTTGTTTGAAAAACTCTGCGATTTTTGACACAGACCTCTTTAATTTTCTCGAAATTTCTAGATATGAATAATACATTCTTCTTCTCCACTTTTTTCTTCTTTCTTAAGAAACAACAACAGTTTCAAATGGACCTCTTGAAGTGTAGGGAAGTGGTCGATTATTATGTTTTTTCACGGGTTGTAAGTATACCTATGTTTTTTTTTTGCTTCAAATGAACCTTTATTTTTTTCGTAATACTTTTTGGAGAGTTTCATATTTCTATGGTGTCAAGAACAACAGATTTATGTCGTTGTTGAAAAAACAAAAATAACCAAGGCAATTGGTTGTTGTACCCATGGACACCGGGTTTCGGCGAACGGAGCAGCAGCATCAAAATGGAATGATTCATGAGGCGTCCGTTTTTTTCCATTCCGTTTTCCAGTTTTTTTTTCTTGAATGAATGACGATTTGCGGTTGAAAACGAGCCTTGAGGGTTACAGCATTATATTTCATAAGCTGCTCGTTTTGCATTTTTTTTTCGTCGGGTCGTTGTTGAGAAGAATAAGAGGATATCCGATGTCGCCTGACAAAAAAAAGGTCGATGAGGAATGGAAAGAGACATTTTTGGAAGAAATTAACTCGTGTTAATGTTGTCTGAGAATTAAGACGATGATCATTTGGAAGAGCTATTTGGAAGAGCTTCTCGAGAAAAAAGCTCCCGTAGGTAAATGTTCAAGGAATTACGAACCAATTTTCAATTTCGATTTTATTTTCATCTTCTCCGCCATATTTAAAAACCTATAACAGCAAATACTTTTTTCAAAATTTCCTAATGCTGTACCCGAACGACAACTGTTCACGGTTTCTTAAGGGACTAACTGACGAGAGAACGCACAAACGAGAGAGACGCAGAAAGTTAGTCCATCAAGAAACTTAAAAATGGTTTTCTTTGAGTATATTGTCAACCCAACTCTTAAGATACAGATATTTTTTTTAAAGGCTATTGTCAACTCAAATATTCTTGATCATGCAAGTTGGTTTTGACCTACCCAGAAAATCTAAGTCTCTCACACAGTCGTGTTATTTTTAAATGCGAGCGGTTGCGCTGCGGTCTTTTACAAGGGAAGTATACGAGCTAAGGATAATTGTTTTGAATGGGAGATAGCTCATTGGAAAGATCATATTCTTGTCTACAAGGAACCGTTTTCATTTTTTGCCGACGGGCTCCTAGGAATTTTTTATGGTCCCTCAAAGTTTTACCAAAATTTCGTTATTTTCCCTCTCACATATATTTGGTATTTCACCAATAGATTTCAACCGACTTGGTGGTGCAGCGCCAGTGTGTTTGACTAGTGAGCGTGAGGTCGAGAGTTCGAACCCAGACAAGGTTTTTTATTTTGTTTTGTTTTTTTTTTGCTGCTTTTGTGAAATTTCAAGAGTGTTATATTCCTGTTTTCAAATTTTTCGAAACGCGAAATTCTGTATTTGCGTTGAAATCCCATGATTTAGCGGAATCCTTTTTGGGGTGTCAGAGCAAAATAGGCGAGATTTTGCGATACACTAAATATTTATAGGTAAGACACCCGCTAATAATATGGGGAGATTTTAAAATTCACAAAATCAGCAAAAAAAAACAAAAAATAAATAAAAAACCTTGTCTGGGTTCGAACCCTCGACCTCATGCTCACTAGTCAAACACACTGGCGCGCGCATGAATGTGTTTTAGCAGAGTTTTTAATTTAATTTTTTTAGAAGAGTTCTTGAAGAAACCCAGTCATTTTCAGCCGTTGAATAAAAAAGCAGTTCCCCCATTGTCTGAGTTACTAGTCAAACACACTGGCGCTGCACCACCAAGTCGGTTGAAAACTATTGTTGAAATACCAAATATATGTGAGAGGGAAAATAAAGTAAATTTTTGGCAAAAACTTTGAGGGACCATAAAAAGCTCCTAGGAGTCCATCGGCAAAAAATGAAAACGGTTCCTTGCAGACAAGAATATGATCTTTCCAATGAGCTATCTCCCATTCAAAACAATTATCCTTAGCTCGTACACTTCCCATGTTAGTGGAAATTGGATGATCCACAATTTTTAACTTGGCAATAGCAATAGGAAATTTCGAAAAAAATTGGTCATTTGCCAAAATATTAGAGTCATTCGATATACAATAACTTTCACAAACACGCTATGTAAAAGTTTACATACAATTTCGCCAAATTTTCAAGTGAGATTGTGGGCGGAGTCTTGTTTGCAAAGAGCGCGCACTTCTAGAAGGGATACCTTTCAATGATTACTATCCATAAAAATACTTATTTTTATGATTAGGCACTCCATTATCTTGTATTCGCCAAGTACGCAATGAAAACTCCGCTGCAAAAATTTACCAACTGAGCTTGTACATGCTTACACTCCGTGACATAAATTTCAAGAATAGTATAATCGATTTTTATCCTTCAATACAGGGTTAGGAACAAGTTCGAATTCTACATCTATAACCTAAATTAGGGATTTTTAAGGAGATATAAAACGTCATCATAAAGATACCAGTGCCCAATCAATACCAATGGTATGAAACTCCAATCCAGTGAATACTAACTAAGCCACGGTCCTCAATAACTTAATCGCAAATTTCTCCAAAAAATTTTCGAAAATTTCGGAGGCTTTCGGGAAAATTATCTGTATTTGGGAAATTTGTATCACATTTTTGCAAAGGTTGTATTTTTTTTAAACTTTAAAGCGATTCAATTTTCTATAAATTAAACATTAAAGGGACTCTTTACTGAATTTGGGATTCAATTCTATTTCCATCTTCTGCACAATATTTTAAAACCTATAGAAGCAAACCATTTTATCGAAATTTCCCTTTCCAGTACACGAAAAAGCACATTTAAAAAGTAAGGCGCGAAATGGCCTAACTTCTCGGCCGCGAGAGCATGCGAATGTGAGAGTGTTTGCAATTGTTAGGTCATTTCGCGCCTTATTTTTGAAAAGGGCGTGTCTGTGTACTAGAAAAGGAAATTTCGAAATATTTGTATAGGTTTTCAAATGTCAAGAAGAAGATGAAAATGGATTAGAAACCTAAAATCAGTAAATAATCCCTTTAATAATAGACAGTAATTTAGCGAGTTCATCTGATATATTTTCAATTATTTGAGTGAATTCCAGTTTATTTTGGGTATAAATCTATTTCGTGATATTTTAAAGTATGATGTAGAACTGCGTCATAATTCAAGAAAATCTTTAAAATTTTCACACAAAAGGTTACCCAAATATCATTTTCTTACTGAAATTGCGCAAGAATTTATCATTTTAGTTATCAAACATTTGTTTTCAGATCTTTTTTCTTTAGGTGTTTAATTTCTGAAATCATTTTGTGACCGAAAGTTTTTGATTTACTCCTCAAAATTTTTCGATTTACTCCATTTGTTCCCCGCAAAACTTGCACAAAACATGCTCCTACAAAACGTTTCATTTTCCGGAAAAATGAACTGAAAATGTCATAACGATTTGAATGTTGACATTGACGAAAAGACAGAAAAAAATAAGATTTTGATTCATAGCAACTAAAGTGACTTCAAAACTTCATCAAAGGGACGCCTTCTGCGGATTCAATGATGTTTTTCTTTAAAAATTTGATATTTTCCGTGTTGCATAACATCCCAGAAATTTTGCATGTCGTTCTTTTTATGATGTGAATTTTTAGAAACCCTTTAGTTCTCTTTTCTCTTTTCAGCAGAAACTTTTGAAATAAAATTTATAAACCTGGCTTCTTTTTTGGCTTATATGTACATATTTCACAATTTTGAATAAGAATTCGGAAAACTATTAAGAACGAAACCGCAAATAAATACATTCGAACATATTTGTGCCACATTATTTGGGAGGAGTTCTGCTGCAAAGTGGAGAAGATTCGTATCTTGGTCTACTTCTACTTGAGAAGAGTCTATTCCGGTTATTGGCTCATTTCGAAGGGTTTTTTGAATAGAATAGATGTTATGATAATTGGAATGCATTCATTTTGAGTATTCTTTGTACTAACTTCTTGTTCATTGTCTTGTAGGAACTCCCAACAGCATAGATTTTTACTTGATCTTGAAAAATCAGCAAATTTCGAATCAACTTGTTTTTGCGCGATAGGATTATTGGCTAATTATTAGTATAAGTTGTTATTTATTATTCTTTACAACCGCACAGACGCTCCTCACGCAAGCGACGCGGTGGCTGACATTCAACCCGCTGGAACGTTCGCTGGGAAAACTACTTTTCAAATTAAAACAAACCCCCCCCCCCCCCCCCCCCCCTAAACAAACAAAATCGAAAAGTTTGAGGCTACGTTGTTGCTTTTTTGTTTTTTTTTTTGAGGAAAATCTACAAAAATCGATTGTTTTGTAAAAAAATAGATCTAAATTTTCTCGAAAAAATAGAATAACCTCAACCATTTCGACGAGCTCAAAAATGAGTTTATAGATCAATTGATAACAAAAATTTTTAAAATCGAAAACATTAAAAAAAGTTAAAATCATGGGCAATTGCCGAAGAAAGGGTTTCTAGGCCATCTTTGAGTTTTTCCTAATCATGATTTTTCTAATAAGAATCTTGTTGAAAATCGAATGTAGACAAACCAATTCCAAACTAGCTCTACTGACAAATCCTGGTTTTTGCCATGTTCCGGTGCACTGACAAACAAATTTATTTTTCGTAATTGGTCCATTAGATACCAAAAATGTATTTATGACTCAAAAATAATATTTTCAGTACGTACGGACACGGAAAAGGCCATAAAAACCAGCGAAAACAGTGGAGAATCGAAATGAACGAACTTTTTCCTTATATGGCCTAGAAACCCAGATTGCATTTCTTCGGCCATATTTGATCTGTTATATTTTAATCGGTTTTTTAATTTTTTCGACTTAAAATTTTTAAATCATATGAACCTCATTTCTGAGCTCTCCGGAGCCCCCCCCCCCCCCCCCATTTTTTATGTCATGCCAAATTCTGGGAATACTTAAACCCTATTAATCTGAATTCATCCCGCAGTTTTCTCCGAAACTTCTTGAAAAATTCAAAATCTCTCAAAATCTGGTTTGATCCCTATCATCTTTGGGTTCTTCTTTATTTTATTTTGAACTGAACAGATCCTATAATTGAATTTTTTTGAATTCAAAATTATTTCATAAAGAAACCACATTGAAACTAGATACTCACTTACTTAAAAAGTGGTGTTCTCGATATATTTCTGCAGGTGGAAATGTATAAGTACACTTAAGGCTCCAATTTTTTTTTTTCGGAAAAGTGTATCCACTTTTCCCAATTTTTGTTTCTGGAGAATAATACATGTCCATGTAGGATTGTATTTTTTTATTTGCTTTTCCCACTAAATTTGAGAGAAGATTTTTTTTTGGAGCCTATATTATTCCAACTTTTGACCACAAAAATATTATTCCCGAAACAAAGGCTTGGAGCCTCCCTTCCAAGTTGAAATTCAACCTCAAATCTGCATATGTTTATTTATTTTTCCAAAAATATAATGTGAGACCACTCTTTTGTTCTATTTTCGCCTGCTTTTCCAGAGTCATGATATCATGTGAAGAATATTTCGAAAGGAAGTGAATTTATTATTCGCGGCAGAAAAAAAAATATTGGAAAACTCCATCGTCCCCTCCCTGGTCCGCGCACAATAATGGGACCGCCTCCTACTTCTCCGCCAGCTGAAAACAATGAAAAGCCGAAATTTGAGAATGTCCATAGAAGGTTTTTTTTCGAAAAAAAAAACGAAGCTAGTTCAAAAAGTTTTCATTTTTTTAGTTGATGTTGTTGTTAAACATCGAAACTAATAGGATACTCTTTTTTTTTAAAAGAAAATGGACCTAGAAGAGGGGCTTTCACTGCGTCGTTCTTCCTCTTATTATGAGTTTGCCCTCTTTTTTTGTAATAATTTTGTTATGCCTCACTAAGAATGATGGTTTTTTGTGTTATTGTCAAGCTAAATTATCTTGACCGCTCATTTTCCGCTGCAGCAACTAGAAGCCGAAGGCGACGCGACAGCAACGCGCTAAAATTCAAATTTCTCAGTTGGTCTCACGCGTTGCGGTCGCGACGCCTTCGGTGCTATCAGTGGAGCAGCAAAAATTAAGCTTGACAATACAACTTTGAAAAAATATATATTTTTTCAAAAAATTTCAATTCTATTGGATCCGTTTTTTTAGTTTTGAGAAGTTCTTTAAGTATTATTTTTATTTTCTTTAAAGTTAGATTACCTGTTAATATTTTCGAATTTAAGTTTTGGAAAACAATTTGGATTATGGCCGAAGACTCGAAAACCTATTTGACTAGTTCTCCACACTTTTGTTTCTAGGCCACCAGTTCGGGCGCCTCATTAGTTTTGATTTCTAAATATCTGCTTTCAAATATGTCTAGTTGACTTAAAGGGGGGATTTCAAAGAGTTAATGAATGCAATTGGAATGAAAATAGACTTTATACTCATTCCAAATCTGTTTTTAAAATTTTCTAAGACCACCAAGAAGCCGAGAAAACAAGCTTCAACGGTGGCCTAGAAACATTTTTATCTGCAAAAACTAGTCCGCGGGCATTGTTACATGAAAAATCTAGAAAAAATCCAATTAATTTAAGCATTTTCCATAAATATTCATCAATGAAAAACGCAAAAAGGGCATAGGAAAAAAGTTAGGCCAGGTGGAAACATTTTTCTAGGCCATTGTTTTGAAGCTCTTTTTCTCGGCTTCTACGAGGTTTTACAAAATTTTAAAAACAGATTTGGAATGGGTATTTTCTCTATTTTCGTCCTAATTACATTTATAAGCTTTACAAGGCTCCTCCCATCTTTAAATAAAAATATCGGTGTTGAAATATGCCTAATTGGTTAAAGACTAACATATTTTTTGATTTAGTCCGGCCGTGAGTATATTTTTGACAATAAAAAGATCACTGATTTGAATGCTTAGACATTTAAAATTCTTTGTTTGTGACCTAGAAAACCAAAAAATAGCCTAGAAAATATTAACAACCTTCCACCTTTTATTGTAAAGTTAAAAATTTTGGATCATCCATTTTCTACTTAAAGACCGCAACGCAGCCGCTCGCAGGTAAAAATAGCACTACTGCGTGAGAGACTTAGATTTTCTGGGTAGGTCAAAACCAACTTGCATGATCAAGAATATTTGAGTTGACGATAAAGGGTTGTGCTCTGATGCGGGTTCTTCATTTTCTTTGAAATTTATGAGCAACTTCATTTTCTCTCTCATTTCTGAAGCTTATTTATCGTTTCTTTGATCATTTATGAGTAGATTATTTTCTGTAAACCTTTTTTTCTTTCGTGTTCCCATCTTCAATTTTTGATCAGAAAATCATGTCCACTTTTCCTTTGCAAGCCCATTTCTGCAACCTAATATGACTTTTTCGCTAACGTTAACTTTTATTAATTAACTTTTCAGCAAAAAAAAGTGTTTCTTTTGGTCTTCTTTGGACCTAATTTCATGCGATGAGTTCTCCCCCTCCCCTGTTTTCTTTAAGCTCGTTTCGGGGTTACGTCTGCTGAAATTGAATAATTGATACGGGTGGTAGGGAAAACAGAAAGAAAATCCATCATGGTGTCGAGACAAACAAAAAAAAACTTTTTCTTGTTTTGCCCATGTTTTTCGTTGCCTGCTTACCGACCATACTAATTGTTTTGTTTTACTTTTTTTTCACACATTTTCAAAATAGAAACGATAATAATAATAATAGAAATATATGAATTATTCACAAAAAATTATAGGAAAAATATTTTCCGAATAAAACAAAAGAAGAAAAGTTGAGGACTACAGTTAGATATTTTGGTGGAGGATATATTTTGAGAAGAATTCTCTATTCTCGTCTATAGGCATTCAATTTTTTTCACAGAGCTTGAATATTTTTTCAAAAAATTTTTATTTACCAAATTTTTCACTAAAATCTAAAGCTCTCACAATTTTTAAAAATGCCCATTTTCATATTGCCAACTTATTATTCTTGATAATGCAAGTTGGTTTTGACCTAACCAGAAAATCTAAGTCTCATACACATTCGTGCTATTTTTAAATGCGAGCGGCTGCGCTGCAGTCTTTTAGTAGAAAATAGATGATCCAAAATTTTTAAGTTGAAAATATCATATTTTTACATTTTTTGATCATCTTACTTTTATCTGAATATCGAAAATTTTAGTATTCATCATCTTCAAATTTAACAGTAATATTTGGTAAAAACTATTTCTGAAATAATTAAGGATACGACTTCATACTGAACTACAACCAAAGTGTTTTTCAGATACAAAATTGCAAATTCAATTTTCAGGACAGTACAAAATAATATACAAGGTCTAGTTTTCAAACACCTTTTTCCAGATCATTGTTTTCAAAAAAATTTTCTTGCCTCCTGCATATTTTAAAAATTACATTTAAAGACAGTGTATCAGTTAATTGGATCCTACGGTCATGGTTCACGTGATTCAGTCGGAATTAGCGCGAAATACAATTATTTAAATGTGGTATTGTCATCGGGGGGAATTAGCAAAGAAAGGCCGACTAGACGGCTTTCAGGCGTGCTCTACTGCAGACATGGTCTCGTCACCGAAGAGAGTCAAGTATGTGGTGACAAAAGACCTTTCGAGCACAGTTTCAAATTTTAACTTTTCGTTTTGAATTTGGATCGTCAGTCATGTCACCTCACTTCCCGTGCAGTGACCACCCCGGATCCGCCACTTTTATATGCGAGGATCCGCGAAAAATTCCCTACAAAATAATATCCGAGGTCTAAGGAGCCGTCGGCTAAGGGGCACTTGCTGAGAATGGGTTTACGTATTGGAATTTTTTACGTATTATAATTTTTTTTTCGAGCTTTCGGGCTCAGTTTTCAATTTTAATTTTTCGTTTCGAATTTGGATCGCCAGTTATGACACACTGTCTTTAAAGGAGGGAGATAATACATGTACCTTAAATGAAAATAGACTTCATTCTCATTCCAAATCTGTTTTTAAAATGTTCTAAAACCACCTAGAAACCGAGAAAATGAGCTTCAAAACAATGGCCTAGAAAAAGTGTCCACCTGGAAGAACTTTTTCCTATCAGCTTTTTTCGTGTTTCGTTAATAAATACTTATGTCGAATGCTTATATTAGTCCTTTTTGTTAAATGTTTTTTCATCTTAATTTATGTTTTTTGGATTTTTCATGCCTGCGGACTAGTTTTCACCGGTGGCCACTTTTTCTAGGTCATTGTTTTGAGGCGCGTTTTCTCGGCTTCCAGGTGGTTTTAGAAAATTTTAAAAACAGATTTGGAATGAGAATGAAGTCTATTTTCAGCCCAGACGCATCCATTAGCTCCGTAAAGCTCTCCTTTAACCTTTTTCAAACCAATGTTTCAATTTCATTCGTCTTCCTCATTCAAACCTCTCTTAATGCCCGAAAATTTGTCGTCATTCTTTCTTTTTTTCAAGACTTGTCAATCCAAACGTCCATCAATGATCCCATAAAAAACCTCTTTCTAAATAAAAGTCCATTGTGGCGGTACACATTCATCTTTAAGTTTGTTAGCTTCTCGTTTCTCTCATTGTTCCATTATCCATCAAAATCGTCTTAAAAATGCATGCAAATTCATCACTCGCCCACCACTTCTCATTGAGCCTCTACTGTAAATTTGCACTCTTATTATTGACTATTTCAGTTCAATATTTCTTCGACTGGAATCCAAATAAACGTTCAAAATGAATATGGTACGTATTCGTCATATAATGGAGATGCGAAGGGCTTGCAAAGCTCCGCCACTTTTACCACCAAAATTGAGAAAGTGAGTTTTTGCGAATTTTTGGGGGGAAAATACAAACAGGAAGGAAATTCAATGACGACAATTGGTCTATTTTTGAAATTTAAGAAAAATAGGTAGGTTGAAGAATTGAATGAGTTTTGAACCTATATTGAGAAAATGGAATTTTGTTGGAGGGTGAAAACCATAAAAATCATGTAATGTAGTAAAAACTAGGCCTCTATACTTCAACATCCTTCACATTACACCCTGTCTTTAAGCGAAAAGAGCTTCAATCAATAAAATATGTATGTTCGTTCTTTACGACACAACTTTTGAGTAAACGTTTGAACTGAATTGTGTCAATTAAGAAACTAGAGAATTGTTTAAGCGGAAAAGTGAGTTTTTGTTCGAGAAATATAATTTTTTGTTCTAAAAGTGTTCGTTGATGCGTATTTCCTAATGTTTTTTTCTCTTTCTATTAAAGGCTAGGGTTCAGATAATTTTTAAGAATTATAAAAGATTTGTGAATAGCTTTTGAATAGTCTGAGGAACAATGGAAGAATCAGAATAGCGTCATAAGTATAGCATAGAGCGCGAGCGTCCATTCGGAATGCACAAGGATCCTTTGTCTGAGATTATGAAAAGTAAAATTGGGAAAACAAATTCGGAAAATTCTGTGAAAAAAATTAGGTTTCTCAAAAACAAATAATTCGCGTCGAGACCTACAGTAGTGGCCATAAAGATTGTCACAAATGGTTTTTTGAGTATAACTTTTTTTAAAGTTAATCGATCGATCTGAAACTTTCAGATATAGCGTAAAACGGTAAAATACATTGTTTTAACAACTATATCCCTGAGATATTAAAAGAACCGTTGAAAAAACAACACTTTCTTAAAAATACCTAAAACTGGGAAAAAACTATTTTTTTTGAAGTTGTTATAGAGTTTTCATTTAAAACCATATTTCTTAGTTTTATTAAATGTCGGACTGTATTTTAAGCTCAAAATAATAGCAAAAACAACATTCAGAAAAACTGTATCGATGAAAGTTTGAGAGCGATTCGGTGCAAGGGGTGGAACACAGTAAAACCGACTAGATCTTTGAATCCAGGCGATCTCTTTTACTTTAAATGTTGTTTTTAAACACTCAATATAACAAGAAAACATAAAAATAGTGTTAATATTGCATATAACATTCATAATCACAAACAGAGGTCAGAATAGTCCACTAGTAGTACAGTTTTGAAGTGAATCCGACGCATTCAACGCTGAATGTCATAACGGCAAGAGGTTCAATTAATATAAACTAAATTGTATTTGAAATAAAAATATTTTTAGTGTATAATATACTTAATTTGGAAGTGAACCGTATAGATAACCCGTTTTTATGACCGGGAATTCACTGATTTGTGTTACGTAAACCTCGGCGTGAGAATTGATAAATGTGAAGCGGCCAGTTAACGCGGTCTAAACACTATATTTCTGTCAATTTGTGATCAGTTAGCCGTTTCACATAATTCAGTTGGTTATCATCATGGATCTGACCTTTTTACGCTTGATTTCGAGCGAGGAAATATCACGACCAGGTATATCTGAAAGTTTCAGATCGATCGGTTAACTTTTCAAAAAGTTATACACAAAAAACCATTTGTGACAATCTTTATGGCCACTACTGTATACTTATAGCCTAGATAGTTTGTAACAAAGAGCTTAAAAAACGGTAAAATGTCATCAGTTCAAACTAATTCCAATTTTCGAAAAATTTCACCAATTTCGATAAAAATGCATTTATATTTACCAGCCACCAAAAAACCTCCCATTTCAATCCATTGTTTCCAATATTCGAAAAAAAAAGGGAAACATCTAAAAATACTTTTGGTGAGCACCTCTTATTTCATATCTTCCCGACGAAGTAATTCAGAACAACAATACCAATATTCATGAAAATATATGAAATGCATGAATATAAAAACCCATCTGAACGTTGTTTTGGTACACGAGATCCTAATTTTCAAACTCAAACATCACAAAACTTGAAGTTCTATGGCTTTTTTTATGGTTTAGCAATTGCTCATATTTCATAGTTTTCGACCTCATAAATAATTTAGTCTCATCGGAAATAAATTAAATTTTGGAAGATTCGATCCAGAAACTAATTTTCTCGTAATTTATCTTAAAACAAAGAACACGTTTAAATTATTCAAAACCCGATTGTAATACGACATCATCGCCAGTTCCGCTTCAAAGAGTTTCTAAAACCCGGAAATTATTATATATTTTTTATTCAGAGAAGCTTCCGAGTCCAGTGATCGGCGAGGCGTGAAAGATGTACTGGACATTAATTTCAGAGTGCAGTAAGTTTCGGGTCTGAAAAATATGAATGAAATTGGTGAACGGTTACAGAATTGTGAGCCCTGAAAGATTCACATCGAGATATTTTGTTTTACAATTGTTTGAATCGTCCGATGGATTGGATGGACCTTGGAATAGGGTGATTTCAAAGAGAGATGATTTACGTCTGAAATTTTAGAATTTCAGATCACCACTACTGAAAGACTTGACATTGATGAGACTTATGATCTGGAAGATGTGTTTGGGATAGAGTTCACCTTTGAAAGACTTCAATGGATCAGAATTGAAATGTGAGATTTTGGAAACTACAAAGATGTCGTATTATTATTTGTACTTAAAGAATTTAAATGGATTTAGTGACATCATGGCTTTAAAGGAGGGATGTACGGGGATAATAAATGTACCGTAAATGAAAATAGACTTCATTCTCATTCCAAATCTGTTTTTAAAATGTTCTAAAACCACCTAGAAGCCGAGAAAATGAGCTTCAAAACAATGGCCTAGAAAAAGGGGCCGAACTTTTTCTTATGAGCTTTTTTCGTATTTCGTTAATAAATATTTATGACGAATGCTTATATTAGTCCGTTTTTTAAATGTTGTTTCATTTTTTTTTTTGGATTTTTCATGCATGCGGACTAGGTTTCGCCGGTGGCCCCTTTTTCTAGGCCATTGTTTTGAGGCGCGTTTTCTCGGCTTCTAGGTGGTTTTAGAAAATTTTAAAAACAGATTTGGAATGAGTATAAAGTCTATTTTCATCCCAGACGCATTCATTAGCTCCGTAAAGTCTTCCTTTAAAAAAATTAGAAACACAACTCACAGTTTCATTAAAAATTTACAGAATCGAACTCTCAGATGCTGAAAACACCACCTTCCGTGCTTCTGAAGTGTTAAATATTGCACAAGTCGCAGCTTCTTCAAAACTTCTTCAATTCATGTAAATTTGAAACACAAATTTTAATTTCCTATAAAAACATTTCAGAGATCAAAACGGTTACCGGCTCGCTGAAATTGAAGTTTGGAGCCAACTTCGAGAACGTTCTCAGCCTATTATGATGCAATTGGAGGCTAAGAATTTGTCGAACAAGTTTATCTCATCCAATTCTAATGTAATAATATATTTTTTGCAAAAATTCCATGGGAATTTCAGATGTTCTTTGAAATCTACAAAATCGAAGATGACGATAGAAAATTGTTATATCGAAGTGAGCTCTTGAAACAAACAAAATTGGTTTGGAAGCCGTTTACTATTCAGCCATCAGATTTTTCTGGGTATTGAAAAGATTACTGAAATTTTAAAGAAATCCTGAAATTTCAGACAAATTTCCATCTGTTGCTGTAGTGATGATGAGAAAGAAGGAATCGTTGGACAAACTGTGGTTTCATGGGAATCTCTGAAATCTTCGGAATCGATCTTGGTGAGAAAAAAAAAAGAATTTTGAGAATGAACTTTAGAAATTCGTACAAATATTTAAATATTTACAGCTCTACAATGAAACCTACAAACAGGGACGTAAATCGTGTTGTGAGATTCGAGTTATAAGATTTCAACATTTGAAGATTTATTCGTTTTTGGATTATATCAAGTCGAGGTTTGTGAAAGAACAGACGATTTTTAGGAACTTATAGGAATTATAGAGATTTTATAGACAAAAATTAAAGTATTTCTTTTTATCTAAAAAAATTTTTTTAATACGGCCTGCAAATTCTAATAATGAAAAAAATAGTGACAAATTTTATGGGGTTAAATTTTTCCCGAAACCTTGAAAGGAGGAAATTACGGAAATATGTATCTAATGTAACTGGAATGAAAATAGACTTTATTCTCATTCCAAATATGTTTTTAAAATTTTCTAAAACAGCAGAGTAAACGAGCTCTTAAACAATGGCCTAGAAAATGTTTCCACCTGGCCGAACTTATTTCTGTTATCTTTTTGTGTTGATGAAAATTTATGGAAATGCTTAGTTAAGTTCTTTTTAACTTTTGCTTTTGATTTTTAAGGGATTCTTCATATAATATTGCACGGGGGACTAGTTTTAGTTAGTGGACACTTTTTCTAGGCCATTGTTGTGAAGCCCTTTTTCTCGGCTTCTACGTGCTTTCAAAAAAATTTTTAAAGAGATTTGGAATTAGAACGAATTCTATTTTTCATACCAGTTGCAGTTCATTCCGTAAAGTCCTTATTTCTTTCATGAGTCTTCAAAATTATTAGACTGGATTCGTCCCTAATATTTGAGTTCCTATTTTATAATAATTTCATCCAAGATGCATTCTTTTTGGTATTCAAAATATCATTTCAAAGATTTGATTTAAAAACTAATTATTTTCAGAACAAGCCTCCGATTCGGAATCGCAATCGATTTCTCCGTTCGCGAGCAATTATCCCACGAAGAACAAATCCAATACGCAAAAGATGTTGAATTCGCCGTCAAAAGTATCGGTGAAACCGTCGAACCATTCAACTCAACCAACTCCTTTCTATCCTATGGATTTGGCGCCAAAATCCCGCCACAAAACCGCGATTCGAATAATTTCTGCCTATCCTTAGATGTAGAGGCCAGTTGTCAAGGAGTCAACGGCGTTCTTAACTCGTTTTTAAACTGTTATCAACGAGTTCAACCACTTCAATCCGCCAAATTCTCACAGATTATTTATCATTTGGCAAGGAATTCGCAAAAGGGGCTCAATAAGGATTCGTGCAATTCAAATTATTTCGTACTTTTTGTGATCACAAGGGGCTCTATTGATGACTTGAAAGAGACTGTGCAGGCCGCTATATTTTCATCAAAAAGTCCAATTTCTATTGTTTTCATTGGTTCGTGAAAATTATGATGAAAGATTGGAAATAGACTTTTGGAATTTCAGGTGTTGGTTGTGATGGTTTGGACGAAATTGAGAGGATCGGAAATGCTGGAAGAAGGCTAGAATATCAGGGAAGAAAAAGTGAACGGGATAATTTACAGGTGATTTTTGAAACATTGCTTTTCCGGAATCGAGTTTTTTTTTCAAATTTAATTTATTACCATACATTATTACAAATATTCTAAAGAAAATTTTAAAAAATCAAAATTTATTTCAGTTTGTGAATGCCACAAAAACACGTCTAGAATGTGACAATTTGGCGGAAATGACTTCCAGTTTTCTCGAACGATCTCTTCAACAAATCCCATGGCAAATGACGACATTCTTCATGCAGAATCATGTTACACCGGAGAAAACCGATGAAGTTATCATGGTATTTAAAAAAAAATCATCGCAAACCTAATTCAATTTCCAGAGCCGAAGCTCGACAATAAGTCCCGGAAGTTCAAGTGTCGAGAAAAATGATAGTGGTCATTTTGAGGATTTTGAAGAACCGAGATGTGGTAATACATATCCTCCCAACGTGTCGTTCCATTAACAAAAATTTCCAGAAAACCGCGCAAATTTGAGAGGTAGTACAAGTGACATTCCTCGAAGTCGACGTAAAGGTCTAACCTCCGAAATGCGATCATTAACCATTGATGACATGCCCTGAAATGTTTATAATTTATCATCATATTTTGGTTTTTCTTTCTGTACATATTGCGGTTTTGTGCCTTTCTCTTCCAATTGAATTATTGATAAAACTAATCATTGTGCAACGTGAAATGGCAGGAACTAGACAGAATCTAGACAAAAAACCCAGAACTTCTTGTATATACAACCTTATACACCACTCCAAATACTTATACGCTCACTAGTGACTTCAGAGTCTGAGAATCCCACTCCTTTCCTGGCCATCGTGCTCGCCAGACATAAATATCATTGAAAACGTTTGGGGATATCTCGTGAAAAAATTTAGGAAACAAGGTCTACAGGGACATGAAAGAGCTGAAAAGAGCAATTATCAAGGCTTAGATTACTGTTGATCAGACGTTGCTCGATAATTTGTATTTATCAATGGATAACCGAATTTTTCAGTTGACACGTGAGAATGGAATCAACTATTAAAGGAGGGCTTTACGGAGCTAATGAATGCGTCCGGGATGAAAACAGACTTCGTTCTCATTCCAAATCTGTTTTTAAAATTTTCTAAAACCACCTAGAAGCCGAGAAAATGAGCTTCAAAACAATATCCTAGAAAAAGGGGCCAGCGGCGAAAACTATTCCGCAGACATTAAAAAAATCGAAAAAAAAATGAAAAAAAAAGACTAATATAAGCATTCTGCATAACTATTTATTAACGAAACACGAAAAAAGTTCATAGGAAAAAGTTAGGCCACTTTTTCTAGGTCATTGTTTTGAAGCTCATTTTCTCGGCTTCTAGGTGGTTTTAGGAAATTTTAAAAACAGATTTGGAATGATAATGAAGTCTGTTTTCATTTAAGGAGCATTTATTATTATTTTTTATATTGTATTTACGACGCGGAAAAGCAATCGTGAAAGAAAAAAAAAGAAAGAAACACATTAAATAAAAAAAACAAATTATCTCCGTAATTTTTTTTTCCTAATTTTTTTGTTGTTCTTTTTGTTTTTTATAAACTTTTCCGTTACTGAGCGTATAATTTTGTGGATTGGAAAATGAGCAAAAATGGAAAATTCTAGATTTTTCGATTGCTAAGCTTAAAATGGATTTCGCTTCAGGACCATTTTGCAATTCAAACCGACCCTTCTTAGACGGCGTATGACGTTTTTCTGCAGAAAACTAATTTTTGTCGAATTTCACTAGTGAGTATTAGTTGTTTACAAAATCTGTTATATAAACGTGAAAAACCTTGTGTCAAAAAATCGACACGCCACGCGTGAGGGAAATGTGAAGGGTTGCGTTGCGTTGTCTTATTATCCCTCACCACACACTATTTCGCAAAATAGGGAAGTTCACGTTTATGAAGCCGATTTTGTGAGACAATAATATATAATTATGTGGAGGAGTGTAGTAATTTTTTTGAAATTTTCACGGGTCACTTTTTATCAAACACCTTCATATTTTAAATCAAGTTTCTATGGCCTCCGAAAAATGCATGTATTCTGAAGTTTCCTTTAATTGCAAGGGACAAACACTTCAAAACATAATTGCACCCCGTCCGTCCCAAATCGAATCAAAAGTCAGTCGTCTATTATTTTTCAGGTTTATACCGAATGATCTTCTTCCTTTCTAAGACTAATCAATGGTCAGTCAAGGACAATCACCGACGCTCCTTTCTCTTCATTTAACGACGTCTATCACAATTTATTTTTAAAACCGAAGGTTTTTTTTATATTGCCTTTTGAGAAATTAATCAGATGTCATGCTTCGAAACTGGATAAGAACTTTGAAAATTGTTGCCTTTTTTTGGTGTTTCGTTGAACTTTTATTGAACAAAAAATGACAATTATTTCACAGGAAATCCGCATGTATTTTATTCTAACACCCAATTTTTGTTGAGAATTTAGTTTTCGGTTCAAAGAACATTCAGAGGAAATATTTTTAAAATGGAAACATAAGTTTATTAGAATGTTTTTTGGTTTTAATCGGTATTTATAGTAGATTTTCAAAATTTATTCTTATCCATTTAAATGGGGGACTTCACATACAAATGTAATCTGGATCAGGCTTGTGCGGAACCGGAATCGGAATATTCCGAAATTCCGATTCCGAGACGATTTTCGGAACTTTTTAGCTGTCGGAACCTTTTTCCGAAATTCATCGGAAAAATCGGAAAAACCCCAATTTGTGAAAATGTATTCTTACTATTGTCAACTCAATAATTCTTGATCATTGCGTTCGGAAGGCTACTCAACCTCACAGCCGCTCCGCACGCACGCGACGCGGTCATCTCCCACTCAATACACAGAAATATTGGCGGGAAAATGAATTTTTCAAATTTTCCAATGTGTTGAGTGTCGGCAGCCGCGTCGCGTGCGTGCGGAGCGGCTGTGAGGTTGAGCAGCCCTCAAAACGCAATAATCAAGAATAATTGAGTTGACAATATAATTTTAAAGGTGTACGGGAAACAATATCCAAACATTAAAAGAATCCGAGAAATACCGAAAAATTGCAATCAGAAAATTTTTTTTGAATTTTTAGGTTCATAAACTTTTTTTGTTTTTTTTGGTTGTTTTCATCAGTTTTTCAGGTTTTCGTAGAATTGTTATCATTTTCATCGAATTTCCTAATTTTGTGAATTCATCGTTTTTTTTTCTGAAAATGGGACGTTTTTTACAAAAAAAGCAGAACGGAAATTCTTAATAAACGTTTTTGTTCAAAATGGGGAAAAAATGGGAAAAAATCTTGAAAATGAAGGTTAAACATCCTGGTTCCGAAAGTTCCGAGAGGCCGGTTCCGCACAAGCCTGATCTGGATGAAAATATAGAAATTACTCATTCCAAATCTGTTTTTAAAATTTTCTAAAACCACCTGGAAGCCGAGAAAATGAGCTTCAAAACAATGGCCTAGAAAAAGTTTTTTTCACCCGGCCAAACTTTTTTCTTGGCTCTTTTTTCGTGTTTTATTAATAAATATTTAATAAAAATGCTTGAATGAGTTAATTTTTTGCATTTTTCTGGATTCTTCAAGTAATAATACTCGCGGACTAGTTTTCGCAACTTTTTCTAGGCCATTGTTGTGAAGCCCTTTTTCTCAGCTTCTAGGTGGTTTTAGAAAATTTTAAAAACAGATTTGGAATGAGTATGAAGTCTATTTTCATCCCAGATACATTCACTGACTCTGTAACGTCCTCCTTTAAAATTTCCAAGAAGCACTCAATCCTTGCAAACTTCGAACCCATTAACCAATTCAATTTCACGTCTATTTCATGTGACCAGGCTAATGAAATCAGCAGAAATACTTCATAAAATGAAGAGGTTGCAGAGAAATTCAAAGATTGTACGTTCTTTAATAAATGTCCAGTTTTTCAAGGATAATAATCACTTTTGATAAAACACTGTTTTTCTTTGTTTCTCTCACATTACGTTCTTTCTCTCTGTGAATCAATCTATACATTTTATATGTATGTACACGATTTCCCGTATTCTCTTTTGTTTTTTTATAGTTGTTTAACGAGTCTAGTAATCGATGAATTGATTTCAGTTCAAAGAATCATGATATTGGTTCTATGAATTTATTTTCTTGGTGATAATTTTATCATTTTTTCCGGTTTAGTCAAATTTTGAACTGAAAAAGGAGGGACATGTGATGAAACAACTGATAAACCGGCAAATGTGGTATATTTTGATTATTATTAAACATTTTTCATTTATTCATGAATTTTATATTAATTATAAAAAAAGTATTCAAATTGTACCCGATGTTTTCGATAATTAGTGCTGAACCGGTTTAATATAAATGAAGACTACACTGTATTCCATCTAAGGAAATGATGAATCCCCCGAAAAATTAGAATCTGTTGGGAATTAATTCGTAATGGCTTGAAGTATTCAAATTTTCGTCTCGATTTAAATTTTGAACTAGAATTTGATGCTTCTAAGTTCCGATTCTTAAATTTTGAAAATTTTGATGAACCTTAACGACAGTGGGTCAGTTAATTTCACCCTGCCAGATTTCAATTTCAAAATTTAGGGCGTTCTCTAATTAGTACAATCCAATTTATATTTTTCCTTGAGTTTGGATCGTGTTAACTGACTGACCAGCTGCCTTTAACTCTACTCAAACCGTCCAATAATGAATAAAATTTTATGGATTTAAATTTTGTGGATTTGTGTCCGTTTAGAACTCGTCCGCAAACCTTGAGCAAACACCAATTGAATTGGTATCCAGAAAACATCAAGATCAATGTTCAAAAATGAAGTTCCTCTTTGTTTTCAATTTGTTTACTTCTATATTTGGTCGTTTATCAAATTAGAAGTATAGAACAGACTACAGATTTTCGGGAAAAAAAGTTATAAACAATCACGTATCTGAAGAATAATAATTCGGGAGCATCCGCCAGCCAATTCGTGGACTAAGTTTTAAATTCTGATCATTTCTATTACTAATTTTATCTTAATATTCAATTTTCGATAGATTCAATTTTTGATTTTTTTTTAAATATTCAATTTTCGATTTTTAGTGTTTCTTTGAAAAACTTAAAGGGGGTCTGAGGGGACAAAATAAATGGTTTAAAAATGATGAAAGTATAATTGTTTATAAATAAATGAAAAAAATCCAAAAAAAACTCAAAAATGGAAAAAAGATTCCAAAAAAACATATAACCGCTAATCGTCCTAATGGCCGAAGAAACGCATTTTGGTTTTCTAGGCCGTTTGTATTTTCTCGGCCGCCTGATTTTTAAAAAAATTATTTTTTTTTCTTGTTTTCCTTTTCCATTCAGTTTTTTTAGAGAAAATAATGCATATTTCAAAAATTAAATTTTTAAAAAAATCGGCCTAGAAAACCAAAAAGAGTTTCTTCGGCCATTAGGGCGATCTACGGTTTTATGGATTTTTTGGAATTTTTTTTCGCATTTTCGACGTTTTTTTGAATTTTTTTGAATTTATTTTTAAACAATCATCCTTCCATCAATTTTCAACCATTTATTTCGTCCCCTCAGGCCCCCTTTAACGCTAAGTTCGTTTATTTTTGAGGTCATTAATTCGATTTTCAAAATCAAAGAACATACTTAATTGCACGTTAATTCGTTTAAACGATAAATCGCATCTGATGTTTCCTGTCCACTGTATTATCATCCTGTTGTTTTCTAGAAATAGTATGTCGTTCTCATCGATCATCTAAAATGTGAAATTATATCTTATCAAATGATCCTTAAGATTTTTTTTGCAATGTCTGGAAAAATCAATAATTCAAATGTTTAGAAAAACCAATAGATCAGCAGGTTTTTTAATACCATAGATTTCTAATTTCGTTCAACGAAACGCTATATCGTTAACCATAAATCATCCTAAAAAATGATAGATAAAAATCTTATTGATTCTTCCGTTTCCTTTCTCACATTGATCAGCTTTCTCAATGAGTTTTGATCGTTCAAAGTTACAATATCACTGTTTTTATTGGGTTGGAAAAGAGAAAACGAAATAGATGTCACTCCTATTATAAATTCGAATATGTTTCCCCACACAATCACATGATTCCAACTTTTCTCTCGTTTTGATACTTGGTACAAATTTCTGTTTTTTTTTTCATTGATTTTAAACTCGTGTTTAGTTGAATTTCGCACGTTTACAGATACAAGATCTCTGCTGTAAAGTCTTTCAAGGAAACGAACAAAAGAATTCAAATATGAATCATGAAACTGTTATTACATTAGGTGAGTGTGGAGTTTATTTTAAAAAATAAGAATTTAAGGTTTTCGATTTTTCTTAAAGACATGGTGTTATGAAGAAGTTCAGTAAGTAATAAAACTCATCACCAATTTTTAAAAACTTATAATATTGAATTTGTGCAGTCCATGAATACCCCAATTTTTCTGAGTTTTCTGGAAAATTATAATTATTTATTGATTTATTAGAGCAAAATTCGCAATTATTAGAAAAAGGGGAGGGTTATAAGCTCCGCCTACTTTATTCTGATGATGTTGTATTGTTTTTCGAAGCAAAAAACTTATCAAATTCAAAAAACGTTAATTTTTAAATTATGATAATTTTGCGGAAAGCGGTGATATGCCTTGAATGGTAGTAAATCTGGTTTTTAATATTCTCTTATTTTTTAAACAAATTTTGTTGATTTTTCTTTTTTTCTAGTACTTTAATAAGGACTTTACAGAGATAATAAATGTAGCTTAAATGAAAATAGACTTCATTCTCATTCCAAATATGTTCTTAAAATTTTCTAAAACCACCTAGAAGTCGAGAAAATGAGCTTCAAAACAATGGCCTAGAAGAAGTGGCAACCTGGCCGAACAGCTGTTCAGTTAATTTTACCCCATATGCACGATATACCAAAAATTAGTACTTTCTTTCAGCAATCTGATACGACTATTAAAAAATTTTTTTGTCAAAAAGCCGATTTACAGCAGCCGGCCAAAGTCGGAAAAATAAAATTTTGAATTGCCGCGGGTCCGTGCGGCGCGGTCGTGGTCCGTGCAACGCGGTCGACAAATGGCGCGAAGCAAAAAAATTCAAAAAATGATGATTTTTCAGAAATTAATTATTTTTCTATTTTTTTGGTGAAAATTATAATTTTCTGAATGGAAACAGTTTCTAATAATCATTTTTTGATTAGGAAAAATTTTTCAACATGAAATTGACAAAAATAGATATAAATTAAAAACATTTTTTAATCAGATTAACAATTTCGTCAGAAAATGCACCGATTCTGCAAGATCTTGTGAAATGGATATAGCTCTTGCATTATAAAGTAGTACATTTTATTCAAATTATAAAAAATCACAAATAAAACACATTTCAAACACATTATTTATCATCGAGGCCATTTTATTAGGTAAATAATAATTTTCTTTTAATTATCATCGAAGAAAGTTAATTTATTTGCCTATTTTATTGAAAAGAATCATTTGAACGGCATCTAGCAGACGATTAGGTGAAGTTGATGTCAGTGGCGTGATAGATTTGATCATTTGAAACGGGACCGAAATCGACTAACTGAAAACGACAAATTAGATATTTTTCATAAAATCCCAACTAACCAAAATACTTAACATTCACAGCCTCCATTTTTAGGCACCATTTTCGAAATTGAAGTAAAGGTGATGCGAAATAAAGCGAATTCGAACAACATTGAATTCTCGTATTCTTCGCTGTCTTCCAGAATCTAAAAAAAAATTATTTCGATAAATAAAATTTAAAATAATCTCTTACAAGTCGTTAAAATTGCCATCAACGTAGTTTTAACGCATTGATTGGAGAAGTTTTTCATTTTGTCATGGAACTCGTTTTCCTAACTCTTCCTGCCATTTTTTTTTGTTTTCTGAAACTTAAAAAAATTAAAAAACGAATGTTCACCATAAATAACCAAAAAAATCAAGTAAAACCATCGAAAATTCAAGGAAATCGGAAAAAAATTATTAAAAATAGTGAAAAATTCAAAAATAGTTATTTCCCGCGCACACCCACATGACTGATTGTCCGTGGAGCGCAGATGTTTACTGAAAAGCGCGCAAGTTCAAATTTGCACCCCTCCATATCGGATTTTTTTATCTGAACAGCTGTCTTTAATAAATACTTATTAGTCTCTTTTTTAAGTTTTTTAATGTTTTTAAAATTTTTCATTCCTGCGGACTAGTTTTCGCCGGTGGCCACTTTTTCTAGTCCATTGTTTTGAAGCTCATTTTCTCGGCTTCTAGGTGGTTTTAGAAAATTGTAAAAAAATATTTGGAATGAGAATGAAGTCTATTTTCTTCCCATATGCATTTAATAGCTCCTTAAAGTCCTCCTTTAATTTAATATTTTATATTTGGTCATATACAGCGTAAAATTTACAATATTTCTAGGTAAAAATGTTTCAAAATCCTTAAAGTTTTCGCTAAAATATTCAAAAACTTTATTTCTCGATTTACCAAATTGAAGTGTTTCAAGTGTACAAAACTCCAACCTAACGTGTTTGGGAGCGGTGCAAAATATATGTATCTAAAATTTTCAAAATAAATTATTTTAAACAACCTTGAAACTCATTTTCTTCAGATTCCGATGACGATGCTAGTAACAGCAGTAGTGGTCAGACGCAAGTTGGATCTTCTACCAACAGTTCAACGACATCAACCAATATCTGCAGAGTTTGTGGAGCAGAAAGAGCTGCAATGCATTATGGAGCTTTCAGTTGTGTTGGTTGTAAAGGCTTCTTCAGAAGAGCGCTTCTGAAAGCTGATCAGTTAGAATGTACAAGTGATGGCCATTGTATTGTTAGTCATTTACGTTAGTTTATTAACTTTCTTTTTCAGAATTTATAATATTGAATTCTAGAAAAAATCCAGTGTCGAAGTTGTCGATTCAACAAATGCCTTCGCGAGGGAATGAATCCCGCTTTCGTCCGCCCAAATCGGGATACACCACCAAAACCGCGTAAACCGCCAACAATGATTACATGTGATTATGTAGGGAGTGAATTGTCTTGAAAGTCTTGTTCAAAAACAATATTTCAGACGAGCAAAAAGACGACAAAAAGTCGAGAAGAGTGGATGAAAAAGATGACAGTAGAGATGAGAACCATATTGATGACACTGCTGAATATTGAGACAACGGTGATGAAAGTAATCAAATGAAAATTTGTGGAGAGAAATGAAGAGTTGAACTCAGGTTTCAGGGTGATACAAATGAGCATGCTTCGAAAATTTATCCATTGAGTGATATTGACAAATTGAAGGATATTATTGACAATCCGGCCAGGTTGAAGGGGAAAAGAACAGAGGTTGGTTTTTTGAACTTGTTTAGAGTTTTGCTTCATCGGTTTATTATATTTTTTAAGAAATTTTCTAGTACCGAAATTATCAAAAAAAAACAATTTTTTTTCTAAATTAAATTCCGATTTTTCTAGATGAGATACGAAGCGTTCCGAATGGCTGGAAATGACGAGCTCTGTTCAATTGCTTACCGTCGTCTTATCGCCGCAATTGACTGGATTGAGAATCTTTCGCCACTTCTTGGATACATCTCACCAGATGATAAAATTGCAATGATTAAGAGCTCATTTGCTCCATTGATGATTTTCAATTTCTGTGCAAGAACTGCCGAAGTCTGTGAGGATGCTGATATTCTTTGTCTGTGCAATTTTGCGTACGTTCCTAGGAATATTTCAAAAATGTATCCGGATACTTAGTGAGTTTCAAAGTGTTTGATATGTTAATTTACATTTTAAATTTTCAGCCATCTTGGAAACGGATTGGTTGAAAGAGCGTTAAATGAGCTGGTTGCTGTTTATCGTGAATATGGAATGAAAGAAGAGGAAATCGTTTGTGTCAGTGCTATGTTATGCTTGAATCCATGTAAGCATTTGCATAAGAAATATTAGAAATATATGTAATTTTCAAAACTTTATGCCAACTTTTGGTACCCATTTTTTTATTAGTGAACACTTCAACTCTACGATCAAGTGCAGTTACCAAAAACTTTGAATTTTCAGAATTTTCACAAAATTTTAATACCATATGTTTTTAAAGGAGAACTTTACGGAGATAATAAATATACCTTAACTGAAAATAGACTCCATTCTCATTCCAAATCTGTTTTTAAAATTTTCTAAAACCACCTAGAAGCCGAGAAAATAAGCTTCAAAACAAAGGCCTAGAAAAAGTGGCCGAACTTTTTCCTATGAGCTTTTTCGTTAATAAATAGTTATGCAGAATGCTGTTAGTCCTTTTTTATGTTTTTAAACATTTTTTAAAGGATTTTTCATGCCTGCGGACTAGTTTTCGCCTGAGGACACTTTTTCTAGGCCATTGTTTTAAAGCTCTTTTTCTCGGCTTCTAGATGTTTTTTCTAGGCCATTGTTTTAAAGCTCTTTTTCTCGGCTTCTAGATGTTCTCAGGCGAAAACTAGTCCGCAGGCATGAAAAATCCTTAAAAAATGTTTAAAAACATAAAAAAGGACTAACAGCATTCTGCATAACTATTTATTAACGAAAAAGCTCATAGGAAAAAGTTCGGCCACTTTTTCTAGGCCTTTGTTTTGAAGCTTATTTTCTCGGCTTCTAGGTGGTTTTTAGAAAATTTTAAAAACAGATTTGGAATGAGAATGAAGTCTATTTTCATCCCAGATGCATTCATTAGCTCCGTAAAGTCCTCCTTTAACAAAAAAATTAACGAATGATTCAAAAAAAAATTTTGCAGAACCGATAAAATAACATATATTTGGACTTTTTTTAAAACTAATATTAATTGTTTAAAATATAGGAAACATGATTATATTATTTATGTAGACACTGTGTGTCAAAAGTTCATACTAATCTAAAAATGATAAGTTTTCTGAAAATGGCTTTTTGTGGTTTTATCCCTTCTATTTCAATTTTGGAAACGATGGATTTTATAGATAAAACTCGAGAGTTTAAATTTTTGATTAAGAAAATGATTGAATTCGAAAAATATGAATCATATTTTTCCATAAATGTTATCTCGAAAAATATGCGTTTCAAAAGATTTCCAAATTATACTAACTTTCAAATCATATAATATCGATATTGGACAAAATATAAAACTATTCAATAATTCTGATGGAAACTTTTTAAAATATTTTATTTATTCGAACCACCTCGTCTTTATGATGTTTCTTAAACTTGAATCAAAAAATTTCATTGATTTTCTCGCACATTCTGACCTAAAATTTTGAATAGGACTATGTCTTTAAGATTTTTTTTTGAAAATCCCCTTTTTCAGTAGCTAAAGATGTATCCGACAGCCTTTTCGAAAAAATCGTCACCCTTCGAAACAGAATATCCGATTGCTTATTCTCGATAGTGAAGGAAGTTCGTCTAAGTCCAACACCAAACGTCTGCTACGGTCATATTCTCCTGTCATTGTCAACGGTTTCTGAACTTGCCAGCGCAATGAGTGAGAATTTACAATTTGCTCAAACATTCTCAGTTCAGGGTGAAGTTCCGCTATTGACTGATCTTTTTGGGTAACCTGAAAATTTCTAACTTCTAAAATATTTGTTTATTTTCAGATGTTTCACAGTTGAGCCATTCTTTAGTCAAATCGATGAGGAACGAAAGTTGGCTAAATTGAGCTTGGAACAGGAAAAAGCGAATCTAAATGAAGTTGCAACACAGACTGATAGAATCCCACCACCTAGGTTTATGCTGGTAACTATTGGGATTTTAAAATTAACTGAATTCAATAAAATATTTGAGAAACGTCATGCAACTGTAGACGAAGAGGGTGAACCATCTCGACAGAACTTCAGATTACTTCAGCCACCGACAAATTTCTATCTAACTGAGATGTTTGATGATTTGAGGGTGAGTATCTCCCGGAATTCGTTCGCAAAATAGACAAAACATTCCAGAACAATGCAGCTGAGCAACGTTTGAATAATTTGTGTTATGATGCGTCGACTGTATACCAACAACCTCCGCCACAACAGTCGAGTGAAGTGTTGAATAATGTGGGAATGAATGCTGAGATGCAGAGTCAGCCAGATGCACAATTTCAACATCCGCAACCTTATGAAGAAACATTACAAACTCCTCAGGATCAATATAATGACTGGAATTATAGAAATTGCGCAGGTAAGGCTTTTTTTGGGGCTGTGAACATCTTACTGTTTTTTTAAAGAAGAGCTTTATGGAGATAATAAATGTACATTACGTGAAAATAGACTTCATACGCATTTCAAATCTGTTTTTAAAATTTTCTAAAACCACCTAGAAGCCGAGAAAATGAGCTTCAAACCAATGGCCTAGAAAAAGGTGGCCGAACTCCTTCCTATGAGCTTTTTTCGTGTTTCGTTAATAAAAACTTATGCAGAATGCTTATATTAGTCCTTTCTTAATTTTTTTTTGGATTTTTCATGGACTAGTTTTCGCCGGTGGCCACTTTTTCTAGGCCATTGTTTTGAAGCTCATTTTCTCGGCTTCTAGGTAGTTTTAGAAAATTTTAAAAACAGATTTGGAATGAGTATGAAGTCTATTTTTATATCAGATGCATTCATTAGCTCTGTAAAACAATCCCTTTAAATTAATTTTAAGTTCTCCGAAATTCCATTGAATTTTCCGGTTTTATCTCGTTTTTTCCAGGACCCTCAACATCCTACCATTTCCCAACACCGGCTGCCTATCCCTTCTGATTGGTTCAAAATTCTAGCTCAAAAAAATTCACTTGCATAATTTTTGTACCAAAAAACAAACAACCGGTGATGAAATTTGGTTCAATTGGTGTGCTCCTTGATAATCTCATGGTACTGTACGAGTTTTGTCAACTTTTTTAAATTTTTATTTAACAAAATGTGGTTTTGAAGAGAAAATAAATAAAATAACAGTATTTTCTAAAATCAATCACAAAAAACGATTGCACATCCGTTGTACCATTTTCCGAGCCATTCTCCACAATCTTCCTTTTCCGCTGAAAATACGATTGGACGGTCACATGACGCTTCACGGGCAACTGTTCCACAGGTCATGGATTCGAACTTTGATTTGGGCCAAAGAGCCTGCGAATTTTACATTTTTTGGGCAATTATTAGTTTTTTTTTTAAAAACCTTGATCCGGGTTTCAAGCTCCTTCAAAAACGGCTCCATTTCACGAGTCGGGAGTATACTTCTCAAAATTTTGCATTCTGCTGGTTTCAACCAATTCTTCAGAGTTTCGTAATCAAAGTTATCGTCAATTACGACTTCGGTAACCAATGGATTATGATCATCAGCTTGTTCTGGAGGGAGCTATAAAATTATAATTTTAATTAAAAACAATTAAGATAAAATAATTGATTTTAAGAGAAATAATAATAAAATAAACCTCATTATTCTGAAGTCTAAATCTTCGATCAATGAAATCTAAATAACGGCGTTCCAGTTCTCGAGCCTCGTAGATTTTCACAATTTTCTGGAATTTAACAATTTTATGTTTTTATTCTCAATAGTAGGCACCTACCTCATTTGGTACAAAGAGAGCTGGGTTTCTATACTGTTTCAAATATAACAACTTGTTTCGTCTCATCAATGGTGAATCATCGAAGAGGAGGTAATTAGCGACAGATTGAGCAGCTTCGGTGCCTCGGAGCACTAAAATGAATTTTTATTTAGAATTATTACAACATTGTCAACTGTCAGAATTTATGAGATCTTCAATAATATCGGAAAAGTGTCTTAAAAGTCAAAATTTTCAAATAAATAACCGTTTGTCTTTAAAGAGTCAGTTTTTGAAAAAATAATTCTTTAACTTACATTTGTATTGACAGAAATGAAGATATTCAAAATGTGCAGCAAACAAATTGCCAACATTATGCCCATTTATCCTTGACAATTGATCCCAACATTGATGTTCACAGTGCACCACAGATCCCCTCATACTTGCCAAAAGAACATCAATTTCTGGATTATCATCAACCGAACTCCAATCAACCTTATCTTGACACAACAACCGACATCTTTTCTCCTGTTTCATTGCCTTTTCCAAAGATGTTTCGAATTCATGAACACATCTTGACCAATCTTGTTCATCATACGCTTCAACACCGGAGATAAACTTCGTCTCATAGTCCTTTCGTTCCATGTCAATGAGCATTATATTCGAGTATTCTGGTTGTTTCATATAAAATTCGAGACTTGAGACAATGTCAGGATCGGTTGGATTTGCAACAAGAAACGTGTATGCTGATTGAACGGCCATTCCAAATTCGTTCATTTTGTAATAGCAATAATGCATATATTGATATGGTTTTCGTTCGACCATGTCGTAATAGGCATTCATATTTCGAAGTGGTGGACGGGAATCTGACAAGAAAACGGTTTTCATTGATTAGACTTTCGATGACGGATTAAAATTTAAAGGTTTCGGGAATAGCCGCGGACTATTAAATTATGAAAATTATGTTTTTTTTGTTTTTCGGCAATTATTGTTGATTTAAAAGTATTTCTTCTTTTTTAATTTCCGGAAAAATCCACACCCTTGTGCAACAGAAGTGTGGCCTAGATTCCGACTTGCTTCTTATGGATGGATCCATCGAAAGTTCACAATTTGGTATTGTCAACTCAAATATTCTTGATCATTGCTTTGAAGACTGCTCAACCGCACTGGCGCTTCGCACGGACGCACGCGGCTGCCGACACTGGAGAATTTGAACATTCAGTTTCGCGCGAATATTCCAGTGCTGAGTGTCGGCAACCGCGTCGCGTGCGTGCGGAGCGCCATCAGTCATCAAAACGCAATTATATAGAATATTTGAGTTGACAATAGCCTACACAGAAACTATTTGTTGCTTTTTGTATGTTTTTTATATAGAAAACACTATGAAAATGGGAATAAAACCACAAAATGGTTAATAAACACTGAATAACGGCATTTGAGTTGCACTCGTAAACGTCGACTTCAGGTGTTGACTTTTCGCGTTTTAAACTATTTTACAAATTTATTTTTAACAAATCTGTATATAAATATTTAAGTTCAGTTGAATAAAACTTTATGGCTCCACGCAAAACACAATTTGAATCACCACAGAAGTTTTCACGTTCGAGGGACTAACTTCACAAAGTTAGTCCATTTTTCTTGCATTTTTTGCACTTTTTTGTAACTTGCACAATTTGTTGTTATAAGAGTTGGTTGGTATGGTCAAAAAGAGTAGATTTAAAAAGAAAATTTGTGTTTTCGGTGCGAGATTGGGAAAAATTGTAAACTCAATCATATTTTGGTTTTTTTTTAATTTTAAAGGTTTTTTTAAAATTAAAATTAAATTAATTTATGCCCAAAATTACCTCCAAATCTGTCTCTTTTACATCTAACCAAGCAAAGTGCCAATTCACTTGTTTCATGCCATTTTCCGATTTTCCAGTTTTCATCCACTTTTGCCGGTTTAACAACTCTTTCGCATTTCTCACGACAGCTTACAACATCATCCTCGAATTGTCTATGATTTTTATTTTCAAATATTTAATTTAAAAAACAAGGAAACTTACTTAAAATCATTAACAGCTCTTTTCATAAACGCCACACAATCGGGCCAATTCTTTTCAGTGTATACATTTTTACCAAATTGAAAATATTCTTCGAATGTCAGGGCTTCCTCGGAACTCGAAATTTTAGGAATAAGGGATAATAATACTAAAAACGATAAATATATAATCATATTGTTCCAAATGGTCAGAAATTTGGAAGAAGTAAGTTGTTGAGCATCTGGTGAAGGAAGGACGAACAGCAGACGGGAAGCATTTAGAGAGTATGTTAAATGAAGAGATGAAAAAGATTACACAAATTGTAAATATATTTTAAAAGGTCACATTTAAGATTTTAAAATTTATTTTTTTCATTAAAAAAGGCAAAGAAAATGAGCATAGTTATAAGAAGACCCGGTGGGGAAAATGGTTGACTTTTAAAAAATTGAAAAACACATGAATAAGGCCATTTCTAGAACATATAACTATTGCATTTTGGCTTTATTACTTCTAAAAAGTCAATGAGGTTTGGGAACGTGTCCATCTACATAAAAGTTCCGTGTCATTGTTGGCAAGGTGACGGTGATTCCGTCGAGTTCTTTGGATAAAATGATTTGGCAGCCGAGCCGGGAGTTGTCGCGGAGAGCGGGTGCCTGAAACGAAATATTTAAAATTGATTTTTAAAAAACACGTCTGACCATGTCAAGCATGTCATCTTCTTCTTCTAATGGTTCGGCAAGTTTGTCGAAATGTTCTTGATCGACATACACGTGGCAAGTTGAACATGCTAGAGATCCTTCGCAAGCTCCTTCCATTTCAATATCGTACCTGGAATGATGAAAATTAAATACTTAAAAGACAAGCGGTCACTCGTTTACTACAATTTTTACGTGAGAAAAAATGGCATAGAAAATTGGAAAACACATTTCTAAAATTTTAGTAGTGGGAATAAGTGATATCGAAAAATCCTAATTCAACATGCGGATGTGAGTAGTAAATTTTAATTTATTTTCAGATAATGGGCGATTTAGGCAAAGGTAAAGGTAAAGGTAAGCCTGTTTGGTTCAAGCGTACCACACGCTGCGGGCAAGCTGCACGGTTATTAGCCGAGTGGTTGTTGCTAGGCTTTTGGCACAAATTTCGACTTCTTCCGGGCCAGGGAAGGGTCTATTACCTTCGTGGAGAACCACTACCCATTCAAAGCTGGGTCGACTTGGAGAGGGATCGAACTCGTGACCTTGCGCACAGCAAGCGGAACCAGTAACCGCTGCGCTATGCCCTCCAGATCTATAGAAAACGGCGTTTTCAAAACTTTAAAAAAATCTTACCTGTGAGCTAGAAACATCACATTATCGCCAACTTTCCCCCTGATTTGTTTCTTAGTGCCGTCTCGAAGAACATACGTGATATTCACGACTTCATCTTCACTTTGTGGGTCCTAAATTATATATACATTTTTTGTTAAATTCACCTTTATAAATATAAAGCTACCTCATATTCATAATCTCCTGTCCTCCTTAAAACTGTTGTTGAGATATTCCTTGCGTTTAACATCAACTTTGGCGAAAATCGGTTCGTTGCGACACATTTTGTTGTCAATTGAGCTGTCCTCACAATATTCGCCACAACTCGAACAAGAGATGCCATTCTTCTGAAAAAAATAAGAAAATAATTGATTGATTTTGGCGTTGCGTCATTTTTTTATCAATTGATAAGTGATATTTTGATAAGAAAAATATCTGAAACTTTTATGAATATTTTCTGCACTTTTTGGAACAGAATAATGCAAAAATAATTTTTTGAGCAATAAAAAAGAATAAAAATAGAATAAAAATATCTAACCCGCGAGAAGTAGAAAAATGCGGACTAATTTTACCCCCAAGCGCAAAAACTAGTCCTTCCATTTTTATTATGTTTTGAAAAACCGCCAATTTGTTAAACTCTCATGGCCTAGTTTTTTAAATTTTGCGAAAGTTAGGCCACTATATTTTAGAATTAAAAATTCAGGAATTTACTTGTTTTTGCAATTTTCAACACATTTTCAAGTTTCAGAATGGGTAAAAAGAAGACAAAGAAGAACCAGAAGCAAGCTCACAAAGCGGAAGCGAAGAAAAAAGCTGAAGCAGAGAAGGAAGACGAAGAAATCGAACGACAAGATGATTTATTTGTTTCGGACCTGGATACTGAATTGATCTGCAAGTAAGTTCTTAGAATTGATGAATATTGTCAAAAGAAATTGAATTCAGCTTCATACGAACCACCAACAAATCATTTATCAGTCTGGGTAACACTGTTGTCGAAACTTTTATGAATCGATGTTCTCTTGGAATTGGTCATGCTTTAATGTCTCTTTTTGATGAAACGTGTCCAGATAAAGATGATGTGATCCGTAGATTGAATATTATTTATATTATGTATCGGTATGTGAATAGAAATTTCGAAAACGGTATAAAAACGATAAATTCCAGTTTACCTGACGTCGAACCAGAAATACGTCAAAAACCAACAAAGACAATGAACGATATTTACAACCACATGTTTTCATCATTTTTGTTTTATGCTGTAAGTTAAAATCCTGTTTTCTTCAAAAATTCAGATTTTCATTTCTCAGGAAGGATTAGAACTTGAAAAAGAGTCACAACTGGCCCGGATGATATGCAGTAACAATGCTTCAATGTTCGAAAAATGCACCGCAATTGATTTTATAAGGAAAGATTTTGATCCTTCGAAGTTTGTTATAAATCGAGAAGAACATCAAAATTGGGAAAATCAGAATACAAATCATTGGCCGAAAGATTTGGAAGAAGCTATTCCGCTTGCGATTCTCATGAGACATGCTGGATGGTAAGAACTGTTTTGTAATTTCCAAAAGAACAAAATTACATTAAAATGTTCTCAACTATGTGTTGAATTTATTGGTTTTACCAAAATGGTCGCAAAACGCATTTCTGAATACTGTAAACTGTAATTTTTTGTTTGTTAACGAGCATATTTTGAGGGAACGAAAAATCTACGAAATGGGGATTCACGAAACGTTTTACCCATTATTCCATCCGGCTCCAACCCTCCTTCCAAACCGGTTATCAATTCAACGTGCTGAGGTTAAATTCGATGAAAGTTATCATTCTCTTCTTGCCACTGAAGAAATGTATCGCAATAAGCCTCTATTTCCTGATGCAGAACCTTTTGATGATAGGGTCGGAACACATCAGAGAATGCTGGCAGCTTTTGAACAGTATAAGAATGGTGGATTTTTATTTTTCAAGTCTTTAAATATATATATTTTTTTCCAGAAATCAAGGAGTATCAAGCCAAACGACACGAGAAGCTCACAGCTGAAGAAAGTATATTTAATAATAGAATTTAATATATTTTTCAAATATACCCCTTTTCAGAAGAAGAAGCCGATGAAATAGTTGAATACAATCCAGATTTGGATATTCTGTCAGAGTCTGAAAATGAAACGACGTCGGTTGAAGATTCAGATGATGAGGAGCAGGATGTTGTTTCATTACATAAACAACAAGGTGGTGGGAAGTTTGTACTGGTTGAAATGACGGAAAAGTCAGTCGGTGGCTGTATTGATAAAATGTTAAATGGGGTTCAGTTACGGTGAGGATTTTGAGTTTTGAATGAAAATTTTAAAATAATTAAATATGAGCTCAAAAAATTGAATTTCACTGACACATTTGTGAACCTAAAACATAAATATTCAAAAAAATTGTAAGAAGTTGGAGTTTTTTAACGTTTGTTTTTGAATATTCGCATTTTTACGTTAAAGATACATTTTCTTGCTTTGAAAGTGATGTTTTCGAGCAAATCATAAAATTCAAAAAAACCTCCGATGAACTAAACAATATTAAAATTTCTTACAGCAACCAGAAAGCTGAAATAATGGCAAAATATGTGAGACAAGTACCTTGGAGCAATGCAAACTTTCTAAGATTGCAAACAGCTCAAACTGATGACGATAATGTCGCCTTATTCATCAAACATAATGCGAAGGTTTAAAAAAATCATTTTTATAAGAAAATCAGATAAAATTAGAAATATTCAGGTTGGTTCCGAGTTATTGATCCGAATGGCGAAGAAAGATGGAATCGCAGCATTTGCAAGATATGTTGAAATTATGCAGACACTTGAAGTTGGTGTTCAAGCAATGGAGACGCTTTTAAGAATGTCCAGGGTAGATTTTCGAAGTTGTTATTAATAGTTTGAAAAATTTTGATTTTGTGCAGGAATTGAAAAAAGACGGGTTATTGACTAGATTGCATCAAGAGGAAATTTGTAAATATGTGAATTTTTGTTTTTCACATTGTGAGAAGACGAATAATCATCGGACGGTTCGATTGGTTTCGGTTTTGTCGATAAGGTTGTTGAAGGAGAATGTGATCAAGGCGGATGTAAGTGTTTTAGAGAATTTTGAAAAATACAGAATTTTAAACTGAAATTCAAAATTTCAGGACATCTTTGCGGACGTGAAACCATTCGTTTTAAAATATTCGACGAATCGAGAAGCTACAAGTCTTTATAAATTCATTGTTGAACAACGTGGAAAATCGAACGAGGAACGAGAAACCGAAGAGCTTAAAAGGCTCTACGCTGAGAAAATTGTGTTAAAAGGTTCAGGGCAACCATCCAGTAAGAAACCATTGCTTGACATGCCGGGTATCAGTTTTTGTACTCTTCCATCGGCCTCGGGGAATTCTATTGAAATGCCTAGTGAAATTCCATCAACGAGTTCAAAGAGCCAGGAAGAGCAAGAAGAGAATTCTGAAGTTTCAACAACGGAGGCAAAACCCCAAACAATTGTTCTTGATGGAACTCCAGAATCGAAAGATCCTGAAGTAGAGAGTAGTTCAAGTTAAGGTTCCAAAATAGCATTATCATCATGTTTTGAGCGCTAAATTTCGCATATCTCCCTTTTCCCTCCAAATTTTCCCATTTTTTTAGAATCCCAATCCCTTTTTTTTGTTCTTGTGAATTTCACCCTCTCTCCCGATCCAGATTAAAAAGAAAACGTGTATTGTCTTCCCACTTCAGAGGTTTTTCTTCTCAGCATCCCAGTTTATTTGTAAATTTTGTAAGTTTTATGCAATGCTTTCTCATACCCCTTTCGTTTGCCCTTTTTTTCACCTTTATAGACAAAACAAATAAAAATTATATTTCTTGTAAAAGTTTCGATTATTTCGTTTTTCAAATGTTATTAAACACTTGGATATATTTGCTTTTTTGAATTTCAACTAAATTAGGATTCTGAACAATGTTATTCAGAGATGAGCGAGGAAGAACCATCGGAATATTGTCTTTATTTGACATTTTTGATTTCGTTGCCGGAAAATGATAGGGCTAGATTATTGAAGAAACCGTCGTGTGGTAATTTATTCTTGAAAGTTTTTCCTAAAATTCTGGGGGCGTTTTTTCAGCGTTTTTTACGTTCCGGATGCTCCCGCAAATGGTACAGCAGATTATTGTTCAATTGATTTGGAATGGCAATGTGACGTGAGTTTTTTTGATGCAGTTTTAATTAGTCCACAAAGGATTTTCTGATTCACAACGGGATAAACACGTTTGTGGTTGAGATGCGATTTTTGAACTCAAAATTCTGGGCAGGTGTCAATTCGAGAGAAAATCGATTGATTTGGGAGAAATTGTGATTTCCGGAGGACAAAAAGTGGCAACTAAATTGAAAGAATGAAAAAATACCTTGGAATTATTCATCAAATTCAAGATCAACGTTTTTTTTTTGCAAAAACAATATCCCAGGTTGTTTTTTTCGCCCCTAAAAGCTCAATTTCTCCCGAATCGATTTTCTCTCGAATTGACACCTGCCCAAAATTCTGAAGATGTTGAACGTTTTAAAACATTTTTATTCAAAAAATCAACGTCAAATGAATGAAAAATAATCAAGTGAAGTAAAATTTGAAATAAAATAAATAACTAAAGACTTTTTTGCCCAAAAGACATTTTTTCTCAAAAAACTTATAATCTTATTCTTAAAAATGCATGTATATATTTGGAAAAGTTTTTTATAAGTTCATTTAAAACTAGGGTGCTTAATCTGTAATATCCGAACATTTCTAAACAAAACTTGAAATTTTAAAATGTTAAAATCTAAATTTTAAGTTATTGTAATTTTTTTTATGTTGCAATAAAATATTGAAAAATTAAAGGTTCTCATGGTTTCCAGTATTTGGAACAATTTGGCAAGAAAACTTCATGTATTTTGCTTTTTCACAATGAAAACTTAGGTTGACAAAAAGTTGGTCGTTCGATAAATGAAATTATTATACGAAATAGCTTGAAACTTCAATTTGTATCTCTAATCTCTCTAAATATCTGTAAATTTACGTAAACCTTGATAAATAAAACATAAATAACTTATACCTTTCAGAAATGACAAAGGTGAAAACCCGGAAACATCGAAAAATCAAAAAGATATGCAACTTCTCAAATCACTTGGTATTGCACGCATCGATCGGAATTCTGAAGACGGTGACAAGTGGATTATTGATGTATTTTTTGAGATTTTAACACTATCTTTGAAGACAATTTACAGAACTCGTTCCGACGTGCTTATTTGTATGCGGTGATGAGTGGATCGGCAAAACTTTCAAACTTAAAAGTACAGAACGTCGAAGAGAAAAAGAAACAAAAAGATGTTGGGAAAAAGGCGTCGGAGAGATGGGATTGTATATTGAGGTTAGTTTATCATCATTTTTTGATTTTCTGTGTTATCGAGAGTCTCCAGATATCTAGCCCTACCATCTGAACAAAATATGGCATCGGTATCAGCCACAACTCGAAATTTGTTCAAATCGGCAAAATTCACGTCTGGTGACGGAGATAGAGACATTGAAATTACGACAACTGGCTTTCAATTCTTACTACTAAGTCCTGTTCAACAAATGTGGACATATGTTCTAGGTACTTAATTTCATTTTCTAATTATTTATTATTTATAAATTATAATTTTGTTCAGAATACCTGAAACTTGAAATTAGCATGGGAACTGATATCCTGGAACTATTAGAACTATTAATTCAAGTTATTTTATGCGCAAATAAGGGATTTGAAGCGGGTAGTGAAGCGTTTGTTTTGGATGCAGATTGGTCGGAAAAACAAATGGAATTGGTTAATCATTTGAGAGAACTGGGAGTTATTTTTATACGGAAACGAAAAGATGGGTAAACCTATTTCTAAATAAAAATGGAGTGTATAATGAGTTTTGCAGAGTTTTCTTCTTGACACCGCTTCTGACGCATTTAGCGACGAATGAATTGGATACGGATAATTCGAGCGAAAAAACATCACATGGAACTGTGATTGTTGAGACGAATTTTAGGTTATATGCCTATACATCTTCACCGCTTCAATTGGCGATTTTATCTACTTTTACGGAAATGACTTATAGGTGAGTCTTTTATTAATCACCTTAGGTGGGATTAGGTCATTTCGAAATCTCAAGCTCGTTACATAAAAATGTTTTTTTAAGTTAAGGCGACTACAAACCGTAAAAAGCATCAAAAACGCTGAAAAAAACACTTAAAAAGCCACGGGGTGGACGCTACGACACTCCGCTGTGTTTGTGTGTGACCGGCAAATAGCAGTATAGCATTGTGGCGTGTTTATTTCAATTTTCTCGAGAAATTTCAATAACTTTTTTCTCAAAATTACCAGGATTATAGAGAAAAAAATTCTGCATCTTTTGAGACTACTCTTACTACCAGAATTTGCTTTTGTGCCGAGAAAATTCACTTTTAGACCTTAGAAACCTCATTACTCAAAAATTTTCAATAACTTTTTTTTAAAAGTTAGATATTCTTAATCAGCGTGTAAAATGCTATTGGAAAACATTTATCTCGATTCAAGAAAAACGTTTTCGAAAAAAATTTTGTTTGGTTTTTTGAAAATTTTCGCATCCATCTTCAGGAAAGTTTCTGAAACTCATAGATTATGTTTGGAAAATCTTTCGCAACAATTATCAAAAAGAATCAGTGGCAAAAATGCTGCTGACATCCGGCAAATTCGATTTTAAACGTGTCAATTCAACACTTCACTGAGCCACATTCCGCCCAGTGGCGCCCAAAATTGGTATTCGGAGGGTTTAATGTAGTTTTAAATACTTGGACGATATTCGCCAATATCCAAAGTAGATTATTTTTTGCAAAACGTTTAAATGGAATCGAACTTTTGATGCGCGCCTATGCCATAATTTTCATCTGTTTTATCCACTTTGCTAAAAAAATGTGTGTGCGAGAGACGCAGAGAAAGAGACAATTGCAGACAGAAAGGGGGAAGGGTACAGTTCGCCACGCCGTGAAGCGAAGATCCGAAAGTGCGTTAAAGACAGCTGTTCAGCTAATTTGACCCTACCTGATTTTAATTTAAAAAATTAGAGCGTTCTCTAATTAGTACAATGCAATTGATGCGAAATCACACCGATAAATACTCGTGTCACAGAAGCGGTCCAAAGTTGAAAAAATCAAAATTTGAATGCGCGCGTGTCCGTGCAACGCGGTCGAAATTGGCGCGAAACACAATTATTTGAATTTGGCAACATCTTGTTATTGTTATCTCGACCGTCTGATCCCCCATTCGAATTTTTAGTTTTCGCCTTAAATTTGGGTCGTGTTATTGTCAAGATAATAATTTCTGGCCGCTCGTTTTGCGGAGTGTCGTTGGGAATTTCCTCGCAGCGCGACCGCAACGCTTTCAAATTCAAATTTCTCAGTTGTCCTTGCGCTTTGCGGTTGCGTTGCGAGGAAATTCCCAACGACACTCCGCAAAACGAGCGGCCAGAAATTTATATCTTGACAATAACTGACAAGCTGCACGGGGTTTTTTTTACTACATCTAGCATTGAAAAAATAGACCGTCATCGATAGAGCGCGCTTACAGATTGCGGCCTAACTATTGTGCAAAAATTCTTCCATATTGTCTTCTGCCATTTATTTTTGAACTGGGGCGAACGTTTTGAGCATTTTTCTTTACTTCTACAAATTTTTATGTTTTTTCAAGACCAAATTCTTATTTTTGTGATGCCTGGGCCTGTTCTAAAGAAAGAATTAGTGCGATCTAATCTGTATCTAAAAAGCCTTAGCAGTTTAAAATTTTAACACTAAATTTGCTAATTTTTGAGAGTTTTTCAAACTTTAAAAAATCAAAACGGAAATTTAGAAAAAGTTAAAACCAAAAAGGTGAAGGTTAGATGTCTACACGCGTTTTGAAAGTAATTTCGGAAGTTTCGGTGTTTGTATAAAAATTCCTTAGGGGAATTAATAGTTACCATTTTGCATTTTTTGAGTTTTTTCGCATCTTATCGCAATTTTTCCAATAATCCTATTCCTTTTCAGTAAATTTGCTTTTTTCACACATTTTCATACTCCACATTATCTCAGAAAAGAAAAAGCAAAATGTATATTTCAATTTATTTATTCAGGGGGAACCGATCCAGCGGCTTTCCTACCGCGAACGCACAACGAGACCACTAGACTGTTGCGTTTTCTTCAGAGAGAGTTTGTGTGCGCGCAAAGTGCGCTCTATCTCACTCCGGTCCACTCTCCATAGTAAAAAAACACCGTGAGCTGCCTTTAAGGCAAACGTCTATTTTTGGATACTCATTAAAAAAGTTAAGGTCGTTACACCTTGTCAAGTGAAAAAAAAGTTAAACTCGTTACTAGGCTAAAATCGCGGTATCCCACCTATGTTAATCACGGTTGAACATTAAATAAATAAAATTCGAAAATTATCTGATAAATTTGAAACAGCAATTTTTTATCGCAAATTTTTAAAAAATCGGTTTATCTCAATTTTAACTTTTTGGAAACTTTCTAACTAAAGGACCATGCTTTTAAACAAAAATATCGTTCCATTTTCAAAAAAAAAGTACCCAACCAATAAGAAATTCTTAAGAAAGTTTTTAGTTTAATTACAAACGAAGATGAACGAAATTTTGGTTTTTGTAAAATCGAAAAGACAGTTCAAAAATTTTGAAACAATTTTTTATTCCTATTTCCCTATCCGTCATTCTTGACGCATACGCAGAATTTTGAAAAATTCGGTGATAAAGCTGAAAAAATAAATAATATTTTCAGATATCGTAGAATACCCGGAATCTGAAGTTATCGAGAAAAAACGTATGGAATTTACGTTTCGAAATTTTATCTTTACTTTTGTGATAAACTTGAGGCTTTGCTATTGAGGTGACGTGATGATAAAATTTAAAAGTTATTAATTTTACAGAAAAAACAACCGAAATTCATTTTTTCATTTCAAATCAGTTTTTAAAAATATTTGAAATTTCAATTTCAAGTGTTTATGATTTATTGGGTTGATGCTGAAAATTACATCCTCTGAAAAACTATGAAATTGACGAAGAAATTTCATATTTTCAGATTCAATGACATGTCTGTCGGAATGCTGACAAGAGAATCAGTGAGAAGAGCTCTACAAGTCGGCATCACTGCCTCTCAAATCATCTCGTTTTTGAGAACAAATGCTCATCCACAATGCATGGCAACGGGCGGTCCATTGAATTGTCTTCCAATTACGGTAATTAGGGAGATAATTGAACTTGATTTAATTCCACTTTAATTCAAGGTTGCCGATCAAGTGAGATTATGGGAAGATGAACGAAGAAGAATGGATTTGAAAGATTCTTACATGTACTCTGCATTTGAATCGGATCAGGAGTTTTTCGGTATTTTGAGATACACAAGCTTAAGAAGTTGAATATTTTTTCAGGTGTTTTAAACTTTGCCCAAGAGCAAGGAATACTCCTTTGGGCTAATAATGTCCAGAAGCTTGTTATTGTGAATGAAGATGGGCATGAGCGGGTCAAACAATGGTACAAACAGAACAAAAAATCTGGGGCTGATCATCGATAAGAATATTCATTTTATGCATGTTAACAATTGTTCGCAAGTTTCATAGTTACTTTTTAAATTATTTGTTACCCGGTTTCCAAATTGAAAATAAAATGTTGTTTTTTTCTTTTTCGAGCTCGTTCCAAAAATGTTCAACATTCATTTTTTTTTGTTTCGGTGGTCTTAAGAATAATAATAATAAGCACATATTTTTGTTGTTTTTCTAAGACGTCTATTGTTGTTCTGACAATAACTCGATAGGAGGAAAACGCGTAAATATGTGATTATTTTGTTAGGTTTTAGAAATGTACGAGGAGCACATTTTGGAAAACACCTTCGCACATTGTCGTGGTTTAGGATTAAAGGTAGCGTACTAGAGAATTTGTGACAAATTTTGGAAGCTCAAAGCTCTGCTTAATTTTGAATTTTAAGGGTTTTTTTAAAATTTTGGCTGACTTAAATAAGTAAACAAGATATCGTCACGATAGGATAAAGTGAACCGAAATTGTCGTCACGAAAAACGCTTTGTGTGTATACACCGTTACGACAAATTGCACAAACGCAAAAATTCGAATTTTTTACAAATGACATTTTAACGCCTACAACGCATGAAAAAATGAAGTTTTTGCGTGAAATACATAAAGTATGACTTAATCTAATTTTTTTTCATTTTGAATTACAAAATTGCGTCCCTGTATAGCTGAATATAACGCGTTTTGTGTAACCGTGCCGCACGATTGCAAAAATGCCACGCCCCCCGCTTTTCTGCATTCAATTTTTAATTGCCGTACTGAATTTGCATAGTTATAAACGGTTCACTTTTGCCCACCTTGATCTTCCCCAAAACCAACATCTAATCGATAACCATAGTCCACCACAACCGTTCCCAAGGAGAAGGTTTTCTGTGAGTTTGCCATAATATATCTCAGACAAGCGCGGAATCCATTCAGAGTCGATTCCAGCGACGGAATGAAAGAGGAACGAACTCGAGTTGCCCCTGAACGCGCGAACGAACTAGGGGGGAGTGAGAAATTGCGCCGATAGCGACATACCTTCCGAATTCGTTCGGAATACGTTCCGCTATCTTTCCAGTTTCGTTCCAAAATTTTGGAACGGATTTGGGGGGACGCACGAGAAAACCGTCAGTGAACGTAATTGATGGCTCAAATGCGAGAATGGTTTTTTTCGAGAATACATTTATTTATTTTTTTGTAAATTTATATTTTCCACAGTTTAGTTTTAAAAATGTTCACTTCCAGATTAAATATGAACTTTGCGGATGAATCAGATGTTATGAAATGACCGAAAATGTTACGATGCAAGGTATAATTTTTATTTTTAGCTTTAAATAAATCAACTTAAAATTTCAGGTCATCTTATTTCTAGAAAATAACTTGTGATTCGAAACCTGGCTACTTCGCACACTTACGTGTATGATGATTATTTAAGAGTGATTTCAATTCAACCAGTGATTGAAAAAAATGTTTTCGAATCGATTCGATAGAAAATACTCTTCTTACAGATTTCCTACGATGAAAGAACGGGTCACGAAAGCAGAGTCAATGGGTTTTTCGAGATTCAACAACAACATGAAGCCATGACTTACGAAACATAACGGTCAACGGAACATCGACACGTTTTTGTGATGATCTGGCTCAATGGTAAAACTAACCGATAATTTTTATGTTGAGAAATATTTACTGTTTTTTTTTCATTTTTTGTTATTATTCCGCTTTCTTTTCTTTATTAATAAACCAAAAAGTTTTCCATATTCATCTCTGCACACACACACACGCGCACACATATTGCCCCCGATTACGCCCCATGCGTTTGGGGGGAGCCGTTTGGAATGGATTCCCGGTGCATTCAGGAATTAATTCGGGCTGAGTTCGTTCTGAATGGATTCCACGGTTGTCTGAGGAGTGTATAGAACTTGACATGAGAGAACACTAAGTGTCACACTGCCTTTAACACATTTATTCTATTTGTGGTTTTCTGCAGAAGATAATTTTCCAAGACGTCAAAAATTCTGACTTATTTCGGTTGATTTTCATTTTTTTTTTGCTGGTTTTCAACATTTTATGATTAAAACCCGATTTTCATTAATAGTTCGAAGAGAGAGGTTTTTGAATTAAATGTTTTTCTATTTTTTGCATCATTTTTAGTTTCTGTGTAGGTTCAACAGAAACGCAATAAAATAGTTCAGTTAATTTGATTTTTTTTAATTCTTAAATTTAATTTTTCAAAGTATTCAATTTATTTGATGCGATAAAGTAATTGAAAATGAGACCAAAAAAATTCTGCGAATATATAGCATCATTAATTAATTAATGTTAGAATTGAAACGTTCCGTGGGAAAGCTAAATATCAAATGTTGAAAATCCGGATCTCACGAAAAATGAAAGTTTTCTTAACGGAGGACTTTACGGAGCTAATGAGTGCTTCTGGGATGAAAATAGACTTAATTCTTATTCCAAATCTGTTTTAAAAATGTTCTAAAACCATCTAGAAGCCGAGAAAATGAGCTTCAAAGCAATGGCCTAGAAAAAGGTGCCACTGGCGAAAACTAGTCCGCAGGCATGAAAAATCCAAAAAAAAACATTAAAAAAGACTAATATAAGCATCCTGCATTTATTAACGAAACACGAAAAAAGCTGATAGGAAATAGTTCGGCCAGGTGGAAACTTTTTCTAGGCCATTGTTTTGAAGCTCGTTTTCTCGGCTTCTAGGTGGTTTTTGATTTCCAAGCGTTTTTTTCACTGATGTTTGATCTAATTTTATTCATAATAAATTCCCAATAACTTTTTTTGAGGATTTAAAAAAAACTTTACTTCATTTTTCCTTTCGCCGTTCTTTCAGCATCAATGATTTTCATGCACCTTGTTTTTTTCTTCTTCTTTCTCATTCTAAACCTGCAGAAAAAAGAAATCCTTGTACTTTTACGATATTTTCTAGCTATTTAAAAACGAATAGAAGAACAATATGTTTTGTTCCAGTTCTTATTTTTACTGCTTTTCACTCGGCCCACTCCTCCCACTCCACCCTCACCAACCACATTTTGGAAAGAACGTTTTGTCCCTTCCCATTAATGAATTTGTGCATTTTTGATGTTGGTTTTACCTTTTGTTTCTGCAGAAATTGTCTTTAATTTAACAAAATTTGGTTAGTTTTCTGAAAATGGACCTAGAAAAGGAAATTTTGAAATTATTTTTTGTTGAGAGATTTGTTGATTGATATCTAGGATGTACTATTTAGTTGTAAGTTCAAATAATATTTTAAAGAGTTAAGATTTTAGGGGTTTTCTCCTAAAGACATTTTATTAGTAAAAATTTTTTGTTTTCACCACTTGACGCCCTAGCGCTAAACCCGCGCTGAACACACGCTCATGGTTTTTAAAAAATTATCTTTTTCTGGGTTTTAATTCTGAAAATCTAGCTGAATTTTTCGCCGGTGGAGGAACTGCTGAGCAGCAGTTTTATAATGGTATTTCGAGCTAAAAATCTGTAAAACTGCAAAAATTCGAATTTCACAATCTCGATAATTCTTGATAAAATTTCGAAGATATCATTTAAAAACCCATTCTTAATTTTTGTGCTAATAATATGTCAGCTAATTTGGTTGAAATGTTTTTGAAATAGCCAATTTTGTGGTTAAAAATGGAATTTTCAAAAATTTCAACAAAATTCGCTCAAATTTGGCACTTCAACTAAAAATCGTTGTTTTTAATAATAAACTATAAGCGATTGAGTTACAGATCTTCGTTTTTTTTTTTGCAAAATTTCAGATTTTGAGCTTGAAAAAATCATGATTAAACCAATGCCTAGGAGTTTCTTTATCAGGGTGAAATTCTCTTTGAAATGAGCTATTTCGCATTAAAAGTTTTCTCAACGCACGAACACTTGTGCCTCCAAACACTTGGCCTGCCCTCGATTTTGGCTCAGTGAAGCCATCCTTTAAAGGAAAGCCTTACGGAGATAAGGAATGCATCTGGGATGAAAATAGACTTCATATTCATTCCAAATCTGTTTTTAAAATTTTCTAAAACCACCTAGAAGACGAGAAAATGAGCTTCAAAACAATGGCCTAGAACAAGGGGTCACCGGCGAAAACTAGTCCGCAGGCATGAAAAATCCAAAAAAACTTTAAAACATAAATTAAAATGAAAAAACATTAAAAACAGCACTAATATAAGCATTATGCATGACTATTTATTAGCACGAAAAAAGCTCATAGGAAAAGTTCGGCCAGGTGGCCGCTTTTTCTAGGCCATTGTTTTGAAGCTCATTTTCTCGGCTTCTAGGTGGTTTTAGAAAATTATAAAAACAGATTTGGAATGAGAATGAAGTCTATTTTCATTTAAGGTACATTTATTATCTCCGTAAAGCCCTCCTTTAACTAATACATTTCTTTCACAGCTGATTTCTATTAATTATCAGAAAAAATCATTGTTTTCTTAAAATAGACTTGCTGTAATATAATACAGCTGAATATTTCTTCGATCGTAGGAAACTTACATAGTAACACTCCAAAATCTAAAGAAATTAGTAACAGAAAATGCGTATTTACTAGCACACTTGGAACAAAATGATTATTCATAACAACTTCCTTCCTCTTATGTGAAAAGAAAAGAAAAAAAAACACAAACAGCTATGTTTTGTCTCAAATGATCCTTTGGGAAAAAGGTATTATTTTTCTTGCAGTTTTGGGATATTGAACAATTATCATTCATTTTGCACCAAAAACAAATTTCCGAGTTTTCTCTGTTTTATGAACGAAAAACCCTTGGGGGCGGCTCTTGTTTTTTTTCCGAGACTTTCTTTGCTTCATCCAAAAACGTTGTTTTATTAGAAATGTTCGTTTTTCTACTCGTTTTTTTTCCTTTTTTTCGTCGATTCATCTTGTTCGAAATGAATTTGGGAATTTGGTCCCGCTAAAAATAAATGTGTGGTGGTTGTGTGTTGTTTTTTCTGGCGAATTATTCATTTTGTGTGAGAATTTGATGTTATTGTTTTTTTTTTGTAGTTGTTTTCGGTTTTAGAATGTTATTTTTTCAAATCGTACCTAAAACAACGCATAGAAGGGGATAAAACATTAACAAATTATGTCGTTTTTTGGTCGAAAGCATTAGGAAATAAACAAAAATGCTTTGAAGGATTAGTAGGCATGGAATCTGAAAAAACAAAATAATTTGAAGAACTGAGTGTTCCACATTATTTTGGTGTAAAACTATGAATTTTTAAGTGTTCTTTTCAAATTGGTCTGAAATTCAGAAAACGAAAATGAAGTCTAAACATACTATTTTTAAAAAGCCTCATTACTCTTGATTTATTTAAGGAAAGCTCAAAAATTTCCTAATAAAGGCCAGATTTTAGGGTAAACAACTTGGCCATAAAAACAGAAAAATTGTTGGAACTTAATCAATCAACTGATAGGTTCAAGATTGAAAACTCAAAATGTTTTTTCTTGAGCTGTAACTTCAAATTATCCGCTCTTTATAAAGCCAAATTTATGAAGGAAGAGATATGTGATTTATATGTTCTATAGTAAGATAAAATTAAAGGAGGGTTTACGGAAAAAAATGAATGCGTCTGGGATGAAAATAGACTTTATTCTCATTCCAAATCAGTTTTTAAAAATTTCTAAAACCACCTATAAGCCGAGAAAACGAGCTTCAAAACAATGACCTAGAAAAAGGGAATACCGGCGAAAACTAGTCCGCAGGCATGAAAAATCCAAAAAAACCGAAAAAACATAAATTAAGATGAAAAAAAAATAAAAAAGGACTCATATGAGCATTCTGCATGATTATTTATTCATGAAACTCGAAAAAAGCTCATTAGAAAAAGTTAGGCCAACATTTTCTAGGTCATTGTTTTCAAGCTCATTTTCTCGGCTTCTAGGTGGTTTTAGAAATTTTTAAAAACTGATTTGGAATGAGAATAAGGTCCTTTTATAGTTAACGTACATTTAATAACTCAATAAAGTCCTCCGTTAAGAATGACCAACAGATATGGTTATTATCAGAAATCTCGAGTTAATTGTACGTTCAAAAAAATCAAAGAAGAGATTTTCGAATCGTAAATTTACTACTTCCGTAAAGCCCTTCTTTAAAGTCGGATTTCAACTTTAAAAATGTTGTTTCAAAAAGTTCGTTAGAACCTCCTGAAATGTTGAAATTTTGAAAGTTTTCTCATCTAAAATTTTTTTACTGTATATATCTAATAATTCAGAATTTTATACTTCCGAAAATGTCTTATAATTTCACTAGCAAAAAAAATCTAAGAGGACATTTTCAAAACAATCAATTTTTCCGTTCCTACTAAGTATACGAAAAATCTAAAATTCCTAATTCTGAAAAGTATAGAGAGCACGAATTCATGAACATTAGTGTTCATAACTCGGACATTGATAAAAGTGTTAGGTTTTCACTTTGCACTCATTATAACCCATTTTCCAATTTAGCGCGGGTTCAGAGCTCTCTAGAAAAGCTGAAAACTCAATCCAAGTGCGATCTAATCTATCCAAGTGTGCTCTGATGCGCAAGTTGTTAGCTTCTATTATTTTTTTAAAGAAAAAACCAATTTTTATGATTCACCTCGAGATTCAAATTAACTAAAATTCAAATTCACTCAAATTCACTGTTCAGTTTCTCTTAGAACATTGCTCGTTTGTAAATATATGTTTTTTTTCCGTTTTTTTTTATTTAGTTTTATTCACTTCATGCTCTTTGCTTCTAAAATCACGAACCCTTGCAGTCCAAATCCTTCCCTAGGGAAAATCTTCACCACTGAACCGAAACTCACTATTGACGTTCTCTTATTTACCAGACTACAAATTTCAGACATATCTAACAATAAAAGTTCTAAAGAAGGAAACGAAACACACGAAAAAAACTTCCTTAAGTGGCAATTAAATTCATTTTGGCACACCAAAATATTCATCGCCTCCACCTAGCGCCCATTGTATATTTATGCCCTTTTCTAGATTAAATGTTTCGCCTCCTATTCATTCGGAAGCCGCCTCCATTCGAAAGAACAAACTTTTGTTCCAAGTTAGTCGTCCAGAAGATACACAAATAAAGTTTTTACTTCATTGTGTAACCTGCGTTTTGAATGTTGAAAAAATTGAGGAATTGTTTCTATTTTTGTTTTCTGGTGTACTCGCTTTCAGACGCTGAGAAAAAGCTTGTTAGAAGGAACTAACAATGGATTGTTTACAAAATCACTTCCGTGTTTTTTTTTGCTCTTGGAATTTTCTCAAAAAATCTCAAAACTTTAGTATTTAAAAAAAAACTTTTGAATTTTTTCGTACCCAAAAATGCTTTGTTTTGATCCCCTAAAGTCTAGATGGTCTAGAACTTACAATTAACTTGAGCATTCTTAAATATACATATTTATCTGCTGGTCATTCTTAAAGGAGGACTTTACGGAGATAATAAATGTATCTTAAATGAAAATAGACTTCATTCTCATTCCAAATCTGTTTTTAAAATTTTATAAAACCACCTAGAAGCCGAGAAAACGAGCTTCAAAACAATGGCCTAGAAAAAGGTGGCCGAACTTTTTCCCATAAGCTTTTTTCGTTAATATTTTTATGCAGAATACTTATATTAGTCCGTTTTTTTTATATTTTTTCATTTTAATTTAAGTTTTTAATTTTTTTTGGGATTTTTCACGCCTGCGGACTAGTTTTCGCCGGTGGCCACTTTTTCTAGGCCATTGTTTTGAAGCTCATTTTCTCGGCTTCTACGTGGTTTTAGAAAATTTTAAAAACAGATTTGGAATGAGAATGAAGTCTATTTTCATCCCAGAGCGCATTTACTAGCTCAGTAAAGTCCTCCTTTAAAAAACTTTCATTTTCGTGAGATCCGGATTTTCAACATATGATAGCTTTCCCATTTCAATTCTAACATTAATTAATTAATGATGCTATATATTCGCAGAATTTTTCTGGTCTCATTCATTAGCTCCGTCAAGCCCTCCTTTAATATGAGCAAAGTTATAAATTGTAAAAACTTTGGGGGAAAAAAAATGGGGAGCTCCCCCCGAGCACGACAATTCTCATGTAGGAAAGTAATCTCTAGGATACTTATAAATTGCAAATTTTCAAAGTTTCTCAAAATTTTCGGATAGATTGCCTATAACATCATCTTTAACCCGAAAAACAAAAGTTTTCCCTGGCAAAACTGGTGAAAAAGGGCAATTTACCCATTTTCCTTCCACCAAACTCATTTCCTCGGCTCATTAGGTGAAATGAGCGTAGTTTGAGAATTCTCCATTTCACTTTTTCAAACTATCATACTCCTACGTTTTTCTTCTCCCCCTTCTCAGCTTTTCCGTTTGGTTTTTGATGTCGAACCGCAAGTCTTCGGTCGGGGGCGCTTTTTTTTGGTTGCTAAAATAAAAAAAAGTTTCAATTTTGTCGTTTCATTTTTCAACTTCAACCAATTGAAGCGTTCACCAATTTTTGTCTCCATCTTTCCCCAAACTTTTCAATTATTCAAAATGTTCAGTGTCTGACAAGTTGAGTTATTCCATCGCCTCTTTTTTTTTAGTTCATACATTCGTTCAATTTTTATTTACACTCTCTTCAGTTACCGGGGAAATAGAAATGCTCAATTCACTGGGTTCAATGATTGGAATTTTCATGATTTTGGAGATTTTTATTGGGATTCTTGCCATTGGTAATGTTCATGCGTCAAGTGAGTGGATTTTTGATGAAAAATGCCCAGAAATTTCACGAATTTTGGTTACAAATGAACTTTCGGTGCTCCTTAAAAGAGCCTATGATGTGATTGTTTTCATATTACTCAAAATTGCCCCTGTGCAAAAAAGAAGTAGTTGAAAATTCATGAGACGGCCTCTTAAAAATGCAAAATTTCATTATTTAGTTGAAGGGAAAAAGAAAATTGCTTGTACTTTGTTTTTCTTTTCCAGGAGAAGCATTAATGGACGATAATGGGGAATTTTTGCCGCATATTCGGTTAGCGAAGGATTTGATGGATCCGAGGAGGTATAATGAAATTTTGTTCATTGTATATAACGAAAAACAACAAAAAAAGGTCTGGAAAACAGCAGATTGCAAGAAAAAATATGTAACTTGACAATACGATCTGTAATCAGATATCCTTAACTAGATTCAGTTGTTGTCGGACACGTAAATGTGTATTTTTCGCAGCAAGCGATAAATGCCTCTAAAGAATGAAAAATATAAAATTTAAATGAAAGAAGGACTATACGCAGATTGTAAATGTTTCTTGATAGTTATAAAATTCAATTTTATATACGTTTTAGAAAAATTGCAAAAAAGTAGAAAAGGGCACCCGGAATCGAACTTTGGTCTCAAAAACGTAAAAGTTTCCACCAAAGTGGCAGCCAAGTTCGATTCCGGGTGCCTTTTCTACTTTTTTTTGCAAATTTTTGACTATTATTTTGGTATCTAAAATTGAATTTCAGATTGATCTAGCATAACCTGAGTATAATCCTCCTTTTTACAACCATTTAAGCTTAAATTTGAGACAAAAATCTCAATTTTAAGGTATTTACAGCTCACTTGAATATGCATTTTTGGCCAAAAAGTGTCATTTTTTCCCATATTTGGCTATTTTTTGAAACTATGTTCCCCTCTGTTTCTGATCTTCTATACATCATTCGATAGGAAAAATAATTTTCTACAGGAATTCGTAAACTTTACATACCGGAAAACTGGTTTTTTCATTTGAAAATTATGAAAAACTAAATCCAATTTTCTATCTTCAACATTTTCATAGTCAAAACAATTTTTTGTGCTTTGTTGTCAACAATAAAGTTGTAGAACTTAAAGAGAGCTTTCTAATAATATAAATATCTTCTCGTAGTTCGGAAAATAAGCAAAGTTATAGCCCGTCAAAGTTGTAAGACGAAACGGGGAGCTCCTCCCTAACGCCGGGACACTTCTCAGGTTTTGGGGCTCGAAATTAATCTTTGACCTTTACCACACTCACATACGAAGTTTCAAGTTGATAGCACTATTATTCGGCCTAGGGCACTATGATTCAACCTGACTCGGACACCGTCTCTCAAGATGAAAATCCCTAGCCGCTCGTTTTGCGTAGCATCGTAGGGAACTTCTTCGCAACGCGACCTCAACAAGACCAACTGAGAAATTTGAATTAGAGCACGTTGCGAGGAAGTTCCAAACTATGCTACGCAAAACGAGCGGCCAGGAATTTTCATCTTGACAATAATACATGCTACGCAAAACGAGCGGCCAGGAATTTTCATCTTGACAATAATACATAAGTGTGATTTTCAGGTATGATAACAGAGTTCGACCGGTAATGAATCATTCACATCCAACAACGGTTCAATTTTCAATGAGTCTTTATCAAATTTTATCCATTGTAAGTTTTGGCTTTTTTAAGTATTAGTAAATCTCCCTGTTCGCTGAAAAAAAAGTTTGAAAAAACATTTCCTTTCGCACCGTATGGAACATTTCCATCTTCAACATTGACCCCTCATCTTTAAACTGTTACTTCCAGAACGAAAAACAGCAAAACGTTGACTTGAATGTTTGGGCGATTCAGAAATGGAATGACAGTTTTCTTGGCTGGAATCCATACCTGTATGGAATGATTAATACAACAATTCTGCCATATGATGCCATTTGGCTTCCAGACACTTATTTGTATAATAGGTTTGTGAAACGTTTGCTAAAATTAAAATTGATCTCAATATATTTTTGAAAATTTTGTTGAATTATGAATTTTCAGTGTGGTAATGAATCGTGAAGAAACTGAAAGATATATCAATGTGGTCGTCACCACAAATTATTGGAAAAATGGTAAAGGAGCCGAGGTCAAGTTCATGTATCCAGCACTATACCGAACAAGTTGTCTATTAGATATAAGGTAATTTTTGTAAATGAAATCGAAGTGCTATTGTTCCGAAATTTTCAAGATTTTTCCCCTACGATCAACAAGAATGCAAGCTAACAATTTCATCATGGACATCATCAAAAAGTGACATAAACTATGAAGCAGAATATGAATCAATAAATATGGATAATTTCATACCGAATGAGGAATGGGTTGTTGTTAGTTTTGATGTGAAAAGAATCGAACAAAAATTTGTATGTTGTCCTGAACCATGGGTACTGTTAGAAGCGATTCTGGTGGTTCGAAGAAAGCCACTTTATTATATTGTTAATTTGGTTATTCCGACGTCTGTGATTACTTTGGTAGCAGTTACTGGCTTTTTCACCGCCGCTTCAACGAGTTCAGAAAGGTTTTTGTTTTTGCTAGGTGTGCTTCTGAAATTGCAGACATTTTTAGACGAGAAAAATTGTCTCTTGGAATTGATTCCCTTTTAGCCATGTCTATTTTAATGATGATGGTTTCGGAACAAATGCCAACATCTTCCGACTTTGTACCTTTATTTGGTAAAAAAATATACTTCGTTTCATCAAAACATTCTCAATTTTTACAGGAATTTTCTACCTCTCTATAATATTCATTATCTTCATTGGCACTCTTTTCACAGCATTCATTCTCAACGTTCATCTTCAGAAAATGTACACAAAACCAGTGTCACCATTAGTAGCTTATATATTCTTTGGAAAAGTAAGGTTTTTTTTGTTTTTCGGGTCCAAAATTCCATTTCACAGATAGCGAATTGGCTTCGAATGCGGCCGCCAACAATGCTTCTAGAATTGTGGAATGAAACGGGTGTTCTGTTTGGGAAACATATGAAAAAACCGCTGAGAAATAATGTGACGGGAACAAAACCGGCGAAACTACCAAAAGTGACGTCATCTTCATCGGGTTTGAATTTGTTAAGGTCGACGAGTGGACGGGCACCATTGGCGGCGCCGATAAGTGCGAGGTCATATATGTGAGTTTGATTAGTTTCAACAGAAGTTACACTGTTTCAATGGCATCTGAAATTGATGGCATTCACACTACCTTTGTTTATAGATATTTTAAATTCTTATTTTTGTTTATTAAAACTCATAAAAAAGGGTGTTTAAGAATAAGTTGCACAGTGTCTTTAAAGGAGGGCTTTACGGAGATAATAAATGTAACTTAAATGAAAATCGAGTCCATTCTCATTCCAAATATGTTTTTAAAATTTTCTAAAACAATCTAGAAGCCGAGAAAATCAGCTTAAAAACAATGACCTAGAAAATGGGGCCACCTGGACTAGTTTTCGCCGATGGCCCCTTTTTCTAGGCCATTGTTTTGAGGCGCGTTTTCTCGGCTTCTAGGAGATTTTAGAAAATTTTGAAAACAGATTTGAAATGAGAATGAAGTCTATTTTCATCCCAGATGCATTCATTTGCTCCGTAAATCCCTCCTTTGAAGGAACAGTAGAGATAGCTTTCAGTTTTGCAAATAGTCTAATATTTTAAGAGTTTTTTTACGAAACCGTAATAAAGAACCCCTGATTTTCGTTTGCCATCAATTTCCGAATTAATCATAAAAACCCCCCATTAAAATTTCATCATAAATCATGAAGAACATTTTAATTTTTCAGATCAATGGACGAATCCCGACGCGAGGCAGCACGCTCAAATTGGAGGCGATTGGCGAAGAAGATCATTGCGAATAAAATGAACGATTCCATCAATTCGACAACAACCACAATGAACAACACAAAAAGTAGTTTGTCATGTTTTGTTGTAATGATAATTTTCGAAATACTATCTCAAGGTGATATGTGCTTGAAAAACCAAATGATATTTCAGTAAATGGTGAACGCGGACAATTGAGATCGGCGGCGAAGAAGCGAGCACCGCCGGCTATTCCATTACCGCAAAATGAGCAACCGCCGCCTTTGATGTTGAGTGCATCGGCAGTGTCGGCGTTTTCAATGGCTGGTGACTCGACGATTTTGGAGAGTAAATTGAAGAGAAGGTTTGGGTTTTAGATCTTAAAGACAGAATGAAACTTGGAATTATATATTTAATTTGTGTTTAGAAGAATCATAACCAGATGAAATTATTGAGACGTCGTTCGGAAAATTAACAAAAATCTCAGCATTTATATACTTATTTTTCGTGTTCTATATCATTTTCAAATGGTTGTTTGAAGAAAAAATATCTTAAAACTATCTGATGTTGCTGATAACTCTCTCTAATTGTAAAACTATAACTGATGACGATGATTTATTAAGATTATCACACGTATTTCCTCCAATTTATTATTTTTTTGAAACGTACACAATCATTTAGACAAACCCAAAACCCTATTAATATTTTCTGATTTCTTAAAATCCACTTAAAAACGAAAATTTCCAGATACGCTCTCGAATGGGAATACCTTGCGTCCGTTCTTGATCGCGTGCTTCTAATTGTCTTCTCAATTGTTGTCTTTCTTGTCACTTCAATCATGATAATGGTAGGAGAAGCTATGCATTTGTCATATGAGCTTGCTGCTAAGGAAAAGAAATAAGGAATTCCCTAGGCAAATGATTTTTTAGAAGGGGAAAATGATGGAGTTGAAAAGTTTAAGCGTGAACGCCGGGGGTCGTGCTGGAAGTTAGATTGTGATACCAACATTTTCTAAGAAAAGCGGTGAAAATTCTACAAAAAAAATTCTACAGAAAATTCTACAACAATGACGGAGAAAAATCAGACCGTACTTTTTGTTTTAGATTTGGGTATTTGATAAAAATCGTATTTCTTTCAACTTCAATTTCAACTTCATCATCTTCGCCATATTTGAAAATATATAGAAGAAGCACTTTTTTTTGAGATTTCCTTTTCGAGTTCTCGAGCGGTATTGTCAAGATAAAAATTTCTGGCCGCTCGTTTTCCGGAGTGCCGTTGGGAATTTCCTCGCAGCGCGACCGCAACGCGCAAGACCAACTGAGAAATTTGAATTTGAGCACGTCGCGAGGAAATTCCCAACGACACTCCGCAAAACGAGCGGCCAGAAATTTTTATCTTGACAATAATGAAAACCATTTTCTGATGGACTAGCTGGCGAGAGAGCACACACATTAGAGATGCGCAGACATACGTCCCTCAAAAATCTTGAAAACGGTGTTCTTTACCGTTCGAGTGCTGGAAAAATAAATTTCGAATAAAAAATGTTTTCTTCGATAGGTTTTCAAATATGGCGAAGAAGATGAAAATTAAATCGAAATTGAAAATTGGTTCGTAATCCCTTTAAAGACAGTGGGTCAGTTAATTTGACCCTACCTGATTTCAATTTCAAAAATTAGAGCTTTCTCTCATAAGTACAATGCAATTTATGCGAAATCACAACGATAAATATACGCTTCGTAATATAAATAGCAGAAAGTTGCAAAAATCAAAAATTTTAAAGCGCGCGCGTCCTTGCGACGCGGTCGGTGTCCGTGCAACGCGGTCGGAATTGGCGCGAAACGCAATTATTTGAATGTGACTTCATATTGGTATTGTTCTTTGGACCACATGGGCTCCCATTCGAATTATGATTTTTTGCCTTCAATTTGGATCTTTTTAACTGACCAGCTGCCTTTAACAAGGGATAACCTGACTAAAACCTTCCTAATTCCCTGTGAAATGCTTAACTCTTAAAATTCCATCATTTACCCTAACTTAAACCTTTTTAAAAAGCTTGTTAATCACTTCCCTAATCTCCCACCCGCTTTTGCATTTTTTTCCTTGATTTTTTCTTTTTTTTCAATAATTGTCATGTAAATACATACCAATTTCAGAAGTGTTTGTTTGCGTGTTCTGATCTGAAAATGTCCTCGTTTTCTTTTTCTTTTATTTCAACAGATTTTTGTCCAATAAAACTTTTCTTTTTTTTTCTAGATAACAGAAAAACAGCGAATGTGTGTCTTTAATTTGATTGTTTCGTCGATTATTTGATGTGATGTTGGGGTTTTTGTCAGATTTTTCTTTTTATTAGAGAGACTATTTTTTACTTTTTTTTTATTTCTTTTTAGTTTTCTATTTAGTGAAAACCACAAAACATTTTTTGTAGGATATTAGGTTGGCTGGACTGCTCATCTATGGAACTATGACGGAAAAACCATAATTTGTTTTAACTGACTTTTTCTTGTAATTTAAGTGTTTTTCTTTGAAAATCGTTGAAATAAAATTATAATAATAAAGGATTTTTATTGTAGTTTTAGTAGTTTTTTGGGAGAACAGAAGAGATGAACGGAAAATAGGAAAAAAAACCAAAGTAAACAGAGGTGCATTGGTTTGTTTTTTTTAGTTCGTTTTTATTTGAGTGACTAGGAAAATGGATAAAGGAGAACGGCTGAGCAAAATTTTTAAAAAGATGACATTACATAGCCAATAAATGTAACTTAAATGAAAATAGACTTGATTCTCATTTCAAATCTGTTTTTGAAATTTTCTAATCCCACCTAGAAGCTGAGAAAACGCGCTTCAAAACAATGGCCTAGAAAAGTTACCGCCCTCTAAAACTAGTCCGTGGGCATTATTTCGTAAAGAAATCCAAAAAAATGCAAAAAATGTAAGTAAAAATAACTAATTTAGGTATTTTCATAAATACGCATTAATATAACATTTTAAAAAAACCTCATCTGTAAAAAATCGGCCAGTAGGAAACTTTTTCTAGGCTATTGTTTTGAAGCTCATTTTCTCGGCTTTTAGGTGATTTTAGAAAATTTTAAAAACAGATTTGGAATGAAAATGAAGTCTCTATTTTTACGAATATTCGTTAAAATATACCCTGTAGATTCCTCCTGAAAATGTTCGGACCAATTGTAGAATCGATTCTTAAAAATAAGTTTGCTTAAAAAACTTGTTTTTAATGCGATAGATCCCATTGAAAATCACAGAGGTTTTATAAACTAAGCATTTTGGTTTTGAATTTATAGGATTCTGAGCAGTGTTCCGATCCGGATCGGATTTCGGACCGGATCGGATCGAGAGATCCGAAACCGAAAAATCCGGATCGGAACACTGATTCTGAGCTAAAATTCAAATGTCGATAATAAATTATCTGAGAACTGAAAGCACCTGGTTTTTTTTACTATTTGTACTTCTTTTTAATTTTTTTGCAAAAATATTTTAATTTTTCGGAATAATGAGTAAGTTTTTTGAAAATTTGGATCATTACGTATTAAAAACAGTGCATTACTCACAGCAATGAAAAAAATTGAATTTAACTTCAGTGAAATTTGAATTACAGATTTTCAGAATATTCACATCTCAACTACGTTAGTAACTGTCTATTTTTATTAATTTAGTGTTTAAAATGAGAGTTTCAGCTGGTTCTTTCTCATCTTCAATCCGTCATCCATACCCCTTTTGTTTAGAAACATCATTCTTGTCACTTTTTAATTCTTTTGAGAAGATGACAACTATAGTTATTATTTTTAAATCTGTTTACTTTTGGATGATTTGCAAAGATATTCAGATTAAAGTTTGCAAAATTTTGTCACGAATATTTTGAACAAATAATGATGGTGAAACATGAATGTCAGGAATACGAAAATAAAAAGTTATGGCCTGAATTTATAATTTTAAAAAGGCAAAAACTGAAGAAATAAAAACGAGTAGGAGGTATCGCTTCTAGTGTCTAGAACTTATTGAATCGTTAAAAATTGTTATTTTTTACTTTTGTTCGTTCCAAAATATTCAGTTTTGTAGGAAAAATTTAAAAAAATTACTGTAAATTCAAACCGATTCCAAACGCGCTCTACTGACAAACCTCGATTTTTTGGGGTGTTCCGGTGCACGGACAAAAAAAATTATTTTTCATAATTCGTCCAATAGATACCACAAATGGATTTATGATTGAAAAATAATATTTTCAATACGTACGGAGCAAGCTTGTGAAAAAAGTGGTGCGCGTTTGGAATCGAAGTATTAGGTAACATTCAAAATAATTGACGAAATTCATAATTTTTACATTGAAATGTTTTGGGATTCAAATGTGAAAATAAAAGGTTTATTTGAATTTTCTTTAACTTTGGGATTTACGGTCTAAAAGGAAATTGCAACCCTCAAACTGCTGAAACAGACAGGAAAATATTCATATTGAATGATAAAATTGGGAATTACAACTCTTAAATTTTAAAACATAATTAAAAGAAAAACACAAAATTGTGCAACGAATTTTTGATATTTTCATTGAGTTCTTCAAAATCTGAATGTCTTATTTTTTCGAAAATTTAAATTTCGCACAATATCATTCTTAAATTACTAAAGAGAGTCTTGCTGGTCAATTCTTATTAAATGCAAATTTACTCCGTTTTTTGAATTTTGATTTATTTTTCATGTTGAATAAAGATAAATATATATATTTTTAAATATTCTGACATATTGAAAGTGATATTGTTTATTGTTGTTTAATTATAAGGAGTTCATCAAACCATGTGATACATGAAATTTAGTTCCTGTATTGGATCGGGAGCTCCCGAAAATAAAAATGCTCGCATCTATCCTAAACATATATTTAAATGAAGGCTTTACGGAGATAATAAATATAACTTAAATGAAAACAGACTTCATTCTCATTCCAAATCTGTTTTTAAAATTTTCTAAAACTACGAGGAAGCTGAGAAAATGAGCTTCAAAACAATGGCCTAGAAAAAGCTTCCACTTGGCCGAACTTTTTCGTATGACCTTTTTTCGTGTTTCGTTAATAAATAATTATGCAGAATGCTTATATTTGTCCTTTTTTTAATGTTTTTTTTTCATTTTAATTAATGTTTCTGTATTTTTAATGCCTGCGGACTAGTTTTCGCCGGTGGCCCTTTTTCTAGGCCATTGTTTTGAGGCGCGTTTTCTCGGCTTCTAGTTGGTTTTAGAAAATTTTAAAAACAGATTTGGAGTGAGTGTGAAGTCTGTTTTCGCATTCATTATCTCCTTTAACAGGTCAAGTTTTAAAAAATTTGTTTTTATGGAAGAGAGCACCCGATTTTCAGTTTCGATTTCATGATTTCTCGCAGGACTTGTATTTTCACATGATAATTATTTTAAGATGTTCATATAACCCATGTTCTCATGCAATTCATTTTATTCCAGCCAAAACGAATCAACTGATTCTAAATACCATTTGAATCACTTCTCAACAACTGTAAATATTTCATTCCCATCCATCTCCCTATTTCAAACCCATTTTTCTGGAAAATTTTCAGATTTTCAAACATCTTCGAATTCACCAAATTCCCCGATCCCTGAAAATTCAGCAGCTAGAAAAATAGGCGGTCCTCAGTCTCTCCTTCCCCCCTGTCATCCAAAAAATGGAGTAGTTGAAGAAAAGGAAAAAAAAACGCGGCAATGGTGACGGGGCATCGTCGCCGTGCGCCCTCAACATGTATACACACTATTTTATAAATAACAACGATTTCTACTGTAGTTGGGGCGGAATAGAGTGGAGAGAGGCTCTCTCTGATATACAGACAAACCGATAAGAGAGCATATGAATTGAAGAGAGTCCAGAATTCGGCCTGTCGAATGCATAGAGTTAAGGTGAATTTGAGAGGTTTCGTAGCGTCCTCACTACTCCTCAACAATGCGCTAAAAATGTGAGAGGAAGCAAGCAACCAAACGGGCAGAAAAAAAAGTTGACCGAGAGGAAAAGAAAAATTGAAGAAAAAAAACAACGAACGAAAAAAAAATGAAAAGAGAGAAGAGCACGGACTTCAACGCGGACATATGACATGGAAGAGAAAAAAAATTTTGGGTTCAATGAAATCAAGATTTTTTAAGTGGGTCCACCGAAGAAATAAAAAAGATCTTGACTTATCATGATCTTATTATTATCACTTATGATTCTTGTTTTTAGAGAAGGAATTATATCAACTGCAATCACTTGATATATCACCGATTGCCTATTTATCATCAAAATTTACCTTGGAATTGTACACGAAATGATGAGCATACGAACATCCTTTATTTCAACACTGTGTACAGAGAGTTCCGTGGTTTTTTCTGTCAATATACATTTATTGCTCATCAAAATCTGAATGTTTAACGAAAAAAGTAAAGGATTCATCATTGTGGACGTTTCTGATTACAACAGTGGAAACATTTTATACGTAGAGGATCGAAAAAAATTTGAGGAATTCCTACGACTGCTCATTTTACGTTTTTTTTTTAAATTTTCAACTCAATTATTCTCGAACATTGCGTTCGGAAGGCTGCTCAACCTCACAGCCGCTCCGCACGCACGCGACGCGGTGACATCCCACTCAACACACTGAAATATTGGCGGGAAAATGAAATTTTCAAATTTTCTAGTCTGTTGAGTGTCGGCAGCCGCGTTGCGTGCATGCGGAGCGGCTGTGGGGTTGAGTAGCCTTCCGAACGCAATGATCAAGAATAATTGAGTTGACAATACCAGTACACGATTACTCTGATGGTTCAATATTGTTTTTGTCAAGCTGAAGCTTCTTGGCCGCTCATTTTCCGCTGCTCCACTGATAATATCGAAGGCGGTGCGACCGCAACGCGTGAGACCAACAGAGAATTATGAATTTGAAAATGAGCAGCCAAAAAAAAGTAGCTTGACAATGGCTATTTGTTTTCTTAAATTGCTGAATAAAGATAAAGATAAATAACAATTATTTGAAGTAATGAAATTTCAACTTGTGCTCGTGATAAGCGTTTACTAAATTATTTTTTTATTTCCAAAACAAATCTCATTAGTTTTTATTGACGGTCTACCAAGGGTTTGGGGCTCTTCAGTTAGATCCCCCTGGAGTTCTAAAGATCCTTTTGTTTTGACGCAAAACTTGACAACGGATATCGATTTAACATGATAAAATTACACGTTTACAACTGTTTTGAATAAAAGTTTTTTTCATAGATTAAAGATAATCGTAGCCCAAAATCATAGTCGTGTTTCCATGAAGCGTATCCAAGAAGACGACCACTTTAACTCTGTAATTAGTTTTCACATCGAATATCGAATCGGGAAAATGTTTTTCTGTTAAAATCCGTAAACATTATTCTCTCTCCCAGGGTGTTTTTCAGTGTATTAGAAATTTTAAAAAAATATAGAAATTTAAAAAAACATCACAGAGAATTGATGAATTACTCTCAAATTATAGTGTAGGAACATGCAAAAAAAATTCAAAAGTTTTAATTGTACATTATGAAAAGGAATACCTCTATTTTTCATTTTATTGGGGAGTTGGAAGGAAGCTCTGCTATCACATTGAGCTTCAGGAACTATTTATTCAGCTACATCTGATAAATTCGCTTCACTATGTGCAAAGTCAATATTTTCTCTCTTGAGAATTCAATGTTATAAATGAATTTTCAGAATTTGTTTGGAAGCTCCCGCACATAACCTCAGATGATAATAACAACCCCTTTTAAACATCCCAAATAGCTGTATTGGCTACTCGATGTCTGACCTTCGCAAGACCTACATAATTGGAAGAAATGGAACTTTGAAAAATGTGCGTAATTAATTTGTAGGACAACCAATTTTAATGTGATTGATAAAATGTTAAGTGTCATGTGTTCGTGATAAGGGTCATTCTTCAGAACACACTGGCTCAAATAATTGCCAGTTCCAACCGTCTGTTCATGGTCAATAAATCAGAATGAAATATGTACACTCATCCTTGGTAGGAGTACTTGCATATCATTTCCTGTGAACACTGACGCAATTGCACTCCAGATATTAATCTGCTAAATCGATCTGAAATTTGATTTTATAAGTGATAATAAAAATCGCGAAAATCTCGGAATATGAAAAAAAAATGGCACTCGAAATAAATTCAGACCAAGTCAAGCTCTATCAGGCTCTTTTTAAGCAGAAAAAATCAATTTAAACCTGTTTAAGTTCTGTTCTAATTCTCAAAATTCGGCCTCAAACATAAAATAACTGGAGATATTTATTCAAAAATGTTTTTTGATAACAATGATTCGCAACTTCTGAGTTTTCGTCCTTCAAAATATACCTTTTCTATTAAAATTAAGTTAAAAACTTTAAAATCAGTGTTATTTTGAGTTTGATGTACAGGTTTTCCGGTGTACTGTAACCTAGAAACAAACGAAGAGGAACAAAAGCACAAAATCACTTTCATAATTTTTTTTGTTATTTTTGGTTATTTTTTTCCTTGGGCACGGTATTCGATGATTCATCAATAATGCACTTTACAAATAGAGTCTCAAAGTATCTCAAGGCCAAAGAGTGGGAATTACCGTAACCCGTAAAGAACTGAAGTCTCATACGCAACAATACCTTATTACCCCATAAATCCTGAAAAAAGCTCATATTCAGTGTTCTTATCCAGACAAACTACAAACAAAAGAAACAATTATCAAATGAAACGGTTCTCAAAAACAAACAAGCGGCATTATATCTGTCGTTTAGTGTTTCTTTCATTTCCGTCCAGCGATTAATTATCGCTCGGTTGAGACATTCCCCCCCTTTTTCTCAAGTTCACAACGCGCGAAAAAGCGTCCCCCATTCGAAGACCAAATAAAAAGGGAAAGTACTAAACAGATGAGATGTGAAAAGAGGGTTGTGTGTGTTTTTTCTGTGATTACGGTAATAGATATGGAAAGTTTTGGTCTAATTATTAATTGGGAGGTTTAAAGACCCTGTACCATTTAATTTTGGCATCGAAACAATATCTTTTTAATTTCAGAAAAGAGCATTCAACAATAAACGAAGTATGCATAAGTTTAAACAAAACTCGCTTAAACCTTGGTACGCTGTGCTCCTTTAATTCGCTACAGTATACCGCATTGTTCAATAGAGCGTGATTGCAACTTAGTTCATTCTTTACTGTGAGAAGAAGGGAATGATGAAATTGGAACTCGCTCTACTGAAGTACAGTAACTTCTTCTCGAAGCAAACCGATTCCAAACGCGCTCTACTGACAAATCTCGGTTTTTTGGTGTGTTCCGGTGCATGGACAAAAATTTTTTTTTTCATAATTGGTCCAATAGATACAAAAAAAATAATATTTTCAATAAGTACGGACACGGAAAAGGCAATATTGATATTGCAATACAAACCAAAACAATGGTGCGCGTTTGGAATCTAGTTGAACGAACAAAATTGTAGCTCTAATGATAATTTTCCAAGCGTCTTATGCCAATTAGGCGAATGTTTTGATGCATTTATTCTGGACAAATGTTATTATCTTCCCTTCACAATCGCTCAACTGAAGTGCACAACAACTCTCTCCCTATCTGCCATCTTCGCATCATTGGGGGTTTTGTGTTCGGAGTGATGTGTTTACCAATTTCTCTACTCACAAATATGACTGCTTGGCGCAATGGTAGCGCGTTCGACTCCAGATCGAAAGGTTGGGCGTTCGATCCGCTCAGTGGTCAAAGTATTTTTGTAAAACATTTTGAAGCATTTTTGGTTTTGGAAATTCTTTATAGGTGCAACAGATAAAAGCGGACTTTTTTCCAAATATTTTTCAAAAAGTCTAGTAAATTTTCTTTCTAGAGAAATGTTCGCTTCCTGCTAATAAATCACTATCCTTTGGAAGCCGCCCTTTTCTTGAAATTCTTTGCAAATGTGTTATAGATTACTCTATTTTTCCTCCTTGGTCCCTTTCAAAAATGCCGAAACTATAAATTATGAACTATATACTATTGAAAGGGTATAAAGTTTAAGTTTTCGAAAGAAAATGACATTTTGAACCAATATAGACAGCTGATATACTTTCAACGTTCTGGGATGAAATTTACTTGAACGTTGCTCACAATCCACTCGCTATATTTGCTTTTTTAGTAGTGTTGTTTTCGTTCTTGTTATCGCACGTCTTTCATTTCAGCAAAAGAGAAAAAAGAACCAATTGTTCGCTTATCACCAGCAGTCGAAAAAAAAACATTATATACACATAAAGGGAAAATTTTTGTTACGTAAGGTTGTTGCGAAACTTTGCATGACTTCGACACTGTCATTAAAAAAACACAATTTTTTAAAACTCAAAGAGAATTACTGAATACGTCGGGATCTGATGAAAATTAGGTAAGGAGGTTTTCCCAGTAAAAATTCCGGATACCATTTGAAAAGTCGAAGTCTGAACTGGCAAAATATTTTCTTCCTGCTTACAGATGTTCCCATTTTATAGACCTTACTGTGGATCATCTGAAATCTCTGAAAATGTGAAGATTTTGGTATTAAATTCAGCTTAAGCTAAGAGAAAAAGGCGTGTTTCGACGAGCCCGCTTATACTGCGGCGTGGACGCACATGAGAGCGGGCTCGCCTTAACACGCCTTTTTTTCTGAGTGGGTTCCAAGAATGTAACAAAAATGTTGTGTTTCATAATATACCGCCAAAATCTTAAGAGATTTCGAATTTCGAATTGTCGAAGCGACCGACTGCTGCTACTGTGCACCCAGTGTCTAATTCCATTTATTGTTGTTGTTTTGTTAAAACCAATCAAAAGGAATTTTTCATTCAGATGAACTTTCAAAACCTTCACCTTGATTTTTTCAATTCAAGGAAAGTGAAAAAAAGGTTGCCATTTGCTGAAAAATGTTATTTGTTGAAAATAAAAATCGCATAAATATTTTTTGCCTTCTGCTTTGTTGTTTTGCATTTTGGTTGAATAACATCGCGCTGGTGCATGGAAATGTAGTATGTTTTGAACGGATAAAGTGTCAAGATATGTCAAATGATCTTATTCTTTTTAAAAACTAAGATGTGAATCTCTGTCAGTTGATTCAGTTTTGATAAATTAAACAGCTTACATATGTTTACCACGCGTAATTAAACTGTTAGAATCGTCAAGCTTTCAGATTTATGAAGTTCAGGAAGCTTCAAAAAATTTCAAATTCAAATTTAGAAAATGAAAAACGTTTTTAGTAGCAATCAAATTGAAGATTTCATAAAGAAACTCATTAGAGCCAAAAGACACACATCACTCTAAATTGGAGTCTCCAATGATGTATGTTATGATTTATGACAGTAATAAAAGGGAGTGAAGACAACGGCAGGGTTACTGCAAGCAGGAAGGAATCAACATGTGCAAACAGAAATCAGCGTTGACAATATTTTCTCGACTTCCATGTTTACAATTGCTCCTTTAAATGAGTATTAATTTAAACTAATCATTTTATCAAGAAAAGAAAGAGCACACGAAATTTCTGAAAATTTTTTGTAGAATACTAGAGTGATAAAAGACAGGGTGTAACTTAATTGAACTTCGCATTTGTTGCAGATAGTAGAAACCGAGGACACTATAAATATTGGAACATTTCCCAAAAAAAATCTCCAGCAATTTGCTGAAGAATGCGTTCAAAATTCGATTCCTACATACAATCGAATGTTTGCGAACTATGTAAATATAATCAGCATTAACCTCGTGGATTGAATCAATCTGAAGAAAGAGTGAGGCTCCTAAAAACAATTGAATATGACATCAATTTTCATAATGACTAACGGGAAGAAATTTGAGTTATTGTCAAGATGAAAATTCCTGACAGCTCATCGTAGGGAACTTCCTCGCAACGCGACCGCAACGCGTTGGAACGAGCTTTCAACTGTGGTCGCGTAGGAAGTTCCCAACGATGCTATGCAAAACGAGCGGCCAGGAATTTTCATCTTGACAATATAAAGTAAGCCCAAAATAATTGTTTATTCCCAATTGAAATTGCTCGTGAATCAGAAGAAAGTGAAAAATTTTAAACTACAAACTACTTAAACATTTTCTGAGATTTTAACCGAAAGATTTTTATTTAATACACATTACTTGTTAAAGGTAACGTATTACCTGTTAAAGGCAACGTGCCACATATACCAATTCAAAAACAGCGAACATTCAAGGTATTCCGTTCATGTTTAGACTTTTTCTTGAATTTTTTTTTGAAAACCTTTGTGTTCAAAGAATATTTTTTTCTTTTGACACCTAGTCATTCAATATCAGTCTAAATTTCAGAATTTTTCCCTTATTAGGATTCCTGGATTTGTCTAAAGCTTAGATTATTCCAAGCCGACCACCCAGATGAACACCTTAATGCTCTTATTTGTACCAGAGCATTATGCATTATTATTATATTAAGCTAGTAATTTGGATTACACCTCCATTTCCCACTCCTTTATCCTAATGAGTATTTCCAACCTGGAAATGTAATATACGCCAGTACATATAAACATCTATCGTCCCATATTTTTTCCATCAAAAAGTCCTCAAATCTATGTAAGAATTGGTCGATTTTAGTGGACAGCTGGTTGGTTGGCTAGCCAATCTCTCTTCCTTCGTTTCTTCCCACTCTCTATATGTTTCTAATGCTTCATCAAATCGCAAAACAAGTTTGCTGACTGAAACTATTTTATAAATCACAACAATTAAAAAATACCTTTGTTTGGAAAATAGTTTAGTTTTCTGGAGCATTTGATAAAAAAAAATACTTTGTGTATCAATTGGGGAAATGATAAATGGCGAACCGGTGGGAAATAAAAAAAATTGCGCAAATATTGCGACATTGAAAGGGGAATGATTGAATGGGGCAATGAAACAACGATAGAATAACAGAACGTGAAAGCATTGAATGAATGATACAATCTGGAATTACGATACCAAAAGAATAAAGTTTATGTTCCAATAACATTGTAAAATGTAATTTACAGGTCTAATTTCTTCAATAAAACAAGTTCTGTAATAATATTGTCAACTTAAAAATTTTGGATCATCCATGTTCTATTGAAAGACCGCAGCGCAACCGCTCGCAGGTAAAAATAGCATGACTGTGTGAGAGACTTAGATTTTCTGGGCAGGTCAAAACCAACTTACATAATCAAGAATTTTTGAGTTGACATTATAAGTTTTATAGAAAATGGGGTATAATTTATAAACAGAAAACTGGCAAGTATCAAGAAAGCTGAATACTCGAGGTTACCAGCTAATTTTAAATATACTGTGGAATCGGAATTATTAAATACTTAAAACATCGTACCGAGTTTTATGAACGTTTATGATTTTTTCCGTTCGTGAGTTCGTGTACTATATTAAATTTAGTTGGCATAGTTAAAATAAGTTTTAAAAAAATGTTATCGACATTTTTTATAATTTCCTATTTTAGGAGACTTAAAGGAGGACTTTACGGAAATAATAAATGCACTTAAAATGAAAATAGATTTCATTCTCGTTTCAAATCTGTTTTTAAAATTTTCTAAAACCGCCTGGAAGCCGAGAAAACGCGCCTCAAAACAATGGCCTAGAAAAAGGGGCCACCTGGTCGAACTTTTTCCTATGATCTTTTTTCGTGACGAATGTTTATATTAGTCCTATTTTACGTTTTTTTTTTCATTTTTTGGATTTTTCATGCCTGGGACTAGTTTTTTCCGGTGTACACTTTTTCTAGGTCATTTTTGAGTCGCGTTTTCTCGGCTTCTAGATGGTTTCAGAAAATTTTAAAAACCAGTTTGGAATGAGTATGAAGTCAATTTTTATCCCAGGCGCATTCATTAGCTCCGTAAAGTCCTACTTTAAATTACGAAGTGCTCTCAAGGCGGAAGGCGATTGAGATCTTTGTAAACTAAAATAGTTAAATTTATGCACGACGATGAATAAAATTACAAAAACAGTGACATATACTCCACAAATAGAGACTGTATTTGTTGCGCAATATAGTCTCGACGAGATTATCTGTTGCCTTTGGGACAAACCATACCATTTTCAACAATATTCTCAATCATCGTGTTTTGAAGGTTGCTACACGGCGAAGACGACACGACAGCACAGTAAGGAAATAAATTTGCGGGAAAAAATTTATTATAAAATTATATTATTTCCAGTGTCGGCTACCCCCTCGCATGCTTGCGGAGCGGTTTTCGCCTTGGAGCAGCTCCAAAACGCGATGATCAAGAATATTTTAGTTGACAATACACAGTGGACTTTCAAAACTGGTTTTTAAAAATTGAAAGGTGTCTTTTGTCAACAATTTCCTAAAAGAAAGTTATTAATGGCAAAAAGGATAGTTATCAAATGAATATACTTCAAATTGTCACAGCTCGCCTTTAAAATTTGAAACTTTAAATTTTGTGCGTTATGAGTAATCGTCAAAAAAAAACGTCTATTATTGTTAATTGTCTCGTTATGCGTTTTAGATATAACGTATCTGTAGCGGTTATTATTTACTGAAGTGACTTATAAGGATTTTATTAAAATTCCAATTTTTGTTTTTTAGAATTGTGTAGATTCGAATTCAGTTTTTTAACAGATGTGTTAGAGAGTCGCTTGATTCTACATTTTCAAACTTATAAATGGAATAACTAGGTAACCATTTCTTGAACTTTCCAATTTAAAATAACACTTAAGTCTTAAAAAATTCGTTGCTTCAACTTTAAAAATACACAAAAAGAATCAGCTGGAGACCAAAACAAAACTGTGTAGGAGTTCGAAACTCGTGTTCAACTGAACACTTATGTTTTTAACGTTCATTTGAAGACTGTTCCTGGACGCCCTCTTTTCAAATTCTATACATTCAAATTAAATTGAAAACTAAACCGTTGAGTTTTTGAACTTTAAATCACAAGGTCCCAAAGGTGTTAGTTTTCAGAAACAAAAAGCAATAAGCTTCATTATGTGGATACAAACTGGGATTTGTGTAATTCCTATTTTATGTGGAGTGTTAAAAAGTGCAAGACTTGTGAGCAGTACAAATTGATGGCAACAAAAGTTGTATCAGAAACCAGGTAATCGGCATAAAAGTGCATCCTGCAATGAACTAGCCAAATGGGTTTCGGAGGGTTTCTCTTGTGTAAAACACCTGTATGGCCATCTTATGCTGCAATTTTCACTCTGTTAGGCTTGCAGTTTGCGAACTTTGTTGAAAATACGTCAGCTTTAAAATTATCTTGCTCCGTAGTACAAAAAGAGTGCTATACTCATGTATTCAAAAATCATTAGATATCGGAGTAGTAATAAACTATTCGTTAATGATTCCATTTAAGGGTACAAAAATGTCGATGATTGGGGTGAATATATTTGAAAATTGAGTAATCGAAGCTCTGAAGAAATTATTAAAAAATAATATTTGTATTCGGTGAAAGAATATTTTGATTATTTGAGTTCAAAATAAGTTTTTTATACAAATACGAAGTCTGAAATTTCTGAATTTTCTCTGAAATTTCTAATAGTCTGAATTTTTTTTGAAATTAGAATGGTTTTTCAAATGCCCGACTTCAGGCGATATTTAGTATTTCAGAGTGCATCTTCGAAAACTGAATATAAAGCACTCTTCGAAATTAATAGGTTTTGTTTTGTTAAATATTATTTGTGTGACATTTAGCTTCTGCTTTTCAGTTTAATTATAATGCTTATAGTTGGAAGTTCAATGCTGCTAAAAATAGGCAAATTGAGATCCATAGTTCAAATTTTAAGCTTAAAATTGAAGTTATTTGCAATTCTCAAAGTCTGTAATTCATTTTCATCTATTCCGTTACCAATATCTCACAAAAAACGACCAACTCCAGGTGACATAAAGTCATATGACTCCCCCTATACACTTTATAAACATTTCCAAATCAAGCTCCGCCCTCCCGACTCATCCTCTTTAAGGTCGTCTTACTGTACACCAATTTTTAAAAAATTTTCCACACTAGAAGCTTCTCAAAGAGGCGGGGCTTTTCTTCAAATCGATATAATTCATAACACCCGCCCCGTCACCAAAACGACGTCAAAAACAGAGAAAGAAGAGGGGTTCTTGCTATGCTGCCCATCATTCAGTACTACGGTAGGTTTATTCAAAACTCAAACTCATGTGTGAAAAACGCTCACAATTCCGACTCAAACACATGTTCGGTAGAAACCTCTCGAAATCACGCGCTATTTCACATCTTTTCCCACAATGTTAGCCGTCCCTAATATGCGTCCTCCCAACCCTGCGTTTTGTCACAACCTCTCGATTTGCCGAACTATTTCGACGTCTCTCACCACGAAATGTGTGTTGGATGAGCGTTGTGTTTTTCCTCTCTCATTGCCCTCCTCATTTTTCATCAAAACTACCTCTTTTGAAGGCGAATAAAAACAACCTAGTCGTGCTTTATTCATTCTGAAAATCCTGAACCATCTTACCGTTTTCGAAACGTAGTTTCAGCGTGTTTGTTTTGAACTGAAATTTGGTTGGTGAGTTATTCGAATGAGTACGTTTTCTTTGATGATTGTGGAGGGTTGGAATTTGTCTGCGTCTCGTCTCTTTTGTCATTGCAAACGGTGAACTCTCGTTCGAAGACTCTGCCGTGTCTGCGCTCCCAATCTCTTTCATTCCACCGCAGTTTTGTGCCTCATCATCATCATCACCATACCGGGGGTTTTTGTGCTTTTTTCAAGCTCATTTTTTAAAATTTTTATAAAATTTTTTGATTCCTAATATTCCTTTCATCCCTTTGATCTAGTAAACCCAACCTTTAGTATTCGTTACCCGACGCCGGTCGTTATATACTGAAAATTCCAGAATTTTCTGGAAAAAACAAAGGTCTATAAATCTCAAACCTTTCTGATAGGGTTCCACTTGAATAACTGTACAAAAATCGTTATCAACGCAACCTTTTGTGTCAAATCGCGGGCCTGGGTTATCAACATTTCTTGTTACAAAAGTTTTTGTTTCTTTCCTGGCTGCTGTATGTTCTAGACCTTTGAAGGATGTTAAAGCAATTTGTTTACGAGCTTGTGTTTATACACAGCTCCACAAAAGTATTGCTCCACCTAAATTTTTTCGAAAATATTTTTTTCTGATAATTTTTGTTAAAAGTGTTCAACTGATGAAATATGTCAAATTCAGTCAGTAATCAACTTCCACTAATCATTTTTGAAACCTAAAGTCCAAAAAAATTTTTCATCATTTTTTGTGAAAAATCGGTTTTTGCCGTTCCACAAAAGTATTGCTCCACTTTGGAAATCTTGTTGATTATTGACCGATGATGGCCCAATTTGCTTTAAAATCATTAATTAGGTCCATAAGAAGTGTAAAACCGTTGTTTGACTTCAAAAAGTTGCAAGATTATTGTCAATGGGGCCAAAAACTGTCGAACTTTCGAAAATTGTCGATTTTCTGCTTAAAGGGAAGAACAAAGTAATCGATTCGGTTTTTTCTTTGCCGAAAATGACCAAAATGTGTTCTGAACGCATTTTTTATTAAAACTGGCTAAGAAAACAGACCTTTTTAACATCATTTACTGAAAAAAATAGCGAATTATTTTCCCAAAAAAATCCAATTTGAGCATTCCAGAGCATTTTGGACCGTTTCGGAGCGTATTTTCTTCCAGAAACTTTATCAAAATAATAAATATCGAATAATTTCTGTTTTCCGATTGAAAATTTTATGAGCCCGCTCAGTGAACGGCATTTCTTCGAATCTTCAGTTTTTGGTTGAAATGGTAACTTGGTTGGACACCTTCGTATGTCTAAATTTTGCTTATTCCGATGTGAGAACTTATGATTTAGACAAAATAAACGTTTTTAAAGATGCCGAAATCAATTACAGCAAAGTAAGCTCACAATTTTTTTGGAAAAAAGTTTTAAAGAGTATTGGTTGTTGAAACTGGTGGATTGGACTTTTAATGCTTTTGAAAACATGAGAATTCTGAGCGGGCTCATAAAATTTTCAATCGGAAAACAGAAATTATTCGATATTTATTATTTTGATAAAGTTTCTGGAAGAAAATACGCTCCGAAACGGTCCAAAATGCTCTGGAATGCTCAAATTGGATTTTTTTGGGAAAATAATTCGCTATTTTTTTCAGTAAATGATGTTAAAAAGGTCTGTTTTCTTAGCCAGTTTTAATAAAAAATGCGTTCAGAACACATTTTGGTCATTTTCGGCAAAGAAAAAACCGAATCGATTACTTTGTTCTTCCCTTTAAGCAGAAAATCGACAATTTTCGAAAGTTCGACAGTTTTTGGCCCCATTGACAATAATCTTGCAACTTTTTGAAGTCAAACAACGGTTTTACACTTCTTATGGACCTAATTAATGATTTTAAAGCAAATTGGGCCATCATCGGTCAATAAACAACAAGATTTCCAAAGTGGAGCAATACTTTTGTGGAACGGCAAAAAGCGATTTTTCACAAAAAATGATGAAAAATTTTTTTGGACTTTAGGTTTCAAAAATTATTAGTGGAAGTTGATTACTGACTGAATTTGACATATTTCATCAGTTGAACACTTTTAACAAAAATTATCCGAAAAAAATATTTTCGAAAAAATTTAGGTGGAGCAATACTTTTGTGGAGCTGTGTATATATCTAGAAATCCTGAAAGTTTAGAAGCTTTAACTTTGTCTTGAAGAAAGTTGTAAAAGTTACTAGAGTTGGTCATTTTCAGCACTCCCTCATACGTTTCATAACTTCTTTCAAAATTGACGAAACATTTCAAAACTTCTAATCTATATTCTCTAATATTCTAAGTAGTTATTCTGTGAATTTGAAAAGAATTTAATAATTTTTGGAAAAGTTACATGCTGTAGAAATTAGCATGTAAAACCTGCCAATTTTGGAACAGATTTTTGAGTGTTCTGTTCGACTGTTAACTCGATAAGTTTGTCTGAAATTTTGTATGCAGCTTCTTAGACATCTTGGTGATACTATTTGAGTGTTCTAAGTAATTCTGACTTTGTTGTTCAATGTTATGAACATTTCTAGACATGCTCACCCTCATGCTCACCCTTCGTACTTGCACACAACATGTAGATATATCAAAACTTGTAGAATAATTTTCAAAGGTTAATCCTTAATTTATAGTAGGTATTGACATTCTTCACTTGATAATCCTTATCTGACGCCACTTTGGTAAACCATGCACTGACTGTAATCAGGGTAAATCAGTGCGTTACGTAACTGTTTAAAGTGTTTGTTTACTGATTTTCAATTTTTGCTTTAATCTATTCAGAAACACCTATAAACACCTAATCAAGTAGTTATGGAGTCCATGAATTTGTCAAAAAAATTTTTTTCGGGCGCCCGTGGGTCCAAAACGGCTCCCGTAAAAGTGAGGAAAACAGGCGGTGGGAGTGCATAACGGGTGGTGCCACCGCCCGTTTTTGGGGTTTTGAGGGACCGTTTTTCTCAAAATTAAGCTTTTGTACTGAATTTTTTTGTTGATTCCGTTAATAATAGGTGATTCTGAGTCGATTAAAACCAAAATTGAAAATGAGTAAGCAGACACTGTAAAACCACGACAATTTTCTGAAGTGTCCCTGCCCTAACCGCAACATAGTTTCAATTTTGATACCTAAGCTGTCTCAGATTTTTCTTATGATGAAATAGTTTAATCACTTAGAAACTGTTGATTGTCAAATTTCAACATATTCCAATTTCAAAATCGGAAAGTGGCAACCAACTTTTCGATACCATTCGAATCTATAATAAGCCGTAATCGAGCCCATTCAGAGCGAATTATGCCAACGAAATCAATTCAAAAAATCTTATTTCTAATTCCAATTTTTAAATTTTGTCTCGAAATACCCAAAATTTTGACTTCCTCATTTTTCTTTGGCGGTATCCTCAGAGAAAAAACGGCGTGTTTCGGCGTGCCCGCTCTCATGCGCGTGGAATGTGCGTGCACGCCGGAGTGTAAGCGGGCCCGCGCATTCCGCGCTTGTACATGGATGTGCACGAAACACGCCGTTTTTTCTCTGAGCGATCGTTTTCAATTAATTTCCGTTTCTCAATCAATTCGATCTGAATGAACTCCACGATTATCTGAGTCACTTTCAACTCTGAAACATTGACATCACTCAGTTCAAAGAATTTCGCGGAAAAATAGGCGGGGTCAATGATGAGACTGATTGTCGGCTTCGACATGAGAACAATTAATCATCCTGTTTTTTTCTTCTCGAGAAATGTAAAGCAATGGCTGATAAGAATGTTTCATTTTGTGATTTCGAAAACAAATGGAACTTTTGAAATATCTATTGGCATCAAGTTTTTCTCTCAAATTCAAATTTCAGCCCTACTTGAACCTTGTTTCTGCAGTGTTTTGCTTTGTTTGTTTACTCTCATAGATTACTGGACTTTGCCGACCTAGGGCATCATTTATGAATTCACTCGTTATGCCAATGAATTTCTGCCTAAATTCTGTACCTATGGAACCCAGGGAAAGTGGACCAAAAAGAATTTTAAGCCATGGTTAACACAAATTAGCACTAATTGGATCAGTGGGTAATTATTGTATTACTAGATAATTATTCAAAGATCGTATAAGTTAGATTAGGTACAACGTTTTTCGTCTTTAATCCAACGTATAATTTGATATTTCCAATTCTAGGAAAAATACTTAAAGCTCATATTTTGCATATTGAAAAATGTTCTAGAACAGTTTTTTTTGTTTTAAACTAGTTCTGAAAATATAGAAAAGCTATATTTTTTATAAAATTTTAGAATATATAAAATTTTCGGTAGCTTCCGCATTAATCAAGATTTCCAGGTTTTTCCCTTAAAAATCGCCCGGTTTTTCCAGCGCTCATTTCTCTGTAATAACACCTCTCTTTTCCGATTGAAACATTTGATAAAGACACCGACGAAGGAACAAGAAAAAAATGATTTCCTTCCCAAAAACAAGCCAAATTTTCCCCCCAACCGTTATTTTTTGTCCACCTTTTGCCACCTCTCTCCATCAACATTGTAATAACATAACAAAAAACTGATTACAAAATGAATTTGTCATACCTTCTATTTTTTTTCTGTGTGGGGGGCGCGCAAAAGAAGTGAAATATGTATATGAACTTTTCGTGTACAAACGTTTCGTGTTTCGGAGAGGAAAAAGTTTTGTTGTTTTTTTCTACTTTTCAGGTGAATCTGAATAGATTCCTTGACCTCAATTTGTTTTTATGAAGTATTTGGAGGGGGGGGATGTTTGTAGTTTTATTGAGAGTTTGAAAGAATTTAGAAATTTAGATGATGGAATGTTAATCTGAACTTTTGAAAAGCTAAAGCGGGGTGACAAATCGTAGAGAATTGATTAAAAATATCATCATGTTATGCTCTAAAACTTGATTTTTCATAAATAATTTATGAAAATTGACAGATTCTCAAAATTCGTTGTTTTGATGATATTGTCAACTCAATTATTCTTGATCATTGCGTTCGGAAGGTTGCTCAACCTCACAGCCGCTCCGCACGCACGCGACGCGGCTGCCGACACTCATCACACTGGAAAATTTTAATAATAAATGTTCCCTCCAATATTTCAGTGTTGAGTGGGAGGTCGCCGCGTCGCGTGCGTGCGGAGCGGCTGTGAGGTTGAGCAGCCTTCCGAACGCAATGATCAAGAATAAACCGTATAAAATGCTATATATAATCCTGTAAAATCTAGCTTGATTTTAAAGGGGGACTATATGAAGGTTATAAATGTTTTTTAATCGATCTGAAATTAAATTTTATAATTAAAAAATTTGCAAAAACTTAGAAAAGGGCACCCGGAATCGAACTTCGGTCTCAATAATGTAAAATTGTTTTCCGAAATAAGTTTATTTTCATCATGATTAAAAGATATTGAAAAAATTTACAAAAAACCATAAATTCGAAAATAAGGGCAAACGGAATCGCACTTACGTTTTTGTGACCAAAGTTCGATTCCGGGTGCCCTTATTTTTGCATTTTTATGTTTTTGCAAATTTTTCACTATCGTTTACGTATGTAAAATTAAATTTAAGATCGAGTAAACAACAATTATGACATGCGTAGTTTAAAAATAGCCTTTTCTTTAAGTTTCTGAGCTCAAAAATAACTTTGAAGTGGCATTTTTTTCCTTTCCTTTTATGTAGGAAGTATGATAATCAGTTTCGTTGTCTCTAGGAAGTTTGGATTAACCATATTTGTATTCTTATTCTGCTTATTCATCTATTCCTCCCTGGATAGGTGAATAAGCAGAATAATATAAAATTGATTTCGAAACGTATCCTTGGTTGTTAAAGGAAGTGTTACAGTCTTTTATTTTTTATCAACCTTATCTGAACCTTGGCTTTTTTAGTTTCTTCGAAAACTTTTCGATTGTCTTTTCCGAAATAAATCGTCCAATTCTCTAGCTCGGATTTGTTTCCTTTTAGATAATTGCTCGAGTCTGACTGAACAATATAACTAGTGAAAAAGCATACGAATTTCGTAAAATTTCACTGCCAAAAACATTCCATAAATGAAATAATTTCTGTTGATTTTGTGATGAAATTCCAAGAGAACTTTCGAGAATATTTCATTTATTGAAAAAAATCAATTCAAAAGATTATCCCGCCCTTTTATGTGTGAACTTGAATGGGGGAAGAAGGGGTGTCGATGACTACTGTCAAATTCTCGCTTGCTCATAACCTTTCCATCTCACCATCCAATTCTCTGACGTTTCTTTCGACTGTTAACTTTTGAATATTATTTATAAATTGTTGTTCAGATGCAAGTTGAAAAAAGTTACTTGATTATTTTATCGTTCTTTGAATTTTGCTGTTTTCAATTTAAATGTTATATTAATTTTTGAACAAACTTTTCTTTAAGTTCTGTTGATTTGGATTTAGCATGAAAGGTTATGTTAGTTCTTGTTTCCACTAACCGTTTGCTATAATGCAATTTAATTTGATCTGATGTCTTATGAACGTAAAAGATATTTTCGAATTCTCTTCACAAAAATGCGAAGAATTTAGGTTCAATGGTCACTTTGATATTGTTCGTTTAGAATAACTGGAAATTTTTAAAAATTGGAAACTTACTTTTTAATTAGGATTTTTCATTTCGAGATTCAGTGACCCCGTGTCTTTAAGAAATATACCAATTGTTTAAAAAAACACGGTTGTTAGATAGTTTCAAAACAAAGTTTTATAATCCACGGTGGACTCTGCGTGAATCCGCCGGGGATTCATGATGAGGCCAAGAAGGGAAGTTAGTATTTTTTATAAAATTATCAGAATGTTAAAACTTAACACTATTCTATCATTATTTGTTAAAAGTATCAATTTCTGAAAGTATCAGTTTATCAGTGAAAACCGAAGCTTTGCAAATAGGTTGTAAAAAAGCATAGAGCAGCCTTCGAGTAAACACGCTCTGAACTGTCAACGCAAAGAGTAATTTTTGACTAATCTATTCAACAAAAACCATTGTATGCAAGATGATTTCTTCTCTCTCATTACTCATTCGTCTCTCTTTCCGTATATATCGACACTAGACTATTCATTGCACCCGCCGCTTGAACTGATTACCAACTGCTTCGCATCCGCCACGCGTCGTCATAGCCCTAGTCTCACTTACTCCTTTTTTCTTTATTCCAATATCTTTAAAAACCAAAAACAAACACCTTACCACCAAAAAAAGTGGAAGAAAAAAATAAACAAAACGAAATAAATAGATGTCCATCAAAATTTATGGTTGTCATGCAGCAGCAATGCTTCTCTTTGTCAAACCACAAGTTTTGGCATTTTTTTGGTCTTAACGAAAGAAATTTTAACAGAAATTATTTATAGTTTTATATAATTTTTTTCAAACTCTAATGAGTCATCGAAATTTGTGGGCACAAATTTCGCAACAATGACGTCATTTTGAGCGCTAAGAATTTAGTTTTAAAAATTCGATTCCATATCACATTTTCTGAATATTTCTTTGTCCGGGTGCGATATAGTACTTACTTACCCCTCTTTTGTGCATGACACATCAGATTACGGTATTGTGTCCATTAATTACTAATAAGTTGTGTTCCGATTTGCTAGGGCTATTTTGTTGTTCACCTGGAAAGATTTCTGTCCGATTTATTGTTCTTAAGGACAATATAATTATATTCTTGTTTCTAAACCAAATTTCGATTCAGAATCTCATTTTGCAACTTTTGAAAAACACTTGAAATATATCAAAAATTCCCAGCGAGCCCTATTCGTCTTGTGACCAATTTTTGTCTATTAATGATGAAGGTCTAGACACGGAATATGTGTGAAATCAGCAGTTCATGTTCTTTTATTAAAATTTTCATATTCTGTTGTTTTTTTTCGCAACGTCTCTCTTTTTTGAAATGTATTTCTGTTCTCAGAAATTGGAAGGATAATATCTTTTGATTTGGAAATATTTAGAAGGTTTTCATTTGTTTATAGCGCATCGTAGGCCATGCTCAGCCTGTGATTTGACGTTGTTTTTCCAAGCTCTTTGTTTTCTTTAATTTGGGCTGTCTTTAAGTCGGTGCAGTGTGAAAGCTGTCTTTAAGTCGGTGCAGTGTGAAGATAGAGGACCTTATCCGGTAACCGATTTGAGTTCAATAAGTAAAAAGAAATTTCTAACAGTTAATTTCCTATTATTGCCTTTATTTTCTTCATTAAACTTAACGAGCCTGTTTTTAATATGAGCCATGGCGAATCCAATAGACGTAGCCTTTAAAGGAGGGCTATATACAGGTTACGGATTTTGCTTATCGACCTGAGATTCTATTTTATGTACCTAAACGGTAGTGAAAAGAATTAGCAAAAAGGTAGAAATGCGAAAATAGGGGGCACCCGGAATATGTTTTTGTGACCAAAGTTCGATTCCGGGTGCCCTTATTTTTGCATTTCTATTTGTTTTTGCAAATTTTTGCACTATCGTTTACGTATATAAAATTAGATTTAAGATCAAGTAAACAACAATTATGACCTGCGTGTAGTTTAAAAATAGCTTTTTCTTTAAGTTTCCGAGCTCAAAAATAACTTTGCAGTGGCATTTTTCCTATTCTTTTATGTAGGATGTATGATAATCAGTTTCGTTGTCTCTAGGAAATTCGGATTAACCATATTCGTATTCTTATTCTGCTTATTCATCTATTCCCCACCCTGGATAGGTGAATAAGCAGAATAATATAAAATTGATTTCGAAACGCATCCTTGGTTTTTAAAGGAAGTGTTCCAGCAAATTTTTGTCACTATCATTCGGTATATAAATTTTAATTTCAGATAGATTAATCAACATTAATAACCTGCCTAATCCTCCTTTAAAGACAACAGTATTTTCAAACAATATGAAATTCATGTTAAATTTTCTTAATAACGACTGGTTTATTATATTTCAAATCTAGAAAATTTCACATTAATCGATCTGAAATTTAATTTTATATACCTAAACGATAGTTAAAAAATTTGCAAAAAAGTAGAAAAGAGCACCCTGAATCGAACTTTGGTCTCAAAACAGTAAAAGTTTCCACCAAAGTGACAGCCAAGTTCGATTCCGGGTGCCCTTATCTTCGAACTAATAGTTTTTTGCAAATTTTTTTATCATGTTAAATTTTTCTTAAGAACGAATTGTTTGTTATATTTCAAATCTAGAAAATGCAACATTTCCATTTGTTATGCTACTTTTTCTTATTTTCGTTCGTGGTTAAAGTTGCGAGATATTTGGAACAACTTCAAAAGTAAATTAATTTTCTGAAAATACTGTAATATCCGCAGAAATCTAAAGATCAAAACAAAAAAAAATTTATGTAGATCATTTTATAAAATATGATGTTTTTTCCACCTTGCATCTCATTGATTCCTTCTGTCATTTTCGAACAGGCAACCCGCCACCACCACACACATACATAATATAATTGCCAAAAAGGAAACGAAGCAATACATTCCTTCTTTCTTTCATGTATTTCACATAATAATATGTCTATCTTCTACCCGCCTCCCCCCAACAACCGTTTTTTTGTGTTGTCTCTATTGATCTCGTCATTAGTGTTGACACTTTATGGCACATTTTCCCGCCATTAAGGTGCAGCATGCTCCATTTTTTATCTATTTCTTTGTTTTGTTGCTCTTCGTCAAAAAAAGTATTTTTTGGCAAAATTAGTTGATATTTCATTCATTTGCAGATCACAATTTCGAAGAAACCTTTGGATAAAATTGAAAAACTTGGAAACAAGTTCAAAGAGATGCACACCATTGGCGGAAACACAACAGTGCTTCTGCCAGTCAACATTGGGTCAGTAACAGGTTCAACAACGTCTCAAGAAAACACGGAGAATCGTCAAAACATTGTGCCGAATAAGGAGCTGATGGCACCGTCATCCGATGTTGGGATGGGAACGAAGGTCGCGTCGAGTAATGCGTCGTCGACGGAGGATGAGTGCTCGAGAACACCGACGCCAGATGCACAACAGAATGGGGTTAGTATTTGTGATTTTGGTGTTTTGTTTCTTGCCTTTGGGAATGTTCTAAATTTTGTTATAATACTGTAATTACCCATAATTTTTGGTACCTTGTCAAAAAAAAACGTCAAATGTTGTTGTTTGTTCCATATACAGGGTGTTCAATGCAGGAAGAATATCCTAAACAAAAATTAATTTTCTTAAGAGAATTTAATTGATTTCAATTCCCTGATATTATTTCTCATTAATTTCAAAGTTTCATGTGATTAGGGCGTTTTTTAGAGAAATGGTGAAGGAAAAGCCAGACCCAATCTCATGCTCGCAGCTCGTTCATTTTGGCAGCTTCATATTTCTTAGTTCTGATCCAAAAAGTAATCAGAAACTTCATATTTACATTTTAAAAATCTTTTGGAGCTGATAAACATGCAGTAATAAATTTTAGGAAATTTTTATCAATCGTCACTACCCGTTTTTTGACATGGTTTGAAAAACTATCAAATTCGCACTTTTTTGTTAGAAAAACAGTCAAAATAGAAAATTATCTGGAATTAATATATTTTTTTTGTCGTTCAGTCTTAGCTACATTCCATACTGAAAAATTAGGGTTCTAGGTTAAGATTAGCTCATTTTATGCAAAAAAGTTCATTTGATCCAAAATTGACAAAAGAGAAAATTAGGTACCCAAAACTCTGCGTGTAAAAAATTACTTTAAAAACTTTTAAGTTAAATATATGTCTGTGGTAAGACTCAAACTTTCATTCAACCAATTTTCAGTTTCTTACGAAAATTGGTTGCTCAGTAATGCTGAAAAATGTAAACTGAAACCCGCGAGCAAAGACGGCTTGAACTCAGTCACAATAATAAGCTCCGGTTCAAATAAAAATTCAAGAAATAGGGAACTTCTCAATTAATTGTGTAAAAATATATTTTTACTAAATTTATTTCGAGTTTCAAAGAGTTTCGACTCGTAGTTTTGTAAATATCTATGTCTGAAGCGTCCTGCAGTATGTCTTGAACATCCTGTAATTTGTGCGATTGATAATTTTTAGCTAAAGGATTTTCAAAGTTCAAATAGGTTACGGTGGCTCAAAAATTACCGCAAAATGAAAGAATTAAAAATTCTACTTTTTTCAAAATGTTTATTAGAAAAAAATGAAGCAATCCCTAAAATTTTTAAAATTCTTGTGAAGGAAAATAATTAATGAATAATAAGTCTGATTAAAGGCGCTTTTTTTTAGACTTTTGAATTTTTCATATTTTAGAGCTACCAAAACAACAACAACAACAACCACGCGCACAACAACTCCAACAATAACTCGTCCATTTCAATCACCTTCGACGATGAACTGGAAATTGATGTTACCCAGTCATCGGACGTTGCCAAAAGTGAAGGACCTGCTTCAACAATTTCTTCAGCTTCAAGCGTGAGTCGAAAATTTAAGATAACTTAAGCATTTTATTATTTTTTTTCAGAATGTTGTTGACGAGAACCAACCTTCAACCAGCCAGCAAACAACTTCAACAACGGGGGTAGCAAAGAAACGCAGAGCTCCGAGATACCAGCCAGGAGAAGAGGCGACGAAAAGAAAGAGCACAAGGATCAACAAAATCGCTGAAAATGAAGCAGCTCTTATTTCGAATTATATCGAAGGTCAGGCGGTTGGATTGAAAAGGAACAATATTATCCCAACTGGTCCGATTCGACAGGACTTCTTATCTCCTCAAAAATCGTGCAAAGAGAATGAAAAGTTGATGATTGCAATGAAGGGACCGGTGACAAGAAGTAATAAGGAGAGTGGCGGTGTGCCTGGTGTGAACACAACTCCGCTGAAGTTTACCAGAAAGGTTCGAGGATTTAATCCGGATGGTGTTGCAACGATTCCCGATTATAATCCAAATGTGGAAAGTGAAAGAGAGGATTTGGAAGAGTTGATAAGCGAGCCACTTGAAGAAATATGTCCGGAAAAGATCAAGGATTTTGAGAACGTTTGGGAAGTGATTCAGATTCAGTATGAAGGAGCAATAACGATTGAAGCAGTGTTGAGACGGTTTAATGCTTGCGAAAGAGATGTTGATAAAATGTTGGAAACGATAGAAGTGGAATTTGATCGTCTTCCACAGCCGTTCAGACCGTTTACAGTATCCCAACAAATCGAGTTTGAGAAGACTATCAATAGCAAAACAAGTGGAAGGAACTTTCGAACAATGCAGGATCGATTCGTAAGTTTTAAAGATAGAGTGCCAGTTCGAAAGAATGGCGCACATTTTCTAAATCTCAAAAAGAAGTTTAAATTCCGATTCTTTGCAGCTCAGACAACATCACATCGGAGAGATAATCTTCTACTACTACAATACCAAAAAACGAAGTTGCGATCCATCGAAACGTGGAAGATGCAAATGTCGGGAACCATTCAAGCCAGATGGATTCGTTGAACGAGTTGAATGCAGCAATTGTACAAAAGAAGTTCGACCAAAAGCTGCAAAATCGAATAAATACTGCTTAATTTGCAAGACGTTTTATGAGTAAGTTGCTAGCACGATGAAAATTTCAAAATTTCGTATTTTTCAGGCGAAATGGGAAGCATCGCACCACTCCGGGAAGGCTCAATAGTTTTGAGTTGGGTGTTTTAAATGAATGGAACAATCTTGAGAAGGATAGAAAAGGGGAAATCGAATTGTCCAGAGTTAGAGAAGTAATGGAAGAGAAGAGGATCGAAGAAATCATGACAAAGGTCCTGACGGCGGATGAGATTAGCATGCTATCTCCTGGAACCAAGAGAAGTGATCGAGAAGCTGTGGCAAAACTGTTGAAACCGTATCAGCCGACATATTTGACGAATTGTAGAAAGATGATAAGGGATAAGGTGGAGGAAGAGCAGAAGCTTCGAACCAAAGAATATCCGTCGATGGAGCAGTTTTTATTTGTTCTAGGTTTGTGAAATATAATAATAGGAAGTGAAATGGATATTTAATTTCAGCTTTTGAGAGGTATGGAAAGGATTTTGCAAAAGTTGCCGCCGAGGCTGAAGTTTCAGAGCTTGAAGCTCGAATTTTCTACAACAGATTTACGGATCAATTCAATATAGATCAGGTAATCAATTTCCTTTAAATTATGAAAATTCACCCCCATTTTCAGCTAATTTACAACAATCACTCCAAGTTCAAAAAAGAAGCGAAAACTCGTGAAACGCGTTCAATGGATCATGAAGACTCGCCAGCTGATCAACCGGTTCCAAGAGCATCGAAAAAACGGGCGGCGGCCCCTCCTGCAGAAGAAGATCCTAGTACCAAAGCACCGCCAGCGAAACGTGTTACTAGAAGGACTAGAGCTTCATAAAAGACTTCTTTAACTCTATAATTCATTTGTTACCTCAAATCTCGGTTTGTATTCATTTTTGGGTCTCGATTTATTCCAGGTTTCTTTATTTTTTGTGTTATTTTTCAGCAATTGATTGTCCTTACATGTCCCCTTTTTTTGAATCGTCTTTAATCAATTTGTCATTGCGGGTTTTTTCGAAACCTTAAAAAACCATGATGTTCCTGTTTAATACTTGGTTGTTTATCCCCGCTCGAAAAGCTTTTGAAAATGTGTAAAAATACTGATCTGTTTTCCTTTTTTCGAGAAAATTCCATGTGGTTTTGCTCATAGTTTGATTTTTTTTTAAATTTATTGAGCATTGAAAATTACGGATTTGTTTATGTAAAGTTGTAATGTAAAGATTATTAAGACAATAAAGTTATGATTACATTTTATGAAGGAAATATGAATGAATACGGAACTAGACTAATTAAAGAATATCAAGCATTGACTCTTTTTTCCATATTTTTCTGCATGTTAATCGAGCGGAAAAAACATTTTTTTAAAAACATTAAAATGTTTTGATTTACTTTATAATTAATATAAAGCTGGAAAGATTTTATGGAAAGAAAAACAAATGAAAATGATCGCAATGTTTCGAAAAACAATCGGAAATTGGAATTCGATGACACGTGAGCTCGTTCATAAGAAATTGAAGCTGTGGACTAGAAATCGAGGAATTAGGATCTCGAAATCACCATTTTTCAGTTCTCCGAAATCGAAGATCTGCTGCCTAATAATATGGTGCCAGAAATCTTAATTGGACTGCTTTCACGAATTGGAATGAGTTGAAATTCCATAAAAATTAATTTTAAAATATTTTCGAAGATATATCTGTTAATATTGTCTCACCGGACCATTTTTCTCATTCGTCATAGCTCGGAGAAGTCGCTGATCAATCTTGAACTGCGAAGATTGATGATTGATAAAGACGTCCATCGGATGGCTTCTTCAAATAATATTCAGGTGGTTTTCTTCGCTCGCTATTTATTTGGTTTTTTAAAAGTATTTCTGAGTAAAAAAAAATTAGATGATTTAATTCCAACCCGGATGCCATCAGCCATCCAATTACTGTCAAGTACTGATATTTCTAGACCAATGTTTCAATACGGATTTTCACGGATCATGCACACTTTAAACAAATTAAAGACACTGAGGAGGACTTTAAGGAGATAATAAATGTACCTTAAATGAAAATAGACTTCATTCTCATTCCAAATCTGTTTTTAAAATTCTCTAAAACCATCTAGAAGCCGAGAAAATGAGCTTCAAAACAATGGCCTAGAAAAAGTGGCCACCTGGCCGAACTTTTTTCGTGTTTCGTTAAAATACTTATGCGGAATGATTATATTTGTCCGTTTTTAAATGTTTTTTTTTCATTTTTGTTTGGACTTTTCATGCCTGCGGACTAGTTTTCGCCGGTGGTCCCTATTTCTAGGCCATTGTTTTGAAGCTCATTTTCCCGGCTTCTAGGTGGTTTTAGAAAATTTTAAAAACAGATCTGGAATGAGTATGACGTCTATTTTCATCCCATATGCATTCATAATCTCCGTAAAACCCTCCTTTAAGGATGTGGAATTGATTTTTTTTTAAAATCGTATTCTGTTTCTTTATATAAATCTAAATTAACATTATTTAATAAATTTGGCGGTTTGAATATGAAAGAGTTAAATTATAATGTCTTAATTAGATGAATTACTAGATGAAACGTTGTTTATAGCAACACTATGAGACTTGTGGGAAAGCGAAGCGTCATATTCTAAATAGATATCCTCCTAAAGTTATATTTTTAGAATCTCGTTTCGGAGTGGAATGGAATCGAGTTGCACAAAATGTGTATTTTCGCAATACAATGCAAATTTCCCATTTTCAAAAACTAAACACCTGCTGGTGAACACAGGACATCTGCCGTTTCTGTGTAGTTTCTGATATTTGGAATTATTTGATTCATCATTCAGAAAAGTTCATAAAACATTGATTCATCTTCTCACCACTATTTTTCAGATTTTTTTGGTGTTTGGAGCACAAATTTCCCCGAATTCTAGAGTATATTTTCAAAAACTTGAAAAAAACTATCCATTTCATAAAATTGCTAAGGATTATCCAACATTTCAAAGGAAATGTAGGCAAGTATATTTTTAGTTACATTTACTTTTATTTTAAAGACAAAGTACCCTATTTTTATTTTAAAACTTTAATCCTTCTTCTCCAAACTTCTATCATTGTTTTTAATCAATTTTTAGCAATATATACATATTTATTTCTCAACATTTGATAAACAAGTACACCATGTTAAATTAACATATGTAACTTGTAGTAAATCAAATGTACTCCATCAGGAAAGGAGACAAGCGCTAAAAAGCATGTCATTAATAAATAATATGCGCATATATTTCATTATCACCAATTCGTAGTACAAAATGACTGGAATCTAATTACAGAGGAAGAATAAAATGTTGAGAAGAAATATTTGAGTTTAACCATTATCAGAATAAAACAAAATTTCGGTTATCACAAGTTTGACAAATTTAGTTTTATAAGGATGTTTCTACTGCTTTAGAAATTTTAAGTCGTGGCGTGAACATTCCCTTAAATTCGTGTATGAGCTTGCTCATATGGGAAGTTTTGACATATATTCGCTAATTGAGGTTCGTCTTCGAAAATTTGGGGTTTTTTAAAAAGTAAGATGGAGCCAAGGGTTTCGAATACAGTTAATTTTATGGAAACTTGAGGCTGAAATCTGTATTGATGAGGCCCAATTAGTAATTACATTCAATTATTTTTTAATGAGCTAAAATTGTTTTTTAATTCCAATTCTTGCGAATAGGGTTAAAAAATATGTGGTACATTGTCTTTAATAAATTTAGTTGATCTTTAGAAAATTCAGCTAGCTGTAGTTGCGTAAAAATCGATTTCTGAAGAAGTTGTAAGTCGCATCTACGCAACTTCATAGGAATTACATAAATAATATTTGTTTTCCCAACGTTTTAAGTGGAAATTATTATTAAATTAAAATATTTGTTACATTGTTTTCAACATCAAATGTCAAAATATCCGAAAACAAAAACAAAAACACGAAAATCTTCCTATTTACTATTATTAGTTACTTCAACTTTTATTTCAACATTTCTGTTTAATTTCTAATCAATTTAATCATGGGAACTGTCCTTATCTCGAGTCAAAAACAGGGTGACTTATCAATGATGTGAAGCAATTTTTGTGGGTTTTTATCTGAAGTTAAGCTTTAAAATCGTTATGAAATCTAGTGATTCGATCTATTTTTTTTAATTTATAAGTGTTTTATTTGTTTTTTAAACAATTTTTGAGTATTTTTAATGAATTTAATCATGAAAACTGGCAACATTCTGATCCAAAAATAACGCTTAGCTTGAGAACCTAATCATTATGATATTTGTGATTTTCCCATGTCAAAAGCCATGAAAACAGTTCTAAAAATTAATTTTCAAAGCTATATTAACATTTTTACATCTTTTTTTATATTAATATTTAACAAAATTCGAACTAAAACCGTTGCACCAGTCTCAACAAAATCTCAACAAATAACCATTTAATTATGTCTAATACTTTTAAAAATCATTAAATTTCTTGTTTTAATGTTTTTCGAAAATATTTAAAAGGCATAACAATAGTTAAATCATAAGTACTATCCCTGCGTGGACGAGAAATTAAAGATATGCGCCAACTCAACGAAACTAACGTGCTTTGCGATTTTTATCTAATTAAAAGATGTTTAAAAAATGTGTCAAGCGATTGAAAACCAATCAAACTGCTCTTTTAATATTTTCCAGCATTAATTTAACTACTAAAACCAGTTTAAACATGAAAACTAGCCACATTTGAGCCAAAATTGACGGATCGCGTCACCTCCCAAAAACTCTGTAATTTGTGATGTTTTTCCCGATTTCGAGACATGAAACGACTTCTAAAACACGCTAAATTTCTATATTATAATTTCCAATCATTTCCCCCTATTTTAAATCTCCATCTGCTTTGTTATTTTCCAGTAAACCATCGAGTATTTTCACCACCCTGCCCTGCTAAACAAACAGCCGCGCGCATCAGCGTAGTGTCGTAGTTTTTTAGTCATTTTTTCACATTTTTAATTGGCTTTAAAATTAAAATTTCGATGTTAGAACTACCGCAAACCGACATAAATATATTAAGAATACTACTTTCAATTGATTTTTGCAAAAAACCGTTTGATTTTGCGTCAAAAACCAGAATTAAACGCACTTGATGAAAATTCACTAAAAACCTGTGTTTGTTGAGATTTTTCTCTACGCTTTTTGAATTTTTTGCCAATTTTCCTATTCTTTTTGTAATTAACTATCTGAATTGGTTATAATTCGATGAATTCTCTTCGATTTTATCATTCTGTCCGTTATATCGTTCCGTTATCTTGTTTGCTTTGGCATCCGATGAGTTTTCTATCGTTTTCTAACTTTTTCATTGTTATTTTAGTTGTTTTCCCTCTTTCTAGCTGCGTTTCGATGCAATTTCTAGACCTTTCTAGATGTTTTTGTTATTTTTGTGATTAATTTATGGATTCTTGCGATTGAAGCCTCATTTTCATTCAAATTTCGATTATTTTGATGGTAAAACACTCAAAATCGGTGACTATTTTTCAGTTTTTAATGAAAATCCTTAAAGAGAAGTAGATAGTTATCGAAATTTTAATAATTTCGCAGATTTTTGTTTCTTTCTCTATGAAATTCTAAGGAAATTGTTGTTTTCCATAATTTGAAACAGAAATTGAACATTTTAAGGCTAATTTTCGATTAGTTTCATTTGTGAGTGCAGTAATTCAAGCGCGTGTTCCGTGCACATCACACAATCCTTGCTCATTTCAGACTAATTCATGTCTAAGTGTGAAATAAGAAAGCACACACACAAGAGTTGCGTTCCTTGCCATTTTTTGCTTCCTGTCGGCACATCTCTTTAAAAAAACCAAAGTGTGAAAACTTTTATGAAAGAGTATTATGAGATAATTCTGCATTTATCATAAGTGACGCTGGTCAAGGTCATTTAACACCTAGAGCAAGAGAGTAACTGAGAATGCATATCCGTTTTGATGAACCGTTTCACGTCACGCAAACCGTATCTTATTTTAAAAAACGCACGCGTTGCGGCTGCGTTGCGTGTTGCGCATAGTGTTTCCTATTACCTTCAACAGCTTATAACTTCGTTGGATCTGTACCATGTATAACAATTTTAGTATCATTTTAAAGCTCTCAATGAGATGCACAAACTATTGACAAAAACACACCTCAAAATCTTTATTTTCAAGGCAATCGAACCTGTTAAAGGTCTTGGTATCATGTCAACAAAAAACTGCAATTTTCGATCGATTTGTATCACAAATGATAATTTCTACTTATGTTTCTCAAATCAGTTTTAAAGTAACTGGAACCTCAACTAATATCTTCCTGAAAATTGTCTTGTTATCATCTTCCGTTTATTAAGATAGCCTCTTCTTCGAAATTACGAAATAAGTGGACAAACCGTTCCTCTATGACTCATAAAAGTTTTGATGCAAAAAGGAACACAAATGTTTATTGCATTTTTTTCTAATAAGATCGATTTTTCATTGACTTTTTTTGCGACACACGGAATTTTCACACCTCACACATTTTGGAGGGGGGAAGCTCCCATGCTTGGTATTTTTGGCACATTTTTTACCTGTGGTAAATCAATTGGGGGCGTTGCTTATGGTTGTTTATTTGTTATTTGGGACCTCCCATTTTTATGGCAGATTTGGCTCGTCTCTCACTTTTTATCGTATACCACATACAGACCATTGTATTCAGTTCATATGGTCTTGTCTTTAACTTGTCTTTAAACCCCTTGTTTCTTTTAATTTATGTTAAAAATCTCTTCTTTTTAAGGCCTCCGTTTAAAAAGGTATGACCCAAACATTCACCACAGTTGTTGTGCGAGTTGATTTCGAAAATTTGGCAGTTGCAATCGATCAGAAGCATCAAAATATCGTAGCTGAAAAACAACTAATGGCATCGACATCGGATTCTGGAGTGAAATTTATTGAGCCCAGTCTATCGGGCACTTCATCGGAGAGTTCGAGAACTCCAACACCGACCCCAGACGAACAGAAGCTAGAGACTAATGCGGTATATCCTGATTTTTAGAATTTTTAAGGGGTTATTTGGTTTTATTGAAAGATTCGGCTCTTCCAAAAATTGAGGGGTTCATATTGAGATTATAAAATTATTTTTGGGTTTATATGCTTCTTCACTAGAAAATTTTCGAAAAACGCAAAAGCTACTCTATTTTTCCCATTTTTCAGCTTCATAACATGAATTTCCGATATACTTACAGCTACTTAGTTAAAGAACATTTAATGAGCTTTCAAATGCTAACATTTTCATTATTTATTTCCAAATATTAGCCGAGTTATGAAGCGCCAAAATTTTAAACTGAAATCGGGTGTTCCCGCAAATGACGGGGCGCACGATAACTTTTGCGGCGTGTGTGCATTAGTGACGTTTTTGTAAGATATCTCTGATATTTGGCATAAATTTAAAAAATTATTTTAAACTGAATGTTTTCTACATTCCAGGGTTCAACGAATGGCATCATTCCTCAAAGACGTTACCACAAGAAAAAGTGGGGTGAAGATGGACCGGTCAGAAAGAGCAATAGGTACACATTGTTCGATATATACTTATTTTTTCTGAATCAAAAATTTTTAAGGATCAATAAAACTCCAGAAAGTGACGCCAATTTGGTTGAAAATTACACTCAGATCGAATTGAGTAAGGAATAATGATTTTGAGATCCAAAATTGTAAATGACGAATTTCAGAGAGAAATAATATAGTTCCAACTGGACCGATTCGTAAGGATTTTAAGTTTCCTGTTGTTTTGAAGGCGACGCCTGAGCAAGAACGTCTGAAGATTGAGATGGTGAGTGAAATGCGCGGGAGCTTCCGACAAAAATAATTGTTATTGATTTCAGAAAGCACCAGTTGCTAAAAGCTCGTGTATGATTGGAACAAGTGCATTGAAAATGAATGGAGAAGTTCGAAAATTCAATCCAAATGGAGTTGCAGTCTTGCCGGATTATCAGGGTGAAATGAGTCTTGATGATCGAGAGAATTTGGAAGACCGCGAAGAACTTATCACAATCTCGCTTGACATGTTAAACAAGGACATCAATAAAGAATTCGAAGAAGCATCCAAAGTGATCTCCGAACAATTCGAAGGCACAATTCCAATCGATGCGACCCTCCGACGCTTTAATCATTGCCGCTTTGATGTTAATCGACTGCTCGAAACAATCGAAATGGAACGCGACAATCTCCCTCAACCATTCAGACCATTGACTGTCGCACAACAAATTGAATTCGAGAAGTTTATGAACGATTATTTCTTTTTTCGACGCGATTTCGGAGTGATGCAGGAGAAATTTGTGAGTTTTCCTTCTTTTCTCTCTTTTCAAATGGTTATGCCGATGTCACTTTTTAGCACTTGTCCATAAAAATATATGGTCGTGTCATAAGGTGTCATAAGAATGGGATTGTATGGTTTTGGGAAAGTGACACATTTTAAGAGATGATATAGATCCCCCCCTCGAATTTTGTCCCAAAAGGGTTAATGGTGTTTTTAGATAAGATAAAAAATTATATTACTAAAAAATGATTTGCCACCCAATTTTCTAAAATCTAATTTTACTATATATTGTCTAGGTAATTATTAATTAAAAGGAATTTAGATAAGAAACCCTTTAAAGACAAGGTAAGGACTAATATAAGCAATCTTCATAACTATTAACGATACACGAATAAAGCTTTTAGGGAAAAGTTCGGCCAGGTGGAAGCTTTTTCTAGGCCATTGTTTTGAAGCTTACTTTCTCGGCTTCTAGGTGGTTTTAGAAAATTTTAAAAACAGATTTGGAATGAGAATGAAGTCTATTTTCATTAAGGTACATTCATTAACTCTGCAAACCCCTCCTTTAAGAAACCGTTTAAAGGCAAGGTGTAACCTTAATGTTTTAAACATTTTCCCCGCTCTTGAGAAGTACATTTTTATTTATGGAAAAATAATAAATTCAGAGATTTAAAAAAAATAAAAATCAGATGATCCATAGTCAAAACTTCTGAAAAATCGCATTTTTGATTCTCACAGTTTCACTTAAAAATACTTATAGTCCCATTTACTAAAATTCCGAAATATTCCTAATATAATTTGTTTATCTTTTCTAGCTCCGACAACACCATTTGGGTGAAATTATCACCTATTACTTCACCACCAAACGTCGTACATGCGGTGTTCAAAGAACGAGATGTGCATGCAAAGAGCGTCGTCGTTCGGAGAACTTTGTCGAACGAGTTGAATGCGAAAACTGCACCAAAAATATTCGACCAAATGCAATTGGTACAAACAAATTTTGCGGAGTTTGTTCGTTGTATTTTAAGTGAGTTTAAAGAAATAATAGTACCCTAAAGAAATGTATTGTTTTAGGAGAAATGGAAAGCAGCGAACATCGCCAGGAAGATGGACAAATTTCGAACTCGATGTTTTGAATGATTGGAAAGAGCTTGAGAAAGAAACGGGAAGTGTGTTGAAATTGGCGGAGGTTCAAGAGAAGATGGAACAGAAAAGAGTTGAAGAGATTATGAATCGAAATTTGACATTGGATGAAGCGTCCATGCTTCCGTACGCGATTAGAAAGAAGGACAAGCCGACGGTTATTCAAATGTTGAAGAAATATGTACCAGGATATTTGCCAACGTGTCGGAATTGTAAGAAGGAGAAGATGGGTGAAATTCAAAGTCCGATCAAGGCTGACAAGGTCGTTGAAGTGAAAATGGATACAAGTGAGACGATCATCGAAGAGACAATGGATACAGATGGGAAGATCATTGAAGCACCAGTTGAGGTAAACAAAAATTTCAGAAATTCCATTTTAAAAATAATATTTTTTCCAGCAAACAACTCCAACAACAACGGCCATAACCACTGAAACGACCCAATCATCTATCAGCCCAAAAACGAGAAAGAGGATGGTCTTGCCGTCCACTCGAGTCACTCGTTCGGCCATCAAAAGAAAGCTGAACATCACCGAACCGCAGAAACCATGGATGCCGAGAAGTTATCGACGCAAGTCTGTGATCTAAATTTTTTTTCAATTGTGTTTAAAATATTTTTAAGATAAGTGAGCTTTATTTCATTTTATTTACAGCAGGTCGTTGTGTATAACAACAATTCGTCAAGAAATTTTGATGAATTTTTCATAATATTATTTTTTTTAATTTCCTATCTTTTTATTGTCCTTTTTTTCACATGGGTTTAATGATCAGCTCTTTGATTTTTATTTTGCAAAAATTTCCTATTTTTTTCTGCGGGTGATTCCGTAACCCCTTTTTCTTAAATTTCTATATGTCCCCCACCCCCCTGGATTATTAATGTGATCCCAGTGCTATTTCTTGTTCCCGTTAATCATACAGATTTATTATACATATTTAATTATATGAAAAATGAGAAATAAAACATAAAACAACGAAAAAATGGTATCATCCGATGACATTGAGCATTCCACAGTAGCTGGACAAGCCACTGAAAAAATATTATATGTAACGATTTATGATCTGGCGATTTTTTACTTGATCCCAGCATCACTGGAGCATTTACAAAACTGTTCCATTTCCTGTTTCCATTGAACAGTGCGTGAGCATTGTCGGATGGCGAGGCGAGCATTTTTATCCTCGATTTGTGGCTCACAACTTTAAAAAAAAGTCAAAAATAAGGAACCAGAGAACAAAAAAGTGCAACATTTTTACCCGATTCGATTGAAACAAAAACCGTCTTTATTTTTCTCAATAAAACAGGTTTTGACGCATTGAGCGATGGCGGTTCCGGCGTTTACAATTGCCTGAAAATGGGGAATAATAGGGTTTTTTTTGTTTTGTTTTGGGGTGCCAGATTTTGTACTTTAACATTGTCATTTCCTATGGATCTTAAGAATGATGCAACTTGAGCGTTTACAGCGTCCTCGACCCTTTTTATCATGTCTTTGTAGTCGTATTGTTTGACGTGCATTGTACGAGAAGCTGCATCGTCTTGAGCACAACTAAAAATAACTTTTTTCGAACTAATTTAAAAATATAGTCAAATTGAAGTCACTCACGCTTTAACTTTCTCTTGGAAACAATCTATAACTTGATCAACGAATGGTTTCTTAGCATCGAAACATGCTTTCAAAGAGTCTGGATTGTCGGTTAATTTGAATCGTTTGATTTGAATCTGCCAACATTCTTCGAAACAATCAAGTGCCTGAAGTTTCGACGATTGATAACAATCCTTCATCTCATCACATGTACACTGTCGGACTTCACCATCTCTTTGGGAACCGTGGAGAACTTGGATCGCTTGTTTCGACACCTGAAAATTTTTTGGGTTTCTGGAGAATTTGAAGATGTGATTTTTTCTATCTTTTTTCGTTGAGTTATTTTAAAAAATTGAGGAAAATTCGACTGAACCCCCTTTTTTCAGTGTTTTGATTGTTTTTTTGTTTTCTAAATGCTCCCTATTCCAGTCTTTAATTTTGGCGAGATTTACAGCTTTGTCGAGGATGTAAAAAAAGGTAATTTTTGTAAAAAGAACCGAAACGTCCATCAAAGATTTTTCAATGCTGTTTTTCAGTTCATTTGAATTTTTGGTGATGATTGAATATCTGATAATTTGTTTAAAAGTCAGGAACTGGTACTGTGTGATAAAATATTAGGATACTAGGGAATGTGATCCATGGATAAAAGTTCTAAAAGCGTTTTCCAAGATATTTTTATGGTTACTTATTCAATATTTGATTTGTTTTTTAAACGTAACTCTTTCTTGGACCGATTTTGGTTTCTTTAAGTATAATTTAAAATGGTGTGGTGTTTTCGCAACACTATAAATAAAATAGTTATAATCTAGTGGCTCTCTGTCTTTAAAATATTTGGTTATGTTGTTCAAATTGCAACTGAACATTTGCGCATTTCATTTTTATCCCGCTCTTTCGAGGGGATTCCAAAAATTAACAAATACTCATAAATTGTCCCTTTGCACGGAAATCTTTAGTAAAAGGCGAAAGATTTTCACGGTCAAATGCAAAGGAACCAGAGTTGCCGCTTCCTTCTAACAGCGGCATCCTACTCAATTGGTGGTGCAGACAACTCGCGGGCCACGCTGGCTGCCGTACGTTGTGTGTAGTGGGCGGAGCTTGCGGAAAAAAGGTGGCGCTCGTTGAAAATTGATGTCATCTTTTTCGTTCCTTTTTCATGAAAGAATGCCAGTAGAATTATAATTATCGGTTTTGTTTAGCTATGATTTTCCTGTATTTTCATATGCATAAATCAACGGGCTTCACATTCTTTTCCCAAAAAAAAGCCAAGTGAATTTATTGCGAAAATAATTTTTCAAATTTTTCAAAATAAATAATGTTTTTCTCAAAGAACGAAAAAAGACCTTCCCTTTCTTACCGTTTCCAAAAACTTGGCCGAATCGACGAAACTTGTGCATAACTCCAAAACTAAAAATAAATTGAGCAAAGCAGCTAGAATAGTCGGATATTTCATGATATGTTGAGTGATACCAATATCAAAATTGAAGTAGAAAAATAAGAAGACGACGAAGAAGACTGAGTACTCATCACATCAAATAGGGCAGCCGAAAAGATGGGGCGAAACGGGTTTTTTTTCAATCTGTTGAAAATTTAAAAAGAGAAACGTTCCAATGTGTTTTTTTAGTGTTACAAAAATATTTAACTTATATATTTGTAGTGTATGTGGTGTCAATCTTGATTATGAAAAAACTTGTGATCGAAATTGGGAAGAAGTGACGATTTTATATTTGATGAACTATGAACTTTTAGGAAAAAGCACAAAATCTTGCGATTCTTGGTGATTCTATTCCAAAACATTAACGAAAAACCTTCAAAAAACCAGTTTCTTGAATAGTGTACAACAACAACAAAAAATCGGGGTCTAACTTCACTGTTGCCAACCATTCGATTGGCTTCAGAAGAGTGACCATACACAAATCATACGAGTTGGCGTGGCACGGGAGTTGTCTGCATTGCTGTTCACATACATATCCGAGTTGAACAGATGAACGACAACTCTGGTTCCTTTGCATTTGACCGTGAAAATCTTTCGCCTTTTACTAAAGATTTCCGTGCAAAGGGACAATTTATGAGTATTTCAACAATTTTTGGAATCCCCTCGAAAGAGCGGGATAAAAGTATTAAATTATGATTCCAAAGAAGGGAACAGGGTATTTGGCACAAATGCCGGTAGTAATTTTAAGTATTGATTAAAGCGTTTGTTTTATTGATTTTCAATTGTTGTTTTAAACTACTCAGAATTATTGTCAAGATAAAAATTTCAGTCCGCTCGTTTTGCGGAGTGTCGTTGGGAATTTCCTCGCAACGCGCAAGACCAACTGAGAAATTTGAATTTGAGCTCGTCGCGGTCGCGCCGCGAGAAAATTCCCAACGACACTCCGCAAAACGAGCGGCCAGAAATATTTATCTTGACAAAACCAATTATTAATGAATTTAACAAACTTTCTATTCCAAACGCGCTCCATAAACTGGCACTTTGCCAATACACCTTCCAAAAAACAAAATGCAAACGATTTCTCACGTGAACAACGTGGAGCGCTTGTATTTTGTTTTTTGGAACGTGTACTGGCAAAATGCCAGTTTATGGAGCGCGTTTGGAATAGAAATGAGGAAACAGTAATTTTGATTATTGATTACAGTGTTTGTTTACTGATTTTCAATTGTTGCTTTAAACTACTCAGAATCCCCAACTATTAAAGAATTTATCAAACAAATTTTTTTCGGACTTCAAAAAAAATTCCCTCAATAATGTAACCATAGGTTTATATTTATAATATATGCGTGATAAAATGTCTATAAAAATAAGGAATTTTCCTATCGAAACAAGGAACAAGAACCAACAACTACTACTCATTGTCACGAAATATTGCGGAACAAATAGCAGATATTTACGGGTTAGAATTGAGCTAGAACGGGCAATAGAGTTTCAAATATAGACGATTTCTGTTGTGGTTTGGAGTGCTTAAACATAAAAGAATTATAAAAAAGTTGCAGGATCCGTTATTGGAAGAATTGACCGACATGGAAACAAGTACCCTTTAACAATATATCAAGTAACACCTATTTGAGAGCGTCATTATTCATTAGTTTCTGAAATTTCAAGGTTTCCCCCTTTTTTCTCATTTTATCTGTATTCACATTATTTTTTTTAGGTAGTTAGGCTTTGTCCTTGAAGTTGTTTTAAAGCCGAAACGCCGGATAAATAATTTGAATACTATTTTGCTTTTATCGAAAACCTAATTTCTTTAAAGACACTGTCCCACCTATTGCAAATTGTAATCTTAACACAGTTTGAATGTGCTGTTAATTTTTTTTTAAAAACGGAGTAATTTTCCAAATCCAAAGCTTCAATTTTTTATTTACAAGTAATAAAAGTTCGAAACGGTCCCACCGCCTCCAAAACACACTGACTCATTTTTTATTTCTGTTCGACCATAGACATAAAAAAAACGAAGAAGATGTGGTTGGTTAACAACAGAAAGAAAAAGCACCGTGCTAAAAATAGAAAATGACGAATATCCTCGATATTTTTATCGGCTCTTTTCTGCAACTGGTCACTATTTTATCCACAATGATATCATTTTTCTGTGGCGAATTTCGAAAACACATCCGAGACGTCTTAAAGAAGATGTCGTCAGTGAATATGATTTTAATAGGAAGCAAAATAATGAATAATCGTCACATTTGAATTTTGATCGACTATTTTATTTTTTGGAATCGAACGTGGGATAAAATTAAATGACACATGGCCTTTAAGAACATTTAATTTTATAGGATTAGCACTTTTTTTCATTTTTTCATAGACTTCTAAAGAAGAGCTCGAGCACTGAAATATAGTTTGCTGTTTCGGCGGATGGTTCCAACTATTTTTTTTTGAAAACAAACCGAAGATGATCGTCGAGTAGCTCAAACTATTGTTCAATGATCGAAAAATAACAATGTGGAAGAAATGAGTCAAAAAAGATTTCCGGGGGTGGGGGGATTTTCCAAATAATTGGGTTTATTAATTCCATCATTGAAAGAACAACGACTCATCTAATCCAGTAAGGTCCGAAGAACACACACACAACTGGCGAATGTCCAACTTGCTCATTGATCATTTTGCGAATTTAATTTTCTTCAGTCTCGGTCATTTTGTCCAACATATTGGTAGAAAGGAGGTTTCCTAGATATTGCAGTCTTACTAGCTCGAAGTTTCCAAATAGGACTTTTGAAAAATAAAATCTGAAACAGTTTGAAGTTCTTGTAGAATTATCTATATTCGGGCGCGCGTCACGTGTCTTCAATGGTAACTACGATGCTCCAGCAATATTATCTTGGCAATATAAAGCGGTATTTTTTTCGATTCAATTTTATTTTGTTCAAGGAAGGATGAACCGAAATCGGGAATTTGCGGTGGCCGACACTCAACACATTTGAAAATTCGAGTATATATCACGGTGGGATAAGGTGAACCGAAATTGTCATCACGAACAACGCTTTGTGTGTGTACACCGTTACGAAAAATTGCACACACGCAAAAATTCAAATTTTTTACAAATGACATTTTTACGCCTACAACGCATGAAAAAATGACATTTTTGCGTTAAATACATAAAGTATGGCTTAACCTAATATTTTCCACTCCGAATTACAAAATTGCATCCCTGAATAGCTGAAAATAACGTGTTTTGTGAAACCGTGCCGCATAATTGCAAAAATGCCACGCCTAAAAACGGTTTTTCAAAGAAATTAAAATTTGAATGAGCTGTGAAATTAGATATTTATTAATCCTCTAGATAATTTTCCATAACATTTTTATAAATGGACTGAAAATTGCAAAAACCATCCAAGTCGGCAAAAATTTCAAATGAAGCAAGTGCGCTCTACCGTACTAACCATTTTGTTTAAATTTCCGAAAAATTGTTTTTCAAAAAATATTTTTGACCGAAAAATTTTGTTTTTTTTTTCAAAAGTCTTATGGTTTTAAAATTGCTCAGCCTATTCTCGAAAATTCATTTTTTCCAGTGTATTGAGTGTCAGCAGCCGCATGCGTGCGTGCGTGCATGCAGAGCGTATGTGCGGTTGAACAGCGTTCAAAACGCATTGATTGAACATATTTTGGTTGGCAATATAAACTATCAGACTTTTATCAGTTTTAGACCATTTATTTCTATACAATTTCGGGTTCTGGGCCATCTTTTGGTATTTTTAATGATGGACTAGGATTTTTTTTAAATATTCGATTTTTAGAAAAATTTCATTTTTATAGGTTTTTCCTATTTTTTCGTCTGAAAAGAAAGGTGCCTGAGGTGACGAAAAAATTACTTTAAAATGAAAACTATGTTTTTTCTACCGTATTTTTTGAGCAAAATAACTAAGAGTGGGCGTTACTTATTTTCGTATTCAATAATTGTGTTCGATTACAATTTGCAGCTCATTTTTTGTTGTTTTTCGTCTATTTTTGTAATTGTTATTATGATTTTTGAAGTTTAAATTTTTTGCAAGATCAACCATCTCTAGAAAGGTAGTTTTCTAAGGTTCAATTCTAATCAACAAACCGGATCTCTTGAAAAGAATTTTCCATTAAATTTAAAAAAATCCCCCCGATTCATTATTTTTCTCGAAAGATCATTGATCCTAAATATTTTGTTATTTTTTCATTATTTTCCCTATGCCTCATCTTTTCCTGTGTTTTCATATGTTTTTTCAAAAAAAGAATGTTCTGATGTGAATCATTTTTTTTTTCGTTTGATTGTGATGTGTTTTTCGATGCGTTGTTCTGTTCAGTCATCTTCGATTCATCTATTCTTTTCCGTTTTGTCTTTTATTGAAGAAAAACGAGAACGAAATAGTTCATTTTTGATGTACTCTTGAGAGAATTACACTTGGGTTTTTTTGTTTTGTTTTGAGAAACAATTCAAAACAAACATCGTTTTTGATGAATTGGTTTTTGTAGAAAATATAAGAGTTTTGAAATTTTTGTTTTAATTTTAATTTTAAAAATATGATTTTAATTTTTAATTTTGGTAATATGAACCATGAACCCTAAACGCAACATTACAAAACATATAAAAGGTTCCCATCAATCATTTCCGCACTTCTCAAGCATTTTCACTGGTTTCACTGGTTTGTATCTAATCTTATGTGAACGCAGTTTTTTTTTTCACAGCTTATCAAAAATTATCTCTCATTTTCTCATAGATTTTTTTTTTGAAATTTAATTTTTCTCACATTTTTCTCTGAAATGGATACACTTTGCTTTACTGAGAGTTTTTCGAATGATACTTGAAAAATTTGACCAATTACCTTTAGTCTTTAAAGTTTTTCATGACTATTCCTTATTTCATATTAAATCGACTCATTTTGATCATAAACCTTAAAGGGGGTTTTACGGAGATAATAATGTACCTTAAATGAAAATAGACTTCATTCTCATTCCAAGTCTGTTTTTAAAATTTTCTAAAACCACCTAGAAGCCGAGAAAATGAGCTTCAAAACAATGGCCTAGAAAAAGGGGCCACCGGCGAAAACTAGTCCGCAGGCATGAAAAATACAAAAAATATATAAAACGTAAATTTGAAAGAAAAAATATTAAAAAAGGACTAATATAAGTATTCTGCATAAGTATTTATTAACAAAACACGAAAAAAGTTCATAGAAAAAAGTTCGGCCAGGCGTCCTTTTTTAATATTTTTTCTTTCAAATTTACGTTTTATATATTTTTTGGATTTTTCATGCCTGCGGACTAGTTTTCGCCGGTGGCCCCTTTTTCTAGGTCATTGTTTTGAAACGTGTTTTCTCGGCTTCTAGGTGGTTTTAGAAAATTTTAAAAACCGATTTGGAATGAGAATGAAGTCTATTTCCATTTAAGGTACATTTATTACCATAATACTCTTTTTTAAGTTTCAAAAAAAGTTCAAAAATGCCGACAAAATTCACAAAAACTGAAGGGCAATTTCTGAGGGGCTTTTCTGAGGTAGTTTACAAAGTTCCCGCTGCTGAAAAAAGACACAAGAAACTGGAAAAAAATGAAATTTGGGTCATTACAGAAGGTTTTTACGTTTGGGGGACTAACTTCCCAAAGTTAGTCCGCCGAGAATTGCCGTCCATTTTTCTTGTATTTTTTGCACTTTTTTTGTAAATTCAACATTTTTTTGTTTATTGTGTTGTAATACTGGGTTGGTATGGTCAAAATGAGTCGATTTATTGAGAAATCACGGATACTCAGGATAATTTCGGCTTTTAAACGGATCGCGTGCCTCCAAAAAGCGGCTCATGTGCCGGCACGCGAGCCGGTAATTCCCAGAGTAGTTCAGAAATCCTTTTATTATTTTTAATCATTTTTTGTTTCCTTAACACTTCCGTGTCCAAATTCGGAATATTTTGAAATAATCTGAAAAAAGTAGAGTAATAGTATTCATAGTGCCTCTTGATCACGAAATGTGTGCTGTGTGAGCCGAATGTGAGCCTAATAGGGTTAAAATATGAAAATTTTTAATTCACGTGTATGTTCTGAAAAAGCATTGTTTTCTCAAAATATTTTGAACATAAATATCATTGTTTAATTAGACGCCAGACCCAAAATCAAACATTTTCTAGTTTTCCAAAAAAAAGCATTCATTATTTTATGCCTGTCTGAATCGCAAAAACGTCCTTATTGATATGTTTTATTGGTTTCTATTCTATTAACGTTTATGTTTTGAGAAATTAGTTTCTTACGTGCTCAAAGATGATTAATGTCTTAAAGTAGTATTTTGAAACGTAGGTGTAATTTTTCCGGGAAACGAGAGCATAGCGTTTTAGTTCCTACATACAACTGGCTCCGGACACAATTATTCAAAATATTACAGTGTAAAAAGACAAAATTATCCATCATCATCAATCAAAAACTCAATTTACAGCCTTGGGTTTAAATTTCCATAATCTGAGACGTTGTCTTTAACCCAAACCCATTCCCAATCGATCAAAATTCATCTATTTTTTCTTCTTCTCCTTCTTCCGAACAACAAACATCAACTGTTTTTTTTCCCCGTCTTGAAAATTCTTTGAATTTTTGTGTGGTTCTCCCTCCTTTCTCGGGTACATGTGTTTTTTTTTCTGCGGCCAACGCAAACGGCATTCATAAATTAAAAATTTATGGAATTTTCAATTCGGCTCGAAATTTCTTTTTTTTCGGTTACCGAGTTTTGATGACACGTTTTTTTTCCAAGTTCTGCATTTTTTGCACACCTCTGAAGATTAATAAAACAAGTGCTTTTTTTGAAAATTTTCATCGGGGCTTTTGAAGAAAAAAATCTTTAAAAAAAGCTTTTGAAAATCATAATAATAATTCTATTTATATATTAAGAAACTCTGATAAAGCACTACTCTTTAATGATAATATTTTTCGTCTTTTGTTTCATCGAATTTCCGATTATAATAATCTTCTTCTTTTTTTTTCGCTGTCTTTGATAAAATGGAAGAAGGCAATGTCTTTTTTTGAACTGATAAAAAAGAAGATCGTGATTTTTTTTTCGAAGTGATTCATTTGAAATCTATTTCGATAATCGAAAGAATTAGAGAAATGTTTTATTATTCGGGTGTTTTTGAGATTGTTGAAAATTCACTTTGATCTGTTTTTATTTTGTTAAAAATTAATTTCGCTTAAAAATTTTTTTTTCTTTAACATGAAATAGTGCGAGTGTCATCAACCTTATGTATCGCATTTCAAGTTAGAGTTCACAGTTGGAGTGTTGGCGGTGTGGTTAGAGTGCGCGCACTTAATTCTGTGGGCTATGATTTTGCAAGTTCAATCCCTTGGTCCTTATTTTTCTTTTTTTTGCTTTTTTCTTCAAAACCCTCGAAACCGACCTAAAGAAAAATCATATCAAAATGTCCTCTTTTTATTAATTTTCTTCTTCCACCTTCCTCCTCTCACTTTCCATATATTTTATTGAAGAAAACGCGAAATTTTTATGGTGCTCACATTAAAAAATCGGCGTCCATAAAAGGGTAGAGAGGAGGAAAAAAAGAAACATTCCACATGTTTATTTCAATATTTTTCGTCTCAAAAAAAGCGAATAGGGAAATGTCGAAACGAATGTGAGTTGTTGTTGTTGTTTTTTTCTTATAAGGGTGTTGAAATTTCGAAATTGATGTTTCATTTCCCCAGAATTTTTTGTTTTAATCATTTGATTGTGATTCAAAACACAGTCATGGGAGGAATTGTGTGTGTTGGGCGATAAAACTAATAGGATAGACCGATTTATCACTTCGTTTTTTTGTCTTTTGATCTATTTTTTTCTGTGAATTTCACAATCAGTTTTTCGAGCTGGAATGTGTACGTGATTCTTCTAAAACTAGAAAAAAAGAGGCAAAAGAACGGTTGCCCACAAATCTAAAACGTATTTTTTGTTGTTTTTTTGGCATGCCCTTCATAAATTTTGTGTCGCAAAATGTATCCCAAAATTTATATTCCTGTGTTTTCCCCCTCCATATAAAATATGACTTCAAGAATATTATAATTTCTCCGAATTTCTGAATAGATCTTTTCGGGAACTACCGCTTCAATGAATCGAATGAATCATATAAAGCTATTTTTAAAGAATTCAGGAAGTCAAAACTTCAAAACTTATGGTTTGTTACCAAAATTTTATGCTTCGAAAAATCCCCCCGAAATTATCTTCTTATGAAGGATCAAAGGGGAGTAAGCATACTGATTTTCCTAATGTTTTTCAGGAATTGACAAACTTTTGTGCTTCCTTCGAGTGCATAGCACTTTATTTTCAGAGATCTGATGCCATTTTTGAATAGCCGTATCTTAGGGGTACGGTATAAAAATTATCATAAAAATGATAATATTTAAATTATTGTCAATAATATATTGAAGCACATAATATAATTTATGTGAGAAAATCGAAACGTTTTTGTGTTTAGAAATATCATATAATTTATGTGTTATTGGGAATAATATGGAAATTAGCTAGGAATGCGGTCACACGGACCGTCAAATAAATTCGAAATTTTATGACCACATATCATTTTGTGTCGTTTGCTAACTGTGCTCCATTTTATCTTTTAGTAATGGAAGTTATGAATTTTTATGAATCCGATTACAAGTTCTTGGTTTCAAAACATAGGAAACTTTCTAATACATAATATATCCAAATTTCAGCTCAATCGGACCAATTTTAGCAAAGTTATGATCAAACAACCAAAAGTACCCTCACTTTTTACCGCTACTGTATATTTCTTATTCTTTTCTAAGAAGGTGTGCTCCGGAGAGCTCAGAAATGGGTACGGTATGAATAAGAATATCAACCATCTGTTAAATAGCAAAAAAAATATTTTAAGTCGAAAAAATAAGAAAATCGATAAAAATATAAAAAATCGAATATGACCGAAGAAATGCAATTTGGGTTTCTAGGCCATATAAGGTAAAATATCGCGTATAGGTCAATTATTTGGAAATTTTCTGACAAAAAGATTTTTCGGCAAAAAATGTTTCGACAAAACGATTTTTAAAAGATTGTCAGCGTTTCAAGACGCGAACGATATTTAAGGCGCATGCGCCTTGAAATGAAATGTCTGCGTCTCTCAACGCCACACACTTTTGCGACCAACTGCATTCGAGGCGCATGCGTTCGCGTCTTGAAACGCTGACAATCTTATAAAAAACTTTTTGTCGTAAGATTTTTTTTGTCGAAAAATGCTTTTGTCAGAAATTTTTTTGGTTTTCCAACCAATTGACCTATACTCAAAATGCCGGCCCAGAAGCTGAAATTGTATACCTTTAGAAATGTTCGATTTAAAAGGAAATTTTATTAGGAAAAGCCTGATTAGGAAAAACGCAAAAATTGCCTAGAAACCCATCTTCGGTCATATTCGATGTTTTAAATTTGTATCGCTTTTCTTATTTTTCAACTTAACAATTTTTTGCTGGAAAAAAGTCATATTCTTATTCCTCTGAAAACCATTTCTGAGCTCTCCTGAGCCTTCCCCCCTCTTTAAGCTTTTATCAATTTAGCACGTTGTCTTTAAACATCATCGAAACAAAAATGGAAGCCTAGGATCGGCTTAGCCTCAAATTGCAACATTTTTTGCTCTATGAAAAGCTTCCGTGGTTAATCTTAATAAGAATATCAGAATAGTTCACAGATTAGTGCTAGATTATATATATATATATATATATATCTTGCGTTAAAAGTACATACTAATTTTAGAAAGCCGTTATATTTATAATAAGAAAAATTATAAAAGTTGAGCTCAAACATCTCCTAAAAAAATGTTGTTCTGATGTTTTATTTCATTTACCTCAAATGACGTAATGCCATCAATTTTTTGTTCGCGTTTTTAAATAAACCCACTGATATGTAATTGAATAGGGGGGGGGGGGGGGGGAGAAAAAATCGGGCATTTTTGTAACTGATAACAACTGATATACTCAATAATCAACATTTTTCTTTTTCAGTATTTTCTAGTTTGTCATAAGATCATTGTGCTTGGTTTTTAGGTCAACTAATATTGTAAATTCTAAGAACCAATTACTCTCGTTTTTTTTCTTCTCATTGACATAATTCTTTTTGGTCGCAAATTATTTCAGAAAACAGGTGCAAATTTTTTCAAACATGTTGATTTTTTTTTCAGCCGGCCGGTCGCCTAATTAACTTTTTTTTCGTCTTTTTTCATATTTTACCTTTTTCTGTGTGTTGAATTGGGGGAAAACGAAATAGCAAGTTTGGCGAATAATTTATCATTAGCCTTACCTTGTTATCTTTTTTTTCCTGCTTTTGGTTGTTCGCCGAAAATGGTCAATTTGGTTTTCAGTTGGAAAGAAAATTTATATTTTGAACGGGGGGAGAACACCTACGGTTTTTTTTGATTTGTCGTTCGATTTTCAGCTTTTGCAGTCAATTTTTAAAATTTTTAAGGGGGGTTTTACGAACGAAAATAAATAAACCTTAAATGAAAATAGACTTCATTCTCATTCCAAATCTGTTTAAAAATTTTTTTAAAACCACCAAGAAGCCGAGAAAACGAGCTTCAAAACAATGACCTAGAAAAAGGTGGCCGAACATATTCCTATGAGCTTATTTCGTGTTTAGTTAATAAACCAGCCTTTTAACGCCGCTACGCGGCGGTAATGAGAGAAATAGTGTGTAAAATGAAGAGAAACAGAGACAAACGCTAACTTTAGGTTACGGTAACTACCGGAATACTACCAAATTTTCACAGTGACCTTACAATACTCCAAAGATGTTACCATGAAAGTTTGGTCTCGATACGACCATTTTGAAAAAAACGTGAAAAAAAAAAAGTCAAAAAGTTATTCATGTGAAATGCTGGTACACACACACACAGAACTATTCGCTTAGTAAGAAGAAAGATAATTATGTAGAATGCTTATATTAGTCCTTTTTAAAATTTAAAAAAAATTTTTGATTTAAGTTTTTTTTGGATTTTTCAAGCCTGGGGACTAGTTTTCGCCGGTGGCTCCTTTTTCTAGGCCGTTGTTTTGAAGCTCATTTTCTCGGCTTCTAGATGGTTTTAGAAAATTTTAAAAATAGATTTATAATGAGTATGAAGTCTATTTTCATCCCAGATGCATTCATTAGCTTCGTAAAGCCATCCTTTAAAGGGGGAGGGGCTCCGGAGAGCTCAGAAATTAGTTTCAGATGAATAAGAATAGGATTATCAACCATCTCATAAATAGCAAAAAAAAATTAAAGACGGAAAAATAAGAGAAGTCGAAAATGACCGAAGAAATCCAATTTGGGTTTCTAGGCCATATACCAATTGATAGCAAAAAATAATTTTTAAGTCGAAAAAATAAGAAAAAGCGGATGAAAAAATATTAAAAATCGAGGGTAGGCCAAGTGTTTGGAGGCACAAGTGTTCGTGCGTTGAAAAAGTTAGGCCACGCACCCCGTAGAAGCGTTTAGTCTGAAGCAACACGAAAAATAAAATTAAATCATTAAATGGGAAATCGGATTCTACTTCGTCTATTTTTTTCAACCATGGAAAATGCTTTATAAGAAAACGAACACATGTGCCTCCAAACACTTGGCCTACCCTCTAAAAATCTAATATGGCCGAAGAAATGCAATTTGGGTTTCTAGGCCATCTTCCCTTTTTCCCTAATAAGGATTTTCCTAATAAAATTTCCTTATGAATGGAATGTAGATATTTCCAAAGAAATAACACTTTGGTTTCCTGTGGTATTTTTCCTTGGCCTAGAAACCCAGATTGCATTTCTTCGGCCATATTAGATTTTTTTTTATTTTTATCAGTTTTTCTTATTTTTTCGGCTTAAAAATTGTTTTTTGCTATCAATCGGTAGATAATCATATTCTTATTCATCCGAAACTCATTTCTGAGCTCTCCGAAGCTCCCCTTTAAATTTGGGAATTTTTCCGCTATTCAGGAAAAGCAATGCATCGGAGCATTTCCCATTTTGTTCGGGACTTGTCCACGGACAGTCCCGGACTTTTACAGTTTTGCTCTAACATGTCCGATGTTCAAAAACCCAACGGAAAATTAAAGCGGGAGCCTAACTGAACTGGAATTTTAAAGATCTAGCTAAATCTTTGATACTGAAATATTTCATTATTTAATTTTTCGATCAAATAAAGCCGTCAATAAAAAAATGTGTTACATTGCTTCAAAATTAGGTGAAGCTCCAAAATTTTACTAAGGAGGTCAGTAATGCTCCAGCTTTCATTTGCCGTGAAGTATTTGAAAATCGGGCATTTTAGAGAAAAACTGTAAATGTCCGGAACGGTCCACGGACAAGTCCCGGACAAAATGGGAATGTTCCGATGTATTGCTTTCCCTGAGTACGCGACAGACAACGCTTCTGACGGGTTTGAGGAACGGGACTGAGTATTGTGTGCTCTTAATGTTCTATAAAATAAATAAAAAATGGACTAAAATAATTAACATATATTTTTGGAAACGAAAAAAATCAAAGTCTGCAATATGTGCACATTATGTGCATTCCAGATAATGCGTATACAACTTCTTGAAATTCATAAAGTCAAAATTCATATTTGCAAAATAATGTAAACAAAAACAGACTACTATTAAAGAAATCCGCAGCAGATGACTTAATTTTCCTCGAAATCCGAGATTTTGGGAAAAGAATGTGATAATTTGATTTTAATCTTAATGTAAGTCCTCTCGAATATAAGATATACAACGTTTTTTGTTCAAGAATCTAGAAATGTGTACTATTTTCTTTTTTTTTAACAAACAAAAAACTATGTTCCGATAGCTCCCGCAATTAAAACCTTATTATTATGCCTACACCACAACTTATTCCACATTCTTTTTTTAGCTGTCCAAAGTTTTCACTTTTTGCGCGCATTTCTCATACTGACGCATTCAAATCACCTGGAACCGTTTTTTTTGCAGAAACACACGCCAATGAAAGTAATTCATCATACTAATCATAATTCGTTTTTTTTTTTTGAGGTGAATAGGATTACCTGCTTTTTCCCAAAAATAGTAACAGGAATGTCCGAGAATAGATCATTATTTATCACCCACGTAATCCGCTATTTGTTGTGTCAGCTCAGGGGTTGTAATCCTTTGAGAGCAGATGATTTCATGAGAACGCTAATGAGAATGCATTTAAACAAGCCTTTTTAAGGCTGATCTTCGAAACATTTTTTTTCACAGTTTTGTTTTATACTTCTTGGCGTCAGTAAAAGCGATGTACTGACGTTGTCCTTGGGTTTTTTCCAGGAAAAATAAAAATAAAACAGGGTGCACGACGGGCGGAGCTCTAGTTCTAACAAGATCTGCTCCGACACGCCCGTCTGCTCGGGTACATTTATGATTCGTACCCAAACCAAATATGTATCTGTTATTCTATTAGTACGGTACATTAGGACTTCATCCATAAGTATCGCGTATGTCCTGGCCTTAAAGGAGGGATGTACTCATTTTGTAAATTTTTAAAATTCAATTTTATATATTGTCAACTCATATATTCTGGATCATTGCCTTTTGAGGGCCGCTCAACCTTGCTGACGTTCCGCACACACGCACGCGGCTGCCGACACTCAACACACTCGAAAATTTGAAATATTCAATTTCCCGCGAATTTTCCAGCGTGTTGAGTGTCGGCAGTTGCGTGCATGCGTGCGGAGCGGCTGTGAGGTTGAGCGGCCCTCAAAACGCAATGATCAAAATAATAGTTTTAAAATTGAAAAAATCTAGAAATGCGAAAAATGGGCTCCCGGAATCATTCTTCCGAGCGCAAGTTGCTGGTTTTTGAGATCAGTGTTCAATTCCGGGTGCCCATTTTTCGCATTTCGAGATTTTTTCAATTTTCAAAACTATTGTTTCGGTACATAAAGAAAATTTTGAACCGATTGAAGAACTTTTAAAATGCTCGTACAGTCATCTTTTAACAGAAACAGTGTTTTTTTTAAACATTTCTGCACTTTCCGATTCTAAACAGCTTCAATGAAAAAACATGACTTTCGGCAATTTCTAGAAATCCTTAGATAATCTTCACTGATTTGTGATTCTTTTGGCTCATAGAGCAAATTCACTCTTATTCTCTAGTTTATAATGATTTTGATCATTTGATCCCTTCTGATTAACCTCAAATTTTCCCCCCGTATCCCAGGAGCACATATCCCTCCCGGAAGCATCCGCATTCAATCACGCTTGTTTTGCAGACCTTTCTTTAAAATTTATTTGTTCCATCATGTGCAAACAAAAACCTAAAAAACTCCCACATTGATCTATCCCTTTCCATTCTTTTGACCTATTTCTTGAACCCGCGACCCTCTTCAAATTCCACACTCTCTCGCCACGTGAAACAACAAAACAACATAAAAAGATAGACGTAGACAATTCTTGAGCCAAAAACACAACATAAAGAGAAGAAAGTGAAGGAATACGCTGGAGCCTTCGTCTCTTTTCATTGCTTTTCTGTGTTTTTTTTTTCATGCGTCCCAAACCCGCCTTCCTTCTTCTTCTTCTTCTATTTTCTCTTTGACGACAACGAAGGCATTCATCAAAAAATTCTTCCCGCTTTTTTTTTTACAATTTTCTGCTTCAGCATGTACATATTACTCTGAAATTCTTTTTTTTTTTTTTTGATTTCTTCAAACGCCCCGCCCACATTTTTCTATCTAGTTTTGAAAAGCCATGTTTTAGAAGAACTTTAATGCTTGAACTGATAATTGGTAGCTTTTGAATTTTTCATAACTTTCTAACCAAGAACAAAAAAAAGGAAGTTTTTTGTGGTTGACTCAGAAATTATTTTCCTCCCTTCTTCTTTTTTTTTTGAAATTTGATAGGCTGGAAAAAATTGGAGGAAAAAAATGTGCACTCGAAAAAAATGGGGAATTTTTCGCTCTCTATCCGATTCGATTCACCCATTTTGTGGTCTGCTTTTTTCACTGGGGGGATGATGAGTCAGAAAAGTGCAAAAATTGGAGATAAACGACCAACCGTTTTTTTTTGCTCCTTCATTTTAGAATAATTAAAGTTTATCCGTGTTTTCAGACATTTTTAAATGTTGAAATCTGAAAAAATTTCTAAAAATATGGATTTTTTCAATTTTTTGGTGTTAAAATTCGTTTTTTATTATTTTCATTTAAGCTTTTCATTAAAGACATATTGTAAAAAATTAGACACCTTTCTCTGCAATTTACGCGGTTAATTTCTTCACTTTTTCGTTTTCATTTTTGATTAATAATTAATTTTTTAATGGAATTTGCAGCTGTTCGATTTCTATAACGATTTTTAAAATTGATTTCGTCGAAAAATGCCACTTTTTAAATTTTTTTTTTGAAAATCTGTGAGTATCGCTAAAACTCAAAGCCATTTTTAATTTGTCATTTAAAGGCGGTGTGCCAGTTATTTATACCAGGGGAGTACAGTTAAATCCATGTCCAATGGAACAAGGTTCAAGTAAAATTCTGGAAAACCACGCTAAAATCTCAAACTACTCGGCGTCAACGCTTAATAATTAAGCGCTAGTGGTGCTCGAGTCAGCGCTTAGTTGGCGCTAATTTTAAGCGCTGTGCTGAATAGCTCGGTTTTTTTTCTCAGATGCTTCCATTATCAAAGGAGGGCTTTACGGAGATAATAAATGTCCCTTAAATGAAAATAGACTTCATTCTCATTCCAAAACTGTTTTTAAAATTTTCTAAAACCGTCTAGAAGCCGAAAACAAGTCTTAAAACAATGGCCTAGAAAAAGGGTCATCTGGTCCAACTTTTTCATATGAGCTTTTTTCGTGTTTCGTTAATAAATAGTTATACAGAAACTTATATTAGTCCTTTTTTATGTTTTTTCATTTTTTTTTGAATTTTTCGTGGCGGCGGACTAGTTTTCGCCGGCGGACACCTTTTCTAGGTCATTGTTTTGAAGCTCATTTTCTCGGCTTCTAGGTGGTTTTAGAAAATTTTAAAAACAGATTTGAAATGAGTCTGAAGTCTACTTTCATCACAGCTGCACGCATTAGCTCCATAAAGCCCTCCTTTAAAAAAGCAACTTATTTAACATAGTCCTGGGAAGTCATTGCAAACAAGACCGTCAGTGTTACGAAACAGAAATTTGAATTTTTTTTACCAATCTTTAAAGTTGTGTAGTTCATTTTTCAGTGTCAAATTTTTTATTTAGTTAAGTAAAAATGTTGTCTATTTTTCTATTTTTTAAATGATAATTCGATATTAATTTAATTTCGCGAGATTTTAAGGAATGTTTTGAATCTTAGGGATACTTTCATTAATCTGTTGAAGCAGAAGTCTTAACCAAGACAGTAAAAGTTTGAGATAAAAATCCGAGCATTTTTAAAAAACTTAAACCCGGCTCAATCCTTCTTTAATCGTCGGAGATAATTCAATCAGAGGTGAAATAAGCCAAATCCAGCTTAGCTCAACAAATATCCTATTAAGTTCACCTTTTCGTAGAATTTAGGGGGAGATTTTTCCTGTTATTTTATAAATCACAAGAAGCGTGCGACTACGTAACTTGTTTTTGGTTTAAATTCGAAATTAAATTCGAAAACAGTCTCCAAAAATTTTGAATGTTCATGAACCGAGCTACAAAAAACCATTAGCTGTGATGCCCTTTATGTCTACCTCCGAATATTCATATACATTTGCACTCATATGTTTCACCTTGTGTTTTTTTTTCCTTTTTCCTAAAATTAAACTGAAGACCCTCATCATGTTTTTTTCATACCAAAAAAAGCTCATAAATGTCTCATTCAACTGGAATGAAAATGCCACCCAAAAATCATTGATTTTCCAGCTCTTCTCATATATTTTATTCCTTCCGATTTATGTCTGTTCTGTTCGGTGTGGGGGTTTTTCTCCCCTTCTTTTTTCTCTTCTGGTTCATGAAAAGAGCAAAGCAATTCAGAAACCAATTATTGCATCACAAGAGAAGAAATTGTTCTATTTTATTTTTCAATTTTTTCCAGCAAGCTGTCGTCGTCTGAAGAGGCAGCAGCAGCCAGAGGAGGCGGGGTTGTGCGACCCGCGTGTAATGGAGCTGGAGCTGGAGCCGGAGCTGGAAGACAGAGGAACCGATCACTGAAGAAGTCACCAGCAGTTCAGGTGGGGGATTTTGTGAATAAGGATTATTTCCTTTCAAGATTAAAGGGGCACTATACGTTTATAAATGTTGATCTAAAATTAAATTTTATTGAGACAATAGGGAACAAATTTGCAAAAAATCTGAAAATAAGGGCATCGAACTTTGGTCTCAAAAACGTTCCTGCAGTAACCAAGTTCGATTCCGGGGCGTTTTTTTCGCATTTCTTCGGATAACTATCCTTGAAAATCGAATTTTCATCGAAATTTCGAAGTCTAGAGCAATGCTTCAAAATTCAGCGTGAATTAAAGACAGGGTGCCAGTTAAAAATTTCGCCGCTGCGGCGATAAGATTTTAAATTACCGCGTGTTTTGAATTTTCATGTGCGCTCCAATGAACAGCAGTCATGTGTGTGCGCGGTAATTTGAATTTTTGAATTTTTTGTGTGTTTTTTTCAAATTTCTTTCGTTTTTGTCCGATTTTTAGCGTTTTTTTTGCTGAAAGTCATTAATTATTTTTAATAAGTGTCAAATTAATTTTTCTTACAGGAACTAACCGGGATTCCTCATTAAATGCGGGAAAAACGTTGATTTTCCCAATTTTCATCCAAAAATGAAAATTTCGTTATAATTTTGAAAGCAGATTAAATATACGTACGTTTCGCAAATAAATTATTGTTTCACAGGTATTGTAGTTTATTTTTTTTTGAAACAAATGAAACATTTACAGATTTCATGGACACAATTCATCAGCGACCCAAAAAATCAGTTTTCCGAAAAATTGATCAGTTTGACATATCATTTTAGATTTCTAAAAATGTCATTATCGTTTTTTAACAATTTTTGTTTGTTTTTGAGTTTTTTGAATTTTTTTGAATTTTTCTTATTTTTCGGGTATTTCAATAAAATTTGCCTCAAAATTGTTTGAAACTGATCGCACCATACTTTACTTATGTTATTCTACTGAAAAGAAACATTTTCCACTAAAAAAATTAAAAAATAACAGTTTTGAAAAAAATGTAAAAAATTCAAATTGTTGTGCTTCCCGCCAAAAAGCGTACGTGAGCGTACGGCGGGAATTTGAAAATAATTTTTTTCATCTTCCGGACGGAACTACAAAATTGTTTTTTTTCGTCGGGATTTCGCATGGAATATACTAGAATGTCGGTAGAAAGATGAATTTTTCACAATTAAATCCATATGGGGTAAAAATAACTGGCACCCTGTCTTTAAGCGGGAAACGCCAAAATTAGTAAGATGTTTTATCAAAATTTTTGAAAAGAAAAAAGTTCGATTCAGCTGAACATCAACCTGATTCACAGACCAAATAAAAATTTGACTCAATCCGGAAAAAAGACACAATCAATTTCCTCTATAATTTCGAAACTCAATTTCCGTTTTAAAAATCCACGCGTTTTTTATGCATGATCAGATAATTATTCAACATTCATACGTTTCCTCTTTCAAGAAAAAAACGAAAAAAAAGAAGTCTTGATTTCTTCAAGCTCTTTACATACATAAAAATGCGAAACAAATTGCTATTCTGAAGTGTAATGTTTGAACTATGGTCTCAAATTCAAAAAAACGAACGAACTCGAAGCTTCGTTGCATGCGAACGAGCAAAATATTCCGAGAAATGAATAATTCTAAAATGATTTATTGAAAACGAAAAATGTGTTTTTTTCTTCTCAGGATGACGACCCGCATCATCATCTTGTTCCTCCGACAATTTATCATGAGCCAAGAAGAGCGGCGAGTTTTGATGTGGCGGGTACATCGACGCAGAAATTGGTTGCAGGTGGGTAGTTCTTTTTTGGAAAAGTAAAACGTGTTGTGATGGACATGTGATTGACAGATTTATAAGAGACTTTTAAGGCTTTTCTGAACTACTCCTGATTTTTTATAAAATGAGAGCTTTACGCAGATAATAAATGAAGTTAATACGCAAAAAAGGCATACTTGTGTTATAAATGGGTTTAAAAATTTTTTTTTAATTCTTAAAAGAAAAAAAAAACAGAAAAAAGGACCACCGCGGAAGAACTTGTGTTTCTAGTCCGCGATAATTTGGGTTCCTAGGCCACCTATTAAATTTGTGCGCTTTTATTCATTTTTTTAAAAATTTCTGTTGTTTTTTGCATTTAAAATGAAACAACGCTATAATTTTGCATGAAAAACAAGATTATGAATGTTTTTTTAAATTTTAGTTTTTATAACCGTACTTTTCGTTGTTTTTTACTATTTTTTTCAGAATGGGAAAAACTAGGAAGTGTTGTATTTGTTTAGAAACTAAATAACTACAAAATTTTACATCACTTTTTGCTCTGTTTTTCATTTTAAATGCAAATAAAAAATATTTTTAATGAATAAAAACGCACAAATTTAAAAGGTGGCCTAGGAAACCAAACTTTCGCGGACTAAAAACACAAGTTCTTCCGCGGTGGCCCTTTTTTCCAGGTGACTCGTTTTTTTCTTTCTTTTTTTCTTCTTATATGAATTTAAAAAAATTTTTAAGCCATTTAAAACATAATTATGCCTTTTTTAATTGTGCAAATTACAAAAAAGTGCAAAAATGCGAGGGGGACTAACTTTGGGAAGGAAGTTAGTCTCTGGAACGTAAAAACATCTGTAGAGATACAATTTCTTGTTTCTTATGTTCTTTTTCAGCCAGTAGTTCTCCGTTGAAACTTTATAAAACCGAGGGACTAACTTTTGGGAAGTTAGTCCCTCAGAAATTTCCGTCCATTGTTTCCGAATTTTTTTCAACAAAAAAATTGTGTTTTGTTGTTGGGTTGGTGTTCTCAAAAAGCGTCAGGAGAAATTAAGAAAGCCTTTAATAATTCCATTAAAAAAATGAAATAGTAGAGGAAAAGTAGGTCAGGTGGTTTTTTTTCAACGGATTAGTTGTAATCTCGGATTTTTCTTTAACTAACAAACGTTTTTCATTTTCACCTTTATTCGAGATATTTTCTTGGGATCCTTCAACTGATTTTCCCAATTTTTTTTAAGTGACGTATAACTTTAATATTATATTTAATGTCTCTGAAAATTCAAAAAATACGAATTTGATCTAGCGCGCTTAATTCACGAAAATCGAATTGATGTTAACCAAGAAACTAAAATCAACGCAATAAAAATTCATTGCAAAAACGTGAAAAAAATTAATAAGCCAACACTTTTTTCTATTGTTTTTGCGTTTTTTTAAAGTTTCGGTACACGCTCGGGTGCAGACCATTACATGTAATATTACAAAACCTCCCAAATTCTGAACTGTTTACTTGTAATTTAACAAATTTCCAATTTTACATTTAATTTTCTATATGTAATATTACATGTAAAAATTGCGTCTCTTCCACTCTGAAGTTTGCGCGTGCTCATGCAAATCACGCACCCGCGGATATATAAATTCACTTTGCTTGCTATTTCTCATGTGCCAAATGGCGAACTCAGACAATGGGGGAACTGCTTTTTTATCAGTTCGAGGCCATTTCGACTGCTTTTTTGGCAGTACTGGTAAAAAACCAGTCGAAATCGAAAGTAGAACTGCTTTTTTGGCAGTACTGGTAAAAAACCAGTCGAAATCAAAAGAAGAACTGCTTTTTTAGCAGTAACTGACAAAAAACCAGTCGAACATTTTTATTTAATATTTTTAAATTTTTTTATTTTTTTACTTTTGGACTTTTATTATATAAATATATATTTAAACCTTTGCAGATGTTGTAAATCGCGATTAATTAGCTGAAACTGATGTTTTATTCAACAGGTAGTTTTTTTTGCTTAAAAAAGTATGTTCAGGTAGCTATTATAGTATATTCAGGTTATCTCTAAACCCGAATGAAAGGCCCTACTCGTCGGTTGGAAACAACTATAACGATGATCTCATGAGTGATATTTTACGTCCTTAAACAGGTAAATTTTTCGATTTTTCACTTGCCATCATCAAAATGAAACAAAACGTTGCGAAGTAATTCAAATTCCAGGGCTATTCGTCAACAGTGCTCAAATATTGAAAATATCGAAAGGGTTTGAGGAGCAAGAGGTTTGACGACAATGAAGCCGGATGTTTTCTATTATTTAAAAAGGTTAATATTTAGAAACATGATATGAATCAGTATTGAAAAATTACAGAGTTGTCTTGGTCTGTTTTTGGATGTGACGATGATTCACTGGAGTTGAACGTAGAGGATTAATCATTTCACCACAGCAAGTAAGTTTTCATGTCTTTTCATTACATTTTTCATGTACTTAATTTTTTTATGTTTAAGACCGAAGCGAGAAGAATCGCGTTCGAAAGAATTGGAAAACAATGACCGAAACGCTGAGAATGAATCCCAGGACTCCTCGACATTTACTAAGTATTTGGTTTCGTTTTTTTTTGTTATATATATATTTTTTTTTTTTTATCCTTGAGCCGTGTTCTTTTTTTGTATTATTTAATAAATATTGTTATAATAAAGCTTCAATGGCGTTTTTACGATTTTTTGCGTGAATCGAATTTATGAAATTCGACTGCTTTTTTATCAGTTCCCGACTAGTTCATTATGAGTTGCCGACTAGTTCATTACTAGTTAGCCGACTAGTCGGAAAACTGATAAAAAACCAGTTCCCCCATTGTCTGAGAAGTGGATAAAAGGTGTGTGCACCGGTATGGAGGTCACGAGATCGGTTTTTTGAAATAAAATTTTACCTCTGTATTCTATTTACATGTGTTTTTACATAGATTTTACATGTAATATTACATGTGTTTTTACAAAATTCTTACACGTAATTTGAGGTGTAAAAAAATGTAAAAATTCATGTAATGGTCTGAACCCGAGCGCGTGTTGGTCCATAAAATAAACCATTTCCACGGTACATAGAGGTTTTTTTCCGAATTAGTTATCGAAAGAAATTCTTATTTTAGAAAAAAATCATTAAAATCAATGTATTACAATTCGCATGTAAGAGTTAACAGTCGTTTTAACCGTTTTTGACACATATGCATTCATTGTGTGCTCCCCGGGTCACCTCTCTAACCTGCGTTCTTTTGTCATACATTATAGAGTCATCCCCTCCTTCTAACACCCTCCTGTTTTCCTGCAATATTTCCATTTTTATGAGTCAGGTTAACCCAGCCTAGGTTTAGATCTGACCTAGTATGAAAAAGAGATCAGGCGACCTTGGAAACAACATGCATGCATTTTTTGTTTGATGTTCACTTTAGAGAATTTTAATATTTATTTGAAAATACAAAATTTTTTTTGAATTTATCCGAAAATAATATGATTTCTGATTTCTTCTCATTTTTCACGACAAAATTTAATTTCATATAAGGTTTTGACAACACTACGACGATAAATTGAAGAAAATGAACTTTGAAAACATATAATTTTCGGCTTTTGAAAGTTTTGAATAATATGCGGTTTTTAACATTTTCTAAAGAATGCTGAATTTTTGGATTTTTGAACGTTTCCTACTGTTTTGCAGCGTCGCGTGCGACCGCGACGCGACTGGAAAACAGAAGGAAACGCGAAAAAGTAAAATTATTGTTAGATTCTAAAAATCCATGTCACTTACGTTTTATCCATATTCTCACAAAATGATGTTCAATCCAACTAACACCTCTTTCTAGCTCCATTCCGACCCGGCTCATTCGACACTCCTCGATCCGCATTTTCACCGGTGGAAGTGCCACGTCTTCTGGTTCAATCTCCGTTATCCCCGCTTCAGGTAATTATAATAACTCACTAAATACTAATCAATAATTTTCCGAATATTATTAATAATTTTGTCCTAGGTTGAACCACCGGCAACAACCGATAACCGTCTGCTGACAGTGCCGTCGCCGGATTTTCGCAAAAGTCCTGTTGATAATCAAAGGTCCTTTTCTGCTAGTGCGTGTATGTTTTTTTTAAATTAATTTTCTTGGAGGGGAATTTTTTCATGTTGGGGAAATAGGAACTACCCAAAAACAAATATTTTTAGTCTTTTCTCAATTCATTCTGCAGAATCCCCTCAATTATTTGATACTTGCAGGCGAGTCACCCAAAAACCAGGACGTCTACACCTCATTCACGTTGAATCCAACACTTTTGAGCCAACTCTCCGCCGCGATGGCAAGTCGACCACTCAATATCACGTCACCAATGCTGGAAGATTTCAAAGTCAACATGAACGCGGTGCCGAAATTGGAGGTGAGTCATTGAACTTCTGATTCAAATATTTCAACATATCAATTTGTTTTTTCGCAAGAAAGGCGGGCGACCAGGTGAAAAATGAATGAGAAGTGTTGAAAATATTAATTTTTTTTAGTTTATTCTATAAATGTTTGCCTTTTTGCAGCAAATTGATTTTTCGGGTTCATTCGAGACCATTGGATCGGGTGGAAGCTTCGATTTGGCGATGACGTCGGCACAGTCATCATTTGATCATGTAAGAATTTGAAATTTATGAGTCATATTTAGTTCATGTGATGTTTTCAGGGTCAACAGATGAATCAGGCGACTGCTGAGTTGTTGGCACAAATGCCACCAAAAGCCGCAATTCAGGATGACATTCGGAACGGGAATGGAAGGTTTCAGTTGGTTCGAAAGCGTGGAAGATCGGAAGTTTGGAACTTGTTTGGGCAGGTATCGGTTTTTTTTTAAATTTTGAACAAATAAATTCAAACTTCAAAATGTTTCATAAATGAAGAAAATCTCTTTTTTTAAAAACATTCTTGGGTTTTGACTTGGCTGCGCGCCACATAACATCGAGTTGCGCAAATGAACTTATTACTAGTAGTAGCTGCTCTAGTTAATTTTTTCGATGCTAATTTTCGCTCATAAATTACGGAAATTTTTGAAAATTGTGCTTGGGATTCCGATTAGATGTTTCAAGCCTAAAATCTGCAAATATTACAGTTTTTTTGTAAACCTTACTGAATTAAAGAGAGCGGGTCAGTTAATGTTACCCTACCAGTTTTCAATTTCAAAAATTAGAGCTTTCTCTCATTAGTACAATGCTATTTGTGCGAAATCACACCGATAAATACGTAGCAGCTGTCCAAAGTTGAAATAATCAAAATTTGAATGCGCGCCTGATCGTGCGGCCCAGTCGGAATTGGCGCGAAACATAATTATTTGAATCCCATTCGAATTATGCTTTTTTACTTTAATTAGGATCGTATTAACTGACCAGCTGTCTTTAAATACAATATTTCAGGTTCTTGACAACACCACAAACGTCCGACTTCCCTATGTCGCGTGTTATGCTTGTAAAGTTCTCTACACCGATACCGGTGGTGGAACTGGAAACATGACAAGACATCGATGCCCCATTGGTGCAAGCTATAGATCGAATGCAAGTGCTCACACCTCGAGATCATCAACTGAGACAATGGAAGCCGGTGGAGCTTCATTCGATTCAACGGCTTCTATCCAAAACACGAATACGAATACAATACAGAGTAAAACCACTGTTTCGGAAGTCAGGCCACAATTGTCACTGACAATTGAACCGGTTTCTGAAGCGGTTCCGATGCATTCACAGTCGTTGGTTTCACAGCATTCTGGAGAGGTATTTCATTATTGAATTTATTTTTAAAATTAGATCATTCAGAGTTTACAGACAACAATTGGAGATGTTGATCGAGAGGTTCTAATCGATGCAATTGTTAAATGTTGTGCACTTGATCTGATTGATCCTGTCATATTTTCTGGAAAAGGATTTCGCGGACTTCTCAAAAGAATCTGCAATATTTCGAAACGTGTCAGTCCCGCTCCGATTGACACTTTTCCTGATATGACAGCGGTTAAATCGGCAATGCAAACTCATCTACGGTTTTGTACAGATGACCTGAAAAATGAGCTTTCAAGGACACCACAAGGTGTGAAATTATCTTTGGAGACTTTGAGTTATTGTGGGAAGGATTATCGGGTGATTCACGGGTCGAGAATCAGTCCAGAATGGAAATGGAGAAGTAATATTTTGGGGTGAGGAAAATATTGGAAAAAGTCTCGAAAAATGACATTTTTTCAGAGTTTTCAAATCAAGAGAGAATGAATCGATTAATGAAATGATCAACATTGTGATCCATAATTATGAACTTGATAGGAATCTTTTGAGGATCACAACACCGTTCAATAATCATGATTTGTCGCCGAACAAGTCATTTGTAGATATGAAGCAGAAGTTGACGGATATCTTGTCTACTGTACTCTCCGGGTGTACGATACCTGTTATTCAAATGTTGAATTCAATTGATCAGCTGACAAAATCACTAGTTGAGCTAGATGTTAGGTTGCCGTTTGAGAATAATGATAATCGTGAGGATATATTTGATGCACATAATTTGTTAACAGAATGGAATGATAGATGGGCACAGGTAAGGATATTTATTTCTGAAGTCAATGCCACAAACATAACATTTTCAGATCGAACAAATAATTCATTCAAAATGCTGTCACCTTCTACCAACGTTCAAATCTCTCAACCCCACATACCTCAAAGATCTTGAAGCATTCATCCTACCATTCCGCGAAACAATCGACTCAATTGTCACCGAAACACCAAACTTCCAAAAAGTCTTGCCGGAATGGGTGGCATTGATGCACGAATGCGAAGTGAGCGACGATGAACCATCGCCACTTTTGAGAGAATTGAAGCAACAAGCGACGAAGATTCTGCAGGCGGAGAAAGCGTCGATCATTAGTGATGAGCACATGATTGCGGCGATTTTGAACCCGAGGCTCAATCGCAAATTGGATATGATTTTGACGGAGAGTGAGAGACAGGTGGCTTGTGAGAGGATTAGAGCATTGTGTGGGATTCGGAATACGAAAGAACCGTTGAGTCGAGGAAGTTCGTGTGATGGAGAACCACACAGGTAAGGGTTTACATCTTCCAGAAATATTGGGTTTCTTGGTACTTTTATTGCCAACTCAATTATTCTTGATCATTGTATTTTGAGGGCTGCTCAACCTTACTGACGCTCCGCACGCACGCACGCGACTGCCGACGCTCAACACACTGGAAAATTTGAAAAATTCATGTTCCCGCCAATTTTCCAGTGTGTTGAGTGTCGGCAGACGCGTGCGTGCGTGCGGAGCGTGCGTGAGGTTGAGCAGCCCTCAAAACACAATTATCAAGAATATGTGAGATGACAATACAAGATAACATTTTTGTGTTCTGACTTAAATAATCTTGAAGAGTCCTAAATTTACAGAAAACGACGAATGTTCCTCTCTTCTCTAGAAGACGACCAAGTCTGTGATGAACTTGACTGTTACCTCCGTTCCCAATATCCATCACAACAAACCCGAGATGTGATCGGCTTCTGGAGTACCATTGGTCAAACTCAATATCCATCATTAGCATCATTGGCCAGAAGAACCCTCAGCACACCAGCAACAGCTCCAAAAACAACGTTTGATACAAGATGTGCTTCAGTTTCCCCCGATCAACTTCATACCTTCCTGATGCTTCGTTCAATGTTCGATTCTGAAAAAGAGGATGAAGTTACTTAGAATTCGTTTAGATATATATATTTATTTTTAATTTTCCAGTTCAATTTTGTGTGATTTGAAATTCTTGCCTGTGATAATTTTCACTAATTTTTCAGCAGGTTGTTTCCTTCTAGTCTTGTGAATAGAGCTTCAATTGACTATCATTATTTTTTTCCACAACATTTTCAGGGACCCCCTTTTTATCATTTGTTTCTTTTTGTATTGTATTTTTTGTCATGATTACTGTATTTGCGCATTTTTATTCGCCGTTTTGTGCCTTTTTTATCGTTTTGTATCTATTTTTCGATACATGATCTCTATTCATATCAATATTTTTTTCTTGTTTGGATTTAATACAGAGTTTAGAAAAGAATATGTTCTTGAGAAACAAAGTAAGCTGCACTCGACAAACCCAAAATGCGAAAAAACTATTTTCCAATCAGAAAAAAACCTTTCTTTGTTAATTGAATTCTTCAATTTTCTTAGGGAATGAGAAAGGGATTCTTGGAATTAATGCAACTTTATTGCCCACGACGATTGTTCATTTTTTTAAAACAATTTATTGTAGTTCCTTGAGAATATTAAAGGAGGGCTTTATGGAGCTACTGAATGCGTTTGCGATGAAAATAGACTTCATTCTCATTCCAAATATGTTTTTGAAATGTTCTAAAACCACCTAGAAGCCGAGAAAACACGCTTCAAAACAATGGCCTAGAAAAAAGGGCCACCGGCGAAAACTAGTCCGCGGGCATGAAACATCAAAAAAATTGAAAAAAACTTTTTTTTTTTAAAGTGCTAATATAAGCATTCTTCATAACTATTTATTAACGAAACACGAAAAAAGCTCATAGGAAAAAGTTCGGCCAGGTGGAAACTTTTTCTAGGCCATTGTTTTGAAGCTCGTTTTCTCGGCTTCTAGGTGGTTTTAGAAAATTTTAAAAACAGATTTGGAATGAGAATGAAGTCTATTTTCATTTAAGGGACATTTATTATCTCTGTAAAGCCCTTCTTTAAAGACATTGTACCAGATAATTTTACCCAACCTGATTTCAATTTAAGAAATTAGATAGTTCTCATATTAATCCAGTGAAATTTTCGCGAAATCACAAACAAAAATGGAGGGCTTATAACGGCGATGCAAAGTTGAAAAAAATCAAAATTTAAATGCGCCGGATCGTGGAACGCGTTCGGAATTGGCGCGAAACACAATTATTTGAATGTGGTTACGTACATATTCTTATTGTTTTTTCGTATTTCTGCTCACTCATTCGTATATTGATTTTTCGATCCGAATTCGGATCGTGGCGGTAAATAGCTAAATTAGTTGAGGTTTAAGTTATGGATTTTGATTTTATAACTTTAAATCTTTTAAAACAAAAATATTTAAGGTTAAGAATAAATAAATTGTTTCTTAAAAAACTAATAAAATGACACCTTGTCTTTAAGTAATTAAAACAATCCAGAATTGCGAGAATTCTGGTTTTATGTATATAAAAAATAAATTCAAAATCTCACTTACAGGTTGCATTAGAGAAAAATACAAATTATTTTTTTATTGCCAAGGTTTGATGAAAAACTTTCACAAAAGCTGTATTTAGGAACATTTCGAAATCTCCCAAGATATCTAAGGGACCCATTTTTAAATTTCAAACCTCCTCAAAAAATGTTTCCAAATCCTTAGCGTTCATCCATCATGATATTGTTGTTTGCTGTTTTTCGTTGCGTTGCTGTTTTCTTTCCGCTCCATTCTTTATTTTTTCAACATTGTGTAACAGATAAATTCGAACGCAGAAAATATCAAACACCATTTGGTTTAGTTTGTCAAAACTTTTTTCTCCTGTTTTTTTCTTGACTTTTTTGTGTCGAGTGACGAATTGTCTGGTTTTTGGGATGGGTGCGTTTTTCGGTGTGTTCTAGACGAAAATCAGGGATTTTACATGACTTTGACGGAGTTCAGGAGGAATTATTTTTATAAGCAACGTGCATTGCAGTTATCTAATTCAAATTAAAACCTCACTAATCTCATGAATATTCAACTTTGTATAAATTTAGTTTATCTTCCTATATTTAAACGTAGTATCTCCATTTTTGACTCTTCTTTGATTGAAATATCATACAAACCTTAATCCTTGAAAGTAATTTATTTTTACATCTGATGCTTTCAGAAGAACCAATTTAATGAGTTCTCTTATTTTACTGAACATTTTTCGCTTAAGTAAGATTTTAAGCCGATTTCAATTGGTTCTACTGAAATAATTGGTAGTTTAAATTGCGAATTCGATGCCTTCAGTTTTTTTTCACACAAAATGCATGATTACAGACAGATTTTTCAATATTTAATTTCAATTTAGCGTCTTAAAAGACGCCAAATTTTCACAACATCAAATTTTGTCGGAAAGTAAAATAATTCAATTATTATTTAGGAAAATTAGGGTATTTTAATAATTGTAACTTTTAATTTTTTCCAGCCTTTTAAAGGGACTCTTTACTGAATTTTGGTTTTAATTTCATTTTCATCTTCTTCACAAAATGTTAAAACCAATGCAAGAAAACAATTTTTTCGGTAATTTTCCTTTTATAGGACACGAAAAAAAAACAAATTCACAGAGTAAGGCGGCTGAATGGCCTAACTGCTCGGGTTTTCAAATGAAATCCTTTAAACTACTGTAATAATCCCCGAAAATCGCAGAAATAAAAAAAAACCTCGGTGGTTTTCATATATTTCGAATTTTATTAAAGGGGGATGCTCCGGAGAGCTCAGCAATGGGCTTCGAATATGGAAAATGACCAAAGAAGTGTAATCTGGGTTTCTAGGTCATATAAGGAAAAATACCGAAAGATGGCGCAGAAACCAAAATTGTATTTCTTTCGATTTTTCATAAGGAAATTTTATTAGGGAAATCCTGATAAGGAAAAACGTAAAAATGGCCTAGAAACCCAGATTGCATATCTTCGGCCACACTCGTTTTTTTTAAATTGTTATCGGTTTTTAAAAATGTTCTAATTAAACTATTTTACGGATATATCCGTATTTATAAATGTAACTTAAGTGAAAATAGACTTCATTCTCATTCCGAATCTGTTTTTAAAATTTTCTATAACATTTTCCACCTGGCCGAACTTTTTCCAATGAGCTTTTTTTCGTATTTCGTTAATATTATAAATACTTATGCAGAATTCTTATATTAGTACTTTTCTATGTTTCTTTCATTTTAATTTATGTATTTTTTCACTTTTTTTTTGATTTTTCATGCCTGCGGACTAGTTTTCGCCTGTGGACACTTTTTCTAGGCCATTGTTTTGAAGCTCATTTTCTCGGCTTCTAGGTGGTCTTCGAAAATTTTGAAAACAGATTTGGAATGAGTATGAAGTCTATTTTCATCCCAGATGCATTAATTAGCTCCTTAAAGCCTTCCTTAAAAGTTTGTTTGCTATCAATTGGTAGATTATCATATTCCTATTCATATGAAACCGGTTTCTGAGCTCTCTGGAGCCCCCCCCCCCCCCCATTTTCACTGCAGTTGTCAGTTTCCAAGTTCTTCTGCAAACAAGTTCCAGAAAAGTTTATTAATTATGTATATCATTCAGATAAGTACTGAAAAGCAATTCATAAACATCTGACATCCTGACATGACAACAGCTGAAAAGTTTTTTTTTAAACTCAGGACAGGAAAGACATTGAAAACTTTAGATATCCAATTTGTGTCGTCATTTTGTGATATATCTTTGATTCTAAAAATAATCCGGCACTTGCACAAAATTTCGAAAATGCCGAATATTCACTAAATGATTCATCTGTAAAGTCCAAAAAACAGACTCGAACTCTGTCTATTTCTATTTTTCATTTTTTTTTGTCACATAAACAGAAGATTCATTGAAGGATGAATGATGAATATGCTTATTAGATTGTTTCGCTTTCTTTTCTTTTTTTTTGCTCATTCATTCATTTTCTGTTTTTTTTTCTCGTTTTCCTCCAGCTCAGTGAAATAACTCATTTATATGTGTATATGCATGTTTAAGGAACATCATCTCTTTTTTCTTGATGAAGTCGCCACAGCTGTCATTGAATGAATGAACATGTCAACATCTATTTTTCTTGTTAAAATGATTAATTTCTGGTTTTGAGGCCGGGTTTTTGATGTATATCGTTCACAGAATAGTTTTTTATGATAAACTTAGCTACCTGGAAGTTTTTTTTAGAACTTTCAGACATTATTACTTCCAAAAAAAGAAGTAAAACAATTTCAGAGGCTTTTCTGAAAATCCGACTACATCAGGTGTTATTGAAGCATTTTCTTTAGATTTTTCGAACCTTACTCTTTGTGCACGTTTTCCTTGTTCTGGAAAAAAAGCGTCCCAAGGGTATAATAGGTTTTTTTTTTCAAAAAAAAGCACTTCTCATTCTTGTTTTATATTTTTTATTAGACAATACCTTTTTCGATAATATTTTGGAAAACGAAGTTCAGAGCGTTCAAAATATTGTTTTTGTTTACCCTGTTATTTTATATCATATTATCAGAAGACGGTTGAAAAACTTTTGTCAGAAAACTATTGTCAACTCAAATATTCTTGATCATGCAGGTTGTTTTTGACCTACCCGTAAAAGCTAAGTCTCTCACGAAGTCGTGATATTTTTAAATGCGAGCGGCTGCGCTGCGGTCTTTTAGTAGAAAATGGATGATCCAAAAAATTTTAAATTGACAATAACAAGATCTTAATTCTTTAAAATCGTGTTCTTCAAAAATTCTGTGAAATGGAATAAATTCGAGACAGAATCAAGTCAATCATGAATTTGTTCCGATTTTCGCGACCTTTATAAATTCCCAATTCTATTCAAAAATTCAAAACCAAACATAATTCTTCTGGCTCTCTGCTCTTTTAAAGTTTTAAACTTTTATAGCACGCAGAGTTCTTAAAGGCAGTGTCTCACTGATTCTCACGATTTCATTCCAAGTATCTAGAACTTTGGAACGGTCTAATACTTATCATTTTTGTTAGATGGATGTTCTAAAACCTTTTGAAAACGATGATTTGTGTAACTTTTAAAGTAAACGTGCCAAAATCCAAGAAAATTTTTTGACTTTCCTCTAGAATGACGGTAAGCGTAAAATATATGAAGAAAAGTGGCTTTATTTAAAATTTATTATTATTAAAGGAGGACTTCACCGAGATAATAAATGCTACAAGGATGAAAATAGACTTTGCACTCATTCCAAATATGTTTTTACAATTTTCTAAAACCACCTAGAAGCCGAGAAAACAGACTTCAGAACAATGGCCTAGAAAAAGCCTCAACCTACGAAAAGTAGTCCGCGAGCATTATTACCAATAAAAAATTTTAAATTTTGCTCTCGTTTCAAGTTATAATATTTAGAACAAAATTACAGAAAGTATTAATTTTCAGTTAAAGATCATGTGTCACTTGTTTTGAAAATGTTATTCAATTGTAAAAAATCTAATTTTTATCAACAATTTTATTCATTTTTCACAGCGTTTCCCAAAATTTCCCAAATTTTCTAACGTAAACATATTAAAGAACAATTTTCCGTCAAATTGAATTTGAGAGTCATAATACCGCTTCTGTTATTTTCACGAAAACTCAAAATTGAGTTTTAGTATGTTTTTGAGTGCATTAAAGTGCAGTTAAAATCCAAAAAAATGCAACTTAAACAGGGGGAGTGAACTTTCGACCTTTTCTACCCATTTCAAGACGTCAACACATCAATTCCTATTCATTTGATATGTCAAAGATAAAGTTCATTTCCACTTTTCCTCCGTTCCAGCATTTTGTATTGACGTTTATATATTGCAAAAAAAAAATACAAACTTTATTCCAAGTGTCTCCGAAATTCAGCTGTCAAAATACCCTTTAATTTCGTTTCTTCAGTCCAAAAATAAACTCGTCTTCTATTTAGTTCTCCGCGTTTTTTTTTGGTTGGTCACAATGCTCAACGCTTCTTGTTCGGATGTTTATAAAGGCAATCGAATTTGTGGGAATAAAAAAAGAGAATACATCAAAACAAATTTTATTTTGTGCATCATCTTCTTGTTCGCCGTTTTTTCTTGATTTTTGTCTAGACTTTAAAATATTTTTAAAATTTACTAAAAACCCTTTAAATTTATCATTTCATTCAAGATTAGAAACCGATATTTGTTCATTAAATCAGAAAATTTCTGAATAGGCTTTCAGTTTTTCAAAAGAAGGTGCAAAGTGCCACTTGATTTTTGAAGTTTTTGATTTTTGAAGTTTATGAAATTTTCTGAACACAATTATCTGAATCCTACTTCTTTCAAATCCTAATTCTTGACGTTGAAAATCCAAAAAAAGCAGCTCAAACATTATTTCATTGGATAGGTTTGGTTTAAGTGGCTTCCTGTCTTTAAAAATAGGAAATAGTTAAAAAAAGAGAAGGTCATTTAAAGGAGGGCTTTGCGGTGAATATAAATGACGTTAACTCGCCGAAAAATAAGACATTTATGGTATAAATGGGGTTAAAAAATTTTTTTTCGAAATTTTCATTTTTTGGATGAAAATTATGAAAATCAACGTTTTCCCCATTTTTTATGAAGGATCCCTTTTAGTTCCTGTAAGAAAAATAAATTTGACACTTATTAAAAATAATTTACGACGTTTAGCAAAAAAAACGCTGAAAATCGGACAAAAACTAAAGAAATTAAAAAAAAACACACAGAAAATTCAAAAATTCAAATTTCCGCGCACACACCTGACTACTGTTCAGTGGAGCGCACATGAAAATCCATAAAGCGCGTTAATTTAAATCTTGTCGCCGCAAGCGGCGAAATTTTTAATTCGCACCCTGTCTTTAAAGGAGGGCATTACAGAACCTATAAAACACAGAAAAATGATATACTTATGTTATAAATGGGTTTCAAAATGTTTTTAAAAGTTAATAGAAGAAAACAAACGGAAAAACAAGCCACATGCTAAATGTTTCCACCGCGGAAGAGTTTTGGTTTCTAGTCCGCGATAGTTTGGGTTCCTAGGCCACATATTAAATTTGTGATTTTTAAACTCATATTTTTGTTATTTTTTGCATTTAATATGTAAATTTTAAAGTATTTGTCGGTTTTTCATTTTAAATGCGAAAAAACAAATAAATGAATAAAAATTCACAAATTTAATAGATGGCCTAGGAGCCCAAACTATCGCGGACGAGAAACCAAAACTCTTCCGCGATGGAAATTTTTTTTTCAGGTAGCTCGTTTTTTTTCGTTTTTTTCTTCAATGCAGTTTTAAAAAAATGTTTGAAGCCCATTTAACACAAGTGTAACATTTTTCGGCGAGTTAACGTCATTTATATTATCCGTAAAGTCCTCCTTTAAAATTGTGATTATGGACGTAATTTTATTTTTGTATTTGAGTTCAGAAATGTTAAATTATTTTATTCTAACGATTACAAAAAGCTCAAACTACCCTGCCTTTAAGCTATTATTGTCTCACAAAATCGGCTCCATAAACGTGAACTTCCCTATTTTGCGAAATAGTGTATGGTGAGGGATAATAAGACAACGCAACGCATCCCTCCCCATTGCCCTCACGCGTGGCGTGTAGATTTTTTGACAGAGATTTTTTCACGTTTATATAACAGATTTTGTAAACAACTAATAACTTCCGAGAAAAATATTGTTTTCGTAAATCAAATGAATCCAACTTCTTTCTAACAATACAATTATTCAAAATCAGATAAAATTCCCCGATTATTGAATTGGTTAACGTAAAAATGTATTTCCATTTTGTGCCAGAACTTTGACACTTCCTTGTCCACTTCTTTTTGTATTCCTTTTCAAAAGAAAATAATAGAAAATGAGAAAAAATACCCGAAACTAGCGGGTTCTAGTTGAATTATTCATGAGTTTCAGAGATGTAGAAAAGTTAATGGAATTTTCGAGTTTCTGTTCTCTTTATCTATCCAAGAAAAAAACGTGCCGGAGAATATTCTCTTTTCACGTTCAATTAAAGTTAAAAGAAGATGAGACTAATTAGCCAACTTGTTTTTATAATTCTCACGGACTATATTAAGAATCCACAGATCTTAGAAGTGTTCTCGATTTGTCATTTTTGTACTTATAATGCCTTTAATCTGTTTCCGGCTATTAGCTTAAGATGAATTATATTCTAGAGAGAATGCACATGTTTATTAGTTTCCAGATTTTGTTTTCAAATTAATTTTTAAAAAAGACAGCATGCATGTATGCGCGTCATGTTTATTTTGAACGTTGAAAAAAGTTTTTCGACGTCTAAATGAAATAATAGGAAAAATGCAAATTAAAAATGCCATTTTTCTTGCTTTTGTTTTCGACGTTTCCTAACGGTTTATGGAACATTGAAGTCTAGGAGATGAATAAAAATCATTTTTAGGTATTATCACAGACAATATTTTGTTTAAATTGGTAAATTCTTTACGAAACGCTGTGAATTGATATTATTGTTGTTTTATAGTTAAAGTGTCGTTAAATGGTATGATACATGTACAGTTTAAACTTTTTGAACAGAGATTAAAATTCATGATCGTTGTCAACTCAAATATTCTTGATCGTTGAGTTTTGAGGGTTGTTCAATGTAACTGACGCTCCGCACGTACGTACGCGGCTGTCGACACTCAACACACTGGAAAATTTTAAAAATTCATTTTCCCGAGAATTTTCCAATATGTTGAGTGTCGGCAGCCGCGTGCGTATGTGCGGAGCGTCACCACATTTTCAGTGGCTCTGAATTTGCTTTTTTCCAAATTCTGACCGCGTTCACACGAACCACGGCCGCGTCGAACGAAATCAAATTTTGATTTTTGAAACTTTGACAAGGAATGTATTTATCGATGTGCTTACGCATTGAACTAATAAGAGAAAGCTCTAATTTTTGAAAGTGAAAAAATGTAGAGCCAAATTAACTGATACAATGTCTTTAAGATGGTATTGGTTATCTCACACAAGGTTGAGACGGACTCTTACAAGCATGATCAGCACCCACGGTCTCGCTATGGCAGAGAGTAAATAATATGATTTTGGGATTCTGTTTCTTTTTCATCTTCTTCGCGATATTTGAAAACCTAAAATTTCCTTTTCTAGTACACGAAAGAACAAACATGCTGATTCAGGCTGTATGGCCTAACAATTGCAAACACTCTCACTCTCGCGTGGCCGACCAGTTATGCCATTTTTCCGCCTTAATCTATAAATGTGTTTTTTTCGTGTACTAGAAAAGGAAATTTTGAAATTTATTTAAACTTTTATAGTTTTTTAAATATCGAGAAGAAGATGAAAATGGAATAAAAACTCAAATCCCGTAAAGAATCCCTTTAAACTGAAATTTAATTATTTTTTACGAACCTTATTGATATATACATATAACAACATTAAATTGTTTACCTTTTAAAATCCAGAAAAAAATAAATGAAAATTTTTTCATAATTTCAAATTTAATATTTTCTAACAAATTTAATATTTTCTTTCCTTATAGTCCCCCATATTTCTCTTTTGGCCTCAGTCCCCCATATTTCTCTTTTGGCCTCTTCACAAAATTCCACTTGATTCTCTTTAATTCTGCCAATTTCTTCTAAACATCAAAGCTAATTGATTATTAACATTTGATTTTTCATCGAAGATTTGGCTTTTCATCAAATAATCTATCTGAGTCAACATTTTCCACGAAACTTTCTGAATAATGAAGTGTCTTGAATAAATTGACGAAGAAGTCATCTTCATGCAATCAAATCGAATATTCATGAGACATCGAAGCACGTAGAAATGTGTTTTATAGCTTTATGATTCTTTGCTCTGAAAATATTTTAACACGATTATTTATCTTTTCTTAAGCCTTCTTAAATATTCGTATGTTTTTGCCATACTTCCCTCTGGATGGGATAATTATCATTTTGTTAGTTTTCCACTATTTTTTTCTGTATTTTTTTTTAGGAATTTTTTGTGAAACCTAAAGCTGGAGAAACGACACTTTTGAGAATTATTTTTAAAAATTAGTCTTGAAGCCGTCTGTGCTTTTATCATTCAGGGAAATACTCTCATAACAATTTCAGCCAAAAAAAATCGTATTTTCCCTAGAAAAGATTTGATATTATTGCCAAAAAAAGGACAAAAAGAAACCTAAAATAATTCCCTTCCTACTTTTGAAAGGATTTTTCCCACCACAACGTGTCTACTGGATTATATTTAAAAACGGATAATAAGAGAACAGCCGAACTTTTCATTCATTTTCGTGTTTGCCCGAGATTGTTTTTCAAATAATTTTCATTGGTAATATAATAAATACAATGACGTAAAGTTTCTAGAAATATATAAATCTGTTAAAATTTCAATTTCAGAGCATGTAAATTATTGCAGGATTTCAGCCTTGGGCTGAGTTTAGGCTTCTGGAACCCTCCGACCTGAAAATCCTTAAAATGATTCGGAAATATTTATAACTGACGTTTTTTTTCATTTATTATATTTTATTTTTAGAAAATTTATCATAACAAATTTCCAGGTGCAAATCTATTTTTCAGGCTTCATATAAAAAATTTTCACTTTTTTTATAAACAAGCTGAAATTCAGTTCCTTGCTCGGTCGGCTCTCGAAGCAATTTTTGTTCGACGAAACAAAAATTGGGAGCACATTTAGAATCCAGCTCATTATTTTTCTGTTCTTTGAATCTGTTCTTGTTCATTATTTTAAGGCTTCCCTTTTTGTCTTAAACTAAGGATCAGAAAATGTTGAAGAATGAATCAAAAACATCCGATTACTCACAACATTTTGTTTCATGAACAATTTCTTAGATTTATTATTCATGGATTAAGGAGAGTGAAGTGTTGTTGTTGACATTTTCGTTCACTGGAATTACATATGAAACTGCTTATTAAGGTGATACAAAAATTGTTGATTTGGGTGATTTTTTGGTTTTTTTCTAGCCAAATATTTTAATTTTCACTCTATTCGAAAAAAATCAGCATAATTGTTAGATAGACAACATAATTTTGTTGTGGGTCTAATTTTATGAAAACGTTTGAATATTTGCAGTCGAAACGCTTTTTCAGGAGTATTTTTTGAAATTTTCACTTTTTTAAAATAATGTTTCTAATTTTGAAAATGTTTGTATCAGTTTAAATCGTGGCTTGATTTTTTAATTCTATCCCTCTCTTAATTCTTTATGCGCTTAAAACCAATATCAAACACGTCAGAATAGAGCAATGGTGTCTGAAAAATACACCTGTTTGAAGTTCTCAGAAAAAAACGGCTATTCGATTTCAGCTGCTCAATTGTACAGCTGTCTAATTTTCAGTCTATTTATTTTTTTTTAGAATTTAAAACTAGAGTAATAGGCAGGAATTACAATTTTTCTTGGAATGGTCTTAAAGACAGGGTTGTTTTTAGTAAATAAAATAAGAATAATCGAAGTGAAGTTATTTTTGCAAGCTTTTTTGTATTCTCTTTCGAAATGTGTCTTAAAGGGGGGCTGAGGGGACGAAATAAATAGTTTAGAAATGATGAAAGTATGATTGTTGATAAATAAATGAAAAAAAATCCAAAGAAAAACTCAAAAATGGCGAAAAAAAAAGTTCCGAAAAAAAACTCATACCCCCCTCTCTTCGCCCTAATGGCCGAAGAAACGCTTCTTGATTTTCTAGGCCGTCTCTTTTTTCTCGGCCGCCTAATTTTATTTTTTGAAAAAATATTTTTTTAAAATTCTTTTATACATTTCTTTTGAACGTTTATTTGTTTTAATACTCTTTTATGGATAATTTTCTTTGAAAAAAAAATTGGAAAGAAGAGAAAAACAAGATAAAAAACAGGCGGCCGAGAAAAAAACAAATGACCTAGAAAACAAAAAGCGTTTCTTCGGCCATATTAGGGCGAACACCGGGGCTATGGTTTTTTTTTCGGAACTTTTTTTTTCGCCATTTTTGAGTTTTTCTTTGGATTTTTTTTTCATTTATTTATCAACAATCATACTTTCATCATTTCTAAACCATTTATTTCGTCCCCTCAGCCCCCCTTTAAAGGAGGACTATACACAGGCTGTGAATTTTGCTCAATCAATCTGAAATTCAATTTTATATACCTAGTGAACAAATTAGCAAAAAAGTAGAAAAAGGCACCCGGAATCGAACTTTGGTCTCAAAACCGTAAAAGTTTCCGACAAAGTTGCAGCCAAGTTCGATTCCGGGTGCATCTATACATTTTTACATTTTTTTTTCACTGTCGTAGAGGTATATAAAATTGAATTTCAGATCGATTAAACAAAATTCATAACCTGCGTGACGTCCTCCTTTAACTGTAGAAAGAAACCGATTCCAAACGCGCTCTACTGACAAACCTCCGGTTTTCGGCGTGTTCCGGTGCTCTCACAAAAAAAATATTTTTCATAATTCGTCCAATAGATACCAAAAATGCATTTATGACTCAAAAATAATATTTTCAATGGGAACGGGTACGAAAAAGGCCACACAAACTTGCGAAAACAGTGGTGAATCGCATTGAACGAACAGTAACTGTTTTTTTTTCGAAACCGCTCAGAGCCACCTTATAATATTACGCATATTTAATATGATCAATTCGAGTCAGCATCGATTTTCATGAATTTTCAAAAAAATTCCAAAACAAAATTAAAACTAGGGAGCGGTTTTCAATCGAGTGTGCAAGTTTACGTGATTAACGATCAAAGCGGAAAACCGTGAGATAAGCCATCAAATAATTTTTATAAATACATTGAAACGTGAGTCTTCTTAGTTTATTTCAACAATAAAAATGAAAAGGAGAAATTAATTTAAAAAGAAGTTACTATTCAGAATTTGTAAATTCTGTTAAATTCATTTTTAAAGGGACTCGTTACTGAATTCGGGTTTCAATGTCATTTTCATCTTCTTCAAAGTATTTGAAAACCTATAGAAGAAAAATAAGTTTTATAAATTTCCTTTTGTAGGACACGAAAAACAAATTTACAGAGTAAGGCAGCTAAATGGCCTAACCGCTCGGCCGCGCGCGAGAGAGAATGCGAATGTGAGAGTGTTTGCAATTGTTAGGCCATTTCGCGCCTTATTTTTGAAATGGGTGTGTTTGAGTACTAGAAAAGGAAATTTCGAAAAAATATTTTTGCTTGTATAGGTTTTCAAATATCAAGAAGAAGAAGAAAATGGAATCGAAACCTAAAATCAGTAAAGAATCCCGGTATTATTTTTCGAAAACATCTGATTGTTTTGTTATTCGACAACAAATCACTTTTTCTTACAACCAAGTTCTCTGGGGATCATTTTCAAGGCGTGAGTTGGATATTCGACCGAACATTTCAAAATCTCGGGGGACTATTTTTTAATTCTTTTTTTTTTTGAATAGTTTTCTATCCTAACAAATCAACACGTCTCGGACCTTTTTTCTTCTTCAAAAATTGAATTACTCACATATATTTAGGTGATGCTGAAAACTCATCAGACCAAATTCCTAGTAGAAAAATAGGGGAAAATGAAGATGTCAATTCTGTGAAAAGAAAAAATAGGGGGGCTAAATTGCATTTGTTTGGGTGAGAATAACAATTAAATAAGTTGTGCCTGGAAAATGCGTCGACGTCGAAAAATTTTTTTTTCTCGGTTTTTGTATTTTTCAACTTTTTATTTTTGGTTACTCATGATGAACTGAACATATGTGTTTTTTTCATCGAACAGGAAATGATTAACCATTCCCTCAAGTTCTTGTGTTTTGGTTAGTTTTTACTTCGAAAAAGTTCCTTGTTTTTCACCCAAAAATCAAAAACCATTATAGAAGAAGGTTTTATAGTCTCTCGGTGCTTGTTTTTTGCAGTTTAGATATATTTCCAATTTTTTCGTTGATCCAATCCAATGAAAAATTGTCGACTTTAAAGCACGAGCGAAAATCTGGTATTATCTTCATTTTAATATCTTCGGGTTTAGTTTTTGCTGTTACTCTTTTTGTTCTTATGACTTTTTATCGATCTTTTAATACGAAAAGCCCAGAAGGTCGAGAAAACAATACCAATATGTATAACTGTGTTTCGCGCGAATTCCGACCGCGTCGCACGATCCACGACCGCGTCGCACGATCCGGCGGGCATTCTAATTATTATTTTTGCTCTTTGGACCACTGTTATGGAGCGTGTATTTTTCGATATTTTTTCGTATAAATTGTAACGTACTAATGAGAGAAAGCTCTAATTTTTGAAATTGAAATCTGGTAGTGTTAAATTAACTGACACATTGTCTTTAAAGGAAGGCATTACAGAGCCTATGGATGACGTTAAAACGCAGAAAAATGAGATACTTAAGTTATAAATGGGTTTTTTTTTAAATTTTTTTAATTCATTAAAGAAAAAAAAACGGAAAAAACCAGTTACCTGGAAAAAACGCTCAAAATTATAGGCGGCCTAGAAACCCAAACTATAGCGGACGAGAAACCCAAAACTCTCCCGAGGTGGGAACTTTTTTCCATGTAGCTCGTTTTTTCCGTTTTTCCTTCAATGGACTTTTAAAAATTGTTTATACCCCATTTATAACTTACTAGTTAATTATGCAATTTTTCTGCGTTTTATAGTCTATAGGCTTTGAAATTCCCTTTAATAAAATAGTTTGGACTACTATTGTCAACTCAATTATTATTGATCATTGCGTTCGGAAGGCTGCTCAACCTCACAGCCGCTCCGCACGTACGCGACGCGGCGATCTCCCACTCAACACGAGTGTCAGCAGCCGCGTCGCGTGCGTGCGGAGCGGCTGTGAGGTTGAGCAGCCTTCCGAACGCAATGATAAAGAATAATTGAGTTAACAATAACTAAAAGTTATATATTTGAGAAAATCATGATACTCGGCAGTTTTTCCTAACCATATGAAAAACTGCCGAAATTCGAATATCTCAATAACTGAGATATTCGAATTTGCTCCGAGCAAGTTCCAGTTTTGGACAGAACAGAGAAAAGTCTCAAAATCATTAATTATCTCACAATTCACTCCTCTATAAAGCGTATTAAAATCTAGTTGTTTTCCGGTGGGGATAACGTCGGATAACAAATTGTCTGGTTCGCGTTCAAATTTTAAAAAAATTGTTGACGTTGATTGACTGAGGAAGTTCATTATGGAAATTTTGAATTTTGGGCAAAGATTTGATCTGAATTACTTTGAACTTTGTAAGAAAATGATGATTTTTAGGAGTTTTTGAGTCAGCTATTGTCAAGCTAAATTTTCTTGGCAGCTCATTTTCGGCTGCTACACGGATAACATTGAAGGCGACGCGACCGCAACGCGCTCGAATTAAAATTTATCAGTTGGTCTTATGCGTTGCGGTCGCGACGCCTTCAATGTTATCAGTGGAGCAACAGAAGATGAGTGGCCAAGAAAATTCAGCTTGACAATAAAATATAGAGAATCTGAAAATAGCTGAGAGGTTTTGTCCTTAAAGACATAATGCCATCTATGTAGCCCGGAAACAAGAGCTTGGAATGTAGTAATATTCAAGGAATTTGGTTTCAAAAGTTCATTTTTTATCAGAACAGGATTCTCAAGCCGAATTTTCAGAATTCAGGGAAGTAACTCGAAAAGCACTCTGTTTCACACCCCGTGTATAAATAAAAGTTCGTGCCAACATTTGGAAATAATCGTTCACACGAACTCTCTCTCTCTCTCGATTCAAATTTAAACCACATTTTCTAGAACACATAGATCTCTTTTCTCTTCAACTCCCCCCTTCTTAAAAAGTTCATTTTTGTTGTTGTCCTTTTCCCCCCGCTCCCTAATTATTTCCTTCTTTAGTTTTTTCTTCCTTTCTTATCCTTAACCAAGTACACGTATTTAAGTGTTCCGCTCGACTAATCCCAACTTGTTTTTAAATACCTTGTTTTTTCTTAGTTTTCCACTCGTCATAATACTCCCGGTTTCTAGGCTATAATTTGATATTTTTTGATTTTCTAAAAATAATTTTTGCTCGAAATTGTTACGTAAAAATGCAGTACATTTCGATCTCTGGTCAACTTCTAAAATTGACCAATTATTTTAAGAAATTCTAGTTTTTTTCTATTTAAAAATGAATTAGGATTCAAAAAACTGGTTCAATATTTATTCCGATCAATATTTTAATGATCTCCGAAAATTTAATGTAGTTGGAGCCGGTGTTTTCCTCTATTAAAGAGGGACATAACAAGTTTTGCACTTTTTTAAAAAGAAGCTCTCTTTTCATATATTTTCGGTTTCAAAAAAAAAATTTTTCAATTCTTTTTAGGAAGAAAAAAAAACATCGACGATGAAAAGTAATTGAGCATATCATGTGTGCACTTAAGCGACGGCGACGAAGGACAGTGGTCCTCTATTTTTACCCCTATTTTTGTTCGATATTTAATTTTTCTTTGTTATTGTCAAGATAATAATTTCTGGCCGCTCGTTTTGCGGAGTGTCGTTGGGAATTTCCTCGCAGCGCGACCGCAACGCGCAAGACCAACTGAGACATTTGAATTTGAGCGCGTAGCGGTCGCGCTGCGAGGAAATTCCCAACGACACTCCGCAAAACGAGCGGCCAGAAATTATTATCTTGACAATACTGAAAATTAACTTTTTGTTTTTTTTTCTAGTTAAGATATTTTATCAATAGCATCTAGACCTCCAGCTTCTCGTATTTTCAATGTAAAATTTAATTTTTCAAAAACCTGACGCTTTTCTTCCCGGAATCTATTTCTGAAATCTGACCTATGATCGAAAATCAATTCCAAAAACAAGTAGCACCAATTCTTTAAGATTCGACCAAAACACAAAAAATTTGAATGTTGCTAGACATTAATTTCAAGTCTTCAGACGAAATATATTAATCTCTATGTAAACATCATATTTTCAGAATGGGACCCATTAATTTTAACTGTCATGATTTTAAAGGAGGGCATTAGGGAGCTAACAAATGTATTTGGCATGAAAATAGACTTCATTCTCATTCCAAATCTGTTTTTAAAATTTTCTAAAACCACCTAGAAGCCGAGAAAATGAACTTCAAAACAATGGCCTAGAAAAATGGCCACCGGCGAAAGCTAGTCCGCGGGCATGAAACATGCAAAAAAAACATAAATTTAAATTTTAAAAACATAAAAATAGACTAAGATGGGCATTCTGCATAACTATTTATTAAAGAAATACGAAAAAATCTCATAGGAAAAAGTTAGGCCAACTTTTTCTAGGCCATTGTTTTGAGGAGCATTTTCTCAGCTTCTAGGAGGTTTTAGAAAATTTTAAAAACAGATTTGGAATGAGAATGATGTCTATTTTCATCTCAGATGCATTCATTAGCTCCGTAAAGCCCTCCTTTAAGTAATACTCCATTTTTTTCCGTAAAATTAGTTTTCAAATGTCGAAGTAATTTTTATTTTCAGAAAAATCTCTGAATTTCGACCATCTGAGAAATTTGAGAAAATTTCGAAAATTCTCCATTTCATAAATTCTATAATATTTTTTTTCTAAAAATGTCTGGAATTCAATGGTTTCCGCAATTAAAAATCTAGAAATTCGTGAAGCTTTTTATTTGTAACTTATTTCTGAAATTTTCCGTTTCAAAAATTCTAGAAATGTTTTTCTAAAAACAGATTTTGTGTTAAACAAATTGGGTGGCTCTCCGTAAAGCCCTTCTAGAAATTTTTATAAAATTGTATTCATAAATTCAAAAAAAAATTTCGATAAAATTTTGATGTTTTTGGTTTAAAGCAGTATTTCTCCAAAAGATATCTAGACAGATAAACCTTATCAGATTTCTGAAATCCTTCAAAAAAGAACTTATTGTGATCTTTGATGTTTCTTTTCTCGATTGAATTTTCTTCAGAATGCCAAATTCATTCCCATTATTTCTCATTTTCAACTCAATAATTTAAAAAAGTTTTTTTTTGTGCAACCTCATATTTTAGTTCTATTTTGCACTTTATTTGCTTTTCTATACATTTTTAATCCCCTTGACGCATTCAAGTTCATTTTTATTCCTTTTATTTATACCACTCCTCCTAAATCTCTTATATTTCAGCTTTAAATGAACAACAACAACAACAACAATAATGCAACTTTCTCACTATCCTTTGATTCGCCAATCTCCACTACAGAACTCTACGAATTGTACGATAAACCACCGGAACCAATTGTCTCAGATTATGTGGAAATGTTCACTTTGGTTTTCAATTTTATAATAGGTGCTCCGCTGAATCTAGCCGCTTATACACAGGTTTTCATTGCTTTTTTCAAAAAGTACAAATAATTCATTGAATTTCAGCTTTCCGAACGTCCTACAACAACTCGATTAGATCTTCTGAAAAGGTCGCTCAACTACACCGATCTTTTGATTCTTTTTATCTATGTTCCATCAAAAGCATGTTGGCTTTTAACATACGATTGGAGGGGTGGTGATGTGTTGTGCAAGACTGTTAAAATGATGCATAGTTTCGCATTTCAGGTACGTTTCATAATTAAAATTTTGCTTCCATGTTTTTTTTACAAAAAATGTTGAATCTTGAAAAAAATATTCGTTTTCAATTGAATTCTGATAGATTGACATTAAAGGGAAAGCTTATTAATGAAACTGTGATGAAAATATACTTCATACTCATTCCAAATCTGTTTTCAAATGTTTCTGAAACCATCTAGAAGTCGAGAAAACGCGCTTCAAAACAATGACCTAGAAAATATTGCGAAAACTAGTCCGCGGGCATTTTTTCGTGAATAATTCAATAAAATGCAAAAAAATAAATAAAAATTTACGCATTCTCAATAAATATTCATCAATAAAACACGAAAAAAGAGCCAAGAAAAAAGTTCGGCCAGGTGGCGACTTTTTCTAGGCCATTGTTTTGAAGCTCATTTTCTCGGTTTCTAGGTGGTTTAAAAAAATTTTAAATACAGATTTGGAATGAGAATGAAGTCTATTTTCATTTACGGTAAATCTTTTTTCGTCGGCTTTTCGTCGGCTCTGTAAAGTCCTCCTTTAAGTGATATTATCATCATACTATATAATAAAGCGTTAAGGGCTTGCGTGTGTTCGCATTCTAGAGTATTCCAGAAAATTCTAGAAGCTTCAAAAAATTCCAGAAGCTTTAAAAAATTCCAGAATGTTCTTGAAACTTCCAGAAAATTCAAAAAAAATCGAGAATGTTCTAAAAAAATGTGTGTAAGGTGGTAAAATGGGTTCATTTCCCATGGGACATTCTAACCAAAATTTTAGAACGCAGAGATCGCGAAGCGAGCGCACCAGCCCTTTACCGCCGCGAAGCGGTATATTTTGAATAATTTGAAAAATGAAGAACAGTTTGACATTCTGTGCGCGCTCTCGATGTTCAATTTTTCAAAAAAAACCTAAATTTTCAGTCTTCATCAAACGTGATCGTTTGCATCGCCGTCGACCGTCTTCTCTCCGTTCTTTCGCCATTCCATCGCAGTCCAAATGAAGCCATCCGCAGAACACGAACGATGCTGATCATTGGTAAGCTTTTTCATGTTTTTCGGTCTATTCTATAAGATTTTCAGCATGGATTGTGGCTTTCATTCTCAGCTGCCCTCAACTTTTCATCTGGCAAGACTTCCTCGCACTTCCGGAATATAATTGGAGTCAGTGTATGCAGGTGAATTTTAGATTGAGCAAGAAACAATAACTAACTTCTTATTTTTCAGATTTGGGAAATCCGCCGGCTCTTGAATCCTAACGGGACTTTGGAAGCTCAACAAGAGATTGATGCTGAATTTTGGTACAGTATAATTCATATCAGTACCGTTTTTTGGATTCCCGCGATTATCATTCTGGTAGCACTCAATTTCTGAAAGCAATGCAATAAAACTCCCAATTTTCAGATGAGCTACATGATAGTCCTCTCATGGGTTTGGATCAATTCCCGTCCATCGATCCAAACGACGTCAACAACCGGCCAAGCGATCTCATTCCATACTGGCTGCGATACGGTAGATACAGTACTCTCACGAGCATCTGAATGGAATCCTTTGAAGAATTTCTCGCGACATATGAAAGAAGGCGAAAAAATGTCGGCGACGGTTGTTGGTGAGAATGAAAAACGGAATGGCAAACGAGCGTCGTCGCTTGTGATTTCAGCGACGCCGAGGATTGTGGTATCGGATGAGACGTCCGTTCCATTGACGCAACGTCCATCGATTTCACCTTCTGAAGCGTCGGCGGTTATGAGGAATGGAGTACATACCAGCACGTCATATAACGCGAACTTGAATAGGTTTGGGTTCTTTAGATTTTCAGCGCCAATTTTGAAATTTTCAGAAGCCGGGCTCTCCGAGTATCACTACTTCTAGTTATTGCTTACATTATTTGTTGGCTACCGTACAATTTGATCAGTTTGACGCAATACATCAGTCCTGACTTCTACAAGTCACATGTTAAATATGTAAGTCCAATTGTTCCTTCAAATTTTGAAGTTCATCCTTAAAATCATCAAAAAATGAACGATACAGTTATATTGTCTGTTTTCTATAGAAAATTTACCAAACTCTGATCTTAAAGACAGTGTGTCAGTTAATTTTACCCTACCTCATTTCAATTTCAAAAATGTTTCATAAACAGATCTGAACAACAGCTTCATATTTTATTTGAATTCTTATCGTTTTATATAATTTTAAAAATTTTTGATTTCAGAAAAAAAAGCTGAAATTTGGAAGTTTATAACTTTTTCAAAATAAGCTAGAATTCCATGAAATTTGGCTATAAAATTTAAAATAAAACAAGGTTTAAAATTTTCGAAATTTCAGGTTCATAGGAAAAGGTTAAAGCGAGTCATGAATGCTTCAAACAACATATTAGTTGTTTACAAAATATGTTATATAAACGTGAAAAAACCTCTAAAAATCTACACGCCACGCGTGAGGGCAATGGGGAGGGATGCGGCGCGTTGACTTTTTATCCCTCACCACACACTATTTCGCAAAATAGGGAATTTCACGTTTATTTTGTGAGACACTAATAATTTGTTTAACACAAAATCTGTTTTTAAAAAAACTTTTCTAGAATTTTTGAAACGGAAAATTTCTGAAATAATTTTCAAACTGATATAAGAAGCTTCACGAACTTCTAAATTTTTTAATTGTTGTATCAGAATATAATTCCAGAAATTTTTAGAGAAAAAAATTCTAGAATTTATGAAACGGAGAATTTTCGAAATTTTGCTCAAATTTTCTCAGATGGTCGAAATTCCGAGATTTTTCTGAAAATACAAATTACTTCAACATTTGAAAATTAATTTTATGGAAATCTTTAAAAAATTGATGAACAAAATTATTTTCAAATTCCCGCCGTACGCTCATGTACGCGTTTTGGCGGGAAGCACAAAATTTGAATTTTTCATATTTTTAGAATGTTGCGACCAGTTGCAAACATTTTTGAAGCAAATTTTATTCATACACCCGGAAAATATTGTCAACTCAATTATTCTTGATCATTGCGTTCTGAAGGCTGTTCAACCTCTCAGCCGCTCCGCACGCACTGCCGACACTCAGCACACTGGAAAATTTGAATAATTCATTTTCCCGCCAATATTTCATTTGTGTTGAGTGGAGAGGTTCCTGCGTCGCGTGCGTGCGGAGCGACTGTGAGGTTGAGCAGCCTTCAGATCAAAAATAATTGAGTTGACAATACGAAAAATTAAAAAAACTTCAAAAATTGTTTTAGAAAAACGATAATAACATTTTTAGAAATCTAGAATTATATGCCAAACCGATCCATTTTTCGGAAAATTGATTTTTTTTGGGCCGGTGATAAATTGTGTTGATGAAATCTGCAAATTTTCATTGGTTTCAAAAAAATAATAACTCGAATATGATAATTTAGTTGCAAAACGTACATCTATTCTATCATTTTTCAAAATTCTGGCAAAATTTTCATTTTTGGATGAAAATTGGGAAAATCGATGTTTTTTCCGTATTTTATGAAGGATCCCGTCTGGTTCCTGTAAAACTTACTCATTCCAAATGGGTTTTTAAAATTTTCTCAAACCACGCACGGCATGTTTTTTACTACTTCCTCAATAGAAAAAATATACGAGTTGAAAGTTCGAGATCAAACATTTTTGAAGCCTAAAAATTGAAATTTATAACTGGAAAAATTTCAAAAATTTTTAATTAGCTTCTGAGGGTTTTTTTCAAAATTCTGCCGAATACAAACTTTACTCTTGCTGATTGTGCACTTCACAAAAAAATTTTAACGTCTTAACTTTATTGGTGTTCTTGTGATCTTTGAATGAAATTTAGTACTGAAAAAACTCGATTTTGATACTTTTTTGTAAATAACTTTCCTAAAAGTCAAAAAATCGAAAAAGTGAGAAGAAAAAAAAGAATTTTTTTTTTTGTTCAATCTATGCTTGAAACCGTTGGAAATACCTGCGTTTACTTTTGAATTTGCACGAGATAGGTTTGAGACACCATTCAAAACATTTATTTCAAGAATTACACTAGGGTGACCCAGAAAACTGGAAATTAAAACGTTCTCAAGAAGTGCGTCAGTCAAAAATTGTGTTGACGTGATTGATCGCAGCGGCGGGAAAAAAATTAACTCGTATATCCCGCGCGTAGTGAAAAACATGCCGTGTCACGTAGAAGCCGAGAAAACGATATTCAAAAAGATGACCTAGAAAAAGGGCCCACCTGGACGAACTTTTCCTGTGAGCTTTTTTCTAGGCCATTGTTTTGAAGCTCATTTTCTCGGCTTCTAGGTGGTTTTAGAAAATTTTAAAAACAGATTTGGAATGAGAATGAAGTCTATTTTCATTTAAGGTACATTTGTTATCTCCATAAAGCCCTTCTTTAAAGCAATGAAATGTATAAAATTCTAGCATTTTTGTATTTTTCAGTTCCACTTCGGTCATCAACTGATCATTCTCAACTCCGTCGTCAATCCATTCCTCTACGGCTTTTTCGGTCCAAATCGTCACACAACTCGTCGATAAAATTTCTATTGTTTTCAAATTCCCTCCCACCAAGATCTCTGTTAAACTTGTTCCAGGATCTCATTATCCTTCTATCCGTTTCATATTTCTAGTCCATTTCTTCCCTTCTCAGGTGCCTTTTTCATCTTCCCCCCGACACAATGAACCATAATTTATTTTGTAAATAAAACATCCGATGCAATTTATTATAACATGAATAAGATGTTCAACTATTCACAGAAAAATTAGCTTCGCTTGGTAAAAAAATGCAATAACTGACAAAAGAAAGAACGAAATTTTTGGGATAGGGTTATAAAAAATAAAAAAATAATAAATAACAAAACAAGAAGTACCGGTATCTCGAAAATTCGAATAATGGAAAAAGTTTATAAAATATTTCAAAAATCTAGAAAAAAATTTTGAGCAATTGGAATGGGGGGAAACCAACAAAAATCATTTCCTATCATCTAAACCCAACTGTCATCTACACCTTTTGGCGAATTTCCAGCTCCTTTTCTAACCGAAGCGTAGAGCGGTTCTCTTGGCGGTTGATCATATCGTCGTTGGATGGTTTGAGATGTTGCCGATGGTGGACGATGGGTTGATGTTGTGTTCGCCGATCGGTTATGATATCCGCTATCCGGTGCCAAGCTACCGTATCCTCCACTACTGTTTGTATCATCGAAATTGGTCATTTGGTGTTGTTGATTGACTGGACGTTCTCTTCCTTGCGATGAGATTGGGCGAGCTAGTGTTGATGAATCACCTCTGGAAAAATTAGTGTTATACATTTCTTTTACTGAAAATGAGCGGCGAAAATCTGAATTTTCCAGAAGAATTGAATTTGAAAGGATAAACTAACATTAACGCCTAACCCGCGCTTAATATTAAATCCAGGCGTAGCTCAAGCACGGCCCACTGTTATCACTTTTTCAACGAGCTCATTTTTTGTATTTTATTAATTTATAAATAAACTTCTCTCACCTCTTGGCAGTTCCTGAATAGAAATCCGACTCTTTCAGCCCACTTCTCTTGAATCCGTCATGTAAATCCTTATGCTGCCACATCACGTACAAAACTTGACTAGCATACTTGCAAACTCTATGCGAATATGTTGGATATGATCTCGATAAAGCTCTCAATTTATCAGTTCCTTTCATCTCATGAACATCTTTTGTCGATGCCGAACTGCTCCTCACAATCTCGAAAAGAATTCCCAGAATCGCTCCAATAGTCTGATCTGACACTGGCGGACGACGTGCTCCAGCTTCCGGCAGCTTCTCTAACAGATCTCGAAGCGCATATTTTCCAATCAATTCTCGATTCCTTGGATCAATTGCCAAATTCCTCAACGCTGTCGCAACAGCACAAACCACAAAATCTTCTGGTAATCGAATCAATTCCACGAGCACTGGTAATCCCTTCTCAACTCTAACCGCCGCTCGAACCTCTGCCGATGGAGGGAATTGGCATGCTGCCAAATTCTGAATCGCTCCTGCTGACGCTTCCAGTGTGTCGATATTCGAACTATCTTGCAACAATTTCAGATAAAGTTTCACAACATGTGGTTGCCATAAAACCGACGGTCCCGCTACGATATTTTTCGGGTTCTTTGAATCCTTCTTCTTCTCTTTTTTCTTCGGTTTCGGGCTTGCCAATTTAGCGGCTTTCGATGAACTGAGGGCATGCGCTGACGCTGGATCATAATTCGGGTCCACAACTTCTTGAATCCTATAGCTCAAATTCCTCAAAAGACATACGACATTTTCAACTGTTGGGGAATCAACTTGATTTCTTTGAATTGCATGAGTTAGGAAGTTCACAAGTGCTTCAATGAGGTTAGGCACATCTCGGAGACGTCTTCGAGCTTGTTGAGAAGCAGCAGAGATGTTTCTGAAAAAAAAGTGCATGTTTTTCGGTACCTCCGGTAAGCTCAATACCCACCTTAAAACACCGGTCGAATTTTTGAAAAGATTCGAATTATAATGCTTCGACGGATCAACCCCCTTCGCTCCATTTCCATTCGTCAAAGTCCCATTTTGCGGTGCATTTGGAATAATCACTTGCTGACAAAGTACATCGGCAACTGAATCCAAAATCACTGGCTTCAACTGATCCGCAGAACTAAGATTCCACAACGCTCCTGTCGCTTCCTCTTTAACTGACGAGTCGTGCGTGGTCCGCAGTGTTTCAGACAATAGGCGTGCACCATCGGAATCTAGTATTGCCATCTGTAAAACATTGATTAACTATTGAATCTCAATATTGATAGAACAAACCTTATTCGCATCATTCTCCTTTCCAAAACTCAAATTTTTCAAACAAGCACACGCATTTTTCTGAATCCTCGGAACATCACTTTTTAGTAGTTTTATGAGTTTCGGTATGCCGCCATACTCTCTCGTTTCCTCTTTGATCAAATTATCACTAAACGTCAAATGTTGCAAATATCCAGATGCATTCAATTGTTTATCTTTGTCATTTGATGACAAATATTCGATGACTTCTTTTAGCGATGGATCTCGCCATTGAACTGCAAAAATATTATTATTTTTCTAAAAACACCTTTAAAAATTTAAATACCATTATTATTTGCCCTTCTTAATGGTGGTGGTGAATCATCCCTTTCTGGCAGTGGCGGTGACTCCCTAACCATTTCCTCTTGTAACAGCGGGACTGCTCCAAATCGCTCTGCTTCAACATATTTGATAACATCTCTCGATTCTTGAGTTCCACGATTCGGTTGAATGTGTACAAATGGTGACGGTGGGGATGGTTCTGAGCATCCGGCTGCGTTGTGAGCGAGGACGCGGAATTGATAATCGTGGTCAAAAATGAGGTCTCCAACTGTCATTTTGCATGCGAAAACTGGTTGATCATTCACTTTGTACCATCGATCGTCTTGTTGTAAATCGCGGAATTCAACATCATAACCCTGAAAAGAAACACGTATTTGTTTTTAAAATATTGAAAATTAAAACATACCATCACTGGTAAAGTACTATGCGCCGGCATCCAACAAATCGTAATCTTATCCCCATCAACTTCAAAAAATTCCGGAGCTTGCGTCATTTCGGGTGCAATTCGAAGACTTGATGCTCTTCCCATAGGTCTCAGATGTATGATATCGGATGTTTCCGATGGTACAGACGACATTCCATCAATAACAGATATAACACAGAATTCATAAGTGGAATTCCTTCGCAATCCTTCAACTTGTATCCCATTTTGAACAATCGGGTCATAGTTAGCAGTGTGCCAAACCGGGTCGCCAACTTCTCGGTACTCTACAACGTATGCCGAATCTTCAGAAGATGGCGACCATTCAAGTTTCACCCAATCATCACCAGCTTCAACCATTTGTGGCTGCCCGGGTGGTTGAATTGTGTTGGAGATGGCTCGCGCGGGAGCTGATCTCTGCGGAGCAGCAGGCCGAATCGCAACCGCTCCAGAACTTAACGATGGGTGACCGAGGCCATCTTCATTTTTTCCACGAACCCGGAATTCATAAACACCATTCGGACGAAGGTTTTCAACTAAAAAAAGCGTATTAATTTCTCATATTTTCAATCAATCCTCCACCTGTATAAATCGTATCATTAACCAACAACTCATTAGCCACAATCCAATCCCTACTCCCATAAACTCGATATTCAACCTGATAACCTTGCGGCGGTGACGAATGCACATCTGCCACCGGTGTCGTCCATTCGATCAATGCTCCTTGTCCATCGACGGCGATCACCTGCGGCCTGCCAGGAGCCAACGGTGCTCCAGCAGCTGAAAACATCACAAACTATTTTGTTATCATTCGTTTATTGTAGGTGATATAAAGATAAACGACCTTTTTCCTCTTCCTGTTACTAAACTACCAAAAAACATTAAAAATTATGACATTTTTCTGTCGGAGATGTAAATTTATGATAAGTCGTAATCGAATGGTATTCATTTTATCACCTAATGGCGTTTTTGGAAAAATATCGGCATTTTATTGCAATTGTTGTATTACAACAAAAACATTAAATTTACGGTATTTTTAGAAAAAAATAAGGGTCCATTACATTTTTAAAAATATCGAATTAAAGTGTTTGTTTATTGATTTTCAATTTTTGTTTTAATCTATTCAGAAGCACCAATTATTAATGAATTTGTAAAAAAAAAATTTTTTTTCGGGCGCCCGTGGGTCCAAAACAGCTCCCGGAAAAGTGCCGAAAACAGGCGGTGGCAGTGCAAAACGGGAGGTGCCACCACCCGTTTTTGGGTTTTTGAGGGACCGTTTTGCTCAAAATTAAGCTTTTGAACTGAATTTTTTTGCTGATTCCGTTAATAATAGGTGATTCTGAGTCGATTAAAACAAAAATTGAAAATCAGTAAACAGACACTTTAACGCTCAGAATAAAGATGTACCAAAAAATGGATGTTAGGGCAAAAATTTTAGAGAAGCAGAATTGCTGTCGCTTTTTGCAAAATATATTAATATTTGGTTTGAAACGGTAATTTTTTTAAAATTTCTTTGCGAAGCCAAAATCCACAAAAATTTTATTTGCAAAAATACCAAGGATACTAATTTCTTCTTTTTTTTCAATAATAAAAAAAATCACTTACACGTCGCCAAATCCGCTTCACTAACAGGAATCTTGACAGGCAATGATGGATTCGAAGCTGGTCCGAATCCTGTTCGTCCGTATGCCGACACTCGAAACTGCACCTCGTGCGACGTGAGATTTGTCACTGAAAGAAATTATTCAATTTTTTCAGCGGTTTTTAAAAAATATAAATAATTTTTAAAAAAAAAGCTTACAATCTATTGCGCTAACCGAATTTCTAGAAAATATCCGTTTTATGATCATAACTATGTATTTTAAGTGACAAAAAATCCGAAGAAACAAAAGGAGGTAAATGGGGGAGGTATTCTCAATATGTCTTCAAAAGATGTTTATCTCAAAAATGTTTTGACACAAATAGCCAAGCAACCTTGCCAAAATTCGACGCAAACAATAAAATTCGGGATGATGAAAAGATCTCCAGGATAACGAAACAATGGACATTTTTGGATTCTGGATTCAAAAATTTCGAATATCTAAATTATTTACCTAACATTCTTCAAAAAACCGTACTTTTTTTTCCAAAAAAAAAGTTGTAATAGAGTAGTGAGTAACAGATGGCGGGCATCCAAATGAAAACTTGGCGGCTCTTTGGCTGGCTCTTTTTTCATTTAATGTACATATATCATATATAAACTACTACATTTTGATGCATTTTTTCTCTCTTTTAAAAACTTAGCACCTGCTGTTGGTTGACGAGCTTCGACCATCTGTCTATTTCTTTCGGAAGTTCCGATTGAGAAAAATTTTGTATAATTTTATACAACTCGATGTTTTTTTCAGATAACACGATTAATGGACCTATCCAAACACTAAAAAGCAAAAAATGTCAAGAAATGACAAGAAAATGCATTTTTTGCAGCCGAATTACGGGAAATATACGGTAATCGTTGCGAGACCATCAAAATTCCGGAAATCTGCAGCAAAAAATTGCAATTTTTGTCATTTATTGCAATTTTTAGCAGCATTTTTAGTCCGTTCTTTCAGACGTTTGAGAAATTAGAAAATACATTTTTCAATTTCTAAAACAGTCCAAGAACAGCCAAATTGTTTATAGATTTCTTATTAGATAAAAATTTAATTTTCAAAGTATCTAATCCCTAGTGGTATTACCTAAAAATTAAAACTAATTTTCAAATTATTTAAATTTTTCTCGACGCTAAAAAATTCGGAAACATGAAAAAGCTGAACTTTAGAAAAATATTTTGAAATTGATGAGAAAAATCCGAAAAATGAGAAATACGATTGTCGACGGTCACTTAGACACCAAAAAAAACTAAATTGGATGGAATAGCAAGAACCAAAGTATGAAACAATAATTATCATTGTGCCGATTACGGACCAATCCAGAAACTAAGAATGTTGCAAACAAATGCAAAAATTGCAAGAAATGACAAAAAATTGCAATTTTAGCAGCCGATTTACGGTAAATCTACGGTAATCGTTGCGAGACCATCAAAATTCAACGGCTCTTGGCCGTATTTTCCGCAGTTATGGACGCACATCGGTTAAATGTGTCCCGGGTCTCGCAGAGATTTCCGTATCCCATAAATCTGCTGCAAAAATTGCAATTTTTTGCAGCATTTTTAGTTTTTGGATAGGTCCATTAGATCTTTCAGACGTTTGAGAAGTTAGAAAATACATTTTTCAATTTCAAAAACAGCCAAATCGCTTATTATTAGATGAACATTTAATGTTCAAAATCTCTAACCTTTTACTGTGTTTTTACCAAAAATTAAAACTAATTTTCAAATTATTTAAATTTTTCTCGATGCTAAAAAATTCGAAAACACGAAAAAGCTGAACTTTAGAAAAATCCGAAAAAAAATGAGAAATACGATTGTCGACGGTAGTTTAGAGACCAAAAATAAGCTAAATTGGATAGAATTGGAAAAAAATTATTATTGTGCAGATTAGGTACTAAAACATCCCGTAATTTGTAAATCCACATACCAGGTGTGTCAATTTAAAGAAACAAATGCATTTAAAAAGAAGAAAAGGTGTCCATGTTTTAATGCGATCCGTAAAAACGACTACTTAATGAAATAAATAATAATCAATGAAATCTAAACCATCCAATCTCCTAAAAACGGATTACAGGACTTCAACACAACTTATACTATTACTATTACTATTCTTTGTTTCTTCTTCCAATTCATATCATCGAAAAGAGATGGGGAGGGATTCCGCCCTTTTTCCACCATTAATTTTCGCTCTTCACTGCTGGAGGCATTTTCGTCTCCTTACATCTTATTCCAATCTTTTTTCCCCTTTCCTTCTTCCGAAACAACAAGGTCAGTTGACAATACTTCCACCAATAATGGTGTGTTCCTAGGCCTTTCTTCTTCTTCTTCTCCTCCTTTTTTCATCTCTGACACCAATCAAATCTATACTTGACGATTTGATTAATTATTGGGTTTTGTTATTGTTGGTTTATGCCGACTTCGTTTTTTTTTGTTGATTCGGAAGAAGATCGGAACTACGGTGGGGGGAACAAACTTGTTATTAAAAATTGTTATTCTTGAGATATCAAAACTTGAGAAAGTGAGGATAAATTCTTTGGTTTCAAAAATTTTAATAGAAATATTAATTACTAATAAATGTGTATGATTATTTTAATTAATTATAACCTAATAATTATATAATCATGAATATATATTGTCAACTCAATTATTCTTGATAATTCCGTTCGGAAAGCTGCTTAACCTCACAGCCGCTCCGCGCGCACGCGACGCGGCTGCCGGCACTCACACACACTGAAATATCGGCGAAAATGAATTTTTCAAATTTTCCAGTGTGTGTGAGTGTCGGCAGCCGCGTCGCGTGCGTGCAGAGCGGCTGTGAGGTTGAGCAGCCTTCCGAACGCAATGATCAAGAATAATTGTGTTGACAATAGATAAAGAATCAAACTCTCACCTCGACATGACGTATCCTTTATCAATTGATCTACACCCATATCTTCCCAATCTCCATCCGGTAATTCGCGCATTTGTAGCTGGAAACATGCCAAATATTTAAATACATGTTTTTAAAATCCTACCTGATATCCTCTAACCATTCCATCACCTATTCGATGTAGCGGCGCACTCCAAACCACCGTAACCTCTCCAATTGCAGCGTCAACGATGTCCGGAACACCGGGAGCTGACGGAATTCCGCTGTCTGGAAAATATTATTGATTATTGTCAATTCAATTATTCTTGATCATTGCGTTCGGAAGGCTGCTCAACCTTACAGCCGCTCGCGGTGACCTCCCACTCAACACACTGAAATATTAGCGGGAAAATTAATTTTTCAAATTTTCCAGTGTGTTGAGTGTCGGCAGCCGCGTCGCGTGCGTGCGGAGCGGCTGTGAGGTTGAGCAGCCTTCCGAACGCAATGATCAAGAATAATTGAGTTGACAATACAATATTGCTCGCGTTTTTCACAATTCTTTCTTTAAATAATGAAATTCCAATCACTGGCTGCTATTTAAAAAAATTTTGAAACCAAATTTTTTTTAAAATCAAATTTTCAGCTGAATTTTAAAAAATAGATATTTTATCTTTCAAAGTTAAATCCTACCTTCATGACTGCCTGCAAATCTTGATCCTAGTGGCGGTGCGGGCGGCGGTGCGGCTCGATCTTCAGAATCTTCACCATTTAGCCTGAAAATTCATTGTTTTTCAAAAAATTCACTTTCAATTAGTTTTTTCGCTTATTCCTAGACTATTCTCACTAAATTTTGTTTCCTGAAAATTTAAGGGACCTAAACTTTAAGAAAAAAGCAAAATTTGTTTCAATTTTTAAACTGAAGACTTACCTCGCAGCCATCATATCCAAATTTCCATCCATTTCAATCGGCGACGGTGTCGGCAATCCACTTGAATCAAAATCAATATTCGAATATGGCGACGTGACAGGAACTTGTCGAACCGATCGAGTCGTCGTCACTTTTGTCACTCGTGTAACCTGCAAGGAATCAACTTGAACATTTTATGAACAAAACAAAGTACATCAAAAAAAACCATGTAGAAAATAAACAAATATTTGGATGATGAACCATATTTGTTTCTACTTGTCGTCGTCTCCCACTTTTCTTTTTTTTTTGTTGGACAATTGATAAGATTCTTATGCGCAGGTCAAATCAAATGAAAATCACATAAAAAAACAGCAAAACATCATGGGGGGGAAGAGATGGTTGGGTGAAATAGATGACAAAATGGATTAAATGATTATCAATTTATTATCATTTTTATTCGTTTTCGATATATAATTTTTTATGGTTTTTTTTCGAAAAAAAATGGATACATGTGGCATGTTCTAACGACAAAACTGTTCGTGAGAAAATTCAGCATATTCGGTCTTTGTAAATGCCGAAAAATTTAAAATATATCGGCATAAAACTCGAAATCATTCAAAACTATAAAAATTCTCGAATATCCCCCGCTTTTTTTGAAAATACAAATTCTCGAGAGCTCCCGCCCATATTTTAAAACTAAAAATATGAAATAAAAGTACCTTTTGCATTTGATGCACACCATCATTATTGACTATTTCATATTCCTCTTCTGGTGGATTATCATAATGTGATTCGTACGAGTACGAGTATGATGATCCACGCGCACTAGTTGGTCCAGCTAATGACTCCGTCACGTATGATGTTGCCATTCTGGAAAAAATAGTTATTAGAAAGAATATTGTTAAAAAATATAAAATTTCCGGAAAATGAAATTTTTATTTAATAAGTTGAAGACATAAAATTTGTTATTTTGACAAATCCTGCTCAAATTTGTAATTTTCTGTTAAAAATAGTGAAATATAGTAGTAATTTGAAATTTTTAGCTTTTCGAAGGTGACCTTAAATCACGGTATGATAAACTGAACCAAAATTCTCATCACGAACAACGCTTTGTGTGTGTACACCGTTACGACAAATTGCACACACGAAAAAATTCGAATTTTTTTACAAACAGCATTTTAACACCTACAATGCATGAAAAAATGAAGTTTTTGCGTTAAATACATAAAATATGGCTTAATCTAATTTTTTAAAATCCGAATTACAAAATTGCGTCCCTGAATAGCTGAAAATAATGCGTTTTGTGAAACCGTGCCGCACAATTGCACTGTGCCGTGTTTCGACACGGAAAACTGATCATCCACGAGAAGTACACAGATTTATGGATTGAAAAGCGCGGGAATTCAAATTTTTAGTTTTATTTTCAAATTATGGTAAAGTCCGGGCATGCTACAATAAAATACAATTGTCGGGATCCGAACCCCCGGCCTCTCAATTAACACGCAAGAGTACAAGCCACTGCGCCATCGAGCCACTTACTAGGGAAGTCATTTGAAGTTTACCCAAACAATGGGTCGAAATGAGGTTTAAATGAACGGTGAAGATCAGAACTATGAGTTCTGAAAAAATTAGAGTACAATACGAAGGTATGCCTGAGATATGCTCATGTGACGTCACGTATGCGTGTAGGATATGTGGTGTGTGTATGGTGTGCAGACTGAAGTTGACAAGCTTGAATAACTGTAACTCGTGAAAGACTCAACCAAATTTAAAGTTTTATAGCTCATTTTGAAGCCAATGAAAAATTATATGGAACTATAATAAAAATTAATAAAAATGATAAGAAACTTAATAATAATCGTTAAAAAACTGAAAAATCAGACTTAGATGGACGCGAAGTATTATTTCTTTTAAACATTTCTTATGTATTTTTTTCAAAGGAATTCGAAAAATATACTTTCGAAGTAATTCTTAGTCGATAAAAGTGAGTTTTATCGAGGTTTGTAATTTTTCAGTTTTTGAAAGTTTTTTATTAAGTTTCTCAACATTTTTAATAATTTTTATTATAGTTCTATAGAATTTTTCATTGGCTTCAAAATGAGCTATAAAACTTTAAATTTGGTTGAGTAGTTCACGAGTTACAGTTATTCAAGCTTGTCAACTTCAGTCTGCACACCTTACACACACCACATATCCTACACGCATACGTGACGTCACATGAGCATATCTCAGGCATACCTTCGTATTGTACTCTAATTTTTTCAGAACTCATAGTTCTGATCTTCACCGTTCATTTAAACCTCATTTCGAACGATTGTTTGGGTAAACTTCAAATGACTTCCCTAGTTAGAGGAAGGCAGTGATATGGTGCTTATGTGTGTGCCCAAGATAGAAAAACACGCTTCGGTGTGGTGTTCCAAAAAATAGAGCAAACGCGCCCCACCGCACGATGGTGATCAGTTTTCCGTGTCGAAACACGGCACAGTCACAATTGCAAAAATCCTGCTCAAGTTTTAAATATTCCGTTAAAAATAGTGAAATATAGTAGTAATTTCAAATTTTTAGCTTTTTCTGAACTTTTTCCGTTGTTTTTCTTGCACAAAACATCAGAACAAATTAAGAAGTTCTAAATACCATTAATAGGATTTTATTGTCCATTCATTTTTGTATTTTTTGAAACGGTAAAAATTTCAGGAAAAAAAATCAGAACAAATATTAAAAATTACTTTAGTGATTTCTGTTTTGATGGTAAGCTCTTGACTTTTTCTATTTTTTTGAAGGAGCAGGTCTCATACAACTTTTTTTTGTAAAATCAAAAAAAAACTACTCACTCTGGATCAACGACCTGATTCTCAACAAGCCACTCCGGCGGTACCGACTCTTTGGGAACAGTGCTGAAAAAATAAACAATTTCAAAAAAATATGACATTTCTCTCAAATCCAAAATAAAATGCTGATAAGAACCAGAACCACCACTATTTCCCTCTTTATTTAGACATGTGTGAAACAAGAGGGAAAAGGTGCGATAAGACCTCGAAAAAAACCGAACAATTTCTATTTGATCATGGATGCAAATAAAGCGAAAGGGGAGCAGAGTATTCGAAAAAAAAAGAGTTCCCTTAACAAAATTTGATTTTGTGCGAGAAAAAAAAATTTCGAGAGACAAAGAACAGAAAAAGCCGAATTTCTTTCGTGTGCCAATGAACTTTACAACACAAAATAAAACAAAACATACGACAAGGTGATGGTGATGAGATTAAAATGAATCTAGAGTGACACAAATAAATATACTCGTGTTCAGAAATGAAGATGTAAAAGATGAAGAGGGGGGAAATAAATGAGATTTCGAAACAAGTGTGCTAATTTTAAATTAAGCGCCAGGTTTCTTTTTTTATTTTATTAGGTTTAATTATAGGGAAAGTTTTTAGCTTTTTTCAAACGAAATTGAATGTGATGAGATTCGAAAAAACACGAAATACAAGCGAAGAAATAAATTATGATTCAGAAAAGACAACAAAAACAAATTTCCGTAACTAATGAATCATATTTTTGTTTTTTTTTTGTTTTTGCAGCTGAACAAATATTTGTAATCGTTTAAATTATAACTATGCATTTTGTAAATTTTCAAAAACAAACTTTTTAAAAAGCAATTTCGGGGAATCTTGTTTAAAGTAAGTTTTCCCCAAAAACATTAAAATCGAGGGCTGAAAATAAATTCTGATCATTTGGAAGCCCCATGTGGAAAAATCGAAGAGTACGATAATAAAAAATCAAAACCAAAAAAGTTTTGAAATTTCCGATGGAAATATTATCAAAAATCAAATAAAGAGGAATTTCCGAAATGTCACAACGTTTTGTAATAAAGGTGAGTCATTGGAAAAGATAGGCGGGATTTTGAAATAAAATAATCTGCAGAATTTATTTATTTATTTAATTTTTAAAGGAGGGCATTACAAATGACGATAAATCACCGAAAAATGACATATAATGTTATAAATGGGGTTTAAAATTTTTTAAAAATTCAAGGCGAAAAAAAAACGGAAAGAACGAGCTACCTGGAAAAAATTTCCACCGTGGAAAAGTATTGGTTTCTAGTCCGTGATATTTTGGGTTCCTAGGCCAACTATTAAATTTGTGAATTTTTGCGTTTAAAATGTAAATTGCAAAAGTGTCGACTTTTCATTTTAAATGAAAAAAAAATCTAAAATTACTAAAATGCACAAATTTAATACGTGGCCTAGAAATACAAACTATCGCGGACTAGAAAAAACTCTTCCGCGATGGAAGCGTTTTTGCAGATAGCTCATTTTTTTCCGTTTTTCTTCTATACACGGCATGTTTTTTACTACCTCCTCAATAGAAAAAAAATATACGAGTTGAAAGTTCGAGATCAAAAAATTTTGAAGCCTAAAAATTGAAATTTATAACTGGAAAAATTTCAAAAATTTTTAATTAGCTTCTGAGGGCTTTTTTCAAAATTCTGCCGAATACAAACTTTACCCTTGCTGATTTTGCACCTCACAAAAAAATTTTAACGTCCTAACTTTATTGGTGTTCTCGTGATCTTTGAATGAAATTTAGTACTGAAAAAACTCGATTTTGAGACTTTTTTGTAAATAACTTTCCTAAAAGTCAAAAAATCGAAAAAGTGCCGAATACAATTTGAAGAGAAGACAATTTAGATTGTTTTGAAACAAAAATTAGCTGGGAACACGCAGGCTGTGATGCGTGATCTTCAAAGAAATATATTTTTTTGTTCAATCTATGCTTGAAACCATTGGAAATACCTGCTTTTACTTTTAAAGTTGCACGAGATAGGTGTGAGAACCCATTCAAAACATGTATTTCAAGAATTACCCTAGGGTAACCCAGAAAACTGGAAATCCACAAGTGTGTCAGTCAAAAATTGTGTTGGCGTGATTAGATCGCAGCGGCGGGAAAAAATTAACTCGTATATCCCGCGCGTAGTGAAAAACATGCCGTGCTATAAACTTTCAAAAAAAAAGTTTCAAATCATTTGTAGCATAAATAAGTCATTTTTAACGTCATTTATATTATCTGTAATGTCCTCCTTAATTTTCAGAAAAATGGATGTTTTAGGATTTAAAAATTCGGGTGCAAGGTCATTTATAAGTGAAAATAAATTTAGACGTTTAAAATTAAAAATTTTAAAAATATGAAAGGCCTAGAATTTCAGACACGGTGTTCAACGCTTATTTTTCATTAAATTTAAAAAAAATTATTTCATAAATTACTTTTGAATCTTTTCAATTTTTCAAAAAAAATGTCCTGTTTCAGGAAAATTGAAAGGAGGTTTTTAAACTCATCCAATGATGATTCTTCGTTCTAAATTTTTAAAAAGTTGTACATTTTATAAAATTGGAAAGAATCTATTTTTTCTCGAAACGCAAATTTCCGAAAGAAACCTAAATATCTCAACGAAACATTCTCAGAATAACAAAAAATCTGACAAACATTAACATGCAAAAAAACGTCTGGTCGATTCGACTGATTTGGCAATGTTTAACCGGAAATACAATAAAAAAAACATCTCAAATACAGAAAAAAGGAGGTAAATGTATATACGGGCGGCATTCATCGGGAAAGAGGAACAGAGGAACGATGGAAAAAATACGAAAAGACCACAAGACAGTGCTTTGGGATGAAAATGAGAAAATGAGGAAGGAAAACGGCCAAAAAGAAAAAACAAAGTGTCGCACCTTTTCCGCCATTATTCATTAGACCACAAAAAAATTGTGAAAACTAAGCCAAAAGGAAGACACCTCACACACACACATATACAAGTTATGTATTGGCATTCTGCCAATTGTGCACCACTCACACACGTATATTGGTTTATTTGTTTGGAAAGAAGGGAAGGTCGTCGTCGTCGTCTCCATCGGTGGGATGAATCACCGCCAATCGGTAAAAGAAAAAAGGAGCACAAGACATTTGTACACTCATACACACGCACACTTAAAGGTATACACTATTTCTTTTCAAAATGCCATCGATTTATTGTTTTTTTGTGGTTTTATTGTTGTTTATTTTGTGATGTGGAGGGTCTAATAAGTGGGCATTGTAAATAGAATATTTTAATCAGATATGAAATTAGTGAATAAGGAATTTTCGAGCGTTAAATGCCCTCCAGATTTTAAAAATTATTTTTAAAGGAGGGCTTTACGCAGATTATAAATGAAGTTAAAACGTTTAAAAAATCATATTCATGTTATAAATGGGTTTAAAAAAATTTTTTAATTCGTAGAAGAAAAAAAAACAGAAAAAACGAGCCACCTAAAAAAAAGGGGGACCGCGGAAGAACTTGTGCTTCTAGTCCGCGACAGCTTGGTTTCCTAGGCCAACTATTAAATTTGTGCGTTTTTATTTATTTTTTAAATTTATTTTTGTTTTTTTGCATTTAAAATTAAAAACAGAGCAAAAAGTGATGCAAAAACATTCATCAGCTTGTTTTTCATGCAAAATTATAACTTTGTTTCATTTTAAATGCAAAAAAAACAAAAAAAAATGAAAAAAATTAATAAATTTAACAGGTAGCCTAGGAAACGAAACGTTCGCGGACTAGAAACACAAGTTCTTCCGCGGTCCCCCTTTTTTTTAGGTGGCTCGTTTTTTCTGAAATTTTAACTGTAATTAATGTATTCCGGTGATATATTCTAAAATGAATAAGTTCAAAAAAAAGTTTCCGAATCAAATAAATCAACATGTCCCCCCCCCCCCCACCCCACTTCTTGAAAAACGATAGGATGCCCCAAAACTTTAATTACTTTCTAATTCGAAATCCGATCCGAAATTCAATTATAGTGGGGGGGAGGAAAAATGAAACTTTTGACCTTTTCCGTTCTGCCGGCCGTTACGCTACACTTGTCAGGGAATTAATAACAATAACAAATAGACGAAATTGAGATGAACAAATAAAATATGTTAAGCTGGGTTTTTATACTTTATGGTCCGGTTACAGCAATGATTTTCAATGAATTTAATTTTTACTATGAAAATCTACCTGACTAGTGTATTAATCTGCTCCGATGTGTACACCTCCTTCTTCCTCGTTGTTCTCCGACTCGTTCCAGATTCTGAAGCCCATTCTGAACCGTCCGCTTCTGTGCCTTCTTCTGGAATGGGCTCCATCGGCTCTTGCATCCAACCGGATATCATCGTGCTAAAAAAATGTGTTTTATAGAAAAAATGTGTTTTTTATTTTTTTACGAAAAAAAAACTCACAGCCCAATTTTTTCATGAGTTGATAACGGTTTAAAAAATGGAAATGGTTGGGGAAACCCTGAAAACGTCAATCTTTTTTTTTGAAATAAAACAAAAGTTGAAAATAAGTATGTGAAGACGAAAAGCGGGAAAAAAAAATAGTTGATTGATGGTTGGGATTTTTTTATGAGGCCAGAACTCCCAAAAGTGGAGGAAAAATGAACTTTTGATGGCGATTTTCGATTTTTCAAAAAAATTGTTTGGCGGCCTAGAGAAGCACATACCCAAGTTCTAGTCCCTCTTGGAAAACTAGGCCACACAATTTGGAGGGAGCTCAAATTTTCTGTTGGTCATTTTCAAAGTTCAACGTTTTCCGCTGTACAAACTCGAAAAATCTCGCAACAGCCGCGATATATCGAATAAAAAAAACGTTCACAGGGTAGCAAAAAACCAATTGGCACTAAATACCCCCAGGCGAGCGGAAAAATGCAAAAAAATTTTGCGAAAAACCACCCAAAGCGCAAAAAATGAAAATGAAATAATGTGTTGTGTAAGAGAGTGAAGGGACATCGAGCCGCCAGCTATTTTCCGTATGATAAATGGTATTTTCTGTGATCGATTAGAGATCAAGAGATTATGAAGAGACGCAGGAGAATTCGAGAAAAAAAAATAATAGATCTGGATATTTACGGAAACGGAAGAAATATGAATAAGTGTAGAAACAAAAACGAGGGGGAAAAAAGTTCTGCGGAAAGTGTCGGAAGAGACGAAAATGTAGAATGACAGCTGACAAGTTGAATAAAAATGTTGGGCAACAAAGTTGAGTTGAAACAAGTGCACAGCAAAAAATATGAAAATAAAAAGAACCATTTTTGACAAAAATAAAAGAACGAAAGGTGTTGAATGAATACAAAAGACGAAACAAAACAAAAATGGAGGGAATGTTGTGTTGCGTTTTGCGTATAAATGATGGGAAAATGGGTATAGAAAACATCGCAATATGGATTTTTGAATGGTGGACATTTCTGTTCAAAAAAGGGTACGGTAATGTTTCGAATTTTTATTTTACTCTGGTTTTTTGTGAATCAACTGAAATCTTCTAGCTATTAACATATGGCTTTTAACATATGGCAACAGAAAAATTTTTCAAGAATTTTTGAATTCACCTTCGGAAAGCTAAAAATTTTAAATTACTATTGTCCACTCAATTATTCTTGATCATTGCGTTCGGAAGGCTGCTCAACCTCACAGCCGCTCCGCACGCACGTGACGCGGCTGCCGACACTCACACACACTGGAAAATTTGAAAAATGCATTTTCCCGCCGATATTTCAGTGTGTGAGTGTCGGCAGCCGCGTCGCGTTCGTGCGGAGCGGATGTGAGGTTGAGCAGCCTTCCGAATGCAATGATCAAGAATAATTGAGTTGACAATACTATATTTCAATATTTTTACCAGAAAATTGAGCCGAACTTGACAAAATAAAAAATGTGTGGGCTAAAATGAACCGATTATAACTAAGAAAATTCAGTACGACATTAAAAATTGAACGCAGAAAAGCGGGCTTGGCATTTTTGCAATTGCGCGGCACGGTTTCACAAAACGCGTTATATTCAGCTACTCAGGGACGCAATTTTATAATTCATAGTGACAAAAAAAATTAGATTAAGCCATTCTTTATATATTTAACGCAAAAAATTCATTTTTTCAATGCGTTGTAGGCGTTAAAATGCGATTTGTAAAAAATCTGAATTTTTGCGTGTGTGCAATTTGTCGTAACGGTGTACACACACAAAGCGTGGTTCGTGATGACAATTTCGGTTCACTTTAGCCCACCGTGAATATGTCTATGAGCACAAATTGGCTTCAACAATAATGCAATAGAAATATAAAGTTCAAAAATAAAAAATAAAGTGAAAACGATTTTTTAGATCTTTGCTCAAATTTTTGGAAATTTAAAAATTTTCAATGTGCTTAGAAATTTTTAAAAAATAGTTCTAATAATTTTAATTTTAATTTTTCGTGCCCTAGTATTTTTTTTTTGAAATTAGACATAACTAGAAATATTTTGAAAAGAAAATGAATATTAACTCATTTATTAAGTACTTGTTTCTTGAAACCAATTCTTAGAAATGAATTTTCTGAGTAATTATGAAAATGTTGCTTAAAGACAGTGTGCCATTACTTTTATTCTTAATTAATTTGTTCTCTAAACAATCTGTTTTTACAAATTCAAAGATTTATATCGAAAGTTTGGAATTTTTTAAATTTTGCGCGGACTGCACGAAAATTGGCCCCAAGCTTAAATATTTGAAAATGTTTGGAATTCAACTAAAAATATCGAATTTCGAGAATATTAAATAAAACTTTTGAAAATTTTACTCCGAACATTTCGAAAATATTGCTTCGAAAATATAGAGTAATTTAAATATAATGATACATTTAGAATGTTCATGTTGATATCAAAAGTGAACAGATTTTTCAATTCCAGAAAAGTATTTAAAAAAGTCATGAAACTCAAAATAATTTTATTCACGAAAAAGAAGGTGTGAAAAAGCAGAGTAGTCTCGAAAACTAAACCGGAGAAAAAGGTGTAAGAGGGAAAAAACCAATTCAATCAACATGATTCGTTAAATGCAGGTGGAATTACACATATGCACATCGTACGTATCCGTCGTCTAAACGACGACACGGTTCAATAAACCATTTTTATATCATTTTTTTCTTCTTGCGGAAATTGCAAAAATATATGTTTTTAATAAGAAAAAAAGGCGATGAATGTTCGTCTTCGGAATGTAAATATATGTACAAAAAACGAAAAGAAAAGATGGGAACATTGTGAGGAAATTGAATAGAGTTGGAGACGTCTTCTCGAAAGAAGTGCCCCCTCGAAAAAAATTGAAACTAAAGTTTTATGCTTTTTTTCGTCTCATAAAAAAAATTTTGGAGGAGGTAAAACATAAAATATTTCATTTTTCCGGGGTGACTCCTATTTTTGGAAGGAAATGTATAGAAGTGGAATGGAAAAACCTAGGTGTCGAATGACTATATGGGACTTTGGATGAAATTTGAGAGCGGATAAGATTTTTAAAATGGTTTTACGTTTTCAGGGAAAAAGTTTTAAATATACTAAATAATAATTTTTGTGAAAAAAGTTTGAAGAAAATGTTCTAGAATTAAAATTTTGGAAAAATACAATTGTAATTAACGGGAAAATACATCGAAATTAAGAACTAAAACATGGAAAGTTTTAAATTTTAAAGAAAATGCTTAAATTTTCAGAAAATTTTTTTTTCTTTAAAATAAAAAAAAACTAAAAAAAAATTTCAAAAAAGGGCCTTGAGATTTGGATAATTCGATCAAACAGATGGAATTTATAGATAGCTTCTACAACCAAATAGAAAATAATAATAAATTATTGTATTATGTTTTTTGCGCAAAAAAAAAACAATTTTTTGTAAAAAGTCGGAAAAAAGCGAAAAATTCAAATATTTGTGTTCCCCTACCGCGGGAATAACTGACACCATGTCTTTAAATCTAGAAAAAGGATGAATAAGTGAATTTCAAAAGTGGTAGATTTTAAACAATTTAAGGACTGTTAGCAGCGAAACCTCGGGTCTAGAAAGTAGTAGACTGCTAGAATATCAAAGCGAGTTTGATTTATCAACCGGTTCAGAACCCGATGAAAAATCGAAAAACGAATTAAAAAGGGTTTTTAAAAAATAAATTTTAAGAGACTAGATTCTTTTTAGAAAAGCGTTGAGAGCATTTGATCAGTGTTCTGGCTTTCAAGTATGGGATCGTATAATTTCTGGATATTCTTTCAGGGAGTGTTTTGACTCTCTCAAAAAACTTTCCTGGTATTTTAATAGCTCGTTAACAGATTCCTTTTTAAATTAGAATTTGGTAGATAATATTAAACTGAGACGGTGTAAGAACCTTTCGAAAATTGAGAACATTTACCTGAACGAATTATGTTTTTTCGAGCTTTTGGTGCGTGATTTTTAATGCTCGAGCAAGTTAATATTTAAATCATTAGGAGTTTTAAGAAAATGTCATGCAAATATTATTTGTAAAATAAAAAAATAATAAAAGCTTCGAGTGATCAATATTATTAAGGGTTGCGACACGGCAAATTAAATTGTTTTAACCAAACATCAGAAAAAAATTCAAGTGGAATTTGTGTTGCGATAATTAACAACAAGATTAAATATAAATATCACATGTAAAACTGAAGATTTTAGCTATAAATTAATGAGATCGGCATTTAATTTTACCTTAATTTCAATCTCTTGAAAGGTACATCGTCAGCGTACTGCAATAATGTACTGTAACTAAAACCACCGATTTAAAGGTTTTCTTAACTTCTTCCGATTTCCTATCAAATCGACGCTTTTTGACCATATCAACCGTTTTGGTTAAACAAAATAATTCAAAAAAAATTCTTAAGGTACAAAAAAGGTGCCAAAACATCGACAAAATTCAAAAACAATGGACGGAAATTGAGAAAACCTTTAAGTACGGAGGATAAAATTTATTTAGGTACTCCAAAAATTTTTTCTGCGTTTTGGGTACCCATATAAAAGTATTTTTTAATTCAAGAATAAATATGGTGACTCAAAAAGTTTGACATGCACCGAAACAGATTAAAACTAGTCCTTCAAAACGTTCAAAACACAAATTTTCCTCCGAAAAAAATTATTCGAAGACATGAAAAAGGCAACATTTTTCATCTTTTTTTTTTCAAAAAATTTTTTGTTTCTTTTTTTTCGCCCAAATATTTATTATCCTTAAGCTTTTCCCTCTGGTTGTTGATTGTTGCACATGCTCGCTCTTTTGCTTCTACTGCTCAAGTACATGTATACATGTATACAAAAAGCTTCTTCTTCTTCTTCTTCTTCTTCTTTCGTGTGTCACACATTGGCAAATTTTAATTAAACAAACAAAACTAACAATTTTGAGGGCAAGAAGGGAGGGAGGGCAAAATGAGAAAATGAAGAGGGGGGAATTCCTGCACCGCCACCCAAAAATAAATTCGTCAATACTTCCACAGATTTTAGACAATAAGTTGTTACCACTTGACGTTTTCAAGAACAGTCACAAATTTTTGTTATTTCTACAGAGTGAGCGTTTCAAAGTAAAACGATTGAAATGACCGTTTGTTGGCCAGATGCCAAAAATGTTTCAAAAAAAATGGGGGGGGGGGGTGTTGTTGCGTTTTCGAATATAAATGGTGGGAAAATGTGAGAATGTTATTGATAGAATAACAAAAGAAAAAATATATATGAATAAATGAATATCGGGATTGTTGTCGTTTAAAAAAGAGGTACAGGCTTGAATTTTTTGGTTAAAGACATTATGTCACTTATTCTTAAAGACGGTGTGTCAGTTAATCCAGATGTGCACTTATATACACTCTGGCGGGAAACGCAAATTTTTGAATATTTCGTTTTTGCATAAAACAATAATTTATTATTATTATTTTATTTTCTTTATGTTTTTCATCATGTTTTTACAGTTTAAAGGCAGTGCTTCAGCTAACACTGCCTAAATTCTACGCAAAAAATAAAAATAATAATAGCTGATCCACTGTCTTTAAACGTAAAAAACGGGGGAAACACAAATTATTTTTTTTCCCGCGCGATCACGTGATGAGTTCATTGAAGCGCACATTCAATTTAAAAGCTTATCATTTTAGCAAAATTTTTAACTGACGCCATGCCTTTAATAGCCATATTTTAACGCCAATAAACTTTGGTTAAACTTCTTGAAGTTATTTCACGGTTTCAAACGAAAATTATAAGTTGACAATCTATTCACCCTTCAATCAGTCAGAGCATTTTTTTCACAACAAAAGTGGTTGAAAATCTTAGGATCCGCAAAAAAAGTCAATGTTTTTATTATAATAATCGAATTTTTTTAAAAACTGGTATAATTTCTATTTTAAAGACAGTATGACAGTTGATATAGGGGGGGGACAATTTTTCTGAATTCCGAAATTCTTGAAAATTCCGAATTTAGATTTTAAAAAATTCAGCGGATTTCTGACAATATTTCAATTTTCAAGACTTTGACTTCACTACTGATATCGGTCTCGAACTAAAAAAAAATTTGGATATAAAAATTTTTTTAATTTGGGTTTAAAAATAGTGAAACTCTGTCTTTAAATTCAAAAAAAAATTGGAAGGTGAAAATCAAAACAAATAGTCAATAAAAGGAATCGGGATTGCAAGATGTAGTGTAATTCGAGTAAATCCCGAGCAAACTTCACAAATAATACATTCCTTCAACCTAAAAATCGCCTAAAAACCGCAATCATCGGCCCGTTCAACAAAAATCAAAACACCGATTGTTATTCTTTCGGCGGATTTAATTTTCTCCTTTTTCCTATTCACTACCCTGAAAAACTGATTCAAAAGTGTTCATTTTCTCGTCAAATACGCCACTCGCTTCTACACATATAAATAAATTCACGAAAAGAAACAAGGTCAAGTAACTAACTACATATTACGACCGCCGGCAATATACTTAGTTCTTTTTTCCTTCCCCCTCCTCCTCCTCCTTTTTACGTGGAAAAAATAAATAAATCGAACCAATTTTCAAGTGTTCGTTCGCTCCGTCCTTTTCCGGTGTATGTCTAAAAAGCTGTCAGAATAGATTATGTACTGCCGTCTGTCTGTTCCCTCTCTTTGAATATTTCACATTCACACCCGAAAATACACACATATTCACATCTGGCTAATCTGTCATTATTAGCCAAAATGTTCGAATTTTGGACATGGAAGGGGAGAATTTGAAAATCAATTTTATGGTGTTTTAATGGAAAAGAGTTGAATGTTGCCATTTTGATAATGGATTCTGAAGGCATTTCGGATTTTAACCAGATGTTGAAAATTTGGAACATAATGGCTTTAGAAACATTTTTGCTTAAAAGAGGGGGGGGGGGTGGGGGCTCCGGAGAGCTCAGAAATTGATTTCAAATCAATAATACTATGAGTATTTACCAATTGATAGCAAATTAAAATTTTAAGTCGAAAAAATAAGAAAAACTGATAAAAAATCAAAAATTCAAAAAAAATCGATTATGGCCGAAGAAATGCAATCTGGGTTTCTAGGCCATCTTAGCGTTATTTTTCCTAATCTGGATTTTTCTAATAAAATTTTTCAAAAAATACAATTTAGGTTTCTGGGATGCTATTTTTCCTTATACGGCCTAGAAACCCAGATTGAATTTCTTCGGGCATATTCGATTTTTTCATCGGTTTTTCTTTTTTTTCGCCTTACAGCTTCAATTTGCTATCAATTGTTATCAATTGCTATCAATATTTACATTCATTTGAAACCTATTTTGACCAGTTACAGAAAAAAACACAGTTTTATGAAAATGCAATTTGATTGAATTGCAATTTCTTTAAATTTTATTAGAGCGCACTTGCTCTGAGCTCTGGGGGGGGGGGGTCCGGAGAGCTCTTACATTGCAATACATTTATGAAAAAAAAGGAAAATTCAAGAAAAGTTCTACGTGACCTAGTTATTTGCTTGTTTGGATTTCTAGGCCATTGGTCTCGGAATTTGGAGTTTAGGCCAAGTGTTCGAAGGGCCGTGTGTTCCTTTTTTTGTCGAAGTAATATATGATTTATATTTTATTTTTTGTGTTGCTCCAGGCTAAATGTTTCCAACGGGGTACGTGGCCTAACTTTTTCAACGTACGAACACTTGGCTTACCCTCGAAATTTGGAATATTTTTGTGAATTCTTGCCATGAAGATCACATTTTAAAAAAACGTTGTTCAATTTCTTGGCCTCAATTTCCGGTATCAGTTATCAAAAACTTTAATGTTTTAAGCCACAAAAATTTTAATCAAAAACGACAAAAACAACTCCGAAAAATCGAGTTTTGCAAAAAAATACTTTCGGTTTTCTAGGCCATTTTCTTTAAATCTAATAATTATCAAGGTATTTCTTCTTGTTTTTTCAAAATAGTTTTCGTAGTTTTTCAAAATATATTATTATTTCAAAAATAATATTAAAATGTAACATAAAATGAAAATTTACATCAACAAATCTTATAACAAAAGTTTCAAAGATCATCACAAAAGAAAGAATGCAAAAGTGTTGCTCGTTTTTTTTTTCTTCGAAAAAATAACAAAAAGAAGAGTGTTCCTCTTGTTCTTTTTTCGAACAACCATGTTCTGGTTGTCTGCTCGTTTCTTTTTAAGTATTTTTTTATACAAGCTCTCGAAAACTTTGATATTTTGGAGAAACTCGAACATTATTCGGCTGAGAAATATTGGTGTGGCAGGTGGTTTCACTTTTGTTCTGATAAACAATTTCTGTCATTGTATTTTATGCAGGTGGTTTTCAAAGCAATTTTTTTTTGTCTTTTCTTAAAAGATTCAATACTCCTTTTTTTATTTTTTAAGGTTCAAATTCTAGACCGAATCGTTTTTGCGTACCGAAATTCGTCAAAATTTAAGAACATCATCACAAACTGCAAAATCGATTTAATATGAAAACAGGAGTAGCTAAGAAACACTTTAAATTGAAATATTCTGGCTAAACGCAAATGAACAAAGAAAAAATAAGTGGTACTTTGTCTTTAACTACAGAATGTCTAATCATGTTTTTTGCCCTTTTCAAATCAATTTATCAATTTTTAAAATTATTCGTTTAAATTTGAATTTGAAGTAAATACCTTAAATAAAACCAATATTTAGTGAATCATACAAAGAAAGAATATTTTTAAAAAATTGATAAATTGATTTGAAAGAGGCAAAAAACATGTTATTTTTACTGCGTTCATTTATTGTTTATCCAGGGTATTTCAATTTAACACGCATTATCTGAGAGTCTCGAACAACTAGCGGAGGCGATGTCACAATAAAAAAATTTTTGCTCCCGATTTTGGTAATATTTCATATATAAGTTGCATATGGGCCCTGAATCAATTTCGAGAATTTTTGAAAGGCTCCGCCCACTTTTGCAAGTGCGGCACAGAGGAAAAATCAAATTGCTAACTTTTTTCTCCGTAGATAAAAATCAAAACTTTAAAAAGATTATGGAAGAGCATTTGTCACTGATCATTTTTACTTCAGACATCAAAGTCCTAACTCGTGGGCTTCATGGTGAAAACTTCGATTTTTTCTTGAAAAAATAGGTTTTTTCGACTTTTGGTCATGTCACAATAACTATGTGAAGGCTAGTTTTAGCATTTTTGAAATCTACGTTACAAAATACGTATTGTGGGTAATGTGTCGGTACTGATCGTTATATGCAAAATGTTTTAGGCTCCCAAACATGAACCCAATTCAACCCAGACGGAAAATAGGTATTACCATATCGAGAGTAAACTTTGTAATTTCAGCAGTAGCAACATAAATAATGTTAGATAATCGTTTAAATTTATAAAATTGATAGTAAATTGTTTCCTCGATGCTGAATTTCTCAGGAAAAATCGAAAAAACAGTGATTTTTGAAAATTTTTGGCAATTTGGCAAATATCGTTAGGTTTCTATAAAATTTCGCCCTTAATCTTGCTGAAACTTTAAAAACAACTCAATTCATAATAGATCTTTAATTCGCGATGTAAACTAGATGTATAAGCTGCCATCAAATATCTCAAAATCAAACATAAAAAATGCCAAAATTTAACACTTTACAGGGTTTTTTCACTAGGAGTGTTCTGCAGAATTTCGAAGGATTATTCATTGGAACCTATTTTATATTAATAGCTGTATTTGTATTATTAAGCTGTAAAAATTTTCCGACCGAACAGTACCGCAATACTGAGATATGCCCGCTCGAACTGTGACATCTCAAAATCGTAAACTAGAAAAAAAAGTCAAAGTTTGACTCTTCATAACTTTCGCATTAGTAGACTATTTTGCTTGTTCTATAGCTTATTCGACAAGAAAAATGTTTTTATTTAATATAATATAAACAGAATTGTAAAAATTTCACTAAAAGTTATATAAAATTGGATTTAGATGTAAAAACACCGTTTACAAATAATTTTGCAAACGTGATTATATGATTTTTAGTTACTACGATCTCAAAAACCTATGGATATCCTAAAAATTATACTGGAGCTGCCTGAGATATGAAAGAAAAAGAGCAAAATATCACGCTAACGCGGTCTTTCAAACTTATTCGGAGCAATGTGCTCTGCAACAGTTTCCCACATAGATGTAACAGTTGTTTTGTTCTTAAATAATTTAATTAAAATGCATTATCAAAATATGCTTTAATAATATTCTATACATGATGTTTAAATAGAGTTTCAACGGTCTCAAGATCATAGCTCTGAATTAGTTTGAAAAACCGACGTTAGCATGATATTTTGCTCTGTTTCTTTTGTATCTTAGGCGGTATCAATAAAATTTTAGTCATATTCATAGGTTTTTGAGCTCGCGTTATCTAAAAATCATATAATCACGTTTGCAAAATTATTTGTAAACGGTGTTTTTACATCTACATCCAATTTTATATAACTTTTAGTGAACTTTTTACAATTCTGTTTATATTATATTAAATAAAAACATTTTTCTTGTCGAATAAGCTATAGAACAAGCAAAATAGTCTACTAATGCGAAAGTTATGAAGAGTCAAACTTTGACTTTTTTTTCTAGTTTACGATTTTGAGATGTCACAGTTCGAGCGGGCATATCTCAGTATTGCGGTACTGTTCGGTCGGAAAATTTTTACAGCTTAATAATACAAATACAGCTATTAATATAAAATAGGTTCCAATGAATAATCCTTCGAAATTCTGCAGAACACTCCTAGTGAAAAAACCCTGTAAAGTGTTAAATTTTGGCATTTTTTATGTTTGATTTTGAGATATTTGATGGCAGCTTATACATCTAGTTTACATCGCGAATTAAAGATCTATTATGAATTGAGTTGTTTTTAAAGTTTCAGCAAGATTAAGGGCGAAATTTTATAGAAACCTAACGATATTTGCCAAATTGCCAAAAATTTTCAAAAATCACTGTTTTTTCGATTTTTCCTGAGAAATTCAGCATCGAGGAAACAATTTACTATCAATTTTATAAATTTAAACGATTATCTAACATTATTTATGTTGCTACTGCTGAAATTACAAAGTTTACTCTCGATATGGTAATACCTATTTTCCGTCTGGGTTGAATTGGGTTCATGTTTGGGAGCCTAAAACATTTTGCATATAACGATCAGTACCGACACATTACCCACAATACGTATTTTGTAACGTAGATTTCAAAAATGCTAAAACTAGCCTTCACATAGTTATTGTGACATGACCAAAAGTCGAAAAAACCTATTTTTTCAAGAAAAAATCGAAGTTTTCACCATGAAGCCCACGAGTTAGGACTTTGATGTCTGAAGTAAAAATGATCAGTGACAAATGCTCTTCCATAATCTTTTTAAATTTTTGATTTTTATCCACGGAGAAAAAAGTTAGCAATTTGATTTTTCCTCTGTGCCGCACTTGCAAAAGTGGGCGGAGCCTTTCAAAAATTCTCGAAATTGATTCAGGGCCCATATGCAACTTATATATGAAATATTACCAAAATCGGGAGCAAAAATTTTTTTATTGTGACATCAGTTTTTCGAGAATCTCAGATAATGCGTGTTAAAGTGTTTCTTAACTACTCCTGACTTCGTATCAAATCGACGCTTTTTGAGTATACCAACCTAATTTAACCTTAAAACAAAAAAAAACAATTTTTTTTAAATGCTTCAGGTACAAAAAAAGTGCAAAGTCATCCACAAAAATGAGAAAAAATGGAATAACTTCCCAAAAACGAAAATGAGAAAAAATAAATAGAATTCAAAACCAATAATTATATAAATCTCAGTAACGATGACCGAAAAGGGAAAAATGTTGCGAAAACCCAAAAATACTAAAATATGCAAATTGCAATGACCATCACAGCCCCCCCCCCCCCCCCCCTTCAAGAATAATGGGGGAGGGAGTAAGAAATGTTCCAAAAGCATGCTTTTCATCATCATCATGTTGATGATGGAAAAGTATGTGTTGTGCATGTATGAACAAGGCATAAAATGAAAAAGCCATAACCGCTTCTTCTTCTCCCCTCTCCATCGTTCGACATATAGAGTAAAATGCCGACGGGTCTCTCTCTAGCCTCGAGATCGATAAGTAAAGCACTCAACGGCTGTTAGGAGCTTTTGCATTTTTTTTCGTCAGTCCCCCCAATTTCTTTCTTCTTCGCCGACTGAAAAGTTCCGAAGAAATGTCTTAAGACGGCAAAAAATCGAGAAAGAAGAAGTTGTTTTCAATGTATTCAAGCATGAAAAGAATCTTTATCTTTTTGAGAGAATTCTCTGCAAACGGAATTTTAAGGTGCTTATAAATTTTTCGGCTGCTTTTATGAACCTCAGAAGAAGTTAGGATCTGGGGGTTTGGTACGAATAATCATCATTGAATTGATTTAAAAATTGAGAATTTTTTTTTAAACGGTACTTACTGAAGAAAAAAACCGATTCCAAACGCGCTCTACCGAACAAACTCGGTTGCTTGGCGTATTTTATGCCCAATCGAGATTTTATAAACATTCGAATATTATTTGTATTTCGAATATTAAATTTGAAGAAAAATTCCGAGTAATAATTCCAAAAATTCTGATTTTTACAGCTGATCAAACATTCCGAAAAAAAATCAGTATTCAAAAAATGTTGCAAAACTATTTGAACAACGCACAACTTTATTTATTGATGAAAAAAGGGTTTTTTGAAATTCAGACGTTTTCAAAAAAATATATATACGATGTTTAAGAGTGCACACTCTTTCGCCACATCCTTGAAATTGAGGCAGGATGATTGTGGGCGGAGTCTTAGTGCAATTAGCGCACAGTTTTGCGTTATTTTCCCTATTTTCACCCAAAAACCAGAATTTCTTCTAATTTTCGGTAAAAAACATATTTTTCAAGTTAGGTTTCGCAATTAATATGTAAAATGACGCAAAAAATATGGTGTTGCCATCAAAATTTGAATTAAAAGAAGCTGACCCCATCTAAAATAGGAAAAAACAACATAAATGCCGAAAAAGTCGATTTGCAACCCGGATAAAGTTATAAATTCAAATTAATCATCAAAATAAAATTAATTTTCATGTCATCTTAGCCACAAGCTTCGGAAATGGTCCCTTTTCGAAGAAAATCGGAATAAAAGGTCCAATTACACTGAAAACCCGACAAAATGGCGGAGAAGTGTGCGCCACTTGCTTACAAGACTCCGCCCACTAAAACTCTGCCGCAGTCGCACAGTTCCGAAATACCGTTAATTTAGGGATACTGTAGAAACACACCAAACGCGCTCTACTGACAAATCTCGGTTTTTCGGCGTATTCCGGTGCACGGAAAATTTTTTTTTCATAATTGCGTTTGGAATAGAATTTAATGAATTTTCAATTTTAATTTAGAAAAATCGAATTTTAAAAATTTGCTTTTCTCAGAATTTACTGTTTCTTAAAATTTTTTTTAAATAACCCAGAAAATCTATATAAAAAGAAAAAATTGCACTAAAAATAGACGCCATGTGCTCCATTTCCTACCCCAAATATTCAAAAAGTACCCCTCCACCCACTATCACATAAATCATTAGAAAGTTGACAATTCGACAAATATGGAAAGGACAAAAAGCGACAGGGACAAAAGACGAGTATACTCCCGAGGGTCTACTTGTTGAAATATTTCCTCCACTTCTTCAGCTTTACTTCATGAAGAAAAGGTCTTTCTACTCCTCCCAAAAATTGTTGTGCCCTGGGATTTTTCATTTTGAAAAGACGACGAAAAAAGGAGATAGAGAGAGAGAGTTACATTTCCGCTTTTTTTCATTGAAAAATTACAATTGAATTGAATTGGTTGCATAGATTTGGAGACATACCGAGAGAAAAAAAAAGGAAATTGAAAGAGCATATGGTTAAATAGGGAATAAATACTCTTGGAGCCCGAAGTAGAAAAGATGAAGAAGATCCAAATGGTTGTTAATTAGACAACATATAGAGAGTATTTAGTGTGCTTAATTATGGAGGGATTATTAGAAGAAGCAATGGGGGAAGTGTATAAGGAGGGAGAAATTTGGGACTAAATATTTTTATCCCGCTCTTTCGAGGGGATTCCAAAAATTGTTGAAATACTCATAAATTGTCCCTTTGCACGGAAATCTTTAGTAAAAGGCGAAAGATTTTCACGGTCAAATGCAAAGGAACCAGAGTTGATGAATTGGAGATTCATCGACGGCATACCTTATTCCTAATGCAGACACCTCACAGGTTGCGCCACTTGGTATAGTTTGTGTGCGCTGGGCGTGGCTTACAGGTGACTCGAAACATTTTTTCTCATTAAAGGAGGGCTTTACGGAGATTATGAATGCGTCTGGCAAGAAAATAGGCTTCAGACTCATTCCAAATATGTTTTTAAAATTTTCTAAAACCACCTAAAAGCCGAGAAAACAAGCATCAAAACAATGGCCTAGAAAAAGGGGCCACCTGGCCGAACTTTTTCTTATGAGCTTTTTTCGTGTTTCGTTAATAAATAGTTATGCAGAATGCTTATAGTAGTCTTTTTTAATGTTTTTTCATCTTAATTTATGTTTTGTTTTTCATTTTTTTGGACTTTTCACGCCTGCGGACTAGTTTTCGCCGGTGGCCCATTTTTCTAGGCCATTGTTTTGAGGCGTGTTTTCTCGGCTTCTAGGTGGTTTTAGAAAATTTTAAATTCAGATTTGGAATGAGTCTGAAGCCTATTTTCATCCCAGGCGCATTCATAACCTCCGTAAAACCCTCCTTTAAAGGCAGTCTGTCTCTTTGAGTTATCTAAAAGATCCGCGTTAAATTTCAATAAATCATATGTTTCTATCTAATCTAATACATTCCATTACAAATTTGCAAAAAGTGTTAATCTAATGGACCTATTCAGTTTGAAAAAATCCCGAGAAAATTGAAACCTCGGTATTTCTCGGTATTTGTCTGCCATTTCTACATTGAATTTATCGTTTTTTTTTTGAATTTTTCAAACTGAATAGGCCCATAAGTACCAGTTTGAATTACCGCTGTTGCAAGCAATCCAAATCGATAGAATTTGACAAGTTTTTCAAATTGTGTGGTTGTAAAAATGATTGTATTCGATAAATATAACCTTTAAAAATATTTAGGTACAAAACCAACATTCAGAAACTTCCATAAATCCAAAACACAATTTCAAAAATTTTTTAATTAATTTTTTAAAAATGATAAAAATTCTTAAAAATTGTAAAATTGGTACAGATGACTTACCACATTGATAAACTAATTTTTAAAAAATTTAGAACGAAATTTGAATATTTTTATTTAAATTAGATTTTCTTTAAATTTTCGTCGGAAAAAAACTGAAAATTTTCATGGAATTTTTGGATCTCAGATTTCTTCAAGAATTCAACAAACCAACATATGCTTTTTCTGTTAAAATCAGTTTGTTCGTTGCAAAACATTAGTTTTATTTTATTTTTAAAAATTTGTTTTATTTTTAAAAATTTGAATTGTGTACGCATTATTTTTGGGAACTTTGATAAGTACAATTGATAGCGGATAGGGTTGCACAAACTGACAGACTGCCTTTAAAATCGGTTGAAAATTGTTTTCTTTTTGACTTATTCAAAACATAATTGTACTAAAAAGTGATTTTTAGTTACAGTAATCGATTGATTCATTCAAAAAAAAAGTTTATATAAAATCAGTATCTAAATGCGGAATTATCATGAGCTTCTGCATAACTCTTATATTCGTCCTTTCTCTTTTTAGCCATCAATGATTGTCCTGAAAACAAAATAAAATCATACTTTTCCAAAACTCTCTTTCAACTAACCAATGCATCCATAAACACCGCTGAATAAATAAAGTAAAGTAATCAATGAAGAAGCACCAATCACAATCGAAAGAAAAACTTGACGTTCACTTGGCGAGAAACATGTTGTCGTGTTAGTATCCAACCATGTACATGCTTCAAGTAATGTGCTGGAAATGAAATGTTTTAAAAAGTTGCATCATTTTTTAAATTTCACCTTTGTTTGACATTTTGGTATGAAATCGCTGAAAAAACAATCGCTGTAATTGCTATCAAAACTCCAATAATGTTCGAAAAGTGGTACAAATTTGACTAAAAAATGTTAAACGAATTCTAGAACTATTTTTAAATTATTGAACCTACCAAAAACTTCTCAGCTTTGTAGGAATTGTGATGTGAGAATGAAAGAAAAATTTGAGCCGAAAGAATATAAACTCCAGCGACGAATGAGACAATGTAGGCAACCTGACAAAACAAAAATTATTGACCACGCCCATTTGACACACTAAATATGGTAAGTGGCGTGACCCGTGAGGTGTCTGCACCACAGTTAGAATTGGTCGCGGATTTTTGAGGGAAACACTAACTCTGGTTCCTTTGCATTTGACCGTGAAAATCTTTCGCCTTTTACTAAAGATTTCCGTGCAAAGGGACAATTTATGAGTATTTATTAATTTTTGGAATCCCCTCGAAAGAGCGGGATAAAAAATTCGTACGATGAAAATAAGGTACTTGTCGGTTAGGCCCCTGGACCGGGCCATATTTTGTTCCCAGTATTCCAAAAACTTACATTTTCATTCTGTGATACTGACTTCAGTCCAAGTCCTCTTCCCCAGAGCATCCATGTCGAAATCATGCACAATGCAAGGGCGGGATAACGTGAAAGCAAAAAACAGATTCGTTGATAACCTAACGATGAATTGTTGAAAAGTGCCAAACGATCAACATCTTGATTGGTTTCTGCGACCTGTCTGGCACTGTTCTCCGTCTCTTCTTCTTCTGATGGAACAAGAACCCGCGGAGGTTCTATCCCAATAACTGCGGATGTTGCTGGATATTCCGAAAAGCGGATAAATTCAGCGGAGTTGTCGGCAGAGGTTGGACTGAAAAGCTTGGAGATTTGAAAGCATATGATAACATAAAAAAAACAAACTAACGCTCTATGCCTCCGATCGGTCTGCGTGTCGAAGTACCTTGTGTTCATATCGGTCCGAATACGAAGAGGAGCTGTCGAGTAACCATTTTCAATTGGTCTCCGAGATGGAAATAAGGAGTGAATGTAAAATGGACTGTCGATTTCAGTGAGACGTCGAGATGGAAGATGATCAACAATGTAACTGGGACTGTTTGAAATGTCATTGGTTCTTCCGATAGTTGCAGATCTGGCTGAAAAGGAGGGATGTTGGAGGAGAATAGAGGTGGGCATTAAAAACTAGTTATATTTGTTTGTAAAATTTAGGTTTTTAGAATACATAGTTATTTTATAGGAGGACTTTACAGAGATTTAAAATATATCTGGGGTGAAAATAGAGAAAATACCCATTCCAAATCTATTTTTAGAATTTTCTAAAACCACCTAGAAGCCGAGAAAACTAGCTTTAAAACAATGGCCTAGAAAATGTTTCCACCTGGCCGAACTTTTGTCCTATGAGTTTTTTACGAGTAATATTGATGAAAATTTATGGAACCAACTAAAATGACTTCTTTTTAACATTCGTTTTTGCATTTTTCCGCATTCTTCACGCGATAATGCCTGCGGACTAGTTTTCGCAACCTTTTCTAGGCCATTGTTTTGAAGCGCTTTTTCTCGGCTTCCACGTGGTTTTAAAAAATTCTAAAAACAGATTTGGATTTAGCACGAGTTCAATTTTTATCACAGTTATATTTATTGACGCAGTAACGTCCTCCTTTAAAATCTTTTACAAAATTCAGAAGACCGCATGAAAGAAAAAAAAAGGCATACAAAAAGTTACGGCACTCAGGGAAAGCAATGCACCGGAACATTCCCATTTTGTTCGGGACTGCACCGAAATTTGTCCCGGGACGCGTCCCGGGGCAAAACCCGGATAAAACGGTGCAGTCCCGGACAAAATTTGGACGGTTCGGTGCAAATAAATGTCTCGCCGCCTGCGTCGTGTGGGTGGCAATGGCTGCGACTGGCCTCCTGGAATCGAACCCGCGACGACTTGAACTCCTGCTTGCTTGACGTACGAGATCTTGAACCACTCGACTATACCTGAACTTGGGGGGAAAGGGGGATGGCGCGCTTATATGTGCGCTAGCGCCAGAGTTCCATAGGACTACATATCGGAGAACTTGGATAAGCATAACTATTGTTCTAGGAATCAGATAGGGCTCAAGTTTTGAAAACTTATAGACTGAAAGATGATTGTTAAAATATAGTAGCTTTTTTTTCTTAGAAAACTCTAATTTTCATTTTTTGCAAGGGGACAGTGAATAAGTCTCTATCTTCGATAATTGTGTAAATCTTCAAAACTGAAATTGATATTCACAAATAACATATACAAAAAAATTTCCGTTGCTTTCATTAAGATTTTTGAAGAGAAACTCAGAGCGGGTAGTGCCTGAATCGTTTCTGGTATTTTTAAATGAGTCATAGCTCATTTGAGATGTAATTTTACGCTGATAAAGGAACTGCTTTCAAAAACTGCAAAGTAGCACGTGGCTCCAAGTCTCATTCTCGATAATTAGTTTTCGAGTTCAAAAAATTATTTAAAAAATTTAAGAAATACAAAAAAAATTTAACTGAAGAGCTAACTAGGTAAAAATTTTAGGCAATCACAAATAAACCATTACGTCTTGAAGTGCCAAAATTTCAGCAAATTTGGTTCGTGGAAATTTCTAGATAAAAACATTACATCTGCGTTCGCAAAAAAAGCTCGAATTAAACCAATTTTCAGTTTTGTTTTCGAATTTTGTTGTTCTTGCACTTCGCACTCTTCTTTGTCCGGAATAATTGGAACAAAGTTTGATACATCCCCATATAAAATTGGACTGCACCAGTGCATCGCTTTACCTGATAATTTTGAACCATTTTTGTCCGGGACTGTCCCGAAAAAATTAAGGTGCGGTGCAGTCCAGGACAAATTTTGGTGCAGTCCCAAACAAAATGGGACTGCGCCGGTGCATCGCTTTTCCCGAGAATTTTGAACCATTTTTGTCCGGGACTGTCTCGGAAAAATGAAGGTGCAGTGCAGTCCCGGACAAAATTTGGTGCAGTCCCGTACAAACTGGGACTGCACCGGTGCATCGCTTTTCCTGAGCAGTGTTTTTTTAATTCGTTCGTGACGTAGCTCACTATCAAGACTTACGCAATGTAGGCCTGTCATTGAAACATTTCGTGATTAAAATTTAAAAAAATTCAATGTAATTCATAACTAGAAATTTTTGAAATTTCCAGAAAATATCGATGAAAAAATGCAATAAAATAACGTTATCCAATTCTAAAATTTTTAGAAAACGAATAATATTGATTAAAGATCATATTTCCTTTTTAAAACCCAACAAAAACCCACGACTCAAATAATCATTCTCTCTTAAATGCCCAGACGGGGTCGTTAATGCGACTCTTGGTATTCTGATCTGCGGGACCTCCCGAGTTGTCATTTCCTGAAAGTTTCGACTTGTACAAACAAAAAATCCCAAAAAAAGTAACATTGAAATAATACGCGTATTTGTAAGGCAATTTGCAGTCGAATTGATAACACTATGAGTGAAAAATGTATAGAGTTTTGATAAGCAATCAATTGAAATTGTTTGTAAAAGGCGAATGGAATGCAGTTTATGTGATGACACTAGCAACACCCTGTAGGTGGGACGAAAAGTTGAAATGATTCAAGAGTTGTGTTTTACCACCCGCGTTCTTGAAATTTGCGAAGTTGAACTCTTCATTGGCTTTAGCACATTTTTCGCAGATGATAGCTTTGATGATTGCTTTTTTGAGGCGTTTTCTTGAATTATCGAGTTTATTTTAGGATGATAAAGTGAAAGTTGTTCGAGCAATAGTTGACGATATTCGGCACTTCTTGCGAAACATACATAGGCATTTTGAGAGTATGCAACGACACCGGCGATTATCTAGAATATTTTAACTATGCAGTGTAAAGGAGGAGAGCTTATAAATGTAAATGGGATCAAAATAGAGAAAATTCTCGTCCCAAATCTATTTTTAAAATTTTCTAAATCAGGCCGAGAACAATGGCCTAGAAAACGCTTCCATCTGGCCGAACTTTGTCCTGTAAGTTTTGTGCATTTTATTTTTATGGAAAATGCTTGAATTGGATCCATTTAACTTATTTTTAAAATTTTTCTGAATTCTTCAGGCAATTATGCTCGCGGACTAGTTTTCCCCACGGTTCACAAACTTTGCCATAAGCTTCACTTTTTCACATGAAGTGAAGCTTACTCATAGCTCATTTTGAAATATTCGGTACAAAAATGTGTAATTTTTAGGTTTTTCGTAATATTCTTTAAAGGATGACTTTAGGGTGCTAATAAATGAATGCGTCTGGAATGAAAGTAGACTTCATACTCATTCGAAAACTGTTTTTAAAATTTTCTAAAATCACATAGAAGCCGAGAAAATGAGCTTCAAAACAATGGCCTAGAAAAAGGAGCCACCGGCGAAAACTAGTCCGCAGGTATGAAAAATCCAAAAAATGAAAAAACATAACAAATGACTGATATAAGCATTCCAACTATTTATTAATGAAACACGAAAAAAGCTCATAGGAAAAAGTTCGGCCAGGTGGACACTTTTTCTAGGCCATTGTTTTGAAGCTCATTTTCTCGGCTTCTAGGTGGTTTTAGAAAATTTTAAAAACTGATTTCGAATGAGAATGAAGTCTATTTTCATTTAAGATACATTTATCATCTCCGTAAAGCCCTTATTTAAATTAACTTTGATATTTGAACATCGATATATCTAACCATTGCTTCAAAAATTTTCCACAACTGAACATTTTTCTTTTTTTTTGTTTATTTCTAAAATATTCTAAAACTATGAAAATGTTCTCAAGTTAAAATTTTTTCGATTTCAATCCAAGAAAAAAAATTACATTATAATTCTGCACCAGTATAATTGTATCTGGATCAATTTTTAATATGGTTAAAATATTAAAAAGGGCCGTTGATAGAAATCGAGTGAATAGAAATACCACCACCAACACTTGAAGGGTTTTCATCGCTTTTTTCTCAATCATTCGCAAATCTTCACTTCGTTTTCGAATTTTCCAGAAAAGTGAACCAAAAGCTCCCAAATAGAATATAACCGTCATCATGGAGAATGCCAGCATACATGCGTACCAATTGGCGTTCACGGTTGGATAGAGGGCCGATGGTGGATTGCACATCTGAACAAAGAACATTTTTTCTGGATTTTTCAAAGAATTCAGATAATTTGTTTTTTCTAAAAACTGGTAAGACCAATCGAATCAACAAAACATGTATTTTTGGTTTTTTTCCAGCTTGAAACATTTTTTGTTATTTTGATCGTTCTTTCATTTTGTTCCCACGATTATTTTCAAAAAAAAAACAATTAACATGTCTGAAACGGATCTTTGAAAACAAGAGTCGTCAACAAGTCTACTTAGCCTCAAAATTCCAGTCCAAACAAGGATCAATTTGTTCCAGATTCCCCAGTTACTCCCCTCACCTGTATAACCTCATGATCGAGCTCAACAAAACCAGTAATAACGGTAGACAAACCATAGAAAAGTGGCAATGAAAAAAGAGATAAAAAATAATAGAAGACATCGAAAGTTCGGTATTTGATGGGAACTGTAATTGTGAGCAATAGATCGAACGATAAACAACAAATTGTTCCAGTTTGAAGAGAATGCACGAAAATGTATGGAAACATTGCATAGAAGCATATGTTGCGATGAATTGTGATATTTTTATAGGTTTCTGGAAAACGAACTATTGTTTATAAAGGATGTGCTCAGCTGGTCAGTTAAAACGATCCAAATTAAAGGCAAAAAATCAAAATTCGAATGGAGCCCAGGTAGTCCAAAGAACAATATCAATATGTAGCCACATTCGAATAATTGTGTTTCGCGCCAATTCTGACCACGTTGCACGATCCGGCACGCATTCAAATTTTGATTTTTGAAACTTTCTGCTATGACGCTTGTATTTATCGGTGTGATCTCGCATAAATTGCATTGTACTAATGAGAGAAAGCTATAGTTTTTGAAATTGATATCTGGTCGGGTCAAATTAACTGATCCACTGTCTTTAATACGACTTAAAATTTTCTAAAATTCTGTTTAGTGTTTCCGAAAGGAGTTATACTCCAAATATTTTAAAAACTCCAATATTTTTGATCATTGCGTATCAACCGCACTGACGCTCCGCACGCAAGCGACGCGGTGTTCGACACTCAAAACAGACACTGGAAAATTAGAAAAGTCATTTTCCCGCGAATGTCAGCCACCGCGTCGCTTGTGTGCGGAGCGTGCGTGACGCAAAACGCAATGCCCAAGAATATTTGAGTTGATAATATCTAAAGAATTGTATTTTTTACAGAAAGCCGAAGCGTTAAATAAGAATCTTATGGCATTTTCCCGCTAAATATGGTCAACTGGATACTTTCAAAAATATCAAAAATCCTATGGAGAGGTTTTTTAAATCTTAAAAAGGCAGTGATGTTCGAGCACCAGTGTCAAAATCAAGACATTTTCTATAGATCTGGCTCATTCGATAGAAGAGTCGGAGAGCTCCGGGGTGTTCCGGGGAGTCGGAGCGCGAAAAAAAACTTCTCCTGAGCATATATCTTATTTTAATGAGGTGTGAAAATTTGTAAAAATTTGAACTTTGCTTGGCACAAACTTGATAGAAATGGATAAAAATTAGAAGAGCCCAAAATGCGATTTTTTGCCGAGAAATTCTCAATTTTTTTAAAATTTTAAGAATGTAAAGTATTATTCTTCGAGGCCTCCGTTTTTCAATGTTAGGAACATTGAATTTTGCCTAAAAATATGCATCTTAATTCAGATTGCAATATTATTCTATTCTTATTTTATTCACTTACTCGTTAACCCGAAACCCATATTAATATACTCAAAAAATAGGCAGAATGTGTGAAGAGTTGCTAAAATTGCTAGCAAATAACCTGTAAACATTTGCGAAAAATAATCACATTAGTAGTTTTCAAACAACTGATGATACCGTATTTCGATCTTAAACTACGCTTCCGATATGTTAAAACAATCAAATTAATGTTGCCAAAAAATCCAACAAATTGAAATATAGCAATAATTGAATAGATAATTATTCGATGTTTTTTGTATTCTTCTTCAGTTATTGTCATCTGGAAATTTTTAGAGATTTTTATCGTAGGGCGTTTATTAACGCGGAAAACACAGGAAAATCCCAGGAACAAACTTGGAACAAACATATTTTCATGGGAAATAAAAATTGACGTAATTTCTGAGGAAGTATGAAACATCTGAACGTGGTGACGTTACTGGAAATATTCAGTTCAAATGCACAATTATTTTAAAAACTCAAATCAAGAGTCTCATTTTTGCAAAATTTGATCTAGTTCAACATGTGTCGTATATACTTTCAGAGAACGAACTCCCTGGATAATATTTTGTCAAAAGGTTGAATTAATTAAAGATAACGTGTATATTCATCATAAAACGTGCTTTGCTCAGTTAAACGTGTCGATGAAAAAGATCTTGAACTTCGTCATTCTCGTTTCGTTCATTGATTTTGATAAGTAATTCAAATTCTTTGGAAACTGATGATTTTTCAATGACCGAGAGGGGATCGAAAATTTATTGGCACTCTGTCCTTAAGCGGAATTTCAAAATCTCTTTGTAACTTCCCGTTTTTCGTACTGCATCAAATAAATGTTCTTAAAATTTAAATAATAATCGACATTGATAAAAGTGAACGCATAATTTTAAGAAATATTGCAAGACAATTGGTTTGTTTTCGGCCAATAATTTCCTATTCGACAAAAACAAGCCAATATATAGAAAATATGACAAAATCACAGAATAAAAATTCGTATTTGGTAAAAAATTTCTAGCAGATTTGGTTATCTTTTGGGAACAGGAAAAATAATAAAGGCTTAGCAAGAAAATGGAATTGCATTTTTTTTTCTTTGAAAATTAATTACTTTTCTTTTTTCCGATTTTTTATCGGCATGGGAAGCGGGAGTTTCCAAAATTAAGGATTATTTCAGAATGAGTTAGTTTTTGAAACTTATGGGATCAATTGAGAATATTTTGTCTATAGGTTTTTGCACTAGAAAAAGGGAGCCACAGGGTATCAAATCTGGCAAGGAGAACTGGAAATGCCGTTTTGAGGTAAATGCTTTGAGCCCAAGAAAACCCTACCGAAACCTCTTAGAAAAGGTGAAAACAGACCATTTATCAGAGCTTCTTGAAATGAGCTATTCTATTTACATAATAATATCCTAAATCACCTTTAACACTATGACAATGCACTTTATTTCCTGTTCCTAATATTTTTGTTATTGTCCCCCCGCGTCTCTGAAATGAGCCACTTCGACAAATATGAAACACAATAAATCCAATTGTCACTCATGTAAAAATTTAATACTTTGCCCATAACAGTGTTATAAATAATTACGTTCACCTCAATAGAAATTTGCAACAAAGTACGATAAAGCCCTGAAAACGGGGATCAATAGTAGACCTATTGATAAAACCTTACAGTAAATTTTCGGTTTTCTGTATTGCAGCGTCCAAGCACCAAATTCGGAAAAGTGATATGAAAGCTAAGGTTTGTTCCATTATTATTTTTTCGTGTTATTCGAATTGAAGTAAGTTTTTTTCTAAATCCTAAACCTGTTTTGAACTAATAAATCAAGTACTTTCAAAAAAAAAAGGAAGGCATTATTAATTCATATACTTCGAATGGAACTTTACGGTAAACAAAGCATTGAGTTTTCTTAAACACAGAAAAACATAAGTGCATTTTAAGTATATCAAAATAATTAAAAACAAAAGCAAAAAGGAATGCTTCCCATGCCGGGAATCGAACCCGGGCCGCGTGGGTGAAAACCACGAATCCTAACCACTAGACCACATGGGAGGACGAAATACCTTTGGTAGCTGGGGTTCATATGTGCATCTTCGAACGCATTTTTTCTAGATTGAAAATAAGCAGAAGTTAAAAACATATTAAAAAAACAAAAAATAAAAGTCAATATATTTATCGTCGTATTATTTTTACTAGAAGTGATCCAATGTCGTAGACGGTGCTCGAACAAAATCCGACACATTTCGTAATCTCGGCAATTTACTAGCCAATTTCGGCGAGAAAATTCGAATTTGTTCCGTCAATAAATGCCGGTATTCTGAGCTTCGGAAAAAGCAAACATAAGCATTTTGAGAGTATGCAATGATAGCTGCAACAACCTGAAAATGTTTAAAATCCAAAAATATCGCATCTATGAGAATTAAGGAGTACGTTATAATTTTGCACCAAAACAAGATAATCACTTTGGACACCGGTGATTTTGAGGATATTGAAAAGGGCAGTGGTTATAAATCGAGTTATGAGGAATATAATAATAAGCATTTGCAGAGTTTTCATGGCTTTTTTCTCAATATAACGAAGATCAGAACTTCGTTTTCTTGCTTTATAGTACAGCATCGAGAAGGCGGAAACATAGAAAATGATAGTAGCCACGGAGAAAACCATCATTATCTCATACCATTTTTCAGTAATTTGTGGTGCTACAGAGGATGGTGGGTTGCACATCTGGAAATTGAGAACCATCTCGAAAAATCTTGATAATATGACAATGGGACCGATTTCGCTCGATTCGTAAATTTCTTTGAAACATATTCCATAAATAATTTTTCATTAATGGCACCGAAAAATGGTTTAAAAAATAGAATATTACATTTGCTCAAAATATTCACTTCGCATGAAACCTGTCTTTCAAAAATATTTTTATCAAACCTCTATTATATCATCCTTAATAAACAAAAATCCTCCAATAATTGAGGATACAGCGTAACAAACTGGTAAAAAATATAGTATAGGAAAATAGTAAATTTTTCGAATTTTACGGCACTTTAATGGAAACGCAATAGTGATTAGCAAATCGAATGAAATAATGCACATTGTTCCAGTTTGAAGACAGTGAAATCCAATGAATGGGAAGATCGAATGGTAGCAAACATTGCGATGAATATCGTAATTCATAAATGTGGCTGGAATTTTTGGTTATTAGAGAAGTTTTGACTCTTTTAAAAAAAGCTCCACCTAATTTTTTTAAATGTTACACATTTGTTTGTTGGCGGCTTTATTTAATCAAAAAATTAAATAATAAAAAATAAATTCATATTTCAGTATCAAAGATTTCAGCTAGAGTTTTAAAATTACAGTAAAAATGCCAGTAATGCTCCAGCTTTTATTTGCAGTGAAGTTTGTGAAAATCGTTAGAGCCAAACTGTAAATGTCAGGGACTGTCCGTGGACACGTCCTGAACAAAATGGGAATGTTCCGGTGCATTGCTTTTCCTGAGTACAATCCCAATTTTGTTATTTTGTTCATGATCACCATGACGCGAGATTGAGAACTAAATTTAAGTTTTGATTGTGATTTAATATTTTTGACATTATATGTCTCAATGACAAAAACTTTTAAAAAATATGAAATCATAACAAAGACAGTTAATTAATTATTATGTACTTCGGGTTTGATGTTTCATTATATTCTAACGGGTTATTGAATACGGTATTATATGATTGTCAATGCTTCTTTTATCACGTTACTGTTCCGCTAACGTAATCATCCGAAACCATTTTGCTTTCAACTGTTATGTTTTTGAGACCAAAGTTCGATTCCGGGTACCCTTCTCTTCTTTTTTGCAATTTTTTCACTATCGTTTAGGTATATTAAATTTATATTCAGATAACCAGTTCACAGTCCCCCTTGAAATCAAAAACAGAAAAAAGCCAGAGAAAAAATTAATTTCGAAGTTTTGGATTTTTTCTGTGCGTTTTTTCGGTCATTTCTTTCAGGTTACATTCTTTCAGGCTATATTTGGCCTATATTACTTTCAGGCTATATGTCTTTCAGGCTATATGTCTTTCAGGCTATAAAGTCTTTCAGGCTACATGTCTTTCAGGCTATTTTTTTCTTTTAGGCTAGTTTTGTCTTTCAGGCTATTTTTGTTTTTCAGAATACGATTTACTGGGTATTTTCAAACGAAGAAACGTTGTTTTTTGGCTTATTAGTCATAACCCAAATCAGCGAGATTAGAAACTGTCGCTTTTAGGCTGAAAGAAAAAAAAATAGGCTGAAAGAAGAAACTAGCCTGAAAGAAAAAAATAGCCTGAAAGACATGTAACCTGAAAGACTGGTCATTTCTTTCAGGCTACATTCTTTCAGGCTATATTTGGCCTATATTACTTTCAGGCTATATGTCTTTCAGGCTATAAAGTCTTTCAGGCTACATGTCTTTCAGGCTATTTTTTCTTTCAGGCTAGTTTTTTCTTTCAGCCTATAAAGCGACAGTTTCTAATCTAGCTGATTTGGGTTATGACTAATAAGCCAAAAAACGTTTCTTCGTTTGAAAATACCCAGTAAATCGTATTCTGAAAAACAAAAATAGCCTGAAAGACAAAAGTAGCCTGAAAGACAAAACTAGCCTGAAAGAAAAAATAGCCTGAAATACATGTAGCCTTAAAGCAAAAAATAGCCTGAAAGACATGTAGCCTGAAAGACATATAGCCTGAAAGTAATATAGGCCAAATATAGCCTGAAAGACTGTAGCCTGAAAGAAATGACCGAAAGACTTTATATCCTGAAAGACATTTAGCCTGAAAGACATATAGCCTGAAAGTAATATAGGCCAAATATAGCCTGAAAGAATGTAGCCTGAAAGAAATGACCGTTTTTCTGTGTATAACTCATCCTTAATCAGTGGAGACCACTTATTACAAAAATGTCTGGTTTTTTTCAGGCCCTTTAATTTCTTTGCAAAACTTTAATTTTAGATCGATTAAGCAACATTTATAACCTGTCATCCTTTAAGGGCTGTGCGGAGATAATAAATGCACCTTAAATGAAAATAGACATCATTCTCATTCCAAATCTGTTTTTAAAATTTTCTAAAACCACCTAGAAGTCGAGAAAATGAGCTTCAAAACAATGGCCTAGAAAAAAGGGCCAAAAAAAAAACTAGTCCGCAGGCATGTAAAATCAAAAAAAAATTAAAAAACATAAATTTTAATTTAAATAAAAAGTACTAATACAAGCATTCTGCATAACTAAGCTCATAGATAAAAACACGGGCAGGTGGACACTTTTTCTAGGCCATTGTTTTTAAGCTCATTTTCTCGGCTTCTAGGTGGTTTTAGAAAATATTAAAAACTGATTTGGAATGAGAATGAAGTCTTTTTTTCATTTAAGGTACACTTATTATCTCCGTAGAGTCCTCCTTTAAGCATCTTAAAATGTGAACTCACTTGCAATCCCAAATCCCATGCAGACGAGTTCATAAAGCAAACAAATAGTATGAAGTAGTGCCAAAAAAGCCAATAATAAGCCTTAAAATAAAAATTTTGAAAAGTTGTAAAAACCTAAAAATCTGCGTACCATAGTTTGTCCTCAAACATTTATTACGATATGTTAAAACAATCAAATTAATATTTCCAAAAATACCAAAAAATTCAAAAAACAAAACAATTGAATAGATAATAGTTCTATGTATTTTGTACATTGTCTCTAGATTCATCTGTTTTGAAAAATACAAGATCAGACAATATAAGACATATTCAGAGCGTGAGTAATAAGAAATTCAACAACAGAAAAACGAGAGCAATATGTAAACGAGGTTATTGGCAATAAATCAAGGGGGTATGGAAAATATGAAAAATATTATTCATTGGTTTCTTAAACATGGGTTTCACTTCTATAACTAGATTTTGTATTTCCATATGATCGAAAAATACGAAAACAAAATAAAATTTAATTTTCAGCAAACAAAAAGTGAAAAGTTTTGGACAAATTTAAGCTTTGAATTTTAGATACGTGCAAAACATTTGATGATGATTTATCCTCATGTGTTAGCACTTTTTTCATTGTATGAAAAATTTGTTTGGCTCTTGATTATCTTGATCATTGATCTTTTTTTTCCCATCTTCTTTTCAGATTACTTTAATGTTAATCGAATCCCTTAAATGTTTACAACAAACAATATAATTTTATTTTAGAATAAAGTTTTCAGAATTTTCTTGTTCTTTTACTTGAACTCATTGGTTCCGCCATCGTATATGGTGCCCAAGCCACACTAGAAACGTTCTCAGTCTTCGACAACTTATTAGCCAATTTCGGAAAAATGATTCGAATTTGTTCCGTCAATAAATACCGATATTCTGCGCTTCGAAAAAAGCATACGTAGGCATTCTGAGAATATGAAACAACAGCAGGAATAACCTGAAAACCATGTAAAAAATTGAAATAAGCATGTTAAAGGAGGGCTTTACGGAGCTAATGAATCCTCCTGAGATGAAAATGTTTTCCAAATCTGTTTTCAAATTTTTCTAAAACCCACGTAGGCACAGGCATGAAAAATCCAAAAAGAATTTAAAAACATAAATTAAAATGAAAAACCATAAAAAAGGACTAATATAAGCATTCTGCATAACTATTTAATAACGAAACACGAAAAAAGCCTCATAGGAAAAAGTTCGGCCAGGAGCCACTTTTTCTAGGCCATTGTTTTGAAGCTCGTTTTCTCGGCTTCTAGGTGGTTTTATAAAATTTTAAAAACAGATTTGGAATGAGAATGAAGTCTATTTTCATATAAGGTACATTTAATATCTCCGTAAATCCTTACTTTAACTTGTATACTTACATTATAATTCTGTATCAAAACAAGAAAATCATTTCGAACGCCAGCGATTTGGAGGACATTGGAAAGTGAAGCGCTTACAAAGCGAGTTAAAAGAAATGTAAAAATAAGCAATTGTAATGTTTTCATCGCTTTTTTCTCGATCATTCGAAGATCAGAACTTCGTTTTTGCATTTTATAGTAGATGATAGAGAAAGCGGAAGCGTAGAAAACGACAGTAGCCACGGAGAAAACCATCATAATGGCAGACCATAATCGATTTACTTGCGGAGCTAGAGACGACGGTGGGTTACACATCTAGAGATGATATATTATTATTATTTCGAGGAATAAAACCATCAAACCTTGATTACATCATCGTTAATATACAGAAAACCTCCAATGAAAGAAATTATCGCATAACAAAGTGGCAAGAAAAACAGGGAGGGAAAATAGTAAATTGTTCGAAATCTGCGGTATTTCGTTGGGAATAATATTGTGAGCAACAAATCAAATGAAATAATACACATTGTTCCAGTTTGAAGGCAGTGGAATATAACGTAAATGAATGTTGCGTAATAGCAGGTATTCCGATGAATTTCATAATCAGAAAATGTTGCTGAAATCTCGATTTTTAAATGCTATAATTCCAGAAATCATGCTCTCTCTCTCTCTCTCTTACTAGTAATCCCAAATCCAATGTCAACGAATTCGAAAATGAGACAAATTGTGTGAAAGAGTGCTAATAATGCAAGTAATAAACCTGATAAACATAACATTTCGTATTTAGTTTCAAAGGAGGACTTCATGGAGCTCAAGAATGCAACTGTGATGAAAATAGACTTCATTCTCATTCCAAATCAGTTTTTAAAACATTTTAAAACCACCTAGAAGCTGAGAAAATGAGCTTCAAAACAATGGCCTAGAAAAAGGGGCCACCTGGCCGAACTTTTCTTTTCCCTATGAGCTTTTTTCGTGTTTCGTTAATAAATAGTTATGCAGAATGCTTATATTTGTCCTTTTTTATGGTTTTTCATTTTTTTTTTGATTTTTCATGCCTGCGGACTATTTTTCGCCAAAAGCCACTTTTTTTAGGCCATTGTTTTGAAGCTCATTTTCTCGGCTTCTAGGCTGTTTTAGAAAATGTTGAAAACAGATTTGGAATCAGTATTTTCATCCCAGTTGCATCCAATAGCTCCGAAATGTTCTCCTTAAAGCCATAACCTACCATATTTCGACTGCAAACTTGTCTTTCGATATGTCAAAATAATCAAGTTGACATTTCCAAAAATACCAAGAAACTCGAAAACCAGTACAATTGAATAAATAATAGGGCGGTGAATTTTGTACATATCGTCGATATTCATTTTGTCTGAAATATTTTCTGAAATAGAATTTAAACATGTTTATTGTAAGGAATCGTGTCATCTGGATCAATTTTATCAAGATGTTTAAATACCAGGTTTTTAAAACTGGTTAAAGTGTAAATCTAATATTTTTATTTTTCTCATGACATATATTATTTCGCATTTAAAAATACACCATTCAGTCTCGGAATCAGAGAACGAATGGTGCCGACATCACGCTCAAAAGTTCTACATTTTCTCAGAATTAATATAAAACGTAACTAACGAAAAACCTATAAATGGAAGTGTTTTTGATCATGATATAAACTTTAAGATTGAACAGTTAACACACGCCTACTACACAACCAGTGACGCGGAAACAGTGGACATATGAAGATGAATAACTTTATCTTTTGATAAAAACATACAAGATAAGTCTATGATCGAATAAGTTTCATAAACGAAATGTTTAAAGGAGGACTTCACGGAGCTCATGAGCCTGAGATGAAAATAGACTTCATTCTCATTCCAAATCTGTTTTTAAAATTTTCTAAAACCGCCTAAAAGCCGAGAAAATGAGCTTCAAAACAATGGCCTAGAAAATTGGGTCAAAACTAGTCCGCAGGCATGAAAAATCCAAAACAAAATGAAAAAAAAACATTTAAAAAAGGACTAATATAAGCATTCTGCATAACTATTTATTAACGAAACCCGATAAATGTTGATAGGAAAAAGTTCGGCCAGGAGCCACTTTTTCTAGGCCATTGTTTTGAAGCTCATTTTCTCGGCTTCTAGGTGGTTTTAGAAAATTTTAAAAACAGATTTGGAATGAGAATGAAGTCTATTTTCATTTAAGATACATTTATTATCTCCGTAAAGTCTTCCTTCAAGCACAAAAAAACACAATTTATTTCAAGAAAACGCGTAACATGATCAACGCTCCTGTTACCTTTAAAAGCTGACAAATCCAACCTTTCGTATATAAACTAGCGTCAAAATAAAGAAAGGTGTGAGAATAAACATAAAAGTCCATGGGATTTATCTTGATTCAAACTTTATAATTTGCTCCATGGGCTCGTTCTGAGAAATATCACTAAACAAAGTTGCACGTGACTGATTCGTGAGATATTAATATTTATCCTTTTATAAATATTGGTCCTATCAAATTCCTGAGTACTCAAGAAAGTACACTCAACGTTTTGAACACTTTCAAAGGTTCAAATCCAAAGGTATCGGTGCTCCCGGCTAGTTTTTTCATACACAACATATCAAAAAATGTCAGTTACTTTATTGAACCCCTTCAAGGAACCAATATAAAAACATGGTAGTAAAAATAATTTTTAAAAAACGATCCCGTCCTTGAAAATGAGATCGTAATATTAAAATGAGCAGCATAGTACAAATTTTAATACAGCCCTTTTGACGAGCTCACTTTATTCACACGAAAAATCTAAAAGAAAACAGCAAATTATTGCTGCTGACAAGCAGATCGATTGGCCTTCGACTTGTTTGGAGTCATCACTTGGCTTTCTTCATCATCCGGATGGATAATCATCGTCGTTGCTGGATTTTGAGCTGGCGGGGTGGCTGGGGTTGTATTCGACGTTCCGGAAACCTGAAAAAATTAATTTGGGAAAAAAACATGTAATTGCGGCTAAATAGTTAAATACCTGAGCTCTGGCTGGCAACGTCTCAACGAATGAATCTCTCGCATCTTCAAACAATCCACCATCCTTCTCCTTCTCCTCACTAACCAAACTCGATTCGCGACTGATCGGCTGCACATTTCTATAGGCTTGTTGAAGCAATCCAGGTTTTCTTGGTGGGGTCTTGACTCCCTTTAACGCTTTCACCTCCTTCTCCAAATCACGGATCTTGTTCTTATATTCCGCTTCATCATCGTCGAAATCGTCGCAAACCTTTTCAAGCCGAGCCTGTTCCTTAATGGCTCGCGCCAATTTCTCCTCCGTTTCTTTCAATTGTGCTTCCAATTGGGCGACTCGTGTTCTCAATTCTTCAACAATTGAGTCCTTTTCGTGCACTTCTTCCATCATTATTGTAACATCATGATGTGCGGCTTCCCTGGCTTCAATCTTCTCCTGGTTGGCCATTGCCAAATCATCACGCAACTGCTCCATCTGTTCCGACATTTTAGCCATTGTGGTTGCGAGCTTAAAGTATATTTTTTTTTAAATATAAGAACATTTATTTTTAAATTACTTGGTCCATTCCACTTGAATTTTTTCGCAAAACAGTTAACTCCATTTCTGCTTTTACAGCTTTCTCGCTACTTTCCCGTGCTTCGGCATGTTGACGATCATGCTCTTGTTTCCAGTGATTCGATTGCTGGGAAAGTTCCAAATTCTGAAAACAATTTGTTGACCAACGAAGAAAGATTGAAGAATTTTTTAAAAACATACCTCGGTTTTCAAGTTCTCAATGGAGTCTTTGAGCTCCGCAATCTCTCGCTCGCAACTTTCGACCGAATTTTTCAACGGTTCAATCTTCTCATTCTCCTTCTGCAAATGCTCGAGCTTTTCGAATAGATCTTTAGATTCGGCAGCGAGCTCTTCCAGTTGTTTTTGAGAATGCGTCAGCTCATTTTCCAATTCATCTGTTCGATTCGAACCACTTTCGCGTTGAGTTTCAGATTGTGAAAGCTTTTCTTTCAATTCAGTGGCAGAATCTTCGAGCTCTTCATTGCGTTGCTTGATTTGTTTCAGCTCTTCTTGCATTTCGTCCAACTTCTTTTGCAACATCTCGAATTCTTCCAATTGTCGTTGAGCGTCCTTCAAATCTTCTGCTTGTCCTAAATATTGTTCCTGCTCTGATTCGAATTGTGCAACTTTTCCCATAAGTTCACTGATAGAATTTTGGAGAGATTGGTTATGAAACTTCAGTTGCTCGACTTCTTCCTGTTCATCAATCTTTGACTCAAATTGTGAAATTTTTTCATTCAGTCCAACAATTTCAGCTTCAAGTTTTTCATTACGACGGAGAACGTCTTCAAGTTCGGATTGTTTGTTTTGCGTACATTCCTCGGCTTCGATTTGGATTTGTGCAATTCGTGTTTCCAACTCCTTTTGAGCTGATTGGTGAGTTTCAGCGGAGAGAGCATATTCGGCAACGATTTTCTCAAGACGAGCTTGAATTTCTTCATACTGCAAAAATAAAAATACAACTTTTTCAAAAACAGAAACAAATTCACCTTGGCCTTCAAGTCCCTTACTTCTTCTTCAGATTTCACAGCGTTTGCACGAGACTCCGTTTCAATTTGCAGCTCTTGTTGCAGGTCTTCGATAGTTTTGCGGCAATTCGAAAGTTCCTCGCTTAATTTCGCCTTCTCGACATTTGAAGCTTCCACCAAATTGACTTGAATTGTCAAACTTTGCTCAGCATCTTCGGCACTTTTGAAAGCAGTAGAACACTGAAAACAATAATTTTAATATGATCACTAAAAACTTCATAAATCTAATACAATACCTCTTCTTTCAAGATGGCCAACGTGTCTTCAAGTGAAGCCTTCTCCGACATTAGTTCTTCAAACTTCGAGGCGGCAACAGATTGATCTTGCGCAATATTCAAGCTGTTTCCAAGCTCCTCATTCTGCTTGCGGGCAATCTCAAGTTCATTTCTTAATTCTTCTGAATTTTCCGTGGAAGCAATCAGCTCTTCTTCGACAAATAGTTTCTCCTGGTTTGATCGCTCCAAAGATTGTTTCAAAGTCTCCAATTGATCCTTAAGATCGCTTGATTCAACTGAAAGCACTCCCAATTGTTGTTGAGCATTTTTCAACTCATTCTCCAATTCTTCGGTCCCTTCTCGCTTCCCTTCGAAATCAGCAAGTTGCTCCTTGAATTGGCTGACGGCAGATTCGAGAGTTTTGTTTTGATGCATAAGTTGCTCAACTTCTTCCGACTTTGAAACGTCAATTTCGTTCATCTTGGCCTCGAATTGTGAAAGTTTTTCATTGAGCTGAACGTTTTCAGCTTCAAGTATTTCGTTTCGATCTTGAACTTCTTTAAGAACTGCTTGCAAATTTGAACTTTCCGCGGTTTCTTCATTGATCTTATTTTTAAGCATATCGAATTCTTCCAATTGCCTTTGAGCATTTTTCAACTCATTCTCCAATTCTTCGGTCTGTTTTGAAGTCACTTCGCGATTCGCTTCAAAATTAGCAAGTTGCTCCTTGAATTGGCTGACGGCAGATTCGAGAGTTTTGTTTTGATGCATAAGTTGCTCAACTTCTTCCGACTTTGAAACGTCAATTTCGTTAATCTTGGCCTCGAATTGTGAAAGTTTTTCATTGAGCTGAACGTTCTCAGCTTCAAGTGTTTCGTTTCGATCTTGAACTTCTTTAAGAACTGCTTGCAAATTTGAACTTTCCGCGGTTTCCTCAATGATCTTTGTTTTAAACAGCTCGAATTCTTCCAATTGCGTTTGAGCATTTTTCAGCTCAATATCCAATTCTTCTGCTCGTTTTGAACTTTGTTCCTGTTCAGTTTCAAATTGTGAAAGTTTTCCTTTGAGCTCGTTGACAATAACTTCAAGAGATTCATTTTCTTGCTTGGCCTTATTGAAGTCTTCTTGCAAATTTTCGGCATTTTCATGCAATTTAGTCTCCAATTCAAGTTGTGCAATTTTCTCATTCAATCCATTGACGGCAGCTTCAAGCGATTCGTTTTTATTTTCCATTTCCTTGCCAATTCTGGAGCTTTCAACGACTTCGGCTTCAAGTTGTTGAGCACGCTGTCTTAATTCGCCTTCAACTGATTTCTGGTCTTCAAGAGCTTTGACAGTTTGTTCCACGGCATTTTCAAGACGTGTTTGAACTTCACCACACTGAAAAAAATAACTCAGAAACGAATCTTAATTGTAAATGTTAATTACCTCTGCTTTCAACTCCTTTTCGCGGCTATTCGCTTCTTTTAATTTTTTCGTCAACGTTTCGATTTGTTTGCTCAAAATATCAATCTCAAATTTACGTCCTTCTTCGTTTTCTGCCAGCTTTTGCTCGTATTGCTGCTGCAAATTTTGAATGGCTTCTTGGTGTTCAGACTGCTTCTCAAGGACCAAAAATTCACATCTGAATAGTTGAATGTGTATTATTTCGCAAAACTAAGCTATAGACTTACAACGACTCATCAACTTGATGTTTCTTCGGATACGCTGGTGAAAACGTGATCGGTGAGAAAGCCTTCTTGTTAATTTCTTGCAAAATTTTAGGTGGGGCGAGTGGGGTAGTATTTCCGGTCGGTGCGACATTAGAGAATAATGATGACTTGGAGACCGATTCCGAAGGGAAATTGGGTGTTACTGATGAAGATTCGTTTTCAGCGGTGAGTACGGAGGTGTTTGAAATAGTTCCATGGGCTTCCATGGGTTGGGCATCGTTAATATCATTTTCTGGATTTCCTGACAAGGTGACATCTGCCGATTCATTTCCTTCTTCATCTTGTTCTTCAACACAGCTCAAGTCCTGAAATTTATTATCCTACTTTATAGAAAAAATCTTCAATACCTTATCGACACCGCTTCCAACACTGCTTCGCGATTGTGGTCGTTCGAAAAATGAAGAAGTTTCCAATGCGGTTTCATCCATAAACGCGTCGGCTTTGGATTCGATGATCGGTTCTGGTTGTTTGTCGCAAATCACACTAGAAGGACGTTTTTGATCATCCGATTCGAAAAATGAAGAATTTTCGAACGCAGTTTCCTCCAGAAATTGATCGGCCTTGCTCTCGGTGATTGAACCACTTTGTTCGTTGGCCCGTGACAATGGTGAGCTGTTTCCAAATAAACGCTTCGGTTCCTTGCCTTTTCTTGAAACAGGAGATGCCGACGTGAACGGCGAGTAGAGTTGCTGACGCTTGAGTCCGTTCGACTGAGAGTTTTCGTCAATTGATTGATCATGATCACTCATTTTCACTGAAATTTTTTCGGTTCTTTATTACGTTTAGAGATGGAATAAAATTAAGAGAGAAAAGATATTAGATAAAAATTTGAAAACACGTGGAAACATTATAACGTGACCAAATAAAAAATATAGGAATGTGTAACGACAAATAATAAGTAATTCTTGCATTAAACCTTGGTGAAACTTTTTTAAAAATTCAATATTATGAATTGGTGCCAATATTAACGTGGAAGGAGAAAGCGAATTGAAGAAAATGACTTATTCCTCGCATAAATTCAAAGTAATTTTCAAATAACCATTTTTCGCGCCATGCCACCCTCTATGTCCTCTCTAAGCACGTTCTCCCTAAGTGTTCTTTATATGTCTGTATCTTGCAACGAGACGCTAGTTGAGAGAGGACGGTACACATAGAAAAGAAAACGAAAATGCTAAAAAACCGAAAAAGCGATATAAAATGTATACTCAGAGCAATTTCAGAAAAAAAACTCGTTTGCTTTTCAGATTTTTTTGTGAAAAATTCATTTTTTCGGACAGAAATTAATAAAAGAACTAAAAAAACGTTTTCCTTCCTGAAAAATGCTTGAAAAAACCCCACCTGAAAAAATAAATTCAAATTTTCTAGCTGAGAAACGATACTTAAATCGTGGCGAAACCGATGTCGAATAAATGAGATATGTCCCTTTAAACTACTGTCTTTTCAGTTTTTTCAATGTTTTTTTTTTGAGGGTAGGCCAAGTGTTTGGAGGCACATGTGTTCGCTTTCTTATAAAGCATTTTCCATGGTTGAAAAAAATAGACGAAGTAGAATCCGATTTCCCATTTAATGATTTAATTTTATTTTTCGTGTTGCTTCAGGCTAAACGCTTCTACCGGGTGCGTGGCCTAACTTTTTCAACGCACGAACACTTGTGCCTCCAAACACTTGGCCTACCCTCTTTTTTTTCAAATTTTTAGGACGTAAGAAATTAAAAAAAGCATCACTAGAAAATATATTTAAAAAAAAAGCTCTACAGTTCTGATATATAATACCGTTTTCAATACAAAATAATTAGACGCATTCATTGCAAAACCAGCGAATTATTTAACAAGTCATTCAAGTAGTCGTTTTTATCTTCTTTAAAGGACCTTTACGATACAACGTCGTAGATTGTACCAAAACATCCGAAACATTATGAATCGTCGGCAACTTGCTAGCCAATTTCGGCGAGAACATTCGAATTTGTTCCGTCAATAAATACCGGTATTCTGCGCTTCGAAAGAAGCAGATGTAAGCATTTTGAGAGTATGCAATAATTGCTGGCACAACCTGTAAATTTCTTAAAATCGTCGTAACTATGAGAATTAAGTATTACACTGTAATTTTGCACCAAAACAAGATAATCATTTCGAATACCGGTGATTTTGAGGATATTGAAAAGGGAAGTGGTTATAAAGCGAGTGAAAAGGAATGCGAGAATGAGGAACTTTAAAGTTTTCAGCGCCTTTTTCTCAATCAATCGAACATCAGAACTTCGTTTTCTTGTTTTATAGTAAAGAATCGAGAATGCGGAAACATAGAAAATGACAGTAGTCACGGAGAAAACCATCATTATCGCGTACCATTTTTCAGTAACTTTTGGTGGTACGGAGGATGGTGGGTTACACATCTTAAAATATAGAATGGGATATGAGCCAAAGTTTTCAAACAATTCACCTGAATTATATCGCTATCCATATACACCCAACCGCTGATTAAAATATCAATGGAATAACAAACGGGCAAGAAAAACAAAACAGGAAAATAATACATTTTTCGAATATTGCGATATTTCAACGGAAACACTATTGTGATTAATAAATCGAGCGAGATAATACACATCGTTCCAGTTTGAAGGCAATGTATTCCAATGTGTGGAAATGTTGAAATGAAGCAAACGTCTCGGTGAATCTTGTAATCGAAATATGTGGCTGAAATATGTTTTCTTTAATTTTTAGAAACCGCAAGATTTTAATTCTTTTTTTTTTTCAAAAAATGAAACCAAACGACCTAGCAACCCAATTTTTTTCTTCGGCCATTTAAAGACAGGGTGCCAGTTATTTTTACCCCATATGGATTTAATTGTGAAAAATTCATCTTTCTACCGACATTCTAGTATATTCCATGCGAAATCCCGACGAAAAAAAACAATTTTGTAGTTCCGTCCGGAAGATGAAAAAAATTATTTTTGAATTCCCGCCGTACGCTCACGTACGCTTTTTGGCGGGAAGCACAACAATTTGAATTTTTTACATTTTTTTCAAAACTGTTATTTTTTAATTTTTATAGTGGAAAATGTTTCTTTTCAGTAGAATAACATAAGTAAAGTATGTTGCGACCAGATTCAAACAATTTTGAGGCAAATTTTATTCAAATACCCGAAAAATAAGAAAAATTCAAAAAAATTCAAAAAACTCAAAAACCAACAAAAACTGTTAAAAAACGATAATGGCATTTTTAGAAATCTAAAATGATATGTCAAACTGATCAATTTTTCGGAAAACTGATTTTTTTGGGTCGCTGATGAATTGTGTCCATGAAATCTGTAAATGTTTCGTCGGTTTCAAAAAAAATAAACTAGAATACCTGTGAAATAATAATTTATTTGCGAAACGTACGCCTATTTAATCTGCTTTCAAAATTATAGCGAAATTTTCATTTTTGGATGAAAATTGGGAAAATCAACGCTTTTCCCGCATTTTATGAGGGATCCCGGTTAGTTCCTGTAAGAAAAATTAATTTGACACTTATTAAAAATAATTAATGACTTTCAGCAAAAAAATACGCTGAAAATCGGACAAAAACGAAAGAAATTTAAAAAAAACACACAAAAAATTCAAAAATTCAAATTACCGCGCACACACATGACTGCTGTTCATTGGAGCGCACATGAAAATTCAAAACACGCGGTAATTTAAAATCTTATCGCCGCAGCGGCGAAATTTTTAACTGGCACCCTGTCTTTAAGGGCAGTATACATTTTTTCGCTTTTTTTTAGAATTTTTTCTTCGTTTATTTGTAAAAACATATTTTTCATTTTACAATAATGTTTTTCGTCACCTCATTCAGACGAAAAACTAATAAAAACAATTTTTTTAAAAAAATCGAATATTAAAAAATTGGATTTCTAGGCTATCATTATAAATAAATGAAAAAAAATTGAAAGTGGCAAAAAAAATACAAAAGAAAAAAATCGATCAAATCTTAGATGTCCCTAATGGCCGAAGAACCGCGTTTAGTTTTCTAGGTTCTAGGTCATTTTTTTTGAAAACACATTTTTGCACATTTTCCAATATTTTTTTTGCATAAAATAGTTTCACAAAGATGTTAAAATAAAGGAAATATTTTTTAAACCCAAAGTTTTCGTGTTTCACCCGATTTTTGGAACTTTCCGTATTTTTTCCCACATTTTCGATTTCGAACGGATGCATTAGACTCCCACATGCAAAATTTCCTCCGAAAAAATTATAAAATTAATAGAAACAGAGCAAAAAACATGAAAAATTACTGTAAAAGAGGGAAAAAGTGCAAAAAAGTTGTATTAAAAAATTCTAATGGTCTAGAAAACCAAACGCTGTTCTTCGGCCTTTAGGGACTTTTAAGATTTTATAGTTTTTCTTCTTTTGGAATTTGTTTTTCGTTATTTTCGATTTTTTTTCATTTATTGATAAACAATCATACTTTTATCAATTTTAAACCATTCATCTGAAATCCATTTCTGAGGAGCACCCCCCCCCCTTTAACAACTCACTTGCAATAGCGAATCCAATGTTTATGAATTCATAAATCAAACACATAGTGTGAAAAAATGCTAATAAACCCAATAACAATCCTGTAATAATTCATTAGTTATCAGAAACTAATCAACTCACCATAATTCGTCCTCAAACTCTTCTTTCGATACGTCAAAATAATCAAATTAATATTTCCGAAAAGCCCAAAAAATTCAAAAATAAGGACGAATGAATAAATAATAATTCGATGAATCTTGTACATATCGAGTGCCATTTTTTCACAGAAATGCAATGCTGAATTGTAAAGAAATACAAAGGAAACGAATAGAATCTAACAAATTTTACTTACGGTAGGTAATAGCCATTCCAATAAATATTCATAACTTTATTGTTATGAACTGCAATTTTGAAATCTAATTATGTCATATTTCCTGGTAGAAAGACTTGTCAATACATGAAAACAATATTTATCAACTTCAGAAGGAGATCTTTATTCAGGTAATTTCCGTTATTTAAGATGACAATTTTCTTCTTATTTGAAGCTATTTGATCCAAAAACTGTACGAACCTGGAATTATTAAACATTAAATTAAAAATAAAAAAAAAAACGATTCTTCGAAAATTGAAATTAACACAATTACACTATAATTGCTCAGGAAATGTTTCGCGGATCCGCGCATAGAAAAGTAGCGGATCGTTAACTAGTTTCTATTGAAATGGCGGATCCACGCATAGGAAAACGGCGCCTGAGTGTGCATCAAATCAAGATAAATACCTGTGGATTTGCGGATTTTGAAAAGAGCACTAGCTATTTAAATATATGGAAACTAACAGGAGCTCCCGTAAAAGTAACATTCTTACTTGCAATTCCAAATTCCCCATATTAATCAACTCAAAAAGTAAACGAATAGTTTGAAGGAGTGCTAGGAATGGCAGTAATAAACCTGAAAGATTGACTATCATTGCACTATAATTTGTCCGCATATTTACTCTTTCGGTATTTCAAAATTATCAAATTAATATTTCCGAAAAGACCGAAAAAATCAAAGACGAATTCAATGGAATAGATAATAGGACGATGAATTTCACAAAGTTTTTCTATTGCCAAGCAAAATACTATAGGATATAAAAAAGGAATAAACAACTGAATACCTATTTCAAAAAGCTTAAAAACAAATTTCTTCGTGTTTTTGCCAATTTTATTATAATATTTTCACTTGTTATACAAGATTTCTGATTTAAAAAAACAATAGAATGTCCCTAAAAATCGATTTACGGAGTTTATAAAAAACAAGGTAAAAAATAGCATAAGCGAAACGGTGAGTGCAATAAACAATCAGTCCATGGTATTTAATAAAAACGAAATTTCGAGGAAAATATACGAGTATTCGACAGAAATATTTATTTTAAAAAAGAATAGCAAAAAACTGTCATCCATTGATTGCAGATATTGAAATACCCGTCTTGGTTTTATCTTCCCCATAAATTCTTCTCAGAAATTTCCGAAGCAACCATCGACGATAAGTGTTTACAAAAATAAATGAAGCCCACGGTGAAAAAACTGGAATCAATAGGGATGAAGAAAATGTGAAGTATTCCAGTATTGGATGATTGTAGATACCCAATTGACCAAGTGAATATGAAATAACTGCAAATAGATATAGGCCCGGAATTGCGGCCTGATATGTGAGGGCCTGCAAGTATTCATTTTTTCCAAAACAAGTTAATTGCTACCATCAAAAGTTGGGTATGCAGACTTTTGGTGCCACTGCTCAGTCGATGAACTCCTTTGTCTACGAGTCGTCTAATAATATTCCGACGAATGATAAGAATACATGTATAAACTGGGGAAATAGGAAGTGTCATATGAAGTATTGTGAACAAAGCGGAGAAGCATAAAATGTCTTTTGTTCCTGTTACAAGACGTCCAGTGAAATTATAGGCCGGAAAACGGGTTTGAAGAGTTTCCACCATTTCAGCTGGATCATCTTGAGCCCATAAGAATGAGATCTAAAAATGTTATCAATAACGTTCGTTCAACTTTTTTCACACCACGTCTACTAATACCTCGGGGAATTCTTCGCGGATCCGCGTATATAAAAGTGGCGGATCCGGGGAGGTCTCTGCACAGGGTGTCAAAAACCAGTGTAGGAAAGTGGCGGATACTCTACTTTTATATGCGCGGATCCGCGAAAAATTCATTGAGACTCACCCATTGAAAAAATGAAGGACTATAAACTGCCAAAATAATTATCATAAGGGTAGATCTTTTAGGAGAAGATTTGAAAAGAACATAATATCGATATGAGAATGATAGTAGAAGCGACCAAAGTGTATGAGACAATGAATGAAGCATCAAACTATAGCCTACATAACAAGTCGTATGTCCAAAATATTGACATGGACCATTAGAAATATATCCAAGAGATATACCAGCTGGGATGATCCTGTAAATAAATGTATTTCCGCATGCCTAAATATATGAAATCGGTCACTTTAACACCGAGATCATTTTCATTTTTGCTCTTTCTCACACTTTGGTATATTTTCATGAAAATATATCCTTCGTGAATTTTTGAAGAATAGTATATCTAATGAGAATTTTCCCATCGTGATGTCAATGATTGCTTTCTTTAAACGTTTTTTCGATTTCCGCTTGAAAAAATGTTTTTGGCATCAGAACACAAAGTATAATTCGTGCTTGAATGATCATAACACCTACACCTCATGAAGCTCGTTGGGTATTTCGAGTTTTTTTTATATGGTAACGACCTAACAAAATGAAAATAAGTTTTTTGTTGTTCTTTAAAACTCTTAAACGTCTCTAGACATAACAAATATTATCAGTGCTAAAATAGAACATAAAGAAGACTAATTATTGGATATATTGTTGGGTTGACACTAATGAATATAAATATTCCCAAAACTGAGAATTTGCACTCTCACAAACAATTTATTTATACTTTGTTATTGTCAACTTAAATTCTCTTGATGATTGAGTTTTGAGGGCTTCTCAACCTCACTGACGCACCGCACGCACGCACGCGGCTGCCGACACTCACCACACTAGAAAATTTGAAAATTCATTTTCCCGCGAATTTTCCAATGTCTTGAGTGTTGGCAGCCGCGTGCGTGCGTGCGGAGCGTCAGTGAGGTTTAGCAGCCTCAAAACGTAATAATCAGGAATATTTGAGTTAACAATAATTAGAATTTGTCCAAAAATTGCACTTTAGTTTATAATGGGCCCAATATGAACTCCATACATTTATTTGATAATTCCAACGCTTGAGATTTCAAAAAAAAATTAACATAATATCTTTGGTAGCTCTTGATAGTATCACATGTAATAATATTGCATAAATTCTTGAAAACCCTCACCTTTGTTGAACGAAAAAATCAAAAAAGCATGCCAAAAAATCAGACAACGCAAAATTGATAATCAAAGTTGAATAGGATCGAATCACAATCGGCGTTTGAAACAATGCCAGATAAATTAGTAAAACGTTGAAACACATTCCAGTAGTTGCCAGAAATGTATGTGCAATTGAAAAAAGAGTATGAATCTCAATCATTGCTGAAAAAAACAAAGGATAGCTAGAATATATTTCGAGATAATAATCATAATAGTGTCATTCAAAATTTTGTTCTCACAACGTCTGAATTATATTTCGGTTCGATTGTTCCCACAAAATGAAAAAAAATTGAAACTAGGTACGAATCAAAGAATGCTCACAATTAGGGGTAATGGGAACTATTCGAGCATTAGAAAAAAGCTTTTTCCAAAAAAATGTTACGAGTATTTTTTTATCAATATAGACGTTACGGCAACAAGTTTCATGGCAAAAATCTGATTTTTAAAAATAAAAAAAATGAATGAAAGCACTTTGCACTAAAAATGAACGATAGTATATCACAGACATCTGAAAATTTACTAAACTTAGACAGTTTTGTGCTTTAGACAACTTTTAAAAAATCAAAACGTCAATGGATGTTTATAAAGTTTTATTCTCCATTGGAACTTGTTAGAATTTTACGAATTTACGATTAAATTATTTAAAACAAACACCGTACCGTGTTCGCAAGGAGTTTTGAGCTGGCGAAGTGTGCAATACTGGCCAGAATTACAACGTCTGTCCAAGAACAAATGTATCAACAATTTACAACAGATATCGAAATCGCGGTTTTTGTCAATCTATCTTCTGTATAATTCTTTCTCAACATTTTTCGAAGAATCCAACGACGATACGTTTTCACGAATATGAAAGAAGCCCACGGTGAAAGAACTGGTATCAAAAGCGTCGATGAAAATGTGAAATACTCCAAGTTCGGATGATTGTAGATACCCAATTGACCAAGTGAATATGAAATAACTGCAAATAGATATAGGCCCGGAATTGCGGCCTGATATGTGAGGGCCTGCAAGTATTGATTTTTTTACAAAACAAGCCGTAATTACCATCAAAAGTTGAGTATGCAGATTTTTGGTGCCACTGCTCAGTCGACGAGCTCCTTTGTCTACAAGTCGCCTAATAATATTTCGACGAATGATAAGAATACATGTATAAACTGGGGAAATAGGAAGTGTCATATGAAGTATTGTGAAAAGAGCAGAGAAGCATAAAATGTCTTTTGTTCCTGTCACAAGATATCCAGTGAAATTATAGGACGGAAAACGGGTTTGAAGAGTTTCCACCATTTCAGCTGGATCATCTTGAGCCCATAAGAATGAGATCTAAAAATGTTTTTTGTTCAACTGTTTTTTCAAACCACTAATACTCACCCATTGAAAAAACGAAGGAATATAAACTAGCAATATTATTATCATAAGAGTAGATCTTTTAGGAGCAGGTTTGAAAAGAACATAATATCGATATGAGAATGATAATAGAAGCGACCACAGTGTATGAGACAGCGAATGAAGCATCAAACTGTAGCCTACATAACAAGTTGTATGTCCAAAATATTGGCATGGACCATTAGAAACATATCCAAGAGATATACCAGCTGGAATGATCCTGCAAATAAAAGGAAGTTTAAAGGAGGGCTTTAATGAATGCGTCTGGGATGAAAAAATACTTCATACTCATTCCAAATCTGTTTTTAAAATCTTCTAAAACCATATGGAACCCGAGAAAACGCGCCTCAAAACAATGGCCTAGAAAAAGGGGCCACCAGCGGAAACTAGTCCGCGGGCATGAAACATCTAGAAAAAATTAAAAAAAACATAAATTAAAATGAAAAAACATAAAAATGACTAATATATCTGCATAATTCTGCATAACTATTTATTAACGAAACACGAAAAAAGCTCATAGGAAAAAGTTCGGCCAGGTGGCCCCTTTTTCTAGGCCATTATTTTGAAGCTCATTTTATCGACTTCTAGGTAGTTTTAGAACATTTTAAAAACACATTTGGAATGAGAATGAAGTCTATTTTCATTTAAGGTGCATTTATCATCTCAGTAAAGCCCTCCTTTAACACATTCTTTTCAATTTACAGCCAAATAGCATAAATTCTTAAAAATCTCACCTTTGTTGTACGAAAAAATCAAAAAAGCATGCCAAAAAGTCGGACAACGCAAAATTGATAATCAAAGTTGAATAGGATCTAATCACTAACGGCGTTTTAAACAATGCTAAATAAATGAGTAGAACATTGAAACACATCCCAGCACTTGCCAATAAAGTATGGGAGATCATAAAAATAGTATGAATCTCAACCATTGCTGAAAAAAAAACAAAGGAAATGTTATTTTATAATGACGCAAATATTTTTTTGTATTCGCAATGGGCGTGAATTAGAGCGATTTTCAGAAGGATTGTTCCCACAATAATATTGGAAAATACGGATGAAACTACATGCACAGAGATTGGAAGGATCGAGCTTCAAAAACACTTTTTTTTAATATGAAAAGGGTATTTTTTCTCAATAATGTGTGGGAATGCACCAAAAACTTTCGATTTCAGACACAACTAAATTTAATAGCAAATCACTGATCTCTGAAACTAACAACGTTGGCTGAAAATGAGTAATCTAAGTCTGTAATTCGATGCAACCAGTTTTGTAGTGTTCTTGGAAGAATCTTGAATAGTATTGAAAAACTGATGCTATTTGAATCTTGATGACTTTTCAAGGACCTTTACGATCGCGATTTAAGCGGCAATACAGCGCAAACAAATTAAAAATTAACTTGAAATTGAAAATTTGAAATTTAGCAAAAATTTAGCTGTTGAAAAATATTTACCGAATATTTTTAAAAAAAACCGGAAATCTTGCTGATTCTTAGTATTTTCAAAATAAATTTTCTTACCCAATTGTATTTTGCTCAGTTTCGTGAGCTCTAATGAAAAAAAGAGAACCGCGGTTGCAAATAATTTGCAGAAAACACCTAGATGGGCTTTTATCGAATGAAAATAATTATTAGAAACCTTTTATTATGTGAATAGGACTATGAACCTATTCATATAATGAAAGGTGGAGGAGGTTGAATATATACATTGATTAAAGTCATGACGGCGGAAGTTTATACGTTTTATGGTGATATTTAAAAAAATACGTTTTTTTTTCAAACCCTCAAAAGCCTCTAGATTTATAATTCCGAACCAGTATATATTTTCCTTCGGAACAAGTGAACTTTATAACTCAAAATGAAAATCAACAAATAAAAATGCTATTTATTCCATAACTAACTAATTAACAATATATCAAGCCATCATTGAAATCTGATTTGTGGCATTATATCGAAACGATGAGCTTTCCCCGATATCCATTTTCGTGATTCGGAAGAATTTCCGACGAATGAAATGACGATACGGGGTCACAAAAATAAAAGAGGCTAGTGGTGACAACAAGGGAATGAAAAGCATTGAAGAAAATGTGAAATATTCCAAAAATGGATGGTTGTAGATGTTAAGTTGGCCAACAGCGTACGAGATGACGCTGAAGAGGTAGAAGCCTGGAATGGCGGCTTGGTAGGTCAGAGCCTGAAAATAAAGGGTTATTAAATTTTTTTTTAGAAATTTATATTTTAATCGTATGAAAAATTGCCAAAAACAAAGGAAACGCATCAAAAAAGTTTTCAAATGGGCCCTAGACCGTATAAAATCAACCCAATTTCCCGGTATTATTTTATGTATCAGCTATTCTAATTTTCAAATTATGTTTTATTGGACACTGAATTGGAACCCAAAAGTGCATTATTATGTACTTTAAAAAATATATCCGGAAACATGATTATATGCAACAAAGAATATATCGTAATAATTAAGAGACGATGTCCGAGTCGCGTTGAATCATCGTGCCCTAGGCCGAGTAATTGTGCTATCAACTTGAAACTTCGTGTGTGAGTGTGTTAGGGGTCAAAGATTATTTTCGTACCACAAAACCTGTGAAGTGTCCCGGCGTTCGGGGGGAGCTCCCCGTTTTGTCTTACAACTTTGACTAGCTATAACTTTGCTTATTTCCCGAACTATGTGCAGATATGTATATTATTAGAAAGCTCTCATTAAGTTCTACAACTTTATTGTTGACAACAAAGCGCAAAAAATTTTTTTTGAGTATGAAAATGTTGATGATAGAAAATTAGATTTAGTTTTTCATAATTTTCAAATGAGAAACCCCCCAATCCGGTATAAAAGTTTAACGAATTCCTATAGAAAATTATTTTTCCTATCGAATGATATATAGAAAATCAAAAACGGAGGGGACCATTGTTTCAAAAAATAGGCAAATATGTCAAAAAATGACACTTTTTGGCCAATAATACACATTCAAATGAGCTGTAAATACCTTAAAATCGAGCTTTTTGTTTCAAATTTAAACTGAAAAGGTTGTTTTTATCATTTTCTTCCATTTCGAGCCATTTTTGTCAAAAAAATCGAAAAAAATTTTTTTTTGAAAATTTCGATGACTTTTTTTTGGTCAATTTTTCGAAAAATTTTGTAACATTTTTTTTGCGTTTTTTGCCAATTTTATATCGTAAACATCGTAATTGGTCGTTTTTTATAACAGCAGAAACATTTTTGAGCAAAAAACGTTTAAAAAAATTTTTACAACATTTTTCGAAAAATTGACCAAAAAAAGTCATCGAAAATTTTCAAAAAAAATTTTTTTTCGATTTTTTTGACAAAAATGGCTTGAAATGGAAGAAAATGATAAAACAACCATTTAAGTTCAAATTTGAAACAAAACGCTCAATTTTAAGGTATTTACAGCTCATTTGAATGTGTATTATTGGCCAAAAAGTGCCATTTTTTGACAAATTTGCCTATTTTTCGAAACAATGGTCCCCTCTGTTTTTGACCTTCTATATATCATTCTATAGGAAAAATCATTTTTTACAGGAATTCGTAAAATTTTTATACCGGATTGGGGGTTTTTTCATTTGAAAATTATGAAAAACTAAATCTAATTTTCTATCATCAACATTTTCAAACTCAAAAAAAATTTTTTGCGCTTTGTTTTCAACAGTAAAGTTGTAGAACTTAATGAGAGCTTTCTAATAATATACATATCTGCTCATAGTTCGGGAAATAAGCAAAGTTATAGCTAGTCAAAGTTGTAAGACAAAACGGGGAGCTCCCCCCGAACGCCGGGACAGTTCACAGGTTTTGTGGTACGAAAATAATCTTTGACCCCTACCGCACTCACTCACGAAGTTTCAAGTTGATAGCGCAATTATTCGGCCTAGGGCACATACTAACGTGTTAAATTTAACGCGACTCAGACATTGTCTCTTAAATGGAGCCTGAGAGGACGAAATAAATGGCTTAAAAACTATGAAATTATGATTGTTTATAAATAAATTTTAAAAAATTAAAAAAAAAAACTCAAAAATGACGAAAAAAGACATTCCAAAAAAGACCGGCCGCCCTAATGGCCGAAGAAACGCTTTTTGGTTTTTTAGGCCGTTTGTCTTTTCTCGGCCGTCTGATTTTTTTTGTTGAATATCTATTTTTTAAATAATCTTTATGCATAATTTTCTCTGAAAAAAATGTTTGAAAAAAGTTGATTTTCAAAAAAAAAATCTGACTTCCGAGAAAAGAAAAACGGCCTAGAAAACCAATAAGTGTTTCTTCGGCCATAAGGGCGATCTACGGTTTTATTATTTTTTTTAAGAATTTTTTCGAGAATTTTTGGATTTTTTAAAAATTTATTTACAAATAATCATACTTTCATCGTTTTTCAACAATTTATAAGAATTTTAAGATTTTATCCAAAAACCCACTTACCATCAAAAGCTGCGCATGAATATGTTTCGTATCTTTCGAAATATTGATACCTCGATGAGAAAGTCGTGTAATAATCTTCTTTCTCAAAATTAGAATACATGTATAAACTGGAGTTACAGGAAGTGTCATGTGCAAAGCGGTATACAACGCTGAGAAACAAATGATAGTTTTTGATCCACTAATAGTGTATCCAGTTAGGTTATACTGGGGAAAACTTTCATGTAATATCGCTCTTATTTCGTCAGGTTCATCTTGAGCCCAAAGGAATGAGATCTGAAAATTTAAAATTTTCGAAAACTGTATTATAAAAAAATACCCATTGAAAACACGACGGTGTGTAGATCACAGCAACGCATAACATTAACGTTTTTCTAGAAGGCGTAGGTTTGAATAGAATATAATAACGATAAGAGAATGACAAGAGAAGAAGCCAGAGGGAGTGAGCTAAACAATGCATCATGAGACTGTACCCAACATAACAAGCAGTTGGACCGAGATATTTGCAATACCCGTTGGAAATATAGCCGAGAGATACTCCTGTAGGGATGATTCTGCAAAAACAATGTTGAAATTGAGTGTTTTGGAATCTTTTTAGAAATTTTTTATGGAATCAAGAATATTAAAAGGGGGTCAAATTCAAGACGAACCTCAAACTTGGGTAATTAAACCTCCTTTATAAATTAAATAAATTAAAATTAAAACAGAAATTGTTCTGTGTTTTTCAAAAATTATTTTAAAGGGGGGGGGGGTGGTGATACGGAGAACTGAGAAACAGGTTTCTGATGAATAAGAATATGATCTTCCGATTGATAGCAAAAAAATGTTTGAGTCGAATAAATATGAAAAACCTATAAAAATTTTAAAAAACCAATATAGACAATGGCCGAAGAAATGCAATATGGGTTGCTAGGCCATATTTGCATGATTCACAATCAGGGTTTTCCTAATGAAAAATGAAAATGAAAAATCCTTATGAAACATCGAATCTAGGCATTTCAAAAAAAATCCAATTTTGGCTTCAGGTTCAATTTTGGCTTCAGGACCCTATTTAGATATTTTTCCTTATATGGCCAGAAAACCAAATTGCGTTTCTTCGGCCATATTCGATTTTTTGAAGCTGTTCTTATTGTTTTTTAACGATCAGTTGGTAGATCATATTCTTATAGAAACCAATTTCTGAGCTCTCCGGAGCCCCCCCCCTCCTTTAAAAATTAGAAACTTCTTAAGATCAGTATCAGTATCAAGGCTGAACTAAATGAAAAAAAACTAGGTCATGTTTTGGTCCAAATAAAATATTCGATAATGACCTGCTCTATTATTTTAATTCGGTGGGAATTTCTGTTTTTATTCCGATTTCTTCAAAATATCACTGAATTAAAGACATGTGTCACCTAATTTTAACTTGTCTAGACACGTGTGTCAAATTTTAAACTTGATATCTTCTTTTCAATGATTAAGGCAAAGTTGTAAAAAAATAGAATTAGATCAGTAGTTCATCAAAAAAAATATTTCGAAATTGAATACCTAGAGACATATACTCTAAAATGGCGCGTAATTCGAATTATAGTATAAAATAGTTTTCGAGATTCCGGTTTTGATTAACTTTTTAGAATAATGGTAAAATTTGAAGTAATTTTTTTCTCTTTACTTTTCGGCATTCAAAAACCAATTTGTCTTATACTTTCCCAATTACCTCTGCTGCACAAACAAATCAAAAAAGCATGCGAAAAAGTCGGTGCACGCGAAATTGATAATCAGTGTAGAATAGGAACGAATGACTTTCGGTGTTTGGAACAATGCCAAATATGCCAACGTTGCGTTGAAAAACATTCCAGTAACTGCCAAAACAGCATGTACGTATGAGAATATATCAGGAAAGTCGACCATCTGAAAAATAATGGGTTATTTTTGAATTTTGAAAAGAAAAAAAAAAGGTTTTTGGAGTTCTAATGACCATTAACTCATGCAAAAGCGAAAAATTGAACTTGGCAAGTTCGAGCTCAAAAATCGGAAGAAGTTCTAAGTATGTAAAAGTTACTTAAAATATCAATTCTGATAGAAAATGAAAAAATCTAATTTAGACAGACATTAATCACATTTTCCAGAGTTCAATAACTCAATAATCAACCAAGAAAGCGTGGTTCTCTCGTGGCTAATTCGAACAAAAAAAAAATACTGAAAAAAATACTTTCGAAATGTTTCTAGTAAACATGCCTTGACTTGAGTGACGTTGTTTGAGTCAGTTGGAAAATCCATTCTTACCTTGATTCTGAAATATGTTTTCAAAATAAATATATTTTAGACAAGAATAGAGCCAGATAATCAAAAACTATGTTTTGGTGAAAACAACTCCGAATGAATGTGCTTCAAATTCAAAAGCAAACAAACTATAAAGATGAAAAAGTAACGCGCAGGCCGTTTCGACTCTATTACTAGACGACCTAAAAGGAGTGAGTCTCGTCAGTAGTAACTCCTTGCAAACTATAGGAAACACGCAAATTATTATAAAAAAACTAAACTAACTACCTAATTTTATAAACGACCTAATTATACAAAAAGGTAAAACTAATAATTATCTAATGTAAAAATTCATGAAAAAGGAAAAAACAAAATAGAAAAAGAAAATGAAGATAGGAAAAAGAAAAGAATAATGACACATCTTTCGGGTACGTTAAGATTACGGAAATAAGTTTTTGAAATTTAAATTACAGGGGGCTTCAGATTTAGTTTTCGCAAGGCTTCAATTAACAAGAACAACAAACACGATATAGGGAATTATTACAAACTCGAGTATATTTTAAGGAAAATTGTATACAATTTTAGTATCGTAGTGGAACGTTAATATTTATTTCGAGTTTTTGGCACGTTTCAAGACGATTTTCATTCAAACGTTATAGTGTTTTTGTCAAAAAAGCAACTGTGGGAAAGTATGTGAGCATAACAACTCAACCATAAAGCAAAAAAATGGTTTCTTAAAATCAAGTACAAAAAAGGGCAAAAACATCGACAAAATTCGTTTCTGCTGAGAACCACTGGCTGAAAAAATAAGAAACAAGAAACTGTAAAAAATGAAATATGGATCACCACAGAAGGTTTTTACGTTCGAGGGACTAACTTCCCAAAGTTAGTCCCTCCCGAAATTTTCCCTTCATTTTGCTTGAATTTCTAACTTGCACAATTTTTTTGAGTTTTTTGTTGTAAAGAGATGGTTGGCATAGTCAAAAAGAGTCAATTTAAAGGTTCCTTATTTACAATGCTGGCTTCAATCGATTCAGAATCACCAATTTTCATCAACGCTTTTAAAGACAGATGTTCAGTTAATTTGACCCTACCTCATTTCAATTTCAAAAATTAAAACTTTCTCTCATTAGTACGATACAATTTATACGAAACCATATGGTTAAATGCACGCCTCATAGCAGCGGTCCAAAGTTGGAAAAAACAAAATTTGAATGAGTGCCGGATCGTGCGGCGCCGTCGTGGATCGTGCAACGCGGTCGGAAATGGCGCGAAACACAATTATTTGAATGTGGCATAGTGGTATTGTTTTCTTGACCTCATGGTCCCATTTTAATTTCTATTTTTCGCTTTGGATTTGGATCGTATTAACTGAAACGCTGCCTTTAATTCCAAAGCCCAAAAATAAGTGGTGATACTATAAGCTTTTCATTGTCATCGCCCGTCTTCCGCACTTTTGGAGGAGCTGTCTTGGACCTAAGGGTGCCCGAAAAAATTGTTATTTGTTAAATTCATTAATAATTGGTGATTTCGAGTAGAATAAAATAAAAATTGAAAATCAATAAACAGCCATTTTAATAAGAAATCCTTTAATGAAAAAAAAAATAAGTTTTTGTCAATAATTAAATTTTGAACTGTAATTAACGAACTTGAATTCTATAATTACCGAGACGATTTAGGATGAAAAATAGAAGTTGAAGCTTATAAATCGAAAGTGTTATTATGATTTTTTAAATACTTTGAATATGCGTACTCCCAAATTTAACGTGAGAGTTTCGCCACCCAAACAAAAAAAATCGTATTTTGTGTGTTCTCTAAATGGTTCGATGTTTCTGATTCGATGATTTCTTATAGTCTACAGCGTATTTGATGCTCATGAGATGTACTTTCTCCGCAACGTATTATGCACTCAGGGCCACGAACATTTCAGAATTTATTCATGAAGATTTTATTTTTTTGTTGGTCAATACCTTTAGAGAAATACAAAGGCAACAAATTGTTGACATTGTACCTAAATGTTTCAATTGAATTCTGAAGACAATACAAAAAACCGATCTTTGTCTGTGTTTAGATGTCCCTTGAAGGAGGGTCTTCAGAAGGTTTTTGTGGATCTTCAGAAGGTGTCAAATTTCATGGGACTTCAGAAGAAAACAATATCGGACAATTAAAAATTTTGATGCAAAATATTATAGAAAGAAATAAAAATTGCAAGAAACACAGAATCATAGCATTTAACGACAGTGTGTCACTTATTGAGACAATTTCATCGTAAAATGCTGGAAGCAAGAACTTTTCCAAGAAAAACGAATTCCCCGCGATTTAATAAAATAGGTTCTCGGCGTATTTCTTAGTTTAAATAATCATATTCAACCACATGTTTCGCACATTTTCAGCTCAAAGAACAAATTGTTCAAGTTTTTATGAAGTACGGCTACTAAGAAATCGGAGAATTCTGAATTTCATTAACGAATAAAAATCAAATGAGCTTAGATATATGCACTTTTATGAACTTCGTGTTCTTTTAAAGAGATGGTGTTATTTGATTTGCGTGTTCATAATTTTCAATCTCCAGAATTGTGATCTTCGAATTGAACTAGTTCCATTTTTATTCAATGATGTTCAATGAGTTCACGAATGGATTGGTGTAATCAGATTAAATGTTATTAGCAATTTACTGAGAGAGCTCTTTGAATGTCATTTTTGATTTAACATTTGAACTCAGTCCCTTCTTGCTGCATGCAGTTAGATCGGATAAAAATGTTCATTGGTTTAAAGACAAAGTATCAGAAAATATAGCACAAATTCAATTTGAAATACTAAAAAGAAAAGAGCGTTGGTTGAACATTCTTACAATGGATTATGCTTTTTGTCCAACAAGTGGGATGTAATGTGATTTACGTTTTTTGACATGTCAACGGGACGGTGGGTATCAATCTGAAATTTCAATCTGAAAATGATACAATTTGAGGTCAAAAAAACACCAATCACTTTGTATATCCCACCTGTCAGAAAATGGGATGGGTTATTATTAGTAAAACCCTGCATTTATAAAACATTTACCAAAAAAACAAATAGCATCTCAAAATCAAACAAAAATAAACACATTGATCTCCAACATATTCTTCACCCATTCATTGAAGCCTGATAATTAACCTGTGTTGACGAAACTTCCTGTTGTCTCATTTTTCTTATATTCTTCAGTTTTCGACGAATATAATGATTATAAGGGGTGACAAAAATAATGGAAGCGAGTGGTGAAAAAAATGGAATAAAAAGCACAGATGTAAGAGTTGTATACTCAAAAAATGGGTGTTTCACAACGAATTGACATATTATATAGGCGATAACGCTGAATAGGAAAAATCCGGGGATTATTGCTTGGTAGGTCAGGGCCTGAAAAAAAAAACAGAAATTTTTGTAATTAGGGCATTCACTGATTAAAGACAGTGGATCAGTTAATTTTACCCTACCAGATTTCAATTTCAAAAATTAGTGCGTTCTATCATAATAACAACGCAATTTATTCAAAAAATCGATAAATGCACGCTTCTTAGAAGCGGTCCAAAGTTGTAAAAATCAAAATTTGTATGCGCGCCGGATCGTGCAACGCGGTCGGAAGTGGCGCGAAACACAATCATTTGAATGTGGCTTCATATTGGTATTGTTTGGACCACCTGAGCTCCCATTCGAATTTTTTTTTTGCCTTGAAATTGGATCGTGTTAACTGACCAGCTGCCTTTAAGGGTGAGTTACACACAGAAAAAATCCGCAACTTCGAAATTAATTATTGCCCTGTATTTTTTTCTATTTTTGATTTCAAGGAGGACTTTACGCCGATTATAAAAGTTGCTTAATCGATCTGAAATTCAATTTTACCTAAATTTTAAAAATTTGCAAAAAAGTAGAAATGCGAAAATAAGGGCATCCGGAATCGAACTTATTTGCTACTTTTGTGGAAGATTTTAAGTTTTTGAGACCAAAGTTCGATTCCAGGTGCCCGTATTTTTGCATTTCTATTTTATTTATAATTTTTTCTTCAGCTATAAAAAATTGAATTTCAGATCGATTACATTTACAACCTGCTTATAGTCCTCCTTTAAGCTCATTTTTTCCCGTCTTTTCATCAATATTCACCATGAGAAGCTGAGCTTGAAGATGTTTCGTATCTTTCGCGATATTGACACCTTTAAACGAAAGTCGTTCGATAATGTTTCTTCTCAAAATCAGAATACATATGTAGACGGGAGTAACAGGCACCGTCATATGAAGTACAGTAAACATTGCAGAAAAACAAAACATATTTTTGGTTCCTGTTACAATCTGCCCTGTGAAGTTATATTGTGGTAGATGTTCGTGTAATATTTCTTCAATTTCTTTCGGATCATCTTGCGAGAATAGAAATGATATCTGAAATTGAGAAGATAAATTGATGGCAATGGATTAATATGATAATACCCATTGCACCATTGATGGCGTATAAACAAGAGATATAATAATTAGAAGTTTAAATTTCGAAGGTGAAGGCTTGAATAAAACATAATAACGATATGAAAATGATAAAAGAAGGGACCAGAGAGAATGCGATAAAAAATGCATCATAAGACTATAACCAACAAAACAAGCAGTATGCCCGAAATATTTACAATAACCGTTTGAAACATAGCCAAGGGTTACACCAACCGGAATATGTCTGAAACCCAATTATTTAATAAATTAATTCTTCAAGCGTCTTTTTTTCACCTCTGCTGAACGAATAACTCAAAAAAACAGGCAAAGAAATCGGTAAGTGCCAAATTAATAATCAGAAAAGAATATGATTTGATGATTTTGGGTGTCTCGAAAAATGCCACATATACTAAAGTAGCATTGAAAATCATTCCGAGAATCGCTATACATGCGTGTACAATTGAGAACAGTAACAAAAAATCAAACATCTGAAAATTAAAAAATAAAAGGTAGGAATATTGCGTAGATCTGTTGTTCTTGTGAAGTTATATTAAGAATGAACGAACTGGGGGGGGGGGGGGGGGGGGGGGGTTATGATAGCACTTATCTGAAAATTATAGAAAAAGAAACAAAGTTCATTGTAATAACGATGCACCTGGGATTAATCGTTATCGTTTCGTGACTTTTATTCAAGAAATTTCTAAATTGAATTAAGAGACAATGTCTGAGTCGCGTTAGATCTAACACATTAGAACGTAAAAACCTGTGAAGTGTCCCGGGAAGCTCCACGTTTTGTCTTTAAATTTTGACGCGCTATTACTTTGCTCAAATTGCGAGCTCTGAGTAGATATCCATATTATTAAAAATCATTATTGTTGATAGCGCAAATGAGCTGTAAATACCTGAAAATGAACTTTTTGTCACAAATTTGATCTTAAATGATTGTGTTTATCGAAAAAATCATTAAAAATAATTTTTACAATAATTCGTAAAATTTACATAACCGGAAAAAGGGGTTTTTTCAAAAAAATATGAAAATCTAAATCGAATTTTCTATCTTCAGCATTTTCATGCTCAAAACTATTTTTTTGCGTTTTATTGTCAACAATAAAGTTGTAGAACTTAATGAGTGCTTTCTAATAATATAGATATCTGCTCATAGTTCGCAATATGAGCAAAGTTATAGCTCGTCAAAGTTTAAAGATACAACGGGGAGCTTCCCCCGAACGCCGGGATACTTCACAGGTTTTGTGGCACGAAATTTATAATTGAGCCCTCTCATATACGAAGTTTCAAGTTGATAGCACAATTATTCGGCCTAGGGCACGATTATTTCACGCGACTCAGACATCAAAATATTTGTACTCGATCTCGATAATAATAATAATAGTAACGATAAGGTTTAATGAGCTATAAAAACGAAAAAAAAACAAAAACATTTGGAAAAATCATTTTATGAAAAAGGTGGCATCGAATGAACAAGACTTTATAAGATTGTGTTCTGAAATAATAATAAAAAAGAACGCTGATTTCCTATTTTTCATATGAAAATGCAGCTGAAAAAAATGAAGAATTGTTCTTTTTACAAACTTTTTTTATGGAGTTGTTTGATTCAATAAAATTAATTAAATCATGTGCATTGGTCAGGAACATTTTCGCAGTTATTACTATAATTCCACTCCTGCTCCAACTGTTTTACTCGCTTCTGTTCTCAAAAGTACATCTGCATATTGGTACGAAGTCGTTGAAGACATATATCGACGTTTGAAGTTAGTTATCCTGCACAGTTTTCGACGAATATAATGGTGATAAGGGGTGACAAAAATAATGGAAGCGAGTGGTGAAAGAAATGGAATAAAAAGCACAGATGTTAAAGTAGTGAATTCAAAAATTGGATGACTGACGACGAACTGGCAGATTAGATAAGCGATGACGCTAAATAGGTAGAATCCGGGTATGATTGCTTGGTAGGTCAGGGCCTGAAAAAAAAGGTGTTAAAGGTATTTTCGAAATTTTAGGAAATTTCGAACGATTTTTTTGTTGCTTTTATAGGTTTTCAAATATCGTGAAGAAGATGAAAATTGAATAGAAACTCAAAAATGGTAAGGAATCCCATTAAAGTTTTGACGGTTGCTTAAAGAAGCATGTCACTGGAGGTACCTTATTTATATACTTCTTTTGTTTTCTAAAACTATATAAACCGAAAAAATGGTTTAAAAATGGCGCCAGATTCCATTTACTGACGTCACGAGCTATGCGTCAGTCTGAACAGTCAGTCAGAACAGTCAGTCTGAACAGGTCACGAAATTTGGATTGAGACGGCTTTTTGTCAGAGAACCCTTCAAATGGTGATTTTGAATGAACTTGAAAAATATAAACATAACAGTGATGGCTTAGAAAATTATTTAAAACATATATTTTCTCTCTTGAATCTTTTTATTTTTCTGTGTTTTATTGATAAATATTTATTGAACATACTTAAAGACAGCTGTTCAGTTAATTTGACCCTACCTGTTCTTAGTTTCAAAAATTAGAGCGTTCTCTCATTAGTACAATGCAATTTATGCGAAATCGCACCGATAAATACACGTGTCATTGCAGCGGGCCAAAGTTGAAAAAAAAAATTGAATGCGCGCGTGTCCGTGCGACGCGGTCGGTGTCCGTGCAACGCGGTCGATATTGGCGCAAAACACAATTATTTGAATGTGGCTACATATTGGTATTGTTCTTTGGACCACCTGGGCTCCCATTCAAATTTTGAGTTTTCGCCTAGTATTTGAATCGTGTTAACTGACAAGCTGCCTTTAAATGAGTTCATTTAAACGTATTTGTTCATGTTTTTGGTTTCCTAGGTAGTTTTTGTCAGTAGAAACTTTTTGAAACTTTTTTCTCGGCTTCTACGTGGTTTTTGAAAATTTTAAAAGCAGATTTAGATTTTTTATGAGGTCTATTTTATGTATGAGGTCTATTTTTTTTTCTTTTTTTTTTGATTCATGAATTCCGTAAAGTCCTCTTTGAAATACATGAAATAAAATTTTCAAAAAATACCTACCATTAAAATCTGTGTATGCAGAGATTTCTTCATATTGACTCCTTGATACGAAAGTTCTTGAATAATTTTCCTTCTCAAAATCAGAATACAGATAAATACGGGAGTGACAGGCACCGTCATATGAAGTACAGTAAACATTGCCGAGAAACAAAACATATTTTTCGTTCCTGTTACAATTTTTCCACTGAAGTTATATTGCGGGAAATTATCGTGTAAGATTTTCTCGATTTCTTTTGGATCATCTTGCGAGAATATAAATGATATCTGAATATCTTATAAATACTATTCGGAGTTTTGAAATATATTTAAAAAATTACCATTTGAATCAATGATGGTATATAAACTAGAAAAATAATTATTGAGAGCTTCAGCCTGGACGGTGCAGGTCGGCATAGGATATAATATCGATATGCGAATGATAATAGTAAGGACCATAGGGAATGTGATATAAAATGCATCATAAGACTATAACCAACAAAACAAGCAGTATGCCCGAAATGTTTGCAAAACCCATTAGAAACATAGCCAAGGGTTACACCAACCGGAATATGTCTGAAAATATTATTTGAAAAATATAAGGAAAAAGGTATGAACAAGTGTTCCGATCCGAAAAATCCGGATCGGAACACTAGTACGAACTCACCGTTGTTGTACGAATAGTTCAAAAAAGCAAGCGAAAAAGTCAGTAAGTGCGAAATTGATAATCAGAAACGAATAAGAACGAATAACTTTCGGAGTTTGATACAATGCCAAATAAATGACTGTGGCATTAAAAATCATCCCAAGAATTGCAACATGTGCATGTAAAATCGAAAAAATCAATAAAAAATCCATGTTCAATGCACCATTTGAAACGTTGCGTGCTATGCCAGAAAAGAGGTTTGTCCAAGGTAGAGTTCAAAGGTGTTTTACTCTTAAAGAAAGAATGAAAAAACTCGTTCAATATGAATGAAAATTTATGAAAGATAGGTTTTATTCATGAATGAACTGCAAGCGGAGTGAACTACTAATTGACAAGTGCTCTATGATGGGTTCGTCTAGTCTAGGATGTGTACATAATTAAAAATTGAAAAAAAAGTTTTAGCTTTAATCTAGTCTTGGGTAAATTTTAGACAGCTGTACAAAAGGTACAGAAAACAATAACAATACATAGGATTGATCAAAAATTTATGAAACAAAAAAGATAAGTCTAAGTGAGGAAATGAAATTTTGAAAAATGTACACTGAAAAACAACGAAAACATTATCAAAATCAAATTTTGCAAGACTCAGACAAGAGCAGGTGTGGAATTTTTTTTTAAAAAGTGTGATTGGTCATAAACATCAAAAAAAGAAACAGTGATGAAGTTTGAGTACGCTTTAAAAAATTTGGCCTAGAAACCGAATACATAGTTTTTCTAGGCCATTATTTTAATTCTTGCCATGAATTCAGATTTTCCTGCAATTTTCAGGTTATAAATGTGTTTAATCGATCAGAAATTCAATTTAATATTCCTTGCCTAGGTATATAAAATTGAATTTCAGATAGATTAAAGACAGCTGATCAGATAATTTGACCCTACCTGATCTTAGTTTCAAGAATTAGAGCGTTCTCACGTTAGTACAATGCAATTTATGCGAAATCTAAATACACGCGTCATAGAAGCGGTCCAAAGTTGAAAAAAAAACAAAAATTGAATGTGCGCTGAAACGAGGTCGGAATTGGTGTGAAACACAATTATTTGAATTGCACTACATATTGGGAAATATTGTTCTTTGCTTAACCTGCGCTCCCGTTCGAATTTTTTTTGAATTTGGATCGTGTTAACTGACAATCTGCCTTTAAACAACGTCTATGACCTATTTTTAGTCCTCCTTTAAATACTTTTGTAACAATAATGAATAAAAACTAATATGCAGTCAAGCTCAGTGGCGTCATAACATATTTTCTACGCTTGGGAAGCTGCAACAAAAGTAATTAGTCTTTCCCTAAGACTAATTTCCAAGTGAGAAGGAACAACTGAAATGACAAATTATTTTCTGAGCTCTTATTATTATTATTAAAAACGTATTATATAGAGAATCAAAAAATATATGCGTTTTCGAATTAATAAACTTTCCGGATTAGATGAATTGAAAGCCTTTTCTCGATATTGTGGAAATGAAGTAATCGACTTTGTAAAAGTTGTAGATGTAGAAGAGAGTTAAACATTTGAACCTTATCCAAAATCGTACAAAATAGGTATTTCAAATTCAGTTCATCAGAATGGAATAAAATAAACTCCACTAATTGGGTGGTTTGAGCCTATAGACTATAGTTATGGCCTTCAAAAAAGGGAAGTTGGTTTACATTTGAGTGCCGAAAAATGTCAACATATTTTCAGCTTACTAAATCACATGTTACATTCAATAGGTAATTATTATAAAACAAAAGTTCATAGAACCATTGGACAATTTTCAATATATTTCTAATATAGATCCAGACCATTTATGGTGTTTCAGATCTTTGAACTTTTCTCGATCCTATAAAGAGTTACTAACTCATGATTGTTCAACCGATCATAAAGCAACAGATGTTTTGGAAAGAAGTCAATAGTCTCATTAAAAGTGCAATTTTCAACATTTATATATATTCTTATTTTTTTTGTGTTTTAGTCGCGGTCTTTTACAAAAATTATAACATGTTGATGGAAACACTTCTCGATGTTGAATTTTGAAAAATGATGTGCACAATTTTCTACGGATGTATGGCATGATAAGGTGCAAAAAATATGATAGATAAATTTTAAAAACAATTAAAAAATAATTTTATTCCGGGTAATTTCATGATTTTTGACCTGTACACCAGGCTTGTGCGGAACCGGCCTCTCGGAACTTTCGGAACCAAATTTTTATTCCGATTTTTTTTTTCGGAAAAAAATGGTTCCGACTATTTTTCCGATAATTTTTTTTTCGGAAAAACCGGTTCCGACTTTTTTTCCGACTTTTTTCTCGGAAAAATCGGACAATTCGGAACAAGGTTCATTTTCAGGTGTCTTTCCCATTTTTTTCTCATTTTTCGATTAAAAACGTTTATTAAGAAGTTCCGTTCTGCTTTTTTGTCAAATAAACCTCCCATTTTCCCATTTTCTGAAAAAAAAAACGATGAATTCACAACATTTTCGTACAAAAATTAGGAAATTCTACGAAAATTATAAAAATTCTAAGAAGCCCTGAAAAACCCTATGAAAAAACCAAAAAAGCAAACAAAGTTTATAGAAATATTCAGTTTGAAAAAAATTCAAAAAAATTTTTTCCGATTAAAAAAAAAATTTTCTGATTGCAATTTTTCGGTATTTCTCGGATTTTTTAAGGTGAAAAAACAAACAAATTAATTTTGTATCGTTTCCCGTACAGTGTTTTCGATGGTATACCCTTTAAAATTATTGTAAGAATACATTTTCACAAATTTGGGTTTTTCCGATTTTTCCGATGAATTTCGGAAAAAGTTCCGACGGAAAAATAGTTCCGAAATTTTTTTCGGAAATAGGTTCCGACAGAAAAAGGTTCCGAAAAAAAAATCGGAAAAATTTCCGACAGCTAAAAAGTTCCGAAAATCGTCTCGGAATCGGAATTTCGGAATATTCCGATTCCGGTTCCGCACAAGCCTGCTGTACACCATGACGTCAGATTGCGGACTTCAGTTGAAGGAGCATCCATAGTTTTCGTTTTGGAGATAAAATATCGATTGTGTTTGAAAATGTCGATGTTCTTGATTATTTTATTATGTATTTTCCGAAAAATATTCAGGATATGGAAACAAAAAATATTCAACACAAATAATGAAATACTTCATCCAAGAACAGAAATGTGAGTTACATTATTATATTGAGTTGATGAAAATTCAGCTGAATCGATTTTGGTGACTCGATGAATGACTCTACGAATATAATGTCGGTAAGGAGTCACGAAAATAAATGAGGCCAGCGGTGACAACAAGGGAATAAATAAAAATGAGGAAAATGTGAAATATTCCAAAAATGGATGGTTGTAAATGTTGAGTTGACCAATAGCGTACGAGATGACGCTGAAGAGGTAGAAGCCTGGAATGGCGGCTTGGTAGGTTAGGGCCTGAAAGAAACACTTATTTTTCACAAAAAAATCTTGTGAACGTGCCATCAGTAATTGTGCATGAAGATGTTTAGTATTCTTCGCAATGTTGATGCCTTTAAAAGAAAGTCTTCGAATGATTTTCTTCCTCAAAATCAAAATGCAAATATAAACGGGAGTTATTGGAACGGTCATATGAAGAATGGTATAAAGTGCCGAGAAGCACGCAATATTTTCAGTGCCGGTTACAATTTGTCCAGTTAAATTATAGTGTGGAAAACGAGTGTTTAATAGAAATACAATTCGTTTCGAATCATCTTGAGCCCAAAGGAATGAGACCTGAATGGATGAAATGTTTAATGGGGTCGTTTTTTGAAGGATGTACCCATTGAAAGCCAGATGGTATGTATACTAGCATTATCATGGCTGTAAGAACTAATCTAGGAGGTGAAGGCTTGAATAAAACATAATAACGATAAGAGAATGATAACAGAAGGGACCAGAGAGAATGCGATAGGAAATGAAGCATAAGACTGTAACCAACATAACAAGCAGTATGACCAAGATGTTTACAATAACCATTGGAAATGTATCCTAGGGTTAAACCAGCAGGTATTATTCTGAAAATTTATTTGTTTATTTCTCAAATGGCCGTTTGAAGCTTAGTATATTTTTGGATCCATAAACGATTAAAACGCTTCTGAAGGTTTCTTGCTACAGTATATCCTTAAAGACTGTGGGTCAGTTAATTTTACCCTACCAGATTTCAATTTCAAAAATTAGAGCGTTCTGCAAAATCACACCGATAAGTACACGTTTCACAGGAGCAGTCCAAAATTGAAAAAGCAAAATTTGAATGCGCGCGTGTCCGTGCAACGCGGTCGGAATTGGCGCGAAACACAATTATTTGAATGAGGCTACATATTTTTATTGTTCTTTGGACAACCTGGACTCCCATTTGAATTTTGATTTTTCGCGTTGAATTTGAATCGTGTTAACTGAAAAACTCGTGAAAGCTGGTCCGCGAATCACTTGAAAATTGGAAAATGTGCTCATTTAGATTATTTTAATCACAATATGTGAATAATTGCCTGAAAATCACACATTAGGACTACAAAGAACAAAGTTCGGCCAAGCACAAGTATTCCTAGACCATCCCCTTAAATTTTCAGAGTTAAAATTTCAAGAGATAATAAAATTGAGTGAGAGGTTTTGATTTGTTTCAAGTACCTTTACCCACTCTGTACCGCCCTCCTTTAAGTAAAAACTTGAACTGTTACCTTTGCTGCACAAACATGTCAAAAAAACATGCGCAAAAATCCGTCAACGCAAAATTAAGAATCAGACTTGAATAGGTTCGAATAATTTTCGGTGTTTTAAACAAAGCCAAATACATTAACATTGCGTTGAAACACATGCCAACAACGGCAATAGATTCATGGCCGATAGAGAAAATATCAACAACGTCGAGCATCTGTAAAACGATTCTTAAAAAAGGAGCAGGACTGCTTTTTTAAAAAAATATTTTTCACCTAAAAACGTAATAATTAAACAAAAATATTAAGAACGAAATATCAATCATAAATGCATCAAAGTATCAAGAAAAAAATCAGATTCAAAATCAAAATTGTTGATGGTTAACAAGACTCAAAGGAATTTTAGGTTTTGCAAAAACTACGGTGTGTCATAAAAATTGCAATCATTAGAAATATCAAAATATCAAAGACCAAACGTCTGGAACTTTATGAGCAATTGAAAATTGTCCAAAAATCATCGTATGTCTGGGGATAATAATAATAATAATTGAATTTTGATGAAATTCCTGAAAACTTGAAAGATCGCGAAACGTGGAAATTTCATTATGAAAAAGTATGCTATAAATTTATTTTACAAGGAAAAGACCTGAAGTGTTTCTGAAATTGAAATTTGATTGAAATTTGGTTGAAAATTAATTTTTTTAACCCGAGGTTTCACAAGACACGTCAACTGAAAATGGATTCTTTATGATAACCTGAAAGTTTTATTCACTAGAGAACGACATAGGTCTGCGTTAGGTTATTTTCGAATGGGACATAATGTAAAACTGAAAATGGATTTGAGTGTGTGATAAAACGTGAAAATAATATTATTTCCCGCAAATACCGTATACCTTGTGCCTTAAATCCATGTTTTTTTTTTGAGGTCATAAGTTTGGCGGTTTGAAACTTTTGAATGGTTTTATTGTCAAAATAAACATTTCTGGCCGCTCGTCTTGCGGAGTGTCGTTGGGAATTTCCTCGCAGCGCGACCGCAACGCGCAAGACCAGCTGAGAAATTTGAATTTGAGCGCGTTGCGGTCGTAAATTCCCAACGACACTCCGCAATACGAGCGGCCATAAATTATTATCTTGACAATATCAATTAAAACAAACTATAGCTCAAATTGAAGAGTGAATCATGAATTTTAATAATATGTCAAAAAAATAAAATAAAAATATGTCTTTTAGATATCAAAAAAAGAAAAAAGAAAAAGTTTTTTTTTCGAAAAAGTAGATAAGGCGGCTGAGAAAAAATAAACGGCCTAGAAAACCAAAAAGCGTTTCTTCGGCCATTAGGGCGAAAACCGGTGTTACGGTTTTTTTTTGGATTTTTTTCGCCATTTTCGACTTTTTTGGACTTTTTCATTTATTTGTAAACAATCATACTTTCATAGTTTTTAAATGAACGTTATCCACGTTATTCACGTGAGTACTGTTTCCTCATTTCTATTCCAAACGCGCTCCATAAACTGGCACTTTGCCAGCACACCTTCTTAAAATCAAAATGCAATCGCTCCACGTTATTCACGTGAGAAATCGCTTGCGTTTTGTTTTTTGGAAGGTGTGTTGGCAAAATGCCAGTTTTTGTAATAGAAATGGGTGAACAGGGAAACAATCTTTCTAATACAAAATATACGAAACTTATTTTTATGGTCTCACAACTTTACCACGTTTTTGAGTTATTTAATTATATTTGTTCCTTATTCAATTGTCAAAGTTATTTGCGGACTTCACTCTACTGAATGATCTCTAATGTCAGTAAACAATGCAAATCGAATTTTGAAGATCTATAACTTGGCACAAACTCAAATCGCGTCAACGTCAAATTTTCCTTCAAACGATCTATATCTCATTAAAAACTGAGAGAAACGCTTCAGGTATTCTCCTTGTTAGAAAAATATAAAAATAAATCATATTTATTAATTATTACTCAATAATGATATCTCGTGTAATTACAAAAGGTAACTAAATTATAAAATTAGCTCATTTTCTAACAAGTATGCTCTTTTTTTTTAAATGTCAGGAGCTTTTAGCAATTCGGTTAAAAGCACCATCAATGTGAAAAAACAAGATATTATAAGAATGAACCTCTCACGAAGAAATCGTGAATAATGGTAGTTATAAGCTTGATTGTGACTCAATATGTTCTTGAAATCTCTTTCACAAAAGTATCAATGAAAATAATGTTTCTGAAATGAGTTTTAAGAACTTTTCAATTTTTCAAAGAGTCATGTCAATTATTTCGCTATTCAAATTTTTATGAATTGTTCGTATAACACTAAAAATTAAGACGTCAGACTTCAGAGATCATTCAGAAGTATGGGTATAGTCTGTGACTAACTTTGAATAAGGAACTAAAATAATTCAAAAACTCAAACGTGTGATAAAGTTGTGGGACTAGAAACAATAAGTTAATTCGATTTAGAAGCAAAAAAACAAAACTGGCAAATAAATGCGGGTGATTCATAGAGAAGATAAATAATAAACAAGGGTTGATTAGGAATAGGACCATGGGGAATATTTAGCGTATTTTGGCAGATTAGTCATTTCATTTATCATCTGATTAAAGAAAGCATAAAGATGCAACAAACACCAAAAAAAGTACAAGTAATTGTTTCGATGAGTTTAAAAAAAAAACACCGAAAAATCAAAGCAATTTTCTCGACGGCACATCAAGATCAAGCGGGAATTAAAGACAGGGTGCCAGTTAAAAATTTCGTCGCTGCGGCGACAAGATTTTTTAAAATTTAAAAATTACCTCGTTTTATGGATTTTCATGTGCGCGGTTTGAATTTTTGAATTTTTTTGAATTTTCTAAAATTTTTGTCCGATGTTCGTCGAATTTTTGTTAGTTTTTGAGCTTTTTTAATTTTTCGTATTTTCCGGGTGTATGAATAAAATTTGCTTCAAAACTGTTTGAAACTGGTCACAATATTCTCATATTACACTTTAATCGTGTTATTCTATTGAAAAGAAACATTTTTCACTAAAAATAATTAAAAAACGACGTTTTTTAAAAAAATGTGAAAAAATCAAATTTTTGTGCTTCCCTCCAAAAGCGTACATGAGCGTACGGCGGGAATTCAAAAATAATGTTTTTCATCTTCCGACCGCTACTACAAAATGGCTATTTTTCGTCGGGATTTCGCATGGAATATACTAGAATGTTGATAGAATGACAAATTTTTCCCAATTAAATCCATATAGGGTAACTGGCACTCTGTCTTTAAGAGTTCATAAAAAACACGCGTAAACCAGAGATGTGCTAGATAAAATTTTCGAGAAATTTCGATAAAAACAAGAACAGTAACATTTAAGAAACAAAATTATAAGTATTAATGCTCGAGACCCATTGACGGCGAGGAACACAAGAAACTTGAAATGCTTTTGCGTATTCGATGTTCCTTCCAGCAATGCGTCCCATTTTCCTATTTTGGTTGAGAAAAAAAATGAGAAAAATTCTTCAATTTGTCGCCGAGAAATTTTCTCGGAAAATATCGAGAAATTGAGAAATGTACAGCTCTGACGTAAACTTAAAAATCAAAATAAAGAGCTTAAAGTCAGGGTGTTACTTGCTTAGATTTTTTATCCCGAAACTTTCATACTTCAGTTAAAGATATAAAAAATTCAAATCAGTTAAAAGCCGCGTTGAGTCCTCTAGGACATGAATTCAACAATTTTCAACTGTAAACCTTTTTTTAAGCATCTATTGCCAATAATGAATTTACTTATTTACTATTTTTTTGAAAACAAAATCATCCTTTAAATTAAATTGTTATTTGTTTCAGAAATTATAGACAATTTAACGCTTTGCTGGAGCCACTGTCGTCGTCTTCTTCTTATTCTTCTTCGTCGTTGTTTTCTTAGCCTTCTTTGTTGTTACCACATTTTCATTCTCTTCGTCATTTTCTTCTGCTTCTGATGATGAATCGTTATTATTGTTAAGACCTTGTAAGAGGGCTCCTACTCCAGATGCAGTCAAGTTGTTTGCCTGAAATTGAAATCCAAACATTTTGAACGTTTTCGCTTAAAATCTCAAACCTGCAAGAAATTATTGACAATTGGGTAGTTTTGAGTGTTTGGTGTGCCCCCAATTCCACTGAGGAGACCTTCTAAACCTTGGAACATGCCACCGATTGCCTGTGGAGCATAGTTCAGTAAGCCAGCTGATGCGGCACAAACACCGGCACTTCTTAATTGTGGCGGAAGGAGATTACTGAAGAGAATAAAGACGATTTGACGAGTTGGTTCATCAAGGCTATTCAAATAGGTGATTGTAGCATTTTGAATTTGGGCAAACGTTTGGTCTTTGTTATTGTTAATGGCTTTCAGATTGTTTATAACGTTGTCAAGATTAGAGACGACTAGGAACGCATTGGCTTCTGATTGCTGGGTTACATTGGCAGCTCTCGCATTGTAGGCATTCACTTGTTCCTATAATTTTAAATTAAATCTGTTTTTGAGTCAAATTTTCAAAATATGTCCACATTTTATTTATATTATGTGATAAAATCCGGCAATGATCTATCCAATCAAAAAATATGATTTTCCATGTTAAAGGCAGAGTTCCACTCCAAATTAGTATTAAATTTCAAAAATCAAAACTCTAAAAAAATAAGTTAAAAGAAACATCTAGGATGAAAATAGACTTCATTCTCATTCCAAATCTGTTTTTAAAATTTTCTAAAACCACATAGAAGCCGAGAAAACGCGCCTCAAAAAAATGGCCTAGAAAAAGTGTCAACCACTGAAAACTAGTCCGCAGGCAAGACAAATATTTAAAAAAAAACATAAAAACGGTGTAATATAAGCATAGGAAAAAGTTCGGCCAGGTGGCCACTTTTTCTAGGCCATTGTTTTGAGGCGCGTTTTCTCGGCTTCTATGTGGTTTTAGAAAATTTTAAAAACAGATTTGGAATGAGAATGAAGTCTATTTTCATTCAAGGTACATTTATTATCTCAGTAAAGCCCTCCTTTAAACAGAATTAGAACGAGGTCTATTTTGATCCCAATTGCATTCGTTAGCTCCGTGAAGTCCTTCTTTAAAATGACAAGAATTGTCAAAACTCACTGTGTAATTATATTTCACGGCCCACGCGTCCACCGCCTGGTTGAATTGATTCACAGTTATGTTCGGAACCTTCGGAAGAATCTGACTGAAATCTGCGATTGCAGCCACTGGAGCACCAACCAAGAATGGTAGCAATTGTGTCACTTCTGTCGACGTTCCAGTGTTGTTTGTCAAATTGGTGAAATAACCAATTCCGGTACTGACCAATTCACCAAATGAGCTGTTACCTAGTTGTCTGAAAATTAGATCACCTGATTTATCTTTAAAAAAATAAGATTTTACTGAGCGATGGTATTTGTACTAATGCCGGATGTATTGTTGTTATTTGTTCTGAAAAAATATGTTTTCTCAAAACTTCTCGATATTTTTACAACAAGTCCGCTCCAGCACTAAGTAATTGTCCAAATGACGAATTCTGTAGACTTCTAGAAGTTTATTAAATTTCGAACAAAAATGTTTGGAACCGTTCTTACGAAAGGGGGTTGCTTGAAGCATCAGATGTTGATGAACTCGAATCATTTTTCGGTCTGAAAAATTTAAACAAAATGTATTTTTATAATTTTGAAACAAACTTAAAAACTGATCCCAAATCGCTGAAGCTCTGAAAATTTAGAATATAGGAGGAATTTCAATTCATCATTTAATATTTTCAACTCAAATATTCTTGATAATCGTCTTTTGCGAGCTGCACAACCTCAAAGGCGCTCCGCACGTACGCGACGCGGTGGCCGACACTCACCACACTGGAAAAATCGCGGGAAAATGAATTTTCAAACTTTCCGGTGTGTTGAGTGTTGGGCACTGCGTCGCGTGCATGCGGAGCGTCTGTGAGATTGAGCAGTAATCAAAGCACAAAGATCAAGAATATTTGAGTTGACAATATTATACTTACAAAACCATAAACTGCTCCAAAACAAAAAGTTGCAAAAAATACGAATTTTTGCATCGAGTTTTCGAAAAAATGTATAAAGAACAGATCAAAATGAGACTCTATTTTAAAAGGGAGTGGGGCGTTGTTTTAAAATGGATAATCTCTTTGTAATGAACCAGCATTTTATCGTTCAAAAAATCGGATTTTTGACGCAAAAATGTTGTTGAACTGATGTTCTGAAAGTGCCAACACAATGTTCTCTGTGTTTTGATTCTGTGGTTTTTTGAGGATGGAGTAGCAGAAATCATAAAAATGGAAAAAAAACATAAATATTTTTATTTACAAATAATGTTAGGAATAAATACTGACAAAATCAAACTTATAGCTAATTCATTTACAGAACGTTTTCGGCCTTTAACGCGAATCTGTGTTATTCACTCACTCCTTGATTTATCCAACAAATAGCAAAAAATCAAATTCATCGAATCCAAAAATCCAAAGTTCAATATTTTTGTGATCAGTAATTTTCATGAAAATAGCCACAGTTTCACCTGTTGTTTGGAAAAAATCCCATGGAAACCGAATACTAAAACATCTGCAGAAGACCTTCTCCTTCGTCTACCTCACTCATTTTCATTCCAACGAAAATGCTTCCAGCTCTCTCATTCCTTCTTGTAACCCTCTCATCGATCTCAAGCACAGTCCACGTTGGAATTGTTCACTTTTCGGGTACTGTTCCAGACTTCATTCATGATCAATCGATTAAAGCCCGGTATGAGTATGAGCAAATTCTGGAGAACACCACATTGACGGTCCAGGAGGCAAACCAGAGTTTTAAGTCTTGGGCGGCGGAATACAATTTGACTGTGAGTTATTTAAAATGAATTAGAAGTCGTCTGTGTCTTGATGTTTACAAATAACGACACTTTTTGGAAAGTGATACAAATTCTTTCCAGACCGCATACAAAGCCTACCAAGCGAATCAAACAGTCATTCAACAAGAATTCGACAAAAATGTGACTAATGTCATAACAAATCTTTCAAACTTGAATGGAGAAGTACTGAAAATCCTGAACAATCAAGAGCTGAGCATTCAAGAACAGCGAGCAGCTGTCAAGGAATTAGACGAAACATACAGCAAGGTTTTCAAATTCATGTGTTTTTCAAAAATTTCATAATTTTTAGGAGCTTCCAACTCTTCTCTTCATCCGCCAACTCTTCAACAAAAATGATATTCTGGCTCATGTTTTGGACAATTGAAATCTTCAACTGAAACCTTGTTAAAGATAATATTTTTACTAAGTTTCTCTTTTTCCGTAAACAACATCCAATTTTCAGGATGAATTTTTAAAAACCTTTAAAAAGGATTTTTTTCACATTTAATATTTCAGAAACCCGTTTTTAGTCCCTTGTGGCTTGAATAATCAAGAATAAATTTTATTCTACCACCCGTTTTCAGTTAACGGATTTTTTCCTATGAATACACAATTTCCAATTTATTTTCGGTTGTAATTTTTGTTGATGTTCTGCCCAACAATATAGTGGTGAACACCATGGTGGATGCCGTCCGAAGTCAACGAGCCGGAAATTAACGCACATGACCAAAATAACTTCGAACTACAGTAGTGGTCATAAAGATTGTCACAAATGGTTTTTTGAGTATAACTTTTTTAAAAGTTAACCGATCGAGCTGAAACTTTCAGATATAGTGTAAAACGGTAAAATACATTGTTTTAACAACTGTATCCCGAGAAATTAAAAGAATCGGTAAATTAACAACAATTTCTAAGAAACACTGAAAACCGGGAAATATGCATTTTACAAATTTTTTTAAATGTTATTACAGAGTTTTCATGGAAAACCATATTTTGTAGCTTTATTAAAGGTCTGACTGCATTTTCAGCTCATAATAATAGAAAAAACAACATTCCGAAGAACTGTATCGATGAAAGTATGAGAGCGAGTCGGTGCAAGAGGTGGAACACAGTAAAACCGACTAGATCTTTGAACCAAGTATATCTTTTTTACTTTAAATATTCTTTTTAAATACCCAATTTAACAATAAAACAGAAAAATAATGTTAATATTGCATATAACATTTATAATAACAAACAGAGGTCAGCATAGTCCACTAGTAGTACAATTTTGAAATGAATCCGACACATTCAACGCTGAATATCATAACGGCAAGAGCTTGAATTAATAAAAACTAACCTGTATTTGAAAGAAAAATATTTTTAGATTATAATGTACTTAATTTTAGAAGTGGACCTTAAAGATACCCCGTTTTATGAACGGGAATTCATGGATTTGTGTGAAGCAAACCTGGCGTGATACTCGATAAATGTGAAGCGACCAGTTAACGCGATCTATACACTATTTTTTTGTCAATTTGTGATTAATTAGCCGTTTTACATAATTAAGTTAATTATCATCATGGATCTGACCTTTTTACGCTTGATTTCGAGCGCGTAAATATGACGTCCAGGCTTGCTTCAGACAAATCCATGAATTCCCGTTCATAAAACGGGTTACCTTTAAGGTCCACTTCTCAAATTAAGTATATTATAATCTAAAAATATTTTTCTTTCAAATACAGGTTAATTTATATTAATTCAAGCTCTTGCCGTTATGATATTCAGCGTTGAATGTATCGGATTCACTTCAAAATTGTACTACTAGTGGACTCTGCTGACCTCTGTCTGTGATTATGAATGTTATATGTTAAATTAACATTATTTTTCTGTTTTATTGTTAAATTGGGTGTTTAAAAAGAATATTTAAAGTAAAAAAGATATAATTGGTTCAAAGATCTAGTCCGTTTTACTGTGTTCCGTCTCTTGCACCGACTCGCTCTCATACTTTCATCTATACAGTTTTTCTGAATGTTGTTTTTGTTATTATTTTGAGCTGAAAATACAATAAGACCTTTAATAAAACTAAAAAATGTGGTTTTACATGAAAACTCTATAATAACTTCTAAAAAAATTCGTAAAATACATATTTCCCGGTTTTCGGTGTTTCTTAGAAACTCCTGTTGTTTCACAGGTTATTTTAATTTTCGGGGATATAGTTGTTAAAACAATGTATTTTACCGTTTTACACTATATCTGAAAGTTTCAGCTCGATCGGTTAACTTTTAAAAAAGTTATACTCAAAAAACCATTTGTGACAATCTTTATGACCACTACTGTATTTCATGTCATTATAAACAATTCTCTCGACGGCAATATACATTTTTCATTCATTGAACTTTTGTATGATGAATTGAAAGATCAAACTTGAAATTTTGTACACTGGGTTTTCATAACCCTAAAATTTTTCGACCTTCATCGTTTTTGTTTTATTTTTTGAGTTGGCTCCAGAGAAACAACTTTTACATCGAGTGCGATATATGAATCCGCAACTCTTTCAGAAAACAGACAAACACTCTGAATCCAAGAATACTCTTTCAAATGTGTTCCGTCTGCTCTTTACTTATAATTCGGGCTTCTAGTTTGTAAGAACCTGAGGACAGTTTAAGAAGCCGAAGAATTCACTTTCTGACAAACTATCCGAATTTTCTCCATTATTTTCATACGACCCTGATCACCAATTTTTAGGGAAACCGAAATTGAGGATGGAATCGACTTTTAAGCTTATTTCCATTCTCGTAATGACAACTTTGAAAATAAAACGCTGCGCAGTTTGAAACAAAAAACAGGAACGGTGTCCTGTCGTCGGCAGCCTCATCATATATATTTATTTCAGGATATGATGAGGCTTCCCGACATTGAATAAAAACCAAAAACATTGAAAATTATTAAATATCCGTTCTTTGCTGTTGACTACGTGAATGAGTGGATATCAACGCACGTCTGGAAATCGACGAAATTGTGCATCTGCACAACTGGAAGACAAAGGCTGAGATGTTCATGTAGCCGTTCCTGAAAGCAAAAATTTTTTACAACAATGTCATGATTTCAATACAGCAAGCATTTGTTTTCTAAAGAATATTTCTTTAAAACGTCATTAAAAACATGTTTTGCTGCTTATAAAAAGATCGAAACCATAGTTTTGCAAAGTAAATAAATTTTCTACAAATTCGATATCAAGTTCTGTTATTTTTTGACCATTTAATGTTCTTAACAACCGAAAAACTTAAATTCGAAGCAAAAACTGAAAAAGCCGCAAGCCCTTATGCTGCGACTCGGTTTTGAGGCTATCGCTGCTTACAGGGATAGCCCCAAAACCGAGCCCCGGCTTCGAAAAAAAAACGACATCTCTGGTATGAACGATTCATATAGGTCTGATAGTGCACTGAACTTTTGAAATAACACTCTCTCACCTATGACGATTCAGCATACATCATTTTTCAAGCACAAAAAAAACGTACCTTGTTCACAATGTGAATGACCTCGATCCCGGCCGTTGATCTTCGTTCATTCGAATGCCGGCTTCAGGTTCTGATGCATCGAATTACTTATGATGATTGTGTCCGGTAAAGTCCGTCCAACGGTGCGCATTTGAAATCAAAATGAGCTGTGTACACTATGCCATCGACCAAGCCGTAATTGTTGATTGATCTGTAATTATTGTTTAATAAATTGAACTCTAAGAAAAGATTTGCAACTATTTATGAACTGAAAATAAAATTTGGCTTTGTTTTTCGAAATTTAAAAATATATGCGCTAAACATTCTGAAACTGTAATTTTGCTTAAAATTTGAAAAAAAACCTATAAATACACCGGAACCAGGTTTTGTATCTTGAAATTACGCTTTCCTGTACTGAAATTCACATTTTCTGTTTTTAGAGCCTCAACTGGAATTGCATCTCTTTCTAACATTCAAAATTCTACTTCTTGATCTCAAGACCTTATTCAAGAACAAAAAACATACCGAATGATTCAATCCGTGCCAATATCTCGTTTGTAAATCCAGTAGAATACATTTTGCCAATCTTCTATATTTATCTCGACAATTGTTTCAGCCTCTTCGAGCACGTTTGGATCATCCTTCAAAATCTGCTCGTGATGCGCTCATTGAATCGTTGTCGCTTCAGTGTATCGCGGCGAAATTTGAATGGTGTGAAGCGAAGATATCTTAAAAACCAAATTTTCTTAATAAAGTTGACCGAAATCAACTAACCATTCTAGTACCACGGTCCATTGATCTTTAATCCACTCACAGGTCGTAGTTGTTCCGTTTCGAAAGTAAATTTCATGCTCGATTATCAGTATCAGTATCCCATATTTGGTATTTTTGTTTCAAATCGATCGAAATCCATCATCGATGAGTCAAATCCGCCAAATGATAGGAAGAAATCTGAAAAATACCTTTTTCTCAAGAAAACGAGCAAAACACTACGGTTAAAATCCAGCGTCCAAAATCGATCGTTCCAGACATCTCATGAAGAACGTGTTGAAATTCCTGTTTTTCGTCTTCGCCCCAGTGTTCCACAGCTCTTCGAATTTTCTTGATTCCAATTCAGAATTCGCTGACTTCGTTAATCATTCTTCGATTTCCTTGTCGTTGATGCTCTTCAATCATTGCACATTTGTAGAAACTTTGGCATTGTGTGATCGTGGATCCAACTTAGCGATTGGAGCTGACTCGACAGCGATTTTGCGCTGAAAAATAACACTTTTAGTATTTTTTTTGAATAAATATAAAATTTTAAACTCTACTGATTTCAAACAGCCAATGCTTTCGTCTCCTTGTTGCTTGGCAGTTCTTGAAAATGACATATCCTTTGATCATCAATATTTCCCGATCCACTACTCATTTCCATTCAGATCCTTCGAATCCTGGCTAATTTCATAGATCTCCTTGTGACAGAAACATTTCTTTCGAGCATCGACGACCGGATCAGTCACTGCCGATATATTGATCCAATTCCGGTGAAAGTAGAGGAAGAATTGCTTACTGAACATCTTGGAATTCCGTGTTCTGAAAAATGACAGATTTAAAAACGTTTCGATTTTATTTTTTAAACAAACCTCGAGTGTTCATAGTTCAGACCAAATGAGCAACGATTGATGTTTGTCGATGTTGGTCGTTCGCAGTTGCTTTTTTTAAAAGTTGTCCACACAACGGTTGGCGTAACAAATTAATGAGGCTGGTCAAATGGAAGAAAAGAAGTTATAGCTCTATATTTATAGGGCTATATAATTTTTACGAAATTTTTGATTCTAATCTAATCTAAACTTAATATTAATGATTCGAAAAATTAAGAAAAAATACGCATGAAGTAAAAGCACTAAGTGATCGGCTGGAACAAGCATCACACTTCGGTGGAGATCCGTCCTATAAAGACCCGAAGGGCTTCTCAAGATCATCCGTGACGGATCTAACAACTAAATATTTGAATTTTGTATTCTACCTAACCATTTGTGACGTCTAATTCCTAAAAAGATCCTCCTAGAGCGCTTCTCAACAATCGTGACATCCTCTGTGCCAAATACACTGATGCTTCTACACCGCGTCAACCCAAAAGGTCTCGCAACCCCGCATCTTTTGATACGCGTAATCTAGCTCACGTGGTATTGACTTTGATACCCTGTTCCGGTGGTACCTTATCGATGTCAGACACCAACGGCTCAGCAACAGTACAGACAATGTCAACACATGCCAATGCTACTCAGGAGAATCTTAGCTTACTGTTAAACTTTAATTTTTCAAAGGAAAACTATGCGGGCGCGGGCTTAAAATGAAAAATAAAACAAAATAATTATTTCTTTTTAAAAAAAACTTCACTTGGATTCCGGACCAGCCTCAACTATCTATTACAATTCGATCCAAGTACTGAAAGAATAAACAAATTAAGAATTAGTCTTAGGACGACAAGAACGAGAATATAGAAAGAACATTCAATATGAGGAAATTAAATACTCAAATGCTTTAAAATACAAAACTTCGATAATTTCTATATATAATTTCCCTGACACAAAACGCGCTTTTCAAAGTCTTCAACTCGACGCAAGCGATTTACGGTTTTCTTCTCAAAAATCCTAGAATTATTCAGAATCCTAATCGCTGTAATTATGCAAAAAACACTTGCAATAAACAAAAAAAATCAAAAACATCCACCAAACAAGGGCAAAAAATGATGACAATCACGATTCGGGAAGCGTCCCTACAACAAAAACCGCTTTGCGGCCGCCACGCGCACAAATCACCAAAAAAACAACATCGATCGCAAAAAAAAAACTAGGTAAGCTCGTCATCAAAGAAGAAAACAATGAGCGTTATTTCCCTCTCTTCTCATTTTGGTTTATAAAATCTATAAAAGATCAAAAATAAATAAAATTGCAAGTCTAGGAAGGGGAAGCGATATTTTCCGAAAAAAGGTACCTTCAATTGAGCTTGTAAAAAGCGACGACATACTACGGCAAGAAAAATTAAAATAATTTTGTAGAAATGAAAAAAACACGCAAAAACGATCTCCCGAAATTATTTTTAGAAACAGCAAAACACGCAAAATTACAGTAAACAATTTAAAGGAACACGAATACATTCATAAGTTCGTGTCGTGACGCATGGAATGTTATTGATGTGTTCCTTTAATTGTTCCTTTAAGGGTTACTGTAATTTCCAGATAAAATGTTTGAAAAAGATTTTTTTTCCGAATTGAAATCAACATTTTATCTGGTGTATGAATTAAAATGTTTTATAATTTGAGAAAAAAACGTTTATTTCTGTGGAAAAGTAGGCGAACTGGTGCCCAAATTCTCGTCAAGTGTCTGATGAGCTGATAAATTCGTAGTTTGATGGAGATTCATCGACCTGAAAAAATTGAAAACTAGGAAAAAATCGAATTTTGTGGAACATGGTGTGTACAAGCTCAGTGGTAAAACCTGGAATTTTTGCAAAATTTGTCCGTTTTCATGGGAATGGGATCCGAGAAGTTCGGAAAAGAACAATATATGACCACATTCATATAATTGTGTTTCGTGCCAATTCACACGCTTTCTGAGCACATATAAAATTTTTCTTAATTTATAAATAGAAAATATTATTCTCAATTATTTGCTAAATAAAAAAATTCGGCCCAAAATTGACTGGAATCCCTAAAATAAGAATTGCGAGAATAAGTCCACTCGCGGATTAACATACTTGGTACGAAAAAAGTTATTCGAAGTTAGAAACGAAAAACAGAAGGCATATATCGTCCGAAAAAAATTTTATTGGAATAAATCGATAGATAATCATTTTTGTTACTATTTTGAAAAATTCATGTAGTTAGAACACAAGTTCATCCAAAAGTAATGATTTTTAAATTTTAGAAATAAATACTACACATTTTTTGAAGACGTTCATGCAAATCTAATTAGAGGAAGACTATAAGCAGGTTATACATGTTGCTAAATCAATCAGAAATTCAATTTTATACTCCTAGTGATCACTAGTGAATAAATTTGCAAAAAAATAGAAAAGGGCACCCGGAATCGAACGGAATCTCAAAAAGTTTCCACCAACGCCCATTTCGATTCCGGGTGTCTCTTTCTACTTTTTTTGCAAATTTTTTCACTAGGTGTATAAAATTGAGTTTCAGATCGATAAGGCAGCATTTATAATCTGCGCACCTCCTTTAAATATTAGTTCGCAAAGCAAATTGAAATTAATTGAATGTTAGGTACAATTAAACTTCCTTCACTGTCTAAACTCTGGTCTTTGTCTCAAATTCAAACCCGACTTCCGGGTGAAAATCGTTGTAGTTCCTCCTGCCCCCAAATCTATCTTTTACCAATTAGGTTTTATTGCACTTTACCCATATGTTCCCTTCTCTTTCTCTTTCCATCTCAATTTAATCTTCTGAACAAACATTCATTTACTAACATTTTTATTAATTAAAATTTTTCATTCTTTCAAAGTGCAACTAGCAATCCTGGTCCAGGATCATCTTGAAAGTATAAATTCCAAAAAGTTTCGAAACAACAACTCAAGTGCAGCAAACAGAAGGCTGTCAAGTGATTTGTGAGCGTCTTACCACAACAAATTTTTGGTTTTTTTTCTAGTTTGACACTGATGTTTTGACAAGAAAGATCCATCTTTTGCTCTTCTCATCCATTTCATAATGCTCCCTCTCGCACATTTTTCATTTTTTTTCTCGCTTCGGATGACTGAACCCCCTCCCTCTTCTTCCTTTTTTTCAAAAGGCGGAGCATCGTCGTAAACTGAAAGGAATTGGCCGGCCGGGTCACCACCACCTGCTGTTTATAATATGCCATAAAGTTCTATTCGTCTTCTCACAACATAACCAGTTTTCTTCTTGTATACGCTCAATATTTTTTTTTGTCTTCACAATCGACCTATTTACAGAAAATGCAAAAAATTGTTATTTTGTCAATCGTGTGCGTTTTATTCACCATCTCATATGCAAAACATCACAACAAGGGCCCAAAAAATGAGCCAGCGTTCTTGAAAAACGTCAGCTCATCGGCCAGAAAGGAATTTTATGAAATCTCAAAAAATCCAGGAATTTCAATCCAACAGAAAGAAGAGAAATTGGAAGCGTGGGCTGAGAACAATAATATTGAGGTGAGTCATTTTTTTTGAACGAAAAGTCATTCATCAAAAATAAAAGTCATGTGATACTTTTAATTTTACGAATGTCCTTGATTTGTCAAATTTCAATGGAAATTTGTGGTTAATGTGTGTCTCAAGAGGTTCGTTTAATCATTGAACGGCAGTGAAAAATTGTAGGGTTTCGAAAAAAGAATTGAAAACACATGGGTTTGACTCATAATAATAAATATAAAAATAGGAAAGGTGTATGAGCTGAAAACCTATAAAATAAAATTGTTTTTAAAAATCTTACTACCCTATTGAAGGAAAGGTAACATGGAATTAAATTTCACATTTGGAATTAATAGAATACCCATTTTGTACCTGGAATTTTCACCCATTTCTTATTGCAGTTCCAAGTCGCTTCTTAACTTAAATATTATCGATCTTTGCGTTTTGAAGGCTGCTCAACTGCACAGACGCTCCGCACGCACGCGACGCGACGCGACCGTCGACACTCAACACACTGGAAAATACGCGGGGAAACTTACGTTTCAGATATTCCAGTGTGTTGAGCGTCGCTAGCGTGCGGAGCGTCAGTGCAGTTGAGCAGCCTTCAAAATGCCAAAAATATTTGAGTTGACAACATAACTCCACGAATAAGCACAATAATCAATAATTTTAATGAGTTGATAATAACCAATTTCTTCCAAAATTTAAGACTCACAATTTTTAAGCTTCATACTAGTTCACACGGCCAATTATAGCTGCGAAAAATCTGAAAAATTGCCACAATTTGTACTTTGAAGAGCGGAACTCAATAATTCATCCCGAACACTTCTAATAATTGAAGTTCGTGAAATTTTCATGAAAATTTTCATGATTACTTGGACATTTTCCCAACTGAGATAACTGAAAAAAAGTAATTCGGGAATTATTCGGGAATTTTACTCTAATTTCACAATTTTCTAAAAATTAAATGCGGAAAATTGAAAGTTTTTTGATTGCTTTTGAAATTCATCGAATCAGTAGTGGGTCCCAATGACTCGGAGAGGTATGATTTAGGCCCAAAAAGGCTGTCTGGGGCCGAAAAAATAACATTTTGCTATTTTTTTAAAAATTGTCGGCTTTTTTGGGATATGTCGGGCTTTTCGGACCTCCTGTGTTCACTTGGGCTCATCCCTGATAGTTTTCCGCGGAGATCGACGCAAAAACAATTTTTTTCTATTAAATTGCTTAAATGACATGTTTTTAATCGTTTGGGTCTTATAGCGAGTTACGTGAAAAATAAATTCCAAGAAACTCCTTTCTCGGAATTTCTCTGCGTTGAATTTTCTGAGAATTTTTTCCAACTGAATAGGTCCATAACATTTTCAAGAAGAGTGCACAACATTTTTCACCTTTCAAAAACCTTTCCTAAATCAAATTCCAAAAAAAAGAATAAATCAAATCAAAAGCAAACATTTCCAGAAATTCAATTTTCGTCAAACTTGCATCTTTTTTTCTTTGATTCAATTTGGGACAAAAAGTTCAAGAGAAGTTTTCGGGAGAACCCGAATTTCGTTTTTTCCGAATTTTAAGAAAAGCTCGTTTCAATATCCATTTCATGGCTCTTATTTATTGTTTTTAATCAGGACGTCTACAATGAATTCGCCGCCAACAACACTGCTCGAAAGCAAGAATTGAGCAAGAATGTCACGGCTGTCATCTCCAGATTGGCAGAAGCAAAAGAAGCCGTTGATAAGGTCATGGAAAACAAATCATTGACCAAGATCCAACAACAAGAGGAGATCAAGGAGCTTTCGAAGAAATATCCACAAGAAGTTCCAACACTTTTCTACATTGGAAAACAATTCGGCGGACATGATCATAAGGATCATCATGATAAAAATGGAAAGGATTCGTCCGAGGAGCAAAAGGGAAAAAAGGACCGAGGACATCGTCGTAGAGACTAATTATTGTACAATTTTTAATTGAACGCGGTTTTTTTTAAAATATTATTTTATTTTGTATCATAAATAAATCAGAAAATTATGAATAAACATGATGTACACGACAGAAGATTTCAACCTGAAAACAACGGTCTTTTCGTTTCTCCCAAAAAGGATAATACCGTATTTCGCTCACGAATCCAAGTTTCATCAACAGGGTCATAGAGGAAATTCTCAATTAAAACTGGTTCGTATGTTATGTTTCCAGACGTTCCTTGTTTGAAGCTTAAGCAAGAGAAGACGTCTTCATACATGTCATAGGTTCCAATACATTTAATAGCGGCAGTGTTTCTGAAAAATCAGAGACTTTAAAGGAGGGCTTTACGGAGATAATCAATGTACCTTAAATGAAAACAAACGTCATTCTCATTTCAAATCTGTTTTCAAAATGTTCTAAAACCACCTAGAAGCCGAGAAAACGAGCTTCAAAACAATGGCCTAGAAAAAGTGTCCACCTGGTCTAACTTTTTCCTATGAGATTTTTTTCATGTTTCGTTAATATTGTTATGCTTATATTTGTTATTTTTCGATGTTTTTACATTTTTTTTCGATTTTCATCCCTGCGGACTAGTTTTCGCCAGTGGCCCCCTTTTTTTAGGCCATTATTTTGAAGCTCACTTTCTCGGCTTCTAGGTGGATTTAGAAAATTTTAAAAACTGATTTGGAATGAGTATGAAGTCTATGTTTATCCCAGGTGCATTCATTAGCTCCGTAAAGCCGTTCTTTAAAGGCGTGTTCCTTTAGTCAACACGGTGAGATAAATTGAATCAAACTCCTCAATAGGAACACCGCGGTTCACCGTTACGATAAATTGCACACACACGAAAATTTAAAAAATGTTCGAATGGCAGTTTAACGCGTATAACTCAAAAATGAAGTTTGAACGTTAAAAATGGCCTAATAGCATGAAGTATGGCCTAATAGCTGAATATAACGCGTTTTTGTGAAACCGTGCCGCACAATTGCAAAAATGCCACACCCAAAAAATCCCCGACTTTACCGCGTTCAGTTTTCAATTGTCGCACTGAATATTCTAAGCTATTTTCGGTTCACTTTAGCCCACCGTGTAGGAAGGGATGAAAAGAATAAAGCCGATCGGTTAGACGAGCTCACAATGCGTTAAAAAAACATTTCTCTAACGAGAAAAAATTACGCGAAAATCAGAAAAGGGGTCAAATGGCGCACATCCGTGACAAACCACATTTTCGATGAATTTCAAATGTTTCCCAATTAAAAAAAATTTAAAAAAATTAACTTAAATTTTATTTTCTGTAGTTTATTTTCCTTTTTCCAAAAAATGAAATAAATTATTACATTCGTATTCCATCCATTTCCAACAATTTTAAACTGATTAGCGTTTTTTTTTTCAAAATTTTCATGATTTTTTCAGTTTCCGGGTAGAAAAGCGCTGGAAAAGTCAATAAGACGTCACTTTATCCAATTACTGTTGAAAATACGGTGTATTTTTTTCATTTTCGGTTAGAATTAGTTATTTATAAGGCTGTAAATTCATTTTTTAAATCTTTCGCTGAATTTGCGCGTAATAGTGTACATATAACGGTATTTGCAGATTTTTTGACAAAATGTTTCATTTTTACACACCGTGGATAAATCTACACTGAAGACAATTTCTAAAAAAAAATCTAAAATTTCCTCAATTATTATACTACACGCTTCAACCCCACCGAGTTCCCGCTCACTTTCCATTTCGCTTTTTTAAAAAAAATTTTTGAAATACTTCTTTAAACCTATATTTTTCGAAGCTTACTCATATTTATATCTGTTCTCTTTGAAATTTCAAAAACAAAGAGAACCTACTCCTTATACATCATCAAAACCCGATTCCCATATTTCATCACAAAATTATTCTTATCCTCATATTTCAGATCCTTTTTCACCGTCAACGATTTATTCTTGCACATTGTGTCCAGGTCATCATCTTTGTTATAAACAACTTTGACCAGACTAAAAACTCAATTTTTATAACCAAAATCAATTGAAAAACAAACTTTATGAGATCATTCGTCAAGACAAAATATTGATGATCACATAGCTTCCGAAGCTCCCTCTCTACAACAAAAACGCAATCCTTCAACACTTCAGAAGATTTCACCAGTTCTGAATGCCCTCCAAATGTGAATTTTCCGTCTTCCAAACTAAAAAAAAGCTTCAAATTTCAAATTCTGTTTTAATAACTCACGAAATATAAATTTTTGCAAACATTGGCTTATAAACATTGCCCGTAGCCATCGTATCATATTCGATCCAATGGCTATGATAAGCGACTTCAGCACTTGGAACAACCATCTGCAAATCCGAAAATCTTCTGTAAAATCTGAATTTCTTACCGGTTTCTCATACAAATATTTATCGATTGATTCCTTTCCAACGAATTGACGAGTCAGTGGAACGATAAGAAGAATTAGGGTTTGAAGCAAATTTCTTGAATTCATCTATTTTTTTTAGCTTCAGATTGGTATGTTTTTCAAGAATACAAAACAGAATAATGATGTGATTTTGGGAAAACGTGTGAATTTCAAAAGGACACGTAAGATTATATTATTAAAGGAGGGTTTAAGGATATTATGAATTCATCTTGGATGAAAATAGACTACATTATCATTCCAAATTTGTTTTTGAAATTTTCTAAAACCCACCAGAAGCCGAGAAAACGAGCTTCAAAACAATGGCCTAGAAAAGTGTCCATCTGCGAAAACTAGTCCGCAGGCATGAAAAATCCAAAAAAAATTTTAAAACCTAAATTAAAATGAAAAAAGGACTAAAATAAGCATTATGTATAACTATTTATTAACCAAACACGAAAAAAAGCTCACAGGAAAAGTTCGGCCAGGCGGGCACTTTTTCTAGGCCATTGTTTTGAAGCTCATTATCTCGGCTTCTATGTGGTTTTAGGAAAATTTAAAAACAGATTTGGAATGAGAATGAAGTCTATTTTCATTTAAAGTACATTTATTAGCTCCGTAAAGCCCTCATTTTTTGTAACACAGAATTTTCACGCGCACCACTATTTTCGAAAGTTTCTACGGCCATTGCTGTTTATTGAAAATATTATATTTGAGACAGTAATGCATTTTTTAATGAATAATAACCAATTACGAAAAATAATTTTGTTTGTCCGTGCACCGGAACACTCCAAAAAACCGATTCGGTTGAGCGCGTTCGGTAGAGCGCGTTTGGAATCGGGATGTTTCTACAGTACCCTCCCAAATTAGCCCCCTTCCAAATCACAAGTTTAAAAAAAGATTTATCCAAAATCGGGGGAGCGATTTGAGCCGATTTGGGGATTTCTTAAACTTTTTACAACTTTGCAACTTTATATTCAAAAACAGTTCAAAATTAAAATTAGATTGGAAATGTTTCCAATACGCAAAACAGTAAATTTCAAATAATTTCAAAATAAATTTCTTTATTCATTTACTCTCGATATGGAATTCAAAAACATGTGGAACTCGACAAAATACTTCAACAGAGTTCTCCGGGCGTTTATGAGTTCCAGCAGGATCGTTGAAAAAGTTGGGAATAACCACATGTTGTCTTTTATCTGCATCATTGTCCCTGTACCGGACACATTCAAAAACGTCAGTCGATGAGTCATATGTTCCGATGCATTTTTCGAGTTCAAGTGATCTGAAAAAAGCGTCAAATTGAAACAAAAATCCATTTTTTCTAAAAACAAAACTCACTCTTTGTACATCATCAACCATTTGTTGTCATATTTCATGACAAAGTCGTTTTTATCAGTGAATGTGAATGAACTTCTTCTAGTCTTAAACATACTCTTGCATGGGGGGTTGTTCACATCTTTAAGGATCTCCTTCTTCAGTTGAACCAAATCGTTTGTAATGAAAAACGCCAATTCACGTTCCCTAGGGATGATGGTGTTCTCCGCAAAGTGGTAGAGGTCCGGATTCTTTCTTACAACGTACTCCCCAATACCGGTGAACACAATTTTACCGCTGATGAATCTGAAACCCTCACCTTTTCGCTAAAAGACCCCAAAAAAATGAAACATACGCTAGTAAGATTTGAGCATACATTGGCTTACGAACACCTCCTACATTCAGTGTGTCGTATTCGATCCAAATGCTGTGATAATTGATCTCACCACCAGGAACTACCATCTGAAATGTTTCTCCTTCTTATACCACCTCAATCGAAGCCAACTTACAGGTTTTTGGAAGAAGTATTGATCCCTTTCTTTTTCTGAACCAACCCACTGATGGGAGAACACGACAAAAAGGCTCAAAAATGCTAGGATTGTTGCTTGCAAATTGAGCGTAACAATCATCATTGTCCGTTTTTGCTCTTCGCTTTTCGATGGATAATTTCGAAGAGTTGACCAAAATTTTTATGGTAACTGATTTCATTCGAAGGGTACGTTGATTTTCTCGGTGTCAGCACGTCACCTTTTGTTTGTTTTAGGGTAGGTTGAAAAATAATTTTATTAAAGGTTTTTTTAAAAACAGGGTGTCAGTTAAAAATTTCGCCACTGCGGCGACAAGATTTTAAATTACCGCGTTATATGGATTTTCATATGCGCTCCACTGAACAGTAGTCAGGTGTGTGCGCGGAAATTTGAATTTTTGAATTTTCTGTGTGTTTTTTTGAATTTCTTTCGTTTTTGTCCGATTTTCAGCGACAAAAAAATCAATTTTCCAAAAATGGATCGGTTTGGCATATAATTTTAGATTTCTAAAAATGTCATTATCGTTGTTTAACAGTTTTTGTTTTAGTTTTCAGGTTGTTTCTTATTTTCCGGGTGTATAAATAAAATTTTCTTCAAAATTCACTGAAACTGGTCGCTACATTCGTTATTTATATTCTTCTACTGAAAAGAAACATTTTCCACCAAAAAAACATTTTTTTTTTTCGAAAAATATGTGAAAAATTCAAATTTTTGTGCTTCCCGCCAAAATGGGTACGGCGGGAAGTTGAAAATAATTTTTTTTCATCTTCCGACCGCTGCTACAAAATGGTTAGTTTTCATCGGAATGTTGAAGATGCATAACTTTCTTCATACTTTTTAATTTTCATCATATTCACGCACGCGACGCGGTTGCCGACACTCAACACACTGGAACATTTGAAAAATTCATTTTCTCGCCAATATTTCAGTGTGTTGAGTGTCGGCAACCGCGTCGCGTGCGTGCGGAGCGGCTGTAAGGTTGAGCAGCCTTCCGAATGCAATGATCAAGAATAATTGAGTTGACAATATGCATTTTTAGACTAATTATATGAAATGTTCATTTTCTTCAACTTAACAAAACAAAAACCAAAACTTTTCAACAAGTTTTTTATTTACACTGTATTGGCAATTTAAGACAAGTTAATATAATCAATCTGACAACATAAAATACAACTGAATAAACTTCTGGAAATCAAATCATCGAACCGCAAAAATTGGATAAACGTTTTCTCTTTTTCACAAGTGCCAATATATGCTTTTGAGTATTTAATTAGGGTGGAATTGGGGGGGAAAAAGGTTGACCAGAAATGGTGAATAACACAAGAAAAAAGTGGGCAAGGGTAATTATTGTCGATATTTTTGATTTTGGCAAGCAATCGACAATTTAAGAAAGTTAAAATAAAAACAGGGAGTATGAATAAATAGAGATCGTTCGAGTGGTGTTTTCAGACGAAACAAAATTTAAGGAAAAGTTTACATGTAAAAAATACTGAATACTGTAGATAGGGGAGCGGGAATTTTTTGATGGTGGGGGGCAGTTTCAGAGCTGGTATATGGAACAAAAATGGAATAATTGATCGGGTACACATACATTTTTCACATATTTTTATAAAATACCGGCCCGCGAAACTGAATTCAAAATTCAATATAGATTTTTTCAAAGAGGTTGTGACGACGACGAGAAAGAGGACAAGAATAATATACGCTTTTTGAAAATGAAAGACAATTTTATACCGAACATTTCTTTTGTTAAAACGAGAAACTAACTCTCGTTTTAGGCCGGTTTGAATAGAGCCGTATTAATTCTGGGTGGGCTTGCTGATGCTAGACAAGCTTGGTGTCTTTAAATAACAACACGTTTTTGACTAAAAATAGAAATTTGTGAATGTGGAAAAAATACAATAAAAACTGGACGAAGCACACACAAAAAATAAAGAAATTCAAAGAATTGAACATGCAATCAAAAATGAGTATCTGGAGGAATAATAATGGGGTGTTTAAAAAATTAAAATTCGAGGAATGCGAATTTAAATTACCGCGTTTTTGTGTTTCGCATTAGGGCGCGCTTTCATCACTTGAGCTGCGCTTGGGAAAAAATTATTGAAAATCAACAATTTTTCCCGAAAAAATGAAAGATTGTGAAGTTTTTGCATTTCTCACTCGAATTTCAATTCCTCTGAAATATTTTCAAAAAAATATATTCAAACAATACTTGGCTGAAGTGTCTGAATATTCAAAGGATCGACAGATGCTGATAACACGTTACTATGATTGTTATTGTGATGGTTTTGATTAGTCGGTATCAGAAATTGTGACATCGTAGATGCTTGTTGTGCTTGATGTGGTTGTTGTTGTTGTTGAGGTAGATTCTGAACTGCAGCGGCAAGTGAAAGAAGATTCTGGTGAAGCAAATAATTCAGCTGATCATTCGGAAAATTTTGCAGCAAGAGTTGCGTGGATAGAAGACTTGTAGAAAGTGGCACCAGTGAACCGGATGTTTGTTGTGACTGTGTGGAATTCGCCAGGTTGGAGAGAAGTTGTTGTGCGGATGCTTGAGCATTGAATGCGGGTTTGGAGATCGGGTGGAATGCCGATAGATTCTCTGATTGGATGTCGGGTATTTGTGGTGGTTTGGAAGCTGGGATCGGACCGAAATCGGATGGTGGAAACTGTAAATAAGTGCAATTTTAAGAAAAATAATAGCCCACTTTTAAAAAACCTCAACTGGTGTGAACGGTGTCTGTACATTGGTTTGTGGAGCAGCTGGGAACACTGGCTGCGGATGTGCCAGTGCCAACCCAAAGTTCAATCCCGGTTGTCCACCAAGATGCATCTGCTGACCAGGGATAGGAATTTTAATATCCGACAAGTTACAAATCGATGGCAATCCGATATGAGAATTCTGTAGATATATATTCGTAACTTGCGGATGGTTCATCGCATGATGCACATTGTTCTGCATAGGCATAATCTTAACTTCAGCGTCGGAGTCAGAATCATCGTTCGACATATTCGATGACATATTCGACTTCTTTCCAAGTTGAATCATGTTCTTGTAAGCTTCACATTGTTCCAAATGTAGTCCAAGAGCCATTTTATGATTATGCGGTTTTCCACATCCAGTGCAACTAAATCTGGTAATTTGTTATTTTCATTTTTTGAAAAGTCTCTCAAAAACCGACCTTAATGATTTATCCTCTGTATGCTTCTTCATATGCATGTACAAACTACTAGCATATGGATACCTCCTATGACAGAATGTGCATTCAAAGTTTCCTTGTTGCTCATTATGTTGCTCATTTCCATCAAGTTGACCATTCTTAGAAGCGATATGTGTCGATTCATGAGCTGTTAATTGAGACTTCTGAATAAACGTTCGCTGACAATATTGACAAGAATAAGGCCTTTCTCCGGTATGTGTTCTCTCATGAGATTGAAGATTTCCTTGACTGGCAAACGCTTTTGGACAGTATCGACAAGTATAGGGTCGTTCGCCAGTGTGCGTTCGTACGTGCACCTAGAAAATAGTAAAATGATCTCTAGTTAAACCCGGAAGACTTACTTGCAAACTTCCAGCGTATGCAAATCCTTTGTGACAATATTTACAAACATGTTTTCTTTCATTCTGCTCATGAACTTGTTTTACGTGTAATTTGAGATAATTCTTGAGAGCAAATGTTTTCGGACAGAATTCACACTGAAATTTCACTTTTTAAATAAGTATATTTTTTCTCATTTACCCGAAAAGTCTTATCACCATGAGTTTTCTTATGTGTATACAATGCCGAAGGAGATGATAATAACTTATCACACTTCGGGCATTTATAGTTTCTTATTCCCAAATGTGCACTCTTCTCGTGCACTGTTTTTGTCCCATATTGTGCAAATGTCTTATCACAATACCGACATTTGTATCTGAAATTTCATATAAGTCTTATTCCCAGAAAATGGTATTCTTACGGTCGTTCTCCAGTATGTGTTCTTTCGTGAACCTGAAGCGTGGCCTTTTGCGCAAACTTCTTATCGCAAAAATGACAATTGAATGGTTTTTCACCGGTATGCGATCGTTTGTGTGATTCAAGAATTGAGAAATATGAGAATCCTTTGCCACAAATATCACAAATGTGTCGTTTTTCTGGCGTTGTGGAAGTGTTGGATGAATCACCGTTCCTTGAGGGGCTTTCGACTTGAAGTGATGGAGAATGACTACTGTTTGATGATGAACCATGGGGAGAGCTTGAAGCAACTGATGTCGAACTGTCGCTTGCTTCCTGAAAATTGATGTTTGATGCTATTTTTCTTTTTGAAAGACTTCAATTTTTGTTATAGCTAAATAGAAGATAATTTTGAAACAATGTTTTGTTTTGATTGTTTTTGAAACAGTTTGAAAGTTTTAAACAATGCACATCTCCTCAATGTTTCATTATTTCTTCATAAATCGAGAAAGTTCGGAGCTTTAAAGGAGGAAATTACGGAATTAATGCAATTGTGATGAAAATAGAACTCGTCCTCATTCCAAATCTGCTTTTAAAATTTTCTAAAGCCCCCTAGAAGCCGAGAAAACACGTCTCAAAACAATGGACTAGAAAAAGTTGCGAAAACTAGTCCCCTGGGCGTTATTACGCAAAGAATCCAAAAAAAAATGCAAAACCTTAATTTAAAACAGACAATTAAAGAATTTGCCATAATTTTCATCAATATAAGACGCAAAAAGCTCGTCGGAAAAAGTTAGGCCACCATTTTCTAGGCCATTGCATTGAAGCACGGTTTCTTGGCTTCTAAGTGATTTTAAAAAATGTTAAAAACAGATTTGGAATGAGAATGAAGTCTATTTTCATCACCGTTCTATTCTTTAGCTCCGTGAAGTCTTCCTTTAACATTTTATTAAATTAGCGGAAGTCTAAAGCCTCAAAATTCGGGAAATCCATCAAATGCGAATTTTCAAATTTAAACTCTTTGAATTCGAAGATCTTAGTATGTTAGCTTCCAATTTTCAATCAAAACATTATGCTTAAACAATTCTCGATATGAAAACATACCAGTTCATCAAGATCCTCTTCCAACTCTTCTTCCTCAACATCCTCATCCTCCTCTTCGATATCATCAATCATAAGTTCTTCCTGCTCCTCTTCCTCATCATATTCCTCATCTTCTTTGGTCTTTTTATTTTCATCTATTCCATCTCCACCTCCACCTTCATCACCTGTTGAATATTCCATTGTAAGCATTTTGCGCTTCTTTACCGATTTTTTGTTTATTTTCGTAATCTTGGAAGAATCTGAAAAAACAAACAGATTTTTCGAAATTTTCGGGGAATTCTTTGATAAAAATTGTTGAGATTAAGAAATGTGATCAATTAAGTATTAAAAATTAACATTTTCCATAAACCAAAAATTCAAAATATTTTCCCTTAAAGAAGATAAAAGTAGCATGCAAAAACCGTTTTTTTAAAGATTGATTTTTATTTTTCTGTCTAACGCGGAAAAATGAATTTTTCAAAGAATCCGATTTTCAGATCACGTCAAAAACCTCGAAATTTCGAAAAAAAAACCTCGAAAATAATAAAAAATGTTTCGGCTTATAAAATGTGTTGTAATTTCCTACCTATCAGGTATTCAGATCGGCAAATCTAAATTGTCTCAACTTTTGTACACTGGTTAAAAATTTATTAAAAAATCAAAACCGACATATTGAAATCAGTGTTGTCTCTCGCTTAAACTCGTCGTTTTTTTAAATATACTCAAATATATCGTCATCAACAGAGTTGTCGTCATCACGGCCTCCGACAGGTCTGCTAAGGTCTGAGCCTGGGCACCGGGTGCTTCTACTTAAACTGCGGTCATGAAATTAGTACCCAATGGAGTAAATTGTGTTTTCTAAGTTTTATCGAACTAGCGTAGTCTTAAAGACAGTGGAACAGTTAATTTGACTCTACCAGATTTCAATTTTAAAAATTAGAGCGGTTTCTCAGTATTACAATGAAATTTCTGCGCGCAATTTTGATTTTTTGCCTTGAATTTGGATCGTTTTAACTGACCAGTTGCCTTTAAACCGTTGAAGGTCCCTGCTGCGGTCCTGTCAGGCCGACCCGAAACCATGAAAAAAAAACGATAACTCTGGTAATCAACGATCTTTAGAAACTCATTTATATGATATAAACAGAAATGGGATCAGAGTATTTCAAAAAGTTCAAAAATCAAATTTAACAAAAAGTTCACCGCAAAATCATATGATCTGTACAAACATTCGCAACTTCAAAATCTCCCCAAAACCTGATCTCTTCCGTTTCTTTTAATAATTGTCATTTTATTTTTATTTCTATATTTTAAAAACACTGTGACTGATGTATATACTTTAGCATCTCATTCCATCGCATAATCTTTTGTTTTTCGCTTGTTTCCAGCTCCGCCTCCTCCAAAATCCCAATCATTCAAAGACTGGTCATTTTTAACCGAATCCAACAAAATATCGGCTAGTTTTTTTTGTCATCGTGTGCGTTGTTTTCGGTTGAACGAAAACCGAACAACAGAAAAAGCAAAGCACAACACCACATATTGCTCGCTCTCTCGCTCCTCACTTTTTTTGTGATTCTCGGCAAGCGCTTGGCTGTGGCGCCCTTCGACGGGTACCAGGCTCGGTGCTAGGTGCCTTCGCTGCGTCTATGACCAACAAGTGACCAACACTGGACGTCTGACACTAACCCCCTTCTAGGCCTGGAATGATGAAGATGCCTAAGGCAGTAGTTTTTGGTTGGCTTGTGTGTCCGCTAGAACATTTCAACAAACAAACACCGGCTGGCACTTGAATTTGGGAGAAGGAGGAGGAGGAGGGGAAGGCTTTTCGTCAAGAAAAATATAAAAAAAATAGAATGCATGCAAGCGTTCGCTTTTTTCTTGCTTTTGATGGCTAGATATGTATGATGACGATTATTATTTCATGGAAAAATGACCAACGAGAATTTTCTCTGCAAAAAAGTGATAAAGCGGGTTCAAAAATCGAACCAATTTTTTCGGGGAAATACTGCAAAAAATATCAAAAATTATTGAGCCGTGGAAGTTCGAAGACTTTAAAAACTGAAAGTTTGGCGATTAGTCATTAAAAAATAGATTTTTGACGTTGAAATTTCAATTTTTGAAGTTTCCAATGGAAATTTCCGATTTTTAGCTTTTGACGTGGCATTTTAAAATCCCTGATTTTGACGTGGCATGTTAAAATCTCTAAATTTGACGTGGCAAACCGATTTTTCGAAATTTTTCACGTTTTAGAATCAAATTTCAATTTCCGCGCATAATTTCAGAAATTTGAAATTTGACGTGGTACATTTATTTTGTTGAAGTTCGATGAAATTTCAATTTTTGAGTTTTAAGATGGAAATTTCCGATTTTTAGCTTTTGACGTGGCATTTTAAAATCTCTTATTTTGACGTGGCATGTTAAATTCTCAGATTTTGACGTGGCAAACCAATTTTTTCGAAATTTTTCAAGTTGGAAATTCAAATTTCAATTTTCGCGCATAATTTCAGAACTTTGAAATTTGACGTGGTACGTTTATTTTTTAGGTTTTCCACTAAATTTCCAAAATTTTAACCTGACATGAAAAACTTCGCATTTTGACGTGGTAAATAGGAATTAAGAATTATGAAGAGAAAATTCTCGGATTTTGACGTGGCACGACGAAAAATCGAACTTTGTGAAATCCATCATCCCGTGAAAAAGTTTTTAATTTTCATATTTTGACGTGGAAAGTTCAAAATTTAGTTCTAATGACGCTTAAAAAAAATTATAAATTGAAGTTCACGAGTTGCCACTTCAAATTCTCGGATTTTGAAGTTCAAAATTTAGGAATTTTAAATTTTTTTTTGTCAAAATAATTATCAGTGTCCGAAAAAAATGTTAATCATCAAGAAGTTCAACGAAACACAAAATCAAGATAAAAATCTGCAGTAACCATTAAAAAAAATTTTTAAAAAAAAGGAAAAGCGATAAAAAGAAACACGGAAAGGTCAATATTGTTTGTTGGAAGGGCAATTTGAATGACCAAATAAAATGATGAATAACTTTCAGAATAAGAACCCGCCCCCCATCCCCTTCCAAAAAAAGAAGAAAACAACGAGAAAAACAAAGTATGTATGTATTCTTGGAACAAGAAATGACCAAAAGGGTCCATTGTTGGAAGTGGATGACCCAGGTTGAAACTGGTTCAAAATTTGGGCAAATGAAATCAGAAGAAACAAAACAACAACCAAGAAAAAAAAATAATTCTAGACCACCCCCCTCCATTGTTTGATTTTGCTGAAAACAAACACTTTTGTCTCCCTCTCTCTTTTTTTATTCTTGTTGTTTTGTTGCATGTTTCTCAAGAAACATTCAGAGAGGTTCAAATAATAAAAATAACATGTTTCTTGGTAGAATACTGGTTTTTTGAGGATTCTTTGTACCAAATAGAAGTGAGAATTTCCTTCAGAAATATTCAGAATTTAGGAAAAAGTGAAGAAAATAAAAAAAACGATGTTTCAATTTGAAGAAAGCACTGAAAACCAAGCTTAGTTGAGAGAGTATGGGAGATGAAGAGACGCAGAATGGCGTGATGGCGAGAAAATGAGTTCAGATAAAAAAAGGGAACTGGTTGAACATTAAAGATCATATGGGATTTTATTTTCAAAGTTTGGACTGTGATAATGATTGGAGGTAGGATTTCCGGGAGCATCCTAGATTTTTCCATGTATTCGCTTGGATTTTAGCCTTCAAACATACAGTTTATAAAAAAAATGATTCGTGGTTGAGAAAATCGAAAATTCGGATTTCTAGTCTGATAAAAAATATGATGTAAGAAACTTAATTTTTATTTTTGAAAATCACTCGGGAAAGCAGAATTTTCGGTTTTTTTCAAAAAAAAAAAGCAATTTCAGTTTTAAAATTTTTGTAGGAAATCTTAAAGGATCTAAAAATAAGCATTTTCCGAAAATTTGTATAAGACTTTGAGATTTGAATTTTGTTTTCAGAAGTCGTAGAATTTCAGATGTTTGAAAAAAAAAACTTCCAGAGGCTTTTTGAAGATCCAAAACGTCTGGAATTTATAGAAATATTCAAGATTTCAGACAGACGTTTATAGATAATTTTGAGAATCAGTTGGTCGATCTATCTGATTGTGTGATAATTTTCAGACATTTCAGGTATTTTTAAGATTTAAATTTTTCACTGATTTGAATTCTTTAAAGGAGGACTTTAATTTTTTGTATTACTTTATGAAGCCGCCCTCTTCAAATAAATTTACAAGAGGACTTTATGGAGCAAATTAATGCGTCTGGGGTGAAAATAGACTTCATTCTCATTCCAAATCTGTTTTTAAAATTTTCTAAAACCACCTAGAAGCCGAGAAAACACGCCTCAAAACAATGACCTAGAAAAAGCGGACACTTTCGAAAACTAGTCCTCAGGCATAAAAAATTGAAAAAAATTGAAAAAAAACATAAAAAAGGACAAATATAAGAATTCTGCATAACTATTTATTAACGAAACACGAAAAAAGCTCATAGTAAAAAGTTCGGCCAATTTTTTCTAGGCCATTGTTTTGAAGCTCATTTTCTCGGCTTCTAGGTGGTTTTAGAAAATTTTAAAAACAGATTTGGAATGAGAATGAAGTCTATTTTCATTTAAGGTACATTTATTATCTCCGTAAAGTCTTCCTTTAACAGTCAATCTTCTGAAAGTTTGAATATTTCTAAATAAACTCTCAAAATCTAAAATTCAAGAAATTTTGAATTTCTGGTCTGAAATGATATTCTTGGAATTCAAAGTTTTCCCGATTTAAAAAATTTCGCAAAAAAAAAATTGAACTCGAAAACAGTCTCGAATTCTAAAGTTGACATTCGACCAAATTTTTTTTATCAGCAATAAAAGTGTGAAAAGAAAACCCCGTTCGAAAAATTGTTTCATATCAGTTTTTTCTTGTTAAAAAAATGAATAATTTCAGAAAAAAAGCCGTGTGAAAAAAAAAAGAATAATTTCATATAGGATCTTCTTTAAAGGATTTTGAAAGTGTATGTTGGTTGGCGGATGGATCCGGAATAAGTTCGGGACATAGCGATCAGGATTTTTCAGAATTTACAGACAAAATCTAAAAATTCAGGGTCCCTTGATGCAACCGGAAGGTACGGACCTTCGAAGCCTCAGGGGAGCCCAAAAGACAAAACTCAGAAGTATCAGAATAGTGGCCAAGAGCACCGACGAATAAACCAAACGAAGTTTAGAAAATAAACAAGTTTTTTAAAAATTTCCATGATCCAGGGCGACGTCTCAGGTCCAGCTCACCACCTCCAACTTCTCTCCCCCCACCGAAAAAAAACCACGGTGGTGAGAGGAAAACATCGTAATTTCCCAAAAAATACACAGATATAACAATAACAACAGCGCGATTCAAAAAAAGGTGTGTGTGCATTGTCTGGCACTCTTCAACCTACACACTCTCTCCGCCCGCTCCCCCCAGTCCGCCGCTCCAAATGGTATCGGCTGGCACGTAGCCCCAAGCATCAAAAAAGCAAAAAGAAGAAAAAATGCATCAACACACACATATGTAAAGGGAGGGGGGGAGGCATTGAAAGAAGCATATGAAAAAAAAACGAAGTGAGTGACCATTCTATGACTTCTCTCGTTGCTCTCTTCGCAAAGCTCCGACGGCGGCGGAGATGGCCGCCGACGGGTACCACCAGTGGCCGAGAGCAAGAAAAAAAATTGAAAGAAGAAGGAAAAAAGTGTGGAATTGGGAAGAAATGACCAGCACAACATGAAACCATGTGAGATTGGAAATTCGAGGAGCATTTATGTGGAAAAGAGAGCAATTTTTTTTTGAGTTGGTTGGAAGAATGAATGAATGAGGAGGTAATAATAATTATTATTTCGAAGGAAAAATGGTGAAAGTGACCGGAAGGTGAGTGGAGCTGGTGGCACGGAAAAGGGAAAGTTGGCAGGTTTTCACTTGTTTTTCGGTTTTCGAATTTTTAAGCTGGGGATTGAGCTTTTTAAGGTTGCAAAATGAAATTTTATTTTGAGAATAAACTGAAATTCCAAATTGGATTATCTGGAGCTCATCTTGAGCTCATCTTGAGCTCATTGGACTAAGATTAAGATTTTCATGTGAGATTTTCAGTAAACCTGATTTTTTTAATCAAAATCTGAAATTTCTGATATTCAAAATTTTGAAAAACCAAAGATTTTTAGAAAAATTCATTTACAGCCAATTTTATTACTTTAACGAGATTATATTGTCAAGATAAAAATTTCTGACCGCTCGTTTTGCGGAGTGTCGTTGGGAATTTCCTCGCAGCGCGACCGCAACGCGCTCAAGACCAACTGAGCAATTTGAATTTGAGCGCGTTGCGGTCGCGCTGCGAGGAAATTCCCAACGACACTCCGCAAAACGAGCGGCCAGAAATTTTTATCTTGACAATAAAAATGGATGAAATGCCTGAAGCTCGGAAAAATAAAGCCCATGGATCTAGAAATTTCAGTTTAAAATTTTGAAGTTAAACATTTTGAGATATTTGAGGAATTCAAAAATTTTGAACTATCAGAATTCGAATAGAAAAAAAACTTTGAAATTCCAGCACATTTTCAGATATTTTAATTGAAATTTCAGATATTTCAAATTTTAGATAACTTTTTCATAGAGTGAAGAAAAGTCGGCAAAAATTCTGAAAGACCCATTATTCTGAAACTCTTGAATTTCTTGAAAATTTCTAGAAATTGCAATTTTCAAAATTCGATTAGTGGAAAACTTGAAATTTCGTTAATTGTTTCAGTTTGGATAATTTTCAGATTCCCACTTTGACTGAAATTGTGTGATAAATGTTCTCACAAATTTGTAAAGAAGAAAAATTAGTTAAAGGCAGTGAATCAGTTAATTTGACCCTACCAAAAATTAGAGCTTTCTCTCATTAGTTCAATGCAATTTATGCGAAATTACACCGATAAATACACGCCTCAGAGCAGCCGTCCAAAGTTGAAAAAACCAAAATTTGAATGCGCGCGGGTCCGTGCGACGCGGTCGGTGCCTGTGCGACGCGGTCGGAATTGGCGCTAAACACAATTATTTGAATATGGCTACATATTGGTACTGTTCCTTGGACCGCCTGGGCTCCCATTCGAATTTTGATTGTTTGCCTTGATTTTGGATTGTTTTGACCACCTGCCTTTAAACCAAAAACTTCACCAGAGCACGCTTTTTTGCTCCTACGTTGCTCCTTTCAAAATGACATCATTATTTATTCGCGATACAGTTCCACAACATATTAAAAAAATGTTGCTGATGCTTATCTGCTTCTCTTCTTCCTACACACTATTACAACCTTGTTCTTCCATTTCCCAATCACTTTTGAAACAAACACACAAACACACGCATCTCATGGTCAACATAATAAATACATATATTTAACTATATGTGAAATATTATTATTATATGTATATAGTTAGTACGTGTTCCATCGTTCCCCGTTCCGCACCTCCTCTTCATATATATATTTTCAAATTTTTTTCCACCAAAAAATGAATCATTTTCGTTGGGCAACGAACCAGGCCGGAGGCGGTTGTGGGGCGCGTGCCAGGTCATACCTGGAGCCGCCGACTCCTGCCGCTTGCGGAAAGAAAAACGACGACGACGAAATAAATGCGTTTTTTCTTTCTTTTTTCGACAGCAAAAGTTATGAAGCGGAAAATATAAAAATACGCAATATAATATAATAAAATAGCAAAGAAGCTGCAGATTTTTTTTCGTGTTTGTGTGTTTGTGGATTTTTTTATGAATGCAAAACAAAATTGATGATTAAGTGGTCAAGAGTGAGGGAGGAGTGAAAGGATAAAGGGCAGTGATAAAATACGAACGATGGGTGGGGGAAATGAAAAGGGGGTGAAACCGCAAAAATTGAGCAATAATTGAAATGAGGGGGAAAACGAATGGTTTCAAAATTTTTGAAATTATTGGAAATTTTCGAAAAAAGAAACGTTTTGTACAGTTTTACTCAAATTTCATATTTACTATCAAAAAATGCAGAAATTTAATATTATTTAATTTGAAAGTTTTATTAAAATACAACATTTTTGGGTTGAAAAAAACTGCGAATAAATATGAAAAATGCAGTTCTAAAAAAAGTTACTTCGAGTTTTTCGGTTCAAGAGCCGACATATAAATATATTTTTTCAGAACTGTGTTAAAGGAGGGTTTTACGGAGCTAATGAATGCGTCTAGGATGAAAATATACGTCATTCTCATTCCAAATCTGTTTTTAAAATTCTCTAAGACCACCTAGAAGCCGAGAAAATGAGCTTCAAAAGTATGGCCTAGAAAAGGTGTCCACCCACGAAAACTAGTCCGCGCGTATTATTAAAAGAAAAATCCAGAAAATTTCTAAAACATGAGTTAAAATAACTAATTTAAGTATTTTCAATAAATTCTTATTAATATGATATTACAATAACACGCAAAAAACTCATAGGAAAAAGTTAGGCTAACTTTTTCTAGGCGATTGTTTTGAAGCGCATTTTCTCGGCTTCTAGGTGGTTTTAAAAAATTTTAAAAACAGATTTGGAATGAGAATGAAGTCTATTTTCATTTAAGGTACATTTGAGGGTTCTTGAAAGCCCTTCTTTAAAGAAAACTTTCTGGAAACTGTTGAAAATTACAAAAATAACAAGGCAAGCAAATGCACTTTCAATTACACTTTCAAAATTAGGATTACTTTCAATTAGCTGTAGAGAAAATCCGAATTTTCTTATTTTTCTACAGAGATATATCGCAATATTTTAAAAATTTAGAATACTTCAAAGTTTTTGAACATCAAAACTCTAGATTTGAAAAATAATATTTGACAACTTTACAAAAATTTCGAAAAATGAAATAATTTTTATCTAGAATTTTTTTGTAAAAACTAACGGCTACAATTTAGAAGTTTTATTGATACTCAAGGAGTTTAACGGAACATAAATTCGGATGAAAATTCAACTGTTGGTTGAACAGTACAGGTAAAAATTTGAAAAATAATAATTATTTTTCTATCATGGCATCATCATGCTCATAAAGTTCAAAGTTCATCACACTTCAAATAAAAAAAACAAATTTCTCCGAAGGCGGTCTCCAATCCAGCGGTCACTCGTTCACTCTCTTCCCCCTCTATCTCTTCCCTTCCCTTCCGTTCCAAATATATGTTGTTTGTTGTTGTTGTTGTTTTTGCTCCGCGAGAAAGCGAAAAAAAGAGCTCAGTTGTTTTCTTGCTTCCTTTTTTCTGATGCCATAGTCCGTCCGCCGACGCGCGGTACCAACCGGCACTGGCCGTCGCCGTCGCCGGCCGCAACACAAACACTATCTGATGTAGTATATATCTTGGAGAAGCAGAAGCTCAAATGCACCAGAATGGACAAGGAGGACACGGAGATTAGCCACCTCAAGACAACAACAAAAACAACAACAACAACCATCAGAGAACGTTGAAAAAATAAATAAATAACACCGGGTCGTGGATATATAGATGTTATTTGTAGCCGCCCCTGTTTTGGGTGTAGTTTGATATTTCGAAGGGAAAAAATGGATATCTACTCATTATATATTTGTATTTTTAGAAATGGAAAATTTCAAGGACATCAAAAAACAATAGAAGTATTAGGTTAGATGTTCGTTTTGGAGTTTTCCATTATGTTTTGCGTTTTGCACTGTTCACAATATTTCAAAAATTTCGGGGTTTTTAAAGTTCTATGCGCGGGTTGCAATAATCGATCTGAAATTCAATTTTATATACAAAGCGAAAAAATTTGCAAAAAAGTAGAAGAGGGCACCTGGAATCGAACTATGGTCTCAAAAATTTGAGAAATTTTCACCGAAGTGGCAGCCAAGTTCGATTCCGGGTGCCCTCTTCTACTTTTTTGCTAATTTTCTCACTAGGTATATAAAATTGAATTTCAGAGTGATCTAGCAACATTTATAAACTGCGTATAGTCCTCTTTTAAAAGCATAAAAATCTGGATTCAAAAATTTTAAAAATGGATTTTTTTCGGTCATTTTGAAATGATTACTGTAGTTCAATGACTGTGGAAAAACATCAGGAGAGAGAATAAAAAAATAAATTTTGATTATTATCATTTATCCGGCTGATTTGCGGGAGATCCATCAGTAGGCTTCAGAGAAATATACGGTAGGCTTCAGTTTTTATTTGTTCAAATGAAAAGGGTGCTTCTTGAATTTTTAACATTAAATTAAATATTTACCGTTTATAATTAATGGCTCCAAATTTGAATAAAAAATTTAAGTTGCCTTAAATTTGCAATTTGCTTTTTCAAAATTATGCTCAGTATTAATTACAAAAATTCGAAAAATAAAATTAAAGGCAGCTTGTCAGTTAACACGATCCAAAATCTAGACAAAAATTCAAAATTCGAATGGGAGCCCAGGTGGTCCAAAGAACAATGCCAATATGTAGCCAAATTCAAATAATTGTGTTTCGTGCCAATTCCGACCGCGTTGCACGGACACGCGAGCATTCAAAATTTGATTTTTTCAACTTTGGACCGCTGCTATGACGCGTGTATTTATCGGTGTGATTTCGCATAAATTGCATTGTATTAATTAGAGTACGCTCTAATATTTGAAACTAAAACCAGGTAGGGTCAAATTAACTGAACAGCTGTCTTTAAGTTGTTCCTTTAAAAAATACCGACTAATAATTAAATCATAGGAGTCTTTGATCCGAAAAAAAAAAATTCTGAAAAGGTTATTTTTTGGAAAAAAAAATTTGAACGAGAGCAAGAATTCAAGGAAAAGTTCAATGTTGTGTTATGAAATTCAAAAAATTAACTAGTTATTTACAAAAAGTTTATTATGAAATCGCAAAATGTAAATGTCAGAGAAAAACGTCTTTTCACGGGGTTAAAGAACAACCATTAAATGCAAGTAGAAATATAGCAATATGAGAAATTCGGGGAGCTCCCAATGATGTTCAGAAAAATTAGGGTGTAGTGAGAATTTTCAATTCGGAAATAATACAGATGATATCGCAAACATCTTCGATAGTAGAAAGCCCCCCGAAAGTTTCAACGTTCTGCCAAATTAAACTTTTCAAATTTCCAAAAATGAGAGGAGAAGTTAGAATAATGCTAAAAGACAAGGTGCCATTTGGTATTGAGGTTTAAATTTCATTTGGAAATTTGAAAATTTAAAGCCTCCAGGGTCAAAAAAGCCCCAATTACCCGTCAAACATTAGGTTGAAAGTAAGTGGCACATTGTCTTTAAGGAAGTAAGAAAATATCTCGAAATCACATCCAGCGTTGAGAAGTTCAAACAACCGTTTAGAGAATCGAAAACTACACATCAAAAAATCCCAAAAATTCTAAAATAAAACATCAAAATGCCTCAAAACTTCACTCAAAATGGTCAAAATTTAAAATTGGAAACAAGTACATAATAACTAATCTCTAGTTTCTCTGCATTCCGTTGTTTCTGTGTTTTTTTCCCCCCTTCGTTCATTATTCGGGTGGTCGTCCAGCGTCCAAGAGAAACCAGAGAAATATATGAAATGTTTGAATGGTACCGACTGATACACCGCCTTTTCTCTTCTTTTTTTTTCGTGAGTGTATGTGTTTTTTTCATTTTTTTTTTTGGTTAGGAGCATTCATTCAGCGACCACCCAGTATCTCTCCCTCTCCCTCTCTTCTCTGGTCAGTTTCTCGTATTTTTTTCAGATGAAATCAGAGAAGAAGCTCTATCAGATGTGAGGAGGTGAGAACAAGCTCACAATTTTGTTCTTTGTGTATTTAACATAGGTTTATGTCACTTATTTTCGAACCAATGCATCAGAGATTGGTGGGGGGGGGGGGGGGGGGGTTTCCTGACAAGTAAACATTTCAAGATTTTTAGAAAAAGGGGCTGAGTTCGATGAGAATTTTCTGACGTATCATCAGAAGCATTTCAGAAAAAAAACACACTTTTAGAATAATAGTGAAAAAAATTGAAATATAATCGAAAATAAGGGCAGCTGGAATCGAACTTGGATGCCACTTTGTTGGAAATTTCAACGTTTTTGAGGCCAAAGTTCGGGAGCCCTTTTCTACTTTTTTGCAAATTTTTTACTAGGTATGTTAAACTGAATTTGATTAAGCAACATTTAAAACATACGTCTAGTCCTCCTTTAAAAGCTTAAAAAACTGGCTCAAAATTTTTAAATCAATGAACTTTTTCGGTAATTTTGAAATGAATTACTGTAGTTCAATGACTGTAGAAAAACATAAGGAAAGAGAATTTAAAAAATAAATTTTGAATACTGAGAAGGAATTATGAAACCAAAAATATTTTCTTACAAATTTTTATGAAATTATAATCAAAAATAGTTTGAATAGTGTTCAAATTATTTATCCGGTGTTTTTGCGTTAAGCCATCATCAAGCACTAAATAAGTACATAAAAAGCTAATACAGATAGAGAGAAGAAAAATCAAAAAAAAAAGGAAAAGCCCTAGAGTTTCAGTGATATAATGAACATGACACAAACAAAGAAATAACGACCCGCGTGGGAATTGAAACATTGGGAAGGTGTACGATCAGCGTCGATTTTTCAACACGTCGTTGATAAGTGTGAGGGATAATTTTGGAAGGTTTTAAAGACAGTGTATTTATTTGGCCCTTAATGATCTCAGTTTAAAAAACTAGAGCTACACTTATTAGTACAGTGCAATTTATGCAAATTCACATCGAAAAATGAGGGGCTCGTAATGTCGATCCCGTTTCAAACATCAACATTTGTACCCCGGATCGTGCAACGAGGTCGGAGTTGGCGCGAAACACAATTATTTGAATGTGGCTACATTTTGATTTTTTTTTCGACCACCTGGGCTCCCATTTAAATTTTGAGTTTTTGCCTCGAATTTCACTAAAAACGGTCCTCGAAACCCCCAAAAACAGGTGGTGGCACCACCTGTATTGCACTACCACCGCCTGTTTTCGGCACTTTTCCGCGAGCTGTTTTGGACCCGCAGACGCCCGAAAACAATTTTTTGGTTTTTGGCAGAAGTTGGATTTTTAATTTGGAGGTGGCCTATATTCCCATACTTGTTAAATATCATGTCGGTCAAACATTTCCTTCCTATGTGTCCAAAATAGTTCAAAAATATGATTCAAAAAAGCTCTGATCATAACATTTTTGGTGTTCCGGCGGTACAAACAATAAACAAATTCAGATGTCTGGAATTACGCGACCGCGAACTCATCAAAAATGATTACAAGTTTAGAGAAGAAAAAGTTTAAAAAATAGGTCGTCAAATGCTCAAAAATCGTAAATAAAAGTCCGCTCATCATTTAAATATAGTTTTAATTTCTGATTTTAATAAAAACAACTAATTTCTGGAAACTTTTATTATTTTGAGGGAGCACCCGAGCCAAACGTGATTGATATGTACTTAAATTAATTATTTAAAAATAATAATAATTTTAGATGTTTAAATATACATTCTCTGAAAAATGAGCCAACTGCCAAAATTCCAAAAAAGAATTGTGCAGAGAAATGAAGTCCTTTTCCCATGCCCATTCCCCATCTAGTTTCCCATGGTCCCGTCCACAAAATTCCCATGTTCCATATACATGGTTCCCATCTTCTTCATAATCCATCTATGTGATTTTTTGACACACGTATTTACTCAAACATGAACATTTGTGGTATACTTACTCCATTCCCACAATTACTTTTTGTTTCATTCTTCTGACATAAAATAACAAGGGAAAAAAAGTAAAAGGAATCGGTTCAAGTGGTTTGATCGAAAGTTTCAAAAGAACGAGAATTCCAGATTCTTCGTGGGTGTCAGATTTTTATTATTATGATGATGATTGTTGTTTTTGATGATGTTTTTCGTGTTATGCCCTATTTCACTTTTGTTACTTCTTGTATAAAAGTGAATCGACTTCTTTTTTTTGTTGCTTCTTGTATAAGACTACAAACTACAAAGCATGGGCCTGCTTAGCTATAGAGCATGGGCCTGCTTAGACTACAAACTACAAAACATGGGCCTGCTTAGCTATAGAGTATGTGCCTGCTTACACTACAAACTACAAAGCATGGGCCTGCTTAGCTATAGAGCATGGGCCTGATTAGACTACAAACTACAAAACATGGGCTGCTTAGCTATAGAGTATGGGCATTGTTTTGAAGCGCATTTTCTCAGCGTCCATGTGGTTTTTGAAAATTTAAAAACTAATTTGGAAAGATTTTTTAAAAACTAATTTGGAAAGAGAATTTCATCCCGGTTGCTCTCATTAACTCCATGAAATCCTCTTTTAAATTTCATTGAAAATGGGGGTTTCATAAAGTGAAAAAAATCATTCTACACCCATTCACTGGGAGTGTCGACATATTTTCTTTAAAAATAAGTAGACAGTGTAGATGAAAAATAAGCCCCCACCCTAACAAGCTAAAAAACAATAGATGATGACGTTGCAAAAGCGATCCGAGAAAAAGAAAATCCTTGGAACATCACAGATATCATTATCTGTAAATATTCTAGATTTTTTTTTCGTTCATACATATTTGTCGTTGACAGAAAATAAACAATATCCAAAACAAGTGATAGTAATCGGGACTTCATTTTGCAAGAATAGTATCGAATGTGGCAAAATAAATAGTTTGGGTACAAAAAAAAAGAGGAAAAATTACTCAAACAATGAATATTCACGTTTTTTTCTAAAAAATTCAAAACTTCCACGAATGATAAGAATGGATGGGAACTGGGACCTCTGCTAACGTTTCAGATGAATTTCTTAAATTAAAAAATTTCTGGAAATAAAAAAAAATGTTTAATAAAAAATACAAAATTCTATGTTTTTCCTAAAATTTCAAGACTTCGAAAAGACTATGAGAACCCCCAAGGGTTATGGATACCGTAATCATCAGTCAATTTACCAAAACCTAATAAACTAAGTACTCAGAATACATCGAGGTACTCTATAAGTTCAAATAAGGGGTGATCGGGAGCTCCCACAGATAAAAAATTGTTTTTCAGTCCAAATTCAGAAATTCAAATTTATTTTTTAAGTTTAGAAGGTTCGGAAGTACTATCCCCTCACTTCAGATTCCTATACTCTGAAGAATTTCCGGAAGCTAACGAAAGACCTAAGGCAACCTTAAACCCTACAGTAACCCTCAAAAAACAAAAAAAACCATTAAAAAAGTGAAGCTTCTGGGTAAACCGTAAACTAAAAAAAAGCGAAAGAAGCAAAAAACACCATATATGAGGGAGGATGAGGGAGAAAGTAAGTATATACGTGATTCGAAAACATCATCTTCTCTCGATTTTCTATTTCTCCTCTTGATCTTCTTCTTCTCCTTCTTTTCGCCTTCCCCCCAGTAGTTTTTCGAGTTATGCAAGGGATGTTCAAAAAGACTGGTATACATCTTCTCCTTCGAAACAACAAAAAAAAAACAGTGGATATACTACATACTGTGTTGTTTGTTGTATACAAAATAACATATCGAAATCCTTTTGTCTTCTCCCGTCGGGAACATGTTGTTTTTGAGTGAGAGTGGACAATGGATGAAGAAGAAGAAGAAGAAGCCGTTTAATGATGATGATGACCGGCCATTCGGGTATTAGCAGTGAAAGCTGGTTTATGTGTTCAATTCTCCCTCTCTCTCGCTTTTTAACAAGTTGCAGATTGTATCACTGTCAATTTGCCGATTCGAGAATGTTTTTCATCTCGCGGATACCATGACGATGATGATGATGAAAGTGGCATTTTGCCGTTTATCTGAACCATATGAAGAACAACAGGGACAAGTAGATGAACAACGACGGGGTTGTGAACAATTTCCATTTTTTTTCTTAAACAAATCGTAGAGGTCCAGGCTACTCTATAGCTTAGCAGGCCCATGCCTTGTAGTTTGTAGTCTAAGCAGGCCCATACTCTATAGCTAAGCAGGCCCATGTTTTGTAGTTTGTAGTCTAAGCAGGGTCCTTTTTTGTAGTTTGTAGTCTAAGCAGGACCATTGCTAAGCAGGCTCACGGTTTGTAGCTCGTTTTTTCGGCTTCTAGGGTGCTAGAAAATTTAAAAAAAAAGAAATTTGTATTGAGTACGAGTTATATTTTTATTAGTTACATTAATTTATACTATAAAGTCCTCCTTCAACTTACATTTTAATATAATAAACTCAAACATAATTTATGTTCCTAATCATTATTTTTGTATTCTCCCGCTTTGTTAATTTACATTTTTGTTCCAGAACATCTAGCCATTTCTGTGCCACCTTGTTCGAATATCAAAAGTGAAAGTTCCAAACAGCAACAACAACAACAAGAAAAACACCATTATCCTCCTCCCCCGAAAGCCTGGCTAACATTAGCATCCTCAGGTTTTCTCGCCTCATCAAAATGGATATAAAAACCAGGCGAAAGTGTTTTGTTTTCCCTCGAAAAGAAAGCAAAAAAAAACTTGTTACTGTTCAGTATTGCAAAAACATGTTCAAAATTGAGGTGGTAAAATCTGCAACTGAAAGCAGCGACCACAACACACTAATACAAAAACTATATAGTTCAGGTTTCGAAGGCGGATATGTGTAAATAAATACATAAATGGAAATAAAAAATAAACAACAGCGGACAAATAGGGTCAAAATAAATAAAAATTCATTCACAAAATCATTAAAACTACAGAACCCGAGAATAGGAAACCACAAAATGTGTGAGGCCCATTAAAAATAAGGACATATACAAAAAGAAAATCATAAATTGATCACTTTGACAAATGATTCACAAATTCCGGATGTTTCGCCACGATCAAATCACTCAATTTATTCACTTGTTCGAGTGTGGTTAGAATTTGAGCATCCCAGATTCGCATTGGGTTAACGTCTGGAAAATAATATTTTTTACAGATTTTTTCTTCAAAATCTTACCTTCAAAATGCAAAATCCCATCCGCTTGATCAATATAGCCTTGCAATCTTTCTGAAGCGATCATTTCCCCAGCCATCAATTCCGCCGCATCCTCTGAAATTCCCAACAAAACGCCCAATGTTTTCAGCGAAATATTGATATAAATTTGACTAATTGCAGTGATATTATGCTCCTGAATAACGCTTCTGTAATTTTAAAATTAACTTTTTTATTGCCACATTTAAATAATCTCACTTTAAAACCGATTCTCCTTGTTCGTCAATCTTCTGATGCGGTTGCAAATGTTTCTCAAATTCAGCTAACTGAAAATTGACTATTTACTGATTTTCAAGCTCTGTGAGAAATCTTACCTCATCTTTATGAATAACCTTCGTCAAATACATTTTTGCGACTAATTCAAAAGAGGGCAAATTTCCAGATCTATCATCCTTGAAAATGAGAGACAGAAGGCGGTTACGCTGAATTCCAGGTTTCGCAAGAATCACACAAACAATCGATTTTTCCAATGCGGTAATTTGATCAGCTTTAGGCAATGAGCTCATCACGCTCAATTCATAATATCTGAAACAATTTTGAGTATCAGAAAAACTAAAAAGAAATCAATTTACTACCTTTGGGACGCCTCAATAAATCTCCGTTTCGCATCACAAACTCTAGCTTGAAGTGCTTTATGCTCTACGGCAAGTTTCTCATTTTCAACATCTACCATCAGAATACTGGTCCGATTCACATACTGTTCTGCTTCATCGATCTACAAAGACTATTTTATTCCAGATTTTCCATTATCGCTTTTACCTCATTGCACTCTAACAACAATTTAGTAATCCTTATACAAAGTTGTGCTTTATTCCCCTCTGTTGCCGATTTCGGCCCATTGAACATTGATCCAGTATCCGAATTGATTGAAATCAACGCTTGAGCAGCATCCCGAACACGCCCTTCTTTTTCATACAAATCCGCCAAGAGCAGACGGAGGATACAGACCTGAAACCAATAGTTAGTAATGTTTCAGACTTCTAGACTAAGACATACCTGGTCTTCATAGGAAATCGTTCTGTTCTTAATAATCGTTAAAATTCCCTCAGCAATTGCTTTAACAGTTTCAGCATCTAATTTCGAATTTTCCAAGCGTTCGGTGACAAGCGAGACAAATTGACGAGATACAACCATACTTCCGGTTTCCATTGCGATAACTGAAACAAGTATTAAATTTGAAATATAATATTTTCCAGTTTTATTGTAACAAAACATCCGGAATTTGAAATTATTTGTAATTTTACCCCATTTTCTCAAAAATTAACATTCCACATCCCTCTAAAGCTCATTTTTCTGATTTGTGGACGTAAAATAACCATTTTCCAGTTATTACAAATTTTCAGCCAGCAAAAAATACCAAAATTTCACCTGTATCAACAATTTTCAAGACTTCCATCACATTAACCGTTCCATACAATGCATTCTCCGGCAAATGTGCATTGCATAATGCCGTAAGAGCTTCAAATTGTGATTTATGATCCGAATCCAATGAAAAAATGTGCGCCGCCTCTTCAGATCTCCCAATTTCGCTCATTTTTCAACCTGCCATTTTTTTGTCATTTTTTCCGTTTTATAATGATGAAAAAAATACTGAAATATAATTTCCACGGAAATTAACCTTTCCCATTTCATTTCCAATTATTCTTATGGTAATTTTATTTTGCGATCTTATAAAAAACTGTCAAAAAACAACGGGATAACAATTAAAAAACGTGAAAGCATGCGCAATATAAGAAAACCATCGTCAGATCAACTCACTCACACGGTACATTACTAAAACCAAAATTCTGGGAAAAAAATTGAAAAAATACGGCTGAAAAAGATCATAGGGTTTCTTGGGGGGAAGAGATGAGAACCTTCAAAGTTAGAGCACTTCTGATTTTAAAAAAAAAAACAAAGCAGCGAATAAAACAAGCGTTTTTGAGAGATAATGTGATAATTTAGGCCATTCCTTCGTCATCCTCGTCTTGTGGTTTTGGACCTCTTGGTTTTGGTCCGCCGGTTGCTTGTTTGGACATGATGATCTGGAAAAAAATATTTATTGAACGTAGGTTGTGTTTTCTTTGAATTTTGAATAATTTTAAAGGTTTTGAATATAGGATATTGAAAGTATGAGATGAGGTTTCGAATAATTTAAATTAAATTTAAACCGCTGAAGGATGGTCCCCTTATTTTAAAAAAGACGAAAAATAAAATATTCACCTGATCAACTTTCAAAATGGTCGCAGCAGCATCCGTGGCCAATTTAAGAGCCAGCCTCTTTCCAGCATACAAATCAAAAATATGATTCTCAGTAGCATCCATCAACTCCTGCTTCCAAATATCGATTCCGTGATTCTTCTTTCCAGCCACATGCTCAGCATACAACTTGGTTAATGTTTCGGTCGTGTTCATTCCAGCGTTTTCAGCGATTGCTTTTGGCATAGTTTCCAAAGCATGCGAGAACTTCTTTATAGCATATTGTTCCAATCCGGTTGCCTTCTCTCCGAATGTCTCAATTTGTTTGGCGAGTTCTATATCAACGGCTCCAGCTCCGGCCAACAATCTTCCGTCCTTAGTCAATGCTTTGTAGGTGTTGACAGCATCATCGACTGCTCTTTCAACATCGTCAATTCTAGATTGAGATGATCCACGGATGATAATAGTTGCAACATTTCCTTTTTCACTCTTCTTATCGAAAACAACAACATTTTCGTCTCCGATTTCAGTGACTGCTACACTATCGCAAGTTCCAAGAAGGTTAACAGCTGGTGCACACTGTAATCATATTTTTAATAGTGGTTTTCAATTTTCGTATATAAACTTACGATTCTGGCTTGAGCTTGGGCACCGATAGTTCTGCACAATCTACGCAAGTCAAACTTTGACGTCAATCTAACAGCCATAATCTTGTACTTGTTCAAAAAATGAAGGTAAAGATCTCCGAACTTTCCGGCAGCGACCACAACCTTGACTCCGCTATCGGCGATAGCTTTAACCTGTTCTTCAACTTCTGATTCTTCTCCCTTGGCGAAGGACATAAGCTCGTCGGCGTTTTCAATCAAAACGGTTCCTTTGGTTTCGGTTTGGGTCAAATCAAAGGGGCAAGTGTAGACGGCGACTCTGGCATCAGTTGCAGATTTAACTTCTCCTTCAGCTCCTCGCTTGAAGACCATTCCGTTCATAACTTTCGATGTATGGACTCCAGATCCGATGATTTTGCAAATTCTGATGTTATCGACATTGAAGTTGTAGCTGTTGGCTGGGACAGTGGTGACTAAACGAATGGGATTGTTGTTCAACTAATGAAAACTCGAACTTACCACAAGCCTTTGCAACTAATTCAGCAATAATATCCTCATTGTCGTATTGCTTTGAAGTGATAGCAGCTCTCAAATATTGTCTAACTTCATCAATATTTTTCAAATCTGTTGCTTCTTTAACAACCAAGGTTGGAAGAATTTCTAATGCCTTCTCGCAAGCCTGTTCATATCCGGCGGCAACTTCTTGTGGAGTCATTCCCATATTAATCAATTGGGAAGCGAATTCCAAAAGAGCGGCAGCGAAAATAACAACAGTGTTCGTATTGTCTCCGACTTGCTTCTCTTGCATTTCTGTAGCCATGATAATAATTCTGGCAGCTGGGTGTTGAATTTCAAGCTCTTTCAAAATTGTTGCAGCGTCGTTGGTGACGAACAACTTCTCGATGTGGTTAATTACCATCTTGTTCATCCCTAATTGTTAATAATTTTATACGAAAACAAAATATCTAAATTTACCATTTGGACCATAGGCAGAACGGATCTGGGAAGCGAGTTCAATGCAAGCCTCAATATTCCTTTGAACGGCTTCATCAGTTCCTTTGAAGTGCTGAAAGTGTGATATTTACATTATACCCAAAAATATTTAAGACTACCTGGGCTCCTTCTTTCATGAACCGGTTGTAACCGGACTTTGGAATGCTCATAGCCATGTTTACCTGAAAATATTTTTTCGTTTATTTCGAAAACACTAAAATTTAGGAACAATGAACAAACGTAATAACGATAAACATGTTTTATAAAATATGAAAGGAACAAATTGACTGATTTAAATAGAAATAAATTGGAAAAAAAATAAATAGAAAAAAAAAAATAAACATATTCTCAAAAAATCATGAATTTCTGAAATGAAGAATTTTCGGGAGCTGGGGGTTCAAATGTGTTGGTCTCGCCGCGATAACCCCGCTATCCAACCAACACTACGGTGGAATTTATTTAGTGCACTACTCTTGCGCGTCAAATAAAATGTGTGCAGACTCCAAATTTATTTTTTTTTTCTCGGAATTTCATTGATTTTATCGTTTTTCGACCCTTTCGATTCGTTTCAAACAGTTAAAAATTATTTTCCAATTTTCAGAATGCCACTCTTTGTTATCAACAGTGACAGCGATTTCAATTCCAAATTTTCGGCCAATAGTTCAAAGCCAATCATTGTTGATTTTACGGCTTCGTGGTGAGCTTTATTTTTTGTTTTTTCAATACATACTCTTCGTTCAAGGTGTGGACCATGTAAATTCATCGCCCCAATCTTCGAAGAGCTCTCAAATCAATATAGAAGTGCAATTTTCTTGAAAGTAGATGTCGACCAATGCTCTGGAACTTCTCAAACTTATGGCGTTTCAGCAATGCCAACTTTTATGGCTTTCGTCAATGGGTATTATTTTATAGCTATCTGAAAATTAAATAACAATTTTTTCTAAGGCAAAAGAAAGAAACGTTACAAGGAGCGAACGAAAGTGGTTTGAGAGAAATGTGCCGTAAATATGCGTCCCAAGTGGCTTGGACCGGATCTGGACAGGTTTTAAAAGTACGAACATTTTTTTGTGAACTGCAAGTTTTCAGAGATTGTCGGATGCCCCTACGAGTACTTCGACAACATATCGTTCAACAGCAACTCATGCTTCGCAGCCAACACAACAAGCTGCTCCAGCTGCAGCCGGTGGTCCAGCGATCGATGTTCAAATTTTCGAGTTCTTGAGACAAATCAACGAAAAACTCCGATCATTCGGACTCAATGATTTCACAATCCAAGGCTTCGTCATTCAACCATACCACATTATTCTTGCCCTTCTATCATTCATATTTATGGGTCCGTTCGGTCTCGTTCTTACGGCTGCCGTCATTTTCTTTACTCAAAACAATGGTTCTGGCGCTGAAGCCACATCTCAAGGTTCTTCTAACGGAGGACAACCTAATCCATTCCGTCAACCACCAAGTGCACATGGTGGAAGATCCACTGGTGGTGCTGCTTTCCGAGGATCTGGTCAACGTTTAGGCGGAAATTGAACAAAAAAATGCGTATTCTCTTGCCTGTGATATTTTATAACCCAACCATTTATTTATCAGTAATGTATTTATTATAATAAATTTTTATCAAATCGCAGATTTTAAAAAATATTGTTGAACTATCGGTTATGTCCAAAATATCGTTCAGTTGAATCCAAAGAACCTTTATTAATGTGCGAAGAAGTTCAGATGCTCAGTCGATTATCAGTGGCAAGGCATATACCATGTTCAGCATCTACATCTTTTCTAACACCAAGTAGTATAGAAGTAAATTTAATTTTTGGTTGAAAAAGAGAATGAAGTAAAAAATTTCAGCCGAATTTTCGAAGAAATATGAGTGGAGTGCCACCAGCGATAGCTCCAGCATTTCAGTATGCAACGGATTGTTATATAACGCAGGGTGTTCAGATGGGAATGGAAGGTACGATTTCCACATTTTTAAACACGAATTAAAAATCATGGGTGTTAGTAAACAAAATATGATTTTCTATTGAGCCTTATGAAAAAATGACGCCATCCAGAATATATTTATAGTTTTACAAATTATTTTAAATCAATTTAAGATTTTTAGAATGGTTTTAGCACAATTTTCTGAAGAATTTCACATCTCTGAGCTTTTTTCCAGGTCTTCACGCAGTCGGCCTTTCCTGGCCTCTAGCTTTCATTTCTACAGCAGTTTTGGTCCGATTAGGTACCGCCCCTCTTCATATTTATGCTGAAAAATTATTTGCTAACCGACTTCATGCCCAGAATTTTTTGACACATGGTGTCTTGAAGGTATTTTTAGAAATCTGCTTGATTTTAATAAAATACTTAAATTATAGAAAGTTGGAGAACGATATCGAGTAGAAGTTGGTCCGAACAAAGATGGAACAAAACTTGAAGTGAAGTCGAATGACCCGAAAATCGCCAAAAAGACTGAAGAAGCTGTAAGATTTATAATTTTTAAAATGATATTGAAAAAAATATATTTTAGCTTCAAGAAGTACCCGGAATTTTAGCACAACATGGACTTCAAGCGGCTAGAATTCAAAATTTGAAAATGTGTACAGTACCTCTTTGGATTTTTTCATCATTCGCGTTAAGGAATGTGATTAATGGTAGCAGTTTTTTTTTAAAAGAGTTTTGTTTGTATTCTTAGAATTTCAGGTGATTTTCATCCATCGGTTGAGGGTGCACTTTGGATTCCTGATATGTTATCACCGGATCCTTATTTTATACTTCCGGTAGCTGTAGGACTATTTGGATTTTTGAATTTATATGTAAGTGTTGGTTAAAAACAAGATTTGTTTATTTATTCAATTGGTTTCAGTCGCAACGTAAAATTTATCCCGGGGTCGTCAAAATCACATGGAAACAAAAATCCTATGATGCAGTTTTGGCATTTTTCACAATGTTTGCTGTCACAATTATGTCGCAACTTCCAGCTGTAAGTTATCGAGAGCTTTATACACGAAATCTGTAATTTTCAGTGTATTCCCATGTATTGGTTAGTGGTGTCTGTAACTGGAATGGCGCAGGCTCAACTTCTTCGGCATCCGAAAATTAAAGGTGCATTGGGTATAAAAAGCCTTCCGACTGATTCTTCGACACCAATTAGAGATTTATTTAAGATGAGAAAAGTGTAGATTTTGATTTTCAGCTGAAAAGTAGAGTAGTTAGGGTATTTTATTTGAATGTTCAATTGTTGATCTATTTATTGTTGTCCCTATTATAATAATTAAAATTAAACGTTTAATACCCGAAATTAACACAAAAAATCAATTATTAAATATTTACAAAAAGCTACTCCAAATAATTGGCAAGAGGCCTAGCACCGTATTTTTCTAAACAAGACTCATGAATGAAACTGTATTCACATGCTGACATGTCAAAACCATTGACCTCGTAGGAAAACATTCGATATTTCAATTTTCCAATATCCTGGAGAAGTTGAGCATGCTTCGGAGCAATGCCGTGAATTTCGATGAAAATCTGAAATTCACATTCTCAAGAATTAACCGGAAAATTGGCTCTACCTGACAAACGGTCGATTTTTCTAAAAATGGAATCAAAGCCTGATGCTCAGCACCCTCGATATCGATTTTTAGGAAATCGATATGATCCACGTTTGCATCTTTGGCTAGAGTTACTGAAATATTGGAAGGATTTCGAGAAAAGTTGGTTTACTAAATACAAACCAATTGTGAATTGTGACTTGGATACATCGTCGACTGCTGTGATCATAGCCTTTCGCGAAGTAGCATTAATAGCCTTGTATTTGTCCAAGGTCATTGGATTTTGGTCGTCCTGAAGAAAAATTACGTCTTGATGAAATCGGAGCAGAAATCTAGTATTTTTTTAGAATTATAATTACGATAGCACAGTTTAAAGACAGTGTGCCACTTTTTATGTAGTTTAAAACGATATGACAAATTTTCGCTTGAAACTGATAATTTAAAAAGTGAAAACGAAATCTTGAACAAGAACATGACATTCAAAACATTCGAAAATGTTAGATTTGATCTTTAGACTTCCATGTTCGACTTGAACTCAAGCTGACACACAATCTTTAAAGGAGGGCTTTACGGAGATAACGAAATGCGTCTGGGATGAAGATAGACTTTATTCCCATTCCAAATCTGTTTTTAAAATTTTCTAAAACCACTTAGAAGCTGAGAAAATGAGCTTCAAAACAATGGCCTAGAAAAAGTGGCCACTGGCGAAAACTAGTCCGCAGGCATGATAAATCCAAAAAAAATGAAAAAAAAACATTAAAAAGGAGCTAATACAAGTATTCTGCATAACTATTTATTAACGAAACACAAAAAAAGCTCATAGGAAAAAGTTCGGCCACTTTTTCTAGGTCATTGTTTTGAAGCTGATTTTCTCGACTTCTAGGTGGTTTTAGAAAATTTTAAAAATAGATTTGGAATGAGTATGAAGTCTATTTTCATTTAGGATACATTTGTTAGATCTTGAAAATTGTATTTTTTAACATTTTTACTACTGTTGTCTCATTTCTATTCCAAACGCGCTCCATAAACTGGAACGTCGCCAACACATCTTCCAAAAAACAAATTGCAAACGAATTCTCACGTGAATAACGTGGAGCGTTTGCATTTTGTTTTTTAGAAGATGTGCTGGCAAAATGCCAGTTTGTGGAGCGCGTTTGGAATAGAAATGAGGGAACAGTAAGTTTCGAGAGAATATAAAGTAATTTACCTTATCAAATCCATAAACCTTACACCTATTGCTGATCATTCTTTGCAAATCTTCCTCGAACTGAATAAAATTATTCAAACCAAGTGAGAAAAGTCTGGAATAATCCAATAATTTAAAAAATTAACCCATCAAAAAATCAATAACTCACACACAGTTTTCCGGCAATTTCCACGGATTACAAACCCATTTTCCACCGTCTCCAACAGTTCCGATACGAACTTTTGAGAAGCAGAAAGCCTGAAAACTTGTAGTTTGTTTTTAGAAATGAGACTTTCTTTGTTTACCTCCGGTCCTAATGCACCATAAACATTCCAAAAAGCTTTTTCCTGTTTAATGCCTTTGATGACACTGTTGAGGACTGCTTTTCGCGTGCCGATTTGATTTCTCGAAAATTCGATGACTTTCTGTAATGTTTTTCGTGCTCTAAGGTTGAATTACATAACATTTTTTTAAACATTTTTATTTGAAAATAGATTTTTTAAATTTTCTGAAAAATCTAGGTTTTGAATGGATCTTTGAAATGTCATTAAAGTAAATAAACAACTGGAAAAAATTCTAAAACAATCATATTTTTCAAATTTTGCTTTTTCGAAGTTTCAAAGTTAAAATAGAGTATTTTTCGGAACCAACACTTTCAGTTAAAAAAATGAACTTTGAAGAGCTGTAACTCGGCTCAAGCTCAATATTTCTGAATGAAACTCTCACATATACATAATGGTTCCATTCTTAACCTATAAGCCGAATTTGAGCTTCTAACATGCACAAGGAAACAAGTTATAGCTCGTCAAAATCTGAAAATGTATCAAAATTTGAACTTTAAGGAGCTGTATCTCGACTCAAAAGCATTTTTTCTGGATGAAACTTTCAGACATACATAATGACATCATTAGTAATGGGCCAAATTTGAGCTCATTTGATTGAGTTTTTTTTAACGCATTTTTTAACCATTTGCACAGCCGGACTGTTTCTCATAAAATGTGTTTCTAAAAAAAAAAAATTTAAAATCCCAACCGAATTAGCTCAAATTTGGCAAATCGGTGAAGAATTTAAGCATTGTGTATATCTGAAAATTTCATCGAGGAACATTGAGTTTGAGCCAAGTTATAGCTCTTCAAGCACAAATTGTGACAATTTTCATATTTTGACGCGCTATAACTTGTTCCCTTGTGCATATTAGCAATTAAGATTCAGTTTCTTAACCTTCAGGTCGAGCTCTTTCTAATGATCATCTCGAGATAGATTTCATGCAAAACTCTAAGACATAGTTCGTACACTTCCCTTGTTAAAGAAAATCAACAATTAAAAAATAAAAACCAATTTTTCAAAATTTATGAATCCAAATTTCGACTTCAAATTTAGCTTTAATTTTGAAAAAATTTTCGGAATTCCAGAAGCTGTAAATTTTTTCACTTATTAATTTATCATTTTAGGGCTTAAAGACAGTGGCTCAGCTAATTTGACCCTATCAGATTTTAATTTCAAAAATTAGAGCTTTTTGATTTTTTTTTAAATTTGAATTTGGATCGTTTTAACTGAGCATCTGCCTTTAAGAAAGTTTTCAGAATAAAAGTTAGATTTTCGGAATTCTTAAAAATTTCAATTTTTTTCTCGAACGCGTGGCGTTTTATAATTGTCCAGATTTTTTGGAAAATTAAATATCTTGTCTGTGAGTAATATTTTCACAGTTTTGAAAGTATTGAAAAAACATTTCTTCTTAATTTTTCAGAAATTTCGAAACTTAAAATTAAATTTATTTTTAAAAATAAAACTAGGCTTTTAAAGTAATTTTTTAAAACTTCAATCTAAACGTTTTAACCCACCTGAATCATGTTCTCAAACTCCGGACCAGTCCCCGAGTTTCCCAATTTTTCCAATTTCTGCATTTGCTCATTTTCATCACTTTGATTCTTCTGTATCCTCCCAACAATCAAATTCTTCAGATCATCTAACGATTTTTGGATATTTGTCGACGTATCGAAATTTCCCGAATAATAACTTGATGCACTTTTACCCGATTGAACATAAATCGCAATATTAATGAGAACTAATACAGCTATGATGCCAATTACCAAAGTTTTCGACATTTTCGGGTCACTGAAATTGGGGGAAATTTAAGATTTAAAAAAAACAAGAAGAAAATATCAGAAGATTAGAGGGTTTTTTAAATGACGAAATTTTTGAGCATTTGAACAAAAAAAAACATACAAATAAAAAGAATTGAGGATAACGGAGAATTTGCAAGCTGAACAAATATAATAATGACCACAAATTAAATTCTTTCATACATACCATCAAAAAACCATCTTTGTTAATAAAATTCAATAAATTTTACGCCCTTAAATGATGACTATACGCAGGATATAATTGTTGCTTAATCGAACTGATATCCAATTTTTTATACCTAGTGAAATAATTTGCAAAAAAAATAGAAAAGGGCACCCGGAATCGAACTTTAGTCTCAAAAACGTAAGTTTCCGCCAAAGAGGCAGCAATGCTTGATTCCAGGTGCCCTTTTCTACTTTGAAAAAATCTCAATTCAAGATAAATTTCGTTAAATAAACTAGACCTATTGTAACAAACCTACCCAAAAAAATTTGCAAAAAAAGTAGAAAAAGACACCCGGAGTCTCAAAAACATAAAAGTTTCCACCAAATTAGCAGCCAGGTTCGATTCCGGATGCCATTTTCAACTTTTTTGCTAATTTTTTCACTAGGTTAAAATTTTTCGAAATCTAAATTTGGGGCAGCTTTCGGAAAGTTTTGTAAAAAAAAACTAAATTTCAAAATAATTGATCGGAAAAAAATCTCAATTCAAAAATTTCGATAAATAACCTAGATATATTGTAAGTTTTCAAAATTTTGTATTTCTTTCCAATGTTTTATGAAATAAATAAATAGAAATCAATTAATTTCGAACAAGGTGAAAATTCCGTGAAAATATTTTTAGAAACGTGTAAGTCTGTACAACACATGGCAGACAACGCCCTGTTGTTATCAGCTTTTTAGGCATTATGTTAAATTTAAACTTTTGGAAAGGGCATATCAGGTTTTGGAGTTCGAAAGATTGTTTAAAGACAGTGTGTCGCCTATTAAAGGTGTTCTTAACCACTCCGGATTTTCTATCGAATAGACTCTGTTTGATCATACCAACCCACTATTTAAAGGAGGGTTTTACGGAGATTATGAATGCGCCTGGGATGAAAATAGGCTTCAGACTCATTCCAAATTTCTATTTAAAATTTTCTAAAACCACCTAGAAGCCGAGAAAACACGCCTCAAATCAATGGCCTAGAAAAAAGGGCCACCGGCGAAAACTAGTCCGCAGGCATGAAAAGTCCAAAAAAATGAAAAACAAAACGTAAATTAAGATGAAAAAACATTAAAAAGGACTACTATAAGCAATCTGCATAACTATTTATCAACGAAACACGAAAAAAGTTCATAGGAAAAAGTTCGGCTGGTGGCCCTTTTTTCTAGGCCATTGTTTTGCGGCGTGTTTTCTCGGCTTCTAGGTGGTTTTAGAAAATTTTAAATACAGATTTGGAATGAATCTGAAGCCTATTTTCTTCCCAGACTCATTCATAATCTCCGTGAAGCCCTCCTTTAAAAAAAATTCAAAAAAAAAAATAGTTTCAAAAAATACAAACAAAATGGAGGCAATTTGCGTGGGACTAACTTTGGGAAGTTAGTCCCCCATCCATTTTTTTTCTGAATTTTGTCGATGTTTTTGCATTTTTTTGTAGCTTCAGCTTTTTTTAAAAATTGTTTGTTTTAAGGTTAGGTTGGTATGCTCAAAAAGCGTCGATTTAATATGAAATCAGAGGTGGTTAAGAAAACATTTAACAAGTGGCACACTGTCTTTAAACTGAGTTCATTTGAAAATTTTCGAAAAGGTCTAAAAACTCAAATTCACTTTAAATGGTAAGTATTGTAATATGCCCATTTTGTTACTTTGAAACAATCAAATAATTGTTGAACCTTGTTCGAAAAAATTTGATTTTTTTGCTAAGTCTAGAGAGATTGATCTCTTTGCACTCATTTTTTTCTAAATTTTTAATCCCCAAAAAAATTAATTCCGTGGTTTTTAATCATTTCAATATGTGAGGTAGAGAGTATATTACTTCCAAAAGTCTGGGGTAGCTTCCGCAATAAATGCATTAGAGTATGAAATTTTGAAAACATGAATATGATCAGTTTTATGAGAACGAATGAAAGAAAAATGCTAATACGATCATTGTTCACTAATTTTTGTTCGTTTTTTAATCAGAAATCTTAAAAGGCTTCAACATGGGTTTCAATTTTAATAAAACTACCATCCTTGATTGGGTTTATTCAAAAATTAGTTGATTTTTAGGCTTCAAATATGTATTGAAGGGGTTCGATTATCAAAAAAGTTTTGATCATAAGATTTTGAGATTAAATAACTAATAAAAACAAGCAAATTCTCAGAAAATTCGGAAACGCACGTAAAAAATCTTAATGTCAAAAGTAGCATACATATAATTAGTATAAACCATAACAAACATATAAAAATGAGCTCAAATGATCTATAAACTCGAAAATATTGTCTTAAAGGGCACTACGGATCTAATAAATGCATCTGGGATGAAAATAGACTTCATTCTCATTCCAAATCTGTTTTTAAAATGTTCTAAAACCACCTAGAAGCCGAGAAAATGAGCTTCAAAACAATGGACTAGAAAAGGTTCCCATCTGCGAAAATTAGTCCGCCATTGTTTTGAAGCTCATTTTCTCGGCTTCTAGGTGGTTTTAGAAAATTTTAAAAACAGATTTGGAATGAGAATAAACTCTATTTTCATCCCAGTTGCATTCATTATCTCCGTAAAGCTCTCCTTTAAAATGATCTTATGAACTTGTGTGAAAAAACAAGTCAATTTTATCATACACAGTGACTCGAATACAAAATATAAAAAACATACTTCAACAACATTTCCTTCTTGAATGAAAAAGATAAGAAACCAACTTGAAATTACCAAAATGAAAAAATGAAACCAATTAAAAACTCCTTCGCTAACGTTCCCACGTGAAATTATTGCCAACGTGGCAAACGGTTTTTAAAAACACATTCAAAAAGTGTTTTTATATATGTAATAAATTTAAAAATGTACATATATGCTTTTCCACAGTGCTTTCTTGTGTTTGCACTTGGTGAACAAAAGGCAATATTTTTGTGAAAAGGGAGGGGGGGGGGGGGGTCTGGTAGAATTATTAATATTTTGATACGAACGACACGTCAAAACCAAACACTATAACTATTTTAATGTTTGGTTGAAAGTTTGCGGGGCAATGCTCCTATTCTTGGGGGGGGGGGGAGCTACCGGAAACAATGAAAACCCACCGATAACTAAATAAATCTTGATTAAAGTGAAAAAATCGATAAATAAAAGAAAACTAGAAACCCGATGGAGAACATGAACATTTCATCAAATAAATCTGGTTTTTATTATTCCTGGCGTCATTTTAATACATGTTTTAAAGGCATGCAAAGGAAAAAAAATACTGAGCGGAAGAAAAAAAAAACAAATTCCTCGTCGTTTCGTTCATTTTATACAAAACGTTACAAAAAATGACATATATATTCTCGATGGTGACACTTACGAAACTAATTAAGGAATTGCTTTTTCAATCAAAACTTCAGAATAATTTTGGGAGAATCCGAAGGGCTTGAAAAAAAAACATCTGCAGAAACAAAAAATGTGCTCTTTTGCACTTTGGTGACCATAGAAACTATTTTAGAGTTTTGAGAAGCTAACGACGTTTTTTTTGATTTATGCTAATTAGGATGCTTTCATAAATTTATTGAAAAAGTCAAAAATTAGAAACTTTTTTTGTGCTTTGCTTGAAATTACGTAACGAAATTATCAATAAATTTTACATAATTATTTTATTGGACTTGACACCTGGAAAAAAGGTAAAATATTTTTTCATGCTTACATTTTTCCCTTTTTACCAGTCATGGCACTAATGAATGCCATTGGGATGAAAATAGAACTCTTTCTCATTCTAAATCTGTTTTTAAAATTTTCGAAAACCACCTAGAAGCCGAGAAAACGAGCTTCAAAACAGTGGCCTATAAAAATTTATGAAAACTAGTCCGCGGGCAGTATAACGTAAGAAATCCAAATAAAAATGAAAAATTGAAAGAATCGACTAATTTAAGTATTCTCCGTTAAATTTTTTAAAAATTAAACACACTAAATGCTCATTGGAAAAAAGTTCTGCCAACTTTTTCTAGGCCATAGTTTTGATGCTTGTTTTCTCGGCTTCTAGGTGGTTTTAGAAAATTTTAAAAACAGATTTGGAATGAGAATGAAGTCTATTTTCATCCCAGATGCATTAATTGCTTCTTTAAGCCTTTCTTTAATAGAAGTAACATCATTAGATTTGGAACCGAAGATGTGATTTGGGTTTAAGGTGAAAGTAATGAAAGTCGCGAAATCAACAAGACACTCGCCTTCGGCGAGATGCTGTTGTCCTAGCGTAATCTCGCGGATACGTGATCCAAACCCAAATCGCCGGCTTTATGTACTCCAATGTTCCGTTTAAGATTCGAACCCGTTAAATTGCCCAATTGTTCATTAATAGATCTTAATAATTAAAATGGAAAACATGAGAACGACAAATTAAGGTTAAGATGGATGTGAACTGAGATGAAGGAAAACTTTTACAACAAATTTTTTTTTGCACCCTAATTATGTTTTCCAAGTTCATTTGTCTTTTTTGAGACCTTAATTTCTTGCGGTAATATTGTTTCTTTGAATATCGAATTGAATTGGTCGCAAAGCGACCCATCACGATAGTTGTGCACTGGAATATTAACGTTGGATAAATGTCAGAAATTTATCCAACGTTAATATATCTTTGCCCAGTGAGTAGAACTTTACGCTCAACCGACTGTGTGGCGGTCGACGCTACAACTAACTTCGCGTCTACTTTTATACTGGGTGGCTAGGGTGGCTTGTCAGTATTCGTCGCTACTTTATCGAGTTGCAAAAAAAATTATGGCGCTTAGAAAACCGAATAATTGTTGATGATTCTTGTAGAAAAAAATATTTTTTAAACTGTGCTTAAAGTTACGCTCATGAAAACCGAGCCATTTGATAGTTACGAACATTTTCGTGAGCCTACCTCGGTTTTCTATGCCTAACGTTAAGAATGTTGGGATTTTTTTTGTTTGACAGTTCATAATTATCGATCTGGTACCTCAAAAAAATGTATTTCAACTTTAGAATGTGAAGTATGTACATGCGTTATAAAAATGGGATTGACAAAGTTTTGCTCATGTTCGCTACATTTTTATTATGATTTACTAGAAGATTGATCGAGACTGACAGATCAAACTGGTTCTAACTGATTCTAACCTTCATAAAAAACGTTCGGAACTTGGAAAACGGTTGAAAATGGGTAATGTTATGAAAAAAGTCCTTATTTTTAAGATAAGAAACTTTCAAGCCGGTTCAATATAAATTGGGTGGGAAATTCATGAAAATTCTTGGGTGTCGTACTTGCTCGCCGCTTGTGGGGCGGTTTCCAATTTGATGAAGTTTGATGTAAGATAAAATACGCAAATGTTCACATATCATATTGAAACACCAGGAAAACTGTCACCGCTTCGCGGTGGTTTTCCCGGTTTGTAGTTCGCCTTCGGCACACTTAAAGGACTTTACGGAGAAATAATAAATGTACCTTAAATTGAAATAGACGTCATTCTAATTACAAAGCATTCGCCGGTTGAAACTTTTCCTCAGCCATTTTTTCCAAGCTCGTTTTCCTAGCTTTGACGTAGTTTTAGAAAATTAAAAGAACTGATTTGGAATGAATATGAAGTCTATTTTCATTTAAGGTACATTTATTAGCTCCGTAAAGTCTTACTTTAATATTTTAATGTCATTTACCAATATAATATGTGTTGAAAACATTGTATTGCTTCATGTCCAACCATAAATTTATTTAAAATTCGGTAATCTAAAAGCCATTCGCTCTCTTTAACCTAAGCTCCTCATAATTACCTAATACCTTTTTCTACGCCTCGCCTCCGGCTTCGCCCTTTACACGCCTTCGGCGTCACTTTCAATTATTTGGCGATTTCACACCTTTTGAATTTAGTTGTCGGGACCGAAATTTCTTGATCGAAAAGTATTGGAATGCGAGCCGAAGGCACAGAAGAAGCTCGCCGTCGGCTCGCTTCTTCCGTGCCTTCGGCACGCATTCCAATACTTTTGATCGGTTTTCTAACGCCGCTGCGCGGCGAAGTGCTCCTAATTTAAAGGTTTACAATTTCACTGGAATATTCACAAAAAAAACCAACCATACTTGTCACATGCGCACCTTATTTTTTCCAATTAAAATAGTCATCATAATACACAGCTCCACAAAAGTATTGCTCCACCTAAATTTTTTCGAAAATATTTTTTTCTGATAATTTTTGTTAAAAGTGTTCAACTGATGAAATATGTCAAATTCAGTCAGTAATCAACTTCCACTAATCATTTTTGAAACCTAAAGTCCAAAAAAAAATTTCATCCTTTTTTGTGAAAAATCGGTTTTTGCCGTTCCACAAAAGTATTGCTCCACTTTGGAAATCTTGTTGTTTATTGACCGATGATGGTCCAATTTGATTTAAATTCATTAATTATGCCCATAAGAAGTGTAAAACCGTTGTTTGACTTCAAAAAGTTGCAAGATTATGGTCGATGGGGCCAAAAACTGTCGAACTTTCGAAAATTATCGAATTTCTGCTTAAAGGGAAGAACAAAGTAATCGATTCGGTTTTTTCTTTGCCGAAAATGACCAAAATGTATTCTGAACGCATTTTTTATTAAAACTGGCTAAGAAAACAGACTTTTTCAACATCATTTACTGAAAAAAATAGCGAATTATTTTCCCAAAAAAATCCAATTTGAGCATTCCAGAGCATTCTGGATCGTTTCGGAGCGTAATTTCTTTCAGAAACTTTATCAAAGTAATAAATATCGAATAATTTCTGTTTTTCAATTGAAAATTTGACAAACCCCTCTCAGAATTCAAGAAAAATTTCAGTGAACGGCATTTCTTCGAATCTTCAGTTTTTGGTTGATATGGGAAATTGGTTGGACATCTTCGTATGTCTAAATTTTGCTTATTCCGATGTGAGAACTTATGATTTAAACAAAATAAACGTTTTTAAAGATTCCGAAATCAATTACAGCAAAGTAAGCTCACAATTTTTTTGGAAAAGTGTTTTAAAGAGTATTGGTTGTTGAAGCTGGTGGATTGGACTTTGAATGCTTTTGAAAACATGAGAATTCTGAGAGGGATTTGTCAAATGTTCAATCCAAAAACAGAAATTATTCGTTATTTATTATTTTGATAAAGTTTCTGGAAGAAATTACGCTCCGAAACGATCCAAAATGCTCTGGAATGCTCAAATTGGATTTTTTTGTGAGAATAATTCGCTATTTTTTTCAGTAAATGATGTTAAAAAGGTCTGCTTTCATAGCCAGTTTTAATAAAAAATGCTTTCAGAACACATTTTTGTCATTTTCGGCAGAGAAAAAGCCGAATCGATTACTTTGTTCTTCCCTTTCAGCAGAAATTCGACAATTTTCGAACGTTCAACAGTTTTTGGCCCCATTGGCCATAATCTTGCAACTTTTTGAAGTCAAACAACGGTTTTAGACTTCTTATGGACCTAATTAATGATATTAAAGCAAATTGGGCCATCATCGGTCAATAAACAACAAGATTTCCAAAGTGGAGCAATACTTTTGTGGAACGGCAAAAACCGATTTTTCGCAAAAAATGATGACAATTTTTTTTGGACTTTAGGTTTCAAAAATGATTAGTGGAAGTTGATTACTGACTGAATTTGACATATTTCATCAGTTGAACACTTTTAACAAAAATTATCAGAAAAAAATATTTTCGAAAAAATTTAGGTGGAGCAATACTTTTGTGGAGCTGTGTAGAACGATCATTTTCTTCGAGTAAATTTTAAAAGAATGAATCTCAACTCAGAAATGACAACAAATAATTTTTCAAATTTGACCTAGTTTCTTGACCTATTTTTTCATAAAAGTTCTTGGAATTTTACCAAAATTTTTAAAAAATGAAGAAATGAAAATCCGCAATCATTAGGTTTCAAAAAGTTATTACTCTTTCTGTGACCCCTATGGTCTACCGGTTAAGTAATCACTTCTTTACGTGTACCGATTCGAGTTCAATTCCACTCAGTAACTTTTGAATTTTACTATGAAAAAGGCTTCGGAAACACAAAAAATTGCGAACAAATTTGTGTTAACAGACACTTTCCCGGCGTTTTCAAATATATAATAGGAAAAATTAAGAAATGAAAATCCACAATCATTAGGTTTCAAAAATTTCATCCTCTTTCGGTGACTTATATAGCCTACCGGTTAAGTAATCACTTCTTTACGTGTACCGATTCGAGTTCAATTCCACTCAGTAACTTTTGAATTTTACTATGAAAAAGGCTTCGGAAACACAAAAAATTGCGAACAAATTTGTGTTAACAGACACTTTCCCGGCGTTTTCAAATATATAATAGGATTAACATTCTCCAAAAGTTTTTTGGTGAAAATCGAAAAAATAATTTTCTATTTATTCGTTTTTTCAAAAAAATTTTGTTTTTCTTTCGATTTCCACCAAAAAACTTTTGGAAAATGTTAGTTATGCATAATTGAGTCCTACGATTAATGTTTTAAGCACATCAACTATTTTTAAGGGCCTAAATTCAGGCTTAAACAACCATTTCTGCAATAAAATGCTTCAAAATTTGACGTTTTTACTTTTTACCTTCGTCACAATAAGCCCCCTCTTTTTTTAAAAAGTTTATTCCGGTACAGAATTTCATCCTCTTTAGAAAATGAAGTAAAATGTCTCGGGTTGATGTGGCTTTCGACCAGAAAAATTTGAAAACTGAAATTCCTTTTCTTTTCTTCAAATTTTCGTTTTTAAGATTTGTTCTTTGAATTTTTATGTCAACTACAAAGTTATAGATCACGTTAAGAGCTATCCAGAAATATGAAAATTGCTTTATAGTTCTCATTTTGAGCAGAGTTATTCTGGGCAAAAGTTTTCAGCAAAAAGCGGGTGCACCCACGCAACGCGGGGACACATATTGGGGTTGCTTAGTGGTTGTTATGTTCATTGATGTGTGTGTTACTTATCTGTAAAGTTACAAGACTTTTCCTCTGATATTCGGTTCAGGACACCGCTGTTTAATGCGCCTCAGACATCGTTCCTCTCTGAAACTACCTCAAATTTGCCGAATTGGTTAAGAATGGAACCAGTATGTCTTTCTGAATTTTTCAACAAGATATATTGGTTTTGAACCAAGTTACATCTCATTAGAGTTCAAATTTCGACAAACTTACAGACCCACACGCTATAACTTGTCCCTTGTGAACTCAGACAATTTTTCGAAGTTGTGATAGATAGAGTTTTCACGTAAAACCATATTTTTTAGTTTTATTAAAGGTCTGACTGTATTTTCAGCTCGAAATAATAGAAAAAACGTTGAATGTGTCGGATTCACTTAAAAATTTTGTTACTATTTGACTATTCTGATATCTGTTTGCGATTGTGAATATTAGATGCTATATTAACATTATTTTTCTGTTTTCTTGTTATATTGAGTGTTTAAAAACAATATTTAAAGTAATAAAGATCGACTGGATTCGAAGATCTAGTCGGTTTTATGGTTATCCAAACTTTACTGAGCTGTAACTTGGCTCAAACTCAATATTTTATAATAAAACTATCATATGGAAACTAGTTTTAGTCAATGTGCCAAATTTGAGCACATAAGGTTTTTTGAAAATGAAAAAGATTTTTTGAAAATGCCCTTTTTGTAAGCCTAGAAGTTTAAAATTTCCCCGAAATTCGCTGAAATTGTGCTCATTTTTTGTATTTTTCCGATTTTGAGCTCGAAAACTAATTCCCGTCGTAGTTCTAAGCAGTTTTGAACGCAGTTCCTTTATCAGCGTAAAATTATCTTTCAAATGAACTATGTTTCAATTAAAATCTTTTTTATAAACAATTTAGTCACTCCCACTTCTGATTTTCAATATGGTCAAGTACAATATGCAGGGTGTTCAATAAATACTGCAGGACGCTTCAGACACATATATTTTTGAAACTACGAGACAAAACTCTTTGAAACTCCGAATAAATTTAATACAAATATATTTGTATACAATTTATTGAGAATTTTCCTACCCCTTGCATTTGTGTTTGAATCGGAGTCACATATTGTAACGAAGTTCAAGCCCTCTTTGCTCGCGGATTTGAGTTTACATTTTCAACGTTACTGACCGCTCAATTATCATAAGAATTTGAAAATTGGTCGAATGAAAGTTCGATTCTCACTTCAAACATATATTAAACTTAAAAGTTTGTAAAATGAGAAACAATTTTTTCACAGGCATAGTTTTGGGGACCTACTTTTTCTTTTGTCAATTTTGGATGCATCAAAAAGTGAACTTTTCTGCATAAAATGAGCTAATCTTAATCTAGAACCCTAATTTTTCAGTATGGAATGTAGCTAAGGGAGAACGATAAAATAAATATAACGATACTAGATAATTTTCTATTTGAAGATATAGGAAATGGGTTTCAGTTTTTCAATGTTTTGGTGTAAAACCATATCAACCCGAAACATTTTATTTTAAATTCTGAAAGAGGAAGAAATGTTGTACTAGAATCAAAAATAAACTCGAAAAATGAGGGACCCATTGTATCGAAAATAGACTTTAAGTTTCTAAGAATTTTCTTGCAGAAAGGATTGTTTAAGCTTGAATCTAGACCCTTAAAAAAAGTTTATGTGCTTAAAAAGTAAAACATGCGTCTCAATTATGCATAATTTACATTTTCCAAAAGTTTTTTGGTAAAAATCGAAAACAATTTTTTTGACGATTATTTCATAAATTTTCCAAAAAAAATTTAAAAAAAATTTTATTTTCACCAAAAAACTTTTGGAATATGTTAATTCTGCATAATTGAATTATATGTTTATCTTTTCAAGCGCCGAAACTGTTCTTAAAGGTCTAAATTCAGTCTTAAAAAACCATTTCTGCAAGAAAATCAAAATTTGACGTATTTCGTCTGTTTTCTGCACAAGCGAAGAGAGAGAGTGTGTGTGTGTGTGCAATTATGTGTTGTTGGCCTCTTCCCACACGCGAGTCTATTCCCCTTTTGGGATCTATGTTGTTTTAGCTACTATATCATTGACAAGTGATCCAATTACAGGATGTGATTGCATCGCCCTCTTAGCTCAGTGGTAGAGCGTCGGACTTCCATCCGAAAGGTCGGAGGTTCGATTCCTGGCTAGTGATGATTAAATACCAATACCTTGTTACGATCTGATTTAATGTGATGTCGAACACAGGTTCTGAAGCCTTCTTTTTTGTTTTTGTTACCTTACTTCACATATAATGAATTTTCTTATCGTTTTTTGCAGTATACTTACCTCCTGATCTTCATTTTTATATTTTTCAAAAAGATGTATTTCATTGAGCTGAGAATATGAAAAAGCGTGACTTTCGACAAGTGGGTAAAATGGGCAGAAGGTGAGCTAGCCCAAAAATGCTCATTTTTCAGAAATTACGGATTTTTGATATGTTAAGCATGATTTTTGATGATTTAGTGCATTAAAATAGTGAAAAAGTGTAAAAATCAAGTTTGGGCAAAAAGTTGCACCAGCGTCGACTTTTTACATACTACTTTCTTAATAGCGCCCGGAATGAGAGGGCCATTTGGAACATCCCAAAACAAGAAAGCCTAGTTATCAAATTTTCCTACTCTTTGTGCCTTCGAATCCAGTCGATCGATTTACGTTAAATATTGTTTTAAACACTCTATGACAGAAATACTGAAGGTTATTACTGCACGCTCATAAGCTCCAAAAGTTTAAAAAAATATAAATAAAACGTTTTTGATTAACTAAAAGATGTGAAGCTGCCAATATGAACGAGCAGAAACTCGCGAGCTGCGAGAACGCGAACATTAAGTTGGGTCTGGTTTTTCTTTCACCGCTTTTCTAAAAACGGCCCAAATAATTTCAGGGAATTGAAATCAAATTCTCGTAAGAAAATTAATTTTTCGTTAGACCACAGTATTTCTTCCTGCAGTATTTATTGAACACCCCGTAGCTCAAAATTTGACTAATTTTAGACTTTCAAACACTATTACTTCCTTTACCTAAAAGTTACAGTTACTTAGCCCCAAGGGCGAGCTATTTCTAATGAGCTATGGTAATGTCCTGGCCTATCCACGGACGTAAATAGGCCTGTCTAACATGGTGTCAGTATTGGCGGTAGAATGCTTGAATAGTTCAACAGAGTCTAGATAAAGACAAAGTTTATTGTTTCAATCGTATGAAACGGGGAATAAATGTGGTAGGGTCGAGAATGATTTAGAATATATATTGTTTCGGAAGTAATAGCGGAAGCGTGGACGGTCGGGTCCAAAATGGTCGGATGCGGCTGCGTTTCAGCTTGTCTCTTCAGCGTCGTCGTCGTCTCTACAGCTTGTGTTCGTCGCAAGAGTGGCCTAAATTCTAACGGGAAAGCAACAGCGGCGGGCGCGTTGCGGTCGGGCGGAGCGGCTGAGCCACCTGCACATCACGCAACACGCGCGCATTCAAACTAAGAAACAGTACCTTATATCTTGCCAATAATCCTAAATCATGGCCGCCAACGGCCATGACACTCCCGCCAGCGCGACGACGAAGACAGAATGCGATGTTGAACTTCTTGTCGCGTGTTAAGCTTGGATGGCGGATGATGAGTGCAATTGATATCCCTCCTTGTTGTCGATTCGTCCTTTATGTTGTTCCATCCTTGATCTTGATCCTTGGAGATGTTGTTGATCCTGGTAATGCTCCGATGTTCCCTCTTGTGATATAAGTCTGAATGTTCTGAAAAAAATAGACCGGAATCGGACGTTCGAGTCCAGATCGAAGTTTGACTGTTTTGTCTTGCCGTTTTATTCGGTTTGAAATATGGCTCGATTGGCGCCAATTCAAAATTTGTAGTGGAAAACACGTTTATTTGAATATTTTGTACTTTTTGACCGTCTGTTTTATGATTTCTGAAGAATTTTTTGTTTATAGAAACCTGTACGATGAATTGACTGATTAAAAATGTCCGAAATGTAAAATTATCTGAATTGTGTGATGTAAATGATAACTGCGAATAGTGTTTTAGTGCGGTTGACGAATACTAGATCAATGGGCTTCTTCCGAAGCTTCATCATAGTTTATCGGTTTTTTACATAGTCGCGGAATACTTTGCCTGATTTCAGATGCTGGCTCGATGTTCTTTATTTTTTCCACCGAGACGTCCGTGCACGCTTCGATTTCTAGAGGAATGAGCTGGTCGACGGACCGTTTTAGGATGTTCGAACCTTGTCCTCAGGAAAAGCGATGCACCGGTGCAGTCCAATTTTGTTCGGGACTGCACCAAAATTTGTCCGGGACTGCACCGCACCTTCATTTTTCCGGGGCAGTCCCGGACGAAAATGGTTCAAAATTCTCAGGAAAAGCGATGCACCGGTTCGGTGCCATTTTGTTCGGGACTGCACTAAAATTTGACCGGGACTGCACCGCACCTTCATTTTTCCGGGATAGTCCCGGACGAAAATGGTTCAACATTCTCAGGAAAAGCGATGCGCTGGTGCAGTCCCATTTTCAGACGCTTTCCGAAAATTCCGGACAAAAAAGAAGTGCAAGAACAAAAAACTTCAAAAAACAAAACCGAAAATTTCTTGGATTCGAGTCAGCGTGTTTATCAAAAATTCATTCAACTTAAAAATTGGGAAAACTTTTTGCGAAAGCAGTAAAATTATATCTCAAATGAGCTATGCCTCATTTAAAAAAGCCGAAAACGATTAAGGCGCTACCCTTTCTGATTTTCTCTTCAAAAATCTTAATGAAAGTAGCGGAAATGTTGTACTTTGATTGAGAATAGAACCAGTATGGATTTCTGAAATTTTCGTCCCAAAAATATTGAAAATGGGAAAAGTTATAGCCCATAACTTTTGATCACGAATTTGATGAAATTTCGCATACAGGTCATTTGAAGCACAAACCATTGATAATGGATTGTCAAAGTTTTAATATTGTTCTTCTATAGATCAAAAACTGCGGCACAAAAACCGCTCGAGATTATCAAAATTGACTCACAAAAACGATCCAAGCACCTTTCAATACATGTGACCAAGCAATATATTTGTTCATCAGTTTAGTAATGATGAAAGTGATGTTATTTGTGAAAGTTATGTTATCAGTTTTGAAGATTTACACAATGATCGAAGCAAGATACAATAATTCACCTTGCAAAAAATGAAAATTAGAGTTTGCTAAGAAAAAAAAACTACTGTATTTTAACAATCATCTTTCAATCTATAAGTTCACAAAACGTGCGCCCTATTTGGTTTCTAGAACAATAGTTATGCTTATCCAAGTACTCGTATATGTATTCCTATGGAATTCTGGCGCTAGCGCACATATAAGTGCACCACCCCCCTTTTCCCGCATGGTCAGGTTTAGTCAAGCGGTTCAACGTCTCGTATGTCAAGCAAGCAGGAGTTCAAGTCGTCGCGGGTTCGATTCCAGGAGGCCTCTCGCAGCCATTGCCACCCACACGACGCAGGCGGCGAGACATTTATTTGCACCGAACCGTCCAAATTTTGTCCGGGACTGCACAGTTTTATCCGGGTTTTGCCCCGGGACGCGTCCCGGGACAAATTTCGGTGCAGTCCCGAACAAAATGGGAATGTTCCGGTGCATTGCTTTCCCTGAGGTCTAATCGATGCTGATCTGATTTTTCCATCTTGACCTGGGTGCAACTCCACGATGAGTGCCATTGGCCAACGATGTCTCGGAATGATTTCTGTTTTTACAATGACTAATTGTCCAATTTTTGGGGTGGTTGCAGTATATCTTCCTCTTCTATCTTTTGAGGTCGCGAGAGTCGTCAGATATAGTTTAGACCAATTATCCCACAGTTCTTCCAAGACGCCGTTTAGAGACGATATGTATCGGACGGCTGCCGCTTCTGTCGCCGTAGGATTATAACGCTCTTCAGGATCTTCGTTATCGAGCGGTGTGGCTGTACGAATGTTTGGGATGAGGAAATCGATCGGACGAATTGGAGTGATGGATTCGAAGTCTCCGTGCTGTTGTAATAACGGTCTATTATTCACGATGTTTTCGACTTCGCACAGTAAAGTTTCCATCTCTAATCTAGTGAATGTGGATTTTCTGAAGGATCGGAAGATCAGCTGTTTTACCAGCCCGACCACTCTTTCATAGATGCCTCCTTTCCACGGTGCAAGTGGTGTGATGTTTTCGTATTCAATGCGCTGTTCGGCCAAAAATGATATAAATTTTCCACCATTCGTCAGTGTGGCCAGATCGTTGTTGATCAGCTCCATTCCGAGCTTAAATGCCGGCGCATTATCCGATAATATGTATTGCGGGACACCCCGTCTTGAAAAGAATTTTTTCATGCTCAAGAAGAACTTTAATGTTGAATTGTCATCTACTAATTCGAGATGAACGGCCCTTGAAACTAGGCAAGTGATCAGCATAACCCAAACCTTCCTTTTAACCCCGTAATCTCGGATTTCGATGGGGCCGAAATAATCGAGGCCGCTGTGTTGAAATGCCGGTGCTCGAACAACTCGATAAGCTGGTAGTGGAGGCAGATCCGGGTATTTAAAAGGCAGTCCATGTTCTTTGTTGCAAGGGACACATTTTCGGATGATTTGTCTTACTATAGTTCTGGCTTTTGGAATCCAAAATCTTTTTCGTAATTCAGCGATGGTATGTGTCGGGCCGATGTGGTGACATGTTCTATGAGCGTCATAGATCATCAAACGCGCGAGGGGATGGTGTGGAGAGATAAATATCGGTTCTTTTGTTTCCTCGGCCAATTCTGAATTATCTAGTCGCGGGGACAAAATGATCAGTCCGTCATTATTGAGCTTCGGATGCAGACATCTAGGAATGTCTAGGCTTTCGGATGCTTCTAATTCTCGATAATGCTCGGAGATAAGTAGTCTATCTGCTAATTTGAATTTTTTCAGGAGGCATTTTTCGGATTCTGATATTTGAAATTTCGGGGATGGTCCCTTCTTGTTTGTGAATTTCTCGGCTGCTCGAAATTCTTGCATTGTCTTTCCTTCAAATTCCCAAGTTGGGGAAATTCTCCTCATTTGTTTGTTTACAAATTTCATCACGAAATACGTGATTCGTGATAATTTTTTCGCTGAATTGGTTAAATGATACGGAATGAAGCTTTTTTCGCAGAACATTCTTGATTTTTGATATTCTTTATCTGGAAGCCTTTTGCTATTGTATTCCCGCGGGAATTCGTCAATAACTAAATTGTGAATTTTGCATTCAGCATATACTTCGCATAATAAATATTTCGGGATTTTTTCGAAATTGAGATTAAAATGTGGCCAATTTTCAGGTTCTTGAGATAGGAATGATGGTCCTTGAAACCATAAGCTACAACTCAATAAATCGTTGAGTCCCATGCCTCTGGTTGCAATATCGGATGGATTTTGCTTGGTGGATTTTGCACCCACAGAAATTTGATTTCGAACTGTTTGTCTCGTAGCGCCGTGATGTTGTTTTTGATGGCTTTTACTCTGTTATTCGGAAAAGTTTGCAATACGACATCTGTATGAACCCAATGCAGAGCAACTTTACTGTCTGAGAAGAAGAAAATTTTATCAAATTTTCTGTCAAATTCGGAAGTGATCGTCACTGCCATGTTTGTTCCCATCAGAATAGCTAAAAGTTCCGATGTTGGTACTGTCAGCGTTTTCCGAGGCAAAATTCGACTTTTTGATTGTAGTAATTTGCACGTAGTGCTGCCGTCAGCGTACGTTGAGCGGACATAAGCTGCTGCTGCGTACGTCGTTTTTGAGGCATCAGTGAAGATCAAAAGTTCGGATTTTTTCGTGTCTGCGTCGATTACGAGTCTATCGATTTCGAATTTATATGGATCGAAAGAATTCGCAAGCGTTGCCCACGGTACAACTAGTGATTCGGGGAGAGATTGATCCCATTTCCTCTGCATACTCCACAATTCTTGAATGAATATTTTTATTTTCACGATGATGGGTGAAAGAAGTCCTAGTGGATCGAATAAGCTAGCTAAGAAGGCTAGGATGCTTCGGAGGGTCGGATGAGATGGAGGAGTGGGAATCTTTACTGACAGTGTGTCTTTTAGTGGATCCCACATTAACCCTAGTATTTTTGTAGAGTTTTTCATCAATCTATCCTGCTCCGGTATTTTTTCGTCTATAGAAGATACGTTGCTTTTGAATTCGCGAAGATTCATGTGCATGTTTTGAAAGATTTGTTTGGCCTCTTTGTAGAAGGTCTTTAATTCGTCGATTTTGTTTGTGCCAAGGATGACGTTATCAACATAGATATTTCGTAAGATCATATCATTCAACGGATGCGGATGCGTCGTCAATCCGTATTTCGTAGCGATGTTCAGTAAAAATGGGCTGCATGATAAGCCAAATGGTAACCTGTTGAAGCGTAACTGATGGATATTGTCCGGTGTCGGAGGTTTGCTGATGTCTTTTAACCATAAGAATCTTGTAACATCCTTAAATTTGTTTTGGATCCGAATTTGGTGAAATGCTTTCTCAACGTCGGAACATTGTAAGTATTTATACTGCCGACATCTTAGCAAAATACCGGGGATGTTCCCGATCATGGAAGGGCCCGGGTGGAGGCAATCATTTAGACTCAATTCGCCCTTCATTTTACTGCTCCCATCGATAACGATTCTTAGTTTTGTGGTATTTGAATCCTTCTTGACTACCACCTGGTGTGGGATAAAGAATTTCAATGAATCGGGACTGTTCAATTCGGATGGAGGAACGATTTCGATGATTCCCGATTCAAGCTGCGTTTGAATGATTTTTTCGTATTCTGACATAACTTCTGGATCATTGCTTAAATGTGAAAGCTGTGAAATAAGTCGTTTTTTCGCAACTGGAAAATTGTCTAACAGTTGACCTTCTTTACCGTTGAATGGTAAAGCCACTTTGATGTTACCGTCTTCAAACTTTGTGTTTTTTAGGAAGGCGCTGATGATTTCTTCATCAATGCTGTTTTCGTTTTTGACTAGTTCAGTGTCTTTAACTCCCAAAGTTTCCATTCCCCATAATTTTTGTATTAGATTTTCCGAACTATTATCTGGATACTTTGTGATTTCGAATTCGTCGTTTTCCAAGATTTCAGATTGCGCTAGAAATACGGATGCTTCGTACGTGCTGTCTTCGTATTGCGCTCCTGAGACAAATGGCCCCAGTTTGCACATTGTGATAGTTAAACCTGACGGTAACGTGGTGTCAACGGAATTGGAACATACTTGATGATATTGATCAATTCCAATTAATATATCTGGTACTACCGAATCATTCGTATCTAGATCCTCGATCAATGATTTCCATTGCGGATGATTAGCTAAAAGGTGAATTTCTGTTGGATTCAATGTAGGCAACGGAAGCCTGGTCAGCGTTTCCGGAATTGCCGACAATGACATATTGTGTAGAAGTCCATCTGTTGTCTGAACTCGTAATAAAGCTTCGGATGAATGTACTATTTTTGAGCCTGCGACTCCATTTATTTTCAATTTGCATTCGTTTCCCGTTTTCAGATTTAATTTTTTAACTAATGAGTTATGAATCAATGATTTGCTTGCTCCTGTGTCGATGAGACCCCAGGCGAAATGATTATTTTCCAGACGGAGACGAATTAGCATGAGAAACGTTTTTCTTGGCCCTCTGGAGAGCATTACATTTACCTCTTCAATGCGGTCTTCAGCATCAAGACTTGATCCGTGGCTGAGATGCGGATTTACTGTAGATTCTGTATTATCAAAGCTGATTTTTGATTCTGAGGTATTTGACGGCAACGGATGCGAGGGAGATCGTTCGTTTATCTCTGATTTTTGATCAAAGCCGATTTTTGATTCGTTTAAGACTGATTTTTTATCAAAGCCGATTTTTGATTCGTTCAATACTGATTTTTTATCAAAGCCGATTTTTGATGATTGAATTTGTGGTAAGGAAACCTGATTAGAGTTCCGCTCTAAGTTATGAGAATACTGACCGTTGTCAGTAATTGGATTGAGCTCGCTGATTGAGTCTTGAAATGATGTTTGAAATGGAAATGGAGATTGAGATAAGGTGGATGTAAGATCCTTAAAATGAGAAACTGAATTACTAGAAACGGATGTATTAGAAACAATATTTGAAGGAAATAGTACTGAAATTTTTGATGAAAGTGAAGAATTCAAGAAATTTTTTGATATTTTTGAAGAAATTGAAGAATTTTGGAAATTTTCAGTATCCTTTTCTGTCACCTCTTGAGGAACGAAAACACATTCCAGCGTCGCCGTTTCCGATTTGTTGTGCTGTTTGGATTGGTGTGTTTTGTTCTTGGAATGGACTGTCACGTGGAACCTCTTGATTTTGAACCGGATGCTGTTGGTTCTGCCCCGAGTTGGAGTTCGGAGATTCTGCATTCCTCATATTCGACGGCTCTTTTTTGTTATTCCCCAGAAAGCAGAGTGCCATGTTGTGTGGTTTTCCACAGTGAGGACAGTTCCTCATTTCGCACTGCCCAATGTCCTTGCAGAAGGCATTTGTGACATTTGCCATCTTGAGTGATCTTGCTTAGTCTTTCCTCAATCGGAAGTGGGCAATCCAATCTGTGATGCGGTCCATTGCATACCAAACATGGTCGATTTCTTTTTTCACGCCGGTTTGGCATCGGAGGAGCTTGTCTCTGGCTACCATAATAGTTGCCGGATGGTGCATTTCGCCTGTTATCATAAGCGTTAGTGCGGTATGAATAACCTTCCGCTCTTGATCTTTGCGAATAAGCTTCGACTTGGTCTTGTTTCCCGTTGTTTTGGTATCTGAAACTTGGCTGCCGATCATAATTTTGGCTCGAATTATGCTGCTGATATCTTTGCTTATCATTTCCTTGCGAAAATTGATTCATATTTCGTGTTTGGATGAAGTTTACATCCACTTCTCTTTTGTCTGTGGATGGATAAATGGTCGATAGCACGTCCATGTTCGCTTCTTCCGCCGAGATCAGATCGAAGAGCAATTCCAGAGTGTCTTTCATAGAGAAAAGCCTTTTCTCTTTGCGTTTCAATTTGTGAAATTCCACTTGCATGGTACCCGGAAACTTTTTCAAAACTTCGGCGATTGTGGTGGCTCCATCAACATTGTCTCCGGAGTACATCAACTGTGTAACAATATTGGAGGTTTTGTACCAGGTTTTTAGCATGGTTTCAGGATTCTCGGTGGAAGGCGGGATGTTTGACAGTATTTTTACCAATTTTCGGCTTGCGTCACACTGAGAATCGTTTCGTGTATTTAACATCTTCCATGCTTGATCATAGTATTTGTTTCGGATGGGAATGCAAGCAAGCATCTCAGCAGCTTCATTCCTGACCAATGATTTAAGCATAATAAGTCTTGTTTTGTCGTTCAATTCCGGGTTATTGTGTACCGCATTTTTGAAGATTTGTTTAAAATCTCTGTAATCCTCAAACTTTCCCGAGAATGTCGGAAGTTCTATTTTGCCGAGTTTGAAATGTGAATACATTCTATTATTTGAACGATGTGCTGGAGTTTGGAAGTCATCCTCCGATTCCTCCGAAAAAATTTGTTCCTGGGCTCGGTGAGAAATGTACGAATCTCTTGATTCCGAACGCTGCTGAATTCCAGATCTAGAGATTGTGCGGCTTGGTCGACTCGTGCGTCGCTGATTGCGGAAGTCGTCTTCACTTTCGGAATCGTGAATTTCGAAATCGTTATTCCAAGCAACCTTTTTTATATCTCTGGACTGACTTTGTGGTTTATAAACCGTATTCATATCTGGTTGCTGATGACTGTTGTTCCGAAGTTCCATTGAGCTTTGATTCGCAAGCTTCGATGTATTCCAAGAGTTCAGATTTACTGGATCCGAGTGGGTCCTGTAGTCCTGGACTTTTTGCGTTTGGATGGAATCGAAATTTCTTGTTTCAAGTTCGCGATCATTCGAAACTTGCGCTCGCAGCGCTGCTGGCATTCGGAGCTCCTCGAGATTAAGATCCTTGAGCTGATGAGCCCTAGCGTTCGTATAGAAAACGATTTTCGATTTCTTTAGTGGATAATCTGTCATCCCATTTTGTGATTCCGCTTCATCTCCCTCATTTTGCCGAGCAATGTCGGGGATTTTAGAGTTCGATTTCAGAACGGTCGGAGGAAAAACGTTCGAAAATTCTTGTGCTGTAGCCATGGACGAGTGGCTTCCCGCTGACGACGGGTTGGATTCCCTGAGATCCTTTCCATTGCTCATTGCCATTATCTTTAGATTTTTGTCAATTGCAGACGCGATGGAATACCCATTGTCGACGTTGGACACGTTCATTGCTGGGTTTGGCTCGGATGTATTGAATAACTTTCCGATTTTTTCCACCGCTGTGTCAATCGATTCTCCAAAGTTCTGATTATGCTCTTCAGATCTTCGCAGTATTTGCGGATCACCCTCTATGTTTCCGCCGGAAGTTTTTCCAAACAACTGGAAGGTTTTCGTAGGAGGATCTGCTTTCACTTGGGAAGACGGATGCTGATCGAACGTTTCGAAAGGATTCGGAGTGCTGGTATACGTTGGAATTCCCAGCTGTTTCATTGTGTCATAGTGACTGTGTTGTTGGAATTGTTGCTGTTGTGAAGCTGGAATGCTTGGCTCTGGAGCAAGATCGTCTTCGAAGTCGGAGAAGGCCTCATATCGAGTTTTCCCGTCCTCCATGATCTCAAACTTGCTCTCTGCCCGCGCATAATGCTGTTTCAAAACCTCTTGAGTCGTATAATACGATACGATCTTGTTGATTTGATAATTGATTGCTTCATGAATAGCGGATGCTTTGTACTCTACCAATTTGTGGAGGAGTTTAGTATGAGTTTCTTGGTACAAATTATCTCGATCTTGCTGTGATAATTTTTCCCCTTGAATGTCAGATAAGTCTCTAGCCATCTTCGAGATGCGAAGGTGCACCTGTCGGAGGTAGATCTCACATTCGGTGAGTCTGGCGAGGTGATAATTCACCGTGGCCACGTTAACTTTGGTTGTTGGAGCACCGGTTGCCAGAAAGATCGTGGCTGATTCGGTGACTCCTTTGGCTCTATGGAGCCGTTTGGATAAGGAGGTTGCGCATTTTTGGAAGGTGTCGAACATCTTCATAAAATCCTAGGGTTTGGTTGTTGTCGCTTGGCGTGTGAACTCTGTAAAATTTAAAATTTGTGTTGAAACAACTCAAATTTTGAATTTATATAGAGACGAGTTCACACGGCAACGGAACGAACGAAAGGAAAACAAAAGAAAGTAAACCCATATGAAAGGAATTGGAAGATTGAACGGTTTTTGCTTGTGAGGCATATGCTGATGAATTTTATATATTTTCAGGTGTTTCAGCTGATCCCATGCGATCATGTGTCGGCTGAGCTATATATTTCGGATGCGATGTCGGATTCATGAAAACGTGATTGTTTTCGACTCTATGAGAAGTGATTGAATCTATCTGATAAGATTCTGAATCTGTGTCGGAGCGTTCCGATTCTTGATGTCCTCGATCGGAAGATCAGATGTCGACAAGTACTTGAATTTCGTTGTAATATATTTTGGTTCCGGAACATTTTCATAATTCATCCGTCGTCACGAATGAATTGTATTTTTGAGTTTTGAGGATGATAGTCGCGAACTATTATACCTTTTTATAAAGATCAAGATCAAGATCGACGGTACTCGTGACCGTCAACCTGTCTTCCGGATCGCCGGTTCTCGTGCCCGTGCCCTTCAGACATTAATATGGAGTCGCGGGTGCTCATGCCCGTGCTCCAACGTCGGGATCGACGGACCTCTGTCCGCCCCTAGTCAAACTTTTCTTGGATTGACGGTACTCATGCCCATCAACCCGTCTTCGGGATCGACGGAACTGTTTCCGCCCCTCAGACATTAATATGGAGTCGCGGGTGCTCATGCCCGTGCTCCAACGTCGGGATCGACGGACCGCTGTCCGCCCCTAGTCACAAAAACTTTTCTTGGATTGACGGTACTCATGCCCGTCAACCCGTCTTCGGGATCGACGGAACTGTGTCCGCCCCTCAGACTCTATTAATGCGTATACATAAAATCCAATTGGCCGATTTGAATTTATAATTTTATTAATTGAATGGTAAGCTTTTCCGGATGCTATGTAATTTAATTCACCTGTTGAGTGAACTGACTCGAGTAGTTTTTCTGCTATGATTGCGTGAATTTTTTATGCTCTTTCTTGTATGCTCATTGTTAACACCACGGGAAATGAAGGAGCAATGGTAGCGAAAGAATGATTGTAAAAAAAACACGTTCGGAGGTTTCCTGTAGAGGATATTTTCGTTAAGTTGATGTGTATGTGTTCGATGTTGAGTAAGGCGACGTATAGTTTCTGAATATTCCCGATTCACAATAACTTGAAGGACACCTCTTACAATTATTTTTCAGACCGTAAAAAAGGGTGATCAGGCCTCCTTTTTGGCCCTAAAACGATTTGGGTATTGTGATTAATCCCGTATGCATCCGTGATTAATCTGAATCGTAGGACTAAGTTCCCGTGACTAGTATTGCAAAGCTCTGTGATTCTTCCTTCAAGAATTGAGTTCAATATTTTTCTCTCACTAATTTACGTATTTTTACTCTGAATTTATAATTGATTGTTAAAACTGATTTTTTCCAGCGTTTCCTTGATTTTCCGTTGATTTTTTGTCGGCGTCGATTAAGAGCGTACGTTTAATGAAATTCGGAGGAATGGTTGCCGAAGCGACAAAAAAAGGAAAAGTGGAGTGTCACCCCGAATTTGTCTTGATTGACTGAAGACGTGAATATCAGCTGATATTGATTTTTTGTTGAAATAGTGGAGAGAATCGATCTCACATGTGAATTTGAGACTGTCGAATATATTTACGCGGCAATTTTCAACTGTATGTGACTATTTTAAGTCCATGACTCTTATTATGCATAAATGATCGATGCTAACTGATAAATGTTAACTGTATTGACTTTGACCTTCGCTGACCAATTTAAAGTAATTCGGAAATGCAGATCTTGAATTGAATCATTTCGGTTCGAGCAATTTCTTAGCAGTTTGCTCTTCGAAGAATTTATCAAGTATTATGAGAGGCAAATTGTTATTAACTTATATCCGTTTTTGTTTGATGGTTTGACCCATGATAATTTGCTGTTAGATTAATGTCACGCTGACTATTTTATAACCTTTCTCGACTTTTTCCCAGTTTTCAATTTTTATGTTCGATTCGCTTTGAATTTAAATAATTAAAACCGTTTGTTCGGAAGTTCGGAAAATCAGCGATTTCTGACTAATTTTGTTGTTTTTACTCGTTCTGGAGCGTTGACAACGTTTTTGCCTGCTTGTATTGACTCGCTGGTTGAGTTCTATAACGATTCGACTCGCTGATTGAGTTCTGTAACGATTTGACTCGCTGATTGAGTTCTGTAACGATTTGACTCGCTGATTGAGTTCTATAACGATTTGACTCGCTGATTGAGTTATTCGGATTTTAAACAGGTAAAACTCGCCGATTGAGTTCTTCGGATGCTTGAGTCCCACTGGCGGGATTAAAACTCGCCGATTGAGTTTTTGGGATGCTTGAGTCCCACTGGCGGGATTAAAACTCGCTGATTGAGTTTTATAACGACCTGACTCGCATATGGAGTGTCTTTGAAAAAGAATATTCCGACTCTTTTTGGTAAAAACGAGCGTTTTTAGGAGAAAGTGGAAGCGAAAATAAACGTAGCTCCTACTGTGCGGTGGAGCGTATTTTCTCATTTCGCTATAGAGTGTGCATATTAGAGATGCACAGACAGCCGTTTTGGAGGAAATTTGAATGAGATTTGTTGACTAATTTGAGTATTGTTCGATTTATGTGAATTTTTGATATAAATCGGCGCTTTTTTTCGGTAAAAACTCGCTGTTGGACTGTTTTGGCTCGCTGATAGAGCATTTTGAACTCGCTGGTTGAGTTATTCGTATTTTAAACCAGGTGAAAACTCGTTGATTGAGTTTTTCAGAATTTTAAAAAAGGTGAAACTCGCTGATTGAGTTCTTCGGATGCTTGAATCCCACTGGCGGGATTAAAACTCGCCGATTGAGTTTTTTCGGATGCTTGAGTAAAACTCACGATTGAGTTTTTCGTATGTTTGAGTAAAACTCGCCGATTGAGTTTTCCGTATGTTTGAGTAAAACTCGCCGATTGAGTTTTTCGGGTCCGTGTGACCCGGATTCGTAAGTGACCAAGATCGGTCGATGCACCATGTCCTGGCCTATCCACGGACGTAAATAGGCCTGTCTAACATGGTGTCAGTATTGGCGGTAGAATGCTTGAATAGTTCAACAGAGTCTAGATAAAGACAAAGTTTATTGTTTCAATCGTATGAAACGGGGAATAAATGTGGTAGGGTCGAGAATGATTTAGAATATATATTGTTTCGGAAGTAATAGTGGAAGCGTGGACGGTCGGGTCCAAAATGGTCGGATGCGGCTGCGTTTCAGCTTGTCTCTTCAGCGTCGTCGTCGTCTCTACAGCTTGTGTTCGTCGCAAGAGTGGCCTAAATTCTAACGGGAAAGCAACAGCGGCGGGCGCGTTGCGGTCGGGCGGAGCGGCTGAGCCACCTGCACATCACGCAACACGCGCGCATTCAAACTAAGAAACAGTACCTTATATCTTGCCAATAATCCTAAATCATGGCCGCCAACGGCCATGACAGGTAAATCTCAAAGACCGAGTTCGCACCACTTTTCCCTATGTAATAGTTTTATCAAGCTTTCTAAGGGTGACAGTCTAGAATGTGTGAAATTTTATTTAGAGACCATATCTGAGTCCCAGTCCTAATATCAGAGGTAAAGTCCTGCAACTTTACAGATAAGTGACACACATCAGTGAACACAACAACATGTAACCCCGATATATGCCCCTGTGTTACGCGGTTGCACCCGACTTTTGCTGGAAAATTGGGCTGATCATAACTCAGCCCAAAATGAGAACTATAACGTAACTTGTATATTTTTGGATGGTTCATAGCTAACGCACTTGTAGTTGATATAATGATACTTCGTAGTTGATATAAAATTTCAAAACACAAAACTTAAATAAGAAAATTTGAAGATATAGGAAATGGGTTTCAGTTTTTCAATGTTTTGGTGTAAAACCATATCAACCCGAAACATTTTATTTTAAATTCTGAAAGAGGAAGAAATGTTGTACTAGAATCAAAAATAAACTCGAAAAATGAGGGACCCATTGTATCGAAAATAGACTTTAAGTTTCTAAGAATTTTCTTGCAGAAAGGATTGTTTAAGCTTGAATCTAGACCCTTAAAAAAAGTTTATGTGCTTAAAAAGTAAAACATGCGTCTCAATTATGCATAATTTACATTTTCCAAAAGTTTTTTGGTAAAAATCGAAAACAATTTTTTTGACGATTATTTCATAAATTTTCCAAAAAAAATTTTAAAAAAATTTTATTTTCACCAAAAAACTTTTGGAATATGTTAATTCTGCATAATTGAATTATATGTTTATCTTTTCAAGCGCCGAAACTGTTCTTAAAGGTCTAAATTCAGTCTTAAAAAACCATTTCTGCAAGAAAATCAAAATTTGACGTATTTCGTCTGTTTTCTGCACAAGCGAAGAGAGAGAGTGTGTGTGTGTGCAATTATGTGTTGTTGGCCTCTTCCCACACGCGAGTCTATTCCCCTTTTGGGATCTATGTTGTTTTAGCTACTATATCATTGACAAGTGATCCAATTACAGGATGTGATTGCATCGCCCTCTTAGCTCAGTGGTAGAGCGTCGGACTTCCATCCGAAAGGTCGGAGGTTCGATTCCTGGCTAGTGATGATTAAATACCAATACCTTGTTACGATCTGATTTAATGTGATGTCGAACACAGGTTCTGAAGCCTTCTTTTTTGTTTTTGTTACCTTACTTCACATATAATGAATTTTCTTATCGTTTTTTGCAGTATACTTACCTCCTGATCTTCATTTTTATATTTTTCAAAAAGATGTATTTCTAAAAAGGATTCTAATCCAATTAGAATCCTTGAGGTTGTTGATGGATGTGTGTGTTGGTTGTTGTATACCTCAAACTTGGGTAATTAAACCTTTATTTTAAAAGAAAAAATAAAGAGAAAAAAGTATATACATAAAAAAGAAATAAATCAAAAAAAATATAAAAATCATCACAAATGAAATTATTGTCGCTCCTTCCCTCTTTTATGCCCAATGAAATTGTAATGTTTTGGTTCATTGAGGGAAGAAGCGACAATTCAATATTAAAAAGCTAAAAGCTTTATCAAAATATAATAAACGATTTGCAAAATTGACGGAAGTCAGTTTACTCCCGGGGAGGAGAAAAATTCGGTGACGAGTGGTGAATCGAAAATCGGAACAAACTTCTTTGTTGACCTTTCAATCGTCAAGTTTGCTTGACCAGCTCCCCCAGGTGGTGAACGCTTCGTTCATCATGACTTGAATCTTGCATACATTACTTGATTGATAAAATAGCATTCTACTTTAAAAACAAATGAAAAACTTATTTTTTCATTAAACCATATGTTGAACCAATTTGGTTCGTCTTTGTATTTGTCCTTTTGACAAACAGCACTCGATCGCCTTTGCAATCAATTTGAATGGAAACCAGATGATCTTCATTAAGATCTTCAATATCCAAACGATCCACATCATTCCAAAACTTTGTGTCAGCATGAAAATCAATAATCCAATCAATCCGATTCCGACGACTGCCAGAATTGTTGTCTTCATGAAATCCATGTAGATTTGTCCAATATGTGACAAATCTGGCCAATTCATTTCATCATAAACTTTCGTGTCTCCGTTTACGATTCTCCATGAAGCGTCCCAGACATTTCCGGTAAACTTCAGGAGTCCTTGAACTTCGAACTGATCGACATTCTTTCCATTACAGCTGATCTTGCATTTTCGGTAAAAACGAGCGGCCAAGGTGAAGAATCGTAGATCTGTAGCATGTCCATCTGGGGTGCATGTCACCGCAAAATGTTCATTTGAGCAATCGATGTCACCAATGACTTCTATTTTGGTTGAACGACAAATTATCGAAGCCTTCGCTCCGTCTTCGCAGTTGTAACAGCTTGTGGTTGAAATCCAACATCCTTTGAGCAATTGACGTCTCTTCGCATTGGCACTTCATATCTGCTTCAGCAGAGTCACACTTGCATTTTTCCACGAATGAGCAATTCATTTCAGCAGCATCATCTTCTGAATCACATTGCAAAGTGGGTAGTTCATCCTTCTCCCATTGTGCTGCCGATTGATTCGATTGTATGAACCATGTGTTCAAAATCGGCGACGTTGGAATATGGATCAACTTCAAATTGATTGTATGATTTCCAACACTTGCTGGCGAATTCAGTTCGAGTCTTGTTCTGTGACGCTTCGTCTCAGTTTCATAATCCATCAGTCTTGATATTTCAACATCAATATCAAGATATTCTTTCCAGTTTCCACAACGGAAAATTTCATAAACTGTTGGTGATTGTGGCACTCCAAATATTCTGTAGAAGAGACATGCTGAACTTGGGTAGAAGCAGTCGCAACCGATTCCACCACAGCTGGCGACACATCCTGTCATTCCAACGTGTCCATTTCCTTCATCCTGTTATTCAACAATTGACGTTCTGTTGATAGCAGCACATTTTTCACCTTGACATGTTCCCATATGAGCACATCGCTTTGAACTTATCGTCTTCAATTCAATATCTCTTGTGAATGTCATTGTTTCCTTTTCACATTCAAGATGCACAGCAACGAATTTCACACGAATCTCCTTGAACATCGAGTCATTTTTCGTCAAACGAATACATGCTTCTCGATTCATCGGATTGAGCGACAGAATCTCCTTCGTGACGACATGGCATTTTCCAATTTGATTTTCATCACAGATTTTGTTGCTTTCATGAAAAACATCAACTTCTTGACATCCTTTTGACACATTTGTCAGCATGAGCATTGTGAGAAGAATAAATTCCAGTCTTGAATCAATATCATCGAGAAGGTTGACTCTTCTTCTTCTCCTTCGGAATATCCTTGCACAAATAAATCCAAAACATTGGAATAACTTTCGAAGAATCCACAACGTTGAAGTGAACAATTTCCATCCAATTTTGGCTGTCCAATAGCATGGTCCTCCCAAACGTATCGGCACTTGAAAAATCACATAGATGCAGGTTGCCAAAAGATACACGACGAGTACAATTCCGGCGATCGCGATTGTTGGATTACATTCTGGGTTTGCTAAGTTCGCCACGCAGAATGTGCAGTCGATTGATTTGCAAAATGGTGTTGCTTGACAATGAACTTCATCATATGTCGAATTCAATCCATTCAGTCCTTTGATTCTGACGAGATGCTCATGCATCATGATTTCAATCGGAATCCAAACATCAGCAAATTTTTCCAACTTGTTCCTTTCTCTTGTTGTGCAGTAGTTCTTGGCGCACATTTGAACCTTTTCAAATTGCTCCATATCAATTCTGATTCCATTTTGAATACATGCAAAAGTTCCATTTGCAGCTTCAGTTGTGGAGATCAAAAACATTGACAGCATTGCCAACATTATCCAAGAATTGTGTACGAACCTCGACGACATGTTCGTCGACCTCGTAACTGATGCATTGATGTGGCTGAATTGATCCTCATCATTTCGAGCCTCTTCATCATAATTGACTGGCTTTCGTTGTCGCATATTGTATCGTTGCTCAACGACTTCTTCAACCTTCAGAATCATTTCTTGGAGGTATCTCTTCTTTTTCAGTATTCAGACAAGATCGCCTTATTTCTAGAGGCGGTGGAGTCGCCATTTTATGTACTAGTCTTCTTTCCCCCCAAAAGGTCTTTTCGCTATCGCACTTTAATTCATTTGAAATACTATCCATTCAGTATGAAAATGGTAGTAAACCAGTTAGACTAATCGCAGTCTATCGCTCTCCAACATGCTCATTGGTGCACTTTCAGCATCTTATTAGTGTTCTGTATGATCTTTCTTCCTCCCATGACACCAATGTAATCATTTCTGGGGATTTCAACTTCCCTGATATAAATTGGGAAAATGATACCGGGTCAACACCACAAAGTAAACTTTTCTTAGATTTCAAAAAAGATCTGAACTTCAAACAGAACATCTCGCAGGGAACAAGAGGTCAAAACATCCTTGATCTACTTCTAACCAGTCCTAACCTATCACCTTTCAATCTTAAAATTCTTCCCCCAATTGGTAAAAGTGATCATGGAGTCATAAGCTTTAAATTCAATTCTGGAATATTATGTCCTAATGATGACTCCAAAATATTGTATCCATCTTTTTCTGAAATTAACAAAATACTGCTGGGGGAAATTCTTTCATCGGTATGTTGGTCTGATATCGTTGGAGCATCAACTGATTCTTCAGTTGCCTATGATAATCTTTTGAATTTTGTAAAATATATTTATTTTGAAACGGTTCCGTTTAAGAAGAAAAAATGTAACCGACTGAACCTCCCGCAGTATCTGATCAACATGAATGACCACAAAGACTTACTTTGGATTCAAGCTGTTAGAACCAACGGCACCCTTGAGTTTGCCAACTTCCAAAAGTTTAATAAAAAATTCCAAAAGGCCATTAAAAAATTCAACAAATCCACTGAACAAAAAATTACGATTAAGCTAGGTAACAGACAATTCTATAAGTTTATAAATGATCGAATTAAACCTAAAAATACTCATATCACTCTCATCAATCCAGAAGACGGTAAGCTTGTTACGGAACCACTTAAGGTATCCGAAATTTTCTCAAAATTCTTTCTTACCACCTTTCAAGATTCTTCAAATTTTGATCCAGAAAACATTAAGTTTGATGGATTTGATGAGAGTGGTATGGAAATGCCTTTGGTTCATGAGCTTGACGTGTTAAGAACAATTTCCAAAACAAAATCGTCATGCTCACTTACTCCTGATGAAGTTCCCTTTGCCTTTCTGAAAAAAATCTCCCTGTGGTTAGCTCCCCCATTGACATATATTTTCAATCTGTCTATGATGTATGGCTCTATTCCACGCCAATGGAAAGTCTCTTATATCACCCCCATTCCAAAGGTTTCTAATCCCACTCATGCTCATGATTACCGTCCAATTTCAATAACTAGTCAATTATGTCGTATTTATGAGCGTCTCTTAAAGACAAAATTAGTGGCTCATTTAGATAAAATTAAGTTCTTTTCTAACACTCAGCACGGCTTTCGATCGGGGAAGTCAACTACAACTCAAATGGTTGAATGCCTCGATTCTTGGTCTTCCTCGCTTGAGAATAATCGGCAAACTGATGTGGTCTATTTCGACTTTTCGAAAGCCTTCGACAAAGTTGATCATGAACTTCTTTTCATAAAATTAGCAAAACTCCGTATTAACCCAAAACTATTATCTTGGTTGGCAAATTTTATCAACAAACGGATATTTTCTGTTAAAATCAAGGAAAATTTCTCTGAGTTCTTTACAATCAACTCGGGAGTGCCACAAGGAGGAGTCTTATCTCCTTTACTTTTCAGTATCTTTGTAAATGATCTAACTGGATTTATTATGAATGATGAGGTTTCGATTGCTCAGTTTGCTGATGATTTGAAAGTATTTACTAAGAAACAGAATACATTTTCTCCTGCCCCGCTACAACGGGCCATAGACCATATTACCATCTGGGCTAAACAAAATAAACTTCCCCTCAATGCACAAAAAACGAAAGTTATATCTATTTCAAAAAAACCTGTTTTAAAAGACTATATTATTGATGGATGTATCATTGAGAGGGTTAGCAAAATCAGAGACTTGGGTTTTTATATAACTACTGATTTAAGCTTTAAAGAACATTGGAAAACTATGATATCTAAAGCAAATTCGGCTATGTTCACAATATTTAAATCATTCTCGAACAATAACCCCAAGTTTTATATATCGTTGTTCAAGTCACATATACGCTCTTTGTTGGAATATGGTATCCCAGTGACAAACACGATTTGTGACTCATTTGCCAAAAACATAGAAAAGGTCCAGAAAAACTTTACTCGCCGACTTTTCTCCCGTATGAATGGAAGAATTATTAAATTTTCGGATCATAATTATCTTGATTATGAAGAACGGTTGAAACTGTTTAATCTTCAAACTCTAAATGACAGACGTGAGTATCTTGATCAAAAGTTCCTTCGAAATGTTCTGTTCAATAAGGCAAAAATATCCTGGAAACAAATGTTCTCAATCAAAAAGATTCGGACCCGGTCACAGTTTAATATTATCTACCCAATTCCAAAAAAAGGAATCCGTAAAAGAGCTTTCATACCAAGAACTGTACCAAAGTTTTTGGAGAGAGTCAAAAAACTCTCTGAAAAGAATATCAAGAAATTATATTATGCCATAAATGAAAGTCAGATCAATGCAGAACACTGATAAGATTGCTATTTTTTTTTCCCTCATGTATAAAAAAAGGAATCTATACTCTTCAATATTTGTTTAAAAAAAGCTTTTCAATCCATTTAATAGATTTTTCATTGGGTCCAGAACGGGTGATAAATCAAGCTCACAGCCGTGCGGTTAAATCTCTTCACAGCATTCTTACTTCTTGCCTCCCCCCTCCCCTTATTCCGGTTTTTGCAAATATGTTTCTACATTTTATTTTTTTATTTTTTCTTTTTCTTTCAAAAATCACGGTTTCTTTTTGTTATGATCATATTTTTTTTTTTTTAATATTTTTATTCTTTCGATTGTGAACTGTTTCACATTTTTTTTCACGTTGCTTTTCCGCGCGTAAATAAATAAAATAAATAAATAAAAATAGTTCTTGGCGCACATTTGAACCTTTTCAAATTGCTCCATATCAATTCTGATTCCATTTTGAATACATGCAAAAGTTCCATTTGCAGCTTCAGTTGTGGAGATCAAAAACATTGACAGCATTGCCAACATTATCCAAGAATTGTGTACGAACCTCGACGACATGTTCGTCGACCTCGTAACTGATGCATTGATGTGGCTGAATTGATCCTCATCATTTCGAGCCTCTTCATCATAATTGACTGGCTTTCGTTGTCGCATATTGTATCGTTGCTCAACGACTTCTTCAACGTCTTCCTGTTCCATTTCATCTTCTTCGATTTCATTCAAATCGTTCGGAATATCAGAAATTTCTAATGGAATAACCAAATTCGGCGGCCTTCGAATGATTCGCTTTTTCCAGCCTTCTGAATTTTGTCTTGCTGGGACCATCAAATGCAGTTCTCTTATGGCTCCAGATGGTGATGGTTTCGTCTTCTTGATTCTTGCCAATCTCCACTGATATCTTGGCAAATTCGGATCAGCAACTAGCACAACTTGTCCATCTTCCGGCTTCAAATTTGATGACTTCTTGGAATCCATTGTGAGCTTGTGGCGTTCTCGAAGTTCATTCAAATACGAATCTTGGAAAATCTTCCAAAACTTTTCAGTTGCTTCTACTGAAGATTTCAGCGCTTCTTGTGCTTCCTTTTGGGTCCTGATCTGCGCCAATTCAATCGGAGGCAAGTATTCATCATTCATCTGATCCTTCTTGTTCCAAATCTTTTGCGTCAATGCATGCATTTTCAGCTCACTTTGGATGAAATCAATTGGTCGGATTGGTGTATCATCTTCCAAATCCGCTTCAGCATAAGTCAACGGTCGATGATTGAGAATTGATGCAATTTCAGTCAAGGTTGTCCTCAATTCATCATGTGACAAAACATTCCTTCCAATGGACTTGAACATTGCTTCCTTGATGTTTCTGATGAGCCGTTCATAGCAACCGCCCTTCCAAGGAGCGTAGGGAGTTATAAACTTCCACTTCACTTCATGATTCGTGAGAAATTGACTCATTGAATCATCATATTCTGCATTTCTTCGAGCTTCTTGCAGAATTTCATTTGCCATTGTGAATGTCGGAGCATTATCCGACATAATCTCTTCCGGTGTTGCATAGCTTGAAAAAAATCTTCTCAAGATATTCAAAAACGATGCCGTTGTCAAATCAGCGGCTAAGTCGAGGAACGTCATCCTTGTAATCTGGCATGTGATGATGCATCCCCATGCTTTCTGGTGTTCCTCATTTGGCTTTCCTTTCACTTTCAACGGTCCAAAATAATCTATTCCAACATATTGGAATGGTCTTCCTCTTCGAACCCTGTGTTCGGGAAGATCTTCTTGTTTTGGATAATCGAATGGAGCATTGTTGAATCGTTGGCATTTGACACATCGCTTGATCTTCTTCTTGACCATTTGTCTCAGCTTCGGAATCCAATACTTCTTCCTTGTATCCGTCATCGTTTGCGAAGTAAAACGATGATACTTTCCATGAACTTCATTAACGATCAGCACGGCCAAGTGTGAATCTTGATTTATCAAAATTGGCCTTTTTGCATCCAATTCCATCTCAGCATTTTGTAGACGACCATGGCATCTTATCAATCCCATCTCATCCAACTTCAAATTGAGATGTTGCAGTTCCTTCAATCTTTTCGTTGTCATCAGCTTCTGTTGATCTCGAATCATTGAAATTTCAGCGGTTTGAACTTCTTCAACCTCTGGTTCTCCTTCCAAATCTTGATCGAGAGTCCAGAACTCTGGATGGTTTTCCAAAAACCGACTTCTTGTAGATTCATTGAGCTTTCTCATACTTTTCCAAATGAATCTGTTGACATACGAAGCAATTCTTCTCATCTTCGGCATGGAATTGGTGTATTTGATATTAAATACCAAATCATCATCAGCTTGATCATAATTTGTGCAGAAATTGACATGCCTGACATCATCTGCATCAACGTCTTCCAGACTGAACAATTTTGTGTCCTTCGGCCATTCCGAAGTTTTCTTCACAAAATATTGGGGACCTGTCCACCATATGTGTTCAGCAAATTCCTCCTTTGTAATTCCTCGTGTTCCAACATCTGCCGGATTGCATTTTGTATTGATGTATCCGAACTGAATTTTGATTCCAACTTGATTGAACTTCTCGATGATCATTCGTACTTTACGAATTCTGTTGGTGATGAAGACTCCAGCTTCTTTCTTTCCTGGCGGCGACTTCATCCATCCCAAAACACATTCACTGTCCGAGAGCAAGCAAACTTCTCCAATGTGAATGTTTCCATCTTTCAGAGATTTGTAGACATCTTCTAACAACTCTGATGCATTGACCAAAGCTTGCATTTCAAGCTTTGGAATTGTCCAAGTTTCCTTTGGTGGCTTGACCTTTGTCTTTCCAAAAATCAGATGACTTGTTCCATCTTGAACAACATAAGCACAGCAAGCCGTCGCTTCTGAACTTGCATCACTGCACACAATAATCGAATTATTGCCGGACTTGTTGATTGCTTCCCTTGGAAGCTTCTTCTTGAAACCAGCCATGTTTTCAAGAACCATCTTTGCCTCATTCATCAAATCATCAGTCAATTGTTGATCCCAGTCAAGGTTTTGAGTCCATATTTTGCTCATCAACAATTTCAGCGGAAGCAGTAGTGGCGCAAGTAATCCAATAGGGTCATAAATGGCTCCAAGTGTACTTGAAATTGATCGTTTGGTCCACTTCTCGATTTCCTTTGGATCACATCGCATTTCAATCTTGTCGTCATCGGTGTTCCATCGAACACCAAGAACTTTCATCTCAGTTTCATTCATCTTGTCAACTTCATTGAGCAACTTTCGGAGATCCGAATTGTTGGTTGCATATTCTCTCAAATTCATATGCATCTCACCAAAAACCTTTTTGGTTCTTTCATAAATCCACTTCAATTTTTCTTCATCGAAATCATCCGTGATGAGAATCAGATTGTCAACATAAAGATTATCCAAAATCTCTTCAGCAAGTCTTGATCCTTCATCATTCAAATGGAACGCAATTGTGGCTGCCAACAAAAATGGAGATGTGTTCAATCCAAAAATGACTCGTCGAAATCTGTAGCATATCAGATTCTCCTTCGTCACTCCTTTTTTGACATCCTTGATCCAGAGCACCCGTGTGGCGTCTCGATCATCTTCATGCAAGTGAACTTGTAAAAATGCCTTTTCAACATCAGCAATCATAGCCGTCTTTCCAGATCGAAATCGTAGCAGCATATGAGTTGACTCCGGTAGAATCACTGGTCCTTGATGTAGTACATCGTTCAAGGATCTTTCATTCTTCAAGTGCGACGAACCATCGATGACAACACGCAGCTTCGTAGTTGTCTTGTTTGGCGTAATCACAGGTTGATGTGGATTATAATGAATAATCCCATTGGATTTTTCATTAATCATTGCCTCTTCAATGATGTTCTTTGCCAATTGATCATTGAAAACTTCATCAATCCTTTCCAAAACTTCAATTGGATGATTTTTGACCACGCTTTTGAGTCGTTGAATTGCAATCTGATAGTTGTCCGGAAGATCTTCATAATCCGGTTTGTATGGAAGTCGAACATAGTAACCATCGTCACGTTTTTCGATTGTTTCATTAAACTTCTTCCAAACTTTTTCATCAGTCTCACGATTTTCCATTTTCACTGGACCGGTGAAATCTTCACTTCTTTCCTGGAAGTCTTCAGCTTTCAACCATTGAACATCTTCAACTTTTTGTTCTTGTCTCAGCGAATTCACAAATGAAACCTCATTTTCATTTGCTTTTCTTCCGAATGCAGCATATCCCAGCTCCGTTTTCATCACGCGAATGCCAGATGGAAGCGCCAGCGTTTCCATTTTCCATATTTCTGGAAGGTAATCCAAATCCGGTTCGATTCTGTCGTTTGAATCATCGTCGGCGTCGAAATCAGCATCATTCAATTTCAAAAATTGAACGTCATTTTGGCTTAAAATGGGTCGAGGTAGTTCTCCAACTAGACTCTCCGAAATCATTGTTCGTATCATATTTTCGCCATCATTTGTTATCATGCGCAGGTTTGTGATGTCCAACGTCGTTGTCGTTGGATGCTCAACTCCAAACGTATGCAGCTTGAACGTCGTTTGTCCTTCAATCGGAAGATGCCAATCATCAGCAACTTTTCTTGTGATGTATGAATTATCAGCACCCGAATCAAACAATACAGCAATCTTCTCCCATCCTTGAATTTTGGGATTGAATGCTTTTGCAAAAAGCGTTGGCAAGTAACCACTTTTTGGCTTCATCAATTTTTTGGTTACAACAGGATTCGAGCGAGAATCACGATCTCCTGAATCTCTCGTCGTCGTAACTTTGAGCTCCAGCACCTTTGCTGTATGAGCCACTGCTTGTCGACCAGCAGAAACATATTTCTGCTGACCTTTCGCTTTCTCCGATCCATCTTGCGGTCCAAACTTCGCATTTTGTTGAGCTGGCACCATTGATTTCTTCAAGCAGAGAAGCGTATGATGTTCACCGTTGCAATGATCACAGTGAATATCCGATCTGCATTCCTTTGTGGTATGATACAGACGTAGGCATCGACAACACTGATTCTTTCTTGCGTCGACGGCATCTTTCCTTTCTTTCGGCGTTTTGTGCACTATGCACTTTTCAGCAAAATGACCATTATTGCGACAAAAATGACAAACAGACTTATTCTGTCGATTTTGATTGCTTTGCATTTGAATCTTCGGCGTTTTTTGCATAGCATCCATTTTCTGCGATCCGTTTTGATCAAATTTTTGCAAACATTCTGAGATCTGCATCTCAGAACACATAACTTCATCAATGTCACTCATCAGAACGTCCATTGTCCATTCTTCCAGGCTTGTCAACTTTTTTTGACGTTTCAAGATCTCTCGTTGAATCCATACTTCAAATTTTGAGAGTACTTGTTCCTTGACCATTTGAGAGTCCACATCCTGTTTGTATCTTCTCAGATGATCCACGATCACAACACATCTATCATACAACTTTTGTTGATCATCCAAATTCGAACTTCTGCTTCTTTCCGAAGTTTGTTTGTCAGCTCGATGATGATATCCTTGGAATTGTTGTACCTTTTTTGAAGAAGTTCGATGGCTTTTTCGTAGTTGTCTCCATTCAGCTCATATTGTGAAATCAAAACTCTTGCATCACCTTTTAGAGCATTGAGAAGATACTTGAATTTCGTCAAATCAGAAATCGTTGCCTTGTGAATATCTTCTTCAAATGATGTCCAAAAATCTTTCCATTTCCATTTGTCACCAGAGAAAGTGGGAAGTTCCAATTTTGGCAATTTCACTTTTGCAACATTTGTCTCCACCATAGCAACATTTGCTCGAACTGCATTGATTACAGGTTTGTCCCTCAGCTTTTTCTTATCAAAAACTGCGATAATTCCTTCCAAACGATCCACGAATCCTTGTGATTCTTGCAATATGCTTGGAACTTTGTCAACTTGTTCATCAACCTTGCCACGATCGGTATCATTCAATGCTTCATAATCAACTTTTGCCATTAACTTTTCAACTGCTTGATCCAACGAAACCATTTTCGCTTTCACTGTATGAATCGACATTTCCATCTCATCTATGTTTGGCTCCACTTCATGCAACTTCACGTTCACAAATTTCATATATTTCTTTCCTTGTTCCACCAAAGCATTGTACGCCTTTGTTAGACCAGAAAACGCATATCGTTAATTGCTCATGATTTGATCCAAACTTGAATTTTGTACCTAGTACAAATTTGAATTTTCCTTATAAAAATTCACAATTCCAATAAATCAACTTCTTGATTCTTGAAAAAATTCTAGAATGGCGCCTTATGCACTTTTCTCGAATCTTTGCACCAATTGATCCTGCCACGCGGGTCTTCAAATCTTCGAATCTGCGGCCTTTGTCCTTTCAAAACTCCAGATGCACCATAAAAAGGATTCTAATCCAATTAGAATCCTTGAGGTTGTTGATGGATGTGTGTGTTGGTTGTTTTTTATTATTTTTAATTTTTATAACTCTATGAACGATCACTCTAAATTTAGCTGACTAAATTTCCGCAATTATAATTATGAACTCGAATTGTGGCTCCCTGACTTTAAATACAATTTCCCGGATACCTTGTAGTCTTGTGTTCCCCTCCGTGTTCGCCTATTGTTGCCGGTATGTTGTACCAGGGTGGGCGGGTGGGGATACGTTGTTTCTTTCAAAAAACACCAACGCGGAATAACTATTTTTGGCAAACCGCCCGAGTATCACCCTCTTCCTTACTGTGTTCCACACGAGACCCCTTAGACATTTGGCACCCACCTCCCTTTAAACGTGCACTCAGAGAAATTTATACAATTATCATTTCCTTCGTCATGATAACTAAAATTTCTCTTTCGTAGCTGTTTAAAGGCAGCTAATCAGTTAACACGATCCAAAATCTAGGCAAAAAATCAAAATTCGAATGGGAGCCCAGGTGGTCCAAAGAACATTACCAATGTGTAGCCACATTCAAATAATTGTGTTTCGCGCCAATTCCGACCGCGTTGCACGGACACAGACCGCGTCGCACGGACACGCGGCAATTCAAAATTTTATTTTTTCAACTTTGCACGGCTGCTATGAAGCGTGTATTTATCGGTGTGATTTCGTATAAATTGCATTGTACCAATTAGAGTACGCTCTAATTTTTGAAACTAAGAACATGTAGGGTCAAATTAACTGAACAGCTGTCTTTAACAGGGAGGTATTTACAAAGATTTATTTGGAAGTGCATTGGGTATTGAAAGAAATTATTTATGTCTCGCGATGACGATTCTTTGGCGACTAAGTACGGATGGGGAAGGCCCATCCGTGGCCCATCCATGGTCCGCAGTGGAAGATACATTGTTTGGCAGCTTGTCTTGGACTGCTTGGCTTTGGCGGCTTGGCATGGACGGCTTGGCTTGAACTGCTTGACTTGGTCGGCTTGGCTTGGTTGGCTTGGTACATACGGCTTGGCTTGAGCTGCTTGGCTTGGTCAGTGTGGCATAGGCTTGAAGGGTCGGAAACGATAACCTTCCCGTAGACTGACTTCTTGTTGTTCTTAAGTAGTATGTAAAAAGTCGACGCTGGTGCAACTTTTTGCCCAAACTTGATTTTTACACTTTTTCACTATTTTAATGCACTAAATCATCAAAAATCATGCTTAACATATCAAAAATCCATAATTTCTGAAAAATGAGCATTTTTGGGCTAGCTCACCTTCTGCCCATTTTACCCACTTGTCGAAAGTCACGCTTTTTCATATTCTCAGCTCAATGAAATACATCTTTTTGAAAAATATAAAAGCTAAAACAACATAGATCACAAAAGGGGAATAGACTCGCGTGTGGGAAGAGGCCAACAACACATAATTGCACACACACACACTCTCTCTCTTCGCTCTCTCACGCCCCTCACTGCTGGCTGTCTCCTCTGCGTCTCTGCCAGGCCGCGCTGGGTACATAAGGGAGAACTCTTCCAAGATGAGTGGCGGCACCCATACTCAGACAATGGGGGAACTGCTTTTTTATCAGTTCGAGGCCATTTCGACTGGTTTTTTGGCAGTACTGGTAAAAAAGCAGTCCAAATCGAAATTATAACTGCTTTTTTTTCAGTACTGGTAAAAAACCAGTCCAAAGCGAAAATTTATAACGTTAATTACGAGTTCCCGACTAGTTCATTACTAGTTAACCGACTAGTCAAAAACTGATAAAAAAGCAGTTCCAAAATTGTCTGAGTAGCGCAGTCGGTAGGCGCTTAGTCCGACAACAACAAGGTCCTGTGCTCAATCCGCATGGGTGTCAAACTTTTTTGCCAATCGATTGGAAATTTGACGTAGATTCTAAAAAAATTGTTCAAAAAATGATTCCAAAAGATTCTAGAAAATATTTTAAATTTTAAATTTATACCTATTTTTTAAAAATTTACAAGATATTTAAAAATTTCCCAATTTTTTAAATTATCATAAGTTAATCAAAAGTAGTTTTGAATTCTAAAGCTCATTCACCTTATGCGGTCTTCATGTAATTTTTAAAAATATATTATGTTCAGGAATTCTCGGGCTTGGATTCACTGAAATAGCGGTTAACAAAGCAAAACCTCCGATTCAGAATGCGGTAGAACAGGTGAGAAAAGGCGTGAATTAAGCGTGATTGAGAAAAAGACCAATTTCAGGGTCTTCTTGAAGAACCAATCTTCACAGTCTACCTCGAACATCATGGAATGCAAAATGAGGAGAAAGGCGGAGTTTTTACCTATGGCGGACAGGATGAAGAACATTGTGGAGAAGTCTTGGCATGGATTCCGTTGTCAAAGACTGGATTTTGGCAATTCCATATGCAAGGGTGGGTCTTAAAGGAGGGCTCTAAAGGTTATGTTCATCCATCTGAAATTCAGTATTATATACCTAGTGAAAAAATGTTGCAAAAAACCTGAAAATTGCACCCGGAATCGAACTTTGGTATTAATATTACCGCTGCAAGTCGATACGCAGTCTATACAGGGTGTTCAATAAATACTGCAGGAAGAATGTCCCATTGTGGTACAACGAAAAATTAATTTTCTTACGAGAATTTCATTGATTTCAATTCCCTGATATTATTTCTCATTAATCTCAAAGTTTCATGTGATTAGGACGTTTTCTAGAGAAATGGTGAAGGAAAAACCAGACCCAATTTGATGTTCGCCTGCTCGCAGCTCGCGAGTTTAGTGTTCGTTCATATTGGCAGCTTCATATTTTTTAGTTCTGATCCAAAAACTATTCAGCAACTTTATATTTACATTTTAAAAACCTTTTGGAGCTGATAAACGTGTAGTAATAAATTTTAGCTAATTTTGATCATCCGATACTATCTGTTTTTGGATATCGTATGAAAAACTGTAAAATTTGCACTCTTTTGTTGGAAAAACAGTCAAAATAGGGAATTATCAAGAATCATTTTATTTATTTTGTCGTTGACACTTAACTACATTTCATACTGAAATATTAGAGTTCTGGATTCAGATTAGCTCATTTTATGCAAAATTGTTCAATTTTTGTTGGATCCAAAACTGAAAAAATAAAAAGTAGGACCCCCAAACTCTGCCTGTGAAAAAATTACTGTACGTTTTTCAAACTTTTAAGGTTATTATATGTTTGAGGTAAAACTCGAACTTTCATTCCACCAATTTTCAGTTTCTTATGAAAACTGGGTGCTCAGAAATGCTGAAAAATGTAAACTGAAACCAGCGAGCAAAGACGGCTTGAACTCCGTCACAATACTAAGCTCCGGCTCAAATACAAATGCAAGGAGTAGGAAACTTCTTAATTAATTGTGTAAAAATATATTTTTACTAAATTTATTCCGAGTTTGAGAGAGTTTCGTCTCGTAGTTTTGTAAATATATATGTCTGAAGCATGCTGCAGTATTTATTGAACACCCTGTACACGTAGTGAGTTGATACGCAGTGTAATAGAGTGCAACAGAAAAAACAGAAAAGGGAATTTTCAAACTTTCTGTTTGAAAATCAAGATATTTGAACGAAAATAATAGATTATTGTCCTTTAAAAATACTTAGAAATTTTAATTTTTTATATTTTTTAGCCTTTGCATTTTTGAAATATCTGAAGTTTGGCGATTATGCTGAAAAAAATGCTGAAAAAGCAGTTAAGAGTCGATGTCTCAGAAAGTCGAACATACTGTGGCACAGTTGCACCAACGTGAAGCTAGGATCTTGATATTTTGCATGGAGGGTACCTAGGAGTAGTAATTGAAGGAAAAAAGTCCAAATTTTCAAGGTGTGAAAATGATTGATGACCTGTCACTTTTCTCTTTGATGTTTGCCGCCACCAGGGGTGTGATGAAGCTTCACCTCATTAAAAAGCAATTAAAGTGGGAGTCAAACTAATTAAAGATTAATTAATGAGGTGTGACTTCCGGTGACTTTTGACCTTATTTGGTCAAAATTTTGAAATTACGTAATATCATGCATGATGGGTATCATTTTAATCAGAATTTCATGACGATGACAGATTTCAAGGTGTGAAGATGATTAATTGATTTTTCAAGGTGTCAATTAATTGACTTTTCAAGTTGTAAATTAATTGACTTTTCAAGGTGTGAAAAAATAATTACGAAAAAGGTACAAGGTGTGATATATCATTCAATTCAGAATTTCATGGTGAATCTGATTTTCAGCATTTCAATAATAGAAATCTGAAATTGACGTACGTGAACCGCACGTGAAAAATAATTTCGAAAAAAGCATCAAGTGTCGGGTATCATTCAAATCAGAATTTCATGGTGAATCTGATTTTCAGCATTTCAAAAATAAAAATCTGAAATTCACGTACGTGAAACATACGTGAAAAATAATTTCGAAAAAAACATCAAGTGTGGGGTATCATTCAATTCAGAATTTCATGGTGAATCTGATTTTCAGCATTTCAATAATAAAAAAATCTGAAATTGACGTACGTGAACCGCACGTGAAAAATATTTTTCCAGAAAGTACCAAGTGTGATATATCATTCGAAAGCTAGAGACGCAGAGAAACGGGTGAGAGATATTTCGAAAGCTAGAGACGCAGAGAAACGCGTGAGAGATATGACGTACGTGAAAAACACCTACAAGACAACAGCTGTGAGATATCATTCGAAAGCTAGAGACGCAGAGAAAAGAGTGAGAGATAATTCGAAAGCTAGAGACGCAGAGAAAAGAGTGAGAGATATCATTCGAAAGCTAGAGACGCAGAGAAAAGAGTGAGAGATAATTCGAAAGCTAGAGACGCAGAGAAAAGAGTGAGAGATATGACATACGTGAAAATCCCCTACAAGACAACAGCTGTTCATGCGCCAAGTCAGATATGTTGGGATAAATGGCCGAGGACTAGAAACCCCCGAGGGACTAACTATCCACAACCTGTATTTCTAGGCCATATGTTTGGACGTCACATTAGTTTTTGTTGTGGGAAAGCAGTCAAGCTCATTTTTAGCCAGTTTGGGATCAATTTTGTAGTTTCTACCCTAGATTTTATTAGCTGTGGCTAGTATTTTATTTATTCTTTACATTCTAGTGAACCTTTTCTTTAAAAATTTTTCATCCATTCATTATCGAAAAAAAATGGCTCTCTGCCAAATTGTGTAACATCTGGTTATTTCCACTCACATCTTCCCGTGAACCTAGTTTTATACAAGGGACGCCACTTTACTGATATTATAAACTGAGCAATATTTATATATTTCAATATACTGTGGGAGCTTCCGTAAAAAACATCTGTAAATTATGAATATCAGATATGTCAGATATATGGGGGCAGGGGTGTTGGGTATCAATTGAAACAGAATTTTACGGCCGAAAATTATAAAGTGTGTAATATGACGCGAGTGTTCCCGCATAAACTGCTGCAAAAGAATACTGACCCATTCATTTTCTGTCAGGTGGGAGGTTGAAAAGGGCCAGGTTTCCATTAGCCGCCAGCTGTGATTTATAGCACAACTAAATTTCCTGCCATCAATCTGAAAATGGAGAAATTCTGTAACTGCTAGAATCTTCACGTAACTCAACTGGAGATAAAAGTCCGTGAAAACATCAAATGTGATATAGCATTAAAAATCTGGAGTTTCAGAGAATCTGAAAACGATGAAATTTGAAACTGGTAAAATCAAAAAAAACGAACGGAAAAAAAAGGGAAAATCTTCACTTCGCGTATTTCAGAGAACCTGAGAATATTCCAAAAACACAACATCTATTACATAAAACTTTACATCTAATCACAAACAACCACGATTACCTTCAAAAATAAGAAAAAAGAAGAGGGTCTTCATTGACAATGGCTCGAAATTTTGGTAACTGTCAAAATTGACTTCAGCTCTACGAACATTGATGTATTCTTTGTTTAAATTTGTCCATCGTATATAATGAACAATTATAATATGGGTGGAAATATTATCTTCATGGCGCGGTCATGGTGTAGTTTAACCATCTATTGTTATACCAAATGTATGAACATGTTTGGATCAAAACCACGTTGTGAATATACCACAGCATCTACCGAACTTTGGAAATGCGCCAACCAGGATCCTAGTTTTTAACAATGACCCAATGTATGTTTTACAACGAAATTATTACAATGACGTTTTCTCGGTGGGTGGCGGGGACGAGCACAAGAGATGTAGGAGATGAGCGATGCCGTTAGAGAAAAAACGTCGTTGCTGAGGATCAACCGCTAATGATCGGTGATTGGTAGATAGTATTATTTATCAATTTATCAAAGAAGTATCAATTTATCAAAGAAGCTTATCAATTTATCAAAGAAGTAAGTGCGCTCTAGTGAAAATGAGGCGCTCGAGTGGAAATATAACGAGGAGGCTACTATACGCAGACAACTATCTGTCGCCAATTTAGCAGAGCAGTAAGTGCGCTCTAATGAAAACGAGGCGCTCGAGTGGAAATATAATGAAACGAGGTCCTATACACAGACACCCTACCTCTCACCAAACAACACTCTCTTACGGAAGCCCACTGTTACTAAACCTATTTGTGAGATATCAAATTTAAAAAATAAAATAAAATAAACTACGACCATAAAACAACAATCATTTTTGTTCACTTCTTCAGGAAATATGTCTACAGTAGAAACTAATATCAGATGAGGATCACGTGTTAGTGGCGAATTCGAGATTGATTTCATCAAGGTTTAGCAAAAATAGGAATCTGTAGATGGACTTATGATGGAATTATTCGACATCTTCATCAAAATAGCAATTTATTTAGGCGATGCAGACCACAACATTGGGTTCAAAAAGATGAACCAGCGCATACATCCTTTCAAGAAGCGGTTCAGTAGAAAAGTCGACTTTTTATGAATTCTTAAAGAAAAATACACATTTTGCATTATTTCGATAAAACCATCAGAGTCCACTCGTACATGACAGGAGTTTGTTGAAAGCCCTTCACGTGGTTATGGTTTACGGGGAACGACCAACTTTTGAAAAACTTAAGCTTCTATGGAAAAGTTTGATTAGAAATGTAAATTATAAGTGTTTCATACATGTTTTTCTGATGTGGTTAAACAATTCCGAGGTTAGAATGATATAGTATTCGTGTTTATTAGATAACAAAAAAATGTGCACGCACTTGCGGATATAGATACAACTTTCAAATTCTTGTTATTTTTAAAATTGGTATGTATTCTCAATTCACAAAATCTGGAGCGAAAAAGAGTAAGAAGGGGCTAGCAATACAGAAATAACACTTTGGTTTCATCAAACCAGTGGTTGTTTCAATAAGGTAGATATTGAATCATGCTAAATTCTTGAAATTGTGGGGTTTGCGATAAGTTTTTTAAAGGATAGGCACAAAGGTAAAAAGTTACGCGCCAGCTGTGGTCACCTCAACTGTCCCGAAGATGATAGTGGTGAACCAACAATCTGTCAAGATTGTAGTTGGAAATTCGTAAGATTGCTAGAATGAATTTAAATTGTTAATCTTCAAAAGCGAATGTTGCAATACCCTGAGCGAATGTTGCAATACCTTGTTGAATTAAAAACAACAATTATTGATATTTAATCCAATTTTACCGAGAATTCCGGGGATTGAAATACATACCAACGGGTAAGTTTAAACCTAACAGATTTATAACCAAAACGGTTTGATGAAGCAACCTTATGAATATTTATTCTTACTAATTTAACTAATTCATGATTATAACCTTAAAAAATTATTTCTACATTAAACTTATTCAAAAACAAAAACAACATTTACCACTCAAACATCCAACATTTTACACTCAAACATCCAACATTTTACACTCAAACACCCACGATCACCTTTCAAAAAAAACAAAAAAACGGAAATTTCAACTTGGGAGAGTAAGCATTCCCACCCGTTTTGAAACTTCATACAATTCTAAGCATTCTTTAATACTGACTTATTGAGATCTTGTTTTCTATACAACACTTTTGAAAAGTTTTCTTGTCAAATTCTGCTATAACTGACTCCTACATGCTACAGAGAGGGGGTATTATTAATTTATCTCAAAGTTTTCATGTAAGTTTTCTAACGTTCCACTTAGAAAAGTCAATGTGATACATAGTTTTAGAAAATCAATGTAAGACATAGTTCATGATTTTTGTTAGTTCGTGATGAAATCATTTTCAGAAGATGTTTGCTTCAACATATATGTTCTGTTAATCTTGATTCTTAATGTGAACTTTTCAATTCTGAACTTTATTTATCACTGAATTCACTCTTGATCAGTGAAGATGTACTGGGGTGAGGGTTTTTATTCATAAGGGTTGATTAATCAGATTCCCAAATATCCTGCTTTTTCAGAGAATTACAAATTAAAGATATACACATGTTTATTATTAAATATGTTTAAAAATTGAAATATAGGAAATGTCGAGAATAATCCAAGTTTTCTGAGTGAAATGTTGTGAAAAATTGTGGTTAACATTGTACCATTGTGAATCTTGACATCATTCTTCATTAAATGGAGTGCTAATAGTTTGTTTCTAAACTGAATCGGTGAAATATCCAATTAAGTCAATGTTTTGAGAATGAGGTGAAGTTACTTGACTGAGACCCATGGAAACTATAACCTAAGAAAAATTATTTAAGACACGGGGTGTTACATCTGTGCACAACTGTACTTTCACGATCTTTTGAACTAACTTCTGATAAATCGGGTGGCTTGCATTAAAAAAATATTCTTCTGATAAACTTGATCCAATTTCAGTAGACTAATCATGAAACGATAAAGATTTCAATTGTGTCACTAAAGCCAAGGGTCCATCAAGACGAGCTCGTCATCATCCCAATATACTAAACAATGTACAAAAAACATCTCATCTACTCACTACAATTGAAACTATCTTCACCAATCTGAAAGTCATAACACACACCAATCACTGATTATTCATGGGTGATTCTTAGTATACGAAACCTCATGATTTTAAAATTGAACTAGTTTGGCACTAATAGGGATATAGTTCAGTTGATGCTATTTCTGTTTTTGTCCTGTGGATTAAAAATGAAATTTGTAGTGAATTATCTTCCTCCTGAAAAAGGCTCCATAGGGGATCCTATTTATACTGCAGAATGTTCCATTGATAACGGATGTCTTAGCACTCCATTCTAATAATTAGAGTTAAAAAAATGACGGTGGTCACTTTCATATCAGAAAATCAATGAAATCGTATGATTAGAAAGAACACCTACGGAAAGTTGTACCTGAGTTGGTCAGAGAAAAAACGTTCTCAAATTGTTGCTGGAGTGAAACATGTTTTTTATTCTATCGAAAAGTATAAACTAGACACCTGCTGTTCAATTTCCTACGTGTACACCTGGTTGTTCTAAATCAGAAGAGCAGCTAACGTATGAATCAAGAACTGATTTCCGATAAGACGTTTCAATGAAATAACATATGAGTGGTTAAAAATGGATCATTTCAGGTTCTCAACGATGTTGATAAATCCTGCATAGAGTTTCCATAATGCGGTTTTCTAAAGATAAAAATGCCAGATGACATAGATGTTTTAGGTCCTTTTGATTCAAAAATTGAGAAGTGAGCCAAGGGGATATATTTCAAACAGAGGAGCTTAAAATTTGAATTAAGTCTTCAACATTCACACTCCATTGTTCTTAGGTGCGGCTTATTTCGAAAAAAGTTTGAAAATCAGAGTTTCAAATGGAAAAAAATATTCCAAAAACACAACATTTATTACATAAAACTTTACAACTAACCACAAACACCCACGATTACCTACAAAAAAATCAAAACTCAAACATCCAACATTTTCCACTCAACCTATAAGATGCGAACATCAACGAGCTAGTCCTCTTAATTATGTAATGACTCTGTGAGATCAGAAGCATGGAGTACAAACATTAGTCTGGGTGGCCACATGGGTTGCGATTTACAGAAGTTGGAGGGAAAAACCTGTAAATCAATGTAACAAGGGGGGTATTTTTCCACTATATTTTATGTGCCTTATTAACAAATTGCTGTGGTTTTGAGCTTCAATGGTTGATATCATGAACTGAAGAAGTAGAAACCAGTGGGTAACACTGATATAGATTAGATAACAAATGTTGAGAGGTAATTAAGCATCGAAAAGCTACTTTTTAGTACTTGAATTTTAGTTAAGAGCAAGAGAAGTACAAGAAAATATTGGTAAAATGTGATATTTTACTATGTCATATATTAAATTCGTTTTCTGATGAATCAACGTTCCAAATTCATTCCATCTATTTAAAAAAATAGTTGTGATAAACTCTTCTTATTAAATTGTTATCACAGTAAAGTTCTTCGGCATATGAATCTCACTTCTTCTGATTCACATGAAGCCTTCTTTTAGGTTCATGATAGATGTGCTCAATGGCTTAATATCAGTGAAAAAGTTGAAAATTTAATACACACGAAATGATAATATAAAATGGGGGTCCATCTGAGCTTCTCTCAACAGCTTCAACAACCGTCGATTTCAACACCACCACCTACGACACCACCACAACTACCACCACTACTACTACCACCTTACCACTCAAACACCCAACATTTACCATAAAATTTTACAACTAACCACAAACACCCTCGATTTACATACATTTGAATTATTTATCGAAATTTTTCATCGATGCTGGTTTCCAAGTATATCTTTCTGCTGAAAATCAATTCACGCCTAACAATAGGTTAACATTTATAGATATTTTATAAGATATCTCCAGTTTTTTTAAATAAGATGTCTCTCGGGTGGTTCTTCCTTGAGCAAATTAAAAAATTGTTGTCTTAGTTATCCTGAAAGGTGCATAAAACTAAAAAATGCATTTCAATAAATTGTAATCACTAGGCCAACCCACACTGCTTCTAAAACAACTGTGCAAATTCGGGTAATTTTATTTTGGTAAATACGCAATAACATAAATATATATTACATCTATAAACCATAAGTTCCAACTAACATTGCAACCTTGCTCAATCAAAACATTTGAAATAAGCTGTTCAGCACACACCTGTGGTTCTATTTGAAACAACAACTAGCTTCTTTTTTGAATTTTTCGTGGACTTATTAAATTATTTTGAGTACAGGTGCTAATAATGATGATTGAAATGTGAGAGGATGTTTCAGGAGTGGATATAAAAATGTTAGTTATTGAGATGGTTAAAGTTTTCAGTGAGAGGGTTTTATTTTAACTTGGAAGTTTTCAGAGAGAGGGCATTACTTTAACTTGGAAGTTTTCAGTGAGAGGGCATTACTTTAACTTGGAAGTTTTCAGTGAGAGGGTATTATTTTAACTTGGAAGTTTTCAGTGAGAGGGTATTATTTTAACTTGGAAGTTTTCAGAGAGAGGGCATTAGTACTCCAAATTACTCCAAATATATTTCCTCAAATGAATTACGCCAAATGAAGTACTCCAAATATAGTTTAACTACATTGAAAACGAGGTGAGTTTTTAAAAAAATAATTCAGTGACATCTTTAGAAAGTCCAATGATATATGATAATTTTTCATAGTAATCTAACAATTTTTAGAAATATTGTGGGGGAAATCCTTATCTCGTTAAATTTTCAGTAGAAATATATTAATTTTGCTAGAAACTCCCAAAAAAACTAAGAAATTTACTTCATAACATACATTCACATCATACATTTACATCATATCACCTTAAAACTTAAAAAAAAAAAAAAACCCTAAAATTTACTTCATAACATGCCTTCACATCATACATTCACATCGTGATCACCTAAAAATTAAAAAAAACCATAAAATTTACTTCATAACATACATTCACATCATACATTCACATCACAAACACCCACGATCATCTTAAACTTTTAAAAAATCATGAAATTTACTTCATAACATACACTCACATCATACATTCACATCAAGATCGCATTAAAACTTTTAAAAAAACTATTAAATTTACTTCATAACATACATTCACATCAAACATTTTTAATCCAAACACCCACGAGCACCTTAAAACTTGAAAAAAAAACTATAAAATTTACTTCATAACATACATTCACATCAAATATTTTCCATCCAAACACCCCCGATCAACTTAAAACTTTAAAGAGTCACAACATTTACTACATAACATCATAACATAACAACATCTTTGATGAATGTGCTCCAACATTTTCAGGGTTTCTCAAGATTTTTTACTTACGTCAATGTATTTTTCACATGTTCCGCATACCATATACATACGTTTTGAGTCATAGATCACATAAAACTGTAGTAATTACAACTCTTGGTACAGGATGCAAAATCCCACAATGCTCATATTTTTCAGGTCTATGCATCTTAATCGGCACCAGGCTGTGTATTTGAGTGCACCTCATACTAGGATATTGATGTACCCTCTGTCAAAACTTTCGAGAAAATCCAGTTTCAAATTATCAAAATTCAGGTTACCCATCAAATTATCACAACTCTTACTGAAAAATACAATCAATAAGTTATTTTATATACGTAGTAATGAGTAAAAATAACATTTTTAACTGATTTCAGGTGCTCAGATGTATGCTGAAAGAGAATTAAACTATGTAACTCACTTTTTTAGTTCATTATCAATGCACTCATTGCGTAACCAATCAACACAGGCAAATTTACCCCCAAACTTACAAAAAACAATAATGACATTTTAACTTTACACTTAGAAATCGAAATTTTTTACTCAAAAACACAACACAATTAAATAAAACAATAATGAAATTCAAATTTTACACTTAGAAATCTAATTTTTTTTACTCAAAAACACAACAAAATTAATGAAAACAATGATGAAATTCAAATTTTACTCTTAGAAAGCTAAATGTTTTATACAAGAAATCATTAAATCCAACGAAATCTGAAGCTCATCTCACTATCATACCGTAACTATATTTCTGGCCAAGCAACAAATATAGGTTTAATTACCCAAGTCTGCGGTCCCAATTCGTCAATTTAGTTATAACTTTCGAAAAAACCACGGATTGGGCCGTTATAGTTGAATGAGGCCATGAAAATTAATATTCACGACAATAAACTCTTCAAACAACTCTAGCGAAACACGATGGAAACGTAGAATTTGTGAGAGGTAATACCCATTCTTGGTAAAAGTCGGCTGAAAAGGCATACATATCAGGTCTATACCAGCTTTCATTTCTTTCGATAAGTGGAATCTCGAGGAAATTTCTGTATTAATGAAATACCACGTTTTGAGTAATCTTGGTCTTTGAGTCAAAGCAGCTATTTCAGCCTCGCATTAATTTCAGATGTACTTGGGGGGATGTTACCCGTTGAATGTTTTTTTGATAGATTATAGGTAATGTTGGGTGTTTGAGTGGTAAATGTTGGGTGTTTCATGGTCGTAGTTTATTTTTTTTTAATTTAAATTTTAATTTTTTTTTAAATTTTTATTTTCTTTTTTTTTAAATTTTAATTTTCATTATTTTTATTTTTTTATTCTTCCTTTTTAATATATATTTTTCCGATAATTGAATTGAAACTATATATGTTTTATTGGAATATACTCAACAATACATAAAAAAAACAACACATCTATTCATTATAATAAAAAACTATATACATTTTCACATGATTATATGCACGTTTATTACATCTTTTTCACGGTATTTATGAAAATACAGTGAATTATTAAAACAATTTAATGTGTATCATTAGAAGCTAAAGCTGAGACAATTCAGAATAAAGATAGTACTCAGTGAAATCCCACTGAATCGCCACGTAAACATGTCAAAGTTTATCATTAGGCGATAAAGCAGAGATAAATTCGAAAAAGATAGTTCAGTGAAATCCCACTGAATCGTCACCCTTCAATTGGCATCAGTATTGTTCAAGTTAGAAAAGCGCAAGGGGGACTAGAATTCCAAGTTCGGCCAGCTAAATATTTTTTTCGACTTAATTTAATATAAGAGTTGTTAACTGCCCGTTATGTTACGAAGCAAGCCCAGGTGGCAAGAACGTTGTGTCCATTCGAGAATGGAATCATGGTGTCGCTTCCAAACCCCGTAGTATGGAAACATACAAAAAGGATAGTTTGAATGGAGACTACAGTGTCAAGAAAGGGGTGCTTCCACTGTTTCAACTCATTTGCTTGGTGAACATTGTTCCAGCGATTATACATTTGATCGTGGGTCTTGCTGAAAAATACGTAATCAAACCATTATGTGATTTAACCGCGACTTTAGACAACACAAGTCAATATGAAATTGGTAAAGTCAGCCGAAAAAGAAGTACTTTGAACATGATCGAAAAAGATATTTCTGTCTATAAGGCAAGGTTGAAGACAGAAATTAAAGATATATCGGTTTTAAAATGTGTCATTCAGGGTATGGAAAGTATTAAAAATAAACGAATTACCATACCTCACGATCCAGAATCCTTTTGCGCGTCTGTTGACTGCCTTTTCAAAGACAGAACTATTTATCACATAAAAGAAAAAAAATCGAATGGGAAGAATGTTCGCTGTGTAAAAAATACAGGGTGTTCAATAAATACTGCAGGAAGAATATCCTACTGTGGTACAACGAAAAATTAATTTTCTTGCGAGAATTTTATTGATTTCAATTGTCTGATATTATTTCTCATTAATTCCAAAGTTTCGCGTGATTAGGACGATCTTTAGAGGAACGGTGAAGGAAAAACGAGACCCAATTTCATGTTCGCATGCTCGCAGCTTGCGAGTTTATGTTCGTTCATATTGGCAGTTTCATATTTCTTAGTTCTTATCCAAAAACTAATCAGAAACTTTTTATTTATATTTTAAAAACCTTTTGGAGCTTATTAACATGCAGTAATGATTTTGAGGGAACTTGGATCATCCTTCACTACCTGATTTTGGACTTCGTATGAAAAACTATAAAATTTGCACTTTTTTGTTGGAAAAACAGTCAAAATAGAAAATAATCTAGAATCGTTTTATTTATTTTATCGTTCTCCTTTAGCTACATTCCATACTGAAAAATTAGGGTTCTAGATTAAGATTATCTCATTTTATGCAGAAAAGTTCACTTTTTGATGGATCCAAAATGGACAAAAGAAAAAGTAGGTCCCCAAAACTGTGCCTGTGAAAAAATTGTTTCTCAATTTACACACTTTTAAGTTTAATAAATGTTTGAAGTGAGAATCGAACTTTCATTCGACCAATTTTCAAATTCTTATGATAATTGAGCGGTCAGTAACGTTGAAAATGTAAACTCAAATCCGCGAGCAAAGAGGGCTTGAACTTCGTTACAATATGTGACTCCGATTCAAACACAAATACAAGGAGTAGGAAAATTCTCAATAAATTTAATACAAATATATTTGTATTAAATTTACTCGGAGTTTCAAAGAGTTTTGTCTCGTAGTTTTAAAAATATCTGTGTCTGAAGCGTTCTGCAGTATTTATTGAACACCCTGTACTTCCATAACTATTGCTGTGGTTTGTGGGGTCAAGACCAAAAAGAGAAAAGGAACAAAAACAGTGGGTTCTGGGTCTGTTTTTCCTGCGAAGGCATTGATTTAAATCAAAGTTTAAAAAAAGCTGAGGTCATGAGAAACGAGTTGGGGAAAAGTGTTGAAGAAATGAAAATAGTTCTGGTGCAAAAGATTGAAGACAAAGAAAAAGTTGAAAATATTTTGAATGGGTTAGTTGGAGATGTTAGAAAAGCGTTGGAGAAAAATTGGGCAAAGATTGGGGCTGATAGAAAAGCTTGGTTCCAATCTTTTTGCGGCAATCACATTCGTAAAATTATATCGAAGGAAGGTATTGCAGCTACTTTTAAGGTTTTTGAAGATTTAGCCATTAAGAATGAAATGATAGAAAATTTAAAAGAGGTAATGTTTTGGTTGGAAAGAATTCAATCATTCGCAACTCCTGAAGAACTTGATGATAGCCAAATTCTTGATCTCAAAAAATGTCTCGAAAATTTTGTTTTCTCATTGAAAAAGACACATCCTAATGAGAGTGTCACACAGAAGTTACATATGGCAATTAAACATATTCCAGATTTCGTCGAAAAGCATAGAACATTAGGGCGCACAACGGAGCAGGGAATTGAAGCATTCCATGCAATGTTCAACCGACTCGAATCTAGGTTCTGTTCAACAAGGGGTAAGGTCCAAAGAAGTCGACAAATCCTACGCGCCATTCTTTGTATCAACAAAATGACAGAGATAGAAGATTGTGATTAAATTTAAATGATGTCATAAGCGTTTGTTTTACCTTCATAGTTTTTCACGTAGTTTTTTAGTCCACATGATTATTTTAAATTCAAAGATATATAGTTAGAATCTCAAATTTCCAAGAAAACTCGTTTCGGTAATTGTTGTTTCGAATCTCATTAGTTTCAGTCTTAATGGATAGAATTTGACCTAGTTAAACACACGGCAGAGGACCGTGATGTGTGGGTCCGAATTTCATTAAGGCTGGACTATGAAATATCGACACTTTTACTGAAAGCTGTAAGAAATCAGAATGTCTCATTTATTATAACATCGAGATGATTATCAATATTCTTATTACTTTTTAAAATTTTAAAATATTATATATTCAGCATTAATTCAATAAATATTCATTTTACCCTTGTTACTGCATTTTTTAAAAGGTAGAAACCATGTTTTTATTTTTAATATGAAAATAGCAAAGATCTTCTAACACATGGAATTGAACCGCTATGCCAGATTATGAGGTTCTGTGCGTTAGCCACAACGCTGCTAGAACACACTCAATATTAGAGACGCAGACAGCGTGTGCGTCTGCCTGTGAGCGAGAAAAAAGGGGGGAAGGGTACACAACGCCACGCCGTGCCTCCGACCTTTCGGATGGAAGTCCGACGCTCTACCACTGAGCTAAGAGGGCGATGTCTCATCGCGCGCAATCACAGCCTGTCATTGGATCACTTGTCAATGATGAGATATAGTAGCTAAAACAACATAGATCACAAAAGGGGAATAGACTCGCGTGTGGGAAGAGGCCAACAACACATAATTGCACACACACACACTCTCTCTCTTCGCTCTCTCACGCCCCTCACTGCTGGCTGTCTCCTCTGCGTCTCTGCCAGGCCGCGCTGGGTACATAAGGGAGAACTCTTCCAATATGAGTGGCGGCACCCATAGCGCAGTCGGTATATAGGCGCTTAGTCCGACAACAACGCACAGGCAAATTAAATCCCCCTCGATTCCCGCACGAATCGGGTGGAAATGAAACGTCCGACAACCGTACCAAAAACGTGTCATTTTCGGACCGAAATCGGATGGATAAAAACCCGTTTTTCGTACGATTTTCGCACGATTTTCGGCCGAAATTTTCTGAAATAGAAAATGAGAAAATCAAATTCTGGCTCTCAGCGGAGGCAACGGCAAGCAGCGGCAACGAACACCCTCACGGAACCGCACAGGCAAATTTAATCCCACTCGATTCCCGCACGAATCGGGTGGAAATGAAACGTCCGACAACCGTACCAAAAACGTGTCATTTTCGGGCCGAAATCGGATGGATAAAAATCCGAATTTTGCACGATTTTCGCTCGATTTTCGCAGGATTTTCGTATTTTTAATAGCTGGTACTTCACAGAAAAATAACGGAAAAAATGAATAAAATTTATTAATCAACAAAACCAGTTTTTGTTTAGTTAACAAAGAGATCTGATGACAATGGCACATTGTTGGGTTGGGTGGGAAAAAGTAGAGAAAGTGAACAATTTACAGTAGGATATAAATTGGTGTGGGGGGGGGGGGGGAGCACAATTTACAGACAGCATATAATGGAAGTTTTAAAAGGAAATAAAAAATAATTCTTCTAAACAAAAGCGAATCGGGAAAATTTTATAGGGCGAATGATCGGGCAAATTTAATATCAATCGTTTCCTGAATTTTCAAGATATTGTCTCAATTCAGTCGCTGTTTTCGATGTGGTGCCTTTTCCTTGATCCCGATTGATTTTCTTTCGCCGCGAATCACTGTAATAATACAATTATTCAAATTTGAAAAACAAATAATAAAGTTACATAAAATTGTGAAATCTCTCACGAACAATGGTATAGATTCGACGATATTTTTCGTCATATTCAGATGCGCTAACTTTTTCCTCTAATTGAACACCTTGTGCAATAATATCTGAATAGAATTATTGAAATATGACATGGTAATATAAATAATTCTACCTCTTATTTTCAAAAAAACGTTGTTGCTGATCTTGATATATATTGTGGACGTGGCATCCGACACCGAATACAAATGTAACTTTGGGTCGAATTTGGAATCGATCTGCAAATATTAAGTTATTTATCAATTCACACTACAAATTTGAACAACCTCATGTAATATCCCAGCGGTTATATCAACGGCAATCTTGTCAATGGAATTAGAAACCGCTATAGCTTCTAATGATTCACTAATCGACTCAACAACATCGACTATAATTCCTGTTGGCAGTGTAATCTTGGTTTCATTAGTTTGAACATTTCTTCTATTAAATGAAAAAATCAAATCATCTCGTTCCACATCTCTGCTGGACTCTCTTTTGTCTCTGCTCAAACGATTCAGTCTCGACATCAAGACGTTACACTGAAAACACGTTTTTAGGGATATGTGTTTATATATAAAAAGAGCAACATTTTGGTGAAGACTACTTGAATATTGAAACTTACTGTATGGGTTAGAAATACAACACCACGTGTCAAGTTCTTCACATCCGGTCTATCTGTTTGATCAATGATTGTCAAATATGGGGATACATCCATTGGTTTTGTGGAAACCATGTGTTTTTTTTCATTAAACTGAAATAATAGTCTTCCTTAGAAACATTACTAAAAAACATTACAATAATCTCGTCTGGACCTGCTCTCTCGCCAGTCGAATCATTATAGTAGATTTTCTCTGTCATGACTAGAGGATTGTAAAGGCCGTTGTGAGTTTTCGGCTATAAAAATTAAAGGAAAATATTGATAATAAAATAGAAATGGAGCCAAATTTTCATGTGACTGCCACTAACCCCCTTTTTCCTTGGTTCGCTCGTCGCTCGTCTTACAGTCGAAGAAGTGGATGGAACATTATCAGCAACTTCGTCGTCAACTTCTTCCTCAATCGTATCAAAAACAACATTAGCCATATTATGATAAGTTTCAGATCCTACGTGATTAATCTGAAAAATTTGAATTGCAGAACGTATTAAAATATAGTGCAAATTTTCATTGTTACTTGTTCCTCGTTTCGTTCATCGTCTCTATATGGAGAATTCGACGCAAATGCTTGGCGTTCTTCTTCTTCCAAAAATGCCCTACCAGAACTCTGAAATTGTTTCGTTATGATACGTGAAAAAAATTAGGTCATTTTGTCTTAGCTTCTTCAGAGAAGCTGAAGTTAATACTTAGCTGTTTCATTTCTAGATTTTTGCATGGTTCAAATTTATTTTTTTCGAAGAATTGTGTAACTTCTAACGAACAACTTACTTCAGAGCAGTAAGTTTATTTGGAGACATTTTAAGTTTGATGCTAAAGGAAATGGCATAGCAATGTCAGATAAAATATCAGTCATACGCGCTCGTTTTCTGAAATAAATTTAAAGCTCACGCTTTGTGTCATATTCCTTGACGGTGCGTTATTTTCTGCTATTCTCGATATTTTGGAGTTGACGCTATTGAAAGACGTCCCGACCCGTTTCCGTTCCATTGCTCCTTGTTTCTGAAATGACGATAATATTGAAAATTATGGTTGGTTTTGTGTTCCTACCTGGAGAAGCAGAGACAATGATTCACTCGGCATAATAAGCACGGAATGCTTAAAGATCGATTTTTTTGAAATCTTCGAAAAATCTCAGGAAATAATAATGCGGTATCTAGACCGAAAGGATTTGCGAGGATACAATAATACAAGAAACAGTATATTTTATAGGTTCAAAAGAGTTAGGAAATTTAAAAAAAACCAATGATTATAAACAATACACTAAATGGAAAATATAAGATTTTTTAATCATTCAAAACATTAACTCAAACATGAATTGGTAGCCCATTGATACAACAAAAAATGTAATCGTCTCCACTTTCCCTAATTTTACACCCGACACCATATAAGTCTCTTACTGCAATCAACTCCCTCCTTCCACTTAATTTCCCACTGACTGAACCGGCATAACTTTTCAAATGACCGATGATTCGACTTGCCAGGAGCATTTCTCCAACTTCAAGCTCAAGAATAGCCGAAGTAAGATTTTCATACATTTTTTCATGAGTATTGGGCAGAACTGGTTCAACAAGCAACATAATCTCCTCTTCCGGCTTGTAGGCCAGAACAAATCTAGCAGTGTTATAAGTTTGATTTTTTACAAAAATAATATCATTATTTGTCCTCTGATCGGCATATACAGAAAGAAGCCGTCCGAATGACAACGTCAAGGCACCGAATGTGAATCGAACATCCAAGTTCACACCAATGTCTGAGACATTAAGTTTCGTAATCCTTCGACTCACTGACTCATTAGAAACTTTCCAGTTTCTCTTTACAAACATATTCAATCCAGAAAAAGTAGAGCCTTTTGAGAATCGCGAGAGCAACTCCCGCTTTGCAAACGAGTCAAGCAACACCCTGAAACATGTATAAATGCAAAATGAAGAACGCTCTATGTACCGATGGGCAGCTTTTTCAGCGAAACCGTTTGTGATGGAAGTATGATAATCGCCGAAGATAAACTTGTAGAAACTCTCGAACATTGCGGTTGAAAACTGATAATTGTTACCCAACGTACGAAAAGTGCTTTCGCTGTGGAAAAGAACCTCCTTAACATTAATTTTTTTTGTTTAGGATAAAGTTTAACAAACGTGAGCTTTGATTGAAAAATAACTATGCTCTTGTCCGAAAAGTTCACGAGTTGCCTTTGAGACATCACCGATCATATCTTCAGAGAAATCACACCCCGTTACCATCGCATTAGTCATTAAACCAAATCCAATCAAAATAACTCGTGAAATTGTGTTCAAGTCTTCTGCGACGATTGCAGAGAGAAAAATATTTATTCGGAAAAACTGAAATTTGCTGTTTTGAGCAAAACAGAGTTGTTGAAGAAAACTAAACTCACATCTGACTTGTCCGTACCGTTCCTTCTGTCACTAATATTTTTGTACTCACTCGGACATGAAACTTGGCCAATGTAATGGCGAAAAAGAGCAGATCCTACAAACAAGTTTGATTTTCTTGCACTTTTCCCAATTTCCGTTGCGATAAGCTCTAGAAAAATATCATCAGCAGGAACAATTGTTTAGTTTTAAACCTCTCGTCAGCACATCGAGAATACCTTCACCATAATTGTGAAGATAATCGATTGGCAACTCATAAGGCATTATATAATTCAATACATAGCCGGGAGTTTTCCCAAATCCATTCTCTCCACGATCTGCGTCTTGACGGACCGATCTATCTCCTCCTTGATACTTTCTATCTACAAATAGAGCAAAAATTAACATCTGATTATTTTTAAATCACACCTATGCCGAATGCTTTGTAACGCGTTCCGTCTGCAAGGCAGTAAAAGCATGAGAGGGAAGATGAATGATGTTTGAATCCAAACACTGATCGTTTCGCCTTAATTTTCTAGTGTCTTTGTGTCAAATCGACCAGTACCACATGTTAGGAAGAATGTTAGGAAAAAGAAAGCTCTTGGAGAGAGTTTGCTTGTTAGTAATCCACCGAAACATACCGGCTGATCGGCTATAAAAAGAACAACTTTCGAAGAGATGGTCAAATCCTCAGATATGAAATGATTGTTGATTTCACACTGACTGAACATCATTCTAAGAATTGCGTTCCAAGCGGTAGTGCTGGGATCAACATCACATTCTAGAATAGCCGCCAATATTAAATTTTCTTTTTTCTGCATCGTTGAGGTTTTGAGATCTAGTAGAGAAAGTGACACAGGCCAGAACTTTTTCCTAAAAATTGAACATACACTAAATTCGTAACGAAAGGGAGGAAACAAACTTTGTGTGGCCGTTTACCCGAACACCATCAACAGACATTAATAGAGAAAGATGTAGATTACCATCGGAATCTTTTTCTTTTTGCTTGAAGAATGACCGAGAAAGATTGTGTGAGCCATAGCGATCGTCTCTCAAAAGAGCCCTTACTTCTAGAATCTCGGTTTTGTTGAATGATACAATTGATGATATTTGTTCGATAACCGGTAAATTTATCATTTTGATAGGTGGCCCACAACTGAAACTTTCTTTATTTTGGTGTAAGACTTTTGTCATTTCACCAGCTCTCAGAAGCATTTAATGTTTTTCCACATGCATTACACATGTGAAATGTACTAGTCAGACGCTTCAGCCAGAGCTTCCTTGCTGCATCTGATTTGTGTTTATTGAAAACACAGAGCCTATTTTCGAAACCTTAACGAAAAAGTCTTATGGTTTCAGTAGATGGTTTCAATTAATTCGAGTCCCAATTAAAAATTAACCTCTATTACTGTCTCTAGCTCTACAACCACTTGAAATGGTAATTAGAAGATCATCGGTCAAGCTTTCAAACTCTTCTTGCATTGTATCTATGCAAACATTGTATAGTTAAAATAATTCCAAAAAAAAAAATACTAAATGAATCAGTCTTCCTCTTCTCGATATCACGGCCTTCGTCCTCTTCATCAGCTAAGTCATCATCGTCATCATTGTCGAATTCAGTATCATCGATTTCGTTTTGAGTGATCTCCAAACAATCGCTGTCGGACTCTAAAGGACTTTCCTTCAGTAAACTTTTTTTAGAGTAATTGGTCAGATCATGTTTTCTACCAATTCAACCGCTGGGGTAACAAAAACAAAATAACTTAGATACCTTCACTCCGAAAACGCATCGATTCTTGCCGATTCTCATCTTTTTCAAGACAACCATCAGAAGTATGCACCGGGAATGGTATCCGTGTATCGAGAACGATATCTGAAAATTTGTCTTTCGTGCGTTTTTTTCTTGAAATTCGTGCTGAACATAAAGAGTTTGATCATTAACATAATTTTAATCAAACTTACAAATATCAACGTTGCCTATATAGCATAGGTGGGATACCAAGGATTTAGCCAAGTAACGACCTTAACTTTTTTTCACTTGAAAAGGTGTAACGACCTTAACTCGAGACGGATTCGACGAACAGTGATGAAAAAAGTGGTCACATATTCGCTTTTTAACCGTTTTTGTTGCATTTTACGTTTTGTAGTTGCCGAAACTTTTTTTTTCTTTTTTTTTGTGTCGAGCTGAACTCGGAGATTTCGAAATGACCCTATCCCACCTATGCTATGTAGTCTTAAATACGTCTAAATTGATTTGAACCGAAAGAAGTCATACAAATTCAACATGCTTCGTGACATGTTACATGTTTGGCGAGTCATGATTTGAACCGAAAAAAGGTGGCAGTGGCCTTGTGGCGGACTCTGAAAGGGAGAAGCAAGAGAACACGTCTTGGGATTAATACATAAGGTTTATTGAGTCTACTAACATCATCATAATATAAGGAAAACATCATAAAGGATATAAAGCGGTTGGCGTTATAAGCGCCGCAAATAAGGTAACACAACACGAAGAGTAAAGAGAAGTATTTACAAGTGTAAGCAGTCTAATCTTCGGCTGTGTGCCTTGACCGCGCGTCTTCACGTCGTTCACGTTTTCACGCGAACGTTGACCTTTCATCCTTTTTGTGCATCGGTGACGACACTCCCCCTCCTACGACGGTGATCCAAATCACATATAACGACGTCAACGGCAGCGGGAAAACGGGTTGGTGTTGATTCCAGATTCTCCGATGTTCAGGCATCGATTCATGAATGACAAGCCTCCGATGGTTGATCTCCTGATGACGTGTGGTGTGTAAGTGATGTTGATGTAGATGGTGTAGACTTTGATGACGATATAGGACAATGAAGTTGACGGACTTGATCAGCATGGATCTTGATACAAGTTGAATGACAACCAAATGACCTAGATGTTCTGAACCTAAATTTAAAACCGTTTAAGTAATCTCTTAATATCTCTCCGCCTCTCTAGGCTCTCACGCTTTCTCTCTTTGCCTCTCTAGGCTATCTTTAATCTTCTAAATGTCTCAACACAGTTTATTTAACAGTTTTTATTGATCAACAACAAAGAATCAATAATTATCAATTTCTTCGGCCTCCCATTGCCTAACCAAACTGAACGGTGCATAGTGCGCTGTTATGCTTGTCTCCGCAGAAACTACAACGGATGATTGCAGTACGGCATACTTCTCGGGCCGAGTGTTTCATGCAGCGGAGGCACCGTTCCCTGGCGATCAATTCACTTCTTCTTTCTTGGGCGGTTTCATACTTGTAGCAGTTTATGACGGTGTGATCGTAAAAGTCGCAAACGAAACACGGCCAAGACTTTCCAGGTTTGCCTCCACTATTTTCCACAAGTTTCGGCTTCATCCCGACAAGGCTTCCAACAGCTCCTCCTCTACGTCCCACAACGCCCTTTCCTTGGCCTCTACGTGGGACTGTCGTCGGTCTCAACTTGAAGGATGCCGGTCCAGTCTAAAACTTTGAATTTCAGCACCTATTTTCTAATCTTTCAACTAACCTGATGAGAATTCACCATCTTCATTCTTTTAGGATTGATCTTCTCCTCCTTTCTAAGCGCCACTGGGACATAACCTTCGAAATGCTCCAATGGGTCTTCCTCCTCTTCTTCTTCACCTTCAGACTGTTCTTCTTCCTTCAACAACAACTCCTCCTGTCTTCTTCTTTCTTCCTTCAATTCCACCAGCATTGTGTATACTCCCGACAATCCGTCGACGACAACACGCTCCATCTTGGCGATATGAGCGCCCAAGGCGTCCGTCTTCCCATCAATCGCCTCCAGCTTTCTCTTGATTGCCGCAGCTTCAACTTTGGTCTTCGTTGTGGCCGAATAGTGGTCCCTCATAATAGCCGGATACAAAATTCCACGTTGTTTCTTGTTTGCGGCCTGGCTCGTTGGACTCGCTGTCAATGGTGTGAGGACATCTAAGTCCTCCCGAACCTTAGACTCATGATCCAGCGACGGATCTCCAAGACTAACTTCCTTTCGTTCGTCATCCACGATGATTTGTTCATCTGCCATTGCAATTATAGCGTTTGTATGTTACCAAGTTCTGAAAACACAACGTTTACTCAGAATGATCCTCCCCCTCTTCAACGAGAAATTGAACGGCCCAACATATCCCACATATATAAAAACACAATTGAAAATATAAATTTTGTTCCTCTAGAACATCGATGTAGTCTCTAACTACTAACTTTGACAACCCATCAATTTTTCTTCAATGACACAAGCTCCGAAAGGCACTACGTCCTCCTGAAATTTACAGTACTTGAATTTTATTAAAAGGTTATAGCATTACCTTTTTTTGCAGCTCGATCTGGCTGTATTCTTCGCACGACGTTTCCTGACTCGGAATTCATTCGAATTAAATCCTCCTGATTTTCGGCTTCCACTTCCAGTGGTACGATCAACTGTACTGATCTTTGAAGAATAGATCCTTTGCATCGTAGTTTGACATTTCTACATGCTCCATCCGAACTTCTAATGATTTCTACAATCAATCCCAACGGCCATACATTCCTTGAATGCATCCCATCAACGATGATGACAACTTCGCCAACTCTTGGTTCTCGATTTGTGAATCTTCCAGCCTTTGCCTTTGACATCCTGAGATTTGTTAAATAATGTTCACTCCAAAATTTCCAAACCTTCTCTTTTGCCTCCTCCATTCTTTTAACCATTAATCTTGTTCTTTTTTCAGCAATGCCTCCATCAAAAACTTCAGACTCATATTTGTCGACTTGACCTAACGAAATTTCAGCTCCTGGCATCAGTAAATCCACTGGTCTAAGTGCCAAATGATCAACGTCTGCTGAATTATTTTTCGTAATTGGTCGATTATTCAGAATCGCTTCCGTCTCAACAATTGCTGTGTTCAATTCGGAATCCGTCCATTTCTTCTTTCCATAGATTCTGTAAACTAAATTTTTAGTTAATCCAACCATTCTTTCATAAAATCCACCCTGCCATGGACTGAATGGGGTAATAAATACCTGTTCGATCCTCCATGTAGCTAGAAAAAGCTGGAATCTATGGTCATCCTCCCAATTCCGAAGTTCTTCATTTAACATCTCAACACCGAGTTTGAACGCTGGTGCATTATCGCACACTATTTGTCTGGGAGTTCCTCTTCTGGACAACAACCGTTTCATAGCTCCAAGAAATTCTCCTGTTGAATTGTCTAACACCACATCCAAATGAACCGCTCTTGTAATCATGCAGGTTGCAAGAAAAATCCATCGTTTGACCACTTTGATCCTTTCCGATCCATCTGGATTTTCTCCATTTTTAACCGACACTTCTACTGGTCCCCAATAATCGATTCCAATGTATTGGAAAGGTACAGCCTTGACAACTCTCGACTGCGGTAGCTGTGGAGCTTCCGGTGGTTTGAATGGCCATGCATTGAATCGTCTACAGCGAACACATTTTGCTACAATTTGTCTCGCAATAGTCCTCAACCTCGGGATCCAAAACCTCCTTCTTACATCCGAATACAATTGTTCTGCTCCAACATGCCTCCTCTCGTGCACATCTCGAACTATTAACTCCGCCAACTTGTGATCACCACTGATGAAGTATGGATTTATCGTTTCATCTCCTAGTTGAGATTTCTCCAGTCTCGTATTGACACGTAAACAATTGTCATTGTCTTTCACCACTTGCAAATTCTGAGGAATTTTCAGCAAGTTCTGACTTTCCATCTCTTTGATGTGTTCTGAAATAATAAATTTTTCAAAACGTTCAACTCTTTTCGAAATGTGTTCTTTTACCTTCAATCCCAAACTTTCTCGAGCCGGATTGATCGTAATCATTTCATTCCAAATCGCCACACTATCTTCCAATTTTTTCAGAATCCAAATCAGCCTCCATAGCGAATTTGTCCTTTCAAATGGAACAATGCTTTTGTATGTGCATTTTTCACAATCCTCCATATGATTCATTTCGATACCATGTATGCAAATTCCACTATCTTCCCAATCGTTCATATCAATTCCATCCAGATAATGAACCTCTAAACTTTTAGGTATTTCTTTGAAATTTAAATGGATGTGTGGCCAATCTTTGCTACGTTCCTTAAGAAATGTAGGCCCGAAATGCCAAAGTCTATTACCTTGTAACTCCTCCAAGGAACAACCTCGAGATCCAATGTCTGCAGGATTTTGTTTAGTGTCCACATAAAACAATTTTGGTTCAACTCCAACCTTCTCGTAGATTCGTCCCATGGATTCCACAATCTTCTTCTTTGTATTCCGAATTTGAGTTTTCAACAATTTTGTACCAGCTAACCAATACAGAGCTGTTTTGTTGTCACAAAACATAGTAGCCGAATTGATTGAAAACTGCGTCTCCTTTAACACAAACTCCATTAAATTTGACATTATTAGAACCCCAAGGAGTTCCAACTTGGCGATAGGCCAATCTCCTGATGACGGATTGATTCGACTTTTAGCCATTGCTAACTGAACTGCCACCGATTCATCTTCGTATGTTATCCTGTAATAAATACAAGCTGCATGATTATTATTGGAAGCATCGGAAAAACCGATTAAATCTACCTTCTTAACTGGTCGATCCTCCAAAATCCTACGATTGATCAAAACTTTGTCTTTGTGATCCAGATCCTTTTTCACTTCATTCCAGCGCTGTCCCATGTCCTCCGGGATTGCTTCATCCCATTCCAACTTTCTCAACCATACAGATTGAAGAAATATTTTCATTCTCACAACAATTGGAACAAATTGTCCTAATGGATCATAGACTGACGAAACAACTGACGCAATTTTACGCTTTGTCCAAATTTCTCCATCCACCGAAGGTATCTTCACTTCAAGAGTATCCTTGATACTGTTCCACATATACCCCAACAATTTTGTTTCATCCTTTACAACTTTGTCCGCCTCTGGAATATTGGCATTTACTTCTTTAACATTACTCATAAACTCACGAATATTCATTTTCATGTTGTTAAATATCTTCTTGACCTCCGTATAAACATCTAACAATTCTTCAGCTTCATTTCCACCAAAGACCAGATTGTCAACGTACAAGTTGTTCTTTATCATCTCATTCAATTTGTTCTGATTTCTAGCTAAAAAATAGAAGATTGAGATAGCAAGAAGAAATGGTGAACAATTCATACCGAAAGGAATTTTCGTAAATCGATATTCTTGAATATTCCCATCATCCTTGTCCAAATCAGCATTTCTCCACCACATGAAACGGTTAACATTTCGATCTTCCACTCGTAAACCTATCTGATGAAACGCTTTCTCTATGTCTCCAATCAATATGTTTCTATACTCACGAGTCCTCAACAAAATTCCTCCCAAATTCTTCAAAATTGACGGTCCCGTGTGAAGGCAATCATTCAATGATAATTCGCCTCTTTGATGTGAGCTGCAATCATACACTATTCTAACTTTAGTCGTATTAGAAGAATTTTTAATAACCGCCGAATGCGGAATATAATAAACTGGTGACTTACCATTTTCATTAATCAAATTCAACTCCTTTTTTGGAACCTCCTCAATAATTCCTTTTGTCAATTGTTCTTGAATAATTCCGTCATAATCTTTCAATAATTTTGGATCATCCCGTAACCGAGTCATCAATGAAAGAAGCCTCCTTTTCGCCAGGTTGTAATTATCACTCAAATAAGTTTCACGTCCATTATATGGCAGCGCAACTTGTACTGATCCATCAATTAATCGAACTTTCTCAGTGAATTCCTTGATAACTCCCGCGTACTTCTCTGAATCCTCTTCACTAATGTCCTCTGGCCCGATTCCAAGATAATCGATTTTCCACATACTTTCGATATTTGAATCCAACTTAGCCTCCGACTCGTCATCAAACTCTGCCGAATTGATCTCCAACACTTCAATATCGACTTCCATTTCTGCTGAGTTGCGTTCCATAACCGCTAGAACCTTCAACTCCAATTCCGGTACTCCACGTACTTTGCTCACGACCCATCCGAAAGGTGTAAACCATGTCAACCAACTTTCCAGAACCGACCTTCTGTAGTTGTTGCCCCAAGTTGTAAGAAAATGATCCATTCCGATGATCATATCAACATTTCTTGAATTTTTCCAATTTTCAACATTCAATCCGATTTTTGTAAGCTTTGAGAAATCTTCTTCACTCATTTCTTCCGCTCGCCATTTTGTTGAAATATTTGGGACAGTTCTTCCTGACCATCGTAAAAAATCGACGTTTTTGACTCCTGACACTTTTATCTCAAATAAAAGTTCTGAAGATTCCACAATCTTCTCGCTGTTTATTCCTTTCAGTCGCAATAAACTTTTCGGTGCCATTTGTGCGTTGATCCTCTTAGCACATTCTTCCGTGACCACCGTTCTTTGTGCTCCACTGTCTAGCAGCGCGCAACATTCTTCACTGTTCGTTGTCTGAAACCAACAATACATTAAACCGGCATTTTCATAAATATTAATCTCACCTAAATTCAAATCGATCTCTTCAATATCGCCGCCTCCACCAATGCGACTAATATCTTCAACGCCGTCACCACCGTCATTACGATGAAGACTTGAATTTGAATTAGAGATTGATTTATTGTGATTTTGGTTGTTCACGAAAAAACTGGATTTTCTCGTTTTCACCCATATTTGAAACGATTCGATTGGCAATTGCTTCGCTAAGCCGTTTCTGATCTTCTTCGATGAATCTTTCCCGTTCTCGATTGTCCATACACAATACGTTAACTTCCGGAACACTGCGTCCAATGTTAGGCTGACCATTGGAACCTCCACGAGAAGCTTCATGATTCATATGGGCTCCGTATTGGGCATTCGGACCTCCGTATTGAACGTTCCGACCTTGATATCCACCATTCTGACCTTGATATCCTCCATTCGGACCATTCGGACCATTCGGACCTTGATATCCACCATTAGGACCATTAGGACCTTGATGTCCACCATTCGGACCATTCGGACCTTGATATCCACCATTAGGACCGTTCGGACCTTGATATCCACCATTAGGACCGTTCGGATCTTGATGCCCACCATTCTGCTGGTACTGCCCAACTGGATTCATATTCGTGTTGTTGGAAAACCTGAAATTTCCATTATGACTGTATCCATCGTTATTGTTCCTACCAAAATATGGTTTCTGAGCAAAACGGCTTCCATAAAACCCTCCCAAGTTCTTATTTCTGCTGAACGGACTCGATTGGTATCCACCAGAACCTCTCGCAGTCTGTCTTCCATACTCGATACGTCTACCAGTTGACTTGTTGTACAACAATGGACAAAGAGTGACATGATGTCCAGATCCACATTTTTCACAGCATTTTGGGCAAATCGAACACATGTGTCCAGTCTCCAGACAACGATAACACAGTTTTTTCAGTTGAATAAGTCTTCGTTTTTCCTCCAACGGCAATTTGCAATTTCTCACGCGATGATTGCCATCTTCAAAATAACATTGAACATCATTGGGCTTCTTTGGTCCTCCATTTGAACGCTGTCCGTTCATGTTTGCAACCATAAGCTCCATCGACTCTCCTGAATACAGATTTTTATTCGTTGGAGAATGCTTGATAACTTTCTCACCTTCAAGTTCAACCTTGATCTTCCAACTAATATCTGGTACCATGTTAACAGCTTTAACGAACTCTTCCAGCATATCCATGTAATCCCATTCTTCGTTGGTTTCAGCCTTCTTTTCCAACACTTTCATTTTCAACATGTCCGGAAATTTCTCAATCAATTCGTCCGTCATAATTTGATTATCCAAATTTTTTGGCCGCCGCCCTCCAATTTGCAACGCATACTGTCGAATCTTGTCGCACATGTGAAGAACATCATCTTTTGAATTTCCTTCCCGCTGAAGATTTCTCAATTTTAGCAACATGCCATTCATCCAAGTTTCAGGGGTCGCAAAACGATCTTCCAACAATTCCAATGCCTTCAAGTAATGTTCTCCATCAATTGGCAAACCTTTAATAACATCTTCTGCTCGTTTTGTGACCAATGATCGTAGTGTCATCATCTTGCCTTGAGCTGTCAAGTCAGTTGCGCAATGAACACCTTCGAAGAACATGTTTCTGAAAGATTCATAATTCGAAATATCACCATCAAATTGTGGAATTACCAATTTAGGTCTTTTATACTGTTCGAACGCAATCCTCCCTTCACTAACACTGCTCGCTAACTTTTTTTGATACCAAGATTCTTTTTTGACAATCGCCTTTGGTTTCAAATTCAACTCCTCTACCATCTCCACCATCTGGGATCTGATAAGGTTCTTCATGTCCTGTTGATGTCCTCCATCCGTCACCACATCCATGCCCTTCTGACACTTTGTCGCTTCAAGGCGATCTGAAAAAACATCAATCAATTTCAAATCGTTATCAACACTTTTAATTTTATTCATCACATTTTCAGCTCTATATTTTTCAGAAGATCGAGAATGGGATCTCTGTTTCCTACTTTTCGAAATATCTCTCAATTTTCTAGTCACACATTGATCAACGATTTTTCCTAGCTCTGTTTCAGTCAATTGAAAAGTTTGCTCAACGTTTTTTGAACTAGATTTATTATAGAAATCATCATCATAATAATTTTCTCCGAAATTATCTGAGCTCTTATTATTTCCCAAAATTGGCGTCTCATAGCCGTTAATTGGAATACCCTGGGCTTTCAACTCATTATGGACTCTTTGCTGATTCCAATAATCATTTTGAACATGCTCATCATGTTTCCCAACATTCGGATTCGTGGCATTTCCACGAGCTCCGTCAATTCTTGACATCCTCAAGATGTTTTGTTCCTCATTAGGAATTCTTTCAACATTTTCTACGAAATCTCCAAGTAACTCACCTTTTTTAAATTGAGGAGTTCTTCCAATAGCTGTTGAAATCCCAACCTCCGATCCGTTCCGAGATGGTGCTCGGCTTTCATCAATCACGCCTCCATTATCATAATTAACGTCCGTCTCCGATGGCACATGGAAGTTGTCGATTTGTCTTGTTAATAACTCCAAATTCGCCTTCACTTTCCTCCACCAGACATCACGATGCTTCTCCTCATAGTGTTGCTTGAGCTTCTGGTTGTACGAACTCCTAAGTGCAATATCGAGTTTCATTTCTCTCCATTTTTCCTCCGCAACAACTTCGAAATTCGAAATTTTTTGCTCACTTTTTTGGAAAATATTCCTCCAACCTTCGAGCTCATCCAACGTCATCGGTATTTCCGCATTCTCCGCCTCCTGGATCCCCATTTCGAAGGCTTGACAGTTCTTCCTAGCCTTATCGATACCTTTGGTCGCCGATTGTTTCAATCCACCAATCGCATCTCCTCCGGCAGCGACTCTCAAATCATCCGAGGTAACCGAAAAATTTCCGTCCTCCACCTTGTCATAATTGAACTCCAAATCCGCCATGACAATCGCGGTTAGATCTTTGAGTGTTTTTTCTTCCAAGTTTCTGCCTGAAATAATAATATCATTACTAGTTTATGATAAATTATCAAGATAGTACAACACGCGACAGTTTAACACGTTAAAAGAAGAGAAAAAACGATAAAAATTGGCCGAAATTCATCGATTTTTTACGACCGCCCCTACAACCGCTTCTTGGCCGTGACGCGTATGCTGCGTGGGTGGTCCTTTACGTGGTGAGAACGTCTCACTAAACTACATGTCCCTTTAAGCGGTGTCAACACTTTCACGACAATTTGCACACACTCTCTCTTCAGACAAATCTTGACTCGTGTGTTTCAAATGCTGCGCAACATTTGAACAGAGATTAGTATTAAACGACTGGTATCTTATGAACACCTCAGATTTATACAAAACAATAATCCTTAAAAAAATCAAAACTATTTCCTTAAAGAAACGACCTGTTTCAAGAAATATAACTAACGGGAAATCGCCCTGTTTCACCGCAGTCCTAAGCCAAATCTCATGACCATAGTCAGTATTAGGTTCCGAAAAACTACCCCTAACATCGGGTACCTTAACATCCTATCTTTTTCTTTAATACAATAACCTTTTCCTTTAGTAAAATTAGTAAGTAAGCCGGCCGGCAATGCGTCCTACCTGGACTTTCCGAATGCTCATAGATCCCGCGCGCCTATGAACATCGTAGGAAGATAACAACTTCCTGCCTTTTTCAGGACTTTAGGAAGATAACAACTTCCTGCCTCTTGGGACTTTTTCCACGAATTCATAATAACAATATGAACCGTTCATAAGAATAAAAAAATAACTATAACTACTGATATTTTACAAAATTTTCCCATTAATTACACAAATTAAACTACAAACAATCTAGTATACTAGTAACTAGAAGAAACAGATTTCAACAGTTTTCAACGTCCATTCACTAATAAATCCAGGGAATACTCCGCTAGGTATCGTTAGTACCGCTCGCTAAAGTAGTAAAATTCAGGGTCTTAACCTCGCCCATGAATTTCCAAACTAAAAAATACCTTGTCTTTACTCAATCATCCACCTTTTAACCTGTTCCTCCACCTATATTATCACAACGCTGCTCTAACGTTCAAATGGAGACTCAATCTCTTTAACGCGTAATCCAAGTCTTCACTTAACAATGCTCCACCTCATTCATTACTATCAATGCTCATGTGATAGACTGACTCGAAATTTTGAAACTTCTAACACCCTTACTCACTTTTCACAACCTCATTTGTTTCCTAGTGTTCGATTCCTCATCGACTTCTTATGCTTCATGATTTTATTAAAATATATAACGGACCACGTCCATTTAGTTATTAAATCAACAAGAAACATCTTCCACATAAATCATTTATTTTTTATTAATAAACCTCTAACACATTTATTAAATTTCTTCTGGAGTTTTCCATCTCTTTTGTCTCCAAATCCAAAAGATCCGACATTTTTCTAGCCACATCCGGCCTCCTGTGTCATTCCACATTCCAAACACCAAGAAGTTGAGGAAAGCTCATAAATCTTCATCGATTTCCTTCTTTTCTCCCGACATTTAGCCATCAACTTCCAAATCCTTGGAATCTTTCAATCTTTCGCAGCTTCATGAGCTTCATGGGTTCACGCTGAAAGAAATTCATTCATTTTCATAATTAACTTTCAATTTTACCTCAATCCACATTTTTCTGCCTTGACTTGCATCATCAGCTTCTGGTTCACCGTCTCTTCTGTTGGACAAAGTCCCTTTATATAAGCAGCTAATCATTTTGTTGAAACTCAACATTCCGACAGATGTTTCGTTTCCCAACAATGGTGTGAACCTCCAACCACTGAAAATACAACTTGAAAAATAACTTTGAATTTATGAATTCACCTCAATAACTTCCAATCCAAGAAGTTGATAGATTCGTCATTCTCATTCGCTAATCAACCAATTTTCTGTTCTTCTACACGAAAATCCTTTTAAACTCGTCGATTAGTCAAAGGTCCTGATTTCCTATCTTTCTTTAGTTGGAATTCCTTCTTTCACACTGCCTCAATCCCATTGGATTCTTTAACTTCCAGCTGAGCCACAATTTTCGTCAATTTCTCATCAATTTTTTGTCGGCTGGCGACTTTCCGACAAGTAGATTGGCTTCCCCAACCGTTCTGCCACATCTGAAACACAAACTTCTCACGATATGACATAAAAAACGAAAAAAATGGACGAGTTGCACAAAATTTCCCATCTGTGACAGACTGACAATGCGACGGCCACTCAAACAATCTTTGATAGTCCAACTATAACCACTTATAAATATCTGAATCTTCGAAACTTTGCAGAATAATGCTATGTTTCTTACATCGCTGTCTTTAGCCACACGTAAACTGATCTATACTCAATAGATTTTATTAATGTATTTATTACAAAACAGCTTTACAAATTTAACAATTCTTCACTTGGCTACTGTCTTTATCCTTCTCATTGAGCGTTCCCCGATCCGTTGTCTCCTTTCTTTCCCAACATTTGACCTTCGTCTTCACTTGGTCGGACTGGGACAACATCTTGCCCGGTTTTTTTAGCCGCAGTAGATGCTCCTCCTCTTTGCGATGGTGCTAAATAAATCTCAGATTTTTAACTCTATATCCTATATCACGAACTACCTGAATTGGTTTCGTTTCTGTATGTCGCGAGAACAGCTTCAATTTCCCTTTTGATTTTGTCGAACGACACCACTTTTTTCCTTCCTGGTGATATCTCGACAATGTGAAGGGCTTCCACTGGTGTAGTTCTCTCTTCACATCCTCGTGCCTCATCCTGCCCCGCTCCTGAATATCATCGTTTATTATTCGATTTATAACGTATAAATCACTACTTACTTTCTGTCTCATGTTGGATAAATGCCACTGAAAGTCTCCAGTTTTCTTTCTTCTGTTCAAAGGTTCCTCCAATTTTCCAGGCCAACTCTCTCCTCAACTTTTCCATAATCAACTTTCGCTGATGTTCTTCTTGCTCGACCATTACCTGGTAACGTCTGCACGTTTCTTTTATGTGACCTGTCCCGTTGCACCACCAGCACCTCTTCCCACTCATGAAGTTGACGAATTGGATATATTCTTGTTCAAGTCGCGTGAACTCGGAGTACAACTTGTGAATGTGATCCACCAGATGATGTCGTTCCTTCAGGTGATTGGATTTCAAAGCTGAAACCTCCCTGATTCTGCTTTTCAAACTCTGGTCCATGCGGAACTCATCAACACTCCAAGCTGCCTTGCATTCAGCAAATTCGGTCGCCATGGTGATGTACTCTTGCCGTTTTTGCACGAAAGCGTTGAGGTGTTCGGACGCTTGCATCTTGTATTTTGTTAGCTCGTCCCGGATTATTGCCACCTTTTCAGTAGTAGTTGACGCCCTCTCCACTGTCTCTTTGCACGCTTCCAAATCCTTTCTTAATTCATCCTCCCGCTTCTTGTGATGAGTAATCACGATTCTTGCGATTTCTGCCTCCTTCTCTTTCTTTCTAAACTTCTCCTCCAAGCCTTGGTTGGTGTGGGTCAAAACGTCAATCTTTTTCAACAGCATTTCATATTGGTGTGTGGACAGATCACCGATCCTCGCCGTCTCCTAAAGCAAGGAAATATTGACACGACATTTACTTATTAACTGATACCTCCGGTTTCGATTTTGCATCGAATACATAGCCCGGACATCCAGCCGAAACTAATTCCGTAATCTTCGATTGATGTTTCATCTTGAGCTCTGGATCTGATTTTCCTTCCTTTCCATGTCTTCTTTTCCCCATTAGTATTGGTGAGTATCGTTGGTGTTTTAGCTTCCCTGAAATAATAATATTCATATGTTGTTCTCCTTGAACAAATGGATAAGCAACGAACGATAAAATATCACGGGAATAACGTATAAGGACAAGCAACACGGAGTAATAGACGAATGTAATTAGTTTTCAACATTTAAATTACTAAATCCGCCGTAATCTACTCGTATCAATGTATCAAACGAAGAAATGAGCCTAGAATTTCGAAATTCCCCCTCACACGTTCCATTTCGTTGTGGGATATCTCAATGCGACAAGTCTGTGTCCCTTTAATCCATGGCGGGAATTTCCGCCGTATATTACCTCAAGAACTGAGCATACTCGGTCACAAAAAACGACAGACACTTGTAAATGGCATATCGCCTCGTGTATCCCAACAAACAAACAAATGTTTCCGAAAACAAAAAAAAAAACGAAAATTTCATAATTCTAAATTCTCGTAAATCCTCCACACGGCTCCTCGCTTCGGGACCTCTATGTGCCTTTAACCGTTTTCGGCGCGAATTCAAATTTTTAAATTTTTATTTGTGCGTTTTTCTCACAATTTCGCCACAAATACACAAGAAATCGTCTGATTTTCAAAAAAAAACAACGAAATACTATCACCAGTATCCTCTGGATCGCCATACATAAGGCATCCCGCTATATCTCAACAATATATGTGACTAATCACTTAATTTCACATTTTTCTCAATTTTTGTGGAATTTCTTATAAAATTCGCACTTATTAGAGGAGTTACTTAAAACTCGCACCTTTTCACAACGTTATTTGCCTTAGACATATTCTCAAGGTCTTTAGTTCTACACCGTGTAGATCTTTTACGTATGATCAAATCATAAATTACAACAAATACGAATTTATACCTTTTTTCTGGATTTCGACCAATTCCAGAGGTTTTCCAACCAAAATCCGCCTTCCTTCTCTTTTCAGGTCCTCCACATCACTTATGCTTGTCCCTTATCCAAATATCAACAAATTTTCCACGATGCGGTCCCACTTTCACGAATTTATCGTTTTCCTGACTCGATCCTGCTAACCAAATCCACACGTTATCGACCCACCTTGAGTTTGTCGATGCACCAATTTGTGGTGGCAGTGGCCTTGTGGCGGACTCTGAAAGGGAGAAGCAAGAGAACACGTCTTGGGATTAATACATAAGGTTTATTGAGTCTACTAACATCATCATAATATAAGGAAAACATCATAAAGGATATAAAGCGGTTGGCGTTATAAGCGCCGCAAATAAGGTAACACAACACGAAGAGTAAAGAGAAGTATTTACAAGTGTAAGCAGTCTAATCTTCGGCTGTGTGCCTTGACCGCGCGTCTTCACGTCGTTCACGTTTTCACGCGAACGTTGACCTTTCATCCTTTTTGTGCATCGGTGACGACAATGTAGTCTTAAATACGTCTAAATTGATTTGAACCGAAAGAAGTCATACAAATTCAACATGCTTCGTGACATGTTACATGTTTGGCGACATAGTAACCAAACAGGTTGCACGCTGAACATGTAACCAAACATGTTTCAACTTTTTGGCATGCCCATTTATGTAACGAAACATGTTAATTCTTATATCCGAGTATTTCGGTAAATTTTTCAGTCGGAACAAAATCGGATATCCGATTTTCCGAAAAAAGTTATTTTCCGATTTGCCGAAACGTTTTTTTCAGACCGAGCTTCGTTTAGTAAGAAGAAAGATTACTTTTAAATTTAATAATAATAATAAACTGAATTGCTTTTACAAACCTCCATTCACGGCTGATCCATCATTCACGACTAATGTCCCGATCACATTATCAGCAAGATTTGAGTTTGAGATCTCTCCCGAGACATTATCCAGAATTTTTCGTGAACCGGTCGTTGTTGCATTCGTATGTTTCGACGATCTAGTTTGTGCGCAAATCTTAAAAGCATCTTATGTATGTATATACAGCTCAAAATTGTAAACTAACATCTCCTCCAACGAAATCAAAAGAGTTTTGGCTGCGAAAAGCTAAATCGATTGGAGCGGCTGTTGGAATAGGAGGTGCTTCAAAAGACGATGCTCGATGTTCAGACGCAGCAGCAGCAGCAGCAGCAGTAGAAGGAGGCGCATCTTCGTATTCTGGGTCTGCAATTGCATTTATTGTTTTATGTGTGGATTTCTTTCATTTCGGTGACCCCGAAAAACTTTCTGATTTCAAAACAATATTAATGGTTTCTAGGATAGTGTCTAATTTGCAAAATATGGAACTGTATCTATGTTATCTAGAACCATTGAATGTTAAATGAAAATCTTTTTTGATTATTTAAAACAAATTGTAATTCAAAACTCACTTTGAAATCTTGGGTGTTCAATAAATTTGCTACCTAATAGCTTCTTTCTACTCCGACCCATTTTCTTTTTTTAGTTGAGGTTGTAAAACATGCGAAATAGACGAAGAGATCTGAAAAAAATAGAATAATATTTATGCGAAGGCAATAATTGTAAATAATACGCGTAGGCAAATAAAGTTATAAAAATCTGCATTTAAAAAAAAAATATATAATGCTAAACAATTAAAACATTATGACGAATTAGCTTAAAATATCGAAAATAGTTGCTTTTTTTAGTTACGAAAACATTAAAACTGAAAATATCTTTTAAACAGATATTTCTGTGATGTCATTGCTTAGCTCGAAATATTTTGTCATTGGAAAAGAGCAAATTGTTCAAAAACACAATCGGAAACACTAATTTTCAAGAAAAAAAAATGAAAAATTCAAGAAACAATAAAAAAAAAACAATAAAAAAGGCGTTCTCCGTGAGAAGTACACATGACACTGAACAAGAGGGATTGTGTAAATGCGGAGTGTCGTACCAGCACATTAATAAAGTATTATTACTTTACAAGGAATTTTATTACTTCCGGCAAGTTGGAATTACTTCAAATTTCGCACACTGTTTCCGAAAGTGCCTTTTATAAAATCCTCAAATTGCTGTTCCCCATTGAACTGTTTGAACAGGTGTTTTTAGCTTCTAAACTTCCGGAACGGTATAAAAGTGAACATAGTGTTCGGGCTTGGTGTGTTCCGGTGCGTGGAGAAAAAACCATTATTTATCATAATGTTCCAATAGTTACAAAATAATACAGGGCGGCAACTAAGTATTCGTCGCAAAGTGTTGTTGCGTATTATTTCTACTGAGATAAGGATAAAAAACACCGGAACAATATTCTAATAATGGCATAACATACATTTTAAAAAGATGAAAGTATACTATAGGATTAGTAAAGTTGAAAGTTTTTATAATTTGTTTTCCTCTAAGATGGGCCAAATTTACCTTATAGCTAATATGTTTGCCAAAATGTGAGATTGGAATCTATAAAGAACTCCGAGATCACGAATATATTCAACTGATTTTGCAAGATATATTACATGAGCATTTTTTGGCCAAAAGCGAATCACATTTGATTTTTAAGGAGCATGTGAGAGACCCCATTTACTATACCATTTGCAAATTCTATCAATTACGTTTTGAATTTCTGATGGATTTGAGCCGAAAATCTTTAGATCGTCGACAAAAGCTAGAATTTTTGTACTTTCTGTGCCAAAATCAAAAACATCATTTAAAAAAATTATGAATAGAATATTACCTGAGTTCCCTGAAGAACAGCAGATGGAATGTTGGCTTTTTCCGAGGAATAGCTATCACCAATTTTAACTAAAAATTCACGGGTTTTGAGAAAATGTTCGTATCAACGACAAATTTTAGAGTTAATACCGAAGAAGTTACTTATTTATGAATAAGTAAGTTATGATGTACATGGTCAAATGCTTTTCGAAAATGAAAGTAGACAACATCCGTGAAAAGTTTTTTCGACGAATTTTGTTTGATGATACTGACCATTTCAATTAAATAATTTTTACAGCTACCCTTATTTATACAGGGTGGCTACTAAGTATTCGTCGCTACGTTTTGTTATGTATTTTGATAAACAAGTAATAATTCCTTAAATTTTTTTGATACGTCGATGAAAGAAGATTTATAGGGCAGTTTTCTTTAGTAAATATGAAGTATGGAACTATAGACTTCAATGTAGGGCACATAATGTTCAAAAGTTGATTCACTTTTTCGCCGTGTGAGTTATCCGAATATATTTGCCCATAACTTTTCATGAATTGAATATCAAGAACCATGCAATACGAAAAAATTAACTAAAACGATTTTCTTTAAAACTGGTTGACGACTTTGTCTAACGTGCTGAAAATAGCTCACAGTGATGACCGGAAGTCAACGTTCTTGTAGCTAACATTTCGCAGTTTTCTAGCAATTTATCAAAATCCGCTTATTGTTCGGCTATTTCAAGCTACACAGCGTTGGTTTTCAATGGTAATAATGAAAAAAGGTTCAAATTTAAAATGCAACACTGATATTTGTGATTATTTTCAAGTATTCAAAAAAGCTAGGACGTTTGAAAGAAAAAATCATTATTTCACTGAAAAATCGTGTTCTTTTTTCATTTTGCTCCCGTAGTTTTACATAACGAATAAACATAGTTTTTTGTTTTGAAAATTGTATAGTGACTTTTTTCTGATATCTAAGACACGTTTCAATATGATATGTGAACAGGGACGTATTTTATCGTACATCAAACTTCATCAAATTGGAAACCGCCGAACAAGCGGCGAGCAAGTACGACACCCAAGAATTTTCGTGAATTTCCCACTCAATTTTCATTTAACCGGCTTGAAAGTTTCATATCATAAAAATAGTTTATTTTTTCATAAGATTACAAATTTTCAAACGTTTTCCAAGTTCCGAACGTTTTTTATGAAGGTTAGAATCAGTTAGAACCAGTTTGATCTGTCAGTCTCGATCAGTCTTCATAATAATAAAAATATAGCGATCATGAGCAAAACTTTGTCAATCGCATTTTTATACCGCAGGAACATACTTCACATTCTAAAGTTGAAATACATTTTTTTGAGGCGCCAGATCGATAATTATGAACTGTCAAACATGAACGAAAATCCCAACATTCCTTATTTTAGGCTTAGAAAACCGAGGTAGATTCACGAAAATGTTCGTAACTATAAAATGGCTCGATTTTCATTGGTGTAACCTTCAGCACAGTTAAAAAACACTTTTTCTACTGGAATCATCAACAGTTATTCGGTTTTCTAAGAACCATAATTTTTTTAGCAACTCGATAAAGTAGCGACGAATACTTAGTAGCCACCCTGTAAAGCCAAACAGAGTTCCAGAAAATCTTTTATAAAATTTGTTTTTAATGAAATTGGTTATAATTTACCACTAATCTGTCATAAAGCATTTCTAGTAATATTCTTGAAAACGCTGGATGGATATTTAGCTATTTTTTCATATTTTTAAATAATATGTCTAGCTAGAACGCATGGTAATTTCAGTCGTTTTCGACCCGATTTTCGATTTCTCGGACGCGTTGCAGTAATTTCAGTCGTTTTCGACCCGATTTCGGGCCGAAATTCAGTTGCCACAAACAAATCGGGCCAAAATCGTGCCGATTTCCGGTCCATCCGAATTCGGCTCGTTTTTCGCTCGATTCAGCCTGAATCGGACGAAAATCGGGCGAATATGACAGAGCGACCCGATTCGTGCGAGAATCGAGTGGGATTAAATTTGCCTGTGCGAACCTGCGACGACCTTACCTCCTGCTTGCTTGACGCGACGTTGAACCACTTGACTATACCTGAACATGTGGGGAAGGGGGGAAGGTCCGCTTATATGTTCGCCAGCGCCAGATACATTAAGGAGTAGATTGAGGAACATTTAGATAACTATAACAATTGTTCTAGAGACACAATTCGGCTGAAAATTAATAAAAAAATATATTTAAGTATGCTTTTTTATTTATTTATTTATTCTGATCGCATTAAACATTTTATATTTTTTTTTCATGCGTTTGGAAATTGGTGTGAGATTGAGGACGTTTAATCTTTCTTTATAAGAATGAAAATGAATATTGCAGCGGGTGCAAATGAGGCGAGAATATCTTTGAAGTGGTTTTTCAAGAAGAAGTTGATTTTTAACACTTAGATATGGATAAAAAACACCAAAACAATATTCTAATAATGGCATAACATACATTTTAAACAGATGAAAGTATACTATAGGATTAGTAAAGTCGAAGGTTTTTATAATTTGTTTTCCTCTAACCTGTAAGATGGGCCAAATTTACAATATAGCTAATATATTTGCCAAATTTGAGATTGGAATCGATAAAAACTCCGAGATAACGAATATACTCAACTGATTTTATAGGAACTGAGTTTTCAAGATATATTAGATGAGGATTTTTTGGCCAAAAGTGAATTACATTTGATTTTAAAGGAGCAAGTGAGAGACCCCTTTACTAGACCATTTGAAAATTTTATCAATTATGTTTAGAATGTCTGATGGATTTGAGCCGACAATCTTTAGATCGTCGACAAAAGCTAGAATTTTTGTACTTTCTGTGGCAAAATCAAAAACATCATTTAAAAAAATTATGAATAGAATAGGGCCTGAGTTTCCTGAAGAACAGAACAGCAGATGGAATGTTGGCTTTTTCCGATTGTTATAGAATATAGCCGTACCATATAGCAATCATTTCGTCTAGAAACGCTCTTTCATGTGATAAACAAAGTAGGAAAAAATATTAATTTTCTGAGAAATTATTAAGCAACGAAGACAACATAAATTCCTGATCCGGTAACCTACAGGGTGTTCAATAAATACTGCAGCATGCTTCAGACATAGATATTTACAAAACTACGAGACGAAACTCTCTCAAACTCGGAATAAATTTAGTAAAAAAATATTTTTACACAATTCATTAAGAAGTTTCCTACTCCTTGCATTTGTATTTGAACCGGAGCTTAGTATTGTGACGGAGTTCAAGCCGTCTTTGCTCGCTGGTTTCAGTTTACATTTTTCAGCATTTCTGAGCATCCAGTATTCATAAGAAACTGAAAATTGGTGGAATGAAAGTTCGAGTTTAACTCAAACATATAATAAACTTAAAAGTTTGAAAAACGTACAGTAATTTTTTTACAGGCAGAGTTTGGGGGACCTACTTTTTATTTTTTCAGTTTTGGATCCAACAAAAATTGAACAATTTTGCATAAAATGCGCTAATCTGAATCCAGAACTCTAATATTTCAGTATGAAATGTAGTTAAGTGTCAACGACAAAATAAATAAAATGATTCTTGATAATTCCCTATTTTGACTGTTTTTCCAACAAAAAAGTGCAAATTTTACAGTTTTTCATACGATATCCAAAAACAGATAGTAGCGGATGATCAAAATTAGCTAAAATTTATTACTACACGTTTATTAGCTCCAAAAGGTTTTTAAAATGTAAATATAAAGTTGCTGAATAGTTTTTGGATCAGAACTAAAAAATATGAAGCTGCCAATATGAACGAACACTAAACTCGCGAGCAGGCGAACATCAAATTGGGTCCGGTTTTTCCTTCACCATTTCTCTAAAAAACGTCCTAATCACATGAAACTTTGAAATCAATGAGAAATAATATCAGGGAATTGAAATCAATGGAATTCTCGTAAGAAAATTAATTTTTCGTCGTACCACAATGGGACATTCTTCCTGCAGTATTTATTGAACACCCTGTAATGTTAGCGAAGCAAGGTATTTCATGAAAATGAAAAGATTATAAAAATACACAATTTTGTCTTACTTTTTTATTTCGAATTTTCCATAATCCTTCTGTTTGAAAAGGGCGAATTCTGAACGATACCGACGATCAACAATGCTTACTGTAGAAATAAACAAAACGATCAAGCTTTCTACCGAGCGCACTCATGTAGAACGAGTGGCAGTATTTCAGTCGTTTTCGACCCGTTTTTCGATTTCTCGGACGCGTTGTGGTAATTTCAGTCGTTTTCGACCCGATTTCGGGCCGAAATTCAGTTGCCACAAGCAAGTCGGGTCAAAATCGTGCCGATTTCCGGTCCACTCGGTTTTCACTCGATTCAGCCTGAATCGGACGAAAATCGGGCGAATATGACAGAGCGACCCGATTCGTGCGGGAATCGAGTGGGATTAAATTTGCCTGTGACGGTCCTGTGCTCAATCCCCATAGGTGTCCAACTTTTTTGCCTTTTTTGTTTTACTTATTACTTTGGTTTTTACAATCACACATAGCCAAGAAGTGGAAAATAAGACACATCACACGAGTTTTGAAGTTTTGTTTTTTATTAAATGACTACTTTTGGTCTCCGAAAAGACTTGAAGCCATTAACCAATCTAGATCTCCTGGAGCTTGTAAAAGTACTTGAAATCAAGAATTTCCGAGGTATATTCATGCGAGACACTTTACCACCACAAGGAATTAAAGAAAAAGAAGTAGGAATTATAAATTTAGATTCTTCTGAAGGTAAAGGTACTCATTGGGTCTGTTATTCCAAGAACAATAAAAATATTTATTACTTTGACTCCTTCGGATTAGATCCACCACTAGAACTTCAAGAGTATCTCAAGAGTAGAAATAAGAAAGATAAAATAGAGCTTTCAACATTCCAAATTCAAGTATTTGGAACACATCATTGTGGTTATTATTGTCTTTTATTTCTCAAGTTATTAGAATCTTATTACTTCAGAACCAGTATTCTCAAGATTCTAAGAATCAAAGAACCTTTGATTTAATATGACAATTACCAAAAGCCATAGTTGAATGACTATCTTTGAGGATGTAACGTTTATGATCACCAGATTCATTATTCAGAACAACTTTATTTTGGCATTGTGTGAATATTTGATGTTTAAAGGCAGCTTGTCAGTTAACAAGATCCAAATTCAAGGCAAAAAATCAAAATTCGAATGGGATCCCAGGTGGTCCAAAGAACAATACCGATATGTAGCCACATTCAAATAATTGTGTTTCGCGCCAATTCCGACCGCGTTGCACGGACACCGACCGCGTCGCACGGACACGCGGGAATTCAAATTTTTATTTTTTCACCTTTGAACAGCTGCTATGAAGCGTGTATTTATCGGTGTGATTTCGCATAAATTGCATTGTACTAATTAGAGAACGCTCTAATTTTTGAAACTAAGACCAGGTAGGGTCAAATTAACTGAACAGCTGTCTTTAACACTCCTGATACAATACTTCGTCTTTCTGACAATAGTTTTATCAAACAAACAACTTTTAAAATCATCTACTGTAAGTTTATTCTTGACAACATTCTTTTTGATACCTTTGCTTTTTTTAGATTCATCACCAGGTTTTTGTGTTCTTGGAAGTTTGGGATTCCTCATTTCTTCTTGATGCTTTCTATTGTAGTATTCAATGAAGTTTTCACGTGTTTCCTGAGCAATCTTATAACCATATTGTTTTGGCTTCAAGGCTACAAGTTCTTCCATTATCAAGCCATTCAGTTCATCTTTGAACTTTCCAACAACTTTTTTATTTTCTTCGTTATACAATGGATGACAAGGTGGATAATCACTGAAATCGAAATATTCTTTTAGCGAAGCATCTTCTAATAGGTCTTCATATAAGTCACAAGTAATAATTTCATAAATAAGAGAATCAGTATCCTGATAGCATAATTTAATGTTATCTCCATATTTTTTCTGCATAACATTGTAATGAAAATCATACATTAACCATTTACTCAACTCTAAGATAGCAAATCCAACATAAATGGGTTTATCCAGAACAATGTTAGTTTTCTCCATTTCTACAGCTACCAGGTGTTTGTTATACATTATTCTTCTTTTAAAGTTAGGTTTACTTGCTAATTTTTTGATTTTATCTTCATCAGTAACTAAACGGACATCAACTCTTTCTCTAACATTTTCCATAGTTTTTCCAAATACACTATTATTCATTAATTTGAAAAAAATCTTTCTCAAAATCATTTTTAGCATTTTTCCTAAGATTTGTGTTCATTTCAATATATGAGGCTAACCAATTGTTTTCCTTCAAAGTAATGATCCTATGAATTTTCTTCAGTTTAAGTCCTAATTGAAGACACTGTAAGAGATTTTCATAGTGGATCACATACTTCTCTTTATCAAATAAGGTATTGCACAACTTTTTAATACCTTGATTATCAATTTTTACATTCTCTGGACACAAAGGAAAATCATTATGCCTTGAGTGTATTTCTTTGGGATATTCTAAATCTACTTCAAATATGCAACCTCTATCTAACTTCTTCAAATAATTAATATAATCCTTTAGATCCGATTTGACTTCAGCTTCACCATTGAGAATACTTATTAAAGATTGAGTTTCAAATTTGAAGTCTCCAGTAGGTAACATTTGACACATTGCCCATCCATACAAATTGTTAGCATCTAAATACAAAAGGAAATTTGTTAATTGTTTTTCATTGAAGTTTTTAGTGTATTTGTTATTAACTTTAGAATATCTTTGAACTGCATTAACCATTCCACCTCTAATTCCTTTTTCAATCATGAGATACATCTCAACATCATGAAGTATGTCTAATTCTACTTTAGTTTTCTTAAGCATAGCATTGTCGCAGAGGCAACAAAGATGAAACAGGAACGTGACATTCATCCTGGGACGCCAACACGAATAATACGAATGAAGAATATCGGAGGTCAAAGATGGAGGGGTTTACTCATTCTCGTTTCCCCTTGGAATCCTTTCCACCCGAAGAACTGGACAATGTACTGACTATCTTTTGGCTAATAAATCTGTTGTTTGTTACTCGGTGTTCTGTGTTCGGTTATTATGAGGGGCCTTTTGATCCTGGAAAGGTCGCCTCTGTTTCAAGCATCCCAAGCTAATCCTGGAGAAGTAAAGTACCAACAAGGATCAAGTTGATAAACCCTTAGACTCAAAGTTCTGAAGTTTTCAAAGACATCTGCTAATAGTAGGACATCATTGATCATATAAATTCTAGTCTAATCTTCCAAACTAGTACACTTCATTTTTTTCCAAACTTTCACTGCATACCGATAACCCTTTCTTTTACATTTTTTTATTATTGAGCTTGTCATAAAATTTGTCTCTATTTGGGAGTTTTGTTTTATCAAATCTTTTGAATGAATCCATGTATTCATATGGATAAACACCTTTCTTTCTCATCAATTGGAATTGATGGGGGCTATAATAATTTTTACAAAGGCGAAGGTTTTCATCACTCAAATTTTCAGCTAATTTATCTAATGAAGAAGGCATGAAAGAGAAAGAATCTAGAAACCTACATTCAATTCTATCATATACATTCTCTGTTTGTGAAGGTAACTTGTAGCTGAAACTGATAAACTTCTCAGTATTACTGGAAATGTTTTCTATTTCGATTTCATGCTCATTCAAATACTTAGTACTTTCAAGACAGCCAACAATGAGATGAGAATCATAACCTTTAAGGTTGTGGAAGAATACTGGAATGAAATTATTCTTTCTTTTCAGTATATTGCAAGATCCACAAAGAGGTCCACGATATTCTCCAGTCCAATGATCATGATCTCTAACTTTAGTAGTTTTTATATCTTCTGGGTTATATTGTACTTGACAATGAGGACACTCTTGATTTTTATTGAATTCATTCCATTCATCTTGAGTCAACTTCTTCATTCTCACAGAAGGAAGACTCATGATTTCTTGAGAAATTTTGATAATATATTTATTGAATTCAAAAGCTGCATTATATCCTATATATGACTTCATAGTATGTATTTTTTTGGTGAAAGAATCCACAACAACAACACAAAATCCTGATGCTACGTGTTCTCCAACATCCATAGTCCATGATTCATTAGGTTTATAGTGAGCAGTAGAGAACTTCCGAATAATACTCTCAAAGTCAGCATAAATAATATATCTATGTTTCTGGGTTTTACTAATGTTTTTGAATTTGATGGATTCTTTCTTGGATAAAAGGTGTTCTATTGGTTTGTTTTTACCACAATCCTCTAAATGTCTATGATAGCTTGATCTACTTTTATTATTCATATTTACATTATAATAACAATGACATCTAACACAGAATGTTTTCTGATGCTCACCTCGTTTATTGAGTAACTTATCCAAGTTTTTTATGAGAGAATAATGGGAGTTTCCTTGATTGTCTTCATGATATAATAGATTTACTACTCTACTATTATCAGTAGTGATTCTTCTTGAAGGTCTAAGTCTATTGATTTTCTTACAATTTTTATTGAATTTTTCAGTACATTCGAAAACATTGACTACAAGGTCATTCATTTTTTCGAACTTATCTATGTCTTTAATTTTCATTGGAAAAGTTAGATCTCCAAAGTTTAGTTCATTCACATAATCACTATACTTAGTAACTCTTTCTGCATTCTGATGAGCAGGATGCAAATGAGCCAACACAGACCACATAAAACACTTATTGTCATTATTCTTGATATTTATCACTGCTTTCTTATTTTTAATCCAATCAGGTAGTTCTATGTAGGCAGAGCGACTAGGTGAATTACAAATAGTTTGATCCATTTGGAGATAATTTATCCCTAATATTGTCCAACCTGATCCTCGTGCTTGTAAGTTCTCCATATTCATTTGTAATTCTTGACATGCATGTTGATACCACTTTTCTCGATCTTCACCAATACACAGTTCTTTAGTTTCAGATCTTACAGCAAAGTTTTCTTCAATGGAGTCCTTTGATTGTTTGAATTCTAGTTTCAAATATATTTTAACTGAAGTTTCACTTCTAATATCATTGATCACAAAATTTTTGTTCTTTTCGAAGAAAGAATTCATCATTTTTGTGATGATTTTCATATAATAGTCGATTCCTCTTTTCCCAAATAGGTCAAAGTATTTTTCAAAATTGATTTCTTTACCTTTGTTTCTATAAGTTGTTGTTCTTACAATTCCTTTTATAGTTTCTTTGTAATCACTAAAAATAAGATCATCATAAGGGAATACTTCTTTGATATCAATCGGAACATCTCTAACTTCGGCTTGGTTTATTTGTAAATGTTCTCTAATAAATGCCAGAAGTTCTGAAGTACTCATAGATCTTAATTGTTGAGATTTAAGGATTCTTTTACTTTTTACACCTCCGGACATTATATCAAGAAGTTTAATGACTTCTTTACGAAGATCATCTCTTGACATTTTTTCGAAATGATCCATTTTTCTCAGAAGTAATTAATTTTTCAAAATCTTAGAAGGATCCAACACTTCCTTTTATATAGAAAAATTTTTTTAAAGAAAAATCAAAATTCCAGATTTATGAATTTCAAATTAAAAACTCAAATCTTTAAACTTCATAATGAAGTCAATCATTTCTTGTTTTCTCATAGTTTGGATTTCTTTGGATTTAAGAATGTATTTTCTCAATTCACTTCCAATCATTGCAACTTTTCTACGAACTTCATCTCTTTTCATTTTCTTTAGATCTTCTTCGAATCCTTCACTACCTCCGTGTCTTGCAGATCCTCCTAAAGGGTCTCCTTCGGATTCACCTGTTGAATTTAAAGAAAGATTTTGGAACTTTACTTCTTGAGTAATTTCTTCCATTTATAAATACACTAAATTTTTATAAATAAATTACTTTTTCAAAAATGCCTTCCACAATCGTAGAATCGAAGACCTTTGGAAATCCTAGATCCTCCGGATTGATAGAAATCTATGATCCCAAGAAAAGGAATGAAATTGTTCAATCATTCTTGAAGAATAGAAAAGAACATCGCCTAAAAAATTTAGAAGAGCGCAGCAATTTAGAAAACGTAGAAGATCACCTTATAGAAGTATTCAAACCCATAATAGAATCAAATAAGAAATTACAGGAAGAAATTATTGATGAAAAGAATAAGATAGTTCAAACTCTCAACAGCTTTAAAGGATCTCCTTCGGATTCACTTGTGAAATTTAAAGGACAATCACAAATTCTACCTCCTCATGCGTCAGCAAAGCTTCCTTGCGAAGCGCAAACACCTAAACAAATCCAATGCACACCATGTAAAACTTCGGAAATCAAAGTTAGTAATTTGATTGCTACTTATCTCCAAGATCCTAGAGATAGAAGCAATGCTGGATACTCGATAAGGTATAATAATGATACTAAAGACTATTCAATTGGAAATAAGGAAGTCATGTTCGATGATAATACAATGGAAATTGATAATGTAAAATATAATGCAACTCCTGGCCTTATGGAATTATTAACCAAAAAATCTCCAGATCTCAATAAAATTAAGAATGATGATACTCAAAATTATCGAGAAATCTTACTTTGCTCAGATGCACTGTATCAAAAATTTGATAAAAGTAGTAAAAGATAAAATGCTGATGCTAGTGATAAATGGAAATTCATTAAAGAGAATTATTTTGTAACTAAAAGTCCAGCTACTGTAAGTAGTGTGGCAAAAACAGTACAAAAAACTTCTCAGGTTTCAGGAAGTTCGATTAATCAAACAATCATTTTACCTTCTGATATTAATGCTCTATTGGATTCATTAAGATTATCAGTAGGTTCATATCAAGCTGGGAATAATCGTGAATATAATAAAATTCATTCTATTCTCGATGAATTGATTCGCCAGAAAAAGATAAAAAAGAAAGATCTACCTGGTATTTACCTCAACATAGGTTTTTAACTTTTTAGCTTTGAGGAAGCTTACACTGCTGACGCTGAATAATGTTATTCTCTTTATTTATACCTTTCTTTACATATGCTCTTGAAACATTTGGAAATTCTTCAGAAACACCCACTCTTTTAAACTTATCACTAAGAAGTGTATCATCTATATCTAGATCATTGAGAAAATCTAAACATTCTCGATTTGTCAATGTCTTCTTATTCTTTATAGTAAGAGAAAGATCAATTGAAGGTACTTCTACTATTTGTTCCTTTTGTTTCTCATTATACTTCTTCAAGACTTCATTGTGTTCATATCTTTCTTTTTGAAATGCTTTTTGTTGTTCCTTGATCATCATAGATTTCTTTTTATTGGAAATTCCTAGACAATTTAATCTTTATCTTTATTCAGCAATTTACAAAAATATAACAAAAAAAAAAAAAGTAAAGAAATATACAAAAAACGTTGGAAAATTAAAATGCAATGAATAAGACTTAATGGATGCTACCCGCAAGAGTAGCAAAGACAGCTAGGGAGAGTGACGGTTAATTTTAGAAGTGACTAGAAGAAGGTTAAACTCTTGAAAGGATAAAAATGAATTGATATTGTTAGTAAGTTTGTTCCATAAAGGAACATAACAGTCGAAAAATGAGTTGCAGTGTGCACCAATGAGCTTTAGCATCATTGGTCTGCGTTTGTTAGAGGTGAAAACGACAAAGGAGTTAATATCAGGAAATAGAACCATTCCTGTAAGACATTGATACATAAATTTTAAGGCGGCATGAGTTCTACGAAGTAATAGGGAGTTTAAAGATAATTTACATAATCTATCAGCATAAGAAGTATATGAGATATTGCAACGTTGGCAAACTCGCCTAGAAAAAATTCTAAGAGGGGTTTCAAGAGCGGCAGAAAGGGTGGAGCTAAGGAAGGGGTCAAAAACTTCGGTACAATATTCGAGCAAGGGTAAAACGTAGGATTTGAAGAGATTAACATAAAAACTGATATTGGTAGACTTAAAACAAAATAATAACTGATTAGTTTTGAGAGTTGCTTGAGCTGCTATTTTACGTATGTGAGCATCAAATGAGAGATTGGAGTCTATTAAGATACCAAGATCCCGTACAATATAAGTTTGAGCGATTGGAACATTGTTAATATGATATGCAAAATTGCTGGAAGAGGATTTACAAAAACGAATGAAGTTTGTTTTATGAGGGGCGATAGGAAGACGATTAGTAATAGACCAAGAATATAATAAATTGAGAGATTTTTGTAAGGCCTTACAATCGGAACTAAACACTTTAATATCGTCCGCAAAGTTTCGGCGCTTGAAAAGATGAACGCAGAATTAACATCTTCCAAAAGTTTTTTGGTGAAAATAATAAAAACATTTTTAATTTTTTTGGAAAATTTATGAAATAATCGACAAAGAAATTTTTTTTTCGATTTTTACCAAAAAACTTACTTTTTTAAACACATAAACTATTTTTAAGGGTCTAGATTAAAGCTTAAACAATCCTTTCTGCAAGAAAATTCTTCGAAATTTAAAGTCTATTTTCGATACAATGGGTCCCTCATTTTTCTAGTTTATTTTTGATTCTAGTACAACATTTCTTCCTCTTTCAGAATTTAAAATAAAATGTTTCGGGTTGATATGGTTTTACACCAAAAAAATTAAAAAAACTGAAACCCATTTCCTATATCTTCAAATTTTCGTGTTTTGAAATGTTATATCAACTACAAAGTATCAGTATATCAACTTCATAAACATTTTCATCTTTGATGCCTTGTTCGCAATAATAACTTAAAAAATTATGGTTTTGATATAACATCTCGGGTAAAAGGTTTTTTCACCTAAATTGACTGAAAGCCATCTTGTCAAAAATTTCCTGATGTGTTCACGGTTACAATACTGAAGTAGTAAATTGTTTCAAAAAAACCAAAGGATATCCCAAACCGTTATTTTCAAGAAAATCGTATTTTTCGGGTTTTAAAGTTTACCAAACTTCGTAATAAGGGAACAGCACAAAATCATACTATATAATAAAGCGCTAAGGCCGTGCGTGTTTTCACATGCTAGAATGCATTTCTCATGAATAACTTTTTGACCCCTCGACCGATCTGTCCCATACTTGGTGTATCGTCATGCCTCTCGGAGCGCTTCACAAAAATACTGTTTGGATCTCGGATTACTGTAGGATTACTGTAGATACAGTACACCAATTTTTTCACATTTTTTTTAGAATGGTCGGATCGAGACCAAACTTTCATGGTGACATCTTTGGAATAATGTAAGGTCACTGTGAAAATTTGGTGCGGATTACGGTAGTATTACGGTAGTTACCGTAACCTAATTAACGTTAGCGTTTTTCTATGTGTCTCTTCATTTTACACACTATTTCTCTCATTTTTCGTTCAGTAATCATCAGCATACTTATAATAAAACGTTGGCCGTGCGTGTGTCCGCAATCTAGAACATTCCAGAAAAGTATAGAAGATTCAAAAAAATTCCTAAATGGTCTAGAACATTCCAGAAAAATTTTAAAAAATTCCAGAAACTTCCAAAAAATTTCAAAAAAATTCTAGAAGCTTCCAGAAAATTCCAGAATGTTCTAGAAAATTCCAGAACCTGCCAGGGGGGGGACCTGATCTCTCATAGTGAATGAAGTAACTTTGAGTAGATTTATAGTATGATACTTTCTATAGTATGATACAATTGCGGAAAAGGAAAAAATTCTATAAACTTCTTAATAAAGGCATTAATGTCTATAAATTTTGTGTAAATAACCACATTGATGAGAAGGGTGATTTACGGAAATGTGAAGGTCTATAAAATAGGATGTGAAAGTATGAATAGTAAGGAACGGACAGGAATTTTTTCGGAACACCATTCGCATTTTTCGGTGGATTTGGCTTAAATATAGAGTAATTCGCAGGTGTGATTATATTGAATTTTGGATATCGGAGGAAAGGAGTTGGAGATTTGGGGAGTTGAGAGGATCGGTTTTGAAAAGAATCGGAAAAATTGGAAAAATTGTGATTATAATTTAAAATGGGGGAACTGGAAAAAAAGGATCAGTCATGGAAAAAATTAGGAGAGTGGAAGAAAAGACATAATGGAAAAATAAATGAGGTGGAATTTTCTGAGGATTAAGATCTGAACGGAATTCAGAAAAAGGTCACAGCGTGACATATCGAGGAAAATCGGAGAGTCGGTTGATCAGTACAAGTATCTGTGAATCACAGAAGTGTCCTAATTGGAAGAACATTCAATATGTCATCAAGTTCATCGAACGTTTCAAGCGAGTATGCCGGGCAGTCGGAGTCGGAGGTGGTGTCGGTCTATGCATTCGATGTGTTGGACGGAGTGCCGCGTCAGGGAGCTGAGTTGAAGTCGAGTGATATTCATGTCAATCTGGTGAAGAATTTGAAAATTTCGATCACGAAGAAGAAAACAACAGCTGATCAAATCATGGAGGAGTATCTGGCGTTTGTGGAAGCTAGAAAGAAAAAAGGAGCTTCATTCAAGGAATGGTCGGATTGGTTTGAAAAATTGCAAGGTGAAGAGCAATCGATTTTGGATATGAAAAAGAGGGTGGCGGATCAGCTGGCGGAGATTAAAGATAGAAATTTGAAAGGGTCTTATCAATCGAAATTGGCTAAGCATTGGGAAGAGCGTGAGATGGGAGTATGTCTGAAAGCATTCAAGGATCAGTTGAGTTCGTTGGATTCGAAGTTGGAAAGCTTTGAGTCGTCGGATGAGGATGTGGTGGACAAGAATATTGAGATATCAGCAACTCAAGTGGCTTCGGATGAATCCATCACGGATTCGGAGGAAGAGTTTTATCTGGCAAAAAACGAAGGCACAGAGGCGGGTCCAGGATTTTTGAAAAATAGGAAGTTGATTAGGCGGGATCATGAGAAGGTGGATAGAAAGGAATTGGAAATTGGAAAAATTGATCTTGGGAAATTGGATATAAAAACGGGAAATAAGGAAAAAGGGACGGGTGAACCCTTGGGAAATGCGGGTGATCTTGATAAAGACACGGTAATGGAATTGGTCTCTAGTATTATTTTGGAGGCAGCTAATAATAAAGGTGCCGTAGGAAATGGAACTGGAAATCTCATGAAATTGGCCATGGATTTAGGAAAACAAATTGGATTCAGTTTTTCGAACACGAGGTTTTGAACGGGGAACATTTCAAGGGGGCAGATTTTGGATAATAATAATGGGAATAATAATGGAAATTTTGGTATTGGAAATAAAAATTGGAATTTTGGGAATGAAAAGGAATATAAGGTTTATGGTCAGGTGAATGAAAAATCGGTATTTTATAAAGGAAAAGGTTTGGAGGAAGTTTGTCTCAATGTTGGCAAATTTAATTATGGCACGGGACTTTTATATCTACGGATTAAGGCAAAAAATGGAGTTTGGTGTATGGCTTTGGTAGATTCGGGAGCAGAACGCTCGGTTATTCCGGAAAGGAGGGCTAAGTATTTGGAGGTGGAGTTAAAAAGGGAATTGGGTTTAAAAATAAAAGGTATTAATTCGGATGCAGGTATTAACTCCCAAGAAATGCGGTTAATAATGCTGGTGTTCACCAACAGTCGGGGACGGAGAATAAACAGGTTGATAGGATAATTGGAACGGATTATTTTTGGGCTAATTGGGAAAACATGGCACAGAAATTTTTTAAGTATGAAAAATTGGAATTGGGCCTTTGTAATTTTTCGTGTTTAGGGGGGAGGTTCCTTCGGAAAGGAATATTGGGGTTTAGGCCAAGGAACCCAAGGAAGTCAAAGGTTATTAGGAGTTATCTTCAAAAATTTATGGTATTGGTGTGTTTGTGAAAGGTTCCCTTTAGGAAAAAATTGTAAAAATTTGGAAGGTTCGCCTTTTGAGAACTCAAATAAAGGATTGTGGCCTTCAATTTGGTCAAATCGGGGTTTAAATCAGGAATCTAGGAAGTCAGGAAGTGGAAAGTAGTCTTAGAACCTACTTTGGGAGAATATTTAGATAGGAAAGGTGAATCAGTCTTCGGACTCGGTTGAAACAAAGAAAAAGAAGCAACAACAAAATAGAGAGCCAGTCCGTCAATCAACAACGTTCAACGTCACCAAGAGTCTCGGCAACAATGTGCGTCACCAGAAGTGCACCATCCCGATGTTCGAACAAATCATGGCTCCAGGAGCAAGCTTGTTTGAGGGGGATCTTGTCGCAGAGGCAACAAAGATGAAACAGGAACGTGACATTCATCCTGGGACGCCAACACGAATAATACGAATGAAGAATATCGGAGGTCAAAGATGGAGGGGTTTACTCATTCTCGTTTCCCCTTGGAATCCTTTCCACCCGAAGAACTGGACAATGTACTGACTATCTTTTGGCTAATAAATCTGTTGTTTGTTACTCGGTGTTCTGTGTTCGGTTATTATGAGGGGCCTTTTGATCCTGGAAAGGTCGCCTCTGTTTCAAGCATCCCAAGCTAATCCTGGAGAAGTAAAGTACCAACAAGGATCAAGTTGATAAACCCTTAGACTCAAAGTTCTGAAGTTTTCAAAGACATCTGCTAATAGTAGGACATCATTGATCATATAAATTCTAGTGTAATCTTCCAAACTACACAGGCAAGTCGCGATGGGACGCCACGCGCACGCCAGGCGCGCCTCAGCGAACTTTTTTGTTCGCTGTGGCGGGCACGACGTACCAGCTGCGGCGTGCCGGAGGCGTCTGCCACGCGCACCTGGCGACTTTTTTGAAAAATTTTGGCTTGGGTTTCCCTTAATTCTCATTTCATTTTTTTGTTGATTTGATAGTATTTAACGCGTCTTTTAGTTGATCGAACTTTATTTATTTATGTATCTAAATTCAAAATAGTTTAGAACAAAATCAGATCAATTACAACCAAATTAAGAAAAAAAAACAATGGCTCTTACATTTTAACAGCCAAAAGCATACAAAAATAACGGTTTGGGACTGTAAGAGCAAGAAAAAAAAAACAATTTCTCAGATACTAAAAATATTAAAATGAGGTTTTAGAGTGAGAAAAAAAAAGAAAAATGTGGAACTAGAGCAATTTTTTAAACAAAAAAGGGTTCAGAAAAGTGCAAAACTTTAAAGTAAATAAAAACTACCAAAAATGGGTAAAATGCTGGTTGGGGTCTTTAATTTCGAACTTTTTAGCTCTGAGTTCACAGAAAAGCATGTTCGTCGACGCGAGAAATTAGCGGTAGTAACACAAAAATAGAATTTAATGTTGAATTTTCGGCGTCTACCTTCAGAGCTTTTCCGTGAACAAGAAAAATTGATCTCACCCCAGCAATTAAACTAAAATGGTTCGAAATTAAAGTTCATATCTCTGTCGAAAAGTGCCCATCTTGTTTGAATCTTGAGCTGTAGTCCATTTCCGGGGGTCTCGCAGCATCATCACGGCTCTGAAAATTACATAGATTGCATGTTAGTTGATAAGGAAATAAGCTTACATTGTCTCGATTTATTCCTTATTTCCGTGATTGCATCAATCATTTCAACCAGTTTTTGTTTCACTATTTAGATTTGAACCTTAAACTAGAGATAAATCATTCCGAAATATAAGGCTTCTCACTTACGCGAACGGTCTTGCGCAAAAACACTTTGTCGCACTTCCATGCATTCAGCAGCTCGGATGTAAGCACTGCTCTTTTTTTATCGAAATTGAAGTCTCGAATATTTGAGGTCTGAAACGTAACAGATATATGTCTATATTCAAGAAAGAATGCGGCATAAAATAGGCGAAGAAAAATGGTAACGGTTAACATATCGAGAAACTAAGAACGAATTCAAAAGATATTTTTTTAAAGTAAATTAAAGCGGTAAATATAATTTTTCGATGTTTCAAAATTTTCTCATTGGATTTTATGATCAGTTCAGAAGTTTCTTAGTGATTTTGAGCAAGTACTGAAATAAAATAATGCTCTCTAAAAATTAAACTTGAAATATTTTTTAAATGGACGATATGTCACAATTATTGTTAAAAAATTAACGCTGAATATGATAATTAGTTAATAGAAAACAAAACAAATAGTTTTTGTTAATTTTGAAGAAAAGAAAAGCAAAAAAACGGAAAAAACAAATAATTTTTCACTGAAAATATCGTTAGCACCGCCCACGCAAGAAGGTGGCTCGCATTTCAGCAATTTTGCGGCGCGCCAATCCAATTTGCTCTATTTTTCGACATGACAACCAGAATGGTCTGAAATTTGATATTTATCGCTAAATTTCGATAAATGTTATATTAATGAGAAATAACTAAAAAGAAAACTCAAATACTGTCCATCAAAAGTTCTCACAACTAAAATAACATATTTTGAAAGTAGAATAAGATTTAAAAGCATTTGGTCTTTAAATTAGAATGAAATTAACTTAAAATTTACAGAAATCATTATTTACAAGCTTTTTTTCATTCAGTTCTAACTATTTTCATAAAGCCTTGATGAATTTAGTGGCCACCTTCAAAAATAAAAATGAAAGGTCGCCAGGCGCACGCCACGTGCACACGGGGTGCGCCACAGCGAAAGTCGCTGACGTGCGGATGAGGTTTCAATTGTGGGTCTTCTGTTTTTGGGACAAAAAATAACTTTTTTTCGTTTAATTTGTTGAAATCTTTCAATTTTAGCCATGAAATTGCATAATGTGTGTCAAAAACCAAAAATTACGGAAATCCAATTTCAGTCAAAAATGCAGTTTAAAGTTTTACTAAAAAATGTTCTAAAACTAATGAGGATTGGATTTTTAGTTACAGTTGTAAAGAAAACAAGCTATTATTTATTTAAGGATACTTTTAACACATCAGTTAACTGTTTTTTGAATAGATAAAGCTTGCTAAAAAATGTTTATATTGACGACTCTTAAAATTGAATTTCAAGTGTTTTAAAGACATTCAAATAACACGGCATGTTAAAAAATATGAACCAAGTTGCTACGTTTAATTATTTTGAGTAATAATATCCCCTTGTCACCGTTTGTGTTCGCTTTTCCCCGTTTGCCCGTTCCACTTTCCCCTTTTTCTGTGCGTCTCCTGTGTAGAAATACACTAAACTATGGTCACTCCGTAATTGCGAAACTTTGTAGTTTTTTCGAGGGAATTTGGAATTTTATCCAAAAAATTCAGTTGTTTTTGGTTTTAGGGATTGTTCCCAATTTTTGTGACTGTTTTTGTTGGTGAAGATTGTTTACAATCTTCACTGAGACTCTCTTCGGTGCTCATTGCACATCTTTGTTACTATTAACTCGTTTATAATAAAGTTTGTTGAGAAAATACGTTTTGTTGTTTTCTTGGAATAATTTGGGTTATCAAACCGACTCTTATATTTTACCGGGCATTTACTTGGGGGCCGAACCGCCTAAGAGTCAAAAGATACCAAATTTTTCGGGAAAATAACACGTTTTCTATAGCAAACTTATTGAAACAAGTTTCGTCATTCCTTTTTCTTTTTTTTCGAATAATTTGGACGCTCGGAAATTGTTTGGTCTTCTCTAAGTGGTTGACATAAACAAACCGTTTGGACAAAATTTTTGAAAAACCTCTTTTTTTCGAATAATTTGAACGCTCGGATTTTATTTGGTCTTCTCTACGTGGTTGACATAAATAAACCGTTTGGACAAAATTTTTGAAAAACCAACTTCACTTCTGGATCCCGTTTTTCGCATTGTTCTTCTAGTGTTTTTGAGACATAGTTCAAAAATCTAGAGAAATAGAATAATAAGAAAAATTGCAGAATGGCTTCTGACAAGACACCAACACCATCGTTTTCGGGGTTTCACGGCCTGGATGATGCTTTGATCGAAGTTCAAGCGGCAACACAATCGTCAAAAACATCGGACCGCTCATCTGACGGTGACTGGAAAACCGTAAATGAAGAGGGGATCCAAATTGAGAAAAACCAAAAATTTTTCCAGGAAGTGGTAGGGTTGATTGATGAAATAGTTGAGCAGACAACACAGCTGGATGACAATGCATTACTAGATGAGGAGTCTATTGAAAAAACAAAAATCATACAACTGGCTTCCATGGCAAAGGAATTGGTGAAAAATCAGGAAAAAGCGGCACCAATAGAAGATGGAAAAATAATAAAGGTGAGAATTGATGTTTATGAATATGTAGTGAAAATGAAGAAAGAGCTGGAAAAAGCACACGAGGAAGCCAAAAAGCTCGCAGTAGCAAACACAGCTTTGTCAAAAACCAAAATGCAGCAAATGTTCGCACCGTTAGAAAAATTGGCATGTTTTGTTGAGCGAGATATGGAAAATTTTGAAAGGTTAAATGGTGATGAAAATCCTGAAGAAACGCGGAAAATTTGGAAAGTAATGAAAAAAATGAAGTGTTCTAGCGCGGCGATGTTAGTGAAAGCTTTGGAAAGTGCTGCTAAACAAAGTGGCTCAATGCGTGAAAAAATTGACACAAACAATGAGAGGATTTTTCAGCAAGAACAAGAAATTCTACAGTTGGAGACTGAATTGGAGGAAAAGAAAGAATTGTTCAAAGATGTGGAAGAGCAAATGAAAAATTGTGAGGCAGAAAAGGAAGAGTTGAGGAGGAAATTGGAGCTTTCAACCAAACTAATAATGAATCAAAAAGCTGAAATCAAGAAATTGGCGAAAGGCGTGGAGTTTGGAGAAAATGAAGTTTTTAAGCCAAGTAAGTTGAATAGAAGTAGAGATTCATCAACAGATATGTCAATTAAGGGACTGGATTTCATGGAGAAGCATATGGATCATCAAGTTTGCAATCCAAAAATCAGCAAAAGTGGTATGGAGAAGACATGGTTGGAGGAAAAAGCTGCGAAAGGTGAGAATTTGGAAAATTTTGGAAAAATTGAAAAATTTGAAAAAATTGAAAAATTTGAAAAAATTGAAAAACCTGTCGATCTAAAAGCGCTTTTGAATGAGACTGTCCGTGAAATGGAGGAAAGATGTGAAAGAGTTATGGCAACCCGTATGGAACAGATGTTTGAGAGAATGAGTGTTGATTCATGTCCGGTTTCGGCTTCGAGAATGCATAATTCGAGTCAAGGTAGTAGGAGAGATGAGAATGGTGGATTGAAAGAGCAGATAATCGGAATGGAAAACGTGTACAGAAGCACAGTGATACCAAATCCTGAAATTTATGATGGGAGAGTGAGACAGAATTTCAAAAAATTCCGGACATCTTTCGAGACAAAATTTTTGCGAGTGTTGAATGAGGAAGAACTCTTGGCAGTGTTGAGTGGAAGCTTTTTGAAAGGTGAAGCGTTGAGCATGTTTGAAACAATTCCGAAAGGATTATCGTATCAGAGTGTGATGACGGAACTGGAAAATAGGTTGAGAAATAGTAATTCGGATTCTAAAGAGAGAGCATTGGCATGTTGGGAAAGATTGAGAATTCGTAGAGACCAAACATTGAGAGAGTTTATCATCGTTTTGGAACGTGTGTATGCTGAAGCATATGTATCAAATGTGAATGATAAAAGCGTGAAAGTGATGAAACTGATGCAAGCTGCTGAAAATTTTCCGGATATCTATTCTGTTTTGTGCGTAGAAAAAAGAAAAATTGAAAAAATCTTTGGAAATGTGTATGAAGAACTGAAAGAGATGGCGCTTGATTTGGAAAAGGAAAGACGGATGAATAGGAGAATCGATAGATTTCGGGATGTGAAACCGGTTTATAGGCCTAGGAGAGAGGAAAGAGCATATGAAAGAGTGCAGGAAAAGCCTGAAAATGGAAATGAAAAAGCGCCAGCGAGTGGTAGCAATCTGGAACCATTGGGAATGAGAAATAAAATCGGTTTTTCTCAAGAGATGAGAAAGTGTTTCAAATGTGGAAAAATTGGGCATTTGGCTGAAAAATGTTTCAGCAAAAATCCAAGTGTGCATGCAGTGGAAGTGTGTGAGAAGGAAAAACCAAATTCAAAGTGTGTTGGAGTGAGAATGGTTGAAAAAGCAAAAATCATGAACTGTGAACTTGAAGTGTTGATAGACAGTGGAGCCATGGTGAGTGTATTGCCAGTGGAACAGTGGAATATGATAAAGCTGAAAAATGATAACTGGAAAGATTTAGTCGTGTGGTTTGGTGAGCCAGAAAAATTTGGAGTCACGTGTGCGTCGAGACATGATATGCGTGTTGAACAACAAGTTGAAATGGAAGTAGTTTTGAGAAACAAAAAGAAAATGGTACGTTTCCAAGTTGTTGAGAATGGTCCAGATACGGCTATTATTGGAACGAATAGTTTTGAGCTATTTGGAATATATATTGGATGGAGGGATGAGAATTTAGTGAGAGTCGATGAAAAAGCGAGAATTCCACCAAAATCGGAAAAGGAAATTTTTGTCAATTTTGAAAATCCTGGTGATGGAAATGCAAAAGTTGTTATGATCGAACCACATAGAGAGTTTTTGCCAAGTATGCTATGTTCATCCAAAAATGGAAAAGCGGTGATCCGAGTGAGAAATTATAAAGATACACCAATTTTGTTGAAAAAGCATGAAGTTATCGGAACATATTCAAGAGAGGATTGGGAGGAAGTGACTGTGGATAATGATAAGAGTCCGGGTGCTTGTGTGAATGTTGGAAATGTTGATGTTGTTCAGAAAGAGAGTGATTCAAATTTTGATCAAATTGTTGAGAAAATTGAGAAAAATGGAAAGGTTGAATGTGAGGGATTGAGAGAAGTGATTGAAGAATATTCTGATATTTTTGCAATTAGTGATTCGGAATTGAGCCAAACGGACATGGTGAAGTGTAAGATTGAGATGGAGAATGAGAAGCCTGTGAGGCAAAAACAACGACCAGTTCCATTAGCATTGCAAAATGAAGTTTCTAAATTGTTAGAGCAAATGTTGGAAAAGGGTGTGATTCGAGAGAGTGTTTCACCATATGCTTCGCCAGTTGTGTTAGTGAAAAAGAAGGACGGAAAAGTACGAATGTGTATAGACTATCGGAAAGTGAATGAGATGGTTCGAGCAAATGCACATCCGTTACCACATATAGAATGCACTTTACAATCGCTTGCAAATAAGAAAGTTTTTTCGACACTTGATATGTTGGCTGGATATTGGCAAGTACAGTTGGAAGAAGAGTCAAAATCAATTACAGCTTTTGCAGTGATGAATAAGCTTTTTGAATTCAATGTTGTACCATTTGGATTGAGTACAAGTCCAGCGTTGTTCCAGACTCTTATGGAGAATGTTTTGGGAGAGTTGTTAGGAGTATGTGCGTATGTTTATGTGGATGATTTGTTGATTGCTAGCGAGAATATGGAGGATCATGTTGTGCATGTTAGACAAGTATTTGAAAAAGTGAGATTGGCAAAAATGAAAGTAAAAGCTGAAAAGTGTGCAATTGGACAAAGACAGGTTCAATATTTGGGACATGTGTTGACAGAGAGTGGAGTCCAAACTTGTGAGAGTACGGTGGAGAAAATTATGAAATTTCCCGAGCCAAAGAATAAAGCTGATCTACAAAGATTTCTGGGTCTTGCTAATTATTATCGGAAATACATTCGAAATTTTGCACAAATCGCGTCACCATTGAGTCCGTTAACATCGACTAAAATTGGATGGAAGTGGGATGTTGAACAGAAAGTAGCTTTTGAGAATTTGGTAGAGAAATTGACAACGGCACCAGTGTTAATACAACCTGATGTTGAATCGGCGAGAAGTTTCAAAAAACCATTCGCAATTTTTACTGATGCGTCAGATCGTGGTGTTGGAGCAGTGTTGGCTCAAAAGGATGAAGATGGAGCATACAGACCAGTTTCATTCGCATCGAAAAGCTTATCACCGGCTGAAAAAAATTATCATGTGAGTGATAAGGAAGCTCTTGCATTGATTTTCGCGGTCAAAAGGTTCAAGCATTTTATATATGGTCTTCCGATAACTGTATTTACGGATCATCAACCGTTATGTGCATTATTCAAATCCAAAAAGTTGGCTAATAGATTGTTGAGATGGTCACTTGAGCTGCAGGATTATGCAATCACTATTGTTTATCTAAAAGGAAAAGCTAATGTTGTTGCTGATGCATTGTCGAGAGGAGTTGCTTCAAATGATTTTGAAACAGATGTTGAGAAACCAATTGAGACTGAAATTCAAACAATTGTAAATCTAGTAGATGTTGAGTGTGAAAAGAGTTGGATGGAAGAGTTGAGAGAAGATGATAAATGGAAAAGTATTGTTGAATGCGTGAAAACTGGAAGAGTAATTGAAGGATTAAAAATTGATGGAATGAGAGGATCAGTGTCTAGTAATGAATTTGTAATGATTGACCAAATTTTATATTGGATGGAGAAGGGTGAAAATTTGAGAAAAGTTGTGCCAGAGAGTAGACGGAAAGCTATTTTTGATGAACATCATTCTGGAAACTTGGCAGGACATAGTTCTGCAAAGAGAACGATTCCAAAGATCGTGGAAAATTATTGGTGGCCAAAAATGAGTGGAGATATCCAAAGATGGACAAAAGAATGTAAAGAGTGTTTGTGTGCAAACGCATCAATACATCTGATACCGCCATTGAATCCGTATGTGACAGAAGAACCGATGGAAATTGTAGCAGCTGACTTGATTGAAATGGGACTTTCATTAAATGGAAACAAATATGTATTGAGCATCATTGATCTGTTTTCAAAGTATGCAACGGCGATTCCGATCAAAGATAAAAAAGCTGAAACTATTTCGAAAGCGATGGTAGAAAATTGGCTAGTGAGAGAAGCGAGAATTCCAAAAGTGTTGTTGACTGATCAAGGAACAGAATTTCAAAATGAGACAGTTGAAAAATTGACAAAAAGTTTGAAAATTGAGCAAAAATTCACCAAAGGATATAACTCGAGAGCAAATGGATGTGTTGAACGGTTTAATAGGACGATTGTGAACATCTTGAAAAAGAAATTGACAGTTCCTGCTGAATGGGATGAAAAATTACCATTCGCGGTCTTCGCGTATAATACTGCAAAGAATGAGACGACGGGTGAATCGCCACATTTCTTATTGTATGGAAGAGATCCAAAAATTCCGGATTGTGAGGATAAGGAGCCAGTGAAATTGTACTATATGGATTCAGATGAATATAAGCATAAATTGGTACAAGAGTTGGAGAATGCGTATGAGATTGTGAGGGAGAGAACGAAGAAAGAGCAGAAGCGTTATAAGGAACAGTTTGATGAGAGGAATAAGGTGGATAAGATTAAATTTCCGGAGAAAGGAGACAGAGTTTTGTTGAGAATTCCACTGGAAAAAGCTGGTTCAAAACATCCGAAACTTGTGAATGAGTATCAAGGACCGTTTAGAGTTGTAGGAAAAAGCGAAACAGCAGTTGAGATTAAGCCAGTTATTGGTCAAGGAGAAATATTGAGAGTTCCAATGGAACAAGTGAGATTGGTACCTAAAGAATATCTTGATGAACCATGTGTGACCAAAAAGAGTTGTGGAAAGAGAGGTAGAAAGAAGAAAGTGAGTGAGGAACAGGCGCAAGTGAGCGTGGACGCGTTGAAAATTGAAAATAAAAATTCTGAAAATGCAGTTGATTGTGATAAAATTGAAATTTCCAGGATTGAATGTCCGTGTATACCCACCAAATGCCAATTTGTTATCAACAGTGGACGCTGGAGCCTAACAACAACTTCATTGGAAGAAACTGCTGCAATTAATGAATTGATGATTCGTCACCCATTGATGAAACCGAAAGAGGTAAAAGCTGCTGCGACGTTGAAACTGGTCCAAATCTCAATTGAATCGAAGAAGGAAGCAATAAAAATGGGAGCAAGTTGTCCAAATGTGGAAAAATTTGCAAAAAGAATTGGCTGGGAGAAGGAACTAGAAATGGTAAAAAAGGAACTTGCAAAGCTAGTGGAACCGCCAAGGAAAGTTTTGAAACACCAACACTTGATTGCCACGTTTGGAGATTTGCCGGCTGATGCACCAAAACATGTGATTCAAATCAAGGAAGGAATTGCTGAGAATTTCGGGAAGAAGTACCAATTGATTGGAACAGAGATGGTTTTGGTCTTGGCCAAAGCAACACCGCAACAGTCAATGTTTGAGGATGTTCGAAAATTAGTGATGGGATTGAGAAATCTGAAATTCAAGGCAAAAATTGTAATTTTGCCATTGCCGCTGGAAGGTTCCTTGGAGGACATGCTGGAAATTGGAAAAATTTCCAGAATATGTTCGGGAATGCCAGAAGTCACATACATTCAGGCGAACAAGAAGTCAGAGAATCGAGGACTGCCGGTCTGTGTTTTGGCAGATGTGAAGAAGACTAGTACATGGACCGGGCTGAAGGAATACCTAAAAATGGTCATGATGGACAATGAGGTCAAAGAAGAAATGGACGAGAACGTGTGGAGGATGACCCTGAAAAGTTTGGATGATGGGAGAGAAGGAGAGCCAGAGATAAAGAAAGCCAGAAAATGAGCCGCCCCAGTGGAATCGTTATACTAATAATTTTGTTTTGATTGATAATCGTGCACATAATTTTTTTTGTTTTGACATTCGGCCGGAGGACGAATTTTGAGAGGAGGGGGAAGTAATAATATCCCCTTGTCACCGTTTGTGTTCGCTTTTCCCCGTTTGCCCGTTCCACTTTCCCCTTTTTCTGTGCGTCTCCTGTGTAGAAATACACTAAACTATGGTCACTCCGTAATTGCGAAACTTTGTAGTTTTTTCGAGGGAATTTGGAATTTTATCCAAAAAATTCAGTTGTTTTTGGTTTTAGGGATTGTTCCCAATTTTTGTGACTGTTTTTGTTGGTGAAGATTGTTTACAATCTTCACTGAGACTCTCTTCGGTGCTCATTGCACATCTTTGTTACTATTAACTCGTTTATAATAAAGTTTGTTGAGAAAATACGTTTTGTTGTTTTCTTGGAATAATTTGGGTTATCAAACCGACTCTTATATTTTACCGGGCATTTACTTTTGCAAAAAACAGCTAATTTTTAAAGGCTATTGGACAATTGTAAAACAAGGTTCGCTGAGGCGCGCCTGGTGTGTGCGTGACGCGCACCAAACACCCGGGCCAGGGTTGCCGTTTTTTTTCGATTTTTTTTCGGTTTTCGTGATTTTCGGGTGTTTTACGCCGAAAAAGTTTTATTTATTTCGGGTTGCGCGAAGCGCGTAAATTTTTATTTTATTTTTTTCGGTTTTCTATCCTCAATTTTTTTCGGTGTTTCCGTCTTACGGAAAACAGATTTTTAAATTTGAATATACCATTTTTTAACATCAATTTCCAACTATTTTACTAATTTTTAACTGAATGAAGGTAGAAAACCTTAAAATCGTTTTCTTTCTGATGAAATATGATTCATTAATCACTTGCAACGCCGAAAAAAATTTTTTTCGGTATTTTTCCAATAAAACGAAAAAAAATTTATTTTTTTTCGTCGTTTTTTCCTGGCTGACGAAAAAATTTATTTTTTTTCGGCATTTTTTACTGGCCGACGAAAAAATTTATTTTTTTTCGGTCAAAAACTTTTTCGGCGGCACCCCTGACCCGGGCGCACCTGGCAGACGCCTCGTGTGCGCCTGGCGACTTGCCTGTGTAGTACACTTCATTTTTTTCCAAACTTTCACTGCATACCGATAACCCTTTCTTTTACATTTTTTATTATTGAGCTTGTCATAAAATTTGTCTCTATTTGGGAGTTTTGTTTTATCAAATCTTTTGAATGAATCCATGTATTCATATGGATAAACACCTTTCTTTCTCATCAATTGGAATTGATGGGGGCTATAATAATTTTTACAAAGGCGAAGGTTTTCATCACTCAAATTTTCAGCTAATTTATCTAATGAAGAAGGCATGAAAGAGAAAGAATCTAGAAACCTACATTCAATTCTATCATATACATTCTCTGTTTGTGAAGGTAACTTGTAGCTGAAACTGATAAACTTCTCAGTATTACTGGAAATGTTTTCTATTTCGATTTCATGCTCATTCAAATACTTAGTACTTTCAAGACAGCCAACAATGAGATGAGAATCATAACCTTTAAGGTTGTGGAAGAATACTGGAATGAAATTATTCTTTCTTTTCAGTATATTGCAAGATCCACAAAGAGGTCCACGATATTCTCCAGTCCAATGATCATGATCTCTAACTTTAGTAGTTTTTATATCTTCTGGGTTATATTGTACTTGACAATGAGGACACTCTTGATTTTTATTGAATTCATTCCATTCATCTTGAGTCAACTTCTTCATTCTCACAGAAGGAAGACTCATGATTTCTTGAGAAATTTTGATAATATATTTATTGAATTCAAAAGCTGCATTATATCCTATATATGACTTCATAGTATGTATTTTTTTGGTGAAAGAATCCACAACAACAACACAAAATCCTGATGCTACGTGTTCTCCAACATCCATAGTCCATGATTCATTAGGTTTATAGTGAGCAGTAGAGAACTTCCGAATAATACTCTCAAAGTCAGCATAAATAATATATCTATGTTTCTGGGTTTTACTAATGTTTTTGAATTTGATGGATTCTTTCTTGGATAAAAGGTGTTCTATTGGTTTGTTTTTACCACAATCCTCTAAATGTCTATGATAGCTTGATCTACTTTTATTATTCATATTTACATTATAATAACAATGACATCTAACACAGAATGTTTTCTGATGCTCACCTCGTTTATTGAGTAACTTATCCAAGTTTTTTATGAGAGAATAATGGGAGTTTCCTTGATTGTCTTCATGATATAATAGATTTACTACTCTACTATTATCAGTAGTGATTCTTCTTGAAGGTCTAAGTCTATTGATTTTCTTACAATTTTTATTGAATTTTTCAGTACATTCGAAAACATTGACTACAAGGTCATTCATTTTTTCGAACTTATCTATGTCTTTAATTTTCATTGGAAAAGTTAGATCTCCAAAGTTTAGTTCATTCACATAATCACTATACTTAGTAACTCTTTCTGCATTCTGATGAGCAGGATGCAAATGAGCCAACACAGACCACATAAAACACTTATTGTCATTATTCTTGATATTTATCACTGCTTTCTTATTTTTAATCCAATCAGGTAGTTCTATGTAGGCAGAGCGACTAGGTGAATTACAAATAGTTTGATCCATTTGGAGATAATTTATCCCTAATATTGTCCAACCTGATCCTCGTGCTTGTAAGTTCTCCATATTCATTTGTAATTCTTGACATGCATGTTGATACCACTTTTCTCGATCTTCACCAATACACAGTTCTTTAGTTTCAGATCTTACAGCAAAGTTTTCTTCAATGGAGTCCTTTGATTGTTTGAATTCTAGTTTCAAATATATTTTAACTGAAGTTTCACTTCTAATATCATTGATCACAAAATTTTTGTTCTTTTCGAAGAAAGAATTCATCATTTTTGTGATGATTTTCATATAATAGTCGATTCCTCTTTTCCCAAATAGGTCAAAGTATTTTTCAAAATTGATTTCTTTACCTTTGTTTCTATAAGTTGTTGTTCTTACAATTCCTTTTATAGTTTCTTTGTAATCACTAAAAATAAGATCATCATAAGGGAATACTTCTTTGATATCAATCGGAACATCTCTAACTTCGGCTTGGTTTATTTGTAAATGTTCTCTAATAAATGCCAGAAGTTCTGAAGTACTCATAGATCTTAATTGTTGAGATTTAAGGATTCTTTTACTTTTTACACCTCCGGACATTATATCAAGAAGTTTAATGACTTCTTTACGAAGATCATCTCTTGACATTTTTTCGAAATGATCCATTTTTCTCAGAAGTAATTAATTTTTCAAAATCTTAGAAGGATCCAACACTTCCTTTTATATAGAAAAATTTTTTTAAAGAAAAATCAAAATTCCAGATTTATGAATTTCAAATTAAAAACTCAAATCTTTAAACTTCATAATGAAGTCAATCATTTCTTGTTTTCTCATAGTTTGGATTTCTTTGGATTTAAGAATGTATTTTCTCAATTCACTTCCAATCATTGCAACTTTTCTACGAACTTCATCTCTTTTCATTTTCTTTAGATCTTCTTCGAATCCTTCACTACCTCCGTGTCTTGCAGATCCTCCTAAAGGGTCTCCTTCGGATTCACCTGTTGAATTTAAAGAAAGATTTTGGAACTTTACTTCTTGAGTAATTTCTTCCATTTATAAATACACTAAATTTTTATAAATAAATTACTTTTTCAAAAATGCCTTCCACAATCGTAGAATCGAAGACCTTTGGAAATCCTAGATCCTCCGGATTGATAGAAATCTATGATCCCAAGAAAAGGAATGAAATTGTTCAATCATTCTTGAAGAATAGAAAAGAACATCGCCTAAAAAATTTAGAAGAGCGCAGCAATTTAGAAAACGTAGAAGATCACCTTATAGAAGTATTCAAACCCATAATAGAATCAAATAAGAAATTACAGGAAGAAATTATTGATGAAAAGAATAAGATAGTTCAAACTCTCAACAGCTTTAAAGGATCTCCTTCGGATTCACTTGTGAAATTTAAAGGACAATCACAAATTCTACCTCCTCATGCGTCAGCAAAGCTTCCTTGCGAAGCGCAAACACCTAAACAAATCCAATGCACACCATGTAAAACTTCGGAAATCAAAGTTAGTAATTTGATTGCTACTTATCTCCAAGATCCTAGAGATAGAAGCAATGCTGGATACTCGATAAGGTATAATAATGATACTAAAGACTATTCAATTGGAAATAAGGAAGTCATGTTCGATGATAATACAATGGAAATTGATAATGTAAAATATAATGCAACTCCTGGCCTTATGGAATTATTAACCAAAAAATCTCCAGATCTCAATAAAATTAAGAATGATGATACTCAAAATTATCGAGAAATCTTACTTTGCTCAGATGCACTGTATCAAAAATTTGATAAAAGTAGTAAAAGATAAAATGCTGATGCTAGTGATAAATGGAAATTCATTAAAGAGAATTATTTTGTAACTAAAAGTCCAGCTACTGTAAGTAGTGTGGCAAAAACAGTACAACAAACTTCTCAGGTTTCAGGAAGTTCGATTAATCAAACAATCATTTTACCTTCTGATATTAATGCTCTATTGGATTCATTAAGATTATCAGTAGGTTCATATCAAGCTGGGAATAATCGTGAATATAATAAAATTCATTCTATTCTCGATGAATTGATTCGCCAGAAAAAGATAAAAAAGAAAGATCTACCTGGTATTTACCTCAACATAGGTTTTTAACTTTTTAGCTTTGAGGAAGCTTACACTGCTGACGCTGAATAATGTTATTCTCTTTATTTATACCTTTCTTTACATATGCTCTTGAAACATTTGGAAATTCTTCAGAAACACCCACTCTTTTAAACTTATCACTAAGAAGTGTATCATCTATATCTAGATCATTGAGAAAATCTAAACATTCTCGATTTGTCAATGTCTTCTTATTCTTTATAGTAAGAGAAAGATCAATTGAAGGTACTTCTACTATTTGTTCCTTTTGTTTCTCATTATACTTCTTCAAGACTTCATTGTGTTCATATCTTTCTTTTTGAAATGCTTTTTGTTGTTCCTTGATCATCATAGATTTCTTTTTATTGGAAATTCCTAGACAATTTAATCTTTATCTTTATTCAGCAATTTACAAAAATATAACAAAAAAAAAAAAAGTAAAGAAATATACAAAAAACGTTGGAAAATTAAAATGCAATGAATAAGACTTAATGGATGCTACCCGCAAGAGTAGCAAAGACAGCTAGGGAGAGTGACGGTTAATTTTAGAAGTGACTAGAAGAAGGTTAAACTCTTGAAAGGATAAAAATGAATTGATATTGTTAGTAAGTTTGTTCCATAAAGGAACATAACAGTCGAAAAATGAGTTGCAGTGTGCACCAATGAGCTTTAGCATCATTGGTCTGCGTTTGTTAGAGGTGAAAACGACAAAGGAGTTAATATCAGGAAATAGAACCATTCCTGTAAGACATTGATACATAAATTTTAAGGCGGCATGAGTTCTACGAAGTAATAGGGAGTTTAAAGATAATTTACATAATCTATCAGCATAAGAAGTATATGAGATATTGCAACGTTGGCAAACTCGCCTAGAAAAAATTCTAAGAGGGGTTTCAAGAGCGGCAGAAAGGGTGGAGCTAAGGAAGGGGTCAAAAACTTCGGTACAATATTCGAGCAAGGGTAAAACGTAGGATTTGAAGAGATTAACATAAAAACTGATATTGGTAGACTTAAAACAAAATAATAACTGATTAGTTTTGAGAGTTGCTTGAGCTGCTATTTTACGTATGTGAGCATCAAATGAGAGATTGGAGTCTATTAAGATACCAAGATCCCGTACAATATAAGTTTGAGCGATTGGAACATTGTTAATATGATATGCAAAATTGCTGGAAGAGGATTTACAAAAACGAATGAAGTTTGTTTTATGAGGGGCGATAGGAAGACGATTAGTAATAGACCAAGAATATAATAAATTGAGAGATTTTTGTAAGGCCTTACAATCGGAACTAAACACTTTAATATCGTCCGCAAAGCCTGAAATTCCAACATTAACGTCAATACAATCAAAAATATCGTTAATATAGATAAGGAAAAGGAGTGGGCCGCTAACAGTTCCTTGCGGAACTCCAGAGTGAATGGGGAGAGATGTATCGGAAATGAAGTTATTGATTTTGATAGAAAAAGAACGGTTGCTAAGAAAATCGGTGTACCATCGAACAAGTTTGCAATCGAGACCAAAATTTAAGAGTTTGGATACAAGTAAATCAATGTCTTCTTATTCTTTATAGTAAGAGAAAGATCAATTGAAGGTACTTCTACTATTTGTTCCTTTTGTTTCTCATTATACTTCTTCAAGACTTCATTGTGTTCATATCTTTCTTTTTGAAATGCTTTTTGTTGTTCCTTGATCATCATAGATTTCTTTTTATTGGAAATTCCTAGACAATTGATTATTATACTCTTACACTCACTTTTGCATTCCGATGTTAAATGTTTAGTAAAAGCATATTTATAACTGCATTTGTCACTTTGAGATAACTTCGATTCATCAATGGTTGCAATCATTTTTTCTAAAGCATCCAAATAATTTTGAGCTGTTTCTTTAGTATATTCATTTTTAGTATACTCCAGAATTTCTAAAAAATCAAGATTTTTATTACCATCAATCTTTTGAATATCATTTACAAAGGTTTGCAATTTTAATTGACTGCAATTCACAGGTGAATCTTTAGGAGATCCTTCCATTTATATATTCAAATTTTTTTCTTTATTTTTATACGAACTAAAGTTTTTAGGATTCTCTGAATCTTATTCATCTCAATCAATTATAATCCATTAGTATCCATTATAATCTATTAGTATTCATTATAATCCAAAAGTATTGATTAGTATTCATTATAATCTATTGATAATTTTTTAATGATATACATAAATCAAAGATTTACTTTTTTGTTACACAAAGATATAAATTAAAAATGAGTAATAGAAAATTATATGATGCCTGGATTGATTACAAAAACAAAAATGTTTACATCAAGAAAACAAAATTCTGCAGAGAAATTGGTTGTAGTGTAGATTATTTAAATAAGAATATTAGAAAATTCACAGACACTTCTAGGAAGCTTGCTTTCGCTGAATCTGAAGGATCTGTAAGACATTCACCTGGTGAAGGAAATCTTAGAAATTTTGAAACTCCAGAAAGTTATAAAAACAGGGATACTCAAGGTAGATTCCAGTCGCATTCTAGTCAGAACCAAAAGGAGTATGATGATTTCGAATCAAAGATTTCTAAATCTGGAGGATTGGTAGAATCAAAGACCTCTGGAAATCCTAAATCTATAGGATTGATAGACATTTCTAAAATAACTAAAAAAAGAACACCAGAAGAACAAATAGCTTACATTCAAAAAAGTATTCAAAAATCATAGATTTTCTCGAATTCTTCAGAATAAGTCAAAATGGAAAATTTCAAGGATTTCTTTTAAAGAAGATGGTCAAAATTGAAATAAGGCGTAAGCAGCGAAAGCAAAGCTTCCAAGAAGATGAAAAAATATTTCAGACATTTTCTAAACCTTCCATCATCAAGTTCACTAGATTTATCAATTGTTAAAAAGTTGTACTTCGTAGACCAAACTTCTCTTGTAAATTCAAGAAATTCTTCCTTTTTTATTTCACTACAATGATCACGATAAATATAATCTAAATTCAATTTATCTTGTGGAAATACTATGAAGAAGTTAGCATTTTCTCTAATTGTATTCTTTGGTAACTTAATATAATTTTGAGATATATAAAAACAATCTACCCCTGAGTGTCTACCTCTAGTATAATATTGTTCTATCTTATTTTGTTTTTCTAATAAAAGATCATCAAAAATTATAAGAGTTTTCTTATTGGGATCAATTGAACTAGGATCCGGAATATTTTCTAAAGAAGAACTACACATAACATCAATAATTCTTTGGGGATTTTCCTTTTCTTCAATTATGAAGTCTTGCTTTTCAAAACACCTGCTAATTTCTTTTTTGCTTAATCCATTTTCAAAACCATTTATAAGAGCTTGATAACAAGGTTGAAATAAGGTTGTACTAAAGATGTATAAATTATTGTAATCAAGGTATTCTTCTAATAGCAAATTCATAAGTAAATTAGTCTTTCCACATCCACTCTTTCCAATAATACAACCTCTTATTGATTGAGGAAGTAAAGGATTATTATTTCTTTCAGGATAATAATTTTTGACACTATAATCATTAAATTCAGACGTCATTCTTCTTTAGAAAATAATTTTTTATTTAAATGACAACATTATTTCTCAATTTGTACAGAATTAATGAAAAAACTTTTTTATTTTGATTTTCCTCCAAGTAATAAAATAAATGAGCTTGCAGTAGTCAAAGTTGATGGTATTCTTCAGTTACTAGAAGGTAATAAAAATCTAGATTTTGTTTATCTATCTTGCAATCTAGTTTGTGATACTTTTATCACTGAAAGACAAAGCAACGTTATTTGTAAATTTCCAATTCTTAAAGATAATGAAAAAATAAAAAATGAACCAATTAACCCAATTTATCACAAACTTATGGATAGACCAAATGTTTTAACTCTCAAGCTTGTTGACTCTTTGAATAATCTTATCGATTTCAATAGGTGTGATCTTCATGTAGAATTACACTTGAAATAATTTAAATAAAAAGAATTTCTAGATCCTCTTAAAACCAGATCCACTTTTTAGTGCTCTAAGAAATGCTGCATTATTTTTATTCAAACCTTCGGTTCTATTAGTAGTCAATGATTTTTGAGTAATACTTCCTCCTTCACTTACTTTTTTATTGTTTTCTATTTTTTCTTCATCTAGATTGTCAACTAGTTGTATTTTATCTTTCTCTTTTGGAGTTATAATAATGAAACTCCTTTCGGAACTTGATGTTTCTTTGAAATCAGAATTGAAGAATCTCATTGTAAAATATTTGATTCTTAGGATTTTGTATTAAAATTTAATAAGTATAAAAAGTTTAAGATAAAATATTTAATCAATCTAGGAATCTTCGATTTAGTCAATCCTTAGGATAAGAAATGTTCCATTTAGTCTACAACAAGAGATCTCCTATGTTCATTTCTGAAATCTTGCAGTTCAACACCTTGGTAATCTTCACCTTGGAAATGATTTTTTGTTCTCACAAAAATTGGATTCCTATTTCTCGGATTTCTATTTTCCTTGTTGAAAAAGGTTTTTGGAGAAAGGACCATCCAAATAGATCTACCTATGAATATATAAAAGAGAGTAACACTAATAGTTACATAAATCCTCCATATCTTGATGTAATACTTCTCAAAGATGCTAGAAACTTCATCTAATATTTCATGAGGAATCATTCCATCTTGACTATTTGAGTGTAGATCAATGGATACATCAGCTTTTTCACGTATCTCATTAATTAATTCTTCCTCAATATTGGTCTTAGTATCCATAAGAATGTGCTCTATCTCGGAATTTTTAGATTTTCTATTTTCAAATTCTTTTAATGCATATTCAGCATATTCATCATAACTTGGAAAAGTATTACAAGATTTTTTAGTTTTGATGAAATCGGAGATTTCTTTATCTTTAGACCTTAGGTAATCAGCATAACTTGGCAACTTGGAGCAATCATTTTTGATATTTGAGTATTCTTCATAAGTAGGCAATGGAAAAGGCCTAGAAGTGTCTTCTAAACTTTGATTCGTAGATCTTTTGACCCTTTTGGTAGTATTTTCAACTTTTTCAACGTTTGTAGATGCTTTAGCTAATCTTTCCATTTTTTCCTTCTTTCTCTTTTCGAACTCTAGATATTGCTTCATTTTTTCTTCTCTTCTCTTCTCAAATTCTTTACGATCAGCTTCGTATTTATCTCTTACTTCTTTGTCTTTTTGCTCACGAAGTTCTCGATCCTTTTGGATTTGTTCTTGTTGTCTTTTATAATATTCTTCTCTTTCATTTTGAAATTTCTGATGATTAATACTCATTTCTTGAAGACTTGGATTTGAAGGATTTGATAACTGAGCTTGAGGAATCAATCCTTCGGATCTAGGACTTCTCGATTCTGAAGGAAGTTTTTGATTTTTTTGAATTTCATTGACTGCAAAACCTTCTTCACTTATGGTTAGGTCAAGATTACAATCTCTGATTATTTTACTCTTATTTAGACTTAAAGCAATTTGATTTTGACTATTAATCCAAAGACCATTATTCATAATTCCATCTAATTTTCCAATTGAAATATATTGACAATTCTGGGAAGTATTGACATCCCAAATCATAATTTCATTAGTTTTTGAACTACAATAACCATCCTGATATTTACAATTACTTAAGTCGGAGAGAACATTAGATGGCCTACTTTGATTGAAGTGTGAATATACTTTAGTTTCAATGATGATACAATTCTCTTTGTAATATCTTTTGCTTGTAAAAAAACTAGTAAATCGATTTGGATAATCTTCATTCACTTTATTATTTGTACTATATATTCCTTCTTTACCCTTCCCTAAACTTCCATATTCACATTTCTTATTTGCAATCCATTCTCTACATTCTGCAACACTAATAGAATGATGATTCAATTCCTTTTCTACTAAGTGCTCATATCCTGAAAAATCTGTATACATTGATACTTCACTAACGAATTTCTTACACAATTTCGCATGACTTGAATATTCAATGATGTTCGGTTTATATACTTCATAACTTACTACTTTTGATTGACTATTTAATTGTCTATGATAATTGCATTTGTGCAATTTCGGTAATCTAAAGTATTGAACTGGTGCACTAGGAGTACATATAATATCTGCCAAAATATCATAATGAGTAAATGTTAAAAAGAAATGGAAGTGCAACAGATTCATTTACTTTAGAAAAAATATTTTAAATAAATTGAAAATTTATCCTGACTTTCTTTGAAAGTTGTAATTAAATTGAAAATATCTTAAATGGCTGAAGCAGTAGACAGAATACTAATCGTTGATAGTCCAATTACTCAGGATACATCAATTCAAAAGGAAAATTTGATTAGTATTTTTCCTTCATCTGGATCTTCTTTGAATCAGCATGGTGAAATAAATTTTATCATCGAAACTTGTGATCAATATCTATTACTTCATAAATCTTATATTTATTTAGAAGCTTCCTTGAGTAAAAGTGATGCCGCAGGATCACCACTTGCAGATACAGATGAAGTATCATTAACAAACAATGGACCTATGTTCTTATTTGATAGAGCAACTTACTCAATGGATGGTATGCAAGTTGAAAATGTCATTGATCCTGGAAGAGCTTCACTATTAAAAGGTCTACTTACTTATTCTTCAACAATGAATAAACAAAATACTTTTGGATGATCCTTGAGACAAAGGATATCATGACTTATAAAATAAATAAATATACAAAAAATAGAAAAGGTAACCTTACTTTTTGTATTCCACTAACTCATATTTTTGGATTTGCTGAATGCTATAATCTAATAATTTATGGAAGAAAGCATCAACTTTCGTTATACAGATCTCCAGAAAATAAGAATTCTTGCGTTTCATCAGATCCAACAAAATTTACAGCTAAGATGACTATTAATAAACTACAATTTATAATTCCAAAAATAATGCCTAGTCTTGAGATGCAAAATAAGTTACTCAATGTCTTTGAGAGTAATAAATTAGTGCAAATGCCTTTTATATCTCGTCAATTTGAAAGTTATAATATTCCAAATGGTAATAGAGAATTTACTTGGAAACTTGGAACTAAATATGATAAGATAAAATACATAGTCATAGCATTTCAGACTGCTAGAGACAATAACTATCTAAATGCTGCAAAATTTGATAATTGTGGATTAGAAGAAATTTTGAATTTAGAAATAGTTATTATGAAAGTATCAAGGATTATATATTTATGGAAGAAGATGTATATTATTATTATTATCCACTTCTAGTATTTGATGTATCAAAACAAAATGATAGAATTATTGCATCTCGACCTGATGTTACAATAAAAGCCAGCTTCGCTAAAAACATTGCTCAAAGTACTAAATGTTACTGTCTGATTCTTTCAGAAAATGTTGTTGAAATCAAGGTTGTCAATATTTGATAAATCAAACTTGATTATTTTAATAATTGAGTATAAAATGCTTAGATTTTTAAAGGATCTCCTTCGGATTCACTTGTGAAATTTAAATCCGTTTCCTTTATCCAAGAGTTAAATTTCTCCGGATATCCATACCACTTAACAAACACTTCTTTTACTCCTTTAGATTTTCTATGTTTTATCACTTTTTCAACTTTATACTCTTCATTGATATTATTGTAAAGTGTGAGTTCTTCTTCATAAAACTTTCCTTTGATTTCTTCATCTGCAAGATCTTTGATGAACATTGTCGGTCCTTCCGAAGAAGGGTGGACTTCAGAAATCTTGAATTGTTCAGTACTCCAATTTGGAAGATATCCTTTATCAAAAATAGCTTTATACTTTGTAATTCTAACAGTATCACCTATTTTGAATTTATAATTTTTTTGAATTTCCTCAAAATTATGTTTTATAGGAAATAGATTATTGTAAACAATACTTTCGTTTTCTATCTTTGAAGCCTGTATGGGAGTCAATTTTATTGAAGTGTGATAATGATTATTATATCCTAACACAAGATCATCAAGAATATCAGTCCATTTATGATTTCCTTGAAGAGTAAACATTTTCCACATCTTTTCTTTCAAGGTTCTATTAAATCTTTCAACTATTGAAGCTTTTTTATCTGAATAAGTTGAGAAGTGATTAATTTCTAAAGATTTAAATAATTTATTCATTTCTTTATTATAATATTCCTTACCATTATCAGTTTGCATCTTTTTTGGTTTTCTTTTACTTTTTGTAAAGATAGATTCCAAAGCATCTGCAGTTTCTTTACCTGTCTTACTTTTTAATGGTACTACCCATGCAAACTTACTGAAACAATCTATAATTGTTAAAAGATATCTATAGCCTTTATTTTCTTCCGCATAGGGAATCATTTCTACGAGATCTGATTGCCATTGATCGCCTATACCATCAAAGTAAACTCTATGACTCTTGAAGTTCTTACGAGCTGGTTTATATAAAGTATAAACATCCTGCTGATTCAGAAATTCTTTGACTTTCTTGATAGGTTTCTTTGTCTGACGTTGTAATTCATTTATTCCACAAAATCCTGTTTTAGGAGAGTAATAAGTTTTTTCTAAGAGATCTTTAATTACCTCTGAGTCTTGCAGATCCTTCATCGATCCACCACTTTTCACTTCTTTAGAAATTATTTTACACTTTGTTGTATTACAAACTTCACACTTTCCCTTTATCATTGATCTGTTGTTCTTTGTTAACACGTGTGAAACATCAAGAGTATTCGTCTTTATCTTACACTTGAAACAATATACTTGATTAGACATTTATTTATTATAATGAGAAAAGATAGAAGAAAGTCTTAGCAAGCACATTGATAGTACAGAGTCGAAGACTCCTAGATCCTACGGATCGAATGGATACCAGTATGGCTATATTTTATAAATACCGGTAAAGCTATACCTATTTTATAAAAACCGGTGAAGCTATATTTTATAAAAACCGGTGAAGCTATATTTTATAAAAACCGGTGAAGCTATATTTTATAAATACCGGTAAAGCTATATTTTTTAAATACCAGTATGACTATATTCAATAAATACTAGCACAATGCATAAAATGTTTTACTAATAATAATTATTTTGGCTTACTCATCTTCTTCACGTTTTCGAAGATCTTCTGCAGTATCTCTAGCTAAAATCTTCCTGTCTCTCTCAGCTCGATGTAGTTTCATTAACTTCTCACGTTGTGTCTTCAGTAGGCTCTTCCCCTGAAGATATTTTTACTTCGTTATCGATATCAAGTTAAGTAAATGAATGCTCACCTTTTTTCTTTGTTGATGCGCTGTTTGTCTCTTCTCAATTAACTTCTTCTCATTTTCATAGTAAGCTCTTGCAAATGTAGCTTTTGCAGTTGCTTTTGCTGCCTTATCTTCCAGCATTTCAGCCTGAATTCGGTCATTGAATCTTCAAAATTCTAAAAAATAAATAAATGAAACCAATCTTTCGTTGAAGCTGTTCCAAAGTAAGACTCTCTGAATCTTTCCGAAATTCTTCTCGTTGAGTATCGAGTTCTTCTATCTTCGAAACCTTAGGAGTCTTCTTAGGATCTTCAACATCCATAGGAATTGGGAGATTTCCACTCATTATCAGAGTTAAAGATTGAATGAGAATAGGACTTGTCTGAAAAGATCAAATTAAAAATTTCAAGTCTTGGAAGCAAGTAATAAGCGATAATGAGATAATTTATGCAAGAAAATGAAGCAAAATTGAAGAAATTCTGCAACACGAATCGTTCTCAAGTGAGACACTTCGCTCTCCTCTTGTACCTCTTTGCCAGCACCTTCGAGAAGGTTTAGAGTGTGACCAAACTCGTCGAGTTCTTTCTTTGGGTGTGACGTACAAAGGTCATCAGCGTACACTTTTCTCCGTGTAGGTGTAACCACTTCCCCTCTCTTCTTTTTCTTTAATTCCTTGTGGTGGTAAAGTGTCTCGCATGAATATACCTCGGAATTCTTGATTTCAAGTTCTTTTACAAGCTCCAGGAGATCTAGATTGGTTAATGGCTTCAAGTCTTTTCGGAGACCAAAAGTAGTCATTTAATAAAAAACAAAACTTCAAAACTCGTGTGATGTGTCTTATTTTCCACTTCTTGGCTATGTGTGATTGTAAAAACCAAAGCTAGCTTACTAGTAATAAGTAAAACAAAAAAGGCAAAAAAGTTGGACACCCCTGGGAATTGAACACAGGACCTTGTTGTTGTCGGACTAAGCGCCTACCGACTGCGCTATGGGTGCCGCCACTCATCTTGGAAGAGTTCTCCCTTATGTACCCAGCGCGGCCTGGCAGAGACGCAGAGGAGACAGCCAGCAGTGAGGGGCGTGAGAGAGCGAAGAGAGCTCAGACAACTGGGGAACTAGTTTTCGGGTGAGTTCGGGCGCTTTCGACTAGCCTGTCGGTCAGTTACTCTCGACAGGCTAGTCGAAACTGCTCGAACTCACCCAAAAACTAGTCGTAACTGACCAAGAACTAGTCGAATCAAAATTTATTTTTGTCAAACTGTTCAAAGTACTGAAAATGGTTGAAAAGATGTATTTTCTGTAAAATCATGAACTATGAGTTATTTTTTGATTTTTTCCCGAGTTTTTACAAAATTTTGTAATTTTCAACTTTTCATTAACATTTTCATCTGAAATGTCTTTTTCGCAATAAAACCTGAAAAATCGTAGTTTTGATATAATATCTCGGGTTAAAAAGATTTTTTCACCAAAATTGACTGAAAAAACAATTAACTGAAAATAGGGTGTTAGGCAGGAAATTTTTTTTGGTGTGCTCACGATTACAATAATAAAGTAGTAAACTATTTGGAAAAGTCGAAGGAGATTCCAAACCATTGATTTCAAGAAAATCTTATTTTTAAGATATCTAAGTTCACCAAATTTTGTAATAAGGGGAAAAACTGTTTTTTTTTTTGCATTTTCAGAGGAAGCGCAACAAGTAAAAGTAACATTTTGAAGATCAGCCTGTTTTAGAGTACTGTTATGCAGTTTTCTTTTGTTTTCGATTCTTTACTTGATCGAAAAATGAAATTCTTTAAAATTTCAGTAAGGAAACCAGTATGCTATCAGTCGAATATAATATTTATACCGGTAATGTTCTGTAACTTTATAGATGTAACACACAGATCAGTGAACACAAAAAAAAACTAACCAACCCAAATATGTGTCCCCGCGTTGCGCGGGTCCACCCGCTTTTTGGGGAAAATGTGAACTGGAAACTATTCTTTATATTTTTGGATAGGTCTTTACAAACTCTACAACTTCGTAGTTAATATCAAAATGCAAAACACACAGCTTAAAAACGAAAATTTGAAGAAAAGCAAATCGGTTCCAGTTTTTCAGAATTTTCTAGTGGAAAACCATATCAACCCCATAAATGTTACTTTATTTTCTGAAGAAGATGAAATTCTGTACTAGAATCATAAGTAAACTCGAAAAATGAAGAGACCCATTGTGCTGAAAACAGACGAAATACGTCAAATTTTGATTTCCTTGCAGAAATGGTTTTTTAAGCCTGAATTTAGACCTTTAATAACAGTTTCGGCGCTTGAAAAGATGAACGCAGAATTAACATCTTCCAAAAGTTTTTTGGTGAAAATAATAAAAACATTTTTAATTTTTTTGGAAAATTTATGAAATAATCGACAAAGAAATTTTTTTTTCGATTTTTACCAAAAAACTTACTTTTTTAAACACATAAACTATTTTTAAGGGTCTAGATTAAAGCTTAAACAATCCTTTCTGCAAGAAAATTCTTCGAAATTTAAAGTCTATTTTCGATACAATGGGTCCCTCATTTTTCTAGTTTATTTTTGATTCTAGTACAACATTTCTTCCTCTTTCAGAATTTAAAATAAAATGTTTCGGGTTGATATGGTTTTACACCAAAAAAATTAAAAAAACTGAAACCCATTTCCTATATCTTCAAATTTTCGTGTTTTGAAATGTTATATCAACTACAAAGTATCAGTATATCAACTTCATAAACATTTTCATCTTTGATGCCTTGTTCGCAATAATAACTTAAAAAATTATGGTTTTGATATAACATCTCGGGTAAAAGGTTTTTTCACCTAAATTGACTGAAAGCCATCTTGTCAAAAATTTCCTGATGTGTTCACGGTTACAATACTGAAGTAGTAAATTGTTTCAAAAAAACCAAAGGATATCCCAAACCGTTATTTTCAAGAAAATCGTATTTTTCGGGTTTTAAAGTTTACCAAACTTCGTAATAAGGGAACAGCACAAAATCATACTATATAATAAAGCGCTAAGGCCGTGCGTGTTTTCACATGCTAGAATGCATTTCTCATGAATAACTTTTTGACCCCTCGACCGATCTGTCCCATACTTGGTGTATCGTCATGCCTCTCGGAGCGCTTCACAAAAATACTGTTTGGATCTCGGATTACTGTAGGATTACTGTAGATACAGTACACCAATTTTTTCACATTTTTTTTAGAATGGTCGGATCGAGACCAAACTTTCATGGTGACATCTTTGGAATAATGTAAGGTCACTGTGAAAATTTGGTGCGGATTACGGTAGTATTACGGTAGTTACCGTAACCTAATTAACGTTAGCGTTTTTCTATGTGTCTCTTCATTTTACACACTATTTCTCTCATTTTTCGTTCAGTAATCATCAGCATACTTATAATAAAACGTTGGCCGTGCGTGTGTCCGCAATCTAGAACATTCCAGAAAAGTATAGAAGATTCAAAAAAATTCCTAAATGGTCTAGAACATTCCAGAAAAATTTTAAAAAATTCCAGAAACTTCCAAAAAATTTCAAAAAAATTCTAGAAGCTTCCAGAAAATTCCAGAATGTTCTAGAAAATTCCAGAACCTGCCAGGGGGGGGACCTGATCTCTCATAGTGAATGAAGTAACTTTGAGTAGATTTATAGTATGATACTTTCTATAGTATGATACAATTGCGGAAAAGGAAAAAATTCTATAAACTTCTTAATAAAGGCATTAATGTCTATAAATTTTGTGTAAATAACCACATTGATGAGAAGGGTGATTTACGGAAATGTGAAGGTCTATAAAATAGGATGTGAAAGTATGAATAGTAAGGAACGGACAGGAATTTTTTCGGAACACCATTCGCATTTTTCGGTGGATTTGGCTTAAATATAGAGTAATTCGCAGGTGTGATTATATTGAATTTTGGATATCGGAGGAAAGGAGTTGGAGATTTGGGGAGTTGAGAGGATCGGTTTTGAAAAGAATCGGAAAAATTGGAAAAATTGTGATTATAATTTAAAATGGGGGAACTGGAAAAAAAGGATCAGTCATGGAAAAAATTAGGAGAGTGGAAGAAAAGACATAATGGAAAAATAAATGAGGTGGAATTTTCTGAGGATTAAGATCTGAACGGAATTCAGAAAAAGGTCACAGCGTGACATATCGAGGAAAATCGGAGAGTCGGTTGATCAGTACAAGTATCTGTGAATCACAGAAGTGTCCTAATTGGAAGAACATTCAATATGTCATCAAGTTCATCGAACGTTTCAAGCGAGTATGGCCGTAGGAAATGGAACTGGAAATCTCATGAAATTGGCCATGGATTTAGGAAAACAAATTGGATTCAGTTTTTCGAACACGAGGTTTTGAACGGGGAACATTTCAAGGGGGCAGATTTTGGATAATAATAATGGGAATAATAATGGAAATTTTGGTATTGGAAATAAAAATTGGAATTTTGGGAATGAAAAGGAATATAAGGTTTATGGTCAGGTGAATGAAAAATCGGTATTTTATAAAGGAAAAGGTTTGGAGGAAGTTTGTCTCAATGTTGGCAAATTTAATTATGGCACGGGACTTTTATATCTACGGATTAAGGCAAAAAATGGAGTTTGGTGTATGGCTTTGGTAGATTCGGGAGCAGAACGCTCGGTTATTCCGGAAAGGAGGGCTAAGTATTTGGAGGTGGAGTTAAAAAGGGAATTGGGTTTAAAAATAAAAGGTATTAATTCGGATGCAGGTATTAACTCCCAAGAAATGCGGTTAATAATGCTGGTGTTCACCAACAGTCGGGGACGGAGAATAAACAGGTTGATAGGATAATTGGAACGGATTATTTTTGGGCTAATTGGGAAAACATGGCACAGAAATTTTTTAAGTATGAAAAATTGGAATTGGGCCTTTGTAATTTTTCGTGTTTAGGGGGGAGGTTCCTTCGGAAAGGAATATTGGGGTTTAGGCCAAGGAACCCAAGGAAGTCAAAGGTTATTAGGAGTTATCTTCAAAAATTTATGGTATTGGTGTGTTTGTGAAAGGTTCCCTTTAGGAAAAAATTGTAAAAATTTGGAAGGTTCGCCTTTTGAGAACTCAAATAAAGGATTGTGGCCTTCAATTTGGTCAAATCGGGGTTTAAATCAGGAATCTAGGAAGTCAGGAAGTGGAAAGTAGTCTTAGAACCTACTTTGGGAGAATATTTAGATAGGAAAGGTGAATCAGTCTTCGGACTCGGTTGAAACAAAGAAAAAGAAGCAACAACAAAATAGAGAGCCAGTCCGTCAATCAACAACGTTCAACGTCACCAAGAGTCTCGGCAACAATGTGCGTCACCAGAAGTGCACCATCCCGATGTTCGAACAAATCATGGCTCCAGGAGCAAGCTTGTTTGAGGGGGATCTTGTCGCAGAGGCAACAAAGATGAAACAGGAACGTGACATTCATCCTGGGACGCCAACACGAATAATACGAATGAAGAATATCGGAGGTCAAAGATGGAGGGGTTTACTCATTCTCGTTTCCCCTTGGAATCCTTTCCACCCGAAGAACTGGACAATGTACTGACTATCTTTTGGCTAATAAATCTGTTGTTTGTTACTCGGTGTTCTGTGTTCGGTTATTATGAGGGGCCTTTTGATCCTGGAAAGGTCGCCTCTGTTTCAAGCATCCCAAGCTAATCCTGGAGAAGTAAAGTACCAACAAGGATCAAGTTGATAAACCCTTAGACTCAAAGTTCTGAAGTTTTCAAAGACATCTGCTAATAGTAGGACATCATTGATCATATAAATTCTAGTGTAATCTTCCAAACTACACAGGCAAGTCGCGATGGGACGCCACGCGCACGCCAGGCGCGCCTCAGCGAACTTTTTTGTTCGCTGTGGCGGGCACGACGTACCAGCTGCGGCGTGCCGGAGGCGTCTGCCACGCGCACCTGGCGACTTTTTTGAAAAATTTTGGCTTGGGTTTCCCTTAATTCTCATTTCATTTTTTTGTTGATTTGATAGTATTTAACGCGTCTTTTAGTTGATCGAACTTTATTTATTTATGTATCTAAATTCAAAATAGTTTAGAACAAAATCAGATCAATTACAACCAAATTAAGAAAAAAAAACAATGGCTCTTACATTTTAACAGCCAAAAGCATACAAAAATAACGGTTTGGGACTGTAAGAGCAAGAAAAAAAAAACAATTTCTCAGATACTAAAAATATTAAAATGAGGTTTTAGAGTGAGAAAAAAAAAGAAAAATGTGGAACTAGAGCAATTTTTTAAACAAAAAAGGGTTCAGAAAAGTGCAAAACTTTAAAGTAAATAAAAACTACCAAAAATGGGTAAAATGCTGGTTGGGGTCTTTAATTTCGAACTTTTTAGCTCTGAGTTCACAGAAAAGCATGTTCGTCGACGCGAGAAATTAGCGGTAGTAACACAAAAATAGAATTTAATGTTGAATTTTCGGCGTCTACCTTCAGAGCTTTTCCGTGAACAAGAAAAATTGATCTCACCCCAGCAATTAAACTAAAATGGTTCGAAATTAAAGTTCATATCTCTGTCGAAAAGTGCCCATCTTGTTTGAATCTTGAGCTGTAGTCCATTTCCGGGGGTCTCGCAGCATCATCACGGCTCTGAAAATTACATAGATTGCATGTTAGTTGATAAGGAAATAAGCTTACATTGTCTCGATTTATTCCTTATTTCCGTGATTGCATCAATCATTTCAACCAGTTTTTGTTTCACTATTTAGATTTGAACCTTAAACTAGAGATAAATCATTCCGAAATATAAGGCTTCTCACTTACGCGAACGGTCTTGCGCAAAAACACTTTGTCGCACTTCCATGCATTCAGCAGCTCGGATGTAAGCACTGCTCTTTTTTTATCGAAATTGAAGTCTCGAATATTTGAGGTCTGAAACGTAACAGATATATGTCTATATTCAAGAAAGAATGCGGCATAAAATAGGCGAAGAAAAATGGTAACGGTTAACATATCGAGAAACTAAGAACGAATTCAAAAGATATTTTTTTAAAGTAAATTAAAGCGGTAAATATAATTTTTCGATGTTTCAAAATTTTCTCATTGGATTTTATGATCAGTTCAGAAGTTTCTTAGTGATTTTGAGCAAGTACTGAAATAAAATAATGCTCTCTAAAAATTAAACTTGAAATATTTTTTAAATGGACGATATGTCACAATTATTGTTAAAAAATTAACGCTGAATATGATAATTAGTTAATAGAAAACAAAACAAATAGTTTTTGTTAATTTTGAAGAAAAGAAAAGCAAAAAAACGGAAAAAACAAATAATTTTTCACTGAAAATATCGTTAGCACCGCCCACGCAAGAAGGTGGCTCGCATTTCAGCAATTTTGCGGCGCGCCAATCCAATTTGCTCTATTTTTCGACATGACAACCAGAATGGTCTGAAATTTGATATTTATCGCTAAATTTCGATAAATGTTATATTAATGAGAAATAACTAAAAAGAAAACTCAAATACTGTCCATCAAAAGTTCTCACAACTAAAATAACATATTTTGAAAGTAGAATAAGATTTAAAAGCATTTGGTCTTTAAATTAGAATGAAATTAACTTAAAATTTACAGAAATCATTATTTACAAGCTTTTTTTCATTCAGTTCTAACTATTTTCATAAAGCCTTGATGAATTTAGTGGCCACCTTCAAAAATAAAAATGAAAGGTCGCCAGGCGCACGCCACGTGCACACGGGGTGCGCCACAGCGAAAGTCGCTGACGTGCGGATGAGGTTTCAATTGTGGGTCTTCTGTTTTTGGGACAAAAAATAACTTTTTTTCGTTTAATTTGTTGAAATCTTTCAATTTTAGCCATGAAATTGCATAATGTGTGTCAAAAACCAAAAATTACGGAAATCCAATTTCAGTCAAAAATGCAGTTTAAAGTTTTACTAAAAAATGTTCTAAAACTAATGAGGATTGGATTTTTAGTTACAGTTGTAAAGAAAACAAGCTATTATTTATTTAAGGATACTTTTAACACATCAGTTAACTGTTTTTTGAATAGATAAAGCTTGCTAAAAAATGTTTATATTGACGACTCTTAAAATTGAATTTCAAGTGTTTTAAAGACATTCAAATAACACGGCATGTTAAAAAATATGAACCAAGTTGCTACGTTTAATTATTTTGCAAAAAACAGCTAATTTTTAAAGGCTATTGGACAATTGTAAAACAAGGTTCGCTGAGGCGCGCCTGGTGTGTGCGTGACGCGCACCAAACACCCGGGCGCACCTGGCAGACGCCTCGTGTGCGCCTGGCGACTTGCCTGTGTAGTACACTTCATTTTTTTCCAAACTTTCACTGCATACCGATAACCCTTTCTTTTACATTTTTTATTATTGAGCTTGTCATAAAATTTGTCTCTATTTGGGAGTTTTGTTTTATCAAATCTTTTGAATGAATCCATGTATTCATATGGATAAACACCTTTCTTTCTCATCAATTGGAATTGATGGGGGCTATAATAATTTTTACAAAGGCGAAGGTTTTCATCACTCAAATTTTCAGCTAATTTATCTAATGAAGAAGGCATGAAAGAGAAAGAATCTAGAAACCTACATTCAATTCTATCATATACATTCTCTGTTTGTGAAGGTAACTTGTAGCTGAAACTGATAAACTTCTCAGTATTACTGGAAATGTTTTCTATTTCGATTTCATGCTCATTCAAATACTTAGTACTTTCAAGACAGCCAACAATGAGATGAGAATCATAACCTTTAAGGTTGTGGAAGAATACTGGAATGAAATTATTCTTTCTTTTCAGTATATTGCAAGATCCACAAAGAGGTCCACGATATTCTCCAGTCCAATGATCATGATCTCTAACTTTAGTAGTTTTTATATCTTCTGGGTTATATTGTACTTGACAATGAGGACACTCTTGATTTTTATTGAATTCATTCCATTCATCTTGAGTCAACTTCTTCATTCTCACAGAAGGAAGACTCATGATTTCTTGAGAAATTTTGATAATATATTTATTGAATTCAAAAGCTGCATTATATCCTATATATGACTTCATAGTATGTATTTTTTTGGTGAAAGAATCCACAACAACAACACAAAATCCTGATGCTACGTGTTCTCCAACATCCATAGTCCATGATTCATTAGGTTTATAGTGAGCAGTAGAGAACTTCCGAATAATACTCTCAAAGTCAGCATAAATAATATATCTATGTTTCTGGGTTTTACTAATGTTTTTGAATTTGATGGATTCTTTCTTGGATAAAAGGTGTTCTATTGGTTTGTTTTTACCACAATCCTCTAAATGTCTATGATAGCTTGATCTACTTTTTTTATTCATATTTACATTATAATAACAATGACATCTAACACAGAATGTTTTCTGATGCTCACCTCGTTTATTGAGTAACTTATCCAAGTTTTTTATGAGAGAATAATGGGAGTTTCCTTGATTGTCTTCATGATATAATAGATTTACTACTCTACTATTATCAGTAGTGATTCTTCTTGAAGGTCTAAGTCTATTGATTTTCTTACAATTTTTATTGAATTTTTCAGTACATTCGAAAACATTGACTACAAGGTCATTCATTTTTTCGAACTTATCTATGTCTTTAATTTTCATTGGAAAAGTTAGATCTCCAAAGTTTAGTTCATTCACATAATCACTATACTTAGTAACTCTTTCTGCATTCTGATGAGCAGGATGCAAATGAGCCAACACAGACCACATAAAACACTTATTGTCATTATTCTTGATATTTATCACTGCTTTCTTATTTTTAATCCAATCAGGTAGTTCTATGTAGGCAGAGCGACTAGGTGAATTACAAATAGTTTGATCCATTTGGAGATAATTTATCCCTAATATTGTCCAACCTGATCCTCGTGCTTGTAAGTTCTCCATATTCATTTGTAATTCTTGACATGCATGTTGATACCACTTTTCTCGATCTTCACCAATACACAGTTCTTTAGTTTCAGATCTTACAGCAAAGTTTTCTTCAATGGAGTCCTTTGATTGTTTGAATTCTAGTTTCAAATATATTTTAACTGAAGTTTCACTTCTAATATCATTGATCACAAAATTTTTGTTCTTTTCGAAGAAAGAATTCATCATTTTTGTGATGATTTTCATATAATAGTCGATTCCTCTTTTCCCAAATAGGTCAAAGTATTTTTCAAAATTGATTTCTTTACCTTTGTTTCTATAAGTTGTTGTTCTTACAATTCCTTTTATAGTTTCTTTGTAATCACTAAAAATAAGATCATCATAAGGGAATACTTCTTTGATATCAATCGGAACATCTCTAACTTCGGCTTGGTTTATTTGTAAATGTTCTCTAATAAATGCCAGAAGTTCTGAAGTACTCATAGATCTTAATTGTTGAGATTTAAGGATTCTTTTACTTTTTACACCTCCGGACATTATATCAAGAAGTTTAATGACTTCTTTACGAAGATCATCTCTTGACATTTTTTCGAAATGATCCATTTTTCTCAGAAGTAATTAATTTTTCAAAATCTTAGAAGGATCCAACACTTCCTTTTATATAGAAAAATTTTTTTAAAGAAAAATCAAAATTCCAGATTTATGAATTTCAAATTAAAAACTCAAATCTTTAAACTTCATAATGAAGTCAATCATTTCTTGTTTTCTCATAGTTTGGATTTCTTTGGATTTAAGAATGTATTTTCTCAATTCACTTCCAATCATTGCAACTTTTCTACGAACTTCATCTCTTTTCATTTTCTTTAGATCTTCTTCGAATCCTTCACTACCTCCGTGTCTTGCAGATCCTCCTAAAGGGTCTCCTTCGGATTCACCTGTTGAATTTAAAGAAAGATTTTGGAACTTTACTTCTTGAGTAATTTCTTCCATTTATAAATACACTAAATTTTTATAAATAAATTACTTTTTCAAAAATGCCTTCCACAATCGTAGAATCGAAGACCTTTGGAAATCCTAGATCCTCCGGATTGATAGAAATCTATGATCCCAAGAAAAGGAATGAAATTGTTCAATCATTCTTGAAGAATAGAAAAGAACATCGCCTAAAAAATTTAGAAGAGCGCAGCAATTTAGAAAACGTAGAAGATCACCTTATAGAAGTATTCAAACCCATAATAGAATCAAATAAGAAATTACAGGAAGAAATTATTGATGAAAAGAATAAGATAGTTCAAACTCTCAACAGCTTTAAAGGATCTCCTTCGGATTCACTTGTGAAATTTAAAGGACAATCACAAATTCTACCTCCTCATGCGTCAGCAAAGCTTCCTTGCGAAGCGCAAACACCTAAACAAATCCAATGCACACCATGTAAAACTTCGGAAATCAAAGTTAGTAATTTGATTGCTACTTATCTCCAAGATCCTAGAGATAGAAGCAATGCTGGATACTCGATAAGGTATAATAATGATACTAAAGACTATTCAATTGGAAATAAGGAAGTCATGTTCGATGATAATACAATGGAAATTGATAATGTAAAATATAATGCAACTCCTGGCCTTATGGAATTATTAACCAAAAAATCTCCAGATCTCAATAAAATTAAGAATGATGATACTCAAAATTATCGAGAAATCTTACTTTGCTCAGATGCACTGTATCAAAAATTTGATAAAAGTAGTAAAAGATAAAATGCTGATGCTAGTGATAAATGGAAATTCATTAAAGAGAATTATTTTGTAACTAAAAGTCCAGCTACTGTAAGTAGTGTGGCAAAAACAGTACAACAAACTTCTCAGGTTTCAGGAAGTTCGATTAATCAAACAATCATTTTACCTTCTGATATTAATGCTCTATTGGATTCATTAAGATTATCAGTAGGTTCATATCAAGCTGGGAATAATCGTGAATATAATAAAATTCATTCTATTCTCGATGAATTGATTCGCCAGAAAAAGATAAAAAAGAAAGATCTACCTGGTATTTACCTCAACATAGGTTTTTAACTTTTTAGCTTTGAGGAAGCTTACACTGCTGACGCTGAATAATGTTATTCTCTTTATTTATACCTTTCTTTACATATGCTCTTGAAACATTTGGAAATTCTTCAGAAACACCCACTCTTTTAAACTTATCACTAAGAAGTGTATCATCTATATCTAGATCATTGAGAAAATCTAAACATTCTCGATTTGTCAATGTCTTCTTATTCTTTATAGTAAGAGAAAGATCAATTGAAGGTACTTCTACTATTTGTTCCTTTTGTTTCTCATTATACTTCTTCAAGACTTCATTGTGTTCATATCTTTCTTTTTGAAATGCTTTTTGTTGTTCCTTGATCATCATAGATTTCTTTTTATTGGAAATTCCTAGACAATTTAATCTTTATCTTTATTCAGCAATTTACAAAAATATAACAAAAAAAAAAAAGTAAAGAAATATACAAAAAACGTTGGAAAATTAAAATGCAATGAATAAGACTTAATGGATGCTACCCGCAAGAGTAGCAAAGACAGCTAGGGAGAGTGACGGTTAATTTTAGAAGTGACTAGAAGAAGGTTAAACTCTTGAAAGGATAAAAATGAATTGATATTGTTAGTAAGTTTGTTCCATAAAGGAACATAACAGTCGAAAAATGAGTTGCAGTGTGCACCAATGAGCTTTAGCATCATTGGTCTGCGTTTGTTAGAGGTGAAAACGACAAAGGAGTTAATATCAGGAAATAGAACCATTCCTGTAAGACATTGATACATAAATTTTAAGGCGGCATGAGTTCTACGAAGTAATAGGGAGTTTAAAGATAATTTACATAATCTATCAGCATAAGAAGTATATGAGATATTGCAACGTTGGCAAACTCGCCTAGAAAAAATTCTAAGAGGGGTTTCAAGAGCGGCAGAAAGGGTGGAGCTAAGGAAGGGGTCAAAAACTTCGGTACAATATTCGAGCAAGGGTAAAACGTAGGATTTGAAGAGATTAACATAAAAACTGATATTGGTAGACTTAAAACAAAATAATAACTGATTAGTTTTGAGAGTTGCTTGAGCTGCTATTTTACGTATGTGAGCATCAAATGAGAGATTGGAGTCTATTAAGATACCAAGATCCCGTACAATATAAGTTTGAGCGATTGGAACATTGTTAATATGATATGCAAAATTGCTGGAAGAGGATTTACAAAAACGAATGAAGTTTGTTTTATGAGGGGCGATAGGAAGACGATTAGTAATAGACCAAGAATATAATAAATTGAGAGATTTTTGTAAGGCCTTACAATCGGAACTAAACACTTTAATATCGTCCGCAAAGCCTGAAATTCCAACATTAACGTCAATACAATCAAAAATATCGTTAATATAGATAAGGAAAAGGAGTGGGCCGCTAACAGTTCCTTGCGGAACTCCAGAGTGAATGGGGAGAGATGTATCGGAAATGAAGTTATTGATTTTGATAGAAAAAGAACGGTTGCTAAGAAAATCGGTGTACCATCGAACAAGTTTGCAATCGAGACCAAAATTTAAGAGTTTGGATACAAGTAAATCAATGTCTTCTTATTCTTTATAGTAAGAGAAAGATCAATTGAAGGTACTTCTACTATTTGTTCCTTTTGTTTCTCATTATACTTCTTCAAGACTTCATTGTGTTCATATCTTTCTTTTTGAAATGCTTTTTGTTGTTCCTTGATCATCATAGATTTCTTTTTATTGGAAATTCCTAGACAATTGATTATTATACTCTTACACTCACTTTTGCATTCCGATGTTAAATGTTTAGTAAAAGCATATTTATAACTGCATTTGTCACTTTGAGATAACTTCGATTCATCAATGGTTGCAATCATTTTTTCTAAAGCATCCAAATAATTTTGAGCTGTTTCTTTAGTATATTCATTTTTAGTATACTCCAGAATTTCTAAAAAATCAAGATTTTTATTACCATCAATCTTTTGAATATCATTTACAAAGGTTTGCAATTTTAATTGACTGCAATTCACAGGTGAATCTTTAGGAGATCCTTCCATTTATATATTCAAATTTTTTTCTTTATTTTTATACGAACTAAAGTTTTTAGGATTCTCTGAATCTTATTCATCTCAATCAATTATAATCCATTAGTATCCATTATAATCTATTAGTATTCATTATAATCCAAAAGTATTGATTAGTATTCATTATAATCTATTGATAATTTTTTAATGATATACATAAATCAAAGATTTACTTTTTTGTTACACAAAGATATAAATTAAAAATGAGTAATAGAAAATTATATGATGCCTGGATTGATTACAAAAACAAAAATGTTTACATCAAGAAAACAAAATTCTGCAGAGAAATTGGTTGTAGTGTAGATTATTTAAATAAGAATATTAGAAAATTCACAGACACTTCTAGGAAGCTTGCTTTCGCTGAATCTGAAGGATCTGTAAGACATTCACCTGGTGAAGGAAATCTTAGAAATTTTGAAACTCCAGAAAGTTATAAAAACAGGGATACTCAAGGTAGATTCCAGTCGCATTCTAGTCAGAACCAAAAGGAGTATGATGATTTCGAATCAAAGATTTCTAAATCTGGAGGATTGGTAGAATCAAAGACCTCTGGAAATCCTAAATCTATAGGATTGATAGACATTTCTAAAATAACTAAAAAAAGAACACCAGAAGAACAAATAGCTTACATTCAAAAAAGTATTCAAAAATCATAGATTTTCTCGAATTCTTCAGAATAAGTCAAAATGGAAAATTTCAAGGATTTCTTTTAAAGAAGATGGTCAAAATTGAAATAAGGCGTAAGCAGCGAAAGCAAAGCTTCCAAGAAGATGAAAAAATATTTCAGACATTTTCTAAACCTTCCATCATCAAGTTCACTAGATTTATCAATTGTTAAAAAGTTGTACTTCGTAGACCAAACTTCTCTTGTAAATTCAAGAAATTCTTCCTTTTTTATTTCACTACAATGATCACGATAAATATAATCTAAATTCAATTTATCTTGTGGAAATACTATGAAGAAGTTAGCATTTTCTCTAATTGTATTCTTTGGTAACTTAATATAATTTTGAGATATATAAAAACAATCTACCCCTGAGTGTCTACCTCTAGTATAATATTGTTCTATCTTATTTTGTTTTTCTAATAAAAGATCATCAAAAATTATAAGAGTTTTCTTATTGGGATCAATTGAACTAGGATCCGGAATATTTTCTAAAGAAGAACTACACATAACATCAATAATTCTTTGGGGATTTTCCTTTTCTTCAATTATGAAGTCTTGCTTTTCAAAACACCTGCTAATTTCTTTTTTGCTTAATCCATTTTCAAAACCATTTATAAGAGCTTGATAACAAGGTTGAAATAAGGTTGTACTAAAGATGTATAAATTATTGTAATCAAGGTATTCTTCTAATAGCAAATTCATAAGTAAATTAGTCTTTCCACATCCACTCTTTCCAATAATACAACCTCTTATTGATTGAGGAAGTAAAGGATTATTATTTCTTTCAGGATAATAATTTTTGACACTATAATCATTAAATTCAGACGTCATTCTTCTTTAGAAAATAATTTTTTATTTAAATGACAACATTATTTCTCAATTTGTACAGAATTAATGAAAAAACTTTTTTATTTTGATTTTCCTCCAAGTAATAAAATAAATGAGCTTGCAGTAGTCAAAGTTGATGGTATTCTTCAGTTACTAGAAGGTAATAAAAATCTAGATTTTGTTTATCTATCTTGCAATCTAGTTTGTGATACTTTTATCACTGAAAGACAAAGCAACGTTATTTGTAAATTTCCAATTCTTAAAGATAATGAAAAAATAAAAAATGAACCAATTAACCCAATTTATCACAAACTTATGGATAGACCAAATGTTTTAACTCTCAAGCTTGTTGACTCTTTGAATAATCTTATCGATTTCAATAGGTGTGATCTTCATGTAGAATTACACTTGAAATAATTTAAATAAAAAGAATTTCTAGATCCTCTTAAAACCAGATCCACTTTTTAGTGCTCTAAGAAATGCTGCATTATTTTTATTCAAACCTTCGGTTCTATTAGTAGTCAATGATTTTTGAGTAATACTTCCTCCTTCACTTACTTTTTTATTGTTTTCTATTTTTTCTTCATCTAGATTGTCAACTAGTTGTATTTTATCTTTCTCTTTTGGAGTTATAATAATGAAACTCCTTTCGGAACTTGATGTTTCTTTGAAATCAGAATTGAAGAATCTCATTGTAAAATATTTGATTCTTAGGATTTTGTATTAAAATTTAATAAGTATAAAAAGTTTAAGATAAAATATTTAATCAATCTAGGAATCTTCGATTTAGTCAATCCTTAGGATAAGAAATGTTCCATTTAGTCTACAACAAGAGATCTCCTATGTTCATTTCTGAAATCTTGCAGTTCAACACCTTGGTAATCTTCACCTTGGAAATGATTTTTTGTTCTCACAAAAATTGGATTCCTATTTCTCGGATTTCTATTTTCCTTGTTGAAAAAGGTTTTTGGAGAAAGGACCATCCAAATAGATCTACCTATGAATATATAAAAGAGAGTAACACTAATAGTTACATAAATCCTCCATATCTTGATGTAATACTTCTCAAAGATGCTAGAAACTTCATCTAATATTTCATGAGGAATCATTCCATCTTGACTATTTGAGTGTAGATCAATGGATACATCAGCTTTTTCACGTATCTCATTAATTAATTCTTCCTCAATATTGGTCTTAGTATCCATAAGAATGTGCTCTATCTCGGAATTTTTAGATTTTCTATTTTCAAATTCTTTTAATGCATATTCAGCATATTCATCATAACTTGGAAAAGTATTACAAGATTCTTTAGTTTTGATGAAATCGGAGATTTCTTTATCTTTAGACCTTAGGTAATCAGCATAACTTGGCAACTTGGAGCAATCATTTTTGATATTTGAGTATTCTTCATAAGTAGGCAATGGAAAAGGCCTAGAAGTGTCTTCTAAACTTTGATTCGTAGATCTTTTGACCCTTTTGGTAGTATTTTCAACTTTTTCAACGTTTGTAGATGCTTTAGCTAATCTTTCCATTTTTTCCTTCTTTCTCTTTTCGAACTCTAGATATTGCTTCATTTTTTCTTCTCTTCTCTTCTCAAATTCTTTACGATCAGCTTCGTATTTATCTCTTACTTCTTTGTCTTTTTGCTCACGAAGTTCTCGATCCTTTTGGATTTGTTCTTGTTGTCTTTTATAATATTCTTCTCTTTCATTTTGAAATTTCTGATGATTAATACTCATTTCTTGAAGACTTGGATTTGAAGGATTTGATAACTGAGCTTGAGGAATCAATCCTTCGGATCTAGGACTTCTCGATTCTGAAGGAAGTTTTTGATTTTTTTGAATTTCATTGACTGCAAAACCTTCTTCACTTATGGTTAGGTCAAGATTACAATCTCTGATTATTTTACTCTTATTTAGACTTAAAGCAATTTGATTTTGACTATTAATCCAAAGACCATTATTCATAATTCCATCTAATTTTCCAATTGAAATATATTGACAATTCTGGGAAGTATTGACATCCCAAATCATAATTTCATTAGTTTTTGAACTACAATAACCATCCTGATATTTACAATTACTTAAGTCGGAGAGAACATTAGATGGCCTACTTTGATTGAAGTGTGAATATACTTTAGTTTCAATGATGATACAATTCTCTTTGTAATATCTTTTGCTTGTAAAAAAACTAGTAAATCGATTTGGATAATCTTCATTCACTTTATTATTTGTACTATATATTCCTTCTTTACCCTTCCCTAAACTTCCATATTCACATTTCTTATTTGCAATCCATTCTCTACATTCTGCAACACTAATAGAATGATGATTCAATTCCTTTTCTACTAAGTGCTCATATCCTGAAAAATCTGTATACATTGATACTTCACTAACGAATTTCTTACACAATTTCGCATGACTTGAATATTCAATGATGTTCGGTTTATATACTTCATAACTTACTACTTTTGATTGACTATTTAATTGTCTATGATAATTGCATTTGTGCAATTTCGGTAATCTAAAGTATTGAACTGGTGCACTAGGAGTACATATAATATCTGCCAAAATATCATAATGAGTAAATGTTAAAAAGAAATGGAAGTGCAACAGATTCATTTACTTTAGAAAAAATATTTTAAATAAATTGAAAATTTATCCTGACTTTCTTTGAAAGTTGTAATTAAATTGAAAATATCTTAAATGGCTGAAGCAGTAGACAGAATACTAATCGTTGATAGTCCAATTACTCAGGATACATCAATTCAAAAGGAAAATTTGATTAGTATTTTTCCTTCATCTGGATCTTCTTTGAATCAGCATGGTGAAATAAATTTTATCATCGAAACTTGTGATCAATATCTATTACTTCATAAATCTTATATTTATTTAGAAGCTTCCTTGAGTAAAAGTGATGCCGCAGGATCACCACTTGCAGATACAGATGAAGTATCATTAACAAACAATGGACCTATGTTCTTATTTGATAGAGCAACTTACTCAATGGATGGTATGCAAGTTGAAAATGTCATTGATCCTGGAAGAGCTTCACTATTAAAAGGTCTACTTACTTATTCTTCAACAATGAATAAACAAAATACTTTTGGATGATCCTTGAGACAAAGGATATCATGACTTATAAAATAAATAAATATACAAAAAATAGAAAAGGTAACCTTACTTTTTGTATTCCACTAACTCATATTTTTGGATTTGCTGAATGCTATAATCTAATAATTTATGGAAGAAAGCATCAACTTTCGTTATACAGATCTCCAGAAAATAAGAATTCTTGCGTTTCATCAGATCCAACAAAATTTACAGCTAAGATGACTATTAATAAACTACAATTTATAATTCCAAAAATAATGCCTAGTCTTGAGATGCAAAATAAGTTACTCAATGTCTTTGAGAGTAATAAATTAGTGCAAATGCCTTTTATATCTCGTCAATTTGAAAGTTATAATATTCCAAATGGTAATAGAGAATTTACTTGGAAACTTGGAACTAAATATGATAAGATAAAATACATAGTCATAGCATTTCAGACTGCTAGAGACAATAACTATCTAAATGCTGCAAAATTTGATAATTGTGGATTAGAAGAAATTTTGAATTTAGAAATAGTTATTATGAAAGTATCAAGGATTATATATTTATGGAAGAAGATGTATATTATTATTATTATCCACTTCTAGTATTTGATGTATCAAAACAAAATGATAGAATTATTGCATCTCGACCTGATGTTACAATAAAAGCCAGCTTCGCTAAAAACATTGCTCAAAGTACTAAATGTTACTGTCTGATTCTTTCAGAAAATGTTGTTGAAATCAAGGTTGTCAATATTTGATAAATCAAACTTGATTATTTTAATAATTGAGTATAAAATGCTTAGATTTTTAAAGGATCTCCTTCGGATTCACTTGTGAAATTTAAATCCGTTTCCTTTATCCAAGAGTTAAATTTCTCCGGATATCCATACCACTTAACAAACACTTCTTTTACTCCTTTAGATTTTCTATGTTTTATCACTTTTTCAACTTTATACTCTTCATTGATATTATTGTAAAGTGTGAGTTCTTCTTCATAAAACTTTCCTTTGATTTCTTCATCTGCAAGATCTTTGATGAACATTGTCGGTCCTTCCGAAGAAGGGTGGACTTCAGAAATCTTGAATTGTTCAGTACTCCAATTTGGAAGATATCCTTTATCAAAAATAGCTTTATACTTTGTAATTCTAACAGTATCACCTATTTTGAATTTATAATTTTTTTGAATTTCCTCAAAATTATGTTTTATAGGAAATAGATTATTGTAAACAATACTTTCGTTTTCTATCTTTGAAGCCTGTATGGGAGTCAATTTTATTGAAGTGTGATAATGATTATTATATCCTAACACAAGATCATCAAGAATATCAGTCCATTTATGATTTCCTTGAAGAGTAAACATTTTCCACATCTTTTCTTTCAAGGTTCTATTAAATCTTTCAACTATTGAAGCTTTTTTATCTGAATAAGTTGAGAAGTGATTAATTTCTAAAGATTTAAATAATTTATTCATTTCTTTATTATAATATTCCTTACCATTATCAGTTTGCATCTTTTTTGGTTTTCTTTTACTTTTTGTAAAGATAGATTCCAAAGCATCTGCAGTTTCTTTACCTGTCTTACTTTTTAATGGTACTACCCATGCAAACTTACTGAAACAATCTATAATTGTTAAAAGATATCTATAGCCTTTATTTTCTTCCGCATAGGGAATCATTTCTACGAGATCTGATTGCCATTGATCGCCTATACCATCAAAGTAAACTCTATGACTCTTGAAGTTCTTACGAGCTGGTTTATATAAAGTATAAACATCCTGCTGATTCAGAAATTCTTTGACTTTCTTGATAGGTTTCTTTGTCTGACGTTGTAATTCATTTATTCCACAAAATCCTGTTTTAGGAGAGTAATAAGTTTTTTCTAAGAGATCTTTAATTACCTCTGAGTCTTGCAGATCCTTCATCGATCCACCACTTTTCACTTCTTTAGAAATTATTTTACACTTTGTTGTATTACAAACTTCACACTTTCCCTTTATCATTGATCTGTTGTTCTTTGTTAACACGTGTGAAACATCAAGAGTATTCGTCTTTATCTTACACTTGAAACAATATACTTGATTAGACATTTATTTATTATAATGAGAAAAGATAGAAGAAAGTCTTAGCAAGCACATTGATAGTACAGAGTCGAAGACTCCTAGATCCTACGGATCGAATGGATACCAGTATGGCTATATTTTATAAATACCGGTAAAGCTATACCTATTTTATAAAAACCGGTGAAGCTATATTTTATAAAAACCGGTGAAGCTATATTTTATAAAAACCGGTGAAGCTATATTTTATAAATACCGGTAAAGCTATATTTTTTAAATACCAGTATGACTATATTCAATAAATACTAGCACAATGCATAAAATGTTTTACTAATAATAATTATTTTGGCTTACTCATCTTCTTCACGTTTTCGAAGATCTTCTGCAGTATCTCTAGCTAAAATCTTCCTGTCTCTCTCAGCTCGATGTAGTTTCATTAACTTCTCACGTTGTGTCTTCAGTAGGCTCTTCCCCTGAAGATATTTTTACTTCGTTATCGATATCAAGTTAAGTAAATGAATGCTCACCTTTTTTCTTTGTTGATGCGCTGTTTGTCTCTTCTCAATTAACTTCTTCTCATTTTCATAGTAAGCTCTTGCAAATGTAGCTTTTGCAGTTGCTTTTGCTGCCTTATCTTCCAGCATTTCAGCCTGAATTCGGTCATTGAATCTTCAAAATTCTAAAAAATAAATAAATGAAACCAATCTTTCGTTGAAGCTGTTCCAAAGTAAGACTCTCTGAATCTTTCCGAAATTCTTCTCGTTGAGTATCGAGTTCTTCTATCTTCGAAACCTTAGGAGTCTTCTTAGGATCTTCAACATCCATAGGAATTGGGAGATTTCCACTCATTATCAGAGTTAAAGATTGAATGAGAATAGGACTTGTCTGAAAAGATCAAATTAAAAATTTCAAGTCTTGGAAGCAAGTAATAAGCGATAATGAGATAATTTATGCAAGAAAATGAAGCAAAATTGAAGAAATTCTGCAACACGAATCGTTCTCAAGTGAGACACTTCGCTCTCCTCTTGTACCTCTTTGCCAGCACCTTCGAGAAGGTTTAGAGTGTGACCAAACTCGTCGAGTTCTTTCTTTGGGTGTGACGTACAAAGGTCATCAGCGTACACTTTTCTCCGTGTAGGTGTAACCACTTCCCCTCTCTTCTTTTTCTTTAATTCCTTGTGGTGGTAAAGTGTCTCGCATGAATATACCTCGGAATTCTTGATTTCAAGTTCTTTTACAAGCTCCAGGAGATCTAGATTGGTTAATGGCTTCAAGTCTTTTCGGAGACCAAAAGTAGTCATTTAATAAAAAACAAAACTTCAAAACTCGTGTGATGTGTCTTATTTTCCACTTCTTGGCTATGTGTGATTGTAAAAACCAAAGCTAGCTTACTAGTAATAAGTAAAACAAAAAAGGCAAAAAAGTTGGACACCCCTGGGAATTGAACACAGGACCTTGTTGTTGTCGGACTAAGCGCCTACCGACTGCGCTATGGGTGCCGCCACTCATCTTGGAAGAGTTCTCCCTTATGTACCCAGCGCGGCCTGGCAGAGACGCAGAGGAGACAGCCAGCAGTGAGGGGCGTGAGAGAGCGAAGAGAGCTCAGACAACTGGGGAACTAGTTTTCGGGTGAGTTCGGGCGCTTTCGACTAGCCTGTCGGTCAGTTACTCTCGACAGGCTAGTCGAAACTGCTCGAACTCACCCAAAAACTAGTCGTAACTGACCAAGAACTAGTCGAATCAAAATTTATTTTTGTCAAACTGTTCAAAGTACTGAAAATGGTTGAAAAGATGTATTTTCTGTAAAATCATGAACTATGAGTTATTTTTTGATTTTTTCCCGAGTTTTTACAAAATTTTGTAATTTTCAACTTTTCATTAACATTTTCATCTGAAATGTCTTTTTCGCAATAAAACCTGAAAAATCGTAGTTTTGATATAATATCTCGGGTTAAAAAGATTTTTTCACCAAAATTGACTGAAAAAACAATTAACTGAAAATAGGGTGTTAGGCAGGAAATTTTTTTTGGTGTGCTCACGATTACAATAATAAAGTAGTAAACTATTTGGAAAAGTCGAAGGAGATTCCAAACCATTGATTTCAAGAAAATCTTATTTTTAAGATATCTAAGTTCACCAAATTTTGTAATAAGGGGAAAAACTGTTTTTTTTTTTGCATTTTCAGAGGAAGCGCAACAAGTAAAAGTAACATTTTGAAGATCAGCCTGTTTTAGAGTACTGTTATGCAGTTTTCTTTTGTTTTCGATTCTTTACTTGATCGAAAAATGAAATTCTTTAAAATTTCAGTAAGGAAACCAGTATGCTATCAGTCGAATATAATATTTATACCGGTAATGTTCTGTAACTTTATAGATGTAACACACAGATCAGTGAACACAAAAAAAAACTAACCAACCCAAATATGTGTCCCCGCGTTGCGCGGGTCCACCCGCTTTTTGGGGAAAATGTGAACTGGAAACTATTCTTTATATTTTTGGATAGGTCTTTACAAACTCTACAACTTCGTAGTTAATATCAAAATGCAAAACACACAGCTTAAAAACGAAAATTTGAAGAAAAGCAAATCGGTTCCAGTTTTTCAGAATTTTCTAGTGGAAAACCATATCAACCCCATAAATGTTACTTTATTTTCTGAAGAAGATGAAATTCTGTACTAGAATCATAAGTAAACTCGAAAAATGAAGAGACCCATTGTGCTGAAAACAGACGAAATACGTCAAATTTTGATTTCCTTGCAGAAATGGTTTTTTAAGCCTGAATTTAGACCTTTAATAACAGTTTCGGCGCTTGAAAAGATGAACGCAGAATTAACATCTTCCAAAAGTTTTTTGGTGAAAATAATAAAAACATTTTTAATTTTTTTGGAAAATTTATGAAATAATCGACAAAGAAATTTTTTTTTCGATTTTTACCAAAAAACTTACTTTTTTAAACACATAAACTATTTTTAAGGGTCTAGATTAAAGCTTAAACAATCCTTTCTGCAAGAAAATTCTTCGAAATTTAAAGTCTATTTTCGATACAATGGGTCCCTCATTTTTCTAGTTTATTTTTGATTCTAGTACAACATTTCTTCCTCTTTCAGAATTTAAAATAAAATGTTTCGGGTTGATATGGTTTTACACCAAAAAAATTAAAAAAACTGAAACCCATTTCCTATATCTTCAAATTTTCGTGTTTTGAAATGTTATATCAACTACAAAGTATCAGTATATCAACTTCATAAACATTTTCATCTTTGATGCCTTGTTCGCAATAATAACTTAAAAAATTATGGTTTTGATATAACATCTCGGGTAAAAGGTTTTTTCACCTAAATTGACTGAAAGCCATCTTGTCAAAAATTTCCTGATGTGTTCACGGTTACAATACTGAAGTAGTAAATTGTTTCAAAAAAACCAAAGGATATCCCAAACCGTTATTTTCAAGAAAATCGTATTTTTCGGGTTTTAAAGTTTACCAAACTTCGTAATAAGGGAACAGCACAAAATCATACTATATAATAAAGCGCTAAGGCCGTGCGTGTTTTCACATGCTAGAATGCATTTCTCATGAATAACTTTTTGACCCCTCGACCGATCTGTCCCATACTTGGTGTATCGTCATGCCTCTCGGAGCGCTTCACAAAAATACTGTTTGGATCTCGGATTACTGTAGGATTACTGTAGATACAGTACACCAATTTTTTCACATTTTTTTTAGAATGGTCGGATCGAGACCAAACTTTCATGGTGACATCTTTGGAATAATGTAAGGTCACTGTGAAAATTTGGTGCGGATTACGGTAGTATTACGGTAGTTACCGTAACCTAATTAACGTTAGCGTTTTTCTATGTGTCTCTTCATTTTACACACTATTTCTCTCATTTTTCGTTCAGTAATCATCAGCATACTTATAATAAAACGTTGGCCGTGCGTGTGTCCGCAATCTAGAACATTCCAGAAAAGTATAGAAGATTCAAAAAAATTCCTAAATGGTCTAGAACATTCCAGAAAAATTTTAAAAAATTCCAGAAACTTCCAAAAAATTTCAAAAAAATTCTAGAAGCTTCCAGAAAATTCCAGAATGTTCTAGAAAATTCCAGAACCTGCCAGGGGGGGGACCTGATCTCTCATAGTGAATGAAGTAACTTTGAGTAGATTTATAGTATGATACTTTCTATAGTATGATACAATTGCGGAAAAGGAAAAAATTCTATAAACTTCTTAATAAAGGCATTAATGTCTATAAATTTTGTGTAAATAACCACATTGATGAGAAGGGTGATTTACGGAAATGTGAAGGTCTATAAAATAGGATGTGAAAGTATGAATAGTAAGGAACGGACAGGAATTTTTTCGGAACACCATTCGCATTTTTCGGTGGATTTGGCTTAAATATAGAGTAATTCGCAGGTGTGATTATATTGAATTTTGGATATCGGAGGAAAGGAGTTGGAGATTTGGGGAGTTGAGAGGATCGGTTTTGAAAAGAATCGGAAAAATTGGAAAAATTGTGATTATAATTTAAAATGGGGGAACTGGAAAAAAAGGATCAGTCATGGAAAAAATTAGGAGAGTGGAAGAAAAGACATAATGGAAAAATAAATGAGGTGGAATTTTCTGAGGATTAAGATCTGAACGGAATTCAGAAAAAGGTCACAGCGTGACATATCGAGGAAAATCGGAGAGTCGGTTGATCAGTACAAGTATCTGTGAATCACAGAAGTGTCCTAATTGGAAGAACATTCAATATGTCATCAAGTTCATCGAACGTTTCAAGCGAGTATGGCCGTAGGAAATGGAACTGGAAATCTCATGAAATTGGCCATGGATTTAGGAAAACAAATTGGATTCAGTTTTTCGAACACGAGGTTTTGAACGGGGAACATTTCAAGGGGGCAGATTTTGGATAATAATAATGGGAATAATAATGGAAATTTTGGTATTGGAAATAAAAATTGGAATTTTGGGAATGAAAAGGAATATAAGGTTTATGGTCAGGTGAATGAAAAATCGGTATTTTATAAAGGAAAAGGTTTGGAGGAAGTTTGTCTCAATGTTGGCAAATTTAATTATGGCACGGGACTTTTATATCTACGGATTAAGGCAAAAAATGGAGTTTGGTGTATGGCTTTGGTAGATTCGGGAGCAGAACGCTCGGTTATTCCGGAAAGGAGGGCTAAGTATTTGGAGGTGGAGTTAAAAAGGGAATTGGGTTTAAAAATAAAAGGTATTAATTCGGATGCAGGTATTAACTCCCAAGAAATGCGGTTAATAATGCTGGTGTTCACCAACAGTCGGGGACGGAGAATAAACAGGTTGATAGGATAATTGGAACGGATTATTTTTGGGCTAATTGGGAAAACATGGCACAGAAATTTTTTAAGTATGAAAAATTGGAATTGGGCCTTTGTAATTTTTCGTGTTTAGGGGGGAGGTTCCTTCGGAAAGGAATATTGGGGTTTAGGCCAAGGAACCCAAGGAAGTCAAAGGTTATTAGGAGTTATCTTCAAAAATTTATGGTATTGGTGTGTTTGTGAAAGGTTCCCTTTAGGAAAAAATTGTAAAAATTTGGAAGGTTCGCCTTTTGAGAACTCAAATAAAGGATTGTGGCCTTCAATTTGGTCAAATCGGGGTTTAAATCAGGAATCTAGGAAGTCAGGAAGTGGAAAGTAGTCTTAGAACCTACTTTGGGAGAATATTTAGATAGGAAAGGTGAATCAGTCTTCGGACTCGGTTGAAACAAAGAAAAAGAAGCAACAACAAAATAGAGAGCCAGTCCGTCAATCAACAACGTTCAACGTCACCAAGAGTCTCGGCAACAATGTGCGTCACCAGAAGTGCACCATCCCGATGTTCGAACAAATCATGGCTCCAGGAGCAAGCTTGTTTGAGGGGGATCTTGTCGCAGAGGCAACAAAGATGAAACAGGAACGTGACATTCATCCTGGGACGCCAACACGAATAATACGAATGAAGAATATCGGAGGTCAAAGATGGAGGGGTTTACTCATTCTCGTTTCCCCTTGGAATCCTTTCCACCCGAAGAACTGGACAATGTACTGACTATCTTTTGGCTAATAAATCTGTTGTTTGTTACTCGGTGTTCTGTGTTCGGTTATTATGAGGGGCCTTTTGATCCTGGAAAGGTCGCCTCTGTTTCAAGCATCCCAAGCTAATCCTGGAGAAGTAAAGTACCAACAAGGATCAAGTTGATAAACCCTTAGACTCAAAGTTCTGAAGTTTTCAAAGACATCTGCTAATAGTAGGACATCATTGATCATATAAATTCTAGTGTAATCTTCCAAACTACACAGGCAAGTCGCGATGGGACGCCACGCGCACGCCAGGCGCGCCTCAGCGAACTTTTTTGTTCGCTGTGGCGGGCACGACGTACCAGCTGCGGCGTGCCGGAGGCGTCTGCCACGCGCACCTGGCGACTTTTTTGAAAAATTTTGGCTTGGGTTTCCCTTAATTCTCATTTCATTTTTTTGTTGATTTGATAGTATTTAACGCGTCTTTTAGTTGATCGAACTTTATTTATTTATGTATCTAAATTCAAAATAGTTTAGAACAAAATCAGATCAATTACAACCAAATTAAGAAAAAAAAACAATGGCTCTTACATTTTAACAGCCAAAAGCATACAAAAATAACGGTTTGGGACTGTAAGAGCAAGAAAAAAAAAACAATTTCTCAGATACTAAAAATATTAAAATGAGGTTTTAGAGTGAGAAAAAAAAAGAAAAATGTGGAACTAGAGCAATTTTTTAAACAAAAAAGGGTTCAGAAAAGTGCAAAACTTTAAAGTAAATAAAAACTACCAAAAATGGGTAAAATGCTGGTTGGGGTCTTTAATTTCGAACTTTTTAGCTCTGAGTTCACAGAAAAGCATGTTCGTCGACGCGAGAAATTAGCGGTAGTAACACAAAAATAGAATTTAATGTTGAATTTTCGGCGTCTACCTTCAGAGCTTTTCCGTGAACAAGAAAAATTGATCTCACCCCAGCAATTAAACTAAAATGGTTCGAAATTAAAGTTCATATCTCTGTCGAAAAGTGCCCATCTTGTTTGAATCTTGAGCTGTAGTCCATTTCCGGGGGTCTCGCAGCATCATCACGGCTCTGAAAATTACATAGATTGCATGTTAGTTGATAAGGAAATAAGCTTACATTGTCTCGATTTATTCCTTATTTCCGTGATTGCATCAATCATTTCAACCAGTTTTTGTTTCACTATTTAGATTTGAACCTTAAACTAGAGATAAATCATTCCGAAATATAAGGCTTCTCACTTACGCGAACGGTCTTGCGCAAAAACACTTTGTCGCACTTCCATGCATTCAGCAGCTCGGATGTAAGCACTGCTCTTTTTTTATCGAAATTGAAGTCTCGAATATTTGAGGTCTGAAACGTAACAGATATATGTCTATATTCAAGAAAGAATGCGGCATAAAATAGGCGAAGAAAAATGGTAACGGTTAACATATCGAGAAACTAAGAACGAATTCAAAAGATATTTTTTTAAAGTAAATTAAAGCGGTAAATATAATTTTTCGATGTTTCAAAATTTTCTCATTGGATTTTATGATCAGTTCAGAAGTTTCTTAGTGATTTTGAGCAAGTACTGAAATAAAATAATGCTCTCTAAAAATTAAACTTGAAATATTTTTTAAATGGACGATATGTCACAATTATTGTTAAAAAATTAACGCTGAATATGATAATTAGTTAATAGAAAACAAAACAAATAGTTTTTGTTAATTTTGAAGAAAAGAAAAGCAAAAAAACGGAAAAAACAAATAATTTTTCACTGAAAATATCGTTAGCACCGCCCACGCAAGAAGGTGGCTCGCATTTCAGCAATTTTGCGGCGCGCCAATCCAATTTGCTCTATTTTTCGACATGACAACCAGAATGGTCTGAAATTTGATATTTATCGCTAAATTTCGATAAATGTTATATTAATGAGAAATAACTAAAAAGAAAACTCAAATACTGTCCATCAAAAGTTCTCACAACTAAAATAACATATTTTGAAAGTAGAATAAGATTTAAAAGCATTTGGTCTTTAAATTAGAATGAAATTAACTTAAAATTTACAGAAATCATTATTTACAAGCTTTTTTTCATTCAGTTCTAACTATTTTCATAAAGCCTTGATGAATTTAGTGGCCACCTTCAAAAATAAAAATGAAAGGTCGCCAGGCGCACGCCACGTGCACACGGGGTGCGCCACAGCGAAAGTCGCTGACGTGCGGATGAGGTTTCAATTGTGGGTCTTCTGTTTTTGGGACAAAAAATAACTTTTTTTCGTTTAATTTGTTGAAATCTTTCAATTTTAGCCATGAAATTGCATAATGTGTGTCAAAAACCAAAAATTACGGAAATCCAATTTCAGTCAAAAATGCAGTTTAAAGTTTTACTAAAAAATGTTCTAAAACTAATGAGGATTGGATTTTTAGTTACAGTTGTAAAGAAAACAAGCTATTATTTATTTAAGGATACTTTTAACACATCAGTTAACTGTTTTTTGAATAGATAAAGCTTGCTAAAAAATGTTTATATTGACGACTCTTAAAATTGAATTTCAAGTGTTTTAAAGACATTCAAATAACACGGCATGTTAAAAAATATGAACCAAGTTGCTACGTTTAATTATTTTGCAAAAAACAGCTAATTTTTAAAGGCTATTGGACAATTGTAAAACAAGGTTCGCTGAGGCGCGCCTGGTGTGTGCGTGACGCGCACCAAACACCCGGGCGCACCTGGCAGACGCCTCGTGTGCGCCTGGCGACTTGCCTGTGTAGTACACTTCATTTTTTTCCAAACTTTCACTGCATACCGATAACCCTTTCTTTTACATTTTTTATTATTGAGCTTGTCATAAAATTTGTCTCTATTTGGGAGTTTTGTTTTATCAAATCTTTTGAATGAATCCATGTATTCATATGGATAAACACCTTTCTTTCTCATCAATTGGAATTGATGGGGGCTATAATAATTTTTACAAAGGCGAAGGTTTTCATCACTCAAATTTTCAGCTAATTTATCTAATGAAGAAGGCATGAAAGAGAAAGAATCTAGAAACCTACATTCAATTCTATCATATACATTCTCTGTTTGTGAAGGTAACTTGTAGCTGAAACTGATAAACTTCTCAGTATTACTGGAAATGTTTTCTATTTCGATTTCATGCTCATTCAAATACTTAGTACTTTCAAGACAGCCAACAATGAGATGAGAATCATAACCTTTAAGGTTGTGGAAGAATACTGGAATGAAATTATTCTTTCTTTTCAGTATATTGCAAGATCCACAAAGAGGTCCACGATATTCTCCAGTCCAATGATCATGATCTCTAACTTTAGTAGTTTTTATATCTTCTGGGTTATATTGTACTTGACAATGAGGACACTCTTGATTTTTATTGAATTCATTCCATTCATCTTGAGTCAACTTCTTCATTCTCACAGAAGGAAGACTCATGATTTCTTGAGAAATTTTGATAATATATTTATTGAATTCAAAAGCTGCATTATATCCTATATATGACTTCATAGTATGTATTTTTTTGGTGAAAGAATCCACAACAACAACACAAAATCCTGATGCTACGTGTTCTCCAACATCCATAGTCCATGATTCATTAGGTTTATAGTGAGCAGTAGAGAACTTCCGAATAATACTCTCAAAGTCAGCATAAATAATATATCTATGTTTCTGGGTTTTACTAATGTTTTTGAATTTGATGGATTCTTTCTTGGATAAAAGGTGTTCTATTGGTTTGTTTTTACCACAATCCTCTAAATGTCTATGATAGCTTGATCTACTTTTTTTATTCATATTTACATTATAATAACAATGACATCTAACACAGAATGTTTTCTGATGCTCACCTCGTTTATTGAGTAACTTATCCAAGTTTTTTATGAGAGAATAATGGGAGTTTCCTTGATTGTCTTCATGATATAATAGATTTACTACTCTACTATTATCAGTAGTGATTCTTCTTGAAGGTCTAAGTCTATTGATTTTCTTACAATTTTTATTGAATTTTTCAGTACATTCGAAAACATTGACTACAAGGTCATTCATTTTTTCGAACTTATCTATGTCTTTAATTTTCATTGGAAAAGTTAGATCTCCAAAGTTTAGTTCATTCACATAATCACTATACTTAGTAACTCTTTCTGCATTCTGATGAGCAGGATGCAAATGAGCCAACACAGACCACATAAAACACTTATTGTCATTATTCTTGATATTTATCACTGCTTTCTTATTTTTAATCCAATCAGGTAGTTCTATGTAGGCAGAGCGACTAGGTGAATTACAAATAGTTTGATCCATTTGGAGATAATTTATCCCTAATATTGTCCAACCTGATCCTCGTGCTTGTAAGTTCTCCATATTCATTTGTAATTCTTGACATGCATGTTGATACCACTTTTCTCGATCTTCACCAATACACAGTTCTTTAGTTTCAGATCTTACAGCAAAGTTTTCTTCAATGGAGTCCTTTGATTGTTTGAATTCTAGTTTCAAATATATTTTAACTGAAGTTTCACTTCTAATATCATTGATCACAAAATTTTTGTTCTTTTCGAAGAAAGAATTCATCATTTTTGTGATGATTTTCATATAATAGTCGATTCCTCTTTTCCCAAATAGGTCAAAGTATTTTTCAAAATTGATTTCTTTACCTTTGTTTCTATAAGTTGTTGTTCTTACAATTCCTTTTATAGTTTCTTTGTAATCACTAAAAATAAGATCATCATAAGGGAATACTTCTTTGATATCAATCGGAACATCTCTAACTTCGGCTTGGTTTATTTGTAAATGTTCTCTAATAAATGCCAGAAGTTCTGAAGTACTCATAGATCTTAATTGTTGAGATTTAAGGATTCTTTTACTTTTTACACCTCCGGACATTATATCAAGAAGTTTAATGACTTCTTTACGAAGATCATCTCTTGACATTTTTTCGAAATGATCCATTTTTCTCAGAAGTAATTAATTTTTCAAAATCTTAGAAGGATCCAACACTTCCTTTTATATAGAAAAATTTTTTTAAAGAAAAATCAAAATTCCAGATTTATGAATTTCAAATTAAAAACTCAAATCTTTAAACTTCATAATGAAGTCAATCATTTCTTGTTTTCTCATAGTTTGGATTTCTTTGGATTTAAGAATGTATTTTCTCAATTCACTTCCAATCATTGCAACTTTTCTACGAACTTCATCTCTTTTCATTTTCTTTAGATCTTCTTCGAATCCTTCACTACCTCCGTGTCTTGCAGATCCTCCTAAAGGGTCTCCTTCGGATTCACCTGTTGAATTTAAAGAAAGATTTTGGAACTTTACTTCTTGAGTAATTTCTTCCATTTATAAATACACTAAATTTTTATAAATAAATTACTTTTTCAAAAATGCCTTCCACAATCGTAGAATCGAAGACCTTTGGAAATCCTAGATCCTCCGGATTGATAGAAATCTATGATCCCAAGAAAAGGAATGAAATTGTTCAATCATTCTTGAAGAATAGAAAAGAACATCGCCTAAAAAATTTAGAAGAGCGCAGCAATTTAGAAAACGTAGAAGATCACCTTATAGAAGTATTCAAACCCATAATAGAATCAAATAAGAAATTACAGGAAGAAATTATTGATGAAAAGAATAAGATAGTTCAAACTCTCAACAGCTTTAAAGGATCTCCTTCGGATTCACTTGTGAAATTTAAAGGACAATCACAAATTCTACCTCCTCATGCGTCAGCAAAGCTTCCTTGCGAAGCGCAAACACCTAAACAAATCCAATGCACACCATGTAAAACTTCGGAAATCAAAGTTAGTAATTTGATTGCTACTTATCTCCAAGATCCTAGAGATAGAAGCAATGCTGGATACTCGATAAGGTATAATAATGATACTAAAGACTATTCAATTGGAAATAAGGAAGTCATGTTCGATGATAATACAATGGAAATTGATAATGTAAAATATAATGCAACTCCTGGCCTTATGGAATTATTAACCAAAAAATCTCCAGATCTCAATAAAATTAAGAATGATGATACTCAAAATTATCGAGAAATCTTACTTTGCTCAGATGCACTGTATCAAAAATTTGATAAAAGTAGTAAAAGATAAAATGCTGATGCTAGTGATAAATGGAAATTCATTAAAGAGAATTATTTTGTAACTAAAAGTCCAGCTACTGTAAGTAGTGTGGCAAAAACAGTACAACAAACTTCTCAGGTTTCAGGAAGTTCGATTAATCAAACAATCATTTTACCTTCTGATATTAATGCTCTATTGGATTCATTAAGATTATCAGTAGGTTCATATCAAGCTGGGAATAATCGTGAATATAATAAAATTCATTCTATTCTCGATGAATTGATTCGCCAGAAAAAGATAAAAAAGAAAGATCTACCTGGTATTTACCTCAACATAGGTTTTTAACTTTTTAGCTTTGAGGAAGCTTACACTGCTGACGCTGAATAATGTTATTCTCTTTATTTATACCTTTCTTTACATATGCTCTTGAAACATTTGGAAATTCTTCAGAAACACCCACTCTTTTAAACTTATCACTAAGAAGTGTATCATCTATATCTAGATCATTGAGAAAATCTAAACATTCTCGATTTGTCAATGTCTTCTTATTCTTTATAGTAAGAGAAAGATCAATTGAAGGTACTTCTACTATTTGTTCCTTTTGTTTCTCATTATACTTCTTCAAGACTTCATTGTGTTCATATCTTTCTTTTTGAAATGCTTTTTGTTGTTCCTTGATCATCATAGATTTCTTTTTATTGGAAATTCCTAGACAATTTAATCTTTATCTTTATTCAGCAATTTACAAAAATATAACAAAAAAAAAAAAGTAAAGAAATATACAAAAAACGTTGGAAAATTAAAATGCAATGAATAAGACTTAATGGATGCTACCCGCAAGAGTAGCAAAGACAGCTAGGGAGAGTGACGGTTAATTTTAGAAGTGACTAGAAGAAGGTTAAACTCTTGAAAGGATAAAAATGAATTGATATTGTTAGTAAGTTTGTTCCATAAAGGAACATAACAGTCGAAAAATGAGTTGCAGTGTGCACCAATGAGCTTTAGCATCATTGGTCTGCGTTTGTTAGAGGTGAAAACGACAAAGGAGTTAATATCAGGAAATAGAACCATTCCTGTAAGACATTGATACATAAATTTTAAGGCGGCATGAGTTCTACGAAGTAATAGGGAGTTTAAAGATAATTTACATAATCTATCAGCATAAGAAGTATATGAGATATTGCAACGTTGGCAAACTCGCCTAGAAAAAATTCTAAGAGGGGTTTCAAGAGCGGCAGAAAGGGTGGAGCTAAGGAAGGGGTCAAAAACTTCGGTACAATATTCGAGCAAGGGTAAAACGTAGGATTTGAAGAGATTAACATAAAAACTGATATTGGTAGACTTAAAACAAAATAATAACTGATTAGTTTTGAGAGTTGCTTGAGCTGCTATTTTACGTATGTGAGCATCAAATGAGAGATTGGAGTCTATTAAGATACCAAGATCCCGTACAATATAAGTTTGAGCGATTGGAACATTGTTAATATGATATGCAAAATTGCTGGAAGAGGATTTACAAAAACGAATGAAGTTTGTTTTATGAGGGGCGATAGGAAGACGATTAGTAATAGACCAAGAATATAATAAATTGAGAGATTTTTGTAAGGCCTTACAATCGGAACTAAACACTTTAATATCGTCCGCAAAGCCTGAAATTCCAACATTAACGTCAATACAATCAAAAATATCGTTAATATAGATAAGGAAAAGGAGTGGGCCGCTAACAGTTCCTTGCGGAACTCCAGAGTGAATGGGGAGAGATGTATCGGAAATGAAGTTATTGATTTTGATAGAAAAAGAACGGTTGCTAAGAAAATCGGTGTACCATCGAACAAGTTTGCAATCGAGACCAAAATTTAAGAGTTTGGATACAAGTAAATCAATGTCTTCTTATTCTTTATAGTAAGAGAAAGATCAATTGAAGGTACTTCTACTATTTGTTCCTTTTGTTTCTCATTATACTTCTTCAAGACTTCATTGTGTTCATATCTTTCTTTTTGAAATGCTTTTTGTTGTTCCTTGATCATCATAGATTTCTTTTTATTGGAAATTCCTAGACAATTGATTATTATACTCTTACACTCACTTTTGCATTCCGATGTTAAATGTTTAGTAAAAGCATATTTATAACTGCATTTGTCACTTTGAGATAACTTCGATTCATCAATGGTTGCAATCATTTTTTCTAAAGCATCCAAATAATTTTGAGCTGTTTCTTTAGTATATTCATTTTTAGTATACTCCAGAATTTCTAAAAAATCAAGATTTTTATTACCATCAATCTTTTGAATATCATTTACAAAGGTTTGCAATTTTAATTGACTGCAATTCACAGGTGAATCTTTAGGAGATCCTTCCATTTATATATTCAAATTTTTTTCTTTATTTTTATACGAACTAAAGTTTTTAGGATTCTCTGAATCTTATTCATCTCAATCAATTATAATCCATTAGTATCCATTATAATCTATTAGTATTCATTATAATCCAAAAGTATTGATTAGTATTCATTATAATCTATTGATAATTTTTTAATGATATACATAAATCAAAGATTTACTTTTTTGTTACACAAAGATATAAATTAAAAATGAGTAATAGAAAATTATATGATGCCTGGATTGATTACAAAAACAAAAATGTTTACATCAAGAAAACAAAATTCTGCAGAGAAATTGGTTGTAGTGTAGATTATTTAAATAAGAATATTAGAAAATTCACAGACACTTCTAGGAAGCTTGCTTTCGCTGAATCTGAAGGATCTGTAAGACATTCACCTGGTGAAGGAAATCTTAGAAATTTTGAAACTCCAGAAAGTTATAAAAACAGGGATACTCAAGGTAGATTCCAGTCGCATTCTAGTCAGAACCAAAAGGAGTATGATGATTTCGAATCAAAGATTTCTAAATCTGGAGGATTGGTAGAATCAAAGACCTCTGGAAATCCTAAATCTATAGGATTGATAGACATTTCTAAAATAACTAAAAAAAGAACACCAGAAGAACAAATAGCTTACATTCAAAAAAGTATTCAAAAATCATAGATTTTCTCGAATTCTTCAGAATAAGTCAAAATGGAAAATTTCAAGGATTTCTTTTAAAGAAGATGGTCAAAATTGAAATAAGGCGTAAGCAGCGAAAGCAAAGCTTCCAAGAAGATGAAAAAATATTTCAGACATTTTCTAAACCTTCCATCATCAAGTTCACTAGATTTATCAATTGTTAAAAAGTTGTACTTCGTAGACCAAACTTCTCTTGTAAATTCAAGAAATTCTTCCTTTTTTATTTCACTACAATGATCACGATAAATATAATCTAAATTCAATTTATCTTGTGGAAATACTATGAAGAAGTTAGCATTTTCTCTAATTGTATTCTTTGGTAACTTAATATAATTTTGAGATATATAAAAACAATCTACCCCTGAGTGTCTACCTCTAGTATAATATTGTTCTATCTTATTTTGTTTTTCTAATAAAAGATCATCAAAAATTATAAGAGTTTTCTTATTGGGATCAATTGAACTAGGATCCGGAATATTTTCTAAAGAAGAACTACACATAACATCAATAATTCTTTGGGGATTTTCCTTTTCTTCAATTATGAAGTCTTGCTTTTCAAAACACCTGCTAATTTCTTTTTTGCTTAATCCATTTTCAAAACCATTTATAAGAGCTTGATAACAAGGTTGAAATAAGGTTGTACTAAAGATGTATAAATTATTGTAATCAAGGTATTCTTCTAATAGCAAATTCATAAGTAAATTAGTCTTTCCACATCCACTCTTTCCAATAATACAACCTCTTATTGATTGAGGAAGTAAAGGATTATTATTTCTTTCAGGATAATAATTTTTGACACTATAATCATTAAATTCAGACGTCATTCTTCTTTAGAAAATAATTTTTTATTTAAATGACAACATTATTTCTCAATTTGTACAGAATTAATGAAAAAACTTTTTTATTTTGATTTTCCTCCAAGTAATAAAATAAATGAGCTTGCAGTAGTCAAAGTTGATGGTATTCTTCAGTTACTAGAAGGTAATAAAAATCTAGATTTTGTTTATCTATCTTGCAATCTAGTTTGTGATACTTTTATCACTGAAAGACAAAGCAACGTTATTTGTAAATTTCCAATTCTTAAAGATAATGAAAAAATAAAAAATGAACCAATTAACCCAATTTATCACAAACTTATGGATAGACCAAATGTTTTAACTCTCAAGCTTGTTGACTCTTTGAATAATCTTATCGATTTCAATAGGTGTGATCTTCATGTAGAATTACACTTGAAATAATTTAAATAAAAAGAATTTCTAGATCCTCTTAAAACCAGATCCACTTTTTAGTGCTCTAAGAAATGCTGCATTATTTTTATTCAAACCTTCGGTTCTATTAGTAGTCAATGATTTTTGAGTAATACTTCCTCCTTCACTTACTTTTTTATTGTTTTCTATTTTTTCTTCATCTAGATTGTCAACTAGTTGTATTTTATCTTTCTCTTTTGGAGTTATAATAATGAAACTCCTTTCGGAACTTGATGTTTCTTTGAAATCAGAATTGAAGAATCTCATTGTAAAATATTTGATTCTTAGGATTTTGTATTAAAATTTAATAAGTATAAAAAGTTTAAGATAAAATATTTAATCAATCTAGGAATCTTCGATTTAGTCAATCCTTAGGATAAGAAATGTTCCATTTAGTCTACAACAAGAGATCTCCTATGTTCATTTCTGAAATCTTGCAGTTCAACACCTTGGTAATCTTCACCTTGGAAATGATTTTTTGTTCTCACAAAAATTGGATTCCTATTTCTCGGATTTCTATTTTCCTTGTTGAAAAAGGTTTTTGGAGAAAGGACCATCCAAATAGATCTACCTATGAATATATAAAAGAGAGTAACACTAATAGTTACATAAATCCTCCATATCTTGATGTAATACTTCTCAAAGATGCTAGAATCTTCATCTAATATTTCATGAGGAATCATTCCATCTTGACTATTTGAGTGTAGATCAATGGATACATCAGCTTTTTCACGTATCTCATTAATTAATTCTTCCTCAATATTGGTCTTAGTATCCATAAGAATGTGCTCTATCTCGGAATTTTTAGATTTTCTATTTTCAAATTCTTTTAATGCATATTCAGCATATTCATCATAACTTGGAAAAGTATTACAAGATTCTTTAGTTTTGATGAAATCGGAGATTTCTTTATCTTTAGACCTTAGGTAATCAGCATAACTTGGCAACTTGGAGCAATCATTTTTGATATTTGAGTATTCTTCATAAGTAGGCAATGGAAAAGGCCTAGAAGTGTCTTCTAAACTTTGATTCGTAGATCTTTTGACCCTTTTGGTAGTATTTTCAACTTTTTCAACGTTTGTAGATGCTTTAGCTAATCTTTCCATTTTTTCCTTCTTTCTCTTTTCGAACTCTAGATATTGCTTCATTTTTTCTTCTCTTCTCTTCTCAAATTCTTTACGATCAGCTTCGTATTTATCTCTTACTTCTTTGTCTTTTTGCTCACGAAGTTCTCGATCCTTTTGGATTTGTTCTTGTTGTCTTTTATAATATTCTTCTCTTTCATTTTGAAATTTCTGATGATTAATACTCATTTCTTGAAGACTTGGATTTGAAGGATTTGATAACTGAGCTTGAGGAATCAATCCTTCGGATCTAGGACTTCTCGATTCTGAAGGAAGTTTTTGATTTTTTTGAATTTCATTGACTGCAAAACCTTCTTCACTTATGGTTAGGTCAAGATTACAATCTCTGATTATTTTACTCTTATTTAGACTTAAAGCAATTTGATTTTGACTATTAATCCAAAGACCATTATTCATAATTCCATCTAATTTTCCAATTGAAATATATTGACAATTCTGGGAAGTATTGACATCCCAAATCATAATTTCATTAGTTTTTGAACTACAATAACCATCCTGATATTTACAATTACTTAAGTCGGAGAGAACATTAGATGGCCTACTTTGATTGAAGTGTGAATATACTTTAGTTTCAATGATGATACAATTCTCTTTGTAATATCTTTTGCTTGTAAAAAAACTAGTAAATCGATTTGGATAATCTTCATTCACTTTATTATTTGTACTATATATTCCTTCTTTACCCTTCCCTAAACTTCCATATTCACATTTCTTATTTGCAATCCATTCTCTACATTCTGCAACACTAATAGAATGATGATTCAATTCCTTTTCTACTAAGTGCTCATATCCTGAAAAATCTGTATACATTGATACTTCACTAACGAATTTCTTACACAATTTCGCATGACTTGAATATTCAATGATGTTCGGTTTATATACTTCATAACTTACTACTTTTGATTGACTATTTAATTGTCTATGATAATTGCATTTGTGCAATTTCGGTAATCTAAAGTATTGAACTGGTGCACTAGGAGTACATATAATATCTGCCAAAATATCATAATGAGTAAATGTTAAAAAGAAATGGAAGTGCAACAGATTCATTTACTTTAGAAAAAATATTTTAAATAAATTGAAAATTTATCCTGACTTTCTTTGAAAGTTGTAATTAAATTGAAAATATCTTAAATGGCTGAAGCAGTAGACAGAATACTAATCGTTGATAGTCCAATTACTCAGGATACATCAATTCAAAAGGAAAATTTGATTAGTATTTTTCCTTCATCTGGATCTTCTTTGAATCAGCATGGTGAAATAAATTTTATCATCGAAACTTGTGATCAATATCTATTACTTCATAAATCTTATATTTATTTAGAAGCTTCCTTGAGTAAAAGTGATGCCGCAGGATCACCACTTGCAGATACAGATGAAGTATCATTAACAAACAATGGACCTATGTTCTTATTTGATAGAGCAACTTACTCAATGGATGGTATGCAAGTTGAAAATGTCATTGATCCTGGAAGAGCTTCACTATTAAAAGGTCTACTTACTTATTCTTCAACAATGAATAAACAAAATACTTTTGGATGATCCTTGAGACAAAGGATATCATGACTTATAAAATAAATAAATATACAAAAAATAGAAAAGGTAACCTTACTTTTTGTATTCCACTAACTCATATTTTTGGATTTGCTGAATGCTATAATCTAATAATTTATGGAAGAAAGCATCAACTTTCGTTATACAGATCTCCAGAAAATAAGAATTCTTGCGTTTCATCAGATCCAACAAAATTTACAGCTAAGATGACTATTAATAAACTACAATTTATAATTCCAAAAATAATGCCTAGTCTTGAGATGCAAAATAAGTTACTCAATGTCTTTGAGAGTAATAAATTAGTGCAAATGCCTTTTATATCTCGTCAATTTGAAAGTTATAATATTCCAAATGGTAATAGAGAATTTACTTGGAAACTTGGAACTAAATATGATAAGATAAAATACATAGTCATAGCATTTCAGACTGCTAGAGACAATAACTATCTAAATGCTGCAAAATTTGATAATTGTGGATTAGAAGAAATTTTGAATTTAGAAATAGTTATTATGAAAGTATCAAGGATTATATATTTATGGAAGAAGATGTATATTATTATTATTATCCACTTCTAGTATTTGATGTATCAAAACAAAATGATAGAATTATTGCATCTCGACCTGATGTTACAATAAAAGCCAGCTTCGCTAAAAACATTGCTCAAAGTACTAAATGTTACTGTCTGATTCTTTCAGAAAATGTTGTTGAAATCAAGGTTGTCAATATTTGATAAATCAAACTTGATTATTTTAATAATTGAGTATAAAATGCTTAGATTTTTAAAGGATCTCCTTCGGATTCACTTGTGAAATTTAAATCCGTTTCCTTTATCCAAGAGTTAAATTTCTCCGGATATCCATACCACTTAACAAACACTTCTTTTACTCCTTTAGATTTTCTATGTTTTATCACTTTTTCAACTTTATACTCTTCATTGATATTATTGTAAAGTGTGAGTTCTTCTTCATAAAACTTTCCTTTGATTTCTTCATCTGCAAGATCTTTGATGAACATTGTCGGTCCTTCCGAAGAAGGGTGGACTTCAGAAATCTTGAATTGTTCAGTACTCCAATTTGGAAGATATCCTTTATCAAAAATAGCTTTATACTTTGTAATTCTAACAGTATCACCTATTTTGAATTTATAATTTTTTTGAATTTCCTCAAAATTATGTTTTATAGGAAATAGATTATTGTAAACAATACTTTCGTTTTCTATCTTTGAAGCCTGTATGGGAGTCAATTTTATTGAAGTGTGATAATGATTATTATATCCTAACACAAGATCATCAAGAATATCAGTCCATTTATGATTTCCTTGAAGAGTAAACATTTTCCACATCTTTTCTTTCAAGGTTCTATTAAATCTTTCAACTATTGAAGCTTTTTTATCTGAATAAGTTGAGAAGTGATTAATTTCTAAAGATTTAAATAATTTATTCATTTCTTTATTATAATATTCCTTACCATTATCAGTTTGCATCTTTTTTGGTTTTCTTTTACTTTTTGTAAAGATAGATTCCAAAGCATCTGCAGTTTCTTTACCTGTCTTACTTTTTAATGGTACTACCCATGCAAACTTACTGAAACAATCTATAATTGTTAAAAGATATCTATAGCCTTTATTTTCTTCCGCATAGGGAATCATTTCTACGAGATCTGATTGCCATTGATCGCCTATACCATCAAAGTAAACTCTATGACTCTTGAAGTTCTTACGAGCTGGTTTATATAAAGTATAAACATCCTGCTGATTCAGAAATTCTTTGACTTTCTTGATAGGTTTCTTTGTCTGACGTTGTAATTCATTTATTCCACAAAATCCTGTTTTAGGAGAGTAATAAGTTTTTTCTAAGAGATCTTTAATTACCTCTGAGTCTTGCAGATCCTTCATCGATCCACCACTTTTCACTTCTTTAGAAATTATTTTACACTTTGTTGTATTACAAACTTCACACTTTCCCTTTATCATTGATCTGTTGTTCTTTGTTAACACGTGTGAAACATCAAGAGTATTCGTCTTTATCTTACACTTGAAACAATATACTTGATTAGACATTTATTTATTATAATGAGAAAAGATAGAAGAAAGTCTTAGCAAGCACATTGATAGTACAGAGTCGAAGACTCCTAGATCCTACGGATCGAATGGATACCAGTATGGCTATATTTTATAAATACCGGTAAAGCTATACCTATTTTATAAAAACCGGTGAAGCTATATTTTATAAAAACCGGTGAAGCTATATTTTATAAAAACCGGTGAAGCTATATTTTATAAATACCGGTAAAGCTATATTTTTTAAATACCAGTATGACTATATTCAATAAATACTAGCACAATGCATAAAATGTTTTACTAATAATAATTATTTTGGCTTACTCATCTTCTTCACGTTTTCGAAGATCTTCTGCAGTATCTCTAGCTAAAATCTTCCTGTCTCTCTCAGCTCGATGTAGTTTCATTAACTTCTCACGTTGTGTCTTCAGTAGGCTCTTCCCCTGAAGATATTTTTACTTCGTTATCGATATCAAGTTAAGTAAATGAATGCTCACCTTTTTTCTTTGTTGATGCGCTGTTTGTCTCTTCTCAATTAACTTCTTCTCATTTTCATAGTAAGCTCTTGCAAATGTAGCTTTTGCAGTTGCTTTTGCTGCCTTATCTTCCAGCATTTCAGCCTGAATTCGGTCATTGAATCTTCAAAATTCTAAAAAATAAATAAATGAAACCAATCTTTCGTTGAAGCTGTTCCAAAGTAAGACTCTCTGAATCTTTCCGAAATTCTTCTCGTTGAGTATCGAGTTCTTCTATCTTCGAAACCTTAGGAGTCTTCTTAGGATCTTCAACATCCATAGGAATTGGGAGATTTCCACTCATTATCAGAGTTAAAGATTGAATGAGAATAGGACTTGTCTGAAAAGATCAAATTAAAAATTTCAAGTCTTGGAAGCAAGTAATAAGCGATAATGAGATAATTTATGCAAGAAAATGAAGCAAAATTGAAGAAATTCTGCAACACGAATCGTTCTCAAGTGAGACACTTCGCTCTCCTCTTGTACCTCTTTGCCAGCACCTTCGAGAAGGTTTAGAGTGTGACCAAACTCGTCGAGTTCTTTCTTTGGGTGTGACGTACAAAGGTCATCAGCGTACACTTTTCTCCGTGTAGGTGTAACCACTTCCCCTCTCTTCTTTTTCTTTAATTCCTTGTGGTGGTAAAGTGTCTCGCATGAATATACCTCGGAATTCTTGATTTCAAGTTCTTTTACAAGCTCCAGGAGATCTAGATTGGTTAATGGCTTCAAGTCTTTTCGGAGACCAAAAGTAGTCATTTAATAAAAAACAAAACTTCAAAACTCGTGTGATGTGTCTTATTTTCCACTTCTTGGCTATGTGTGATTGTAAAAACCAAAGCTAGCTTACTAGTAATAAGTAAAACAAAAAAGGCAAAAAAGTTGGACACCCCTGGGAATTGAACACAGGACCTTGTTGTTGTCGGACTAAGCGCCTACCGACTGCGCTATGGGTGCCGCCACTCATCTTGGAAGAGTTCTCCCTTATGTACCCAGCGCGGCCTGGCAGAGACGCAGAGGAGACAGCCAGCAGTGAGGGGCGTGAGAGAGCGAAGAGAGCTCAGACAACTGGGGAACTAGTTTTCGGGTGAGTTCGGGCGCTTTCGACTAGCCTGTCGGTCAGTTACTCTCGACAGGCTAGTCGAAACTGCTCGAACTCACCCAAAAACTAGTCGTAACTGACCAAGAACTAGTCGAATCAAAATTTATTTTTGTCAAACTGTTCAAAGTACTGAAAATGGTTGAAAAGATGTATTTTCTGTAAAATCATGAACTATGAGTTATTTTTTGATTTTTTCCCGAGTTTTTACAAAATTTTGTAATTTTCAACTTTTCATTAACATTTTCATCTGAAATGTCTTTTTCGCAATAAAACCTGAAAAATCGTAGTTTTGATATAATATCTCGGGTTAAAAAGATTTTTTCACCAAAATTGACTGAAAAAACAATTAACTGAAAATAGGGTGTTAGGCAGGAAATTTTTTTTGGTGTGCTCACGATTACAATAATAAAGTAGTAAACTATTTGGAAAAGTCGAAGGAGATTCCAAACCATTGATTTCAAGAAAATCTTATTTTTAAGATATCTAAGTTCACCAAATTTTGTAATAAGGGGAAAAACTGTTTTTTTTTTTGCATTTTCAGAGGAAGCGCAACAAGTAAAAGTAACATTTTGAAGATCAGCCTGTTTTAGAGTACTGTTATGCAGTTTTCTTTTGTTTTCGATTCTTTACTTGATCGAAAAATGAAATTCTTTAAAATTTCAGTAAGGAAACCAGTATGCTATCAGTCGAATATAATATTTATACCGGTAATGTTCTGTAACTTTATAGATGTAACACACAGATCAGTGAACACAAAAAAAAACTAACCAACCCAAATATGTGTCCCCGCGTTGCGCGGGTCCACCCGCTTTTTGGGGAAAATGTGAACTGGAAACTATTCTTTATATTTTTGGATAGGTCTTTACAAACTCTACAACTTCGTAGTTAATATCAAAATGCAAAACACACAGCTTAAAAACGAAAATTTGAAGAAAAGCAAATCGGTTCCAGTTTTTCAGAATTTTCTAGTGGAAAACCATATCAACCCCATAAATGTTACTTTATTTTCTGAAGAAGATGAAATTCTGTACTAGAATCATAAGTAAACTCGAAAAATGAAGAGACCCATTGTGCTGAAAACAGACGAAATACGTCAAATTTTGATTTCCTTGCAGAAATGGTTTTTTAAGCCTGAATTTAGACCTTTAATAACAGTTTCGGCGCTTGAAAAGATGAACGCAGAATTAACATCTTCCAAAAGTTTTTTGGTGAAAATAATAAAAACATTTTTAATTTTTTTGGAAAATTTATGAAATAATCGACAAAGAAATTTTTTTTTCGATTTTTACCAAAAAACTTACTTTTTTAAACACATAAACTATTTTTAAGGGTCTAGATTAAAGCTTAAACAATCCTTTCTGCAAGAAAATTCTTCGAAATTTAAAGTCTATTTTCGATACAATGGGTCCCTCATTTTTCTAGTTTATTTTTGATTCTAGTACAACATTTCTTCCTCTTTCAGAATTTAAAATAAAATGTTTCGGGTTGATATGGTTTTACACCAAAAAAATTAAAAAAACTGAAACCCATTTCCTATATCTTCAAATTTTCGTGTTTTGAAATGTTATATCAACTACAAAGTATCAGTATATCAACTTCATAAACATTTTCATCTTTGATGCCTTGTTCGCAATAATAACTTAAAAAATTATGGTTTTGATATAACATCTCGGGTAAAAGGTTTTTTCACCTAAATTGACTGAAAGCCATCTTGTCAAAAATTTCCTGATGTGTTCACGGTTACAATACTGAAGTAGTAAATTGTTTCAAAAAAACCAAAGGATATCCCAAACCGTTATTTTCAAGAAAATCGTATTTTTCGGGTTTTAAAGTTTACCAAACTTCGTAATAAGGGAACAGCACAAAATCATACTATATAATAAAGCGCTAAGGCCGTGCGTGTTTTCACATGCTAGAATGCATTTCTCATGAATAACTTTTTGACCCCTCGACCGATCTGTCCCATACTTGGTGTATCGTCATGCCTCTCGGAGCGCTTCACAAAAATACTGTTTGGATCTCGGATTACTGTAGGATTACTGTAGATACAGTACACCAATTTTTTCACATTTTTTTTAGAATGGTCGGATCGAGACCAAACTTTCATGGTGACATCTTTGGAATAATGTAAGGTCACTGTGAAAATTTGGTGCGGATTACGGTAGTATTACGGTAGTTACCGTAACCTAATTAACGTTAGCGTTTTTCTATGTGTCTCTTCATTTTACACACTATTTCTCTCATTTTTCGTTCAGTAATCATCAGCATACTTATAATAAAACGTTGGCCGTGCGTGTGTCCGCAATCTAGAACATTCCAGAAAAGTATAGAAGATTCAAAAAAATTCCTAAATGGTCTAGAACATTCCAGAAAAATTTTAAAAAATTCCAGAAACTTCCAAAAAATTTCAAAAAAATTCTAGAAGCTTCCAGAAAATTCCAGAATGTTCTAGAAAATTCCAGAACCTGCCAGAAAATTCCAGAATGTTCTAGAAAATTCCAGAACCTGCCAGAAAATTCCAGAATGTTCTAGAAAATTCCAGAACCTGCCAGAAGCCTCCAGAAAATTCCAGAAGCTTCCAGAAAATTCCAGAATGTTCTAGAAAATTCCAGAATATTCTAGACGCTTCCAGAATGTTCTAGAAAATTCCAGAATCTTCCAGAAAATTCCAGAATGTTCTAGAAAATTCCAAAATGTTCTAGACGCTTCCAGAATGTTCTAGAAAATTCCAGAATCTTCCAGAAAATTCCAGAATATTCTAGACGCTTCCAGAATGTTCTAGAAAATTCCAGAATCTTCCAGAAAATTCCAGAATGTTCTAGAAAATTCCAGAAGCTTCCAGAAAATTCCAGAATGTTCTAGAAAATTCCAAAATGTTCTAGACGCTTCCAGAATGTTCTAGAAAATTCCAGAATCTTCCAGAAAATTCCAGAATGTTCTAGACGCTTCCAGAAGCTTCCAGAAAATTCCAGAATGTTCTAGAAAATTCCAAAATGTTCTAGACGCTTCCAGAATGTTCTAGAAAATTCCAGAATCTTCCAGAAAATTCCAGAATGTTCTAGACGCTTCCAGAAGCTTCCAGAAAATTCCAGAATGTTCTAGAAAATTCCAAAATGTTCTAGACGCTTCCAGAATGTTCTAGAAAATTCCAGAATCTTCCAGAAAATTCCAGAATGTTCTAGACGCTTCCAGAATGTTCTAGAAAATTCCAGAACCTTCCAGAAAATTCCAGAATCTTCCAGAAAATTCCAGAATGTTCTAGAAATTTCCAGAAGCCTCCAGAAAATTCCAGAAGCTTCCAGAAAATTCCAGAATGTTCTAGAAAATTCCAGAAGCTTCCAGAAAATTCCAGAATGTTCTAGAAAATTCCAGAATGTTCTAGACGCTTCCAGAATGTTCTAGAAAATTCCAGAATCTTCCAGAAAATTCCAGAATGTTCTAGAAAATTCCAGAAGCTTTCAGAAAATTCTAGAATGTTCCAGAACTTTCCAGAACCTTCCAGAAGCTTCCAGAAAACTCCAGCAATCTATAAAAATGTGTTCCAAGGTGGTCAAAGAGTCCAGGGCCAATGAGACATTATAGGGCAGCTTGGGAGAGAGAGAGAGAGAAGTATTATGGTTCAATGTTCCTTTATACTAACGAAAATTTTAGAACGCAGAGCTCGCGAAGCGAGCTCACCAGCCGTTTACCGCCGCGAAGCGGCGGCAAACGGCTGGTAATGTATATTTGAGTAACAAGGATTTTAGGTAGAGCTTTAGAATTTTGGTAAGAAGGTCAGTAAAGTCCTAGCTTTTAGTTTTCGTCGGTTTATGACAATCGTTCAGGATTTTGGATAGATCTGAATGAGATCTGGTATAAAACTCTAAGACCGAGTTCTCACCCTTCCCCTTGTCAGAATTTTATCAAGCTTTCTAAGGATAACGGTCTAGAAATGATATTTTATTTATAGTCGATGTCTGAGTCGCATTAAACAGCGGTGTCCTAGATCGAATCAGAAGAAAAGTCCTGCAACTTGGAGTTGGTTAGTTGTCGTCCACTGATGTGTGTACAGATACACACATCAGTGGACGACAACTAACCAACTCCAATAGGTGCCCTCGCTTTGCGCGGGTGTACCCGCTTTCTGCTGAAAATTTTGGCGCATCATAACTCAGCTTAAAATGAGAACTATAACGTAATTGTCATAATTTTGGATAGATCTTAACATGATCTATAACTTTGTAGTTAATATAAAAATTCAAATAACAAATGTTAAAAACGAAAATTTGAAGAAAAGAAAATGGGTTTCAGTTTTTCACAATTTTCTGGTGGAAAACCACATCAACCCAAAACTTTTTTACTTAATTTTTTAATTATGGTTGAAAGTCTGTACCGGAATCAAAAATAACCTTTTAAAAAATTAGGGGGTCTATTGTGCCAAAGATAAAAAATAAAAAAGTCTAATTTTGAAGCATTTTATTGCAGAAATGGTTGTTTAAGCCTGAATTTAGACCCTTAAGAACAGTTTATGTGCCTAATAAGTTAAACATACGTCTCAATTATGTAAAACCAGGAAAACTGTCACCGCTTCGCGGTGGTTTTCCTGGTTTGTAGTTCGCCTTCGGCGCACTTAAAGAGAACTTTACGGAGCTAATAAATGTACCTTAAAATTCTAATTAAAAATCAGTTAGTCGTCCATTTTTTCGAAGCTCGTTTTCCCGGCTTCTACGTGGTTTTAGAAAATTTAAAGAACTGATATGGAATGAGTATGATTTTCATTTAAGGTACATTCATTAGCTCCGTAAAGTCTTTCTTTAATATTTTAATGTCATTTGCCAACATGGTATGTGTTGAAAAAACACTATATTGTTTCTATATTTATTTAAAATTCGGTAATCTAAAAGCCATTTCTTTGGGTTTTGCTCTCTTTAACCTAAGCTCATCATAATTACCTAATACCTTTTTCTACGCCTCGCATCCGGCTTCGCCCCTTATACGCCTTCGGCATCACTTTCAATTATTTGGCGATTTCACACCTTTTGAATTTAGTTGTCGGGACCGAAATTTCTTGATCGAAAAATATTGGAATGCAAGCCGAAGGCACAGAAGAAGCTCGCCTTCGGTTCGCTTCTTCCGTGCCGTCGGCACGCATTCCAATACTTTTGATCGTTTTTCCAACGCCGCTGCGCGGCGAAACGCTCCTAATTTAAAGTGAAACAATTTCACTGGAATGTTCTCAAAAAAAAACCAACCATACTTGTCTCATTTGAATGCATATAGAATTATTTAGTCTTCTAAAATGGTTATAATTAGCGTCTTAAATATAGAAATGAATCTGAAAAGAGGTGGGTGTAATCTTCTTACTCTAGCTCACCTGACCTTTTCCAATTAATATAGCCCTCATAATAGAACGATCATTTTCTTCGAGTAAATTTTAAAAGAATGAAACTCAACTCAAAAATGACAACAAATAATTTTGACCTAGTTTCCTAACCTATTTTTTTATATACGTTCATGGAATTTTGACAAAAATTGAAAAAAAATTAAGAAATGAAAATCCACAATCATTAGGTTTCAAAAATTTCATCCTCTTTCGGTGACTTATATAGCCTACCGGTTAAGTAATCACTTCTTTACGTGTACCGATTCGAGTTCAATTCCACTCAGTAACTTTTGAATTTTACTATGAAAAAGGCTTCGGAAACACAAAAAATTGCGAACAAATTTGTGTTAACAGACACTTTCCCGGCGTTTTCAAATATATAATAGGTTTTGACAAAAATTGAAAAAAAATTAAGAAATGAAAATCCACAATCATTAGGTTTCAAAAATTTCATCCTCTTTCGGTGACTTATATAGCCTACCGGTTAAGTAATCACTTCTTTACGTGTACCGATTCGAGTTCAATTCCACTCAGTAACTTTTGAATTTTACTATGAAAAAGTTACTGAGTGGATCTTTTTGATCGGAAAAAAGTAATGGCAATATCTGCGATATTTTTCGTCTTCGGTTTCTTCTCCTTACAAACATTTTTTTATTTTTTGTGTGAAATTTGATACATCCTATATCGCCCCAATGTATTTCATCCATTTTTATCGCCCCAATGTATTTCATCCATTTTTTCGACTCGTGCTCAAGGATCAGCGGATGGAAAAAGGTGGCGATGAAACATAACTAAGCTATTAGAAAAGGATTATTGTACAATTTTCAAAACAAAAAACTATGTTTCTTCGTTATGTAAAAATACGGGAGCAAGATGAAATAAAATGACAAGATTTTTCGATGCAATTATACACTAGAACCGATAAGTCTAACCGATAAGTCTAACATCTGTAGTTGAAGCAAAATTGTCTTTTCTAAAATCTTTTTCTTTTTATGAAAATCTGGTTTGATACGAAAAATTGAAAAATTGCAAAATTCTCATTCAGAGTAGTGTTAGAAAACTGAGATTTTTAGCCTAATTTTGATTTTTCCTTATTTTCATCTTCTTCACCATATTTTAAAGACAGCTGTTCAGTTAATTTGACCCTACCTGATCTTAGTTTCAAAAATTAGAGCGTTCTCTAATTAGTACAATGCAATTTATGCGAAATCACACCGATAAGTACACGCGTCATAGCAGAGGTCCAAAGTTGAAAAAAATCAAAATTTGAATGCGCGCGTGTCCGTGCGACGCGGTCTGTGTCCGTGCAACGCGGTCGGAATTGGCGCGAAACACAATTATTTGAATGTGGATACATATTGGTAATGTTCTTTGTACCACCTGCGCTCCCGAATTTTGATTTTTTGCCTTGAATTTGGATCGTGTTAACTGATAAGCTGCCTTTAAACTCTGCAAAAGAATGAAAAATTATCGAAATTTCATTTAAAAGTACTCGAACGGCGAGGAAACCTAAAATGGGCCCAAAATGGCATAACTCAGCAGAAAAAATAACATTTTTTATTCTTTTCGTAGGTTCCGAATATCTTGAAAATGAGTAAAAATCAAAAAACGGTTAAATATCTCCATCTCGAAGTATCATGGAATTTACCAACTCAATTCAACGTGTGAAAAATGTTCTCAGAGAAATGAAATGTATAATTTATTTCAATGGTTTTAAACATGTTAAAAACGGTTATTAGAATAGTGCTACTAGTAATCGCATTCAATTCACTTATCGTTGACTGCAAGAGCGCTCATGATGAATCATTCAGAGAATTCTGTTTACTGAATCAAGGAAAATTCAAGCAAGCCAAGGATGAGGTTTTTCAAATTCTTCAGACTTTTGAATTTCGATGAATAAAGATCGTTTTCAGAAAGAGAGTGACAAATGTGTGGCCAAATTCTCAATCTCCACAACGTCCCAAAAAGAAGCCGACTATTATTGCCGCTCCTGGATTCCTTATCAATTCGTTTCTGCAGAACGAACAGATAAACAAGTGTCGTGTTCATTTGAAATTCGATCATATTGTGATCCAGGCTGGTATAATATGTATGACACTTGTTATAAACTCATAAAAGAACCTTGGGTGGAATTTAAAACGTTCACAAAAAATCAAGCAGTCGAAGAATGCAAAAGAATGAACTCGAATATTATCAAAACTTTCCGTGCCGAGTTACCAGAAACATTATCGATTTTCTTTATGTTGACTGCAATTTGGGTGGATTTTGATGTGACGGACGAAAAATTCGAGACGAAAATTATTGATGGAGGAACGATGCCAGCAATGGTCTTTGAATGGTCCCGTCATTATCAGGCTCCTTACATGTCGGTTGTTAAATTGAATGGTAATTCGGATAAAGCAATGGTGATTTGTGAAAAGGATTCACAAAGAAGTGATGCGTTCTATGCTTCTAATGCTGAAACTTATAGTCAATTAGGACTCAATGGTATCGTTTTGAAGAACGGAGAGATTTATTATCCCACAGTTAGTCATTATGCGTATGTTTTTTTTCTCAATCTCGAGAATTTGATTGTTTTTCAGACGTAGAGCAAGCTTGGACCAGTATGACAAAATTTGCGATCGTTTTTTGAAACCATATCTAAGCCAAAAGATCCGAAAACAATCATTTCTTCCGAAAATAGATCAACTTAAGGAGCTGACGAATGTCTCAATTGGTCAACACTTGATCCGATCTGGTGCTCAAAGAAAGTCCTTGGACAGTCGGACTAAAGATGATTGTGTAAAAGTTGACAAAAATGGGGATCCCTTACGAAAGGAGTTTGAGATTCAAACGGGTTCGAATGTTTTGAACATGCTGGTGAATGGATTGAAAGAGGGATTTGATCCGAAACAGACGTGTGATTCACAATTGAGTACTGCTTTTAAGTTGGGGTATGTTTTATTGTCAAGATGAAAATTTCTGGCGTAGTATCGTAGGGAACTTCCTCGCAACGCGACCGCTACGCGTTGAAAGGAGCTGAGTGTGTTGTATTTCAGGTGTACTAGCGGTTTTCATTATTGCAGAATTCGAGTGTGTGCCTCAAATTTTTCCCAAATATTTGCCCAATTTTTCTTATTTCAAGAAAATGTTTTTACGACTGAGCTCTTTCTCGATAATATTCAAATTGAGCTCCACTGGACAGCAGCCTAAACCACGCCCACCGAAACTTTTTGTTTTTTCGAGCTAATTTAGATCATTTTTTGAGAAAATAATCAACTGTTACTCAAAAAAAATATTATGGTGTCAACCTTTTCTATTTTATTCGGTGTTCATTGTATTGGAATCATTCCAATGTCGGTTGTCGAGTGGTTCGCAATTTGTTTAGCTTTTATTTGAGATTATAGTTGTGATTTGTCTATGAAATGAAATTTTAAGATTGTTAACTTTACGAATAGGTACTATTTATAATGCAGAAAAATATTGCGATCGTATAGATTGCATTTCCATAGTCAATTTGAGCAAAAATTTCTCGACGTGATTTCAAATACAGTAGCGGTCAAAAAGAAACACCCCTTTGGTTTTTCTGTCATAACTCCGCGCATAGATGTCTAAATTCTCAAGTTTCATAAAAATTGTTCATATGAGAGCATATTTTTGTTATTTTTTTGTGATTTTTGCGATTTTTGGTTTTTCAGTCAGCGATTGTTAGGAATGTTTTTATTGAAGTTATGATAGAGTTTTCATGTAAAACTATCTTTTTAAGTTTTGTTAAAGGTCTGACTGTATTTTTAGCTCAAAATAACTGCAAAAACAGTATTCAGAAAAACTTTATCGATGAAAGTTTGGGAGCGATTCGGTGCTAGCAGTTGAACACAGTAAAACCGACTAGATCTTTGAATCCAGTTGACCTTTTTTACTTTAAAGACAGCTGTTCAGTTAATTTGACCCTATCTGATCTTAGTTTCAAAAATTAGAGCGTTTTCTCATTAGTACAATGCAATTTATGCGAAATCACACCGATAAATACACTCTTCACAGCAGCGGTCCAAAGTTGAAAAAATTAACATTTGAATGCGCGCGTGTCCGTGCGACGCGGTCGGTGTCCGTGCAACGCGGTCGGAATTGGCGCGAAACACAATTATTTGAATGTGGCTACATGGTGGTATTGTTCTTTGGACCACGTGGGCTCCCATTCGAATTTTGATTTTTTGCATTGAATTTGTATCATGTTAACTGACAAGCTGCCTTTAAATATTGTTTTTCAACACTCAATATAACAATAAAAGTCATTTTTTGACATATGTGGCTATTTTTTGAAACAATGGTCCCCTCAGTTTTTAATCTTATATATATCATTCGATAGGAAAAATCATTTTCTATAGGAATTCGTAAAATTTTCATACCGGATTGGGGGGTTTTTCATTTGAAAATTATGAAAAACTAAATCTAATTTTCTATCTTCAACATTTTCATACTCAAAAAATTATTTTTGAGCTTTTTTGTCAACAATAAAGTTGTAGAACTTAATGAGAGCTTTCTAATAATATACATATCTGCTCATAGTTCGAGAAATAAGCCAAGTTATAGCTAGTCAAAGATGTAAGACAAAACGGGAAGCTCCCCACGAACGCCGGGACACTTCACAGGTTTTGTGGTAAGAAAATAATATTTGATCCTTACCGCACTTAGACACGAAGTTTCAAGTTGAGAGCACAATTATTCGGCCTAGGGCACGATGATTCAACGCGATTCGGACATCGTCTTAATATGCTCAGGATGATTAAAGGAGGGCTTTACGTAGATAAATAAGGCATCTGGGATGAAAATAGACTTCATTCTCATTCCAAATCTGTTCTTAAAATGTTCTAAAACCACCTAGAAGCCGAGAAAACTGGCCTCAAAACAATGGCCTAGAAAAAGTGGCCCCCAGCGAAAACTAGTCCGCAGATATGAAAAATCCAAAAAAAAAATGAAAAAAATGTACTTGGGTTCTATTCCAACATTTTTAATTCGTTCTCAAAATACGGGATTCTTTCGAAATTTGGGGTTAATTCCATTTTCTTTGGAGATTTCGTTTTTTTTTAAATTTTCTGAGCATTCCTGAATAAATTTATTTTTCAGTGATCCAAAAGTTTATGAAGCTTCTGACGCATTCCGCGCACCTCTTCTCTGTGGAATCGAAAAGCAAATAATCGTTTCAAAGAATACGATTTGCCCCAACAATTGGAAACTTTACCAGCGAGCCAATGGAAAAAAGATATGTCATGGATTTTTCAATGATGTTCGAATGGCTTGGGATGATGCGCAAAGACATTGTCAATTATTCGGCGGTGGACTGTCTGGATTTGAAACCGAGGCAGAATATAAAACTTTTGAGAGTTGGCGCGTAGTTTGGCTTGGTGCCAAAGTCAAGAAGGAATGTGAAAAGCCGGGAAAACAGCCTAAAGAAGATCCGACGTGTGGCCAAAAACACGTTAGCATCTAATAACAAAAATTATCATTCCAGATTTGTTTTTTCCAGATTTTCGAATGGCAAAACAATGTGGCAACCGATACGACATATCTAGGCAAAAGCTGGGTAGATCCCGAACCGAATAATGTGAACGGCTATGAATACTGTTTGCAATTTAAAATAGGTGAATACTGGGAAGGAGCTATTGCTGGTAAACCGAAATTGAATGATGTCAACTGCCGTCTAAGGCATAATTTTGCCTGTCAATATGAGGCAGATATTGAGACAAGTATTGCATAATAAAAAATTTATTTATGTACAGAAAATGTGTATTGTTTTTCTGACAAAATCTATTTTTGTCTTGAAAATACGATCTACGGTGCGCGTCATAAAGATAGCACACCCATGAATTTGGTCGTATCGGAAAACTGACGCATTTTCGTGAAAAACTGCTGATGCCAATCGTTTTTTAAGGTGGAAAAACCCCCAGGTGCAAAGTTTCCTGAAATTCTTTCGAAAAATAAGTCCAAAACAGCAAAAAGGTGAAAATCCGACCGCGTCATAATGATAGCACACCCCCCAAAAATGGAAAAATGGAAAATGGAAGTTGTTTCTTTCACTTTTTTATTATTTCTTTTGTTTTTTGAAGATAATAATCGTATTTATTTCGTTTTTCAAATTTTCATATTACTTGAAAATTCGAAAATCTTCAAAAAATCGCAAAAATCAGCAAATAAAGAGCAGCATTTTTTAATTACGGTATATAAATATGTAGAAACTGTTATATTATTGCTCATTGGAATTTTTTTGATCTATTTAGAAAATTTTACGATTGAATTCTGCGTGGTATTTACCGTTTGAAGCATGCAAAACACCATTGAAAATGCTCAACTGGTCGTTATGAGCCAGTTGACGTGCTTTAAAGACAATTTCCAATAGAATGGCAACGCGAACAGGTTGTCCAAGGATTGTAAATTGGAATTCCTTAGAGTTTGTTATAAAATTCGACTGGAAATTCGATTGAACCGCCGAAAAAGCTATCAGATATAAACATTAAGAAACATAATCTAACTCGCGAACAATAACGTGAAGTCTGCAAATGATATTAAAGGAGGGCTTTACGGAGATTATGAATGCGTCTGGGAAGAAAACAGGCTTCAGACTCATTCCAAATATGTATTTGAAATGTTCTAAAACCACCTAGAAGCCGAGAAAACACGCCTCAAAACAATGGCCTAGAAAAAAGGGCCACCTGGCCGAACTTTTTCCTATGAGCTTTTTTCGTGTTTCGTTAATAAATACTCATGCAGAATGCTTATATTAGTCCTTTTTAATGTTTTTTCATCTTAATTTATGTTTTGTTTTCATTTTTTTGGACTTTTCATGCCTGCGGACTAGTTTTCGCCGGTGGCCCTTTTTTCTAGGCCATTGTTTTGAGGCGTGTTTTCTCGGCTTCTAGGTGGTTTTAGAAAATTTTAAATACAGATTTGGAATGAGTCTGAAGTCTATTTTCATCCCAGGCGCATTCATAATCTCCGTAAAACCCTCCTTTAAGGGATAATAACATTTAAAAATATTTAAACATACCGACATAACTTTTGATGTGTTTTTAACATGTCTTGCTACATCAAAAGAACTATCATGAAGTTATATCCTAAAATGATTGAAGATCTCAGGAAGCTAAGAGTCAAATTGGACCTCTTGAGAAATTGAAACCGAATTGCGAGATCTTTCGAGCGTTCTGTTGCCTTCCTGGCATCATAATCGCGGTCTCTTGTCTTTCTGACATCATAACTTTTAAGGAATTCCAAGCTACAATCCTCGGACAACTTGTTCGTGTTGCCATTCTAGTGACAAAGCACGTCAACTGGCTCATAACGACCAGTTGAGCATTTTCAATGGTGTTTTGCTGCTTCAAACGGTCAATACCACGCAAAATTCAAACGTAAAATTTTCTAAGTATTAGGTTGTCCCGATATAAATGGGAATTTTTTTCTGTTTCACCTCGCTCCTTTCTCGAGGAGGGTTTTTCTGTTTTTATTTTTTTATTTTATGCTTTAAGTCTTTCACAATGAATAAGTGTTTCCGTATTTCAGATAATCCTTATTATGGCTGAATTTCTCTTGAAAGATAAACATGCCTTCAGGGGCTGTTTCCTTTACGAGTTCCTTTTGGGACAATCAGCCGCTGTTGCTCATCGAAATTTGTGCGATGCGACAGGCACGGACACCCTCAAATACGAAATGATGAACTTCTGGTTCCATCGCTTCAAAGAAGGTGACGACGATCTTTCGAACAAGCTACTATCCGGCCGCCATCAGACGAGCGTTTCCAGAAGGAGCTGGAGTAAGAGCCCATATCAATTGTTCGTGAAGTTTCTTGAGCACTTGGGATACACAAAAAAACAGTACACAGCCACCTCCGAGCAAGTGGTATGGAGCCAAAGTATGACCAACTTGTTCCTCACGTTATGACTGATCAGAAGAGCATGCGTTGCCTTGTCTTTGCTCTGCCGAAAACGGAGCACGGAGTGAATTCAAAATATTTTCATTAGAGATGAAAAGTGATGTGCACTGTTCAATCATGGTAGAAAGCTTCAATGGGTAGCAGTTGGAGAAACTCCAAAAACAGACATCAAAGGAAAAAAAAAGTGATGCTTTCGATTTGGTGGGACAAGAAATGCGTTATCTACCGTGAACTTATTCCAGATCGAGCCACTGTCAATGCGGACCTATACTCTCTCCAAATACAAAAAATGTACGATCAACACCAACTCCTTCGTCCAGGAGCCTCAAGGATTCTCTTACTTCATGACACTGCGAGACCACATGTCGCTTTGGCGACCAAGGACAGACTGCAGGCACTGGATATCGAAGTTCTTCAACATCCATCGTATAGTCCGGACCTTGCCCCATCTGATTATCATTTGTTCCGCTTACTTCAAAACTCTCTCAAAGATTTGAAGTTCGACGACCGAGAGCACCTGGAATCGTACCTTGATGACTCTTTCGCCTGCCAGTCCCTGGAATTCTAGGCAAAGGGAATCGAACAACTTCCGCTGCGTTGGCACGAGGTCATCCAACAACATGGCCAATATATCACTCATTGATAATTGTTTACAATTAATAAATTTTTGTTTGAAAAAAATCGAAAAAATTCCCATTTAATTCGGGACAACCTAATAGATCAAAAAAATTCCAATGAGCAATAATATAACTGTTTCGACATATTTATATACCGTAATTAAAAATTGCTGCTCTTTATTTGCACCTGGGGGTTTTTCCACCTTAAAAAACGATTGGCATTAGCAGTTTTTCACGAAAATGCGTCAGTTTTCCGATACGACCAAATTCATGGGTGTGCTATCTTTATGACGCGCACTGTATTTTGGTATGAAGCCAGAAAGCAAAGCTAGGTGTTCAGAAAACGTGAAAAAAATTAAGTGAAACCCTGCCTTTAAGCACAATTTTTAGCATGAATGGTTTTCCTAGTTCTTTGCGGAAATAATAGATTCACACGCATTTTCCTGAAATCTGAAAACTTGAAGAAACCGAAATTCTCAATCTTTCTTTTAAAATCTTAAAAAAGTGTTGTTAACTTTATTGTTCCAAAAATCCAAAAAAACACGTTACAAACATGTTTTATGTGAACAATTTAGATTGCAAAGTAATGAAAGAAAAGACGATTGGAAAAGTGATGAGCATTAAGATTCGATCCCAAAAATCGAATTTTCTACCACAATACTCCTGATTATTATCATCGTGCTCCTGACATTTTGAGCAGTCAGAATCTGAATCAAAATCATCGCTATGACGTGTGTTTCTCGTCTTTTCTTCGTCAGAATCGTCAGTTGGGGTGTTTAGAATGGGTTTTGGGGTTGATGTAGTTGTTGGAATCATCATCGTTTTAGTGGTTGTTGTAATTCTGGTTGTTGTTGTAGTTGGTAAAGTTGTTGTTGTTGTAGGTGAAGTCGTTGTTGTTGTTGGTGAAGTCGTTGTTGATGACGCTGTTGACATTCTAGTTGTCGTTTGTGTCGTCTGAGCCGTTGTTGGCGTCATTGTAGGCGATGTCTGAGTCACCGTTGTAATTTTCGTAGTAGGCACAGTTCCAACAGTAGTCTTAGGTGGGGTGTCAGTTATTGGAGGTCCTAGCTTATTCCCATTACCACCTCCAATTGATCCTGAATGAGAACCCGGTGAATCATCGATTTTTTCAATATCTTCGTATTCATCTTCGTGATCATTGCCTTTTTCTTTAATTTTAGTATTATGTTCATCTGAAGAAGAAGAAGACGAAGACGATGACGAATGAGCAGCCACTTGAATAAACAAGAAGATTAAAATGAAGAATAATTTCAGCAACATCTGAAAATTTAAGAAAAAAATAAAGTAAATCGATGAGTTTAGATATAAAAGTCTAGAGAAGTGTTTTAATGGTCAGGTAGGGCTCAAGCTCACACGGTGGGTAGACGTATGAGAAAAAAACTTAAATTGGAACTGATGTTTGAAGTAGAAGTCATATGATTTTGCTCAGAGAAATATTAGCTTCCAGAAGTATTCATCTATGAAGAGTATCTAGAACAAAATCAATGAGAATTTTAGAATACAATTTAAGATTTACAGGATAAGGTTATAAATTATGCTTAATCGATCTGAAATTCAATTTTATATGATGAAAAAATTGCAAAAAACTAAATATAAAAGCGAAAAAAACCGGCACCCGGAATCGAACTTCTGAGTGCAAGTGAGCGCAAATAAGAGAGTTTACTAAAGACTGATTTGCTCATTTTTGTAGAATTTATAGTTTTTTGCAATTTTATTCACTATTTTTCGGTATAAAAAAATCAAATTTTGAAGCGATTGAACGCGGGTAAATTTTTCAAAAGTAGCGGATCCGCCACTTTCCTATGCGCGGATCCGCCATTTTCTATGCGCTGATCCGCCATTCCAACTAGTTACTATTGAAGTGGCGGATCCGCTACTTTTGCAAAAAATTCCCTGAGAAGTCTCAAATCAGAAAATTGACAACTTTTACTTTTTAAAACTCTTGTATGCGATTCTGAAAAATGTGGTTTTTTTTTCAAAATTGTTCGTATATTCCAGTTTTATTCGTTGGATCTCCGAAAAACCAGGAAAAGGATAAAATCAGTGTTTGGAGCCAAATTTTCAAATTTCCTAGACACCCATTTCCCGGACACTCGTTCCCGCCCATTCCTGGTACAGTCCTCCTTTGAAATTTTTAATTAGACATCTCTAGTCAAAATTATGGATTTATTTTCCGATAGATAATTTTCTGGAAATATGTTTGGATCGATTTTAAAAAAAAATATTTTTTTTTAAATCGAGCTTGAAAATTTGCGTTTACTGTCTTAGTTCAATGAAACAAAAAAATTCTCATATTGTTGAAAATAATATTTTTTCACCTGTTAGTGACCTATAAAAAACAAAAACTGAATAAAGTGTAACAAAATGTAAGCTAAAGTAGATTCTGAAAAATTCCAGCACCTGCCAAAATCCAAAAACTAATAACAATTCCAATTTCCTTGCGTCAGGAAAAAAAAATGTAAAAACCAACATCTGTGACAAAATCAAAAAAAATTGGTCGTCATGGAGAAAACCCCTAATCAACCCTGAGCCCGAGAATATTAACAAAAAAAATGGATTCATTTTATGGTTTCACACGGGAAAAAAACATGTTTTATTGTTATTTCTTTTTCTTGTTAATTTGAGGTGCTTTTGCCACTTTTTTCACCGGTTCTTTTTTCTTCTCCGGCTTCTTCTTCTTTTCCACTTTCTTAATTGGTTTTTTCGTAGTTTTCTTCTTGTTAACTGCTACTTTGGGGTTTTTGTTGTTCTTGATTTTTGAAGGTTTGGAATCTGAAATAAGAAAGCTACGTTTCACTCGCAAAATGTTATTTGAGAGAGACGCGTACATTCATCACATGTCTGCGCAAAATAATAATATTCCCAGAATTTTCACTCCAATTCCAATAAGAATAGTCAAGGTCTAATGAATTTTTTGAATTTTACAGTTGCCCGGAGAGTTGCTAGGATGCTCGAAAATAACCCTATCGAAGCGTTTCTATTTCATTTCAATTCTCCCTAAGAAATCGAGAAATGTTCACCAAAACCTGCCTTATTTTTGTCAGTATTCTTATTTACGGATGCGCTGCTAAGTTCATGGATGTGGTGAGTTAGAAAAAAATGGGATGTGCAGGGCAATTCCGGAGAAAAACATTAAATGGCATACTGTCTTTAAGAATATACGATTTGCTTAATCGATCGGAAATTCAATTTATATATTGTCTTCTAAAATATTCTTCTGCTCATCGACCTCATAGACGCTCCGTACGCACGCACGCGGCTGCCGGCACTCAAAACACTGGAAAATTCGCGGGAAAACGAATTTTTCACAATTTCCAGTGCGTGCGTGCGGAGCGTCAGGGACCGTTATTTCTAAGGATTTTTCGTTATTGAGATATTTAAGGCATCTTCAATAAAGTCTACCTGAGAATATAAAATTAAGTGACACACTGTCTTTAAGAATATATGATTCTTCAACTGAATTCGCCTTTTCTAAAAACTGAACCAGAAGTAAAATGTTTCGAGAACTTCCTAATTTTTTTGTTTTTTTTAGCCTACAAGTTAATTTCAGCGTTAATTCAATTTTTAGTCTATCATCCACGCCCCCATCGATTTGGCTGCCGAAACCTTCCTCATTCATGATGAAGTTTCATCTACCATCGATCACATTCTGAACATTGATCACAAGAAAACAAGCTTCCCGGTGTGTATCTGTGTTCCGGCCACATATTACGATTGCGATGTCGGTACGTAATATAAGCAATCGCTTGAAAGACATCATAGTTAAAAACCAAAATTTTCAGAAATCAATCGTAAAGAAGACATAAAGAGCAAATAAGAGAATTGTTTGTGGCCCTTTGGAAAATAAATATGTTATTGGATTAAATAAATACTAATAAATAATATTTTTGGAATATTTTTTTTGAGAGCACAAAAGTTCAAAACGTTCAAAAACAGTTGAATACCTTTAGATCCTTTTGAATCTTTGGATCCTCTATCATCCGACGATTCATTTGATTCATTAGAAGCAGCTGCCTTATTTTCATCTTCATTTGACACATTCTCCTCTACATTTTGAGAATCTTTTGCTCTCTGGATAATATCACTTGAATTCTGACTAGCAATTGGTGCTTTATTCGATCGATCCGTTGAAAGTTTCAGATTCGAAATCAACGACGAATTCTTGGCTTTTCGCTTCGATCTGGAAAATCTCTCAAATTTTTAGAGACTTCTCAAAAACAACTCACGACTTATTTGAAATAATAATCTCCGGTTTTTGCAACAACATCATAATCGTTGAACGATTTCCCTTTCCTCGATTCTCAATCAATTTCCTTTCATCAACAACACCCTGATGTTCCATTATATCCATTACTTTTTGTTTCGCCATTTCGTCGTTTTTATAAACATGATCTGCTAAGAATTCCTCCATTTTATCAACCTCTACCACATGTTTTTCTTGGTTTCGATCCCCGATCACAAATCCGATTATAATGGTACAAATTCCGAAAACTAAGGAGACGTATGCATAATTAAGAAAACCCAATAGGAGAGCTTTCTGAAAAAAAAACGAAGGAAATTCAGAATAAGAAGAATTGAGAAGGTTACACTCATGGAAACAACTGTAATTGCAACAGAAGCACGAAGTTGACCATTTATCATACATTCAAAATGTCCAGCATCTCCGTAATCAATAGGCCAGATTCCTGCAAATTAAAGGGGGTTTCGCGGACAAAAAAGTAGTAGCCAGGATGAAAGAAAATTTAATTATCTATCGATTGGAACCAATAAAAGAAATTTGTGGCCATGCATGGCCTAGTAACACTGAAAAAACGAAATAACAAAAATATGTACATTTTTTGGAACTTGGTGTTTTAATACCCCGAGAGCGGTCTCTTTCTTTTTTTTGTTTTAAAATTTTTATGCTTAAATGAGGGCTTTACGGAGCTAATAAATGAGATGAAAAAATACTTCATTCTCATTACAAATCTGTTTTTAAAATGTTCTAAAACCACATAGAAGCCGAGAAAACGAGCTTCAAAACAATGGCCTAGAAAAAGTGGCTACCGGCGAAAACTAGTCATGAAAAATACAAATAAATTGAAAAACATTAATTAAAACGAAAAAAATATAAAAAAGGACTAATATACGCATTCATCTTAACTATTTATTAACGAAACACGAAAAAGGGTCATAGGAAAAAGTTCGGCCAGGTGGAAGCGTTTTCTAGGCCATTGTTTTGAAGCTCATTTTCTTGGCTTCTAGGTGGTTTTAGAAAATTTTAAAAACAGATTTGGAATGAGAATGAAGTCTATTTTCATTTGAGGTACATTTATTTTGCTCCGTAAAGCCCTCCTTTATCTTAAAATTCACCCCGTTTTTTACGTTTTTGTTTGTTTTGGACTGCGACGTATTTAAACAAGGAAAACTGATCATTTTTTTAAATAAATTTGAATTTACTCTGGTAGAGGATTCTTTTCCTATTTTGCGACCACTTAGAACCTTCACTGCTGTTCGTTTAGTATTTCAGAAGTCATTGATTGCTTATCCATTCGAAAAAAATGGTCAAAAAGAAAAAATAAACGCAAAAAGTGAAAAATTGTCAATTTTCCATTAATAAGTAAGTTTTCTATCATGATTGAGTTCCGAACAATGTTTTAAAATATGTCAATGTGAATACAGGAGATAAAACGCGCTCTATAGAGATAATTCCGATTTTTTCACGAGAATTATCTTTTTTCCTTGTCAAAATACGCCGCAGTACTCCTCAGGGCTTATTTTGAGATTTATTATATGATCAGTCTGAAAACGAATAATGTTAATACCCAGCTGACCATCTCCCGAAACTGAAACTCTCCAATCAAACCAACTGGTTTTAATCTTTACGCCATTCACAAACCAATCAACGATTTCTTCCTTTAAAAATCCATTTTTTAATTTTTCATAATTTCTAATGAAAATCTACCAAATTTGGCTCATTTTCCATTCGATTTTTCTGATCGCACTTCAATGTTATCATCGATCCATCAATTATTTCCATTTCGTCGTCACTTGTTGGCGTTAGATCGATTTCTTGGATTTTATTGTTTCCTATTTGATTTTCTGATTTTTATTCAAAGAACGGACGAAAATTACCGACAATTGCTCGGACAACACTTTCCTTATTTTTGTGTGAAAATATTCCCTTTTCTTGTTTTTTCACTGGTTTTCTGTTTCTTTTCAAATATGAAGATTTCGGCTTTTTCGTTGTTGCATTTTTTCTAAAAAATTTTTTTAATTTTTCAAATTTCGAATTTCCAAAATACTTCTGCTCCTTTTCCTCTTCTGTTGGAATTGGGCATTTACCATCTAGGATTTTTTCTTCCAATTCCTTGCTTGATAGAAAATTGCAATCCACGTCATATTTTAACCATTTTCGAAATTTTGCTAGTTTTATTGATTTATCGCGGAGTTTGGGATCCTTATTGAAAATTAGGAAAACATTTAATTTTTAAGAAATACCTTGATAGTTTTTTTGGCAGTTTCCATGAGATCTGTGTCATCGGGATCGAGGATAGAGAGGTTTTCGCAGAAACAAGAATAAACAGCGCATAAAAATATGACTAGTTGTTGGATTTTCATTTTTTAAAATAAAAACAAGCGTAGGAATTAAGATTTATTGTTTAATGAACTACCCAATAATTAAACAAATGTAAAGCAAAAACCATTTAAAAACTGATCACAATATAGAGATTTTAACCCATTTAGAAAAATAAATAAATAATACCCATATTTACATTCAGTCGATGACTTTTCGTCGTCTCAAATCTTCTCTGGCTTCTTGAATTTCTTTCACCAATTCATCTCTCGCTTCACTGCAATCGTTGAAGGTAGCGACTCCGTAAACTACGGACCAAACGGCGTATATCTGTAGAAGTGATTTAAATTTTCAAAAAATATATATTAATGCGTTTAAAATTTCGAACTTACTCCCAAAGCTATTATTGCGTATATTGGTGCCTGCAACAAAAACAATTGAAATTCTAATTAAAATAATTTAAAACTTACGAATGTGATGAAGTGATGAGTCAATTCTGGTAAATATGCATATGTTGGAATTATTTCCGTCAACGATAAATACCACAAAAGAGTGGCTGGGACAATGTGGGCCAGAAAAATAATCAGTTGAGAGACCATCCTGAATTAATTTAATTTTTAAAGAAACATTCAAAGAAAATTGTATTTTTCAATAAAAATACTTGATTCTTGAAAAAATAAATAATGTTGGCAACGTTCCAAGCTAGAGTAAGATGTGCATGTGGTGGTATACTGTAGCACTAGTTGAGGGTGTGTGTTGGCCTCCCTTGAAAACGTATTTTCAATTTCTCCTTTCTCCTAAATTTTTTTTGCTATTTTCTACCGGTTTTTGCAAATTTTGATGTTTTTTCCCAAAATTTATTGAAAAATTAAATTCGTCGCTGCTAATTTTATTGTTTTCTAAGCATTCCAGTAGAAAAATACACGTGAAATCCATTTCTCGTCCCAAAATAGGCTAAAATAATTTTTTTTATTAGGTTTTCATTCTTTCTTCAAAGTACTTTCTCTAAAAACATTTTCTTGAACAAGCTAATTAATTTATTAATAATTTACAGAACATGGGAAAGCCGAAGGGACTCTGCACGGCCCGTAAGCTTAAGACTCATCGTCAGGAGCAACGATGGAACGATAAGAGATACAAGAAGGCTCACATTGGAACTCGCTGGAAGTCCAACCCATTCGGAGGAGCTTCCCACGCCAAGGGAATCGTCTTGGAAAAGATGTAAGAATATTTATACAAAACTATTATTTTTAAAACATTGTTTTTAGCGGTGTTGAAGCTAAACAGCCAAACTCTGCTATTCGTAAGTGCGTTCGTGTCCAACTCATCAAGAACGGAAAGAAGATCACCGCTTTCGTACCAAATGACGGTTGCTTGAACTTTGTTGAAGTGAGTTTTTCTTCCAATTGGAGTTCGATAGTTTTAATTTTTGTACGAGGTCCAGAGTCACTAATTTTGTTACAATACTTTCTTAGTGCTAGGATAACTCGAAAATAAAAGTTAGAGACATTATGCAAATAGAGCTTGCTTTCCTGCTCCTCTATTTCACCTCAGTCATCTCACAAAAAATTATAAGGCACTTCAATTTTTTGAAGTAAAAAACAATATTTTAGCACATTATTGTTTTGTAGGAAAACGACGAAGTGCTCGTATCTGGTTTCGGACGTTCCGGTCACGCCGTAGGAGATATTCCCGGAGTTCGTTTCAAGATCGTCAAAGTTGCCAACACCTCCCTCATTGCCCTGTTCAAGGGAAAGAAGGAAAGACCACGTTCGTAAATGTTTGTTGTTCTTGTTGTTCCGATGACATAAAGTTGTTGGTTATTATTCGACATTTTTTACAAGCACATAAAATCAAAATTTCATCAAGCTATCCCTGATAAAATTTCTTATCATTATCAGCTAATAAGGAACCGAAGGGAAGAAGCGTCTCGAATTCACACAACCTTTACAATCCCGAAAACATCCAGAAAGATAGATACGAGAAAATGCGAAGGCTAGTGAAAAAGCTTTTGGTATACTCGCAGATTGGGAGAAACATAGAAACGGGTTTTGTATGGGTCGGTCGGCTGGTTATCCGATGTTGCCTGAGAAGATTGGAAGAAAGAATCAGATCGTTTTGGAAGAAAGAATCAGATCGTTTGTATGTATTTCATTCATTTGAGGCATTTCGTGATGCTTTTGTGGTAAAATATCTTTCTGATCTATCCTTGTTTCGAATGTTGTAATTTTTTACACCTTTTTTTGTCTGGAAAGCTGGAGGCGCTTCAGGATATTAATCTTTTAAAATGATTAAGATCTCTTCATAATCTTCATTCGTCGAATAAAACTTCATTGACAGCAGTCTGCGATTTTTGTACTGGGAAAATTTCCTTTTTGCACGATCGTTTTTTTATTTCTCATGTCATTTATTTTGTTCCGTTCTCTGAATTAATTACCGCCAATGAGTAATTTGACTTCACATAAACATTGAGAAAAGCTGACCAGAACAGTTTAGGAGAAAATAAATACTTTTTTTCTGAATTCTCAATATTCTCAATCAATAAGTTCTTATCAGTTTTTATTTTGTTGCAAATTGCCAACATTGATAAAAAAACTAAACTGAATATTCGGCTTTACAAGAAAACAAAAATAATTCATTATAATTTTCTGAACAACCAACAAAAATAAATTCTTGAGAGTGAGACAACAGAAAAACGTTTATAAGTTTTATTGCGACATCAGAGATCTCAATTTTCGGTAAACACTTTATTTTTGAACTTGTAAAATTGAATTGCGAACCTTATTTTAAAAAGGTGGAATTGAAAATGTTATTTTTAGAGGCTTTGGTGAAATTTTTTCTTTTATGTTAAAGACAGACGGCCACTAAGTTTTCTTTCGTTTTATTTGTCTAAATTTTTAAATTTATTTTTTCTAAGAAAAACATGCGTTTTTCAGAACCTGAATGTTTTATGATTTTTCATGGCCTCCTCGAACCTTGTTACCGATGCTCATTTTTAAACTCTTCATTTAACAAAAAATGTCCGTTTTGCCCTGGAGATTGTTTTGGATATTTTTTACGACTCCTAGAAGGGATTTTCCGAAATTGAACATTTAAAACAGAAATCGATGCTTCAGCTCGTGGTAAATTTTCTGATATTAATGTTTCCTGCGAAATCTCATTGTTAGAAAAACCACCATTATTCGATAATTTCTCGTTCCTACAAAATTTTCAGAAAATCTTCAATGTTCCGAGATAATTTGTTAATTTTAAAATTTATATTGTTTCTGTTCAGTCCTCCTTCTTGTTTTTAATTTTCAAAAATCCATTCAGAAACGCCTCAATCAGGGTAACCTGAAAACCAGCCCCCTAAAAATTCCTCCTCCTTTTCCGGACGTTTGGGAACCTTTTTTGGACCGATGAATCTCCAAAATTATAAATAATAAATTTGTTGAGCGGTGTGTTTTACACATTTTTAATCAATAATTAAAAATTAGAGAAAGAGAATTCTATAAAGAGATCTGTAGAATTATATTATTAAAGCAGCTTCAAATGAAACCGAAAATTTCCGTTTAATGGAAATAGTATACTTTTACACTTCATCAGAAAAAAAAAACATTAATCTCTTTGCAACTTTCTGCAAAGAAGTGTTTATCACCAATATTTTCGAATAAGGTTCCAGAGAAGCTAAACAGTTTAATACACGATTTTTGTAGCTTAAAGTCTCGCCACGAATAATTTTGTCCATATTGGTTTTTAAATATGACAACGAAAAACCTTTTTCTTTTCTTTTTTTGTTTCGCAATCTTCTCACTTTGCCCAAGGTGTTTTTAAAATTGGAAATTATAAGTCCTTACGTTTTCTAAATAACTATTGGTCTATTTTATTTTGAATATGTCCGCCAAATTAGCGCTGAATCCTTAGCTTACGTAGGTTTTTCCTATATCGCCACGTAGATTTCCCTCCATTTTAACAGGAAATTTAAACATTACTCAGGAAATTTTTCGCGCATCCGCGCATACAAAAGTAGCGGATCCGTCACTTTCCTATGCGCGGATCCGCCACTTTCTATGCGCCGGTCCGCCATTTCACCTAGTTACTATTGAAATGGCGGTCTGCGCATAGAAAGTGGCGGATCCGCGCATAGAAAAGTGGAGGATCCGCTACTTTTGTATGCGTGGATCCGCGAAAAATTCCCTGAGTATTTGGTCATCAACCGAATTTTTTTTGGTTTATAGTCTTGCGAACCATTTCGATTAACAATTGAGGTATTTGAATCGTACTCGAATCGACTTTCCTCGAAATCATTTGATAAAGTCTTTTAATTTTATTTTGGTGGTTCGTAAAATCTAAAAGTCTCGGAGATATTGATTTTTTCTGTAAATTAGGGTGCAACCTCGAATTCAAAAAAAGAGAAAATTGAGTTGTTTTCAGATTTGACTCATTATCTCAGATTCTCATTTAGAAGTTTCAAAATAAAAACGTCATTTTTCTTCGAAATTACACAAGACATATGTTTTCTGATTCGATTAGGAACACTTAGATCCCGAAAAACACAGAAAAAAAAAGTATGCTCTAGGTTTACGACGAAACTAAGCTTCTCTTTTTTTTTCCTTCATCATCATTTTCTTTTCTTTTTTCAATGTCAGAAAAACCCGTCAATCTCAATATTAGACGTTTTCAAGTAATCCATCTTACTTTCCCCCAAAAATCCCTCGATTGCCAAAAACGTTCAATTCGATTTAAATCGCCAAGTTTATTCGTATGCGTCATCAATTTGATTCACTTTCGATTTTTTTTTCTTGTTTCTCCTTTCTTCATTATGTTCCCTTTTTTCCTCTGTACTAATGATTTATCTCAAACAAAAGTTCTTTTTTTGGTCTGCTTTCATACTACTTTAATAAAATCACACACTATAAGTGATATGCAAAAAAAAACGAATCATCGGAAATCTGTATTCGACATCTCAGCCCCCCAACAGAATCTAGTTTTTGCTGTGAAGCGCGCGCGCCACAGCTGCGCGTGTGTGGACCGATCGACCGACCGACCGGAAAACGGGTTTTTTGTCGGCCCGCGCGTAGGGGTGTTGGCGACGTTTCAGCGCGCGGAAGAATTTTGTCTTTTTCTTCTGCCTTCTTCGCTTTTTCCTGTGGGGTCCGTAACGTTTTTTGGTCGTCTCTTATTATTTCTATTTGATTAGGGTTTTTGTCTCTTTCACTTTTATCCGATTTTCATTTCATTTTTCATATCAGCCAAAAAAAAGGGAATTCTGTCGTTACCTCGTTCTCTAATCTATCTATTTATTAATATAATATGGATTTCGAATCCGTTTCGAACAAAAAAAACTTCTGCTGTCGGTCGGGGATATGACAAAGCAGTAGAAACATTTGACGAGTCGTCGTTGACCTAGAATCTTTCATGCTGCGGTCTCTCTCACTAACAACATAAAATATATTATTCACGATCGTCGGGGAGGAGGAGGAGGAAGAAGGAATGGTTTCAAAAGTAGTTAGGATTAAATGGAGGAGAAGGAGAAGCGTATGAATCGAAGGTGAAAGTTATTGTATAAGCTGTAGTAGAGAGAAAGAAAAACGGAATACGGGGGGAAACTTTTCTTTTCGGCGGTTTTGTACTTTGTCTTCTGATGTATGAGGGATAATCGGACGGCCGATCGTCACGTTCATCTGTTTTTTTGTAATTTTGTAATTTTGAAATTTTTTTTTTCATTTCTTAAAGACAGTGTGCCAGCTGATTTGAAAGTTATTTAAAGGAGGGCTGTACTCATTTTACATATTTTGTTTTATCGATTTAAAATTAAATTATATATATACCAAAACAATAGTGAAAAAATTAGCAAGAAAGGGCACCAGAAATCGAGCTTCTAAGCGCAAGTGAGCTGGTTTTTGAGACCAAAGTTCGATTCCGGGAGCCCCCGTTTTTTGTATTTTTAGTTATTGCAATTTTTTCGCTATTGTTTCGGTATTTAAAATTAAATTTTGAACCGATTAAACCTTATTTACAATTTGCGTACAGTTATCCTTTAATTGGGACTTACTGCCGACTTGATTTCGCATTCTGGTGTCATTCCTTCAGTGTTTTTCAAAAACATTTCATTTTCAAAAAATCTTTTACTTTTTTGAATTCAATTTTCAAATTTTATTATTTTCCAAACATTTTTTTTCGGAATTGATCGAAATTTCAGGTTTTTGAATTTAGTAGAACCCAAAGAATTAACTACTTACTTAATTTTTCAGAATTTTGCTTTTTATGCTCCAAAAAAATGTTTCATTCTTTATAACATAACTTTTGACAATTAGAGAATATCTGTATTTCGTTGCCGAAATTTTTTAAATAAGAAAAATAGACATTGAAAATAAAAATTTTAAAAACCCAGTTAAAACCTGTTCTCTGACTATTTTAACTAAATTAAACAGATGGACTTCTAGATCGATGATACAAGGATTAAAATGTGTTATTTAAAAGGTTTCTAGTGTTATACCTCTTTCCCTGGCAAAGTGTACAAAGTTTTTTTTAGAGATCTCAGACAGAAACGAAACTGAAAAGATTATCCAAGAGTTTTTCAAAAGTTCTTAAAGATGGTGTATTACTTTATTTTATCATAAAGCAATTCAATATAAATTTTCTTTCGGAAATAATCTTTATATTTCATAATATGAAAAATGACATTCAAATCTTTAGTTTATGATTCATATGTGTCGAAATTAAAAATTTTTTAAAAATATTTCTTAATTTCTGTCTCAAAATTGGATGTTAACATTTTCACATTTTCTATATATAAAATAATCTTTGAATTCAAACCATTTTAAGTATAAGGTTTCCAAGAAAAGTTAAATTTTTGTAAAATACATTTTGTATGTATCTTTATTTTTGAATAAATTGTCCTTCCTCCTCTGATCCCACATATTCGAACAACTGATTGTAATTTTGTTTCTATTTGCAAACCTATTCGAAAACAACTTGATTTAATTATCACACGGTTGCTGGCTTTTGTTCCCACCAAAATGAAAACAAGTGGAAGTTTCCGCTTTTCTTTCTGTTATTGTGAAATTGATGATACGCTTCTGATCAGCCCATATCAATTCGGAACTCATTGAACTTTTAATGAAATATGTCTTTTTCAAATTTTATTTCGATCTTATCTTTAGTTTCTGAAGTTCCTAAATCCGAAAAATAATTGTGATTAGGTTCTCAGCCACTAACTTTTTTAATGCACTGTATAATTGGTTTTCTGGTCCAGATTTTGGTACCCTACAATTTATGTAACCAAATGACGCGGTTTTCATAACCCATAAAATTTTTAAAAAACGAGTCAAACTTTGATGTGGGGGTCTCTTAAAGACAGCTGTTCAGTTAATTCGAAATCACACCGATAAATACACGCGTCATAACGCCAAAGTCCAAAGTTGCAAAAATCAAAAATTTGCGCGAAACACAATTATTTGAATGCCTCTACAAAGTGGTATTGTTTTCTCGACCTCATGGGCCCAATTTTAATTTCTATTTTTCGCCTTGGATTTGTATCGTATCATCTGAAACGCTGCCTTTAAAGGAGGACTGCCCTAATTTTGTAAACGTTGCGTAATCGATCTGAAATTCAATTTAATATACTCAAACTAGTGAAAAAATTGCAAAAAAGTAGACAAATGCACCCGGCATCGAACTCGGCTGCCACTCTGGTGGAAACTTACCGTTTTGAGGCCAAGGTTCGATTCCGGGTGCTCTTTTCTACTTTTTTTGCAATTTTTTCACTAGGTATATAAAATTGAATTTCACATCGATTAAGCAACATTTATAACCTGCTTATAGCCCTCTTTTAAAGACAATGTACCACTTTTAAGTTCTAAAACAATAACTGACAGCTTTTGACTTTTGACTTGTTGGTATTCTTACTGTTTCAATGGGTATAGTACGTTTCGTACCTAATTTGTATGACACAATTCTTTGAATTATACTGATTCATATTTGAAATTTCTAAACTTTTTAACCAAAAATTCAATTTCTTGATAATTTTTTAATTTATTTTTCCAAAATTTTATTTTTTTTGAATCTCCCTATCTGAAACGTTCTTATAGTTCTGTTAACAACGTTCCTTGTAGTTTATTTTTATCAAATCACCAATTTATTTTTTCCTTATTTTACCAAATTGTCAAAACAAATATTTCAATATCTTTATTTTTTGGAAAGTAATCAACAGTCAGTGTTGGAGAGAGTTTCAAAGATTGATCAACTTCAGAACTTCAAACATTTCTATGTTTCACTTTCAAAATAAGAGGATTTTAAAAAGAATTCTCAATTCGCATCACCTAGTTTCAAATGTGTTTTTGTTTTGTTGTATTGTCCTGCATTATGCAAATCCAATCATCAAATCGCAGACAGAAAAAAAAACCCCTTCAATTCATTCCTCTCGTCTGAGAATCATCTCATAAGACCTAATTCCCTTCTCACCTTTTACTAGTCCAAAATCTTATCGAAATTTCAAAAACAAAATTTATCATTGAGAAACCGGTTATTACCTTGTTGATATGTGTGTAGTGCTTTAAAAATATGTATACATATAAAATCGCGAAGCAAAAAAAACTTGTCATTTTTATCATTCAAGTTGTTGCTTTTAGGAGACGTCAACACAACATTTATTCGATTTGTATTTTGGATAAACGATCATCTGAAGGGAAAGAAAAACGGGTTGAGGGAAAAAATGTCGAATGGCTCATTGGCGAGCACGAGCAGCAATTGGCGCCAGCAGGCTCCGTTGGCCACGGATATTTTGGAGAAACCGGCAAGGTGGGGGGAACAGTTTTTGAAGTTTTGATCTGTTTTTTTTTTAAGTTTCATTGTTGTGCTATCTATCACTGTTATTTATGATATAATTTATTATTCACATATTTCCGAAACGTACTCATAATTGGTTTAAAAATTACAAATCAAGTAAATTTGAAACACTTTCTTCCATCCAATTATATCTATAAGTTTTTGAACTTTTTGAAAATTTGTGATAAGTTAAAGCAAGTTCATTCATATGTTGGAAATCCTTATTTATTACTTTCCATTCTAAATCGAAACATCCAAAAAAGCTTTAAAGCTATTTTATTTTCATTCTTAAAATAGAAAATTTTATTTGACATCGAATGAAAGGAATACTTCACGGAGCTTATGAATACTATTGGGATGAAAAAAGACCTGATACTGATTCCAAATCTGTTTTAAAAATTTTCTAAAACCACCTAGAAGCCGAGAAAATGAGCTGTTAAAACAATGGCCTAGAAAAAGGAGCCACCGGCGAAAACTAGTCCGCGTGCATAATTACGGGAAAATTGAAAAAAATTATTTAATAAGAACAAATTGAAGAATATCCATAAATATGCCGAAGTAGAAAATGAACAGTTCTGAGAATAGAAATACTGAATTTTTATTAGATTTCTGAGAAAAAACTAAATTTTTCAACGAATATCATTTGATGAATAAAATTTTTTAATTTTCAAATAAAATGTTTGAAAAAGTAACTTTTTAGTATTTTTGAAAACCCCTATTTGATACGATGTGTTCTCAATCTTTGAATATGCACGAGTTTAAAGGAGGACGTTACAGATCCAATAAATGTACCATAGATGAAAATAGACTTCATTCTCATTCCAAATCTGTTTTTAAAATTTTCTAAAACCACCTAGAAGCCCAGAAAACGAGGCTTCAAAACAATGGACTAGAAAACATTTCTCCTGGCCGAACTTTTTCCTATGAGCTTTTTTGCGTCTTGAATATTTATGTAAAATTCTTAAATTAGTCTGTTTTAAATTAAGTTTCAGAATTTTTCTGGATTCCTGACGTAGTCATGCTCGCGGACTAGTTTTCGCAACTTTTTCTAGGCCATTGTTTTGAAGCTTGTTTTCTCGGCGCTTCTACGTGGTTTTAGTAAATTTTAAAAACAGATTTGAAATGAATATGACGTCTATTTTAATTCCATTTGTATGTATTAGATTTGTATTTATTAGATAAAGCCCTACTTTAAATTAAAGTAAAGCTCTATTGATATTTCCACCGTTGAATTAGCTTAAATCAATTTACCGGAAATGTTTTATGAAAGAAAACTCCAAGATTCTCATTCGATCTTTCTTCTACAAATCGTACATCTTCCCTCATTCCAAAAATCACAAAATTCATTCGTATATCATTATCTTTCAACAGATTAGAATAGTTGTAAACACCTAGACAAATATCTTCGTTCAAAGCCATAAATGACACCTATTTGCTTCGAAGAAAAACTTGTCCCAAACATTTTGATTTCTCTTTCATTTTGCCAAAAAGATCTATCGACTTTTGCATATACGACAAAATATTCGAATGGAATGACTGACAAATGAATGCAACCTGTTTATTACATGCCAATGATCGCTTCTCTCACATAGATTCTAGCTTTCTTTCTGTTTTTTAGTCGATCCAAAAAAGGAATAATGAGAAAACAATGATTATTGATTGGGGATGTGAGTTATCTGAGGAATCATAAAGATTAATTAACAAATAAAAAATCAATAATTATTCTTTCAGATTGCTCCCAAAAATGAAGCTTGAAGAGCTTGTAACAGTGATGCTGGTAATTGGTGCATTGGTGTTTCAAAACCTGTCAATTGGTGTATTTTTGGCGGGAGTTTTAGCGATTTATATTGCAGTTGTACATGGAGATTTTATTTACCGATCATATTTGACACTGAATCGAGACTTAACGTAAGTTTCAGTGGTTTTTTGGAAGCTCCCCGAATATTCATATTTTCTTTCAGAGGATTAGCCCTGATTCTCGAAGTGAAATTCGATCTCTGGTACCGGTTACATCAGAACAAAGGAATTCATGAGCTTTTCCTTAACATTGTCAAAAAATCACCGTCGAAACCGGCGATGATTGACATCGAGAGAAATACGACACAAACGTTTGCTGAATTTAATGCTCATTGTAATCAATATGCGAACTATTTCCAGGTATTTAAAAAATAACTTTTATTTAAGTATTGAAAATAACATTTTTGTAGAATCTGGGATATCGATCTGGCGATGTTGTAGCATTGTACATGGAAAATTCTGTGGAATTTGTGGCCGCTTGGATGGGTCTCGCAAAGATTGGAGTTGTTACGGCATGGATCAATTCGAACTTGAAAAGGGAACAGCTGGTTCATTGTATTACTGCGAGTAAGACAAAGGCTATTGTGACAAGTGCAACACTTCAGAATGGTCAGTTCTTATATGAATTTCTGGTACTTTAGATGTCTAGCTAAAATAGATCACTTGGCGGCGATCCAGTTAATATAATCAAAGTCAATAAAAGCTTAAAGGCGGTCTCTAACGAAAAAAAACACATTTCCGAATTAAGGAGGCGAAATGGCCTAACTGGTCGGCCACAGAGAACGCGAATGTGAGACTGTTTGCAATTGTTAGGCCATTTCGCCGCCTTAAATTGTGAATTTGTTTTTCGTGTACTAGAAAAAGAAATTTCGAAAATTTAGTTTGCTTGCATAGGTTTTCAAATATCGAGAAGAAGATGAAAACGAAATAGAAACCCAAAAACAGTGAAGAGTCCCTTTAAGGTACCTGTGATAAAAATAGAACTCGTTCTCATTCCAAATCTATTTTTAAAATTTTCTAAAACCACCTAGAAGCCGAGAAAATGGGGTTCAAAATAATGGTCTAGAAAAAGTTTCGAGTACCGGTCTTTTAACTATTCAAAGTTTACTTGTTTTATCCATATACGAATATTCTTTTTCGTATTGATTACTAGAAATTTTAGAAATATAAAAAACTCTAAAAATCAATTTTAAAATCGATATTATTCTGAAGCTCCGATCATGGATTTTCGAGAATAATTTTTTGCAAAAAATCGCAATTTCCAAATTTCGGCACATCTTTGATTATTTTGTGAATATTGACAAATAATGTTTCTCGTGCTGAAAAACTGAAAAAAAACTAAATGAAACAAATTTTTTTGATTTTTCATATCTGAAAAGTCACTTTTTATCACACGTTATCAAAATTTTTATAAATTTTTTCCGAAATTCGGAAATTCTAGTTTTTTTGTTGATATAACGATAGATTATCAAAATGAAGGTGTTTTGAATTTCAAAAAACAATTTTTCAGTTCTAATCGATGCCATTGACAACAAATTAATGAACGTTAATGGAATCAGTGTCTACACCATTGGAGAGCCAAATCGAAAAGGATTCCAGAATTTGAAAACGAAACTTGATGTTGAGAAGTCTGGTGAACCGAAAAAGATGGACAAAATTGACTTTAAAAGTAATATCATAATAATAATCTCATTCCAAAAAATGGATATTTAAAATCTCAATTTTATAGGCATTCTTTGCTTCATTTATACCAGTGGAACAACCGGTATGCCAAAAGCTGCGGTCATGAAACATTTCAGGTATTTTTTTTTTCTGAAAAAAATATAAAATACCTAATAAAAATCGAATTAATTCCAGATACTACTCAATCGCCGTCGGCGCTGCCAAATCATTCGGCATCCGGTCGACCGATCGAATGTACGTTTCGATGCCCATCTATCACACAGCTGCTGGAATTTTGGGCGTCGGCCAAGCACTCTTGTCCGGTTCTTCGTGTGTTATTCGCAAAAAATTTTCGGCCAGCAATTTTTGGAAGGATTGTGTCAAATATGATTGCACTGTTAGACATCTTTCTGATGAGAAATTTTGAAAAAAAATGGGTTTTTGTTTTCAGGTTTCACAATATATTGGAGAGATTTGTCGGTATCTGTTAGCACAACCGGTTGTTGAGGAGGAGTCGAGGCATAGTAGGTTTTTCTTTAAATGGCATTTTTTCAGGAATAATTTAATGCCTAACATGAAAATTATAAATATTTGAAGCTTCTTCTTGAAGAAAGCCAAAAATAAATAACCGAGAAAAAAGCCACGAAACCTAGTCCAAGCACTTTTTTAAAGTTAAAAGTGAAAACGAGAAGTCGAACTAGTAAGAGAGAGCTCAGAAATAGGCCGGGAATGAATAATTGTTAGAAAACAAATCCAATTGATAGAAAACAAATAATCTAAGACTAAAAATAAGATAAATATTTAAAAAACAAGAAAAACTGAAGGTAAGTTTTCGCGAAAATTTATAAAATCGATTTTTAATTATTTTTTGGCTCAAAAATTTTGTACTAATTGGCGGGAAAATGAAGTTTCAAATTTTCTAGTGTGTTGAGCGGAGGAGGCTTGCGTGCGGATTTAAACTATTTTATTTGTATGAAGAAAATAGACGAACATACATACATTTAGTTGAGAATGGAGAGAAGCCCTGATTTGTTGTTATGATCCTTTATACTGTCCATCGTTGATTGATTCCTTGAGCCATTGTCGCCGACGGAAATGAAATTGTATGATGACAAATCGCGGAGAATGTGTAATATCGCTCATTCCACTGCGACGCAGAATATCGTTCAAATCTTTCAGTTTTTGATTGAAATTGTTGATATTTTGTTTGGCACACAAATTTGCGAACTTTGAACGATATGGGGTTTTTAGGGAATGATGAAATAATGGATTCTTTACTGATTTTGGGATTCTATTCTATTTTTATCGTCTACGAGATATTTGAGTACCTATATAAGCAATAAATTTGTTCGAAATTTCCTTTTTTTCTAGTACGCGAAAAAACAAATTTACAATACAAGGCGGCTAATGGCCTAACTTATCGGTCACATGCGAGAGAGTGATTGTTAGGCCATTTCGCCGCCTTACTTTGTAAATGTGTTTTTTCGTGCACCAGAAAATAATATTGCGAAAAAAATTTATTTTATAGGTTTTAAAATATCGAGAAGAAGATGAAAATGGAATTGAAACCGAAAATCAGTAGTGTCCCTTTAATTGGTAGAAAATCGTCTTCTTATGCATTCCAAACGTATTTCTGAGCTCTTCAGATCCCCCTTTTATTGTTAAAAAAATATTAAAATACATAAAACGGTTATGTTGTTGTCAGTGGATACAAAATCTTCACACATTAGATACATAAATTGCAAATGGGAATACCCTCAGCAAAAAAATAAAATGTTTGTGCCCATTTTATGCGTAATATTTGCTCACATCCTGTAAATGAAAACCTTTATTTTAGGAATGCGACTTCTTGTTGGAAATGGACTTCGTGCTGAAATCTGGCAACCATTCGTTGATCGTTTCCGCGTAAGAATTGGCGAACTTTATGGTTCGACCGAAGGAACATCAAGTCTTGTAAACATTGACGGACATGTCGGAGCATGCGGATTTTTGCCAATTTCCCCTTTGACCAAGAAAATGCACCCGGTACGATTAATCAAGGTTGATGATGTGACTGGAGAAGCAATCCGAACTGCGAATGGTTTATGTATCGCTTGTAATCCGGGAGAATCTGGAGCGATGGTTTCTACAATTCGAAAGAATAATCCACTTCTTCAATTCGAAGGATATTTGAACAAAAAGGAAACGAATAAGAAAATCATTCGAGATGTTTTCGCAAAAGGTGACAGCTGCTTCTTGACAGGAGATTTACTTCATTGGGATCGGCTGGGATATGTTTACTTCAAGGATCGCACTGGTGACACTTTCAGATGGAAGGGCGAGAATGTTTCGACGACTGAGGTTGAGGCGATTCTTCATCCGATTAATGGTTTATCTGATGCTACTGTTTATGGAGTCGAGGTACCGAAGAGAGAAGGAAGAGCTGGAATGGCGTCAGTTGTGCGGATGGTTCCATCGGAAGAATCGGAAGAGGAGTTTGTGACAAGGATTGGAGAACGGCTCGCTTGTTCATTGACGAGTTATGCAATTCCTCAATTTATTCGGATATGTCAAGATGTTGAGAAAACGGGTAAGTAGACTGACTTTGTAGCATATGCGAATTGCCAACTCCAATATTCTTGATCATCGCGTTTTGAGGATTGTCCAACCTCACTGACGCTCCGCACGCACGCACGCGGCTGCCGACACTCAACACACTGGAAAATTTGAAAATGCACTTTCCCGACTAATTTTCCAGCGTGTTGAGTATCGGCAGCCCCCGTGCCTGCGCGCGGTGCGTCCGTGAGGTTGGGCGGCCCTCAAAACGCATCAATCAAGAATAATCGAGTTGGCAATAAGAATAATGCGCAATATTTTATTTTTCCAATTTTTAAAAAGTGAATTCCTTCCTAAAAATCGTGTATTTTTCCAGGAACCTTCAAACTCGTGAAAACAAATCTACAACGACTCGGGACTTCTGAAATACCATTCAATTCACTCTACATCTTCGACAATCGTCAACGAAATTTCGTTCCATTCACTCAGAATCTTAGAACCGATGTATCTTTAGGAAACTACCCGTTTTAACGATTAATCCTTATCTCTTTTTATTTATTTAATTTAAATTTTTTTCCCCTTCAAAGAACCTAATTTGCCATGTCTTACAGGTCCTTGCCATTTCATTTTGTTTGTCTTTCCTTTCTCACCTGTTTTGTTTTGTGCCGACTTCTTTTTTTTTGCTCATTTTCCCTGAAATATTGCTTTATTTCCAATTGTTTCGATTACGAAATGATTGATGATTGCTGTGAATGTTTTGTTTTTCTTTTCGCTAGTCTTGGGCATTTTTTGTCTTGTTTTATTTATAGATTTTGATTGATGAAGATTTTTAAATTATAACAGGTTTATGAAGTTTTTTTTTGAAAAGTAACAAATAGCAACTTATTCAACAATAACATCGGCTTCCTTGGTGGCGCGGGTGTAAATGACTTGTCCGTGATGTTGAACGATACACTTGACGAGTCCTTTAGCTTGAAGCTCTTGAAGTCCAGCTCTGGCTAATGATGCTCTGACCTTCAGACGTTCGGAAACGACTGATGGGGTGATGAGCTTGTAGGTGATAACCTGAAAATCATTTGATTGAAGGAGTATTCGAAGTATTAGAGAGGAAGTGAACAAAAAACTTAGATTATTTTTGAGAATTTTTTTAAATGTCGAACAAAGATCTAATAATAAATGTTGTAAAAGAACAATCTTCAACGAATGTTGGTGAATAAAACGTGATCGAAAACGAGAAATTATTCATTTTTGAAGAAATTTAAATCATGTTTTTGGTCAAAAAAGGTATTTTTTCAGTTTGCACGAAGGTTGTTCTTGTTTCACTTTTTTGCAATATAAGGTCCTAAATAATGATTCAAAAACAATTAAAAACTACCTCTTTGTAGAGCTTATCATAAGTTCCTTGATCGAAAAGAACCATGTTGTTCAACTTGTCCCTAACTTTTCCCTTCGACCACTTCTTCTTCTTAGCCTTTCCACCTCCGGCTCCGTCCTTCTTCTTAGAAGGGGCAGCTTTACCACCCTTTTGATCCTTCTTTGGTGGCATTACCTTAAAATTCAATTATTGACGAGGTACAGAAAAATATTTGGAAAGTAAATACAACAGTTGTGGTAGAATAAGTAGTTGCCGTAAATGTTAAAAAATGTTATTAGAGAAATTAAAAACGTTCAAAAATGGTGTTTAGAACATTTAAAATTGTAGAAAATAGTATCTTCCTATTTTTCGGAATACTGAATTCCAGAGGCAATAAAATACATTTTTTTCATGTCGAATTAGATTCTTAATTATCACAAATTATTCGCAATTGTTTAAATCTAACAAAAATGGCTTTTTAGAGCAAAAAACTGAAAATCTCTAGTGCTGAAAAAAGTAAAAAATAGAAGTATAATGGAGCGCACTTTCACAAGACCGGACTTCTTCGCTTCAAGACCAAGACGTTTTTAATTGTGTGCCTTGAATCTCTCATCGTCTGCGCATCTCTAATTCAATTGTAATTTCTCGAGCTGATTCATGCATTTTTAAATTTTTACATTAATTTTAAATATTTTTCAATTTAAGTTCAATTTTTCAGATTTTTTCCAAAAATGGCTTTCAAAATGGAAGTCAGCCAATTAAAAATAGCAGAAAAACTGGTGATTCTGAACGATCGAGCTGTTGGAATGCTGACGAGAATGTATAACATGAAAAAATCCAGCGGTGGTATGATTATTATTATTATTTCGTAATAAAAACCTTAATTTTTTCAGATTCAAAAAATAGACCCCATTTTTTAAATGAAAAGAAGCTGGAAGGAGCAATAAAGCACATTGTTCGAAAATTTCCAGTTGTGGACACAAGGTCAAATACGTCAACTTTTGAGCATGTTTCTGTTCAAAGAGAGGAAATTATAAAGTCGATTTCTTTGTATTATTACACATTTGCCGATTTGCTTGATTTGAAGGACCATATTATGAATTTATTGACAACCATGGAAACATGCCAGTGTCAACTAGATATTGTAAGTATCACCTTAATTGGAAATAATTTTTAATCAAAAAATATTTTAGACCTTGAATTATGATCTCACAACCGGCTATTTGAATCTAGTTACAAATCTCATCGCTCTGATGATTATTCTATCAAGAATTGAAGACAGGAAAGCAGTTCTTGGATTATTCAACGCAGCCTACGATCTACAACACGGCCAAAGTGAAGCATCTTTTCCCAGACTGGGCCAAATGATTCTTGACTATGAAAATCCGCTGAAAAAGCTTCATGAAGATCTCGGACCGCTGAATAGGGTAAAATTGTTCTAAAATCTGAAAAAATTGTATTTTCCTTTTCAGCTGATTTTCTCCGCATTATTTTCAGTTGCAAGTGTCTACAACCGCCGAAATATAACCGCAGAAATGTGGCGAAAAAATCAAGCTTTCCAGCTTACAGCCAACCCACAACAAATTCTTTATGCTGCTCAAACTGATACAGTAAGAAGTTCACAATTTGAAAAAAATCAAACAAAATTTTTTTAGATCGCATGCGAATATCTTTCAATTGATGGCATGGATCGGTGGATTGTTTGTAAGCCTTTTTTTGAAAATTTAAAAAAAAATTAAAAATTTTAGTCTGCGGGTCAGCTTGCTACTCAACTTTGTTGAATGATGCGACTATCTTCCGAATGTGGCAATTGGCACTTCAAATGGGGCTTTGTGTGAGAGTTTTCAGAGATGAGGTGAGTTTTTTTAGAACATGATAATGATTAAAAATATACCTTTAAACTAGATTTTGGGAAAAAACGTTTTTTTGTAAGAAAAATTGAAAAAAACTAAATATCTGCAATAAACTATCATTTAAACTATCGAACGGCCTGATTTAGATTTGATTTTTCATGAAAAAGCTAAATCTTTTATCAAAAAAATATATATTCAAAAATAGCCGTGGGACCTTAATAGTTTAATAGATGCCACGCAAAAAAATATAATCTAAAATATTTTCAGGTCTTCCACAGTCATTCAGAAATCCAACAATTCCTTGAATCTTCCAAAGGAAACAGTAAAAAAATCCAAGAAGTCAAAGATTGCCTATCAGTCGCCATGCAACAAGCTATTCCAATTCACTCCGATCGTCGTCGTTATCTACGTTCTACTCTTCGAGAATTATTATTCCTAATGCGGGATCAACCGGGACTTCTCGGGCCGAAAGTGCTATTCGTTTGGTTGGGACTTTGCGCGGCAAGAGATGAAGTTCTCTGGCTTTTGAGACATCAAACCGAATGGCCAATTAATACGAAAAAGGGGAATAAAATGGTGGATGAATTGACGGATCGACAACTTCCGGAACTTTTGCATTATATGCTTGAATTGAGGGATTTGGTAACGAAACATTCGGTGGTTATTCAACGGTATTATCTTCAGGTATTATTGATTTTTTTTTGAGAAATTTAAAATTACAATTTTTCAGTACGTATCCAGTTATGACTCAATAGTGGCAACCGAAATGGTGACCAGTGTAAATGGGCTTCAAGAGGAAGAAGCGGTTCTGTTGGCGGATTTTGCACATTCTATAGGGAATATAAACTCGGACACGGATTTGAGAGCGTTGAGATTAGATTGGTTCCGCTTTCAGGTAAAAACTTGAAAATATTTAAAATTCATAAATAAAATAGTAAATTTTGAAGGCTTGGACATCGGTTGCAAAGAGTATTTTTTCGTTGAAACAACATCGACCATTTGCGATTCTGATGAATACGATTATTTTTCATTTGAAGATGGTTGATATGCAAGATGATACTTTGAAAGAAACGAGTGATTTGTCGATTTATTGGTGAGTAATATTTATTCAAAAGCGTGTTAGAGTTTTTTTCTCAGAAACAATCCATTAAAGTGTTTCTTTACTCATTTTGAGTTGTATAATTAATTTCATCTTTTTCACCGTACAAGAAAGCCATGAAAGCCGAAAAAATGCCGGAAATCATACTTTTTTCAAAAAAAATGTGTAAATAAACACTTTAAATGGAAAAATGGTTTTGCAACTTAAAAATCCCATAAAAATCTTAATTTGCATATATTTAAAAATTTAAATAAACATATAAATTAACTTTGTTTTAAGCTAAAAATTAAAGATAAGCAACCGAAGCCCAAAAATTTGTTTAAATCCAAAATCCTTTTTTTTTCAGCTTCTACCAAAAACTCTGCGAACGACAGCGAAACGCGTGCCTCCAGCTCCCGGCTCAATGTCGATTCGCATTGAGTTTTGCCCGACTTGCTGGACATTTTTCATCCGCTTTACATGATATGTGCCCCGAAGAAAAGACTTTCATATATGATAAAGCATTGGGTCAATGTAACTTGGTGTTAGAGGAAACTTGTCGACAGACATGTCATGTTATTCAAGGATTAGCAGAATATGAATATAGATTGTCGGAGCAAATGTCGCCGAGCTCGGTAAGTTTTTTAAAAAACTGAAGATGTTAATTATGTTGGGATTGCAGGTTGCCGTTCGAGTTGTTGCTCAAGTAATGCAACAAAAAGGTAGTGGAAAAGCGGCGGCGGCTGCAGCACAAGCGGCGAAAGATTTTGTAATAGCTGGAGAGGAAAGTTATCGAGTCGATAGGCAAGCGTTGACATATCCCGACAAGCTGCAAACGACATTTTGTGAGTAGTTTTAATTTTCTGCGAAGATCTTCAAATAATCATGGATTTTAGTGGAACTCTGCGCAGCTCTGGGTGCTCACCGAAACATCTTTGTTTGTGATTATACATTCGCACCGCGAGCATATTTGCACCAAGCATTGGAGAATAAATTTGTTGAATTGTTGCATACGATGATGTGGGAAGGACAACCGAATGCGAGTAATCCGAGGAGGCCGAGTGAGATGTTGCTTGCACTGCAGTCGTATATGACGGTGTTTCAGAATTTAGATACAGCTCGTGAGTATTTCGTTTTTACAAGTTTTGATAAACTTCTGATAGGTTTTACTTCAAAAAAATAAAGTATGAGTTAAAAGTTAAATATTAAAACAAGAGCTCAGAACAACAGATAATTTAAACTGCAAAAATAAATTTAAATTCGAAATTTTCGTCAAAATATTATGGTTCTTTCTAGTCACATTGGATATCAGCCAACTTATGCAAACTGTACTTCTCCAACAAACGCAAGCAGTTGACGCAAGAAACAAGGATACAATCACATCATTGTACTCAAAATGGTACCTAGAAGTGCTTTTACGAAGAGCATCAAGTGGTCAAATGGTGTGGAGTGAACATTTGAGAACTATGCTTGCTGCTGGACATGATCAGTTGCCATTTCTACCGGAACATTATTCGGATACTTTAGGTATTTTATTTTATATTTTTATTTATAAATTGAATGTTGTTTAGAACTGCGGTCATTGGTTCAAGTGATCGGACCATATGGAATCAAATTGATGACTGAGAGATTGATATGGCACGTTTCGAGTCAGATAAACGAGATGACAAAAATTGTGATGACTTATAAAGATGTTCTTCATCTTGCGAGGACAAGTTACGATGATGCTGAAAAGATGAGAGGTGTTTTGTTGATGTTGAGCACGGAGCCGAAGGATAAAAAGGTTGGAAATATATCTGGAAAATGATGTATATTATGGATTTCAGCATCCAACGACTTGCCCCGCGGACGCTATTCTGCAGAGAACGATTATTATTGGACAAATATGCGCGTTTAGGGATGCGTTGAACGATGCGTTGAAGCAGGTGATTGATGCAAGATTACCATTCCTACAGTCGTCGTTTAATAATATTTATCAGAGTGTGGATGATATGGGGAAAGTGGTAAGTTTTAACTTTTGTTTTTCTTGGCTTAAAAGCTGCTCATACAGTAGTGGTCATAAAGATTGTCACAAATGGTTTTTTGAGTATAACTTTTTTAAAAGTTAACCGATCGAGCTGAAACTTTCAGATATAGTGTAAAACGGTAAAATACATTGTTTTAACAACTATATCCCCGAAAATTAAAATAACCTGTGAAAAAACAACAATTTCTAAGAAACATCGAAAACCGGGAAATATGTATTTTACGAATTTTTTAGAAGTTATTATAGAGTTTTCATGTAAAACCATATTTTTTAGTTTTATTAAAGGTCTGACTGTATTTTCAGCTCAATATAATAACAAAAACAACGTTCAGAAAAACTGTATCGATGAAAGTATGAGAGCGAGTCGGTGCAAGAGACGGAACACAGTAAAACCGACTAGATCTTTAGAGCTTGAATTAATATAAATTAACCTGTATTTGAAAGAAAAATATTTTTAGATTATAATATACTTAATCTGAGAAGTGGACCTTAAAGATACCTCGTTTTATGAACGGGAATTCATGGATTTGTGTGAAGCAAACCTGGCGTGATTCTCGATAAATGTGAAGCGACCAGTTAACGCGATCTATACACTATTTTTTTGTCAATTTGTGATTAATTAGCCGTTTTACATAATTAAGTAAATTATCATCATGGATCTGACATTTTTACGCTTGATTTCGAGCACGCAAATATGACGTCCAGGCTTGCTTCAGACAAATCCATGAATTCCCGTTCATAAAACGGGTATTCATGGATTTGTCCTGTAAGGTCCACTTCTCAGATTAAGTATATTATAATCTAAAAATATTTTTCTTTCAAATACAGGTTAATTTATATTAATTCAAGCTCTTGCCGTTATGATATTCAGCGTTGAATGTATCGGATTCACTTCAAAATTGTACTACTAGTGGACTCTGCTGACATCTGTCTGTGATTATGAATGTTATATGTTAAATTAACATTATTTTTCTGTTTTATTGTTAAATTGGGTGTTTAAAAAGAATATTTAAAGTAAAAAAGATCGACTTGGTTCAAAGATCTAGTCGGTTTTACTTTGTTCAGTCTCTTGCACCGACTCGCTCTCATACTTTCATCGATACAGTTTTTCTGAACGTTGTTTTTGTTATTATATTGAGCTGAAAATACAGTCAGACCTTTAATAAAACTAAAAAATATGGTTTTACATGAAAACTCTATAATAACTTCTAAAAAATTCGTAAAATACATATTTCCCGGTTTTCGATGTTTCTTAGAAATTGTTGTTTTTTCACAGGTTATTTTAATTTTCGGGGATATAGTTGTTAAAACAATGTATTTTACCGTTTTACACTATATCTGAAAGTTTCAGCTCGATCGGTTAACTTTTAAAAAAGTTATACTCAAAAAACCATTTGTGACAATCTTTATGACCACTACTGTATTTGTGAACATGAGCTTCCGGAAATTATTATTTGAATTAGTTTGAGTTTTACAGAAAATTGGTGAATTGTCAGCTGCCATGGGAGTACAAGGCCCGATTGATATGTCACTTTTGAATGCATATCGCGCCCAAAATCACGATCTTCACCCCGAGGATCATTACACTCAAACTTGTCTTCTTATGGTTGCTATTGCAATTTGCATTCCGAGAATTGGAATGTCTGAGTTGTCGTCGTATAAACCAAGTATACAAGGTACAGAAATTTCTACAGTGCACCGCATAATGATAGGTTCACCCCTAAATTTCTCAAAATGTTGAAAATTTTGAATTTTTCAAAAACGATTTTTATACCAAAATAGAACACAGCCAAAGTCTATAAACATGTTGCAAAATGGGAACTAATACTTTAAAGGAATCTTTAAAAATCGTGGTTTTTCGATTTTGGCCTATTTTCCAACACGCAAAAAGATAGGTTCACTTTGATAAAAAATAGAAAAAAACATTGATTCGATAAAAATTTTATTTGTTTATCATAATAATAATCAATAGGGTCCATATTGTGGCGTTTGAGATGAAAAACTCGAGAATCCATTGAAAGATCCAAGCAAATCGATGACATTTTTGATCTACCTTCCTCCAGCCATCAAAAATGAACTTTTTGAGCTCTTTAACGACATGGTATGCCTTGCCACCTTCATAAATTATGTGGATCATGTATCCCCAAACATTTTCAATCGATTTCATGTCGGTAGAACAGACTGGCCAGGTTAAAACAGAGACACTTCGACGCTGACGCCCAGGTATATTGCGCTTAGCACGGTGAATTGGGGCTCCATCCTGCATAAAAGTGAACCTTTCGGCCCGATTTCGCTGGGTCCTATGCGAAGAGTGATTCGATAATTGATTCCACTCATTTCCTTCGAAACAAAACAGATTTTGATCCTTCCAATCGAACTGATTGCTCCCCCATCCATGCAGCCTCAGCCTTAGAAGTTTTGACGGTTTCACAACGTGGGTTCTGACCTTCCTGATTTCCAGATTATTTTTTCCGAAGAAAAAAATTGAATTATGATGGTCTAGACGGCTACCGTAACTATTGGCATGATCTGAGAAAGGACAAACTCAGATACTCCCGTCAAAACTTCAAAGGCTGAGGCTGCATGGATTGGGGGAGCAATCAGTTCGATTGGAAGGATCAAAATCTGTTTTGTTTCGAAGGAAATTAGTGGAATCGATTATTGAATCACTCTTCGCAGAGGACAAGGGAAAATCGGGCCGAAAAGTTCACTTTTATGCAGGATGGAGCCCCAATTCACCGTGCTAATCTTGGCTTCAGCATCGAAGTGTCTCTGTTTTAACCTGGCCAGTCTGTTCTACCGACATGAAATCGATTGAAAATGTTTGGGGATACATGATCCACATAATTTATGAAGCTGGCAAGGCATACCATGTCGTTAAAGAGCTCAAAAAGTTCATTGTTGATGGCTGGAGGAAGGTAGATCAAAAATGTCATCGATTTGCTTGGATCTTTCAATGGATTCTCGAGTTTTTCATCTCAAACGCCACAATATGGACCCTATTGATTATTATTATGATAAACAAATAAAATTTTTATCGAATCACTGTTTTTTTCTATTTTTTATCAAAGTGAACCTATCTTTTTGCGTGTTGGAAAATAGGCCAAAATCGAAAAACCACGATTTTTAAAGATTCCTTTAAAGTATTAGTTCCCATTTTGCAACATGTTTATAGACTTTGGCTGTGTTCTATTTTGGTATAAAAATCGTTTTTGAAAAATTCAAAATTTTCAACATTTTGAGAAATTTAGGGGTGAACCTATCATTATGCGGTGCACTGTATAATAAAAATGAATCTTGTAAATTTTCAGCAAGTTTAAACAATTCACACTGCGTTCCATTGGCGATTAACACGGTGCTATCAGCTCTTTTCCATCTACACGGGAAAGGAGATGTTCAGGAAAGAATGAAGGAGTTTTTGGCGGTAATATTAAGCTGGAAAAAACTGAAAATATCTGGAAATTTACAGCTCGCTTCATCTGGAATCTTGAGAACGATTCAAGAAAGAGATAATGGAAAAATTGTGCCAGAAGATGTGCTCAAATCGCACACAACTTTGTATATTATTTTGGAGAAAGTTGTCAGACACGATCGTTGGATTTCAATGAATGTTCTGGAAAGTTGTTTCCCATATAATCTTGTGAGGACGGCGTATCAACAGTGCTATGAGTCAGATGCCCAATAATTGTTTTTTTTTAATTTTTTTTAAAACCTTTTGATAACCGCTTTTATTCAACCTAAAATACATGTACATTCCATTTATGAACACCCCTGTGCCTAACTATATTAATTTATTATTATATTATTTCCCATAGCTCCTATTTCGTCGGGTTTATTTTATCAAACAAATTGTTATTATTTGCATTTTTATTCCCAAAATTTATTCGTGTGAATGATTGTGCGCCAATTGGCTTTAATTTTATATCTAATCAATTATCAATCTTGTTTGATAAATTTTATTTTATTTTTGAAAAAATCGTGTAAAACGTGAAACTCTTTTAAATTCAATTTGTGGATTTTATTTTTTAAGTTTTTTTGTTGTTTTTTATTAGGTTGGTTTTTTTTATATCATTACGAAGTTTCAGCAGTAAATCTTTACTGATTCCAGAATAGACAATATCTTCGAAAAATGTCTATAAAAGCAGATATCAAGATGAGGGATTCAGGTTTAGGAAGTCCGACGAATGAGCCGGCGGAGAAGAATGGGCTCAGGGATGCGTGGACGTGGATTGGTAGGGGTTTTATTTCAAAAAAACCTAATATCTAGAAAACTAACGCCGAGAATAGGTCCAAAACGACAGAAATTTGGAAAAAATACAAAAAATTCAAATTACCGCGTACACACCTGACTGCTGTTCGGTGGAGCGCACATGAAAATTTGTAAAACGCGGTAATTTAAAATCTTGTCGCCGCAGTGGCGATATTTTTAACTGGCACCCTGTCTTAAGCGGGTAAGATCAAAATTCAGCCACATACATTTGGAAACTTTAAAAATTTTTTTAAAACAAATGAAGTGAGTCGATGAGTGATTTATTGTGCATTGTAAGAAAATGGGCAAAATTGACGAATTCGTCTTGGTAGATCCTTTGTAAATTAGCATAAATTAATAAAAATGATTTATTCCAAAGTTTCGGCACTAAAGGTCATCATCAGGGAACAGGTTAATTATCTATAATACTTTTCTTACAACTAAAAATTACTTTTTTTAATGAAAAATTGATAATTAGGAAATAAAACTGAAATTTGACAGAGCCAAAGAATCTAAATTTTTAAAATTGGGTTAAAATTTTCATGGGCTCCGTAAAATCCTAATTAAAAAAAATAATTCTGAAAACAAAAAAAAACAATTCCAGCAACGGTATATTTTCTTTGTGTCACTATCATTATTCTACCAATTGATTTGCTTGCCTACTTTGGATTGATCTATCCGATCAAGTTTTATAGGTAATCCTGACTTTATATCCGAAATTAGTAGTTTCTGGAAAATTCTCAGCAAACCGCTTTATTTGAACCTCCGCAAATATATGGGTTTTCTTGGTAATTTTCAATTCGTCACGTGCGCCAAAGCAATGGGTGTTAGAGGTGATTTTTCAATAGAAATTTCGAAAAAAAAATAAAACAACTTTTCAGTCAACGTTTATGGAGATAATCTGGACGATGTGAAGGATAGTAAATGCATTTTTCTTATCAATCATTTGGGTTTGATGGATCATTTTATTTTTATGACGGCCACCAATTATTTGGGAGCCGATGTGGTGGGAAAGGTGAGAGGAAAACTCGTATTTCTGAAATAAAATGCCGAAAACCGTTTTTTTTTCAGTGGATGTTTGTGATCTACAACGTGTGGATATATTCACCATTGGGGTTGCTTTGGTATATACATGGGAATTATTTTGTGAATATTTCGAGTCCGACGAGTAGAGCGAAGGATTTGTTGAAATTAAAGTAAGTGAGGTTTTTAGAGGGTTTACGGAATTGGGAAATGAATCCGAGTATTTCAAGGAGGAGACGGAGCTAATGAAATATTGAATGCAACTGGGATGAAAATAGACTTCATTCTCATTTCAAATCTGTTTTTAAAATTTTCTGAAACCACCTAGAAGCCGAGAAAATGAGCTTTAAAACAATGGCCTAGAAAACGCATACATATGGCCGAACTTTTTCCTATGAGATTTTTTCGTGTTTCGTTAGTAAATAGTTATGCAGAATGCTTATAATTGACATTTTATCGCGATTTCCTTTCGAATGGTATTAAAATTTTTGAGATTGGATCAAAATCGAGTATTTAAAAAAAAATTTCCAGACAGCTATAATTCTCATAATTTAAATTTAGCATAACTTTATGAAAAATTGATGAAAATTCAAAAATTCAAAATTTTTTAATCCTTTTTTAATGTTTTTTTGATTTTTCATGTCTGTGGCCTAATTTTTGCCGGTGGGCACTTTTTCTAGGCCATTGTTTTGAAGCGCGTTTTCTCGGCTTCTAGGTGGTTTTAGAAAATTTTAAAAATAGATTTGGAATGAGAATGAAGTCTATTTTCATCCCAGAGTTCTCTGTTAATACCCGTTTTAAAAATTCAAAAAATATCGACTTTTTCAGGAAATATTTTGACAAATTCTACCATGAAAACGAAATGAAATGGGTTTGTCTATATCCCGAAGGATCTCGTCTTTATTTGATCAAGGGAATAAATTCAGAATTTGAGAGAAAGAATGGTCTTGTAAGTTTGGATCATTGTGCTTACCCACGTCTCGGTGCGACGCTAAATATTTTGAAATCCATTGGACCGAATCGCGAGAATCCGGCGATTTCGAATAATGGGAATGGAGCGCCGTTGAAATATTTGGTTGATGTGACATTGGGCTATCCGGATAATATTGTTTATGGAATTGATGAATGTGCAAAGGAATATGTGAGAAGTGGAATTGTTCGAGAGATTTCGATCAATTTTTCGTTTATTGAAATTGATCCGTGCTGGAATGTGGAGGAGAATTTGAAGGCGTTTCTTTTTGAGTTGTATCAAAAGAAGGATAAAGTTTTGGAGGATTTTTACAAAAGTGGGAAATTTGCGGGTGAAGGAAGAGTTGCTGACGTCCCACCGACACATTTAATGCTTTTTGTACAAATTGCAATAATATCAGTGTTTTATTTGCTTGCCAAATTGTTTGGTTTAATATTTTTTTGAATGAAAATATTAGAATTATACAAATATTGCGTTTTTGGATACCCTTTGAACATTTTTTGACTAAAAATTAGAAAATTCCAGATCGATGATTAAGAATTAAATAATGTACAAAAAAATATTGAAAAAATTATCACATGCTTGTTTCCTTGTATGGTTTATGTCCATCGGATGAAGTGGAAGGTGTGTCATCATCACCGATCATGGAGGAAGATGCTTCAGAATCTGGAAGGTGTTTTGGAAATTTTCTAACATTTTATCAATGGTACCTGCTGCGGAGGACTTCCTTTCCTCGTCGATTCGTTTCCATTCGCCGGCGAGACGTCGTCTGAAAAATTATAGATTGCAGGGAATTTTGGAGTTTGGAGTGGAAGTGTAGAAGCGGACACCACGTGAGCTGGACTTTTCATACACTTGGGACTAGTCGACGTGTTTTTTACTGGTTTTTTGGATTTTTTCTATGGAAAAATAGGAAGATTGGGCAGTTTTTAAGGGCAGGCAGAAACTAGACAAGAAGCACACAAAAAGCAATAATTTTCGTCGTAATTATTTGGAAATAATTATATTTTTACAGGGTGTTCAATAAATACTGCAGGAAGAATAACCTGATGTGGTACAACGAAAAATTAATGTTCATACGAGAGTTTTAATGATTTCAATTCCCTGATATTATTTCTCAATAATTGCAAAGTTTGGTGTAATTAGGGCGTTTTTTAAAGAAATGGTGAATGAAAAACCAGACCCAATTTCATGTTCGCATGCTCGCAGCTCGCGAGTTTATCTTCGTTCACATTGGCAGCTTCATATTTCTTAGTTCTGATCTAAAAATTAATCAGACACTTTTTATTAATATTTTAAAAACCTTTTGGAGCTTATTAACGCGCAGTAATAATTTTAAGGGAACTTGGATCACTCTTTAATACCTGATTTTGTACATCGTATGAAAAACTATCAGATTCACACTTTTTTGTTGGAAAAACAGTCAAAATAGAAAATAATCTAGAATCGTTTTATTTATTTTATCGTTCTCCCTTAGCTACATTCCATACTGAAAAATTAGGGTTCTCGATTAAGATTAGCTCATTTTATGCAGAAAAGTTCACTTTTTGATGGATCCAAAATTGACAAAAGAAAAAATAGGTCCCCAAAACTCTCCCTGTAAAACAATTATTTCTCATTTTACAAACTGTTGAGTTTAATATATGTTTGAAGTGAGGATCGAACTTTCATTCGACCAATTTTCAGATTCTTATGAAAATTGGGCGGGCAGTAACGTTGAAAAATGTAAGCTCAAACCCGCGAGCAAAGAGGGCTTGAAATCGGTTACAATACGTGACTCCGATTCAAACACAAATGCAACGAGTAGGAAAATTCTCAATAAATTTAATACAAATATATTTGTATTAAATTTATTCGGAGTTTCAAAGGGTTTCGTCTCGTAGTTTTAAAAATATCTGTTTCTGAAGTGTCTTGCAGTAATTATTGAACACCCTGTAGAATAATTAAAGACTGTGTGCCAGTCATACACCGGGATCGCACGAAACAAGCATTTTTGTGAATTCCTTGCTTTCAACATTGAATTTAAATATGGCTAGATTTTTAAATAAAATATTCAGAAATTGACTTTAAAAACAATAAGGGTTTTTTAAACGGCTTTGAGCTGGTGGTGTATTCCTGAATTGGGATGGGAAAGGCACCGAAGTTCGAACAAGATTGAAAAGTCTGATTCGGTTAAAAATAAAAAAGAAAAATTTTTTTAGTCCATGACATGGTCCAAAGTGGTACTTTTTTAACCGATTTTTAAGTAAACCGGATAATTTAATCTTATTTTGAATGGGGGCATTATGGAGCTACCAAATGGAACTGTGGTGAGAATAGACTTCATTCTCATTCCAAATCTGTTTTTTTAATTTTCTAAAACCACCTAGAAGCCGAGAAAATGAGCTTCATAACAATGACCTAGAAAATGTTTCCAGCTTGGAAAACTAGTCCGCGGGCATTATTAAATGAAGAATCCAAAAAAATGCATAAATTTAAGTTAAAACGGACTAAGTTAACGTAAGTTATTTTTCATAAATATTGAGGACATACCCAAAAAGCTTATAGGAAAATATTCGGCCAGGTGGAAACTTTTTCTAGGCCATTCGTTTACAGCTTGATTTCTCGATGTGGTTTTAGAATATTAAAAAAAAATCAAAAATCTGTAATGAGTATGGTCTATTTTAATCCCAGTTGGATTCATTAGCTTCATAATGCCTTCCTTTAAAACTAAAAAAAATCCAAAAATTGAATTGTTTGAACTTCGAATCGGTTCAATTCATGCTGAATGTCTTATTCCGTACGTAACGGTTCGACAAGTTACCGAACCTTCTTTTCTTATAGCTCGTGAAAAATAAGAGCTACTAAATTAATCCATTCGACACGAAAAATTCAGTCTAACCATAAACTAAATAGAACAAAAACGTGCAATATTTCAAGCAAAATGAACGTGAAAGCATGAATGTCTAGTCTAGAACATTCATATCAAAATAAGTGCAATGTTATGTTAAACATACTCTTGGTCATCGTACCAAAAACACTCAAATTGATCGATAAAGTTCAAAATCTTGGACCTGTTAATGTTAGACAAATAGAGAAAACGTTAGAAAATGAATTGAACCAACCTTAGGTCTTCATTATACATGGTTTTTGAGAGTTCTCCTTTGATTATATTTGACTCATCTCTCATCGCTTGTTTTTCTTTTTTGATTTCTTCTAATAGAGTTTTGATTGTTTCCATGTTTTCCTCGTCATTGTCCATTCGCATGATGTCCTAAAAATTGAACAGTAGACGTTTGTTGTGGTTTACTTCTAGACTAGCTCAACTGCTACAAATTAGGTGCTTAACCAAATGAATTTCGAGAACTTATGGGTGATTATTTGATAATTCAAAAACTGATTGCAGTGGGCATCTAATTTTAGAAATCCAGAAAATTTGAAATCACCGAACTCCATTGAATTAACAAAAACTCACCTCCAATTCGTTGACCTTCTTCCTCAATGAATGCGTCATTTTTCGCAAGTGATCATATCGTTTGTCAAGATAGGAAAGTCGATCTTGGAACTGAAAAAAACACCGAATTTTAGCACGTTAATTTTTTTTCGAAATTTGAAAATATTTTCTTAAATTTAAGTAAAACAGTGGATTTCTGTCAATTGTTTGTTTCAGTTTCATTGGATGTTCAAAAGACAGTTATTGTTTTAGAACTGAAACGTGGAACATTGTCTTTAAAGGAGGGCCAGGTTAGAAATGTTGCTTATCTGAAATGCAATTTAATATAAATAAACGATGGAAAAACATTTGCAAAAAAGTCGAAAACGGCACCCGGAATCGAACTTTGGTCTCAAAAACGTAAAAGTGCCCTTATTCTCGCATTTCTAGTTTTTTTGCTAATTTTTAAACCATTTTTTAGGTATATAAAATTGAATTTATGATCGATTAAACAACATTTATAAAATGCTAATGGTCCCTCTTTAATTCATTTTTGTTTATGTCAGAAATGCAAGGAAATGTTTTTTTTGGTACTCAGGTCTGAAAGTGCGTTTTATTGTACAATTTGTTCAATAGAGCGCACTTACAAAACTGAGTGTTAATGATTTTCTGAGAAAAGTGTCAGGATTTTAAAAACTTCGTAAAACTCCCGAAATATACCTAACCTGTGTGGTATTAACTCGAATATTAGCCTTACAAAACGATGGTTTTCCGCGTATCAACGCGTGAATTTCTTGTTCTTCCGTCGGTGCATACCGTACCACCTCATGACCATATGACATTGTATTTATTTCCACTTAAAATTCGCAGAAAGTTTTTTTGTGTTGAACAGAATGAAAATGTAGAGAATGCTGTTCAAAAGATGCTCAAAGCTCGCCAAAGGCCAAGACACGAATAGTCGCGCGCCTCACTAAACAGGAAGATGAGGACAAAAGGCAAAATCAAATTCGAATAGGCGGAAAAAAATAACACGTTTTGAGGAAGAAAACGAGGATGGGAACAGTGAATCTTCTTTCTTCGAGTCACATATTTTGTCTACCATAAAAAAGGGTTTTCAGAAGGGGCAATGATTCTGGTGGCAGTTGAGGGGAAGACTCATGAGATATGGAGAAATGAAATAAATTTTGAGAAATTTGATTTGGTATGTTTTGATGATGAGAGAAGATATTTTCGATTTTACTCCACTTTACAACTTTAGATATTTTTAAAAAATCATTTTCATTCTGAATTTCAGTACCTTTTGACATTTCGAATTAAAGAGAAAAAACAAATCTTAAAGGAGGACTCTCTGAGATAATAAATGCACCTTAAATGAAAATAGACTTCATTCTCATTCCAAATCTGTTTTAAAATTTTCTAAAACCACCTAGAAGTCGAGAAAGCGCGCCTCAAAACAATGGCCTAAAAAAAGTTGCCACATGGCCGAACTTTTTCCTATGAGCTTTTTTCGTGTTTCGGAAATAAATAGTTATGAATAAGCTAATATTAGTCCTTTTTCGTAAAAGTGTTTTTTTTTTTTGGATTTTTCATGCCTGCGGCCTAGTTTTCGCCGGTGGTCCCTTTTTCTATGCCATGGTTTTGAGGCGCGTTTTCTCGACTTCTAGGTGGTTTTAGAAAATTTTAAAAATAGATTTGGAATGAGAATGAAGTCTATTTTCATCACAAACGCATTTATTAGCACCTTAAAGTTCTCCTTTAATAACAATTTTTTTTTAAAGAAAAAGGCTTTATTCTGAATTCTGAATTCTCATTTTTAATCGAATTCTATAGAAATAATTCAAAATTTATGTTTAATTTTCATGCAAAAACACACAGAAGCTCAAAATAAATTGCTAAAAACCTGCTAATGAAAAAAATTTCCAGCAAAAACATTTTTGAAAATGCGCTTCCAACTGAAAGTGGCTGTTTTCCTGCGGGTTCATTTCATTTTATATATCCTCATAAAACCCACTCTTCATAAAAATTTCTAATGAGAAAATCTGTCTTTTTTTGCTTAAAAAGAGGGCACTTGGAAAAATTATGAAAAAAAATGATGAGTTTTCTGCAAAGCTCGATGAGTTCGAGAATCCAAGCGATTTTCGTGTCAGGTTAAAATGAGGGAACGAAAACTCTTGTTTTTGATCTCAACGATGTCTATTATCGAAAAACTGTTGTTTCCGGAGGAGGGGAGCTCCCGTCCGCTACTATGAGAAAACATTCTGAAAATTTTGTTGGAAAAATTGTGGATGAAGAAAAAAAAATTCAGAAGACCTCAAAAATCAGTTGTTCTCTTTTTTGTTGTAAACATTTCAATTTTGGGAGGGAGGGGAGCATGACATCCATATAAACATAGAAAATAAATTCAAAAATCACGGAAAATTTTTCTAAATTATTTTCAGCACCAAAAAAGGGACGAAAAAATACCAGCGATGCGACCAAAAATGTTTTCTTTTTGACGAAATTTCAGTTTTTTAACGCGTTCTCCGATTTTTTATGTGCCTCCTCTTTTTGTCCCCAAGGCGTCATTTTTCATACACCATTTTAGAAGAATGTCACCCCTAACCCCGTATGAATATAAATGTCACAAAAAAATGAAGAAAATGCATCTTTCGTTTCAGATTTGACGGATTTTTTCGCGAAATATGGGGGTTTCTAGAAAAAAATACAAAAAATACATTTCGCGAAAAGGCAAGGCCAAAGAATTGTTTACCAAACGAAGAACGTTTTTAAATCTCAGCAAGAATCATGATAAAAAATGGGAAAACAGTTGTTTCATAAATTGAAAACAATTAGCAAAAAGCGATAGGTTCCACCGAGATTTGAACTCGGGTCGCAGGATTCAAAGTCCTGAGTGCTAACCGCTACACCATGGAACCGCACACTAAACAGAGGGGGTAATGGCTGTCATATGTTTGCGAGAGGTGGTCGGTGATTGCGTACCGACGGATAGAACGAAAGTTTCATTTTCCGCGTCGCCCTAGGTATTGTTTGTTACGATGAGACTATGAGGAACATTTGTTTGTTCAATTTCACTTATATGGTGCTCACAAACGATAGTTTGCTCAATACGAACTTCGAAATCGGTAGAAATTTCTGAAAATTTAGAAAAACAACTCGAATCAATATAATAACTATTTTTTCTCTTTTTGAAGCATATTGAAACGTTGAAGAATCTGCATTGTTTAATTGCTTTTTGAAGGAGATCGATTATCTCGAAAATATTTGAGTCAAAAAAATCAAGATGAGGTCAAAAATCGGAAATTTCAGTCCAATAACTTTCAGTTACTTGATTTCCATATATTTTACAGTTTTGGAAAAGTTTAAATAAACTTGTAGTTTCCAGATTTTTGTTCTTTGAATTGAAAAAAAATTAATTCACATTTCAGCTACTTTTTATGTGGGTCTTCAGCATATGATGACGAACTTTCAGGTTAAAGACATGATGCCATTTAAAAATTTCGTCCCTCCGGCGACAAGATTTTTGATTACGAATTTCCATGTGCGCTCCACTGAACATCAATCAGGTGTGTGCGCGGAAGTTTGAATTTTTGAATTTTTTGTATGTTTTTAAAACATTTCTTTCGTTTTTTCAGATTCTCAGCGTTTTTTTGCTAAAACGTCGTTAATTACACCCTGTCTTGAAAAGAGTAAAATACCCGAGAAATCTGAACAAGGAAACTTAGAAATCACTGTTTTTAAATTTTTTTTTCTTAAAAGACTGATTGGACACTTTTCAGCAATTAGTCCAATAATACATATAAAGCCCTACGATTATTTCAATTTTTCTTGATTTATTTTGACAATATTGAACGTATAAATTGAAGGTTTTATAATTTATTATTTAAAGGAGGGCTTTACGGAGATTATGAATGCGTCTGGGATGAAAATAGGCTTCAGACTCATTCCAAATATGTATTTAAAATTTTCTAAAACCACCTAGAAGCCGAGAAAATACGCCTCACAACAATGGCCTAGAAAAAAGGGCCACCGGCGAAAACTAGTCCGCAGGCATGAAAAGTCCAAAAAAATGAAAAATGAAACATAAATTAAGATAAAAAAACATTAAACAGGACTACTATAATCATTCTGCATAACTATTTATTAACGAAACACGAAAAAAGTACATAGGAAAAAGTTCGGCCAGGTGGCCCTTTTTTCTAGGCCACTGTTTTGAAGCGTGTTTTCTCGGCTTCTAGGTGGTTTTAGAAAATTTTGAGTACATATTTGGAATGAGTCTGAAGCCTATTTTCATCCCAGACGCATTCATAATCTCCGTAAAGCCCTCCTTTAAAAGTAAACCAAATGAGCACCGTTATAGGGGACTCGTAACCTCGTAAAAAATCTGATCTTTGACAAGTTTGGAATCAATTTTGAAGTGAAAATTTTAAAAAATGAACATACCTCTGGCATTTTTTGATATCTTCAACGTAGGGTTCCAAATTTTCACTTTCAATTCAATTCACATGAAGAATTTATTCCCTGAAAAAAACAACTTTGCATAAATTAAGTTTTCCTTTGCTTATTCCGTTCAGCTTACGATGAATGAAAGAAAGAACGAGCAAAAACACGCTAGAACATATATTTTCAAGTTTTCGTTAACTATGAGTCTCATAGTTAGAACTAGAAACGAAGAAATATACACATTTCAAAAATCTCATATTTCCGTCAAAAATCATAAGAAATTTCGTTTGCAAAAAGTGAGTCTCTACTACGAATCATTGTCAATTCGGCACAAAAAAAAAAGAAAGATGGAGAAGACAATAGGCGACAATGAGGGTAAGGAAGTGACACTTCATGATGATGATGACTTGGACGTCAGCTGTTTGACTGAAAAACTAGACGAAACATGTTGAATGTATCACGAACGAATGTCAACGCGTGTAAATAAATAGAGGAGTAAATTGGAAAACAATTGTGAATTGGGATACTAATTGGTTTGGTTTTCAAGCTTTATCAACACGAAAATGAGGCCAAAATGAAAACTAAAAGGAGACAAAATGAAAAAAAAAGTTTCGACCACGGCAGGATTCGAACCTGCAATCTTCTGCTCCGTCTCAGACAATGGGGGAACTGGTTTTTTATCAGTTTTCCGACTAGTCGGCTAACTAGTAATGAACTAGTCGGCAACTCATAATGAACTAGTCGGCAACTGATAAAAAAGCAGTCGAATTTCATAAATTCGATTCACGCAAAAAATCGTAAAAACGCCATTGAAGCTTTATTATAACAATATTTATTAAATAATACAAAAAAAAGAACACGGTTCAAGGATAAAAAAAAATAAAAAATATATATAACAAAAAAAAAGAAACAAAATACTTAGTAATTTATGTTGAGGTAGTCCTCGGATTCAAGTAGTTCATTCTCAGCGTTTCGGTTTGCGTTTTCCAGTTCTTTAGAAGACGCAACTCTTCACGCTTCGGTCCTAAACATAAAAAATTATAAGTTCATATGCTTTCATGAACCTACATAGACTTCTTCAATCTTTGAGTGAATTCCTTTGCGTCCCACGAACTACGATTCTTCTTAATTATAGAAATTTCCTGCTAAACCGATCCATCAATTGATTTATATAGGCTGTAATTTTAGAGATTTTGAAAATTGTAATGAAAAGACATGAAAACTGACTTGCTGTGTTAAAAAGATGAATCCTCGATGTTCAACTCCAGTGAACAATCTTCAAACTCAAAAAATGACTAAGACACTTCTGTAATTTTTCAATACTGATTTATATCATATTTGTAAATATTAACCTTTTAAATAATCGACAACATCCGGCTTCATTGCCGCCAAATCATTCAAACCCTGTTGATATGTCAAATCTTTGAGCACTGTTGATGGATAGCCCTGAACTTTGAATGACTTCGCAACTTTTTCGTTCTTTGAGATGATGGCACGTGAAAAATCGAAAAATGTACCTGTTGAAGGACATACCACACCTGAGATCATCGTTATAGTTGTTTCCAGCCGACGAGCAGGGTCTCACTCGCAGGGGCTCTCTTGGGTTTGGAGATAACTATAATTTCTTGTTTCAAAAAAATACTTTTCTAAGCAAAAAAAACTATCTGTTGAATAAAACATCAGTTTCAACTAATTAAACACGATTTACAACATCTGCAAAGATTAAATATACATTTATATAATAAAAGTTTAAAAGTTTAAAAAAATTAAATTAAAAAAAATTAAATTAAAATTTTCGACTGGTTTTTTATCAGTTACTGCTAAAAAAGCAGTTCTCTTTTCGATTTGGACTGGTTTTTTACCAGTACTGCCAAAAAAGCAGTTCTACTTTCGATTTCGACTGGTATTTTACTAGTACTGCCAAAAAAGCAGTCGAAATGGCCCCGAACTGATAAAAAAGCAGTTCCCCCATTGTCTGAGGTAGGCAGACGCGTTATCCATTGCGCCACGCGGCCAGCTGGAAGGAGCGGTGTAATTAGTGCTGATAAGTTCGGTGGCCGGGTTCTGTTTTTCTAACGACCACCAAAGAACTTCACCATGTTTAAAAAATCTCAAAATTCTAGTAGTACTATGCAACGGTGAAACATTTGTGCTTTTGAACATGTTTGGTTCAAAAAGTCGGTCTTTGACGATGTTGGGAGTAAATCCCCTAATTTTTAAAAAATAGTATCGAACTTCATTTTAAAACAGTATTTGCAACAACAAGGTAATAAGAAAAGTGGCCGAAGATGCATCATTTAAAAAGAATGGAACTAGTAAATCTAATTTTAGATCCGGGATGAAGAAAATGGGAAACGAAAGGAAGGGTGGGGTGCTTGAAAGTCATTAGTGTGGGAAAAATTGCAGATGAAAGAGAGAGAATCCCCGCGATAAACTGGCGAAAATCCGCACACAACAAATTGAATTATAAAATGGAAATTGAGCATGAAGTTTTTTTTTGCATAAAATTTTTCACATAACAAGATTTTTTTTGCAGAGGATTTATGCACATCTGGTGCCTTCCAACCAATTGGATGAAAATGAATAAAAATTTTATGATGAAAAACATTTTACACTTTTTCGTGTAAAGCGTAAAAATTTCGAACTCAAAATATATCTTCACAAATCAGTAGTGATACAAAGAAAAAAGGGTGTAATATTCTGTTTCTTTTTAAATAATGTTTTTCAAGAAAAACTTTGTCTTCGCAAAAATAAAGTAAAATCAAATCACATGGCAACGAGACGGCATCATCCATTAAAATGAGAATAATGACAGTTTCAGAATAGAAAAAAGAGCGAACACGCAATGAATAATAACGACAGGATTTCCTTGAACCGGATATGAATAAACGTATAGATTCTATAAAAAGCTCGAAATTTCTCTCACGAGCATTGAAGTTCGTGTTTTGTCATCTTGACTTCAGGATAAACTTCCGGTGGACAAATCTGTAGTTTTTTGAATATGGACATTTTCAGAACGAGTCAAAAAAGTGGTTTTATGAATCAAAAAATCCAATAACACATGAAACTGTGTAATATTTATTTATAGAAAATATATGAAGAATCCTGGTATGCAAGAGATCTTTTTGGAATTTTTGTCTGGAAGCAATATTTTCAGAAAATAAAAATTCAAACATGATTTATTCATTAGCTTCGACAAAGGAATCACATTTTTTTTCTGGAAAAATTTTCTGATTTCATAATGAAAAAAAAACATGATTTAGTTCGAAAATGTCTGAATATGGTAAAATAAATTAATTCAAAAGATCATTTTGCGACCGATTTAAACAATTTTCATGAAATTATTTAACTTTAGAATTTTTAAAATTGGGTTTTAATTTTTGCGAAAATTCATATTTAAACTGTAAAGCTTACAGCCGATCTTTAAAGAGAGGGTGTCAATTGTTTATCTTAGCAAACGTAACAATTTTATGAGCTTTTTCCCAAGAAAAATAGAAAAATGATAAATTGACAAAATAAAAAAGAATAAAAAAGAATTCGCAGTCAGCAGGATTCGAACCTACGCGGGCAGAGCCCAATTGATTTCGAGTCAATCTCCTTAACCACTCGGACATGACTGCACACATGTAAGACGCTGCCAGGTGCGATGATATTAATTCATATTTAAACTGTAAAGCTTACAGCCGATCTTTAAAGAGAGGGTGTCAATTGTTTATCTTAGCAAACGTAACAATTTTATGAGCTTTTTCCCAAGAAAAATAGAAAAATGATAAATTGACAAAATAAAAAAGAATAAAAAAGAATTCGCAGTCAGCAGGATTCGAACCTACGCGGGCAGAGCCCAATTGATTTCGAGTCAATCTCCTTAACCACTCGGACATGACTGCACACATGTAAGATGCTGCCAGGTGCGATGATATTCGCGGCTGCATTGCTATTTTTATGGCATTGAAAACAGAAATATATGAAAAATCAAACGAAAGAAACGGACATGGGTTTGTTTCGGATAGGCAAGAAAACAAAAAAAAACTAAAGCGAAACAAAAACTTTGGTTGTTGTGAAATTCAAGAAATCAAATTTCCACCATGGCAATTTGTCAAATAATGCTGCCGTCACAACAACAAGAGATTCGTTGTTTCAAAGCTTCACAACCAGATGGAAATCCATCAAAATATGTGTCGAAGCTTTCTTAAAAAAGTGATATCAACTGGAAGGAATAAAGCGGAAAATGTGAACAAGAAGAACACCCAAATGCTCAAACCTAAATCTAATTTTCAGTCAGTTTTTTGTGGATTTTTGGAATTTTTTGTTTGTTTGCAAGAAACTGCGCCGACTTGTAATTTATGATGCTCAGAAGGAGGCTGTTTTTCTCAAAGATAAGATACAACATTAATAATAATAAAAAAGAGACGTAACAAAGACTACTATGCACATAATAATAATAATAGTGATAAAACACTTATATTTTATTCTTTGTTTTTTGTTCCTACATTTTTCTTTATTTTTCAGCCAAACTTTTTCCTTAAAAAAACAACTAACTAAAAGTGGTCGCAAAGAACCCCCCACGTCTAGGGTGTGGGATACGGCTTTTCCGTTTAATTTGGTCCATTTCCCGAACGCATTATGGGCAAATGCCGGCTTTGGCGTACGGCGGCGGCGATTCTCGGGATTTATGGGAGCGAGATGAGAGTGAAGTTTTAAAACCTAGAGAGACTTGTGGTGGTTTCTTTTTATTTTGATTGAGTCTGTCTCAAAACGAATTGCATTGAAAACAACTTCAATTTCTAAATTTGAAAAAAAAAGAACGTGGAAATAAAAACAAAAGTTTCGACCACGGCAGGATTCGAACCTGCAATCTTCTGCTCCGTAGGCAGACGCGTTATCCATTGCGCCACGCGGCCACTTGAACGGGCTGGTGTAATTAGGGCTGATATGTTTGGGAACCGCTTTGTTTTTTTTTAAATCACCGCCAAAGAATTCACCATGTTAAAAAATTCTAAAAAAAACAAAATTTCAGACAATAAGCGAAAAATGTGGAAAATGCTCGTCCTAATGTTACAAATGCTAGTAACACTATCAAACGCTGCAAATATTGTGTTTTTGAACATGTTTGGTTCAAAAAGTCATGCTTTGACTATGCTTCCCCTAGCTGAAAAGTAAGTATACTTCTTTTTTAAAAATACGGATTTTTAAAGAAAGGCTACAACCAAATTCAAAAAAAATGAAAAACCGATAAAATTGACGAGGATCTCGAATTAAATAGATTGACGATTGAAAATCTAAAGGGAATTTTAAAAAAAACGTCAGACTCCAAAAATCGAAAAAAATTCGAAATTTTTTCCATAAAAAGAAACGGTGTTTGAAATTCTCGTTTCCGCTTGACACCACCGTCCACACCCTTCTTTTCGAAAATTCAGTCATGTGTGAAACACGATAACTCTGGGAAAAAAATGTATAAAATGGTGTCAAAAGCAAGCAAATTTGAAACAAAAAACGAGAAGAATTTCTCGGAAAAACAAATAATTTCTTTCGGAATGTCTATGTGTATGTGGATCTATGCTTCTCGAGCGGACATTTGAAATGAATGAGATTCCAAAAAGGAAGCGAAAAAAAAGGCGCCAAAAAGTATATGTATATGGTTGTTTGCAAGTCATATCTCAAGAGAATGGTGTGTTAGAAAGAGGTCAAGCCAAAAAACAAAATGGATGAGCACGAGGGTTTCAGAGTGGAACAAACCATAGAAAAAAATAGGGAGATGCCGATCGGCGTGAAAATGAATGAGTTGAAGGCGTCAAAATCTATGGGGACATGGAGGAATTTTTGAGTTTTGTCACGGAATCTGTTTAAAATGAAAAATCGGCTTCTAAGATGCGTGTTGTCGATGTTGTTTAACAGTAGTCTTGATAACTTTTAATAGAAAACTTAAAGGATTACTGTAGGACTCATTCAGTCAAAAATCAGTCCAGAAATCTCTTAAAAATGAATCCGGAATTCGTTATTAGTTGATTACAAATTCAGTTATATAAACGTGAAAAACCCGTTTCAAATAAATCGACACGCCACGCGTGAGGGCAATGGGAAGGGTTGCGTTGCGTTGTCTTATTATCCCTCACCATACACTATTTCGCAAAATAGGGAAGTTCACGTTTATACAGCCGAATTTGTGAGACAATAATATTTGACCATGATTTCTATAACAGAAGTGGTTTAAAAAAAATCCAGACCAACATTTCAGCTGTCAGTTTTAGTTTCCGGTGAGGCGTTCGAAGAATACATTTCCTCCAAGCTGTTATAGTTTTTAAAGATATGGTGTAACTTATTTTTAACCTATCCTGAATGAAAAATATCCTTTTCACTTTCTAATTCAATGAAACCAAACCTTAAATTTTTAGAATATTGCCTTCAATTCAAAAAATTTACGAAGATTAATAAAACAATAAGTTATACCATGTCTTTAAATACGATACAGAATTTTATCACTTCGCCAAGGAGTTCGAAAAATTAACAAAATAGAGAAACATTATAACGTCTCGAAATATTTTCAGAAAATCAAAAACAAAATAAATATTTTCGAAACTCGATGGAAATTTCTTCCACTTCCAGAAAACGTTTGCGAAACAAAACAAAAAAGTGCCGCCCCAAAGGCTTGTTACCCATTAAATTTTATTCAAAAACGACCAATAAAAACGACAAAAATCATGTGAACATCAAGGCTGCAAAAACTAGAGGAAGCTGAATATGTACCCGGAATGCTTCTTGTGCCCTCGTGGTATCTTCTCTCTTCAAACTTATAGAGAAAAAATTTGATTGGTTTGGGACGTAACCATCGCGTTTGGAAAAGAAAGCGCGCATCACCCGAACTGACGTCAAAAATCTTCGCGTTTCCATTTCCCATGGGACGATTATAAGACATGTGCAAAGTGTCCCGATTTTTTTTTGTTTTCTACATATTTGCTTTTGACACTTTTTTCGACGAAAGATGGATTCACTGTTTACATTATCTGTTATCCAGACGTGGCTACCAGACGTGGCCGCGTGGCGCAATGGATAACGCGTCTGCCTACGGAGCAGAAGATTGCAGGTTCGAATCCTGCCGTGGTCGAAACTTTTTTGCTTTTATTTTTGATAATCAAAAAATCTATATTTTCAGACTTGCCGACCATGGCCACAATGTTTCAATGTACACTATAACTGTGGAACCTTTAAATTTGAAGGCTGAAAATGTAAAGTTTCTCGAAACTTATATTAAAGGCAAGTTCTAATCATTTTGGATGATTGGATAATCATTTATTGAACCTGTAGCAGACAACTCAACATTGGACTCTAAAGCAATAAGCAAGATATTCTGGTATCATGGTACAAGATCGCATACATCAGCGAGACCATATAGAGCAGCTTATAATTTTCTGGTGAAAGCTATTGGCGATGGTACGTTTTTTAAAGACACTAAACCACTTAATAAGATTTGGACTAAAATTTAAAAAAAAACTAAAACAAAGGTCTATTATAAGGTTTTTTTGCGAGAATTTGAATAAACTGCATTGATACGTTAACTTTTACTAATGTGAGCCGTACGCAGTTTCTAAGGTTTCAATATACAATTTTTTCGAATTTTCAGAGAACTTGAATCAATTGCTAAATACTAGTTACGACTTGACAATTGTTGATGAATCGTACTCTGCACTTCAAGGAGCAATATCATTGAAGCTCCACGAAAAGTTTGGAACAAAAATAGTAGCATTTGCAACAACAGGTAAACATTAAAAACATTTAGTATGAAATAATCTTTATTTTCTTTAAAAATAATCGTGTTGTACAACTTAGACAACCTTTGAGACACGGCGTCTGTATCCGGAAGTCTCAACCTTGTTCTCAACGGCTCCAGTGCGAGCTGGGCATGGGCAGTAGGCGGCATCAGCTCCTGGTTGTCCTGGGGCTCCATCTTGTCCTGGTTGTCCTGGAGCTCCATCTTGTCCTGGTTGTCCGTCTGGTCCAGCTGGTCCTTGCTCTCCTGGTGCTCCTGGAGCGGCGGCTTCTCCATCTTGTCCTGGTTGTCCGGCTGGTCCGGCTGGTCCTGCTGGTCCGGCTGGTCCTTGTTGTCCGATCGATCTTTGTCCGTCTTGTCCTGGTGCTCCTGGGGCTCCTGGTGCTCCTGGTGCTCCGTTATCTCCAGCATCTCCTTGTGGTCCGGCTGGTCCAGCTGGTCCTGGTTGTCCTTGGTTTCCTGGTGCTCCTGGTTGTCCGTCTGGTCCTGGGGCTCCTGGAGTTCCGGCTGGTCCGGCTGGTCCTGGCTCACCGGCTGGGCATTGGATGCATCCGCTTCCTCCGTCGTGGCTGATGACGCTGATTCCGTTGATTCCGTCCTTTCCTGCCTCTCCTGGGGCTCCATCTTCTCCGCTCTCTCCTGGAGCTCCTGGTGGTCCTGGTGGTCCAGCTGGGCAGTTGTTTGGTTGAGCTCCGCAGTTGCATTGTCCGGCTTGACGCTTAGCACGTCCGAAGATGGTTCCAAGGTTGGCTGAGTTGATTGATGGGCGGGTGACTGGGATCATGTTGTGCCAGGCGTTGTTGGCAAGATCCTAAAGAATGTGATAAGTATAGAGTGAATATATGAATTTTGTATATTACCTTGAATTGATCCATCTCATCCAAAACATTGTCATGGAAGTCATTGATATCCTTGAAGATCGCTCCAACAGTGAACAAGCATGCAATAATTGCAACACCTGATCCAATGGATGCGATGGTAACCAAAACTTTAGCGCTCATCTTCGGTTGTATTCAGAAGAAATGAATGAACAAGCCGTTGTTGTATCCCGTCAAAACAGTTAGTCTTTTATACTACTAGATGTCAGCATCAACGGAAATCATTGGACCGCCCAAATTTACAAAAAAAAAACCATCGGCTACCATTGAAAGGAAGGGGAGGAGGGGAGGTAAAACGCTTAGCAAGTTTCAAAGGTTTTTTTCATGAAACGATTGCGCAATGATGATAGAAGCAAAAGCGCGTAGGATTTCTGAGATGTTGTAATAAATAGAATTCATCATTGACTGAAACAAATTGTTGCGGGCGGATGACTGATTAGTTAAGGATCATAAGGATTAGATTGTTATGGATTTGAAAACGAAAGGAATTCTTTGAAATTATGAAAAAGTGAAAGATATGCGGATGTAATAATTTTGAGAAAGTTGATTTTCTTTCAAAACAAGTTAACCAGAATGTATGTACGGATTGCTGATTCGTGGTCACATTTGAAATTCGATAAATGTGATGTTCAGTTATTACTTGTACAGCCATCGACTTATGGATGATTGACGGGATATATCAGATGTTGTGGTAAATGTGAAGAAGTTATGTGTTGGATCTCTTGGGAACCTAGAAAAATGTTCTTAGGAGACATTTAAACAATTTTAAGATATAGTGATGGTTTAAATGGCTGAATTAGTATTTATTTTAAAATTTAAGAAACTCAATATGTTTAAAATGTTGACTGTAATAATTTTTTTCGGCGTGTTTTGCTCATAAATGCTGCTGTTGTTACAAAAATGGATCAATTATGGTGTTCATGATATCAAATTGGCAAAAATTTGTCAATAATTTTTTTTCCAGAATTTTTCGAAAAATTACCAAGAATGGAAAATTTTACAACAAATTGAATGATATATAGAAGATCAAAAATAGAGGGGACCATAGTTTCAAAAAATAGCCAAAAATGCGAAAAAATGACACTTTTTGGCTACAAATGCACATTCAAATGAGCTGTAAATACCTTAAAATTGAGCTTTTTGTCTCAAATTTCAGCTGAAATTGTTGTTTTTACCATTTTCTTCCATTTAGCGCTATTTTTGTCAGAAAAATCAATTTAAAAAATTTTCAAAATTCAGAAAAATCAATTTAAAAAATTTTCAAAATCCACATTTTTAATAAATCGACACGCCACGCGTGAGGGCAATGGGAAGGGTTGCGTTGCGTTGTCTTATTATCCCTCACCATACACTATTTCGCAAAATAGGGAAGTTCACGTTTATACAGCCGAATTTGTGAGACAATAATATTTGACCATGATTTCTATAACAGAAGTGGTTTAAAAAAAATCCAGACCAACATTTCAGCTGTCAGTTTTAGTTTCCGGTGAGGCGTTCGAAGAATACATTTCCTCCAAGCTGTTATAGTTTTTAAAGATATGGTGTAACTTATTTTTAACCTATCCTGAATGAAAAATATCCTTTTCACTTTCTAATTCAATGAAACCAAACCTTAAATTTTTAGAATATTGCCTTCAATTCAAAAAATTTACGAAGATTAATAAAACAATAAGTTATACCATGTCTTTAAATACGATACAGAATTTTATCACTTCGCCAAGGAGTTCGAAAAATTAACAAAATAGAGAAACATTATAACGTCTCGAAATATTTTCAGAAAATCAAAAACAAAATAAATATTTTCGAAACTCGATGGAAATTTCTTCCACTTCCAGAAAACGTTTGCGAAACAAAACAAAAAAGTGCCGCCCCAAAGGCTTGTTACCCATTAAATTTTATTCAAAAACGACCAATAAAAACGACAAAAATCATGTGAACATCAAGGCTGCAAAAACTAGAGGAAGCTGAATATGTACCCGGAATGCTTCTTGTGCCCTCGTGGTATCTTCTCTCTTCAAACTTATAGAGAAAAAATTTGATTGGTTTGGGACGTAACCATCGCGTTTGGAAAAGAAAGCGCGCATCACCCGAACTGACGTCAAAAATCTTCGCGTTTCCATTTCCCATGGGACGATTATAAGACATGTGCAAAGTGTCCCGATTTTTTTTTGTTTTCTACATATTTGCTTTTGACACTTTTTTCGACGAAAGATGGATTCACTGTTTACATTATCTGTTATCCAGACGTGGCTACCAGACGTGGCCGCGTGGCGCAATGGATAACGCGTCTGCCTACGGAGCAGAAGATTGCAGGTTCGAATCCTGCCGTGGTCGAAACTTTTTTGCTTTTATTTTTGATAATCAAAAAATCTATATTTTCAGACTTGCCGACCATGGCCACAATGTTTCAATGTACACTATAACTGTGGAACCTTTAAATTTGAAGGCTGAAAATGTAAAGTTTCTCGAAACTTATATTAAAGGCAAGTTCTAATCATTTTGGATGATTGGATAATCATTTATTGAACCTGTAGCAGACAACTCAACATTGGACTCTAAAGCAATAAGCAAGATATTCTGGTATCATGGTACAAGATCGCATACATCAGCGAGACCATATAGAGCAGCTTATAATTTTCTGGTGAAAGCTATTGGCGATGGTACGTTTTTTAAAGACACTAAACCACTTAATAAGATTTGGACTAAAATTTAAAAAAAAACTAAAACAAAGGTCTATTATAAGGTTTTTTTGCGAGAATTTGAATAAACTGCATTGATACGTTAACTTTTACTAATGTGAGCCGTACGCAGTTTCTAAGGTTTCAATATACAATTTTTTCGAATTTTCAGAGAACTTGAATCAATTGCTAAATACTAGTTACGACTTGACAATTGTTGATGAATCGTACTCTGCACTTCAAGGAGCAATATCATTGAAGCTCCACGAAAAGTTTGGAACAAAAATAGTAGCATTTGCAACAACAGGTAAACATTAAAAACATTTAGTATGAAATAATCTTTATTTTCTTTAAAAATAATCGTGTTGTACAACTTAGACAACCTTTGAGACACGGCGTCTGTATCCGGAAGTCTCAACCTTGTTCTCAACGGCTCCAGTGCGAGCTGGGCATGGGCAGTAGGCGGCATCAGCTCCTGGTTGTCCTGGGGCTCCATCTTGTCCTGGTTGTCCTGGAGCTCCATCTTGTCCTGGTTGTCCGTCTGGTCCAGCTGGTCCTTGCTCTCCTGGTGCTCCTGGAGCGGCGGCTTCTCCATCTTGTCCTGGTTGTCCGGCTGGTCCGGCTGGTCCTGCTGGTCCGGCTGGTCCTTGTTGTCCGATCGATCTTTGTCCGTCTTGTCCTGGTGCTCCTGGGGCTCCTGGTGCTCCTGGTGCTCCGTTATCTCCAGCATCTCCTTGTGGTCCGGCTGGTCCAGCTGGTCCTGGTTGTCCTTGGTTTCCTGGTGCTCCTGGTTGTCCGTCTGGTCCTGGGGCTCCTGGAGTTCCGGCTGGTCCGGCTGGTCCTGGCTCACCGGCTGGGCATTGGATGCATCCGCTTCCTCCGTCGTGGCTGATGACGCTGATTCCGTTGATTCCGTCCTTTCCTGCCTCTCCTGGGGCTCCATCTTCTCCGCTCTCTCCTGGAGCTCCTGGTGGTCCTGGTGGTCCAGCTGGGCAGTTGTTTGGTTGAGCTCCGCAGTTGCATTGTCCGGCTTGACGCTTAGCACGTCCGAAGATGGTTCCAAGGTTGGCTGAGTTGATTGATGGGCGGGTGACTGGGATCATGTTGTGCCAGGCGTTGTTGGCAAGATCCTAAAGAATGTGATAAGTATAGAGTGAATATATGAATTTTGTATATTACCTTGAATTGATCCATCTCATCCAAAACATTGTCATGGAAGTCATTGATATCCTTGAAGATCGCTCCAACAGTGAACAAGCATGCAATAATTGCAACACCTGATCCAATGGATGCGATCGAAAAATGTGGAAAATGCTCGTCCTAATGTTACAAATGCTAGTAACACTATCAAACGCTGCAAATATTGTGTTTTTGAACATGTTTGGTTCAAAAAGTCATGCTTTGACTATGCTTCCCCTAGCTGAAAAGTAAGTATACTTCTTTTTTAAAAATACGGATTTTTAAAGAAAGGCTACAACCAAATTCAAAAAAAATGAAAAACCGATAAAATTGACGAGGATCTCGAATTAAATAGATTGACGATTGAAAATCTAAAGGGAATTTTAAAAAAAACGTCAGACTCCAAAAATCGAAAAAAATTCGAAATTTTTTCCATAAAAAGAAACGGTGTTTGAAATTCTCGTTTCCGCTTGACACCACCGTCCACACCCTTCTTTTCGAAAATTCAGTCATGTGTGAAACACGATAACTCTGGGAAAAAAATGTATAAAATGGTGTCAAAAGCAAGCAAATTTGAAACAAAAAACGAGAAGAATTTCTCGGAAAAACAAATAATTTCTTTCGGAATGTCTATGTGTATGTGGATCTATGCTTCTCGAGCGGACATTTGAAATGAATGAGATTCCAAAAAGGAAGCGAAAAAAAAGGCGCCAAAAAGTATATGTATATGGTTGTTTGCAAGTCATATCTCAAGAGAATGGTGTGTTAGAAAGAGGTCAAGCCAAAAAACAAAATGGATGAGCACGAGGGTTTCAGAGTGGAACAAACCATAGAAAAAAATAGGGAGATGCCGATCGGCGTGAAAATGAATGAGTTGAAGGCGTCAAAATCTATGGGGACATGGAGGAATTTTTGAGTTTTGTCACGGAATCTGTTTAAAATGAAAAATCGGCTTCTAAGATGCGTGTTGTCGATGTTGTTTAACAGTAGTCTTGATAACTTTTAATAGAAAACTTAAAGGATTACTGTAGGACTCATTCAGTCAAAAATCAGTCCAGAAATCTCTTAAAAATGAATCCGGAATTCGTTATTAGTTGATTACAAATTCAGTTATATAAACGTGAAAAACCCGTTTCAAATAAATCGACACGCCACGCGTGAGGGCAATGGGAAGGGTTGCGTTGCGTTGTCTTATTATCCCTCACCATACACTATTTCGCAAAATAGGGAAGTTCACGTTTATACAGCCGAATTTGTGAGACAATAATATTTGACCATGATTTCTATAACAGAAGTGGTTTAAAAAAAATCCAGACCAACATTTCAGCTGTCAGTTTTAGTTTCCGGTGAGGCGTTCGAAGAATACATTTCCTCCAAGCTGTTATAGTTTTTAAAGATATGGTGTAACTTATTTTTAACCTATCCTGAATGAAAAATATCCTTTTCACTTTCTAATTCAATGAAACCAAACCTTAAATTTTTAGAATATTGCCTTCAATTCAAAAAATTTACGAAGATTAATAAAACAATAAGTTATACCATGTCTTTAAATACGATACAGAATTTTATCACTTCGCCAAGGAGTTCGAAAAATTAACAAAATAGAGAAACATTATAACGTCTCGAAATATTTTCAGAAAATCAAAAACAAAATAAATATTTTCGAAACTCGATGGAAATTTCTTCCACTTCCAGAAAACGTTTGCGAAACAAAACAAAAAAGTGCCGCCCCAAAGGCTTGTTACCCATTAAATTTTATTCAAAAACGACCAATAAAAACGACAAAAATCATGTGAACATCAAGGCTGCAAAAACTAGAGGAAGCTGAATATGTACCCGGAATGCTTCTTGTGCCCTCGTGGTATCTTCTCTCTTCAAACTTATAGAGAAAAAATTTGATTGGTTTGGGACGTAACCATCGCGTTTGGAAAAGAAAGCGCGCATCACCCGAACTGACGTCAAAAATCTTCGCGTTTCCATTTCCCATGGGACGATTATAAGACATGTGCAAAGTGTCCCGATTTTTTTTTGTTTTCTACATATTTGCTTTTGACACTTTTTTCGACGAAAGATGGATTCACTGTTTACATTATCTGTTATCCAGACGTGGCTACCAGACGTGGCCGCGTGGCGCAATGGATAACGCGTCTGCCTACGGAGCAGAAGATTGCAGGTTCGAATCCTGCCGTGGTCGAAACTTTTTTGCTTTTATTTTTGATAATCAAAAAATCTATATTTTCAGACTTGCCGACCATGGCCACAATGTTTCAATGTACACTATAACTGTGGAACCTTTAAATTTGAAGGCTGAAAATGTAAAGTTTCTCGAAACTTATATTAAAGGCAAGTTCTAATCATTTTGGATGATTGGATAATCATTTATTGAACCTGTAGCAGACAACTCAACATTGGACTCTAAAGCAATAAGCAAGATATTCTGGTATCATGGTACAAGATCGCATACATCAGCGAGACCATATAGAGCAGCTTATAATTTTCTGGTGAAAGCTATTGGCGATGGTACGTTTTTTAAAGACACTAAACCACTTAATAAGATTTGGACTAAAATTTAAAAAAAAACTAAAACAAAGGTCTATTATAAGGTTTTTTTGCGAGAATTTGAATAAACTGCATTGATACGTTAACTTTTACTAATGTGAGCCGTACGCAGTTTCTAAGGTTTCAATATACAATTTTTTCGAATTTTCAGAGAACTTGAATCAATTGCTAAATACTAGTTACGACTTGACAATTGTTGATGAATCGTACTCTGCACTTCAAGGAGCAATATCATTGAAGCTCCACGAAAAGTTTGGAACAAAAATAGTAGCATTTGCAACAACAGGTAAACATTAAAAACATTTAGTATGAAATAATCTTTATTTTCTTTAAAAATAATCGTGTTGTACAACTTAGACAACCTTTGAGACACGGCGTCTGTATCCGGAAGTCTCAACCTTGTTCTCAACGGCTCCAGTGCGAGCTGGGCATGGGCAGTAGGCGGCATCAGCTCCTGGTTGTCCTGGGGCTCCATCTTGTCCTGGTTGTCCTGGAGCTCCATCTTGTCCTGGTTGTCCGTCTGGTCCAGCTGGTCCTTGCTCTCCTGGTGCTCCTGGAGCGGCGGCTTCTCCATCTTGTCCTGGTTGTCCGGCTGGTCCGGCTGGTCCTGCTGGTCCGGCTGGTCCTTGTTGTCCGATCGATCTTTGTCCGTCTTGTCCTGGTGCTCCTGGGGCTCCTGGTGCTCCTGGTGCTCCGTTATCTCCAGCATCTCCTTGTGGTCCGGCTGGTCCAGCTGGTCCTGGTTGTCCTTGGTTTCCTGGTGCTCCTGGTTGTCCGTCTGGTCCTGGGGCTCCTGGAGTTCCGGCTGGTCCGGCTGGTCCTGGCTCACCGGCTGGGCATTGGATGCATCCGCTTCCTCCGTCGTGGCTGATGACGCTGATTCCGTTGATTCCGTCCTTTCCTGCCTCTCCTGGGGCTCCATCTTCTCCGCTCTCTCCTGGAGCTCCTGGTGGTCCTGGTGGTCCAGCTGGGCAGTTGTTTGGTTGAGCTCCGCAGTTGCATTGTCCGGCTTGACGCTTAGCACGTCCGAAGATGGTTCCAAGGTTGGCTGAGTTGATTGATGGGCGGGTGACTGGGATCATGTTGTGCCAGGCGTTGTTGGCAAGATCCTAAAGAATGTGATAAGTATAGAGTGAATATATGAATTTTGTATATTACCTTGAATTGATCCATCTCATCCAAAACATTGTCATGGAAGTCATTGATATCCTTGAAGATCGCTCCAACAGTGAACAAGCATGCAATAATTGCAACACCTGATCCAATGGATGCGATGGTAACCAAAACTTTAGCGCTCATCTTCGGTTGTATTCAGAAGAAATGAATGAACAAGCCGTTGTTGTATCCCGTCAAAACAGTTAGTCTTTTATACTACTAGATGTCAGCATCAACGGAAATCATTGGACCGCCCAAATTTACAAAAAAAAAACCATCGGCTACCATTGAAAGGAAGGGGAGGAGGGGAGGTAAAACGCTTAGCAAGTTTCAAAGGTTTTTTTCATGAAACGATTGCGCAATGATGATAGAAGCAAAAGCGCGTAGGATTTCTGAGATGTTGTAATAAATAGAATTCATCATTGACTGAAACAAATTGTTGCGGGCGGATGACTGATTAGTTAAGGATCATAAGGATTAGATTGTTATGGATTTGAAAACGAAAGGAATTCTTTGAAATTATGAAAAAGTGAAAGATATGCGGATGTAATAATTTTGAGAAAGTTGATTTTCTTTCAAAACAAGTTAACCAGAATGTATGTACGGATTGCTGATTCGTGGTCACATTTGAAATTCGATAAATGTGATGTTCAGTTATTACTTGTACAGCCATCGACTTATGGATGATTGACGGGATATATCAGATGTTGTGGTAAATGTGAAGAAGTTATGTGTTGGATCTCTTGGGAACCTAGAAAAATGTTCTTAGGAGACATTTAAACAATTTTAAGATATAGTGATGGTTTAAATGGCTGAATTAGTATTTATTTTAAAATTTAAGAAACTCAATATGTTTAAAATGTTGACTGTAATAATTTTTTTCGGCGTGTTTTGCTCATAAATGCTGCTGTTGTTACAAAAATGGATCAATTATGGTGTTCATGATATCAAATTGGCAAAAATTTGTCAATAATTTTTTTTCCAGAATTTTTCGAAAAATTACCAAGAATGGAAAATTTTACAACAAATTGAATGATATATAGAAGATCAAAAATAGAGGGGACCATAGTTTCAAAAAATAGCCAAAAATGCGAAAAAATGACACTTTTTGGCTACAAATGCACATTCAAATGAGCTGTAAATACCTTAAAATTGAGCTTTTTGTCTCAAATTTCAGCTGAAATTGTTGTTTTTACCATTTTCTTCCATTTAGCGCTATTTTTGTCAGAAAAATCAATTTAAAAAATTTTGAAAATTTTCGATGACTTTTTTTGGTAAATTTTCGAAAAAATAAGATTTTTTTTGCGTTTTTTTGCCCAAAAATGCTTCTGTTGTTACAAAAAAGGACCAATTATGATTTTTACGATAGGCAAAAACCCAAAAAAAAATTTTTTTAATTTTTTTCGAAAAATTGACCAAAAAAAGTCATCGAAAATTTTCAAAAAAAAATTTTTAGATTTTCCGACAAAAATGGTGCGAAATGGAAGAAAAGGATGAAAACAACTATTTAAGTTCAAATTCGAGACAAAAATCTCAATTTTGAGTTATTTAATGCTCATTTGAATTATCATTTGTGGCCAAAAAGTGGAATTTTTTAGCATTTTTAGCTATTTTTGGAACTGTGGTACCCTCAGTTATTGATCTTCTATATATCATTCGACAGGAAAAATCATTTTCTACAGGAATTCGTATAATTTTCATAACCGCAAAGGGGGTATTTCGATTTGAAAATCATGAAAAACTAAATCTACTTTTCTATATTCTAAATCAATATCTGGCATCTTTTGAAAATCCAATGAATCTGAAACTCGAAGCAAAAAATAGAAACCACAATTTTTCTTTAAATTTATGCAAATTTTCACAAACATTTTCCAGTTTCAAATTTTCGGTTTTTTAAAAATATTTTTTTTTCATTTCAAGCATGTTCACCATGTATCTTCAAAATCCTCTTCATGCCATTTTTTGCCAGAATCACATAAGCATGTTGGTCTCCATATTTTTTCTATCAAATTTCATATTTATGGATAATAATCTCTAAGATTCTATCAGTTTCCGTTCCTTTTTTAAAACATTTCATTAAACAAAGCCTATACACATATTCTATCTCTACCCTCTCTTCAACCTATTCATCTTTTCGGTTCCTCCTTACAATAAAGAAAAGATCTATTAAACTTTAACAGTAGGTAATTTGACGAGGAAGAAGCCCCGACACAACACAAAAAATGACCTTGTAAAACACACATTCTTCTCACTTTTTGTTTCGCCGATAAAAAAAAACAAAGTTTACAACATTCATGATTTTTAGTTAGGGGGTATAGCTAGACATCTGATCAAAAAACTGATGAGAAGAAAATTACTGTAATTTTCAGAAATGATGCCGGTTTCTTCAACATATCGCGGATTTGCCAGAAATCCTGTAACCTTAACAAAGTTTCTTGAAATTAAAGAAATTGCAAATAAAAAAATATATTTCTAGCACATTCTTGGGCGAAGCCGATGTTTATACAACAGGCGACACTTTCTGGGAACGGCTGAAAATTGTTTCCGATTTTTTGATTGATCAGGTAAGGGGGGATAAAAAATATAATTTTTAAAAAAGCAAAAAGTCAAGCCACCTAGGGGACTCGAACCCCTGACCTTAAGATTAAAAGTCTCACGCTCTACCAACTGAGCTAAGGAGGCCACGGGTAGGCAAGGTGGAAATGTGATAGACATGAAAGTGATGTTCATTTATTACTGTTTTTTTAGGTCGCCAGTGGCCCAATTGCGAGCGAAATCAATGAAAATGCAGGAAAACTTTTAAAACTCCAAAAACCATCAACAAAACAATACTTTTTTAAGAAAGCGGTTATCACTTTGAACGATTATCCAAATGTGTTCAATTCACCATCTTCTAAAGGCAGCGATCTCTTTTCTGTCGGGGAATATTGCTCAAAAACCGGTCCCCTGAAACCTAAATTTTCTAAATTTATTGATGATCCTAAATCACTTGGGACAATCTACGTGGCCTTTGGGTCATATGTGGATTTGAACGATGGTCCAGATGGAATAGTGGACATTTTTGTCAAAGCTTTGAACCATTTTGAGGACTATCGCGTGATCTGGAGCTATAAGGGAAAGGTAAGAGCAAAAAGCAAACGAACAAATAAAATATATTTGTTTCAGACAAATTGCACAAAACCACATGTAATGATAACCAAATGGGCACCCCAAAAAGACATTCTATCCCACCCAAAAACCAAAATATTCTTCACTCATGGTGGTCTAAAAAGTGCGAAAGAAGGCGTCTGCTCCGGTGTTCCAATGCTATTCCTCCCATTTCTTGGAGACCAGAGCCGAAATTCTCAAGCGTTTATTAAGCGTGAAATCGCCGAAGCTATATGGAAATTTAACATCACTTCGGAGGAGATTGTGCTCAAAATTGGGAAGATATTAGATGATAAAAAGTACACGGATAATGTGAAAAAGGTTTGAACTTTGGATACATTTGGGAATTGAGAGAGTTTTCAGATGCGTGATTTCTACAAAGATCAGGTTATCGATCCATTGGAACTAGGGATTTTCGAAGTGGAAAAAGTTCTGAGATCTCATGAATCCGTTTATCTGAAATTTAAGCGACGTTCTATTTATCTAGAAAACTGGAAATATTTGAACTTTGATCTCATAATTTTACCCATTCTTTTTGTTTATATTCTAACAAAATAATAAATAAATTATTTATTCGATAATCCATATTAAATATTCATGGTTTGGCTCTCACTGAAACTGTACATTAACACTTCCGAACTAAAAAAAAATGAATTGCTCGGATCAATAACATCGATAACTGAAAATACATTTTATAAAATTATCACAAATTTGTACTGGAACGAGTATACTGTACAGTTAATGTCCGATTGTTTTTCGAGAAAAATTTAATCAATTTTGACTGTGAAATGGCTACACGAAAGCTGTGGATCAAAAAGAAGTTGGGTAGAGGGTCAATTGCAGGGTAGATGGCAATTGTATAAGTTATAAAATTGATGGTAAATGGAAGCTCATAATTCAACATTGGCGCGATGAATAATAATACAACTGGGATGAACATTAGGATCATGGGGATTGTAGTCTGAAAATTTTAAAGACAGTGTGCTACTTGCTCGTGCGAGATCGCGTGTCTAGGAACTTAAAGACAGCTGTTCAGTTAATTTGACCCTACCTGGTTTCAGTTTCAAAAATTAGAGCGTACTCTAATTAGTAAAATGCAATTTATGCGAAACCACACCGATAAATACACGTGTCATAGCAGCCGTCCAAAGTTGCAAAAATAAAATTTTGAACTGCCGCGTGTCCGTGCGACGCGGTCGGTGTCCGTGCAACGCGGTCGGCATTGGCGCGAAACACAATTATTTGAATTTGGCTACATATTGGCCTTGTTCTTTGGACCACCTGGGCTCCCATTCGAATTTTGAATTTTTGCCTAGATTTTGGATCGTGTTAACTGACAAGCTGCCTTTAATTACAAGTGATCGGATCTTTTAGTACAAACAATTTGTAATTAAAATAATGAATCGAGGATTTTCCGAGCTGACACAAGTAGAATTCATACTCAAATGAGTCCTGATCGAGTCCCAAAAAGATTACAAAACGTGTATTAGGCTAGGCTTTAGGTTCGATTACTAACTGATTCGGGCTTTATCCAACTATTGTCAAAATAACCAAAACTTTCAGAACCAAATAGAGAAATTAAGAACCACTCACGCAAAACATACCTGAATAACTAATGCCTTGAATAATTGTCGTTGAAGCGAACGAGCGAATTCCGAAACATATGCAGTACTTTTCAGCGACTTATGAATATTCAGGTAGCAATTGATCCCAAAGAAAAACACGCAAAACATTGACGAGCCCTGTTGTACCAAAATTGGTTTTTTTTAGAATAAACTGATGCGAAAACTAACAACAATGAAGCAAAGAAATCCAATTGCAGCAAATTGAGGATAGTTGGGATGAGTAACTCCATTCTCATCGGAGTGATGGAAAATAACAGAAAGATAGATAGTGTTATTTATGTAAAGGTCATATGATTCTTTGATTTCTTCTCTGAAAATTTAGAGTTTTTCAGAAAAAAGTTGAATTAAATTATACCTTATATAATCATCAGATTGTTTGTCGGGGTAATAGCAAAATATGCAATTTATTGTCCACGCCAATCCGTAGACAATTGGAATAAAAAACAGAATATAAACCTTTTTTCCAGATAGATATTTATCATAAAAATCTCTGAATTTTTAAAAATTAATTTTAATTTAAGAAATTGTAAACAATACCTACCTATTAATACTAGCATATCGATAGATGAAATGAACACCGAATAGGGAAATTGAAAGTCCGAAAAATCCACAGTATAAGGAATTCAGAACATGAGACTGATTTCTAGTAAAAATTGAATTTTCAATGTTTCGTAGAACAACAAATGAAGCATAATGGGAATGAATTATCTGTATTAAAAAAATATTTTAAAATAAAAAATTTTTTAAAGGAGGACTTTATGGAGCTAATAAATGCATCTGGGATGAAAATAGACTTCATACTCATTCCAAATCTGTTTTTAAAATTTTATAAAACCACCTAGAAGCCGAGAAAACGCGCCTCAAAACAATGGCCTAGAAAAAGGGGCCACCGACGAAAACTAGTCCGCAGGCATGAGAAATTCAAAAAAAAAAAAAAAAAAAAAAGACTAATAAAAACATTTTGTATAAGTATTTATTAACGAAACACGAAAAAAGATCATACGAAAAAATTCGGCCAACTTTTTCTAGGCCATTGTTTTGAAGCTCATTTTCTCGGCTTCTAGGTGGTTTTAGAAAATTTTGAAAACAGATTTGGAATGAGAATGAAGTCTATTTTCATTTAAGGTACATTTATCATCTCTGTAAAGTCCTCCTTTAAAAAAAAATACCGGATCAACAACCAGGTCAATTATCGAGTTAATCACTTCAGAAATTGTAATAAAAATCATCAAATATTTATAAACTCCAAATTCTATAGGTGATTTGTAAAGAATTAGATAAAATAATAAAGAATTGAAAATGATAGCTGTAGAGGTGCAAAAAATTTGAAAAGAAATTTTGAAAATGAGGTACATTGCTGAAAAGTTGAACTGGATCTGAAACAAATAAGTGAGGCCCGGAATAAAAACAATCGAGGTAAGTAATATCAGAAAAATTAAAAAAACATTTTTTTGTACTTAAAATTCAATAAAGAAATATTCATCGAAAGAATAAAAAAACGTCAGGTAGAATAACAAAATTATAGGTTTTCAGAAAATGGGAATTTGTGTAAAGATGTCTTAGAACTGACGTTCAAATTCAACTTTTTCAGCCTTTCGAGACTGTAAAATGAATTTTTGAAAAATCTTCCAAGTGCTATCAGTTTATCTCAATATTTCATGTGATAAGGTGGAATAGACAGGTATTTTCTGTTATTAACTTTAAATGATAAAAAATATCAAAAGAGTGCATGTTTTCCAAAAAAGATTCCCAATCCCAAGAGTGGAAGATTTCACCTTTTTCTTGCTAAATAATAATTGTCTGAAAGCTCGAAGATAAATCGGAAATCATACCCAATTTGTGATTGATCTTTTTTTTCACAAACATGATAATTATCGTCATAATCTCATTTTTTTCCACAGAATTCCCAGTCAGGGGGGCTTTTTTCTATTTTTGGATAAATTACCACCTACACTTACATTAGACGCTCTCAAAATTTCGAACACAAGGGTATTAATTAATTTCTACTATAGATAAACACCATTTCGGGTGATTTTTGCTTTTTGAAAAACAGATTTAATGAATTTTAAAGAAAACGATGATATAATTTAAGTTCATATGATTTTTGAATTTAAAAATATCTGATCTGGAATAGGGTGCTCAGCAGGGATGTGCGGGAATTTTCCCGGTTTTTCCAGACGGGGAATTTCACTTCCCGAAAATTTTCCGAAAATTTTCGTGAAAATCCGGGAAATTGTTTTAATAGAAAAAATAGAAAAACATCAATAAAATCAAAAATTCAAAAAGATCAAGGTATAAAAATCAACGAAACTTTACTAAAATTTATTAGTATGTCTTCAGAAGTCTCATATAAGAAAACTTAAAGGCAGTGTTTCGGTTAATACGATCCAAAACCAAAGCAAAAAATAGTAATTAAAACGGGGGCCAATGAGGTCGAGAAAATAATACAATTATGTAGAAACATTCAAATAATTGTGTTTCGCGCCAATTCCGATCGCGTTGCACGATCCACGACCGCGCCGCACTTGAAAACTAAAGATCAGGTAGGGTTTTTGAAACTAAAGATCAGGTAGGGTCAAATTAACTGAACAGCTGTCTTTAACATTTTTCGATAAAATCAGGATAAAACCAGTATTTGGAGTTAATTTTTCGAATTTCCCGATTTTCCCGGCTCTTTAGATCGGGAAATTTGTTTCCCAAAAATTTTCGCGTACACTCTTTCCCGCGCATCCCTGGTGTTCAAAGTAGAGATTTAGTAGGAATTTATTTCAAAAAAAAAAGAAGAGTGAATGGAATAAGTAGAAAATAATGGACATATCCAGAAAATAAAAAGCATCAAATTTTCTTACTCTTCGCTGCGAGACCCTGACACATTTCACAGGCGTGCGTCCATAAATGCGGAAAATACGATCAAGTGCCGTTTTTCTTTTATGGTCTCGCAACGATTACCGTATTTTTCCCGTAAATCGGCTGCAAAAAATTGCAACTTCTTGTCATTTCGGCAATTTTTTTCAGCATTTTTAGTTTCTGGATAGGTCCATAACGAATTACATAAGAGACTATAAGAGACGTAGAGCGAATTGTACTATTTTTTGATTCAAAAGTTTTGAATGACTCAAAAGTCGCAAACAAGTTGGGAAAACTAGTAACGTTTTATTTTTAAAAAAAAATAATACGATGAAATGTAAGCTGAATGTTTAACATAATTGTTTTTAGCAAGAATTTCCAGCTGATAATTTTTCGTAGAATAGGTCATCTTGATTTTTTGCTCAAATTAATTCCTAACGTTTACTTTAGTCGTTCTTTCTGATAATTTTTGATTTTACGTTCAAAGTTTAAAAATAGGGTTGAGATGAGCTCAATGATGATTATTTATTTCTTTTATCAAGTAAACGTTGGTCCTCGGATTGGTTGCTTGTCAGAAGATGATCTCATAACATGCACTTTTACCGGATTCGACAAAAATCCACAGGAAATGAAACTGAATATTGCACGGCGATAATTTTGGATTAATAGCAAATTTGGTAATGGATCAATAGCAGGGTATAGTGCCACTGTATACGTCACAAAGTTTACATTAAATGGCAATTGATAGTTGAACATGGGGGCTACAAATAATAGCTCACATGGAATGAACATTATTACCATTGGAATTAGTGTCTGAAATTTTTTAAAAATCTTATTCAATGCGGAGGTTACAATATACCTGAATAACCAATGCTCTGAACAGTTGATGTTGAAGTGAACGGGTACTCTTTGAAACGAATGAATTGTTTTTCAATGTGATACGAATATTGCAGTAGCATTTTATACCGAAATAGAACATGGAGAACATTGAAGTCGCCAAAAATTTCAATTTTTAAAAGTTATAACTTTTAAATTGTTTGGACATACCACAATGAACAAAAGAATGCCAATCGCAACAAATGTATTATACTTTGGATGTGATACTCCATTTTTGTCTTTATGGTGAAACATAACTGCGAGATAAGAAGTATATTCAATATCGAGATTGTAGACGGATTTTATTTCTTCTCTGAAAAATGTTGGTTTTGTACGATTATAATGTTTCCTAAAAATGGAATGATCCCCAAAAAACGATGGTCCGTTTCCACTGAAATTAAAGACAAAATATGAATTTTGACTTAAAAAGAGACTGAAATATAAATGTAAATATGGAAATGAATGCGTCTGGGATGAAAATAGACTTCGTGTTCATTCTAAATCAGTTTTTAAAATTTTCTAAAACCACCTAGAAGCCGAGAAAACGCGCTTCAAAACAATGACCTAGAAAATTGCCCACATGCGAAAACTAGTCCGCAGGCATGGAACACTTTTTCTAGGCCTTTGTTTTGAAGGTCATTTTCTCGAATTATAGGTGGTTTCAGAAAATGGATAGGAATTCAACATGTCTGGAAAGATTGTGAAAAACCATTGGTATTGGTCAGCTGAAGTATGTTTGGTGGCCATTTTTTCTAGGTCATTGTTTTGAGACGTGTTCTCTCGGCTTCTAAATGGTTTTAGAAATTTTTAAAAACTGATTTGAAATGAGAATGAAGTCTATTTTCATTTAAGGCACATTTATTAGTTCCGTAAAGTCCTTCTTCAATTGAATGAGCTCAATATTATACCTCATAAAATCATCAGATTCCTCATCTTGTCGATAACATAAAATGCAATTAATCAGCCAAGCCGTTCCATAAATCAGTGGGATGAAAAACAATCCCCACACCTTCTTACCGGATAGATATTTGTCCCAGAACTTTCTAAACAACCATTTATTAGTTTCTCATCAAAAGGACACAAATACCTGTCCACAGTCCCGTATCGATAGATAAAATGGACTCCAAATATTGAAATAGAGAAACCAAACATTCCACAACATAAACATGTTAGTAAATAACTTTGATTTTTGTCAAAAATTGAGTTTTTGACATCTCTGAGAATCACAAATGCAGCATAATGCGAATGAATGATCTGAAATGTTATTTTATTTTAAATAACTTATTTCGAGAGTCTGGTTACCGGATCAACAATCAAATCAACTATTGTGATAATAACTTCAGAAACAGAAATATACAACATCAAATATTTATAAACCCCCAATTGTCTTGGAGACTTATTCAGTATCAAATAAATCAATAACGCATTCATGTTCAGAGCAATAATTGTGCATACCAATTGGTATATAAACATGACCCAGAAATAATATAAATTAACTCACATGTTCTCTAATTTATGAGGATAAAAAATAATAATAAATTGGTTAATGATCATCTAAATTGAAAGCACATATGTATCCATGTCTGTTGACAACAAAACTTTTAAAAGATTTCCATGAAACAGAGCGTTCGCATTGTGTCCCGGTCTGCAAAATATCCTTTTTCTGGGAAAATCCTAAAGGTGTGAATGTCCACTCTTTCCATTCACTACAATATTTCTTGGTGGGTTTTTTTTCTACTGAACATCCCTCGTGCCCAGATTTTTGCATTTTTTAATGTCTGTTTCAACTGCAAATTTTATTAATTATCCAATATTTCACATGTTTTCTCATATTTCGCGTATAAAACTGTGTCAACCTTTTCGATTTTATTCGGTGTTAATTTTATTGGAATCATTCCAATGTCGGTTGTCGAGTGGTTCGCAATTTGTTTAGCTTTTATATTTGAGATTATAGTTGTGACTTGTCTATTAGATAATAAATATACCTTAAATTAAAATAGACTTCATTCTCATTCCAAATCTGTTTTCAAAATTTTCTAAAACCTCCTAGAAGCCGAGAAAACGCGCCTCAAAACAATGGCCTAGAAAATGTGACCACCGGCGAAAACTAGTCCGCAGGCATGTAAACCAAAAAGAAAAAAGAAAAAAACATAAATTTTAAAATTGTAAAACATAATAAAGGACTAGTATAAGTATTCTGCATGACTATTTATTAACAAACCACGAAAAAAGCTTATAGGAAAAAGTTCGGTCAGGTGGACAATTTTCTAGGCCATTGTTTTGAAGCTCATTTTCTCGACTTCTAGGTGGTTTTAGAAAATTTTAAAAACAGATTTGGAATGAGAATGAAGTCTATTTTCACTTAAGGTACATTTATTATCTCCGTAAAACCCTTCTTTAAAGCTTACCAGTTTTTACAAAAAATGTGTTTTTAAAAACTGGAAACCAAATTTGCTTAAATTTGTCAAATCGGTTGTGTATATCTGAAGGTTTCATCCAGAAATATTGAGTTTGAGCCGAGTTATAGCTCTTCAAAGTATAAATTTTGAGAAAATTTTCAGATTTTGACGCGCTATAACTTGTTCCATTGCACATATTAGCCGCTAAAATTTGCAATTGCTTAGCCTCCAGGATGAGCTCTTTCTAATGAGATAGATCTCATCAAAAACTCTTACAATTAGACCTAGTTGGCACGCTTCCTTTGTTAATATTACAATTTCTAAATTCTATATCACTAGGTTTTCGCAAAGTTATTCACCTTCAAAATTCATAAACTTGAATTACACTTTTAGGATCAGAAATCTTATTTTATTTTTAGTTTTATTTCAGAAATACTGATAATTTTTAACTGAAAGTTAAGTGCTATGAGTAGCTCGAATGTAAGAAGTTAAAAGTGAAAATAATTTATTGATTTGAATTTAAAGAAAGAATACAGAAAATAAATAGATATTATCAAGTTTTTGATGTCACTCTGATCGTATTTTGGTCAGAAGACGATCTTATAACATGCACTTTTATCGATTTGGAGAAAAGTCCACAGGAAATGATGTTTAACATTGCGAGGCGATAATTTTGGATTAATAGCAAGTTTGGTAATGGATCAATTGCAGGGTATAATGCCACTGTATATGTCACAAAGTTTACATTAAATGACAATTGATAGTTGAACATTGGGGCTACAAATAATAGTCCAACGGGAATAAACATCAGTACCATTGGAATGAGAGTCTGAAAATGTTTTAAAACATCTTATTCAATTCAGAGGTTACAATATACCTGAATAACCAGTGCTCTGAACAATTGACGCTGAAGTGAACGGGTACCTTTTGAAACGAAGACATTCTCTTTTAAAGATAAATGGATATTACAGTAGCATTTTATACCAAAATAAAACATGGAGAACATTGAAGTCGCCTAAAAATACGTTATTTTTTGAAGACAGAAAATGTCGAAGCTCACCACTATGTATAACAAAAATCCAATAGCGGCAAACGTCGCGTATTTGGGATGAGATATTCCATTTTTGTCCACATGGTGGAAAATGACGGCGAGGTAAGAAGTGTACTCAATTTCGAGGTTATATACAGATTTTATTTCTTCTCTGAAAGAAGCAAGGAGTTTTCGAATTGTTTCAAGTATGAAAAAAAATACTGTAAATATGGAAATCTATTAGTAATTAAAAAGTCAACTTTAAAGACAGTGAATCAGTTAATTTGACCCCGCCATATTTTAATTAATTTTTTTAACCGATTATTTCCCGTGGTACTTATTTCGATAGACTATTTCGCAGAGTGTGAGTTCACGCGGAGAGCCTTAACCATAGGAAAAGTTTGCGAGCTCATAACTCGGCTCACAGGAACATTTAGCAGAGTTTTATGACGGATTTTGATTCTCCATCTTCCATTCCATGTACCCTCAAATTTGTAGAAGGTTCTTAAGTGGCAACTTCGCGTAACTCCTTGTTAGACCTTATTAAAACTATTCTTACAGACAAAACCGATCGTTAGTATTCTCTTCAAAAAATAAAAAAAAAATACACGTATCAGCTTTTAGAAAATAGATATAGCTTTGAAAATTTCATTGAGGGGAAAAGTGTCATTTTAGTTTATGAAAATCGGCCAGGTGAGAGAAAAACTGTAATTCTCCGGGACAACTCGGGACTTGTCCGCGGATATAATGCGTTTTGCTCCGGGTACATTGATTTTCCAGAGTTTTGAGAAAATCTTAAATTTTCAATAAAAACTGAAAAATCACGCTATTTTTTCAAACAAATTAACTTTATATTTTTCATGGAATAAGTCTCTAAATCGACCAATGGTCGCATTTATTTGTAGAAGCCTTGATCTTAATGAGCCTAATATTATACCTCATAAAATCATCAGATTCCTCATCTTGTCGATAACATAAAATGCAATTAATCAGCCAAGCCGTTCCATAAATCAGTGGGATGACAAATAACCCCCATACCTTCTTACCGGATAGATATTTGTCCCAGAATTTTCTAAAACAAACATCTATTAGTTTTTCATCAAAAGGCTGAAAGTACCTGTCCACAGTACCGTATCTGTAGATAAAATGGACTCCAAATATTGAAATTGAGAAGCCAAACATTCCACAATATACACATGTGAATATATAACCTAGGTTTCTGTCAAAAATCGAATCTTTGATATCTCTCAGGATCACAAATGCAGCATAATGAGAATGAATAATCTGAAGTCATTCGTGAATTTTCGTGTTTCTGAATTCCTGGTTACCGGGTCAATTATCAAATCTACAGTTGTGTTGATAACTTCAGATATAGAAATATACAACATCAAATATTTATAAATCCCCAACTGTTTTGGTGACTTATTCAGGATCAAATAAATCAATAACGCATTCAGATTTAAAGAAATAGTTGTGCATACCAATTGGAATATTAAAGGCATGACTCAATTGAAAAATATCTTCCTCTTATGATCTCTTTTAAAGCGAAAAAAAACAATAAAATATTGGTTAATGATCCTCTAAAAAATTGTGAAGAAATGTAGTCATCTGTAAATTTTACTTGTTTACATCACATCTCCTTCAAATCCGTGATAAGTTTTATTCAAATACCGAACTATGCTTAATAAAGCCTTTATGACGTTAAAGTAACAAGGATTATGGACTAAGAATCATACATAACAATTTTTGCACAATTGTCAAAAAATGCTAGAGAAATTCTATTCTATGAGTCAATGATGTTTTTCCACCAAATATAATGTAGCCCCAATTTTTCTGCTATATTGTATTAAATAATCGGTAATTATTCGTCTGGAATTTCATAATTTTTTGCGTCACAAGTTCCCATTTTAATTTCAGAGAGGGGGGATGGAGATCGGATTAGTGTCTAATTATATCTAAAACTTACGTGACTTTTCAAAATTCGTATGAACACTTGAACTAGACAAATTGACTTTGAGCGTACTCTAAAAAATTGTAGAACATACTAGAATTAGAGGGGGGGGGGGACCAGGTGAAATTCATTTTGTTAATTGAATTTATTAAAATAGATTTCAATTTCGGATAGGTGAAAAAAGTAAAGATCAAATATGAAAAACTAAAGGTTGTCTTAAAGAGCAAACAAGTGACATGCGTGGATTTAGAGGGCCATAGTCCGAATCCCCAGTTTTGAAAAGGAAAAGGTTAGGCCCAGCATTTTCTAGGCCATTATTTTCAGGCCTTTACAGATTTTTAGAAAATTTCAAGTGCAAGCTATATTTTCATCAAATGTATTGACTCTGTCCTATTCTAAGGAATTTTTCTTGACTTCTTAGAATTGCTACATTATTCGTGATTTCAAAATTACAAGGTTCAATGGAGCAATTATTTGACTTCTGAGTGCTGATTAAACATAAACCGATGATTTCAGAAAATCTGGTCTGATTTTTAAAATGTTGTACTTATTCTTATGTCATTAGTGGATGGTTCTTTGAAAAATGTTTTCAAAGAAGAATTTATGATGCAGGGGTTATTTATTCCAGGTGAAAACCTAAATTTCAATCTTATGTTAAATATATGTAAATTTTTCAGTTCTCAAATGAATACCAATTTGAAAATAGCTAGTTCAATTTCTGAGGTAACATGTTTTTTATAAATAACCAGACAACTGAATTTTTATCACGTACTTTCGAAACAAAAACATGTTTTTTAAATCCAAAGAAAATTTTAGTGCAATATTGAAAACTACGCAATTATGAAACAGAAAACATGAAAATGTAGTGACTGAAAACATCTCAAATTATTTATCCCGAAAAGAAAAACAAAGAAAAAATAAAGGAGGGCTACCGCAGGTTATAAATGTTTCTTAATCGATCTTAAATTCAATTTTATAGAACTAAACTATAGTGAAGAAATTTGCAAAAAAGTAGAAAAGAGCACCCGGAATCGAACTTTGGTCTCGAAAAAGAAAAAGTTTCCACCAAAGGTTGCCACAGCCAAGATCGATTCAGGGTGTCCTTTTTCGCATTCCTACTTTTTTTCACATTTTCAAGTTTAGATATGTAAAATTGAATTTCAGAATTAAACAAAATTTATAACCTGCATCTAGTCCTCCTTTAAAGGGATTCTTTACTGAATTTGGGGTTCTATTCCATTTTCATCTTCTTCACGGTATTTGAAAACCTATAGAATCAAAAAAAATTATCGAAATTTCCTTTTCAAGTACACGAATAAAAGCACATTTATAGGGTACGGCGGCGAATGGCCTAACCGCTCGACCGCGCGCGAGAGAGCATGCGAATGTGAGAGTGTTTGCAATTGTTAGGCCATTTCGCCGTCTTATTTCGGAAATTGGTGTGTTTGAGTACTAGAAAAGGAAATTTCGCAAAAATATGTTTCTTGTATAGGTTTTTAAATATCAAGAAGAAGATGAAAATGGAATAGAAATCCAAAAACAGTAAATAATCCCTTTAATAAAACAAGTTTAAAGTGTTGAATTGGCATTCCATTTATTCTGGCCAGAAACAGACTTGACTGTATGAATATTAATATTTTTAGACAAACATCTGGAAAATAGTGAACATGCAGAATTGGAAATGGCACGACGAAAATTTTGAATTAGAAATAAGCTTGGCAGTGGATCAATGGCAGGATAGATTGAAATTGACCAAGCAGTGAAATTGATATTGAACGACAATTTGTAATTGAACATTGGTGCAGAAGTTACAATTCCAATTGGGATAAACAATAATATAATTGGAATTAGTGTCTGAAACAGGTATTTTAATGAAAAAAACACATGCATTTTTGAATTATAACCTGTGTTACCAACGCTTTAAACAATTGCCGTTGAAGTGTACGCGTGAACTTGGAAACATTGGCATTGCGTTTCAATGAGTTATGAATGTTTAAATAACATTTGATTCCGAAGAAGAACACACAAAATAATGAAGAAAACTTAAAAATAAAATTATGAAATAATGTGTTTTCAACCGCTTACAATGATATATACAAGACAGAGCATTGTTAAAAAAGTTTGAACAATTGGACGATGTATTCCATTCTCATCAAGTTTGTGAAAAACGATAGCAAGGTAGGAGCTATCATCTATTTCGAGATTGTAATACGTTTTGATGTCATAGCTGAAAACAAAAGTACAACTTTCAGACAGTTTTCAATCAAGCTTAAATAATCTGCAAATTGGAGCTAAAATGCGTGCAATTTATCAATGTGTTCCTTATTTGAAATGTCTATAATACAACAATACCTCATAAACGCATCAGTTTCCAAAGTTGGGCGAAATGAAATTTGACATATTACCGTCCACACAATTCCGTAAACAATCGGTAGAAGGAATAAAACTAGCACCTTTTTGCGTTCCAAAAATTTTCCCCAAAATTTTCTGAAATATGAAAACATTTTCAATTACTAGCATTCAGTTTCAACTTGTTTATTGTGCCGTATCGATAAATAAAGTGAACTCCAAATATGGACATTGATGTACCCAACAAACCACAATACAAATTGTTGAGAAAATAACTTTGTTCTCTGTCAAATATCGAGTTGTTGATGTCTCGCAAAACCACGACCGCGGCGTTGTTTGAATGAATTATCTTGAAAAATAGGTTTATTTAAATCTCTTCCGAATTTGTATTGATTAGTTACCGGATCGATAACCAATTCGGCGATCGAATGAATCAACTCGAAAATTGAAATATATATCATCAGATATTTATAAACACCTAATTGTTTTGGGGATTTGTACAATGCTAGATATATTAATAATGAATTTAGAAAAATAGCTGAAGATGTGCATATTATTTGAAAAGAAGTTTCCGATGATAACAACATAGTCCAATGAAGTGATATGAATGGTCTGCCAAAATGAGGTGTCTAGCTCACGAGGTGGAAGTAACAATGATCACTGAGCCTTCCTCAAATTGTAGTCATCTGTGAAATTTCTGTTTTTTTTTACTACAAAACATAAAGTGACTCATAAAAGAAAATTTTTTAGAAAATAAATAAATGGCTAAAAAATGAGAGCCATATAATAAAAATCAGAATGATTTCCAAATTTATAGCACCGTGAGAATTTATAGCCTTGACTCGAAAAGCTCGCTCTTTCTAGATAAATGAAACAAAATTTTGTTATTTGCAAAAACAGCGAACCGGTTAGTATAACTGCAATTTTTTTAAAATTACGTCAGTGGTTAGTATTTTGTTAGTATTTACTTTATTCAAAAACCAGAAAAAAAATAATAAAAATAAAATGATACATAATAAAATGAATGGAACCGGTAAGGAATAAGAATACATGACCGGCAAGAATCATAAAATCGGGATAGTTGAAAAATGAAAAAGTTGAGTTAAAAGTTTATTTAAAAACATTTTAAGCTACGTAGAAGGAGGAGATTTTAGAATAGATTAGGAGGTACTTGAACAAAAGGTTGGTATGATTCTGATTATAAATGAGAATCAACCGTAGACAATAAGAATCCCAATATGTTTTTAGAAATGAGAATCGGAATCTGTCTTTAGAATATGTTTAGAATTCGTAAGAGCCTAAAAAATACTCGCACAAAAAAAGAGAAAAACGTTTTAGCCGATGGAAAACTTGTCATTGATCATTTATTCCTTGAGGAATCGAGAAAAAACAATATAAATTCAAATGTACTTAATATGCCTTATTCATTAAAGGGGGACTTGACGGGGCTAGTAAATTGCACTAGCAGATGTCATGCTCATTCCAAATCTGTTTTTAATATTTTCTAAAACCATCTAGAAGCCGAGAAAACGCGCCTTAAAACAATGGCCTAGAAAAAGTGGCCGCCGGAGAAACTAGTCCGCGTTGCATTATAACTCAAGGCGCGATTAAAATAAAATTTTTAAAGTCTACAACCATTTAAAAAAAGTGAAAATGGCCTGATTCTTTTTTCCAAATTTTAGAAGAAGGAAAAAAATTGGAGACCCATGAGAGTCAGTTCAGTTCATGTTTTCAGCAGTTCATGGCGCAACATTTTCAGTACCAGATATATGTGTCTTGATAAGGAAAGTTGATAAAATTGTTTACACTAACAATAATGTTTTGATTTTCCGCATACCACAACATAAAAAACATGAGAATTTATGAAAATTCACATGATAACTGGCGAAAAACAATGAGAAGTACAAACCTAGAGGGGCTTCAGGAATTAAAAAAAAAACAGAAGGAAACTTGAGAATTCCAAGTATAATATGAAATAATCGGTAAATGTTGTCATTTCAATATTGAGCATTGAACTCTAGCTAGAAAATTTTCATTATTGTAAATTTCAGTCGGGGAACGGGGACAAAAACAAGAATTTTCGGCTTTACAATAACAAGTTAATGATATATTAAAGAACAATACTAAAAGTTGTTTAAAAATATGGTATAGCACTTTTCGTACATTTTGTTTTATTTTCCACAAATCTATAAATTTAGCCATTTTCCCCCTTGGCCATCACTTCATTATAACCATGCTGAAACATGACTGGAAAACCTTCAAACGAACTCTACAGTACACCTTCGGTTTTGTTGCTTGTATTCTGAACACAATTCTCATTTTATTGATTATTTTCAAGTCACCAAAGAAATTGGGAAACTATCGATATTTGATGATTTATATTTCTGTATCGGAAATATTTTACGCAGTCCTCGATATGATTTTGGAACCTGTGAGCTGTTTATCAATTATAATAGTTGAAAATGAAAATATTTCTCTCAGAATATGCACACTCATGGAGTTTCAGCATTTGCTTTTATCTACGGAGAAGATAAATTGAAGGGAACCCTTTATTCGATATTGCTAGGTATTAGAATTATATCAATTCCAGGGCTGTAGTTTTAAGGTTTGACTGAAAACGGATAAAATATCTATATCTCAGCTCAAACCGGAATCTATCAAGCCTCAAATATGGTAGCATGGACTAGTGAAGTTAGCTCCAGTTCCACTGCTAATTGAATCGGCTTGTGTATATTACGAAATACCCTCTTAACCACCCTCCTTGAACCATACCTAAAAGTTGCGGCTTCTAACATTTTTAGGATCTATTCACATCCAAAAGGTATTTCATAATATATACAAGCCGGTTCAATTCACTGTGCAACTGGAGCTAGCATCCATCCCTAGTGAGAAACTACCGATTTTTAGCGATTTATGGCGGATTTTTCGGTTTTTCAATTGCTTTATTTTCTGTTCATTTTATCTATCGATACGGTGCTGTCGAAAAGTGTCGACTTATATTATAATAGCCGAAAAAAAACTTTTTCAGAGATTTTCGCCTGAAATATCTGAAAGGTTTCAAGTTTGTTCTTTGGTTGTTTGTTCCAATTTTCTGTGGATCGTGGTGGGGAGTTTTAACTTACTTATTATTGGGTCCAACACCGCAATTATCGGACTATATAAGGTTATTTCTTCATTCATTTTTTAAAGATATTGTCAACTCAAATTATCTCGATCGTTGCGTTTTGACCGCTGCTCAGCCGCACTGACGCTCCACAGGCACGCACGCGGCTACCGACACTCAAACACAAGGGAACATATTTTTAAATTGGGTTTCTTTGAAAATGGCAACCGGCTCACGCGCTTCACACCAGCTCGTAATCGACGTTTAGGCCGTAAAATGTTGGCTCGCCGCTGCATGCGGCTTTTTAACATCTCGATCGCCAAATGGAGGCTCGTAAACGGCTTGCGTTTTTCCCGCATTTTATGAGGGATCCCGGTTCGTTCCAAAACGCTGAACATCGGACAAAAACGAAAGAAATTTGAAAAAAAAAACACACACAAAAAATTCAAATTTCCGCGCACACACCTGACCACTGTTCAGTGGAGCGCACATGGCACCCTGTCTTTAATGATTTCGTAAATTAATATTATTGTCGATCAATCTTTCGTTGACAATATCCAGTCAAATACAGCTTTTTCAATACAATATCATTTCAATTTACGGTCGATAGTATGTCTTTAATCAGAAAAACTTTTAAAAAATTAAATTTAAATAAACTTTATTAAATATTTTGCAGAAATACTCTTCTACTTGAATATGATACCAAAGTAGAAAACATCATTTACGAGGGACTGTATTTTTGGACAACTGATTCTAAAAATATGACAACTTTCAATAAGAACAGTTTCTTGGCACTTGGTCAGCTGAGTTTCATGGTTGTGAGTCACTTTATTCTTCGTATTAACATCATATAAACTCTTCCAGATTTCGTCAACATTCTGTGTTTTATATTTCGGAATCAAATGCTATTCCAAAATAACTAACGATTTAAAAAAGTGTTCAAATACTTCGAGTGTCACAAAAAAACTTCAGCATCAGTTATTCAATGCTCTTGTCGCACAAACAGTTATCCCACTAGCACTTATGTATCTTCCAGCCGCTTTTCTGTTTCTTTTGCCAATTTTGAACATGGATCTTGGTTTCGCACCACGTTTTTTTGTTATAACTGTTGCGTTTTATCCGGCAATTGATCCGTTGCCAAATATGTTCATCATTAAAAACTATCGTGATGCAATCAAAGGTTTGAGGGTGAAAAAACTTTGCTGGTTAATCCATGTTTTCAGAACAATTTGTGAAAATCTGTCAATTTTTCTGTATCGTAACTGGCACTCGGAAAATGGATAGGAATTCAACACGCCTGGAAAGGGCGTGAAAACCGGTTTGGTATTGGTCAGCTGAAGTACAAGTTTGTAGAAATTTTAAAAAAAAGTACTTTTATCTTTAATGGAGGGAATAATAAATGCACCTTAAATGAAAATAGACTTCATTCTCATTCCAAATCTGTTTTTAAAATTTTCTAAAACCACCTAGAAGCCGAGAAAACACGTCTCAAAACAATGGCCTAGAAAAAGTGTCCACCTGGCCGAACTTTTTCCTATGAGTTTTTTTCGTGTTTCGTTAATAAATACTTAAGCAGAATACTTAAATTATTCCTTTTTTAATGTTTTTCATGTTAATTTATGTTTTTTTTTCACTTTCACTTGGATTTTTGATGCCTGCGGACTAGTTTTCGCCGGTGGCCACTTTTTCTAGGTCATTGTTTTGAGGCGCGTTTTCTCGACTTCTAGGTGGTTTTAGAAATTTTTAAAAACAGATTTGGAATGAGGATGAAGTCTATTTTCATCCCAGATGCATTCATTAGCTCCGTAAAATCCTCCTTTAAATTCATATTATAGATTTCATCAATGTTCGTCAATTATCCCTATTATAGTAATGTATCTTCCAGCATTTTTTTATATTTTTTGTCTGATTGTTTGTGAAGTAGTTATAAAATTTGCAGGTTTTCCCAAAAGCCCAACTAGTAGTAAAATATACTAAAATAAACAAACAATAAAAAGGTTGTTATTAAAATAAGTATATACACTAAAAGTCGGAGTTGTCGTATAGGCCCCTGAGACGGCCCGAAGCCGGCCCGTTGAGGAATTGGCCGCAAGCAGCACAAAGGATTTATTATTTTTAAATAAGGCCAGTCCAGGTTTTGGACCCTTAGCAGACTTGTCACGATTGAAACAAACCGTTTTTGTAAGAGAAAGTCGTGTTCTTGATTCTTGAACCTTGTTCCATTCGACAGGGGCATTACTGCCGGCCTAAACTCGGCCTGAAGGCCCTGAAGACTTGGAGAGGGCTGAGATTAGGGTGGTCTGCTTTTTTTTTCTCCACAAGTTTGCTAAATGTTGTTTTCTTAATATTGTCTCACAAAATCTGCTGCATAAAATCTGCTGCGTGAACTTACAGTCATTTTTAGGTATCCACCAGATCAAACCCTACATTAAGATATGCGGATAACTTTATCCAAAATATTTGAAAAATTTGATGTGTCACCTCTTTTTTTTAATGAAGCACATTTAGTATTTCTAAGAACTACATACGTACATTTATTAATCATGATTGGATATGAAGATTCAAACATAGAACTGAGTTCGAACGATTAATGTGACTGATAAAAATTCATCACCGTCAACCAAAATGTGTTCATTGTCGCCCTTTTTCAAAAACATGTTCCTAATTCTCTCCCATGTGAATTTACGGAGTACTTTGTATTTTTCATGTTGTGTTCATTAAAAGTCTTGAAACGAATTCTTCACAAAATCTAGTGGGAAATTTATTCATTCTATCAGAAAAACCATGTTGAAAGACGGCTGGAGACAGTTTCAAAGTATTATACAATATACATTTGGAGTTTTGGCTTGCATTCTCAACACATTCCTGATTTTATTGATTATTTTCAAGTCGCCAAAAAATTTGGGAAATTATAGATATTTGATGATTTATATTTCTGTTTTTGAAGTGTTTTACGCATGTTTTGATATGTTTTTAGAGCCGGTAAGTTATGTTTATAAATATTTATCCGTTTTTTAATGTTGTCTGTTCAGACGATTCATACACACGGAGTTTCACTTTCAGTTTTTGTCGATGTCGAAGATTTTCAAATAAACTACACAATTCTGTTAATAATGATAGGTAAATAACTTATTTTTATTTTTATTCTATTCTGGAAATTTTCAGCAATTTGGTGTGGTTGTTTCGGCTTCTCTCTGGCAATTTTCGGCGTTCATTTTATCTATAGATATGGAGCAATTGAACCGTGAGTTTTTAAAAATCTTACCAAACTTCAGTTGATTTATTTTAGCGATTTTCGTCGTAAATATTTGGAAGGTTACAAGTTTGTTTTGTGGTTTTTTGCTCCAGTTATCTATGGAATGTGGTGGGGTTTCGCTCACTTCTTTTTATTGAGACCTACACCTGAAATGTCGCAGTATATAAGGTTTTGTGGTTTTTCTTTAAAGGGGAGGGGGCTTCGAAGAGCTCATAAATGGGATTCCGATCAAAAAAATTTTTAAGCCAAAAAAACGATATAAATTAAAAAATCGATGGCCGAAGAAATGCAATCTGGGTTTCTAGGCCATAGCCATATATGGAAAAATACCGCCCCAGAAACCAAAATTGTACAGGGTGTTCAATAAATACTGCGGGACGCTTCAGACGCATATATTTTTAAAACTACGAGACAAAACTCTTTGAAACTCCGAATAAATTTAATACAAATATATTTGTATACAATTTATTGAGAATTTTCCTACTCCAAATGGCCTAGAAACCCAAATTGCATTTCTTCGGCCATTTTCCAGATTTCAATTTTTAAAAAATTTTTATCGGCTTTTCTTCTTTTGCTGACTTGAAAATTGGTTTGCTATTATCAATTGGTAAATAATCACATTCTTATAAATCTGAAACCCGTTTCTGAGCTCTCCGAGACCCCGCCCCTTTATTTTAAAATTTAATTGAGAATATGGACAAAAATTGTCATTTTTCCAGAAGTTGTCTTCTCCTTGAATATGATCTAAAAGTCGAGAATGTCGCATTCTCTGGACCCTATTTCTGGCATACAAGCTCAATTGGATACCCAACTCTCAATTTACGAAGTTTCGTGGGAATTGGTGAAATGAGTTTCATGATTGTACTCCAAATTTCTGTTTAGTTCAAAAAACATTCGTTACAGGTTACATCAATGTATTGTGTTTTCTACTTTGGAATCAATTGTTATTTCAAAATTCGAAAAGCTTTAGAGATGACTAAAGCGTTTTCCAATTACACGAAACGACTTCAGAGTCAATTGTTCAATGCTCTTGTCGCCCAAACAATCATTCCATTAGTACTTATGCATATTCCAGTTAGTATCGTTTTCCTTTGCCCGGTTATGAATATTGAACTTGGTTTTGCGACAAGATTTATTGGTGTGACTATTGCGATTTATCCAGGAATCGATCCGTTGCCCACTATAATTATTATCAAAAGTTATCGAAATGCAGTTAAAAGTGAATTTTTCGCTTTTCTCTATTTTAAAGATATTCATTTTCAGAAATGTTCTACAAATTATTCAAATGTTACCGTTCGGAAGAAGAAAGTGTCGATATAGATCGAGAGATTCCACATAGACTTAAGTTGGAACTTAACGCGTTGTGAATTTAAAGAAATGAATGAATATGAATATTACCAATATTACCAATTAAAGAATTGCTAATTGCTATACCAATTAATATTTCTTTAATAAAAATAGACTTCATTCTCATTCCAAATCTGTTTTTAAAATTTTTTTAAACCACCAAGAAGCCGAGAAAGAGAGATTCAAAACAATGGCCTAGAAAATGTGGCCGAACTTTTTTCTACGAGTCATTTTTATGAATATTTATAGGAAACACTTGAATTAATTTATTTTAACTCATGTTTTTGATATTTTCTAAATTCTTCATGTAATAAGGTCCGCGGACTAGTTTTCAAAGTGGAAACTTTTTCTAGGCCATTGTTTTGATGCTCGTTTTCTCGGCTTCTAGGTGGTTTTAGAAAATTTTAAAAACTGATTTGAAATCAGTACGAAGTCAAGTATATTTTCATCCCATTTTCATTTACAACCGCTGTGAAATCCTTCTTTAATTATCGATTTTTTAAATGAAAATAAAAATTCAAATTCGTTGCTAATTGTGCTGAAGTTCTCCATTAACAACAAGAATGCCAGAAACCAGGTCTGGGGGGCGGCCGACCAAACAGGCCGCGTCAATTCACGTGCTAAAACCGCGGCCGCAATTTTTCAAATTTCAGAAGCGAAATGCGCAAGAGACGAAAACGAAGGCGGCTGCGGCTTTTGCGGCTTTCGGCCCCCAGCCCTGCCAGAAACCACCAACGTTTAGTGAAAATTTTTCTATTTTTAGTGAAATTCTTTTTTAATAGTTGCCAATAGTACCAATTCTGTTTTCAATTAATTTCTACGGGGAAATCATTTCATTCTGTCTTGACATCATGTACAAAGATGGCTGGAGACGATTCCAGAGCCTCGTACAATATATCTTTGGTGTGATGGCTTGTATTCTCAACATATTTCTCATTTTATTGATAATTTTCAAATCGCCCAGGAAACTGGGAAAATATCGATATCTAATGATTTATATTTCTGTTTTTGAAATATGCTACGCAGTTATTGATATGGTTTTGGAACCGGTGAGATATTTTGATTTATGATTTTAATTTTAATTAAATTTTTGTAGACAATTCATAGCCATGGTGTTTCATTTTTCGTTTTTGTACAACGGAGAGAAATTGCGTTAAAAACAACGATTTATTTGACTTTAATTGGTGAGAAAATATATGCTCTCAAAACAGGAGAGTTCTACTTTTTTCAGCGAGTTACTGTGCATGTTTCGGTGTATCGATTGCTATGTTTGGTATTCATTTTATCTATAGATATGGAGTTGTTGAAAAGTATGCCTTTTTTATTTTAACTACAGCGAATACTATATTTTTCCAGTGGTTTCTTTCAAAAATATTTGAAAGGCTACAAATTTATTATTTTGTTTTTCGTACCGGTATTTTATGGAATATGGTGGGGGTGTGTGTCTTATTTTCTTGTGCACCCAACGCCGTCAATGTCGGAATATATAAAGTTTAAAAATTTTATATATATCAGAATTTTCTTATTGTATTTTTCAGAAGATGTCTTTCGCTCGAATATAATTTAAAAATCGAGAACGTTGCCTATTTAGGGACGTGCATTTGGCCGTTGGATTCCAGTGGAATTAAGAAATTCGATAGAAATGGTTTATTGGCAGTTGGTCAAGCGGCTTTTATGACTGTAAGCTTTTTCGATATTTTCTTCTTATCTAGAGCCTCGTAACAGATTACATCGATGTTTTGTGTTTTCTACTTCGGAATCAAATGTTATTATAAAATAAGCCGTGATCTAAAAAAGTCGCAAAATGCTTCAAATTTCACAAAAAAACTTCAAGGACAGTTATTCAATGCTCTTGTTGCTCAAACAGCCATCCCACTTGTATTAATGTATATTCCCGTGTTTCTATTATATATGTGCCCTATTTTAAACATTGAACTCGGGTCGGTGACCCGATTTTCTGGTTTAACTGTCGCTATTTATCCGGGAATTGATCCATTACCAACCATGCTTATTATTAAGAATTATCGAGTGGCAAGCAAAAGTTTTAAGTGGTATTTCAGGATCGTATTGTGATTTATAATTTCAGGCATGTTTCAAAAAGTGTTGAAAGTGGTAGCCTTCAAAAAAGATACGGTGTCAGCGTAAAGACAGAATACAGGAACATTTTTGTCTTGACAATACTCTATAATCTCTTAGAGATCTATGTTAAACAGCTTCAAAACGAACTATTTTGGCACAAACAACTGTTTACATCTTGTGATACAAACTATTTGTTATTCGTGCTTTTCGAATAATTTCCCTGTGGAAAATTTGTTTGAAATAAACATAGTTAATATTTTCAAACGACATAGTTTGCGAAAATGTACTGTAAAGGATTGGCATCTTAAAACAAAAAAATCAACAAAAAACGTCAGTGTCAGTTTTCCCCATCCGATTTCAATTGTAAAGAAAATTCATAATTTTTTCAACAATCCAATGTAATCTACAAGAAATCCCGCGGGCGTCTTTTGGACGTGGCATTTTTTCAATTGTGCGGCACGGTTTCACAAAACGAGTAATATTCAGCTATTCAGAGGCACGAATTACAATTTTGTAATTCGTGCCGTTTATAAAAAAATGTAATTTTTGCGTGTGTGCAATTTGTCGTAACGGTGTACACTCACAAAGCGTTGTTCGTGATGACTATTTCGGTCCGCTTTATACCACCGTGACCAAGCTTGTAGTAACGTTTCAAAGTTCCCAAAAATAACGTTTTGAATTCCAGCGTCTACAATTATAAACGAGGTTGGCGGGAATTCAAATTTTTTTTAAATAAAAAATAAAAAAACATGTTTTGCAACGAACAACCGGATTGAAACAGAAAAAATGTATATAATTCTGTTTAATTCTTGCAGCTGTCTGCGATACAAAAAAATATTTTAATAAACATTTTCAGATTTCGTTCTAAATGTTCTTTTAAATATACATTTCTCAATGTGGTAAGTCATCTGTTCCAATTCTTCTATTTTTTTAATTTTTTTTTTTCGTTTCTAAAATTGATTTAAAATTTTCGATACAGGATTTTTTGATTTATGGAAGCTTCTGAATATTGGTTTTGTACCTATATATTTTTCAAGAATCATATGTGCCCAAGGCATTTTTTTGAGAAAAAATATGAGAAGCTGGTCAAATTCGATTGATTTGCATCCAGTGCGCAATAGACAACATCGTGTTTGGCGGGAATTTAAACGGGGACTTAAAATTAACACCTTTTGTATAAAATTTTTATAAAATGCATTAGATTAGCTAGGAAAATATGATTTTTAGAAATTTAACGTGGATCATTTAGATATTCCAAACTGACAGGCTGCCTTTAAGGAAAAATGGGAAGTTTATGGAAAGCTGAATTTTACAAATTATTTACAACAAAGTTGAAATAAAATATATAAAAAATATTAGTGAATCTACATTTTAGTTTAACCGTAATACGTTATTCAATCGACTTCGATAGTTTCTTTGGAATGATGACTGCATCTTGCAAGTTTCATAATCGTGTCTGAAAATAAATAGTTCAAGATAATTATAGCACGTTATAAACCTTTAACTGCATCTCGATAATTTCGAATAATGAACATAGTAGGTAGTGGATCAATTCCTGGATAAATCGCAATGGTAACTCCAATAAATCGAGTCGCAAAACCTAGTTCAATATTCAACATTGGGCAAAAAAATACTGCGAATGCCGGAATATGCATAAGAACAAGTGGGATGACTGTTTGTGCCACTAGTGCATTAAATAACTGCCCTTGAAGTTTTCTGGTAAAATTCGAGACACTTGAGGACATTATTAGAACTTGGCTTATTTTGCTATAGCATTTGATACCGAAATAGAAAATGCAAAACATTGATGAAATCTGAAATTATTTGTTAGTGTTCAATATTTTGAGAAACAAGGATACAATCATGAATATCATTTGACCGATTCCAATGAAGCTTGGTTCATCGAATTTTTGAGTAACATTGGAATCAATTGGCCAAAAGTACGGGCCTGCGTATGCGATGTTCTCGACTTGTAAATCATAGTTAAGGAGTAGAAAATTTCTGAAAATTGTTCATATCACCATGTCTTTAACCTCTCTTTAACAAAACATACCTAATATAGTTCGACATCTCTGGGGTTGGTTTAAACAACAAGTAGACTATTGAGCCCCACCATGCTCCGTAGATAACTGGAACGAAAAATAGAAAAACAAATTTGTAACCATTAAGGAATTTATGACGAAAGTTTCTGGAATAATCTCATTTTTTCTATTGGTGCATATCGAGAATGTCATACCTTTCTACGGCACCATATCGATAAATAAAATGAACTCCGAATATTGCAAGAGAAAATCCAAAGCATCCACAATAAAATGCTAAAAATTTATAATTATCAAAGACCTATTTTCATTGCGAAAAACCTATCAAAATGTTATAGATTTTTTCATATGTTTTAGCATCTTCTCGAACGATGAATACAAAAAATGACACGCCGTATGTTTGAACAGACTAAACTAAAAATTTCGGAAAAACATGTATCCACTCCTTACAGGCTCTAAAATCATATCAAAAATTGCGTAAAACACCTCAAAAACCGAAATATAAATCATCAAATATCGATAATTTCCCATTTTCTTCGGAGACTTGAAAATGATCAATAGAATCAGGAATGTGTTGAGAATACAGGCCATACATCCGAAGATGTATTGAGAACTTCTCTGAAATTTTCGCCAGATATCGTCGGACATGATTAATGGATGAAATTATTTTCTGATGATAAAGTCTGACCCAAGTATATATAAATAGAATATTATTCAGTTCAGACAATAAACAGAACGTCACATTTAATTTCTCAACGGGTTTGCATCTGATGATTGCTAAAAATACGAATAGAGAGTTTCGATGAGATTATTTAAATGGGATTTGATAGATTTTTTCTACAAAAAGAGTCAGCTTCTCAAAATGGAGCCATGCTGGAATTAATTTCACACGAGTTGTATAGATTATTCATGAAAAATTGACCGACATGAGCGGTTGAAAATAAAATTTTTTTGAATATTCTTTAAACCGTGTCTGGAAATGGGGTCCAATTACCATATCTCAAGATTGATGCACGGGATTTTGATGCTTTTGGTATCAATCGATTGGTTTTTTCGATACAGATATTAAAAACTTTTGAAATTTTGAATTTACCTTAATTTTAAACATTTTGATGTAAATTTAATTTTTTTTTTGAATATTCCTTAAAGACAGCTGTTCAGTTAATTTGACCCTACATGTTCTTAGTTTCAAAAAGTAGAGCGTTCTCTCATTAGTAGAATGCAATTTATGCGAAATCACACCGATAAATACACGTGTCACAGCAGCGGTCCAAAGTTGGAAAAATCGTGCGCGTGTCCGTGCGACGCGGTCGTTGTCCGTGCAACGCGGTCGGAATTGGCGCGAAACACAATTATTAGAATTTGGCTGCATATTAGTAATGTTCTTTGGACCACCTGGGCTCCCATTCGAATTTTGATTTTTTGCCTTGGATTTGGATCGTATTAACTGACAAGCTGCCTTTAAACCATGTCTGGAAACGGGACAGATATCAAAAATATTTTAAATTTTTAAATTTCATCGAGCTAAACAATTTTTATGCACATTTAAAATTTTTGTCAATTACATTATAAAGTGCTGAGCATTAAAATTTGATAAATCATATCTCAAGATTGACCGGCAGGATTTTAATGATTTTGATACCATTCGATAGAGATTTTGTCGCAGATTCTAAAACACTTGAAATTTTGAAATTTCGTCCATCGTTATGCTCAATTAAAATTTTGATAATTGGTGTTGTCATTAAGAATTTTAAAAATAAAAAAAATACTCAATTTTGACCATATCTCAACAGATTGACAGATTCCATTTTGGTGGTTTTGGTATCAATCTATTCGTTTTTTGATGTAGATGTTATAAAAACTTGAAATTTTGAAATTATCTCAATTTAAAAAATATTGAGGCAAATTTAAAGTAAACCCCTCGAAAACTTGAGGAAGGCTCGAGGTATGTCTTTTTTTTGTGAAATTAATCCCTAAACCTATGTATATTGTGAAATTAATCTCCTATATTGTGAAAATAACCCTAAACCACGATTATTTTGAAATTTCCGAAATGGTAAACATTCGAAATTCTCATTAAAGGATGCTCATAACACCATAAAATATTCTAAAAATATACTTTAAAAATGTGCCAAATAACATTTAACATTTCCAAAGGGAGTTCCATAATTTATTTCCATCATAACAGCATGTTGAAAGAAGGCTGGAGAAACTTTCAGAGCACTTCCCAACACATACTCGGCTCGGCGGCATGTATTCTCAACTTATTCCTGATTCTATTGATCATTTTCAAGTCTCCGAAGAAAATGGGAAATTATAGATATTTGATGATTTATATTTCTGCTTTTGAGGTGTTTTATTCAATTATTGATATGGTTTTAGAGCCGGTATTTCTTTGTTTTTGAAGATTTTTGTTTTGTTAAGCTTCGTTTTCTCAGTCACTTCATACCCATGGTTCTTCTTTCATCATTTTTATCGATGAAAATTTCTTGACTTCAAATAAACTTATTAAATCGATTTTATTGGGTAATTCACTTTTTTTGTAAATATTTTTTTTTACTTTCAGCAATTCATTGCGGCTGTTATGGCATGTCAATTGCTATTTTTGGAGTTCATTTCATTTACCGATGTGAAGCTGTTGAGGGGTTTGGCATATTTATGATCATATACATAAAATATTGATTTCTAGATTGCATAAAAAATATATGAAGGGTTCCAGGTTTGTTGTATGGTTTTTTATCCCACTGTTTTATGGAACCTGGTGGGGGTTGATAACATTCTTGGCTTCACCGACTCCTCGATTAACGGATTATATAAGGCATTCCTATTTTTGAAATCAATCAATTCCTATCATTTCTTCAGGAAAAGTCTACTAGTCCACTATGATCTAAAAAGCGAAAGTGTTACCTATGTTGGTTTGTATTTCTGGCCTATAGATTCCAGAGGAAGAACAACTTTCGATGAATATAGTTTCCTAACAATTACCCAAATGTGGTTCATGATTGTAAAAAACAACTTATCTAAACTTCCAGAATTTTTTTTTCATACCAGGCATCATCAATGTTCTGCGTTTTCTATTTCGGTGTAAAATGTTACAGCAAAATCGGCAATGTTCTAGAAATGTCGTCTAGCATTTCAAGGAGCACGAAACAGCTCCAAAGCCAATTATTTACTGCATTGGTGGCACAAACAACCATTCCTGTAGTTCTGATGTATATTCCAGCGTCACTTGTGTTTATGTGCCCTCTTATGAACACTGAGTTGGATTTCGCAACCAGATTTATCGGGGTAACAGTCGCCATGTATCCAGCAATTGATCCCCTACCTACTATGTTTATTGTCACAAGTTATCGTGCTGCGATCAAAGGTTTTAAAGGAGAACTTCATAGAGCTTTCAAATGTTACGGGGGTGAAAATAGAGAAAATTCCCATTCCAAATCTGTTTTCAAAATTTTCTAAAACCACGTAGAAACCGAGAAAATGGGTTCCAAAACAATGGCCTAGAAAATGTTTCCATTTGGCCTAACTATCTCCTATCAGCTTTTTGCAGGTTATAATTTATGAAGATTTATGGAAAACGCTTAAATTACTTTATTTTAATTTATGCTATTGCTTTTTTCTGGATTCTTCACGTAATAATGCCCGCGGACTAGTTTTCGCTAGTGGAAACTAGGCCATTGTTTTGAAAATCTTTTTTCTCGGCTTCTCCGGAGTTTTAAAAAATTCTAAAAACAGTAAAGATCAAATTTTATCACATATCCATTCACTGACTCTGTATTGTCCTCCTTTAAGAAAAAATTAAAGATTAACATTTCTTTGGTATTTCAGAGAGGTTATGCAAAATTTTCAAATGTTCTTGCTTGGAAGCAGTAGGCCGAAAAGTTGATAGAAGTTTAACCTGAAGTTGTGCTTAATTTAAAGATGTCCGGAATGAATTACTTCAACAAAATCCCAATGTTCATTGTCAAAGGTTTTCAAAAATTAGAGTCTAGTGTTCAAAAAAGCAAAAACTCTCCTCCTTTTGAAAACACGTGTAGTGTACGATAACGGTACACTGTGGCGACAACTGAATAAACGTGATAATCGAGAAATAAATGAAGACCCTCTTGTATCAATGCTGCCTCATGTCAAGCCTTTTTTGTATATTGTCTGGTTTATTGATAAGTACAAAGACAATATTCTGTTCTGTTTTTTTCATATTTGTGTAATTGTCGCGTTGTACATTTTATCATTGATGTGGAAATCTTTGCCTAGTTCATATTTTGTTAATATTTTGCTGTACTTAGATTGTTATGTATTTTAGTTGTTTTTAAATCATCATTGACTCAAATTTGTCAAAAATAATTGTTGTCATATTTAAAAAAAAAGAAATATTCCGAGAAATAAAAATAAAATTATTTGATGCTGAAATATGCTTGTTTTAACGAATAAAAAAAATGAAAAAAATAGAGAAAAGCACTCTTATGGTATTTAAAAAATTTCTGAAAATTTAACAAAATTTGTTTTGTCAAAATTTTTAAAAATTCTCCTGTAGTCCACCTTTAATATATCTTAAGAAATTGTTTTAAAATTGTATCGATTGAAAATAATCGATTAAAGACAGTGTGTCAGTTAATTTTACCCTACATGATCTCAATTTCAAAATGTTGATCTTTTTCTCATTAGTTCAATGCAATTTATTCGAAATAATATCGATAAATGTGTATCGGTCCAAAGTTGCAAAAATATTAAATTTGAATGCGCGCCGGATCGTGCAACGCGGTCGAAATTGGCGCGAAACACAATTATTTGAATGTGGCTGCAATGTTTTTTTGTTTTTTCGACCACCTAGACTCCTGTTCGATTTTTTTTAAATTTCGCCTTTAATTAGGATCGTGTTAACTGACACGCTGCCTTTAACGAAAAATTTTTGAAGACCTGCCAATTTTGATTTCAATTGTTTAAGCTTTGGTTTCGTAACATTTTCCAATAATCATAGAATTTCTTGTCAATTATCCCGTTGGTTACTCCCGCTTCTCATAATTCGATTTTCAGCTTCAATGTTATCTGGCGGTATCATTGATTTTAGTCGAGAAGGTCAACTGCTCTCAGCCGACCAACGACAATTCTACGAAAAGAATGGCTACGTTCTCATTCGAAACTGTGTTCCACAATATGAGCTGGAAAGATTCCGCAAGAGATTCCAGGTAGTTTTCCACTTTGAGCTCTATCTGAAAAAATGATTGTTTGCCAATTTTAGGATATTTGTGAAAGAAAAGTGAAAGCCCCTGAAAACATGACAGTTATGAAGGATATTTCAATCGCAAAGTCCGAGTTTAAAGATGGTGAAAAAGCAATCACGAAAATTCAAGATTTTGCGGATGATCCGGTTCTTTTCGAATATTGTAAATATCCTGGAGTCGTCGATATTGTTAAGGATTTGATCGGAAATCCGAAATCTAACCTAATGGCGATGCATACAATGCTTATTAATAAACCACCTGATAATGGTTTGTGATCTTTTCAAATTTTTAAAAAAATTTGAAAAAAAACCCCCAATAGCTGAAAAAGTGTCAATTATTTTAGGAAAGCTCACATCAAGACATCCAATGCATCAAGATCTTCAATATTTCCCGTTTCGTCCGTCTGACTTCATTTGTTGCGCTTGGACCGCCATGGAGAAGATCAACCGGGCGAATGGTTGTTTGGTTGTTGTTCCAGGATCCCATAAGGGTGTTTTATTGAAGCATGAGTATCCGAAATGGGAGGTATGGTTAAAAAATTAAAATATGATTTCCCAGTTATGCTACCTTTTTCAGGGTGGTGTCAACAAAGCCTACCATGGAATCCAAAACTACGATCCTTCCATGCCCCGTGTCCACGTTGAAATGGAAGCCGGTGACACTGTATTCTTCCACCCTATCCTAATCCATGGATCAGGTGCAAATCGTACCACTGGCTTTCGCAAAGCAATTTCGTGTCATTATGCTAATGATGACATTTGTCGATATGTGAATGTTGAAGGAACCAACCAGGAAGAACTAGCCGAGGAAATCATTCAAATCGCTAAGAAACGTCTGGCAAAACATGGAGTTGATCCTGCCACTGTTACGATGGATTTTGCTGATGTTTGGAGAGTTAGAGCCAGAGAAGTCAATGGAGTAAGATCCAACTTGTAAATAGAAATCTTAATGTGATATTTAATTGTACATTTTATAAATGTATGAAATATTTTATTTGTACATATTATAAAAATAAAGTTCAACATTATAACGGCACAGTTTTAATGTATTTTGGCTCATGAGGTATTGGTGTACTTCTGGAATCAAAATCTGGATTTTGTATTATATTTCTAAGTATCTGTAAAACATCTTACAACAACTCTTCAACTCTCGCATCTCTTCGATGATTCCTCCGAAACGCTAGAAATATTGAAATTGCGATGGATATTAAGCTCATCAGGAATAAAGTGATGCCCGGGAGGTACATTGACGATTCGATGCATATTGCTGGAAAATATTGAGTATTTGAAGGAGGGCTTTACGGAGCTAATGAATGCGTCTGGGATGAAAATATAATTCATTCTCATTCCAAATCTGTTTTTAGAAATTTCTAAAACCACCTAGAAGCCGAGAAAATTCGCCTCAAAACAATGGCCTAGAAAAAGTGCCCACCGTCGAAAACTAGTCCGCAGGCATGAAAAATCCAAAAAAAAATTTTAATACATTAATTTAAATTTTAAAAAAACATAAAAAAGGACTAGTATAAGCTTTCTGCATAACAATTATTAATGAAGCACGAAAAAAGCTCAAAGGAAAAAGTTAGGCCAGGTGGCCATTTTTCTAGGCCATTGTTTTGAAGCTCATTTTCTCGGCTTCTAGGTGGTTTTAGAAATTTCTAAAAACAGATTTGGAATAAGAATGAAGTCTATTTTCATTTAAGCTACATTTAATATCTCCGTAAATCCATTTTCATGAATGTTTGGAGGTCAAAAGATGCAACTAAAGTTTTCTACTTCAATTTTTCAAGAAATGGCTCCAAAATTCAGTTATAATTCTAGATTTGAAAAATTAATTTGTCGAGATTTTCGAAGACTCGAAAAAGTCATTAAGCTTTAGAAGTTTAACTGTAATTTAACTATTTTTTTTTAATAATTCTAAATCTTTTTGAAATCTCGAAATCTAATGATTATTAATTGTCAAAAATCCGATGAACTTGTTCAGAACATCCAAACTAAAAAAAAACTCACGAGCAAACAGTTTATTGGTCCCACTATCAGGCTTATCACTTTTCACTAGAAGCCGCCGATCAACACGAATTGAATTCTCATCAGATGCTGATCGTGGCTGTCGATCTTTTGAAGGAGGGCAATCCATCTGAAATGTCTTCTACTAATTTTTATAGGCATCCCCACTGAATCTACCTACCGCTGGACATTTCTCTTTTTCACACATACTAATAATACAAACAACATCAATTTGTTCAGAGCCATCTATTCGAAACGCTGAAAGTGAGGATTGCCATCCAAATTCTGTCAATTTCATCGGCGACATAATCGATGGAAGTAATGCACAACCATCAGCTATCAAATTAACCGATGCTGGTGGTCCACTACCGCCGACACGATGCGCGGTACAATCCACAATTCGGAGCGATTCGGCGGAGATATTCGATTTGACGGTTGCAACGAGTGATTCGCCAACAAATACACTTTCAACAGTTTTTCCGCCTCTTGTAATCTCAAGTGACACTTTCTCCTCAAGTTGGCTTTTTTTCGTGATCATCACCGGTGTTGGACCCCTGAAAATAATTTATATTTCGATTGATGCAAAAACTTACCAACCCAACAACAATTCCTTTATTGATCCGAGTCTCATCATTTTGATTATACTGACAAGAAACCTGATAAAGCAAGTCATCTTTTGTAGTAACATCGTGCGGTAATATTCGATCATTTGACATTATTATAATAGTTGACATTTCATTGTTCTGGAGTTGAATGAGGATGAAAAACGGATTTAAAACATAATAAAACTCACAATTTCCACAGCATTACACCAAGAATTATGTTTAGGTCTCGGGATGAAAATTGAAAATATTGATGCGTTTTTAATGAACACTCGACATTGATCGAACCTTTCGGATGCGTAGACAGCGCCAGTGTACTTCTTGCCCTAGAAAGTAACTTGTACAGGTAGGGTACAGTTTCAGAGTTGTCATTTTTCTTAATAAATAGTGGTTTGCTCCTAGGTCTCATTGATTATCGATTTAAACGTGGTTGATGTTCAACAGAATTTATAAATAGTTGCAATTGTCATTGCCATTGTCAATTGTCAATTGTCATTTTAAAATGGTGCTCTAATGGTTTAATATTCATTGTTTTTCTCTATATAAAAGTGTATTAGGTAGGTTTACTTCGACTGACACCCTGTCTTTAAGAACCTTGATTATAATTCAACTTACAGATGTACTCGCGAAAAGATCAAATGTTATATTAATCCCCTGTGGAAGACAGTCTGCAACGACTTCCAAATAATTCGGATCGATATGAGCTATTCCAGCTGAAATAGGAAGCTGCACCGGTGTACTGTCCTCAAGACCAACAAGTTCCGGATCGATTGGAAGAAGTTCAGTACTTTTGAAAAGATCTGACTTCTTCTTTGTTTCAGCGTTGGGAAGGGCGTGAGCACGAACTCCAGGGTGTTCTACAAATACACTTTTCATTGGTGACCGGTTTTTATTCAACAAACTGTTTGACGGCGAAGGAGGTAAAAGTGTTGATTCCATGAAATTGTCATTAATATCAAATATATTGTTGGAAAAGTCTTCAGCTGATGTGTCATTGTCTTTATACTTCATTGTCACTGCCGTCGTTGTCTGCACCCTGGTAGTAGTTGAAAATTCCAACGACGAATAAATGTCAAAACTGTCTGAAAGTCGTGTCACATTTTTCAAATCAATTCTCCCAATGATTTTTGAGGTCGTGCACTGATTCAGGATTGATGAGAATGATATAAGTGCACAATTGGGGGTCTTGAGGCAAAGTTTCCTAAAAATCAATATTTAATGATAAGGGGCGGGATGCAGGTTTATCACCAGCAATCTTGAACATTTTCGACATCGGAATAATTGGCAGCTTTGAACTTTTCTAATAGTTCACGACTTCTTTCAACTAATTTGTAATTGAAGTCTTGATTAGGTTGTGTTATTGTCGTCGTCGTCGTTTTAGCTGTTGAAGTTCGAGGTGGAAGAGCAACGGTTTGTGGGCAGGTGAGTTCATAGAAATCGAAATTTTCATCACTGACTGAAAAAATGATATACTAATATTATTTTTCTAAATAATTCCTTACTAACCAATATTTCCTGAATCAGTTTTCGATGTTGAAAGAAGTCCACAAATCCTTGTCAATACATTATAGTTTACCGATTTACAATTGTCAACATCGATGCATTTTTGGAGGCATTTTTCAGTAGATTGATCTGAGATCAGAAGTTTCTAGATTTGATTTTAAAAATGTCAGATTTTACGTGGAATTTCGACGATTGTTTTTGGTTTCATCAGTCTGGAAGTGATCATCTTTTCAAAGGTATATGGTCGATTGCAGGTGTTTTCCTCAGTATTGGGAACGCAGAAAGGTTCATAAATGTCGAGGGATGAAGATGGAACAGCAACGTCGGATGTCTCGTCTGAGATGAAGCATTCGTTTGAAGTTGAGTCGAACTGAAACAGGCTTTTTTTTCTACAAACTACAAAGCATGGGTCTGCTTAGCTATAGAGCATGGGCCTGCTTAGACTACAAACTACAAAACATGGACCTGCTTAGCTATAGAGTATGGGCCAGCTTAGACTACAAACTACAAAATATGGGCCTGCTTAGCTGCATAGCATGGGCCTGCTTAGACTACAAACTACAAAACATGGGCCTGCTTAGCTGTATAGCATGGGCCTGCTTAGACTACAAACTACAAAACATGGGCCTGCTTAGCTTATATTTGTCTTTAATTAGAATCATGTTAACTGACACGGCCTCTTTAAGTTCAGTTTAAGATCATCAGCTTTTCCAATAACTGATTTCTAAAAAAGTGCTCACCTGAATACTTCGACAGAAAAATTGAGCAGCATTAATACATGCCTGCATACAAGATCGTATACTTTTCACTCCCAATGATATTCCGAACGATGGGACATCTGCTTTCCGGGTCACAAAGAACTCAATCCTTCCATTTGGGCATCTGGTTGTTGCTGGAATTTGAAGATGTTTAAAGATAGTATGCCAGTAAGATGCGGGCGAATTTTAAAAAAAGCAAGACATGTCTTTGAAACTTACGATGTAAGCAGTTATTTTCAAAATAGTCCATTTTTGGATCCCTAATTATTACCGAATCTCGACGAGTTGTGTTATAAAATGAGCAACGTCTGAAAATGAATAAAATTTCTCAACAAATTCATAATTTCAACTTCACTTCGCATCATGATGAAAACCAAAACTTTGACATTGAATTTTGACACACTCTTCCATACACTCCCTTTCACTTGTCACATTTATGATCTTCTTCGGAATTTCCTCAATTCTGTAGCCTTTTTTGACATCAAACATATACGCAGCTTCCTCACATCGCTTCGCCACCCGTAGACATACTTTCTCATAATAATAGGTTGGCGAGTTTTCGATTTTCAGTGATTTTGTTGCATTCCTCTGAAAATAATGTAGTGAATATTAATTAGAAAAATGTAGCTCTTACGCTGGCACCAGTAGATGGGAAAAATTCGCAAACTGGGTTACGTCCAGCTCTAAAGTTGAAACCTTCACAAGGAAAGGATTCTTCAGAGGCTGGATCGAAATTTGATCGACAGTGTGCAGAACATGTGACCATGTCGACTTTGGCGACAAATGCTGGGCCATCGAGATGACGGGTTCCCAAATGACGAAGAAAAGTTGATGAGAAACCGTCGAAACATTCACCGTAGGGCGAGAGGTCGTTGTTTTCAGATGAGGTAGGTGAGGAAGATGCTGCTAGAAAAATTCGAAACTACAATGTTGTTATTGTAAACTCAAATATCCTTGATCATTGCGCTCTGATGGCTGCTCAACCTCACAGGCACGCGACGTGGTGGTCGACACTCACCACACTGGAAAATTCTTGAGAAAATTAATTTTCAAACTTTTTTCCAGTGTGATGAGTGTCGGCCCCCGCGTCGCGTGCGTGCGGAGCGCCTGTGAGGTTGAGCCTGTGAGGTTAATGACCTCAAAACACTGTGATCAAGAATATTTGAGTTGACAACACCCTAAATATAGAAGCTAAAAAATAATGAAATACAAAACAGGCCGAACTCTTATGTGATTTATTTTGAAAAATAAAAAAAAGTTAAAATACTGGAAAAAGTAACTAAAAACTTCCCTCCTGTCACTTACAGTACTCTGATAATCGTGTCGAAACATTTTTATTAATCTAAGTACGTACATGTCCCTTTAAAGGATGGCTTTACGGAGCTAATAAATGTACCTTAAATGAAAATAGACTTCATTCTCATTCCAAATCTGTTTTTAAAATTTTCTATAACCACCTAGAAGCCGAGAAAATAGGCTTCAAAACAATGGCCTAGAAAAAGGGGTCACCGGCGAAAACTAGGTCAGAGTCATGAAAATCCAAAAAAATGGAAAAAAAAAGTTAAAATGAAAAAAAAAACATAAAAAAGAACTAATATAAGCATTCTGCATAAGTATTTATCAACGAAACACAAAAAAAAGCGTTCGGCCAGGTGGCCCCTTTTTTCTAGGCCATTGTTTTGAAGCTCATTTTCTCGGCTTCTAGGTGGTTTTAGAAAATTTTAAAAACGGATTTGGAATGAGGATGAAGTCTGTTTTCATTTAAGGTACATTTATTATCTCCGTAAAGCCCTCCGTTAAAGGTGCATTGACTTTGTCAGCCAGGTCTCACCACGATTGTTGAGTATGGTAGTTAAGAACACTCACCCAGCTGAGGTTTTTTGCCTTTTTTTCCAGTATTTTATCTTTTTCAAACTCAATACAATATTTTTTTGACGTTTTCAGAAAAAAAAAACTCAAAATGGAAAAAAAAACCCGAATCTGAATTCAGAAAAAAAGCAATATCTTACCTGTATTCGAAACAAAAAACAGTGAGAATAAAAGTAGAAAATATTTAATAATCCGTTTCATTTGAATCGATGTTCCAATAATAAGAAATTTCGCCCCAATGTATTGATATATCGTCAATTTCGCTGATCGATCCTAAACAAAAACAATCTGAGAAAGTCCGCTCAAGTGACTCTTTTCGAAAGCCTCTTTTGGTTTCCACCGTATGTATTGTAATATATGAAATTGTACTTGAGGTAAAAGGGGATGTGACTGACTGAAAAGGAAGAAGGAAAAAAAAAAGGAAGAAGATGAATCTGGACGACAAAAACGTTTCGTCTTTTCATCTCTCTCTCTTTATTTGTTTCGATTATAAATGTAACATCATCTCCACGCTTCTTCTAGGCAGGCCCATCAAGACCGTTTAGTCCATCCATTATGAAGTGACCAATTGGCATTGATGGACGCCGAATTGTACGAATTTAAGATTTATTGTGGAAAATGACACGAAACAAACAATGAGCTTATTAATGAAACTAAAAAAATCTGCAAAAAATTCGGAAAAGTAGTTTATTTATACTTTTTTAAAACATACAGCTTTTCCAAAGGTTACCTTAGAACCGGTTTTCGAACTTTCAATGTTTTTTATTGGATTAATATAAATACATAAAACGTTGAAATTAAGCATTTAAATGCGGAAGAGAAAGGTTTATTTGTATAATTAACAGACAACGGTAATTAGGGAATATGAAACGAAACGGTGGAGATCAGTAAAGTCAAACCGCAGAATTGGGTGGTTTTTTTACTATGATTTGAGGATCGGGAGCTTCCGCAAATATTTGTATACCTTTTAGAGATTTAAAGGAGGGCTACACAGAATAATTAGCTACACACACATTTGAATTTTTATTTTCATTTGAAAAATCAATAACTAAAGGTGGACTTCACAGAGCTTTCAAATGTAATTGGGATGAAAATGGAGAATAAAGCCATTTAAAATCAGTTTTCAAAATTTTCCAAAACCTCGTAGAAGCCGAGAAAATGAGCTTCAAAACAATGGCCTAGAAAAGTTGCCACCTGGCCGAACTTTTTCAAGGGAGATTTTTGCGAGTTATTTTAATTAATATTTATAGAAAATACTTAAATTAGTGCATTTTAACTCTTTTGAAGCACGGTTTCTCGGCTTCGAGGTTTTTTTAGAAAACTTTAAAGACAGATTTGGAATGAGTACGAAGTCAAGTATATAAATCAGTTTTTAAAATTTTCTAAAACCCCCTAGAAGCTTAGAAAACGAGCGTCAAAACAGTGGCCTAGAAAACGTTTCCACTTTTGAAAACAAGTCCGCGGCCGTATTACATGAAAAATTCAGAAAATATCCAAACATGAGTTAAAATGAACTAATTCAAGTATTTTCTGTAAATATTCATAAAAATAACTCATAGAAAAAAGTTCGGCCACATTTTCTTGGTCATTGTTTTGAAGCTCTCTTTCTCGGCTTCTAGGTGGTTTTAGAACATTTTAAAAATATATTTGGAATGAGAATGACGTCTATTTTTATCCCAGTAATATTTATAAGATCTGCTAAATCATCCTTTAAGTTGGGTCGTAATGAAGAAGAGCGCAAAATTTGATTCAGTTCCGATTTGGTAACCATCTCCTTCGTCAGACTCTGAAGCGATTGTAGATTTTTTAAAAATTTGTTTTGAACTCCGGAAATTAAAAACTTTTGGAGCCCTCTGATAGTTTGAAATCTTTAAATTAAATCTAAAACAAATTTTCAAAAAAAAATCTAAAACAAATAGTTTCCAACCAGCATAACAAGATCACTCTTCAACATCAATATTAATTTTCAACCCTTTTGCCAAACTTCTAAGCAACGATTCCAACCGAACTTGCTTCTCATACATCACATCAACATTCTCCTGCAAATTCTGCAGCCGATTCCTCTGCAATTGAAGATTGGTTCTCAACTCCGAAGTCAGTTCCGACTCATATTCATGAGCTGTATCAATTTCCAACTCGTTATTCATATTCAACCCAAATCGTTTTCTAAATTGCGTCCAACATGCCGCCCAACCGCCACGATTCAATTTTCCAAATGGGTAGGATCCATAACGACTTATTGCATAATTTCGAGATCGTCGGATGAGGTAACCACTGGCTTCGATTTGGAGAACAAGATCGACTTGCATTCCAAGACGTTTAAGTTCGGCTTTTTCTTGGACTCCCTTGATGTCATCGACGGCCAAACCAACCTATAAATATACCAGTTTTTAGAATTGAAAACTTTAAAAAAATGTACCAGCAAATTCATCAACAAAATCGTCATGATAATACAGAAAAAGAAGAACAAAACATATGCCACAGCCGAGTGAGCACTTCCAAACATCTTTTCCTCATGATTGTTACTATCTCCGTGAAAAATTCCAGTGAACTCAAACTCTCCAATCATCATAACTGTCGTTTTAAGCGGCGATAAAAATATAGTTGAAAATTCTGGCTAAAAATTATATATGCCATATTAATATTAATCACAAAAATACCCACCCGATTTTGTAGAATCACATAGAACGACGTTGAGAACGCGACGATGAAGAGCACGAAAACCGGAAAGAAGCGGAAGAAAGTCTTGAAAATGTCGACAAACATGACGACGTAGATTCCGAATCTTGGCATTTTTCGAATCATGAATAGGAGATTGATCCAGCCGATGAAAATGCAAAGAGCGGCTAGAAGCCATTGCCAGTTCTGAAATAAGAAATTATCGATTGATTTATCTATAAAATTTTACATCTTAATTTTTTAAACGCATTAACGCTCAATTTCAAGCGCGGCGCCTCGAACTAGAGATGAAATAAGAAGTAATGTACATTAAAGATAGTGTGTCAGTAAATTTGACCCTATATGATTTTAATTTCAAAAATTAGAGCTTTCTCTCATTAGTACAGTGCAATTTATACGAAAAAATATTGATAAATACACGCCTCATAGCAGCGGCCAAAAGTTGGAAAAATCAAAATTTGAATGCGTGCGTGTCCGTGCGTAGCGGTCGGTGTCCGTGCAACGCGATCGGGATTGGCGCGAAGAATGTGGCTACACATTGGCATTGTTTTCTCGACCTTCTGGACCTCCATTTGAATTTTTATTGTTTTCCTTGAATTTGGAACATGTTAACTGAAAAGCTATCTTTAAGCGAAATTTCGAGCGTGTCCGCGTAATTCACGCTTAATTATTTTAAAATGGGGATCTGAGTATTACTAGATGATAAACTCAGTTTCCAATATGTTAAATAGTTCGAAGGTTTGGCGCTGACAGTTCGTCCGGACATGATGTTGCGAGCTTTTAAGCGTATTCGTATAATTCACGATTTTGTTAACTCTTTGACTTTAGATTTACTCATTTTGATCCTTTGCGAGATTAATAACTTCATCAGTTTAATGAATTCATCTTCAAAATTCAAATCTAACCTGCCGAACACCCGAACTCGCCGAACAATCCGAAAAATCAAAAACTGTCAGAATCGCAGTCGAATAGATGAAGCATTCCACCCAATTTTCCCAATTGTACAAGTAATGTAGCTTTCTTTGATACAGTTGGAAGATCTGTAATTCTTGAGCTCATTAAAACCAAATATTTTCAACTGTTTAATATTCAAATTTCAAAAAGGTTCGATTAAATTTAAAAAGGTTAAAAACGTTGTTTTTAAAAAGGTTCGATTTCTATAGATCAATCAATAAGTGGTTTTACCTCTTTCAACAGCTGGCAGCCTGCAAAAGCAAGTACGATATATTTCCAAATTGCGTTGGGTTTCGAAAGGTGCTAAAAATCAATATTCAAGAAATAAGACAAAAATCCGAAAATCTTACCACTTCCGGACATGTCATCTCATCAAAAACAGTGCTGTTATAATAAATATCATCCTCCATTAGAACATTGTATGGTGCTTTAGTATCCTTCACAAAATGGGTCAAGCTTATAATAAATACGCAATATATTGTTAATGCTGAAATTATTTTATAAAATCGGGAGATTTGCTTTCAAAATCTCACCGAAATAATAAACCCATCTTCCAAGATTGTTCCATTTATGTTTCAATAAAGCAAGACTTAGAGGATGTGAAAGAAGTGACAATTTCTCAGCATTTGCCATCAATTTCAGTGGATGATTTTTATAAATTATATCATAATTATCAGCATATTCTCGTGCGTTTTTCTGGAGTTTGAACTCTTCATCATATGGGGATTCAGACCCGATAAATTCTTGAACAAATTTCTTCGTTTTTGGAACTCATTATTTGAAACAATACCTGTTTGATCCTCATTCAAAATCATATAAGTATCATCAATAAACTCAAAATCATAAGCGATACATAACGTCTCATCATCCTCTTCCTTACTCCTCTCCACACACTTATCCATAACCAATGCTGCAAGTTCTGGAAATTTAGCCAAAAGCTTTCGAAACGGTGTATCCCTTTGTCGTTTCTTGACCCGATTTCCATCTTTATCCTTATTCCCAACCGGCAACGTGTCATTCGGAATCATCAATGATTTCCATTCATTGGTTTCTAAAAGCGCGCGAGCCACTTCTCTGGAATTTTTAATTTGGGGAAGGATTTTGGAATATTGAATTATGTATATTATGTACATACTTTTTATTGAATTCACATGCGACATCAAGCGCTGTTCTTCCTTGGTCATCTCGACGGTCGAGAGTGACACCGGATTGGATGAGGAATCTGGCGATTGTTTCGTAGCCTTTTTCAGATGCCACGTGGAGATTGGTTCTGGAAAGAAAGTAAAATTGTTAGGGAAACGGAGCTATGTAAAAAAAGTTTAGAAATATCAGAAAATGAGAGATTCTAAAAACAATAATGTTTTCTAAATATTGTTCGCTATTCACATTTAAACGAGGGCTTTACGGAGCTAATGAATGCATCTGGGATGAAAAAAAAAAAATAGAAGCTCATTTTCTCGGCTTCTAGATGGTTTCAGAAAATTTTAAAAACATATTTGGAATGAGAATGAAGTATATTTCCATTAAGGTACATTTATTATCTCCGTAAAGCCCTCCTTTAAGCTCTAAACTATCGAAATGGTTTCAAATTTTTAAAAATGCCGAAAAATCCAATATTACATTTTTAAATTGCGGTACCAAATTCAACGACACACAAAAATGTTTCAGTTTTTTGAGCCGCATCATTTTTTTGTTCAAAACTCAATGTTTCTTGTACATTATAAGCCTCTTAAAATAAAATCGAAACCATTCAAAAAATTGGAATCGGTTCAGCACATGTCCATCTCCTCAACATTGCAACATGACCCCACTTAGAATATTCTTGAAGTGCTCTTCTCTTGGAACAGCTCCTGCCAGTAGTTAAACGGTCGCTAACCAGAAATGTCGTTGGAAGTTAAAGACAGAGCGATATTGTTTTATTTTCTCATATGGGGATTTAAAGGAACTGTTTACAGGTTTTCGACTTCTATTCCAGTTTTATCTTCTTCGCGACATTTGAAAACCTATGGCAGCAACAAAGATATTTTGAACAAAAACGAAATCTCGATTTTTTTGAGTTCACTGGTTTTCAAGTATCGTTGAAAATCTAAAAGAAACCTTGGTAATTAATCCCTATTCTTATTTTCATAATTCCTTTCAGATAGGGCTTCCTTTAGAATCCTTATTTTTCTAAATCTTTTAATCAACCTCGCGTCACTCGGATTCTCAATCGTCGCTCCTTTCTGAACCAATTGCTGAGCGGTCTCCAACTTCCCATACTCCACCGCAACCATCAACGGCGTCTCATGATACGAATTCCTGGCCTCTCTGTCAGCACCGGCTTCCAATAATACTCGAGTGGTGGCAGCATGTCCTGCAAGTAAATACATACATACGTTCAAGCGTTTCTTTCTGTTTTTCCCCCTCAAAATAAATAATGAAACCGAGCCTCTCGGGGCTATGCAAAAGAATCTTAATTATGCCAATATTCATGGCTTAATCACAAGTGAGAAATGAAATGCAATGTGTTTGCACATAGAAGACCCCTACAGCTAAATGAATTTAATTGGATTCTCTTTCCTAAGCTCCCCCCCCCCATCCATTATTTCTTTTTATTGCCGAAAAAAAACCGAGTGAAATCCTATTGAAGTGCTTGCTCATTGCACAAAAATGTAGATTCATGAAATCCGAACTCATGTTCCCTAGTTTTGTTTGACAGACAGTTGTATGCAAATGCGAGTTATTTGAGCTTCATTAGAGCAGAAGGTCCTTTTATTTGCTATGTGCCCGTTTTAGGGCCGAGTTTTTATTGTATTTAAATAAAACACAATTAATTCTCAAGCTGTGGAAAATTCGTATTTGCGCTAATAATTTCGAAGAAAAACTGATTTTTCTTTGTATAACTGAAAGAATTTTTTACAATGATTTTTATAATATTTCGGAATTATATTTCATCGCTGAAATTTGTTATTTTTTGCTAAAAATATGGTCCCTCGGCGCCAAAATTTTCGCCAACATTCGCCAACGGCTGCGGGCATATAAGTTCACTTTGTGGGTTTCCATACAACGGTGTGTGTGGTTAAGTGGTAACAGCGCTGTTTGCAAAATGTATGCGTGTGGGTTCGATTCTGTCGGATTTTTTTCATGTTTTTTTTTGTTTTTAGGCGCAAAAATATGTGTCCCACATTTCCATGGTTGTTTATATCTATTGTAAAGATGAACTAAAGAGCAGTTTGTCTCGTAAAATTGAAAAACATATTGAGATACAAGAAAAATTAGTTCCATCCTGAGATAAAATCTGTTGAAACTGTCCAAAACTGTGACGCATTCAGTGAAGCGTGTATTGATTAGCCAGGACAAAGAAACATGGGCTATTGAGTCCATTCGGAAGAACAGAATATCAAAAATACTCGACGATTTTTGCAATTTTTGCAATTCTCTGAAATTGTGACACTTTTACAGAATTATTTAGGAAAAACTCCTTGGAAGTCAAAAAAAACACACCATCAATTCTGAAAAACGTACCCGAAAAACCAGAATAAGATATTTACAGAAAAACGGTTCTCAAGTCAACTTGGCATTCACCGCGTGCCTTAGTCGGGAAACTCTCAATAAAGCCCACTAAAGTCACTCAGGTGAAGGCCAAGCTAAAACTCTCGAAAAATCTTCAGACAACAAAAAAACAATTCCGAATGAAAAAAGAAGGGGCGAAAAACTGAATGAGACAGATGCTCTCCGACACACGGCACACAACGAATACATACCCGAATATAGATAGTACTTCAAATTAGATGTGGTGAGGGCGGAGTCTCTCTCGGGTCGAAAGAAAGAGACGGGCGGTCACTAGCAGGTGGTCATGAATCCAACCAATCCCTCTCCCCCTTTTTCTAGAATGTTAGGGGGATTAGTAGGCACCCCCTGAAAGCAGGTGCAGTTTCCAAATTTTCTTCTTGATTTTTTATATTAGATTCATTTCGAGAAAATATAGAATTTTATTTTGGAAATGTGCCAAAACTGACAATAGAAGTAGTACTAGTTTTTGCCATAGATGGGGGGAAGGGCAACAGACGGCTTCTTGACAAAATAGAATGGAGAGCCGCTCTTCGTCTGATTGTCTGCTGTCTCTTTTCAGAAATACCAAATCAGTAGCCGTTAGAGTGAATGGAAAACGAGGAGAATTGCGAAAATTTGGACGGAAAAGGAGAGGAAGGGGGTGGAGACAGCGCCCGGACGGCTCGCGCACCTCTTCTTCGAGAGGATCGATAAGTTTTTTTTTCTGTTAGGAGGGACGAAAAGAGAAGAGAAAAAAGAGCTAAAGGATTGCATAAAAATGCAAAGAAAAAGAAATCTAAGAAAAAGCTGTTGTCATCACAACAGAGCTTTTTACTGATAAGTAAAACGGGGGTGTTAACAAAATATATGGAAGCCGGAGAGTGATCGAAAATCGAGATTTGATTGAAAAAGTGAAGGGAGAAATTTTTTCTATATTATGCAATTGATTTCTTTGAATCCACACGTTTAATCCACAAATTGAATCCACAGGCCTTGCATTTTCTAAAATTTGAGTTTCGATATCAAAAAATCTAGGAAAAGATTTTAAAAATCTACAAAATCTAGGAATTCGTAAAGAGAACATCGTTTCATAGAGAGAAAATCGACGAAGTCTGATAAAATCAAAAAACTAAAAATTTTAATTGTAAATGAAAATGTGCTCTATTGAAAAACAATTTGCTTATTGGAAGTTATTCGAATATTTCTAAGAATATGATTTTTATTCGGTCAGTGTTAAAGGAGGACCTTACGCAGCTAATGAATAAAGCTGGGATGAAAATAGACTTCATTCTCATTCCAAATCTGTTTTTAAAATTTTCTAAAACCACCTAGAAGCCGAGAAAGCGAGCTTTAAAACAATGGCCTAGAAAACGGGTTTCGGAAAACTAGTCCGCGGGTATTATTTCACGATGGATCCGGAAAAAAACAAAAAATTAATTTGAAACGGACTAATTTAAGAATTTACCATAATTTTGCATCAATATAACTCGCAAAAAGAAGCGAAGGAAAAAGTTAGGTCAAATGTTTCTAGGCCATTGTTTTGAAGCTCATTTTCTCGGCTTCTAGGTGGTTTTAGAAAATTTTAAAAACAGTTTTGGAATGAGTACGAATTCAACTTTCGCTTAAAGTACAATTCTTGGCAATGTTTTTCCTAAGAATTGTACTTTAAACCCTTCTTAAGTGTCGTGTGTTTAAATATCCAGTTTGTCAAATTGTTTACAATTGTAGCAGCACGCTCAGGGAATTTTTCGCGGATCCGCGCATATAAAAGTAGTGGATCCGTCACTTTCTATGAGCGGATCCGCCATTTCAACTAGTTACTATTGAAATGATCCGCGCACTAGTTTTTGCCTTCCCGTTATGTGACCGCACCGGATCCTCCAGTTTTACATGCGAGGATCCGCGAAAAATTCCCTGAGCGGTCTATCCATTTTGCTCGTGAAACTGTCATGGTAGAGGGGAATTTTCAAATGGATTTGAACGCATAATTCATGTTTTAAATGCATTTACTTCCCCGAGTTACAAAAAAGGTTGCGGAAAAACAAGCATGTAAAACGTCCAGAATACAATTATTCTCGAAACTGACATATTCTCGGTAAACTTGACTATTTCGCACCGCCTTAGCTCAGGAATTTACAAATACCGCTAGAGTCAGCAGGAAACAGTCGAGCTTTGAGAGATATTCGAAAAGGATATCCGGAGATCTAAAACTGACTTTTGATCCACTGCGGATACTATTCTAGAAATGGGCGGCACTATATTCTAAGTAATTTTTAGTTAAATTGCAAAGCTCCAAACATTACGCAATCAATACTTACATCTAATTCTGAACCTCGTTACTTCATAAGCGCCCCACGACGACACCTGCATTCAAAATCAAATTTCTCCTCTCTCTCTCAATTTCACCTTTTTTTCGGCACCATTCCGCCAAGAAATCCTTCTCACCAACGCCATCTGCTTTCCATGGTCATTTCTTTCCCTCCATCTCCCTTCCAATTTACTTTCACAGGTGTCGTGCGTTCGTTAAACCGATAATTACGGTTTCGATCTCCATGTCAGATAACACAAAGGCACCTTGTCATGTGTCCAGATAAACCCGTTCCGGCTGATGTCTGCTCATCATGACATTTTTTTTGGGTAGAACAATTAGTCGGTGCTTTTTCAGGCTTCCATTTTTTGCAAAGTGGTGACTAATAGGCGGCTATATTTTTGAGCTTTATATTTTTTGAAGGGAAGGTGGTGGGAAGGGTAGATCAGGGCTAATGAGTCTAAAGAGCAGGTGCAGAATTTTTTGGATCTTTCGTTGTGCACGCAAGAAAAATATTTCTGAAAGTAAACTTTTAAAGGAGTGGGGCTCTGTATGAGCCAATACTTGCACCTGTATTAAAAATATAACTAGTTCCCAATCCAAGTCTGTTTTTTAAATCTTCTAAACCCGCGTAGAAGCCGAGAAAATGAGCTTCAAAACAATGGCCTAGAAAAAGTGTCCACCTGGCCGAACTTTTTCATAAGACATTTTTTCGAGTTATTCTTATGAATATTTATATAAAACTCTTGAATTAGTTCATTTTTACTCATGTATTTGCATTTTTCTGGATTCTTCATGAAACAATGATTGCGGACTAGTTTTCCTCGCTGGAAACTTTTCCTATGCCATAATTTTTAATGCTCTTTTTTCTCGGCTTCTAGGTGGTTTTAGAAAATTTTAAAAACAGATTTGGAATGAGAATGACGTGTATTTTCATCTCAATAGCATTCATAAGCTGTGTAAAGTCTTCCTTTAAAATAGAGCTCAGATTATGCTCGTATGGCATGAAATTAATAAGGATTAAGCAGAGAAAAGATTGACATGTGATTGAGATTAGCAGGTATTTAACTGGAAATCAATTTAACATTTTCTTGAATTAAAAAAAATATACATCGTATTTCTAAGCGCACTTTTATATGAAATTCGTTCAAATAAAGGATACATCAATCGATAAGGAGGTTATTACAATCAGAATTCAGATTTCAGCGCATTATCTGAACTAATTTTTAATGTATGCATCACAATTTTAAAATATACTATGCATTTACAATACCATAGATAAATTGAGGAAAACACTGTGTTTTGAGCCATACGCTTAATTTACGCCTAATTTTCATGTCTTCTTAGCAATGACGGCTTAAATTTTAAAAACTATTCTGATTACATTTTTCTGAATTTTTTGCAAAATTTTCAAATTTCCGAATATTTCGAAATATTTGTTTTGATTAGCATTAAAAAAACAATGTGCAATTGTCTCAAGCTAATCAGTCTTGGAGAGCCGTGACGCTCTCAAATTCAAATTTCTCAGTTGGTCTCGCGCGTTGCGGTCGCGACGCCTTCGATATCGATCGATATTATCAGTAGAGCTAAGAAAATTCAGCTTGACAATAAAGTTGCCACAATCTTCTAGAAATTTCACCTCGAAAAAAATAGAATTCACAAAAACACCTTTTTTGTTGAACCGCCTAACCGTTCATTAAATTCCGCATCCTCCTACTCACCACCTAATTCTAATCTTCTTCTCCTTCTCCATTCTTCTTATATATTTATTCTACTACTCCATTCCTAAATACCATTTTTATGGTGTAACAGATGGATGCCTTTTTGAGAATTTGAGGAAGATAAATTGGTTTCCTCCTCCACGGGTTCTTTATACTTTGTTTTTGTCTATTTATTTTCATCTCAGACGTTCTCTTTCTAACATTCCATATTTCAATTGCGGTTCCCCTTTTTTTGGTAAGGGGAAAAAAGGCTGGATTGAGGTGGTTGGATTGTCAAATTTGACTAACAGCGTTTCAAAATATTTTCGGGTTATTTTAAGACAATTTGAATGTGACGGGGGAAAAGGATTAAAGGCACTATGCCAGTTAACAGCGGGGATTGAGTCAAATCCATTTTTTTTCTCGAAAGGAGAAATCGAGCCCAAATTTCCAAAGACTACAAAAGTGCGTCCGTAAAAAGCAACTTCAAATTTTTTAGTTTTTGGGCCTCCGGCTCTCGTCCAACCAATTTTCATTTTTTTTTTGAAAATTTAGCGGTCAACGAATGCTGAAAAATGTGACCGAGAAAGGAAATGTTTTAAAAACTTAATCAAAATTTGGTGATACCTTCTCTTTAAGAAATACCTTTTTTTTAATCTTACTGAAGATTTGATCAAAGTTACGATACACTAATTTCCTGATACAGGTAATTCTATTTCTGAAAATTGGGGCGGGGAGAGCTCGAAAAATAAGAAAAACCTTTTAAAAAATTGAAAAATTGAATATGGCCGAAGAAATGCAATTTGGGTTTCTAGGCCATCTTTGCGTTTTTCCTAACCGGGTTTTTCCTAATAAACTATATAATATGAAAAATCGAATATAGATATTTCCAAAGAAAGTATTATTCCTTAAATGGCCTAGAAACCCAAATTAAATTTCTTCGGCCATTGTCCATAATCGATTTTTTTAAATTTTAATTTTTATCGGGTTTTTCTAATTTTTTTTTTAAAAAACATTTTTTACTATCAATTGGAGATGATCATGTTCTTTTTTTTTGTATGAAACGCATTTCTGAGCTCCCCAGAGCCCCCCAGAGCCCCCCCCCTTTAAACCCCTTCCGAGTTTAAAGAGGTTTAAAATCCGGGAAATTGTTTAAATAGAAAAAATAGAAAAACATTTTAAAAAATCAAAAATTCGAAAGGATCAAGCTACCAAAATCAATGAAAGTTTACTAAAATTGATTAATATGTCTTCAAAAGTCTCAAATAAGGAAAGTTAACATTTTCTTCTGTTTAAACTCATTTATGCGATTCTGAAAAATGTTTGTTTTATTCAAAATCTTGCGTTGATTCCTGTTTTATCCTTTAGTTTTTATCGTTGAATGTTTATTAACTCTGAAAACCTAGGAAAATCGATAAAATCAGCATAGAACCAGTATTTGGAGTTAAATTTTCGAATTTCCCGAATTTTACCGGCTTTGTGGACCGGAAAATTTGTTTCCCGAAAATTTTCCCGGACACTAATTCCCACCAGGTTCAAATAGTCTAGAATTGCGTTAACATCGGCATTTTTATGTAACTTCAACCAGATTATTTATGTTGCACAACATTTTTGCGTTCTGCTCTCAATTGTTCAGTATCTAGTTATAATTGCCGTTCTTCTTATGCTAATTATAGGATTATAAATAAAACAATGCTCTTTTTTTTTGAGCAATTCTTTCAATTAATCAACTCACCCAATCCTAACTTAGAATAATAAAATCAATCGACGACAGAGGGGGTTAAACTTCTTCTCAAAAAGAAAATTAACATAACATTGTTGTATAAAAGACATGAACACAATTGTATAGTCTAGCCCATACCATCTGTCAAAAATTGGGCAGAAATCCATCTGCTCACTTTGGCATGATCGAATAACTCTTTTCTCTGTGTCTCTACTAAAACCCATTATATTTTTGAACAAATCTTGCACCTCATTCTAAATGTCCTTGGAATTGGCGCAAGTGAAAAAAAAATACCATTTGGGTTTAAAACCACCGAAAAAAACGAACTAACCCATTTTTGCAGCCAAATGAAGTGCACTGTTACCCATTTCATCTTTTTGAAGGAGAAGCCTGATATCCCACTCGATTAATTGTCGAACTGTAGATATTTTTAAGAATACACTGTCTTATGGGATTGTCTTATTGGATTTACCTGCTCCAGTCTGACCAGAAGCTGCAGCTCGATGCAATGCCGTTTCTTCATCTTCATTGAGCTTTGAAATATCAGCGTGGTGCTCGTGGAGAAGCTGAAAATTTAAACTATTAGAAAAAGGAGCCAAGTATTAAAATTTGAACAAACCCTCATCATCTCTAAATACCCATTCGATGCCACAATATGCATCGGACTATTCTGATCACGATCACCTTGATCCACTAGATGCGTCTGTAACATATTCAAATCTTTAGAATGCTCTTCCAACTATTTTTCTAACTTCTCCTGTCTCAAAATTTCGAAGACTTTTGCGTGGAGCACGTGATGCTCGCTCGTTCTGATCGTGGAGGTAGCTTAGAATATACTGAAAAGACATTTGGAATCATGGCGGGTTTTAGGAACGAAACATACGTTTACAGAATCCAAGGCATTATACTTGGCACCGACGAAGACTACGGTTCTTTCTTGGTTGTCTGTCTGTCGTATCAAATCTTCTTGTTTGCTGATGAAGAACTGGAAACGGTAGTTTTAAAAACAATCATGTATGATTTTTATTATCCAAAATAAATTCAGCTTCTCCTTGAATTTACGAAAAATATTGAATTATCTGAACTTCATTATTCATTGGTTCAAAAAATGTTTAAAAACTTGGAAAACCTCATTTTTTAATGAATAAAATTCCAATGTCTAAATTTTTCAAGATCAAAATGATTTATCAAGATAAGTTTAATGCAACTGGACAAAAAGATGCATTGCTGAAAAAAGTTATGAATCAGATGCACAAAATCAAACGCTTCTGTCGAAATTTGAAATATAAGAAGTTCTAGAAAGAAATTATAAACAACAGAAAGGAGAGTCAAGGGCTCCCGAAGATCTCGAATTGAGAATTGAAAGAAATAAACAAGGCATGAAAAAAATGTATTATGAACATAAATCATATTCTAAAAAAAGGAGTATTGAATGGATTCAACTCTCACAATTAAAGGAGGACTTTACGGAGCTAATGAATTCGTCTGGGATGAAAACAGACTTCATTCTCATTCCAAATCTGTTTTTAAAATTTTCTAAAACCACCTGGAAGCCGAGAAAATGAGCTTCAAAACAATGGCCTAGGAAAAGGGGCCACCGGCGAAAACTAGTCCGCAGGCATGAAAAATCCAAAAAAAATGAAACAAAAATTTTTAAAAAACATTTAAAAAAATAAAAAAAAAGGACTAATATAAGCATAACTATTTATTAATGAAGCTCATAGGAAAGTTCGGCCAGGTGGCCACTTTTTCTAGGCCATTGTTTTGAAGCTCATTTTCTCGGCTTCTAGGTAGCTTTAGAAAATTTTAAATACATCTTTGGAATGAGAATGAAGTCTATTTTCATTTAAAGTACATTTGTTATCTATGTAAAGCCCTCCTGTAAATGTTGTTCGGGTGAAAATAAGTACCACCATGTCTTTAACAAATATTTTATTAATTGTTTTTTTTTTCAAGTAAACTAATATTTTTAAATATTTTTTTAACTAAAGTAATGGGTTTCATATCCCCAACCAAAGTTTTAATTTATTATTTGGAAAATCGTAAATTTCAAACCTTAACGCAATCCAAACTATTGTGCGATACTGCAACCATCAACGGTGTCATTCCATTCTCATCAAGCGCGTCAATCGATTCTTCATCATACAACCTTTCCACAACTTCCAACTGATTCGCCATCGCCGCCACATGCATCGGCAAATGCCCATTCTCGTCCCTTTCCATCTTGTCTCCTCCAGCATTTATCAATGCTTCAATAATTTCTAAATAACCTTTCGCAGCCGCAAAATGAATCAATTCCTCTTCGCGTCTGAAAATTTGTAAAACTCTGAATTTTCACTTATAATAATAATAATTTTTACTTCGTCCACGGTTGTGAATTAGATTTCTCCATCACCAATATCTCTTTCAAAGTTTCTGGATGATTCCCCTCTACCGCTAATCTCAATGGCGTTTTTCCTTCATTATTCTTCATGTTCAATGACTTGATAGCCGAGAGTCCGCTATGCTTGAGCATCATTTTTAAATACTTCGGCTCACCTCGATGAGCAACTATATGGAATACTGTATTCTGACGTTGATCCTTTTTTGACATGTCGCTTCCAGCGTCAATGAGTTTTTCAATTACTTCTTGGTTTCCGTGAACACAGCCGAGAAGGAGAGGTGTCATTTGATTCATATCTTCGGCCTGAAAGTAATAATTTATGTTGAAAACCGCTTTTTTTTGTTTCAGAATATTGCCAGGTTTTTCTGTTACTTCCATTTGCGGGAGCTTCCGCAAATATCAGCATATTTTGACTCACATGGACATCAGCTTTCAATGAATTTAGTGTTTCAATAGCTGGTAGATTCGATTTCATCGCTGCAAAGTGCAACGGAGTCAATTTGTATTCATTGGTAGAGTTAATTTTTCTGTAATTTAAATATTTAATTTTCAAAAACTCAAGAAATACTAACCCTCCAGCCTTCACCAATGCTTTGATAATATCCGATTTCACATTGTTCGTCTCTTCCTGAACTTTCCTTCCGTATTCATCATAACTCACATCTGTCCATGGTTCTTGCTTATATTTCGCAGCCATGTGTAGAGGAGTATCACCGTCAGCGTTTTTGGTTTCAGCTAACGCGCCACGAGATAGTAGAAGATTTACTGTTTTTAGGTGACCATATCGGACTGCATAGTGGAGGGGTGTCATCTGGAATCATTTTTAAAGGCAGCGGTTTTCGAAAATTTTGAATATTATCGTTCTCATAAGTATTATCGTTGAATATTATCGGGAAACAAAAAATGATATTTTTACAATAAATATCTCAACAAAAATTCAAAAATTCGAAAAGAAAATCAAAATTTTCTAAAATTCATAACTTTTCTAAAAATCAATCAATATTCAAGATTTTACTACCGTTTCAAAGCTGAAAATCTGAAAATTTGTAAAAAAGTGAAAAAAATCCAAAATTTCTAAAATTCATAACTTTTTTGAAAATCAATCAATTTTCAAGATTTTACTACCGTTTCAAAGCTGAAAATCTGAAAATTTGTAAAAAAGTGAAAAAAATCCAAAATTTCTAAAATTCATAACTTTTTTGAAAATCAATCAATTTTCAAGATTTTACTACCGTTGCAAAGCTGAAATTCTGAAAATTCATAAAATTGTCTTTAAAATACCACAGAAGCATGTTAAAATTAGAAAATTTCTGAAAAAAATTAGAAAATTCAAAAAAAATTTCCAAATTTTTTAAAATTCATAACGTTTTTGAAAATTAATCAATTTTTAAGATTTTACTACCATTTCATAGCTAAAAATCTGAAAATTCTTAAAATCGTCTTTAAAAAACCACAGAAGCATGTAAAATTTGAAAAATTTTGAAAAAAAAATAGAAAATTCAAAAAAATTTCCAAATTTTCTAAAAATCAATCAATTTTCATGATTTTACCACCATTTCAAAGCTAAGAATCGGAGAATTATTGAAATATTCTTTAAAATACCCCAGAAGCATGTATAATTTGAAAAATGTTGAAAAAAAATAGCAAATTCGAAAAAAATCTAAATTTTCTAATATTCATAACTTTACTAAAAATCAATCAATATTCAAGATTTTACTACCGTTGCAAAGAAGAAAATCTGAAAATTCATAAAATGTTCTTTAAAATACCACAGAAGCATGTTAAAATTTTAAAATTTTAAAAAAAATCCAAATTTTCTAAAATGCATAACTTTTCTAAAAATCTATCAATTTTTAAGATTTTACTACCGTTGCAAAGCTGAAAATCTGAAAATTCATAAAATAGGCTTTAAAATACCACAGAAGCACGTTAAAGTTTGAAAATTTTTGACAAAAATTAGAAAAAATTCCAAATTTCCTAAAAATCAATCAATATTCATGATCTTACTACCGTTGCAAAGCAGAAAATCTGACAATTCTTTAGATATTCTTTAAAATACCTCAGAAGCATGTAAAATTTGAAAATTTTTGAAAAAAATTAGAAAATTCAAACAAAAATCAAAATTTTCTAAAATTCATAACTTCATTGAAAATCAATCAATTTTTAAGATTTTACTACCGTTGAAAATCTAAAAATCTGAAAATTCATAAAATTGTCTTTAAAATATCACAGTAGCATTTTAAAATTTGAAAATTTCTGAAAAAAATTAGAAAAAAATCCAAATTTTCTGAAATTCATCACTTTTCTAAAAATCTATCAATTTTTAAGATTTTACCACCATTTTAAAGTAATTTTAAATCCCGATTTCTGGATTTCACAAAAAATTAGAATTATTTTGGTATTTCCAATATCTGAACCTTCGACTCACCCCATCAAAATCCTGAATATTCACGATATCCGGCCTCCTACTCAAATCTGCCGCAGTGATAGTCCCCTCTCTGGCTTTTCGATTTATTAACGAAATCAAATTATCCAGGTCCCGCCTCTCTTGTTCCACTTTACTAACCGACATTGACATTTTTCGTGACGACATTGGCTCTGAAAATTCTCGATTATTATGATTTCATTTTGAAAGGTAAGAAATACTCTCTGCTTCATCGCTCAAGTCGAGCATCGGCACTTTTTCAATATTCAGATAGCATGACATTTCATTTGATGAAATCTGAAAATTTTTAATAATAAGTGTACGATAGAATAAAGAAATTAAACTAAAGGAGATTTTCCAATACCGAAATTTATTTTTAAGAATTTAAAGGAGGCTGCCACTTTGGTCTAAAAATTTACGATTTTGTGACCAAAGTTCGATTCCGGGGTGCTCTTTTCAACTTTTTTGCAAATTTTTTCACCAGGTATTGTCAAGATTAAAATTTCTGGCCGCTCGTTTTGCGGAGTGTCGTTGGGAATTTCCTCGCATCGCGACCGCAACGCGCACGACCAACTGAAAAATTTGATATTGAGCGCGTTACGGTCGCGCTGCGAGGAAATTCCCAACGACACTCCGCAAAACGAGCGACCAGAGATGTTTATCTTGACAATATATAAAATTGAAATTTAGATCTATTTGTTTCATATAGTCCTCCTTTCAGAATAATGATTATTGATCAATCGACTCATATGTTACATTGAACACATGTAAAACAAACATGAGTCTTCGGGTACGTGATTTTTAATCTAACATATTATGATATGATATTTACCAACCATGTGAATCATTGATTAGTCTAAATTTCAAAAAAATAACACATAATTGGAGTTTCATGTCAGCAGGCTCAAGAGTGGGAGCTCCCGATGAAGTGGAATTTAAGATTTTGATCATGACAATAAATGACCCCCTGTCTTTAAATTCAAATGTTCTATTTTAGAGAAATGTTGTTGCATCGTGAGTCACGATTCGTGTCTATTGTGAGAAAATTGAGAAGAAAAAAGGGTACACTGTCTTTAAGGCTAATTTTCGGGGATGGCGTTTTTTTTGTGCAAATGTGACTATTGAGATTTTTTGCGTTCTCAGTGAGAACTCTGAAATTTCAGCTTAATTTTAAATGTTTTTAAGAAAAAAATGTTTAAAAAATGTAATGAACATATTTTTTTAATTAAAAATTTTCAAAACAAAATAAAAATTTTTAAATCCATACGATTCGCAAAAAATCTTATGAAATTCACTTTTTTCACATAAATTCGCAGTTGTTATCACATTTTTTTAAACGTTGTTCGTATATGCAACAACAAATAAAATAAATATAACTACAAATCAATAAAAAACACACTTATACTAAAGGAAACATGGTAAATAAATAAAAATTGAGAAATTCACTCACTTCTCTTATTTTAAAGTTAAAATAGTAGTTGAAATTTTGGAAAAAGTGTAGTAAAACAAGTCAAAAACATGTGTAAAAACATAATAATGAAATTCACCTGAAAAGGTAAGCACTTGTCGTATACTAAATCTAAGAGACGTAGAGACGAAAAGACAACAAGCAAAAAGTTGCAGTGGTATCGAATACGCTCGCGAGGTAATTTGCGACCAATTATTCTTGCAAAAAAAAGTTCAATTTTAGATATTTATAAAATATTGAAAAAAATGTGGAAAAATAAAAATAAAACGCGAACACGATAGAAAAGGTGAAAGCAATGCAAATAGTGGAGACAAGACCTCTTGCCAAATACAAATATTTATTAAAACCAAGCATACTCGACTATCAAACTTTTTTGTTCGGTTTTATGAACTTTTGTTGAAACCTGTCAGGATCACCTCAATTCATTCAACTCTTAACCCGTTACATGAAAAATCATATTACACGAAAAACAAAACTGAAATGAATTCAAATCTCTCAAAGAAATTGCCAAAAACCAAAAAAACTGAGGACTTTAAGAAGCTAATTCAAGGAAAAAATCAAAATTCGAATTGGAGGTCCCAGGAAGGTCCAAAGAACAAAACCAATATGTTGCCACATTCAAATAATTTGTGTTTCGCTTCAAAACAATGGCCTAGAAAAAGTTTCCACACCGGCCGAACTTTATCCTATGAGGTTTTTGCGTATCATTTTTACCAACATTTATGGGGGACTTTTTAAATTAGTCCATTTTTATATTTGGGCTTTTAAAGTTTTTGGATTCCTCCCGTAATATATGGATTCCTTACGCGGACTAGTTTTCGCCGGTGGACACTTTTTCTAGACCATTGTTTTGAGGCGCGTTTTCTCGGCTTCTAGGTGGTTTTAGAAAATTTTAAAAACAGATTTGGAATGAGTATGAAATCTATTTTCAATTAAGGTACATTGTTCTTGTTTATTTCAACAGTAATTTACCATTCAAAGGTTTTTCAAGCTTTTTTTCCAGCATTTTATTTTTTTTCTTTTTCAAAAATAGTCTCATAAAGCAATTCAATTATTAATTCGAAAGTTACAGCATTTTTTTCGATGTACATATACATAAAAGCCACCTTGTAAAATGACAGTTTTGAACCATTGTTAGTATGATAACAGCGTCGCATCTCTACGCGGAAAGCGAGTACGTTCATAACACCACGGTGGGCTAAAGTGAACCGACTATAACTAAGAAAATTCACTACGACAATTAAAAATTGAACACAGAAAAAGGGGCGTTTTTAAGGGCGTGGCATTTTGCAATAGTGTGGCACGGTTTCATAAAACGCTGTATATTCAGCTTTTCAGGGTCGTAACTGTGTACGCACACAAACACGTTGTTCGTGATGACAATTTCGGTTCACTTTATCCCACCGTGAACACCCCTCTCCTCATCGTTTATTGTTATAAAAATTGAAGTTACGCTCAATAGTCCTCTTGTTCTTGCGCAAAAGACGGCGTTGGGCTGCTATTATGTAGAGTCTTTATATGATTTTTTTCGATGTTCTTATTTTTAAAGGCGGTATTCCACTTAATTATATCGATTATTTACCTCGCTATCTTTAAACTTATTGTTTCTAGATTAATTATTTCGATTTCATATCAAAATCCAAGAAGAATATGTTATGTATAATCGTTGGTCAAGCTATTGATTGAATAAAATCGTTGATAACGATGATTTTTATGTGGAATTCGATGCATTATGTGATCATAATTTATCGAATTTATGGAAACTTCACACCGAAATTCACCTCGAATTGTACAACACGCTTTCTCCGATAGTTCCTTTCCCATCCATTGTTATTGATAAGAGTTATTATTTTGACAAGTGTGGACAAACGGAATCTCGGATAAGATTTGATTTTGGAAAATTTAGATCGGTTAGAAAATCAATTGTTCCTAAGAATGGGAGTCTGAACGGATTTATTTTTTTAATGTGTATTCGAGTCATCGAGGAATCAACTGTTGGAATGCAATTACCTCCCACTGATTATTTCAAAATTTCTAAAAATATAGAATCTGAAGTAGTTTTAGGATTTAAAAAACCTGAACCAGTCGGTGGTTATAAAAAAATCATCCAAAGACTAGAAAGTACTATGTCGATAAATTTGTACGTTTTTAGGCAATTGTCATGAAATTAATATAGATTTTCAGGCCCTCATTTCTGTTTCGTCGGTATTTAGTGAAATGTTCTCAAATGAACCAAATAATAACAATGATAATGTGATTAATGATATTTATAGTTGTTCAAATTTCTGTGAATACAAAATCCGAGCAGGAGCTTGGGTTGATTTCCTTCGATTGTTGTATGCACGAAAACAAGAGTTGACAAGTTCATTTTTTACTTGTTCATTCATAATAAGATCAAAATAGAACGCTCTTTGAACCGAAGTTCATTTTATTAATTTTTCAGATGATCAAATTAAAGGAATTTTGTACCTTGCAGTGAGACAACGTACAATTTTTGATAGCGGATTGTGAAGAATTTCTAAATTGGATGTATTTAAAGTATTTGATGGAATGGGTCCGAAATCTTTGAAAGCTCTTCTGTTTAAATTTTGTGAAGAAGAAATAGAAGAAGATGAGGATTATAGGCCGAAATCAAAAAGGGCCTGCATTTGAGGTTAATATCAAAATAATCATGCTTAACTACACAATTTCAGAAAGATATTTCATACCTATTTGATAAATACAAAATTTTAATTAATTACTCACCATTTTTTGTTTAATGAATTGGGTTAATATTCGGATTTTTACGATTATACTTCATCAATGTGTGATTATCGTTGCACTAAAAGCTTCAATAGCTCTAAAAACTAAAAAGTATTATTTTAAAACAAAAACAGAGCAAATGACACAAGATAGAAATGTTACACGATTAATCAACGCAATTTTTCCTCAAAAATTGAAAAACGAAGCTCCTGACGTACCAGCACCACTATCTGAATTCGTGTCGAAGTTGAAATTGAACGAACTAGACGCGTTCTCGTCACTTCCACCTTTTCCGAAACCGAATGGATCCGCATCTGAAGGCCCATCTGTGACAAAGTTGAAATCTCCGTTATTCTCTTCTCCCGACCCAACACCGCCGAAATTGAAGTCAAAGTCTGAAAATGAAAAACATTTTTTAATTTTAATAAAAATGAACAAACTTGTTGATTCGTTGGCATTAGAACCACCTGAACCGCCCGCTCCACCAAAAATATTGAACGAGAAGTTTCCGACACTTCCACTGCCTGAACCTTGGCTGTCGCTTTCGTGTTCACCTTCCATTCGACCGTTGATTTCCTTTAGAAGATCACCAGCTTCATCTGTAAAGTGAAAACGAAATTTTTTTTGGAAAAATTTATTGGAAAAATTATTTTTGCATATTTTTACGTCTTTAATTACATGTAATGGCCTACACCCGCGTCCATATCAAGAAAACGCATCAAAATGAAATTTCAATTAACGAAACCTTACCAGTACTATTCATACTAATATCCAAAATTGCATCGGCCGCACTTTTCTCCTTCCGCTCCTCATCCTTTCCACCTTCTTCACTTTTGTTCGTCAAAAGCTTGTCAAAGAATCCAGTATCTCCATCCCCTTCTTGCTCCTTCTCACCATAATCTGCAATCACATCAATCGATTTATCGTGATCATCCTCTTCTTCATCTTGTTCCATGTCTTGTTCTTTTTCATCATTCGCTGCTTCTTCTGGGACTTCTTCTTCTACCTCCTCGTTCTCATCCTCAAGAATCTGTGGAGGTGGTGGTGGTGCTGCTTCCTCAACTCGTTCCAAAACATTTGCGTTTTCCTGAAAATGAATGTAATTAAGTAACAATAAAGCACAGTCTGACAAACGATACCTTTAAAACAGGCTTCTCAGTTGGATGTTGCTCAAAAATTGAAACATCGAGACCATTTCCACTAACGGACGACCCAGTTCCGCTAGCATTCGATACACTGAGGATGGAATTTTCGTCCGAATTTTTTTGCTGATTTTCATTTGATTGTTTTTCAGAATCAGCGCTTTTAGGATCAGGTTCTTCAGGATTAACCATTGAAGCTTGAACAAACGAATTATCGAACAAAACCGTTTCATCGATGCTTCCACTGGCTCTTCTCTTCGCTTCCTCTGCTTTCAAATCTTCCACATTTTTTGACGATTTAGCCAACTTTGGTGCTAGATTCGAGTACACATGGTAAGATCGAGCACACTCTACGACAATATTCTTGAATGGTTTTTTGTTCTCCGATTTTACTGAAAAAATTTTATAAAACCTTGAGGGGTTTAAAATTTTGCTCACAAGTCGCTTTCAAAACCGCCAGCTTATTTTTCAACATCTGTTCCGTCAATCTCAACTTTGCAACCCTTCCCTCAACCATTCGTTGTTCCTCCTCCAATTTTCGCAAATTACTGGCTTCATTCGTTTCTTCTAGATTTTTCTTGATAATTTTTGTTTTAGAAGCGAGGATTTCGTTATATTTCAGAGCCAGTGCAAGTCGCTGTTGTTTCTGAAAAAATGACGAAGATTAAGATTCTCCAGCAGCAAATTCTAACGTTTTCGACATATTCTTTTTGATGAAGCTTGATACTCTGAATACTTTCCGTCAACTGCCTGATATCGTGGTATTTTCTGAAAAGGTCATAATTATTTTTAAAAAATTAATTTCTTATTTTTACCTCTGAACATTTCCTTTATATTCCTCAAGTTCTCGGGAAAGCTCCGCCACGGCGACTCGATTCTCCATATTTTCAACAGACAGCTCATAGGTGGTTTTCATCGACGTCGAAAGCTTTTCACCTGGAAAAGTAACTCTTTTTGATTGAAAAAAACTTAGCCAAACCATTAATCGCATATCGATTCTCAGCATCGTAATAACTTTCGATTTGAGAAGTCAATTTTCCAATTTTTTCTTTCAACATTTCAACATCTTCAGGGCCAAACAGTTTTCTTTCCATTATTTGATTGGCTTGCTCGATAAACTGAAAAATACCATTCAAATAAAATAAGTATACGATTATTGTCAACTCAATTATTCTTGATCATTGCGTTCGGAAGGCTGCTCAACCATACAGCCGCTCCGCACGCACGCGACGCGGCTGCCGATACTCAACACACCGGAAAATTTGAATAATTAACTTTCCCGCCAATATTTCAGTGTTGAGTGGAAGGTCGCCGCGTCGCGTGCGTGCGGAGCGGCTGTGATGTTGAGCAGCCTTCCGAACGCAATGATCAAGAATAATTGAGTTGACAATACAAACCTTCAAAGATCGAATGATGGTTGCATTTTTCTCATCGGGACGAGCTGGGACCGGAAAAAACGGCATTTTACCTGAAACATATGTTTTTTAGTGTTTCGCAATTTGTAAAAACTTAAATTAAAATTTACAAAATTTACAAAAGAAGCTCGAAACAAAAATTAAAGGAATTTCTCTGAATTGAAATTCGATTGTGAAAAAAAACCTGAAAAATATTTTTTTAATGAAAAAACCGAAAATTAAATTTTTATTATCGCTACAGTAATCTATAATCCAATCGTTTCGAAATCCAAACCGAGAAATATAAATCTGTCCCTTCAATATTGCCAACTCAAATATTCCTGATCATTCAAGTTGGTTTTGATCTACCCAGAAAATCTAAGTCTCTCACAAAGTCATGCTATTTTTACCTGCGAGCGGCTGCGCTGCGGTCTTTTAGTAAAAAATGAATGATCCAAAATTTTTAAGTTGACAATAACTAATTTATGGATTCTCAATGAAAATGTGAAAATGATTATTTTTGTTGGAAATCACCAACAACTAGAAGATAAAATTCGCATTATTCTGCATTTAATATAAAATAATGAAATATTGTAGAAAATGCAAAAAAAAGAAAAGAAAAAATAGCGAAAAATTCCATGCAAAAACCATCGAAAATGGTTTATTTTTTTTTTTAAATCTATTTTTGACAGTTTCTATATAATTCCATATAGGTATATGTTTGAAAAATTCGAGAGTTTCCGTTTGAAAATAAATTATTATTAAGAAAATAAAAAGAAAACCACAACAAAATTTTATATTTGAAAAATAAATTCGTCTACAGTATTCAGACCTAAGTTTGCTGCAAAACCTTATCTTTTGTTTTGAGTATGTGCCTTTAAAATCATACTGTAGGTTATTTATGAAAATTTTTAAATTTCTTGCAATATGATTTTTTTTCGAATTCGTAGGCCGTTAAGGAGTCATTGTTTTTGTTTCAAGGCCTTGATTCAGAGTTCTGGTAGATTTCTTGTATGAGTATTGATGTATAAAAAATGAAAACTGAAGAAAATATTCAGAATTTTGGAAATTGTTGAGAATTGAGAATTCTTGTAGAAATTCAGTTTCTATGTCGTTGCTCGCGTTTCTATTGTCAACTCAAATATTCCTGATCATTCAAGTTGGTTTTGATCTACCCAGAAAATCTAAGTCTCTCACAAAGTCATACTATTTTTACCTGCGAGCGGCTGCGCTGCGGTCTTTTAGTAGAAAATGAATGATCCAAAATTTTTAACTTGACAATAACAAGGGAAGTGCGCGAAGTCACCATCGCCAATCGAGTTGAGACCTATACCATTCGATAGAGCTTTAAAGCTAGGTCTAGAATCCGTTTTAAAAGTCTGCCGGTTCGACCTGTGAGCCGGTGAAACATGGGCTCAAAGTTCCTTGAAAAAGAGGTAAGTATATAAGCGCACCTGAACCCTCCTACACCATGTGGCTGCGTGGTCAAGTGGGTTAAGCATTTGACTATGAAAATCTTTTCCAAAAGTTCGATTCCAACCGGTTGGTAATTGTTTTAAAACGTTTTGCATACTTTTTTCTTTTTGTTTTTTTTGTTTAAAAACGTATTAATAAAACAATTTTGAATGAAAATAGTAATATAACGATTTTGATTATTGACAATGGTGAACATTTACAACGCTGAAACATGATTTGAAAATTGACAAATGAATAACTATGAAAAATTATTAAGATGTGCATTAACTTGTAAATTGTTTTATTAATACGTTTAAACAAAAAAAAAACAAAAAGAAAAAAGTATGCAAAACAATTACCATCCCGGTTGGAATCGAACTTTTAAAACGGATTCTAGACCTAGCTTTAAAGCTCTATCAAATGGTGTAGGTCTCAACTCGATTGGCGATGGTGACTTCGCGCACTTCCCTTGTAAGCCACTATTCGCGTTCTAGGCCATTTGTATGTTAGGTATGGTTTCGAAACGGAAAGATCACAATTTTAAAAGATATGAAGCTCCGTGAAAAGGCTTTTCGATTGAGGAACTGTCAGAAACAAAAACAAACAAAAAGAAGTGGTAAATTCACGTCTTTGGGAAGAAAGCAATAACCAGATTACGGAAACAAGAAAAAAACAATGCAATAAAATTCAGAAGGGAAACGTGACAAAATGAACAATTATTAGGAGTTAATTAACATTTGATTATAAGATAAATCGTACTCTACCAAAACGGCAATATTATGTATAGAAAAAGATTCGAAAATGGGGGGGGGGTGAAAATTAAGAAAAAACAGGAGATTTTCGGCCTCAATAAATCAAGGGAAACAATTCACAATATCGACAAAAAAGGGGGGGGGGGGGAAGTTTTGGAAGCAATCGGTGAGAAGGGATGAATTTAGGGGTGCATTCTGAATGGACTCACGCTTTTCAAAAGCCCCTGAATACTTTTTACTCAAATGGATACGGAATGATCACACTTTTCTTTTGTCGGCTATATTTTGAATCCATTCGAAAGGCACCCCTTAATGCAGACCCTTTTGGAATTTGACATATAATCCTCATCTTCTTCTAATTCTTCTTCACAAAATTTAAACAAAAGAGCTTTCAAAGATTTCGGACCCATTCCATCAAATACTTTAAATATATCCAAATTGTCCTTTTTGAGAATTACAATTTTCATTCTTTCCAGTGCTACTAACTGTAAAAACCAGTTTAACAAGTCATAAAAAATCACAACTTTACCTGTAACTTGGCTAAATCACATGTTTCGGCCAAGCGTAATTTCTTGGCAGTTGCTATTTGTTTTGTTGAAATTATAAATTCTTCACAATCCGCTATCAAAAATTGTACGTTGTATCTCACTGCAAGGTACAAAATTCCTTCGATAGTATCTTCTGAAAAATTAATAAAATGAACTTCGGTTCAAATTTTATCGAGAGTTATATTTTTATCTTATTATGAATGGAACTTTTTATTTTCTACATTTCTCTTTCCATTTTCGACTCTAAAATTCATAAAACTATAAGAAACTTGAACAAAGTGATAAAATTTTGAAATTTCTCGCGTTCACCTCAAGTTATTCGTGATGAGGGCGAGAAAATTTCAAACTGTCATAAATAAGTTGGTTCAAAACTCGCTTTTTTGTCTCCTTGTGGAACTTGAGAAAAGTTATGAAATTTTGAAATCTGATTTTTTAAAATTTTACAGCTAAAAATGAACTTACTTCTCCACTCTTGTTTCCGTGCATACAATAATCGAAGGAAATCAACCCAATCTGCTGTTTGGATTTTGTGTTCACAGAAATTTGAAGAACTATAAATATCATTAATCACATTATCATTGTTATTATATGGTTTATTTGAGAACATTTCTTTAAATACCGACGAAACAGAAATGAGGGCCTGAAAATCGATATTAATTACATGAAAATTGCCTAAAAACGTACAAATTTATCGACATAGAATTTCCAAGTTTTTGGATCATTTTTTCTATAACCGCCGACTGGCTCAGTTGTTTTGAATCTTAACACAACTTCAGATTCGATATTTTCTGATTTGTTGAAAGAATCAGTTGGAGTTAATTGCATTCCAAAAGTTGATTTCTTGACGACTTGAATACGCATTAAAAAAATAAATCCGTCCAGACTCCCATTCTTAGGAACAATTGATGATCTAACCGATCTAAATTTTCCAAAATCAAATCTTATCCGAGATTCCGTTTGTCCACACTTGTCAAAATAACAACTCTTATTAATAACAATGGATGGGAAAGGAACTATCGGAGAAAGCGTGTTGTACAATTCGAGGTGATTTTCGGTGTGAAGTTTCCATAAATTTGATGACTGATGATCATATGATGCTTCGAATTCCACATAAAAATCATCGTTATCAACGATTTCATTCAATGAAGAACTAGGCCTCATTCTCCTGGAAAACAATCGAGCTGTTTTTTGAGATTTGAATTAAAAAATCATACTAACCACGTTATATCCCCTGTTTTCTGAGTCCAAAAATTCCTTCCATTATAGCTTGACCAACGATTATACATAATATGGTGTGCTGTCATTTTTATATGAAACGGAAAGAAATGATCTAGAAACAATAAGCTTATATACTTTCTTTAAGGACTCTTTACTGAATTTGGATTTCAATTCCATTTTCATCTTCTTCACAGTATTTGAAAACCTATAGAACATTTTTTTTTACCACGTTGCCTTTCCGCATACGTAAATAAATTAAATTAAAATTAAAGAAGCCAGAGCATTTATTGAAATTTCCTTTTTAGCACACGAAAAAAGCACATTTACAGGGTACGGCGGCGAATGACCTAACCGCTCGGCCGTGCGCGAGAGAGCATGCAAATGTGAGAGTGTTTGCAATTGTTAGGCCATTTCGCCGTCTTATTTCGGAAATTGGTGTGTTTGAGTACTAGAAAAGGAAATTTAGCAAAAAAAATATTTCTTGTAGATGAAAATGGAATAGAAACCCCAAAAACAGTAAAGAATCCCTTTAAAAATAAGAAAATCGAAACAAATAAAATCATATGAAGACTCTATATAATTGCGTCCCAACGCCGTTTTCTGAGCGGGAAGAAGAGGACTGTTGAGCGTAACTGCAGTTTTTATAACAATAAACGATGAGGAGAGGGGTGTTAGGAACATACTCGGTTTCCGCGTACTCATACATCATACTAACAACGGCTCAACGCTGTAATTTTACAAGATGCCTTTTATGTATAGGTGCATCAAAAAATACTGTACTTAACTTTCGAGTAAATGATTGAACTGCTTTATGGGACTATTTTTGAAAAATAAAAAAAATAAAATACTGGAAAAAAAGGTTTAAACACCTTTGAATGGTAAATTTCTGTTGAAATAAACGAGAACAATGAGCAGCAGAGAAAACGCGCCTCATAACAATGGCCTAGAAAAAGTGTCCACGAAAACTAGTCCGCGAGCGCTTTTACGGGAGGAATCCAAAAACTTGAAACGACTAATGGATCACGGTGGGATAAAGTGAACCGAAATTGTCATCACGAACAACGCTGTGTGTGTGCACACCGTTACGGCAAATTGCACACACTCAAAAATTCGATTTCTTTACAAACAGAATTTTAACGCGTACAATGCATGAAAAATTTAAGTTTTTGCGTTAAATACATAAAGTATGACTTAATCTAATTGTTTTCTCTCCGAATTACAAAATTGTGTCCCTGAAAAGCTGAATATACAGCGTTTTATGAAACCGTGCCACACTATTGAAAAAATGCCACACTCAAAAAACTCCCTCTTTTCTGCGTTCAATTTTTTATTGTCGTACTGAATTTTCTTAGTTATAGTCGGTTCACTTTAGCCCACCTATTCAGTTTGAAAAAAATTCAAAAAATACCGAGAAATTCAATGCAAAAATGACAGAGAAATGTCGAAAAATATCTAGAAATACCGAGAAATTGAAATTGAAAAAATTTTGTATTTTAAACTGAATAGGTCCATAAAGTTAAAAATGGACTAATTTAAGTACTCCCCATAAAAATTCATTAATATAACACACAAAAAGCTGATGGGAAAAAGTTAGGCCAGTCGGAATCTTTTTCTAGGCCACTGTTTTTAAGATTTATTTGAGAACATTTCTCTAAATACCGACGAAACAGAAATGAGCCCCTGAAAATCGATATTAATTACATGAAAATTGCATAAAAACGTACAAATTTATCGACATAGAATTTCCAAGTTTTTGGATCATTTTTTCTATAACCGCCGACTGGCTCAGTTGTTTTGAATCTTAACACAACTTCAGATTCGATATTTTCTGATTTGTTGAAAGAATCAGTTGGAGTTAATTGCATTCCAAAAGTTGATTTCTTGACGACTCGAATACACATTAAAAAAATAAATCCGATCAGACTCCCATTCTTAGGACAATTGATTTTCTAACCGATCTAAATTTTCCAAAATCAAATCTTATCCGAGATTCCGTTTGTTCACACTTGTCAAAATAATAACTCTTATTAATAACAATGGATGGGAAAGGAACTATTGGAGAACAAGCGTTGTATAATTTGAGCCGAATTTCTGTGTGAAGCTTCCATAAATTTGATGACTGATGATCATATGATGCTTCGAATTCCAAATAAAAATCATCGTTATCAACGATTTTATTCGATGAAGAACTAGGTTTCATTCTCCTGGAAAACAATCGAGATATTTTTTGAGCTTTGAATAAAACAAAATCACACTAACCACTTTATATCCCCTGTTTTCATCGTCCAACAATGCCTTCCATTATAGCTTGACCAACGATTATACATAACATATTCTTCTGCCATTTTGATATGAAATGGAAATAATTAATCTAGAAACAATAAGCTTAAATATTGTCTTTAAAAATAAGAAAATCTAAAAAAATCATATAAAGACTCTACATAATAGCAGCCCAACGCCGTCTTCTGAGCGGGAACAAGAGGACTGTTGAGCGTCTGCTGTTTTTATAACAATGAAACAGTATAAACGATGAGGAGACCGAGAATGGTGAGCACTGTAACAATTTCTTTGATTTTTACGTTCCTAAATGGAACCAATAGCATAAGTATTGTCAACTTAAAAATTTTGGATCATTCATTTTTTACTAAAAGACCGCAGCGCAGCCGCTCGCAGGTAAAAATAGCATGACTTTGTGAGAGACTTAGATTTTCTGGGTAGATCAAAACCAACTTGAATGATCAGGAATATTTGAGTTGGCAATATCGTCTTATCTTACAATGAATTCTCTAATCACTTACACTCTATAAAATCTTATGCCTACTAACTTCTAACTAACTTGCCTTATAACTGTTTTCTACTTATTTTAAATCCAATATGACTTACAGAAAGGCTCCAGTGATTTGATATGTTTATCCTTTCGTTTGAATTGGTGCAGTCACATCCATCTCCTTTCTTGTATTTTTTAGATCATCTGTAACTTAAAAAAATTTTTTAATGTTTATTATTCGCTGCCAAAAACCAAAAAACTGCGAATGAATGCAACTGGGATGAAAATTGACGTCATAGGCCATTGTTTTGAGGCGCGTTTTCTCGACTTCTAGGTGGTTTTAGAAAATTTTAAAAACAGATTTGGAATGAGAGTGAAGTCCATTTTCATCCCAGATGCATTCATTAGCAGTTCAATTATTTATTAGAAAGTTAAGTACAGCATTTTTTTCGATGCGCATATACATAAAAGCCACCTTGTAAAATGAGAGCGTTGAACCGTTGTTAGTATGAACACACACGGAGTATGTTCCTAACACCTCTCTCCTCATCGTTTATTGTTATAAAAACTGCAATTACGCTCAACAGTCCTCTTGTTCCCGCGCAGAAGACGGCATTGGGACACAATTATATAGAGTCTTTATATGATTTGTTTCGATTTTCTTATTTTTAACGACAGTATTTCACTTAATTATATCGATTATTTACCTCGATCTCTTTAAACTTATTGTTTCTAGATCAATTATTTCGATTTCATATCAAAATGACGGAACAATATCTTATGTATAATCGTTGGTCAAGCTATAATGGAAGACATTTTTGGACAACAAAAACAGGGGACCTAACGTGGTTAGTAAGATTTTTTTAATTCAAAGACCAAAAAATATCTCGATTGTTTTATTCTCAATATTCTTGAATGGTTTTTTGTTTTCCGATTTCACTGAAAAAAATCAAAATTTTATTAACCTTAAGGGATTTTAAATTTTGCTCCCAAGTCGCTTTCAAAACCGCCAACTTATTTTTTTAACAAATGTTCCGTCAATCTCAATTTTGCAACCCTTCCTTCTATTGTCAAGATAAAAATTTCTGGCCGCTCGTTTTGCGGTGTGTCGTTGGGAATTTACTCGCAACGCGACCGCTACGCGCAAGACCAACTGAGAAATTTGAATTTGAGCGCGTTGCGGTCGCGCTGCGAGTAAATTACCAACGACACTCCGCAAAACGAGCGGTCAGAAATTATCATCTTGACAAATATACCATTCGTTGTTCCTCCTAAAATTTTCGCTTGAAGAACTATAAATATCATTAATCACATTATCATTGTTATTATTTGGTTCATTGTTTTTTCTTCTTTTTTTTCCGTTCTTTTCTGTTTTTCTACAGAAGGTAATTTTTTTAGATAACTTAAATTCAAAAAGCTTATTCCCTATCCACAAAGTTTCAAAAAGAAGAAAAAGTCGTTTTTTAAAATGGTTTCTGCATTTATATATTTGGCTTTGATAAAATACTCGTGAAAGTGATGAAAACTTTAAAATTAATTGTATTTTTTCAGTTTCACTCGAATTTTGCCTATTTTCAGATAATGACTGATGCGCGTGAGATCCCCATCACCAGCTAGCAATTCGAGTTCAAATAAAGAGAATATTGATCCTAGAGATTTCGGCAGATTTGCCGATAATTGGAACAATGGCGGAGCCATCGAAGTGAGAGAGCAAGTTAACGGGGAAGGAAATGGGATCGATCCAGTGGAACAAGAAAATCGGATCATCCATCCAGATGAACAAGGAAATCGGATCCTCGAGCCAGAGGAACAAGCAAATGGAGTTGATCCAGAGGATCAAGAACATGGGATCATCGATCAAGAGGATCAAGGAAATGGCGATCCCATAGATTATCATAATTTTCGAGAATTGGAAAATGGACATGTAAGTTTAAAAACAAGCTGGAGAAGAAGATTTTTCTTTTTCTTTTCTTTTCATTGAAGCAATCAGATTGAAACTTCTTTCAGATCGTCTGCGGATGTGGTTGGCTCGTCCCCAATTTAATGGGACTCATCTACCACTGGACCGATTCTCATTAAGCTGGTGACCAAAAATCCCAAAAATCCTCCTAAAAGCGAAATTTTTTGAAACGTCGGTGTGCTTATCTACTGTTCGCTCAAATCTATTCCATATGCGCTCAATAAACTGGCACGCTGCCAGGACACCTTCCTCAAAACAACTTGCAAACGATCACCATCTTTTACCACAGTTTATTTACCCAAGTTTGAGGTAATTAACCGAGGCGGCCCCAACACAACAACAACAATGCTCTACCACGATCGACAATGAATTAAAATTGACAACGAATTTCAATTTGGAACTAATGACACCTCAAACTTGGGATGGGGTTTTGGCACAACACCTACTCTCAATGGAAATGGATACACTTTATTTTTGATGCATCTTCAAGATTTCTAATGTATGGACATGAACTACAGAAAGTCATGGACATGGAATACAGCTGGGATCGACCTACGGACCAGGAAGACCAGCAAATTTGGCAGAATTTGGCCAGTGTATGCTCTATGGGTGAGCAATTGAATTTTTCCTAAGCGCGCTAGGATTTTTATGCTGCAAGATGCAGATTCACGGAATGGATGGATTGAAATTATGGAAATCACCAATGAAGACACGAACATCATCAAATATTCGCAAGGATTACGGATCGAAGCATCGACCGGTCGTATCTCAAAAGTGTCGTCGGTAGAGTTAATTTTTCTGTAATTTAAATCATTCATTTTCAAAAACTCAAGATAAATGCTAACCCTCCAGCCTTCACCAACGCTTTGATAATATCCGATTTCACATTGTTCGTCTCTTCCTGAACTTTCCTTCCATATTCATCATAACTCACATCTGTCCACGGTTCTTGCTTGTATTTCGCCGCCATGTGTAGAGGAGTATCTCCGTCAGCGTTTTTGGTTTCAGCTAACGCGCCACGAGATAGTAGAAGATTTACAGTATTTAGGTGACCATATCGGACTGCGTAGTGGAGAGGTGTCATCTGGAATCATTTTTAAAGGCAGCGGTTTTCGAAAATTTTTGAATAATATCGTTCTCATAAGTATTATCGTTGAATAGCATCGTTTCTCATCGGGGGGAAACAAAAAATGCAATTTTTACAAAAAATATCTCAACAAAAATGTGAAAATTTTTGAAAAAAATTTCCAAATCTTCTAAAATTCATAACTTTCCTAAAAATCAATCAATATTCAAGATTTTATCACCATTTCAAAGCTGAAATTCTGAACATTCGTAAAAATACCATTAAAACTACCTTAAAGAATGTGAAATTTGAAAATTTTTGAAAAATTTAGAAAATTCGAAAAAAATTCAAATTTTCTAAAATTCATAACTTTTCTAAAAATCAATCAATAATCAAGATTTTACTACCGTTGCAAAGCTGTTATATGGAAGAGAAATACGAGCGGGGACTAGTTTCTCGTCGAGTGTGAAACCTAGGCCACCACTTGGTAGTTCGGTTGGAATTCGTTTGGAGTTTAGTTGTTAACTCGTGTTAAACCGTTTTGTTGGTTTTTAAGTGTCTAGTTGTTGCTAGAAAGTGACTAGCAGGTGCTAGTATAATATTCACTTGTTTTGAATCATATTTAACCGTTGTTTATCTTTTATTTCTTGTTTAAAATCTAATAAATCTTTGTAAAATAATCTCGCGTTATTTTTGTTGTTTAAACTGGTTTCTCCATCACTCTTCTTTCGTGGAACCTGAACACCACCAGGGACCACCACATTACTTGGGGGCCGAACCGGTTTAGAGTTGGAAAACCGCTTGAACAGCAAAATTTTCGTGATTTTTGAGGGTTTATTGATTTTTCTTGAATTTTTTCGCTTTTTCTTCTTTTTTTTTTGCCGTTTAATTTCGAATTTTTGTACGTTCGGATTTTGTTTGGTCTTCCCCTAGTGGTTGACATTAAACAGACCGTCTGGGCAAATTATTTGAAATCTTCGTCGCCGTTTTTTTCGAATTTTTCAAATTCTGGTGTTTTGTAGTTTTTTACAAACTCAGAGACCGAGATTTTCGTTAAAATATTGATTTTGCCGCCGTTTCTTTTTGTTCTTCCATTTGATCGAGTATAATCCTTTGGGATATATATCAGGAGAGTGGGGTAAAGAATAAAATTGAAAATGTCAAGGATGCCAGTGTCAACATCGTCCAAGTCGCCTTCCCTCAGGTCGCGCGCATCGAATTTGTCTGTTGCATCAGGATCGGGAAGCAATTCAAATGGTGGAAATGTGCAAGTGAAGAAAGCAGATGAGAAAAATGATGACAATTTGGAGAAATATGTGCAGAAAGTGAACCAATTTTTGCAGGAAGTCTGCGAATGGGTAATTTCGTGTGATGATGATGCAAATTGGTCAAGTGAAGAAATCGCCAAGAAGCAAAGCGTTTGTCAGTCAGCTAGGAAGTTGCAAGAGGTTGCTGGTGATTTATTGAATGGTTATGGAAGAAAGTTTGATGTCAGGAAGTTCATGTATGTGAAAGAAGCTTTGAAAATTTTTTCGAAAAATATTGAAGATGCTGAGAAGTATGCAGAAATGAACACTAGAATGTCAAAGAAGCAGATGTGTACTATTTTTGATACATTGAAAGAAGGATATGGAAAATTGTTGAAAAGTTTTGATGAAGTGAAGGAAAATGTTGAAGCGAAGGATTTTGCTGAAAATAATCCTGAAAATGTCGGATATTTGAAAGAATGTGATAAAGTTTGGAAAATTTTGAAACGGCTGGGCATAGAAAATGCTGATCAAATGTGTAAAGCTATGGGAAGTATTGCAGCTGATAATTCTAAATTTCTGAAGGAAAATATACATTGGATGGATAGGGTTAGAAGGCTCGAAAAAGAAGAAAAGATTAATAGTGATATGCAGGAGGAGTTGAGAGAATCTATCCGTCAAAAAGATGTGCTAATTTCGCAGTTGACGGAAAATCAGGCTGAAAATAAAGAGTATTTGGAAGAATGTCGAAAAATCTGGAAAGTTTTGAAAAAGATTGGTGTGAATAGTGCAGCAAGTTGCGTAGCATTATTTGAGAATGTAGCTGATAAAGGACTCAAAGCAAGAGCTGATCTAAAGTCACAAATGGAGAAAAGTCTGCAAATGGAACAACAATTGAAAGAGGAAATCGAGGTGAAGGAAGATTTGAAGGAGAAATTTTGTCAAAATGTTGATGAAATGAAAAAATTGAAGGAAAATATTCAGCAAAAGGATGTCGAAATTCAAAGTTTGAAGGAAAAGCTGAAAAAGTTGGAAAAGGAAGTCCTTTTGGCTCCGAAGAAAATTTTGTCGAATGAAGAAGAACATGTTAAAGAGGATGAGAATTCAGGAAGACATAATGTTTCGCCAGCGTTATCAGTAAAAGCGAATAAGATGTTTATTGCACATGTGTTGAAGAGTTCAAATGAGCAAATTGTTGAAAAGCATAATGGAGAGATTTGTGTTGAAAATGTTGGACAAAAGTGTTCAGATGGTCTGAATGAAAGAATTGCCGCAATGGAAGCGAGTATTGCAAAATTGACGGAATTTATGATTAGACAAAAGGATGCTAGATGTGAGTCGGTCGTTGCCGAGAGCAGTTGTCCGGTGTCAGGATCAAGTTTTAGAGTGGAAAAAGCTAGAGGCTTGAATATTGATGATGAAGTGCATAAACCACAAGTTCGAAAAAGTGATGAAGGAAGTTCAAGAGAAGAAAATGGTGTTAAAAGATGTTTCAAATGTGGAAGAAATGGACATTTTGCAAAAAGATGCTGGGATAATAATGTTGCTGAAGCAAATGGTGTGAAGATTGATGCGTTTAATTGGAAAACTGAGCGAGGAGATAAAAATCATGCTACAGTTGGAAGACAAACTGTTGAAAAGTCTGAAATTCTTGGCACAAAGTTGAAGCTGATTATTGATAGTGGAGCAATGACAAGTGTGTTATCGTCCAAGACATGGAATAGAATCAAGAATGGAAATTTGAAGAAAGAGCATTTTGTGGAAAAGAATCCAGGTTGTATGGATATGAGGAATGTTTCGAAGGATAAAATGAAGATCATTCGTCAGGTTGAAGTTCCAGTGAAGATGAAAGGCATGAAAGAAGTTGTGAAATTCCAAGTTGTTGAGAATGAACATGAATTAGCAGTGTTGGGAATGAATGCATTCAAATGTTTTGGAATATACATTGGATGGAAGAGTTTGAAGAAGGAATCGGTGAATGTGAATGCTGTGATTGTAGAGAGCAGTGGTTCAAGAGATGAGAAGTGGAAAAAGTGTTCGTTGAACTTGAAGATGATGTCCAGTAGAGGCATATGTTCGGAAAGTCCGGAACCAAATGTTTTTCAGGTTAAACCTATGGTCAACCAGTCACAATGGAGTTCATATGATCAAGTTGGAAGATGTTCAAAGAGGGAAAGAACGCCAAGTTCAAGGAATGATCCCCAGGAAAAAGTCAAGACTATTGGTGGAAAAGCTCAAATGAGGGAAGTCAAGCCATGTTGGATGCAGGGTACAAATGATGGAATGAAGGGAGCAGGTCAAAAGTGGGTCAAGAACAAGCTGAAAGTCAAGAACAGCGAAGAGACAGTTCAATTTAATAAATGTTCTACCCAAAACCCTATCGCCCCGTATTTTTGTTATTATGATTATGTACTGCCGAGAAACCTCAAACAGTCAGGAGCCTGTTTTTCTAAAGGAGGGGGATGTTATATGGAAGAGAAATACGAGCGGGGACTAGTTTCTCGTCGAGTGTGAAACCTAGGCCACCACTTGGTAGTTCGGTTGGAATTCGTTTGGAGTTTAGTTGTTAACTCGTGTTAAACCGTTTTGTTGGTTTTTAAGTGTCTAGTTGTTGCTAGAAAGTGACTAGCAGGTGCTAGTATAATATTCACTTGTTTTGAATCATATTTAACCGTTGTTTATCTTTTATTTCTTGTTTAAAATCTAATAAATCTTTGTAAAATAATCTCGCGTTATTTTTGTTGTTTAAACTGGTTTCTCCATCACTCTTCTTTCGTGGAACCTGAACACCACCAGGGACCACCACATTACTAAGCTGAAAATCTGAAAATTCTTAAAAATTCCATTAAAACTACCTAAAAGAATGTATAATTTAAAAATTTTTGAAAAATATTAGAAAATTCAAAAAAAAATCCAAATTTTCTAACATTCATCACTTTTTAAAAATCAATCAATATTCAAGATCTTACTACCGTTGCAAAGCCGAAAATCTGAAAATTCATAAAATTGGCTTTTAATTACCACAGAAGCATGTTAAAATTTGAAAATTTTTGACAAAAATTAGAAAAAATCCAAATTTTCTAAAATTCATAACTTTTCTAAAAATCTATCAATTTTTAAGATTTTACTACCATTTCAAAGCTAAAAATCTGAAAATTCTTAAAATTGGCTTTTAATTACCACAGAAGCATGTTAAAATTTGAAAATTTTTGACAAAAATTAGAAAAAAATCCAAATTTTCTAAAATTCATAACTTTTCTAAAAATCTATCAATTTTTAAGATTTTACTACCATTTCAAAGCTAAAAATCTGAAAATTCTTAAAATTGGCTTTTAATTACCACAGAAGCATGTTAAAATTTGAATTTTTTTTTAAATTAGCAAATTCGAAAAAAAATCTATCAATTTTTAAGATTTTACCACCATTTTAAAGTAATTTTAAATCCCGATTTCTGGATTTCACAAAAAATTAGAATTATTTTGGTATTTCCAATATCTGAACCTTCGACTCACCCCATCAAAATCCTGAATATTCACGATATCCGGCCTCCTACTCAAATCTGCCGCAGTGATAGTCCCCTCCCTGGCTTTTCGATTTATTAACGAAATCAAATTGTCCAGGTCCCGCCTCTCTTGTTCCACTTTACTAACCGACATTGACATTTTTCGTGACGACATTGGCTCTGAAAATTCTCGATTATTATGATTTCATTTTGAAAGGTAAGAAATACTCTCTGGTTCATCGCTCAAGTCGAGCATCGGCACTTTTTCAATATTCAGATAGCATGACATTTCATTTGAGGAAATCTGAAAATTGATAGATGTAAGATAGAATAAAGAAATGAAACTAAGGGAGATTTGTTTAATGTAGAAATTTATATTTAAGAATTTAAAGGAGGCTGCCACTTTGGTCTAAAAATTTACGTTTTTGTGACCAATGTTCGATTCTGGGGTGCTCTTTTCTACTTTTTTGCAAATTGTTTCACCAGGTATTGTCAAGATAAACATTTCTGGTCGCTCGTTTTGCGGAGTGTCGTTGGAAATTTCCTCGCAGCGCGACCGCAACGCGCACGACCAACTGAAAAAATTTGAATTTGAGCGCGTTGCTAGGAAATTCCCAACGACCCTCCGCAAAACGAGCGGCCAGAGATGTTTATCTTGACAATATATAAAATTGAAATTTAGATCTATTTGTTTCATATAGTCCTCCTTTCAGAATAATGATTATTGATCAATCGACTCATATGTTACATTGAACACATGTAAAACAAACATGAGTCTTCGGGTACGTGATTTTTAATCTAACATATTATGATATGATATTTACCAACCATGTGAATCATTGATTAGTCTGAATTTCGAAAAATTACACAGAATTGAAGTTTCTTGTCAAAATGAACAAGAGCGGGAGCTTCCGATGAATGATTTTGATTATGAAAATAAATTACACCCTGTCTTTAAATTCAAGTTTCTTCTATTTTAGTAAAGTTCAGAGGAATGTGGTTGAATCGTGAGTCACGATTCGTGACTATTGTATGAAAATGAAAGAAAAAAGGGTACATTGTCTTTAAGGCTAATTTTCGGCGATGGCGTTTTTTGTGCAAATGAGACTATTGAGATTTTTTGCATTTTCAATGAGAAATCTGAAATTTCAGCTTAATTTTAAATGTTTTTCAAAAAACAAAATCTAAAAAAATATAATGAACATATTTTTTTAAATTAAAAATTTTCAAAACAAAACAAAATTTTTAAAATCCATACGATTCGCCAAAAATCTTACGAAATTCGCATTTTTCACATAAATTCGCAATTTTTATCACATTTTTCGAAATGTTGTTCGTATATGCAACAACAAATAAAATAAATATAACTACAAATCAATAAAAAAACACACTTATACTAAAGGAAACATGGTAAATAAATAAAAATTGAGCAAATCACTCACTTCTTTTATTTTAAAGTTAAAATAGTAGTTGAAATTTTGGAAAAAGTGTAGTAAAACAAGTCAAAAACATGTGTAAAAACATAATAATGAAATTTCACCTGAAAAGGTAAGCACTTGTCGTATACTAAATCTAAGAGACGTAGACACGAAAAGACAACAAGCAAAAAGTTGCAGTGGTATCGAATACGCTCGCGAGGTAATTTGCGACCAATTATTCTTGCAAAAAAAAGTTCAATTTTAGATATTTATAAAATATTGAAAAAAAGGTGGAAAAATAAAAATAAAACGCGAACACGATAGAAAAGGTGAAAGCAATGCAAATAGTGGAGACAAGACCTCTTGCCAAATACAAATATTTATTAAAACCAAGCATACTCGACTATCAAACTTTTTTGTTCGGTTTTATGAACTTTTGTTGAAACCTGTCAGGATCACCTCAATTCATTCAACTCTTAACCCGTTACATGAAAAATCATATTACACGAAAACCAAAACCGAAATGAATTCAAGTCTCTCAAAAAAATTGTCAAAAAACAGAAAAACTGAGGACTTTAAGAAGCTAAGGAAAAAACGTCAAAATTCGAATTGGAGGTCCCAGGAAGGTCCAAAGAACAAAACCAATATGTTGCCACATTTGTGTTTCGCTTCAAAACAATGGCCTAGAAAAATTTTCCACCCTGGCCGAACTTTATCCTATGAGGTTTTTGCGTATCATTTTTACCAACATTTATGGGGGACTTTTTAAATTAGTCCATTTTGATCTTTGGGCTTTTAAAGTTTTTGGATTCCTCCCGTAATATATGGATTTCTCACACGGACTAGTTTTCGACGGTGGACACTTTTTCTAGGCCATTGTTTTGAGGCGCGTTTTCTCGGCTTCTAGGTGGTTTTAGAAAATTTTAAAAACTGATTTTGAATGAGTATGAAATCTATTTTCAATTAAGGTACATTGTTCTTGTTTATTTCAACAGTAATTTACTATTCAAAGGTTTTTTCAAGCTTTTTTTCCAGCATTTTATTTTTTTTCTTTTTCAAAAATAGTCTCATAAAGCAATTCAATTATTAATTCGAAAGTTACAGCATTTTTTCGATGTACATATACATAAAAGCCACCTTGTAAAATGACAGCTTTGAACCATTGTTAGTATGATAACAGCGTCGCATCTCTACGCGGAAAGCGAGTACGTTCATAACACCACGGTGGGCTTAAGTGAACCGACTATAACTAAGAAAATTCACTACGACAATTAAAAATTGAACACAGAAAAAGGGGCGTTTTTAAGGGCGTGGCATTTTGCAATTTGTCGTAACTGTGTACGCACACAAACACGTTGTTCGTGATGACAATTTCGGTTCACTTTATCCCACCGTGAACACCCCTCTCCTCATCGTTTATTGTTATAAAAATTGAAGTTACGCTCAATAGTCCTCTTGTTCTTGCGCAAAAGACGGCGTTGGGCTGCTATTATGTAGAGTCTTTATATGATTTTTTTCGATGTTCTTATTTTTAAAGGCGGTATTCCACTTAATTATATCGATTATTTACCTCGCTATCTTTAAACTTATTGTTTCTAGATTAATTATTTCGATTTCATATCAAAATCCAAGAAGAATATGTTATGTATAATCGTTGGTCAAGCTATTGATTGAATAAAATCGTTGATAACGATGATTTTTATGTGGAATTCGATGCATTATGTGATCATAATTTATCGAATTTATGGAAACTTCACACCGAAATTCACCTCGAATTGTACAACACGCTTTCTCCGATAGTTCCTTTCCCATCCATTGTTATTGATAAGAGTTATTATTTTGACAAGTGTGGACAAACGGAATCTCGGATAAGATTTGATTTTGGAAAATTTAGATCGGTTAGAAAATCAATTGTTCCTAAGAATGGGAGTCTGAACGGATTTATTTTTTTAATGTGTATTCGAGTCATCGAGGAATCAACTGTTGGAATGCAATTACCTCCCACTGATTATTTCAAAATTTCTAAAAATATAGAATCTGAAGTAGTTTTAGGATTTAAAAAACCTGAACCAGTCGGTGGTTATAAAAAAATCATCCAAAGACTAGAAAGTACTATGTCGATAAATTTGTACGTTTTTAGGCAATTGTCATGAAATTAATATAGATTTTCAGGCCCTCATTTCTGTTTCGTCGGTATTTAGTGAAATGTTCTCAAATGAACCAAATAATAACAATGATAATGTGATTAATGATATTTATAGTTGTTCAAATTTCTGTGAATACAAAATCCGAGCAGGAGCTTGGGTTGATTTCCTTCGATTGTTGTATGCACGAAAACAAGAGTTGACAAGTTCATTTTTTACTTGTTCATTCATAATAAGATCAAAATAGAACGCTCTTTGAACCGAAGTTCATTTTATTAATTTTTCAGATGATCAAATTAAAGGAATTTTGTACCTTGCAGTGAGACGTACAATTTTTGATAGCGGATTGTGAAGAATTTCTAAATTGGATGTATTTAAAGTATTTGATGGAATGGGTCCGAAATCTTTGAAAGCTCTTCTGTTTAAATTTTGTGAAGAAGAAATAGAAGAAGATGAGGATTATAGGCCGAAATCAAAAAGGGCCTGCATTTGAGGTTAATATCAAAATAATCATGCTTAACTACACAATTTCAGAAAGATATTTCATACCTATTTGATAAATACAAAATTTTAATTAATTACTCACCATTTTTTGTTTAATGAATTGGGTTAATATTCGGATTTTTACGATTATACTTCATCAATGTGTGATTATCGTTGCACTAAAAGCTTCAATAGCTCTAAAAACTAAAAAGTATTATTTTAAAACAAAAACAGAGCAAATGACACAAGATAGAAATGTTACACGATTAATCAACGCAATTTTTCCTCAAAAATTGAAAAACGAAGCTCCTGACGTACCAGCACCACTATCTGAATTCGTGTCGAAGTTGAAATTGAACGAACTAGACGCGTTCTCGTCACTTCCACCTTTTCCGAAACCGAATGGATCCGCATCTGAAGGCCCATCTGTGACAAAGTTGAAATCTCCGTTATTCTCTTCTCCCGACCCAACACCGCCGAAATTGAAGTCAAAGTCTGAAAATGAAAAACATTTTTTAATTTTAATAAAAATGAACAAACTTGTTGATTCGTTGGCATTAGAACCACCTGAACCGCCCGCTCCACCAAAAATATTGAACGAGAAGTTTCCGACACTTCCACTGCCTGAACCTTGGCTGTCGCTTTCGTGTTCACCTTCCATTCGACCGTTGATTTCCTTTAGAAGATCACCAGCTTCATCTGTAAAGTGAAAACGAAATTTTTTTTGGAAAAATTTATTGGAAAAATTATTTTTGCATATTTTTACGTCTTTAATTACATGTAATGGCCTACACCCGCGTCCATATCAAGAAAACGCATCAAAATGAAATTTCAATTAACGAAACCTTACCAGTACTATTCATACTAATATCCAAAATTGCATCGGCCGCACTTTTCTCCTTCCGCTCCTCATCCTTTCCACCTTCTTCACTTTTGTTCGTCAAAAGCTTGTCAAAGAATCCAGTATCTCCATCCCCTTCTTGCTCCTTCTCACCATAATCTGCAATCACATCAATCGATTTATCGTGATCATCCTCTTCTTCATCTTGTTCCATGTCTTGTTCTTTTTCATCATTCGCTGCTTCTTCTGGGACTTCTTCTTCTACCTCCTCGTTCTCATCCTCAAGAATCTGTGGAGGTGGTGGTGGTGCTGCTTCCTCAACTCGTTCCAAAACATTTGCGTTTTCCTGAAAATGAATGTAATTAAGTAACAATAAAGCACAGTCTGACAAACGATACCTTTAAAACAGGCTTCTCAGTTGGATGTTGCTCAAAAATTGAAACATCGAGACCATTTCCACTAACGGACGACCCAGTTCCGCTAGCATTCGATACACTGAGGATGGAATTTTCGTCCGAATTTTTTTGCTGATTTTCATTTGATTGTTTTTCAGAATCAGCGCTTTTATCAGGTTCTTCAGGATTAACCATTGAAGCTTGAACAAACGAATTATCGAACAAAACCGTTTCATCGATGCTTCCACTGGCTCTTCTCTTCGCTTCCTCTGCTTTCAAATCTTCCACATTTTTTGACGATTTAGCCAACTTTGGTGCTAGATTCGAGTACACATGGTAAGATCGAGCACACTCTACGACAATATTCTTGAATGGTTTTTTGTTCTCCGATTTTACTGAAAAAATTTTATAAAACCTTGAGGGGTTTAAAATTTTGCTCACAAGTCGCTTTCAAAACCGCCAGCTTATTTTTCAACATCTGTTCCGTCAATCTCAACTTTGCAACCCTTCCCTCAACCATTCGTTGTTCCTCCTCCAATTTTCGCAAATTACTGGCTTCATTCGTTTCTTCTAGATTTTTCTTGATAATTTTTGTTTTAGAAGCGAGGATTTCGTTATATTTCAGAGCCAGTGCAAGTCGCTGTTGTTTCTGAAAAAATGACGAAGATTAAGATTCTCCAGCAGCAAATTCTAACGTTTTCGACATATTCTTTTTGATGAAGCTTGATACTCTGAATACTTTCCGTCAACTGCCTGATATCGTGGTATTTTCTGAAAAGGTCATAATTATTTTTAAAAAATTAATTTCTTATTTTTACCTCTGAACATTTCCTTTATATTCCTCAAGTTCTCGGGAAAGCTCCGCCACGGCGACTCGATTCTCCATATTTTCAACAGACAGCTCATAGGTGGTTTTCATCGACATCGAAAGCTTTTCACCTGGAAAAGTAACTCTTTTTGATTGAAAAAACTTCCCAAAACCATTAATCGCATTTCGATTCTCAGCATCGTAATAACTTTCGATTTGAGAAGTCAATTTTCCAATTTTTTCTTTCAACATTTCAACGTCTTCAGGGCCAAACAGTTTTCTTTCCATTATTTGATTGGCTTGCTCGATAAACTGAAAAAATGTCATTCAAATTAAATAAGTATAAGATTACAAACCTTCAGAGACCGAATGATGGTTGCATTTTTCTCATTGGGACGAGCTGGGACCGGAAAAAACGGCATTTTACCTGAAACATATATTTTTAGTGTTTCGCAATTTGTAAAAACTTAAATTCAAATTTCGAAAATTTACACAAGAAGCTCGAAAAAAAATTAAAGGAATTTCTCTGAATTGAAATTCGATTGCAGAAAAAAGAAAAAAAAACCTGAAAAATATTTTTTTAATGAAAACACCGAAAATGAAATTTTTATTATCGCTATAGTAATCTATAATGCAATCGTTTCGAAACCCAAACCGAGAAATATAAATATGCCCCCCCCCCCCCGAAAATTCAAAAAAAAAGAAAAGAAAAAATAGCGAAAAATGCCACGCAAAAACCTTCGAAAATGGTTGACTTATTTTTTTTAAATCTATTTTTGACAGTTTCTATATAATTCCATATAGGTATATGTTTGAAAAATTCGAAAGTTTCTGTTTGAAAATAAATTATTATTGAGAAAATAAAAAGAAAAACCACAATAAAATTTTATATTTGAAAAATAAATTCGTCTACAGTATTCAGACCTAAGTTTGCTGCAAGACCTTCTCTTTTGTTTTGAGTGTGTGCCTTTAAAAGCATACTGTAGGTTTTTAATAAAAAATTTTAAATTTCTGATATCATGATTTTTTTTCGAATTCGTAGGCCGTTAAGGGGTCATTGTTTTTGTTTCAAGGCCAAGAAAATGTTAGATATTAAATCTTTTTTAGAAAAGTTAGAAAAACAAAAATAAAACGCGAAAAAGGAAAGCAATGCAAACAGCCGAGACAGACCTCTAGACGTTTCCGTAAACTGAGAACCACTTTTGCGCGTTACTACGATGCTACGCAGTGACGTGACGGTCGGTTGTTTAGCGTCACAATATAAATTCAAATTTGAATGTTTTTTTTCGCATTTTTTAAAGAAAAATGATTGTTTTAAGTATGGGAAAAAACAAAAAAAGAAGAATGTATGCAGAAAACACAAAAATTAGAGAATAAGTTCAAATAGAAACTCCTGGATATCTAATAACATAAAATACTCACTATACATTTTAAAAAGATAATAATGAACTCCCTAAATCAGTTTCTTTTTATAAACCCGAATATGCTTCTATGAAAGAAGAAACTAGAACACGAAATCGAAATTCAGCCTCAAGAAAAGTAAATTTTCGATTCACAGAATACGCCTATTTATTCTTCTTTTCCACGGTATAGATATTTTCCAGTTTACACTGTTTTTTTTTTGATAAACACATCTGATTTAAAATATTCGTGTAACACATTTCGGGTGTGAAAAAATTAATTCTTTACAGTTATTATCTAAAGGTGAATATATTCTTGAACAGAAAATTATTCAAAATTGGTTGTACCATTATTAAATTGTATTGTCTAAAACTCAAAATCACTTGAACATTATTTTCCTTCGAAATGTCCCTCATTTTTCCCTCATTTTCACACATTTTTCCCTCATTTTTTCCCTCATTTTCACACATTTTTCCCTCATTTTTTCCCTCATTTACACACATTTTTCCCTCATTTTCACACATTTTATGTTATTAGATATCCAGGAGTTTCTATTTGAACTTATTCTCTAATTTTTGTGTTTTCTGCATACATTCTTCTTTTTTTGTTTTTTCCCATACTTAAAACAATCATTTTTCTTTAAAAAATGCGAAAAAAAAACATTCAAATTTGAATTTATATTGTGACGCTAAACAACCGACCGTCACGTCACTGCATAGCATCGTAGTAACGCGCAAAAGTGGTTCTCAGTTTACGGAAACGTGACCTCTAGCCAATTATTGGATCTTTATGACGCGCACTGTATAAAGGATGGTTTTTTGAAAAAATTTGTTCCTATGCTCCATGCACATTTTTGCCGCTGAAAACCCTTTCTACTATATATTCAGTCTCTGAGAAAATACTGAAAAAAGATCCTGTAGAAATTCAGTTTCTAGGGCGTTGCTCGCGTTTCTAAGCCACTATTCGCGTTCTTGTTCATTTGTATGTTAGCTATGGTTTCGAAACGGAAAGATCACTTTTTTAAAAGATATGAAGCGCCGTTAAAAGCCTTTTCGATTGAGGAACTGTCAGAAACAAAAACAAACAAAAAAAAGTGGGAAATTCACGTCTTTGGGAAGAAATCAATAACAAGATTACGGAAACAAGAAAAAAACAATGCAATAAAATTCAGAAGGGAAACGTGACAAAATGAACAATTATTAGGAGTTAATTAACATTTGATTATAAGAGACTCTACCAAAACGGCAATATTATGTATAGAAAAATATTCGAAAATGGGGGGGGGGGTGAAAATTAAAAAAAAACAGGAGATTATCGGCCTCAATAAATCAAGGGAAACAATTCGGGAATTTTGGAAGCAATCGGTGAGAAGGGATGAATTTAGGGGTGCATTCTGAATAGACTCGCGCTTTTCAAAAGCCCCTCAATATTTTTTACTCTAGTGGATACGGAATGATCACACTTTTCTTTTGTCGGCTATATTTTGAATCCATTCGGAAGGCATCCCTTAATGCAGACCCTTTTGGAATTTGGCCTATAATCCTCATCTTCTTTTATTTCTTCTTCACAAAATTTCGGGCCCATTCCATCAAATACTTTAAATACATCCAATTCGGTTATTTGGTGAATTACAATTTTCATTCTTTCCAATTCCATTAACTGTAAAAACATATTTAAGAAATCATTTTAAAAAATCACAATTTTACCATTTGAGCCGAATTTCTGTTTGAAGCTTCCATAAATTTGATGAATGATGATCATATAATGCTATATAAAAATCATCTATATAAAAATCATCGTTATCAACAATTTCATTCGATGGTGAACTAGGCTTCATTCTCCTGGAAAACAATCGAGATATTTTTTGAGCTTTGAATAAAACAAAATCACACTAACCACTTTATATCCCCTGTTTTCATCGTCCAACAATGCCTTCCATTATAGCTTGACCAACGATTATACATAATATATTGTTCTGCCATTTTGATATGAAATGGAAAGAATTAATCTAGAAACAATAAGCTTAAATATTGTCTTTAAAAATAAGAAAATCGAAAAAAATCATATAAAGACTCTACATAATAGCAGCCCAACGCCGTCTTCTGAGCGGGAACAAGAGGACTGTTGAGCGTCTGCTGTTTTTATAACAATTATTGGGGGTCTCCTCATCTTTATACAATGAAACAGTATAAAGATGAGGAGACCGAGAATGGTGAGCACTGTAACAATTTCTTTGATTATTACGTTCCTAAATGGAACCAATAACATAAGTATCGTCTTATCTTACAATGCATTCTCTAATCACTTACACTCTATAAAATCTTATGCCTTATAATTTCTAACTGTTTTCTACTTATTTTAAATCCAATATGTCTTAAAGAAAGGCTCCAGTGATTTGATATGTTTATCCTTTCGTTTGAATTGGTGCAATCAAATCCATCTTTTTTTTTGTAGTTTTTAGACCATCTGTCACTTAAAAATGTTTTTAAAAATGTTTATTTTTCGCTGCCAAAAACCAAAAAAACTGCGAATGAATGCAACTGGGATGAAAATAGACGTCATTCTCATTACAAATCAGTTCTTAAAGATAGTGTGTCAGTTAACAATTTTCCAATTTTAGGGTTAAAATTTTGAACTCCCGCGTTTTCCGCATTGCTTAGTGCGCATGTGCGCTCCACCGCACACTGGGCCTTTTCAAGCCTTTTCAGGGCCTTTTTAATTAATTTCCTTGTTTTTATTTCCGTTTTTTTTAGTTTTTGTGTGTTTTTTCATATTCCAAGGCATCCCAATTATTTAATAAATTAAAAGTAAGTTTAAAAAAGCTTTATTCGAAAGGAAAAAGCTAATTTTTTTTTGAAAATTGAAATTTGAAGCAAAAATTGAAAAATAAGTTACTTTTGAACAAAAAAGAATTCATTAAAATTAATAAAACAAAAAAATCACACGAGATACAAACAATGGACGTCATAAAAGATAAGAAGCCGTTTTGTAAAGGGTTTTTTAAAATTATGGATGGTATAAATAAACATTTTCTTTTCAGAACACGGTAAGGGACGAAAAATGGGAAACGGGACGTGATGGCTGGTTCAAATAAAACATTATTCGAAAAAGTAGGTAAGAAGCATTTCTAATTTTTAAATTTCTTATTTGTACACTTCTAATTCGCACAATATTCAAAAATTTCAAGAAATGGGATCAAAAAATCAACTTGATGAAAAAATCACGAAGATTCTGATGATTGGGGATAGTTGACGCCTTCTTGTCATTGTGTTGCACGAGAGTGAGTTATATATATTTTTTTGAATTTGTAATTCGCAGATGTCGAATCTTCAGACCTGGGGAGTCATGGCATGAATATCGTGCTGGAACACCTGAACAACGTACTGAATTGCTAGAACTATGAGATATTGGTGGAATGGTAGCACGTCTACAGAATTCACATGTACTTTTCGAAAGAGCTTTTGGAGCTATCTTGGTTCATGATTTGACGAATAGAAGGAGTGAAGAGGTGCTGTTGGTTCTTAAAATCTAAGAAACCATGATCAATATCGCAATCAAAACGCTTAAATTTTTCAGAATTTCGCATCAAGGCTCACAATACAATGCTCGATGGAAGAGCGCAATCATAACAAGAAGATAAAAGATCCGGCTGCGGTTGCTCTTCGTGTTGACATTGAAAGTTGTAATAACCCAGCTTTGATTGTCGGAACGAAAGCTGATTTGGAAATTCATAGAGGACCTGTTCGTTACGATAGGTTAGTTCATTTTTTCAACAAATATAAGTTTCCCTTCATCTCAAAAAAAAAACAAAGAGCTTGAATCCTTGCAGACTTCACATTGACAATGAAAACAATCATCAAAGGATCAGCGAATAGAATCACTTTATCGAGGTTCTTTGATTCTTGTCTAGACCGAACACGTCGAACATCTATGAATGGACCATTCTATGGAGGAAGACCAAGGAGATATAAAACACCGATTGGAGGAGTCAGCCAACACGAGTCTACCAGGAGCATTGACGAATTGATCAATTTACCTTCGATGAGCGGAATATTGTTAAAATTCCTTTTTTTGTTTGTTTTGAAATCTCTTTTGATCATTTCTTTACAGAATTGACCCGGATTTTGTTTTCTTTTGTACGAACACGTTTTTTCGTGGTTTAGAAAATGATTTTTAATAAAAGTAACTTGTTTAAATGGTTAAAATTGTGCCTTTATTCCTCAGTGATGAAATGGAAATTCAACTGAGGTTTTTAGAGGGTTTTTCAATTTTAATTTCAGAAAAAAACAACTATTTTACGATTGAACTAAACTAAACAATGGAAAACATGATAAAGAACGTTGTTCTTCAATAATCATTCCAGTGAGACGGTTTTCATGGTTTTACCATGAAAAAAGAGATGCAACATTATCTCTGAATCACTCTTTTTTCATTTTTTTACGAAAAAAAATTCGAAAAACCCCTAAAAATTGAAAAAAACTCGTCAAAAAATAATAAAAAATAAAATAAATGAAAATTTGAATATTTCTGCTTCGCGCCGTTTCGGTGGAGCGAGAACGCTCCAGAACGCGCGGGGGTTCAAATTTTTATTTTTTCGACTTTGGTCGGCTGCCTTAAATTTAACGTTTGACGCCCGGATTTTTTGTGGTATACGTTGTATTCTATCCAATAAGAAGGAATTTTTACAATAAAATGCATATAGGGTTAAAATAACTGATCCCCTGTCTTTAAATTTTTCAAAGACCACGTAAAAGCCGAGAAAACTCTCTTAAAAACAATGGTCTATAAAAAGATTCCGACTGGCCTAACTTTTTCCCATCAGCTTTTTGTGTGTAATGAATATTTATGGGGAGTACTTAAATTAGTCCATTTTTAACTTTATGGACCTATTCAGTTTGAAATACAAAATTCAGAGAAATACCGAGAAGTTGCGATTTCTCGGTATTTCTAGATCTTTTTCGGCATTTCTCTGTCATTTTTGCATTGAATTTCTCGGTATTTTTTGAATTTTTTTTCAAACTGAATAGGTCCATCACGGTGGGCTAAAGTGAACCGACTATAACTAAGAAAATTCAGTACGACAATAAAAAATTGAACGCAGAAAAGAGGGAGTTTTTTTGAGTGTGGCATTTTTGCAATAGTGTGGCACGGTTTCATAAAACGCTGTATATTCAGTTTTTCAGGGACACAATTTTGTAATTCGGAGTGAAAACAATTAGATTAAGCCATACTTTATGCGTTAAAATTCTGTTTGTAAGAAATCGAACTTTTGAGTGTGTGCAATTTGTCGTAACGGTGTGCACACACACAGCGTTGTTCGTGATGACAATTTATCCAACCGTGGTCCATTAGTCGTTTCAAGTTTTTGGATGCCTCCCGTAATAACGCTCGCGGACTAGTTTTCGTCGGCACTTTTTCTAGGCCATTGTTTTGAGGCGCGTTTTCTCGGCTGCTGGGTGGTGTTAGAAAATTTTAAGAACTGATTTGGAATGAGAATGAAGTCTATTTTCATTTAGGTGCATTTATTATCTCCGTAAAGCCGTCCTTTAAATGTCTCCCTCTTTCCCAAATAGAACTGGAGAGCGCATTGTTATCGTTTATTTCAACAGAAATTTACCATTCAAAGGTTTTTAAACCTTTTTTTCAAGTATTTTATTTTTTTTTATTTTTCAAAAATAGTCCCATAAAGAAGTTCAATCATTTACTCGAAAGTTAAGTACAGTATTTTTTGATGCACCTATACATAAAAGGCATCTTGTAAAATTACAGCGTTGAGCCGTTGTTAGTATGATGTATGAGTACGCGGAAATCGAGTATGTTCCTAACACCCCTCTCCTCATCGTTTATTGTTATAAAAACTGCAGTTACGCTCAACAGTCCTCTTCTTCCCGCTCAGAAGACGGCGTTGGGACGCAATTATATAGAGTCTTCATATGATTTTATTTGTTTCGATTTTCTTATTTTTAAAGGGATTCTTTACTGTTTTTGGGTTTCTATTCCATTTTCATCTTCTTCTCCATATTTGAAAACCTATACAAGAAATTTTTTTTTTGCTAAATTTCCTTATCTAGTACTCAAACACACCAATTTTCGAAATAAGATGGCGAAATAGCCTAACAATTGCAAACACTATCACATTTGCATGATCTCTCGCGCACGGCCGAGCGGTTAGGTCATTCGCCGCCGTACCTTGTAAATGTGCTTTTTTCGTGTACTAGAAAAAGAAATTTCGATAAATTGTTTTGATTCGATAGGTTTTCAAATACTGTGAAGAAGATGAAAATGGAATTGAAATCCAAATTCAGTACAGAGTCCCTTAAAGAAAGTATACAAGCTTATTGTTTCTAGATCAATTCTTTCCGTTTCATATAAAAATGACAGGACACCATATTATGTATAATCGTTGGTCAAGCTATAATGGAAGGCATTTTTGGACTCAGAAAACAGGGGATATAACGTGGTTAGTGTGATTTTGTTTTATTCAAAGCTCAAAAAAAATCTCGATTATTTTCCAGGAGAATGAAGCCTAGTTCTTCATTGAATAAAATTGTTGATAACGATGATTTTTATATAGAATTCGAAGCATTATATGATCATCATTCATCAAATTTATGGAAGCTTCACACTGAAATTCACCTCGAATTGTACAACACGCTTTCTCCGATAGTTCCTTACCCATCCATTGTTATTAATAAGAGTTATTATTTTGACAAGCGTGGACAAACGGAATCTCCAATAAGAATTGATTTTGGAAAATTTAGATCGGTTAGATCATCAATTGTTCCTAAGAATGGGAGTCTGAACGGATTTATTTTTTTAATGTGTATTCGAGTCATCGAGGAATCAACTGTTGGAATGCAATTACCTCCCGCTGATTATTTCAAAGTTTCTAAAAATATCGAATCTGAAGTAGTTTTAGGATTTAAAAAAACTGAACCAGTCGGTGGTTATAAAAAAAATGATCCAAAAACTTGGAAATACTATGTCGATAAATTTGTACGTTTTTAGGCAATTTTCATGTAATTAATATCGATTTTCAGGCCCTCATTTCTGTTTCGTCGGTATTTAGAGAAATGTTCTCAAATGAACCATATAATAACAATGATAATGTGATTAATGATATTTTTAGTTCAACATATTTCTGTGAACACAAAATCCGAGCACCAGATTGGGTTGATTTCCTTCGATTATTGTATGCACGGAAACAAGAGTGGAGAAGTAAGTTCATTTTTAGCTGAAAAATTTTAAAAAATCAGATTTCAAAATTTCATAACTTTTCTCAAGTTCCACAAGGAGACAAAAAAGCGAGTTTTGAACCAACTTATTTATGACAGTTTGAAATTTTCTCGCCATCATCACGAATAACTTGAGGTGAAAGCGAGAAATTTCAAAATTTTATAACTGCGTTCAAGTTTCTTAGAGTTTTATGAATTTTAGAGTCGAAAATGGAAAGAGAAATGTAGAAAATAAACATTTTCATTCATAATAAGATAAAAATATAACTCTCGACAAAATTTGAACCGAAGTTCATTTTATTAATTTTTCAGAAGATACTATCGAAGGAATTTTGTTCCTTGCAGTGAGATACGATGTCCAATTTTTGATAGCGGATTGTGAAGAATTTCTAATTTCAACAAAACAAATAGAAACTGCCAAGAAATTACGCTTGGCCGAAACATGTGATTTAGCCAAGTTACAGGTGAAATTGTGATTTTTTTATGACTTGTTAAATTGGTTTTTACAGTTAGTAGCACTGGAAAGAATGAAAATTGTAATTCTCGAAAAGGACAATTTGGATATATTTAAAGTATTTGATGGAATGGGCCCGAAAACTTTGAAAGCTCTTTTGTTTAAATTTTGTGAAGAAGAATTAGAAGAAGATGAAGATGATTATATGCCAAATTCCAAAAGGGTCTGCATTAAGGGGTGCCTTTCGAATGGATTCAAAATATAGCCGAAAAAGAAAAGTGAGATCATTCCGTATCCACTAGAGTAAAAAATATTCAGGGGCTTTTGAAAAGCGTGAGTCCATTCAGAATGCACCCCTAAATTCATCCCTTCTCACCGATTGCTTCCAAAACTTCCCCCCCCCCCTTTTTTTTGTCGATATTTTGAATTGTTTCCCTTGATTTATTGAGGCCGAAAATCTCCTGTTTTTTCTTAATTTTCACCCCCCCCCCCATTTTCGAATCTTTTCTATACATAATATTGCCGTTTTGGTAGAGTACGATTTCTCTTATAATCAAATGTTAATTAACTCCTAATAATTGTTCATTTTGTCACGTTTCCCTTCTGAATTTTATTGCATTGTTTTTTTCTTGTTTCCGTAATCTTGTTATTGATTTCTTCCCAAAGACGTGAATTTCCCACTTCTTTTTGTTTGTTTTTGTTTCTGACAGTTCCTCAATCGAAACGGCTTTTAACGGCGCTTCATATCTTTATTTTCTGAGAGACTGAATATATAGTAGAAAGGGTTTTCAGCGGCAAAAATGTGCATGGAGCATAGGAACAAATTTTTTCAAAAAACCATCCTTTATACAGTGCGCGTCATAAAGATACAAGAATTGGCTAGAGGTCCTGTCTCGACTGTTTGCATTGCTTTCCTTTTTCGCGTTTTATTTTTGTTTTTCTAACTTTCTTAAAAAATATTTAATATCTAACATTTTCTTGAAAGCGTATATGCTCAATTCTCAACAATTTCCAAAATTCTGAATATTTTCTTCAGTTTTCATTTTTTATACATCAATACTCATACAAGAAATCTACCAGAACTCTGAATCAAGGTCTTGAAACAAAAACAATGACCCCTTAACGGCCTGCGAATTCGAAAAAAAATCATGATGCAAACAAAATTTAAAAATTTTCATTAAAAACCTACAGTATGATTTTAAAGGCACACACTCAAAACAAAAGAGAAGGTCTTGCAGCAAACTTAGGTCTGAATACTGTAGACGAATTTATTGTCAAAAATACTGTTGCTTCAATTCTATTCCAAACGCGCTCCATAAACTGGCACTTTGCCAACACACCTTCCAAAAAACGAAACGCAAACGCTTCACGTTATTCACGTGAGAAATCGTTTGCGTTTTGTTTTTTGGAAGGTGTGTTGGCAAATTGCCAGTTTATGGAGCGCGTTTGGAATAGATATGAGGCAACAGTAGATTTTAAAAAAATAAATAAACCATTTTCGATGGTTTTTGCATTTAATTTTTCGCTATTTTTTTTTTGAATTTTCTACAATGTTCCATTATTTTATATTAAACCAGGAGTCCCCTGCCGCTACGCGGCAAAACTCCTGGTCTACTGCTCGCCTTCGGCTTCGCTTTCCAACACGCCTGCGGCGTGTCGCTTTTGTTAAATTATTCTTAATAAGGTTCCTTTTTGTGTAGTTCGAAACATGGTGATAAAATATAAATCCAAACATTTTAAAAATTCCTTTAAAATTTCCTCGGTTTTTCAGAAAAAAGAGAAATAATTATCTACACTTGCATAACAGTTAGGAAAAGCGCATCGATTCTTTGAAATCGTAAGAGTATGTTAATTTAACATTTCTTTGGATTTCGCTCTCTTTAACCTAAACTCATCCTAATTTCATAATAATAATTTTTTCTGCGGCTCGCCTCCGGCTTCGCTCCCCTCCCCTAAATTTCGTGATCGAAGATTCTTTTTAGTTTATCATTTATTTGGATTTTGCCTTTTTCAACCTAAACTCATCCTAATAACGTTTTCTAAGCCTCGCCTCCGGGTTCGCCTTTTACACGCCTTCGGCGTGCTGCTTCACTGCATTACTACATTGGCGATTTCACGCCTTCTGAAATAAGTTGTCGGGACCGAAGTATCTTGATCGAAAAGTATTGGAATGCGAGCCGAAGGCACAGAAGAAGCTCGCCTGCGGCTCGCTTCTTCCGTGCCTTTGGAACGCATTCCAAGACTTTTGATCGGTCTTCCAACGCGCGGCGAAATGATCATAATTTCAAGTTTAACAATTTCACTGGAACATTCTCAAAAAACCAACCATAATTGTCACATTTAATTATTTCTCGAATTATTTTATCTTTTAAAATTGTTATAATTAGCGGCATAATTAAAGAAATGCATCTGAAAAGAGGTTGATGTGAAAAGAAGTTCTTCTGAAAATAGGTTCTTCTTTTACTCTAGCTCACCTCACCTAGCAATCACAATAGAACAACCATTTTCTTTTAATAATTTCTTAAGGAATGAATCTCAACTCAGAAATGACAACAAATAATTTTTCAAATTTGGTCTAGTTTCTTGACCTATTTTTTAAACTGTTTCTTTTATGAAATTTTGACACAAATTCGAAAAAAAATGAAGAAATGAAAATCGTACTGTTCCCTCATTTTTATTCCAAACGCGCTCCATAAACTCGCACTTTGCCAGCACACCTTCTAAAAAACAAAACGCAAACGCTCCACGTTATTAACGTGAGAAATCGTTTGCGTTTTGTTTTTTGGAAGGTGTGTTGGCAAAGTGCCAGTTTATGGAGCGCGTTTGGAATAGAAATGAGGCAACAGTAATCATTGGGTTTCAAAAAGTTCATCCTGTTCCGGTGTCTTCTATGGCCTACCGGTTAAGTAATTATTTCTTTACGTGAACCGATGCGAGTTCAATTCCGTCCCTCCTACCTCTTCATTTTACAACAAAAAAAAAGTTCACAGAAAAAAGGTTACAAAAAAAAGGTTACAAAAAAGGTTACAAAAAAAAGTTACACAAAAATTAGCCCCGCCTCCTTATCCATTTATATATAAGGATTGTTTGAAAGCAGCAGTTACATTTTTTACAAGCAGAATAATGCGAATTTTATATTATAGTTGTTTGTGATTTTCAACAAAAATAATCATTTTCACCTTTTCATTGAGAATTATAGCGAGACAACGGTTCGGTTCGGTTCAAACCGGTTCGAACCGGTTAACTGGTTCCAGGGCTGGGGGGCGGCCGGCTTCGGCCGCCGCGGCATTTGAAAATCGAGACAAGCCGCGGCCGCGGCCGCGAAATACAGTAACAACTACGCGGCCGCGCGGCTGCGGCAGCCGCGGCCGGCCGCAGTGCAATGCACACCATCACAAAATTGCGGAATGCACACAATTTGACGAGCAAAATTTTTTAATAATCGAGATTTTCGAAACTAGTTTTTAATGAATAAGGTAATGAAAATAAAGTAAAAACATTGAAAAATATTCAACATTACGCAAAATATCATTTTCAACATTTAAAATTTTTTAATAAATCATTTTTCGAAGATTTCTCATCCCAACTCCCTGAAAAAAAGGTTGAATCAGTACAATGTGTGCATTTATTAAAAAATTTTCGTGTTTTACAACGCATTTTCTTAAAAATACATTCTCCTATCGAAAAAAAGAATAGCCACTTTCAAAAATGCGGCTGCCGCGGCCCAAAGCCGCGAACGCGACGCAACCGCTCCGCAGGCCGCGGCCGCCGCGGCCGCCGGCTGCGGCGGCTTTCAGCCGGATCGGCCGCCGTTTCCCCAGCCCTGACTGGTTCGAACCGGTTTGAACTTTTTTTTTTCTCTCCGATGAAACAGAAATGAGCCTTCTGAAACAGAAATGAGCCTTCCAGCTTCAAGTAGACTGGCATTTCTGGAAGAAAATACAATAATAACGATGGTATATACCTATGAGGATTCGTGGGGCGTTCTTAAAACAATACAATACAATCAATTCAACAGATGATAATTTCTTAATTGAAGTTCAGCTTCACTATCAACCCTAAATTGCTTGTCGGGTGCTAGACTCGTTTCACGGACTTTTTAAGATCAAATCTCAATTCTAATAAAGTAACCAATCAAATCAGAAGAGTTTCAAAACCTTAACAATAGAAATTAATATCTTTAATTTGGATAAGGATTAACATTTTCTACTCATACAACAATCAAGTGGTGTTAGCAATTCAAAATGATTGAATGAAAAAATACAATTCAATTCAATAAAAATATTTCACATTTTAATTCCTTCATCGACCGTTCTCCTCCGTCCTTCTCCGCCAGCCGGAATATATTTCAATTTTATCAATTTCATAATTCATCGGGACCAAAATTCATAGATCTTTGCTTCAAAATATTTTCCTCTTTTTCAAAATTTCATCACAAAACAAATTCAAATTTTTAACCAAAAAATACAATCAAACGAAATGCCATGAAACTAGAAAATTTACTTGTAATCTTTGTAACCAGCCGTTTGCCACCGCTTCGCGGCGGTAAACGGCTGGTGAGCTCGCTTCGCGACCTCTGCGTTTTAAAAGTTTTCGTAAAATTTTTATTTGACCCCATTGAATTTTCTGGAACATTCTGGAAGCTTCTGGAATTTTTCAAAAGCTTCTGGAATTTTCTGGAAGCTTCTAGAATTTTTTAAAAATTACAAAATTAGAATTTTTCGGATTTTTTTCGACAATGTTTTTAGAATTTTTCATTTTTATTAGAATTTTTCATTTTTATTATATAGTATGATTTTTAGCGCTTTATTATATAGTATGAATTTTTTGTAAGCTTCTGGAATTTTCTGAAAGCTTCTGGAGCCTTCTGGAATTTTCTAGACCATTTTGGAATTTATTTGAATCTTCTCGGCTTTTCTGGAATTTTCTAGATTGCGGACACACGCACGTCCAACGGTTTATTATAAGTATGTTGATGATGACTGAACGAAAAACGAGAGAAATAGTGTGTAAAATGAAGAGACACAGAGAAAAAAACGCGCTAGGTTAAGGTAACTACCGTAATCCGCACCAAATTTTCACAGTGAGCTTATATTATTCCAAAGATGTCACCATGAAAGTTTGGTCTCGTTATGACCATTCTGAAAAAAATGTGAAAAAAATAGTAGTACTGTATCTACAGTAATCCTACAGTAACCCGAGATCCAAACAGTATTTTTGTGAAGCGCTCCGAGAGGCATCACGATACCCCCAGTATGGGACAGATCGGTCGAGGGGTCAAAAAGTTATTCATGAGAAATGCATTCTAGCATGTGAAAACACGCACGGCCTTAGCGCTTTATTATATAGTATGATTGTGTATTGCCAAATTGATGGTAAACTGTCGAATAGATTGTTTTCCACATTGCACCATAAGAATGATTGAATGAATATACTGACGACATAAATTCGTTCGCTATATATTATTTTCTGTATTTTTTCACTGTTTTTGTGAAAATTATTAATTATTGCTGTATTTTACCTATTTTGCTGCAAATTCGAATGGCTTTCGGTGATCGTTGAGGTGAGTTTAAGCTATTTTTTAAAAATAAAAGTCGTAATATATCGATATAAAAAGACTCGGACCTGCCTACATATATATAATATTATATTACAGGCAGGCCTTCTCTTTTTCTTTGTCGATTCCGACTATTTGTTTGATTTTTTTACATTTTGAGAGTAGAGAAGTTTTCCAGCGATTTTTAACTCATTTTTCGCCTTATTTTTTCAATTGTTTTACAAAATTGAATGAAATATGCTTATTCGATAAAGGTAAAAAGCAATAATTGCATGGGAAAGTCGGTTTCGGTACATTGTATTGCAGTTTGGTCTTAGGAAGCGAAAACGTCATGAGGCAAAAATATCAACGGTGTGTTTGATTTTTAGCGTTCTTAGATATTGGCGCTTTTCGTTAAATAGCTACGGAAGGTTCTATCTTAAAAACTGTTTACATTTTCAATTTTGGCATGAAAAATTATTCTAGTACGATTGAACAATTCGTTTCTCAAAATAACTAAATTGGGCTAGAGCCCAGTTTAGTAAAATGCCGTTTTTAACGTTTTTTTCTCAAAATAACTAAATTGGGCTGGAGCCCAGTTTAGTAAAATACATTTTTAGCGTTTTTCTTAAAATAACTAAATTGGGCTATAGCCCAGTTTAGTAAAATACAATTTTTTAGAACAACATCAAAACCGTTCGCATCACAGCTTGAAAGGACTCCATCACAGATGCCTGATCTCCAACTGCCTTCCAGATTTCTTCTATTTCAGAATTTAACTATAATTTAATATCATAATTCTGTTTGATATTCTTTTTTATATTTTTTTCCTTTTTCTTTGAATATTACTTTTACTTTATGAATTGTAATTTTTTGTTTTTATTTTTCGCCCGGTGTACTGTGTTCTGTGTTATGGAAACATTTTTAACGAACCATCGAAACAAAAATCCAAGTAAAACAATAAAAAAGTAAAGAAAATCGGCTGATTTTTTACTATCATTCTGGAAATTCTGTCTCACGCGTTTCAGCATTCTCAACTAAAAACCTTTCATTTTTAATTATTTTGCAAAAAATCGCGACATTGAAAATCTTGCCGTCTTATATCGACCGAGTTTTTTTTCTTTCCCTATCTTTTCAAGACCCCGATCACAATGCGTCCAAGTCCAAGTCCATAGGTCGTCCTGATCGATCATGATAATCCAATGAAAATACCTCGTTTTCAAACCGATGAAACCAAACGCTAATTGTACTTCGAGAGGGTGCATCCTTGTTCTAAACTTCCGTCATACGACGATCAATGTCTTTTGGTTAACCATTGATAAATACAAATTATCTGATAAACTGGATGCCAAGCCTCGATAATTGCTATTTTCAGCTTTTTCACGACCCTGTAGACCTTGTTTCCTGCGTAAAATTTTCTCACGAGATGTTTTCGATGATATTTATGTCTGACGAGCGCGATGACCAGGAAAGAATTGGGATTCTCGGAGGCCACTCGAGAGTCCTCTTTTCCCGATGGAAATTTTCGTTTCTATTCTGAGACCACGAATTAATAAAATTCGATAATCAACTCCTTTCATGTTCCTTGAAACGAAGCACAGCTTGACAAGACCAAAAGAGCTGATTGCCGCCCAGACCATAACTCTGTTAAAATTAAGTTAAGAGTTTCAGATTCAGTTTTCTGATGAAAATAATTCAATTGTGAAGGACCCGATGGCTACCGTAATTATCGACGTGATCTTTGAAAGGGCAAACTGAGATACTCACGCCGCAATATCAAAGTCGGAGGATGCATGGAAAATGAGAAAACATTGAAAAATTTTCGATTTTTCGATTGCTCAGCTTCAAATGGATTTCGCTCCAGGACCATTTTGCAATAAACCGATCCTTCTTAGATACCGTATGACGTTTTTCTGAAAATCTGCAGAAAACTAATTTTTTCAAATTTCGTGTAATGATGTATAATTATGTGGAGGTCTGTATAAAAAACGCAAAAATTACAGTAAAGAAAAATAAAAAATCGTCGTTGTCAGTAGAGCGCGTTTGGAATCGGTTTGTTTCTACAGTATCTAATAGATTAATATCTTGAGGAAAACCGTATCATACTATATAATAAAGCGCTAAGGCCGTGCGTGTTTTCACATGCTAGAATGCATTTCTCATGAATAACTGTTTGACCCCTCGACCGATCTGTCCCATACTGGGGGTATCGTCATGCCTCTCGGAGCGCTTCACAAAAATACTGTTTGGATCTCGGGTTACTGTAGGATTACTGTAGATACAGTACTACTACTTTTTTCACATTTTTTCCAGAATGGTCATAACGAGACCAAACTTTCATGGTTACATCTTTGGAATAATATAAGCTCACTGTGAAAATTTGGTGCGGATTACGGTAGTATTACGGTAGTTACCTTAACCTAGCGCGTTTTTTTCTCTGTGTCTCTTCATTTTACACACTATTTCTCTCGTTTTTCGTTCAGTCATCATCAACATACTTATAATAAACCGTTGGACGTGCGTGTGTCCGCAATCTAGAAAATTCCAGAAAAGCCGAGAAGATTCAAATAAATTCCAAAATGGTCTAGAAAATTCCAGAAGGCTCCAGAAGCTTTCAGAAAATTCCAGAATCTTACAAAAAATTCATACTATATAATAAAGCGCTAAAAATCATACTATATAATAAAAATGAAAAATTCTAAAAACATTGTCGAAAAAAATCCGAAAAATTCTAATTTTGTAATTTTTAAAAAATTCTAGAAGCTTCCAGAAAATTCCAGAAGCTTTTGAAAAATTCCAGAATGTTCTAGAAAATTCCAGAAGCTTCCAGAATGTTCCAGAAAATTCAATGGGGTCAAATAAAAATTTTACGAAAAATTTTAAAACGCAGAGGTCGCGAAGCGAGCTCACCAGCCGTTTACCGCCGCGAAGCGGTGGCAAACGGCTGGTTAATCATAAAAACCGTATAGTCGTTCGCTAGAGATTTTTCAAAATAACCGTGAGAACAAGTGAAAAATAGAGGAATATCTTAGTGAGACCGGTGATAGGATATTTAATCTTAACCTTATCTTTTTACAGGTTTAATGCAATTGATATTTTTTTCTGATAGGGATTTAACCTTTTTTCATAAATTTTGGAACAGTTCTTGGAATGAACTCTCTTTTTCTGATATTTTTGGGATGGGGTATAAAATATTGAACTTGTACGGACCTTTTTGAGTTCAAACATGTTTTTCCAAGATATTTTTGCTTTATTAAATAGAACATTTCTAAGGAACTTGTCAAGGTTTTCGCGTCTTTCTGCTAGTGATTTTAGATCGAAAAATTTCAGTCGACTTTCATAATCTAAGTATGCTGGTCCAGCATTGCTGGATCTGTATTTTAAGGTACGACCATTTACGGGGTGGCGATTAAGTATTTATCGCAACGTTTTTATGTGAATTTCCAAAACGAAACAGTTTAATCAAAAACCAAACTTATTTTCTGAAATAAAAAAACCAATAAAAACAAGTAACAAAAGATGTTCGAAGTTAGACCCTTCGGCCCGAACAAAGTGAACGCAGAGACTGTCGGGTGTGTCCGGAAATTGGAGAAGGCTAACAAAGGTGTCATATGCAAAATTACATGCGACCATTTTTTCAAAATTTTAAATTTGGCGATTTTTCGAACTTTTCACAGGTGAACCTATATTTATGTGGAGTACTGTAGAAGCACAATAAATTGGATAACTTTACGTTTCGGCTTTTCTGAGCCATCTTCTGGGAACGGTCTAACTACCTACAGAAAGACAATGTAATCGAGAATTAAGAAAATGCAAAAATGCAAAAAGGAAACATAACATTTGAGAGATAAATGGTAAATGGTAAAATACAAATGACTAGACGCACTCAATTTTTGTGTGAGAGACGCTTTTTTTGGGATGACGTTTTTTTTGGGAGAAAACTGTTAGGGAGTTGGATGAGCGTCTATTTTTCAATAGGCCGATGATCTATGGATAATTTTGGAAAGTGCTAAACACGGCAGAAATTGGTTTTTAATTTAGAAATGGTATTAGATTCCCATGCTCGTTACCATATACAGTACCATGCAAAAGTATATAGAAAAGTACGTTTGGTATCATAATTCGCCGGAAAATGACTCAATGGACTTGAAACTTTCATAGATTATTGAATAAGTATTTTTACATTGTTTTTTGGTATATACAGTGCTCCACATAAAGATAGGTTCATATGTGAAAAGTTCGAAAAATCGCCAAATTTCAAATTTCGTAAAAATGTCCGATAACAAAAAGTAAGCATTTAGGAAGACTTAAAATGTAATCAAAAGTGTCTTTGGAATAGATTGAAATTCAAGAAAAAAATTTGGATTTTTCTCATTTTAGGCTCTTCGCCAATCCACAAAAAGGTAGGTTCACTACCAAAAAAACTTTTTAAAAAATTGTTTTCTTAACAAAATTGATTAATCCATTGACCAAATCCTGCTTCATGCACTCTACCATGTAATGGATTCCCGAATTTTTCAGGTCGCTCGTCAAGATGGTACCAAACGTACTTTTATATATACTTTTGCATGGTACTGTATATGGTAACGAGCATGGGAATCTAATACCATTTCTAAATTAAAAACCAATTTCTGCCGTGTTTAGCACTTTCCAAAATTATCCATAGATCATCGGCCTATTGAAAAATAGACGCTCATCCAACTCCCTAACAGTTTTCTCCCAAAAAAAACGTCATCCCAAAAAAAAGCGTCTCTAACCCAAAAATTGAGTGCGTCTAGTCATTTGTATTTTACCATTTACCATTTATCTCTCAAATGTTATCCTTTTTGCGTTTTTGTTTCCTTTTTGCATTTTTGCATTTTCTTAATTCTCGATTACATTGTCTTTCTGTAGGTAGTTAGACCGTTCCCAGAAGATGGCTCAGAAAAGCCGAAACGTAAAGTTATCCAATTTATTGTGCTTCTACAGTACTCCACATAAATATAGTTTCACCTGTGAAAAGTTCGAAAAATCGCCAAATTTAAAATTTTGAAAAAATGGTCGAATACAAAAAGTAAGCATTTAGGAAGACTTAAAATATAATCTGAAGTTTTTTTTGGAAAAAATTGAAATTCAAGAAAAAATTGGGATTTTCTCATTTTTGGCTCTTCGCCAATCCACGAAAAGATAGGTTCACTACCAAAAAAACTTTTAAAACATTGTTTTTCGATTAATCCGGAAAATTCAAAATCGATTAATCCGGAAAAACAAAATCGATTAATCCGGAAAATTAATAATCAATTGGGCCACCATCTTGACGAGCGAGATGAAAAATTCGGGTATCAACTGATTGGGTTTGGTCAATGGTGGGCCATGCACGATGTTCCAGATACGCTCCACGATGTTCCAGATAAGAGATTGTCTTCTTGGCACGATGGGTCGGTGCTCCATCTTGCATAAACATGTGGTTCTTGCCGCGGTTTCGACGGAGGAAGGACATTAGACCTCGTCGGAGTGGCCTGCATGTTCTAATGATTTGAACGTCATCGAAAATGTTTGGTCAGTTATTGTTCAGAAGAGGCATGCCGGTGGAAAAGTTTATCGAGATGTTAAGGAGCTCAAGAAGGTCATTATCGAAGCATGGTCCACCATTGATCAAACCTTTCTTGATCCACTCCAATCAATGGATTCCCAAATTTTTCATGTCGCTCGTCAAGATGGTTGCCCAGTTGATTTTTACCGAATTAATCGATTTTGTTAATGAAACACAATTTTTTAAAGTTTTTTAGTAGTGAACCTATCTTTTGGATTGGCGAAGAGCCAAAAATGGGAAAATCCTAATTTTTTTCTTGTCAAGGCAATCTACCATTTGAGTGGTAGTGGATTTTACAGGTCTGAAACCATGTTGAGTTTCCGAGAAAAAGTCCATGTTACCGCGCTACCAATTTCGTATTTAGGACGCGTTCATATACAGGGTGGCTACTACGTATTCGTCGCGACATTTTGTTACGTATTTTGATAATCAAGTTATAATTCCTTAAAATTTCTTGATACATCTATGAAAGAAGATGTATAGGGTAGTTTTCTTTAGTAATTGTGAAGTATGGAACTATAGACTTCAATGTAGGGAACCTAATGCTCAAAAGTTGATTCACTTTTTCGCCGTGCGAGTCATCCTAATATGTTTGCTCATAACTTTTCATGAGTTGAGTATCAAGAACCGTGCAATACGAAAAAATTAATTAAAACAATTTTCTTTAAAAACTGGTTCACGATTTTGTCTAACGCTCTGAAAATAGCTCACAGTGATGACTGGAAGTCAACGTTCTTGTAGCTAACATTTCGAAGTTTTCCAGCAATTTATCGAAATCCGCTTATTGTTCGGGTATTTCATGCTACACAGCGTTGGTTTTCAATAGTAATCATAAAAATAGGTTCAAATTTTAAATTCAACACTGATATTTGTGATTATTTTCAAGTATTCAAAAAAGTTAGGACATTTGAAAGAAAAATCATAATTTCTCTGAAAAATCTTGTCATTTGATTTCATTTTGCTCCCGTAGTTTTACATGACAAAAAAACCTAGTTTTTTGTTTTGAAAATTGTAAAATGGTTCTCTTCTAATATCTAAGTCACGTTTCAATATGATATGTGAACACTCAGGGAATTTTTCGCGGATCCGCGCATATAAAAGTGGTGGATCCGTCATTTTCCTATGCGCGGATCCGCCAGTTTCTATGCGCGGATCCGCCATTTCAATAGAAACTAGTTGAAATTGAGATCCGCGCATAGAAAGTGGCGGATCCGCTACTTTTATATGCGCGGATCCGCGAAAAATTTCCTGAGCAGGGACGTATTTTATCGTACACCAAACTTCATCAAATTGGAAACCGCCGAATAAGCGGCGAGCAAGTACGACACCCAAGAAATTTTGTGAATTTCCACGCAATTTTCATTTAACCGACTTGAAAGTTGCTTATCATAAAAATAGTGTATTTTTTCATAACATTACCCATTTTCAGCCTTTTTCCAAGTTCCGGAGGTTTTTTATGAAGGTTAGAATCAGTTAGAACCAGTTTGATCTGTCAGTCTCGATCAGTCTTCTAGTAAATCATAATAAAAATATAGCGATCATGAGCAAAACGTTGTCAATCGCATTTTTATAACGCATGAGCATACTTCACATTATAAAGTTTAAATAAATTTTTTTGAGGCACCAGAACGATAATTACGAACTGTCAAACATGAACGAAAATCCCAACTTTCTTAACGTTAGGGATAGAAAACCGAGGTAGGTTCAAGAAAATGTTCGTAACTATATAAAATGGCTCAGTTTTCATGAGCGTAACTTTAAGCACACAAAAACATTTTTTCTACTAGAATCATTAACAGTTATTCAGTTTTCTAAGCACCATAATTTTAAGCAACTCGACAGAGTAGCGATGAATACTTAGTAGCCACCCTGTATTCGACAAATTTGACTAGTTATTGAAATGGGGCAAAAATCGCTAACTTCATTTGGATTCAAAGTTTTAGGAATAGGGTTTACGTAAGATAGTTTCCATTGGAATTAAAAATATATGCCAATGGACCTGCTATCCAAACTGATAGTTTTTTCAAAAAAATTCAACGGGAATTTGGTCAGGATTAACTTAGATGGTAGCAGCTTTGGTTTTGGATAAAATTTTCAAACCCTCAAAATCGCGAACTGAAGGAATTGCCATACAGTTCTCAGTGTTAACATCAAATTCAGTAGTTGGGTCAAATGTAGAGCTGTCTTGGAAAGTGGACAAAAAATAGTAGGAGAAAACGTTTGCAGCTTTTGAAGGGTTAACAAACTTGGTTTACCATCTTCAGGATTAAATACAGTTATAAAAGAATTGTTTGGTTTTTATTCTGTTGTTTATAAATTTGTAAAAATTCTTATTGCCTAATTTAATGGTTATTTTCTCTTCAATAGATTTTTTAAACTTTGTAAATGCTTTTTAAAATTTCGGATTAAATTTACTGAAGCTGTCAAACTCTATCGCGTACTGTAGAGTTTTTTAATCTAAAAAATTGTTTTTTCTTCTTTTTTTCCGTTCTTTTCTGTTTTTCTACAGAAGGTAATTTTTTTAGATAACTTAAATTCAAAAAGCTTATTCCTTATCCACAAAGTTTCAAAAAGAAGAAAAGGCCGTTTTTTACATGCTTTCGGCATTTAGTTTGACTTTGCTAAAATACTCGTGAAAATGATGAAAACTTTAAAATTAATTGTATTTTTTCAGTTTCACTCCTATTTTTCAGACAATGGCTGATGATCGTGAAATCCCGTCTCCGGAGAGCAATTCGAGTGATAAAGAGAACAAAGACCCGCGAGATTTCGGGAGATTTGGAAATAACAGGAACAACGCAAACATCGTTCTAGAAGAACGAGACAATATAAACATCGATCCAGAAGAACAAGACAATATAAACATCGATCCAGAAGAACAAGACAATATAAACATCGATCCAGAAGAACAAGACAATATAAACATCGATCCAGAGTTACAAGACGATGGAAACGTCGATCTAGAGGGCAATGGCGATCAAAATGGAGAAGGCAATGGCGAACAAAATGAAGAAGGAAATGGCGAACAAAATGATTATCATAATTTTAGAGAGTTGGATAATGGTAATGTAAGTTTAAAAACAAGCTGGAGAAAGCGTTTTCTTTTAACATTGAAGCAATCAGATTGAAACACTCTTCTTTCAGCTCGAATGCGGTTGTGGTGAGATCGTCGCCAATTTAATGGAACTAATCTTTCACTGGAATGGGGTTCACTGAGCTGGTCGAACGACATGTCACTCGTAGAACACCAGATTATTTCACGATCGTAAATCTTTGCTCTGTCTCCCCTCCCGGTATTTTTTTTCCATCCTCTCTCAAAAAATTCATTATATATCATTTATGTTATGATTATTTTTCGAATTTATTTATATCAATGTTTATTTTTCTTCTCTTTCCTCGCTCGAACTGATTTTTTTCTAGAAGAACATGAAGAAGAATTTTTTGAAACGTCGGTGAGCTTATCTATTTCTTCGCTCGATCATTTTTAACTGTGTTTTCATCTTCTCTATTTCGTTTTTTCTTTTTCTTTTTTTTATTTTTGTGTATTCAACAAATCACAATATCATCTTCCCGAGACACAGATTTTGGATTTTTCTCACTGAAAATCTCTTTACATCCCTCTTAATCTATTTCTTTTTATTGATAAATGGTGTCCAATTGTGCATAATTTTAGGATCGTTTGTAGTTTGGTCTGAAAAACTTCAAAATCTGGAATTTAAAGAAATGAACGAACGAGAGGCTGGCTCTTCCTCCAGTTCGTGGTATGATGCGGCACAAGTGATTTTCAAATCACGAATTATCAGCTTTTCATATTAGAGATTTCTAGAAACCTATACTCTTCATTTCGGCTATTGAATTGTTTTATTTCGAATTTTCGTATTGTTATATTTTTTGAAGAGAGCTTAGTTTTTTCTTTAATAAGAAAAAAGTAGAATTTTAAAAGGTTTTAAAACAATAAAAATGGGAAATTGACAACGAAAATGTCAAAACCGAAAACATATAGCATTTTTCTTTCCCTATGGTGTATCTTCAGTTGAATTTTGTTTTTTTTTCTTAAATTTCCGGAAAAATTGAACATTTTTGAAAATTAAAAGCTCAAAGCAATGCAAACAGCCGAAACAGGACCTCCTGCCAAATACAAATATTTATAAAACCAAGCATACTCGACTAGCAGACTATTGTTCGATTTTATAAACTTTAGTAGAAATCAGTAAATGTTTAGGATCACCTCAATTTATTCAACTCATAACCAGTTACATGAAAAATCATATTACACGAAAAACAAAACCGAAATGAATTCAAAAAATATATTTCAAAATAATATTCAACTCGATGAAACCAATCCGTCGATTATCGCTCTCAACGGCTCAGATTCCGCACGGCTCAGAAGCCGGAATTGATTTGAAAATAGGACAAATTGCTTGAAAGATGTGTTCAAATGTGGCAGAGCTTTGATCTCTTTGAAATGATTCGAATGAACATGATAAACATGGGCGTAGATGCGGAACAGACGCCGAACTATTGTTTGGCAGACTTCTTCAAAATTCGGAGGAAATTGTTTTCCGAGTTCAGCTGGGAAAATGTTCTCATCATCGATGTTTGATTGACACCAGGATATTGTTAGATCAATGTATTGTGGCGCACTTGTGTTCAGTCTGAAAAAAAAACGAAATTAATTCGAAAATCTTCAATTTTTCCGTCAATTTTAAGAAAAAAAAAACAAAATTCTACTGAAGATTCTCGCAAGGGAAAGAAAAATTCAATATTTTTCGGTTTTGACATTTTTGTTAACAATTCTCATTTTTACTACTTTAAAGCCTTTTATTGTCAACTCAATTATTCTTGATCATTGCGTTGACAATAAAATTCTAATTTTTTAGTATTTAAAAAAAACTATAAGCTCTGTTCAAAAAATATAACAATGAGATTTAATACATTTCAAATTAACCCTTATTTAATTATTTCTGTTTCCCACGGAATAATCCTATCCAAACAATCTTGCGTGGAACAGACACATTTTAAAACAGTTTTTTTACATCACAAAATACTCACATTGTTCCAGAATTCGACCAATTGTATACTCTTCCTTGTGCTGTCATTGCTGGACATTTCAAATCGGTACATTCAGATTCGCAGATCACCCCAAATATCATCCGAACTTGATTGACGAGATCCATTACTGCAAAAACTTGTCTTTCAAGAACTTTCTTATTTTTTCAATAGTTTTCGCAAATAGAAACCACTGTTGTTGATTCAAAGCCATATCTTAGCTATTTACATGAAGATTAGAATGAAGCCTTATAACTTGGAAAACAAGAAGAATTGCACCTATTATTCGAAACCCGGATTATTCACAGAAAACTTTTTTGAACCTGTGAACTACAGAATGTAAAGTGGAGCGAGATTCGCGTAAGCATTGAACCTAAGATTTCGAAGAATCGATTAGAACGCATTAAAAATGGTCTAGAAAATACTTGGCACTGTCTGAAATTGTCTGCGAGGATTTGTTAATCTAGAAGTTAAAGAAAACTCACGGCGGTATTTAGAATGAGCGCTTTTCTCTAACGTCCCTTATCTTATCTGATATGGATATAAAAATGTTTTCTGAATACAACAATATCTAGAAACATAAATAAAAGGTTAGGGAGCTCTCGGTTTGCGAAAATTCGAAAAAAAAACCATTCAATAGCCGAAACGAAGAGTATACGTTTCTAGTAATCTCCAATTTGAAAAACTGATAATTCATGACGTTCAAATGATACCATAAATTCGGAAATTGAAAAGAAACTACAATTTGTGAGAAATACCTACCATTCACCGCCAACCATTCATTTTTATCCTCTCCCATCGGTAATTTCAGTGCTTCTCTTAAATTTCCACTTCCCAATGTCGACGCCGCATCATACCACGAACTGGAGGACGAACTAGCCTCTCGTTCGTTCATTTCTTTAATTTCCAGATTTTTTTAATTATTTTTTTTTCGCTTTATAAATATTTAACCGACCGACAACGACCTCTATATATAAATTCCAGATTTTGAAGTTTTCAGACCAAACTACAAACGATCCCAAAATTATGCACAATTGGACACAATTTATCAATAAAAATAAATAGATCGAAAAAGAAAATAGATTAAGAGGGGTGTCAAGAGATTTTCAGTGAGAAAAATCCAAAATCTGTGTCTCGGGAAGATGATATTGTGATTTGTTGAATACACAAAAATAAAAAACAAAAAGAAAAAACGAAATAGAGAAGATGAAAACACAGTTAAAAATGATCGAGCGAAGAAATAGATAAGCTCACCGACGTTTCAAAAAATTCTTCTTCATGTTCTTCTAGAAAAAAATCAGTTCGAGCGAGGAAAGAGAAGAAAAATAAACATTGATATAAATAAATTCGAAAAATAATCATAACATAAATGATATATAATGAATTTTTTGAGAGAGGATGGAAAAAAAATACCGGGAGGGGAGACAGAGCAAAGATTTACGATTTTTTTGTTTTGTAAAACACTAATTTCACACGAAAAGACGAAATCCATTAGAAAAATTTCGCTTTTAGGAGGATTTTTAGGTGTGAGACACCATTTAATCCGCATTTTGTATTAGTTCATGAAATTCTGTTCGATAAATTGCTGTCTGTTTACTTCGCAGTTTTTGACGGGAAATCAAAATTTTTCAAATGTACAAAATTACACTCTGTGTCCCTTTAAAAAATTTCGGTGTTTTGATAGACCCTGACAATTTCTGACAAAAGCAGACAGCAGTGAAAAATATTTTGGGACAGAAGAAAAAGAAGAAGAGGATAATTTTTGGACGAAATGGTGGCTTGATGATGACAAAAAAGGATTTGTATTAAAAAAAAAACTAATCAAAGAAATTAAATTTTAATGATAAATCATAGTCCAGGTGAGAAAAAATTATTGGAAAATTTCAGGGGTGGTGACTACACATTTAAAGTTTAGAAATATTTAGAAACAAAAATAATTCAAAAGAAAACAGGGAAAATTGATAATATTGATGTTGTTGTTGTTTCATTCATTTCACAAATATGACGGCCAGATTACAAGAAATAATCTGGTGTTCTACGAGTGACGTGTGGTTCGCCTCGTCTTGGCGCCGGATCGAATTGCAGGAACGAGTATTTGAGATCATCGTCAAGTTCCACCATTGCCGCCTGGTTACCGCAGCGGTAGCAGTAATTTGGTGCCGAGAAAACGGTTACTACGTTACGGTCGTGACTCCAATTGTAACCCTGCAATTATTGGATTTCAAAATTTCTCACAAATATGAAATATTATATATTACCTCCATGACAAGCTGATGGGCACGTGAAATCAGAGTCAAACCATTAGAATGATTAAATGTCTCTGAAATATCTTGACCGAATGTGTAACCGGCACCACGGGGAGAGATTCCCCAGCCTCCTCTGTCATCTGGATCAGACCACAGAAGATCGCACATTGGGCCTTCATGTGGAACCTGAAATACATTATTTTTAATTACGAGCACTATTTTATTGTTTTCAATTGATGAAAAAACATATTTTAAATATAGTATTTTCAAGTATTGCATTTCAAAAATATGAATTTATTTCTTCACAATTTTAAAACTTTCAGATAACTCCACAAATTAAGTTAGCATGAGAAAAATTTAATTCAAAAATTCCACTTTGATAATTTTGTTCCTGAGGAAGAATCCAAATAAAAATCTGCGATTTAAAAAATTTTAATTTCGAACAATTTTCATTAATCTTCGGATAGAAATGCAATGCTTATTAAACAAGATAATAAATCTTAAAGCAAATGTTTGTTTATTTACGAAAGAAAACATTTCTGCTCAGTGGAATAAAACAATTCGATAACAGATTTTTGATCATTCAAAAGGTCACAAATCGTTTTTTTATTCAAAAAACTGATTGTATTTAAAATATTTCTGTACCGAATTTCACGGCATATGACTTAAAAAAAATAACTTTTTAGCAGTTTTTTCGAATCATAAAACATCATGGCTTACCTCTTGAATACGATCCAAAGCCCGGATATGATCTAAAGTATCAATCGATGGTGATAATCCACCATGAAGACAGAATATTTGTCCATCAACAAGCGCCGTCAACGGGAAACAATCAAATAAGTCCGTGAAAAACTTCCACACATTTGAATTACCATACTTTCGCAAACACTCGTCATAGAACCCGTAGACTTGAGTGATTTGTCTCGATTCGTGATTTCCACGAAGAAGCGTTACTCTATCCTTATAGCGAATCTGAAAATTGTGGTTTTTTGTGTGGAAATTTGTAGAAAATGACAATACCTTCAAGCATACAAGCAAGCTGACAGTTTCAACCGAGTAATAACCTCGATCAACATAGTCACCCATGAACAAATAATTGGTATCTGGACTTTTTCCACCCATTTTGAAGAGTTCCATTAGATCGTGGAATTGACCGTGGACGTCTCCGCAGACTGTTACAGGACAACGGACCTCTTGAACATTTGGCTCCTTTTCCAAAATTTCCTTTGCCTGAAAATCGGATTTTTTAAAATGATAAATTTCGATGAATTTGTAGTTATTGGTCAAAAAGCCATCAGAGAGAAAAAGTTCCAAAATTTCGGGAAGAAAAAGCAATAGCCCAGAAATTTCAGCACCTACGGTTATTAATGGATCTCACTTTCCATGTTTTACTTCATTTTTCAATGTTTTAAACTTTTTTTCACTATTGAGTCATATTTGATGAATATTCTTCATCTTTCATTAAGAACCACTATATTTAAAAAATTATAATCTTACCTTGTCACAAAGCGCTTTCACTTGATTCTCTGAAAGTGGTTTACATTCATACAATTGCTCAATCCACTGATCAACATCGCTGATGAAAGCCTTGTCTAATGGATCAACTGGTGGCGCAGACTGAACAACAGCAGTCATACTGGAAATTAAAAAATTTTTATTTATAACTTTTTTTTAAACCTGATAAGAAAATTGAGGAAAAACGAACAAAATTGGACAAAAATCAATATAGAAGAGCGTAGTAGTAGAGAGTAGTGTGGGAGGAGAAGGGGGGATGAAAAAAAGAAGAGAGGCACACATGATTTCTCACATTCACATCTATATTTCGCTCGAATGAATAAAACAGAAATTTTTCCGTTGAGGTGACGTTGTCCGCAACAAGATTAGTGATTATTAGTTGGAAATGGAGAAAATAAAAATTATATATATTTCTTGGTTAGCCTAACAATGGGATTAGTTTATCTGCGTTTAAAGAATTGTATAAAGTGGTGGACATTAAATATAATTTTTAAAAATATTTTTTTAGTACAAAAATATTTATCTCCGTAAATTATTATCTATTCATCTCTTCAGAAAAAATCGATAAAAGAGCATTGAAATGTAAGATTTCATGGAAAAAAAATCTGAAAAACTAAATCCTTCAGAAAAGTTGAACCCTTTGCACCGGATCTGAATTCGGAAACAAAAAGCCGTGGGAAAATATCCAGGAGACTAATTAGACTTCTGGGTTCTTTATCTGTACGGAGATTCACATAAATTACATAGAATTCTTGTCACGATTTTTTACACCTTGAGAAATTGTATTCTGAACTCTTCGGTTATCTTGACTTTGAAAAATCTGTTTACAAAAGTGTAAGTTATTTGGATAATCTTAAAAAACTGGAAAGAAAACGAAAGCTGATCTTAAACACCTTGATCGATCTAAAATTGCGATATCAATTCGGAATGAAAAAATACAATCTTCGATTTAGATTTGGTCTGAAAAAGATGGTATAAGTGGTCAATGATCAATAAGAAAATCAATTTAAAAACATTCGAGTTTCGCAAATCATAATTGCATCAAGTTTTTTTTTTCTAAACTTTCCACGTTTCTAGATTAGATTTCTGGGAATAAGAAAAATACATTTATTATCAAAAGGTAGTTCCATTTTTTTCAAATTTTGACAAACATCACAGACCGGACCAATCTGGCACGTTAATTATTCATTGGAAAGTGAGAAACAAGTAAGAAATTCTGAGAAGGTTTTTTAGTCAGCAAGCATTTCATGCCACTAGAAGAAGGGTTTCTAAATTTAGATATATATAGTAATAAAGTTTGGATAAAAATAGCTACTTTAAAAGCCTTTTTTAAAAATTATAGGTTTCGTAAGAATTATAACTATTTCATGAGTACCAAAATATAATAACCAATTGTTGCTGTTTAGAAGAATGTTTTACCATTTCGAAATTTATCATTCCGGAACGAATGAATCATAAATCAATTTCACAACACTTTTAACACGAAAGTGTTCCTTTTTTCAATCAATATTCAGTATTATGACGACACAACTGCCAAGGATGTTTTAATTAGAAAAAAAAGTATTTTAAAAGAACTTGGGGACAATCTGGTCAAAACGACGAACACAGCGATCGCACAAAATTGTTGTTTTGTGGATGACAGACGGGGGCATGCGATGAAAAAAAAAAGAAAAAAATAGAGAGAATCGAAGAAGTGATGAGGATGCAAGTGAGACAAAAAGTACTAGTGCCTGAGAATCAGATAGAAAAAGAGCATCGGGCCAGATGCTGCTGCTATAACCGGCCAATACGCTGTTGACTGCCGGTGGATTGTGAGAAATTGAGGGGAGGCGAGAGGCGCAGACATAGGCTACGCGAGGCATGTTCGCGTCGCGGTTCAATGCGCTCTAACGAACAGACATTTAGACAATCAGGGTGTTTTTTTTATTTGGAGGTTTTATCATTTTATCAGTGAGGCAAACAATTTGAGACTTTTTTGGAATGCAATGCAATGCGTTAATGTCGAAATAAAGGAACGGACAACTGGAAAATTTTAATTTTGGGGGAAATGACAAGTCGTAATTTAAATAAGCTGGAAAGATATTTAATAGATCGAAAGATGCAAAGAAATCGACGTTTCAATGCAATAATACAATATAGAAAATGTATTTTAAACTTTGAGACGGATTGAATCACAAAAATTTCTAGATTTTTAAATAAGTTGGCTAAAAAATATTTGCAATCTTTGCACAAAAACCTAAATGGGATTATGGGAAGTTAATATCAATCTGAAACCGTTTTTATAAAGGTTATGTGAAAACCAAAAATAATCAATGCACTCCTCAGTTATCAAATGCTACATTTTCATGCAGGAACAACGCTTCAGAAACAAGTTACCTTGTTATGACAAAAATTCGACATTCAACAGTTTCTGGCGCATTGCCAAGTTTTCAAAATTTGTCCGAAACATCTATTTTATCATTGCACTAAAATGCGAAAGAAAATATACCATATTCCAATCACAGCGAACAAAAAATTAATATCAATATTTTTGATTAAAAATATGCAGAATTAAAATAAAAATAAAAAATCACCATTTTTCGGATCGTTGAGTAAATTTTTACGAAGATTTACGTCATAAAGATTGAGAAGCACATTAAAAACTCACAGAGGACGTACAAAATGTTTGAAAAAACGCATAAAACGGATTGGGACGCTGAGAAAACAATATAAAAAATAAAAAACCGCGAAATTGAAAAATATGAAATGATGCGGCGTGCAATTCAAACATTAGTGTGCGTCGATTGCATTTGGCCACGCCCACTTGATTATTTTTTTATTTTTACTTCGGTTTCTAATGTTTTTTAAAGTTTTTCGAAGTTGAAGACACTTATCATCATCTAAAATTATCTAAAATAATACTTTCAGATGCTACGAACAGGATTTCGATCATTTTCTACCACCATTGTGAATCGATCACTACTTGAGAGAGAACTTTATCAGGTTTGTACACATTTTTTCATGTTTGTGAATATTTTAACACATGGGATTTTAGTTTTAGGGCAACTCAGTCGTTAGGATTGTACTGAATGATAAAAAAGTAAACACGCTGTCGTTGGCACTAATCAACGAGCTTTTTGCGGAACTCAAAGCAATTGACAAGATTCAAAAGGTCAGATCAGTTGTTTTGGCGCACAGCGGAAAGGCTTTCTCAGCTGGGCACGAATTGAAAGAGTTGGTAAGTTATTATCTTAACTAAAAAATATTCGGAATATTGTTTTTCAGACAACAGAGAAGGGTACCGAAGCCCATGCGGAAATTTTCAACACATGTGGAGATATGATGAATTTCATCAGGAATATGAAAGTTCCGGTCATTGCCGAAGTGAATGGTACTGCGGCAGCAGCCGGTCTTCAATTAGTCGCATCCTGTGATATTGTGGTAGCTGGAAAATCCTCAAAATTCCTGGTACCTGGTCAAAAGTTGGGTCTATTTTGTTCAACACCCGGAATTGCTTTAGCAAGAGCAGTTCCAAGAAAAGTTGCAATGGATATGCTGTTGACTGCTCAACCAATGGATTCTGAAGGTTAAAAAAAAATGTCAATGAATATTAAATTATTTTGGTTTCAGCCGCCCTACGATCCGGGTTAGTTTCACGAGTGGTTGATGACGATCAAGTCAAATTTGAAGCCCTTAAAGTAGCGGAACAAATCGGACAGTTCAGTCGTTCTGTAACTGCTCTAGGAAAGGCGTTCTTCTATACACAATGTGAATTCAACACTACTGATGCTTACAGGTATTCCAATCTCAAAATTTGGAAATATTAATTAATTTTCAATCCTTTAAAGGTATGGCTCAAAAGTAATGATCGGCAACTTAAAAATGAAGGATTGTCAAGAAGGAATCTCCGCTTTCATCGAAAAACGGCAACCGACGTTCGAGCATTCAAATGAATTGGTTGAACAACCAGTGGCAAAAGCAGAATAGTTTTTGTTTATTATGTACTCTTTTTTTTGCTCACATTTTATATATTATTTACGAGTTGTTGTCTAGTTTTGGCCGAGTAAACAAATCTTCTAACGGTGTTATAACCCACATGCAGGAAAGTGCGCTCTATTCCACACATTTCCACACATCAACTGACTCGTTTCTCTCTCTCCTTGGGGGACGATGAGAGCTGTTCGATAACAATTTATGCAGCCTTGGGAAAACTAATCTCCGCTGTACAACTAAAATCAATATTAGTATTTACATATATTTATTATATACATTCTATTTAAAAAATAATGGATCCAGAAGCAGGGCCTTCATCTTCAGGGTATGTTAATTTGAAAATTAAAAGTTTTCTAGAGGTTAATCTAAAGAAACCTGAAAAAAATAAAAATTCAGACAAATTGCAAATTCTGAAGCTTCGACACCAATGTCTGATATGGAAAGCCTTTTTCAAGGCGATAATCAATTATATCCTTCGAATCAACATATTGCGAATTTGGAGCATCACCAGAGGGAATCAGACGGTTCTCACTTAAGAATGGCACTTCCAGCAAATCATATGGCTGGACAATTTTCGCATTTACCTGGACCATCTTCAAGAAGAGAACCAACACTGGAAGATTGTTATGGTAAGAATTGGGAACGATTAGTCATGAAATTTGAAATTAAAAAAAAAAAAAAACACTAAAATTAATTGCATATAATTTTTTAAACTTAAAAATATAACTTGGACTGCGAAGACAGAGTCTGGGGATTAGACGAAAGTAAATCCGAGGAATTACGACAAAATAAGCTTTTGAAGTTATTTTCTGGTTGGATTATCAATGGAGAACATTAAATATATTACGGAAAAATTCTGGAATATGAGAACTTTTAATTAAAAATGAAAATGTGGCCTAGTAACCGAACAGTGTGAGTTTCTAGGCCTTTATATTCATTGGTGATGTTTTTTTCAGGGTTTTTAAAAAAACACCCTGTTTCATAAATCTAAGTGCAAATGTCAATGAATCAGAGAGGCTTATAATTCCAAAACCAGTGAAGACTAAGCGTGTCTCGAATTTGTCGGCTCCTTCTTACTTTAAGCAATACATTTCTATTAAAGGAGGACTTTTCGGAGCTGATGAATGCGCCACGGATGAAAATACCCCTCATACTCATTCCAAACATGTTTTTAAAAATTTCTAAAACCACCTAGAAGCCGAGAAAATGAGCTTGAAAACAATGGCCTAGAAAAAGTGCCCACTGGCGAAAACTAGTCCGCGGGCATGAAAAATCCAAAAAAAAAACAAAGAAAATCACTAATATAAGTGTTCTGCATAAGTATTTATCAATGAAACGCAAAAAACGCTCATTTTTTGGATTTTTCACATAATAACGTCCCCACAGACTAGTTTTCGCAACTTTTTCTAGGCCATTGTTTTAAAGCGGATTTTCTCTGCTTCTAGGTGGTTTTAGAAAATTTTAAAAACAGATTTGGAATGAGAATGAGGTCTATTTTCATTTAAGGTACATTTATTATCTCCGTAAAGCCCTTCTTTAAGTGAAAACTTTGGAAAAAAGTATGTTTTTCTAAAATAAACTCGAAAAAAGCTCATAGGAAAAAGTTCGGCCAGGTGGACACTTTTTCTAGGCCATTGTTTTGAAGCTCGTTTTCTCGACTTCTAGGTGGTTTTAAAAGTTTTTGAAAACAGATTCGAAATGAGAATGAAGTCTATTTTCATTTAAGGTAAATAGCTCCGTAAAGTTCTCCTTTAATTTTGCAGAAAATATTTTTCACAAAATAACATTTTTTGAAAATATATCCCATTCTGTGATTGAAATTCTGGAAAATCGCGAGAACTCTCAATCCTTGTCAAAAAATGAAATATACGTTTTTCCAGCCGCTCTTCTTATCCGACCTTCCGAAGAATCTTCAGTGGAACGAGAAGCCTCTGAAACTCCAAGCAGTAGCACAGCACCAACAACAACATCTTCTTCCTCCTCTTCAGCTCAACCATCTTCAGTGGCTTCAGTGGCTGCAATCCCATCAAGACCTGTAAATATTCTACCAGCAAATAAGAGTCTAGCTGATCTGTCGTCAAACAATTTGATAGCAATTGGCAGAAGATCGCAATGTTTGAGTCCATTGTCAATCAAGTTAAAGAGTGAGTTTTATATTGATTTCATTATATAGAAAATATTCAACAATTTTGCAGAAAAAATGAAACCAACTACATCATATCTTCCCAGTCCAATCGCTCCGCCCCAATCAACTCCATTAGGTTGGCAAGCTGAGAAGAGGACAATCAAAGAACGAATATCTCATTTGTATTGTAATGAAACATTGGCTGACGTCTTTTTCATCGTCGGAAATGAGGAGAATCGCGAAACCATTCCATCACATCAATTTGTTTTGGCAATTGGGAGTGCAGTATTTGACGCGATGTTTAATGGAGGTCTCACACCGAAAAATACAGGTACGTGAATATTTGAAAGTAAGACAATGAATATTGTTTTCAATTAAGATGGACCATTGGAAATTGAACTACCGGATATTGAACCGCTGTCGTTTTTAGCTTTGTTGAAGTTTTTGTATACAGATGAAGTGAGCATCGGACCAGAATCAGTGATGACCACTTTATACACAGGTAAGGTCACAATCAGTATTAGTTGTTTGCAAATTGTTTATGAAGCCCAATTTGTGAGACAATAATATTACTGTTCGACTTTTTTAGGAGCACTGCCCTAATTTAAAAAGGCTGAGGGAAGTAAACTCCGCCCACTTCAATATTACGCTTTTCATTGTTTTTTGAACATTTAAAGGAGGGCTTTATATATGTACCTTAAATGAAAATAGACTTCATTCTCATTCCAAATCTGTTTTTAAAATTTTCTAAAACCACCTAGAAGCCGAGAAAATGAGCTTAAAAACAATGGCCTAGAAAAAGTGTCCACCTGGCCGAACTTTTTCAGATGAGCGTTTTTCGGGTTTCGTTAATATATACTTATACAAAGAATGCTTATATTAGTCCTTTTTTATTTTCTTTTCATTTTTTTTGGATGTCTCATGTCTGCGGACTAGTTTTCACCGGTGGACACTTTTTCTAGGCCATTGTTTTCAAGCTTCAAAGGGGTTTAAAAAATTTTTAAAAACAGATTAGGAATGAGAATGAGGTCTATTTTCATTTAAGGTACATTTAATATCTCCATAAAGCCCTTCTTTAATCGAAAACTTTGGAAAATTTTTTTTTCGAAAATTTGGAAAATTTTTCAAACTTAAAATTTTTTCAATATGTAGTTTACGATGCAAATAATGGAATGTGGCATAAAATTTTTTAAAAAACATCGCTGAAAACATTTTTTTTTCGAAAAATCTGATTTTTTTGTTGTTTTGGTGATTTTTCAATTTCCAGTAGAGCGCAATTTGAATCCCTGTTCGACATAAGATTGAAGTGGGCGGAGCTTATTTCCTCCCCCTTTCCAGAAAAAAAAAAGAAAAAAACAATTTGAACGCCAATTATCACATCAATTTTCTATTTCAGCCAAAAAATACGCGGTTCCGGCGATGGAAACCGCTTGCGTCGAATTCTTGAAAGAAAGCCTCGGCGCAGACAACGCGTTTATGATCCTGACACAAGCGAAACTTTTCGACGAGCCTCAACTCGAAAAATCGTGTCTTGAACTCATCGACAAAAATACGTTGGACGCGTTGAATGGTGACGGATTCACTGAAATCGACTTCGACACCCTGTGCTCAATTCTACATCGCGATTCGTTGAGAATCGCTGAACTTTCATTGTTCATGGTATGCTAAAAAAAAATTTAAAATTTATTCCAATCTCAAAGTACAACATTTCGCTGATCCTCCAGCCTTTATAAATTCCGACATATCGATTGGATGAACTTCGAATCCATGATTCTCCAAAAGTTTGAATGTCTCGTCAGCCCCTTTGTTCACTATCACATTCTTTCCGATGATCACGGCGTTACATGCGAATTTTTTCGCATCTTTTTCAGAGATCTGTAAAAATCAATTCATTAGAAATTTATAAGTGTTCCGTTTACCGGTAAAACTTCAGTTTTCTTTTTCATCGCTTCATATGATTTTTCATCAAATGCTCCAGGATATATAAGAGCTAGGTTTTCATCTAATGGGCAGAAGCAAGTGTCCAAGTGGTAGAATCTAGAAGAGTGGATTATTTGTTTAAAAAAACATGAAAAATTAAAGACATATTTTTAAATCACAAAGATAAATACAAAAACAACATAATTAATCGACTAATAATCACCGGTGGTCGCCTTTTATTTTAAAAATTCATAGTTTCAATAATTTGGGCGTGCAGACAGCATTCAAAGGCGGAACTTCATCACAAAACTTTAAAGAAAGACTCTAAAAAGCCAATAAATGCGTCTGGGATGAAAATAGACTTCATTCTCATTCCAAATCTGTTTTTGAAATGTTCTAAGACCACCTAGAAGCCGAGAAAAGGAGCCTCAAAACAATGGCCTAGAAAAAGTGTCCACCTGGCCGAACTTTTTCCTATGTTCGGCCAGGTGGATAATTTTTCTAGGTCATTGTTTTGAAGCTCATTTTCTCGGCTTCTAAGATAATTAGAAAATTTTAAAAACAGATTTGGAATGAGATTGAGGTCTATTTTCACCCCAGACGCATTCGTTTTCCTTAATTTAACTTTTTGCTCAATTTTGAGTATTATTTAGACAAAAGTATCTTGCATCTCTTCACTAAAGCATATCTTCAATAATAGCTTACCTCGGATCCACCAATCTAGCAGGCACCACAGAAAATTTATCCTTTTTCGAAGTCTTCAACAATTTCTTAATATCCTTACAAGCTTCAAACTCGGATCTTTGCCCAAATGCACTGATCAACGTGTTCATACCCGTTCCACACCATAATGCGTCACCGGCGCCTTAAAAATTGGTTTTGACAATTTTTAAGAAGTTAAATTCTGAATACCTTCATGTTTCGACTTCAAATTATATCTTGTCCGAAATCCCAACGATTCGAAAAACTTCTGATAAAACGCGTGCTCACCAACCCTCTCATCGTGGACAAAATGTGAAAGATACACATTTTTCCCGCGAACAATCCCGGCATTCGCACAAAATACAATATCCGGATAGGCGTTGGTTTCATTAGATTCCATCACTTCGACTCGTGCTCCACAATTTTCGATAGTCTCTCGCAGCATTTCCCATTGTTTATGAGCGGTTTTCTTGTTCACTTGATTGGTTACATCAGTCCAGGGGTTAATAGAATAGGTGACCTGGAACCTTCGAGATCTTGAATCGTATTTGAATAAATAGCTCAAACATTATAATTGGTCGGACGACACATCATCACCCGTTTCGCTGCGCCGACCATACAGTTGTTCACAATTATACGGTTCATGATTTTTGTGTTATTTTCTAGGAGTTTCGAATTAAGAAATGATGATTATTTTTAAATCGAAATAATTTGTTTTTTCCACTTCACTTATTATTTTTTTTCTCCAGGCGGCAATTCGATGGGCAACTGCTGAATGTGAACGAAAACGTGTGCCGGTGAATCCGGAGAATCAGCGGAAAATGTTGGGTCCAGGGCTGGAATTGATAAGGTTTCCATTGATGAAGATTGAGGAGTTTGCTGTGAATGTTGGTAAGTGTAGTTGAAGATTCGGAGAATGAGTAAAGGGAGCAAAAAATAAATATTCGAAGATGAATACACAAAAAACCTTTTTTCCTTTGAACGAGGACTTTACGGAGCTACTTAATGCGTCTTGGATGAAAATAGACTTCATTCTCATTCCAAATCTGTTTTTAAAATTTTCTAAAACCACCTAGAAGCCGAGAAAACGCGCCTCAAAATAGTGACCTAGAAAAAGTGTCCACTTGTTTTTCTAGGCCATTGTTTTGAAGTTTGTTTTCTCGGCTTCTAGGCGGTTTTAGAAAATTTTAAAAACAGATTTGGAATGAGAATGAAGTCTATTTTCATTTAAGGTACATTTATTAGCTCCGTAAAGTCTTTCTTTAATACAATTTTCAAAAAAAGTAAATACAAAGGCTACATGTTCAAAGCTTATTGGAAACATTTTAAGATATTACTTGAAACCAGGCTTCAAAAGAATTTTCTGAAGTCTGTGAGAAAAATCGGCCTTAAAATTTAGAATTTAAAAACCTAGAAAAAAAATAGGTTTAGTTTGAAAAATATTCCATAGTAAAGTAATTTTTTAGAGACCCACTAAAAGTTTACTTTTTTTTAATTTATAAAATGAGTCGATTTTGATGCGTTACTCAAATTTTTTTAAATAAAATTATTTTTTGCAAAAAAAAAACAGAAATGCGAAAATAAGGGCACCCGGAATCGAACTTGGCTTACGCTTTTGAGACCAAGTTTCGATTCCAGGTGCCCTTTTCTACTTTTTTGCAAATTTTTTCACTAGGTATATAAAGTTGAATTTCAGATCGATTAAGTAACATATATAGTCCTTTAAAATTGATTTGAATTGCCACCAATTTCCTCGTTTTTTCAAAGAAAAAGCTCTCTGAAAAATTTATGGGAGCCAAAATGATATTTGCTTTACGTTGTGCTCGTTTCATTTGCTTTCACAGCTTACAGGATGCATTCCGATGAAGCGTTTCCCCATAGTCCACGCTAAAATTACAGGGTTATTTTTAAACGGATAATTTAATAAATAATAGACCTAATTAGAAAAAATCGAAGCAAAATAGAGCAAAAACTTCAATGCCGAAACGTGAAAACAATTGCAAAAAATAATTGTTTGCGTTTATATATTTTTTTCACGTTTCTACATTGAATTTTTCCTATTTTTTGCGTCGATTTTTTTGTTTCTGGGTTGGTCCATAAAAATTTAAATATAGTTGATTTTGGTTTTAGAAAGCTTCGAAGCATACGTTTCAAACTTTAGATAAACTGCGGATCTTGTTAAATTATTTAATCTTCAGACAATTGATTTTATCAATATTTAATTTATCAGATTAAGAACACTATGGGGTTTATTAAATTCTTGAACTTAACTAAACTTAAACTTGAGTGCATGAATCTTAATATACTGAAGTTTAATTTCTTTCCAGGGCCATCAAAAATCCTAACTGATCGAGAAATGAACGCGATCTTTCAATATCTGGCCGTCAGTGCGGCAAACCGAACACCAATTGAGCAGTTTTGTGCACGTCCTCGATGCTCATTCTCATGTGCGGAGTATAGTGTCTCAAGATTTCAGAGAACCGAAGTCAGATGGGGTTATTGTGGATATCCGGATCGAATAAAGTGAGAAATAGTATTAGTCATTGTTTAAAATAGAGCGATTTATGCTTTTAGATTCACAGTCGATCGCCGAATTTTCGTCGTCGGTCTTGGCCTTTATGGTTCAATTGTGAAAGCGTCCAAATACACGGCATCTATCAAAATTATACATTGTGGAACTGGAAAAACGATGGCAGAAAATGATGTATTTTTCATGAGCGATGGAACATCAAAACCGTGTCGCGTTAGCTTTATGGAGCCAGTTGAAATTCTTCCAGGGGTTACCTATATTGCATCAGCACTTGTATCGGTAATCTTAAACGTTTTCAGATAATTTCTCAACGAAATCATTTTTCTAGGGACTCGATAGCTTCTACGGAACGAAAGGCCTTCGCCGAATTGTGGCCAATAATTCTGATGTGACATTTCAATTTACGTACTCGGCGGCGAATAATAATGGAACAAGTGTGGAAGATGGACAAATTCCAGAAATTGTCTTTTATACTTCATTGTATTAACAGAAATAATAAATGAAGATATTTTTAGCGAATTTAGATAAGCTTTTCTGAAAACTCGTCATCTGTTAACTCATGTCGATCGGTGTTCAGAGTGACGCTGACGGGGCTTTTTGGTCCGTGGATCTGAAAAAATTAAATTTTTTTCAGTTAGACTCGATGTCTTGATTTTTACAATATATTTTTTTATGAAAACTCAATTTTAATGAAAATAGAGCTCATTCTCATTCCAAATCTGTTTTTAAAATTTCCTAAAACCACCTAGAAGCCGAGAAAATGAGCTTCAAAACAATGGCCTAGAAAAAATGTGGCCGAACTTTTTCCGATGAGTTTTTTGCGACTTATTGTGGTGAATATTTATGGAAAATTCTTAAATTAGGCGTTTTTTTGGATTTTTCACGTAATAACGCCCCGCGGACTAGTTTTCGCAACATTTTCCAGGCCATTGTTTTGAAGCGCTTTTTCTCGGCTTCTACGTGGTTTTAGTAAATTTTGAAAACAGATTTGGAATCTATTTTTATTACAATTTCCGTTATTAGATCCGTAAGGTCAAAAAATAAGGAACCACAATGATTTGTCCAATTTTCGGATTTCAACAATTTACCTCAGCTCTTCCATCACTCTTGACAGATATTCTGGTCACTCCCTCATTCTCCTTCCCACTCAAACCCTCAGACGACACTGTCTTCGATGACGTTGACTTCATTTCCTCATCCGAATCTGTGTTGTCAGATGACTCATCATGATTCTTCAAAATCGGCGACGACGCAAATGTAACCGGATGTGATTTGGCTAATCCAGAACTCGAAACTGGCTGCGCTTCACCGCTTCCTTCATCCTCTGAATCTGAATCCGTGTCGGAATCCGAGTCCGCGTGTGCATACATTGTTGACTTGTGCGGTGATCTTGGTGGCGGAATTGGCGATCTTGGAAGTGGAACTGGTGACGATGATATATCGGAAGACAATGGAGGTGGGGGGAATGATGGAACTGGTGGGGGTGTCAGTGATTGTTCGATCATCATAATTTCATCGTTTTCATTATCACTTTCTTCTAATCCATCTCGGGAAAGCTCGTTGAATTCTAAATAGTCTTGCACTGTTTGCTCTTCCTTCTCTGCTTCATCCCCGCTTTTTCGCGCTGTGGTTTTTGAAGAAGTGCCCAATGGAACTGATAGTTTCTTTTCAGCTTCAGTGTCATTATCTGAAACATATTTTTCAATTTATATTTCCATTTTAACCAACCATCATCTGACTCTTCTTCAGAATCACTAATCTCCGATCTTGTGGCCTCTGACAACTTTTCATTATCCCCCACCTTCTTTTCATCACTCCTTCCAGAATTTTTAATTTCAGCCTCACTTTTGATAAAATCAATAACCGACATTTTCTTCTCCCCACTTTCGGTTTCCTCATTGTCGGAATGGATTGAAATCGACTCGACAGACTTCGAGATTCCAGAACGTCCTTTCAGTTTTTGCTGAATTGGAACGGGATGGTTATTTTCGTCGAGTTTTTTCAGGAGTTCATTACGGACTTTATCGATTTCGGTTTCATCGATTTCTTGGATAACGTCGGTTGAGATTGAGGTGACGTCCTGAAAAAAACGGACTTTTGGAATGTTGGTCTAATTTCGACTTTGAATAGGAAAACGAGTTTTTCCGTACCGTGTACACAAGTTTACACTAAATACGAAAATATGAAGATATGTAGACTAAAGACCACATTTTCTTTGAATAGTGCAATTTTCAGAATACCGTATTCTTTCAAAGTTTAGAGTTTTGTATTTACAGTCAAGTTTTAGAATAATATTTTTGTAATTTGCTTGAAATGAATATAACATCTAGAATTAAAAAATTGACAAATATCAATATGAGCTTTTTTTTTAAATTTGTGATACATAATTGGCGCCAAAGGTTTTTTTTAAAAATTAATTTACAAATACACTTTAATTAACATTTTAAAGACAGATGTCCAGTTAATTAGACCCTACTTGATCTTAGTTTCAAAAATTAGAGCTTCCTCTCATTAATACAATGCAATTTATGCGAAATCAAACCGTTAAGTACATGCGGCATAGCAGCGGTCCAAAGTTGAAAAAAAAAATCAAAATTTGAATGCGCGCGGGTCCGTGCAATTGGAAATGGCGCGAAACACAATTATTTGAATGTTACTACATATTGGTATTGTTCTTTGGACAATCTGGGATCCCATTAGAATTTTGATTTTTCGCTTTTAATCAGGATCGTATTAACTGACACGCTATCTTTAAAGGAGTCGAGAAAGAAACTGCAAAAGAACATGAAACTCATACTCTTATGTAATTTCGAAATTTCTCAAAATTGAGTCTAAGCCCAGAAAACGAGGTCTAAACGAATGGCCTAGAAAATCGGTCTTGCGAAAGCTAGTCCGCGAGCGCTAATCTCTTGAAATATCATATAGAATTGGAAAAAAATGCTTATTTAACATAATTTAATGACTATACGTAAATTGTGCCTGAAAATCACAGAGAGACAAAGTTCGGCCAAATATTTCTAGGCCATAACCTTAAATCGTATTTTCAGAGCACCTATGCATTTTTGAGAAATTTAAAGGGAAAATAAAATAGAGTATGAGGATTTGTTTCATTTTAAGCAATTTTACACCCTCTGTAAAATCCTCCGTTAACGAAAATGTTGACCCCAGAAAAATTGCGGGAGCTCCCAATGACCCGCCCTAACATACCTCTTCAACAGCTTCCGTCTTATCATTCTCTTCTGTATTCTTAATCACTCCCTCCATCAAAATATCATTCATATTGAACTCCCCATTCTCCAATTTGTCCGGCGCGGTCCCGTTTTTCTTTGGTTCCTCCTTTCTCAACTCCAAATTCACATCTTCACCCCCAATGGTCCCATTCGCCGCAGATATTACATTTTCCACTTGTTGAGATCCTTGCTTGTATGTTAGTGAGCCACCTGAAAAATTTTTTTAGTGATGTCTAGAACTTCGGACTCACTTCTTATCAACTGAACGGGCGGCTCATTAACATCACTGCTATTCGAATAACAACAACAAATTCGTTTGAAGATTCCCGGTTTCTCGGGATCCGTGGGTTGGGCAGTTGTCGCTGTCACTTCTGGAGTTGATGTGCTCTCTTCTTGCACGACCCGCGGCTCCTCGTCAATTGTCATGGTTACTGTAAAAATAATGGAATTTCGCTAAATTACTACTAGTGATCAACATCAAAACTAGCTCAAGAGGCTATGTTTAGAGAGGGAGAAAAAAAAAGGAACGTAAATAAAGTAATAAAGAGTAAATATTGAACATTGCGAACATTTTTAATTGACAAAAATGATTAAAAACAGTGTGGTTGATTTTTTCGATGGAAGTAAATTTTTAAAGGAGGGCTGAGAGCAAAAAGTAAAAAGGATTTTGAAGTTAAAAAAAAGCTTGGTTTTTTATGCCAACGAAAATTTTTTTTTGAAAAAAATATGAAGGAAGCCTTATAATTAGTATAAACTACTTTTGGATTTCTAGATTGATCCTCTTAATTTTGTAGAAAATTGATTATATTTCATCGTAATTTTGTTACTTTTACACTTAAAGGAGGGCTTTACGGAGATGATAAATGTGTCTTAAATCAAAATAGACTTCACATACATTCCAAATCTGTTTTTAAAATTTTCTAAAAACACGTAGAAGTCGAGAAAACGAGCTTCAAAATAATGGCCTAGAAAATGTTGCGAAAACTAGTCCGCGCGGCGTTATTTAGTACAGAATCCAAAAAAACCCAAAAAATAATTTAAAGAGTCCTAATTCAAGCATTATCCATAAATTCTCGTCATTATAGAATCAAAGGAAAAAGTTCGGCCAGGTGGACACTTTTTCTAGGCCATTGTTTTGAAGCTCATTTTCTCGGCTTCTAGGTGGTTTTAGAAAATTTTAAAAACAGATTTGGAATGAGAATGAAGTCTATTTTCATTTAAGGTACATTTCTAGGATCTGTAAAGTTCCTTTATAACCCATTTATACTATTTTCTTAGACTTCCGTTTATATAAACAAAGTGAGACAAAATTAAAGATGCAAAATGTACGATGTAATTTGAGACATGTGACCACAATGACAATCAAAGTACAACCTACGTATTATTTATTACTTTTTTTAGATTTCTATTAAAATTTTCATTTTTTTAAATATCATAAATGAAAAAAAACTTTAAAAATTTCAGCGTTTTGAAAAATTCCCAAAATGGTTTTTTGTATAATCAAAAATTTTCTGCAGGAAACAACAAAGAAACATAAAGGTCGTTTTTTTTGTGGTGAATAATAAATTTTATCTCTAACAATATAAGTTTACGATGTTAGAATTATTATTTCCAGCAGTTTTTTATTTCAGATTTTTTATTTGATTTCGAAATGGATTTCGAGAATCGAAACTGCACTTGAATTCAACAAGAATAAAATCCACGCACGATTCTGAACCGAATACGCTCAACTAGAAAATCTGTAAAAGCCTGAAGAAAGCGGAACCGCTAATTTTTGAAAATACTTGGGCGGAGCATCAATTAATTTTTTGGTGTAAAACTGCAAAACCCAGTTAAAAAATTTGAAATACTACATTTCTTAAAATTCTCGAGTTTTGCATCTTAAATCAAATTAATACAAGAGTTGTGTGCAAAGTTTAGAGCATTTTGAAAAGGGAAACGTAATTTCCAATTTCCAAGTTGAAAAATGAAATTTGGAAGGAAGTTTTTTGCACAAATACACAGAGTGCAGGAAATTATGCTAAATTGATAATATGTTGTTATTACCGTCTATTTAAAGCCTCGATAACAAAGAAAGCTTTCAAGAATAGACTCTCAAACTAGCAAAATTGACAAAAAAATGTTGACTGCATTTTTAAAAACCCAAAAAAGGTTTAATTAATTTTCTAGGGACCCAGTAAAAAAGTTAACTTTTTTTGTATGAAATGAGTTGATTTTGATCTACAACTCAATTTTTTAGAAAATTAATTATTCGATGCTCGATTGTAGGAATCTCTTTCTGGAGTATTTACAGAGCATCCTATGAATACCTAGAAATGAACAAATGTTTTGTGAATTTTTAAAGGAGGACTATATCCAGATTATAAATGTTTTAATGGATCTGAAATTAAATTTTGTAAGCCACAACGTGAAAAAAATTGCAAAAAAGTAGAAAACGGCACCCGGAATCGAACTTTGGTCTCAAAAACGTAAAATTTCCGGCTAAAGTGACAGCCAAGTTCGATTCCGGGTGCCCTTTTCTAATTTTTTGCACATTTTTTCACTATTGTTTAAGTCATAAAATGGAATTTCAGATCGATTAATCAACATTTATTACCGACGTACAGTATCCTGTAAAGTGTTTTTTACTGATTTTAAATTTTTATTTTAATCTACTCGGCGTCACCAATTCAATTAATTTCACAAAAAAAAACTTTTTCGGGCGCCCATTTACCCAAAATGGCTCCCCGAAAGGCGCGAAAATATGCGCTGTCAGTGAAAAAGCGGGTAGTTCCTGTTTTTGGGGTTTTCTAGGGCAGTTTTTCGTGAAATGGAGCTTTTAAACCACATTTTTTTGTTGATTCCGTTAATAATTGACGATTTCGATTAAAACTAGAATTTGAAAATAAGCAAACAGACAGTTTAAGAAAAGTAAGATTTCTATGGACGCTTTCTGAAGAGGTGTTTGCCATTGAGTACACAATTTTGCGCCGTGGTGCACATTTAGAACATTTTCAGATTAAAGGAGGGCTTTACGGAGATAATGAATGCGTCTGGGATGAAAATTGACTTCATACTCATTCCAAATCTTTTTTTGAAATTTTCTAAAACCACCTAGAAGCCGAGAAAACGCGCCTCAAAACAATGGCCTAGAAAAAGTGGCTACCGGAGAAAACTAGTCCGCAGGCATGAAAAATCCAAAAAAAAAATGAAAAAAGAAACATTTTAAAAAGGACTAAAATAAGTATTCTGCACAACTATTTATTAACTAAAAGCTCATAGGAAAAAGTTCGACCAGGTTTTTTCTAGGCCATTGTTTTGAGGCTCATTTTCTCGGCTTCTAGGTGGTTTTAGAAAATTTTAAAAACAGATTTGGAATGAGAATGAGGTCTATTTTCATCCCAGACGTATTCATTATCTCCGTAAAACCCTCCTTTAATTAAGATTGATTAATTAGAGTGGTTAAGAGAATCTTCAATTCGAAGTCATAATTTAAAAAATGGCAAAAGTTTAAAAAAATTTGTCATACTGACTTTAATACATACAAAAATCTTGGAAAAATCAGAAGTCAACGTTCGAACAAAATATCTGACTTGCATCTCATGCAATTGCATGTAGTGGCTTTCGGCCAAAGTTGTCAGGTAAGTTGTCAAGGTACTTAAAAAATCATCCCTAGCACACAGTCTTCTCAAGAGAGACATACAGTCGAGAAGTGAACGAAAAGAGAGAAAAAAAAACGAAACAATTGAAGGAGAGGAGCTTTCTCTAACGAATGGCACAAATATATATATCGAAAGAACAAATATCAACTAAACACTCATGAAAATGCGCCCAAAAGCACTTTTATGTTTTCTTTCGTCTTTTCCCTAGTCTTTTGACAAAAAAAAACTGGTAGCATTAAATATTGCGAAGAAAAGGAATTTTTGTGTTGGAAAAAGTTTATTTCAGAGTCAAATAATATTGACGAAATGGATTAGAGGAAAACTGATTTTCAATTGGTTTTTAACACCGCCAAGTGATCGAATGGCGTCAGAATTTATTTGAAATTGAAAAAGAGAAGTGAGAAAAGACCAAAAGGAAGTGGTTGGAATACAATGGAGAGTCATTAGTGAACACATATTTTATACATACATTTTTTTTTTAGAATTTTTGTTTTTCTTTTGAAGTTTTAAGGAAAACTATGGTTCAATGTTCTGTTGAAAAGAAGTTGGATGGGCTCCAGAAGAGCACAAGAAAGCTGATTCTAAATGCCAGTGAGCAGAAAAGCTTTTTTTTGAAATAACAAGTGAAAACTAATAGACAACGATAGCCCAGCTTCATAATCCATGAAACAAACAACAAAGGTTTGATAAAGGTCCAAATAAAGGGGTCGCAGATTTTTGAAAATCTGCCTTCCACATACAATAAATCGTATTTCTTATGCATCACAAAAACGTCTACAAAAAACAAATTTAAGGTTTTGAATTCCTGATGAATCTTTCTCAATTGAGTAAATTGGATTTTTTTAAAAGTGGCACACTGTCTTTAAGATAAAAATTTCACAAGTTCTCAAACTTTAATTAATTTTTTTTAGTATTTATCAAAAGTTTAAATTTAATTTCTGAAAATAAACACTGATAAATTAAAAATGAAGCACCAATCAAGTTTCGGTCCTTTTTCTGTGGACTCAGAGAATTATCGGCATCAAAGCCGCCACTCCGACTTGTAATCGGCATGTGTGCTTCCCAATTCGGTACGGAAGCCGATTGCACGTTTCAAAGGCTCCGAAACGGCACCGGTGCCACTAAATCGGCTCGAAAACGGCACCGGTGCCACCAAATCGGCTCGTGAACGGCATGCCTGCCGCCCAACGGCATGTCAAACCACGCGAGCCATTTACAAGCCGAAATTATCCTGAGGATAGTCGAGAACTTAAGAGGTCAAATTTCTCATGGAAAATGTTTATATTGGTTTCAAATTAAATTTTGTTTTTTCATTTTTCTGAATCCTTCCCTTAACAATGCCCGCGTACTAGATTTGGCAGATGAAAACTTTTTCTAGGCCATTGTTTTGAAGCTCATTTTCTCGGCTTCCAGGTTGTTTTAGAAAATTTTAAAAACCTATTTAGAATGGGTCAGAAGTCTATTTTCATACCTGTTACATTAAATTCTTCTGTAAAGTCCCCCGTTAATTCTGGATTACATTAACTTATCCACAATCTTTAAAGACAGAGTGTTATTAAACAATTACCCCTATCACATGAAAATGAAATACATTAATTTCTTTAATAATAAAATTCTAGAAAATAAAATTTAAGAATTAAGAATCTCGAGATCTAAGTTTTTATAATATTTAAAACAATAACAGGATTCTATAAATTAAACACCGAAATAAATAATAATCATTGAAACTTTAAAAATATTTTCCCTCAAGTTTTGAGTATTTTTCACAAAAATACAACTTGTTTTCAATTCCATACATACTCCTCTCCACATTACGTCAACTGGTATGTAATTGAAAAAAAAGAAGAGACAAGTAAAAAAACAATTAAAAATAACAGAATCTCCATTAAAAATTTAATATTCCAAAAATTGGTCATTGATTGTTAAAATTTGAATATTTTATTGATGAAAATTTCATGAATTGGGGGCGGCAGCTCCCCGGAAGTCCCTCAAATTCCACAATTTCTCGGGAGCTCCCGATGGGCCTGATGTCATATTATGACGTTCAAATAGCCACAACAATGACAGAAAAGTCTATAAAAACAGCGAAAATAATTCTCTTTTGATAACAAAGCGTTTTTCTTCCGTCGAACCTCTAACAAACTCAAGTTTCTATGGTGATGGAGGAAAAAAACGAACAAAAAAGACAGAATAGAGCTAAAATGTGTCTTTTTTGTTGTGTGAGAATGAGACTGGGATTATGAGGGGGGATATTAATTTTTATCTTATTACTTTTTAAAACTTTTTTTTTTGGAACGATTGAAACACTGATTATTGGATCACATAAGAAGATGACAGTTGATTTTTGACGATGTACACCACTTCAAGTTTAAAAGGGGGAACTATACGCAGGTCTTGACTGTTGCTTAATCGATCTGAAATTCTATTTTATATACCTAGTGAAAAACATTGCAAAAAATTAAAAAGGGCACCTGGAATCGAACTTTGGCCTCAAAATGTTAAAATTTACACGAAAGTGGCAGCGAGGGAATGAAAATTTCTGAAAATGTGATAAACGTCAAAAAATATGTTGATCTTTAAATGGAATCTAAAATCTCTATTTATTTTCAGCGATTTTCTCATTATTTCGAGAATTGTGTTCAGAAATTTGAACTTCAAATACTCTTGCCGATTATTGACATATCAAAAAAAAAGTTGAACAATTCCATGGCACTAACTTTTAAATTCTTCTTATACGGAAATTTTAGAAATACTGGTAAGAAGTTTAGATGATGTTTATTAAAATAACTCGATTCAATAATTTTAACATTCAATGCTTCTCAATTCCTCTGCATCTCAATCTGACTTCATAAGTCAGGCCATAAAAAGTTTGGCGAATTAAATGATCCGGTGAGTATATCCGGGCCAGACTGACACTCCACATAATTATTCTAATACAGTTTCCAGGGTTTGAGGTAGTGTTGATAAATTAGAAGGTTTCTGAAAGTGAAAAAAGTCAATTATTTTATTGTAAGTAGTGGAATACTACACATCTTCTACACATAATGAAACACTAAACATTTAAGAAAGACTTTAAAAATAAAAATAAAACTTACTTTAAAAATTTCCAAATGATCAACCACGTAGTGTATAGGTTTTCAAGAATACCCGGATAAATCTATGAGCTTTTCTTCAGCTCGGCTCTAACGAGATGAAATGCCATATTATCATACATCAGATAAGGTTGTGTGTAAATGTATTAGACAATATCAATTTCTTTTATGTTCCGGTGAATAAATAAATCAAATCAAAATATCATGGTAAGGACAGTAAACCAGAAATGTAATACAAATATCAACACTGTGGCTCCACGTACCTTGGCGTCTATCCTTTAAAGGAGTGCTTTATGGATCTAATTAATTCGTCTGGGATGAAAATAGACTTCATACTCATTCCAAATCTGTTTTTAAAATTTAGTGAAACCATCTAGAAGCCGAGAAACCGCGTCTCAAAACAATGGCCTAGAAAAAGTGGACACCGGCGAAAACTAGTCCGCAGACATGAAAAATTCAAAACAAAGTGAAAAAAATAAATCAAAATGAAAAAAACATAAAAAAGACTAATTTAAGCATTCTGCATACCTATTTATCAACGAAACACGAACATCACTCATAGGAAAAAGTTCGGCCACCTTTTTCTAGGTCATTATTTTGAAGCTCATTTTCTCGGCTTTTAGGTGGTTTTAGAAAATTTTAAAAACAGATTTGGAATGAGCATGAAGTCTATTTTCATTTAAAGTACATTTTTTCCTCCGTAAAGCCCTCCTTTAACCAGACCTTTCGGTCTGCTGAAAAATGGTACATTGTCTTTAACATTGTTTTTCAACAATCTTCTGAACCATATATATATATATATATATATATATATATATATATACGATCTTGTGCACCTTACTTACTTTTAGTGTTTATTAAAAAACGGTAAATCCAATAAAAAGTTACTTAAAAGTCTCGATTTGTCATTTTCTTTTCGTCCAATTATTAAATCCACGGGTCGTAAAATAGGAACACTCTAGTTTGTATATTTCCTCTCAACGGCTAATTAAATGGACAAAATTAGAAATTCAAAAAAGAAAGTTCAAACTTGTCTAAGTTTTGTTTTGATAAAAGGTATTCGTCAACGAGTTTCTATTGATTTTTGAGCGTTATCTCTTCGCTTTTGAGACGTTGTTGGTTAGATTTAGACGTTCTTTCCAGCTAATCAAGTAATTTTAGTTATCGTTCTTTAAAAAATAATTTATTTGATTATTTCGATCCATCAAGATTTAGAAAAATGGCAATAGTTAAATTGTCTTTTATTTTTCATAAACTCCCAATCGAAATTTCGAAGAACAGTTCGATCTTTGATCATTCCCCCCACTGACCAATTCACCAAGTTTTTAAAAGAAATCTCCACCTTCGTCATAAAAATCCCGAAATCATAAAAATAGTACGCGAGATGAGGAAACAATACATCGTCCGCTTTTGTAGTAAGATAATAAAATTCGGAAAATTGTCCGAGAAAAAAAACAGGTAGAATATATAGCTCGATTAATTTTGTATCTTCTATTCTTCACACATCGTACTTCACTCATTTTGCGTTGCGACCAACGGATCAACCAAACCTTTCGACCGATCTATGATCCGGCTGATATTCTTTTTAATTTCCATAAAAATGTGTTGGCAGGCGAACGGTTGCATGACGACTATACCGGTTAAGAATCCTGTGATGTGAGTTGATTTTTTAAAAATCAGTTTTTTTATCTGAGCTAATTTTGTTGAATTTTAATCTGAAAATATAGATTTTAAAAAAATTCGCTGTTCGTTTTATTTGTGATAATAACATATGAATATACTTATCTTTCCAATTAATTGTAAGATTTTCTAATAGTAAGAAATTGCATTTTTTTAGAATTTTCCTAATTTTCATCTACATTAGAAACCTCTTCAAATTAACGATAGCTTTATTCAAATATAGATAAAAATTGTTTCAGCTCACACGATCATCCCCCAGTAGAAAGAAAGCCACCTCAACCACAAAGGCCGTTCGCACATGCACATGGTCCTTCAAAACAAATTTCGTTTTCACTCGCAAACGAAAGCAATTCAAATTTTAATAAAAATATAGACTATAAAAAAATTCAAAAGAACCTCGCCGATTATTTTAATAGCACGGTCGTGAATGCTCTGAATAATACAGGTTTTAATAACAATAATTTAAATGATAATAATGGCACAAGTTTAAATGATAATATTAATAACAATATTAAGAATGAGACAGTTGATAATCATAGTGAGAGCAATAGCACAAGCAATGCAACTAATAATATTACTAACGTTTTTCAGTATCCAGCTGATAATGATTATGATAATAGTAGTAGTAGTAGTAGAAACGGTACATATATCGTATTTGGCGATACTGTGAACAATAATAATCCTACGAATAGTAATAGTAACACCTCACCTATCACGTTGAATTCCAATTCTAATGCTAGTCAAGCTAACCCGTCTGTGAACGGCTCAGTTCCAAATACAACGAATACTAACAGTAATACGAACTCTAATAATAATTCTAACAACACTAGTAATCCCACCGGCTCCAACAACAACAATACCAATAGTGGTAATAGCAATTATAACAACGTTGTGAACAACTACAATACCAACAACTACTATTACAATAATAGTAGTGGTAGTGGAGGAATCACTGGTAACAACGGCGTCCCTGGAGTCCCAGGCGTTCCAGGGATCCCTGGCATACCAGGTACAAGTAGTGGCTCTGGAAGTGGCGGAAGCGGCGGAAGTGGCTCTGGAGGAGGATACGGGCCTTGGCCGCCATATCCCACATACCCGTACCCAAACCCTTATGGTTGTCCTATTTATACATATTGCCAACAATATTATCAAAATCCTTGCTATGGGTACACGACTCCATGCTCCCAAAACTCGATGGACTGCCGACATCAGCAATGTTGTTATCAATACTCAACCACTCATTCGTATACTATGTATACAACAACGACAATGCCAAAGACAACATCAACTACAACAAAGCCCAAAACAACTACGACAACTACAACGACTCCTAAGCCAACAACTACTTCGACCAAGACAACTACGACAACAACTACTAAAATTCCGTCAACAACAACTATCCATTGGTGGAAAAGTTCAACAACGACAATTACGACAACAACCCCCGCGACTACTACAACTACGACACGACCACTGACTACCACAACTACGACACGACCACCGACTACCACAACTACGACACGACCACCGACTACCACAACTACGACACGACCACCGACTACCACAACGACCACAACAACCACCGCAAAGCCGACAACGACGACAACGCGTTGGTGGACATACCATACGACGACAACTACCACAACCAGTCCGTCATCAACTACAACCACAATAATGCCGACGACGACAACAAGTACTGAGCCTACAACAACTACTGAGCCTACAACAACTACCGAATCTACAACATCTACAGATCCAACAACAACTACAGAGCCAACAACAACTACTGAGCCAACAACCACTTCAGAGCAGACAACAACTACAGATACTACAACAACTACAGAGCCTACAACAACTACAATAACGACAACTCCGATTACAACGACAACTCTGACTACGGTACCAACTACTACTTCAACAATGACTTCAACGACCACTCGAAGGCCTCCTTTCACGACAACTACTAGAACTCCAACGACTACAACGACAAAACCTACCGCAACAACAACAAAAACCGTGACAACGACAATTCTACCAACAACAACTACCACAACACCAACGCCTACGACAACAATGACGGCTACAACTTTGACGGATGTCATGACGACGACCACAGAACCTGATACAACAACTACAGCTGAAGTTATGACAACTAATATTATTTTAACGGCCGAAATGACAACTACGGTAACCATGGATCCTGAAACAACATTGACAGGATCTGATGGGCTTATCATGATGGATCAGGCAACAAGACGCCCATTTTTTCGTTTTATAAGAGGTAAACAGACTCCTAATTCATCCTTTGATAACCATCGATCAATTCCATCTTAATCGATTTTTATTAAACTTCAGAAACATCAACACTTGAACCATACTCATCCACAAATCAATTAAAGTTCCTCAATCCCTGCAAATGTCAAAACCTTCAAAAATCTTTTAGAATGACGTGTCCAATGGGAAACATTTGTAGACAACCAAAGGTTGATTGTAATGCCATAAAATGTGACACCGATTCTGAATTGTTAATTTCCGATGGATCACTAAATCGGATTGTTCCCCAATTGGATTGTGACGATGACGGCTTAACATTCGAAGGCGCAATATTTTCAGAAGCGATTTGTTTCAAGTGTGAGACTGCAGTATAAAATATTATATTATTTATCATTTGCAGCCTGTTCCATGTGTTCAAAGCTGGAATATGATTTATCGCTTTGTTCGAATGAAAATGTTTTATGCGACACTGGATCACAGTAAGCATCGGCTATTTTTTCTGGAGAATTTTTTTAAAAATCCAGGCCTTTGGTCTATTCCCGAACATCGATGAATTGCAGTCGAGTACGATGTGCCGACCCCAATTATCAAATTTATACACCACAAGGAATTCTTACTTCCGATCCAGTTTGTACTGGAAAATCTTATAGTTCTCCAGAAACTGGAGACCTAAAAAATGTTGTTTGCGTTAAAAGTAAGGTATGCAAAAACGGGAAATCTTAAATTTTCAAAATATTTTCAGGTTGTAATTGTTCACGTACCAATTTCGAGTCCATAGTCGCTAAAGGAATCGTATCTTCATCACCTCGGAAATCTTCAAATTCTGGTAACTGTGTCACAGAGTTTGATGGTTGTGATAAAGATCAGATTTTGAGGTGTGACTTTGGAAGTTAAGAAAAACGTCATCCTTATTTTTTTAACAGGTTATCAACGACTGATAACTCATTCGTCTTTTTCGAACAGGAAGAAGCATACAATAAAAAACTGAAATGTGATGATCATCAATTCCTTGGGACACAAATTGGAGAAAATTATGTGAATGTGAAGAGTTACACATGTTTTTCAGGAGGTGAGAACATGAGAACTATAAGACTGAAAATATGATAACAGAGTTTAAGATAAATTTTTGAACTGTTTGTAAATATTCTTCATTTTTTGGTGAGCGAATTCAAAGAACGGTGAAATAGTTTTTTTTTTGATTCGTTACAAGCTTCGTTAAAGAGAGGACGGGGGCTCCGGAGAGCTCAGAAATGAGTATCAGATGAAAGAATATACAAAATGTTTAAATGGAAAAATTAAGAAAAACCGATAAAAATGAAACAAAAAAGCAGGATGTTCCTAATAACATTTCCTTATGTTGACATTTCCAAAAAAATAAAATGTTGGCTTCTGGGCCGTATTTTTCCTTTTCTGGGCGATCTTTCGGTATTTTTCCTTATATGACCTTCCAAAGTGTATTTCTTCGGCCATTGTCCATATTCGATTTTTACAATTTTCTTATTTTTTCAACCGTAGATATGTTTTTTTTTGCTTTCAATTGCTAGATAGTCACACTCTTATACATCTGGAACCCACTTCTGAGCTCTCTGGACCCCTCCCCTTTAACACAAAAATTGAGCATTTTTAGAAAAAAATTTCACAATTATCGTTTATAAGATTGTAGTCAAATTTTAAAATCGATATTTCGAATTTCAGGCTGCTCTTCCTGCACATTCTCCCTCTCATCCTCCCAGATCATATCTTCAGTCACTTATGATCTTCATTCATATTGTAAAAAACTGTCGCTTGTTGGTTGTCCAGCCGGTTATAGGTAAGTTTAAAATACATATTGTGCTCATTTCAAATCTGTTTTCAAAATTTTTTAAAACCACTTAGAAGCCGAGAAAATTAGCTTCAAAACAATGACCTAGAAAAAGTATTCCACCCGGTGAAAACTATTTTTCTAGACCATTGTTTTGAAGCTTTTTTTCTCGGCTTCACTGTCGTTTAAAAAATTTTAAAAACTGACTTGGAATGAGAATGAGGTCTATTTTATTAATTGGCTAAAAATAATTTCCAGGATATCGGGAACTAATATAAAGCTATCATCTCAACTTGTCTGCGTGTATTTAAATGGAAAATCAAGTTGGAATCTCAGTGGGTCAAATGAGCATACGGATCATTTAGAAATTGATTGCATTTAATTGTTGTTTTAAATTAATTCGTTTTTTTTTCAAATTTTCATTTCAAAAAATAACACTCTTTATCAAACCAAATGTACATTTATTCTCTGCGTAAAAGAATTCATTATCACTAAAAAAAACCTATTTTCTTCTTTCGCCATTTTGTCTATCCTTTTCTCTTCTTCCCGTGGTTTTATTTGCGTTCTTAACAATAAGACGAGAAGGGACAAAAAATTGAGAAAAAGAGATGACGGTCGACTCCACCCGATTTTTCGATTTTTTCTGTCATATGAGAAGTGAGAGACTATATTTTTCGGTATTTTTATAATTATTTTAAGGATTGTCCAGCTTTTGGTAGAGGGAAAAAGTTTCATTGATCAACGATTGTTTAAATAGTGCAATTTTTTATTATCAATTTGATTAGAATGATTATGATAATGATTTTTTGACTTATTTTCAGAATTTTTAAAATTCGAGTCTATTTTAACTGTTGAAAAATTATAAACATAAGTTAAAGGAAGAATACACTTCGAAATACTAATTTCATTTCACAAAGTTTAAAAAAAAATTTATTTGAAGATTTTCAACGACTTAAAGACACTGTTCCAAAATTAGGGCATCCTATTACACGCGGTAATTTATACAAAATATCTCCGAAAAATAATAAATTTTGATCTTAAAAAAATGCAGAAATTGAAGGATGCATTTACGCGCGCCGATTGGTCAAAGAAGGCTAATGAAATTGCGCTCCACTGGACAACCGCTTTTGGCACGATTCGAAACAACGCCCACCGAAAAAGCTTAAAAATTGAGATTTTTCGGAATTTTCGAGATAAATTAGATAATTTTTTGTGAAAAATATTGATTTTTGCTGAATAAAAGCAACAAAATTTCGATTCTATTCAGGGTCACTGGTTTTGAACTTGGGTCCAGTGGAGCGCAACTTGAGTAGCTCTTTTTGACCAATAAGAAAAACACAAATATTTTTGAAGGGGACCTATATAGACCTCATACTCAATTAAAATCAATTTTTAGCAACACGTAAGAACCAAAAAACAAGCTCAAGGATTAGAAAAAAACATTTTTCTAACCCATTGCCTTTAAGCGAGTTTTCTCAGCACATGATTTAAAGGGGGCTGAGGGGACGAAATAAACCGTTTTAAAAATGATGAAAGTATGATTGTCGATAAATAAATGAATAAAAAAATCCAAAGAAAAACTCGAAAATGGTGAAAAAAATTCCGAAAACCGATTTTCGCCCTAATGGCCGAAGAAACGCGTTTTGGTATTCTAGGCCGTTTTTTTCGAAAATTTATTTATTTTTCTTTTTTTTCTTTCTTTTCAATTTTTTTAGAGAAAATTATCCATAAAATAGTATAAAAAATATTTTTTCAAAAAAAAAAATCAGGCGGTCGAGAAAAAACAAATGACCTAGAAAACTAAAACGCGTTTCTTCGGTCATTAGGGCGAAAACCGGTTTCATGGTTTTTTTTCGCCATTTTCGAGTTTCTAAAAAAAATTTCGTTTATTTACCAACAATCATACTTTCATCATCTTTAAACCATTTATTCCGTCCCCTCAGCCCCCCCCCCCTTTAAGTCAGTGTTTTTGGAAGATTTTAAGAATATTGAGTACGAAGACAGCCTTTTTCTGTTAGATACATTCATGGGCTCCATAAAGTCCTCCTTAAAGCATTAGAATCCACCTGATTCCAATCAATTTCAAGTATTTTTATTTATCTCCCACTTCTCCATGAATCATCATTGTTTCATTTTGGTTACCTTTTTTTTTGACTCATTAATATATTTTTTTAGTTCAAATTCAAATTTTTTTCCAGTTTTCCAAATGACATGATCATATACAACCTGATAATTCTAATTCTCTACAATTTGACATTTCCGTCAAATGCCGACGTCTGTATAGGTCTGTGTCACTGTAAACGTGACATTGTCGATTGCTCGTCTTTAGATTTGACTGAAATTCCAGCAGATGTACCAAATAACACTCGAGTTTTGTAAGAAATCAAACAAATATTTTTAAATTTCAAATACACTTTCTTTTTTTCAGAATTTTCAGCGACAATGATATTGAGACAATCGATGCGTCTCATTTACAAAACTTTCGTTTTTTGGATAATTTGTGGGTTTTTTTGATTTTTCAGAAAAGATGCGAATAAATAACGATTTTCAGAGATCTCTCAAACAATATTATCACTAATTTAGATGCGAATTTTTTCAAAAATGTTCCGAATTTACAGGTTTTGTGAGTTTTTTTTGTCAATTTTTTTTATCTAAGGAATTTGCATATTCTTATCATCAAAAGATAACATGTTTTCATTTATAATTCTCGTGATGTGAAAAACGTTTTTTAAGTCAAAAGAACAATATTCAAAAAACGATTATCGATTTTTTTCAGAAACCTCCGAAAAAACAGGCTTTCACGCATTCCACAAGGCATACAGTATTTGAAGAATTTGGACAAATTAGTCATGTTGGTTTTTTAAAAAATTTTAAAGGGGGGGGGGCTCCGGACGACGAGTTCAGAAATGGGTTTCAGATGAAAAATAATATTATCGTCTACCAATTGATAGAAAAAAAAACATTTTTTAGGTCTAAAAAATAAGAAAAACCAATAAAAATTAAAACTCAAATATGGACAATGGCCGAAGAAATGCAATTTGGGTTTCTAGGCCATATTTTCGTTTTTTGCTAATCAGAATTTTTCTTATAAAATTTCCTTATGAAAAATCGAATTTCCCAAAAAATAAAATTTAGGACCATCTTCCGGTATTTTTTCTTATATGGCCTAGAAACCCAGATTGCATTTCTTAGGCCATTGTCCATATTGGATTAAAACATTTGTTTTTATCTGGAAGTTTTTGAAAATTTATATAATTGTTTATTTCTTCTTATTTTTCGGTTTATAATTTTTCATTGCTCTCAATAGGTAGATAATAATATTGTTATTCATCTCTAACTCATTTCCGATCACTCTCCGGAGACCTCTTTAAAGACAGAGTGACACTAATTTCAGAATCTATTTTTGATAATAATCTAATGCAATCTAAGTTGAGGTTCAAAACCAGTTTTAGTCATTGCTATGAGATAACACTTAAACAAACTTTCATGTGATAGGGGCAATTGTTTAAAGTCACTCTGTCTTTAAGGATTGTGAATCAGTTAATGGATACCAGAATTAAAGGAGGGCTATACGGGACTATTGAATGGAACTGAGATGAAAATGGACTTCATGACCATTCCAACTCTGTTTTTAAAATGTTCTAAAACCACCTAGAAGCCGAGAAAATAAGCTTCAAAATAATGGCCTAGAAAAAGGTGCCACCGGCGAAAACTAGTCCGCGCGCATGAAAAATTCATCAAAATTGAAAAAAAACATAAAAAAGGACTAATATCAGCATTCTGCATAACTATTTATTAACGAAAAACGAAAAAAAGCTCATAGAAAAAAGTTCGGCAAGATGGAAACTTTTTCTAGGCCATTATTTTGAAGCTCATTTTCTAGAAAATTTTAAAAACAGATTTAGAATGTGCATGAAGTCTTGTTTTATCCCAATTGCAATCAATAGTTCTGTAAAGTCTTCCTTTAATTATCCGAGATGTTGAATAGTTATCCTATGTCGAATGTTTCCCTCAGCATCAGACCATTTTTTAAAGACCAACTTTCTTTAACTTATCAAAACATTATTGTTATTTTTTCCAGCCGCTCAAATTTGATATCACTCGTCGGTGTCGACGAATTCAGCCATCTTGGCGCCGTTCGTCATGTTGACCTTTCAAGGAATTCGATCTCATTTCTACCAAAACCAGTGCCATTCAAAACGCCAACGATCATCGAACGATTGTACGTTTCATCGGAAAATTCATGTACAAATTCTTTCGCTTATTTTTTCCTTGCAGAGATCTTGCATCAAATGCTATCATTGATATTTCACACGATTTGTTTTCCGCGTTCTCGTCGCTTGTTTCATTGCGACTGTCGAAGAACCATTTGACCTCGTTGACGAAATATTCGTTTTCGAGACTGCCGAGATTAGAGACCATGTAGGTGACAGGACGAAAGTTATAAATGTTGCTTAATCAATCTGAAATTCAATTTTATATATAGTGAAAAAATAAATTGCAAAAAAGTAGAAAAGGGCACCCGGAATCGAACTTTGGTCTCAAAACCATAAAAGTTTCCACCAGAATATTTTTTTTCTGAAAAATGTAGAATTTTGAAGAAATTTTTATAGAAAAAAGGATAGAAAGCAGTATTTTTATAAACGTAATTTCGGAGAAAATTGCATTTTTGCTGAAAAATTAGGGGGTACGGTAGTTTAAAGGAACATACAGATTTTGAGGTTAAGTTTTGAGTTTAAAAATTTTTTAAATTACGGTGGAATTTCTTTTCTGATAAATGAAGCAGGGCTGGGGAAACGGCGGCCAATCCGGCTGAAAGCCGCCGCAGCCGCGGTCTGCGGAGCGGTTGCGGCCTGCGGAGCGGTCGCGTTCGCGGCCCAAAGCCGCGGCAGCCGCATTTTTGAAAGTGGTTATTCTTTTTTTCGATAGAATTCTTTTTTTCGTTGTAAAACACGAAAATTTTTTAATAAATGCACACATTGTACTGATTTAACCCTTTTTTCAGGGAGTTGGGATGAGAAATCTTCGAATAATGATTTATTAAAAAATTTTAAATGTTGAAAATGATATTTTGCGTAATGTTGAATAGTTTTCAATGTTTTTACTTTATTTTCTTTACATTATTCATTAAAAACTAGTTTCGAAAATCTCGATAAATAAAAAATTTTGCTCGTCAAATTGCATTCCGCAATTTTGTGATGGTGTGCATTGCACTGCGGCCGGCCGCGGCTGCCGCAGCCGCGCGGCCGCGTAGTTGTTACTCTATTTCGCGGCCGCGGCCGCGGCTTGTCTCGATTTTCAAATGCCGCGGCGGCCGAAGCCGGCCGCCCCCCAGCCCTGAAATGAAGTACCCCTGGACTTTGAAAAATGTTCTGAGTTCTCAAAATATGTATGAAAAATTATAAACTGAAAATTATTTCCTTTTTACAGAGACCTATCTAGAAATCTAATCCGGGAAGTTCGAAATTTCGCCTTCAATCAACTTCCATCTCTAAAAAATGTCACAATGGCCAAAAACGATATTTATAGGTTCTTAAAAAGCAATTTTCGGGTAGTTTTTAGCTTTTTCTTCAGACTTGACGATGGAATGTTCTACGCTTGCGAAAATCTGGCTCGTTTGAATTTATCCACAAATCGAGTGCAATCAGTGACCGAAGGATGGATGTTCGGGTTGACTAGTTTAGAAATATTGTAAATTTTTGTGTGAATTCAAAAAATTAAATGAAGGACAATTTCAGAGACTTATCATTCAATCAAATTCAGTCATTTCATACAAGTTCTTGGCTTCATACTCCAAATTTGAAATGGTTATCTTTACATTCCAATCGAATACAATCTCTTCCTTCTGGTTCATTTCGTGCTCTTCGAAAGCTTCAGGAGCTTATTCTGTCCGCCAATTCGATTGATAGTTTGCACAAATTCGCACTAGTTGGGATGAATAACTTGCACAGGTTTCATTTTTTTGGAAAAACCTGAAAAATGTATTTTTACAGCCTCGATCTCTCATCCAACACACTGGCAGTTTGTGTAGAAGATGGTGCAGTATTGTACAACACCTCTATGCCATTTTTAAGATCGTTAAGATTTACAAACAACCAATTGAGAGTGATTCCAAGTATGGCTTTTGAAAGATTCCCTGCGTTGGAAGAACTCGACATCACCGATAATCCCATTGCTACGATTCATCCAAACGCATTTGAACCTTTGAAATTGAAACGATTGTAGGTATTTATTTTGTATTCCCACTATATATTTCTAGAATTTTCAGAGCCATGAACTCATCCTCTATTCTCTGCGATTGTCAAATCTCGTGGTTTTCCCCATGGGTCTTCAAATTACAGCTGGATCGGTCGAAAATCATCGCGAAGTGTGCATATCCGCAACCGTTTCAAAATTTGGATGTTATTGCGATCGATAGGGCGAATTTGACATGCTGTATGCATATTTTTGGCATTAATCAATTAATACATAAATTTTACAGTGGATGATTCACCACGTGCCAAATTAGTAGGTCAACCGGACGAAGTGAAGTCATTGGTTGGAGGGAATGCAAGGTTTACTTGTAATGCTTATGGGGAAGGTCCATTGATGATTGAGGTACATATAATCTTACTGCTCAACCTCACAAACGCTCCGCACGCATGCACGCGGCTGCCGACACTCAACACACAGGAAAATTTGAAAAATTCATTTTCAAAAATTTTCCGGTATTTTGAGTGCTGGCAGCCGCGTGCGTGCATGCGGAGCGCCTGCGAGGTTGAGCAGCCCTCGAAATGCAATGATCAAGAATATTTGAGTTTACAATATCACCAAGATATTGTAGGTATTGTTGATAAAGCCTCGTCAAATTAATGCAAATGCACTCTATGGAAAAATTAAGCAAAAATTGAGCATTTTCAGTTTTTCATGAGCTTTTTCTTTATAAACGAAACCACTTTATTGGTAGAAAAAAATATTAGCGTTCCACGGGACAGCCACTCTTGGCACTAGTCCAAAACCACGCCCATCGAAAAAACACAGCAAATTGAGATTACTCTGGATTTTCGGGATAATTTATATATTTATTGAAAACATATTGTTTTATGTTGATTTTCCTAGAAAAACAACAAAAAAAAGCAGCATCATTTCGGTTTTATTCAAGGGACAGTGGTTTTGGACTCGTGCCAAAGACGGTGGTCAAGTGGAGGGCATTTTGAATAGCTTTATATCTTTAATTTTTAGAGCTCTGAAATTTTAACCTCTTTTTTAAAATAAAATAAGAAGTCGAAAAAGCCAAAAAAAAAATTAAGCTCTAACAATTCATTAAGCAGCACATTCAGCTCTTTTGAATATGTCTGAGTAGTCCATACGAATTGTATTTGTTTCAGTGGCGAGTGATGAGCAATGGTCAAGCTCGTGTCTTGGTTCAAGATCCTGCAACTTTCATGAATGTCAACAAAACCACCATCATTAATGGTACTTTGGATGAAAGGGAACTTGCAGTCGCTGAATTGATCCTCTTCGACGTCGCAATGACAGACTCTTCTGATTATCAGTGTGTGGCAAGGAATCGATTCGGGTCTGATTTTTCGAGACATGTCTCTTTGATGGTACATTTTTTTGAATTTTCCCGGAAAATGGATTGAAGATTTTAATTTAGGTACATCAAGCTCCAACATTCACACAAATACCTACAGATATGTCGTTGTTGGTCGGACAGAATGCGAAGTTCGTGTGTTCCGCAACGGGAACACCCAGACCAGAACTGAAATGGGCTTTTGATGGGGGTCTTTTCCCAGCTGCTGAAGGACGAAGACTTTATGTAAAACCAAATGATGATCATATCTATATTATGAATGTTTCAATAAGCGATCAGGGTGGTTATACATGTCATGCTTCGAATATTGCAGGACAGGTACAAGCTGGTGCTAGACTGAAGGTTTATGGTAATTTAGTTTGTCTAATAGAACCAAATATTGAGAAGATAAACTTGAAGAAAATGTCTTCCGAACTCAACTCGAATCGCGTACAGTTCGCGAAGGAGATGACATTGGTTTTGATTGTTTTTCTGATTTGGATCAATCCACACAAAAAATGGTATTTTCATTTGAAAATTCAAAAACTACTGTCATTTTGCAGACGTGGACAAAAGAAGGGCTTCCCATCCAACACTCAAAACGAACGCAATTCTCATCAAACAACCAAATCCTAATACTGACAAACACAAAATTCTCTGATACTGGAGAATACTCTTGTCAACTTTGGGCGGATGGAATGGAATTGGCAAGGCAGACAATCAATATAATGATTGTGTCGGAAGAGGGTAGGAGGAATACGAAATGATGTGATGAAATTCTGATAATTTTCAGAGTACCCAAGTTCGCCAATTTATCTCAAAGCATCACAGTTTCGAGCGATGGCGTCAAAGTGGGTGGAAAGGGTGAACAATGACACGAATCGGAAATGGTTCATAGGGACGATGATTACGACAACGTTGTAGGTTTTTTTAAAGTATAATTATGAGTATGCTTTACTATGTCACTGAATTCAATTGGAAGATAATATTTTAAGAACATTGAGTACGAGGACTGCATTTTTATTTAAAGGAGGGCTTTACGGAGATAATAAATGTACCTTAAATGAAAATAGACTTCATTCTCATTCGAAATCTGTTTTTAAAATTTCCAAAAGCCACGTAGAAGCCAAGAAAACAAGCTTCAAAACAATGACCTAGAAAAAGTGTCCGACGATAAAAACAAAACTAGTCCCCGTGTAATATTACGTGAAGAATCTGGAAAGATGCAAAAATATAAGTATAATTAAACTAATTTTCATATATTACTGAAAAATTTTAGCTTCGAAATGTGAGTAAATTCATTACAATTGGTCAATTTTGAAGCAGTTTATGACGCTTTGAACACGAGAAATTTCACAATTTTCAAATGTTCATAAATTCTTTCAAAACCTCTCAATTTTGGTAATGTTTAGTGCATTTTGTAGCTAAATTGATATATTTTCTGAAACAGTACATTCTAAGCTTTGAAATGAGACTAAACTCACAAAAATCCACAATTTTTGAGCCAAGTTATGAATCTTTGAATATTTGGCAAATTTCTCGTAGTGAACACGGGAAAAATTCAAGGAATTCTCGTAGTGAACACGAGAAATTTCACAATTTTCAAATGTTCATAACTTTCTTCAAAACTTCTCAATATTGGTAATGTTTAGTGCATTTTGTAGCTAAATTGATATATTTTCTGAAACAGTACATTCGAAGCTTTGAAATGAGACTAAACTCACAAAAATCCACAATTTTTGAGCCAAGTTATGAATCTTTGAATATTTGGCAAATTTCTCGCAGTGAACACGGGAAAAATTCAAATAATTCTCGTAGTGAACACGAGAAATTTCACAATTTTCAAATGTTCATAACATTCTTCAAAATCAATTAATTTTTGTGATTTTAGGTGCGTTTTATAGCAAAAATATCGCAAATTCGGAAAAATTGTGTTCAAAGCTTGAAAATGAGATGAAAATCACATTTATTAGCTCCGCGATGTCCTCGTTTAAAGGAATCATATTTTTTACGAGCTACTTCATTGATATTTCGATAAATTAACTAAGCAAAAGCCGTGGTCCGTAAATTTCAAGCAGCTTTTTGAAGCTCTAAAGAAATATTATTTTTTATGCAAAAAAAGTTCCAAGAAACTAAATGACCCGTTTCGTGCACTTTTTTCAAAATAGGAAGTTTATAATTAAACGACACAATAAAATAAATCCAAGAAAAACGAAATGATGATCTCTGATTTTCCAATTATACTATGTTTTTGCAGAATTTTCTTTGGAATATGCACCTCATTTCTATGCTGTCTCATCAAGTGCATTTCTGAGAAGCGACGTGCCAATAAACCTGTTTATGTATAAATTATAAATCAACTATTATTATTTTTTTCCTTGAAAATATTTTTTTGTACTTTTTGCTTGTTGCTCCCAATATTTTTAATGACGGGTATTATTAATTATCACTTGTTATTTATTAGAATTCTTTGAACATATTATGAACTAAAAAAAGGAACAAAGGAACAAAAATTAATCAGAACTGGTTTTCTATACATTTTCCGGGTGTATTTTGAATAAATGTTTGGTTTTTCGTCTTGATTGACACCTCATTTCAAAAAAATCTCTCCAGACAACTTCCGATTATTTGTTCCGGAAGATTTTTGAATCGTTGAAGAAAAAAACACGTACCAGGAACCAAAATAAAATCCAGGAAAAATGCTGTAAAAATACATTAAAATGTTGAAAAAAGTTTTTTTATGTTCGCAGGTGAGATGATGAAGCGGGAGCAACCACAAATTTTATTAGACCATTTTATTGGCCAATTTGAAGTTTCTTTTCTTCCAATTTTGAATCAAGATTAATGCATTTCATTTTATTGATTTTATTTATAAAGATTGAGCTCTATTCCTAGCCCGAAGGTCAATATAAAATTATGGAGTTTAAAGGGGCGAGGAGCTTCGAAGATCTCAGAAATGGGTTTCAGATGAATAAGAATATGATTATTAACCAATCAATAGAAAAAAATTGTCTAAAAAATAAGAAAAACCGATAAAATTAAAAAATCGATATGACCGAAGAAATGCAATCTGGGTTTCTAGGCCATATAACGAAAAATACCGGCCCAGAACTGAAGCGTTTTGAAAAAAATGTGTAAATACATGACGACGCAAAAATGCACAAAATTTGAATTAACTCTTTTCTAATAATAATACACAAATAATATCAGTGTATCTCATGGTTAGCACAGTCAATGATTCTCATATTTTCAAATTTTACTGAAAACCGTTTTTTATAGCACGACTATGTGAGAGACTTAGCTTTCCTGGGTAGGTCAAAATCAAATCGCATGATCAGGAATATTTGAGTTGACAATATGAACAATCGAATGTAAAAAATTTCCAAAGAAATACAATTTTAGTTTCTGGACCATCTGGTATTTTTCCTTATATGGCCTAGAAACCCAGATTGCATTTCTTCGGCCATATTCGATCATTTTTAAATTGTTATCAGGTTTTTCTTATTTTTCCGACTAAAAAAATAGGGTTTTGCTATCAATTGGTTTTCCAATGTAGATATTAAAAACATTTCAAATTTTGAATGTATTTCAGCGTCCAAATGATCCGAAAAAACATTAAATTCTGAAAATCTACCAAAATATGATGATCATTTGAAAACGTTAATCTGAAAAAAATAATTTTTGATGAAATTTTCGAATTTTCAAAATTCATTAGACTTTTTTAGATTTTTGGCACAATTTCTTAAATTTCGAAATCGGAAAATTCGATTTTTCATATTCTTATTCACCATTTCTCTGAGCTCTCCGGAGCCCCCCTAAAATAACATCCCTAATACATAAGTACATTAATTTCTGCCAACAAAACTCCATTGTTTCGTAGTAAGTTGAAATTGTAAGTCAACTCATGATTATTTCCATATTTTTAATTTCTTTTCATTTGTTTCGAAAACTAATCCGTTATATTGTTTTCAGTTAATAAAATGATTTATGTTTCGGATGTTCCCCCAATCCCCCCCCCTTTCCAAAAAAATCCCAACTCAAAGCCAAACTACAAAATCTCAAAAAGTGTTGAGTTCTCTCTGCTTTGATTTTTAAACTCCATCTCCCTCGGGAGCACCCGTTGAGGTATACATTTGCAAGTGAAATATTCATTTTGAATGGGTTCAATTCTCTCGAGCTCTTTTATTTTTTTTTTTTTAGATGAATATTTATTTTCCTCAAAGTTTTTGCAAAAGATTTTTCAAAGTTACAAATGTGATGAAAAGTTTACAATTCTGGAAACGTTTGCAATTTATATTTTTTACTACTTGTTCTTCGAATAATCACTTTTTTTCTATTTGCGTCAGAAAAAATATAGAAAACAAAAGGTTCTCTTTCTGAAAAAAAGTCACTTGAAAAGGAAATACTGAAAAAAGATTAAATCATTGAGACAAGGATGATGAATGAAAAATACTCAACACTTTGTGAGGTACTCAAAAAAATAACAAAAATGCAAAAGTGTCACAAATATGGGACTTCTTCTTCTCTTTTTTATGTTAAGGTCTCACCACGAAAAATTTCTTAAAAAATCAGCACTTTTTGCAGAATTCTAATAGAACTTTCTTCAGCATCCGGAGTTTCCCCCTAATAAAAGAGGGCTTATCGAAATGACATCGTACGAAAAATGATTGATAGGAATGTCTCGAAAAATGAGCTCATAATAGTTTTGACCTTTTTTTTCGGAAGCAAGTCCAAAGTTTTATTTATGTTTCTTTCTTTTTTTTATGATGGAGCTCTCCATAAAGAGCTCAATAATAACTTCATTAAAATACAAAGGCTTCATTTTCGAGTTTTAATAAAAGTTAAAGGATGGCTTTAAGGAGATAATAAATGTACCTTAAATGAAAATAGACTTCATTCTCATTCCAAATCAGTTTTTAAAATTTTCTAAAACCACCTAGAAACCGAAAAAATGAGCTTCAAAACAATGGCCTAGAAAAAGGGGCCACCTGGACGAACTTTTCCCTATGAGCTTTTTTTCGTGTTTCGTTAATAAATACTTATACAGAATGATTATATTAGTCCTTTTTTATGTTTTTTAAAATTTTAATTTATGTTTTTTTTTTGATTTTTCCTGCCTGCGGACTAGTTTTCGAAGGTGTCCCCTTTTTCTAGGTCATTGCTTTGAGGCACATTTTATCGGCTTCCAGGTGGTTTTAGAAAATTTAAAAAACAGATTTAGAATGAGAATGAAGTCTATTCTCATCCCAATTGCATTCCTTGCCTCCGTAAAGCCCTCCTTTAAAGAAAATTAAAAAAAAAAGTAAACAGGTAGTCAAATTGCGGTCCACTGGCCTGCGACACGAGTCAAAACATACCTACCAAACAAAATCGAAAAAACTTTGGTTTTTTTTTATTTTCTCGAGATAATTACGGTAATTTTTTGGAAAAAAAATCGATTTTCATCTACTTATCTTCGAAATATCAACATTTTGGACTCGTGCCAAGACTACTGTCCAATGGAGTGCAATTTGATTTGCATTTTTTAAAACCAATATGAACTTGATAATTCTGAGAAGTTTCACAAAAATTCCGCTTCAGTAAAACCCCTAAAACCTCTAGAATATAGTGTTGAAATTAAGTTGAACTCTCGATCTATTATGATAGGGAACATTTTTGAGCCCAACCTAACCCAAATTCGAAGAAAGTTTTGAGGTTCAAGAAATTCTGCATTTTTTTTAAATTTTCGTGCAGAATAAAATCGAAACCGGTGGTCTTATTTTGTTTTTTGAATCGATAATTTGAAAAAAAAAACCTAAGATTTCATTCGATGTGCGCGGTTTTGTACACGTGCCAAAACCGGCTGAACAGTGGATCGCAATTTTAATAGCGTTTGTCCATCAACCTTGTCTTTTCAGTTTTTTCAGAAAAAATTATGCATAAAAGAGTATTTAAAACATAAATTAAAAAAAAAATCAGGCGCTCGAGAAAAGTAAACGGGCCTAGGAAACCAAAAATCGTTTCTTCGGCCATTAGGGCGATTTGCGGCGTTATAGTTTTTTTGCGGAATTTTTTCGCAATTTTTGAGTTTTGTTGGATATTTTTTTCACTTATTTATAAACAATCATACTTTCATCATTTTAAAGCATTTATTTCGAATTTTGATTTTTTGCCTTGGATTTGGATCGTGTTAACTGACCAGCTGCCTTTAAGGTATTTCTACAGTAAGACATATATTACCAAAATGTTGTTTCGACTCCCACAAACCAAGAAGTCAATTTTTTTAAAGAATTCTATTTCTAGAAATGTAATTTCCCAACAATTGAAAAGTTCCATTTTAATCCAAGAAAACCCATTTTTTTCCCAGTTTTCAGAACAAAAAAAAACAAACCTTTTTCTTCCGTTCCAACTTTTATTCTCCCATTCTCCCAACAACCACTTTTCCACACAATTCATTTTTTTTTGGTGCAATGCGAGCCCCCCTCGAAACCGGAGGGAAAAGCCCCCTCCATATAATTTTCTCCTTTCGTTCCTTCTGTGACGCTTTTCAATTGAACAAGTAGGGGGGATGAGGAAACGAAACGACACAAAACTATCAAAGTGTTGTTTTCCTACTTGTCCATGATGTCCTTGGAAATTGTGTCATAAATTTAAGATCACTCCTGATTTTTGTCGCTGATAAAATCACGGAGCAATTGATGCTCAGTTTGTGCTGTTTCTTTGGTGGGATAAGTCTTTGGAAATCCGTTCTAAATTTTTTAAATTGCAATTCATGATATCCTTTTCTTAAAATGAGATTCAAATGTTTTTATAAATCCAAATTTTGATCCCCCTTCCCCGTGTTCTAAAAAAGCCCAAATTTCCTAAATAACTTAATTTACAACCAAAAAAACTGGTTCAGGTGGTCAAGCGTCGGATTTTATTCTATTCTACGGTTTTATGTGCTCATTTCTCTTTCCAGCTCTTTTGTGTCCTTCAAATTTGCGTTTTTTTAATCAGAAAATTGAAGAAACATCAAGTTTTTTGTCAGATTTTGACCACGCCCTGTCTGTTTACTTGTACACCAGTTTTTCTGATGAAAAAAAAACAAAAATTTTAAGATATTTTGGAAATAAAAACTTTGTGCAAAAATAGTATCATGAGTTTATCTCATGACCAGCACATTTTTCAGCATTCACCGGAAATATTGTAAATGTGCTTAGGGTCTTTTTTTTCTTTTATTTATTTTTTTTTCAAAAAAAACCGATCGAATATTTAAAAAATGACTGCCACTAGTCCTTTTTATGAATTTCTCCATTTTTTAATAGCACAACGTTTTCTGTTTTTTTCCCCGCAGTTTTCAGTCATTCAAAAAAACCGCTTTTTCGCATTTTTCCACCCCGAAAACCACCCACTCTGGTGTTTCATTTATTTGATTTCTGAAGAGCAGCACTTCGTTCGAAATTAGCATTTTTTTGGAAATGTTGGACAATTCTGCAGAAAATCCTTGAAATTAGGGTGTTGGGCGTTCGAGGGAGTTTTGATTTTTCGAACTTTTGGGAGCAGGGAATACAGATTTTCAACTTTTGATATTTTTTCTGAGATTTTTCGTTTTAAAATTCGTGAAGATATCTATGGAATATCTGTGGAAAAAAGGGAGGAGTCACAAAACATGTTTTCGAACGATTGTGCAAAGCAAATTTATAATTTTGAGCTCAGGATTGAGCAGTAGAGAAAAATTAGCATCATTGCCCTATGCCCCCGGATTCACTACCGTCAAGCAATACAATTAAAGTAAGGCTTTACGGAGCTAATAAATGTACCTTAAATGAAAATAGACTTCATCCTCATTCCAAATCTGTTTTTAAAATTTTCTATAACCACCTAGAACCCGAGATAATGAGCTTCAAAACAATGGCCTAGAAAAAGTGTCCACCTGGCCGAACTTTTTCCTATGAGCTTTTTTCGTGTTTCGTTAATAAATAGTTATGCAGAATACTTATTTTAGTCCTTTTTTACGTTTTTTCATTTATTTTTTTTGGATTTTCATTTAATAATGCCTGCGGACTAGTTTTCGCCAGTGGACACTTTTTCTAGGCCATTGTTTTTAGGCTTGTTTTCTCGGCTTCTAGGTGGTTTTTGAAAATTTTTAAAACAGATTTAGAATGAGAATGAAGTCTATTTTCATCCCAGATGCATTCATTACTCCCTAAAGCCTTCCTTTAAAAATGGTACTAAATAGAACTCTATTCTGCTTCCTTCTCAAAACATTTCCATTTAAAGTTACATAAAATCCCCCTTAAAACATGAAAATTCAAATTTAAGACTAAACCCTCGAAAAATCCATAAAATCAGGATAAACCAGCATTTGGAGTTAAATTTTATAATTTCCCGATTTTCCCGGATTTTCCCGGTCTTTGGAACCAGGAAAAAAACGGGAAAAAACATACTTATAGCTGTTTTCAGGTTACCGATATTTTAGAACCACTGCGCAAAAAATACGAGATAACTTCGTTATGAAAGCTAATTTCCACCTTTCTTAATTTCTCAATTTTCACAAATTCTCAATTTGTACTTTGAAGGCATTCAATCAAATAAGGAGGATTACTATTTACTGATACCTTGTGATGATTAATTTATTTATAAAGTTAAATCATATTTCGAAATGTGACTTCTGAAAGAAATTAAATTCGCAAAACCCGATAAAACCCCGATAGAACCAGAATCTACTGTACAAAATTATAAATTCGAAATAATGCTCCACATGAATAAAAGCAGCGGCTCCGTTCCTTTTTACACACGTTTCGATATTATGTTAACTAATTGCAAAAATTACATATGTATATGAAATTTTTTTTTAATTAGACGGATATGGTTCTCTTTTGAAGACGAATCAAAATTTTACACGCTTATCCCGCGCTTATGTTCCTGATAATACAGGTTTTCTCGATTTTTGTTTTGTTTTACTATTTCTTCTGACATCAAACTAGATATTTTATTCAAATACTAATAAAATATTATACATAAATCTGCTGAAAACTTCCCACCAAAAGTTCTCAGATTACACCGTAAGCTTCACATTTTCAGGATTAAAAAAACAAAGGAAACATATCATTTCAATTATTTTTTTCTTTTGAAAATTTGTAATGAAAATGTTTTTCACCTGAAACATCGCATTAATCATTCAAGTTGGTTGGTGTCGTTCTTCTCAAGTCTTCGGATATTCTTGAAATTAGCATAATGTTCAACATTTCCGGCTCTTCTGAATACTTTGACATCATTTTGCAATATACATTTCGACGTTAGTTCGTCTTTTTCACGAATCAAGTGTATATTTATCATAATTTTATATGTTTTTGATCTTTATAAAACAAAAAAACCTGAAATCCGATGCTTTCAACAAAAAACCAGGTTGGAAAACAAATATTGTTATTATTTCATACATTCCAGGAGCACCTACCTCTAGCTACTTTTCTCCAATTATTAACCATTTTAAGTACTTACTGAAACGAAAAAAAAAATGATTAAACCGGGGGAATTGCCATTTCAGAGAAATTCTTGTCTAGATATAACATGCATTCATATCGGAACAACCTAATAGTACTTGTCGTAAAACCCGACCTCCCCTTTCGTTATTTTCTATTTTTTTCACATTGGGAAAGATGTTTGGATCTTTATTTTTGAATTTATGTTTTGTTGGTTAGATCCGCTTCGATCTTCATATCGAGCGAGCCCGCCAGCGGGCTTCACATCGAGCGGGCGGGCACGCTTAGTTAACGCATAACTTTGAGGCGCCTGTGTAGTTGACCTTCAGTTTTGGTAACAAAAAAGTTCAGTCGAAAAAAAATTAGAAAAACCCGATGAAAAAATATAGAAAATCAAATATGGCCGAAGAAATGCAATCTAGGTGTCTAGGCCATATAAGGAAAAATACCGTCCAAGAAACCAAAAATGTATTTCTTTGGAAGTTCTATTTTTCATTTTACGAAAATCCTGATTAGGAAAAACGCAACGATGGCCTAGAAACCCAAATTGCATTTCTTCGGCCATAGTCCATATTCAAATTTTTTATAAATTTTATCGTTTTTTCTTATTTTGTCGACTTAAAAAAGGTTTTTGTTATCAATTGGTAGATCATCAGATTCCTTTTCATCTGAAGCTCATTTCAGAGCTCTACGGAGCCCCCCTTTAAGAAAGCCTTTTCTAGAAAATCGATAAAAAATCACATGGATTCAGAATTGTTAGAGCTTCATATGGATATTTTGAACCTCTAATTTTTCATGACAATATTTTTTATTCCTCTTCTTTTGACAATTTTCATATGTATACTTATTTGGATCCCGTTTGTTCTCCATCACGTTTATTCCACATCCGCAGTTATCGAAGAGCAAAAAAACAACTAGAGTCCATCCATCGAGTTATGCGTAGGCTCGTCTAGACTTTAGCAACATAATTAACTTCAGAATTATTACTATTTCATTTTCGATTATACTGTTTCATAGTGTTACTTGTTTTTTTTTCCATTTCTGACGCTATTATTGTTTCCGACACGGGTTTAACAAAGCAATTTGAAAAAAAAATTGGGCGGTATGTTCTTTCATGAGTTCTCTCCCTCGCACTCGAATTGCTCTAATCATTTTATTCTTGTTTTTTTTTATACTACCGATGTTGTCTTCCACTCTTGAATTTGGACTAAGAATAAATAAAGTGTCTGGAAAATTCTCATTCTTTCTCACTCCAGTAGATTTCTCGAATTCCAACGATTCCTGCGAAAATTAGTCCAAAATTTTACAAAAAAAGCTCATCGAACATTACAAAGTCTCTATTTGTCTTGAAATTAGTTACACATTCACGAGATAGTTTTTATATTGTGTACTAATTTTTGCCAAAAAGTTCAGTCACAAAAATATTTTTTGATCTACAAAAGTAATAGATTTGAAAACTTCTAAGCAAACTATTAGTTCCATCAGCGAAACATCCAATATAATTAGGATCTTGATTATGAGGCAAATTAATATTTTTAAAATCTGAGTTCTAATTAATGCTCACTGATTGAGCATATACCTCCAATTTCACTAAAGGCACTGTGCCACTTGCTAATCACTTCAAAGTGATGTTGAGAATTTATCCAAAATTCGGCTTCAATCATTCAAAGTTCAGCTAAAACTTGGTGGTTTATATCTGTTACTCAAACAACTTCTAGTTCTAAAATCAAGGAGCCAATCAATGCAGTTGAATTTCTTAATTGGAGCGGAACGTAGTTTTTCGAATGTTTCTGGGCCAGTTTTTGAAATTTGCTTCTTTTCGTCGTTTTTCGGAATTTAGATCTTTGTTCCCGAGCTTCATTCCAAAATTTTTTTTATTATTTCGGAACATTTTTTTGAAGCAGATAAATGATTGATCCACTGATAAAGATTGCGATAAGCCCAATGATTTGGAAATTAGAGCATCAATCAACATCAATTAATTATCCCGAATATATCGAGCAAAAAAAAAAACACGAAAAACGCAATAACCAGGAAATAAAATCAAATTTTACCGCAAAACTGGGCGGGACCTCCCCGCAACCATCGAACAATTTGTCTACAAGCTTTTTTCCCGTTCAGCTTCTCCACCGCTCCACTTGATAAATGTCCCACATTTCAGTTGTTTTAAAATCAAATGTCGTCATTAACCTTTAACCATCCACCGTACCTTCTCATCCCCTCCAACAAACAACCTCACACTTCATGCCCCCCAATCAAAAACCAATTAATCCTAGCATGTTTTTGAGCGCGTCCAAAACTTCTTGTTCTAGTTGTCCTGTATAAAAAAACATTACAAATGTCAACTGTTGTTCTCTCTTTTCCCAATTGCTGCTCCGAGAAAACGAGATACTTTGCTCCAATCACTTGACGATAATTAATGCACGACACTTCATTTTATGACTTATGCACCTCCTTCAGCTCCTCCCATTCCATTCCACTAGACCAATTGGTTTTCCCGTTCCAGTTGTTGTTTTCCTTCAACTAAATACCTTCTGATGCCACATTGTTTATATTTCCGAATTTCAAACCTATTGTTTAGCGGAAGTTTTTCTAGTTACATGTTTTCTTCAAAAAAGATTCCCCCCTCTGCATTTGACGTTTTAAAAGTTGACAAGTTTTCATCACGACATGTTTCAAAACCACATCTTGATGTTTGAAAGCCAATATTCATCATAACATCTGGGAGCTTATAATCTTAATTCAAAAGTCCATTTTTCATATCAGATAATAAATTATTTCTTTTTTTGTCCCGGGCCCAATGAGCTGCACAAAATTTCAAGGCGTGTTTTCTAGAAGCTAGTAGACAAACGAGATTTCACTAACGATTTACTGACACGCATCGGTACTACTAGGGGGAACAAAAAACAATTTAATTGTTGAGTCAATTATGGAGATTAGTGTTGCTGATTTGATTGTTGTTTTCACTTAAAAGTATATTGTTTAGACCGCTTTTAAGGCCTGAACTTGACGGTTCAGAGTAAAATTGAAAATAGTTTAAAGGATGGGGGGGGGGGTGTCGGACAGAATGAATCTTGGATGAAATAACGTATTTTCTAGATTTCGTGGCTAAAAATTTCAAATATTAAAAAATAAATTTTTAAGATTTTTTGATGGCCACACTGGAAAATTTGAAAAATTCATTTTCCCGCGGATTTTCCAGTGTGTTGAGTGTCGGCAGTCGCGTGCGTGCGTGCAGAGCGTCTGCGAGGTTGAGCAGCCCTCAAAACACATAGTTCAAGAATATTTGAGTTGACAATGTATTATTTAGACTGATTTTAAAGCCTGAACTTGACAGTTCGGAGTAAAATTGAAAATAGTTTAAAGGATGGGGGGGATCGGACGGAATGAATATTTTTTATGAAATAACATATTTTCTAGATTTGGTGGTCAAAAACTTAAATATTAAAAAACTGTTTAGCCCTTAAAAAAGTTAGCACCCGTTTTCTAGATACTCATTTTTTCATATTTTTGTTTTAAAGGAGGACTTCAGAGATCCAATAAATGTATCTTGAATGAAAATAGACTTCATTCTCATTCCAAATCTGTTTTTAAAATTTTCTAAAACCATCTAGAAGCCGACAAAACAGGCTTTGAAACAATGGCCTAGAAAAAATCCCACATGGCCGAACTTTTGCATTTGAGGTTTTTGTGTGTTATTATTGCGAATATTTATGGAGAATACTTAAATTAGTCCGTTTTAACTTATACTTTTGAATTGTTTTGATTATTCGTTTAATAATGCCCGCGGACTAGTTTTTGCAAACGTTTTCTAGGCCATTGTTTTGAAGCTCATTTTCTCGGCTTTTAGGTGGTTTTAGAAAATTTTAAAAACAGATTTGGAATGAGAACGAGTTCTATTTTCATCCGAGTTGCATTTATTAGCTCCCACTCTATTCCTTCAAGAATTGTTTTGGATATTACAATTTTTTAACATTTCGTCCTTTCAAACTACACGAAACCTAGGAAATCAAGCGTTGAGACTAACCTTCTTCGGCCTGTAAATTGTTATATTTTTTGTTTGTCTTTTTTTTAATGTTGCTCGCTCATGCTTGGTCACAAAATATACTTCTTGGTACCAATCGATAGCAAATCATGTTTTCTTTTATCCTAGATCCATTTGTTTAGTCCGCGGAGCCCTTCTTTAGCCATTCTCAATAGTATCAGAATCTTTAATTTCTGTTTAAAGCCCCCTGTCATCCCCTGTCTTTAAATTGCTATAAAAGCCAAAACTAAGTAAATCCTCAATAAATTATGTATTATCATTTTCTGAAATTTGAATTAAAATTGTAAATCTAACTTACTGTTAATCCTTTTTAATGCATATAAAGCATGTTTATGACATTTTTTAAACGGTGATTTCATTTTTTTAAATATGAGAAAACATGTGTTTTTAAGAATTTATGAATAGATTTCTTCTAAATATAGTATTTTCCAAACATCACTATTTTCAGAGTTCTTGGTCAGAAATCACGGTCTGTAAAGTCTGCACCCTTTGCAAAACTTCAACGGATATTAAATTAGTACGTCACTTCTTGTTCTTGAAAATTTGATTTCTCCGAATCTTTTTTGAGCAAAAAAAAACAGAAAAAAATCTTGATAATGTTATCATTTAGGCTCGCATTAGGAAGTCTGGTACTTGAAAAGATATGAAAATATAATGTTATTTTTCGAAAAAATGCAACATTTGATTGAATAAAGATTATTAGTCAAATAATCATACGAAACTGAGTCACTATTTTTTTGGATAATAGAACCTTTTGTCCTGAAATGTACTCGGTGCAATTCTAGTTAAATATGCATCATATAACTTTTAAGGCGTGATTTTTGAAGCTAACAAGAAAACTTGTCAGGATGTGAAAGATTTCAAACCAAAATTATGTACTCTCATCCTGACAACTATACCTGACGCAAATTTTTTGGTGCACTGAAAATTCGCAGCACTTCTCACATTCTCCAGTAAACATTTGCGAATTTCATATTGAGTTGAATTTCTTACCAACAGGTGTGCAAGTCAGAAATTTTGAATGTTCATAATTTCCAAAATCTCCAAAATTCATCTTTTTGAGCGAATTCCAAACTTTGGATGTCTATAAATCGGCTAAACTCAGTTCTCTCTCTAAAAATTTGATATTGGACCTATACAGAAACTTTACAAAAACGAAAAAAAGAAAAAATAGCGAAGCAATTTAGACAATTTTACGAAAATCAGTACTTTTCACATTTCGTTGGGAATTACGAGATGATTTTCATGTTGCGCCTTTAAAGTTACTGTAATTTATCGAAATTTTTTGTTTTTTTTTTAATTTCTTTGCGATTTCTTTGCGAAGTTTCTGAATATATAAGTCCATATTTTTTTGATCCAGACCTGTTGTTTCCTCTTCGGCCGGCCAGGATAGGTCGCAAATGAGGCCTCTGAGGTTCGGAGCTTAGCTAGATTGATGAAACTTGGCAGGAATCAAGACAACCCAGGTCTTTAAATTTGGAACTAATGAATGAAAATGGGACGAAACTCATTCGAAATCTGTTTTTAAAATTTTCTAAAACCACGTAGAAGCCGAGAAAATGAGCTTCACCTCAATGGACTAGAAAATTTATCAACTCGCTGAACTGTTTTCTATGATATTTTAGCGTATTATACTCAGGAATATTTATGGAAAATGCTTAAATTAGTTCATTTTAAATTATGTTTATCATTTTTCTGCATTTTTCACATTATAACGCCGGCGGACTAGTTTTCGCAGTCTTTTCTAGGTCATTGTTTTGAACCTCGTTTTCTCGGCTTCTACGTGGTTTTAGAAAATGTTGAAAACTGATTTAGAATGAGAACAAGTTCCATTTTCATTCGAATTACCTTCATTAAAGCCCCCCCCCCCTTTAACAAATCTCCAGATCGCATCATTCTAGATTCACTTTGGACTTCAGAGGCCTCGAAACGACAAGTTTTATTTAAATTCCTTTACATGTCCTGGCCTATCCACGGACGTAAATAGGCCTGTCTAACATGGTGTCAGTCTCGGAGGTAGAATGCTTGAATACTTACAGAAGGTTTATTGTTTCTTTTGGATGAAACGGGGAATATGTGGGGAAGGGTCGAGCAGAATTTAGAATATAGAGTACTTCGGGAGTAAAGTGGAAGTGTCGAAGGTGCGGTCCTGTTGGTCGGATGCGGCAGATGGTCCTGCTGTCTGTCCTGTCGTTGTCTCCGATCTCCTCCTTGAGTCAGTGTGTGTCTTCGGCCTAAATTAACCACAGAAAAGCAACAACGGCGTGCGCGTTGCGGTCGGGCGGAGCTGCTAAGCCGCTTGCACATCACGCAACGCGCGCACATTCAAAATAATAAACAGTAACTTATGTTTTGCCAATGATCCTAAATCATGACCGCCAACGGCCTTAAAAAATCGAAATTCTAATTTCATTTTATTTTTCAAACTTTTCTTAACACCCTGTCTTTAAATTTCCGGCACCTTCGAACCCAACTTTTCTCATTTGAAAACAAAAAAAAACAACGATTCTCTGAAGCCACTCATTTCTCCTCATTTCCCCCCACACTTCACATAAAAAACCTCTTTTTCCTTCAACCTGACAGCCGTTCATCATCACCTCAGGAGACACATCAATCGAAGTATCTATATATCTTTCGGTTTTAATAATTTGTTATTTTTTCCCTCGCAGTTTCAATTTTTGTTTTCTCAATTTTTTTCAATTTTTCACCTCCCCGCTAAATATGTTGGGTTTCTTTCTTTTTTTTTGTCCATTTATATCGTTTCCTCTAGTTGGTTCATCATTTAAAATTTATCGAAAATAGAAGAGGCCAAATTAATTGAATTTTCAGACAAAAACAGCTGAAAATAAATTTTTTTCTCGCTATTTTTAGAAATAGACTAAATAGTGTGTTTATATGTTTTGGAAGTGACATATATTTTTTTGGATGGTGTAGATAAAAATTTCAGACCAATTTCAGAAGCGAAAACAAAGAAAGACAAAAAGAAATTGAAGTCTGAAAATATATAGGTTTTTAAAAATAGAAAGAAAAACAACGAGATCAACGAAATGACTCTAACATTTGAGGAAGGTGACACTTTCTCACATAGGTTTTATTTTAAAGGGAGGGGGGCTCCGGAGAGCTCAGAAATGAGTTTCAGATAAATAAGAACATGAGTGTCTACCAATTGACAGTAAAGACAATTTTTAAGTCGAAAAAATAAGCAAACCCGATGAAAAACTATCAAAAATCGAATATGGCCGAAGAAATTCAATCTGGGTTTCTAGGCCATATAAGGAAAAATACCGGCCCAGGCACCAAAATTGTATTTCTTTGGAAATGTTCGATTTTTCATTAGGAAAATTTCTTAGGAAAATTCAGAAATAGGAAAAACGAACAGATGGCCTAGAAACCATCTGAAACTTCATCTGAACTGGAGCCCCCCCCCCCTTTAAAATGGAAAATATGTGAATCTGAAATTGCGTTAAAATATTTAGACCTAAGAAGCAGAAAATTCCGAAAAAATGTTTTTAGAAGTGGAAAAATTGGAATTTCACAACAAAAAAAGCAAGGAAGGCATAGAAACCCAAATTGCGTTTCTTCGACCATTGTCCTTATTCGAATTTTTAATTTAATTTTTATTTTTATAGATTTTTCTTATTTTCTCTACTTAATATTGTTTGTTATCAATCGGTAGATCATCATATTCTTATTCATCTGAAACCCATTTCTGAGCTCTCCGCAGACTCCTTTAATTTTGCGAAAGCTCCCGAAAATCTCGAACTATAAATATCTGACTCATAACCAATCGAATAAATTGAACTTTGTGTAACGTTTATTTTTGATTTCTTTAAAACACATACCTCGTTTACAACATCTCGGAAAATTTCACACGATAAAATGACACTTTTTGTTTTGAAAAATATTGGAAAATCATAGTTGAATTTGGTGTTTTTGGACGTAGTTTTTTTTTTAAATATTAGTCGATTTTTCTCCAAGTTATGTCGGAATCATCCACGAAGATTCTTAAATTTATTTGATTGTAAAAGTTTAAAATTCTCTTTTGAATGAAATTACTTCTTTTAAGATGTAGAGAATCGGATCGGCAAAAAAAGAAAAGGGCACCCGGAATCGAACTTGGCTGCCAATTTGGTGGAAACTTTTACGTTTTTAAAACTAAAGTTCGATTCCGGATGCCCTTTTCTACTTTTTTGCAAATTTTTTCACTGTCGTTTCGGTATATAATGTTGAATTTCACATCGATTAAAGGGGGGGGGGCTGAGGGGGCCGCAAATGGCCCAAGAAACGTTGTTTGGTTTTCTAGGCCATTTATTTTTTTTCGGTCGCCTAATTTTTTTTGGAAAATTGAAAAACTGATTTTTTTGAAAACTTGATTTTTAAAAAAAATGTTTTCTTGTTTTTCTTTTCAGGATTTTTTTTCAGAGGAAATTGTCCATAAAAAGAGTATTTAAAACTCAATTTTCAAAAAAAAAAAACAAATGGCTTAGAAAACCAATACGCGTTTCTTCGGCCATTAGGGTGATTTTCTGCGTTATGGTTTTTTTCGCCTTTTTTCGCCGATTTTTTTTTCATAAAATGCTGAAATATTTATTGAACAAACGTTTTAAATTACTATTAGAATTTATTATATTTTAGTAAAACCATTGATTTAAAGCCTAACACGATTTTTCGAGCTGAAAACTCAAAACTCATATTTTGTAGTTTCATTTCTCTCTGATTTTGAACTTACGTAGTTTGACGTTGGAAAACTTGACACGTATCGAGTTTCAGAGTATCTTGTTTTGAAACTTTGCTTTTTTTTCGCAGAATGATAGTTGATCTTGTAGTAGTAATCTTTTCTGTTTTTTTGTTGGATGTTTTACCTGGATCTAAAGATGGGAAACCAACATCAAAAAACAAATATAATAATATTCAAATTATATAATATTATTCAAAAATTCCTGTTTTATGAACTTGTAGTTGAAACTTAGGTGAACGAACACAAACAAAAAAAAGCGGAACTTGAAGTGACACCCTGTCTTTAAGACTTCTCTCTGGAGGTGAGAGTATAGAAAATAACTTTTCATTTAAATTTGTTTAAAAGTTGGTCAGGGTCTTGCCACGATAATTATTTCTAATAGTTTCGTCATGTGAACAGAATCTGAATTTTTTGTCGAGTTTCGAAAACCATTTTTTAAACTGGATATCATATAAACTTTTCTTATCCAATATATTTTCTGTTTTATTAATGCTAACAAGTTTTTACCCGGTTTAGCGGATGCTTCCGCGTTCACTTCAAGCCAATTTCATCTAGACACCTCTTCCCGTTGTTATTTTCAGCTCCTCTTAATCATACGCAAAACATCTGACCAAAAAACAAAAAAAGAACCGAATGCTAAAGTCAACAACATTTATTACTATTTCATTCAAAATATCGTAGTTTTTAACATGCAAAACAAGAAGACATCATTCCAAAAAAATGTGCACTTTGTTCACTTCTCAAGATCAAATTCGAAAATTTCGCCCGTCTCGACAAATGCTAATTTTCAATTATTTTCGAATAAATTATTATACATCTATACACGATCCTTTTCCCCCTTTTTTTCTTTTGCTCATCATGCTCTTGGTCAGTTGAAATGGTGTGTGTACGTGAGCATTTTGTCGCCCCGCCCACGTTTTCTGGTCTTCAAATCGAGGCAGTTTCAGAGATTCTTGGAGGTTCGAACACATTTTTTAAAGGCTTTTAAACAAGGTTCAATTCAATTTTTTTTGGAAGTTCGAAAGAACGCAAGACCAAGAATTTTAAAAATTGAATTTATTTGAAATAGGGGTACTTTGAAAGAAGTTTGATTTTCTCTCAGCTGATGTGACTTCTGAAACAATATCATATATTTTTTCGAATTTTAATCGAGTGCTTACGGAGATAATTGTTTCCTTCTTTAAAGGAAGACCTAACGGAGATAATAAATGTAGTTTAAATGGCAATAGACTTCATTCTCATTCCAAATCTGTTTTTAAAAATTTCAAAAACCACCTAGAAGCCGAGAAAACGAGCTTCAAAACAATGGCCTAGAAAAAGTGTCCACCTGGCCGAACTTTTTCCTATGAGCATTTTTTGTGTTAATAAATAATTATGTAGAATGCTTACATTTTTTACACTTCATTTTTTGTTTTTTTTTTGTTTTTTTCTTGGATTTTTCATACCTGCGGACTAGTTTTCGCCGGTGGCCCCTTTTTCTAGGCCATTGTTTTGAAGCGTGTTTTCTACGCTTCTAGGTGGTTTTAGAAAGTTTTAAAAACAGATTTGGAATAAGAATGAAGTCTATTTTTTTCCCCCTTTAAACATATATTAGAAACATCTTACTTTTGCATTTTTTGCTTCACAATCACTAATTTCTTCCAAAAAATGTATGTTATTTACCTAAATTTTTTACCTAAATTTTTTTTGTAATTTTTCTTTCAAAAATGAAAAAACTGATTCGAGTGGGTTTTTTCAGTACTTTCATGATTTTTTCAGTTTTCTCTTTTTCAGAAAACTATAGTTATTTATTCGCTTGTCGATTCATGTTTTTATCTTTCGGTGCATTTCCGAATCGTGAACATATAACGGTGTTTGCAAATTTTTTTGGCAAAATGTTCGTTTTTATGTCAACTGGCTCATAACGCCCAGTTGGACCTTTTCAATGGCGTTTTGCATGCTTCAAAAGGTCAATCCAACTCAAAATTTAAACTTAAAAGTTAAAAAAAAACACACATTCCAATGAGCATTAATATAACTGTTTCTACATATTTCTATACCGTAATTAAAAATGCTGCTCTTTATTTGCTGATTTTTTGAAGATTTTCGAATTTTAAAGCAATATGAAAATTTGAAAAATGAAATAAATACGATTATTATCTTCAAAAACAAAATAAATAATAAAAAAGTGAAAAAAACAGTTTTACCGGTCCGCAATTCTTAAAAATTGGTGTGCGAAAGTCCATTTTTGGGGGGTGTGCTATAATTACGGTCGGATTCTCACTTTTTTGCTGTTTTGGACTTATTTTTCGAAGGAATTTCGGAAACTGGGGGTTTTTCCACCGTAGAAAACGATTGGCATTAGCATTTTTTACGAAAACGCGTCATTTTTCCGATACGGCCAAATTAGGGGGTGTACTACCTTTATGACGCGCACTGTACACCGTGACACCGTAAGGCTACAACATTTTTTGACTGTCCGCTAACAAGTTTGAACCAAATTTGGAAAAAAAGATAATTTCATTGGGGTGTCCAACAAAATCAGCTTCTTCATAATTTTATTTTGAACTCGGGTATGGCCTTTAAAATTGTATTCATTTTTTCCTATCTAGTGTGTCCGGGTCGGTTTTAAAATCTTTTTAAAAAAGTTTGGACAAAAAAAAGCTGAACTTTTATATTTCTAAACAACTTTTATATTAGTAAAGCTGAACTTTTATATTTCTATTTGATACCCGATGAATGACGAAAAACTCTTTTTTTCTTCACCCAAATTTCAATATGTTTCATATTGTGTTCTCATTTTTGGTCAACCGACCACAAACAAAATACAAACAGAAAAAACAATATATAATAAGCTCATTTTGAAATATTTCCTCCTTCCTTCAAAAACATAACATTCTTCATATATTCGTTATTCTCTTCACAAACAACTTCTTTTTTATTCCCCTTCATTATTATGTATTTGAGAGTTATTTAGAGAATAATGTGTTGTGATTGGGGTTGATCCCGAGGTTTTGTTACTTTTTATAAATAGACCTCATCTCTTTTCAAGACCTTGATAATGGCATTTTTTGATTTTTATGATATGTGCTCCTTATTTCTGAATAACGTCGGTTTAGATTGAGGAAGTTCGAAGTGAGTGTTGAAACAATGTTTTTTTTTGTGCAATTTAATTACATTGTTCCATTTCTGCAATGTTAAAAGAATTATGTTCCAGAAAGGATGTAGTTTTGACACATTTCTGAACGAATGCGGTAGGTCGCACAAATTATGTGTTTAACCTACGCGTTCTTTGATATTTATGGTATTCAGATATTATAAATATCTTTGTATTATAAATATCTTTGTTTGAGTGTCGTGAAAAAACTAGAAGTTAATTTTTTTATTTTTTAGAATCAAAATTTAAGAAGGGTTGAAAAAATAAAACGAATATGTTGCTACTGACGTGTTTCGCGCCAATTTCCGACAGGCGAGCAGTCAAATTTTGAATTTTTTTAAAACTTTGGACCGCCTTTATGAGGCCCCCATTTTCGCTAGTCTGTCGCATAAATTGCAATGTACTAATGAGAGAAAGCTCTAACTTTTGAAATTGAAATAAGGTAGCTTAATTTTAACTGACACACTGTCTTTAATGTTGAGTAAAAAGACATGTTTAATCGTTTTTAGCTACGTCTAATCAAATTCGATCTCTCTCTAAAAAAAAATAACAGTATGAAGGATTTCCCAATTTTCAAAAGTTGTGCTCTAACTTTACGTTCTATTTTTATTTTATTAATATTAAGTGACACTCTTTCTTTAAGATTATTTATATAATTAAATGTCGGCGCATTGTCTCAATACACCCCTATTTTAAGATCTTGTTCCGAACCCACACGTCATTATTTTCTGGAAACATTGAACATTTACCCCCTGCAATTGGTTTTCTTTCATCTGCCCCATTTTCTTTGTCTTCTATAATATTTATGAAATTATTTTCATAATCCAATTACTTATATTATATTTGTTTCATGGAATAAGCTTATTCTTCTATTTCCAGCACAAATGTTTGCGACAACATTTCCACCATCAATTGCTGCAAATGACACATTATCTATCATCTGGTTGACGACGACGACCATGATGACACCAGTTGTTGCAAACACCAAATTGAACAATGATATGGAATATATTGAAAGGGTTAAGAGTATATATGAATGGCTCATACCGCTGATGATTGTTATATTGCTGGTGAGTTGGAGTATATCGAAATAAAATAATTCCATGTATTTTTTAAACATTTCTGAAAAAATTCACATTTTCTTGATAATATTTCTATAAACATCTTTAAAATCTTTGGTAAATTTTGGGTATTTGGATAAAACATATTTTAAAAATTTCGGGATCTTCCGAAAACAAATCCCACGAATATACTTAAACAATTTGTTCCCTTTAGCCATTTTCGGCGCAAACAAGTTTCCAAACATAGGAATTAATCGGTACGCATCATAACGCCAAGATTTCTTATCGCCTCCAATATCACTCCAATGTTTGTCATACCCAAACATGGCCGAATGGTCTAGTGGTATGATTCTCGCTTTGGGTGCGAGAGGTCCCGGGTTCAATCCCCGGTTCGGCCCATTCCTTTTTTTTTTTGAAACATTACAACTACAATATTAATATTTTTCAAAGTTGTTATAAACATCTTATTCTAGTTCGAAACAGTTCGTATTTTCAAAACCGTTCTTTCTAAAAGTTTTTATTTGAACGAAAAATCATTTTTTTTTCAAATATGAAATTTGCTGTTTCAAAAATTCTAAATATAAAATTAACATCTAATTATAACGGTAACGAAATTGTCTCAAACTTTCCAGCTCGCTATTTTCGGAAACGGAATAATTGTCCTCTCCTCCCCATGGTTATCATCTCCAGTATCCCCTTATCTGAAATTATGTGTATCCTTGGCAGCTGCTGATATGTGGGCAGCATCTCTACTCATCACTGGTATTTTGACTTGAGATTATTAGAGAATTTCAATATATTCCAGGTCTTCTTGTCAATTCCTACCTCCCAGTTGTATTCGGCTTCAAAAAGACGACATTTTGTTATGATGCCCTTTTGGAAATGTTCCGAATTTCGGGGATGCTCACGTCTGATATGCATCTATTCGCCTTGGCAATTAATCAATTTTTAGGGACAATGTATCCTCTTAAATATAAAGTAATATTTTCCACCCAAAAAAAGGAATGTTTTCCACACAAAATCCTCTTCCAGATCATGGTAACCACTCGCCGAATTCGCTACATAATCCTCTGTCTTTGGATCATTCCATTGATTTTCGTTTTCGGATGGTTTGTAGCAAACGAAGATGACGGCCTTCGTCACGAAGTTTGCCACTTCACGTTTTATAACCGGTTCCCATTTCGGATCACAATTTTCCTGATATTCATGCTTCCTCTAATCTCGACATTGGTTATTTATGGAATGATTTTGGCGAAACTTCTCAAAGCAAAATTCGAATTTGAGACATATTGTAGTGATAGGAGAATCGATTTTAACAAAAAGAGCACGTAAGTACAATATATTACCAACAAAATATAATGGTATTCGTTAAATTTCAGAAGAAACCTGAGCACACGAAGTACAAATGTCTACTCAAAGTTAAAGCTAGTTTGGACGACACTTCTAATTGTATCCACATTTTCATTATCATGGGGATTAGTTGTCTTGTATTTTGTGATGGTATGCGCCGAAGGTTGTATGCTGGCTTATCAGCAGAATATTTGGAGATTTTTTATGAGTTCCAGTGTTAATATTTTGGTGAGTTTTAATATTTTCTATTTGGTCTGAAAACTTTAATGAGAATTTTGAAACCTCAACTTTTTTGAAGTCTTCGGACAAATTCAAGGTTTATTTTTCTATTTATGAGAATTTTAATTTTTAATAATTTCGAAAAAAATCTTGAATTCCAAATTCTTGTACATTTTTGAGACCAAAGTTCGATTCCGGGTGCCATTCTTTCTATTTTGCAATTTTTTTCACTGGCTAATTAAAGGAGGGCTTTACGGAGATAAATGGGATGAAAATAGACTTTATACTCATTCCAAATCTGTTTTTAAAATTTTCTAAAACCACCTAGAAGCCGAGAAAATGCGCTTCAAAACAATGGCCTAGAAAAAGTGGCCACTGGCGAAAACTAGTCCGCAGGCATGAAAAATCCAAAAAAAAAATGAAAAAACATTAAAAAACATTAAAAAAGGACCAATACAGACGTTCTGCATAACTATTTATTAACGAAGCACGAAAAAACTCATAGGAAAAAGTTAGGCCAACTTTTTCTAGGCCATTGTTTTGAAGCTCATTTTCTCGGCTTCTAGGTGGTTTTAGAAAATTTTAAAAACAGATTTGGAATGAGAATGAAGCCTATTTTCATTTAAGATACATTTTTATCTCCTTTAAGCAACATTTATAACATACGCAACCCCAAAAATTTCCAATTTCCAGGTGATGCTAAAACTTGCATCCAACCCATTCATCTACACCTTACGTATCAAAGCCATCCGTTCATCCGTCGATCATTTTATCAATTTCCTCTTGCGTCGAAAACGAAATGATTCAAAATTCGGTACTCATAGTCTGATGGCGACGACTGTTGAACCGAGTGCCATTTAATCTACCGAACTGATTTTTGAAAAACAAGGAATACGGGTTCATAATTGGTGATCTCTTCAGGTTTTATAAATCCGAATCATAAATTTGTTGTTTATTTGAATAAAATAATAAAAAATTATTAAATATGTTCATTTGGTTTTTGGAATATGTCGTAGGTATTATCTTCTCTTCTTTCCATAGGATCCATACCCAAATCCACCTTGATATCCACCATAGAGCCCGTTGTTTGATAGAGCATCTGATGCATAATAACAGGCGGCACCATTTGATGGAACCAAAGTATTCACATAGCTCAGAATTTCACATTTGAAGGCGAATTCACCGAGTTGAAAAAGGTTTACAGCGTCGCAGTCAAACTGGCGGCATGCTTCTTTGCATTGTTCGATGTCCTGTAAAATATATTAGGTGTTTTGAGGATATTTTGCCAAAAATGTCTGATGTGCATAAAACTCAAAAATTTGCGTTAAAACCTTTTAATTCATTTCGGGAGTAGTTGATTTCCTCTTATGATTTTCAAGGAGGCCCTTGTGGCAAACATCTACAAAAACCCAATGCCTTAAAGACGGTGGGCTAGTTAATTTGATTCTAATACCAGATTTCAAAAGAACCAACCTCCGCTAATATTTCTGATTAAGCGACTACGCTCAAATTTTAGCGTTAATTTAAAATGGGATTATTTTACAGAGAATCAAAATTCAAATGAATAGGAAGTCAATCCGTGCAAAGAATAATTTAAAAAAAACTAGCCGATATTAAAATTGGCTGGAAAAATAATTTTTATATGTGCGCTTAATTCGCGCTCAAGAATTTGTGGCAAATTGTGTCGAGAATAAAATTTTCAATTTTTTCTAATCTTGGATTCCATTTATCTGAATATTTATTTGAAACAGTGAAATTCTAGTTAAAAAATAATTATAATTGGCCGGGAATCAGATTCAAAAACGCACGTCACTTGAAAAAATAATAAATAATCTTGATCATGACGTTCTGATGGCTGCTCAACCTCACAGCCGCTCCGCACGCACGCATGCAGCCGCCGACACTCAACACACTGCAAATTTGGCGGAAAAATGAATTTTAAAATTTTCTGGTGTGTTTAGTGTCGGCAGCTGGGTGCGTGCGTGCGGAGCGTCAGTAAGTTTGCGTGCGGAGAGTCAGTAAACTTTTTCAGCAGCCCTCAAATCGCATTGATCAAGATTATTCAAGTTGACAATAGCAACCTGAGAAGAAGTTCATGAAAAATACCTGAACATTATCGATATCGTACACTTTTCCACCTTTGCATTCCATTTTCTGCTGAAGAAGATAGGCTCTAGCTCCAACGAATTGAGCATAAGGAAGGACTGAAAATTGAGCTTTCTTATTCAGATTTTTTGAGATAACTAAAAAAAACATAAGTTCACAGAAAATGCCGCGACAAACCCAATAAATTCTAGAAGTGGTGTTGTGTGCTCAAAAAAAAAGAAGAAAATGAGGTGCTGGGCTTTCTGTGAACTTACAACTATGACACGCACCGGCAAAATCAAGAATAATCAGTCCGAAGAGAGCAATGGTGATGCTGGATGACATGTTTTCTGTGGGAAATGAATAATTTAGGGAGAATAATAACGGAAACGGAAAAATAAATAAAGTCAATAGAAGAGTTGTTTGCCATCGGGTTTTTTTAAAAATTCACCAGAAGTCGTCCTGTTTTCAAGTGCAATCTGGTTGACTAATAAAAGGAAGGCACAAAAAAATGAATTGAAGAGCACAAAATGAGATGTTATTATTGTTGTCAAAATAGAGAATTAAAGTGGAATGTTTACCTTATTTTAGTACATTCATAAAATTTTAATGATTATGTTGTTTCAACACATTTTTAGACTGAAATATGAAATTTTGCATGGTTGGGTTGAGAAAACAAATATTGTAACTATGGAAATATTAAAGACACGGAGTCTGTTCATATAATCAGAAAAATTTTGAATTTTAATGATTTTTAGAATTTTTTACTTTTTTTCGAAATTTGAGCTTTCGGTCCCGACCGCGGAGCATGAGCGCATTCATTTTTACTTTAAAAAAATCCAAGAATCATAAAAAATGAGACAAGAGGTAAAAACTAAGAAAAGAAAATTGAAATGATTTCTCAGAACAAAACAACTCGATCAAAAATTCATGAAATTTCCAGAAATTGTGTCTTTCTTTAATAATTCTCCTTCATCACGGTTCTCTTGAGTTTTGGAAAAATTTTTAAAAAGAGCTGAAGCAGCAAGTCGGGAATGACGTCACTTAGATGAGCGTGAGCTATCAGAATAAAATACATTTTTCAGTGAGATTTTTAAAAATTTTTGGAGTCAATAAATATTTAGAATTTTTTTTCGAGCAAAAAATTAGGAAAATGTTTAATTTCGGGCAAGAAATCAAGTGATGTAATAGGAATCAACGGAAAAAAGGGGATAAACATGAGAAACGGGGAAAATCTGAGGGAATTTTTTTCGGGTGCACTAAGGGTAATTACGGCTTGCTAACCGCGGTAAAACGGCACACGTGCTTCGACGTACCGTTGGGTGGAACACGTGCCGTTTACGAGCCGCAGTTTCGGCACGCGAGCCATTCTCTAGCCGATTTAGCGGCACCGGTGATATTTCTTTCCCGAGAACTAAAGAAAAGTATTTGAACGAATATAGCACATTTGGGAGCGAAGTGTACATACCATGAGTAAATCAATCGTTTCTAAATTTTATGTTTTTTTTTCAGATATATTTTTTGTTCAAAACCCGTTACTTTATTTTTTCCAATCATTTTTTTTTAGATATTTACCGACTAAAATTTCGGAAAAAATTAGCTTATAAAATAAAATTTTTTCGCCATGGTTAGGTATATAAAATTGAATTTCAGATCGATTTAGCAATATTTATAACCTGCGTACAGTCATCCTTTAAAGACAGGGGTCAGTCAATTTGACCCAGCCTGATTTCAATTTCAAAAATTAGAGCTTTCTCTCATTAGTGCAATGCAAAACACCGATAAATACACGCTTCATAGCAGCCGCCCAAAGTTGAAAAAATAAAAATTTGAATGCGCGCGTGTCCGTGCGACGCGGTCGGTGTCCGTGCAACGCGGTCAAAATTGGCGCGAAACACAATTATTTGAATGTGGCAAAATATAAGTATTGTTCTTCGGACCACCTGGGATCCCATTCGAATTTTAATTTTTTGCCTTGAATTTGGATCGTGTTAACTGGCCAGCTGCCTTTAATTATACTGTAAATTTTGAGCACGAGATATTTTTTCAATAAATGTCAATTTGTCAAATGAAAGACACAAATGTTGCATGCTAGACCCAATTTAATATTCTAGAGTTCATTTTCCAAATGTTGCCCAATTTTCCTAGAACAATAAAATTCTTTACATGTGTAATGTGAACTGAAAAAATCAAGCGAAAATTCTTAAACGGTTAAAAATTGAGAAAGGCAGTGTTCTACACAACATAATATTCCAGAACCTCATTCAAATGACGTGTTATGAAAACAAACACATATTTATTCATTGTTAATCGAACAAAAGACTACCGTTAGTCATGATACCGGCGAATAAAAGAGAAAAAGAACATGTATGGCAAGAAAAATCCAAAACAAAAATGATTTCGAGAACAACACAAAATCGTTGGCATTTTTTTTTGGGTCGAGAATCGACCGGGGGGTTTTATATTAGTGACACCGATTAATCCGGTTTACTAGGTGAAAAAAATGGAAATGTTTGGAACAATTTTAGAGAGAGAGAGAGTGACATCGTTTCAATAAATAAAAAAATTTGAATTTTGAAGGATCATCGTCAATTTTTGGGTCATGGAATAGAAAAAATTCGAGTTATGCTAATTTTTGTTGATTTTTTTGAAAAAGGAGAATAGGAGGATCCGCAATGGAATTAGAAAAAACACCTAATTTCATTTTTTTCAAGAATAAAGGAATTTATAGAAAATACTTGAGAAAAAATAAGTTAAAGTGGCTATTTTCCCATTTTTTTGAATGTTAGAATTCTGAGGTTTATGGGAAATTCTAAGCTTCGAAAAATTCCAACTATTTCGATTTTTTGTAAGGAACGTTATAATGAAAATTTGGGGTTTATGACCTCTTTTTTAAAATTTTTACGATTCATAGAAATTTTTAAAAATAATTTGATATTTCCAGAAAGTGATAAATTTGTTCGAATAATTAAAATTAGTCGAAGTGTTTTCAGAATTTTCAAATCTCCATTGATTCAGAAATCGGGATTATGTTTAAGGTTTTCAAAATAAATTTCTGGTTCAATTCTCTTTTTTATTTACACGAAATATATATTCCAGATTTTCGAATTTTCTAGAATATTTCACTTTGAGAAAAGTTTCACAGATTGTCTGAAAAAAAGTCTTTTAAAATTGTAGACTTTAAAAAGTCTTTAAAGTCTACAATTTTACTTGAACAGCTAAGCTAAATTTTAATTTTTTTTCACGAATAATGAATTTTATGGAAAATACAAAAAAAATTCTAGAGAAAAAAATAAGTTAGGTAATTTTCCCATTTTTTTGAATATTATAATTCTAAGGTTTACTGGAAATTCGAAGCTTCGAAAAATTCCAAGATTTTTTGCAAGGAACCTAGTTAAGAACATTTGGGGTTTTGTGATCTTTTTTTTTTAATTTTTACGATTCATAGAAATTTTTAAAAATAATTTGATATTTTCAGAAAGTGATAAATTTGTTCCAATAACTAAAATTGGTCGAATTGTTTTCAGATTTTTCAAATCTCCATTGATTCAGAAATCGGGATTATTTTTAAGGTTCTCAAAATAATTTTCTGGCTCAATTTTCTATTTTCATTTACACGAAATATATTCCAAAATTGTATTGCTTATTTCACTTTGAGAAAAGTTTCACAAATTGTCTGAAAAATTCCGTTTCAAAATTTTATTTTAAAAAATTTCACTTGATAAGCTAAATTTAAAAAAATTGTATTTATGGGACTAATTTTGAAAAATAAAAAAAAGGTGAAATACTGGAAAAATTGGAGAAAACCCTATTCTTGAGACCAATTTTGCCTACCGTAATCTGCAATCGTGGCGAGACCCTCTATGTTCCCAAAGCGTGTGTCCCTTTAAAATCAAGCCATTGGTTTTCTTCCTTTTTTCCAGTATTTTTCCTTTTTTTTTAATGTTCAAAATAAGCCCGATTAGGAATTTCTGAAAAAAAATTAGATTCAAATTTTTTTCAAAAATCTAAATATTTTTTCCTACAATTAAAATTACCTTTTTTATCAAAAAATATAAATAATACATAAATTTTAGCTCAAAAAGTAAAACATCTCGCAAAATAACAAAAAAAAAGTCAGCTTCACAAACCTCTACCAAGAAAATGAAAATTCGTGACCAAACAGGAATCAATCACATGTTGGTAAAATGTGCACTATCCATTTCGCTTTTATACCGTCTCGGATTTCTATTGTGTCATTATTAATATTTATTATTGTCAAATAAATGCATTTGGAATTGAAAATGTAACAAACAAAGTTACAGTAATCTCCTTCTTCCCTGTTTTCGAACGGAACGGTGTTTGAACAGCATTTCATGAAAACACTCCCAGATGTGTTTCAGCAATTTTTTTTTCGACATTTGCCATTGAAAAACGCATGATAAATATTGGTTTTAAGGTGATGTCAAGTTACATAATACATGGAAAATGTAAATACAGACATTTGATCTGAACAAAAAGTGACGTTTTTAGCTTGGAACTTGCGTTTAAAGACAGGGTGCTAGTTCAAAAATTTCGTTAAAAAATTATTTTGCGGCGACAAGATTTTAAACTACCGCGTTTTATTGATTTTCATGTGCGCTCCACTGCACAGTGGTCAGGTGTGTGCGCGGAAATTTGAATTTTTCAATTTTTTGTGTGTTTTTTTTCAAATTTCTTTCGTTTTTGTCCGATTTCCAACGTTTTTTTTGCTTAAAGTCGTTCAATATTTTTAATGTGTCAAATTAATTTTTCTAACAGGAACTAACCGGGATCCTTCCATAAAAAACGGAAAAAAACGTTGATTTTCCCAATTTTCATCCAAAAATGAAAATTTCGCTATAATTTTGAAAGCAGATAGAATATACGTACGTTTCGCAAATAAATTATTATTCCATTTTGAGTTTTTTGAATTTTTTTTGAATTTTTCTTATTTTTCGGGTATTTGAATAAAATTTGCCTCAAAATTGTTTGAATCTGATCGCAACATACTTTACTTATGTTATTCTACTGAAAAGAAACATTTTCCACTAAAAAAAAATATTAAAAAATGACAGTTTTGAAAAAAAATGTAAAAAATTCAAATTGTTGTGCTTCCCGCCAAAAAGTGTACGTGAGTGTACGTGGTGGGAATTCAAAAATAATTGTTTTCATCTTCCGGACGCGACTACAAAATTGTTTTTTTTTTCGTCGGGATTTTGCATGGAATATGCTAGAATGTCGATAGAAAGACGAATTTTTCACAATTAAATCCATATGGGGTAAAAATAACTGGCACCCTGTCTTTAAAGGGGGTGGGGGCTCCGGAGAGCTCAGAAATGGGATCAGAGCTGCGCGAGAAAAATATTTCGAGAAAGTTTCGAGAAACGAGAAACAGAGAAAAAAGAAACGAGAACAATGGCCGAAGAAATGCAGTTTGGGTTTCTAGACCACATAAGGAAACACACCGAAATATGCCCCAGAAATCAGAATTCCAATGCAATTTGGTTTTTGGGCATCTCTCTGCATTTGTTCTTATATGGCCTAGAACCCCAGATTGCATTTTTTCGTCCTGTCCATATTTGAAAACAACTGACACAGTATCTTTAAAAAGCTAAATTTCACTTCATTAGTGCGGTACTCTCTTTTATGAGAAATTTAAATAAAAATTCTAAAATAATGCACGGAGCTGTAAAAAATCAAGTGCCAACATATATTTTTTTAAACAGGTAAATAGTCTTATGGAAAAATATTCATTTTGCACTAATGAATAATCCATAAAAATTAGACACTAAAGGATTGAAAGAGAACTATTGTCTTGCGGGGTATAAATTCGTATTTTATGGTACAAAATTAATATATTTTCCAGGAATTTTCAACAATTTTTGTGTTCTGAACAGAATGAATAATTTTTTTTTCAAAAAGGAAATTTGAAGCATTAATTTAATTTTGTTAACGTGGCGGAAAAGCGACTTAAAAAAGGAAATATGCACTTCAATGAAAATAAATATCTTTATCCAGAAGTTCGTTAACTGACTCATATTGCAAGGGATTTTTACCTATTCACTCTCAGCAATTTAACCCCCTAAGTACGCAGACTAGTTTGGAAACGGTGAGAATAAATTGCAAATCGTGGGAACTAAACTTAAAGTCCATGAGATAGAGAGAAAAACGACTTATCGCAAAATTCTGATAAAGTATCTTACTATGAAAACAAAAGAAGAATTGAACAAGCATGGGGATCTCGAGCACATCCAAGTTAAAATCAGCTGATCCACAACAACACCTTCAAAATGTGTCAATTCTCATACATTTCAGCCTTTTTTAAAAATGTATATTTTCCAACTTTTAGGTTTTTTTAAATTTTTTTCAGCTTTTTGTGCTATTGTCAAGATGAAAATGCCTGGCCGATCGTTTTGCGTAGCATCGTAGGGAACTTCCTCGCAACGCGGAAGACCAGCTGAGAAATTTGAATTTGAGCGCGTTGCTGTCGCGTTGCGAGGAAATTCCCAACGACACTCCGCAAAACGAGCGGCCAGAAATTTATATCTTGACAATATTGACAATTCAAATATTCTTTATCATAGCGATGTCGGGACTGCTCAACCGCACTGACGCTCCGCAAGAAAGCGACGCGGTGGCTGACACTCAACCCACTGAAAGATTTGACAAATCAAGTTACCGCGAATTTTCCGATTTGTTGAATGTCGGCCACCGCGTCGCTTGCTTGCGGAGCGTCACTGCGGTCGAGTAGCCTTCAAAGCGCAATGATCAAGAATATTTGACGATAACTTTATTCATATTAATTTTTTTGAGATACTTATGATTTGTCGTTGAAGGTAGCTTAAATATGGGCTTTACGAAGATAATAAATGTACCTTGAATAAAAATAGACTTCATTCTCATTCCAAATCTGTTTTTAAAATATTCTAAAACCACCTAGAAGCCGAGAAAATGCGCTTCAAAACAATGGCCTATAAAAAGGGACTGCCTGGCCGAACTTTTTCCTATGAGATTTTTTCGTTATAATTATGCACAGTTAGTCATTTTTATGTTTTTTTAAATTTTAATTATCGCTTTTTTTTCGTTGTTTCTCTTTTTTTCGATTTTTCATACCTGCGGACTAGTTTTAGTCGGTGGCCCCTTTTCCTATGCCATTGTTTTGAAGCTCATTTTCTCGGCTTCTAGGTGGTTTTAGAAAATTTTAAAAACTGATTTGGAATGAGAATGAAGTATATTTTCATCCCAGATGCATTCATTAGCTCCGTAAAGTCCTCCTTTAAAGTCGAAACTTCGGATAAATATATTGCATATTATTGTGTTTTTATCAAAGGACCCAACAAGACATTTCGGTCATCAATCATTGAAATCTCCACAATAGTCAAATATTGTTTCGTTTAAATTTCAAAACCGAATATTTTCGTAATCACCCGCTCACCAGACCCTCCGACGCCCGCTCCAATAAAATAAAATCCAAAAAACAAATAATGTGACAAGAAAAAAAAATAAATGATCGTGTTTTGATTCTCACTTCATTACAATCATATCAAACTTCAAAGAAGTATGTATGTATATTGATATCAAATGAACAAGATGTTTTGTCGTCCTCCACCGCGTTGTGTTCAACTGTAGCGAAATTCAAAAGATTCAAAAGATCAGAATTCAACCCCTTTTTTCTATTTTTGCAATATCTAGATGATAGTGTGTTGCATTCATTTTGATACCTGTTTTGATAATTTTTAATTCTTTGTCTGAAACCTTTCTTTTGAAATAATACGTTTTTTCGATTTTACTAATCCATCCAACTGGGGGCGTATATTTCCGATTATAATAACAAATATGACAAAATTTCGAAGAGTTTAGTTTTGACTGCTATTTTTTTGAAAGTTCATATTTCTTTCATCATTTTTTTTTAATCCCAAGGACGTGCTCTAGACTCATCAACCAAATCTAGTGTAACCACATAAATCAGACTTTGCTAAGTTGATGTGATCGTTTTTTGAGCAACGTGAATGGCATCCGGGATGAAGGTCAAGACGGATATTAACATGAAAGAGCATTATGATATCACATTTATCAAATGTTAGTTTTTTTAAAGTTTTGGGAGCATCGTGTCTTTCCAAAGATCAAAGACAAACGTGAGAAGTATAAAGTCTATTGATGGAGGACATTAGGGAGCTACCGAATGCTACTGTGATCAAAATAGGCGTCATTATCATTCCAAAGGAGAAGACGTCCATTTGCACTTATATTTTTGCATTTTACTGGATTATGCACGTAATAACACCCCGAGGACTAGTTTTTGATGGAGGAAACTTTTTCTAGGCCACTGTTTTGAAGCACTGTTTCTCGGCTTCTACGCGGTTTTATAAGGGAGTTACGCGAAGTTGCCAATTGAGAACCTTCTACAAATTTGAGGGTACATGGAATGGAATATGGAAAATCAGAATCCTTCATAAAAATGTTCCTGTGAGCCGAGTTATGAGCCCGCAAACTTTTCCTATTTTTAAGGCGCTCCTCGTGAACTCACAATTTGCGAAATAGTCTATCGAATCAACTATCACAGGAAATGATAGGTTGGTGGTTCAGTCGTAGTTTTGGGAGTTGGTGTGGGGTTGGGTATAGGTCCGAGAGTTTTATGACAGATTATGATTCTCCATATTCCATTCCATGTACCCTCAAATTTGTAGAAGGTTCTCAAATGGCAACTTCTCGTAACTCCCGTGCTAGAAAATTTTGAAAACAGATTTGAAATGAGTATTCATTCCAGCTGCATTAATTAGCCTTGTAATTGTTTAAAATTGTTTAAAAAACGGATATTTTTAGCGTCATATTTCCAGAGTTAGTCAAAAACTTTGTTGAGATTTGTTTGGCGGTTGAATGCGGTACGAACCGCATCCCGCAATCGATTCACATTCCGGATTCAATAAAAAATATTCATCTCTTTGTTTCAATGATCCTCAGATAGAAAGATGGAGTTCATTGACTGCCAGATCGACAATAAAAGTGATGGATGAAAATAGAGTACATCAACCTCCCATTTAATGGTGTTTTCAACGAATTATTTTCCTAACTTCCTGGTTTGAATCACCTAGTGTCAAACTACTGTTGTTTTTTTTTTACTTTTCAGACTAATTATGCATTTCGAAACACCTTAACCAATTTGAAAAGCGTATCAAGTGTATTCACGTGAATATGCGGGATCCCATGAGGGGACACACAATCAATTAACTTTTCGATTTCCACAAGAACAAGGTTCAGAGATTAAGAAACAAAAGAAATCGACAAAATGCATTAGTAGTATGTGTATCTAAAATTCACAGGTGTATTCCTCGCAGAAAACGTAGTATCCGTTTTGCAGGTGAAAACTATGGGAAAATGGTCTAAATATTCTCTGAGTTTTTGATGAAATTTGCAAATTGGAGACGATAATTTGTTTCGAATTTTTCTACAACCATTTTTCACATGTCAAAATAAGTGACCACCTCGTCTTTAAAACACAATCATCGGTTTTTGAACGTTTGAAATCCAAATGACGAATGCAAATACAAGTGACCCAGAAAAAAAAAATGAAACACTCCTTCGACATCTACTATTTGTTCTTTAGATGTGCCCCTCATCAGCTGCATCAAAAATCAGATCGTCCCCACCCTTTTTCTAAACGAACAATTATATTGTACTTACGAAAAGAAAACCAAATCAGGACAAATCATATCTTCTTTCGTTTTCGAATCAATTTTGCTAAATATGATAAAATATATATATATATATATATATGTATCAACAAAAAAGCTGCTGTCTTATCACCTTTAATTTAATGTGTTGACTTCAGACTTCCCCCTATTTTTTGCTTCTATTTTATTTTTTTGTTGAATTTTTTCAACATTCGAAACGAAATAAACACTTTCTCTCTAATTGTCTGCACCCTCCGCCGTTCCCTACACTCTCTAACCGCTTGGCAGTTTTCCTTTGCTTCTCTGCGCTCGAACCCCTTTGCCCGCAATGCATTTGCAGCTGCGGCTGGCGATGGCGATGGGTTTAAGCACGAATAGGAAAGAAGAAGAAAAAAAAAGAAATAGGAAAAAAAAACAGACACATGTTATAACCATTGAGCTTCTTCTTCTTTTTCTCCTTCTTCTCCAAGCTACTTGGTTTTTTTTTCCTATTTTTTTTCTTGCACCATTTTCCGTCCGCCCTGCATCTTTCGTTTTCCATCCCGTTGCGAGTAAAAAGGTCTAGACTTATATTCTCTTCGATTTTTTTTATTCACATTCCATTATATCGTTTTTTTTTCTCCTTTTTTCGTTTCTTCGATCCTTCTTCGATTTGCTCCGTCCTTCCTTCTTTGACTTGGACGCGGTTTGAACTTTTTGTCAAGAATTCCTTTCTTTGTTTGTGTTTATCGTGCATTTTTTGTTTTGTTTTGCAATGGTGTTTGATTTACACAAATTTTTGTATGTATTTTGGGTGGTTTTTTGGTCGAGAAGTACTGTTTCGTACATATTAAGGACATACTTTTTGAAAATCTTGTGTAAGCGGTGGTTTTTTGAAGTGCTGGCTGAAAATTTATTTTTTATAGTCTTTACTCTTTCAAGGTTTACATAACGTATGACTTGAATATATGTATTTTGATAATCTTTAGATCTTGGATAATCTTTTTTCGATATTGGAGCAAGTTATAGCTTCTTAAAGTCTGAAATGTTGTCGAAGACCTTCAATCTGGCTCAAATCCAAAATTATTGGATACAAATTTGAGGAAATCATAACGGGGACTCAAAATGTTAGTCGATATGAAATAGTTTGAGCAAATTTCAACAGCTTTTTTAAAATGAAAATATCGATTTTTTTGGCTCGTTTCATAAAAATGGCGTTTTTCAGAAACCCTAAATTATATTCGCTGAAATGTGACTACAAATGGAGCAAGTATGTAACTTTAAAACTTTCATGCATTAATCCGAGTTATAGCTATTCGTAGCTCAAATTGCTGTAAAAATTCAGACGCTATAACTTGCTCCGTTGAGCATATTAAAGGGATTCTTTACTGATTTTTGGTTTTTATTCCATTTTCATATTTTTCTCAATATTTGAAGACATAAAAAAGCAAAAAAAACATTTCGAAATTTCAATTTCTAGAACTCAAAAAAACCTTAACAATTGCAAACACACTCACAGTCGTGTGATCTACCGCGCGCGGCCGAGCAGTTAGGCCATTTCGCCGCGTTTATGTGTATATCTGTCTTTTCGTGTCCTACAAAAAATGTTTTTGCTTGTATAGGTTTTCAAATATTGTAAAAAAATGAAAATGGAATTGAAACCCACTCAGAGAAAAAACGGTGTGCTTCGGCGAGCTCGCTCTCATGCGCGTGGAATGCGCACCGGAGGATAAGCGCAGAATACGCTGGCCCGCTTATACTTCGGCGCATGGGAGCAGGCTCGCCGAAACACGCCGTTTTTGTCTTAGCAATTTCAGTAAAGACCCCTTTTAGCATTTAAAATTTAGAGTTTCGCAGTCTCTGAACCGAGCAGAGAATTCGCTGTTTTCATCTGGCCAAAACTTCAAAATTTCAGAGCTCATTTTTGCAATTTTCAGACTTTTCTACCCGATTCCCCGTGGAATATTTTACACAAGTTTAAAAATTAGATGTTTTAAGTTTGTAGGTTCAGCTTTTTTTTGTTACCGAACCAATTTTTAAAATTATTTATTGTGTCAAATTGGAAATTTCTGGCTACTCATTCTCTGCTGGGAATTACCCCGCAGCGCGACCGCAACGCATTGGAAGGAACTGAGAGATATTTGTACTTCTCGAGGATTACTAGCATTTTTTGTAATACTGCAGAAACCGTTTTTCTTCGTATTTTTGATATAAAAATAAATAAAATTCCATGCAAAAAATCGATTGAAAACGACGATTTCTGAAGAATTGCAAATAGTAATCCTCGAGAAGTACAAATATCCCGCCCCTCATGTTCCTTCCAACGCGTTGCGGTCGCGGCGCGAGAAAATTTTCAGCTTTAAAATACAAAAAAAACTGAAATTTCAAGATTTTCTAAAATTATTCTCAATTTTAGGAAAAAGAGGGCCAACTTTTGATAGTATTTCTAACCAGCAGCTCTTCTTTCCACGTCATTACTTGTAATTATTTAGGTTTTCTCGAAGAACACTGAAACCAGTAAAGTTTTATGGAATGTATTCATCTTCATCTCAACTCCAAAAAAAACCCAGCCTAACATCCGCTCGTTTTTTGCAACCAATAATTCCTGCAAAATGCACATATAGAATTTTTCCCTCTTCGCACCCCCAGCACGCATGCCCCGTCATTTCGATATTTTTCTTTCTGGTTGCAGCGAAATTTTAGCCAAAAAGTTGTTAGAGACATACATATAACCCCTTCTAACCAGCAAAAAAAATGCTATTAGATAATTCATGGAATTACATAAGCTTTTGTGCAACCCTTTTTTTCAGGGGGCTATTTTCAGAGCGATTGTGTCTGGAGTCTGAAAAAATAAAAAAATAAATTGATCAAGAACTGAAGATTGTGCTCTGCAAAAAAAAACTATACATTTTTTATTTAGGAGTCATTAAAGTTGGTTTGGAAAATATATTCTAGTCCAAGGAATTTATCGGAAGCGTCGCGGCCTGCGTCGCGGTCCGCGTCTGATGGAAATGTACAAAGCTAAAAATATCGTATTCTAAGATAACCGATTTCAATGAAATTTGGATTTAAAAAATCAGATTTTCTTGCAGAATATTTGACTATAAAAAGTGCAGACTTTATAAAAAAAAAACTCATCACTTCCGCTCTTCATACACTTCCACATCGATCATATATTTTTTCTCCATGTTCGTCCCCCCCCTCCGACCAAAGAATCTTCAATCTTCTTCCAAGAACACTCAACTTTTCTGCAAAATGAAATTGTGTGATCAATTTTTTTTGTTCTTCCCAAAAAAACCTGGTATTTTCTCTCTCTCTCTCTTCTTAAACCCGTTGTCTATCGAATGACCTTCTCTCTCTCTCTCTCTCTCTCTCTCTTTTCTTCCCTCTGCTTTTTTTTTGTTTCTCCAATTCTGAAAATCCAACCTTTGATCTGGGGTCACCCCAATTTTTTCCTCCTTTTCTCTTTCGTTTTGATCATCGTCCCATTTCACCGTTTCTTTGCCCTCCAAACACAAATGTGTGTGTGTTTGGAGGGATGAAACTTTGTTCCTTATTGTTTACTTGTGTGTGGTTTTTGTTTTGCGATAAAGCTTGTGAGAGCTCATGACGTGGATATTTGTAACCTTTGGTATTGTGTCTTTAAGATAGGGATTCACTTTAATTTACAAAAAATATATATGCACTTTATAAATTAAATCTTTCTATCGTAATCCTTGCGAAATCCCGTCAAAAATAAGAAGTCGGAATTTATTGGGATTTAAATTAATCAAACAAAAATTGTAGATTATCAAGGATTTTATAGAGTAAAAAACGTTTTTTAATTATAATTTAGTTAATAGTATGAAATTATTTGGAATCTAAATATTAGAAAGTATTTTAGTTATGGTTTTCAAATTATTTTTCTGGAAAAAATAGGAACGTATAATTTTTTCCATTTTTTCATTTGTAATTTTTTAAAGATATGTCGTTTTATTGAAAACCCGAAAAATTTATTCAAAAAATACTTATTACTGAAATTAATTTTGAATTTTTCGTTGAAAAACAAAAACATTCGGTTGAGCGCGGTTGAAATGTCTTGCAATGTCTGCGTCTCTATTAAAGAAGGCTTTACGGAGATAATAAATGTACCTTAAATGAAAATAGACTTCATTCTCATTCCAAATCTGTTTTTAAAATTTTCTAAAACCACCTAGAAGCCGAGAAAATGAGGCTTCAAAACAATGGCCTAAAAAAAGTGTCCATCTGGCCTAACTTTTTCGTATGAGCTTTTTTGATGTTTCGTTAATAAATAGTTATGCAGAATGTTGATATTAGTCCTTTTTTAATGTTTTTTTTTTCATTTTTTTTTGGATTTTTCATGCCTGGGGACTAGTTTTCTCAACTTTTTCTAGGCCATTGTTTTAAAAGCTAATTTTCTCGGCTTCTAGGTGGTTTTAGAAAATTTTAAAAACAGATGTGGAAAGAGAATTAAGTCTATTTTCAATTAAGGTACATTTAGTAGCTCCGTAAAAACCTCCTTTCAGTTATGATTTTCAAAATATTTTTATGGGAAAAATGGGGAACTTATAAGTTTTTGCTATTTTTCATTTGTATTTTTTTAGAATAGGTAGTTTCATTGAACATCCGAAAAGATATTATTTTACAAAAATATTTTTGTACTTTTCTTTGAAAAAACATTCGGTTGAGCGCGCTTGCAATGTCTTGCAATGTCTGCGTCTCCATTAAAACAATGAGTGTACACATTTATGCGAGAGACGCAGGCACTGTAAGACATTGCAAACTCGCTCAACTGCATTTCTCAAGGAAACTGCCGTTTAATCTTTTTGGTTTTAAACGAAAATATTAATGTAAATTTTAAAAAATATTCTTGTAAATTAATATTTTTACCTATCCTCGTAATTTTGAATAAAATATGAGAGAACGCTTTTTAAAAAATCAAATAAATTATTCTGAGTGCATTTATTTTTTGAATAAAGCAGAAAATGTTGTAAAAGTGCTCAAATTCCTCAAAAAATGATATTTTTCGTTGTTTTCGCACATGCTTATTCCGCTTTCAAAAATTTTATTCGCGAAAAATTGTTGAACATTTTTTTGAACTTGGTTTCACGACATTAAAGACAGTGGCAAACGTATTTTGATCTTGTAACCTTTTAATCGCAATAATTTCACCTGCTCATCGATAAACTACCACCAAGCTTGTCGGTAAACAACTATCTCACATATGAACTTAATCCAACATCTGATGCCTACAATGAGCCCTCAAAATATTGAGACTATAATCCCTCCGGGAGCTTCTGCCCTCTTTTTTTGGTTCAATCAAAGAATATTTGTGTTCATCTAGCTCCTCCCATTTGCTCTCTTTTGGAACCATTGATAAACAAAATTGTTGTTGCTGAAAGCTGTCCCATGTTCCTCTTCCTGGCATCATGTTCCCCCTCCCCGGTTCTCACTCTCTCTCTCTTCGCTTTTTCGACCACCCAACTACTTACATTATATATTTTGTTTGTTGTGTTTGCCTTCGACGATCAAAACACACAGAATTTATAAACGATCAGAACACAACAACAAAATTTTTGTGGAACGAACGAAGAAAAAAAGGAAGGGAAGGAAGAATAGAAGGAAGAAGAAGAAGAAGCTTCTTGTTGTTCTTCTTCATCACAATTTTCGTGAGAGTTATCGCTTTTTTCCCTGTTGTTTGTTGCAAATATGGGCTGGAAGCCCGGCCACCGCATTGGGTTACTAAACCATTTGGAAAGGGGAAGAGCATTCCACACATTTTTCTGTTCTTTTTTTTGGTGCATTTCGGAACGATGAATGTTTGTTTAGACTTTTGAAAAAAATGGATTTGGAATTATTTGCACTCGATTTTTTTGTGTTTTATTTTGATTCCTTATTCTTATACGAAAATCCAGTTTAAATTGTTTTTAAAAGCGCTGACAACTATTCCAGCAGTTTTATCAATTCCATTTAGTGTCGGTCAGCGCGTCGCGTGCGTGCGGAGCGTCAGTAAGGTTGAGCAGCCCTCGAAACGCGATGATAGAGAATATTTGAGTTTTCAAATATAATTTTTTAAAGGAGGACTTTTCGGAGATGATCTTTCAATTAATTTTAGAAAAGGATCAAGTTTGAAGGTTTTTTTTTTCGCTTTGAGAGGAAATTCAAATTTTTACCAATTTTTCAAATAATTCAATTAAAGTGGGGCTTTACGGAGATAATAAATGTACCCTAAATGAAAATAGACTTCATTCTCATTCCAAATCTGTTTTTGAAATTTTCTAAAACCACCTAGAAGCCGAGAAAATGAGCTTCAAAACAACGGCCTAGAAAAAGGTGGCCGAACTTTTTAATATGAGCTTTTTTTGTGTTTCGTTAATAAATAGTTATGCAAAATGCTTATATTAGTCCTTTTTTATGTTTTTTTTTTCAATTTTTTTTTGATTTTTCATCCCCGCGTACTAGTTTTCGCCGGTGGCCACTTTTTCTAGGCCATTGTTTTGAGGCGCGTTTTCTCGGCTTCTAGGTGGTTTTAGAAAATTTTAAAAACAGATTTGGAATGAGTATGAAGTCTATTTTCATTTAAGGTACATTTATTATCTCCGAAAAGTCCTCCTTTTAAGGCGCACGTCGCAAGACCTGCACAATTCTCGCGCTTTTTGTTTTACCTAATAAATGGTACAGCAGCTCTAACAACCGAATATTATTCGTTTATTTCAAAAATGTCCTCCTTTAATGTGCCAAAAACCCCTTACGAGATTAAATTTTCTAAAAATATGAGAGAACCGAGAAAAGAGGGTTCAAAGAAATTATCTAGAAAATCTAAGCTAAGCAGAAATATCGATTTTTGAAGATTGTCATTATTTTTATGGGCTATTTTTTTTTCTCATTTCAGTTTTTTTAAATGCTAAGTCCATAAAAACATCAGTTTCAAATTTTGATAAATTTCACACATCACCACTACAAATCATAATTGTTCCTTATTTTCAAAGTACCTTATCTAATCCATCCCCCCGCCTTTTCAGACGATTGTCTATAATATTTCCCCGTTCGAAAACTAAAAATTTGTGCATATATGTATCTGCAAAAATGTCATCTTAAATTTAATCCATAACTAGAAGATCCTAGCGTTCAGTATTATAAAAAAAAGAGGAGAAAAAAGAGCAGCTCACGTCACTTCCAGACATGTTAATATTTATTTCTAGTAGACATTATGTAAAGATTGGATTGAATATTTCCTTGCACACATCGCCATTCGCCACACACATTTTTATAATATTATTCTTTCGCTCATATCTCATATTTCCCTACATCTGATGATGCCTAATATAATTATTATCTAGCACATCTTCTTCGCCAACTGTTCTTGACAGCGATTTCTGTTGAAATTTCCCCTCTAAAAATTCCAATAATTTCAGGTCAATTCGCCGAGACTCAAAAAGCCCGGGGGGTGTAACCGGCGAGAATGCGGCAATGAATCGCGCGAATTGTGTGGTGTCGACGGATGGAGTTTCGTCGGATTTGGCCACGACTAGTGTGGACGCCACAAGTGAGGAAGAGAATCCGAATGAGTTCGATGCACTTTGTAATGTTCGTCAATATAACCAGAGTCAAGGTGACAAAGAGGTATGGAGTTAATTAATATTTATTTGCGTGATACATTCAGCTGTTGCTATGGGTTTCAAATATGAATGTATTCTTGATAAATAACCTCATTTGTACTTATAATGAGGTTTTAGGTATTGTGCTATATTCGTGATACATCTATTATAATATGTTTTTCTTTTTTTTCTCCTTTTCCTTTCAATGAGCTTTTACATATTTTTGCATTTTTGACCACTATTTTAAACAGTGGCACCTTGTCTTTAAAGGAACCTATTGACCGAATTTTGATTTTTAGTCATTTTCATCTCCACATTCGAAGCCCTGTACAAGAAAAACAATTTTCGAAATTTCGTTCGGCAGTACTCGAACTTCGAAGAAAACCTTAAATGTTTCCAAAATGGCCTAACTTTGCGAACACAAGAGAGAGAGAGAGCAGAAAGTTAGGCCATTTTGGAAACATTTAAGGTTTTCTTCGCCGTTCGAGTACTGCTGAACGATATTTCGAAAACATGTTTTTTTTCGTTTACAGGGTTTCGAATATGGGGAAGAAGATGAAAAATGACTAAAAATCAAAATACGATCAGTAGTCCCTTAAAAGTAGGGCTACAATGAAATTCAGATATGTTATTGTCAACTCAATTATTCTTGATAATTGCGTTCTGAATGCGGCTCAACCTCACAGCCGCTCCGCACGCACGCGACCTTCCATTCAACACACTGAAATATTGGCGGGAAAATGAAATTTTCAAATTTTCCAGCGTGTTGAGTGTCGGCATCCGCGTCGCGTGCGTGCGGAGCGGCTGTGAGGTTGAGCAGCCTTCCGAACGCAATGATCAAGAATAATTGAGTTGACAATAATTAATTTCGATAGTTTTGTGAACAAGGTGGTATTTCAAAGTTTAAAAAATTTTACCTGTTTTGGATATTCATCCAATTCTAAGCTCAAGGAATAAATTTACACCAGGGCGAATATTTTTTAGGCATTACTTCATCGCAAATTGTAGCTGCACTTTTCATTCTCTGATTACGAATAACAAAACATTCTAGATCTATTCTTGTGTTTGGGGATTATATGTTTTTTCATTAGTTCTAAATGCCTTTTTGTTCCTCTTAAAGTCGTTTACTTTTTTTTTTTCATAAATACTTCTAAGGAGCTAATTTATTTTGAAAAGGGGTGTCAAAATTACAACGGTTAATTTTTGCCTTATTCAATTCCAGACACTGTTGTCTAATTTCTATTCCAAACGCGCTTCATAAACTGGCACTTTGCCAACACACCTTCCAAAACGCAAACGATTTCTCACGTGAATAACGTGGAGCGTTTTCATTTTGTTTTTTAGAAGATGTGTTGGCAAAGTCCCAGTTTGTGGAGCGCGTTTGGAATAGAAATGAGTGAACAGTAGGTTTTTTCTCTATTTTTTGTCAATTTTTAAACGTTATGTTTTAGAGCGTAAAATGAAATATTAGATCGATTTAACAAGACTTTAGGACTTTACAGACTCAAATACAACTCACACGCATTCCAAATCTGTTCTTAAAATTGTCTAAAACCACCTAGAAGCCGAGAAAACGCTCTTAGAAACAATGGCCTAGAAAAAGGGGGCGCCGGCGAAAACTAGTCCGCGGACCTTATTACGTGAAAAATCCAGAAAAATGCAAAAAATGAATATTCAAAAATTTTCATAAATATTCAAAACTTAGAAATCTCCTAGGAAAAAGTTCGACCAGTTGGACACTTTTTCTAGGCCATTGTTTTGAAGCTCATTTTCTCGGCTTCTAGGTGGTTTTAGTAAATTTTAAAAACAGATTTGGAATGAGAATGGGCTGTATTTTCATCCCAGATGCATTCATTAGCTCTGTAGAATCCTCCTTTAAAGGCAGCTGATCAGTTAACACGATCCAAATTCAAGGCAAAATATCAAAATTCGAATGAGAGCCAAGGTGGTCCAAAGAACAACACCAACATGTAGCCACATTCAAATAATTGTGTTTCGCGCCAATTCCGACCGCGTTGCACGGACACAGACCGCGTCGCACGGACACGCGCGCATTCAAATTTTTATTTTTTCAACTTTGGACGGCTGCTATGAAGCGTGTATTTATCGGTGTGATTTCGCATAAATTGCATTATTCTAATGAGAGAACGCTCTAATTTTTGAAACTAAGAACAGGTAGGGTCAAATTAACTGAACAGCTGTCTTTAAGAAATCTTGAAAATTCGAGCAAGTACCGCCGAATTTAGGATTTGCCCTATTCGAATTTCAATTATCTAGCGATTTTAGACTGATTTAATTTTCCAAATAATCTCAGTCCATCTTTAAATCCTCGCTGAGGTCATAACACGAATTTCGAACTTATTTGCTTCGAAACCAAATCCTACCGTAGGCTCTAAGTAGATCCTAATCCTACGATAACAACTAAAACAATAGAAAGCACTTTAGAGCTAAAGACTTTCTAATATGTATATCAAAATCTCAAAAAATCTAAAGATCACATTATTTTTTTCCTATAATCCTTCTGCAAGATGTTTTTTCGTTGCACTCTTAGGCTGAATTTTTCATTAAAAAATAATCTAGTTTTTCGCTCATTGAACTTGACATTTTTAACCAAATTTTTTTTCTTTTGCGAATTTTTTTTTGAAAATAATAGAAACCGTGGGCAAGTGATTGAGGTGGGTGACCGAGCGGAATGTATGTATACATGTAATTTAATTATTCATGAATTTATATATTTAATATTTTGGTTTTTTTGGCGGTGCAAAAAAAAATTTTTTTTTTCGAGCGGAGCATTAATTTTCGTTCGTTATTTTTATTTGGTGCTCTCACTCCCTTTAATAGAATTCTCATTGTTTTTTTATCTTTAAATCTTAAAAAGAATTTTCAGACTGTTTTTAATAATATTTCCGATTTTCAAAGAATCAAAAGAGATCCTGAAAAGAGCCGACCAAACCTCAAACTGTAATAAAAGACCATAAAAAATAAACATTCCCAAAAAAAACATTTTATGACATGAACTATGATTCGTTTTCCATGAAACGAAAAAAAACAATATTCATATAATAAGTAGATTAAATTCGAAAATTCGGTATGCACAGCGGAATGCAGTTTTTTGAACTCATTGCCTTTTTTAAAAAAGAAACTAAAACTGTTTTGTTTTTTCGCTGACTAAATAAAAAACAATGCTATTTTTATTTTGCAGGCCGGTGGCGCTCGAAATCTAATCAAATCGTCGTCAACAACGCCGACTGGTGGTGTGGGTGGTAGTAGCGGAGCTTCGTTGTCGCCGAGTTGTCTGATTGGGCACATTGAAATGGTGGCGTGTAATAGGTAATCTTTTCGAATTTTTAAATAATATTAGGAGTAAGGTCACTTTATTGTTTAAATAAATTCAGAATCACTAAAAATCAAAATTTGAATGCGCGCCGAATCATTTGGATCGTATTAACTGACATGATCCCTTTAAAGTAGGACTTTATGGAGCTAATAAACAACTGGGATGAAAATATAGTTTTTACTCATTCCAAAACAGTTTTTAAAATTTTCTAAAACCACCTAGAAGCCGAGAAAATGAGCTTCAAAACAATGGCCTAGAAACAGTTGTCCACATGGCCGAACTTTTTCCAATGAGGTTTTTGTGTGTTAATTGAATATTAATGGAGAATGCTTAAATTAGTATTTTTAACTTATGTTTTTTTCTCAATTATTACCGTATTAACGACCGAGGACTAGTTTGCTGGAAACTTTTCTAGGCCATTGTTTTGTAGCTCATTTTCTCGGCTTCTAGGTGGTTTTAAAAAATGTTAAGAACAGATTTGGAATGAGAATAAAGTCTCTTTTCATCAAAATTGCATTCATTAGCTCCGCATCAGGGATGGGTGGGAAATTTCCCGGTTTTCCAGGTACCATGACGGGAAATTTCCCTTCCCGAAAAATTTTTAATAGAAAAAATAGAAAAACATCGAGAAAATCAAAAATTCGAAAAGATTAAGCTACAAAAATCAACAAAAGTTTACTGAAATTGATTAATATGTCTTCCGTAGTCTCAAATAAGAAAACTTAAAATTTTTCTTTTTTTAACTCATTTATGCGATTCTGAAAAATGTTTGTTTTAATCAAAATCTTGCGTCGATTCCCGTTTTATTCTTTAGTTTTTTATCATTAGATGTCTATAAACTCTGAAAACCTAGGAAAATCGATAAAATCACGATAAAACCAGTATTTGGAGTTAAATTTTCCAATTTCCCGATTTTCCCGAATTATCCCGGCTTTTTGGACCGGGAAATCTGTTTTCCGAACATTTTCCCGGACCGTCTTTCCCGCCCATCCCTGCTCCGCGTATCTAGTTTTTGTAATTATTATACTTTGAATCCAGGATCCATAATATTTTGAAGGGTTGCACACGCATGATTTCTTATACTTTAAGAGAATACGCTTTTTTTTGTCTAATTCGAAGAGCATTGTTTCAATAACTTTGACTATAGGATCGCTAATAATTTCATATGCTAGTCACATTTTCAGTAGACGTTTTCAGCTGATTTCAAATTATATTTTATTGCTTAGCAGTTCTTGCAAAAAAAAGGTGTCTACCCCTAATTTTTTCAGTAATTCTGAAAAAAAACATGATGTTGACTAATCATGACCTCAAGAGTATACTACACTTTAGCCTTGATCCTATTATATCTGTTGAATGTTGCATTCTATCCATAAATTTAATACACTTCTTTTCATTAATTGTTTTTATTATAAAATAATAATACATTTGCTATAAAATTAATCCAAACTGACCGGTCATTCGGAAAAAAATCCACTTCATTTTTTCTATTCAATGGACCACCCCTTTTTCCCTAAAACATAATTCAATATGAACGTTTTTAAATGTCAGTAATTTCATTTTCTTCCAGGGTCCAGCTGTCTATGAGACAACGCATCAGATGGGTCGTTTTTGGGTTGACTTGGTTACAGGTCTGCAACAAAAAATGTTCGAAAAGGGCAAGATAAATAAAATTGAAATTTTCAGCTCGGAAGTGTTATGAATTGTGTAGATGTGTTCTCTTTTTCAATGGTATATATGGAAAAAAATGCGTCGGATGTTAATAATGAGGTAGCTTTTTTTTCGAATTTCGAAAACTTAGAGAAACTCACGAATCCACACGAATGGTGGATGTTCCGGATGTAGCGGTTCAAATCTAAAAACTTCATTATTTTGATTTTCAGTATAAATTAAAGGAAGACTTTACGGAGTTAATGAATGCATCTGGGATGAAAATAGACTTCATACTCATTCCAAATATGTTTTTAAAATTTTCTAAAACCACCTAGAAGCCGAGAAAACGCGCTTCAAAACAATGGCCTAGAAAAAGCGTCCATCGGCGAAAACTAGTCCGCAGGCATGAAAAATCCAAAAAATAAATGAAAAAATAACTAATATAAGAATTCTGCATAACTACAGGGTGACAATTAATTATGGGAACAAAACGCGCTTCACCGTGAGCGGAGTACTGTAGCGTTTTTCTAGATTTTTCTTTTCATAATAGTTTTTTAAAATGTTTTTCTTTGTTTTAAAACTGATCTCTCATCACCATTTGTATTTGTTAGGTAATTATGAGCTGAAGTGCGGAGAGTACCAAAATTTGGCGTTTAGCATGCATTTTGACGGCGCAATTCGGTGATCTCTAAATAATTGAAAGTGCATCGTAGCTTAGTGTCCCCGACAAAAAAAGGACATACCGTGTCTGACAAATCCGGGAGAGTAAGTACACCGTCATTGAACTCTCCGGAGCTGAGAAATAAGATCAAGAAGAGGATCAATCGTGAAAATCGGCAATCCATGAAAAAGATGGCTACGCAGCTCAACGCCAGCCAAGAAAAAGTCCGGAATGTGTCAAAAAAACTTGAGTATCGTACCATTCAAGATTGGCAAAAGTCGATTCCTGAATTTGAAGGCGGAAGAAAATCGGTACATAAGAGCACAACGACTACTCCGGTGGGCCGCGGGAATTATCTCAAATGAGACGTCTTCAGTGATGAGACGCTGTTTTCTCTGGAAGGCTACCAAAATTCTCAAAATGACCGTAAACTGTTGCCAAAAAGCATGACCAAATTTTCGATGGCTATTACAAACAAAAAAACGCATTTTCCGGCCATTGTGATGATTTGGACTGCAGTCACCTTCACAGGCAAGTCAGATCTGGTTTTTGTTGATTAAGGAGTCAAAATTGATGGTCAACAATATCGCCAGGAGTTCATAGGGAATGCCTTGATTCCTTGGACTAATTCTCACTTTTCCGGAGGACATTGAACGTTAAAACAGGACTGGGCGACCGCACATGGGGCAAAACCTACAATGACGCTCCTCAAGCATGAAATTCCTGAAGTATGAACCAAGGATTTATGGCCCAGTTACTCGCCGAATTTGAATCCATTGGATTATTTCTTCGAATCAGTTTGGAGAGCAGAATCGAGAGAAGCCGTGTGACATCGATTCAGATCTTGAAAACGGAATTTATCCATGCCTGGGACACAATTACCACCGACTACCCCGCGGCCACCATCGCTCGTAATTCGAAGCGCTTGAAGACTCGTAGAAAAAAAAGCAGAGGGAATTCCGAATATCTTTTGTAATATGTTGTTGTCAAACCTTTTTCCTTCTTGAATAAAAAATTTCACCTCAATAAATTAGTTCCTTCGAGTTTTATGATATGTTGAGTGTGTTCCCATAATTAATTGTCACCCTGTATTTACTAACGAAACACCAAAAAATCTCATTGGAAAAAGTTCGGCCAGGTGGACACTTTTTCTAGGTCATTGTTTTGAAGCTCATTTTCTCGGCTTCTGGGTGGTTTTGTAAAATTTTAAAAACAGATTTGGAATGAGAATGAAGTCTATTTTCATTTAAGGTATATTTATTATCACCGTAAAGCCCTTCTTTAATAATATTATGATCCAAATTTAAGGTAAAAAGAGAAATTCCATGCCGTATAAAGATGATTTTTGAAATAGAACTTATATGGAATTTAAAAAGTAGCATACACTCTTTAAAACATAATTTTTTCCAGCACTACATCTACACAATGGAAGAAAAATCAAGCCTGATCTCCGCCATGGCAGTTGGCTCTCTCATAGGAATGTATCCCCAAAACCTCCTAATGCAACGCTATGGCGCTCGCCAAGTTCTCACCACCGCCAGTATTCTATGTGCAATCGTCACCGCGTGTCTTCCATGGGCTCTTGATACCCATTATTATGTTGCACTCGTCTTTCGGATATTTCAAGGGATTCTCTATTCTGCCGATTTTGGCGTCGTTGGTTATGTATGCTCGAAATGGTCGCCTTTAAGCGAGGTCGGATTATCGTTGGCCACGTTGAGCGGGTTCACAGCGTGTCGAGCAGTGATTCAATTACCACTTGCTGGATTGGTTGGTGGTTTTTTCTATTACAACTAAAAAATGAGATCTTTACTAAAATTACATTTTTTTCTAGACTGTCACATATTTCGGTTGGCGAAGTATTTATTACATTTTATCATCAATTTTATTACTCACCACATTAGCATGGTACTCGTTCTACAGGTATATATATCTTTAGAAAACAAATCTACTTTCAAAAAAAAACTCCCATTCCAGAGATGAGCCCGAAACTCATCATCTCATCACGAGCAACGAGCTTCATAAAATCGTAAGCGGGCGGCAAAAAGAGAACAAGAATCTCAAGGTTCCTCATAAAGAAATCATTCAAGACACGGCTGTTTGGGCTGTTTGGTTTTCCGGTTTCGCTGACATTTTTGCATCATTTGTTTTTCTAGTCTACGGTGCTCAATATTATCAACATTTAGGGTTAAATGCTCAGGTGAGGACGATTTTGAATCTCCAATTTTTCATGAGTTGAAATTTTAAGAAAATGAATTTGTTGAAAAACACGATAGAAAATTAATTTGTGCCAAAATTACCTAAAAATTATAGCGAGAGTCAGTAAAAATATACTTACGAGAAAAAGAAGCTAACTTTTCTCTGAATAGTACTGCGACGTATTTTGACAAGGAAAACTGTTCATTCTCGTGAAAAAAATTGAATTTACCCCTGTAGAGGATTATGTTCCTATCTTGCGGTCACTTAGAACCTTCATTGATGTTCGTTTAGTATTTCAGAAGCCATTAATTGTTTATCCATTCGAAAATAACGGTCAGGAAGAAACAATGAATGCAAAAAGTGAAAAATTGCCAATTTTCAAAGCATAAGTTCATTTTCTATCATGCTTGAGTTCAGAACAATGTTTTAAAATATTTTAATGCAACTGCATGCGGTAAAACGCGCTCTATAGAGATAATTTCGATTTTTTCGCGAAAATTATCAGTTTTCCTTGGCAAAATACGTTGAATCGTCCTTTTTCTAAAAAAAAATCCAATTTTTTCAGGCCAATGCATGGTTAAACTCAGTGAAAGGCCTGCTCTTCATAATTGTTCGAATAATGGCCGGCCTTGCATCGGACCGAATACACTGTTTGTCCGAAAAGTCGAAGCTCCGGTTTTTCAACACGGTTTCTCTCCAAATACCGGCGATTTTCTTGCTAGTCGTCACATTTCTGCCTCGTCATCTACCATATCTGCATATTTTCTTTATCACCCTGTATCAGGCGTCTTTTGGTTTCAATTGTGGAGGATTTTATAAGGGAGCCGCTCTAATATCAAGGTTTATCTCTTTTCTCACGTCTTCTGTTCTAAAATCTGAACTTTCAGACAATTTTCGTATGTTGTTATCGGGTACATTCAATTGTTCAAATCATTAGCGACTCTAATTGAACCGGTTCTTTTTTCATTACTTGTGCTTCCAGGATCATCTGGTGGTAAATAATTCGATATTTTTAAATCATGACATATTTTCAAACTCTTACAGCAGCTGAGCTTTCCTGGTCCAACTATTTCATTCTTCATGCGGTTGTTTTAACGATTGCCAACAGCTTCTACATCATTTATGCTCGATCGGAACCAGCAACATTTGTCAACGCCGATTTTGAACTAAGCAAACCGCAACTACCTTGTGAAACCTCGATCAATTAGTACACTTTGCTTAAATTAATAAATTATTCATGTCAAACAAAAACGTTAATTTGTATTTGATAAACAAGAAACATTTATCACCGAATGGGGAGGGGGGTTCGCTACATAAAAAAGGAAGTAGTTTGTAGAAAGAATAATAAAAGCTCATCATACTCCAATATAAATTTAAAAAATTTGTAAAAGCCGGGAATAAAGTAGTTGAATGAATAAACGATTGGAGCGATCTGAAATTATTTAAATTTAAGTTTTGGTAGTTTTATTCTATATTTTGTTAAAAATTGAATGCTGAAGCACAACTTGGCAAATACCTCTCCACCTTTTCATAAGCGGCAGCTTCTAATAGTGTGCATCTCTCCGCACGCGCTAGCCTCAAAATAAATCGCTAATCAACAGGCTTAAACGGAACAATTTCTAATCAAGCGTATTCTCAGAGGCGATATTTCCAGTATGATGCGCAAAAAAACAAGATGGGTACAAATCCAATAACGCCAAGAGTATTTTTCATGTTTTGCATAGCACGTTTTCTGGGAAATCGAGTCTGTGAAAATTAACCGAAATTCGAAATAAAAGGAGGGTACAGTGTTTATTTCGCCAAGCTGTGCGAGCTTCATTCACAGTTTGAAAAAAAAGAAGATAATGATGAGATTTTTAGTAACAAAATGATGCATACTTAATTAGCTTCGGCTTCAGGGGCATTGTCTTGCTCTTGATCTTCAGCTGCAACGTCAGAAGTCCAGAGTGTAAGATTGTCACGGAGAAGCTGCATGATCAAAGTGGAGTCCTTGTATGAGTCCTCGTTCAAAGTGTCGAGCTCTGCGATGGCATCGTCGAAAGCCTGGAAAAAATTGTTACGTTTATCACATAATTACTACTTTTTTTTTACTTGTTTAGCGAGTTGGCAAGCTTTGTCTGGGGCATTCAAGATTTCGTAGAAGAAGACGGAGAAGTTGAGAGCAAGTCCAAGACGGATTGGGTGAGTTGGTTGCATCTTATCCTTGGCGATATCGAAAGCCTCCTAAAAATAAATTGAATTATTTTTTAATGTTTTCTGAACATTATACTTGATAAGCTCCTTGCGATTTCTCGACAACAGCTTGTCGATCATCCGAAGCAACCTCAGCAAGATATCTATAGTAATCTCCCTTCATCTTGAGGTAGAAGACCTTCGACTCAGCCGAGCCGGCCTTGACGATGAGGTATTCGTCCAACAGTTTGAGGACATCTTGGCAGATCTCATTGAGCTCATTCTCGACCTGGAAATTGGAAGTTATTATGAGAAACATTCCTATGAGGTTTTATATATTTTTTCGCAACCTTGGCTATAGAGATTTTTACAAGAAAAAACCCTCGATTAAAATATTTAATCTTAAAATGTTACCTTAAGGCGGTATTCCTTGGCCAATTGTTGTTTCTTCTCAGATCCTTCAGATTTCTGTTCAATCGAGGAAATAACTCTCCATGATGAACGGCGGGCTCCGACTACGTTCTTGTAGGCGACTGAGAGTAAGTTACGCTCTTCGTTTGACAACTCAGCTCCTTGTTCGGTAACCTAAAAAAAATAATTAAATATTGATACATCATTTAATGAACTACCTTCTTCATGGCGGCGGCCATATCATCATATCTTTCCGCTTGCTCAGCAAGCTTTGCACGTTGAACCAACTCTTCCAAACCCTCGGACATTATTGCAGTTAACTGACAAGTTCTGAAAAAACAACGATTTCGCAAGAGGGTTGCGTAATGACGAACAAAAAATCAGATAAAAAAAATAACAATGAATGTAGCTCCTATACTAACAGCAGTAAGAGACAAGATATGAAATGTAGTCACAGCAAAGCAGCCAAATGAGAGTAAAGTGCTCGAAGATTCGAAAAGTGTAAAAGAAAATCGATGCCGACATGCTGTGAGCGCTAGTCTGGCGCGTCGTCGCATGACAACAACGCCTAATGTGGCCATCCAATTCTTTTCTCACTCCCTTTCCCTCTAGCAACTACATAAATAGTTTCAACAAATTTTAGGCATTCACAGACGGCTGATAACAGCTAGTTAAAGAAATGAGAGAAGGTGCATCAGCAAGAGCTCTGTGAGAAAACGCGTTTACACAAAAAAAATTATATTATGAGGGCAATATGTCAATTTATATCGATTCAATTACACAAACGTTCTCAAAGTGGCAGTAAATAATATTGTGGCAACGATGGAAAATACGATTGTTTTGAAAACAAAACAATTTTCGAAAAAAGTTCCTATTTTGGGCCTATTTCATAATTTTTCTGTAAAATTCGACGAAAATAATAAGGAATACAACGCAACTTAACGTGGGAAACATGATAATAAATAAAAACAATAATTTCCACCTAATAAAAAAGTATTTTGTGCAAATAATGTAAAAAATAAAGAGAAACACGTGAGCAAACAAAAAGCAACCAAATTTTGAAATCGTTTTTTTCGCGCGACCCGCGGTCGTGGCGAGATATCGCGACACACAAATGTTGTGCGCCTTTGATGTTGGCGCTATTTCGAATTTTTAAATAGCAAGTTTGAAAATGCGAAAAAGGGGAAATTTGTGAAAAACTTCAATCAATAAATTGCGGAAAAAAACAAAGGGAGAAATACATTGTTCACCTACATTTTTTGGGGTTTATTTTCCCACAGATATGTCACATAGTCACCAAAAAAATGTTTTTGAAGACATTTCCGGCGGAAAGTGTTGTTTCAAACTTTTGTTGAGCGTTCATAAATCCTGATTTTATTTCAAAAGTATTTTGATATTCTGAACCATCATTGTGTCAACAACAAAAACATCAAGGTAACTTCAAGAAATGAAACTTTATTAAAATTTCCGAGAAAAATACGTGTTTTTTAAAATTTTTGATAGAAATTAGGCAAGAAACCCTATTTAATCCCGTCAGCGACTATCAAGATATCAGAAAGGACTCTAGTTTGAAAGATTGACGTTATTCGCGACTGAGAAGAGAGAGGAGTAGGAGTTTCAGAACCCATACAACCAAAAACTAACGCTTATCATTCGAAAATGGCTTCATAGAGTGGGATTACGATTAGCATAGAAAAATACATGTAGTTCTTTTTTTTTGAGAGATGGTTTTTATTTCTTTTTTTTTTCATAGGGGGGGGGGGGGGGGGGGTGGTCGGATTATGATGAAACTAACAAAAAATAACAAAAAAAAGTAGATAAAAATTAATTTTTTGGCTGACAAAATTTGAGAAAATTCTAAGTTTATCGGGGGGTAAGCACATCCACCGTCGGTGAAATTTCACAACAAAACATTCTAAAGGAGAGCTTTAAGGAGAAAATGAATGCATCTGGGATGAAAATAGACTTCGTACGCATTCCAAATTAAAAAAAAAAGTTCCAAAACCACATAGAAGCCGAGAAAACGAGCTTCAAAACAATGGCCTAGAAAAAGTGCCCACCGGCGAAAACTAGTCCGCAGGCATGAAAAATCCAAAAAAAAACATTAAAAAACAAAATAAAGAAACTAATATAAGTATTCTGTATAACTAATTATTGTCAACTCAATTATTCTTGATCATTGCGTTCGGACGGCTGCTCAACCTCACAGCCGCTCCACACGCACGCGACGCGGCTGCCGACACTCAACACACCGCAAAATTTGAAAAATACATTTTTGAGCAGCCTTCCGAACGCAATGATCAAGAATAATTGAGTTGACAATATTAAAGAAACACAAAAAAAAGCTCATAGGAAAAAGTTCGGCCTGATGACCCCTTTTTCTAGGCCATTGTTTTGAGGCGCGTTTTCTCGGCTTCTAGGTGGTTTTTGAAAATTTTAAAACAGATTTGGAGTGATAATGAAGTCTATTTTCATCACAGACGCATTCATTAGCTCCGTAAAGTCCTCGAGGTTTCCTATCAAGTTAAAAAAAAGTACGGAAACAGTGGACGTCAATTTCTGAGGGACTACCTTCCCAAAAGTTAGTTCCTCGGCTTTACAAAGTTACCACTGAGAATTAATGGCTGAAAAAAATAATGGATATAGAAAAAAATAATGCAATTTATGCCACCACATAAATTTTTTACGTTCCAGGGACTAATTTCCCAAAGTTAGCCCCCCCCCCAAAAAATTCCGTCCATTTTTCTTATATTTTTTGCACTTTTTTATAACTTGCACAATTTTTACAATGGAAACAAGATATAGAAAAAAAAATGAAATTTAGATCGCCACAGATATTTACGTTCGAGGGACTAACTTTGGGAAGAAAGTTAGTCCCTGCAAAGATTGTCATTAAGTTTGCTTCAATTTTGTGCACTGTTTCGTTGTAAAATTGTAGATTTGATAGGAAATCGTGGATAGTTAAGAAAACCTTTAAGAATTAAATTTAGAAAACAAAATTCCTAAAATTCGAAGCCATTGAATTTTGATCCAGATATCCAGTAAAAGAGTACAAGTTAGTGATATCTAAAAAATCCAGATTTTCCAGTCAAAATTTGGTCATTTTCAATTTATTCAAGATTTTTTCCAGAATGCTCATCCTTCCAATATCCGTTATTCTGGCAATCAACACAGCGAACGCCTTGGAGCAATTCGGTGCGCCTCCAGCCAAAATTCAGTACGGCTTTGCAGCCGAAATCAAAGACGATACACCTGCTGCTAAATCAACGACAATAAAGTCATCGGCAATAAAGACGACAACAGAATCTCCCGGTGCATGGCTGCTTAAATATCTCTACGATTTTGATAACGGCAGTTCTTCCGATCTTTCAGCAGGTGCCAATAGCATGGACTCTCTTGATGATGATGATCGCTTCCGCGGTATGATCATCGACTCAAGTGACAATACTAAAACCACCACGAAAAAGTCAACTACAGTAATCCCGTCCACCGTACCACCATCCACAACAACCGAGCCAGAACCTTCCGACAATGACGACACCCAAACAAAATACGACCTCCTAGACACCCTTTTCCTCCTCATATCCTTTGCCCTAGTTCTGATCTTCGTTATATTAAATTCCTCTTGTTCCCCAAAATTTTCCTGTTAATTTCATCACAAATATGCAACCTTTTGTCCATGAATGGTTTTTGATGTTATTTATCGCATTCTCGAAACAGTTTGATGTCGCCAAAAAAAAAAAAGAACGAAAACTGTGTCTGATAACAAAAAAATTAGCTGTTCGAAGTATTTTTTTTCCTGTGTTAAATTGTACAGTTGCACTTTTTATGCAGAAATAAGAGAAGAAGAAGAAGAAAGATCAATAGGTTCAATTATACATGGTTTTTGCGGTTTGGGGCATGAGAGACTGGAAGGTGATGAATACGAAATTTTGTAGTTTGTGAGATGGGAAAATTTCTCGGAGAAACTTTTCAACATATTTTTGATCCGGGTAATTTTTTTAAAGATGAAATGTATACTCAGTTTTCGGGAGCATTCTGAATCCCCGAAAAAATCGATAGCAATTATTTCCAATTACATTTTATTAATTTTTAGCACGTCAGATTGTGGTGAGAATTAATACTTTATTGAACAATAGATTTTTCAGGTATCAAACATCAACATTCTCAAAATACATAACTGTCAAAAAATATTTATGGAACATTCTGTTTTTGAAAAATGAAAAAATACCAATTCAACGTCATAATAAATAGTAAAACAATGTGATCAAGCTGATTGTATAAGCGGAAAAATGCGTCACAATATTTAATTCTTTTCCTCAAGCCTGAGCGGATTTCTTTTCTGAATACCTAGGAGCTTAAAACATTCAACAATAGCAGGTTTATTAGTCATATTTTTAATACGTTTAGAACAAGTGATGATGTTTTCAAGGAAAAATGATCAAGATTTTAAATTTTAAGCCTATCCTCATACGAATTGAAAGTTCTATGGAAACGATAACAACCAGCAAAAATTGAACTAGTACAATAGACCGCGTATGAGCAAAAGTTTAAAAAAAAGGTGAACACCTGTCTTTAAAGATTTTCTTAACTGCTGATTTTCTAACAAATCGACACGTTTTGAGCATACCAATCCACTATTAAAACCAAAAAATTCAAAATACGCTTACGGTACAAAAAAGAGCAAAAACATTGACAAAATTCAGAAATAATGGACGGAGGGACTAACTTCCCAAAAGTCAGTCCATTAAGCTCATCAATGTAATAAAAATATATTTTGTCCAGAAAAGTGAAAATATTTATTTAAAAATATCTCCGTTAAAATGTTTGTTTATTAATTTTCAGTTTTTCTATTTCGAATCACCAATTATTAATGAATTCGACAAAAAAACTCTTTTTTCCGGCGCCCATTGACCCAAAACGGCGTTAAAAAACAGCGCAAAACGGGTGATGCCATCACCTGTTTTTGGGTTTTTTGGAGAAATTAAGATTTTAAACTGAATGCATAAACTGATTGCATAATAGGTGATTCTGAGTCGATTATAACCAACGTTGAAAATGAGTAAACAGACACTTTAAATTTCAGAATGAGACCTATTTAAAATGAATGCTTTTTTTTGTTAGTTAATCAAGTTCTGAAAATATTTCTTGATTTGTAAGACAAACCTGAGATACACTACCGAATTGTAACCATTTCAATGAAATGTGACTCACTTATGTAATCAAAATTTGACCAAGCGGATTCTTATTTTTTCTTGTTTAAAATAAGTCGAGAACTGTACAGAGTGGGTGAAGATAGTTGAAACAAATCAAAACCTAATGCTAAGTTCATATTTTCTTTTGAAGTTTTCCAAAAATGAAGGAGCTCTGAAAATACGATTTACGGCGATGGCCTAGAAATTCTTGCGCTTTGCCGAACTTTGTTCTACGTGGCTCTTATCTGAGGGCTAAACAAGCTTTTTTAGAATTTTGTATGGTTTTTCAAGTGATTAACGCTGGTGGACTAGCTTTCGGAAGAGCGCAAGTTTTTCTACGCCATTTTTTAGGCAATGTTTTCTCGGCTTAGACTCAATTTCGATAAATTTCGAAATTACCAATGATATGAGTATGCGTTGCTCCTTCTTTTCCAACATCTTTCTTCACTCTGCACATTTCTCCTTTCACTGACATTTTTAGAATAGTTGTTTACCTGGATAACTTACTCGATCCTTGCTGAAAATTCCAAAAGTTTAAATTATAGAACGTTTTCAAAGCATTATCAAACCTTACATTGAACTCAATAATTTTTTCTCGTTGTAAACAATCAAGAATAAAAAAACGAAATTAATCCACACTGAATTTCGTCAACACGAGCTCTAATACCCCAGCGTTCTTTCAACCCAAACCACTGATTAAGAAGATAAGCATGACTGACATATTCCGATCATTATCACAATTTTCAGACATCAAAAAATAAAAGTTCAAAGTTTGTAGAAAAAACCGAGAACTAGTAAATTTCTCTGATAAGAGTTCCTGAACAAAAAAACATAAAGTTCGATGTGTTCTTCAAGCGGAGAAACGAATTTTCACGGAAATGAATTGTGATGAATTAACAGTGTTCTTTTGACCCAATCAGAAACTATAAAGATAAGTTCGACAACGAAAAAATGGTTGACATGTGTTGGAATTATGCCAATTGGTTTTTTGAGATGGAGATCACAAGAGGAATGCGCGTAAATTTGGAAAAGATAACCTGATTAGCGATATTTAGGACTAAATTAACACATTTAGGCATAACTTAATATAATTTGCAGGAAAGCTAAAAGGACAAACAATTTAAAAATAACAAGTATTAAAAAAAACGCTTGGAACTGAATTTGGCGATTTTTCGCACAATTGTTCCCAAAAATTGCAATAAAAATTTCTCCAATTTTGCACAGAGGCTTAGAATGTTTCCATTATAACTTTATATAATTTTTATCCATTTCTATCGAAGTTGAGAAAATTTCTAGATCTTCAAAGTTGGAATTTTGACGAATTTTCAGACCAGTCTATTTAAAGGCAGGGTGTCAGTTAAAGACTCCGCTAAAATTTTTAAACAAAACCAGGTTTTGTAGAAATTCGAAACAAGAACGAAAAATTCAAATATTTGCGTTCCCCGCCATAGTGTACGTACTGACACCCTGTCTTTAGCAGTTTTTAGAAACAAGTTTTTATTCAGAATTAGGTCTATTAAATTATCGAATTTTCATAAAATAAACGCTTCTGTACGATATAAAAACTTCCCACGCTATTTTTAAATGATCCTGATAACTGTGTTCAGAGCCAATAGTTTTTGACCGCTTTGGCAAATCGCCAAGTCTGGTCAAAATGATTCGTCTATACGTCGACAATTAGACAATTTTAAAGAATGTCAGTTAATACGATCGTCACTTCCTCCATCATATGCTCCTTCCGCAATGATATTGTCAACTCAATTATTCTTGATCATTACGTCCGGAAGGCTGCTCAACCTCACAGCCGCTCCGCACGCACGCAACGCGGTGACCTCCCACTCAACATGCTGTAAAATCCGCGGGAAAATAATTTTTTCAAATTTTTCAGTGTGTTGAGTGTCGGCAGCCGCGTCGCATGCGTGCGGAGCGGCTGTGAGGTTGAGCAGCCTTCCGAACGCAATGATCAAGAATAATTGAGTTGACAATAACCCATGTTTCAATTATTCATTTTGTTGTGACCTTTAATTGCCAAAACCGGCTGGTATTATCTGCTCACAAATTCGGCTTTATAAACGAGCAAGCGCGCTCTAAAAAAACCGACACGCTCGCAGGAGAAATATAACGAGGGGGAGAATATACGCAGGCAGCTACCTCTCACCAAACAACACTCTCTCGCAACAGAGGGAATCCCATAGTTAATTAACATAATTATGCAACCGATTTTGTGAGAGGACTATAAAGCATTATTGAACAATTTTTCAAATTTTATCAAAATAAGCTTCCTCTCACCAAAACCACGTGGGAGACACTACAAAACAAAAACGTTTCACAGTCAAACATCAAGCTCAATTTTTCGGAGGGGGGGGGGGCTGGCTCTTCTCCAACAGATAATTATGGTGCAAAAAATAATTAGTATAAATACCAACGTGTTCTGACCATCAAATCACAAGTTACATTTCCTTTCACCTTTTTTTTGCCTACGACTTCCAAATTCTCAATTTTTCAGTATGTTCAAGCTCACTCTTGCTCTTTTGGCTCTGGTCTTGGCCGCTGAGTCAAGAACCATCACTATCTACAACAAGTGCCCATTCACCATCTGGCCAGGAATCTTGGGTCCAGGAAACCCGGCTGGTGGTGGTTTCAAACTCGATGGTGGACAATCGAGAAACATTGATGTTGATGATGCTTGGACTGCTGGAAGAGTTTGGGCTCGTACTGGATGTGACGGAAACTTCAATTGTGAGACTGGATTCTGTAAAGTGAGTTGTTTGAAGCTTCAATATCTGAAACCGTATCAAATACTTATTTTCAGAACAGCGAACAGTGTAACGGAGCCGGAGGTGTTCCACCAGCATCATTGGCTGAATTCACCTTGAAAGCTTGGGGAGGTCAAGACTTCTACGACGTCTCATTGGTCGATGGATACAATCTTCCAGTTCTGATTGACCCACACGGTGGAAGCGGATGCAAACGCTCTGGTGGATGTGTCAAGGATATCAACTCCGAGTGCCCAGCTGCCCTTGCCGTTAAAGGAAAAAGTGGAAGTACCGTCGCTTGCAAATCCGGATGCTTGGGATACAACACCGATCAAGAATGTTGCCGTGGAGCTTATGGAACTCCAGACAAGTGCCATCGTAGTGCTACCGCTCAAATGTTCAAGGATGCGTGTCCAACTGCTTATTCTTATGCTTATGATGATAGTTCATCCACTTTCACATGTCAAGCCACAGCTACTTACACTGTTCAATTCTGTTAAACAGTTGCAATAGACCTATGTACTAATATGAACTAATAAAACATTGACAAGCATTATTTATGTTTTTTTTAAAATACGTTTTCAAATCATTTGCACGATCCGGCGCGTGTTCAAATTTTGATTTTACCTACGTTGGCCCTAGGCTTTCATGAGGCTCCTTTCGATTTTCTATCGCATAAATTTCACTATGCTAATGAGATAAAGCTCTAATTTATAAAACTAGGTACAGTTAAATTTACTGATATACTGTCTTTAAAAAACTGTAAGTGTCATATGGGGCACATTTTGAACTAGGGAGCAAATCTTTATGAAATCCTTAGGGTAAACACCCTCTTTGTATTTAAAATATTTACAAATCTGAGCTGGAAATTTAAAATCACTAAAATTAAAATTCAAAAAATAATGACATCATAACCGAAATATTTTAAAGTCGTCACTTCCTCCATAACATCACATGCTCCTTCCGCAATGATAACCCATGCTCAATTACTCATTTTGTTTTGACCTTTAACTGCCGACACCGGCGGTAAAGCATTATTGAACAATTTTTCAAATTTTATCAAAATAAGCTTCTTCTCCAAAACAAACCACGAGGTACACAAAACGCTACAAAACAAAAAAAAAAGGTTTTCAAAGTCAAAAATCAACCTCCCCCCTTTTTCCGGGGGGCTGGACCTTCTACTGATAACACTCCAACTGATAATTATGGTGCAAAATTAATTAGTATAAATACCAACTTGTTCTGACCATCAAATCATAAGTTACATTTCCCTTTCTCCTTTTTTTTGCCTATCGACTTTCAAATTCCCAATTTTTCAGTATGTTCAAGCTCACTCTTGCTCTTTTGGCTTTGGTCTTGGCCGCTGAGTCGAGAACCATCACTATCTACAACAAGTGTCCATTCACCATCTGGCCAGGAATCTTGGGCCCCGGAAACCCGGCTGGAGGTGGCTTCAGACTCGATGGTGGACAATCGAGAAACATTGGTGTTGATGATGCTTGGACTGCTGGAAGAGTTTGGGCTCGTACTGGATGTGACGGAAACTTCAACTGTGAGACTGGATTCTGTAGAGTGAGTTTTTTGAAGCTTCACTATTTGAAATCATATACAATTCTAATTTTCAGAACAGCGAACAATGTAACGGAGCCGGAGGTGTCCCACCAGCATCATTGGCTGAATTCACCTTGAAAGCCTGGGGAGGTCAAGACTTCTACGACGTCTCATTGGTCGATGGATACAATCTCCCAGTTCTGATTGACCCACACGGTGGAAGCGGATGCAAACGCGCTGGTGGATGTGTCAGAGATATCAACTCCGAATGCCCAGCCGCCCTTGCCGTTAAAGGAAGAAATGGAAACACCGTCGGATGCAAATCCGGATGCTTGGGATACAACACCGATCAAGAATGTTGCCGTGGAGCTTATGGAACTCCAGACAAGTGCCATCGTAGTGCTACCGCTCAAATGTTCAAGGATGCGTGCCCAACTGCTTATTCTTATGCTTACGATGATAGTTCATCCACTTTCACGTGTCAAGCCACTGCTTCTTACACTGTTCAATTCTGTTAAACAGTTGCAATAAACCTATGTACACATATCTTTATGAACTAATAAAACATTGACAAGCACTATTTATCTTTTTTAAAAATATGTTTTCAATTCAAGCTTCAAGACAAGAGAAACTAACTTCAAATACTTCTTTTCCAAATGTTTTGGTTCTTAAAGACAGTGTGACAATTAATTTAACCTTATCTGGTTTTAATTTCAAAAATTAAAGCTTTATCTCATTAGTATAATGCAATTTATACAAAAAATAAATACACGCCTCATAGCAGCGGAAAAGCACTACAATTCCTTGTCGTTGTCATTGATAGCCGGGCTTGGTCATAATCGGAAAACTGAAATTCCGTTTTTTTGGAAAATTTTCCAATGGAAAAATCGGAAAACGAAGACACTACAATTACGGTAAGATTAAAGGCGCGCGACCACAACTTTCGCATTCATTTTTTTTCAAGCATTTTTGTGCACTACCTGGATTTTTTCGTATTTCGCTTTTCATATTCTGTAAATTATCACTAAAAAATGGGAAAATACACAACATTTTTAACTGATGACGGCGACGGAAAGAAGTCTTGCACGAAATGCAGTCTGATCAATCGTCAAAAGGACTCGAATCAACAGTTTCTCAGTGCTCACGCTACAACAGTCGAAGCCGATTGTCTCTTTTCCTACTCTAGAACAATTCTATTGATAATAGAAAGCTCTTGAGCTCTGAAAATTTTGCTAAATGAATGTTCTTAAAAAAGTAATCAATAAGTATGTATTAGAAACAACAATTTTCATGATATTAGCGAATTTTCCGAAATTTTCGAGTAAAAAATTTGGAAAAAATCGGATATCCGATTTTCCGAAAAAAAAAAAAAAAAAAAGAAATTTAGTGGCACACTGTCTTTAAATTTTTCTGAAACATTGATTTTTTGATTTTTGACATTTTCGAAAAAGGAAAAAAACTGGAATATCGAAAAGAACACCCGGAAGTCTTTAACACCTTTAGATCAAAATAAAGAGTTTATTATCAAGATCTCAAACTCTCATTTCAAATCCTCCTTCGATTTATCCGACTTCTCAACTTTCATCACCGAATCCTTACTATCCAACTTAAAACTATTCAAGCTCATTCGACTCTGCGTCTGCGACGGATGCTGAACATTCAACCTTCTTGTACTTTCACTCGACTTCTTAGAATTTTGTCCATTCTTCAAAAAATCCTCCAATTCATCACTTGTCATTTGCTCAATCTTTTCTTGGAATGCTGCAAAAATCAAAAATATTTGTATAATTTGTAAAGTATGCTCAAACGTCTCAAGTAGTCCACTTCTTTACAAATCATGTCAAATGTCGAGTTGAGGTAGTGTTCCGTAGTTTTCGGTGTATTGATACACAATCGGATCACGAATTTGTCGCCCAATGTGCATGAAGCCTAAAGTATTAATATTTTAGGGTAATTTTCAAAATAACCTGATCTTACCAGGCTCAAAATACCCGTTGTATTCAATCGATATAACAAAAACTTGTTAAAATTATTCGACTCTTTAACTCTAAAACAAATCACTCCGAGTTGCACCTTATTACATATTTCAAATAACTTCTTGGTTTGCAGCTTCTTGCTCATATATTCAGCCAATCTCAAATGCTCTCGAATTTGTTTCTGAAGATTCTCCATCCCCACCGATCTGATCATAAACCACATTTTCAGTGCTCCAAATCTCCGGCTCGTCGGCAAATCCTTGTACAAATGATTCGTATCAGCTTCCAAAGACACTGCTTTCAATTTCGAGCGGTCTCGAACCCACAGACAACTCACATCACAAACCGCCAACGCCAACTTGCTCGGCGTAGTTGTAAACGACTCCGCCCACTCGATTCCATTCATAAATACCCGATTCTGACCTCCTACTCAACATGCTGTAAAATCCGCGGGAAAATAAATTTTTCAAATTTTACAGTATGTTGAGTGTCTGCAGCCGCGTCGCGTGCGTGCGGAACGGCTGTGAGGTTGAGTGGCTTTCCGAACGCAATGATCAAGAATAATTGAGTTGACAATAACCCAAGTTTCAATTATTCATTTTGTTGTGACCTTTAATTGCCAAAACCGGCTGTATTATCTGCTCACAAATTGGGCTTTATAAACGAGCAAGCGCGCTCTAAAAAAACCGACACGCTCGCAGGAGAAATATAACGAGGGGGAGAATATACGCAGACAACTACCTCTCACCAAACAACACTCTCTCGCAGCAGAGAGAAGCCCACCGTTATGAAGCCGATTTTGTGAGAGGACTATAAAGCATTATTGAACAATTTTTCAAATTTTATCAAAATAAGCTTCCTCTCACCAAAACCACGTGGAAGACACTACAAAACAAAAAAAACGTTTCACAGTCAAACATCAAGCTCAATTTTTCGGGGGGGGGGGGGCTGGCTCTTCTCCAACAGATAATTATGGTGCAAAAAATAATTAGTATAAATACCAACGTGTTCTGACCATCAAATCACAAGTTACACTTTCCTTTCTTCTTATTTTTTACTTCCAAACTCCCAATTTTTCAGTATGTTCAAGCTCACTCTTGCTCTTTTGGCTTTGGTCGTGGCCGCTGAGTCAAGAACCATCACCATTTACAACAAGTGCCCATTCACCATCTGGCCAGGGATCTTGGGTCCATGAAACCCGGCTGGTGGTGGCTTCAAACTCGATGGTGGACAATCGAGAAACATTGATGTTGATGATGCTTGGACTGCTGGAAGAGTTTGGGCTCGTACTGGATGTGACGGAAACTTCAATTGTGAGACTGGATTCTGTAAAGTGAGTTGTTTGGAGCTTCACTAACTGAAACCATAGAAATCATTCTTATTTCCAGAACAGCGAACAATGTAACGGAGCCGGAGGTGTTCCACCAGCATCATTGGCTGAATTCACCTTGAAAGCCTGGGGAGGTCAAGACTTCTACGACGTCTCATTGGTCGATGGATACAATCTCCCAGTTCTGATTGACCCACATGGTGGAGGCGGATGCAAACGCTCTGGTGGATGTGTCAAGGATATCAACTCCGAGTGCCCAGCTGCCCTTGCCGTTAAAGGAAAAAGTGGAAGCACCGTCGCTTGCAAATCCGGATGCTTGGGATACAACACCGATCAAGAATGTTGCCGTGGAGCTTATGGAACTCCAGACAAGTGTCATCGTAGTGCTACCGCTCAAATGTTCAAGGATGCCTGTCCAACTGCTTATTTTTATGCTTATGATGATAGTTCATCCACTTTCACATGTCAAGCCACAGCTACTTACACTGTTCAATTCTGTTAAACAGTAGCAATAGACCTATGTACTAATATGAACTAATAAAACATTGACAAGCATTATTTATGTTTTTTTTAAATACGTTTTCAAATCATTTGCACGATCCGGCGCGTGTTCAAATTTTGATTTTACCTACGTTGGCCCGAGGCTTTCATGAGGCTCCTTTCGATCTTCTATCGCATAAATTTCACTATGCTAATGAGAGAAAGCTCTAATTTATAAAATTAGGTACGGTTAAATTTACTGATATACTGTCTTTAAAAAACTGTAAGTGTCATATGGGGCACATTTTGAACAAGGGAGCAAATTTTTATGAAATCCTTAGGGTAAACACCCTCTTTGTATTTAAAATATGCACAAATCTGAGCTGGAAATTTAAAATCACTAAAATTCAAATTCAAAAAATAATGGCATCGACAATAATCGAAATATTTTAAAGTCGTCACTTCCTCCATAACATCACATACTCCTTCCGCAATGATAACCCATGCTTCAATTACTCATTTTGTTTTGACCTTTAACTGCCAAAACCGCTCAGTGAAAAAACGGCGGCTAATGGCGTGCCCCCATCCATCGGCGGGCTTCAAGCGCGCACGCTTAAGTTTAAGCGTGTTAATGCGAGCTCGCGCAAAACTACAGCGATTCGCCTTAACTCGCGCTGTGTGCGCGGGCTAAGGCGCGTAAAGGGGAGATGTCGCGTGAATATGCGGGACCGCCGTTGTGTGACTTTGCGTTGAATGTGCAAACACGGCTCTTTTTTTTCGATTTGCGAAATTTTTTATTTTTTTATTTTCTAACCTAATTTTACTGTTTTTTCACATTTTTTGGTCCAATTTTTTCATGTAACGTTGAGAAAAAATTTATTATTACTTTTTAAGTGTTTTTGAAGCACTAACCGTTCATAAACGTCAAAAATAAGGGAATAGTGTGAAAAAATTGGTATTTCTTTCAGATTATAAGATGGATGATGAAAAATGCGCATGTTTTGGGTCTCGGAAAATACGGCGCAGAATTGAAACCGCCGGTTAAGCTAATAAGAAGCGGGAACTTCTAGAAGCACAATTGTTATGGAATTAGGATTACACTAGGTGACTTTTGCATTTTTTTTGTTGAAAAAATATGTTTGTATTCTTTTTAAGAACACTGAGGAGATCCGAGCTAGAAATTTTGGCTTTCGAGGAGCCAAACTTATCTGGATCGGCGATGCCCGTCAGAAAATATTTTCAATTAAATTTTGAAAATACAAATGTAAGTTTTTGTTTTCTCATGATAAGACAGAAAAAACCCGTATTAAGGTCGGAGATCAGGTTATCGACAGCAGTGACAAGCGCCGATGATGAAATACGGAGTCCCACAAGTGTAAGGATTTTAAAATAATTTTTTAAAGCATTTTGGTTACAAATCAGAGAGTACTACCAAATATCGATTTGTATTTTTAACTTGAGACGATAGGGAATCGGTCATTGATTAAGCGATCGTTTTTGGTGAAACGACTTTAAAATTTAAAATTTAAAAAAAACTGATTTAACTTCCTGTTTTTAGCGCCCAACCTTCAATCGGAAAGCAACAAAAGTGATGAAAAGTCGACAAAACAAGCTTCGATCAACTCAGAAAATGTATAATTTATGTATAATATTTCATTTTATAATATTTCATAATATTTATAATATTTATAATATTTCATAATATTTCATGTATAATATTGTATATTATGTATAATATTTCATAATATTTCATTTATGTATAATATTTCATTTTATAATATTTCATAATATTTCATGTATAATATTTCATAATATTTCAATGTTATTTTTCTGTAAGGGGGGTGGGGGGGGGGGGGGGGCTGGCTCTTCTCCAACAGATAATTATGGTGCAAAAAATAATTAGTATAAATACCAACGTGTTCCGACCATCAAATCACAAGTTACATTTTCCTTTCTTCTTATTTTTTACTTCCAAACTCCCAATTTTTCAGTATGTTCAAGCTCACTCTTGCTCTTTTGGCTTTGGTCGTGGCCGCTGAGTCAAGAACCATCACCATTTACAACAAGTGCCCATTCACCATCTGGCCAGGAATCTTGGGTCCAGGAAACCCGGCTGGTGGTGGCTTCAAACTCGATGGTGGACAATCGAGAAACATTGATGTTGATGATGCTTGGACTGCTGGAAGAGTTTGGGCTCGTACTGGATGTGACGGAAACTTCAATTGTGAGACTGGATTCTGTAAAGTGAGTTGTTTGAAGATTCACTAACTGAAACCATAGAAATCATTCTTATTTCCAGAACAGCGAACAATGTAACGGAGCCGGAGGTGTTCCACCAGCATCATTGGCTGAATTCACCTTGAAAGCCTGGGGAGGTCAAGACTTCTACGACGTCTCATTGGTCGATGGATACAATCTCCCAGTTCTGATTGACCCACACGGTGGAAGCGGATGCAAACGCGCTGGTGGATGTGTCAGAGATATCAACTCCGAATGCCCAGCCGCTCTTGCCGTTAAAGGAAGAAATGGAAGTACCGTCGCTTGCAAATCCGGATGCTTGGCATACAACACCGATCAAGAATGTTGCCGTGGAGCTTATGGAACTCCAGACAAGTGCCATCGTAGTGCTACCGCTCAAATGTTCAAGGATGCGTGCCCAACTGCTTATTCTTATGCTTACGATGATAGTTCATCCACTTTCACGTGTCAAGCCACTGCTTCTTACACTGTTCAATTCTGTTAAACAGTTGCAATAAACCTATGTACACATATTTTTATGAACTAATAAAACATTGACAAGCACTATTTATCTTTTTAAAAATATTTTTTTCACTTCATTTGCTCCTACAAGAGAAACTAACATCAAATACTATTTTTCCAAATGTTTTGGTTCTCAAAGAAAAAAAAAAATTTGAGCTTTATCTCATTAGTACAATGCAATTTACACAAAAAATGTCGATAAATGCCTCATATCAGCGAAAAAACACTACAATTTAGTGACACACTGTCTTTAAACTTTCTGACATTTTGACATTTTTGAAAGAAACAAAACTAGAATATCGAAAAGAGCAAACACCTTTTGTTCAAAATAAAGAGTTTATTATCATCAAGATCTCAAACTCTCATTTCAAATCCTCCTTCGATTTATCCGACTTCTCAACTTTCATCACCGAATCCTTACTATCCAACTTGAAACTATTCAAGCTCATTCGACTCTGCGTCTGCGACGGATGCTGAACATTCAGCCTTCGGGTACTTTCACTCGACTTCTTAGAATTTTGTCCATTCTTCAAAAAATCCTCCAATTCATCACTTGTCATTTGCTCAATCTTTTCTTGGAATGCTGCAAAAATCAAAAATATTTGTATAATTTGTAAAGTATGCTCAAACGTCTCAAGTAGTCCACTTCTTTACAAATCATGTCAAATGTCGAGTTGAGGTATTGTTCCGTAGTTTTCGGTGTATTGATACACAATCGGATCACGAATTTGTCGCCCAATGTGCATGAAGCCTAAAGTATTAATATTCTAGGGTAATCTTCAAAATAACCTGATCTTACCAAGCTCAAAATTCCAGTTGTATTCAACCGATATAACAAAAACTTGTTAAAATTATTCGACTCTTTAACTCTAAAACAAATCACTCCGAGTTGCACCTTATTACAAATTTCAAATAACTTCTTGGTTTGCAATTTCTTGCTCATATATTCAGCCAATCTCAAATGCTCTCGAATTTGTTTCTGAAGATTCTCCATCCCCACCGATCTGATCATAAACCACATTTTCAGCGCTCCAAATCTCCGGCTCGTCGGCAAATCCTTGTACAAATGATTCGTATCAGCTTCCAACGACACTGCTTTTAATTTCGCGCGGTCTCGAACCCATAGACAACTCACATCACAAACCGCCAACGCCAACTTGCTCGGCGTAGTTGTAAACGATTCCGCCCACTCAATTCCATTCATAAATACCCGATTTTCCGGACAAATTAGTGCGTTTCCAGCGTATGCTGCATCCACATGTAGCCAGATGCCATAATCTCGACAAATTTGTCCGAGCTCGTGTAGATTATCAAATGAGCATGGCCCGGTTGTCCCAAATGTTGCTCCAACGAAAAATGGTATCAAACCCTTTTCGCGATCAATCTGAAGATACTTATTTGCTTGAATTTTCTATAGAATAACAGAAACAGACCATAATTGTACTGTAGAGCATGGAACCTCTCAAGCTATAATTCTCATCAGTTGGCAGTACACGAATCTTTACCATTGCCACGTTCGTAGCCTTCATGATCGATGAATGTGCCTGAAATCCGATATACCAAGCTACAAAATATTGATCACAATCAGGCTTGTGTTGAACCAGAATCGGAATATTCCTAAATTCCGATCCCGAGACGATTTTCGGAACTTTTTAGCTATCGGAAATTTTTCCAATTTTTTTCCGAACCTTTTTCCGTCGGAACGTCTTCCTAGATTCATCGAAAAAATCGAAAAACCCCTTTTTTCGATATTTAAATCGAGAAAAACTGGTAAAATTCGATTTTTTCAATTTTAAATTTCAAACGCTAAGGATTCTCTAATGAAACTTGCTCTGCCAAAGTTTAAAACATGTTTATGCCCCACACATTTATGATTTTAATCTTCATAATTTGAACAAAACCTGAAAAAAGGTAGAGAAAATGGTCAAAACCATCATTCCAGTTCAAAAATTTTATGGCCTAACTTTAATGGCCTAGCGCCCGGAGCCTCGGCCACCGCAAGTGAAGCAAGCGCGCTCCATTGAACACGGTCCAAATCTCGGTAGAAGCGGTAGTAAAAAAAAACCCCCGTGCTCAATTTGTGAAAATGTATTCCTACTGTATTTTTAAAGGGTATCTTCGAAAACATCGTATGGTCCCGCGCGGAAAACAGTACCAAATTATTTTGTTTGTTTTTTAACCTAAATTTTTTTGTTTTTTGGTTGGTTTCAACCATTTTTTCAGGTTTTCTTAGAGTTTTTTATAATTTTCATTGAATTTCCTAATTTTTGTAAAAAACATTTGGTTCCGACGGTTCCGAGAGGTCGTTTCAGCACAAACCTGATCACAACAAACAAACATACCTCTATGGACGTATAAGCAACTAATCTTGGTAAAATGCTTGTCGCATTTTCAGCCGGATACAAATCTCGCATTCTCCGAATCATATCAGCACGTGCGGCCATCATAACAAGCAAGTTTGATTCGCTGGCAGAGTGCTGAAATTAGATTTCCAATTAAAAAAAAAACACATGCTGTCGTTTTCCATTGGAATTTCTGTACAGTACCTGCATACATCCGCCACCTTTACTCCCTTCTGGCGACAACATCAACTCTCTTGGCAGCGCCATCATTTCACCCAACCAATCCATAATCAGCACCTCGAGCTCGGCCAAAGCTGGATTTGAGTTCCACGCAAATCCCGACTCGCCCAAATGTCCACCCAGAAGTTCAGCCAAAAGACAATGATACGCATTTCCGGACGGGTAGAAAGAGTGAAAATTCGGATGAGCTGATTGCGATAAGCCGGGAACGATGAGCTTTTGATAGTCCTCAAGGATCTCGTCGATATCGTCCGGTTTGATGGGCGGTCGAGATGAAATCAATGCTTTTAGATATCCTGGTTTAACGACTGGTGTGCATCTTGTCTGTTCCATATTTTCGTCTTGTTTCACTAGATAATCGAGCACTTTCTTTCCAGCAATTGCAAATTCGTCTCTGTTCATACCTGAAATCATATTTTGGTTAAATCAATTTTTTTTTAATTAAAGACATCATCCCACTTTATTTCTATATTATCGTTGTTCAATCGTGGATCAGAAATCAAGTGTCACCCTGTCTTTAACGAAAAACACTTACCATGAAAATCCATCTCTTTGACCGGATCTGTCGGCTTCACTTCATCCGCTACAATCTTATCAACTTTCGATGGAGTTTCAATAGATTCCACTTCACCACCAATCGGTGCGAAATTCTTAACATGATGAATCTCTGGCATCAAATTCAGACTCTTGGTATCTTTCAGCGATTTCGGTGTTAATACAGGAACCAGCGTGTTTTTAACTTTTTTGACAGTTTTCTGATTGTAATTCTGTCGAAATCTTTCATGATATGGCGGTGTTTTGATAATTGGGTTTAGGTCTAGAACAAGAAATTCCCGGGGCTGTGAAAATCTGTAAAAATGCCTTACAATCAGTCTCCGGTTGATGTATTGGCACTCTTCTTGAAGCACTTTCAGAAAAGTGGTCAATTTCCAATAAAAACGCACCAGCTAGAAATAATAACTTGCTTTCTAATGGAATATTTGGAGCAACTGAAAAAATTATTCAAATGTTAAAATTTTAAAATGTTAAGTTCATGACTTACACCAACATCCAACACCTTTATAATTATCAATCGGATTTCCGGTAGAAATGATTTTTTGGCGAATTTCCCCAAGAAAGCTGTCATTCTTACCAACAGCCTGTAACATACAAAAATAAGCCAAACATATTCATTCGCAGCTCACAAAAAAAGCATCATGATGCTCTTTGGAGCTTTTAATCGTCATGATGATCGTGCCATCTGGATCCCTCATCACAATTTCGGTTCCGTGGACAGCGTCATCGATGACAAATGATTTGGCAAGCAAATTTCCAACATCGTCGAGGATTTCCATCTCATCTTTTGCATTTGAACAACACCCGAGATACGACACGAGGCCGCCTTTTTTCGAATTTCGAGGCTTGTCTCGGAGGAATTTCGCGACCGCCTGAAATTAGGTTAAAGGAGGGCTTTACGGAGATAATAAATGTAGATGAAAATAGACTTCATTCTCATTCCAAATCTGTTTTTAAAATTTTCTAAAACCGCCTAGAAGCTGAGAAAACACGCCTCAAAACAATGGCGTAGAAAAGGCGGCCACGGACTAGTTTTCGCGGGTGGCCCTTTTTTCTAGGCCATTGTTTTGAGGCGCGTTTTCTCGGCTTCTAGGTGGTTTTAGAAAATTTTAAAAACAGATTTGGAATGAGTACGAAGTCTATTTTCATCCCGGACGCATTTATTATCTCTGTAAAGCCCTCCTTTAAAGTAGGACTGTACGCAGGTTATAAATCTTGTTTAATCGATCTGAAATTCAATATTATCTACCTAAACAGTAGTGGAGAAATTTGCAAAAAAGTAGAAAAGGGCACCCGGAATCGAACTTTGGTCTCAAAAACGTAAAAGTTTAGATCCAATTGAAATCAGCTTTTAAAAAATGCAGACAAAATCAGAAATATGATTTTTTGCGAAAATATTAAGAAACCCCTAAAAATATAGTTTCTAAAAATTCGAGCCATTTTCTGATGCTACATTGTATCCCTAATGCTGAAAGTTTGTTTTTGAAACCCTTGGTCCCTTTGAGTTGATTTTTACACTTTACAACTGTGTTAAGACTATGATTTATCGATTCTAAGTGTTCAAATTGAAAAATGAGCTGCTAAAACAATCTATCACTTCCTATTTTTTTTCCAACTTATTTATGACACCCTCAGTGATGATAAGAAATTTTCACAAAACCTTCAATTTTCAAAAACCCTTAATTTTCAAAAACCTTACCTTTTGATCCTTATTCATTAATTTCAAGCAAAACGGGCCATCCTTTGCAATACTAATTGCTGTAGTGCTGCTCACATAAAATATCTGAAACCATTTTTTTCTAGAGTGTTTTTTTCTGAACCACCCATCTTACCACCCTACTATTCAGGTCATAGACTTTATAATCACACCGAACCGCATTTTTCGATCCAAGCATTCCCATGATTTCTTGATTTTTCAAGTTCTGAAAAAAGTGTGATCATCTCATAAAATTTCTTCGTGGGTTTACCGGAAATAGCGAAAAAGCGGCAGCTCTTTGAAGTCGTCCCAAATTCTTGATCCTCTCCGATTTGATGCGAAACTCGTCTGGTTCTACGGTCATCGAGCACACATTTGACATATTTTAATGATAGATTCTTTCTTTTTTTTTGGTTCCCGGTTATTCTTTGTTTATAATTTTGTACTAGATTTATTGTGATCGAAATTATAAAATGAAATGGGAGGGGGGAATTCGATGAGATAATTAAGAGTCAAAAATACGTGTTTATTGGGCGTCAAAAATTTACCGTTGAGGTATTTCTTCAAAACTTTTCAACATTTGTTGTTCCGGGGAGCTCCCTTACATTGTCCGTCCAATCACTCAATTTCTTTACGTGATATCCCAGTGAAAAGATGATCTGTCACCTTTGTGGAAAACGTTGCAGACTTTTTTTTTTTAGATTTTGTTTCTTCCGCTTGTTGAGATGTTGCACAAATGTTCTTTGTTTGCTGTTGTAAATTGGTTTGGAAGTGATTTTTTTCAGGAAAATTTATTTTCTGGAAATCAGTTCGGTGTCAATTATAGCTTGAATTGTTCATATCGCTGGCTTGACAAAAAATGTTAACAATCCGTTTATGAAAAAAAACTGAATTTCGAGATCAAACTAAATTTTCGGAGCACTCGCTTCAAATCTGAAAATCTTTATTTAGTGCCAAAGACTGAAAACTACCTACCGTTTTTAAATGCATTATTTTCTCATGATATTTGCTCCTGTTAGATTCATTTTCGGGAGCTCCCGATGGTTTTCGGACCAAATAAAAATTCAATTAATAGCAGTAAAGTCCATGTATTCCTTTGACTCTTCAACTTAAATTGAAGAAAAGATTCGCGTGCCGCCACTTCTGCTCGTGATCGGCACCGGTGTCGCGGTGGCTTGTAATCGGAACGCATGCCTCCCAATTCGGCACGCATGCCGATTACAAGTGGAAAAGGCTCCGAAACGGCATCGGCGCCGCTAAATCGGCTTGTAAACGGCTCGCGTGCCAAAACAGCGGCTCGTAAACGACACCTCGAGCCGTAATTACCCTGAGCACGGAAGTGGAAAAAACGTTTCATTCTGGAATTATTAGCAAAATCAATTAAATGCTTACTTGGTAAAATTAGATGGAATACATATTTTTTCTTGAAATCTGAAATAATCGGATTTATCAAAAAATTAAGCATTAAAAGTAAATCTTCCTATTTGAAAAAACGCACATTTACACCCAAAAATGAATGGTTTGTATTAAAGACAGTGTACGACTTAGTATTAAAGACAGTGTACGACTTAACTTTGAGCGTTGCATACCCACCATTTGATTACCCGCGAAACAAATGTTTTAGGATTATTATGCAACAAATATTCATATCTCTTTTTCGTTTTTATTGGCATCTTGTCTTTAAAGACAGGGTGCCAGTTATTTTTGCGCTATGTGGATTTAATTGTGAAACATTTGTCTTTCTATTGTCAACTCAAATATTCTTGATCATGCAAGTTGGTCTTGACCTACCCAGAAAATCTAAGTCTCTCACAAAGTCATGCTATTTTTACCTGCGAGCGGTTGCGCTGCGGTCTTTCATTAGAAAATGGATGATCTAAAATTTTTAAGTTGACAATATCAACATTCTGGTATATTCCATGCGAAATTCCGACGAAAACACAATTTTGTAGCAGCGACCGGAAGGGGAAACAATTATTTTAAAATTCTCGCCGTACACTCACGTTCACTTTTTGGCGGGAAGCACAAAATTAGAACCCCCCCCCCCCCTTAAAACCCGAATTTAAGCACCATTAATCTCAATATCCGTCGCCTCGATCCCCATTTCACACATAAATCGTCTAGGTAATATCTTTCACCAAAAGTCCATGTCCCTTCTCTCCTCTTGCTCAACTTCTTCTCAACTGTTTCTTGTTGTTGTGTTCACTTGTTCCCTTGCCCAACCCTCCTCTCTCCCGACTCCGCCCCTTTCTGTTTGTTTCCTCTAAATACCATTGCTTGCTCCCCCCCAAAAAATTCGATGTTGTGTTATCGCTCTGCAACTACTACTTCTTCTCCAGCTTCCTTCATTCCGATGCCATCCCGAAAGGGCGCCATGCGTATCTCTGCGTCCTCTAATAGCTCTCCTGCTCCCGCACCAATTGGGATCCTGCTCCTTTCGCCTCCTCAAATCTCTGCCTCTGATTTCGGTTTTTTGTTGCTCGTTTGTGTTTCTTCATATCTTCTTGGGTTTTTCCCTTCATCATATCGCCCCCGAATCATCTCTCGCTCACTTTTTGTTTGTTGGACGTTTCGAGCTTACTATTGCTTTTTTTTAATATTCATCAGTATATCAACTGGTTTTTTTTCGATTTCATTTATCTTATCACTATTTCACCCCTTTTTGTAATTTTTCGAGAGAATATTTCATTTTCTTCTTGAGATTTTTGATATTTATCTTGTATAGGGCTCCTTTTTTGGAGTATTGTGACGATTCTCGATATATCCATAGGTTTACAAGAATACCCTAAAATTTTCATATTGAGTTAAACTTTTTTTTTGAAAGGCTTCATAATTTCAATTTTATGAACATTTACGGAGAAGATAATACAAAATTGATGGATTTCAACTAAAAAGAAATCAGTCAGTTTCAAACTTTTTGAATTTCTGAAAATGTTCCAACCAGCTCTAAATTTTTTTAAAAATTAGGTTAATTTTTAATCCTTCAGTGCAAAAATCACGATTTAGTAAAAATGCACTTTTGTATTAAAAATTTTCAGTCCTAGCTGAAATCAAGCCTTTTAGATCCTTAGCAAACAATTCATCTACATCCAAATTACCTTAGAATCTCAATCGACCCATCAAGGTCAAATAATGATCTCGGTATATTGAACTGAAAAAAAAGTCAAAACATTTATTTTATCTTGAAAATTAAAAATCTTACGGGAGCTCTGGTCAATCGATTTTTGATTAGATAAAGCTCATAGGAAATACACTGATGGGTGTGATATTAAAAATTGCAGCTTCTAATATTTTGAGCAAGATATTTTGAGCATGCCAAAGTCTGCACAATTTCTGAACTTGAACTTGACTTTGACGAGATATAACTTGCTTTAAACTCTATATTAATTTATCTTTGTAGAACTAATAGTTTAAGCATTTTCAGTCGATATGAGCAAATCAGATTTCATAAACTTTTTTTCTGAAAATATAATTTTTAACCATTCCGATAGGAGTGTTTCATATTACGATCCCGCGACCTTATCTTGTAAGCTGTAACGTTTTTTTTTTGGTTTTTTTTTTGGCAAAAAGGTTTGAAAATATATTTTCAACCTAATAAATGTCTAATTTTTAATATAAATACACTTTTGAAAAATTGTTTTTGTTAAGTTAAAAATTTTGTATCATCCATTTTCTGCTGAAAGACCGCGACGCAACCGCTCGCTGGTAAAAATATAATGATTATGTGAGAGACTTAGATTTCAGGGTAGGTCAAAACCAAATTGCATGATCAAGAATTTTTGAGGTGAGGTTCTCAACTTCGTCTTTTCTGATTTCGTTCTCAATTTCGTTAAAGTAGGACTATACGCTGGTTACAAATGTTGCTGAATCTGAAATTCAATTTTATATACCTTGTGAAAAAATTAGCAAAGAAGTGTGCACCCGGAATCGAACTTGGCAGACACTTTGGTGAACACTTTTTCGTTTTTGAGACCAAAGTTCGATTCCGGGTGCCGTTTTCTACTTTTTTGCAATTTTTTTCACTAGGTATATAAAATTGAATTTCAGATCTATTTAGCAACATTTACAACCTGCGTACAATCCTACTTCACAGGGGACCCTAGTGGAAGAAGTATTTGGTTTAAAAATTATGAAAATTAAGTTCCCAACGATGGTACGCAAAACGAGCGGCCAAGAATTTTCATCTTGACAATAGACGTATTTAGAAACATTTATAAACCTGCGTATACGAAAAACAATCAGATCGGACGCATTTTCTGAAATTTCAGGCTTTCGCAAATCTAAAATCAGGATCCTTCAGAGCATTCACAACGTATTCGGATATTTTTTGAATTAGGCTCTACCCCAGTAAGATATCGATTGAATACCCTCGTTGAATGATTGCAATTATGAATTGAATGACCTGATCATGTATAACTTGAACAAGACCAATAATAAATGGAGTCGCGAATTATAAGCCGAATTCCATTGGTCCCGATTCAAGATGATCCAAGCTAGGACAAGCCTGATCCAAGCACTGACCCATGCAAGCTCAATTCAAAATAAATTCACATCAGGCCTTGAAAAAAATCATATTTATTGCAAGAAATAAGTCTTGAAGATATTTTTTTAACCAACATCAAACTATAATTTTTTCTTCTTCATTTTTCAATTTTCTTCAAAGTTTTATACTCAAATTTCGAAAAACTTTTCCATCAAAAATCCGACACAAACAAAATCGTAAATTTCATCGTCATCCCCGCCTCTCTTCGATGCGTTCGTCCTCCGCATCATCTGGCGGCAAAAGCCGAGGAAAGAAAAAAAACGAGAATCTCGCAAAAACGAAGACGAAAAGTTGTAATAATAACAACTTTTTCCCAACTCGTCCACCAAAACTATTAGTATTTTTGTGCTCCGGATTTGGAATTTCGAGATTTTTTTTTAAATTTTAGTTGTAGGCGGTTGAGAAGTTACAGCATTTGTTTGTTTCTCATATCATATCTCGTTAGACAGAGAGAGAGAAGCGAATGTTTCATCACTACCTTGTCCCCATGTTTTTTTTCTGAAAAATCCCCTATTTTTTTACCCATTTTTCCAACTGACACTTACTTCCCACTTCAACCTCTGACATATATATATTTTTGGGGGATTTCTTGTTTCGTGTCCGTGTATTTTTTCGAGACAGACCTCGAAATTGTCAGTTTATTGACCAGTGTGTCAGCGATCTTCGTTTTTTTTGTTCTTCCCCCCAAGCCTTCCTTTCGCCCACTCAAATTGTCAACACGTGTGTATTTTTCGCATTTTTTTCTCTGAAACTTGACCGGTTTTTTAATGCTCAAACAGAGTACTGATTATTTCTAGCATTTTTTAAAAACAAAACCTTGATTACTAATTTTTTCTGTTTTGATAGGTGGAAAAAAAGGAAAAAAATCACAAGAAATGACTTTCCAAACCTAATCTTTCGTTTTTTTCTGAAAACAATGATCACTGTCAAGCTGAATTTTCTTGGCCGCTCCACTGATATAGCATCGAAGGCGACATGACCTCGACGAATGCGTTGCGGTCGCGTCGCGCTGCCTGACGCAGCCGGAAATAAGCGGCTAAGATAAGTGATAATAGGCAATACTCAAAAACCTTGGTGTTTTATAAAACCGTGAAGTGTCGGGGGCACTAGTTAATGCATAAAAATTTTGCGCCCGACAACTCACAGGTATTATCAATTTTTTAACGACTCAAGCTGTTGAATGTCAACGATTTCCGATTTTGCTTTTATGGTTTTCATAAACAGACTATCTTAAATTACGTGATTCGACACCCTTGGCTAGACATACCCCTCACCTTTAGTGGCCTTAAGCCGAGTGCTATGAATGCATCCACCTAGAAACTTTCCAGATAATACTATTTTTTGAATTTCTATTGCATCCATTCCAAGTTTCAGATTTTTGAAATGACGGATACTGTGTTTCTTTAAAGCCATTTTTTCGAATATATTTCTTTACGTTTCTGTCATAACTTTCCTTACCGTTTTTCAAATTCGTTACCTTATTTCAAAACCTTGAAATGTCGGATGTACCATTTATATCTTCAAAATTGCGTTCTACATTTAACAGGCTTACTCTAACGAAAATTCAATCAGAATTCCCCAAATTTCGCACAATAATTAAAAATGAAACCAGTATGAAAAAATGCTAATTTTTAGCCTTCACAGCTCCAAAGATCACTCTAAAACGATGAATATTCATAACTCACCCAAATTCAGCAAGAATTCGTCTTTATTTGGTAGAAAGTTTAAAAGTAGTCTATATCTCAATTTCTCAAATTTTCAAATTCTCCTGGAACATTTGAACAGAGTTATGAACATTTAAAAGTACACAGTTTACTGAATCGAATGCTCAAGACTCACAACTTTCCTCAAACATCTCAGAAGAAAATATTTACAGGGTATTATTTTGGGTCAGCTTTCAATCAATGAGCAAAATTTGAGAAATTTTCTGCTTTTTGAGACAAAACTAATTTTCTAAAAAATTTTTTTGGAAATTCTCAAATCAAAAATTACTTTTTCAAAACTGTACAGTGTACACCCATCTGAAAACTTAATACCAAGCTGCGAACCTTAAAAACTGATTAAGAGTGTTTTGAAAGTCAAAGCTTAAAATTCAATGTTTTTATATTTATTGGATCCATTTTTTGAACTAGCTTGCAAATTTCGACCTTTTTGGTACTTAAAGGCAGCTGGTCAGTTAATACGATCCAAATTCAAGGCGGCTGCTATGAAGCGTGTATTTATCGGTGTGATTTCGCATAAATTTGTACTAAAGATAGAAAACTCTCATTTTTGAAATTGAAATCTGGTAGGGTTAAATTAACTGACCCACTGTCTTTAAAGTTAGGTACATGGTGCATCGACACTTCACGAATTCATCACAATTCTTCTGTTTTTTTTAATTTTCTAGAAATCCTTACTGTTTTTAATTACCACCATCATTTTTTTTCGAATTTTCTTGATATTTCGTTCTTAAATTTCATATTATATATCTCATTTTTCCCGTTTTTCATTTTTTTCCCCGATAACCCATTCTTTTTCAGACCCAAAAACACCGAAAACCAAAGAAATCTTCGTCCAGCTGTTTTTGCAAGTTCTTTGGGAGAGGGCACTTGTAAAAACCTGTTCGAATAATTTCTCGAAAAAAGGTGTTTTTCACAATAAAAACAAAGAATCACGAAAACCACCTCCAAGAGAACTACCAAACTAAATATTCGATTTCTGGCGCCAGCCACCAACAACTTCAACCATGGTTGGCGCGCCGCGCTTCACGCAAAAACCATCGATTCAGCAGACACCTACGGTATGTTGTTGTTTTTTTTTTAATTTGGGGTTTTAAAAAATCAATACTTCTTTTTGAAATCCATGATCTTTATCATTGCACATGTATTGTGAAAAGAGGGGGGACCTAGTGTATTTGTGGGGGCGAGTGAAGAATCTCTCTCTCTCTCTCTCACTTGAAGAAGAAAAAGAAGCAATGAAAAGCCAACTGGCCAATAGAAAAAAGAATGAAACCCCCGTTGCGTTTTGTACCAATGGCATTATGATCGGGATCGAGATGGCAACGAAGCATGCTTCTGCAGCTTCTTGTGTATTACATTGCCACCTCAGTTGTGTATGTATACATATCTAGAGAGAGGATGAGAGAAAAGCTTCTAAAAAAGTTGAGAAGAAGAAGAAGGTATAGAAGAAGAAAAACACTGAGGTTTTGAAAGTGTTGAAAAGAGATAGATTTGAAGGGGGGAGACGGGAGGAACGGTTGTTCAAGTGACTTGTAGTTTTGAGCTTGTTTCGGTGGATAAAATGTTTTTCAAAAGTGCAGAGGGGGATTGAAAATGAATTTTAATCAACTGAAATTTATAATTCACGATTTTTAAAACTTATATTTAAGTGATATGTATTAGTTCTAAAAACATCGGTTTTATTGACAAATAGAAATTTCTATGACATTTTCGGCTGCTCCAGTGATAACCTCAAAGGCGTCGCGAGCGCAGAGCGAGACCGAAATTTGAGTTTTAATGCGTTGCGGTCGCGTCGCATTCAACTTATAGCTGGTGCCACCAAATATGAGAAAATGAAATCTGGTAGGATGAAATTAACTGGTACACTGTCTTTAACAAAAAGTTAATAAAGAACCTTAAAAAAAGTGATTCTAGATATAAATATCCACTACTTGAAAATGTATTATTTGGATTTGCCAGGAATCTAAAGAAGGTTCTTCAAACAGAGAAAGTGATTATAACTTTAATGTCCGATGATTTAAATGATGACTTTACGCAGGTTTCTAAATTTATCTGAAATTCAATTTTATATACCACAACGAAAATATTTCCAAAAAACGTAGAAACGGGCACCCGGAATTGAACTTTGGTCTCAAAAGCGTTAAAGTTTCCAGCAAAGTGGCAGCCAAGTTCGATTCCGGATGCCCTTACATTTTTGCAAGTTTTTTTCACTAGGTATATAAAATTGAATTTCAGGTCGATTTAGCAACATTTATACATGCTTATAGCCATCCTTTAAAGTTCATCATTTGAAAAATATTACAATTACGTATCAATTTTTTTAAATTGTTGGAATTTTGGGATATTTTTTGCCATGTTTCGAGCAGGTAACAAATCGTTCCTTTTTCACTATGTAAACATTAATTATTTCCAAAAAAAATGGCAATAGTTGAACCTTGCGCAAATAAAGCTCTTATCTTCCTTCCGTTGTCCCACAAGTCTCTCTGAACATTATCGAACAAATTGTATTATTGTTTTTTTTAAAGTCAAAACACTCAAGTTATTATAAAAGATGGTGAAAGACATTCGATATCCCTTTCCTTTCCACCGCAATCACCGCAAAACTTGACAATCCTAGGTGATAAGTCACGTAAACACACACACATGTGCTCATTGAAAAATGCTGAAAAAAAGAAAATAAATGGGTATTTTTTTTTGCAGGGTGATCTGTTGATGGAATGTCATCTGGAAGCGGATCCTGAGCCAACAATCGCTTGGCAGCATTCAGGAGTTGTATTGGCACCGAGTGGAAGGGTACTACAAACGTTGAATTCGCTTGGCTCTAGCGCCTATAAGGCCACATTGGTTATAAAGGAGCCGAGTGCTGGAGATGGTGGCGCTTATAAGTGTACCGCCAAGAATCAGCTGGGAGAATCGAATGCGAATATCAATTTGAATTTCGCTGGTGAATTATTTTATCAGTTTTTTTTGGGAAGAGATTAAGGATTCTGATAATTAAGTTCATTAAAAAGGCGGAGCTCTGTAAACTGAAAGCTCAAATATTTTTCGAAAACAAAAAACACAATTTGAAATCGGAAGAACATGAAGATTTAACAAAAATTTAACTTAATTGTTAGTTTTAAAAAAAATTTAAATAGACATTTTTCAAAAATATTGACTTAAGCTGAGATAATTTAAAATTAACAAAATTACAAATTTCCTTAAAGGATGGTTTTACTGTGATAATAAATGTACTAAAAATGAAAATAGACTTAATTCTCATTCCAAATCTGTTTTTAAAATGTTCTAAAACCACCTAGAAGTCGAGAAAACGCGCCTCAAAACAATGACCTAGAAAAAGTTGGCCGAACTTTTTCCTATGAGCTTTTTTCGTGTTTCGTTAATAATTACTAAATACTTATATTAGTCCTTTGTTATGTTTCTTCATTTTAATTTATATTTTTTGGATTTTTCATGCTCGCGGACTAGTTTTCGCCGGTGGACACTTTTTCTAGGCCATTGTTTTGAAGCTCATTTTCTCGGCTTCTAGGTGGTTTTAGAAAATTTTAAAAACAGATTTGGAATGAGAATGAAGTCTATTTTCATCCCAGTCGCATTCATTAGCTCCCTAAATCTTTAACACCGCAAAAATCAAGATTTTTATGACATTTTCTGAAAAGTCTGTATTTTGTAACAAAAATCAACTATTTAGAAACATAATTTACTGAAACACAACTTTTCCGAACATCTTAAAATTACTGGAACTTTCTTTCTTTTTTTTTCGAAAGCCTCGGGATTTTTTGGGTCATATTTTCGGCAACCCGAATTAATTGAAATCATTGGAATGAAGCGAAGTTTGAGTTTTAGTGAATTTTTTTTAAAGGAGGGATATAAGCAGGTTTTTACTGCTAATCGATCTGAAATTCAATTTTATATACCTAAACAATTATGAAAAAATGTGCAAAAAAGCAGAAATGTGAAAATAAGGGCTGCCACTTTGATGGAAACTTTTAAGTTGTTGAGACAAAAGTTCGATTCCGGGTGCATTTTTCTACTTTTTTGCAAATTTTTTATTATAAAATTGAATTTCTGATCAATTAGGAAATATTTATAACCAGCATGTAGTCAATTAAAGAATAATCGGCCGAGTTAGAAAGCATATTTTTACTGTTATTTTCCAGGCGCTGGAGGTGATGAAGCAAAAGCTCGAGGACCGACATTCGTTGGAAAACCGCGTATCATCCCAAAAGACGGTGGTGCTTTAATTGTAATGGAATGCAAAGTGAAAAGTGCTTCAACTCCAGTTGCAAAATGGATGAAAGATGGTGTGCCACTTTCAATGGGTGGACTTTATCACGCCATCTTTTCCGATCTTGGCGATCAAACCTTCTTGTGCCAACTTGAGATAAGAGTACGTTATCATTTTCATATACATTGAAACTTTTAAAAATGTGAATTTGCAGGGTCCATCTTCATCGGACGCTGGTCAATACCGTTGTAACATTCGAAACGATCAAGGAGAAACGAACGCGAACTTGGCTCTGAACTTCGAGGAGCCAGATCCGGCCGAACAACAACAGCAACAACAGCGACAAGAACGAAAACGATCGACCGCCTCGCCGAGACCTTCTTCTAGAGGACCGGGAGAACGACCAGCATCACCGAAGAAATCCATGAAATCGAGAGAAGGAACACCGAAACGAAGCTTGAAACCGAGAGAAGGATCGCCTTCGAAGAAATTGAGGTTGGTTTTCGGTTTTGACGAGTGTTTTGACTTCTGAAATCATTATTTAAAACAAAAACGGGTTTTCAAATTATTTTTTTTCTGATTTCGAAAATGTATTTCATTTTCAATAGCTGAATTCTAAAGTGATAAAACTGAAGTTCAGAACTCCCAAATCAAAGAGATTCAGAAAATTTTGAAATTCCGGTGCCTCAATATTTTGAAAATTAAAAACTCAATAGTTTTCTTGAATTTCATCAGTAAGACCCTTCTGTTCAAAACTTTTATTTTTCTAAAAAACTTGAAAATTAGTTTCAAAACGTCTGAAATCCAAAATCCACCGAAGTTCGTAACTTCATGTTTTTCTTATTCTTATAATTGTAAGTTGCCAATGTAATTAAATTTTTACTAATTGGTTTTACACGAAAAAGTAAACGTTTCAAAAGTTTTAATTCAAATTCAAGTTTCAGAAACTGATTGAATGAATGCCGGGAGGTCCCGGACTAGAATTCGAGCATTCTAGTTTGAAATTATTATAGAAAAGCATGATTTTTGGAACTTATTAAAATGTTAATTTTCTGACGTTTTAATGATAAGGTAACCTTAAAAATTGCCAGATAATCGGACCTGTCGTTTTGGCGGCTATGTCCACTTTGGAGCTCAGCAGAGTTAATTGCGGACTGATTCAAAAATTCTCCGAATTATCTGATCCTCTTGTACCTAATTAGCACAAATTCAGGTCCCGAACATCAACCCCAGTCAACGAGGACGTGTCCCAGTCCGAATCCCGTCGTTCAAGTCGTACCGACAAAATGGAAGTAGACGCCGCTGCCGCCGCAGCATCGGCAGCCTCCTCCACCACCTCGAAACGAAAACCCGATGGTCTTCCACCGCCGGGTGGAGACGAGAAAAAGCTGCGAGCCGGAAGTCCATCTGCTCGTAAATCGCCGTCCCGAAAAAGCGTCTCGCCAACACCATCGCGTAAATCGAGCACAACAACCTCAGCCGCCGCTGCCGCTGGAGGAGCTTCCGCTTCGGCGGCCGAGCAAGCGGCTCGCGAGAAATACACCCGGCCACCAATTGTTCTTGAAGCTAGTCGGTCCCAGGTGAGAGATTTTTGATCGGGGCGCTTTTTTTGAAAAGATGAACATTTAGACCCCATTTAAACCAGATGTTCGGTTTTTTTCGGAGGAAAAATGGGGTGAAGAAGGAGACCAAATTTTTATAAATCAAGAGAGGTATTTTAGGGACCGGAAGATTTTTTTCATTAAGAAAATTTAAATGTCATTTTTTGGCCAAATTTTTAAAGCTGAGTTCTCAGACAATTTTCAGACTTTTGGGCCCATTTTAAGACCCTTTATGCTTCTAGATAATTCCGTCAAAAAAAAAGATCCTAGGAGTTGAATTTCAGGAATTTTTCGAAAATAAAAATTTGTCCTTAAATTTTTAAAATTCCAGACTGGTAAAATTGGCAGCACGGTGGCAATGGAAGTCCAATGGCAATGCCATTCAAGCACCGTCATCGAATGGTACAAGTGAGTGGATCCTTTCGTTTGAGAAAACTAGTGTGTCAACTTTTTTCAGAGACGGAAAAATTGTCAAAAACTCATCGGAATATTCGCAAAGTTTCAACGGATCAATTGCTCGATTGCAGATCCATAACTTGAAAGAGGAGCTGTCTGGTAAGACGCACTTTTGCGTACATCTTACAATACACATTCACGTTTAGGACTCTACAAATGTCACGCCAAGTGCGAATTTGGTGAAGCGAATAGCAGTGCAATGGTGAAAATTGACCAGTCTGGTTAGTTTCTGCTCTTTTTTCAAAAAGCCATATGTTTTTCCCTCTGACCAGACAACTAGAGTAGCTTTGCAAAAAACGCATAAATATACATGCATTTCTAGTCTACTGCTTTCAGCAGTGGCCGGATGGTCTAGAGGTATGATTCTCGCTTCGGGTGCGAGAGGTCCCGGGTTCGACTCCCGGTTCGGCCCAACCTATTTTTATGTTTTATCCCATTTCGTTAATATGGATCCATATTAACTTTTTTTTGCAGATGTTGAAGAAGACTTGCAAAAACATCGAAAAGATCTGGAAGAAGAGTATAAGAAGGAGGAAGATGAGAAGAGTCAATCACTTGCACCAAAGAAAAGAACCGTTAGACGTAGTAAATCAAAGAGTAAGAGTCCGGCACCATCTGCCAAAAAGTCAACGTCGGCTTTGGAAAGTGAGAAAGCTGACACGACGACAACTTCAGAAGTAGAGACTAGTAGAAGACCATCGAGCGTGAAGCCAGATCCCGATGAGGTTTGTTTGATTTTTGCTTTCTTAAAGACAGGGGGTCAGGGGTTCTGGAACCTTGTCTTTAAAGGGATATGTAACCATATCCCCCGTCCCAAATTCCAAATAAACAAAAAAATTATGTTTTGACCTTTCAAGAAGCGCACCCCTTTTTTCTAATACCTCAAACTTCATGCCAATGACGTGGAAACACCCCTCCCATCCCAAAATTGAGTGGGCTTTTGGTTTTTGCCTCAGATCAGCTGAACATTCAAGTTACAAAAAACGAATCTGAACTTTGAACATCTTAAATACAGTACTTTTGCCGACGACACTACTTTTTCTTTTCAAATAACCTACCCGGTGGGGAAAAAACTGTGTTTCGCAACAACATGTCACAAATCTCCGAAAATCCAACGAACTCTCCCGGCGGCGATAAAGCGACAAAACGGTACTCGAAAATGACACACAAGTACCTTTTGAGCATAACGTGTAAAATTCTCTTGTTAACGCTTAATGTCTTTGTACTTCCTCTCCCCCCCCCCAAAATATACACATGTCGGCAAATTGAATGAATGGTATGGGATGTTTTAGGTCTAACATTTGTATGCCATCATCTTACATCCCATCGATGGTTTTTTTTTTCTTCACAACACGTTTTTTTACTTCTTTTTTTCTAATTGCCTTTTTTTAGTTTTTGAAGAATTCAGGTCTGAAAAAAAATTGGTTCCGGATGATCCCGCTTATTCTTTCAACTCTCTTGAATGCGGCATTTCTTGATCAAACTATATTTATTTATTTTCTAAATTTTTAAAAGTCTATTTTTTTATTTCTGGAATTTAAAGAAAAATATTCGAAACCGATCAAGCTATGATTTTTCGAACTTCTAAATAATAACAAAAAAAAAGAAGTGTTTGTGTAATAGAACTCATTCGAAATCTATAAAATTCCGCAAACAAAGCGGGAATTTATGTCTCTAAGTAAGAAAAAATGAATTATTTGATGCAAGAGTTTATTCCCCCAAAATAAAAATTCATTTTTTTAGCTAAATATTTCATTTTTGGAACTATATTTGGTTGTTTTAAAGTGGTAACGCTCTACAGAATTTCTGATTTTTATGGCGTTTGCAAAATTAATGAAATGTTACCTTAATTTTGAAATTTAATCTAGAATTTTATTTCCAAATCTTTTTCAGAGATTTTTTATAATTTAAAGGAGGATTTTACGGCATCTTTATTAGTCTGGGATGAAAATAGACTTCATTCTCATTCCAAATCTGTTTTTAAAATTTTCTAAAACCACCTAGCAGCCGAGAAAATGAGCTTCAAAACAATGGCCTAGAAAATGTCCATCTGGCCGAACTTTTTCCTATGATCTTTTTTGCGAGGTATATTGATGAATATTTATGGAAAATGTTTAAATTCGTTCATTATAGTTGTTGATTTTTGATTTTTCTTAATTCATCATGTAATAATGCCCGCGGACTAGTTTTCGGTACGTTTTCTAGGCCATACTTTTGAAGCTCATTTTCTCGGCTTCTAGGTGGTTTTAGAACATTTTAAAAACAGATTTGGAATGAGTATGAAGTTTATTTTCATTTAAGGCACATTTATTATCTCCGTAAAGCCAACCTTTAATCAGAAATTAAGAAATTAAAGCCATTGGTACAATTTTCTTGAAATAAGGTATCAGTTGGTCAAGTTTTGAACTTGTTTCACATATTTTTTTAAAAATTAAAAAGCAACCCAAAATTTAGATCTTTCTGAAATTGTAGTTATTAATTTTCTAATTTCTAATTTACTAGTTAATTTACTAGTTAATTATAGAACCGTTCAGTTTTTGGATTGAATAGACCGTCCTCAAAATTTCAGATTTATTTCGATCTAGTTCCAGTTTATTGTAGGTATCTTATGTAAAAAATTTCGTTAAACTTTTTTTCTAAAAAATTGAAAACTGAAGTCTATAACACACTAATAAACACTTTTCGTTCTGATCAAGCTTTAAAAAGGTCCTAAAATCTGATAAGAAGAACAATTCAAATAATATTTTTAACATTTTTCTTCGTCCTTTACCAATTCTCAAAAGCTTTAAACTTGGAGACCCAAATTATAGATATGACCGCATTCAAACCTTTAAAAAATTTTATTAAATGTCCTTTCTCATCCCGAATTCTTCAAAAAACAATTCCAAATTCTTTAAACAATTTTCCTTCTAGAGAACAAATAGAACTCAATTCGGAAAATATTGCTGATCACGACCCGAAATCTCAACCAAAGATTCGATTCATTAAACTCTATATTTTGCATACATCTTATCTCAAAAGACGTGCCAAATCTATAGTTCTGAAAACAAATGAACTACGCGTCTGGATCGTATCTTCAAAATATTCTGAATCGATCATCAAGTCAATCAAATGTGACAAATCATAATGAGAGCAGCAATGACCGAGAAAGACGGCGTCTCGAACCACAGCGGCCATATGAACAAGGTCGTCGGATGATAACTCTTCGATCGGTTTCGGATCGCATTGGAGCGGCGCCCAGTCAGAAGCCTCCAATGCCGACGGGCCATTCATTAACCAGTGCAAGTTCCACTTCAAAGTCATCAGTGAATAGTGATCTTAGTAAAATATCGCAGATTCACGCGTTTATTTTATCGAAAATGCCGGAAGGTGAAGCGAAACAAAAGTTTTTAAGAAGTCTATTGGATTATGATACTCCGATTTCAAGGAAGAATAGTAGGGATGATGGAGCTGTACACGTGTTAAAGACTACTAACAGTAAATCGTCGATTAATAGTAGTAGTAATGTAGGTTGTGGGCCAACGGGGGATGCCACGTCATTGGGATTTTTTCGAGTATGGGAAAATGTGTTTGTCAAGTTGGGGATTGTATGTATAGATGGGGAAGGTGATTTTTGAACCTCTTTGAAATTTAACATTTCAAAAATCAATTCATTTTTCTAGACTGAGATTATGAGAAAATATTATTGGAACACATGCGAAAATGTGATAAATGTTATGTAAATACTCGAATTATTATCTTTTTCTTCAAAGAAAAATCTTAAAATTTACAAACATTGATATTTATTTGCATAAGTTATCCGATCCGAAACAGTCTCAGGTGCATGTTTGGGATCTCTCCTGGTACTATGTACGGGGGATCCAAGGAGGGATACCATTTTGATCCAAGGAAAAATCCTGACATTTCTGAGAGGATCGCAGGCGAAGTCACAATAAAAAAATGTGGCTTCCGATTTGATAATATTTCATATATAAGTTGTATAAACGCCCAGGATCAATTCCAAAAATTTTTGACAGGCTCCGCCCACTTTTGCAAGTGCGGCACAGCGGCAAATTCGAAATACTCACTTTTGTCTTGGTGGATAGAAAATTAAAATTATTGCTTGTTTTTTGAAACGGTGATTTTTAAAAAATTACTATAAAACAACATTTTAACCAAATTTTTAAAAATTAGACTACTTGGCTCTGTCAAATTTCAGCTGTTGTCCTAATTATCAATTTTTCTTTTAAAAAAGTAATTTTTAGTTGTAAAAAACATTTTTTTAATGTTTCCAAATGTACTTCGCTGAATTTTAAGCTTTTCCGCTTAAGTCACGCTTACTTATTGTTCGTGAGCTTGGCCCTCGCTTTATTTCACATTATTCCATTATCACAAGCTTATTTTTTAAAGGATGGCTTTATGCAGATAATAAATGCACCTTTAATGAAAATTTACTTCATTCTCATTCCAAATCTGTTTTTAAAATTTTCTAAAACCACATAGAAGCCGAGAAAATGAGCTTCAAAACAATGGCCTAGAAATAGTGGCCACATGGCCGAACTTTTTCCCATGAGCTTTTTTCGTTAATCAATAAATTTAAAAAATGCTTATATTAGCCCTTTTTATGTGTTTTTCATTTTTTTGGATTTTTCCATCCCTGCGGACTAGTTTTCGCCAGTGGCCCCTTTTTCTAGGCCATTGTTTTGAAGCTCATTTTCTCGGCTTCTAGGTGGTTTTAGAAAATTTTAAAAACTGATTTGGAATGAGAATGAAGTCTATTTTTATCCTAGATGCATTCGTTAGCTCCGTAAAGCCCTCCTTTTACAATGTTTTTTTTGAAAATAATTGAATTTTTGACATTCACATTTATACTATTTCAAGTAATTCTTGAAAACTTGAGTTTTTTTGAACTTTTTCCAAAGATGTTTCCTTTTTGAAATCGAATATCTCAAGAAGATAAAAAAAGTCGCAATACTTTATTTTATGAGTTCTGCTCATTTATTACAGCCATATCATAAAAACTTTTTTTGAGCCACAAACTTCCGAGTTGTGTTCATTACAACAAAGATCATTCATCAAAGTGTCATATCTTTTGATTGATTCTTGGACCTCATCCAAATGAACTTTCGGTTTTTTAAACGATCCCCCAAACAGAAACCCAATTCCAAAACACATTTAGCAAAAAAAAACCTTTGTTATATTCCTTTTTTTTCACTCAATACTTTCAAGCACTCATACTAATACACATCCCTCCCCGCCCGCCCGCGCAGGAAGGCACTTTTGAACGTTTTTTTCTTGCTAGTTTCTGTTAAATCCAAAAGGGGGAAATAGTGTGGATTTAGAGGAGTGTGGAGTAGAGATAATAACAAAAAATGTGCATTTTTTGCTCACAATGCAACTTGCGGGAAGTAAGATATAACAAACAAGGAACGGAGGAACGTGCAGAGGGAAAAAAATTCGGGAGGCAGATACAGCGCGGGGATTTTTTCACTTCATTTTTGTGCCAATCTTCACGAAATGTTTAGCAGAAACCATTTTGTTTCGGCTTACCTCTATTTTTTTAAAAACTATTTTTTGGCTCTTGGAATTTTTTCTAGATTTTTTTCTACGGGTTGTGGAGTTTATAAATTGAAACCGATTTTTTGAATTCATATGGGAATGTGGTTTTGAAAATAAATTTAAGCAAACGAAAAGAGATCCGGGATTCCAAAAAAATGTTTTTTTCTTCTTTAAAAAATGCAGTTTCGATTATTTTGCGATTTAAAAAAAAACATGTTGGGTAGTATTTTAAAGTTTACAACAAAAAAAATACATTTTAGATTTTTCGAAATAAAAAAAAATAGAACGTGTGCATTATTGCGTGATGGTGTTCGCTTTTTCGTCTGTGTTTCTCTAGTACACGGCGACGCGCAAATGCACAGTTTTATTTTATAATTATTTTTTAAAGATTTCTCAAGGAAGATTTTATGTTATGGGATGGAAATAGAGCTCATTCTCATTCCAAAGCTTTTTTTAAAATTTTCTAAAACCACCTAGAAGCCGAGAAAACGAGCTTCAAAACAATGGCCTAGAAAAGGTGGCCGAACTTTTTTCCTATGCTCTTTTTGCGTGTTGAATTTATGAAAAATTATGGAAAATGCTTAAATTAGTTCATTTTAATTGTTGATTGTTGATTTTTCTTAATTCTTCGTGTAATAATGACCGCGGACTAGTTTTCGCAACATTTTCTAGTCCATTGTTTTGAAGCTCATTTTCTCGGCTTCTAGGTGGTTTTAGAAAATTTTAAAAACATATTTGGAATGAGAATAAGCTCTTTTTTCATTTATTATCCTAGGTGTCTTTTAAAGTCCATGGAAAATAAAAAAAACTTTAAAAGATAATAAAAATGAAAAATCATATATATTGACCTTTAACAAAAAACAAAAAAAATATGAAAAATTCTTCAACTTTCAAAAAATAATAACAAATAAAAGTCACAAAATAACATTGGCTGTTTTGCCACCCAAATCATCAGCAGGACACACTAGAAAAAAAAAGTAAATGAAGAAAAAGCCATTGGTCCAGGGCTCTCGTCCTCCTTTTTCCTTCTCATCACATTTCCCCCTTTTGTTCCCCCCAATCAACCGTTGCCATCATCTACCAACTCCTCTTTTATCAGGAAAAACATCAATAGGGTGATATTGAGAAAGCTTATTTCTCTCGACAAGATTCTACCCCCACTCTCTCTCTCCCTCTTTTTGCTCCAGTGTGAGTTGAAATTGGATCAACGCATGTTGGTATCAATTTGCTGGTAAACATACACACACACACAATTCTTTTTTTGACTCGCAAAATTTCACTTGTGCTTCAAAGAAAAATTTCGTCGAAATAATTGTCCTATATTCCTGAATATTTGGTTTTTGTATCATCTGTTTAATCTATTAACTTCTCTGAATTTATTAGAATATTTTAATTTTTTATTTGATTTTGTTTAAATCTGGATCTTGAATACTATGGATTCAGGATCCGATTCGGTATGTTTTTCTCTTGATTTAAAAAAAAACAACATTTTGTGTTACCTATCGCATAAAATCAAAAAAATTGAAATCGTTGGCTATTGTTTCTAATTTGTCATTAAGGACTTTAAAATACTAGAAAATGCAAATTTGCTTTGTTGAACTAATAAAGATATATTCTAGTGTATATTTTCGCTGGTGTAGAATTACGCTAAACAATGGCCCACACCCCCAACGCCTGTAATAGCGTAGCATTGTTGTTGCTTTAAAGAAATTCTTAAATTTGTTCATCATATTGGTAAAATTACAATTTTTGATACCGATTTTGAGCACTGTTGCATCGAACGCCTCCCGCCACGAAATCCCAGGTTTTCTAAGCATTTTTAACCTGTTAGAGATTTTTTTTTTGCTTCGAAACCTTATGTGGACCATTGTCGTCTATCGAGTTTTTCTGTCCACCAAGATCCGTCGCACATTGCATCCGAGACACTTTAAAATTACCTTTAAAATTACCTTCAATCATTTAAAAGTGTTGAAAATAGTATTTTTTCAAGGCGTCGCGGTCGCGGGGGCGGTTCCTAGTGAATGTCTTGACAGTAGATCTAAAAACGCTGAAAACTATCAGCAAAGTTACAATTTTGAGTTTTTTAAAACCATTTCATAGTATCTTAACATTCTAAAAATAATTTCATTTTAAAAAGATAATTCCAAAATCCATAAATCCAGAAAATGCGTGCTTTCGATGCCTGGGTTCAATTCCGACTGCTCGCATTTTTGTGTTTTTTTCGTACAAAGTTATTGTCAACTCAAATATTGCAAGTTTGTTTTGACTTGATCATGCAAGTTTGTTTTGACCTACGCGGAAAATCTAAGTCTTTCACAAATTCATGCTATTTTTACCTGCGAGCGGTTGCGCTGCGGTCTTTTGGATGATCCAAAATTTTTAACTTGACAATACACTGTGTCAAACTTTTATTTGCTCTAAACTAACTTTTTTAGTTGAAAATTTTGACACTAGCCGAATTTTTAGAAATTTTTGATTTAAGCGATTTAACTTTGATAGTTTAAATTATCAAATTTTGAGCCGTATTATCAAATTTATCAAATTTTGAACAATAACCATAGAAACTCTAAAAATCACCCAGAGCTCTTTCAAAATCCCAAATGTTTATTTAAGCATTTCAGCGATAGAAAAAAACTGATCGATTTTTTGCGAATCGAGCATCATTTATACCCATCTCTCCGAGCAACACACAAACACTCAAACCTTGTTTCCCCCCTAAAGTGTAAAAATGTTATCACAGCATCATTCATGAATCCGCCTCATCTCATCGTTTTTTTTTTCCTTCTTCCTATTTTTTGCCATCACTCTTCAAGAAACAACCTCTGACACTTTGATCCAGTCAGAAAAAAAGAGACTCCTCTCTCAAAACAACATTTTGTTCGGTGAGGTGAAGATTAATCGAAGGGGGTTCTCTTGAAATCTCTCGAATTTGTGTTGTGTTTTGCAGAGAAATAGTAGAAAGAAATTATTTTCCTAAATATTGATGTTGTGGTTGTTTTTTGGAGGGGGGCGGGTGACAATGAACTGGAAATTGATCAAAATAGGATATTTTTGAATTTTCAAAAAATATATTAAATTGAAATGAGGATATCCCAGTATTGTGGGATGCGTCGCGGTCACACGCTCCGCGCCAAATTTAAATGCACAGAAATCCAACATGACACAATTTATATTCGAAGGAAACTTTTTAGCTGAAAATTAATAGATTTTCTTTTTTTTCGAAGTTCAGCTTAAGGATTTTCTTAAAGACAGGGTGCCAGTTATTTTTACCCCATATGGATTTAATTGTGAAAAATTCGCCTTTCTATCAACATTCTAGTATATTCCATGCGAAATCCCGACGAAAAAACCATTTTGTTGCAACGGCCGGAAGATGAAATTTTTTTTTGAATTCCCGCTGTACACCCACGTACACTTTTTGGCGGGAAGCACAAAAATCGCACACCTGACTAATGTTCGGTGGAGAGCACATGAAAATCCATAAAAAGCGGTAATTTAAAATCTTGTAGCCGCAGCGGTAAAATTTTTAGCTGTCACCCTGTCTTTAACTACTCCTGATATCCTATCAAATCGACGCTTTTTGGGCATACGAACCCAACCTTTAAGTAAAAACATTCAAAAAAATTCTTAAGCCACAAAAGTGCAAAAACATCGACAAAATGCAATTTTTGAAGGACTAACGTTAGTTCCTCGGCTTTACAACGATCCCGCTAAAAACCACTGGCTGAAAAAAGACAAGAAATAGAAAAAAAAAATGAAATTTGGACCACCACTGAAGTTATTACGCTTGAGGGACTAACTTCCCAAAGTTAGTCCCCCCCCCCCCCAAAATTGCAGTCCATTTTCCCTGCATTTTTCTTGCACTTTTTTGTAACTTGCGCAATTTTTTTTTGATTTTTTTGTTGTAAGAGTGGGTAAGTAAAGTCTAAAAATAGATGATTCAATAAGAAAAACGAGGTCGTTAAGAAATCCTTTAAAGACGGTGTTCTACTGGTTTCTGAAACAGGCTCTCAATAATTTGGATGGTACTAGGCCCTAGTATCAAACTTTTCTATAATAATCTTATTTTTTTAATTCTAAGATTTTTCTGTTCTAATCATATTTTATCAACTGGGATCGTGTCTTTAACATCAGCGTTCTGAACTATATTTTTATTAATGAGATTTTTAGAATTTTATAATTTTCAATACAATTATGTAAAATTGCATACCCAGTTAAAATCTCAGGCTGTATTTTTGTTAAAATTTTATGAAAAATTGACTTTTTAGCCTATCGCTATTCTGAAAACTACAATGAAAAACTGCAGTTCATAAATCCTTCAACATCTGGACCCTTAACCCTTTTTAACCTCCTCGATCTTTTTTAAAAGAAATCAATAGAATCCGAACATCAAAAAATTTACGTGATTAAAAGAACTAGAGTTTCGTTTTTCAAAAAATCTCTTGACTTTTCATCATCCCTCCAACTGTTTCAAATCGGGAAGGAAACGGGTACTTGAGTGCGCTGGTTAGTAAAGTGATAATGAGAAACGGACGGGGGAAAAGGGGGGAAGAGCACTGTTTGCTACCGTTTTTTTTTTGCTACAAATGAAAATTGGGAAAATCCACAACCCGAAACTTGACAAACACTTTTTTTTAAAGAAGAAAACGCTTTTTTCGGGAACACCCATAAAACTTGTGACCATTTTTGTGGGCGGAAGAAAAGAAGAGACCCTCTGTGTTTTCTGAAAATGAGAATTTTTTAATTATAGTTGTATTTTTGCAGGAATCTCAATTGGACGAGATTCCCAGTTCGGGTCTGACGATCCCAGAGGAGCGCCGTCGAGAATTATTGGGTCAATTTGGAGGTGAAAGTGACGACGAGGTTGGTTTTTTTTTTAAATTCTTGAAATGGTTATTCTTTAAAATTGGATTTTCGAGCACATACTTTTGTATTTATTGATTGGGAAAATACATTTTTTAAATTCTATGTGTAATTTTCTCATATTTTCAGACAAAACTGGAACGAAATTTATAAATTTTTAAAACACCTCAAAAAATGTCTCTGTTTTTTAAATACTGAAGCTTAAATTGTTATACAAATTTCATGTACATATTCTGAAACATTTTCAGAATATACAGATTCTGAAACATTTCCAGATTTTGTAACTATCTTAGAAAATTAAGCCTTCGAGCACTATGATGTCAACTTTTCAGTAGAAATTCAAGTTTTAATTGTTCTTAATTACTACCCGTTTAGAGTTATTAATGGAGGACTCAATGCTAATAATTCTAATAAATATGGATCTAACCACTGAAATAAAAATAGACTTCATTCTCATTCCAAATCTGTTTTTAAAATGTTCTAAAACCACCTAGAAGCCGAGAAAATCAGCTTCAAAACAATGGCCTAGAAAAAAGGGGTACTGATGAAAACTAGTCCGCGTTCATTATAACGTGAGTGCTTAAACCAACGTTGGAATAATTGAAGCATTTTTCATTAATATTCACGAATATAACACGCAAATAGGTAATTGAAAAAAGTTCGGCCAGGTGGTCTATTTTTCTAGGCCATTGTTTTGAAGCTCATTTTCTCGGCTTCTAGGTGGTTTTAGAAAATTTTAAAAACAGATTTGGTATGAGAATGATGTCTATTTTCATCCCAGTAACATTTATTAGCTCCGTAAAATTCTCCTTTAAATTTTTGTGCTCGTGTTTATAATGATCATCTGTCAAATTTTAAAAATTGTCAAGATTTCCATTAGATTTATCTTCAGTCATTCAGTTTTGGAATTGAATTTCTTAAAATCGATTTGATACTTTTTTAAATGTAGTTTTTTACAACTTATTTAGCTGCTAACCATATTTTTGATAACGGATTATTGATTTTAGGAAACTTTCTGAAAATCGGAGTAAAAATCTGAAAATTCTGAAAATTCTGAAAATCAGAGTAAAAATCCGAAAATTCTGAAAATCAGAGTAAAAATCTGAAAATTATTAAAATCAAAGTAATTTAGCTGTTTATCGTGTTAGTAAAAAGTCAGTAATGTACTAATATGCTTAAATTTTTTTTAAATTCTTCATATTTGCAGGTATCCGAATCGATCTCCGAGCTACCATCGTTTGCCGGTGGAAAGCCTCGTCGAAAGACTGATGTAAGTGACTCATTCTTTTTAGGGCTAAATATACATTTTGTTCTCCAAAATATTTATCCTTCTTTTTTTGTTAGATATGGAGGTTTCCTCCCACATAGTAAGAGTTTACTCCCACTCAAATCCATATCATAATAGTATGTATTGTTGAACAAACAAATGATGTCCTGTGTTAAAGTGTCAATGATCTATCTTGTCCATTCTTGTCCATGTTTTCTAGAAAGAAGAGATGTTCTCTCGCGACTCCGTACTTCGCAAAACTACAACAACGACTTCTTCTCGTAAAGAGTCGACAAATGTTGAGGTATTGTTGTTGTTGTCCTTGTCCAATGTCCCCCAAATGTCCGATGTGAGATTTTTAGGAAAAAACACAACTTCGCAAAACGGTCAAAAAAGCCGAAGGAGAATTGGATTTTAAAGCCATGGTAAAATTGAAAAAAGTGATGAAAGATGATCCGAACGTCTCGATGGATAGTATGAAATCCTTCCCGCTCGAGAAAACCGACTCGACGTCATCTGTGTTCTCACAAGAAACTCGGTCCCGACGAGGTTCGACAGCGGTATTCGGGAAGGATGGAATGCCCGAACAGAATCCGTTCGCGCAGCTCAAGAAGGTGAAGGCGGCGAATGGACTCGAGAAATCGGATTCGGTGGCCAGTATGAAGAAACTTCAATTGGGAAAGGGGAAGACTGAAGAATCGACGGATGGAGCTTTTAAGGTGCAGTTGAAGAAAGTGGTTAAGAAGGAGGTGAAAAAGACGGAGGGAAGTGTGAAGGAGAAGATTGAGGTGGAATCGGGAATTAAGACGGAATTTAAGTTGGAGAAGAGGGAAAGAACGAAGCTGCAAAAGTTTGAAAAGACTGATATTCAAGAGGTCAAGAAAACTAAGGTTTGCTAATAATTCTATATGTTCTGTGTTAAATGTCATAAGAAATGTGAAATTTTCAAATTTTTTGTAAATTTTTGTTGAAAAATATTTAAAGGAGGGCTTTGTGGATGCATCTGGGATGAAAATAGACTTCATTCTCATCCCAAATATGTTTTTAAAATTTTCTAAAACCATCTAGAAGCCGAGAAAACGCTCTTCAAAATAATGGCCTAGAAAAAGTGGCGAAAACTAGTCCGCAGGCATGAAAAATCCGAAAAAACTTAAATTAAAATGAAAAACACATAAAAAGGGACTAATATGAGCATTCTGCATAACAATGGCCTAGAAAAACGCATAGGAAAAAGTTCGGCCAACTTTTTCTAGGCCATTGTTTTGAAGCTCATTTTCTCGGCTTCTATGTGGTTTTAGAACATTTTAAAAACAGATTTGGAATGAGAATGAAGTCTATTTTCATTTAAGGTACATTTATTATCTCCATAAAGCCCTCCGTTTTAGTAAATCATAATTTAAAGACAGTGTACTATTGGAATTCAAATTTTCATCGAAAACGTATGTTGTAAATTTCTAGGCCAATTCACAAACCATTTCTAAATGTTGCCATTAATTAATCTTTTGCCTTGCGTTTTCAGACTTTAGGAAAAAACAAGTGGCACACTGTCTTTAAGAAAATAAATGTTTAAAAATAGTTATCATTATTTTCTTGCCCCACCTATTCCCTATTTCTATCCCTACTTCTATATTTAACAATTCTTTCCAACCTTTTTTAGTTTTTAACCTCGAAAAAAATTCAGGACAAACCGAAAAAAGTGTCAATCGCGCCATCCGCTTCCGATGCATCCGACTCGTCATCGCCACGTGTAAGATTAGAAAACCCCCCACATTGTTTTTAAAATGGATCAGAGTTTCAATTGACAGCATGGGTGTGTTATTATTACTAATATTTTCAATTCTTTTAACAACTTTTTTGTCCTTAAATTTTTATCAAAAAATATATTAAAATTTTCGGGAGATATTTAAATTTCTAACCCATTGTTGAATCATCTTACAGCATCATAAGGAAGTTCATGAGGAAACCACAAAAAAAGAGGAGACCAAAGTAAAGCTGCAAGGAAAACAAGTCGGACAGAAGCGACACGTTGCGCCGAAACCAGAAGAGCCGAAGAATCTTTTGTCACAAATTCAGCTGAAAAAGGTGGCGAAGAAACAGCAGGAAGAAGGTGGAGAATTAGAGGGTATCAAGTTGAAGAAGGTGCAGAAGGCGGCTGGAGGTGGCGGAGATGATGACAGTCAATCAGAATCGGAATCTAGACGGGGATCGATTTTTGGCGATATTCGTCGTGGTTCAAGACAACCAGGATCTGTTGATCATTCCAGACGTGACTCGATTGTGAATTTTTTTGAGAAGTTTTCAGTGTGATTTCATAACTGTTTCAGGGTGACTTTTTATTACTAATTGCTTGCTGAAATAAAAAAAAATGAAAGGGGCTCATAATTTCGGACACTATTGAAATCGGGGAGCTTCCGATTAATCAATTTCAAAGAGGCAAAATATACAGTTTTGCCATACAGATTAAATTTTGATAAATAAGGTCATTTCTGTAAGACCGGAACTTTTAGTGAAAGTTATTAACATACGACAAGTCTACGGTGTTACAATTCACAAAAAAAAATTCTCAAAATATTGGGTTACTGTAGCGTGGCGGGCTACGGTAGCTCATTATGTCCAAAATTCAAAAGTTGTAGTGAGGTAGTCATATGGGATAACATTCGATTCCTTGTGTTAATCTAATCATTTTTGTAGTTGACAACTTTTTTTGATCTCATTTTGTTCAAAAGTTATAGCTCAAAATGTTTAAAATATAAACATTTTTTTCACTCTGTCAGAAAAAATATCACTTTTTGAAAAGTTTTCTTGAGGTTTTAATTGATTATAATACTAGAGAAAAAATGCTACCTTTTTAATATTAATTATAAAAAATTACAGATACGACCTTATATTATTTTTAGATGTATAAGAAAATTGGGCTTCATCTGATTTTTAAATTCAATATTTCAAGGGTGTTGAACCTGAAAAAACCAATTTTTTCGAACTTCAAAATATAATCATTTTCCTCTAATTCGTGCTTGATTTTTCAACCTAACTAACATATAATTCACCTAATTCTTCTACCCCAATTCTCATATTTTTGTTCAAAACCCCATCATTTTCAGAGGCGCTCTAGTATCGACATGAGACGCGAATCCGTGCAAGAAATTCTGGAAAAAGTGTCGACACCGCTCGTCCCAAGCGGTGCATCAGGCAGTGCTCCAAAAATCGTCGAAGTGCCGGAAAATGTGACAGTCGTTGAGAGTAAGAGAAGAAACAACAAATTTCCAAAGAGATCTCCTATTTTCAGACGAGACCGCCATTCTAACGTGCAAAGTTTCGGGTCGTCCCGCCCCAACTTTCCGTTGGTTTAAAGGAAATCGTGAGGTGTTGAATGGCGGAAGATTCAAACATATCACCGATGGAAAAGAGAGCACGATTGCATTGGCGATGCTCAAGTGTCGATCGCAGGATGATGGTCCCTACACCCTGACGATTGAGAATGAGCATGGAACCGATTCGGCTGATGTTAAATTGCTCGTCACATCTGACAATGGCTTGGATTTCAGAGCCATGTTAAAGCACAGGTTTGAAATTTGGGTTTTGATAGGGCTGACAATCTTGAGTATTTGAAAATATCTGATCTGGAGCTCTCGAAGATGAGTCAGGAGTTTTTTTGGGAGCTCCCTGATTATTTCGATATCTCAAGTTTGACTTTCTTTTCACTTCCAAAATCGGGAAACGGTCTTTAAAGGGACATTCACAGCACATTGTTTGTAAGCGAAAACTACAGTTGTCCAAACAATCATTTTTTAAACAAAACGTTTCAAAATTTCAAACTAAAGTCTAATTTTGAATTCAAAACTTTAAAGGAGGGCTTCAAGGAGCTAAATGCGATGAAAATAGACGTCATTCTCATTCCAAATCAGTTTTTAAAATTTTCTAAAACCACCTAGAAGCCGAGAAAACGCGCCTCAAAACAATGGCCTAGAAAAACGCATAGGAAAAGTTCGGTCACTTTTTCTAGGTCATTGTTCTGCAGCTCAGTTTCTCGACTTCTAGGTGGTTTTAGAAAATTTTTTAAACAGATTTGGAATGAGAATGAAGTCTATTTTCATTTAAAGTGCATTGATTATCTCCCATAAGCCCTCCTTTAATGACGATACCACTTAGATATCGATCGGGGGCTGCCGAGTGCATTCACTTTTAACGGAGCTTCCGAAGTGCACTCCGACTTTTCTCTGAGTACAATTTTCCAAAGATAAAAAAATAAGTAAGCGTTTCTTAAGGAATATGAGGTAATGAATTTTTTTAAATAGCTTAAAGACAGTATACCAGTTAAATTTTTGTGGCGTTTTACAAGCACTATGTTCGGTCTGTCCCTTCAAGAACCGTTCCCAATTTTGGTAAGTCCCTTCTCGATCTCCTTATTCCCAATTTTTCCTACAAAAAATGAATCCTAATAACACCATCATTCAGCACCCAACAACGGCAAATCGGCAAAAGGTTTCTTACATGTGTCTTACGTTCAAACAATATATATATAAATTATTAACTTTCAAACTGGCCTAACAATTCAACTAATCATTCCAAAACGCAAAACCAACGCTTCTATTTAGTTCTTTCCCCCTTTTCAGCTTCTTTGAAGAAATAACCCAATCTAACCCAGAAAACACTACTAATTTTCAGGGAATCACAAGTTGGATTCCAAAAACCAGAGGAAGAAGGTAAGCCGAAAACGATGACAGACGCTGAACGACGTCAATCGCTATTCCCTGGAAAGAAGGTCGAGAAATGGGATCAACCATTGGCTGACAAGACTGTTCAACAGCAGGTTGATAAGATTTGTGAATGGAAGTGTACCTATTCTCGACCGAATGCCAAGATTCGTTGGTATAAAGATCGAAAGGAGATCTTCTCAGGAGGACTCAAATATAAAATTGTTATCGAAAAGAATGTGTGTACTTTGATCATCAATAATCCGGAGGTTGATGATACTGGAAAGTATACATGTGAGGCGAACGGTGTGCCAACTCATGCTCAACTTACTGTATTGGGTACTACTACCTTTCTTTAGATGGTTTCCAGTTTCTTATTCTCTCGTTTTCAGAACCACCAATGAAGTACAGTTTCTTGAACCCGTTGCCGAATACTCAGGAAATCTACCGCACTAAACAAGCAGTGCTTACTTGTAAGGTTAACACACCTCGAGCTCCATTGGTATGGTATCGAGGAAACAAGGCGATTAGTGAAGACGATCCGAGATTCCGCGTTGAGAAGGATGCGGTCGGAAGATGTACATTGACGATTTGGGAGGTTGAAGAGGATGATCAAGCGGAATGGACGGCTAGAATTACGCAAGACGTGTTCTCGAAGGTTCAAGTCTATGTTGAAGGTATCGCTTTTTTCTAGACAAATTTTATAGAAAATGAGTAAGGCAATTGTTATGGATAGTATTGACCTAAGATAAATTCTGTAATAATCGTCAAGTTCCCAAATTTTAAATTTTAATAATATTTCAAGAAAAACGTCTGTATTTAGTAAATTTGATTAAAGGCGGTGTCCCAGAAAAATTCTATATATTTTTATAAAGATTTAAATTTAATTTGGTTCCAGAAACACGCGTATTTTTCCAGAACCTAGACATACATTCGTCGTTCCAATGAAATCCCAGAAGGTCAATGAAAACGACGTGGCCACACTCGAAACTGATGTCAATGACAAAGATGCTGAAGTTGTTTGGTGGCATGATGGAAAACGAATTGATCTTGACAATGACAAGTAAGAAAAAAGCTATATTGTATTCCTAATATCAAAATGTTTCCCCATTTAAGGTTCAAGGTTGAGTCACACAACCGAAAGCGTCGTTTGATCATTAATGGAGCTCGCATCGAAGATCACGGAGAATACAAATGTACAACGAAGGATGATCGAACAATGGCTCAATTGATCGTTGATGCTTTGAATCGTTTCACCGTTCCATTGAAAGATTGTGAAGTTGTTGAAAAAGATGACGTCACTTTGACGTGTCAGACAAAGGATACAAAAACTCCTGGAATCTGGTTCAGAAACGGAAAACAGATTTCAAGTATGCCTGGAGGAAAGTTCGAAACACAATCGAGAAATGGAACACATACGCTGAAGATCAGTAAAATTGAGATGAATGAAGCAGATGTTTATGAGATCGATCAAGCTGGGCTTCATGGAGAATGTAACGTTACTGTATTGGAGGCTGAGAAGAGACCAATTTTGAATTGGAAGCCGAAGAAGATCGAAGCAAAGGCTGGAGAACCATGTGCTATCAAAGTACCATTCCAAATCAAAGGTACTCGAAGAGGAAACCCGAGGGCACAGATTCTCAGGAATGGTAAACCAATCGACCCTGAGATGGCGAAGTTGATTGAAGTTGTTGTCAAGGATGATGTTGTCGAGATTGTCTTCAAAGATCCAACACTGGCAGACACTGGAAAATGGGCATTAGAGCTTGGAAACTCCGCCGGAACTGCTTTGGCGCCATTCGAACTGTTCGTTAAAGACAAGCCGAAACCACCAAAGGGTCCGCTAGAGACCAAGAATGTTACCGCCGAGGGATTGGACCTTGTTTGGGGAACACCTGATCCAGATGAGGGAGCTCCAGTCAAAGCATATATTATTGAAATGCAAGAAGGAAGAAGTGGCAATTGGGTGAAAGTGGGAGAAACCAAGGGAACAGACTTCAAGGTTAAGGATCTTAAAGAACATGGAGAATACAAATTCCGTGTCAAAGCTGTCAACGATTGTGGTGTTTCTGACCCATTGACTGGAGAAACAATCCTCGCCAAGAATCCATACGGTGTTCCTGGAAAACCAAAGAACATGGATGCAATTGATATCGATAAGGATCATTGCACATTGGCTTGGGAGCCACCAGAGGAAGATGGAGGTGCACCAATCACTGGATACATCATCGAGAGAAGAGAAAAGTCAGAAAAGGATTGGCATCAAGTTGGACAGACGAAGCCGGATTGCTGTGAACTCACCGACAACAAGGTTGTTGAGAATAAGGAATACTACTACAGAGTTAAAGCGGTTAACAAGGCTGGACCTGGTGATCCATGTGATCATGGTAAATCCTTCAAGATCAAGGCCAAGAAAGCAGCGCCAGAGTTCACTGGTGGAGGTATTAAGGACTTGAGATTGAAGGTCGGAGAAACCATCAAGTATGAGGTTCCGATTTCTGGAGAGCCTTTGCCAGATGTGACATGGGTTGTAAATGGAAAACCATTGAAACCAGTCGGAAGGGTGAAGATGCAGTCAGAAAGAGGAAAACATGTTATGAAGATCGAAAATGCGGTTCGCGCCGACTCTGGAAAATACACCATCACACTGAAAAACACTTCCGGAACCTGCGACTCGACCGCCAATGTCACCGTTGTTGGAAGACCTAGCCCACCAAAAGGCCCGCTTGATGTTGCCGACGTTTGTGCTGATGGTGCCACGTTGTCTTGGAATCCACCAGAAGATGATGGAGGTGATCCATTGACTGGATACATCGTTGAAGCTCAAGATATGGACAACAAGGGAAAATACATCGAAGTTGGAAAGGTTGATCCAAACACCACTTCATTGAAGGTCGGAGGATTGAGAAACAAAGGAAACTATAAATTCAGGTATTCATATTTGTATTTCTGCAGAGTTCTAGAAATTGCATACATATTTCAGAGTGAAAGCAGTCAACAATGAAGGCGAATCTGAACCACTTTCCGCTGATCAATACACCCAGATCAAGGATCCATGGGATGAGCCTGGAAAGCCAGGACGTCCTGAAATCACCGACTTCGATGCTGATAGAATCGACATTGCTTGGGAGCCACCACACAAGGATGGTGGTGCACCAATTGAGGAGTATATTGTGGAAGTTCGTGATCCGGATACCAAGGAATGGAAGGAAGTGAAAAGGGTTCCAGGTAATTTTAATGAGAAGTCAAACTTCTAAACTAATTATCGATTTTAGACACGAATGCCTCAATTTCTGGATTGAAGGAAGGAAAGGAGTATCAATTCAGAGTGAAAGCTGTGAACAAAGCTGGACCTGGACATCCTTCAGAACCATCGGAGAAACAATTGGCTAAGCCGAAGTTCATTCCAGCTTGGTTGAAACATGACAACTTGAAGAGCGTCACAGTTAAAGCTGGAGCAACAGTTCGATGGGAGGTAAAGATTGGTGGAGAACCAATTCCGGAAGTCAAATGGTTCAAAGGTGATAAACAATTGGAGAACAGCATGCAATTAACAATTGATACAAGAAAGAATGAGCACACGATTTTGTGCATTCCATCAGCGGTTCGAGCAGATGTTGGAGAATATCGATTGACTGTTAAGAATTCACATGGTGCTGATGAGGAGAAGGCTAATTTGACTGTTTTGGACAAGCCAAGCAAGCCAAATGGTCCGTTAGAAGTGTCCGATGTGTTCGAAGACAATTTGAATCTGTCATGGAAGCCGCCAGATGATGATGGAGGTGAACCAATCGAATATTACGAGGTGGAGAAGCTTGACACCGCAACTGGAAGATGGGTCCCATGTGCCAAGGTTAAAGATACCAAGGCCCATATCGATGGACTCAAGAAGGGACAAACCTACCAATTCAGAGTGAAAGCTGTGAACAAGGAAGGAGCATCAGATGCGTTGACAACTGATAAGGAAACCAAAGCGAAGAATCCATATGATGAACCAGGAAAGACTGGAACTCCAGAAGTTACCGATTGGGATGCAGACAGAGTGTCGTTGGAATGGGAACCACCAAAATCCGATGGTGGAGCACCAATCACTCAATACGTCATTGAAAAGAAGGGTAAACATGGAAGAGACTGGCAGGAATGTGGAAAAGTTTCTGGAGATCAAACCAATGCTGAAATTTTGGGATTGAAGGAAGGAGAAGAATATCAGTTCAGAGTGAAAGCTGTGAACAAGGCTGGACCAGGAGAAGCTTCGGATCCGAGCAGGAAAGTTGTTGCAAAGCCGAGAAACTTGAAACCATGGATTGATAGAGAAGCAATGAAGACGATCACTATTAAAGTTGGAAATGATGTTGAGTTTGATGTTCCGGTTAGAGGAGAACCACCACCGAAGAAGGAGTGGAAGTTCAATGATGGGGCGATTGATGAGCAGAAGATCCGAGTCGAGTTTGAGGATTATAAGACAAGATTTGTGCTCCGCGGAGCTTCGCGAAAGCACGCTGGTGTCTATTCATTGACAGCTACCAACGCGTCAGGAACTGACAAGCACAGTGTTGAAGTTATCATCCTTGGAAAACCATCAACACCATTAGGACCATTGGATGTTTCAAATGTTTACGAAGATCGCGTAGACTTGGAATGGAAAGCCCCAGAAGATGATGGCGGTCTTCCGATCGATCACTACGAAATCGAAAAGATGGATTTGGCAACTGGAAGATGGGTTCCATGTGGAAAGAGTGACTCAACAAAGGCCCAAGTTCAGAATCTTCAACCAGGACATGAATACAAATTCCGTGTCCGAGCTGTGAACAAGGAAGGAGAATCTGATCCATTGACGACTGAACAAGCAACCCTTGCCAAGAATCCATTTGAAGTTCCAGGAAAGGTTGAGAAGCCTGAACTTGTTGATTGGGATAAGGATCATGTCGACTTGGCTTGGAACCCACCAGCAAATGACGGAGGTGCACCAGTGGAAGCTTATGTCATCGAGAAGAAGGATAAGAATGGTAGATGGGAAGAAGCATTGGTTGTACCAGCTGGTCAGACAAACGCTACCGTTGGAAACTTGAAAGAGGGAGAGGAATATCAATTCAGAATTTCTGCGAAGAACAAGGCAGGAACTGGAGATCCATCTGATCCTTCGGACAGAGTAATTGCGAAGCCAAGAAATCTCGCACCACATATTCACAGAGAGGATCTTTCCGACACTGTTATCAAGGTTGGACAAGCTTTGAAGTTCACTGTGCATATTGATGGAGAGCCAGCACCTGATGTTACATGGCAATTTAATGGAAAAGGAATTGGTGAAAGCAAAGCTCAGATTGAGAATGAGGATTATATTTCCAAGTTCGCATTGGCTAAGGCTACAAGAAAACAAAGTGGAAAGTATACGATTACTGCTACAAATGTTAATGGAACAGATTCTGTTACCATCGAGATTAAGGTTGCCCTTTAAATCACAATTCCATTAAAAAATCTTTAAATTTTCAGGTAAAGAGCAAGCCAACAAAACCAAAAGGTCCACTTGAAGTATCCGAAGTTTTCGAAGATCGTGCTACACTTGACTGGAAACCACCAGAGGATGATGGAGGTGAACCAATCGAATACTACGAAATTGAAAAAATGAACACCAAGGATGGACTCTGGGTTCCATGTGGTCGCAGCGGTGACACTCACTTCACCGTCGACTCTCTCAACAAGGGAGATCATTACAAGTTCCGTGTGAAGGCTGTGAACACCGAAGGACCTTCCGATCCATTGGAGACTGAAACCGACATTCTCGCCAAGAATCCATTCGATAGACCAGATAGACCGGGACGTCCTGAAGCGACTGATTGGGATTCTGATCATGTTGACTTGAAATGGGATCCACCACTTTCTGATGGTGGCGCTCCGATTGAAGAATATCAAATTGAGAAGAGAACCAAGTACGGAAGATGGGAACCTGCTATTACTGTTCCGGGAGGACAAACAACTGCAACTGTTCCTGACTTGACTCCAAATGAAGAATATGAATTCAGAGTTGTTGCTGTGAATAAGGGAGGACCTTCGGATCCATCCGATGCTAGCAAGGCAATCATTGCCAAACCAAGAAATTGTGAGTAGTTTATCTTTTTTTTTAAATAGTTTGTTTTTGTTTTCAGTGAAGCCAGAAATCGATCGCAGCGCTCTTCATAACATCACCATCAAAGCTGGACAATCAATCTCGTACGATGTTCCAGTATCTGGAGAGCCAGCACCAACTGTTTCTTGGCAATATCCAGATGGAAGAGAAGTTCGGAATGGAGGAAGGGTTAAACTCGATAATCCAGAATATCAATCGAAATTGGTCATCAGACAAATGGAAAGAGGAGACAGTGGCACATTTGTCATTCGAGCTGTCAATTGCAATGGTGAAGATGAAGCAAGTGTCAAGATTAATGTCATCGATAAGCCAACTGCTCCAAATGGTCCACTTGATGTATTGGATGTTCATGGAGATCATGTAACCCTTGATTGGAGAGCACCGGACGATGATGGTGGCATTCCAATTGAGAACTACGTCATCGAAAAGTACGATACTGCAAATGGAAGATGGGTCCCTGCTGCTAAAGTAGAAGGAAATCAAACGACTGCCGTCGTTGATGGCCTGATTCCAGGACATGAATATAAATTCCGTGTCGCTGCAGTCAACGCCGAAGGAGAGTCCGAACCATTGGAAACGTTTGGAACAACTCTTGCCAAGGATCCATTCGACAAACCAGGAAAGACAAGTGCTCCCGAAATCACTGATTGGGATAAGGATCATGTCGACTTGGAATGGAAGCCACCAGCGAATGATGGAGGCGCCCCGATTGAGGAATATGTTGTCGAGATTAAGGACGAGTTTTCACCATTTTGGAATGAGGTCGCTCATGTTCCAGCTGGTCAAACGAATGCAACTGTTGGAAACTTGAAGGAAGGATCGAAGTATGAATTCAGAATTCGCGCCAAGAACAAGGCTGGACTTGGAGATCCATCTGATAGTGCTTCCGCTGTTGCGAAAGCAAGAAATGGTTAGTCATGATATTTAGTTGGGTATTATAAAAATTGGCTTACTTTTTTCAGTTCCACCAGTTATTGATCGAAATTCAATCCAAGAAATCAAGGTAAAAGCCGGACAAGACTTCCACTTGGCTATTCCAGTCTCTGGTGAACCAACACCTGAAATCACTTGGACTTTCGAAGGATCACCAGTGGAGTCTGATGACCGTTTGAAGTTAGTGAACGAGGATGGAAAGGTAAAATCAGGATTAAAATTAATACTCATTCAATTTTGTTTATTTCAGACCAAGTTCAATGTCAAACGAGCACTTAGATCAGACACTGGAACCTACATTATCAAGGCTGAAAATGTGAACGGAGTTGACACTGCAGAAGTGAAAGTCATTGTATTGGATCATCCATCAAATCCGAGAGGACCATTGGATGTTACCAATATTGTGAAAGATGGCTGCGATTTGGCATGGAAGGAGCCTGAAGATGATGGTGGTGCGGAGATCAGTCACTACGTTATCGAAAAACAAGATGCTGCAACCGGACGCTGGACGGCTTGCGGAGAATCGAAAGATACCAACTTCCATGTTGATGATTTGACCCAAGGACACGAATACAAATTCCGTGTGAAGGCTGTAAACAGATATGGAGACTCTGATCCATTGGAAGCCAGAGAACCAATAATTGCTAAAGATCCGTTTGATAGAGCTGATAAGCCAGGAACACCAGAAATTGTTGATTGGGATAAGGACCACGCCGATCTTAAATGGACACCACCGAAGGATGATGGAGGTGCACCAATTGAAGGATATTTGGTTGAAATGAAGACGCCAACTGGTGACTGGGTTGAAGCTGTCAAAGTTGGACCAGAAGACTTGACGGCCACTGTTAATGGATTGAAGCCTGGACAGACTTATCAATTCAGAGTGAAAGCTTTGAACAAGGCTGGAGAGTCGACGCCATCTGATCCATCCCGCACAATGGTGGCAAAACCGAGACATCTTGCACCAAAGATTGAGCGCGACATGTTCTTGGCTCAACGCATCAAAGCCGGACAAACTTTGAACTTCGATGTGAATGTTGAAGGAGAACCAGCACCAAAGATCGAATGGTTCTTGAATGGAACGCCATTACCATCTGGTGGAAGAACCCATATTGATAACAATACTGATAATAATACCAAGCTTGTTACCAAGAGCACTGTTCGAGCTGATACTGGAAAGTACAAGATCGTTGCTACTAATGAAAGCGGAAAGGATGAATATGAAGTCGATGTGAATATCCTGGACATCCCTGGATCTCCAGAAGGTCCACTTCGAGCAAAGGATGTTACCAAAGACAGCTGCGTCTTACATTGGGACGAACCATTGGATGATGGCGGTAGCCCAATTTCCAACTACATCGTTGAAAAGCAAGAGGATGGTGGACGATGGGTTCCATGCGGAGAGACTTCAGATACTTCCTTGAAGGTATCGTTTAGAATCTAGAACACCGATTTTCTAATTTTTTTTTTGATTTTCAGGTTGGAAAACTCTCAGAAGGACATGAATACAAGTTCCGCGTGAAAGCTGTCAACCGACAAGGACAATCCGCTCCACTCACATCTGACCACGCAATTGTTGCCAAGAATCCGTTCGACGAACCAGATGCACCAACCGATGTTACCCCAGTTGATTGGGATAAGGATCACGTTGACTTGGAATGGAAACCACCAGCAAATGATGGAGGTAAAAAAAATATCCATTCGGGGAACATCCGATATTAATCATGAAATTTTCAGGTGCACCAATCGATGCCTACATTATCGAAAAGAAGGATAAATTTGGTGACTGGGTTGAATGCGCAAAGGTTGATGGAAAGACCACGAAGGCTACTGCTGATAATTTGACACCTGGAGAAACTTATCAATTCAGAGTAAAGGCCGTGAACAAGGCAGGCCCTGGAAAACCATCAGATCCAACTGGAAACGTGGTCGCGAAGCCGAGAAGAATGGCGCCGAAGATCAATCTCGCCGGACTTTTGGATCTTCGTATCAAGGCTGGAACACCGATCAAGATGGACATCAGCTTTGAGGGTGAACCCGCACCAACTGCTACATGGAAGGCAAATGATACTACCATTGCTGCTGGAGATCGTGCTGATGTTACAACAACTCCAACATCATCGGCTATTCATATTTTCTCAGCAGTTCGTGGTGATACTGGCGTCTACAAGATCATCGTCGAAAACGAGCACGGAAAAGATAGTGCACAATGTAATGTGACAGTCTTAGATGTTCCAGAAGCACCAGAAGGACCATTGAAGATCAATGAAGTTCACAAGGAAGGATGCACATTGAACTGGAAGCCGCCAGCAGATAATGGAGGATCGGAAGTGTTGCACTACGTTGTTGAGAAAATGGACACATCTCGTGGAACATGGCAAGAAGTTGGAACATTCCCTGATTGCACGGCAAAGGTTAACAAACTAGTGCCAGGAAAAGAATACGCATTCCGTGTGAAGGCTGTCAATCTTCAAGGAGAATCGAAGCCATTGGAAGCTGATGAGCCAATCATCGCTAAAAATCAATTCGATGTTCCTGAGCCGGTTGATAAACCAGAAGTTACTGATTGGGATAAGGATCGAATCGACATCAAATGGAATCCAACTAGCAATAATGGAGGATCACCAGTCACTGGATATATTGTTGAGAAGAAGGAGAAGGGAAGCGCAATTTGGTCTGAAGCTGGAAAAACAGCCGGAACATCGTTCAGCGCTGGAAACTTGAAACCAGGAGTTGAATATGAATTCAGAGTCGTTGCTGTGAATGCAGCTGGACCTTCTGATCCATCAGAGCCAACTGATCCACAAATCACTAAACCAAGATACCTGAAACCGAAGATTTTGACAGCGATCCGAAAGATCAAGATCAAGGCAGGATTCACTCACAACTTGGAAGTCGAATTTGTGGGAGCTCCCGATCCAACAGCCACATGGTCGGTTGGAGACGCTGGAGCACCACTTGCACCAGAATTGATTGTTGATGCGAAGGCATCAAACACTTCAATCTTCTTCCCATCTGCCAAGAGATCGGATAGCGGAAATTACAAATTGAGGGTTGAAAATGAGCTGGGAGTTGATGAAGGAATCTTCGAGATTATTGTTCAAGACCGTCCGAGTGCACCAGTAGGACCATTGGAAGTTTCTGATGTTACAAAGGACAGCTGTGTATTGGAGTGGAAACCACCAGCAGATGACGGAGGTGCTGAAATCAGCAACTATGTTGTAGAGAAGAGAGATATTCGAACCAACACATGGGTTCCAGTGTCAGCATTCGTTACTGGAACATCAATCACCGTGCCAAAATTGACCGAAGGACATGAATATGAATTCCGTGTTATGGCTGAGAACGCATTCGGAAGATCTGATCCATTGACAACTGACGAAGCAGTCCTTGCCAAGGATCCATTCGGAACACCAGGCAAGCCAGGAAGACCAGAAATTGTTGATACTGACAATGATCATATTGATATTAAATGGGACCCGCCAAGAGATAATGGAGGATCACCAGTTGAGCACTATGATGTTGAACGAAAGGATGTGAAGACTGGAAGATGGATCAAGGTTAATACTTCACCAGTCAATGGAACTGCCTTCTCCGATACCCGAGTTCAAAAAGGACATACTTATGAATACAGAATTGTCGCTGTTAACAAAGCAGGACCTGGTCAACCATCAGACCCATCCGCTGCTGCGACAGCTAAGCCAATGCATGAAGCACCAAAGTTCGATTTGGATTTGGACGGAAAGGAATTCAGAGTGAGAGCTGGAGAACCATTGATCATTGAAATTCCATTCACCGCATCACCAAAACCAGATATCAGCTGGACCGATGAAGCAGGAAAACAATTGCCAGGAGTGGAAACAACTGATTCACAAACCAAATTGGTCATCCCAGCGACAAGACGAAGCGATTCTGGACCAGTTAAGATCAAGGCAGTCAATCCGTATGGAGAAGCTGAGGCGAATATCAAGATCACTGTTATCGATCGTCCAGGAGCACCAGAAAACATCACCTATCCAGCAGTGAGCAGACATACTTGCACATTGAACTGGGATGCACCAAAGGACGATGGTGGATCAGAAATTGCTGGATACAAAATTGAATACCAAGAAATCGGATCTCAAATTTGGGATAAGGTTCCAGGAGTCATTGCTGGTACAAGCCATACTGTTCGCGGATTGGAACATGGACAACAATATCGATTCCGCATTCGAGCTGAAAACGTGGTCGGACTTTCTGATTACTGTCAAGGAGCTCCAGTAGTGGTCAAGGATCCATTCGATCCACCAGGTGCACCAAGTACTCCAGAAATCACCGGATACGATACCAATCAAGTTGCATTGGCTTGGAATCCACCAAGAGAAGATGGAGGATCACCGATTATTGGATACGTTGTTGAAAGATTCGAGAAGCGTGGAGGTGGTGATTGGGCACCGGTCAAGATGGCAATGGTCAAAGGAACTGAATGCATTGTTCCAGGATTACATGAGAATGAAACCTATCAATTCCGTGTTCGTGCAGTCAACGCAGCCGGTCAAGGAGAACCAAGTAATGGATCAGATACAGTGACTTGTCGTCCATACGTCGAGAAGCCAGGAGCACCAGATGCTCCAAGAATCGGAAAGATTACCAAGAACTCAGCCGAGGTGACATGGAACAAACCAGTGAGAGACGGAGGTGCACCAATTGATGGATATATTGTTGAAAAGAAGAAGCTTGGAGATAACGATTGGACAAGATGCAATGATAAACCAGTCAAAGAAACAGCATTCGAAGTGCAGAATTTGGGAGAAAAGGAAGAATATGAGTTCAGAGTTATTGCTGTCAACAGTGCTGGAGAAGGTGAACCATCGAAACCATCTGATTTGGTATTGATTGAAGAGCAACCAGGAAGACCATGCTTCGATATTTCACACTTGAAGGATATCACAGTGAGAGCTGGAGAAACAATTCAAATTCGTATTCCATATTGTGGAGGAAATCCAAAACCAATTATTGATGTCATCAATGGAACCTCTCCGATCTTTGAGAATGATCGAACTGTTGTTGATGTCAATCCTGGAGAAATTGTTATCACTACTACGCAATCCAAGAGAGCTGACGCTGGACCTTATAAAATCAGTGCTACCAACAAATACGGAAAGGATACTTGCAAACTCAACGTGTTTGTTCTTGATGCTCCAGGCAAACCAACCGGCCCAATCCGAGCAACCGACATCCAAGCCGATGCGATGACCTTATCATGGAGACCACCAAAAGACAACGGAGGAGATGACATTACCAACTATGTCGTCGAGAAACGAACCCCTGGTGGCGAATGGGTCACCGTTGGACATCCAGTCGGAACTTCGATTCGTGTCCGAAACTTGGAAGCCAATCAACCGCACGAATTCCGTGTCAGAGCTGAAAATCAATACGGAATCGGTGAACCATTGGAAACTGACGACGCAATCGTGGCCAAGAATCCATTCGACACTCCAGGTGCGCCAGGACAACCAGAAGCTCTTGAAACATCCGAAGAGGCTATTACTTTGCAATGGACTCGCCCAACAACTGATGGCGGAGCACCTATTCAAGGTTATGTCATCGAAAAGCGTGAAGTTGGAACTTCTGATTGGACTAAAGCTGCATTCGGAACAATCTTGGACACCAAACATCGTGTCACTGGTTTGACACCAAAGAAGACCTACGAGTTCAGAATTGCTGCATACAACGCTGCTGGACAAGGAGACTATAGCGAGAATTCAGTTCCAATCACTGCTGATAATGCACCAACGAAGCCAAGGATCAATATGAGCATGTTGACAAGAGATGTGCTGGCATATGCTGGAGAAAAAGCCAAGATTTTGGTACCATTCTCTGCGTCACCATCACCAAATGTAAGAAATTATAGGGATTCACTAAAAATCATCAATTTTCAGGTAACCTTCTCGAAGGGTGAAAACAAGATCAGTGAAACGGATCCTCGCGTCAAGATTGAATACAATGATTTCTTGGCAACATTGACAATTGATAAATCAGTATTGTCAGATGGAGGATTATACTTCATTGAACTTGAAAACAGCCAAGGAAGTGATTCAGCAAGTATTCGACTCAAAGTCGTCGACAAGCCATCACCACCACAAGGACTTCGTGTCGAGGACATTTGCCCAGACTGTTGCACCCTTCTCTGGTCACCACCAGCAGCTGATGGCGGTTCACCAATCACAAACTACATTGTTGAGAAACTGGATCTTCGAAACGCTGGAGCGAAATGGGAGAAGGCTTCGTCATTCGTTCGCAATCTTAACCACACTGTTGGAGGTCTTGTGAAGGATGCGAAATACCGATTCCGAGTTCGAGCCGAAAATCAATATGGAACATCTGAACCGTGTGAACTTTCCGATGCGATCATTGCGAAATATCAATTCGAGGTTCCACATCAACCAGATGCTCCACGAGTCAGGGATCTGGATTCGAACTGGGCTGAACTTGAATGGGATCCGCCAAGAGATGGAGGATCAAAGATCATTGGATATCAAGTTCAATATAGAGATGTCAGTTCTGGAAGATGGGTCAATGTCAAGCAGGATCTTGTTGAAGGATGTCATACTCGTGTGACAGGACTTCGCGAGAATGGAGAATTCGAATTCAGAATCATTGCAAAGAACGCAGCAGGATTTTCCAAACCATCCTCACCTTCTGAACGCTGCAAGTTGAAGGCTAAGTTCGGACCACCTGGACCACCAATTCATGTTGGAGCAAAATCGATCGGTAGAAACCATTGCACTATCACATGGATGCCACCATTGGACGACGGAGGATCAAAGATCACTGGATACAACGTTGAAGTTCGCGAATTTGGAAGCACTCTTTGGACCGTTGCCAGCGACTACAATGTCAGAGAACCAGAGTTCACCGTTGATAAACTCAAGGAATTCAACAACTATGAGTTCAGAGTTGTTGCTATCAATTCACAAGGTCGCGGAATACCATCACTTCCATCTGGACCAATTAAGATTCAAGAAGCTGGAGGTTCACGGCCACAAATCGTTGTCAAGCCGGAAGATACTGCTCAACCATACAATCGTCGTGCAGTGTTTGTTTGCGAAGCTGTTGGAAGACCAGAACCAACTGCAAGATGGTTGAGAAACGGAAGAGAGTTGCCAGAGAGCAGCAGATACCGATTCGAATCATCTGACGGTGTTTACAAGTTCACAATCAAGGAGGTTTGGGATATTGATGCTGGAGACTACACAGTTGAAGTTGCCAACGCATATGGAACTGATTCTGCAACCGCCAAACTTACTGTCCAAGCTCCGCCAGTTATTGAAAAAGATGTTCCGAATACCATTCTACCGAATGGTGATTTGGTTCGCCTGAAGATCTACTTCTCAGGAACTGCACCATTCAGACACAGCTTGGTATTGAATAAAGAAGAAATCGATGTTGATCATCCAACCATCAGAACAGTTGAATTTGACAATCACATTCTTATCACTATTCCATCATTGACTGTTCGTGAAGCTGGACGTTATGAATACACAGTTTCCAACGATTCTGGAGAGGCCACTACCGGCTTCTGGCTCAATGTAACAGGACTTCCAGAAGCACCGCAAGGTCCACTTCACATCAGCAACATTGGTCCAACTACAGCAACCCTTGCTTGGAGACCACCAGTCACTGATGGAGGATCAAAGATTACTAACTACGTTGTTGAGAAACGCGATCTTTCGAAGGATGAATGGACCATTGTTTCATCAAATATTAAGGATATGAGCTACATCGTTACCGGACTTTTTGAAAACCACGAATATGAATTCCGCGTGTCTGCACAAAACGAAAATGGACAAGGTTCACCATTGGTTGCAGAACATCCAATTGTTGCTCGCTTGCCATTCGACGCGCCAACTTCACCACAAAACTTGGAAATCATTCAAGTTGGAGGTGACTATGTCACCCTTTCGTGGTTGCGTCCAGCTTCTGATGGAGGTGGCCGTCTTCGCGGCTACATCATTGAAAAACAAGAAGAAGGACATGATGAATGGTACAGATGTAATCAAAATCCATCGCCTCAAAACACCTACAATGTTCCAAATCTCATCGACGGAAGAAAGTACAGATACAGAGTGTTTGCTGTCAATGATGCTGGATTTTCGGATCCTGCTGAACTTGATCAAACCGAGTTCAGATCGGCAGGAAGTGGAGAAGCACCAAAGATCATTTCACAGTTGAGTGATTTGTCAGCTGAAGCTGGAAGAAGTGTAACCTTCGAATGTGAAATCAGTGGATCACCAAGACCAGAATACAAATGGTTCAAGGGATGCAAAGAACTTGTGGATACTAGCAAATACACAATTATTCATAAGGTTTGTTGCTTCATTTGGTTAAGATTTTTTTTCAAAATTATTTTTCAGGGCGACAAACAAGTATTGATCATCAACGATTTGAGCAATGAAGATGCTGATGAATACACCTGCCGTGCTACCAACTCTGCAGGAACTCGAAGCACCCGCGCCAACCTTCGTATCAAGACAAAACCACGTGTCTTCATTCCACCGAAGTATCATGGAGGTCTCGAAGCACAAAAGGGCGAAACCATTGAGTTAAAGATCCCATACAAGGCATTCCCAGCTGGTGAAGCGAGATGGACAAAGAATGGTGAACCTATTGAAAATGGCTCCAAGTATAAGTATGTTATTTTTATTTAATAACTCTTGAAAAATTCCTGATTTCAGTATTTCAACCGATGACAAATTTGCCACCTTGAGAATCTCAAACGCTTCTCGCGAAGACTTTGGAGAATATCGAGTGGTTGTTGAAAACTCAGTCGGATCGGATTCTGGAGTTGTCAATGTCACTGTCGCCGACGTTCCCGAACCGCCAAGATTCCCGATTATTGAGAATATTCTTGATGAAGCTGTCATTCTGTCATGGAAGCCACCAGCATTGGATGGAGGGTCGTTGGTAACCAACTACACCATTGAGAAACGTGAAGCGTCTGGTGGATCCTGGACTGCGTGCGCCAAGTCAAGATACACTTATACCACAGTCGAAGGGTTGAGATCTGGAAAACAATATGAATTCAGAATCATTGCTGAAAATAAGCACGGAGCGTCGAAGCCTTGTGAACCAACAGCACCGGTTTTGATCCCAGGAGATGATAGAAAACGAAGACGTGGTTATGATATCGACGATCAAGGAAAGATTGTCAGAGGAAAGGGTCCAATCTCATCGAATTATGACAATTATGTGTTCGATATTTGGAAGCAATACTACCCACAACCTGTCGAAATTCGACACGAACATGTCCTCGATCTCTACGACATTCACGAAGAAATCGGAAGTGGAGCGTTCGGAGTTGTTCACCGTGTTACTGAAAGATCGACTGGTAACAATTTCGCAGCGAAGTTTGTAATGACCCCACATGAAGCTGACAAGGAAACAGTTAGGAAGGAAATTCAAACAATGTCGGTTTTGAGACACCCAAAACTCGTGAATTTGCACGACGCTTTTGAGGATGATAATGAAATGGTGATGATTTATGAGTTCATGAGTGGAGGGGAATTGTTCGAAAAGGTTGCTGATGATAGTAACCGAATGACTGAAGATGAAGCTGTTGATTATATGAGACAAGTAAGTTTTTAGAAATTTATTGAAAAAAATCACTTTTTGGCATCTCATTGACATAAACTCAATTTTCAACCTTTCAAACTTTGACATAATTTTGAAAACTCGATCAAATCAAAAATAATATTTTTCAATTAAGCAAATAACAATAAACTCCCAAAGTGTCGGGAAGTGTCGGGAACTCCCGAAGAGTCGTATCTGGTTTAAATTTTCTGAAACATGTATCTTACAGGTCTGCAAAGCCCTCTGCCATATGCACGAAATGAACCACGTTCACCTCGACTTGAAACCAGAAAACATAATGTTCACCACCAAAAGAAGCAACGAGTTGAAACTCATCGATTTCGGACTTACCGCCCATCTTGACCCGAAACAATCGGTCAAGGTTACCACAGGAACAGCCGAATTCGCTGCACCAGAAGTGGCTGATGGAAATCCAGTTGGATACTACACTGACATGTGGAGTGTCGGCGTTCTTTCCTACATCCTTCTCTCCGGTCTGTCACCATTCGGCGGAGAAAACGATGAAGCAACGTTGAAGAATGTGAAACGATGCGATTGGAACATGGATGATCCGGCATTCTCCTCAATTTCCGATGATGCTAAGGACTTTATCAGGAAGCTTCTTCTCGCCGACACGTCAAGCAGAATGACCATTCATCAAGCTTTGGAACATCCGTGGTTATCAGCTGGAAATGTTCCAGGAAGAGATTCACAAATTCCAAGTAGCAGATATTCCAAGATTCGCGAATCGATTAGAACAAAATACGACGCATGGCCGGAACCATTACCACCACTTGGAAGAATTTCAAACTACTCATCTTTGAGAAAGCATCGACCACAAGAATATTCAATCAGGGATGCGTTCTGGGATCGATCTGAAGCTCAACCAAGATTCATTGTCAAACCATATGGAACGGAGGTCGGTGAAGGACAATCTGCAAACTTCTACTGTAGAGTAATTGCATCATCGCCACCAGTTGTAACATGGCACAAGGAAGATCGAGAATTGAAGCAGAGTGTGAAATACATGAAGAGATATAATGGAAATGATTATGGATTAACAATCAATAGAGTGAAATCAGATGATAAGGGTGAATACACAGTTCGCGCAAAGAATTCATACGGAACGAAGGAAGAAATTGTCTTCCTCAATGTTACCAGAACATCAGAACCATTGTCATTCGAACCACTTCAACCAATGAAACGAGCACCAAGTCCACCAAAGGTTGAAGAATTTAAGGAGAAGAGAAGCGCGCCGAACTTCACCTTCCATCTTCGTAATCGTTTGATTCAAAAGAATCATCAATGTAAATTGACATGTTCATTGCAAGGAAATCCAAACCCAACTGTCGAATGGTTGAAGGATGGCTTCCCAGTGGATCAAGACCGTGTTCAAGTCTCTTTCCGTAGTGGAGTTTGTAGTTTGGAGATTTTCAATGCTAGAGTAGATGATGCTGGAACTTATACTGTAACAGCGACCAATGAATTAGGAACCGATGTAACGGAATGCGTTCTAACTGTTCAACAAAAGGGAGGTGAACCAATTCCAATCCCACGAATCTCGTCATTCCGACCACGTCGTGCATATGACACATTGTCAACAGGAGATGTGGAACGATCACATTCATATGCGGATATGAGAAGAAGATCATTGATTCGTGACGCTTCCCCGGATGTTCGATCAGCTGCCGACGACTTGAAGACAAGAATCGCTAACGAACTTCCATCATTTCTTGTACAATTGCAAGATGTAACATCAGAAGTTGGAGGATCTGCAGAGTTCAGCGCTGAAGTTTCAGGACAACCCGAGCCATTGATCGAATGGCTTCACAATGGAGAACGAATCGGAACTTCGGATTCGAGAATTAGAAGCACTTTTATTGGTGGAAAGGCGAAGTTAAGGATCAGTGATGTTGCAAGTGGAGATCAGGGGCAATATTTATGCAGGGCTTCGAATTCAGCAGGACAAGAGCAAACGAGAGCATCATTGATTGTGAGCGGAGGAGCCACAACTACCACCGAGCCACTAGTTAATGGGTATTCTGATGATGCACAATTGCGGGTTTCGAAACATCTCGGTGGACAAGTTGTAAATGTTGGGGAAACTATCACATTTGCTGCAAGAGTTGAAGGAACACCGGAAGAAGTATTATGGATGAGAAATGGACAAGAATTGAATAACAATGATAGAACAAACATCTCCCAAGATGGACAAGAATACACATTATCCATCAGCTCTGCTGAAGCTTCAGACGCCGGACACTATCAATTAGAAGTCAGATCAAAAGGAACCAACTTGTTATCAGTTGCTTCATTAGTCGTCGGATCGACAAATCCACCAGTCACAAGGCTACCATCATCGGTTAGCGCCTCTGTTGGCGGAACGACCGCATTTACTGTAGAATTCGAGAACGTTGAAGGTATTTTCCAATAAAAGATTAGGTTAAAAAGTAATGACGTTTAAAATTCCAGGCCTAACTGTCCAGTGGTTCAGAGGATCAGAAAAAATTGAAAAGAATGAACGGGTCAAATCGGTCAAGTCTGGAAATACTTTCAAACTTGATTTTAAGGTATGTTTGAGTTTTTTTTTAATTTTTTAATTTTTTATAGACCTTAAGTGAAAATAGACTTCATTCTCATTCCAAATCTATTTTTAAAATTTTCTAAAACCAACTAGAAGCCGAGAAAACGCACCTCAAAACAATGGCCTAGAAAAAATTCGGAAAACTAATCCGCAGGCATGAAAAATCCAAAAAAAGCATAAATTAAAATGAAAAAACATTGAAAAAAGGACTAATATAAGCATTCTGCATAACTATTTATTAACGAAACACAAAAAAAGCTTATCGGAAAAAGTTCGGCCACCTTTTTCTAGGCCATTGTTTTGAAGCTCATTTTCTCAGCTTCTCGGTGGTTTTAGAAAATTTTAAAAACAGAATTGGAATCAGCATGAAGTCTATTTTCATTTAAGGTACATTTTAAATTCCTCCTTTAAAACTAGAATTCACAAATTTCAAAAAAAAATGTTAATTTTTCCAGAGCGTTGAACAAGACGACGACGGCATCTACGTGGCCAAAGTAGTAAAAGAAAAGAAGGCGATTGCAAAATATTCCGCCGCCCTTCTCCTGGTCTAAAAATAAAAGTAGCCATCCCCCGTAAATAATTCTGAAACATCCTCTTTTTTATAATATTTGTACCTAGACTTCTTTTTATTCGTTAAATCTGTAGCAAATCCTAGCGCTCTAGAACCACGCCCCCCTCCATTTCTAACTTCTTTTTTTTCTTTTCTATAAAAATCTCAATTTTTCATCCTTTTTTTTCTTGTTTTCTTCAAAACGCCGCCGCCGCCGCCACGCTTCTTTCGCCATCAAAATATTCGTGTTATAATTTTGTTCTAAATCTTTTTTTTCTTTTCATTTCTTTTCTTTTCTCTCTTAAAAACACATCAAAAAGGTATTTTTCTCTTTTTTTTCTAATCTAATTAGCTGGACAACTTTGTAATTTTAGTTCTTTTATTAAAATTCTCTGATTTTTTTTTGAATTTTTTTTGGCGGGCTTTTAAAAAATCAATAATTCGATTATTTTAGAAAAGTAGGGTTTTAGACTATTTTGGCAGTATTTTTTCAGTTTTTTTTTTTCATTTTTTAAAAGCCATAGGAAATGGGACGCCTATGGCTTTAATTTTATTTGTTTATCACTTTTTTTTTAAATTTTCATTTATCCTTGAAATCTTGTTTGGGACACTTGATTTCTTGGATTTAGGCATCAATTGTATTTTTAAGTATTTTATTGATTTTTTTCCTTTATCTGAAAATTTCGGGACAAATTTTCAGATTATCGTTAATTAGATGATAATTAGCAATTAGTGTGAAAATTCTGCCAAAACGTTCGGCCCGCTTTTCAAAATTTTTTTCAAAAATTCATTTTCCCGCCAAAATCCTTCCGAAAAAAATCGATAATTTTGATATTTTCTCTTTAATTGTAAAATCCGCGTTCTTCTAGTCAGTTTTCCCCCAAAAAAAATTTCGATTTTTTCTGTAAAAGTCTTGGTAAAAACTTTTTGTCTCTCCCCCCCGGACAACTTCTCTGTTTTTCATTTCAGTTTTATTTTTTTTCTTTAATGAATAAATAAGATGAACTTTATTGATTTTGTTAAAAATATTGTATTAGTAGGTAAAGCATAATCAACAAATAATCTTTCTGAAAGACAGTAAAAAACGATGAAAGTTGTGTAAATACCAGCCGAGTTTGATGAGAGAGAGAGAGAGAGAGAGTGAGTAACAGTGAAAATCGAAAAGGATACAGTAAAAATGGTACAAATATGGCAAAATATACAATAAAAATCACTACCCCGCGACCATTCTCAAAGCTGTAATTAATTTTAAAAAATATAAGTTTTTTTTTTAGAAAAAATAGAATAAAAATGATAAACTAGACAGTTGTTGGAATAATATCGTCAGATTCTTCTTTCTGCTCCGGGATGCCTTTCAATTCGTTGATAATATGATGAATTTCACGTCCGCTGGTTTCTGGAAGTCGGAGGAGTAAGTATACCAAAGCGATTGATGATGGGATGGCAAATAGAAGAACAAATGAGAATGCACCAATGCTCTGAAAAATTGGACATTTCAGGTATTCGCTAGAATTTCTGTCTTCAATTTTTTAAGGTGATAGCAGTAAGGTCAGCTTTTTCTTTAACCATCACTTACCATAAACAATGGAATGGTTGAGAAATTGGTAACAACCACCAAACAACTGTGAATCGAATACACCAAGCAGAACATCATGGATCGACTGGCAAGTGGTGACAATTCTGGTGGGATCGCCCAGATTACTGGACCGACACCGATTCTGAAATTTGTGGAATTATAATTACAAGGGTGAGACTTCAATATAAAGTAACGTTCTGAAGCCAACTTATTTAAAGACTGTTAAATACAATACTTACCCATAAGACATGATGAATCCAAAGCATGCACCAATGGCAACATTTTGATACTGTAATTGTTCAGCAATCGCAAAAATGCACAAAAATACGACAGTTCCAGAGCCACAAATCAATAAAAGAATTCGTCTTGGAAGCCGATCGATAACCATTGTGGAGCATAGTGACGAGACAGTCAATGCAACCATCATAAGACTTGATGACAATTGGGATGTTTCGCTGAAAATCAGTTTTTCTTTTTAAGAAACTATTGAAAATTCTTACATGCTCACGCCCATATCAACGAAGAAGAATGTGCTGCTCTGAAGAATTGGATAAAATGGCAAAGTGAGAACAGCGGCTGCCACCGAAAGTTGCATAGCACGACGTAAATGAGGTGTTCGAAGAATGTGCATAACTGTGTTCTCATTTTTTGATTCATTCTCTGCCACGGCAACAGCTTCAGCTTCTTTTTTATGCTGTTCCATTGAGTCCAAAAGCAAGGCCTGATCTGGCAAATGTCCTTGGAAGAATCTCAACGACTTCAACGCGGCATCCTTGTCCTGTTTCACCAGAAGCAAGAACTTCGGAGTGTCCGGCATCCAGCAAATGAAAATAGTTGACAAGATGCCTGGGATGATTGGGAAGAACAAGAGCAATGATAGAGAATGTCCCAACAATGCTTCATGACCAAGAATCATTCCCAAAAGACACATGGTTGAATAACCGGTGGAGTAAAGCGATGACATTGTACCACGAAGTGAAGCCGGCGAAATTTCTTGAAGGTACAGGATGAGAGCAGCATCGCTGAGTGGTGAGAAGACGGCAGCGATTAGTCGACCAGTGATAAGCACTTCGGAATATGGTGTGAAACTGGCGAACATTTGCATGGCTCCGGCGACTGTCATCATCATGATTGAGATTGCGAATGCGACTGAAAACGAGAAATTTGTATAAATTTGAAAATTCTCAAAATATCCCTACCTTTCCGGCCATACGTATCACACAAAAACGGACTGCTCATTGCTCCAGCAACCTGTGCCAAATACCACGCCGAATTGATTCCAGACTTCAACAGTGACACCTCTTCATGATCCAATGGTCGATACCGCTCTGTGAACGAATTGTTCAGATACTCATTGAGTTTATGGACGGCCGTATTAACCGATGTGTGCGAGAATCCCGATGGGAAATTTGTCATCGCTGTCAGAAGTGAGCAAATGACGAAGAGTCGAAGTCCATTCCATGAGAAAAGTGTTGGATCCGACATTGTTCCAAGAATAATAGTAGAAAAATTTAAAGTATTAGAATATGTAGATAGCTATGAATGAGAAGGTCGCGGGGTAAATAGACGAAACTTTGTAATTACTTTCTCCGTTGTAATTAATGAAACGGAGATTTTTGCAATGATCGGCAGATTCTGGAAAAAAAGTATATTTAGAAACGAAATAAGAAAAAAAATATATACCTTGTTTGGGCGAAGCCACAAACTCTGCCTTTTCTTATTCGATTCCTCTTCCGTGTAGTTTCGGTTTGTTCCGTTTAAGAGCAGTTCAGCGCTAGACAATTCGGGCTCTGTAAAAAAAAAGACAATTAATTGAAAGGTATGATTCATAAATATGTGTACAACAATTATGAATGAAAATTATTATTATTATGATTCGGGAGAAAAAATAAAAATATTAATATTGAATGGAAAAGAAATTGATGAAAATACAAAAGAGATCCTGTTTCGAAAATATGGCAAAAGTTGAAATCGAAATTATAATGATAAATTTTAGGCTTTCTACGTCAGATATGAAAGTTTTATCGGAACATGAATACGAGGAAGAAGAATAAAATAACGTTTCGTTGATCGGAAGCTAAGAAAATCAATTAGGGCCAAAGTAGCCATATCAGAAAGGTCTCACAATGAGCTGCTTAAGAAAAGGTCAAAGAAAATAATAACTAATATCACGTTCGCGAATAAATCTAGGTAACGTTCAGGGTCTCGTCGAGAATACAAACGCGGTGATTATAACAAAGAAAACCATAATGCAAACAGAAAGAAAACAAGCATTCTCGAAAAAGACTCGAGTATAATGGACCCACTGCATCGATTGAGTATAGCATCATTGACACAAGATGACCGCGTATGGTGAATATGTTTCCATTCAGTCTAGTCTAATGAGTCCCCGCCTATATGAGACAAAAGGGAGATGAATACCGTAATACGTGCATATTATGACACATAAACATATGATGTTTTGTCAGGGAAAAAAGAAATGATGGGTTTGGCAGTGGTGCGATAATTAAGTTTCTCGCATATTTTATCTCTTGTCCGATGACTGTATTGAGTGCGCATGTACCCTAATTGTACCGGCGTGGGGTCTTTTTTTGAAAATATGTGCGCATTGCGCATGAGATAAATACTGTGGCAAGTGTTAAATGTAGCACATTTTTAGGCAAGAAATTCATAAAAATAAATCGACATTATTAAATGGTCTCGGATTATCAATTCACTGTTCTAGGTTAAGGAAAAAACTGGTGGAAATACCCAGAAACTAAAATCGACGCAAAAATAGCAAAAACTCAAAAAATCTAAATTTCAACGCAAAAAACTATTTTTTGCAATTGTTTTCACGTTTCTGCATTGAATTTTTGCTATTTTTTGCGTCGATTTTAGTTTCTGGATAGGAAAAAAAACATTTGATGAAAATGAAAAGATTCCTACATTCAGAATATATCAAGAGAAAATGCGCTCTTTCGAAATTCTACCATTTTTTAAAGGGACATAACATTTTTCACATCTTGTACTGCGCAACGAAATTCGTTTTAAGCATTTTTTTGCGTATTTCAAGAGAATATTCTAGAATTAAAGCATAACAATTGTTAGTTACAATTTTCAATTGCTAATATAATTATATTACCTATTGTCAACTTAAAAATTTTGGATCATCCATTTTTTACTAAAATACCGCAGCGCAAACGCTCGCAGGTAAAAATAGCATGACTTTGTGAGAGACTTAGATTTTCTGGGTAGGTCAAAACAAACTTGCATGATCAAGAATATTTGAGTTGACAATATAAATATTTAAGTTTCGCTACCGTTTAAAAAATTGGAGAATAGTTATGTCCCTTTAAGGAATACGGTATAACAGCGGTATTTTCACTAGAGAGCACTTTAAACAACTTTTTGTTTGAATAATCCGATAGAAGACCTCCACAAAGAATCACAGCACGGTGCAGATGCGCAATAATACCGTCTTCTAGAACTGACTAAGCACATATTATTCAATCTTCAAAGGTCTCAAAAAAAGTCTCTCGAACAAAGTGTCGATGTTTGTACAAGGCTTTAGTTTCGAGCGATTGTTTACACGATTCCCCACTCTTTAAGGGGGGATTCCCCCATTTTTAAACATTCTAATGAAATGATGGTATCAATGCCTGTGATTTCGGCTAAATATGTCGAAGATGATGATTGTATCAATTGTCGCATGATTTGATTGAATGTGTAAGAATTTGGGAAATGCAAATTTGAATATTTGATCTTGTCGGAATTTTGATGTTTGAAACGATGAATAACAGTGAAACTTTTTGCAATGGGCTTCCCTCGTTGTTAAAGATAGTGTAAATTTTCGCCAAGGTATTGTTTCTTTGTGAAAAAAAACGTTTCTTCGAGAAAAATAAACACTACGGAACGTAAAATAACTCACAGAAAAAACGACGTGTTTTCGGCGAACTCATAAATCGAAAGTTTAGAAAGATACAAAAGCATAATTCGAGAAAAACAACCAAAGGGAATGAAAATGCTTCAAAAAGTGAAAAGTGAAGGAAATTTGAGTTTTTCACGCCAAAAAACAAAACCAAACAATTTTGGAGGTCAAAAATTTGGAGGCACAAATTTTCCTCAATTTTTCAGGTTTGGATTTAGGAAGGGCGTAATTTTCTATTGGTTTCAGATGTTTTTTGATAGTGCCTTAAAGGTAGTGTGTCAGCTAACACGATGCAGATTTAATGCGAAAAGTAAAAATTCGAATGGGGGCCCAGAAGACGAAAAAACATTACAAATATGTTGCCACGTTCAAATAATGGGTTTCGCGCCAAATTTCTACAACGTTGCACGCATTCAAATGTTTTTTTGCAACTTTGGACCGCTGCTATGAGGCAGGTATTCATTGATGTGATTTCGCATAAATTGCGCGGTAGTAATGAGAAAAAGCTCTAATTTTTGAAATTGAAATCAGATGGGGTCAAATTATCTGGCACACTGTCTTTAAGAAAGGAAGTAACTGACGCGTATCGGTAGGTTTTGTTAGGCAACATGTCTATTCGCACGTTATTTTTCTAGAAAATTCAATACTTTTGCAATTTCCTCACCAATGTTGATCCTCTAATTAGAACGTCAACAAAATTCGAGATCACTAGACAACAGTGAAACAAAATCCGTAAGTGGCTCAGAAACAGAGGTTCCAGAGGATTCTCAAATTATTCAGAGAAGGATGGCAGTAGGTGCAGAATTCGGGTTTTTTACAATAGTTTCATAATCATATTATTCGAAACGAACGTCTTTAAAGACAGCTGTTTAGTTAATTTGACCCTGCCTGATCTTAGCTTCAAACATTAGAGCTTTCTCTCATTAGTACAATGCAATTTATGCGAAATCACACCGATAAATACATCACAGCAGCGATCCAAAGTTTGAAAAATCAAAATTTGAATCCACCAGGGCTCCCATTCGAATTTTGATGTTTTTCCTTGAATTTGGAACGTGTTAACTGACACCCTGCCTTTAAAGATTTGTGTTCTATTAGTCACAACTTCCGCAGCTAGCAAAATTGTTTTCAAAAACACGTTGTTAAACTTTTTCACCTATCTGAAAATTATAGCATTCTTTTAAAAGTTTTATAACTACATACTATCATAACTCTGCAATTAGTGAGCTCTCGAAGGAATATTTTGTCTGAAACGCATTTTAGGCGTCTATTGAAGCTTTTTGGTACATTCTAGCTAAATATCATGATTTTTATAAGTTCCGTGCACACATGGGCACCCAGAATCTTATCGATTTTCTCATTGATTTTCAATTGCTTGTTCTGTTTATTGGTGTTTTTCAAGTCAAGTGCGTGGATTGGTGGTTATCGATATTTGTTGATAACTTTTTCGAGTTTTAATGTTGTGACAACTTTGACAGAAATGATAGTTTCTGTGACGGTTGAAGGGTTTAATCATTGTTTTATTGTTTTCATGCCTCATGGCCCATTTTTTGAGGTAAGCTATTTATATTTTTCTCGTAATTTGAAGTTTTTATCATTTATAGTACAAGGAACTATCTCAGCTACTAATTTCCATAAGATGTTCAATGTGTGCATTCACATTCGCAATCCTTGCCGTTCATTTTGTCTACCGATTCTTTGCCATCTGCAGACCACATCTAATCTCCCATTTTTTCTACCCATTACCAATTACCATTATTATTTTATTAGTGACTTTGTACGGCTCATCATGGATTGCCGTTATCTTCATTTTCATGTGGCCTGATGATCAATTACATCTATTAGTGAACGAAAAGTTCAAAGAAGTTTATAATATGAGCAGTTTTGATATTCCAATGATTTTAGCAGCTTATGATATACCACTATTCGAGTTGAATAGTGGAAAAGCTGCTGTTGGTTTGGCTTCAATTGTCACCATTTTTGCATTGATTTTATATATTATATTAGCATTGAGGATTCATTATTCATTGAAAACGTATATGATCAGTAGTACAGCTCGAAAGTTACACAGAAATTTACTGACCGCTTTGGTTCTTCAAGTAAGAATTCAAATTATTGGAAACAAAAAACATCTAAAAGAGGACTTTACAGAGCTAATCAATGTACCTTAAATGAAAATAGACTTCATTCTCATTCCAAATCTGTTTTTAAATTTTTCTAAAACCACCTAGAAGTCGAGAAAATGAGCTTCAAAAGAATGGCCTAGAAAAGGTGGCCACTGGCGAAAACTAGTCCGCGGGCATGACAAATCCAAAAAAAACATAAATTAAAACGAAAAAACATAAAAAATGACTAATATAAGCATTCTGCATAACTATTTAAATACGAAAAAATCTCATAGGAAAAAATTCAGCCAGATGGATACTTTTTCTAGGCCATTATTTTGAAGCCCATTTTCTCGGCTTCTAGATGGTTTTAGAAAATTTTAAAAACAGATTTGAAATGAGTATGAAGTCTATTTTCATCCCAGACGCATTCATTAGCTCCGGAAAGCCCTCCTTTAAAGCGGGATATTTCCAGACAATTGTTCCACTGGTTGCAACAATAATTCCATGTTTCATTGTGTGGGGTTATCCAATCACGGAACTAGACTTAGCGGTGTAAGTTGTATTTATCAATGGGTCGGGGGTGCTCCCGAACCCTTTGATTCTTCAAAAAAACATACCATTTAGGGAAATGAACTCCACTATTGTGCCATTTCTCAGTGCATATCCAGCAATCGACCCAATTGTTATTATATTTGTCTTGACCGATTATCGTCGCGCAGCAATTCAGATTTTGCGTTCATTTGCAATTCGACTTGGAAAAGGTGAGAAACATAGATCAAGTAAATGTACAATTATTGTTATTACTACTTATTAAAGATTCCTTGGTCATTCATAAATAATTGTCCCTTTTATTTATATTTATTTATTTATCTATTTATTTTGTGCTTCTTCATAATAAACTAATAAATTTAATGGAGGGCTTACCAATAAATGTACCTTAAATGAAAATAAACTTAATTCTCATTCCAAACCTGTTTTTAAAATGTTCTAAAACCACCTAGAAGCCGAGAAAATTAGCTTCAAAACAATGGCCTAGAAAAAGTTGGCCGAACTTTTTCCTGTGAGCTTTTTTCGTGTTTCGTTAATAAATAGTTATGGACCAATTCAGTTTGAAAAAAAAATACAAAAAATGTCGAGAAATTCAATGCAGAAATTGCAGAGAAATGTCGAGAAATGCAGAGAAACTTCAATTTCTCTGCATTTTTTGAACTGGTTTTCTTCGAGACCCAAACGATTTAATCTGTGTCCCTTTAAACAATTTTATGGAAAATGTTTGTATTTGTGTCTATGATTGTGGAAATGTTACCAAAAAATCAGTAGCCAGTCCCAATGACCCTTAGATGCCCAAAATATCTGATTTAGACCCAAAAAGACAGTCTGGGTCGAAAAAAATGACATGCCGAGAAATGCAGAGAAATTGCTATTTCTCTGCATTTCTCGACATTTCTCTGCCATTTCTGCATTGAATTTCTCGACATTTTTTGTATTTTTTTCAAACTGAATAGGTCCATTATACAGAATACTTATGTTAGTCATTTTTTATGTTTTTTTTTTCATTTTAATTTATATTTTTAATTTTTTTGGATTTTCATGTTTCCTAGTTTCGATAATTGGATAATTTAATTCCTCTATAACAAAATATAAGAATTAAATTGCAATCTTTGATTTCTATCTCAGTACAAGGCGTCAAGTTTTCACTAACAATGAAATAAAAAAATAAAACCAATATCACAAATTTAGCACACAAAACCTGTTTTACTACGATTTATTTTTAAAAAAAGCGGAAAAGTGGGAAGTGAGCAAGCAAAGAAATTGGTATAAAACGCGGAAACTTTTGAAGTAAAGTATCATTCGATTCATCTTGAAAATGTTCGCCAAGATGTAAGTTGTTCTATTAGAATTTTAATAATTATAAATTAATATTTCTTACAGTATGCTCGCCATTGTTGCCCTCATCGCTGTATTCAGTGTATCTGAATGTCAAGTGGTCTATCCAGGAGCTGCTGCATACTATCCAACAGCCTATGCTGCAGGTTATGATGCAGTTTATTCACCATATGCTTATGGATATGCTGCTGCTGCTTATCCATCATATTATGCATGGGGATCTAACAAAGGAAAACCATCCGGTGCTGCACCAGTTCCAGCTCCATCTGCACAATCTTTGACCAACAATCAATAGGGAATCGAATGATTTAACGATTTTTTAAAAAAATCTTGCCAATCATGTGTGTACAATTGAATAAAACACTTGCTTTTTATATTTTTGTAACATTTTCATGTACAGATAAAAAAGTATGAAACTTTGAGATCCAGACGCTTTGAAGGTTTTTTAAAGGAGGACTTTACGGAGCTAATGAATGCGTCTGGGATGAAAATAGACTTCATTCTCATTCCAAATCTGTTTTTAAAATGTTATAAAATCACCTAGAAGCCGAGAAAATGAGCTTTAAAACAATGGCCTAGAAAAAGTGGCCACCGGCGAAAACTAGTCCGCAGGCATGAAAAATCCAAAATCCAAATTTTTTCCTCTGAGAAATAAATTATGAAAAACATGTAATTTGTTGCTTCTTTCATAATAAAATGGGTGCAGATTTCAGAAATAGTTCGGAATAAATTCTTAGTGACTCCGACAAGAAGTGTCTTCAAGCATCCAGAATATTTTTCCTAGAATAAATCATTTTCTCTCAATAAGCGTGTCAATTTACGAAATTTCTCCAACGTTATTTTTTGATGTCTTTTCCCGTTCAATACGATTGATAAACATGTTTTCCAACCAATTTCGTGGATTTTCTCAATTTTAATCTTTATGCAGCGGATCCTATTAGTTCGAGATTTTGTTTAAGCTATGTATTAAGTTGCCTTCAAACTACAATTTTTGATAAAACAACCAGTGAATATAATCACATTCAAATTAAATATATCAAGTTATGAAATCCGTATTTTTTAATCTCAATGTTTCGGTTCTTTCATGTGACTGGCATGTGAATTAGACAACAACATCACATAGAGGGAGGACGAAAAGCTTTTTTACTAAAATCATTCGAAAACTCAATGCTTTATGCGCTCTTCTCTTTCTTTTTCGTTGCATCTTATTTTGGATGTGCACAAAAATAAATTTCTTTGTTGGAATTTGTAGTTTGTTGTCCCTTTTTTAGTAAACATATGAGTTGTGTATTCTAAAGCGGGTTATTCACATTTTTGCTTTAAAAAATTGTAAAAAATCGTTGTTTTAATTTTTAATTTTCCGCTAATTATTTAAAATTCCGCTCAAACTAAACCATGCGTCAGTCCTCCAGCTGTTGGCGCACAATCCGAGCTTGGCGCATTTCGCTTGTTTTCCTTCGTTTCTCAAAATTTCTCGAGTTTCTCACGTACATTATGATACTTTTTCCACTTTTATTGGGCTTTTTGATGTAATGGAATATGTAAAACTTTTCACAGATTTAGATATTTTTTTCTTGATTGTCTCACCCTAACATTTTAAAAAAACTAAATCTCATATCACATACTTACACACGTGATAAAAAAAAACTTTATTACAACAAACAACTTTATCGATAATAATTTAATGTTTAGAAAATGCCTGCAACAAACCGCAGAATTTCCCTTGGATCTCCAAAAGATTTGAGAGAAGTTAAATTTTTCGACGAGGAGCCGATTCCAGATGTACCGCCAAAAGGAGCCAGAGTTAAGGTATACATTTTTAAAAAGTTTAACTAGGAATTATCAAAATCGATATAACCTTCAGGTGTGTTACGCTGGAGTGTGTTTAACTGATCGTGAAGTGGCGAATACTAAGCAAGCAAGAATTACAAATGGAATTAAAGATACCAGTTTGTTCCCAGGTATTTTTTTTAAATAAAAACATTCTCAACTATAAATTTCCTTAGGATACGAAGTCTCCGGAGTTGTGGAATCATTCGGAACAGAATGCACTCCATCGGACTATGGCCTAAGCATTGGCGATAAAGTAATCGTCTGGCCAACTGACGAAATGTGCAGTCATGGTTATGCTGATTACGTTGCCGTTCCAACTCTTCACTTCTTGGTCAAAATCCCAGATTCCTTATCAATGCACGTTGCCTCTATTCTCCCAGCTGGTGCAACATGGGCTCTGTCAGCCGTTCTCCAAGCTCGCCCAATTGTAGAGGCGTTCTCAAATTCCAAAGGTTTCTGCAATATTCTAATCGTTGGTGCTGGAGGACTCGGATTATGGCTTTTGAAACTTGCCAAACATTTCTTAGCAATTAATAATGATAAGTAAGTTCTTTCTAATTCTGAAATAATGCTGACAATTCAATATTCTAGAAAAATCCGTCTCATGGTCGCAGATGCAAAAGAAGAACGTCTATCACTTGCCGAGCGAAATGGTGCAGATTTCGTCGTTCATTGGGATGATTCGGAATTCGAAGAATATCTGATTATGAGAACTAAGGATGTCGCTAGAACTGGTGTCAATGTTGTGTTTGATTTTGTTACTTCTCCACGTACCGTCACAAGATCATTGAAATGTTTGGCTGAGGTAATACTTTTATTTTGATAAACCTTTTAGAAAATGTCAAATGTTTAAAAAACAGCTGGGGAAGAATGCTCCAAAAAAATTAAAGTTTAAAAAAAATCATTATAATTTCCAGGGAGGTGTTCTGTTCGTTGGTGGACTTTCCGGTCTCGATGTGCAATTACCAATCAAACAGGTTGCTAAAAATCGCCTCGCCATTATGGGAGTGACAAGAGGAAGCATCGAACAGTTGAAGAATTTAGTGAATCTGATCGCTGGTGGACAAATTGAGGCGCCAGATTACCGCGTTTATCCAGTTGATCAAGCTTCATCGGTATTTATTTTCAATTTTTTCTCTCCAGTTTTAATACGAATTTTCCAGGTTCTCAAACAATTATCAATGTCCGAAGTCGAAGGACGAGCCATTCTTGAAGTATGCGATCCTGCGAACGCTTTGAAGCCTGAGGAAACTGGTGGTGTACCAATTCCACATAAACAAGATGAATAGAAGAAATCATGTTTGTTATGTAGAAAATTATGGATTATTCTAATTTTTATCGAGACTTTTTAATCGATATGTTGCCATTTCTCGACTGAATCTAGTTTGCTTCCCTTCGTTGTATTATAAAGAAAAAAGAAACATTCATGAATAATTGTATTCTCACTTCATCCCGATTTTGTTTTTTGAAAATTCTTTCGGTGTGTTTTATAGAAAAGTGTATTTTTTAATTAAGAATAACTAGTTGTAAAAAGTAGAGAGCATTTGTTGTTTCGAAATATTTTAATAGCAGCCGTTTATCTGAAATAAAGTATTGTCGACAGCGAATCTGTAATGGGTTTCAATTGTTTTGTATTTTTGTGGTGAACTAACCATTTTGTTTATATTAATTTTCAGTTCAAAAGGAATGTTCTGGTTTGAAATAGCTTTGAGATTTTAAGACACAATTTTTGAAGAGGGTAAAATTTCAAAAAATCGAATTTTGATTAACTTTCCGAAATGTTTCAAAAACACATTTTCATTTTTTTAAATTTTAGAAATAATGAAAAAAAATCTGAAAATTTGTTTTCCGTAAAAATAAAATAATGGAGAAAATGCTTCAAGTTTTGAAAATTATATATGTTTTTTAAAAATTAACCAAATATTTGCTTTTCGTAAAATTTTATTTAAATTTCAGAATTTAAAGGGTCAAGATAATTGAATTTTTGTTTTCTTAAGTTTTAAAACTGGGTTTGATATGAGAATTGTTGATAAAAACTCCTTCAAACCCTCAGTTTTGTGTAAAAGCTGAAATTCAGGGCGGTAAATATTGAATTCTTCAAATTTAGCAACTAGGAATTCCCATTCTTTAAATTACGAACATTTGCCAATATCGAGCTTTTCAAATTAATGTTGTCAAAAATTTTCAGCCGAATGTGTGTCATTTCCCCCGAGCCTGAAGAAAAACTTCCAACGTGTCAGGCCGAAATGAAGTATGAAGTATTGGCAAAAGCTGGATTAGCACGAAGGGGTCGACTTCATTTGCCACATTCGATTGTAGAAACGCCGGTTTTTATGCCCGTTGGAACACAGGGAACTATGAAAGTGAGACTGATTTCATATGAATGAACTCATGAGATTCTGATGAAAAAATACCATGTTTAGGGAATTGTACCTGAACAATTGGTAGACATGGATTGCCGGATTCTACTGTGCAACACTTATCACTTAGGACATCGTCCGGGACATGAAAGGGTGAAAGCTGCTGGTGGACTTCATAAAATGATGAATTGGAATAGATCGATTCTAACAGATTCTGGTGGCTTTCAGGTACTTGAAAAATCTGATGATTTAATAATTTATTTTCTTAAGATGGTCTCACTTAGCAAATTGATGACAGTCGACGAAAATGGAGTAAATTTTGAAAGTCCACACACGTCTGAAATGATGGCTCTTCCACCGGAGAAGTCGATTGAAATTCAGCAAGCTTTGGGAGCGGATATTATGATGCAATTGGATCATGTTATTCATGTTTTAACAACTGGTGACATTGTTAAAGATGCTATGCATCGAAGTATAAGGTTTTCTGAAAAAATATCCAAATAAAGTTTTTCTTTCGCATTTTCAGATGGCTAGATAGATGTGTCGAAGCTCACACTCGAGATGATCAAGCAATGTTCCCAATTCTTCAAGGTGGATTAAATCTTGAATTGAGGAAAGAATGCGCCGAAGAAATGGCAAAGCGGGCGAAAGTCGGGATTGCGATTGGTGGATTATCGGGCGGCGAGGAAAAGTCACAATTCTGGAGAGTTGTGGCCGCTTGTTGCGCTGCTCTGCCGCCACATTTGCCGAGATATGTGATGGGTGTTGGATTTGCGGTTGATTTGGTAATTTGCTCGCTTTTGGGTGCGGATATGTTTGATTGTGTTTATCCGACAAGGACTGCTAGGTGGGTTAAAATAAATTCAATGAAATTAACACACATTCTTTCATAAAATTCTCTATTTTTCCTAATATTACAATAATTCATAATTATCTTCAAAATCTTAAAAATGAATCACTTGTACCTAAGCAGTACTTATTTACCTGCCGTTGACCTGCAATTGACAAGCAATACTTGTCAATTTTTTTTAGAAAATACAATTCTAAAGCCGAAAAATGTTAATCTAGGCCTGAATTTCAATTTTCCAGATTCGGTTCAGCTCTCGTCCGACGAGGTGGCCTCCTTCATTTGAGTCAAAAACGGTTTGAAGATGATTTCCTACCAATCGATGAAAATTGTGATTGCAACACTTGTAAAACCTACACACGGGCCTACATTCACTCGATTCTCAGCAAGGTAACCTTTCCTGATCCCTATCCAACAATTAAGGGGCATAAAATAAAATTTTTGAAACAATTTCCGTGTGGTGTTTGTCTGGTGATATGAGTTTGTGTAAACTGAGCCCTTCGTTTTTCTCATTTCGAATTTTTGAGTGCACTATTGTGAAAAAAAAGAGATAGAGAGAGAATTTGATTCTATCGCTTTGTTTCGTTGTTTCCCCAGAAGTAAAATGTGGTTGTTTGAACTCGGAGAGAGAGAAAGAGACGCAGAGACCACGTGCGGTTTGACAGTTTATGTTTGGAGAAGCTTTTTCTGTTAGTTTTTCATTGCAAAAAATGATGCAGCGAAGAGGTTTATTACGTGAAAAAGAGAAAGGTCAATCAAGAAGTTGAGAAGAACGACAAATATTGATTTTGTCTGAAAAAGAGTTGCACAAGTTCTTTTTTTTTTCTCTGCAGATTAAAATTTTGCAATGAAAATTCGAGAAGCTCATCGTTGTGGTAGGGGGTTCGAGTAGTTTTTGTAGTATAGAAAAAAATAAGTTATTTCTGAAATTTACTTAAAATATGTTATAATACTGTAGAAACAAACCGATTCCAAACGCGCTCTACTGATAAATCTTGGCTTTTTGGCGTGTTCCGGCGTACGGGCAAATTTTGCTTTTCATAATTGGTCCCATTGATTCAAAAAATGCACTTATGGCTCAAAAATATTATTTTCAATAACGGACACGGAATATGCCATGAAAACTTGCGAAAACAGTGGTACGCGTTTGGAATCGAAATAAACGAACAGTAATTCCGAGCTTGAATAAAGCTCAGAATTCGGAATTCTATACTTTCAACGAATTTCCAAGAAAATAATCGGGAGCTCTGAAAAATGTCCAATTGTTTTCAAATTTATTTGAAACAAGGATTATTCGTTTTTTACGTAGTCTTTGTATTTTTGAAATTCGAGTCATATTACCAAAATTTAAAAAAAACAATTGGTTAGATGGTCAGATCCTCTCAGTTCTGAAACATGTAAGTGAATATTCCAAGTTCATCGTTCTTACCACCATATTCTAAACTGAATCACTCCACAATTTGATTTGATTTCTCAATGGTTTTTTTTCTCAGTTTTTCGAAATATTTCAACGAAACAATTCACTGTTTGAAGGTCTGATCTCTTACAATTTTTCTTTCGTTTTTGCCCGTCGCTTTGTGGTGCGAGGAAGCCCTTTTGTCGGAGACCCACGTGGGTTAGACGCAGACATTGAAGTGGAGAAGAAAAGCGATGATAAAATAAATGTTTATGACCAACTTTATTTCCGTTTTCTTTCTCGTTCTTCTCGTGGATGCACGTAATCGAAGTTCAAAAATAAAACCGAAAAATCATCTTTTCCTAGACGAGCATCAGATGATATTTCGATCACGTAATTATGATCAGATGACACATAGTGATAAGAAGAATGACTGAAACTCAATATTTTTGCTGGTGGCCTAACACACAACAAGTCTAATCTTACTCTTGAAATTACATCATAGTGCCCTTGTCAGAATTTGTATTCATCTCGTCAGAGAACCCGAAATTTTTTCAACGAAACACTTAAAACTTCGTCGGTTTTGTACTTGTTGTCAGAAGCAGGAGATACGAGATATGATACAGATTACATCAGAAAAGGATAGATGTTTGAATTGTTAAATTCAACGATGAAAAATTATAGTTAGGCTCTTGAAGTTTACGACAAAATCTAGAAAATTACCACTAATTGAAACATGATCAGATATGGTTTTAAAGGAGGGCTGCACGGAGAATATGAATGACGTTAAATCGCCATATTTATGTTATAAATGATTTCAAAAACTCTTTAGAAGAAAAAAAAACGGAAAAAAACAAAGTTTCCACCGCGGAAGAGTTTTGGTTTCTAGTCCGCGATAGTTTGGGTTCCTAGGCCACCTATTAAATTTGTGCATTTTTGTTCATTTTTTGTTTTTATGCATTTAAAATGTAAATTGTAAAGTTTTTATATCGATTCTTCGTTTTAAATGCAATCAAAACAAAAAATGAATATAAATTCAAAAATTTTAATAGATGGCCTAAGAACCCAAACTTTTTCGGCGATTTAACGTCATTTATATTCTCTGCAAAGCCATCCTTTAATCTATTAGAACATTTATATAAAGGGTACATTTTGTTCTTGAACGGGAGCTCCCGAGAAGTGTCAGATCGGATCTGAAGGAATAACTTCGTAATATAAGTAAACTTCCCCAAAATTTGTTTTTCCGAAAACTTTTATCAACCAATCTTCATTTGGGGGGGATTCCCCCAAATCAAACATGTTTTCAACAATTACACCATCTGACAAATTGTTTTCTTTTAAAAAAATGCGTTTATCGAAGCGCCGATATCATTCTTCATTGATTTTGTGTCGTATTGAGATCATGATCAGAAAATCGAAATCTTACATCAGAATGATGTTGATCTCCCTTTTTTTTATATTATACTTTTTTGTCAATTGTCGCCCCGAAATGATTATTCTTTCGTGCAAATTTAATCATTTTTATCAGTTTTGGAATAAGTCAACAAAAATCATGGTGATAAGGTTTTATACAATCATTATTGGGTTTTATGTTGCAATTTTTAGTTCGGAAAATATGGGAGAGGAGAAAGAGCAAAAAATGATTTAAAAAAAAGTGATTGCGAGTTTGAATTAAGCGCACACGCTCAAATTTGTTATTGAGTTTATTTTCAAATTTTTTCAGGAAACCGTCGGATGTCATCTTGTATCAGTTCACAATATTAAGCATCAATTGGATTTGATGAAAGATGTTCGAAATGCGATTGAAACCAATACTGTGGAAGTGTTTTTGAACCAGTTCCTTTCGGATCAATTCGGACCAATTCAATCAGAAAAATTGACTGAAAAAGAAAGAACCACGAGAAAAGAAGTTCCACAATGGGTTCGAGATGCTGTTGATCATATGGGATATTTATTAAAGGTTTAGGAAGGTCTTGTTTTTTTTCTGTTATTGCCTGAAATTGTTTTGTTGGTCATTGTTATTTACTGTTGAATCGATATCAATTTGATGAATTTTGAAAATTTTATATTTTTTTGGTCTTTTGGATTTTTTGGCAAAATTATGAAGATCCCGTAATCGGGAATATTAATTTTACAATTAATCGTAGTGACACTAAAGTGTCTAATTCAAAAAAATTATTCTAAACCACTCGATGAGTGAGAAAGTGATATTAAGAGACATGTAAGGAGGCTAAATGAATTACACGAGAGAACAAAATATTAATGGAATTATGTGAAGGTGAATCCGGCGGTTCTGTAGGTGTTGTAGACCTTTTCGATAGAGTTGGCGTAAGCGGCAGTACGGATATCCAATCCCAAGTTGTATTTGTGAGCGGTACGGATAATGGCTTCTCCTGATCTTGTCATGGTGTATTCGAGTCCGGAGTGGACGATGTCTTTTTCGGAAGCTCCGGCGATCTTGGCGGCGAACTCGGCATTTGGTCGGACTTCGCATTCTTTTCCAATGGCTTTTTTGAGTGATTCTTCGACGGAAGCTGGAAAATAACTCATTTTTTCCGAGATCTGATTTTTTTAAAAAACGTACCCAAAAGCATATTGTTAGAATCTTCATCATACTTGAATGTCAAACGTCCGTATGAGACGTGGTTCAAGTTCTTCAACCATTCGAAGTATGAAACAGTCACACCACCAGAGTTTACATACCTTAAAATTTAAGATTTGGTAGTTTTAAATCAAGATTAAAGATACTTACATGTCTGGAATGATCAAGCAATCTCCTCTAGCTAAGAGAATCTTATCGGCGGCTGGAGTGATTGGACCATTTGCAGCCTCAGCGATAATTTTAGCTTGAATGCGACCGGCATTCTCCTTATGGATTGATTTTTCACAAGCAGCTGGGACAAAAATGTCACATTTCTCATACATCAACTCATTGAATGGATCGAAGTTCTTTGCGCCTGGGAAGTTCTTGATGGTTCCGTTGGCATCTTTCCAGTCTTCGAGTTCTTTTGGATGAATTCCGTCTGGGTTGTAGATGGCGCAATCGTACTCTTGAACTCCAATAACCTTTGATCCAGCACGGTGCAAGTATCTGTGGGTGTGCAAACCGACATTACCGAAACCTTGGATGATAACTGATTTTCCGGCCAATCCAGTTGGAAGTCCGACCAATTTCATGTATTCTTCATTGGTGGTGAAGACTTCAAGTCCCTTCCAGACTCCACGTCCTGTAGCTGAAACACGTCCGTGAATTCCTCCACTAACGATTGGTTTTCCAGTGATGCAAGCAGAAGCATCTCTGTCCAAATGTCCAATGGTTTGAGCGTAGGTATCAGCAATCCATCCCATTTCACGTTCTCCGGTTCCCATGTCTGGGGCTGGAACATCGACTCCAGGTCCCAAGAATCCCTTCTTTGCGAATTCGATAGCGATACGACGGGTGATTTTCTCGATTTCATAGTCGGTGTATTGCTTTGGATCGATTTTTACTCCTCCTTTAGCTCCTCCGAATGGAACATCGACAACGGAGCATTTGTAGGTCATAAGAGCGGACAAAGCTTTAACTTCATCTTCGCAAACATCCAAAGAATACCGGATTCCTCCCTTGGTTGGAGTTCTGTGCTCAGAGTGTTGAGCCCGCCAGGCTTCGATGACTTCGAATTCTCCATTGTCACGACGGATTGGGAAGGTAATGTAGAGGACCTGAAATTTGGAAATTTATTAAATTAAATTCTTCATTTTTGAAGATTTTGTGTAATTGACATTTAATTACAACTGGTATTTTTGTTTCATGCAGAAACTATATTTTCTGACTGACCTTCACAATGTTTACATTAAACACCGAATATTGATACGCCGAATGAAATTTATAATCGATGACCGCGTTTTTCATAAATTTAGCAAAAAAACATAAAATACAAACCTTGTTGACTGGCTTGATGGCTCCCAAAATACCAGCAACCAAGTTCTTCTTATCTTTATGGCTTAATGAGTTGGATTTGAGTTCTTCCACAAGTTTTGGGGCAATCACTTCCGCTCCTTTTTCGAAATAGAAATCAACCATTTTGAAGAATGATGGGTTGACTTGCTCATCCATTGGTCTTTGGTCATCAACAACCTGAGAGTGGGCATCGAGAGTGGCGGCCGAATAATTACGGACCGCGACGGCGCGGCATCCTCTGGCGAGCGTGCTCAACATTACCTGAAAATGAAATAAAATTGTTTTGTATGTAAACGAGAAAAAAAACGAAGATAGGAACAAGAAAAAGAGATACGAGACCGCTGATGAGATAAAATGTAGACAGGTGATGGCTGTCACAAAAACTCGGAACTTGAAAAGGCGTAAAGAATAAAGAACAACTTTTTCTACAGAAATTTACGATTGATAAGAAGTTTTATTTTGATAAAAATCGAAAGATAAGTTGAATAAATTAAAAATAGTTGCGACAATGAAAAAAACGATAAATAACACAAAAATTATGTTTTACTTGATGTTTTCCTGTTTTAGAAGAGAAAATCAACTGAAAATAATTTTTTAAACCTATTGCTTTATCAAACTTTTAATTTTTAACCAAATAAACATGAAAAAAACAGATTTTCAACCGCCTAAAATAAAAATAAAAATCCCACGTCCTAGTGCAATAGAGCACAATTGTTCAACTAATGCACTATTTCGGCGGCAGTTCGAATTTCAAGAAAAATCTAAACATAACTTTTCGATAAACAAAAGCCGTTTCGAATGGTTTCCAATGGAGGTTGTTGTAAAACAAGTGATGAAAAAAACATGGGCGTAAAATTTGAAGGTGAGTGAAGAGTGAAAAGATGCAGAGTGTCGTCGCCGCCCGCCCGAGCTCCGCCTTTTTCTCTTTTTTTTTTTCACGCGAGGCATAAACTATGAGTGTGCCTTGTTACACGATGATCTTTGCCCACGGAGGAATTGACCAATTTTACCGGTTTTTCTTGTAAATGATGATTGGTTGATATTAATTGCAAAAAAGCTCAAAGTTTAAAATTTTGATAGACAAATTTAGGTAGCAAAAAGTTGAAGTTATTCTGTTAAATATTATTTGATAAGTAACCGGTTACAATCAATAAAGATGGAAATATGTCAGAATATGATTAATTAGTATTGAAGGTTCTTTATTGTTTTGCCTGTTTTTGTCCGCGTCAAGAAAAAGGAGAACATCGCCTTATTATTTATTCAAATCCTTAAACACTGAAAAAACGTTGAACAAAAAGAAAAACTTTAAAAACAGCACCGTTATTTTTAGCTACCTATGTCATTAATTTGGTGCATGTTCAACTACTGATGTATTTAAAAAAGGATTAGAAATTAAGATAAAACAATAAAGTAAAATTTTACACGTATCTTTGCAAAACCAAGTACAATAGATTTCAATTTCCCATTTATTACCAGTTCAATCTACCAATGGCTGATATCCACGATGATCCGAACGGATCGTTCCGCATTTGCATGATTGTTTTTGCGTCGATTTATTTGTGCATAAATGTTTTCATTCTAGTCTATAGCATCAGACTGACGTTGAAAATTAATCGACTTCGAAATGATTCGAGAGTGATAAAAATGCGGAAAACTCTAACTAAGGCAAGAATTGCGTTGAGAAATGGAATGGTTTGTTGAAGGCTGAATTTTTAAAATAAAGTGAAATTAAAGTTAACACCATTGGAAACTATTTTACTAGCAATCGAAGCTGGTTCAACGGCAGAAGATGTTCGATTAATTTATTTGAAGGAAAAAATGCCACACGACCTGATTATACAGTTTTTAAAAAACTTTGCTTTAAAGAAAATCGTCGAATTTTTAGAGCTTTCATCGGAAATAACAAACTGGCAGCTCGTCTTCGAACACAGGGACGATTTATGGAGACTGGATTTGCAAATGAGCGAATTTTTCTAGAAATGAAAGAACGAATCGATGGGAGTGTTATGCTGTGTCCAACACAAGAAGATGCAGAAGTCGAATTGCAGGATACACAGGAGAATCCATCAAAAACGACGTTTTGGGAGAAAACGCCACTCATTCAGTGCACCAAGGCGGAAGGTTTGATTTTTTTTATTAATTAGAAATTCTAGGTATTGAGGTGGAATTTTGGATATCCACTTTTTTCTTTGTGATGCTTTGAATCAATTCAGAATGCATCCCATTTTCTCCGAGGCACCAATTTCAAGATTAGGAATATTTTGCAATTTTTAAGAACTCCCAGTTTGTTTGGTTAAAACATTTTCTTTTTTTAGACGCTTGACACCATCGCCTTCGAAGCCTTCTTTCAAATTCAAATTTTCAATTGCCTCACTGAATTCAAAAATTATAAATTAAATTCAAAAATGTCCCCGGATTGCTTTTATTTGTACAGTAATACATTTTGTGAAGATTAGTAAAAAAATTTAGTACATTTACAAATTAGCCATTTACACTCATACAATTCATATACATTCAAAAATACCAAAAGTATATAGAAAAGACTTTCGTCATGTGTGTGATTTTTTTTAAGTTAGCGATGATACTATCAAATGCATTCTGAGATCTGTAAGACTAGTAGGACGACGACCGGTCAAAAACCGATGGTCGGCGGGAGGAACCGTCGTACTCGTCTGAAGTTTGCCAAAGAACACATGAACTGGACCTCGCAGCAGTGGTTAAAACTGATCTGGAGTGAGCATCGACAGAACTGGACACACTTTTCTATATACTTTTGCACGATACTTAACATTCAAAAAAATAAGAAATTTGTTACATATGAGATTCTCTGATGTGGTTGCGGTAATCGGCACCTGTGTAGTAATTAGTACCACATCCTCTGCATACAACCTGACAGAAGAGTGTTTCAATTTGATGTTTTCAGTGAGAACAAAAAAACACATTGAGCTATTCAGTTTGAAAAAAAAAATGCAAAAAATACCTATAAATTCAATGCAGAAATACCCAGAAATTGCAATTTCTCTGTATTTCTCGGAATTACTTTTTCAAACTGAATAGGAATTTTTCTCCGGCTTGTTTTTTACGTACCTGGCCGTCCGAGCTTAAACCACCAAATAAAGTTGTGATTTGTTCCAAATATTGACGTTCGAAACTTCGTCTTGAATCTGGACGGTTGATGTTGGAAATTGCTCCTAAAGCTGGCCTAACGTGGATCGCAGAAAGACGCTCGGAACCAAAATTCTCATTCTGAGAGCTACCAGATCTTGAATTAGAACTGAAAAATAATTATTAAAGGAGTTTAAGGGGTTTGAAAAAAAACATACCTGCCGAGATCCGATTGTTCTCCACCTTCATTCTTGTTTCCTTCACGTGTTACAACATCAAAATCAGGCAAATCCTCCCGAAGAACTTCTTCCATTCCATGACATTGACCAGTCATCGGACAAAAGTGAGTAGCACTTGGATACTTGCTCAATGAACCACTTCTCTGTTTTGTAAAATATTTACAGAAGCGTTCATCGTATGCCCGACGATCATCCAAGTATGCATGATCTTGCAATGTTTTGGATTTACAACCATCTCCGTATTTAATCACCGGTGGCCAAGTCCTCTCAGCTCCACATTTCGAAAATAATTCTGAGGTGGTGATGTTTGTAATGTCGCTAGTATTCTGAAAAATAATAATATTTCGATTTGATCCTTCATTATCCGTTTCGAGACCAAATTTTCTAGAAAAACAGAGAAGGGACCTGGAACTGTTAATAATGGCCTAGAAACAAAAAAAACAACGAGGATAGGCCAGTTGCTGAAAAAACAATTTGATGAAAATTAAATTTGATTGAAGTGGGTCTGGTGGGACGGAATAAATGGTCTGAAACAGATAAAAATATGATTATTTATACATAAATGAAAAAATTCCAAAAAAACACTTGAAAATGGCGAAAAATTAAAAAAAAAGATAATATCGTGGATGCCCCTAATGGCCTTTTTGGGTTTCTATGTCGTCTGACCACCGAGGAAAACATTACAAATGGCCAGGAAAAAACATGTCGTACCGGACGCCTTATCTCGTCACCACCCGGGATCGGATGCATCGAAAAATCATTTGCGCACGTCGAAACATCAATTGGATGCATCGAAAAATCATTTGGACACGTAGAAACATGAATTGGACGCATCGAAAAATCACGTGGACACGTCGAAACACCATTTGGAAACATTGAAAAATCAATTTGACGCATCGAAAAATCATTTGAACAAGTCGAAACATCAATTGGACGCATCGAAACATCATTTCGACACGTCGAAATATCAATTGGACGCATCGAAAAATCACCTGGACACGTCGAAACATCATTTGGAAACATTGAAAAATCAATTTGACGCATCGAAAAATCACGTGTACACGTCGAAACATCATTTGGACAAATTGAAAAATCAATCGGACACATGGAAACATCATTTGGAAACCATAGGAAATAATCATCAGAATCATCGGGAGGAATCGAAAAACCATTCATTGCCCGAATCATCTGGAAGAACTGGAAACTAATGAGACACTTCACAAGAATCAATTGGACACTGCTAGAAATCCTTGTCAATCACCAATCGGACGAATCGAAAAACATTGAGAATAATCGAATGGATCACGAGGATGCATCTGAAATCAATGGAGAGAAGCAGCAGAAGCATCAGGATGCGTCGGAAGATATCAACGGCGAAGATCCTAGCACCATTGCAGCAGTGAAGAACATCCCAACACGTCAGACTTAATGACCTACGAGAGAAAATTGATGCATAATTTTCTCTGAAAAAAACTGAAGAGAAAAGAATAACAAGAAAAAAGTTTTCAACAAAAAAATCAGGCGGCCGAGAAAAAACAAACGGCCTAGAAAACCAAAGCGTTTATTCGGCCATTAGGGACATTTACGATTTTATCGTTTGTTTTTGAAATTTTATTTCGCTATTTTCGAGCATTTTTTGAATTTTTGCAAGTGTGCTCGGATAAAATTATTGGAAATAGTAAGTTAATCTAATTGCATTTTCATCAAATTGTTTTTTCAGCAACTGGTCTATCCTCAAAATGACATAGAAATGCGAAGAATCTACACAATGACCTAGAATCTAGAATGGTGACCTAAGATCCCAAATAATGATTAGAAACCAAAATAGTTTTCAATAACTTGGAATAACGGCCTAGAAACTCGAAAATGCTCTAGAATCCTCAAAATTGATGCTGTGAGTGTCTCAAAAAGTTCCAAATTATGATAAACCAACGCTCACTTTACGATAAACTTCCGCATTAATTGTCAACTGTTTCTTATAAATATGGATCATGAATTCTTCACTCTCATTGAACGACTTCGGCTCAATACATCTGGTAACAATATAGACCTTCAATCCATTATTGATCGACTGGTTCTTAAACGCTCCATCAATCTCCATAATTGGAAACACAGAAACGTGTTCATCGAAGTTCCGAACGATCCTATTAGGACCGGATGCGGTGGGCCGCCCATCTGGTGCACAATTCACCGGCTCTCCTTCGTGTGGGACACTTCGACGTCTCTCGTTGTAATTTTCTTTCAAAATTCCTTTCTCGTTCGCTTCTTTCAACATTGTGCCAATATCATTTCTCGGTCTAAAATAATTCATTTTTATTTTTCGAATCTCATAAAAATATAATAAAAACTGACGGCTCCATATTTTCCTCAGTATAGATTAATTTCAAAGACTCGTCACTACAATGCTCTTGAAGCCCCGGAGGTGTCGAAATTTGAAATTCCTCAAACTTCAGCGGACATCTGACCGGTGTTGTGTTCGTCGAGATCGCTTCCGGATTTGAGCACCGATGTGGCGAGTTCGCCGCATTTCCTACGCTGATGACCGGTTCTGATGTTCCACCTTCGGAAGTTGTCTCCCCATCTGGATACGGGTGTGCTTCATCTCCATGCAAATAAGGATCTCCACCACAAGCACCCGGGCACGTGAACATTGTGTTGAACCATATGTGAGCGAGCTGCAATAAGAAATTTTTTTTCGATTCGATGTTCTTAAAGACAAGGCGTCATTAATTTTATCAAGGTTTTTTCAATTTCGGTCAGTTCCCCGAGAAAATTAGTTTCAAAAACATTTTTTGAAAGTGAAAAATTGTAAGCTAAATTAAATTTCTAATTGAAACCTGGTTTTTTCATAGGTGGGATTGGGTCATTTTGAAATCTCAAAGTTTTTATAACGTTTTTAAATAAAGTTTTGATTATTTGCTTGGGAAAATTAGTATCAAAAAAGATTTTAATTCCAAAACCTGAATTCTACAATTTTAAAAATTTCCTTAAAGACAGGGTGCCAGTTAAAAACTTAGCCGCTGCGGCGACAAGATTTTAAATTACCGCATTTTATGGATTTTCATGTGCGCTCCACTGAACAGTGGTCAGGTGTGTGCGCGGAAATTTGAATTTTCAGCGTTTTTTTTTGCTGAAAGTCATTAATTATTTTTAATAAGTGTCAAATTAATTTTTCTTACAGGAACTAACCGGGATCCCTCATAAAATGCGGGAAAAACGTTGATTTTCCCAATTTTCATCTAAAAATAAAAATTTCGCTAGAATTTTGAAAGCAGATTGAATATATTGGAGTACTGTATCTACAGTAATCCTGCAGTAACCCGAGATCCTAATACTGTTCGTTCAACTCGATTCCAAACGCGCACCACTGTTTTCGCAAGTTTGTATTGCCTTTTCCGTGTCCGTACGTATTGAAAATATTATTTTTGAGTCATAAATGCATTTTTGGTATCTATTGGACCAATTATGAAAAAAAATTTTTTTGGTCCGTGCACCGGAACACGCCATAAAATCGAGGTTTGTCAGTAGAGCGCGTTTGGAATCGGTTTGTTGCTACAGTACTTTTGTGGAGCGCACACACACACACACACACACACACACACACACACACACACACTAAAAATGTCATTATCGTTTTTTTTTTGGTTTTTTCCCAATTTTTCGTATTTTCAGGGCATTTGAATAAAATTTGTTTCAAAATTGTTTGAATCTGGTTGCAACATACTTTACTTATGTTATTTTACTGAAAAGAAACATTTTCCACTGAAAAAAATTAAATAATGACAGTTTTGAAAAATTATTTAAAAAAATAAAATTTTTGTGCTTTACTAGAATGTCGATAGAAAGACGAATTTTTCACAATTAAATCCATATGGGGTAAAAATAACTGGCACCCTGTCTGTAAAGGCAATGTTCCACTTAATAATGTTTGTGTCTGAAAATACGATTTGAAATTTCTAGATTTTTGGTAAAAAAATAAAAAACATTAAAAAGCATATAAACATGGTGCATTGTCATTAAGTAAAATTTTGGCTTTTTCAAATTGTTACAGTTTTCCAAATCATCGTATTTATTTCGTGACAAGACGCAAAAGTACAGTATCCTCCCCCATCCCCTAATAAAAAAGATACCTGACTTGTTGGTCTTTCGGACCTTCCAGAATAATAAAAATCAACCCGGACATCTCCTTCCAAAAAAACCGGATTCGACGCGGGAATCGTCCAACCATAAGCTCTTCTCGATATCACATCGCACCCTTGCACCAGCTCCTTCAAACTTGGATCATACGAATCGCGACCAAAAGAGACGATATTTCCAGCCCATGCGACATCTTCCTCCTGCCACGTCTCATCGGAGATATTCATTGGATCACCATCATATACAAGAACATCACCATTCGCCACTCGAACACTTAGCACATCCTTGCTTATCGGTTCTTGACTTCGCGGAGGACGTTCGATATATATTCCAACTAATTGCACGCGAAGAGGGAAATAATTCAATTCGTGTTTTCTCAAGTGATCATAATAATAGATATATCGCCGTTGCGATGGAATTGTCACTCCTTTGTTGTTCCTTGTGCCCACAATTGAATAGTAGTCCATATTTTGACGTGGTGAAGGGTAGAAGAGGCAGTATGAAAGATAGGCGCATATCATCACACCGGTTCGACCCTGCAATTTTCGAGTTTAACGAAAAACTTTGTCAATGACGTGGCAAGCCCATTTAGAAAATAAGCTAACATTACAGTTCACAGCATTACAGTTGACGTGGCAATTAGGAATAAAAGTATTGTCAACTTAACTATCCTTGATCATTGCGTTTTGAGGGCTGCTCAACCTCGCTGACGTTCCGCATGCACGCACTGCCGACACTCAAAACAATGGAAAATTCATTTTCCCACGAATTTTCCAATGTGTTTAGTGTCGGCAGCCGCATGCGTGCGTCCGTCAGTGAGGTTGGGCAACGCTCAAAACGCAATCATCAAGAATGTTTGAATTGACAATACTAGAATGAAGTGACAACTTAAAATTTAAAAAAATCGATTAAAGGAGGGCTTTACGAAGATTATAAATGAAGTTAAAACGCAAAAAAGACATAATTATGTTATAAATGGGTTTAAAAATTTTTTTAATTCATCGAAGAAAAAAAAACAAAAAACGAGCCACCAGGAAAAAACATAGGCGGGATACCGCGGATTCTGCCTAGTAACCTTTTTTTCACTTGACAAGGTCGTTACGTAACGACCTTAACTCGAGGCGGATTCGAAGAAGAGTGATGAAAAAAAAAGAATAAATATAATTAGAATAAACGGTTTTATCTTCCGCAAAATGAAGTAAGAAAAAAGTTTTTGCAGTCGCCTTAACTTTTTTAAAATATATGGGAAAAAATGGGAAAAAAAGGCTATGGGAAAAAAGGCCCACCCCGGAAGAACTTGTGTTTTTAGTCCGCGAAAGTTTGGTTTCCTAGGCCACCTATTAAATTTGTGCGTTTTTGAGGGTAGGCCTTGTGTTTGGAGGCTCAAGTGTTTGGAGGCACATGTGTTTGGAGGCACAAGTGTTCGTTTTTGTAGCGCTTCAAGACCCGAACGATATTTAAGGCGCATGCGCCTTGAAATGTCTGCGTCTCTCAACGTCACATGATAAGGGCAGTTAGTTGCCGGCCCTTCTCGTTGTCTGCATGTGCAAAAATGTATATACCGCGCCCATGTGGGCGCCGCCGGTTCAATTTCCCAAGTTTGAGGTAACCTGAGGTAGACTTAAAACTTGGGTAATTAAACCGGCCGCGCCCACTTGCGCGCGGAATATACATTTTTGCACATGCAGACAACGATCAGGGCCGGCAACCAACTGCCCTTATCATGTGACGTTGAGAGACGCAGACATTTCAAGGCGCATGCACCTGAAATATCGTTCGGGTCTTGAAACGCTACAAAAACGAACACTTGTGCCTCCAAACACATGTGCTTCCAAACACTTGAGCCTCCAAACACAAGGCCTACCCTCGCGTTTTTATTCATTTTTTTTTAATTTCATTCATTTTTTTTGCATTTAAAATGAAAAACAGAGCAAAAAGTGATGTAAAATTTTGCAATTATTTAGTTTCTAAACAAATACAACACTTCCTAGTTTTTCCCATTCTGAAAAAAAAATAGTAGAAAAAACAAAAAGTACGGTTATAAAAACTAAAATTTAAAAATAAACATTCATCAGCTTGTTTTGCATGCAAAATTATAACGTTGTTTCATTTTAAATGCAAAAAAAATGAATAAAAAAGCACTAATTATATAGGTGGCCTAGCAAACCAAACTTTCGACTAAAACCACAAGTTCTTCCGCGGCGGCCTTTTTTTCCAGGTGGCTCATTTTTTCTGTTTTTTTTTCTTTTATGAATTAAAAAAAATTGTTAAACCCATTTATAACAAAATTATGCCTTTTTTGCGTTTTAACTTCATTTATAATCTGCGAAAAGCCTTCTTTAAAGGCGTGAAATTCTAAAACTGACGTGGTTACTTCACATTCAAGTTTGGAATGTTTTTAAAAAAACTTTTTTAAAAACGTATTCCTGAATACTGAAGAATAGGACAAAAACCAAAATGAAAAACCATCCGAACATGGAGGACAACATGAAAAATTTCATTTTTTTATTGAACTGCAAAATCGCAAAATGAGAAAAACTCCGCCCCACCTCTAAATGTTCAGCAATCACCGCCACCACATTCCTCGGATCTTCGCACAACCATTCATGAACCTTTAAGAAACAAAAAATCGATAAATTTCCAAATATTCCAGATTGCCTACCTCTCGGCAAAACGACGCTATAATCTCCAATCCTGGCGGATGATGATCAGTCATTTTAAACGATACCATACGATTCTTGAAAATCGCCGGATCAATTGAATGCCTCGTACTTCTGAAAACATGTGGCTGATATAGAGTCCTGCGAGAAAACATCTACGGTCGATCATTTCGTCATAGAAATTGTATCTTTTTCTTTTGTTTCTTTCTTTTTTTCCAACTACTTCTAATTCTACTAATTTCTCGCGAACCAAAAAAAAACGAAAAGAAGAAAAAACTCACATATGAAAGACTTTGTACTGATCATGATGTCGTTTCTCTAATAAACTGGTGTTGTGTTCAATGGAGTTCCGGAATTCATCTTCGGTGACGTCTGATGGACATCGCATGCCGATTAATCGATCTGTTATATCTGGAAAAATGCAAAAATTCCGTGAAAAAACAATTTTACGCCAAATTTCATCAAAAGCGAGGAAATTGCGATGGAAAAATATTCACTACTTTTGGAACAATATCGCTTTAAAATTTAATTTTTAAAAAAGCTTCTAAAGAACCAAAAAAAACTAAACCTAGCTAAAACAACTAAAAAACTGGTGAAAATTCTTTTTAAATTTTGGCAGAATTTCAGACTCTAAAAAAAACTATGCTAGGATCCTCAATAAACAAAAATGGAGTTAAATAGTGCTCCGAAGAGCTCAGAAATGGGCTTCAGATGAACAAGAAGATGCTTATCTACCAATTGTAAGCAAAAATAAAATTTTAAGTCAAAAAGAAAAAATAAATAAATAAAATATGAAGATATTAGATAAAATAAACCTAGGCGCGGTCGTTTCGACTCTATTGCAATACGACCTATGGAGCGAGTCTCATCGGTTACAACTCCTTTGCTTAAAAATAAAAACTACGCAATTTTGGACTATATAAAAGTAAGCGCGAAAAAGGAAGAGGAAAAGGAAAATGAAAAATAAATCTAAAGAAGAAAAATAATTTATAAAATAACCTAAAAAGAAAATAGTGCTCCGTTGTTTTTAAAAAAAGTTTATAAATGTACAAAAAATAATAACCTATCCTTATTGTTTATCCATGACGACAATCAATGCAACTTTATGGGGGAGGGATATATGGAATGAGAGGGTACAGAGATAACTTCATATGTGCGAGGGAACCTACTTATATTAGTGATATTGCAATTTACAGAGATTTAGAAACTTGTATACGTGAATATACAAGAAAATTACGAAGTTAAATTATATCTGTAGATAGACTTAAATTTTGAGTGTATTAAAATACATAATGAAAGTTAATAAAACAGTGGATTCTATTTAAAGATATTGCTATGAATTGATCAATTAATATAGCTTATTCTTTAAATTGATATTATTTATAAATCGAATAGCCTTTTTATGGAAATTATCCACCCCCTCCTGGTCATATCTTTGACAAAAATTTGTTTTTTAAATCTTCTGTTTTACTTTGGGCATCTATTTCTTTTTGTAATTATAAGGTATTCTGTACAATATGTATTTCGTTTTATAAAGTTGGGTATAGCGCTTTGAAAATGAGGGTATCTGACAATTTCAAAATCATAATCATCTGTTTTATTAAATTGTTTGTAACTAATAATTTCATTGTTTTGTAATTTAATTTCTAAATCTAAGAAGCTAATTTTATCAATATCAGTAAGCCGCTCCGCACGCACGCGACGCGGTGCTCTCACTCAGCACACTGAAATATTGGCGGGAAAATGAATTTTTAAAATTTTCCAGTGTGTTGAGTGTCGGCAGCCGCGTCTCGTGCGTGCGGAGCGGGGAACGCACTGATCAAGATTAATTGAGTTGACAATATCTGAACGCATGATATTTCTTATAATTCAAAAATGTTTTATTTTCCATTATGAACTCGTTCCATCCATGATAATGTAAGGTCAGCTATTAGTGGAGAAGCATTACCTCCTTGCGGAATTCCCACCAGTTCTAAAAAAGGCCGAAGAAAAAGGAAAAAAGTTTTTGCTTAAAAAAACGTTGGTATTGTCAAGCTAAATATTCTTGGCAGCTCATTTTCCACGGCGTCATTGAGAAACGCGACCGCAACGCATGAAAATTTGTTATTTTCCCATTTATTGCAACGCGTTTCTACTTAACTTTTTCTAGGCCATTTTTTTGAAGATAGTTTTCTCGACTTTTACGAGTTTTTAAAATTTTCAATTTTCTATATTTGGATTTTCCATTCTGAGCAAGTCTGCAATATTTTTTAGAAACAATTACGCCGTAGAAAATGAATGGCCGGGAAAATTTATCTTAACAATAGTGTAAAACCCCAGGGGGTACAACCTGTTATTCCAGTTCCTCTCTCTCTCTCTCTCTCTCTCTCTCTCTTTATTGCAACATCATTAATCATTTAATATACATTCTTATCTATCTTCTAATCTCTTTAGAGAGGAGAAACTAGATAACGCCCCTTGTAATATCATGTACATTTCACTCTTGGTGGTAGACAGCCATTAAGATCGGTTGTCTGAGGAAGTCTCTAATAAAGAACTTGTGAGATTTCCTTGTTCACACAATACAACACCCCAACGAAGCAGAGGTCTTGGTCTGGCGATCCAAGCCTTCGGATGGAGGTTCCACCAGTAGGTGGCCAGTCTTTCGCCTAGGAAAAAGGGCTGGTCCGCCGCGAACTGCCGAGCGTCAAAGGATTCTGCTACAACATCTATATTTCCTGAATCTTCCGCTACACCAGGAAATCGTCAGATTCTGTTATTCTGCTGATATTCGCTTCTAGTCATCAGAATTTTCGTTCGTTTGTTCATGTTGATTCCGTGTGGGGAAAATCAATTCGATAGTTCAACATCAATTTGGAAAGACACAGTTGCAAGGATTAAAAGAGTAAATTTTCTAGTTTCACGGCGTTTCGTTTGATTGTAATTTTGGTTGAAAATGTTAAATATGTCCTGCGATGAAAATTTAGAAAAAAAAAGAAGAAAAATATTTTGAAGCAAAAAAGTGCTATGAATTTTGGTCCCGATGAATTATGAAGTGAAAAAAAAATTGATAAAATTGAAATATATCCCGGCTGGCGGAGAAGGACGGAGGAGAACGGCCGATGAGGGAATTATAATGTGAAATATTTTTATTGAATTGAATTGTATTTTTTCATTCAATCATTTTGAATTTTTGACAATGCTTGATTGTTGCTTGAGTAGAAAATATTAATCCTTATCCAAATTAAAAATGTTAATTTCTATTGTTAAGGTTATGAAACTCTTCTGATTTGATTGCTCCCCTCATTAGAATTGAGATTTGATCTTAAAAAGCCCGTGAAACAAGTTTAGCGCCCAATAAGTAATTTTAGGGTTGATAGTGAATGCTGAACGTCAATTAAGAAATTTTCATCTGTCGAATTGATTTTGTTGTATTGCTTTAAGATCTTAGAACACCCCAGAGTCCTCATAAGCTCAGAAACATCGTTTATTATTGTAATTCCTTTCAACAATGTTAGTCTAATTGAAGCCCAATACCATCTTACAAAACATCTTATCATGCTTCAAGGGACGAAGCAGCTGTTGAAGGGGTGGGATGTAAAGCCCCAGGGGGTACAACCTGTTATTCCAGTTCCTCTCTCTCTCTCTTTATTGCAACATCATTAATCATTTGATATACATTCTTATCTAGTTTCTCCTCTCTAAAGAGATGAGAATAGTAAAATAACGCTGCACTTCTCAATCTTCTACTTTTCAAACTCTCGAAAATAAAACTCACAAATTATACCTCCACCATCTTTCCATTTCTTCTCATCGCGATGATTGCGGAATGCATCATCAGATCGTACACGCTTTCCACTAGTGGATGGGAGCATACCTAGAAAATCGAAATGTTTTCCTCAAATAGCTTACATTGTTCTTGTCTGCTCATTTTCTGCTGCACCTACTAGACGTTGATGGCAACGCGTTTGAGGTTATCAGTGGAGCGGCTGAAAACGAGCGGCCAAGAAATTTCAATTTGACAATAGAGAAAATCAAATGAATTGGAAAGACGTCACGTTTTTCACAACATCCCCAATAGAAATAATAGAAACGAGTAAAAGGCTTTTTAAAAAATCAAAAAATAAAAATTAATCTTTGAAGTCTTTAGCGTGCATTTTATAACTGATTGTGAAAATTATTTTAAAAATTTCAGCCTTTGTTTAACGTTTTCCAAAATTCTTGAAGTTGTACTTTTTATCGAAGTGTACCTAACATACAAATTTCAGCGCAAAAAATCGAGCCGAGAACAGTTTAAAGAAGAGATATATTAGATTAATTTGACATAAAATTTAACAAGGTGAACACGATCTATCTGCGGGTGTTTCTTTTTTTTTTAATATTTTTCAGAATACATCGAAAAATGCTTATATGCGATGGAAACCCGTCACATTTGTCACTCATCCTCCAAAAAAGGAACGAACAGTAGATCGCATAACGCAAAAAACGATTTTTTGTTAAATTTACGCTTTGAAATCATTGGAATACCGTAAAAAATGGGACTAAAACATGTTTTAAAAAAGACTACAATAGCGTTTAAAGGCACACACTAAAAACAGAGACAAGGTCTTACAACGATAATAACAAATTTACTGTAGACGATTTTATATTTCAAATATACATTTTTGTGTTTTTTCTTTTAAAAAAATGTCTTTCAAACATTTCAAACATAGAATTATGAAGAAACTGTCAGAAATTAGAATTAAAAAGATAAATAAACCATTTTCGACTGTTTTTTCGCTATTTTTTGAATTTTCTACAATATTCCATTATTTTATATTAAATTGTATGAAAACAGCAGCTACATTTTTTTTAGAAAATCAGAATAATGAGCATTTTATTTAATAGTTGTTTGTCGCTAATAATATAGAAAATCTCAAAATCAATTTTTTGGTGCAAAATTGCTTCTTCTTTTGCTCTTTAATTTTCCTAAATTTAATTTAATTTTTTACAAATTGCAAAACACTAAAAAACATATGTTTCAGGTAAAATGCCGTTTTTTCCGGTCCCAGCTCGTCCATCGTTCGATCTCTGAAGGTACCATCGTTCGATATCTGAAGGTTTGTAATCTTATACTTATTTCACTTGAATGTGGTTTTTCAGTTTATCGAGCAAGCCAATCAAATAATGGAAAGAAAACTGTTTGGCCCTGAAGACGTTGAAATGTTGAAAGAAAAAATTGGAAAATTGACTTCTCAAATCGAAAGTTATTACGATGCTGAGAATCGATATGCGATTAATGGTTTTAGGAAGTTTTTTTTCAATCAAAAGAACTAATTTTGCAGGTGAAAAGCTTTCGACGTCGATCAAAACCACCTATAAGTGCAGCAAATGATGAAAAAAAACAAGTAATGGAACAAGATGAAGAAGAGGATGATCACGATAAATCGGTTGACGTGATTGCAGATGGTGAGAAGGAGCAAGAAGGGGATGGAGATACTGGATTCTTTGACAAGCTTTTGACGAACAAGGGCGAAGAAGGTGGAAAGGATGACGAGCAGAAGGAGAAAAGTGCTGCCGATGCAATTTTGGATATAAGTATGAATAGTACTGGTAAGGTTTCGTTAATTGAAATTTCATTTTGATGAGTTTTCTTGATATGGACACAGATGTGGGCCATTACATGTAATTAAAGACGTAAAAAGATGTAAAAATAATTTTTTCAATAAGAAATCAATCAATTTTCACTTTTCAGATGAAGATCTTCTAAAGGAAATCAACGGCCGAATGGAAGGTGAACACGAAAGTGACAGCCATGGTTCAGGCAGTGGAAGTGTCCGAAACTTCTCACTCAATATTTTTGGTGGAGCGGGCGCTTCAGGTGGTTCTAATGCCAACGAATCAGCAAGTTTGTTAATTTTGTATTAAAATTAGTTTTTAATTTTAATTTTCAAACTTTGACTTCAATTTCGGTGTTGTTGGGTCGGGAGAAGAGAAGAACGGAGATTTCAACTTTGGCACAGATGGGCCTTCTGATGCGGATCCATTCGGTTTCGGAAAAGGTGGAAGTGACGAGAACGCGCCAAGCTCGTTCAATTTCAACTTCGATGCGAATTCAAATAGTGGTGCTGGTACGTCAGGAACTTCGTTTTTCAATTTTTGAGGAAAAATTGCGTTGATTAATCGTGTATCATTTCTATCTTGTGTCATTTGTTCTTTTTTCGTTTTAAAATAATACTTTTTTAGTTATTAGATCTTTTTGAAGCTTTTAGTACAACGATAGTCACACATTATGAAGTAGAATCATAAAAATATCAATATGAAGGTATTAAACCAATTCATTAAACAAAAAAGGGTATTATAATTAAAATTTTGTATCAAATAGGTGTGAATAATAGCTTTCTGTCAACAAAAATATAAAAAAAACAAGAACAAGTGAAGAAAATATTTTTTGGTTTTACCCGTTACTAAAAAATAACAACATTTTGACTACTTAAATGGAAGTATTTATTTATTAAAATTGGAATATAAATCATCTTGAACTCTACAGTTTGAGTTTCGAAATAAATTTGAAAAACTAAGAAAAATTGATGATGGTCAAAATTACATAATCTGGTTCACAAATAGTCAAATTCTATGGTTATCAGATTATTTTGAAGCTGGAAACGCATTCATAACGATTTTTAAATATTAGATACGTATTTCTGTACATTTAGAACAGGGTTATGAAAATGTTGCATTTAAATTTTTTAAAGAAAAATTTGTTAATATTTTAATATTTTCCAGATTTCTCCTGAATTTCTCTATCCAGCTCTCCAAAATACATAACAATTTAAAAAATGTAGGAAAAAGATTAGAACATTTTAAAATTTCTCGTGTTCACTGCGTTGAAAATATGGAGAATCCTGTCGTCGTGGAGGATCTCTCGAGAGAATATTGTTACTCCTCCTTTAGCTCCTCCGAATGGAACATCGACAACGGAGCTTTTGTAGGTCATAAGCAGGGTTGCCTTTTTTTTTCGATTTTTTTTCGGTTTTCGTGATTTTCGGGTGTTTTACGCCGAAAAAGTTTTATTTATTTCGGGTTGCGCGAAGCGCGTAAATTTTTATTTTTTTTTTCGGTTTTCTATCCTCAATTTTTCGGTGTTTCCGTCTTACGGAAAACAGATTTTTAAATTTAAATATACCATTTTTTTACATCAATTTCCAACTATTTTACTAGTTTTTAACTGAATGAAGGTAGAAAACCTTAAAATCGTTTTTATTTCTGATGAAATATGATTCATTAATCACTTGGAACGCCGGAAAAAATTTTTTTCGGTATTTTTCAAATAAAACGAAAAAATTTTTTATTTTTTTTTCGGCATTTTTTACTGGCCGACGAAAAAACATTTTTTTTTCGGCGGCACCCCTGGTCATAAGAGCGGACAAAGTTTAACGATGCACTATTTGTTTTTTTTTCAACAAATTGTAGAGTAGTTCACAATTTTTCACTTTCTTTTTAGATACATTCAGCAATAACCACTGCCGGCATTCGTTCGGAATAGGTTCGAAATAAGTTCCATGTCTCAAAATTATTATTTACATCTTGAAACGAGTTCGGGGGAAGTATATACCATCGAACTTCAATTGAAATTCAATTTATTATTTTTTAGCTAGATCTACGTCATTAATTTGGTCCATGCATGTTCAACTATTATTGTGTTCAAATTTTTTTAAAATAAAAATTATTAAACAATAAAATAAAATGTTACAGGTATCTTTGCAAAACCAAGTACAATAAATTCCCATTTATTATCAGTTCAATAAAATGGCTGATATCCATGATTTGCGTCAAGTATCAAATTTTGTAAGAGTATAAAACAGATTAATCTTGCTTTTATACCTCAAAAAAGTCGGGTGATTTTTTTCCCAGAAAATCGGATTCCTTATTTTTCCTTATTTTCAGATTTGTTCTAGCTTTTTATTCAAAAACACGTATCTTTGCAAAACCAAGTACAATAAATTTCAATAAAATGGCTGATATCCACGATGATCCGAACGGATTCTTCCGCATTTGCATGATTGTTTTTGCTTCGATTTATTTGAAAATGCCACATGATACAGTTTTTTTTAAACTTTGCAAAATTCAAAACAAATCGCCGAATTTTCAGAGCTTTCATAGGAAATAACAAACTGGCAGCTCGTCTTCGAACACAGGGACGATTTATGGAGACTGGATTTGCAAATGAGCGAATTTTTCTAGAAATGAAAGAACGAATCGATGGGAGTGTTATGCTGTGTCCAACACAAGAAGATGCAGAAGTCAGAGACGACCTTATAGCGTCCCATCTCTGCATTCTGAGATTGAACCGAATATTTGTGTAACGCCATTCTCGGTCTCCTCATCGTTTATACTGTTTCCTTGTTATAAAAACTGCAAATATGCTCAACAGACCTCTTGTTCCCGCTCAGAAGACGGCGTTGTTTGGATGCTATTATCTATTGTTTTTTATATGATTTTTTTGTTTCGATTTTCTTATTCTTATTCTTAAAGACAGCGTACCACTTTATTCTATAATTACATCGCACTTTTTAAGTTTTTTTAAATATCAATTCTCTCAATTTCATTTCAAAATGGGGGAGGTATTGTTTATGTATTTTTGTTGGAATAGCTATGAGGGAACAATTAGGACTACGAAAACAGAGAACATAACGTGGTTAGTAATGCCTTTTTTATTCATAACTCAAAAATTGTTTTTTACAGGAGAATGAAACCTAGTTTTCGATTGTATCAAATCCGTGATAACGATGATTTATATGTAGAATTCGAAGCATTATATGATCATCATTTATCAAATTTATGGAAACTTCACACTGAAATTCGGCTCGAATTGTACAACACATTTTCTCGGATAGTTCCGCGCCCACTCATTGTTATTAACAAGAATTGTTATTTTGACAAGTGTGGACAAACGGAATCTCAGATGAAATCTCCAATAAGATTTGATTTTGGAAAATTTGGATCGGTTAGATCATCACTTGTTCCTCAGAATGAGAGTCTTGAAGGACTTACTTTTCGTATGAGTATTCAAGTCAACAAGAAATTAACTGTTGGAATGCAATTACCTCCACCTTTTAATTCAGGTGATTTTAAAAAAAATGTTGCGTTGGAATTTATAACACCTAAACAAATCGGTGGTTATCGAGAACAGACTTATATCCACTTTGTCGTACAGAAACAAGAATTGACAAGTAAGTTCATTTTTTTTAGCTGCAACATTTTTTAAAATGAAATTTCAACATTTCATAACTTTGTCTCTGATTAAACCATTTCTGTGACTTTTTAAATGAATTTTGAATCAAAACTCATCCCAAATCTGCAACATTTTTTAAAATGAAATTTCAACATTTCATAACTTTGTCTCTGATTAAACCATTTCTGTGACTTTTTAAATGAATTTTGAATCAAAACTCATCCCAAATCTGAGCAATTTAAGATCCACACTTCAAAGTGAGTGCACAGCCATCAATATCGATTTCAAGCAAGTTATGACATTTGGAAATGTTTATCAGTTTTCTCGTAGTTTCTCAAAATGTCCAAACTTTGTTGAAATTTCTTCGATTTTTATGAATTTTATGAACCTATTCAGTTTGAAATTTTTTTAAATGAAAATTCAGAGCGTTTGAAAGAGAAATGAAGTCTTGTTTTGAAATTTTATAATAATAATATCAAAATGAAATCTTGATTAAGTTTGAACCAATGTTCACTTTATTCATTTTTTCAGTAATTCAAAGTCATGAACTTTCAGTATGAATATTTTTCAGAAGATCGTATCGAAGGAATTTTGTACCTGGCAGTTGATTGCGATATCCAATGTTTGATTGCGGAATGTGAAGAATTTCTAATTTCAACAAAAGAAATCCCAACTACCAGGAAATTATTCTTAGCCGAAAAATATCATTTGGCTAAATTACAGGTAAAATCGTGATTTTTTATGACTTATTAAATAGGTTTTTACAGTTAGCAGCACTGGAAATAATGAAAATTGAAATTCTCAAAAAAGACAAATTGGATATAAAAATAGCAGTTCGTAGAATGAGTTTGAATACGTTGAAAGGTCTTCTCGCGAAATTTTGTGAAGAATAAATGGAAGAATCCCATAAAAGTCCCCTAATAATCCTCTGCACTCGGGAGTGAATTGATCCGCACGAGTGGATTCGTCGGCAACATTTTGAATCCATTCCGAATACACCCCTGATTTCCCCCCCCCCCCCCCCTTTTGCCTGAGTTGTTAATTGAACGCTAATAATTTCGTCTTTGGTCACTTTTCCGATTCTGAATTTTATAGCATTGTATTTCTTTTTTTTCAGGATCAAATCCAAATTCTTGTTTTCTTCAAGCTTTTCTCGCATTTCCCACTCCTTTTTGTTTGTAGTTTTTTCTCAATGTTTCTTCATCAATAAAACCTTTTTTGAACATAATTCTTTTGAAATTGTGTTTTTTCCTTTTCAAATATTACAACTAATGATTTTTCGAAAGCTTGGTTTGCGTCAAGTATCAAATTTTGTAAGAGTATAAAACAGATTAATCTTGCTTTTATACCTCAAAAAGATGGGTAATTTTCCCCCAGAAAATCGGATTCCTTATCTTTACTTATTTTCAGATTTGTTCTAGCTTTTTATTCAGAAACACGTATCTTTGCAAAACCAAGTACAATAAAGTTCAATAAAATGGCTGATATCCACGATGATCCGAACGGATCCTTCCGCAATTTGCATGATTGTTTTTGCGTCGATTTATTTGTGCATAAATGTTTTCATTCTAGTCTATAGCATCAGACTGACGTTGAAAATTAATCGACTTCGAAATGATTCGAGAGTGTTAAAAATGCGGAAAACTCTAACTAAGGCAAGAATTGCGTTGAGAAATGGAATGGTTTGTTGAAGGCTGAATTTTTAAAATAAAGTGAAATTAAAGTTAACACCATTGGAAACGATTTTACTAGCAATCGAAGCTGGTTCAACGGCAGAAGATGTTCGATTAATTTATTTGAAGGAAAAAATGCCACATGACCTGATTATACAGTTTTTAAAAAACTTTGCTTTAAAGCAAATCGTCGAATTTTTAGAGCTTTCATCGGAAATAACAAACTGGCAGCTCGTCTTCGAACACAAGGACGATTTATGGAGACTGGATTTGCAAATGAGCGAATTTTTCTAGAAATTAAAGAACGAATCGATGGGAGTGTTATGCTGTGTCCAACACAAGAAGATGCAGATGCGGAATTGCAGGAGACACAGGAGAATCCATCAAAAACGACATTTTGGGAGAAAACGCCACTCATTCAGTGCACCAAGGCGGAAGGTTCGTTTTTTTATTAATTAGAAATTATTGGAATTGAAGTGGAATTTGGGATGCCCACTTTTTTTTCTTTGTGATATTTTGAATCAATTCAGAATGCATCACCTTTTCTCTGAGGCAACAATTTCACTATTTGGAATATTTTGCACCTTTTACGAACTCCCACGGTTAAAAAAATTATTTTTTAGACGCTTGACACCATCGCCTTCGAAGCCTCCCTTCAATTTCAAACTTTTTCAATTGCCTCACTGGTTTCAAAAATCATAATTATCTTCAAAAATGTCCGTGGATTGTTTTGATCACCTTCATCAAATAATAAATATTTCAAAAAACTTTCTGCGAGAACTATAAAAATTATCGATTTTTCTCTTCTTTCTTATAGCTCATTTTTCCAAGGAACTGGCAATTTTCATGAATCAAAAATAAATTCTCGATTATCGGCATCAATATAAAAATAGCATTAAAGTTGAAGAGACCGAGAAAGGTGTTAACCCTCCTGTTCCCGCTCAGAATACCGCGTTGGTACGCAATTATGTTTAATTTTGTACTATATGATTTTTATTCGATTTTCCTATTTTTAAGGACAGTTTTCGCTTAATTCTTTCATTCAAAAAAAATCATCTTTATACTTATTTTACTAGATCAGTTTTTTTTTCACAAAAATGACTGAAGAACATTGCTTTTTCGTGATGCAACATAAATGGTCTAGATACAATGGCACATTTTGGACGCTAAAAGCAGGGGACATAACGTGGTTAGTATTATTTTTTCTGATAGCTCAAAAAATCTCGATTTTTTTCCAGGAGAATGAGGCCTAGTTCTCCATTGAATAAAATCGATGATAATGATGATGTATACCTAGAATTCCAAGTATTATATGATCATCATTTGTCAAATTTATGGAAACTTGAAACTGAAATTGAGCTCGTTTTGTTCAGATCATTTTCTTCAACATTTCCATCACCACTCATTGAAATTAATAAGATTTGTTATTTCGACTCTTGTCAACTTCAGATGAGACCTTCAATAAGATTTGATTTTGGAAAATTTGGATCGGTTAAAGCATCAATTGTTCCTAAGGATGGGAGTCCTAACAGGCTTACTTTTGATATATATATTCGAGTCGTCAAGAAATCAACAATTGGAATGCAATTACCTTCAACTGACTATTTTCACATTTCTAAAAATATCGAATCTGAAGTTGTTTTAGGATTTAAAGCAGCTGAACCAGTCGGTGGATATCCAAAAGGTTATCCACAGATTAGGAAGTACTATGTAGATAAGTTGGTACGTTTTTAGGCAATTTTAATGACATTAATAACGACTTTCAGGGGCTAATTTCTGTTTCATCAGTATTTAGAGAAATGTTCTCAAATAAACCAAATAATAACAATGAACATATGGTTAATGATATTTATTGTTCTACAAATTTCTGTGAATACAAAATCGGAATAGGAGAATGGACTGACTTTCTTCGATTATTGTATGCGCGGAAACAAGAGTTTTCAAGTAAGTCTTCCAATACTTCCAATTCCAGAAACCGAAATTTTATGTCTAAAGCTTCAAAATAAGATCAAATCATCAATTTCGATGAATTTTGAACCACATTATGATATTTTGAAGCTTTCTCGATTTTCTCGTCTTTATCACGACGAGAAAAATTCGAGGTCTCGCAGTGAACACGAACAATGAGAAATTTAAAAAATGTCATAACTTTGTTCCAATTCGTTTGAATGTTATGAACTTTGGAGCATTAGAAAGATAAAATCAAGAGAAATTTAGAAAATACAAGTTTCAAACTTCAGAATGAGATAAAAATTAGAAATATGGAGAGAGAAAAAAATTGTGAATATTTTTCAGAAGATACTATCGAAGGCATTTTGTATCTGGCAGTGAGATACGATGTCATATTTTTGATTGCGGATTGTGAAGAATTTCTAATTTCAACAGAAGAAATATCAACTACCAAGAAATTACGCTTAGCCGAAAAATGTGATTTAGCAAAGTTACAGGTAAAGTTGTGATTTTTGTGATGACTCCTTAATGAAGGTTATTACAGTTGGTAGCATTGGAAAGAATGAAAATAGGAATTCTCGAAAAATACAAATTGGATATAGTTTATAAAGTATTTGATAGAATGGGCCCAAAAACGTTGAAAGCTGTTCTGGTGAAATTTTGTGAAGAAGATTTAGACGATGAGGATTACAGGCCAAAATGAAAAAGGACATGCATTTGAGGTTAATATCAAAATAATCATGCTTAACCACACAATTTTTTATCTTCTAGGAAAAAATTAAATCCTGGGATAAACTTTTTGCTCTGTTAATTGAACCCTTATAATTTCCCCTTTTTGCCACTTCTTCCCTTCTGAATTTTATTGCATTGAGAATCCAAAATCTTTAGGATCCAAGATCTTATTTATCTTTCAGCCAACACTAAAAAATTATCGATTTTTCTCTTCTTTCTTATAGCTCATTTTTTTAAGGAACTGGCAATTTTCATCAATAAAATATAAACTCTCGATTATCGGCATCATTATAAAAATAGTATAAAAGTTGAAGAGACCGAGAAAGGTGTTAACCATCCTGTTCCCGCTCAGAATACCGCGTTGGTATGCAATTATGTTTAATTTTTTACTTTATGATTTTTATTCGATTTTCTTATTTTTAAAGACAGTTTTCGCTTAATTCTTTCATTTGAGTACCTCTAAAATCCTCTCTAATCTTATTTTTCTAGATCAATTCTTTCAATTTTTATAAAAATGACGGAAGAGTTTTCCTATTACGAGATGGAATATTATTGGTCTAGATACAATGGCAAACTTTTGACCAGAAAAACAGGGGACATAACGTGGTTAGTAAAATCTTTTTCTAAAAGCTCAAAAAATCTCGCGATTGTTTTGCAGGAAAATGAAGCCTAGTTTTCCATTGAATAAAATCCATGATAATAATGATGTATACCTAGAATTCGAAGTATTATATGCTCATCATTTATCAAATTTATGGAAACTTGAAACTGAAATTGAGCTCCGTCTCTATACCACATTTCCGTACCAGAACATTAAACTTAAGAAGAGTTTCTTTTTTGACAAGTATGGACAAACGAAATCTCGGATGAAATCTGCAATAAGATTTTATTTTGGAAAATTTGGATCGGTTAGAACATCAATTGTTCCTAAGGATGGGACTCTGGACAGACTTACTTTTGGTATACATGTTCGAGTCATCAAGAAATTAACTGTTGGAATGCAATTACCCCCAACTAGCGATTTTCAAGTTTTTAAAAATATCTCTCAAGTAGTTTTAGGATTTAAACTACTTATTCCAGTCGGTGTAGATCCAAAAGAATATCTACAGATTAGGAAGTACTACATCGATAAATTTGTAAGTGTTTTAAAAACAATTTTTATGGAATTAATATAGATTTTCAGGGGCTCATTTCTATTTCATCGGTGTTTAGAGAAATGTTCTCAAATGAACCAAATAATAACAATGAACATATTATTAATGATATTTTTCGTTCTGTATATTACAAGAAACACATAATGGAGCGGTTGGATTTTCTTTATTTCCTTCGATTATTACACGCACAGAAACAAGAGTTGACAAGTAAGCTCTTATTTTTTTTAGCTGAAATATTTTAAATTCCCGTGGTCATTACGAGAAAATTTGAGACAAAATGCTATAACTTTGTTCAAATTTCTTTAATTTTTATGAATTTTAGAGCGCTCGAAAGACAAATTGAAGAGAAACTTAGTAAATAAAAATGTTACATTCATAATAAAATAAAAAAAGAAATTTTGATTAAATGTGAGTCGAAGTCCATTTTTCCAAAACAATTTTTTCGGACATATAAACATTTAAAATTATGAAGTTTCAGTGTGAATATTTTTCAGAAGATTGTATCGAGGGAATTTTGTATCTGGCAGTGAGATATGATGTCATATTTCTGATTGCGGATTGTGAAGAATTTCTAATTTCAACAAAACAAGTATCATATACCAAGAAATTACGCTTAGCCGAAAAATATCATTTGGCTAAGTTACAGGTAATATTGTGATTTTTTATGACTTATTAAATAGGTTTTTTACAGTTAACAGCACTGGAAAGAATGAAAATAGGAATTCTCGAAAAATACAAATTGGATGACGTTTATAAAGCATTTGATAGAATGGGCCCAAAAACGTTGAAAGCTCTTCTCGTGCAATTTTGTGAAGAAGAAATGGAAGAAGAGGATCTTCATCGTTTTCTATCCTAAGCATTTTCGTTTTGTTGTTTTTGAAATTTTTCATTTCACCTTGTTTTAAAAAACTCATTTTTCTTAATTTTCAGCCCCAACTTCGCAACTCAGGCAACATTTTGAATCCATTCAAAATACACTCCTGAACACCCCCCCCCCCCCCCTTTTTTGCCTGAGTTGTTAACTGAATGCTAATAACTTCTCCCTTTTTCATCAATAAAGCCTTTTTTGGACATAATTCTTTTGAAATTTTGATTTTTCCTTTTTAGATTTTTTTGAGGGCTTTGAGTCAAGCGCCAAATTTTGTGAGAGTTTAAAACAGACTTGCTTTTATAAGAAGATGTTCGATTGATGTGCGATTAATTTATTTGAAGGATAAAATGTCACATGACCTGATTATACAGTTTTTAAAAAACTTTGCTTTAAAGCAAATCGTAGAATTTTCAGAGCTTTCATCGGAAATAATAAACTGGCAGCTCGTCTTCGAACACAGGGACGATTTATGGAGACTGGATTTGCAAATGAGCGAATTTTTCTAGAAATGAAAGAACGAATCGATGGGAGTGTTATGCTGTGTCCAACACAAGAAGATGTAGAAGTCAGAGACGGCCTTAAATAATAACAGCGTCCCATCTCTGCATTCTGAGATTGAACCGAATATTTTTGTAACACCATTCTCGGTCTCTTCAACATTTATACAGGGTGACAATTAATTATGGGAACACACTCAACCCATCATAAAACTCGAAGGAACTAATGTATTGAGGTGAAATTTTTTATTCAAGAAGGAAAAAGGTCTGACAACAACATATTACAAAAGATATTCGAAAGCCCCTACACTTTCTTTTCTACGAGCCTTCAAGCGCTTCGAATTACGTGCGGTGGTGGCCTCGGGGTAGTCGGTGGTAATTGTGTCCCAGACATGGACCAATTCTGTTTTCAAAATCTAAATCGATGTCACACGGCTTCTCTCGATTCTGCTCTCCAAACTGATCAGAAAAAATAATCAAATAGATTCAAATTCGGCGAATAACTGGGCCATAAATCCTTGGTTCATAATTCAGGCATTTCATACTTGAGGAGCGTCATTGTAGGTTTTGCACCATGATCGGTCACCCAGTCCTGTTTTAATGTCCACTGTCCTCCAGAAAAGTGGGAATTAGTCCAAGAAATCAAGACATTCTTTATGAACCTCCTGGTGATAGTTTTGACCATCAATTTTGACTCCTTTATCGACGAAAACCAGATCTGACTTGCCAGTGGAGGTGACTGCAGTCCAAATCATCACACCGGCCGGAAAATGCGATTTTTTGTTTGTAATGGCCATCGAAAATTTGGTCATGCTTTTTGGCAACAGTTTACGGTCATTTTGAGAATTTTGGTAGCCTTCCAGAGAAAACAGCGTCTCATCACTGAAGACGACTCATTTGAGATCATTCACCGCGGCCCACCGGAGTAGTCGTCGTGCTCTTATGTACCGATTTTCTTCCGCCTTAAAATTCAGGTATTGACTTTTGGAAATCTTGAATGGTACGGTATTCAAGTTTTTTTGACGACATTTCGGACTTTTTCATGGATTGCCGATTTTCACGATTGATCCTCTTCTTGATCTTATTTCTCAGCTCCGGAGAGTTCAATGTCGGTTTCCTTACTCTCCCGGGTTTGTCAGACCCGGTATTTCGTTTTTTGTCGGGGGTACTAAGCTACGATACACTTTCAATTATTTAGAGGTCACCGAATTGCGCTGTCAAAATGCAGGCTAAACGCCAAATTTTGGTACTCTCCGCACTTCATCTCATAATTTCCTTAAAAAAATACAAATGGTGTTGAGCAATCAGTTTTAAAACAAAGAAAAACATTTTAAAAAACTATTATGAAAAGAAAAATCAAGAAAAATCAAGAAAAACACTACAGTACTCCGCTCACGGTGAAGCGCGTTTTGTTCCCATAAATAATTGTCACCCTGTACTGTTTCCTTGTTATTAGCTGCTCACAAATTCGGCTTTATAAACGAGCAAGCGCGCTCTAAAAAACCGACACGCTCGCAGACGAAACATAAAGAGGGGGAGACTATACGCAGACAACTACCTCTCGCCAAATAACACTCTCTCGCAGCAGAGGGAAGCCCTCCGTTATGCAACCGATTTTGTGAGAGGACTATATAAAAACTGCAAATATGCTCAACAGACCTCTTGTTCCCGCTCAGAAGACGGCGTTGGTTGGATGCTATTATCTATCGTTTTTTATATGATTTTTTTTGTTTCGATTTTCTTATTCTTATTCTTAAAGACAGCGTACCACTTTATTCTATAATTACATCGCACTTTTTAAGTTTTTTTAAAGATCAATTCTCTCAATTTCATTTCAAAATGGGGGAGGTATTGTTTATGTATTTTTGTTGGGATAGCTATAAGGGAACAATTAGGACTACGAAAACAGAGAACATAACGTGGTTAGTAATGCTTTTTTTAAAATTCATAACTCAAAAAATGGTTTTTTACAGGAGAATGAAACCTAGTTTTCGATTGTATCAAATCCGTGATAACGATGATTTATATGTAGAATTCGAAGCATTATATGATTATCATTTATCAAATTTATGGAAACTTCACACTGAAATTCGCCTCGAATTGTACAACAAATTTTCTCGGATAGTTCCGCGCCCACTCATTGTTATTAACAAGAATTGTTATTTTGACAAGTGTGGACAAACGGAATCTCAAATGAAATCTCCAATAAGATTTGATTTTGGAAAATTTGGATCGGTTAGATCATCACTTGTTCCTCAGAATGAGAGTCTTGAAGGACTTTTTTATTTATTTTATTTTATTTTATTTACGAGAAGATCGTATCGAAGGAATTTTGTACCTGGCAGTTGATTGCGATATCCAATGTTTGATTGCGGAATGTGAAGAATTTCTAATTTCAACAAAAGAAATCCCAACTACCAGGAAATTATTCTTAGCCGAAGAATATCATTTGGCTAAATTACAGGTAAAATCGTGATTTTTTATGACTTATTAAATAGGTTTTTTACAGTTAACAGCACTGGAAAGAATGAAAATTGAAATTCTCAAAAAAGACAAATTGGATATAAAAATAGCAGTTCGTAGAATGAGTTTGAATACGTTGAAAGGTCTTCTCGCGAAATTTTGTGAAGAATAAATGGAAAAATTCCATAAAAGTCCCCTAATAATCCTCTGAACTCGGGAGTGAATTGATCCGCACGAGTGGATTCGTCGGCAACATTTTGAATCCATTCCGAATACACCCCTGATTTCCCCCCCCCCCCCCCCTTTTGCCTGAGTTGTTAATTGAACGCTAATAATTTCGTCTTTGGTCACTTTTCCGATTCTGAATTTTATAGCATTGTATTTCTTTTTTTTTCTTGCTTTTATACCTCAAAAAGACGGGTAATTTTCCCCCAGAAAATCGGATTCCTTATTTTTCCTTATTTTCAGATTTGTTCTAGCTTTTTATTCAGAAACACGTATCTTTGCAAAACCAAGTACAATAAATTTCAATTTCCCATTTATTACCAGTTCAATCTACCAATGGCTGATATCCACGATGATCCGAACGGATCCTTCCGCATTTGCATGATTGTTTTTGCTTCAATTTATTTGTGCATAAATGTTTTCATTCTAGTCTATAGCATCAGACTGACGTTGAAAATTAATCGACTTCGAAATGATTCGAGAGTGATAAAAATGCGGAAAACTCTAACTAAGGCAAGAATTGCGTTGAGAAATGGAATGGTTTGTTGAAAGCTGAATTTTTAAGATAAAGGGAAATTAAAGTTAATTCCATTGGAAACGATTTTACTAGCAATCGAAGCTGGTTCAACGGCAGAAGATGTTCGATTAATTTATTTGAAGGAAAAAATGCCACATGTTTCGATTTTCTTATTCTTAAAGACAGCGTACCACTTTATTCTATAATTACATGGCACTATTCAAGTTTCTATAATTACATGGCACTATTCAAGATCAATTCTATCAATTTAATTTCGAAATGGTTGTGTTATTGTTTATGTCTTTTTGTTGGGATAGCTATAAGGGAACAGTTTGGACTAAGAAAACAGAGAACATAACGTGGTTAGTCATACCTTGTTTTATGCAAAGCGCAATAAATATCTCGTTTGTTTTTACAGGAGAATGAAACCTAGTTTTCCATTGAATAAAATCGATGACAATGACGATGTATACCTAGAATTCGAAGCATTATATGATCATCATTTATCAAATTTATGGAAACTTCACACTGAAATTAAGATCGTTCTCTATAACACACTTACGATAGTTCCGCGCCCAGTCATTGAAGTTAACAAGAGTTGTTATTTTGACAAGTTTAAACAAACGGAATCACCAATAAGATTTGATTTTGGAAAATTTGGATCGATTAGAACATCAATTTTTTTGTTTATATCATTTATTCAAAGTAAATGATGAATAAGAACAATTAACCCGCAAGAGTTACTCGTTCAATAAAGAAAAAGGCAAAAAAAATGAACCGGTAAAAAATTGCTCCTCAGAATGAGAGTCTAAAAGAACTAACTTTTCGTATGAGTATTCGAATCATCAAGAAATTAACTGCTGGAATGCAATTACCTCCACCTACAAATTTAGGTGTTTCTGAAAATAACCTTGTGTTATGCTTTAAAGCACCTACACAAATCGGTGGTGTTCAAGAACAGACTTATGCCTACCATATCGATAAATTAGTACGTTTTAACCCAAGTTTCATGAAATTAATATCGACTTTCAGGCTCTGTTTTATATGTCATCGGTATTTAGAAAGATGTTCATAAATGAACCAAACAATCTCAATGAAAATGTGAATAAGTATTATAGTTTTAATAATTTCAAAAAATACCCAATCCAACTAGAAGATTGGACTCATTTCGCTCGATTGTTGTATGCACGGAAACAAGAATTGACAAGTGAGTTCTTTTTTTTTAGCTGAAACATTTTTTAAAATGAAGTTTCAAAATTTCTTAACTTTGTCACTGCTTAACCAATTTCTATACTTTTTCAGTGTGAATATTTTTCAGAAGATCGTATCGAAGGAATTTTGTACCTGGCAGTGAATTGCAATATCCAATTTTTGATTGCGGAGTGTGAAGAATATCTAATTTCAACAAAAGAAATCCCAACTAGAACGAAACTACGCCTAGCCGATAAATGTGATTTGGCAAAATTACAGGTGAAATTTTGATTTTTTTGATGACTCCTTAATGATGGTTGTTACAGTTAGTAGCATTGGAAAGAATGAAAATAAAAATTCTCAAAAAAGACAAATTGGATATATATTTTAAAGACTTTGATGGAATGCGTCGGAGAACGTTGAAAGCACTTCTCATGAAATTGTGTGAAGAAGAAATTGAAGAAGAAGAAGAAGAAGGAAAAGAAATGGAAGAAGCACCTAAAAGTCCCCTAATAATCCTCTGAACTCGGGAGTGAATTGATCCGCACGAGTGGATTCGGAGCAACATTTTGAATCCATTCCGAATACACCCCTGATTCCTTTTGCATGAGTTGTTAATTGAATCCTAATAATTTCCCCCTTTCGTCACTTTTTCCCTTCATCAATAAAGCCTTTTTTGATATTTCCTTTTCAGATTATTTTTCAAGAGCTTGCATTGAGTCAAGCGTCAAATTATGTGAGGGTATAAAACAGATTAATCTTTCTTTTATACCTTTTTTCATGGTATTAACAGCAAGAAAACCGAGAAAGGGTCAAAATCCCATAAAAATGCTCCCTGGTTTGAACTGATTTTGAAGCAGTGAGCATATATTTTCAGATTTTTCCCTTCAGAGTGTAAGAGAAGGATAATTTTCTTTCGATTTTTTATCTGGAACTTTTAAAAGAAATTAACGATCAAAATCTCATAACTTTGCCGACGATAAATCAAATTCTGTGTCTTTGGCCCATGTTAAAGCAAAATTCATGCCAAATTTTTGAACCATGTTATGACATTTTGAAGCTTTCTCAATTTTCTCATAGTTATTGAACGCAAGTAATTTGAGGATTTTTCAAAAAATCATGACTTTGTTGAAATTTCTTCGAGTTTTTCGAATTTTATGAACCTATTCATCTCTGAATTCTGAGATTGAACCGAATATTTTTGTAACGCCATTCTCGGTCTCTTCAACGTTTATACTGTTTCCTTGTTATAAAAACTGCAAATATGCTCGACAGACATCTTGTTCCCGCTCAGAAGACGGCGTTGGGACGCTATTATCTATTGTTTTTTTAAATATATGATTTTTTTTTGATTTTCTCATTTTTAAAGACAGCGTACCACTTTATTCTATTAAACTTATTTTTCAGGATTCTTTCGATTTGATTTCAAAATGACGGAAGTGTATGTTATGCATAGTAATTGGTCTAACTATGATGGAAGTGTTTTGACTACGAAAACAGGGGACATATCGTGGTGAGTAAGATTTTGATTTATTCAGAGCTTTCAGAGCTCAATAAATGTCTCGATTGTTTTTTTTTTTTAGGAAAATGAGGCTTAGTTCACCATTTTATCAACCCTGTGATTACGAGGATTTTTATGTAGAATTCGAAGCATTATATGATCATTACATCTCAAATATATGGAAACTTCACACAAAACTAAAGCTCGAAGTGTACAACACGCTGTGCCAAACTACTCCGCGCCCACGAATTGTTATTAATAAGACTTGTTATTTTGACAAGTGTGGTCAAACGGAATGCGAGATGAGATCTCCAATAATATTTGATTTTGGAAAATTTAGATCGGTTAGAGCATCACTTATTCCTAAGAATGGGAGTCTGAAAGGACTTGTTTCTACTTTGCATATTCAAGTCATCAAGGAATCAACTGTTGGAATGCAGTTACCTCCCTCTGATTATTTCGAAATTTCTAATAATACAGATTCTGAAGTGGTTTTAGGATTTAAAGCATTTAAACCAGTCGGTGGATATCCAAAAGGTTCTCCACAGATTAGTAAGTACTATGTAGATAAGTTGGTACGTTTTTAGGCAGTTTTCATGACAATCCTATCGATTTTCAGGGGCTCATTTCTGTTTCGTCGGTTTTTAGAAAAATGTTCTCAAATGAACCTAATAATAACAATGAAAATATGAGGATTTATCGGTCTACAAAATACGAAATCAACGCAGTGGTTTGGGTTCACTTCATTCGATTACTGCAAGCAAAGAAACAAGAATTGACAAGTAGGTTCATTTTTAAGCTGAAATAATTTCTTAAAACTAACTTTCAAAATTTCGTAACTTTGCTTTCCCTTTTCTGGGGGTTTTCTGTCCATTTTCAAGTAAAACTCATGCCAAATCTGAAAATGTTAAGTTCCATGCTTCGAAAAAAAACATTCTAGTCAAAGTCATGAATTTTCAGTGTGAATATTTTTCAGAAGATCGTATCGAAGGAATTTTGTATCTGGCAGTGAGATACGATGTCCAATTTTTGATTGCGGATTGTGAAGAATTTCTAATTTCGACAAAAGGAATATCATCTGCAAATAAATTACGCTTAGCCGAAGTATATCATTTGGCTAAGTTACAGGTAAATCGTTTTATTTGTAATACCAACTCAAATCTTTTTTACAGTTGGTAGCATTGGAAAGAATAAAAATTGAAATTCTCGAAAAAGATAACTTGGATATATATTATGAAGTATTTGATGGAATGGGTCCGAAAATGTTGAAAGCTCTTCTTGCGAAATTTTGTGAAGAAGAAATCGAAGAAGAAGAAGAAGAAAACGAAATGGAAGAATCTTCTAATAATCCCCTGAACTCAGAATTGAAACAAAAAGAAAACGAAGAAGATAATATTCTTCGTTTTCAATCCAAAGAATTTACGTTTTGTGGTTTTTGAAATTTTTCATTTCACCTTGATTTAAAAAACTCATTTTTTTCTTAATTTTCTCCAGTTCAAATGCCTTAGATTTTAGGCGGTAATGCTTTTTTTCCATGCAACTCACTGAGTTCTTTAGTCAATTATTGCTCATTGAAATTCATAATCTGACAATCTAATAATTAAATTGTATTCAAATCCAAAAAATCTTTATGACAACTGAATTCAGAAGAAAAAGTTGAAATGAAATTAGTTCTCAGAAAGCATTGAAGTTGCAATGTGTGAAGTACAACATGCTGTGAGCATTCTAAGTTTTTATACAGAGGAAAACATAGAAATTTGATGGTCAGGGCACAAACTTTATAAATAGATTTGAAATTTTGTGGAATTCACGCAACTGCCGACACTCAACACTGGAAAATTGGCGGGAAAAGTAATTTTTCAAATTTTCCAGCGCGTTGAGTGTCGGTGTGAAGTTGGGCAGCCCTCAAAACGCAATGATCAAGAATAATTGAGTTGACAATGAAAACAGCAAAACGAGAATTTTCTAATGAGCTATATGTCACATCCCAAACAATTATCTTCTGTTCGTACATATACTACCTTAGTCAATGAAAAAAAAATTAAAATTAACAAACATGCAAGAAAGAGTTCAAGAAAAAATGGTATGGATGGAAATAATAAAACAGTTTTAATTAAAGGTGGGGTTACAGATGAAAAATTACAGAATTGAAGGGGAAAAATACAGTGAAAGCGCACAAGTGTCATGATGTCCTTAAAGACAATGTGTCAGTTAACATGATCCAACTTCGAGAGACGAAGAAAAGAAGTTTTGTACATCAAAAATTTCATGACGTCAGGTAGATTGGGAAAATCATTACAATGTTCCAAATGTTAATCTTCTTCATGTTTTGTTCGTCTCATATAATCAAGAACATCTTCTGCTTTATTAGAAATCTTAAGTGCTTCCTCTAATCTCGGCATTGACATTGAATCAACAAAAGCAATCAACTTCTTCCATTTCTCTGTCGATTTCAGCTCATTTATAATTGTTTCAGCATTATCTCCTAATTTCATGGCAAGAATCTGTTCTGTCAAAGGAAATATGTGAACTGGTTCCTCGAAGGCTTCTTTGATTTCATCCATTGTTATATTTTCCACTATTACAGCCTGAAAACACATGTTTCGAATGAGAAAGGATTTAATTCTTACCTGCACTTTAGGCAATTCACAACTAGCGGAAAGGTAAAGCTTATAGCTAATTGGTAATTCTTTGCTCCTAATTATGTAGTCCTCACATTCCGAAATATAAAACTCGATATCATATACTACAGCCAACTTCGCTAGACCATATACATTGTTCACTGTAAAAGAATATCTTAATAAAAGACGTTAAATCAACATTTTAGGAAAAAATTAAAGGCAAAATTCTATAAAATCACACGACCAGATTTTCGCAACCTAAAATTGTAATTTTCATGATTTTTTCAAAAAATAGACTTCATTCTCATTCCAAATTTGTTTTTAAAATTTTCTAAAACCATCTAGGAGCCGAGAAAACACGCCTCAAAACAATGACCTAGAAAAAGTGTTCAACATGGCCGAACTTTTTCCTATGAGCTTTTTTCGTGCTTCGTTGAGGGTAGGCCTTGTGTTTGGAGGCTCAAGTGTTTGGAAGCACATGTGTTTGGAGGCACAAGTGTTCGTTTTTGTAGCGTTTCAAGACCCGAACGATATTTCAGGCGCATGCGCCTTGAAATGTCTGCGTCTCTCAAAGTCACATGATAAGGGCAGTTGGTTGCCGGCCCTGATCGTTGTCTGCATGTCCAAAAATGTATATTCCGCCGCCAGGTGGGCGCGGCTGGTTTAATTACCCAAGTTTTAAGTCTACCTCAGATTAACCTCAAACTTGGGAAATGGAACCGGCGGCGCCCACCTGGGCGCGGTATATACATTTTTGGACATGCAGACAACGATCAGGGCCGGCAACCAACTGCCCATATCATGTGACGTTGAGAGACGCAGACATTTCAAGGTCCATGCGCCTGAAATATCGTTCGGGTCTTGAAACGCTACAAAAACGAACACTTGTGCCTCCAAACACATGTGCCTCCAAACACTTGAGCCTCCAAACACATGTGCCTCCAAACACTTGAGCCTCCAAACACAAGGCCTACCCTCGTTTTCTCGGCTTCTAGGCGGTTTTAGAAAATTTTAAAAACAGATTTGGAATGAGTATGATGTCTGTTTTAATCCCAGATGCCCTTCTTTAACGTCCAGGGGGTTGGTTCAATTCCTTCTTCTGGTAAATGTTTTTGCTATTTTTTGCAAAGCTCAAAAATTATGCAGTTGAAGAAAACAACAAACAATGTTTTTAATGTCTAACTTTGACACTCTTAGATGAAAGAATCCTGACCTGTATATTCCTGTTTCTGTCCGTAGAGGATTCGAAGAAAAGTGACAAAATCATCATATTTAAACATCATCTGGGCGATGCGCAGTTCATTGTCAGATATTTGTTCGTGCATTTCCGGGGAGAAAGCCATTAACGCCTGGAAAATGATAATCATAGAAATTATGAAAAATATAAAGAAGAAGAAAAGCGTACATATTTATCAACGAAAAGTATGTGGTCATCGAGACGAACAACAATCTCTGAATCGATATTTCGAGGAATTGAAAATTCCGACAAAATAATTCCAACATCCTCTTTAATTTGTATTTTTAGGTTGAATGTAAAATCTTCGGAAATCTCCGAAATTGAATTTGCAAATAATTCAGGTATCGCAAGCGGTCCGGAGTTGAAACTTTTTGAGGAACTATCAAATCGACGCTCCATTTTCTTCGTAATTTTTTCATTTCTCATTTCCAACAAGATCTCAAATTCAGCAACCATATGCCATTGATCTGTTGATCTATGTTCATAGAGACATTCTATATCAATATCCACATATTTGTCAGTATCAGCGTCATCCATGAGCACCCTATGTTCCGGCAAGTTGTTCTCTTCTGGAGGAATTGTTCTAGCCATCAATCTAAGCGTGATTTTCCTGCAATTAATTAAAGGTAGAGCTATGACCTATTTGAGAACGAAAAGCACGCCGATGACAATCAAAAAGCTATAAACACCACCTGGAGCGGTGATAGTTTTCCTGGTCTCAAAATGTCGACAAAAAGTTCACATGCCCATACTCAATTAGTAATAAGGATAACAATCACGCACCATGGAATAGTCTCTGTTTTGACAATCATAAACTTATCATCTTTATGAGCAAAATCGGTTAATCGCTTATAAGGCTCCTTTTTGAAATTCACCGTTGTCAATGTGTGATCCATGCTGAAAAAACCATTTGAAGAAACAGGCATAATGTACACGAAAACAAAAATTAGTTGAACGTAAAAAAGAAAAAGTAGACATAAATAAACACCGAACTACAAAGGATTGACAACGGGAAATGAGAAGAGACCTCTATGACCTGGCACTCTATGACCTGGCATCCTAGCCAGGGCACCATCACCGAAAACAATTTAAAAACGAGCAGCGGTATTCAGTACACCATGACAAATGGTGTTTCATCAGGTTATAGAGAAAGGAATAGGAATGATCGTACGATACTTCGTTCCAGGGAACCAAAAAAAAGAAAGAATAACTATTATTAATCCTCGAAATAATTACAAATCTCCGCCTTCTCAACAATGTTTTTTTACAACGTTGGTCTGCTGACCCTTCACCCATAAAGAATTGTAATGTGCGGTGTTGCTTGGAAATTGATACCGGGATCGAAAAAAATTGATCCCGGAATCGAAAAAAAGTTGATCCCGGAATCGAAATCTTCACATTTCGTCCGCTGATGGCAATTGAGGAAACTTCTCGTGCTGAAAAATTGGAAAAAATATTTTTGATGAAAAATTTCTGAAGATTTTCCGCAAATAATTATTGTGAGTGTTTGAAGATATTTGGAAAAAATTAAGAATATCTTGAACTTTAAAAAATTATCGATTTTTATCTCCTTTTCTTGAAGCTCATTTTTCAAAGGAACTGGCAATTTTCATCAATAAAAAAATATAAACTCTCGATTATCGGTATCAATATAAAAAATAGTAGAAAAGCTGAAGAGACCGAGAAAGATGTTAACCCTCCTGTTCCCGCTCAGAATACCGCGTTGGTACGCATGTATGTATATTTATTTGTTTATTATATTTTTGTTCGATTTTCTATTAAAGACAGTTTTCGCTTAATTCTTTCATTTAAGTACCTCTTTAATCTTATTTTTCTAGACCATTCAATTTTTTATAAAAATGACGAAAGAGCTTTCCTATTTCGGGATGGAATATTATTTGTCTAGCTACAATGGCACATTTTTGATGAAAAAAACAGGGGACATGACGTGGTTAGTAAGATTTTTTTCTAAAAGCTCAAAAAATCTCTCGATTGTTTTTTTCCAGGAGAATAAAGCCTAGTTCTCCATTGAATAAAATAAATGATAATGATGATGTATACCTCGAATTCTAAAATTCGAGGCCTACCCTCATATGGTTTTTAAATGAATTAGTTTCTAATATATTGTCCTACCCTCAGATTCTGGATTGAACAACTCAGGCAATTTAACTGGAGAAACAGCGGGCAACAATAGATCTCGTGGAGGATAACTGGACATATCATACTATATATAATAATTCATTATATCATAATTTTATATAGTTATAATTAGCTTATATTTGTGCGGTTTTTATGTTTTTTTTTCGTTTTAATTTATATTTTTTTATCGTTTTGTTTTGGATGTTTCATGCCTGAGGACTAGTTTTCACCGGTGGCCACTTTTTCTAGGCCATTGTTTTGAGACGCGTTTTCTCGGCTTCTAGGTGGTTTTAGAAAATTTTAAAACCAAATTTGGAATGATTATGAAGTCTATTTTCATCCCAGACGAATTAATTAGATCCATAAAGCCCTTCTTTAAAACATAGAAATTCGAAAAAATGCCATTAAAAATGAAAGCATTGAGACGCTGTTATTATATTCCCATTCATTGTCTTCTAAACAGGAATTGATTATAACTTGTAACACCGTTCTCGGTCTCCTCATCGTTTATACTGTTTCCTTGTTATGAAAACTGCAAATATGCTCGACAGACATCTTGTTCCCGCTCAGAAGACGGCGTTGGGACGCTATTATCTATTTTTTTTAATATATGATTTTTTTTGATTTTCTCATTTTTAAAGACAGCGTACCACTTTATTCTATTAAACTTATTTTTCTAGATTCTTTGGATTTTATTTCAAAATGACGGAATTGTATGTTATGCATAGTAATTGGTCTAACTATGATGGAAGTGTTTTGACTCAGAAAACAGGGGACATGTCGTGGTTAGTAAGATTTTGATTTATTCAGAGCTCAATAAATATCTCGATTGTTTTTTTTTTAGGAAAATGAGGCTTAGTTCACCATTTTATCAACTCCGTGATTACGAGAATTTTTATGTAGAATTCGAAGCATTATACGATCATTACATCTCAAATATATGGAAACTTCACACAAAACTAAAGCTCGAAGTGTACAACACGCTGTGCCGCAGTACTCCGCGCCCACGAATTGTTATTAATAAGACTTGTTATTTTGACAAGTGTGGACAAACGGAATGCGAGATGAGATCTCCAATAAGATTTCATTTTGGAAAATTTAGATCAGTTAGAGCATCACTTGTTCCGAAGAATGGGAGTCTGAAAGGACTTGTTTCTACTTTGCATATTCAAGTCATCAAGGAATCAACTGTTGGAATGCAATTAACCCCCTCTGATTATTTTAAAATTTCTAAAAATATCGAGCCTGAAGTTGTGTTAAGATTCAAGCAGCTTCGTTATAAAAAACATGATCCAAAGACTAGGAAGTACTATGTCGATAAATTGGTACGTTTGTAGGCAATTTTTATGGAATTAATATCGATTTTCAGGGGCTAATTTCTGTTTCCACGGTGTTTAGAAAACAGTTATCAGAAAAACGAAATAAAAACAATGAAAATATGAGGAGTTATCGGTCTTCAAAATACCCCATCAACGCAGTGGCTTGGGTTCATTTCCTTCGATTACTGCAAGCGCAGAAACAAGAATTGACAAGTAATGCAAAATCTGAAAATTTTAAGTTCCATGCTTACAAAGTTATGTTATCTGTATATTTTCCCAATTTTCTCGCTGTCGCGACGAGAAAAATTAGAGGTCCCTCAGTGAAGGCGAGAAATTTGGGAAAATTTTCAAAATGTCATAACTGTGTTGCAGTTTCTTCGATTTGTATGAGTTTTTGCAGCGTTCAAAAGAGAAATTTAGTTAAAACAAGTTTTTGATTCTTAAAGGAGGGCTTTACCGAGATAATAAATGTAACCTAAATGAAATCAGACTTCATGCTGATTCCAAATCAGTTTTAAAATTTTTTTAGAAACACCTAGAAACCGCGAAAACACGCCTCAAAACAATGGCCTAGAAAAAGTGGCCACCTGGCCGAACTTTTTCCTAAGATATTTTTTCGTGTTTCGTTAATAAATAGTTATGCGGAATGCTTATATTCGTCCCCTTTTTAATGTTTTTTTTTAAATTAAAATTTATGTTTTTTCATATTTCTTGGATTTCTCATGCCTGCGGACTAGTTTTCGCCGTTGGCCACGTTGGTTTTAGAAATTTTTTAAAAACAGATTGGAAATTGGAATGAGTCTTGAAGTCTATTTTCATCCCAGACGCATTCATTATCTCCGTAAAGCCCTTCTTTAATACATTAAAATATTGATTAAATTTGAAACAAATTGCATTTTATTAACTTTTCAAATATATAAGCATTTGAATTTGCAATGTGAATATTTTTCAGAAGATACTATCGCAGAAATTTTGTATCTGGCAACGAAATTCAAAGTTAAATTTTTGATTGCGGGTTGTGAAGAATTTCTAATTTCAACAAAACAAATCCCAACTACCAAAAAATTACGCTTAGCCGAAGTATATCATTTGGCTAAGTTACAGGTACATCATTTCATTTGTAATGCCAACTCAAATCTTTTTTTTTACAGTTGGTAGCTTTGGAAAGAATGAAAATTGAAATTCTCGAAAAAGATAAATTGGATATATATTATAAGATATTTGATATAATGGGGCCAAAAACTTTGAAAGCTCTTCTCTCGAAATTTTGTGAAGAAGAAATTGAAGAAGAAGAAGGAGAAGAAATTGAGGAATCTTCTAATAAACCCCTGAAATCAGAATTGCAACAAAAAGAAAAAAAAGAAGATAATCTTCTTCGTTTTCTATCCAAAGCATTTACGTGTTGTTGTTTTTGAAATTTTTCATTTCACCTTGATTTTTTAAATTCTCATTTTTATTAATTTTCAGCGCCAACTGCGCAACTCTACGTGAACTGGAGAAACAGCGGACAAAAATAGGGCTCTTGGAAAATAACTGGACGAAGTCTTTCCTTCTCGCGTTCGAACAGGTTTCTTCTCGTTTTACACTATTTTCTTTTCCTGATGGTGAAACGGTTGCTGAACGGTTTAAGAACAGTGTGGTTAGAGAAAAGGGAACATCGTGTGAATGAAGAGGCGTCGACATTTTCTTCCGTTGCTCCAGTTGAAATGGCTGAGCGGTTTTATTCGAATTTTTGCGTGTGTGCAATTTGTCGTAACGGTGTACACACACAAAGCGTTATTCGTGATGACAATTTCGGTTCACTTTATCCCACCGTGACGCCGTTCAACCACCGCTTCATCATAAATGTTAGAAGAAGAAAAATAGTGTAAAAAAATTACTAGAAGAAAACGGTTAGAATGTGGGAAGGAAAGAATACGTCCAGTTATCCTCCAAGAGCGCTATTTTTGCCCGCTGTTCCTCCAGTTCAATTGCCTGAGTTGTTCAGTCCAGAATCTCGTAGTTTCGGTAGGGCGCAGTATCCTTTACAATTAATTGACTCCTAATAATTTCCGTTTTTTTGCCACTTTTCCCTTCTGAACTTTATTGCACTGTTTTTTTCTTGTTTTACGGACAAATCTCAAAGATATACATTTCACTGCTTTTTGCTTGTTTTTTTTTCTGAAGTTTCTCCATAAAAACCATTTTGCTTAAACGTCGATCTTTTGAAATTGTTATTTTTCCATTTCAAATCATACCAACATTGAGGAGTTTCGACATCTCCGGCAATCAATAAATGGTCGAAAAACTGGATTCGTGATTTGCAACCCCGAAAAATGGCCTGGAACCTCAAACGGGGCCGTAAATCCTGAATATTGGCCTTAAAACTACAGTGCGTAACATAAGTATAGAGGCACCCCTAAAGTTGACTGTCCTGGCGCGCGCGTGCAAAATCCGGACACGAGACCCAAAAAATCGGATTCAGCATGCAAAATTACTCCTGGAAAACATCTTTTATGTTAATACCTCTGGAAACACGTATGTTGCAGCTGAAAGTATGAAAAAATCGCTCGTGCAACCGTAACATAAGTATAGAGGCACCCCACGAAATTTGAAGAAAATCAAATTTTTTTATGAAATGAATATTTGGTAGCACATCCTTTAAGTGTGATAACATCATAAATACGATTTTGTATAGAATTGATAAGGTTTGGGATGTATTGGGAGGACTTTTTCACGAATTCCAGCTCGATCTTCTCCCATTCACCCAAAATGGCTGTTTTGAGAGCATTGGCAGAACCGTACTGCTTTCCCTGGGCATATACTCTTCGCACAAGCTCTCCCCAGACGTTCTCCATGGGATTCAAGTCAGGAGAACACGCGTGCCATGGGAGAACATCGAGTTTTTTGGATTCGAACCAATCCATAGTCGACTTACTCACATGGATGCGCGCATTACCCTGCTGAAAAACCAAACGACGACGATTGAATCGACGTCGGAATGGAAGGAGGTGACACTGGAGAACATCCTGATACTCGGAAGAGTCCATGCGAAACGAGACAAATGCCCGATCCAACAGTCCGGCAGCTCCGGAAGCATGACACTTCCACCTCCAAAATTGCGTTTCGAGAAGCGAAGCTTGTCCTTGCGGAGATCATGCCAGTAGGTGTGGAAACCGTCTGGCCCATACAAATTGAATTTCTTTTCGTCGAAAAAGATTATCTGAAAGAGGGATTTGAGTTTTTGGAACAATCGGATATCCAAAACTACCTCCACCGCAAGGACAAGCTTCTGTTCTCAAGACGTAATTTTGGAGGTGGAAGTGTCATGCTGTCGGAGCTGCCGGACTGTTGTAATTGGCATTTGTCTCGTTTCGCATGGACTCTTCCGAGTATCAGGATGTTCTCCAGGGTCACCTCCTTCCATTCCGACGTCGATTCAATCGTCGTCGTTTGGTTTTTCAGCAGGGTAATGCGCGCATCCATGTGAGTAAGTCGACTATGGATTGGTTCGAATCCAAAAAACTCGATGTTCTCCCATGGCCCGCGTGTTCTCCTGACTTGAATCCCATGGAGAACGTCTGGGGAGAGCTTGTGCGAAAAGTATATGCCCAGGGAAAGCAGTACGGTTCTGCCAATGCTCTCAAAACAGCCATTTTGGGCGAATGGGAGAAGATCGAGCTGGAATTCGTGAAAAAGTCCACCCAATACATCCCAAACCTTATTAATTCTATACAAAATCGTATTTATGATGTTATCACACTTAAAGGATGTGCTACCAAATATTCATTTCATAAAAAAATTTGATTTTCTTCAAATTTCGTGGGGTGCCTCTATACTTATGTTACGGTTGCACGAGCGATTTTTTCATACTTTCAGCTACAACATACGTGTTTCCAGACGTATTAACATAAAAGATGTTTTCCAGGAGTAATTTTGCATGCTGAATCCGATTTTTTGGGTCTCGTGTCCGGATTTTGCACGCGCGCGCCAGGACAGTCAACTTTAGGGGTGCCTCTATACTTATGTTACGCACTGTACCAACTGAATTTCTAGAGAATCTTTTTTTTCAGATTTGTCTTATACAGTTTCAGAGTCTGAATATTTTTAATTTCCATCCAAAAATGAAAATTTCGCTATAATTTTGAAAGCAGATTAAATATACGTACGTTTCGCAAATAAATTATTATTTCACAGGTATTCTAGTTAATTTTTTTTGAAACAAATGAAACATTTACAGATTTCATGGACACAATTCATCAGCGACCCAAAAAAATCAGTTTTCCGAAAAATTGATCAGTTTCACATATCATTTTAGATTTCTAAAGATGCCATTATCGTTTTTTAACAGTTTTTGTTCGTTTTTGAGTTTTTTTATTTTTTTTGAATTTTTCTTATTTTTCGGGTGTTTGAATAAAATTTGCCTCAAAATTGTTTGAATCTGGTCGCAACATACTTTACTTATGTTATTCTACTGAAAAGAAACATTTTCCACTAAAAAAATTAAAAAATAACAGTTTCGAAAAAAATGTAAAAAATTCAAATTTTTGTGCTTCCCGCAAAAAAGTGTACGAAAGTGTACGGCGGGAATTTGAAAATAATTTTTTTCATCTTCCGGACGGAACTACAAAATGGTTTTTTTTTCGTCGGGATTTCGCATGGAATATACTAGAATGTCGATAGAAAGACGAATTTTTCACAATTAAATCCATATGGGGTAAAAATAACTGGCACCCTGTCTTTAAGCTCCAAAATAATATCAAACCCATCTGGATTTTTAAAAACAAGTACTGAAAAAGAACAACTTCCTGATGAATTACTATTTCTGTTTACTTCGGGAAAATTGGGAAAATTTGAAAACTCAAAAAATATACCCAAAACCTAATTTGAATTCCTGGTTTGAGTAGATTTTGAAGCAGTGAACATATATTTTCAGATTATTCAGATTTTTTAGATTTTTCATTATTCAGATTTCAGACTTTATTCTCATTACAAATCTGTTTTTAAAATTTTCTAAAACATCCTAGAAGCCGAGAAAATGAGCTTCAAAACAATGGCCTAGAAAAAGTGTCTATCTGGCCGAACTTTTTCCTATGTTCTTTTTTCGTGTTTCGCTAATAAATAGTTATGCAGAATGCTTATATTAGTCTCTTTTATATTTTTTCATTTTAATTTATGTTTTTTTTTCCACTTTGTTTTGGATTTTTCATGCCTGCGGACTAGTTTTCACCGATGGCCACTTTTTCTAGCCCATTATTTTGATACGCGTTTTCTCGGCTTCTAGGTGGTTTTAGAAAATTTTAAAACCAAATTTGGAATGTTTATTTTTTTTTTCATCCCAGACGAACTAATTAGATCCATAAAGCCCTCCTTTAAAACATAGCAATTCGAAAAAATGCCATTAAAAATGAAAGCATTGATACGCTGTTATTATATTCCCATCATTGTCTTCTAAACGGGAATTGATTATAACTTGTAACACCGTTCTCTGTCTCCTCATCGTTTATACTGTTTCCTTGTTATGAAAACTGCAAATATGCTCGACAGACATCTTGTTCCCGCTCAGAAGACGGCGTTGGGACGCTATTATCTATTTTTTTTTATTTTCTCATTTTTAAAGACAGCGTACCACTTTATTCTATTAAACTTATTTTTCTAGATTCTTTGGATTTTATTTCAAAATGACGGAATTGTATGTTATGCATAGTAATTGGTCTAACTATGATGGAAGTGTTTTGACTCAGAAAACAGGAGACATATCGTGGTGAGTAAGATTTTGATTTTCTCAGAGCTCAATAAATATCTCGATTGTTTTTTTTAAAGGAAAATGAGGCTTAGTTCACCATTTTATCAACTCAGTGATTACGAGTCTTTTTATGTAGAATTCGAAGCATTATATGATCATTACATCTCAAATATATGGAAACTTCACACAAAACTAAAGTTCGAAGTGTACAACACGCTGTGCCAAACTACTCCACGAATTGTTATTAATACAAGTTGTTATTTTGACAAGTGTGGACAAACGGAATGCGAGATGAGATCTCCAATAAGATTTGATTTTGGAAAATTTGGATCGGTTAGAGCATCACTTGTTCCTGAGAATGGGAGTCTGAAAGGACTTGTTTCTACTTTGCATATTCAAGTCATCAAGGAATCAACTGTTGGAATGCAATTAACCCCCTCTGATTATTTCGAAATTTCTAATAATATAGATTCTGAAGTTGTTTTAGGATTTAAAGCATTTAAACCAGTCGGTGGATATCCAAAAGGTTCTCCACGGATTAGGAAGTGCTATGTAGATAAGTTGGTACGTTTTTAGGCAGTTTTCATGACATTAATATCGATTTTCAGGGGCTCATTTCTGTTTCATCGGTATTTAGAAAAGAGTTATCAAAAAAACCAAATAAGAACAATGAAAATATGAGGATTTATAAGTCTCCAAAATACGAAATCAACGCAGTGGTTTGGATTCATTTCCTTCGATTACTGCAAGCAAAGAAACAAGAGTTGACAAGTAAGTTCATTTTTAAGCTGAAATAAATTCTTAAAACGAACTTTCAAAACTTTGCTTTCCCTTTCTGGTTTTTTTTGTCCATTTTCACATAAACTCATGAAAAATCTGAAAATTTTAAGTTCCATGCTTCGAAAAAAAACATTCCTGTCAAAGTCATGCATTTTCAGTGTGAATATGTTTCAGAAGATCGTATTGATGGAATTTTGTACCTTGCAAAGAACTTCAATGTCCGATTTTTGATTGCGGATTGTGAAGAATTTCTAATTTCAACAAAAGGAATATCATCTGCAAATAAATTACGCTTAGCCGAAGTATATCGTTTGGCTAAGTTACAGGTAAATCGTTTCATTTGTAATACCAACTCAAATCTTTTTTTACAGTTGGTAGCCTTGGAAAGATTAAAAATTGAAATTCTCGAAAAAGATAACTTGGATATATATTATGAAGTATTTGATGGAATGGGTCCGAAAACGTTGAAAGCTCTTCTCGCGAAATTTTGTGAAGAAGAAATAGAAGAATCCCCTAAAAGTCCCTTAATAATCCTCTGAACTCGGGAGTGAATTGTTCCGCACGAGTGGATTCGTAGTGAACGCACTGTCCTTCGTCGGCAACATTTTGAATCCATTCCGAATGTATTTTTTCTCAATGTTTCTCCATCAATAAAACCTTTTTTGAACATCATTCTTTTGAAATTTTGATTTTTCCTTTTCAAATGTTACAACTGATTATTTTCCGAGAGCTTGGGTTGAGCCAAGCATCAAATTTTGTGAGAGTATACAGGGTGGCGATTAAGTATTGATCGCAACTTTGAGCAGCTGCTGGCAGCAAGCCAAAAAAGATTTTCCAAAACTTTCAAAACTTTTTGAAAGTCATGGGCCTATATAAGCAGCTATTAAAGCCATTCCTCGAAAAACTCCGATACTCCTGAGTTATGCGACGATTTCCACACCGACCTATAATTGCGACGCTGTACAACGACGGAGTCAGAAACGTTGACATTACAAGGCGGCTTGGGATTCCCTCGTCGACCGTAAACAGAGTGGTATCCCATTTCAAGGATTGATGACATGTCTCTGAGATTCCAAAAAGTGGAAGGAAGCGTGCTGCCAACGCTCTTCGAACACGTGGCATCATCAAGAAGCGGATCATTCGGAATGACCGGATCAGCATGAACAAGCGTGCTTCGGAGCGTCATATCTCCCGTTAAGCTGCACAGATGATCGTGAAAATTGACCTCAATCTTAAGAATTATCAGCTGTGTCGTTGTGAATACCTCGAAGAAAGGTCCAAAAAACAGCGCCTCGAAAAATGCAAAAAGTTCTTGGAGGTCCTCAGGTGCGCCGCCTCTTGGAGGTGATTTCGACCGATGAGAAGATTTTCACGATTTAACCATTTCCCAATCTCTAAAACACCCGGAAATTGATGTCAACAGATGAAAATAGGTCTTCTAAACGATTCCTGGTCTACCGGAAACATTTCCCAAAAAGTGTCATGGTTTGGGCCGGGCTTACGTCCGATGGTAAGGCTTCACTCGTTTTCATTGACCAAAACGTCAAAGTTAACTCGGAACTTACCAAAAAGCTGTTTTGAAGGATATTTTATTGCTTTAGGTTTCTCAGCACTTTGCTGGGCGACTTTTTATCCATCAACAAGATTGGGCATCCGTCCCACGGATCTAAATCGACCAAGGCTGTGCTAGAGCGAGATTTTCCTGGATTTTGGGGTCGTGACTTGTGGCCAGCTTCCTCGCCCGATCTTATCCCAATGGACTTTTCTGTATTGGGATATTGAAGATCAAGGTTTCTTCTCGTTCGCATCCAACTTTGGACTTTCTCGAGGCGGTACTTCAAAAAGCGTGGGCTGAAATCGATGACGAATACCTGCGGCGCACCGCTGATTTTTTTGCTGCACGTCTGGAGGCCTGTGTTCGGGCCGAAGGGCCTAACTTCGAACATATTTTGTAACTTGTTTTTAATGAGCTTTTTCTTTCAGAAAATACATTTGGTTTTTGATAAAAATGTTTAGTTTTGGAAATTCACGTAAAAACGTTGCGATCAATACTTAATCGCCACCCTGTAAACTGATTAATCTTGCTTTTAAACCTCAAAAAAGTCGTGTACTTTTCCCCCAGAAAACCGGATTCCTTATTTTTACTTATTAAAGGCAGCTGGTCAGTTAACATGATCCGTTGAGAAAGAATGGTTTGTTGAAAACTGCATTTTTAAAATAAAGAGAAATTAAAGTTAACACCATTGGAAACGATTTTACTAGCAATCAAAGCTGGTTCAACGGCAGAAGATGTTCGATTAATTTATTTGAAGGAAAAAATGCCACATGATCTGATTATAATTTATAAACAATTTTTAAAAAAACGTTGCAAAATTAAAAACAAATCGTCGAATTTTCAGATCTTTCATCGTGTCGTGACAGATGCGAAAAAGGAAGAAAACGTTCGCGTAAAAACGGGAACCACGGAAAGATGCGCGGTGGAGGTTACACGCCGAAGAATGTGTGTTTTTTTTTACTTCGCTTTTAACTTCTCTTTATGTTACTGATCGTTGCATTTATATTCTCTTTGTTGCGCTAACAACGCTGTTGCGCTAACAGCCCCTCCGGAAAGCCAGGGCCAGGCCCTGGGGCTTTATATTTCTTTTTCGAAATAGATAACATATTGGCATATTGAACAAAATGCTCGAAAATTGGCTGAGGAATCTTACGTTTCAGTTTTTCCTTTGATTTTATGTCACCAAACTGTTAAAATTCTAGTTTTGGGTAAATAAAACCGATTTTTTATCTAGTGTAGCATATATGAACTCTTCCACGTTAACTTTTTTCTTTGTTTTACCTCGTGTTGTTTAAATTTAGTCAATGAAAAAAAAAACAATGAAAAAAGCCTTGGGCCCTGAGCCGGCCGAGGGCCGGCTTGGGGGCCTAAACGACAAGTCTGATCAGCGGGAAGTTAAGGAATTATGAGGCACTGTAAGAGGTATTAATATAGTTTGAGCCTTTTAATTCAATGTTTGTATGTTTAGGATGAAGTCAAACGGTAGATGGAAAAATGAGGACCTTTTGACGAATCGAAAAAGGATTTTCGTGTTGAAAAGCAGAAAATTGGTTGATTATTTCGAGGATTAATCATAGTTATTCTTTCTTTTTTTATTGGTTCCCTGGAATTAACGATTTTTCTTTCCTTTTCTTGTAGCTCATTTTTCAAAGGAACTGGCAATTTTCATCAATCAAAAATAAACTCTCGATTATCGGCATCAATATAAAAATAGTATAAAAGTTGAAGAGACCGAGGAAGATGTTAACCCTCCTGTTCCCGCTCAGAATACGGCGTTGGTACGAAATTATGTTTAATTTTTTACTATATGATTTTTGTTCGATTTTCTATTAAAGACAGTTTTCGCTTAATTCTTTCATTTAAGTACCTCTTTAATCTTATTTTTCTAGAACCATTCAATTTTTTATAAAAATGACGAAAGAGCTTTCCTATTTCGGGATGGAATATTATTTGTCTAGCTACAATGGCACATTTTTGACGAAAAAAACAGGGGACATAGCGTGGTTAGTAAGATTTTTTTCTAACAGCTCAAAAAATCTCGATTTTTTTCCAGGAGAATAAAGCCTAGTTCTCCATTGAATAAAATAAATGATAATGATGATGTATACCAAGAATTCTAGAATTCGAGGCCTACCCTCATATGGTTTTTAAATGAATTAGTTTCTAATGTATTGTCCTACCCTCAGATTCTGGATTGAACAACTCAGGCAATTTAACTGGAGAAACAGCGGGCAACAATAGATCTCTTGGAGGATAACTGGACATATCATACTATATATAATAATTCATTATATCATAATTTTATATAGTTATAATTAGCTTATATTTGTGCGGTTTTTATGTTTTTTTTCGTTTAAATTAATATTTTTTATCGTTTTGTTTTGGATTTTTCATGCCTGAGGACTAGTTTTCACCGGTGGCCACTTTTTCTAGGCCATTGTTTTGAGACGCGTTTTCTCGGCTTCTAGGTGGTTTTAGAAAATTTTAAAAACTGATTTGGAATGAGAATGAAGTCTATTTTCATCCCAGACGAATTCATTAGATCCATAAAGCCCTCCTTTAAAAGATAGAAATTCGAAAAAATGCCGTTAAAAATGAAAGCATTGAGACGCTGTTATTATATTCCCATCATTGTCTTCTAAACGGGAATTGATTATAACTTGTAACACCGTTCTCTGTCTCCTCATCGTTTATACTGTTTCCTTGTTATAAAAACTGCAAATATGCTCAACAGACCTCTTCTTCCCGCTCAGACGACGGCGTTGGGACGCTATTATCTATTGTTTTTTTTAATATATGATTTTTTTTTGATTTTCTCATTTTTAAAGACAGCGTACCACTTTATTCTATTAAACTTATTTTTCTAGATTCTTTGGATTTTATTTCAAAATGACGGAATTGTATGTTATGCATAGTAATTGGTATAACTATGATGGAAGTGTTTTGACTGCGAAAACAGGGGACATATCGTGGTGAGTAAGATTTTGATTTATTCAGAGCTCAATAAATGCCTCGATTGTTTTTTTTTAAGGAAAATGAGGCTTAGTTCACCATTTTATCAACTCAGTGATTACGAGAATTTTTATGTAGAATTCGAAGCATTATATGATCATTACATCTCAAATATATGGAAACTTCACACCAAACTAAAGTTCGAAGTGTACAACACGCTTTGCCAAACTACTCCACGAATTGTTATTAATACAAGTTGTTATTTTGACAAGTGTGGACAAACGGAATGCGAGATGAGATCTCCAATAAGATTTGATTTTGGAAAATTTAGATCTGTTAGAGCATCACTTGTTCCTAAGAATGGGAGTCTGAAAGGACTTGTTTCTACTTTGCATATTCGAGTCATCAAGGAATCAACTGTTGGAATGCAATTACCTCCCTCTGATTATTTCGAAATTTCTAATAATATAGATTCTGAAGTTGTTTTAGGATTTAAAGCAGCTGAACCAGTCGGTGGATATCCAAAAGGTTATCCACAGATTAGGAAGTACTATGTAGATAAGTTGGTACGTTTTTAGGCAGTTTTCATGACATTAATATCGATTTTCAGGGGCTCATTTCTGTTTCATCGATTTTTAGAGAAATGCTCTCAAATGAACCTAATAATAACAATGGAAATATGAGGATTTATAAGTCTCCAAAATACGAAATCAACGCAGTGGTTTGGATTCATTTCCTTCGATTACTGCAAGCAAAGAAACAAGAGTTGACAAGTAAGTTCATTTTTAAGCTAAAATAATTTCTTAAAACGAACATTCCAGTCAAAGTCATGAATTTTCAGTGTGAATATTTTTCAGAAGATCGTATCGAAGGAATTTTGTACCTTGCAAAGAACTTCAATGTCCGATTTTTGATTGCGGATTGTGAAGAATTTCTAATTTCAACAAAAGGAATATCATCTGCAAATAAATTACGCTTAGCCGAAGTATATCATTTGGCTAAGTTACAGGTAAATCGTTTCATTTGTAGTGTCAAATCAAATTGTTTTTTTTTACAGTTGGTAGCATTGGAAAGAATAAAAATTGAAATTCTCGAAAAAGACAAATTGGATACTTATTATGAAGTATTTGATGGAATGGGTCCGGAAACGTTGAAAGCTCTTCTTACGAATTTTTGTGAAGAAGAAATGGAAAAATAAAAAGAAATGGAAGAATCCCTTAATAATCCCCTGAACTCAGAATTGCAACACAAAGAAAAAGAAGTAGATAATTTTCTTCGTTTTCTATCCAAATCTTTATCGTTTGTTGTTTTTGAAATTTTTCATTTCACCTTGTTTTAAAAAACTCATTTTTCTTAATTTTCAGCCCCAACTTCGCAACTCAGGCAACATTTTGAATCCATTCCGAATACACCCCTGATTCCCCCCCCCCCTTTGCCTGAGTTGTTAATTGAACGCTAATAATTTCGCCTTTCGTCACTTTTTCCCTTCTGAATCTTATTCCATTGCATTTCTTTTTTTCAAGATAAAATCCAAAATCCTGAACGGTTTAAAGGGTTTCTTTACTGTTTTTGGGTTTCTATTCCATTTTCATCTTCTTCTTGATATTTGAAAACTTAAGCGGTTAGGCCATACGCCGCCTTACCCTGTAAATGTGATTTTTTCGTGTATTGTCAAGATAAAAATTTCTGGTCGCTCGTTTTACGGAGTGTCGTTGGGAATTTCCTCGCAACGCAACCGCAACGCGCAAGACCAACTGAGAAATTTGAATTTGAGCGTGTTGCGGTTGCGTTGCGAGGAGAGGAAATTCCCAACGACACTCCGCAAAACGAGCGGCCAGAAATTTTTATTGACAATACTAGAAAAGTAAATTTCGATAAATTTTTTTGCTTCTATAGGTTTTCAAATACTGCGAAGAAAATGAAAATGGAATTGAAACCCAAGTTCAGTAAAGAGTCCCTTTAAGAACAGGGTTTTTAGAGAAAAGGGAATTGTAAGTGAATGAATATAGGCGTCGACATTGTCTGCTGTTGCTCCAGTTGAAATGTCTGAGATTTTAGGCTGTTATATGTTCCCTTTTCTCTAACCACACTATTCTTACACCGTTCAACCGCCGTTACACCATAAATGTTAGAGGAAGCAAAATAGTGTAAAAAGCGACTAGAAGAAAACGGTTTCGAGAGTTGTGGGAAGGAAAGACTTCGTCCAATTATCCTCCAAAAGACCTGATTTTGCCCGCTGTTTCTCCAGTTCAATTGTCTGAGTTGTTCAATCCAGAATCACGTAGTTTTGGTAGAGGGCAGTTTACTTTACAATAAATTGTTAATTTACCATTCTCAACTTTATTGCACTGTCGTTTCTTGTTTTTGGCAAAATGACCGAAATATGAAAAGTTTACACTGTCAGAATATCATCGTCGTCGACCTCTTCGTAGTCGAATCAAATTACGACTCGAAACGTGGTTCATACAGTGCTCCACAAAAGTATTGCTCCACCTAAATTTTTCCGAAAATATTTTTTTTTGATAATTTTTGTTTAAAGTGTTCAACTGATGAAATATGCCAAATTTATTCAGTAATCAACTTAAAAAAATGCCACATGATCTGATTATAATTTATAAACAATTTTTAAAAAAACGTTGCAAAATTAAAAACAAATCGTCGAATTTTCAGATCTTTCATCGTGTCGTGACAGATGCGAAAAAGGAAGAAAACGTTCGCGTAAAAACGGGAACCACGGAAAGATGCGCGGTGGAGGTTACACGCCGAAGAATGTGTGTTTTTTTTTACTTCGCTTTTAACTTCTCTTTATGTTACTGATCGTTGCATTTATATTCTCTTTGTTGCGCTAACAACGCTGTTGCGCTAACAGCCCCTCCGGAAAGCCAGGGCCAGGCCCTGGGGCTTTATATTTCTTTTTCGAAATAGATAACATATTGGCATATTGAACAAAATGCTCGAAAATTGGCTGAGGAATCTTACGTTTCAGTTTTTCCTTTGATTTTATGTCACCAAACTGTTAAAATTCTAGTTTTGGGTAAATAAAACCGATTTTTTATCTAGTGTAGCATATATGAACTCTTCCACGTTAACTTTTTTCTTTGTTTTACCTCGTGTTGTTTAAATTTAGTCAATGAAAAAAAAAACAATGAAAAAAGCCTTGGGCCCTGAGCCGGCCGAGGGCCGGCTTGGGGGCCTAAACGACAAGTCTGATCAGCGGGAAGTTAAGGAATTATGAGGCACTGTAAGAGGTATTAATATAGTTTGAGCCTTTTAATTCAATGTTTGTATGTTTAGGATGAAGTCAAACGGTAGATGGAAAAATGAGGACCTTTTGACGAATCGAAAAAGGATTTTCGTGTTGAAAAGCAGAAAATTGGTTGATTATTTCGAGGATTAATCATAGTTATTCTTTCTTTTTTTATTGGTTCCCTGGAATTAACGATTTTTCTTTCCTTTTCTTGTAGCTCATTTTTCAAAGGAACTGGCAATTTTCATCAATCAAAAATAAACTCTCGATTATCGGCATCAATATAAAAATAGTATAAAAGTTGAAGAGACCGAGGAAGATGTTAACCCTCCTGTTCCCGCTCAGAATACGGCGTTGGTACGAAATTATGTTTAATTTTTTACTATATGATTTTTGTTCGATTTTCTATTAAAGACAGTTTTCGCTTAATTCTTTCATTTAAGTACCTCTTTAATCTTATTTTTCTAGAACCATTCAATTTTTTATAAAAATGACGAAAGAGCTTTCCTATTTCGGGATGGAATATTATTTGTCTAGCTACAATGGCACATTTTTGACGAAAAAAACAGGGGACATAGCGTGGTTAGTAAGATTTTTTTCTAACAGCTCAAAAAATCTCGATTTTTTTCCAGGAGAATAAAGCCTAGTTCTCCATTGAATAAAATAAATGATAATGATGATGTATACCAAGAATTCTAGAATTCGAGGCCTACCCTCATATGGTTTTTAAATGAATTAGTTTCTAATGTATTGTCCTACCCTCAGATTCTGGATTGAACAACTCAGGCAATTTAACTGGAGAAACAGCGGGCAACAATAGATCTCTTGGAGGATAACTGGACATATCATACTATATATAATAATTCATTATATCATAATTTTATATAGTTATAATTAGCTTATATTTGTGCGGTTTTTATGTTTTTTTTCGTTTAAATTAATATTTTTTATCGTTTTGTTTTGGATTTTTCATGCCTGAGGACTAGTTTTCACCGGTGGCCACTTTTTCTAGGCCATTGTTTTGAGACGCGTTTTCTCGGCTTCTAGGTGGTTTTAGAAAATTTTAAAAACTGATTTGGAATGAGAATGAAGTCTATTTTCATCCCAGACGAATTCATTAGATCCATAAAGCCCTCCTTTAAAAGATAGAAATTCGAAAAAATGCCGTTAAAAATGAAAGCATTGAGACGCTGTTATTATATTCCCATCATTGTCTTCTAAACGGGAATTGATTATAACTTGTAACACCGTTCTCTGTCTCCTCATCGTTTATACTGTTTCCTTGTTATAAAAACTGCAAATATGCTCAACAGACCTCTTCTTCCCGCTCAGACGACGGCGTTGGGACGCTATTATCTATTGTTTTTTTTAATATATGATTTTTTTTTGATTTTCTCATTTTTAAAGACAGCGTACCACTTTATTCTATTAAACTTATTTTTCTAGATTCTTTGGATTTTATTTCAAAATGACGGAATTGTATGTTATGCATAGTAATTGGTATAACTATGATGGAAGTGTTTTGACTGCGAAAACAGGGGACATATCGTGGTGAGTAAGATTTTGATTTATTCAGAGCTCAATAAATGCCTCGATTGTTTTTTTTTAAGGAAAATGAGGCTTAGTTCACCATTTTATCAACTCAGTGATTACGAGAATTTTTATGTAGAATTCGAAGCATTATATGATCATTACATCTCAAATATATGGAAACTTCACACCAAACTAAAGTTCGAAGTGTACAACACGCTTTGCCAAACTACTCCACGAATTGTTATTAATACAAGTTGTTATTTTGACAAGTGTGGACAAACGGAATGCGAGATGAGATCTCCAATAAGATTTGATTTTGGAAAATTTAGATCTGTTAGAGCATCACTTGTTCCTAAGAATGGGAGTCTGAAAGGACTTGTTTCTACTTTGCATATTCGAGTCATCAAGGAATCAACTGTTGGAATGCAATTACCTCCCTCTGATTATTTCGAAATTTCTAATAATATAGATTCTGAAGTTGTTTTAGGATTTAAAGCAGCTGAACCAGTCGGTGGATATCCAAAAGGTTATCCACAGATTAGGAAGTACTATGTAGATAAGTTGGTACGTTTTTAGGCAGTTTTCATGACATTAATATCGATTTTCAGGGGCTCATTTCTGTTTCATCGATTTTTAGAGAAATGCTCTCAAATGAACCTAATAATAACAATGGAAATATGAGGATTTATAAGTCTCCAAAATACGAAATCAACGCAGTGGTTTGGATTCATTTCCTTCGATTACTGCAAGCAAAGAAACAAGAGTTGACAAGTAAGTTCATTTTTAAGCTAAAATAATTTCTTAAAACGAACATTCCAGTCAAAGTCATGAATTTTCAGTGTGAATATTTTTCAGAAGATCGTATCGAAGGAATTTTGTACCTTGCAAAGAACTTCAATGTCCGATTTTTGATTGCGGATTGTGAAGAATTTCTAATTTCAACAAAAGGAATATCATCTGCAAATAAATTACGCTTAGCCGAAGTATATCATTTGGCTAAGTTACAGGTAAATCGTTTCATTTGTAGTGTCAAATCAAATTGTTTTTTTTTACAGTTGGTAGCATTGGAAAGAATAAAAATTGAAATTCTCGAAAAAGACAAATTGGATACTTATTATGAAGTATTTGATGGAATGGGTCCGGAAACGTTGAAAGCTCTTCTTACGAATTTTTGTGAAGAAGAAATGGAAAAATAAAAAGAAATGGAAGAATCCCTTAATAATCCCCTGAACTCAGAATTGCAACACAAAGAAAAAGAAGTAGATAATTTTCTTCGTTTTCTATCCAAATCTTTATCGTTTGTTGTTTTTGAAATTTTTCATTTCACCTTGTTTTAAAAAACTCATTTTTCTTAATTTTCAGCCCCAACTTCGCAACTCAGGCAACATTTTGAATCCATTCCGAATACACCCCTGATTCCCCCCCCCCCCCCCTTTGCCTGAGTTGTTAATTGAACGCTAATAATTTCGCCTTTCGTCACTTTTTCCCTTCTGAATCTTATTCCATTGCATTTCTTTTTTTCAAGATAAAATCCAAAATCCTGAACGGTTTAAAGGGTTTCTTTACTGTTTTTGGGTTTCTATTCCATTTTCATCTTCTTCTTGATATTTGAAAACTTAAGCGGTTAGGCCATACGCCGCCTTACCCTGTAAATGTGATTTTTTCGTGTATTGTCAAGATAAAAATTTCTGGTCGCTCGTTTTACGGAGTGTCGTTGGGAATTTCCTCGCAACGCAACCGCAACGCGCAAGACCAACTGAGAAATTTGAATTTGAGCGTGTTGCGGTTGCGTTGCGAGGAGAGGAAATTCCCAACGACACTCCGCAAAACGAGCGGCCAGAAATTTTTATTGACAATACTAGAAAAGTAAATTTCGATAAATTTTTTTGCTTCTATAGGTTTTCAAATACTGCGAAGAAAATGAAAATGGAATTGAAACCCAAGTTCAGTAAAGAGTCCCTTTAAGAACAGGGTTTTTAGAGAAAAGGGAATTGTAAGTGAATGAATATAGGCGTCGACATTGTCTGCTGTTGCTCCAGTTGAAATGTCTGAGATTTTAGGCTGTTATATGTTCCCTTTTCTCTAACCACACTATTCTTACACCGTTCAACCGCCGTTACACCATAAATGTTAGAGGAAGCAAAATAGTGTAAAAAGCGACTAGAAGAAAACGGTTTCGAGAGTTGTGGGAAGGAAAGACTTCGTCCAATTATCCTCCAAAAGACCTGATTTTGCCCGCTGTTTCTCCAGTTCAATTGTCTGAGTTGTTCAATCCAGAATCACGTAGTTTTGGTAGAGGGCAGTTTACTTTACAATAAATTGTTAATTTACCATTCTCAACTTTATTGCACTGTCGTTTCTTGTTTTTGGCAAAATGACCGAAATATGAAAAGTTTACACTGTCAGAATATCATCGTCGTCGACCTCTTCGTAGTCGAATCAAATTACGACTCGAAACGTGGTTCATACAGTGCTCCACAAAAGTATTGCTCCACCTAAATTTTTCCGAAAATATTTTTTTTTGATAATTTTTGTTTAAAGTGTTCAACTGATGAAATATGCCAAATTTATTCAGTAATCAACTTCCCCAAATAATTTTTGAAACCTAAAGTCCAAAAAAAATGTCATCATTTTTTTGTGAAAAATCGGTTTTTGCCGTTCCACAAAAGTACATATTGCTCCACTTTGGAAATCTTATTGTTTATTTAGCAAGAGGCCCTCCGGAAAGCCAGGGCCCGTATGCTTCTGAGAAATCTTTATGCCAAACAATGAAAAGAAAACACTTCGGCCCTGGGCCGGCCCTCGGTCAGGTTGCATGAGGGCCCGGGGGCCTAAACGACAAGTCTGCGCTGCACCACCAAGTGGGTTGGAAAGTGCTGCGGAAATACCAAATATACAGGGTGGCGATTAAGTATTGATCGCAACTTTGAGCAGCTGCTGGCAGCAAGCCAAAAAAGATTTTCAAAAACTTTCAAAACTTTTTGAAAGTCATGGGCCTATATAAGCAGCTATTAAAGCCATTCCTCGAAAAACTCCGATACTCCTGAGTTATGCGACGATTTCCACACCGACCTATAATTGCGACGCTGTACAACGACGGAGTCAGAAACGTTGACATTACAAGGCGGCTTGGGATTCCCTCGTCGACCGTAAATAGAGTGGTATCCCATTTCAAGGATTGATGACATGTCTCTGAGATTCCAAAAAGTGGAAGGAAGCGTGCTGCCAACGCTCTTCGAACACGTGGCATCATCAAGAAGCGGATCATTCGGAATGACCGGATCAGCATGAACAAGCGTGCTTCGGAGCGTCATATCTCCCGTTAAGCTGCACAGATGATCGTGAAAATTGACCTCAATCTTAAGAATTATCAGCTGTGTCGTTGTGAATACCTCGAAGAAAGGTCCAAAAAACAGCGCCTCGAAAAATGCAAAAAGTTCTTGGAGGTCCTCAGGTGCGCCGCCTCTTGGAGGTGATTTCGACCGATGAGAAGATTTTCACGATTTAACCATTTCCCAATCTCTAAAACACCCGGAAATTGATGTCAACAGATGAAAATAGGTCTTCTAAACGATTCCTGGTCTACCGGAAACATTTCCCAAAAAGTGTCATGGTTTGGGCCGGGCTTACGTCCGATGGTAAGGCTTCACTCGTTTTCATTGACCAAAACGTCAAAGTTAACTCGGAACTTACCAAAAAGCTGTTTTGAAGGATATTTTATTGCTTTAGGTTTCTCAGCACTTTGCTGGGCGACTTTTTATCCATCAACAAGATTGGGCATCCGTCCCACGGATCTAAATCGACCAAGGCTGTGCTAGAGCGAGATTTTCCTGGATTTTGGGGTCGTGACTTGTGGCCAGCTTCCTCGCCCGATCTTATCCCAATGGACTTTTCTGTATTGGGATATTGAAGATCAAGGTTTCTTCTCGTTCGCATCCAACTTTGGACTTTCTCGAGGCGGTACTTCAAAAAGCGTGGGCTGAAATCGATGACGAATACCTGCGGCGCACCGCTGATTTTTTTGCTGCACGTCTGGAGGCCTGTGTTCGGGCCGAAGGGCCTAACTTCGAACATATTTTGTAACTTGTTTTTAATGAGCTTTTTCTTTCAGAAAATACATTTGGTTTTTGATAAAAATGTTTAGTTTTGGAAATTCACGTAAAAACGTTGCGATCAATACTTAATCGCCACCCTGTATGTGAGAGGGAAAATGAACTAAAATTTGGGCAAAAACTTTGAGGAACCATAAAAAGATCCTAGGAGTCCGTCGGCAAAAAATGAAAACGGTACCTTGTAGGCAAGAATATGCTCTTTCCAATGAGATATCTCCGATTCAAAACAATTAACATTTGCTCGTATACTTCCCTTGTTAATGGGAACAACAAAGTCATCGATTCGGTTTTTTCTTTGTCGAAAATTTGTGTTCTGAACGCATATTTTACTAACACTGGCTAAGAAAACAGACTTTTCAACACCATTTACTGAAAAAAATAGCGAATTATTTTCCCATCAAAATCCTATTTGAGCATTCCAGATCATTTTGGATCGTTTCGGAGCGTAATTTCTTCCAAAAACATTATCAAAATAATGTATATCGAAAAATTTATTTTTTGGATTGAAAATTTTACGAGCCCCTCTCAGAATTCAAGAAAAATGTCAGTGAACGGCATTTCTTCGAATCTTCAGTTTTTGGTGGATATGTTAAATTGGTTGTACATCTTCGTATGTCTCAATTTTGCTTATTCCTGTGAGAACTTATGATTTAGACAAAATAAACATTTTCAAAGATGCCGAAATCAATTACAGCCAAGTAAGCTCCCAATTTTTTTTGGAAAAAAGTTTTAAAGAGTATTGGATGTTGAAGCTGATGAATTTGACTTTGAATGTTTTGTAAGCATGGCAATTCTGAGCGGGGTTTAAAAAAGTCACAAAATCCTACACTGAACACAAAAGAAGAGTTTTCTGATATGGTTGCAAACCTGGGAGTCTTGAGGAATGTTGTAAAGTCTCTACAACGAGCTCGGGAATTCCTTCTTTGAATTCCCACTCTTTTTCATCTAACCCCTGTCTTTAAGTCTCACTAAAATCAACACTCTCTCCATTAGTGTTTTCGTATAGCCTACCTGCATACCCTCATCTTTCACCATTATCTCTAACCGGATTTGTAAATAATTTTTATATGATTTTCTTTTAAATTGCATGTTCTTTCGGGTTTTCATCTCAAACTTTAACATTTTTCTACAATGTTTCAATTTTTTCCAATTTTCAATACTCTGCACTATAGATGATTATGCCAGTTTACCTGATGATGGTGTTATAAACCGGAGCGTTGGAAAATAAAATGTTATTCTGTGAAAAAAAAAGTATAATAAATACTTGACAAAAAACTTTTTTAGAATCTTTAAACTTTACAAAATATTTTTCATGATTATCATCCTCAATGATTTTCCTCGTCTTCAAATTCTCTACTCGGGTACTCAGGCGGGATCCCGCACGTAGTTTGTGAGAGGAATTTTCCTCCGGCGTAATCCCGCACGTAATAATAGTGATGCGGGATCCCGCACGTAATCCCCGTGCGGGATTACGCCTGGTGAAATTCCACTGATTTCTCTAAGTTCTAATCACGTGCGGGATTACGCCAAACTCTCTAATGAAAAAGGTAGCAGTGGGCGCCGCCCGTACGATGTCAGGGACATAAAATAATGGGCCACTTTTTAAAACCCTTTCTTCAAAAAGACACCATAATTTAAAGATCGAGATAATGGGGGCAAAAGAGGATAGAGACATCTTAGAACTGTATGCATATATAATTCTTGTCATATTTTTGAAGTCGTATTTGGCTATGTCCCTTCAACGGGTAATCTTACTGTAAATTGCACACACACTTATTTTTAACGTAATCCCGCACGTAGTATTGGCGTAATCCCGCACGTAGTCTTGGCGTAATCCCGCACGTAGTCTTCACGTAATCCCGCACGTAGTCTTCACGTAATCCCGCACGGAATTCCGTGCGGGAGTACGTTTTCAACTACGTGCGGGATCCCGCCTGAGTACCCGAGTATGACTCCTTACGTGGTGCACAAAGTCCGAAAATTGGTATACAAATGCATCGCATAATCGGCACCGGAACTGAAAGAAATGAGTTTCAATAGTTTTCAACGTTTTTTCGAGAATAAGAAAAACGAAAACTATCGCATTTTTCTTCAGATCATTTTTTACTTACTCCATTGTGCCATACTAATTGTGCAGAATATATGATAGCAATCATCGGTGGTATATTTTCGATCCCTTCTTGATAAGAGCGATATTCGGCATTTCGTACTAAACCCAGATTTTGAACAGATGCCAAAGCAGCGCGAACTGGTGTGTGTGTCGGATGAAGGAGCTCGTGGTTTCGATTTGGGAACAGCCAATTATCGATGCGGATGTTTCGCAACGAGTCGCTGTCGTCATTTGATCGGCTTGACCTGAAAAATAATTATTAATATGAATTTTATTGATGTTATTCTGACTTAGATTTTAGGAGGCGTAAACCTTTTGCTACGCTTTATCGGAATTAAATGTGGATAATTTTTAAAATCAAAAAGAAGCTCCATTGTGTTTAACGAAACTGATTTGGACAATTAATAATTCTTCCAGGCCATTTGTGGTAGAAAAATGAAAACAAATACCAGTAGACAAATAGCAATAAAGCTGTCCTGACGTTCAATATTATCTGGTATTTCGAAAACTGTAGTGATTTTTCAATATAAAACATTATCAATTTTTTAAAACACTGCTAAAAAAATATTTTTTCGATAGGTTTTGTATAGGCACTTAAGTTTCTTTTTATAAAATAGGCAAAAAAGCTTTTTTTAATCAAATTTTTCAAAAAATTGACCAAAAAAAAACATCGAAAATTTTCAAAACATTTTTTTTACGATTTTCTGACAATCTGAAGAGAAAAGACGCGAAATGGGAGAAAATAATGAAAACGACCATTTAATTTCAAATTTGAAACAAAAATCTCACTTTTGAGGTAATTACAGCTCGATTGAATGCGCATTTTTGGCCAAAAAGTGGTTTTTTTTGCATGTTTGGCTATTTTTTGAAACTATGGAGACCATCACTTTTTGATCATCTATATATCATTCGATAGAAAAATTTATTTTCTACAGGAATTCGTAAAATTTACATACCGCCAAAGGGGGTTTTTCATTTGAAAATTATGAAAAACTAAATCCAGATTTCTATCCTGACTCAGACATTGTCTCTTAAGGGATTTATCTAATTTCTAAATGTCAAATTCTCACCCGCTCCGAGACAACGAAATATATTCTTCCTCTGCTTCACGCTCCATGACTTCATCCTCATTAATAACGTCAGCTCTTTCGGCAGGTAGGTTCTGATTCCCATGGCGGTTCTGCGGAGCCATGATCTGGTCTTCCACCTGTTCTTCGGCAGGTAAGTCTTGATTATTATCGGGGTTCTGGAGAACCATGATCTGGTTTTCCTCTTGGAGTTGGGCAGCTACGTCCTGGTGACCATCTTCGTCCTCAGGAACAGGATCCGGGTTTTCTTCAGGCTGCAAAAACATCAGAAGATTTTAAAAAAGTTAGGCCCGAAAAATCGCAGATTTTCTTTCATTTCCAATTGTTTTTTGAATTTCTAGGTCTTCAATTTTTGTTAATACATCATTTCTCCTCCAAAATAATGACTTAGATACGGCCTAGAACTCCAAATAATGGCTTTACATCAACTCAGTGACCACGAACCTCATATAGAGGCCCATCTCAATTAACCGTCTTGAACCCCAAAAAATGGCCAAACACTTGAGCCTCCAAACACAAGGCCTACCCTCCTTAGAAACTCAATTAATGGCCTAGAACTCCAAATGATGGAAAAAATTAAACTATTTATTGAATTATTTTTAAAATTCCAAATACTCACCGAAATTGGATCGACATCCGCGACCGCAATCTGATGACCGCCTTCTGCCACGACCGCTTCCAAACTCTGAGCATCGTCCTTGGACACTTCATATTCCCGCACAGATGCAGATTCAGTATGATTTGAAACTTTGCTCAATCCTCCAATCTCCTCCTGCTTCCCCAATCCTTCTGGTATTTTTCCCCTTTCATCCATAAACACTTCATCATCAAGTTTTGAGGTTGTCTGTGGTTTCAAAGTCGATAAATCTTCCCGAGCAGCTGAAGGCTCTTTCGAAAGGCGGGCAATTACGCGACAAGCTGCTTCGTGCTGAAATTTTATTATTTTTTATGAATTTTACAAAAAAAATGGTACCTGATCAAGAGAATGAGACAATTCCTGTCGAGCCACTTGCAATTGTTGCCTCAATGAGAAACTATTGTTCATCACAGTGTCCAATTCATCTTGGAGCAATTTCAAAAGTGACGAGATTGATGTCTCGGACACATTTCTTGGTGCTGTGCCAGTTCCACCAGTCTTCACGGCAATGAGCTTTAAAAATCCATGATTAAGCTGAATTTTTGTTGGAAAAGCTAAAAATCTACCTGATCATCTGCCAATTCAGTATTTGTAATCGGATCGGTTCCATGTTCGGCGATATATTTGGTAATAAGTCTTTTGTCGAAAATATGCCCAGAAACTGGTGAAACGACCGGTTCTTCCGCGGGTTCCCCACTAATTGCACATACGAACGACATCTGAATAAGGATTTTAAATTAAAAGTTGAAGAACAAATCTTCTTCGTTCTCATACCTTGACACTTATCCGTGTATTAGTAGGTTAGTATTTGTAAATGTATCTGAAAATTATCCACATATGTGAAAACAAAAACCAGAGGAAAAGGGTTTTTTTAATTAAAAATTTCAAAAAAAAATCTGTGGCTGAACTTCACTGAAGATGTGCTACTAGAGAAAGGACAAATACTTAGAAACAAAGTCGTTTTTCACTGCCTCTCTAGAAATAAGAGAGACAAAGTTCGTTCTAAAACAGATCAAAAAGTTAAAATTAAACTTTGAAGCCTAAAAACTTGACTCTTCCGTAAAGTCAGAACAACTTTTGCGCGCGCAAAAATTGCCGTGGGCCCACACACATAAGCGTCATTTACACCGGTCTTCGCAAGTGGTTTGGTGGTTGTTTTGCGTATAGGGGCACATTTTATAAAAAGTACTAGCGTAGCGTAGTTTAAACACGCAAAAGTTGTTCTGACTTTACGGAAAAGTAAAAACTTGAATTTTACTATGAGGGATTCTTTTAAAATTTTCAGTGTGTCTATTTTTCGAAATTCTTCCGAGACTAAGTTGGATTTTTGTCAAAGGGCATTTGCCTTGCATAAAAAGTGCAGTTCTGAAACTTCGATCTCATTCCATTCTCACTTGAGACTTAGTACTGAAAAAACTCGATTTCGAGACTTTTTTGTAAATACTTTCAAAACATCGAAAAAGATCCGAGAACTAGTTGAATAAGAGATAATTCAGATTGTTTTGACACAAAAATTAGTTTAGTACTCAAAAAAATGATTTTTGTTCGATCTATGCTTGAAATCAATGGAAATGATCATTTTTTTGCATTCAAATTTGCGCGAGATAGCTGTGAAACAATTGTTTGAAAAAAGAACCCTAAAATTACACTGGTAACTGAAAAACTTGTATAAAATAGGACTAAGAAACATGTTTTTTTTTAAAGGCTACAGTGTGCGTTAAAGGCACACACTAAAAACAGAGAGAAGGTCTCACAACGATAATAACAAATTTACTGTAGACGATTTTATATTTCAAATATACATTTTTGTGTTTTTTCTTTTGAAAAAATGTCTTTCAAACATTTCAAACATAGAATTATGAAGAAACTGTCAGAAATTAGAATTAAAAAGATAAATAAACCATTTTCGACTGTTTTTTCGCTATTTTTTGAATTTTCTACAATATTCCATTATTTTATATTAAATTGTATGAAAACAGAAGCTACATTTTTTTTAGAAAATCAGAATAATGAGCATTTTATTTAATAGTTGCTTGTCGCTAATAATATAGAAAATCTCAAAATCAATTTTTTGGTGCAAATTTTCTTCTTCTTTTGCTCTTTAATTTTCCTAAATTTAATTTAATTTTTTACAAATTGCAAAACACTAAAAAACATACGTTTCAGGTAAAATGCCGTTTTTCCGGTCCCAGCTCGTCCATCGTTCGATCTCTGAAGGTACCATCGTTCGATCTCTGAAGGTTTGTAATCTTATACTTATTTCACTTGAATGTGGTTTTTCAGTTTATCGAGCAAGCCAATCAAATAATGGAAAGAAAACTGTTTGGCCCTGAAGACGTTGAAATGGTGAAAGAAAAAATTGAAAAATTGACTTCTCAAATCGAAAGTTATTACGATGCTGAGAATCGATATGCGATTAATGGTTTTGCTAAGTTTTTTTCAACCAAAAATAGTTACTTTTCCAGGTGAAAAGCTTTCGACGTCGATGAAAACCACTTATGAGCTGTCTGTTGAAAATATGGAGAATCGAGTCGCCGTGGCGGAGCTTTCCAGAGAACTTGAGGAATATAAAGGAAATGTTCTGAGGTAAAAATAAGAAATTTCATTTTTTAAAAGAATTATGACCGTTTCAGAAAATACCACGATATCAGGCAGTTGACGGAAAGTATTCAGAGTATCAAGCTTCATCAAGAATGGAAGCCAGTAATTTGCGAAAATTGGAGGAGGAACAACGAATGGTTGAGGGAAGGGTTGCAAAGTTGAGATTGACGAAACAGATGTTGAAAAATAAGCTGGCGGTTTTGAAAGCGACTTGTGAGCAAAATTTAAAATCCCTCAAGGTTTTATAAAATTTTGAAATTTTTTCAGTAAAATCGGAGAATAAAAAACCATTCAAGAATATTGTCGTAGAGTGTGCTCGATATTACCAGGTGTACTCGAATTTAGCACCAAAGTTGGCTAAATCGTCAAAAAATGTGGAAGATTTGAAAGCGGAGGAAGCGAAGAGAAGATCCAGTGGAAGTATTGATGAAACGGTTTTGTTCGATAATTCGTTTGTTCAAGCTTCAATGGTCAATCCAGAAGAACGTCCCAGAAGAAGCAACGAATGAAGAAAAAGAACAAGAAATAGAACAAGATGAAGAAGAGGATGATCATGATACATCGATTGACATTATTGCAGATGATGGTGAGAAGGAGCAAGAAGGGGATGAAGATACTGGATTCTTTGACAAGCTTTTGACGAACAAAAGTGAAGAAGGTTTAAAGGATAAGGAGCAGAAGGAGAAAAGTGCGGTGGATGCAATGTTGGATATAAGTATGAATAGTACTGGTAAGGTTTCGTTAATTGAAATTTCATTTTGATGCGTTTTCTTGATATGGACACAGATGTGGGCCATTACATGTAATTAAAGACGTAAAAAGATGTAAAAAATAATTTTTCATTAAGAAATCAATCAATTTTCACTTTACAGATGAAGCTGATGATCTTCTAAAGGAAATCAACGGTCGAATGGAAGGTGAACACGAAAGCGACAGCCAAGGTTCAGGCAGTGGAAGTGTCGGAAACTTCTCGTTCAATATTTTTGGTGGAGCTGGCGCTTCCGGTGGCTCTAATGCCAACGAATCAGCAAGTTTGTTCATTTTTATTAAAATTAAATTTTTTTTTTCATTTTCAGACTTTGACTTCAATTTCGGCGGTGTTGGGTCGGGAGAAGAGAATAACGGAGATTTCAACTTTGGCACAGATGGACCTTCTGATGCGGATCCATTCGGTTTCGGAAAAGGTGGAAGTGACGAGAACGCGTCAAGCTCGTTCAATTTCAACTTCGACACGAATTCAGATAGTGGTGCTGGTACGTCAGCAGCTTCGTTTTTCAATTTTTGAGGAAAAATTGCGTTGATAAATCGTGTATCATTTCAATCTTGTGTCATTTGTTCTGTTTTTGTTTTAAAATAATACTTTTTAGTTTTTAGAGCTATTGAAGCTTTTAGTGCAACGAAAATGACACATTTACGAATTAGAATTGTAAAAATCCCAACATGAAGGTATTAAACCAATTCATTAAACAAAAAGGGTATTATAATTAAAATTTTGTATCAAATAGGTGTGAATAATAGCTTTCTGTCAACAAAAATATAAAAAAAACAAGAACAAGTGAAGAAAATATTTTTTGGGTTTACCCGTTACTAAAAAATAACAACATTTTGTAATTGGAATTTTTTAAGGAAAAAAAATAACAATAAATACAAATTTATTCTGTTTTTGCACTCGGACCAAGTGTAAAAATACGGTAAATGGGACTTGAATAGAAAAATCAATAATTAAAATGCTGAGCTGTAGTTGTTGTGTCGTAATGATTGCCGTATATCACAGGGAGATTAGGTTGATTTGGAGATGGCAGTTGAGATGATGAGGACTAAAAAAAACAAGGTATTTTTTGGGAAATTTTAGAATTTAAAAATCTTATCAAAAATTTGTTGTTCGAGTGACTAGTTACATAAAAGAAGATCGAGAGTTCCCTGAATCGAAATTCGGGAGCTTTCGCTCTTCCTACGATACAGTTAAACAAATCGATATATCGAACCTTTGGTGGCGAACCATCATTCTTCGACAATGTATTGTTCATCATAGTTGGCAATGTAAGTTCTCTCAGATTATTGTGTAGACATGCCAGCTGATTTCTAATCATTTTAGAGACAGAAAGCATTTCAGAGCAATTTGGAATTAAACTAAATTTTCGAATAGACTTACTTTTGGTGGAGGGGGTGAGATCACTATTGGATTTACCATTTGAGATGCAACTGATGATGAAGCGGACGGTGTGTGGCCGCCATCGTAGATTGAGGATGATTTTCGGATCGGTCCTGGATGGTAGGATTGGTAGCGTGAGTCGTGGATGAAGTCGAGTGCTTCGAAGATGTCTTGTTTCGATTTTCCGTGCATGTTCGCCAGATTTACGAGCTGTTTTAGGAAGTCGTCGTCTCTTGTACCGTAGACTGGTTGGAGATGACCATAGGTGCTGAAAAGAGGTTTTTTATTGGTTTTTAAAGACGAGGGTTCACTTGATTTCAACCCCAAGTTCATTCTGTGGACGCTTTACGTTTTTTTTCTAATTTTCAAACAAAATCCACTAAAAATCGCTCACCTAGCCTCGACACCATTCTCCAAAACATCCTGATCAGCAGATGGTGGTTTAACCTTACAAGTAACCACTGCAATTCTCATCGCAGTGAACCTAATATGCTGCATTGTATCAATATCACCCATGTGAGTGATATTACTCGAAATATCTCGACTTTCAGAACTTTCGCTTGTCGTCGCACCCTCTCCCAATTGCGCGATAACATCACTGATTTTGACAACTTCGTTATTCGCATTCAGAATATATTTCACTTTTTCAGCATCCGAAATATCTCTAAGATAGTCTTTAAGACATTTCTGTTGGAGTCTTTTCAGATCTAACGGCTCTAAATGTATCGGTTTCGTTGCTCGGTAATCGAGTGTGTGGGCTGTTGATTTGACAGTGAAGCAGATTGTACCTAGAAATTGGAAAAAAGCGTATAACATGACTATATTTCTATTTTTAATGATTACCTCCAGTCACAAACGATAATCTCATAATTAACGCAGACTTATGAGATTCTAGCAAATTATCAACCTCCGCAAATTCTAGGAATCCCATCAACAGTCCCATCTCCCATAATTTCCGGACATTGTTCCTCGAATCGTGGAAGATTTGCAATAGTTCCAGCATTCCTCGCCAAACCGAGAATCTGACGTTTGTGCTTCCGCATTCATAACGAAGGTGTGGACAAAGAACGTTCTTGAATGTCACGTATTCTGAAATTTGGAATCGATATTGATACAATTGTTTTATTTATTTTTCATTCTCACGTTGTGCGCCATTTACTCTTGCACCATCTCGACCTGAGCAACAATCCGGACACTGAAGTTTATATTTCAACAACTCGAAATCATTGTCAATTAAGCTTCGATTAACTCCGGCATTCACTTTGAAATGTTGCTTGAATAGATGCTTGAAATGATCCCAATGCATTCCATTATCAACCCATTGTAACAGTAGTCCATCATGCATATTACAACCATACAACCAGAATATAGTGGCCGTGTAGGAAGACATCATTCGCTGCACTTGACAATCCTGGTTCCGACGGGTTGCAATTGTAAATGGCAATGAGAGGGTATGCGCTGTTGCGAATCGTCCAGATGGACTGAACATTGTCGCGCAGATGTGGAAGTAGAAGATTGGTCGTTTTCCGTTCGATGATTTGTCCAAGTGTCCGGATGGGGATAGGTCCTGAAATCAGTCAATTAGGGAGTTTTTGAAGTTTTAGGAATTTATTCATTCAGAAAAAAACGTCTTGAGAAGCCATCAACTACTAGATGTTTTCATAAGATTCCAACCGCTTAAATTAAAAAAAAAAAGATAATTTCCTAACAATTCCTTCAACAAAACCATAACGAAAGAAATCGATAATAATCCTTATTATGATTATTTGGGAAAATTTGGTTTTTCGAAAAATTCTAGAGAAAACAACCAAAACTGGAGTTAAAGGAGGGCTTTACGGAGTTAATGAATGCATCTGGGATTAAAATAGACTTCATTCTCATTCCAAATCTGTTTTTAAAATTTTCGAAAACCATCTGGAAGCCGAGAAAATGAGCTTCAAAACAATGGCCTAGAAAAAGGGGTCATAGGCGAAAACTAGTCCACAGGCAGGAAAAATCCAAAAAAAAACATTAAAAATAAGGACTAATATAAGCATTCTGCATAACTATTTATTAACGAAACGCGAAAAAAGCTCATAGGAAAAAGTTCGGCCAGGTGGACACTTTTTCTAGGCCATTGTTTTGAAGCTCATTTTCTCGGCTTCTAGGTGGTTTTAGAACATTTTAAAAACAGATTTGGAATGAGAATGAAGTCTATTTTCATTTAAGGTACATTTATTTTCTCCGTAAAGCCCTCCTTTAATATCTTTGTTAATAAAAATTGGTTAACGAATTATTTTGAATATTCCACTAAAACTAACCTGATACGAACTCTGAACCGAATGTCGTCCCTTCTGCCTTGTCGTGCACAGCAAATGCGGATAAGTCGCCGCCCAATATCGGTACTTTGAATTATAAACCGGATAAATGACGACACTTTCTTTACTATTCACATCACTCTTTTTATGTGCCGTATTGTTGGCAGTATCAACATTACTTGCGGCGTTGCTTCTCTTCGTCCCAGTCGTTGGTTTCATTGCCAAAAGAGCAGCCGATGGCGGGATGTTAATCGGTGCAGGTTGTTGAAGAAGCCGCTGCTGATTCATTGCGGTTTGGATATGTTCAGCCGTTTCTTCGGACACTACTTGTATCTCAAAGTCTTTGAATACAACACCTCGTGCCAATGCACCGCAGTTCATTCTAAAATTTAGCGAATTTGTGGAAAGTTTTTAAGGTTTTTCGAATCTTACGCAAATAAATTATTGGTTACAAGAATGGCACTGTTAGATGGTTCTGTAGCCAAAACACAATTCGACATCAGAAGTTCCAGTGCAGAGAAGACGGCTTCAGAAAGTGGGGTGACTGGATCGAAGTTGTACATTTGAAGGAACTAGAAAATCGGAAAATAATTAAATTCTCTAAACTTTTCTATCTATATACCTTCTTATTAATTGTCAAATCGTATCGAAAACCTTGAAGCCTTGCACCCAAAATTGCCAGAACATACATCATATTCGAGTAAAACTCGACCAATGATTCGACAGTCAAATCTGGTTCATTGCTTTGATCCCTCATCCGACGAATCTGTACCGATCTTACTTGATACCACAACATTTGACAATTCTTGTTACAAAATGTTTTGTATTGTTCGAGACATGGGATTAGAACGTCTTCACCGAATCGCTCGATTGTTAGACGGAATTGATCGACGTCCTCTTGGGTGTGGAAGTTCATCGAGCTGAAAGATGGAACATTTTTCAGAGTTCACAGAAATCACTCTTTGATTCGAAACTTTAGATAATTTATTCTGAATCAGTTCTATTATGTGAAATTAACTATTTTTCAAAAAATTTTTAGATTTGAATTGTATTTTTTTGAATTTTTCATCAGGATCCAACGGAATCCGACAAAAATTTAGAATTTAAATAAATTTCCCACTTCCCACCCCCTTAAAGCCTACCGATAAAGAGTGTGCAAATGGATCATCGTCTCATTCATCTTATCCTTCAACATCTGATATTCCGGATCCAATTCGCCCGAAGATGGGAATGGCAAAAAGTCACGGGAATAATTGACAAGTTCCACAAGTGCTTGATTCAATCGAGAGTAGATCATTTTATCATCATTTGACACAACGCACTGGAAAAAAACGACAAAGCATTTTTGGAAAATCTAAAGTTTCTGAAAAATGCTACCTGTGTCAAACTACTCTGCAATCGGTTCGTGATGCACAAAACATTCCATGTCAACATTGTCCATTCTTCATAAAAATCTTGGCGACGTTCACTGTGACTGTCTTGTTGTTTGATACGATTTACACGTCCGTCGATTTCAGTTAGAAGTTTGCAGATGAGATTTTTTACCTTGAAAAAAATTATATATATTTTTTTTTGTAAATCAAACAAAAGTGTTCAGAAAAATCTCAATTAGGATCTATTGCCATGATAAATTTATAATAAATTTATATCAAATTAATTTTAGGCACCCATCGGAAACAAATAGCTGGAGCATTCTTTCGATAAGAAAATGAAAAATTGAGCTTCTAAATTATCAATTTCTAAAAACTTAAGTCTTATCAAAAATTGAAACAGTAATTGAGGGAGCTTCCAGAAGAAACTGTCCAATAAAGACATTATAATCGAGATACCGGTTAAAGGAGACATACCGGTTAATATTGTCGGAATTTTAAAAAAACCGAGATTTTAAGAATTACATTTATAAAATTCTTTAAAGGACGACTATACGAAGCTAATAAATGCATCTGAGATGAAAATAGACTTCATTCTCATTCCAAATCTGTTTTTAAAATTTTCTAAAACCACCTGGAAGCCGAGAAAATGAGCTTCAAAACAATGGCCTAGAAAAATTGCCGAAAACTAGTCCGCATGCATTATTACATGAAAAATCCAAAAAAAAACATTTAAAAAAACTAATATAAGTATTCTGCATAAGTATTTATTAACAAAACACGAAAAAAGCTCATAGGAAAAAGTTCAGCCACCTTTTTCTAGTCCATTGTTTTGAAGCTCATTTTCTCGGCTTCTAGGTGGTTTTAGAAAATTTTAAAAACAGATTTGGAATGAGAATGAGGTCTATTTTCATTTAAGATACTCCGTAAAGTCCTCCTTTGAAGAATTTTATAAATGTAATTCTTAAAATGTCGGTTTTTTTCAAATTCCGACAATATTTTAGACGTGCATTATATCATTTTCAGTCTAAAATATGCTTAAAGGTGGGCTGAGGGGATGAAATAAATTGTTTAAAAATGTTGAAAGTATGATTGTTGATAAAAATGAGAAAAAATCCAAAAAAAAACTCGAAAATGGCGAAAAAAATCCGAAAAAAAACCATAGGAACGGTTTTCGACCTAGTGGCCGAAGAAACGCTTTTTTGTTTTCTAGGCCATTTTTTTATTTTCTCGGCCACTTGATTTTATTTTTTGAAAATGTATTTGTTTTTTTTTTTTCATTTATTTATAAACAATCATACTTTGATCATTTTTAAACCATTTATTTCGTCCCCTCAGCCCCCATCTCCCCTTAACAAACCTTGACCATTCTCTGCTCTTCAGTATCCGTCATCGGCGGATCATAATGTCTTTGAACACCATGCCAAAGACACAACAAATCATAGAGTAACTTTTGGAATGCTTCATTCGATATCATCTTTCCTTTTTGTTTATCACTTTGATACTATGTTATTTCGGTCCTTCGCTAATTCTTCCTTATCCAGAATCAATTAATCAATGATTAATGATAAATAACCAAAGACATGAATTTGAATTCCAAAATATGAGCTTCTTCTTCTCCTCCTCCTCTTTAAAATTGCGATGAAATTAGGACTGGGGGTCCCGCAAGACGGGCAGAAAACCGTCGATTCACACCGGCGGCCTGGATCGCTTCTTATTGAGCAATTATGTGACTAATTACCTGCAAAAAAGAATGACAATTAAAAATCGAAAAATTTCCAAGAAATAAAATTGTGAGTTTTGAACTGATAAGAAGAGGGTAGAATTGTGTCCAAAGGTCGGAATTTTTTGAAATAAATCGATAATTTTTTAGAAAATAAATAGACAGTTTTCAAAAAAAAATAAGAGGGCCACATGATGGAATAATATATAATAAAAATAAGAGAAAAAGAAGGGTGAATTGATTGTTGGATGATAAGAAGCACGGACACATCTAGAGAATGTGTATATGGTGTCGATTGAAAAAAGAGATGATCATGATACAATCATTTTAATAATAATACTATGCGGTAATCGGAGAGAGAAAGACAGGTGGGGGAAATATGCAGGGAAAGATAATGGCATACAAAATGTCGTGTACTCTAATATTTTTGCGGTTCTTTTAAACGTAATCAATTGGTCAAGGAAAGGCTTCGAAGAACGATCAATTCGCAAAAGGTTTTTGAGTTAAAATAGTGGACAGAAAAAGGCCGGAAGTCTTAAATATAATTACATAAATATAAATAAAAGAGCAATGAACATTTCTGAACAAGTTACCTACCACGCTGCGAAAAGGAAAGATTTTGGCGAACACACCTTCTTTTGTTGTATACTGTGAACGAACACAGGTTGGAACAATGCCAAGAAATGGTTGATAACGCGGGACAGTGTGTTTTGTCGAACGTTTTTTCGCGTTCAGTTGCCCCTCGGAACTGTCCCAGATTTGTTTGGTAAAACCAAAAATCTTTAAAAAATGTTCAACTAAAATTTTGAAATTCCAGAGAAATCCAGAAGCTTCCAAAAAATTCCAGACAGTTCCAGAAGCTCCCAAAAAAATCCAGACAGTTCCAGAAGCTTCCAAAAAATTCCAGACGGTTCGAGAAGCTTCCGAAAAAATCCAGAGAAATTCAGAAGCTTCCAAAAATTCCAGAAAATTCCGGAAGCTTCCTAAAAATTCCAGAGAATTCCAGAAGCTTCCAGCAAAATTCCAGAGAATTCCAGAAGCTTCCAAAAACTTCTAGAAGCTTCCAAAAAATTCCAGACAGTTCCAGAAGCTTCCAAAAAATTCCAGACGGTTCCAGAAGCTTCCAAAAAAATCCAGAGAAATTCAGAAGCTTCCAAAAATTCCAGAAAATTCCGGAAGCTTCCTAAAAATTCCAGAGAATTCCAGAAGCTTCCAGCAAAATTCCAGAGAATTCCAGAACCTTCCAAAAACTTCTAGAAGCTTCCAAAAAATTCCAGACAGTTCCAGAAGCTTCCGAAAAAATCCAGAGAAATTCAGAATCTTCCAAAAATTCCAGAAAATTCCGGAAGCTTCCTAAAAATTCCAGAGAATTCCAGAAGCTTCCAGCAAAATTCCAGAGAATTCCAGAAGCTTCCAAAAACTTCTAGAAGCTTCCAAAAAATTCCAGACAGTTCCAGAAGCTTCCAAAAAATTCCAGACGGTTCCAGAAGCTTCCAAAAAAATCCAGAGAAATTCAGAAGCTTCCAAAAATTCCAGAAAATTCCGGAAGCTTCCTAAAAATTCCAGAGAACTCGGGTGTAAGGGTCAACATGTTTGGTTACATATTTTCAACACGTTTGGCGATATCATTTTCAACATGTTGCAAACGTGTAACCAAACATGTTTAACGATGTTGCCAAACGTGTTGAGATATGTAACCAAACATGTTGAGATGTGTAGCCGAACATGTTGAAAAAAATTAGGGAACCAAAGTTCTTCGAGATATTGTTTAATGTTAAAGAAGAATTTCTTCTTCGTGATCAAAAATATATCGACCATCTCGTACCGTACATTTGCACAGTATTCAATGGTCGTTTCCTCATCATTATGGGATTAGGAAATTTTTCCTTAGCAAAACTGATTTTCGTTGAGACTACCCTATTTCATAATGCAGAAAAATCACAGGCGCGCGTCCAACTGCTCTTAGCGTGTGATGACGAGAGAACCGAGATGTCATACAAATTCAACATGTTTGGCGACATAGTAACCAAACATGTTGCACGCTGAACATGTAACCAAACATGTTGAATCTTTTTGACACGCCCATTTATGTAACCAAACATGTTGAGTCTTACACCCGAGAATTCCAGAAGCTTCCAAAAACTTCTAGAAGCTTCCAGAAGCTTCCGAAAAATTCCAGAAGCTTCCAAAAAATTCCAGAGAATTCCAGAATCTTCCAAAAATTCCAGAAAATTCCAGAAGCTTCCAAAAAATTCCAGAAGCTTCCGAAAAATTCCAGAAGCTTCCAAAAAATTTCGGAGAGTTCCAGAAGCTTCCAAAAATTCCAGAGAATTCCAGAAGCTTCCAAAAAATTTCGGAGAGTTCCAGAAGCTTCCAAAAATTCCAGAAAATTCCGCGAAGCTTGTTAATAGAAATTTGGATATAGTCCCGATTTTTATTATTAGCCATAATCGAAATACAGATTTCCGCGGTGCCAATAGAGTCCCTCAGCTTTCCGAATACAAAATTTGAGTTTTCATTTTTTTTTTGTTGAAATCAGTCAATTTGTAACGAAATATTCAAAAGAAATATAATGTCATTTGAATGCCAAGTAACAATTAATAATAAGTGGGATGTTGCCTTTAAGATTGGGGTTTCATTCGCTAGATTTTATTTTCAAAATTTGCGGGGGTATATATAATCAATCCGGGAAAATGTCTTCATTTTTCCCAAAAATTTATTTTAAGTTGAAAAAAACGAGTTTTATAATTCCCAAATAAAAAAATTCGTAAATTTTTAATTTTCAGAGAATTCCCAACGAACTTCATATAATCGGAATTTTCAATTTCAAAATTCCTAAAACTAAACTATCAGCGATTCAATGTTGAAGAAAACCCTTAGAGAGAAATCATATCAAATAAATATTTTGAAAGTTTGAAACGAATCGGAAAAATGAATAATATAATCTTGGGATAATCCGGAACACTTAAGACAAAGTAGAAATCATTCAGACATTAAAGGCAGTGTGCCAATCTCGAAAAAAAACGGTGCCAATCTAGAGAGAAAAACGTGAAAAAAGAAGGGATTAGAAGTCAATCAGGAATAAGTTATAGTTTTATTTTGGAAAAGATCAAATACGTTTTTCACTATTTATCAGGTGTCAATCATATACGTTTTTTGCTTTTTTCTTGGAATATGTTTATTTTATTTTAAAGTTTCAATTTGTTTGAAAGTAATTTCCTAAAAACCCAGAAATGACGGCCTTTAAACCTCAGAACATATTAAAGGAGGACTTTACGGAGTTAATGAATGCACCTTAAATGAAAATAGACTTCATTCTCATTCCAAATCTGTTTTTAAAATTTTCTAAAACCACCTAGAAGCCGAGAAAACACTCCTCAAAACAATGACCTAGAAAATGTTTCCACCTGGCCGAACTTTTTCCAATGAGCTTTTTTCGCGTTTCGTTAATAAATAGTTATGCAGATATTAGTCCTTTATTATTTTTTTTTAGATTTTTCATGCCTGCGGGCTAGTTTTCGCAAGTGTACACTTTTTCTAGGCCATTGTTTTGAAGCTCATTTTCTCGGCTTCTAGGTGGTTTTAGAAAATTTTAAAAATAGATTTGGAATGAGAATGAAGTCTATTTTCATCCCAGACGCATTTATTAGATCCGTAAAGTCCTCCTTTAAAGTTTAAATTTGTTTTTGATAAAAAATGTATACTTCTGGACGTTGACATCAAAATAGTATGCTTTAAAGCTAAGTGGGACAAAATCTTTAATATAAAAAATTAAAGAATGGTTACTTATAAAAATAATTATATTTTTAAAATATTTTTTAAAAAATTATGAGCTTTTCAAATTAATGTGGGACATCGTCTTTAACATTTAAAACATGTTAGAATTAGAAAAAAGAACAACAACAATGCGCAATCAGAAAAATAAAAAAAAGACAATAGAATAGTCTGTGATAAACATCATCTCCCAAATGTTGTGTATCTACCTTGCACAGTTGATGGAGTCTGTTCCAATGAACAAAAAAAGTGCTCACCGATCGATGACATGATACATGGTAAATATATAAACAATGCACAATAAATACCACATTTCTCACACGACACAACACATCCCGCACCCCACACCCTCTCCTCCCTGTCACCTAAATATCCGCGTCCTAAAAAAACATTTTTTTAGGTCTGAACAAAAAAAATGCAGAAAAAAATCGTTCCGATAAAAACACAAAAATTTCTTCGACAAATATAAATATCTTCTTCTTCTTTTTTCTAGATAGACAGCATACATATCTAATGAACAATAATTTATCAATCGAAGACGACAACGCACTTTTTATCAATCGGTGAGCGAGGGGCGAATTTTTCCGTATCTTTGGCGATTGGGACGAATATTTCAAATATACATATGGATTTTTGGAAAATTTTGGAATTCAAAAAATGTTTTTTTGAAATTTTTAATAGGTTTCAATTATTTTTAAACACTTGAAATTGAAATGAAAGTGGAATATTCGAAAATAAATAATAGTTTGGAGTTATATGAACTGGGACACTATCTTTAAAGTCCCACTAATTTTAGAAATTCGAGCTGATATATTTTTTTCAATTTTTAGATACTAAATAGCAAATTTCAGATCGAATAAATAAATATTTATAAATAAGCGAATTTCTAAAAAAATATTTTTTTAAAAACCTCAAATTGCTTTTTTCTATTTATAAAATTAATCAGTTTTTTAATAAAACCGAAATTTGAAATTAACACGTAAAACGCCTACACATACAAGTCTCTAGCTGAAAATTGATCATCAGCGTTTCTTGGACTCTTATCAACATAACTGGTCAGTCACATGTGAACAAATGGCAACATTTTATGTCAAATGAAAGCGAAAGTGATTATGAAATGGTATTATTGAATGATAAATATATATATGAATGGTTCGAAACGATGGTTGACGAAAAAGTCGCAATTGTAATGTTGTGCTTTGGTACAGAATTTTTTGCGAGACAAAAAAAATTAGATGTTGATTTTTACACATTGGCAGGAAAAAAAAACAGAGATGTGTGATTTAGACGGTGAAAAAAAAAATAAAAGAACGCTGAGAGGAATGATCAACGGCAAACCATGTGACTTTTGGTATGGGAATTTTTTTCAAAAAATTATTTTTTTGGCAAAAATCCAAAGAAAATGCTATAATTTGGGGTTTTCGGATGTTTCAGCAGCTGAAAAAGTATTGTTAATTTTTTTTGCTTCATCATTTTTATTTATTTGCATTATTTCACGTCAAGTTTGCAAATGCTTTGCAAAAATTGAAAAAAATACGCTCATAAATACAGTGAACCTTAATTAACATCTTCGGGTTGAGACACATAAAATAAAAACAAGTATGTACCTTTAAAGAGAAGGTATGGTAGTCGGTGTTTGCACTGAAAACTTTGCAGAATATTGCATACCGTATGCTTCAAAAAAAAGAATATAAGGAAAGGAAAATAAATTCGTTTTATGCAATTTTTCTGTAAATTTATTGAGCACCTTGTCAGCAAAAACTTTCAGAAAATCATTCGATCTCTAAAAGTCTTGATTTTTGGGCTAGAATGAAGAAAACCAAAAAAAAATTTCAATTACAATTTTGAGCTACTTAAAATTTTTTAAAACGAAAATTAATGGCCATTTAACAAACATTGCTCGACGGATGGCGACATTCAACTGATACCAGTAAAACGGTCGATTCTCGAGAGAAATCAACATGCAAGTTTAGAGGCATCAGAGACTTTATCAATCCATCGTGTGTGTCTCTCATCTTTTTTTTGTAAATTATATTTTTATTGCATGACATGTCTAAATACTCCAGCACTTTTACATTCAAATTGTAACTTCTGTTTTTCGAAAAAAATTCGAATTAAACATGTTAACATACGCCCGGAAAATTAGCATAAATTTTGTACACATGAATTGTTCCACTTAAATAGTATGTTCCACAATTTTAGTAATATAAATATCAATACTACATTCTTTTTTTTTTCGACGTTCATTGTACACATAAATACCAAACTACCACAAACAGTACCAAAAGCACGGTTGACCTTCTTAACCTTTCTGCGTCTAACTGTTGTTTTTCATCTTCTCTCAACTCATATGCTTAGGTAAACAAAAAGCTTGTCATTTCCCCCTTTCGACCGGCCTACCAAACAGTTTTGTCATCATTTTATGTTAAGGTAAGATGGCAAAAATCAAAGGAAATGAGCAGAATCAAGCAGTGAAGGCCAAAATTTTGAAGAAGAAGCAGCAATCCAGCGGAGGTTCGTATATTGTGTCACCGGCTCTTTTTATCGGAGGTATTTAAATAAAATATTTTAAATAACATTTCGTAATTTTAAAATTTTAAAGGATTCTTTTTGTCTGTTGGAGCCGCCTGTATTCTCACTCAGTTTATCGTACAACCTCGAATTAATGCAACTTCATATGAGTATGTTTCTTAAAGCAAAAAAAATCGATAAAGCATCATATTCTAGTGCCGGCGAGCCAATTCCATTCGAAGGTGCACTTGCCATAAACGACCGGCTAACAAACGCGGAAATTTTCCTAAAGGATCAAATTTATGGGCCGGAATCGTTGGCAGTTCACAAGGAGACGGGTCTAGTTTATTCTGGCCTCAAGACTGGATTAATTTGTGAAATTGACCTGAAATTGAGAACGGTAAAGTTTGATATAAAGAAAAATGATATTTTTTTCGTTTAGCCAAAAATTCTGAGAGCTGTAAAATTGACGACTAATGAAGAATGTGATGGAGGTTATGATTCTGCGCCGAAATGTGGAAGACCATTGGGATTACGGTAGGATAATTTATAGAGATTCAAAAAAAAGTATTGTCAATTAAAATATTTTTGATCACTGCGTTTTGCGATCTGCTCAACCTCACTGACGCTCCGCGCGCACGCTCGCGGCTGCCGACACTCAACACACTGAAAAAAATCATTTTCCCGCGAATTTTCCAGTGTGTTGAGTGTCGGCGGTTGCGTGCGTGCATGCGGAGCGGCTGTGAGGTTGAACAGCGCTCAAGACGCAATGATCAAGAATATTTGAGTTGACAATAGAAAATATAAAAGATACAACAATGGCTCGTTTGTTTAGGTCTTGAAGCGACAACCGCAAAACAGACCCCAGTTCAAAAATTAAACAATCATTGGAAAAAATACCACATTTTTATAATTTTTTTCAGCTTCAATGACCATAACGAACTCATCGTCGTTGACGCCTATCTCGGAATCTACGCCATCGATTTTGAACAAGAGAAAACGATTAAAATCGTTGGAACTGGTGAACAGCCGCTAAATGATCCGCACAGTATTCCACTTCGATATTTGAACGATTTTGACTTCTTACCAGATGGTCGGATCATTTTCTCAGAATCTTCTTCGAAATTCGATGATAGAGATTTTCTATTGGAAATTCTTGAGCACAGACCAAATGGAAGGTAATAATTGGCGTATATTGTAAATATATCAAGTTATGTTTATTCTTACAGACTTTTGATTTATGACCCACGGAAGAAGGACCTTCGTGTATTGAAAGATCAGCTTTATTTCCCTAATGGAGTTCAAGTTCATCCAGAAAATAGTGCAGAGAAAAGTGATTCGATTCGAGCATTTTACAGTGAAATGGGGTTGCATAGAATAATGACAATTTGGTTAGTGATTTTATGAGGAGGGCGAAAAATCAGAAGCGAATTTCAATAATTTTAGGGTTCCTAATGATCCATACACGAAGAAGGTTATCAGAACACAAGTATTGATTGATAAACTACCAGGATATCCAGATAATATTAGACTTTCGAAATCTGGGCATCTTTTGGTGGCTATTCCAACTCCTCGTACGGAATCAGATGAATATATAATGCAAAAACCAAAGTTGAGAGAATTTGTGACAAAGGTGTTATCTCCAAAGCTGCTTAGCTACCTTTCGGGATTTTTCGATGATCCGTTTGGTTTGGTTGTTAAGGTATGATTTTTAATAAAAAAAAGTTCAGTTGTTCTGGTCGTTTCAGAAAAAAATTTGAAATAATTGTTTTTAAACGCCCCTTTTCATTTGAAAATTTAAAAATGAATTAAAATGTGTAAAAACGTTCCTGATTATTTTCCAGATCTCCCCAGACACTGGAAAAATCATCTCATCATACCATGACACGACGGGTAAGGTGAGCGGTGTCACATGTGCTGTTGAGGACGAAGATGGAAATCTGCTACTTGGAAACGATCAGGATTATTATATTGCACGAGTCAAAAGTTGAATTATAAGCTAAATTATTTATTTTTTGACGATCTCTTATTGAGCTTTTTTGTTCATATTGAGCTTATTTTTATAGACCCGTATGTATTATATCATAAAATTAAGTTAAATTGCGTTCTTAGCTCTTTTGGGGAGTATCCATGTGCTGCTAATATCTTTTTCTTGTTCCATTCTTCTTTGCTTATCGATCTTGACCAGAAAACGAACTTATCATTGTGGATTGCTCGTACATTTGTGGATTTTGCAAGTATACCGGTATAGACGTCATCAAATGGGAAAATCTGCAGAAAGGGGGATTTTAAAGTTCTAGATATGTAATTAGAATACCTTGAGTTTAGGTATAGCATCCCGGAACTCTTTTACAGTTCTGGATGATAGAAAAACAGCCCCAGCTGAGACATAAGGTGGATATTGGGAAAATGGATACTCTTCTAACGATATCTGAATAATTTATCACGATTTTTGAAGTTTCAAGACTATTTTTCAATACCCGATGTTTATGCAGCGTGAATCTGAATGGTGAAGTGTCGAATACAAAACCCTCATAAATCTGGAAAATTATATGAACTTCTACGATTTTTATGCTTCAAAATACCTGTTCATTTTTATTTTTTGAATTGATGAAGTTTATAAGATTGGGAATATGAACCAGGTAATCATCGTCGACTAAAAATACAAAATCAGAAGATTCACAATTTGGAGGCGAGACGGCATAATTGAGAGCTGCGAAAAACTGAAATTGTACCATTTTCGCTGGAAAAAAATTAATATACTCGCCTTGTACGTATTATTTCGGTATGAATCAATTGCATTGATTGACAGAAGATCGACAAATGCAATGCTCTCTGAATCTAGTGCCCTCTCTTCGACTGGATTTTCAGATTTTCCAACAAGAAAAATTGTTGAGATTTTGATTTTTTCATTCTCTCCGTGTCCCCAAGTCTCCCTTATTGCTGCACGATTATCACTATTCTTAACTGATGATTTAACAATTATTAAAAGATTGGTAGAATCTTTCGAGTGATTGCAAGCAGGTAGACGAGTGAACTCGGGATATTTGAAGTTTGACAGAGATCCTGAAGGCCAGGTGAATTCGGAGAAGGATGTCTGGAAACTAGAATATTTCTTTCACTATTGAAGCTATGATTACCTCTGAAAACCTATCAAGAAGCCCAAATTTCCATAGAACAAAGAGTGCACAAATGAAAAATACACATTTTTGGCGATTCGTTAGTTCGAGTAATCTGAAAACAAAATTTTGGTGTTCAGGAAAATTCTGTAATACCTTTTTAATTTTCTTTCAATGTTAAGCATCAAAAAATATTGAAATCAGCTTGATATGTAATTTTTTAAATTATTTTTAAAAAAATAAATTGTATTTTTGAGCAGATTACGGTAGAAAATTTGGGTACGCAGAGAAGGGCAATGCACACAATGCATTTTATTTGACGACATATCCCAAAAATGAAACGGGAATTTTTTATACGGCGTCTTATTTTCTATTATTTCTAGTTTTTCATGGTTTTAGTTGATTTTTTATTGTGTTCGGCTATATGTTCAAGTTTTCTCTTATTTTTCACAACTTCCATAAAATTTTAAACCACGAATTCCGATATAACTTACCATTCCGTAAATATCCTTCAAATTATTGATTCGTTCCATTACTTCCTATAATAGAAATACGTAGCTAAGATTTAATCACGTTTATGAAATTGTATTGCGTCATTTTATTTAAAACTAATTTTAAATTTGTAGAAAATGTCTTCCGATGAAAGTGATACTGAATTTATCGCCAAACGGAAAACTAATGATGACGTAAGTATTTTATCTGTAATTTTGTTTAACAAGAGCTGTAATTTCAGTTGAGTGATTCTGGATCCGGTTCCGACGAAGACAGCTCTCCAAAGAAGGAGAGAAAACGAAAAATTTCCGACAGCGAAGAAGAGGAGGACGAGGAAAGCGATCGTTCCGCTTCCGAAGATGAGGAGGATGACGAGGAAGAAGTTGTGAAAAAGTCGAAAGGAAAGAAAAAACGAAGGAGAAAGGGCCCGTCTGCATTGGATTTCATTATACGGGATGTTGATGTTGATGATGAAGAAATTGAGGATCAGGATTATGATGACGACGATGCTCGAGATTTAGAACCGAATGAGAAAGAAGAGGCGGAGAGAGCTTTGAAGGAGATGGAATCGAGTAGAAGATATGGAGAGAGGAATAAATTTGCGTAAGTTCTGAAGAAAAAGAAGTAAAAAATACGCCATTTTTTATAGGAACATGACGGAAGAAGAAGTTGGTCAATATTTCGAGAACAAGTACAAAACCGACAGAGTTGAAGGGATTGTTGATGATGACGATTCGGCGATTGATGACATTTCAAGAAATGGAATTCTTCCATCAACAAAAGATCCAAATTTGTGGATTGTAAAGTGTCGAATGGGTGAAGAAAAGTTGGTCGCGATGCAATTGATGAGAAAATGCATCGCTTATGAATCAACCCCAGATCCGCTTCAAATCAAGTCTGTAATTGTTAAAGAAGGATTGAAGGGAATGATTTATGTTGAATCGTTCAAACAATCTCATGTTATGTCAGCGATTGACGGAATTTCGGCTCTTAATCAGTTCAACATTGCGGTGAGATTTCTAAAAAATTGAGATTTTATTGAATCAGTTTTATAGATGGTGCCAATCAAAGACATGGTTGACGTTTTGAGAGTTGTCAAAGATATTCCACAATTGAAAATAGGATCATATGTAAGATTGAAAAGAACACTTTACAAAGATGACTTGGCACAAGTTGACCTGGTTGACATTGCTCAAAATCGGTTGAACCTTAAACTTGTTCCAAGAATCGATTATACGAAGCGACGAGGTGCGATGAGAACTGAAGCTGATAAGAATTATAAAATGAAGCGAAGACCGATGCCGAAGTTGTTCGACGCTGATGCAATCAAGTAGCTTTTTCTCGTATTAATTTTAATATTAATTTTTTATTTTTTAGGGAAGTTGGAGGAGAAATTGTCACTGATGGTGATTTCATCGTTTTCGAAGGTGGATATTATAGAAGAGGATTTCTGTTCAAATATTTTCCGCTCAATGCGATTGTAAGTGCTTTGAGATTTAATTTCCATTCTTTAAAAAATTCTCATAGATTGCCGATGGAGTTAAACCAACGTTGGCAGAATTGGAAAAGTTCCAAGAATCGAGTGAAGGCTTGAAGAAAGAACGTAAGACTTTTATACTCTTTAGTTTTTAAAAAAATATATATATTTTCAGTCGAATCCACGTCATTAAAAGACACTGAAAATCCATTTGTGCCTGGTGATGTTGTTGAAGTAAAAAGTGGTGAATTGGTGAACTTGAGGGGTAAAGTTCTCACTGTTGAAGAGCATAAAGTTGTTATGGTGCCGGATCAGGAGGGATTGACGGTAAGAATTTGGAAATTTATTTCGTAAAAAATGGGTTATACCAAAAAAATCCGTAAATTAACAATTGCATGTCTGAAATTGGTTGTTTTAAATCTCGAAGTTCTTTACCGAATATAAAAACCAATTTTTAACTTTCAGGAGCCAATCACATTGAATGCACATGAATTGAGAAAGTATTTCAAAGATGGAGACCACGTGAAAGTAATCGGTGGAAGATATGAAGGACACACTGGATTGATTGTCAGAGTTAAAGACAGTACCGCGATTGTTCTATCCGACTTGGGAATGGAAGAGCTCAAAACCAGAGTTCGCGATTTGCAGTTGTGTGCAGATGTAACAACTGGAATGGACACTTTGGGACAGTTCCAGTATCATGATTTAGTTCAGATTGATCATACAGGAACTGTTGCCGTGATTGTGAGATTGGAAAAGGAACACTTAGAGGTGTTGACAATGCACGGTGTGTTGAATAGAATAAAACCAGCGGCGATTATTTCAAAGAAGGATGTTCGGTTTTCAAGAGCTTTGGATAGTCAGAATAATTCGGTTGAAGCGAAAGATTTGGTCAAAATTGTTAGTGGACCGAATGCTGTAAGTTACAATGGATTTTAAAAAATTTGTTTTGTAAATTTTATTTATTTCCAGAAAGAACGTGAAACGGATGAAGATCCAGTTGGTGAAGTTCTTTACGTATTCCGTGGTTCAGTTTTTGTGTATTGTCGCAAAAATCCGAAGAATGGCGGTGTTGTAGTTTGTCGATCGAAACACTTGTTGATACAAGGAGCGAAAAAGAGTGAAAACACGCCGGTTATTAATCGAATGGCGTCACCGAATCCGATGGCATCGCCGAGACATGCTGGTTCGATGACACCGCGTTCGCCGCATGATGGAGCGGGTTCGGTGAAGAGTTTTGGAAGTAATGGTGGAAATACGCCGAGACAACCATGTGAGTTGATTGAAATTTTTATTTTTGAGACAGTTTTTCGCATCTTTCGAAAATTCAAGTTAAAATATTTCAATATTTTTCAAAACCAATAAATTTCAATATTTTTAGCCAGCTTTGGTACTGCTGCTCAACAACGAGTTCGTCGTGACAATTCATTGATAGGACAAAACGTTCGAGTCATCAAAGGTCCACTCAAAGGATATTTCGGAATTGTCCGCGATGCAACCGAAGAAACAGTTCGTGTTGAACTTCATACCCAGTGCAAGACTATTTCTGTCGATCGCTCCCGTGTGAAAGTTGTCGGAGACACTGGAGTTAGCGCGAATCTTGGAGGAAGCACCGGTTTCTACAATTCTGCAAAGACTCCGATGCACGATTCAAGCAAGACTCCAATGTATTCTGGAGCGAAGACCCCAATGTATGGTGCACAAACTCCGATGTACGGTTCGATGACACCATTTGGTGGAGATGGAGCAAGAACACCGCATTATGGTGCGATGACGCCGGCTTATGGAGATGGTGGAAAAACACCAAGTTATGGATACGATGGAGCGAAGACGCCAGCTTATGATGGTGGTAAAACGCCGGCCTATGATGGAGGAAAGACGCCATCTTATGGAGATATTGATGGTGGAAAAACGCCAATGTATGATAATGTTGCGGCAAAGACTCCAACGTATGATAGTGGAAGAACACCGGCTTATAACAGTGCAAAAACCCCTACGTATGATGGAGGAAAGACGCCGGTTTATGATTCTGGAAGAACTCCAGCTTATGACAGTGGTAAAACACCGGCATATGATGGTGGACAAGATTATGTTCCAACTAGTCCGACTTATGATGCTCCAGAATCACCGGATAGATTGGATGATGGTTCGAATGATAAGGATGATGATACTCATCCACAGTCACCGGTTTATGATTCTCCAACTTCACCTTCTTATGTTGTTCCGACTCCTGGAGCAATGCTTCCACCGGCCACGCCTGGAGGTTATGTTGCTGATACACCGGTTAATTATGGAGCACCAATGACACCTGGAAGTGGTTCATATAATGACTATGTGGCACCGTCTCCATATATGGGAGGATCGAATGCATTCGAATCGAATTTGTACGGAAATGGAGCATCCGAGGAATCTATTCGTGAGTTTTCAATATACAGGAAATTGAAAGTATTTTAATATATTTTAGCGGAACACTTTTTGGCACAAGGAGAATGGATCATTCCAAGATTGTATGTTACCATTAGAGAGCATGAAGAAAGGTTTAATGAAAGAGAAGCTGTTGTTCGCGAACTTTATGTAAGTACCCTAATACTTATCGGTAGAAAACAACCGGAATAAATTTTAGGATGGAAGAGTGGATCTCTACGTCCCAGACTTGAAATGCAACGTTGAAGCGGAATTCGATCAGATTTTACCATTGAAACCGCAACAAGGAGATGATGTAAGAAAAACTGCTAAAATTGATTTAACGTTCAAAAAAAAAACACGATTTCCAGACCCGTGTCGTATTCGGAAGTGAAACCGGCCACACTGGAACATTAGTATCCATGGATGGATGTGAAGCTGTGATTCGATCAAAAGAGGACATGTCCGACATGCGCGTTGTCAATATTGGATTGTGCTGTAAATTGGCTCAATGAGCACACTTTAAAAGTCTTGTTTGTTTTTTCTTTCTTTTCCAAGTTCATTTCTAAAAGTAGAATACTGGTTTAAACACCCTAATTTGTGTGCTCCCCGTTGTTTTAATTAGCCAATCGAAATACACCAATTTTTATATTATTCTTTTTTTAAAGTTCTCTGTTGTTTTTTCTCTCTAAATGTTACTTTTATGACTATATATTTTATTTATTTTTATAACAAAAAAAACCATTTCTCTAATTCTTTTCAATGTTTTGGAATAAAGTGATAAGAATATGAGATCTATTTAGAAATGACACAGTTTGAGATTAAGCTGATGGATCGTAATCGAGAAGTTGGAAATTGGCAACAAGGTTGTTCACTCGGTTTATTATTTCGCGACCATGTTTGTCGAAAGTTGAATGGAATTTTTCGTCGTCAGTAATGGGCATCGAGCCGCGAAGTTTTGTGAGAAACTGAAAATAAATTTTGAGCTAAATTAGGCTTAAAGGAGAGTTTACGGAGCTAATGAATGTACCGAAAATAGACTTCATTCTCATTCCAAATCTGTTTTTAAAATTTTCTAAAACCACCTAGAAGTCGAGAAAATGAACATCAAAACAATGGCCTAGAAAAAGTTGCGAAAACTAGTCCGCGGGACGTTACTACGCGCCTTCTAGGCTTCTAGGTGGTTTTAGAAAATTTTAAAAACAGATTTGGAATGAGAATGAAGTCATTTTCATCCCAGACGCATTTATTAACGTAAAATCCGTAAAATCCTCCTTTAAGAGTATACCTCATTTTTGTAAGGAAGGGTGTAGAGAGCAGCTGAGACACAGGTCCTGATTGGCCAAGAATGATATTTTGAAAGTGTTTGGCTATAAGCGGTCTTTGCAATTTCGGAGACTTTGGCAGAAGGGTCTTCAGCTTTGAATACACCGTCGAGAAGGTTGACGACGAATTCGAGGGCTCTGGAAGTAAATAAACTTTTTGAAACGATCAAGAAAGTCGGAAAATTGATACTAACAACATTGCCTATTTTCAAATTTTATTTCGTTTTATTTTTTTCGTGTTAGTTCCATACACATTTTCAAGCTTCAAGCAAATCGGTTTTTCTGATTTAAATTTAAAAATGTTTTTTGGAACGCTGTTGAAAGAGCTATGAAAATTTAAAAGAGGATTTTACAGAGACAATAAATGTACCTTAAATGAAAATAGACTTCATTCTCATTCCAAATCTGTTTTTAAAATTTTCTAAAACCACCTAGAAGCCGAGAAAATGAGCTTCAAAACAATGGACTAGAAAAAGTGTAAACCTGGCCTAACTTTTTCTTAGGAGGGTTTTCGTTTATAAATACTTATGCAGAATACTTGTATTAGTCCTTTTTTATGTTTTTTCCATGTTTTCTTGGATTTTTCATGCCCGCGGACTATTTTTCGCCGGTGGCCACTTTTTCTAGGCCATTGTTTTGAAACTCATTTTCTCGGCTTCTAGGAGGTTTTAGAAAATTTTAAAAACAGATTTCGAATGATTATGAAGTCTATTTTCATCCCAGATGCATTCATTAGCTCCGTATAGTCATCCTTTAAAGAATTTTATAAATGTTATCTCGGTTTTTTAAAAATTCCGAATATTAACCGGTATCTCGATTATAAGTCATTAACTCCATAAAGTCCTCGTTTAGAGGTATTAGTCAATTTTAGTAAAGCTTCCTTAGTTTTTGAGGTTTTTTGATTTTTTTCCTGATATTTCTCTATTTTTCTTTTTAAATTTTCCCGGCCTTCCCTGTTCTGTTCGATTAACGCACCTATTCAAAACAATAAGATGCCCGGTCCCACTTCGATGAGGTTTACTCTTTCGGATGGTCCCTTTCCTTGTTTCCTCGGTAGCCATAGACAGAATTGTTCTGAAAATTTTTGTCCATCTCTTACATCATTTTTTTTAAAACAAAAACTTACTTATATCCTTCTGGGCTGTTTTCTCGCATTTCCACCAGTTTTCTTAGTTTTCCGTTCACGTCTTTGACAACGAATCCAAAAATTGTTCCCCAACTTTCCATTATTCTGAATTTTTCATTTCTAAATGCGATTTTTATTTAAAAAAAACACTTACTTGCAAACGTGGGTCCAAAATGATAGGTATTGTTCCAGGCAAACGTCTTCATTTTCTATTACAGAGCTGCAAATTTTCGACAGTTTTTTTTTCTCGATTTTTTCAGTTTTCTGACTCACTTTTGAACAAATTTCATAATTATATAGGTTTGCGGTATTTCGTCATTCCTGAGCTGAAAAAATAGAAAGAAATTCTCAATAATTGGCTAGAAATTTTACATTTTCCATTTGCTCCTAGAAATTCGGGATAAATTTGAATTACCTCCTATTTTTTGGTTGCTCTTCTCCTCGTGGACAAGAGATAGGGTGGCCTAGAAAACCAAATATTTCTGTTTCAATTTTCTAGTCCCCCGCATTTTCATTTCTTTTCATTTTCCATTATTCATCGCAGCGACTTTATTTATTGTTTTTTTAAGGGATATAAATTTTGACAAATCTTCTACATTTTTCAGAACATCAAACTATCATTAGGAACCGGAATTGTAGCTCAATTTACTCAAAAATAGAAGATTATATTTTTTCGGGCTTTTTTTTGAAAAATGCCCTCTCCTTCGGATGACGCCGAAAGTATAGGGAAATATATAATTCATGATAAAAGGTAAGAATAATTTGAAGTGAAGGAACTAAAAAAATTGAAATTCAGGTTAATAAAATCGGCAAAATCGAAAATTGTACCAGAACAGGCGAAAAATGAGTTTTTAAACATTTTGGCGACGACGAGTGTTCAGAAAAAGTATGCGGTAGAAAAGAAAGAAAGTAAGTGATAACGCAAAAGTTTTGAATATTTGAGTTTAATGCTGAGAACGCTTATTATGTTTTCAGAGGATGATTCAGAGGAAACCACCCAAACTGTAGACGCAAAAGTAGAAGGACGACGAACATTTGTGCAGAAAATAAATAATGAAAATTGGAAAAGTAATCTGACGCCATCTCCAGCATTGAGAGCGGCGACTAAAGAGTTGGCTAAACGGTTAAGGGTCAATGATATGAGCTCCGCGATTAGTGAAAGTGGATCCTGTGAAATTGGCGCCTGTGTGAAGTTGATGCTAAGAACTATTGTTGATCAAGCAACGTAGGGAGTTTTGAATTTTGAAAAAACTATTTTTAAAAAAGTCAAAAAAATGCTTTTATTTAAAAAATTTCGAAAAATTATTGCAATTTTCCAGAAAAATAAGCAAACGAGGAAATCGAAATCGCTTAGTACCGGATGACATCGACTTAGCAGTTAGTATGCTAAAAATTGACCTTGATTTAATTGCACCCGTCGTTAAAACGACAACATCTACGGAACGAATGTTCTGGGGAAGAAGAGCCAGAAAACCCCCATTTCTAGGAAAAGGTACGTCATTTTCTTCTAAAATTTCGAGATTTTAATTTTTTTGTTTCAGTCGACCAACATAAACAGTATGTGAGTTCTGAAGAATTTTGTGAATCGATTGTCATAAAAGGTAAACATTTTGCGGTTTTTTCAAAATTAAAGACAGGGGATCAGTTATTTTAACCCTATATGCATTTTATTGTAAAAATTCCTTCTTATTGGATAGAATACAACGTATACCACAAAAAATCCGGACGTCAAACGTTAAATTTAAGGCAGCCGACCAAAGTCGAAAAAATAAAAATTTGAACCCCCGCGCGTTCTGGAGCGTTCTCGCTCCACCGAAACGGCGCGAAGCAGAAATATTCAAATTTTCATTTATTTTATTTTTTATTATTTTTTGACGAGTTTTTTTCAATTTTTGAGGATTTTTCCAATTTTTTTTCGTAAAAAATGAAAAAAGAGTGATTCAGAGATAATGTTGCATCTCTTTTTTCAGGGTAAAACCATGAAAACCGTCTCACTGGAATGATTATTGAAGAACAACGTTCTTTATCATGTTTTCCATTGTTTTGTTTAGTTCAATCGTAAAATAGTTTTTTTCTGAAATTAAAATTGAAAAAAAACCCTCTAAAAACCTCAGTTGAATTTCCATTTCATCACTGAGGAATAAAGTCACAATTTTAAACATTTAAACAAGTTACTTTTATTAAAAATCATTTTCTAAACCACGAAAAAACGTGTTCGTACAAAAGAAAACAAAATCCGGGTCAATTCTGTAAAGAAATGATCAAAAGAGATTTCAAAACAAACAAAAAAAGGAATTTTAACAATATTTCGCTCATCGAAGGTAAATTGATCAATTCGTCAATGCTCCTGGTAGACTCTTGTTGGCTGACTCCTTCAATCGGTGTTTTATATCTCCTTGGTCTTCCTCCATAGAATGGTCCATTCATAGATGTTCGACGTGTTCGGTCTAGACAAGAATCAAAGAACCTCGATAAAGTTATTCTATTCGCTGATCCTTTGATGATTGTTTTCATTGTGTCAATGTGAAGTCTGCAAGGATTGAAGCTCTTTGTTTTTTTTTGAGATGAAGGGAAACTTATATTTGTTGAAAAAATGAACTAACCTATCGTAACGAACAGGTCCTCTATGAATTTCCAAATCAGCTTTCGTTCCGACAATCAAAGATGGGTTATTACAACTTTCAATGGCAACACGAAGAGCAACCACAGCCGGATCTTTTATCTTCTTGTTATGATTGCGCTCTTCCATCGAGCATTGTATTGTGAGCCTCGATGCGAAATTCTGAAAAATTTAAGCGTTTTGATTGCGATATTGATCATGGTTTCTTAGATTTTAAGAACCAACAGCACCTCTTCACTCCTTCTATTCGTCAAATCATGAACCAAGATAGCTCCAAAAGCTCTTTCGAAAAGTACATGTGAATTCTGTAGGCGTGCTACCATTCCACCAATATCTCATAGTTCTAGCAATTCAGTACGTTGTTCAGGTGTTCCAGCACGATATTCATGCCATGCCTCCCCAGGTCTGAAGATTCGACATCTGCGAATTACAAATTCGAAAAATATATAACTCACTCTCGTGCAACACAATGAAAAGAAGACGTCAACTATCCCCAATCATCAGAATCTTCGTGCTTTTTTCATCAAGTTGATTTTGTGATCCCATTCCTTGAAATTTTTGAATATTGTGCGAATTAGAAGTGTACAAATAAGAAATTTAAAAATTAGAAATGTTTCTTACCTACTTTTTCGAATAATGTTTTATTTGAACCAGCTATCACGTCCCGTTTCCCATTTTTCGTCCCTTACCGTGTTCTGAAAAGAAAATTTGTATTTATGCCATCCATAATTTAAAAAAAAACCTTTACAAAACGTCTTCTTATCTTCTATGACGTCCGTTGTTTGTATCTCGTGTGATTTTTTTGTTTTATTAATTTTAATGAATTCTTTTTTTGTTCAAAAGTAACTTATTTTTCAATTTTTGCTTCAAATTTTAATTTTCAAAAAAAATTAGCTTTTTCCTTTCGAATAAAGCTTTTTTAAACTTACTTTTAATTTATTAAATAATTGGGATGCCCTGGAATATGAAAAAACACACAAAAACTAAAAAAAAACGGAAATAAAAACAAGGAAATTAATTAAAAAGGCCCTGAAAAGGCTTGAAAAGGCCCAGTGTGCGGTGGAGCGCACATGCGCACTAAGCAATGCCGAAAACGCGGGAGTTCAAAATTTTAACCCTAAAATTGGAAAATTGTTAACTGACACACTATCTTTAAAACATCCATCTAATACAGATCATTGGCTCTGTATCGGCGGTATTCAACCATGTGTGCCGGAGAATGTGACCGCTTCTGAAGTCAAGAAGAAAATCAAAGAACAACAAGAAGAGATTCAGAAAAAGTTTGGGTTTGGGCAACCAGGAGTCAAGAAGGACTATACATTTGAAAAACGAATGTCGAAGCAGATTTTTGCAATGGTAGGTTGCTCACTTTTGTCTGTAAAATAGTAATAATATACTTTTTAATAGGAGCATCAAGTACTTTTCAACGAAGTTGTCAATATTCTGGCAAACGGGTCACCATTAGAGCGACAGGTAAAATTAGATTTTTTAAAGTCGAAAATTCATAAAATGCTTCAGAAAGTTTTACATTTCCTTGAAACCGACAGCGGACTACAATTCCTGACGGGACGATTCGTTGTATTTATCGCCGAAGGTGCTCGAATTAACATTGGCGCGAAAAATGTGCGATCGTTGGGGAATCTGGTGAAATTGGCGTGGAGTTTGATGAAGAATCCGAAGATTCGATTGGAGAGATATGTTCGTTTGAGAATTAGAATCGGAGTTTTTCAAAGGCCGTATTTTCAGCTCTACGTTTTGGTTCCATCGTTGATTTCATGTATTGCCACGAAGTCAATAACACCAATTGCAGATGGACGATCGACAGGGGTGTGTTTTCATTGGAAATTTTGGAATTTTTTAAATAAAAAATTGAAAAAAATGGATTTTTGTCAAATTTAAAAATAAATGTGTTTTTTTCTATAAAATCCTTGTTTTTTGCAGTTTGCCAAACCAAGGCCTCCCCTGGCTCAAAATGTTGAAAGCTCTTTGACACAAGACGACGAAGAAAGAATAATTCGAGATTTGGACATGGAATTCAGGTTGAGAGAATGTACAAGTCGGGTTTTATCGCTTCTTTGCGAGTGGGTTTCATAATTTTATTCGCCAAAACTTAAATCATTTATTTTTCCAGCGAATATCCGAATGAATGTCTAAATGTTCGTGTGATTCAACTCCTCCGGCCAGTTTTGACGATTCGTATCGATCCGGCGAGTATTTATGGAGCGTTGTGCACTTATTTTGCTTTTGGATATTTGGTAAGATTGGGGAATTTATTTTGAAATTCATTTAATAATTTTCAGACCATTAAAAGTGTAGTAATTCCAAAATTACATGATATTTATTGCGGGCTGATGACATCAGGATCGGAAGAAATTGAGAAACTTCGAATGGGAAAATCGAAAATGCGACGAATTGTTGTGGAATCTGAAGCGAAACGCATTGAACTGATGAAGAATCGAGTAGTGGAATTGATAATGAAAATATTGTATGAATATGAGATTTGTGAATATGAGAAGCGAGTGGTTGAGGAGGAGACATTTGTCAAGTCTTATGCCGAGTTTGGATCGATGTTTTATCGACATTTGATTGAGACGGGAAAGATTGATGATGACGGAAAGGTGGCGGTTACAAGGAATTCACTTATGAAGGGCGCCAGAAGTTTTGGAATGGAGAATGAGGGGGATAAGAAGCAGGTTGGGCAGAAGAATAAGTATATGGTTAGTGAGCTTTATTTTCTTTTTTTGGATTTAGATAAAAAATAGGTTGATAATAATTTTATTATTTATCTGAAAAATCAATTGAAAAAAAATCAAAAAATACCGAGAAATTGCAATTTCTAGTATTTTTTGAACTGTGTTTTCTTCAAGACCCAAACGATTAAATGTGTGTCCTTTCAAACAATTTTATAGGGAAAAAAAGTCTTTTTGTGTCTATCTCTGCGGAAAACGATGAGATATGAGCCCAAGTGAACCCAGGAGGTCCGAAAAGCTCGAAATAACAAAAAAAAACCGATTTAGGGCGAAAGAAAAGAGAACATTGGCGAAATTTTATTTTTTTCGGCCCAGATAGTCTTTTTGGGTCTTTTTCCATAACATTTTAACAATTTTATGAAAAAAATTAGTTTTTATGTCTATCACTGTGGAAAGTTTACCAAAAAATCACAAATGACCCTTCGAGGCCCGAAATATCTGATTTGGGCCCAAAAAGACTGTCTGGGTCGAAAAAAATAAAAATTTTGGCAATTTTTTCATGTTTTTCGTCTTAAATCGGCTTTTTTGGGTTCTTTCGGGCTTTTCGGATCTCCTGGGTTCACTTGGGCTCATACCTGATTGTATTCCGCAGAGAAGGACACAAAAACACTTTTTTCCCATAAAATTGTTTAAAGGGGCACGCATTTAATCGTCTGGGTCTTGAAGGGATCTACAGTTCAAAAAATATCGAGAAATTGCAATTTCTCGGAATTTTTTTCTCAAAAAATCAATTTTTTAGTAAAATCTGATATTTTCAAAGTTTTTTTCATTTTCGCTAAAGAATTTTCCAAAAAACATTCCTTCATTGCTTTTCAGGGTCCATCAAGATTACAAGGAGGGTTAGATGATGAAGACATGCTGGAAAATCTTCTTGATGATTCTCATAGACCTTGGATCGAAGTTTCGAAAAAGGTTGAGGAAAAGGAAGGGCAAGAAAGTTCAAGGTTTGATTTATTATTTTTAAAGTGTCTGTTTACTGATTTTCAATTTTTGTTTAATCGACTCAGAATCACCTACTATTAACGGAATCAACAAAAAAATTCAGTCCAAAAGCTTAATTTTGAGAAAAACGGTCCCTCAAAAACCCAAAAACGGGAGGTGGCACCGCCCGTTTTGCACTGCCACCTCCTGTTTTCCGCACTTTTGCGGTAGCTGTTTTGGACCCACGGGGGCCCGAAAAAAATTTTTTTTGGAGAAATTAATTAATAATAGGTGTTTCTGAATAGATTAAAACAAAAATTGAAAATCAGTAAACAAACACTTTAAACTTTTCCTGAACATTTCGTTTTTTAGCGAATCGGCAAACATCAGTAACACATTTTTCGGACAATCGAAAATTGTGTTGATTCGAAAAGCAAAGCCGTCAAGTTTGGAAAATTCGAGTAAGCGGTTTTTTTATTCAAAGAGATTTTTACATAGTTTTTTTCAGAATGTGTCTCTTATGTTCGGCCGTTAGAATCAGCACATATGCCAAGTATTCCGTCGATAAGATCGGTGAAGAAAAGTGAGAAGTCTGGTTCGATTTTGAATCGATCTGCGGGAAGTGTGAGGACGAGTAGGACGACGATGTCGGTGGATGATTTTGCGTTGGTAAGTGCGGGTTTTAAAGGTTTTTTTAAAGAGCTTCTGAAAAATTTGAATTTTGTGGATTTTTATCCGAATTTGTCTGTAATTATTTGAGAATTGAAAAATTGACTGGAATATCTGAAAATTGAATAAAGTTCTACAGTAGCGGTCAAAAAGAAACACCCCTTTGGTTTTTCTGTCATAACTCCGCGCGTAGATTGAATTTTTTGATGAAATTTGGATATTATATGCAGTACATGACTGGAATGAATCTAAATTCTCAAGTTTCATAAAAATTGTTCATACGAGAGCATATTTTTTTTATTTTTTGTGATTTTTGGTTTTTCAGACAGCGATTGTTAGGAATGTTTTTATTGAATCATTATTTTTCGGTTTTCTTGTTATATTGAGTGTTGAAAAACAATATTTAAAGTAAAAAAGGTCGACTGGATTCAAAGATCTAGTCGGTTTTACTGTGTTCAACTGCTAGCACCGAATCGCTCCCAGACTTTCATCGATAAAGTTTTTCTGAATACTGTTTTTGCAGTTATTTTGAGCTAAAAATACAGTCAGACCTTTAATACAACTAAAAAAGATAGTTTTACATGAAAACTCTATCATAACTTCAATAAAAACATTCCTAACAATCGCTGTCTGAAAAACCAAAAATCGCAAAAATCACAAAAAATAACAAAAATATGCTCTCGTATGAACAGTTATTATGAAACTTGAGAATTTAGATTTCAGTTATGTACTGCATATAATATCCAAATTTCATCAAAAAATGCTATCTATGCGCGGAGTTATGATAGAAAAACCAAAGGGGTGTTTCTTTTTGACCGCTACTGTACATATAAAACCACGGGCTAAGTTTATTAAATGTATTTTAAATTTAGGCGCTAACAGTGTCAAAAGAACCAGCGGAGCTTCTTCGAAAATACATGTCCCGTCCAACAACCCAAGCCGGAGCCGTCACCTATGGCCGTGAGCTCGAAATTTCGGAAAAAGGACGTTGTGCACTAGACAAACAAATTGCCGATGCATCAACTCAATTGAGTAATATTCGTCTACGCAACGCTGTTGTGAATAGTCGGACGAATCCGAGCGCTTTTAAAAATGAATCGAATCGAGGAAAGTTTTTGGCAACGACGAATGAAAGAGGAAATCGATTGTAAATGATTAGAATAAGTATTTAAAATTATATATTTGATCCTGTTTTTGTAAAGCAATTTTTTCGACCCGATTGATCTCTAAGAACCCCGTATTTTTACTAGTTTTACCATCTGTTTTTATGAAAGTGTTTTTTTCCTACGTTTTTGTGATAAATTTTATATTTTTTGCGCGGCAAATCCCTTGAGAAATGTATTTTTTAGAAATACGTTTTTTTTTTGAAATTTATAAAGGGATAGGTGTTGCAAAAACGGAACTAAACATTTTTGGATGAGGGAACTTGTTTCCGGAAATGGGTCACGAGCAGAATTGTTCTTTGGAGCATTTTTTGCATGTATGCAATTTGTCGTGACGGTGAATGCACACAATGAATTTTCCCCTCAATTGAACTGGGGTTTTTGAACGGATTTTTCAACATGTGGACTTTGAAAAAGAACGGAACACTTTGCGAAAAAATAAATTAGCCATGAAACACGTGTTCGGAGAGTTGAGCAAGTTTTATGTGAGCAAATTATGATTTCAAGCTGTGTGGTCGACGAGGTGTAAACTCTTGTTGGTGGAGAAATTGAATTCATGTGTTTTGAGCAAGAAAAAAACTGATTAGGAATTGAAAATTGGAATTTTATGAACAAATTCAATCGAATTTCATTGTTTGCAATTTATTTGATTGAGAAACAGTAAATTTTTATTCTTTTTTTAATTATTGAAGTCAATTCGATCATAATTAAAGAGTATCGATTAAAAGATTTAAAAGGAAAAATATTGATTTCTGGAAAAAAACGTTTTTTGAAAAGACGTTTGTGAGAAAATCATTTTTTTTTCAAAAATTTGATGGTTTCAAATTCTTTTAAGAAGGACTTTATGGAGATATGCAGCTTAAATGAAAATAGACTTTATATGCATTCCAAATCTGTTTTTAAAATTTTCTAAAACCATCTAGAAGCCGAGAAAATGAGCTTCAAAACAATGGCCTAGAAAAAGTTGACCACCTGGGCTAACTATTTCCAATGAAGCTTTTTTCGTGTTTCGTTAATAAATACTTATATTTGTCCTTTTTAAAATGTGTTTTCTTTTTAATTTATGTTTTTTTGGGTTTTCAACGTTTACGTAAATCCAGAACCACTGCAAATTTCGAAAAAAATGAGCTTCTGAGTTTTTGGTTGTATTAACCAGATTTAAAACTTCAAACTCGTACACCTTAGGCATCTCCATCATTCTTTCACTTGAACTGAAAGATTTCGTGAAAGAGAATGTGACGAAAATGTGAGTTTGTCTGAAATGTTGTGGAAAAATATGCCACGAAAATTCCCGCAACTTTCTGTAGGTCTGCAAACAATTATTTAGTCGCTTTTCAAAGAATTCGTTTTTTTTCCCCATTATTGAAATACGTTTTTTTTCTTCAAGAAATGCGTAAAAAAAGATTCCAATTTTTGTTGTGAAATATTTACGCTAAACAACAATCCTCGTCTCTGCGCCGCCTGCGGACTAGTTTTCGCCGGTTGACACTTTTTCTAGGCCATTGTTTGAGGCTCATTTTCTCGGCTTCTAGGTGGTTTTAGAAAATTTTAAAAACAGATTTGGAATGAGAATGAAGTCTATTTTCATCCCAGATGCATTCATTAGCTCCGTAAAGCCCTCCTTTAAATTTTCATAGCTATTTCAACAACGTTCCAAAAAAGTTGTTTTTTTTAATTGAAATCAGAAAAAATGATTATTTTTAAAAAATTGAAAAAAAAATCGAAAATGGCGAAAAAAAAATAAAAAAAGAAAAAAGCGATAAAATCTTAGATGTCCCTATGGCCGAAGAACCGCGTTTGGTTTTCTAGGCCATTTGTTTTTATTTTTTTGAAAACACTTTTTTGCACTTTTAACCTCTTTTTCAATATTTTTTCGTAAAAAAATAGTTTCACGGATTTAAAAAACACAATGGTTTCGTGTTTCTTCCGTTTGTTGGACTTTTTCAAAAAAAAAAATAAATGACCTAGAAAACCAAACGCAGTTCTTCGGCCAGTAGGGACATCTAATATTAGGTTGTCCCGTAAGTTATTCACTTTTTTTTCTGTTTCACCTCGTTCATTTCTCGAGGAGTTTTTTTCCGTTTTTATTTTTTTATTTTATGCATTAAGTCTTTCACAATGAATATGTGTTTACGTATTTCAGATAATCCTTATTATGGTGGAATTTCTCTTGAAAGATAAACATACCTTCGGGGGCTGTTTCCTTTACGAGTTCCTCTTGGGACATTCAGCCGCTGTTGCTCATCGGAATTTGTGCGATGCGACAGGCACGGACACCCTCAAATACAAAATTGTGAACTTCTGGTTCAATCGCTTCAAAGAAGGTGACGACGAACTCTCGAACAAGTCACTATACGGCCGCCATCAGCTTGAAATCGACGAGCGTTTCCAGAAGGAGCTGGAGGAAGAGCCCAGATCAAGTGTTCGTGAAGTGTCTTCGGCACTTGGGCTACACAAAACAACAGTACACAGCCACCTCCGAGCAAGTGGAAAGAGCGAAAGTTTGGTCAACTTGTTCCTCACGACTTGACTGATGATCAGTAGAACATGCGTTGCACCATTGCCTTGTCTTTGGTCAGCCGAAAACGGAACACGGAGTGAATTCAAAATATTTTCATTGGAGATTGAAAGTGATGTGCTTTGTTCAATCATAGTAGAAAGCTTCAATGGGTAGCAGCTGGAGAAACTCCAAAAACAGACGTCAAAGGAAAAAAAAGTGATGCTTTCGATTTGGTGGGACAAGAAATGCGTTATCAACCGTGAACTTCTTCCAGATCGAGCCAATGTCAATGCGGACCTATACTCTCTCCAAATACAAAAAATGTACGATCAACACCAACTCCTTCGTCCAGGAGCCTCAAGGATTCTCTTACTTCATGACAATGCAAGACCACATGTCGCTTTGACGACCAAGGACAGACTGCAGGCGCTGGATATCGAAGTTCTTCCACATTCACCGTATAGTCCGGACCTTGCCCTAACTGATTATCATTTGTTCCACCCAATTCAAAACTCTCTCAAAGATTTGCAGTTCGACGACCGAGAGCACCTGGAATCGTACCTTGATGACTTTTTCGCCTGCCAGCCCCCGGAATTCTACGCAAAGGGAATCGAACAACTTCCGCTGCGTTGGCACGAGGTCATCTAACTACATGGCCAATATATCACTCATTGATAATTGTTTTCAATTAATAAATTTTTGTTTGAAAAAAATCTTTAAAAAGTGAATAACTTTCGGGACAACCTAATATTTGATCGTTTTTTCTTTTTGAATTTAATTTTCGCCAGTTTCGATTTTTTTCAATTATTGATAAATAATACTTTTATTAATTTTAAATCATTTACAATATTTCAACGCTGTTTCAGACGAAATTTTAGTTTATTTGAAAATCTTTAAATTTTCCTAGACTTCTGTTTCCAAAAAACAGAAGACAAAAGCATCCAAAATTCATTTTCATCTCATTATTCCGGGAAATCAGGAAAGACAACATTCACAAAAACAACATAATCTCCTTGTTTATATAACAAATTTGATAGGAAGTACCGATGTTTTCTGAGCTCAGGAAATCAATCGCGAGCTTCACTAAATTTTTGAGTTTTTTTCTAAATGTTGAGCATTTTTTCTACTCTGGGTGGTTGTTTTCATCAAAAATTTTCTGTGGAAAGATGAAACTATATGGAATCGTCTTGTGAAAGACTTCTTGAAGATATGCAGTGAAGTACACAAAATCAAGGATTGAATGAATTGAATTAGATTATTGAACACTAAAAAATAAGATGATACACTGTCTTTAACGAACTCAAACTATCTGGAAATCGTTTATTTTGCCGAAAATAAAAATATAAAAGCTCTGGAAGAATTAGAAAACAGATCAATGAGTGTTTTTGTACAAATTTTCGTACTTCTGTAAGTAACTTCATTCAATTGAAGGTACTTACAAGGGAAGTGCGCGAAGTCACCATGGCCAATCGAGTTGAGACCTATACCATTCGATAGAGCTTTAAAGCTAGGTCTAGAATCCGTTTTAAAAGTCTGCCGGTTCGACATGTGAGCCGGTGAAACATGGGCTCAAAGTTATAAGCTGTTTCACCGGCTCACAGGTCGAACCGGCAAGACTTTTAAAACGGATTCTAGACCTAGCTTTAAAGCTCTATCGAATGGTATAGGTCTCAACTCGATTGGCCATGGTGACTTCGCGCACTTCCTTTGTTAGATTTTAGAGGTATTCTTTATTATATCCAATCATAGGTTTACGACGAATTGATTGTAGAAAATGCCAGTATTCTGAATTTTTTCCGAAATTTTGAATCTTACATTTTTCAATGATGCAATTCGAAGTTGTTAGATTAGGTCCAGTGAAAATCACTTTTTCTATTAAAGTAGCACCTCGTCTTTAAGAGGAACGAGAAACTTGTACTTTAATGCCGATCGAAATGAGATTCAATTTCGGTACCTCCCGCAACTGATGACCTTTTTAAAGATATTCATTCCCCCTACATCATCAATCTTAAAAGTTCCTCTCGAACGACAAATAATTACAGAATCCTCCCTGCCCTCATTGTTATGACCTTTATTCACACTTTCTCATTTAACCTCTCTACCTATTCTCTTCCCTGAAAGCTTCTTCCTGGAGCATGAAGGAGCAGGAAAAAAGTGGGGGGGGGCGAACAATAAACCCGAAAAGGGGAGAAGCTTCTTCGTCAAGAAAACAAGAAAACAAAGAGAAGCTCAACCGAATAAAAAAGTGACGAAAAATCGTGCGCGTTGTCTCTTGATTATTTATCCGTTTCTCGTTCTGGCCAAGAGGTTTCGTTGTCAAATCCATCATACAAGTCAGGACTCAACACCCCATTTTTTTTCCAATATGTTCACAAACATATGTATTTTCATTCGAGGACCCCCCTTCGGACAAAAAAAACATCCATAAGACAAAAACAAGAATATATGTTCTTTTTCAGAGTAAATCACAGGAGGGCTCTCTCTCTCTCTCTCTCTCTCTCTCTCTCTCTCTCTCTCCCCGACCTAATTCAATTACAAAATACTATAAACAGCATCTGAAAATCGTCTTGTTTTCCTTTTGTTGCCCCCGGTGGCCCGCCCGATTCCTAATTGCTCTGACTCCGCCCCAATCCATGACGCAACAAAAAAAACTCTAGCGGGACCCGGAAAGTAGGCGGAGCTTAAAACTCTTGCACAGAGGAACGAGAAGCATTCTGAACGGAGTTAGAAATATCAACAAAATATATATTTAAATAAGTTGTTGGAATATTTCTATTATTATTATTATTATGAACCTAACTACGTTGGATGAGCAAGAGGAGAATGATTTTGAGTTTTACGAGCTGTCAACGGTTGAGCTGGTTGGTTTTTTTTTAAATTTTAATTCACCTGGTTTTTATACTGTCTTTAAATCATAAAAATTTAAATATAGTATGCATATATAACTTATTAAAGATAGTGTACCATATATAACTTCTTAAAGATAGTGTACCATATATAACCAATACAGTCTTAAAACATTTTATTTTGAAAAGTATGGCTTATTAAGGCTAGGTAAAAAAAACTCTTTAAATACGCGGGCTTCCAGGAATTTTCAAGCAAAAAAAAATGTTTTAAAAAATTAGTTGCATTCTAGGAAATGGTGTCCTTTATTAGAAGTGTTATCTCAAATTCGTATAAGTTTTATAAAATCGCAAAGGATTAAAATTCTTAAATTTTATATGAAACTCGCTTAAAGAAGGGGTGCCAGTTATTTATGATTTATTTTTTTAGTGGAAAATATTTCTTTTGATGTAGAAGAACATAGATAAAGAATGTTGCGATTAGTTTCAAACAATTTTGAAGCAAATTTTATTCATACACCCGGTAAGTAAGAAAAAACCAGAAAAGCACCCTGTCTTTAAATGGAATTCGAGAGTTGTGTGAAATTCTATATTCAATTGATAACCTCGGTTTTAAAGTAGAATTTCACGGAGCTTAAAATTTTTGTTACTGGGATGAAAACGGACTTCATTCTCATTCCAAATCTGTTTTTAAAATTTTCTAAAAGCACTTGGAAGCCGAGAAAATGAACTTCAAAACAATGGCTTAGAAATGTTTCGGAAAACTAGTCCGCGTGTATTATTATGTGAAGAATTTTAAAAAATACAAAAACATAATTTAAAATGGAGTAATTTAAGAATTTGGAATAAATATTCGTCATTATAACACGCAAAAAGAGCCAAGAAAAAAGCTCGACACCTTTTCTAGGCCATTATTTTGAAGCTCATTTTCTCGGCTTCTAGGTGGTTTTAGAAAATTTTAAAAGCAGATTTGGAATGATAATGAGGTCTATTTTTATTTAAGGTACATTTATTGTCTCTTTTCAATTTTCACAAGCCATTCTCAAGAGGTTTTAGAAAAATTATAAAAAAACACTGTAGCTCATATAACGCTCATACATTCTCACGACTGATCCGACATTTGTGCTAAACAATTGTTTTTTGGAAAGAACCGGGTTGTTTTCTTCATATTTCTTGGAAACGGTCTGCATTTTTGCGTCGAATTGCACATACTCGTTAATGGTGACGTTTCGATTTCATAATATTCAATTTTAAGCTTTACTTGTTTAAGAAAGCTTTTCTGATAAAATTATTTTAAAAACTTGGTATTTCAGTACTTAAACTATCTGAATTTCATAGAAAATCAATTAGGAAAAGCAGGACTTGGCTAGGATCCAGAATTCAGAAGTTAGTTCTCTTAAAGACAGGGTACCACCACTACAATTGTTGTTTTCAGTCTTGTAAGAGGGAGCCTTTTCCAGTGTAAAGATTTTAATTTCTAAACTTATCCAACCCTGTTTTACAAGCATTTTTTGCAGAAAACTCCCGATCAATTTTCATATTTTTATGTTCTTGCAAAACAATAAGATGTCTTTCATTTCGTCATGACATTTGTTAATTATAGTTTTTTTCGTTAAAGGTGGGCTCCGCGGCAAAGTATAAATGTTGTTCAGAAGCTTCGAAATAAAATTTTATGAGAAAAAATGATTTTGCAGAAAAAATAGAAACAAATAGAATCAAGAAACATGATGGCACTGAGCTTTTGACCTGGAAATTGAAAAAATCGGATTTAGCGATTTTTTTTTTCAAGAATTGTCGGTAAATACGTTTTTAGAAAACTTGTATTAAAAAATAGAGTTCATGGCATAATCCTAATTTTTACACTTATTGTCAATAACTTAAAATTGTACTATATAAGTATAATCCAAAAAATTGCCCTCTCCGTCAATTTTCAGAACTTTATCTTAAAGATTTGTACTTGTTGCCCCCATGAATTTGTACTTGTTGCATCTGACGTTTGCCCTTGACATTCAAATAAATGGTTGCTTTGCCAAATTAAGTGAAAAACAAACTTTTGTCAGAAAATACTCGTTTTGAAAGTGAGCTCTGAAATATCCAACATTTTGAGCTTTGAAAATACGGAGTCACTTCTTCCCGGAAAATAAGAGGCACTCTTCGTTCTCCAACTGCACAACATTTATACTCTGATAGTAAAAACGTCGTAAAATCGGGGAAAAAGTAAGTATCACGGTGTAAGAAAATTATATGAGTTAAACTACTTGTTATGAAAGAAAAAAAAGGTCAGAAAATAGTTTTGAATAAAAATTATTTGAATTCTTAAAGACAGTGTGTCAGTTAATTTAACCCTACCAGATTTCGATTTTAAAAATTTGAGCTTTTTCTCATCAGTAATGCAATCTATGCGAAATCACACCGATAAATACACGATTCATAGCAGCGGTCCAAAGTTGAAAAAATCAAAATTTTAATGCGCGCGTGTCCGTGCGACGCGGTCGGAATTGGCGCTAAACGCAATTATTTGAATGTTGGTAAATATTGAAATTCTTTTCCGACCTCATGGCCCTCCATTTTGGCCCCCATTTCAATTTTTTGCTTTGAATTTGGATCGTGTTAACTGACACGCTGCCTTTAAGTTAATAAATAGTATCGATTTTTCGAAATTATAAGTTGTTAAATAATATTTGGATTTTTTCAACATTACTCGTTTTCAAATTTTGAAAAACATCTGAAACTATAATTTCAATTTGTGAACAGAATCAAGAAATTTTAAAAAATGTAGTGAGATCGATAGATTACTGTCATCTTAGTTTTTTTAAAATATTAAGCTCAGGTGTCACCCTGCCTTTAAGGAAATGAAAACTTCTGGCTTGTTCTCCATGGTTTTAAGAAATTCTGCACCAGCTGAAACGAGGACCAAATGCTTCCTTTCCATTAAAATATAGGAAACGAGATGATTTTGGCATAGGTCCGAATTTTTGGATTTTATCGAAATATCTTGTTACGATCTAGTATCCATTGGGATTTCCTTGTAAACATTTTGGTTCCATCAGTTCATCTTGGATTCTTTTACAAAACGAATATCATTCTTTTACTAGGTTAACACACATTTTGCTGTAAGTGCTTAAATTTTGAAAGCATACACTTTGAATCAGCGGTACCTTGTCTTTAAGGGTATTAATGTGAATAATTTGAATCAGTTACATTGCCACTTCTCATTTAAATAATATGTGCCTCTTACTTTTAACCAAATACTTATTTTGAAATAGTAAAAATAAGCACTCAAAATCTGAAACCATACTTTTCGAAGAAGTGATACCTTGTCTTTAAGGTGGACTTTAAGGAAGAGTCGGTTATATTTTTTTATTATAATAAATCACTCAAAATAGGTACTTTTCCTATTTTCTACGGTTTTTCAGGAGATTAACGCTTGCGGCCTAGCTTTCGGAAGAGCGCAAGGTTTTCTAGACCACTTGTTTAGACCGAGTTTTCTTGGAGTTTTCTTTTCTTGGGGTTTTCTTAGAGTCTTTCAATCTTTTTTAAATACGCGGAATCATCCGAAAATTGTTTCTGTGAATAAATGATATTTATTCCGACTTTAAAAAAAACACACAACAAATATCTTTACCCATTTCCCAAATATATCCATTTACAAATTTGATGAAGAAGTCATGCACATGATTCTTCTGATGAAGAAGTCAGAACGCGGTTCGTTCCATCATTCATTTATTTATATCCATCTCCTCAATTCAATGCATCTCATTCAACACACCCTTTCTAATTCCTTTATGACAATTTCAGTTTTTTCTTTCGGTGGATGTGAGAAATATCATCATAAAACTGAAAGAGGGGTCCAAAAAAAACACAACACAGACAAATGATGCTTTTAGTTGTTTTTTTTTCGCGTTGTTGTGTTCTCGGCGGCCAAAAGATTAGACAAAAACGAGCGGAGAAGACAAGAAAATTTTAGAGAGCATAAAATTACTTTTTTTTTTGACGATGGCGGCGGTCAATTAGGTTTCTTTTTTGTTTGTGATCTGACGCGCCATGAGGAAGAGGATTTTTAATGTGAGGTGAATTCTAAAAACGCTGTTTTTTTGGGATTTTTTCGATATAAAATTTGTATGCTTTGATGGCGGTTTTGTATGAAAACATTGAAAGGAAAAAATACAAAAAAATTTGATTTTACTAAATCGGGACTAGAAAACCGACAGTTTTGGAGTTCTAGACCATTATTGGAGGACATCGAAATGGCCTAGAAATCGAAACCACTAGACACCTACCACAACCCATAGTTTTTGTTCTCGTCGCAGAGTGTTTTGCCAAAAATAGTTAGAGTTCAAGAAGTTTCTTAATAATTCAGTGAAGCGCGTACTTAAGTGGTTTGATGTGATCAAGATTCTATTTTAAAATTGCCCCAAAAGTGCATTTCCTGGAACAATGGAACATTTTATAAAACAAAATGTGTAAGGGTTCATAAAACAACCTAGGTGATGTTGAACATATCAGCTTCTGTGAAAAAAGTGGCACCCTACCTTTAAGCAAAGAGGCACCCTACCTTTAAGCTATTAGACATTTCGAAATTAGTTATCTCTAGCCGTACTCATTACTATTTTTTTTTTAATTCTGCAATTTAGTGCTAAGATCCAGTCGAAAAAAAAAAGATAATTAATGACCCAATGGTGTTCAGAATCAGCTAATGATTTGATTGATACAACACTTTCCAAATTGACAGCTGTCATTGGAACTATTGCAAAAAAAAACACTATAAGCCAAAGAATGTTTTTGTTGGTTCGACTGGAGAATGTGGACGAGGGGCGAAGATGATTTTTAAAAAACGTACGGAATTCAGGATTTTTCAATTTCAGAGGGTTCTTCAATGAGTCACAAAGAACTGTGAATATTTTTAATGCCTAAAAAAGCTTGAAGTCATTTCAAATTAAATGAAAACAAATGATTATTTTTAAATAATTTGAATCTACATATCAATATTTTAAGCATTATTTTACGCTGATAAGAAAACTGCTTTCAAAAACTGCAATGGAAGGATTTGATTTCAAGAGCTCAAAGTCTGAAAATTTTCAAAAAATCGAACTTTTTAGAGCTGTAACTTGGCTCAATATCACGGTTTCTGGGTTCAATTTTGATGTTATCATATTTGGAGCATTTTTGAAAAATGTTGGAGGATTTTACTCAAATTTGGAAAATCGAATAATAAATTATCAAAACTTCAAATTTTTATCTGGAAATATTTAGCTTGACCGAAATTACAGCTCTTCGTTCATTGTTTGCAAATTTTCAGAGCTTGAAAAATCATGCGCAGCCAATTCGTTAGCAGTTTATGACACCGGATTCTTTATCAGCGTAAAATTCTTGTTTAAATGAGCTATGTCTCTCTCGAAAAAAATCCAGACACGCTTCATGGAGTTCCCTTGTAAGATAAATAAGATAAACATTAAAATAACTTTAGTAACACCCTGTCTTTAACGGATTTTCATTCAAAAATTGCTTTTTTTCTAATATAAGAATATTTTTTCATTAATTAACATTTTTTAGCAGAATTAATTCGAAATCTTAATTGAAGAACTCAAAGGAGGGATTTACGGAGATGATACATTTAACTTAAATGATAATAGACTTCATTCTCATTCCAAATCTGTTATTAAAATTTTCTAAAACCACCTAGAAGCCGAGAAAATGAGCTTCAAAACAATGGCCTAGAAAAAGGTGGTCGAACTTTTTCCTATGAGCTTTTTTCGTGTTTCGTTAATTAATAGTTATGCACAATTCTTCTATTAGTTTTTAATGTTTTTTTCCATTTTTATTTCTGTTTTTTAATTTTTTTTTTGATTTTTTTATGCCTGCGGACTAGTTTTCGCCGGTGGCACTTTTTTCTAGGCCATTGTGTTGAAGCTCATTTTCTCGGCTTCTAGGTGGTTTTAAAACATTTTAAAAACATATTTGGAATGAGTATGAAATCTATTTTCATCCCAGATGCATCCATTAGCTCCGTAAAGCCCTCCTTTAAATACGGAAAGTTTTATTTAATATATAGAATTCATAATGGACTTGTGTTTTTATACGTAATATAATGTAAGGACCTCCTGAAAGTACCCTAATTCATTAGTTCCACAAAACTAAAACCCCATCATAAATTTTCAAGAGTATCCCTTTCCGATACCATCGCAATGACGTACATAAATCTTAAAATCATTTCATTTTGTCATTCAAAATGTGTTTTCAAGTGTATTTTTTTGAAATGAGTTTTTGAGCTCCTCTTCTACAAATCTCAGGAAATGAGCAACTTTTCGGGGGGAAATGAAAAGTCCTGAAAACCTAGAAAACTCGCTTCTTTCAGTGGTTGTTTTTGTTTTCTTGAATTATAGTAATTATGTATATGCACGTCGATGAACTCCCATGTTTTTGTAGGTATGTGTGTGTGTAGATTCCTCTTCACATGCTCTTTGGTGAATGAAGGAATGTGGGATTATTCGCGGAGGAGAAAAAATCGCAATATTTTTGAAGAAACATTAAAAAAGAACAAAAAACTAGGTTTTTGAGAGAAAACGGAAACAAAGGAACTATTTTTGAGCTCTTTTTTCGAAAAATTAATTCTACAAATATTAAGGGGCTCCTGAAGAGCTAATTAGCAGAAAAATTCTATATTTTGAGACAAAAAACAACTGTAAAAAACTTTCTGAAAAAGCATATCCCTTAAAGGAGAGTTTTCGGGAGATGATAAATGTAGCTTAAATGAAAATAGACTTCATTCTCATTCCAAATCTGTTTTTAAAATTTTCTAAAACCCCCTAGAAGCCGAGAAAACGAGCTTCAAAATAATGGCCTAGAAAAATGTCCACTTGCGAAAACTAGTCCGCGGGCATTTTTATGTTTAAAATCCAGAAAAATGAAAAAATAATAATTTAAAAAGGTATTTTTAATAAATATTCATTAATATAACAAGATAAAAGTTCAGCGAGAAAAGTTCGGCCACCTTTTTCTAGGCCATTATTTTAAAGCTTGTTTTCTCGGCTTCCAGGTGGTTTTAGAAAATTTAAAAAACAGATTTGGAATGAGAATGAAGTCTATTTTCATCGTAGGTACATTTTTTGAAAAAAAAACTTTGTTATTACTATTAATTTAAACTACAAAATATTTCTGAAAAGAAAAATAGCATACTTTCAAGCTCCTATTTTCAATTTTCAGTAAATCCGGAGTTTTTGCCAACTTTTTGAATTTTCATGTAATTTCAATTGGTACGTAAAATAATATTAATTTTTTAAATTTCTGGTTCTTATGAGACTAATTTTGAAAAAATAAGATAAAATGGCAAAATACTTTTTCCCAACCAATTTCCCACAAAAATCAAAGCGATATAATGTTTTTTCGGCCACCAAAAATTTTCTCATAAATGTTTTTGGTTTCCCAAAAAATCGTATGATATATGCCCCCCAGCACAATGTCACACAATCAAAGAAAAATTATTTGTCGGAAAATATTTTTGAGAATGTTTTTTTGGGGGTTTTTGAAGTGATATTCAAAACAAACAATGAACAAATGAACGCCAAGGATATTCGATTTTAAGAAATTTTTAAAATTTTAAAAATATATTTCTAGGGGGGATCAAAATTTTAAAAAAAGACACTTTTCGACGCAAAAATCAATAAAATACGTTCCAGATAATATGGTGTCTTCTCTACGCAATCATTGCATTTATGGCAATTGTTGGAAATCTACTGGTACTTTATATCACACTTTTTAAATTAAGGTATATTTAAACTTCTTCATTTCTCATTTATTTCCATAAAATTCTAGGGTACGATCAATAACCACATATTTTATTTTAAATCTGGGTTTTGCTGATTTATTCGTCGGTGTTTTCGCGATTCCGTTCAAATTTCAAGCAGCACTTTTTCAGGTATTTATTTGTTTATTTATTTTAAATTAAATTATATTACAATTATTTATTAAATTGAAAAAAAACAAGAAATTCCTTAAATTTTAAGCTTATTTTTAATTATTGATGACTACAGTAATTTAAAGGAGCACACACTTATAGAGATTTCGTTGTAAGACCCCCGCATTTTTAATAAAAAATGCAAAAAATACGTTTTTTCCCAACTTTTTTGGATTTCTAGACCAAAACTCAAAGCGTATGTGATATTTTTACTTTTTTTTCTCAAAAAGTAATCGGATTCTACGTGGGAAAATGCGGAGTGGTTTCGGAAAAAGGAAGTGTGATTTCAAATTTCAAAAAATGGGGGGGGGGATTCAAAAGGAAAAAAACGACAAACAGTGATTTCGAGTCAAATTCTCGGAATTTTTGCGCCGCACTCGAAATCTATTTATAGCTTATTTTTTTGCTTTTGACGATATAAACAAGAATACATGACACCATACAAATCTAAATATGTTCCGGGTCCTAGAATTTGTTTGTCGACTGATATTTAGAATAATAAAAGAAATTTATTTAGAGGATTGAACATTCCAAACAAAAAACGAATTGCTCTTTCAGAAATGGTACCTTCCTCGACCATTATGTCGGATAGTTCCATATGTGGAAACCGTTGCGCTCACAGTCTCCGTGTTCACACTCGTCACGTCAGCCGTTCATGAATTTCGAACTACATTTTTCTCAAAATGCTCACAAATGAGTGCGAAAAATGCGAAAAGAAATGTGTTTTTTATCTGGATCATGTCGCTGATTGTCTCAATTCCTCATGGGCTGTTTCATGCGACTTTCGACTTTGATGACGGGAATTCTATATTGATACAGGTATTAGTGTCTCACAAAATCGGCTTCATAAACGTGAACTTCCCTATTTTGCGAAATAGTGTAAGGTGAGGGATAATAAGACAACGCAACGCAACCCTTCCCATTGCCCTCACGCGTGGCGTGTCTATTTTTTGACACAGGTTTTTTCACGTTTATGTAACAGAATTTGTAAACAACTAATAGTTACAGATAGGGTGTCATTTTTTTTTGAAAAAATTCATTTACTTTCAGAAAAAATCTGAAATTTCCCAGATTTTTACTCAGTTTCTTTAACAAGGGTTTTTGAAGGCTCTCAAATTTCTAGGGACTAGAAGGGATTCCGCAGAGCTCAGTAATGCGAAAGCCTACCAATTGATAGCAAACAATTTTTTGAGTCAATAAGAAAAACGTTTTAAAAAAAAGTTAGTTTGAAAAAATCGAATGCAATTTAGGTTTCTAGGCCATATTAGGGAAAACACAAAGATTCGAAATAAATTTTTGAGCTCTACTGAGTCCCCCCTCCCGTCGGAATTGGCGCGAAACATAATTATTTGAATTCGGCTACATATTGGTGTTGTTCTTTGGACCACCTGGGCTCCCATTTTAATTTTGATTTTTCGCCTCGAATTAGGATCGCGTTAACTGACCATCTGCCTTTAAGTAAGAAGTTGATTAGACACGATCTCCAATTCTCGAAGCCGTGCTTCGGAATTCTTTTCGGGATTCTATTTGGAAGCATAAGATCAATTTTCTTACAAAAATTATGATATTTTCAGTTCATTTGGTTTTTTTGAAATTCGAGTTTTTAGCTCTAAATTGCGTAACGTCCAGTGTTCCAATCTGGCCCGGATTTAGGATCAAATCCGGATCGGTTTGGAGTTCAAAAAAACTTACAAGTTCAAAAAACGGCTACTTACTTTTTTGATTCTATTCATTTCGACAAATTTCACAAAAATTTGCGTGAACCAAGCAGATCCGATCTGAATTTGATCAGAAATCCGATCCGGATTGGAACAATGATAACGTGCCCCAATTAAATTGAATTCCAAACCTCTGAGCTTAATATTCCCTCAACTATTCCCATTTCTAATTTCCAGTGTCTACCAGTATACCCAGACGAAGATTGGTGGAAAATCTACAACGTCTACCTAACAATCATCCAATATTTCATTCCAATGCTTATCCTCGATACCGCCTATGTGATGATTGCTGTCAAACTCTGGACAATGAATAAAGAGCACGTGGATGATACAAAATCAAGTAACCAGAAGGTTCGTGTAAGTAACCTTTTTCCCCCGAAACTTCTTCTTCTTCTTGTGTGACATTTTCTGGTGACGTGAGTATTTTTAGTCAATTTTTTTTGAAGTTAATAATTTTGAATCGGGAGCTCCCGAAAAAAACTAATAAATTCTTTGTTTTTGTGCATGTCTTTCTTTTTCCCCAATGTTTTGTTAAAAATCTAAATCTTAAAATTTCCTGACATTATTTTCAGCTCATGAGGGTACTTATAATCGTGGTTGCTTGCTTCTCTTTATGCTGGTTCCCATTGGAAACATATCTACTTCTCAACGAGCTGAAACCTGAAATTAACGGATGGAAATATATCAATCTGTTGTTTTTTGTTTCACATTGGTTGGCGATGAGTAACTCGTGCCTCAATCCGATTATTTATGGACTTTATAATGTGAGTTTTTAAAAATTATTGTTGGGATTGAAACAATGATAAATAAGGGAGTTCAAAAATTTTACTTTTTTTTTTGAAACAGAAAATTTTGTAAAAATAATAATAATTTTTTTCAATTCTTAATTGAACGATAATACTTTCGAGCTTCACGAAGTAAAAGCTTCACGTAGTTTTTTAAATAAAATTCAAAATTTCAAACTTTTTAGTGCTGAAAATTATGTGGCACCATGCCTTTAAGGAAATAGCTCTGTGCCTAACCGAAAAATATCAGTAATTGTGAATATAAATTGATTTAGGTATTTAAAATATCAGAATTTCATATTCTTGTTCATTTCCGAACCAATTTTTAAATAAACAGTCCCTGAAACTTTCGAAAAAGTATATATTCGAAAAAATGTTGGAAATAAGAAACAAATACTAATTTTTCAGTTTTAAAGGCAGCTTGTCAGTTAATGCGATCCAAATTCAAGGCAAAAAATCAAAATCCGAATGGGTGGCCAGGTGGTCCAAACAACAATACCACTATGTAGCTAAATTCAAATAATTGTGTTTCGCGCCAATTCCGACCGCGTTGCACGGACACCGACCGCGTCGCACGGACACGCGCGCATTCAAATTTTGATTTTTTCAACTTTGGACGGCTGCTATGAAGCGTGTATTTATCGGTGTTATTTCGCATAAATAGCATTGTACTAATGAGAGAACGCTCTAATTTTTGAAACTAAGAACAGGTAGGGTCAAATTAACTGAACAGATGTCTTTAAAGACAGCTGTTCAGTTAATTTTACCCCATATGCACGATATACCAAAAATTAGTACTTTCTTTCAGCAATCTGATACGACTATTAAAAAAATTTTTTATCAAAAAGCCGATTTACAGCAGCCGGTCAAAGTCGGAAAAATAAAATTTTGAATTGCCGCGGGTCCGTGCGGCGCGGTCGTGGTCCGTGCAACGCGGTCGACAAATGGCGCGAAGCAAAAAAATTCAAAAAATGATGATTTTTCAGAAATTAATTATTTTTCGATTTTTTTGGTGAAAATTATAATTTTCTGAATGGAAACAGTTTATAATAATCATTTTTTAATTAGGAAACATTTTCAACATGAAATTGACAAAAATAGTTATAAATTAAAAACATTTTTTAATCAGATTAACAATTTCGTGAGAAAACGCACCGATTCAGCAAGATCTTGTGAAATGGATATAGCTCTGGCATTATTAAGTAGTATATTTTATTCAAATTATAAAAAATCACAAATAAAACACATTTCACACACATTATTTATCATCGAGGCCATTTTATTAGGTAAATAATAATTTTCTTTTAATTATCATCGAAGAAAGTTAATTTATTTGCCTAATTTATTGAAATTTATCATTTGAACGGCATCTAGCAGACGATTTGGTGAAGTTGATGTCGGTGGCGTGTTAGATTTGATCATTTGAAACGGGACCGAAATCGACTAACTGAAAACGATAAATTAGATATTTTTCATAAAATCCCAACTAACCAAAATCTCTAACATTCATAGCCTCCATTTTTAGGCATCATTTTCGAAATTGAAGTAAAGGCGATGCGAAATTCGAACAATATTGAATTTCCTATTTTTCGATGATCTTCCAGATTCTTAAAACATTTTATTTCGATAAATAAAACTTAAAATAATTTCTTACCACTTGAAGTCGTTAAAATTGTCATCGACGTAGTCTTAACGCATTGATTGAAGAAGTTTTTCATTTTTGCACGGAACTCGTGTTTTACCTAATTTTTCCTGCCATTTTTGTTTGTTTTCTGAAACTTAAAAAAATTAAAAAACGAATATTCACCATAAATAACCAAAAAAATCAAGTAAAACAATCGAAAATTCAAGGAAATCGGAAAAAAATTATTAAAAATAGTGAAAAATTCAAAAATAGTTATTTCCCGCGCACACCCACATGACTGATTGTCCGTGGAGCGCAGATGTTTACTGAAAAGCGCGCAAGTTCAAATTTGTACCCCTGCATATCGGATTTTTTTATCTGAACAGCTGTCTTTAACTACAAATTTCCTTTTTTTTCCATAAAACCTAATAAAAAGAGCACAGTAAATAAAAGGCAGTGTGCCAGGATATATGTTCTCAAATTTTATTTTATTTTTTCATCACTTTATGTTTAAAAGTTTTGAAAAACCAAATAATCGTTTGTAAACAAAAAATCCTGAACACGAATATTTTAAGTCAACTACATAGACCATATTTTCAATTCTTCGGTTTTTCTCCAGTTATTTAAGTGGGGTCATTTTCAAAATAGTTAATCTTTTGAAGTTTTTCTGATATAATGAAAATTCGAGTTTTAAATTTTTTTTTGACATCTACTTGCGATTTCCTATCCAATGGTATAAAAATTTTCGCGATGGGATCAAAATCCAGTATTTTTGGCTGTTTTTCAGATAATTGCACTTCTCAAATTTTAAATTGAGCATAACTACACCAAAAATTAATTAAAATTCAAATTGCACCATAACGTCAAACTGGGTATTTTAATTTAATTTAATTTAATTTATTTACGACGCGTTATTTTACTAAAAATACCTCCAATGTAACTTTTGCTGGAATTTACAGGAGGATGATACGCAGGTTATAAATTTTTCAAAAACGATCTGAAATTCAATTTTAAATACCTAGTGAAATAATTTGCAAAAAAGTTAAAAAGGGCACCCGGAATCGAACTTTGGTCTCAAAAACGTAAAAGTTTCCACAAAAGTGGCTGAGAAGTTCGATTCCGGGTGCCGTTTTCTATTTTTTTGCAAATTATTTCACTAGGTATTTAAAGTTGAATTTCTGATCGATTTTGCAACATTTACAACATGCCTATAGTCCTTCTTTAATACATAAAATATAAAATATTTTTCTTGTTAGGGTAACTTTAGAAAATGATTTTAAAAAAAAGAATTTCCAGACAAAATACAACGAAGAATACTGTCGAATATTCCACAAATGGAAAACGTTCCTACAATTCAATAGCAATCGGAAACATTCAACAGACACTGTAAGTTCCTCTCCCAATTGTTCCCTCTTCCAAATCTTTTACTTTATTTTTGAAAAAAGCCGCACAAAAAATACATTTTCGTAGCATTTTTATGACTTTGGACACAATGTTCTTTGTCTAATTAGAGTTCCCCCCTCTCTCTCTCTCTCTTCGTTCCTTTTTTTGGCGGTTTTTTGCGAATGGCAACTTTTTTGAAAACGACCTCGAATTCTCTCTCTCTGTTTTTCAATCGGACTCTTGGGAATATTCGTTGACAAATAGAGAAAAAAAAGAGAAACGGAAAAAGTTTGGAGAAAAAAAATAAGAAAACAAAAAACAAAAACAAATTCTTAGTTTTAAGATTTGAAAAATATACTGTATTTCTCACGACATGTAAGAAAAAAAGAGATTTTCACAAAAACTGGTTTTTTTCCTATTCTAAGAATATTTTTTCATTAACTTTTTTTTAGTAGAAGTGATTCGTAATCTTAATTGAAGAATTTAATTTAATTTTTTTTAAATTGTTTAAATTTCTCTGAGTGCCTGTTTAAAGGGAGGTGTGTGCCAAATATCTCGATGGTCTCGTGTGGAACACCGTAAGAAAGAGTGCTTGTGGCGGTTTGTCAGAAATAATTATTTTTGAAAGAAATAACGTATTAAAGCCAAATTTTCTTCTCCTCTTCGAATTTGTCGTTTTAATCATGAAGAAGGAAAAGATAATGTAATTCATTTTGACGCAAAAATGCACAGATATTGAAATTTTCGCATTTCCGGCACCAATCTCAAAATTTTAAATTTTTGCAATTTTTTTTCACGAACTTTCACAGTTAATATTTTTTATGAATTCTTGCAAATGTTTCATGACTACATTAAATCAAAAATATATAGGTTTTTGAATTTTATAGACTAGTTTCAATACTCCCAGAGGAATCCATAAAATATATGGTTTAAGTAAGAATTTTGATTTTTTCGAACGCTACTCAGAATTATAGAGACACAAAAAAACAGAAATTGAAGACTTCAGGAACAAATAAATTGACTTCCCCCTTTTTTTGTACTTCCTTTGATGTCTAGCGACTCAGATTTATGTCTAGTACATCAATTCTTCTGAATTTTTCCGAACAGAGAGTTTCAGAATGAAATTTATTGCCGAAATTCTGGAAAACCTTCAAAACTGCCACTTTTCCCCAATTAACATATTGTTCACCCCTCTCCTTTAATTTAAAATTCCATTATTTCACCCCCCTTTTTCATAAATTGGGTGTTCGAATTTCGGATTAGTTGTCAGTTTCCGCATGGATGTGTATGTGTATGCTCTTAAATTGAATAACTTATCTATCTCTCTCTCTCTTGCTCCCCATCCTGACACTTTTCTTTAACTCAATTTATAGTCGAACGTCCCGCTCTAAAATTAGTCAAATAACATAGTTTTTTCATTTATTTCGTTCTTGTTGACAAAATAAAGGATCGTTATCCTTTGAAGAAGACAATGAGCACAATTTTTTAGAGAAAGATGTTTTTTGGTTCCTTCTGAATTTAGAATAAATCATTGTCGAATTTGAAATAGGGAGGACAGATGAAGGCGTTCTTTTCCGAAATTACTATAGATTCGGCATTATTGCTGATTGAATTAGAGGGGAATTTTTCAAAAATGTGGTTTAAAAAGTGCAGAAGATTGATGACACCTTCAGATTTCTCTAAAACTCGATTTTATTGCAAAAAAAGAAAAATTCCAAAAAATTCCAAACGAACTACAATTTGATGGCCTAGGTTTTGCACCAATTGGAAAGTTAGTCCCCGTAAGAATATTTTCGGGGGAATAAGGGTTTTATTGATTTTAAAAGGTAAATTAAAAAATTAAAAACGTCTCGATTATATCATTTATGGCAAAAAAATTTTTTTATAAAAAATTAAGCCATCTTCGGCATCGAGGCCACCTGTTTCGATTCCTCGGTCATTGATTTGAACTTCTGTACTTGTTTCTTCCTTGGATTTCTCTTCCTAATCCTCTTTTCCACAATTTTCCGATAAATTTTACTATTCCCATTCGTAACAATTGGTTCCGGTTCGCTCACGAAATAACTTCCAAAATCGTGGTCCAAAAAAACCTGCTTATTATTTTCATCCAAATTTATTTCAGCACATCGCTCGATTAATGTTATATTATCGAAAACCTGTAAAAGAAAATATTTAAAATAAACAAATTAAGAAAAAAATAAACACCTGGGTTCGAAGTCCGATAATTCTCCTCTTTTCCGTCCTCATCAAATGCTCTTTGCATACAAAAGGAAATTTGAATTTTTCGATAACTTCCTCGAAATGCTGCCCAAAAATAACCGCCCATTTTTTCCGTATTTCTTCATTTTTTGGCAATTTGCTCATATTTTGCCGGTGTCGCGATTTGAAACAAATGCAGCATCTTCGATTGAACATTTTCCATTTGGACCCATCCGGGCAAATATACTCATCTTCTGACATATATTAATTATAATTTATTCACTCCTCAAGGAAAATCTGTAAAAATTAGTAATTTTAAAAAATTTTAAATGCAAAGATGAAAAATGAAAAGAAGAAAAACAACTCCTCCTGCAGAAATATAAATCGATGACCGAAGTTTGCAAACAAATGGCCTAGGAAACCAAAAACTCAGATGGTCTAGAGAGCGCTTCCCCCATGGGGTACATATTCCTTTTTTTAGAGTTTTTCAAAACGTTTAACTATTTTTTCGTGGAAATCAAGATTTTATTCATAAAATACAATAAAATTGAATTTTTTAAATAATTAAGTATAAATACACATGTTTTCCTGGGCTGCCAGATCTTCTTTTGTGCTGATTTCTACATAGTTTTACTATCAAACGAAAGCTCATGTCTTGCTCTATCGAATGAGATATGTTTCATTGAAATTGGAGAGAAATTGAGAAAATTAGAGCTCAAAATAAAAAATTTTCAGATTTTCTATTTTTTCCAGATTTCTGCGATTTTTTCTTACTGTTTTGTATATGTTAATAGTATAAAACGAGAAATAGTGATCTTCGATATCAAATGAGATTTATATTGTTAAAATTTTCGAAATATTCGCAAATTTTTAAAAATTTATATTGAATACACCCTAAATTGGTCCGTGTGCTTGAAAAGTTACATTCCGACACAAAATTGATATTTTTCATAACATTATGAGCCGCGGTGGGCTAAAATGAACCGACTATAACTAAGAAAATTCAGTATGACAATTAAAAATTGAATGCAGAAAAGCGGGCGTGGCATTTTTGCAATCGTGCGGCACGGTTTCACAAAACGCGATATATTCAGCTATTCAGGGACGTAATTTTGTAATTAGGATTTTTTAAAATTAGATTAATCCATACTTTATGTATTTAACGCAAAAACTTCATTTTTTCATGCATTGTACGAAATGCCGTATTTAAAAAAATGCCGTATTAAAATGCCGTATTTAAAAAATTCGAATTTTTTCGTGTGTGCAATTTGTCGTAACGGTGTACACACACATCGGTTCACTTTATCCCACCGTGCGAGCAGAATAATCTAATTTTTGTTCCCTTCTGAAATCCTTCTTCGATGGCTCTGTTATTTCAACTTCTTCTCCTAGAACAGCGGGAGCTCCCCCCGACACCTTTCATCTAAAAACCGGATCCCTCTTTCCTCCCTAATGTTTCAAAACATCCGCTCATTTTCAGTTGAATACATGTATTAAACATAATAAGCCATCTACATATCCTTTCTTTTGCTTGGTTACTATGGCATCCGCTTTACTAATACAAATAATAATAATGTGCATGTATTCAAATGTACCCCTGGTGTTCGAAAATCCCTTTTTCTAACAACTTCCTCCGGCTCAAAGAGCTCAGAGCTCGAAGGATAAAATGTGCAATTTGAGAAAAAAAAAAGAAAATCACATTCCAAAGAGTGTAAAGTTATTGTCTTAATGTTTTGAGAGACATGAAATAAAATTTCATGACAACAAAATATTCAAATAAATTCATTTCGCAATAATCTTCTGATTTTTTTTGCAGAAAAAGCCTGAACGACGCTGGAACAGCACAAACGACTGCCAGGATCATCATGAGATTGACTCGATTTATGAGAGATCGTCAACTTCGATGAATGCTTTATCACTACCTCCAACAAGTCTGAAACATGCTGAAATTGCTCAACATGCATCGATTATTTGAAAAAAAAAACTCAGTTTTAATTATTAACGTGTATTTTTGGATTTATGATAATTGGTGAAAGAATATATAAATATGTGTTTTATGGGATGGGAAAAAATTTTTAAATTAAAAAAAAATTCTTTAAAAATTTGGTCTGCAGAATCTGAAAATTAGTATCAATTCAGTGTAATTTTAGAAAAATTGAGGTGCTTCAAGCTAAGTAATAAGCTAGCTTAAAGGAGGGCTTTACGGAGATAACAAATGTATCTTAGATGAAAATAGACTTCATGCTCATTCCAAATCTATTTTAAAAATTTTCTAAAACCACCTAGAAGCTGAGAAAAAGGGCTTCACAACAATGGCCTAGAAAAATGGGCTATCGGCGAAAACTAGTCCGCTTGCATAAAAAGTCCAAAAAATTGAAAAAAAAACATAAGAAAGGACTAATATAAGCATTCTGCATAACTATTTATTAACGAAACACGAAAAATAGAAAAAGTTAGGCCAACTTTTTCTTTTCTAGGCCATTATTTTTTTCTTTTCTAGGTCATTATTTTGAAGCTCATTTTCTCGGCTTCTAGGTGGTTTTGGAACATTTTAAAAACAAGTTTGGCATGAGAATGAAGTCTATTTTTATTTAAGGTACATTTATCATCTCCGTAAAGCCCTCCTTAAAAAGCTGAATAGAGTCCTTAGGAAAAGATATGTGGTGAGCTTCGAGAATACTGTATATCGAAAGCTTTTCTCAAGCAATCGGCTCCGGTTATATATTATTTTTTTAGATCCCCATTTCTATACTTATCAAACCAAAAATAGTGTTCCGTTCACAAAAACCAAAAAAAAATTTTCATTAAAAAAGATGAACAGTATTTTCACACGGTTTATTGGGTTTGCCGTATTGTATATTTTTATGTATACCCATGACGTTCTTTGTTGCGTTCCGTTTTTTTTCTCAAATACATATGCAGGTGAATTGTATATTTTATGTCAACCGAAAGTTCTGTGCCCAAAAAAAACTCTCTCAAGTCACAAAATCGTGTCCGTAGAGTAAAAAAAAGAAATTGAAAACTCTAAAGCTTGAATTTTTCTGAGAAAAATGAAAATTTTGAGGGTTTATGACTTGTACGAAGGAAATGTAGAGATTCACCTTACCTTTAAGCATCCCAAAAAAATTAGGGTTTCAATATTGAGACTATGTTCAGTGTATCGACGTTTAAAGGAGGGCTTTACGGAGATAATCTTAGATGAAAGTAGTCTTCATTCTCATTCCAAATCAGTTTTTAAAATTTTCTAAAACCACCTAGAAGCCGAGAAAATGAACTTCAAAACAATGGCCTCGAAAAAGTGTCCACCTGGCCGAACTTTTTCTAATGAGGTTTTTTCGTGTTTCGTTGATAAATACTTATGCAGAATACTTAAATCAGGCATTTTTATGTTTTTTTTCATCTTTATTAAAAGATTTTTCATGTAATAATGCGTGTGGACTAGTTTTCGTCGGTGGACACTTTTTCTAGGCCATTGTTTTAAGACGCGTTTTCTCGGCTTCAAGGAGGTTTTAGAAAATGTTAAAAACAGATTTGGAATGCGAATGAAGTCTATTTTCATCCCAGATGCATTAATTAACTCCGTAAAGTCCTCCTTGAAACGCTTTTAAGCATCTATATTTAAACTTTGATACACTGAAAATTGCCTAAATATGCAAACCTTAATGCTTAAAGGCAAGGTGACACCTAACCGTCGATATTTTCACATATACCTCTAATTTTAAACCTGCTTTTTTTCAATTTTCGATAAATCATTTCATTGTTCAGAAGTCCTTTAATTTCGACTTCCGAAAAGTCCAACTAATTGCCTGGGAACGCAGAATTTCTGTATCCTCCTTTTTTTCAATTCTCAGAATCGTTATAAACCGAATCTCATGATGTGTGTTTATGAAATTTGAGACAATTTCATGTTTTTGTCAGTTTTGTTGTAGATGTTTAATTGATTTCTGAACGCTTTACGATGAGCCAATTTCTGTAAAGAATAAAACCGACAACTGTCCCCTGAGAAAATGCTTTTTTGATTTCAATTAATTTTTTCCTTGAGGGTTGCTTAAGTGCTAATTTTCAATAATAAAGTCTTTAAAAGGGCTCCCTGGATTTTTCTCTGCACCCAAGCTGGAACTCTGTCTTTAAGATGAAAAAATGCTTTTATCTCTTCAACACCAACCTATAAACATCCCATTTTCCCCCGCCTCAACTCCTAAAAAGTTCTCTCCAATCTCACCATTCAATCTACTCATCAAACATCCATCATCATATCCGCCACTTCTCGAACACTCCGACACTCTTCTTCGTTCATCTAACAAATGAATACATAATTCCTCGAACATGCTCATTATACCCGGCTCACCGCATCCAACTGAACTCCGCGCACCTGTCCCCCCAGACTGAAGGTAATTAGGTCGAGACTTCCCCCATATTCAACGATAAACAACAACAATATGTGTTTACATTCTTTCATTTTCCCTCTGAAAATCGATTCTTTCGAGCAAAAAAAAATAGATGTATTGAAGAAAGTCCCCCCTAGCTCTCTCTCTCTTCTCGGTTCCTTGTCCTGCGCGATAGATGCAATGTTGCGACACACCACGCCTCATTTTGCCTCACAAAATACATACACAACACAGATAAGCGCCGCCCATTTTTTTTCCTCCCTTTTTATTTTTGTTTTTGAGACCCTAAACCGATGGCTGGGGCGAGAGAAGAAGGCTGACGAATGCCACTTCTGGTTGTCTGCCTATTTATTTTCTAATACCCGCCAATTTCTGTTTTTTTTTCGTTTTTTGATTTCTTTCAATAATTGTATTAATAAATTTGTGAATTAGAATTTGTTTTTGGTTCTTCTGAAAAACATCAAAAACGAATCCTATCGCATTAGTAATCTTGGCTTCGATAATCAACTGGAATTTTGAACGTCGCGCTAAATCCACGCCCTTTTTTCGACCTTTTGAAGCGTTAACGCCTAATTTACGCTAAATTTTTGGATATTTTTCACTCTTGAACCAGACTAATTTAATTTTTATCCTCAAGCTTATTTTGAGCAAGTGTTCCCAATTTTTTTTTGAATTTTAAGAACTCGCGCTTAATTCGTGCTTAATTTTCAACTTTTTATTGTATTTTTCATCAACTTCCAGCGAAAAAACAACAAACGAAACTAGACGAAAATTCAAATCGAAAAATAATTTTTTAAAAAGCACATTTCAATATGTACTGGTGTTCGGTGGTCACATTGCTATTGCTCATTTTTGGGTTTGTGCAGGTGCAGGCGGAGAGGCCAAAAATCAAGGATACACATGGAAATTTGTTGGTCAAGATTAGGTGGGTATTTTTGATGAGAATTTTTATTTGCTCGGGAGGTACCAAATTTATATTGATTTTTCGAATTTTTAAATACTTTAAGTATGATTGATTTTTCTGATAAATTTAAATTTACTACCATTATTCACTTTTAAATTAGTCATGGTTTATCAAAAGATTTTAAAAACTGAGAACCTTAAGAAAAGAAGCTTTAAAATTTTTGTAATCCTGAAAATTTTTCGTTTTTTAAACGAGTTTTCAAAATTTTCTATATTTAAAATTTCAAAGCTTATGATTTTTTATAACTTTTAAATAAAGTAGGGCTTTACGGAGCTAAAGAATGCGTCTGGGATGAAAATAGACTTCATTCTCATTCCAAAACTGTTTTTAAAATTTTCTAAAACCACCTAGAAGCCGAGAAAATGAGCTTCAAAACAATGGCCTAGAAAAAGTGGCCACATGCGAAAACTAGTCCGCAGGCATCAAAAATCCAAAAAAGCATTAATTTAAACAAAAAAACATTAAAAAAGGACTAATATAAGTATTCTGCATAAGTATTTATCAACGAAACACAAAAAAAAGCTCATAGGAAAAAGTTCGGCCAACTTTTTCTAGGTCATTGTTTTGAAGCTCATTTTCTCGGCTTCTAGGTGGTTTTAGAAAATTTTAAAAACAGATTTGGAATGAGAATGAAGTCTATTTTCATTTAAGCTACATATTATCTCCGTAATGCCCTCCTTTAAATTAGTCATGTTTTATCAAAGACTTTAAAAAGTGGCAACCTTAAGAAAATCAGTTTTTAAATTTTTATAATTAATCCTGACATTTTTTCGTTTTTTAAACCAGTTTTCAAATTGTTCTATATTTTTAAATTTGAAAGCTTATAATTTTTATTAATTTAAATTAATTTATCAAAAAATTAGAGCCGCTCGCAATTCCAGACTTCTAAATTTTTGTAAAACTCCATCCGGATTGCGGATTCATTAATTTTTAAGGAAAAAAATTACCAGATACGTATCGATACCAGAAAATAGACCAAATAAAACATATAAAGACTTCTTGCCAAGCTTTAAAAATTTTTTTTTAAATATTCTTTCCTAATATGCCAGTATCCCCCACCAAGCCTACATCCCAAAAAAAAAGTTTCCCTCCCTCCCAAACATCAAAAAGTAGCATTTTTCCAATTCTTTTTCGTTTTATGCCGCCCTTCCAACGTCTCCTAATTCAATTCCCCCCACAATTTTTTGTCGTGGTCACTATTTTTTTTTGATGTTGCCAATGCCACCCTCCAAAGAAGAGAAATTTCATTTTTCGTTTTTCGACCTTCGAAAATCGGTGAATAAAATCCAGCCAAAGGTTTTCAAGTATCATATTTGATGAGTAAATATTATAAAGAAGTTATAATAATAAAATAAACATGTCTTTAAATATGTATACAAAATTTTGTGCCTTTGCCGCATCCCCATCCCCCCTTTACTTGTTTATTTACTACATAGTACGTTTGTATGTATGTATAAATATTCTTAACGTCCAGTCAAGCTACCTCAATGACCCTTCTTTGGCTTTTACTACTACTGCTGCTGGTTTATCATCAAATTTCCATCTGGGGGGGGGGGGAGATGGAGAAGCAAGCTTCTGCCTTTTTTAATTTGACGCAAATTTCCGCCGGAAATTAATTGGAAGGATCAGAAGGGGAGGAGATGTAAAAGTCGGGTGTTAGACTATAGTATTCGAAAATTGGAGAAAAGAAAAAATCTGAAATTTTTTGTCATAAAATTCAGTTTTCCCTATAGGAAAAGCAGATTTAAATTTTGATTTTTGAAATTTTAAAAATCCGTTTTAATGAGTTTTGCAAAATACCCCCTCCCAACTTTTTTCAATGAGAAATAGCTCGTTTGAAAGAGAATTTTATGCTGATAAAGAATCAGTTTTCAAAAAATGGTAAGGACATGTTTTTTGGAGCTCAATTTCTGAAATTTTGCAAAAACTCGAATTTTCAAGAGCTGTAACTTGGCTCAAATAATTCTGGATACAATTTTGAGGATATCATATTGAGAGTAGTTCTAGTGGATTCACTAGTGGATTTTTATCCGAATTTGAACAAAATCGATCAATATTTTCAGAAATTCTCGTTTTTCAACCTTTGGGCTGTTTCACAAGATTTTTTAGATATTGCTCATAATCAAAACTTCAAATTTTTATCCTGAAAAATTGAATTTTGGTTAATTTACAGCTTTTTAAAGACAGCTGGTCAGTTCACACGATCCAAATTCAAGGCAAAAAATCAAAATTCGAATGGGAGCCCAGGTGGTCCAAAGAACAATACCAATATGTGGTCACTTTCAAATAATTGTGTTTCGCGCCAATTCTCACCGCGTCGCACAATCCCGCGCATTCAAATTTTGATTTTTTCAGGTTTGGACCGCTGCTGTGAAGCGTGTATTTATCTATATGATTTCGCATAAATTGCATTGTACTAATGAAAGAACGCTCTAATATTTGAAAGTGAAATCTGATAGGGTAAAATTAACTGATCCACTGTCTTTAAAGTTCGATTTTTTCGGAAATTTTCAGATCTTGAAAAAAATTAATTGAAACCATCCTTTAGTAGTTTTTGAGAGTGGTTCTAGTATCAGCGTAAAATTCTCTTTCAAATGAGCTAGGTCTCGTTGAAAAAATAAAATTTTGAACACCCAAAAAAGCATCATAGGCACCGCGTCTTTAAATCCTGTGTTTTTTCAACCCTCATGTTTTTTATCCTCTTTTTTCCTTAGTCTGTAACTTGATCAAAAACGAACGAAGAGCAATCAAGGACCCACGAAGGATGTTTTGTGCCCCCTCTAAAAGTGGTCAGCAGTGGGAAAAACCACGAGTGAAACGATGAAAACTTGTTTGTTCAACTCAACTCTTTTTACTGGCCACGCGCGCACTCCCAATATTGCTCTAGAAATGCCATAGGCTCTCCACGCAGAAAAAGTGACAGAAAATGAAAGAAAAAAGATGAATCTGTGGCGGACAGAAAGAAAATAAATGAAAACCAATGGATGAATATTTGTTTGTTTTTGTTAGTAGAAAAATCACTGGTGACAAAAACTAAAGAGGGGTTTTTTGGTTTAAGGGGAAATATTAGGGCAAAAATAAGGCTGCCAGGGTATTTTTTTTTTAAAAACAAGAGATTTAAAAATAGTTCGAAAGTATGTTGGAAGAACTCGATTCTTCTATCGAAAAATGCTTTATTTAATTAAAAATGGCGCCAATTTCGAAAATTGGTCAAAACTTTTCAAGAAGCCTCTCTTTTTTGGCCGTTAAAATGGTTTTTTGAGCTTATTTTTTTGTAAATATAGTATCATTTGGATGCTGAAGAAATTCTCTATTAAATGAGCTATTACTCAAGAGAATTGGTAAAGGTGTTGAAAAGTTATGAGACAAAATAGCCAAAATAAATATAGCGTCCCAAATTTCGAAAAAAGTCGAGTTTTTACTGTAAAATCCACGTAAAAATATCAAAACCTAAAATTTTTCTACAGAAATTATTTCCATTTATTACCAAACCTTTATTCCTCCTTTCCCAACACACTCAATCGTAAAACGATATCCCGAAAAGAAGATTATTTACAAATAACGACCTTTATTCATGGATGACTAGACAATCAAATGATACTATTTTCAGTGATATTCCAATTGGTTCGTGCGGCGATGACTCCTATTTCGGGTTGGGTGTCATGGACGGATATCTCGAGGAATGTGATAGATGGAAAATCGGCAACTCGACTGATTATGAGGAGTATAAATGTAAAGTGTTGAGAGTTCATGCGAAGGTTAATAATGGGAAATGTGAATGCGAGCCAAATTGGAAAGGTTTGTGAGCCAAATCGTTTTTCAATTCGAAAAATCAAGTTTTTAAATTAAAGGAGCATTCCATTTCCTAAATTCAATCACACCGCAAGGCTGTAAGAAATAAATAATTATTTTAAATTACTGAACAAGTGACGCACTGTCTTTAAAGTAGGACTTTACTCCGACTCCGTAAAGTCCTATTTTAAAGACAGTGTGTCACTTGGAATGAAACTGGAATGAAATAGACTTCATACTGATTCCAAATCTGTTTGTAAAAATTTCTAAAACCACCTAGAAGCCGAGAAAACACACTTTAAAATAATGGCCTAGAAAACGTTGCGAAAACTAGGCCGCGGGTCGTTATGACGTGAAGAATCCAAAAAAATACAAAAACATAATTTAAACTGACTAATTAAAGCATACTAATTAAATATTCGTCATCTTAACATACAAAAGGAACCAAGAAAAAAGTTCGGCCAGGTTGAAACATTTCTAGGCCATTGTTTTGAAGCTCATTTTCTCGGCTTCTAGGTGGTTTTAGAAAATTTTAAAAACAGATTTGGAATGAGAATGAAGTCCATTTTCATTTCAGGTACATTTAGTGGCGGTGGAGGCCCTCCTTTAAAACCCACAAATTTCAAAATAAAAATTTATTAGCTTTTGGAAATACCTATTTCGAACTACTGACTTGTGAATAAAACCGTAAGATAACTTTTACAAGAAGCACGTTCTAAATTCCAGAAAAATCCAGAGAATTGATTTTTTTTTATTTTCTAAGAAGCATATTTGAGGCTGGGTCCTTTATCAATGCACCGAAATTTGAAAAAATGGCTTCGAAATCCAAAAAAGGCCGCAGTCTCAATTTCGTTCGAATTTTTTTTGATTTTTGAATAGTTTTAGGGTATTTTAATTCGAGTTGCTCCATTTTTTCAGTCATCCTTTAACCTTGAAATTTAAAATTCCAGGACCAATCTGCAACGAATACAACGGATGTCCCGAAGGACACTCACTTTACGGTTCAGTGTAAGTTCTTTCCCCTATTATTATTTCATCAAAAATTCGCGTGGTGTTAAATGTATTTTCTGCAAACAATTGTTGTTCATAATCCGATAAATGTCTATTAACTACCTCCCCCAGTTCAATTCAATTTTTTTCTTTTTTTTTCACCCGTTTCGCGATAGATTGACACACATTCATTGTGACAACGGCCCCGTGGAAAAAATGAATGTGAACGAGAGGAGGGAAAAAAACATACGAAAATAGTAGTTATAAATTATAGTATTGTCGGGAAAAAAAGTAGTAGGGGTTTTTTCTATTTACAATTTGGGAACATTTCAATAAATATGACACATAAATCAATTCGCTTAAGATTTGAATTGCGTTTTTTTATTGGTTTGACTTTTTGCATAATTGAGTTTTTTGATTTTTAAATGGAAGGGAAAACGGTTGGAAATTTTAAGAATGTAAATGCCGAAAATTGATACAGACTTCAATTTCGGACCTAATTTTGAATATCATCAACTGACACCTTGTCTTTAAAGGAGGGCTATATGCAGGCTATAAATGTTGCTAAATCGATCTGAAATTCAATTTTTTAGACCTAGTGAAAAAAATTTGCAAAAAACTAGAAGCCCGGAATCGAACTTTTACGTTTTTGACACCAAAGTTCGATTCCGGGTGCTCTTCTCTACTTTTTTGCAAAATTGTTCACTAGGTCTAAAAAATTGAATTTCAGATCGATTAAGCAATATTTTCAGGAAATCTTGAATTTGGTTAAATGCTGAAATTATGATTTTTAAGATTATAGCAAAAATTTTGGTGTTAAAATTCAGCTTTGCTTTAATTTTCGAGCTATCGGGCAGTCATTTCACTTATTGCTCATTTTAAACTTCAATTTTCACAAAGTACAGTACGCCTTTTTTGTTTAAAGGAACATTATAGCTTTGCATGAATGGTTTAAAAAAGGGTAGCGCTTAAAAATAGAGGATTCTGAAAATTTAACAAAATATTGATTTTATCGTTTTGTCTCCAGAATTTAAAGTTCTTTTTGAAAACTGAACATCTTAATTCGTGTTTTTTCTAACTTTCGGCTTGAAATTTTACTGTAATTTTTTTTCAGTACTTTTTTCTTATATTAAAATCAACCACTCTGCAAGTGCGCTCCATTGGACAATACTCGTCATTGTTTCAAAACGTCGTTTTTTCCTTGTTATCATTTCATATCCTAGTTCAATTTGGTATCAAATGAAAGGCAATTTTTTTCTCTATCGATTGAGCTATATTTCGTCGAAATATTTTAAAATTTCAAAAAGTTACAGCCTGTCAAAAATTTATGAGCACATCAGGTGTTTGAACACCTTTTTTCGATTAAATTCCGCTTTTTTCCGCCGCTTTTTTCTCCAAAATTCCCAACCAGAAAAAAATGCTCCATTAATTTCTGAACACCCGCAAAAAAAAAGCACATGGGATTCCATTTTTTTCTAGAGACCGAAGAAATTTGGTTGTCGGAAGTGTCGCACTTTGATGAATTATTCACACCCATTTTTTCCGGCGCGCTTTTTTTTCTCATTCGACGTTCATGTTTCTCTCAATTTCGTCACGAAATCCAAAAAGGAAAACATTAAAAAGAACGATAAGAAGTGGAATTGCAACAGAAAAAGGCAAAAAGAAACAAGATTTTTTCGGAATTGTCGGTGGTGGCTTTCCCTTTTGAAGTTTATTGTTAATTGTGGTGAATAAGGAGGAGGAGGAGGAGGAGAAGAGGTGGAGAGGATTATGAATGAAACAAATTTTTGAACAAGACGATTGGCATGGGGGGATTTGTCGATGTTTTTGAAATTATTACAGATTAGTGGATATTAAGCTGAAAATAGAATATTTTAAGCCGAAAGTGTCAAAATAGTAAGACATACAAATTTAGGAATCAAAAATCGAAAAGAATGAAATATTCATGAAGGGATTTTTTTTAAAGTGCAAATTTTGAAAAGCTTCAGGGTTCGGGACCAAACTCTGCTTCTAGAGCATTCTCGTGAAGCTCCGTTCGGGATTCTAAGTTATTTTTCCGAATTTTATGGGTAACTAGGTAATTTTGCTCTGAACGCGGGGGTCCAGAGAGTGGGTTTCACATGAATCTAGCAATTAATAGCAAACAATTTTTAAGTCGAAAAAATAGGATAAACCGATAAAAAAATTTTTTTAAAAATCAAATATGGCCGAAGAAATGCAATTTGGGTTTCTAGGCTATCTTCACGTTTGTCCGAATCAGGATTTTGCTCATAAAATTGTATTATGAAAAATCGAATTTTGACATTCCAAAAGAAATACAATTTTGGTTTCTGGATCATTTTCCAGTAACCAAATGTGTTTCCTTGTGGTCTCGATTTTTCGTTATATTGCCTAGAAACCCAGCTTGCATTTCTTCGACCATATTCGATTTTTTAAATTTTCATAGTTTTTTCTGCTTTTTTCGACTTCAAAACGATTTTTTGTTATCAATTGGTAGATAATCATATTCTTATTCATCTGAAACTCATTTCTGAGCTCTACGGAGCACCGTCCCCCCCCCCTTTAAAAACGACGACATTTAGACTCCACAGATTATTTTGGGTTCCTAATTCTGTACGCCAGGAACGTATTTAATTGGTTCCTAATCTGTGCAATTATCTAAAGGCTCAATTTGCCGAATTTCAAGTAGACAGCCTAGAAAAATAAATTTTTCAGGTTTCAAAAAAAAGTGGCCTAGAAAACGAAATTATGAAAAGTTGAAAGTCCAATTAAAAATGGCATAGAAAACCAAGTATTCCATGATCTAGGCGGATAATTTTCTAATTTTCAGAATCCCGATTTTTTTGCTTTTTAAAAATGGAAGTTAGAATTTTTCCGACAGAAAAACGTTTGAAAAAAAACCAAATGTGACAGCAGAAAAATTAAAGTTTCAATTGATTTTTTGGTACTTTCATTCTTGGCAACTTGCCAATTCATACTTTCTGAATTCTGAAATCTACGTACACATTATGATAGAGTATTGGATTTTTCTAGTTCAAAAAAAACGTCGAGTTTCTCAAATTTCAATAACAAAAAACTACCAGTTCGGATTTCAAAACTACTACATCAGCTCCATTCTTTTAAAACGTAAAACATCAAATTTCAAAACAAAACACATCTTTTCAGCTGCACTGCCAACGTATGTCAACATGCTGGAAGTTTGGCGGTTGGAAAGAAAGAAGTGGAGTGCATTTGTCCACCACCATGGGACGGACGATATTGTGAAAGATTAGCATGTTGGAGAAAGACCATTCCATCACAACAGCATCGTTATCGAAACAATGGCGATCATTGTATATGCGGAAATCATTATACGGGAGACAATTGTGATATTGTCAAGTCGTGTCTCAATAATGGAAACGTTTCGAATGGAAGATGTCAGTGTCCCGATGGATGGCATGGAGAGCTGTGCGAGAAGAGATGTCCGAGAGGACAAGTCACGTTCGTTTCTTTTTTTTTCTCAACAATATTTTTTAAGCAAAGGATGGAGATTGAACAAATAAGGAGTCACCTTGTCTTTAAGCACAAAACTCATAAAAAGTAAAAAAAAAACACCAAACTCATAAAAAGGTCTAAAAATTATTCTTAAAGGAGGAAGTTTATACATCAAATAATGAACTTTAAATTAAAGTAGACCTCATTCTCATTCCAAATCTGTTTTTAAAATTTTCTAAAACCACCTAGAAGCCGAGAAAACACGCCTCAAAACAATGGCCTAGAAAAAGTTGGTCGAACTTTTTTTCAAATCCTCTAGTCGTATTATTTCGATGATTATTCATGCAGAATGCTTCAAATTGTTCATTTTAACATTTCTTTTTCATTTTTCTCATATTTTCCACGTAAAAATGCCCGCGGACTAGTTTTCTCATATTTTTCTAGGCCATTGTTTTGAAGCTCATTTTCTCGGCTTCTAGGTGGTTTTAGAACATTTTAAAAACAGATTTGGAATGAGGAAGAGTTATATTTTCATAACACGTATTATGCCATCCATTCTGTAAAGTAGTCCCCATTCAATAGCACTTTCTAATAAAAGTTTATTTTTCAACGGGGTGTTTCAATTTTTTGACCAATGTTATAATTCAGAATTCTCATTTATATTGGAAGTTTCTAGAAAAATACTGTCAAAATTTAGAAAATAAATTATTTATGCTTTAATTCCGGTTCCGGTACTAAATTTATATGTTTTATATTTAAAATCCAATTTTTTTTAGAAAAAAATAACTGGTTTTTAAAAAATTAAAGTCTTAAAAAAGAAAACGATAAAAAATTATATTTATAGAACTTATAATTAAGAAATTCTGGTCAATTTCGAAAAAAAATTGATTTTAGAGAGTTCTCAAAATTTTATGACCAGGGATCCACATTTCGAATATTTAAAACATCAAATGTGCTCTTTTGAGCTATTACATCTCTTAGAATTTTCCCACGATCCCATTCAATTACTTATATAAATAAATACCCCCAGAAACAATCTCCCCAAGTTAATTGCCAATTCCCCATATTCACACATTCATTATAATTATAATTGTTCCACCTCTCCCTCCTTTTGTTGTTATTATTCGAGCCAAAACCACACCATTCCATTATCTTTCCAAATTTTTCCAGGTGCTCAGCGGCTCAGCAATCCCTATTCGTCTTCATTGCGTTCGCAATTTACACATGCTTCGCTAAATCTCGATGATGAATTTCTACCTGGGGGATGGGATTTTTTTTTCAAAAAACAAAACTTCATATAAAAAACACTGCCTCTAGTCGTGTAATTCTCAAATTTAATTATTAATTATTATGAAACTGTTCTTGTGTGAGAAAACTTCTAAAAATCAAGTTTTCGGATTCCGATGATTTTTGCTACAGTAACTTAAAGGAACATACCGATTTTGAGTTTTGTGAAACCCGACGGTAAACGTTATGTTCCTTTAAAATTACTACTGTATTTTAGAGTCGAAAATTTCGGACTTTTTCGCTTTTTTGAAGAGTTTTACCGTTTCTTTCCGTTGATTCTCGATTGTATTTTTAGTTTTACGCTTTTCTACTCATTGTTATCGTATAACATTTATTATTGATTTAATTAATATGAAAAATAATAAAAGATTTTGTTTGCCCAGCTTTTTTCTCACATTTTCCCCCATCAATCTCATTTTTTTTGTAAAACTACAAAAAATGCTCAATAAAGGACAAAAAGGGAGCAATATTGTGAAGAGGTGCTCTCGTTTCCGCACATCTGACAGATGTTTCACCTTTTCGACTGACAATTATTTATTCATAACACCACCATCAATTATTACAATAAAACGAGAAACAAAAGGAATGAATGAAATGAATTGAACATAAAGACAGGGATTTTGAACAATAAATCGTGTTTTTTAAGAAAATAAAAACAAGAAAATTAAATAGTAATTTGATAATTTGTCGAAATTTCGAATTTTCGAGATCAGAGTTGAAACGGTTGATGGCTTAGAAACGACGTCTTTTGATGAATCGAGTGTTGTTCGGCTTGACGACGACTCGGACACGGGCGGACATTGGCTTGACGGTAGTTGTTCTGACGACAGGACCGACCTGGAAAATTTAAATTGTTTCAAAATTGGAGATATATTTTAAAGTCATGGAGATTAAAAAATTAGAGAAATTCATTACAGAATCTGCTTGTTTTTTAAATTTCTAGCACTTTTCCGATTTGCTCAATCATTATCACAATTTTTGTATATTTCAAATTTTTAAACAGATACGATTTCATTTATTATTACTACGTCATTAAAAATTACCTTCTTGATGCGATCAAAGACCGAAACTTTGCTGGCAACATTCGCTTCCAATACTTCAATTTGTTGACCATCAAGTTGAACACCTTCCAAGAATTTTTGAATGATTGGCACCTGAAATTAAACTTTCTTCAAAATAACGACCTAAAATAACCTACCTTATCCTGTGGAACAACAAGATCAGCAGTACCAAGACTCTGACCGTTCGAATCATAATGAAGGCTGACAACTTCTGGAGAATATTCCTGGAAAAGCTCCTCCAAATCCTCTTGTGAAACAGTTGATGCCAAATTGCTCAAGAAAAGTGTCGATGGTCCTGCTGGTTGAACTGGAGTCGTGACGATGGTTTTACGAATGGTTGGAACGTGGTTTCCACTGGCACGAATCGACGAAACCGAGATGTTTTTGGTAATCACTTTTGGTTTGAATTGTTGTTTGCTTGCCGGGCGTTGACTGGTCTGAAAATTATAAAAAAAATAATAATTTTAATCGATTCTTTCGTTTTTACCGTGTAGCGATCATGTTTCCATTTTCCGTCAATTCCGTTTCCTCGGCCGACTCTTCTCACAAACGTTCTGGTGTTTCTACCTTCTTTTTCGACTTCATCGGCATACATTTTTACTGAAAAATGAATATAGGAAGCATATGAAAAATATGGAAGAAGAATTTTGAAAAATAAGTTAACAACTTAATGGACCTATTCAGTTTGGAAAAAATTCAGTGTAGAAAAACCGAGAAATTGCAATTTCTCGGAATTTCGTTTTTCAAACTGAATAAGTTGATATTCGAGAAAATATTTTTGATAAATCTAGAATTTCCACTTTTTGGACTCATTTTTCAACATAATGGACAATTTTCTTAATTCTTTTAAATATGGGAAATTAATTAAAACTTTGAGAAATCTTAAAACAATACGAAAATTGAAAAAAAGACGCCAAAACAATAAAAAATCTGCGAAAAAAAACTAAAATCTTGGCGTGTGTGCAATAAACCGCCTCGGTGTTTGCGTACCGATTCAAATTCTACAGTACTCCTCACGACAATTAAGAAAAAAATGCGTTTATTAAATATTAAATCGTGGGTTTTCATAATATTTGGCCCCAATTTCAAAAAAAAAATCATCATGTCACATGGAACCCCTAACAGGCAATAAAAAAACCAAAAGAAAAACATTGAAACTAAAAAACCGGTATTCGAACAATTCAAAATTTGTGGGGGTCAACAAGTTTGAGTGTTTGAAAGCTCAATACGATATTGCTGAGATTTAGGATGAATATTCCTTGTTTAATGCACGTCCAATAATCAATCTTCGTACTTCACTGGTTCCAGCGCCAATTTCATAAAGTTTAGCGTCACGGAGAAGTCTTCCAGCCGGATAGTCGTTGATGTAACCATTTCCTCCTAATATTTGGATAGCGTCCAAGCAAACTTGAGTACACTTTTCAGCAACGTAGAGGATAACACCGGCACAATCCTAGAAATTGATTTTTCAGAGAAAAAATACTAAAAATCTGAATTCAGTACCTTGTTTGAAACATTTCCCTTGTCTGCTGCTTTAGCAACCATGTACAAATACGACCGACTTGCGTTCAAGGTTGTGTACATATCAGCCAATTTTCCTTGAAGAAGCTGAAAACGGGAAGATTTTGAAGTTTAGAGAACTAAGTTCTTAGAAAATGTTTTTCTTTAAATCCGCTGTGCATGCAATTTTTCGAAAGTACAACTATTCACCTGGAACGTTCCAATTTTCTGTCCAAACGCAGTTCTCTGGTGAGCATAATCAAAAGCGACGTCACAAGCGGCTTGCATCAATCCTAGTGGTCCACCGGACAGAACAAGTCTTTCGTAGTCCAATCCAGTCATCAGAACGTAGACTCCCTTGCCAACACCTCCCATAACTTGGCTTTCTGCAAAAGAGTAACTATTGACAATTTCTTTACCTTTTATTTTGTTTTACCTGGAATTTCACAGTTTTCAAACACCAATTCACAGGTATTCGATCCTCTCATTCCAAGCTTATCAAGTTTTGGTGATTGTGTGAATCCTGGGGTATTCTGTAAATAATTTATTTTTATTTTAAAAAATTATTAAAAACCTGTTACCTTCTCAAGTAAGAAGCAAGTGATACCATGTTGATGTTTCGCTGGATCGGTCTTCGCATAAACCACAAGAACATCAGCATCAGGTCCATTCGTAATCCAGAACTTTGTTCCATTCAAAATATACTTATCTCCTTGTTTCTCAGCTCTCAATTTCATGCTAACCACGTCAGATCCGGCACTTGCTTCAGACATCGCCAATGCGCCAATATGTTCTCCAGAAATCAGCTAAACTTTGATTATTAAATAAAAATTGAGGAAAGTTTTTAAGAAACAAACCTTTGGCAAATATTTCTTCTTCTGCTCCTCGCTTCCATTTCTACAAATTTGATTGATACAAAGATTTGAATGAGCTCCATAAGATAATGCAATTCCACCAGCGGCTCTTGAAAGCTCTTCCATTGCGATGACATGTGAGAAATAGTTCATAGCTGAACCACCGTACTCTTCTGAAAATTTAAAACGAATATTTGGGCTTGATTCAATTTGCTACTGTCTTTATCTTTCTACCGCCGCCTTTAGAAAATGAAAGTGGGTTTCAATTAAACTTAAAGCCAATTTTTACGTTTTTATATTCAAAATTTCACCTGGAGCAGTGATTCCCAACAAGCCTTGATCTCCAAGCTTCTTCCAAAACGGTCTAAGCTGATCCCATCCATTATCTTTATCAATTTTATCGGCGAACGGTGCCAATTCTTTGTCAGCAAACTGACGAATCGACTGTCGGAGCTGAAAATGTTTGTTTTTAATTGAAATTTCTGAAATTCGAATAATTTCAACTTACTGCAATCTCTTCTTCATTCAACCCAAACATCACATCATCAATCGGATAGGCTGAAAACTGCCGAGCTTGACTTGTGCTAGCGATCGCTCTTCCAAGTGCATTTTTCGATGAACTCAACAATTTCCTAGCAAGTGACATATTTGGAAAAACCCTGAAAAAGTCTAATTTTGCGAAAAAAAAAAAGAGAACAATCTAATTATAAGTATTTTATCTACGAGTAGCGAAAAATTTAGTTCCTAATTATTTTTTCTATGAAATGAAAGTTTGTAGAGAGAAAAAGATAGAAATAATAGAAAAGACACGCTTCTCCTCTTTTTTTCTCGCTTTTTGATCCTCTCCAAACACGTGGAGTCAAAACTTTCAATATTTGCGTCACAACGGAGAGCACAGGTAGAAAGAGGAAAAACACAAAAATTGTTTCTCGTGTGGTTTTTCAAATATTGTATTGCAACCAAAGGAAAAAATGGCCGCAATGTCAAACAAACGAAATGATTTAGCAGATCGTCTTTTTTTATTACACCCCTCCGAAAAACTGTTATCAAAAGTGCACCTAGAAAAAAATGGCAAGTTTTTGCACTTTTGATTGATAGTAAATATAACCTATAGTGGTTTCAGACGTTGTTTTATATTGTCTATTACAAGAAAGAATTTCAATAACGAAAATGTCAAAATCCTCGTTTTTTTTCGTGGTTTACACCGTTCTCTTATCTTTGCACTAAAAATGAAATTGCAGAATTATCGGACATCGAACAAAATTTGATAAAAAAGTTTCAGGAATCAGGAAATTTTTTTAAAAGAGGACCTTTAGAGCTAATAAAGAGCTAAATTTAACTGAAATTAAAATGGAATGCTTAGTCCAACGCCGTTTTTGAAATTTTCTAAAGAATCGGAGCAGAAGCACTTTTTAAAAAAATGTCCGATTGATTTAAAAGGGTTTTAATGTAAAGAATCGTCCAAAAACGAAATCCACGTTGTGGATCTAATCAATTTTTTTGTTGTTTTCACGTTTTTGCTTGTTTTTAGTTTCTGGCAAGGTTCATTATAAATTTTCATCAAAATTGCTTCATCTTATTCTATTCCTGTTTTTTGAATATTCACAGAATTCGAAACAACAGGGAAAAACTATATTTATGCAATTCAAGAACACGCGAGCTATACTTTGAACCAAAAGGTACAAATTCTATTGAAACAAATACTAAAAACCGTATGTCAAAAATTGAAAAAACAAAATTTAGAGATAGTCTTCGATTCATAATCAATGACAAGAACTAAATTCAGTTGTTTAATATATGAACAGGTCTTAAATTTGATAAATAGAAGGAAGCACGTGTTTTGAACATTCAAACATCGTATTTACAGTGACGTGATCTATGAAGTGTGATCAATAGTTTATTCTTAAATGTGGTGCTTGATAAGATAAATAAATATGTAAATTTTATAACAATGCTTGTGAACTTGGGCTTCTTTTAACACTTAATACAAAAAAATAAATTATTTATCGGAAAAGAATTGGCACAAAATTACATTATGACTAGAAATCAAGTTTTAAGTATTCACAAAATATATCATAAAGAACTGAAGTGAATGGATTCAATCACAATGCTGTATTGCAGATTACATCCCACAAATGAGCTTATTGTTCCGGTTGAAGTGGTGGTTCCTGCTCTTTTATCGAATTTTTCTTTTTGTATGTCTCACGTGCTATTTGTCGTTGAAGTTTCGTTAATCGATCCAGAAGCTCTTCCAATTTCTAGAATTATTATAACAATTTTAGGAGAAAAATCATAATATATATTTTCATACCTTATGAGTATTATTGACCCGAATTTTAGAATCATTCAATTTCCCAACATATGGAAGCAGATCCACCGGTTGTTTATACTCTGTCAAATCTCGAAGATACTGAAACAAGATATTTCATAATACCAACAACAACAAAAAATCAATAACTAACCTCTGCCATATTTTCACAATCAGCATTCAAACGTTTTTGAGAACTTTGAGTGGCTCTAATTTGTTGTTCCAGTTTTGAAATTGACGTGGTTAATGTTCCAAGCAGCAAATCGCCAGAATTAATCGAAATTTCGCCAGAATTGTTAGGAGGGAATGACGACATCATTTCTAAAACGTTTAAAAATGGAATAAAATGAAACAACTTCCGAAAAACGAATTGAGTGGAATAAAATCGACAAACACCCTTTCACCGCTGCTAGGCAAGCCGATTTGGGTTGTTCGTCCATGAAAACTCGGCCACTAGGCCATTGGTTTAGTGTGAGCGAAAACAAGTAAAAAAGATTACGTTTTAAAAGTAAAAATAGAATTTAACAATAAAAAATGGAACAAAAAATTAATAAAAAAAATTATGGTCTTCTTCATGACGCAAAAAATATAAGAAAACACCTTTCAAATTCAATGTACAGGTTTTCTTTTTTCAACTAACTGCAACATCTATATATATTGAGCAGCTAGGAAAAACAAGCCAATGCGAAAGGTTAAAAAGTACTATGACGAAAAATTAAAAGAAAATTAAATTCCAGAAAATTAAATTTTTACGTCGGAATTTTAAAATATTTTCATTTTAGTTTTATTTGTTGTATCTTTTAAAAGCCGAATATTTTTTATCAAAAATGGGAGAAAACGAAAAGAAGCTACTAGTACAAATCTCAAGGCAAAAACTGGAAATTGTGGGGAGTCCATTTCTTACGGTAAGTAATAAATTCCGCATTTTTGTGCAATGCACCTCAGTATACCGTATTCGAATTTAAAGGTACATAACTAAATAGCTCAGTCATTTTTCAAAAATATTTCGAAAAAAATTGCATCAAAAGTGGGAGAAAACGAAAAGGAAAGCTATAAGCCTCAAGGCAAAATCTGAAATTGTGGGGAGTCCATTTCTTACGGTAAGTAATAAATTCTGCATTTATGTGCATTGCGCCGCAGCATACCGTATTCAAATCTAAAGGTACATCACTAAATATCTCAGTTGTTTTTTAAAAAAGTTTCGAAAAAAAATTACACAATTAATTGACATCGAAAAGCATTAAAATCAAAGATAATCTAGCTAAGGAATGTTGTTGTGACCCATCCACAAAAAAACTGGTTAATTGATGAATTGAAACATGGTATCCTAAGAACATCCGTCGTTCAATCAACTTGATACATAATCAGTCATAGGTTGACACTTTTCTTTCAATTTCCCCGAAATACCACCCCAAGAGACTTTCAAACAAAATTCCGTCACAACTTCAATCTTATCATTTCAATGACAAAAACGTATCTGCTTGCGTTTTTGAACGTGAAAAAACTACAACATTAATGATTGTGATTGATTGTTTGGTTCCCCCCGTTCAGTTTCCTTTCATCTAATCCGAACTTCGTTGATTTTTTCTTCCATCAATTGCTAAGAGTGGGTTGAACAAGAAGAAATCATCATTTCAACTTCATAATATTTTTTCTCAATGTTTTTTGTTGCTGTCCTGGTTCATTTTGCAGTTGAAACGAAAAGAAAACAAATGCTCTCCCATCTGCACTCAGCAATCATATATTCTAGCTCCAACCTTCTTCTTTTGCCTCAGTAATAATATTGTTCCTCATTTCATCTTCATCCATCGGTGTAATAGTGTTCTTCGCCTCAAAAACCTCCACAAATCAAATGTTCTTCATCGATCATTTCAATTCTGGCAATATGATGCTCTATTCTCTAGTCTTTCCCATTCCAGCCATTTTTTATTCCTTAGATTCAAACTCTTGAAATTTTTCTTGTGTGTGTTGTGTGTCTCGAGAGCCCAATTTCTACAAGAAAAAAAGAAGAAGCCATTGGATGTGAAACAACGGTAAAATATATTGTGAGAGAGCAAATGCGTTTCAGCTTTTCATGTTTGCCGCTTGGCACGAGTTTCGAAATAAATTTATTACAATTCGTATCGTTTCGAGCCATGCGCAAGATTTTAAACATTTTTTATTCATCTTATGTTTTTAGAAATTGTATTTTGGAAAAAAAGAAGTTGCTAATTCGATGCGTTTTATAAAATGCATCAATCATAGTTTCGTTTGTTTTGAATACATATTCTTTCGTCTACATTTAGAAAAAAACAACGTATTTTCATAATTTCGAAAGCTCCCGTTTTTTTCTGAACAGTTCGTTCTAGTAAATATAAAATAAAATAAATGCTAAGTCGACCTAAGCTAAGACGGTCTACCAAGGTATGGGGGCACTTTAGTTAGATCCCCCTTGGAATTCTAATAATTTATATCTTATGTCATTTTTATTATAAAATATTATTTATAAATTAATAAGGAAAATAAAACTCACTTCATATTCAATATAGAATCCAAAAAATCCGACCAATCATACAGTTTCGGTAGTTTTGAATACATATGAATTTAGAAAAAAAAAACATAGTGTTTTGATAATTTCGGAAGCAAGATCCCAATTTTTTCTGAATACTTTATCCTAGTATATCGAGCTATATCGTTCCATCTGATGTCGCATCATGCTGGAAATCAAGCCGTCGAGCTTCAGAGTACAACTAAGAGGTTGAAACTTTGACGTGATTTCCAGATCAATGCTTTATTGATTTTTTAAAGACGCACTGTCAGCTTTTTTAAAGAAGGACTTTGCGGAGATGATAAATGTAGCTCAACTGAAAATATAAATCATTCTCATTTCAAATTTGTTTTTGAAATTTTTTAAAATCGCCGAGAAAAAGTTTCCACCGGGCAGAACTTAAAACAAAAAAACGTTTTTCTTAACTTTTTTTGCGTGTTATAATTACTAATTGAGAATGCATAAATTAGTCACTTTAAATTATGTGTTTGTATTTTTTTGAATTATTCTCGTAATAATGCCCCCGTACTAGTTTTCGAAACTTTCTAGGCCATTTTTTAAAGCTCATTTTCTCGGTTTCTAGGTGATTTTAGAAAATTTTAAAAACAGATTTGGAATGAGAATGAAGTCTATTTTCATTTAAGGCACATTCATTCGCTCCGTAAAGTCCTTTAATTTTTTAAAGGACACACTGTCAGTTATTTTAAACCTATCAGCATTACAAGGTAATCAATTTTAAACAATAAATTTTCTCAATAGCGTGATGTAATTTATGCGAAATCTTGATGCGAGTGCTCATCGATAAAAAATATGTTTTTTAGGATTCAATTAGCTGACAGTGTGTCTTTAAATTGCGTGTAACGATATAGTCGTAATCTGAAATTGAAAGTTCTGATTTCCGGCCTCAATGGGGTTCGAGCCGATTCACAGAGTTGGATTTGAGAAATTTTGAGAAGTTTTTAAAGGGGCTCTTTACTAAATTTGGGTTTAAATTTCATTTTCATCTTCTTCACAGTATTTGAAAACCTACAGAAGCAAGACAATTTATAGAAATTTCCTTTTCTAGTACACGAAAAAAGAAAAAAGTACATTTACAGGGTAAGGCGGCGAATGGTCTAACCTCTCGGCCGCGCACGAGAGAGCATGCGAATGTGAGAGTGTTTGCAATTGTTAGGCCATTCGCCGCCTTATTTTGGAAATGGGTGTGTTTGACTACTAGAAAAGGAAATGTCGCAAAAATATTTTTCTTGTATAGGTTTTAAAATATGGAGAAGAAGATGAAAATGAAATAGAAACCCGAAAACAGTAAAGAATCCCTTTAATCAAGTCCGTTCTGGGAATTTAACCCGTAATTATTTCTCCAAGCCAAGTCATTCTGTATCTATAATTCGTATCTCTTCCGAATTCCAGTGTCGATCCGGCCCGAGTGTATAATCGTGAGATATTCCAGAGTTCTGCCAAATCAATCCATGTGAAGTGCTTTTAAAAATTGGTCATTAGGTACCCACAGTCGCAAAAAGAGTACTTACGTGAGATGTACCCAAATTTTAACTAATTTATTGAGTATTGCTAGGTACCCACTGCTAGTTCAGCCGGTGGGAAATTCTAAGATGGTCTGATAAAATTTAAGTGCCTAAATTGGCCTTATTCATAATTTTTTCCGATTTTTTCTAGCTCAACCTCATCTCCGGATTCTAGGAATGGAAAGTTATTTTTAAAAACGTTGTTATTCTCAAATTAAAAAAAAATCACGAAAAATGCTGAAAATTTCAAACATCTTATTGTCAACTCAATTATTCTTGATCATTGAGTTCGGAAGGCTGCTGAACCTCACTGCCGCTCCATGCACGCGACGCGGCTGCCGACACTCAACACACTGGAAAATTTGAAAAAATTCATTTTCCCGCCAATATTTCAGTGTGTTGAGTCGGTCACCGCGTCGCGTGCGTGCGGAGCGGCTGTGAGATTGAGCAGCCTTCCGAATGCAATGATCAAGAATAATTGAGTTGACAATAAGATGTTTGAAATTTTCAGCATTTTTCGTGATTTTTTTTAAATTTGAGAATAATCTGACAAACTAAGTTCTCTTCATTCCTAAATATCACCCTCCAAAAAAATCATAACCAAATATTCTTTTTTGACTTTTCTTCTCCTTCGTCTCTTCCTCATTTTCTCACCCCATCTATCGGTTACCAACAACAAACATGACGTCAATTAGGTAACATATTCACCATCTCTCCTTGGTGTACACGCGCGAGTTTTCTCCGATTCCTCTCAATTTCTCACAATCTCTCGAATTAGCTGACCATTGGGCACACACAGACGACCGGCCCGGCCCATACCAAGCAACGGGGTCAGTCTAATGTCTAACGTCTCCTTTATAATTGCAACATATCCCCCCTCTTCACATTTCTAATCAACTGGCTCTTCAAAATATACTGTCCTCTCCCACTCTTCCTTTTTTTTCTGTATTCGTGTTTATTGTCATTGTCATTCACTTCTTGATTTATTTTTGACTGTTGATTGTCGGAAGTTCAATGTTTTCCTTAAAGCTTTTCATTTGTTTTAGATACTGTGTTTTTCTGATGTTTATTATTGAAGCCAAAATGTTATTTTTTCTGTATTTTCAGAATTGTTTTCCTACGTTTTGGATTCTTGAAATTTCCTGACCCAAATTCGTATATTACAATAGAGCGGATTTGCTTTATTGAAAATTTTTAAAATCCCAATTTTGGTATTTAGGCTAAGCCTAAATACCATGATTTTTCGAAAAATATACTCTAAAAACGGAAAAAAAATAGTCAAAGAGGACCTTTTAGGGGCAATAATTGTTTCCTAAATGAAAATAGACTTCATTCTCATTCCAAATCTGTTTTTAAAACTTTCTAAAACCACCTAGAAGCCGAGAAAGTGAGCTTTAAAACAATGGCCTAGAAAAAGGTGGCCTAACTTTTTCCAGTGTATATTATATTTAGGAATATTTATAAAAAATGTTATATATTAAATTTATTAATTTTAAATTATGTTTTTTTAAGATTTTAAACGTAAAAACGCCGGCGGACTAGTTTTCGCAAGTGGAAATTTTTCTAGGCCATTGTTTTGAGGCGCGTTTTCTCGGCTTCTAGGTGGTTTTAGAAAATTTTAAAAATAGATTTGGAATGAGAAAGAGTTGTATTTTCATCCCAGGTGCATTCATTAGCTCCATAAGGCCTTTGACGTTTGATGTGGGTCCCTAAACTGTAGAATGATCCAAATAACCTTTTTTAGTTTTTCGAGTAATTTTGTGATTTAAAAAAACGAAAGTTTAAAATTCCACAAGTTGACAGTTTTTGTCCCGGCAAACGATGACCGTGATTTGTTGAAAGGACAATAAATATCAGGTTGTCTTTAGAATTCAAATAACCACGCGTTTGCGGCTGAGAGCGAGCATGTGCGCTCCAGTGAGACATTAAATTGCTATTGAAGAAAACTTCGAATAATGAAGGGATAATCTAGAATTTGACATTAAAAGAAATGTTGCTCTAACCTACAAGTTCTCAGAAAATCAAAATGCGAGAAATATAGTTCAAAACTGATGTTTCTTTGAGTTTTAAAACTTGTATTTCCAAAAAAAATTCAAATTATAATTACGAATGCTTTTAGCACCCTTACCGTTATTTTTTATTTTCCCAAACACGATTTCTAGCCAAGATTTTCTTCTTCTTTTTTTCCTTCTATAAAACGTCACAAGAAAAAGAAAAACAAGAGTTTTTTTGTGCCAAGATGAGCATCTCTCAAAAACAATTGTAGAAAAAACGGTGTTTTTTCTACACAGATTTGTTGGGAAGGGCGGCGAAATAGTGTTGAATTTGCGGAGACAAGTATCCATGAATTAGCATGTGAGCAACAAGATAGAGACCCTACCAAGAGCAGATGTTTATATGAAGGGGAATAGGGGAGATGGGGCGAAAGATGTCCAGTCAGATACTCTCTCTCTCTCTCTTCTTCTTCTTCGTGTTCACGTTTGTTGATGGTTGCTTTTGCTCAGGGGGGTTTTTGTTTTTGGGAATGGATGGAGGAGATTGGTTGTTGAATAAAATGCAGAGAATTGGAGATGGGTATTTATATAACTCGATGACCAGAAATCGGTAGCTACTACTTCTACTTTATACATTTTTTTTTGTTATACTTTACTTGAATGGTTAATGAAAATGATGTTTTTGGAGGGAGAATCATAAGTTAAAGATTAATGATTTTTCAGAAAAAAAGTAGAATAATATTGGTTTAAAGACAGTGAACCACCTAAATTTAACAAAATACAACTTTTTTTAAAGTACGAGTGTGCCTTTCAAATTTTTAGGATTTTACGGACATGATTAATGAAACTAGACTTCATACTCATTCCAAATCTGTTTTCAAAATTTTCTACAACCACCTAGAAACCGAGAAAACGCGCCTCAAAACAATGGCCTAGAAAAGGTTGCGAAAACTAGTCCGCGGACGTTATTAAGTGAAGAATCTAAAAGAATTCAAAAATTTAATTTAAAACTTAGAAATTGAAGGATTTTCAATAAATATTCGACTTTTTACACGCAAGAAAAAAGTTGGACCAAACTTTTTCTAGGCCATTGTTTTGAAGCTCATTTTCTCGGCTTCTAGGTGGTTTTAGAACATTTAAAAAACAGATTTGGAATGAGAATTAAGTCTATTTTTACTTAAGATACATTTTACTATCTCTGTAAAACCCTCCTGTACAAAAACTCTTCGTCGGTTTACTGTATATTAGAGAGCAGCCGAACAGTCCATGATATGTGAAAAATAACAGTTTTTTGACACTAAAATTGTGCCGTACAGTTTTTTTTTAAATATGCAAGCTCATTTCCAATAGAAATTCTCTACGTTTCATATAAAAACAACCGAAATCCGTCCGGTTGAACGTGTATAAAGTTTGAAACAGCAAAAAATGTGGAATTCGCTTAAAATAGGAGCGAATCACAAATATTTGAATTTTCAAATTGATTTTTTTCTCTACCCAATTAAAAGAGAATTAAAGTATTTTTGAGTAATTAGATGCTGATTTTTGTTATTAATTATTTTAACATTATTTAAACAGAATTACTGACATACTATCTTTAAACAATTATTTTCATTTGGTCCTTGATTATAAAATCCTGCTCAATTTTAAAGTTTTTAATTATTTCCAATTTCTAATAAAGGAAAATCTTAAATTTAATGAAATGGCACCCTGTCTTTAGTTCCTTCCAACGCACAGCGGTCGCGTTGCGAGGTTCCCTACGATGCTACGCTAAACGAGCGACCAGGAATTTTCATCTTGACAATAATCATAATCCCAACTTTTCATTTCCAAAATGGAACATTTCAAAACCGCGACTAAAATTTTCATTTCTCCGCCTTCCAAAAATTTTTTCAAAAAAAAAAACGCCCGCATTCCATGTTCGGAAAGAAATAGAAGTGCACATTCGTCATTTCTTTGGTTTTTTGCCTCCATGTCATTATCCTCCTCCTCCTCCTTCTAAAAAACAGAAAAAGGAAGCGGAATTTAAATGGAATTTTTTAAAAAGCGGCATGTCCTTACATTTTAAGCTTGCAAAAATTTTTGTATGCGGAAAAACATTTTTAAAAATGGATGGAACAAAATTTTAAACTCGTTTTATCGACTAGTTGTTTCCCACTAGCCCATTTTTGTTTCCGCGGGTCATTTTTCTGGTTATCATATTTAGAATAGTATGTTGGTTTTAAAATGGTCAATCCTTTCGAGAATCGAAGAAAAACCAATTCCAAAAATAGTATATTTTTGTTGTTTTGCAACAGAAAATACTAGTTTTCTAAATACAAAGTTTATGTGAAATAGATTAATTTTCCAAAAATACAAAATTTATGTTGTGGTTTTTTTTGAGGTTGTTTTCCATTTCGCACGAGATTTAATGAATGTGTGAGAATTTTTAAAGAGAGTGAGTGCACGAGTTTTGGAATTATGCGAGGAATTTCCCTTCAATTTTTTTTGTTTCTAGGAAGAAATTTATGTTTTTTTTTGAAGATGAAATTTCTGAAAACATCTTAAAATATTGAAGGAAGACTTTAAAAAGCCAATAAATGTGTCTTGAATGAAAATAGAACTCGTTTTCATTCCAAATCTGTTTTTAAATTTTTCTAAAATCACCTAGAAGAAGAGAAAATTAGCTTCAAAACAATGGCCTAGAAAATGCTTGCTTAAAAGCTAGTCCGCGGGGCGTTATTACGTGAATAATGCAAAAAATGCAAAAAACATAATTTAAACTTATTAATTTAAGCATTCTCAATAAATATTCGTCATTTTAACACGCGAAACGAGCCGGTGAAAAAGTTCGGCCAGATGGAAACGTTTTCTAGGTCATTGTTTTGAAGCTCATTTTCTCGGCTTCTAGGTGGTTTTAGAAAATTTTAAAAACAGATTTGGAATGAGAATGAAGTCTATTTTCATTTAAGATGCATTTATTGTCTCTTTAAAGTCCTTATTTCAAAAAAAAACGCGTTGCGGGTATACTGTATTACAGAGTAGCCAATAAGTGGTCTAACTTTTTCCTACGAGTGTTTTGCAACTTATTTCTATGTATATTTCTGGAAAATGCTTAAAGTAGTTCATTTTTTGTTACATTTTTGCAATTTTCTGGATTCTTGACGCCGGCGGACTAGTTTTCGCCTGTGGACACTTTTTCTAGGCCATTGTTTTAAAGCTCATTTTCTCGGCTTCTAGGTGGTTATAGAAAATTTTTAAAAGAGATTCGGAATGAGAAAGATTTCTATTTTCATCCCAGAATCATTCATTAGGCCTTTGACCTTTGATGTTGGTCCCTAAGCGATATAAACATGCAAATCACCTTTATCCAGTTTTTCGAGCAACTTTGAAGTGCATTTTCGTCCAAGGCACATTCGAGAGCTCCGATTATATTGTCTTCAATTACAATATAATCTTAAAATCCTGAAAACCCGTCGATTTTCAATTTGGACTAGGAACTCTTTTGCTCAAATTATCCGTAGAAGGTCGAAAATAAAGAAACTTTTGAAAAAATTGATAAACGTTATTTTTCGACAGTTTCTGAGGGATCTCTGAAAAATCTAATTGAACCTTAGCCATCAAAGGGAATTCGCTTTTTCCAGAAAAGCCTCGAAAAAAAAATATTCGATTTTCTTGGCAATTTTCCGTCGATTAAATAATTCATCAAATGCTCACTTGTTGCTCGCTCTTCAACAGAGACTTTCTTCCCACCCCATTTTTGTTACCCTCCTATATTTTTTGCCTCGATTTTTCGCACTTTTCATCAGAAATTATATGTAGTACATTTTAAGAGCAATACGGAGTAATTTGCCACCCATTGAACTAAAAATAAACAGTTTTGCAGATTCATCTGAAAATAGAGGGATTTTTATCAAAACAAATATTTTTATTTTTTTTCGAAAAAGTTCCTCGAGACATCTAAATATTCTAGTTCTACAACCACTTTCTACTTTTTTTTTGCTGGGGTGGAAAAAAATAGAAATAAAAGTTAGTCGGGAGCGCTCCTCCACTCTCTCTCTATTTTTTTTTATTTGTGCCGTCTTTTCTCGAATGTTTTCCTACATATTTTTTTTTTCTGCGTTTTCCGTGCTTTTTTCTTGCCATTGCCTCGAACTGAAGACGGCTTGTTGTCTTCGTATTCTATTCCGATGGAATAATATGTATTCCGAGAGTTTTGCAACCAAAAGAACGAGGCGAAGGGGCGAAACGAGCAAAAAAAAAGAAAAGAAAAAAAAAACATGGACATGAAGGAGGACGGGCGATGATTTAGAATAGCGGTAAAATTAGAGAGGGTCCCCCCCCCCTTTTTTCCCCTTCTTTTTATATGTGAGAGTATATCTAGTAGAAGCGCTCCTTCATGAAAATGGGAAAGCTGAAGGGGGAAGAAGAAGAAGAAGGGTGGAGTGGAAGGGCCCTTTGCTTATTTTTTTTGCCTCCAAACCACCCACTCCCTTTTCAAGCTTTTAAGTTGAGTTCTGGTTTTGTTCTTATATGGAGGAATTATATTAGAAGACGGTCGGCAGAACTCCGGGATCTTTTCTACTCAAATATTCTCGATCATTGCGTTTTGAGGGCAACCGCACTGACGCTACGCACGCACGTTGCGCTGCGCCCGACACTCAACATACTGGAACAAATTTGAAAATTCTTCTTTTCCTCGAATTTCCCAGTGTTTTGAGTGTCGGTAGCCGCGTGCGTGCGTGAGGGCGGCTGAACAGCCATCAAAACGCAATGATCAAGAATATTTGAGTATCGACAATAGGTATTTATTGTTCAGGTTGGATCCTAGCTCAGATGGGATCCTACCTCAGGTTGGATCCTACCTCAGGTTGGATCCTAGCTTGTTTTTCAGCTTGGATCCTAGCTCAGATTGGATCCTAGGGCTGTACAGAGAAAATACGTAGAACTGGGGCTGAAAATAGACCTTGTCCTCAATCCAAAGCTAATTTTAAAATTTTCTTAAAATACGTAAAAGCTGATAAAACTCGAAATGACCTAGAAAAAGTTGTCAAAACTAGTCCGCGGGCATTTGTTCCATGAAGACTCGTCTAGAATTCTAGAATATAACTTCAAATGAACTAAAAGTAAGCTTAAATTATGTTTTTTGCATTTTTTTTCGTTATTCTCGTAATAACGCCCGCGGACTAGTTTTGAGCAAGCCTTTTCTCGGCCATTGTTTTGAAGCTCGTATTCTCGGCTTCTAGGTGGTTTTAGGAAATTTTAAAAACAGATTTGGAATCAGAATGAAATTTATTTTCATTCAAGTAGCATTCATCGGCTCTTTAAAGTCTTCCTTTAATATTTTGGATCAAAACTACAGTAACCCATATTATTGATTCACAGAACCTTTAAAAAAACGATGCCTAGTTTTTTAAATTCATAATGCTCATGGGTTACTGTAGGTTTCAATGTGTAATATTTCAAACATTGGTAACCTGCAGTAACCTTTTTTCTAAACCTCGAGCCAATCAACATTTTCAAATTATATTATTAAATTTTGTTTGAAATTCGTACTCCCCATTTTAATTTTTAATTTTCATAATTATAAGAAGTAATTGCTCTCCGTTGTCCACCCGATTAGAAAATTGGAGTAAGATGTTTCAAATCAACATCCATTTATGTCCGTTTATTCCCACATTGAGTCTCGTCGCACGAAAAACCTGAGAATACTTGCTTCATTTAATCGAAACAGTTCGTTTGGTGAAGAGTACGCAGACCTCTTTTTCTCGTTGTCGACATAAAGAGGTGACGGCGGTTGGGTGTAGACCTGATCGCGCCAATTTGAATTTCACCCCGTTGTGTGTTGTTTGGCGCCGTGCCCAAATGGCTGCACATCGCAGCGAGGCTGCACTATTTCGTCGGGTGTGCTTTCCTACGCTCCACCACCATCATCATCACCATCCACACCGCTCTCTTCTGCCTTCTTGGCCACCATTAGTAAAGATGTCCTCGATTTTTTGTGTTCATTTGCGTTGAGAGGGAGCGGGTGACGACGACGATTCGTTCGACAAATCACCCATTTTTCTTATTTTATTGGGTTTATATGGGCGATCGAGAACATGGAATGTTTTATTTTTTTTTTGTGATAAATTTGTAGATTTCGACAAAAACATGGCGATACTTTTTTTTTCTTCTTTTTCTTCAAATCGTTTGCTTTTTTGTATACATACTTTTTGATACATTAATTTCTACCTGAGATTTAGAAATTTTATGCGAGATTTAAAGTATTTATGAAAATAGACCTCATTCTCATTCCAAATCAGTTTTTAAAATTTTTTTAAACGACGTAGAAGCCGAGAAAACGGCCTTCAAAATAATGGCCTAGAAAAAGTTGGCCGAACTTTTACCTATGAGCTTTTTTCATGTTTCGTTAATAAATAGTCATACAGAATGCTTATATCAGTAATTTTTATTTTTATTTTCATTTTTTTTGGATTTTTCATGCCTGCGGACTAGTTTTCGCCAGTGGACACTTTTTCTAGGCCTTTATTTTGAAGCCCGTTTTCTCGGCTTCTACGAGGTTTTAGAAAATTTTAAAAACATATTTTCCAAAATTTTCGAAAAATGTATAATCAATTTTAAAGGAGGACTTTACGGAGCTAATGAACGCATCTGGGATGAAAACAGCGTTCATTCTCATTCCAAATCTGTTTTTAAAATTTTCTAAAACCACCTAGAAGCCGAGAAAACGGCCTTTAAAATAATGGCCTAGAAAAAGTTTAAACTAGTCCGCGCGCAATGCTACATGACGAATTCAGAAAAATTCAAAAATTGAAAGACTAATTTAAGCATTTTCCATAAATATTTATTAAAAAACCACGCAGAAAAGCTGAAATGCAAAAGTTCGGCCAGATGAACTATTTTTCTAGGCCATTGTTTTAAAGCTCATTTTCTCGGCTTCTAGGTGGTTTTAGAACATTTTAAAAACAGATTTGGAATGAGAATGAAGTCTATTTTTATTTAAGGTACATTTATTATCTCTACAAAGTCCTACTTTAATCCTGAGTTCCTGGGAAGTTACTTATATATCCGACTCCGAAGAAATTGAATCAAGTGTTCGGTAGAGCGCGTTTTGATTTTTAAAATAATATAAATTCGCTAAGAGTTGATTTTTAGACAAGTTTTCAATCGAACTGCAAATATTTTCAATTAAAAAATTATTAGTTTGTGTAATTGAAAAGTTTACCAATTTTTGCTGAACCTATCAAATTTCCAAAACTCAAAAACCATGGCTCAAACAAAAGCTTTTCATTTTTTTTTGTCAATCAACACACTGGAAAATTAGCGGGAAAGTGCATTTTCAAACTTTTCCAGTGTGTTGAGTGTCGGCCACCGCGTCGCGTGCGTGCGGAGCGTGAGTTCGGTTGGGCAGGCATCAAAGCGCTTTGTTGCCAATACCAATCAAGAATTGAAATTAGGGCTAAAATAATTTTGTACACCGATATTTCTTCTTTCTTCTACCACAATCCTCAGATTATGGTAGAAGAAATAGTCTTCTTTTTTTTCTTGATAAGACCTTCGAAAACCTAACCGGACTAAACACCTCGCCAAAAAAAAAGCCCTCCTTACAAATAACCTTGTAATGAACAAAAATGTTTTCATTTTTCTTTCTTTCATCTGTTTCTAATGAATCTCAGAAAGCAAACCAACCCAGGTAAAAATTTATCCAATCTCCATCACGCATATTGTTACCTTCACCAAGAAAAAAAAAGGTGGAAGCGAAAAGTGAAGGTCATTTGTACTTGCATTCGCTTCCCCAATGAATTTCTTCTTCCTCTCTAACCATCTCTGAATGGAAAAAAGTTTCAATTGTTCATCTTCTTCTTCTCCTTCTCTATCTAAAAATTTTTTTTTTGAAAAATGTTTTGTTCTTCTTGCGTCCAGTGATGTTGCGTCGTTAGACCTTTCTCTTTCTCTCCCTCTCAATGTTGTGTTATATAATACAATATAGCATGATGATCAGTTCAAAAGATACCTTTTTTTCCGTTTTTTCCCACCTGTCATAGAAAAAGGGAAAAAGTGGGATTTTTTTTTTGGTGGTTTTCTTCATCCTGCGTTTCGTTGCCTTCTTCTCCTCCCTACTGATACCTTTTCCTTCATTTTTATCGCCAGATAGAAATGACTGCTGCATCATCTTCAATTTTTTTTTGTGTTGCCCCCTCTGCAATGGTCAGGCTTGTTGTTGTGTCGGCGTCAAGTTGTCCCCATCTTACCTGTGTGTGTCTAGTTTTTGTCGTCCCCCTTTCGACCGCTATTTTCGCTATCTTTCTCTTTTTTCATTTATTTTCCGTTCAAATTATCTATAGTTTACCGTCATCATCAGATGTGGATGAATTGGTTTTTTGGGATGGATCAATTTTGCGCGTGTTTTTTGTGTTTTTCGCGATTTTCTGAATTACGTTAATGATCTTTGCACATTGTTTTACTTATTTTGAATCTTAATTATTATCAGTAACCAATTTTTCCTTTTTTTTTTTAACCCGAATTCGTTCGAATATGATAAGGGGCAAGGTTGTTTGGTTTAGACCGAACGATTTTGGGCATTCGTTATACGTGCAAAAAAAGTTTTATTTTTGTCTTTGTTCCGAAAATTTATTATTTTAACTCGTTTTACCATTTTTTATAGAATTTTTGTTGAAAATTTCAACTTTAAATTCATGAGAATTAAGTGAGGATACACTGTTTTTAAAAATACAACATTTTTGAGAAAAAGGACGCATTTTTCTTATTTTTGTTCTCAGCAGAAAATATTTTTTGCAAAAAATTTCTCACACGACAATAAAACGCAGTTTTCTATTCAATCTTGTTTCTTTTAAACTTTTAAAAATCGTCGTTTCCCTCCAAATTTTACAGTATTTCAATGGAGCGCGTTTACTGATCTTTCATTTTTACTTGATTTTCAGCGATTTTATGAATTATTTTATGAACTCTTTTTGTGAATTCTTTTATGAATTTGTAGATTTTCAGATTTTCGAACGATTTTCCCGAATTTTTCGAAAGATCCAGACGTTTTCCAAATTTGTTTCTATTTCCACATTTTTTGTTTTTTGATGAAAAATAATTTTTGGAAAAAAAAATAAAAATTTGCAAATTTACTATTCAATACTTTTATTGCTTAATTCTTTTTGCCTTTTGTTTATTTCTTTTTTCGCGAAAAACCCTCTCTCTCTTATTTGGCCTAGAAACCCAACATGGCCTAGAAATTTGAAAACTCGGCCACGCCGGAAATAATTAACTGTAAACTAATATTTTCTCTTTTTTTCCTTCTTTCTAACTTTTTCTGAATCTATATTATCAAAAATTTTAATTTTCAGAAGAAATCCACATTTTCACTACCGCGGATGCTTATGACAACAAACATCTAATTTTTTTCAGGGAAATATTTAAGGTGAGTTCAAAAAAAAGAGTTTTTCCTCGAGTGTTCTGTCTGTGATGCTTCACTGATAAGAAGCTTGAAAAAAACAGAAAAAGTGACAGTGAGGTGATATTTTTGCCACACCGTACATTAGAATGTTATCAGCTAAAATTCGATATTTTGTGTGTGTGGGGAGAAATTAAATTGTAGCATTTATCTAAGGTGTTTTATTACCAAATTGTACATTTTTCTCAGTCTTCAAAACTAATTCAATTATTTTCAGAAGAGCGATGTCGGTGGCGAGCTCACCATTGGTTACAGTATCGCCGTTGAAACGGCAAGGATCAATGACAACTAATGATGAAGCGAGCTCACGATCACCGTTGAATAAAGAATCGGCGGATATGTCAAGACAGACGACAGAATCGTCGTCGTCGTTTGATGGAGGATCAACATCGTCAGAGAATTGTGAACCGTCGACAAGTCAGGATTATTCGAAGGATCAGAACTCGTCACCTGCGCTGGCGCAATCGGTGCCGACGAGTCATGAAGCAACGTCACCGACTGAAGCAGCGGGCGGCATACAACCGCAACAACCACAGGAGATTGAATACGTTTATTTCACGTAAGTATTTTATCAGTTTTATTTTAAAATACAAAAAAATTCACAACTTACCAATTTTCCACTCCTTAAATTTAATTCTCAGCGATATTCAATCAACATTTCACTAATGGGGTTAATATTTTCATCTTTGTTATGTAAAATACTGTATTTCAAAAAATATTGAAGCTTTTGCCAGAAAAAATGAGAAAATCGCATTTTTCGACTTATTTAAACACTTTATGGTTATAATTTCTAATAATTAAAAATTAAGCTATCGGAGTGCTCCAGCACATTTTTAAAAAACTTGCAATACTATAAAACAAACAATTAAACCACTTCCGCATCCGAATTCTAGTTTTCAATACCACCCCCATTACCGTTTGTTTTTTCTTTTCAGTACGGAAATGGCGAATCAAGCGGCGATTGACATTGAAAGAGAAAAAGACAAATTTGACACGTTATTAAAATGGATGTCGCATCAGCGGGAGAAGGAAGAAGCGGCGGCGGCAGCGCTGGGAACAAGTCGCGGTAATAGTACACACTCGGTTCAAGCACCCTCAGAGTCTGGCGATACGACGAAGGAGAATAAAGAGAATCGTCCGTCGTCATCACAGCCGGCATCGCATCAGAGCACGTCGGCAAATGATGGGTTGATGCAATCGTCGTCGGGTTTTAATGGATTTCCGTACAGTCCGGTAAGAATATTTTGAAATTTTGAAAAATATATAGTAAATTGAATATTTTTAGCATTTTTCGACACTTGGTTGCGGTGGTCCAGGATCGACAGGACCGAAGATTGAAAAAGACGAGCTCGTATCATTGGACGATATCACCCCCTCTAGGTTCGACACGGTAGAAGATACGCCAAAATCAAATTTGAAACGGAAGTATGATGAACCCGAAAATGGAATGATGTCAAATATGAAAGTGCCAAAAATTGAAGAACAAGAAATCGAACATGCTGATCCTTTGAGAAGGCTTGAAATGATGTCAGCGGCGAAGCATTTCAGCTCGCCGAATACGTTGAGTGATGTGGTGGAAGCTGCGAAGAAGTGAGTTTTTAAAAAAAGGGTCAACTTGACCCGGTCAAGACATTAAAAATCGATTATTTCAGAGATGACCGAACGGCGAAACTCGAAAAACTAGATGAAATTGAGAAATGTGTGAAGAAAATGGCAGCAGGACAGGCGTTCCCATCACCGGGACAATTTCCTGGTGGAATGCCGCCAGGCTATCCGGGAGGTCATCCAGGAATGCATGGATATCCGGGGCCTATGGGTCCATATTCTGTTGGAGCATTCCCACCGCAGCCAGGAGCACCTCCACAAGGACCATACCCACCACACTATGGTTATCCGTATCCACATGGAATGCCGCCAGGTTATCCAATGTCCGCACCACCAGGGAATAAAATGGCATACCCATCGCCATCATATCAAGGCCCGCCGATGTCAGGACCACCTGGAAGGATGCCAGGAATGCCGATGCATCCATCTATGATGAATCCGCAACATCCGTATTTTGCACAAATGCAAGCACAACACATGGCACAAATGGCGTCGAAAGAGGCAATGTCACCGGGTGGAAGTATGATGCCAGGAGCGAAAGCGTCACCAGCGGGCTCGCCATTTCCACCAGGGCATCCGATACATCCCATGTACCATCAGCACCAACATCAGATGATGATGATGAGGGTAAGAATTGTTTAATTAATTATTTTTAAAATTTCTCCTTTAAAGACACGGTGTCAGTTAATTTTCAATTTCATCATTTTCTGTTCATACCTTTAGAACTTTGAATTTAGAATGTTTTTTAAAAAATCTGATGTATTTTTCTCTAAAAAAACTGAAGATATTCAGACTCCATTAATAACTAATATATTTTCAGCAAGGAATGCCACACGGACCTTTCGTACCCTATGGCCCATCGCCAGGAATGATGCCCGGTCAACCGCCACATCCTGGAATGCCCGGAATGCCCGGAATGCCAGGACAACCGCCACATCCTGGCATGCTAGGCATGCCACCTGGAATGATGCATCCAGCACATAGTATGATTTTCTTTCCGATTTTTACGATTTAATTCCAATTTTTTCAGATTCCACACTACTGGTCGCACGAAACGGAGGTCAACCATGTGAAATGGGAGGTCCCGGAATGGGAATGGGTCCTGGAATGGGGCCAGCATCCGCATGGGCACCGCAGCTAACACCTTGTTATCCACCAGCATTCCCGGCTCCGATTGGAACCCCGGTCACTAGAGGTACATAATTGAATAAAAATCTTGAATAAAATTGAAGTATTCTAAAAAATTTTCAGTAAATTCCAACTCTTCTGCAATGGCCACACCTGGAAAGTAATAATATCCCAAAAACCTGCTTTATATTTTAATTTTTCTTTTCTTTTTGACTTTTTGACATAACATTCTCAACATGACAAACGAGAAGACCACACTCAAGTATTTTCTCCCCTCCCCCTCCCCCAATGCCCCAAATCCCATTCCTCAAAAAATGTAGACTTTTTGGAACATTTTGGCCATTTTTCGAGGCTTTGAATCGAAATTAAGTTCCAAAAATCAAAACACAGTATTCGATTTGTATACCGGTATTCGGCCAAAGAATCTATCCAATTTCTTAAACAAAACATAATTGTTGTTTTTTCTTAATTTCTAATGTTTTTCTTGTATATTTTTCTACTATCGAACTTATTGGAAAATTGCCCGAATTTTGAAATCTCTGAGCTTCGTTTATTTTCTTTTTCTTTATTCATGATGCAATGAATGAATATTTTCTTCCTTTTTTTAAATGTAATATTTAATTTTTTTGGAATTCGCACTAGAAAATTTTTTTCTATTTACTAAATGGGCTGATTATTAGTTGTCCGGTTTTTCGGCGACTGAGGTAGATGATTGAAAGCACTAAAATGTTTATAGGTTGAACTTAGATGAAATGGAAAATGATCTTACTTATGATGGAAAGGAGGATCAAAGCAATGACGACATAGATGGCAACATGCCAAGTGGCTTTTTCTGCGGGACGCCAGAGGTGGATGATGTTGGTGGCGTCGGTTTTGGAAGTGATGGTTAGGTACATGATTTCGGGGACGATGTCGACAAGGGAACATGTGGTCTGGAAGAATGGGTTATTTCGGGAACAATATTATAAAGAGATGGTATTAGCTGCTCACAAAATCGGCTTTATAAACAAGCAAGCGCGCTCTAAAAAACCGACACGCTCGCATACGAAACATAACGAATGGGGAGACTATACGCAGACAACTACCTCTCACCAAACAACACTCTCGCAGCAGAGGGAACCCAACCTTTATGCAACTGATTTTGTGAGAAGACTATAAAAAAATTCAAAAATTTCAAGTTTCTAGTTTTAAATTCCAATTTTTCCTCAAAAAAAGTCGAAATCGTTTCATTTTTTAATTTTAACTTAAAAATAATGACATTGGATCTTTAAGAATTAGAAATTTTCGAACATCATGAAAAAAATGTGTGGGACAGCGTCTTTAAGACGTTTTTCGTATCCTGAAGGGTTTCAGATTAAGCGTTTTTTTAATCTGGAATTTGGTAAGTTCAAATAGTTGCTTTTTTTTAGATATTGATCGTTTCCGAATTCAAAACTATTCCCTTCAAGGGAGAATTTTTGACAGTTTTTGTCAGTACTTAAAAATTTAAGGGAGGACTTTAAGGAGCTAATAAGTAACTGGGATGAAAATAGACTTCATTCTCATTCCAAATCTGTTTTTAAAATTTTCTAAAACCACCTAGAAGCTGAGAAAATTAGCTTCAAAACAATGGCTTAGAAAGAGTCTTCTCCTGGCCGAACTTTTCCCAATGAACTTTCTTCGTGTTTCGTGACCTAGAACAATTAGCATCCTTGCGAAATCTAGTCCGCAGACATCTATTTCTAGAGTAACTATTTATAAAATGCTTTAAAAATTGTGTATTTTAACCGCGGACTAGTTTTCGCAACCTTTTCTAGGCCATTGGAGGGTAGGCCAAGTGTTTGGAGGCACATGTGTTCGTTTTTTTATAAAGCATTTTCCATGGTTGAAAAAAATAGTCGAAGTAGAATTCGATTTCCCATTTAATGATTTTATTTTATGTTTCGTGTTGCTTCAGACTAAACGCTTCTACGGGGTGCGTGGCCTAACTTTTTCAACGCACGAACACTTGTGCCTCCAAACACTTGGCCTACCCTCGGCCATTGTTTTGAAGCTCATTTTCTCGGCTTCTAGGTGGTTTTAGAAAATTTTAAAAACTGATTTGGATTGTGAACGAGTTCTATTTTTGCCTCACAGTTGGATTCATTGGTTCCGTGAAGCCCTACAACCCTATTTCCCGCCTTTAAAATTTTAAAAATGTAGGAATTCGATTGTTTGAATAATCCTTTTCTAGGAAATTTGGTTCTTACATTTGTCATCAAATTATCCAAAGTGATATCGATTTGATGTGTTCCATTCAACAATTCACCATAAGAATAATCCAGTGGAATATTTCGACACAACGATAGATGAATTGCAGATTTTCCTAGTCTGGAAATTTATTGATTTTATGTGAAAAATGTTTTTCGATTGAAGAAAAACATAATATCAAGTAGAATATGAAAATTCTCGTCAATCAGGTCATAATAAATTGGAAATGTCCGCGATTCTGCTGGTCCTAGAGTGTACGTCCCAGTTTCGTAATTCGTCAGATGATTCTCTTGTTGAGGTTCTGAAAATTGCTGGATTTTTTAACTGAAATATATATTTCTTCATATTCTTTAAAAAAACCTCTTCCATTGACTTTAACCACCATGGTTCCAGTCAACATTTCCATCGAATGAAGTCTGAAATATTCTTTAAGAGCTCCCGAACCCTTGTTTTCATACCTGATAAAAAGAGGGGCGACGGGGGTCGAAGAATTGGCGAAAAATGTGAAATTTGTGTCACATGTGTATTCTTCTGAATATTTTAATCAGAAACAAAAAAGTTAAAAATCGAAATTACCATAATAAATATCCAATAACGGATTCTGAAGAACAAGGTGGATGCTGGAAGAGTGTGTGGTCACAAAACGACCGCCCATTTTTTCAGCGCAGAAAGAGATGTAGACCTGGAAGCCTCAGAAATGGATTTCAGATGAATAAGAATATGATTTTCTGCCAATTGTTATTTTCGAGAGTTTTCGAGAGTTTTATTTTTTTTTTGCCTTCTTTTCATATATTTTTTATTTTTCTAATCGTTTATATCTGTAAAAAATAAAATCACATGCAAAAAATACGAAGAAAAACTTGTCATGGCCGTTGGCGGCCATGATTTAGGATTATTGGCAAAATATGAGGTACTGTTTCTTAGTTTATATGCGCGCGCATTGCGTGATGTGCAGGTGGCTTAGCCGCTCCGCCCGACCGCAACGCGCCCGCCGCTGTTGCTTTTCTGTGTATAATTTAGGCCACTCTTGCAACGAACACAAGCTGTAGCGACGACGACTACTCTGAAGAGACAAGCTGAAACGCAGCCTCATCCGACAATCCGGACCCGATTTCCGAAAATACTCTATATTCTAAATCCTTCTCGACCCTACCCCATTTATTCCCCGTTTCATCCGAAAGAAACAATAAACTTTTTCTTGATCTAGACTCTGTTGAACGATTCAAGGCATTCTACCGCCAATACTGACACGATGTTAGAAAAGCCTATTTCCGTCCGTGGACAGGCCAAGACAAAACTATTAAAAACAAGGATTTCTGAAGAATTGCTAGTTGAACTGCCAGTACTCCTCAAGAAGTACAATTATCCCCCTTCAGCTCCTTCAAACGCGTTGCGGTCGCGGCGCGCGAAACTTCCCTACGATGCCACGGAGAATGAGCATCTCGACAATGTCAAAACGAAAAATAAGAAAATAAAGATTAAAAAAATAGAATTTAGACCTTTAAGATTTGGATTTCTAGCCCACGTAAGGAAAACACAAATATGGCCTAGAAACCCAAATTGCATGTCTTAGGAAATGTGTATATTCTATTTTTATCTTATTTTTTCGACTTAAATATTCTTTTTTGCTATCAATTGGAAGATAATCATATTCTTATTCATCTGAAACCGATTTCTGAGCTCATCTCTTAAATTGTTGACCAGAAAATTAAGCACGTTCAATTTTCTTAAAGACAGTGTTCTATTAGGTGTTTTTAAATATCAAAAGGAGCACATTAAGTGATAACATGGACTGGTAATTTTTGGCCAACGTTTACTTTGTTTTTTAAAATTTCTGTTGTTTTTTGGCATTTTCACAATTTTCTAAAGAATACCCGATTTATGGCAATGGGGTGCAAATTAGGTACCCATCGAAATAGCGAAATAGCGTGTTTTTGAGATTCATTTTTTTAAAAATTAGTTTAAAAAAATTAAAAGCCGCGAAAGTTCTAACGAGTTGTCAAATTGCCAAAAAAAGTAAGCTTCATTTTTATTGTGCATAAACTTCACATGTGTATTTCTAATTCTTCAAGAGACGCACGATTTGCACAAAAAAAGACATTTTTGTATAACCTTTAATGTAAAAAATGTGTTTATATTAAAGGAGGGCTTTACGGAGATAATTAATGCGTCTGGGATGAAAATAGATTTCATTCTCATTTAGAATCTGTTTTTAAAATTTTCTAAAACCTCGTTGAAGCCGAGAAAACGCACCTCAAAATAATTGCCTAGAAATCGTGTCCACTGGCGAAAACTAGTCCGCAGGCATGAAAAAACCAAAAAAAGTTAAAAAGAATACATTTATTAGCTCCGTGAAGTCCTCCTTTAAAATTATATCCCAAAAGATTAGCACTACTCACTTCAATCGGAGTGTCTGTATTATTAGCCTCAATATCGATATCCACGCGAGTTATCAAACTATCCAGCTTCACCTTTTTAGTGTAAGGATTGAGTGCTAAAAATTTCTTCTAAAAACCTTTGACATTTCCAAAAATCACCATAAATCTGAAAGAAATTCTTATCAACTTGCGTTGGTGGAGCCCTCATCAGATCCCTATTCTCAACATCGAAGTTTATGAAACCAGACGCTTGCAACTCATGGCTTTTGATGTATAATAATAGCCTGAAAATGATGTCATCCCATTATTATTACATCCTTTTCTTTATGAATTACTCATGTTGTTCGCGGCCTTCACAGGAAAAATTTCCAATGATTTGTGCAATAGTTGTAAGGAATTCTTGTGGCCACTCGAATTGAACGGATGTTGTTTTGTTCAGAATTGAATATGATTGAGTATCCGAGCATTTTGAGATGGAGACGCTTACTGGATTTGTTGTATTCAATGAAATCAAAAGAGCTGATGGATAATGCGATAGATTCACTGAAAATAAATAAACGTTTTTGAATGAATGTAATCAGAGGTTTTTTGATGTTTTAGTGCTAGAGAAGATCAGAAGTTAAGACAGAATTTGAATTCCTGGTACTTTTTTCCTTCAAATCTATATTTTTCAGCAGATCAGGAGCACAAGTTGTGTACTCAGTTGTCAAAAACCTATTGAAACTTTGTCTAGGACTTTTTCCGAAATTTTAGCTGAATTTTAACAAATTTTCAAAAAAATTTGCGGAAGCTCCCGATCTTTAAATTAACTTAACGAGCTGTTTTAATGTGTAAATTGCGGAAGTTGAGCTTTTTTTCGTATAAAAAACACGACAAATTCTGCATAATAATTACGTAGAAAGAGGAATATATTAAAAAGTTAGTTCCTTGAGAAGATCAAAACAACCAAAAGACCAGTTTTTGCTTTCAGAAATTACTTCAATGACGAGTTTAAAAGTGAGAAGTAGTTATATACTTATTTTTTGATGAATTGCAAAAAATAAATTTTAATTCATAAGAGGCTTCTGATCTTCTAAACGTTAACGTTTAGAAGCTCAAAAAATATATACATATATTCATACTATCTGCGATTTCAGGCTAAAGCTGAAAATTGGTGAGTTTTAAGTGGAAAAAAATTACAGACGCTCCGCACGCGTGCACGCAGCTGCCGACACTCTTAACACACTGGAAAATTTGAAAATTCATTTGCCCGCGAATTTTCCAGTTTGTTGAGTGTCGGCAGCCGCGTCACGTTTGTGCGAAGCGTTTGTGAGGCTTAAAATTCGACAAGAAAGTTCAAGGAACTTTTTCGGCTTAATTATGTTTTTCAAATTGGAAAAAGTAAGTTTTAAAAAACAGTGGCGGATTTTGAAATAGTGAAAAATGTGCAAGAAAGTAGAATTGCTGAAATAAGGGCACTCCGAATCGAACTCTGGTCTCAAAAAAAACGTAAAATCTTCAAACAAGTTCGATTCCGGGTGCCCTTTTCAACTTTTTTCAATTATTTCACTAACCTTTCGGTATATAAATTGAATTGCAGATGGATTAAACAACACTTATAAACTGGGTGTAGCCCTCCTTTAAAGACATAGTACTATCATATTTTTTAATGTAAGAAAACCAAATGATATCGTGAGAAATTATTTCAAGCTTCGACAGGAAAATTCAACAAATTTTTAGTCTTAATTTTTTCCTAAATGGAACAGGAATTGAAAACAGTTCGTTCAAGATTCCTGTCGGATTTTGAAATTAAATGCCACTTTTTAAAAAAATTCAACAGTCGGATAAAATTCCAAAAAAATATCTTAGTTTTAAATAAATATTGAATGCCATAATTTCTGTTTTTCTACTGGAATTATTACTTTGCAAAAATGTTTTAACTAATTTTTTAAACCTAATCATTGCAACTTAACAAAATAACGGATTTTCTGTACAGTTTTAGCTTTGTCGGGTTAGTGATTCGACTGGCAATTTGCCAACTAATTAGAAGTTTTGGCATTTTTGGCAATTTCTTGGTACCTCATTATTTGTCCTGAAATCTTATGTGTTAATATTTTGGAGATTGTCTATTGTCAACTCAAATATTCTTGATCATTGCGTTTTGAGGGCTGCTCAACGTCACAGACGCTCCGCACGCACGCGACGCGACTGCCGACACTCAACACACTGGAAAATTTGAAAAATTCATTTTCCCGCCAACATTTCAGTGTGTTGAGTGTCGGCAGCCGCGTGCGTGCGTGCGGAGCGTCTTTGAGGTTGAGCAGCCCTCAAAACGCAATGATCAAGAATATTTGAATTAACAATAATGAACTTTGAGCTTCATTCTCCGAAGGCCTTCATAATTTCATTAATTATGCGGTAGCTCCCGCTCTTATCATTAGAATAACTTTTATTTTCTCTTTTGAGTCATTTAAAAATAGAAGCATCTTTATAAATGTTCCTTTTAACATCCCAAAATTCCCCCCAATTTTCTATATTAACCTAACCTAAATTTCTGAATAAAAAAAAGAGGACAATATATTTATTTCTAGATATTTTCTAGCGCTCTCTCCATTCATCCAACCATCTTATTATAATCGTGTTTTTTTTTTCATTTTTTTTCTTTCGGAGATTAGCCAACAAACATCTAATTAGAATATGAAAGGGTATGAAGATATATTTCTCTGAAATGTGGACATATCGAGAAAACCTTTATATGAAATTTTTATGTGTTTTCGTCGGAAATATTCGTTTTTTTTGTAAATAGATACCAATAATTTTTTAAAAGAATTTCTAACATTTCGGAACGAGGAATTTAGCACCCGGTTCTCGATTTGAATTCATTTTGCAGTGAATTATAATAAGATCATGATTTTTTATGTCCGAAAAAAATATTTTATAATTTTTTCGGACCATTTTTAAAGGGAATAATGGCGTATTATTTAACAGGAAGCAATAAAGTCTACCTAAAATGCCTAAACCATTAAATGCATTTAGTTTGAATGTGGTCAAAAAAACGTTCGTCTGAAAAAAGGAAAAAAATATGCCCGTATTTTCGCTTCTTTAAATAAATGTAACTAAAATATTTATACAGTCGATTCGCCCCTAAGCTAAGACGGTCTACCAAGGGGTCTTTGTTGACTGTTGTTGATTTGGGGGGGGGGGTCCTTTTTCCAAATATTTTTACGATATGGTTTCGAAAATTGACATCTTGGATACCTGGTTTTGGTTTTTTTAAAAATGTTTATCTCTTTCGTTTATTTTTTTGTAAAAGTTCTTAAAGACAGAGTCCTGCTAATTTTTCATTGGAGAGATTTCGATCGAAATCCATCCTGCAAATACTACAATTTATTTAATTTTTGAAAAGAAAATTCAAGATTTACAAAAAGAGTAACTAAAGCGTTCCCGGCTGTTTTTAATGAGATGTATCTTATTGATGTACCTCACCAAGAACGGTTTTCAAAAGCTGTCAGCAGCAGTTTGAGCATGATTTTTTAAAGCACAAAGTCTGAAAATTATCAAAAAATCGAACTTTGGAGAGCTGAAACTCGGCTCAAACTCAACATCGCTTGGTAAAACTTTCAAGATATCATGAAATAATCATTTCAGTTGAAATACCGCGATGTTGAGCTCTTCCAAGTTCTAATTTTGAAAATTTCCAGATTTTCAGCTTGAAAAAATCGTACTCAAACTTCTGCTTACCAGTTTTTGAAAGCATATTTTTACCAGCGAAAAATTCTCTTTCAAATGATCTATGTCGAAGTGAAAAATCCAGAAACACTTCAGGTACTTCCCTCGTTAGTTCCAATTTCGGAAATTGGAAAAAATTTCACTACTTATTTTAATTTTAAAAATCGTTTTAAAAATCTAAAAATTGGAAGACTGGCCGATAATTTCATGGCATTTTTCAAAGATTCTAACAAATTCCAAAAAAACATCAAGTTTTGCAAGGTAACAATGAAAAAAATAATATTTTTGAGCAGTTTTTTCACCCAACACCTATCTTTTTCCTGATCAAATACGCAGGTTATAAATGTTTCTTAATCGATCTGAAATTCAATTTTATACATCTAAGTGTTAGTGAAAAAAATTGCAAAAAAGTATAAATGTGAAAATAAGGGCACCCGGAATCGAACTTGGCTGCCCCTTTGGTGGAAATTTTTACGTTTTTGATACCAAAGTTCGATTCCCGGTGCCCTTTTCTACTTTTTTTTGCAAAATTTTGATCGATTAAGCAACAAAAGCCGCGCATTTAAAATTTATTTTAAAATGATCAGAATATATTTTTTTAATTTCCAATCCTTACCTGCTTCCAAAAGTTCAACAATATCAACAGTCTGAACAATAGTCGAATAAGGCGTCAAATCAAAATCCACTTGAAAAGCCAGAATTTTTCCGAATAATGCGAAAAATGTCAAAATTTTTGACATTTTCTAAAAGCTTCAGCTTTTGGCTGCCCAGTTCAACACCGAAACCAATAAACAGGACACTTGTTGTTCTTTTGTTGAATATTTTTTTGAATAGAATCACTGAAATTGAATTCTCTGTCTCTGTCGTTGATTCATCAGCCAATTCAACAAACGATCATGATTTTTTACTGAACATATATATATGAAATATTTCTCTCTCTCTCTCTCTGTCGATTATTACTATTATACTGGGGCCCCAGTTCGTTTTTTTTGTATTTGTTCATAGACACCTTTTTCCCCTTGAGAGGGGTCATAAAATTGGCCTATGAATTGTGGGAATGGTTTCTTTTCTTCCATTTTTTTTTCTTAAGAAAAATTATACATTTCCAAGATTTTCAAAAGTTGGAAAAATGAAGAAGAAAAAACAAGTAACTCGTCATTTATGCTGACTTCAAACTTCAAAACCGGGCCTTGACAATTCAGTCACGACAGCTTTGAATTTTGTTTTTTTTTTTGCTTTTGGATTTTTTTTTCGAAAAAAAAAAGTTTTAAAGAATAAAATAAACTGACAAGGAAATATAAAAATTCCAATAAATGTTTTTATTCACAAAAAAAAGAGAGAATCAAAGATTATACAGTATATTTAAAATTTCTAACAAAAGATTTTTAAAAATCTTAAAATTACTTTTTTACCCAAACATTTTTGAAGGATTTGTCCTGAAAATTTTTTTTTAGAAAAACCTTCAATTTTTTCTTTAATTTCTGAAATTATAACGACAATCAGAAACGTTGTGATCCATTAAAGGAGGACTGTACTGAGTAGGACTGTACTCAAGCATAACACGATGTAAAAGGTCTATCTCATGTCGTAAACAGTTGAAAATATGTTAAAAAAACATGAGTTCAAAAAAAAAGAGAACATTTTTATTTAAAACGTTTTAGCGTACGCTGGCTCTCAGGGAAGATCTTTCCGATTTTGGGTTTCTAGTCCGCGGAGTTTGGGTTTCTAGGTCACTTTTTAAAAATTGAAGGCCACCTATTAAATGTTTTAATTCGTTTTTCAAGTTCTTCGAGCTTAATATAATATTTTTTGAAACGTTTTCAAAAAACTGAATTTGTATTGCTTTAGAATCAACTTTTTTTTTGAAATACGCCATTTTTTCAAACCTGTTTCAGAAAAATTATGACATGAATTTATCTGATTTTTAATGGTTTAACTTTTTTGAATTCGTGAATTATTGAAAATCTGAAAGTTGAGTTTTTTAATGTGAAATCTGGAAAAAAATCACGTTTTGGCAAGAAATCCGCAATTTTTTACTTAAAATTTTCAGAAAAAAAAATTACGGTTTCCAAATGAAATAATAAATGAATTCAACAATACTTCTTGGATGGATGGTCATTTTGGTTGAAATATTCTGAAATTTCGATGATTTTGGTAGTGATACTTTTTTGCCTTAGAAAAAATTCTGTAGGTATTGTCAACTCAATTATTCTTGATCATTGCGTTCGGAAGGCTGCTCAACCTTACAGTCGCTCCGCGACGCGGCGACCTCCCAATCAACACTGAAATATTGGCGGGAAAATGAATTTTTCAAATTTTCCAGTGTGTTGAGTGTCGGCAGCCGCGTCGCGTGCGAGCGGAGCGGCTGTGAGGTTGAGCAGCCTTCCGAACGAAATGATCAAGAATAATTGAATTGACAATAATGAAAATATAGTAATTTTCAGAAATTACTTGTAATCATATAATAATTGTAAAATTTATGTCTGGACGTAATTCTTGTTTTTATACGAAAGAAATTAAAAAGCACACAAATAATTCAAATTTCCGCGCACACCGTCTGCTGTTCCGCGGAGCGCATATGAAAATCCGTAAAGCGTGGTAATTTAAAATTTTAATAGTTAAAATCATGTTTATGAAAAAAAAGAAAAAATAAAAAATACGAAAAAAATCTTAATTTTGCCTAGAAACACAAACTCCGCGGACCTTAAATTTGAAAAGTTCTTCTACGAGGGCCAGCGTACGCTAAAACGTTTTCAATAAAAATGTTATTTTCTCATTTTTTTGCACTTGCGCTTTTTTAAAACAATTTTCAACAATTATCAAAGCTTTACGGAGATAATGAATAAAAATGGACTGTACCTTAAATGAAAATTGAACTCTTTCTCATTCCAAATCTGTTTTTAAAATTTTCAGAAACCATCTAGAAGCCGAGAAAATGAGCTTCAAAACAATGGCCTAGAAAAAGGTGGCCTAACTTTTTCCTATGAGCTTTTTTAGTTAATAAACAGTTATGCAGAATGTTTATATTAGTCCTTTTTTATGATTTTTCATCTTAATTTATGTTTTTTCATTTTTTTTGGATTTTTCATGCCTTCGGACTAGTTTTCGCCGGTGGACACTTTTTCTAGGCCATTGTTTTGAAGCTCATTTTCTCGGCTTCTAGGTGGTTTTAGAAAATTTAAAAAACAGATTTGGAATCGGAATGAAGTCTATTTTTATCCCAGACGCATTCATTATCTCCGTAAAGACCTCCTTTAATGGATCACAGCTATTCTGATTGTCATTATAAATCCAGAAATGAAAGAAAAAAATTTAAGCTGCGTATCTTAAAATTTATTTTCCTACCCAAATATTTTTGAAGGTTTTGTTTTGGAAAGAAAACATTTTAGGAAAATCTAAAATTCTGAACATTTTCAGATTCTCCGTCTTAAAAGCGATATGATCTTTGTGCTCGAACGAAATATTTTTCTAAATCCTTCTCAAAATTTATGAAACACAATTATTATTTGATATATTTCACCCAGTTTCAGAAATTTTCGAAATCTGTTGCCACGTTGCTCTGGTGATACATAAAACGGACGTTTTTCGGAAACTCGTCTGAAAATTTCGGAAATATTTTGTGAAATTTTTTCCATTAAATTTTACACCTTTCTTTTTTTTGCATATTTTTTACTTCCCGTATAGCTTTGTTTATAAGAAATAAATCAGAAATAAATATATTTCTGCAAGAATTGTAGCCAATTCTCAGATTCTCACGTATTCAGAACTGCTGAATCACACTAATCATTGATTCCACAAAAAGGCTGAGTTTGTCCACCCAGTCTGCTCATTCATTTCCTTTTGCTCATTTGTATTTTCAGCTGCTCATTCATATCAAGTTTTTTTTTGTTTTTTTTTATTGTTTTTGAAAATCTTTTGTATATGTAATCCTCTCAAATGCCGTTGTAGTTCTGGTGTTCTAGGTGATTCATACAACAGTATTTTTTGAGTGAAAATTTTTGAAACGACAATTTTTTAAAATTTCGAATTTGTAAAATTTTGTAATAAATTTTCATGATAAAAATTGTTTTTTTTTCCAAAATTTAATTTAAAAATCACAATTTCAAAATTCAAAATTTTTACGTTTTATTGTTATTGTCAACTCAATTATTCTTGATAATTGCGTTTTGAGGGCTGCTCAACCTCACAGCCGCTCCGCACGCACGCGAAGCGGTGATCTCCCACTCAATACTGAAATATTGGCGGGAAAATGAATTTTTCAAATTTTCCAGTGTGTTGAGTGTCGGCAGCCGCGTCGGTATCAAAAACATGCGTTTGATACTAAAAAATCCGAAAAAAAACCATATTTTTTCAATTTTTTAATTTTTCAAAAAATCCATTTAAAAATACCTAAGTTACGCGCTTAATTCGCGGCTGATTCCAGATAGCAAAATATGTTTCTTCTTAAAGGGGGGCTGAGGGGACGAAATAAATAGTTTAGAAATGATGAAAGTATGATTGTTGATAAATAAATGAAAAAAAAATCCAAAAAAAACCTCGAAAATGGCGAAAAAAAAAGTTCCGAAAAAAACCCATACCCCCTCTCTTCGCCCTAATGGCCGAAGAAACGCTTTTTGTTTTCTAGGTCATTTGTTTTTTTCTCGGCCGCCTATTTTTTATCTTGTTTTTCTCTTCTTTCGAATTTTTTTTTCAGAGAAAATTATCCATAAAAGAGTATTAAAACAAATAAACGTTCAAAAGAAATGTATAAAAGAGTATTAAAAAAAATTTTTTCAAAAAATAAAATTAGGCGGCCGAGAAAAAAGAGACGGCCTAGAAAATCAAGAAGCGTTTCTTCGGCCATTAGGGCGAAGAGAGGGGGGTATGAGTTTTTTTAGGAACTTTTTTTTTCGCCATTTTTGAGTTTTTCTTTGGATTTTTTTTCATTTATTTATCAACAATCATACTTCCATCATTTTTAAACCATTTATTTCGTCCCCTCAGCCCCCCTTTAAGCGTCAAAAGTGAACATTTTAAAAAAATTAGCTATATTAAAAAAGTTAACGGTTTCAAGCTTACATTTCAAAGTTTGGAAGATTTCCACTGGTTTTCAAATGGTTTAAACATCGGATTTTAAGAATTTGTGCATTTTTCTAGAATTTTTGAGATTTTCCGTAAAAAAAGAAAAGCAATTGAGAAAATTCTATAAGCTGCCCAAATACCTTAAAAATACCTTAATTACCTTAATTAAAGTTTTTACAGAACTTTAAAAAATGACTTAAAGACAGTGGGTCAGTTAAGTTTTGAGTTGTTACTTTATTAGAACCTGGAAGTTAAATCCAGAGATATTGAGTTTGAGCCAGGTTAGAGTTCTTCAAAATTCATTTTTTTTTTGCAAATTTACAGATTTTGTGCTTGAAAAAATCGTGCTAAAAACTTCTGCTTAAAGGCAGCTTGTCAGTTAACGCAATCCAAATTCAAGGCAAAAAATCAAAATTCGAAGGGAGCCCAGGTGGTCCAAACAACAATACCAATCGAATTTTGATTTTTTTTTCTTTGAATTTGGATCGTGTTAACTGACCAGCTGCCTTTAAAAATGAAGAATGATTTGGATTTTCTTTTGAGTAACTTGGAATACCCAAATACACTGTCAATTATGCAAAAACTAAAACATGTTTTCTAGATAAAAACGGATTTTTCTGAAATTATGATTTTTTTAATTGATGTTTGTTTAGGTAAACATTCTAAAACAAGACCTTTATGTTCAGTCCTCTTTCAAATTAATTTTTTAAACTCCACAATTCAAAAAATTTGGATCAAATTAAGCACCAAACATTCATTTTTCGATTCCCCCCTCTCTCTCTAATTACCCGAACATTTTTTGTTTCTTTTCATTTCAACGATCATGTCAAGTTTTGCTCAATTTTTCTTCTTTCTCAAAACCGGAAAAAAAGGAGATGTTTGAAGGAAACCCTAAAAACCGCTCTGATTTTCGGTCATCTACAAAGAAACACTCCCCCACTTTTCGAGATTTCTTTTTTTTTCTTTCGAGAAAAATCCATGGAATGTTCAGATGGGACAGAAATCGACACCAAGAAAAAGAGAACTCGTCGCTATTGAATAATTCATCAGTAATGTGTGTTTTAGTATTTCGGGGGAAAAACTTGCGTGTTAGTCAGGTGGTGGCGGATTAATCACACATTTTTTCAGAGATTTTCTGATATTTTGAGTCGCGAAATTTGTCTTGATTACTCTTAGGAATAGATACATTTTTCGAATTTTGGCTGGAAAATTCATTCCTTTCTGGCTAATATAGACTACATTTTAACAAAAAAGTGCTAGAGACCTTTCTTGAATAATGCACTTATGACTTAATGTTTTTCCATTAATAATTAGGTGTTTTAATCATTCAAATATCTATTTATTTATTTATTTAACGATTATGCTTAATGATTTGTATCAAAGTGATATATTTTCTTTAATTTATTTGTCGTTGACTCGAATTATATTAAATGCCACTCTGCCTTAATCTTTAAGAATGAACTTGAAACCCAACTACTGAATTTTTAAGAGTATTTTATATTAAAGGAGGACTTTACGGAGCTAATGAATTTGTCTGGGATGACAATAGACTTCATTCTCATTCCAAATCTGTTTTTAAAATTTTCTAAAACCACCTAGAAGCCGAGAAAAAGGGCTTCAGAACAATGGCCTAGAAAAAGAGTCCACCGGCGAAAACTAGTCCGCAGGCATGAAAGGCATGAAAAAAAGGCATGAAAAAAATCCAAAAAAACATTAGAAAAGGCCGAATATAAGTATTCTTCATAACTATTTATTAACGAAAAAAGCTCATAGGAAAAAGTTCGGCCAGTTTTGAGGCGCGTTTTCTCGGCTTCTAGGTGGTTTTAGAAAAGTTTAAAAACATATTTGGAATGAGTATGAAGTCTATTTTCATCCTAGTGACATTTATTATCTCCGTAAAACCTTCCTTTAATTTGTTAGAGTCGTGGACTCGAATTATATTAAATACCCCTCTTTCTTTAAGGAAGCACAAAAATGGGAAAGATTTATTGAGCTCAATGAAGAATATTGACATTTAGATATTGTATTGAAATTCAATGAATCGAAATAAAAGTGTAGCGAAGTTGAAGGGAAAGTCACAAATCTTTATGGTCTCTTTGGTCTTCTTATTTTCGAAAATCTATAGATACGTTTTTCCTATTTTTTAAATAATGGAGGACTTTAAGGAGCTAATGAATACAAATGGAATGAAAATAGACTTCATTCTCATTCCAAATCTGTTTTTAACATTCTTCTAAACCACGTAGAAGCCGAGAAAATGAGCGTCAAAACAATGGCCTAGGAAAGATTTCCACATGGCCGAACTTTTTGTTATAAGTTTTTTACGTGTTCTATTGATGAATATTCATGAAAATGTGTAAAGTTGTTAATTTTCCCCTCCGTTTTTGAATTTTATGGATTCTTCACGTAATAATACCCGCGGACTAGTTTCCGCTAACTTTTTCTAGGTCATTGTTTTGAAGTTCGTTTTCTCGGCTTCTAGTTGGTTTTAGAAAATTTTAAAAACTGATTTGGAATGAGAATGAAGTCTATTTTCATCCCAGACGCTTTCATTAGCTTCGTAAAGTCCTCCTTTAATTAAAAAATGGCCTAGAAACCCAAGAAGTATATTTTTTTCCAGATAACAAAAACTCACACCTTGCTGTTTTTCATTGTTTTTTATCGACTTTTCGTCATCCAAATCATCCCGTCATCCCTGTCATCCAAAAGTACTCGGAATGAGATATAGTTCGGAATTAGACCCAGTTCATTTGAAAACAAAAAGTTTTAACCCATATTCAACGGTGTTTTCTGAACTTACCTTGTAAAAAGTTGTCAAGTGCCCTTTAATGTTCAAAAACAAAGCTTTTCTTAAATATCGCAAAAAAAAAAATAAAACAAAAACCCGTTTAACCTGCGAAAAGAAGTGACATTTATGTTTTTCCAATTTTTTTCACACTTCAAGACGGGGGAAGTATTTTCGAGAAAGGTTTTATTTTCCATGTAAGTACCATTATTTTTTGCACTTTTGTTTTTAATACAACATTTTTTGCATCTTCTAGGAACCATTCCAATTTTTATTATTCACTCTTCTTTCTTATTTAACAACTCAAATTGAAAGAAAGAATAACGGAAAATTGAGGACAAAAAAATTGGAAAATAATTGGTGTAGTCAAAATTTTTGCTCTTTTTGAGTCCGTATGATGATGAAGCTTTTATTTTAATTTTAATATCTTCTTGAATTCCCCCCCCCCCCCTCTAAATTGAAAAACGGATGCCATCCACTCTTAAAAATAAACTGCATGGGTGTTCTTCTGACGTTTCGGATTAATACTACAACATCATAATTCTTTCTATTTTGAGCATATTTGTATTTCGGTTTTTGTGACTTTGCAAACATTTTTCTCTTGTGATATCATTATAAAATGTTAAAAGCGGATTTAAATTATATTGGGAAAGTGCTACAAAAAAATAGTGAGAAGTGGATTAAGCTTTCTAAAATTAGATGAAGATTATATTTGGGTTTAAGACAGCTTTTAGATATTGGATTTTGATTTTAAAGCTTTATTCCTTCTAAAAAACCAAGAAATTTGCTAATTTTCCGCAGAAAACGGCAAAAATGGCAAATATTGAAAGATTAATCCTAAAAAAATTTCTAGGACTACGGTAACGATTTTGTGCAATGTTGTGCAGTATTGCGTCATGGTGTTGACATACTTTCTCTGCGCTTCTCACTTTTATACGGGCTCTCAGTCGTCATATTTTTCTTGATCGGGAAAAAAACTGAAAAACAAGAAAATGACAGGATTTTTAATCCATTTTGAAGATTTTAACCGAATAATCATCAAAATAGACATTTTGCAAAGAAAATGCGGAAAATTTTAGTTCTTTTTGTTTGAAAAATAAATGATGATGCCGGAAACTTTTGACTGTTTTTTTTATTTCATTTAAAAGGCTTTCGATTTAAAAAAAACTTCCGGGAAAAATAAGGGAAAATACACGCAATCGGGTGTATTTTAAATTTTCTGAAATTCCCCCCAGTTATTTTGAAGAAGCTATTTTAAACACAACGAACCTTAATAAAATTCTATTCTGGTTTGTTGAAATTGAACAAAACAAAACGAATTTGATTGTCAATATACCTGTCTAGTATGAAAACAACAACCAAATAAAATTGAATTTCAACCAGTACTTTCATTTCTAATCGAAAATCCCCCCCTTCCGGAACTAAATAATGTATTCTTTTTTTTATGTTTTGTCTAGAAAATTGCTCAAAAACATTTTATTATTGTTGCTCTGAAAAGACGGATGAGACGTTTTAACGATCCTCTGATTCCAAATCCCCTATTGTTCGATGGATTGTGAGTAAATTTGTCTGAAAATTGTTTTCAGCACGTAGGAATGAGTTTCGGAAATCTAGGCAGCTTGGCAGTTAATCCGATTAATGCAACAAAAAAAATTTAAAATTGATCAATGAAAAAACACTGTCTTTAAGTGTAAACTCTCGAAAATTCAGTAGTTGGTTTTCAAGTTTATTCTTGATAAATGTATATTAAATGAAAATAGACTTCATTCTCATTTCAAATCTGTTTTTAAAATGTTCGGAAACTACCTAGAAGCCGAGAAAATGAGCTTCAAAACAATGGCCTAGAAAAAGGTGCCACCTGGCCGAACTTTTTCCTATCAGCTTTTTTCGTGTATCCTTAATAAATAGTTATGCAGAATGCTTATTTTAGTCCTTTTTTAATGTTTTTTTTTTCACTTTTTTTGGATTTTTTATGCCTGCGGACTAGTTTTCGCCAGTGGACACTTTTTCTAGGTCATTGTTTTGAGGCGCGTTTTCTCGGCTTCTAGGTGGTTTTAGAAAATTTTAAAAACAGATTTGGAATGAGAATGAAGTCTATTTTCATCCCAGATTTTTTTTCATTAGCTCCGTAAAGTCTTCCTTTAATATAAAATACTCTTTAAAATTCAGTAGTTGGTTTTCAAGTTCATACTTAAAGATTAAGTATCAGTTAATTGCTCTGAGGAATATAAAATATTTTTCCCAGAAATTGTTCTTTGACACCTAACTTCTTTCAACTCAAAATTCTTTCGAAAACAAAAAAATCGCTGTGAAACAAAAAAACGTCTCCGACTTTTCATCGTGACACTCAAAAAAGTTTCTCAAGAGCTCACCCCCACACAACTTATTAAAAATTCCGATAAAAAGCTGACCACATTGTTCTACCTTTTTGTTGCTGAATATTTCATATAATTATGACCTTTCATTTCTCGAACAATGGCGCTGATTTGTCAAGATTTTTCGCTTGAGATCAATCGGGCTGAAAGAATAAAAAAAACGTCGGGAGGAAAAAGTTCAAAGTACGAAAGTTTTTGTGTAAGACTATGTTTTTTAAAGCTTGTTGAATACAATTTCTGGCGGGAGTTTTTTGTGGTTGAGTATTTTCTTTTCAATATCCAGGATTACTACGGTAGTGACTGGAATTTTCAATAATATCGTATTATTGAATTTTTTTAAAGACAAGGTGTTAGTTACCAGTTAAAATATATTTACAATGTGTTTCTGAAAATATTTGCAGATACAAAATGTTACTAAATAAATCTGACAATTTATTTTGCGCTGTTTTATTTGTGCTTCGAAAAAATAAGAAATTGATGCTTTTTTAAAGAAAAAATTCTAACATTATAATTTTTTAAATAAACTTTTTCTATTTTCTGTAAATATCAGGTTTTAGAAATCAAAATCTTCTGCAAAAACATTTTTTTTGCGCCGATTTGTATGGTGTTTTAAAGACATTGTACCACTTAATTTTTGAGTTTTGATCTAGTACAAATTAGGTTATTTTTCTTTTAGAAAAAAGAGTATTTCATCTGCCTGTTTCCTGTTTCCATGTGAATCCCCGTAATTTCCAAAAGATTGGTGCATTGTTGATTAAAAAATGAAACACGGTTTTTCAAGGTTTAAAAATTAAAGACAATGTGTCACTTATTTCTAAAAGTAGAATTAAAGGAGGATGCATCTGGGATGAAAATAGACTTCATCCTCATTCCAAATCTGTTTTTAAATTTTTCTAAAACCACCTAGAAGCCGAGAAAATGAGCCTCAAAACAATGGCCTAGAAAAAGTGACCACCGGCGAAAACTAGTCCGCAGGTATGAAAAATCCAAAAAAAACATAATTTATAATGAAAAAACATTGAAAAAAAAACTAATATAAGCATTCAACATAATTTTCTCTTGATTTAACGGTCATTGAAAAAAATGGGATTTCAGCGAAATTGAGGTTGTGGCCTAGAAACCCAACAAATTTTCTAGGCCACTATCTTTAGCATCTTGGCCTTTACTCCAATTCGCAAATTTTCAATAAAACGGAAATTTGTGGCAAAAATCCCATGGCAACTAATACTTCAAGGACATTTCAAAATCCAGCTTACAAAATTTGAACTTTATGAAAAGCGATACTTCAAAATAACAAAAGATGAATGCTTCCTGGTTTCGAAAATTAGATTGTTTATTTCGAAATGTTTTCGTAAGACTTCATTCTATTGAAATCTTTAAGATTTTCATAAATAACATACCCCTGACAAGAATCTTCTTTTGTTAAAATTGCTTTGATATTTCCCAGATTTGATCATTGATGCCAACCTTTTGGGAATACTAACAACTTGTTTTACTCCGGATCGCCGCACTAAAACAAAACAACAAAATATGTCCTCGTGTCCCATTGTTACTCAAGAAAATAAAAAATTATGCATATTTTCCCACATTTTCCACCCCTTGAAAACATATCCGGATTAGGCGTTTTCCCTCTTCTTTGAATTTATTAGTTATAACTAATTAGTTGGGAAGGGATTTTTTGTGTTTAAATTTTTGGCTGAAATTCCAGCCGATACATCTAAGCACCGCCCCCTTTTCTCTTTTCCTCACTCATCCGCCCCATAAGAACCGCCCATTTTCTCTTCCTTTTGAATTTTCTTGAATAGCGCTCAAATCAAGACCAAAGGGCACTCCTTTTCAGGATTTTTACTTCAGTTTTTCTATTATCAATGTGTGAAAATTTGTATTGAAATATTCTATAATTTTCCGCATTCATTTTCTTTTCGAGTTTTTTTTTGCAATTCGATTTTTCGCTAGTTCCAGAAAAAAAGACGAAAGATCATGTTTTTTTTCTATTTTTTGGGAAACTAATAATTGTTTTAAAAATAAATTGAACAACGAGGTGTGTGACTGAAAGAATTTGAATTTAATTGGTCGAAAAAAAATGTTTCCGTGAATTCGGAACCACTTTTGCGCGTCGCTACAATGCTCCGCGGTGACGAGGGTCGTTGTTTAGAGTAGACATATTTTACAACAAAAATTGGAATATTTTTAACGCATTTTTTGAAGAAAAAACACGTATTTCGATAATGGGAAAAGAGGAAAAAAAATTCTTAGAAAAGCGTCTAAATATGTTTGAAGACCCTCAGAAAGTTGCGGGAATTTTCGTGGCATATTTTTCTACAACATTTCAGGCAAACTCACAATTTCGTCACGTTCTCTTTCATGGAATCAATCTTCTACTGAATCCATGATGGATATGCCTTAGGTTTATGAGTTTGAAGTTTTAAATCTGATTACTAAATCCAGATTTCACTTTTTTTAACGTTTTGTCCTTCGCCGTTTTGTGTTTTCATTTCATATTCATCTTATTCGTAGCATTTGAAAACCTATACAACATTTTTTTTCGAAATTTGCAAAAAAAAAATTAACATTTTTGTTGTAAAATATTTACGCTAAAAAACGACCATCGTCACTGCGTAGCATCGTAGTGACGCGCCAAAGTGGTTCTGAATTTACGGAAACGTGTCGAAAAATGACAAAAAACCGCATAATATTAAATTGTTTAACCCACGGGGAGTAGTTTTTCAACTTTGATGGACTAGTCCCTCAGCTTTGTAAAAGTTAGGCCACGGTTGAGATTTCATTAAAATAATCCTAATTTAGCAGTTTTTTTTGTGAAATTTATGACATATTTCATTTCTAAAAGCGATTTAGAAGGATTTCAGCTACATAATAAACAATTTGAACAAAAAATCATATAAAATTCGAATCTGGCCACATTTTATCATCATAATTTTTATATAAATTTATCATATTTCTTATGAACAATCTATAAAATAATAATTGAGTTTTTTTTCTAATCGAATTCTAATAGAAAAAGTTCTGGGCGTTCTGGGAACATGGAATTTTTTTTGCACGGGAAAAATGAAGGTTTTTCTAGGAACTTTCATTTTTTCAATAAAAAAAAGGTTTGAGAGCTAAAATTCTGAATGTCTGAATTGTCAATTCTGAATTTTCAAAAACTGAGCTTTGTTCTAAATTTTTCTGTTGAAAAAAAGAAGATCAATGCTAGACTAGAACTTAAAGACACAGTGCTACAAATATTTGAAGCGTTTCGTTTCCAAACATTCAGCTTTCTGCAAATCCTATTACGTATCAATGACACGACAAAAATTCCCACGAAAAAAGTCATAAATTTGTATTTAGCCGTCTATCTTAGTCAGAAAAAATGCAAATTTGAATGTGCGGGCGTCGGTGACAATGTAAACGTGATCTTTAGGATTCTATGTGTAAAAATAAGTTGTTTGAATCTTGCTCTTGATTTTTGACCATGGCGTGTTTTGTAAAAGTATATTGTAATTTTCAGAGGACCAAAATAATTTGGACTTGTTTTAAGAAATTCAATTCTTGTACATATTTTTCTTAATTGTGTTCCACTTCTTGAAAATAGTACGTACTTCTCACGGACTACTACATAACAAATTACACCATTCTTATTAATGTTGGCAAATTATAGAGTTATACCTCAGCGTATTCCTAGTAATTGCACCAAACATATATTTGCTAAAAATTTAGCATAACTACATTTTACCTTGAATGACATATTTTTTTTAATATTCCGAAGATTCAATTTCAAATCGGGGGATTATTTTAAAACGATTAATGGCTAAATAACTGCATATTTAATATTTCCTTCAAGTATTTTTGTTAGTCACGAGCTATAATTTAAGATATGTCTCATATCGTGAGTTTTGAGCTCATTATCAATTTATCATTTATCGTTGCTTGAAATTCTTGGTTTAATGGTTTTTGGACCGGATATGTTAAGAAAAGAAATAGAATATCTGATTTGTTCAATGGTATAAAAACATTTGTAGCAATTCATATTTTTAAGGGTGTTTGTGGCCACTCAAAATTTTTGGCTTCTCTATTTTGATATCAACAAATTTGAGAATTTTATAAAGAGGACCAAAAAATGATCTCGCTTTCCCACTTCAAGTCCGGACTTAATTTTGAATACCATCCGCTGACACCTTGTCTTTAAAGGAGGACAATATAGGTTATAAATGTTGCTTAATCGATGTGAAATTCAATTTTATATACCTAGTGAAAAAAATTGCAAAAAAGTAGAAAAAGACACCCGGAATCGAACCGTGGCCTCAAAACGGTAAGTTTCCACCAGAGTGGCAGCCAAATTCGATGCCGGGTGCACTTTTCTACTTTTTTGCAATTTTTTCACTAGTTTGAGTATATTAAATTGAATTTCAGATCGATTAAGCAACATTTATAACCGGCTTATAGTCATCCTTTAAGAAATTCGAAATTTTCGTTGAAGCACCCAGAATTCCTTTTTTTTAATTATCTTCCTATTCTCAACATAATTTTCTATCTCATTATACATCCGTTCCTATGTTTTTTCATCCAAAATTCCAATGACCTTCAATCCAAACTCAAAAATTCAACTGATGAGCTAAAACTCAAAACTTTCAGAGAAAGTGAGAAGAGTCATCTCCCGAAATTATTAAGCACGTGTAAGCCAGAGAAAGAAATACTACTGGCTTGTTTTTTTTGTTTTTAATTCCTCTCACTAATACTATTAATATAATCCCGAATTTGGATGTTAAATCAATCTTGATTTTTTGATATTTAATTAATTTGTTCTCAATTATTATTGTCATATTAAAAAAAGATTCTGTCGGTTCTTCTAGAAAGATCTGAATTTTTATTTGATTCAAATTTTTGGAATATTTATTGAAAAAAGGGTATTAGGTCGAAATATATCGATTTGCATTAGGGCGCACTTACAGCAATGTTTTTCCAGAAAAAGAGGTCCACTTCAAAATGAATAATTGTTTAAAGGAGAACCTTACGGAGATAATAAATGTACCTTAAATGAAAATAGACTACATTCTCATTCCAAATCTGTTTTTAAAATATTCGAAAACCACCTAGAAGCCGAGAAAATGGGCTTCAAAACAATGACCGAGAAAAAGTTGGCCGAACTTTTTCCTATGAGCTTTTTTCGTGTTTCGTTAATAAATACTTATGCAGAATGCTTATATTAGTCCTTTTTAATGTTTTTTCCTATTTTTTTATTTTTCATGCATGCGGACGATTTTTTTACACTTTTTCTAGGCCATTGTTTTGAAGCCTCATTTTCTCGGCTTCTGGGTGGTTTTAGAAAATTTTAAAAACAGATTTGGAATGAGTATGAAGTCTATTTTCATCCCAGATGCATTCATTAGCTGTTCTTCTTTTATATTTTAAAATTTATATTTTTGAAAATCATTTTCTGCTCTCTAGATTGAAAAATGTGTTTTTCTTCTATTTTGCAATGTGCTTAAAGACAGTGTTCCACTTATTTTTTTTGGCCTTCAATAAATTAAAATTCAATAAATTAAAGTCCTGATTTTATTGGATATTGCAATGAAAACTCCAAAATATTCCAAAATTCCCCATCATCTCAAAGATGAGTTGAACTTTAAATTGAAAAAAAACGCTCTTCATAATCCCCCCAACTTTGAATACTGTTCATTGTTTTAAAAATCTCTTATATACCGTGTCCAGATCTCATTTCCTAATCCCCCTCCAAATACCTCAACATTTTTTTGCAGCTCAAGAAAAAGAAAAATAAAATCCAAGACGTCGTTTTTTTAACCAATTCCAAATCGGATTATACATTTTCCCCCCAAAAACTTGTTTTATGACTTAGTAAATATCAGTAGTATCATATCATTTTTTCCCCTTCCTCAAAGTACATTAATAAGACATTTTTTATTCTTTTAATCTCGCGCCTTCTTCCAAGAAGAAACCTCTTTTTTGTGCTAATTCTCACAGCCTACATTTTCCAGCTTTTCCGTAAAAACTTGATTTTTTATTTATTTCAGGTACCCACATTTTTTTTTGCTTTTTTGCTCCCCGTTAAAATGAAATTCTTCATTGTTATGTGCTTGATGGTCCTCTTCATTGGATTGGCAACGTGCCAAATGACCTTCACTGATCAATGGACTAAGAAAAGGGCGATGCATAAGAATATGTGAGTTATTTTATTCTGAAATGTTTTTGGAAAAGGCGGGCCGCAACGCGACCGCGACGCGTCAGAAAACAGAGATCGTGGGAGCTAGTAATTTATTAAAAATAGTTTTCGCGGCTAAGTTGCTCGTCATCAAGATGATAAATATCCGAGATACAATTAAGCGGCCTTGAAGAAGCCATTGGCAAGTAAGCAAAAATGCGTCACAGGGAAAAAACATGAGAATAAAATGCTGGGGGCTAAATTTAGATGTGGGAGCACGTTTTGAGATTAATCTTTTTGAACCAAACATTAATGAACTTCAAACTGTGTATTACATCTGCAAGCTGATGGCTGCAAACATACGCAAAAATGCAGACAAGTTTTGAGGATATGCATAAGTAGTTAAATGAATGGATACTGTGAACGCGTAATTGAATTCGAAAAAGTATCAATTTCAAATGATGCACCAAATTTTTTTTTGGAAATTTGAAACTTTTCTAGTGAGTGTCTGAACGATAGGGAAATGTAAATCAAACTGAAAATGAGCAAAATTGTAGAAAATATCTATAAAATATGAAATTTTGTAAAATCGTAATTTTAAAATGTTTTTCTGAAAGATACCGTTCGAGTAACATATAAATTTGATTGATTGATTGATTATTTATCCAAATTTGAAGTGTTTTCCAGTTTAGATTAACTTTTCCCAGGCGAAACGTTCTTTCTGAAACTCTTGTGAGCCTAAAAGATTGGCACACTGAAATGGCTTTGAAATATATTCAAAATGAGGATAGCTTCGCAAAAATCGATGACCGGAGTCGAACCAGTATTTGACAGATTAAAAAAAAGCGAGTCACCGGTAGCACAATGGTAGTGCAGAAGACATGTTATCTGTCAGATGCTGGTTCGACTGCGGTCTGGTTAAGATCGATATTGCGAAGCTATTTTCCGAACCTCATTTTGCAAATTAGTTACTCACGATAATTTTCTCAACGGTATATATTCTGCGTGCACGTGTTGCCAAAACACATCTATTCCAAGGTTTGAGAATTAATAACCCAAAAAATTAAGAATGTACTGTGGGTACTCGAAATTTAGACACTTTTTGATGCCGATCTGTGCAAAAAATACCCATTACATGGTGTTTTTAAGAATTCAAAAAGTGACCTCGCTGTCTTACTTCGACTGCGGACCTAATTTTGACTATCATCAACTGACACTTTGTCTTTAAAGGCGGACTACAATAAGAAATTCATATACTGCTTATAGTCTGAAAATTCTGAAAAAATTTGGCATTTGTTTCAGATTTTAATTAGAAATAATGTAAAGGAGGATGCAGGTTATGAAGATTGTTTAATCGATATGAAATTCAATTTTATATATTGTCAAGATAAAAATTTCTGGCCGCTCGTTTTGCGGAGTGTCGTTGGGAATTTCCTCGCAACGCGACCGCTACGCGCAAGACCAATTGAGAAATTTGAATTTGAGCGCATTGTGGTCGCGCTGCGAGGAAATTCCCAACGACACTCCGCAAAACGAGCGGCCAGAAATTATTATCTTGACAATACCTAGTGAAAAAATTTGCAAAAGAGTTGAAACGGGCACCCGGAATTGAACTTGGCTCCCACTTTGGTAGAAACTTTACGTTTTTGAGACCAAAGTTCGATTCCGGGTGCCCTTTTCTAATTTTTTGCAATGTTTTTCACTAGATATATAAAATTGAATTTCAGATCTATTTAGCAACATTTACAACCTTCGTATAGTCCTCCTTCGGTATGAAATTTTTTTAAAATCAAAACTGATAATTTTTGAGATTTTGATTGCTCTTTTCTGTGAAAAAATCACTTTTTTGAAAGTTCAATATTTCAATCTCAAGATCCTTTTTACATCCAATTTCTTGAAATAAATCTTAATTGTATATATTGAATGAACCCAGACAATTATAATCATTTCTTGCTGGTCACTTCCAATTCAATTCATTATAAATTTAAGTCCAATCATTTTTTTTCTTCATATTTCCGTCCAAAATGTTTTTTCCCTTCTGAATAAATTATCAATTGCACATATAAATATATTTAATTAAATGACGAATATATATTCCCATTTCCTGCATATATTCTAAAGAAAAATTAGCCATTTTTTGGGATGCAAAAAATGCCGAAAAATATTTTTTTAGACGCCGGAGGATAGGATTCGGAGATTAGGCGTGAAGTCCGATGGAAACATTTATTTTGAAAGAAAAGTCTAGTTTAGGAAGATGAGAAATCTCCTAAAAGCATTTGCGTTTGAAGATAATAAGTCCAAGCTTATAAAGAACGAAGATCCCGAAAATGGAATTATGAGCTGATTAATAAGAATTTAGTGAAAGGATCAGAATGAGTCAATTTTTTGGCATTTCGGCGAATTCGCATCTTTGAACACTTTTGTAGAAAAAATATAAAAATTAGCAAAACAATATTTGAAATATTGAAAACAAAGAAGAATCTAAATTAAAGCCAAAAACGGCCTAGTTTCTCGATATTTCAACCTGTACACCATGACGCCAAATTACGTACAACATAACGTTTTTTATTAAGAAATTTAAGACACTCAAGTTAATTATTTGCTCAGAAACTTAAACAGGAAATATCGAAATAACCCTGGGAAAAAATAAATTCAAAAATTTGTTTTTGATTCATTAATTTGGTTCCCAATGGCCGAACTTGGATTCTAGGCCGTTTAAAGTACATTGTTAATTAATTTTGACTTAATTTTTCGGTCTTACGAATTAAAAAAAACAAATATTGGAAAATGAATGTCAAAATTTGTTTTTGAAAAATCACCAAAAACTAAAAGAAATATCGAAAAAGACAAATCTTTAAGCGGAAAAGTTTTGAAAATATTGCATTATCGATTTCTAACGCCGTTTTTTGAAAAATATTCGAAAAACCGAAAAATAGACGAAAAATGGAAATTTTGTAGATTAAATTAATGGTCTAAACAACACGCGGGTCTTAGAAATTCAAGTTTTTTTCTGACGGATTTGAGATTAGATACCTTTTTTATCGATCTTAACTTATTGTTAGCAAAAAATGTTAATTCCAAAAAAATAAGATAATACTCAAAAGAAAAAGAAACAATCTTATAGGAATCAATCGGATATAACTTATAAAATTTCGTATTGAATTTTTTTTTCGGTATTTAAAGATAATTTACGAGAAAAAAGTAGTAGGAAATTTAATAAATATCATTCAACAATTTTCTTTAAAGGATGACTTTACGGAGCTAATGAATGTGTCTGGGATGAAAATAGACTTCATTCTCATTCCAAATCTGTTTTTAAAATTTTCTAAAACCACCTAGAAGCCGAGAAAATGAGCTTCAAAACAATGGCCTAGAAAAAGTGGCCACAGGCGAAAACTAGTCCGCAGGAATTATTACATGAAAAATCCAAATAAAATGAAAAAAAAAACATAAAAAAAGAACTAATTCTGCATACCTAATTATTAACGAAACACGAAGAAAGTTCACTGGAAAAAGTTCGGCCAGGTGGACACTTTTTCTAGGCCATTGTTTTGTAGCTCATTTTCTCGGCTTCTAGGTGGTTTTAGAAAATTTTAAAAACAGATTTGGAATGAGAATGAAGTCTATTTTCATTTAAGGTACATTTTTATCTCTGTAAGCTCCTTTAACATTTAACAAATCGCAAAAAACCCAAAATATACCAACTAAACCGGGAATTTTCATAAAAACTTCGACAAAAAGTATTGAAAAATATTCGTGTTATTTGAAAAGTGCCCTGAAACTGAAAAAATAATTAATTTCGCGAGTTATATGGACTAGAAAAACTTTCTCAAGTTCGTCGTTTTTTTCTCAATTTTTAATCAATTTAGAGGAAATTTTTTAGAAACAATTGTTGTTTCTAAAAATTTTCCTCTAAATTGATAAAAATTGATATTAAACACAGTTTGTTGCTTCAGAATAAGACCCCTTTAAAAAATCGATAATAGACGTGGCCGAGGAAATTCAATTAGGGGTTCTAGGTTAGTGCAAGCGATCCTAAAGCTGTCTATCTGTCTTTAAACTATTTTCAAAAAAAGCGATTGTAATTCTTTAAAAAAATCGAAATCTCTTCTTCCAGACCCTCCTCCAAACCCCAACAACCCTCCCCATCAAACCTCGACGACCTTCCCGAACCCTCCGACAAATTCCAATGCGCCGCCGAACGTACCCAACAAATCATCGACCAACTCCAACAGCTCCAAAACATCCAATCCCGTCTCGTCGAATACCTAAGCTTATGTAATGGCGCCGCCGGCCAAGAAATCCACTAAAAAACCCCCATTTTTCCCAAAAACCGCCCATATTTCGAATCAACATATAATAAATATCTAGAAGCTCATTTCCAAATACCCCTACTTAAATTCCCAATATTCACCGGCTTCTCCGGGTTCCTCTTCTTTTTTTTCTTTTGTTGTATGTATCCTGCTTCACGATCCTTCATACCTAGAACCAATAAACCTTTTATCTGTTTTTATAAAAAAAATGTGTATTTAATTCAAAAACATTAAAAATGGAAGTATAAAAAAAGGAAACGAAGATCTTTGGTGTGGGAATTTTTTGAGGATATAAAAATTCTCCCTGATCATTAAAAAAAACACAAAATTATGTAAAAGGTTGCAAAAACAAATGAGATTTTGGTTTCGAGTAGGGTTAAAATGACAAGTTTTAAATTTTACAAGAATTCACAAGAATCCTATCAATTATACAACATTTTTAAAAAACACAAAATTTTTTACAATTACAACTCTTTTAAACATCAAATTTTTATGGAGAGAGGAAAAGCCTTAAAAGGCAACAAGATGTCTAAAAAAAATTCAATTTCTTAATCATGGAATAAAACGCGGAATTTGGACCATTGGCAACCTGCCCAAAACGTCATCATCATCGTCATTTCCATCCTGATCGGAATCATCTCCTCCAAAATCCAACGGTTCTTGTTCTTCAATATAATCGACAAGTGAGAAGACTTGTCTCACATCTCCAACTGTCCAGTGCTTCTCTGAAAATACATTTAAAATTTAAAATTATCTAATTTCGATTTTCGAATTTTGGTTATTTTTCATTTATTAAAAATTATGATTTTATGGGTTTTTAAAAATTCAAAAACTAAAAAAAAAATTAAAATGTTCAAAAACTAAAATTTTATTTTAAAGGAGGGCTTTACGGAGATTATAAATGTAACTTAAATGAAAATAGACTTCATTCTCATTCCAAATCTGTTCTCAAAAGTTTCTAAAACCGCCTAGAAGCCGAGAAAATGAGCTTCAAAACAATGGCCTAGAAAAAGTTTCCACTTGGCGAAAACTAGTCCTATGAGCTTTTATCAGGTTTCGTTAATAAATATTTATGCAGAATGCTTATATTAGTCCTTTTTTAATGTTTTTTTTTCATTTTAATTTATATTTTGGATTTTTCATGCCTGCGGACTAGTTTTCGCCGGTGGCCCCCTTTTTCTAGGCCATTGTTTTGAAGCTCATTTTCTCGGCTTCTAGGTGGTTTTAGAAAATTTTAAAAACAGATTTGGAATGAGAATGAAGTCTATTTTCATTTAAGTTACATTTATAATCTCCGTGAAGCCCTCTTTTAAATTTTCTGCATTTAAAGGGGTATTAACCCAATTTATAACTTTAAAATAAATGAATAAATTTCCAGACCAAACCCGATAAAATTTCAGATTTTGCAAGATATAGTCCTATATCATTACTTCAAAATTATGAAAAAGAAGTTCAATCAATATTCGAAACCGTAAATTTTTGACAAAAATGACCATATAATATATATATTTTTTCAAATCACTTTGAAACTTAAAATTTTTAAGAATAGGCTTCGAAATATCGAAAAAATCCACATTTCAAGGTTGTTTTTAAATTTAACTTATAAAACCCTTCAATGAGATCTCCCTAGATTTAATCCAAAAATTTCCACTGCTGAATTCCAAATTTCAGTTATTTTCCCAAAATCTTTAAATTCCCTAAAATTCACTGTCAAACCGCCCGATTTTTAAGATTTCCAGTTAAATTCCATTTAATTGAAATCGCTTTTTTTTGAAATCTTAAAAATTCCCAAAAACAAGAAAAAAGTTAACGCCAAATAACATTCTTATATACATTTTTTTTCTATCATGGTGAGAACAAAAAACACAATTTTCCAAAATTTTTAAGATTCCAAAAAATCACGAAATTTCACGACAAAAAATATGAAAGATTAAGTTCAAGTCTTTGGAAAAATAAGAAATTCATATACTGCTTAAAATCTGAAAAAATTTCAGTGAAAGGGCTTTTTTTCAGATTTTAATTACAAAATAATTAAATTTAAAATTTTCAGATTAAAGGAGGACTATACGCAGGTTATAAATGTTGCCAAATCTATCTGAAATTCAATTTTAAATTAATTTCACGAGTTAAATGACCTAGAAAAACTAAGGGGGCTAGAAATCCAAAAAAAACCTAAACGATAGTGAAAAATTAGCAAAAAAGTAGAAAAGGGCACCCGGAATCGAACATGGTTGCCACTTTTGTGGAAACTTTTACGTGTTTCAGACCAATTTCAAGTTTTTTTGCAAATTTTTCACTATCTGTTAGGTTTTTTGGATTTCTAGTGCCCGTTTGTTTTTCAAGGCCATTAAACTCGCGAAATTAATTTAAAATTAAATTTCAGATCGATTAAGAAGCATTGAAAGCCTGTGTATAGTCCTCCTTTAATCTAATAATTTTAAATTTCATTATTTTGTAATCAAAATCTGAAAAACAGTCCTTTTACTGAAATTTTTTTCAGATTATAAGCACTATATGAATTTCTCATATTTCCAAAGACCAGAACTGTTTATCTTTCATATTCTACTCGTGAAATTTAGTGATTTTTCGAATACAGGTGTTGGAAAATTATGTACTTAGTTTTCACCATTATAGAAAAATTTACGGTTTCAACAAATATCATCATACTATATAATAAAGCGCTAAGGCCGTGGGTGTGTTCGCATTCTAGAATATTCCAGAAAATTCTAGAAGGTTCAAACGTGAATGAGGCGTGAATTAGGCATGAATTAGGCATAAATTAGGCGTGAATTAGGCGTGAATTAGGCATGAATTAGGCGTGAATTAGGTGTGAATTAGGCGTTAATTAGGCATGAATAGGGCGTGAATTAGGCATGAATTATGCGTGAATCAGGCGTGAATTAGGCGTGAATTAAGCGCGAATTAAGCGTGAATTAAATGCTCTAGAAAATTTCAGAAGCTTCCAGAAAGTTCCAGAAAATTCCAAAGTGCCCTAGAAAATTCAGAAGCTTCCAGAAAATTTCAGAAATTCCTAGAAAAATGTGTTCCAAGGGGTCAATAGGGTCCAGGGCCCATGAGACTTATAGGGCAGCTTAGGAGAGAGAGAGAAGTGTTAAGATTATACTAACAAAAATTTTAAAACGGCTGGTATATAGATAATCCGAGCATGTTATTTTCCGTTAACCTTTTTAATGTTTTTTGGAAAATTTTAAGATTTCAAAAAATTCCATTTTCCCGTTTTCCAATTCAAAAAAAAGAACTCACTCGGCTTATCATTCACAACCTTCATCGACATATTCCTCAAATCCTCATCAATACTACTCTCCACCAACATATGATAAGCATGCATCTTCCTCTTCTGCCCATATCGACTAATCCTTCCAATCGCCTGCGAAACCACCGACGACAGATGTGGCGGATCGAGGAAAATCACATGATTCGCTTTCGTCAAGTTCAACCCATTCGCGCACATCTGAAGCGAACAAAGCAGCACACGCGACATCTCATCCGTCTCAAATCGATGAATTCGTTTTCCATAATCTTTTCTCAACACTTCGATAAACGGAATTTTCGCCTTTTCGAGCACTTTGTTGACAAATCTCCAAATCGGCGTGCATGTTTCCATCGTTGTGAAGAGCAGAATTTTGTTCGTTGGATTCTCGTTCAAGATTTTCTGCATCAATACAATCGTGGAATTCATCTGCAAAATTCGGGTTTTTTTTGAAAAATTCGGAAAAAAATAAAAATCTCACTTTAATCGCCAAGGTAATACCCGGAATTGCGGAAATTTGCGAAGCCGAACTGTTCATTGCAATCATCACATTATTTGGTGCAAAAATTTTACGACAAGATACACATGAGAGATCACTTCCAAATCTGAGAAAAAACCATTTTTTGGGAAAAGTAACTTAAAAATTATTTTAAATACCTAGAAGCTTTCAAATTTGTATAACAACCTTCGCAAACTCTATGACCACATGGAAAGATAACCATCGCTTCCATTTCTGTTTGACACACCGGACAAATGAAGTCATGCTCTCCATCCTTGTTTCTGAAAATCATCATATCATACTCTATAATAAAGTGATAAGGGCGTTCGTGTTTTCGCATTCCAGAAGCTTCTAATAAAATTCCAGAAGCTTCCAAAAAATTCTAGAATCTTCCAGGAAATTCTAGAAGCTACCAAAATATTTTAGAAGCTTTAAAAAAAATTCCAGAAGCTTCCAGGAAATTCCAGAAGCTTCCAAAAAATTCCAGAAGGTTCCAGGAAATTCCAGAAGATTCCAAAAAATTCCAGAAGCTACCAAAATATTTTAGAAGCTTTAAAAAAGATTCCAGAAGCTTCCAGAAGCTTTTAAAAAATTCTAGAAGCTTCTAAAAAATTCCAGAAGCTTCCAAAAAATTCCAGAAGCTTCCAGAAAATTCCAGAAGCTTCCAAAAAATTTCAGAAGCTACCAGAAAATTCCAGAAGCTCCTAAAAAATTCCAGAAGCTTCCAGGAAATTCCAGAAGCTTCCAAAAAATTCCAGAGGCTTCCAAAATATTCCAGAAGCTTCCAAAAAATCTAAAAAAATTCCAGAAGCTTCCAAAAAAATTCCAGAAGCTTCCAGGAAATTCCAGAAGCTTCCAAAAAAATTCCAGAAGCTTCCAAAAAAATTCCAGAAGCTTCCAGGAAATTCCAGAAGCTTTAAAAAAAATTCCAGAAGCTCCCAAAAATTTCCAGAAGCTTCCAAAAAATTCCAAAAGCTTCCAAAAAATTGCAGAAGCTACCAAAATATTTTAGAAGCTTTAAAAAATTCCAGAATATTCCAAAAACTTCCAGAAGCTTCCAGGAAATTCCAGAAGCTTCCAAAAAAAAAATCCAGAAGCTACCAAAATATTTTAGAAGCTTTAAAAAAAATTCCAGAAGCTCCCAAAAATTTCCAGAAGCTTCCAAAAAATTCCAAAAGCTTCCAAAAAAATTGCAGAAGCTACCAAAATATTTTAGAAGCTTTAAAAAATTCCAGAATATTCCAAAAACTTCCAGAAGCTTCCAGGAAATTCCAGAAGCTTCCTAAAAATTCTAGAAGCTTCCAAAAAATTCCAGAAGCTTCCAAAAAATTCTAGAAGCTTCCTAAAAATTTCAGAAGCTTCCAAAAAATTCCAGAAGCTTCCAAAAAACCTTTAAAAAATTCCAGAAGCTTCCGAAAAATCTAGAAAATTCCAGAAGCTTCCGAAAAATTTCAGAAGCTACCAGAAAATTCCAGAACCTTTCAGGAAATTGCAGAAGCTTCCAAAAAATCTTTAAAAAAATTCCAGAAGCTTCGAAAAATTTCAGAAGCTTCCAAAAAATTATTGTTGTTAATATTGGAATGTGGACAATTCTGACAGTAATTAAATTTTTAAAATTAAACCGTTTATGACTAAATAATGAGTTCATGGAAATTTCAGAGCTGAAAACAAATTCAAAAATTTCCAAAATTCAAAAAAAAATGTTGAAACAGTAATTTTTAGGTAATAATTTCAAAAATCTACGACGATTATTCAGACATCTTAAGCGATAAAAATGAACATTTATTTTTCAGGTTAAATCATAAATCTGGAATTTTAATCCTAAAAATTCATAATCCTGAACAATTCTTGGGATTTTTTTAAAATTAAAAAAAAACTCATTTTCAAAAAATATGTAAAAATTAATAATTTTGATACAATTTTCTTAGCTCTGGGAATAAAATAAAACAAATTCCAAAATTCAAAAAAAAGCTGAAACCGTAATTTTTATATAAAAATTGCAAGATTTTACAGTAATAGATATTGTTCGCTCTTTTTTTAAATCCTGAAAAAAATGTTTTTTTAATTAACAAAAATCTCAGCTTCAAAAAATAGGTAAAACGTGTAATTTACAAAGCAAATAAAGGGAGTAATAAGGTTTCTTATATCAATCAAGCGAAAATAAACTTCGAAACAGTAATTTTTGTTGAAAATAATTTTAAAAAACGCGTTTAGAGTTTAGAGATGCTTGAGCATACACTTTGATAATGTCGTTATTTATTTTTGAAAGAATTTCAGCAAGGAATTAATTTTCAAAATTCCTGGTTCATTTCAGGCCAATTCGTATTTTTAAATCAAAAATTAAAATATCAAAAAATTGGACTTTTTGAATTTAAAAAAAACTGAAAATTTTCAACAAATCGCAAAAATCAAAAAAAAAATGCTGAAACAGTAATTTTTAGATAAAAATTTCGACAATACCATTTAGAAATTTTAAGAGTGAATAAATACATTTTTCGCACATTTTTTTCAATCCCGAAAAATTGTTTTTTTTAATTAATAAAAATCTCAGTTTCAAAAAATATGGAAAATGTGTAATTTTGAGTGAAAAAATTTGACTTTTGTCGAAAATAAGCGGAAAACGGGGTTTAATGAGCTTTCTTGTATCAATCAAAAGAAAATAAACGACGAAACAGTATTTTTTGCTGAAAATTAAAAAAAAACGCGTTTAGTTATAGATTTAGGCAAACAAGAACTAAAATTTCTTCCGACAATTTTTTAAACAGATTTTTTTTAATTAAAAAAATGCCCGTTTCAAAAATACATGTATTCTGTTTTTTTAAGGAGCATACATTTTGATACTGTCGTTTTTTTATTTTTGAAACAATTTCACCAAGGAATTAATTTTCAAAATTCCTGGTACATTTCAGCCCAATTCATTTTTTTTAATCAAAAATTAAAATATCAAAAAATGGGACTTTTGAATTAAAAAAACGGAAAATTTTCAACAAATCGCAAAAATCAAAAAAAATTTTGAAACAGTAATTTTTAGATAAAAATTTCGACAATACGATTTAGAAATTTTAAGAGTGAATAAATACATTTTTCGCACATTTTTTTCAATCCCCAAAAATTGTTTTTTTTTAATTAACAAAAAAAACGGGATTTAATGAGCTTTCTTGAATAAATAAAGAGAGAATAAACAGCGAAACAGTAATTTTTGCTGAAAACTTTAAAAACAAACAAAATTACTGGTACATTTCAGGCCAATTCATATTTTTCTTCAATACTTAACATATCCAAAAAAAAATTGAACTTTTTAAATTTAAAAAAAAACGAAAATTTCAACATATTTCAAAAATTTTGATAAATCCTTATTAAAGACAGCTGTTCAGCTAATTTGACCCTACCTGATCTTAGTTTCAAAAATTAGAGCGTTCTCTAATTAGTACAATGCAATTTATGCGGAATCACACCGATAAATACACACGACATAGCAGCCGTCCAAAGTTGCAAAAATAAAATTTTGAATGCGCGCGTGTCCGTGCGACGCGGTCAGTGTCCGTGCAACGCGGTCGGAATTGGCGCGAAACACAATTATTTGAATTTGGCAACATATTGTTATCTCGACCGTCTGGCCCGCCATTCGAATTTTTAGTTTTCGCCTTAAATTTGGGTGTTAGCTGTCTTTAAATGCAAAAAAGATTCAAAAATATATTTTTTTCAATACTTTCAAAAAACGTCCCCCAAAAAACTAACCTTCCCGTCAAATTCCCATACAAAAACACCAAATATCTCAAATCATGAATCTTCTTCGCCGTGTCCACATTTTCCTGCGTGTATTCCCTTTCAAACTTATCCCTGTTACTCTGAAAACGTTCTGCTCATTTTTCTAACCAAAGAAGTTTAAAAATCAAACCTTTATCAACATTTGTGAAAAAGCTTGTGATCCAGCAACATTGCTGGAAGGTTTCGATTTGAGCTGCGCAACTGTCAATCGTTTTGTCGATTGTTCAAGCTCTTTCCTGGAAACAATTTCAAACTTTGAAATTTAAATTTAAAAAAAATGCTCACATCCTATTTCCAAGCTCCCAAACCACATTTATAGCCGCGTTGAAGATTTGTAAGCTCTTCTGAATTCGTCCAATATATTCCCGATATCCCCTAAAAACCAATATGAATACATTTGCGGATGGATCCCCCAAGCTCCCTCCCCACCCCAAAGTTCTCAAAAAATCTAACCTCAACCCCTCCATCTGCGCATTTTTCGCCGGATTCATTCGTTTCTCAAAACCGGCAATGAGCCCAAGAAACGATGGAATCGCCGATTTTTGAAAACCGTCTCCATGATATGAGCCAAGTCCCGTTTCGAATCGAATCTTCGCGATTGAGCAGTAAAGCTTGCAAATTTTGCATTTATAGTCTCTGAAATCAAAAATTGGCTCCAGATTTATAATTTTCATATATTTCTTAAAAATTTCACGTACGTTTCATTGCTAACAGCCAAGTCTCGTTCACACAACAATTGGAAATGATCACATGAGCACACATTCCTGAAATGCTGTTGTTCGTCGTTGTCGGTGAAAAGATAGCTGATCATGTCCGACAATTCGAAAAAATTGTCATGCGGTACTTTTCGTCGATTCTGAAATTTTATTACTATAAGATAGGTAGGGATTACTTTACATTTTTTAATTTCCAAATTTTTTTTCTTAAAGGGCGTCGAAAAATGTTTAAAAAACTTGAAAATGGCGAAAAAAGCGCAAAAAAACGTTTATTTACAGTTTTATGGGCTTTTTTTCGCCATTTTCGAGTTTTTCTTTGAATTTTTTTTTATAAACAATCATACATTTATCATTTTTAAACCATTTATTTCGTCCCCCTGGACCCCATTTAAATTAAAAAATTGTTTCCCAAAAAATTTAGAAATCTAGCGTTTTAAAATCAATGTTTTCTGAATACATACATATTACTGTTCTAATTTGTTGTATTGTCAAGATAATAATTTCTGGCCGCTCATTTTGCGGAGTGTCGTTGGGAATTTCCTCGCAACGCGACCGCTATGCGCAAGACCAACTGAGAAATTTGAATTTGAGCGCGTCGCGGTCGCGCTGCGAGTAAATTCCCAACGACACTCCGCACAACGAGCGGCCAGAAGTTATTATCTTGACAATATATTGGATTCAACAATACATTACCCTATTGTCAAAAAATGTATATTCTCAATCTCTAAAAACAACAAAAATTATTTTTTTTTCTGTTTCAAGGGTTATTCACATTTTTGTAATTTTATTTATTTAAATTCAATTGAAGGTCATTTCTTTCAGGCTATATTTGGCCTATATTACTTTCGGGCTATATGTCTTTCAGGCTACTTTTGTCTTTCAGGCTATTTTTGTTTTTCAGAATACGATTTACTGGGTATTTTCATACGAAGAAACGTTTTTTTGGCTTATTAGTCATAACCCAAATAAGCGAGATTAGAAACTGTCGCTTTATAGGCTGAAATAAAAAACTAGCCTGAAAAACATGTAGCCTGAAAGACTTTATAGCCTGAAAGAAATGACCTTCAATTGAATTTAAATAAATAAAATTACAAAAATGTGAATAACCCTTGAAAAATAAAAAAAAAATTTTTGTTAAAAAATTACGTTAAAATTTAATGAAACCAATTTTTAGATGAAAATATGGAAAACAATTTGGAATGGTCAATAATTCCCTCCTTTAAAGAAGGACTTTGTAGAGCATTTCGAAATTTCAAATTGAAAGAAAAAATCTGAAAATTAGTTAAGCTGAGTACAACATTTTATCAAGGGAAACACCAAAAACCAGTTCAAAAAAATAGAACTCGGGTTTTCAAGCTTTCACAAGATTTTTCCGGAGCAAGTTAAGGGGGAACTACTCTCGAAAAAGAGCCCCATTCCACCTACAAAGTCCGAATGAACTAATTTAAGCATTGTCAATAAATATTCATGAAATTCACACTTCAAAAGCTTGAAAAATAAATTTAGCCCATTCGGAATCGTTTTCTATGTCATTATTTCGAAGCTCCTTTCTCGGCTTCTACGTTTTTCTAGAAAATTGTAATTAGAATGAGTACGCAGCTAATTTTCATCTCAATTACATTTATAAGCTCTCTAACGCCCTCCTTTAACGAAAAATTATGTTTTTTTCAATGGAAATATTTTAAAAAACCACCGTTTTAGTCCCCATCCCTTTCAGCCCTCAACCCCCCCCCCCCCCCCCCCCCCACAGTTTTCCATTTTTCAAAAACCATACCTCATGAAAAGCATTCATCAAATCCTCAAACTCTTCAAACAACTCCCGTCTCGCCGTTTCAATCTTCTGCAAGTGCTTCTTCGTCGTTTCCAACATTTCCACAGTCGTCGCTCGTTTTTCATTCCAATATACATCCTCATAAGTTCGTCGATTACACAATCCCATACAATTTTTAATAACATGCGATGTTAAACGACTCTGACGGTCTCTGCAATATTTTTACAACATTTTAAAAATTGTAATTTGTAAGAAAAAAACTCACGCTTCCGCATTCCTAATCTTCATCGCCAACACCTCCTGCTCATCCTTCAATTCCCCAATTGCCGCCTCTCTTGCCGCCTCCTCTTTCATTTTCAACTTCTTCTGAACCGCCGTCAGCTGAATCGTCCCCGATGTGATCTGTTTCCTCGGTTGCGAGTAAATCGGCACAAATGGCATTTTTTGCATCAATCTGGACAAAAAAAAGTGATCTATTTCGCAAAAAATCAACAAATCGACTCACGGTTTCACAAAACCACTCAAAAACACTCGTTCACCCAAATCCGCCACCTTTTCTCTCTTCCCCAACGACTGCTTTGCCTTATAGCTCTCGCATAAATCTTCCAAATATTCAATAACTCTTCCACTCTGAAAATTTCATTTATTTTTCTTAAAAATCAAAGATATTCAAATTTCACCTCATCTCCCGCCTCTTCCCACTCTTCTTTCCAAATTTCCCATTCATCTGTAATCACTTGTAAACCAGCAATCTGCAAATATTGATCGGATTTTTATATTAATCGAAAATTTCGCGAAATTCACCTCAACTCTACAATATCTCGCAACAGATTCTAGCTGATCCTTCAAAAACTTCTCCTTTCCATTTTCAACACTGTCTCCACCATATTTCTCAATCATCGCTTCTACTTCTTTTTCCGCTTCAGCTATTTGTGCAATTTCTCGCATATTCCTTCAAAAAAAATGGTTAAACCGTGTTCTTGATCGATTTTTTGAAAAAAATCTTAGAATTTCAAAATTAGTTGTAAATTTATAAAACTAAAGAAAAAAAATGGAATTTCCGAATTTTTATCCTTCTTGGAATAATTAAAAAAAAATTTTAAAAATCAGTTGTTGAGTAAAAAATTAATTTTTTTAAAGAAAATTTTTTTCTGTTTCAAAAAAAATATAAATTTCAAATTTTTTATGAAAAAATAATCCTCGAGCAAATATTTTCAAAATCTTTCTTTTATTTTTTCATTTTTATCGGAATCTTTTTCACGTATATTGTCAACTCAATTATTCTTGATCATCGCGTTCGGAAGGCTGCTCAACCTCACAGCCGCTCCGCACGCACGCACGCAGCTGCCGACACTCAGCTGCCGACACTCACGGTGGGCTAAAGTGAACCGACTATAACTAAGAAAATTCACTACGACAATTAAAAATTGAACACAGAAAAAGGGGCGTTTTTAAGGGCGTGGCATTTTGCAATCGTGCGGCACGGTTACACAAAACGAGTTATATTCAGCTATTCAGGGACGCAATTTTGTAATTCGGAGTGAAAAAAATTAGATTAAGCCGTGTTTTATGTATTTAACGCAAAAACATCATATTTTCATGCGTTGTAGGCGTTAAAATGCCATTTGTAAAAAATTCCTAATTTTGCATGTGTGCAATTTGTCGTAACTGTGTACGCACACAAATACGTTGTTCGTGATGACAATTTCGGTTCACTTTATCCCACCGTGCACACTAGAAAATTCGCGGGAAAATTAATTATTCAAATTTTCCAGTGTGCAGAGTGTCGGCAGCCGCGTCGCGCGTGCGTGCGGAGCGGCTGTGAGGTTGAGCAGCCTTCGAGTATAGGCTGAAAGATTATGAAGAAAAAAATTCTATGGAAAAACGATTTTTAAACAAAATTATTAGGACGGTAGAGGGCGTTTGCTCCGCTTTTTATTTGTCGAAATTTCACCTGTTTATGATTTTTTCTTTTTTCTTTCACTTTTTGTAAATAAATAGTAAATTGTTGATCCTCCAGCTCTTAAATTATGTTGTTTTTGTATGAGAAAAGTTTTTTAACCAAGCGAATAGGCATCTGATGGGAGCAATCGCGCTCTACCGTCCTAATAATTTTTTCAAATAATATTTTTGCTTAAAGGAGGGTTTTACGGAGATTATGAATGCGCCTGGGATGAAAATAGGCTTCATACTCATTCCAAATATGTTTTTAAAATTTTCTAAAACCACCTAGAAGCCGAGAAAATGAGCTTCAAAACAATGGCCTAGAAAAAAGGGCCACCGGCGAAAAATAGTCCGCAGGCATGAAAAATCCAAAAAAAATGAAAAAAAATACATAAATTAAGATGAAAAACCATTAAAAAACTAATATAAGCATTCTGCATCATTATTTATTAACGAAACACGAAAAAACCTCATAGGAAAAAGTTCGGCCAGGTGGCCCCTTTTTCTAGGCCATTGTTTTGAAGCTCATTTTCTCGGCTTCTAGGTGGTTTTAGAAAATTTCAAAAACAGATTTGGAATGAGAATGAAGGCAATTTTCATCCCAGACGCATTCATAATCTCCGTAAAGCCCTCCTTTAATAATCTTTCAACCTATACTCCAGCCTTCCGAACGCAATGATCAAGAATAATTGAGTTGACAATATCGAATAAAACTATGAAATTCGCAAATAATCTCATTGTTGTCTAAAATTTTCAATTTTTCTAAAACTTATATATTTTTCGACAAAAAAAAATGATTTTCCGTTTCAATGGTTATTCAAATTCTAAAATATTTTGTTGAAGCCAGTGATTGCCTCCTTGGTTCAATTCTTGACTTAAAACTAATACTCACATTACAAGATGTGACCGCATGGTTGGATCAATTCGAAGTGGTCTCGCCGCTTTTCGTTCCAACGACATTTTCGTAGCCGCTCGCGTTTCTTCAAGTAAAGCTTGTTCTGAAAATTTTTATCATTAATTAAAAAAAAACATATTTGAGACGCTCCAATACAATTTTCGCATATTTTGGATGAATTTCAGCAAGTAGCCTTTTTAAAATTAATTAGTTTTATTGATTTATGAGCAAAAGGTCAAAAATTAGTCAAATCCTGCCCTATTTTTCGGCATCACTTAATTCGAACGAAAAAAATGTTATTGTATAGGAAATAGGCACTGAAATGTGTGCCCATTTTCAAATTTTTAACGTTTTTAAGGTTTCTATTCCATTTTCATCTCCATTTCCATAACCACATTATTTTTTCCCAAAAAAAGGAAATTCTACTTTTAATTTGTTGAAACAGAAAAATTTCCTTTCAAAAACTTAATTTTTTATTTAAGAAGATGAAAATGGAACAGAACCCTTAAAAATAGTAAAAAGGAGTCCCTTTAGCCAAAAAAAATTTATAATTTCCCAATTCCAAGTGTTTTTTTTTCAAATCAAATCAACTCACGTTTCTCAAAATCATCCTCCGCTTCTTTCTTATCCTGCTCCCGCTCTGTCTCCCGCTCCGTCTCCTGCTCTACCGACGTCGAACACCCAGGCTCTTCCTCCTTGTCGTTCGCCTTTTCATTAATTTTCTCCTCATTCTTGCTCAATTCCGCTGCTTCTTCACCTTCCTCTTCATTTCCCACCTCACTCTCCGATTCCGAAATATCCCCTTCAATATCTTCCTCCTCATCCGATTCGATCCTTTCATCATCTCCTTCTTCTCCATTCAATATTCTCGCCTTTTTCGCTCCACTTTCATATTTTCTCACTCTTTTTCTGAAAATTCCTCATTTTAAGCTTAAATTTCGATTATTTCGTGGTACCTCTTCGAACCAGGCGTTATTTCATTATTTTTCCCATCCTTCTGAGCTTCCGCCAGTTTCCTATGCTTTCTATCAAACAACCGTTTCCTATTGAATTTAATCCCATTCAATTCAACTAAAAATTTCAAAATACACATTTATTTTTTTCCAAATAAATCTCTCACCATTCAATCTCGTCTGTTTCTTAATCCTTTCCCTCTTCTCATTTTTTATCAATTGCTGGAAAAAACGGAAGAATTGCTAAATTTAAAATAATTTTTAAAAAAGCCTACATGATGCGCACAAATTTGCCCATTTTCCTCATCATCATTCTTTTCATAATCTGAATCCTCATTCTCAATTCCTTCACTATTACTGTCCATCACATTTCTCAAGTGTTGATCGGCGCTCGCGGCTACCTGAAAATCGATAATTATTTGAAATCAAGTTAAAAGTTGAAATTTTAATAAAAATTCATCGTTACTGTTTCAGAAAAAAGAAAAATGTAACAATTTCCGAATGAAATTTGTTAAACACGAAAAAAACGCAATTTTTTTAAATTTGTAATTTTTATTCCATTATGTGTAGAATTTTCTGATAAATTAATTAATACAAATTTACCGTTTCAGAATAACTATTTAAATAATAAGAATTGTGTTTTAAACATTATGTGTTCGGTAGGAAACGTTTTTTTTTGTTTAAAGGAGCCCTGAGGAGACGAAATAAATGGTTTAAAATTGATAAAAGTATGATTATTTCTCAATAAATCGAAAAAATGGCGAAAACAATTCAAAAAGAAAAACATACTCTATAAAATCTTAAATGTCCCTAATGGCCCGAAGAATCGCGTTTGGTTTTCTAGGTCATTTTTAAATTTTCTTCGAAAACTACTTTTTTAGCACTTTTTTTGGCTCTTTTTCAATATTTTTTTTGCAAAAAATAGTTTCACAAAGATGTTAAAATAGAGAACATATTTTTTAAACCGAAAGATTTCGTGTTTCTACCGATGTTTGGAAATTTCCGTATTTTTTCCCATTTTTCGATTTTGAACGGAAAATTTCCGAAAAAATTATTGAAAAAGGGGAAAAAGTGCGAAAAATAAGTTTTTTCAAAAAAAAAATTTTTAATGGCCTAGAAAACCAAACGCGGTTCTTCGGTCATTAGGGACATCTAAGATTTTATGGTTTTTTTTCTTTTTGGATTTAATTTTCCCCATTTTTTGATTTTTTTTCCATTTATTTATAAAAAATCATACTTTTATCAATTTTAAGCCAATTATTTCGTCCCCCCAGGGCTCCTGTAAACAAAAAAATTTTATATTGAACAGATAATGTTTAAAATGTAATTTTTATTAATTACATAGTTATTCTGAAACGGTGAATTTTTAAATGATCAGAAAACACGTTTTTTTAAAATTTTAATGGAAAAAAAATTTGCATTTACAGAAATTTGCGTTTTTATTTTTTTAAAAGTGTAATTTTCGAAAACGGGGAAAAGAGCTCAGTTCTCTGAAAATTTAATCAAATTTCGAACGTTTGCAAACACATTTTTGTTATATTTCGTCGGAACAAACGTGATGTACTATATTCCGCACGTACGCTCTAGTTTTTGCCCTTCCGATAGCGTTCTAGTACGATTCTACGGAATTACGTTAGACACATGGCTTTAATGATATTTTTTCAACAAATAAAAAATTCCGTTACGATGCTACGTTAGTACGGTTGTATGTAAACTAGCGAAAATCCAAAATTCAAAGAAATTTTAAAAAAAAGTCAAATTTATAGATTTTACAGCATTTTGAATATGAAATTCTTAATTTTTAGATTTTCAGCTTCAAAATCGGTAAACGTTTTGAAATTGAAAAAAAAGTCAAGAAAATCTGCAGCCATTTGAAATCTGGAGCAAGAGCAAAATTTTCAAATTCCAATTTTAACCTCGAAAATTTCCATTACTGTGAATTAATGGCATTCACAACCAAATTCACACAAAAAGGAATTTATTTAAAATTTTGAATTTACAGAAAAAAACGCAATTTTTTTTTTAAAATGTGTAATTTTTATTCAATTATGTATAGAAATTCCAAAAAATTAAAAAAAACGTGTTTTCTGATAATTTAAAAATTCACCGTTTCAGAATAACCATGTAATTAATAAAAATTACATTTTAAACATTACCTGTTCAATATGAACTTTTTTTGTTTACAGGAGCCCTGGGGGGACGAAATAATTAGCTTAAAATTGATAAAAGTATGATTTTTTATAAATAAATGGAAAAAAATCAAAAAATGGGGAAAATTAAATCCAAAACGAAAAAAAAAACGATAAAATCTTAGATGTCCCTAAAGACCGAAGAACCGCGTTTGGTTTTCTAGGCCACTAAACAATTTTTTTTTGAAAAAACCTATTTTTTGCACTTTTTCCCCTTTTTCAATAATTTTTCATGTTTTCACTGTTTTTATTCACTTTTCAATGTTTTCGGTGGAAATTTTCAGTCAGGGAGTCTGTTGCATCCCTTCGAAATCGAAAAATGGGAAAAAATACGGAAATTTCCAAAAATCGAAAGAAACACGAAATCTTTCGGTTTAAAAAATATGTCCTTTATTTGAACATCTTTGTGAAACCATTTTTTGCAAAAAAAAATATTGAAAAAGAGCCAAAAAAAGTGCTAAAAAGTAGTTTTCAAAAAAATTATTTAAAAAACGACCTAGAAACCCAAACCCAATTCTACGGCCATTAGGGACATCTAGAATTTTATAGATTTTTTACCTTTTTGAATTGTTTTCGCCATTTTTTTGATTTATTGATAAAACAATCATACTTTTATCAATTTTAAACCATTTATTTCGTCCCCTCAGGTCTCCTTTAAAGTGTTTGTTTACTGATTTTCAATTTTTGTTATTGTCAACTCAAATATTCTTGATCATTGCGTTCGGAAGGCTGCTCAACCTCACAGCCGCTCCGCACGCACGCGACGCGGTGACCTCCCACTCAACACTGAAATATTGGTGGGAAAATTAATTTTTCAAATTTTCCAGTGTGCTGAGTGTGGGCAGCCGCGTCGCGTGCGTGCGGAGCGGCTGTGAGGTTGAGCAGCCTTCCGAACGCAATGATCAAGAATAATTGAGTTGACAATATAATCTATTCAGAAACACCTATTATTAATGAATTTCACAAAAAAAAATTTTTTTCGGGCGCCCGTGGGTCCAAAATAGCTCCCGAAAGAGTGCCGAAAACAGGCGGTGGCAGTGGAGAACGGGTGGTGCCACCATCTGTTTTTGGGATTTTCAAGGACCGTTTTTGGCGAAATTAAGCTTTTAAACTGATCGTTTCCTATCGAACACATAATGTTTAAAATATAATTTTTATTAATTAAACAGTTATTCTGAAACGGTGAATTTTTATCAATTAATTTATCAGAAAAGCGTTTTTTTTAATAAAAAAATTTTTATTTTAGTCTCAGGCCTGAGAGGAGGGGAGCCTTTAATTTTCAGAAACACATTTCAAAGTTCCAAACTAACTCGAAAATTCCACATTTAAAAAAATTGCGTTTTTTCTGTAAAAACGTTAAATAAATACCTTTTTGTGTGAATGTTTGTGAAATGTTTCCATTTATTAACATAAATGGAAATTTAAAAAAAATCTCAACAAATTAAATTTTTTGAAGCTGTAATTTTTAAAATTTAAAAATTTCTTTCCAGAAAACAAAATAATACAAAACCCTTACCTCAATAACCTTAAAAACCTTCTCATAACTCTTCAGCGCTTCCAAAAAATCCCCATTCAAACAATCACATCCGGCACAAGCTAAAATGACATGTTTTCAATGATATCATAAATTTCCAAAGTCCTCAAAAAACCCACCAAAAAGCGACGATACCGCCACTCGCATTTTCTCCTCAATTTCCGCCTTCTTCTTCCTAATCAATCGAAGCATCACAATATCCGGACCATAGATTATCTGCTCGTGCAAGTGTTTCTTGACCGCAAATTTTCGCTCACAAAAATTAACATGTTCACCGCATGAGATCAGCGTTTCTCGTAGTTTTCTCAACGCTCCCATAATTCGTTCTCTCGAGTTTAATGAGCTGATCTTCATGTTATCCGGTTGCGTTCCGATTAAACGTTCTGAAAACCGAACAATTTTAAAATTTGGGGGAAAAATGGTAGTTTTGCAAATTTTTTGAAAAACCCCTAGATTTAAAATATTTCAAAAAAACCGAGGAAATTATATATTTTGAAAGAAAATGGTAAAATCATGGTTTTTTATTTAAAAAAATGAAGAACAATCACAAAAAAAATCGAAAATTAGGGTAAATACAGAAAAATCCAAAACAGCAGCGTAAAAATTTGAAGTAGCCTTAAATGGCCGAAGAAAACAGTTGGTTTTCTAGACCATTTCATGTTTTTCTTTGAAAAATACTTTTTTAATTTTTTTTTTACAATTTTGAAAAACTAACTCTGAAAAAATGAAGAAGTCAATAAAAACGGAGAAAATCTTTAAAGGAGGAATTACAGAGAATATAAAAAAAACGTTGAATCGGGGAAAAATGACATAATTATGTTATAAATGGGTTTTAACATGTTTTAAAGAAGTTCATAGAAGAAAAAAACGAGCAGCCAACAAAAAAGTTTCCACCGCGGAAGAGTTTGGGTTTCTAGTCAACGATAGTTTGGGTTCCTAGGCCACCTATTAAATTTGTGCATTTTGATTCATTTTTGTTGCATTACAATGTAAGTGTATCGCTTTTTCATTTTTAATGCAAAAAATGAATAAAAAAAGGCACAAATTTAATAGGTGGCCTAGGAACCCAAATTATCGTGGCCTCGAAACCAAACCTCTTCCGCTAGGCCTTGTGTTTGGAGGCTCAAGTGTTTGGAGGCACATGTGGTTGGAGGCACAAGTGTTCGTTTTTGTAGCGTTTCAAGACCCGAACGATATTTCAGGCGCATGCGCCTTGAAATGTCCGCGTCTCTCAACGTCACATGATAAGGGCAGTTGGTTGCCGGCCCTGATCGTTGTCTGCATGTCAAAAATGTATATTCCGCGCCCAAGTGGGCGCGGCCGGTTTAATTACCCAAGTTTTAAGTCTACCTCAGGTTAACCTCGGCGGGAAAATAAAATTTTCAAATTTTCCAGCGTGTGTGAGTGTCGACAGCCGCGTCGCGTGCGTGCGGAGCGGCTGTGAGGTTGAGCAGCCTTCCGAGCGCAATGATCAAGAATAATTGAGTTGACAATATAAACTTTTAAAAAATGTTTAAAACCCATTTATAACATAAATATCTCATTTTTCGCCGTTTTAACGCCACTTATATTCCCCTAAATGCCCCCCTTTAAAGATTTTCTCCGTTTTTATCCACTTCTCAATTTCTTTAGAGTTAGCTTTTCAAAATTGCGGAAAAAATGTAAAATAAGTATTTTTTCAAAGAAAAAATCAAACGGCCTAGACAACCAACTGTTTTCTTCGGCCATTTAAGGCTACTTCAAATTTTTACGCTGCTTTTTTGAATTTCTTTGTATTCACCTTAATTTTCGATTTTTTTTGTGATTTTTCTTCATTTTTTAAAATAAAAAACCATGCTTTTACCTTTTTACACCTTTTTCTTTCAACAAAATATATCATTTCTTCGGTTAAAAAAATATATTTCAAAATTTCAGTTTCACATTTTAAAATTCAAAAACTCCCACTTACCAACAGTCTTCGCCAATTTCTCCTTCTCCTCTTTATACTGCCTTTCTTCAACAACTGTAAATCGACACTTTTTCGTCACTTCATCCAATTCCGGCAGTTTCATCTGTCGTTGAACCGAAAATTTCGTGTTTCGGCGGAAAATTTGTGGTAAAATGCACATGAGAACATTGTCGTCAAAATTGCAGTCTGGAAAATCGAGTTCTGTTGTTTTTTAGGGGAAAAAAGTCAACTCACAATCATGACCTGATTTTCTCTCCGATGCCCATAATTTATAAACTGGATATGCATAACGAGACCAAAAACCTTCTATACTTAACGGCCAAACGTTCAAAAATTGTAATAATCCGTGAATATCTTTAAAAAAAAACGAAAATCTAAACTTCTTCAGAAAAATCCCACACAAACCTGAAACACTTTTAACCAGCGGCGTACCGGTGACACACCATTTGTTGATCGTTCTCATTGATGCGCACATTTTTGGAACTTTTCGTGCACTTCCTTCAACCAATTGCGACTCGTCAACAACCATTCTCCACCAAACAACATGGGTGAATGATGTCGGCGAGAACTTATGAGATTGGTTTCCAGCTCGAAGTTTTCTGTCTGAAAATTGTGTGGATCAGAACACTTAAAAAAATGGATGAAAGAGCTTTCAAACAGATCAGAAGAAACGACATTTCACTTCTCTGCTATTTTAATAGGCGGTCTAGGTATGAATTTTCTCAGCGTCTACCTTAAACATTAATCGAACTGAAATTTTTGTATGCTTTCTATTTTCTGATTTTCTAATGTGACGGCTTTTCAGCCAATTATTTTGAAAAGTTTGGGTTCAAACCCCAATTTTCCAAATTTTTAGTTAAAGGATGACGTTAAATCGCTGAAAAATGTCATACTTCGGGTTTCAAAATTTTTAAAAAAGTTAATAGAAGAAAAAACGAAAAAAAAACGAGCTTCCTGTAAAACAGTTTCAATCGCGGAAGAGGGTTTGGGTTTCTAGTCCGCGATGGTTTGGGTTCTTAGGCCGCCTATTAAATTTGTGAATTTTATTCATTTATTAGTTTTTTGCGTTTAAAATGAAAAACTTTGTAATCTACATTTTAAATGCAGAAATAAACGAAAAAAATGAACAAAAATGCACAAATTTAATATGTGGCCTAGGAACCCCAATTATCGTGGACTAGAAACCAAAACTCTTCCGTGGATGAAACTTTTTTGCAGGTAGATCGTTTTTTTCTATTTTTTCTTCTATAAACTTTTAAAAAATGTTTGAAACCCATTTATAACCTTAGTATGCCACTTTTCAGCGATTTAACGCCCTTTATATTCTCCGTAAAGCCCTCCTTTAACTAAAAACTCGAAAAACTGGTGTTGAAACCCAAACTTTTCAAAATAATTGACTGAAAAGCCGTCACATTAGAAAATAAAAAAAAATACTTAGAAAACATACAAAAATTGCGGCTCCCTTGATTGAAACTGTCAAAAATTATGAGCTTTTGGCGAAAATCAGTTTTAAAAATGTTTAAAATACTATATTTTCAAAAATATGATATCGGATTCGGTAAATGTCCTGTTCGTACCCTAACCTATTTTTTTAAAATCAATTTCCGCATCTCCCACACCTAAGACTTTCAGCTCCATCTTCTCTAGAACACCTATGGCTGTTTTCAACTCGAATTCAAAAAAAATTTTTCAAAACTTCAAAAAATTTTTTCAAAACTATTTTGTGGTACTTTTCTGATTATTTTTTTATTTCCAAAATTTTCTGAAATTTAAGTAGTGAAAAACCAGTATTACGTTGATTTTGTGTTTTTTTGTGAAAACAATAAATTTGATTCGTGCAAAAAATTTTCAGTTTCAAAAACAAATTATAGTTTTATTTGTTTTTTCCCAAAAATAATATATGTTTTAATTTATTGATTTATCGAACTTCTCTGGAAATCGAAATCGAAAAAAAAGTGAAAAATGTAAAAACATCAAATTTCAATAAATTTTTTTGAAAAACTCAAATTTTTGTGAATTTCAACTTCAAAAATTCAATTAAAAATTAAATTTTTCAAATTTTCAAGCACAATTTTTATTTTTCAAAAAATTCAATAAAAAAACTAACCAATCTTCGTCACCGGATTCACAAAATCCAGCTCAAATCGTAGGGTTTCATACGTTGTCAAAATAATATCATACTTGGCAATTTCTCTCGGATGAAAGTAACCACTCTTGTTCAGACCGAAATAGAACTGAAATTCACAAAATTTGAAAAAATACTCCAAAATTGTTAAAAAATACTTACCATAACTTTCAAATCCGAACAATGCTTCGAAATCTCATTAAACCACTGAATAACCAACGATTCCGGCATAATAACCAACGTCGCATTGACCGGAAGCGGCGGTTCGTCAGCCATACACAACGGGCAGAAAAACGGGCCAAATGCCGCAAATTCCGGGGACCATCCGCATTTCTCCGCCACACAGTCTATCTGACATTTCGTGCATTTAATCATCGTGTCTTTGTTGACAACATTTCCAGCCTAAAAATGCGGAATTTAAGAATTTCAGAAGTAAAAATGGAGAAAAAATAAATGATGAAAAACCCGAGCTCTTGATTCTTTCAACTCCACGTCCATTTCGGTGAAGATGACCGCAGTTCCGTGCGATTTGTCGACTCGTTTCGCATTTTCCTGAAAAATTCAACTTTTCGTGCATTTTTTCTATAAAATTTCTATTTTTTTTGGAAATTTTTATAAATACTTGAGTTTTTACGGAAAAAAATTTAAAAATTGGAATTTCTCGGAATTTTCTGAATTACAGTTTTCACGTGATTCGCTTCAAGACCCAAATTATTAAATATATGTCCCTTTAATCGATTTCATGGAAAAAATTGTTTTTGTCTCTTTCTATGAAGACTCCAATCAGGAATTCGCCCAAGTGAGCCCAGAAGGCCCGGAATATCCTAAACAGGCCGATTAAAGCCGAAAAATTGTGCAAAAATCAATTTTTTCGGCCGCAGGCGGTGTTTATGAGCCTAATTCGGATTTTATGGGTCTCGGAGGCTCACTACTGATGATTTGACAAAATTTCCACAAGAAACAGCACAAAAACAATATTTTCCAGTCTTTTAATGGAATTACGAACCAATTTTCAATTTCAATTGCATTTTCATCTTCTTCACCATATTTTAAAACCATTTTTTAAGAAAAATATTTTAGAAATTTCCTTAAAACCGTTTCCCGGATTTTTGAGGGACTAGCCGACGAGAGAACACTCACATGAGAGAGACGCAGACACAAATCCCTCCAAAACCGGTTTTCTTTGAAAAAATTACATTAAATTACATAGGTTTTAAAATATGGCAAAAATATGAAAATTGGTTCGTAATCCCAATAAAGAGGCACATATTTAAACGTCCGGGTCTTGAAGCGATCCCGAAAAATTCAAATTTCGTGGAAAAAAATATAAAAAGTATATTTTTCGACAGTTTTTGAAATTTTTGCGATTATTTTAGAACCTTGCACTTTTAGAAAAAGCTCCAAAATGAAGCTTTTTGATAAAATAGAACAAATTGAAGATAAACCAAAAATGTTCAACAACTCACATATTCCTGAAACTTCGACGTCGTCGCCTGATTCACCATTCTCACCGGCGGTATCCAATTCGCATATTCTTTTTCATGTTTTTCCATTCGGTCACCTTCATTTTCATCTCTTTCCAAAACATCCACCTCCCGATTCTTTTTCCTCGTCGAAATCAATGCCAATATTTCAATCGTCTTTCCTAATCCCATTTCATCCGCCAAAATTCCTCCACGGACTTCTATATCACTTTTCTGATAATCATTTGTTCGCGTGTAGACACCATAAGCTGGCCAGTAGAAGCAGTTCGCCCCTGTTCTGGAAACAAATGTATTTGCTATTACTTTTCTAATTTTTATTGATAAAATATAAAATTTTCCAAAAAAAACTAATTAGTACCTCCAAGAATCCAACATTCTACCATACTCAAGTTCCGGCTTCGTTTCCCTATCAATCATCCAACGAACTGTATCCATTTGGTATGGCATTAATTTACAATGAAGTGAATTGATGCTGAAATAGAAAAATCCCAACAAAATTGAATTTTTAATCTCAGAAAGCACAAAAAACCCACTTCACTTCATATTTCGGCCTACACCAATCTCCCGCCTCTGCTCTTTGCTCAATCTCATTGAAAAAGAAATCAAAATCCGTATCAACTTCAGTTCTGGCAGTGTTTTCATGGGCAAGTGCTTGGTGGTTCCATAGAATATTTGGCTATAATAATTTGACCATTTTCAAAAATATTCAAACAACAAAATTTCAAACCGCATTATCCCTCGATGATATCAACAACATCTTATTCAGAACATATGGAACATTTTGCTTACAAAGGCTTGAAATACCACGATGAGCGCTGGCAATGTTCTCAAATATTGCATCCTTCGATAAATAGAACTCAACTGCTGATATTCTGGCTTCTTCATCATATGACCATGCAAGGGTGATTTGTGAATATTCGAAAACTCTGAAAATTTCAGATCCATTTAACAAAAAATGACTTTATGAAGCTGAAATAACTCTCTGAGCTGAAACAGACTTAATAAAAATCAATAGTCAATACAATCAATCGATTCGCCTAACTAGGGAAGTCATTTGAAGTTTACCCAAACAATCGGTCGAAATGAGATTTAAATGAACGGTGAAGATCAGAACTATGAGTTCTGAGAAAATTAGAGTACAATACGAAGGTATGCCTGAGATATGCGCATGTTACGTCACGTATGCGTGTAGGATATGTGGTGTGTGTATGGTGTGCAGACTGAAGTTGACAAGCTTGAATAACTGTAACTCATGAACGACTCAACCAAATTTGAAGTTTTATAGCTCATTTTAAAGACAATAAAAAATGTGATTTAACAATTATAGAAAATTATTAAAAATGATAAGAAACTTAATAATAATCGTTAAAAAACTGAAAAATCAGACTTAGATGGACGCGAAGTATTATTTCTTTTAAACATTGCTTATGTATTTTTTTCCAAGGAATTCGAAAAAAATACTTTCGAAGTTATTCTTAGTCGATAAACGTGAGTTTTATCGAGGTTTGTAAATTTTCAGTTTTTTAACGATTATTATTAAGTTTCTCATCATTTTTAATAATGTTTGTTGTATGTGGATAGATGATAACATCAGGAATTGACCCTAACGTGAACCGTGAACTAGGAGTATAAAAGGATGAAGAAACCTACTAACAATTTGTCTTTCGTTTCTCGTAACTCCTAATAAACTCGTTTTCCTAACCATAACTCGCAGACACAACAGTGGCGATCAGGATTCGAAGATGGCACTCGCGACAAGAAGTTGGAGAAGGCAGTGCAAGTATGCGGTTATGGTTAGATGGGGAGGATCAGTCGTGTGGTTGGAGTATGGATCGACAGTTGCAAGGTCATTGGAAGAAGTCTGGGACTTCGTCATTCAAACGGAGAATGTGCCAATGTGGGAATCAATCAATATGTGGATTGTTGGGCAACTCAGTGTGTCGACAGTTGGTATTCATGCGGATATGAATGCAAGGAAGATCGAAGACCGAGCCATATGGATTTGGCTAGCGAAAAGGCAACTTGGGACTCTTTGGGAGAAGCTGTTGACCCGAGTAGTGGAATTGTCCGGTATAAAGGTAACTTATCGACAATTATTAAGGACGCACTTTCGATTTGGAACATGGAGGAGATGGTCAAGTAGAGAGGATCAATACCTACCAGTTAATGTGTCGTCAGATGAATGTGGTGGAGGATCCAGCCAGTCGTCAAATCGCGAAGGATCAAGGAGAGGAATCTGGGAGCGGGTCGGAATAGAAGAATCTGGGATTCTCGAGGACGTTGATGTCAAGGAGCCGAACGCAACCAGTTGTGGAGTTCAAGATGGTCACGCCGAAGCTTGTTGGAAAAGGGAGATGTTGTATGTGGATAGATGATAACATCAGGAATTGACCCTAACGTGAACCGTGAACTAGGAGTATAAAAGGATGAAGAAACCTACTAACAATTTGTCTTTCGTTTCTCGTAACTCCTAATAAACTCGTTTTCCTAACCATAGCTCGCAGACACAACAATGTTTATTATAGTTCCATAGAATTTTTCATTGGCTTCAAAATGAGCTATAAAACTTTAAATTTGGTTGAGTCGTTCACGAGTTACAGTTATTCAAGCTTGTCAACTTCAGTCTGCACCCTATACACACACCACATATCCTACACGCATACGTGACGTCACATGAGCATATCTCAGGCATACCTTCGTATTTCCCTATAATTTTTTCAGAACTCATAGTTCTGATCTTCACCGTTCATTTAAACCTCATTTCGAACGATTGTTTGGGTAAACTTCAAATGTCTTCCCTAGTAAATGAGAGCTATCCAATTATCCTATTCTCAAATTCGCCATAATTTTTTAAAAAGCTGAAATTTTGCAATTTCTTTGAGAAAAATGGTGTTTATTGATTGGCAATGTATAAATCTCTGAAATTACAGTAATCCCGAAACCGTGATTTTTGAGCATTTTTCGGGATTATCATACGGAAAACCTTGAAAATAATTCAAACACCATATATTCTGTTCGATGAGAGCTATCAACTCTCAAGTTAGAGAAAATTCGAGATAAAAATACGAAACAGGAGCTCTTACACCTTTTTTTTCGGAAAATTATATTATAAATACGTATTTTTAAATTTTTCGGACTAGTTTTTATCGCTCAAGGCTTTTTCTTGGTCATTTTTTTGAAGCCTAGAATATTCTTTGCACCAAAGTATTTTTTATATAATGTTTTTTCATTTTCCGAAGAGAAAATGGCCTCAAAATCAATTTATAACAAAAAAAACTCACTTTCCACTGCTCATATAATGCTCATCAAACAATTTCAGAAGATGCTCACTTCCTGCATCAATTTCAATAAGTGGTTTTGTGTATACATATGCGCTCAATCCTTTCCAAGGGGATACCTTCTTTATCTCCGATCGGTCAGGATCAGTATGAAGGAATAACTGAAAAATTCTATTTAATCACATTTTTCTTCAAATATTTCTTACCCTATTTCCTTCTCTCACAAAATAGAACTTATTTCCATTATTCGCAAGCTCCTCTATTTTATTCCGGCTATTTTCCGAACCTTCTGTCGATGAGAATAAAATCGAGCCAAGTTTGTGAAAATTGTCGGGATTTATTGATCTCGTCGTCACAATTTGGAGAATCTGGTTTTTTGGTCGGAGAAGGATCTGTGACGGCTGAAATTTAGTTGTTTTATTTCAAAATTAATGATTTTCTGAAATTTACCTCTTCTTCTTCTCTTACCACCTCTACTGCCTCAACTGGCAACACATATTCTTGGTCTACAATTATTTCTTCATTTACTTCCATGCCGAGAGCTCTTGGAGTTCTAAAAAACGAAATATTGATTTGTAAAACTGTTTATTTTATTTTAAATTCAAGAAATATTAGTTTTCACATTAAAAAAAGAGTATTTCTCAGTTTAAACAACAGAAAAGGATAAATAAACCAAGCGGCGTGCTGAGGATTAAAAAAATAAAGATAGAACAATAATACGCACTTGCATAGTGTATAGTTTAGTGTAATAGAGTGTGTCTGAACCACGAGGGGTTCTAGACTGCCATCGTTTTATATTACAATAAGAAAAAATTAAATAACCCAATTTTTTTTAGAGAATTTCTGATAATGAGGTTAAAAATACCTTATTTTTATCAAGCTAGTATGATTCTATTATGCCTAAAACTTAGAAATAATGTTAAAATTACTTCAAAACGTGAAAATGGGTTAAAACATGAAAGGTAAACAAAAGAAACGTCATTTTTCTTCTTTTTTTTTGGAAAAAAATAATAAAAATCAATAATTCGATGGTCAATCGTTTCGAAAGTCGACGAATTGGTTTCAAGTACGCGCCTTTAAGCAACATGCCAGTTAAAATTAATAGTTGTCTCGAAACGAAAAATTTTACTGTAATTTGTTTCAAGTACGCGCCTTTAAGCAACATGACAGTTGAAATTAATAGTCGTCTCGAAACGAAAAATATTATAATATATTACTGTAAGGAAATATTTACGATCGGCGAGAATTATTGATTTTAAAAAGAAATTTCTCGTTTTTTGTCCAATTTTTTGTAATTTCAGTAAAATTTGTCTTTAGAAAATAAAAGAGATAAGTGTTGTCCTGCTTCTGTTAAGCCCGAGAGAATGTTTAAAGAAAAATCAATAAACTGGAAATAGAAAAATTATCTGAACAAAAATTAGAGTTTAAACAGAAAAATAACCAGCGAGACCTAAGTACATTTTTTTCCTTTCCTATTTTTTAACAAGCCTTTCTAGAAGTATATTGCAAAATTGGTAATCTAATTTTTGCCGAAAAAAATAAGTAACCAGTAGAAAATGGCCGAACATTGCCAGCATTTTCCTAGTCCTCGAATTCCTCTCATGACTCACCAATAAAAGCTGGTTTTGTCTGTCTGGTCTGCATACACTGTCGACAAACACACTTTCTGTTCATCTATCCTTCTCTTTTTATTTTTTTTTAATCAATGTTCCTGGCTTTGAAAAAAATAAGTATTTCAATTTTCCAGACATGGATTTCCAGTCACTGATGAGTACAGCGGACAAGAATGCAAGAAAGGCGTCTCAAACAATTGAATCAGATGTAAGTTTTATAGCAATTTGTTTTTTAAAAATTTTAAGCTTGATTTTCAGGCAAAAAAGCAATTGGAAGCGGAAAAAAGGTTACGATTAGCAATGCAGCAGAAGAAGGCTGACAGGGAGAATGAAGCGTTGAGGAGAAGGGAGGAAGAAAGGAAAAGGGTTCGTCTTGAACACTTTTAGTTTAAAAAATATATATTTATCTATAAAAAATAAAAAAAAATATTTTTTACGCTACATATCGATTTAAACTGTAAAAATCTAAGTAGACTTGTAGTTTTTCAAGCATTGATTACTAAAAATTAAAAAATTTTCAATTTAAACATATTTTATCGAAAAAATATGAATTTTCAGAATTTCACAATTCCAAAAAGAGAGGCCGATAAACCAGGTGTAAACCAGAACGCTTTAAAAGCTTATTATGAGAAGAAGGATCAAGAAAAGCGAGAAAAAGATAAGCAGGTATTTAAATCCCAAAAATTATAGTTTCACGACATCAAAAATCAATAATTTCAGGCGGAAATTGATCGAGAACGCCTGATGAGGTTAAGAGTGCAAGCAAATGGTGGAAAAGCGACAAAGAAAATTGGAAAACATTTTGGAATGGACGCGGTGAATGTTCAGATTCGGTTTGGTGGGAATAATGAGCATATTGAGACGCTTCAGAAGCGGAAGTTGAAAGAGGAGGTTTTTTTTAATAAAAATAATTAAATAAATAATTTTTTGCAAAATTTCAGGATGACGCAGAACAAGAAGCGGATAAATACAGAAATGGAGTTTATAAAGCGTTGCAAGCGAAGAAGAAGAACGAGGAAAGGCTCAGAGGAACAGTCACGGGACCACATCGAGTGGCGACGAGTAAGACGAATAGTTTGGCGGGGTTATGTTCGAGACATGAAAGAACGTAGGATTTTATTGATTTATTTTAAATTTTTACGTGAATTCTGATTTCCAGACGAGACACTTTCTCACCACCAAAGGATCTCAAAAAGCCGTCTGAGGAGAAGAAAGATGCTGAGAAGAAAAAGGTTCAATATGCAGCTCCGGTGGATTTTAAGTGAGTTTTTAATGTTTTGAGAACCTTTTTAAAAAAATCAATAATTGATTTTTTAGTCTTGTGACAAACATTTTAACGCTAAATAGCGCTATGTTTAGTAAAAACATGATTTTTTAAAAAACTTCACAAGAAGCCGTTTTTCGGCTTTCAAAAAGGTCTATTAGGATTTTACCCCAAAAAGCCTATTAAATTTTTGAAAGAAAAACATGTAAAAGATTTTTGGTTTGATAATTTCGACAAAAAATCGCGTTTTTTTGCAACAGCATTAATTAGAAGCCTATAAAACGTTTTAAATCAAAGTAGTTTTTGTTCCAGGAGTCTAATGGCGGCCGCTTCGAACTTGTCACAAGGTAAAAAAGTGGATCTGAAACAATTTCAACCCAAACCACTCAAACCGCCATCAAGTAGCTCGCATTCCACATCTTCCTCCTCCTCGAGACCGTCTTCATCGCGGTAAGCATTAAAATTTACGAATTTAATATTTATTCCGAAGTTTTAGGTCTGTTAACGGCAGCTCGAAACCGTCGGATCCATCTCGTGACAAAAATCGAGAACAAGAGCGAATGCGCGAGAAAATGAAAGAAAAGGAAAGAGCGATGGCTAAGGAGAAGGAAATGATGAGGAAGAAGAAATTGGAGGGAGGAAAGGAAAGACCGAAAACGCAGGCTCCGACGACGCAGAATCATGGGTAAGGAACATTTTATCAAGTCTGGGATAGGCCTTATTTTCTATTGTAGTCATGTTAGGCAAAAATCTTGAACAAAAGCACGAAACCTCCGAGTTTGAGTTTTTTGGACTGCTTTATAGAGTTTTATCATAATAAAATATAGCAAATATTATATTTTTACCCGGGGGAGAGTTAAGCTTGGATATTTGGAAACTACGTTATCCCACCAAAGAAAATGATTTAAAAACGGTGAATTCTTCAAGTTTCAGGTCGCAAAAACCAATTCCAAAACCACAAGCCCGTGTCGAAAAGTTGAGCTCTATTCAATCGGTGGATATGTTTGCTCAATCGAATCCGGTGGCTAATGATAAGAAGAAAGAGTAAGAGAACAACGGGATTTTAGAATTTATCAGCATTAACTTGAAAACATTTTCCAGAACAAAGGGGGGTCGATTCCAAAAAGGGCCTACGCCACCGCCGATGATTCCAGCAGCAGTTCCAGGGAAGAAGTGAGTTCTTGGAAAACAATAGAAAACTCAAAAACCCATAGATATTTTTCTTTTTTGCAATAATCGAAAAACTATCGACAAATGTCTGAAACTGTAATAAATTTATGCAGAAACTTTAAAAAAATGCGGAAATTCTGAAAATCGCGTCTAACTACGATTACAATGTCAGAAATCGTTTGCAGCACTAGTAAATTAATTGTTTTCAAAATTTCGGCTCCTCTATAGATTTTGGCCATGTTTTTAGCATTTCGTTGCGAGACCCGAGAAGAGAAGATTTCCATGATGTGTCTTTAAATAAATGTTAATTTTTTGAAATTCTGAAATGAATTTTTCGCTCTTTTCTTAGAAGCTTCTGGAATTTTTTAAAAGCTCTGGAATCTTTTTAGAAGCTTCTGGAATCTTTAGAAGCTTCTGGGATCTTTTTAGAAGCTTCTGGAATTTTCTGGAATTTTCTGGAAGCTTCTGGAATTTTCTGGAAGCTTCTGGAATTTTCTGGAAGCTTCTGGAACTTTCTAGAATCCTCTGGAATTTTCTGGAATATTCTAGAATGCGAACACATGTGATAAGTTATTAAATTAATTCATTTTCGCCATATTTAAAAAAAAAGAAAATATTTTCAGATATCTTCCGGGTGATGTAAGGTACAAAGCAATGTACGGTTCAGCTGGAAATGTGTCATCTTCAAATGGTGCCGGTTCTTCGTCAAATGGACAACAATCGTCGTCATCTTCAAGTAATATTCAAACCATTTTCTTTGAAATCTTAAAATTCATTTTTTCCAGATAACCGAATTTCCAACAATCGTGAAATTGAGCGACAACGCGAAAAGGAGCGAGAAAAAATGAGACAGTTGAAGAGAATGAAACAAGAAAAAGAGGATCGAGAGATGGAGAGAAGGGCGAAGATTCGGAAGATTGAGAAAAGTCGACCAGATGATAATAGGAGGTATTTTGAATTGGATTTAAGAAAAAATAAATTTTTTGCCCAGATATGAAAACCGTAGAGAACAAGAGCTCCGTGAGCAACAACTCCGTGAGAAGTACAAGAAATCGAAAGGAAGAAGAGAGGAAAGAAGTGAAAGAGGTGGTGGAAGCTTTTTCAGAGGTGGAGATGATAATTCGGATGAGGAAGCAGAGGATTATGTGAGTGTTTTTTTCCAACAATTTTGGAATTAACAATTTTTGAATTTCAGTATGAAGAAGAGGATGATTATGATAGTGATATGGATGACTTTATCGATGATACGGAGGTTGATATGGATGGAATGAGTAGGAAAGAATTTGAGGAGACGCTCAAGTAAGTCTTCATTTCAAGAATTATTTTCAAAATTGAAATATATGGCAATATCGATAGCCACTGAGAAGACCTATCATAGTCACATCTTCGTACCTATTTTTGTTCAATAGTTATAAGTAAGAAAACAACTATTAATTTGACGGGAGCTCCCGCAGCTTCTTTTAAACTTTTTGGAGATTTTAGGGAGGCTTACATGTGCCAGTCTTCATTAGGAATGTTTTGCTAGATGTGAAATTATTTTTGAAAAAATTTTGAAACAGTGAAAAATTCGAAAATAAATACTTGGTTTCAAATTTTTTTTACAAAATTCAAATTGAGATTTATCAGAATTATTGGGGTTTTCTTGAGCAATAAATTTTAAAAATTTCGAAACAGTAAAAAAAATTTTTTTTTTGAAATTTTAATTTTTTGAAATTTCGCAAAAACAAAATGGGTTAGTCCAGATTTCTAGAATTTCAAAATAATAGTGAAGAAATAATGTTTAAAATTTCGAAATTTCAATTTTTTTAAAATATTTTAAAGGAGGATTGAGGGGGTCAACATTGATGAAAGGGATCTACATCTACGATACTATCGTTTTTTTTTCTTTTTTAATTTTTTTCGCCATTTTCGAGTTTTTTTTTTCATTTATTGACAAAAAATCATACTTTTATCAATTTAAACGATTTATTAACATATTTTCTTAAAAATTGAAATTTTGGAATTTTTAAGTTTATTTCCTCACTACAATTTCGAAATTCTGGAATTCTGGCATGTTTCAAGTTGCTTTTTGCGAAATTTTCAAAGAATTTAAATTTACTGAATTTTGAAGCTGTTTTTCTTGTTGCTCTATTGTAATTACAAAATAATTTTTAAATTCAAAAACTCCGTGGAATATATTAATAGGATTTTATTAAACAATATTTTTTGAACAATTTCGAAACAGTAAAAAATGCGAAATTCGGCTTCAAACGATTGGAAATCTTGTAAAAAGCTTTCTAATTAAAATATTTTTTGAAAAAATTGAAATTTTAAATTAATTTCCCCATAACCACTATAACTTCGAAATTCTGAAAATCTTGACTGTTTCAGGTTGTTTTTTGCGAAATTTTCAAAAAATTTAAAATTTGAAATACTGATTATTTTGTTTGGGAACATTTTTGTTTTTCTGAAAATCTGAAATTTGTACGAGCTGAATATTTGAAAATATTTGAAAAAAACCGATGACGACTTGAGACTTGGAAATTTCAAAATGTTTTAAAAAATTTCCTAAAATTGCCATTTTATTTTAAACTAGAACATTCTGGAATTTTCTGGAACTTTCTGGAAGCTTCTAGAATTTTCTAGAACATACTGGAATTTTTTAGAAGCTTCTAGAATTTTCTAGAACATTCTGGAGTTTTCTGGAAGCTTCTAGAACATACTGGAATTTTTTAGAAGCTTCTAGAACTTTTTGGAAGCTTCTGGAAGCTTCTAGGATTTTCTAGAACATACTGGAATTTTCTAGAAGCTTCTAGAATTTTCTAAAACATTCTGGAATTTTTTGGAAGCTTCTGGAATTTTCTGGAATTTTTTAGAAGCTTCTAGAATTTTCTAAAACATTCTGGAATGTTCTGGTAGTTTCTGGAATTTTTTGGAAGCTTCTAGAACTTTGTGGAAGCTTCTGGAATTTTATGGAATCTTCTGGAATTTTTTGGAAGCTTCTAGAACTTTGTGGAAGCTTCTGGAATTTTTTAGAAGCTTCTGGAATTTTTTGGAAGCTTCTAGAACTTTGTGGAAGCTTCTGGAATTTTTTAGAATATTCTGGAAGTTTCTCGAATTTTTTAGAAGCTTCTGGAATTTTTTAGAAGCTTCTGGAATTTTTTGGAATTTTCTGGATTTTTTTAGAAGCTTCTGGAATTTTTGGAAGCTTCTGGAATTTTTTAGAATATTCTGGAATTTTTTGGAAGCTTCTGGAATTTTTTAGAATATTCTGGAATTTTCTGGAATTTTTTTTTCTGGAATCTTTTCCCATATCTGAAAATTCTGTAATTTCATTTTTTTTTTCGAAAAATTTTTAATTACACAATGTCAATTTTCGAAAAATAAATTTTAAAAGAATTTTTAAAAATTCTTAAAATCCCAATTTTCCAGAATGGTGAACCGAAAATACGACAAAGACAAATGGTCTCGACGCGAAAAGATGATATCAGAACGTGACATGGTTTCGGACTTCCGCCGCATTCAAACCGAAGAGAACTACTCAAAACGAGCGGGATTTATGGAGGATTTACGGGAGGCGACAAAGGGTCGAAGTGTTCGATTGTAAATATTGAATTATGTCGGAAAATTGCCTTGCTTTAGAGTCTTTCGCCATTTAGAGAATATCCGTTGTTTTTCTTCTTTTTGCTGAAATTGGAATTTATTTTTTGGTTTTGTGAACCTTTTTCATTCCCTTCATTAGAACAAGCTTGATCATATCCAAATGTTTTAATTAGTTAGCTTTTATTAAAATTTTATTTTTTCCTAGTAATAATTTATTTTCAAAACGTATTTGTTTTACAGTCCTTTTTTCTGTGATTATTTTTCATGATTCTAGTGAAATAATACCCATTTTTTTGGTATTCTCTCGGTTTTCAATAAAAATGTGCTGAACATAAAAATTATCTGAAAACTGTAGCTTAGAAAATCCGAAATGGGGATAAACTCTGAATTTCAGGGATGTTCGGAGCGACAAGAGTGCTGCGGGGACAAATTCAGGTAGGAAAAGTGGGGATTTATTATTAGATCCTTAACAAATAACATTATGGACAAAAAAACGACAAAAATGAGGTATATGAGAAAAAATGCGACATGGAAGAATTTTCTTTTTTTTGGAGGGACCGGTTCTACATGAGAAAAAGTACGGGAAATGGGAAAATTCTCAAAAAATCTGGAATTTTGAGATTTTTCTTTAATTTAGGTGAGAGAAAGCAACTTTAAATTACAGCTTCTTTCGAAAGATTTCCTTAATCGATACTATAGGAGAAAAGGGGCTTATAAATATTTAATTACAAAATGTTTAGAATACTTGGGGGATGCTTATTAAAGGAGGACTTTACGGAGCTAATGAATGCGCCTGGGATGAAAATAGACTTCATTCTCATTCCAAACCTGTTTTTAAAATTTTCTAAAACCACCTAGAAGCCGAGAAAATGAGCTTCAAAACAATGGCCTAGAAAAAGTGTCCATCGGCGAAAACTGGTCCGCGGGCATGAAAAATCCAAAAAACATAAAAAAGGACTAATATAAGCATTCTGCCTAACTATTTATTAACGAAACACGAAAAAAAGCTCATAGGAAAAAGTTAGGCTAACTTTTTCTAGGCCATTGTTTTGAAGCTCATTTTCTCGGCTTCTAGGTGGTTTTAAAAAATTTTAAAAGCAGATTTGGAATGAGAATGAAGTCTATTTTCATTTAAGCTACATTTATCATCTCCGTAAGTTCCTCTTTCAAGGAGGGAATTACAGAGAATATAAATGACGTTAAATCGCCGAAAAATGACTTTCTTATGTTATTTTCTGTTTCAAAATTATTTTTAAAAGTTCATAGAAGAAAAAAATGGAAAAAAACGCAACCTGCAAAAAGATATCCAACGCGGAAGATTTTTGGTTTTTAGTCCGCGAAAGTTTTGTGTTCTTAGGCCACCTATTAAATTTATGCTTTTTTGTTCAGTTTTTTTGTTTTTTTGCATTTAAAATGAAAAATCGATATAAACACTTTATAATTACCATTTTAAATGCAAAAAAATACACAAATTTACTAGGTGGCCTAGGAACCCAAACAATCGCGGACTAGAAACCAAAACTCTTCCGCGATGGAAACTTTTTTGCAGGTTTCTCGTTTTCCGTTGTAAAACAAATTTGAAACCAATTTATAACATAATTATGTCATTTTTCGGCGTTTTAACGTCAGGCTCCGTAATGACTTCCTTTAAAGAGGAGCTTCAGGCAGAATATAAATTTGATGGGACAAATACAAAATCAATAACTATATACTTTCCTCAAAATACTATTCTATGGGATATTATTGTCAAAAAACCACATATTCTACCAGTGATCATCATCCTCAGCTTCTTTTTTAATATAATCAATAAGTTCAAGTGTTTCTTTATCATCATTCTTTGCATTCTGTTCTTCTGATTCCATTTTCTCCTCAATTTTCTTCTTCTTCGCTTTTCCTTCTTTTTCAACACTTTTCTCCTTCGATTTCGATCTTCTAACTTCTTTTTTCACTTCTTCTTCCTCTTTCAACTCAACCTCTTCCACCTTATTCCGTTTCGTACTTGGTTTTGGTTCAATTCCTTCACCAGCAATTTCAGATCTTCTCTTTTTCTAAAAATAAGGAAAAAAATTTTAGATTTCCAAATTTTCAATCAAGAATTCTTACGCTGAAGCGGTACTCATTGTTGATAGGACAGAAGTCGGCAGATCGGATGTCTGATCTGAAATTTATATGAAAATTTTAAAAAATTGTGAATTTTCGATAAAATTTAAACTGAAATTACTAAATTCAAGGAAAAAGTTGAGGTATCAGACTACTTATGAATTAACTAGAATTTTTTGGAATATTCTTGAATGCGAACACACGAACGCCCTTAAGGCTTTATTATAGACCTTGCTAGGTGTTTTTAGGCCTCTCATTTTTTTTTCGGAATAACTGGGCCGTAGATCATCAGGCTTTTGGCATTCAGGAATGTTTTGGAAGTTCTAATGGCTACATTTTAAGATAATTAATTAGACCTTGTTCGGACCTCGGAATCCGATCGTCCGAGGACCGGATTATGACTATTGAATTGGGTATTACTTTAGTTGTTTTTCAGATATATTGATGAAACCTACTAGGTTTAACCTAGCTCATTCGAAAGAGCGTTTTTCGTAAAAACTACTAAGCAACAGTTTTTTAAAGCTCAAGATCTGGTTAAGTTTTCATAATGGACCGAAAAAAATTCAAAAAATACCAAAAAAATGTAGTTTTTCAGTATTTTTTCAACTGTAGTTCTCTTCAAGACCCAAACGATTAAATATGTGTCCCTTTAAACAATTTTAGTGGAAAAATGTGTTTTTGTGTCTATCATTGTGGAAATTTTATCAAAAAAATCAGCAGTGAGTCCCAATGAACAGTAGAGGCCCAAAATATCTGATTTAGGCCCAAAAACACTGCCTGGGCCGAAAAAAATAACGTTTTGCTAATTTTTTAAAAAGTTTTTCGCTTTAAATCAACAACTTTTTAACTTTTTTGGATTGTTTCGGGCTCATACCTGATAGTTTCCCGCAAAGAGAGACAAAAAACCAATCTTTATCCATAAAATTGTTTAAAGGGACACATATATAATCGTTTGGGTCTTGAAGGGAATCACAGTTCAATAAATACCTAGAAATTGCAATTTTTGGTATTTTTTGAACTTTAGTTTTCTTCAAGACCCAAACAATTAAATATGTGTCCCTTTAAACAATTTTATGGAAAAAAAATGTTTTTGTGTCTATTGTTGTGGAAATTTTACCAAAAAATCGATAGTGAGTCACAATGACCCGTACAGGCTCAAAATATCTGATTTAGGCCCAAAAAAGCTGTCTGGATCGAAAAAATAGCAATTTTTTGGCCTTAAATTGGTTTTTTTGGGTTATTTCGGGTTTTTCGGACCTCCTGGGTTCACTTGGGCTCATACCTGATCATTTTCCGCAGAGATAGATACAAAAAACCAATTTTTGTCAATAAAATTGTTTAAAGGGACACACGTTTAATCATTTGGGTCTCGAAGAAAACTACAGTTCAAAAAATACCGAGAAATTGCAATTTCTCTGCCATTTCTGCATTTTTGCGGTATTTTTGAATTTTTTTCAAACTGAAACTGTAGATTCATTAAAAATAAGCAAACTCCAATATCTACTACGAATTAAGAGATCTTTAAAAAAAACACCTAAATGTTTCCCCTGTTAAATAAATAATTTCGAATTTTTTAGAAAAAGTTAGTTTTTTTTTTAAATTTGAAACTTATTAAATTTAAAATTATTAATTTAAATTAGTTTTTTTTTTCAATTAGAGAAGTTTAATTATTTTTTTCCGAAAAAAACTGTTTTTTTTTAATTTCTAAACACTTACAACGCCAATTTCATGTTATCAACAACCACTTCTTCGAAATTCCTCGCAAATTGAATAATCCTCTCTCTCCAGAGAAATCGCTCATCATAATCATCTCCCAATTCCTGGAACCAGCTGAAAAATGACTTTATTTCCGAAAAATCAAAGGAAAACTCACGGTGATTCAATCAACACCTTGTCTGTAGCTTTCTCAGTCAATTCGACGCGTGTCAATCGGAAGCAATAGGCGACAAGATCTGAATATTTCATTTTTTCTTAAATTATATGATTAATTATGCTTTTTACCTCTCAATTGAGTAACTACAGCTTTTGGCATGTCTATGAGCGATCTATCACGATTTCCACCTTTCCCGCTACGAATTGAATATTTTTTCATGTCACCAACTGGAATTGAGAACTGAAAATAGAGACCTTTGTTGATTTTTTCCACAATTTATTAAATCTTACATCAGAAAAAATATGACGCATCAATTGCCTTGTAATTTTGGAAACTTCCGCATATTTCGGACGAAACTCCAACAAATGGCTCTCATTTATCTGAAAATTATATTTATTTCAATAAAATTAAGATTTCAACAAACTTTGAAAGGATATCCGTCAAACGAAGGGACCTTTACACCCCTCAAATCAAAATCCTTGCCCAAAATGTTATTGACTGTCTTTAGAGGCATGTCAGGTTCATGATGGTCACTTCTCTGCGGAGCGGATACCTTCTTGATCATAATTGAGTTCTGAAAATTGGTACTTTCGGCATTTTTTTATTTTTTTTTAGATTTCGTGATTTTAAAGAGTTCCTCCACTTACCTCAATGCTAAGAGCAGTTGGCAATATTCGACTGTCGGCAGAAGTTTTGAGAAATTCCATACTCCTTGAGAAATTGCTAATCAATGCGTAGTTATTTTCAGCAAATTGCTAAAAAAAATACCAATGTGCTAATAATTAACTTTTATATTTAATTACCTCCATTATAGTCACCGCATCATTTTCCCGATTATCGAGCTGTTCTAAAAGTGCCTTTGCTGCTCGATTCGAGTCGAATGTATTACCTTCCAGGCATTTGTTTAGTTCTTCTGGAAATTTATTAGCATTTTTATTCCGTTGAAATTTTATTTTTAATTATTAAAATCACCTTCAAAACTTCCGCGGGGCTGAAAATTGGCGTCGTCCAGTACGTCGAACTGAAGGGCTTGTGCAATGGTTTCTGTAAAATTAGAAACCTTTTTTGAAATTTTCAATAAAATGTTTCATACGAATATCAGCAGCCAGACTAGCTGACGGTTTCGGTTTTCGTGGCCTCGGCATTGAGTCTGAAATTGCGAAATTTGAAAAAAAAATCGAAAAACAGTTTTTACCTCTGAATAAAACTTGATTTTTAGTTGAATAGCAGCTGTTTTTACAGAACGGGGACCTGACAATAAATAAATAATTTTTTTTAGTTAAAAATTTTAGAAAAGAAGCAAAAATTCAAAGAAATAACTTATTTTTCATCATTTTTAAAATTCCTAATAAAAAAAATAAAGGGGGACTAACTTTCGCAGCGAAATTTCTAGGCCATTCTTCGAAAAAGTTAGTACAGAACCGAATAAAGTAATTTTTTGAGGGTAGGCCAAGTGTTTGGAGGCACAAGTGTTCGTGCGTTGAAAAAGTTAGGCCACGCACCATGTAGAAGCGTTTAGCCTGAAGCAACACGAAAAATAAAATTAAATCATTAAGTTCGAAATCGAATTCTACTTCGACTATTTTTTTCAACCATCGAAAATGGTTTATAAAAAAACGAACACATGTGCCTCCAAACACTTGGCCTACCCTCAATTTTTTGCATAACATTGGGATTATATCAATGTAAACTTCATTATGTTTCAAAGAAGATGATGTAGATATATTTTCTCTACTTGATTTTTAAATATTTAATGAAAACTCATGAACGTTGAAGACAAAAAGCAAAAAATGTCCTAAAAAATTTGGAAAAAGCAAATTTTCGTAATAGAAGGGTTCAACTGACTGTGAACTAGAGACAAAACAGACAGACAGCTAGTGCACCCGCGCGTTGTGGGAGAAATGGGGGTGAATGGACAAAATGGATAGAATTCAATGATGAGGAACGAGGGTTGAAGAAACAATAGGAGGAGGGGTGGAATGAGGGAGAAGAGAGGGACGCAAGATGTCGATATCTCCCCCTTTTATGCGGTTGAAATCGCAGATGGGGGGGGGGGGGACGTTTTAAAAGATTTGAATAAGCATGCGAACCACACAAATCATCCAAGAAAGTCATGCATTTTTAATATTTTTGTTTTGTTGGGAGATTATCATTTCGAGATGTTTAAACAGAAGCGGATGCATTCAGAATTAAAAGAATGCATTGACAATTAATTCAAGGAGGAAGAACATGTGTACCCCCATCCCTAAATACAAAGTGAGAATGAATTACGAATGCATCCCTGATTTCATCGCGGCATGCGAAGAATTGGTTTTTAATGAATCATTGGTCTCGAAAGCACGACTTGAATAGGAATTTTTTGAATTTAAATTTAGTAGCGAACTCTTTTCATATATTTAAGAGTACTTCTTAAAATCGAATTTGTTTGAAAAGATTCTAATTCCAATATATTCGAAACTCAACAAAAATACTCACACTGTCATTAGTTTCGTTAGTACCGCACCGAAATTCTGATTTTAGAAATGAAAGGTTGAAGGTTCATATCACGTACAATTAATTTTTTGAAAATAATATAATGAATTAATAAAAATGATTATACTTCGTACGAACCGGTTGGTGATATGACTTCAAATATGCCTAATTGTTGGGGATTAAAAAAAACTTCACTATAAAAATGTATTGTTTTAAAGACAACACCTACCTGATCTCAGTTTTAAAAATTAGAGCGCTCCTTCTTTAGTACAATTCAATTTATGCGAAATTACACCGATAAATACGCGATTTTTTGTCTTTAATTTGGATGGTGTTAACTGACCAGCTGCCTTTAAGTACTTGTTTTACGAACTCATCTCAGTTCTGATTTTTTTAAAGAAATGCCCAAGAATGTCTTAATCTAGTTGTTTTTTTTAAACTGAACTCGGTGTTGAAACTTCAAGAGCTTCATGAAGTCTGTAACTAGATAGAAAAACATTGAATTCTTGAAATTCGTATAGAGTGAAAAATTTAGTATAAATATACATATTTACGAATTTAAGAATTTTAGTCGGCAGTTCTACTGCCATTTTGAAATGCAATTTTCGCGGACCTGTTCAAATGCGATGTTGCAAGTGCGCTCTAATTCAAATTGTTCGATTTCGACCTTTCCCCCGCATTTTTTGATTATGAAAACGATTTTTTCAACGAAGGAAATTTTTGAAACATGTCTAAACAATAAAAGTGCCAAATTGATAATCAGAACCATCTAGAAACCCCAAAAATTTTAAATTTAGTTAATTTTTAAAATTTAACACTGCTTTTAAGCTTTTTTTGTATTTTTTGAGCGTTTTTTGGGATACGAAGGTTGTGCATGTTTTTTTCTTAATCTATCTGAAATTCAATTTTATATACCTAGTGAAAAAATTAGCAAAAAAGTAGAAAGGGCCATCGGAATCGAACTTTGGTCTCAGAAACGTAAAAGTTTCCGCCAAAGTGGCAGCCAAGTGCCCTTTTCCACTTTTTTGCAAATTTTTTCACTAGGTATATAAAATTGAATTTCAGATTGATTAAGCAACATTTATAACTCCTTTCAGGTATATAATTAAAAGAAATTTAAATTTGCGCGAATCACGGAAATTTTTGAAAAAAAGTACTTTTTCGGTTTTTTTTCGAAAATTTCCTGAAATTCTGAATGCCAATTTGTTCTATTCCTCCCTTAATTTTCAGAATATAACTAAAATCCTAAAAATAAACAAAAATTCTAAAATCAAATTCAAAAACCCCCGTTTTTCAGCTCAAAATCGGTCTCGATCAACTATGGATGCGATTCTGCCGAAATTTGACATACATCGACTCAAATTTTGAGGCATTCCGCGAAGGTACGTTATTTTTTAATTTTTAAAAATTTTTCACATGAAACTAGTTAAATAAGGTCAAGCAAGTCCGTATTCCGATAAGTTTGGTGGAAATAATTTGGATATAGTTTTTTATTCCCGAAAAAAACATAGATACTTAATTTTTTGTATGAAATTTAACAAAATAAAACTGGTTAAAGATCAAATACAAAAAAAATAGTATTGAAAACGAATAATTGTATGTGGGAGAAGAAGGAGAAGACCGAAAAGACATGACGTCTCGAAAAAAGCGGAGAGTTCACGTTAAACTTGGAGAGCGCCGACGAAAACGAGCGAGTGAGTGCGGGTTGTCCCGCTTTCTTTCCTATTTTTTCTTCGTTAGCCATCCTTAAGCATCGAAGAGTCTCAGACGGTCAGAGATGTGTATCGTCCCCCCATTCGCCCGCATCATATTTCGTAGTCTGCTCCTCTCTCTTGCCACCACCGACGGCGGAAATACACTCCGGGACGAACCGCACTCTCTCATGGTTTGTTGTTTGTGTAGGTTTTGGGGTGGAAGTGAAAATGGGGGAAAATTGACTCCTGAAAAGCCAGAGTTTCGAATTTTTGGGACAAAAATGCTCCAAAGTTCGGGAGCTCCCCATATCTATAAATAAACCATCCTGATTTTTGATCATGCTTCTTTTCGACGTTATTGCCCCCCGAAATATTATGATAAACATTTCGCGAAAGTTTTGATTGACACTCGTTTAGAAATTAAAAGTGCGTATTCATTTTTTGATAGATTTTATTTAAATTCCAGTTTTTCATGTAGTTTGACACGTTTTCCGATGCTCTCAGACCCTAGAAGAATTCTCAAATTGTTATGAAAATATTACATATGATTTTTCGGTTTACATTAATGGGAATTTCCATAAGAATGCTTGAGCTCTAACTTGGATAAAGCTTGTAATTCCGAAATAATATTTTTAGGCTATCATTTATAAATTATTAGAATTTCAAGGGGATCTAACTGAAGAGCCACAACCCCTTGGTAGACCGTCTTAGCGTTGGGGCGAAACGCTCGACTTAGAATTTAATTTTAATTTTTTTTATATAGAAACCATTCTTAATCAATATCCCAAACCTAGGGCCATTTTACAGAAGTGGCGTTTTCAAAAAATTTTCAACCAAATTTGTTGAAATTAGACGGATCAACTAATAATGGTTTTTTTATTGATTAACTAATAGTTTCATCCCGCGATATTGAATTTGAGCCAAGTTACAGCTCTTCAAAGTTCGACTTTTTTTTAAAAACAAATTTTCAAACTTTGAGCTATAAACAATCATGATCAAACTGCGGATTAGCAGTTTTTGATAAAAGGTTATCTGCGTAGTGAATTGCTCGGCGCTAGAGGATTCGGAATGAGAGTATTTTCCTTTGTCGTCAAAATTTTGAATCCATTCGGAATGAATACCCTATGATTCCTTCCGAATTCTTATTTTTGTCCGAGAAGTCATACAGAACCGTGTTTTTTTCTGAAAAAAAAGGGGAATTCGTGTATATCCCACTGAAAATCTACAGATTCCATAAAAAAACGAAAATAATATTTTGGGAACGACAATTCTGGGAAAAAAATTGAAAAACACAAAGATGTTTCACATTTTAAGAAAAGAACGGATAAAATGATTACAAAATTGAATTTTTAATTTTTCTGAACTGAACTCAGAAGTTTCCATAATTGTCATTTCCTTGTGTTTACTCATTTTCAATTTTGGTTTTAATCGACTCAGAATCACCTACTATTAATGAATTTGACAAAAAAAAACCAAATGACCCAAATTGGCTCATCAAAAGTGTCGACAAGAGGCGATGGCAAAATGTTTTTTTGGTTTTCGAAGGTCCGTTTTGCCCAACATAAAAGTTTTTTTTGAATTTCTTAAATAATAGATGATTCTGAGTCGATTAAAATCAAAATTGAAAATGGGTAAACAGACACTTTAAGCCAAAATTGGCTCAAAACGACCACCGAGTAAAATCAGATAAATGTCAGGTATAATTTGATAATTAACGTGCAAAATTTGAACCTGGTACGTTTTCAAGATCCACATTTAAAATCGACAGTATTACTGGTATCAAATTTTTTTCTGGATCAACTGGAACCTTTTCAATTTCGACTTTCTGACGGTGTTTGATCTTAGAAGTTTATTCATTTTTTTTATTTAATTTGGTTGAAAAGTCATACCTAAAGATTTAAATATTGATAATTTTGGTACCAATCGATAGGAAATTCAAAACGGTCCCTCAAAACCCCAAAAACTTTGCACTGCCACCTCCTGTTGTCCGTACTTTTGGGGGAGCTGTTTTGGACCCACTGGCTTCCTAAAATTTTTTTTTGATAGATTCAGTCATAATAGGTGATTCTGAATAGATTAAAACGAAAATTGACAATCAGTAAACAAACACTTTAAAGACAGTGTGTCAGCTAGTTTGACCATACTTGATTTCAATTTATTAAGATTAAAGGCAGCTTGTCAGTTAACACGATCCAAATTCAAGGCAAAAACTCAAAATTCGAATGTTAGCCCAGGTGGTCCAAAGAACATTACCAATATGTAGCCACATTCAAATAATTGTGTTTCGCGCCAATTCCGACCGCGTTGCACGGACACTGACCGCGTCGCACGGACACGCGCGCATTCAAATTTTGATTTTTTCAACTTTGGACCGCTGCTATGACGCGTGTACTTATCGGTGTGATTTCGCATAAATTGCATTGTACTAATGAGAACACGCTCTATTTTTTGAAACTAAGAACAGGTAGGGTCAAATTAACTGAACAGCTGTCTTTAACAGTAAAACAGTACAGTAAAATTAACTGGTCGGAATTGGCGCGAAACATAATTATTTGAATATGGCAACATATTCCTATTGTTTTTTCGTCCTTCAGGGCTCTTTTGTCTCGAATTTGCACTGGCATTCTGTCTTTAAGTGAATTCAAGGTTTCCAGATAGATTTTTTAAAGCCGTACATTTTTTTCTCTTTCAAAATTTCAGCCTTCTTATTTAATTAATTCTTGTGATTTCAAAAAATTCTTTCGTAGCAAAAAAGTTCCCCCTAACTCGATTCTTGTTGAACCCTATCTTCTTCCTCAGCGAACAAAAAGAAACGCATTGCAAGAAAGCAACAAAAAGTTGCATAAAGTGCAATCGAATCGATTTCCCATGCACCCACTGTGCCCTCTGCTTGTCCCAAGGTGTAATTCGTAATACATTCGTCAAAATGATGTGCTCTGCTCTCTTCCGTTCTCAAAACCAACTATCATTTTCTGTTTCCTCGTGGTTGTTGTTTTTTTCTTAAAGTTCAATGTTTTTCTTTAGGAATTCGGTTGTTTTCCGTTATATACCCTCTTTTTGCCATTGAATATCCGAATCGCTTGTGAGTTTCATTTTTTTGTTTGAAAACATGTTGGCAATTGTCTTTAAGGAGCTCTTCAAGGAGCTCTGGATGACGGGAGCTCTTTAAAATTCAATTTTGAGGGGTACCAGAATTATTGAAGAAATTAAGCATTTTTTGAAATTTTTTCAAGTTTTTCTTCAAAATTTCATTTTTAAATCCTTCTAACCTCTTTTTCGTGATATTGTCAATTTTCAGACATACCCTGAATTCCAGATTTTTTTTCAATTTGTCTGAAACATCGTTGAAACAATAAATCTTATCTAAAATAGTATAGTTTCCCTAAAAAAAATGCTGAAAATTTCAATTTTGGCACCTCAAACGTGCTGATAAGAAGACATTTTTTAATCCTTGTCACGTTGTTGTATTTCAAACCGAAACTATAATAATTTCGAGAAAAAAAGTGACAAAAGCTTTAAGAAAAAATCAGCTTATTGAACAATGATAAGGGGAATTATGGGTCATGTGAGATTATTATTATTAATATTCTCTTTGGTATAAAATGTACCTTTTTGAACCATGTACCCAAGTTGTTCGGGTTTCTAGGCCACCTATTTTGTGTATTTTTATTCATTTTTTTGTTTTTTTTCACTTCAAATGCAAAAAAATGAATAAAAATGCGCAAATTTAATAGGTGGCCTAGGAACCCAAACTAACGCGGACTAGAAACCCAAACTCTTCCGAGCAGATCGTTTTTTTTCTATAAAGTTAAAAAATTTTTTTTAAAACCCATTTATAACATAATTATGTCATTTTTCGGCGATTTAATGTAATTTATATTGATTTCAAAAATTTCAGAAATTTTTTCTTTGAAAATTTCCATTTTCAAAATTTCATTTGTGTTTCTGAGTAAAAATTTTAGAGCACAAAGTTCAGGATTTCTCGCCATCTCTTCCCCCCCGCACATATAATCCCTTATGATTTCAAAAACAAAAATGTAAACATTATTGTTGTTTGTTATAATATTTATCTTCAACCCGTTTCACATGTTCATATCCAATGTTTCACATGATTCTTTTCTTGCGTTTCCTTTAGTAGTGACATGTTCAAAGATGGTTCTGGTGAACTCTGATTTCGATATAAAAGCGATGGAGATGTTGCACGAAAAAAGACGTTGTGTTATGATTTCGTTCGAATTAGTTTTTTTTGTTGGTTTGGACGCAATTTTTAGAAAACCATTTTTTTCTGGGTTTCTTGATTCTTTCAAAGATCCTGCGCAAGATCTCATAGCTTAATGTCCCAGGAAGCTCCCCATGATTGATTCCATTTTTTACCAATGATTTTGCTCAAAAATGGTTTAAAGTGTACTCTTTTTCAATATTTGTTTTAATCTACTCGAAATCACCAAAAATGACCCAAAATGGCTCATCCAAAAGTGCCAGGCGGTGGCAAAATTTTGGAATTTTGAAGGTCCGTTTTGTCCAAATGAATTTATTAATAATAGGTGATTCTGAGTCGATGAAAACAAAAATTGAAAATGAGTAAACTGATACTTTAAGCCAAAATTGGCTCAAAATGACCACCGAGAAAATCAGATAAACGTCAGGTATAATTTGATAACTACGTAACGTTCAAAATGTATACCTGGTACGTTTTCAAAATCCACATTTTAATCCGACAGGATCACCGGAATCGAATTTTTTTCTGGATCAATTTGATCCTTTGAATTTTGACCTTCTGACGGGGCTTAATCTTAGAAATGAAGTTAATTTAATTTTTTATTTAATTGGGTAAAGGTTTACGATTTTGGTACCAATCGATAGGAAATTCAACGTAGATTCTAACGAAACTTGAAATTTTGAATTTATGACAACCTAAAACATTGTCACGCTAATTTTAATTTTTTTTTCAATTTTCAGTATGGGTCGAAATCATCCAAAAATCATTTTTCAGGATGTATCGTGCTGAAAAAATACTTCTATAGGTATTAAAACATGCTTCAAATTGATATAGAATTTGCCTAAAATTATTGCCCGTTTCAGAAAACCAACAAAATATCTGTGAACTTGTAAAATACTCTTCAAAAGTAAACCTTAATTTCCAATCATTTTAGCCCCAAGTTATGAAGTTCTCAATGAAAATCTAGAGTCCTGGAGAAGCAAGCTCCAGCTTATTCGTATCCGTCAAATATTCAAAAACACCATATTTTCAAAAGCACCATAAAAGCACCACAACTTTGAAAATATCGTTCCGGGTACACAGTGAGCACACACCGAAGCGTTGATAACAAAATCGTTCTAGGTACTGTACCGACAACAAATATGAAATAATGCGATTTATATTTACTGTTCGTTTATTTTGATTACAAAATGAGTAACACAATTTTGAATTTTCATTCATCAGAATACTCACATGTTTGCACTCTTTGTACCTGAACATAGTTTTCTGGGTACGAATTGGGAACATATCCAATTTGTACCTGACATGTTCTGTACCGATTTTTTAAAATCTGGAAACGAGACTTTACTTCCACTTCTCCAATTCATCTAAAAAAATAGTAATGAACATTTTGTCCTTTATCCAAATTTCAGACCGTAATTTTAAATTATGAAAAAATTCTACCAATTCAATTCGCGCTCCACTGGACAGCCACTCTTGTCACGCGTCCAACCCATGAATAAAATCAAAAACGTTGAGGTTACAGTTTTTTTTTGAGGAAAACTCAACAAACATCAATATTTAAAAAATAAAATCGAAATTATCTCAGAATAATTTTTTCGATGGGCGTGGTTTTGGACTCGTGCCAAAAAAGATGGTATCCTATGGACCGCAATTTGTACATCTTTTTCGACCAATAGAATACGTAAAATTCTGAAAAAACCTATTTTTTCACGTCAAACACGTTTAGAACCAAGGGGGGAAAACACGTTTATTTCAGAAATTAGGACTTATTGTTAGTCAAACTATTAGTACTTCGTCGAATGTATTGTTTTACTTTTTGGATTTTTTAGTTTCATTTGAATTTAGATCTGTTTTCCTGAGATATAACTTTGCATTTTTGTTCGATTTTCAGAAATTGAAAATCAAAATTTATTTCCTTTGGCGTCTCATGTTTCTAAATATTAAATGGGGCCAGGCTTGACGAAATAAATGGTTTAAAAATGATAAAAGTGTGATTGTTTATAAATAAATGAAAAAATCCAAAAAAAAACCATCAAACCGTAGATCGCCCTAATGGCCGAAGAAACGCTTTTTTGGTTTTCTAGGCCGTTTGCCTTTTTTTGAAAATTTCTATTTTTTCAGTTTTTTTCAGGGAAAATAATGAATAAAAGAGTATTTAAAAAATTCAATTTTCAAAAAAAGTCAGTCGGCCTAGAAAACCAAAAAGCGTTTCTTCGGCCATTAGGGTGATCTACGGTGTGGGGTTTTTTTTGGATTTTTTCCATTTATTTATAAAAAACCATACTTTTATCATTTTTAAACCATTTTTTTCAAAATTTCTTCTATTGAAAATATAGACCTAAAAATTTGGAATGATCTATGTTTTATAACTAACGTCCTTCAATCAAAAAAACATTCCACACCCTTCCCATTTCCAATGCCAAAAAAAAAAAGAAATCTCAATCGTCATTAGAAGCCCCGCCCCCTATTTTTCTTCATGTGCCATTCTTCTTTCCATCCTCCGATGCTTCTCCTCTCTCGATCCCCATTCCATTCCATTTCATTCCATTCCATTCGGATCGGTCGCCAGCGACGCGAGCTCTCATCAAAGAGGCAGAGTTTATTTTATGCTTCTTCTTCTTTTCCCTTTTTTTCACTCTTTAGTCAGAGTACGGAGCATTTTTCCATTTTTCGAAAAGGGTGTGTGAGCGAGGGAGGCAGAGAGTGTGTGTAAAATCGATAGGTTTAGAGATATTGCGAAAAAATGACCTTTTCTGGACTTTTTTTGATATTTTCTCTGGAATTTAAAATATTTTTCAAAAAAAAATTTCAGGAAAAGGCATTCGAATGCCATCATCTACTATGTCGCCAATTTGGTGCGAAGGTACACTTCTACATGCAGTACAAATGTCAGGATTGTTTCCGGATTGCAAAACTTTTGTTGATATGCCGTTGAAGTATGATGCAGGTACGTTTTAAACACATAAATGTAAGCTGATAAATTTCTTGGTGACACCTTGTCTTTAAGCAATTTTGTTCTCTGATCATACATGAAATGCAAACAAAATTCGGAAAAAAAAACAGGTTTTTCGGCAGTTTTTAAACGATAATCTGTTAAACGAAAGAAACAAATAAATAATCGGGAGCTCCCGAAAATGAACTATGAGCTTTTAAAACTGTGCAATTATTCTGATAGGCTCTTTTTTATAAAATAAGTGACAAACCCACATAATTGTGACTTTTAAAACTATTTTTTTCGAAAATTTAGATTTTGATTGAATTTAGGGAGCTCCCGAACTTTAACTGGACCCATTTTCTGCATTTTTTTAAACGAAAAATGTCTATAAAGTTGTTTTTAATGCATTTTTAACCCCAATTGAGAAAAATCACATTTTTTAAAGCTCCGAACTAATTTTGAACAGATTTTCAGTTAATTCTAGCATTTTTTGATTGCCGGGAGCTTCCGCAACAATTTTTTGATCTTAGATTGATTCAGAAGCTTAAGAAACCCATCTTCCATAAAATATTCAATTTTCAATTTCTTTCCTATGTAAAAAATGCAGAAAATCGAAGGTTTTACCTCGTTTTTTGGTCTTTGCCCCGATTATATTGACATTTTTTGTTTAACAATAATCTATTTACACAAAAATTTCAAAGAAAAACGAAACAAATCAACAAGTCTGAAAGCTCTCAAATTTATAAAGACGACACTTATTTTTAAGTATTTATCTGAAAGAATGTTTTTGGAAACAACACCATCAAAATGATTTTTGCAACAAGAGGGGGGGGGGGGGGGGAAATAGGAAATTCACGCAAGTGTAGTAAACATATTTCTTTTTGGCTATTTTTGTCTGGGGGGGAAGCTCTCTCGTTTTCCACCATGTGAGCATTCACGTGAAGAGGCAAAAGCTGCTCACATGTGGGTTCGAAGAACGCATCGTGTGGATTGCTTTTTTTCGATGGAAATGGGAGGGATAGAGGGGAAAATTGAGCTTGTTTTTTTGGTTTTCTGTTGTGTTTATTTTGACCACTTTTTTTGAGGAAGTGAGACTAGAAAACAACACGAAAAAATTATGAATAGGTGGTCCAAATGATCTGAAAATATTTTTATTAGTCACTTAAATATTATTCATAAATTGTGAACAACTAAACGACACATTAGTGAATCGAAAAAATACACTTTTAGTACACATGACGTCTTCTTATATTTCATAATAAATTCACATGTTTGTCTGGAAATTTCGAAATAGGCATCTGAAAATTGAGCTTGTAAAAGTTGGACTTTTTTAATTTTTTTTTACTCAGAAAAACAAATTAAATAGAATTATACAACATTTTCTAAGAAAAATTGTCTGAAATTCTTGAAATTAATCAAGTTTTAAAGTTTCAGTTAAAAAAACACCCTCAACCTGAAAATTAGAACATTGGAACTGCGTAGTGATCTATAGAGCTGAAATTTCTGCAAATTTAAGAAAAACACACATTTTTGAGTTAAAGGAGGACTTTACGGAGTTAATGGGATGAAAGTAGACCTCGTGCTCATTCCAAGTCAGTTTTTAAAATTTTCTAAAACCACCTAGAAGCCGAGAAAATGAGCTTCAAAACAATGGCCTAGAAAACGTGGCCACCGGCGAAAACTAGTCCGCGGGCATGAAAAATTCAAAAAAAAATTTTAAAATTAAAAACAAGGACTAATATAAGCACTCTGCATAACTGTTTATCAACGAAACACGAAAAAAACTCATAGGAAAAGTTCGGCCAACTTTTTCTAGGCCATTGTTTTAAAGCTCATTTTCTCGGCTTCTAGGTGGTTTTAGAAAATTTTAAAAACATATTTAGAATGAGTACGAAGTCTATTTTCATTTAAGCTATATTCATTAACTCCGTAAAGCCCTTCTTTAAGTTATGAACCTCCAAAGTTTGCTTATTTCAATGTATTTGTTATCATTGTTCCGATGAGTATCGCATTTCGGATCAAATCCAGATCGGATCGGTTCGGCTCAGCGAATATGAGGCTTTTTGGAGCATTTTCAGTACATTTGTCTTTTTTGAACTTCTAAATTGGCGAGCAGAACCGATCCGATCCGATCCGGATTTGATCCGAAATCCGATAAGACGCACTTTTTCGTATGTACTACTCGGACAGTTGATACACCGGGTGCTCTTGCGGGCTTTTTCGGGGCGATCCCCTAGATTATTCCAGTTGCATCAACATTACATAATTTATTTAAAAATCCAATTTTTAATTTTTTAAAATCCGAATTCTCTAATATGGTTTCTTGGTCTCCGAAAAATATTACGTTCAATTATAAAAACACGAGAAAACAAATGTTCGGAAAATCATAAAGTCGTTGCACAAATATTGTTCATTGATGTCCGATGTCCGATTTCGAAATATCATATAAATTGGCTTTACGTTTTTTCCATAATTTCCCCTCCAAAGTGATCTGTGAACTTGAGACTCTGGGAAATCCCCTAATCACCACTACGAGTCAGTTGTTCAAGCGAGTCATTTGCAGCTTCTGCTGGCTACAAACTTTATTTTTTGTGTTTTCTTTCTCATCCTGATCTGATCACTAAACAACAACATGGTGAAGTATACAGCTAGGATCAGAGTTCTTTCAAAAAATATAAACAACAACCACTGATCGTTCTATCGAGCGGGTGATCGGATGTTTTAAGACATAAAAAAATATTATGGGGATGATTTGGAATCAAAAATTGATTTAACAATCAAAGGATTTTCAGTAGAATAATCCAACATTTTCAGAATCCACCCTCGTCAAATGGAACGCCCTCCTCTCGCTCACCAACGTCACCAATGACGTGCTCGCCCTTTTCCTTCGCGAAAACTTTGACGAACCAGAAGGTGAACTAGAAGAATGTGCACCAGACGATTGGAGCCCACGGGTAATTGTTCCATCAAAAAAATTTTAGGTGGTAATTTTCAAACTTTTCAGACCGACGAATTCAGCAATATTTTAGACGATGATTACAGAAAATTTGCAGCATCACTTCACGCTAAATGGCCAACGCTTTATCGAAGAGTAGGCTTAAGAATTTGTCGGATTTTCTAATACTTGATATTTTTAGATCTCTAAAAAGGTGCTTATCAATCCGGAAAAGTATTCCATCATTCCGGTACCACACTCGTTTATTGTTCCGGGTGGTCGTTTTCGTGAGATGTATTATTGGGACTCATTCTTCACAATCAAGGGATTAATAGCGTCTGGAATGCTGAAAACGGTCAGAGGAATGATTGAGAATATGATGTTTTTAGTGGAAATGTTAGTTTTCAAGGTTTTTGAGAAAATCCTACATATGGGAATTTTAGGTTCGGATTTATTCCAAACGGAAATCGCGTTTATTATTTGAATCGTTCACAGCCACCATTGTTGACATGGTGTGTTTATGCGTATTATGAGGCGACTGGAGATGCCGATTTTTTGAGAGGTGCATTGCCGATTTTGAGAAAAGAGGTAAGGGGTTTACTCCAAAATTTTAGAAGTCGAAAAAATAAGAAAAACCGTTTAAAAAATTTAAAAAATCGAATATGGCCGAAGAAGTGAAATTTGGGTTTCTAGGCCATATAACGAAAAAACGCAAAAATGGCCTGGAAACCTAGAGGAAGCCCATTTATAGGTTTTCTTATTTTTTCGACCGAAAACATGTTTTTTTGCTATCAATTGCTAGATAATCATATTCTTATTCATATGGAACCCATTTCTGAGCTCTCAGGAGCCCCCCCCTCTTTTAATCGTCTTCATACTTTCTATTTACAATTTCTAAGATTTCAAATATTTTGCCAAAATACATTAAAGACAGTGTATCAGTTAATTTTAGCCTACCTGATTTCAATTTTAGAAAATAGAGCTTATTAATATAAAAGCGGTCGGAATAAGCAGTTAAACAATTTTCAGGATTTTTCTGGAAACTTGAAACAGTAATTTTTCTTAAAAAATTAAATAAAAATTGTTAATTAATAAGAAACGCTAAAATTTTGAGTTTTTTTGAAAATTGTAACTAAAAAATTATAGCTTTAACAAATAAAATGCTTAAATTCAGATTGTAATAATTTTCCAGCTAAATGTAAAAGATGTCTCTTCAAAATTCGCATATTTCCACCTGAAAATTTTTTAAAAATACGGTTTCACAAATTTTTTGAAAAAATTAATTATTCACTTTTTTACATTTTTTGTTTTACCTTTTTTTTAAAGACAAGGTACTCATTGTTTTGAATTTTAAATTTTTTTTTGAAAATTTAAAAATCGGGTTTTAAAATATTTAAGAAATTCAAAATGCTTTTAATTTGCTTCAAAAAGATGGGATTTTTTAATTTATCAATATAACTTCACAAATATTTAAAAAATAAACACTAATGGTCAAAATTTGTTAAATTTCATTTCAGCTTCTCTTCTTCCAATCGAAAAAATCAATCCAACAAGAAGACTGGCTAGCTCCCCTATTCCGATACCACGTCGACGCCACTCGCCCACGACCAGAAAGTTATCGCGAAGATCTGGAATGTGCCGAACATATCGACGAAGTTAACGAGAAATGCAAACTTTGGGGAGATATTGCAGCAGCGGCTGAAAGTGGAAGAGACTTTTCGAGCCGGTGGTTCGCCGTTCATGGACCGTATGCTGGGAAATTGGAAGGAACGAGAACGTCGAGAATGATTCCCGTGGATTTGAATGCGATCATTTGTGGGAATATTCGGATGATGGGAGAGATGTATGAACGGATTGGCGATGTTGAAGGGGTTGAGTGGAGTTTGGATTTGCATTCGAGAATGATTGCAACAATTCATAAGGTTGGTTTTGACGACGTTTTCTAAAAATAAAGGCGGGAACTCCCGCAATTAAGATTTTTGATTTTGTAAAAAAAAATACACAGCAAAATATTCGTGAAAATAAGTATTTTTATTTTTAATCCCTCCTAGAAGTGTGGGCACTATGCAAACACGACTCCGCCCACAATATAATGCCGCGATTTGAACATTTCTTAGTCCGTTTTATTTTGTTCAAAAATGCCGTTTTTTTCAAATATTTTTCAGATTTTAAGAAGTTTCTAAACACTACTAATACAGTTTTATGGCCCTTTTCAGAATAGGTCCAAACTTTATTCAAAGTCGCAAACCGATGACGTACATTTTAAGTAGTTCCTAAACTCATGATTACTGTAATATTGTTTAAAAAATACTCTAGAATTTATTATAATCAACAAATGTTTTTTATTTTACGCTGGGTTCTACCATTTTAATTTTAATTCATTTGGATTTTGCTGGATTTCTCCCCCCTTCCCCCACGATTTTCATCTTACCCAAAACCTAACCCATTTGCTATTTCTTGCAGGTTCTCTGGAACGAAGAGCACGGAATCTGGTTCGATTTTGATCTTGACGAACAAAAACACCTAATCACCTTCAATGATACGAACTTTTTCCCAATGTGCACCAGAAGTGTTCATGCAACATTTGACAGTCAACGCGTCGCCGATTATCTATACAATTGTGGAGCTCTTGAATTCAATGGTGGTGTTCCATCATCACTGGTCAATTCAGGAGAGCAGTGGGATTTCCCAAACTCGTGGGCTCCGACGACTTGGGTTCTTGCTGAAGGATTGAGGTAACTTAATTTAGAATTGAAGCGAAAATATAATTATATCTTTTTTACAGAAAATGCGGACAGTTTGAGCTCGCGCAGAATATTGTTGGAAAATGGGTGCAGAAAAATTTCAACGTGTGGAAAAGTAGTGGCGGAGTGATGTTCGAGAAATACAACGTCGTCTCTCCGTGTCATAAGGTGAAAGGTGGTGGTGAATATGTGATGCAGGAAGGATTTGGATGGACGAATGGAGTGATTCTGGACTTTTTGAAGACATATGGAGGTTCGATTCGATTGATGGCTTATGAATCATGCGAATGTTGTGACGTCAATCTTCAACGCAAGCTTCATCACGACATCGCTCCATCTTCCCCCGCCACTTCGATCAATACAACCGCTGGATTGTATGCTGATTCCCTTCGTCAGACACCGTCAGTGGTTTCACTTCAATCTCTAGGATCTGATCTAGGAGCTGCACCTTTGACTCCCAAGGATCCGCAGACTAAAATTTAGTTCTGAAAAATTAATTGTCACCTTAAAATGCCTGCCCCTCATGTATTATATACATTATTATTTATTTCATTTATTTTTTAATTGATCTATGTATTCACTAACCAACTCATGATATTTTTGTAGCTTTTTTTTATGAACCGCTACTTTGCGAAAATGGACGGGGAATTTCTATGAAAACTTCTGAAATGCGGACTTTTGTATGTATTAGTTAGCAGGGACAATAAATCGTTTTGTTTTTTAATTATTTAAAAAAAGAAATACACATTTTGTATTGGGAAAAACGGAAATTACATTTTTAAACAATCAATATTTCCGAGCTGCAAGAGTTTTTCAATTGTTTCTTGCTGTGGTCACCGATGTTTTTGAAAAAATTAAGACAGTTTTAAAGTTTCAGAGCTATTAATTAACTCTGGCTCAAGTTATGATTCATGAAAGCTTCAAAATCCATTGATTTGTTCGTAAAAAATGGTTTTTTTTACCAGAATTATTGAAAAGTTGACAGATTTGGTTCTAATTGAGAATGTAGGTAAAAAAATGTCAAATTTAAGACAGTTTCAAAGTTTCAGAGCTATTAATTAACTCTGGCTCAAGTTATGATTCATGAAAGCTTCAAAATCCATTGATTTGTTCTTAAAAAATGGTTTTTTTTAACCAGAATTATTGAAAAATTGACAGATTTGGTTCTAATTGAGAATGTAGTTTAGAAATTGAAAAATTAAGACAGTTTCAAAGTTTCAAAGCTATTAATTAACTCTGGCTCAAGTTATGATTCATGAAAGCTTCAAAATCCATTGATTTGTTCTTAAAAAATGGTTTTTTTTAACCAGAATTATTGAAAAGTTGACAGATTTGGTTCTAATTGAGAATGTAGGTAAAAAATTAAGACAGTTTCAAAGTTTCAGAGCTATTAATTAACTCTGGCTCAAGTTATGATTCATGAAAGCTTCAAAATCCATTGATTTGTTCTTAAAAAATGGGTTTTTTTAACCAGAATTATTGAAAAGTTGACAGATTTGGTTCTAATTGAGAATGTAGTTTAGAAATTGAAAAATTAAGACAGTTTCAAAGTTTCAAAGCTATTAATTAACTCTGGCTCAAGTTATGATTCATGAAAGCTTCAAAATCCATTGATTTGTTCTTAAAAAATGGTTTTTTTTACCAGAATTATTGAAAAATTGACAGATTTGGTTCTAATTGAGAATGTAGTTTAGAAATTGAAAAATTAAGACAGTTTCAAAGTTTCAGAGCTATTAATTAACTCTGGCTCAAGTTATGATTCATGAAAGCTTCAAAATCCATTGATTTGTTCGTAAAAAATGGTTTTTTTTAACCAGAATTATTGAAAAGTTGACAGATTTGGTTCTAATTGAGAATGTAGGTAAAAAATTAAGACAGTTTCAAAGTTTCAGAGCTATTAATTAACTCTGGCTCAAGTTATGATTCATGAAAGCTTCAAAATCCATTGATTTGTTCTTAAAAAATGGGTTTTTTTAACCAGAATTATTGAAAAGTTGACAGATTTGGTTCTAATTGAGAATGTAGTTTAGAAATTGAAAAATTAAGACAGTTTCAAAGTTTCAAAGCTATTAATTAACTCTGGCTCAAGTTATGATTCATGAAAGCTTCAAAATCCATTGATTTGTTCTTAAAAAATGGTTTTTTTTACCAGAATTATTGAAAAATTGACAGATTTGGTTCTAATTGAGAATGTAGTTTAGAAATTGAAAAATTAAGACAGTTTCAAAGTTTCAGAGCTATTAATTAACTCTGGCTCAAGTTATGATTCATGAAAGCTTCAAAATCCATTGATTTGTTCGTAAAAAATGGTTTTTTTTACCAGAATTATTGAAAAGTTGACAGATTTGGTTCTAATTGAGAATGTAGGTAAAAAATTAAAAAATAAAGGCAGTTTCAAAGTTTCAGAGCTATTAATTAACTCTGGCTCAAGTTATGATTCATGAAAGCTTCAAAATCCATTGATTTGTTCTTAAAAAATGGTTTTTTTTTAACCAGAATTATTGAAAAGTTGACAGATTTGGTTCTAATTGAGAATGTAGGTAAAAAATTGAAAAATAAAGGCAGTTTCAAAGTTTCAGAGCTATTAATTAACTCTGGCTCAAGTTATGATTCATGAAAGCTTCAAAATCCATTGATTTGTTCTTAAAAAATGGTTTTTTTTAACCAGAATTATTGAAAAGTTGACAGATTTGGTTCTAATTGAGAATGTAGGTAAAAAAATGTCAAATTTAAGACAGTTTCAAAGTTTCAGAGCTATTAATTAACTCTGGCTCAAGTTATGATTCATGAAAGCTTCAAAATCCATTGATTTGTTCTTAAAAAATGGTTTTTTTTAACCAGAATTATTGAAAAGTTGACAGATTTGGTTCTAATTGAGAATGTAGTTTAGAAATTGAAAAATTAAGACAGTTTCAAAGTTTCAAAGCTATTAATTAACTCTGGCTCAAGTTATGATTCATGAAAGCTTCAAAATCCATTGATTTGTTCTTAAAAAATGGTTTTTTTTACCAGAATTATTGAAAAGTTGACAGATTTGGTTCTAATTGAGAATGTAGGTAAAAAATTAAAAAATAAAGGCAGTTTCAAAGTTTCAGAGCTATTAATTAACTCTGGCTCAAGTTATGATTCATGAAAGCTTCAAAATCCATTGATTTGTTCTTAAAAAATGGTTTTTTTTACCAGAATTATTGAAAAGTTGACAGATTTGGTTCTAATTGAGAATGTAGGTAAAAAATTAAAAAATAAAGGCAGTTTCAAAGTTTCAGAGCTATTAATTAACTCTGGCTCAAGTTATGATTCATGAAAGCTTCAAAATCCATTGATTTGTTCTTAAAAAATGGTTTTTTTTTAACCAGAATTATTGAAAAGTTGACAGATTTGGTTCTAATTGAGAATGTAGGTAAAAAATTGAAAAATAAAGGCAGTTTCAAAGTTTCAGAGCTATTAATTAACTCTGGCTCAAGTTATGATTCATGAAAGCTTCAAAATCCATTGATTTGTTCTTAAAAAATGGTTTTTTTTACCAGAATTATTGAAAAATTGACAGATTTGGTTCTAATTGAGAATGTAGTTTAGAAATTGAAAAATTAAGACAGTTTCAAAGTTTCAAAGCTATTAATTAACTCTGGCTCAAGTTATGATTCATGAAAGCTTCAAAATCCATTGATTTGTTCTTAAAAAATGGTTTTTTTTACCAGAATTATTGAAAAGTTGACAGATTTGGTTCTAATTGAGAATGTAGGTAAAAAATTAAAAAATAAAGGCAGTTTCAAAGTTTCAGAGCTATTAATTAACTCTGGCTCAAGTTATGATTCATGAAAGCTTCAAAATCCATTGATTTGTTCTTAAAAAATGGTTTTTTTTTAACCAGAATTATTGAAAAGTTGACAGATTTGGTTCTAATTGAGAATGTAGGTAAAAAATTGAAAAATAAAGGCAGTTTCAAAGTTTCAGAGCTATTAATTAACTCTGGCTCAAGTTATGATTCATGAAAGCTTCAAAATCCATTGATTTGTTCTTAAAAAATGGTTTTTTTTACCAGAATTATTGAAAAATTGACAGATTTGGTTCTAATTGAGAATGTAGTTTAGAAATTGAAAAATTAAGACAGTTTCAAAGTTTCAAAGCTATTAATTAACTCTGGCTCAAGTTATGATTCATGAAAGCTTCAAAATCCATTGATTTGTTCTTAAAAAATGGTTTTTTTTACCAGAATTATTGAAAAGTTGACAGATTTGGTTCTAATTGAGAATGTAGGTAAAAAATTAAAAAATAAAGGCAGTTTCAAAGTTTCAGAGCTATTAATTAACTCTGGCTCAAGTTATGATTCATGAAAGCTTCAAAATCCATTGATTTGTTCTTAAAAAATGGTTTTTTTTTAACCAGAATTATTGAAAAGTTGACAGATTTGGTTCTAATTGAGAATGTAGGTAAAAAATTGAAAAATAAAGGCAGTTTCAAAGTTTCAGAGCTATTAATTAACTCTGGCTCAAGTTATGATTCATGAAAGCTTCAAAATCCATTGATTTGTTCTTAAAAAATGGTTTTTTTTACCAGAATTATTGAAAAGTTGACAGATTTGGTTCTAATTGAGAATGTAGGTAAAAAATTAAAAAATAAAGGCAGTTTCAAAGTTTCAGAGCTATTAATTAACTCTGGCTCAAGTTATGATTCATGAAAGCTTCAAAATCCATTGATTTGTTCTTAAAAAATGGTTTTTTTTTAACCAGAATTATTGAAAAGTTGACAGATTTGGTTCTAATTGAGAATGTAGGTAAAAAATTGAAAAATAAAGGCAGTTTCAAAGTTTCAGAGCTATTAATTAACTCTGGCTCAAGTTATGATTCATGAAAGCTTCAAAATCCATTGATTTGTTCTTAAAAAATGGTTTTTTTTACCAGAATTATTGAAAAGTTGACAGATTTGGTTCTAATTGAGAATGTAGGTAAAAAATTAAAAAATAAAGGCAGTTTCAAAGTTTCAGAGCTATTAATTAACTCTGGCTCAAGTTATGATTCATGAAAGCTTCAAAATCCATTGATTTGTTCTTAAAAAATGGTTTTTTTTTAACCAGAATTATTGAAAAGTTGACAGATTTGGTTCTAATTGAGAATGTAGGTAAAAAATTGAAAAATAAAGGCAGTTTCAAAGTTTCAGAGCTATTAATTAACTCTGGCTCAAGTTATGATTCATGAAAGCTTCAAAATCCATTGATTTGTTCTTAAAAAATGGTTTTTTTTAACCAGAATTATTGAAAAGTTGACAGATTTGGTTCTAATTGAGAATGTAGGTAAAAAAATGTCAAATTTAAGACAGTTTCAAAGTTTCAGAGCTATTAATTAACTCTGGCTCAAGTTATGATTCATGAAAGCTTCAAAATCCATTGATTTGTTCTTAAAAAATGGTTTTTTTTAACCAGAATTATTGAAAAGTTGACAGATTTGGTTCTAATTGAGAATGTAGGTAAAAAATTGAAAAATAAAGGCAGTTTCAAAGTTTCAGAGCTATTAATTAACTCTGGCTCAAGTTATGATTCATGAAAGCTTCAAAATCCATTGATTTGTTCTTAAAAAATGGTTTTTTTTAACCAGAATTATTGAAAAGTTGACAGATTTGGTTCTAATTGAGAATGTAGGTAAAAAATTGAAAAATAAAGGCAGTTTCAAAGTTTCAGAGCTATTAATTAACTCTGGCTCAAGTTATGATTCATGAAAGCTTCAAAATCCATTGATTTGTTCTTAAAAAATGGTTTTTTTTAACCAGAATTATTGAAAAGTTGACAGATTTGGTTCTAATTGAGAATGTAGTTTAGAAATTGAAAAATAAAGGCAGTTTCAAAGTTTCAGAGCTATTAATTAACTCTGGCTCAAGTTATGATTCATGAAAGCTTCAAAATCCATTGATTTGTTCTTAAAAAATGGTTTTTTTTACCAGAATTATTGAAAAATTGACAGATTTGGTTCTAATTGAGAATGTAGTTTAGAAATTGAAAAATTAAGACAGTTTCAAAGTTTCAGAGCTATTAATTAACTCTGGCTCAAGTTATGATTCATGAAAGCTTCAAAATCCATTGATTTGTTCTTAAAAAATGGTTTTTTTTACCAGAATTATTGAAAAATTGACAGATTTGGTTCTAATTGAGAATGTAGTTTAGAAATTGAAAAATTAAGACAGTTTCAAAGTTTCAGAGCTATTAATTAACTCTGGCTCAAGTTATGATTCATGAAAGCTTCAAAATCCATTGATTTGTTCGTAAAAAATGGTTTTTTTTACCAGAATTATTGAAAAGTTGACAGATTTGGTTCTAATTGAGAATGTAGGTAAAAAATTAAAAAATAAAGGCAATTTCAAAGTTTCAGAGCTATTAATTAACTCTGGCTCAAGTTATGATTCATGAAAGCTTCAAAATCCATTGATTTGTTCTTAAAAAATGGTTTTTTTTTAACCAGAATTATTGAAAAGTTGACAGATTTGGTTCTAATTGAGAATGTAGTTTAGAAATTGAAAAATTAAGACAGTTTCAAAGTTTCAAAGCTATTAATTAACTCTGGCTCAAGTTATGATTCATGAAAGCTTCAAAATCCATTGATTTGTTCTTAAAAAATGGTTTTTTTTACCAGAATTATTGAAAAATTGACAGATTTGGTTCTAATTGAGAATGTAGTTTAGAAATTGAAAAATTAAGACAGTTTCAAAGTTTCAGAGCTATTAATTAACTCTGGCTCAAGTTATGATTCATGAAAGCTTCAAAATCCATTGATTTGTTCTTAAAAAATGGTTTTTTTTACCAGAATTATTGAAAAATTGACAGATTTGGTTCTAATTGAGAATGTAGTTTAGAAATTGAAAAATTAAGACAGTTTCAAAGTTTCAGAGCTATTAATTAACTCTGGCTCAAGTTATGATTCATGAAAGCTTCAAAATCCATTGATTTGTTCTTAAAAAATGGTTTTTTTTAACCAGAATTATTGAAAAGTTGACAGATTTGGTTCTAATTGAGAATGTAGTTTAGAAATTGAAAAATTAAGACAGTTTCAAAGTTTCAAAGCTATTAATTAACTCTGGCTCAAGTTATGATTCATGAAAGCTTCAAAATCCATTGATTTGTTCTTAAAAAATGGTTTTTTTTAACCAGAATTATTGAAAAATTGACAGATTTGGTTCTAATTGAGAATGTAGTTTAGAAATTGAAAAATTAAGACAGTTTCAAAGTTTCAAAGCTATTAATTAACTCTGGCTCAAGTTATGATTCATGAAAGCTTCAAAATCCATTGATTTGTTCGTAAAAAATGGTTTTTTTTACCAGAATTATTGAAAAGTTGACAGATTTGGTTCTAATTGAGAATGTAGGTAAAAAATTAAAAAATAAAGGCAGTTTCAAAGTTTCAGAGCTATTAATTAACTCTGGCTCAAGTTATGATTCATGAAAGCTTCAAAATCCATTGATTTGTTCGTAAAAAATGGTTTTTTTTACCAGAATTATTGAAAAGTTGACAGATTTGGTTCTAATTGAGAATGTAGTTTAGAAATTGAAAAATTAAGACAGTTTCAAAGTTTCAAAGCTATTAATTAACTCTGGCTCAAGTTATGATTCATGAAAGCTTCAAAATCCATTGATTTGTTCTTAAAAAATGGTTTTTTTTACCAGAATTATTGAAAAATTGACAGATTTGGTTCTAATTGAGAATGTAGTTTAGAAATTGAAAAATTAAGACAGTTTCAAAGTTTCAGAGCTATTAATTAACTCTGGCTCAAGTTATGATTCATGAAAGCTTCAAAATCCATTGATTTGTTCTTAAAAAATGGTTTTTTTTACCAGAATTATTGAAAAATTGACAGATTTGGTTCTAATTGAGAATGTAGTTTAGAAATTGAAAAATTAAGACAGTTTCAAAGTTTCAGAGCTATTAATTAACTCTGGCTCAAGTTATGATTCATGAAAGCTTCAAAATCCATTGATTTGTTCTTAAAAAATGGTTTTTTTTAACCAGAATTATTGAAAAGTTGACAGATTTGGTTCTAATTGAGAATGTAGTTTAGAAATTGAAAAATTAAGACAGTTTCAAAGTTTCAAAGCTATTAATTAACTCTGGCTCAAGTTATGATTCATGAAAGCTTCAAAATCCATTGATTTGTTCTTAAAAAATGGTTTTTTTTAACCAGAATTATTGAAAAATTGACAGATTTGGTTCTAATTGAGAATGTAGTTTAGAAATTGAAAAATTAAGACAGTTTCAAAGTTTCAAAGCTATTAATTAACTCTGGCTCAAGTTATGATTCATGAAAGCTTCAAAATCCATTGATTTGTTCGTAAAAAATGGTTTTTTTTACCAGAATTATTGAAAAGTTGACAGATTTGGTTCTAATTGAGAATGTAGGTAAAAAATTAAAAAATAAAGGCAGTTTCAAAGTTTCAGAGCTATTAATTAACTCTGGCTCAAGTTATGATTCATGAAAGCTTCAAAATCCATTGATTTGTTCGTAAAAAATGGTTTTTTTTACCAGAATTATTGAAAAGTTGACAGATTTGGTTCTAATTGAGAATGTAGTTTAGAAATTGAAAAATTAAGACAGTTTCAAAGTTTCAAAGCTATTAATTAACTCTGGCTCAAGTTATGATTCATGAAAGCTTCAAAATCCATTGATTTGTTCTTAAAAAATGGTTTTTTTTACCAGAATTATTGAAAAATTGACAGATTTGGTTCTAATTGAGAATGTAGTTTAGAAATTGAAAAATTAAGACAGTTTCAAAGTTTCAGAGCTATTAATTAACTCTGGCTCAAGTTATGATTCATGAAAGCTTCAAAATCCATTGATTTGTTCGTAAAAAATGGTTTTTTTTACCAGAATTATTGAAAAATTGACAGATTTGGTTCTAATTGAGAATGTAGTTTAGAAATTGAAAAATTAAGACAGTTTCAAAGTTTCAAAGCTATTAATTAACTCTGGCTCAAGTTATGATTCATGAAAGCTTCAAAATCCATTGATTTGTTCTTAAAAAATGGTTTTTTTTAACCAGAATTATTGAAAAATTGACAGATTTGGTTCTAATTGAGAATGTAGTTTAGAAATTGAAAAATTAAGACAGTTTCAAAGTTTCAAAGCTATTAATTAACTCTGGCTCAAGTTATGATTCATGAAAGCTTCAAAATCCATTGATTTGTTCTTTAAAAATGGTTTTTTTTAACCAGAATTATTGAAAAATTGACAGATTTGGTTCTAATTGAGAATGTAGTTTAGAAATTGAAAAATTAAGACAGTTTCAAAGTTTCAAAGCTATTAATTAACTCTGGCTCAAGTTATGATTCATGAAAGCTTCAAAATCCATTGATTTGTTCTTAAAAAATGGTTTTTTTTACCAGAATTATTGAAAAATTGACAGATTTGGTTCTAATTGAGAATGTAGTTTAGAAATTGAAAAATTAAGACAGTTTCAAAGTTTCAGAGCTATTAATTAACTCTGGCTCAAGTTATGATTCATGAAAGCTTCAAAATCCATTGATTTGTTCTTAAAAAATGGTTTTTTTTACCAGAATTATTGAAAAATTGACAGATTTGGTTCTAATTGAGAATGTAGTTTAGAAATTGAAAAATTAAGACAGTTTCAAAGTTTCAGAGCTATTAATTAACTCTGGCTCAAGTTATGATTCATGAAAGCTTCAAAATCCATTGATTTGTTCTTAAAAAATGGTTTTTTTTAACCAGAATTATTGAAAAGTTGACAGATTTGGTTCTAATTGAGAATGTAGTTTAGAAATTGAAAAATTAAGACAGTTTCAAAGTTTCAAAGCTATTAATTAACTCTGGCTCAAGTTATGATTCATGAAAGCTTCAAAATCCATTGATTTGTTCTTAAAAAATGGTTTTTTTTACCAGAATTATTGAAAAATTGACAGATTTGGTTCTAATTGAGAATGTAGTTTAGAAATTGAAAAATTAAGACAGTTTCAAAGTTTCAGAGCTATTAATTAACTCTGGCTCAAGTTATGATTCATGAAAGCTTCAAAATCCATTGATTTGTTCTTAAAAAATGGTTTTTTTTACCAGAATTATTGAAAAATTGACAGATTTGGTTCTAATTGAGAATGTAGTTTAGAAATTGAAAAATTAAGACAGTTTCAAAGTTTCAAAGCTATTAATTAACTCTGGCTCAAGTTATGATTCATGAAAGCTTCAAAATCCATTGATTTGTTCTTAAAAAATGGTTTTTTTACCAGAATTATTGAAAAATTGACAGATTTGGTTCTAATTGAGAATGTAGTTTAGAAATTGAAAAATTAAGACAGTTTCAAAGTTTCAAAGCTATTAATTAACTCTGGCTCAAGTTATGATTCATGAAAGCTTCAAAATCCATTGATTTGTTCTTAAAAAATGGTTTTTTTTACCAGAATTATTGAAAAATTGACAGATTTGGTTCTAATTGAGAATGTAGTTTAGAAATTGAAAAATTAAGACAGTTTCAAAGTTTCAAAGCTATTAATTAACTCTGGCTCAAGTTATGATTCATGAAAGCTTCAAAATCCATTGATTTGTTCTTAAAAAATGGTTTTTTTTACCAGAATTATTGAAAAATTGACAGATTTGGTTCTAATTGAGAATGTAGTTTAGAAATTGAAAAATTAAGACAGTTTCAAAGTTTCAGAGCTATTAATTAACTCTGGCTCAAGTTATGATTCATGAAAGCTTCAAAATCCATTGATTTGTTCTTAAAAAATGGTTTTTTTTACCAGAATTATTGAAAAATTGACAGATTTGGTTCTAATTGAGAATGTAGTTTAGAAATTGAAAAATTAAGACAGTTTCAAAGTTTCAGAGCTATTAATTAACTCTGGCTCAAGTTATGATTCATGAAAGCTTCAAAATCCATTGATTTGTTCTTAAAAAATGGTTTTTTTTAACCAGAATTATTGAAAAGTTGACAGATTTGGTTCTAATTGAGAATGTAGTTTAGAAATTGAAAAATTAAGACAGTTTCAAAGTTTCAAAGCTATTAATTAACTCTGGCTCAAGTTATGATTCATGAAAGCTTCAAAATCCATTGATTTGTTCTTAAAAAATGGTTTTTTTTAACCAGAATTATTGAAAAATTGACAGATTTGGTTCTAATTGAGAATGTAGTTTAGAAATTGAAAAATTAAGACAGTTTCAAAGTTTCAAAGCTATTAATTAACTCTGGCTCAAGTTATGATTCATGAAAGCTTCAAAATCCATTGATTTGTTCTTAAAATTGGTTTTTTTTACCAGAATTATTGAAAAATTGACAGATTTGGTTCTAATTGAGAATGTAGTTTAGAAATTGAAAAATTAAGACAGTTTCAAAGTTTCAAAGCTATTAATTAACTCTGGCTCAAGTTATGATTCATGAAAGCTTCAAAATCCATTGATTTGTTCTTAAAAATGGTTTTTTTTACCAGAATTATTGAAAAATTGACAGATTTGGTTCTAATTGAGAATGTAGTTTAGAAATTGAAAAATTAAGACAGTTTCAAAGTTTCAAAGCTATTAATTAACTCTGGCTCAAGTTATGATTCATGAAAGCTTCAAAATCCATTGATTTGTTCTTAAAAAATGGTTTTTTTTAACCAGAATTATTGAAAAGTTGACAGATTTGGTTCTAATTGAGAATGTAGGTAAAAAAATGTCAAATTTAAGGCAGTTTCAAAGTTTCAGAGCTATTAATTAACTCTGGCTCAAGTTATGATTCATGAAAGCTTCAAAATCCATTGATTTGTTCGTAAAAAATGGTTTTTTTTACCAGAATTATTGAAAAATTGACAGATTTGGTTCTAATTGAGAATGTAGGTAAAAAATTGAAAAATAAAGGCAGTTTCAAAGTTTCAAAGCTATTAATTAACTCTGGCTCAAGTTATGATTCATGAAAGCTTCAAAATCCATTGATTTGTTCGTAAAAAATGGTTTTTTTTACCAGAATTATTGAAAAGTTGACAGATTTGGTTCTAATTGAGAATGTAGGTAAAAAATTGAAAAATAAAGGCAGTTTCAAAGTTTCAAAGCTATTAATTAACTCTGGCTCAAGTTATGATTCATGAAAGCTTCAAAATCCATTGATTTGTTCTTTAAAAATGGTTTTTTTTAACCAGAATTATTGAAAAATTGACAGATTTGGTTCTAATTGAGAATGTAGTTTAGAAATTGAAAAATTAAGACAGTTTCAAAGTTTCAAAGCTATTAATTAACTCTGGCTCAAGTTATGATTCATGAAAGCTTCAAAATCCATTGATTTGTTCGTAAAAAATGGTTTTTTTTACCAGAATTATTGAAAAGTTGACAGATTTGGTTCTAATTGAGAATGTAGGTAAAAAATTGAAAAATAAAGGCAGTTTCAAAGTTTCAGAGCTATTAATTAACTCTGGCTCAAGTTATGATTCATGAAAGCTTCAAAATCCATTGATTTGTTCTTAAAAAATGGTTTTTTTTACCAGAATTATTGAAAAATTGACAGATTTGGTTCTAATTGAGAATGTAGTTTAGAAATTGAAAAATTAAGACAGTTTCAAAGTTTCAAAGCTATTAATTAACTCTGGCTCAAGTTATGATTCATGAAAGCTTCAAAATCCATTGATTTGTTCTTAAAAAATGGTTTTTTTTACCAGAATTATTGAAAAATTGACAGATTTGGTTCTAATTGAGAATGTAGTTTAGAAATTGAAAAATTAAGACAGTTTCAAAGTTTCAAAGCTATTAATTAACTCTGGCTCAAGTTATGATTCATGAAAGCTTCAAAATCCATTGATTTGTTCTTAAAAAATGGTTTTTTTTACCAGAATTATTGAAAAATTGACAGATTTGGTTCTAATTGAGAATGTAGTTTAGAAATTGAAAAATTAAGACAGTTTCAAAGTTTCAGAGCTATTAATTAACTCTGGCTCAAGTTATGATTCATGAAAGCTTCAAAATCCATTGATTTGTTCTTAAAAAATGGTTTTTTTTACCAGAATTATTGAAAAATTGACAGATTTGGTTCTAATTGAGAATGTAGTTTAGAAATTGAAAAATTAAGACAGTTTCAAAGTTTCAAAGCTATTAATTAACTCTGGCTCAAGTTATGATTCATGAAAGCTTCAAAATCCATTGATTTGTTCGTAAAAAATGGTTTTTTTTACCAGAATTATTGAAAAGTTGACAGATTTGGTTCTAATTGAGAATGTAGGTAAAAAATTAAAAAATAAAGGCAGTTTCAAAGTTTCAGAGCTATTAATTAACTCTGGCTCAAGTTATGATTCATGAAAGCTTCAAAATCCATTGATTTGTTCTTAAAAAATGGTTTTTTTTAACCAGAATTATTGAAAAGTTGACAGATTTGGTTCTAATTGAGAATGTAGGTAAAAAATTGAAAAATAAAGGCAGTTTCAAAGTTTCAGAGCTATTAATTAACTCTGGCTCAAGTTATGATTCATGAAAGCTTCAAAATCCATTGATTTGTTCTTAAAAAATGGTTTTTTTTTAACCAGAATTATTGAAAAGTTGACAGATTTGGTTCTAATTGAGAATGTAGGTAAAAAATTGAAAAATAAAGGCAGTTTCAAAGTTTCAGAGCTATTAATTAACTCTGGCTCAAGTTATGATTCATGAAAGCTTCAAAATCCATTGATTTGTTCTTAAAAAATGGTTTTTTTTAACCAGAATTATTGAAAAGTTGACAGATTTGGTTCTAATTGAGAATGTAGGTAAAAAAATGTCAAATTTAAGACAGTTTCAAAGTTTCAGAGCTATTAATTAACTCTGGCTCAAGTTATGATTCATGAAAGCTTCAAAATCCATTGATTTGTTCTTAAAAAATGGTTTTTTTTAACCAGAATTATTGAAAAGTTGACAGATTTGGTTCTAATTGAGAATGTAGGTAAAAAATTGAAAAATAAAGGCAGTTTCAAAGTTTCAGAGCTATTAATTAACTCTGGCTCAAGTTATGATTCATGAAAGCTTCAAAATCCATTGATTTGTTCTTAAAAAATGGTTTTTTTTAACCAGAATTATTGAAAAGTTGACAGATTTGGTTCTAATTGAGAATGTAGGTAAAAAATTGAAAAATAAAGGCAGTTTCAAAGTTTCAGAGCTATTAATTAACTCTGGCTCAAGTTATGATTCATGAAAGCTTCAAAATCCATTGATTTGTTCTTAAAAAATGGTTTTTTTTAACCAGAATTATTGAAAAGTTGACAGATTTGGTTCTAATTGAGAATGTAGTTTAGAAATTGAAAAATTAAGACAGTTTCAAAGTTTCAAAGCTATTAATTAACTCTGGCTCAAGTTATGATTCATGAAAGCTTCAAAATCCATTGATTTGTTCTTAAAAAATGGTTTTTTTTACCAGAATTATTGAAAAATTGACAGATTTGGTTCTAATTGAGAATGTAGTTTAGAAATTGAAAAATTAAGACAGTTTCAAAGTTTCAGAGCTATTAATTAACTCTGGCTCAAGTTATGATTCATGAAAGCTTCAAAATCCATTGATTTGTTCTTAAAAAATGGTTTTTTTTACCAGAATTATTGAAAAATTGACAGATTTGGTTCTAATTGAGAATGTAGTTTAGAAATTGAAAAATTAAGACAGTTTCAAAGTTTCAAAGCTATTAATTAACTCTGGCTCAAGTTATGATTCATGAAAGCTTCAAAATCCATTGATTTGTTCTTAAAAAATGGTTTTTTTTAACCAGAATTATTGAAAAATTGACAGATTTGGTTCTAATTGAGAATGTAGTTTAGAAATTGAAAAATTAAGACAGTTTCAAAGTTTCAAAGCTATTAATTAACTCTGGCTCAAGTTATGATTCATGAAAGCTTCAAAATCCATTGATTTGTTCTTAAAAAATGGTTTTTTTTACCAGAATTATTGAAAAATTGACAGATTTGGTTCTAATTGAGAATGTAGTTTAGAAATTGAAAAATTAAGACAGTTTCAAAGTTTCAAAGCTATTAATTAACTCTGGCTCAAGTTATGATTCATGAAAGCTTCAAAATCCATTGATTTGTTCTTAAAAAATGGTTTTTTTTAACCAGAATTATTGAAAAATTGACAGATTTGGTTCTAATTGAGAATGTAGTTTAGAAATTGAAAAATTAAGACAGTTTCAAAGTTTCAAAGCTATTAATTAACTCTGGCTCAAGTTATGATTCATGAAAGCTTCAAAATCCATTGATTTGTTCTTAAAAAATGGTTTTTTTTACCAGAATTATTGAAAAATTGACAGATTTGGTTCTAATTGAGAATGTAGTTTAGAAATTGAAAAATTAAGACAGTTTCAAAGTTTCAAAGCTATTAATTAACTCTGGCTCAAGTTATGATTCATGAAAGCTTCAAAATCCATTGATTTGTTCTTAAAAAATGGTTTTTTTTAACCAGAATTATTGAAAAATTGACAGATTTGGTTCTAATTGAGAATGTAGTTTAGAAATTGAAAAATTAAGACAGTTTCAAAGTTTCAAAGCTATTAATTAACTCTGGCTCAAGTTATGATTCATGAAAGCTTCAAAATCCATTGATTTGTTCTTAAAAAATGGTTTTTTTTACCAGAATTATTGAAAAATTGACAGATTTGGTTCTAATTGAGAATGTAGTTTAGAAATTGAAAAATTAAGACAGTTTCAAAGTTTCAAAGCTATTAATTAACTCTGGCTCAAGTTATGATTCATGAAAGCTTCAAAATCCATTGATTTGTTCGTAAAAAATGGTTTTTTTTACCAGAATTATTGAAAAGTTGACAGATTTGGTTCTAATTGAGAATGTAGGTAAAAAATTAAAAAATAAAGGCAGTTTCAAAGTTTCAGAGCTATTAATTAACTCTGGCTCAAGTTATGATTCATGAAAGCTTCAAAATCCATTGATTTGTTCTTAAAAAATGGTTTTTTTTTAACCAGAATTATTGAAAAGTTGACAGATTTGGTTCTAATTGAGAATGTAGTTTAGAAATTGAAAAATTAAGACAGTTTCAAAGTTTCAAAGCTATTAATTAACTCTGGCTCAAGTTATGATTCATGAAAGCTTCAAAATCCATTGATTTGTTCTTAAAAAATGGTTTTTTTTACCAGAATTATTGAAAAATTGACAGATTTGGTTCTAATTGAGAATGTAGTTTAGAAATTGAAAAATTAAGACAGTTTCAAAGTTTCAGAGCTATTAATTAACTCTGGCTCAAGTTATGATTCATGAAAGCTTCAAAATCCATTGATTTGTTCTTAAAAAATGGTTTTTTTTACCAGAATTATTGAAAAATTGACAGATTTGGTTCTAATTGAGAATGTAGTTTAGAAATTGAAAAATTAAGACAGTTTCAAAGTTTCAAAGCTATTAATTAACTCTGGCTCAAGTTATGATTCATGAAAGCTTCAAAATCCATTGATTTGTTCTTAAAAAATGGTTTTTTTTTAACCAGAATTATTGAAAAGTTGACAGATTTGGTTCTAATTGAGAATGTAGTTTAGAAATTGAAAAATTAAGACAGTTTCAAAGTTTCAAAGCTATTAATTAACTCTGGCTCAAGTTATGATTCATGAAAGCTTCAAAATCCATTGATTTGTTCTTAAAAAATGGTTTTTTTTAACCAGAATTATTGAAAAATTGACAGATTTGGTTCTAATTGAGAATGTAGTTTAGAAATTGAAAAATTAAGACAGTTTCAAAGTTTCAGAGCTATTAATTAACTCTGGCTCAAGTTATGATTCATGAAAGCTTCAAAATCCATTGATTTGTTCTTAAAAAATGGTTTTTTTTACCAGAATTATTGAAAAATTGACAGATTTGGTTCTAATTGAGAATGTAGTTTAGAAATTGAAAAATTAAGACAGTTTCAAAGTTTCAAAGCTATTAATTAACTCTGGCTCAAGTTATGATTCATGAAAGCTTCAAAATCCATTGATTTGTTCTTTAAAAATGGTTTTTTTTAACCAGAATTATTGAAAAATTGACAGATTTGGTTCTAATTGAGAATGTAGTTTAGAAATTGAAAAATTAAGACAGTTTCAAAGTTTCAAAGCTATTAATTAACTCTGGCTCAAGTTATGATTCATGAAAGCTTCAAAATCCATTGATTTGTTCTTAAAAAATGGTTTTTTTTACCAGAATTATTGAAAAATTGACAGATTTGGTTCTAATTGAGAATGTAGTTTAGAAATTGAAAAATTAAGACAGTTTCAAAGTTTCAGAGCTATTAATTAACTCTGGCTCAAGTTATGATTCATGAAAGCTTCAAAATCCATTGATTTGTTCTTAAAAAATGGTTTTTTTTACCAGAATTATTGAAAAATTGACAGATTTGGTTCTAATTGAGAATGTAGTTTAGAAATTGAAAAATTAAGACAGTTTCAAAGTTTCAAAGCTATTAATTAACTCTGGCTCAAGTTATGATTCATGAAAGCTTCAAAATCCATTGATTTGTTCTTAAAAATGGTTTTTTTTACCAGAATTATTGAAAAATTGACAGATTTGGTTCTAATTGAGAATGTAGTTTAGAAATTGAAAAATTAAGACAGTTTCAAAGTTTCAAAGCTATTAATTAACTCTGGCTCAAGTTATGATTCATGAAAGCTTCAAAATCCATTGATTTGTTCTTAAAAAATGGTTTTTTTTACCAGAATTATTGAAAAATTTACAGATTTGGTTCTAATTGAGAATGTAGTTTAGAAATTGAAAAATTAAGACAGTTTCAAAGTTTCAGAGCTATTAATTAACTCTGGCTCAAGTTATGATTCATGAAAGCTTCAAAATCCATTGATTTGTTCTTAAAAAATGGTTTTTTTTACCAGAATTATTGAAAAATTGACAGATTTGGTTCTAATTGAGAATGTAGTTTAGAAATTGAAAAATTAAGACAGTTTCAAAGTTTCAGAGCTATTAATTAACTCTGGCTCAAGTTATGATTCATGAAAGCTTCAAAATCCATTGATTTGTTCTTAAAAAATGGTTTTTTTTACCAGAATTATTGAAAAATTGACAGATTTGGTTCTAATTGAGAATGTAGTTTAGAAATTGAAAAATTAAGACAGTTTCAAAGTTTCAAAGCTATTAATTAACTCTGGCTCAAGTTATGATTCATGAAAGCTTCAAAATCCATTGATTTGTTCTTAAAAAATGGTTTTTTTTACCAGAATTATTGAAAAATTGACAGATTTGGTTCTAATTGAGAATGTAGTTTAGAAATTGAAAAATTAAGACAGTTTCAAAGTTTCAAAGCTATTAATTAACTCTGGCTCAAGTTATGATTCATGAAAGCTTCAAAATCCATTGATTTGTTCTTAAAAATGGTTTTTTTTACCAGAATTATTGAAAAATTGACAGATTTGGTTCTAATTGAGAATGTAGTTTAGAAATTGAAAAATTAAGACAGTTTCAAAGTTTCAAAGCTATTAATTAACTCTGGCTCAAGTTATGATTCATGAAAGCTTCAAAATCCATTGATTTGTTCTTAAAAAATGGTTTTTTTTACCAGAATTATTGAAAAATTTACAGATTTGGTTCTAATTGAGAATGTAGTTTAGAAATTGAAAAATTAAGACAATTTCAAAGTTTCAGAGCTATTAATTAACTCTGGCTCAAGTTATGATTCATGAAAGCTTCAAAATCCATTGATTTGTTCTTAAAAAATGGTTTTTTTTACCAGAATTATTGAAAAATTGACAGATTTGGTTCTAATTGAGAATGTAGTTTAGAAATTGAAAAATTAAGACAGTTTCAAAGTTTCAGAGCTATTAATTAACTCTGGCTCAAGTTATGATTCATGAAAGCTTCAAAATCCATTGATTTGTTCTTAAAAAATGGTTTTTTTTACCAGAATTATTGAAAAATTGACAGATTTGGTTCTAATTGAGAATGTAGTTTAGAAATTGAAAAATTAAGACAGTTTCAAAGTTTCAAAGCTATTAATTAACTCTGGCTCAAGTTATGATTCATGAAAGCTTCAAAATCCATTGATTTGTTCTTAAAAAATGGTTTTTTTTACCAGAATTATTGAAAAATTGACAGATTTGGTTCTAATTGAGAATGTAGTTTAGAAATTGAAAAATTAAGACAGTTTCAAAGTTTCAAAGCTATTAATTAACTCTGGCTCAAGTTATGATTCATGAAAGCTTCAAAATCCATTGATTTGTTCTTAAAAATGGTTTTTTTTACCAGAATTATTGAAAAATTGACAGATTTGGTTCTAATTGAGAATGTAGTTTAGAAATTGAAAAATTAAGACAGTTTCAAAGTTTCAAAGCTATTAATTAACTCTGGCTCAAGTTATGATTCATGAAAGCTTCAAAATCCATTGATTTGTTCTTAAAAAATGGTTTTTTTTACCAGAATTATTGAAAAATTTACAGATTTGGTTCTAATTGAGAATGTAGTTTAGAAATTGAAAAATTAAGACAATTTCAAAGTTTCAGAGCTATTAATTAACTCTGGCTCAAGTTATGATTCATGAAAGCTTCAAAATCCATTGATTTGTTCTTAAAAAATGGTTTTTTTTACCAGAATTATTGAAAAATTGACAGATTTGGTTCTAATTGAGAATGTAGTTTAGAAATTGAAAAATTAAGACAGTTTCAAAGTTTCAGAGCTATTAATTAACTCTGGCTCAAGTTATGATTCATGAAAGCTTCAAAATCCATTGATTTGTTCTTAAAAAATGGTTTTTTTTACCAGAATTATTGAAAAATTGACAGATTTGGTTCTAATTGAGAATGTAGTTTAGAAATTGAAAAATTAAGACAGTTTCAAAGTTTCAAAGCTATTAATTAACTCTGGCTCAAGTTATGATTCATGAAAGCTTCAAAATCCATTGATTTGTTCTTAAAAAATGGTTTTTTTTACCAGAATTATTGAAAAATTGACAGATTTGGTTCTAATTGAGAATGTAGTTTAGAAATTGAAAAATTAAGACAGTTTCAAAGTTTCAGAGCTATTAATTAACTCTGGCTCAAGTTATGATTCATGAAAGCTTCAAAATCCATTGATTTGTTCTTAAAAAATGGTTTTTTTTACCAGAATTATTGAAAAATTGACAGATTTGGTTCTAATTGAGAATGTAGTTTAGAAATTGAAAAATTAAGACAGTTTCAAAGTTTCAGAGCTATTAATTAACTCTGGCTCAAGTTATGATTCATGAAAGCTTCAAAATCCATTGATTTGTTCTTAAAAAATGGTTTTTTTTAACCAGAATTATTGAAAAGTTGACAGATTTGGTTCTAATTGAGAATGTAGTTTAGAAATTGAAAAATTAAGACAGTTTCAAAGTTTCAAAGCTATTAATTAACTCTGGCTCAAGTTATGATTCATGAAAGCTTCAAAATCCATTGATTTGTTCTTAAAAAATGGTTTTTTTTAACCAGAATTATTGAAAAATTGACAGATTTGGTTCTAATTGAGAATGTAGTTTAGAAATTGAAAAATTAAGACAGTTTCAAAGTTTCAAAGCTATTAATTAACTCTGGCTCAAGTTATGATTCATGAAAGCTTCAAAATCCATTGATTTGTTCTTAAAAATGGTTTTTTTTACCAGAATTATTGAAAAATTGACAGATTTGGTTCTAATTGAGAATGTAGTTTAGAAATTGAAAAATTAAGACAGTTTCAAAGTTTCAAAGCTATTAATTAACTCTGGCTCAAGTTATGATTCATGAAAGCTTCAAAATCCATTGATTTGTTCTTAAAAATGGTTTTTTTTACCAGAATTATTGAAAAATTGACAGATTTGGTTCTAATTGAGAATGTAGTTTAGAAATTGAAAAATTAAGACAGTTTCAAAGTTTCAAAGCTATTAATTAACTCTGGCTCAAGTTATGATTCATGAAAGCTTCAAAATCCATTGATTTGTTCTTAAAAATGGTTTTTTTTACCAGAATTATTGAAAAATTGACAGATTTGGTTCTAATTGAGAATGTAGTTTAGAAATTGAAAAATTAAGACAGTTTCAAAGTTTCAAAGCTATTAATTAACTCTGGCTCAAGTTATGATTCATGAAAGCTTCAAAATCCATTGATTTGTTCTTAAAAATGGTTTTTTTTACCAGAATTATTGAAAAATTGACAGATTTGGTTCTAATTGAGAATGTAGTTTAGAAATTGAAAAATTAAGACAGTTTCAAAGTTTCAAAGCTATTAATTAACTCTGGCTCAAGTTATGATTCATGAAAGCTTCAAAATCCATTGATTTGTTCTTAAAAATGGTTTTTTTTACCAGAATTATTGAAAAATTGACAGATTTGGTTCTAATTGAGAATGTAGTTTAGAAATTGAAAAATTAAGACAGTTTCAAAGTTTCAAAGCTATTAATTAACTCTGGCTCAAGTTATGATTCATGAAAGCTTCAAAATCCATTGATTTGTTCTTAAAAAATGGTTTTTTTTAACCAGAATTATTGAAAAGTTGACAGATTTGGTTCTAATTGAGAATGTAGGTAAAAAATGTCAAATTTAAGGCAGTTTCAAAGTTTCAGAGCTATTAATTAACTCTGGCTCAAGTTATGATTCATGAAAGCTTCAAAATCCATTGATTTGTTCGTAAAAAATGGTTTTTTTTACCAGAATTATTGAAAAATTGACAGATTTGGTTCTAATTGAGAATGTAGGTAAAAAATTGAAAAATAAAGGCAGTTTCAAAGTTTCAAAGCTATTAATTAACTCTGGCTCAAGTTATGATTCATGAAAGCTTCAAAATCCATTGATTTGTTCGTAAAAAATGGTTTTTTTTACCAGAATTATTGAAAAGTTGACAGATTTGGTTCTAATTGAGAATGTAGGTAAAAAATTGAAAAATAAAGGCAGTTTCAAAGTTTCAGAGCTATTAATTAACTCTGGCTCAAGTTATGATTCATGAAAGCTTCAAAATCCATTGATTTGTTCTTAAAAAATGGTTTTTTTTACCAGAATTATTGAAAAATTGACAGATTTGGTTCTAATTGAGAATGTAGTTTAGAAATTGAAAAATTAAGACAGTTTCAAAGTTTCAAAGCTATTAATTAACTCTGGCTCAAGTTATGATTCATGAAAGCTTCAAAATCCATTGATTTGTTCTTAAAAAATGGTTTTTTTTAACCAGAATTATTGAAAAGTTGACAGATTTGGTTCTAATTGAGAATGTAGGTAAAAAAATGTCAAATTTAAGGCAGTTTCAAAGTTTCAGAGCTATTAATTAACTCTGGCTCAAGTTATGATTCATGAAAGCTTCAAAATCCATTGATTTGTTCGTAAAAAATGGTTTTTTTTACCAGAATTATTGAAAAATTGACAGATTTGGTTCTAATTGAGAATGTAGGTAAAAAATTGAAAAATAAAGGCAGTTTCAAAGTTTCAAAGCTATTAATTAACTCTGGCTCAAGTTATGATTCATGAAAGCTTCAAAATCCATTGATTTGTTCTTTAAAAATGGTTTTTTTTAACCAGAATTATTGAAAAATTGACAGATTTGGTTCTAATTGAGAATGTAGTTTAGAAATTGAAAAATTAAGACAGTTTCAAAGTTTCAAAGCTATTAATTAACTCTGGCTCAAGTTATGATTCATGAAAGCTTCAAAATCCATTGATTTGTTCTTAAAAAATGGTTTTTTTTAACCAGAATTATTGAAAAGTTGACAGATTTGGTTCTAATTGAGAATGTAGTTTAGAAATTGAAAAATTAAAACAGTTTCAAAGTTTCAAAGCTATTAATTAACTCTGGCTCAAGTTATGATTCATGAAAGCTTCAAAATCCATTGATTTGTTCTTAAAAAATGGTTTTTTTTACCAGAATTATTGAAAAATTGACAGATTTGGTTCTAATTGAGAATGTAGTTTAGAAATTGAAAAATTAAAACAGTTTCAAAGTTTCAAAGCTATTAATTAACTCTGGCTCAAGTTATGATTCATGAAAGCTTCAAAATCCATTGATTTGTTCTTAAAAAATGGTTTTTTTTAACCAGAATTATTGAAAAGTTGACAGATTTGGTTCTAATTGAGAATGTAGTTTAGAAATTGAAAAATTAAGACAGTTTCAAAGTTTCAAAGCTATTAATTAACTCTGGCTCAAGTTATGATTCATGAAAGCTTCAAAATCCATTGATTTGTTCTTAAAAAATGGTTTTTTTTTACCAGAATTATTGAAAAATTGACAGATTTGGTTCTAATTGAGAATGTAGTTTAGAAATTGAAAAATTAAGACAGTTTCAAAGTTTCAAAGCTATTAATTAACTCTGGCTCAAGTTATGATTCATGAAAGCTTCAAAATCCATTGATTTGTTCTTAAAAAATGGTTTTTTTTACCAGAATTATTGAAAAATTGACAGATTTGGTTCTAATTGAGAATGTAGTTTAGAAATTGAAAAATTAAGACAGTTTCAAAGTTTCAGAGCTATTAATTAACTCTGGCTCAAGTTATGATTCATGAAAGCTTCAAAATCCATTGATTTGTTCTTAAAAAATGGTTTTTTTTAACTAGAATTATTGAAAAGTTGACAGATTTGGTTCTAATTGAGAATGTAGTTTAGAAATTGAAAAATTAAGACAGTTTCAAAGTTTCAAAGCTATTAATTAACTCTGGCTCAAGTTATGATTCATGAAAGCTTCAAAATCCATTGATTTGTTCTTAAAAAATGGTTTTTTTTACCAGAATTATTGAAAAATTGACAGATTTGGTTCTAATTGAGAATGTAGGTAAAAAATTAAGACAGTTTCAAAGTTTCAGAGCTATTAATTAACTCTGGCTCAAGTTATGATTCATGAAAGCTTCAAAATCCATTGATTTGTTCTTAAAAAATGGTTTTTTTAAACCAGAATTATTGAAAAGTTGACAGATTTGGTTCTAATTGAGAATGTAGTTTAGAAATTGAAAAATTAAGACAGTTTTAAAGTTTCAGAGCTATTAATTAACTCTGGCTCAAGTTATGATTCATGAAAGCTTCAAAATCCATTGATTTGTTCTTAAAAAATGGTTTTTTTTAACCAGAATTATTGAAAAGTTGACAGATTTGGTTCTAATTGAGAATGTAGTTTAGAAATTGAAAAATTAAGACAGTTTCAAAGTTTCAAAGCTATTAATTAACTCTGGCTCAAGTTATGATTCATGAAAGCTTCAAAATCCATTGATTTGTTCTTAAAAAATGGTTTTTTTTAACCAGAATTATTGAAAAGTTGACAGATTTGGTTCTAATTGAGAATGTAGTTTAGAAATTGAAAAATTAAAACAGTTTCAAAGTTTCAAAGCTATTAATTAACTCTGGCTCAAGTTATGATTCATGAAAGCTTCAAAATCCATTGATTTGTTCTTAAAAAATGGTTTTTTTTACCAGAATTATTGAAAAATTGACAGATTTGGTTCTAATTGAGAATGTAGTTTAGAAATTGAAAAATTAAAACAGTTTCAAAGTTTCAAAGCTATTAATTAACTCTGGCTCAAGTTATGATTCATGAAAGCTTCAAAATCCATTGATTTGTTCTTAAAAAATGGTTTTTTTTAACCAGAATTATTGAAAAGTTGACAGATTTGGTTCTAATTGAGAATGTAGTTTAGAAATTGAAAAATTAAGACAGTTTCAAAGTTTCAAAGCTATTAATTAACTCTGGCTCAAGTTATGATTCATGAAAGCTTCAAAATCCATTGATTTGTTCTTAAAAAATGGTTTTTTTTTACCAGAATTATTGAAAAATTGACAGATTTGGTTCTAATTGAGAATGTAGTTTAGAAATTGAAAAATTAAGACAGTTTCAAAGTTTCAAAGCTATTAATTAACTCTGGCTCAAGTTATGATTCATGAAAGCTTCAAAATCCATTGATTTGTTCTTAAAAAATGGTTTTTTTTACCAGAATTATTGAAAAATTGACAGATTTGGTTCTAATTGAGAATGTAGTTTAGAAATTGAAAAATTAAGACAGTTTCAAAGTTTCAGAGCTATTAATTAACTCTGGCTCAAGTTATGATTCATGAAAGCTTCAAAATCCATTGATTTGTTCTTAAAAAATGGTTTTTTTTAACTAGAATTATTGAAAAGTTGACAGATTTGGTTCTAATTGAGAATGTAGTTTAGAAATTGAAAAATTAAGACAGTTTCAAAGTTTCAAAGCTATTAATTAACTCTGGCTCAAGTTATGATTCATGAAAGCTTCAAAATCCATTGATTTGTTCTTAAAAAATGGTTTTTTTTACCAGAATTATTGAAAAATTGACAGATTTGGTTCTAATTGAGAATGTAGGTAAAAAATTAAGACAGTTTCAAAGTTTCAGAGCTATTAATTAACTCTGGCTCAAGTTATGATTCATGAAAGCTTCAAAATCCATTGATTTGTTCTTAAAAAATGGTTTTTTTTAACCAGAATTATTGAAAAGTTGACAGATTTGGTTCTAATTGAGAATGTAGTTTAGAAATTGAAAAATTAAGACAGTTTCAAAGTTTCAAAGCTATTAATTAACTCTGGCTCAAGTTATGATTCATGAAAGCTTCAAAATCCATTGATTTGTTCTTAAAAAATGGTTTTTTTTACCAGAATTATTGAAAAATTGACAGATTTGGTTCTAATTGAGAATGTAGGTAAAAAATTAAGACAGTTTCAAAGTTTCAGAGCTATTAATTAACTCTGGCTCAAGTTATGATTCATGAAAGCTTCAAAATCCATTGATTTGTTCTTAAAAAATGGTTTTTTTTACCAGAATTATTGAAAAATTGACAGATTTGGTTCTAATTGAGAATGTAGGTAAAAAATTAAGACAGTTTCAAAGTTTCAGAGCTATTAATTAACTCTGGCTCAAGTTATGATTCATGAAAGCTTCAAAATCCATTGATTTGTTCTTAAAAAATGGTTTTTTTTAACCAGAATTATTGAAAAATTGACAGATTTGGTTCTAATTGAGAATGTAGTTTAGAAATTGAAAAATTAAGACAGTTTCAAAGTTTCAAAGCTATTAATTAACTCTGGCTCAAGTTATGATTCATGAAAGCTTCAAAATCCATTGATTTGTTCTTAAAAAATGGTTTTTTTTAACCAGAATTATTGAAAAATTGACAGATTTGGTTCTAATTGAGAATGTAGTTTAGAAATTGAAAAATTAAGACAGTTTCAAAGTTTCAAAGCTATTAATTAACTCTGGCTCAAGTTATGATTCATGAAAGCTTCAAAATCCATTGATTTGTTCTTAAAAATGGTTTTTTTTACCAGAATTATTGAAAAATTGACAGATTTGGTTCTAATTGAGAATGTAGTTTAGAAATTGAAAAATTAAGACAGTTTCAAAGTTTCAAAGCTATTAATTAACTCTGGCTCAAGTTATGATTCATGAAAGCTTCAAAATCCATTGATTTGTTCTTAAAAATGGTTTTTTTTACCAGAATTATTGAAAAATTGACAGATTTGGTTCTAATTGAGAATGTAGTTTAGAAATTGAAAAATTAAGACAGTTTCAAAGTTTCAAAGCTATTAATTAACTCTGGCTCAAGTTATGATTCATGAAAGCTTCAAAATCCATTGATTTGTTCTTAAAAAATGGTTTTTTTTAACCAGAATTATTGAAAAGTTGACAGATTTGGTTCTAATTGAGAATGTAGGTAAAAAAATGTCAAATTTAAGGCAGTTTCAAAGTTTCAGAGCTATTAATTAACTCTGGCTCAAGTTATGATTCATGAAAGCTTCAAAATCCATTGATTTGTTCGTAAAAAATGGTTTTTTTTACCAGAATTATTGAAAAATTGACAGATTTGGTTCTAATTGAGAATGTAGGTAAAAAATTGAAAAATAAAGGCAGTTTCAAAGTTTCAAAGCTATTAATTAACTCTGGCTCAAGTTATGATTCATGAAAGCTTCAAAATCCATTGATTTGTTCGTAAAAAATGGTTTTTTTTACCAGAATTATTGAAAAGTTGACAGATTTGGTTCTAATTGAGAATGTAGGTAAAAAATTGAAAAATAAAGGCAGTTTCAAAGTTTCAGAGCTATTAATTAACTCTGGCTCAAGTTATGATTCATGAAAGCTTCAAAATCCATTGATTTGTTCTTAAAAAATGGTTTTTTTTACCAGAATTATTGAAAAATTGACAGATTTGGTTCTAATTGAGAATGTAGTTTAGAAATTGAAAAATTAAGACAGTTTCAAAGTTTCAAAGCTATTAATTAACTCTGGCTCAAGTTATGATTCATGAAAGCTTCAAAATCCATTGATTTGTTCTTAAAAAATGGTTTTTTTTAACCAGAATTATTGAAAAGTTGACAGATTTGGTTCTAATTGAGAATGTAGGTAAAAAAATGTCAAATTTAAGGCAGTTTCAAAGTTTCAGAGCTATTAATTAACTCTGGCTCAAGTTATGATTCATGAAAGCTTCAAAATCCATTGATTTGTTCGTAAAAAATGGTTTTTTTTACCAGAATTATTGAAAAATTGACAGATTTGGTTCTAATTGAGAATGTAGGTAAAAAATTGAAAAATAAAGGCAGTTTCAAAGTTTCAAAGCTATTAATTAACTCTGGCTCAAGTTATGATTCATGAAAGCTTCAAAATCCATTGATTTGTTCTTTAAAAATGGTTTTTTTTAACCAGAATTATTGAAAAATTGACAGATTTGGTTCTAATTGAGAATGTAGTTTAGAAATTGAAAAATTAAGACAGTTTCAAAGTTTCAAAGCTATTAATTAACTCTGGCTCAAGTTATGATTCATGAAAGCTTCAAAATCCATTGATTTGTTCTTAAAAAATGGTTTTTTTTACCAGAATTATTGAAAAATTGACAGATTTGGTTCTAATTGAGAATGTAGTTTAGAAATTGAAAAATTAAAACAGTTTCAAAGTTTCAAAGCTATTAATTAACTCTGGCTCAAGTTATGATTCATGAAAGCTTCAAAATCCATTGATTTGTTCTTAAAAAATGGTTTTTTTTAACCAGAATTATTGAAAAGTTGACAGATTTGGTTCTAATTGAGAATGTAGTTTAGAAATTGAAAAATTAAGACAGTTTCAAAGTTTCAAAGCTATTAATTAACTCTGGCTCAAGTTATGATTCATGAAAGCTTCAAAATCCATTGATTTGTTCTTAAAAAATGGTTTTTTTTTACCAGAATTATTGAAAAATTGACAGATTTGGTTCTAATTGAGAATGTAGTTTAGAAATTGAAAAATTAAGACAGTTTCAAAGTTTCAAAGCTATTAATTAACTCTGGCTCAAGTTATGATTCATGAAAGCTTCAAAATCCATTGATTTGTTCTTAAAAAATGGTTTTTTTTACCAGAATTATTGAAAAATTGACAGATTTGGTTCTAATTGAGAATGTAGTTTAGAAATTGAAAAATTAAGACAGTTTCAAAGTTTCAGAGCTATTAATTAACTCTGGCTCAAGTTATGATTCATGAAAGCTTCAAAATCCATTGATTTGTTCTTAAAAAATGGTTTTTTTTAACTAGAATTATTGAAAAGTTGACAGATTTGGTTCTAATTGAGAATGTAGTTTAGAAATTGAAAAATTAAGACAGTTTCAAAGTTTCAAAGCTATTAATTAACTCTGGCTCAAGTTATGATTCATGAAAGCTTCAAAATCCATTGATTTGTTCTTAAAAAATGGTTTTTTTTACCAGAATTATTGAAAAATTGACAGATTTGGTTCTAATTGAGAATGTAGGTAAAAAATTAAGACAGTTTCAAAGTTTCAGAGCTATTAATTAACTCTGGCTCAAGTTATGATTCATGAAAGCTTCAAAATCCATTGATTTGTTCTTAAAAAATGGTTTTTTTAAACCAGAATTATTGAAAAGTTGACAGATTTGGTTCTAATTGAGAATGTAGTTTAGAAATTGAAAAATTAAGACAGTTTCAAAGTTTCAAAGCTATTAATTAACTCTGGCTCAAGTTATGATTCATGAAAGCTTCAAAATCCATTGATTTGTTCTTAAAAAATGGTTTTTTTTAACTAGAATTATTGAAAAGTTGACAGATTTGGTTCTAATTGAGAATGTAGTTTAGAAATTGAAAAATTAAGACAGTTTCAAAGTTTCAAAGCTATTAATTAACTCTGGCTCAAGTTATGATTCATGAAAGCTTCAAAATCCATTGATTTGTTCTTAAAAAATGGTTTTTTTTACCAGAATTATTGAAAAATTGACAGATTTGGTTCTAATTGAGAATGTAGGTAAAAAATTAAGACAGTTTCAAAGTTTCAGAGCTATTAATTAACTCTGGCTCAAGTTATGATTCATGAAAGCTTCAAAATCCATTGATTTGTTCTTAAAAAATGGTTTTTTTTACCAGAATTATTGAAAAATTGACAGATTTGGTTCTAATTGAGAATGTAGGTAAAAAATTAAGACAGTTTCAAAGTTTCAGAGCTATTAATTAACTCTGGCTCAAGTTATGATTCATGAAAGCTTCAAAATCCATTGATTTGTTCTTAAAAAATGGTTTTTTTAAACCAGAATTATTGAAAAGTTGACAGATTTGGTTCTAATTGAGAATGTAGTTTAGAAATTGAAAAATTAAGACAGTTTTAAAGTTTCAGAGCTATTAATTAACTCTGGCTCAAGTTATGATTCATGAAAGCTTCAAAATCCATTGATTTGTTCTTAAAAAATGGTTTTTTTAAACCAGAATTATTGAAAAGTTGACAGATTTGGTTCTAATTGAGAATGTAGTTTAGAAATTGAAAAATTAAGACAGTTTTAAAGTTTCAGAGCTATTAATTAACTCTGGCTCAAGTTATGATTCATGAAAGCTTCAAAATCCATTGATTTGTTCTTAAAAAATGGTTTTTTTAAACCAGAATTATTGAAAAGTTGACAGATTTGGTTCTAATTGAGAATGTAGTTTAGAAATTGAAAAATTAAGACAGTTTCAAAGTTTCAAAGCTATTAATTAACTCTGGCTCAAGTTATGATTCATGAAAGCTTCAAAATCCATTGATTTGTTCTTAAAAAATGGTTTTTTTAAACCAGAATTATTGAAAAGTTGACAGATTTGGTTCTAATTGAGAATGTAGTTTAGAAATTGAAAAATTAAGACAGTTTCAAAGTTTCAAAGCTATTAATTAACTCTGGCTCAAGTTATGATTCATGAAAGCTTCAAAATCCATTGATTTGTTCTTAAAAATGGTTTTTTTTACCAGAATTATTGAAAAATTGACAGATTTGGTTCTAATTGAGAATGTAGTTTAGAAATTGAAAAATTAAGACAGTTTCAAAGTTTCAAAGCTATTAATTAACTCTGGCTCAAGTTATGATTCATGAAAGCTTCAAAATCCATTGATTTGTTCTTAAAAATGGTTTTTTTTACCAGAATTATTGAAAAATTGACAGATTTGGTTCTAATTGAGAATGTAGTTTAGAAATTGAAAAATTAAGACAGTTTCAAAGTTTCAAAGCTATTAATTAACTCTGGCTCAAGTTATGATTCATGAAAGCTTCAAAATCCATTGATTTGTTCTTAAAAAATGGTTTTTTTTAACCAGAATTATTGAAAAGTTGACAGATTTGGTTCTAATTGAGAATGTAGGTAAAAAAATGTCAAATTTAAGGCAGTTTCAAAGTTTCAGAGCTATTAATTAACTCTGGCTCAAGTTATGATTCATGAAAGCTTCAAAATCCATTGATTTGTTCTTAAAAAATGGTTTTTTTTACCAGAATTATTGAAAAATTGACAGATTTGGTTCTAATTGAGAATGTAGTTTAGAAATTGAAAAATTAAGACAGTTTCAAAGTTTCAAAGCTATTAATTAACTCTGGCTCAAGTTATGATTCATGAAAGCTTCAAAATCCATTGATTTGTTCTTAAAAAATGGTTTTTTTTAACCAGAATTATTGAAAAGTTGACAGATTTGGTTCTAATTGAGAATGTAGGTAAAAAATTGAAAAATAAAGGCAGTTTCAAAGTTTCAAAGCTATTAATTAACTCTGGCTCAAGTTATGATTCATGAAAGCTTCAAAATCCATTGATTTGTTCGTAAAAAATGGTTTTTTTTACCAGAATTATTGAAAAGTTGACAGATTTGGTTCTAATTGAGAATGTAGGTAAAAAATTGAAAAATAAAGGCAGTTTCAAAGTTTCAGAGCTATTAATTAACTCTGGCTCAAGTTATGATTCATGAAAGCTTCAAAATCCATTGATTTGTTCTTAAAAAATGGTTTTTTTTACCAGAATTATTGAAAAATTGACAGATTTGGTTCTAATTGAGAATGTAGTTTAGAAATTGAAAAATTAAGACAGTTTCAAAGTTTCAAAGCTATTAATTAACTCTGGCTCAAGTTATGATTCATGAAAGCTTCAAAATCCATTGATTTGTTCTTAAAAAATGGTTTTTTTTAACCAGAATTATTGAAAAGTTGACAGATTTGGTTCTAATTGAGAATGTAGGTAAAAAAATGTCAAATTTAAGGCAGTTTCAAAGTTTCAGAGCTATTAATTAACTCTGGCTCAAGTTATGATTCATGAAAGCTTCAAAATCCATTGATTTGTTCGTAAAAAATGGTTTTTTTTACCAGAATTATTGAAAAATTGACAGATTTGGTTCTAATTGAGAATGTAGGTAAAAAATTGAAAAATAAAGGCAGTTTCAAAGTTTCAAAGCTATTAATTAACTCTGGCTCAAGTTATGATTCATGAAAGCTTCAAAATCCATTGATTTGTTCTTTAAAAATGGTTTTTTTTAACCAGAATTATTGAAAAATTGACAGATTTGGTTCTAATTGAGAATGTAGTTTAGAAATTGAAAAATTAAGACAGTTTCAAAGTTTCAAAGCTATTAATTAACTCTGGCTCAAGTTATGATTCATGAAAGCTTCAAAATCCATTGATTTGTTCTTAAAAAATGGTTTTTTTTACCAGAATTATTGAAAAATTGACAGATTTGGTTCTAATTGAGAATGTAGTTTAGAAATTGAAAAATTAAAACAGTTTCAAAGTTTCAAAGCTATTAATTAACTCTGGCTCAAGTTATGATTCATGAAAGCTTCAAAATCCATTGATTTGTTCTTAAAAAATGGTTTTTTTTAACCAGAATTATTGAAAAGTTGACAGATTTGGTTCTAATTGAGAATGTAGTTTAGAAATTGAAAAATTAAGACAGTTTCAAAGTTTCAAAGCTATTAATTAACTCTGGCTCAAGTTATGATTCATGAAAGCTTCAAAATCCATTGATTTGTTCTTAAAAAATGGTTTTTTTTTACCAGAATTATTGAAAAATTGACAGATTTGGTTCTAATTGAGAATGTAGTTTAGAAATTGAAAAATTAAGACAGTTTCAAAGTTTCAAAGCTATTAATTAACTCTGGCTCAAGTTATGATTCATGAAAGCTTCAAAATCCATTGATTTGTTCTTAAAAAATGGTTTTTTTTACCAGAATTATTGAAAAATTGACAGATTTGGTTCTAATTGAGAATGTAGGTAAAAAATTAAGACAGTTTCAAAGTTTCAGAGCTATTAATTAACTCTGGCTCAAGTTATGATTCATGAAAGCTTCAAAATCCATTGATTTGTTCTTAAAAAATGGTTTTTTTAAACCAGAATTATTGAAAAGTTGACAGATTTGGTTCTAATTGAGAATGTAGTTTAGAAATTGAAAAATTAAGACAGTTTTAAAGTTTCAGAGCTATTAATTAACTCTGGCTCAAGTTATGATTCATGAAAGCTTCAAAATCCATTGATTTGTTCTTAAAAAATGGTTTTTTTTAACCAGAATTATTGAAAAGTTGACAGATTTGGTTCTAATTGAGAATGTAGTTTAGAAATTGAAAAATTAAGACAGTTTCAAAGTTTCAAAGCTATTAATTAACTCTGGCTCAAGTTATGATTCATGAAAGCTTCAAAATCCATTGATTTGTTCTTAAAAAATGGTTTTTTTTACCAGAATTATTGAAAAATTGACAGATTTGGTTCTAATTGAGAATGTAGGTAAAAAATTAAGACAGTTTCAAAGTTTCAGAGCTATTAATTAACTCTGGCTCAAGTTATGATTCATGAAAGCTTCAAAATCCATTGATTTGTTCTTAAAAAATGGTTTTTTTTACCAGAATTATTGAAAAATTGACAGATTTGGTTCTAATTGAGAATGTAGGTAAAAAATTAAGACAGTTTCAAAGTTTCAGAGCTATTAATTAACTCTGGCTCAAGTTATGATTCATGAAAGCTTCAAAATCCATTGATTTGTTCTTAAAAAATGGTTTTTTTAAACCAGAATTATTGAAAAGTTGACAGATTTGGTTCTAATTGAGAATGTAGTTTAGAAATTGAAAAATTAAGACAGTTTTAAAGTTTCAGAGCTATTAATTAACTCTGGCTCAAGTTATGATTCATGAAAGCTTCAAAATCCATTGATTTGTTCTTAAAAAATGGTTTTTTTAAACCAGAATTATTGAAAAGTTGACAGATTTGGTTCTAATTGAGAATGTAGTTTAGAAATTGAAAAATTAAGACAGTTTTAAAGTTTCAGAGCTATTAATTAACTCTGGCTCAAGTTATGATTCATGAAAGCTTCAAAATCCATTGATTTGTTCTTAAAAAATGGTTTTTTTAAACCAGAATTATTGAAAAGTTGACAGATTTGGTTCTAATTGAGAATGTAGTTTAGAAATTGAAAAATTAAGACAGTTTCAAAGTTTCAAAGCTATTAATTAACTCTGGCTCAAGTTATGATTCATGAAAGCTTCAAAATCCATTGATTTGTTCTTAAAAAATGGTTTTTTTAAACCAGAATTATTGAAAAGTTGACAGATTTGGTTCTAATTGAGAATGTAGTTTAGAAATTGAAAAATTAAGACAGTTTCAAAGTTTCAAAGCTATTAATTAACTCTGGCTCAAGTTATGATTCATGAAAGCTTCAAAATCCATTGATTTGTTCTTAAAAAATGGTTTTTTTAAACCAGAATTATTGAAAAGTTGACAGATTTGGTTCTAATTGAGAATGTAGTTTAGAAATTGAAAAATTAAGACAGTTTCAAAGTTTCAAAGCTATTAATTAACTCTGGCTCAAGTTATGATTCATGAAAGCTTCAAAATCCATTGATTTGTTCTTAAAAAATGGTTTTTTTAAACCAGAATTATTGAAAAGTTGACAGATTTGGTTCTAATTGAGAATGTAGTTTAGAAATTGAAAAATTAAGACAGTTTTAAAGTTTCAGAGCTATTAATTAACTCTGGCTCAAGTTATGATTCATGAAAGCTTCAAAATCCATTGATTTGTTCTTAAAAAATGGTTTTTTTAAACCAGAATTATTGAAAAGTTGACAGATTTGGTTCTAATTGAGAATGTAGTTTAGAAATTGAAAAATTAAGACAGTTTCAAAGTTTCAAAGCTATTAATTAACTCTGGCTCAAGTTATGATTCATGAAAGCTTCAAAATCCATTGATTTGTTCTTAAAAAATGGTTTTTTTAAACCAGAATTATTGAAAAGTTGACAGATTTGGTTCTAATTGAGAATGTAGTTTAGAAATTGAAAAATTAAGACAGTTTCAAAGTTTCAAAGCTATTAATTAACTCTGGCTCAAGTTATGATTCATGAAAGCTTCAAAATCCATTGATTTGTTCTTAAAAAATGGTTTTTTTAAACCAGAATTATTGAAAAGTTGACAGATTTGGTTCTAATTGAGAATGTAGTTTAGAAATTGAAAAATTAAGACAGTTTCAAAGTTTCAAAGCTATTAATTAACTCTGGCTCAAGTTATGATTCATGAAAGCTTCAAAATCCATTGATTTGTTCTTAAAAAATGGTTTTTTTTAACCAGAATTATTGAAAAGTTGACAGATTTGGTTCTAATTGAGAATGTAGTTTAGAAATTGAAAAATTAAGACAGTTTCAAAGTTTCAAAGCTATTAATTAACTCTGGCTCAAGTTATGATTCATGAAAGCTTCAAAATCCACTGTTTTGTTCTTAAAAAATGGTTTTTTTTACCAGAATTATTGAAAAATTGACAGATTTGGTTCTAATTGAGAATGTAGGTAAAAAATTAAGACAGTTTCAAAGTTTCAGAGCTATTAATTAACTCTGGCTCAAGTTATGATTCATGAAAGCTTCAAAATCCATTGATTTGTTCTTAAAAAATGGTTTTTTTTAACCAGAATTATTGAAAAGTTGACAGATTTGGTTCTAATTGAGAATGTAGTTTAGAAATTGAAAAATTAAGACAGTTTCAAAGTTTCAAAGCTATTAATTAACTCTGGCTCAAGTTATGATTCATGAAAGCTTCAAAATCCACTGTTTTGTTCTTAAAAAATGGTTTTTTTTACCAGAATTATTGAAAAATTGACAGATTTGGTTCTAATTGAGAATGTAGGTAAAAAATTAAGACAGTTTCAAAGTTTCAGAGCTATTAATTAACTCTGGCTCAAGTTATGATTCATGAAAGCTTCAAAATCCATTGATTTGTTCTTAAAAAATGGTTTTTTTAAACCAGAATTATTGAAAAGTTGACAGATTTGGTTCTAATTGAGAATGTAGTTTAGAAATTGAAAAATTAAGACAGTTTTAAAGTTTCAGAGCTATTAATTAACTCTGGCTCAAGTTATGATTCATGAAAGCTTCAAAATCCATTGATTTGTTCTTAAAAAATGGTTTTTTTAAACCAGAATTATTGAAAAGTTGACAGATTTGGTTCTAATTGAGAATGTAGTTTAGAAATTGAAAAATTAAGACAGTTTCAAAGTTTCAAAGCTATTAATTAACTCTGGCTCAAGTTATGATTCATGAAAGCTTCAAAATCCATTGATTTGTTCTTAAAAAATGGTTTTTTTAAACCAGAATTATTGAAAAGTTGACAGATTTGGTTCTAATTGAGAATGTAGTTTAGAAATTGAAAAATTAAGACAGTTTCAAAGTTTCAAAGCTATTAATTAACTCTGGCTCAAGTTATGATTCATGAAAGCTTCAAAATCCATTGATTTGTTCTTAAAAAATGGTTTTTTTAAACCAGAATTATTGAAAAGTTGACAGATTTGGTTCTAATTGAGAATGTAGTTTAGAAATTGAAAAATTAAGACAGTTTCAAAGTTTCAAAGCTATTAATTAACTCTGGCTCAAGTTATGATTCATGAAAGCTTCAAAATCCATTGATTTGTTCTTAAAAAATGGTTTTTTTAAACCAGAATTATTGAAAAGTTGACAGATTTGGTTCTAATTGAGAATGTAGTTTAGAAATTGAAAAATTAAGACAGTTTTAAAGTTTCAGAGCTATTAATTAACTCTGGCTCAAGTTATGATTCATGAAAGCTTCAAAATCCATTGATTTGTTCTTAAAAAATGGTTTTTTTAAACCAGAATTATTGAAAAGTTGACAGATTTGGTTCTAATTGAGAATGTAGTTTAGAAATTGAAAAATTAAGACAGTTTCAAAGTTTCAAAGCTATTAATTAACTCTGGCTCAAGTTATGATTCATGAAAGCTTCAAAATCCATTGATTTGTTCTTAAAAAATGGTTTTTTTAAACCAGAATTATTGAAAAGTTGACAGATTTGGTTCTAATTGAGAATGTAGTTTAGAAATTGAAAAATTAAGACAGTTTCAAAGTTTCAAAGCTATTAATTAACTCTGGCTCAAGTTATGATTCATGAAAGCTTCAAAATCCACTGTTTTGTTCTTAAAAAATGGTTTTTTTTACCAGAATTATTGAAAAATTGACAGATTTGGTTCTAATTGAGAATGTAGGTAAAAAATTAAGACAGTTTCAAAGTTTCAGAGCTATTAATTAACTCTGGCTCAAGTTATGATTCATGAAAGCTTCAAAATCCATTGATTTGTTCTTAAAAAATGGTTTTTTTTAACCAGAATTATTGAAAAGTTGACAGATTTGGTTCTAATTGAGAATGTAGTTTAGAAATTGAAAAATTAAGACAGTTTTAAAGTTTCAGAGCTATTAATTAAGTCTGGCTCAAGTTATGATTCATGAAAGCTTCAAAATCCATTGATTTTTTAATAAAAAATGGTTTTTTTTACCAGAATTATTGAAAAATTGACAGATTTGGTTCTAATTGAGAATGTAGTTTAGAAATTGAAAAATTAAGACAGTTTCAAAGTTTCAGAGCTATTAATTAAGTCTGGCTCAAGTTATGATTCATGAAAGCTTCAAAATCCATTGATTTGTTCTTAAAAAATGGTTTTTTTTAACCAGAATTATTGAAAAATTGACAGATTTGGTTCTAATTGAGAATGTAGTTTAGAAATTGAAAAATTAAGACAGTTTCAAAGTTTCAAAGCTATTAATTAACTCTGGCTCAAGTTATGATTCATGAAAGCTTCAAAATCCATTGATTTTTTAATAAAAAATGGTTTTTTTTACCAGAATTATTGAAAAATTGACAGATTTGGTTCTAATTGAGAATGTAGGTAAAAAATTAAGACAGTTTCAAAGTTTCAGAGCTATTAATTAACTCTGGCTCAAGTTATGATTCATGAAAGCTTCAAAATCCATTGATTTGTTCTTAAAAAATGGTTTTTTTTAACCAGAATTATTGAAAAATTGACAGATTTGGTTCTAATTGAGAATGTAGTTTAGAAATTGAAAAATTAAGACAGTTTCAAAGTTTCAAAGCTATTAATTAACTCTGGCTCAAGTTATGATTCATGAAAGCTTCAAAATCCACTGTTTTGTTCTTAAAAAATGGTTTTTTTTACCAGAATTATTGAAAAATTGACAGATTTGGTTCTAATTGAGAATGTAGGTAAAAAATTAAGACAGTTTCAAAGTTTCAGAGCTATTAATTAAGTCTGGCTCAAGTTATGATTCATGAAAGCTTCAAAATCCATTGATTTGTTCTTAAAAAATGGTTTTTTTTAACCAGAATTATTGAAAAATTGACAGATTTGGTTCTAATTGAGAATGTAGTTTAGAAATTGAAAAATTAAGACAGTTTCAAAGTTTCAGAGCTATTAATTAAGTCTGGCTCAAGTTATGATTCATGAAAGCTTCAAAATCCATTGATTTTTTAATAAAAAATGGTTTTTTTTATCGGAATTATTGAAAAGTTGACAGATTTGGTTCTAATTGAGAATGTAGTTTAGAAATTGAAAAATTAAGACAGTTTCAAAGTTTCAGAGCTATTAATTAAGTCTGGCTCAAGTTATGATTCATGAAAGCTTCAAAATCCATTGATTTGTTCTTAAAAAATGGTTTTTTTTATCGGAATTATTGAAAAGTTGACAGATTTGGTTCTAATTGAGAATGTAGTTTAGAAATTGAAAAATTAAGACAGTTTCAAAGTTTCAGAGCTATTAATTAAGTCTGGCTCAAGTTATGATTCATGAAAGCTTCAAAATCCATTGATTTTTTAATAAAAAATGGTTTTTTTTATCGGAATTATTGAAAAGTTGACAGATTTGGTTCTAATTGAGAATGTAGTTTAGAAATTGAAAAATTAAGACAGTTTCAAAGTTTCAAAGCTATTAATTAACTCTGGCTCAAGTTATGATTCATGAAAGCTTCAAAATCCATTGATTTGTTCTTAAAAAATGGTTTTTTTTAACCATAATTATTGAAAAGTTGACAGATTTGGTTCTAATTGAGAATGTAGTTTAGAAATTGAAAAATTAAGACAGTTTCAAAGTTTCAGAGCTATTAATCAACTCTGGCTCAAGTTATGATTCATGAAAGCTTCAAAATCCACTGTTTTGTTCGTAAAAAATGGTTTTTTTTCCCGGAATTATTGAAAAGTTGACAGATTTGGTTCTAATTGAGAATGTAGGTAAAAAATTAAGACAGTTTCAAAGTTTCAGAGCTATTAATTAACTCTGGCTCAAGTTATGAATCATGAAAGCTTCAAAATCCATTGATTTGTTCGTAAAAAATGGTTTTTTTTACCAGAATTATTGAAAAGTTGACAGATTTGGTTCTAATTGAGAACGTAGTTTAGAAATTGAAAAATTAAGACAGTTTCAAAGTTTCAGAGCTATTAATTAACTCTGGCTCAAGTTATGATTCATGAAAGCTTCAAAATCCACTGTTTTGTTCGTAAAAAATGGTTTTTTTTCCCAGAATTATTGAAAAGTTGACAGATTTGGTTCTAATTGAGAATGTAGGTAAAAAATTAAGACAGTTTCAAAGTTTCAGAGCTATTAATTAACTCTGGCTCAAGTTATGATTCAAGGAAACTTCAAAATCCACTGTTTTGTTCGTAAAAAATGGTTTTTTTTCCCAGAATTATTGAAAAGTTGACAGATTTGGTTCTAATTGAGAATGTAGGTAAAAAATTAAGACAGTTTCAAAGTTTCAGAGCTATTAATTAACTCTGGCTCAAGTTATGATTCATGAAAGCTTCAAAATCCATTGATTTGTTCGTAAAAAATGGTTTTTTTTACCAGAATTATTGAAAAGTTGACAGATTTGGTTCTAATTGAGAACGTAGTTTAGAAATTGAAAAATTAAGACAGTTTCAAAGTTTCAGAGCTATTAATTGACCATGAATCTAATTGAGAATAAAATTGAGAATAAGGGTCGGAAAAGAAGTTCATACGAACACAAAAACACATTTCTTTTTCAAAATACAAAATTTGACGTAGATTCGAATAAAATTAAAACGCGAGAGGCTTGAAAGCGGGATTAGTAAACTTAGTAATCCACTGAATCGAAACATAATCAAGATTTTTCGAGAATTGCAGAATTGAAAACACAAGAAGCTCAACAGTATTAGAAGAAGTGCTAATTTCGGAAACCAGCGTGAATTACGGAGAACGCCTTTAGGACCTAAGCGAACGACGGAAAGACGAGCGGTGAACAATCCTACGCACGAGCGGAAAATCAGAACTGAATAAACAACCCAACACAAAAGGAAAAAGTTAACCAACATATTCAGAAGAAGTGCCAACCGGTTACAGACAACACCCAGCTCCATTACTCCAAGTTACAAAACTAGGAAGCTTTCCCAAATTCCACTTCCAGATTTTCTGGAACCCATTTTCTTACCAAGTTACACCAGTGAATTGGTCAGTTCCGGACCTGACCAATTTTCTGACGTACCCGAATGGGTGACGGCGTTGAGAAGCTTCCTTTCTCAACTTTATTACTTTTAACAGAGGAATTCTAGAATGAAATGGAGAATCGAGCATTCTCCTCATCTTTTATAGAGAAGGGTGCTCCAATCACCATTTACGTCTAGAATGCCTACTGCTGGAAGCTTCTCAACACTGAAAACGAAGAAAATAAATAACAATAAATTAGGTATTTATCAATGGTCCAACACCTTCATTTCTTCTCCAGCCATCGTGGCGAAGTTTGTTAGAATCTCCTTCAGTGATCGTCAGCTGCTTTAGTTTTTCGAATTGATGGAAGAACTCTGAAAAAATAAACACTATTTCATAGTAAACGGGTAACATTGATTGAAACCAAAAACTTTTTAAAAATTTTACTTATTTTCTTTAATTTCTGACTTTAAAATTTGGGATTGGCCTTCGGTCGCCCTAAACAAGAAATTAGCTGCAAAAATGATTTGGTTTTAGATGAGACAAAAATCGTTTAAAAAATAGAATACATGTTCGAATAAATTAAATTTGGTTTGTGGCCATATAAGGAAAAATTGCACAGATTGAGAGTATGTCTAGTGTTAGTCGCACATGTGTTCGTTTAGGTAGAGCGCACTTGCAGCAACTTCCAGAAAAAATACATTTTCAAAAAAAAATTATGAAAGAAAGTATCTTCTTGCGATTTGTTTTCATCTTAGGAAAGTGCGCTCAACCGAGACTAATTAAGCAGCCTACGAACCCTTGTCAATCATCAACCTGTGTAAGTTTTTCTTATATGGCCTAGAAACCCTAATTGAATTTCTTCGGTCATGTCTGAATTCGTTTTTTTTTTCTTAATTTTTCGACTTCAATTTGTTTTCTCATTCGACCTCCCACTTTCTGAGTTGTATAAATTTTAGTGAAACTTCAAAATTCTTATCCCATAAACTTTTTCGCAAAGTTCAAAATATAAACAAGGCTCACCTTTACCGAATCAACTCTCAAAATCACCGATTGTAACGGAATTCATCCACGCCTGATCCTTCGCCTTATCAATTTCCCAAGCCGATTCCATAGAAAATCTCGCAATCAATTCAAACCACGTTCATCCATTGTTCAATCAATTTGAAATGGGCTACAGGCTGATTGGCGTTGTTGTCGAAACGTCGTTGGTCTTATTTGAATTTTGATACCGCTGAAAAAAAAACGGATTGATTGAACACCAATCTTTTTCAAACATACGTGGAATTTACTGTCACCATCTATTTTTCACCGGGAACCCAATCCGCCATCTACCATCTTTCATCATCCTAATGCCAATTGTCACCAAAATTCATTTGCTCTAGACGTCTGGAAGGCCGCTGAATCAATCCAATCCATTTTCAGCACGTGCCAAATTAACTTGAAGCGTTGTTGGGAGTTTGTCGTTGTTATTAATGGAATGTTGAGCACCTTGTACTGTCGTTGAGCTTTTTGGAACACTAGTACAGCTGAAAATGAAAGTGATTGAAAATCGATGTATTGAGTTTCCAAACAAACATACAGTATTCAGCAACCATCCATGAAGCCAATTCAACATTCGGCAACATCCTAATGCCACTTGTCACCAGATTCCGATGCTCTTGACGTCTGGGCGGTCGTTCTTTCAGTTTCACCCATTTTCCAGTCATTTCGAAATGTGTTGCAGGCTGTTTGTCGTTCGTGTTGGATTGTTGAGCACTTTGGGATGTCGTTGGACTTGTTGAAACTTCGGTTATGCTGAAAATGAAGGGTTGATTGAACAACAAAGTTTTGAGCTTCCAACCATACTGTGAATGTACGCCAACCATCGATTTTTCATCAATCAATCCGAGTTGAGCAATATGTCTTTGACAGTTTCAAAACTTCGGCATGCCGCACAATCCATTTTTTATGGATCTGAGATCAATCCAACATCCGTCTTCGTTCAGCATTCTCTTCGAGCGTTTGTTTCAGTTGTTCATCATGCTTTTGCCATCATCGAAGTGCCGAATACCTTGAGATGATGTTGGAATCGTAGTGATGGCCGCCAAATGGTTTTTTCCAAGGAAAACTGAAATTTGAAAATATTAAATCATAAACTTCGTTTTGCGTTGTAAAACCATTCTTTCAGCATGTTTGGCCATTTTGTAGATTGCCTGTCCTTGTTGCTGGTTTCCTTGGTTTTAGGACATGACTGAAAATACGAAAATTGATTGAACGTCAAGGATTTGCAATTCCAAACAAATTGTATTCAGCTGCTATTCGTCATCGTGCGTCGCTCCTATCTGTCCATTGTCCATTTCGATTGAGTTGTCAGATGGAAAATTTTCAAATTATTAGAGCTTTTTAAAAATTATTTCTTCCCAAATTTGGCCGAAATACCCCAAACAAAACTAGAACGGTTGTTTGGAGAAAGAAGAGGACAATATTACCCGGAAACCTAGGTTTATAGTCTGCGTGCTGCCTCCGTCCCAGGCTATGGAATTCGTCGGGAAACCCCCGCCTCTACCTTGAATTTCGATACCGCCCAGAATGGGTTGCCTCATCTGCACGCCCACGGCAGTGATACGTCAGCGTTTTGGCGTCGGGCTCCTCCGAGTGCTCATCCTACCCCGAGCTTGTCACGGACACCTGGGACTTTACTTGCCGACTTTTAAGTTAATCTGTCTCCTTCTCACTAGCATGAGAAGGAACCTTAGCATTGAAATTTGAGGGAATTTTGACTAGATCTCACAGACTCCGCCCGGTTGTCTAGTTTGGTAAGCAGTATTTCTACGGGTTTTGGGGGAAAATTAAATATTAACTCACGCCTATTTCATGAAGTCCAATTTCCGTTGGTTGACGTTGATGCTGCTCGCGTTGCTGACCACTGAAAATTTAAAATTTCGAATTTTTCGGTAAAGAAAACGGGGAAAACTAAGATAAAATAACAAAAATGCAAGTACGAATATAATAATGAGATCCAGCGATGTTTGAGGCAAAATTTCGAAAAAACATTCAATTTCGGTTGATTGTTCTTTGAAATCCTTCTATTCCGCTTTCTCACAACCAAATAATAAAATAAAACTTTAAAATACAGTTTAAAACACTTTACCCGTCCAATTTTCAGCAAAACACTTCAAAAAAACGCACAAAAACGTGAAAAATTCGAAAAAAACGGAGGAGAAACAAGAAAATCAATCGATGTTCGCGCCTTTTCGAAAAAAAAGCGAGATAGTGTGGTTAGAGACAGAAACGCAGTTTCGTGTTTTTCCGCTGCGGGGGTGTTCAAAAAAAGTGTTCGGTGGAGCGCGATTGCACACTACACACTTGATTATTAAAAAATTTCAGGTCTGAAAGACATTTTTTACTTAAAATAAGATGTTTCATGGAGTTTTCGATTGTTATGATTACGAATTTTAATGTCCGAATGCTTAAAATCCAGCCCCAAACTGATTCTGGAAGCTTTAACCCTCAAAAAATTGTATTTCAAGATAGATACATTGACAAACATAAAACTAGACTTGTGTTTTTACAAACTGAAGAATTTGGCCCGAATTATGAGCCCCACAATACGAGATTTACATAAATTTTGATATTGTGACTTACGTTTAAAGACAGGGTGCCAGTTAAAAATTTCGCCGCTGCGGCGATAAGATTTTAAATTACCGCGTGTTTTGAATTTTCATGTGCGCTCCAATGAACAGCAGTCATGTGTGTGCGCGGTAATTTGAATTTTTGAATTTTTTGTGTGTTTTTTCAAATTTCTTTCGTTTTTGTCCGATTTTCAGCCTTTTTTTTGCTGAAAGTCATTAATTATTTTTAATAAGTGTCAAATTAATTTTTCTTACAGGAACTAACCGGGATTCCTCATAAAATGCGGGAAAAACGTTGATTTTCCCAATTTTCATCCAAAAATGAAAATTTCGTTATAATTTTGAAAGCAGATTAAATATACGTACGTTTCGCAAATAAATTATTATTTCACAGGTATTGTAGTTTATTTTTTTTGAAACAAATGAAACATTTACAGATTTCATGGACACAATTCATCAGCGACCCAAAAAATCAGTTTTCCGAAAAATTGATCAGTTTGGCATATAATTTTAGATTTCTAAAAATGTCATTATCGTTTTTTAACAATTTTTGTTTGTTTTTGAGTTTTTTGAATTTTTTTGAATTTTTCTTATTTTTCGGGTATTTCAATAAAATTTGCCTCAAAATTGTTTGAAACTGATCGCACCATACTTTACTTATGTTATTCTACTGAAAAGAAACATTTTCCACTAAAAAAATTAAAAAATAACAGTTTTGAAAAAAATGTAAAAAATTCAAATTGTTGTGCTTCCCGCCAAAAAGCGTACGTGAGCGTACGGCGGGAATTTGAAAATAATTTTTTTCATCTTCCGGACGGAACTACAAAATTGTTTTTTTTCGTCGGGATTTCGCATGGAATATACTAGAATGTCGGTAGAAAGATGAATTTTTCACAATTAAATCCATATGGGGTAAAAATAACTGGCACCCTGTCTTTAAAGGAAAAAGATTAGAAATGGCCTCAATTATCATTGCAAAGTAATAAAATTTCAACATTACACGTAAAATTCTTATATGTACAACTTTTTCCATTTTTTAAATTTTCATACCGTAAAATAACCCATAATTTAACCAGAAAATAGCCCTCGTTTAATCCTCCAATTTTCTATGCAATAATTAAAACAAATATCCCGGTTTTTCTATCGAAATCATTGGCAGAATAAGCGAATAAGCAAGTTGCCGCCGCGATAAATTTTAATTCCTGAAATTCTCGAAGTTATCCAGATTTTCGGGGATTTCATTATTATCCGAAAGCTCTGAAATCCCCGTGATCAAATCTGTAAAACTTATAGAATTTCAGTAAATTTTTAGGCTCATTTTAATTTTTTGAAATATTCAGTGTGGTGTCCAGAACCGCTTTATTTCAAAAATCATATCTCAAGACTAACACACCCGATTTTCGTAATTTAAGTACCAATCGATAGAAAATGCGACGTAGATTCTAAAAACACTTGAAATTTTGAATTTTCATCGACTCAAAAATTTTAAGGTTCATTTAAATTTCTAGGCATTTTCAGTGTGGTGTCCAGAAACTCTTTATTTCAAAAATCATATCTCAAGACTAACACACCCGATTTTCGTAATTTTAGTACCAATCGATAGAAAATGCGACGTAGATTCTAAAAACACTTGAAATTTTGAATTTTCATCGACTCAAAAAATTTTAAGGTTCATTTAAATTTCTAGGCATTTTCAGTGTGGTGTCCAGAAATGTAATGTTCCAAAAATCATATCTCAAGACTAGCACCCCCGATTTTGGTAATTTTAGTACCAATCGATAGAAAATGCGACGTAGATTCTAAAAACACTTGAAATTTTGAGATTTCATCGACTCAAAAAATTTTAAGGTTCATTTAAATTTCTAGGCATTTTCAGTGTGGTGTCCAGAAATGTAATGTTCCAAAAATCATATCTCAAGACTAGCACCCCCGATTTTGGTAATTTTAGTACCAATCGATAGAAAATGCGACGTAGATTCTAAAAACACTTGAAATTTTGAATTTTCATCGACTCAAAAAATTTTAAGGTTCATTTAAATTTCTAGGCATTTTCAGTGTGGTGTCCAGAAACTCTTTATTTCAAAAATCATATCTCAAGACTAACACACCCGATTTTGGTAATTTTAGTACCAATCGATAGAAAATGCGACGTAGATTCCAAAAACACTTGAAATTTTGAATTTTCATCGACTCAAAAAATTTTTAGACTCATTTAAATTTCTAGGCATTTTCAGTGTGGTGTCCAGAAACTCTTTATTTCAAAAATCATATCTCAAGACTAACACACCCGATTTTCGTAATTTTAGTACCAATCGATAGAAAATGCGACGTAGATTCTAAAAACACTTGAAATTTTGAATTTTCATCGACTCAAAAAATTTTAAGGTTCATTTAAATTTCTAGGCATTTTCAGTGTGGTGTCCAGAAATGTAATGTTCCAAAAATCATATCTCAAGACTAACACACCCGATTTTGGTAATTTTAGTACCAATCGATAGAAAATGCGACGTAGATTCTAAAAACACTTGAAATTTTGAATTTTCATCGACTCAAAAAATTTTAAGGTTCATTTAAATTTCTAGGCATTTTCAGTGTGGTGTCCAGAAACTCTTTATTTCAAAAATCATATCTCAAGACTAACACACCCGATTTTGGTAATTTTAGTACCAATCGATAGAAAATGCGACGTAGATTCCAAAAACACTTGAAATTTTGAATTTTCATCGACTCAAAAAATTTTTAGACTCATTTAAATTTCTAGGCATTTTCAGTGTGGTGTCCAGAAACTCTTTATTTCAAAAATCATATCTCAAGACTAACACACCCGATTTTCGTAATTTTAGTACCAATCGATAGAAAATGCGACGTAGATTCTAAAAACACTTGAAATTTTGAATTTTCATCGACTCAAAAAATTTTAAGGTTCATTTAAATTTCTAGGCATTTTCAGTGTGGTGTCCAGAAATGTAATGTTCCAAAAATCATATCTCAAGACTAACACACCCGATTTTGGTAATTTTAGTACCAATCGATAGAAAATGCGACGTAGATTCTAAAAACACTTGAAATTTTGAATTTTCATCGACTCAAAAAATTTTAAGGTTCATTTAAATTTCTAGGCATTTTCAGTGTGGTGTCCAGAAACTCTTTATTTCAAAAATCATATCTCAAGACTAACACACCCGATTTTCGTAATTTTAGTACCAATCGATAGAAAATGCGACGTAGATTCTAAAAACACTTGAAATTTTGAGATTTCATCGACTCAAAAAATTTTAAGGTTCATTTAAATTTCTAGGCATTTTCAGTGTGGTGTCCAGAAACTCTTTATTTCAAAAATCATATCTCAAGACTAACACACCCGATTTTGGTAATTTTAGTACCAATCGATAGAAAATGCGACGTAGATTCTAAAAACACTTGAAATTTTGAATTTTCATCGACTCAAAAAATTTTAAGGTTCATTTAAATTTCTAGGCATTTTCAGTGTGGTGTTCAGAAACTCTTTATTTCAAAAATCATATCTCATGGCTAACACACCCGATTTTGGTAATTTTAGTACCAATCGATAGAAAATGCGACGTAGATTCTAAAAACACTTGAAATTTTGAATTTTCATCGACTCAAAAAATTTTAAGGTTCATTTAAATTTCTAGGCATTTTCAGTGTGGTGTCCAGAAACTCTTTATTTCAAAAATCATATCTCAAGACTAACACACCCGATTTTCGTAATTTTAGTACCAATCGATAGAAAATGCGACGTAGATTCTAAAAACACTTGAAATTTTGAGATTTCATCGACTCAAAAAATTTTAAGGTTCATTTAAATTTCTAGGCATTTTCAGTGTGGTGTCCAGAAATGTAATGTTCCAAAAATCATATCTCAAGACTAACACACCCGATTTTGGTAATTTTAGTACCAATCGATAGAAAATGCGACGTAGATTCTAAAAACACTTGAAATTTTGAATTTTCATCGACTCAAAAAATTTTAAGGTTCATTTAAATTTCTAGGCATTTTCAGTGTGGTGTCCAGAAATGTAATGTTCCAAAAATCATATCTCAAGACTAACACACCCGATTTTGGTAATTTTAGTACCAATCGATAGAAAATGCGACGTAGATTCTAAAAACACTTGAAATTTTGAATTTTCATCGACTCAAAAAATTTTAAGGTTCATTTAAATTTCTAGGCATTTTCAGTGTGGTGTCCAGAAACTCTTTATTTCAAAAATCATATCTCAAGACTAACACACCCGATTTTGGTAATTTTAGTACCAATCGATAGAAAATGCGACGTAGATTCTAAAAACACTTGAAATTTTGAATTTTCATCGACTCAAAAAATTTTAAGGTTCATTTAAATTTCTAGGCATTTTCAGTGTGGTGTCCAGAAACTCTTTATTTCAAAAATCATATCTCAAGACTAACACACCCGATTTTGGTAATTTTAGTACCAATCGATAGAAAATGCGACGTAGATTCTAAAAACACTTGAAATTTTGAATTTTCATCGACTCAAAAAATTTTAAGGTTCATTTAAATTTCTAGGCATTTTCAGTGTGGTGTCCAGAAACTCTTTATTTCAAAAATCATATCTCAAGACTAACACACCCGATTTTGGTAATTTTAGTACCAATCGATAGAAAATGCGACGTAGATTCTAAAAACACTTGAAATTTTGAATTTTCATCGACTCAAAAAATTTTAAGGTTCATTTCAATTTCTAGGCATTTTCAGTGTGGTGTCCAGAAATGTAATGTTTCAAAAATCATATCTCAAGACTAACACACCCGATTTTCGTAATTTTAGTACCAATCGATAGAAAATGCGACGTAGATTCTAAAAACACTTGAAATTTTGAATTTTCATCGACTCAAAAAATTTTAAGGTTCATTTAAATTTCTAGGCATTTTCAGTGTGGTGTCCAGAAACTCTTTATTTCAAAAATCATATCTCAAGACTAACACACCCGATTTTCGTAATTTTAGTACCAATCGATAGAAAATGCGACGTAGATTCTAAAAACACTTGAAATTTTGAGATTTCATCGACTCAAAAAATTTTAAGGTTCATTTAAATTTCTAGGCATTTTCAGTGTGGTGTCCAGAAACTCTTTATTTCAAAAATCATATCTCAAGACTAACACACCCGATTTTGGTAATTTTAGTACCAATCGATAGAAAATGCGACGTAGATTCTAAAAACACTTGAAATTTTGAATTTTCATCGACTCAAAAAATTTTAAGGTTCATTTAAATTTCTAGGCATTTTCAGTGTGGTGTTCAGAAACTCTTTATTTCAAAAATCATATCTCAAGACTAACACACCCGATTTTGGTAATTTTAGTACCAATCGATAGAAAATGCGACGTAGATTCTAAAAACACTTGAAATTTTGAATTTTCATCGACTCAAAAAATTTTAAGGTTCATTTAAATTTCTAGGCATTTTCAGTGTGGTGTCCAGAAACTCTTTATTTCAAAAATCATATCTCAAGACTAACACACCCGATTTTCGTAATTTTAGTACCAATCGATAGAAAATGCGACGTAGATTCTAAAAACACTTGAAATTTTGAGATTTCATCGACTCAAAAAATTTTAAGGTTCATTTAAATTTCTAGGCATTTTCAGTGTGGTGTCCAGAAACTCTTTATTTCAAAAATCATATCTCAAGACTAACACACCCGATTTTGGTAATTTTAGTACCAATCGATAGAAAATGCGACGTAGATTCTAAAAACACTTGAAATTTTGAATTTTCATCGACTCAAAAAATTTTAAGGTTCATTTAAATTTCTAGGCATTTTCAGTGTGGTGTTCAGAAACTCTTTATTTCAAAAATCATATCTCATGGCTAACACACCCGATTTTGGTAATTTTAGTACCAATCGATAGAAAATGCGACGTAGATTCTAAAAACACTTGAAATTTTGAATTTTCATCGACTCAAAAAATTTTAAGGTTCATTTAAATTTCTAGGCATTTTCAGTGTGGTGTCCAGAAACTCTTTATTTCAAAAATCATATCTCAAGACTAACACACCCGATTTTCGTAATTTTAGTACCAATCGATAGAAAATGCGACGTAGATTCTAAAAACACTTGAAATTTTGAGATTTCATCGACTCAAAAAATTTTAAGGTTCATTTAAATTTCTAGGCATTTTCAGTGTGGTGTCCAGAAATGTAATGTTCCAAAAATCATATCTCAAGACTAACACACCCGATTTTGGTAATTTTAGTACCAATCGATAGAAAATGCGACGTAGATTCTAAAAACACTTGAAATTTTGAATTTTCATCGACTCAAAAAATTTTAAGGTTCATTTAAATTTCTAGGCATTTTCAGTGTGGTGTCCAGAAATGTAATGTTCCAAAAATCATATCTCAAGACTAACACACCCGATTTTGGTAATTTTAGTACCAATCGATAGAAAATGCGACGTAGATTCTAAAAACACTTGAAATTTTGAATTTTCATCGACTCAAAAAATTTTAAGGTTCATTTAAATTTCTAGGCATTTTCAGTGTGGTGTCCAGAAACTCTTTATTTCAAAAATCATATCTCAAGACTAACACACCCGATTTTGGTAATTTTAGTACCAATCGATAGAAAATGCGACGTAGATTCTAAAAACACTTGAAATTTTGAATTTTCATCGACTCAAAAAATTTTAAGGTTCATTTAAATTTCTAGGCATTTTCAGTGTGGTGTCCAGAAACTCTTTATTTCAAAAATCATATCTCAAGACTAACACACCCGATTTTGGTAATTTTAGTACCAATCGATAGAAAATGCGACGTAGATTCTAAAAACACTTGAAATTTTGAATTTTCATCGACTCAAAAAATTTTAAGGTTCATTTAAATTTCTAGGCATTTTCAGTGTGGTGTCCAGAAACTCTTTATTTCAAAAATCATATCTCAAGACTAACACACCCGATTTTGGTAATTTTAGTACCAATCGATAGAAAATGCGACGTAGATTCTAAAAACACTTGAAATTTTGAATTTTCATCGACTCAAAAAATTTTAAGGTTCATTTCAATTTCTAGGCATTTTCAGTGTGGTGTCCAGAAACTCTTTATTTCAAAAATCATATCTCAAGACTAACACACCCGATTTTGGTAATTTTAGTACCAATCGATAGAAAATGCGACGTAGATTCTAAAAACACTTGAAATTTTGAATTTTCATCGACTCAAAAAATTTTAAGGTTCATTTAAATTTCTAGGCATTTTCAGTGTGGTGTCCAGAAACTCTTTATTTCAAAAATCATATCTCAAGACTAACACACCCGATTTTGGTAATTTTAGTACCAATCGATAGAAAATGCGACGTAGATTCTAAAAACACTTGAAATTTTGAATTTTCATCGACTCAAAAAATTTTAAGGTTCATTTAAATTTCTAGGCATTTTCAGTGTGGTGTTCAGAACTTCTTTATTTCAAAAATCATATCTCATGGCTAACACACCCGATTTTGGTAATTTTAGTACCAATCGATAGAAAATGCGACGTAGATTCTAAAAACACTTGAAATTTTGAATTTTCATCGACTCAAAAAATTTTAAGGTTCATTTAAATTTCTAGGCATTTTCAGTGTGGTGTCCAGAAACTCTTTATTTCAAAAATCATATCTCAAGACTAACACACCCGATTTTCGTAATTTTAGTACCAATCGATAGAAAATGCGACGTAGATTCTAAAAACACTTGAAATTTTGAATTTTCATCGACTCAAAAAATTTTAAGGTTCATTTAAATTTCTAGGCATTTTCAGTGTGGTGTCCAGAAATGTAATGTTCCAAAAATCATATCTCAAGACTAACACACCCGATTTTGGTAATTTTAGTACCAATCGATAGAAAATGCGACGTAGATTCTAAAAACACTTGAAATTTTGAATTTTCATCGACTCAAAAAATTTTAAGGTTCATTTAAATTTCTAGGCATTTTCAGTGTGGTGTCCAGAAACTCTTTATTTCAAAAATCATATCTCAAGACTAACACACCCGATTTTGGTAATTTTAGTACCAATCGATAGAAAATGCGACGTAGATTCTAAAAACATTTGAAATTTTGAATTTTCATCGACTCAAAAAATTTTAAGGTTCATTTAAATTTCTAGGCATTTTCAGTGTGGTGTCCAGAAACTCTTTATTTCAAAAATCATATCTCAAGACTAACACACCCGATTTTGGTAATTTTAGTACCAATCGATAGAAAATGCGACGTAGATTCTAAAAACACTTGAAATTTTGAATTTTCATCGACTCAAAAAATTTTAAGGTTCATTTAAATTTCTAGGCATTTTCAGTGTGGTGTTCAGAAACTCTTTATTTCAAAAATCATATCTCATGGCTAACACACCCGATTTTGGTAATTTTAGTACCAATCGATAGAAAATGCGACGTAGATTCTAAAAACACTTGAAATTTTGAATTTTCATCGACTCAAAAAATTTTAAGGTTCATTTCAATTTCTAGGCATTTTCAGTGTGGTGTCCAGAAATGTAATGTTTCAAAAATCATATCTCAAGACTAACACACCCGATTTTCGTAATTTTAGTACCAATCGATAGAAAATGCGACGTAGATTCTAAAAACACTTGAAATTTTGAATTTTCATCGACTCAAAAAATTTTAAGGTTCATTTAAATTTCTAGGCATTTTCAGTGTGGTGTCCAGAAATGTAATGTTCCAAAAATCATATCTCAAGACTAACACACCCGATTTTGGTAATTTTAGTACCAATCGATAGAAAATGCGACGTAGATTCTAAAAACACTTGAAATTTTGAATTTTCATCGACTCAAAAAATTTTAAGGTTCATTTAAATTTCTAGGCATTTTCAGTGTGGTGTCCAGAAACTCTTTATTTCAAAAATCATATCTCAAGACTAACACACCCGATTTTGGTAATTTTAGTACCAATCGATAGAAAATGCGACGTAGATTCTAAAAACACTTGAAATTTTGAATTTTCATCGACTCAAAAAATTTTAAGGTTCATTTAAATTTCTAGGCATTTTCAGTGTGGTGTCCAGAAACTCTTTATTTCAAAAATCATATCTCAAGACTAACACACCCGATTTTGGTAATTTTAGTACCAATCGATAGAAAATGCGACGTAGATTCTAAAAACACTTGAAATTTTGAATTTTCATCGACTCAAAAAATTTTAAGGTTCATTTAAATTTCTAGGCATTTTCAGTGTGGTGTTCAGAAACTCTTTATTTCAAAAATCATATCTCATGGCTAACACACCCGATTTTGGTAATTTTAGTACCAATCGATAGAAAATGCGACGTAGATTCTAAAAACACTTGAAATTTTGAATTTTCATCGACTCAAAAAATTTTAAGGTTCATTTAAATTTCTAGGCATTTTCAGTGTGGTGTCCAGAAACTCTTTATTTCAAAAATCATATCTCAAGACTAACACACCCGATTTTCGTAATTTTAGTACCAATCGATAGAAAATGCGACGTAGATTCTAAAAACACTTGAAATTTTGAATTTTCATCGACTCAAAAAATTTTAAGGTTCATTTAAATTTCTAGGCATTTTCAGTGTGGTGTCCAGAAATGTAATGTTCCAAAAATCATATCTCAAGACTAACACACCCGATTTTGGTAATTTTAGTACCAATCGATAGAAAATGCGACGTAGATTCTAAAAACACTTGAAATTTTGAATTTTCATCGACTCAAAAAATTTTAAGGTTCATTTAAATTTCTAGGCATTTTCAGTGTGGTGTCCAGAAACTCTTTATTTCAAAAATCATATCTCAAGACTAACACACCCGATTTTGGTAATTTTAGTACCAATCGATAGAAAATGCGACGTAGATTCTAAAAACACTTGAAATTTTGAATTTTCATCGACTCAAAAAATTTTAAGGTTCATTTAAATTTCTAGGCATTTTCAGTGTGGTGTCCAGAAACTCTTTATTTCAAAAATCATATCTCAAGACTAACACACCCGATTTTGGTAATTTTAGTACCAATCGATAGAAAATGCGACGTAGATTCTAAAAACACTTGAAATTTTGAATTTTCATCGACTCAAAAAATTTTAAGGTTCATTTAAATTTCTAGGCATTTTCAGTGTGGTGTTCAGAAACTCTTTATTTCAAAAATCATATCTCATGGCTAACACACCCGATTTTGGTAATTTTAGTACCAATCGATAGAAAATGCGACGTAGATTCTAAAAACACTTGAAATTTTGAATTTTCATCGACTCAAAAAATTTTAAGGTTCATTTAAATTTCTAGGCATTTTCAGTGTGGTGTCCAGAAACTCTTTATTTCAAAAATCATATCTCAAGACTAACACACCCGATTTTGGTAATTTTAGTACCAATCGATAGAAAATGCGACGTAGATTCTAAAAACACTTGAAATTTTGAATTTTCATCGACTCAAAAAATTTTAAGGTTCATTTAAATTTCTAGGCATTTTCAGTGTGGTGTCCAGAAACTCTTTATTTCAAAAATCATATCTCAAGACTAACACACCCGATTTTCGTAATTTTAGTACCAATCGATAGAAAATGCGACGTAGATTCTAAAAACACTTGAAATTTTGAATTTTCATCGACTCAAAAAATTTTAAGGTTCATTTAAATTTCTAGGCATTTTCAGTGTGGTGTCCAGAAACTCTTTATTTCAAAAATCATATCTCAAGACTAACACACCCGATTTTGGTAATTTTAGTACCAATCGATAGAAAATGCGACGTAGATTCTAAAAACACTTGAAATTTTGAATTTTCATCGACTCAAAAAATTTTAAGGTTCATTTAAATTTCTAGGCATTTTCAGTGTGGTGTCCAGAAATGTAATGTTCCAAAAATCATATCTCAAGACTAACACACCCGATTTTGGTAATTTTAGTACCAATCGATAGAAAATGCGACGTAGATTCTAAAAACACTTGAAATTTTGAATTTTCATCGACTCAAAAAATTTTAAGGTTCATTTAAATTTCTAGGCATTTTCAGTGTGGTGTCCAGAAACTCTTTATTTCAAAAATCATATCTCAAGACTAACACACCCGATTTTGGTAATTTTAGTACCAATCGATAGAAAATGCGACGTAGATTCTAAAAACACTTGAAATTTTGAATTTTCATCGACTCAAAAAATTTTAAGGTTCATTTAAATTTCTAGGCATTTTCAGTGTGGTGTCCAGAAACTCTTTATTTCAAAAATCATATCTCAAGACTAACACACCCGATTTTGGTAATTTTAGTACCAATCGATAGAAAATGCGACGTAGATTCTAAAAACACTTGAAATTTTGAATTTTCATCGACTCAAAAAATTTTAAGGTTCATTTAAATTTCTAGGCATTTTCAGTGTGGTGTTCAGAAACTCTTTATTTCAAAAATCATATCTCATGGCTAACACACCCGATTTTGGTAATTTTAGTACCAATCGATAGAAAATGCGACGTAGATTCTAAAAACACTTGAAATTTTGAATTTTCATCGACTCAAAAAATTTTAAGGTTCATTTCAATTTCTAGGCATTTTCAGTGTGGTGTCCAGAAATGTAATGTTTCAAAAATCATATCTCAAGACTAACACACCCGATTTTCGTAATTTTAGTACCAATCGATAGAAAATGCGACGTAGATTCTAAAAACACTTGAAATTTTGAATTTTCATCGACTCAAAAAATTTTAAGGTTCATTTAAATTTCTAGGCATTTTCAGTGTGGTGTCCAGAAATGTAATGTTCCAAAAATCATATCTCAAGACTAACACACCCGATTTTGGTAATTTTAGTACCAATCGATAGAAAATGCGACGTAGATTCTAAAAACACTTGAAATTTTGAATTTTCATCGACTCAAAAAATTTTAAGGTTCATTTAAATTTCTAGGCATTTTCAGTGTGGTGTCCAGAAACTCTTTATTTCAAAAATCATATCTCAAGACTAACACACCCGATTTTGGTAATTTTAGTACCAATCGATAGAAAATGCGACGTAGATTCTAAAAACACTTGAAATTTTGAATTTTCATCGACTCAAAAAATTTTAAGGTTCATTTAAATTTCTAGGCATTTTCAGTGTGGTGTCCAGAAATGTAATGTTCCAAAAATCATATCTCAAGACTAACACACCCGATTTTGGTAATTTTAGTACCAATCGATAGAAAATGCGACGTAGATTCTAAAAACACTTGAAATTTTGAATTTTCATCGACTCAAAAAATTTTAAGGTTCATTTAAATTTCTAGGCATTTTCAGTGTGGTGTCCAGAAACTCTTTATTTCAAAAATCATATCTCAAGACTAACACACCCGATTTTGGTAATTTTAGTACCAATCGATAGAAAATGCGACGTAGATTCTAAAAACACTTGAAATTTTGAATTTTCATCGACTCAAAAAATTTTAAGGTTCATTTAAATTTCTAGGCATTTTCAGTGTGGTGTCCAGAAACTCTTTATTTCAAAAATCATATCTCAAGACTAACACACCCGATTTTCGTAATTTTAGTACCAATCGATAGAAAATGCGACGTAGATTCTAAAAACACTTGAAATTTTGAATTTTCATCGACTCAAAAAATTTTAAGGTTCATTTAAATTTCTAGGCATTTTCAGTGTGGTGTCCAGAAATGTAATGTTCCAAAAATCATATCTCAAGACTAACACACCCGATTTTGGTAATTTTAGTACCAATCGATAGAAAATGCGACGTAGATTCTAAAAACACTTGAAATTTTGAATTTTCATCGACTCAAAAAATTTTAAGGTTCATTTAAATTTCTAGGCATTTTCAGTGTGGTGTCCAGAAACTCTTTATTTCAAAAATCATATCTCAAGACTAACACACCCGATTTTGGTAATTTTAGTACCAATCGATAGAAAATGCGACGTAGATTCTAAAAACACTTGAAATTTTGAATTTTCATCGACTCAAAAAATTTTAAGGTTCATTTAAATTTCTAGGCATTTTCAGTGTGGTGTCCAGAAACTCTTTATTTCAAAAATCATATCTCAAGACTAACACACCCGATTTTGGTAATTTTAGTACCAATCGATAGAAAATGCGACGTAGATTCTAAAAACACTTGAAATTTTGAATTTTCATCGACTCAAAAAATTTTAAGGTTCATTTAAATTTCTAGGCATTTTCAGTGTGGTGTTCAGAAACTCTTTATTTCAAAAATCATATCTCATGGCTAACACACCCGATTTTGGTAATTTTAGTACCAATCGATAGAAAATGCGACGTAGATTCTAAAAACACTTGAAATTTTGAATTTTCATCGACTCAAAAAATTTTAAGGTTCATTTAAATTTCTAGGCATTTTCAGTGTGGTGTCCAGAAACTCTTTATTTCAAAAATCATATCTCAAGACTAACACACCCGATTTTCGTAATTTTAGTACCAATCGATAGAAAATGCGACGTAGATTCTAAAAACACTTGAAATTTTGAATTTTCATCGACTCAAAAAATTTTAAGGTTCATTTAAATTTCTAGGCATTTTCAGTGTGGTGTCCAGAAACTCTTTATTTCAAAAATCATATCTCAAGACTAACACACCCGATTTTCGTAATTTTAGTACCAATCGATAGAAAATGCGACGTAGATTCTAAAAACACTTGAAATTTTGAATTTTCATCGACTCAAAAAATTTTAAGGTTCATTTAAATTTCTAGGCATTTTCAGTGTGGTGTCCAGAAATGTAATGTTCCAAAAATCATATCTCAAGACTAACACACCCGATTTTGGTAATTTTAGTACCAATCGATAGAAAATGCGACGTAGATTCTAAAAACACTTGAAATTTTGAATTTTCATCGACTCAAAAAATTTTAAGGTTCATTTAAATTTCTAGGCATTTTCAGTGTGGTGTCCAGAAACTCTTTATTTCAAAAATCATATCTCAAGACTAACACACCCGATTTTCGTAATTTTAGTACCAATCGATAGAAAATGCGACGTAGATTCTAAAAACACTTGAAATTTTGAGATTTCATCGACTCAAAAAATTTTAAGGTTCATTTAAATTTCTAGGCATTTTCAGTGTGGTGTCCAGAAATGTAATGTTCCAAAAATCATATCTCAAGACTAACACACCCGATTTTGGTAATTTTAGTACCAATCGATAGAAAATGCGACGTAGATTCTAAAAACACTTGAAATTTTGAATTTTCATCGACTCAAAAAATTTTAAGGTTCATTTAAATTTCTAGGCATTTTCAGTGTGGTGTCCAGAAACTCTTTATTTCAAAAATCATATCTCAAGACTAACACACCCGATTTTGGTAATTTTAGTACCAATCGATAGAAAATGCGACGTAGATTCTAAAAACACTTGAAATTTTGAATTTTCATCGACTCAAAAAATTTTAAGGTTCATTTAAATTTCTAGGCATTTTCAGTGTGGTGTCCAGAAACTCTTTATTTCAAAAATCATATCTCAAGACTAACACACCCGATTTTGGTAATTTTAGTACCAATCGATAGAAAATGCGACGTAGATTCTAAAAACACTTGAAATTTTGAATTTTCATCGACTCAAAAAATTTTAAGGTTCATTTCAATTTCTAGGCATTTTCAGTGTGGTGTCCAGAAACTCTTTATTTCAAAAATCATATCTCAAGACTAACACACCCGATTTTGGTAATTTTAGTACCAATCGATAGAAAATGCGACGTAGATTCTAAAAACACTTGAAATTTTGAATTTTCATCGACTCAAAAAATTTTAAGGTTCATTTAAATTTCTAGGCATTTTCAGTGTGGTGTCCAGAAACTCTTTATTTCAAAAATCATATCTCAAGACTAACACACCCGATTTTGGTAATTTTAGTACCAATCGATAGAAAATGCGACGTAGATTCTAAAAACACTTGAAATTTTGAATTTTCATCGACTCAAAAAATTTTAAGGTTCATTTCAATTTCTAGGCATTTTCAGTGTGGTGTCCAGAAATGTAATGTTTCAAAAATCATATCTCAAGACTAACACACCCGATTTTCGTAATTTTAGTACCAATCGATAGAAAATGCGACGTAGATTCTAAAAACACTTGAAATTTTGAATTTTCATCGACTCAAAAAATTTTAAGGTTCATTTAAATTTCTAGGCATTTTCAGTGTGGTGTCCAGAAATGTAATGTTCCAAAAATCATATCTCAAGACTAACACACCCGATTTTGGTAATTTTAGTACCAATCGATAGAAAATGCGACGTAGATTCTAAAAACACTTGAAATTTTGAATTTTCATCGACTCAAAAAATTTTAAGGTTCATTTAAATTTCTAGGCATTTTCAGTGTGGTGTCCAGAAACTCTTTATTTCAAAAATCATATCTCAAGACTAACACACCCGATTTTCGTAATTTTAGTACCAATCGATAGAAAATGCGACGTAGATTCTAAAAACACTTGAAATTTTGAGATTTCATCGACTCAAAAAATTTTAAGGTTCATTTAAATTTCTAGGCATTTTCAGTGTGGTGTCCAGAAATGTAATGTTCCAAAAATCATATCTCAAGACTAACACACCCGATTTTGGTAATTTTAGTACCAATCGATAGAAAATGCGACGTAGATTCTAAAAACACTTGAAATTTTGAATTTTCATCGACTCAAAAAATTTTAAGGTTCATTTAAATTTCTAGGCATTTTCAGTGTGGTGTCCAGAAACTCTTTATTTCAAAAATCATATCTCAAGACTAACACACCCGATTTTGGTAATTTTAGTACCAATCGATAGAAAATGCGACGTAGATTCTAAAAACACTTGAAATTTTGAATTTTCATCGACTCAAAAAATTTTAAGGTTCATTTAAATTTCTAGGCATTTTCAGTGTGGTGTCCAGAAACTCTTTATTTCAAAAATCATATCTCAAGACTAACACACCCGATTTTGGTAATTTTAGTACCAATCGATAGAAAATGCGACGTAGATTCTAAAAACACTTGAAATTTTGAATTTTCATCGACTCAAAAAATTTTAAGGTTCATTTCAATTTCTAGGCATTTTCAGTGTGGTGTCCAGAAATGTAATGTTTCAAAAATCATATCTCAAGACTAACACACCCGATTTTCGTAATTTTAGTACCAATCGATAGAAAATGCGACGTAGATTCTAAAAACACTTGAAATTTTGAATTTTCATCGACTCAAAAAATTTTAAGGTTCATTTAAATTTCTAGGCATTTTCAGTGTGGTGTCCAGAAATGTAATGTTCCAAAAATCATATCTCAAGACTAACACACCCGATTTTGGTAATTTTAGTACCAATCGATAGAAAATGCGACGTAGATTCTAAAAACACTTGAAATTTTGAATTTTCATCGACTCAAAAAATTTTAAGGTTCATTTAAATTTCTAGGCATTTTCAGTGTGGTGTCCAGAAACTCTTTATTTCAAAAATCATATCTCAAGACTAACACACCCGATTTTCGTAATTTTAGTACCAATCGATAGAAAATGCGACGTAGATTCTAAAAACACTTGAAATTTTGAGATTTCATCGACTCAAAAAATTTTAAGGTTCATTTAAATTTCTAGGCATTTTCAGTGTGGTGTCCAGAAATGTAATGTTCCAAAAATCATATCTCAAGACTAACACACCCGATTTTGGTAATTTTAGTATCAATCGATAGAAAATGCGACGTAGATTCTAAAAACACTTGAAATTTTGAATTTTCATCGACTCAAAAAATTTTAAGGTTCATTTAAATTTCTAGGCATTTTCAGTGTGGTGTCCAGAAACTCTTTATTTCAAAAATCATATCTCAAGACTAACACACCCGATTTTGGTAATTTTAGTACCAATCGATAGAAAATGCGACGTAGATTCTAAAAACACTTGAAATTTTGAATTTTCATCGACTCAAAAAATTTTAAGGTTCATTTAAATTTCTAGGCATTTTCAGTGTGGTGTTCAGAAACTCTTTATTTCAAAAATCATATCTCATGGCTAACACACCCGATTTTGGTAATTTTAGTACCAATCGATAGAAAATGCGACGTAGATTCTAAAAACACTTGAAATTTTGAATTTTCATCGACTCAAAAAATTTTAAGGTTCATTTAAATTTCTAGGCATTTTCAGTGTGGTGTCCAGAAACTCTTTATTTCAAAAATCATATCTCAAGACTAACACACCCGATTTTCGTAATTTTAGTACCAATCGATAGAAAATGCGACGTAGATTCTAAAAACACTTGAAATTTTGAGATTTCATCGACTCAAAAAATTTTAAGGTTCATTTAAATTTCTAGGCATTTTCAGTGTGGTGTCCAGAAATGTAATGTTCCAAAAATCATATCTCAAGACTAACACACCCGATTTTGGTAATTTTAGTACCAATCGATAGAAAATGCGACGTAGATTCTAAAAACACTTGAAATTTTGAATTTTCATCGACTCAAAAAATTTTAAGGTTCATTTAAATTTCTAGGCATTTTCAGTGTGGTGTCCAGAAACTCTTTATTTCAAAAATCATATCTCAAGACTAACACACCCGATTTTGGTAATTTTAGTACCAATCGATAGAAAATGCGACGTAGATTCTAAAAACACTTGAAATTTTGAATTTTCATCGACTCAAAAAATTTTAAGGTTCATTTAAATTTCTAGGCATTTTCAGTGTGGTGTCCAGAAACTCTTTATTTCAAAAATCATATCTCAAGACTAACACACCCGATTTTCGTAATTTTAGTACCAATCGATAGAAAATGCGACGTAGATTCTAAAAACACTTGAAATTTTGAGATTTCATCGACTCAAAAAATTTTAAGGTTCATTTAAATTTCTAGGCATTTTCAGTGTGGTGTCCAGAAATGTAATGTTCCAAAAATCATATCTCAAGACTAACACACCCGATTTTGGTAATTTTAGTACCAATCGATAGAAAATGCGACGTAGATTCTAAAAACACTTGAAATTTTGAATTTTCATCGACTCAAAAAATTTTAAGGTTCATTTAAATTTCTAGGCATTTTCAGTGTGGTGTCCAGAAATGTAATGTTCCAAAAATCATATCTCAAGACTAACACACCCGATTTTGGTAATTTTAGTACCAATCGATAGAAAATGCGACGTAGATTCTAAAAACACTTGAAATTTTGAATTTTCATCGACTCAAAAAATTTTAAGGTTCATTTAAATTTCTAGGCATTTTCAGTGTGGTGTCCAGAAACTCTTTATTTCAAAAATCATATCTCAAGACTAACACACCCGATTTTGGTAATTTTAGTACCAATCGATAGAAAATGCGACGTAGATTCTAAAAACACTTGAAATTTTGAATTTTCATCGACTCAAAAAATTTTAAGGTTCATTTAAATTTCTAGGCATTTTCAGTGTGGTGTCCAGAAACTCTTTATTTCAAAAATCATATCTCAAGACTAACACACCCGATTTTGGTAATTTTAGTACCAATCGATAGAAAATGCGACGTAGATTCTAAAAACACTTGAAATTTTGAATTTTCATCGACTCAAAAAATTTTAAGGTTCATTTCAATTTCTAGGCATTTTCAGTGTGGTGTCCAGAAACTCTTTATTTCAAAAATCATATCTCAAGACTAACACACCCGATTTTGGTAATTTTAGTACCAATCGATAGAAAATGCGACGTAGATTCTAAAAACACTTGAAATTTTGAATTTTCATCGACTCAAAAAATTTTAAGGTTCATTTCAATTTCTAGGCATTTTCAGTGTGGTGTCCAGAAATGTAATGTTTCAAAAATCATATCTCAAGACTAACACACCCGATTTTCGTAATTTTAGTACCAATCGATAGAAAATGCGACGTAGATTCTAAAAACACTTGAAATTTTGAATTTTCATCGACTCAAAAAATTTTAAGGTTCATTTAAATTTCTAGGCATTTTCAGTGTGGTGTCCAGAAACTCTTTATTTCAAAAATCATATCTCAAGACTAACACACCCGATTTTGGTAATTTTAGTACCAATCGATAGAAAATGCGACGTAGATTCTAAAAACACTTGAAATTTTGAGATTTCATCGACTCAAAAAATTTTAAGGTTCATTTAAATTTCTAGGCATTTTCAGTGTGGTGTCCAGAAACTCTTTATTTCAAAAATCATATCTCAAGACTAACACACCCGATTTTCGTAATTTTAGTACCAATCGATAGAAAATGCGACGTAGATTCTAAAAACACTTGAAATTTTGAGATTTCATCGACTCAAAAAATTTTAAGGTTCATTTAAATTTCTAGGCATTTTCAGTGTGGTGTCCAGAAACTCTTTATTTCAAAAATCATATCTCAAGACTAACACACCCGATTTTGGTAATTTTAGTACCAATCGATAGAAAATGCGACGTAGATTCTAAAAACACTTGAAATTTTGAATTTTCATCGACTCAAAAAATTTTAAGGTTCATTTAAATTTCTAGGCATTTTCAGTGTGGTGTCCAGAAACTCTTTATTTCAAAAATCATATCTCAAGACTAACACACCCGATTTTGGTAATTTTAGTACCAATCGATAGAAAATGCGACGTAGATTCTAAAAACACTTGAAATTTTGAATTTTCATCGACTCAAAAAATTTTAAGGTTCATTTAAATTTCTAGGCATTTTCAGTGTGGTGTTCAGAAACTCTTTATTTCAAAAATCATATCTCATGGCTAACACACCCGATTTTGGTAATTTTAGTACCAATCGATAGAAAATGCGACGTAGATTCTAAAAACACTTGAAATTTTGAATTTTCATCGACTCAAAAAATTTTAAGGTTCATTTAAATTTCTAGGCATTTTCAGTGTGGTGTCCAGAAACTCTTTATTTCAAAAATCATATCTCAAGACTAACACACCCGATTTTGGTAATTTTAGTACCAATCGATAGAAAATGCGACGTAGATTCTAAAAACACTTGAAATTTTGAATTTTCATCGACTCAAAAAATTTTAAGGTTCATTTAAATTTCTAGGCATTTTCAGTGTGGTGTTCAGAAACTCTTTATTTCAAAAATCATATCTCATGGCTAACACACCCGATTTTGGTAATTTTAGTACCAATCGATAGAAAATGCGACGTAGATTCTAAAAACACTTGAAATTTTGAATTTTCATCGACTCAAAAAATTTTAAGGTTCATTTAAATTTCTAGGCATTTTCAGTGTGGTGTCCAGAAACTCTTTATTTCAAAAATCATATCTCAAGACTAACACACCCGATTTTCGTAATTTTAGTACCAATCGATAGAAAATGCGACGTAGATTCTAAAAACACTTGAAATTTTGAATTTTCATCGACTCAAAAAATTTTAAGGTTCATTTAAATTTCTAGGCATTTTCAGTGTGGTGTCCAGAAATGTAATGTTCCAAAAATCATATCTCAAGACTAACACACCCGATTTTGGTAATTTTAGTACCAATCGATAGAAAATGCGACGTAGATTCTAAAAACACTTGAAATTTTGAATTTTCATCGACTCAAAAAATTTTAAGGTTCATTTAAATTTCTAGGCATTTTCAGTGTGGTGTCCAGAAACTCTTTATTTCAAAAATCATATCTCAAGACTAACACACCCGATTTTCGTAATTTTAGTACCAATCGATAGAAAATGCGACGTAGATTCTAAAAACACTTGAAATTTTGAGATTTCATCGACTCAAAAAATTTTAAGGTTCATTTAAATTTCTAGGCATTTTCAGTGTGGTGTCCAGAAATGTAATGTTCCAAAAATCATATCTCAAGACTAACACACCCGATTTTGGTAATTTTAGTACCAATCGATAGAAAATGCGACGTAGATTCTAAAAACACTTGAAATTTTGAATTTTCATCGACTCAAAAAATTTTAAGGTTCATTTAAATTTCTAGGCATTTTCAGTGTGGTGTCCAGAAACTCTTTATTTCAAAAATCATATCTCAAGACTAACACACCCGATTTTGGTAATTTTAGTACCAATCGATAGAAAATGCGACGTAGATTCTAAAAACACTTGAAATTTTGAATTTTCATCGACTCAAAAAATTTTAAGGTTCATTTAAATTTCTAGGCATTTTCAGTGTGGTGTCCAGAAACTCTTTATTTCAAAAATCATATCTCAAGACTAACACACCCGATTTTGGTAATTTTAGTACCAATCGATAGAAAATGCGACGTAGATTCTAAAAACACTTGAAATTTTGAATTTTCATCGACTCAAAAAATTTTAAGGTTCATTTAAATTTCTAGGCATTTTCAGTGTGGTGTCCAGAAACTCTTTATTTCAAAAATCATATCTCAAGACTAACACACCCGATTTTGGTAATTTTAGTACCAATCGATAGAAAATGCGACGTAGATTCTAAAAACACTTGAAATTTTGAATTTTCATCGACTCAAAAAATTTTAAGGTTCATTTAAATTTCTAGGCATTTTCAGTGTGGTGTTCAGAAACTCTTTATTTCAAAAATCATATCTCATGGCTAACACACCCGATTTTGGTAATTTTAGTACCAATCGATAGAAAATGCGACGTAGATTCTAAAAACACTTGAAATTTTGAATTTTCATCGACTCAAAAAATTTTAAGGTTCATTTAAATTTCTAGGCATTTTCAGTGTGGTGTTCAGAAACTCTTTATTTCAAAAATCATATCTCATGGCTAACACACCCGATTTTGGTAATTTTAGTACCAATCGATAGAAAATGCGACGTAGATTCTAAAAACACTTGAAATTTTGAATTTTCATCGACTCAAAAAATTTTAAGGTTCATTTAAATTTCTAGGCATTTTCAGTGTGGTGTCCAGAAACTCTTTATTTCAAAAATCATATCTCAAGACTAACACACCCGATTTTCGTAATTTTAGTACCAATCGATAGAAAATGCGACGTAGATTCTAAAAACACTTGAAATTTTGAATTTTCATCGACTCAAAAAATTTTAAGGTTCATTTAAATTTCTAGGCATTTTCAGTGTGGTGTCCAGAAATGTAATGTTCCAAAAATCATATCTCAAGACTAACACACCCGATTTTGGTAATTTTAGTACCAATCGATAGAAAATGCGACGTAGATTCTAAAAACACTTGAAATTTTGAATTTTCATCGACTCAAAAAATTTTAAGGTTCATTTAAATTTCTAGGCATTTTCAGTGTGGTGTCCAGAAACTCTTTATTTCAAAAATCATATCTCAAGACTAACACACCCGATTTTCGTAATTTTAGTACCAATCGATAGAAAATGCGACGTAGATTCTAAAAACACTTGAAATTTTGAGATTTCATCGACTCAAAAAATTTTAAGGTTCATTTAAATTTCTAGGCATTTTCAGTGTGGTGTCCAGAAATGTAATGTTCCAAAAATCATATCTCAAGACTAACACACCCGATTTTGGTAATTTTAGTACCAATCGATAGAAAATGCGACGTAGATTCTAAAAACACTTGAAATTTTGAATTTTCATCGACTCAAAAAATTTTAAGGTTCATTTAAATTTCTAGGCATTTTCAGTGTGGTGTCCAGAAATGTAATGTTCCAAAAATCATATCTCAAGACTAACACACCCGATTTTGGTAATTTTAGTACCAATCGATAGAAAATGCGACGTAGATTCTAAAAACACTTGAAATTTTGAATTTTCATCGACTCAAAAAATTTTAAGGTTCATTTAAATTTCTAGGCATTTTCAGTGTGGTGTCCAGAAACTCTTTATTTCAAAAATCATATCTCAAGACTAACACACCCGATTTTGGTAATTTTAGTACCAATCGATAGAAAATGCGACGTAGATTCTAAAAACACTTGAAATTTTGAATTTTCATCGACTCAAAAAATTTTAAGGTTCATTTAAATTTCTAGGCATTTTCAGTGTGGTGTCCAGAAACTCTTTATTTCAAAAATCATATCTCAAGACTAACACACCCGATTTTGGTAATTTTAGTACCAATCGATAGAAAATGCGACGTAGATTCTAAAAACACTTGAAATTTTGAATTTTCATCGACTCAAAAAATTTTAAGGTTCATTTCAATTTCTAGGCATTTTCAGTGTGGTGTCCAGAAACTCTTTATTTCAAAAATCATATCTCAAGACTAACACACCCGATTTTGGTAATTTTAGTACCAATCGATAGAAAATGCGACGTAGATTCTAAAAACACTTGAAATTTTGAATTTTCATCGACTCAAAAAATTTTAAGGTTCATTTCAATTTCTAGGCATTTTCAGTGTGGTGTCCAGAAATGTAATGTTTCAAAAATCATATCTCAAGACTAACACACCCGATTTTCGTAATTTTAGTACCAATCGATAGAAAATGCGACGTAGATTCTAAAAACACTTGAAATTTTGAATTTTCATCGACTCAAAAAATTTTAAGGTTCATTTAAATTTCTAGGCATTTTCAGTGTGGTGTCCAGAAACTCTTTATTTCAAAAATCATATCTCAAGACTAACACACCCGATTTTGGTAATTTTAGTACCAATCGATAGAAAATGCGACGTAGATTCTAAAAACACTTGAAATTTTGAGATTTCATCGACTCAAAAAATTTTAAGGTTCATTTAAATTTCTAGGCATTTTCAGTGTGGTGTCCAGAAACTCTTTATTTCAAAAATCATATCTCAAGACTAACACACCCGATTTTGGTAATTTTAGTACCAATCGATAGAAAATGCGACGTAGATTCTAAAAACACTTGAAATTTTGAATTTTCATCGACTCAAAAAATTTTAAGGTTCATTTAAATTTCTAGGCATTTTCAGTGTGGTGTTCAGAAACTCTTTATTTCAAAAATCATATCTCATGGCTAACACACCCGATTTTGGTAATTTTAGTACCAATCGATAGAAAATGCGACGTAGATTCTAAAAACACTTGAAATTTTGAATTTTCATCGACTCAAAAAATTTTAAGGTTCATTTAAATTTCTAGGCATTTTCAGTGTGGTGTCCAGAAACTCTTTATTTCAAAAATCATATCTCAAGACTAACACACCCGATTTTGGTAATTTTAGTACCAATCGATAGAAAATGCGACGTAGATTCTAAAAACACTTGAAATTTTGAGATTTCATCGACTCAAAAAATTTTAAGGTTCATTTAAATTTCTAGGCATTTTCAGTGTGGTGTCCAGAAACTCTTTATTTCAAAAATCATATCTCAAGACTAACACACCCGATTTTGGTAATTTTAGTACCAATCGATAGAAAATGCGACGTAGATTCTAAAAACACTTGAAATTTTGAATTTTCATCGACTCAAAAAATTTTAAGGTTCATTTAAATTTCTAGGCATTTTCAGTGTGGTGTTCAGAAACTCTTTATTTCAAAAATCATATCTCATGGCTAACACACCCGATTTTGGTAATTTTAGTACCAATCGATAGAAAATGCGACGTAGATTCTAAAAACACTTGAAATTTTGAATTTTCATCGACTCAAAAAATTTTAAGGTTCATTTAAATTTCTAGGCATTTTCAGTGTGGTGTTCAGAAACTCTTTATTTCAAAAATCATATCTCATGGCTAACACACCCGATTTTGGTAATTTTAGTACCAATCGATAGAAAATGCGACGTAGATTCTAAAAACACTTGAAATTTTGAATTTTCATCGACTCAAAAAATTTTAAGGTTCATTTAAATTTCTAGGCATTTTCAGTGTGGTGTTCAGAAACTCTTTATTTCAAAAATCATATCTCATGGCTAACACACCCGATTTTGGTAATTTTAGTACCAATCGATAGAAAATGCGACGTAGATTCTAAAAACACTTGAAATTTTGAATTTTCATCGACTCAAAAAATTTTAAGGTTCATTTAAATTTCTAGGCATTTTCAGTGTGGTGTCCAGAAACTCTTTATTTCAAAAATCATATCTCAAGACTAACACACCCGATTTTCGTAATTTTAGTACCAATCGATAGAAAATGCGACGTAGATTCTAAAAACACTTGAAATTTTGAATTTTCATCGACTCAAAAAATTTTAAGGTTCATTTAAATTTCTAGGCATTTTCAGTGTGGTGTCCAGAAATGTAATGTTCCAAAAATCATATCTCAAGACTAACACACCCGATTTTGGTAATTTTAGTACCAATCGATAGAAAATGCGACGTAGATTCTAAAAACACTTGAAATTTTGAATTTTCATCGACTCAAAAAATTTTAAGGTTCATTTAAATTTCTAGGCATTTTCAGTGTGGTGTCCAGAAACTCTTTATTTCAAAAATCATATCTCAAGACTAACACACCCGATTTTCGTAATTTTAGTACCAATCGATAGAAAATGCGACGTAGATTCTAAAAACACTTGAAATTTTGAGATTTCATCGACTCAAAAAATTTTAAGGTTCATTTAAATTTCTAGGCATTTTCAGTGTGGTGTCCAGAAATGTAATGTTCCAAAAATCATATCTCAAGACTAACACACCCGATTTTGGTAATTTTAGTACCAATCGATAGAAAATGCGACGTAGATTCTAAAAACACTTGAAATTTTGAATTTTCATCGACTCAAAAAATTTTAAGGTTCATTTAAATTTCTAGGCATTTTCAGTGTGGTGTCCAGAAACTCTTTATTTCAAAAATCATATCTCAAGACTAACACACCCGATTTTGGTAATTTTAGTACCAATCGATAGAAAATGCGACGTAGATTCTAAAAACACTTGAAATTTTGAATTTTCATCGACTCAAAAAATTTTAAGGTTCATTTAAATTTCTAGGCATTTTCAGTGTGGTGTCCAGAAACTCTTTATTTCAAAAATCATATCTCAAGACTAACACACCCGATTTTGGTAATTTTAGTACCAATCGATAGAAAATGCGACGTAGATTCTAAAAACACTTGAAATTTTGAATTTTCATCGACTCAAAAAATTTTAAGGTTCATTTCAATTTCTAGGCATTTTCAGTGTGGTGTCCAGAAACTCTTTATTTCAAAAATCATATCTCAAGACTAACACACCCGATTTTCGTAATTTTAGTACCAATCGATAGAAAATGCGACGTAGATTCTAAAAACACTTGAAATTTTGAATTTTCATCGACTCAAAAAATTTTAAGGTTCATTTAAATTTCTAGGCATTTTCAGTGTGGTGTCCAGAAATGTAATGTTCCAAAAATCATATCTCAAGACTAACACACCCGATTTTGGTAATTTTAGTACCAATCGATAGAAAATGCGACGTAGATTCTAAAAACACTTGAAATTTTGAATTTTCATCGACTCAAAAAATTTTAAGGTTCATTTAAATTTCTAGGCATTTTCAGTGTGGTGTCCAGAAACTCTTTATTTCAAAAATCATATCTCAAGACTAACACACCCGATTTTGGTAATTTTAGTACCAATCGATAGAAAATGCGACGTAGATTCTAAAAACACTTGAAATTTTGAATTTTCATCGACTCAAAAAATTTTAAGGTTCATTTAAATTTCTAGGCATTTTCAGTGTGGTGTCCAGAAACTCTTTATTTCAAAAATCATATCTCAAGACTAACACACCCGATTTTGGTAATTTTAGTACCAATCGATAGAAAATGCGACGTAGATTCTAAAAACACTTGAAATTTTGAATTTTCATCGACTCAAAAAATTTTAAGGTTCATTTAAATTTCTAGGCATTTTCAGTGTGGTGTCCAGAAACTCTTTATTTCAAAAATCATATCTCAAGACTAACACACCCGATTTTCGTAATTTTAGTACCAATCGATAGAAAATGCGACGTAGATTCTAAAAACACTTGAAATTTTGAATTTTCATCGACTCAAAAAATTTTAAGGTTCATTTAAATTTCTAGGCATTTTCAGTGTGGTGTCCAGAAACTCTTTATTTCAAAAATCATATCTCAAGACTAACACACCCGATTTTCGTAATTTTAGTACCAATCGATAGAAAATGCGACGTAGATTCTAAAAACACTTGAAATTTTGAATTTTCATCGACTCAAAAAATTTTAAGGTTCATTTAAATTTCTAGGCATTTTCAGTGTGGTGTTCAGAAACTCTTTATTTCAAAAATCATATCTCATGGCTAACACACCCGATTTTGGTAATTTTAGTACCAATCGATAGAAAATGCGACGTAGATTCTAAAAACACTTGAAATTTTGAATTTTCATCGACTCAAAAAATTTTAAGGTTCATTTAAATTTCTAGGCATTTTCAGTGTGGTGTTCAGAAACTCTTTATTTCAAAAATCATATCTCATGGCTAACACACCCGATTTTGGTAATTTTAGTACCAATCGATAGAAAATGCGACGTAGATTCTAAAAACACTTGAAATTTTGAATTTTCATCGACTCAAAAAATTTTAAGGTTCATTTAAATTTCTAGGCATTTTCAGTGTGGTGTCCAGAAACTCTTTATTTCAAAAATCATATCTCAAGACTAACACACCCGATTTTCGTAATTTTAGTACCAATCGATAGAAAATGCGACGTAGATTCTAAAAACACTTGAAATTTTGAATTTTCATCGACTCAAAAAATTTTAAGGTTCATTTAAATTTCTAGGCATTTTCAGTGTGGTGTCCAGAAACTCTTTATTTCAAAAATCATATCTCAAGACTAACACACCCGATTTTGGTAATTTTAGTACCAATCGATAGAAAATGCGACGTAGATTCTAAAAACACTTGAAATTTTGAATTTTCATCGACTCAAAAAATTTTAAGGTTCATTTAAATTTCTAGGCATTTTCAGTGTGGTGTTCAGAAACTCTTTATTTCAAAAATCATATCTCATGGCTAACACACCCGATTTTGGTAATTTTAGTACCAATCGATAGAAAATGCGACGTAGATTCTAAAAACACTTGAAATTTTGAATTTTCATCGACTCAAAAAATTTTAAGGTTCATTTAAATTTCTAGGCATTTTCAGTGTGGTGTCCAGAAACTCTTTATTTCAAAAATCATATCTCAAGACTAACACACCCGATTTTGGTAATTTTAGTACCAATCGATAGAAAATGCGACGTAGATTCTAAAAACACTTGAAATTTTGAATTTTCATCGACTCAAAAAATTTTAAGGTTCATTTAAATTTCTAGGCATTTTCAGTGTGGTGTCCAGAAACTCTTTATTTCAAAAATCATATCTCAAGACTAACACACCCGATTTTCGTAATTTTAGTACCAATCGATAGAAAATGCGACGTAGATTCTAAAAACACTTGAAATTTTGAATTTTCATCGACTCAAAAAATTTTAAGGTTCATTTAAATTTCTAGGCATTTTCAGTGTGGTGTCCAGAAACTCTTTATTTCAAAAATCATATCTCAAGACTAACACACCCGATTTTGGTAATTTTAGTACCAATCGATAGAAAATGCGACGTAGATTCTAAAAACACTTGAAATTTTGAATTTTCATCGACTCAAAAAATTTTAAGGTTCATTTAAATTTCTAGGCATTTTCAGTGTGGTGTTCAGAAACTCTTTATTTCAAAAATCATATCTCATGGCTAACACACCCGATTTTGGTAATTTTAGTACCAATCGATAGAAAATGCGACGTAGATTCTAAAAACACTTGAAATTTTGAATTTTCATCGACTCAAAAAATTTTAAGGTTCATTTAAATTTCTAGGCATTTTCAGTGTGGTGTCCAGAAACTCTTTATTTCAAAAATCATATCTCAAGACTAACACACCCGATTTTGGTAATTTTAGTACCAATCGATAGAAAATGCGACGTAGATTCTAAAAACACTTGAAATTTTGAATTTTCATCGACTCAAAAAATTTTAAGGTTCATTTAAATTTCTAGGCATTTTCAGTGTGGTGTCCAGAAACTCTTTATTTCAAAAATCATATCTCAAGACTAACACACCCGATTTTCGTAATTTTAGTACCAATCGATAGAAAATGCGACGTAGATTCTAAAAACACTTGAAATTTTGAATTTTCATCGACTCAAAAAATTTTAAGGTTCATTTAAATTTCTAGGCATTTTCAGTGTGGTGTCCAGAAACTCTTTATTTCAAAAATCATATCTCAAGACTAACACACCCGATTTTGGTAATTTTAGTACCAATCGATAGAAAATGCGACGTAGATTCTAAAAACACTTGAAATTTTGAATTTTCATCGACTCAAAAAATTTTAAGGTTCATTTAAATTTCTAGGCATTTTCAGTGTGGTGTTCAGAAACTCTTTATTTCAAAAATCATATCTCATGGCTAACACACCCGATTTTGGTAATTTTAGTACCAATCGATAGAAAATGCGACGTAGATTCTAAAAACACTTGAAATTTTGAATTTTCATCGACTCAAAAAATTTTAAGGTTCATTTAAATTTCTAGGCATTTTCAGTGTGGTGTTCAGAAACTCTTTATTTCAAAAATCATATCTCATGGCTAACACACCCGATTTTGGTAATTTTAGTACCAATCGATAGAAAATGCGACGTAGATTCTAAAAACACTTGAAATTTTGAATTTTCATCGACTCAAAAAATTTTAAGGTTCATTTAAATTTCTAGGCATTTTCAGTGTGGTGTCCAGAAACTCTTTATTTCAAAAATCATATCTCAAGACTAACACACCCGATTTTGGTAATTTTAGTACCAATCGATAGAAAATGCGACGTAGATTCTAAAAACACTTGAAATTTTGAATTTTCATCGACTCAAAAAATTTTAAGGTTCATTTAAATTTCTAGGCATTTTCAGTGTGGTGTTCAGAAACTCTTTATTTCAAAAATCATATCTCATGGCTAACACACCCGATTTTGGTAATTTTAGTACCAATCGATAGAAAATGCGACGTAGATTCTAAAAACACTTGAAATTTTGAATTTTCATCGACTCAAAAAATTTTAAGGTTCATTTAAATTTCTAGGCATTTTCAGTGTGGTGTTCAGAAACTCTTTATTTCAAAAATCATATCTCATGGCTAACACACCCGATTTTGGTAATTTTAGTACCAATCGATAGAAAATGCGACGTAGATTCTAAAAACACTTGAAATTTTGAATTTTCATCGACTCAAAAAATTTTAAGGTTCATTTAAATTTCTAGGCATTTTCAGTGTGGTGTCCAGAAACTCTTTATTTCAAAAATCATATCTCAAGACTAACACACCCGATTTTCGTAATTTTAGTACCAATCGATAGAAAATGCGACGTAGATTCTAAAAACACTTGAAATTTTGAATTTTCATCGACTCAAAAAATTTTAAGGTTCATTTAAATTTCTAGGCATTTTCAGTGTGGTGTCCAGAAACTCTTTATTTCAAAAATCATATCTCAAGACTAACACACCCGATTTTGGTAATTTTAGTACCAATCGATAGAAAATGCGACGTAGATTCTAAAAACACTTGAAATTTTGAATTTTCATCGACTCAAAAAATTTTAAGGTTCATTTAAATTTCTAGGCATTTTCAGTGTGGTGTTCAGAAACTCTTTATTTCAAAAATCATATCTCATGGCTAACACACCCGATTTTGGTAATTTTAGTACCAATCGATAGAAAATGCGACGTAGATTCTAAAAACACTTGAAATTTTGAATTTTCATCGACTCAAAAAATTTTAAGGTTCATTTAAATTTCTAGGCATTTTCAGTGTGGTGTCCAGAAACTCTTTATTTCAAAAATCATATCTCAAGACTAACACACCCGATTTTGGTAATTTTAGTACCAATCGATAGAAAATGCGACGTAGATTCTAAAAACACTTGAAATTTTGAATTTTCATCGACTCAAAAAATTTTAAGGTTCATTTAAATTTCTAGGCATTTTCAGTGTGGTGTCCAGAAACTCTTTATTTCAAAAATCATATCTCAAGACTAACACACCCGATTTTCGTAATTTTAGTACCAATCGATAGAAAATGCGACGTAGATTCTAAAAACACTTGAAATTTTGAATTTTCATCGACTCAAAAAATTTTAAGGTTCATTTAAATTTCTAGGCATTTTCAGTGTGGTGTCCAGAAACTCTTTATTTCAAAAATCATATCTCAAGACTAACACACCCGATTTTCGTAATTTTAGTACCAATCGATAGAAAATGCGACGTAGATTCTAAAAACACTTGAAATTTTGAATTTTCATCGACTCAAAAAATTTTAAGGTTCATTTAAATTTCTAGGCATTTTCAGTGTGGTGTCCAGAAACTCTTTATTTCAAAAATCATATCTCAAGACTAACACACCCGATTTTGGTAATTTTAGTACCAATCGATAGAAAATGCGACGTAGATTCTAAAAACACTTGAAATTTTGAATTTTCATCGACTCAAAAAATTTTAAGGTTCATTTAAATTTCTAGGCATTTTCAGTGTGGTGTCCAGAAACTCTTTATTTCAAAAATCATATCTCAAGACTAACACACCCGATTTTCGTAATTTTAGTACCAATCGATAGAAAATGCGACGTAGATTCTAAAAACACTTGAAATTTTGAATTTTCATCGACTCAAAAAATTTTAAGGTTCATTTAAATTTCTAGGCATTTTCAGTGTGGTGTCCAGAAACTCTTTATTTCAAAAATCATATCTCAAGACTAACACACCCGATTTTGGTAATTTTAGTACCAATCGATAGAAAATGCGACGTAGATTCTAAAAACACTTGAAATTTTGAATTTTCATCGACTCAAAAAATTTTAAGGTTCATTTAAATTTCTAGGCATTTTCAGTGTGGTGTTCAGAAACTCTTTATTTCAAAAATCATATCTCATGGCTAACACACCCGATTTTGGTAATTTTAGTACCAATCGATAGAAAATGCGACGTAGATTCTAAAAACACTTGAAATTTTGAATTTTCATCGACTCAAAAAATTTTAAGGTTCATTTAAATTTCTAGGCATTTTCAGTGTGGTGTCCAGAAACTCTTTATTTCAAAAATCATATCTCAAGACTAACACACCCGATTTTGGTAATTTTAGTACCAATCGATAGAAAATGCGACGTAGATTCTAAAAACACTTGAAATTTTGAATTTTCATCGACTCAAAAAATTTTAAGGTTCATTTAAATTTCTAGGCATTTTCAGTGTGGTGTCCAGAAACTCTTTATTTCAAAAATCATATCTCAAGACTAACACACCCGATTTTCGTAATTTTAGTACCAATCGATAGAAAATGCGACGTAGATTCTAAAAACACTTGAAATTTTGAATTTTCATCGACTCAAAAAATTTTAAGGTTCATTTAAATTTCTAGGCATTTTCAGTGTGGTGTCCAGAAACTCTTTATTTCAAAAATCATATCTCAAGACTAACACACCCGATTTTGGTAATTTTAGTACCAATCGATAGAAAATGCGACGTAGATTCTAAAAACACTTGAAATTTTGAATTTTCATCGACTCAAAAAATTTTAAGGTTCATTTAAATTTCTAGGCATTTTCAGTGTGGTGTTCAGAAACTCTTTATTTCAAAAATCATATCTCATGGCTAACACACCCGATTTTGGTAATTTTAGTACCAATCGATAGAAAATGCGACGTAGATTCTAAAAACACTTGAAATTTTGAATTTTCATCGACTCAAAAAATTTTAAGGTTCATTTAAATTTCTAGGCATTTTCAGTGTGGTGTTCAGAAACTCTTTATTTCAAAAATCATATCTCATGGCTAACACACCCGATTTTGGTAATTTTAGTACCAATCGATAGAAAATGCGACGTAGATTCTAAAAACACTTGAAATTTTGAATTTTCATCGACTCAAAAAATTTTAAGGTTCATTTAAATTTCTAGGCATTTTCAGTGTGGTGTCCAGAAACTCTTTATTTCAAAAATCATATCTCAAGACTAACACACCCGATTTTGGTAATTTTAGTACCAATCGATAGAAAATGCGACGTAGATTCTAAAAACACTTGAAATTTTGAATTTTCATCGACTCAAAAAATTTTAAGGTTCATTTAAATTTCTAGGCATTTTCAGTGTGGTGTTCAGAAACTCTTTATTTCAAAAATCATATCTCATGGCTAACACACCCGATTTTGGTAATTTTAGTACCAATCGATAGAAAATGCGACGTAGATTCTAAAAACACTTGAAATTTTGAATTTTCATCGACTCAAAAAATTTTAAGGTTCATTTAAATTTCTAGGCATTTTCAGTGTGGTGTTCAGAAACTCTTTATTTCAAAAATCATATCTCATGGCTAACACACCCGATTTTGGTAATTTTAGTACCAATCGATAGAAAATGCGACGTAGATTCTAAAAACACTTGAAATTTTGAATTTTCATCGACTCAAAAAATTTTAAGGTTCATTTAAATTTCTAGGCATTTTCAGTGTGGTGTCCAGAAACTCTTTATTTCAAAAATCATATCTCAAGACTAACACACCCGATTTTCGTAATTTTAGTACCAATCGATAGAAAATGCGACGTAGATTCTAAAAACACTTGAAATTTTGAATTTTCATCGACTCAAAAAATTTTAAGGTTCATTTAAATTTCTAGGCATTTTCAGTGTGGTGTCCAGAAACTCTTTATTTCAAAAATCATATCTCAAGACTAACACACCCGATTTTGGTAATTTTAGTACCAATCGATAGAAAATGCGACGTAGATTCTAAAAACACTTGAAATTTTGAATTTTCATCGACTCAAAAAATTTTAAGGTTCATTTAAATTTCTAGGCATTTTCAGTGTGGTGTTCAGAAACTCTTTATTTCAAAAATCATATCTCATGGCTAACACACCCGATTTTGGTAATTTTAGTACCAATCGATAGAAAATGCGACGTAGATTCTAAAAACACTTGAAATTTTGAATTTTCATCGACTCAAAAAATTTTAAGGTTCATTTAAATTTCTAGGCATTTTCAGTGTGGTGTCCAGAAACTCTTTATTTCAAAAATCATATCTCAAGACTAACACACCCGATTTTGGTAATTTTAGTACCAATCGATAGAAAATGCGACGTAGATTCTAAAAACACTTGAAATTTTGAATTTTCATCGACTCAAAAAATTTTAAGGTTCATTTAAATTTCTAGGCATTTTCAGTGTGGTGTCCAGAAACTCTTTATTTCAAAAATCATATCTCAAGACTAACACACCCGATTTTCGTAATTTTAGTACCAATCGATAGAAAATGCGACGTAGATTCTAAAAACACTTGAAATTTTGAATTTTCATCGACTCAAAAAATTTTAAGGTTCATTTAAATTTCTAGGCATTTTCAGTGTGGTGTCCAGAAACTCTTTATTTCAAAAATCATATCTCAAGACTAACACACCCGATTTTGGTAATTTTAGTACCAATCGATAGAAAATGCGACGTAGATTCTAAAAACACTTGAAATTTTGAATTTTCATCGACTCAAAAAATTTTAAGGTTCATTTAAATTTCTAGGCATTTTCAGTGTGGTGTTCAGAAACTCTTTATTTCAAAAATCATATCTCATGGCTAACACACCCGATTTTGGTAATTTTAGTACCAATCGATAGAAAATGCGACGTAGATTCTAAAAACACTTGAAATTTTGAATTTTCATCGACTCAAAAAATTTTAAGGTTCATTTAAATTTCTAGGCATTTTCAGTGTGGTGTTCAGAAACTCTTTATTTCAAAAATCATATCTCATGGCTAACACACCCGATTTTGGTAATTTTAGTACCAATCGATAGAAAATGCGACGTAGATTCTAAAAACACTTGAAATTTTGAATTTTCATCGACTCAAAAAATTTTAAGGTTCATTTAAATTTCTAGGCATTTTCAGTGTGGTGTCCAGAAACTCTTTATTTCAAAAATCATATCTCAAGACTAACACACCCGATTTTCGTAATTTTAGTACCAATCGATAGAAAATGCGACGTAGATTCTAAAAACACTTGAAATTTTGAATTTTCATCGACTCAAAAAATTTTAAGGTTCATTTAAATTTCTAGGCATTTTCAGTGTGGTGTCCAGAAACTCTTTATTTCAAAAATCATATCTCAAGACTAACACACCCGATTTTGGTAATTTTAGTACCAATCGATAGAAAATGCGACGTAGATTCTAAAAACACTTGAAATTTTGAATTTTCATCGACTCAAAAAATTTTAAGGTTCATTTAAATTTCTAGGCATTTTCAGTGTGGTGTTCAGAAACTCTTTATTTCAAAAATCATATCTCATGGCTAACACACCCGATTTTGGTAATTTTAGTACCAATCGATAGAAAATGCGACGTAGATTCTAAAAACACTTGAAATTTTGAATTTTCATCGACTCAAAAAATTTTAAGGTTCATTTAAATTTCTAGGCATTTTCAGTGTGGTGTTCAGAAACTCTTTATTTCAAAAATCATATCTCATGGCTAACACACCCGATTTTGGTAATTTTAGTACCAATCGATAGAAAATGCGACGTAGATTCTAAAAACACTTGAAATTTTGAATTTTCATCGACTCAAAAAATTTTAAGGTTCATTTAAATTTCTAGGCATTTTCAGTGTGGTGTCCAGAAACTCTTTATTTCAAAAATCATATCTCAAGACTAACACACCCGATTTTCGTAATTTTAGTACCAATCGATAGAAAATGCGACGTAGATTCTAAAAACACTTGAAATTTTGAATTTTCATCGACTCAAAAAATTTTAAGGTTCATTTAAATTTCTAGGCATTTTCAGTGTGGTGTCCAGAAATGTAATGTTCCAAAAATCATATCTCAAGACTAACACACCCGATTTTGGTAATTTTAGTACCAATCGATAGAAAATGCGACGTAGATTCTAAAAACACTTGAAATTTTGAATTTTCATCGACTCAAAAAATTTTAAGGTTCATTTAAATTTCTAGGCATTTTCAGTGTGGTGTCCAGAAACTCTTTATTTCAAAAATCATATCTCAAGACTAACACACCCGATTTTGGTAATTTTAGTACCAATCGATAGAAAATGCGACGTAGATTCTAAAAACACTTGAAATTTTGAATTTTCATCGACTCAAAAAATTTTAAGGTTCATTTCAATTTCTAGGCATTTTCAGTGTGGTGTCCAGAAACTCTTTATTTCAAAAATCATATCTCATGGCTAACACACCCGATTTTGGTAATTTTAGTACCAATCGATAGAAAATGCGACGTAGATTCTAAAAACACTTGAAATTTTGAATTTTCATCGACTCAAAAAATTTTAAGGTTCATTTAAATTTCTAGGCATTTTCAGTGTGGTGTCCAGAAACTCTTTATTTCAAAAATCATATCTCAAGACTAACACACCCGATTTTCGTAATTTTAGTACCAATCGATAGAAAATGCGACGTAGATTCTAAAAACACTTGAAATTTTGAATTTTCATCGACTCAAAAAATTTTAAGGTTCATTTAAATTTCTAGGCATTTTCAGTGTGGTGTCCAGAAATGTAATGTTCCAAAAATCATATCTCAAGACTAACACACCCGATTTTGGTAATTTTAGTACCAATCGATAGAAAATGCGACGTAGATTCTAAAAACACTTGAAATTTTGAATTTTCATCGACTCAAAAAATTTTAAGGTTCATTTAAATTTCTAGGCATTTTCAGTGTGGTGTCCAGAAATGTAATGTTCCAAAAATCATATCTCAAGACTAACACACCCGATTTTGGTAATTTTAGTACCAATCGATAGAAAATGCGACGTAGATTCTAAAAACACTTGAAATTTTGAATTTTCATCGACTCAAAAAATTTTAAGGTTCATTTAAATTTCTAGGCATTTTCAGTGTGGTGTCCAGAAACTCTTTATTTCAAAAATCATATCTCAAGACTAACACACCCGATTTTGGTAATTTTAGTACCAATCGATAGAAAATGCGACGTAGATTCTAAAAACACTTGAAATTTTGAATTTTCATCGACTCAAAAAATTTTAAGGTTCATTTCAATTTCTAGGCATTTTCAGTGTGGTGTCCAGAAACTCTTTATTTCAAAAATCATATCTCAAGACTAACACACCCGATTTTGGTAATTTTAGTACCAATCGATAGAAAATGCGACGTAGATTCTAAAAACACTTGAAATTTTGAATTTTCATCGACTCAAAAAATTTTAAGGTTCATTTAAATTTCTAGGCATTTTCAGTGTGGTGTCCAGAAACTCTTTATTTCAAAAATCATATCTCAAGACTAACACACCCGATTTTCGTAATTTTAGTACCAATCGATAGAAAATGCGACGTAGATTCTAAAAACACTTGAAATTTTGAATTTTCATCGACTCAAAAAATTTTAAGGTTCATTTAAATTTCTAGGCATTTTCAGTGTGGTGTCCAGAAATGTAATGTTCCAAAAATCATATCTCATGACTAACACACCCGATTTTCGTAGTTTTAGTACCAATCGATAGAAAATGCGACGTAGATTCTAAAAACACTTGAAATTTTGAATTTTCATCGACTCAAAAAATTTTAAGGTTCATTTAAATTTCTAGGCATTTTCAGTGTGGTGTCCAGAAACTCTTTATTTCAAAAATCATATCTCAAGACTAGCACACCCGATTTTGGTAATTTTAGTACCAATCGATAGGAAATGCGACGTAGATTCTAAAAACACTTGAAATTTTGAATTTTCATCGACTCAAAAAATTTTAAGGTTCATTTAAATTTCTAGGCATTTTCAGTGTGGTGTCCAGAAACTCTTTATTTCAAAAATCATATCTCAAGACTAACACACCCGATTTTGGTAATTTTAGTACCAATCGATAGAAAATGCGACGTAGATTCTAAAAACACTTGAAATTTTGAATTTTCATCGACTCAAAAAATTTTAAGGTTCATTTAAATTTCTAGGCATTTTCAGTGTGGTGTCCAGAAACTCTTTATTTCAAAAATCATATCTCAAGACTAACACACCCGATTTTCGTAATTTTAGTACCAATCGATAGAAAATGCGACGTAGATTCTAAAAACACTTGAAATTTTGAATTTTCATCGACTCAAAAAATTTTAAGGTTCATTTAAATTTCTAGGCATTTTCAGTGTGGTGTCCAGAAACTCTTTATTTCAAAAATCATATCTCAAGACTAACACACCCGATTTTGGTAATTTTAGTACCAATCGATAGAAAATGCGACGTAGATTCTAAAAACACTTGAAATTTTGAATTTTCATCGACTCAAAAAATTTTAAGGTTCATTTAAATTTCTAGGCATTTTCAGTGTGGTGTCCAGAAACTCTTTATTTCAAAAATCATATCTCAAGACTAACACACCCGATTTTGGTAATTTTAGTACCAATCGATAGAAAATGCGACGTAGATTCTAAAAACACTTGAAATTTTGAATTTTCATCGACTCAAAAAATTTTAAGGTTCATTTAAATTTCTAGGCATTTTCAGTGTGGTGTCCAGAAACTCTTTATTTCAAAAATCATATCTCAAGACTAACACACCCGATTTTCGTAATTTTAGTACCAATCGATAGAAAATGCGACGTAGATTCTAAAAACACTTGAAATTTTGAATTTTCATCGACTCAAAAAATTTTAAGGTTCATTTAAATTTCTAGGCATTTTCAGTGTGGTGTCCAGAAACTCTTTATTTCAAAAATCATATCTCAAGACTAACACACCCGATTTTGGTAATTTTAGTACCAATCGATAGAAAATGCGACGTAGATTCTAAAAACACTTGAAATTTTGAATTTTCATCGACTCAAAAAATTTTAAGGTTCATTTAAATTTCTAGGCATTTTCAGTGTGGTGTCCAGAAATGTAATGTTCCAAAAATCATATCTCAAGACTAACACACCCGATTTTCGTAATTTTAGTACCAATCGATAGAAAATGCGACGTAGATTCTAAAAACACTTGAAATTTTGAATTTTCATCGACTCAAAAAATTTTAAGGTTCATTTAAATTTCTAGGCATTTTCAGTGTGGTGTCCAGAAACTCTTTATTTCAAAAATCATATCTCAAGACTAACACACCCGATTTTGGTAATTTTAGTACCAATCGATAGAAAATGCGACGTAGATTCTAAAAACACTTGAAATTTTGAATTTTCATCGACTCAAAAAATTTTAAGGTTCATTTAAATTTCTAGGCATTTTCAGTGTGGTGTCCAGAAACTCTTTATTTCAAAAATCATATCTCAAGACTAACACACCCGATTTTGGTAATTTTAGTACCAATCGATAGAAAATGCGACGTAGATTCTAAAAACACTTGAAATTTTGAATTTTCATCGACTCAAAAAATTTTAAGGTTCATTTAAATTTCTAGGCATTTTCAGTGTGGTGTCCAGAAATGTAATGTTCCAAAAATCATATCTCAAGACTAACACACCCGATTTTCGTAATTTTAGTACCAATCGATAGAAAATGCGACGTAGATTCTAAAAACACTTGAAATTTTGAATTTTCATCGACTCAAAAAATTTTAAGGTTCATTTCAATTTCTAGGCATTTTCAGTGTGGTGTCCAGAAATGTAATGTTCCAAAAATCATATCTCAAGACTAACACACCCGATTTTGGTAATTTTAGTACCAATCGATAGAAAATGCGACGTAGATTCTAAAAACACTTGAAATTTTGAATTTTCATCGACTCAAAAAATTTTAAGGTTCATTTAAATTTCTAGGCATTTTCAGTGTGGTGTCCAGAAACTCTTTATTTCAAAAATCATATCTCAAGACTAACACACCCGATTTTCGTAATTTTAGTACCAATCGATAGAAAATGCGACGTAGATTCTAAAAACACTTGAAATTTTGAATTTTCATCGACTCAAAAAATTTTAAGGTTCATTTAAATTTCTAGGCATTTTCAGTGTGGTGTCCAGAAATGTAATGTTCCAAAAATCATATCTCAAGACTAACACACCCGATTTTGGTAATTTTAGTACCAATCGATAGAAAATGCGACGTAGATTCTAAAAACACTTGAAATTTTGAATTTTCATCGACTCAAAAAATTTTAAGGTTCATTTAAATTTCTAGGCATTTTCAGTGTGGTGTCCAGAAACTCTTTATTTCAAAAATCATATCTCAAGACTAACACACCCGATTTTCGTAATTTTAGTACCAATCGATAGAAAATGCGACGTAGATTCTAAAAACACTTGAAATTTTGAGATTTCATCGACTCAAAAAATTTTAAGGTTCATTTAAATTTCTAGGCATTTTCAGTGTGGTGTCCAGAAATGTAATGTTCCAAAAATCATATCTCAAGACTAACACACCCGATTTTGGTAATTTTAGTACCAATCGATAGAAAATGCGACGTAGATTCTAAAAACACTTGAAATTTTGAATTTTCATCGACTCAAAAAATTTTAAGGTTCATTTAAATTTCTAGACATTTTCAGTGTGGTGTCCAGAAATGTAATGTTCCAAAAATCATATCTCAAGACTAACACACCCGATTTTGGTAATTTTAGTACCAATCGATAGAAAATGCGACGTAGATTCTAAAAACACTTGAAATTTTGAATTTTCATCGACTCAAAAAATTTTAAGGTTCATTTAAATTTCTAGGCATTTTCAGTGTGGTGTCCAGAAACTCTTTATTTCAAAAATCATATCTCAAGACTAACACACCCGATTTTCGTAATTTTAGTACCAATCGATAGAAAATGCGACGTAGATTCTAAAAACACTTGAAATTTTGAATTTTCATCGACTCAAAAAATTTTAAGGTTCATTTAAATTTCTAGGCATTTTCAGTGTGGTGTCCAGAAATGTAATGTTCCAAAAATCATATCTCAAGACTAACACACCCGATTTTGGTAATTTTAGTACCAATCGATAGAAAATGCGACGTAGATTCTAAAAACACTTGAAATTTTGAATTTTCATCGACTCAAAAAATTTTAAGGTTCATTTAAATTTCTAGGCATTTTCAGTGTGGTGTCCAGAAACTCTTTATTTCAAAAATCATATCTCAAGACTAACACACCCGATTTTCGTAATTTTAGTACCAATCGATAGAAAATGCGACGTAGATTCTAAAAACACTTGAAATTTTGAGATTTCATCGACTCAAAAAATTTTAAGGTTCATTTAAATTTCTAGGCATTTTCAGTGTGGTGTCCAGAAATGTAATGTTCCAAAAATCATATCTCAAGACTAACACACCCGATTTTGGTAATTTTAGTACCAATCGATAGAAAATGCGACGTAGATTCTAAAAACACTTGAAATTTTGAATTTTCATCGACTCAAAAAATTTTAAGGTTCATTTAAATTTCTAGGCATTTTCAGTGTGGTGTCCAGAAACTCTTTATTTCAAAAATCATATCTCAAGACTAACACACCCGATTTTCGTAATTTTAGTACCAATCGATAGAAAATGCGACGTAGATTCTAAAAACACTTGAAATTTTGAATTTTCATCGACTCAAAAAATTTTAAGGTTCATTTAAATTTCTAGGCATTTTCAGTGTGGTGTCCAGAAATGTAATGTTCCAAAAATCATATCTCATGACTAACACACCCGATTTTCGTAGTTTTAGTACCAATCGATAGAAAATGCGACGTAGATTCTAAAAACACTTGAAATTTTGAATTTTCATCGACTCAAAAAATTTTAAGGTTCATTTAAATTTCTAGGCATTTTCAGTGTGGTGTCCAGAAACTCTTTATTTCAAAAATCATATCTCAAGACTAGCACACCCGATTTTGGTAATTTTAGTACCAATCGATAGGAAATGCGACGTAGATTCTAAAAACACTTGAAATTTTGAATTTTCATCGACTCAAAAAATTTTAAGGTTCATTTAAATTTCTAGGCATTTTCAGTGTGGTGTCCAGAAACTCTTTATTTCAAAAATCATATCTCAAGACTAACACACCCGATTTTGGTAATTTTAGTACCAATCGATAGAAAATGCGACGTAGATTCTAAAAACACTTGAAATTTTGAATTTTCATCGACTCAAAAAATTTTAAGGTTCATTTAAATTTCTAGGCATTTTCAGTGTGGTGTCCAGAAACTCTTTATTTCAAAAATCATATCTCAAGACTAACACACCCGATTTTCGTAATTTTAGTACCAATCGATAGAAAATGCGACGTAGATTCTAAAAACACTTGAAATTTTGAATTTTCATCGACTCAAAAAATTTTAAGGTTCATTTAAATTTCTAGGCATTTTCAGTGTGGTGTCCAGAAACTCTTTATTTCAAAAATCATATCTCAAGACTAACACACCCGATTTTGGTAATTTTAGTACCAATCGATAGAAAATGCGACGTAGATTCTAAAAACACTTGAAATTTTGAATTTTCATCGACTCAAAAAATTTTAAGGTTCATTTAAATTTCTAGGCATTTTCAGTGTGGTGTCCAGAAACTCTTTATTTCAAAAATCATATCTCAAGACTAACACACCCGATTTTGGTAATTTTAGTACCAATCGATAGAAAATGCGACGTAGATTCTAAAAACACTTGAAATTTTGAATTTTCATCGACTCAAAAAATTTTAAGGTTCATTTAAATTTCTAGGCATTTTCAGTGTGGTGTCCAGAAACTCTTTATTTCAAAAATCATATCTCAAGACTAACACACCCGATTTTCGTAATTTTAGTACCAATCGATAGAAAATGCGACGTAGATTCTAAAAACACTTGAAATTTTGAATTTTCATCGACTCAAAAAATTTTAAGGTTCATTTAAATTTCTAGGCATTTTCAGTGTGGTGTCCAGAAACTCTTTATTTCAAAAATCATATCTCAAGACTAACACACCCGATTTTGGTAATTTTAGTACCAATCGATAGAAAATGCGACGTAGATTCTAAAAACACTTGAAATTTTGAATTTTCATCGACTCAAAAAATTTTAAGGTTCATTTAAATTTCTAGGCATTTTCAGTGTGGTGTCCAGAAATGTAATGTTCCAAAAATCATATCTCAAGACTAACACACCCGATTTTCGTAATTTTAGTACCAATCGATAGAAAATGCGACGTAGATTCTAAAAACACTTGAAATTTTGAATTTTCATCGACTCAAAAAATTTTAAGGTTCATTTAAATTTCTAGGCATTTTCAGTGTGGTGTCCAGAAACTCTTTATTTCAAAAATCATATCTCAAGACTAACACACCCGATTTTGGTAATTTTAGTGCCAATCGATAGAAAATGCGACGTAGATTCTAAAAACACTTGAAATTTTGAATTTTCATCGACTCAAAAAATTTTAAGGTTCATTTAAATTTCTAGGCATTTTCAGTGTGGTGTCCAGAAACTCTTTATTTCAAAAATCATATCTCAAGACTAACACACCCGATTTTGGTAATTTTAGTACCAATCGATAGAAAATGCGACGTAGATTCTAAAAACACTTGAAATTTTGAATTTTCATCGACTCAAAAAATTTTAAGGTTCATTTAAATTTCTAGGCATTTTCAGTGTGGTGTCCAGAAATGTAATGTTCCAAAAATCATATCTCAAGACTAACACACCCGATTTTCGTAATTTTAGTACCAATCGATAGAAAATGCGACGTAGATTCTAAAAACACTTGAAATTTTGAATTTTCATCGACTCAAAAAATTTTAAGGTTCATTTCAATTTCTAGGCATTTTCAGTGTGGTGTCCAGAAATGTAATGTTCCAAAAATCATATCTCAAGACTAACACACCCGATTTTGGTAATTTTAGTACCAATCGATAGAAAATGCGACGTAGATTCTAAAAACACTTGAAATTTTGAATTTTCATCGACTCAAAAAATTTTAAGGTTCATTTAAATTTCTAGGCATTTTCAGTGTGGTGTCCAGAAATGTAATGTTCCAAAAATCATATCTCAAGACTAACACACCCGATTTTGGTAATTTTAGTACCAATCGATAGAAAATGCGACGTAGATTCTAAAAACACTTGAAATTTTGAATTTTCATCGACTCAAAAAATTTTAAGGTTCATTTAAATTTCTAGGCATTTTCAGTGTGGTGTCCAGAAACTCTTTATTTCAAAAATCATATCTCAAGACTAACACACCCGATTTTCGTAATTTTAGTACCAATCGATAGAAAATGCGACGTAGATTCTAAAAACACTTGAAATTTTGAGATTTCATCGACTCAAAAAATTTTAAGGTTCATTTAAATTTCTAGGCATTTTCAGTGTGGTGTCCAGAAATGTAATGTTCCAAAAATCATATCTCAAGACTAACACACCCGATTTTGGTAATTTTAGTACCAATCGATAGAAAATGCGACGTAGATTCTAAAAACACTTGAAATTTTGAATTTTCATCGACTCAAAAAATTTTAAGGTTCATTTAAATTTCTAGACATTTTCAGTGTGGTGTCCAGAAATGTAATGTTCCAAAAATCATATCTCAAGACTAACACACCCGATTTTGGTAATTTTAGTACCAATCGATAGAAAATGCGACGTAGATTCTAAAAACACTTGAAATTTTGAATTTTCATCGACTCAAAAAATTTTAAGGTTCATTTAAATTTCTAGGCATTTTCAGTGTGGTGTCCAGAAACTCTTTATTTCAAAAATCATATCTCAAGACTAACACACCCGATTTTCGTAATTTTAGTACCAATCGATAGAAAATGCGACGTAGATTCTAAAAACACTTGAAATTTTGAATTTTCATCGACTCAAAAAATTTTAAGGTTCATTTAAATTTCTAGGCATTTTCAGTGTGGTGTCCAGAAATGTAATGTTCCAAAAATCATATCTCAAGACTAACACACCCGATTTTGGTAATTTTAGTACCAATCGATAGAAAATGCGACGTAGATTCTAAAAACACTTGAAATTTTGAATTTTCATCGACTCAAAAAATTTTAAGGTTCATTTAAATTTCTAGGCATTTTCAGTGTGGTGTCCAGAAACTCTTTATTTCAAAAATCATATCTCAAGACTAACACACCCGATTTTCGTAATTTTAGTACCAATCGATAGAAAATGCGACGTAGATTCTAAAAACACTTGAAATTTTGAGATTTCATCGACTCAAAAAATTTTAAGGTTCATTTAAATTTCTAGGCATTTTCAGTGTGGTGTCCAGAAATGTAATGTTCCAAAAATCATATCTCAAGACTAACACACCCGATTTTGGTAATTTTAGTACCAATCGATAGAAAATGCGACGTAGATTCTAAAAACACTTGAAATTTTGAATTTTCATCGACTCAAAAAATTTTAAGGTTCATTTAAATTTCTAGGCATTTTCAGTGTGGTGTCCAGAAACTCTTTATTTCAAAAATCATATCTCAAGACTAACACACCCGATTTTGGTAATTTTAGTACCAATCGATAGAAAATGCGACGTAGATTCTAAAAACACTTGAAATTTTGAATTTTCATCGACTCAAAAAATTTTAAGGTTCATTTAAATTTCTAGGCATTTTCAGTGTGGTGTCCAGAAACTCTTTATTTCAAAAATCATATCTCAAGACTAACACACCCGATTTTCGTAATTTTAGTACCAATCGATAGAAAATGCGACGTAGATTCTAAAAACACTTGAAATTTTGAATTTTCATCGACTCAAAAAATTTTAAGGTTCATTTAAATTTCTAGGCATTTTCAGTGTGGTGTCCAGAAACTCTTTATTTCAAAAATCATATCTCAAGACTAACACACCCGATTTTGGTAATTTTAGTACCAATCGATAGAAAATGCGACGTAGATTCTAAAAACACTTGAAATTTTGAATTTTCATCGACTCAAAAAATTTTAAGGTTCATTTAAATTTCTAGGCATTTTCAGTGTGGTGTCCAGAAACTCTTTATTTCAAAAATCATATCTCAAGACTAACACACCCGATTTTCGTAATTTTAGTACCAATCGATAGAAAATGCGACGTAGATTCTAAAAACACTTGAAATTTTGAATTTTCATCGACTCAAAAAATTTTAAGGTTCATTTAAATTTCTAGGCATTTTCAGTGTGGTGTCCAGAAACTCTTTATTTCAAAAATCATATCTCAAGACTAACACACCCGATTTTGGTAATTTTAGTACCAATCGATAGAAAATGCGACGTAGATTCTAAAAACACTTGAAATTTTGAATTTTCATCGACTCAAAAAATTTTAAGGTTCATTTAAATTTCTAGGCATTTTCAGTGTGGTGTCCAGAAACTCTTTATTTCAAAAATCATATCTCAAGACTAACACACCCGATTTTCGTAATTTTAGTACCAATCGATAGAAAATGCGACGTAGATTCTAAAAACACTTGAAATTTTGAATTTTCATCGACTCAAAAAATTTTAAGGTTCATTTAAATTTCTAGGCATTTTCAGTGTGGTGTCCAGAAACTCTTTATTTCAAAAATCATATCTCAAGACTAACACACCCGATTTTGGTAATTTTAGTACCAATCGATAGAAAATGCGACGTAGATTCTAAAAACACTTGAAATTTTGAATTTTCATCGACTCAAAAAATTTTAAGGTTCATTTAAATTTCTAGGCATTTTCAGTGTGGTGTCCAGAAACTCTTTATTTCAAAAATCATATCTCAAGACTAACACACCCGATTTTGGTAATTTTAGTACCAATCGATAGAAAATGCGACGTAGATTCTAAAAACACTTGAAATTTTGAATTTTCATCGACTCAAAAAATTTTAAGGTTCATTTAAATTTCTAGGCATTTTCAGTGTGGTGTCCAGAAACTCTTTATTTCAAAAATCATATCTCAAGACTAACACACCCGATTTTGGTAATTTTAGTACCAATCGATAGACAATGCGACGTAGATTCTAAAAACACTTGAAATTTTGAATTTTCATCGACTCAAAAAATTTTAAGGTTCATTTAAATTTCTAGGCATTTTCAGTGTGGTGTCCAGAAACTCTTTATTTCAAAAATCATATCTCAAGACTAACACACCCGATTTTCGTAATTTTAGTACCAATCGATAGAAAATGCGACGTAGATTCTAAAAACACTTGAAATTTTGAATTTTCATCGACTCAAAAAATTTTAAGGTTCATTTAAATTTCTAGGCATTTTCAGTGTGGTGTCCAGAAACTCTTTATTTCAAAAATCATATCTCAAGACTAACACACCCGATTTTCGTAATTTTAGTACCAATCGATAGAAAATGCGACGTAGATTCTAAAAACACTTGAAATTTTGAATTTTCATCGACTCAAAAAATTTTAAGGTTCATTTAAATTTCTAGGCATTTTCAGTGTGGTGTCCAGAAACTCTTTATTTCAAAAATCATATCTCAAGACTAACACACCCGATTTTCGTAATTTTAGTACCAATCGATAGAAAATGCGACGTAGATTCTAAAAACACTTGAAATTTTGAATTTTCATCGACTCAAAAAATTTTAAGGTTCATTTAAATTTCTAGGCATTTTCAGTGTGGTGTCCAGAAACTCTTTATTTCAAAAATCATATCTCAAGACTAACACACCCGATTTTCGTAATTTTAGTACCAATCGATAGAAAATGCGACGTAGATTCTAAAAACACTTGAAATTTTGAATTTTCATCGACTCAAAAAATTTTAAGGTTCATTTAAATTTCTAGGCATTTTCAGTGTGGTGTCCAGAAACTCTTTATTTCAAAAATCATATCTCAAGACTAACACACCCGATTTTGGTAATTTTAGTACCAATCGATAGAAAATGCGACGTAGATTCTAAAAACACTTGAAATTTTGAATTTTCATCGACTCAAAAAATTTTAAGGTTCATTTAAATTTCTAGGCATTTTCAGTGTGGTGTCCAGAAACTCTTTATTTCAAAAATCATATCTCAAGACTAACACACCCGATTTTGGTAATTTTAGTACCAATCGATAGAAAATGCGACGTAGATTCTAAAAACACTTGAAATTTTGAATTTTCATCGACTCAAAAAATTTTAAGGTTCATTTAAATTTCTAGGCATTTTCAGTGTGGTGTCCAGAAACTCTTTATTTCAAAAATCATATCTCAAGACTAACACACCCGATTTTGGTAATTTTAGTACCAATCGATAGACAATGCGACGTAGATTCTAAAAACACTTGAAATTTTGAATTTTCATCGACTCAAAAAATTTTAAGGTTCATTTAAATTTCTAGGCATTTTCAGTGTGGTGTCCAGAAACTCTTTATTTCAAAAATCATATCTCAAGACTAACACACCCGATTTTCGTAATTTTAGTACCAATCGATAGAAAATGCGACGTAGATTCTAAAAACACTTGAAATTTTGAATTTTCATCGACTCAAAAAATTTTAAGGTTCATTTAAATTTCTAGGCATTTTCAGTGTGGTGTCCAGAAACTCTTTATTTCAAAAATCATATCTCAAGACTAACACACCCGATTTTCGTAATTTTAGTACCAATCGATAGAAAATGCGACGTAGATTCTAAAAACACTTGAAATTTTGAATTTTCATCGACTCAAAAAATTTTAAGGTTCATTTAAATTTCTAGGCATTTTCAGTGTGGTGTCCAGAAACTCTTTATTTCAAAAATCATATCTCAAGACTAACACACCCGATTTTCGTAATTTTAGTACCAATCGATAGAAAATGCGACGTAGATTCTAAAAACACTTGAAATTTTGAATTTTCATCGACTCAAAAAATTTTAAGGTTCATTTAAATTTCTAGGCATTTTCAGTGTGGTGTCCAGAAACTCTTTATTTCAAAAATCATATCTCAAGACTAACACACCCGATTTTCGTAATTTTAGTACCAATCGATAGAAAATGCGACGTAGATTCTAAAAACACTTGAAATTTTGAATTTTCATCGACTCAAAAAATTTTAAGGTTCATTTAAATTTCTAGGCATTTTCAGTGTGGTGTCCAGAAATGTAATGTTCCAAAAATCATATCTCAAGACTAACACACCCGATTTTGGTAATTTTAGTACCAATCGATAGAAAATGCGACGTAGATTCTAAAAACACTTGAAATTTTGAATTTTCATCGACTCAAAAAATTTTAAGGTTCATTTAAATTTCTAGGCATTTTCAGTGTGGTGTCCAGAAATGTAATGTTCCAAAAATCATATCTCAAGACTAACACACCCGATTTTGGTAATTTTAGTACCAATCGATAGAAAATGCGACGTAGATTCTAAAAACACTTGAAATTTTGAATTTTCATCGACTCAAAAAATTTTAAGGTTCATTTAAATTTCTAGGCATTTTCAGTGTGGTGTCCAGAAACTCTTTATTTCAAAAATCATATCTCAAGACTAACACACCCGATTTTGGTAATTTTAGTACCAATCGATAGACAATGCGACGTAGATTCTAAAAACACTTGAAATTTTGAATTTTCATCGACTCAAAAAATTTTAAGGTTCATTTAAATTTCTAGGCATTTTCAGTGTGGTGTCCAGAAACTCTTTATTTCAAAAATCATATCTCAAGACTAACACACCCGATTTTCGTAATTTTAGTACCAATCGATAGAAAATGCGACGTAGATTCTAAAAACACTTGAAATTTTGAATTTTCATCGACTCAAAAAATTTTAAGGTTCATTTAAATTTCTAGGCATTTTCAGTGTGGTGTCCAGAAACTCTTTATTTCAAAAATCATATCTCAAGACTAACACACCCGATTTTCGTAATTTTAGTACCAATCGATAGAAAATGCGACGTAGATTCTAAAAACACTTGAAATTTTGAATTTTCATCGACTCAAAAAATTTTAAGGTTCATTTAAATTTCTAGGCATTTTCAGTGTGGTGTCCAGAAATGTAATGTTCCAAAAATCATATCTCAAGACTAACACACCCGATTTTGGTAATTTTAGTACCAATCGATAGAAAATGCGACGTAGATTCTAAAAACACTTGAAATTTTGAATTTTCATCGACTCAAAAAATTTTAAGGTTCATTTAAATTTCTAGGCATTTTCAGTGTGGTGTCCAGAAACTCTTTATTTCAAAAATCATATCTCAAGACTAACACACCCGATTTTCGTAATTTTAGTACCAATCGATAGAAAATGCGACGTAGATTCTAAAAACACTTGAAATTTTGAATTTTCATCGACTCAAAAAATTTTAAGGTTCATTTAAATTTCTAGGCATTTTCAGTGTGGTGTCCAGAAACTCTTTATTTCAAAAATCATATCTCAAGACTAACACACCCGATTTTCGTAATTTTAGTACCAATCGATAGAAAATGCGACGTAGATTCTAAAAACACTTGAAATTTTGAGATTTCATCGACTCAAAAAATTTTAAGGTTCATTTAAATTTCTAGGCATTTTCAGTGTGGTGTCCAGAAATGTAATGTTCCAAAAATCATATCTCAAGACTAACACACCCGATTTTGGTAATTTTAGTACCAATCGATAGAAAATGCGACGTAGATTCTAAAAACACTTGAAATTTTGAATTTTCATAGACTCAAAAAATTTTAAGGTTCATTTAAATTTCTAGGCATTTTCAGTGTGGTGTCCAGAAATGTAATGTTCCAAAAATCATATCTCAAGACTAACACATCCGATTTTGGTAATTTTAGTACCAATCGATAGAAAATGCGACGTAGATTCTAAAAACACTTGAAATTTTGAATTTTCATCGACTCAAAAAATTTTAAGGTTCATTTAAATTTCTAGGCATTTTCAGTGTGGTGTCCAGAAACTCTTTATTTCAAAAATCATATCTCAAGACTAACACACCCGATTTTGGTAATTTTAGTACCAATCGATAGAAAATGCGACGTAGATTCTAAAAACACTTGAAATTTTGAATTTTCATCGACTCAAAAAATTTTAAGGTTCATTTAAATTTCTAGGCATTTTCAGTGTGGTGTCCAGAAACTCTTTATTTCAAAAATCATATCTCAAGACTAACACACCCGATTTTGGTAATTTTAGTACCAATCGATAGAAAATGCGACGTAGATTCTAAAAACACTTGAAATTTTGAATTTTCATCGACTCAAAAAATTTTAAGGTTCATTTAAATTTCTAGGCATTTTCAGTGTGGTGTCCAGAAATGTAATGTTCCAAAAATCATATCTCAAGACTAACACACCCGATTTTGGTAATTTTAGTACCAATCGATAGAAAATGCGACGTAGATTCTAAAAACACTTGAAATTTTGAATTTTCATCGAATCAAAAAATTTTAAGGTTCATTTAAATTTCTAGGCATTTTCAGTGTGGTGTCCAGAAACTCTTTATTTCAAAAATCATATCTCAAGACTAACACACCCGATTTTCGTAATTTTAGTACCAATCGATAGAAAATGCGACGTAGATTCTAAAAACACTTGAAATTTTGAATTTTCATCGACTCAAAAAATTTTAAGGTTCATTTAAATTTCTAGGCATTTTCAGTGTGGTGTCGAGAAACTCTTTATTTCAAAAATCATATCTCAAGACTAACACACCCGATTTTGGTAATTTTAGTACCAATCGATAGACAATGCGACGTAGATTCTAAAAACACTTGAAATTTTGAATTTTCATCGACTCAAAAAATTTTAAGGTTCATTTAAATTTCTAGGCATTTTCAGTGTGGTGTCCAGAAACTCTTTATTTCAAAAATCATATCTCAAGACTAACACACCCGATTTTCGTAATTTTAGTACCAATCGATAGAAAATGCGACGTAGATTCTAAAAACACTTGAAATTTTGAATTTTCATCGACTCAAAAAATTTTAAGGTTCATTTAAATTTCTAGGCATTTTCAGTGTGGTGTCCAGAAACTCTTTATTTCAAAAATCATATCTCAAGACTAACACACCCGATTTTCGTAATTTTAGTACCAATCGATAGAAAATGCGACGTAGATTCTAAAAACACTTGAAATTTTGAATTTTCATCGACTCAAAAAATTTTAAGGTTCATTTAAATTTCTAGGCATTTTCAGTGTGGTGTCCAGAAATGTAATGTTCCAAAAATCATATCTCAAGACTAACACACCCGATTTTGGTAATTTTAGTACCAATCGATAGAAAATGCGACGTAGATTCTAAAAACACTTGAAATTTTGAATTTTCATCGACTCAAAAAATTTTAAGGTTCATTTAAATTTCTAGGCATTTTCAGTGTGGTGTCCAGAAACTCTTTATTTCAAAAATCATATCTCAAGACTAACACACCCGATTTTCGTAATTTTAGTACCAATCGATAGAAAATGCGACGTAGATTCTAAAAACACTTGAAATTTTGAATTTTCATCGACTCAAAAAATTTTAAGGTTCATTTAAATTTCTAGGCATTTTCAGTGTGGTGTCCAGAAACTCTTTATTTCAAAAATCATATCTCAAGACTAACACACCCGATTTTGGTAATTTTAGTACCAATCGATAGAAAATGCGACGTAGATTCTAAAAACACTTGAAATTTTGAATTTTCATCGACTCAAAAAATTTTAAGGTTCATTTAAATTTCTAGGCATTTTCAGTGTGGTGTCCAGAAACTCTTTATTTCAAAAATCATATCTCAAGACTAACACACCCGATTTTCGTAATTTTAGTACCAATCGATAGAAAATGCGACGTAGATTCTAAAAACACTTGAAATTTTGAGATTTCATCGACTCAAAAAATTTTAAGGTTCATTTAAATTTCTAGGCATTTTCAGTGTGGTGTCCAGAAATGTAATGTTCCAAAAATCATATCTCAAGACTAACACACCCGATTTTGGTAATTTTAGTACCAATCGATAGAAAATGCGACGTAGATTCTAAAAACACTTGAAATTTTGAATTTTCATAGACTCAAAAAATTTTAAGGTTCATTTAAATTTCTAGGCATTTTCAGTGTGGTGTCCAGAAATGTAATGTTCCAAAAATCATATCTCAAGACTAACACATCCGATTTTGGTAATTTTAGTACCAATCGATAGAAAATGCGACGTAGATTCTAAAAACACTTGAAATTTTGAATTTTCATCGACTCAAAAAATTTTAAGGTTCATTTAAATTTCTAGGCATTTTCAGTGTGGTGTCCAGAAACTCTTTATTTCAAAAATCATATCTCAAGACTAACACACCCGATTTTGGTAATTTTAGTACCAATCGATAGAAAATGCGACGTAGATTCTAAAAACACTTGAAATTTTGAATTTTCATCGACTCAAAAAATTTTAAGGTTCATTTAAATTTCTAGGCATTTTCAGTGTGGTGTCCAGAAACTCTTTATTTCAAAAATCATATCTCAAGACTAACACACCCGATTTTGGTAATTTTAGTACCAATCGATAGAAAATGCGACGTAGATTCTAAAAACACTTGAAATTTTGAATTTTCATCGACTCAAAAAATTTTAAGGTTCATTTAAATTTCTAGGCATTTTCAGTGTGGTGTCCAGAAACTCTTTATTTCAAAAATCATATCTCAAGACTAACACACCCGATTTTGGTAATTTTAGTACCAATCGATAGAAAATGCGACGTAGATTCTAAAAACACTTGAAATTTTGAATTTTCATCGACTCAAAAAATTTTAAGGTTCATTTAAATTTCTAGGCATTTTCAGTGTGGTGTCCAGAAATGTAATGTTCCAAAAATCATATCTCAAGACTAACACCCCCGATTTTGGTAATTTTAGTACCAATCGATAGAAAATGCGACGTAGATTCTAAAAACACTTGAAATTTTGAGATTTCATCGACTCAAAAAATTTTAAGGTTCATTTAAATTTCTAGGCATTTTCAGTGTGGTGTCCAGAAACTCTTTATTTCAAAAATCATATCTCAAGACTAACACGCCCGATTTTCGTAATTTTAGTACCAATCGATAGAAAATGCGACGTAGATTCTAAAAACACTTGAAATTTTGAGATTTCATCGACTCAAAAAATTTTAAGGTTCATTTAAATTTCTAGGCATTTTCAGTGTGGTGTCCAGAAATGTAATGTTCCAAAAATCATATCTCAAGACTAACACCCCCGATTTTGGTAATTTTAGTACCAATCGATAGAAAATGCGACGTAGATTCTAAAAACACTTGAAATTTTGAGATTTCATCGACTCAAAAAATTTTAAGGTTCATTTAAATTTCTAGGCATTTTCAGTGTGGTGTCCAGAAACTCTTTATTTCAAAAATCATATCTCAAGACTAACACACCCGATTTTGGTAATTTTAGTACCAATCGATAGAAAATGCGACGTAGATTCTAAAAACACTTGAAATTTTGAATTTTCATCGACTCAAAAAATTTTAAGGTTCATTTAAATTTCTAGGCATTTTCAGTGTGGTGTCCAGAAACTCTTTATTTCAAAAATCATATCTCATGGCTAACACACCCGATTTTGGAAATTTTAGTACCAATCGATAGAAAATGCGACGTAGATTCTAAAAACACTTGAAATTTTGAATTTCCATCGACTCAAAAAATTTTTAGACTCATTTAAATTTCTAGGCATTTTCAGTGTGGTGTCCAGAAATGTAATGTTCCAAAAATCATATCTCAAGACTAACACACCCGATTTTTGTAATTTTAGTACCAATCGATAGAAAATGCGACGTAGATTCTAAAAACACTTGAAATTTTGAATTTCCATCGACTCAAAAAATTTTTAGACTCATTTAAATTTCTAGGCATTTTCAGTGTGGTGTCCAGAAATGTAATGTTCCAAAAATCATATCTCAAGACTAACACACCCGATTTTTGTAATTTTAGTACCAATCGATAGAAAATGCGACGTAGATTCTAAAAACACTTGAAATTTTGAATTTTCATCGACTCAAAAAATTTTTAGACTCATTTAAATTTCTAGGCATTTTCAGTGTGGTGTTCAGAAACTCTTTATTTCAAAAATCATATCTCATGGCTAACACACCCGATTTTGGAAATTTTAGTACCAATCGATAGAAAATGCGACGTAGATTCTAAAAACACTTGAAATTTTGAATTTCCATCGACTCAAAAAATTTTTAGACTCATTTAAATTTCTAGGCATTTTCAGTGTGGTGTCCAGAAATGTAATGTTCCAAAAATCATATCTCAAGAATAACACACCCGATTTTGGTAATTTTAGTACCAATCGATAGAAAATGCGACGTAGATTCTAAAAACACTTGAAATTTTGAATTTTCATCTACTCAAAAAATTTTTAGACTCATTTAAATTTCTAGGCATTTTCAGTGTGGTGTCCAGAAATGTAATGTTCCAAAAATCATATCTCAAGAATAACACACCCGATTTTGGTAATTTTAGTACCAATCGATAGAAAATGCGACGTAGATTCTAAAAACACTTGAAATTTTGAATTTTCATCTACTCAAAAAATTTTTAGACTCATTTAAATTTCTAGGCATTTTCAGTGTGGTGTCCAAAAATGTAATGTTCCAAAAATCATATCTCAAGAATAACACACCCGATTTTGGTAATTTTAGTACCAATCGATAGAAAATGCGACGTAGATTCTAAAAACACTTGAAATTTTGAATTTTCATCTACTCAAAAAATTTTTAGACTCATTTAAATTTCTAGGCATTTTCAGTGTGGTGTTCAGAAACTCTTTATTTCAAAAATCATATCTCATGGCTAACACACCCGATTTTGGTAATTTTAGTACCAATCGATAGAAAATGCGACGTAGATTCTAAAAACACTTGAAATTTTGAATTTTCATCAACTCAAAAAATTTTAAGGTTCATTTAAATTTCTAGGCATTTTCAGTGTGGTGTCCAGAAACTCTTTATTTCAAAAATCATATCTCATGGCTAACACACCCGATTTTGGAAATTTTAGTACCAATCGATAGAAAATGCGACGTAGATTCTAAAAACACTTGAAATTTTGAATTTCCATCGACTCAAAAAATTTTTAGACTCATTTAAATTTCTAGGCATTTTCAGTGTGGTGTCCAGAAATGTAATGTTCCAAAAATCATATCTCAAGACTAACACACCCGATTTTTGTAATTTTAGTACCAATCGATAGAAAATGCGACGTAGATTCTAAAAACACTTGAAATTTTGAATTTCCATCGACTCAAAAAATTTTTAGACTCATTTAAATTTCTAGGCATTTTCAGTGTGGTGTCCAGAAATGTAATGTTCCAAAAATCATATCTCAAGACTAACACACCCGATTTTTGTAATTTTAGTACCAATCGATAGAAAATGCGACGTAGATTCTAAAAACACTTGAAATTTTGAATTTTCATCGACTCAAAAAATTTTTAGACTCATTTAAATTTCTAGGCATTTTCAGTGTGGTGTTCAGAAACTCTTTATTTCAAAAATCATATCTCATGGCTAACACACCCGATTTTGGAAATTTTAGTACCAATCGATAGAAAATGCGACGTAGATTCTAAAAACACTTGAAATTTTGAATTTCCATCGACTCAAAAAATTTTTAGACTCATTTAAATTTCTAGGCATTTTCAGTGTGGTGTCCAGAAATGTAATGTTCCAAAAATCATATCTCAAGAATAACACACCCGATTTTGGTAATTTTAGTACCAATCGATAGAAAATGCGACGTAGATTCTAAAAACACTTGAAATTTTGAATTTTCATCTACTCAAAAAATTTTTAGACTCATTTAAATTTCTAGGCATTTTCAGTGTGGTGTCCAGAAATGTAATGTTCCAAAAATCATATCTCAAGAATAACACACCCGATTTTGGTAATTTTAGTACCAATCGATAGAAAATGCGACGTAGATTCTAAAAACACTTGAAATTTTGAATTTTCATCGACTCAAAAAATTTTAAGGTTCATTTAAATTTCTAGGCATTTTCAGTGTGGTGTCCAGAAATGTAATGTTCCAAAAATCATATCTCAAGACTAACACACCCGATTTTGGTAATTTTAGTACCAATCGATAGAAAATGCGACGTAGATTCTAAAAACACTTGAAATTTTGAATTTTCATCGACTCAAAAAATTTTAAGGTTCATTTAAATTTCTAGGCATTTTCAGTGTGGTGTCCAGAAATGTAATGTTCCAAAAATCATATCTCAAGACTAACACACCCGATTTTGGTAATTTTAGTACCAATCGATAGAAAATGCGACGTAGATTCTAAAAACACTTGAAATTTTGAATTTTCATCGACTCAAAAAATTTTAAGGTTCATTTAAATTTCTAGGCATTTTCAGTGTGGTGTCCAGAAACTCTTTATTTCAAAAATCATATCTCAAGACTAACACACCCGATTTTTGTAATTTTAGTACCAATCGATAGAAAATGCGACGTAGATTCTAAAAACACTTGAAATTTTGAATTTTCATCTACTCAAAAAATTTTTAGACTCATTTAAATTTCTAGGCATTTTCAGTGTGGTGTCCAGAAATGTAATGTTCCAAAAATCATATCTCAAGAATAACACACCCGATTTTGGTAATTTTAGTACCAATCGATAGAAAATGCGACGTAGATTCTAAAAACACTTGAAATTTTGAATTTTCATCGAATCAAAAAATTTTAAGGTTCATTTAAATTTCTAGGCATTTTCAGTGTGGTGTCCAGAAATGTAATGTTCCAAAAATCATATCTCAAGACTAACACACCCGATTTTGGTAATTTTAGTACCAATCGATAGAAAATGCGACGCAGATTCTAAAAACACTTGAAATTTTGAGATTTCATCGACTCAAAAAATTTTAAGGTTCATTTAAATTTCTAGGCATTTTCAGTGTGGTGTCCAGAAACTCTTTATTTCAAAAATCATATCTCAAGACTAACACACCCGATTTTCGTAATTTTAGTACCAATCGATAGAAAATGCGACGTAGATTCTAAAAACACTTGAAATTTTGAATTTTCATCGACTCAAAAAATTTTAAGGTTCATTTAAATTTCTAGGCATTTTCAGTGTGGTGTCCAGAAATGTAATGTTCCAAAAATCATATCTCAAGACTAACACACCCGATTTTGGTAATTTTAGTACCAATCGATAGAAAATGCGACGTAGATTCTAAAAACACTTGAAATTTTGAATTTTCATCGAATCAAAAAATTTTAAGGTTCATTTAAATTTCTAGGCATTTTCAGTGTGGTGTCCAGAAACTCTTTATTTCAAAAATCATATCTCAAGACTAACACACCCGATTTTCGTAATTTTAGTACCAATCGATAGAAAATGCGACGTAGATTCTAAAAACACTTGAAATTTTGAATTTTCATCGACTCAAAAAATTTTAAGGTTCATTTAAATTTCTAGGCATTTTCAGTGTGGTGTCGAGAAACTCTTTATTTCAAAAATCATATCTCAAGACTAACACACCCGATTTTGGTAATTTTAGTACCAATCGATAGACAATGCGACGTAGATTCTAAAAACACTTGAAATTTTGAATTTTCATCGACTCAAAAAATTTTAAGGTTCATTTAAATTTCTAGGCATTTTCAGTGTGGTGTCCAGAAACTCTTTATTTCAAAAATCATATCTCAAGACTAACACACCCGATTTTCGTAATTTTAGTACCAATCGATAGAAAATGCGACGTAGATTCTAAAAACACTTGAAATTTTGAATTTTCATCGACTCAAAAAATTTTAAGGTTCATTTAAATTTCTAGGCATTTTCAGTGTGGTGTCCAGAAACTCTTTATTTCAAAAATCATATCTCAAGACTAACACACCCGATTTTCGTAATTTTAGTACCAATCGATAGAAAATGCGACGTAGATTCTAAAAACACTTGAAATTTTGAATTTTCATCGACTCAAAAAATTTTAAGGTTCATTTAAATTTCTAGGCATTTTCAGTGTGGTGTCCAGAAATGTAATGTTCCAAAAATCATATCTCAAGACTAACACACCCGATTTTGGTAATTTTAGTACCAATCGATAGAAAATGCGACGTAGATTCTAAAAACACTTGAAATTTTGAATTTTCATCGACTCAAAAAATTTTAAGGTTCATTTAAATTTCTAGGCATTTTCAGTGTGGTGTCCAGAAACTCTTTATTTCAAAAATCATATCTCAAGACTAACACACCCGATTTTCGTAATTTTAGTACCAATCGATAGAAAATGCGACGTAGATTCTAAAAACACTTGAAATTTTGAATTTTCATCGACTCAAAAAATTTTAAGGTTCATTTAAATTTCTAGGCATTTTCAGTGTGGTGTCCAGAAACTCTTTATTTCAAAAATCATATCTCAAGACTAACACACCCGATTTTGGTAATTTTAGTACCAATCGATAGAAAATGCGACGTAGATTCTAAAAACACTTGAAATTTTGAATTTTCATCGACTCAAAAAATTTTAAGGTTCATTTAAATTTCTAGGCATTTTCAGTGTGGTGTCCAGAAACTCTTTATTTCAAAAATCATATCTCAAGACTAACACACCCGATTTTCGTAATTTTAGTACCAATCGATAGAAAATGCGACGTAGATTCTAAAAACACTTGAAATTTTGAGATTTCATCGACTCAAAAAATTTTAAGGTTCATTTAAATTTCTAGGCATTTTCAGTGTGGTGTCCAGAAATGTAATGTTCCAAAAATCATATCTCAAGACTAACACACCCGATTTTGGTAATTTTAGTACCAATCGATAGAAAATGCGACGTAGATTCTAAAAACACTTGAAATTTTGAATTTTCATAGACTCAAAAAATTTTAAGGTTCATTTAAATTTCTAGGCATTTTCAGTGTGGTGTCCAGAAATGTAATGTTCCAAAAATCATATCTCAAGACTAACACATCCGATTTTGGTAATTTTAGTACCAATCGATAGAAAATGCGACGTAGATTCTAAAAACACTTGAAATTTTGAATTTTCATCGACTCAAAAAATTTTAAGGTTCATTTAAATTTCTAGGCATTTTCAGTGTGGTGTCCAGAAACTCTTTATTTCAAAAATCATATCTCAAGACTAACACACCCGATTTTGGTAATTTTAGTACCAATCGATAGAAAATGCGACGTAGATTCTAAAAACACTTGAAATTTTGAATTTTCATCGACTCAAAAAATTTTAAGGTTCATTTAAATTTCTAGGCATTTTCAGTGTGGTGTCCAGAAATGTAATGTTCCAAAAATCATATCTCAAGACTAACACACCCGATTTTTGTAATTTTAGTACCAATCGATAGAAAATGCGACGTAGATTCTAAAAACACTTGAAATTTTGAATTTTCATCAACTCAAAAAATTTTTAGACTCATTTAAATTTCTAGGGATTTTCAGTGTGGTGTTCAGAAACTCTTTATTTCAAAAATCATATCTCATGGCTAACACACCCGATTTTGGTAATTTTAGTACCAATCGATAGAAAATGCGACGTAGATTCTAAAAACACTTGAAATTTTGAATTTTCATCAACTCAAAAAATTTTAAGGTTCATTTAAATTTCTAGGCATTTTCAGTGTGGTGTCCAGAAACTCTTTATTTCAAAAATCATATCTCATGGCTAACACACCCGATTTTGGAAATTTTAGTACCAATCGATAGAAAATGCGACGTAGATTCTAAAAACACTTGAAATTTTGAATTTCCATCGACTCAAAAAATTTTTAGACTCATTTAAATTTCTAGGCATTTTCAGTGTGGTGTCCAGAAATGTAATGTTCCAAAAATCATATCTCAAGACTAACACACCCGATTTTTGTAATTTTAGTACCAATCGATAGAAAATGCGACGTAGATTCTAAAAACACTTGAAATTTTGAATTTTCATCAACTCAAAAAATTTTAAGGTTCATTTAAATTTCTAGGCATTTTCAGTGTGGTGTCCAGAAACTCTTTATTTCAAAAATCATATCTCATGGCTAACACACCCGATTTTGGTAATTTTAGTACCAATCGATAGAAAATGCGACGTAGATTCTAAAAACACTTGAAATTTTGAATTTCCATCGACTCAAAAAATTTTTAGACTCATTTAAATTTCTAGGCATTTTCAGTGTGGTGTCCAGAAATGTAATGTTCCAAAAATCATATCTCAAGACTAACACACCCGATTTTTGTAATTTTAGTACCACTCGATAGAAAATGCGACGTAGATTCTAAAAACACTTGAAATTTTGAATTTTCATCGACTCAAAAAATTTTTAGACTCATTTAAATTTCTAGGCATTTTCAGTGTGGTGTTCAGAAACTCTTTATTTCAAAAATCATATCTCATGGCTAACACACCCGATTTTGGTAATTTTAGTACCAATCGATAGAAAATGCGACGTAGATTCTAAAAACACTTGAAATTTTGAATTTTCATCAACTCAAAAAATTTTAAGGTTCATTTAAATTTCTAGGCATTTTCAGTGTGGTGTCCAGAAACTCTTTATTTCAAAAATCATATCTCATGGCTAACACACCCGATTTTGGTAATTTTAGTACCAATCGATAGAAAATGCGACGTAGATTCTAAAAACACTTGAAATTTTGAATTTCCATCGACTCAAAAAATTTTTAGACTCATTTAAATTTCTAGGCATTTTCAGTGTGGTGTCCAGAAATGTAATGTTCCAAAAATCATATCTCAAGACTAACACACCCGATTTTTGTAATTTTAGTACCAATCGATAGAAAATGCGACGTAGATTCTAAAAACACTTGAAATTTTGAATTTTCATCGACTCAAAAAATTTTTAGACTCATTTAAATTTCTAGGCATTTTCAGTGTGGTGTTCAGAAACTCTTTATTTCAAAAATCATATCTCATGGCTAACACACCCGATTTTGGTAATTTTAGTACCAATCGATAGAAAATGCGACGTAGATTCTAAAAACACTTGAAATTTTGAATTTTCATCAACTCAAAAAATTTTAAGGTTCATTTAAATTTCTAGGCATTTTCAGTGTGGTGTCCAGAAACTCTTTATTTCAAAAATCATATCTCATGGCTAACACACCCGATTTTGGTAATTTTAGTACCAATCGATAGAAAATGCGACGTAGATTCTAAAAACACTTGAAATTTTGAATTTCCATCGACTCAAAAAATTTTTAGACTCATTTAAATTTCTAGGCATTTTCAGTGTGGTGTCCAGAAATGTAATGTTCCAAAAATCATATCTCAAGACTAACACACCCGATTTTTGTAATTTTAGTACCAATCGATAGAAAATGCGACGTAGATTCTAAAAACACTTGAAATTTTGAATTTTCATCGACTCAAAAAATTTTTAGACTCATTTAAATTTCTAGGCATTTTCAGTGTGGTGTTCAGAAACTCTTTATTTCAAAAATCATATCTCATGGCTAACACACCCGATTTTGGTAATTTTAGTACCAATCGATAGAAAATGCGACGTAGATTCTAAAAACACTTGAAATTTTGAATTTTCATCAACTCAAAAAATTTTAAGGTTCATTTAAATTTCTAGGCATTTTCAGTGTGGTGTCCAGAAACTCTTTATTTCAAAAATCATATCTCATGGCTAACACACCCGATTTTGGTAATTTTAGTACCAATCGATAGAAAATGCGACGTAGATTCTAAAAACACTTGAAATTTTGAATTTCCATCGACTCAAAAAATTTTTAGACTCATTTAAATTTCTAGGCATTTTCAGTGTGGTGTCCAGAAATGTAATGTTCCAAAAATCATATCTCAAGACTAACACACCCGATTTTTGTAATTTTAGTACCAATCGATAGAAAATGCGACGTAGATTCTAAAAACACTTGAAATTTTGAATTTTCATCGACTCAAAAAATTTTTAGACTCATTTAAATTTCTAGGCATTTTCAGTGTGGTGTTCAGAAACTCTTTATTTCAAAAATCATATCTCATGGCTAACACACCCGATTTTGGTAATTTTAGTACCAATCGATAGAAAATGCGACGTAGATTCTAAAAACACTTGAAATTTTGAATTTTCATCAACTCAAAAAATTTTAAGGTTCATTTAAATTTCTAGGCATTTTCAGTGTGGTGTCCAGAAACTCTTTATTTCAAAAATCATATCTCATGGCTAACACACCCGATTTTGGTAATTTTAGTACCAATCGATAGAAAATGCGACGTAGATTCTAAAAACACTTGAAATTTTGAATTTCCATCGACTCAAAAAATTTTTAGACTCATTTAAATTTCTAGGCATTTTCAGTGTGGTGTCCAGAAATGTAATGTTCCAAAAATCATATCTCAAGACTAACACACCCGATTTTTGTAATTTTAGTACCAATCGATAGAAAATGCGACGTAGATTCTAAAAACACTTGAAATTTTGAATTTTCATCGACTCAAAAAATTTTTAGACTCATTTAAATTTCTAGGCATTTTCAGTGTGGTGTTCAGAAACTCTTTATTTCAAAAATCATATCTCATGGCTAACACACCCGATTTTGGTAATTTTAGTACCAATCGATAGAAAATGCGACGTAGATTCTAAAAACACTTGAAATTTTGAATTTTCATCAACTCAAAAAATTTTAAGGTTCATTTAAATTTCTAGGCATTTTCAGTGTGGTGTCCAGAAACTCTTTATTTCAAAAATCATATCTCATGACTAACACACCCGATTTTGGTAATTTTAGTACCAATCGATAGAAAATGCGACGTAGATTCTAAAAACACTTGAAATTTTGAATTTTCATCGACTCAAAAAATTTTAAGGTTCATTTAAATTTCTAGGCATTTTCAGTGTGGTGTCCAGAAATGTAATGTTCCAAAAATCATATCTCAAGACTAACACACCCGATTTTTGTAATTTTAGTACCAATCGATAGAAAATGCGACGTAGATTCTAAAAACACTTGAAATTTTGAATTTTCATCGACTCAAAAAATTTTAAGGTTCATTTAAATTTCTAGGCATTTTCAGTGTGGTGTCCAGAAATGTATTGTTCCAAAAATCATATCTCAAGACTAACACACCCGATTTTGGTAATTTTAGTACCAATCGATAGAAAATGCGACGTAGATTCTAAAAACACTTGAAATTTTGAATTTTCATCGACTCAAAAAATTTTTAGACTCATTTAAATTTCTAGGGATTTTCAGTGTGGTGTTCAGAAACTCTTTATTTCAAAAATCATATCTCATGGCTAACACACCCGATTTTGGTAATTTTAGTACCAATCGATAGAAAATGCGACGTAGATTCTAAAAACACTTGAAATTTTGAATTTTCATCAACTCAAAAAATTTTAAGGTTCATTTAAATTTCTAGGCATTTTCAGTGTGGTGTCCAGAAACTCTTTATTTCAAAAATCATATCTCATGACTAACACACCCGATTTTGGTAATTTTAGTACCAATCGATAGAAAATGCGACGTAGATTCTAAAAACACTTGAAATTTTGAATTTTCATCGACTCAAAAAATTTTAAGGTTCATTTAAATTTCTAGGCATTTTCAGTGTGGTGTCCAGAAATGTAATGTTCCAAAAATCATATCTCAAGACTAACACACCCGATTTTTGTAATTTTAGTACCAATCGATAGAAAATGCGACGTAGATTCTAAAAACACTTGAAATTTTGAATTTTCATCGACTCAAAAAATTTTAAGGTTCATTTAAATTTCTAGGCATTTTCAGTGTGGTGTCCAGAAATGTATTGTTCCAAAAATCATATCTCAAGACTAACACACCCGATTTTGGTAATTTTAGTACCAATCGATAGAAAATGCGACGTAGATTCTAAAAACACTTGAAATTTTGAATTTTCATCGACTCAAAAAATTTTAAGGCTCATTTTCATTTTTTGAAATTTTGACGTCCGTAAAAAATAATACTGTTGCCTCATGTCTATTCCAAACGCGCTCCAAAAACTGGCACTTTGCCAACACACCTTCCAAAAAACAAAACGCAAACGATTTCTCACGTGAACAACGTGAAGCGTTTGCGTTTTTTTTTTGGAAGGTGTGTTGGCAAAGTGCCAGTTTTTGGAGCGCGTTTGGAATAGAAATGAGGCAACAGTATCTAAAGATAGCAGCATCAAAATTTCGATCACATTACTCTGGTATTAACAAACTAAGAAAACATCAAAAGTTTTATTGATTTGAAATAATCTTTATTTTTATGATACAATTGCCGATTAAAAAAATTAATTTATCCTTATAAAATAATGAATCACTCCTGATGTTGACGACGACGACGACGTTCCAACTGCAATTTTCGCTGACAAAATGCTCGGAGTTCGAAAATTAAAAATAACATCACAACTATCATGATATAGATTGGGAGTTCTGAAATTAAATTGTTTTTTTTTTAAACTTCATTTGTTTAAAATTACTTCCAATTCCGAATGTGTGCTCGACAAGTTTGACGTCTAAATCCTTTCCATTGGCCCTTCTGAATCTTTTGCTCATAACCTGAATAATTGAATCATGTTACATTATTGAAGAATGTGTCTTACATCGTGAAGTCGTAATTTCGGACTGTTTTCAATCTTTACTTTTGGCTCCTTTCCAGGGCAGTCGATTACTATACGTGGATGAAATATTATCATCTCCAAGTTCGGCATATTGTCGATCACAAATGCTGGACCTGGAAATATAAAATCTTATTTTCATAATGAAATGTTGAACATACAAAAAGAAGAATTGATTTGTTGCAGCATAGGCATTGAAATCATCGTAATCGATGGATTTGACGTTACAGTGAAAATGCCTTGAATTTTTCTAACTGACGAAATATCGTACATAACCTGCGACAAATCACCTGGACAAACAAAATGATTATAAATTATAATTTTCACAGTTTTAAATTACCACTCTGTGCATTAATTTGGAGGCCATTCTTGACAAGATCGCATCCGATTAATCGTTCAGTCGAACCAAATGACACGTAATCACCAAGACACTCGCCTTCTGAATAAATATTATCGGTTTTAAAGACAATGTATCACGTGTGAAATTCCGAAAATTTTGTGAAATTCAAAATAATATTTAATCTTTTGGGATTTTCCTTGGGATTTCAGCTTTAAACTGTAAAGCTTGAAGAACAACATACCTGCACAATCAACATCAGAATTAACCGTCCAAGTACCAATTATGTGACCAGCCTCTTCAAACTGTTTCTTCTCATTAGTGCATAGAAAACGATTGTCAACGAATGCTGAAAATTTCTCTTGTCAGAATAAAACTTTTGAATTTTTGTTACTATGTCCTTTAGCACAATTTGAGTCCATGAACATAAACGGCAGGAGATGTTTGATTGGTGTTGAGGTGAACTGACAAGGGAAGTATACGAGCTAAGGATAATTGTTTTGAATGGGAGATAGCTCATTGCAAAGATCATATTCTTGTCTACAAGGAACCGTTTTCATTTTTTGCCGACGGACTCCTAGGAGCTTTTTATGGTCCCTCAAAGTTTTACCAAAATTTCGTTATTTTCCCTCTCACATATATTTGGTATTTCACCAATAGGTTTCAACCGACATGGTGGTGCAGCGCCAGTGTGTTTGAATAGTGAGCATGAGGTCGAGGGTTCGAACCCAGGCAAGGTTTTTTATTTTGTTTTGTTTTTTTTTGCTGATTTTGTGAAGTTTCAAGAGTGTTATATTCCTGTTTTCAAATTTTTCGAAGCGCGAAATTCTGTATTTGCGTTGAAATCCCATGTTGATTTAGCGGAATCCTTTTTGGGGTGTCAGGGCAAAATAGGCGAGATTTTACAGTGCGCCGCGAAATTCCAAAGGGTCCCCCCATGGAAAAATTTTGAAAAATATTTTTTTAAATGTCCCCATATTATCAGAGGAATAAATATTTACTGTTTCCCAAAATATTAGCCATCTTGTGGACCTATGGGCCACGTGGCAACGGCTCAAAAAACCTTCAGTCCCTATCGCGCTTTCCAATACAGGTAATATTTTGCGATACACTAAATATTTATAGGTAAGACACCCGCTGATAATATGGGGAGATTTTAAAATTCACACAATCAGCAAAAAAAACAAAAAATAAATAAAAAACCTTGTCTGGGTTCGAACCCTCGACCTCATGCTCACTATTCAAACACACTGGCGCTGCACCACCAAGTCGGTTGAAATCTATTGTTGAAATACCAAATATATGTGAGAGGGAAAATAAAGTAAATTTTTGGCAAAAACTTTGAGGGACCATAAAAAGCTCCTAGGAGTCCATCGGCAAAAAATGAAAACGGTTCCTTGCAGACAAGAATATGATCTTTCCAATGAGCTATATCCCATTCAAAACAATTATCCTTAGCTCGTACACTTCCCTTGTGAAAACAGTAAAATCGATTGTATACATAATTTAAAATAATTGTTACATTCAAGCAGCCATCCAACTTGAACTCCATTTCTTTTGGGAAGACTTCTTTAAAAGAACTATCAAAGATCATATCTCCGAACACGTCGGTACAATCCACATATTCGCTAGAACTTTTGATTGGTTCAGGAAAGGAACATTCTGAAAATGCATAAGGGTCTCAAAGAATCTCGCAGTTATCCATACCACCAAAAACTTGTATATCAGAAGTACTATCTCCAATTTCCGCTAGAAGATCCAGTGCAGATTGGTGGAGGTTTTTGTTTCCTCGTACTTTGATTATTGCTTTTCGCGTGGAATTTTTCGACTGACCAAATTGTTTATTGGAAACATGAATATTATGTAAGTTTTGATTATTTAGGATAGTGAATCCACAGCCTGGAAAAACACATTTTTAGTCTCATGTTTAGTTGTGTTGTACTGGATACCTGAACAATCTTTCAAACCCTCAAATCGTATTTCCGTTTCTTTTCGGTTGGATATTTCAATTATAGTGTTTTCCAATCGTCCCAGGTTTTTTGTAAATTTCTCAAAACTTGTTTTGTTCATATCCCCTGTTTGAACGTTCCACCTGAAATTTTTAATGATTTATTTTCCTGAAATTATACTCACGTTGTACTTTTAGCTGCTTCGAAAGAAACGCATTCAGAAATATCAGCAATTTCTCTAGATTCTTTACAGACTGCAAACATGTTCTTTTTTTAAAATTAAATTCTGATTAAATCCATACATTCTGAACCCGCTATTCCTGCCAGAAGCCAATAAACTAAGGCGAAAGATAACATGGTCAACTTTCTTGTCGATTTTTTAACAGAATAGACGTTCCGAAAACTTCGAAATGAGATGTAAAAATTACACGTGAAAATATGAATTATCTTTTTAAAATTTTCCAAATTTCAAAAATTGATTTCTTTTTTCTTAGAAAAAAAATAACAGTCCTTATTGAAAGTTATCCAGGCGTTTCATAATTTAATTCATTCTGACTACAAAGCACTTTTTCAGAAAAGCTGTATTGTGCTTTTGTATGTACCGCAAGATTTGATTCTCCAAAATTATTGACCAATTCTTAAAACATATACTAATTTACCATGTGAAAAAGATATTCATTAAAAAATTATTTATATTATAAAAACAAGAAGAATAAAAGACGTTAGTATGATGGTGGCGGTGAAACGAAGTGAAGACATCGAGTCTGCAAAAGTACACATTTGTTGTGACATTTCTATTTGAAACTTTTATTGGTGCTAAAATAGCATGATTAAAAATTTCCAACATTTTGAAACTCGATTATTATCTGCTGTATTTTTTCCTTAGGTAAACCGTTGTAAACCTCTTTAAAACTGCAATAAATCCACTTCAAAGAAATCACACTATTTAAATGAATAAAACCCATTTTGTACAGTGCGCCATCGGTAAAAAGTATAACATTAGTGCAACATTTTATCTCTCGTAAAATAGAGCATTACTAATCCAGGAAAAGGATCTTACCAACACAATCAAAATTGTTCCAAATACCAATTTTATGCCCGGCATCTTCGAAAAGTTTCTTATCATCCGTACATGAAAAAGTATTGTTGACGAATGCTGAAAATAATGTGCCTTTTGTGACAGTTTTTGAAGTTGTATACATAAAATAATATTCTCGGAGAAATGTTGATCAGAGGAATGTCGTCATTACCTCTTTCAACAAACTCGAAATCCTGTGGCAGCAAAATGTTAAATTTCGTTTTTCTAATTATTTCTCTGTTGTCAACTTAAAAATGTAGGATTACCCATTTTCTACTAAAAGACCGCAGCGCAACCGCTCGCGTTTAAAAATAGCACGATATTGTGGGTAGATCAAAACCAACTTGCATGATCAAGATATTGGAGTTGACAAGAACTAATATTTAAGAATTAAAAAGAAGTTTCCTATTATTGGTTGACCTAACAAAGCAGCGACACACAACCTATACGATAAAATAGTTTTTTTGAGTAATTTGTTGCGGTTCTAAAAAATCAGCGCGAGAGTATGTATTTTTGTAAGCCCCTTCCAAATTTTCGCTAAAAAATTACAATGTCCTGTAGAACAATTGGATTTCATGGATATAAACGGCCGGAGATGTTTGATTGTTGTTGAGGTGAACTTAAAACGATTAAATTGTTTAAATAATACAACATAATTGTTACATTCAAGCAGCCATCCAATTTGAAATGCATTTCTTTCGGATTATCTTCATTAAAAGAACTGTCAAATATCATATCTCCGAACACATCGGTACAATTCGCATATGTTTCAGATTTTTTGATTGGTTCAGTGAATGAACATTCTGAAAATGAATAAGAGTTCCAAAAGATCTCTTAGGGATCGTAAGATCTTGCAGATACCACCAAAAACTTGTATGTCAGAATTCGGAGCGGCAATTTCCGCTAGAAGATCGAGTGAAGATTGGCCAAGGTTTTTGTTTCCTCGTACTTTGATTATTGGTTTTCCAGTGGAATCTGCATACTTGCCAAATGAGAGGTGAATATTACGTACGTTTTGATTATTTAAGAAAGTGAATCTGCAGCCTGTGAAAAATCTTACATTTTTAGTTTTTTGTACTTGATACCTATACAATCATTCAATTTCTCAAATCGTATTTCATTTTCTTTCCGATTCGATATTTCAATTATAGTGTTTTTCAATCGTCCCAGGTTTTTTGTAAATTTCTCGAAGTTTGTTTCATTAATATCCGGTATTTGAACGTTCCATCTGAAATTTGTTGTTTACCAGAGAAGTGTTATACAGAGCAGGAGCATTTTAGCTCATTCGATAGAGCTCCCCCAGTTTAAGAAGCAACACTTCTCAAAAACTGCTGAATAGGCTTCTGAGCATGTTTTTGTTTGAGTTTAACGGCTTTCAAAATTCGAACCAAAAAAATCATGTTATTTTTTCATGCACGACAGTTTTTCAGAACTGTTTCTTACTATACTAGGTGAGCTCTATCAAAGGAGCTTAAAAAACCTCATTTTATACTCACGTTGTGCTTGTCATTCCTTCGAACGAAATGCATTCAGAAATATCAACAATTTCGTTAGAATCTTTACAGACTGCAAACATGTTTTTAAAATTAAATTCTGATTAATTCCATACAGTCGAAACCCGCTATTCCTTCCAGAAGCCAATAAATTATGACCAAATGTAACATGGCCAGTTTCCTTGCCTGTTTTTCTTTACAAAATACTTCTTCCGAAAAATTCTAAATGAAACGTAATAAAGAGAAATAAATTATCTTTATAAGATTCCCAAAATTTTCATTTTCCTTAATATTTATCAAAAATGAAAAGAGTCCTAATTCCAAATTTTACCAGGCGTCTCGTAATTTAATGTTTTACATTCACCATAATATTTATGAAATTTTAAAAATAACCAGCATTTTCAACCATTTATTACGAAAAAATATTTTTTCATACATGTGGGAAGAGTTATGATCATTTTTTAACTTTTTACTCTTTAATTTTATCAAATCTATCTTATTTTTTGAAAGAACACTGTATGTAGTTTGGTAATAAGTAGAGACCAGACAGCGAGAGTGTATGATAACAAGAAAGAGAGCAGACAACGAGAGTGATTGTCTTGTGTTCACTATACAGAACGGTTTTCAGATGTTTTTTTTTGTTTTGAAAAGGTTTTCTTTTACATTTATCGCTTTTTCCAATGTTTTTTGTGTTAAAATTTAATTAATGTTTGTTTAGAAAAATACATTTTACCAATTCTTCCTATTTTTTTTGTAGAAATATATTTTTTAAAGTAAAATTTTACACGGAATATCTTGTTCAACTGTTTTATTGAGGATATTTTATTTTAAAGACGCTTTTTTTCTATTCTAAGTTACTTTAAATTGGTAAAGTGAATAATTTATACTTACAATTGCTGTTTTTGTTTCAAAACCACGAAAATAAATAAAAAATAGAAAACCTAAGAACAAAAAAACCTAAATGAATAGTAATTTGTTTTTACGTGAAACGAAACCTCTGTTTATTTTTGAATCTCGATAATTATTTTCCTTGCAATCATTTCTTCATTTTCCAGCTGTCCCTAATTCCCCAAAACTCCTAATAAACTTCCCAAAATCGGCTGGTCCAACACCTCTATTCGAAGCATCTATCACGACCGGGAGTTGTTCTCCGATCCGTCGGTCGCTATCGAGCTGATCCACTACCAGGGTACGGTGCACCACCCCTGTCCGGACTTTGTTCGGGCGGAGCAAGCTCTCTCTCAGAGGGGGCTTCTTTTGGAACAGTGGCCTGGCTTAGGGTAGCGATTCAGGGCACAGATGGAAAGGTTTTTAATGAACGGGAGGGTTAGATGTGAAGAAAAGAGGTTGTTGAGGATCCGATGGGTGGAAGTGAAGTGGATGAGGTGATGAAGGATCACAACTCATCAATCAATCTGGATCATCAATCATCAATGCATTGGAAAACGGACTCAAAATTTTGGAATTGATCATAATGTTTGTCTTCACGCTCAACAAAGTCATCGTATATTCCAATCTGAGCATTGCGGAGGTAGTTAAACACATTTTTCAAGCTAAATTTTGGTATTAGGCGGCCGAAGGCTATCGCCAATTATTGATTTTGTTTAAAAACTTGTAAATATTCAAAATTGTTAAAATTTTCATTTTTAAACACATTTTTCAAGCTAAATTGTTGTAATTGGTGGCAGACGGCAATCGCCAATTTTTATCATGATCCAAAATTTAAATTATACGTTTCAAATTTTTAAAAAAGTTCAATTTTATTAATTTTAGATACTTCCAAGTCAACAACTCCAGCAGTTCAACATCTGGTAATGGAGCCGAAATTATGTTGGATCCAGGTTAGTGTTTAATTCGAGAAAAAATATGCATTTTGAGGAAAAACAGCTAAATTATGGCAATTGGCGGCCGAAGGCTATTGCCAATTTTTGATTTTGTTTAAAAATGCCAATTTTTAAAAATTTTATGAACTTCAGGTGCTGCAATAAATACTCCTGATTCGTACGTCTGCCTTCTACTCCTTCCTTGGGAGCTTTGAGATTGGTACAAATATGACAAAGATGATGCCAAATTCCCTCAATTCTTGTGAAAGAAGCGTAACTCCCAGAAGGTGATCCTGTAAACAAATAATTTATATTTTCAGTTAATTTCGTGGAGAATCTCGAACATCCTGAAACCTTAGAATCCAGTCGATTGGAGAATCCCCCAACCCCCGTTTAAAAATTTAAAAATTTACATTTAGCGCTGACGGCTGCCCGCGAGCGAAATACTTTTATTTTTTGTTTTTAATTTTTCTCCAAGGGTTTAAAAATATATTTGTGTCGTATTCTCGTCCATCAGTAGTTCCTTCCTAAGAAATCGGCATTTTCTTCTTCGTTTCTTGAGGCTTATCGCAGAAAATTAGAGGTTTTTAGGAATTCTTCAGACTACGTATTCGATTCGAGATGCGGAAGATATGCTGGAAAAAGAAGCGCTTCGATTATTAACAATTACTTGTATTCTTTTTTTGTTTCATTTAATAAAGAGTTATACTCTGGGGCTCGTTTGGAGCTCCAGCTCGCGGGAAGTCTGTCAGCGCTTTTAACTTTTCAAAAATTAGTTATTTTTTGTATGGGGTGGGAAATGAAGGACAGGAGGAATTGGAACGAGATGGATGGAAGTGGATATTCGATGGAAAACAAGAATACATGCTTCTTTTCATGTGAGATTCCCAAAAGTTGTTAAAATTAGACTTTATTCCCATGTTTTCAGAAATATGAATAGCAAATGTCAACAAATAATGTAACCGACTGGAATCAATACAATTATATGAAAATTTCATCGATAGTGTGATTTTTTCGCATTCAGTTCGATTTATGTGCAGTGGGCCTGTGCTGTAAAGTTCGAGAGGTTCGTTTTTGCAAAGTTCACAAAATTTGGGTTTCATTTTCTGGGAACTTTGTGACAAAATAGGCTGCCAAGTTTGGTGCTAGGTTTGAATTAAAATAAAATTGTTCTCTGAAATTTTTTGCTTCAAATTTTCTTTAAAAAAAATTCAATTTTTAATTTAAAAGTTAAAGAGAATCGCATGTTTACAGTTAAATTTTGGTAATAGGCGACCGAAGGCTATCGCCAATTTTTGATTTTGTTTTTCAAACGATTTTTAAAAATTCCAAGTTTCAAATTTTTAAAAAAGCAGCATTTTATTCATTTCGGATAATTTCAGGCCAGCTACTCAGCGAGCACAACATCGGCGGATGCAACTGCAATTTAATAGGATCCAGGTTGGTATTTATGTCAAAAAAAAAAAGAATTTTGAGAAAAAATTTAAATTTCGGATAAGTTTAAAGAAAAATCGAATTTTCGCAACTTATTTTTTGTAATATGCGGCCGAAGGCTATCGCCAATTTTTGATTTTGTTTAGAAAGTTACGATTTTTCAAAATTTCCAACTTCAAATTCGTTTTTCGTTTCGAATTTTCGAATTAAAATTCTAAAAAATGTTTTGTTTGAAAAATAATTTTGATTATCATTTTTAGCTGGAAAATAGCAAGTATCTAGCCAGATTTTGAAATCGAAAAAATTCAATATGAATTTTTCAGTTGATCGCCGACATCCTCATCGACAAAGAGAGTGGGAAACATGAAGAAGAGACAATTAATTAAGTGAATAATTTCTGTTATTTGTTTTTTCAAAAATTATTTTTTGTTTAAAGAAAAAGATTTTTGGGGGAGGGGAGGGGGAGATGTTTTATTTAAATGGAAATGACTCATCATGATTTTTTGATGGCTGAAAATCTCTGAAAAGTGCAGAGAAAGTGGTATATATTTAAAAAGGGTTCAAGAAGTTTTTCTTTTTTTTTAAATGCGTATAGAAGCTTCATCGTCATAGAATAATGATGATTTTTTTTTAAAAAGGGAGATATTTTTGAAAACCTAAAAAGATCGGTGGTTTTCATATCTATGAACCTGCCCAGAAACGTTAAAACTGGAATTTCTTTTTTTTAATGTGGTTTTCGGAGATGTCTATTCATTCAAGCGATTTCAAATAATTTCATTATCTAGAAATCGCTCTCAAGCTTGCTGAAACTCTTGGAAACTATCATTTTCAAGTAGTTTTAGCGAAATCTGTGCCTTAATTAAAACAGGCCCCTCTGTACGTTGCCTTAAAGAAATAAGTAATCTACTGTTCAAATTAGTTAACCAGTGCGTGACCGTTCTTAAAGTTTTTAGAAATTAGAGGAAAAGATGTGAAGTTCATGAACTTTCAAGAATTTTGTCAGATTTCAGCATCGGGTTTAGATTTTTCGAATTTTTGAGGTCAAATGCGCATAAGGGAAAGATATTTAAGATCCTTTTTTGAGATTGTTCAATATTTTTTGAGAATTTGCGATTTTTTACAGATCACACGCTTTTTTAGTCGAAATTCCATTTTTTTTTCACTTCCTTGAGATTGAAGAATCATGATTCCCTCATCTTCCTGCTAGGACCACCCATCGAGCATCTGAAACTGGAATCAATTGAATTTTCTTTAGAAATTTGGTTATCAACTCTTTTCCTTCTTGTTCTGCATTCCGGTATGTGTTTATTTACTTACTTCCAGGGCTGGGGGGCGGCCGGCTTCGGCCGCCGCGGCATTTGAAAATCGAGACAAGCCGCGGCCGCGGCCGCGAAATAGAGTAACAACTACGCGGCCGCGCGGCTGCGGCAGCCGCGGCCGCGCGGCTGCGGCAGCCGCGGCCGGCCGCAGTGCAATGCACACCATCACAAAATTGCGGAATGCACACAATTTGACGAGCAAAATTTTTTAATAATCGAGATTTTCGAAACTAGTTTTTAATGAATAAGGTAATGAAAATAAAGTAAAAACATTGAAAAATATTCAACATTACGCAAAATATCATTTTCAACATTTAAAATTTTTTAATAAATCATTTTTCGAAGATTTCTCATCCCAACTCTCTGAAAAAAAGGTTAAATCAGTACAATGTGTGCATTTATTAAAAAATTTTCGTGTTTTACAACGCATTTTCTTAAAAATACATTCTCCTATCGAAAAACAGAATAACCACTTTCAAAAATGCGGCTGCCGCGGCTTTGGGCCGCGAACGCGACGCAACCGCTCCGCAGGCCGCGGCTGCCGCGGCCGCCGGCTGCGGCGGCTTTCAGCCGGATTGGCCGCCGTTTCCCCAGCCCTGCTTACTTCGGCTAAAAAATTGCATTATGTCTGAAAATCTGAATAGGTCTGATCACTACAAAAAAAAAGAATAAAAAATACACGATTTGAGATGAAAACAATAGATGATGTATTAAAATTCATCTGAACTCTCTTAATCGGCTGAAATTGTCTTGTTTTATCGTCAATGAAGCTCTTTTTCGTTTCCTCTATCAAAAACAAAACAGAATTAAACCATTGATTCTTCTTTATTTACTTTTTTTTTGTCGATGATATAAACAATCTTCTCCGAATCTATATTTATTAAATGAAAAGGTATGTACGGGTAATCAAAACATTGTAGAAAATGTGTACAATTAAAATAACCACAAAACTTCGAGTACATCGAAAGAAAAATAACAGAAAACGAATAACTAGATGAATTTCAGAGGCAAAATCTTTAAAATCAATAATTGTTGTGCACTAGTGCGTCGCGGTGTTTGCACACTTCCCAAAGCCACAGTAACCTAATTCGGAAATAAATAAATAAATTATTTTCAGAAATTTGGGTTTACATTTTTTAACCAGTTTTTCGTATTTTTTAACGCGAAAAAACTACATTTTTGAATGCAGAAAATTTTTATGGACATCTTAGAGAAGATTTCAAGCATTTAATTTTCTTGAATGTTGATTTTTTCGAAGATTTTTTGAGAAATAATTTTTATTCATCAAAAATTTAGATTTATCGTGTTTCATTTCCTTTTATCATTTGGTTGCTCATTTTGTTGATTTCAAACTGCTATCTGTAAATTATCTGAAATTCCTCTTCTTTTTTTTGTCATTTTCAAGTATTCTATGGTTTTCAAACCATTTCTTAGTTCTTTTTTGTTTGTTGTAGAAAAAATAACACGTATGTATAATTAACTGTTTATTTAAGCGGTAATTATAAAAAAATAATCATTTCACATCTGTACAGAATAAGAAAATGGTACCGTTGGGCGCGGATTTAGAATGAGGAAAGAAAAGACAGAATTGAGATAGAAGTGTGAATCGTAGGGGTGTTTAGACGAAGTTTTTTTTCAGAACGTGGGTACCAACATATTTTTTAATATTTCGAATTGAATTAGAATGTCTTTTTTCAGATTGTGTTTTCTTTAAAGAATTCATCTCATGCAGTATTTGTTTTTTGTCGGGAATTACTGGTATTTCATTTAACATTTCATATAAATTCATAACAAATCAATCCAACCCTTATCATAGGTTCTCTCAATGGGGTTTTCAATTTTAAAAACAATTTTCAAACATTTTCCAACAATTTTCAAATATTTCCAAAGTGCCCACCAATTTATCAGAATATTCCTAACACCGCTCAAAACCCAAATTAGGGGGGCAATAGCTACCACAGAAATTGTTTTACCCATCGATTTAAAAGAAACCAAAAGAGCTGATAGTTGAGAACCAATGTTTATTAGAAATTGGGGTTCTTTGGGGGAAATATGGGAGAATTCGAGAGGAGGGGGACAGGGAGTGAAATGGCCTTATAATGTTGGGTCGAGGAACGAAGAACCAAATCACAACCCTTGGCGACAAACTAAACGGATCAGGAAAAGTTCCACGAAATCAACAAAAATAGAGAGAAAGAATGTGCTAATGACCGAGTGGGCGTTGTGTAAAAATAGGTAATTGTACCCGAAAAGCTAGAGCGAAGAGTACAAAAAAACGGTAGAATTAGCCTAACGTTGAAGCAAAATGTAAAGTTCAGAAGTTTTTTAAAAGGTTATTCACAAGAATGTGAATGTTGTTTTTTTTGTTGATACTCCAGAGCATTATTATTGCTTCGATCGAAATGTTGTCCTGGGGTGCTGGACTTAGTACATCCTGCTCTTTTCAGAACAGGGAATAGCCAACTTTCTAATTTCAAGTAGTTATACTGTGTATATTGAAATTTATCCACCCAAAACCCGCTATTCAAGGTCTTTCCCGTCAAAGATCCCAAGAATAAGACGAGCTAAAGACAACTGAAGCAATGAATGGCCTATCTCAGTATCGACCTTTTAATGAAAACTTCTGAACCTTACATTTTTTTCCAAGACATTTTGCTTCTTCTAAACGCATTTTGTACACTTCTAAGTATCGAAAAATGAGCTTTCGGGCTAGACCTAAACGCCAGAAATGTAACAATTCTTCCCTCCTAGTGTTGATTAAGTGGGCGCCGGGTGTGAAAAAAAGGGAAATGAAAGTGACAAGAAACCCCAATTTAATATATATATATATATATATACATAATAATGATAAAATATTGACCCTTTTCTTAAACCCTAATAAATTGAAAAAAAAAACCATAAAAGATGAAAAAAAAACAAAGTTAACACCTAAAATATTCCCAAATACCCTAATGTTAAACCCTAAACTGCTCCTAAATATTCACAAGTGCTCCTAAAACTTAAAACCTAGAAAAAATAAGTATTAGGATAAATGGGCGGTCTTGAAATAAATATATTCGACAAGAATTATTGGTTCTCAAACGTCTCGATTAGTTTCTTAAAAATAGATGGGCCCCACTAATACAGGTTTGGAGTTGAGAAAGAAATATTCATAATAGAATTGGTGAGAAAGCGAAAATATTGTATAAAAGTTTGTTTTTAAAAAAAACACTTTGGAAATATTGAGAAATTGTTGAAAAATGTTTAAAAACTGTCTTAAAACCTGGGCCCCGCGATAAGAGAAACCTATGATAATACCCATTGGATTTTCCCTTTTTTCCTTTAAAGGAAATATAACGACATTAATGAAACCACACCCGAAACTAGATTTAAATTGAGAGAATTCGATTAAAACACGTGAATTTATATTCATTGACAAACAGATATGAATTTTCGTTTTTTTTAATCGTTGGTACCCAAAATATAGAATTTTTCAGATTTTTTCACCCCTACTTCAAAATATACGATTTTTGACTGAGATTCTGGTCTTAGACCTTGAAATGAATGATTTTGAATTTAAAAAAGTGATAATTATGAAAATTTGAATTTGAAATTTGACTTTTTAAGCCTTGAAAAACAATTGGAGTCAATTTTTCTAACAGCTCTGATAATTTCTTCGCGCCTCCTACTTTCATGACACGTTCTTCTAACTTTCTCATCTCGAAATCAAGCGAAAACGCCGAATTTCCAAAATTTTTGTTTGAATACTTTAACAGCAATAAATGAGGCGCGTCAGCGATGAAAAACTAACCAATTTAAAAGCTGAAAATTTCTAGATTTTCAGAATTCCCCAAATTGTGCTGAACATAGTTCAACAAGATAGCTTAACGATTTTCAGGTTCACTTAGGACAGAGAAAACGGGAAAAATGTGATGTAAAATGAGAGAGGAAGAAACGGGGGGAAAAACTGAAGTGATTGTTGGAAAAAAACCAGGACTGGAGCATAAATCGAAACTTGTTCGAATCGAGGTTTCAAGAATTCGAAAAATCCAAATTCGGCATTAGAAAGAGGATAAATGAGCCAACTTGTGAGCCGGAAGCTGTTCTCTTATGTTCCGAACAATGCTCATCCGATCTTCTATCGTACACTACATCAAAAAAGATCGATTCCAGTCGGATCACCGAATAATAATATTCGCCGGCCGTTCCCATTTCGACACTTCGTGGAGGATGCCATTCGCCGAGCATTCGGTTTCATTTTTTGAGCAAGCACTAGGTCATTTGGAAGGAACTAAGCTGTAGAAGTAGGCGTCAAGTAGAATTGGATACCTAAAGACTAACCCCTAAACCGAATGCCACTAACTAACCAAAATGTGATTATTCCATTGGCCTAATCCCATTTTGGCATCTTTTTTGGAAAAAAAAAAGATAAAAATTGAACCTTTGATTGTCCTTGAACTCCCGTGCCGACCTGAAAAAATAACAAACTTCCAGTACACCATTGTTGAGCATTGCTGAACTGCGAAGATGCTGAAAATCCCCTTAGACAGTGTGGAAGCGTCAGGGCTGGAAGTTGCGCCGAGAAGACGACTCCTGCACGCCTGTTCAACACTGTTCGTCGCGGAGAATGAATCCTCCGAAAAGTGAGGAGATGGGTCGCCAGACACGAATATTATTATTCGGGGATCACGACCAGTTTCGAAGGATTCTGAGGCGGTGAGGACGGAAAATAGGTTGAACATTGTTGCGGAGAAGAGAACAACCGCCAACTCACAAGCCAACTCATTTATCCTCGTTCCAATGCGGAATTCGAATTTCTCGAATTCTTGAAACGTCGATTCAAACAACGTTTCGAAAAATACTACCATCCCGGTATGTTTTCTCCACCAAAAACCCCGATTTCTCACCCGTTTCTTTTCCCTCAAATTACATCACTTTTTTCCATGTTTTCTCCTACCTAAGATCCCCTGAAAATAATCAAACTACCTTGTTAAACTACTTTCAGCGTAATTTTTGAAATTCTAAAAATCTAGAAATTTTCAGCTTTCAAATTGATAAGTTTTTCCTTGCCGAAACGCCTAATCTATTGCTGTTAACGATTCAAACAAATCTTCTAGAAATTGAGCGCGCGCGCTTAATTACTTGATGAGAAAGTGAGAAGAAAATGCATTAAAAACAGAAGTCGCTAGAAAACTAGCAGAGCTGTTAGAAAAACGGCCCCTAACAAATACAGGAATGAAAAGAAGATAACAAATACAGGAATGAGAGAAAAACAAATGACAAGAAGCCCAACGGTACCTGATGTGTACATGAAGATGTGGATGGAACAGATGGTGAAATTACATGATATTGATACAGTCAGAATTGGTACAGCGAACCCCCGCAGGGGGTTTTAACGACTTCTACGCCGAGCCTAAAAATAGAAATTAAGCTTAAAGAGCATATCAATCGTCAGAAAACTTACACCAAATGGTTTTGGCGTTCTCGTTCCCATAACTTCGAAACACGCCTTAATCTTTCGATTCGTTGCGTCATTGTTTCGCTGGGATCTTCTGAGCGGCGGTGGCACTTGTTGTGGTGCTGTCGGAGTTGGTGGAGGTGGTGGTGTCGGAGCGCGGATGATCACCGGTGGTGGTGGTGCTTGCACAACTTGCTGAGCAGCTTGATTTGCTTCACCAATAGCCGCTGAAAATTGAATCATTTGATTTGAATTTTTGAAAGCTTGTTTTTACCTAAATCGGGTCTCACTTTTTCCAAAGAAAACTTGAGTTTCTTGCGCTCTTGACTGAATTCAATCTTCTCGTCCGACTTTCTTTTGTTCTTCAGATTCTTACGACCTTCGATCAGCCTCCTCCCATTGACAATTGTGAAAATACCGCATTCAACGCCATCTTTTTGCCGTTCAGAGTGAAGATGCAAGGCGTAGCGGTAGTTGATGTTGTCGGCGATGGCCTCTCCGAGCAGCTTTCTCATCATCCGATGCAGCTTTGACAAACGGAGATCCTTCTTGTCCTTTGATGGCGATAGCGAGTCATAGACAATGACTTCGGACTCCTTTACACGATAGACGGAGATTGCCCAATGGTCTCCATGGTGCAAGGGCATGATGAGCAATTCGGGATTATGACGGTAATAGATACTCGTCTCAATTGCCTCTCGGGTCGGCTCCCGTCTCGCCAAATCGTCATCAGTTTCAGCTGGATTTCTTGTCGGCCATGTTGAAAACAATTCTGGGTGTAGAACGGCGAATCTGCCTCCGGCCATGTTCGCAGCGGATACCTGAAAATAGTTCATTTCATAAAATCTATATTTTTTCTCTTTTCTTTCCTATTTTTCTCCTCTTTTTACATTTCGACTAATTTATATTGACAATTTTCTTGTTTACAGACTTCAGCTTCGAAATCAATACATTTGGACCAACATTGGGATGGAAAATTTTGAGAATTTAAGGTAACGCCTTTTCAAAATATATAAAACGAAACATTTAAAGAAAATCGCAATTGAAGTCAATTTTTCAAAAAAAAATGTCTAAAAACCTGAATATCAACATAAATAACCTTATTTTCATGAATTCAACGCCGGGAGCTCCCGAAAGAATTGATCAAACTTTAAAAAAAGGGAATTTACATCTCAAGACATGTATTTTTTGTTGAAAACTTGAAATCAAGATAAAGTTGAATTGGAAATTTCGGGAAAAAATTGTCAGATTTTAAGAATTCTTTAAAAAATTGATAATTTCAGATGTTCGTCATCTTCCATCATCATTTGGTGCAAAATTTTGTAAGTTATAAGTTAATTGGATTATTAAGATGCTCAAAACTTTAATTATTTGGTTCTATTAATGAATTTTGGAATCGGGAGCTCCCGAAAACTGATAGAAATTTGGAATTTATGAAATAAATCTAATTTAAGTGCCGATGAGCTTTATTTTAACGACTTAGCTCCCCAAAAGTTTACAATTAAGAAATTTCGAAAGTAATAAGCCGAAAATAATAAAAATTTTAAATATTTGAGATTTTCTGATATCAGAAGTAATAGGAATTAGGAAGGTCAGTTCAAAATATTGATTTTTTATGCTAAGAATGAATTTTTATATCGGGTGCTTCTGAAAACTGATAGAGATTTAAAATTTATGGAGTTGGCCATTAAAATTCTAGATTTGAGCTGATTAACACGAAAATAATCTATAAATGAATCTTAAATTCGGTTGCTCCTGAGAATTTAGAAAGAAATTGAATTGGAAATTTTGTCGATAATAAAATACTGAATATTCAATTCATTTTTTTTCAAAAAGATATTTTCAGGTCACAATTGACACAGAATAAGAAGAGCGAATCGGATATTATTCAGAAGACATCATCTTCATGTATTGTTGGAGCACGCTTATGAAATGGAAAGGTTGGGAATCATGTAAGTTTTTAGAAATTAAGTTAAATTGGGAACAAAGGGGAGATTTGAGAAATCAGTTAACAATGCAATAAAGTTTAGAGAAAATAGGATTGAATGAAATTTAAAAAAAATAATCAATAAAAAACTAACCTCTTTCAAGAGTCCAAAATACACGGCACCGCCCGTTAACCATTTCTGCTGTTTCCTGGCCTTCGGGTTCAAACATTGCAGACATTGATTGGTGACCAATTCCGGCAGGTAGTTCTCATAAAACTCCTGGGAAAACAGTGTTCTGTCCAAGTTGATTCCGTGATCCGGAAGCGCTGCTGGTGGAACATGAACAGCTGGTGGCGGTGGTGATGCACTGCTTGGTGAAGAAACCGATGATGGTGGAGTTGCTGACAACCTCTGAAAAAAATCATGATACTTTTAAATTTAAAAAAAATTGTCACTTACAATCCTTCGGTCTCTGATATCCTTGTTCGGATGCTCCTTCGGCAAATCGTACGGCGATGATCTTGGTGAGCTCTGAAAAATCGATATTCATGGTATTTTACAGTACTTTCAGAGTTATTTCATAAATTTTATTTCTGCGGATCAAAATTTTGAATTTTTGCAAATTTTGTTTTCAAAAAACTTACCAAAACCTTCCGTCTTCTTTTCGTAACGTTGTCGTCACAGATGGTGACTGGGACTGGTGTGGATGCTTGAAGTGAAGCTTCCTGAAATTAAAGATTTTTTAGTGAAAGTTTTAAATTTTAATATTTCCAGATTTCTCTAAAAATCTTCTATTTTCTATTTCTTGATACTTTAAATATATTAAACTAATTTTTTTTATTCAGATTCCAACTTCAAAACATGCTCAGCTTCACCCAAAATGGCACACTTTCCAATGAATGGTGAGTTTTTAGATAATATCAGTAGCTGTATGCATGAACGTATTTGTCGACAAACGCGGTTTGTCGGCACCGTGGTTCTCGGCCCTGAGAGGGTTTCGGTATATGAAACCGACATAAATGTGATGTCATGAGCTCGCTGGAGTCGTTTTTCTTTATCATAAGTTCCTAAAAGCTCACGGGACCGAGAACGAAAGTATCGACAAACCGCGTTTGTCGACAAACACGTTCATGCATACAGCTACAGAATTGTTGTCAAAAATATTAAAAAAAAGACATTTCCTCAAAATTTCAAGCGATTTTCGCTGATTAAACTGATACACGAATTTAAAGAAAATTCTTAATCCAAAAATTAGTTTTGAAATAGAAGATCAAATTATAGAAAAATGTATATTTTTAGAAAATCTCACCTTCGCTGAAGAAATGTCGACGGATGGAATCGTGCTGTTCTCCGGCGTTGAAATGTTCATCAGATGGTTCTCGCTTTGCTCCCAATGCTCGAGTGCTCGGTCAAAATCGTATCGAGGCTTTGGGTCGTGGTTGTGGCAGTCTTCGGGCTCACATGCGCACTCATCTTCCTGAAAAAAGGTAGGATTTTTAAAATGTGTTTTTTTAAACATACGTCGCAGTAAATATGATTCTTTCTGCAAATGCAGTCCTCGTTGCAGACTCCATCTGGGCACGATTCGCGACAGCCTCGATCTGGAGAAGAGCGCAAACTTTCATCATCATCCGGCAAGGTTGATGGTCCAAGGATGTCGTCCTTCTGAGCTGGAGTCAGCTCAATCTGCGTAGCTCCAGTTTTGCCTTCTGCCGGCCTCTTCAATCTACCAGTCTCCTCCAATCCAAGCGGTGATCCTGTCAACAATGTGCGACCCCCGAATGTCCCTCTGCCTTCGGCAATTTTGAAGAGCTTGGCCTTGGTCCTCTTGCTGAAAGTGACCTTCCTTCCTCGTCTGGCAGGAGTTGTTTTGGCAGCAGTTTCATCAATGCTTTCCACTATACTGATGTTGTTGAACGTGTTCAACTCGGTGGTAGCTTGGATGGTGATCGGATCCAGAGATGCATCTTCGACCATCGCAGGGGTGGTAGTGGTCCGGTCGATTGATGCAGTCTCCTTCACCTTCTTGTTGGTGGGTTTCCGTGTCGTTTTCTTCGCGCTGCTGGGTTCCTCGACGACCACAGTAGGCTTCGGCGACGACAACGGTCCCGTGATCCGTTTTTGTCCCCCTCCTCTCAATGGAACGGCGGATTTTACGACACCCGCGGACGACAAGGAGGCTTTCTTAGACTTTTTCTTCAAAGTCTTCGAAATATGCTCCCGTCGTGGCAAAGCCGCAGGCGCCGAGAGCTCCGGGAACTCGCAAGAAATGATCTTGAATGATGGCATGTTGAAAATGAGCAGAATATAAGCAGAAGCTGAAAATGGGTGGCTTAAAAGCACACGAATATCTGATAATGATGACTGTTACGAAATCTACAGCGAAGGTGTTTAGAGATTGAAGCGTTCTGTAGAGACGCAGAAACACCTATTATGGAGTGTGTGGTGATAAGAGACACTGTCAGTTGGTGGGGGAGGGAAGAGTTTTGGTGTGTGGATGAACGGTCCACGAAAAATGATATTGTCATCATTTTCAGCTTTGGATTGTTTTTTTCAATTTAAACTTCATTTTTCATCAAAAATTTTTTTTTCAGAACTTCAAATGTTCTACAGTTGGATTTGGAATAATCGACTCGGAATCTTAGTCTGGAACTGAAGACGTAAGCTGAAATATAAGTTTTTGAATAATTCCCGAATTTTAAAATTTCAGCCGGTTAATCTCAATTAATAATCTCCACATCTCAGATTCCAGTCGTGCCGAAATTCAAGATATTGGAATGTGAGCCAGAATTTCACTTATAGTCAGAAATATTCATATTTTCAGATAGTTGTTATTTCAAGGATTGGACCTCAACGATTTTAATAATAGTTTCAAATTTGATTAAAATCGTCCCGCATTTTGCAAACAACTGGCTTCCCCATCTCTGTTGATAGGCTAAAATTTTTTCTTTTAAGAAATTCCAGGGTTCGGAGAGATGAGTTGTTTGTGAAATTTGGTTCCGAGTCGTGATTGTGAAGCTCTCGCGAATCGAATGGTTGAAGTGGTAACAGGATACTCAAAATCAACTTCATGGCAAGAAAAGCAAGAATCCCGGAAGAACTTTTGGAAATTGATGGATGGATGGATAAGAAGATCGATATGCAGTGATTAAGAATTTGTGGATGACTTCTGAATTTCGAGATCTTTCAATGTAAGCCAAAACAGCAGGCGACTTTAAAAAATAGAAATGTTTTCAGATGGTTGTCAATTCTCTTATCATCATGGTTCATTGTCAAAAACTAGAGAAATGAGAAGAAGCAGGGGTGTTCGATATCACCGGAAATACAAGGCAATTGGCGTTTGGCTAATCAATCAAGAGTCATCATTTGAATTTGGAATGCGGAAGCACCCGAAGATACACATGGATTGGCTAATTCGAAATTGAGAAGTGGCGATTGAAAGCACAGATTCCATGAAGCGGCCACGTTCGACAGCTTGGAAGGATTCAATTATTGAATTTGATGGTATTTTTGTATTTTAAGCGCGTTTTCGACCAGTAAGCGATTTTGCACCTACCTATTCTTGATAGTTAATAGGTAGGGCTTTATCACTTTTCGGTTGATTATCGGCAGATAAGTTTTCTTAATAATATTTTGAAATCACTTTCAAATCTTGTTCAAATTTGATCTTTTTAATATTACAGGAAAACCATTTTTGAAAGTGCTTCTACAATCAGATAATCTGATTCAGATTAATTTGAGGTGTTTGTGTTGAATTTCTGGCAATCAGTTTCCTTTAATTTGAATTCTGAATTTCTTGCTGAAAAGGAAGGAGCGTCAAAAATTGTATTAATAGTACTGAAAACCCCAAGCGGTCTGAAAGCAATATAAATAATTCACCAAATTGTTTTCAAATGATGATGGGTTGAGAAGTGTCGATAAAAAGCCTGCGGCCCATGGATTTGAGTTTATTGAATTTTGACGATACATGATGGTATTTTTTATGGCGTTTCCGGTCAGAACTTTTGGAAATGGATGGATTGATGACAAGAAGATCGATATTCGTTGGAAGGAGAAGGAGAAAGCCTTCAGTTTAACATGGAATGCTCACGAATACGCTCCTTAAAAGTGGCGAATCCCATGAAGTTTCTGGCCAATTTCGAAAGTTTGGAAGGATTCAGTTATTGTGTGCAGAAAGGATACAACTTGTTCATCAGATTTTTTGGAAATGGATGGATAAGAAGATCAATATGCATTGACTAAGAATTAGAATTGAATTTCGAGATCTTTCAATGTAAGCCAAAATAACAGTCGAGTTAAAACAAATAAAAATGTTTTCAGATGGTTGTCAATTCTCTTATGATCATGGTTCATTGTCAAAGTCTAGAGGATTGAGGAGGAACAGTGGTGTCCAAGATCACCGGAAATACGAGAAATTGGCGTTTGGCTAATCAATCAAGAGTGATCATTTGAATTTGGAATGCGGGAGCACCCGAAGATGCATATGGATTTGCTGATTCGAAATTGAGAATGAAGTTTCTGGCCAAGTTCGAAAGCTTGGAAGGATTCAAGTTTATTGAAATGATGGTATTTTTGTATTTTAATCGCGTTTTCGACCAGTAAGTGATTTTGCTCCTACCTATTCTTGATAGTTAATAGGTAGGGCTTTATCACTTTTCGGTTGATTATCGGCGGATAATTTTTCTTAATAATATTTTAAAATAAATTTAAAATTTGATCTTTTTGATATTACGGGAAAGCCATTTTCAAGAACACTTTGATATTGATGTCATTATCAACCTTTGATATTGATATAGAATACTTTGATACCGATGTCATTGGAACGACGAATATTTTTGAATTCTCCTTGTAAGAGAAAATTCAAAACTTCTAGAATATTAATTCCTTCTTTAAAACTATTTCAACTTCAATTTACAACAACTTTCCAAAAAACATACAAATTGTAAATAAGTAGTTTCTGATTACACCATTTCATGTGTTTTTTTAACAGTCTAGAACAAGTTTATGTTTTTTTCCAATTTTTGATGTTTCATTTCTCTATTTCGTCCCACTTTCACCCCACACATGATAACCTTTATAGTGTCAGGTTTTGTTATTGTGAACAGTAAAGTAAGTAGCCCTTCCTAAAAAAACCTACATTTCTCATTGTTTTGCTTTCTCGTTTTGATAATGTTGAAGCTTCGTCCATTTCTCTATCAATTTCGATTTATTCTCGACTATTTCTTCATTGGAACAGCATGTTTTATGCTAATTTTAACATGTGTCATTGTTTATCTCACTTTTAATATTATTGATGAAATTACTGAAGTGCATGATGTTTTTATGAATAAATCTGCGGATTTTAAGGTGAGTAAAAATTGCAAAAAAAATTTTTTTTGAAAAGAACTTCTTTAAAAAATATCAAAGGAAAAGGCGAAATTATTGTGTTTAACGAAAAAAATGGTGTATTTTAGATTACATAAATTTTTAAAAACTAAAATAGGGGTAAATAATTTTATTTTATTTTCAATTTCCTGAAAACGTTACCTCCTAGTACTTCAGTAGAGATAAAAACGTATTTTCAATTCGAAAATTGTTTTTTTTAATCAAAAATTAAAAAAAACATGTTTACATGGTGGGAAAAAAAGCTCCATTAAGAGACAGTGTCTGAGTTGCGTTAAATTTAACACGTTAGTACGTGCCCTAGGCCGAATAATTGTGCTATCAACTTGAAACTTCGTATGTGAGTGCGGTAGGGATCAAAGATTATTTTCGTACCACAAAACCTGTGAAGTGTCCCGGCGTTCGGGGGGAGCTCCCCGTTTTATCTTACAACTTTGACTAGCTATAACTTTGCTTATTTCCCGAACTATGAGCAGATATTTATATTATTAGAAAGCCCTCATTATGTTCTACAACTTTGTTGTTGACAACAAAGCGCAAAAAAATGTTTGCTCCAAGACACGGTGGGAAAAAGCTCCGTTAAGTTGTCCTGAAGACTTCGAGCGCTTGAGTTTCGCAAAAATTTTATCTGTCGCAGCAACAACTATTTTCAAGCCTAGGCGAGCCTGAATTCAATCAATTTTTCGAACAATCATGTATTTAAGACTACATAGGCATCGTTGACATTTGTAAGTTTGATTAAAGTTATGTTAATGGTCTAATTATTTATTTTCAGCACGATATTCAACAAAAAAGCCTAGCTTCTCAAAAAACAGCGTTGTAACCTAAAAAAAAGTGTTTTTGGGTTTCAAGTGCGTTTAAAAAACATAAATTGCTTTTGAAAACATTAAATTATTATATTAACTGGACATGAACACAATTTTAAAAATTAATTTGGTCGCATTTTACGACTAATTTCCCAAAATTTTCATTTTCAAGCAACGCCTTGAATTCCCAATCAATCACGTCTAATCAGCGCTCAAAATGTGTGAAATTTAAAACCTTAAAAGGCGCATTTCAAAGAAAATTGAAAGATATTAACCCCTTTTTTCTGAAAATAGCGAAAAAATTGTAATTTAGATGTTTTTAGCAACTAAACTCTGCTCACTATCATTCTTCATTCATATTCTTCACGTAAGACTTTTTTCTAAAACTTATCTAGACCATTGTTTTTTTCAAAATTTTCTTACAAACCTGTTTGCAGAGAAAACAAGGTTTAAAACAATGGCCTAGAAAAACGTTTCCACCGGCAGAAACTAGTCCGCGTGCATTTTTACCAGAAAAATAAGTTAAAATTAACTTTTTCCATAGATATTAATAAATCTAACACCCAAAACGCTCATAGGAAAATTCTGTTCAGCCGGGTGGAAACTTTTTCTAGGCCGTAGTTTCGAAGCGTTTTTCCTCGCCTCAACCTTTTTTAAAGGAGGGTTTTACGGAGATTATGAATGCGCCTGGGATGAAAATAGACTTCAGACTCATTCCAAATCTGTATTTAAAATTTTCTAAAACCACCTAGAAGCCGAGAAAACACGCCTCAAAACAATGGCCTAGAAAAAAGGGCCACCTGCGAAAACTAGTCCGCAGGCATGAAAAGTCCAAAAAAATGAAAAACAAAACATAAATTAAGATGAAAAAACATTAAAAAGGACTACTATAAGCATTCTGCATAACTATTTATTAACGAAACACGAAAAAAGCTCACAGGAAAAAATTCGGCCAGGTGGCCCTTTTTTCTAGGCCATCGTTTTGAGGCGCATTTTCTCGGCTTCTACAGGGTGGCTACTAAGTATTCGTCGCTACTTTGTCGAGTTGCTAAAAATTATGGTGCTTAGAAAACTGAATAACTGTTGATGATTCTAGTAGAAAAAATATTTTTTTAACTGTTCTTAAAGTTACGCCCATGAAAACCGAGCCATTTTATAGTTACGAACATTTTCGTGAACCTACCTCGGTTTTCTGTGCCAAACGTGAAGAAAGTTGGGATTTTCGTTCATGTTTGACAGTTCGTAATTATCGATCTGGTGCCTCAAAAAAATTTATTTCAACTTTAGAATGTGAAGTATGCTCATGCGTTATAAAAATGCTATTGACAAAGCTTTGCTTATGATCGCTATATTTTTATTATGATTTACTGGAAGACTGTTCGAGACTGACAGATCAAACTGGTTCTAACTGATTCTAACCTTCATAAAAAACGTTCGGAACTTGGAAAACGGCTGAAAATGGGTAATGTTATGAAAAAATACCTTATTTTTATGATAAGAAAATTTCAAGTCGGTTAAATGAAAATTGCGTGGGAAATTCACGAAAATTCTTGGGTGTCGTACTTGCTCGCCGCTTGTTGGGCGGTTTCCAATTTGATGAAGTTTAATGTACGATAAAATACGTCCCTGTTCACATATCATATTGAAACGTGGCTTAGATATTAGAGGAGATCCATTTTACAATTTTCAAAACAAAAAACTAGGTTTTTTCGTCATTTAAAACAACGGGAGCAAAATGAAATCAAATGACAAGATTTTTCAGAGAAATTATGAATTTTCTTTCAAACGTCCTAGCTTTTTTGAATACTTGAAAATAATCACAAATATCGGTGTTGAATTTAAAATTTGAACCTTTTTTCATAATTACGATCGTAAACCAACGATGTGTAGTGTGAAATAGCCGACAATAAGCGGATTTCGATAAATTGCTGGAAAACTTCAAAAAGTTAGCTACAAGAACGTTGACTTCCGGTCATCACTGTGAGTTATTTTCAGAGCGTTAGACAAAATCGTCAACCAGTTTTTAAACAAAATTGTTTTAATTAATTTTTTCGTATTGCACGGTTCTTGATACTCAACTCATGAAAAGTTATGAGCAAACATATTAGGATGACTCGCACGGCGAAAAAGTGAATAAACTTTTGAGCATTAGGTTCCCTACATTGAAGTCTATAGTTCTATACATCACAATTACTAAATAAAAATTCTCTAGTAGTCTTCTTTCATCGATGTATCAAGAAATTTTAAGGAATTATAACTTGGTTATCAAAATACGTAACAAAATGTCGCGACGAATACTTAGTAGCCACCCTGTAGATGGTTTTAGAAAATTTTAAGAACAGATTTGGAATGAGTATGAAGCATATTTTCTTCCCAGACGCATTCATCATCTCCGTAAAGCCCTCCTTTAAGAAACTTTGAAAACAGGTAAGCGCTAAATTTTCTTAAACCTACGTTTAATAAACCTTTTTGAAGTTTTTTTTTCTGCGGGGCGCATTCTCTAAACACCTTATTTCTTCTAATTTTGTAAAAGTTGATGGTTAGCTTCAGATTGTCGTGGTCCAAATTATCCATGTTATTTTTCCAAGTTGCTCCCAACAATTTATAAAAAATACAAATCTTACACATACACAATTTTTCATAGTTTTGTTTTTCCAATGTTTAGAAAATTTATTTCCAATTTTTTAAACTCCAGAAAAATCTGTGAAATTTCAATATCTTTCTTCTTACTAAGCGAATAGTTCTGTGTGTGTGTACCAGCATTTCACATGAATAACTTTTTGACCCCTCGACCGATCTGTCCCATACTTGGCATATCGTCATGCCTCTCGGAGCGCTTCACAAAAATACTGTTTGGATCTCGGGTTACTGTAGGATTACTGTAGCTACAGTACTACAATTTTTTTCACGTTTTTTTCAAAATGGTCGGATCGAGACCAAACTTTCGTGGTAACACCTTTGGAGTATTGTAAGGTCACTGTGAAAATTTGGTGCGGATTACTGTAGTATTACGGTAGTTACCGTAACCTAAAGTTAGGGTTTGTCTCTGTTTCTCTTCATTTTACACACTATTTCTCTCATTACCGCCGCGTAGCGGCGTTAAACGGCTGGTATAAATCTAATGTAAGTATTTTTTTAATTTCTGTCAAGTCCGAATTTCATTATTTTAAATAGAAAGTGACGCTATTTCATAAACAAAACAGACAAGTTCATTTGACGAATTGTCTACGAAAACCGGTTTTCAAATCAAACCATTATCAAAATGAAACACCCTTCGCTTCATTTGAAACTTCCCATTTTTTCAGATGTACGCCGACGATGCAATGTACCTAATCAAACACGGCTATCACCAACACGGTTACAACGACATTTTCGGCACAATTATAAAATCCGTCCCTTTAAAATCCAATACTTGTACATAAAAAAAACTATCTCCTCGCAAATGCTCAGTTTTCTCTCATTCATTTTTACACGTTTCATAAATAATTAAAAGAGTAATTTTCTGGGGATTCGGGGAAAAAATAAGGGAATACACCGGCTGACGCGGACGGGGGAAGTATAAAATATCGATTGAGAAATAAATTAAAAGACAAAAGAAAATAAAAGAATAAATATGCAATAAAGAGCTCAAAACACTTATTTCTTCGACGATACGACAACCGGTTGATATTCTGGATTCTTCTTCAGGATCACAAGTCCTTCCAAGTATGGGGTCATAGCAATATCTGAAAAAATTTACTTATAAACTTCATTTTCCCCATATTCTGAATTCTTACATTCTTCATTAGCCAATTCAGCTCTTTCACCATGTGCCAACAAAACTGGAGTTGTATGTGTTTGGAATCCGGTGATGGTTTTCGGTTTTCCTGCCTGGGCTACAACATCAACAGCTTGTCCAACACGGACGGACACATTCAATTGTTTTAAGCTTCCTGGTTTCAATTCATCTTCGATCAGGGTGGTCAACATTCTAGGTTGCATAGCGAGAACCAATGTGTAGAACAGATAATGCTGACGATTGTTGAGAACCTGAAATAAGGATATTGTCAATTTTTTGGTACCATAAAGCAAATATTCTTCTCACAAATAAAACTTACTGAATTATTAGCATCCAAAAATGAATAGCAAATAGTCAACAAAGACGCCAACGCACTTGGCGACAACAATTGCCTATCCGAATGCCATGGGTTCAATGTCATCGTTCCTTTACCCAAATGCGTCAATCCTTGCGAAATTCTCACCAACATAAGCGAAACTTGATCTTTGTAGTGATAGCTGGCCAATTGACGAAGCATCGCAACCAATCGAGCATTATTCGTTCCAGCTCCAACAAGACCCATAGCGAAAATAGCATTATGAGCGGTATCCGCATCAGAATCATGAGAGAACTTGCTCAAAGTCTCCAAAATGTTCAATTGTGGGTTTGATACCGACAAAAGTGAGAGTGCCAATGGAACAGCTCTATAAAAATAATTTTAATAAACTGTTTTTTTCAAACTTAAAGAAAAACCTTCTAATAACCGGCTCTCCATATCTTATAAGATGTCCAAACATTCGAAGTGCCATCTGTGATCCAATTTCATCTCCCATAGCAATCAATCCAATTCCCAGAACTGCAACAGCTTGTTGAGATGACAAATCCGGTTTCGACGATGTTGAATCCGAAGGTCCTGCGCTAGTAGATGCTGAATCCACTGGAATTCCACCAGTACTTGCAGGTTTCTTTGGTGCACCTGGCACATCAAGCACTGGAATTGAAGAGAAGTCCAATGCAGCTCCCTGACCTTGCGGTTTTGGTGTGGATGCTGGAAATTACAAATTCAATAATAAGAGGAAACGTTTTTAAACTTACGCGGAACCGGTGGAACGGCTGATCCTCCCTTCGCAGCGATATTGCTCTTTGGCTTATTTTTCGAATCTGCTGATGGTTGTTCATAATGTTCTGAGCAGAGGTGCAAAAGTTTTTGAATTTTCAAAACGTTTCCTGTTCCGGCGTATGCGCAAACATCAACCAAAGTGGATACCTACAATTGAATACAATTTTCATACAGTTCTAAATTCAAAAAGTTTATTTAAAAAACGAACCATTGGTCCAAACGGACTTGGAAGGGATTTCAGCGATTCAACAACAACTTCGCTCTTATCCTGAGTTTGCAAGAAAATCAAAGCAATTCCAAGTGCCAAGAATCTCATATTTGGATCGGCAAGTTCAGTTTCACTCTTTTCCATCAAAGTCTGCATCATTTCCATCGCAGCATTCGAATCAGCAGTTCCAACAAGAATCAATCCAAGTGACAATCCAGCCAATCCTTTGACCTCAGCGGTTGCAGATGGACGAGTATCAGTCAAAACTTTCTTCAATTCATAAATAACACATCTTTCTTCATTTTTCACAACAGCTTCTCTTTGTGAGTTGGCATACGAAAGTCCAAGACCCAAAATCGATCCAACTCTCATAATCGATCTCTCCGATTGAACATGATCCATCAAAAGCGCCCATGCTGGGTCGCAAGCATCTTGAATTCCAGCAGAAATGATACCGATAGCCAAAAGTGTTCCGGCTTTGATGAAATCATCATTAATATAAAGGAAACGATCACATTGTGCCAATCCGGTATCAATATCCCATCTCCATACAAGACCTTGAGAAGCGGCTGCAGTCAACATTCCATAATCCTTATTTTTGTAGAACCATTTTGACGCTTCTTCAGTTTCAGCCATCATCTTGTCAACTCCAAATCCGCAATTGACAAAACCGTTTACAAGTGCTGCAGCCAATTGCGTGCGTGTTGAATCAGGTTGAGATGAGTTTCCAAATGGTCCTTAAATTTGAAATTCGTTTTTATAAATTATCTTTATAAAACTTACTATTATGCTCAAGATGAACTTTGTAAATTCCTTCTGGTGTTTTTGGCTCCATTATGTCAAGTTCACGAGCCAATGAATGGAAATATTCGAAGAGATGGGTATTTGAATTGAATTCCATCAATCGTTCACCATCCGTAGTTTGATCATACTCGAGGAAGATTTGATGACGTCCTAGAAGGATGGCCATTTGCTGACGAAGAAGTCTGAAACCAGGAAATTGATATTCATTAAAAAATCGAAAATATCATAGCGAAAACCCGAAAAAATTGTGTTTTACTTACGGATCAGAAGCTTTGGCGAAAATGTCCCGAACTTGTGGAACATCATTCAACATGATGGCACATCTCATAGCCTCCAAGAATTTGTTGAATTTAAGATAAATTCCCATTGAAATGCGGATAAGATTGAGATTGTCCGGATCAGGGGTAAGTGGAGCACAGCTGAGAAGGTACAAGCAAACTCTCTGATGATCGACCTCATGAACGAATTCTGGAAGGAAATCGAGTCTGTCGATTTCGATAAGAAGATCACATGCTTCGACTTCTGCGTTATGTTTGACATGATGGGCAACGATGTCTTTAGCCAATGGGAGAAGTTCAGCTCTTCTAGAAGAATATTTTTATTGGTATGTCTTTAATAAAACTGGCAAACCTCTGTTCATTATTACTTTCAAGAGTTTTCTTCCATTCTTCAGCCATTTCCATAGCCAAATGGCGAACATATTCATGTCCCCAATCTCCAATAGGCTCTTGAGATCCTTTAATTCTGTAATTGATAGTATCAGTGCGCTCATCTGAAGTCATTGCAAGAACGGAGATGGTATCGGCGAAAATTCGCTGTAAAAATATTTTAAAAGAAATGTGTTATAAAAAATTTTCGGTACCTTGACTTCTCCTTCAGCCAACTTCTCATAAATCTCCTTCATTTTTGCGTAATGTGGTCTCATAAATTTCAGCGGTTTCGGAACTGAAGTCATGGATGTTGTCGAAGCACGGATAAGCGTACGCATGGTGTCCAATGATGGTTTGTACAATGAAGCATCTGGTTCCTGAAAATATGATTATTTATATTACGCTTTCAAGCTGAATAAAAATAATCTTACCGAGAGACGTTGAACCAAAAGATTGAGATCCTCCTCAAGTTTTTGGTCTTCTTCACTCTGAAAATTATTTATTCTTTCTAAATATCCGCTAAAACTCGAAATTTCAAACCATTTCTTCCTTCTTTGGTTCATTCTTTGCTGGCAATTTCTTTTCATTCTTTCCAGAATTTTCAATTGGTTTCTGTTCAGTAGTAGCAACCATTCTGAAAGATTAATGTTTTTTCGCAATTTTTAAGTTATAAAACAGAGAAAATTTAAAAAAATTAGATCCATGTTCATAAAAGTAAACCTTTTCTGTTTTATTTTTGAAAAAAATAACCCGAAAAGCTTGAATTTTATGAAGAAAACTTGAAATGAAAAAAATGTGAAAAACAAATGAAAAATTTGAACGAGCGTTTAAAGGCGCAGTCATCATCGAGACACATGGGTCTCGCAACGATTGGCTCTATTTCAAACGACGTGGTTTGGCTTCGTTATTTTATGTGCTTTTTTCGTTGAAATAAGTGTAGAATAATACGTTTTTTATAATTTTAATCGATTTATTAAGATAGCTAGAAACATTAGCAACCTTTTGGTATACAAAACTGCCCAGAAATGTTTTCCAAAATTACCAAAAATGATTTATTTCTTGCGTTGAATTAAAAAAAAATAAATTTGTCTCTTTTTTTTTTTGAAAAAAAAACCAACGTGTTTACAATAATAAAACTACTTTCAGATGAGGTTTTTACTCCTTATTTCCCTGTTGGGTACAGTTTTCGCTGCAGAAAGCTGGAAAACTGTCAATGTTGACCGTACAATTGATGTCACCACACAAGTCGTTAAGGTTTCGAGCTTGTACACATTTGAGAACACTGCCGCAACTTCCGAGAAAACTGTGAAGGTATCATTGTTTTTTAAAATATTTCTTGAAAAATTAATCAATTTTTTTAAGATAGTTTTGACCCAAGAAGAGGAAGACCACTTGTCATTTATTAGCGTTACGATTGATGGAACCAAAGGAAAGCTGAAAATTAGCAGAGATACTGGTGCTAAAATTCAAGGGTTCCAGGTGGGGATTTTGGTTTTATTTCTTTTCAATAGAATACTTATTTTAGGTTTATAATGTCGACTTGCGCAGCCCAGTCACCACTGGACAACAAATCAAAATTCGTGTTAGTCTTCGTGTCACCCATGTTCTTGAACCACTTCCAGCTAGGATTCCACAATCTGAGAATCAGTAAGTTTTTTAAAATGAAAATTGATACTTTTCAAAGATGAGTTTACAGATTCGTGGTTTACAACGGAAATGCTTATGTTCCGGCTGCTTATCCAGTTGCTAACCAGAAAACAATTGTAAAGCTTACTGCAGGTATTATACATTTTCAAGAAACATTTTTTAAAAACTGAAAATTTTGTTTTAGGAGGAAAGACATTGTCCGCTACAACTGTTAATCCGACTAAGCAAGAAACTGAACGCGTCACTTATGGACCGTATCAAACAACAGCGGCATTTGAATCGAAACCAATTAGAGTTCACTACGAAAACAACAGCCCATTCGTTATTGCAACAGTCGTTGAAAGACTTATTGAAGTTTCCCATTGGGGAAATATCGCCGTTGAGGAGTACATCGAACTCGTTCACAAAGGAGCAGAATTGGACGTAAGTTGCTTAAAATTAAGACAATATTGATAGAAAATGGTTCAGGGAACATTCTCCCGCTTGGACTATCAAATGGACCGCCGTGGACGTCGTCAACCTGCTTTCCAACACTTCACCACAAGTCTCCCAGCAACAGCCCGCGATATTTACTATCGTGATGAAATTGGAAATATTTCTACGTCTGCTGTTCGCATTCGTGCCGATTCAGTTGATGTTGAGATTCGGCCAAGATTCCCACTTTTTGGCGGATGGAAGACTTCATATGTTATTGGGTACAATGTTCCATCTGAAGAATATCTTTACACCAAAGGAAATCAATATGCTTTGAAGATGAAGTTGTTCGATCATGTTTTCGATAATATTGTTGTTGAAGAATTGAGAACCAAGATTATTCTTCCAGAGCATGTTCGGTAATTTATTTTCATGTGATTTTCAGAAAATCATAATCAATTTGCAGAAAAGTTAAAATCACTACTCCATATCCAGTTGAACGCAAGCCTGATGAGCTCAAGCCAACATATTTGGACACTACTGGACGCTTAGTGGTTGTTCTTGAGAAAAGCAACTTGGTTTCCGACCATAGCCAACAATTTACTGTAAGTATTTAACACTTTCGCATTTTTTTTTTGAAAAATTGTCCAATTTTCCAGCTTTCCTACGAATTCGACTACAGAGACATGCTCCGTGAGCCACTTCTCGCTGTGTTATTCTTCTTGTCGCTTTTCGTCGTAGTCATCATCTATTCCCGTTTCGATTTCACCATCTCTGTGGTATTAAATGAATTAGTTTTCAATTGCTAAATTAAAATTTTAGGATCCAGAACGCGATGCTCAAGAAAGAATTCAACAAACTGTCAACTCATTGGCGAAATTGGTTGATAATAAGCAAAGAGCGTATGAGAAATTCATCGAAACTGCAGCTTCATTCAAAGTCAACAGAGATGTGGAAGTGCTGTCGGATGCTAAGAAGAGTTTGGCACATGCTCGTGAATTGGAGAATAATAAGTTGAATGAGAAGATTTCTGCGGCGAAGTCTAAGGCTGTTCCAGTTTCTGAGAAGGTAATTTCGTTTTAATTTTAACTTCAAGATTAAAAATTTTCCAGATTTCCGAAGTGTTGAACTATGACAAACCAGTCTACGAATCTGTCGATGCTTACTTGAAAGCTGTTGAGAAGAGCAACACGAAGACCAACGGACCAGAAGAGCAAACTTTTGTCAACAAAGTCAAGGATGCTAGAAACAGAGCCGACAGTGTACTTGCCTCCCTTTAAATGTTAAATTATGTACCATTTGTTCAAAGAAAAATCCAAAAACCAGCACCTTTAATAATTTATTAGTAATTCGTTCCAAAGAAAAAATGTGATTTTTGTATCATTAAAGAGATTGGTTCTCGTTTTATTTATTTAAATCCCTTATTGTTTGTTGGGATCATTTTAAAACCATTTATGGGTTTCGCTTTCCAAATATAGCTCTTTTTTGTTATTATCGATGGGATCTTCAATAAATTATTTGTTTAATTGTAAATCCCTTTTTCTGAGAAAAAATATGGTTCCAATTTGGATCTCAAAAATAATACTTTTAATATTGTGAACGTGCGAAATGAGAAGAAGAAGAAGAAACCTTATTTTTTCTGGAGGAAAGCATATTTATTTAACTGCACACGCATAAAGAGGATAAATGAGGGAAAAAGGAAAGAAACCATGGAAACCGAATTCGTTTTTTAGTTTTCTTTATCAAAAATGTAGAATATTTCTTTCTTTTTCTTATGAAAGCTATTTGCTGAGCTTATAATCCTAAAGATTTGGTTTGCATTTATATTCAGCGATTTTGTCTTTATTACGTTTTTTCCCTGATTTTTCGATTGAAAAATACCTCGTGACATGTCAGAAAATCAATTTTTTTGAATTTTCTGACCATAAATATTTTCCCGCCCAAAAATAGACCCCCTAATAGTAAAAATATCGGATTTCCGATCAAAACCGGTCCACTAAACGTGTTGAATTGCACACCAAGGGTTTAGGTCGGCACCTGTTTGCAATTTTATTTTCAAAAAATTCGAATGAAATTTTTGTTTGGTTTTAAGTGCCGTAAGACATTTTTTTTTGGTAAAAACGTGAACCAAACTATCAAACAAAAATGTCATTCTAATTTTTTGAAAATAAAACAAACTGGGGTCCACCTAAACCCTACTGATGTGCAATTCAACAGGTTTAGGGGTCCGGTTTTGATTGGAAATCCGATATTTTTACTATTAGGGAGTCTATTTTCGGGCGGGAAAATATTTATGGTCAGAAAATCGAAAAAGTTTGATTTTCTGACTTGTCATGAGGTATTTTTCAATTAAAAAATTAGGAAAAAATATTTTTTAATAAATTTTGTTTACTTTTCAAAATTTGAATAAATAAAGAGAACATGTCAGATCTGTATTAGACTGAGATATTTTTTCTTCTGTTTCTTTTAAAATTTGTGGTTCAAACTTTATGATTATGATAACTTATATTTTTCTCATTTTCAGCCTTAAAAATGGCTGCGAACAATAATGGCGTAAAATATGAGCTTGACGATTCACTTGCGGATGGTGAGACCGTTCATGAAATGATGGCACATAAGGGAGGAATCACCTACAAGTTTGTTTCATATAGCCATCGAAGAAAAATATAGAAAACGTGGGGATTTCAGCGATTTCAACATTTTGCCAGGAATGATTGACTTCTCTGTCCATGACGTCGATTTGGAGACTCGTATAACAAAAGACATTGTTATCAAGGCTCCACTTGTTTCGTCGCCAATGGATACAGTCACAGAAAGTGGAATGGCAATTGTGATGGCTGTAAGGAGGTTGTATTAAAAAGTTCCTTCTTAAATTGATATTTTCAGTTGTATGGAGGTGTTGGAATCATTCATGGAAATTTCCCGAAACCAGAGGATCAGGCGGCTGAAGTGTTGAAGGTTAAGAGATTCAAGCAGGGATATGTTATGCAACCACATTGTTTGAAAAAGGATTCGACGGCTTTTGATATGATTCAAATTAAGAAGAATTTTGGGTATACTGGAGCGCCGGTGACAGAGGATGGAAGAGTTGGATCGAAATTGATTGGTAGGATTTAAAGGAGGGTTTTACGGAGATTATGAATGCGTCTGGGAAGAAAATAGGCTTCAGACTCATTCCAAATCTGTATTTAAAATTTTCTAAAACCACCTAGAAGCCGAGAAAACGCGAATCAAAACAATGGCCTAGAAAAAGGGGCCACCTGGCCGAACTTTTTCCTATGAGCTTTTTTCGTGTTTCGTTAATAAATAGTTATGCAGAATGCTTATATTAGTCCTTTTTAATGTTTTTTCCATCTTAATTTATGTTTTGTTTTTCATTTTTTGGACTTTTCATGCCTGCGGACTAGTTTTCGCCGGTGGCCCTTTTTTCTAGGCCATTGTTTTGAGGCGTGTTTTCTCGGCTTCTAGGTGGTTTTAGAAAATTTTAAATACAGATTTGGAATGAGAATGAAGCCTATTTTCATCCCAGGCGCATTCATTATCTCGGTAAAACCCTCCTTTAAAAAAATGTAGAGAATCTGATTTTAGTGGAATTTTTAGTTGGAGAATTCAAAAATTCAAAAATTAACTGTTAAATTTTGGATTTTCTAGAGTTTCTATATCTTAGTAAAATCTACAGCTGAATTCTGAATAAAACAACTAATGGAATTTTCAAGTAAAATTTTTAAAGGGTGAATACACAAAAAAAAGTGAAAAATAATCAATTTCTTCATTTGTTTGCATTTTTTTCTAGGAATGGTGACTTCAAGAGATTTCGACTTCATCACAATGGATGCAGCTGGTCAAAAAGGTCTACCAATATCTGATGTGAGTTTATTACTATAATCCCTTCTTTTTTTTGTATTTCTGTCCTCGTCTTCTATTTTGTGCATGAGAAATGCTGAGAAAATCACCTACTATTTCACATATTCCTCACCTGCCCCACATTTTTATCCAGTTTATGACTAATTCGTGTGCATTTAATATGTCTTTTTGTTCAGACCGACGTCTTCCCGGAAACACCGATCACCAAAGTAAGAGTTATCATTCAATAACTATATCTAATAACGAACTGATGGATGATGTATGCTTTTTTAATTTTTATTTTCTTCTAAAATTTTAAATTTTAAAAATTGAACTTTTCCGAATGTTTTCTCCTTTTGTGAAATAACAAAGAAAAGTTTGAAAAGTTTTGAAAAACTTAAAAATTGAAATTTTATTCAGATTATGGTCCCTGTTGATAAATTGGTGCTTGGAAGTATTAATGATGCGCCAGAAACGTCGCAAGCATTGTTGAAGGAACATAGATTGGGTTTGTTATTTAATTTTTTTCGTAAATCCCAAAAAAACTAGAAAATTTCCAGGAAAACTACCAATTTTGAACGATAAAGGAGAGCTTTGTGCACTTTTATGCCGTTCTGATTTGTTGAAAGCGAGGGATTATCCAATGGCGTCGTATGATTCGAAAGGACAGCTCTTGTGTGGAGCTGCGGTGAATACTAGGGAGAATTCGAGAGAAACTGTGGATGTGTTGGTTGAAGCTGGAGTTGATTTGATTGTTATTGTAAGTCTTGTTCTGGAAATATAAAAACTGGTCGTATCATAGGTGGGATACCACGGATTTGGCCTAGTAACGAGTTTAACTTTTTTTTCACTTGACAAGGTGTAACGACCTTAACTCGAGGCGGATTCGAAGAACAGTGATGAAAAAATTGGTCACAGATCACCGAAAAAAATACAATTTTTAAAAAATGATGTTATGAATGAATATAATTAGAATAAAAAGTGTTATTTTCCGCAAAATGAAGTAAGAATAAAATTAAGAAAAATCGAAAAAAAAGCTAAAGATTAAAGAATTTACAAAGGTTGAAACAAGTCAAATATGCAGGCATTTAGAGATGAACTTTTGCGAACGCCGAACAATCTGGAATCTGAATTGAAGTCGAACGTGGAAGGATGGAAGAAAAACATACCACGATAACTAAATATAATAATTGTAGGTTGTTGTGTGCACTATTCCTTCGATTGGTATATCAAGAAGAAATTGACGATCAGATTGAGAGCGAGAGAAAACGTGTTAAGTTAATGTTTTTTTTTCATGATCATAACCTAGGAAAACGGAATTTTATGGACTTGGTTTTGGTATCAAAATGTGCGTACTGAAGCGTATTTTTCAAAAAGTAAAAACTGTTTCGAAAAATTTGAGGGCGACCGTGTGACGCATTCGCCCGAGCGTGTGAGCCTCAATCCGCGGCCCTGAGGATCGGGCGAGTGCTTCATCGGTGTGCAAATTTTTTTAAACCTCAAATATATATTTTCGGATTCATCTCAGAAAGACGTAATGATACTAAAAAAAAATTTTTAAAGAAATTTTGAAAAAAAATTAAAAAAAATTTTTTTAAAAGAAATTTTGAAAAAAAATTTAAAAAAAATTTTTTTTAATGTTTTCTTTAGTTTGTGGTATCATTAGATTCGTCTTATTGAGCTGATTCCAAAAATATAAGTTTGAGGTTAAAAAAACTAGTGCGCACCGATGAAGCACTCGCCCGAGTGTGAGAGCCTCAATCCGCGGTCCTGAGGATCGGGCGAGTGCTTCATCAGTGCGCACTCGTTTTTTTAACTTTAATTTTATATTTTCGGAATCAGCTCAGAAAGACGAATCTAATTATATTAAAAAAATTAAAGAAAACACTTTTTTTTAATTCAAAAAAAAAATTTAACAAAAAATTTTGAAAAAAATTGAAAAAAAAATTTCTAACTTTTTTTAAATTAAAAAAAGTTTTTTCTTTAATTTCTGGTATCATTAGATTCGTCTTTCTGAGCTGATTCCGAAAATATAAATTTTAAGTTTAAAAAATGAGTGCGCACCGATGAAGCACTCGCCCGAGTGTGAGAGCCTCAATCCGCGGTCCTGAGGATCGGGCGAGTGCTTCATCAGTGCGCACTCGTTTTTTTAACTTCAATTTTATATTTTCGGAATCAGCTCACTAAGACGAATCTAATGATACCAAAAATTAAAGAAAAATCTTTTTTTTTTAATTTAAAAAAAGTAAGACATTTTTTTTCAATTTTTTTCAAAATTTTTTGTTAAATTTTTTTTTGAATTAAAAAAAAGTTGTTTCTTTAATTTTTTTATATAATTAGATTCGTCTTTCTGAGCTGATTCCGAAAATATAAATTTAAAGTTAAAAAACGAGTGCGCACTGATGAAGCACTCGCCCGATCCTCAGGGCCGCTGATTGAGGCTCTCACACTCGGGCGAGTGCTTCATCGGTGCGCACTCGTTTTTTTAACCTCAAACTTATATTTTTGGAATCAGCTCAATAAGACGAATCTAATGATACCAAAAACTAAAGAAAACATTAAAAAAAATTTTTTTTTAATTTTTTTTCAAAATTAAAAAAAAATTTTTTTTTAGTATCATTAGATTCGTCTTTCTGAGATGAATCCGAAAATATATATTTGAGGTTAAAAAAAATTTGCACACCGATGAAGCACTCGCCCGATCCTCAGGGCCGCGGATTGAGGCTCACACGCTCGGGCGAATGCGTCACACGTTCGCCCTCAAATTTTTCGAAACTGTTTTTACTTTTTGAAAAATACGCTTCAGTACGCACATTTTGATACCAAAACCAAGTCCATAAAATTCCGTTTTCCTAGGTTATGATCATGAAAAAAAAACATTAACTTAACACGTTTTCTCTCGCTCTCAATCTGATCGTCAATTTCTTCTTGATATACCAATCGAAGGAATAGTGCACACAACAACCTACAATTATTATATTTAGTTATCGTGGTATGTTTTTCTTCCATCCTTCCACGTTCGACTTCAATTCAGATTCCAGATTGTTCGGCGTTCGCAAAAGTTCATCTCTAAATGCCTGCATATTTGACTTGTTTCAACCTTTGTAAATTCTTTAATCTTTAGCTTTTTTTTCGATTTTTCTTAATTTTATTCTTACTTCATTTTGCGGAAAATAACACTTTTTATTCTAATTATATTCATTCATAACATCATTTTTAAAAATCGAACTTTTAACGAATTTTTTCATCACTGTTCTTCGAATCAGCCTTTATACAAAAAAATTATTAATTGTAAGTTCTTTTACCTGAGCATTTTTTTACAAAAACTAAATTAAACATTTTATTAGTGAGCATCCGAATAAAAACGTTTGCCTTGACGCACTTTCGGATATTCGTTTTTTAGGTGTTTTTTCAGAGTTTTGCTGCTTTTTACGTTTTGTAGTCGCCTTAACTTAAAAAAAATTTTTTTTTGTAACGAGCTTAACTTTGAGATTTCGAAATGACGTAATCCCACCTATGGGTCGTATTTTGATGAAAACTGACTGGAATACCTCAAAAAACATGAAATTTCAAAAAAAGAAACAGTTTCTCCTATTTAGGACTCTTCCAATGGAACATCAACATATCAAATAGAAATGCTCAGATGGATCAAGAGCAAACATCCACAAATTCAAGTCGTTGCTGGAAATGGTAGTCCATAGAATACTTTATTGTAAAAATTTCAAAATTTTTCAGTTGTCACCCGTCAACAAGCTAAACTATTGATTGATGCTGGTGCTGATGGACTCCGGGTTGGAATGGGAAGTGGATCGATTTGCATTACTCAAGATAGTATGACAAAAAATGTATAATTGTGAAAAAATGATGAATTTCCAGTCATGGCCGTTGGTCGAGCTCAAGGAACGGCAGTTTACGATGTCGCCAGATATGCGAACCAATTTGGAGTACCAGTTGTAGCTGACGGAGGAGTTCGAGACGTTGGATACATCACAAAGGCACTTTCACTTGGAGCATCGGTTGTTATGATGGGTGGTCTACTTGCGGCAACGACCGAAGCACCTGGGGAATATTTCTGGGGACCGGGAGGTGTTCGAGTGAAGAAGTATCGTGGAATGGGGTCGTTGGATGCGATGGAAGCTCATGCTTCGAGTCAAGATCGTTATTTCACTGCGTGAGTATTTTGGAGACGAGAAATTGAGCGGAAAATTGAATTACAGAGAGTCCGATCAAATAAAAGTCGCTCAAGGCGTTTCCGCCACCATGAAAGATAGAGGATCATGTCACAAGGTAAATATAATTCATGAAAACATAATTTATAGCTTCCTTTTCCAGTTTATTCCATATCTTATCCGCGGTGTTCAACATGGAATGCAAGATATTGGTGTCAAATCGTTGGTTGAGCTCAGGTTTAAGATTCATTAAAGTAAAATTCAAATTAATTCATATTTTGTTTAGAGAGAAAGTGACCAACGGACAAGTTCGTTTCGAACGTCGCTCGACAAATGCTCAACTCGAAGGAGGAGTTCATTCACTTCATTCGTTAGTTTATTTTTGAATTTTATCACAAGAATTTTGAAAAAAAATATCACTTGTCGCCTAGCTTTACAGATTTGACCCAAACTCGCGTTTTCCTTCCTTTGATGCTGAAAAACAGAATTACAGTTATTTAAAAACGTCGATTGGTGAGAAGTTGTGTATGCACAGATTTCTCAGCTAAAGAAGGGGAGGTCACAATTTTTGAAAACCGAACAAGGTTTCGAAAAATTAGTAACTTTTTAGAAAAAAGAAATGTAATCAAAGTTCTAGACAATTTTTTGTATCGGGACCTCCCGCTTCTCTACTGTGTAAATATCGAATCACTTATAATTGATGTTCAGTATTTTTTTTTTCATGTGATGCACCACTTCTACTAGTCGATTCTCTCTCATTATCAGATTTTCAGAAATTGTTGAAAAAAAAGCCCACTCAATATTAATTTTTTAGATTCGAAAAACGTCTTTACTAGATGAATGGAAGACCCGAACCTGATGGAGAGGAAAATGTTGAAATGTTATATTAACCATGTTTTTTGTTGCTTTTCCCACCTAACGTTCCCTATATTTGGTACCTCGGAATCCCAAGCATTCGTTTAATTATTTGTTCCATGTTCTCAAATTGCAAAAAAAACGTAGTTCAAATAGCAATTTTTCATTCAGTATTTTTCTTGATTTTTGTCGTTTTGTCATTTGTTGTTGATAAATTTGTCGGTGTTAAATATAGTTTTTTTTGATTTTCGGAAGTTTAACGGTTTCATCCGTTGTTTTTTATCTGAAATATCTCGTTTGTTTTTAGAGTATTTGTGAAAATTTTGATGGTTTAGACTCACCAAAAATTAAAATGGCAACGATTGATGGAGTGGTGATTAAAAATGCTGTTAAGGTAAATTCATTTTTTCTAATCAGAAATATCAACTTTCAATGTTTTAGGTTGAAAGAATTGGTGTACATTCTCATATTCGAGGACTTGGATTAAATGAGCAACTTGAAGCGACTCCAGTGGCAGATGGAATGGTCGGACAGTTGGCAGCGCGCCAAGCATCGGGTTTTATTGTCAAAATGATTCAAGAGGGAAAAATCGCCGGACGCGCGCTTTTGATCACTGGAGAACCGGGTGCTGGAAAGACGGCGTTGGCAATTGGGATCTCGAAGGCGTTGGGAAGTGATACACCATTTGTTTCGATGAGCGCATCGGAAGTCTATTCAACGGAAATTAATAAGACCGAAGCATTGACGCAAGCGTTCCGGCGGTCGATTGGAATTCAGATCAAGGAGGAGACGGAAGTGTTGGAGGGAGAGGTTGTGGCGTTGGAAGTTGATAGATCGGCGTCAGGAGTTGGACCGAAGGTTGGAAAATTGACGATGAGAACGACGGATATGGAGACGATTTATGATTTGGGATCGAAAATGGTTGATGCGTGTTTGAAGGAGAAGGTTGTGCCGGGAGATGTTGTTCAGGTTGATAAGGCTTCTGGAAGGGTTACAAGGTTGGGAAGAAGTTTTAATAGATCACACGATTATGATGCGATGGGACCGAAGGTGAAGTTGGTTCAGTGTCCAGATGGAGAGATTCAGAAGAGAAGGTAGCTTATTTAAAATTAATAAAATAAACAAAAAAAACGTTTTCAGAGAAACAGTGCACACTGTCTGCTTGCATGATGTCGACGTGATCAACTCTCGAACCCAAGGATACGTTGCACTTTTCTCTGGAGACACTGGAGAAATCAAATCAGAAGTCAGAGATCAAATCAATAAGAAGGTTTTGGAGTGGAGAGAAGAAGGAAAAGCCAAATTCGTGCCGGGAGTTTTGTTCATCGATGAGGCTCACATGCTCGATATTGAATGCTTCTCGTTCCTCAATCGTGCTATTGAAGGAGAACTCAGTCCATTGCTTATTATGGCTACTAATAGGTAACCCTTTGTCTTTAACACTGTTTTTTAAATGAATTTCGTTTCAGACTTATGGAAAAAGTTCGTGGAACTGATGTTGAATCGGCGCATGGAATTCCATCGGATTTCTTGGATCGTATGTTGATTATCAATGCTGAGCCGAATACAACAGAAGATATTAAGAGAATTCTTCAGATTCGTTCTGAGGAAGAAGGTGTGAAGTGAGTTTATATAATGGTTATAAGATTTTTATGGTATTTCTTTCAGATTGGATCCAAAAGCCTTCGACCTTCTTGTTAAATTGGAAACCGCCACTTCATTGAGATATTGTATCCAATTGTTGTCAGTGTCAGAGGTACTCAGAATGCGTACCAAGTCTGAAACGGTAAGTTATTCTTTAGATGGAAAAGTATCTTCATTTAAAATTTTAAGATCAATGTAGACCATATTGGAACCGCCTACAGAATGTTCTACGATGCGAAAAGAAGCGAGAAACTACTCAACGAATCGGATTTCCTTCAATAATATAGAAGAGAATTTTTGATTTTTTGTTACTCGACGCTTTACTGGTTTTATCAGCAGTATCTCATCCTCACACCAGTTGATTTTGTTTTCCCGTTTTTGAAAATGTTTGTTTTTTTTTTCACTTTTGCCATGTTGATTCCCATTTTTTTGTTGTTATAAATCTCAATTTCTTTTTCTCCTATGCTGCACCAGCATAGTTGGATTTAAAATTGAATTTTGAATCAATTGAACAAAACTTACAAAGTGAGTAGTGAAGAAAAATAATAGTTATAGAAGTTTTGGAGCTGAAACAGTTTTTTTTTAATTTTCAAAACTTCCGAAAATTTAAATCTGAATACTTCTAGTTTTTAACACATGCGACTTTAAGAAAACTTTTGGATGCAAATGGTTTATTAACAAATGTTTACAAAAATTATACAAAAATGAGAAATATCTTTAGAGGGCTTCTGTTGGTTTTGGTGGTTGACCAGATGGACGTGGTGGACGCTGAAAACACGATGGTCAGGATTTCTGTTGTTTGTTGAAAGGATCGGGATTGGTCGTTCGACCTAACAGGGTAGTAAACGATAAAACTAGTTGTTTCGATTGGATTTACGAATTTCATCTGGATCAGGGATGGGCGGGAATTTTCCCGGTGTGCACAGCCGGGAAATTTCACTTGTGAAAATCCGGGGAAAGTTTTTTAAATAGAAAAACATCAAGAAATTCAAAAATTTTGAAAAGATCAAGCTATCAAGGAAACTTTACTAAAATTGATTAATATGTCTTCAGAAATAAGAAAACTTAACATTTTTCTTTCTAGCTCATTTATGCGAATGGTTGCTTTATTTAAAATCTTGCGTTGATTCCTGTTTTATTCTTTAGTTATTATCGTTGGATGTTTATTAATTCTGAAAACCTAGGAAAGGCAGGATAAAACCAGTATTTGGAGTTAAAATTTCGAATTTTCCCGGCTTTTTGGACCGCGAAATTGGTTTTCCAAAAATTTTCCCGCCCATCCCTGATCTGAACCTTTCGATGACCGAACAAACGCTAATTTAAGAAGCTATACTCACGCTGTGGTCTGGAGCTCCTGATGGTTTTGGTGGTGGTGATCCAGATGGGTGTCCTTCAAATTCAAGTACTTCCTCAGTTGGAACTGGTGGTTGTCCGGATGGTTTTGGTGGTTTTCCTGATGGTTTTGGTGGTTGTCCGGATGGTTTTGGTGGTGGTGATCCAGATGGACGTCCTTCCAACTCATTAATTTCCTCAGTTGGAACTGGTGGTTGTCCTGATGGCTTTGGTGGTTTTCCTGATGGTTTTGGTGGTTGTCCGGATGGTTTTGGTGGTGGTGATCCAGATGGGCGTCCTTCCAACTCATTAATTTCCTCAGTTGGAACTGGTGGTTGTCCGGATGGTTTTGGTGGTTTTCCTGATGGTTTTGGTGGTTGTCCGGATGGTTTTGGTGGTGGTGATCCAGATGGACGTCCTTCCAACTCATTAATTTCCTCAGTTGGAACTGGTGGTTGTCCTGATGGCTTTGGTGGTTTTCCTGATGGTTTTGGTGGTTGTCCGGATGGTTTTGGTGGTGGTGATCCAGATGGACGTCCTTCCAACTCATTAATTTCCTCAGTTGGAACTGGTGGTTGTCCTGATGGCTTTGGTGGTTTTCCTGATGGTTTTGGTGGTTGTCCGGATGGTTTTGGTGGTGGTGATCCAGATGGGCGTCCTTCCAACTCATTAATTTCCTCAGTTGGAACTGGTGGTTGTCCGGATGGTTTTGGTGGTTGTTGTGTCGTGCAACAAAGGCTTAATTATCACTGCTTTATTACAGGCACAAACTATAGATAAAAACCAAGAATAAAAAACAGGGTCGAAGGGCATGCGGGTAGACGATAATACAATTAGAAATACAACTTTCAGCGCGTAGATCAAATGATTTAAATACAATACAGGGTTACGGTAGATACAATTAATTATAAGTCTGAATGACTTAACACCTCCCTGAATAAGCGTTGAACTTATTAGGTGTATGATTTCTTGTTCGGATCCATCTGGAGACGGTCGACGGGCTTGATCGTACGGCTTGATCGTCTTTGGACTTGCGCAGCTGGTGGTGGTTGAAGTGCCACTGATGAAGTTCCTGCGGGAACTTGTACTGCTGTCGGTGGTTGTGTCATTGGCAATGTTGCAGGTAATTGCGTTGGAATTTGAGAATTCTGAACAGTTGTTGGACTGCTCAGAGGTGCTGAAATTGTAGCAGGTCTAGTCGCCGGGTTGGCAACTAACTTTGCTGGGAGATCGAAGATGTCGAGGAGTTGGGAAGCATGAGTTGGATGATCACGGCGACGCAGCTGATTTGCATGACGGTTCCAGCGCTTTCCTTGACATTCAACGATGTAGGTGACCTTGCCATTTCGACGAATGATTGTACCAGGAATCCACGTTGCTTTTGATCGGTAATCTTTCACAAAAACAGCCTCACCATTGTTGAACTCTCGATGTTTTGCTCCATGGTGACGGTCAAACTGATACTTCATCTTCTGATCTTGGCTGTGATCTTCAGATGAATTGGTTGGTAGCATCAGATCCAAAACTGTTTTCAATTTTCGACCAATGAAGTTTTCAGCAGGGGACTTTTGGTTTGGTGAACTTTGACAAGGTGTTGAACGATAACTTTGCAGAAATGTTTGAAGTGCTTCTTGTGTTGTCTCCTCCCCTCTCATTTTGATCAAAGCACGTTTGAAAGTATCAACGAAACGTTCGGCTTGGCCATTACTCTGTGGATGGAATGGTGGCGAACGGAGATGCTTGATACCTCTCGAGGTGCAGAATTGAGCAAATTGGGAAGACGTGAATTGAGTTCCATTATCCGAAACAAGAAGTGTCGGATTTCCGAATCTTGCGAAGATCGGAGTAAGCAATTCAATAGTAGCAGTTGACGAAATAGTTCTCGTTGGAAGAATTTCGGGCCATTTTGAATATGAATCGACAACGACGAGGAAATACATTCCGTTGATTGGACCGGCGTAGTCGATGTGAATCCGTTCAAATGGTTCAGATGTAGTAGGCCATGGTTCAAGACATGTTTTGACAGGATTCTTTGCTGCAGCTTGACAATTTTTGCAGTTCCTGACCAAAGATTCGATGTCTTTGTCAATTGACGGCCAATAAACATAACTTCTAGCAATTTTCTTCATCCGTTCAGTACCGGGATGAGCTTTGTGTAGTGTATTCAAAACTCTGCGACGGAGCGGCAACGGGATGACAATGCGATGACTAAACATCAGTGTGTCTTTGACGATGGAAAGACTTTCACGGCGGTTGTAGAAGTTCCAAATTGGTGAAGATTTATCTAATTTGGGCCAATTTCCAGATTTGACATGTTTCAGTACGGCTGATGTGGTGGTATCGGCCAGTGTGGAATTTCGAATTGCTGTTGCTGTGATTGGAAGATTTCCAATAATTCCAGAGTGTGAAGCATCGACTTCCGATTCAATTCTAGCAATAACACGATCTTCAATTTCCAGATTTTTCATATTTGTAGCAATGAGGCGTGACAGCGCATCAGCTTGTCCAAATGATGAAGTATTGACATATTCGATTTTGAAATCGTAATTGAGAAGAATGGTAGCCCAACGTTGGAGACGATTCGCGCTATAGACGGGTATTCCTTTCTTTGAACCAAAAATCGAAACGAGTGGTTTGTGATCAGTTCGAAGAAGGAATTTTCGACCGTGTATGTAGCGATGAAACTTCTCAACAGCGAAAATTAATCCGAGGCCTTCTTTCTCAATTTGACTGTATCCTTTTTGAGCATCGTTGAGGGAGCGACTTGCATGGAAGATCGCTTTTTCAGATCCATCTGGGAATCGGTGGGTGATAACGGCTCCGATACCGTAGTTTGATGCGTCGGCGGCAACAACGATAGGAAGTGATGGATCGAAATGGGTAAGAAGCAAATCAGACTGAAGGATTGATTTGATCTTTTCGAATGCCGTTTGACAAGTTTTGGACCAAACGAATTTTGTATCCTTTTTCGTCAATGCATCCAGAGGTGCTCGGAAATTGTGAAGGTCTTTGACGAATGTACCGTAGAATTGTACCATTCCGAGAAATGAGCGAAGTCTCGAAATATCGGTTGGTGCTGGCATTTGGCTGATGGCAGCGACTTTCATTGGATCGGGACGACGTCCGAGTTCATTGATGATGAATCCAAGAAATTTTATTTCGGTCATAAGAAAGGCGCATTTTTCGGGCTTTATGCGAAAACCATAATCATTGATACGTTGAAAAACTTCTTTGAGCCGTTGGTTGTGCTCTTCGATGGTTGATCCACTGATAATAATATCATCCATATATGCAGCAACACCGGGAAGACCACTAATCATTGTATCGACAATTTGTTGAAAAATTGCGGGTGCTGTCTTGACTCCGAAAGGAAGACGATTATAGAAATATAATCCTTGATGGGTGTTGATGGTGAGCATTTTCTTGAACTGCTCTTCAACTTCAATTTGCAAATATGCTTCAGCCAAGTCCATTTGAGTGAAGTATTTTCCACCATTCAGGGTTGTGAATATATCTTCAGCAGTTGGGAGCGGATGTTGGTGCGATTCTAATGAATCGTTAAGTCCAGTTGAATAATCTGCACACATCCGAATTGAACCATTCTTCTTTTCGACGACAACAATAGGAGTTGCAAAATCAGAATAATCGGTTGGTGTGATGACACCTTGTTTAACCAAACGATTCAATTCTTCGGTTACTCGTGGCAAAACTGCAAATGGGACTGGTCTGGCCTTGCAAAATGTTGGTTTAGCTGATGGTTTAAGCTGTAGAGAAGCTTTGGCTTTGGTGCAGCGACCAAGTCCATCAGCGGAGACGTTTGGGAAGGACGTCTGAAGATGATTTTGAATAATCATGCGTTGTTTCTCGAGATATGGCTTGCTTGATGTTATGGCATTGATGGAACTATTTGTCAGTAGATTATACAAATTTGGATCTTGCTTGATCCAATCCATACCAAGCAATGTTGTAGTGTTTGTAACGTAACAATTTCCAGATCCATTACGTCCATTCAGAACGAAATTGCACGTGAATACTCCTTTGACGGGAATTTCTGTATTGTTGACTGAATACAGATTGTTGTTCGGTTTCGACAATACTGGGCGATTGAGAGCGATCCAATCTTTGACATTGAGGACGGTGGTTTCAGCACCAGTATCAAGTTGCATTCGAACCGTTTTTCCGTTGATCTTGATGTTTTTGTAGATCCGGTTACCAGTTCTGACTGAAGATTGAGCAATAAATATGGCATTGTTTGACTTTCTTTGACTCGAACTCTGACGACAGACTTTGGCCAAATGCCCAGATTTATTGCAATTGCGGCAGACTGTGCTTTCGGAGAGCTTGCAGTCTCGGCGCCAATGCATACCACCACATTTTGGACATGGAGAAGGTGGTGCTGAGGTTTGTGAGGATTTCGGGGGTGTTTGCAGATGATGATTCTTCGCGGGATAACTTGACGGTTTACGATGATTGTGTCGACTTTTGACGGCATGAATATCGACAGTTCCGCCGATGAAGTTTGCATCATTACGAAGTGCCATGACTTCATCCAGCATCTGAGTAAGCTCGGTCAATTTGATATCAGGTTTTGCTTCGAGTTCCTTGAGAGCTCGGACTCGAATTTCAAAGTGTTCAGCGGATTGAAGACCGATAATCCATAGAAGACATTCAGCTTGATCGCTTGTCATTTCGTTCCATTTGGCTGCGTTGAAACGGCGCTTGACAAGACCGGTGTAGTCTTTGCGATCACCTCCATCAAACTTGACACTGAAGAGCTCATATCGAAGTCTTGCGAGTGACTTCGTCTCGCTGAAAAGATCTTTCAGCTTTTTGATCGTATCATCAAATTTAACATCTGCTGGTTTTTCTGGTAAGATGTGGCTGCGATACTGCTCTGCTTCACGATCTTCCAGTTTCGACAAAACTATGCGGGTTCTGGTGGCATCATCCAAACTTTTTCCATCGATTTTCAGAATGTCTTCAAAGCGACAAAACCAACGATCAAAAGTTTCACCTTCGTCGGGTGCATAATGGAATGATGGGATGCGATTGCTCAACGAGTTGATCACGACGGTGGAGTCGGTCTCTTTAGCTTCTAGAGCCGATTTCATTGCTGCAATGAACTGCTCCTGTTGGACCTTGAAGAAGTCCTGTTGTTGCTTGATCTGTTGAGCCAGAAAGGTTTGCATTGTGGAGTCCATCTTCCAATGACGAGTGACGAGTTAATTTGACCGTTCTCCCCGCAAAACCAAAAATCTGGCAGCGAGAAACTAACAGTGCAAAAAAACGTTGGAGAGAGAAGTTAATTTGACCGTTCTCCTCGCAAATCCAAAAATCTGGCAGCGAGAAATTAACAGTGCAAAAAAAACTTTGGAGAGAGAAGTTAATTTGACCGTTCTCCCAGCAAAACCACGTTGAACGGGCAGCACGAGATGAACAGTGCAAAAAAACTTTGAAGAATGTTTACTTGCCGTTCCAGTCAGGTGTTTTTAAAACACAATGTTCCAGCTTGACAAAATCAAACGGAAGCAGACAAAAACGAAACAAGAAACAAAAAGTAGAGAAAAGGAAGAAAAAGAACCAAAAATTTTGTCGAAAAACCACGGTTTTTGTTCGAAAAAAAACAATCCTGATCGCCAATTTGTTGTGTCGTGCAACAAAGGCTTAATTATCACTGCTTTATTACAGGCACAAACTATAGATAAAAACCAAGAATAAAAAACAGGGTCGAAGGGCATGCGGGTAGACGATAATACAATTAGAAATACAACTTTCAGCGCGTAGATCAAATGATTTAAATACAATACAGGGTTACGGTAGATACAATTAATTATAAGTCTGAATGACTTAACAGTGGTCTTCCTGATGGTTTTGGTGGTTGTCCCGACGGTTTTGGTGGTGGTGATCCGGATGGACGTCCTTCAAATTCAAGTACTTCCTCAGTTGGGACTGGTGGTTGTCCGGATGGCTTTGGTGGTTTTCCTGATGGTTTCGGTGGTTGTCCAGACGGTTTTGGTGGTGGTGATCCAGATGGACGTGGTGGTTGCCCTGACGGTCTTGGTGGTGGTGATCCAGATCCTTCCAACTCACTGACTTCCTCAGTTGGAACTGGTGGTTGTCCGGATGGCTTTGGTGGTCTTCCTGATGGTTTTGGTGGTTGTCCAGACGGTTTTGGTGGTGGTGGTCCAGATGGACGTGGTGGTTGCCCTGACGGTCTTGGTGGTGGTGATCCAGATCCTTCCAACTCACTGACTTCCTCAGTTGGAACTGGTGGTTGTCCGGATGGTTTTGGTGGTCTTCCTGACGGTTTTGGTGGTTGTCCAGACGGCTTTGGTGGTGGTGATCCGGATGGACGTCCTTCTAATTCAAATAGTTCCTCAGTTGGAAGTGGTGGTTGTCCAGATGGAAGTGGTGGTTCACCAGAAGGACGTGGTGGACGCTGAAATATAAATTTTGAGTTCATCTGAACTCTATAAATGTAACTTACACTATGGTCTGGGGCTCCAGATGGTCTCGGTGGTGGGGATCCATGTGGATGAGCGAGAACTGCAACCGCAGTTGCAAGAGTGAAAATGAGAACTTGGAAATTCATCTTTCGATGCTTTTCCACTAATTCTCAACTTCTTTTTATAGTTGGAAACTTGATGCAGATCATTAAAACCGAATGCCCCTCCCGCCTCTAAGTTCTGTTCGTGTGCATAGTTCAAAGACATATTCTTATCGAACTTTTTTTGATTGATTTTTCATGTGATTTTTTGTATGAGGTAATAGTAAATGAAATTATGATATCAGTTTACGGAAGTAATACCGTAGTAAATTACCATTTCTTTTTTAGGCTGGTTTTTTGAGACGAGGATTTAAAGCGGATTTGGATCATTTTCAGAAATAGATAAGAAAATCTTTGAGAAATTGTGTGAATGAGAAGAAATACAAAAAAAATCAGCATTTTGAACATCTACAAATGGGGTTGGATTTGGATCAGGGTCAAACTTTTAAATCCTTTCATAAATTTCAATTTTTATGCCCATTTTAATTTTTTGAAATTCTCAGTGTAGTGTCCAGAACCGCAATATTTCACTAATCATATCTCAAGACTAACACACCCGATTTTGGTAATTTTAGTACCAATCGATAGAAAATGCGACGTAGATTCTAAAAACACTTGAAATTTTGAATTTTCATCGACTCAAAAAATTTTAAGGTTCATTTAAATTTCTAGGCATTTTCAGTGTGGTGTCCAGAAATGTAATGTTCCAAAAATCATATCTCATGACTAACACACCCGATTTTGGTAATTTTAGTACCAATCGATAGAAAATGGGACGTAGATTCTAAAAACACTTGAAATTTTGAATTTTCATCGACTCAAAAAATTTTAAGGTTCATTTAAATTTCTAGGCATTTTCAGTGTGGTGTCCAGAACCGCAATTTTCGAAAAATCATATCTCAAGATTGAAACACCCGATTTTGGTGATTTCGGTACCGATCGATAGGAAATTCAACGTAGATTCTAAAAACATTTGAAATTTTGCATTTATTTCAATGAAAAAGGTTTTTACTTGGATTTTATAAAAATTATATTCACACAGAACAATCCAGTAAAAATCCCCAATATACAACGGCCTTTTATTACTGATTATGTAAAAATCTAGAAAAATGAATAAAAGTTGGATAATATAAGAAATCAGATAGAAAAAATCCACAATGAAGATTTTTCGACGGCATATGGAGAAATGGACGCCTCATAGCAGTATTAAATAGTTTCAAAATTTATAAAGTGAATGCCCGCCGGATCAACCGACGTGGTCGTTGTTCATGCAAAGCTATACGATGTACTTAGTTAAAGGGTGCCTTCATTGATCTAAAAAATTTCAAATTTTAAAATGCGGACCTCTCATCATCAACAAATTACCGTTTCAGACTTGGCAAAGTTTTCTGAATACGAAAAAAAAGAGCTGTTAACGTTTTTTTTGTAGACCAGTTTTGTCATTTGTCCAATTTTTTTCTAATTTTTAACAAAATTTTAATCCTTTGTGTGAAATCGAAAGACTTCATTGAGATAGCGTGCCCAATTGTTGTCAGTGTCAGAGTTTCTCAGATTACGTACTAAGTCTGAAAAAGTAATTTGTTCATATAAGAGAGGCCCGCATTTTAAAATTTAAAATACTTAGTTCAATGAAGACATATTTAAAGGCAGCTTGTCAGTTAATACAATCTAAAATAAAGGCGGAAAAAGAACACGTTCCGGTGCACATTCAAATTTTGAGTTTTTCAACTTTGGGCCGTTTCTTTGAAGCGTGTGTGTATCGATATTTTCTGTATAAATTGAATTGTTCTAACTCGAATTTTTGAAATTGTAATCAGGTGGGCCCAAATTTCCTGACACGCTGTCTTTAAAATCCGGCGTGATGCACTTCTGATATTTAAAACTCTGGACTATTGTCAACTTAAAAATTTTGGATCGATCATCCATTTTCTTCCGAAAGCACGCAGCGCAACCGCTCGCAAGTAAAAATAGCATGATTTTGTGAGAGACTTAGATTTTTTCGGTAGATCAAAACCAACTTGCATGATCAAGAATAATTGAGTTGACAATACTGCTATGAGGCTTCAATTTTCGATGCGCTTTCGAAACATCTTCACAATATATTTTTCTAGATTTTTGACGTTTTCTCGTTCACCGCTATGGGAATAACATTTAATATTTTTTTGGGTTTAAGGTACATAACATTTAAAAAAACACGACTTCGATTTTTTTTTTGAATATGTTGTGTGTCCTGCCTGGATATTGTTCTCATTTTCTAGCGTTACAACTTTATGAAAAGCGAGATCATTCTCTGAAACTTGAAAATTGATCCACGGATTCAAAACTTCCTGCTGACGAAAATTGTTACTTTTAAAAAAAACTGTGAGCTTTGATGACGTCACACATGGGTTAGCGAGGAACACAGTCTGAGAATTTAGCTTGTTAAAGTTTATGACGGTATCGTGGTCCTTTCATTTCCATTGCACATTTACTTCGAGGCATATACACTGAGATAAATCTTTGGAAACTAAAATCAGGATTCTTTACTGTTTTTGGGTTTCTATTCCATTTTCATCTTCTTCTTGATATTTGAAAACCTATACAAGAAAAATATTTTTCCGAAATTTCCTTTTCTAGTACACGAAAAAGCACATTTACAGGATAAGGCGGCAAATGGCCTAACATTTGCAAACACTCTCACATTCGCATGCTCTCTCGCGCGCGGCCGAATTAGTCCAGTCGCCGCCTTTCCTTGTAAATGTGTTTTTTCGTGTACTAGAAAAGGATATTTCGATAAAATGGTTTGCTTCTACAGGTTTTCAAATATCTGGAAGAAGATGAAAATGGAATTAAAACCCAAATTCAGTAAAGAGTCCCTTTAAATTAACTTATACACTGTCTTTAAAAAGCTACAGATTGTTCTGCTATAAACTTCTCTGATATCCTTCAAAGATAGAATAATTTTGATTTTAGGCTCTACCGTGTTTAACAGGGCTTCTCCTGATACCAGTTGATTTTTTCCTTTTTCCGAATTTTATATGTTTGTTTTTTTTCACGTTTTCACTTTCCACGTTACCCACGTTGACTCCCATTTTCGTTGCTATACTATTTCATTTCTGCGATCAGTTTATCACTTATCAAATTTTGAAGAAATCATAACACAATGAAGGTCCAGAATTTTTTCGAAGTTTCTATGATGCTGGTTTTGAGTAGTGGAACGGTTTTAGCGGATTGTGAGTCTCTTTAATGTTTTCTGTGATAATTACAAAGCGCCAAAACAATTTTCCAGCTGAATGCTCGTCAGGCTTCCAGAATTTCGGCGGGAAATGTATAGGGGTTTGCTTTTTTTTTTAAATTTAAAAACTAGAAGAATTGACGTAATAATTCAAATAAAAACTTTAGTTAATGACATCGAACGACCCGATTGATCCACCGTTGGCAGAAGTGAGTTGTCAAGTGAACGATGCGAAGATTTTGGAAGTGGATGATGTTCAGACGAGAAGAGCGTTGAGTAGTGGGTTTTTTTTAAAGGTTCTGGGACAAGGAGCAATTTGTAACAATTGAAATTCTTAGTCGATGATTTAAAATCAAACATTTTTTGAATTGGCTCTAAATTTTGAAATATTCGTGCTTTAAAGGGGGACATTAGAGTATACAGTTTACAAACGTAATTTGGATGAAAATAGAGAAAATACTCATTCCAAATCTGTTTTCAAAAGTTTCTAAAACCACCTAGAAGCCGAGAAAACAAGCTTAAAAACAATGGCCTAGAAAACGGTGGCCTAACTTTATCCTATGAGTCTTATACATGTTATATTGATAAATATTTATAGAAAATGCTTAAATTAGTTCATTCTAACTTATGTTTTTGCATTTTTCTGCATTCTTCACTTAACAATGACCGTGGACTAGTTTTCACCGGTAGAAACTCTTTCTAGGCCATTGTTTTGAAGCTCGTTTGACTTTACTGAGGCCCGGGGTCTATCTCATGCCGTAAATGGTTGAAAAAATACGTATATGCAAAAAAACGAGCAAAAAATAAGTATTATTTGAAACGCGTTCGTTCGGGGAAGAACTTTGGGTTTCTAGTCCGCGGTATGTTTTTTCTAGGCCAACTAGATGTTTTTGATGGAAATAAATGAAAATAAACATTTTTTTGTTTTTTAGGGGTTGTTTCTTATAGCGAAAATTTCTAAATATATTCTTAAAGTTATATTTAATCCCCATTTAATGTTAATTTGGAAAATTATATGTATAAGTCGGTTTTATTTCTTTTTTTCTCATTTTTTAATTTTCGTTCTTTAGAACTCTATGAAAAACACATGTTTATCAGTTCTAGTCACTGAATATTCACGAAAAAATGGAAATGTTCATTTATTTTCATGATTAGAGAAATTAGGAAGACATATGATAAAATTTTTGTCCTGATTCTTCTGACCTAGTATTTGTTTTTTATCAATCAAAACATATTTTTGATGCAAATTGTTTATATAGACATTTTACAAAAGTTACATATAAAAATGTACATTTTATACAAAATTTGATTGGTATACAATTTCTCTAAGCAGCTTCAGTTGGTCTTGGTGGTGGTGATCCAGATGGACGTGGTGGACGCTGAAAAGATGAGAATATAATTTTCCAGTGGTTTTTAGAGTCTCTTACACTGTGGTCTGGGGCTCCAGATGGTCGTGGTTCTTCTCCTGATGAACGTTGGAAGAATGAGAAGAAGTAGGAAGAGATGCTCGAGCTTGGTGCTACGCTGCTGTCTGGAGAACTGGATGGAACTGGTGGAGAACTGGATGGAACTGATGGTGAACTGGATGGAACTGATGGTGAACTGGATGGAACTGATGGTGAACTGGATGGAACTGCTGGTGAGCCAGATGGAACTGGTGGTGGACCAGATGGAACTGGTGGTTGTCCTGATGGGAGTGGTGGAAGGTCGGATGGGACTGGTGGTTGTCCTGATGGCACTGGTGGTTGTCCTGATGGGAGTGGTGGAAGGTCAGATGGAACTGGTGGTTGACCTGATGGGACTGGTGGTTGTCCTGATGGGAGTGGTGGAAGGTCAGATGGAACTGGTGGTTGACCTGATGGCACTGGTGGTTGTCCTGATGGGAGTGGTGGAAGGTCAGATGGAACTGGTGGTTGACCTGATGGCACTGGTGGTTGACCAGATGGGAGTGGTGGAACTCCGGATGGTCTTGGTGGACGTCCTGATGGTCTTGGTGGGACTCCAGACGGTCTTGGTGGGACTCCAGATGGTCTTGGTGGGACTCCAGACGGTCTTGGTGGAACTCCTGATGGTCTTGGTGGACGTCCTGATGGCCTTGGTGGCACTCCAGATGGTCTTGGTGGCACTCCAGATGGTCTTGGTGGCACTCCAGATGGTCTTGGTGGGCGTCCTGATGGTCTTGGTGGTGGAGATCCAGATCCTTCCAATTCATAAACTTCTTCGGCGGTTGGACGTGGTGGACGCTGAAAAAGCCTTTAAATAATTAAGATTCACTGGTTTAGTAGCTTACACTGTGGTCTGGAACACCAGATGGGCGTGGTGGTTGTCCTGATGGTCTTGGTGGTGGTGATCCAGATGGGCGTCCTTCTAATTCAAATAGTTCCTCAGTTGGAAGTGGTGGTTGTCCTGATGGGACTGGTGGTTCACCAGAAGGACGTGGTGGACGCTGAAATATAAATTTTGAGTTCATCTCTATAAATATAACTTACACTATGGTCTGGTGCTCCAGATGGTCTTGGTGGTGGAGATCCATGTGGATGAGCGAGAACTGCAACCGCAGTTGCTAGAGTGAAAATGAGAACTTGGAATTTCATCTTTCGATGCTTTTCCACTAATTCTTAACTCCTTTTTATAGTTGGAAACTTGATGCAGATCATTAAAACTAGACGCCCCTCCCCGCCTCCCAGTTTTTGAGCACAGTTCACGGGTATTCTTATCAATCTAAGTTGCTTTTTCATGTGACTTTATTGAGGAAATAACAAAAATGATATCAATTTACGGAAGTGGCGTAGAGAAAAATAAATAAGTAAATGTTAAATTTTTTTTTTCAGAGCTGGTTTTTGAACAATGCCGTGAAGCGAACGGAGATTGTCCGAGGATTTGTGTGAAGGAGAAGAAGGATAAAAATGAGTTGAATCTGAGTTTTGGACACGAACAGGTGCCACTTTATATGGAACAAATGAACACGCCACGGAGTGGATTTGTGGCGAATAAGTTGACAATCACGCAGCCGATTCAGCCGGGCAATGTTTTGCACGTTGTTTTGAATGTTCCGCTGAATTCGTGAGGAATTTTGAGAATTTGGACTTAAAGGCAAGGGGGTCATCAGAAATTGTACCTTGCCTTTAAATATTGTTTTGATCAAGAATTATAATTATTTTGAAAAAATCCAGTTTTAATTTTCAGGGTTGACATAATTGAACTTGCTGACACTCTGCTACAAACATCTGTCCCAAGTTCCAAAGCGAAGTTCATTTTTCAAATTTATATCCATAGTGATTATACGGATCGTTTGAACAATAATGAGAAATTTAATGGACTGCGTGTGAAAACTGGCATTGTTACAAAGACAATGGAATCGAAATACGATCTTAGTGTGAGTTTTTTTTCTGTTGGTATACGGGTACTCCCCCACGATACCAAACTGCGGGCAATAAACATTTTGTTACTAATTTTCAGGGTTTGACACTTGTTCAACTCCCTGCGACAAATAAAATTAGCGGAAGGATCCATTTGCAGATTGAGTGAAGATTGAGTTTAGATATTAATTTTCAGATGCACGATTTTTCAGATTCTTGACAGATAGCAGGATGATTATTAGTTGTCCAGAAATATTTGGCGAAATTAAGCAGTCTGTAAAGCTTACTGACACGCCGGTTGGACGATATTATTTCACGAAGTATTATCAGCAGGCGGTCCTTGAAGATGTTTATATTATGGAGAGGTGAGCGTCTTGATTCTTTGAACAACAGGCTTGATGTAAGCTTTGGAGTTTTCTAATAATATTTCCCAACTTCAAATAGTGAATTTCAGTTAAATATCGAAGATTTTGCAGAATTTCGTTCGAATTAAAGGCATTGTATTGTCAAGATAAAAATTTCTGGCCACTCGTTTTGCGGAGTGTCGTTGGGAATTTCCTCGCAACGCGACCGCTACGCGCAAGACCAACTGAGAAATTTGAATTTGAGCGCGTTGCGGTTGCGCTGCGAGGAAATTCCCAACGACACTCCGCAAAACGAGCGGCCAGAAATTATTATCTTGACAATACTAATGAAAAAAAGCTATAATTTTTAAAACTAATATCAGGTAGGGTCATATTAACTGACCCACTGTCTTTAAGGGGGGTGGGGGCTGAGGTGGCGAAATAAATGGTTTTTAAAAGATAAATGAATGGTTTTTTATAAATAAATGAAGGAAAAATTGAAAAACAAAACAAAAATTCCAAAAAACAGCGGAAAAATTGGGAAATCATTAAAGGCCGAAGAAGAAATAATTGGTTTTCTAGGTCATTTGGTTTTTTTCTGAAAAAATAATTTTTTGCACGTTTTTCTCAATTTTATTAACTTTTCACATTTTCAAAAATATGGTTTTTATTTTATCATCTTTGTGAATCTATTTTTGTGCAAAAAAAAATTGAAAATGAGGAAAAAGTGCAAAAAGTTTTGTTTTTCAGAAAAAAAATCAAACGTTCTAGAATACCAATATTTCCTCGACCAATTAAGAATTTCCCTAATTTTTTGCTGCTTTTTGTGGAATTTTTAGTTTTTCGTCATTTTTAAAATTTTACCACAAAATTCTTACCGAATTTCAGGTCAACTTTAAATTATAATATTTTGGAGCTTGACTGAAATTTTTAAGTTTTATCAAAAATTTCCAAAAGGAATTTTACGTTGGTTTTACGTTGGATATTAGGATTTTCGTCAGCTTCGAATTTTTCTAACTTTTAAAGGTTCGACGTTCAGAATTCGACATGAAGAATTATGTACAGTCCCATTTCCAGAATTTGCTTCAAAATATCGAATTGAATTTCAATAGTCGATTTCAAATTTCTACTCAAATTTCAAGGGAAAATTAAAATTCTGGAATTTAAAGGAGCGCTTCACGGATGTGACTGGGATGAAAATAGACTTCATTCTCATTCCAAATCTGTTTTTAAAATGTTCCAAAACCACCTAGAAGACGAGAAAATGAGCTTCAAAACAATGGCCTAGAAAACGGGGCCACCGGCGAAAACTAGTCCGCAGGCATGGAAAATCAAAAAAAAAATGAAAAAACATTAAAAAGTACTAATATAGGCATTCTGCATAGGTATTTATTAACGAAACCCGAAAAAAGCTCATAAGAAAAAGTTCGGCCACCTTTTTCTAGGCCATTGTTTTGAAGCTCATTTTCTCGGCTTCTAGGTGGTTTTAGAAAATTTTAAAAACATATTTGGAATGAGAATGAACTCTATTTTCATTTAAAGTACATTTATTATCTCTGTAAATCCATCCTTTAACTGAAATTGTGAAGTTTTATCATTTTCTAAAAATTGATTATTAATTGTACATTCTCTTTTTAATATCGATTTTTTCAAAAATTAAATGTCACCTTTTTAATTTTCAGTTACACTTAATTCAAAAAAGCGCTTAAATTAAACAAAAAAAACTATATTTCAGCAACAAATGCTCGAAAAAAGACTACCACGAACCATCTGGAAACGGTTACATCAATTGCCATTGGACAGTCTCAACGGTATACCTTTCTTTTTTGCCAATTTTTGATCATTTACACTTTAAAAAATAAACGTCTGAAACTATTTTCAGCTCTCAATTCCTGTTTACTCTTGTGAAAGGCCATTATTCACCGCTTGCATTGAAAATAACATGGAAGATCAGTCTTTTATCACCGGTTTGTGATTTTTGAGACTTTATTATAATGTCAATTTTTTGAAAAAAATATTTTTCTGTTTCAGCAAATGCCGATTGGATTGTTATTCTTTTGCTGGTTTTGTCGACGGGGTTTATGGGAGCAACTATCTTCTTTACATTGCGCTATTTGAGCTCTAGATGAGTGATTTTGGAGCAAACTACAAGGAAAGAAGGGAGGGAGAATTTGAGCAATTTATACAGTACTGAATAAACAAACATTATAAATAAGTAAAATTTGTTTTTTGCTTACGTCATCAAAAGTACAGTTTTTTAACAAGCAATAAAAGTGGAAGATTACGTCAGAGAGACTACGGTGTGGGAGCTTCCGCTTGATATGAAGGAAATTCAGTAGGATGTATAAATTTTGTTAGCGGAAGCTTGAAGGAGGACTTTACGGAGCTAACGAAGGCGACTGTGACAAAAATATACCGTAAACTCATTCCAAATGAGTTTTTAAAATGTTCTAAAACCACGTAGAAGCCAAGAAAACGCGCCTCAAAACAATGGCCTAAAAAAGTTGCGAAACTAGTCCCCGTCTCGTATTACGTTTTTTTCTAGGCCATTGTTTTGAAGCTCATTTTCTCGGCTTCTAGGTGGTTTTAGAAAATTTAAAAAACATATTTGAAATGAGTGTGTGGTCTATTTTCGTCTCAGTTAAATTAATTAGTTAATGTCCTCCTTTAAAGACATGGAAACAGGTTTCGAAAGGGAAAACATTCCTAGAATGATTATTAAAATTTGAAACCTAAAAAAAAAGCCAGCTCTTCAATTTTTACATAATTGTCATCAAAGCAGTTTTTCCTTAATTGTTTTCAGTTCTTGACTCGATTTTCAGTTTAAAAAAAAAATCCGAATTCGGCTTTTAATGTCAAAATTTGGAGAATTTAAGAAAATTAACCAGAGCTTCAGAATTTCGACTATAAGCTTATTAATTTTATTTACAGAATTCAAATCTAGTACCTAATTTACCTAATTTGACAACTAAGTTCAATTTAGAATTTTAGAATTTCAAATTTCCGAATTCAAACCCAGAACTTCATTTTCTTTGAATTTCCATTGTTAACTTTCAGATCTTGAGTTTCAGAGCATTCGATTGAAATTCATAATCAAATTCTCGAGAAAATAATTGTTCATTCAATCGATTCAGAATTAAATTTTATATACCTAGTGAAAAAATTTGCAAAAAAGAAGAAAAGCTCACCCGGAATTGAACTTGGCTTCCACTTTGGTGGAAACTTCTACGTTTTTGAGACCAAAGTTCGATTCCGGGTGCCGTTTTCTAGTTTTTTTGCTAATTTTTTATATTAATCAAAATTTATAACCTGCGTATATTCCTCCTTTAATTCATATAATTTTATTCTAAATTTCAGACTTTCTTTTAAATTTCAGATCAACTAAAATTCGATGTAAAATTAAATTTCCCCATTATCATTCCAAAATGATAGCGAAAAGGGGGTTTCCTAACCATCAAACCACTTTCTCTCTTTTTTTTGTTCTAGAAGAAAATTGTCCGATCTCTGCTCATCATGCACAAAGTTCAGGAACATTTTATTACCCCGTCGTCTGCTATCCGTCTCGATCAGCATCAATAAGTTTATCAGTATTTTTGGTTGCTTTATTTCGAAAAATGATAATTTATACGGTTCATTTTCATCATGTTTAACCTGATAAGAGGTGGTCAAAAAACAGTTCGATAAGGGGGCAAAATTGTAGTCATATGATAAATATTGGTGTTGGGGTATTCCCCGAAATTATTATAGTTGATTTTACATATAACTGATTAGTTATTGAAATAAGAAAGTGGGAAAAAGTAGAAATACAATTAAACGAAAATAAATAGTTCAAAGAACATTTTTAAACTGTCATAAACTTGACTTTATTATTAAAGAAGGACTTTAAAAAGTGACACACATGTAACTGGGATGAAAATAGAGAAAATACTAATTTCCAAAACTGTTTTTAAAATTTTCTAAAACCACGTAGAAGCTGAGAAAATGAGCTTCAAAACAATGGTCTAGAAAAAGGGGCCACCGGAGAAAACTAGTCCGCAGGCAACTTTTTCTAGGCCATTATTTTGAAGCTCATTTTCTCGGCTTCTAGGTGGTTTTTGAAAATTTTTAAAATAGATTTGGAATGAGGATGAGGTCTATTTTTAACCCGGATACATTCATTGGCACGATAAGTCCACCTTTAATTTGAAGCGTGTTCATTTATCTCCTGAGTATGTTCTTCAGCGAACCCCTCTTCGTTATAAATCCCATTGGAAATTTGGAATCTTTCACCACTTGAAGAGCATGGCGTGTTATCCGTGTCCTGTTTTCAAAAACAAAACATTAAAACTTTTAGAAATTTTCAAAGTTTCTTACCCTTTCAATTTTAGTTTTAGTCTTCCATCCCCCACCATCTCCATTTTCGGATTCATTATCAGTAATTGGGCTCGTTCCTTCTTCTTCTTCGCACTGAAAATTGAATGAATTATTTAATTTGTTCTGAAAATGTCTCTTACTTCATTTTCAATTGAGTCTGCCTTAATCTGGAAGTCATTTAGCAAATTATCACTTGCACTCTGAAACAAAATTAAAATTTATAAATCTGTTTAGGTGGAATAAAATACCAAAAACCCATTTTCGTCGGAAATCGCTTCTTGAGGAGTTTTAGAATATAATTTAGCTTCTTCAGCCTGAAAAAATACGGTTTTTTCTTATAAAACTGTTTTTTTCATCTGACAAAGTACCCAGAAATCGAAAAAAAATTTTAAAGTTACAAAAAAGTGCAAAAACGTCGAAAAAATCAAAAACAATGGATTCAAAAACAATCTCAGACTAATTTCCCAAAAGTTAGTTCCTCGGCTTCACAACGTTTCCGCTGAGAACGTATGGTTGAAAAAAGACACAAGAAACAGGAATTACAAGAAAAAAAAAGAAATTTGGATAACCACAGAAGGTTTTACGTTCGAGGGGCTAACTTCCGAAAGTTAGTCCCTAACTTCCCAAAGTTAGTCCCCCTCTCAAAAAGAGTCGATTTAATCGGAAATCACATATAGTTAAGAAAATCTTTTTCAATCTTCAAAAAAAACCACAACAAAAACTCACATTCAATATCTCTGCATATGGACACAACTGCGGATATATGTGAAGTATACATTTTTGATTGAGCCGTGTTATATTCATCAATATTGTAATTTCGCGACCTTTTTCGATATGCTGATTTGCAACTAGATACAAGTGCATTCTTTTGCGTCCAAGAATACATTGTTTAATCACGGCATTTGGAAAGCAGCTCCTGAATTCCGATAGACAACGCTTAAAGAAGGGGGGGGGGGGGTGGGCTCCGACGAGCTCAGAAATGGGTTCGAGATAAATAAGAATATGATTATCTACCAATTGATAGAAAAAAAACACTCTTATGTCTTAAAAAAATAAGAAAAGAATATTATAAACATTTAAAAAATCGATTGGCCGAAGAAATCAACTTTGGGTTTCTAGGCCATTTAAAGGGGGAACTGAGGGGACGAAAAAATGGTTTAAAAATGATGAAGGTATCATTTCTTTTAAATAAATGAAAAAAAATCCAAAAAAAACTCGAAAATGACAAAAAAAATTCCAAAAAAACCATAACGCCGCATAAATTTTCAGAAAAAAGTCAGGTGGCCGAGAAAAAAACAAACGACCTAGAAAACCAAATAGCGTTTCTTCGGCCATTAGGGCGATTTGGGGTGTTATGGTTTTTTTTTGGATTTTTTTCGCCATTTCGAGTTTAAACTGTTGGATAATCATATTATTATTCATCTGAAACTCATTTCTGAGCTCCCGGAACCCCCCCCCCCTCTTTAAGTTAAGAAAAAATTGTGCTACCTTCGAATGCAGCCAAATTGACTATATTTCAACACCATGATTCTTTGAGCTGGCTCTTTGCCACTTTTTTGAACCTGGAACAGAAAACTCAGATACTCTGGATTCGCATTATGTTCCGCCGTATTGATTTCTTCGTTTAAGAAAACGTCGCCATAAAGGGTGGCGATAATTTCGCCTTCAGCGATGTCCTCCTTCGCGAAATATCCATCATTTTTATCGACTTTTTCACCCAAATTCTGGCCGATTGATTTTTCAAAGATTTTCTTGGCCTTACTGGTGACACTGAATTGAACCAAATAGTCTTTAACAGCATTGGAGTAGTCGTTCATTTTTTTTGCTGAAATGGTGAAAGTTAATTTGTGAAGAAGAAGAAACCCGGTATATACATTTTCTGAAACTAGAGAAACAAAAAGATAATAAGTCGAATACCTGGGATATCAAAAAGGAGGAGGAAGAAAGATATGAATGAGCAAATGAATATTGTGAGCCACCGCCGTCGCCATATCCCTGTTGTTATACACCTCCAAATCATAATTACATTTCTGATTGAAAGAATGAAAAATAATTAGCACATACCTTTTGCGTTTAGATTGAAATCCGAGATGAAAGTGTACCTATAATCCCTCCTTTGGTCGAATATTATGTCAGATTTTTCGGGTAATTGTTTAACACTTCAGGGAATTGTGCATATAAGGGGGGGGGGGGTGATCCAAGCTTAGTTTTTATACATAACTAGCTTCTAATATTTCCGTTGGTTGTGAAATTTTGAGAATTTGAAATTTATAAAATGCTTAAAGGATCGATGCCAGGGGACGAAATTAATGGTTAAAAATTGATATAAGTATATTGTTTATCAATAAACTTTAAAAAAAAGCGAAAATTCTGAAAAAGAAAAAAGCGATAAAATCTTAGATGTCCTTAATGGCCAAAGTACCGTGTTTGGGTTTCTAGGCCATTTTTTTTAATAATACAAAAATTCATAAAATTCCAAAAAAACAGCTGAAAAATTTGGGAAATCCTTAAATGCCAAAGAAACAATTGGTTTTCTAGGCCATATTATTTTTTGCACGTTTTTTCCTATTTTTCAATAATTTTTCGCGTTTTTCTGTGTTTTTTGATTCCAAAAATCGGAAGAAACACGAAATCGTTGGATTTAAAAAATATGTCCTTTATTTTGAACATCTTTGTGAAAAAAAAAGAGGAAAAAAAGTGTTAAAAAACGGTGTTTTCAAAAAAAAAGGTTTAAATGGCCTAGAAAACCAAACGCGGTTCTTCGGCCATTAGGGACATCTAAGATTTTATCGTTTTTTTCGTTTTTTTATTTTTTCGTTCTCTTTTTTCATTTATTGAAAAATTTTAAACCATTTATTCCGTAGTCAGGCCTCCTTTAAACGAATTTAGTACTGTGGCCTAGAATCCCAACAACACGGATTTCTAGGTTATTATTCGCTTTTTTTAAAGATTTTAAAAAATGTACCAGATTCTCGATTGGATACTGATGGCCTATAAATCTAAATCAGTAAAATATAAGACAGAATTTAGTAGAAACCTCTTTTTCATCACAGTTTTAAAAGTGCTTTCTTTCGCAATGTTTAAAAAAGTTCGGAAAAAAGTGCAAAAAATATTTTTTTTTCAAAAAAACTAAAAACAAATGGCCCAGAAAGCCAAACATCAACGAAAAAATATTAGAAAAGAAAGACGATAAAATCTTAGGTGTCCTTAATGGGCGAAGAACCGTGTTTGGTTTTCTAGGCCATTTTTGCCTTTTTTACCTCTTTTTCGATAATTATTCGTCAATTTAATTTTGTTTCATTTATTTATAAACAATCATACTTTGAAATTAAAAAAAAATTTAAATGTTTGCAAAATATGGACAAATTTTGGCGGATTTTAGATAAGTTATGCATCACCAAAGTACATATATTTTCTGGAATTGTGATTTCTCAAAACTCCGCCGTTGAATACATTTTTCATAATTGTTCTAGTCTTAATTAACTTGAATAGAGCATTTATTTATTTTATGTAAATTTACAGAAAACTGACATGGAAACGACAATGACACGAAAAAATGTTTAATATCAACGAGCAATTGAAAAAATGTATTCACAAAAATTGAATTAATCCATAAAATAACAAATTGTCAAAGAAGTTCGATAAAACAAAGAAGGAAAATGTTTTAATCCAAAAAAAAGAGATCACAAATAAAATATTCTTCAGGAATCGGTGAAAGAAGTAGAGGTAATTTTGGAAAGGAATGAGTACACGAATGACAAGACAGTACTGGAAAAAATCAAAAAGAAACAAAAAATGCGGCAAAAAATAGAAAAAATTGCAATTTTTGCAGCAGATTCTACGGTTGGAGACCATCATCGTTTGGAGACCATCAAAGATTCATTGCGGAAAATAAGATCAAGAGACGAAACATGTGAAATGGAGGGCAGTTTTTTAAAAATTTGAAAAACAAGGTGACGATCAACAAAAAACCGGAAGTTGCAAAAAAATGTATTTGGTTAATTGAAAAAAAAAAACTACGCCTTTCGATGGATGTATTTGATTTGATCCTCGACGGAGAGGCAATGGAAGTGAATTCGCTGAAAAACATAGACAGTTTTAAAGGAAGCTTGTCAGTTAACCAAATTCAAGGCAAAAAATCAAAATTCGAATGGGAGCTCAGAGAACAATACCAATATGTAGCCAAATTCAAATACTTGTGTTTCGTGCTAATTCCGACCGCGTCGCACGGACACGCGCGCATTCAAATTTTTTTTCAACTTTGGACCGCTGCTACGACGCGTGTATTTATCGATATGATTTTGCATAAATTTCATTATATTAATGAGAGAACGCTCTAATTTTTGAAATTGAAATCTGGTATGGTCGAATTAACTGACCCACTGTCTTTAAACGCAAAATCGTTGTGCAAGAAAATAATCAAACCATACCTCCTGTTCCAATGGACATTTCGAAATATCCTCCCTATGTTCATAACATTCGACTGCTTCAAAAGAACAAAAAGCGGTTTCATCAGCGGCCAAACAAATTTCCTCGCCCTCTTCAATGTCTCTTGTTGCGACCAAAGTTTCAAGATCCCAAGGATTCTTGACGAGCATGGCATTTGGGTTGCAGCTCCTGAATAAAATTAATAATATCGATCAAGAAATCATTTTTTTAAACCTTCTATATGGTCCATTGGCGTTGCAGATGAGCTCGCCTTTTGAAAAACTTCTGTTTGCTTTGGAGCTGGCCTCATTTGAAACCTTATCATTGCCATTCGCAAGATTCTGAAAACACCGAGATTTGGGGATGCTAAACTTGTTCAGAATGAGTTTCTCCCAATGACTTGAAACTGTTATAAAACCGAAGTAAATAGGTTCTCATATGATAGGCCTCAAATTCACAAAAAATACCGAATTTCTGATCAACATATAGTTTTATGCACTTTGTTATTGTCAAGATAAAAATTTCTGGCCGCTCGTTTAGCGGAGTGTCGTTGGGAATTTCCTCGAAAATTCCCAACGACACGAGGAAATTCCCAACGACACTCCGCAAAACGAGCGGCCAGAAATTTTTATCTTGACAATACCTGAGTTTATATATTGTCAACTTAAAAATCCTGGATCATCCATTTTCTACTAAAAGACCGCAGCGCAACCGCTCGCATTTAAAAATAGCACGACGGGGTGAGAGACTTATATTTTCTGGGAGGTCAAAACCAACTTGAATGATCAAGAATATTTGAGTTGACAATATAATTCGAGAGCATCCGGTTCTTAGAACTCATTTTATTTGATAAATAATCATACCTGGTTCCCGGCGGAGCTCGAAGGATCTTGCACATTATTCTGTGGTGAATTTTGAACCACGCCATCCGTATTGCGGGTTTCAGAAGTATTCGCCGATTCGACACTTGTAATTGAAGGTTCAGCCTGAAAAAGTAGATATTTTATTTTAATAAATATTTTGAAGCTTCCGCATTTCAGCTGCTCCCAATGACTAATCATACCTCGTTCCCGGCGGAGCTTGAAGGATCTTGCACATTATTCTGTGGTGAATTTTGAACTACACCATCGCGCGTTTCAGAAGTATTCGCCGATTCAAAAGGCACTGTCTGAAAATAAATAGTTTTTTTTATTTTAATAAATCTTTTGAAGCTTCCGCATTTCATATGATTACTTGAGAAAGGATGCTATTTCGGAAGCTCCCGAATTTTATCATATTATCGATTAAAAAACGTTCAATGAATTGGAATCTTACATCATTTTCAGCTGCATTACTACTCGTTTGGTCATTGGTAGTTGATGTGTTTAGCTGTAATAAGATGGGCGGTTAGGAATTGTTTTTTTTTTGGTTATATGTATGTACAAACCAGTGAATCAATGGTAAAAGATGAGAAGAACTTCACTGCAGGTTCAGGAGTTCTCGTCGAAGAAGTATTATTTTCAGGATTTTTTTCTTCTCGGCAGTTTGGATTCTTCTCAACATCAATTTCCTGAAGATTAGATGAATTATATTTAATTGATTCAAAATTTTTAAAATTCGACTAAAATACCAAAGAGAGCAAACAATTTGTTTTTGGTTTTGAACGAATTTCTAGTTTTCCGGGTGCAACCGATTCTGGGATTCGTATAAATAAAACGGAGTAAAATACCATTTGTGGCTTTCTAGATTTTAAATTTAAAGACAGTGTGTCAGTTAACACGATGCAAATCGATACGAACAAACAATACGAATATTTAGATATGTATATTCAAATAATTGTGTTTTGCGATTCGAATATTGATTTTTGCAAGTTATATGATTAACTGATGTTAAGATTTTTCGATACGATTTCGTATAAGTTTCACAATTCTGAAGAAAGTAAGCTCTAAATTTTGAAATTGAAATCAGGTAGCTGATACACTGTCTTTAATCAAACACTTATTGCATCTTATTCTTAGTAATGCCTCTTTCTTTATCAGTTGATGTTTTAGTAAATTGATGGTCTACCTTTGGATTATCATTTGTCATCGGATCAGTTGTGAACACCATAGATCCTTTTTTGGTGTTGTCTGCGGTTTCAGAGTCTCCGGTTTCAGAGTTTCCGGTTTCAGACAATTTTGATCTTTTCGTCAAAGTCACCGCATCAAGGGGCTGAAAAACTTGAAATTTTGAAAAAATTCTTATTTTAATGTGTATTCTTACCTCGACGTGTTCATTTATTTCAGCAGTTGGTCTTTTACCACAATTCATCGTCTGAGGTGTAAAAGGGCTGATATTTCCTTCTGGTGCATTCTCCTTGGCGCTGAAGTCGTTTACGCCATCATCGTTCTCATTTAATGCAACTTCCACGTTGGATGATGACGAGGGATCCTGCAAAACTTTTATTTTTATTTTTTTCTGATTGTGAAAAACGAATTCTCTACATTTTCTTTTTCGGCATCATCACTGCTTTGCCCCTCATCGACTTCATCAACACTCTGAAAATAGGAGGTAAACTTTTTCTACAAGTCAAAGCTCACGTCAATTTGGATGGACTCTAAATAGCCATCTGGAAGATACAATTGATCTTGTTCCCAATCTTCGTATATATCGGGAAGCGATCCTTGATGCGGCGAGTTTACATCTGGTTCAGCGCACTCTGGTTCAGAGCACGGTGAACTTGAAGTGCACGGCTCAGCTTCATTTTCCGTGTTATCTACAGGGTGGCTTTTATTTACCCGCACCAAAGTTTGGCGCCATGGTGGTAGCGTGCGGACGCGTTTTTGATGTTTCTGTTTTTTGTATTTTTTTTATTATTGCTTCGTTTTTCATCCTAGAAAGTTTCAGAATCATCGGATTATTTTCAGTAAAATGGCACCGCCGAGTATTCATCGCGCTCAATCGTCGGCCGTCACAACAGCGGTTTTGGTACAAAAGAAATCGCCAAACGGCTCGGAATTTCAAGATGGGCCGTCTACAAAGCAACCCGTTGTTTTAAAAAGATTGGGACACTCAAGGACCGTGTCGGAAGAGGAAAAGCAGTCACTGTTACAACTCCACCGAATGTCAAACTTGTCAGGAAGAGCATCAGGAGGAATCTGCATAGATCGATCAGAAAAATGGCTGAAGATTTCGGAATTTCTCGTTTCTCCATGACAAAGATTGTCAAAGAGAAGCTTAATCTCACCCCATATCGTGTAACAAAAACCGCTCATCTTATCGGAGAGTAACAATGATAACCGCTTGCGAAAAGCAAAAAAGCTCCTCGCTGGCACGCGACGATGTGAACTTTTAGTGACGGTCTTTTCAGACGAGAAGTTTTTCACATTGGAGGCAGAATTCAACTCCCAGAATCATCAAGTACTTGCATAGGATGTCCAAGAAGCTGTTGACAATGGAAAAAACTATTTTTCGGGTGACACACCCAGCGAGTGTGATGATTTTTGGTGCCATCTGCTCAAATGGCAAGTGTCCGTTGGTTTTCGTCTATAAAGGATTAAAAATCGATAGAAATTACTAGTCAATTAAATTCTGGATAAGCATCTGATGCCTTGAACCCATCCCACTTCGGGAATCAACACCGGGTCTTCCAACAGGATGGCTCTCCAGCACATACTGCCAAATTCATTCAGCAGTGGTGCGAGTACCATTTTCCTGCGTTCATCAAGAAGGAAGATTGGCCGTCGTCGTCGCCGGATTTGAACCCGCTGGACAATTCCATCTGGGAATTTTTGCAGAATAATGTCTGTGGAAGACCCCACTCGAATTTGGAGACTTTGAAGAAAGAATTGATCGAGAAATGGGACAAACTATCTCTCCAATACCACCGTGCCACCGTTGATGCCTATCCTAGACGTCTTCAAACGGTCACCGTCTCCAAAGGAGGCCGAATCGAATAATTGTTGTTGATAACTATTTGTTTGTATTCTAATAAATTATTTGTTGAATCTGAGCTCATTTGGTTTTCTATTTTCAGAGATATTACAGCTAAAAGTGGTGCGGGTAAATAAAAGCCACCCTGTACAACAGCTGGAGAATTCATACGAAGCTGATGTAGTCTCTGAATATTCATAAAATCCTCGGATTCACTAAATTTTGCCACATATTGAAAATGCAGACGTTGTCCAAATACCAATAATTTATTAGACTGCCCAAAAAGGTGTCATACAACCCTATTCTTCTTTATGTTTTCCCACGTTAAATGGATATACCAAAAAAAAGTAATAAGAAAGGAAAGTTCCCCATAAAATATATATTAAAAAATTTAATTATAATATTAAATCGTATTTACATATATATCGTCTTTCAATAAACATTGTCTTTAAAAATGTGAAGATTCTATGATAATTGAGGTTTTTTTTAAAAGGTTTTCGTAAATGTTCCTGATTTCCTATCAAATCGCCGCTTTTTGGGCATACCAACCCAACCTTAAAGTTTAAAAAATTTAAATAAAATGCTTAAAGACAGTGTGTCAGTTATTCTCGCCGTACTTTTGCGTACAGTCTGGCGGAAAACCTGGCGAGAAACACTAAAATATTTTATTTTTTCGTTTTTTTTTTAATTTATACAAAAAACTGTTTTTTTTGTGCGAAAAAAGCATAAAAAGCAATAATTTATTATAATTTTATTTTCTATCCATTTCATTTTTTTTAACGTTGAAAAAGGGAAACATAAACGTTTTTCCAGCGTGATGATTTCATCACATTAAAAAATCGGTAATTAATCGAAATTTGTTAACAGACACCATGTCTTTAAGGTTCAAAAAAGTGCGAAAACATTGATGAAATTCGGAAACAATGGACGGCAATTTCTGGGGGACTCGAAATAGAAAAAAAAATGAAATTTGGATCATCACAGAAGATTTTACGTTCGAGGGACTAACTTCTCAAAGGTTAGTATTGTCAACTCAATTATTCTTCACGGCTTGTAAAAAAAACCAAGGAAAGAGGAAAAATTTCCGCCCGGCAATTCAAGATTTTTGCACAGAAATGGGCGTGGCAAGGAAAACGCAACTGTGGCACGCGATATTTTACAGTAAATAGCGTGCAGTTTGAAGAGGTTTTTCTCTGATCTGTGCTTGCGGACAATGCGCAACCAGTCTGTTCACGCGCGAATGACACAGGTTCATTTTTACAAGCCGTGTTCTTGATAATTGCGTTCGGAAGGCTGCTCAACCTCACAGCCGCTCCGCACGCACGCGACGCGGGTGCCGATACTCAACACACTGGAAAATTTGAAAATTTTATTTTCCCGCCAATATTTCAATGTTCAGTGGGAGGTCACCGCGTCGCGTGCGTGCGGAGCGGCTGTGAGGTTGAGCAGCCTTCCGAACGCAATGATCAAGAATAATTGAGTTGACAATACCAAATTGAGATCATTTAACATGCACGTTTCATTTTTAGTCAAAACTTTACTCACCCATTGTTCAATGGGACATTGTTCTGGGTTGCGTTCATGATCAGAACACTTCAAATCCAAATTTGCCATGCACGCTTCCTCGGTAAATGGAATAGTGATATAATCCATTTTAGCTATTTCCCTTCTTGAAATTACAGCAAATTCAGGCCTTCTCTTAACCGCAATAAAATGCCTAATCATTGAATTCGGCTGGCAGCTCCTAAATCATAAATATAATTCCAAAACACAGATAAATTTTTAAAAATTTTGTTTAAAAAACTTACAATTTGAGCTCCCGAAACCGGGAGCACACGTCTGAACGATCTATTTCAATCATCCGCTTCCTTTTATTCTTCATAAAAAACCCGTTGTACAGAATTTTGGAAGTAGTCGGTATTGGGTCTTCCGGTGCAATTTTGATATGTCCAATTAATTCCATAATAACTATTCCAGCCCGCTCTATCCTCCGTTGTGCTCTAACCGCACCGCCTCCTTTATTCCTGGCCAAGCAACGATTCTTCACCCGTTTTGACAATTCCGCTGCTCCTGGGCTTTTACCAAACGATCGGGCAAATCTCAAAAATCTTTTACTATATCTGTTCTTTTTGAGATGTGCTCTCATATCTGAAAAAAATCATGATAAGCAAGATTGAAGAGGTTTTGGTTACTATGAAAACAAGAGCAATCAACTGTGGAATTTTGAAAACAAACAGGATTTTAAAGGAGAAATTTGCAGAGATAATTTTAAAAAAGGAAGCTGCTTGACCTCAAAAAACGTAAATTTATCACGGGTATACGGTATTTGTGAGAAATGTATTCTGACGTTTTATCACGAACTCACACTGAAAATTTCAAAAAATTAAAATAAGCCTAAAAATTTTTTACATTGATGAAAATTCAAAATTTCAAGTGTTTTTAGAATCTACGTCGCATTTTCTATCGATTGGTACTAAAATTACCAAAATCGGGTGGGCGAATCTTGAGATATGATTTTCTGAAATATACGGTTCGTGACACTACATTGTTAATGTGGTAAACTTTAAATGAGTCTAAAAATCTTTTGAGTGCATGAAAATTCAAAATTTAAAGTGGAATTAGAATCTACGTCGAATTCTCTTTCGATTGGTACTAAAATGACTGAAATCCTGTGTGTCAGTCTTGAGATATGATTTTTTGAAAATTTCGGTTCTGGACAACAAATTAAAATAAAATTTAAAAAAAGGAAACTGGGAGGAAATATTATCAGCTTTCAGGAAATTCTGAGGAAAATGTAGATTTTAGGAGTATTCTGAAAGGAAATTTCCTAAGAATGAAGATTAACACCAATAAAATTTTTAAAAAAACTTTTCATTTGGTAAAACAGAAAAATCTGCGGTATAGTCAGTTTTTCACACGGTTGGATATGTTATGTGTCTATAAGCCGTTGAAAAGGTTAGTTTTTAATTATTTTTTAATTTCTTGCTTCATCCTTAGGAAATTTCCTTTCAAAAAAGCTATAAATATCTTAATTTGGACAATCCTTTCAAAAGTTGCATGAAATAAACGTTCTGTGTTTGGCGCAGCATACCTCCACCACCACACAGCTTTGCTTGCTCATGAGGCGATCCCTAGTTTTCTATGGTGAATAACTTTTTTCCCACCACATATTTACATATTTTTTGTTCGTTTTTTGATACAAAGGTTTTGTTTAAATACGTTGAATACGAAAAATGATAGTTTATGGCACAACAAATTCATTTTTCTCATTTTAAATTTCTGCTTTTTTAATTTTCAAAATGTTTTGTACATTTTGAAAATTAATTTTTTGACATATTAATAAAATTCTTAATTTTTCCTTCAATTTGAGCTGTAAATTGTTTAAATTGATAAAGCCATTCAAAAGTTACAAAAAAACGTGAATTTAAAGGCACATGACTAATTCAGGTGTACGGTAATCTATTTCTGAGAAATAATATTTTCACATATTATAACACACTCACATACCTTCGCATTTAAACTAGGCTCCATTAGAAAATCATCTGACCTAGGTTCCCTAGTTAGTGTGGCAACGATTCTAAAAAAATATTTTTTTTGAAATTTTCAGGTGATCTTTCACTGTCTTTAAGGTTTGGAGTAACGTTAATAATTTATTTCAAAATTTGATACTAAAACACTGTCTATAACAGGTATTGTCAACTCAATTATTCTTGATCATTGCGTTCGGAAGGCTGCTCAACCTCACAGCCGCTCCGCACGCACGCGACGCGGCTGCCGACACACACACACACACACTGGAAAATTTGAAAAATTTATTTTCCCGCCGATTTCAGTGTGTGTGAGTGTCGGTAGCCGCGTCGCGTGCGTGCGGAGCGGCTGTGAGGTTGAGCAGCCTTCCGAACGCAATGATCAAGAATAATTGAGTTGACAATAGTGACGGTCAAAACAAAATAAAATAAAATGAGTCTTGGAAAATGAGCCGTAACTTTTCGGGACATAATCTTTTAATTGATAAAAACGGAGTATGCCACAATGGTCAGCCGTGGACTTTATGTTTTTTTTTCAAAGAAAGCAATATACCGGGTTAAAAAAATTGTTAGAGCGGGAGCTTCTTGTGCTTATTGCACTTTATTCTTCTAGTCGCAAACACCTTGAATATATTTCGAAATCCGATTTATTTTTATTTTCAGGAATTTAAAAAAAAATAGAACATATTTTTGTCAGTATTCTGGTTTTTAAATTTTTTTCCCTAACCCCAAGGTCAAAAAATATTAGAACTAAGTAAGTACCGTACTAGCATAAAACCTACAGTACACTCCCATAAACACATTATGAACGACCACCCAATAAGATTAAATCAGGAAAAATGAAGAACAAATTTAGATATTTAGGCCTTCTAGAACTTTTCAATTCAAAAAATATTATAAATTGCCCAAAAATAAGAAGCAAAACGAAAAAAATTGAAAAAAAAAAACAATAGGAAATTAATCATAACTGGCCTAAAATGTTGTTTTTTCGAAACTGTCCAAATTCTCAGTAGAGCGCAATTATTTATATTAAGAGATGGAGCTTTGATCATGAGAGAAGTTTTCAAAGAAACAACAATATGTTTTGATGAATAAAAACAAAAAAAGATGCACTTTTAGAAAAAAGAAAGAGGTGTGAACAAAAAGATGTTGATTTTGTTTTGTGCAGATTATAACAAATTGCTTAGAGGGTGCAGGGGGGTGAGATACACCAATGGGGGGAACATCTTTACAAATTGAAATTTTGAAATTGAACATCAAATCTGTGAAAATAAGGTGATGTTGGCACAAATTTCTAATTTTAAAAACGTCCATGATTAAAAAAAAAGATAATATTGAAAATTATTCACAATAAAATTTTTTTCAATTTTTTTCAAAGTTCAATTGAATTCAAATGGAGTCTAAAAAATAACTGGAAGTGTGTCTTTAAGACGAATAATAGTGGAATGATTTTTTTTTTGGGAAAAAAGGTAACAATGTGCAAAGTATGAGGCTTTGGAAATGAATGCATTGTATGTAGAGTGGCCAACTAACAAAGAAATAAAGTTATGTTTCGAAAATCACTACAGTAACCCATTTCTCCCCCATTTTCTTTATCTCGGAAGCATTGTTTGGAAAGAGGTAAAAAATGTTTTGTTTTGTTGTTTGTTGACTGTTCCAAACCGCAAAACAATAGAAAAAAGGGATTTATTTCCAAAAAAATCAAATTCATAAATATGTATGCTGAGAGAAGTGACCAAAAAATGTTTTTTTCTACTGCAGCTTTAAAGACAGCTGTTCAGTTAATTTTACCCTACCTGTTCTTAGTTTCAAAAAATAGAGCGTGTTCTCATTAGTACAATGCAATTTATACGAAATCACACCTATAAGTACACGCGTCATAGCAGCGGTCCAAAGTTGAAAAAATAAAAATTTGAATGCGCGCGTGTCCGTGCGACGCGGTCAGTGTCCGTGCAACGCGGTCGGAATTGGCGCGAAACACAAAAAATTTTAAAATTTTCTAAAAACCACCTAGAAGCCGAGAAAACGCATCTCAAAACAATGGCCTAGAAAATGGGGCCACAGGCGAAAACTAGTCCGCAGGCATGAAAAATCAAAAAAAAAAATTTAAAAACATAAATTTAAATTTAAAAACCAAAAAAAAAGGAACAATATAGGCATTCTGCCAACTATTTATTAACAAAACACGAAAAAAGCTCATAGGAAAAAGTTAGGCCACATTTTTCTATGCCATGGTTTTGAGGCGCGTTTTCTCGGCTTCTAGGTGGTTTTAGAAAATTTTAAAAACAGATTTGGAATGAGAATGAAGTCTATTTTCATCTTATTTACGTTTATTATATACATCAGCCGTAAAGCCCTCCTTCAAGGAAAAGTGTAAAGAATGAAGAAAAATGTTGGAAAAGTACAAGAAACTTCGGTTCAGGGCTGGGGGGCGGCCGGCTTCGGCCGCCGCGGCATTTGAAAATCGAGACAAGCCGCGGCCGCGGCCGCGAAATAGAGTAACAACTACGCGGCCGCGCGGCTGCGGCAGCCGCGGCCGGCCGCAGTGCAATGCACACCATCACAAAATTGCGGAATGCACACAATTTGACGAGCAAAATTTTTTAATAATCGAGATTTTCGAAACTAGTTTTTAATGAATAAGGTAATGAAAATAAAGTAAAAACATTGAAAAATATTCAACATTACGCAAAATATAATTTTCAACATTTAAAATTTTTTAATAAATCATTTTTCGAAGATTTCTCATCCCAACTCCCTGAAAAAAAGGTTAAATCAGTACAATGTGTGCATTTATTAAAAAATTTTCGTGTTTTACAACGCATTTTCTTAAAAATACATTCTCCTATCGAAAAACAGAATAACCACTTTCAAAAATGCGGCTGCCGCGGCTTTGGGCCGCGAACGCGACGCAACCGCTCCGCAGGCCGCGGCTTGGCCGCCGTTTCCCCAGCCCTGCTTCGGTTCACTCATTTAGGTAATTTCGAAATTTATCAAAATTTAGTCTGAGCCGTGAAAATGCAGTCTGAACAAATGACCGAGAAAAACTCTCGCTAAAGCTAGTATCTTGAAAAACTATATGAAAAAATTGGGAAAACAATAATTATTTTGTTTAATTTAATCACTTTACGGGAATTGTTACTGAAAAACACCGATAAGGAGCATGAAGAACAAAGTTCGGCCATGCACAAGCAAATATGAATTGAGTATGAGGTTTTGAATTGCTTCAATTATCGTCACCGACGGTGTACAGTCCCCCTTTAAATATAAGTCACACCTGTATTGTATTACATCATTTAGCACAGCTTTCAGATATAATATGACTGTTCCTTACATCATTGTAGGGTCCTGCGTTAAATTCTGCAGGTGCTCGCAAATCTGACATATTCATTGAACTGGAAACAATCGGGGAGTTTTCTCAGATAGTGCTGAAACACTGAAACGTTTAATACAGAGATTTCCAGAATCCTACATAAACACAAATAATATTCCATCAAAGCAAAATTAATAGATTGAAGAAGTTCGGTTTTCGCGTATTGTTGAAATTTGGATGGTTTGACGTCATGTTGGACCCTTTTCAATGAGATATGATTTTTGAAATAAAGTGGTTCTGGACACCACACTGAAAATGCCTAGAAATTTAAATGAACCTTAAAATTTTTTGAGTCGATGAAAATTCAATATTTCAAATGTAAAAAAAAATTCCTAAAAGTTTGAAAGATATAATGGACATGACACAAACAAACAAATAATTTAAGACATTGTGAAGGGTTTCTATTTTTCAACTTTTTTGTCGTTGATATAGAAGGGTTTAAATGTGCATAAAAATTGTTAAACTCGATGAAATTTCAAAATTTAAAATGTTTTTGACATCTACAAAAAATTTCCTATCACATGGTACCAAAATTTTGAATTTCGATCAAAATTGAGTTTTTTTTTTTGAAAATTCTTTTTGACAACACCAATTTTCAAAATTTTAATTGAGCATAGCTACACGAAAAATTCATGAACTTTCAAAATTTCAAGTGTTTTAGAATCTACGACGAAATCTCTATCGAATGGTATCAAAATCATTAAAATCCTCCGTGTCAATCTTGAGATATGTTTTATCAAACTTTAATGATCAGCACTTTATAATGTAATTGGCAAAAATTTAAAATGTTCATAAAAATTGTTAAACTCGATGAAATTTCAAAATTTCAAATGTTTTTCACATCTACAAAAAATTTCCTATCACATGGTACCAAAATTTTTGAATTTCGATCAAATTTTATATGCATTCGAATTTATATTCAAAATTATCCCACATCGATTGAAAAATTGATGCTGCTGATCCCAATCCCTTCACAATGTGTAGTTTTTATATATTATCTTTCACAAAAACATTTATTTTATTTATCTTTCAATATTACTTATTTCTTTCTTCCGAAATACTTATTTGAAATAGTTATGTTTTTTTTACTATGTCAAATTGAAATACTGGTTGCCTGCTCTTAGTACATAACCCTTAAAGACAGTGTATCAGTTAACACGATACTTTGGCGGGCTGCCGTAAATCGTTTTTTTTTTCAAATTTTTTAAAATAGTCGTTTCAGATTGTTGAAATAAAGTAGTATATCATGGTGTAAAATTAACCGATAAGGTGTCTTTAAACATTTTTTTTATCAAGTTCAAAGAATTTCTTCTTTTTTAAATTTATACAATTTTGTTGATTTTTTGTGAACGTTTGATAATAGTAAATAAATATTATAAAATTTGATGTGCATTTTTAAAGTCTCATATCAATGTCAATGTTTAAATTTAAACACATTACTCACATTTTTAAATAATCATGCGTTGATAAAACGCAATTACTATATTCGAACAGCTCACAATTAATCAACAATATCAGTTTTTTTTTGTTTTATTTCCCTTTATAATGAGCTATAAAACTTTAAATTTGGTTCATGCCTTCAAGATCTTTTGAAAAAATTTCTCATTTTTTGCAGACTCGTTTAAAAGCACACATTACATCGGACGCCATATCTCAGGAAAACGGCAAAAATGGATCGTCAAATTTTGGTCACTTACTACACTAATCAAGACCTTCCATTTACAATAGGTCTCAGTCAAATTTCAATTTTATGTTAAAATGCCTTTCCTAGTCAGATTTATAGCAGAGAAAATGGCAACGATTGAGATTTCAAAAAGCACGGGGTGGTGAAAATTAGAGTAAGCCAAAATTTATTTTGATAAAAAAACATTCCAAACTATTTAGATTTTTAGAATATTATTCAAAAAATATTTTTTTAAGACTTGTGGAGTATGACAATTAATACGACTAATTCGTTTTTTGTTTAATTCAGGTTAATTGCAGCCACATCGGTTCGTATCCATGTTTATTTTTCAATTTTTCTCAGTGGCACTGTGTCTTTAAGAAAATAGTTACAAATTGAAGGAGGGCTTTACGGAGATGATTAATGTACCTTAGATGAAAATAGACTTCATTCTCATTCCAAATCTGTTTTTAAAATTTTCTAAAACCACCTAGAAGCCGAGAAAACGCGCCTCAAAACAATGGCCTAGAAAAGTTTCCACCGGCGAAAACTAGTCCGCGGCGCATTAATACACGAAGAATTAGGTAAAAAACAAAAATTTAAGTTAAAATTAATTAATTTAAGCATTTTCCACAAATATTTATCAACGGAACATGCAAAAAGCTCATGGGAACAAGTTAGGCCACACTTTTTCTAGGCCATTGTTTTGAAGCTCATTTTCTCGGCTTCTAGGTGGTTTTAGAAAATTTTAAAACAAGATTTGGAATGAGAATGACGTCTATTTTCACTTAAGGTACATTTATAAGCTATGTAACGTCCTCCTTTGCCAAATATTTCGTTTTAAAACATTTTTGGTCAATATTCAATAAAAACTTTTTTTTTCGTCTGATTGTGATTTTTCACAGAATTTGCTGTATAGAAACAAACCGCGTATTAAAGGCACACTCTCACCTGTTTAAAATCTTATCAGTATTCAATTTTAATAAATTGTAATTTGCTCCAGATTATCCGATTTACCCGAGCATATTTTCCTTAAAGACAGGCTGTTACCATTGGTTCACAACATTCTCTTTCATTTCCTGAAAAAACAACATTAAAATTGCATTTATTCCCTCCAGTATTTTCAGACAAAAAAATGAAAAAAAGAGATTAACATAAAATCTACATCCAAAAAAGGTAAAAACTTAGATTTTATGTTACAAAAAAATAAGTATTATTCGGTGAGAGTAAGAAAAAGCTGGTCGGAGAAAAAAACACACATCATAAAATATATTGTGATTATAACTTGGCATGTTGGGGGGAAAAAAGCAATAATTGAAAAAGCTGGAAAAAGAGCACCATTATAATTACCACCACAACCAAAAACAAACGGTGCTCCTTTTCTGAGATTTCTGATGAGGTTTCTTGTGTGTAAAACAGTATTTGTTGGGGGGTATATAATAATAATAAAAAATTTACAATAAACGGTGACTTATGGATAAAAAAACGAGTTCGAAAAACGGGAGGCTTAAATTTCGAATCAAGAGATATCAATGGGGGTAAACAAGGGGGAGGGGGGCGGATACAAGTGAATTAAAACGCAATTAAAAAATCAGAATAAATGATATCAAGAATTGGAAAAATTTTCAATGAAGGAGAAAACAAAAAAATTCTAATTGGTCATACAGTCTAATAAAAACATATTTGAAAAAGTGAGGAGAGCCAGCTCCCAACAATCGAGAACAGATCAATTAAGAATCAAGGCAATTGTGCAGTCAATAAATGAATGATTCGAGGATAATTATCTCTTAATCAGTGTAATTTTGGGGAGAGGGGGAGGGGGGGGATAATAATTAAGCTAAACAACTGGTTAACTGAAAGAAATTAACTGGGTATGGAAGCTGTAATTTGAACCTGGGAATTATATACTGTTACAGGCATTCTAGCTGCAACCTAGGAGATCGATGAGCCTATTTCAGCTTAGAGAGGTCAGGTCCAAACACAGCTTTGAAAAAAATACAATGCGAATAAATGCTAGTTTTAATTACAAATGAAACCAATAAAAACCGGAATATTGAGAATTGAGGCACCACGACGAAGCATGTATTAAAGTTTCAGAATCGACGTTCAAAGGATTAAAATCATTGCAGTTTTTGTGAACAAATCTAAAAAAGATAAGCTAATTTTCATTAAAATTCAAGAAATCATCAAACTAACATTATGTTCCAAAAATGTTCGAAAATCTGTCAGCCAGCGACAATGAATGTGGATCCGGCTCTGACGCGGCTTCCATTGGAGCATTTGATGAAAAGGCGGAGGAAGTGGCCGATCTAGTTCGACTTGATAGAGGTGGGAATGATGAAGCTTGTATCGATTCAGAACTTTCTGCACCAAACGACGTAGTTGGTTTCTCCTCAGATTCCAATGTGATTGCAGCGAGCTGCAAGATATTATTTCAATTAAAAAGATGATAATAGATTTAAACAGAAATTCTTGGAATATTTAAGAAAAAATCAAAATTCTATGATGGAAAACCTCACGAATTTCATAATCATCGGAAAAAACTACATTTAAAAACAAAAACCCACCGAAACATTGCTATTCGCTTCCTCCGTACTCGGAATAAATCCTCTCTTACTCACTGAACTCGCAGATTGCTCCGATTCTTCCTTCTCCTTCGCCGGCAACACCGCCGTCGACTTTCTCTTCATATATTCACCATACGACAACTTCTTCTTCTCCTTCTTATCCGAAGTCTCGGGAGTGACACGTTTGTCCCGTTCCTCCAGCTCATGTTGAACCTTCGATTGAGCGGCGGCGGCAGCAGCTTCTTCCTCCTCTTTCCGTTTTCTCCTCTTTGCTTGTGCAGCTGCAGCAACCGCTGCCGCTTCTTCCGCCTCTGCAGCCATTTTTCTAGCCTCTTCTTTCTTCTTATTGTCTGCTTCCGCCTTCTTTTCAGCTTCCACCGCTTCTTCTTCCGCTTTCTTCAACGGTTCTGACAAATCTTTGAGCGATTTGGCGTTTTTCGACGGCTGAAAAGTTCAAAATTAAACGTGATTTTTAAGATTAATGAAAATTTTTCAAAAATAAGTATAAATTCTAGAAATATTTTCGATTTTTTCCGATTTTCAAAGTTTTATTCTTAATTTCAAATAAAAACCCTCACCTTCACAATTTTCGAAAACGAAAGAGATTCATCATAAAACGACGGTCCGGCTTGCTTCTTCTCAATCACACGTTCCTTGATCGATGAGAAAATTTGCGAAAGCGGTTGTTTCTCCTCGACCACAACTTTCCTGCCACGTTTGAGTGGAGAAGTCGCGAGATTTTCCGTGTTTGCGCGTTTTGGAGCAACCGATTTGCGTCTCAACGACGCGGTTTCGCCGAGACGTGAATTCGATGAAGATGGTGTTGCGACTGTTGCCAAAATTGCCGCCGCTTCTTTCTCTTCGTCGTCCTTCCATTTTTTGATCGGTGGCGTCAGTTTAGCTTTTGAATTCGAGGATTTGATTTCAGCTTCTCCTAAAAAATATTTAACTTTTTATTGATAGCTCGAATTTTTTAAAATAAAAATTAAGATTTCTCATTTCAGAATAAAACAAACAACTTACGTTTATTCTTCTTTCCACTAGATGCCACTTCCCTCGACGGTGTCGACTTCTCATGAGCAACCGTTTCACTTGTCGAACTACTGATACTCGTGTTCGCAACTCGTTTACTCGTTCTCTTCTCAACAACCGGAACCGGTGAAGGCACCTTCTCAACAGTTTCTTCCGATTTGACCTCAACTTCCTCTTTCTTCACCTCAGCTTCTTCTTCTTCGTCTTCTGGTTTATCATCTTTTTTCGAATTCTTTTTCGCTGGCGTTTTCCCGGATTTTCCCTTCGACTGGCGTCGTTTCTCAGCTTCTTCAGCACGTTGGAATATTTCCTCGTATTGTTGAACCTTGAGTTCTTCACGGCTCTGTAAACATTTTCAAATTATATAAGTTTATCGGAATTGAATTTAATACCAATTTTGTTTTCTCACTACTGGTCACTGGAATATTTGCACCTATACTTGCCAGTTCCCTCGTCATTGCCGGTTTCACCGATCCGTCTCTCTGACTCTGTCTTCGCTTCCTTGTCGACGGTGGTTCAGAAGTTGAAGGTTTCTCCTCGGGTTTCTCCTCCTCTTCCACTTTAACTTCTCCAGTTTTCGGTGTCTCTTCTTGTGCGTTCTTCAAATCTTCCGCAGCCGCAGCCGCGATGGCATCAGCTTTAGCTTTCTCCTCCTCCTCCTTTCGTTTCTTTTCTTTCTGTTCAGCCGCTTGTTCTTCCTTTAATCTTTTTGCCGCCTCTTGTTCTTCTCTCTTGACGCGTTGGATTCTTTCCGTTTCTCTTTGAATTGCATCTCGGTAATCACGACGCTGAAAAATCGAGCTTTAATATTTCAGAAATCACGATTTTTGTTCGGTTTTACTACTAATACTAAGATTTTTTCATTTTTTAAATTTAAAATATCAAAATTCTTGTATTCCTTTTCAGCTCTTTTGTTTAGCGGGGTTCTGCATTAAATACTTGCACAGCGTCTTTAAGCATCACTGAAAATTTTATAAACATCGCAACAAACAGTAATTTTTGTTCGATAACGTCGCTTTTTTAAAAAATACTAAATCGGGGTTTAAAAATCATTTTTTTCCGAAAATATTCATAAAAGCAAAATAATGAGGGAAAAATATAAAAATTCAGATTTTCGAGATCACAAAAATACTTACCGATTGTTCTATAGGACAAACTTCATTAGTTTTCGAATGATCAGCACACGCATATGGCACTTCTCTCATAAAATAATCCGATTCAAATGGCAACGTGATTTCGGTATTATAGTCAATATCTCTGGTAGCGACAAGCATAATACCCAAACGAGCATCTTCATCAAGAACATGTTTCAACACACAATTCGGTTTACAACTTCTGAAAATTTTACGATAATTTAATTTCCCCCAACACTTCCACATTAATGTTATACCTTCTCGTAAACTTCGAATCATTCCCTTTCCTTCTCGCATCAATGCACACCAATTCTCTACCAGTCGCTTCACCGACATCCTCTCCAGATGGTCCTTTCATCAAACCATCATATTGGAAAACTTCCGACGCTTGTCCTGGCCCACGTTCTCTACACTCGTCCGGCAAACAAACATAACCACAAAGTTCTATAACAACGGCTCGGAGTTCAATATGGTCATGAGCAACCAATCCATAAGCATTCTCTTCAACCAACAATTTCTTTGCTTTGAAATGTTTACGAGCATCTTTCAACAATTCTTTGGCGCCAGCGGTGGGTTTCAGAGTTTTCAACAATCTGTTAGCTCTATTCGAGTAATCATTCGAATCCAAACGAGGTTCTTCGATTCCTATAGAATTGTGCGCCCTCCTTGAAGTCTGTTCTCTGGCGGTAGCACTCTGAAAATGTACGAATAAAGGAAGACGAAAAAAACGCCATTAAAATGTTTAGTAAATGAGAAAAGGGTTCAATCTAATCAGAAATGTCGAAAATAATCAAATAAACTAAAAATCAAGAAAAAAAATGTTGAAAAACATTCTCCATTGTTTTTTCTTCGACGCTTAAAACCACTGTGTAAGTTATTTTTTCATGCCGAACCTCATCGAAAAAGAAGTGAAACACAAAAATTGCTTTTCAACGCTTTTCTTCATTTTTAGTTTGTTTTTTGGCATTTTGATTAGACTTTTCTCATTATTGAAACATGTGTGTTGTCTGTTTTCAGTAATAAAATACAATTTTTAAAAAAATCAAAGATTTCTCTTACCCTTCTGCCTCTACTATTCCTTCGCTCTTGATTCTCACTATTTGGCACTATTCCAGCAAGTTCCTTCTTCTGCACACGAATCGCTTCAGCCTTGCTCACAGGCAATGGTCTCGGTCGACAGAGTTCACAATTATATCCGGCTGTGTTGGTGTTGGGCTTGATTCCCATACAAGACATATGTTGCCAAGCTCTGTGAAATATTGATCAAAAGATATTTTCTAACATTTATTTGTTGACTTACTTGCACTTTTCACATTCAACACTGCTTGTATTTCCATGATCCATTCCACAATGACATCTCATTACCCAATCTCCGTATTCTGCTTCACTCTGCAAAATAGAAGAATATTTAAACACGAAAATTTTTAGAATTGGTTTCAGATTTCAAAGATTCCAGCAAAACGTATTTTTTTTTCAAAATTTAACCCATTTAGACAAATATTAAAATCAATACTTACCTGTCTCACACCATCACTCTCCGAATCCGAATTGTCATTACTCTTCTGTCGAACATTCCTCGCAACCTCCGTTGCCTGTCTTTGTGGTCTCGAAGGCATCGGTGGCAACGTTCTAACCCCTTGTCCAGTCCTTGGAGTCGTTCCATTCGTCGGATGCTGATTCTCTCCGTCTACTTTCGAAGCATTAAACTGTGCCCGACTTCCAACGCTTCCCTTTGGCCTTCCTCTTCTCGGCAACGGACTTTCCGACGATGGTGTAGCCAATGGAACATGCTGACCGGGTGTCGTAGCTGCAATTGTTGAAACGTTTGACGGCCCACCAACAACGTTCGCCGAGCGATCGAGACTTTGGCGTCCACGCTTCTTTTCCGGCTTCACAACAACTTTTTCTTTATTGATTTCATTTTTTATTTTCTCGATTGTAGTCAGAATCAACGTATCATGCGACTGACCTTCAGTGGTGAATGATTCGGCAGACTTTTGCAAATCTTTCGCCAGCTTCTGAATTTCGTCCTGTTCTTTGGCGTCCAAAACAGTATCACGTTGTTTGAACGGCTGTAAAGTATCAAATTTATAATTTTTGCTTTTAAAATTTAAAATTACCTGTGTTGGAACGTGATGCGAAGTTGCTGGATTCGGAACTGATGCCGCAGACGCTGCAGCAGCCACATCAGCAACAACAGAAGCGACTTGATCCTCTTCGCTAACAACGCTATTGAAAACTTTTGTCGGTTGTGGTGGAAGAATATTATTATGAATCGGCGATGCCTGCACCGCCGGAATCGGTGTTGTCGTCGTATTGGTTGTGATGGTTGCCGATACTGGCTGCTTCGGATCTTTCTCCAAATGCTTCGCAATATGGGCCGACTTCTCCTCCTGTGTCATTCTGTGCGGCGGTGTTGGTTTCGATGACAACGGCTTCATCGGCGAATTGTTTCGAATCGGTGCAACATGTGTGCGTGGAGTGTCTGATGTTTTCACTGGAACTGAATGAGTTGGAGTTGGAGGTGGTTCGATTGGATCTTCGGTTAATTGAGCCGGAAGTTCCATCGGTTGATTTTGGAGCGGAGCGGAGTAGTTATTGCTCAAATGGATCTGAAACCAATTTTATATACAATCTTAGGTCGTAGAGCAGATTTTCTTTGTTTTTATTTGTTCAGGACGTTTTATCAAAGTTATATTTTAAAATTCTACCAATTTCTAGATTCAATTTAATTCACGAGGCTATATTTTTTAAAAATTAATAATATGACTCATTGATGTCCCTGCGTCCTTAAAATATGGATGGACGTTTTGATTTATAGGAATTGTGCGTAAATCAAGAATTTCGAATTTTCTCAAATTCTGCAATGAGACCAAAATTTTAGCATCATCCCTCGTATGATTTTCTACCACTAACACACCTTTCTTGGAGAAATTGCCAATTCTTTACGAATGTGTTGCTCAGTTGTCAATGGTTGACTCATATCAACATTCTGCTGAGTCATTGGTCGTTGTGGTGAACGGTGTGGAACTGAATGTTGAGAAAGATGTGGGTGTCCCAAAATGTCATCCTCTCTTCTTCGAACACCGAGGTTTTGACTTCCAGCTGAAAATTGGTCATGAAGCAATTTTTTTCAAAAATATTATTTGTTTCTTACTCCTTCCCCTAACTGTCATTTTCGTTCCTCTTCCAACTAACATCGGCGCAACACCTTCCATCATCGATGGTCTTGATTGTACCATCTGTTGCTGTTGTTGTCTTTGTTCCAAAGTCATTCGATGCGGTGCCATATCTGCGTTTCTTCGTTGTGGTGGGATATGAATGGCAGTCGTCTGTTGGTTATGCGAAATTGGATGGTGTGATTGTTGTTGTGGATGATGAGTATGATCCATAGAACCTCCAACGTGTTCATCATGGTGAATAATTCCACGTTGTTGAATATTTTGCATTTGTCGTATTCCGGTTCGAAGAACATTTGGCATCGGCGTCCGACCAGGGGTATTTTGGATATTCGCACGGCGAAGAAGGGTCGGCGTTCCATGATTCTGGTAATACGTTGGGCCTATTCCAGTTTGACCAGACAACACTGATCGACGAGCAGGAATTGGCGTTCGTCCAGTGACAATAATATTTGGGTTATGGTTAGCGGTGTAAGTCGGTTGACCAGATTGCGTGAGCTCAGCTATAAAGAATCAAATTGTTGTTGTTTTCAACTAAAATACTTTTTAAAAATTACCTCTTGATTTGACAACGCTACTTTGCAATTGTCGTTGTGGGAAATTACGAGGAGCCGACGCAAAACCATTGAACGCTGGTACACTTTCTGACTGAACCGCACCGCGGAACGTTTCTCTGGCAGCGGTTCTAAAAGAAATAGATTATTTCTGAGTTATAATTTTTTTAAACATTCAACATACCGCAAAACAATCGCCGGCTCTGTTCTCGGACTATCTTGGTGAAGAGCATACGGAGTCGTTGCTGCAGGCTTTACATGTCCTACGGTAATATGTCTCGGGTAGGTAGTGATTTGTGGTTGAGTCTGTACATGTTGAGGATGAGGATGAGGAGTATGTGATTTCTCTTCTTGTAGATGTTGATTTGGAGGTTTAATATTACCAACTGAAAACCAAATCGATGATTCATTCTCAAACGAAAATCACTTACACTCATCTAGGCCCTCAATAACCGGAAAAACTTGTGGTTCATGAATAGCACGTTGAGATTTGTCCGGCACATCATAATTATGGTCAGAATAGAATAGACCACCATTTTTTGAAAGATATCTCTGCTCTTCCTCATCATCTGATTCAGAGTCTATATCCACCTTTTCTGGTTCGGTGGAATTTTGAAGATTTACTGCTTCAAGATCTGGAGAAGGTTTATATTTGAATATGGTTGTCGTGAAAAAGATAGTATTACCTTTTTGAACTGTTTGAACTTCATTATTTGAAGATTCTGCATTACAATCGCCTTGTTCGATAATGTTGTTTGGAACAAGTTGATCAGCTTGAGTTTCAAGTTGTTCAGCAACTGATTGTGCCAAGTCTCCGTCAGCCATTTATGAAAGCGGTCGCTAAAAGACTTTACACATGCAATATTTGTCCAATCTGTAAAAAATGGTAAGTTAAAAAAATAAGACGGAAAAATGCATTTAAAAAACGAAAATACCAGAGTTTTGTAATTTATAAGCATGGAAAAAATTAATTTCTAATAAATACAATAACTTAAATTAAAAGATTTCTCATGTTTAACATCGAGAAAACATTATTTTATTCGAATAAATATTTTCTATGCTTTCACGCCTCATTTCAAAGTTTTAAAACTAACAAAAGATGCATTATGAACCAAGAAAAGCATTTAACACAAAAAAATAAATAAATTGTTAACGCAAAAATGCAGAAATTGAATTTTCGACGAGTTTCAAAGGAAAACAGTGAGAATTAGTCGACCGCTTTGCGTCTGGGGCGCGTCGCGATTGTTCAGCAGCGACTTGGCAAACAGCCAAGCGAGTGGTCTCGCCACGACAGCTGTTGTTGGAACGTTGCCAGCAGTTCATTTTCGTCGTTGTGTATGCGGACTGACGAAATGTTTACCGTATCATAGCGAAAAATTGAAAAATATTATAATTTTTATTTTTTCGATTTTATTTTTGAATTTTTTGAGTTTTTTCAAGTTTTGGGAATTAAAAAAATAATAATAAAGGTGTTTTCGAATTTCGAGTATAGTTTGTAACAGTAAAAACATTCAAACATACCACTTTGATTGGGAAAATGAAAAACGAATGCAAAAATATTTTCTGACGGAAAAAATTATTATTTTTTTGTTACGATCTATATTCTCAGTGAACATAGTTTCTTTTTTCATTTCTTAACCGTTTCTGATTGGTTTATAAATAAACCTAAATTCTTAATTTCATTATTGCGAATATTCACGAATTTATAAGATTTTCCAAATTAATTTGGTTTTTTTTTCAGGGTTCGTCCATGTCCACCGTCGAAGAAGTCTACCGCTCATTCGTTGAGAGAGTTCTTCATGTTTGGAGCGGCTACCAACTCGCGTTAGACAATTCATGCGGTGGAGACGATACGAGAGAAAAAGCAAACGTAAATGATACTTTTTTGAACCATTTTTAATCTTTAACTTTTCAGTGGGTTATCGACGTGATCTGCGAGTATGTCACCACAACCAGAAGTCTAAAAGCAGACGATTTCGAAGAATGGCTCACCAACATTCTTTACCACGATTTCGACTTAATTCTAGAAGATGATAGTGTTTATCAGACTTGCTTCTTCCTACTTGAAGGCTTTGGATATATTAAGAATAATAATCAACAAGGTTATCAGCAATTGTTAAACGGTATTTAAGAAATTTCAATTTTTTAAAAATCAGCAATTTTCAGGTCTCCCATCTGACGAACAAATCGCAAATGCTAAGCGTCAAAGCGTCCGCGGCGCTGAAAACGAAGACGTCGAGATGGATGAAATTCCAGACGGCGATGAAGATGAGAATGAGGAAGGAAGTAGTAGTCAACAACCGACAGAACATGTTCCGAGACGGGTCAAAGAAGTCGACGATGATGGTTGGACCACAATTGTCCGGCGATGAATGAAAACTTGGAATATATTGTTTTAGCTGTGGAGGGGTTATTGGTGTAAACATTGAATTAGATTAAGCGTGAATAGAAGGTTGAATTTTGAAAATATCCTAGAAATTCAAATCAATGAAAATTAGGTAAATTTATTGAAGCATGCGTGTATTTTGGTTATTTTTTCAAATATTTTTAGAAATCAATTTATCATCACAAATTGTGATTCACAATCCTTCTGCTCAAGCCTAATACAAATCAATATTTACATCTAAAAGCGTTTCCCATTTATTATCAGTTGATTCTTGTTAAGCAAACACATTTGCTATTTTTGTTGTTGTTTCACATTATAAATCCCGTTATTTTTCGGTTCACACGGCCAGGCCAGACTATCTGAAATCCGCCGTCAGACGAAAACAAAAAATGCCCCCCGTTTTTGGCTGATCAGACGACAACAACAACATTTTCTCGGTTGCTAATAGCAACTTGCTATCGTCGTATCAAATCATATGTTATTCGATAAGCTTTTTTGCAGAGAGATTTTCCTTTCTTTTTATTTTTTTGGCCATGAGGTTTTATTTAGCCATTTTTTGGGTAATGAGCGTCAAAAATCGTTCAAAGTTCTCTATTTTTTCAGATTTAGAATTTTCTTCAAAAAAACTGCAAAAAATTGAAATAAACGAATTTTGATGGGGAAAATCTCAAGGGATTTCTGATGTGTATTTATTTATTTGAGAAAAAAAAACGTAGAATGTTTTTCTGCTGATAATTCCACCGGATATGTGACTGATCTGAAGCTTCGTGAAGATTTGGATTAGTTTAGCAGCGAATGATAAACAAATCAGAGAGAAAAAAAAATAATAATCGTATTTTGTATACGTATAAATAGATTATTATCTTTGGTTCGGGTTTTCATAAGCAGCTGAAAGAAGAAATTTGATTTTAGTCTCTTTTTTTCAGCTGACTAAACATCTGGTTTTAGTTTTTGGTTATTTAGTTAGTTTTCATGTTTTTGAGCTGTTAACTAGACGGCGTTACGAAACTTTTTCATATTTGTGAGCTCAATTCGAAATAGGAAAAGAAAAAACATTAAATGCTAGTATTTTATATTAAAGGAGGACTTTGCGGAGCTAATGGAATGAAAGTAGAGCTCATCCTCATTCCAAATCTGTTTTTAAAATTTTCTAAAACCACCTAGAAGCCGAGAAAATGAGCTTCAAAACAATGACCTAGAAAAAAGGGCCACTGGCGAAAACTAGTCCGCAGGCATGAAAAATCACAACAAAAAATATTTTTAATTAAAAAAAGTAATGATATAAGTATTCTGCACAACTATTTGTTTACGAAATACGAAAAAAGCTCTTAGGAAAAAGTTAGGCCACACTTTTTCTAGGCCATTGTTTTGAGGTGTGTTTTCTCGGCTTCTAGGTGGTTTTAGAAAATTTTAAAAACAGATTTGGAATGGGAATTTTCCCTATTTTCATCCTAGTTATATTTATAAGCTCTGTAAAGTCTTCATTTTTTGTAAAAACAACTAATTCTTTGAAGTTTCAAATTTATTTTTTTTTAAAATGCTGTTTCAAAAAAAAGGTATCTTTAAATTTGTGTTCGAAGCTTTATTTAGCTAAGCTCAACTAGTGGTTTCTTGATTTTACAGAAAATTTAAAAAAAAAATTTGGTTTAAGTACATAAAAATTAGGATTTCATCGTAAAAAATCTCGTGTTTTTTCCCGCGTGAATTTCACTTTCAAAAACTACTGTTTCATGAAAAATTCGTTTTTCGAGTATTTTTTTCGTGAATGGTGTTATCTAGCTGATCTGTTAAGCATTTTTCCAAATTTGTGCAATTTTGAATACGTACTACACAAAGTAAAAATAAGGTTTCCCCCTTTAAAAATTAAGAACTCAATTGTTTTTACTTTCTTAAAATATTTACTGTTTCATAAAACTTTAATTTTCGCATTTTTTAAAAAATTCGCTATTATAGACAGATAAGGGAGTTATAAATGTTGTTTAATCGGTTCAAAATTTGATTCTATATACCGAAAAAATTGCAAAAAAGTAGAAAAGGGTACCCGGAATTGAACTTTGGTCTCAAAAATCGCTGGCACCATCTTAAAGAAAATTTGCAGGTTCAGTTTCGAGTTAGATATCAGTCTATATGCAAAATTTCAATCAAATCTAACTGTTTTTGAATGAACCCTGACGCTGCAAAGTTGTAGTAAATTGAAAAACTAGGAGCAGAGCACCATAACTATTCACTTTGATCCAAATTTTGAACTTTCACAATTGTTTTGCTTTGAATTAAATGAACATCAGTTTCGAAAAAAAGTGGGAAAATTTTAAGAAATCATAGATCAATTTGAAGCTTATCAGCTCTTAAAAATCTGAATCTTGAACTCATACTGAGAACGTTCAGATCATTGCAAAACTTCCAAAGTTGGCGTTAAGAAGTGAGTTGAAAATAACAAATTGGTTTAAAAAAAAGGGGAAAAATTAATTATATGTTTTAAAAACTCTAAAACTAAAGCGTCAAAGTTCAGTGAAACAAATTGAGCCATAAAAAGTGTGCTCCGTTTCAGAAAAATGTGTTTAAAATATTTTTAAAATTTTAAATTAATTTAGAACTTTTGTGTCGTCATGTTATCCCAAATTTTGCAAATTCCAATCTTTCGGTTGATTGGACGAGTGCCTGCAAAACTCGAACTTCTAAAAAAAAGGGCAGTTTTCAGATTTTTCATTTTTTGCTCTATTAGGCTCAAAATTAGTGTTTTATTTTAATTTAGGATTTTAAAGGAGGGCTTAACGGAGCTAATGAATGCATCTGGTATGAAAATAGACTTCATTCTCATTCCAAATCTGTTTTTAAAATTTTCTAAAACCACCTAGAAGCCGAGAAAACGCGTCTCAAAACAATGGCCTAGAAAAAGTTGACCTAACTTTTTCCTATCAGCTTTTCGAGTGATACATTTTTAAATATTTATGGGAAATGCTTAAATGAATTAATTTTAACTTATATTTTTGCCCTTTACCGGATTTTTCATGTAATAATGCCAACGAGGACTAGTTTTCGCAGTTGGCCAACTTTTTCTAGGCCATTGTTTTGAAGCTCTTTTTCTCGGCTTCTAGCTGGTTTTAGAACATTTTAAAAACAGATTTGGAATGAGAATGAAGTCTATTTTTATCCTATTATCTCCGTAAATCCCTCCTTTAATTCCATAATATTATTTTTTCACTAAAGTGCGTTAGAATACGCGTATTTCCATTTTCTTTTAACAAAATGGGACATTGTCGTTAAAAATCCGAATTCTGTTTTTAAAAAAATAGTTTGAGAGCTCTCCCTCAAATTTCTAAAATTTTTAGAAATCTAATGAATCTCAGAAACAAAATAATATATAAAAAATATGAATATATCGCGCTCCAATTAACATAATAAGCATAATAAATTGACACGCCGAAAAAAAGAAAAAGAGGTAGAAAAATAAATTAATAAGCACAACAAAACTTCATCTCTTCTTCTTCTTTTTCTCCAATTTTTGTTTCCACATCATGTACATTTAATGTTATTAGCCAGTGAGAAGCTTAAGAAAGTGTGCATAATCAGTCAACTTTTTTCCCTCCCCTCCCCTCCTGTTTTTCTCACCGCTCTCTTCACTTCCCTCGCTTCTATCTTTAACGTGCCCGCACATTTTGTGTTTCTTGTTAACTTTTCCTCAATATTTTGCGTCAGTTTCATCGCCTGCAACTCTTTTAGTTGCTCGTTTCTTTTCGTCTAGACACTTCCCCTCTGGGGCTATACCTCATCACTCGAGCCTCCTCAGAAACAAGATCATTTGCCAGTTTTTTTTCTTTGTTTCACCGTCGACCTTTTTGACACATAATTTCTTTAATTTTCAGAAAATGGGAAGTGTGCAGGAGTTACAGACGGCACTTGGTGAGATAAGTAAGGAGACACATCATTTGTGGGAGGAGAATAAGGATTTGCAGGTACTTTTTTTGAAGAACTTCTTTTTTTTTGTTTAATGTTTTATAGAAAAGACCTTAAAGAGAAATATTTTGATAAAAAATATGTGGGATAGTCTCTTTAACAGTTTATAGGTAGTTTCAATCGAAATTTCGACATATATATAAATATACGTGCTCTATTTTATTTTTTGTAAATATTTAAAATTATATGTTATGTTATTTTTTTTCCATTTCTGTTATTTTGGTGTTTCTTCATACTTCATGACAGGTGTGGAATTAAAATATATGAGCTCAAAAACGCCTTTTTTAAATGAGAATCTAGACAATTTTGGATTTTCGGGTCATATGTGATAAAAATAGAGCTCGTTCTCATTCCAAATCTGTTTTCAAAATTTTTTAAAACCATCTAGAAGCCGAGAAAATGAGCTTCAAAACAATGGCCTAGAAAAAGGGGCCATCGGCGAAAACTAGTCCGCGGTGGCATTATTGCATGAAAAATTAGGTTAAAAAGTTTTAAAAAAACTTAAGTAAAATAAAAGTTAACCAATTTAAGAATTTCCAATATATATTTATCAATGTAGCACTCAAAAAGCTGATTGGAAAAAGTTAGGCCAACTTTTTCTAGGCCATTATTTTGAAGCTCATTTTCTCGGCTTCTAGGTGGTTTTAGAAAATTTTAAAAACAGATTTGGAATGAGTATTTTCTCTATTTTCATCCCAGTTATATTTATAAGCTATAGGTCTTCCTTTTTTGTAAAAACAACTAATTCATTGAGGTTACTCTCATATTTATTTTTTGCGAACGAAAAAATACTGTTTCCCAAAAAATGTATCTTTAAATTTGTGTTCGAAGCTTTATTCACTGTTCTCAGCTACATAGTCATTTTTTGATTTTACAGAAAAATTTAAAATAAAAATTTTCAGGTTACGTGCAGAAAAATTAGGATTTCATCGAAAAAAAACCTAGAATTTTTTCCCGAACGAATTTCAATTTCAAAAATTACTGTTTCATGAAAAATTCATTTTTGAGTATTTCTTTCGTGAATTGTTGCTTAGCTTAATATGTGAGTTTTTCCAAATTAGTGCAATTTTGAGCACACGGAGTAAAATAAGGTTTCCCCCCGTTAAAAATCAAGAACTCAATTGTTTTTTTTTTAATTTCTTAAAATATTTACTGTTTCTTAAAATTTTAATTTTCGAGTTTTATTTAAAAATTCGCTGGAAGTAGCAGATACTAACAAAATTTATTTAAAGGAGGACTGCACGCAAATTGTAAATTTTGTTCAATCGGTGCAAAAATTGATTCTAGATACCTAAAAAATTTGCAAAAAATTAGATAAGGGCACCCGGAATCGAACTTTCGTCTCAAAAAGCCACCAACTTGAACTCACTTGCACTCAGAAGTTCGATTCCGGGTGCTCGTTTATAGTTTTTGCAATTTTTTACACGATATTTATTATTAAATTCTGAATGGCTCGAATAATATTTAAAATCTGGGTGTAGTCCTTCTTTAAGATATGTATCAAATTCGAGGTTTCAAAAAAAATTACTGTTTCATAAAAAATTGTTCTTAAAAATGTGCTCTTTTAAAAATTTTTAAAAATTACTTTTTCAAGAACTTTTTAAAAACAAATTTCATATCGTTAAAGACAGTGTTCCACTCGCCAAGAGAAAACTTTAATTTAAAATTTCGAATTTTTAAAGTATTCTAATAAATTTTTCAATTTTTCAGGGACGATTCGTAAACGATCTTGGCGAACTTCAACGTATTCAATTAGCCATCACACAATTAGAAGCCGAGCATCGAGCAGACCAATTGCAACATGTAAATAAATTCAAAATTCACGCCAAAATCAATTATTAATGCTCGACGATTCCATTTCAGGCTCGTCAATCATTGACCGAAATGCAGCGGCGTGCCTCGTCACTCTATGAGCTGTTGACGGCGAGACGTGCGGATATTGTGAAGAAATTGAACGATGGAACGAATACGGTGGCCATTTTGCAGAATCAATTGATTAGTGAGCGGCTTTTTGAGTGGAAGAATAGGCAGAAGTTGGCACAGATTGGCATGCCGTTTGAGGATAAGGATCAGAGTTTGGATGAGATTCAGATGGAGTGTGTTTTTAAGACTTTCATTTTTTCTTGGTTCTTTTTTGAGGCATTTGAGATTTGGAAAAATGGTGACTTTAAAATGGGTTTATAATCATTTTTTAAACAGTAAAATAATATAAAATAACTTAAATTAATTCTCAAAACGTTATATGATTTCATGCTGCTGAAAAATTCAGCAATTTAAATTGAATTTTCAGCTCTTTGAAGATTTTTCAAAAAAAGTTATCATTTGACTAAAATTTCAAACCTAAAGCTGGAATTCATTGGTGAACCAATAGATAACTGAAAAAACCCATTTTAAAAAATTGAAAAATAAATATTTGAAGTTTTTGGGAAGAATTACTCAAATTTATAGCCCATTCCTAGTCACTATAATTCACGGAAGATGTCGGATAAAAACTTTATTTTAAAAAAATCGATTGATTCCGAAACCAGAATAACTTAGAAGTATGAAACCAGAAGCAATCTCACGAACTTTAAGCAGGAGTCAAAGTAAATTTTTTACACTGAAAAAAATAATAAATATATTAAAGGTAGCTGGTCAGTTAATATTATCCAAATTCCTAAAAATTTCTAATTTTTCTTTTGTATTTCGAAAAATATCGAATATTTTTTAAAAATCTGAACATTTCGAACATTTTTGAAATTCTGAGAATATCAATTTTTTAAAAAATCTGAATATTTCGAATATATTTGAAATTCTGAAAATTTCAAATTTTTCTTTGTAATTCTGATAATATCGATTTTTTAAAAATTCTGAAAATTTCGAATATTTTTTAAATTCTGAAAATATCGATTTTTTTAAATTCTGAAAATTTCAAATATTTCTTTGTAATTCTGATAATATCGATTTTTAATTTTCTGAAAATTCTGAATATATTTCGAAATGTTTTTTTGAAATTCTGAAAATATCGAATATTTTTTGAAATTCTGAAAATATCGAATATTTTTTGAAATTCTGAAAAACCGGGACCTGCTATAACGCGTGTATTGATCGATGTGATTTCGCATAAATTTCATTGTACCAATGAGAGAACGCTCTAATTTTTGAAACTAAGATCAGGCGGGGTCAAATTAACTGATCCATTGTCTTTAAATTACGAAAAACCTATTCCTAAATTTTGGTCTTATTTTTTTGATCCCGCCAGTGTTCCTATCCGGATTTTTCGGATTAGGATCTCTCGTTCATATACGAACGATCCGGATCGGATCGATAAAGATAAAATGTAAGTTTTTATTTTCAGAATACGAATTTTGATTGGTATAATCTGTAAATTACGGCAGAATATATTCAAGAGGGAGAAGGGGAAATTTCTTATTTTATTATATTAAATTTCAGCCAAGTTATGCCTTTTCAGTTTTAAAAACTATATTAGTATTTTTCGTTAGCAAAAATCGAAAAAGTTCATTGAGAAGTAAAATTATCTTTCATAAGTCAAATAAGTCCAGTTCTAGATAATAGTAAAATTCGTATTCCAAAAAACTTTCTCAAAAAATTTACATTATATTGATGGGTCCGATCCGATCCGATTCGGATCGGAACACTAAACACAGGATTCCGCTCCTTTTCTCGGAAATCTAGATTTTTGAAAATGTGATCACTATTGTTTCGATAAATATTTAAAATTAAATTTAAAATTGATTTTTAAAGAATTTATAAGTATTTTTTTGAACTTATCATTTTTTTCAGGTTCGAATTCCTTGCCGAAAACAACTGGCAGCTTCACATGTTCACCTGCTGGATGCTTGACCTACTACGTCGTGGTCCCCAACTAAACGACAATAATGCTCAAACAACAGTCTCAAACTTGAACCTCCTAGCTGATCAACTCACAAAACTGTTGTTCATGCTAGTCTCGCAAAGTTTCGTGGTTTCTGTTCAACCGGAACCAGTGCTTAAAACCCAACACAAATTTGTGACAGAGGTTCGACTTTTAATCGGTGATAAGCTGGGCATTCGACAGCATTTGGTGAATACTAGTGTGACTGTTAAGATAATTGCCGAAGATGAGGCGAAACAATTGAGCTCGACGCAGATGAATCATAAGGATATGTGAGTTTTGAAGCTTCAAGTTTTGAAGCATAAAACAATTTTTCAGGAAAACTGTTGGAACGATTAGCAATGATTTCGAGAAAATGACAATGGATGAGAGAAGACACATGGCTGCTAAATTTAATAACTCTGTGAGAACGTTCATTTTTGGTTTATGTTGTAGATAAGATAGATTTCAGAAATTGACACGAATTGCACACCGGAAACCACCGCCAAAAGGAGCAAGCAATGATTTGAAGTGTGCGGTGAATATGCAAGCAGCAACTGATCAGAAATATGCACTTCTTTTTCATATCAGCCCTTTTCAATTAGGAAATCTTGGAAAGGTAATTTTAATTTAATTAAGATTACGGTCATTATGTCTGAATTGCGTTAAACTTTAATAAGTTGAATAGAAGTCTTAGAAATGAATAGCACAAGCATTATTGAACACAAAAAACTGACCAACGTCAAAAAGCGGGTGCACCCGAAAACTTTGGCGCTACATAACTCAGCTCAAAATGTGAATTGTGCTGTGATTTTTATATTTTTGATAGCTCTCAAAAAACTCTACAACTTTGTAGTTTAGGTAAAAATTCAAAACGCAAGACTTGATGACGAAAAATTGAAGAAAAGAAAATGGGCCTCAGTTTTCGATATTTTCTGCTGGAAAATTGTGCCGAAAAAAGACCAAATACCTCAAATTTTGTCGCAAAAACGGTTTTTTAAACTTTTTTTAAATAGCTTATGTGCTTAAGAAGTGAAATATGCTTTTAAATTATGCGTTATTAATATTTTTCCGATAGTTTTCTGATAAAAGTTGAAAAAAAATACGATTTTTTCATACATTGTCCAAAAAAAATGTTTTGTTAAAAGTTGGTGAAATATGTTCCGATGATGTTTTAAAACTTAAAATCAAATTCCAAAAATTCCAAAAGCTTCAAACAAATCCAGAAAATTGCAGAAGCAACCAAAAAATTGCAGAAGCTTCCAGGAAACGCGGGAATTTGTGATTAAATATCACTTTTAGCACATTTATAAGAAGCCCAAAAAACGAAAATATATAAAATTTAATTTATGTCAACAAAAAAATCGATTTGGCTTGATTCAGCATTCAAAAGCACTATTCAAAAGCATCACGACATGATAAAACTTATGGAGACAAATGTCAAATTTGTGTCACACTGTCTTTAGTGGAGCCACAAGTTTAAAAACAATATTTCTGATTCACTCTTCAGAAATCTCTTTTTTTCAGTTCGACGTCTGGACCCTCTCCCTTCCCCTAATGGTAACAGTCCACGGGTCGCAAGACTGCGACGCTCAGGTTGCAATCCTCTGGCACCGTGCCTTTGCATCCGTCAGCCGGTCACCAGGCAGCACCGATGTGTCAGCAGTTTCGTGGAGTGATTTAGCAATCATGTTGAGGAATAAATTCTCGTAAGTTTGAGCAAAAAAATATTATTTCGGGCTAAAAAAATTCGTACATTTTCAGCCTATTCACCGGAGCGCGCCGCCCACTCTCAGACTCGGATCTAAATTATTTGTCGGAAAAAATGTTGTTACCGAACGTGCAGGACCAAAAACCGATTACTTTCCATCGATTTGCTAAACAGAATTTGAGAGATGATGTCAGTTTTTCGTTTTGGGAATGGTTTTTCTCAATCATGCAACTAATCAAACAAAAATTGCTCAAATTTTGGGATGAAGGTGGGATATGCTTCAAAAGATTACAATTTCAAAAGATAAACAAAAACTCTAGCCCCGCCCCTTTTAGCATTTTAAATTTTGGCACTTAAAAATGCTTAAGTGACAATGGTGTCAAATTGTTTCCAAATTTATATGACAGAGGCATTATTTGATTGACAAGTGTGAAAAAAGGCACATGAATGTAAGGACAAATATTTTGCCCCGCCCCTTTTAGCAATTTGCACCATTTCACACCTTTTTCACACTTACCAATTTTTAAGTGACAATTTTGTCAATTTAATCCCAATTTTATATGCTAGAGACATTGACATTTGGAGTATAGGTCAATTGATTGGAAAACCAAAAGATTTTCTGACAAAAAGATTTTTCGACAAAAAGATTTTCGACAAAAAGATTTTCGACAAAAAAAATTTTTGACAAAAAGATTTTTCGACAAAAAGATTTTTTTTTCAAAAGAGATTTGCACTGTGCAAGCACGCTCAACCGCACCGTTTTTTCCTCTTTTGTCTGCGTCTCTCAACGCCAACCGCCAGAGCTAGTGCGAGACGCAGACAAAAGAGGAAAAAACGGTGCGGTTGAGCGTGCTTGCACAGTGCAAATCTCTTTTGAAAAAAAAATCTTTTTGTCGAAAAATCTTTTTGTCAAAAATTTTTTTTGTCGAAAATCTTTTTGTCGAAAATCTTTTTGTCGAAAAATCTTTTTGTCAGAAAATCTTTTGGTTTTCCAATCAATTGACCTATACTCGACATTTGCGGATAAATAAACTGTGAACCAATGGAAGAGAGTAGCGTTGTAGTCTAGAAACTCTTTTTCTTGCGACCCTCCTGTTAAGAGCGGTTGGACGCGCGCCAGTGAATTGTCTGCATTAGTTTTTGTGTAAGAATTCAATTTTTTGAGTGAAAAGTTATCGCTTCTTCGGCTTATTAGCTAAGATCAAAGTCCTACCATTTTTATATCGTATTAACCAACGATATAGATGGTCGACTTTTGGTCTCGCAATAAGCGGTATAGCCCCCCACTACGCAGTGCTAGTAGCCTATTGCTACGCCCAGCTAGTAGTGGGTCTTTTCATTTTTCTCCAACCGTACCGGTGTTTTCTTCTCATTCAATCGATCCCAAAAGTTCCGCATCAGTTGATAAAGGTGAGAGTCCATCTAGTGGCTCCACCAAAAAGACTATGCAGATTCAAGAGGGGGAGAGCGATTGTGAAATTGATATTGGTACACCCAAGGTTATGAGACATGCAAACGGGGGGCATCCAGGTTGCAGTTTCCTTGAAGAAACGCCAACTACTACCCTAACATGCTCAAAAACCTCTAAATATTATCTAATTCCAGCATTAGAATTGGAACAAGTAATTCCATCTGAAACGGATGAGAATTCAGTCCAATATCTATTGTTAGGTGGGGGTGATATTAATCACGAAAGTGATGAAAATATTATGATTAGAACGTGTCCGGAAATCGTTAAAAAGGATGAAAAATCAATCCTTATTCGAGCTTCGTTACCTTCTGAATCATTCTTTGGGTGCCCACTCAAATGTGAGTACATGACAAAGATGGGTATAGGAGCTGACGCGAACAGATGCATGGTTAGACATCTTTCGCAAAAGCACAAACTATCCTGTCAGGTCACAATGGTATGCTCAATTTGTGGTGAAAAACCACCCGAAAAATTAAAGTATCCTGCAAAATGGATGCAAAACCATGTAACGAGTGAACATGGAATTGATCGCTTGAAACCGGTGCAAGTATCGGCAAAAAATGAGTTTTCAAATAAATTGAAATCCATAGCGCCAAGCCTCACTGTTTCGAGATCGGTCAAGACCATCAAAACTCCAGAAAAATCTATTCCATTGGCTGATAGACCGAGGACTAGATCTGTTTCAAAACAGTTGAGTGGATTAAAAGCAAGTGCTGAGAAATCAATTTCTAAAAGTAGCACTGTAAATCCACCATCAGCTGTTAAAATCACAAGTCTCCAAAAATCGGTCAAACCGAGCATGTTGAGTTCAATCAAGGAAAATCCTGAAAAACATGAAAACTCTCCTAGACGCTCTTTGGCTAACGCATTTGCAAGATTTCGTGATGCTAACAAAACATCGATTACTAGTGGTAGCATGGTGACCCAAAGGCACAGTCTTGCTAACACAAAGATCGTAAAAAGTGCGAACGCATTACTGCCTAGGCGAGAGAGCATAGGGATAGTGAGCGCGCAGACAAAAAAGGACACAAAGAGTGTAGTTATTGTTCAAAAACAATCTCTTTTCAATCATATCAATCAAAAAACCATAAACATGTCAAAAATGGGGATGAAAAACTCTCTAACAGGCAAACATAATATTGGGAATGAGAACATGATAATAAAGGGGAATGTGAACAAAAATGCATGCTCAAGTGAGCCAAAAATTTCAGATAAAATTCCAATTCGACAGCTAAGTTCTGGAACGAAGGATGATGCGATAATCGTACTTGATGAATCTCCGCTAAAGCTTCCTCCAAAAAGAAGACTGAACATATATTGTTTAGAACATCAAAAAGGGATGGATGCTTGGCTGGATTCAGACATAGTCAATTTATATCTGGAAAAAATTGTAGCAAAGTATCCTGGTTTCAACACAATAGATCCGCTTTTATGGAATATGTGTAAAAAAGATATAAACCAAGGTGCAGACTATATTAAAACACATGTCTTCGTGAATAAAAAGAGCAATTATATATTTCCAATTTGCCAAGATTCTCATTGGATATTGCTTCTCTTAAACATGTCAGAATCTACTGTATATTTCATAGATTCATTAAAAGGGCCACCTGCTCAAAAAGTGGGTGAGTTCATTAAAACAATGGGCCTGGAAATCAAGGAATTTCCAACCCAGTTTCCAAAGCAAACGGACACATTTAATTGTGGCGTACATGTATGTCTTGCAGCAGAGGCAATCATGACTGGAAAGATGTGGTATGAAGAACATCAAATCCGAGATTTTCGGGAAAAGATGCTTTGTGCTGTAAATTCTGACAGTTTTGAATTGTTTTCTGAATGCATTAGTAACATATCACATAAAATTCAAGATTCTACACATCAAGAATCTGAAAATGAATGTACACCACAAGAAGATGTGAATTCCAGTTTGAAAACATCAGAAATCACAGAAAATATTAATGTGACACCAAGCGAAAACGAGCCAGGAATTTCTAAAATCAATGAAGATCTAGAAGCCGGCTCTGAACTTGATGTACAAAATGTTTCTGAAATTTCAAACGTCGAAAACAATCATAAAATTGATCTGGAAAATAATGATACTTGTGAACAGGCACAGCCAATTTCAAGATCAGAAATTCCAGAATTGATGAAAATGATTGTCTCACCAATTAAAATTCCAGAGATTAAACCTCAGAAGAAGGTGCAACCTGGTCCAAAATATAACATTCCAAAAGGAGAGCCAGATGAGCTTATTCAAAAGATCCGAAATTGGTTCTTGTTACAATTCGCAGACTATGAATTGAACAAAAATTTCGGAAGACTTGAATGGATCTCAGATGTGTTAACCGCCGGAATCTTTAAAGCATCTGTGGGCGATGTAAAAGCTGTTGATAATATCATCAGCAGACATCCACCGCCAGATCGTGAGGAAGGCGAAATAAGCACACAAACTGAGAGACCGCAAAGAGCCAAACCTGGAAAAAATCCCATTAATTTGGAAGATAAAAAGTCCTTAATGGAGCTTTACAAGAAAGATAGATACCGAGCTTTTTGTGCAATCACAAAAGCTGAAACTGTTAATTGTGAGATCCCAATTGATAAACTCGAAGAGTACTTCAAAGGGACTACAAAAGAAACAAATGTTTCACAAGCTACACTTGATGAGCTTAGTTCGGATATCAAAAAGCTTGATATTGACTCCTCAATTGAACAAAAGTTCATCTCTAAAGAAATCGAAGAAGCTCTGAAAAAGACTAAAGATACACAACCAGGAGTAGATGGTTTGAGATACCGTCATCTGAAATGGTTTGATCCAATGTCTGAACTTCTTTGCAAACTGTATAATGCTTGCTCTGAACACAAGAAAATTCCCAGCCACTGGAAACAAGCTGAGACTATACTGTTATATAAAGGCGGTGACGCATCGAAACCAGGAAACTGGAGGCCAATTAGCCTGATGCCAACCATCTATAAATTATACAGTAGTCTTTGGAATCGAAGAATTCGTTCAGTAAAAGGTGTTATCAGTAAATGCCAAAGAGGATTTCAAGAAAGAGATGGATGCAATGAAAGCATCGGACTTTTAAGAACTGCAATTGATGCAGCAAAAGGCATGAAAAAGGGATTAGCTGTAGCCTGGCTCGATCTTACAAACGCTTTTGGATCAATTCCTCATGAGTTAATAAAACACTCTCTACAATCCTTTGGATTCCCAGAATCATTGGTTGAGATTGTGTCAGATATGTACCATGGAAGTTCCATCAGAGTTAAAACTGGATCAGCTAGAACAAGCGAAATTCCAATTAAATCAGGGGTAAAACAGGGAGACCCGATCTCACCGACCCTATTTAATATGTGCCTTGAGCTCGTCATCAGAAGGCATCTACAGCGAAGCAGCGGTCACAAGTCCATTGAGACAAAGATCAAAGCTTTAGCTTTTGCCGATGATATGGCCATAATGGCCGATAGAAAAGATCAACTCCAAAGAGAGCTGGACAAACTCGATCAAGATTGTACCAAGCTAAATTTGATCTTCAAACCAGCCAAATGCGCTAGCCTAATTCTCCGTGATGGTAGAATATTATCAGAAAGTGAAATACTTCTCAAAGGCGATAAAATCAGAAGCTTGAACGATCATGATACTTATAAGTATCTAGGTGTTCAAACAGGCTCTGACAATAGAGTCTCTGAAGAAGAACTGCTTCTGAATATCACCAAAGATATGGAAATTGTCACGAGAAGTAAGCTTGCACCTTGGCAAAAACTAGACTGTCTGAAAACATTCATTCTACCAAAACTGCAACATATGTCAGCTAATGCCACGCCCAAGTTGGCAGAGCTCGGAGCATTTGCTGGAATGGTAATGAAGGCAGCAAAACAAATGCATGATATTCCTATAAGAGGATCTCCATGCGAATATATCCAGATTCCAATCGATAAAGGTGGACTTGGAGTAATGTGCCCGAAAATCACGGCATTCATTTCATTCCTTGTTTCAACCCTTAAAAAGATATGGTCAACGGATAAATACATTAGAAAAATCTATTGGGATTATTTGGAAAAAGTAGTTGGATCACAATATGATACTGACAAACCTACCATTGAACAAATATCAGAATTCTTGAGTTGTAAAAAGAAGATCCAAAAATTCAATTTTGGCTTCAATATATTCTCAAGAATCAGAGATTGTTGTCGTGGTTTGGCAAGTACCAATGCGTCACCATTAGATACACTAGAATTTTTAGAACATGAAGGAAACCTCAGTCTAAAAATCAAAATAACTAAGGATTCTGATCCACTTATTCTAACTGAAAAACAGCTCCCAAAACTCAATAGAATTTTGAAAGGAGCCGTTCAGAAAGGACTTTTAAATCGGTTTATTACTGAGAAAAAGACCAAAGGAAAAATAGTGGAAGCAATCCAGCAACATGGGCAAAGCAACAAATTTGTGCAAGACGGCGGTTACGTCAGTCTAGCAGCACATAAATTTGTACACAGAGCAAGACTTGACTTACTCTCGTGTAATGCGGCTCCAAGCAAAATAAACCAAAATAAAACATGCAGAAGATGTCAGTACAAAGTTGAATCTTTGGCACACATCATACAACACTGTAATTATCAATTAGGCACTGATATTTCAGCCCGACATGACAGTGTTCTTGCAAGAGTCAAGAATGCTATAGAATGTGGGTCAAAGAAAGATTGGGAGCTTCAAATTGATAGAAAAGTTGGTCCTGCAGAAGATAGACCAGATATATGTCTAACAAGTCCAAATGGCAAAGAAGTTATTATGGCAGATGTTACAGTTCCACTAGAAAGTGGTTCTGAAGCAATGCAAAAAGCTTGGGATCGAAAGGTCGAAAAGTACGAGCATTTAGTCAAATACTTCAAAAAGATTGGAAAGAAAGCTAAAGTTCTTCCGATTGTCATTGGATCTTTAGGCACATGGTGGTCAGAAAGCTCAAAATCCCTTTCAGAATTGGGAATAAGAGCTGGTTACCGTAAAAAGATGATTCAAATGATGTCTTGCACCGTATTAGAATACAGCAAGAACATCTACTGGAAACATATCCACGGTGACATGTACAATGTCGTACCACATTACCTCAAGACTGAAAAAGAGGATGGGGCGAACTGGAAACTCCGCAAGAAGAAACCAGACCAAATCTAAATAAATCTAAACTCAGATGGTTTATGGAATGTTAAGATAATGGTTTTGGAACTTGGACTGGATTTTCATTAAAATATATAGAGTGGGTATCATTAGCTTTAAATGAAACACACATCAGTTTCTGAAGTTAAGATGCCACATTCTTTGGTGAATTCCCACAAAATAAAAATCGTACTCATCAAACGATTTAGTGGAAATTTACCGGACTGAACGATCTGATCGTACCTCGCTGTCAATTCAAATGAATTTCAGCGTTGACTTTCAAGATCGGGCCGTGAGGCTAAGGCGGGAAACTCCGTCAGAAGTAGCTACTTCGGTACAACGCTTCTGACATCAGGAGGAACCCCTGTATAGGATTAGAAGGTTTATGGCTTGGCAAGAGTTAAGTCTAGTTAGAGTCCGTATCAGCAATCATGGAATCAGTGATTTTGCGAACGGATCAAACTCTAAACTGGATGTTTCTCTTTCCATGACCAACCAGCGGCAAGTGTGAAAGCTCATAGAGCAAGGATATAATGACCCAATTTCCCTTTATAAATCCCAAAGATGCATCTGGTGTAACTTCTGCAAAGGAGATCTACACTGTTGCAGCAGGCTCGCCTAACAGTTCTTATCGTATTAACCTACGATATACTTCCGAATGGAAGTAATTAAGGTTATATGATTTTTGGAACCTAGGAAGGACTCGGGGCTTGCTCCGACCTTCCAAGGGTCGTCTCAGCGTTGCACTGCTGCTGAGCTCGGCCCAGTCCCCTAGGGGACAAAATAAATGAAGTGTGAAAACAAAAGCATTTGTCACAAAGGTGTTAGAATGCAATTGTCAGCCAATATTGTTGTTTTGACAATTGTCAATTAAAATGTCATAAATCAGTAGTTGCGGCACTGTTTGATGTATGAATGTCACCTCTGGATGTAAAATGTGCAAAAAATTCATAACACCATTATTGTCAATCGAATTGCGGCCGGTTTGTCAAGTAAAGTCATAAAAACTTCCTTCGGGTAAGATTTTCCATCTTATATCATGAAATTTGCCCCTGGGAAAATATACATGACTCTGAAATGTGCGAAAATGTCTATCAATTAAACGATAAAATTTCAGGATGGTTAATTGGCTTCATTTCAAAACACGATGCATCTCAGTCTATGCTCATGTGCCCCCACCCGTCATTCCTTCTCCGCTTTTCGGATACACAAACAGGAGCGGTTTCAATTGGTTTCGTTTGTGAGGACGAAGATGGTCAAAAAGGTAAGATTTCCAGCGATATATTTAGAAAAACCTACTACTAAATTTCAGTACCATTCCACCTCGCACCATTCTCGATAAAAGACCTCGATCAATTGTCCCTGGCCAGCAGGATTGCGTCTTGTCCACAATTGAAGGACATCAGGTAGAACTGGTTTTAGAGCTCCTAGATATCTTTAATATTTTTTAAAGGTATCTGTACCCAAATATTGATAAGGAAGAAATGCTGCGATACTTTGATAGCGAAGAAAGACATCGAGGTGGACCGGACAGTCCGACAGGGTATATTCAGAGTGAAATTGTGATGGTTGCCAAGACTTGCGGGTAAGTGGAATTTTTATAAAAATACACGACATAAAAGTTGAGTTAATTTGATAAAAGTTAAATTCTTAAATATGAAAGCAATTTTGAATAGTTTGACATTTTTTGGACCTACTATTTCATGTGAAGACTGATGACTTTATTTCTGAAATAATACCACACATATGAGGTTTTGATGCTTTTTTCCAGAAAATTACGGTTTCAGAATTTGATTGAAAAAAAATAAAAAATTTCAAGGAATGGAATTTTGGTTATTAGAATTTAAGAAAATGAATGATTTTCATCAAAAAATAAATTTTTTAAATAGAAAATTCGAAAAATATCACATTTTTTCAGAGAAAACTGAAACATTGATTTTTTTTTGAAAAATATTTTTAAAAACTCTAAAACGGGGATTTTTCAAATTTTCAAAATATTTCATTTTTACAAAAAAATTCGTACAAAGAAAATGCAAAAAACGGAAAGTTTGAAACATTATAGAGAAAATCAAGTTAAAAGAATTTTTCACAAAGAATTCAAATTAATATAATTTTTGAAAACAAGACATTTGAAAAAAATGAATTTCAGCTGAAAATGCAAAAAAATTAATTTCAAAAAGTCTTGGAAATTCGATTTTTAGAATTTAGGAGAATTCCCCTTTTGTTTTATATTCAAAAATCTTTGAAAAATGGAATATTAACTCAATTGATTGCCTCGTAACCATTTTTTCTGCTTCTTAGTTTAAGATTTCACGTTTTCAAAATTTAAAGGAGGACTTTCCGAAAAAAATTAATGCACCTGAGATAAAAATAGACTTAATTCTCATTCCAAATCTGTTTTTAAAATTTTCTAAAACCACCTAGAAGCCGAGAAAATGAGCTTCAAAACTATGGCCTGGAAAATGTTTCCACACGGCCTAACTTTATTTTTCAAGCATTCGAAGTGTGATTTTCATGAATATTCGTGGAGAATACTTAACTTAGTCCACTCTAACTCCAAATTTTGCTGTAACAGCGCGGAATGACTTTTTTGCTGCTGGAAACTTTTACTTAAGCCATTGTTTTGAAGCGTATTTATTCGGTTTCTACGTGGTTTTCGAAAATGCTTAAAAAACGTATGAATGAGCGTTTGGTCCATTTTCATCTCAGTTGTACTCATTAGCTCTAAAAAATACCTCTTTAAGATTGGTTTACCCTTTCTCTTGATATTGAAATAGATTTGATCGATTATTTTTCTCCCGCTCAATTGTCAATTCTTCCAGAAGAATGTCGAATGCTCCATCAATGTTTGGTGCCGACTCCCCGTCGCCATTATCCGTTCAATCAAAGCTCGACTGGTCACCTGGAGAAGTTCAACAGAGTCATGCAATGGATATGTAAGTGTTGAAAGCAAAATTCTGAAAAATAAATTGAAGTAGTCATGTTTTTGACGAAAAAAACGTTGAATAACAAGTATTGATGATTCAATTTTGCAGGAGTGACGATCTTTCATCAATGCTAACCGCATCAGGACTCGATGGAATGTCTGGAGATGTTGAGTCCCTACTCGGACCATCTTTTAAGAATTTCATGCCTGGTGGACGCGATCAGAATAATTTGCACTTTGTGGACATGTCGAATCAGAATATGATGACCCAACATAATCAGTTTTATCCTAGTTGAATTCTCTGTCTTCTGTTTTGTTTTTTTGTTTTTTTCGTTCACATACCTCTTTCTTTCGACTTTTTATTATACATTGTGCTGTTTCTTTTTTTTTCTGAATTTTTCTTGAATCATCGACTATTTTATTATACCCGTGATCTCATTTATTTCTATCAAAAACGAATATTTGTTTGTGAACTGTATGTACATCTTTTTTCATTGCCTATCATTGTATTTAGTGAAAGTTTAGTGGACTAAAATTATAACTAAAAATAAAAATTATAACTAAAAATAAAAATAAGAACCAATTTTTTGAGAGATCATTAATTGTAAGTTTCTACCAACATATGCTCCATTTTTACAGTACCTCCCGGTAAAAGTACATTTTTGTGATTTCGACAACTCATTTCAGAATTCTGAAAAAAGTAGTTTTCCTGAGCAGATTATTATATTTATTTATAAATCCTCTTCTTTCCTATTTAAAAAAATTGAACCCGCTCAATAGAAGCCCTCTCAGAATACAGGGGGGAAAACGAGATGCGTGCTAGAGCCGGTAAAATTCAACATAGTCTGGGGAGCACAGTGAAAAGGCATTGATACATATTTAGCAATTTTTAGTTAATTTATCTTCCAAAATATATTTTTCGATTTTTCAGCAAGTTTTAAGGCGATTCACTTATTTATTCAAAAGTTATCGCAGTTTTTTAAAGGCACACATACAGTTGCGGTCAAAAAGAAACACCCTTTTGGTTTTTGTAGCATAACTTTGTTAAAAATTAATATTTTTCATGAAATTTGGAACATTGATGTAAATCACTTTTTAAAATATTATTATAGGATAAATAATCGAAAAAATTCTTAAATCAGAATTTTAGGGAGAAAAAACCGATTTTTAGAAAAAAAACAAAAAATTCCAAAAAATGTCGCGCGCTTGCATTGGGGCGTATTTACATCATTCATTTTATGTTCATCGGATTTCTCATTCGATTTTACACATTATCTGCAAATTTCATGAAAAAATATTAATTTTTGACAAAGATGTGTCAAAAAAACTAGAGGGGTGTTTCTTTTTGACTGTACATAAAATCCACTCCGTAGTTTAAAAATTACTAAAGATTATGTTTAGAATGTACGTATTTCTTTCAATTACTCAATTTAAAATGACTTCCAGTCTTCTGTTGATTTTCTGGAAAATATACGTTTCAAATGATATAATAAAAATAAATATGAACACCTCAAAAACAATTGGTCGTTTCTAATTATTTATGTAAAAATTATTTTGCTGACAATTTTTCTTATTGGTCGAATATGTTCTGAATACATTAATTAATAATAATAAAAATTTAAATTTAAAAGATTCTTATAGCCAAAATTGTAATTTTTATTTCAGGAATCATATAAAAAATAATCATTTTAAAGTTAATCTGTTTTCTTAAAGACAGAGTACCATCTCATTTTTGACAGGATGAGAAACCGCTTTCATGAATTTAAAAGTCCTACATAGATTGTACTAACAAGTGCACAAAATGTTTAGTATTTTATATACTCTTAATAAATGGCAGACTGTCTTTAATATGAGTTGTCAAAAATTGCAAAACGGAAATTTAGATGAAAGCAATTAATGTATAATTATTTAATTTACTGATTCAGATTAGTATTTTTGTGGATTCTTTCTCAATGAAAAACAGAAAAAATTCTGAAACAAAAAATTTAGAAACTGTGGATTTTCTGGTTGATTAAACGAGAACAAATGGGTGAAATCGAAATTTAAATATGTGATGTGTCTTCGCTTGGTCACCGAGATTAATTACTTTGTATTATTACTAGAATTTTGTATTATTAAACGAATTTGCAGCATTAATATCTATACCTTAATTGAAACGTATATTACTGTGGAAACAAACCGATTCCAAACGCGCTCGACTGACAAATGTGCATTTTCCGGAGCATGGACAAAACATTTATTTTTCATAATTGGTCCAATAGATACCGAAAAATGTTTTTCACTTAAGGTTCTCCTCCAATTGCATGTTTTTAACATTTTTTGGTTGCAAAATTTCGATAAAGCAAAATATTTTAAATTTTTAAAAATTATACCGAATCCAAGAAAAATTGGATGAACGTAGAGAATCAAATTTTCAGAGCAAAGTTTTTTTTTCTCAAAAAATTTAGTTTTTGAAAGTTTTAGATCAATTTCATAGCTTTATTGATAGTTAGATAACCTTTAAATTAATCCCAGGACTAATTGGCAGCTTAAAAATAAGTGATACCCTGCCTTTAAAACCCTCAAAAATCTCTCTGCAGTCCCCTAAAAAATCAATTTTCCAAACCACGTCATCCCATAAATTCATATATGTTTCTTTTTTTGCTGAGAAAAAGTTAGACATCTTTGGAATATGAAAAATCTTTTTTTTTCCTTTTTTGAACTCTATAGGCGGAGTTACCCACCCATCTTTGCCGTTTTTCAACACACTTACATTTGCTACACGAGCATTTCATCTTTTCATCATTTCTTTTTTGGTTGAATTGAATTTTCAAATATTTTTTTCGTGTCTGTTTTTTCGAGACGTTTTTCTTGAAATCAATAACTTAAATATCGATTTTTCGATGCCGTATTCATGATCTACAGTATACAGGTAAATGTGTATAGTTTGGTGAAAATACAGCGTTGGGGGTCTAGAATTTTTCTTTTTCAAAATATGCATGAAGTGTCGAAAATTGGGTTATACTCGTGCTTGGGATTTTCGACTATTTTTAGGGGGGCAAAGGGCATTAAACATCTTGAAAAGCTTCTAAAATTTTCATTTTTCAGGCTATTTTCATTGAATCGCTTCTCATGTCAACAAAGGTTATAGATGTTACTGAACCGAGTAAATTTTAATAGTTACAAAAATTCGAATAAAGCAATATTTCAGCTCTAAAATCAGAGTATATAGAAGGCTTCACATGTGACGAAAATCAGCCGAAATTTGGGTCACAAGCTCAGGATTTGGCGAGAAGTTTGATGATGAATTATTCGAGGAATGCGCTGCCTGAACCGGCGCCTGTTCGCGTGGATGTTGAGATAACTATTCAGGATATTTCGGACATTTCGGCGATTACAGGGACTTTTGTGATTGATTATTGGATTAGTGCGATTTGGAATGATAGGAGGTGATTAAGGAAATTTTCAAATTTTCTAAAACCATCTAGAAGCCGAGAAAATGAACTTCAAAACAATGGCCTAGAAAAAGTATCCATCTGGCCGAACTTTTTCCTATGAGCTTTTTACATGTTATATTGATTAATATTTAAGAAAGTAGTTGATTTTAACTCATATTTTTGCATTTTTCTGAATTTTTCACGTAAAAATGGCCGCGGACTAGTTTTTGCAACTTTCCTAGAGGCCATTGTTTTGAAGCTCTTTTTCTCTACAGGGAGGCTACTAAGTATTCGTCGCGACGTTTTGTTACGTATTTTGATAACCAAGTTATAATTCCTTTAAGTTTTTTGATACATCGATGAAAGAAGATGTATAGGGTAGTTTTCTTTAGTAATTGTGAAGTATGGAACTATAGGAACCTAATGCTCAAAAGTTGATTCACTTTTTCGCCGTGCGAGTAATCCTAATATGTTTGCTCATAACTTTTCATGAGTTGAGTATCAAGAACCGTGCAATATGAAAAAATTAATTAAAACAATTTTCTTTAAAAACTAGTGGACAATTTTGTCTAACGCTCTGAAAATAGCTCACAGTGATGACCGGAAGTCAACGTTCTTGTAGCTAACATTTCGAAGTTTTCCAGCAATTTATCGAAATCCGCTTATTGTTCGGCTATTTCATGCTACACAGCATTGGTTTTCAATCGTAATCATAAAAAAAGGTTCAAATTTTAAATTCAACACTGATATTTGTGATTATTTTCAAGTATTCAAAAAAGCTAGGACGTTGAAAGAAAAATCATAATTTCTCTGAAAAATCTTGTCATTTGATTTCATTTTGCTCCCGTAGTTTTACATGAAGAAAAAACCTAGTTTTTTTGTTTTGAAAATTGTAAAATGGATCTCTTCTAATATCTAAGCCACGTTTCGATATGATATGTGAACAGGGACGTATTTTATCGTACATCAAACTTCATCAAATTGGAAACCGCCGCACAAGCGGCGAGCAAGTACGACACCCAAGAATTTTCGTGAATTTCCCACGCAATTTTCATTTAACCGACTTGAAAGTTTCTTATCATAAAAATAGCGTATTTTTTCATAACATTACCCATTTTCAACCGTTTTCCAAGTTCCGAACGTTTTTTATGAAGGTTAGAATAAGTTAGAATCAGTTTGATCTGACAGTCTCGATCAGTCTTCTAGTAAATCATAATAAAAATATTGCTATCATGAGCAAAACTCTGTCAATCGCATTTTTATAACTCATGAACATACTTCACATTCTAAAGTTGAAATAAATTTTTTTGAGGCACCAGATCGATAATTACGAACTGTCAAACATGAACGAAAATCCCAACTTTCTTAACGTTAGGCACAGAAAACCGAGGTAGGTTCACGAAAATGTTCGTAACTATAAAATGGCTCGGTTTTCATGAGCGTAACTTTAAGAACAGTTTAAAAAATATTTTTTCTACTAGAATCATCAACAGTTATTCAGTTTTTTAAGCACCATAATTTTTAGCAACTCGACAAAGTAGCGACGAATACTTAGTAGCCACCCTGTAGTTTCAGTCAATTTTCTCTAGTTTTAGCCTATTAGATGTTCGCGTTCTAACTTACAGCGGGAATGTGGCGGATTCGCTTAAAATCGAAGCCTTGTTCTAACGTTTCCGTGTATAAATAGGTGGAACTCGGTCTTTAACCTACTTAAAAAATCTACCAAGCATTTTAAAAAAATACAAAAGTTAAAGGGTTATCGAACTAAGGTCTCAAAAATTACAAAAGTTTGAGCCAAAGGTGCTCTTTTTTTCTGATTTTTTTAGCATTATTGTTTTATCATATAAAATTGAATGTTAAATTTATCGAAAAGTCTAACTTTGAACGAAGATTAGAGTTGAAAGATCTACATGATTTGCCCTTTGATGTTTTTCGAAAGGACTCCAACAAATTCAATTTCGGAAGCTCTCGCTTTCAATTCAGAATTGAAGGTTGAGCGGGCGTACATCATATCGTTACCTTGATATTATGCAGGATTTCTTTTTTAAATTCGAAAATCTAAAAATTTTCCAAAATTTCAGCTGAGTTATCTTTATCTTTATTCAGAAATTTAAAAAAAATAGAAAAATAAGTAAAGAAATATACAAAAAAAACCGGAGGAAAATTAAAATGCAATGAATAAGACTTAATGGATGCTACCCGCAAGAGTACCAAGACAGTTAGGGGGAGTGACGGTTAATTTTAGAAGTGACTAGAAGAAGGTTAAACTCTTGAAAGGATAAAAATGAATTTGAAAGGATAAAAATGAATTTCGAGTTTACTATATTTCAAAAATAAGTTAATCTTGATATAATAAAAATTGATGGGAAATTCACCAGATTGCAGAAGATACATAAGTAGTTTAAATTCAAAATTATACCAAAAATATATACCAAAGTAAGAAATATGACAATTTTTAAATGACAAAAAATGCACTTCCGGTACCGGTTCTGGTCCCGAAGGAGGAGCTCAATGTTCCTACCTGATTACTCAAGATAAACCGATTTGAATGCTGAAAATAACCATCTTCCAGACTCGCCTTCTCACACATCGATCCATGCCGAAAAAACCTCTCACTTGACCACGACATGGAACCAAAACTCTGGTCACCAAACGTCTGTATCGTCAACTCAAAAGCAACAAAGGTCCACGATTCCCCAAAACCCAACATCCTGCTAATGATCTTTCCAAATGGTACCATTTGGCTAAACTATCGTATAAGATCCGAAGCACCGTGTCAAATGAACCTTCGAAACTTCCCGTTGGATAGTATTCGATGTTCTCTAGTCTTCGAGAGTTATTCCTACAATTCGGCCGATGTTGAATTACAATGGCTTGAATGGTCACCGGTGAGCACGATTCGAAACGATTACAATTTGCCGGATTTTAAGATGACTAATATTACGTTTGGCAATATTACTGAGGTTTTTTGAAAAAAAAAACACTAAAGGAGGGCCTTATGGAGATAATAAATGTATCTTATATGAAAATAGACTTAATACTGATTCCAAATCTGTTTTTAAAATTTTCTAAAACCACCTAGAAGCCGAGAAAATGAGATTCAAAACAATGGCCTAGAAAAAGTTGCCCTAACTTTTTCAAATGAGCTTTTTTCGTGTTTTTTTAAAATAAATACTTATGAAGAATGTTTATATTAGTCTTTTTTAATGTTTTTAAAAATTAAATGTATGTTTTTTGGACTTTTCATTCCCGCGGACTAGTTTTCGCAGGTGGCCCCTTTTTCTAGGCCATTGTTTTGGATGGCGCGTTTTCTCGGCTTCTAGATGGTTTTAGAAAATTTTAAAAACAGATTTGGAATGACAATGAAGTCTATTTTCATCCCAGATGCATTAATAAGCTCCGTAAAGCCCTCCTCCTTCTTTAATCTCTGAAAATTTGGATAATTTTCAGGTTTATACAGCGGGTATTTGGCACAGACTCTCAGTCTCAATATTTTTCCAAAGACTTTATGGTTTTTATATTTTACAGGTATTAAATTGGGTCTTTTTTTTTGAAATTTAAACTTTCAGATGTACCTCCCGACTTATATTTCCGTTTTCATTTCATGGATAGCATTCTGGATGGATACAAAAGCGTTGCCTGCAAGAATCACGTTAAGCGTTTCATCATTGATGGCCCTTACTTTTCAGTTTGGAAATATAGTCAAATCTTTGCCTAAGGTATGGAAAATACATTTTTATCTTTATTTTAATTTTTGTAGGCTTCATATGTCAAAGCAATCGATATTTGGATGTTTAGTTGTGTTGGGTAAGGATAAGTATTTAGAATTTTTTACAAATATTTTTCTTAGCTTCATTTTCTGCTCCCTCATCGAACTGGCAATTGTTGCATATAACGACAAAATAAATGACCAACGATTGCGAGAACTAGGAAATTCTATTGGACATGCATCACTAAATGGTTTTGGAGGAGTTGGTTCACCATCTGGTACCAGAGGGTGGGTTTTCAAAAAAAATATGTTTTTCGAAATACGAAATCATTGAAATCAAAACAATGTCAAACTTTTTCTATAATTTCAGAAAATGTTAACTTTGCTTCGAAATTCGAAAATTATGGTCAAAAAGAAAAAAATAAACGCAAAAAGTGAAAAACTGTAAATTTTCATTGAAACGAGGGCTTTACGGAGACAATAAATGTACCTTAAATGAAAATATACTTCATTCTCATTCCAAATCTGTTTTTAAAATTTTTTAAAAACCCCCAGAAGACGATAAAATGCATCTCAAAACAATGGCCTAGAAAAAGGGGCCACCGGCGAAAACTAGTCCTCAGGCATGAAAAATCTTTAAAAAAAAATGAAAAAAAAACAGTCGTAATAAACAAAAGGACTAATATAAGCATTCTGCATAGCTATTTATTAACGAAACACGAAAAAAGCTCATAGGAAAAAGTTCGGCCACACTTTTTCTAGGCCATTGTTTTGAGGCGTGTTTTCTCGGCTTCTAGGTGGTTTTAGAAAATTTTAAAAACAGATTTGGAATGAGAGTGAAGTCTATTTTCATTTAAGATACATTTAATATCTCCATAAAGCCTTCCTTTAATTTTCAAAAAGTAAGTCAGTTTTTTATCATGATTTCAGAACAGTTCAGAACAATGTTTTAAAATATTTCAATGTAAATAAATTAGATAAAACGCGTTTTATAGAGACAATTTCGATTTTTTTCCACGAAAATGATCAGTTTTCCTTGTCAAAATACGTCTCAGTTTTCAAGAAAATCAAAACAGTCCTTCTCAATATAATTTATTATCAAAGGTTAAGTAAAAACAAACAAGAAATTGTACAACTTGTACCGAACATCAATTGGAAATCAAACACTGCAAGTTTTTGATTCTTTCAAAAAAAAAAACAACAACAAAACTGTTCAAATTGCCAAAAGGCAAAAAAAACAACGAAGGTACCTAATTACGGGGGGTTGGCGTTTTATAATAACAACACTACTGGGTTGCGGCAGTTTGTGTTTATCGTAAATAAACCAGGGATGGGCGGGAAAGACCTTTCAGGAAATTTTTCGGGAAATTTTTTTCCCGGTTCCACAGACCGGGAAATTCCGGGAAATTTGAAAATTTGCCTCCAAATACTGGTTTTATCCTGATTTTATCGATTTTCCTAGGTTTTCAGAGTTAATAAACATCCAACGATAAAAACTAAAGAATATAACAAGAATCAATGCATTTTGAATAAAAAAAATTTTTCAGAATCGCATAAATGAGTTAAAAAAAAGAAAAATGTTAAGTTTTCTTATTTGAGACTTCGGAAGACATATTAATCAAGTTTAGTAAAGTTCCGTTGATTTTTGTAGTTTGATCTTTTCGATTTTTTTTATTTTCTTGATGTTTTTCTATTTTTTCTATTAAAAAAATTTCCCGAAATTTCCCGAAACTTTTCGGGAAATTTTCGGGAACGGAAATTTCCCGTCATGGTACCGGGAAATCCGGGAAATTTCCCGCCCATCCCTGAAATAAACCCCTCGTAAATATACACATCTGCCCATTTTTATTCATTTTTTTTGTTTTGTTAATTTAAAATAAAACATTTAAATTATTTTTATCGGTTTTTCATTTTAAATGTAAAAAAAACCAAAAGAAAATGAATAAAAATGCACAAATTTAATAGATGACCTAGGAACCCAAACTATCGCGAACTAGAAACCCAAAGCTCTTCCACAGTGAAAACTTTTTTGCAGGTAGCTCGTTTTTTTTCTCTTTTTTCTTCCATAAATTCTTTAAAATTTCTTAAAACCCATTTTTAATATAATTATGTCATTTTTCTTCGTTTTAACGTCAGGTCCTATAATGTCCCCTTAAAAAATTGAAAACTTCCCAAACCGAAGAATTCAAATAACATTGAAAAACATGAAAATGATTTTTTTTCAAATATGATACTTAATTTTGAATCGTTTTGAACTAGCGTTCATAATTTTGGCGACTATATACCGCCATAAACTATTAAAATCCATTCCAGAAGCTTCGAGCCATCCATGAGCACTCGTCGTGCTCGTCGCAACGAATTCGGCGCTAGAATCGACCAGGTAGCCAGTATGCTCTTTCCAATTGTAAGCCTTTTCTTTTCTAGCCGAATTTCCCTTCTATTTTCAGTCATTCGCTCTTTTCAACATCTTCTACTGGTCCTATTATCTGTCAACCAGTATGGATATATATTAAAACAAATCGGGTTTAAATTGTGATTAGTATTTTAAAATTAAAATTTTATTAATTTTGGAAAAAAATAAAGAAAAAACTGAGATTTATAATATATATACAGATCAAAAATTGCGGAGGGGGGACCGGTCAAAAACAGTAATATTTTGCAAGAAAAAAGTGATATGAGAATTCACAGGAATAAATCTCAAAAATGTGGCTCCTTGGGAGCTAACTAATCCTCACTATCCAATGAAATGAATGCATGATTGTCATGATCACGATCTTTGGAAGACTGACGGGTTCGATCACGTCGGCCTTTGGAGAAAATCACGCGATCTTGGAGTTCTTCTTCATCTTCGTCATCATCCAAACCACAAGATTCAACGGCTGGCAGCTCACCGGTTCTTGAATTCTCAATCAATCTTGTGTATTTATACTCCAATCTTTGATTTCGTCTGCACATTGCGACAAGAACCGCCGCCAGAACCACAAATGCACAAGACCCGAAAATGAGCAGCATTCTTTGGGATGATGAGAGAATACTGCATGGTCCTTCATGTGATTCAGATGCAGATCCTGTTAGGACACAATGTCTGAAATTCTCTATAGGTTTCAAGTTCAGTCTTTGTCAACTCACTTGTGAGGAATCGAATGAATCGTCTGTTTTCCATTGACACATTCTCCTTTGATGGTTTCATAGTCCTCGGAGTTACAAACAGGACAAGCATGAGCTGATTCTAGAATCGCTACGAATGTGCAACCATCGCATGTTCCGTCGGGACAGGAGTGCGGAAGACGGAGCTGAAATAATACAAAATTTGGAAATATATAATGGTAAAGGGACTTTAAAGACTTTGTATCACTTTGTATCCATTCAATTGAAACCTTTTATTCATTAATGCAGGATCGGTTCGGATGGGTGATTATAAGGCTATTAAAATTTTTTTCATAAAATATGAATCAGAGTCCATTAAAGGAGGGCTTTACGGATATGATAAATGTATCTTAAATAAAAATAGACTTCATTCTCATTCCAAATCTGTTTTTAAAATTTTCTAAAACCACCTAGAAGCCGAGAAAACTGGCTTCAAAACAATGGCCTAGAAAAAGTGGCCGATCTTTTTCCTATGAGCTTTTTTCGTGTTTTGTTAATAAATAGTTATGCAGAATTCTTATATTAGTCATTTTTTTATGTTTTTCGTTTTAATTTATGTTTTTTTAATTTTTTTTTTGGATTTTTCATGCCCGCGGACTAGCTTTTGCCAGTGGATGCGTTTTCTAGGCCATTGTGTTGAGGCGTGTTTTCTCGGCTGCTAGGTTGTTTCTAAAAATTTTAAAGACTGATTTGGAATGAGTATGAAGTCTATTTTCATCCCAGACGAATTCATTAGCTCCGTAAAGCCCTCCTTTATGCAGCATCGGTTCGGAGATGTGATTACAAGGTAATTAAATTTTTTCCTTATAATACCATTCAGGTTCTATTCAGAATCAGCCTTTTAAAATCATATTTAGCAAGAAATGTGTTTTACTGACGACTTTTATGATTCCAAGATAGGTACACCATGACGTCAGATTGCGGAGTTCAGCTTAAAGGTCGCCCATTGTTTCTTAATTTTGTGATGGTTTTGCGGTCAAATTTTATGAATTTTATGGAAGCAGCGGGAAAATCATTTTTTGCTGGGTTTTTATGGCGAATCTAAAAACAACCATTTCCAGAAACAAAAAACCTTAAAGCGAAATCTGAGCCTCAATTTCAGATAATATGAGTTTTTCGCTATCATTAAAGGTAGGGTGACACTTAATATTCAAGTTCATGACTTGAATTTTGAAAAACGAAGACCTCCTACCTCTGGTTGTTTCTTATTCGGCTGACATCTTGCGACAACAATGAAAACATTGCCATTCGGACAAGTTTGCACATTTGCTGGAACTGACTCAAACCACATGAATACGTCCAGTGGGATTGATGAGTTGTCAAGTCCTTCTGAAAATATTATGACAGTTTAGAAGCGCTCGAAATCTTTAAAAATAGATACATACCATATTCTAAAAGATGATCACTTAAATTCCAAGGTCCATGGGTTCGATTCAAAGTGATTGCGTCGAGTTTCGAGGCCAGGCTGAAAATTGAAAACCATCGAACCATTTTCTTCTCTTAAAATGTGTCTGAAAACTTACAGAACCGGAGAAACGAACGCAGTTTTCGTGCGATTTGCACTTGCTGATGGAAGAGCTGTCAGACGGCATGCAAGACCTTCAACATTCTCTTTAGATTGATCGAGGATTGAAATCATGTCAAAGTTGTCAAATTGCTCTTCACATTTGATATTTGCGGAGAATATTGCAATTTTAAACGAATGATAGTAGGCGGATCCTTCACGGGAGAATACGCGAACTCCGGATATTGTCCAGTTTCTGAAAAAAAAGGGTTGCGGTTTTGCAGGATCCAATATGATACTCGTAAATTCTTGTTTGATTGTTTTTTTAAATATTAATTTAAAAATAAAAAATAATTAAAAACGTGAAACATTTTCACCGGATTTTAGAGTAATTTTGCCTGTTCGTGAATTTTAAATTGGAAATTTGGTTCAATTTATCGTAAAATGTGCATCAGAGGTTGCTCATAATTAATGTTTTTATTTTATTTTATACTGTGGCTTTTTAAATGGTTTTACAATTAAATTAAAATGTTAAAAAACGTAAATTTCTAATAAAAAAATCTCAAAAATGTTTCTTGAATTTTGATAATAAATATTACTGTTTCAACGAATATTTGGAATAATTATAAAATCATGAACGATGCTGTCGAGAGTTTCAAATTTTAAATGAATTAATTGAAAAAAGAAAGGAATTTATTGTTATTTTTGTTTTTGATATTGTCAACTCAAATATTCTTGTATTTGAGGGGTGTTCAACCGCTCCGCACACACGCGACGCGGTTACCGACACTTAAAGACAGCTGTTCAGTTAATTTGACCCTACCTGTTCTTAGTTTCAAAAAATAGAGCGTGTTCTCATTAGTACAATGCAATTTATGCGAAATCACACCGATAAGTACATGCGTCATAGCAGCGGTCCAAAGTTGAAAAAATCAAAATTTTAATGCGCGCTGGATCGTGCAACGCGGTCGGAATTAGCGCGAAACACAATTATTTGAATGTTGCTACATATTGGTATTGTTTTTTGGACCACCTGCGCTCCCTTTCGAATTTTGATTTTTTGCCTTGAATTTGGATCGTGTTAACTGACAAGCTGCCTTTAACACGCTGGAAAATTTGAAAAAATTCATTTCTCCGCAAATTTTGCAGCCGCGTGAGTGCGTGCGTAGCGTCAATTCGTTTTGAGAGCTGCTCAACTTCGTTTTGAGAGCTACTCAACCGCACAAACGCTCCGCACGTACGCACGCGGCTGCCGACACTCAAAAATGAGAAAATTCATTTTCCGCAATTTTTCCAGTGTGTTGAGTGTCGGCAGTGGCGTGCGTTTGAGCGGAGCGTTTGTGAGGTTGAGCAGCTCTCAAAACGAAGATATTGAAAATATTTGAGTTGACAATAAGACATGCCATTATATTCGGAATGAGTACAGTCTCATTTTTTAAAATTCTTTGTTAGGGCAGTAATTTTTTCAACAATTTCAAGACTCATTTCGAACCCGCCTTGCTTTAAAATAAATTTCCTTTGATTTCCACACTTACTTATTAATAAACGATGAAAAATCATAGTTATACGTTGAATTCTTTTCCGTCTTCAATGTCAACTTCCCATCACTGGTACAAGTAACCCCATCTTTTGATACCAATCCTTGTCCACATGGGGTACAACTCTCAACTCCAACCCTACTCGAACTCGCATTTATAATTGTGTTCATTGGACAGGGTACACAAAGTTTTGTCTGAACATAAATTATTTGTTGTGAATTTGATTAGATTATACCGTCTGGTGCATGTAATTTCCGGTTGGACATGGAACACACGTCTCTCCACCCTGAGTATGTGGACACGCGAGACATTCACTCGCTCCACCGCCTTGTCCTCCTCTGAAAACACATTTTTTAAAAATAATTTTGACTTTAGACGTTTTTACCGATGCCCCACATTTGTAACATTTATTGAGAAAATCCGTGCCTCATCGGATATCGAGTCTTCTGATGAAGCTACGCCAGACCTCAAAAATGCGACCATGTATCGGGCTGGCGTATTTTTGGTGACTGTATGGGACCAAACCCTTCGGGATTGCGTACCATTGAAAGCAGCAAGGAAACGGTAGAAGGATTCTTTTTCACCAGTTCCGGCGGCGACGTCCTGAAAATACGCGTTAAATATCAAAATGAATAGGTTTACTGACGAAATTTCACGAAAATTTTTATACACTAGAATTAGAAAACTTTATATACTTTGAATATCTACGTATTTTGAAACGTATACCATAGGTGGGATTAGGTCATTTCGAAATCTCAAAGTTAAGCTCGTTACAAAAAAATTTTTTTTAAAGTTAAGGCGACTACAAACCGTAAAAAGCATCAAAAACGCTGAAAAAACACTTAAAAACCGAATATCCAAAAGTGCGTCAAGGCAAACGTCTATTTTTGGATACTCATTAAAAAAGTTAAGGTCGTTACACCTTGTCAAGTGAAAAAAAGTTAAACTCGTTACTAGGCTAAATCCGCGGAATCCCACCTATGACGTATACACTCAGCTCAGGGAATAATCGGAATCAAACGGTTCGCGTGCCGCCACTTCGGCTCGCAAGCGGATTGCACGCCCGAAAGGCTACGACATCGGTACCGCCCTATTCGGCACGCGTGCTTCGACGTGCCGTTTTACCGCAGAATGTGAGCCATTTACAAGCCGAAATGAGCCTGAGCGGATTGCAACCAGTGTTCCGATCCGCGGTATTTGTCGAAACGGAACCGATTTCAGAATAATACCAAACTTGAAAGAATTTTTCGAAACGAACTTAAATTTATTTTTTTTTTCCTAGTTTTGAAAAAAACAATTACAGTTTCATAATTTGGATTTATTTTTCGAAATTTTTTGAAATCAGTCAGCTTATTTATTTTTTCATCTACTTTAAAAGGAAACTTCGAGAATTTTTTTTGCTTTTTTAAATTTTAAAATATCGAAAATGTAGTAAAAACCCAAAAACAGTAAAGGGTCCCTTTAATTTTATGTTTTCCCATATTTTTGAAAAAAATTACTTATTTATTTATTTTTCGAAATGTTCTAAACATTTTACTGAAACTTGAGTCTTCGTAGAAAAATGCAAATTTGCAAAAAGTTGCGGAATATTAAATTATTATCATTGCGTTTTTAGGACTGCTCAACCTCACAGACGCTCCGCACGCACGCACGCGGTTGCCGACACTCAACACACTGGAAAATTGGCGGGAAATTGAATTTTCCAGTGTGTTGAGTGTCATCAGCCGCGTGCGTGCGTGCGGAGCGTTTGTGAGGTTGAGCAGCCCTCAAAACGCAATGATCAAGAATATTTGAGTTCAAAAATTCTGAATTTTTCGAATCAGAAAAATTACAGTTTCAAAATTTTGATGTATTTTCGAAATATGCGAAATTTTTTAGTTTAATCTTTTTTAATGAATGTTTTGGAAAACAGACCCGAAGATGTGAGCTCCAAATTTGAGCTCCAAACCCAAAGGTTTGAGCTCCAAATTTTGAGCTCCAAGATTGAAAAAAACCCTAAAATATATAGGATCAAAACACTCGCCTCTATGAAATAAATCACACAAGATGAATCGGCGCATGATGTCTCGAAGAAGAATGTCACTTGAGCCACAGGTGTCTTCATCAGTTTTGAGGGCTTCGGTGCTAGAGGATTCCAAAATCCTTCGTCAATCGATAAAATCAATTCGAAAGCAATTCCACGTTCTAAAGATGGAGCGGAGATTAATGAATCACCAGATGCGATCCACGCATCTCCTATGTTACAACTAACGGATACATCTGACAAATAGGTTTTTTCTAAAAAACTTGATTTTATCGATTACCGTCTGAAATATATTCACATCTTGATGATAATTTTGGTGGCAAGGTATCCCATTGAGCATACTGTAGGCCGTAATTTGGTACAGTATCCACTGCACATCGCTTACATTCTGAAAAAACTAGGAGTTTTCAAAAAAAACTTCTAAAATACCATTTCCATCGGAATAAAAATTCTTCTGACAAAACTCGCAGATCCCTTGTTTATTTTTCGCCATTCCTGGATTACATTTGGGGCATTTTGTCCAAGGACTCGGGGCTGGTAACCTTGCAGCAGATGGTAAATCATCTCTACATACAGCTGGCATCACCTTCTTGTACACTATTCGACTGGACCCATTGGTACACGGCTCACGGGTGGGATAGTAGTCCGATTGTCGACAAGCGGGTCGATCGATACATTTTTCAGATTTTGGACCGGAATATTGCGACTGTGGGCATTGACCACAACGCGATGAGCCTTTGGAGGAGAAGAATCCGGCGGCACAGGGGGAACATTCAGCAGAACCGGGGGTGGAATAGGTTCCAGGTGGGCAGGCGGTACATTCTCGTGTGAATGCAAGACCTTCAGAAAAAGTAGTTTACTAGTGAAACCATAATAAAACCTAACCTAAAACATCAATCCTTGCAAAATGAATAGGTTCCTGTGTCGACTGATACCCAACATTGTTGGTAACAGTCCACGACATCACATTTGCACCACTCCTCAATTCAACTCTCCGCCGTCTCCAATCACCGTTCTTCTCTTCAGTTTCCCGACTTTTTCCCTTTCCATACTTCATTAACATTGATCGTGCCAATTCACTATAGCTTTGACATTGCTCATTTCTAACGTCAAATTGCATCGAAAGTGCTCGGTTATTCCGTGGCATTCTGCCAATTTTTTGATTTTATTAAAGAGAGGGGATTCATAAGTACCTACCTATAAGTGAATTCCACAGATCCCGGTCTCACAAGATTTGCTGAAAATGATAGCCTTGATGTGCAAGGTGTTGGAATGAAGACAAGTTCTCCATCTTTGACAATCCATCCAGCTCTGGAAATTAAGGGAGCTCCCGAAGTGATTAAAAAAATTGAAACTCACTCTTTCGGACAAGCCATTGTATTCTGTGACGTTTGATCACCAAAAGCGTCAGAATTTCCATCAAAATTATCGATTGAAAATCCAGGTGGCAATGTGATAAACTCCTCGAATCTCACCCCACCTCCAAGACTGAAAAAGCCCGGGCTGCAGGGTCGACAGTTCTGGGTATCAAGGTCCAGATAGTGACCGGGTGGGCATGAAAATGCTGAAAATTTAAAACAAAAATAATAGTTGAAATTAGAAAACCAACAGCAATTTAGCCCTTTCTGAGGTGATGGCAAATTTGTGCATTGTGCATTTTGCCGCGGGATCGCCACACGCCAACGTTCACCATTCGCATCGCAATTTGTGTAGGTGAACTCGTAGTCTTGTTCGGTGCAGAATTGTTGACAAATTGAGGAGTGGAATGTGAGACACCTGGAAAATGGATTTTAGGGGAGGGGATTAGACTGGAAAAGCCAGTAGGAATTTCTGAAAATTGAAAAATTTGTTCAATTTTCGAAAAAAAAAATTTAATTACAGTTTCAAAAAAAAATAATGTTTTATGTTATTCTGAAACGATCTCTCTACATTTTGGTCGGATAAAAATTCCAAATTTTAAAGGAGGGCATTACAGATAGGTTTAATCGCCGAAAAATGACATACTCGTGTTATAAATGAGTTTTAAGAAATATTTAAAAATTCATGGAAGAAAAAACGGAAAAAAACGAGCTACCTGCAAAAAAGTTTCCACCGTGGAAGAGTTTTGGTTTCTAGTCCGCGATAGTTTGGGTTTCTCGGCCACCTATTAAAATTGTGCATTTTTATTCATTTATATTGTTTTTTTTGCATTTAAAATAAAAAACAGATAAACACTTTATATTTTTTATTTTAAATTAAAAAAAAAACAAAAAAAAATGAATAAAAATGCACAAATTTAAAAAGTGGCCTAGGAACCCAAACTATCGCGGACTAGAAACCAAAACTCTTCCGCTCAATATGACACCCATTATTCCGGTTTTTCACAGCTTTTAAGCCCAGCCTCTTTTCCAGTATATAAATTGAAAGGAACAACTATTATCATTTCAGTTCTATACTTTATTTTATGAGTTTATTTTTTCGTTTAAAATATTTTTTGCCTTAATATTTCATTTACAGATTATTTCTCAAACTTGTTGGTGAACTTTTGTGAATCTCTAATTCTCATATGTTCCCCCCGAAAATAGTTAAAAACGAGAATCGAATAATTGTTATGAATTTTTAAAAAGTCTAAATATGAGCGAAATTCTTGAATTTTCTAAAATTAGAATTTTAAAAACTTGCTTCCATTTTTAGTTGTTAAATTTCGACATATTCTAAGCTGATTTAGGGGAGTTTATACTACTATTTCAAAATAATCTATTAAAAATTTTGGAAACGCGGTTTTTTTTGAATTAAATGTGGGGGGGGGGGGGGGAGGAGGGCTCCGGAGAGCTCAGAAATGGGTTTCAGGTGAATAAGAACTACCAATTGATAGCAAACAAATTTTAAGTCGAAAAATTAAGAATATCGATAAAAAGTTTAAAAATAGAATAAAAAACAAATAATGGCCGAGGAAATGCAATTCGGTTTTCTAGGCCATCTTTACTATTTTTCCAATCAGAATTTTCCTTATAAAATTATTATTTATGAAAAATCGAAAACAGAGATTTTGAAAAAATTTCGATTTTGGTTCCTGGGCCATTATTCCTAATTTTTCCTTATATGGCCTAGAAACCCAAATTATATTTCTTCGGTCATTGTCCCTCTCCGATTTTTATATTTTTTCGACTTAACATTTTTTCTATCAATTGGTAGATAATCATGTTCATATGAAACCCATTTCTAAGCTCTCTGGAGCCCTCCCCTCGTTAATTAATAATTTAAAAAATGTTTAAATGACAATCCCTAAAACCATAAATCCCAACTGGTTATTTTGCAATTGATGTTACAGAAAATCGGAAAAAGAGTGAGAATTCAACAAACAGTGAACATTTTCGAAATTTACTGGGACGGAGCGCGATTATTAATGTCATCAAAACCTTCAGAAATATGAATTTGACCTGAAACATTAATATTTTTTGCCGAAAAAAAAACAAAGTTTTGTTTATTCAAATTTTAAAGTCGAAATACTACATTTTAGTTTAAGTTTTTAATGAAATTGGGCTCCAAAACATCTTTTTAAAAATGTGAGACATTTTTTTTCGAAATCGAGTCTGAATTAAAAAAAAATAGTACGTTAATATAAGAACCTGGAATATTTATAATTTATAAATAAAGTGAATTCCTTAAAAAAATTTTAAAGCTAAAATTGTTCAATTTATGTCTGAAATTGGCATTAAAGCGCTTCTTTTTCAGTTTTTTCAACACTTTAAGAAATTTTTAAAAAAATATGAACTCACCAAATAAAAATTACTACTCGCCACATTTTGAGAACCAGTCAGAATACAAAAATAACTTTTTTAAAAAGTCAATAAATGCTTTTCACATTCATCAATTTTTCAATTATAATCAATTTCGCGAAAAAAGAATAGTAAATGAAAAACTCGGCGGATTCTTCTCGATTCTCTTCTGCTCCAAAAGCTGCTCCAAAATTGGGCCAGCCACGAAAAGAGCGCAGAGTGTTATGCTCACTCTACAACGTCTTCTGCTTCTGCCCGTTTTCCGTCGGATATTCATGCTCCTTTTCCCTTTTCTTCTTTTCCGTCTCTCTATTTCATCGTTCTATATTGCATTCTCACTGGTTACAGATATCGATGTGAAAAGCTTGCATGCAAATGTATTATTTGACGAGACACAAAAAAAAAGAAAGTGCCGGGAGGAGAAAAATTCAGCATTTTTGAAATTAAAACTGGGAGAATTGGAGGCATCTGGCTGGATGTCATGTTTAAATTGACATGTTTAAAATGGTGGCGGGGTAATTAAGTTTTCGAAAAGGGTCCGGGCAAAAAATTGGGAGGATGATGGATGATTTTGAAAATTCTCGAAGAGAGCTTATTTTTAAATTTTCAAAACGTAACACTTTAACCGAAATTTTGAGATTATTTTTTCAAAAAATTGAAATCGAAATTTTTTAAAAAGAATTTTGAAATTTTTCTGAAATTGTGTCAAAACCTTCAAATTTTTAAAAAATCAACAATTTATTAAAATATATTCTATCTATTCACAAAAATCAATAAAATAGCGTGAAAAATCTCGAAAAATACCGGTAAAATAAATAAAAAATATATATGTATGTCAAAAATATAAATTTCTCTCCGAATTATTACATTCAACCTAAATACCTTTCTCTATAATTATTAATTAAATCATTGCAATGATAGTTACTTAATTGGGGGTTATTAAGCATGGCTGAAATCTGGAATTTCAGCATAGTAAGGTGGCGGCGAAACGGTGTTATAAATTGGGGATGGGGCGGAGATATTTGATGGGAAAAATCCACTTTTTCTCACGATCAATTGAAGATACATTGCATAGAAGTAGATCAAGTTGTGGATGATGGAGCAGAAAAGGAGCACTCCAATGAGGTTGAGAGAGATGTCCACTGGAAAATCGATTTTTTTAGGGTATTCATGGGGATACTGGGACCATATCTTTAAAAAAAACTCACTAATATCAATATATCCGTCGAAATATTGCTTCAACTTGAGAATAAACATGACAACTGTTCCATTGGTTGCCAAAACTGCGAGAAAAATGTAGATTGGCATGAAAACACGACGATAGAAGAATAAGCCGGTGAGAAGGAGGGCGGAAATGATCAACCATTGAACCATCACCACACGGGTTAGAGCTTCTTCTCCTGAAAAATTGAGACATTTAATTGGAAGAGAGAAATTGGGTCTTAAAAAATCTGATTATGTAAAAGATCATGAAAATTTAAAATTCTGAAATTTTAGGTCAAAGTCCTTGAGCTTCGGTGGTTATTCTTGGATTGTTAAAATTTCTAAAGGGGATACTAACTGTATAAAATCGAAGCTCAGAAATTCTGAAAATTTATCTGAACTTTTCCAAAAGTTCAATTTTCTAAAATTCAAAAAATAAGATAAAAGACATTTTATGAGCTAAAAATTTTTGATTTTTCGACTAAAAATTAAAATTTGATCCATTTTTAAAAAAATATTACAAAAATCAATAAATTCAAAATCTAAAATCTAAAATTTAGTCTAAAAACCGCATTTTCAGGTCTCAAAATATCAAAAATCTGATCAGGAATTTATAAAAATTTGATAATATTATATTGACCTACCTAACCAATCACCATTTCTTCTATAAACCGAACGATTTCCATATTGTCTCAAAAAACACGCAACATAATAACAAATCGATGAAATTGCCACTCCAAGGTATGTCAATGCAGAAGAAGTTGTATGTGGAACCCATTCGAGGTCTAGTCTTTTAGAACTGTTGGATTTAATTTCAGTAGGCTGAAAAACAGTAATATTCAAATATTAAAAAAAAATAATAAAATTAGTTACCTTCTCTGAAACCACAGCGTTTGGAATATAAAAATAAGTGTTCTCCGCATCATTAAATGAATATTTAGGAGACATTGGAAGTGTGAAAATAGATGGTGACATTAGTGACTGAATGGTGAATGAGACGACCTGTTATATAGTCCATATAAGCGCCGCCCACTTTTTAACAGGCGGGCGTGATTACACCCATTGTTACTTTTTACATAGGTGTGAGCGTCTGGTTGCAGGTAGGTGTTTTCTTTGTGGGTGCCGATTGGGGGTGTTTTCAGAAGAAATGAATTGACAATGAAGATTACAATATTGATTGACAATGATGTCAAAAGGAAAAATAGAGCGGAAGTGGGGCTTTGAACCGGATGGATGAATATATTGATTGACATTCCTTTTATGAACGTGTTAGGATTCTTAAGAACTTAAGAACAAAAGTCGGCATTTTTTCAAAATACTCTTTAGAAAAATATCTGCGAAAAATTTGAATAATTTAAAAGCACAGTTTTTTTTAGGATGACACTTAACAGAATATACGGATTTTAGAAACATTATTTTTAGAATAAGTATTTAGAAAAGCAGACAATTTTAGATAAATTCAATAGATAAATTGTTTTGTTTAATAATGAAAAATTAGCAAAGTTCTGAACAATTAAAAAGAAATACAAAACAGTCTCCTCATAGATTTGAGAAGCTTCTGCATCTTTTCTGAATATTGATTGAAAATTTGTAATTACACATCATTCCCTTTATAACCACGTAATTTTGTAGATTGCCTGATTTTATTCAGAATCTTCAATTAAAATACCTTTGACAAAAAACATGAGTTCTGTGGTCTGAACACCACGACTTCAGATTGCGGACATCAATTGAAGGTCCGATCCTTCATAGTTTACAAGGATCTTTGGTTAAATTCCATTGAATTAAATAGTTTTCTTGTCTAGATAATTTTGTATGGTGATTCTGATTAAATAACGAAATTCAGTTAAAGTCTGCTTCGGAGAGCTCAGAAATGGGTTTCAGACGAATAGTATGATTACCCATCATGTCGAAAAAAATAAGAAAAACCTCTCAAAATAAAAAAATTCTTGAAAATCTAATATGAGTAATGGTCGAATAAATGCAATATGGGCTTCTAGGCCCTCTTTGATTTTTTCTGTTTAATCAGGATTTTCCTAAATAAATTTATTTAAGAAAAATCGAATGAAGACATTTCCAACAATTTTGGTTTCTGGGCCCGTATTTTTTCCTTATATGGCCTAGTAATCCTAATTGCATTTCTTCGTCCATTGTCCATATTCGACTTTTTCAAGTTAAAAAATATTTTTATCAGTTTTTATATTAAAATTTGGTTTGCTATCAAATGGTAGGTAAACATATTCTTATTCATCTGATACCCATTTTCGTTCTTTTTCTGAAGCTCTCAAAAAATTTCAGATTAATTGACCATGTATATTATATTTTTTTAGATTCACAGTTTCACTTCAATGAGCTTTCTTAATATTGTCATCATCTCGAGAAAAAAACAATTATTATGCCTAAAAATAGCAATTTTGGCATTTATTTAAAGTGATCTGCCGTCTGAAACGCCAACCCTCATTCTACGTGATCTTACGATCGGCTGAAAAGTTCTAAGGTTCTGTAAATACAACTGCCACAATATTTCCAAAGATTTTACCATGCTTGACCTAGTTTTGGAATGGAAATTTTCTGAAATTTCGAAAAAAATCGTTCAGAATCACATATTTCCTAAACTCGTCAATAAAAGCCCCAATAAAAAATGCCAAAAATTCGATTTTTTAAAAATACCCTTTGGAAATCTGATTTTTTTAAATATCTGAGAAATTCAATTTTTCCTAGAAAATAGATTGAAACAATTTGGTTTTGAAAATTGCGATATAACATTGGACTACACCAGGTGTCACACTGTCTTTAAGAATATTCAAAGTCGCTTTTTTCATGAAGTTTTACTTATTTCAATTTTTCTTGAGTATATTCTCTCCTGCAACATTTCTACTCCACTACCTCCTAATGACGTTATCCCTCTTTATTGTTATAACCTTTCAACTTTTCCCCTATGAATCCTAACCCTCCATTTTAAATATTACTATTCCGTCCATTACTTCACGATGTTTTAATATATATATATGCAGCTGAAAATTGAAATTGACGTCAGTCTTCAGTTTTTCGTTAAATTTCAACTTGCCATTTATGAGCCCATAAGCTGTGCTCATTGATGTTCGGGTAGGGTAGAGTTTTCTAATTTGATGTAAATAATAACATTAATAACTTGGCTCTAGACACTCTATTTTTGAGACGAGAAGTAGAAAATAGACAATTATAATAGTTTTAATGAACGTTGAGGTCGGAGACCATTTCAGTGGATATCAGCTGTTCATTTTGAAAATTTCATTATAAGTTACGTGTATTCAATGACAATTTTCAATATTTTCAGATAGTGAAAATTTGATCAAAATTTTTAATTTTCTAAAACTCACGGAGGTTTAAAGGAGTCCGTTTTTTCAATACAACTTGATTTTAGAAACTTTTAAAGAGGGATTGAGGTGACGAAATAAATGGTCTTAAAAGAGGACTTTACCTAATTCATGCAATTGAGAAAAACTAGACTTCATTCTCAGTCCAAATCAGTTTTTAAAATTTTCTAAAACCACCTAGAAGCCGAGAAAATGAGCTTCAAAATAATGGCCTAGAAAAAGTCCCACTTGCTAAAACTAGTCCGCAGGCATGAAAAATCCAAAAAAAATTTTTTAAAAGCATACATTTAAATTTAAAAAAGGACTAATATAAGTATTCTGCATAAGTATTTATTAACGAAATACGAAAAAAGATCATAGGAAAAAATTCGGCCAGGTGGAAACTTTTTAGGCCATTTTTTGAAGCTCATTTTCTCGACTTCTAGGTACATTTATTAGCTTCGCAAGCCCATATGATTTTTTAAAAATAAATGAAGAAGAAAAACAAAAAAAAATTAAAATTACGAAACAACTTTTTAAAAATCTGCGAAAAAATTTGGACTATCCTTAAATGGCCGAAGGTTTTCCAGGCCATTTAGTTTTTTTTGCATTTTTTCAATAATTTTTCAGGTTTTTCTCTATTTTTTATTCATTTTTCAATTTTTTTAGAGGTAGTTTGGTACATGGGACCCGTTCCAAATCGAAAAATACGGAAACGGCCTAGAAAACCAATGTTTTCTTCGGCCATTTAAGGGTATCCCAAATTATTTTGCAGTTTTTTTGACGTTTTGATTTTTCTTCGTTTATTATAAAAAACCATGGCTTTTATCATTTTAAAATCATTTTTTCAGTCACCTCAGACTGTCAGAATAATCAAAAAATCCTACCATTTTGAAAAAAATCTTGAAAATGACATCATTAGTTATCGAAATAGTCACGAAGATGTTTCGAGACCTTCATCAGAGTTGTCCAATACATATTTTAATGCCCTGAAGGAATCAGACTCTTTTGAATCCGAATCCCCAAGATTTGCTCAAAAGATTAAACATGTAACACCTGACCGACTACCCGCTGTCAAAAACCCATTAAACACTTAAAAGGCATGCGCTAAAAACATATCATGTACCTCACGTAAGTGTCAAAATCCATTAGATAATTGAACAATTAATTTATTTAAAAAAGAGTAGCACCTGGTAAACAGTTATGTGCTTATTTGTTTTAAAAATTAATACAACAGAAATGTGTGAGAATTGACACCAATTTGAGTTAGGATCAGAGTTAAGAAAACTCGAATATATCATTCAGTTTATTTAAGGGGGGCTCCGCTGAGCTCAAAATACGAAAAAATAATAATAATTTAAAAAAAATCGAATATGGCCGATGAAATGAAATCTGGGTTTCTAGGCCATATAAGGAAAACTCTAGGCCGTGTAAGGAAAAAAATTGGTTTCTGGAAAATGGCCCAGAAACCAAAATAATATATCTTTGGAAATGTCCTCATTCGATTATTCAAATTTTATTTGAAAAATCCTGATTTGGAAAAAGGGCAACGATGGCCTAGAAACCCATATTGCATTTTTTCGGCCATATTTGATTTTTTAATTTTTATCGCATTTTCGTATTTTTTCGACTTTAAATTTTTATGTTGGTGGATACTCGTTTTTTTATTCACCAGAAACCCGTTTTTGAACTCTCCGGACTCTTGAATGTTCTTGACCTTCGTTTTTCAAAAATTGCTAAAATTTAATTCATTCAAAGTTCAAAAACAAATTTTTACATCCGTTTTTGCAACCAACGAAACGCTGACTAGAATATCAACTAACTAAGTGTTATTTGAAACTCATCGAATTAATCTTCAAAACACTATTTTTTTTAGATATTATGATGATAGCATGATGTTTCATTTCTTCACTCAAAATAAACTTTGATGATAGTATTTTTGAAGAAAATTTCGTGAGATCGATGTCATTGACTCATTTTCAAAAATAATAAAGGGAGGGGAATAAGTGGGCGGTAAACGTGGGTTAATACTTTTTCCAATGTGGTCTTTTGTTTCATATAAATTGAAAAGAAACATCTGTATAACCTAGTTTAAAACGTGGACTATATTCAGGATATATATATGTTGCTAAATCTATCTGAAATTCAATTTTATACACCTAGTGAAAAAAAATTGAAAAAAAAGTAGAAATGACCACACGGAATCGAACTCTGGTCTCAAAAACGTAGAAGTTAGCCAAGTTCGATTCCGGGTGCCATTTTCTACTTTTTTGCAAATTTTTTTTGACTAGGTAAAAATTGAATTTTATTAGCAATATTTATAACCTACTTGACGCTTACTTTTCGCTTACTTTTTATACACGCGCTTAACACCCGCTAAGAGGCGCTTGATTAAAAATTTCATATTTTTTCTCTTTATTCAGAATTATCATGTACATTTTTTTAAAAAATTTATAATCCGAGTTTTTTGTACCAGAAACTATAATTTTTGCCGTTTCACAAACAATTTTTTCCAGATTATTGTTATTATTATCTTCATTGTTTTTAAGTATTTCCCCAACTTCCGCATTCTAATTGTTCACATTTTCTCGTTCAATTGTTCCATGAAAACAACATTTCCAATTAGCAACATCTTCATCTCACTTCAAATTAAAAAAAAAATATATATATATAGATACTCCCACACATTTTTCGAAAGGATCTAATCTACTTGTTTTTATTCACGGGGCATTTCTATTATAGATCTACTAGACATAAATAAAAGGTCAATGACTAGAAATTCGCGAATGTTGCGAGTTTTTGGATATTATTGTTGTTTTTTGAGATTTGTCACTTTTTTATAAATAATTTTTCAATAATAATTTCTGTCTGGGTTTGATTCAATTTTTTTGAGATGTTCAAAATCCAGCTCTTAATTATCAAATCCCACTTTCACAAGTGTAGTTTTCAACATCAACGTTTACTCGTTTAGTATCCAAAAAACAGACTTTGTTTGTTTAAAAAAAGCATATATAGCTCGAACTTACAAGCGCGAACCAAGCGAGTGCGCTTAATTTTAAGTTATCCATTTTTTTTAAGAGACCGTAAGATAAATAGGCTTCAGAAGACAGAAAAGTTTAAAGAAAATTACGAAAATGTTGACTTTACTGCGATTTGAGCACTGTTAAACGCAAGTGGGGAGGTGGCCTAGAAACCCAACAAGCGAGTTTCTAGGCCATATATTTTGAAGAGCTCTAACTTGGCTAAATCTCAATATTTCTGGATAAAATTTTAAGGCTATCATATTGAAACCATTCTCAGTCCTGTTGCCGAATTTGAAATACAGAGTTTTAGCCATGTTCGAGCCCTTCAAAGTTCGAATTTTTTTGCAAATTTTAAGAATTTGAGCTTTAAAAAAGCATGCTGCTTGCATCTGGGATGAAAATAAACTTCATTCTCATTCCAAATCTGTTTTTAAAATTTTCTAAAATCACCTAGAAGCCGAGAAAACGCGCCTCAAAACAATGGCCTAGAAAAGTGTCCACCGGCGAAAACTAGTCCGCAGTCATGAAAAATCACAAAAAAAATGAAAAATCATAAAAATGTGGGCTAATATAAGCATTCTTCATAACTATTTATTAACGAAACACGAAAAAAGCTCATGGGAAAAAGTCAGGCCAACTTTTTCTAGGCCATTGTTTTAAAGCTCATTTTCTCGGCTTCTAGGTGGTTTTAGAAAATTTTAAAAACAGATTTGGAATGAGAATGAAGTCTATTTTCATTTAAGAAACATGTCCGCAAAAATCAAAAAAATTGTAAATCAATTTTTTAAAATTAAAGTTTTCGTTTTTTCAATGAAACGACCTATGTTCTTTGTTCTTCTTTAACAACATCATAATTAAATGGGATTGAAAATACCACCCCGACGATAACACAAATATATTTCAAATTCTCATTGACACATGTTGTCCGTCTGCTTAACCTTCTCCCCCCTCCATGATTACATTTTTAAGCTCTCAGACTTAAGAAATGACGTCGCCGCTTTGATTCTAATCATCGGTTTTCCATTCCACTCAATTTCCGGCTCATTTTTTGCTCTTGTTCCGTTTTGTCTAGATTTATAAAAACTCGTATTCAGTTTCAGCTTGGGTTATCAACAAAATGCAGACATTCAGCCTGCTTTTCATTTCATTTTTCTTTTTCGTAAGTTTTTATCTCAAATTCTAGAATACTCAAAAGTTTTAAACAATTGCAGAAAAATGGAGCAACTAGTGACGCCGAATTCGAATCCATTAATATGTTTGAAACATTGAGGGAGGCAATGGAAGTCAGGGACATCACTCCACTTCTTCTATTAACCCATCAGAATCTGACGTACAGTTTGTGTGGACATATTGGGAACTATGACACGTTTCCCGACTATTTGAAGAATCAGTTGAAGATGATTGTGAGGATTGATGTGAGTTTGAATGAAATGCGGGAGGTTCCGCAAAAAATGTTTCAAGTGTCACCTTGTCTTTAAGACTACTTTTCAGTACACTCTTCACAGCGATCAAGCAGAAATTTATAGAGAAAATCAGACGGACTATTTATTGTTCACATTTGATACTAATACTCTATACACGGATGGAAAATTGGTCCAAGGAACCGCTGATGTGTTAGCAATTCGGGTATTTAGAAAATGTTAACTATAAAATTAATCAATAAATCGATTTTTAGGAACCATCTGATGAAATTTTCCGAGCTATCAAAATAACACAAAAGTGTCGAATTCAAGCAAAACGACATCAGCTCTACCGCCTGTTCACTTATCACGATCTCTATGATTACTGATAGGTTTCAGAGAAGCCTAATCTAAATGCGGGTACTGTAACTTCAAAAATCTATGTTCGATTTCCAAGTGACACCTTGTCTTTAAAAAAATTATTTACAGTAACCTTGCAGAAAATTTGCTTCTTTGAAATATATAATTTTTTAAGTGACATCATCGATTTCAATTACTGTTACATCGAAAAGTTCATAAAGTTTGTTTATAACATTATTTATTTAAAAAAAACAAAAAATACTATTTTTAGATTTTAATTAACCACAAGATATGAATCAACAATAGTCACAAGTTTTTAGGATGATTCAACTGGAATTTATGTTGTTTTTTGATATTGTCAACTCAATTATTCTTGATAATTGCGTTCGGAACGCTGCTCAACCTCACAGCCGCTCCGCACGCACGCGACGCGGCTGCCGACACTCACACACACTGAAATATCGGCGGGAAAATGAATTTTTCAAATTTTCCAGTGTGTGTGTGAGTGTCGGCAGCCGCGTCGCGTGCGTGCGGAGCGGCTGTGAGGTTGAGCAGCCTTCCGAACGCAATGATCAAGAATAATTGAGTTGACAATAATATATTCATGAATTCGAAGATGAAATTATAGTTTTCCACAAAAACAAAAATTAACACAATTTCCTTTGAGAATACTTTATTTTGCTAGTTTTCAAGAAAAAAATGAACATTGAAATGAAGAAATGTTCTTTTTGAATTAAAGTTCAGGCCAGTTACAAAAATGGCTTCAAGAGAATCTGGAAAGGTCTGGAAAGAAGATTAGCGGTCTAAAAAAAATATTATGTTTGAAAAGTGTGGCCTAGGAATTGTCTTACCAACTTTCAGGTTTTGATGAAATCTTGTATAAGTCGATTTCAAACAAAAAAAATGTGCATTGGGAGGCCAAATTAGGATTTTCTTTCTTTTTCTGGTGCTATATTATTGACCCTCTATTTTTATTGATTCTATTAATTCGGTCCCCATTTTAATTCGGTCCATTCTTTTAATTCGGTCCTCATTTTGATGGTACCTTATCTTTAAGGTCTTAGTTTGAGTTCGATTTGTGCTCTTTAGTTTTTCTAGTTTGAGTTCGATTTGTGTTTGTGGAAGTGGATGTGTCTCCAATGCATTTTTAAAAACTTTATTTAAAACATGTGTTAAAATTCTCTTGGTTTAACATTAGATCTTCATCGATTAGGTAGTATTATGGTTCGCACTGCGTCGTCGTCGTCGTCGAATTCTCCGATTTACCATACTCTTTACAGTGTCGTGATAATTTTTGATGATATAAAGTACACCAATTGGATCGATAACAGGATACAAAACCGGTGAAATCGATAGGATGTTTGAGTATTCACCAAGTGGAATTTCGAACAATGGAAGGATGTAGAATATGAAAGAAGGAATGAATATAAGAATTGTGGGGGTTAAAGTTTGAACAATTAATGCTGTGAACAATTGTCTTTGAATGTTAAGACGATCTGATAAATGATTTGTTTTCTTCGACATTTTCTCGTAGGTTTTGAATCCGCAGTAGACGATTATAGATGACATAGTGACAAGTACTACACTCATAGTTATTGCAATTAAAACCATTTTCCAGGAAAATATAATTTCATCAGTGTTAGATCGTGTCTGAATAAAAAATGCGAAATTCATAACGCGTGATTCTAAGAAAAAATTACAAAATATTGAAGAGCATAATAACTGAAATCGTCAGGTGAACCTTGATAAACCATTGCAAGATTTTCCCTAATTTTAATATCGTTTTCATATGGTAATGTTGAGCCAACAATCGCGCAAATCGAATAAATAGCGAGGATCACAATCATTCCAAAAAATGGATAAAATAGTTTGAATCCAGTAAAATAGACTAATCTTTCAGGAGAACACATTGCAAAGTAACGATAGATGAATTGAAGGGTCAGAACGAAAAGAGTTAGGCCGAATAAGTTGCAGCAAAGCCCTAAAATAATTAGGTTTCGTTAGTTTTAGTAAAGCCAAATAGGCAGGACGGGTTTTGAAAATTTTGAAAATCATAGCTTCGTTTTTTTAAAGACGTGGTATCACTTTCTTTGTTCTGAAGCTACCGGAAATTTTTAAAGCACTTTTTAGAGTACGATTCGAGCAAGTTACGACATCGATTATCCAGATTCAACTAGTAACTGATGTACCTAAGAAAACATTCATACACCACTTTGGAAGATTTAGATAATTATCCTTTGTAAACATCATAATTGTACCGCCCATTGTATGAAAACTCTAAAATACATTTTTTTATATTCTAGGAGTTTTTTGTTAACCATATGTGTCAACCCAGCCAATATTGAGAACAACATACTGTGACAACTAAACCAAGCCATAAGATGCTTGTATCTCCCAATATTTTTTGGGGATTTCGTCAGAATACAATACAATAGTAGACAATTTATAGGGATCGATAATGCAATTGAAATGATTTCCGCAAGATGGGTGATTTCTATATAGAAATGCCCGATTGTTTCGTTGTTGGAATTCATCGCGAAAAAACAACGGAATAGTAGAAGTTCATAGATTATCTCTATGATTTAAATGCAAATAAGGCTCGAAAAATGCCAATAATGGCAACAGGGGGATTTCAGATTGCAAAAATAAAAACATCACTTATTTATGAGGGTTAGAGTCATCTCGAACTTATTACCTATCTCCCAAAAGATTTTTAAATCCGCCCACTTTTCACTCTCCGTTTTCTCTGCCATCTCTATGCAATGACGAGACCATGTGTGCAATAGAGCACGCTTGCAAGAATCCATATCAACCACAATGGTACTAGATAACCGAATGGTATTATTGTCTACGGCAAATTTGTGTATCACGCAAGTTTAATTTTGACCTACACGGGAAATCTAAGTCTCTCACACATCCATGATATTTTTAACAGCGAGCGGTTCCGCTGCGGCCATTTAGCAGAAAATTAACGATACACCATTTTTAACTTGATAATACCAAATGTTCTGATAAGAATTTCATAATTATACAATTTTTTAAATGTCGATTTTTTCAAAGATGAACTAACTGTTAGATAACACCTCATTTTGTCATATCAATGAGAAATTCTCTTAAAACCCAAAATTTTAGCAGTTTTTTTTTACAAAAACTAATCTCTCTCGAAACATAATACGATAATTATTGTTTAAATGAATAATCTTATTGATAAAGAATCAGTGAAAAATAGGAAACATTTGCACATCACTGACTTTTCCAAAGTTTGCTTCCAAAACATCCCATCTTGATTTTTCAAACAATCATAACTTTATTTTTAATTCTCGAAAAGCCTTTAATATAACAGTTCGATTCGTGGAAGTGGCTATAATTACAGTTTAACTCTATTCAAACAAATTTATTAAAATTATCATGAAGTCGAAGCATCACACCGATGTCGATTGACAGACATACAGGCTTGCACTTCGTCGTCGTCGTCGAATCCTCCGATTTACCATATTCTTTACAGCTTTGCGATAATTTTTGATGATATAAAGTACACCAATTGGGTCGATAACAGGATACAAGACGAGTGAAATCGATAAGATGTTTGAGTATTCAGCAAGTGGGATTTCGAACAATGGAAGGATGTAGAATATGAAGCAAGGAATGAATATAAGAATAGTTGGGGTTAAAGTTTGAACAATTAATGCTGTGAACAATTGTCTTTGAATATTACAATGATCCGACAAATTGCATGTTTTCTTCGACATTTTTTCATAGGTTTCGATTCCGCAATAGACGATTATAGATGACATAGTGACAAGTGCCACACTAATACTTAAAGGTATGAAAACCATTGTCCAGGATATTATGATTTCATTCTTGCTGGATCGTGTCTATGTAAAAATGTGCGAGATTCATTGCGTGTGATTCTAGGAGAGAATTACAAAATATTGAACAGCATAATATCTGAAATCGCCAGGTGAACCTTCATACGCTATTGCAAGATTTTCCCGAATCTTAATGTCGCTTTCATATGGTAATGTTGAACCAACAAACGCACACGTCGAATAAATAGCGAGGATCACAATCATCCCAAAAAATGGATAAAGTAGTTTGAATCCAGTGAAATAGACTAATCTATCAGGAGAACACATTGCAAAGTAGCGATAGATGAATTGAAGGGTCAGGACGAAAAGAGTTAGGCCGAATAAGTTGCAGCAAAGTCCTAAAAACATTAGTTTTTCGTTAGGTTTAGTAAATCCAAACAGTCAAGATGTGTTAAATAATACGTTTTGAAACCGTAGCGTCGTTTATTAATGACATGGTGTCATTTGTTCTATGCGCTGAATCTACATCCGAAATCGATTAGAGCACACTTCACACAACGATTGTCCAGCTTCAACTAGTAACTGATGTACCTAAGAAAACATTCATACACCACTTTGGAAGATTTAGATAATTATCCTTTGTAAACATCATAATTGTACCGCCCATTGTATGAAAACTCTAAAATAAAAGTTTTTTTTTTATATTCTAGGAGTTTTTTGTTAACCATGTGTGTCAATCCAGCCAATATTGAGAACAACATACTGTGACAACTAAACCAAGCCATAAGATGCTTGTATCTCCCAATATTTTTAGGAGATTTCGTCAGAATACAATACAATAGTAGGCAATTTATAGGGATCGAAAATGAAATTGAAATTAATTCCGCAAGACGGGTGATTCGGATGTAGAAATGCCCGATTGTGACGTTGTTGGAATTCATTTACAAAACAATGGAATGGTAAACACTTCTGAAATGCAAATTTAGTTTCATTTAATATTGATACATGCGTGGAGTTAATATTATCAATCGACAATTTATAAAGAACAAGACTTATATAAAGGAATAAAATATGAAAAAGAAAAAGTATAAATAAACAAAAAATTCAGAATTTAAAACAATGAAAAAATCATGCAAGTTTGCAGAAGGACTTTAATTAATGCAACTGGGATGAAAATAGACTTCATTCTCATTCCACATCTGTTTTTAAAATTTTCTAAAACCACCTGAAGGCCGAGAAAACGCGCCTCAAAACAATGGCCTAGAATACGTTGCGAAAACTAGTCCGCGGGGCTAGTGCCCTTATTATTACGCGGAAAAAATTCATAAACATAACTTGAAATGAACCAATTTAAACATTTTCAATAAATATTGATTAATAAACATAGAAAATAATCATAGGAAAAAGTTCGGCCAGGTGCGAAACTTTTTCTAGGCCATTATTTTGAAGCTCATTTTCTCGGCTTCTAGGTGGTTTTAGAAAATTTTAAAAACATATTTGGAATGAGAATGAAGTCTATTTTTATCCCAGTTACACTCGTGAAGTCCTCGGTTAAAACCATGTGGCGGGGGAAAGTGTGTGGAAAATATTAAATAAATGCAGCAGGGGATTCGGATTCAAAACAGCATAAATAAAAACAACGCTTATTTACGATAGTCTTGAACTTGCGTTGAATTTAAAATAAATAAATACAACTTATTAATAACCATGTGTTTTAGAAAGAATTTTGAGTCAAACTAAATTCTCTCATATTCGGCTTCAATTCGCATTGTTTCAAAATGACTTGAAAACTTGATTTATCACTCTTTATCAGTGTGACTCCCGCCAGTCAATCCTGTATTGTCTGTATGGAAGTGCTAGGACACGGAACACATTTTATAGAATATTAGTTTATTAGTATAGAGTGAGGAGATAACTAATTAAGCAGTCATCACGAGAAGTAAGAAGTGAAGTAAGAAGAAACAAGAAGTAAGTAATATCTTCGGCTTCCTGCCTATCCATTATACATCCCTGGTCACGTTCACGCGTTGTATGCCACTGCCTTTTGTAGATTGGCGGAGAAGCCTCGTGCGACGACATTCCCCCTCTTCCATGCAGCTTCAACTTCCAGACGGCTTTGAATTCACTGTAGCCAAGATTGCAGATGTAGTTGACGTAACAGTAGATTGATGTTGACTTTCCAATGATTGGTGTGACAAATATGTTGGCATGCTTTGAATTGAATGTATTGTCAAGCTGATTTTTCTTGGCAGCTCGTTTTTGCGCGCTCTACGGATAACATTGAAAGCGTTGCGACCGCTCGCGTGCGACGGAACTCGCACGTGCAATTTTTTTTTAAATTTCTGTGGAAGTGGGTGTTTTTCCACGTTTTTATTCGATTTTTTTGGTTATTTTTTTGCATGAAATCTTATTTTTGCAGATCACAACAAAATAAAGCCGCCCGCACCTCGAAAAATGGGTAAATCGCTGAAAAAAAGGTGTTTTTTAAATTTTTTATTTAAAAAAATTATAATTCCGTTAATTTAACATTATTTTTCGAAACTTTTGCATAACATTAGCATTAATAAAAAGGAAAGCATAGAAACTAATGAAAATTTAGAAAAAAAGTGATTATTTTCGAAAATAAATAAAAATTTGTGAAAAAAACGAAAATTTATTGAAATTCTATTTTTTCAGACGTGACAACGAATTATGGATGAAATAGAGGATGGAAGATGCTCGTATTGATATTAGGTAAGATTTAAAAGGATTGTGTTGCTCCGCAAAATATATTTTCGTAGGTTAAACACAGAACTTTTCAGGTTCCAAGTTCTTCGAGCAGCAATGTCGATGTTTCTTCCCGATTATGCTCATTTGTTGAATGAAGAAGGAAGAAGTAGAAGGGAAGGCTCGAGTTGCCTTTTCGTAAGAGTGTATGACTATTTTCGTAAGTTAAATGTTAATTTTTTAGAATCAGCATTCGAAGGAGCGTCGTTGATCATAGAGGACCGAAACTGAAAATCATCAAATCAATTTATTGCAATAGTTTTGTTAAAAAATAAATAGTTAACAATTTATTATTTTTACATATTTTCGTAAAAAAAAAGAAACAATAGAAGGTTTAATCATCGGGAAGATAAATCGAGATTGCTGCTCGAAGAACTTGGAACCTGAAAAATTCAGTGTTTAGCCTACGAAAATATATTTTGCGGAACAATACAATCCTTTGAAATCTTACCTAATATCAATACGTTTTCCATCCTCTATTTCATCCATGATTCGTTGTCACGTCTGAAAAAATAGAATTTCAATAATTTTCGTTTTTTTCACAAATTTTTATTTATTTTTCGAAAATCTCACTTTTTTTCTAAATTTTCATTAGTTTTTATGTTTTCCTTTTTATTAATGCTAATGTTATGCAAAAGTTTCGAAAAATAATGTTGAATTAACGGAATTATAATTTTTTTAAATAAAATTTAAAAAAGCACCTTTTTTTCAGCGATTTACCCATTTTTCGAGGTGCGGGCGGCTTTATTTTGTTGTGATCTGCAAAAATAAGATTTCATGCAAAAAAATAACCAGAAAAATCGAATAAAAACGTGGAAAAACACCCAATTCCACAGAAATTTAAAAAAAATTGCACGTGCGAGTTCCGTCGCACGCGAGTGGTCGCAACGCTTTCAATGTTATCCGTAGAGCGCGCAAAAACGAGCTGCCAAGAAAAATCAGCTTGACAATAGCAGAATTGATTATTATCGATGATACCCTCTCGAGTCTTAGTCTATTCGACTTCTACGTGATTCCTCGCATATCCGAAGGTCGTCCTTCCCCAAAGTCTATTCGACTACACAGAATATTTCTTGCTCATTTTGAAACAGTTTTCTCTCCTAACTATGACTCTAATCGACTCAATCTTTAACTTTACCGCATTCTTCGTGCAACCAATGTGAGGGTTCTCATATCTTTCATCGTCCGACCTTTGTTGTCATATTCTAAAATGCACATTTCTTCAGAATGAACTTCCCCCTCTTCAACCAATTAAACCGAAATATCCAATTTTTTTTCTTTTTAAAGAATTTTAAACCTCAACTAACAAGTATAAAAAGAAAACTCCTAGTTTCACCAATAATTATTAAAACATTCCACATTATCCATAAAAACCAAACCAAGTATTCCAACCAAACCAAATCTTAAAATACGAAATTTTGTTAATTGTTATTAACGATATCTTTCTTTCCTTCCAACATGTCTCCTTCCATCTCCACGTGAAACTTCCAACTTACTTCTGGAATAATATCCATCGCTTTTTCACATTCCTTCAACAATTGCAAATAGTTCCAATTTGCCTTCTTTTCTGCCTGCTTTACAAGAACCTTCATTTGAAGTGCAATGGGAAACTTTTCCACTAATTCATCCTTCATGATCTTGTTGTTTAAGTTTTCTGGATGTTTCCGACTAATTTGCAATGCGAATTTCCGAATATTATCACACAAATTTCTAACTTGATCCTTTGAATTCCCTTCTCTTTCCAACTTTCGAAGATCTTTCAACATTTTGTTCATCCACTCTTTAGGCATCCCAAATCGTTTCTCCAATAATTTCAATGCCATGAGATAATGTTCACCGTCCAATGGTATACCGCTGATAACATCGGCTGCCTCTCCAGTCACTAAACTGTACAATGTGAGCATCTTTGCCTGATCACTCATGTCCTGTGCACAATGTACCGACTCAAAGAACATGTTTCTGAAAGCTTCAAACATTGAAATAGTTCCATCAAATGGAGGAATAATCAGTTTTGGTCTTTTGTAATGGTCACTAGCTTTTATTCCAATCTTTTTCCTTCTCAAAATTTCATGTTGGAACCAAGAACTTTCAACATCAAAATCCGAATTGTGATCGACATCTTCTTTGCGTTTAAAATTCAACCTTTCAAACGCTTCTTGAACTTGGTCACAAATTATTTGTTCGATATCTTTCGACTCACTACCATTACCACAAGATTCAATTTTTCTGGTTCCACTTTCCGAAATTTCAAATTTTTTCACGGAATAATCAAGCCTTTTCTTATTTTTCATTTCCTTATCAAATTCTCGAGACCTCTCCGAAGAATGAGATTTAGACCTATACACCTTATTTTTAGATTTCGAAAAGGAAGCCAATTTTTTATCTAAAATCTCATTAAAAAGATTTTCCAAATCAGTTTTATTTAGATGTACCACATTTCCATCGGATCTTGTTTTTAAACGATAATCAACATAATTATCGGAATTTGCAGAAGTACTACGATTTCTCAGAATTGGAGCTTCCTTTGCAATCATTTGAGATCTCCCACCTCTATCATCATATCGTTTATGATAATACCTTTCCTCTTGAGGACCGACTAGACCTGACCGAAATCTATTCACAAATTTATCATTTTCTGATCCATGCCCTTTATGGGTCCTTTCCAGATTTACTGGCCTTTTAAAATGTTCATCTAATTTCTTTACAAGAAATTCCAAATTTACCTCAACCCTCCATTTCAACGTGTCAAGCGTTTTCTTATAGTTGTCTTTCCTTTTCCTGTTGTCCGCTTCACAAAGATTTTTGTCAAAATGCATTGAATCCCACTTTCCTTCGACTCTGAGATTCAGTTCCTTCAATTTCTGGTCCCAATTTTGGAACAAAGAATGCCAATATTCCAAATCTTCCATCTTGAATCGCCTTTTTTGAACCTCCATTTCCCTGAACACTCTTTCGAATGATTGACAATCTCTCTTTGCACTATTTATAATTTTAGACTTATATTTCTTCAATCCTTTAACATTATCCTTTCCATCCTGAAGTCCTGACTCTTCCGAGCTCCAACTTCCATCTTTGTACCAACTTTCATTGTCTGTGCCATATTTGTTGTTACCTCCAGTTGTAACCCGATCAAGAGAAGACATGACACACTATCTTTCCGACCGTTTGCTTACTTGTAATCACCAAATTTGAAGAAGCTGAAAGAAACATATTCGCGAAATTATGTTTCTTTTATAAGATTCAACAAAAAACGAAAAGTACACCGAATGAGAAAAAAGAACGAAAAACTTTGGCCGAAGTTAATCGTTTCTTTACCGTCCATTCACACTGCAACGTGGCCGCGATGCGTGTGACCTGGATGACTCTTTTTATTTGTTTTTGGTCCTAACCAACATTGATCTTTATACAGTGAACTTTCACGTCAAAATTGCAGATCCCATTTTCAACTAAATCTTGGTGTGTGGTCTGTTGAGTTGCTGCAGTACAACCAACAAGAAAGTATAACGAGAACTAATATATTCAAGATTTCTAAAATTCAACTCATATCCTATATGTGGTGGCCAGTGGCCTTGTGGCGGACTCTGAAAGGGAGAAGCAAGAGAACACGTCTTGGGATTAATATATAAGGTTTATTACAGTCTAAGTACACCATCATAATAAAGGTAAAACATCATAAGGATATAAAGCGGTTTGGCGTTATAAGCGCCGCAAATAAGGTATCACAACACGAAGAGTAAAGATCGTCTGATTTTCAACAAAATTCGTCTGATTTTCATCGTCTGATTTTTTTTGTCTGATTTTCAAACGGCGTTATAAGCGCCGCAAATAAGGTATCACAACACGAAGAGTAAAGAGAAGTAGTTACATGTATAAGAAGTGTAATCTTCGGCTGTGTGCCTTGACCGCGCGTCTTCACGTCGTTCACGTTTTCACGCGAACGTTGACCTTTCATCCTTTTTGCATCGGCCACGACACTACCCCTCCTTCGACGGTGATCCGAATCACATATGACAGACGTCAACGGAGCGGGAAAACTGATTGGTGTCGATTCCAGACTTGCAGATGTTCCGGCATTGATTCATGATTGACATGTCTCCGATGGTTGACTTCCTGACGATGTGGATGAGCAGGTGATGTTGGTGTAGATGTTGACGTAGACTTTGATGACGATATAGGTAATGAAGTTGACGGACTTGATAAGCATGGGATCTTGATACAAGTTGAATGACAACCGATTGACCTAGATGTTCTGAACCTAAATTTAAAACAGTTTAAATAATCTCTGGAATCTCTAGTCGCCTCTCTAGGCTATTATTTGCTCTTCTAAACTCCTAAACACATTTTTAGTCAACAGTTTTATTGATCAACAATAAAAGAACAACAATGTATCAATTTCTTCGGCCTCCCATTGCCTATCCAAATTGAATGGTACACAACACACTGTTGTTTTTCCCCGCAGCCTTGTTTCCACCGCGAATTCCGGCAAGCAGCTAACTCTCTTGGTCACATCTCACTCGACCTCTGATTCGTCGTGGGATCGCTGCTCCCTTTCTGGGTGGTTGATGAAGATTCGGTCTAAAATAGGAAATTTAGCACTCATTTCATAATCTTTCAACTAACCGAATCTTTGTTCATGAACATCTTCCCTTTTGGATTGTTTCTCACATCCTGAGCCTCCAGATCTCCTCAACATCCTCTAACGAAACATCTCCAGGAATGGATTCCTCCCTTTTTCCACAGGTGCCGTTCCACAACTAGCATTGGTTTTTCAGCCATTGTAACTAGTGCACTGTATGATCCCAAGTTCTGAAAACACAACATTATTCAGTAAGATCCTCCCCCTCTTCAACGAGAACTTGAACGGTACAAATATCCTATAGATAACCCCACAATTAAAAATGTATGCTCCTCCAGAGCTTCAAACGATATATTTCTCAATTTCACGCTCGCCCACAAACAATTTCAAAATGCTCTAAATTCCAGCGTTTTCACTTTTTTCACTTAATGAATCAATCATTTCCAAATTTACTTAACCGCTTCAACTTATTTCAGACTTCTCCGAATCTTCTAATCCGACTCACAAATTTTAACATTTAATATCCACTGAAAAAAAAAACTCTACAAGTCTCTAAATTTTCAAATGAACCGAATATTTCAATGTTCTACAACTTATATCATAAACTGAAATTTCGTTCATAGTTATTTGTCGCTCTTGTGTTCGCATTTTATCAAATTTAATATTTTGAAATTTTGACCGAAATTGTCAATTATCCACTAACCTTTTGAGATCATTCTCAATTTCAACATTTACTTAGATGCACACATCTTTACTTTAAAAGGTACTCTTTCATCACTATTTGATGTTTTTGCCTACTTTTAGATAAACTTTTAACATTATTACTTTTAACAACATTAACATAACACCATTATAGCATTAACAACACAACAAAACTTTTTGGACGAACTTTGTTACTTCCACAAATTCTCCGATCTTTTTCCACAATTGTTGTCACTTTTTGACAATCCAACATTAAAATTTACCTTCCGATAGTCCTCCGTTTGCTTTTGATTTTTTCTCACATCAGCAATAAACTCGAAAACATTTGGAAACATTTCCCACTTTCTCGAATTATTCCTCTTTCTCTATGAACTCCATCTCCAAAGAAACATTCGACCGATTTTCCTGATTCAGAATACCGACTTCGACAATAATCTTTTCTTTCAGACATATCCGACTTTCTTTCCGAAACCTCCGAGTTCAGATTTTCATCCATTTCCAAATGACATCGCCAACTTATTTCTGGAATAATCTTCAATAAATTTTCAATTTCTTTCAATAATTGTAAATAACTTTCGCACCTGCTTCCGCCTGTTTATCTAGAATCTTCATTCTCAAATAAATTGGAAACTTCTCCACCATTGTCATCAGCTGAGATTTGATGAAGCGTTTCAAGTCTTGATGTCGTCCTCCGACTGGCACAACATCATTGATCTTTTGAACGAGATCTGAAAATCCACTATTTCAAATCAATATCAATGCATTTAAATTTATTCATCACATCGCAGCTCTAAATTTTCAGAAGATCGAGAACGTGATCTCTGTTTCATACTCTTCGAAATTTCTCTCACTTTTCTAATCACACATTGATCATCAATTTTTTCTAACTCTGATTCTGCTAAATGTTGGCTCAAAGTTTTTTGAACTAGGTTTATCATATAAATTATTGGATCCTCAAAAGGAACTCTTTCACCCTTATTTTCTACAAAATAATACCTCACCTTTTTTAAATTGAGGAGTTCTTCCAATAGCCGTTGAAATATCAACCTCCGATCCGTTCCGAGATGGTGACCGGCTTTCATCAACCAATCCTCCATTTCCTTCCGGTTCAACAACTTCGGTTGGATTGTTGATATTCTCAATTTGTCTTGTCACCAACTCCAAGTTAGACTTCAATTTCCTCCACCAAACGTCTCGCTGCTTCTCCTCGTAATGTTGTTTGAGCTTCAAATTATACGAATTTGTGAGTGCCATGTCGAGCTTCATTTCTTTCCACTTTTCCTTCTCAACACTCTCGAAACTCGCAGTTTTTTGTTCACTTTTTAGAAAAATATTCCTCCAACCTTCGAGCTCATCCAACGTCATCGGTACTTCAGTAAGATCCGCTTCCTGGATCGCCATCTCAAACGCCTGACAGTTTTTCTTCGCCTTGTCAATGCTTTTGGTCGCCGATTGCTTCAATCCACAAATCGCATCTCCTCCCGCCGCGACTCTCAAATCGTCCGAGGAAACCGAAAATTTTTCGTCCTCCACCTTGTCATCATTTTTTATGTCTCCGACAAAAGAATCCGTACCAGCCATGACCATCACTGATAGTTCTTGAACGTTCTTCTTCCAAGTTTCTGCCTGAAATAATAATATCATTACTAGTTTATGATAAAATATCAAGATAGTACAACACGCGAAAGTTCAGTACGCAACAAAAAAGGGAAAAAAACCGATAAAAATTGGCCGAAATTCATCGATTTTTTACGACCGCCCCTACAACCGCTTCTTGGCCGTGACGCGTATGCTGCGTGGGTGGTCTTTTACGAGGTGAGAACGTCTCACTACACTACATGTCCCTTTAAACGGTGTCAACACTTTCACGACAATTTGCACACACTCTCTCTTCAGACAAATCTTGACTCGTGTGTTTCAAATGCTGCGCAACATTTGAACAGAAATTAGTATTAACAAACTGGTATCTTATGAACACCTCAGATGTATACAAAACAATAATCCTCTATAAAATAAAAAAATATTTCCTTAAAGAAACGACCTGTTTCAAGAAATATAACTAACGGGAAATCGCCCTGTTTCACCGCAGTCCTAAGCCAAATCTCATGACCATAGTCAGTATTAGGTTCCGAAAAACTACCCCTAACATCGGGTACCTTAACATCCTATATTTTCCTTTAATACAATATCCTTTTCCTTTAGTATTTAATTAGTAAGCCGGCCGGCAATGCGTCCTACCTGGACTTTTCGAATGCTCATAGATCCCGCGCGCCTATGAACATCGTAGGAAGATAACAACTCCCTGCCTTTTTCAGGACTTTAGGAAGATAACAACTTCCTGCCTCTTGGGACTTTTCCACGATTTCATAATAACAATATGAACCGTTCATAAGAAAAAACTAAAAATTAACAGTAACTACTGATACTTTACAAAAGTTTCTATTAAATACACAAATTCTACAAAACAATCTAGTATACTAGTAACTAGAAGAAACAGATTTCTTCAGATTTCAACTTCCATTTATTAATAAATCCAAGGAATACTAATACTCCGCTAGGTATCGTTAGTACCGCTCGCTAAAGTAGTAAAATTCAGGGTCTTAACCTCGCCCACGAATTTCCAAACTAAAAAATACCTTGTCTTTATTCAATCAGACACCTTTTAATCTGTTCCTTCACCAAATCTTCTCACAACCTCTACTCTCACTATCACATGGAGACTCAATCTCTTTAATGCGTGCTCCAAGTCTTCACTTAACAATACTCCACCTCATTCTCATGTGACAGACTGACTCGAAATTTTGAAACTTCTAACACACTTACTCACTTTTCACAACTTCATTTGTTTCCCAAAGTTCGATCTCTCAAATTCTCATGCTTCATGATTTTATTAAAATATATAACGGACCACGTCCATTTAATTATTAAATCAACAAGAAACCTCTTCAACATAAATCATTTATTTTTTACTAATAAACCTCTAACACATTTATTAATGTTCTTCTTGATTTCCATCTCCTTTGTCAACAAATCCAAGAGATCCGACATCTTTCTAGCCACATCCGGCCTCGTGTGTCCTTCCACATTCCATCCAAACACCAAGAAGTTGAGGAAAGTTCATAAATCGTCATCGATTTCCTTCTTTTCCCCCGACATTCAGTCATCAACCTCCAAAATCCTTGGAATCTTTCAATTTGTCGCAGCTTCATGAGCTTCATGGGTTCACGCTGAAAGAATTTCATACATTTTCATAAATAACTTTCAATTTTACCTCAATCCGGCCTCAAATCCACATTTTATCACCATTTCTGCCTTGACTTGCATAATCAGCTTCTTCGATCACCGTAAATTATTCTTGACAAAGTCCCTTTATATTAGCAGCTAATAGTTTTGTTGAAGCTCAACATTCCAACACATGTCTCGCCTCCCAACATTCATATGAGCCTCCAACCACTGAAAATACGAATTGAAAAATGTCATTTGAATTTATGAATTCACCTCAATAACTTTCAATCCAAGAAGTTGATAGATTCATCTATCTCCTCCATTCCTCAACCATTTTTCTGCATTTCAACACGACGATCCTTTTAATCTCGTCGATTCGTCAAAGGTTCTGATTTTCCATCTTTCTTCAGTTGGAATTTGGAATTCATCCTAAACAGACAACCATTGACTCAAAGGCTTAAACTAAACTATATTAATACCTTTTCCACTGCCTCAATCCCATTGGATTCTTTAACTTCCAGCTGAGCCACAATTTTCGTCAATTTCATCAAATTTTTTGTCGACTGGCGACTTTCCGACAAGTAGATTGGCTTCCCATCCGTTCTGCCACATCTGAAACACAAAATTTCTCACGATATGACATAAAAAACGAAAAAAATGGACGAGTTGCACAAAATTTCCATATTTTTATAATTCTCGTAAATCCTCCACACGGCTCCTCGCATCGGGACCGCTATGTGCCTTTAAACGTTTTCGGCGCGAATTCAAATTTTTAAATTTTTATTTGTGCGTTTTCCTCACAAATTCGCCACAAATACACAAGAAATCGTCTGATTTTCAAAAAAAACAACGAAATACTATCACCAGTATCCTCTGGATCGCCATACATAAGGCATCCCTCTATATCTCAACAATATATGTGACTTATCACTTAAATTCACATTTTTCTCAATCTTTGTGGAATTTCTTAAAAAATTCGCACTTTTTCCACACTTTTATATGGCATACACATAGTATCCAATAACATACTTCTCTCATGAATATATTTAGAACACATCTATATCGAACAACAATGCAAAAATCTTATAATTTTTGTCTTCTTTTGCAAAATTCTTGAAATTTTGTCTTTTTCCACCAAATTGCAACTTTTGGCCATATGCCTTCTGTTCGCCTCTTCCTACCTATATCAGGCTCAAAGGGTGGGTGCACACACTACTTACCCCTTCATTTATGCCTTTTTTATAACGCCACACATTCCGCATACCTTAACGTATCCTTTCACCATCTTTCCAACCTTATCTCTGCGTCTCTTTCCTATCCACACAGACTGCCTCTTTTCCTCCCGCTTCTCTGCGCCTCAAGCCCTTTCCACGTTTCTTTTCCATCTCTCTTGATCAAAACTAAATTTGATTGGAAACGGAAGGCTTCGAAACTTCTTGTTTTATCCTGCTCGCCAAAATCCACACGTTATCGACCCACCTTGAGTTTGTCGATGCACCAATTTGTGGTGGCCAGTGGCCTTGTGGCGGACTCTGAAAGGGAGAAGCAAGAGAACACGTCTTGGGATTAATATATAAGGTTTATTACAGTCTAAGTACACCATCATAATAAAGGTAAAACATCATAAGGATATAAAGCGGTTTGGCGTTATAAGCGCCGCAAATAAGGTATCACAACACGAAGAGTAAAGAGAAGTAGTTACATGTATAAGAAGTGTAATCTTCGGCTGTGTGCCTTGACCGCGCGTCTTCACGTCGTTCACGTTTTCACGCGAACGTTGACCTTTCATCCTTTTTGCATCGGCCACGACACTATAATCCTTCTTAACACTTGATTTCTATTCACTAGGTAACTTTAGTACCGCTCATGAAATATGCTATATTCGCTAGGTATCGTTAGTACCGCTCGCAACTGCAATAAACTCTGCTAGGTATCATTAGTACCGCTCGCCAAAGTGCTGCTTATCTAATTTGCTAGGTATCGTCAGTACCGCTCGCCAAAGTGATCCTTATCTAATTTGCTAGGTATCGTCAGTACCGCTCGCCAAAGTGAACCTTATCTAACTTGCTAGGTATCCTTAGTACCGCTCGCTACTCCAATCAACTCCGCTAGGTATCTTTAGTACCTCTCGCAAGAGTGATCCCAAATCTCTCCGCTAGGTATCTTTAGTACCTCTTGCTAAAGTGATCCTTAGTAACCAACTCCGCTAGGTATCGTTAATACCGCTCGCCAAGTGATCCTTATCTCGTTCGCTAGGTATCGTTAGTACCGCTCGCAGAAAGAGACAACAATTTCTATAAGAACCTTTTTAGAAATTTCAAAAACCAAATAAAAAGTTTATTTTAAACAACATTTAAAGAAATATTCTCGGGACCAAAATACATAAAGTATTCCATAATAAACCACGATCAACTATCAGATGTTTCCACTTTTCCAATTTTTCACAATTTTCCACCTTTGTTAATTTTCCATTTCATTTTCCATATTTCTTGAGCTTAGACTTTATCAGTCTCCTTTAGACTCGAAAGTCTCCTTTACTACACAATGTAGTCCTTTAATTTAATTACGATCGAAATCTCCAAATTTTATACAAATTCCTTTTCACTTTAGGCCATTTCCATGTGTTCTTGTGAATAAGCTGCCACCGTCGAAAATAATTTTCTTGGCTTGCCTTCCTAACACTTCCACGAATAATTTTCAATTTGAGTTCCTTGCTCGCCTGCCGAAATATAAATCGACCCACCTTTAGTTTGTCGATGCACCATTTGTGACTCCCGCCAGTCAATCCTGTATTGTCTGTATGGAAGTGCTAGGACACGGAACACATTTTATAGAATATTAGTTTATTAGTATAGAGTGAGGAGATAACTAATTAAGCAGTCATCACGAGAAGTAAGAAGTGAAGTAAGAAGAAACAAGAAGTAAGTAATATCTTCGGCTTCCTGCCTATCCATTATACATCCCTGGTCACGTTCACGCGTTGTATGCCACTGCCTTTTGTAGATTGGCGGAGAAGCCTCGTGCGACGACAATCAGTAAATTCAGACCATGATTTATCACGTTACTTTTCCGCTAAATAACGTAAATAAACTTTAACTGTTAAACTTTATGACGGTTTATGTGATGAATGATACGTTAACCAGGCATTGGCACATAATTTGTTTTTTTTTAATTTTTCGTAATAATAAAATACGAATATCTCAAGGGAATAAAACAATGAAAACAATGACAAACATGTTCTAAAAATATATTTGTCTGGGCTATTTTTAATATCATTTAGGTTCGATTTCAATGGATTCTCTTCCAGCTTCTGGATTAACATAAACTCGTGTATTTTTAATTAAACGATGGTAGAAAAATTCTGAAAACATGTATTAAACTACAAATCCCAACCTTGTTTTACCTTTAATAGTTTGACGATAATCTTTGATGATATAAAGTACACCAATCGGATCGATGACAGGATACAAAACTAGTGAAATTCCAAGAACGTTTGAGTATTCACCTAGTGGGATTTCGAACAATGGAAGGGCGTAGAATACGAAACAAGGAATGAATATAAGAATTGTTGGGATTACTGTTTGAACAACTAAAGCGGTGAATAATTGCCTTTGAATCTTGAGATGATTCGATAATTGGCTAGTTTTGTGGTACATTGCATTGTAGGTTTTGATGCCACAGTAGACGATGATAACAGACATGCTTAGAAATACAAATGTTGTTGTGAAGCCGACAAAAACTGATTTCCAGTTGATGGTGATTTCATCTGTATCGGAACGATACTGAAAATTAACAATATGTTTTGTGGCAACGAAATTTCTGAAAAGTATCATAAAAAATAATTTTCAAATTTTGAAATCACAAAAAAATTATATTCTGCTCTTAGAAATGCAGAGGACTCTGAGTTGCACATATACATGCTGGAATATACTGGAAACTGCAATTTCATGAAATTTCAGTGTGATTCGAAAATCATTAGAGCTCAATTTCTTCACTCTCTGTCTGCGTCTCTCCACTTTCTCCAGTTCCTCGTTTTTAATGAAGAAAGTGCGCTCTAATAATTTTCCAATCAAATTAAACTGCATTTTCATCAAACTGTATTTTCATCGACATTGGAAAAAATCATGCTCAAAATGCTGCTACATTGTACTTTTCCAAAGAAACACAATTTTGGTTTCTGGGCCATATTTCGGTCTTTTTTCCAAAAGTAGCGATAAACGGAGATAATAAATGCATCTTAAATGAAAACCGACTTCATTCTCATTCCAAATCTGTTTTTTAAATTTTCTAAAACCACCTAGAAGCCGAGAAAATGAGCTTCAAAATAATGGCCTAGAAAAAGGGGGCACCTGGCCGAACTTTTTCAAATGAGCTTTTTTCGTTAATAAATAGTTATGAAGAATTGCTTAGTAATTTTTTTTTAAATATTTTAACTTTTTTTAAATGTCTCATGCCTGCGGACTAGTTTTCGCCGGTGGCCACTTTTTCTAGGTCATTGTTTAGAGGCGCGTTTTCTCGGCTTCTAGGTGGTTTTAGAAAATTTTAAAAACAGATTTGGAATGAGAGTGAAGTCTATTTGCATCCTAAACTCCGTAAAGCCCTCTTTTTTTTTAATGAAACTGTTTTCTCAGGAACTGGCTCCTCGAGAAATGTTTATCTATTAACTGTAACTGTAGTTTTTTAAAAATTTGATCAATGTTTTACAGAAAAAAACAGAAATTTTTGAGATATTAACTTTATAACACATTTTCAATTAAAGAAACTGTAGTTAAACACCTGAATTTCAAGAAAAGAGTTTTAGATTTTCAGTTTCAAACTTCTGTAATAAACACCAAAAATCGCACTATCTTTAAGCACACTTATATTTTAAATGTTCGTTGAAATAAATAAGGAGAACTCCCAAAATGTTTGTTTTTTCAAAATATCGAACAAAAAACCCACAAAATATTCCACAGCCACATAACTAAACTTTTCCGGTGTATTTTGATAGGCTCTCGAAAGCTCATCCCTTAGCTTCATGTCTCGATCAATTGGTAATGTTGCACTGATAATTGCACAAATTGTATAAATAGCAATAATTGTAATCATTGCAAGAGGTATGAATAAAAGTCGAAGACCTGAGAAATGTTTCAACCTTTCCGGATAATTCATAGCGAAATAGCGATAAATAAATTGAATGGCTAGAATTAATAACGTGAAGCCGAATGAGATGCAGCACATTGCTGGAAAATTTTATTTATTTTTAAAGGAAGCGGTTATTTGGAGACAAATACCTAGAAAAACAATCATACACCATGACGGAAGATTCAAATAATTATTCATTGAGAATATCATGAATACCCCATGAAATGTGTGAAAGCTCTGAAAAAGGGTTTTTTGATCTGGAAAACATCTTCAAAGTTGGAAGTTCCCCCCAACCAACCATATGTAAAAACGTTGCTAATAATGAAAAAAACATGCTATTTCCACTAAACCATGCCATAAAATATTTATATTTCCCAAATTGTTTTGGGGATTTCGTCAGAATACAATACAACAATAGAAAATTTATAGGAATCGAAAAAGTGATTGAAACAATTTCAGCGAATTGACACGAGGAGAGCCAGATGGGCCCGACTGCTTTGGATGACATCTGATGTTTCTGAAATTATAAGGGGGGAGTGAAAAATTTTTTTTAATCTAAGAATGGCTCAAAATCTTTCAGCAGACAGAAAAAAATGGAAAATAATAAAAGTGCGAGAAACAAGAATAGGTCAGTAGGGAATTTCGAAAATGAAGACAATGATAATTTTCGATGAAATTAAGACATCATTTTACATTTATATTTCACTCGAATGTTTGTTTGAATGTTTAAACAGCAACTCATTGAAAAATGAGGGATTTTGAAAATTTAAAGGGACTCTATACTGTTTTTTGATTTAAATTCCATTTTCATCTTCTTCACAGTATTTGAAAACCTATAGAAGCAGAAAAAATTTATCAAAATTTCCTTTTCTAGTACACGAAAAAAGCAAATTTACAGGGTAAGGCGGAGAATGGCCTAACCGCTCGGCCGCGCGCGAGAGAGCATGCGAATGTGAGAGTGTTTGCAATTCTTAGGCCATTACCCTGTAAATGTGTTTTTTCGTGTCCTACAAAAGGAAATTTCGCAAAAATATTTTTCTTGTATAGGTTTTCAAATATCGCGAAGAAGATGAAAATTTAATAGAAACCCAAAAACAGTAAAGAATCCCTTGAAAAAATGAAAAATTGCCAAAAGCGAGCATAAAACAATAAAAGGGGTCTATTTCATGTCGTAATTACTATTTAAATAGTTTTAAAAAATTTTAAAAACGCATTAGTTAGAAAAAAACGAGAAAATAAAATGTTTTTTCAAACACACTTGCGCTCAGGGAAGAAATTTCCGAATTTCGGTTTCTAGTCCGCGGAGTCTGAGTTTCTAGGCCAAATATATATTTTTTAATTGAAAATAAATTTAAGTAATTATTTTTTCAGTATTTTTCAATTTTTCGCATTAAAAGACAGGGTGCCAGTTAAAAATTTCGACGTGCGCTCCACTGGAAATTTGAATTTTGAATTTTTTGCGTATTTTTTCAAATTTCCTTCGTTTTCGTCCGATTTTCAGCGTTTTGTTTGCTGAACGTCGTTAATTATTATTAATAAGTGTCAAATTAATTTTTCTTATTACAGGAACTAAACGGGATACTTCACAAAATACGGGAAAAACGTTGATTTTCCTAATTCTCATCCAAAAATGAACATTTCGCCAGAATTTTGAAAGCAGATAGAATAGATGCACTTTTCGCAACTTTTCGCAGGTATTCGAGTCATTATTTTTTTGAAACCAATGAGAAATTTACAGATTTCATCAACACAATTCATCACCAGCCCAAAAAAAAATCGATTTTCCGAAAAATGGATCGGTTAGGCATACAATTTTAGATTTCTAAAAGTGTCATTATCGTTTTTTAACAATTTTTGGTAGTTTTTGAATTTTCCGTTTTTTCTCAATTTTTCTTATTTTCCGGATATATGAATAAAATTAACTGGCACCCTGTCTTTAAAACAATTATGAATGATGAAGAAAAAGATAGGATATTTAAAAAATACAGATAATCAAATAATAATTAATATTTTCTATTCAAAAAAGCCGTGAAAAATACGGAAAAACTATTTAATTTATTTTATTTTCAACAAAAAAAAATATTTTGGCCTAGAAACTCAAACTCCGCGGACTAGAAAACCGAATTCGGAAAATTCTTCCCTGAGCGCTAGCGCTTTGAATAAAAATGTTATTTTCTCGTTTTTTATACTAACTCGTTTTAAAAAATCTTTTTCTAAAAAACTCGAAACTCGAATTAATCTCCCATATACTCTTTTAATTCTTGTAAATAATATTATTAAATTTTTCGGGGGTTTTATCTCAAACTTAAACTTTTTGTCTTACAATATAAATAGGTACCCACAGTCGAACTTGCCAGCCATTTTGGTGGAAAATTTGACGTTTCTGAGACCAAAGTTCGATTCCGGATGCCCTCTTCTAATTTTTACTCATTTTGCAGTGCTACAAACGGGTTCGTTATGAAATAAGGGGGGGGGGTGAATTCAGGGTGAATTCCGAATGGATAAGAAATGTTACAGACAAAGTAAATTTCCAAAACTACTCGCACGGAATGGGTTCTTTTTTTTGAGTCAAGTTAAAAAAGTTTTTTATGAGTCAGTTTTAAAAATCCAAAACTAAATCATTGTCAGATTAAAATCGGGCGAATTCTCAACAAAATCTCATTATTAACACTAACAAGGAACATGATAAAAATAGAAAGCGAAGTTCAACAATGAGCCTTTCAAGATAAAGTAGATTTTTGATTATTGAGTTTTGTGAAAAGCAGAAACGTAGACGCGTTTAGTGACAAAATTTGCGTGTGTGTGGATATAATTATGTGTAATTCTGACCACCTTACGAAATTATATGTTTAATAAATAGTGATTCATATATATATATTTTTAAAGAAGGACTATGGAGAGCTTATAAATGTAACTGGGTTGAAAATTCAGTTTTTAAAATTTTCTAAAGCCGCTTAGAAGACGAGAAACGAGTTTCAAAACAATGGCCTAAAAAAAGTTGGCGAAAACTGGTCCGCGGGCATTATTCCATGTAAAAGTTTTTTTTACTTCAGAATTTTCTGAAAATTAAATTTTTCAAAAAAATTATCGATTTATTCTTGAACAATTAAAACAAAGCTAAAAAATCTATAATTCAGGAATTTTCAGAACTATTTTAAGTTATCGATTGATTTTGAAAAATCAATCATTCCAAAATTTTCTGAAAATTTCAAAAATCTGGAAATGTATAATTTCAGAAATTTTTTTGGAAAATGCTAAAATTTCAAAAAATCTAGAAAAATCGATAATGTCAGAATTTTCTGAAAATTAGAGAAAACGCTGAAATTTCCAAAAATCTAGAAAAATCAATAATTTCAGCATTTTCTGAAAATTAGAGAAAACGCTGAAATTTCCAAAAATCTAGAAAAACTGAAAATTTCAGAATTTTCTGAAATTTAGAGAAAACGCTGAAATTTCCAAAAATCTAGAAAAATCAATAATTTCAGAATTTTCTGAAAATTAGAGAAAACGCTGAAATTTCCAAAAATCTAGGAAAATCAATAATTTCAGTATTTTCTGAAAATTAGAGAAAACGCTGAAATTTCCAAAAATCTAGAAAAACTGAAAATTTCAGCATTTTCTGAAAAGTAGAGAAAACGATGAAATTTCCAAAAATCTAGAAAAATCAATAATTTCAGCATTTTGTGAAAATTGGAGAAAACGATGAAATTTCCAAAAATCTAGAAAAATCGATAATTTCAGCATTTTCTGAAAAGTAGAGAAAACGCTGAAATTTCCAAAAATCTGGGAAAATCAATAATTTCAGCATTTTCTGAAAATTAGAGAAAACGATGAAATTTCCAAAAATCTAGAAAAATCGATAATTTCAGCATTTTCTGAAAAGTAGAGAAAACGCTGAAATTTCCAAAAATCTAGAAAAATCAATAATTTCAGCATTTTGTGAAAATTGGAGAAAACGATGAAATTTCCAAAAATCTAGAAAAATCGATAATTTCAGCATTTTCTGAAAAGTAGAGAAAACGCTGAAATTTCCAAAAATCGAGGAAATTCAATAATTTCAGAATTTTCTGAAAAATAGAGAAAACGCTGAAATTTCCAAAAATCTGGGAAAATCAATAATTTCAGCATTTTCTGAAAATTAGAGAAAACGATGAAATTTCCAAAAATCTAGAAAAATCAATAATTTCAGCATTTTGTGAAAATTGGAGAAAACGATGAAATTTCCAAAAATCTAGAAAAATCGATAATTTCAGCATTTTCTGAAAAGTAGAGAAAACGCTGAAATTTCCAAAAATCGAGGAAATTCAATAATTTCAGAATTTTCTGAAAAATAGAGAAAACGCTGAAGTTTCCAAAAATCTGGGAAAATCAATAATTTCAGCATTTTCTGAAAATTAGAGAAAACGCTGAAATTTCCAAAAATCTAGAAAAGTCAATAATTTCAGCATTTTGTGAAAATTGGAGAAAACGATGAAATTTCCAAAAAATCTAGAAAAATCGATAATTTCAGCATTTTCTGAAAATTAGAGAAAACGCTGAAATTTCCAAAAATCTAGAAAAATCAATAATTTCAGCATTTTGTGAAAATTGGAGAAAACGATGAAATTTCCAAAAAATCTAGAAAAATCGATAATTTCAGCATTTTCTGAAAATTAGAGAAAACGCTGAAATTTCCAAAAATCTAGAAAAATCAATAATTTCAACATTTTCTGAAATTTATAAAAATCGGAAATTATATAATTTCATAAATTTCGGAAAAGTCGAGAAAAGGCTGAAATTTCTAATAATCTTAAAAAAATCAATAATCCCAAATTTACAGAATTTAAAACAACCTGGAAATAAATTGGTGAACAAAAACATATAATAAGAATTTATTGATTCAATACAACGGATCTTGAAATATCCGACAAATAATCTAATGAGATGTCGCGTCCTCTTTGCTCTTGGCCAACATGGCATCGATTCCTGCGAAGCAGTCGTTTGTAGAAGAATCCTGAAATTATCCAGTTTTCCATTTCCAAAAACTTTTTTCGAAACTCACTCCTAATAGTTCTTCGATAATTTCGAATAATGTAAAGAACACCAATCGGATCGATAACAGGATATAAAACTAGTGAAATTCCTTGAACATTCGCGTGCTCAGCGAACGGAACTTGGAATAATGGAAGTAAATAGAAGATGAAACTAGGAATGAAGATAAGGATTGTTGGAATCACAGTTTGAACAATTAAAGACAGGGTGCCAGTTATTTTTACCCCATATGGATTTAATTGTGAAAAATTCATCTTTCTACCGACATTCTAGTATATTCCATGCGAAATCCCGACGAAAAAAAACAATTTTGTAGTTCCGTCCGGAAGATGAAAAAAATTATTTTTGAATTCCCGCCGTACGCTCACGTACGCTTTTTGGCGGGAAGCACAACAATTTGAATTTTTTACATTTTTTTCAAAACTGTTATTTTTTAATTTTTTTAGTGGAAAATGTTTCTTTTCAGTAGAATAACATAAGTAAAGTATGGTGCGATCAGTTTCAAACAATTTTGAGGCAAATTTTATTGAAATACCCGAAAAATAAGAAAAATTCAAAAAAATTCAGAAAACTCAAAAACAAACAAAAACTGTTAAAAAACGATAATGACATTTTTAGAAATCTAAAATGATATGTCAAACTGATCAATTTTTCGGAAAACTGATTTTTTGGGTCGCTGATGAATTGTGTCCATGAAATCTGTAAGTGTTTCATTTGTTTCAAAAAAAAAATAAACTACAATACCTGTGAAATAATAATTTATTTGCGAAACGTACGTATATTTAATCTGCTTTCAAAATTATAGCGAAATTTTCATTTTTGGATGAAAATTGGGAAAATCAACGTTTTTCCCGCATTTTATGAGGAATCCCGGTTAGTTCCTGTAAGAAAAATTAATTTGACACTTATTAAAAATAATTAATGACTTTCAGCAAAAAAAAAACGCTGAAAATCGGACAAAAACGAAAGAAATTTGAAAAAAACACACAAAAAATTCAAAAATTCAAATTACCGCGCACACACATGACTGCTGTTCATTGGAGCGCACATGAAAATTCAAAACACGCGGTAATTTAAAATTTTATCGCCGCAGCGGCGAAATTTTTAACTGGCACCCTGTCTTTAAGGCATTAAACAATTGTCGCTGAATTTTGAGATGATTTGACAATTGGCTAGTTTTTTCGGAAATTCCTTTATATGTTCGAATCCCGCAATAGATGATGACAATGTACAAGAAGAAAGGCACAAAGTTGACGAAGAAAACCACACTTCCCGATATCCAGTTGATAGTGATTTCGTTTGTTTCAGTTGATCGATACTTGAAAATTTCGAAGTTTAGATTTAATTTTCAAACGTTACTTCAGAGTTTGAAATAGCTTTGATTTTGCCCCTATTCACTTGATATTTAGCCAAAAACAGGTTTTTGTGTCGAAAAATAAGAAAATCGATGAAAATAGAAAAAATTCGATTTTTCATGAGGAAATTGTATTAAAATCATGATTAGGAAAAATCTGACGATCGACTTGAATCCCAAATTTAATGTCTTCGGCCATTGTTCATATTCGATTTTTTACATTTTAAATTTTTTTGAGAAACATTTTTTTTGCTCAGATTGTGCTCAGGGATATTGTGAGTGAGCAAAGTTACAGGCTCTTTTTATTTTTTCAAACTTTGAGCTTGAAAACATCATGTTCAAAATGTTGCTTAAAGACAGCTGTTCAGCTAATATGACCCTACTTGTTCTTAGTTTCAAAAATTAGAGCGTTCTCTCATTAGTACAATGCAATTTATGCGAAATCACACCGATAAATACACGCGTCATAGCAGCCGTCCAAAGTTGCTAAATTAAACATTTGAATGCGCGCAAAAAAATTTGAACGCGGTCGGAATTGGCGCGAAACACAATTATTTGAATTTGGCAACATATTGTTATTGTTATCTCGACCGTCTGGTCCCCCATTCGAATTTTTAGTTTTCGCCTCAAATTTGGGTCGTGTTAACTGACAACCTGCCTTTAACAGCTTTTGAAAGCAGTTCCTTTATCAGTGTCGAATTATCTTTCAAATGAGCTATGTCTTATTAAAAACCGGAAGAAATGCTCTTCAGGTATGTAAATTTGAAGAAAACTGTGCTTATTTTTAATTAAATTGTATTATAACCAGTAATACAATTTTCTTCGCTAGATCAAAATGAACCCAATATTAATTCCTCGAATTTATACCCTTTAAGAGTCGATGTCTCAGAAAGTCGAACATACTGTGGCACCAACGTGAAGCTAGGATCTTGATATTTTGCATGGAGGGTACCTAGGTCCTCATATTTTGGGAAACACTAAATATTAATTAGTAAGACTTCCCTCTTACGGGAGATTTTAAAATTTTCCAAATTTTCGATTTTTTATGGGGGGGACCCTTTGGAATTTTGTTAAAAACTCGCCAATTTTGCCCTGAAACCCCAAAAAGGTTACAGAGATTCCGCTAAATCAACATGGAGTTTGATGACAAACATCATAAGGATTAAAAATTTCTATATTTCCCGTCGGGCCCAAGCACTTCATCATATCGAAAAATGGGAAAAACTGGAAAATTTGGACCACTTTTTCAGAAAAATCAAATTTTCGGCATGATGTCGACCAGCTGGAAATTTGGTTTCAACATGAAAAATACTCAAAAATGTGCGTGTAATCCAGTCCCGAAGAGATTTTGACTGTAATCTTTAAAACGAAACTGTATCTTTAAAACGAAATATTTGGATTTTGGGACCACCCGGATTTTTTTCACTAGGTCGAAGGGGGCGTGGCCAAATAAATTATGTATTTTCTTCTAAGATTTTTTTTTCTGAGAGGGACCTAGGTACCGGTACCTTATATGCAAAATATCAAGATTCTAGATTCACGTTGGTGCAAGTGTGTCATAGCCAATAGGCCTGATGTCGAGAATCTCAGACATCTACTATTAATGGATAAAACCCGAATTTCCAATTGTTATCTTCAAAATGACCTACAAAATATTCTGCAGCAATATAACTAATAGCCTCCGGTTCACATTGGTAAGCTTCAGATAATGTTTTTCGTATTTTCGCATCATGTTCAATTGGCAAGGTGAAACTTATAAGCGCCGCCAATGTGTAAACCAAAATAACACCTGCTATCGCAAAACCAAAGTAGAATAACTTAATCCCGGTGAAAAATATCAAATTTTCAGGTGAATTCATCGCGAAATAACGATAGACAAATTGAACGGCTAGAATTACAACGGTTAGGCCGAATGAAACGCAACAAATTGCTGAAAAAGTGTTTAAAAAATTTTTGGAAAATTTTTTAAAATTTTGAAAAACTCAGAAAAATATTGTTACACCATCTGGGAAGCCAATTGTTGTTGGTGAATACTAAAAATGAGCCATCCATGGTGTGGAAATTCTGAAAAAAAATTTATTTTTTCCCAAAAATCAATTTAAAACAAACCATATGCGTAATCGCGGAAACCAATGAGAAAAACATGCTATTTCCACAAAACCATACCATAAAATATTTATATTTCCCAAATTGTTTTGGGGATTTCGTCAGAATACAATACAATAGTAGACAATTTATAGGAATCGACAATGAAGCTGAGACGATTTCAGCGAATTGAGAAATTAGGATCCATATTGGACCGATTGCTGTAGGCATCTGAAAAAAAATAATACAGTAGCGGTAAAAAGTGAGGGTACTTTTGGTTTTTCGATCATAACTATGCCCAAAATGGGCCGATTGGGCTGAAACTTGGATATGTTTTGTAAAACAGTATTTTAAATATTATTTTATGATATCATTCCAGTTATTCTAAAATTTTTTTGAAAAATATGAGTTTTCCTCAATTTTATTGAAAATTTTAAGAAAATATATCAAAAATAGAAACGACAGCTAAAACATGTAAGATGCTCAAAACTTTAAGAAACATACTATTAATTATAGAAATTATCTAGTATTTTGTAAAAAATCCTTTTCCGTCCAGAAAATCTCGGCATCTAAGTGACATAGACACGCTCAATCTGTTGAGCACCGACATCGGAATATTTCTCCAAAAATCCTTGATTTTCTCGAACTTCTCTTAGGTACTTCTGGATTTTTTGTCCCTTAACTGACGTTCACAATGTTCCCACAAATGATCAATGGGATTTCAGTCCGGAATCCGACTTTACCAGTGACTCAAACTCATTCCAAACTACTCAGCAAGAGAGCCTTTTATGGCACTTTCATCATATACCCGGATACTGCAGGTTTGAGCTCGGATTCCGACAAGTAGCGATGACTAAAATTGAGTGTAATGACTGCGAAATATCACTAGAGACTTCAAAAATGATAAAATAACAAAAAAAATTAACTTTAAAAAGTACGAAAAAATATAAACAGAAAAATTAAAAAAGTAAGAATAAATTGAAACTAGAAAATTTGAGAATCTTCAAGAATTTTTTTGTTTATTGGAGTTGGCTTGCACGTTTTTGGTTTCAAAACATAGGAAACTTTCTAATACATAATATATCCAAATTTCAGCTCAATCAGACCATTTTTAGCAAAGTTATGATCAAAAAACCAAAAGTACCCTCACTTTTTACCTCTACTGTATATATTTTGTTTTGATTTTCAAATTTGAGAGAAACTTTATGAACTGACAAGGTAGGTATAATTTGAATGTGATATATATTTTTATTTATTTATTTATTTATATTTATATATCATAGCTTTGTTATTGAAGTATTTTTGAATAGATCCTAAAATATGACTACGTGAGATTTTCAAAGAAAAGTAGTTAGTTATACTACATACATAAACAATAATGATATTTAGATGTATTGGGTATATTAAGGACAAAAAAGGTTGGTCTGAAAACAAGCAAGTGAAAAGTAATTTTTGTTCTATTTTTAGGTGGAGTTGTCCTTTATGAACTGATAAATAATGTTTTTTTAATTATTAGTCTGTAACAGAATTTACCTTTTTAAAGACAGAGTATAACTTGGTTTTGGTTTTTTCCACAAATTTTGGTTTTTCAACAAAATCAAGTTTTTCGACAAACTCACAAGAAAGGTGTAATTGGAATGTGACCAAATTCAGTTGTTTTTTGGTTAGCTAGTATTTATAGTCTGAAATTAAAGGGGGGGGGGGTGGTCTCTGAGGACGGAAAAAATGAATGTTCTAGAACTTTTGATATTTAGATTTCAGCAAAAATTCTAAACACTTGAAAATATGTATACAACTTTTAAAATATTAGGCAGGAATATCAGACAGGTGTGAAAAAATAAACATAAATTTAAAAATGACATTTACATGCGACATTTTTGAAAAAAAATATGAAAATGCTTATAAATGTTTCTTAATTTATCTGAAATTCAATTTTAAATACCTAGTGAAAAAATTGCAAAAAATTAGAAAGGGGCATCCGGAATCGGACTTTGGTCTCATAAACGTAAAAGGGGGCACCAAAGTGACAGTCAAGCTCGATTCCGGGTGAGCTTTTCTTCTTTTTTGCAAATTTTTTCACTAGGTATATAAACTTGGATTTCAGATCGATTAAGCAAGGTTCCTACTCTTTTTCCGACTGTTTTTTTTGGAAAAACCGGAAAATTCGGAACCAGAATGTTTAACCTTCATTTTCAAGATTTGTTTTTGGCATAAACGTCCCATTTTCTAAAAAAAAAACAATGAATTTGCTAATTTTTGTACAAAAATTAGGAAAGTCAATGAAAATGATAACAATTCTAAGAAAACCTGAAAAAACGGGTGAAAAAACCAAAAAAAAAACAAAAAAGCTATGGATCTATTCAGTTCAGTTTGAAAAAATAAATTCAAAATATACCCGGAAATTCGATGCAGAAATGGCGGAAAAATTCCGTGAAATACGGTCGCACCTGGAAGCTTAAAATTGTAGTTTTTGAATTTTACAAAAATTTTGCCAAAAAATACACAAAAAATCATAAAAATTGATGAATATTGAAGAAAGTTATGAACATTTTAAAATTGTGCAATTTATCGTGTACGAGAAATTTGATCAATTTTCAAAGTGTCATAAATTCCTTCAAAATCCACAATTTTTCGTGATTTTAATTGTATTTTAAAGCGTTACAACTAAATTTTCTAGAAATTCCATGTTCACTACATTCAAAAAAATCATTTTTTACCCTTTATTTAGAGCAAAACGGCACTTCATTTTTTTTGTTAAATTCATTAATAATAGATTAAAACAAAAATTGAAAATCAGCAAACAAACACTTTAAAGAAGCACCCTGAAAAATGGATTTTTGTGTCATTGTAAGTCGATGTTTTTCGAAGAACACAAAAGGTGAACATATACGTGGCACACTGTCTTTAACTAAAACTAGAAATAAAAATAAGGCTCAAATACATCATCTCAAAATTGAGCGCTGTTTTTTTTTGATCACCAGATGTTTTTTTTGTGTTTTCCCAACGTTCGACATAGACTAACATAGATAACTTTCACCATAGGAAATTTAAATTGTACTAAACAATCCCACAGACCTAATTAAGAATTCAGGGCGTTGTTTAGCACATGTGTATTCATTTCAGATGACCGTTGCCCTTCAATGAAACTCAAAACCGACCAGTCATTCATCCATTCTTTTTTCCGATGTTCGAATGACATCTTACAATGCAACATTTACCTTGATGCTGTATTTATTCACGAATTTTCTATTTATGGGTGTTTTATTAGGTAACTATTAATCTTCGACTTCTATTGTCAACTCAATTATTCTTTATCATTGCGTTCGGAAGGCTGCTCAACCTCACAGCCGCTCCGCACGAACGCGACGCGGCTGCCGACACTCAGCACACACACTGGAAAATTTGAATAATTAATTTTCCCGCCAATATTTCAGTTTTGAGTGGGAGGTCGCCGCGTCGCGTGCGTGCGGAGCGGCTGTGAGATTGAGCAGCCTTCTGAACGCAATGATCAAGAATAATTGAGTTGACAATAATAATCTGCGATTTTCAGAAGAATCGCGAACATACGACCTAATTGAACACTTGTTAAGCATTCCTTATGATTCAACCATGAAACCATCTGACAATTTGACAACTGTTACGGTCACACCGAACACTTTTATTTTGTTATCAATGGATCAGCAACAGGAGACAATTTTGTTTTCACAGGAGTTTTTATTGGTAATTTTTTATACAATTAAAGGCAAGATGTTACCTGATCTAAAAAATTTTCAGACATGGTTTGATCCAATCATGCACTGGGATCCAAACAACGTATCTTACGAACGGAACTATATCAAACTCCCAGCTGAGAAAATTTGGTTACCAGACACCATTTTCACAAACGCGTAATCCTATCAAAACCTACATATGATTCACCAGAATTCATTTTCAGGATCGAAATGACCAACTTCCTCAGTCCTGATATACAAACAGTTGATATGTACTACACGGGACGGATGAGGACCAGTTTCCCAGGAATTATACAATCTCCATGTCCGCTGAACATCGCCAACTTTCCATATGATGTTCAGGAGTGTGATATAAAAATTGGACCGTGGAATTATGATTGGAATAGTGTGGTGGTGCAAACGAATGTGACTCAAGTACTGCCGATTAATGGAAGGTTTCAGGTAAAATTATATACTTTACAGTCCAGTGATCCGATCCGAATCGGACCGGATCAGGTCGGATCACGCGTGTTCCTCATAAAAAACTGTATATTTTTCAATTTTCCAGGGAAACAGTGAATGGGAACTAATCTCAATAAAATCCTCCCGATCTGACAATTACGACGATACACTTGAAGCATGGTTCTCTGAAATTACATTCACTGTGAAGCTGAAACGAAAACCAGTCTATTATGTGCTCGTGATCCAAGCGCCAACATTCATTCTGTGCACTTTAACAATTTTCGGAATATTCACACCAAACAGCAATGAAGATGAGCGACGAACAAAAGTCGAGCTCAGTCTGAACATGTTCGCCGCAATTTCAATGATGCTCAATTTGGTATCCGATATGATGCCAAAAGCTTCAAGACTTCCACTCCTCGGTAATTATATAATTGCGGAGGTTTTTGTGGTTACTGGTGCGACATTGGCGTCAATTGTTGTGCAATTAATACACCAACAAGTTTATACGACGGCTATTTCACCTCCAAAATGGTAGAGTTGATTGGAGAATTGAGGAAAGAAAAAATATTAAAATTTTCAGGCTACAAAAAATAATATTTTTTGATTGTTGTAAAAGAAGACAAATACAATCGATATCTCAAATTGAAACTGCTAGAAGTGTCACGATTCCGGCATTTATGGCTGAAATTTCTGCTTTCGATATGATCAAGGAATCGATTCAGAAGGTTGGAAAAATATTTAAATTGCTGAAAATTTTGAAATTTCAAACGAAATCTGAAACATTTCGAAATTGCATAACTTGGTTCAATTTTCACCATTTTCTCTGAAAGTTGGACGTTACAAAGCAAATTTTATGTTGAATCTAAAAATTCATGTTTCAAGCTTCAAAATATGACTAAAATCAGAAAATTTGGTGCATTTTGAACCAATTTATGACATTTTGAAAGTTACTCAATTTTATCGTGATCAACACGAGAAAAATTATCAACGTTATCGCAGTGAACACGAGAAATTTAATAAAATTTCAAAATTTCACAACTTGGTTCAATTTTTATAGGTTTTTCTGAAAATTGGACGTTTTGAAGCAAATTTTATGTAGAATCTAAAAATTCATGTTTCATGCTACAAAATGAGGCAGAAATCAAGAAATTTGGTGCATTTTGAACGAATTTATGGCATTTAGATATTTACTCAATTTTATCGTGCTCAACGCGAGAAAAATTTCCAAAGTTCTCGCTGCGAACACGAGAAATTTAATAAAATTTCAAAATTTCACAACTTGGTTCAATTTTCATCGTTTTTTCTGAAATTTGGGAGATTTTGAATCAAATTTTATGTAAAATCTAAAAATTCATGTTTCAAGCTTCAAAATAAGGCCAACATTGGAAATTTGGTGCATTTTGAAAATTATTAAATTTTTCATGCTCAACGGTAGAGTGTTTTTGTGTTCTTCGGAAAATCGATATTTACCTTTTCAATAAAAATTAGAAAATTTAAATTTTAAAATTTCGAGCATATGTGAAGTTTTCGGATGAAAAAAAACATACATTTCCAATGTTCCAACTTAAAATAAGTTTCAAAATTTGGGTAAATATTTTTTGTGTGTTTTTTTTAAATTTTTTCCTGCAATATTTTGAAATTTGAAAAAAAATATAATTGTTGATTTTTCATAATTTTCTACCTGAACTTAAAAAAACCACACTTTTTTCGTAGAGTTTAAAGACAGTGTCACATCTTCTAAATCTGCGAATACTTCTAAAATTCCATTTATTCAATGACTTGAAAATTTTCAAATTTATTTAACACCTTTGCTGCTTGAAGTGTTCCAAACTTTAGTTTTACCATTCTTCTTTGAAAAAACACCCAGAATCTTGCCTCTCAACTCTCGATTCAATACGAAAAATACCAGGAAATTCAAATTCTCGAGGAAATAAACGTTCAAAAAGCCGCAAACTGCAAGAACCGAGGGCTGAAAATTGAAATTTTAAAAAATTACTCTAGATTTTGACAACACACATTTGAAAAGCTGCTAGTAACCTGCATGTAGATTACATCAAGCAATAGGAAAAATGATAGGGACAGTGAATTGAAAATCAATGTTCTGAATGCAATTTTTTAAAAACTATATGAGACGTATTTAAAAAAAATAAACCTCTCAGTACTCTTCATGGAGTTTTTAGTGAACTGGGTTGCAGCTTCAAAAGTGGATTTTTTAAAGAATCCATTATTGCTTTTATACAGTATCACAACGGCCATCAAATTAGTGGTAAAGCAGATGACTGTGTAAATTATGCCTTGCATTTTTGCTTCATTGTCCCCCTGAAATAAAAATTAAGAATTAGAGCCTCAACACTTGCAACTATGTGCTAGTATCTTCGGTCGCAATTTAGGTTGATCCGCTTTACGGAGATAATAAGCCGAGAAAACGCGCCTGAAAACAATCGCCTAGAAAAAGGTGACCGAACTTTTTCTTATGAGCTTTTTTCATGTTTCGTTAATAAATACTTATGCAGAGCGCTAATATTAGTCCTTTTTTAAATGTTTTTCTCATTTTTTTTAATTTTTCATGCATGCGGACTAGTTTTCGCCGGTGGCCACTTTTTCTAGGTCATTGTTTTGAAGCTCATTTTCTCGGCTTCTAGGTGGTTTTAGAACATTTAAAAAACAGATTTGGAATGAGAAAGATTTCTATTTTCATCTCTGTTATACATTTTCCATTTTTTGTTTATTTTTCGGCATTTTTTGAAGCAGTTTTTCGTCCATAAAAATTCAAAATTTTTCTTTTTCTTGCTAAAATTAATAAAAATTAGCTTCTTCAGTTTTTTTGATCCGCTACTTTTATATGCGCGGATCCGCTAAAAATTCCCTGAGTAGATGCTGATGTATGCTCGACATCCCGTAGTTCCCGACTTCCGATAAGTCATTTTTCATATTATAATCTTATTTTTAAAAAAACCCACATAATTGATACGAAACCAATTGGTTTCATTACTCTCACAAAGCCAGTTAAATCGATGCAACTGAAAATCCACAAATGTGTAGCAGAAAGGGGAGGAGAGGAAATATATTTTTCGGGAGAGAGCGTAAATCTGAAATTATTTTGAGATGTTATGGAAGAAATATTTTTTTTCCAGCTAGAATACAATTTTGATAGCCTAGTGCCGGCAGCTGCCAAAGCCCAAACTTACCCAAGTGAGCAAAAAGTAGATAATCAATCGCCTTGGAGCAAACATCTCCATTCTAGCCGGTTTCATAACCATCCACAATCGATTCAAAGCCATCCAAATAGCAGTCAAATATTGCATCTCAAAAGCCGACATATTTATCGCCATCATAACTTTGAAAAAGATGTGTTTAAAAGTCTGCACATTTTGCAGATCCCCATACCAATAAGGAATTTCTACCAAAATGATATGAGTTACATGTAATATCAGCTCTTGGATAATCATATTCTCCAGAAAAACTCGGTTATTTCTCTCTCTTTTGGTTGCCAACAGAAATAGTAAAGTAAAGCTTATCCAAAATGAAAGAAGATGGCTGAAACAGGCCACAGTTTGACGAATAATTCCGATATAAAGCATCGGGAAAAATAGTTCCGAATGTCTGCTTTCGGATTAAAATAGGAATATTTAATTATAGGATTTAGTGGATAATAATTGAGGTTATATATATTTTTTTTTCCAAGAATATAAACATTTATTAAACAATCAGTTTTTATGGATCACTTCTTATGTACTAAAAAAAATTATTGTGGAAATTACTAGTCTTCTGAAAATGCGCAATAAATCTTGTTCCCGCACCAGAATATACAGATTTCTGATAAAACCGAAAGTTAATTTTAAAAAATTTAATTTATGAGGCTTCAAAATTACTAATAAAAATAATTAGAACACAGTAAAGTGGTGTCCCTTGTATAAACTAGGTTCACTGAAAGATGCGAGTGGAAATAACCAGCTTTAAACAACAAAAATAAACGCGAAATATTTTCAAGAGATTTATTAGATTTAAAACAAGAATAAATACGAAAGAAAGGTTAATTATATTGCAAAGAACAAAATAAAATACTAGCCGCAGCTAGAAACAATAAAAACAAGCTCAAAACTGGCTAAAAACGAGCTTTCTGCTTTCTCACAACAAAAACTAATGTGACGCCCGAGAAGGTGGCCTAGAAACACACTTTGCGGAGGCTAGTCCCTATGCGTTGGGTTTCTAGTCCTCGGCTATTTATCTCAACAACACCTATCAAAATCCTAAGTCTTCTGGAATTAAAGAATAGATTAAAGGATAGAGGGAGATCCTTAATTTTGTGAAGTTCTCTGAAAATCGAAGTTTTTCTTCAAAATCAACTTTTTTTGAGAAAAAATGAAATATACCATCTCTGAATATCTTCGTAAATTTTGAAATTTCGACAACGATATGAAGTTTTTGTGAAAAAAACCATAAATCTCCACTTTTCCAGCTGAAAATACGTTTTAAAATTTGGGTAAAATCTTTTTGTGACTATTTTTTTTATTCCTAATTTTTTTGAAATTTTAGAAAAATATACAATGTTTCATTTTTAACGCCTGAAATGTTTTGAATTTATTTTTTCTAGCATTTAAAGACAGTGTCACATCTTCTAAATCTGCGAATACTTCTAAAGTTCCATTTATTAAATGGCTTGAAATTTTTCAAATTTATTTAACACCTTTGCTGCTTGAAGTGTTCCAAACTTTAGTTTCACCATTCTTCTTTGAAAAAACACCCAGAATCTTGCCTCTCAACTCTGGATTCAACGAAAAACACCAGAAAATTCAAATTCTCGAGGAAATACAAGTTTAAAAAGCCGCAAACCGCAAGAACCGAGGGCTGAAAATTGAAAATAATTTAAACTCGAGATTTTGACAACAAACATTTGAAAAGCTGCTAGTAACCTGCATGTAGATTACATCAAGCAATAGGAAAAATGACAAGGACAGTGAATTGAAAATCAATGTTCTTAATACAATTTTTTTTAAACTATATGAGACGTATTTTAAAAAAAAATTAAACCTCTCAGTACTCTTCATGGAGTTTTTAGTGAACTGGGTTGCAGCTTCAAAAGTGGATTTTTTAAAGAATCCATTATTGCTTTTATACAGTATCACAACGGCCATCAAATTAGTGGTAAAGCAGATGACTGTGTAAATTATGCCTTGCATTTTTGCTTCATTGTACCCCTGAAATAAAAATTAAGAATTAAACGAGGGCTTTACGGAGATAATAAGCCGAGAAAACGCGCCTGAAAACAATCGCCTAGAAAAAGGTGGCCGAACTTTTTTCCTATGAGTTTTTTTCATGTTTCGTTAATAAATACGTATGCAGAACGCTAATATTAGTCCTTTTTTAAATGTTTTTTTCATTTTTTTTGAATTTTTCATGCATGCGGACTAGTTTTCGCCGGTGGCCACTTTTTCTAGGTCATTGTTTTGAAGCTCATTTTCTCGGCTTCTAGGTGGTTTTAGAACATTTAAAAAACAGATTTGGAATGAGAAAGATTTCTATTTTCATCTCTGTTATACATTTTCCATTTTTTGTTTATTTTTCGGCATTTTTTGAAGCAGTTTTTCGTCCATAAAAATTCAAAATTTTTCTTTTTCTTGCTAAAATTAATAAAAATTAGCTTCTTCAGTTTTTTGATCCGCTACTTTTATATGCGCGGATCCGCTAAAAATTCCCTGAGTAGATTCTGATGTATGCTCGGCATCCCGTAGTTATCGACTTCCGATAAGTCATTTTTCATATTATAATCTTATTTGTTGAGATAAATGGCCGAGGACTAGAAACCCAACCCAGAGGGACTAGCTTCCCAAAAATGTGTTTCTAGGCCACCTTCTCGGGCGTCACATTAGTTTTGTTGTGGGAAAGCAAGCAAGCTCGTTTTTAGCCAGTTAGGGCTCGTTTTTATTGTTTCTAGCTGCGGCTAGTGTTTTTATTTGTTCTTTGCAATATAATTAACCTTTCTTTCGTATTAAATTCTTGTTTTTCAATTAATAAATCTTCTTGAAAATAATTCGCGTTTATTTTTGTTGTTTAAAGCTGGTTTTCATCCACTCGCATCTCTGTGAACCTAGTTTATACAAGGGACACCACTTTACTTGGGGGCCGAAGCCGTTCAGAGTTGGAAAACCGCTTAAATAGCACAATTTTCGTGATTCTTGAGAGTTTATTGATTTTTCTTGAATTTCTTCTTTTTTTTTGCCGTTTAATTTCGAATTTTTGTACGTTCGGATTTTGTTTGGTCTTCCCCTAGTGGTTGACATTAAACAGACCGTCTGGGCAAATTATTTGAAATCTTCGTCGCCGTTTTTTTCGATTTTTTCAAGTTCTGTTGTTTGTAGCCATTTACAAACACTGAGACCGAGAAATTCGTTAAAATTTGAATCGTCGGATCGTTTCACTTTTGTTCTTCTGTGGAAAGAGTATAAATACTGAGATATTTATATATCTGGAAATAGAGATATAGAATAAATTTGAAAAATTGGAAAGATGTCAGCGTCCTCGTCTTCGTCAAGGAACATGGTCGTGCCGAGAGATGGATTAGCAGTTGCATCTGGTTCGGGAGTATCAAATGTTGGTGATCAGTTGAAAAATGATTTGAAACGTAAAGAATTGGAAAATTGTTTGGAGAACATGGATCAGTTGTTGCAAAGAGTCTTCGATGAGGTAAAATCGTTGGATGATGCAAAATGGTCAAAAGAGGAGATCGCCAAGAAGCAAAGCGTCTGTCAGTCAACAGAAAGGTTGCAAGAGGTTGCGGGTGATATTATGAAATTGTTTGGAAAGAAGTTTGAAGTTTGCAAATTTTTGGTTGTGGAAAAATTGTTGAAAACTTTTTGGACAAAAGTTGTGAAAGCTGAAACGTTTGTTGAAACTCAAACAAGGATATCGAAAACGCAAAGAGAAACTATTTTCGAAGGAATGAAAGAAGGTTTTGATGTGTTGATGGAAAAGTTGGAAGATCTGAAAGAGGATCAGGAAGATGAAGCTGGAAAAGTAGGCGCAAATGTTGAATACATGGAAGAATGTCGAAAACTTTGGATATTTTTGAAAGCTATGAATATTGAAAGTACTGAAAAGCTTGCGGTTTGTATGGAAGCAAAGTCAGCGGAAAATTTGAAACTTTTGGAAGAGAAAAAGCAAAATGAAAGGAAATTTTTGAGCTTTTTGGAAGAAGTGGATAATGAGAAAGCTGTTAACAGAGAGGCTTCAGATGCAAATGCAAAATTGATGTATGATATTGAACAGAAGGTTATGGAAGTTCAAGAGTTGAATGAAAAGCTGAAATTGATGGAACAAAGTCTGAATTTGGCAAGAAATGAAATTTCTTCGGCTGAAAAAGAAAATGTTGCCAAAAATTTTTGTGAATTGAAGGAAAATGAAAGAGAAGTCATTGAAATGCTGAATAGTGTGAATATTCGCAATGGAGATCAATTGGCAGATATTTTGATGAAGTTAACAAATGATTCAAATGCTAAGGAAATTCTTGAATTGGAAAATGAAAAGATTTCGTTGCAGTTGGTTGAAATAGATAAGGAAAATCATGATATTAGATTGAAATTGGAGGATGTTCAGAAGGAAATGGAACAATGGAAGGAGAATTGTGAGAGGTTGAAAGGATTGATAAATGATTCTTCTAAATCGGAAAAATTGATGGGTCATGTTCGTCAAAAATTGATCAGTTTGGCAAATGGACCAGGAACACCAGTACCGAAGCCTAGGAGCACGATACTCACGAAAGTTGAACCAACTCGAGTTCCAGAAGTCGCTGAAAGTGTGATAAAAGCTGAAAATTGGGCTCGTAAACATTTTGTCGGAGATGGAAATTTTGTTCAAAAGTCTGAAAATTTCGAAAACATTAATGAAAATGTTAAGAAGAATAACGATATTGTTCAAGAAACTGGAGTTTCGGACAGGAGCAAGTTATCTGATGAATTGTATTTGGTGAGAAAGCAGATGAGCTTTATGGAAACAACGTTCAGAGCTAATGCGTTGCCGGATCCAAAAGCATATACTGGAGATGATGACAGAAACTTTGGAAGTTTTCTGACTACGTTCAAATCTAAGTATGGGAAACTAATGGAGAAGGATGAAGAATTGATGACAATTTTGGAGGAAAGATTTTTGGTTGGAAAAGCACTCCAAGTGTTTAGAACCATTCCGAAGAAAGATTCATTTGATGAAACAATGGTAGAATTTCAAGAGAGATTGAAGAAGTCAAGAAGCAGTATTTCGTTCTCGTCGATGCGAAAACTTGATCAACTGCGTATTCTGGAGCACCAATCGATCAGAGATTATTGTTTATTGATTGAAAAGTTGTCAAGAGAAGCTTTTGACATGGACGATGAGAAAATCGCACCATTGAAAGTTACGAAATTATTGAAAGCAGCTCAAAGAGATCAGACGTTGCATTGTATTTTGAATATGAAACGAGTGGAAGTTGATTTGAAAGATCAGTATGAGACGTTGAAAAGGATAGCGTTGGAGTTTGAAGAGGAAAATTTGATGAATGAAAATCAAATGGGATATTCTGATAATTTTGAAAGGAGTAGACAATGGGATGTTAACAGATTGAGTCATCCTGGTGGAAGAAAATGGGATGTTAACGGTTCTAGTCATCCTGGTGGAAGAAATTTGGATGTTAACGGTTATAGTCATCCTGGAGGAAGAAGATGGGATGTTAACGGTTTTAGCCATCCTGGAGGAATGAAATCATCACCGGTTTCTGGTTCAAATGCTGTTCCAGTAGGATCAAATGATGTATTGAATGGAAATGTGCCAGTTGAAAACAAATTTGGAAAGAATTGTTTCAAATGTGGAAAACCTGGGCATTATGCTGCAAGATGTCAGGAAAACAATAAAGTTGCATACGCGCACGGAGTAATTTGTGATGAGAAAGCACTGCGACAGGGAAATCATGCTGTAGCTGGAAGCCTAGTACTCGAACAAGCAAAAATTCTTGGAAAGGAAGTCACAATTATTATCGATAGTGGTTCAGAAGTTAGCTTGTTGTCAACCAAAACATGGAGCAGAGTCAAGAAAGGAAACTTGACGGATGAGAAGTTTGTGGAAAGTCCATCGGATAAAGATTTGGATGTAATTGATGCGTCAAATACAAAGATGAATATTGTTCACAAAGTTGACGTTCCGATTGAAATCAGGCACAAGAAGAAGAGTGTTTCGTTCCAAGTGTGTGAAAGTAATGAAGAATATGCTGTATTGGGCACGAATTCGTTTGAAAGTTTTGGTATCCGTATTGGTTGGAAAGATGTCGATGAAGACAAGAAGAAAGCTGTTGTGAATGCAGTAAGATTGAAGCATTTTGATGGAGCTGGAAGTGAAGGAAAGCTGCCATTTGGGAAAAATCGTGTGAAGTTGGAGAAAAGATGTCCATTGAATGAAGATGTGATGTATAGTAAAGGCATTGTGTCGGGAGGTTCAGTGAAGGACAGGAATTTTGGAAAAGCTGGTGATCGGGGAAGTGAGCAGAAAATCGGAGGTCGTGAGAATGACAAGATGAGATGCAAGAGCAAACCGAGACACAGATGGTCGAAGAACGTGACAAATGTCACAAAACCTTTTGTTATTCAGGTTCCGTCAACAGTCAATCAGTTGTATGCAAGTGCCAAGTCAAATCGTCAAATTTTTTCGATTGCCAAGCCACAAGATCAATTTGGGAGATGTTCGGAAGTGGAAACAAGTGTGAATGAGAAGCATCAGGAGAAAGATGTTGAGATTGGAGTGAAAGCTCAGAAGATGAAGACAAAGAGCGTTGAGATGAAGGGACAAAGTGGAAAAAGGGACAAGAACAAGCTGAAAGTCGTCAAAGAACAGTCAGTTCAATGTGATAAATGTTCGACCCCATTACCCTTCTACCCGTGTTATTTTATGGTGTATTCCAACAGTCAGGAGCCTGTTCTTCTAAAGGAGGGGGATGTTGAGATAAATGGCCGAGGACTAGAAACCCAACCCAGAGGGACTAGCTTCCCAAAAATGTGTTTCTAGGCCACCTTCTCGGGCGTCACATTAGTTTTGTTGTGGGAAAGCAAGCAAGCTCGTTTTTAGCCAGTTAGGGCTCGTTTTTATTGTTTCTAGCTGCGGCTAGTGTTTTTATTTGTTCTTTGCAATATAATTAACCTTTCTTTCGTATTAAATTCTTGTTTTTCAATTAATAAATCTTCTTGAAAATAATTCGCGTTTATTTTTGTTGTTTAAAGCTGGTTTTCATCCACTCGCATCTCTGTGAACCTAGTTTATACAAGGGACACCACTTTACTTATTTTTAAAAAACCCACATAATTGATACGAAACCAATCGGTTTCATTACTCTCACAAAGCCAGTTAAATCGATGCAACTGATAATCCACAAATGTGTAGCAGAAAGGGGAGGAGAGGAAATGTATTTTTCGGGAGAGAGAGTAGATCTGAAATTATTGGGAGATGTTATGGATGAATTATATTTTTTCCAGTTAGAATATAATTTTGATAGCCTAGTGCCGGCAGCTGCCAAAGCCCAAACTTACCCAAGTGAGCAAAAAGTAGATAATCAATCGCCGTGGAGCAAACATCTCTTTGTTAGCCGGCTTCATAACCATCCACAATCGATTCAAAGCCATCCAAATAGCAGTCAAATATTGTATCTCAAAAGCCGACATATTTATCGCCATCATAATTTTGAAAAAGAGGTGTTTAAAAGTCTGCACATTTTGCAGATCCTCATACCAATACGGAATTTCTACCGAAATAATATGAGTTACATGTAATATCAGCTCCTGAATAATCATATTCTCCAGAAAAACTCGGTTATTTGTCTCCATTTTCGTTACCAACAGAAATATTAATGTAAAGCTTATCCAAAATGAAAGCAGATGGCTGAAACAAGCCACAGTTTGACGAATAATTCCGATATAGAGCATCGGAAGAAAATAGATCAGAATATCAGTTTTCGGACTAAAATAGGAATATTTAATTATAGGATTTAGTGGATAATAATTGGGGTTACATATATTTTTTTTCCAAGGATATAAACATTTATTAAACGATCAGTTTTTATGGATCACTTCTTATGTACTAAAAAAAATTATGGTGGAAATTACTAGTCTTCTGAAAATGCGCAATAAATCTTGTTCCCGCACCAGAATATACAGATTTCTGATAAAAACTGAAAGTTAATTTTAAAAAATTTAATTTATGAGGCTTAAAAATTACTAATAAAAATAATTAGAACACAGTAAAGTGGTGTCCCTTGTATAAACTTGGTTCACTGAAAGATGCGAGTGGAAATAACCAGCTTTAAACAACAAAAATAAGCGCGAAATATTTTCAAGAGATTTATTAGATTTAAAACAAGAATAAATACGAAAGAAAGGTTAATTATATTGCAAAGAACAAAATAAAATACTAGCCGCAGCTAGAAACAATAAAAACAAGCTCAAAACTGGCTAAAAACGAGATTTCTCACAACAAAAACTAATGTGACGCCCGAGAAGGTGGCCTAGAAACACACTTTGCGGAGGCTAGTCCCTATGCGTTGGGTTTCTAGTCCTCGGCCATTTATCTCAACAACACCTATCAAAATCCTAAGTCTTCTGGAATTAAAGAATAGATTAAAGGATAGAGGAAGATCCTTAATTTTGTGAAGTTCTCTGAAAATCGAAGTTTTTCTTCAAAATCAACTTTTTTTGAGAAAAAATGAAATATACCATCTCTGAATATCTTCGTAAATTTTGAAATTTCGACAACGATATGAAGTTTTGTGAAAAAAAAACCATAAATCTCCACTTTTCCAGCTGAAAATAAGTTTCAAAATTTGGGTAAAATCTTTTTGTGACTATTTTTTTATTCCTAATTTTTTTTTGAAATTTGAGAAAAATATACAATGTTTCATTTTTAACGCCTGAAATGTTTTGAATTTATTTTTTCTAGCATTTAAAGACAGTGTCACATCTTCTAAATCTGCGAATACTTCTAAAGTTCCATTTATTAAATGACTTGAAATTTTTCAAATTTATTTAACACCTTTGCTGCTTGAAGTGTTCCAGACATTAATTTTACCATTCTTCTTCGAAAAAACAGCCAGAATCTTGCCTCTTAACTCTGGATTCAATACGAAAAACACCAGAAAATTCAAATTCTCGAGGAAATAAATGTTTAAAAAGCCGCAAACTGCAAGAACCGAAGGCTGAAAATTGAAAATAATTTAAACTCGAGATTTTGACAACAAACATTTGAAAAACTGCTAGTAACCTGCATGTAGATTACATCAAGCAGTAGGAAAAATGACAGGGACAGTGAATTGAAAATCAATGTTCTTAATACAATTTTTTAAAAACTATATGAGACATATTTTAAAAAAAAACTAAACCTTTCAGTACTCTTCATGGAGTTTTTAGTGAACTGGGTTGCAGCTTCAAAAGTGGATTTTTTAAAGAATCCATTATTGCTTTTATACAGTATCACAACGGCCATCAAATTAGCGGTAAAGCAGATGACTGTGTAAATTATGCCTTGCATTTTTGCTTCATTGTACCCCTGAAATAAAAATAAAGAATTAAACGAGGGCTTTACGGAGATAATAAGCCGAGAAAACGCGCCTTAAAACAATCGCCTAGAAAAAGGTGGCCGAACTTTTTCCTTTGAGTTTTTTTTTTCATATTTCGTTAATAAATACTTATGCAGAATGCTAATATTAGTCCTTTTTTAAATGTTTTTTCTCATTTTTTTGGATTTCTCATGCATGCGGACTAGTTTTCGCCGTTGGCCCCTTTTTCTAGGCCATTGTTTGAAGCTCTTTTCTCGGCTTCTAGGTGGTTTTAGAAAATTTTAAAAACAGATTTGGAATGAGAAAGAAATCTATTTTCATCTCTATTATATTTTCCTAACACATTCTTTTTATTTTTCGGCATTTTTTAAAGACAGCTGTTCAGTTAATTTAACCTTACTTGATCTTAGTTTTAAAAATTAGAGCGTTCTCTCATTAGTACAATGCAATTTCTACGAAAAAATATCGATAAATATACGCCTCATAGCAGCGGTCCAAAGATGCAAAAATCAAAATTTGAACGCGCGCCGGATCGTGCGGCGAAGTCGTGGATAGTGCAACGCGGTCGGAATTGGCGCAAAACACAATTATTTGAATGTGGCTACATATTGGTATTGTTTTCTCGACCTCAAGGGCCTCCATTTTAACTTCTATTTTTCGCTTTGGATTTGGATCGGATTAACTGAAACGCTGCCTTTAAAGCAGTTTTTCTTAGATAAAAATTCAAAAGTTTTCTTTTTCTTGCTGTAATTAATAAAAATTAGCTTCTTCAGTTTTTTTGATCCGCTACTTTTATATGCGCGTTTTTTTCATATTATAATCTTATTTTATCACACAAAACCCACATAATTGATACGAAACCAATTGGTTTCATTACTCTCACAAAGCCAGTTAAATCGATGCAACTGATAATCCACAAATGTGTAGCAGAAAGGGGATGAGAGGAAATATATTTTTCGGGAGAGAGCGTAAATCTGAAATTATTTTGAGATGTTATGGAAGAAATATATTTTTTCCAGTTAGAATATAATTTTGATAGCCTAGTGCCGGCAGCTGCCAAAGCCCAAACTTACCCAAGTGAGCAAAAAGTAGATAATCAATCGCCTTGGAGCAAACATCTCCATTCTAGCCGGTTTCATAACCATCCACAATCGATTCAAAGCCATCCAAATAGCAGTCAAATATTGCATCTCAAAAGCCGACATATTTATCCCCATCATAATTTTGAAAAAGAGGTGTTTAAAAGTCTGCACATTTTGCAGATCCTCATACCAATACGGAATTTCTACCGAAATAATATGAGTTACATCTAATATCAGCTCCTGGATAATCATATTCTCCAGAAATACTCGGTTATTTGTCTCCCGTTTCGTTACCAACAGAACTATTAATGTAAAGCTTATCCAAAATGAAAGAAGATGGCTGAAACAGGCCACAGTTTGACGAATTATTCCGATATAAAGCATCGGGAAAAAATAGTTCCGAATGTCTGCTTTCGGATTAAAATAGGAATATTTAATTATAGGATTGGTCAGTGTATAATAATTGGGGATACGTCTATGTCCAAGGATATAAAAATTTATTAAACACGGAATCACTTTTTTATATAAGTAAAGAAAATATTGTTGAAATTACTAGTTTTCTGAAAATTGGTAATAAACTTAGATCCCGCGCCAGAATATTCAGATTTTTTATCAAAACTGAAAATTTCAATTATTCCGACTAAAAGTACATATAAAAATTTTAATTTATGAGCCTTTTTCGTATCAGAACAAAAAACGATTTAAGTTTTCGGAATAATTGTCCGTTGAAATTTAAATTTAAAACATTCAAAACTTTTGTGATTTTCAGCTTAAGCGGGGGCTTCTAGGGCTTTAATTTTCTAGCTGAAATTTTCAAAATGACTAATAAAAATAATTAGAACGCCTTCCAAAATCCTAACTCTTCTGGAATTAAAGAATTGCGATCCTTAATTTTGTGAAGTTCTCTGAGAATCGAAGTTTTTCTTCAAAATCACATTTTTTTGAGAAATTTTGAAATTTCGAAAACGATATTCATATTTCTGAAAAAAAAACATAAATCTCCAGTTTTCCAGCTGAAAATACGCTTCAAAATTTGGGTAAAATCTCTTTGTGACTATTTTTTTTATTCCTAACTTTTTTAAAATTTGAGAAAAATATGCAATGTTTGATTTTTAACACCTGAGATATTTTGAATTTATTTTTCCTAGCATTTAAAGACAGTGTCACATCTTCGAATACTTCAAAAATTCAATTTATTAAATGACAACATTTTTAAATTTATTTAACAGTTTGGTTTCTTGAAGTGTTCCAGACTTTAGTTTCACGATTCTTCGGAAAAACTGCCAGAATCTTGCCTCTCAACTCTGGATTCAATACGAAAAATATCAGAAAATTCAAATTCTCGTGGAAATAAACGTTCAAAACGCCGCAAACTGCAAGAATCGAGGGCTGAAAATTGAGAACCTTTTAAAATTCTAGATTTTGACAACAAACATTTGAAAAACTGCCATAAACCTGCATGTAGATTACATCAAACAATAGGAAAAATGATAGGGACAGTGAATTGAAAATCAATGTTCTGAATACAATTTTTTTTTAACTATATGAGACGTATTTAAAAAAAAAAAAAACTAAACCTCTCAGTACTCCTCGTGGAGTTTCTAGTGAACTGAGTTCCAGCTTCAAAAGTGGATTTTTTAAAGAATCCTTTATTTCTTTTATAAAGTAATATTACGACCATCAAATTAGTGCTGAAACAGATTACTGTGTAAAGTATGCCTTGAATTTTTGCTTCATTGTCCCCCTGAAATAAAAATTAAGAATTAGAGTCTCAACACTTGCAACTATGTGCTAGTATCTTCGGTCGCAATTTAGGTTGATCCGCTTTACGGAGATAATAAGCCGAGAAAACGCGCCTGAAAAAGATCCGTGGCTTTATAATTTTAAATGGGGACTTTACAGAGCCACTGACTGTAAACAGCTGTGATAAAAATAGAAAGCGTACTCAATTCAATTCTGTTTTTAAAATTTTCCGAGAAAACGAGTTTCAAACCAATGACCTAGAAACAGTGTCCACCGATGGAAACTAGTCCGCGGGGGCATTCTTACGTAAATAACTCAGAAAAATGCAAAACCTTAAGTTAAAGTTAACCAATTTAAGAATTCTCCAAAAATATTCATCATCAAAAAGCTGATAAGAAAAAGTTCGGTCAGGTGGAAACTTTTTCTAGGCCATTGTTTTTAAAAAGACGATTTTGGCAAAAATTTCAGAATAAATTGATTTTGAAATTTTGATTACTGTAAAATGAATGACGAGGTCCGAGTGAACTTTGTCGGACAACCAATATTTTCAGATTACATGGATTTAGATGTTTCGTATCTTGTGAGTCTACTTTATGAAAAATTTGTCGCCTTACGCTTCTCAATTTCTTTTCGTTTTTTTTTGTCTCAAGGTAATAAAAATTAGGGTTTTCAGTATTTTTTATCTGACTTTTCCGTTCGTGAAAAAAACCAAAAATGTCGTAAATTTGGTTTTTTTTGTGCGCGTTTGCGTATACACAAAAGAGATTCTGATGTATGCTCGTCGCCCCGTAGTTCACAACCTCCGATAAGTCTTTTTTGATATTAGAATCCTATTTTATCATACAAAACCCACATAATGGGTACGAAACCAATTGGTTTCATTACTCTCACAAAGCCAGTTAAATCGATGCAACTGATAATCCACAAATGTGTAGCAGAAAGGGGAGGAGAGGAAATGTATTTTTCGGGAGAGAGAGTAGATCTGAAATTATTGGGAGATGTTATGGATGAATTATATTTTTTCCAGTTAGAATATAATTTTGATAGCCTAGTGCCGGCAGCTGGCCAGATCCGAAACTTACCCAAGTGAACAAAAAGTAGATAATCAATCTCCTCGGCGCAAACATCTCCATTCTAGCCGGTTTCATAACCATCCACAATCGATTCAAAGCCATCCAAATAGCAGTCAAATATTGCATCTCAAAAGCCGACATATTTATCGCCATCATAACTTTGAAAAAGAGGTGTTTAAAAGTCTCCACATTTTGTAGATCCTCATAAAAATACGGCAATTCTACCAAAATAATATGAGTTACATCTAATATCAGCTCCTGGATAATCATATTTTCCAGAAATACTCGGTTATTTGTCTCCCGTTTCGTTACCAACAGAAATATTAATGTAAAGCTTATCCAAAATGACAGTAGATGGCTGAAACAGGCCACCGTTTGACGGATAACTCCAATATAGAGCATCCGGAAAAAATGGTTTCGAATGTTTGTTTTCGGAATACAATATGAATATTTATTTATAGGATTTAGTGAATAAGAAGTTGGAGACACATATATGTCCGAATGATATAAAAATGTATTAAACAAGAGATCATTTTTTATATACAAAACAATTATTTTGGAAATTACTTGTTTGCTGAAAATTCGCAATAAATCTTGATCCCGCGCCAGGATATACAGATGTCTGATCAAAACTGAAACTTTCCATTATTCCGACTGAAAGTACATTTAAAAATTTTAATTTATGACCCTTTTCGTGACATAAGGCAAACTATTTTTGCAAAGTTTTCAGTATGATTCCGATTTTTTTTCCGATATGAATAAGCCGTTAAGTTTTTTTGGGTTTACCGAACATTTTTTTTAATGTTTTTTATTTGGAAAACAATTTCAGAAGTTCAGGAGCATTTTCCATAAATATTTATCAACATAACATGTAAAAAGCTGATAGGAAAAAGTTAGGCCAACTTTTTCTAGGCCATTGTTTTGACGCTCATTTTCTCGGCTTCGAGGTGGTTTTAGAAAATTTTAAAAACAGATTTGGAATGAGAATGAAGTCTATTTTCATCCCAAATAATTCCTAAACATTAGAATGAAAACTATTTTTTAGAACATCCCTTCTAAATTCTGAATTTAGTGATATCCATAAAAAAGAAAACTGGAGATTTAAGTTTTACAGTCCCTTTAAATGCTAGGAAAAATAAATTCAAAATATTTCAGATGTTAAAAACCAAACATTGTAAATTTTTCTTAAATTTCAAAAGATTTTAGGAATATAAAAACGGAAACTATCGATTAGAAAATTTTAAAGTCACAAAGAGAGTTTACCCAAATTTCGAAACGTATTTTCAGCTGGAAAAGTGGAGATTTGTGTTTTTTCACAAAAACTTCATATCGTTTTCGAAATTTCAAAATGTACGAATATATTCAGAGAGGGTGTGTTCAATTTTTCTCATAAAAAGTTGATGTTGAAGAAAAACTTCGATTTTCAGATTAAATTTTTTAATTCCAGAATAGTGGATTTTGATAGGGGTTCTAATTATTTTTATTAGTATTTTTTTAAATTCAATTTTATATACTTAAAAAATAGTGAACAGATTGCAAAAAACTAGAAATTCAAAAATAAGGGCACCCGGAATCGAACTTCTGATCGAAAGTGAGAGTAAGTTGGTGGTTTTTGAGACCAATTCTCACTTCAATTCCTATTGCATTTTTTCGCCATTGTTTTGGCATATAAAATAGAATTTCAGATCGATTAAAGGTTTTTCACGTTTATATAACAGATTTTGTAAACAACTAATAATGAGAGAAAGCTCTAATTTTTGAAACTAAGAACAGGTAGGGTCAAATTAACTGAACAGCTGTCTTTAAGCAACATTTATAACCTTTAAGATTCTTGTGACTTATTATTGTCAAGTTAAAAATCTTGATCATCCAATTTCTATTATTGTCTCACAAAATCGGCTTCATAAACGTGAACTTCCCTATTTTGCGAAATAGTGTGTGGTGAGGGATAATAAGACAACGCAACGCAACCCTTCCCATTGCCCTCACGCGTGGCGTGTCGATTTTTTTGACAGAGGTTTTTCACGTTTATATAACAGATTTTGTAAACAACTAATACTAAAAGACCACAGCGCGACCGCTCGTAGCACGACTGTGTGAGAGACTTAGATTTTCTTGGTAGGTCAAAACCAACTTGCATGATGAAGAATATTTGAGTTGACAATAAAAATCGGTTCCCCATATTTTTTCACCCATTTTTTTCTGTTTCAATACAATTTAATATTTTCTGATCTTTAGCAAAACCTGTTGCTTCTGGATATTTTATGCTTCTACCTCAAAGCTTTGTAATAACTCTATGATTTTTAAATTTTTGTAAAAATTCAAAATTTTCAGAAGTTCAGCTTTCTTGCTGAAATTTCGTTTTAAAAATCATAAATTCTTGGAAGAATCTGAAAATTTCTGGAAAACGATTCTAAGCGTTTAATTTTCCATCTAAAAATGTATTTTTACTAGATTTCTGTTTTTTTTTTTAATTTAGGCCAAAATATCAAATTCTGAAAATAGGGCTTGCAATTTCCGGAATTGCTAACAAAGGAAGTGATTTTAAAAAAATCTTGTCTTTCTCATAAATCACGATTTTTTCCAGACCGTCTCCCGTGTCCAATCCCTCATCGAGCGCACTGAAAAATCTGAAAACAATCGTCTAATCTGGCTGAAAATCCTCGACCGTCTCGATATTTTACTACTCATTCTTTTCCAAGCCGCCAATATCGTTGTAACCGCTATTTTTTGGCGATAAAATTTCTTCAGTTTTTTCTTGTAAAAATACATTGTTATATGGAAGAGAAATACGAGCGGGGACTAGTTTCTCGTCGAGTGTGAAACCTAGGCCACCATTTTGTAGTTCGGTTGGAATTCGTTTGGAGTTTAGTTGTTAACTCGTTTTAAACCGTTTTGTTGGTTTTTAAGTGTCTAGTTGTTGCTAGAAAGTGACTAGCAGGTGCTAGTATAATATTCACTTGTTTTGAATCATATTTAACCGTTGTTTATCTTTTATTTCTTGTTTAAAATCTAATAAATCGTCGTAATATCTTCTCGCGTTAATTTTTGTTGTTTAAACTGGTTTCTCCATCACTCTTCTTTCGTGGAACCTGAACACCATCAGGGACCACCACATTACTTGGGGGCCGAACCGGTTTAGAGTTGGAAAACCGCTTGAATAGCAAAATTTTCGTGATTTTTGAGGGTTTATTGATTTTTCTTGAATTTTTTCGCTTTTTCTTTTTTTTTTTGCCGTTTAATTTCGAATTTTTGTACGTTCGGATTTTGTTTGGTCTTCCCCTAGAGGTTGACATTAAACAGACCGTCTGGGCAAATTATTTGAAATCTTCGTTGCCGTTTTTTTCGATTTTTTCAAGTTCTGTTGGTTGTAGCCATTTACAAACTCAGAGACCGAGATTTTCGTTAAAATATTGATTGTGCCGCCGTTTCTTTTTTGTTCTTCCATTTGATCGAGTATAATCCTTTGGGATATATATCAGGAGAGTGGGGTAAAGAATAAAATTGAAAAATGTCGAAGATGCCAGTGTCAACATCGTCCAAGTCGCCTTCCCTCAGGTCGTGCGCATCGAAATTGTCTGTTGCATCAGGATCGGGAAGCAATTCAAATGGTGGAAATGTGCAAGTGAGGAAAGCAGATGAGAAAAATGATGACAATTTGGAGAAATATGTGCAGAAAGTGAACCAATTTTTGCAGGAAGTCTGCGAATGGGTAATTTCGTGTGATGATGATGCAAATTGGTCAAGTGAAGAAATCGCCAAGAAGCAAAGCGTTTGTCAGTCAGCTAGGAAGTTGCAAGAGGTTGCTGGTGATTTATTGAATGTTTGTGGAAGAAAGTTTGATGTCAGGAAGTTCAAGAATGTGGAAGAAGCTTTGAAAATTTTTTCGAAAAATATTGAAGGTGCTGAAAAGTATGCAGAATTGAACACTAGAATGTCAAAGAAGCAGAAGTGTACTATTTTTGATACATTGAAAGAAGGATATGGAAAATTGATGAAAAGTTTTGATGAAGTGAAGGAAAATGTGGCTGCGAAGGATTTTGCTGAGAATAAGCCTGATAATGAAGCACATTTGGAAGAAGGTGAGAAAGTTTGGAAATTTATGAGAAAGTTGGGCATAGAAAATGCTGATCAATTGTGTGAAGCTATTAAAAGGCGTGCAGCTGATAATTCAAGACTTCGGAAGGAAAATCTGCAGATGATTGATGTGATGGATAAAGTTAGAATCCTCGAAGAAAATCAGAAGATTAATAGTGATATGCAGGAGGAGTTGAGAGAATCTATCCGTCAAAAAGATTTGTTAATATCGAAGTTGACTGAAAGTCAGGATAAAGAGTATTTGGAAGAATGTCGAAAAATCTGGAAAGTTTTGAAAAAGATTGGTGTGAATAGTGCAGCAAGTTGCGTAGCATTATTTGAGAATGTAGCTGATAAAGGACTCAAAGCAAGAGCTGATCTAAAGTCACAAAGTGAGAAAAGTCTGCAAATGGAACAACAATTGAAAGAGGAAATCGAGGTGAAGGAAGATTTGAAGGAGAAATTTTGTCAAAATGTTGATGAAATGAAAAAATTGAAGGAAAATATTCAGCAAAAGGATGTCGAAATTCAAAGTTTGAAGGAAAAGCTGAAAAAGTTGGAAAAGGAAGTCCTTTTGGTTCCGAAGAAAATTTTGTCGAATGAAGAAGAACATGTTAAAGAGGATGAGAATTCAGGAAGACATAATGTTTCGCCAGCGTTATCAGTAAAAGCGAATAATATGTTTATTGCACATATGTTGAAGAGTTCAACTGAGCAAATTGTTGAAAAGCATAATGGAGAGATTTGTGTTGAAAATGTTGGACAAATGTGTTCAGATGGTCTGAAAGAAAGAATTGCCGCAATGGAAGCGAGTATTGCAAAATTGACGGAATTTATGATTAGACAAAAGGATGCTAGGTGTGAGTCGGTTGTTTCCGAGAGCAGTTGTCCGGTGTCAGGATCAAGTTTTAGAGTGGAAAAAGCTAGAGGCTTGAATATTGATGATGAAGTGCATAAACCACAAGTTCGAAAAAGTGCTGAAGGAAGTTCAAAAGTGGAAAATGATGTTAAAAGATGTTTCAAATGTGGAAGAAATGGACATTTTGCAAAAAGATGCTGGAATAATAATGTTGCTGAAGCAAACGGTGTGAAGATTGATGCTTTTGATTGGAAAACTGAGCGAGGAGATAAAAATCATGCTACAGTTGGAAGACAAACTATGGAAAAGTCTGAAATTCTTGGCACAAAGTTGAAGCTGATTATTGATAGTGGAGCAATGACAAGTGTGTTATCGTCCAAGACATGGAATAGAATCAAGAATGGAAATTTGAAGAAAGAGCATTTTGTGGAAAAGAATCCAGGTTGTATGGATATGAGGAATGTTTCGAAGGATAAAATGAAGATCATTCGTCAGGTTGAAGTTCCAGTGAAGATGAAAGGCATGAAAGAAGTTGTGAAATTCCAAGTTGTTGAGAATGAACATGAATTAGCAGTGTTGGGAATGAATGCATTCAAATGTTTTGGAATATACATTGGATGGAAGAGTTTGAAGAAGGAATCGGTGAATGTGAATGCTGTGATTGTAGAGAGCAGTGGTTCAAGAGATGAGAAGTGGAAAAAGTGTTCGTTGAACTTGAAGATGATGTCCAGTAGAGGCATATGTTCGGAAAGTCCGGAACCAAATGTTTTTCAGGTTAAACCTATGGTCAACCAGTCACAATGGAGTTCATATGATCAAGTTGGAAGATGTTCAAAGAGGGAAAGAACGCCAAGTTCAAGGAATGATCCCCAGGGAAAAGTCAAGACTATTGGTGGAAAAGCTCAAATGAGGGAAGTCAAGCCATGTTGGATGCAGGGTACAAATGATGGAATGAAGGGAGCAGGTCAAAAGTGGGTCAAGAACAAGCTGAAAGTCAAGAACAGCGAAGAAACAGTTCAATTTAATAAATGTTCTACCCAAAACCCTATCGCCCCGTATTTTTGTTATTATGATTATGTACTGCCGAGAAACCTCAAACAGTCAGGAGCCTGTTTTTCTAAAGGAGGGGGATGTTATATGGAAGAGAAATACGAGCGGGGACTAGTTTCTCGTCGAGTGTGAAACCTAGGCCACCATTTTGTAGTTCGGTTGGAATTCGTTTGGAGTTTAGTTGTTAACTCGTTTTAAACCGTTTTGTTGGTTTTTAAGTGTCTAGTTGTTGCTAGAAAGTGACTAGCAGGTGCTAGTATAATATTCACTTGTTTTGAATCATATTTAACCGTTGTTTATCTTTTATTTCTTGTTTAAAATCTAATAAATCGTCGTAATATCTTCTCGCGTTAATTTTTGTTGTTTAAACTGGTTTCTCCATCACTCTTCTTTCGTGGAACCTGAACACCATCAGGGACCACCACATTACTACATGCGAATAAAGTTCAAAAAAAAAGAAAAAGAAAGTGGAGGACAAATTGAAGAAAAAAAAACGGGGACGTCGCTTTCTCTTTTTTTTTCCAACATCCAAATCAAAATTGAGCTGGGAGGAAGACGAAGAAGAAGAAGTGGGGACTTCCATCTTTTTTCCTTTTTTTTCAGTTACTTTGCTTTTCTTCTTTTTGATTCTTTTTTCTTTATTTTTGTTCATCTATTTGAAATTTGAAGATATTTTTAAATTAAGACAAAATGAGATATGTGCACATTCACAGTCACGACAGATTGCACAAACGCACAAAAAAATGCACAAAAAACCCTTGGCTATAGTAATAATACTTCACGGTATTTATGTAAAAGAGTAGCACACATACGTTCTGGACTTGAAACTGCGGCAGTGTGTTTGTGGGCGGAGTCTGAGGGAAATTAACGCACAGTTTGCGTTTTTTCTTGATATTTTTGCGTTTTGCGTTATTTCCTTGATTTTCATACAAAATGCCAAATTTATTCTGGTTTTCGGTAGAAAACATAACTTTCAAGTTTGTTTTTATTATATAAAATAGAGCAGAAGAATAAGTACCAAAATTTTTTCAAAAAATCAAATTTCGAAAGTTTTTCAAAGTAAATTTGAATTGTTCGATATTTTTGCTACACTAGTTAAAAAAAAACAACATTATTTACCGAATGACACAAAACCAATAAAAATTCATAAAGTTCAGCTTATTCAAAATTTTGTATTTCGCGCCATTTTTTGTGTCATAGCACACGGCGGGAAATTCAAATTTTTATTTTTTCAATTTCAGATCACTCTATAAATCAGTAATGTTAATTAGCTTGAATTTATCTATAATCATCATGATGGAAGTATGGTGTAACTTCCCGAAATTAAAATTTTGCAAAAAATTAGGGCAGTCAGCTATTTTTTGCAGAGCCGTAAATCTACATCGCCTTGAGACCCTTGATCGTATTTTCCGCAATGATAGACGCACACCGGTGATATGTGTTCCGGGTCTCGCAGCGAAGAGTTAAAACTTCTGATGGTCTCGCAACGATTTCCCTATTTTTCCCGTAAATCGGCTGCAAAAATATTCTACTTTTTTGTAATTTCATAAAAAATTTTTGCAGCATTTTTAGTTTCTGGAAGGTCCATGGCATATTTTACAATAGTGCTAAATCGATCTGAAATTCAATTTTATATACTGTTGCCTCAAGCCTATTCCAAACGCGCTCCACCCAATTGTGGGGGTTTTGCCTCATGTTTGTACCTTCCCCAAAAACAAAAACCAAAAGCTTGCTTTTTTTGTTTTTTTTTTTCATTTTTTAAAAGTAATTATTGATGAAAGTCTTTCTTTTTCAAAAACGACACAAATTGCCTATATATTTTTTTCATATTTTCGAATAAAAACCCCCAATTTTGTTTACTAAATATCCCTTATTTTCAAAACATACTATGATTTCCTGATTTTTTCGATAATGTAGAACATATCGCGCCCATATTTTGGTGGAGCACGTTTGGAATAGGCTTGAAGCAACAGTACCTAGTGAAAAAATTTGCAAAAAATTAGAAAAGGGCACCCGGAATCGAACTTCTCAAAAACGTAAAAGTTTCCACCAAAGTGACAGCCGAGTTCGATACCTGGTGCCCTATTCTACTTTTTTTGCAAATTTTTTTAAAGGTATATAAAATTGAATTTTGGATCAACATTTATAATCCGCGCATAGTCCTCCTTTAAAATATCGCCATAATTCTTATGGGTTGTAAAATTAAACATTTTCTGTTTTCTACTGAAAGCCCGCAGGTAAAAATAGCATGACTTTGTGAGAGACTTAGATTTTGTTGGGTAGATCAAAACCGAAGTTCGTGATACAAACATTTTGCATAGAATTTCTTGCTTTTTCCGAAATCTTTTCGAATTTCGGTGAAGCTCATTTCATCTAATATTTCCCAATTTTTCCCCAATTCCATCTAAAACTTGTGTGAACGAAAAAGAAGTGGAAAAGTAGCGTGATTCAATTTGTGTGCCTTCAAAATTTATTCGAGAACCCCTCCCCAGCCGATTCCGTCCAATAGGAAGCAAAACTTCTTTTCTCCAATAAATATGAATATGATATGAGCAAAAAAGAAAGGAGATGGAGATGCATGTGCGGAGTGCACCTCCCGTGTTTTTATTTTCTTTTTGTGAGCAGCGGAAAAAAAGCGAAATATTTCGAATAGATAGACACCGATACCTTTCTTTTTTATTCATTCTGGCCCCAGTTTATTCATATCATTATGTGTGGGAAAAATGTCGCGGTTTTTGTGTTCGTTTTTGTATGCATATACAAGGACGCCGGGCGAGGACGCCGGGTAGCAACAAATATGTATATATGGTTTTATGTGGTTATATGGTATTCATTCTTTTTTCCATTTTGTCTGGGTTTTTTGGCCTAAATTTCAGTTATAAATGTTGTTTAATCGATATTTTATATCTAAAAATTGTTTTAAAAAATTGCAAAAAATTAGAAATGGCACCCGGAATCGAACTTTGGTCTCATAAACGTAAAAGGGGCACCAAAGTGGCAGCCAAGCTCGATTCCGGGTGTCTAATTCTAATTTTTTGCAAATTTTTACCTAGGTATATAAAACTGAATTTCAGATCGATTAAGCAACATTTATAACATGCGTATAGTCATCCTGTAAATCATGTGACCGCGAGGTACCGCAACGCGCACCGCAACGCATCGGAGAGCATTGCAGTGACGTCAAATGAGCCACTATTTAGAAATTCTTTTGATCATTTAATTATTGAATCAAAGTCACAACTTTTGCACTTTTCACCGCTAAATTAATAGAACTCAAAAGTGCAACTTTTGCCATTTGGATCGCTGCCAAGAGTGACTGGCAGCCGACCGATTCGCTAAGTTCACTCGACTTGCATTCTTTGGTTTTTTGTCAGTTTTTTGTCATAAAATTTTGAGCAAAAAAATATACCAGTTGAAATTATTAGACGCGGAATTTTCGTACAAGCTAAAAATTTTGAATAATTGTTTTCATTGGCATACTGCCAACCGGAATTGCGAATGCGGCAGCGCATTTTTACGAGGCTCACCCCTGGCGATTTGCCAAATACGAACATTCTCACAAGGGAAGTACTTTTCTGAAGAGCTTCAGACTGTTTTACATGAAAAATAGCTCATTTGAAAGAGCATTTTACGCTGGTGCAGGAACTACTTTCAAAAAAATGCTGAAAAGCAGTTTTATCATGTTTTTTAAGCTCGAAATCTGAAATTTTGAAAAAAAAATCGAACTTTAAAGAGCTGTAACTTGGCTCAATCTCAATAATTCTGGATAAAATTGTGGGCCTATCATAAAAAAACTATTATTTCATGATGTATCAATGAGCATCTGTAAATTTACGGCACTTTTGTAAAAGGGTATTCTCAAAAAAATGTTAACCAAATTTGCTGAAATTTCGAACATAGACTGTACATGATTTCTGAATGATTTCCGCAAAATTTCATTGCGAAATTTTGAGTCTTAGCCAAGTTAGAGCTCTACAAAGTTAATTTTTCAGATTTTGAGCTCGAAAACTGGATTCTCAAACTGTTACTTAGCAGTTTTTGAAAACAGTTCCTTTATCATCGTAAAATTATCAGTTTGGGATTAATGCGAATTTAATGGGAATTCTACTTTTTTTCCGAATTTTTCATTATCCTAAAGATGATGAAAAATGAAAAAGAGTTTGAAATAATTTAAGTTGGTATTTAGTTATCCTAATTTTTCTTTCTGCACAATTCTGCACTTTTCTGCGTTTGCGCCTAGTCTGCAATTTGCCGTGGTAGTGACCGTATTCATAACTCATGTCACGGTTTGTAAAAGTTAAAATACACCATGGTTGCTGACTTTCTTGCGGCAGCCTTTATGGAGGCGGGGTTTGAACGCGATCAGTGCACAGTTCTCGACTCCGCACACCTTATATCACGATAATCAAACGTATTTATTCAAGTTCCCACCTAAAAATGGCAAAAAAAGTTTGTTTTCTATCAAAACCAACAAATATAATGCATTGGGCGGAGCTGAGAACTGTGCCCTGTTTGCGTTCAAGCCCCGCCTCCGTAAAGGCTGCCGAAAGAGTTCGCAACCATGATGTACGTTCACTTTTCAAAACCGTGACATGAGTCATGGATACGTTCACTACCACGGCAAATTGCAGACACTTTTTTGACATTTTTTGGTACGAACTTGAATAAATACATTTTTAGAATGTTCAAGGCTTATTTAAAATCCATTTCACAATGATTATCGTGATAATACGGTGGGCGGAGTACGGTGGGCGGAGTCGAGAACTGTGCACTGTTTGCGTTTAAATCCCTCCTCCATAAAGGTGAGCCGTTCTCTTTTACAAACCGTACATGTAATAGAAATCGACAAAATCTTTCTTGTTTTTTGTTCAACGATTTTTAATTTGAGTTTTGGTGTTCTAAATTTGATTTAAATCCAAAACATGCATTCAAAACGTTTTTTTTAAATAAACGCTCAAAAAACCCGTTATTAAAATGATCAAAGCACATGGAAAATAGAATATTCATTTTTTTCGCGACTATAAAAAAAGATTCCTTGTTCGTAAATAATTCAACCACAAATTTTTCTCAAATTTCACATCATTTGCTTTTGTTTTGCCTCCCATTCATCATTGTTTCAATTCCTTCATCTCGTCTGCTCTTAATTAAACAGAGAACATACATACAAATATATTTTTTGTTTGTTTTTATTCTTTCGCATTTTTCCTTTTTTCATTCACTTTTCGAAGAAAAATGGAATTTTGCGCAAAAATCTTAGATTTCAGAAGAAAATATCAAAACGTGCACTTTGTTGTTGTTGTTCCTTTGGGAATATGATGTAGACTTTTGAAAAATGTGAAGGGAGGGGAATCTGGAATCACATTTTTACTCTTCTTTTTGGTTTTGCTCCTTATTTCTTCATTATTAGTTTTTATTGATCTCATGACTCATGTTGAACGGTTTTTGTTTTTTTTTTTGTTTTTTTTTAAATCCTTCTGATTTTTTTATTCTTCGTCAGAACTTATATCGGTTTTCAGAAATTTGGTTTAACCTTAACTTTTACGGCCATTAATTTTAAAATATGGACTTTACGGAGCTTATAAATGTACCTTAAATGAAAATAGACTTCATTCTCATTCCAAATCTGTTTTTAAAATTTTCTAAAACCACCTAGAAGCAGAGAAAATGAGCTTCAAAACAATGGCCTAGAAAGAGGTGGTCGAACTTTTTCCTAAGAGCTTTTTTCGTGTTTCGTTAATAAATAGTTATGCAGAATGCTTATATTAATCCGTTTTTTAATTTTAAATTTTTTTTAAATTTTTTTAAAACGTTTTTCAAATTTTTTTTGGTTTTTTTCATGCCTGCGGACTAGTTTTCGCCAGTGGCCACTTTTTCTAGGCCATTGTTTTGAAGCTCATTTTCTCGGCTTCTAGGTGGTTTTAGAAAATTTTAAAAACAGATTTGGAATGAGAATGAAGTATATTTTCATACCAGGGTTTTATCTCCGTAAAGTCCTCCTTTAAAGAAATTTTTATCGAAAATCCAGAAAAATTTTGATCTTTCATCATTTTTTGCAGCGTTTGGAGACGTCTTAAAGCTTATAGATAATGCATACAAATATGTATGTTTTTTTAGATGAAAGGAACATATATAATTCCAGAAAAAAAAATAACGTTTTCATATCAACTGTTTTTTCCGGTTCAAGAGAACAGAAAAATTCAATTAAAGGAAGACAGTTTCTCTTTTCAGTTTTTCTTCAGTTTTTTTTGAAACAATTTGGAAAACTGATAGCAATTGAATCAATTCTGCTAGGTTCTCATTTGATTTGATTTCAAAATTTGTCATCTTTCTAATTTTGAAGCCAGATACTCGATTTTTTTAATTAAAGGAGGCGGTTATAAATGTTGCTTAATCTATCTGAAATTCTGTTTTATATGCCTAGTGTAAAAATTAGCAAAAAAAGTAGAAAAGTTCACCCGGAATCGAACTTGGCAGCCACTTTGGTGGAATCTTTTACGTCTTTTTGAGAACAACTTTCGATTCCGGGTGCCCTTTTCTACTTTTTTGCAAAATTTTTCGCTAGGTATATAAAATTGAATTTCAGATCGATTGAGCAAAATCTGTAACCAAGGTATAGTCCTCCTTTAACTAGCATACCGACTTTAAAAACCAATCTATATTGAACGGATTTTTTTATTACAATTTTAACTTTTTCGAAATATTAGAAAAAACCCTCCGCTGTAAGCGCATAGCGAGGCTATTCAAAATGGTTTCCTTAACTTTTTGAAAAATGTTCCAAAACCCGAAAATAGTGGATTTTGGAAGTTAAATGGCATAGAAAAAAAGGGGACTAGTAGTCCAAGTTCAGCCATTTAGCCAACTTTTTTCGAGGAAAAAAATTGAGAAAAACCCGTTTTTTGGTCGTTTTTAATAATTTCTTAACTAGATTTAATATTAGTCTTTTATTGGTGTGAAACTTCATCGTTCCTTTAATTGTGAAAAATTACTTAATTCCAGAAGGTTTTTTGGTGTTTCAAATTTAGCTAATTTCGTTTTTTTTTTCATTTAAAGTTGAACTTTACAGATTTTTAAGTGCAACTGAGACGAAAATAGAAAAAAATTCTCATTCCAAATCAGTTCTTAAAATTTTCGAAAACCATGTAGAAGCCGAGAAAATGAGCATCAAAATAATGGCCTAGAAAAAGTTTCCACATGACCGAACTTTTACCTATGATCTCTTTGCTTGTTATTCTTATGAATGTTTACTCAAATGCTTATATTAGTCAATTTTAAATTATGTGTTTGCATTTTCTGCATTCTTCGCATAATATTGTCAGCGGACTAGTTTTCACCAACTTTTTCTAGGCCATTGTTTTGAAGCTCTCTTTCTCAGCTTCTAGGAGATTTTAAAAAATTCTAAAAACATATTTGGATTCGGAACGAGTTCTATTTTTATCACATACACATTCATTGACTCTTTAACGTCCATCTTTTAAAAAAAAGCAACGATCAAACTATAAAACTTCGTGTTGCTTTTAAGATCAATAAATTAAGCAACATCTCCCCAGTGTTTTCAAAATAAAACTAATTCCTCTCCATTGTTTTCAACACAACTACGTCACTAATTATATAAACTTTTTCCTTTTTTTAAAAGTTCCTCTAATTCTTCAACTCTTCCCCACCCACATCTGTCATGACGAACCAACCATTTTTTTTCAAAAACAAAAAAAAGTAACACACATCATGTTCCAAACACATGTTTTTCTTTCTATTCCATTTTCCGTTTCCCACAAAATGCTTAGCAGAGAGAGAGAGAGAGAGAGAGAGAGAAAAAGTCTGAAAGAAAAACTAAAGTTTCGAAGGTCATAAATTTTCAAAGCTCACTCCTTTCCCTCCTCAAAAACTTCTTAACGCTCATTTCCGTTCGTTTGGCAGAGGAGAAATGAAAAAAAATTTATTTTTCTTCTTATTCTTCGTGCATGATAAACTTTTTTTATTTCACGAGAAAATGAGAGAAAAAGTGCTCTAATTCCTCGTTTTTTCTGCTCCAAAACGAAGATGAAGTGCTCTCGAAAAAGGGGGTCTACTTGTTTAATTCTTTTTTTCTGGTTTTGGTTGAATGAAAGTTTTTATTTTTCATTTTTTTATTTGATAATGGGAAAAATTAGATTACGGTATAACTAAGAAAATTCATAATTAAAAATTGAATGCAGAAAGCGGGAATTTTTGCAATTTTGCGGCACGGTGTCACAAAACGCGTTATAGTCAGCTATTCAGGGACGCAATTTTATAATTCGGAGTGAAAAAAATTAGAATAAGTCATATTTTATGTATTTAGCGCAAAAACTTCATTTTTTCATGCGTTGTAGGCGTTAAAATGACGTTTCTAAAAAAATTATAATTTTTTGCTTGTGTGTGCAATTTGTCGTAACGGTGTACACACACAATGCGTTGTACATGACGACAATTTCGGTTCACTTTATCCCAGATTAGTTCGAAAAAATGCTTTTTTCAAATAATAAAAAAGGAATTTTGCCATCCTGTCATTTCGAATTCGTTTCGGTTGGATTAAGTTGTTGATGCATGCCCTCACCCGAAAAAAAAATTTTTTTTTTTTTTTGGATTTTTCAAACAGCGCATAACATAAAAAATCTAGGCGTCTCGCCCCCCGATTTATACCCCCCTTCACAGAGCAACAATAGAGCCAAAAATGAGCTCGAGGAAAAACTTTTTTCCCTCTCTTTTTTTTCTTGAGTAAGACAAGGAAACCACCCAATTTTTTGGATGTGTCGTTCCTCTTTTTTTGGAGCTTTCTAAAGCTTCTCCTTTTTTTCTCGTCTAAGTACACCCCATCAAACAGCTGTGTTTTTCCCCGTTTTCTTCCAATATATTTATCTCTTTTTATTTGATTTTCTCATTTATTTATTTTTTCTGCAAAAAAAGAAGATTAGAAACATAAATAAATAGATAAACAACTGACAATCAATTATGTGTCAGATTTCTTTGCTCTCGCAAATGTTTCAGTGAAAGAAAAGAGAAAGAAGTTGACGCTTTGTGAAGACAATTGGGTTGACAGATGGAACATGATCTTTTTTTTTTGAAAAAAAATAGAAGTTTTAAACATAGTTTATAGGTTTTTGTTATATATTTATTGCTATCCCTCTGTTTTTCACTAAATTTTTGTTCTGAAAGAAGAAAAATGCAATTATTATTTGCATTTTGCAAAAATTTATAGAATTTTACATTTTATTTTCAATTTAATGTTCAAAAATGAAAATAAATAAAATTATGAATTTTTCAAAACTAGTGTGTCCCTTTAAATGTCTTACTGTATTTTTAAAATTAAAATTATTTGTTTTCTTTAAAAACTCATAGTTTCCACTGAAAGAAATTTCGCGGACGTGAAAAATGAAGCTTGGGTGAAAGAAAATTTTATTTTCTATCGAATGGTATCAAGAAAAATATTTTGTGACCAAAAATGGTCGAGTTATGGCGAAAACATTGAATTATGTTTATTTTGGACCTAAAAAGTTAGTCCATTGGTTTTCTAGGCCACGTGGGTTTTTTGTGATACATTTATGTTAGAATTAAAAGAACAAAACATTTAGCAAAAAACCATACATGGCCTAGGAACCAAAGTGAGGGGACTAACTTTTTCAAGTCGAAAAAAAATTGTTGTATTTTTTGGTGTAACTCGGCCATTTTTGATCACAAAATGTTCTTCTTGCTACCATTCGAAAGAGAATAAAATTCTCTTTCATCATACACATTAGTCAAAAAAAAAAAAGAAATTCAAATTGGGCTTCATTAGACAGCCGCCTTTGGCACGAGTCCAAAACCATGACTACCGAATGAAAGAGCCGTTAAATGACTTTAAAATGTGGAAAAATTACATATTTATGTTACAAATGGGCTTTAAAAATTTTTTTAAAGTTCATAGATGAAAAAAAAACGAAAAAACGAGCTACCTTGAAAAAGTTTCAATCGCGGAAGAGTTTTGGTATTGTAGTCCGCGATAGTTTGTGTTCCTAGGCCGCCTAATAAATTTGCGCATTTTTATTAATGTTTGTTGTTTTTTTTGCATTTAAAATGTAAAATGTAAATTCTTTTATCGGTTTTTTATTTTAAATGCAAAAAAATAATAAAAATGAACAAATTTAATAGGTGGCCTAGGAACCCAAACAATCGCGGACTAAAAACCCAAAACTCTTCCACTGTAAAAACTTTTTTCCAGGTATTTAGCTTGTTTTCCCCCTTTTTTCTTCTATGAATTTTTTATTAAATTTTTAAACCCATTTACAACATAAGTGTGTCATTTTTCTACATTTTAACGTCATTTATAGACCATGTAATGCCATCCTTTAATGATTTTTTATCCTTTCCATCGAAACCATTTTATCACAACTCCTTGTTCTCTTTTACAATCATCATCAATCATTGAAATGCATGTCATTTCTAATCAACGGAGAGGGAAAAACGAAAAACGGAAATGTGGGGATATCTTCAAAAAACGAAATGAAATCGATCAAAAATCGTATTTTTCTTTTTCGATTTGCCCTCAACAGGTTTTCACTACTCCTTTCGGGTTGGTTTTTCTGTAGCAAAATGACCTCGAAATTGAATTTGATTCACCATTTCGATACCGCCGACCTTTTTCGCTTTTTTTTGCAATTCTCGAAAGTGTTGTCCGTTAGGTTTTTTTTTGGTAAAAACTCAGATTTCCTCGTACCTTTTTTTCAACAAATGTTTTTTGTACGTTCTACGCACTTTTAATGTTTGCATTTGCTCGTCTTTCACTTTTTTCACAGTTTTTTTCCACAATTCGGTTTCCGTGGCTACCCCCCCCATGAATTGAATTATAAAATTTTTGTTTCTTTTCGTTTGGAGGGAAAGTACATGTATACAACTCCCATTTTCACATTCATTATAATATCAAATGGCCGAAAAATTGATTATTTTTTGTCCCAGAAAAAAACCATCATGTTTGTTTGCTTTGATCTCACCTCTTTATCTTTGCTCGACATCCATTGTTTATCGAAAATAAAAACATTCATTCTTATTCCTTTTTACAGGTATGAAAATTCAGTACAAAATCCTTGCATTTGCTTGCATTGTTGCAACCACTGCCGCCCTCAACTGCTACATTTGTAACAGTTTGCAGAAGCCGGATTGTGAGGACAATTATAAGGAGTATTTGAGACCGTGTCCAGTCAAATCATTCTCTGGATTGAAGGCGGTCAAACCGGTTGGATGCAGAATTACTAGACAATATGTTAATGGTGGGTTTGGGTTTTTTTTGAATTGGTTTGAAAAGCAATCGAAAATTGATATTATAGTCAAAAATTAACGTTTTTTTCGAAAAAAAAGTACCAGAATTTTTATCGCTAACGGATTTACCTAGTTATTGCCATCAAAATAAGCAAAAAATATTTGAAAAATATTTAGAACAGTAAATTTTTTAATTAACTCTTTGTAATCTTAAAGGAGGACTACATACAGGTTATAAGTGTTGCTAAATCGATCTGAAATTCAATTTTATATACCTAGCTGCAAAAAATTAGAAAAGGGCACCCGGAACCGAACTTTGGTTTCAAAAACGTGAAAGTTTGCACCAAAGTGGCAGCCATGTTCGATTCCGGGTGCTCGTATTTTTTTTTGCATTCCGAGTTTTTTGCAATTTTAGGTACATAAAATTGCTTAATTTTTTTGAATCGATTGAATGATAATTAAAATTCGCGTACAGCCCTCCTTTAAACCAAAAAAATCAAAAAATTCTTTATAAACACCTTTTTCTAGGCTTTTTAGGGCTATTTTTGAAAAAAATTATGCTTTGAAATTTTTTTTTAAATACACAAAAATATTTGTTAACGTATTGCCTCCCACTTTTACAAATAAAATTTTGCATAAAATGTAATAGTCAGAAAAAATGCTCAAAAAAAAGATTTGAGAGAAGGACTAGAAATCTAAGTGGTGGCCTAGAAAACGCATTAGGGAACGTGACATCTTTTCAATCCGATTGCAATATTTTCCAATTTTAGAAAGGATGTTTCTAACTACAGGAAAAATAATATTTTCTTGGTCCTCCTTTAAAAATATTATGCAAAATTCAGTGAAAAATTCAAGCTATAGCTTCTAGGAACCATTTTGAGCTTCAAAATGGTTCCCAAAATAAGCCTTTCTAACTTGCTTGGTACAAATGAAAAAAATGAGGTTTTAGAAGTTTTTTTGAACATTCTAAAGATAGGTTTGGGTTGAGCATGGGCTCTATTTTTATCGAAGCTACACGTACTCGCTCTGTAAAGTCCTATTTTTAATATTTGAGAAAATTTTTACCTTTGACTCAAAAAATTAAAAAAAAACAACAAATTTCATGAAAAATGTTCAGAGTTCGTTCAAACTTTTATAAAAATTATTTTCTCATTTCAATTCTTTAGATTATTCAGTTCTACAATTGGGGATACTTTTTTAAAATTAATTACCTAATTTTTATCGACTTTTTTCAAGACTTCGAGAATTTTTCTGAACATTAATTTGGTACTAAAATGTGTATTTAAAACTCTATTTTTCGACTACATTAATTTTTATAACCAAAAAAATGTAGATCTGGTCAAATTTGATCGATTTGCGTTAGGGCGCTCTTGCAACATCGCGTTTGGCGTGAAAGTGAAAATACGGAAAATGAAAGTGAAAATACGTTTGGCATGAAAGTGAAGATAATTTATTGAATTTATTTTCAATTAAAAAAAATTAATTTGGACTAACTCCGCGGACTAGAAACCCAAATTCGGAAAGCTCTTCCTTGAATGCAAGCGCTTTGAATAAAAATGTTTTTTTCACGTTTTTTTTCGTAATAAACCGTTTTTTTTTAAATTTCAACCATTTATGACATTAGATAGACCCCTTTTATCTTTTTCTGCTTGCTTTGGACCTCTGTCCTACCTTAAGACTTTCCTAATTAACTTCTAAAAAGTTAAAGACAATGTATCACTTAAATTTGACACTATCAGCAATCCTTTAAGCAGAAAATGTCCTATTCTTTCAATAAATTCTTAAAACAATTCCCATTTCCAGACGAATCCTCAATCGTCCGCGAATGTGCCTACACCGGTGAAGACGTCGAGAAAAGATCAAACAAAGGATCTTTGGGAGTCTCACGCGTCTATTCTCAATGCTCAACCCCAGCTTGCAATTCGTCCTCAACTCTCTCTTCGCTCGTCTGTCTCATCATGTCAATTGCAGCAATCTTCAAACTAATCGCTTGATAATTTCCAACCAATCGTTTTTCTGCGCATTAAATGCGTCAAAACCCGTTTCACTTTCTGTTATCATTTTTTTTAAAAACGATTAGTATTTTAAATATCCTGCTCAGTTTTTATATTAGTTTCAATTTTTCAACATTTTTCTGGGTAAACCCTTTCATTTTATGATTTTTTTAAAAAATATATTAAATATTATCATTTAATCAACGACTGCCACGTTTTGTAAGAATTTTTGAAAAAAAAAACTTTAATTTTATTAAAGCTTTGCTCTTTACTAATTTTTACTTTTCTTCTTTTCCCAATCAACGTCAGGCATCATTCGAAGGGTGTCGTATTGCGCGGAAAATGGATCAGCTTTTGCTTTCTGGAATTTTTCAATGTTTTTTTTGAATTCTGAAAAAAAATCTGAAAATACCACGTCGGTTGGAAGCTTGAATTGTTGTTTTCCGGATTCTGGAGAAACTGCAGATGGGGAAGTTTTGGATTCTAGCGGAGCGTCTGAAATTGGAATTTATTATTTGGAAATTTGGAATTTGGAAACACTACGTGAATCTTCAATCGGGCCATCGAGGGTCTCGTAATGTCCGTCGTCGGGCTGAAAATTTAAATTTTTTTTTTGGTATTTTTTGGAAATCTGATTTTTAATTCTATTTTTTCTCCAAAAATCAATATTTTTCAGGATTTTCAAAAGTTTTTCATATTTTTTCGGGCAAAGGAGATATTTCAGAATTTTGCAAAAAGAGCGAAAACATTTCAAAATGCCCCGGAAATTGATAAATTTAAAAATTGAATTTTCAGAAATTTGATTTTTTGCAAAAGCTTGAATTTTTCAAGCTTTATTTTGGCATTTTAAATTTTTTGGTAAATTCTTCATTGAGAACATGACAAAAATTTATTTAAAATGTTTAACTGAAAGAAAATTGGTTTTGTGAAAAAAGTTTGGGCGATTTTTTTGCTTATTTAAAAAAACATACATATTTCATAAAATTAAATTTAGATTTTTTAGTTTATAAATTTTTTTTGATTTTTTGACGAAAGAATTTCAATATGGTACATATTTTTTATAGACCTATCCAGAAACTAAAAATGTTGTAAAAAATTGCAAACAAATGCAAAAAATTCAATACAGAAACTTGCTAAAATTTCAAGAAATGACAAGAAATTGCAATTTTTGCAGCCGATTTACGGGAAAAATACGATAATCGTTGCGAGACCATCAAAGGTTCTAACTCTTCGCTGCGGGACCCTCACGAATTTCACAGGTGTGCGTCGAAAATACGGTCAAGAGCCCTTTTTCTTTGATGTTCTCGCAATGATTACCTTATTTTCCCCGTAAATCGGCTGCAAAAAATTGCAATTTCTTGTCATTTCTTACAATTTTTTGCAAGTTTCTGCATTGAATTTTTTGCATTTGTTTGCAATTTTTTGCAACATTTTTAGTTTCTGCATAGGTCCATTAAAGAAAATCAGTTTTGAAATCAAAAAAATTGCGATAAAGATGATTAGAGCACACTTCTTTTAATGCAGAGTTTTAGTGGGCGGAGTCTTGCGTGCAGTTGTCGCACACTTCTGCGCCATTTTATTAGTTTTTCAGCACTTAAATTAAAATAGACTTTATTCTCATTCCAAATCTGTTTTTAAAATTTTCTAAAACCACCTAGAAGCCGAGAAAATGTGCCTCAAAACAATGACCTAGAAAAAGTTGGCCTAACTTTTTCCTATCAGCTTTTTACATTATTGATAAATATTTATGGAAAATGCTTATATTAATCCGTTTTTATGTTTTTTCTTCTTTTTTTTTTGGATTTTTCATACCTGCGGACTAGTTTTCGCCGGTGGACACTTTTTCTAGGCCATTGTTTTGAGGCGCGTTTTCTCGGCTTCTAGGTGGTTTTAGAAAATTTTAAAAACAGATTTAGAATGAGAATGAAGTATATTAGTTTATTTTTATCCCAAGCACATTGATTATCACCGTAAAGCCCTCCTTTAATACATTTCTTCCGGTTTTAAATGGGTTCAGCTCTTTTTTTTTAAACTTTGATGGTAAACCCATATTTTTGGCTTTATTTTATGTATTGACATATATGTAAGTAGCAAAAAAAATGAAAATTATGTTTTCCAACTAAAATCAGAAGAAATTCAGCATTTTGGGGCGAAAATCAAGAAATTAACAAAAAACTGTGCGATAATTGCGCGCAGACTCCGCCCACAAAACACCCTGCCGCAATTTCAAGTGCGTGGCGTATATTTTTTGAAAAAAACTAAAATACGATTATTATATTCTATAATTTCTGAAAAAATCCGGTTTCATGGAAATTATTTAAATACCTTGGCAATTTCTAACCATTCTAAGATCAAAATGATGAAAAGGGGACTAAATCTGGATTTTTGAAAATGTAGGAATTTGCTTATTTGGTACAAAATATCATTAAATTATGGAAAACGTACCTTCAGCGCCGCTGAACCTTGATCTCTCAACGAAATTGAAGCATCACTTATCGCACCCTCTTTATCACTCTTGTTGTTGCTCTTTTCCGGCGATTCTGGCTCCTTTTGCACCCCCACGGGTAGTGGCGATGGCGTCGGATTTGGCGAAATTGTCGACTTGACATCCGATTTCGTGTGACTTGTAGCCAATGGTGAAATCGACGGGGTGCTGTCAGAAGCTGCGGCTGGTGATGGTAACGGCGTTCTTGGTGTAGGTTGTGATGAGTTTTGTTGCTTTTGTTGAAGAGGTGGCACCACTTGTTTCGCCTGTGTTGAAATGAGTTGTCCCATTCTTTTTTTCGACTGAATTCGAAGAAAACAATAGATTTTTTAGGAAAAAATGGAAATGAGTGGGTGGAGAATTTTACCCCCCGGAAAATCACGAAAATAATTCTGCGTCGGAAATTTTTGTCGTTGCTTTTTGATTCGTTATTTTTTTATGGTAAACAAATGTATTTCTGCAAATATCAAAACGAAAAATTAACACCTGCGAAAAAATTAATGTACTTAAAAAAATTGTGTAAGAATCAAATGATGACAAAAAAAGGAAATGAAGGGCAGTCTAGGTACATTCAGTATTTTTGCTGAAATTAGAAAACCTGAAATCTAAGCGAAAATAGAGGAGAATTGCTGAAAGTTTTGGAAAATGTTTGGAATTTTTTAAAAATCAAATTTGATCGAATTCTATTCACTCAGTTTATTGGCGATAGAGTCAAATTTAAGTGATACACTGTCTTTAACTTACGTTAGGGAAAAAAGGTATTCATTTAATTTTCACCAAAAATTAATAAAAACAAGAATCGACTGATTTTAAAATATTATTTTCATTTTTTTCCATATGAAAAAGCCAAAAAAAAAGGAAAAAAAATTAAAAATAGAGATATTCCATTTTTAAAATACAGACAACCAAATAATTGTAAAATTTATGACTGGACGTAATTCTCGCTTTTATAAACATCGTACGATAAAGTGAAGAAAGTATAAAGTTTACCGAAATTGTCATCACGAACAACGTGTTTGTGTGGTTTGTGTGTATACACCGTCACGACATATTGCACAAACGCAAAAAATGTATTTTTTTTACAAACGGCATTAAAACGCCTACAACGCATGAAAAAATGATTTTTTTGCGTTAAATACATAAATTATGGCTTAATCTAATTTTTTTTACTCCGAATTACAAAATTCCGTCCCTGAATAGCTGAATATGACGCGTTTTGTGTAACCGTGCCGCACGATTGCAAAAATGCCACGCCCTGAAAACACCCCTTTTTCTATGTTCAGTTTTTAATTGTTGTAGTGAATTTTCTTAGTTATAGTCGGTTCCACCGTGATCGTGACTCAATAAAAATACCTAAATTTTGAAAATTTCGAATGAATAATTTTTCAAATCTTATCTCGTTTTTATTTTTTTTATAAAATACATCAATTGTCATTTTGCTAAAAAAAAACTGTTTCACCAATAATTAAAAAAAGAATCGATCCATTTTTAAAAATTACTTTCAGCTTTTTTTGCATTATGAAAAAAGCAAAAGAAATGGGAAATACGGCAAAAATAATGAATTTAAGTTATTTTAAATTAAAAAAAAATTCATTTGGCCTAGAACCTCAAACTCCACGGACTAGAAACCCAAACTCGGAAAATCAGAATCTAAAAAACTGGTAAAATTAGCACTTTTTTTTTAATTTTGAGAAAGCTCGTTTATAATGGGTAACTGTGTTTAAAGGATGACTTTACGTAGCTAATGAATGCATCTGGGATAAAAATAGACTTCATTCTCATTCCAAATCTGTTTTTAAAATTTTCTAAAACCACCTAAAAGCTGAGAAAATGAGATTCAAATCAATGGCCTAGAAAAAGCCCCCACCTGGCCGAACTTTTTCCTATGATCTTTTTGTGTGCCATATTAACAAAAATATGGAAAATGGTTAAATTAATTAATTTTAACTTATATTTTTCTTTTTTTTTTGGATTCCTCACTTAATAATGCGCGCGGACTAGTTTTCGCCAATGGCCACTTTTCTAGGTCATTGTTTTGAAGATTGTTTTCTCGGCTTCTAGGTTGTTTTAGAACATTTTAAAAACAGATTTGGAATGAGAATGAAGTCTATTTTCATCCCAGACGCATTCATTAGCTCCGTAATGTCTTCCTTTAGGAAAATATTCAGTTAATGTTTTTTTTATAACGTTTTTTTTTCGATTTTTTTGAGCCGTATAGTCAATGTCAATTGACCAAAGTGATCAAAGTGACATTTTCAATCAATTTACTTTTTATTTCGCCATGAACTAAAGTTCGTATTTTTTTTTAAAACATGCTCAATATTTAAATTATTTACACAAAAGTTCTCAAAAAATCACATGTTACCGTCCGTTTCACTTCACCTGCTCCTTCCTTTTTTTCCATGAAATCAATCAACACTTTTTTGTAGAGTTCTAAAAGACAGATTTTTCATTCAACTTCTTCTTATTTCTCCCTAACATGTCTACAGACTACAGCTATGATCAATTATTTGGAAATGAATCTGATGCGCAAAAGTAATGTTAATTTTTGGTTTTTCCATAAACGACAAAAAATTTCAGTGTTTCAAGCACAAACTTCACAACCGAGTATGAATTTGAACACGGATTAGTCGATTTTTGCATGTTCAGTTATGTTTACTTCATTCCGAGACTGATTGCGTTTCGTTGTATCACGATCGGTGAAGAGAAACAGGTAAAATAATGACGATTTTTTGGAGCTTCTACATTAGATTAAGTTTAATAACTTTGTTCCTCTTCATACAAAAGAGGTAAACATTATTCCAGTTTTTTTGTTGTAAATGAATTTAAACCTTCAAAGAGTAATGAATTTAAACCTTGATTAGAAACAGTTGAAAAATTCACAAAAAAACACTAAAATTATGAGAATGTCAGTTAAAGGGAGGCTTTTACGGAGCTAGTGAATGCAACTGAGATGAAAATAGACTTCATTCTCATTCTAAATCTGTTTTTAAAAATTTCTAAAACCACCTAGAAGCCGAGAAAATGAGGCTTCAAAACAATGGCCTAGAAAACGCTTACACCACCGAAAAACTAGTCCATGCGCGTTTATAAATCCAGAAAATGCAATAATATAATTTAAGCCCTGCTAATTTCAGCATTCTGCATAACGATTTATTAATGAAACATGAAAAAAGCTCATAGGAAAAAGTTCGGCCAGATGGAAAACGTTTTCTAGGCCATTATTTTGAAGCTCGTTTTCTCGGCTCCTACGTGGTTTTAGAAAATTTTAAAAACTGATTTTGACTGGGAATTTTCTCAGTTTCATCTCAGTTACATTGAAACTTAAAAAAAACAATAATTCGGCTCATTTTAAAACAAAAAAAAGAAACCTTCTGGAATCCCGAGACTTTTTTTTGCACAATTAAGGGAAGGATCAAACTACGCTTAACATTATTAAAAGACTAATCATATGTCTTCGAGAAAATAATTAAAATCAACCAAAAGTGAAGATTTTTCAATTTTTTGCTCGAAAAAAATTTGGTCAAATGATTACCATTCACTTGTTTTTCTATGCCATTTAACTTCCAATGTCCCGTCTAGTTTTCGTCGGAAAAAATTATTTTTGTAGGTTTTTTTCCAATTTTATTACTTTTCAATTTCCCACGAAACGATACTTAGGCCATTTATTGGTACTCCAAACACCAAAATGTCTAGGGTTTTTTCCGATTTTTTTCGTGATGTTAAACTGGCCCCTTATCTTTAATGTCGGTAGAAGCTTCATGTCTCAAAATTGGTTGTACTCCAGAACACCTAGACTTTTTTTGTTGGTTTTACGTAATAGCTTCTCGAAAACCGATAACTTCAGCTGTTTTCTCATAGTTCTACTTTTTTTTTAGATTGTCATTTTAAAAAAAGTTCAAAAGCACGAAAACGTCAACTACTAAGAACAACTGAAAATTCAATGTTTTTGCATACGTCGAGATTTCTAACTATTTATAAGATATTTGAAATGTAGTTGTGTTTAAACGAACTGAGAACAAATTAAGAGTTGATGAAAGGCTCGATTTTTCAGAAACCCCATTTCTGGACAATGACACATCTCATGCTATTCGTAATTCTTCTTTCCGCTGCAAACATCTGTCGTTGTTTCAAGTAAGATCAAAGTTACATATATCCCCCCGGGTTGCCCTTGAGAAAATTCTTAAAGGAGGACTTTACAGAGCTAATAAATTTATCAGAAACGAAAGAACTAAATAAAACCTGAAAGTTTGATTTTCAGTAAAAAAAAAGTTTTTTTCAGAGAAGATAGAGTGAAAATTAGAAATATTAGAAATTCCTAGCTTTAAAATGATTGATGAAAATCGATCAAATTTAATTTAAAAAAAATACGGATTTTGAAAATTCAATGAGAAAAAAAAATCTAAATTTCAAATATTCGAATGAATTTAGCCCAGGTTTTCACATTTTTTTGCATTTTAATGCTGAAATGTATAATTTCAGATATATTGAATGCAACGGGGATGAAAACTGACTTCAAGCTGATTCCAAATCTGTTTTTAAAGTTTTCTAAAACCACCTAGAAGCCGAGAAAATGAGCTTCAAAACAATGGCCTAGAAAAAATTGGCCTAACTTTTTCATATGTGCTTTTTCGTGTTTCATGAATAAATAGTTATGCAGAATGCTTAAATTAATGTGTTTAATTATATTATTGCATTTTCTGGATTTATTCATGCACGTGGACTAGTTTTTCGGTGGTGAACGCGTTTTCTAGGCCATTGTTTTGACACTCGTTTTCTTGGCTTCTAGGTGGTTTTATACAATTTTAAAAATGTATTTGGAATCAGCATGAGGTCTATTTTCATTCAAATTGTTCAACGCCTTGCTTAAACTATCATTCAGCTACGTTTCCGAACCAACCGAAGCATCCGTCCGTTTCTGGAATTACTGTTGCCTGGCCGCTGAACAATGCATCTCGCCGATGGTTTTTTTCATAAGCACCCAACAATACGCCGAAATTGAATCATTCTATTTCTCGCATCTTTTTCTTGAAACCCTCTTTCAATACATCTTCATTTATGTACTTTTCTTCGTCAATCTAGTTCTGAATTTCTGGAAATTTATCAACGATAGTGAGACAGAACTCGTGAGTTTTCGAATATTTATTTCGGAAGGTTTAAAAACAACTTTATTCATTACAGCAGGTGTCTTATGTTCACGATGTTGGCATTCCGCTGGTAACATTTCTGTTTTACAATTCGATTAGAAGTCGTGTACGTCAAGAGAGGAAATACGCACAGAATAATGGGCAGGATGACGGCAAACCCTCGATCATTGATCGGGTTGGAAAGATTGCCTGGTATCAAGGGGTACGTTTCAATTTCGAAGTTTATTGTATTTCGTGAAACTAGAAAGATAATTTGACTCTCTATTTACAAAAAACAAAAAAAGGATTAGAAATACTAGCAAAAACACAAAAAAGACAAATTATTTTCGGAACTAAAAATGCTTGTCCCAGCATTTGGATTTCTAGGCCAATGTGTGTATTTTTGCGCAAAATTTAATGCAATTTTAAAAAAGTGTATTTTTGCGTCAAATTCGGCGCAATTTTTTAATGTAAAAATGTGCATTTTTACGTCAAAGTCAGTGCAATTTTTATTTTTTTTAAGTGTGTAATTTTGCGTCAAATTCAGTGCAATTTTTAACGTAAAAAGTGTGCATTCTCGCGTCAAATTCAATGCAAATTCTTATGAAAAAACGTGCAAATTTACGTCAAATTCAGTGCAATTTTTGATATAAAAAATGTGTATTTTTGCGTCAAATTCAGTGCAATTTTTGATATAAAATGTGTGTATTTGTGCGTCAAATTCTTATAAAAAAACGTGCAAACTTACGTCAAATTCAGTGCAATTTTTGATATAAAATGTGTGTATTTTTGCGTCAAATTAAACACAATTTTTATTGTAAAAAAATGTGTATTTGTACGTCAAATTCAGTACAATTTTTAATACAAAAAGTGTGTATTTTTGCGTCAAATTCACTGCACTTTTTGACGTAAAAAGAGTGCATTTTTACGTCAAATTCAGTGCAATGTTTACATTAAAAAATGGGTGTATTTTTGCGTCAAATTCGGCGCAATTTTTTAATGTAAAAATGTGCATTTTTACGTCAAAGTCAGTGCAATTTTTATTTTTTTTAAGTGTGTAATTTTGCGTCAAATTCAGTGCAATTTTTAACGTAAAAAGTGTGCATTCTCGCGTCAAATTCAATGCAAATTCTTATGAAAAAACGTGCAAATTTACGTCAAATTCAGTGCAATTTTTGATATAAAAAATGTGTATTTTTGCGTCAAATTCAGTGCAATTTTTGATATAAAATGTGTGTATTTGTGCGTCAAATTCTTATAAAAAAACGTGCAAACTTACGTCAAATTCAGTGCAATTTTTGATATAAAATGTGTGTATTTTTGCGTCAAATTAAACGCAATTTTTATTGTAAAAAAATGTGTATTTGTACGTCAAATTCAGTACAATTTTTAATACAAAAAGTGTGTATTTTTGCGTCAAATTCACTGCACTTTTTGACGTAAAAAGAGTGCATTTTTACGTCAAATTCAGTGCAATGTTTACATTAAAAAATGGGTGTATTTTTGCGTCAAATTCGGCGCAATTTTTTAATGTAAAAATGTGCATTTTTACGTCAAAGTCAGTGCAATTTTTATTTTTTTTAAGTGTGTAATTTTGCGTCAAATTCAGTGCAATTTTTAACGTAAAAAGTGTGCATTCTCGCGTCAAATTCAATGCAAATTCTTATGAAAAAACGTGCAAATTTACGTCAAATTCAGTGCAATTTTTGATATAAAAAATGTGTATTTTTGCGTCAAATTCAGTGCAATTTTTGATATAAAATGTGTGTATTTGTGCGTCAAATTCTTATAAAAAAACGTGCAAACTTACGTCAAATTCAGTGCAATTTTTGATATAAAATGTGTGTATTTTTGCGTCAAATTAAACGCAATTTTTATTGTAAAAAAATGTGTATTTGTACGTCAAATTCAGTACAATTTTTAATACAAAAAGTGTGTATTTTTGCGTCAAATTCACTGCACTTTTTGACGTAAAAAGAGTGCATTTTTACGTCAAATTCAGTGCAATGTTTACATTAAAAAATGGGTGTATTTTTGCGTCAAATTCGGCGCAATTTTTAATGTAAAAAGTGTGTATTTTTGCGTCAAATTCAGTGCAATTTTTGATATAAAATGTGTGTATTTTTGCGTCAAATTCAGTGCAATTTTCATGTTAAAAGTGTCTCTTTTAAATGGGTAAAATCTGAAACAAAACATAATTACTACTTTCCTGGTACCATTCGGCAGAGAATCAAATGTTCTTTAATCCATGATCTATTCCATTTTCTTCAATTACCAATTGTTACAATTTTCAGTTAATGGCGATCGCCACACTCATCTCAATCGCAATCTACGACAAATACGCGGAAGACAGTTATATCCAAACCATCGTTAAATTTATCCTGTTCACCAAAACTCCAATCTTGTCATGCGTCGCCTATTTATCAATCCTTCGAAAGAACCGTCCAACCCGTCCATGTTTCCTTCTTTGTTGCACCGAAGAGGATATCGTTCGAGCTCTACCAGCAACCAGGGTCGGGCAATCTTCTTGACTTGAGTTTTTCGTTTCTCTACGTCAGATAATACTTTTTTTTAGAAAAAAAAACTAATTTACATAACAAATAACATGCAATACATTGAAAATATAACACGAATAGATATTAACAAGATTTACACAAAATTCTCTAAAAACTTCTTTTCTTCGATCCCGTTGATCCATGAGACGATCTCGAAATCGCTCTCTTTTCACTTCTTGTCGAATTTCTACTTTGCGTATCAATCACCAATGGATTCTCTTCAAAAAACGCATCCAACGAACTTTGACTCCCATTTCCAGAAATTCTAAACATTTCTTCCTTCTCATCATTCCCAAAAATATCATAATTCCCCAAAATCGACGCGTTATCCACCTCCCGTTGCTCCGATCCGGAAACAATATCGAACATTGGTGTCGGTGACGGAGTTCTCATAAAACTATCAGGTTTGGCGGCCAAATTTGATAAAATCACACTTGACGGTGACAATGATCTCGCGTTTTTTCGATAAACTTCATATTCTTGTGATGAGAAGAGTGGTGACACTTGCGAGTTGTCGACATTTCGTACCATTGAATTTTGGTGCATCGAATCAATAAATGATCTAAAAATTTCAGATTTTTTAAGATAAAAAGTTATTTTTTTTTTGTTTCTGAAACTTTATCTATACCTTTGTGTATCCCCGACTTTCTGCGACGACTTCATGAACTGCTGACTTGGCTCAAAATGCTGTAAACCGCTGGAATTTGTCATCGGCGTTCGAACCGGATGCGTCGATCTTGAAATTACAAGTTCTGGATATATTTTCAAAAAACGGGTACCTTTGACTATCGAACATAAAATGCTGCGAATCTTCAGCAGCTCTTCGTGGTGTCTGAATCAAACCGTCTTTCTGACTCGGTTCAAAATGTTTTAGAACACTTGCCCGACTCGAACTTCTGTTTGGTGTTTGAGCCAAATGAGTGCACCTGAAGAGCACATTTTAAAAATTTAAAAATAAACTCTCACCTTTGGGTATCAAACAAAAACTTCTGTGAATTGTCGACAGGTTTTCGGGGTGTCTGCGGAATTCCAATATTTTGTTGAGTTGGCTCAAAATGCCGCACAAGGCTCGCTCTACTAGAATCTCTAGCAGGTGTTCTAGACGTCGACGGCTGGCCAGATCTTTAAAAAAAAATATATATGGAAACATTTAAATAGTCTTTCGGACAACAGCCAAGAAAATTGCTCGGTTTCAAGGCCACAACACTGGTTTCTTGAAACAATCACATTTTATCGAATTTTCGGTTAAAACTAATTTTTCTGATGATTTCAAACATTTTATTTCGGTTAAAGACAGCGTATCAGTTAATTTCATTTCTTTTACAAAAATTGGAGTTTTTTCACATAGAAATGTATGCAAAAGCATATTGAAAAACATGCAAAAATCTAAATTTGAATGCGCGCCTTTGCAATTTTGATTTTTTTAAATGTCAAATTTGGACTGGCACACTGTCTTTAAGCATTTTTTCAATATTTTCCTGATCTACATACCTCTGAATATCAAACATAAACTGCTGAAACTCATTAACATCCCCTCGTGATGATTGAATCTCCGGAGTGAACATGAATCTTAAAAATTGGCCTTTTTTTAATAATCTGAACCCAAAAACTTACTTTTGTGAATCAGTCCTCCCAAAAAACGACCGCTGCAAACTTTTCGATTCTTCAATTTTCGTCTCTTCTTCAACAAAGCTTCGATCTCTCGACGACGACTTCTCAATCTCATATTCCTTTTTTCTTGATGACACTGAACTTGCCATTGATGAAACCCGCAGCGTCGGTGTCTTGAACGGATCAGAACTTCAAAAAAAGGTGTTAAAAATTCAAAATTTCGGGAAAGGGCTACCTTCCATGAATCGATTTTCCATCAGCATCAATTTTAAACTTCTTCCGAGCGGCGTCAAGCTTCGGCGTCGAGAAAATCACATTTTTCGAACCGGACGAAGATGGAACTGAACTTTTCGACTCCCCTTTCTCATTCGATGATAATCTTCGCATAATTGGTATCAATTTTGAAGGGGTTTCAAATTTCGCATCCCTTTTATGAACCATTTCTTCATCTTCAGAATCCGACCCAAATAAAATGGGAGATGGTGGCGTTGCCGGCCGTTTCGTCTGTGTCTTGTTCTCACTCTTGTTCTCACTTTGTGGTGTAGTTGGTGGCGGTAAGAGATCATCCAAAAATGCTGCATTCCCTATTTCTTTTGTTATATTCGTCTCATACGGGATTGCAAATGATACGGAAAGATTTCTGAAGTGCTAAATACTTCTGGAAAATCCTGAAAACTCACTGATTCACAGCTGACGCCTTCCTCCCAACCCCCGGTTGTTTCAAAATACTCCGATCATTTCCAGCTAAACTCTCCACCCATTTTTCTGTTGTTGAATTTTTCGGCACCTCAGATTCTTTCTCTTTTTCAGCATTCACTGATTCTTGACTCTCTCCAACAACTTCATCATCTTCTTGAATCAAATTTTGCTGAAAATTATATTTTATTTGAAAAAACCCTTATTCGTTTGGGTTTATATTCAATTTCTAATCGATATTTGAAAGCCTAAGAATTTAAAAAGCCCAATAATTAGCAAACAGGTTCAGGGTTCTGCTTACCGTAATATCCCACTGCTTGACATCAACTCCTTGGGTATCTCCAATCACATTATCATCTGCCAGTGTTCTTCTCGATTGTTTCTTGTGTTGAACGGTCAGGTCGGAAATGAGAATTTTATCAATTTCCTCCATCATGTTGGATGATTCAAGGCTGGAAAAAATGTGGGAAAATTGATTTTTGTAAGTAAAATTGTTTTTGAAGCTCAAAAAAAATTTATGAACCTATTCAGTTTGAAAAAAATTCAAAAAAGACCGAGAAATTGCAATTTCTTGGTATTTTTTGAACTTTAGTTTTCTTCAAGACCCAAACAATTAAATATGTGTCCCTTTAAACAATTTTATTGAAAAAAAATGTTTTTGTGTCTATTATTGTGGAAATTTTACCAAAAAATCAGTAGTGAGTCCCAATGACCCGTACAGGCCCAAAATATCTGATTTAGGCCCAAAAAAGCTGTCTGGATCAAAAAAATTTCAATTTTTTCGCCTTACATTAGTTTTTTTTGGGTTATTTCGGGTTTTTCGGACCTCCTGGGTTCACTTGGGCTCATACCTGATCATTTTCCGCAGAGATAGACACAAAAACACATTTTTTTCCATGAAATTTTTTAAAGGGACACGTATTTAATCGTTTGGGTCTCGAAGAAAACTACAGTTCAAAAAATACCGAGAAATTGCAATTTTTGGTATTTAGTTTAGAACTTTAGTATTCTTCAAGACCCAAACAATTAAATATGTGTCCCTTTAAACAATTTTATGGAAAAAATATGTTTTTGTGTCTATTATTGTGGAAATTTTACCAAAAAATCAGTAGTGAGTCCCAATGACCCGTACAGGCCCAAAAAAGCTGTCTGGATCGAAAAAATATCAATTTTTTCGCCTTACATTGGTTTTTTTGGGTTATTTCGGGTTTTTCGGACCTCCTGGGTTCACTTGGGCTCATACCTGATCGTTTTCCGCAGAGATAGACGCAAAAACAAATTTTTTCCATAAAATTGTTTAAAGGGGCACATATTTAATCGTTTGGGTCTCGAAGAAAACTACAGTTCAAAAAATACCGAGAAATTGCAATTTTTGGTATTTAGTTTAGAACTTTAGTATTCTTCAAGACCCAAACAATTAAATATGTGTCCCTTTAAACAATTTTATGGAAAAAATATGTTTTTGTGTCTATTATTGTGGAAATTTTACCAAAAAATCAGTAGTGAGTCCCAATGACCCGTACAGGCCCAAAAAAGCTGTCTGGATCGAAAAAATATCAATTTTTTCGCCTTACATTGGTTTTTTTGGGTTATTTCGGGTTTTTCGGACCTCCTGGGTTCCCATGGGCTCATACCTGATCGTTAAAACTGAATTAAGAATGTTCAAGAAATTCGAAATATAATTTATTATATTATGGGAGGGAGGGCATAGCGCAGCGGTTAGTGGTTCCGCTTGCTGTGCGCAAGGTCACGAGTTCGATCCCTCTTCAAGTCGACCCAGCTTTGAATGGGTATTGGTTCTCTACGAAGGTAATAGACCCTTCCCTGGCCCGGAAGAAGTCGAAATTTGTGCCAAAAGCCTAGAAATAACCACTCGGATAACCGTGCAGCTTGTCGTGCGTGCGAAGCGCAGCCACGCCATTTGGGTTTACCCTTTTGGAGACTTGGTTCGCTAGCTTCCTGAATTTTAGATATGTGAAAGTACTCCCGGAGAGAACATGTGTACCGTTCCGAAATCCCCGAAAAGTTCAAAAACCGCTGCGGGAGGTCCCGCCAAATAAGCACAATTTTTGAAGGTTTTTGATTATAACTATTGGACAAAAATAGATACGAAGATGTGTGATAGCTGATATGATAGGTCTCCTCGGTGGCTATCGAATGTCATCTGTCTCAATTTTCATGACCTACAGTAACCCGGTGAAAAAATCGATAATTCAAAGTTACCTTTACCTTTACTTATTTTCAAAAAATTTCCGTTTCAACACTTTTTGAAACAAATTTCAGATGACGTATTTAATCAATAATAGCTTAAAATCTTTTCAAATTTAAATATTTGTTTTATTTACAGTAGTTTCTAGACAAAATGCCAATACTCGAACTTGTCAAGCGAAATTGTGAAAAAGCTATAATAATTTTTTTATTCTCCGTTTCAACACTTTTTTAAAAAACAAATTCGGAAAACGTTTTCAGTTGATGAATAACAAATTTTTTAAAAATTCATATAAAATCTATTCAAATTAAAATAATTGTTAGAAAAACATGGTTCTTTCTAAAAACCCACACTCTATCCGCATATTCCTCCATCTGATCATCTTCATAATTCTCATCCCTCAATTCCGCAGTCGACAATGGTTTTCCCGACTTCAAAATCCTATAAATATCACATGCTCTTCCAACAACTTCCACCGGAATCCCCTCCTCTTTTGCGATCGACATTGCAAATGAGCAATCGACAATTCCTTCAATCAATCGGAAATAATAATCGATTCGTCCACCAGCTTGACGATCAACTCGGAACGTCTGAAAAATGTTGTTTTTATCAAAATTTCGTTTTTTTTTAAACATTTACCAAAAATTTGACAATATTGTTCGCAATCGGTATATATCTCGGCAGAGAATGAAAATGCGACGAAACAAACAAATGCGGACAATTGTCGGGAGCTTTCTGGATCCAGTGAGTAAGACAAGAGGCAAGAAGTGACAGGCCCACTTCAATCATTGTACCTTTTCCAAATTCATCAATAATCACCAATGATTTACCGGTTCCTTTTCTCAATGCAACTGCTACTTGATCAACGTCTTTTGCAAAAGTCGACATTCCATCCAAAACCGAGTCAACTGTGAACATTCTCGTCATTATTCTATCAATTGGTCCTGAATGTTTTTAAAGGGATTCTTTAATGTTTTTGGGTTTCTATTCCATTGCGAAATTTCCTTTTCTAGTACTCAAACACACCCATTAAGGCGCAAAATGGCCTAACACTCTCACATTCGCATGCTCTCTCATTGAAACCTAAATTCAGTAGAGAGTCCCTTTAAGGTTTTTTAAAAATTAGGAAAAATTAGACCATTTTTTAAAAAGTCAGTTTCTTTATTTAAAAGTTAATGAAACATATGAAAAATTGGAGAAAATCAATTTTTTTTAAATTTTCAATAATTTTCTACATTTTTTCAACAAAAAGAGTATCCTTACCTACTCTCGCATGCCTGGCCGGTACAAAACACCCAATATGTGTCAAAAACGCCAATAATCCCACCTGTTTCATATACACACTTTTTCCGCATGCATTCGGTCCGGTGATGATGCTTATTTTCGTGCCTCCAGTTCCACTACTGAAAATCCAGAATTTTTGAGTTTTTTTTGAATTTTTGAAAATTATGAAGCATAATTCGGTAATTTTTCTTAATTTCATAATTCCAGACAGATCCACCGAAAAATCCCTTACATTACATGATTCGGTACGAACTCCTTCTTAGTAATCAACGCGGCCAATGGATGATAAAGTCCAGTCGCTTCCAAAATATGCTCCTCCACCAAAGTCGGACAGTTCCAGCCCATTTCTGCAGATACCATCGCCAGTGAAATGAGCGCATCGATTTTGGCCGCAAGTTTCAGATAGTTTTCCAGTTTTCGTCGTTTTTTCAAGATGTTTTTCTTGAGTCTGGAAATATGAAATGAGGAGTTCTTTTTTGAAACATTTTCAAATTCGCAAATTTCAAAACAGGTCAAATGAACAAATTTCGAAAAATAGATTAAGGTCATTGTAAATTTCAGAAGAAAGGGGAACTCCCGGAAGTATATGCTTTAAGTGAATATTTTACATAATTTCACAACTTCCCATTCTGAATTTTAAAAAATCTGAAAAAAAAGGGATTTGACCATTTTTTCCCTATGTTTCAAAAACTTCGAACACAAACAGGGATTAACCGGTTGGGACATGTTCCCAAATTTTTCAAAAATAAAAATCGGCACAAAGCGTCAAAAAAATTTCAGCTAAAACACTTAAATTCAGATTTTTGGGAGTTTGTCAATGGGAGGTTCAGATTTTTGATAAAATTATCAATATTGATCAATAAGTGGGGTCAGATTCAGGAAAACCTTTCCCAGTACTGGCCCATCAATGAACTCAAATCAAAAATCGATTTTTTGAAAAAATTTTGTAGCTTCATTTTCAAGAAATCGCGATTTCCAACGTGTCAGCTTTTGACGTATAAATTTTATTATACTATAAAATTTACTGTTTCAGGCGAAAATTTAGTAAATTTGGCCAGTACTGAAAAAGAGAGCCTCCCATTGACAAAAGCGCCTAAAAATCGGGGGTTTCTTTAGTATTAATAGCTAAAATTGAAATTTTTGCAGCGCCGATTTTTACTGTCCCAGATTGTTTATCAATAAATGAAAAAGAATAGAAAATGGCAAAAAAAACGTCCAAAAGAAAAAAAAACAATAAAATCTTAGATGTCCCTAATGGCAGAAGAACCACTTTTGGTTTTCTAGGCCATTTGTTTTTTTTTCAAAACAATAGTTTTTTGCACTTTTTTCCTCTTTTTCAATAATTTTTCACGTTTTTCTCTGTTTTTATTCATTTTTCAATTTTTTTAGAAGTCTGTTCCATCCATTCGAAATCGAAAAACGGAAAAGAAAATAAAAATCCAAAAATCGGAAGAAACACGAAAGCTTTGGGTTTTAAAAATATGTCCTTTATTTTAACATCTTTGTGAAACTATTTTTTGCAGAAAAAATATTGAAAAATAATAAAAATGTGCAAAAAAGATTTTTCAAAAAATAAAAACAAATGGCCTAGAAAACCAAACGTGGGTCTTCGACCATTGGGGACATCTAACATTTTATCGATGTTTTTAAAACTTTTTTTCGCCATTTTCGATTTTTTTCCATTTATTTATAAACAATCATACTTTTATCAATTTCAAACTATTTATTTCATCCCTCGGACCTCCTTTAACTCTGGATTTTTTGAAGTAACACTAAAAAGGGACACACCTATAAATAATCGACGTCTCCTTATCAATAATCTGCATCCTAATATCCCCAATCTCCTCTTCCAATTTCTCAGTCATCTCATTTTTCACGCGAATCTCCGTCTCCGTCTTATAAACCAATTGCATTTCAACATGTTCCGAAATCGGAAAATCAAATGGAAGTGACAACAAGTAACCAATCAATGGAATATAAATACACGAGCATTTTCGATTGCTCTCAATTCCCAATCGATTCCCTTCGTGTTCAGCAATCCGTGTCAGTGTTGCAGGTAGCGTTTTATACAGTTGTTTGTCTGCAAAAAATGATGTTTCAAAAATTAATTATTTCACAAATATTCCCTACAATCATCAAGATTTTCATCAACTCCTCCACACACTGATACACGACTTTCATTTTCAGAATCTTCGAAATCTATCTGAAATTCGAGTTTTTCGATGATTTGAGGTTTTGAAAAAACTCACAATTGACCTGACAACGATGATCATTTCTGAAATATCTTTCAGCGACATTTCCTCTTCAATTAGTTCCTCTTTTAGCTGCAAAATTTAAAATTACATATATTTTTAGAGACTTTATGGAATTTTTATGGAATTCTAAAAAAAAATACCGAGAAATACCGAGAAAAATGGCATAGAAATTGCAATTTCTCGGTTTTTTTTTGAACTGTAGTTTTCTTCGAGACCCAAACGATTGAATATGTGTCCCTTTAAACAATTTTATTGAAAAAAGTTGTTATTGTGTGATAGACAGCGGAAAACTATCAGGTATGACGCCCAAGTGAACCCAGGAGGTCCGAAAAACCCGAAATAACCCAAAAAAACCAATTTAAGGCGAAAAAATTGATATTTTTTCGATCCAGACAGCTTTTTTGGGCCTAAATCCGATATTTTGGGCCCTTCACGGGTCATTGGGACTCACTACTGATTTTTTGGTAAAATTTCCACAATCATAGACACAAAAACATATTTTTTCCATAAAATTGTTTAAAGGGACGCATATTTAATTTTTTGGGTCTTGAAGAAAACTAAAGTTCAAAAAATGCCAATAATTGCAATTTCTCGGTATTTTTTGAACTATAGTTTTCTTCGAGACCCAAACGATTAAATATGTGTTCCTTTAAACAATTTTATAGAAAAAATTTGTTTTTGTGTCTATCTCTGCGGAAAATGATAAGGTATGAGCCCAGGGCTGGGGAAACGGCGGCCAATCCGGCTGAAAGCCGCCGCAGCCGGCGGCCGCGGCAGCCGCGGCCTGCGGAGCGGTTGCGTCGCGTTCGCGGCCCAAAGCCGCGGCAGCCGCATTTTTGAAAGTGGTTATTCTTTTTTTCGATAGGAGAATGTATTTTTAAGAAAATGCGTTGTAAAACACGAAAATTTTTTAATAAATGCACACATTGTACTGATTTAACCTTTTTTTCAGGGAGTTGGGATGAGAAATCTTCGAAAAATGATTTATTAAAAAATGTTAAATGTTGAAAATGATATTTTGCGTAATGTTGAATATTTTTCAATGTTTTTACTTTATTTTCATTAACTTATTCATTAAAAACTAGTTTCGAAAATCTCGATTATTAAAAAATTTTGCTCGTCAAATTGTGTGCATTCCGCAATTTTGTGGTGGTGTGCATTGCACTGCGGCCGGCCGCGTAGTTGTTACTCTATTTCGCGGCCGCGGCCGCGGCTTGTCTCGATTTTCAAATGCCGCGGCGGCCGAAGCCGGCCGCCCCCCAGCCCTGTATGAGCCCAAGTGAACTCAGGGGGTCCGAAAAACCCGAAATAACCCAAAAAAACCAATGTAAGGCGAAAAAATTGCTATTTTTTCGATCCAGACGGCTTTTTTGGGCCTAAATCAGATATTTTGGGCCCTCTACGGTTCGTTGGGACTCCCTATCGATTTTTTGGTAAAATTTCCACAATAATAGACACAAAAACATATTTTTTCCATAAAATTGTTTAAAGGGACACATATTTAATTGTTTGGGTCTTGAAGAATACTAAAGTTCAAAAAATACCAAAAATTGCAATTTCTCGGTATTTTCGATCTTTTTTTCAAACCGAATAGGCCCATTAACGTGAATAAAATAAATTTTATAAGGTATTGATTTTTTTTTCAAAACAAAAAACCTACATACCGGTGTCAACAACAAAACTTCCAAAATCGCATGCAACGCACTAACAGTCTGCATAAACCCATCCCAATGCATCAATTGATCAGTCCCGCTTTGAAACCGCTTGAAAATGTGCTGAAATTTCAACAATTTCTCTTAAAATCTCCCATTTTCAGCCCCTCACTCCCAATCCTTTCACACTATTCATCAATTTCCAGATTTTTCGCGTATAATCCAAATTACAATCCTGCATGAAAAATTGAATACATCGATGTCTGTGTTTGAGTATTTCTCGATTTGTTGTTGGATTCAGGCACCATTTCATCAAACATTTCTTGCCAACTGACGAGCGACACCGATTCAGAAGGGCGAAAACTGATGATTTTTGGTTTTGAAATCTCTAAAAATGTGGTTTTTGTGATAAAAGAATATAGAAAATTGAGTACCTTTGATAGATTTTCCCTCGGAAGAATGTCTAGTGCTCGAAATGTGTTGAAATCTATTTCCACTTGGTTTTCTCTGGAAATTTATACATCTTTAATATTTGGTATTTAACGATCTCAAAATTGGCATAGAAAACTTCGATAATAATTTAAAATTCGAATTTCTCTTTTAAATGTCCATTTACATTGCAAAAAGCTGTTTGTGAAGAATAAACTTACAAAACAAAAGTTTTTATGGATTTCACAGGAGTTCTGACGTTCAATGGCTCAGTTTCGACTCCAAGCCTCGTATCATCCAAATAATGCAAAAGAGCGCCAACTGCTTTGATCTGAAAGGAAAATACATTGAAGATGACTCTTATAAACTAATTAAAGGGGGAGGGGGCACTGCCGGAGATCTCAGAAATGAGTTTCAGATAAATAAGAATATAATTATCTTCCTATTGATATTGTCAAGCTAATTTTTCTTGGCAGCTCGTTTAGGCGTGCTCAACGGATAAAGTTGAAAGCGTCGCGACCGCTCGCGTGTGACGGCACTCGTACGCGTAATAATTGTTTCCAATTCTTTGAAAATGGGTGTTTTTCCACGTTTTTATTCGATTTTTTAAAATTATTTTTTGCATGAAATTTTGTTTTTGCAGATTACAACAAGATAAAGCCGCTCGCATCTTGAAAAATGGGTAAATCGCTGAAAAAAGAATTTTATTTAAAAAAAAATTATAATTCCGTTAATTTAACATTATTTTTCGATACTTTTGCATAATATTAGCGTTAATATAAAGGAACAAATAGAAACTAATGAAAATTTAGATGTTAAATTAACGGAATTATAATTTGTTTTAATAAAATTATTTTTTCAGAGATTTACCCATTTTTCAAGATGCGGCGGCTTTATCTTGTTGTAATCTGCAAAAACAAAACTTCATGCAAAAAATAACCAAACAAATCGAATAAAAACGTGGAAAAACACCCATTTCCAAAGAATTGAATAAAATAATTGCGCGTACGAGTGCCGTCACACGCGAGCGGTCGCGACGCTTTCAACTTTATCCGTTGAGCACGCAAAATTTTAAAAAAAATCAAAATTAAAAAAAAATCGAATATTTCCGAAAATTTGGTTTTCTAGGCCATCGTTGCGTTTTTCATAATCAGGATTTTCCAAACAAAATTTCATTATGAAAAATCACATTCCGAAAAAATACAATTTTGGCTTCTAAGCCATCTTTTGGTACTTTTCCACCTATTTTTAAAATATTTATATGATTTTCTAATTTTTTCGACTTAAAACGTTTTTCTTGTAGTCGAAAAAATAAGAAAATCCTATAAATATTCTAAAAATAGAAAGAAAAATACTAAAAGTTGGCCTTGAAACCAAAATTGTATTTTTTTTTGGAAATTTCTTCATTTGATTTTTCATGAGGACATTTTATTTGGAAAATCCTGATTAGGAAAAGCGTAAAGATGGCCTAGAAAAGCCAAATTTTCGGCCATATGTGATTTTTTAAACATTTTATAGGGTTTTGTTTATTTTTTGGACTTAAAACATTTTTTGCAATAAATAGTCATCATTATTATTTATCTGAAACCCATTTGCGAGCTCTTTAGGAGCCCCCATCCCTTTAAAAATTGAAATGAATCTAATTCACAAATAATCGAACAATTGGAATCCTCGAAATAATTAAATTTGGGCCTTTTTAATTATTTTTCAGGAATATACATATTTTTTTGAAATTATTTTGGTTATTTCGTATTTAAGAAGAGAATTTCCAAATTGTCGGTATTTCTTAAAACAATGTTGAACAAAATTACCATATTCACAGATTCGGTATCAAATCTCATCTTCACAATTAATTGACGATCCTCAGCTGATGTCGACTCATCGTCACAATTCAACAATTCGTTTAATCTAGTCATAGCAGTATTGAATCCTTAAAAATCGTACTTTATTTAAAAATCGTACATTTATGGAAACGTCTCACTGAAAAAATTGTTGGAGAGCTTGACAAACTTCACATTTTCATCGCGTTCAAATTCGTCGTCGGATTCTTCTTGGTTGGTTGTCTGAAAACCTATTTAAACTGAAAGTTTAGCGTTTTTTCAAACATCCTCATTCTCCTGACTTGTTGATAAAGATGGATCCCATCTTTGAACATTCTCTGAACTCCTTTCGGAAGCTACAATTTCATTCGCTTCGTTTCCATATCTTGATATTAATAAATTAATCATTCCCAGGTCTTGACTTCCGTTAACCAGGATTATTGTGGGTTTCACAACTTCTATTACTGAAATAAAGTAATTTTTTATAATTTAAAAGTTTTTAAAACTTCTTTTCAGGTACTCAAAATCCCCATCTTCTGAAATATCATTCATGACTCTTGAAAGTTGACTAGATTGTTCGTAAATTGCAGCACCTAGCCTTCCTTGCCTAAAACGAGATTTTAGGAACAAAATAAGATTAAAATAAAAAATAAACATACATGTACGAAAAACATAACACTGTCTCATCCTGGTACTCTTCTGGATTCATCGCCACTCTTCTATTCTGATATTCTTCTTGGTTATTATCACCATTTTGATTAACTTTCGGAACAAATGCAATTGCGATCAATTTATTGCTTTTTCCTCTACCCCTTGAGAAATTCCGCCCACCTCGGTTATTATAGTATCGCCAGCGTGTGGACATCTATAAATTTACATTTAAAATTTTTGAAATAATGTTTTTATCGAGAAAAAACGAGAGTTTTGCGTAAAAATGAATAATTTCTCATTTTTTAATAACGGCCTAGTTTTCCAAAAAGTCGGAAACTCGGCCACGACAGGTGTTATGGCGGTTTTTCAAATATTGCAAATATTTATTTTGGTTTTTTTTCTAAAAAATCAAGTTTTATGATTAATAACTAAATTACCGTAACTGGGATGACGTTGTAAAAAAAGTGCAGATGTTTTGAAACATGTGAAAAATCAGAGACTTCTAAAAAAAAATAGGGCACCTGAAAAAAAATCACCTGCGACATTATTGGAGCAAAAAACCTTGTTTCAGAGACAAATTTAACTTATTTAAACATGCTGTCGTTACTTGGGTAAGTCGAAATCTAATAACTTTTATCTCACAGTATTGGAAAAACTATTTCAGTCAGCGAAACGGACAAGGAAGCAAGGATGACTTGAAGATGACACAACTGATGACACAACTTCAGAAACTAGACGAGTTGATGAAGAACAAAATTGCAACAATGAATAGCACACGGTAAAAACGTGTATTCACTAAAAATAAATGGATTAACTAAAAATTGTTTAGAAACTCGACCGAATTTGATTATGACGACGAAATGTTTGGAAACATGACAGGTTTTGCTGATATAATGGTACTTTACTGTTTGAATATTTGAGCAGAAATTGCTTCTTCATTTTTTTTTTGAAAAAAATGAGGGTAGGCCAAGTGTTTGGAGGCACAAGTGTTCGTGCGTTGAAAAAGTTAGGCCACGCACCCGGTAGAAGCGTTTAGCCTGAAGCAACACGAAAAATAAAATTAAATCATTAAATGGGAAATCGGATTCTACTTCGTCTATTTTTTTCAACCATGGAAAATGCTTTATAAGAAAACGAACACATGTGCCTCCAAACACTTGGCCTACCCTCAAAAAAATAATATATTTGGAATTCTAGGTCACGCTTCTTTAGCACATACAGTTTTTTGAAATGGAGAAATCATTAAAAATCGAAAATAATCGACGAAAAAATAAAAAATAAAGTGTTTCTCATTATTTGATGGCCTAGAATCCGACAAACCCCATCATTAGTCCAAATTACAAAAGAGTACACAACAATGGCATTTATTCAATCGTAGATATATTTTTTGTACGGGGGAAAATTATAAAAATGAGTATAAAACCAGAAAACAGTTAAGAAATCAGGTACTGTAGAAACATACCGATTCCAAACGCGCTCTATTGACACACCTCGGTTTTTTGGTGTGTTCCGATGCACGTACAACATTTTTTTTTTCATAATTCTCCAATAGATACCAAAATGTGAATTTATGACGCAAAAATAATATTTTAAACACGTACGGACATAAAAGGCCGTACAAACTTGCTGCGCGTTTGGAATCGGGGTTGAACGAAACATTACGCGGCTTCCGGCACTCAACACACTTAAAAACTTGAAAATTCAGTTTCCCGCCAATAATCCAGTGTGTTGAGTGTCGGCAGCCGCGTCGCGTGCACGCGGAGCGTCAGTGCAGGTCTCTGCCGACTATATGAAATTAATGACACGGTGGGCTAAAGTCAACCGACTCTAACCAAGAACATTCAGTACGACAATTAAAAATTGAACGCAGAAAAGACGAGCGTGGCATTTTTGTCATTGTGCGGCACGGTTTCACAAAAACGCGTTATATTCTGCTATTCAGGGACGCAATTTTGTAATTTTGAGTGAAAAAAAAATTAGATTAAGCCATACTTTTTGTATTTAACGCAAAAACTTCGTTTTTTCATGCGTTGTAGGCGTTAAAATGTCATTTGTAAAAAAATATTCGAATTTTTGCGTGTGTGCAATTTGTCGTAACGGTGTACACACAGAAAACGTTGTTAGTGACGACAATTTCGGTTCACTTTATCCCACGGAGAATGAATAATGAAGAATAGTTATTGAAATGAAAAATATGATCCTTGTTCATATTTTCAACATTTTACAAAAAATTCAGCATCAAATAGAAATGGCCTAGAAACACGTTTTGCAAAAACTAGTCCGTCTGCATAAATCATTACAGAATTCGATATTTCAAAGGCAACGACCTACTCATTATCAGAATTTTAACCCCCCCCCCCCTTTAATTTATTGATAGTTCATCATATTTTTCTAGAATGGATCGATACCACTTCCAACATTCAACGAAACAGCCATCATAAAAGGTCTAGAAGACTTAGATAATTGGGCGAAAAGTCTAAACTCAAGTTCTTCTCCTTTTATAATACGTCTCAACTCTAGTCATCCGTCTATGAACCAAACGGAAGCAGAGGATGAACTCGAAGGGTACATCAAAAATTCTAAACCAACTCATCCAAATTGTTTTCCAGAGGCGTTCTAAATGTAGTTGTTAGTATGTTTATAGTCATGTTTACGGGACTGATCATGATTACGTTCGCATACTACATCCCACGAATGCTCTATGTCCGATTGTCTCGATTCTCCACCGATTATAAACAGAAAAATTTCGTTTTATTGTTTTATCTATCAATGGTCAGCATTGCTGGACCAATGTTCCATATTTTGGCATTCAGACAGTAGAACAAATTGAAAAAATATTTAAATTTGATACTCTATCATTGTTTTTAGCTCAGTTGCAAGCAATCCATTGGTGGCAATGATGATGGACGACCAGTTGTCGATGGATACTTATTTCTACGACTATTTTTATGATTGCATGAAAGCGTCGTTTAATCGAGTCGCGTCGCCGATATGCGCGATTTACCTTTTTCAGCAGTTTGCGACTTACAAGTCTAGTCTCGCTTCTATTGGAAATGTGATAAATAACAAGTAAGAAAAAATTGTTTTTGAGTTAAAGACAATATGCCATAAAATTTTTGTCTGCTTTATCGATAAAAATGTAATTTAAATTAAAATAGAGTTCATTCTCATTCCAAATCTGTCTTTAAAATTTTCTAAAACCACGTAGGAGCCGAGAAAATGAGCTTCAAAACAATGGCCTAGAAAAAGTTGGCCATACGTTTTCCTATCAGCTTTTTGCATGATTTATTAATAAATATTTATGGAAAATGATTACGTTAGTTAATTTTAACTTATGTTTTTCATTTTTCTTGATTCCGCACGTAATAATGACCGCGGACTAGTTTCGTACACTTTTTCTAGGCCATTGTTTTGAAGCTAGTTTTCTCGGCTTCTAGGTGGTTTTAGAAATTTTTAAAAATATATTTGGAATGTGAATGAAGTCCTCTTTCATTTAAGGTACATTTATTATCTCCGTAAAGCCCTCCTTTAAAGACAGAGTGTCATTTTATAAAACATATGTTCAGAGCAGTTAACCGGAGTTGAAATTATATAAACTTTTATGGTATAAATTTTAAAAAAAGATTTTTGCCAAAATTGCGGTTTTTAAAACTTTTTTTAAGTTGAAAAATTTTCTGTTTTCTGTTTCACCCTTATTCATCTAAAACCCGTGTGGCCTAGAAATCCAATGATTATCTTCTTCGGCCAAAAAATTATATTTTTATGTTTTTGGAGGTCACAGAATCATTTTCATTAGATAAATAATTAATTTTTTTGTAATTTCTTCAATCCAAATCTGTTTTCTACATTTTCTTAAAAACCTGTAGAGAAAACCAGTTTTAAAATAATGGCCTAGAAAAACGTTAACTAGTCCGCGTGCATTTTTACCTATAAAATTTGGAAAAATAAATTAATATGACATACTTCAAGAATTTTCCATAGATATTAGTCAATTTAATACCTAAAACGCTCAAAAAAAAAGTTCGGCCAGGTGGCCACCTTTTTCTAGGCCATTGTTTTGAAGCTCATTTTCTCGGCTTCTAGGTGGTTTTAGAAAATTTTAAAAACAGATTTGGAATGAGAATGAAGTCTATTTTCATCCTAGACGCATTCATTAGCTCCGTAATTTGTTGTTTTTTAATCAGGGGCTACCAACTCGTATTCTGTTTACTCACCACAGCTATCGTCTTTTCAATAACATTTGCATTCGGAAATAGCAACTACGAAGAAGCGATGATGACCTTTAAATATGTTAAAACTCAAGATGTAACTATTTTAAGCTCTCGTTTCCTAGAATTAACTCAATTTTTCCAGTTTTTTCCACTTGATTTCGCGCCACCTCTTCTAGCGGCAGCTCTTCTCTTCATGGTGCGATTCAAAGTGTCCCGTCAGGAGCTCTACACTGATTCCAGAGAAGAGAATGCTCCAAATTCTGTTGATCTTGTTTCGAAAGCTGTGACGTATCAATTTGTAAGGATACTTTCTTAAAATCGATTTTTCAGGAGACCTGAGGGGACGAAATAAATTATTTAAAATTGATAAAAGTACGATTGTTTATAAAAAAAATGAAAAAAATCGAAGTTGGCTAAAAAAAAGTGCAAAAAATGGTATTTTCAAAAAAATAAAAACACATGGCCTAGAAAACCAAACGCGTTTCTTCGGCCATTGGAGACATCTAAGATTTTATGGTTTTTTTCTCTCATGGAATTATTTTTTCAATTTTTGCTTCATTTATTTATAAAAAACCATACTTTTCTTAATTTTAAACCATAAAAAATTCGACCCCTCACCCCTCCTTTAATTGTTCAGATAGTGACGGTGATTACAATAGTTTTTGGTTTATTAGCACACCGGAAATCTGGATCTTCTCTTTATTCGGCAATTGCGAACACCCAAACTGTTACGGTTCATTGGGTTCTTATGAGGTATTTTAAACTGTTTATATTTTGAATTTGGAAAAAAAACAATCAAAGATCGACACATCTAACTTAAATATCGTCGAAGCACTTTCTTCGAATCATGTAAAAGTTTCCTGGGAAAAATCAGCTGCTTATGATTGTTGGAAATGTATTATAACTTAATGTTATATATTTTTTTCAGTAGTTTCACACGAAACAAAAAGTAATTTGAAGTTATATAAAAGTGACACCGTGTCTTTAAAGGCAGCTTGATAAGCTTAACACGATCCAAATTCAAAGCAAAAAATCAAAATTTGAATGGTAGCCCGGGTGGTCCAAAGAACAAACCAATATGTTGCCACATTCAAATAATTGCGTTTCGCGCCAATTCCGACCGCGTTGCACGGACACCGACCGCGTCGCACGGACACGCGCGCATTCAAATTTTGATTTTTTCAACTTTGGACCGCTGCTATGACGCGTGTATTGATCGATGTGATTTCGCATAAATTGCATTGTACTAATGAGAAAACGGTCTAATTTTTGAAAGTAAGATCATATAGGGTAAAATTAACTGAACAGCTGCCTTTAAGATTGCGATCGGCGATTTGTCAATGCGGCAAAGGCTATATGAAAATAATTAATTTTAACAAAATTTAAAATTGAAAAACATTCACAAATTGCAAAAAAATTTTTTAAAATACATTCCGAGTATACATCGTTTTCCGGAAAAGAGAAATTCAAATCGGATACAGTCCCGGAAAAAAAAGCTACAAATCCAGAAATGGTTGAAATTCAAATTTTCAGTTGGAAATTTAAAAATATTCTGTAATTCTCTATAGAATCCCATTTGGATCTAGAAAATTCCAAAAGGTTAATTTTAACAAAATTTATAATTCAAAAATCGCAAAAACAAATTTTTAGAATAAATTCCGAGGATACCTCGTTTTCCGGAAAAGAGAGAGAGAAATTAAAATCGGATACAATCCTGAAAAAAAAGCTACAAAACCAGAAATGGTTGAAATTCAAATGTTCAATTGTAAATGACACCTAAGCTCTCCTGGAATTTTCTAGAAAAATCTGGTTGAAACCTATGGGACCTTCTGAAGGTCTACATAAACTTTTGGAAGTATATGGAGCCTTTTCAGGGTTCCGTGCATTACCTTTTCAGGCAATGCACCGGAACATTCCCATGTTGTCCATGGACAAGTCCCGGATCGTCGCGGACATTTACAGTTCTGCTCTAACATCTAACATGCCCGATTTTCAAAAAATTTACTGCAAATTAAAGCTAGAGCGTTACTGAACTCCTTACAATTGAAATTTTGAAGCACCACCTAATTTTCGAGTAATGTTACATATTTTTTGTTGGCGGCTTTATTTGATCGAAAAATAAAATATTTAAAATGAAATGCATATTTCAGTATCAAAGATTTCAGCTACAGCTTCAAAATTTTACTAAGGAGGTCAGTAATGCACCAGATTTCATTTGAAGTACATTTTTTGAAAATCGGACATGTTAGAGAAAAACTGTAAATGTCCGGAACGGTCCGGGACTTGTCCACAAAATGGGAATGTCCCAGTGCATTGCTTCCCCCTGAGTTCTGGAATTTTGTATAGAATTTCAGATAAATCTAGAAAATTCCAAAATGTTTCATAGGATTCAACCAGAATTTTCTATAGAACATTCCAGAAGATTCAACTCAGTTTAAAAAATTTAATTTTGAATTTAACACATTTATTTTTTGTACTTAGCTTCACGATGAAATAAAGTGATTAGAAAGTGTCATCAGGAGCAACGCTTTCTGTGCGTTTCGCCGTTACGACAAATTGCACACACACGAAAATTCAATTTTTTTCGAATGGACGCTGAAACGAAAAAAAAGTTTTTTGCGTTAAAGACAGCTGTTCAGTTAATTTTACCCCATATGCACGATATACCAAAAATTAGTACTTTCTTTCAGCAATTTGATACGACTATTAAAAAAATTTTTTGTCAAAAAGCCGATTGACAGCAGCCGGTCAAAGTCTTAAAAATAAAATTTTGAATTGCCGCGGGTCCGTGCGGCGCGGTCGTGGTCCGTGCAACGCGGTCGACAAATGGCGCGAAGCAAAAAAATTCAAAAAATGATGATTTTTCAGAAATTAATTATTTTTCGATTTTTTTGGTGAAAATTGTAATTTTCTGAATGGAAACGGTTTATAATAATAATTTTTTGATTAGGAAAATTTTTCAACATGAAATTGACAAAAATAGTTATAAATTAAAAACATTTTTTTAATCAGATTAACAATTTCGTCAGAAAATGCACCGATTCTGCAAGATCTTGTGAAATGGATATAGCTCTGGCATTATTAAGTAGTAATTTTTATTCAAATTATAAAAAATTATAAAAAATCACAAATAAAACACATTTCAAACGCATTATTTATCATTGAGGCCCTTTTATTAGGTAAATAATAATTTTCTTTTAATTAACATCGAAGAAAGTTAATTTATTTCCCTAATTTATTGAAATGTATCATTTGAACGGCATCTAGCAGACGATTAGCTGAAGTTGATGTCGGTGGCGTGATAGATTTGATCATTTGAAACGGGACCGAAATAGACTAACTGAAAACGATAAATTAGATATTTTTCATAAAATCCCAACTAACCAAAAACTCTAACATTCATAGCCTCCATTTTTAGGCATCATTTTCGAAATTGAAGTAAAGGCGATGCGAAAATCGAACAATATTGAATTTTCGTATCCTTCGATGATCTTCCAGATTCTTAAAAACATTTTATTTCGATAAATAAAACTTAAAATAATCTCTTGCCACTTGAAGTCGTTAAAATTGTCATCGACGTAGTCTTAACGCATTGATTGAAGAAGTTTTTCATTTTTGCACGGAACTCGTGTTTTACCTAACTTTTTCTGCCATTTTATTTGTTTTCTGAAACTAAAATAAATTAAAGAACGAATATTCAAGATAAATAACCAAAAAAATCAAGTAAAACCATCGAAAATTCAAGGAAATCGGAAAAAAATTATTAAAAATAGTGAAAAATTCAAAAATAGTTCTTTCCCGCGCACACCCACATGACTAATTGTCCATGGAGCGCAGATGTTTACTGAAAAGCGCGCAAGTTCAAATTTGCACCCCAGCATATCGGATTTTTTTATCTGAACAGCTGTCTAAAGTACGGCTTAATCTACATTTTTTACACTCCAAATTACAAATTGCGTCCCTGAATAGCTGAATATAAAGCGTTTTATGAAACAGTGCCGCACAATTGCAAAAATGCTACGCCCAAAAAACGCCCACTTTTTCAATTGTCGTACTGGCTTACCCTAGTTATAACTTTGGTACAACATGATATAAATAATAATTGGTTCACAAAATTTTAAAAAGAACCATGTAATTTTCTAATTCAAATCGAGGACTTTTAAAAATGCTGTTATGAAAATTCCAGATTTTTAAAAAATGTTAAAATTTTCAGATTTTTTCGATATGATGTGCTTTCAGAAAGTTAAAGGACAAATGTACTAATTTTTTAAATGTTGTTTAATCGATTTAATTTTGTATACCTAAAGGATAATGAAAAAAATGCAAAAAAGTAGAAATGACCCGGAATCGAACTTCTGAGAGCAAGTGAGCGCAAGTTGGTTTGAGACAAAAGTTCGATTCCGCCGGGTGCCTTTAATTCTAGTTTTTTGCAATTTTTTAAATGTTTCTTAGATTTGAAAAATTTCAGGATTTAAAACATTCTTTTTTGAAAAATTTTAGAAATTTGGAATTCCTAAAAATCGAAAATTTAAGTATTTCCAAAAATTATAAAAATGCTTCCCTGATTCGAATTTCTCTTCTCCGCAACATAGACACCATCCGAATTCCAGATCCCTTCTCCGCTCCCGTCGCTCCACCAAGCCATGCTTCCTCTTCTGTTGCGGTCCATCCCCAAGCGTAAGAGTCGACAACACTCCTCCAAAAGCGGCGGGTATTTTCCCTTTCCAGATATTCCCGCCAAAACTATTATTTTCAGCGATTGAAATGCGTGGTCCACCTCGTGCGGGGAAAGAAGCTCTTGATGAGAAACAGGATCAAAACACACAAGAAACGTTAGAGGACAGTAAGGCTGTTGAAGTCAAAATCTGATATTTTTAATTTTTTCCATGTATACAATTTTTACACAAATTTTTAAAACTAAATATAGTTCGATTAAAATAAGTATTTTTCTTTGAAATAATTAATAAATGACGTGAAAAATAAAAGTGAAAATATGATCCAAAAAGTGTTATTTTTTCATCTAAATTGCTAGCAAATGGGGAGGCATCGTGAGCCAAAACCATCGTTAATTTTAACATACCCACTAAGCGGTTTAATGGTGAGTGGTGTTTTTTTTTTCGAAAATACATATATGATAAAGGATCGGGAGCTCTTCGAGATTTAAAATTGTTCGGTTTCAAAGTTAGATACTTTATTTTGTAGAATTTTTCATGAACTATATTATGAAAATAAATTGAATTTTTACATAGAAATGGAATTTTAACGCCTACAACACATGAAAAAAATGAAGTTATTTCGTTAAATACATAAAGTATGGCTTAATCTAATTTTTTTCACTCCAAATTACAAAATTGCGTCCCTGAATAGCCTAAAATAACGCGTTTTGTGAAACCGTGCCGCACAATTGCAAAAATTCCACGACCGCTTTCTGCGTTCAATTTTTAATTGTCGTACTGAATTTTCTTAATTATAGGCGGTTCACTTTAGCCAGCCGTGTAACTAGGTACAAAATCGAGCGTTCTCAACGGGAAATTCAAAATTTTTAAATATTTTTCTCTTAAAAATTATATATTTTTGAGTAAAATGTGTCAAAAGTAAGCCACGACACATAAACTCGAAACATAATGAAACTTTTTAAAATTTTTAAATATTTCGATGAAATATAACTCATTCAATAGAGAATATAACGACCTTTGATTTGATACCAAATTTAACTAGGATATTGATTGATAACAAGAGAAAAACTATGTTTTGAAAATATGAGGAGTATTGTCCAATGGAGCGCACTTGCAGAATTATTGATCAGATTTTAAGTTTAAAAAGTATCTCTATATTCTTTTCTAACTAGCTCGCATATGTAAATGTTTTAAAGACACTACGTCTTTAATTTTTTCAACCAATATTTTTCATTTCTCGTTTTAAAAAAAAAGTTGGATATTAAATTATAACAATTAAAAAAACTATGTTTTGAAACTATGAGGAGTATTGTCCAATGGAGCGCACTTGCAGAATTATTGACTAGATTTTAAGTTTAAAAAGTACTTCAAGGATCTAACGTAATTGTTTTAAAGACACAGTGTCAGTAATTTTTTCAACCATTGTTTTTAATTTCTCGTTTTTAAGAAAAAAACGTTTAGAGGAGGACTATACTCATATAATAAATGTTGCTTAATCGATCTGAAATTCAATTTCATATACCTAGTGACAAAAATTTGCAAAAAATTAGAAAAAAGCACCCGGAATCGAACTTTGGTCTCAAAAACGTGCCAAGTTAGCCAAGTTCGATTCCGGGTGCCCTTTTCAACGTTTTTTTCCCATGCATAAAATTGAATTTCAGATCGATCTAGCAACATTTATAACCTGCACATAGCCCCTTTAAGTCATAAATCCAAAAAATAAATTTCAATAATTTATATTTCAGCTATGCTGTTTCATGTACATTCCTCAATCATTAATATTCCAATTCCTCGAAGAAAATATTGTTCCGGATACTATTTTAGTGAGTTTCAAATTATTTTGTCCCCCACCAATCCCTCCATCTTTAAGATCTACATCGCCAGTGGTTTAACAGGCTTCACATTTTTTGTTTCAACATTGGCGTTCGTTTTGGCAGTCCTTAATAAGGATGTGAAATGGGTATGGGAATTATTTATATATTCACAATTTGAGAGTTTTGTTTAGATAATGATATGCACCATACTTGGTGCCTTGTTACAAATCGCTCCAATCGTTCTTTTGTATTTTGTCGAACCTGTTAAAGAAGAAAATACACCATCATCGACAACGGTAATAAATATACTTTAAGAAATTTATTTTAAAAAAACGTAAATTTCAGACCACCACCACCGGGTCTCCAAATATAGAAGTAACCGCGGAAAAGAAGGAAGATTTAGGGCTTCTATTAGGGATCCTACCATCTTCCATTGTTCTGATGGCTAATAATGCAATGATTTTTCTCATCTTCCTAACTTTGATGTTTGTCGCCATTTTCAAGTTGTTTAACCCGTGAGTTTTTGCATTTTTTTAAGGAGGGTTTTATGGAGATAATGATAGACCATCTTAAATGAAAATAGAATTCATTCTCATTCCAAATCTGTTTTTAAAATTTTCTAAAACCACCTAGAAGCCGAGAAAATGAGCTTCAAAACAATGGCCTAGAAAAAGTTGGCCTAACTTTTTCCTAGGAGCTTTTTTCGTGTTTCATTAATAAATGGTTATGCAGAATGTTTATATTAGTACTTTTAATATGTTTTTTTCATTTTAATTTATGTTTTTTTTTTGGATTTTTCATGCCTGCGGACTAGTTTTCGCCGGTGGCCACTTTTTCTAGGCCATTGTTTTGAGGCGCGTTTTCTCGGTTTCTAGGTGGTTTTAGAAATTTTCAAAAACAGATTTAGAATGAGTGAGAAGTCTATTTTCATCCCAGATACATTAGCTCCGTAAAGCCCTCCGTCAAAGAAAATTGCTGAAAAAAAATAATATTGCTTTTCAGGGAGAAGGAGCATCAAACAGCAAACATGCTCTCCATTATTGTGAGTTGTTTTTTTTTCGATTAAAAGGGGGGGAGGGGCTTGGAAAATCATTACCCATCAGAAAAATGGTTTTATTCTAATGAATCCGAAATCGATTTTTTTCTGTTCAGGGAAGTCCGAACCCAGTGGTAGCGCCAGCACCACCACCAATGGTTCAACAAGCGAGGCCTGTTCAAACACCGCCGGCTCAATCACCACGTCAACCAGCTGCATTGCTCTCTCCAGTACAATCTCCCGCCCATTCGCCAGCTCTGTCGCCAGCGCCATCACCCGGACGTTCTCCAGTCGGATCAGCAGAGACTGCGGAAGAAAAGCAGAAGAAAACAGTGAAAAACAATGATGATGGATACATGTAAGATTTACATTCGTTTGCCCTTGAATCTTTTGAAATTTCATTCGTTTTCAGTGTTTTGGAAATGTTGTCAAATGCTCACAATAAGAAGCAGAATGTTCAGAATGCTCCGGCTGTTGAAAAGACTGTAGATAGAGGGAAGGATGAGGAGACGAGGAAGCCAAGTGTTTCGAGGAGAAAGCGTAAGAAATCGGACAGCAGTGAGAAAGAGCATGAAACTCGACACAGGAGTAAAGAGAATACAAAATCGAAGTATAGGAGATCATAACTTTGATATGTTTAATAAAAATTTAATTTTAAATCAATTTAATTACACGTTCTAACGGGATTCTTTGTCGCGACCTAATAAACGTGGAATCTTGCTGAACGTTGAATCAACAAGCGCTCTAATGGACCATGTGCGAAAATAATTTTATATAATTTTTAAAAAATGGCGTTTTTCGACAGTTAGTGCATTTGCGCGTATTGTGTAGATTAGAAATCGGCGTGTTTGCGGACTTTCGAGGGAAAATGTTCGTTTTAATTCAATTGAAAGCGAAATAATTTCATTTATGCATTTTTCATAATTTAAAACTTGTTTTTAACGAAGATCAAAGTGCGTCACTTTTCATACACTGTATAAGAATTCTGGATAACTATTTATTAACAAAATACGAAAAAACGCTCATAGGAAAAAGTTCGGTCACCTTTTTCTAGGCCATTGTTTTGAAGCTTATTTTCTCGGCTTCCAGGTGGTTTTAGAAAATTTTAAAAACAGATTTGGAATGAGAATTAAGTCTATTTTCATACCGGACGTAATCATTATCTCCAAATATAAATCATTTGAATTACAGTCGAGATGTCACATATAGTTAATCACCCCAAAAAATGTTCGTCAAAAAAAAACTTTTCACCTCTTCTTTTTTGGATTCAAAAATGTCGACCTCTCATTTTCCACAGTTTACATTATTTTTATTTTATTCTCTACGATCCGGAACTCAGAACTCAACATCACCTCAAGAAATGGTATTTCGAGACACCGATGAGGAACAATCATTTTTTACGAAAACTAGCTGGAATCGAGAGGATCTATAAATTATGCTCCGAATTTGAAATGATTGGAGTTAATCAACTAATCAAACTAATCGAAGAGTTATGCGCATTTATTTATGAATTATGCGTCGAAAAACAAAGCTTATGAAAAAAGTTTCGTAAAACGTATAAAGCACGGGATAATTATCACAATATTAATACTTTCACATTATTATTCATATTGATGCATTCATTTTGCAAATCCATCCAATCATCAAAATATATTTAAAAAAGTTTTAAATGATGCAATATGCATAAAATAATTTATTTCGCTTTCAGAAGTTCAGTTTCAATTGAATTATACTTGAGAAAATTTAGAAAAATTGGGTAAAAATTTGAATTTCCTTCAAAATGGGTTGTCCCCCCCCCCCCCCCCCCACCCTTTTTCTGCATATTCCCGTCATTTTTTTCATCAGAAATTTATTTTTAAATACACAATTATGGTTTTGCTTGAATCATCTCATTGAACCACTTCGTCGTCGTCACTTTCGTTTGCATAGAGTTCTCTGAAATCATGTCAGTGGTCGGTTTTATTGATTATTTATTAGGTTGTTCGGATATAAACGAGACTTTCGAAACTTTACGAATTTCGAACAGCAATTTGGACAGTTGTTACCGGGTCCTTCCTGTAGCCTGTATTTTCCGACGTCGTCCTCAAGTGGTAGACGACGAATTACTGAATGTTCGAATTCGACAATAAACGAGCATTTATATACAATCGGGAAGACACATCGGTGCGGCAAATGGGTTCCTCATAAGCTGAGTGATTAAATAAAGATGTCCACGTGACAATCGCTGGAATACTCATTCGAATGACGAAAAACTCCGGAATGTATGATCTCATATTAACGTCGGATGAAAAATGGATTTATTAACATAACGCTACGAGGAAGCGAGTATGTATCTCGCCTCCGACAACGCTGAAAATAGATTTTCATGGAAAAAAAGCGTTACTCTGCCTGTATGGTGGAATAACAAAGGATTGGTGTATTTTGAAGTGCTCGATTCCGGCCAAACCGTTACTGCCGAAGTATACGCCCAACAATTAATACATGTCAACATGGCTCTTCGTCGTCAAGGGATTGAGGGACAGTCTATCAAATTCCTTCATGATAATTCTCGATCACGCGTTGCGAAGATTGATCAGCAAAAAATCGAAGAGTTGGGCTGGAAAGTTTTGCCGCATCCGCCGTCCGCCGTCCAGACTTGGCTACTTCGGACTACCATTTATTTCGATCGATGCAGCACGGATTGCCTGAGAAAAAGTTCAAAAATATCGACGAAGTCCGATTTTCGGTCGCATCATACTTCGACTCACAGCCAACCAAATTCTTTGAGGACGGCATCCACAACCTGCATGATCGATGGCGAAGGGTTGTTGATAGTTGTGGAGAATATTGCTTGGAATAAAGACTTGTTATAAAAAATTTTGTGATGTTTGAAAGCTTGAGTCGAAAGTCTCGTTTATATCCGAACAACCTAATAATTAAAAATTATTTAATTCTCAAAATCTTTTGAACCAAAAAAAATTTTTTTGTCGCGTGAACCTTTAAATAAATTAAATAAATAAAATAATTTAAATAAAAAAGTGACTTTCCTTATCATTTTCATATTTATATACTTGACAAAATGATCTCTGCATTATTGGAAACTGAATCAATGGCCGCAGGAATATTGAAATCGTCGAAGAAGTGTGATCGGTGTCATTCCCCCTATGATGCCCCGGCTAAGAAAAGACACAGGAAACGTGGGTGTGTATTACTCTCAAAAACATTAATCAATTGAATCTACAGTGGCGATGTCGAGCGGAAAACAACGATTGCTCAAGCAAAACAATAAGATCAGGATAATTTTTTGAACACACTCGGATCAATTTTAAAACAGTTTTATCGATTAAATTTCTATTGTCAAAAAAGTGAGTTCACTCTTTCGATTGTATTCCCGGAAACTCAAAGTGAGCAATCGAAGCGTTGTGCGATACAAAATTGTTTTCAGTAACATTGCAAGAAAGTAAGAATTCATAAAATACAATTTAATTGAATTACCTGATATTTTATAGCTATCCGGATATGTATCTACCACATGGTTTCAGAGAGCAATATTCAAAGTTCTGACGATGAAAGATGACGAGAAACACCCAAATCATAATTCAAAGTGTATTTTTCTCGATTAAATAAAATTATCTAATTTCAAAAATAAAACCTTGAAAATGTAATCCCGGAAAATGTAATCCCGGAAAATGTATTCCCGGAAAATGTATTCCCGGAAAATGTAATCCCGGAAAATGTAATCCCGGAAAATGTATTCCCGGAAAATGTATTCCCGGAAAATGTAATCCCGGAAAATGTATTCCCGGAAAATGTAATCCCGGAAAATGTAATCCCGGAAAATGTAATCCCGGAAAATGTATTCCCGGAAAATGTATTCCCGGAAAATGTAATCCCGGAAAATGTAATCCCGGAAAATGTATTCCCGGAAAATGTATTCCGTATGATTTTAATAAATAAATTTATTAAAGCAACAGGGTGTGAGGGATTTCTCATATAAGTTAGATTAGGGTTTCTAACGTGAAGAGGGAATTTCTAGTTAGTGTTTCTCAGAAATTCGGCGAACCTAGCCTCTAAAAGTCTCAGAGCTGCTGAATACTTCACGAATGTAGGAAGACACGAAATGTGTTTGGTTCCAGATATTGGGACACGTTGCTGTATCTGGTGCACAGACTGCGAATGTGCATTCCGCAGCAGTTCTGACAGTTCGGTGAGGGACAATGCTCTGGAAGGTGACCGGGTTTCAGACACTTCAGACATTTGCCTTCGCGGCAAATTGCCTGAAGTCTGGCCTCCCAAGGTAACGGGCAGTTCTTCCGAAGATGTTTTTCGCCACAAAAGTCGCACGTTACCGTGGATTTGTTTCGGCGAAACCTTTTTTCGTTTCCTGAAGGTGGAACCGGGGTTCCGTCGGATTTACACATCTTTCTTTTGTTGTGTTTTTTACGAGATTTCTGTGGTTTCGCTTTCGTTTTTGGTAAGGAAGGGCACAGAATCCCTACTGGGATCAGGTTAGTCTGATTCCTGTGAAGTGGTCTGCCGATGTTATCGGTCATGACCTGACGTCGTTCTGATAAGGAATGAATGATTTCATTCCGGCTTCCACGACCGAGAGCTTGTGAGTGCAGATCATCTATGTTTAAACCGTTCAGTGGTAGAATGAATTTTGGTTTAGATGGGTTTCGATATACGGATTATCGCTATTTGGCTGGTATGGCCTTAGTTGCGAGAGCGACGCTCAATCGGCATTCCGCTGCGGAAAACGGTGCTCAACTGGCGTTTCCTCTTCTTATATACTAGAGGTGTCCCCGCGTGAGGGTTCGAAGCGATATCTTCCTCTCTCCGGAGGGGGCGGAGCTTAGTATAAAAGAAAATCAAAATCTTCTCAGGAAAAGCGATGCACCGGTGCAGTCCAATTTTGTTCGGGACTGCACCAAAATTTGTCCGGGACTGCACCGCACCTTCATTTTTCCGGGGCAGTCCCGGACGAAAATGGTTCAAAATTCTCAGGAAAAGCGATGCACCGGTTCGGTGCCATTTTGTTCGGGACTGCACTAAAATTTGACCGGGACTGCACCGCACCTTCATTTTTCCGGGATAGTCCCGGACGAAAATGGTTCAACATTCTCAGGAAAAGCGATGCGCTGGTGCAGTCCCATTTTCAGACGCTTTCCGAAAATTCCGGACAAAAAAGAAGTGCAAGAACAAAAAACTTCAAAAAACAAAACCGAAAATTTCTTGGATTCGAGTCAGCGTGTTTATCAAAAATTCATTCAACTTAAAAATTGGGAAAACTTTTTGCGAAAGCAGTAAAATTATATCTCAAATGAGCTATGCCTCATTTAAAAAAGCCGAAAACGATTAAGGCGCTACCCTTTCTGATTTTCTCTTCAAAAATCTTAATGAAAGTAGCGGAAATGTTGTACTTTGATTGAGAATAGAACCAGTATGGATTTCTGAAATTTTCGTCCCAAAAATATTGAAAATGGGAAAAGTTATAGCCCATAACTTTTGATCACGAATTTGATGAAATTTCGCATACAGGTCATTTGAAGCACAAACCATTGATAATGGATTGTCAAAGTTTTAATATTGTTCTTCTATAGATCAAAAACTGCGGCACAAAAACCGCTCGAGATTATCAAAATTGACTCACAAAAACGATCCAAGCACCTTTCAATACATGTGACCAAGCAATATATTTGTTCATCAGTTTAGTAATGATGAAAGTGATGTTATTTGTGAAAGTTATGTTATCAGTTTGGAAGATTTACACAATGATCGAAGCAAGATACAATAATTCACCTTGCAAAAAATGAAAATTAGAGTTTGCTAAGAAAAAAAAACTACTGTATTTTAACAATCATCTTTCAATCTATAAGTTCACAAAACGTGCGCCCTATTTGGTTTCTAGAACAATAGTTATGCTTATCCAAGTACTCGTATATGTATTCCTATGGAATTCTGGCGCTAGCGCACATATAAGTGCACCACCCCCCTTTTCCCGCATGGTCAGGTTTAGTCAAGCGGTTCAACGTCTCGTATGTCAAGCAAGCAGGAGTTCAAGTCGTCGCGGGTTCGATTCCAGGAGGCCTCTCGCAGCCATTGCCACCCACACGACGCAGGCGGCGAGACATTTATTTGCACCGAACCGTCCAAATTTTGTCCGGGACTGCACAGTTTTATCCGGGTTTTGCCCCGGGACGCGTCCCGGGACAAATTTCGGTGCAGTCCCGAACAAAATGGGAATGTTCCGGTGCATTGCTTTCCCTGAGTTAAACAAAAGTCGCATTTTCCAATGATTTCCTGTGATTTTTCGACCTGTTCGTATTTCACGACGGTCGATGCACCATTTTCCGGCCGGACACAGGTATTCGGCCAGAATATACGTCGGTTTAGGGTGGAAATGCGGAACAATTGTATAAAATAAAGATTTATTTATAACAGAGGAAATGGTCATGAATGGGGATGATTTAGGATAGCTTAGACCGTTGAAGGCCAGCTTATCCTACCCCAGGACCGTCCAGGTGGGCCTGGTTCAAGTAGCATGAGAGTGCCACAAGTGGTCCGAATATGTAGAGCTGTGGGTCCAGTGGAGCTACAAGTAGATTGAGCCATCGAGGATCCATTGAGCGTCCATGAGGTGCCAAAAAGTTGAGCGGTCGACTGCTTGTTGAGCCGATTGTAGGACAACTGATGAATTACTGGCCTAAAAGGCGATAGAGTTTAGCAACAGGAGACGCAGAGACCACATGCACATCTAAGTGCAGGTACTGTAGTCCCCGCGCATTCAAACACACAATATTGTTTTACCTGATATTTCATTGTTTTCAAGGGTTTTCATGGCGGCCTCGGCCGCCGTGACATATTCCCGGAAAATGTAATCCCGGAAAATGTAATCCCGGAAAATGTAATCCCGGAAAATGTATTCCCGGAAAATGTATTCCCGGAACATGTATTCCCGGAAAATGTAATCCCGGAAAATGTAATCCCGGAAAATGTAATCCCGGAAAATGTATTCCCGGAAAATGTATTCCCGGAACATGTATTCCCGGAAAATGTAATCCCGGAAAATGTATTCCCGGAAAATGTATTCCCGGAAAATGTAATCCCGGAAAATGTAATCCCGGAAAATGTAATCCCGGAAAATGTATTCCCGGAAAATGTATTCCCGGAAAATGTAATCCCGGAAAATGTATTCCCGGAAAATGTAATCCCGGAAAATGTATTCCCGGAAAATGTATTCCCGGAAAATGTAATCCCGGAAAATGTATTCCCGGAAAATGTATTGGGGGATTACATTTTCCGGGAATACATCTTCCGGGATTGGTTGTAAACCTGTCAAATGACAAATTCGGCTTTATAAACAGGCAAACGCGCTTTAAAAAACCGACACGCTAACATGTGAAACATAACGAGGGGGAGGCTATACGCAGACAACTACCTCTCGCCAAACAACACTCTCTCGCAGAAGAGGGAAGCCCACCTTTATATAGGCGATTTTGTGAGAGGACTACAGGGTGGGGAATAAATATAGCGCCGTACTCGAGAGGGTATAAAAACTTCAAATCAAATCACGTAACACAGGTGTTTACGCAAAGTTGCGGCGCTATATTTATTCCCCACCCTGTATATGAAAAATATAATTAGGTAAGACATTTTGAGAAAGTTTTGAAAAATTATTTTCGAATTAATTCCTAGTCGCTAAAAGTGAGTTTTACCGAGTTTTATCGAGTTTGGTGATTTTTCAGTTTTTTAAAGATTTTTATTGTTTCTCATCATTTTCAAAAATTTTTATTATAGTTACATAGAATTTGTCATTGGCTTCAAAATAAGCTATGAAGCTTTAAATTTGGTTGAGTCGTTCGCGAGTTACAGTTATACGTGACGTCACAATCCCTTCGTATTGCCCTATAATTTTTTCAGAACTCATAATTCTGATCTTCACCGTTCATTTAAACCTAATTCTGAATCTGAACGATAAATTTATTTTTCATAATAAATTTCATAATAAAGATTATATTTTATAAGGTCGTCTCTCTAAGAGTGAAACTTTGCGTGCCTTAGGGAAAGATTTTTATATATTCGTAAAGTATAACATTCCAGTAATCCATGACATAAGAAATTTTGTGGAAAAACCTGGTTACTGTAGCGTGACAGAGCTCAGAACTTAGAAAATCAAAATTTTTAAAAATGAAGATAGAATGTCATACTTGGTTCCAAACGATTCCAAATAGAATTTAAATACTTTTTCCAGTTGAGAATTTTTCTCTAACCCTAAGCACTCAAAAGTTATAAACCAAAATATGTGAAAAATCGTCAATTTTTGGGAAAATCAAGAAAAAAAAAGCCAATTTTTGGAAGGAGGTACATGGGGTTTTTTCACACTTTAAACTACAACTCATCTGCTTTTTAAAACAAAAAAGAGTTTTGAAATAAATCCCGGAATAAATGTAGTGAGTCTCTCCGAATACACAATTTTTTTCAAAAATTAAGTTTTTCGCTAGAAAAGTGCAGGTATTTTTAAAATTGATTTGTTTCCACAAGTTTAATTATATTTCTAGTATTTCATGAATGATTTTTATTAATATTTGCACGTGAGTTTCCAACAAAAAACACCGATTTCACGTGTAGTAGATCGTGCAAAATACGAAAAATGAGAAATTATAAAAAATGAAAACAAAAAGGCGAGATTAGTATCATTCGATAGCTATTTCAATTTTGAACATTTTTGTAATTGAACACCTTTTTCGATAAATGCTTATTTTCAAGTTACGTCCCAAAACGTGAAAACAACTCGTCGCCAATTTCGGAAATTCGAAAAAAAAGTGTTTTTTTGGAATGAATATCCTAGGATTTTTTCACCATTTAAACTTCAATAAATATTCTATTTAGAACAACAAAGATTTTTGAAATAAAACTGGGAGAAAAAGTAGGGTGACTATCCAAAGTCACAACTTGTGGTCAAAAGTTATGTGTTGCGTTCGTATACTCTAGAAACACGTCATTTTCAATGCATAAACGTGTGATCCGCTTGTGGCTCAATTTTTAAAGGTTTGAATCTCAATTAAATTGATTCTCTTAATATTACAAGTCGGTTGAACCGTAGGCCTGACAACAATCCTGATTTTATGCCAAGAAACTGATATCATGTTTGATTAACTGTTTCTTTTTTAGTTGCCAGACACACTATTAACGCAAAAATACTTTTTAAAAACGGTTGCCTTTTGCACGAGCTTTTTAGTACTTTGCTGTCAGCTTTTAATCACGTAACACAGGATTTTCGAAAACTTCTAAGTGTAATATAAACAGAACCAATTTAATTGAGATTTAAACCTTTAAAAATTGAGCCACAAGCGGATCACACGTTTATGTATTGAAAATGACGTGTTTCTAGAGTATACGAACGCAACACATAACTTTTGACCACAAGTTGTGACTTTGGATAGTCACCTTACTTTTTCTCCCAGTTTTATTTCAAAAATCTTTGTTGTTCTAAATAGAATATTTATTGAAGTTTAAATGGTGAAAAAATCCTAGGATATTCATTCCAAAAAACACTATTTTTTTTGAATGTCCGAAATTGGCAACTAGTAGTTTTCACGTTTTGGGACGTAACTTGAAAATAAGCAATTGTCGAAAAAGGTGTTCAATTACAAAAATGTTCAAAATTGAAATAGCTATCGAATGATACTAATCTTGCCTTTTTGTTTGCATTTTTTATAATTTCCCATTTTTCGTATTTTGCATGCTCTACTATACGTGAAACCGGTGTTTTTTGTTGGTAACTCACGTGCAAATATTAATAAAAATCATTAATTAAATACTAGAAATATAATCAAACTTGTGGAAACAAATTATTTTTAAAAATACCTGCACTTTTCTAGCGTATTCGCAGGAAAAACTAAATTTTTGGAAAAAAATTTGGTTATTCGGAGAGACTCCCTACATTTATTCCGGGATTTATTTCAAAACTCTTTTTTGTTTTACAAAGCAGATGAGATATAGTTTAAAGTGTGAAAAAATCCCGTGTACCTCCATCCAAAAATTGACTTTTTTTTCTTGATTTTCCCAAAAAATGACGATTTTTCACATATTTTGGTGTATAACTTTTGAGTGCTTAGGGTTAGAGCAAAATTGTATATTGGAAAAAGTATTGAAATTCTATTTGAAATCGTTTGAAACCAAGTTTGACATTCTATCTTCATTTTTAAAAATTTCAATTTTCTAAGTTCTGTGCTCTGTCACGCTACAGAAACATACGCACTTGGCTCAATATCAACCTAAAATGGTTTGATAACTATCTGGTACATGTGAATGAAATATGAAACTGATATCTTTCATATTCGCCCTAAGGCAGGGCCCTTTGTGTCACAGTTCCACTCTTACAAATACTGCCTTTTATAATAAATATCGAATGATCACTTGAAAATATGAATATTATGCGCTGGCTTCTTTCTCAGATTCTTTCTCGGCCTTTTCCCTTATCATCGATGCCGTTGGTAAGAAATAGTGTGGGTAACTGTAAAGAAGCATCTACGTAAGAAAATATTTTTTATGAATTCTTACTCTCTGTGGGCGTCATCGAGAATTTTTCTAAACTTTGAAACAGTCTTTCTACTGACATGAATTTTTGAAAGTATTTTATGAATTGGGTGTCTGTAATTGACTATTGACAAATCAGAATTCTAAAAAATCTCACTTGATTGACAGCAAATGAAGAAGACAGATGGCGTCCCGTAAATTCAGTCGGGTGTTGGAGAAAATGGACCCAGAACGGATGCTTTTAACTGAGCAATCATCCAGAGTTCTACATTTCCACTGTAAAATTATTTTATTTAACTTTTTCCAAAATTGTAAACCCACATCATATCTTCCTTTGATAGTTCGAAGAATCATTGCTTTGTTGCACTTTTCGCACTTTTGTGCATTTTTTAATACACCCAATTGAATCAGCTTGTCGCTGACAGTTTTTTCAGTTGGGAAGTTTATTAGAAATTCTTCGATAGTTGTTGATCCTAGTAGGTCTTTCATTTAAGTAATGAGAACTCTTGAAGAAAAAAAACTATCCACATTTTTAAAAAAACACATCACGCGTCAAAAAAAAATCTATGATTTTTTAAAAAGTTTTTCCCCAGAAAAATTGGAATGTGCCTAAATTTTACACATGGGGGCCCAATGAAAGCCATTAAAATTTTAAAGCTCCGACTGGGTCGTTTTCGCCGAGTCTTGGGCCGCCAAAGTGCTCAAAAGTAGCGTTTTTTTTTCGCAACAAGGCTTCTCAGTTTCAGATGAAAAATAATTTTTAAAAAAAGAGGTTCTAATAAGCAAATTTGCAAGAAAGGCTTAACTTTAACATTTTTAATAAAACTTTAACGAAAATATTTAATTTGAGTACGCACGGCAATTCAAAATGCTATAATCACTGCCAATCTACTCTCAATTAATTATTTTTCGTAAGGATTTTGCATGGCTTACGATTTTCAATATCATTTTTTTATGAAACACTTTATCCAGGCCATTAAAATTATACGCGAAAAATAGACTGATGAATTATGATTTTTCTTGAATCCACTTTCATCGTCAGAACTTTGATGCTTGTTCTCTGAAAGCATGTCAGCTGTCAGAAGGTTTGACTTAAAGACAGCTGTTCAGTTAATTTGACCCTACCTGATCTTAGTTTCAAAAATTAGAGCGTTCTCAATGCAATTTATGCGAAATCACAGCGATAAATACACGCGTCATAGCAGCGGTCCAAAGTTGAAAAAATCAAAATTTGAATGCGCGCGTGTCCGTGCGACGCGGTCAGTGTCCGTGCAACGCGGTCGGAATTGGCGCGAAACACAATTATTTGAATGGGGCTACATATTCGTATTGTTCTTTGGATCACCTGGGCTCCCATTCGAATTTTGAGTTTTTGCTCTGAATTTGGATCGTGTTAACTGACAAGCTGCCTTTAATTTTTAAATTCTTAAAGATAATTAACTACATTTTTTGTAAATTCTGAAATTCTAGTGAACCATTCGTTCTTTGAGGAAATGCACGATATCGATGTCCTGTTTTTAACTCTCAAAAACCTATATCAATTGAATCTACAGTCGAGATGTCGTTATATAGTGATTGTTCGAATAAAAGTAGCATGTTCCGGGATTACATGTTCCGGGAGTTAATTTTTAAAAGCATACTCGTCTCAAAACACTCTATTGCGAACAAAGCTTGTGAAAAAAGTTTCGTGAAACGTATAAAGAATGGGATGATTATCACAATATTAATACTATCATATTATTATTGAATTCATTTTGCAAATCCATCCAATAATCAAAATATTTTTCTCCTTCTGATGTTTAAAAAAAATCAATAAATCTTTTGAAATGCTTCAAAATTTAATCTCCTCATGATAATCTCCTTTGTGATGTTTTGTCTAATTTCTATAGTTTAGAAGTTTCATTTTGAAATTAAAGTTCATTTCAAATGTTGTTTTTAGATGTAGTTATATTATTTCTTTTATTTCTACTGAAAGAAGCTGCAAAAAATCAGATTTAAAATACTTTCAATTCAGTACAATAAATCCCATTAAAATTACTGATTAATAGAACATTGTCTCGCAACTTTTGAAGGCAACTATTTCCAATCATCTTGCAAGTATCTTTTGATTCGCTTTTCTGACATGTTTTCAAAAATTGACGCCTTTTAACGAATGCACATTTATTTTGGAGAAGAAAATTGAAATTTCAATAATCGATTATTTTTTATTAGAAACAAAACACATTTTTTTCAGAAAGTTTCATCAACATCGCTGAACCTTTTAAGAACAATAAAATGAAGGAACGCGAAAGATTCTCAACAAACCATAAAACGTATAAAGCACGGGATGATATCACAATATTAATACCTTCATATTATTATTATTTATCTTTATCTTTATTCATGACACAAATTGAAATATACAGAAAAGAAGAAAAAATGATGAATAAGATTGATGAAGTTACCCGCAAGTCGCGGAATCGCGAATATAAAAGTGGCGGATCCGCACATATGAAAGTGTCGGATCCGGTTCGGTCACTGCACTGGAAGGCAAAACCAGTGCGCGGATCCGCCACTTTTGTTATCGCGGTTCGGCAAACTTATATCATTTCCACATCGAATATAATCACTAAAAAACAAAAATTTATTCGATTTTAACAATGAAAAACTCGTCAACAAATTATGATCAGATATCTCCATTCGCTCAGATTTCTCCATCAGGCGGTGATAGCTCCGTTTATTGGATTTGAAGTTTTTGATCGACGCTGAAGTTTTTTAGGATAACTTTTCAATGAACCGTTCAAGTTTTGTGAAACTTTCAAAAAAAAAATGTGAAAAATATATTTGGAAAGACAAATTAATTGAAATTTTTCAATTATGAATGAAGGGATACTTTTTTCCGGAATAGGTGTAATCTCGTAGACAGTTTTTTCATACGTTGCGTGCCAGATAATGTAAAATTCAACCTAGTCTGGAGAGCGCCATGAAAAGGAATTGTTGCATAGTTAGAAAATTTTAATTAATTTATCATTCAAAATATATTGTTTGATTTTCAGCAAATTTTAAGGCGATCCGCTTATTTAATTCAAAGTTATAGCATTTTTTCGATGCATACATATGTACATAAAGCCATCTGTATTTCGTTTTGTTTTAAATTTTTACAAGAAATAAGTACCCTCGGATTAAATTTCATGTTGATTGGAAAGCTAGCTTATTATGTAAATGTCTTACAATTAACCGATTAATTAACCGGTCAACCGGTTAACTTTAACCGATGTCCCGCTATAGTGGTGTGGGATAATAATCCGTCAGTCAATAAGTCTACGCTCCGCAACCATCCCTATTGCCCTCACGCGTGGCGTGTCGTTTTTTAGACAAGCTTCAGGATTCGAGCCACGTCTCATTTCCTTCAACGAACTTTCAGCATGATACGGTTCTCTGCCCGTTCTTTTTGACACCCTAGTCGTGTTCATTTTGGGATTTCGAGAAACGAATTAAACAAACCTATTGAAAACTTTCTTTACCGCAAACGATCTCCCGGAGCTCCCTCCGCTTTCTCAAAGATTTTTCTGCCGTTACTTTTTTCCGTTGTCGACCCTTCGAGGCCTCTCCCCACCTGACCGAAAAATCTGAGAGTTAGAAGGTTTCCGACTATTTCCGAACACTCAAAAAAAAACCAGTTCACGTATTAATGCATCTTTGTTCAAATGGCATTTTCCGACGATCCAAATAGCATATCCCGATGCACAAAAAAGACGTTTTCTGACGACCCACCTTTACAGGAGGGTTTTACGGAGCTAATGAATGCAGCTGGGATGAAAATAGTCTTCATTCTCATTCCGAATCTGTTTTTAAAATTTTCTAAAACCACCTGGAAGCTGAGAAAATGGCCCTCAAAACAATGGCCAAGAAACAGGGGCCACCGGTGAAAACTAGTCCGCAGGCATAAAAAATCCAAAAAAACATAAATTAAAATGAAAAAACATTAAAAAAAAGGAATAATATTAGCATTCTGGAGTTGATAGTTTCGTAAAACGTATAAAGCACTGGATAATTATCACAATATTAATACTTTCATATTATTATTTGTATTGGTGCATTCATTTTGAAAATCCATCCAATCATCAAAATATTTTTCTCGTTCAGATGTTCGTTAAAAAATAATCAATAACAATTTTGAAATGCTTCGAAATTGAATCATTTCATGATAATTTCCTTCGTGATGTTTTGTCTAATTTCTATAGTTTAGAAGTTTCAATTTGACATTATTTTTTTTTTGAAGAAAAACACTATCCACAGTTTAAAAAAACACATCACGCGTCAAAAAAATAATCGTCTCTCAAATGGATCGATATTTCAGCATCAATTTCCGAATCACGAATCACAAGTTACGATTTGTTTTAAAAATGGGGTTGCACCAAAGATGTATGTCGATAAATATGTATGTTTTTATTCTAAATTTTCAGAATTTAAACGTATTTTATTTCCAGGCATTATTGTGCTTCTCGTCGGTACTTAGGGAGATGTTATTATCTAATGAAAATGGACAAATTAATAGGATTATAATAGGAAAATGGTTTTCGATCCAAATAAATCATCCATTTTTACGAAGTAATGAGAAATTAACTCAAACGGAAAACTCTTGAAGAAAAAACACTATCAACATTTTTGACCATTTTGCAGCTTCTTTAAGATGAAATAAAAAATTATATATATATATATATATCTATAACACATCTAAAAACAACATTTGAAATGAAACTCCTAAACTATAAATATTAGACGAAACATCACGAAGGAAATAATCATGAAGAGATTTGAAGAGATTCAATTTTGAAGCATTTCAAAAGATTTTTTGATTATTTTTTGACCAATTTACAATTAGATGATAGGATGGATTTGCAAAATGCATTGAAACAAATTTGAAAAATGAATGAATCAATACAAATAATAATAATATGAAAGTATTAATATTGTGATAATTATCCCGTGCTTATTACGTTTTATGGTTTGTTGATAATCTTTCGCGTTTCTTCATTTTATTGTTCAAATCCGAAAAACTTCATTGTTTTTAAAAGGTTCAGCGATGTTGATGATATTTTCTGAAAAAAAAGTGTTTTGTTTCTAATAAAAAATTAAATATAAAATTACCATTAAATGATCGATTATTGAAATTTCAATTTTCTTCTCCAAAATAGATGTGCATTCGTTAAAAGGCGTCAATTTTTGAAAACATTTCAGAAAAGCGAATCAAGAGATACTTGCAAGAAAATATTCTTGATCATGCAAGTTGGTTTTGATCTACCCAGAAAATCTAAGTCTCTCACAAAGTCATGCTATTTTTACCTGAGAGCGGTTGCGCTGCGGTCTTTTGTAGAAAATGGATGATCCAAAATTTTTAAGTTGACAATATTACAGTACATTTTAAATTTTATTTAAATTTTTATTTTATTAAATTAAATTTTAAATTTAAAATTTAAATTAAATTAATCATTTAAATTAGTGATATTTTTTAAAATTTCATTTGAAAGAAGCTGCAAAAAATCAGCTTTAAAATTTAAGATGATTGGATGGATTTGCAAAATGAATGCAATAATAATATGAGTATTAATATTGTGATAATTATCCCGTGCTTTATACGTTCTAAACCATACGGATTTCGTTAATCCTCAGAAGTCTAGGAAATACTCATTTATTGTAGTAAATTTCCGAGAACTCTTTAACAGGATTTCGGTACGGAAGTCTAAAAATCGTATTTCTGGTTAAAAATGGGAAAGATCGGTAATTGTTATATCTACATATGGTTCATCGATGGACTTTTTTGAGCATTATTTTCAATAGATTAAATAATTAAATAACCAAAAAAAAGGATTATTCATGTTCGACACTGGAAATTGCAGTTCTTATGCAAGTCCGTCAAAATATAGAATTGATAATTACACCTTTGAACCAAAATAGCATGCTCTGAAGTGTCGCTAATACAACTAATATCCAATGTTGAGGGAACACATTCTTCAATTAACTGATCCTTTGGTCCAATAACGCGTTTTGGCCCTGCAACTAATATCATAATTGAAAAACAAGTACTATAATTTCTCACGGTTCAGCGACCCAACCTCCATTAATGACAAACTTATCCAAGCCAATGAAGTTGTCATGGATTAACCGAACGTTTTTTGAGGTAATTAGATATTCTTAAAAAAAGTCATTCCAGAGCTTTAAAAACCGCCTCGATAAGCACATTACGTTTTTAAAGTTTGTTTTGATTTTCTAAACCATACGGATTTCTTTTATCCTCAGAAGTCTAGGAAATATTCATTTTTTGTAGTAAATTTCCGAGAACTCTTTAACAGGATTTCGGTACGGAAGTCTGAAAATCTTACTTTTTGCTTAAAAATGGGAAAGATCAGTAATTGTTATACATATGGTTCATCGATGGACTTTTCTTTCTAGGAAGCTCTTTTTTAACTAACTATCAAATCTAATTCTTATTTTTTTCACTTCTGATGTTCTGTTTCTTCTGCTCCTCTCTCAATCTGATAAAAGTTGCGAGATAATGTTCTATTAATCAGTAATATTAATGTGATTTATTGTAATTGGAAGTATTGCCAACTTAAAAAATTTGGATCATCCATTTTCTACTAAAAGACCGCAGCGCAATCGCTCGCAGGTAAAAATAGCATGACTATGTGAGGGACTTAGATTTTTTCGGTAGATCAAAACCAACTTGCATGATCAAGAATATTTGAGTTGACAATATTTTAAATCTGCTTTTTTGCAGCTTCTTTCAAATGAAATTTTAAAAAATATATATTTCTAAAAACAACATTTAAAATATACTGTAAAAGTAGAAAAAAAGGAATATCAAAATGAAACTTCTAAACTACAGAAATTAGACAAAACATCACAAAGGAAATTATCATGAAGAGATTAAATTTTGAAGCATTTCAAAAGATTTATTGATTTTTTTTTATAAAACAACTGAACGAGAAAAATATTTTGATGATTGGATGGATTTTCAAAATGAATGCTTTCAACACAAATAATAATGTGAAAGTATTAATATTGTGATAATTATCCCGTGCTTTATACGTTTTACGAAACTATTTCAGTTTCAATTAAACGTTTTTGGTTTTTGTTGCAACAGTCATTAAATTCAAATTGAATTCCAAAATGTCTTCCTCAACTGGTGTTCGATTTAGCGTTTCGATTTAGCGTTTCGATTGAACTTATTTTCATTTCCGATAAAAGATCATTAACTGAAGTGTCGGTAAAATCAAGTTCCAATGTAACCGGAACACATTCTTTTATGAATTCTTCTTAAAAATGGGAAAGATCAGGAATGTTTATATCTACATATGGTTCATCGATGGACTTTTTTGAGAATTATTTTCAATAGATTAAAATTTTTTACTGTTCTTTCATTACTGATCTTTCCCATTTTTAAGCAGAAGTAAACTTTTCAGACTTCCGTACCGATATCCTGTTAAATAGTTCTCGGAAAATTCGGAAAATTAAAAAAATATTAAAAAACGTGCATTTTGACAATTTTGAAATTTTAATTTTAGCATTTTTAAGTGTTACACCACTGAAACATATACTTTCAGAATCAGCATGATTTTCTGACTCTCGAAATGTAATTTCCAACTGAAAACGTTGGAAAAATTCCCAAATTCGGACGTTTTTTGTTCAAATAAATCTTTTTCATAAAACTTTCTTTCTGTTTCTGTTCTTTCTGAACTTTCTGTACAACTCAATACAAAATTCTTACATGTAATTTGTGGTGTAAAAAAATATGTAAAAATTCATGTACAATAATATTACATGTAATGGTCTGCACACGAGCACGTTCAAAAATAAAATAGGATTTCGAAAAAAGAATTCATCTCCTTAATAAAACCTTAATAGAACGTGTAATAAAATTGATTGAGCTCAAATTAGTTTACAGTGCAATTTTTCAAACATATTTTCAAATTAAGCTTTTATTAAACATATCAAAGTTATGATCTCCTATACTTCGATTTTGTATTCTCTTTACTCCTTTTTCCGAAATTGAAATGAAATAAAATTTCATTTATCTTCAAAAATTGTATAATAATTTTTAAAAAAAAATAAAGCCGGGCATACATAAAAATAATTTAAAATACAAAATTAAGTTCTATACACATGAAAACAATTTAAAAAATGCGACTATACATGGAACACTTTCTTCTCTTCTTCGTTTCTACCGTAAAATCTTACCGTATTTTTAGAAACGTTTTTTTTCAGCAAACCATTACATAAATAAATAAGGCAAGATAAGTATTCAATTTTCAATATGAAGCTTAAGAACATTTAGCACCACTGGAATAAATCAACTGACAACGGAAAACAAGGCTATAAACTGAAATAAAAAGGAAAATCAATAAATTAATAAAATCAGTGACGATGAGCATGATTCACATAATTCGGATGAACAGGCGGTGCGAATTCGCGGACTCTTTCCCCCACTTCTTCTTCATTATTTTCGTTCAATTGATTGCTTAGAATTACGAAGATTTGATTGTTCAACAGCTGGAAGCGGCGGATTCTTTCGACCATTTTGGCAAGGTGCTGGAATTAATGAATTCGACTATTTATAATTTATTAACCAAATTTCTTATTTTTCTAAAATAAATTTACTTATTTGACTTTCTAACGCTTCTTTATAAACAAAAAAATGTAAAATATATATTTTCATCAAAATTGATTCTTTAAAATACATTTTCCGATGTGACGTTGTTTCGATTCATTACTCATTTTCCATAGATCATATAATAACCACTGGGACACTGCCTTTAACAAAATTTTCTCAAATTTTCCCAAAAACTGGATTAATTCCAGGGAAAGCTGCTTAAAAACTCACAATTCCATTAAAAACCTCATCCTTCCCGTCCGCTTTCTGAATCCGATGCAAAAGGTAACAAAAATCGAGAACCTCAAATCTCCGATGTTGTCCGAGAAGAACAATCAATGAGAGTGCACCCCATTGAAGCGAATCACCAAATAGCTCTCTGAAAATATAAATAATCATCTTAAAGACGCTGTCCTATTTATTTAAAAATGTTCAGATATCTCTTCTTAATAGTTTTAATTTTTAAAAAGCCATGAACGTGAACGTTCTCGTATTTTAAATTCCAAAACTGTTCTTATTTTCTCATTAAAATTCGCCGCAAAATGGCGGCAATGCCTTATGATTCAAAACCATCATATTTCGTTACATACCCTCTAAGCGGTGTAGTGGTTCGTATTTAAATCGCATTTTCCAGCCCTTTAACCCTTTTTCAGCTATGTTGTATAATGTACATCCCTCAAGCTCTTATATTCAAATATACAAATGCACAAATTGAGCCATCTCCTAGTGTAAGTGCTCCTTTTCAGTTTTTCTTGTTAAATAATTTTTAAATCCAAAGATCCTAATTGCTCTCGGCATTACAATTTGTGCAATTTTGGTCGCCTTCGGCTGCATTATGTTAGAGAAACTGAATAAATCGATGAAATTGGTAAAAACAATATTTAATGGAATTTTAAAATCCATTGATATTTTCAGCTTTTGGGACTTTCAATAGTTGGTGTTGCAATTCAGGTGATTTCAATAATAATTCTTCTATTTGTTACAGTTGAAGTAAGTTAGGGGGAAATTAAAAATAAACATCTGGTACTTCTTGACAGGACTATCTTCGAGTGGAAGAGAGGAGCAGTACGATTATCACTGAAGGCAACAAAACCTTATCAGATCTCACATTCATTGGTTCGATTTCACCGTCTTCGTATCTTTTGATGGTTGGTTTTTTGAAGTAACATTGAAACGATTAGTTTCGCTCAAAACGGAAATGCGTACGGAGAATTCGAGATTTAAACAATTCCCATTATTTTCAGGTAAACAATGGTCTGATTCTACTCGTTTTCGTGATTGTAATGTCCATCGGATTGAAGAGAGTAGTGAAATCGTAAGAATTATTTCAAAATGATGAAAAATAGGAAATTAACCAATTTTCAGGAATCCAATGGGTTCATCAGTGAAGATGAGCATGAGTGTATGTTTTTCTAACAATTGGAATTATCAACTCAAATGTTCTTGATTATGGTGTTCTGAAGGCTGTTCTACCGCACTAGCGCTCCGAACGCACACACGCGGCTTCCGACATCCAGCAGACTGGAAAATTCGCGGGAAAATGAATTTTTAAATTTTCAGCCTTCAGAACGCAATGATCAAGAATATTTGAGTTGATAATAGAAAAAATTAAATCCCTCCCCTTTCAATATTAAAGTATCTTAAAGAGATGGTGTCACTTATTCTCAACTCACGTTCATAACTTATCGAAATTTCGGTTTTTTAACAATGTTTACCGGGATCAAGGCCTCCAATTTCATTTTTCCGAAACATAGGTGCCTCGCTTCAATTATCAGGATATCGTTAAAGTTTCGGTCATAAATGCCCCCAACACCGCAAATTTCATTTAGGTTAAAATTCACTATCCCTCTGCCTTTAAAAGAAGCAGCAAAAGATTAAGGCACTTTTAGGACAGAAAATTCTCATTCCAAAAATGAAAGAAATAGTCCTGTAACAATCAACATTAGGGTGTTTGCCAAATAATTCAAAATTCCCTTTTTTTTTCCTAGGAATCCTTTTAAGGAACAAAACTCTTCATTCTTAGTACTGTTCCCGCATTTCTATTCCAAAATCGCTCCATAAACTGGCATTTCGCCGGCACATCTTTCAAAAAACAAAATGAAAGCGCTCACGTGAGTAATCGTTTGCATTTTGTTTATTTGGAAGGTGTTTTGGCAACGTTCCAGTCTATAGAGCGCGTTTGGAATAGAAATGAGGTAACATTATTAAATTTAAATTTTGCAGAGTCCACGATGTTCTCCAGCCAGTACACCAGAACCTATTGCTTACGGTTCAACTACCCCAACTTCTCCCGCTGCAATGTCACCCAATAATGCGCCTTCTGCAACAGTACTGGCGCAGAATCCTAATCCACCACCGGCTCCGCCACCGCCTCCGCCTCCGCCACCGCCTCCACCGCCACCTCCTCAATATAATCTTCCTCCTCCTCCGCCTCCGGCTAATCCAAATCCACCACCACCACAAAATTATTATACAATTGGACCGGGTATCCCACCTCCTCCTCCACCTCCCCCACCGAAACGATCCAGCGATCATGACCGCGATCGACACTCGGATCGAAGCAGAAGTCGAACAGATTCGAGGAGACATGACCGTAGACCCAAACGATCGAGAAGTGAACCATCTGGAGACCGGGATAGGCATCGTGGTCGAGAAAGAGAGCCGAGAAGTCGTGATAAGAGGAGAAGATCGAGAAGTGAGCAGTCGAGAGGACACGACAGAAGACGACGAAGTGATACGGATAGGAGTCGCGGTCGAGAGCCGAGAAGTAGAGATAGAAGAAGTCATCATAACCGAAGATCTCGTTCGCTGGATGAGACTGATAGAAGTAGAAGCAGGAGCAGAAGCAGAAGAAGTAGATAATGTGGAAAAATCATGAGATGTTCACTTTTTTCTAGAATAAATCAAGGTACTTTATTATTTTCTTCAGGTTTTTTTAGAAAAATTACTAACAGTGAGCAATTTTTAAAACGATGAAACTATTACTACGCTTTATTTGGCGTGCACACTTAATCTGCGCCTGATATGGGCAACCAGAAATTTCGAATTTTTTCATCAATGCCAGATTTCGAGAACTGTTCTCACATCTTTTATTGTCAACTCAAATATTCTTGATCATTCAAGTTGGTTTTGACCTACCAAGAAAATCAAAGTCTCTCACATAGTCGTGCTATTTTTAAATGCGAGCGGTTGCGATGCGGTCTTTTTGTAGAAAATGGATGATCCATAATTTTTAACTTGACAATAAAAATATCCAAAATTTTCAAAAAACACTCACTCCGCTAAATAATCGCTGTCATCCTTAGCCGGCTGACAAAGGAAAAATTGGAGTGCTGAATAAACGCGATGCCATTCAACGCATTCATCAACCCAGAATACACCATTTGTCGGATATCCGCCAGTCCAGATCTGTATTTTTAGTTTGTAGATGCTTTTTTTCAAAAAAATTAATTAAATTACATCATCCGGCGCCAACATTTGCTTGATTTGAAGCAGGAAGTTCTCAAACGCGTTCAATCCACAACACAGCCGCTCCTTCGTCATCAATTCCGCTTCGTTCGCCACCGAACATTGCGTGTCATTTGTGCAGACTTTTGAGACGATTTTTGTCAAGTGTATCCGCGCGTATTTCTCCTCCAGTTTCGCGAGTTGTTTCATTTGTTCTTGGGCATCTGAAAAGTGGGGCATTTTTTAAAAAATCCATACATTTGATAGAGTTTCTTACTTCTTGACGGTGGTTGTGGAATCGTTCCGGTGTAGGCGCCAGCGAGGAACAAGTCGTGAGTTTCCTCCTGTGCGAGGGCTACTTCGAGTTGTTGGCAGAGTACGATCATGTTTCCGAGTTCGCGAAGATCCTGAAAAGAATTAGAGTGTTTTAGTACTGTCTTTTCGTAAAGAAAATAAATGTTCTTAAACGAGGACTTTACGGAGATAATAAATGCACTTTAAATGAAAATAGACTTCATTCTCATTCCAAATCAGTTTTTAAAATTTTCTAAAACCATCTAGAAGCTGAGAAAATGAGCTTCAAAACAATGGCCTAGAAAAAGTTGCGAAAACTAGTCCGCGGGCGATATTACGTGAGGAATCCAAAACATTGAAAATCCCAAGTTAGAAAAATACTAATATAATTTCTGCATAACTATTTATTAAATGAACACGAAAAAAACTGATAGAAAAAGTTCGGCCTCGTGAACACTTTTTCTAGGCCATTGTTTTGAAGCTCGTTTTCTCGGCTTCTAGGTGGTTTTAGAAAATTTTAAAAACAGATTTGGAATGAGAATGAGGTCTATTTTCATTTAAGATACATTTATTAGAATCTCCTCCTATAATACCTGACAAAACTCGTTCTTCAATTCCGGATACTTTCCAACCGTCTCGAAATGATGGCAATAATATTGTAACACGGCCGTACTTGGATATTCACTTCTCGGCAGTTTACAAACTTTCGGCATCAATCCCAACACATTTTTCATATGTCTTCGAATTTTCTCGGTCACTAGGTTTTTGGCCATTTTTAGCAGCTCCTGGAGAATTACCGCAATTCCTTGGTAATGTAACAATCTCGTGATCGCTTTCAAATGTTGCGTTCCGATACATTGACTATAAGCATTACAAATATTCACAAATGCCGCTTGAAGTGATCTCGATCCCCAATAATAAACCTGCCCAACTTGTGGCGGTTTCTCCCGCGCCGGTGTCTTTCGAAAAACGTGTCTAGCTCGTACAAATCGGTGAGTCGATCCATTGTACACGAAATTCGGCACAAAATCATAATTCAATTCCCAAAACACGTGCAAAGTGATCCGTCCGTGCGGCGAATTCACCGCATGATTCGCTTCTTGCAACAAGTCATCAAAATCGGCAACCGAATGAAGAACCTCCCTCAACAACGTGTGACACAATCGATTGGTTTCAATCAATAAATCGAGCTCAACAATCGATGAAAGCTGCTCACTTTCGAATTTCCAAATCGCCGCATCCAACGCTTTCAACAATGCCATATTGATTCGTTGCGAGACGACACGATTCAAATCCACAGATCTTCCCAATAACTGAACATGTCGTTGTTCTAAAAGACTTCCGAATCTCGTCGCCGACGGCGATCTGATCATAGTTCCAGCTCGTAGGATTTCCGACTTGAAACGCTTGTCAAGAAGCATGCACGATGCCAATTGTTTATAGTGTGTGAACACCATTTCTGATAATTTGTAGACAAATTGGTCAAAACATAGGTTGACCTCTGCTTCTACCTGCAAAATATGGGAATTTTAGAAATTTCTAATAAAAAAATTAATTTTTAAAAAACTATTAAAAAATATATAACACAAACCTCATCATACAAAAACTGCTTATTAAAATTAAAAAGCGAATACTGGGCCGCATCATTGTACAAATCTAGCTGATAAAGCGCCGACTCCATCAAACTCGGCTCACCCGACGACAAAATGTAGTCCGTCAGAATCCATGGCATCGACATCTCAATCGGGAATTGTATCCGTTTTCCCATCGTCATTTCCAGATAAAACTCCCGGAACCACAATTGACTGAGCTCTCCGGCGTCTGTCATCGAATCCGACAATTGGAAGAGTGCTGGCCAATGTGCCGATTTTCGAAGGAATACCGAGATTTTCTCGATGGTTTTTGAGTCCAATTCCTTGCGAAGAACCTAGAGAAAACGGTGGTTTTCTGCATTTTGGTACATGGAATTTAAAAGATTTAAAATACCTTTTTCCCACCACACAATTTATCGGAAATCAACGATTCTAACTGTGTTCTCGCCATGTACAATTGTGTACTTCCTGGCGCTGCAGTCCGTCGAGACGGACGGACGTCCGAAGATGATGAACTTGTAGAATCTCCTTTCGCGTTTATCGATTTTTTCGATTTTGACTGGAAACGACCTTTTGTTAAAGAATTTAAGAAAATTTTCACCTTCAACTCCACAAATCGATTCGCTTCATAGCCAGCATCAGAAATCGAGTCTTTCACCGATTGGAGAATGCTGAAAATATTTTTTTTTCTAATTTTGAAAAATTTTACGGTTTCACTTAAAATTTAAATTTTCGCATTACCGGACAACTTTGATGTACTGATTCTCAAATACGATTTAAAAAAAAAACAAAAATCGAGCATTTTTATCAGTAGGCGTATTTTCAAACAATAATATTGAAAAATTCAATTTTACGCGGTTTTAAAAACAAAATTTGAATATTTCAATTTAAACTTAAAAAGAATTTTCGTAGGTAGAGAAAACTAATTGAACCATAGGTGGGATAGTGCTCTTTTTCGGTAGTACCCCAGCATGTGCAGAAAGCTTAAATTTTTTCAGAAAATCTATTGATTCGAACCAAAAACCATTTTTGTCGCGAGAAATAGGCGCTGAAAACGTGTAGCCCCCTTAACTTTTTTCAAATTTTAAGGTCTTTCCCCCCTTAACTCTGAATTTTTGAAATAACGCTATCCCGCCTATGAATTGAAGGTTTTTTTGTTTGGAAAAAATTACTGTTTCATTTAAGGTATTTTTTAAACAATTATTTCTGAAAGCATCAATAATAGAGTACAATTTAAAAATTCCAAAAATATTAAAGGAGGACTGTATGAAGGCCAGAAACAGGGCATAACGGGTCTATCTCGTGTCGTAAACGGTTTGAAATTTTTTTTAACCCTTTCGTACGAAAAAAAAACGAGAAAAGTAAAATTTTATTTAAAGCGCTTGCGCTTAGGCAAGAACGTTTCGAAATTGGGTTCCTAGTCCGCAGATTTTGAGTTTCTAGGCCAACTTGATTTTTTTTAATTGAAAACAAATTAAATTAATTATTATTTCCGTATTTTTCACTTTTTTCGCATAGAAAAAATTCTAAATGATAATGAAAGAGATATTGTGTTTTTAAAATACAGATAATCTAATAATAATTGTAAAATTCATGACTGGACGTAATTCTCGCGTTTAATAAACATATACCCAAATTCTATAAATTTCTTCTGAACTATTTAAATTTTCTCACATCTTCTCTCGTTTTTATTTTTTGATAAAATCCGTCGATTGTCATTTTGCTAAAAAAAAAACACTGTTTCACCAAAAATGAAAAAAAGAATCGGTCGATTTTGAAATATTAGTGTCATTGTTTTCTTTACGAAAAAAAGTGAGAAATACGGAAAAAATATTTAATTTTATTTATTTTCAATTAAAAAAAGTTAATTTGGCCTAGAAACTCCAGCTCCACGGACTAGAAACCCAAATTCGGAAAGTTCTTCCCTTAGTGCAAGTGCTTTGAATAAAATGCTTCTTTTCTCGGTTTTTTTCGCACTACAGCAATTTAAAAAAAAATTTTCAACTGTTTACGACATCAGATAGACCAATTTTATCGTCTTATGTTTTTTTTACCTCCGTACACTCCTCCTTTAAGAGGGTACCCGTTTTCAGTGCAATATCTTACGCAAAAATCGTTTTTCGTCCGAATCAAATATTTTTTGAAAACGTAAGGGGTACTACCGAAAAATATTACTAATATTACTATCCCACCTTTGCTTTTCAATATTGAAATGGTATTTTTTGTAGAAATTTTTAACCCTCAGTTTGGAAAAGCTAATACTGTTTCATTTAAGCTATTTTTTAATCAATTATTTCTGAAATAGTAAATTTTAAAGGAAAATGCTGGAATTTAATAAGATTCCCATTTTTTTAAACAATTTCTCAAAAAAAAACTACCTCGCCAACAAATCCTTCTTATTCTTCTGCGCCTTATGAAGCGGTTCATGAATCGTCTGCTGAATAAACGACTGAAGTTCCGCGTAAACCCATTTCCTAACAGCCGTGCTCATTTCGCTCTCCATTTTCCCCAACAACGATTGTAATCCTTTAATCATTGCGACCGTTTGAATCAACGCCGTTTTCTCAGCCGGCGAGTAATTGTATCTTGAAATTTTTTAAAATATGGGCATTAATTTCAAAAATCAATAAATTACCTCGTAGCCCTCTCATATTCTTCCGCCGTTTCCGGACAATCGCGATTTTCTCTCGGATCTGTTGGATGCAACAATTTCCAGCTAATCGTCTCAACAACTGCGCATGACCATTGACAAAGAAGCTGCAAAAAAATTTCAAATTGGCATTTTTTTAGAAAAATTTTTTTAAAAAGCACCTGTATCCCTGAAAGCGCCATCGATGTCAATTCCCTATACTCCATGTCAGTTCCCGGCCTGTCAGTGATCGCCATCTCATTGTTAATTTTTGCAAATTGTGTCACATAACTTTCATGATCAGATCTGATCGATTTCAGCTTTTCCACAATATTTACATGACATTTGTCAGCTGAAATTATTGTTTTTAATCGGTTTTTCTCAAATTTTAAGCCAAATTCTCACATTCTTTATCTGAAAGCGACCATTTACTCGAATCATAATGCGGCGATCTTTTGACAAATGCAAATGGCTGAATTTGCATGTCACCGTAAAGTGGAACGACTTCGAGACTCTGTAGTGAAAAATATCGATTTTTTTCAGAATGGGATATTAAAATACCTTAAAAATCTTATCCAATCTCTGAATACTTAGCCGCTTCTTCTGATCCAATTTACTAACATGACCAACGTCTCCATCCATCAAAAATAGGGAAAATGCGATAACTTTCACAAACATATGTTTTTCATGGGGTGAAATATAGAGCTGTTGTTCGTACATGTGTGCGCAGATGTTGACAACATCGGCGAGGAGTTCCTCATATCCTTCGATCTGAAAGTTTCGGTTATTCGTTGTGAGATCTTTAAAATGCTTTGCGGAAACTGTGAAAAAACTAAAAATAAATGAAAATTCTAGATTACTGTATCTTTAAAGGTACAGAGTGGAATTCGTCAGTGAAATTCGAAAAACACTGCTAAAATCAAACAAGGAGCCGAAAAATTGAAGCTTTTAGCAATGAAAATTAATAGTTTTTCGATATTTCCAGAATTTTGCTATTTTTCAATTTTTTAAAAATTTTCTTCAAAAATCAAAATTACCGCTTTCAACTGAATCTTCAAATCATCCTTGATCTTATTCTGAGTGGCGAGGAACATACTCAACGTCTGCATATCATGAATCGCCTGCGTGTCTGACATTGTTTGCAAAAATTGCGATGCTCGACGATACGTCGAAAAATCGTTTTTGATCGACGCCTTCATATTTTTCAGCTCGTCCAATACTGCAAACATGTTGATGAATCGCCCAAGTGTTAGAAGATAGGCTTCGGACACGAAATCGCGTCGTTTCTCAGAATGGCAGAGTCGAAGGAATTCGCCGCAGAAGCGTTGGATGGCGGTTAGCTGGAAATTTTATATTTTCTGAGATTTTGGGAAAAATTCTTAAATTAATAGATAGACGGACTTTAAGACTCTTTTTCTCAATTTTTAGAATAGGTACTATATTTTCTTTTTAAATAATGAAAGAGCAAAAATTCAAAATAAAGACTCACCGTAAATCTCATAAACTGGCTCAATTTACTGACTTCTGGCTTCAAGACCTCAACAACCATTTCATTGATTTCTGTTCTATTTGGCTGATCATTTGACTTCGCCATCGGAACCGCTCTTGAACAACATCTCCAAGTATAAAGGTTTGCAGCGTGTTTAAGGCCTTCGGCCAGCATGTCATTCTGAAATTTTAAAAATTAAATTTTAAAAAAGAGAATACTTACAAATTGCGCATGTCGTGTCGCTTCTTCGCTATATTTTGCTATACCTGTCACAAATGCACTTCGATCCTCGAAATTCGTGTCGAAGTTTGCTCTGAAATATTTTTTAAATTACAAATTTTAAGAAATGTGTTAAAAAAATAGTTGTTACCTATGTAATAGCGGCAGAACTCTCGCTTCAATATCTGGCAGGTCATCCGGTAGGAGTAAATTGTCGAGTTGCTGAAAAAAGCAAAAAATTTGCAATAAAACCCATTTTTTAAAGAATAAACTCACAGTTACGTTATTTATGGCATCGTCAACTTTATACGTCTGTACACCTGTACTCATTTTCTTGCTAAATCATAGGCCTTGGCTCAATTGATAATATTCTCGCTGAAAAATAAGTATAAGCAATCTATTTCTTAAATTAAATAATAATCAAAACGTCTCAAGGTGATTCATAGAAATAAAAGGGAGCGTTAACTATGTCCGCAAACACCGCGATGTATTGGTGCACAGATTTGGTTTGAATACATGTTGTGCGAAAGGGCAAATCATTAGAAATGCATATGAATTTTGCAAAATTGATGAAAAATGGAAATTTCGGAGAAAAAACGAAAAAAATAAAATAAATATTACAGTACCCCGAAAATTAAAGGAGCAGCACTATTTATAAAAATTTGAGTTACGGTCTTAATTAAAGGGACATTGTTTGCAAAATTTAGATTTTCTCGCAAGGAACAGTTTTTTAATATACGGTCAAAATTATTGATTGAATTTTATCTATTTTTTGCAATAAATTGTTATTGTTGTTTTATTTTTTATCAGAAACTAGATTTACCAACGACGGTGGATGATTTTTTATCATCTTGTGCGACAAATGTTTTCTTATCTTGTGAACTAGCATTCCCATTATGAACTAACATTTTATTTTTCGTTTGAAAGAAATTAGTTTTTTTTGTTTAATTTTATTTCCAGCATGAACAATTTACTCGAAGATAAAAAACTGATTGTTGGGTTTATTGGAGCGTCAGTGATTTCGTGGAATGTAAGACGATTTTTAAAAAAGTTTCCCTAACCAAAATAGTAAAATTTTCAGGTGATCAGAAAATTGAAAGAAATCATCAAAAACAAGTTTGTTTCGAAAAGTTCACTGAGCGAATGGATTCCAGTTGGACGAATCGGCAGTCTTCATATTTATCCAATCAAGTCATGTCGTGGTTTGGATGTCTTTCAATATCGTTGCACTCCAATTGGTCCAGTTAATGATGATTATATTGATCGTTCCTTTTTGGTTATCAATGGAGAAACCGGGCAGTAAGAATATATTTTTAAAACTGATAATTAGATTATCATAATATCACTAAAATTCTAGGTTCTACACTGCTCGAACGAAGCCAGAAATGGTATTAATTGAAGTCAAAATCAAAAATGGGGCGGTAACCCTAACCAACACATCAAACAAAAACGAAGCTTCATTTAATATCGATTCTGTTCGATCAACAAGAAAAATTCAAAAAGCATAGTAAGTACTTAGATTTCTTAACAACCAAAGACGACGCCCTATTCTAGCCTTCACGGAAAACTCCGCCAAGACGGACTAGACTGCGGTGACGAGGCCGCACAATTCTTCTCCAATGCAATCAATGAACCAAACACACGATTGATCATGTATGATGAAGAACTCTACACCGACAGAACTTGCAAAACTGAACAAGACTGGTGGAACAATCCGGTTCCGGCAAGAATTGACGAAGTGCGTGTTTAGTTCTATATTGATTGAATTCCTCTTTTTCAGGCTTCGTTCTCCGATTTAGCTCCATTCATGATCACAACCGAAGCATCGCTTCAAGATTTGAACACTAGATTGGAAAACGACGACGCTGTCACTTCCACAAATTTCCGCCCAAATATTGTAGTCAATGATTGCCAAGCCTATGATGAGGATAAATGGCAAGACCTTCGTATCGGAGATGTGGAATTGGAGTGTTTCAAGCCGTGTACTCGCTGCATCCTAACCACCGTTCATCCCAACGAAGGAACCAAGAATAAGAACATGCAACCGTTGCGAAAACTCAGAGAGTATGGATATTCTTGAAAATCTTATTGATTGCTCCATTTTCAGATATCGTCTCGCACCTGAAGGAAAACTTCGAGACGCCTTCAAAGATAGCCCAATCTTCGGCGTGAATGCCGGTGTCGTCAAGGGGGGACATATCCACGTTGGCCAAGTTGTTTGGGCCAGATATAAGCCTTCCGAATTTTGAATTTGATATATTTCTGGACTTTTCTATATCCATATTGCTCCATATTGCCCAAAAATTTCAAAATTCCACTTTTAATCATTTAAATTTAAAAAAGTTTTATATGTACAAAAAATTATAAAACATGTCATTTAAAACAATGCCTAATTCAAGCATAACTAAAAATTGTTCATTATTTCAAAATGCCAGAAGCTAAAAACACTACAAAAATGGGATTTAGAACACCCGTCACTAGTGGACAAATACAATTCGAACCGGTTTGGAGGTGGGAATGAGAGTTGGGGAAACATTTAAAAAACGGAACACGGGACCTGAATTTGGTGGGATTATTTTCAAAACAAAAACTATGGGGGATATGGGAGAGCCAAATCAATCACAAAAACATGAAAATAACCGTTAAATAACAGAAAGAGAAGAATTACACAATTATTATAATAATAAAGCAAAGCACATAATGCTTAAAATCAGAATAAATGAAATAGAAAGACCATTTGAAGATGATGAATATTCCATTGTTCTGACGTTCTCCTCGTGAATTTCAAAATCTGGTTCCCTTTGATACGTTAAGTCCGCGTCTAAAAAAAATATCAAATTTTATTCGCTTTATGATTTTTAATTTAAAACTTTTTACGGAGCTAGTGAATACGCCTGGGATGAAAATAGACTTTATACTCATTCCAAATCTGTTTTTAAAAGTTTCTAAAACCACCTAGAAGCCGAGAAAACGCGCCTCAAAACAATGGCCTAGAAAAAGTGGACACCGGCGAAAACTAGTCCGCAGTCATGAATAATACAAAAAAAAAGGTTTCTAGGTGGTTTTAGAAATTTTTAAAAACAGGTTTGGAATGAGAATGAAGCATTTATTATCTCCGTAAAGCCCTCCTTTAAAAAAAACTCACTATGATGTGAATTCTCCATAATCTCCGATACAAACTCCACATTAACCGGATCCCAAGCACCTCCTTCAACATTTCTCTCAATTTCCCTCGTATTCCCAAACGTTCCCGTCTTTCCCTCCGCCGCCATTTTCGCCACCTTCAGCAGCTGTTGCTCATGAACGCCGGCCGCTTCGAATTGCGACGGTCTTCGGAATTTCGGGCTCATCGTCGATTCCTTACGTTCCAGGTCTCGCGGCAACAAGTGACCGACCGAGTCGTTTTCTGAGTCTTCCTCCTCTTCTTCCTCATTCAGATCCTCGCCGAATTTTCCCGGACGCGGAATCGGTTCGAATTGTCTATCGACTCTTGACGGCTTCGTGATGATTTGTGGCAATTGTTGAGTCGAAGCTGGAGCTGGATAAACTTTGAGAGCAAGCCTCATGTTGGAAGATTCGCAGAGCCCTCTTGTTTGTTTATCCATTCCGTCCTTTTTTCCAGTAGAAGTTGCTGAAATTATAGGATTTTTAATATTATTGATTATTTTTCTATTTAACTTTTAATGTTGAAATTTAAGAAAAAATTTCCGTTTCAAAAATTGACTTTAAAAACTTGTTAAAAACACTTTAATGTTTCTTGCGACGTTTCTAATTTATAATCTAAAACATTCCTCGAATAAGAGATTACTGATATTTTTCATAAAATCCAATTTTTTCACCAAAAAATGATAGCATTTTCACAAATTTATTTGAAATTTCGGTTTTTTCGGAAATTATTGTAAATTTTTAAGTGTTTAGAGCATTTTTCTTCAAAATCTTGCAAATTTTCATAAATTTACAAATTTTAAAACAAATTCCTTGAAAAAAGTTCTGAAAATCTGCGGTTTTACTCAAAATTTGACGAATTTCGGAGAATTTCGAAGAAACTGGCAAAAATACTACATTTTTTGCTGGAAATTTTAATAAAACGCAATTTTTCAACGAAAAATGAGAGAATTTTCACAAAATTATGAAAATACGGTTCTGTTACAAATTTAAGAATAATTATTTCTCTATCTGTCGCTTTTTTAATGAAATAATTATAAATTTTAGGTTTTTAGAGCCTTTTTCCCTCAAAATCTTGCAATTTTTGATGAATTTACGAATTTTAAGACCAATTTCTTAAATAAAATATTTATTTTATGGTTAAGAGAGCCATTTTTCCCTAAAAAACTAATTATTTTCCGTTTTTAAATCGATTTTTATCAAAATTTGTGATTTTTGCTATACACTTGACGAATTTGTTGGAAATGTTTATAAAATTCATTTTTTTCAAAAGAATTCTAATAAAACTCTAAAATTTTGGATCAGTTACAAATTTCAGACTTATTTTTTCTGAAATAATTATAAATTTTATGTTTCTAGGGCATTTTTCTTCAAACTCTTGCAATTTTCAATGAATTTACGAATTTTAAGTCCAATTCCTTAAAGAAAATATTTATTTTATGGTTAATAGAGCCATTTTTCTCTAAAAACTAATAATCTTCCATTTTTTAAATCGATTTTTATGAAAATTTGTGATTTCCTGATTTTTTTCTGAAAAACTTATAAATTTTAGGTTTCTAGTGCATTTTTCCTTCAAAATCTTGCAATTTTCAATGAATTTATAAATTTAAAAATTATTCCTTGAAAATTATTTAAATTTTATGGTTACGAGAGCCATTTATCTCTAAAAAACTAATCATTTTCCATTTTTAATCGATTTTAATGTAAATTTTTGATTTTTCATCAAAACTTGATAAATTTCCGAGAATTTAAAATTATTTCAAAATTCAGATCTTTCGTTCCAAATCCCAATATAACTCACTAATATAAAAATAAGTCTCTCCAACTCGAAACTCCTTTCCATTCGGCACCGGATTCAACTGCCTGATGAATTGCGCAACATTCTTCGGCATTCCATTTCCCGTTTTTCTCGATTCCACCAAAACCGGCGATCTTAACATCCGATCCGTCAGACTTTCCGGTCCACAACGGAGAATTTCACGCGACGTCGTCTCAATCTGACATTCTTCGAACGCTAACTCTCCAACCTGTAGACAAAAACGTGTATGTCTAAGAATCCAGTAGAACAATGGGCAATTTACCTCAAAAACCGACAAATATTCATCACCACTTCCGGTCCCATCATTTTCCGGGCAAACGAATCTCACAACATCACCCATTCTGGCGTCAATTGTTGGCTTTCTAGACGTTCGAAACCTGTAAAATCCCCTTGTTTATTTTTATGTATTCAAAATCTATTAAGATTTCCGGTTCATCGACTAATTTATTCATTGAGCTCTATTCCATTCTCCCTACATGACGTAATCCTATCTTATGAACCCTCTATAAACCGGGTGGGGTACCCTAATTGGCGGTGTCACCATCTAATCTACAAAGAAACCAATTGGAATCGGAGACTAGATTAAGCCATCGGAAAACTCTCTTAAGCTCTATTTCTATCCACTTCCCGCAAAAAGCAGTACAAAAAGTCCCTGACATGTGGTGCTCACTTCAGAAAAAAGAACAAAATGCCACCAATTGGCGGCAAATACTTATCAATTGACAACCTTAATCTTGGCGGTAAACATTCCCATAAAAGAATCGAAAGACCTAATAAATTGATAAAAACATTTTAATAGCTTTTGAGCACCACAATGCCCTACTACTGATAATTGTGCCAATAACCAGATTTGTTTGTGACAAAACCCAAAACATTATTTCCGTTTTTTCATTAGACAAAGTACTTTTAGTGCTCTCTCAAATACAATGATTCCAATTATGGCAGATGCCTCCCTTCTCTAACACTAATACCATTCCTTTATTCATGAATCCTTCATGACCGTCCCCCCGATAGCTTAGAATGGTTAGAGGAGAGCTTAGACGGGGTAGAGCCAGGTGGTAATTCGAAGAAAAAACATGAACAAACAAATTGACAATCATTTGACATGATGAAACTGAATACCAAATATATGGGTGCTCATCAATTTGTCAATCGAGAAGAGCAGGTGTTATTTATTATACATGTTCGATTGGCGGATTATGATCGAGTGTGGTGATATTTGTTGAATTTTTTTTAAAATTCACAGGGTTTTTGTAAATACTTTTGAAAATTTTGATTTTCTTTAAAATGCGACGGATATTTGGGCTGGTTTTGAAAATTGTCAAGAAGTTTCTGAAAACTCAAAATTTTCCTAATAAAGCAGATAGAAAAGCTCTCAAAAACCTAAACTGAAAATTCTTAAATAAATAACATGCCCAAGACATTGTTTTCAAATTTAAAAGCTATTTTGGAGAATAAAATATCAAATTTTTACAAAAAAATTTGTTTTCTAATTTTTGATGCAATTTTTTTTTAGAAAATTTAAGATATCAAATTTTCAAAAATTAGGAATTATGAGGAAATTTTCAGCAGATCGCATATTCTCAAAAATATATACGTTTTTGATAAAAATTCAAGTTTCTACTATATTTTAAAATTTTTCTGAAAACCTGGAAAATTTCCAAAATTCGTAAAACTAAATCTAAATTATCTGAAAAATTCGTGTCAATTTTTAATATTATCGATAATTTTTAAACTTGTAATGTTGAAATTTTTTAAAAAAATTCCGTTTCAAAAATTTACTTTAAAAAATTGTAAAAACCCTTCGTTTAGACATTCTTAAATTATAATCTAAGACTTTTAAAAATCCCTAGTTTCAGGGAACACTGGAAATTTTCATAAAATCTAAATTTTTCACCAAAAAATGATAGAATTCTCATAAAATTATGAAATTTCGGATTTTTTCCTGAAATTATTATAAATTTTAGCTTTTTAGAGCATTTTCCCTCAAAATCTTACAATTTTTTGATAAATTTATAAATTTAAAACCAATTCCTTGAAAATTATTGAAATCTTATGATTAAAAGAGCCATTTTTCATTAAAAACCTCATTAAAATAATAATTATCCACGTTCTAGATCGATTTTCTGAAAATCTGAGATTATTGCTCAAAACTTCATGAATTTGTTGGAAATTTTAATTTTTTTAAATAAAATTCAATTTTTGAAGTTGAATTTTTATTAAAGTATGCAATTTTGAAGTTGCAAAAAATCAGCATTTCTAATTTTTTCGATTAAAAAATTAAAAAACTCGAAAATATCATCAAAAAATTAGCCCCCCTAGACATTTCCCAAAACTTTTACAACTTTTTTCGTTGGCACCTTGTCTCCCAGGGTTTATTTTATCCACTTTTATTTACAAGTTGTTTTCCACACCCGCAATTCCAAATCCATTTATCCTCTTCACACATGTGTTGTTTTACAATGCGCAACTCATAAAACTTCCCCCCCAACCAAAATTTTCTGATTTATTTATTTATTTACAACACAAAATTGGTCATTTTTGTCCATTTTGTCCATTTACACTTTATGAGCATCTTCAGCGTAAATGAGTCAAAAACACCCCCTTTCCTTCTTCCATCCCACATTTACTTGACTAATGTTCCTGAACCCCCATTTTTCCATTTTTCTTCTTCTCTTCCAAATGACCAGGAGTACTGTCATATCAAATTAGTCTCTTCTATTATTCTTCCAGGGTCGGTAATTGATAATTGTTATGAACAGGTGTTGAACAGATTGTTGTTGTTGTTCTTCTTCTTCAACACCCCCAAAACAAAAAGTCGTACTGTTTTTTGACAGCAATGGCTGTGGGAGGAGGTTAATAGCTAATAATGGGTTCGGCATGCTTATTTGTGACTCAGAAAGAGACCGTAATATGGCATTTCTTCATTTATTTACCGTAACCCGGGGTTTTTTTTTGAAAAAAAAAAGAAAACGAACGCTTTATTCGATTTGACAGTTGGAACAATCTTCGAATTAATATAATTTTTCGAAAAAAAAACGAATATCGAATCTTGGATGAACAAGTCAAAAGAAAATCGACCCTATAAATTAAACAGCGAATCTCATATGAATATACATAATTATAGACCTTCACAACCCCCGACGAGGAAGAAAAAATGGCAATAAATTTTAAAGTTATGGTATCTCTCTCACATTTTCGGCGGCGCGCGTGCCTGCCTGAACATAAATTTTGAGGTTTTCTTATCGGATTCTTGATCCGATTCTGGATATATGGAAAAAATCGAGAAAAAGGTCTACGGTAAATGGTTTAAAGGGACATGATGCCGAAATTTATTTTTTTTTTTAATTTTCAGTAAACTAAAGTTTTTCTAGGAGTCGCAAAATCGGACAAAATTCACATTATAGTGTGAACAAACAAAATTAACCAAAATTTTCAGAAAACATAATTTTTTTGGAAAAAAAAGATAAAAATAAGATTTTTCAGTAAATTTTCAAAAAAAATTAAAATTTTAGTATTTTCAGCAGAAATCCCTTTTATTTTATATAAAACTTTCTAATTTTTATTCTTTTCTTCTTTTTTATATGAAAATTTCTTCAAAATCCTACATTTTTCAGAAAAAAAAATATTCCACCGCAATTTTTAAACTACCCTCAAAAACCGTATGTACCTTTAAACTACCGTACCCCTAATTTTTCAGCAAAAATGCAAATTTGTCCGAAATTAATAAAAATTCTGATTTTTATTCGTTTTTCTATGAAAATTTCTTCAAAATTCCAAAATTTTCATTAAAAAAATATTCCACCGTAATTCTTAAACAAAACTTCATCTCCAAATCAGTATGTTCCTTTAAACTACCGTACCCCCCAAATTTTTAAGCGAAAAATGCAAATTTCTGCGAATTTTGTTTTTTTTGTCCCCCGAATTGTTTTTTTTTTTGAAAAAAAACCATTTCCAAGTTAGACTTCATTTTTCTCCCTCCAAAAGAAGAGCCCCCCTCCCCAGTTCCTCCCAAGAACTCAATTATCCTCATTTTAAACGAAATTTTTGCGTGCGCCGCCTTTTTCTCCATTTTTTCTCGTTCAATTTTCAACATCCATCTAAATATACACATCCAACACATGAAGGGGGTATTATATGTATAATAATGATGAGTTTAGTCTTGCAAAGTAACCATTTTTGAAAAAAAAAAGCAAGAGAGAGAAGTGTGTCTAAACAAACATATATAGACAATACTTGACATGTTCCCACGACCGAATTTATATGCACACATTTGAAAATGAATCAGTCATCATCATAAACACTCTCTTTTCTTAATATATCTGCCTTTTTGAAGAGGTTAAAATGTATTTTAACTGAAAAATTCATCAGTTTCTTCGTGGTCCCCCTCTCCCTACTCGAGTGCGTTCCCATTTCCGAGATTTTCGTGGTGGTCCCAGAGAAAAACAAACAGAATGGAATGGAATATGTGTATTTACACATGTGTTGCGCAATCAACTCAACAGATTCCTAAGACTTCTTCTAAGATGATAATAAAAATTCCAATGAATGTTTATTACAACAACAATAACAACATCAGAATCGAAATCGCATCGAAATCGAGACGCTGCTCATCATTTTGCCGCAAAAATTGGGTCATTTGACAGCTCTCGAATGACCAGACGGAAATGAAGCGAAGAATTGGAGAAAAAAAACGGATTGAATTTCAAATAATCCCCCCACCAAGAATTTAAATTTCCGCGATTTTAGAGAAATTTTAAGTTTTTCGGAGGAAATGAGACGCCGTCTTGGATGTGCAGACATTCTGACAAAATCTGCATATTTTGAGATTTTCAGTTGGGAAAAAAATGTTTTTGGTTACTTTACGGAGCTAATAAATGTAGCTTAAATAAAAATAGACTTCATTCTCATTCCAAATCTGTTTTTAAAATTTTCTAAAACCACCTAGAAGCCGAGAAAATGAGCTTCAAAAGAATGGCCTAGAAAAAGTGTTCCACTTGGCCGAACTTTTTCCTATGAGCTTATTCAGAATTTCAGACTATACAACTTGATACTATACATTGCAAGCGTAATTCCGTATTATCGTAGTGGGGCTAGGAATAAAATTGAAAATCCTACTGAAAATGACTGAAAGGACTGAAATCTGCAAGCGTAATTCCGTATTATCGTAGTGGGGCTCGGAATAAAATTGAAAATTCGACTGAAAAATTTCAAAAAAATGTTGCAAGCGTAATTCCGTATTATCGTAGTGGTGCTCGGAATAAAATTGAAAAAATCCGAATTTTCAGCTTTATTCTGGATCACTTCTAATTTTACATTCTTATCCCACAGTAATGATCCTTACCAGTAAATGTCATGGCAATTTGTTATCACCCGGATCAATCATTTTATCTCAAATCCCCCCATCCTTCAGTTTGTCCCAAATCCTGTCAACTACGATCTCCTCACTTTTTCACCCCAAATTAGGATCGAAACTCATCGAAGCGTGCCCCCCCCCCCCAGTCGTCTCACTGACAGTATCTTAAGTCTGACACATTGGCGGCGCTACAAAAAATCCGCCTTTTATAATACATTAGTATACTACATGTATATTGGAATGCGACCAGGAGTAGACTAATATAATGTTCTTTCAAAATCACCACCACCACTAGCACCTAATTGAGGTAAAATTGACATCCTCATTTCTGAATGCGTCACAATAACAACAATTAGAGAACAACAAGAAGACAGGTGCTTCTAGAAATCGGACCCTTCTTTTTCACGACCCCCCGAAGTTACCACTACTAAATACCACCCAGCTAGTTTAAGCCTTCGAGCAAACAAAACAATAGTAGCTTCATTTCAAATAAACACGACACAATACTTGTTATTTCCTTACCAATACACGTGTCAATGGCACTTAAACAAGAACAATACGAAAAAGCCTCAAAAGGTTAATCCCGTACGTCAAATAGTAATACGCGAGCCCTCATGTTTACAACAAAAAAATACAAGAGCACAGAAAAAAAAAACGTATACGTCTGTAAATTACCCTCAATTTTGATATTTCTACATTTTCTACATGTCGTTCTGCTCATATTCGAATGCCAAATAAGCTCTTGTTTATCCGGAAAACCATGTAGGACCCCCCTTCTTCTTCTTCTCACAGGTAATTAACCGACATCCTCTCTCCCCATGCTTCCTATTTTCTTTCTAAATATACATTGAACCTCTTATTAGAATTATTATTGTGCAAAGAGCACAAGCTTCATAAAAGCCAGATTAGTGTCCTTCTTCTAGATTATCAGGTATACATGGCCCCCCTAGGTGGCTCAAATTACATCATGTTCCGGAACTAGTCCGTTCGGGGAACAACAACAACAACAAACATCCACAAATCATTATACCGCCCTTTATTATGATAATCTCACATCATCTGCTCAAAACCCGCCCGGCGGCGGCCTTCTTGATAATACATCCATTTTAATATCAAATTCAAGAGTGGTCGTTTCCCTAGGCAACATGAAAACCAAATAAATTTTCGTTGATTATACTATTGCCAGATTTACTACCACATACTTTTTCCACAAAATAAAAACCAATTGCAACAAAAAGCCGTGTTTTAGACAAATTGCTTCCCTTTCTCCTTCTTCGAGCTCATTTTTCGAAATTGACTTTTGAAGAGGTCCCCCACAAAAAATGAGATTCTGGTGAAGATGGCCATATGCCAACAGGATGCGCGCGCGCAACAGTGCGAAGCTGTCATGAGCATTTAGCGCAATTGCTCATCATCACAAACTAAATATAAATTTCAATTTTTAATTACCCCCCTCTTTAGGTTCTGGGTAAGCTTATCATGATTTAACGCTTAATTAAGTGCTGCCAAACCCATTTCGAAATGCTTCAATCTTGATGACAAATGATCTTTTTAAAGAGAGGGTCCAACTTGATTTTTGGGGGATGCTCCCTAACTTTGGAAAGCTGTAACTTTTCAACAAACCAACAAATTTCAATGAAATATAGCTCATTTTATAGAAAATATATTTTTCTATTAAACAAGCCATATATTTCATTGAAATTGTTGGCCAACAAAGGGGAAAAATTAGAGTTTGAGATACAACTGAAGACTACGGTAGAACAGTTTCAGAAATGGATCTCAAAAACCTTCTCGTTATTCAAAAATAGTCTTGTACCCAACATACCAGTTAATATGAGCCTATTGCGCAAAAACCCCAACCCCATGTGCAATTACAGATGGTCTAAGCCCTCGAAAAACACCTCCTATTAATTTACAGATTAAAAATCGGGCCCAAAACGATCAAAGAGGGTTCCAAAACCTAAACCCTACTCATAAAACATCTCTTCATTATTATTATTAGAAGATTAGATGAAGAAAAAAAAACGTTCAACCACCCCCGGGTTCTTGACAAATCTATTATTGCGGTAGCAAGGGTAGGGGGGTCGGCAAATCTCAAAGAGACCTGGTGTGCAAACGGCCGCGCGACTGCCTGTAAATCTTCCATTGAAAGAAAAAGTATTTTTGCCTTTTCTCTCTATTCATTCCAAAAAAGAAGGAAAAACAGTTGGTGACAATGGTGGCGTTGATGAAGGCCTCTCTCATGATTTGCATACATTCATACCTTATAACAAAAAGTATGCAAATTTTCTTTTTTTCTGTTTGACGAGAACAATTGGTTGATAATTTTCTGGACATATATGTGTTTATTATCTGGGAGAAATTTTGTTTAGATTTTCAACGCCTCATCCCTCATCTTTAACCAAATCTCATCAGATTTCGCGCAAAAAAAGATTCCGTGCAACAAAAAACCGAGCCATCTCATGGGAAATTACTCAGGCTAGATTTTTTTCCGGGTTTGATCTCTTACCATCAGATTTCTTATTCTATTCTAAACCAGACGAAACAGAAAAAACACCTACTTTATATTATAAAACATTAACCTCGTCGCATCATTTTGAAATTTACGACGATTCGAAACTCTAATGTGGAAAGAAATGAACGAAACGAAAGACGAAAATCACATTTATGAAATTTGACATTTAATGTAGCGGGGTATATGTATCTGTGTCTCACATTCGATTCAAATGGGAGAAAGCAAAAGTTTACCGCTTTTTTGTCTATTTCTAGGAATCAATGATTACGCAATGAAACAAATATGGTATTCGTGCCAATGTTCGAAAAAAGGGTAGCGGAAGCATCAAAGGTCTCGGGCACGCAATCGTGTAAATGAGACAAAGAGTGACGCGTTTGGAACTGAGTCATTGATATATTTATACCTCGTTCTTTACTAACCGTTCACACTTTTTATGCTAAGTATACTTCGATTTTTTATCTTTCAAATAAATCGTAGAGGTAGTAAATACCTCACCAAATAGGCATATAAGATGTATCGGCATTTGATCGAATCACTAAGAGGACACCAGCAAAAAATGAAGGTGTTGTGACACGTCAAGCGGAATGAGTTCTCTCCCCCCACCAAATTTTGACTAATGAGTTGAACATCTGCTTAGATTTTTGGTTCGGCGGCGGAAAGGAAGAAAGGAACACTTGTGAAATATTGAGATAAGAATTTTTTGAATTTCAATGAGGTGTGCAGCGGTTAAAATTTATAGGATGCTAGGGATTGAGAGGTTATTAAGTCAAAGAAATTAAATATTCATGATATGGGAGCTCCCGTGGTTTAAATCGCAAAAAATTTCAAAATTCAAGTTAGAAAGTAAAAAATTGCAATTTTTCCGCGATTTTCCTTCAAAATCAGGTAATTTACCATTTCCGGGACCACCCGCATTTTTCAAAGAATTTCAAAAAATTTTCAAAATCAAGATAACACCAAAAATAGATAAAACCAATCAGAGAAAGTATGGAAGCTCCCGCAAGTTTAAAAATTTTTAGAATGCTCTTCAAAATTACATAATCCGGGACCTCCCTTACTTCCAACCTCTGTCAACTTAAAAATTTTCAAAATTAAAATTAGAACGTACAAAATTGCAGGTAATTTACCATTTCCGGGACCACCCGCGTTTTTCAAAGAATTTCAAAGGATTTTCAAAATCAAGACAACACCAAAAATAGATAAAACCTATCAGAGAAAGTATGGAAGCTCCCGCAAGTTCCAAAATTCTTAGAATTCTATTCAAAATTACAAAATCCGGGACCTCTCGTACTTCTTCCAAACCCCTTTCTACAGTACTCCCTAGAACATTCACCCAATATGGGAAAATCGCTGAACCGCCGTAAATCAAAATCATATGCGACGCGCGCCTGGCCCGAACGATTCGATCCTCACGACGAAAAATTATGAAGATGTATATCCCAAAAAAAACGATAAATAATACATTTTCCCCCCAATTCGGACCGGACCGGCTGAGAAGGTAAGGTAAGGTCAATCTAATTCCCTATACGAAAATATATATATATATATAAATAATAATAATATTTTCAATCATAGTTATTATTCCTCTGGACCCTTTTTTCCCCTCAATTCCAATAAACATGCCATTTATATATATTCCCTCTACTTTTTCCTATTTATATAAGAAGGAGGAGGGAGGGAAAAAAAAAAAGAAAAACGACTAAAGAGGACAATTTTGTGTGTGTTAAACGAGCTTCTTCAACTCGTCGGTTGCCACTGCACTTTTAATCGCATTAGGTCAACAACTTTTCGTTGTTTTCCCTTATTTTCAAGTCCAAAAAATTTCCATTTTACATTAGAAAACTACTTGAGTTTAACACCTGGGTTATATAACACCTATTGAATGAGGGGACAAAAAATGAGTGGAAAAAATCCAAATCCTAGTGCAAACATTATCCAATATGGATATTGATATCATAAGTATATACCTCAAATAAACATACACATGAGTATTTCTTGATGACCCCAACACAACTTTCTAGGCCCCGGAAATGTTGGTCCTATCAATTGTGAAAATCGCTGTGACGCAAGGATTATCGCTATAATTGACACAATTTGTGCATGTTACGTTGTTTGACAACTAATGTCTAACACCCATGTGAACTAGCATCTCGGAACCAGAAAGGTTATACCACCCATATTATATGCATATAATGAATATAACAGTCAAAATCCGAGGCGTCCGCCAACTTTCAATTCAACAATACCACCTTCTGTTGTTATGCAAATAGATATTTATTTCTGACCATGTGTCCCCCCCGTTACTGTCAGCCTTCACAAAACGGTAAACTCAAATAAACTGGAAAAACGTAATTTCGCCTCCATTTTGTTTATTTGTTCCAAATATGATTGAGGTAATCGAAGGTATATATGTGTGAAGACGTAAACAAACATTTTGAGCAGCGAAAAGGAGAAGCAGGTGAATCGAAATAGAAGAAGTATTAGGTCTAATGAGCAATAGGACAGCACGATTTGGATTTGAGGTTGAGGCAATAGGAAATTGGTAAAATTTCAACTTTCAATTCAAAACCCCAATTTTTGAGCTCGTGTGCCTTTAAAATTCATTAAAAAAAATATTATTTTCAATTTGCATATTTGAAAATCGATTTCTGATTGTTATTTGCTTCAAAATTGAAAAAAAAAATGAAAAACAAAAATTTCTTCTAATAATACGATTTAAAGGCACATGCTCCAAAATGCTTAACAGGTCTCGACGGGAAAAGCTCTCAAGACTACTGTAGTAATTTTTTTCCCGATTTGTTCACATATTGCTCCTATTTTTGAGCTAGATTCATCAAAAATGACGAAATTTGTGGGAAAAAATGTATTTCAGATCAAAAATCTAAATTTTTACAGTAAAAATAACTTAAAACCATTCGAAAAATTACAACTATCTCCCTAGAATCCACAGATGCTCCATCTAAATCGTTCTTTGTCCCTTCTCCATATTTTTCGGAGTTCTGTCACATTTACAATTTATAAGAACTCTCCGCTCGTTTTCGTGTAAAGAGGACTAAAGAGAGCCCGATGTTCTCACATTCCTACACAAAAAGGGGCGAATCCTAACTTTATAAACAATTCGGATTCCTTTAGACACATACGCGCACTTCCGGAAAGAAACATCTGTCCCAATCTGTGTCGGCAAAAAGGGTTTTTTAGGGAAAAAGTTGCAAAAATCCTAGAATCACCTGTCCCCAGTTAATTACTCTACTAATTATCGATTTTCTGATAAAAATTGTTATCTAATAACAAAAAGAGTTCCCCGCAAATAGTAGGTAGCCAAACAATTAATTTATGGGTGTGCATTTTCAATAAATGATAAGATTATATGATATAGTTATCAAATAGGACTAAATAAAGTGCGCGAGAACCGAAATCAAATAAACAAAAAAGGTAAGGTAAGGAACTTACGCCGGATTACTTGAATTCCATGAAAATGTGTGCTCGAGCGTATAACCAGGTACTGCCAAAAGAATAATAGCAAAAAACAGAATATTAGTTGTTAATGTCATTTTCTTTGATCTGAAAATGAGCAAAAATTAGAAAATTCAACATTATAATTTTAAAAAAGCACAAAATTGAGTAAAAATAAAAGTGTGGTTACACCTCACTTGGTTATGATGATTATGGTGATCGTGGTGACCAAGTATTTATATTTTGGGAAGAAAAAGGAAAAATGGGGGAAATGTGAAGAAGGAGGGAGGAGGGGAGAGGGCGTGCAGCGGTAGCACTAGGCCTCCCTCGTCGGTGAAAAGTGGGTGGGGCTTATTCTCTGGTGCGAACTGATGGCGATGATGGTGGTGGTGATGGTGATGGCGGCAAAAAGAGTCTTCTGGCGGTTTTTTGAAACATGAGACATTTGCGAAAAAAAAATGAGAGCAGAGTTGAGGTAAAATGATATTGGACGAGTGGAACGAGGAAAATGTTTCGTTTTTTGTATCGAAAATGTCGTTTCGGGATGAAGAAGAGCGTGGGAAAATTGCCAATGTTTTCCCGAATGCGCACATTAGGTTTTTGTTTAGGATTAGAAGCTTCAAACATGTTTACGAATAGTGTTGAGGAAGTTCCAAATAATCCAAATAGCAGAAGAATTAATCCCAAAAATATGCGAAAAAACAATTTTTATCAATTTTCGACATTTTATGTGCTGAATATGTCGCTATTTTTTTTAATTTTCTGTATCAAAAATTAGAAAAAAAAGGAAAATTTCAGCATTTTGTAAAAAAAATGAGCAAATACAGTAATAACGAGTTTTCTGTTTGAGACCTGGTGCTTATTATTGACGCATGCGCCTTTAATCATTGTAGTTCTGAAATTTTTATTAATTTTCCATTTTTATTTTTTGGAGCCTATTTTTCATCAATTTTTAGAATTTTGTACATCAAATTTTTGTAGTTTCAAAATGAAGAGTCGAAAAAACGTGTAAATTAAAATGGTAACATTCTGATGGAGAATTACAGAGTTCTTGAACTCTAAAATTGAAGAACTCATTTTTAGGAGCTCATTCTTTTCAAACAAGGTATTTTTTGATTGATAAATTCAATTTTTCGGCTTCTGAATGGATTAATCAAGTTTTTAGGCCTCTTTTTTTGGTTTTAAGTATCATAAAACATGCAAAACCTCTTTTATGTTCGAAAAATGGCTCCTTATTGATCCGTCCGAAAAACTTAAATATTTTCCTTTAATAAAAAAATTAAAAATTTTCCCCTCATAAATTTAGCCTTCGCACATTTTTTGAGGTCAAAAGAAAAAGGATTTCGCCCCCCCCCCCCCCCCGCGATAAAATCTTGTTCAAAATAAATCAAATGACCGGAACATTTCATCAAAGGTTCCGATTTTCAAGCAGCCAAAAAATTCATTTTTCTCAAAAACGCTCATAAAAAATGCTTCGTTTACAATTCCCTTTTTCTATTCATTGAAAAAAACGCGACTCCGGATTTCGAGCCATGATAAATAGCCATTCGAAAAGCTATAAATTCCATTCCGCGATTTTTTTGTCCTCGACAAAAAAGCCGCTGAAATTGGAACACATTTAATAACGTTACTACTAGCTAGTAGTAGTATTACTAAACCTACAGTAACCAAATAATAAATTGAAAAATGATGGATTTTGAAGAAGAAAAAAACAACAACAAAAGGTGTCGACAGGAAGAGGATGAGACCTGATGATCCAAAAAGCGAACACTAAACAAGAGAGAGAGAAAATTGAAAAAGTGATGGAATGGAACGATTTTAATGGATTGTGTCTCTTTTTTTTGCTGATTTCCTACAGGCCTACTCGCCTACATTTTACAACAATAAATTCATAAATTTATTGGATTTCAATGATGTTATCATTGGGATTCGTGATTCATGGATCGTGATAAGAATTGATTGCAAAAAATGAGATTGGGGGGGGGGGGGGGGTTTTGAGGAATTTAGATTAAAAACAGGTTCATTCACAAATAGGCGCTTTTCCAGAATGTTTTATCAAATTTGACAAGAAGTTTCTAGAAAAATTGAATCCCTGGAGATTCGAAAAACTAAAAACTGTCAATAGAATTCAAAAAAAATTAATAGTCTCACAATTTTTCTCGAGACTTTAAATTGTATTCATTTTTTCGATTTTCAGATCGAAAGGGGGGTTATTGGATATTCTGAAATTCAATTTTATATTATCAAGTTAAAAATTTTAGATCATCCATTTTCTGCTAAAAGACCGCAGCGCAGCCGCTCGCAGGTAAAAATAGCACGACTGTGTGAGAGACTTAGATTTTCTGGGTAGGTCAAAACCAACTTGCATGATCAAGAATATTTGACTTGACAATATACCGAAACGATAGTGAAAATTTACAAAAAACTAGAAATTCGAAAATAATGGTACCATATTAGTCAACTCAAATATTCTTGATCATTGAGTGCTGAGGGCTGTTCAACCTCACAGACGCTCCGCACCCACACACGCGGCTGCTGACACTCAACACACTGGAAAATTCGCGGGAAAATGAATTTTTCAAATTTTCCAGTGTGTTGAGTGTCGGCAGCCGCATGCGTGCGTGCGAAGCGTCTTTAAGGTTGATCAGCCCTCAAGACGCAGTGGATTCCAAACGCACATCACTGTTTTCGCAAGTTTTTGGTCTACCATGTCCGTGCGTATTGATAATATTATTTTTGAGTACAAAAATGCATTTTTATATCAATTGGGACTAATTATAATATGAAAGATAATTTTTTTTTTAATTCGTGCACCGGAACACGCCGAGTTTGTTCGGTTGAGCGCGTTTGGAATCAGAAAAATTCCAAAAAATCTTCATTTTCTCGAGCAATAAAATTAGCCAATTTGTTGAATGAATTTTCAAACTGAAAATTTGACTTTAGATAAAACCAAAAAAATTATATTTGGATCCAATTAATTTTTTAAAAAAATCTAAACTAAATTGCAAAGTCCTTAACTTTCCATGAATTTTTGGATTTTTTGACAACAAACACGGTGGGATAAATTCAAGAAACAACGCTTTGTGTGTGTACACCGTTACGACAAATTGCACACATGCAAAAATTCGAATTTTTCATAAACGGCATTTTAAAGCCTACAACACATGAAAAAATGAATTTTGCGCGTTAAATACATAAAGTATGGCTTAATCTAATTTTCCTCACTCTGAATTACAAAATTGCGTCCCTGAATAGCTGAATATAACGCGTTTTGTGAAACCGTGCCGCATAATTGCAAAAATGCCACGCCCGTTTTTCCGCGTTCAATTTTTAATTGTCAACTCAATTATTCTTGATCATTGCGTTCGGAAGGCTGCAACCTCATAGTCTCCGCACGCACGCGACGCGGTGACATCCCACTCAACACACTGAAATATTGGCGGGAAAACGAATTTTCAAATTTTCCAGTGTGTTGAGTGTCGGCAGTCGCGTGTGTGCGGAGCGGCTGTGAGGTTGAGCAGCCTTCCGAACGCAATGATCAAGAATAATTGAGTTGACAATAGTTATAATCGGTTCATTTTAGCCGACCGTGACAATAAATAACAAAAAAAATCTGAAGTAAGCTAGTCCGCGGAACTATGAAATTCTCGACCAAACAAATGTGGCCTATAAACTTAACTTTTTCGGAAATGTCAATTTTCGTTTTTTTCGAAAACTGAAGACGTCATAAATAGCCTCAATTTCTTTCTATGTCCCAATATCGCGTTGAATGTTTTTTTTATGTTTTTAACAATTTTCGACACTCATGTCATGTTGTTGTTATTATTTTCCTGTCAAACTTGACACCCGTTACAACATCAAACAAAATACCGAAAAAATATGTTTTGACACTTGTTGTAAACTGTTGAAAATCACACATTGTTTTTTTTTGTTGGTGGAATAATGTGACAATAAACAAGAAAATATTTTTCTGTTAAAGGGGCTCACTAAAAAACAACAACAACAAAAAATCAGGTTATATGTATTTCCAAAAAAAAAATTCTCTAAATCGTCCTTGAATTTCGATAACTGTCACAAGATGTTTGTTAAAAAATGAGTTGAAATGTCAAATTGTAACAAAGGATCTCGGGAAAACCTTGAAAATCGAAAGAGACAGCTGTTTTTTAAGTAAAAAATTTATAATTTTGAATTTTTTTTTAACTTGAAGAGACAAAAGTGAAAAAATAGTGGTTATTTAGCAAAAAAAAGTTATTTTAGCTAAAAAACAAAAAGGATAGAACAATATTTCTGGATAAAAAGAGTGACAAGGCGAATCGAAAAACAACAATGTGACAACAATTTTCTGATAAATGGATAAACAACAAGGATTTGGAGCAAAATGAAGATAGAGCTCAATTTTTCAAAATAAACCAAAAAGTAGATTTTTTTGGAAAAAAAATATGAAAAGCTACTTATAGGATTTTCTATTAGTTTTTTTTAGAAACGGCTTTCTCAGATAAGCTGTAACCAAATACATCGGTTTCATTATAAATTTTATAAAAAAATTTTCTTAAACAGCGCTTGAAAAACAAAATATTGCCTAAAGGAGGGCTTTACGGAGCTAATGAATGTGTCTGGGATGAAAATGGACTTCATACTCATTTCAAATCTGTTTTTAAAATTTTCTAGAACCTCCTAGAAGTCGAGAAAACGCACCTCATAAAAATGGCCTAGAAAATGTGGACACCGGTGAAAACTAGTCCGCGGGCATGAAAAATCCAAAAAAAAAACATGAAAAACATAAATTAAAATGAAAAAAACATAAAATAAGACTAAAATAAGCATTCTACATAACTATTTATTAACGAAACACGAAAAAAGCTCATAGGAATAAATGAACACCAGGTGGACACTTTTCTAGGCCATTGTTTTGAAGCTCATTTTCTCGAGTTCTAGGTGGTTTTAGAAAATTGTAAAAACAGATTTGGAATGAGAATGAAGTCTATTTTAAGGTAAAGTCCTCTTTTAATCGATCTTCTATACCTAGTGAAAAAATTTGCATAAAAGTAGAAACGGGCACCCGGAGTCGAACTTGACTGGCACTTTGGAAAATTTAGAAAATTTTAAGTTTTTGAGACCAAATTTCGATTCTGGGTGCCCTTTTCTACTTTTTTTGCAAATTTCAGAAGTTTTAGATTTCTACAAGTTTCAGCTCAGTGGACAACAACTTGAATACAAATGTAAACAAAGAGGTCAACCGGATTTTTTATGCAACCTTTGTCTTCAAGATTTGTTTTTTTTCATCTAGAAGTTATACGGGACACAGTAGCCTGAAAACTACGAAAAATATAGTATATTCTTGTGTTCAATGCTGAAATCGTGGATTTTTTTCGCATAAAGTGCATTTGATAAATGAAAATAATATAAAAGTATATATTTTTTAAATAAGTGGGGCATGGTCTTTAAGCGAGCTTATTCAACATGATCGAATATTGGAAAACCAACAATAACACTGCCGGTTCTAGGTCGTCAATAAAAAATACTACTACTTCCTAAAAGATTCAAATTTTCTTCACACAATACTGAAACAGTTATTTTTTCAGAAAAAAACTGTCATTAATATTCTCACGAACAATTTTTATAAAAATTATATAAATTGTACTACCCCAAACTTGACTATTTTTCAGAAATACTCTTTTTTTTGTTTTAATGTTAGATTTTATAAAATATAACAAGAATTAAAATTTTAGACCTTTGTGATAATCAAAACCAATAATACTTTAAATAATACATTTTTTTGAATAATTAGTAAATTCATTTTCTCACATTTTAATATCAATTGGCTATCGTTTGGCCTTCTATTTAAAAAAAAATAATATAATAAATTATGCAAAATTATGAAAATATTATTCAAAAAAGGTACTTGCCTTACTAAAAAGGATTTTCTAAAGAAAAAAAGAGTATTTCTGAGATTTCTATTGGAGAAAATGCATAAACTTCAAAAATATTGTTTTTCTCATAAAAAATCAAAAGTTGGACAAAACTTCTGAAAATTTGGATTTTAAAGGAGGACTATACGCAGGTTATAAATGTAGCTTAATTGATCTGAAATTCAATTTTATATACCTTGTGAAAAAATTTGCAAAAAAATAGATAAGGGCACCCGGAATCGAACTTTGGTCTCAAAAACGTGTCAATTTAGCCAATTTAGCCGATTCCGGGTGCCCTTTCAAATTTTTTTTGCAAATTTTTTCACAATGTTTTTAAAATTGAATTTAAGATCGATAAATCAACATTTATGGCCTGCGTATAGTCCTCCAGTTGAAAACCAGGGTTTAAAAATATTAACATTTCGAATAATCATAACTCGGTTCAAACTTACTAGTTAAACATGAAACTCGAAGTTTTCGATATCCGGTATATGTTTAATCTTTTTGCCAAATTTCAAATAATTCGGCACTGTTTTAGCCACGTTATTAGCCTCCAAAGTACCCCCTTTTCGCGAAATTTCGAACCACGGAAAATCGGTTTTTTTTTTAAATTTTTGTCGATTTTTAATACTTCTGTCAAATTTTGAAAATTTCTAAATTATTTTAACTAAGTTGGGGTACTTTATAGAAATTTCGAACCATCGAGAGCTTGGAAAATCACTCAATCACCCAAAAAACTTACAAAATTTTAAATATAAAAATTCGTAACGGTAATTTTTCAAAATTTAACCAAACTTTGACACTTTTTGATTTAAAGACAATACATTTCGGAAGTCTGCGTAAAGCCCTCCTTTAAAGTAAAAAACCAATTTATCAAAACAAATATCCAACATTTCGCGCATCTGCCAAAACTGTACATACACACAAATTCATTAAATCATTCCTCACAACCTTCAATTTAAATTTCGCGACACCGAGGAAAAAAAATATAGTAACAAGTTTCCTGTCTCTCTTTTTCCTTCCCCTAAAAACTGTTCATGCGTCAAATTTACGATCCGATTCAGTCATTTTTTTCCGCCACCCCGAAATTCATGGGTGACGGGGGCTAAGTACAAAATTCATAAAAAGGTGTCGATTGCCTCTTTTGTTCCAAATTCATGTTAACCTATTCAACTTTTTTGATGAATGGAAAAACGAAGCTTTTAATGCGATTTTCGAAGGTCTTATTATATTAAAAAGGGAAAATACTCACCACTGGGAGGGAAATACGAAAATTGCTACTCGAAGACGTAAATATCTTTCCTTATTTTTTTTTCCTCTAGAGAGCCTTGACTGATGAATAATTGATCAACTGAAAAATACCAATTGTTGTTCCACTTTTTGCGCCCCTTTTATTATTTGCCAAGAATCTTGTCTTTAGCACCCATCAACACAACAAGTAGTCCCCCGTACTTGTTGTACCTTCTCTTTAGTGCTCCTCCAACCAATTGATGATCAGATAAGAAATGCACAATGGGAAAATTGTAAAATTGGGGACGACGCACTAAATATTTTACTTATCTTGATTTATTAATCAATATGACACTTTTTGTGTTTTTAGGTGACGAGATGATGGCTCTATCGAATTGTTCAACGAGGTGACACTTGCCAAAACATTTATGTTGTTGCGAATGTGGTTGTAAATTATTTTTGATTCGGTGGTTGACAAGCCAGAGGCTCTCGAAGATTAGAAAATGACAAAAGAACACGTTTTTTATATTAAAAAAGCACAAAAAATTGGATTTTTCACGTTTACGACGTTTTTCACGCACGCGTTTTTTTCTTAACGTCGTTAATTATTTTTAATAGGTGTCTAATTAATTTTTACAGGAACTAAACCGGGATTCCTCATAAAATACGGGAAAAACGTAGATTTTCCTAATTTTCATCCAAAAAATAAGAATTTTTCCAGAATTTTGAAAGCAGATAGAATCGATGTAAGTTTCGCAACTTTTCGCAGTTATTCGAATTATTATTTTTTGAAAGCAATGAAAAATTTACAGTTTTCATCAACAAAATTCATCACCGGCCCAAAAAAATCAATTTTCGTTTATTAACAATTTTTGTCTGTTTTTGAGTTTTATGGTTTTTTCTCAATTTTTCTTATTTTCCGGGTGCATGAATAGAATTTGCTTCAAAATTGTTTGAAACGTTCTAATATGACACTTTATTCATGTTCTTCTATTTACTGAAAAGAAACATTTTCCACCAAAAAAAAACAAAAAAAAAAGGTTTTTGAAAAAAAAATGTGAAAAATTCAAATTTTTGTGCTTCCCGCCAAAGGGTACGTGAGTTTACGGCGGGAATTTGAAAATTATTTTTTCATCTTCCGACCGCTGCTGCAAAATGGCTATTTTTCGTCGGGATTTCGCATGGAATATACTAGAATGTCAATAGAAAAACGATTTTTTCACAATTAAATCCATATGGAGATAAAAAATAACTGGCACCCTGTCTTTAAGCCATTTATTTCGTCCTCTCAGACCTCCTTTAAAAATTTCGAGGAATCGATTTGCATCAGGGCGCTATTTTATCATTTGATTATATTGTGATTTTCGGAAACTTGGGTCCAGTTAGACTTACCACTGAATTCAGCGGAACCTTGTCATCCTCAATTCATGCAGGCAAATATCAAATAATTCCGAGAAAACCGCATAGAGGAATAATTCGTTTCCATTTCTTGCCTTGTATATCGTTAGAAATGAATTTTTCAAACTTCGGTCAATAATCCCTTTAAAAACAATTGACTTGAAAAAAACTTTCGAACGTTTTTAATATGATTTGAACGTGTGTCATAAGATCTATGCTTTGTTAAAAATAAATGTTGTTTCTGAATACCGCGGACGAGTTTCCGGGTTAATCTACGGAAGTTTTCCTAGGCCATTTTCAGTTACTTTCAGAATATTAAAAAAAATATATCTGAAATTCAGTGAATTGTCCATTTTTATTTCAGATACTTTTCTAAAAAGAATTTGTTTGGAGAACCAGAAGCAATTTCTCTCAAAAACACCGAATTCGATAAATAAACGAAGACAAAGTATGAACATTGTAAAACAAAAAATAACAATTTTATTATTCTCAAAATTCATCACAAGACGAGAAAACGAAGCTTCATCTTCCCGGAATTTAAGATTCTCCCTTAACCCCAAACCAAACCGACAGTATTGTATTCAGAAGTGTCGTCGTCGTCTTCAGCATCCCACGGAGCTCTCTTCATCGGCCCCTTCGCAGATTTCCTGTATCCATTTCGCCAATGTCGACTATATCTTTTCTGCATCGTGTTTCCTTCGTTCTCAAAAATTTCCGGTTGTTGATTTTTTTCAGCAGATCTAAATATTTGACATTTTTTTGGACCTTTTCAAAAAACTTACGTCGTTGCAAAAACCATTGCAAAAACCACGATAAGCAAAGTAATAAAAGTGAGAGCTCTCATTTTTTTAAATGATTACATTTTCAGAGTTTTCTCGGCTTATAAAACCCTCACAATTCGTATATTGTTATCAGTATGAATTGAATTCTTGATTACATTATTATTATTATAAACATATATTATATTCATTGAAAACTTCTTACTTCTTACGCAACACACACCCTTCTTTTTTTGGAATTCGAAAAATCCTGGTTCAACAACTAAAAGTATAAAAAAATACGCAACCAGCAAAAACGGGGGAAAACCATCTCATCTGCAGGTGCACAAACTATGACTCAAAGTCTCACTACAGCTCCAATGAAACTGATCAGGTCAAACCTCAACGCCAAAATCGCGGATGGTATATAAACAATAGATTGAACGTTGAAAAATTATATTATATATCCCATCCCCAAATATGGCCAAGTTTATTGCGGTGCTTTTGGCTACGACTGCTGTTGTAATCGCACAGAGATCGCAGGTATTTTGGAGTAATTCTGCTAGAAAATATCTGAAATTTTACAGTCTAGCGGTGGTTTCGGCCAACAGAGCAGCTCGAATTCTGGAAGCAGCAACGGAGGACAACAACAACAACAATCAGGAGGAAGTTATGGACAGGTAATTTTTTATAGACCATCAGGACTAATTGAGTTATGTATTATTGTCAACACAAATATTCTTGAACATGCAAGTTGGTTTTGGCCTACCCAGAAAAGCGAAGTCTCTCACACAGTCGTGCTATTTTCACCTGCGAGCGGTTGCGCTGCGGTCTTTTAGTAGAAAATGGATGATCCAAAATTTTTAACTTGACAATACTCAATAAGATCTTCGGATAGGCTTCAATGAATAATTGGGTTATCAACTTCTGAGTCTGGTAGAGGTCAAAGCTTAATTTCCTGCCAAAAAAAAACCGGTAAAGTGTCCCGGCGTTCGGGGGTAGCTCCCCGTTTTGTCTTAAAACTTTGACGGGCTATAACTTTGTTCATTTTGCGAACTATGAGAAGATTTATATATTATTAGAAAGCTCGTATTAAGTTCTACATCATTATTGTTGACAACAAAACGCAAAAAAGTTGTTCTAAATATGAAAATGCTCAATATAGAAAATTCTATTTAGTTTTTCATGATTTTCAAATGAAAAGCCCGTTTGGCGGTTTATAAATTTTACGAATTCCTGTAGAAAATAATTTTTCCAATCGATTGATATATCGAAAATCAAAAACTGAGGGGACCATAGTTTCAAAAATTGCCTAACATGCAAAAAATGTCACCGTTTGGCCAAAAATGCACATCAAAGTGAGCTTCAAATACCTCAAAATTGAGCGTTTTGTCTCAAATTTGAGCTTATGTGGTTGTTTTTATCTTTTTCTTCCATTTCGCTCTATTTTCGTCAGAAAAATCAAAATTTTTTTTTGAAAATTTCGATTTTTTGGAAAAATTTTGAAAAATATTTTTCGGCGGTTTTTGCTCAAACAGGCAAGTAAAACTTGGCTTTTCAAATTTGAGAGAAATTTATTAAAGTTGGATTATTTTTGGATGACGTGAATTGTAGTGGATTCTGAGAAACACAATTTATGCAATTAAAAATAGAAACTTAAAGACAGCTGTTCAGTTAATTTGACCCTACCTGATCTTAATTTCAAAAATTAGAGCGTTCTCTAATTAGTACAATGCAATTTATGCGAACTCATACCGATAAGTACACGCGTCATAGAAGCGGTCCAAAGTTGAAAAAATCAAAATTTGAATGCGCGCGTGTCCGTGCGACGCGGTCGGTGTCCGTGCAACGCGGTCGGAATTGGCGCGAAACACAATTATTTGAATGGGGCTACATATTGGTATTGTTCTTTGGACCACCTGGGCTTCCATTCGAATTTTTATTTTTTGCCTTGAATTTGGATCGTGTTAACTGACAAGCTGCCTTTAACAATTAAGTGAGGCCCTGTCTTTAAATATAGATAAAACTCAAAGTTAAACTGATATATCTAATTCCAGAGCGGTTCCTACACCCAGTCACCAAGTAACTATGGCGGACAACAACAACAGCAAGGAGGACAACAACAACAACAAAGTAGTTACTCCGCAGCTCCAGGAAACTTCGGAGGACAGCAACAACAGCAAGGCAGAGGTAGAAGACAAAGTGGATCACCATTCGGAGGACAAGGAGTGAGTCAATCACCAAGCTTCGGCGGGCAACAAGGTGGATTCGGAGGACAACAAGGAGGATTCTCCGGAGCTCCAGGTAACTTTGGAGGACAAGGCGTGACCGGAGCACCAAATGGAGGCTTCGGAGGACAACAGGGTGGATTTGGTGGACAACAAGGAGGTTTCTCAGGAGCTCCAGGTAACTTTGGTGGACAAGGATTCACTGGAGTGCCGAATGGAGGTTTCCAAGGATTCTCCGGAGCCCCTGGAAACTTTGGAGGACAAGGAGTGAGTGGAGCACCGAACAATGGATTTGGAGGACAACAAGGAGGATTCGGAGGACAACAAGGAGGATTCTCAGGAGCTCCAGGAAACTTTGGAGGACAAGGAGTCACCGTAGCATCGAATACCGGATTTGGAGGACAACAACAATCACAACAAACACAATATAGAGGTAAGAGACAAGCCGGACAGCGTGGAACTGGAGCACCAAGAGACTTCACCGGAGTTCCAAGAGACTTCACCGGTGAGCCAAGACGTTTCACCGGACAACCACCAACCGGAGCACCAGTTGCCGGATTCATTGGAAGAGACCAACAAGGATTCACCGGAGGACCAAGAGATTTCTCTGGAAGACCACACGATTTCACTGGATCACCAAGACCAAGACCAACTGGAACACCAGGACCAAGACCAACTGGATCACCAAGAGCCTGAAGACAAGAATAGATAAATGTCTTCTATTTTTTCTCAAAAATAAAAGTGTGTTATGTTTTGTGAATAAAGATGAATTAAAAAAAAGAACAAAACAATTTATCGAAGCGATCAATACAATGATTCAGCACAAACGTAACTTGTCACTTCGCGGCCCTTGTAGAAAATCACATCGTCTTGACATTTGAACTCGATGTCGTCGGTTTGGAGAAGAATACAGCCGCGGTGACGGACCACGATTATCTGGAAAAATTAAGAAAATGAGAAGGCTCGGAAAAAATCTTATTTTCAAAACATGGGCTCGGTTTATATGTAAATTTCAAGTTTTTAGCAACAATTGATAGATTTGAGCAAGTTTCTGATCATTTGAAGCAAATCGAAAAAAAGGAGGGATTTACGGAGCTAATGAATGCATCTGGTATGAAAATAGACTTCATTCTCATTCCAAACATGTTTTTAAAATTTTCTAAAACCACCTAGAAGCCGAGAAAATAAGCTCCAAAGCAATGTCCTAAAAAAAGGGACCACCGGAGAAAACTAGTCCGCAGGAAAATTTTTCTAGGCCATTGTTTTGAGGCGCATTTTCTCGGCTTCTAGGCGGTTTTAGAAAATTTTAAAAACAGATTTGGAATGAGAATGAAGTATATTTTCATTTAAGATGGATTTATTATCTCCGTATTTAATACATGAAGCTTTGAAAATGAAAAAAATTGAATTATAAGAAGATTAAACCGATTTTCAACGAATTTCAATGACAGCAATTGGCACTAAATTTCTGAAAATTACTGTTTGTCTGTTGCTCCATGGCGAAACCGCTCCGCACGCACGCGACGCGGTTGCCAACACGCAACGCACTGGAAAATTCGCTTGAGAAAATTAATGTTCTAATTTTTATAATGTCGGCCACCGCCTCGCGTGCACGCGGAGCGGTCTTCGAGAATATTTGAGTTGAAAATAGAAAATTTAAAAAAAACATAAATTTTAGAAGCTTCAGAAAAAATGCTCTCAAAATTTTGAATTCCCAAAGCTCACCATAAATTCACAATGAGCACTATAAATTCCATATCTTCCATAAAGTCTCGGCTGAACCGACGATTCAGCGATCTGAACCTCCAACTTCCCGCCATTCAACGCTGGACACTTCGACGCTCGATCCATTGAAAGCCACACATTTTTGGAGCAACCGAAAATCTTGAAAATTACGAAAAAGTCTTAAAAACTTACCATTGTTGAATTAAATACCATGTTTATCGATCACTGTTTTGTTAGAATAGAAGAATGCATCTTCACCTGCAAGAATTTCAGAACTACTTATTTCAGATTAATTTTGGGAAAATTAGTTACTTTCACTCTGTGCATTACATCTCCGCACCCATTTTGGTTTAGAGATCGTGTCGTCAGAAGTCACGACGGTTGAAAAGCTCAGAATTATAATCGATAAAATTGTGAAAAATAAAAACTTTGACATTTTTTCGTTTCGACGAATAAAAGTAGGGTTTTATTGAAAGTTCGTAGCTTTTTTATGTTTTCCATTGATTTCAAAGAGGCAATGAACTTTTACAAAATCGGCGACAAAAATTTTTATGGATGAGATTTATGGGCTTTTTTTGGAAAACTTCCGAAATTTATTGGTTTTAAATTATTCCTTTTTGAAAAATTACCGTTTCGAATTTTTATCTTTAAAATTTTGGGTCATTTTTTTAGTGATTTTATAAAAAAAATAAAAAAAAAGATTCTCGAAATTTCCAAAAGGAGGTACTTTGGAGCCTAATAACTTGGCTAAAACAACTCCGAATTATTTGAAATTTGGCAAAAACATTCAAAACAGGCCGATTATTAAAATCACCAAATTTCAAGTTCAGCTGATAAGATTGAACCGAGTTATGATTATTCAAAATTTTGATATTGTTAAAAATCTGAGTTTTCAAGAATTCTCTTAAGTTGTACAAAACTTTTGAAAATTTGGATTTTAAAGGAAGACTACATGCAGGTTATAATTGTTGCAAAATCGATCTGAAATCCAGTTTTATATACCTAGTGAAAAAAATTTGCAAAAAAGCAAGAAAAGGGCACCCGGAATCGAACTTTGGTCTCAAAAACGTAGAAGTTTCCACCAAAGTGGCAGCCAGGTTCGATTCCGGGTGCCCGTTTCTACATTTTTGCAATTTTTTTTACAGAAACGGATAATATTTTGAGACCGCAAGTCAATTATTAGTCGATGTGCCAAACTTGAAAAAAATATATTACGTAGCTCGAGAAACTGTTTTTTTGAATCATCGATTATTTTTTTCATAATTTGAAAAATGAAGGGAATTTACGTAGTTTTCTGTTACAGATTTTAAAATTCTATTCAAAATTTTTCTAGAATTTTTACGAAAAGGTTACACTTTATACTATATTTTGCACTCAGAGCCAAAAATTGGGGAAATTGTGAACTGGCAGATTGCCAAGACACTACCGTTCATCACAGTTCCGTTTGAAGGTTGTGGGAGATGTTCTGACAGTGTGCCATAGCGCGCGTTTGGAAAATAAATTAGGGGCTGAAAATATGTTAAAGGGTTTCTTAACTATCCGTGATTTCCTTTAAAATCGACGCTTTTTGAGTATACCAGCCCATGTTGCACAAAAAGTGCAAGCAAAATGGAAGCGGCACTTTTCCGGGGGGACTAACATTGGAAAGTTAGTCCCTCGAACGTAAAAACTTCTGTTATGATCCAAATTTAATGTTTTTCTATTTCTTGTTTCTCACGTTTTTTTTCAGCCCATGTTTCTTTGTGGGAACTTTTTAAAGCCGAGGAACTAACTTTTTGGGAAGTTAGTCCCTCTGTCCATTGTTTCCGAGTTTTGACGATTTAGCTCTTTTTTGCACCTTAAACATTTTTTTTGATTTTCTAAAAATATTTTTGTATTAATGTTGGGTTGGTATGGTCAAAAAGCGTCGATTTGATAGGATATCAAGAGTAGTCATTAAATTCTTTTAAAGATAGGGTAAAAAATCGCTTTATTGCCGCGGTTTAAAAGTTTTCATGGATGCATTTTTGACTAATCCCGATCATATTATGATTTGAATAAACGAGTTATTTTTTTATCAATCTTTTCTTATATCATTGATAACATTTATCCAATCAATTCTCATATTATTCATGCTTTTCCCTTTGCTTATATTTCTAATAGTTTCAGTTGAAACCGCATTCAGATATGGTAAATTAAAACTGCATTCCTTCTTTAGAAGCAACTATTCGTTTCAGAGAACCGTACCATATCCTGCCACGAAAACGACGAATGCACCCTCACAGCTCCCGATACAAAAGTTCCAAATCTTGACCTGAACATCAAGTGTCATCGTGAAGCATTCGAGAAAAACAAGCAGCGTCTTGCATGCCCAATTCGTTGCCCAAAAGACTACGAAGTTCATGTTCTTCAAAAAATCGCGAGTTCGAGTAAAAAATGCGTCAAATTTTATACCTATGGCAAGTATGCTGATGATAACGAGTGGTAAGCATTATTTCAATGATTTTATGAAAAAAAATATTTTTTGTTAAGGTTTATTTGGATGATCGAACCATGTATTACAACAATTTCAACACATTGTCGATATCCGGAATTGAAAAAATAAATTATAATTTAAACACATAATCCTGACGGTCTTTCACATGTTCTATGAATTGTCGAACATTTCGAACATGTCTCTCCTTCATCATAAATCGATTCGTTCAAATAATTTCCCCTGAACAAACAAATCTTAAAATCCCACACTACCCAACCTAGACTCACTTTGGTGAATAATGACAAACCACAGTAATCTTCACTAATTCCTTCGCATATTGTGGCAATTTATCAGTTGTTGTTGAAAATGCACATCCTAGTTGTGTTGTGTCAGACCAAACGAATTGGGTTGCATGTCCAATACCCGTCGCGAAAAGTTCTTCTGATAAAATATTCGAGTTCCAGTCGATTTTTTGGAATTCTTCGATCCATGAAATTGCAGCTAGTTTGCCCTGAAAATGAGAAAGTTCGGTGAAGAAGCCAATTTAAGCGTTCTCGCTTAATTGGTGCTTATCATGAAGATAACAATGTTTCCAAAATTTAGTACATTTTTTCTTACATTGTTTGAGGCTTCCAAAAATTTACCATAGTCCAAGTGATACCATGTCTTTAAGTGCATGTCTGAAAGGGGGTGGGCTCTCCGGAGAGATGGTTTTCAGATGAATAAAAATATGATAATCTACCAATTGATAGCAAAAACAGTTTTAAGTCGAAAAAATTAGAAAACCGAAATTTTTTTTAAAAAATCGAATTAGCCTAAGAAATGCAATTTGGGTTTCTAGGCCATTTAAGATAAAGTACTGAAAAGAAACCAAAATTGTGTTTGTTTGGAAATTATACTAGAAATTCTATTACGGAAATCCTGATTAGTAAAAACGCAAATATGGCCTAGAAACCCAAATTGCATTTCTTCGGTCATAACCGGTTTTTTAAATTTTTTATTGTTTTGTCATATTTTTTTCGACAAAAAAATTGTTTGCAATCAATTGGAAGCTAATCATATTCTTATTCAACTGAAACTCATTTCTGAGCTCTCCGGAGCCCCCCGAACATTTAACTGTTTAATTTTCGAATTTCAATCTTATTCTGTACCACCTTGTCTTTAAAGACAGGGTGTCGGTTATTCCACTTACGTTAACTCTGGCGGGAAACGCAATTATTTGAATTTTTCGTTTATTTTTCGGATTTTTAAGAAAAAGTGTTTTTTTTGAGCGAAAAAAGCATTATAATTATTATTTTATGTTTTGAAAATTTTTTTCATAATTTTTTCAGTTCCCTAGTCAACACCAATCAATTTCTTAAAATATATGTATCTTTAGCAAATTTTAATGTTGCCTTAAAAAAGCAAAAAAAAAGAACACAAAATAAAAGTTCTCGAAGTTTTTTAAATATTTGCCCGATTTACTTAATTTCACATTTTTAAGGGACATCGTGGAAATACCACGGTATTTTAAAATTCAAAAAAAAATTCGAAAAAAAAATGTAATCTATTCCCTACAATCTTACGCGCTTAAAGACAGCGGGTAAGTTGTTTATTGGGCCACCTGGGCTCCCATTAGAATTTTGATGTTTTGCCTTGAATTTGGATCGTGTTAACTCACCAGCTGCCTTTAATTGAGAGCTATGGATTTTTTTTATTTTATCAGAATTATATGCTCATATTTCATTGCATTTTCATTTTTTTCCTTTAATTTTTGTCATTAATGGAAAACCGCAAAGCTCCCAAAAAATTTTTCCGTAGTCCAAGACGTTGGACTCCAAGTGGTACCCTTTCTTTATGTGGATGTTTTTCTTCAAAAAAAGCCTACATATTTATCAATCTCTCCAGGCTTCGACGACCAATGCCAATACAAATTCTCTCCAATCATCGTATCATTCGAATGTGATTTTGGAAAAGTGTTCGCATATGCTTCGGCACTTTCAGTCAATGTTTCGTTCCATACCTAAAAACACCCTTTTTCAAAATATTTCTCGATCCAATACCATTTTCTCCATATTCGTTGCCGGTGGTTTCAGACTTTTGTCCGCTTTTTTAAACAACCCATTCGCCAACTGTGATCTCATCTCATTATGAAAGTCTAGTACCGCTTTTTGACCCTCTGCTCCGAATTTTTTCGAAATACACGAAGGGATCAAAAGAACTGAATGAAACATTTTTTAAAATTTTCTTCCAGTAAAAAGAAAAGCTTACAAATAACAAATAGTAATGATAACATCATTAAAAATATTTGTTTCCGGGACCGGCAGCAAAAAATGGATGATGGAGCGAATAAATAAAAATTATTGTTCAAAGAAAGTGTTTTCTTTTTTTTCTTTTTTGGCTGCTTGACGACATTTTTTTATTTTATTTTCATATGGCTGTAAACTCGCAATTTTGGGACGATTGATGGAAAAAAATGGAACGAAATGAAATAAATGATTTTTGGGGCAGATTTAAAAGGGCATTTGTTGCAGAAATTGCAGGGGGTCTGTTAGAAACTTATTTTTGAAGGAGGAATTTCAATTTACCGACCTTAAATGTATCCAAGATGAAAATAGACATTATTCTTATTCCAAATCTGTTTTTAAAATTTTCTAAAACCACCTAGAAGCCGAGAAAATGAGCTTTAAAACAATGGCCTAGAAAAAGTTGGCCGAACTTTTTCCAATGAATTTTTTGCGTGTTATAGTGACCGATATTTATTGAAAATGTTTAAATTAGCCCATTATAAATTGTGATTTAAAATTTATCTGAATTCTTCGCGTTATATTACCCGCGGACTAGTTCGCAGACTTTTCTAGGCCATTGTTTTTAAGCTCATTTTCTCGGCTTCTAGGTGGTTTTAGAACATTTTAAAAACAGATTTCGAATGCGAATGAAGTCTATTTTCATTTAAGGTACACTTTCTCCGTAAAGCCCTCCTTTAAGGTACAATTGTTGGCTCTCTAAGTCGTCCTTTAAACTAGTTGAGTTATTAGAACTCTTATTATCATTCCGCTAATTTCTAATGAATTATTGACACAATTTTCAGATTGTCAACACAATTTCAGATAATTTCTAGATTTTTCGAAATAAAATCTCAATTTCTAATGAACTTTTGGTGAAATTTTCAGGTTTATAGTACAATTTTGCGAATAATTCTAAATTTTCGCTCCGCCAATCGGCAATCCTCATTGTCCTAGTTCCTGAGGGACGCCCCTTTCTAATTATTTGTTATAAAAGTAGCATCATGATTATTAGAATATATGTGTTTAATTTACAATTTTATTAATTTTAATAGATCAACAAATGGAATAGGGGAAATGAGTATCTGATATTTCCAGCTCTTCAGGGATATTTTTAGATTGGGCAAAGGGTACTTTTATACATTAAGCAATTGTGAAAGTTGGACAAGATCAAGGATAATTTTCAGAAGTTCAGATTTTTCTGATAATCATCTACAACACTACCTTTAAGGTATGCAATAGTGACGAAGATCTGAAATTTATCTCGCGGGCCTATGCCCCATATTATGTTTATTTATAGACGCTGTAAAAGTATAAATAGTTATATACACTATTTTAATAACAAAGTAATTTTAAGATTTCCCTCAGCAACTAGGACGTAACAGAATTCTCTGACATCGAATTTATAATAATTTTGGATTCTGTTAAAGGCAGCCTGACAGCTGACAGTTGGTGGAACCCGCTTTCAATTGTAAAAAAATCATATATTTTTTTTCAAAAAATCCAACGAAGTACACAAAAAATCCCCAGACGAAAAATACTGAACGTTCAAAAGTTTTAAAGAAATTAGTTTGTCAATGTGGTACGTCATCTGTTCAAATTCTCCATTTTTAAGATTTTAAAAAATTTTAAAAAATTTATTTAAAAATTTTCGAAATTGTGTTTCGGATTTCTAGACGTTTCTGAATGTTGGTTTTGTACCTAAATATTTTTTAAAAATTATAATTATCGAAAACAATCATTATTATAACCACAAAACTTGAGAAACCGGTCCAATTCGATCGATTTGCATTAGGGCGCACTTGCAACCTCGTGTTTGGCGGCAATTCAAACGGATACTTAAAAATTAACACGTTTTGTAGAAATTTTTCATGGAATGTTTAACGCGGACCATTTAGGTAACCCAAACGTAATAGATTTTAAAAAACAGTTCATTACATAAAAAACCAACAATATCAAGAATAATCCATGTCCTTGTTTACCGTTGCATCCTTACTGAATACGACACGGCTGTCAATGTAAAAAGATTCCCCGACGTCTTACTTTTTCGTTTCTTTTTCAACAGAGACATCCTAAAATGAAACAAAACCATGATAAGACCACCAACCGAATGGTTCGCGATCCAAACCATCGTAATCGTCGCAAATTTCCACCATCGATTTTCAGAGAATAGTGAGAAAATGTGAAAAGATAGTAGAGTTATACAAAGTACGATACAATGACTGAAAGTCTGGGAGAATAATTTGATCTCGGTTTTTCGTCTTCGACGTCGTTCAGCGGCGGAGTATGCAGAACATACTGACATGATGTTTCGATTAGCTGAACGGAGTTTTGATAAGGTGTACATGTCGGAAGTGAAGGAGAATAGACACATGAAGACACCGGAGATGAAATCAAAGCTTGATAGGAACCTTCCACATGGATGTTTTACAGAATACGACCAATGGAGGTCATAAGCATTGAATGCAATGTAACAAGTTTCTTCAAAAAAATATGGAACAACTATAATAAATGAAATAATCCACAAGAATAATAAAAAACCAATTGTATTTTCCGAAGAAAAATATTTTATATACTTCGAAGGATGTGCAATTGATATAAACCTGCTCACCGAAATGGCAACATGTGAAAATAAGCAAGTATACCAGAAGAATATAGTAAGCTGCCCAATTCGTTTCCCAATCCAACTATTGCTATCACTTCGACTGATTAAAAGTTCCAAAGGCCAAGTATTAAAACATATCAAAACTCCGACATTCGATACCAGTTGCGAAAGACACAACATCCCAAAAGTGTTATGAAGTACCGGGTTGCGATGAATTACAAAAATCGCCAAACCATTTGAAAAGAAGCCAAAAGCACTAAAAGAGATTATAATGCTGGTAGACATCTTCATTGAAGATAAAGTTTTAAAAAAAAACTTTTCAATCCGGTGAAAAAAGTTAGTTTGTTTACGATTGAAAAAGAATAATTATTGCACTTTTTGGAAGGCCCTAGGGGAGGGGGCTTCTTAGCGCATCATTTTTTTGACATTTTTTTGGATGTTTAAAAATCATAATTAGTGCAATTTTTGCAATTTTTACAAACACTAGTTTTATACCGCTTAAAGACAGTGTGTGACAGCTGGAAAATTTGACGCAGATTCGAAAAACATTAGAAATTTTGAAAAATTAACAATTTGAACAATTTTCAGGCTTATTATTGATTTTCAGCCTGGAAATGGTGTCGAAAAATCATATCTCAAGATTAATACTTGGATTTTTATGATTTTAGTACCAATCGATAGAAAATGCGACGTAGATTCTAAAAACACTTGCAATTTTGAATTTTCATCGACTCAAAACATTTTTTAGGCTCATTTAAATTTCTAGAGATTTTCAGTGTGGTGTTCAGAAATGCAAATTTTCGAAAAATCATATCTCAAGATTGACCCACCGGATTTTGGTAATTTTAGTACCAATCGATAGGAAATTCAACGAAGATTCGAAAAACATTTGGAATTTTGAATTTAGGTTAATTTTTTAAAAAATTAGGGTCATTTAAAATTTTAAAATTTTCATTTGGGCTCAGAACAAAAAATTATTTTTCAAGATGCATCGTGCTGAAAATAGTACCACTGTATTGCAAAATTTAACGCAGATTCGAAAATTATTTGAAATTTTGAAAAACTTCCGGTTTAAACAATTTTTTTTGCTAATTTTTGAATTTCAGAATGAAATTGGTGTCGAAAAATCATATCTCAAGATTTATACATTGGATATCGATTTTGAAACCAATCGATAGGAAATTCAACGTAGATTCTAAAAGCATTTGAAATTTTGAATTTATGTCAATTTAAAAATATTTAGGGTCATTTTAAATTTATTTTAAAAATTTTCAAAATGGGGCTCAGAACAAAAAATAATTTTTCAGGACGTATCGGGCTGAAAATCGTATCACTGGACTGGATTTCACTATCTTCTATGTATATAAAATTGAATTTCACATGGATTTAGCAACACTTGTAACCTGCGTATAATCCTCCTTTAAAAGAATAACTCAAACAAAAAAAAGAGGGCGATCCATTCGGAAGCAATAAGACGCAAGGGGGTGCATCCAAAGTTCATTCCAAATGGACTCACACTTTTTAAAGTCCCGCCCCTAGCTCCCTAATCTCGGGATTTAACTGCTGCGAACGAATTGATTCCGATGTTCCTTTCCCATAAGATTAAATTTTCAAATTTTTTTTACAAATTTGTCTCACCTTGTCTTTAAAATGGTAATTTCAGACCTGAAAAAAAATTTAAAAGAAAATTCAATTTTTATCGGTTTTTTCTTAATTTTAAAACGCTTTTTTGCTATCAATGGGTCAATAATCATATTCCTATTCATCTGAAACCCATTTCTGAGCTCTTCGGCTTAAAGACAGGGTGTTATACACAGTTATACACTTTCGCTAACTCGGCTGGAAACGCAAATATTTGAATTTTTCGTTTTTTTTTCGGATTTTCACGAAAAATTGTTTTTTTTGTGCGAAAAAAGCATAAAAACAATAATTTATAATTATTATTTTATTGCCTTTATGTTTTTCCTGTTTTTGGATTTTTTTTTTTAAAAATTGGAAACCTTCAATTTTTCCATCCCTGTTCGGGTGCTCCCCGAGCCCAATCCAAAAACCATGCTTCACTTCTATTTGTTCTCCAAAATTTTCCTTCGAAAAATAATAATAACAATAATTCGGTCCACCACCTAATCGGATTTTCGATTTTTCGTGTGCTTGCTGCCACCCCTCCCAACAAAAACCATGTTTATGCAAATACATACAATCACATTTGTATTATTTACAAATATAATAATAATAATTACAAGCGGTAAGTGCACACGAAACAAATTTCTGACAAGAGAGTGATGAGGACTAGTTCCCCCCTCATTCACATTTTCTTCCTTCTTTTTGTACTTCATTCACAAGCCAATAAATCACAGGGAAAATGATAAATTTTCGATTGTCAAATCATTTCATGTTTCGTCGGGAAAAGAAGGCGACAATGATGATGATGATGATCTCTCCCAAAACCATTTCAATTCATTTCGAAATTAATATATATGTGTACATAAACACATAGAAATTTATTATAACATATATTCATACATCCTTCAAATAAAACGGGTTTATCATTTGAAAACCACCTCGTTTTCCACCCATTCGGAATAATAATGAACATCGGTTATGATCTCACCAACCCCCTTTTTTTTTGCTCATTTATTTTTGAATTTGAACTAGTTTTTTGTTCAACTTTTGATTTTTTCAAGGTTTTCTTCAGAGATGTTGATCAATAAATTAGATAGGTGTATCAATCTAATTGGGGGGGGGGGGGGTGACATTTTTTAGACAATTTTTTAAACTTTCTTTTTTTCTTAAGTTGTGTTTAAAAAATGCTTATCTTTTTTGTGTAAATATTTTTTAAAAACTGAAGTAAAATAAAAAAAACACAGATGACAAATATATGAATACATTTTTATATCAAGCGGGAGGCCCCGCCCATTTTTCTGCGCACGTAGGAAAACGTTTTTTTAAAGGGACATGATTGTGGCTAGGCCAATATGTTTTTCAGCTCTTCAGTAGATTCAATTTTTCTCGAAATTTTTATTTATTTTAAAACCATGGTCTTGTCATAATCTCGCCACGATACTGCATGCCCCTTTAAATGTAAAATTAAGTAAATCGGACAAATTTTTAAAAAACTTTGAAAAATTTTATTTTCCTCTTTTCTCTTATTTTTTTAAACTCTGAAGGCAATATTAAAGTTTGGTATTGCCAACTCAAATATTCTTGATCATACAAGTTGGTTTTGACCTACCCCAAAAAATCTATGTCTCTCACAGAGTCATGCTATTTTTACCTGCGAGCGGTTGCACTGCGGTCTTTCAGTAGAAAATGGATGATCCAAAATGTTTAACTTGACAATATTGTCAACTCAAATATTCTTGATCATGTTAGTTGTTTTTGACCTACCGAGAAAATCTAAGTCTCTCACAAAGTTGTGCTATTTTTAAATGCGAGCGGTCGCGCTGCGGTCTTTTAGTAGAAAATGGATGATCCAAAATTTTTTAATTGACAATAAAGATATAATTTAAAAATTTTTTAAAAATTGGAGTTGTCTAGGGAACTGAAAAAAAAATGATGAAAAACATAAAACAACACATAAAATAATAATTTTAAATTATGGTTTTATGCTTTTTTCGCCCAAAAAAAAAACAATTTTTCTTACAAATCCGGAAAAAAACTAAAAATTCAAATATTTGCGTTTCCCCCGCCAGAGTTACCGTAATTGTACGCATGGCGGAAATAACTGGCACAAGTCCTTAAAGGCAGGGTTGTATAGAATAATTTTAAAAAATTGAAATTAAAAAATTAAACACAGATTTCGGATTAACAATAATATGAAGAATATCTACCGATTGATAACGAAAAATACGATAAAAAATTAAAAAATCGAATATGGCCGAAAATGCAATTTGGGTTTCTAGGCCATTTTCGTTTTTCCAAATCAGAATTTTCCAAATAAAGTTTCCTTATGAAAAATCGAATGTAGACATTTCCAAAAAGAAATACAATTTTGGTTTCAGGGCCGGTTTTTCCTTATATGGCCTAGAAACCCAAATTACATTTCATCGGCCATATTCGTCTTTTTTTTAATTTTATCGGTTTTTTAATTTTTCTGACTTTGGTAGATTATCATATTCGTATACACCTGAAACACATTTCTCAGCTCTCCGGAGCTCCTCTTTAAAGATAGTGTGTCAGTTAACAATTTTAGGTTTAAGATTTTGAACTCCTTTTTCCGCATTGCTGATAATGAACACTGGTGCCATTTCAGGCCTGTTCAAGGAATTTTTAATTAATGAAGTTGTTTATACTTTAATTTTTTAGATTTTGTGATTTTTTTCATATTCCAATTGTTTAATAATATAAAATTAGCTTTATCCGAAAGGAAAAAGCAATTTTTTAAATGAAAACGTGAAATTTGAAGGAAAAATTGAAAAATAAGCTGCTCTTCAAGCTTACGCGCTTAATTGACACTTATCATGAGCTTTGGATTTTTTCCCGATTTTTAATATCGATTCTCCCCCCTTTAAATTTTTGCACAATGGTCCTGAAATTTATGTTAACCTTTGTTCGGGAAGTCCCGCCAAAAAGTCAGTAGCTCTGATTTTTCATTCACTATACATATATGGTCACTTGATATTTAACTATAGGTGAAAGCATATTAATAGGACAATTATCCAAAAATTTGTAGACAAAAGCTACAATTCAAATTTCTCGAAAAGATTTTATGAAGACATTATATGTGTTTTGCTTCTTTTTCTTTGACTTTAAAGACTGGGGTATAGAATTAAATCGAAAAACCATTTTTTAATTCAATTTTTTCCAAAGATATATAAAAACAAATTTCCATTCAAAGTCTCATTTTTAAATTATATATTTTCATCATCTTATGTTTTATCGCTTGTATTATGCTACTTTAAAGACAGCTGTTCAGATAAAAAAATCCGATATACAGGGGTGTAAATTTGAACTTGCGCGCTTTTCAGTAAACATCTGCGCTCCACGGACAATCAGTCATGTGGGTGTGCGCGGGAAAGAACTATTTTTGAATTTTTCACTATTTTTAATTATTTTTTTCCGATTCCCTTGAATTTTCGATGGTTTTACTTGATTTTTTTGGTTATTTATGGTGAACATTCGTTTTTTAAATTTTTTTAAGTTTCAGAAAACAAACAAAAATGGCAGGAAAGGTTAGGTAAAACACGAGTTCCGTGCAAAAATGAAAAACTTCTTCAATCAATGCGTTAAGACTACGTCGATGATAATTTTAACGACTTCAAGTGGTAAGAGATTATTTTAAGTTTTATTTATCGAAATAAAATGTTTTTAAGAATTTCAAATGATCAAATCTGTTTCAAATGATCAAATCTATCACGCCACCGACATCAACTTCACCAAATCGTCTGCTAGATGCCGTTCAAATGATACATTTCAATAAATTAGGCAAATAAATTAACTTTCTTCGATGATAATTAAAAGAAAATTATTATTTACCTAATAAAACGGCCTCGATGATAAATAATGTGTTTGAAATGTGTTTTATTTGTGATTTTTTATAATTTTTTATAATTTTAATAAAATTTACTACTTAATAATGCAAGAGCTATATCCATTTCACAAGATCTTGCAGAATCGGTGCATTTTCTGACGAAATTGTTAATTTGATTAAAAAAATGTTTTTAATTTATAACTATTTTTGTCAATTTCATGTTGAAAAATTTTCCTAATCAAAAAATTATTATTATAAACTGTTTCCATTCAGAAAATTACAATTTTCACCAAAAAAATCGAAAAATAATTAATTTCTGAAAAATCATCATTTTTTGAATTTTTTTGCTTCGCGCCATTTGTTGACCGCGTTGCACGGACCACGACCGCGCCGCACGGACCCGCGGCAATTCAAAATTTTATTTTTCCGACTTTGACCGGCTGCTGTAAATCGGCTTTTTGACAAAAAAATTTTTTAATAGTCGTATCAGATTGCTGAAAGAAAGTACTAATTTTTGGTATATCGTACATATGGGGTAAAATTAACTGAACAGCTGTCTTTAACACATTTACCATCCATCAAAAGTTTCTCGAAAATTTTTCAGTTCCTTTGAAAAAGGCGTTATCCTCTCCATTGTCTCATTAATTTCAAGACCTTGCATTCATTCGAACATGTTTTTAATTATCATATGGTCTTGAAACTGTGTTTTTTTCCTTCTTAATTTAAGAAAAAAATGCTTTGCGATATTCTCCTCCCGTTCATTAAAAAGCCGAGATTCCAATTATAAGGAGGACACAATTTCAAAGGGGAAGGGATTAATCGTTTCTTCCCAACTTTTGCGGGTCATCCCGCAATTTCTTCAAAACAACTTTTCAAGGTATAAAAACTCCACATTTTTTTGTTATAAATATTTTGATTCCTATTTCTCTCGGCATCTCCGCTTTTTCACAACTCCTCACAACAACCTCATCTTTCCCCCCATCCCCCCACCAACGGACAGTTATAAATACACATGAATAAATGTGTATATTCATACACTGTTAAAATTTCGGAGACCGTTAGAGAATGGTCAGTCAGCAGCCATGAGGACGCTATATACAATATATACAATACAATATATAAAAATACGAATAACGGAAAAGGTGGAGAGAGAGAGGGAGAGTGTTGGAGGGTGGAAGAGAGAGAAAAATAGCCGTCGAAATTTCCTACCAAACAGAAGAAACATTTTTGTTTAGGCCTAGAAATGAGAAGGCCGTATGCTATTGATAGTATTGTTGTTTTTTTGTGTTGGTTGTTGGAAACTTTATTTTTGTGTCTTTATTGTTTTTTTGGATTTTCAGGTTTTCAATTAGACAATTCGTCATTTTTATAGTTTTTTTTAATCGTAATAAAAATTCCGCGGAAATTTTTTTTCAGACCCCTTTAATTTGAAATTGTGTATAAAATTTAGTTCAGTTTAATTTTCAGAAAATATTGGAAGTTAACACTTTGCTTACTTTACTGGGCGAGTGAATGAAACTAGGATGAAATTTGTTAAATTAAAAATTAAGAAAATTAAATTTTAAAATAAGAACATTACGGAGCTTATAAATGTACCTTAAATGAAAATAGACTTCATTCTCATTCCAAATCTATTTTTAAAATTGTCTAAAACCACCTAGAAGCCGAGAAAATGAGCTTCAAAACAATGGCCTAGAAAAAGTACGTTTTATAAATACGTATTAATGGAACATGCTAAAATTAATCCATTTTAATTTATCATTGTCTCAGTAATTCGGCTTCATAAACGTGAACTTCCCTATTTTGCGAAATAGTGTATGGTGAGGGATAATAAGACAACGCAACGCAACCCTTCCCATTGCCCTCACGCGTGGCGTCTCGATTTTTTTGACAGAGTTTTTTCACGTATATATAACAGATTTTGTAAACAACAAATAACGTTTATCATGTTTCTGTATTCCTCGCGTAATAATGCACGCGGACTAGTTTTCGCTAATTTTTTCTAGGCCATTGTTTTGAGGCGCGTTTTCTCGGCGTCTAGGTGGTTTTAGAACATTTTAAAAACTGATTTGGAATGAGTGTGAGGTCTATTTTCATCCCAATTAGATTTGGAAGCATTCTAAAGCCCTTTAAGGGTCCGAAAATTTAAAGAAACTTTCTAGTTATTTTCAAAACTTTAAATTTCTTTTTTCGTATTTTTTATCCAATTCTTTAGACAAAATTTTTTGAAAAATTTGAAGCCGAAAGTTCCAAGAAAATTTTCAAATTTTTCAAGTTCAGAAATTTTTATTCATATTTGCGTTTGTTTACAAAAATTGGCCTCGCTTTAAGCGCTTGTTAAGCGCGGGATTTAAACTTACAGGTGAGCAACACTTACGGCGTTTTGGTAGAAGTTACAATTCTTTTATTTATGGTTAATTTTTAGGTTTTTTCTTTTTCAAAATTAAATTTTTTTAAGTTCGAGATTTTAAACTAATTGTTGTAATTGTAAAAATCAAGTTTTTAGAATTAAATATCGATTAATTTTTTCAGGAAAATTTTCTGAAAATTTTAATCTCTAACAGATTTCCAAAATTTTTTTTTAAATACGTATTAATGGGACATACATAAATTTATTCATTTTAACTGAACGTTCTTCATTTTTCTGTATTCCTCACGTAATAACGCGCGCGGACTAGTTTTCGCTAATTTTCTAGGTCATTCTCTTGAAACTCGTTTTCTCGGCTTCTAGGTGGTTTTAGAAAATTTTAAAAACAGATTTGGAATGAGAATGAAGTCTATTTTCATTCTAATTACATTTGTAAGCTCGCTAAAGCGCCTTCTCTTTAAGAGTCCGAAAATTCTAAGTTATTTTCAAAACTCTCGATTTCCTTTTTTGTATTTTTTATCGGGTTCTTTAGACAAAAATTTTGAAAATGCTCCGTTAAAATTCTCAAATTTTTAAAGTTCAGAATTTTTTTTTCATATTCGCGTTTATTTCTAGCTGAAGAAAATTAGCCAAACTTTAAGCGCTTGTCAAGCGCGGGTTTTGAGATTTTCAGTAATCAATACTTTTTTTTATTATAAAGGTGTTTTCGTAGAAGTTACAAGTTTTTTAAGATTTTAAGACCAAAAGCAGATTTCGAAAAAAATCCAAATCGATCCGCGGGAGCTCCCCACAATCAACCCCCCTTCCCCAACCACCAGACGTTTTTTATCTGTCTTCCCACGGCGGCAAAAAACCCCCTATTACTTATTCCACTTTCCTCGTTTCACATTGCGTAAAATAAAACACATTTTGACGTTCCGTTTTTTTTTCTCGCAGCTCTTTTGTTTTTTTCCGTTCTGTCCATCACTTTTCGGTGAAACTTGAAAGAATTTCCTTCATTTGTGGCTTCTTCCTCTAACTTTCAAAGAAAAGAAGGTGTATTAGTGAAAATCTTCCTGTCACTTTTTGAACCCCTCAAAAAACTACGATTTTTGACTGATTGAGGCTTATTTTAAAGGCCTGGGGGGACACTAACTGACATCCTGTCTTTAACCCAGATTTGACAAAATTTTATGGTTTTTCGCGTTGTTTTTTTTTCATATGGTTTATCCCCAAAGTGCATTTAAAAACGAACAACCCAAATTTTTAAAACAATTTTTTTTGGTGTTCTTTTAATGTTCAAATCGCCATTTTTTTTTCGTTCATATTTGTCTAACCTGAATATGTTCGAAACGCTAATAGCCAAAAAAGGACGTGTGTTGTGTTGCACTTGAACTCTCTCTCCTCTGTTCAAGGTTCCCCCCCCCCCCCCCCCCCATTTTTTTGTTGTCCTCTTCGCCTCGCTTAAGGAGGGTAATAAGGAACGCCGATTTGCAATATTTTTGAAGGATTTCTGATTAGTTTTGTTGAACTATGAACTTGAATGTATTTTTTAAAATCGTGCTTTATCTCTTTATTCTTATTTTTTTCATTAATCTCTTAGCTTTCAATATTTAAAGGAGGGATTTACGGAGCTAATAAATGCATCTGGGATGAAAATAGACTTCATTCTCATTCCAAATCTGTTTTTAAAATTTTCTGAAACCACCTAGAAGCCGAGAAAATGAGCTTCAAAATAATGGCCTAGAAAAAGTGTCCACTGGAGAAAACTAGTCCGCAGGCATGAAAAATCCAAAAAAAAACATAAAAAAAGACTAATATAAGCGCATAACTATTTATTAAAACACGAAAAAAGCTCATAGGACAAAGTTCGGCCAGGTGGTCCCTTTTTCTAGGTCATTGTTTTGAAGCTCATTTTCTCGGCTTCTATGTGGATTTACAAACTTTTGAAAACAGAATTGGAATGAGAATGAAGTCTATTTTCATTTAAAGTGCATTTATTATCTCCGTAATGCCCTCCTTTAAAAACTTTTTTAATTGAAAAATGTCATGTTCGATTTGCATTATCGACTTTCCTTAAAGTGTTGGTTTACTGATTTTCAATTTTTTTGTTTAAAGGCAGCTTGTCAGTTAACACGATCCAAAATCTAGGCAAAAATTCAAAATTCGAATGGGAGCCCAGGTGGTCCAAAGAACAATGCCAATATGTTGCCAAATTCAAATAATTGTGTTTCGCGCAAATTCCGACCGCGTTGCACGGACAACGACCGCGTCGCACGGACACGCGGCAATTCAAAATTTTATTTTTGCAACTTTGGACGGCTGCTATGATGCGTGTACTTATCGGTGTGATTTCGCATAAATTGCATTGTACTAATTAGAGTACTCTCTAATTTTTGAAACTAAAATCAGGTAGGGTCAAATTAACTGAACAGCTGTCTTTAATATACTCCCAATCTGCAATTATTAATGAATTTAACAAAAAAAAATTTTCGGGCCTTCATTGATCCAAAACGGCTCCTCCAAAAAGTGTACCCGGAATCAAACTGGGAACTTTCACGTTTTTGAAACCAAAGTTCGATTCCGCCTGCCCTTTTCTACTTTTTTGCAAATATTTTCACTAGATATATAAAATTGAATTTCAGTTTGATTTAGCAACAGTTATAACCTGGGTATAGCCCTCATTAAAAATCCTAATTTTCAGAAGTTTTCCGAAATTACGAAAATAATGATTTTCAGGCAAGTCAAAATCCAAAAAGACGAAAATTTAAAAAAAAACTGTTTCAAAAAAATTTTGTTTTTGAAAATTTATATATGCTTTAGTACTTGAGGCGAATCATGTTAAATTGGAATTCAAAAAAAAACATTTCTTAATTCCGAGAAATTTGAATCTCTCGGAACTTTTTTTAAATATTCAAAGATCATAGGTCCAACAAGGTTTTTACAAAAGAAGTAGAGATTTTTGTTAACTTTTGAACTTTTCATTTAAAGACGAGGTATCAGTTATTTTTAAGCAATTTTTATTTTTAAATTGTCTTTTAACTCATTTTCAATTTTGGTATTAATAGACTCAGAATCACCTATAATTTACGGAATCAGCATTGAAAATCAGTAAACAAACACTTTAATTACAATATGAGAATATTTTGAACTTGAAACCTCTTGTTTCTATCTTTCCAGATTACTTTTTAAAGGATTTTAATCCAAAAGATATTTAGTTCTTGAAAAATCGCCTTCGAAAATTAAAATTTCGAGCAAAAATATTACTGTTTCATAATTTTCATGAAAATTTGAGTCTTCTTTTTCTCTCCACTAGTTTCGGTTCAGAATTCATTTTTTCAAGAAAACATTCAGCCGAATTTTTTAATAAAAAATTTTTTAAAAATTCTTCCATCTGATTTTCGCAACAAAAAAACCAATACATCATATTTTTTGAATTACTTAACGGAAAACCATTTATTTTGCCGAAAGTTTCATGAAATCTGCTTTTTTCGAGTTTTTGAAAATAATTGTTTTTAAGCCGGTTCTGTAAAAAATTCAGAGTTTCGAATATAATCACTGTTTCAACGTTTTTATAATCACAGATGGCTTATTTTAATTTGATGGATCAGTTTTGGTCAGTATAATATTTACATCTTCAACTGCAATTTCAACGAAAAAACTGATTTCAATTAAAAAAAAAAGTTTGTTGAAATATTTTTCTAGTATTTAATAAGGTCAAAATGGAATTTTTTTAAAAATGGAGTTAATATTTAAAAAGTAATTCAAAAACTTAAAGGAGGGCTATAGGGAGACTTTGTTGATTTTTTATGGAATGAACTGCTTTTTAAAAATCAATTACTCAAAAAAATTCAAAGGTTGCAAGTGCGCCCTAATGCAAATCGATCGAATTTGAGCAGTTCATCAAATTTGGCGGTTATAAAAATAATTCGATAAATATAATTTTTAAAAATATTTAGGTACAAAACCAACATTCAGAAACGTTTAGAAATCCGAAACACACTTTCCAAAATTTTCGAAAAATGTATAATCAATTTTAAAGGAGGACTTTACGGAACTAATTAATGTATCTTAAATAAAAATAGACTTCATTCTCATTCCAAATCTGTTTTTAAAATTTTCTAAAACCACCTAGAAGCCGAGAAAATGAGCTTCAAAACAATGGCCTAGAAAAAGTTGGCCTAGCTTTTTCCACTGATTATTTTCTTTGTTTTTTAAATCAATATTTATGGAGAATACTTGAACTGGTCCATTCTTACTTAGATTTTTGAATTTTCCCGAGTTCTCCACGTAATAATGCCCGCGGACTAGTTTTCGCAAACTTTTTCTAGGCCATTGTTTTGAAGCTCATTTTCTCGGCTTCTAGGTGGTTTTAGAAAATTTAAAAAACAGATTTGGAATGAGAATGAAGTCTATTTTCATCCCAGTTTCCTCATTAGCATCATAAAGTCCTTCTTCAATATTGTCGTCAAATGATATCTTGCGTGGTTTTGAATTTATTAAGTTCTTTTTTTAATTCTGGCAGCAAATTATATCTATTCCTCAACAACTTGGTTTTCTGGTCCATAAATCCCAAATTAGACCATTTTTGTTTCACTTTTCTTCACAAACACGCATTTTTTCGTTTAATTATGCAATCCAAGCATTCCTATGAGGTGTCCAAATTTTCCCATGGCACATACTGTCACTGACAACCGTCATTTTGTTTTGCATCGTTCTGTATGAATCATTGTAATTTTTTTCCGTTCTTTTTTGTTTTGGTCTCAAATTCTAAAATATTCCTTTTTTTTTCAGGCCCATGATGAAATTCGATGCGCCAAACTGAGGAAGGGGGGCTATCCGAAAAAGCCAATCCGTTTACACGACGTTTTTCTCCAATCTTAAGATTGTCAACAAATCATCGTAATTTTTTTCCAAAATGTTCTATTCCATTCTTCACCATTTTTCTATGAATTTTATTTCCATCTGGTGGTGCTTACATCATCATCATCATCATCATCATCGATGATGCCCCGGCCATTTCAAATCTGCATCACCTTTATGACCACCTGGTGGTTTTTTTTGTGCGCTTCGCTCAAAGAGAGAGAGACGGCCTCGAAATTTATTCAGAAATGAAGAAATTTCCATCATCGTCGAGAAAGAAATAATAAAAAAGAGAAACCGAACAGGAAATCATAAACAATTTGTTTTGTAGGAACATTGGTTACCATGAAACCAGGAACATTTTTATTGTGGTTTTTTTGATGTCCTAGGTGCGCTTTTAGAGCTATATGTAGACAATTAAATTTTCTGGCTTGTTAGGATAGACATTTTTTGAATTTTAAAGGCTATAAATTTTGCTTAATCGGTCTGAAATTCAATGTTATATACCTAATGAAAAAAATGTTCAAAAAATTAGAAAAGAGTACCCGGAGTCGAACTTTGGTCACCCACTTGGCTCAGAAGTATGATTCCGGCTGCTCGCTTGTTTGTATTTCAAATTTTTGCAATTTTTTCATGATTGTTTCGGTATATATAATTAAATTTCGGAGGAATCGAACTTTGGTCTCAAAACCCCCACCTTGCGCTAACTTGCACTCAGAAGTTCGATTCCGGGTCCCCCCTTTACTTTAAAAAAAATGAAATCAAGTTTTTTGCTATTTTTTCACTATTGTATAGGTATATAAAATTAAAGCTAAAATCGATTAAACAACATTTACAAAATGAGTACACTCCTCCTTTAACAATGTAAGCTTTCTGAAAAGACACCATGTCGAAAAAATCTGCAAATTTTAACATTTAAAACAAAATCCCTAATTTTCATAACAGCGTAAAACGGCACGCGTGCTTCGACGCCGCTGTTTTGGCTTGCGAGCCGATTTAGCTGAACCGGTGCCGTTTCGGAGCCTTCCAATTTTGAAATTGCTCCATTTTCTTTCGAAATATTATGAAAACATGAAAATTTTCTGAAATTTCCTTAAAGAAGGACAATACGCAGGTGATGAATGCTGCTTAATCGATTTGAAATTCAATTTTATATACCTTGTGAAAAAATTTGCAAAAAAGTATAAACGGGCACCCGGAATCGAACTTGGCTCCGTTTTTGAGACCAAAGTTCGATTCCGGGTGCCCTTTTCTACTTTTTTGCAAATTTTATCACTAGGTAAATATATAGAATTTAATTTCAGGTCGATTTAGCAACATTCATGACATAGTCCTCCTTTAAATTCTGAAAGTTATTTAAAATTTTCTTGGTTTCAAAAATATTTAAAATAAGATTTTTTATCGATTTTTCAGCAGTGTAATTTTAGAAATTTGAGTTTAAATTTCAAAGCCATTCTCGATTTATTTTTTAAAAAATCTGTGCACCGCCATTGGTATCTGAGTCCGAAAACGATTTTTCGGAAAATTATAAACTTTATTTTCTAGGCTTGTTCAAATTTTCATTGATTTTTTTTTGATTTTCTGTTTTCTTAATCAAAAATCATTAAAATCTTTTGAAAAAATGTTTAAAAAAATATTTTTCCTGAATTCACCGGTCATCTTGAATTTGGTTTTCCAGTCAATAGCTAAAGGTTTTTCTTTTTTTCAGACAAAATATATTCTCTCTAATTTTTTAAGTCAACATATTGAATTGGTTTTCTAGGCCATTTTAAATTCTGTAATACAAATTTTAAAGTATTTTCAATGCTCTGGAAATTTTCGAGATTCTCATACATTTCAGAGATTTTGCGGTCTAGAAAACCAAACGGGATTCTTCGGCCATAAGGAACATCTAAGATTTTATAGTTTTTTTTTGTCATTTTCAATTTTTTTTCATTTATTTATAAAAAATCATAATTTTATTAATTTTAAACCGCTTATTTCGTCCCCACAGGCCTCCTTTAATTTTGGTCTGTGTTCCCGAATTTTGAAGTTATGGCCTAGAAAACCAAATTCTTAATTTATTGTCTTTAAATTAAAACAACCAATTATTCAATGGTTGAATTTCAAACCACCCTTTCTCACACTTCTTTTTCAATATAATTTTTTTCAGAGATTTTGCGGTCTAGAAAACCAAATCCTAGTTTATGAATAAGACAATCTTTTCGGCCATTCTTAGCTTTGGCCTATAATCACGCATTTTGAAGTTATGCTTAGAAAACCTAATTCGTAATTTATTTTCAAAAAGGTTGAATTTCAAACCACCCTTTTAAAGAGATGATACCACCCTTTCTCACACTTCTTTTTCAATATAATTTTTGCTTTCTTAAAAAACGAGATATTCACAATACCTTTCTCCAAAACTACATTTCCATCTGTCATCACAATTTATTGTTTTGATTTCAAAAAATTTCCGCATAAGCAGGTGTTTCGAGTATGTGAATTCTCAATTCTCAATTCTCTATTCCACCAGTTTCGCTCTAATCCTTCCTTATTATGCAATAATCAACTCATTTCCTCCTTCAGCTTTTCCCTCCCCAGATTTGTTGTTTCCCAAGGTAATTTAGTCTCCCTCTGTCTTCGAACATCCCAGATTTTCGGTGTTTTCTACTTGGGGGGCTTTTTGAATTTTTATTGTTTAAATCTGTTCAGAATTACGGTTTTTTAGAATATGAGTGATAATTGTTTCTACGGTCTTTCGATATGTACACCATGACGCAAAATTGCGTACTTTTGGAAACTACCGCTATAAAAGCATGATTTTCAGATGTTTATAACTTTGCGAAAAATTTTTCAATTTTCATTTTTTTAGAATCATTTTGAAGCTAAAAACGTGAATTTTCCAATTTGAGAGCATTTTCCATCTTGGCGAAAGTAGAAAAACTCGAAAAAATCCGTTTTGAAGAACTATATACGCACCGAGGAACGATATTCAAATATTGACAACAGTATGAAAAATCACTAAATTTTCGAATTTTTTGAATCATTGGGAAGCTGAAAATCTGTATTTTCTAAATATATATTCTAAATATATTTTAAAAAAGCATTCTTCAAGTTATAATTTCATAAAAACCTAGTAAAATAAACACGAATCTAAAAAAAAGTGTTGTATAAAAATACGCACATACACATATTTTGATGTGGCGCGACTTTTCGCCTCATTTACCGAGCTTTGTAGTTTTCCTCTTTCTCTCGGGTTTTTGGACATCACCGCTAATTGAACGTGACTTTTCGTTTTGGTCTTCTTTCAGGTTTTTGGCATTGACGGCAAATTTTGACGGTTTTTTGGCGTTTCGAATTTTTTTACGCTTTTTTATGATGGAAAATTCAATTTTCAACATTTTACCATTTTCCCGGTTCCCACAGTTTCCACGTTAAATTGATTTTTTTTCAAAAACAAAATCGAATTCCGATTTTCCCTTCATTTTCGATAAACATTACCCATTGCCGCCAGCTTTCCCCCTTTCCTCAAACATAACACTTGAAACTTGCCCTCTCATAAATGTGGCCGAATGGTCTAGTGGTATGATTCTCGCTTTGGGTGCGAGAGGTCCCGGGTTCAATCCCCGGTTCGGCCCATTCCTTTTTGCTTTTGTTTTTTTTTCGAATTTTTTTGTTAAAAGCATCTCTAGTCACAATCCCATAGGCCCCTTCCATCATCGTTAGTATTGGGCGAATGTTAAAGAGGCATAATGCCGTGCACCCACTAAAAATGCTTGAGGCGATCTTGAGATTCCCTTTTTTTCCACATTCTTCACTAAAATTTCCCTTTTTTGTGTTGTTTTTTCATGGTTCTTCCGTTTTTTTCTTCTTCTTCTTCTTCTTCTTGTCGCCTTGCCACGGGTTGCATTTCACAAAACGAGAAGTTTTATTGCTTTTGCGGGACTCTTGTGGAATTTTCGAGTTGTCCAACTGGTCGGCTTTGATTTTGAGTATATACTAAACGACGCATTCTTGTTCGCTTTTTTTTTCAGAAGTTGTTTTTTGGTTTTGATGTTTTCTGGCTTCTTTTTCCCTTTTTCCACAAATGTATTACAATTTTAGGAAAATTGGGGAATTGGCGACCATTTATTAGAAATTTTCCTTTAATTTTCTGGTTTTCAAGTACTAATTAAGATCTAATTTGAATTTTGAAGTGAATGTCTGTAGTAATCATTGTTTTAATGATCGTTAAATTTTGTTTTGAATGTTTCTTTCAAAAGTTGCATTGTTTGAAATACTGTAACATTCTTTTAAAACTCTCAGATTCCTGAAGCCAAGAATACCAGTGTATTTGAGATTTTTGAGATACGTGCTGGACGTATTTTTTGAAATTTTTTACATTTTTCAGGATAAAAATAAATTTTAAATCTAAATTTATACATTTTGAGCTTGAAAATCGCGAAAAAGAGATTCAAAAATTGATTATTTTGAGCAAAATAATGAATATTTTTAAATTACATGTCTTCTATAAAAAAGAACAGTTTCATCGTTTTTTCAGCTCATTTTTCAAATGTTTTGGGGACAATAAAAAATATAGATTTTGAGCTTCAAAATGGTGGCAAAATCTCAAGAATGGTGCAATTTTGAGCAAAGTTATGAACCTCTGAAAACTGACCATAAGAAATCTTCGGGAGCTCCCCCCTTCTTTTTTTAAAATTTAAAAACTTCTAGATTAGGAAAATTTTAACTTTTTCTGTATAAAAATAAATTTTAAATCTAAGTTTATAAATTTTGAGCTTCAAAAAATCGCGTAAGAAGTTCAAAAATTGATTATTTTGAGTAAAAGTAATGAATATCTTTAAATTATATGTCTTCTATTAAAACGTACAGTTTTTTTTATTTTTTCAGCTCATTTTTCAAATTTTTTGGGGATAGTAAAAAATATAGATTTTAAGCTTCAAAATGGTGTTAAAATCTCAAGAATGGTGTAATTTTGAGCAAAGTTATAAACCTCCAAAATTTGGAATCTTCGGGAGCTCCCCCTTCTTTTTTTTTAAATTTCAAAACTTCTAGATTATGTCTTTAAATTATGTCTCTTTTATTTTTTTCAACTTATTTGACTCAAATGTTTCTAAAAAATAAAAAATATAGATTTTTAGCTTCAAAATAGTGTCAAAATCTCAAAAATGCTGCGATTTTGAGCAAAGTTATAAAAATCCAAAATTTGGAATCTTCGGGAGCTCCCCCCTCTCTCTCTTTTTTCAATTTCAAAACTTCTAGATTATAAATCATGAATCAAAGTGTCATAAAAACCTATTTTCTATACCTTTTCATTGTTAAAAAATCAAAAAAAAAACATTTATTTTGAATCTCCATTCCATTCTCTAGTCATATTTCAAGAAGTTGATTAGATTTCTTCATTCTTTGAATCTTTCTTCTTTTTTTTTCAAAAAAAAAACGGCAAAAATTCCGAATCTTTGGTTCTTTTGTGAATTGTGACAAGACATTCATATAACAAGTAGTTCTTTGTTATATACATTTTCCCGAAGGACCCCCCTTCTCTGGATTTTTTTTTTGTAAATTTGCCTAGCTTGTTTCATTTCTTAAAAGAGAAAACGAAGAAGAAGAAGAAGCTTTTCCGTTTGCGTGTTCGAAACCAAAATAATTGATTTTCTTCCCAAAAAAAACCCCCGACTTTTTTGGGATTCTCCATCCCAAGCGCGTCCCTTTTGTTCTGCAACTTGTTCTCGTTACTAATGCACTTCCGGATGACCGACCGTTATTTTATTTACTTTTTTTTCATTTTATCCAGCCATTTTTTCCCATTTTTGGCATATTCGACCTTCTGAGACAAAAAATCGGAGAATGTCCCGATAATTATTATTTGAATTTCTTATGAAAGGTTTTTTTTCGAAGAGGGCGGCATATGAAGTGGAACTGAAGAAGGGGGGTTTCGAGGGGGAAATTATAATAATGGTTTTGAACTTTGTGTTTCTTTTTTTTAATAATTTGAATAGAGGGAATGACTATTTTTAGAGTAGAGAAACACACTTTTAAATAAAAATAATCTAGGAGAGCTCCTAAGAAAGGAGGCGATTTTTCGGGAGCTTTCGATTCTTAACAGAATAGTTCTTAGAAATTATTAAAGGAGGGCTTTATGGAGATAATAAATGTAGCTTAAATGAAAATAGACTTCATGCTCATTCCAAATCTGTTTTTAAAATTTTCTAAAACCACCTAGGAGCCGAGAAAATGCGCTTCAAAAGAATGGCCTAGAAAAAGGGGCCACCTGGCCGAACTTTTTCCTATGAGCTTTTTTTTTGTTTCGTTAATAAACAGTTATGCAGAATGCTTATATTAGTCCTTTTTTATGTTTTTTTTTTAATTTTTTTTTGGACTTTTCAGGCCTGCGGACTAGTTTTCGCCGGTGGCCAATATTTCTAGGCCATTGTTTTGAGGCGCGTTTTCTCGGCTTCTAGGTGGTTTTAGAAAATTTTAAAAACTGATTTGGAATGAGAATGAAGTCTATTTTCATCCCATATGCATTCATTAGCTCCGTCAAGCCCTCCTTTAAGATATTATTGATTTTATACCGGACTTCCAGAGCCATGTGCCTTTAACTCCAAGTTTTTTTGAGGTCATAAGTTTGGTGGTTTGTAACTTTTGAACGGTTTTATCGATTTAAACAATTTATAGCTCTAATTGAAGGAAAAATTATGTATTTTAAGAATATGTCAAAAAATTAATTAACAAACTGTGTTTTAAAAATTAAAAAGCAGAATTTAAACATGTGTTGTAGAAAAGTAAGACCAACTAAATTCTTGCGCATTAAGCTATCATTTCCCCGAAATTTTTCTGGTTTACCAAATGAAAAAGTTATTTTTCAATTTTTTTTTGTTTTTTATCTTCATCATTAGGGAATTTATTTTCAGAAAAGCTATAAATTCCTTAATTTGGGCAATCAGTTCAAAAGTTACACGAAATCAAAGTTTTGTGTTTGGTGCAGCACAGCACAAATGATATCTTAATGAACAGAAATTTCATTTTTCGACTTTTTCAAGAAAATGTTTTCTTTTGTCTTTTTTGATATCTAAAACACTTATTTTTTGAAATATTATTAAAATTCATGATTCACCCTTCAATTTGAGCTAGAGATTGTTTTACATGATAAAGTCATTCAAAAGTTACAAATCACGAAACTTATGTATGTCCTCAAAATTTATTTCTGCCCGGTCAAATTAGAGAAAAGAGACACCTTTAGATATGAAAAAAAACATTTTCAAAATCAAAATTCCAACCTGTGATGTTGTAAATGAGCTCAATTGTAAATCAATCTTTTCCGAAGGATTTAACCATTTTTAAGTCTAGTAAAATAGTTTTTTTCAATGAAAATAAGCATTGCACCGTTTTGAAATTCCAAACTAAAGAAAACAAGATTTTAGAATTCCGAATTCAGGTCAAAAATATTTTTAAAAAATCGATCAATGTCAGTTTTGTTTTTAAATCGAGTCCAAAGGGGAAAAAACATTATTTTGGAGTGGAGTTTGCAAAAGTAGGATGTTATTAGAGAAAATTTGATGTTTTTCTATTGACTCATTTTGGACAAATTAGGACTAATGTTTTTCCGAAAAAATTATTTTATAATTTTAACTGAATAAATAATCTGAAAATTCAAAGATAAGTAGAAAAAAAAATGTTTAAAGTCGAAAAAATAATAAAAATTGTTAAATAAAAAATTAAAAAATCGAATATGGCCGAAGAAATGCATTCTAGGCTTTGATTGATTGATTGATTTATTCACCGGAATATAAAAGAAGGACATGTAATAAAGTAAAGTAAAAAAAGTAAATAAATATAATAACTAAGACCCGCAAGAGTCATAGCGCTTCTAGGCCATTTTTCCTTATATGGCCTAGAAACCCAGATTGCATTTCTTCGGTCTTTCGATTTTTACAATTTTTGTTATTCTTATTGGTATTTCTTATTTTTTACACTTGAAAATTTTCTTTGCCATTATCAAGCTGAATTTTCTTGGCCGGTCAATGTTTTTCAGAAAAACATTCATTTTCGGCTGATCCACTGGTAACATCGAAGGCGTCGCGAGCGTAACGCGTGAGATCAACTGAGAAATTTGAATTTAGGCGCGTTGCGGTCGCGTCGCGTCGCCTTCAATATCTAACTGCTGCAGCTGAAAATGAGCGGCCGAGGAAATTTAGCTTGACAATATCAATTGGTTTATAAACATGTTATTATTCATCTGAAGCCCATCTCTGAGCTCTGCGGAGTCACCCTCCACTTAAACATATCGAGCCTATCCCTCGAACACGGTGGGCTAAAGTGGACCGACTATAACTAAGAAAATTCACTACGACAATTAAAAATTGAACACAGAAAAAGGGGCGTTTTTAAGGACGTGGCATTTTGCAATCGTGCGGCACGGTTACACAAAAAGCGTTATATTCAGCTATTCAGGGACGCAATTTTGTAATTCGGAGTGAAAAAAATTAGATTAAGCCGTGCTTTATGTATTTAACGCAAAAACTTCATATTTTCATGTGTTGTAGGCGTTAAAATGCCATTTGTAAAAAATTCCTAATTTTGCATGTACACAAATACGTTGTTCGTGATGACAATTTCGGTTCACTTTATCCCACCGTGTCGAATAGTTCTTTTCTCGCCAATCTCGACGAATTTGTAAAACCTTCCTTCCAGCTTTTACTAGATTTCTTATTCTTAAGATCATTCCACATTTCCGTGCATTCGTTCGCTTCTTCTAATTCTTCTTTGAGCAAAGAAAATTCAAAAATGTTCAAATTCCTTGATATTTCCGGTCTTTTTCCTCCCACATATTTATTTTCTTTTGAAGTTTCCGGCTTTAAAACTCTGTATTCAATGTCATTTTCTTCATTTGATTATGATCTTCTCAGTCGAAGATCCTCTCTTTTTTAAATCATACCTGTCAAAAAAACCATAAAATCCGCCACATATTTTACCGTTTATTTATGGTACTTATTTTTTTTGTTATGAACGACAGAAGAATCGTTTCGTTTTGACCATTTTGTTTCTAAATACCGCCCGTTTTTTTGTGTTGTTTCTTTGATGGACGCTTTTTCGTTGTCGTCTACTACTTTCGGAGGGGGAAATACAAAACACGCCCAATTGGTGATGACCCCGAATTGGAATAATATACATGTGTGGTGGCGACAACGGCGGCATTTTCGTCAAGAAGGAACATACATAAATGAGGAACAAAACGAACACTTTCTTTAGAAGAAGTGGATGATCGGTTTTTGGAGGAATTTCCTTTTTTTATATAATGTTTCTGTTTTTCTAAGATTATTCTTGATTTTTATCCATCTTATGAATTTTCCGCTTTTCCTTCTTTTTTAATTAAACCAGAGAACATTATCTTAAATCTGAAAATTGGAAGAAGCTTCTTCGAGTTTGGCCTTTTCATGCCTTCTTGAATTTTTCATGCTCGCGGACTAGTTTTTGCCATTGGCCACTTTTTCTAGGCCATTGTTTTGAAGCTCATTTTCTCGGCTTCTAGGTGGTTTTAGAAAATTTTAAAAATAGATTTGGATTGAGAATGAAGTCTATTTTCATTTAAGGTACATTTATTATCTCCGTGAAGCCCTCCTAAAAAAATTTCAGACATTTTATCAGTTTTTTAGTGATTTTAAGTCAAAATTTCGTTTTAAAGGAGGACTATACTCAGGGTTAAATGTTGCTTAATCGATCTGAAATTCAATTTTATATATACATATACCTAGTGAAAAAAATTTGCAAACAGTTGAAAAGGCCACCCGGAGTCGAGCTTTGGTCTAAAAAACGTTGCCAAGAAAGCAGGCAAGTTCGATTCCTGGAGGCCTCACTTCGCATTTCTAAATTTTTTTGCCCGATTTTTTAAAATTTGAAACTTTTATTTTTATTTTTCCGATGTTCAACTTATTCGAAATATAAATTAATTAAAAAAATATATACATATGTATATAAATTCTAAGCCTCACAAAAATGTATAAATTGCGATTTTGGGCAAAGAAAACTTTTAAAATTTCAACAATTCAAAATTTACCTGGTACAAATTAATTTTATAGATAATTTCAATTTTCATCAAATCGTCTTCTTCGCATTTGAAATTCTGAAAAAAACTATAATTCTTGTTTTTTTGCTCAAAATTGTGCAAAAGTACATCTTGTAACTAATTTTTTTTTAAACATTTGCTGTTTCATATCTCACAGAAATTTCTAGAATTTTTCTTCATCTCAATGCATTTTCATTGGTCTTAATTCGCTTACTTATAAATTTTCAATCTCTAAATAAAAAACAAAATCTGATTTTTTCAGAGAACCTCCTGCACAATGAACAATGGAATCGTGCTTCACTGCAGAATCACCCAGTTTTTTCTATCTTCGCATTTTTTTGAGTTGTCTAGATCTAGTTTTAATACTTGCAATTTTGAATTTATATTCCTTATTAAATACTCTTTTTAGACTTACAAAAAAAATCAAAAAAAAATTGTGCAAGTTACAAAAAAGTGCAAAAAATGGAATTTTCGAGAGGGACTTACTTTGGAAAGTTAGTCCCTCAGGCCAATTTTTTTGTATCTTAAGCATTTTTTTGAATTTTGTGAAATGTTTTTTGTTTTATGGTTGGGTTGGTATCTTCAAAAAACGTCCATTTGACAGGAAATCAGGAGTAGTTAAGAAAACCTTTAAAAATATGATTCGATAAATTTCAAGCACTCAAATGTTGTCGCTTTTTTGGAAATTTTAATATTTAAAAAAACGAAAGCCGGCAAATGTTAGGTTTCGAATAATGTAGAAATTTAGCAAATTTAAGAACTTTTAAAAAATAAGCCCAATCTCCAATTTTGCGGGAGCTCCCCGATTTTCCATTGGTCGCATTCCTCGATTCGAAATTTTTGCGAAAATGAACGTATCTTCCGCGTAAATCATCAATCAAATAATAAAAGTGCACAGAAAAAAAGTTTTTTTTTCCGCCGCCCCGCAACACATAAATATGTTGCGGCCAGGGTTGCCGTTTTTTTTCGATTTTTTTTCGGTTTTCGTGATTTTCGGGTGTTTTACGCCGAAAAAGTTTTATTTATTTCGGGTAGCGCGAAGCGCGTAAATTTTTATTTTATTTTTTTCGGTTTTCTATCCTCAATTTTTTTCGGTGTTTCCGTTTTACGAAAAACAGGTTTTTAAATTTGAATATACCATTTTTTTACATCAATTTCCAACTATTTTAATAATTTTTAACTGAATGAAGGTAGAAAACCTTAAATCGTTTTTTTTCTGATGAAATATGATTCATTAATCACTTGGAACGCCGAAAAAAATTTTTTTCGGTATTTTTCCAATAAAACGAAAAAAAATTTATTTTTTTTCGTCATTTTTTCCTGGCTGACGAAAAAATTTATTTTTTTTCGGCATTTTTTACTGTCCGACGAAAAAAATAATTTTTTTTCGGCAAAAAACTTTTTCGGCGGCACCCCTGGTTGCGGCTGTCGCGTTTTCGGGTTCTATTGGGAGGGGGGGACGAGAACTCAACTGATAATACGTCATCGTTCAATTTTCCTAATGAGCTTTTTTTGTTTGGTGTTCTTGAAATTATATTTCATGATTATTTGATTTAGGTAGAAAAAGAGAACTCTGAGTTTTGGGCATTTTTTGCAGGAAATTTTCAAAAAAAAAAGAATTTTTCTAAATCAATGTTAAATTTATTTCTTAAATGTTTGCCATAACACTTGAAAAAATTGGTCAAGTATTTTGGACCCAATTTTGGACGCAATTTTTAAAAAAGCTCTATAAAAATAGTCTATAAAAACTAGTTATCAATCGGGGCGAAATTTTTATTTTTATTATTTGCATTGTGAAGTTAAAAATTGTTGGTGGGGGTTTTAAGCTTTTGCGAAATTTTCATTTTATATTTTATTTTACTTAAAATATAAAGAATACCATTAAAAAAGCGAATACTGATAACTTTTCATGAACTCGTTCAATTTTTAAAAAAATTTCACATTAATCCCCTTTAAGCTTTTTTTCCGGATTATCTAGAATTTTTTGAATGCAGTGAACAGAAAATCGTGGAATATTTAGAAAATCGAGCAAACTTTCAAAGATCCAAAATTCATTTTCGAGAGGCTCACAAGGTTCTCTTAACTTTTTCGAGTACAAATTTTTGTAGGACTAATTTTGAAAAATTTTTTAAAGTTAAAAAAAAACCTCTTACGTCCCACAGCAGGGCTGGGGAAACGGCGGCCAATCCGGCTGAAAGCCGCCGCAGCCGGCGGCCGCGGCAGCCGCGGCCTGCGGAGCGGTTGCGTCGCGTTCGCGGCCCAAAGCCGCGGCAGCCGCATTTTTGAAAGAGGTTATTCTGTTTTTCGATTGGAGAATGTATTTTTAAGAAAATGCGTTGTAAAACACGAAAATTTTTTAATAAATGCACACATTGTACTGATTTAACCTTTTTTTCAGGGAGTTGGGATGAGAAATCTTCGAAAAATGATTTATTAAAAAATTTTAAATGTTGAAAATGATATTTTGCGTAATGTTGAATATTTTTCAATGTTTTTACTTTATTTTCATTACCTTATTCATTAAAAACTAGTTTCGAAAATCTCGATTATTAAAAATTTTTGCTCGTCAAATTGTGTGCATTCCGCAATTTTGTGATGGTGTGCATTGCACTGCGGCCGGCCGCGGCTGCCGCAGCCGCGCGGCCGCGGCTTGTCTCGATTTTCAAATGCCGCGGCGGCCGAAGCCGGCCGCCCCCCAGCCCTGTCCCACAGTACTCCTCAAATCCCGGCGAGACATTTTTGTGAAAATACATGTCCCTTTAAAGGCAGCTTGTCAGTTAACACGATCCAAATTCAAGGCAAAAAATCAAAATTCGAATGGGATCCCAGGTGGTCCAAATAATAATACCGATATGTAGCCACATTCAAATAATTGTGTTTCGCGCCAATTCCGACCGCGTTGCACGGACACGCGCGCATTCAAATTTTGATTTTTTCAACTTTGAACCGCTACTATGACGCGTGTACTTATCGGTGTGATTTCGCATAAATTGCATTGTACTAATTAGAGAACGCTCTAATTTTTGAAACTAAGACCAGGTAGGGTCAAGTTAACTGAACAGCTGTCTTTAACAAATGGCTTGGGCTTAAAGGAATATATACTTTGTGAAAACAGAGAGTCTCGTCGCGATTACAGATTACTGTCGGCAAAAAACCTGTGGGAGGTTTTTATCGTTTTGCCAGTATTTTACCATTTTTATTTTTCAAAATGAGTCCTATTTACGGTTTAAGTTTTTTGAAAAACGATAGTGAAAAACGTTGCAAAAAAAATGAAACGGGCACACGGAATCGAACTTGACTGCCACTTTGACGGAAACTTTAACGTTTTTGACACCAAAGTTCGGTTCCGGGTGCCCTTTACTACTAATAGAAATCGGGGATGGTTTTAAAAATACTCTTAATTTTCTGGAGTTTTTGCTTTACTGAAAAATTCTGGATTTTGTTAAATATTTTAAAATTTTTAGATTTTTTAGACATGGTGTCTTTTTAGAAAGCTTACATTGTTAAAGGAGGACTGTACTCATTTTGTAAATGTGGTTCAATCGATTTCAAATTTAATTTTATATACCGAAACAATGGTGAAAAAATAGCAAAATCGAACTTCTGAGCGCCAATAGTATAAGTTGGTGGTTTTGAGACCAAAGTTCGATTCCGGGTGCCCTTTTCTACTTTTTTGCAAAATTTTTTCACAAGGTATATAAAATTGGATTTCAGATCGAGTAAGCAACATTTATAACCAGCGTATAGTCCTCCTTTAAAGACAATGTGCTACTTCTTCTAACCCTAAAATAATGGTTTTTTAAAATCCCAAGTGAAAATATCTAAATTTCTCGTATAGTAATACAAATACGAATACTCTCCAACTGTTAGTAGTCCCTGGCACAGTACCAGCCAGATGTTCACACCATTTTATACTCATTTTGTTTTTCAAATGTTTTCCACCAAAATGATCTTTTTTTTCGTACCCAATCTCCGCTGTCCAATTTTGTTTGTACCAATTCATCTTCGTATCATCTTATTTTTTTTTGTTCTTGTTTCTCGTAGCCGTTCCAATTTATCTTTCTTAAGTTAGCAAGAGAATAGATGAAGAGTTAGTTGTACCATCTTCATTGGCTTTGCATCTTTTTCCCATTCTATCTGTTATATTTTTTTGCAGCAAAGGAACAAGCCTTGTCCATCCTCAAACTTTTGATTTTTGAAGGGGAGGGGGGGAGGACCCGGATTTTAAAGTCCACTTGTTTTGCTTTTCGATTAAAAAAACATTCGCTGCTGTTTTATTTTATAGAAAAAATTTGAGTGTGTACGATTTAAAGTTATAATTTATAATGGTCCCAAAAAGTACAATGATCCCAAAAAATACTTTCATTGTGAGACATTTTCAGTTTATTTTCAATTATTGTACCAAAATCAATTCCTTTCAAGAATTGATAAGAAAAAAACAAAATTTTCTTAATCCGATTATTAAAAAACACTAAATTTTAATTTTTGCCTCTTTAATTTTCGATTTTTAGGAATTCCAAACTTCAAACAATTTTTTATTAATTTTCAAAAAATCGCACATTTTGAAAATGTTGTAAAATCCTAAAATTTTAAAATCTACAAAAAAGTTAAAAATTAAAATTTTCTAAAAATGCTGTAGAAATCTTAAACAATAAGTTTTTTAAAGTATAAAATTTTTTGAAAAACTTCTGCAAATTTTAAAATTTTGAAGAAATCCGCATTTTTCACGAAATTTTTAATTAAATCGATAATGGCTTTAAAATGCAAACTCAATTTTCTAAAAATAAACTTTTGAAAAATCGGTAAAAAATCGTATTTTAAATATTTTTGAAACTTCCATCTGCCAAGAAAATTTTTAAATAATTTTCAGAATTTAAAGGAGGACTATACCCAGATTATAAATGTTGCAAAATCGATCTGAAATTCAATTTTATATACCTAGTGAAAAATGCTTGCAAAAATATAGACACGGGCACCCGGAATTGATCTTCGGTCTCAAAAACGTAAATGTTTCCACCAAAATGACAGCCAAGTTCGATTCTGGGTGCTCGTTTTTTTTGCATTTCGAAATTTTTGCAATTTTTTCACTAGGTATCTGAAATTTAGAGCTGCATTTCAGTTGGACTAATTTTGATTGTTTTTCATTTTGCCACGAAATATTATGAAAACATGAAAATTTTCTGAAATTTCCTTAAAGGAGGATTCTACCCAGATAATAAATGTTGCTTAATCAATCTAAAATTCATATTTATATACCTAGTGAAAAAAATTGCAGAAAAAAAAGTAGAAAACGGCACCCGGAATCGAACTTTGGTCCCAAAAACGAAAAAGTTTCCACCACATCCAAGTTTCCGTTATTTTCGAATTTCCTGTTTTTTTTTGGAATTTTTTCACTATTATTTCGGTATATAAAATTAAATTTTAATTCGATTCATCCGTTTACGATGTAAGTTTTTCAATTAGAAAATTACTTTTTTTTAATTTTGTGAACGAATTCGTATTTATTTATTGATTATAATATTTTTTTAAAGTTCAAAAATCCCAGTTCTGAAAAATCTGAAAATTTCTAACTTTCCAAGATAACTCTATCTTATTGAAACAATTTTTAAATTTTGCCTCGAAAATTACATCGACACAAAATTTTAAATTAAAAATTTAGTTCCTCAATCATCTTCCGCAAAATCCAATTTTCGAGAAATTTTTCTGCCCTATTACAACCCCCTCCCCCCACTAATCATTCATCCAAATGAATGAGAACGAACACCATTTGTTTCGTGAACTCTCATGCATTTTCACACGATTTTTTAAAATGATTTTTCTCATTTCAAAAAAAAAATTTCAAACACTTTGGATGGGGGTTGTAAAATTCCTTCAAAAAACAACTGTTTCTGGTGGGTTCTTCTCAAAAAACGTTATTTTGAGAAATTTTGGATTTTTTTGTATCCGGAAAATGTGGACCTCTCTTAAGTCCACATTTTCCTCGAATATTTTTGGAATTTCACAAAATTTATAGTAAATTTCGAAAAAAAAACCTAAAATACTTTTTTTCCATCCATAAAACGTTTCCCATGTTTCTTTCTTCTTTGGTGGTCTTCCTCTAAAAAGCAAATACTAATAAAAAGTGCAGTTGTATGTATTTTTGTTGAAAAAACGCCGTTTTTTTGTCGTGGTCAAATTTTTATCAGCAGTTTTTTCCACATTCATTTTTTTCCAACAACTACTGATTATTTAATTCTTTCAAATTTTTTTTTCAGTACAGTTTTTTTCATCCGATTAATTTCTCGAAAAATGTGTACAATTTTTTCAGACTCAAACTTGTCCCAGCGTCGAAACTGCCAATTTTTATTTTTTTTGCTATAGGGTTTTACAGAAGATTCTCTGATCTTCTGTGGTAATAATACGAAATTGATTCATTAACAGGTAATTTTGGAACTTTTATCTGAAATCATCATGAAAAATTTCCAGACAAAATGGCTGCTCTTGCTTCGTTTACAAGAAACAGTCGGAGTTATGGTCAGCAGCCGATTGATGTGACGTCACAGGGACAGAGGGAACGGTTGACGTTGGATGCGCAAGGAAGATCGGTTTCACAGTTAGTTTTTTGGTCGTTTGGGAGTTGTGAGAATCTGAAAATCAAGTTTTTACTTTAAGTCGGACACTGTCTTTAAGAACAAAAAATTCTGGAGACTGCTAGAATTTTTAAAAATTTATAAATGTTGCTTAATCAATCTGAAGTTCAACACCTAGTGAAAAAATGAGCAAAAAAATTGAAAAGAGCACCCGGAATCGAACTTGGCTAACTTGACACGTTTTTGAGACCAAAGTTCGATTCCGGGTGCTCGTTTCTACTTTTTTTTGCAAATTTTAAAACTTGATATATAAAATAGAATTTAAGATCGATTTAGCAACATTTCTAACCTGCGTATAGCCCTAATCTAATGACATTAATAAAGTGACACTCTGTCTTTAAGAAAGTTTGAGTTTTTTCTGCAGGTTGGAATGAATTCGCATAATGTTTTTTTCTAAATAGATATTTTATTAATTCAGAGCAAATTTATTTACTCAAAAAAATGTTTTTAAAAAAATTTTCCTTTTGGAAGTACATTTCAAATATGATTTTTCCGAAAATGTGAGTTTTGTGAAACAATTCATTAGTGATAAATTCAGTCTAAATTTCGATTTCAGGGTTTTAAAAACTAAACGAATTCATGCCAATTTTTAGAGAAATCAGTCATCTTTCGATCAAAGTTCCGATCTTAAAATATGTCCTTTTTTTTAGAAAATTTGGTTTAGCATACTAAACTTAATTTGTTCTTTTTTCAGCTCCTTTATTTTTTGTTTTTGATTTTCTGTTATCTAATCAACGGATATTTACTTTCAAGTTTATTGGAAATTTCTGAAATTTTGTAGAAAGATGAAAAATACTCTCAAAAACATATATCCAAGTTTTCAAGGGTTTTACACGAATTTGAGCCAATTTATGCACTTTCAAAGTGGATGATTGTGACAAAAATGCGAATTTTGAATTGGGGGCTCACTTTTTTATTTTTGTTCCAGAAGGAAGGGTTTCTGTAAATTAAATTCTGGAACGAAATCATTTAAATGAGTACAAAAAAATAAGATGCGATATTTTCCTGTTTCAAAAATATCACTTCATGTACCATTTAATAAAAAAATCTATTAATTTGGCCTTTCTTATATTTATACAATTTTTCACATCATTTTTAAAAATTATATTCTAATTAATGACAATTTGTTTGTTTAATTTCCGTAGCAATCCCAGCATTAAAATTCTGTAGAAATATTTGTATTTTTTCAAAATAATGACTTTAAAAATTTTTTAAAATAACAATTGAAAAAAATTTACTAAACTACTTTTAAATATATTTTATATAGCATTTTTTATTGAATTTTTAGAGAACTTTTGTTTCATAGCACTAAAAACTTAAAATGTACCTACTTGTTATGGATACGTTTCAAATTAATATTATAGAAAAATGCAATTTGCATCAAATCGCTTCGTTCATCTTGATTCGGAAAAAAAAACGCTAAAATGCTTTTTCTGCTAAATGATATTGTCAACTCAATTATTCTTGATCATTGCGTTCGGAAGGCTGCTCAACCTCACAGCCGCTCCGCACGCACGCGACGCGGTTGCCTACACTCACACACACTGAAATATCGGCGGGAAAATGAATTTTTCAAATTTTCCAGTGTGTGTGAGTGTCGGCAGCCGCGTCGCGTGCGTGCGGAGCGGCTGTGAGGTTGAGCAGCCTTCCGAACGCAATGGTCAAGAATAATTGAGTTGACAATAGTTTTAATTTCGATTTCAGGTTTTTAGAAATTAGATAAATTTACATTTTTATTCAATGCCAATTTTTAGTGGAATCAGTTAGATCTTGATTCCATTTCCAATCTTGAAATATGACCTTTTTTAAATATAAAATTGGGTTTTGAATACTTAAAATTAGTACAATATTTTTCTATTTTTTGAGCGCAAGATTACTCCAAAGAAAACTTTTTTTTTAATTTACTGAAATTCGATATTTTTCTATTTCAAAAATATCATTTCAGATATAATTTTTAGTGAAATCTATTATTCAAGGCTTGATGCAAGTTTCCATAGAATTTTTAAAAATAATATTTAAATCTATGACAATTTGTTTTAATTTTCGAATCAAAAGATATCTGAAAATGTTTTTTTTTCTAAATAATGGTCATTTTTTTTATTTTACCTGCTGCAAACATTTTTTAAATATAAAAAAAAAGTTTTTGACATTTCTAAAATTTTCAAAACTATAAAAAACTTGAAAAAATTCTTGATTTTAATAAATAAACTAATGAAAAGTAGATATTATTGAATTTTTCCTTGAATTTTAAGGGAATCCTTTTATTTTTGAAAAATAACCAAAACGAATACGTTTCAAATTAATTTAATAGAAAATTCAATTTTCATTAAATTGTTTATTTCTACTAAGTTATTTTCAACTCAAATATTCTTGATCATGCAAGTTGGTTTTGACCTACCCATAGAAGCTAAGTCTCTCACACAATCGTGCTATTTTTAAATGCGGGCGGTTGCGCTGCGGTCTTTAGTATAAAATGGATGATCTAAAATTTTTATTTTGACAATATAAAAAAATACTAAAATTCGTTTTAAAAAGGTATTTCTGCGTTGAATAGCTTAGCTTAGCCTTTTTTGAATAGAAAAGGAAAAAATGAAACATTTTTGAAAAATTGAAGGAGGGGGGCGAAATAAATGGTTTAAATTGATAAAAGTATGATTAATAAATGAAAAAAAGGAAAAAAATCGAAAATGGCGAAAAAAAATTTAAAAAAATCGGAAAAAACTTAGATGTCCCTAATGGCCGAAGAACCGCGTTTGGGTTTCTAGGCCATTTGATCTTATTTTTTTGGAAAACACCCTTTTTACACTGTTTTCCCTCTTTTTCAATATTTTTTTTGGCAAAAAATAGTTTCACAGAGATGTTCAAATAAAGGACATATTTTTAAAACCCAAAGGTTTCGTGTTTCTTTCGATTTTTGGAACTTTCCATATTTCTTTCCCATTTTTCGATTTCGAACGGATGCAACAGACTCCCTTATTCAAAACTTCCTCCGAAAAAAATTGAAAACATAAAAACAACATGAAAAATTATTGAAAAAGAGCAAAAAAAGAGTTGTTTTCAAAAAAATTTTTTGAAAATGGCCTAGAAAACCAAACGCGGTTCTTCGGTCATTAGGAACATCTAAGATTTTATGGTTTTTTTCTTTTTGATTTTTTCTTCGCTGTTTTCGATTTTTTTTCAATTTTTTTTTCATTTATTGATAAACAATCATATTTTTATCAATTTTAAACCATTAAAGACAGGGTGCCAGTTAAAAATTTCGCCGCTGTGGCGATAAGATTTTAAATTACCGCGTGTTTTGAATTTTCATGTGCGCTCCAATGAACAGCAGTCATGTGTGTGCGCGGTAATTTGAATTTTTGAATTTTTTGTGTGTTTTTTTCAAATTTCTTTCGTTTTTGTCCGATTTTTAGCGTTTTTTTTTTGCTGAAAGTCATTAATTATGTTTAATAAGTGTAAAATTAATTTTTCTTACAGGAACTAACCGGGATCCCTCATAAAATGGGGGAAAAGCGTTGATTTTCCCAATTTTCATCCAAAAATGAAAATTTCGCTATAATTTTGAAAGCAGATTAAATAGGCGTACGTTTCGCAAATAAATTATTATTTCACAGGTATTCTAGTTTATTTTTTTTGAAACCGACGAAACATTTACAGATTTCATGGACACAATTCATCAGCGACCCAAAAAAATCAGTTTTCCGAAAAATTGATCAGTTTCATATATCATTTTAGATTTATAAAAATGCAATTATCGTTTTTTAACAGTTTTTGTTTGTTTTTGAGTTTTTTGAATTTTTTTGAATTTTTCTTATTTTTCGGGTATTTGAATAAAATTTGCCTCAAAATTGTTTGAATCTGGTCGCAACATACTTTACTTATGTTATTCTACTGAAAAGAAACATTTTCCACTAAAAAAATTAAAAAATAACAGTTTTGAAAAAAATGTAAAAAATTCAAATTGTTGTGCTTCCCGCCAAAAAGCGTACGTGAGCGTACGGCGGGAATTCAAAAATAATTTTTTTCATCTTCCGGACGGAACTACAAAATTGTTTTTTTTCGTCGGGATTTCGCATGGAATATACTAGAATGTCGGTAGAAAGATGAATTTTTCACAATTAAATCCATATGGGGTAAAAATAACTGGCACCCTGTCTTTAATTTCGTCTCCTCAGGCCTTCTCTTAATCTTTTTTCGAATTTTAAACCCCAAACTTACTTTTTTTTTTTACCCCCCTTTTCCCTCAATTTTTACAAAAAATAAGTTTTTTTTCCAATTCACATGAAAATCACGAAACTAAATTTGGTCATCAGATCTTCTCAATGATAAAAAAATTGCAAAAAAACGAATTATCGATCGAAAATCCTACAATTTTTCCCCTAAAAACGTATAAATGTTTCCTTTAATTTTTTTGACTCATACCATACGAAAAAAATATGTAAAAAATATGTTTTTCTTATACAATGTATAATTTTTTTCGCTTCAACCAACGAAACGCAAAATATTATGTTTTCGTTGAAGGTTTTTTTGCTATTTGTGTTTTTTTGTCAAATTTTTTGCTTGCCTCAAGAAGTGTGTGTTCTAATCTTTTCATTAAATATTTACCTTTTTAATGTGTATGATATTTATTGGAATTAAATTCAGGCCAACGCGTTTTTTTTCTTTTAAAATAAAAAAGCGAAGAACATGATTTTTTTGAGGTATGTCTTATGACAAAATTTTTTTTTACAAAAAATGAAGGTTTTTGCCCTATTTTTGGCAAATCGAAAATCAATTTTTTTTTGCAAAAGACGGTTGATAATGATCTAGGAATTTGACATAACCATGGGCTGTAAAATGTTTTAAAGAATTTAAGAAAAAACCTAAGTTTTGAGGTTTTAAAGACTTTGGAAGCTTGGAATTTATCTTTTTAATTTTAAGCTCTGAAAATCGATATTGAAAAGCGTTTATTTTTTCTGAAAGCTTTTTCATTTTTCACCAGGACTTCATTTGAGACTTGAAATCCTGAATTTCTAGATTTAAAGTTTGCAGATCTCAAAAATTTCTAATTTCAAATTGGAAGTACCCAACTTCAAGTCCATTTTTTGAAAAATCACAATTTTTTGGCTGAAAATCACAATATCTTGACTGAAAATCCATGTTTTTGATATGAAATTTTCAAAGTTGTAATATTATGAATTTAATTTTTTTTTGAGATTAGTATTTTTGTTCTAAACAGCTTCTGAAAAGGCGAATAAACAAGCTGAAATAAATTTAATTTTTTTCCCATATTTCGTAAAAATTTCCGTTTCATTTATTACTGAAATTCAGATGGAAAATGTTGAAAATTTAGTAGTTCAATCTTGAGTAACTAAAATATTTAAAATAAGGCATTTTTTGATTTCATAAAAATTTCTGTTTCATTCATTACTGAAATTCAGATGGAAAATGTTGAAAATTTAGTAGTTCAATCTTGAGTAACTAAAATATTTAAAATAAGAAATTTTTGAAGATACACCTTTCGGAGGGTCTACTTTGCTGAAAATCAATAACTTGTAAGAACTGTAAACGTTTTTTTTTCTAGTAATTGAAAAAAAATATAACTTTTGGTTCAAATACAGAATATGAAGCATTTTCAAAAAAATTTATTTGTTTTCCTACAAGCCCAAAATTTATCAATTTTCAAGCGCTTCCATTCGATTTTCGCTTAAATGTGTTTTTAAACGCGTGATTTCTTATTAAATCTACTCTTTTTGACCATAACAACCCATAATTACAACAATTTTTTGTTTGGGTTGGTATACTCACAAAGCGTCGATTTGATAGGAACTCCTGCAAATGTTGCAAGTGCGCCCGAATGCAAATCGTTCTAATTTTAAATACCAGTTCCTAAAATTGTTTGATTATAACAATGTTTGTATTCGGAAAACAGATATTTAAAGACATGTTTAAGTAACAAATGAGCATTTAGCAATTTCTGGAAATCCTGAAAAAACTAGAAAAAATTAAAAACGTTTTAGTATTTAATTACTCAATTGATATGCTCAAAATGAGTCGATTTGATAGAAAATCAGGAGTAGTTAAAGGCAGCTGGTCATTTAATACGATCCAAATTCAAGACAAAAAAATCAAAATTTGAGAAAGCTCTAATTTTTGAAAGTGAAATCTGGCAGGGTCAAATTATTAACTGACACACTGTCTTTAAGAAGACCTTCAAATGAAAAAATGCTTCTATTGCAACAATCCAGAAATAAAAATCCGTTCTCTTGCTTGCAAAAATCGGTCACATACATATAAACATAGATTCCTCTCAATTTCCTGTATGAATTAGTACTTGTGAAGTACCCCTCTCTTTTTTTTTCATCCACTCCAAAACCACCCCATTTACCTTTTTTAAAAAATACACACACAAGACTAGATAGATGACATGTACATGTATATAGTATATTCTTCGTTTCCTTCTTCTTCTTCTTTTTTTTTGCTGTGTTCTTCTTCTCATTCTTCTTCAGAATTTATAAAGAAATCGAATGAATCGGCCAACGAATACAATAACGTTCACTTTTCGCTTCGGTGCGATTATATTTCAACAATAAGCCGTAGAATTTTTGAGTTTAAAAATTTTAATTTGAACAAGAAAAAATCATGTAAGAACATCTCGAAATGAATCATTTTGCTGATATTATCGTCATCATCGATTTTTTTTTGCTTTGCCATGTCTTCTTCATTTTTCATCAATGTAATGATGTATTTTGTTCGCTTTTTTTTCCTTTGACATTTCGTACTTGAACTATATTAATGACTTTGGTAATTTTTTGGGGAGCTCCCGATCCATTTCTCGAGCCTTCTTTTTTAAATGGGCATAACTCTTTAATTTCAAGACGTAATAATCTAAATTTTTGAAATAAAGTGCTAAATAAGAAGTACATTCTGAAAATTACAATTTTTTATGCTTCACTGATGAGTTTGAGCCCAGTTATATACCCTAAATTTATTTCCTAAAGTCTGAAAAAAAACTTGAACTTCATTTTTTTTATTATTACAAGCCTTCAGCCCATCAGAAAGTCTGGAAAGCTTGAGAATTTCATGATTCATCTAAGATTTTTAATTTTTTTAATTTTAGAGGAGGGCTCCTCAAGTTAATAAATGCATCTGGGATGAAAATATATTTCATGCTCATTCCAAATATGTTTTTAAAATTTTCTAAAACCACCTAGAAGCCGTGAAAATGAGCTTCAAAACAATGGCCTAGAAAAGTTTCCACCCGCGAAAACTAGTCCGCGGGTATGCAAAATTCAAAAAAAAATGAAAAAAAAATATTTAAAAAAGGAATAATATAAGCAATCTTCATAACTATTTATTAACGAAACAGGAAAAAAGCTCATAGGAAAAGGTTAGGCCAGATGGACACTTTTTCTAGGCCATTGTTTTGAGGCGCATTTTCTCGGCTTCTACGTGGTTTTAGAAAATTTTAAAAACTGATTTGGAATTAGAATGAAGTCTAATTTCATTTAGGCTACATTAATTATCTCCGTAAATCCATCATTTAACACATTTTTAATCAATACACTTGGAAGGAGATGTTTCAATAGACATCTCATAGGGACCTCCCAATTCGAATCTGAGGTTTTTAAAACATCCCATATTGACACTCTAAAGTGTTGAAAGATGTTCAAATTTTGTAGAAAGATGAGAAATACTCTCAAAAATTTATCTCCAAGTTTTCAAGGGTTTTAAACGAATTTGAGCCAATTTATGCACTTTCAAAGTGGCCGATTGTGAAAAAAAATGTGATTTTTAATTATTTTAACTTTACTCAATTTTTTCCAGAAATTTCTCCGTTTTCCGTTAAATTCCTTCTGAAACCTTTTGAGAAATTTAATTAAAAAATTTTTGGATCAAATTGACCATAACTTTGATGTTCCGAATTATGTTTATTTACTATCATCTGATGCCTTCACATTTTTGCCTGAAGAAGCTTTCCAGGGTTCATAACTTGGCTCAAGATTTTCCGATTGGTTTAAAATTTGTAACAAGCGATGTACAGTGTATTCTGAAACAGTATACCAAATTTCAGCGTTTTCCAGTATATTTTACGAAAGATGTCCCAATTTTAAGAACTTTTTTAAATCGGGAGCTCCCGATATATTTTTCTAGGCAATTTTTCATTTCTTTTGGGTCTTGGAACGAAAAATATTCAAAAATATAACTTATTTTTGCAAAAAATTGAAATATAAATTATCATTACGAATTTTTAAAAAAATGTCGAAGCTGAAAAATTTTCAGACTTCAGTCTAATATTTTTCAGACATTATTTGCATGTTAAACTGAAATTAAAGTTCCTATGAAAAAAAATTTTTTAAAATCTCGAGAAAACAAAGATTATTCGCAATATATTTCGTAGTTTTCGATATAAAATTGAATTGTTGAATTGCGTTTTAAGAAGAATACTTTAAACTATCCCCCCCCCATTCATTTCTCTTTTCTCTCTCGATTTTCCCTCCGTTCTTCCCTCTTTCAATGTATATCTGATATATATCTTTTTACATTTGCCAAAAATTCTCTTCATCGTATATTGTTATTGTTGTGTGTGTGTGTTTTAAATTATTCGTAGTTTTTGAGAATCCTCAGAATTTGCGAAACAAGTTGCTGCTTGCTCCGAATTTGCTCGCGCACGGATTCGCAAGCTTTTTTCTCCCACGATAAGAAATTTTCTGATGAAAAAATCACGTCATCGACCTTGTCCTTCACCCGCTTTTTATTCCGCGTTTAGGATTTTTTTTTCTCCACCCGTTTCAAGTACTTTTATGTACATTGGTTTATGAGAAGACCTCTTTTTTTTAAATAAATTTTATTTTGGTTTATTGGCCGTTCTTTGAAGTTTTGTTTTGGTTCCTGTTTCGATATTTTTTAAATGCAAAACTGTCTGGAACGTATTTTGATATTTTTTGCGAAAAAATAATAAAAAGCAAAAAAAAAGTAGTGTCGGGGATCGAACCTACGGCACCAAAACACTACGGATTAGTAAACAACTGCGTTACCCAAAATGCCATGCGTCCACTTGTTATGGACACGTGAAAAAGCTCACATATAGTGGGTGCTCTATAGAAAATTCAACAAAATTTTAGGAAAGTTAGAATAACGTTAAAAATGTAAAATTACAGAATTTTTCAAGATTTTCACAAAATTTCGAATTTTCTCTAGCTCCTCGAAAATATCTAAAGCAAAAATTGAGTAATTTAACCATATGCTCGCCCAAAAACCACTAAATTTAGGCTTTAAGGAAAAATTTACGATTTCCATGAAAATATCTGAATTTTTGAATTGTTGTCGGGACACGAAATTCGCGCAAAAACTCCCCATTCGCCAAAATTTTAAAGTTTTGAACTTTAAAGGTTATTTTTCATATTTTCTCCAACCATAATCTTATTTTTCCTCGCCATTCGGTTCTCTGATTTTCTGTAAGAGGATCATAAAACCCATGTCCATACAAATAGCGAGAAAGATGGGAAAAAAATTTATCCAAACAATTTTACGGTCACATTCACCTTGACAGAAATTGAATGTTCCCGAAGACGAGTAAGATTGTAAGGGTCGAGAATCATTCGACGGAAACACGCGTATACTAGTTGTTTTTTTTTCTGTCAACCAATTTGCTGATTTGAAATGAGAAAAGTGGAAATTAAAAGGAGGGTCGTAATAAAAATGAAAGAAACACAACTCGTTAAAAACCCGTCTTTTCTTTTCTTTTCTATTCAACCCCAAAAATGACATTAAAAATTGAGGGGGGAATCCCCACAATTCTTTTATCTTTTTTACAGCTGTTTATTTTTTTTCGTCGCCTTTCGTTTTTGATAAAATTGTTGTATAATTATTTCGAAATTAATCTTTTGAACATTTTTTGCAATTTTCTATGAAGCACCTGAATTTTCTACAGAAACTGTGTCCCATTAGTGTGCACATTGATGGCGTTGTGGCTAACGCTTTTGCCCGACGTCCGAAAGGCCAGGGGTTCGATTCCAGACAAAAAATTGATGTTTTTTTAAACTTTTTTTCTTCAAAAAACGAATTATAAGCTTTTCTACCCTGAAAATACAATTTGTAACTTTTTTAAAGCTCGAAAATGTAGTTAACAACACAATTTATTGACATTTTCACTAGCTTCGTCTTATTATTAATCAAATGCAATTTTCAAGCTCAGGTTCAAAAATTTCGAGGTACATATTTTATTTTTATTTCGAAAGAATTGTGAAAAACTATATTTTTTTCAAAAATTTAAAATTAGATATTTTGGTGCAGCCTCTGAAGTGTCTACCGAAATTGGTTCTCCAGACCTACGATGCCACGTAGTGAAGTGGTTGCCATTTTGCTCGTCATGCGCAAGGTCGAGGGTTCGATTCCTCATGATCAGCTTCTTTTTGTTTTTTGTTTTTTGTTCTCTTAGATAACAAAAAAATCTTTTAAAAAATATAATTAAATGTATTTCCTAATACAATTTACTTGATATTTCCAATTTATTAGCTCAAATTCAAAAAAAAAGAAAATATTAGGCTAATAAACGAAAAGTAAACCCATTATTTTATTTTTATTATATATTTTTTCCTAGAAAAGTAAAACCAGTGAAAGTTTTTCGAACAAAAAACGCCAAAAACCATCCAATTAATATGAATAATCGATGATTTTAGATGATGCGCGGGCGGGCGGCTAAGAAGTGAAAATGTTCAAGTTTTAATAGTCGTTTTTTTCTAAAGGAAAAGCTTTTCCTTACAATTTCCAGGGGGGAAAGTAGTGCGTGTCTTTATGAACACATTATTAGTGACGAAATTTGGCTAATATGCTGCCTTTGGAGAAAGATATCTTGAAATCTCATTTATTTGATTTTCAGCGTTTTATGAGAATTTCCCGCCGTTTTTACACAAAACGCTTTTACCATGTAATCTTCTCGTTTTTTTTTTCCAGCGAGTGCCCGACATCATCAACACTTGGCCGACAGTTATACCTGCCGCAACTTCCGCAGTCGGCATCGTTTGCAGCCGCTCCGTCGTCATCGTCATCGGGTGGCTCGAATCATCATAGCTTATCGTATCTGTCGTCGAATTCTTCATTGCCGCCTTCATTGATCGGAAGTCAGCAGAATTCGACGAGTAGTTCGAGCTTATTGCAGGTGGGTGCGGCCGGTTTTTTAGAATTTTCTGCAAAATCTTGAAAGAGATTTTAATTGATTATTTTTAATTGAATAACTTTCTACGTTAATCTGACCTGAAACTGCAAAAAAAAATTCAATAAATTTTTCTTGAATTTTTCTATCGATACCTTGAATTTATTAAAGTTAGATGTATTGTAATGTTTTTCCTGACTTTAAACATATATTTCAAGTTCTTTCAAAACTAACTATATGGGTACCTATTTTGGCATGCCTTTAATCGATACTTAAAGACACACCATCGATTTTTTGTAAATTTTATATGTTGCTAAATAATTTGTAATTTATATGTTCCAAAAATTTCATGATTCCCTCTAGGTCGAACCCTGCGAAATTGCATAGAAAAAATATCGATTTATAAATAGCAGTGACCCAAAGTTGGAAAAATTTGAATTTCTCGCAAAAATGGCCGCGAAAAACACAAAAATTTAAGTTTTTGACAATTTTTTATGGTCGAGTTGATTATTCAGAGTATTTAGTGAATTAATCGAATTGCTTTCAGCAGAAATTTTGATTGGAAAAAAGTCAAATTTGTGGTGAAAAATCACAAATTGGAAAAATTTGAATTTCTCACAAAAATTGCCGCGTAAAATCCAAAAATTTGAATTTTTGACAATTTTTATTGTCGAATTGATTATTCCAAAGTATTTAGTGAATTAATCTAATTCCTTGCGGAAGAAATTTTTAATGGAATCAAGTCAAATTTATTCTGAAAAATCAAAAACTTTCAGAAAATATTGTTTCTGAATTTTATAAGCCGATTTCAGTACAATTTCAAAGGTTAAGTTTTTTTAAATACTTTTAATTTAAAATTTTTCGGTTCTCTTTATTCGTTTGAGATGGGCCGATTTTTTCAAAAAAGTGAGAAAAGTTTGAAAAAATTGAAAAAAAGTTATTTTAGCAGCCAAAAAATGGCATAAAAATTTCAGTACAATTTCAAAAGTTAGTTTTCATTTTCAATTTTTTGGTTCTCTTTATTCTTTTGAAATTTCAAAAAAGATAAATTTCAAAAAATGTTCAAGGCAGCCAAAAAATGGCATAAACTGTTCGGTAAAAGATTGATTAGCGTGATGATGCTCACAGTTTGAATTTTAATTTAAAGGGAAAGGGAGCTCCAAAGAGCTCAGAAATGAGTTTTAGATGCATAAGAATATTATTATCTATCAATTGATACCAAAAACAATTTTTAAGTCGAAAAAATGAGAAATTCCGATAAAAAATCGAATATGGCCGAAAAATGAAATTTGGGTTTCTAGGCCATCTTTGGGGGTTTCTAGGCCATCTAGAATTTTCATAATAAAATATCCTTATGAAAAATCTAATGTAGACATTTCCAAAGACATACAATTTTGGTTTCTGGGCACGTATTTTTCCTATATGGCCTAGAATCCCAAATTGCATTTCTTCGGTCATATTCGATTTTTAGAAAAATTTAATTTTTATAGGGTTTTCTTATTTTTTTTTTAAATGTTCGATATCAATTGATAGATAATAATATTCTTATTCATCTGAAACCCATTTCTGAGCCTCGGAGGTACATCTTTAATTTCACTTTTTTTGACAATTTACAAGAATCTACCGTAATTCTGTTGTCTATAATTTGTTTTCATTTTTCACTTCCATTTCAAAGAAAAACATCCAAACATAATCTATTTCCTACCAGGAGTTGCGTGCCGCTACGCGGCAAAACTCCTGGATTACTGCTCGCCTTCGGCTTCGCTTTCCAACACGCCGGAGGCGTGTCGCTTTTGTTAAATTATTCTCAAAAGTTCATTTTTATGGATTTCGAAACACGGTATAAATCCAAAGTTTTTTTAAATTCCTTTGAACTTTTCAGAAAAAATGAGCTTAATTTAAAAAAGTCGTAGTTCGAGCTAGGAAATACACATTTAATTTTCAAAATCTTATTAGTTTATCATAAATTTATGTTTTTTCAAACTAAAATAATCTTAATAACAACGTTTTCTACGGCTCGCCTGCGGCTTCGCTCCTTACACGCCTTCGGCGTGCTACTTCACTTTCAGTTATTTGGCGATTTCACACCTTCTGAAATTAGTTGTCGGGACCGAAATGTCTTGATCGAAAAGTATTGGAATGCGAGCCGAAGGCACAGAAGAAGCTCGCCTGCGGCTCGCTTCTTCCGTGCCTTCGGCACGCATTCCAATACTTTTGATCGATGTCCAAACGCCGCTGCGCGGCAAAACGATCCTAATTTAAAGTTTAACAATTTCACTGGAATATTCTTACAAATCAACACCAACCATAATTGTCACATTTCGTTATATAAATCTTCTAAAATGATTATAATTAGCGGCTGAAAATGCAGGTATCACTCTAAAAATGAATATGAGAAGAAGTTAATGTAATCTTCTTTACTCTGCTTTTTCAACTCACCTTTTCCACTTAAAATAACCCTCACAATAGAACAACCATTTTCTTTTAATAATTTCTTAAGGAATGAATCTCAACTCAGAAATGACAACAAATAATTTTTCAAATTTGACCTAGTTTCTTAACCTATTTTTTTAAACCTGTTTCTTTTATGAAATTTTGACAAAAATTCGAAAAAAAATGAGGAAATGAAAATCCGCAATCATTAGGTTTCAAAAAGTTCATTCTCTTTCGGTGTCTTCTATGGTCTACCGGTTAAGTAATTATTTCTTTACGTGAACCGATGCGAGTTCAATTCCGTCCCTCCTACCTCTTAATTTTACAACAAAAAAAAAGTTCACAGAAAAAAGGTTACAAAAAAAAAGTTACAAAAAAAAGTTACACAAAAAATAAGCCCCGCCTCCTTATCCTTATATATAAATGGATAAGGAGGCGGGGCTTATTTTTCTGTGAACAAATTTCTGTGAACAAATTCTGTGAACAAATTTCTGTGAACAAATTCTGTGAACAAATTCTGTGAACAAATTTCTGTGAACGGGTAAAATTAGGTAGTTTTTTCAAAAGACATTGAACAGAACTCGCATCGGTTCACGTGAAGAAATTATTACTTAACCGGTAGACCATAGGGGTCACCAAAAGAAGATGCACTTTTTGAAACCTAATGATTGCGGATTTTCATTTCTTCATTTTTTTCCAATTTTTGTCAAAATTTCACAAAAGAAACAGTTTTAAAAAAATAGGTCAAGAAACTAGGTCAAATTTGAAAAATTATTTGTTGTCATTTCTGAGTTGAGATTCATTCCTTAAGAAATTATTAAAAGAAAATGGTTGTTCTATTGTGATGGCTAGCACGGTGGGCTAAAGTGAACCGACTATAACTAAGAAAATTCACTACGACAATTAAAAATTGAACACAGAAAAAGGGGCGTTTTTAAGGGCGTGGCATTTTGCAATCGTGCGGCACGGTTACACAAAACGGGTTATATTCAGCTATTCAGGGACGCAATTTTGTAATTCGGCGTGAAAAAAATTAGATTAAGCCGTGCTTTATGTATTTAACGCAAAAACTTCATATTTTCATGCGTTGTAGGCGTTAAAATGCCATTTGTAAAAAATTCCAAATTTTGCATGTGTGCAATTTGTCGTAATTGTGTACGCACACAAACACGTTGTTCGTGATGACAATTTCGGTTCACTTTATCCCACCGTGGCTAGGTGAGGTGAGCTAGAGTAAAAGAAGAACCTATTTTCAGAAGAACTTCCTTTCACATCAACCTCTTTTCAGATTCGTTTCTTTAATTATGCCGCTAATTATAACCATTTTAGAAGATTAAATAATTCGATAAATAATCAAATGTGACAATTATGGTTGGTTTTTTGAGAATGGTCCAGTGAAATTGTTAAACTTGAAATTATGATCATTTCGCCGCGCAGCGGCGTTGGAACACCGATCAAAAGTATTGGAATGCGTGCCGAAGGCACGGAAGAAGCGAGCCGCAGGCGAGCTTCTTCTGTGCCTTCGGCTCGCATTCCAATACTTTTCGATCAAGATATTTCGGTCCCGACAACTTATTTCAGAAGGCGTGAAATCGCCAATGTAATAATTCAGTGAAGCAGCACGCCGAAGGCGTGTAAAAGGCGAAGCCGGAGGCGAGCCGTTGAAAACGTTATTATTAGGAAATTAGGATGAGTTTAGGTTAAAGAGAGCGAAATCCGAAGAAACGGTAAATTAACGTCCTCTTGCGATTTTCCTAACTGTTATGTAAGTGTAGATAATTATTTCTCTTTTTTCTTAAAAACCTATGAAATTTTAAAGGAATTTTTAAAAAATTGTGATTTATATTTTAATACCATATTTCGAACCTCAAAAAGGAACCTTTTTGAGAATAATTTAACAACAGCGACACGCCGCAGGCGTGTTGGAAAGCGAAGCCGAAGGCGAGCAGTAGACCAGGAGTTTTGCCGCGTAGCGGCAGGGAACTCCTGGTCCATTTATATATAAGGATGTGTATGTAGTTTGATTTTTTCAACTTTTGAAAGTGTCTTACTAAACGTACCTCAAAACTCAACGAACAAATCGTTAAAAATTGATGGGAGGATGAGAATCGGAAGCTTTTGCTCCTGCAAATTGAGTTGTTGACCAGTATACCCAGTTACACATTCATAATAACTTATTTCTTCTTTTTTTTATTTGCATTAATATGTAATTGGGTTCAAAAAACCCTATCTCGTTTTGCAAATGTATATAAAATTGAAGTTTATAAAATTTCAAAATCTAAGTTTCTCTAGAAAAAAATCGCGTTTGAATTGAAATTTTGAAACATGGTCATTACCACTATATTACAGTCGAAATAACTCGTTAGAATTCTAAAAAATTGGTAGAAAAACCTATTTGGAAGGAAGCGAAAAATTTTTCAATTATCGAATACTTGATTTTTTTGAAAGCAATTTGTCAATTGAAATATTTAATTTCTTATATCTTTGGTTCAAATTGACAAAACAAAGTGATAGAGAAGATTTTCGTAAAAATCGGGTTGGTGGCCTAGAAATTGTCAGATATGGATTCTTAGGCCATTATTTTTGGTTTTTATATGTAAGTTTGGTTTTTTTTAAATAATTGAAGTAATACATATTATTTGAGAGAGACTTGTGAAAAGGTGTCAGAATTTAAAAAAGGGATGGCCATGAACATTTTGGAAATATTTTATTAGGCTCCTCCCACTTTTGCCAGTGAGGCACGGTAACATATTTCGGGACACAATTTTTTTTCTAGTGGACATAAATTGAAAATTCAAACGGAATATGATAGAGAATTTTGTAATGATTATCTTAATTTGAAAATAATCTTGTATCACGACTCATTTCATGTCGAAAAATACGATTTTTTGTTGAAATTTGAGGTTTTTGCATTTATTTATTTATTTTGACACCTCATGAATCTCAGAGACGTAAAATTCACGGTTGTGCAGAAATAAATACCCCAAAGGACCGGAAAAGGCCTAGAAATCCAAATAATTGAAAACTAGGTCACAGTCTTGATTTATTTGAAATTTGTCATGTTTTTCATCGAATTTCCGATGATTTTTACGTAGTTTTTTTGTCATTAAAGTTTTTTTTTGAAAACTATCCGTGATTTCTTACGAAATCGACTCATTTTGAGCATACCAACCCATAAATACAAAAAAAATCAAATAGAAGTTATAAAAAAGTGCAAAAAATGGTGGCGGCAATTTTCGGGGAACTAACTTTTGGGAAGTTAGTCCCTCGAACGTAAAAACTTCTCCATTGGTTCTAAATTTGTCGATATTTTTGCTCTTTTTTGAAACCTTCTCAATTTTTTTGAATTTTTTTGTAAGAAAGAGTCGATCTGAATAGAAAACCTTTAAAGTTCAATTTTTCAGACAATCCACGGTCATCGAAACCCGGCAGTCGGCTCATCAAACACATTAACCCGAAGCTATCATCAACCATCGTCGACAAATTCGTCGACTACGAATTTATACGCTTCACCATTCGGTCTAACCTCATCACCATCGGTTAATCATCAGCATTTGAATTATTATCAAACCGGTTCATTTGATCAAGGTAAGCGGAAATGAAGAGGGCAAACCTTCTTTTTTTTAATTGATTATTGTTTTTTAGTTTGGGAAAACACTAAAAATATTTCGATGTGTGCTTCTATGTAGATCCATTGAACATTACTTTAATTCGTATTTGTCCTTTGCATCCTTTGAAACGCATTGTTTACTGGTTACATGAAATATCATTCCTTTTTGCGTCATTAGCTAATTTTTGGTTTTTTTTTCAAGTTTTTATTTAATTTCGGGAAAGAAATAACATCTGGAAATTTATATATTGCCTCCAACTGAAATTAAGTGTTTTTATTTGCGGGAGCTACCGAATTCTTTCGTACAAACCTTACAAACCCGAATTCTTTCGTACAAATTCATGGAATTTCGTTTTTTTTCATCTCAAAACCTTCATTTTTCCCATTTTTGAAGAGCTGTAACATCGAGTATAAGATTTTAAAACCATAATATTTTTTGCAAAAAAAGTTAGAAAATTTTTTTGGGGAAAAGATTATTGAGCAAAATGATTAGGACAGTAGAGCGCGCTTGCCTCATTAGCAATTTTTTGCTGGATGAATTTTGCAAATTTGGAGTATAGGCTGAAACATTGTGAAGCAAAAATATTATTCGACAAAAAGATTTTTCGACAAAACCATTGTGGGAAAAACCATTTTTGTAAAAAATATTTTTCGGAAAAAATTGTTTTCGACAAAACCATTGTGGGAAAAACCATTGGGACGGTAGAGCGCGTTTGCTCCCTCTCTTTGATATCTGCTGAAATGTCACCCGCGGGTACCCGTTTATCATTTTTTTTGCAATTTTTGTAAAAAGCAAATTGTTGATCTTGCAGCTCTTTAATTATGTTGTTTTTGTATGAGAAAAGTAGTCAAACCAAGAGAATCGACAAATAAAAAGCGATGGTAGCAAACGTGCTCTACCGTCCCAATGGTTTTTCCCACAATGGTTTTGTCGAAAAATCTTTTTGTCGAATAATATTTTTGCTTCACAATGTTTCAGCCTATACTCCAAATTTTCGATTGTTTTTTAAAGTTTTATCGTAATTTTTTAGAAGATTAATAAATATCTCATTTCACAGCTCATCCAAATTTGTAAATTCTTTGAAAACATGCTTTTGGCAAAGAAAATACGAAATGTTTCAAATGCGCTCTAGCGAACACGATAATCATTTTGTGTAATAATCTTTTTTCGGGAAAACATTTTCGGAAAATTATTATTTTTTCAAAAAAGTATGGTTTTTAAATATTTTAACATATACACGTAAATTCACCGAAAAGCTCTGAATTTTCGGATTTTCAGATTTTTGAAAATCATGAATTTTCGATGCAAACTTTTTGAGCATTCATTTTATTTTTTACGATTTTGATTTGGTCTTACGACATTTTGCGTACCTGATTTAGCATTTCTGAAATTCATTTTCCTACATCACATCTGACGACAATTTACGTATCTTTGTCTATTACGACATTTTCAGGATAGGCGATTGAAGACAATTCACGTATTTCACATCTTTTTGCAGTAGATTTTAAAAATTAGAATGGCATATTTCATGGTATATCTCACTATATTATCCGAAATGAATATACCACTTTTTCACGACATTTAATGTACTTAAAGACATTGTGTCAATTATTTTGAACCTGGTGATGCAAAGTTGAAAAAAAAAATAAAAATTTGAATGCGTGCCGGCAGGTGCAACGCGGTCGGAATTGGCGCGAAACACTATTATTTGAATGTTGCTACATATTGAGATAGTTCTTCGATCATCTGGGCTCCCATTCGAATTGTAATTTTTTTTGAGCTTAAATTTGGTGTTAAATACCTGCCAAGCCGCGTTATTCTTAACCATATTATCCTCAAATTAAGCACCTTGAAGCACCTAGTAATGAGTTGAAATTTGAACGTTTCTAACATTTTCATTCATCTTCCCCGCATCCGATCGTATATACAAAACTATAAATAAACAAAAAAAATGCGTATGCATGGTATGATGGTTAAATGATGATGATGATGATGGCACCGCGCCCCTTCTCTCCCCTGACAGTTTTCGGGGGGACACAGAAGAAAAAAAAATGGAAAACGAGTGAAAACAGCGAAGAATTGAATTCTAGTTTTTTTTTTGTCTCTCCCCCCGCCACTCGTTCAATTCACTTATTCCGGACGGACGGAAACCTTTTCCTTTCCCACTCTCTCTCTCTCTCTCTCTCTCTCTCTCTCTCTCATCAATTTGCACTCGTCAAATACTGTAACAAGGTTGTTCTTTATTGTTGTCATAATGTAATTTGAGCTTTTATTTTAGTTTACAAAAAACTTTTTTTTTGTGAAAAGTTGTTTTTAGTGGACACGAGGGATAAGTGATTGAGTGGCAAAGGGTCGTCAATTATAATGACCAGATGTTTTGAAAAAATGACGGCGGGGTTTTTCGTTCAAAGTTTATATAGATTTTGGCTCATGTTTTGTTTTGACTTCTAAGAGCTTTTGAACTTTTTGATGTCATTGGTTAGGTACGTATATTGTTAGGTACATTAGTACAAGTTTCGGGTTGATAAGTGACCGCGACGAGTTAGGAAAATTGAAAATTTTGAAGAATTGAAAACATTCGAAAAAAATTTAAATTTTCGCGTGTGTGCAATTTGTCGTAACGGTGAACCGCACACAAAGCGTTGACAATATCAAGGTTCATTTTATCTCACCGTGATATTGATTGTCAACATAAAATGTTTGTATCACGCAAGTTAGTTTTGATCCACGCAGAAAATCTAAGTCTCTCACAAAGTCATGATTTTTTCAACGCATTCGTGCCGAAAAATCACAATAAAGTTAAGATTGATGAAATTCACAAAACTCTGAAACTGTAAAAAAATTTTAAGTTTGTCTGAGTTTTGTATTTTTAAAAAAATAAATTTCGAAAAAGTGTTATATCAATTTTCATAAAATTAAGTAATCGTCTTTTTTCTGATGAGAAAATGATCTAGAGAGAGCCGCAACGCGGCCGCGACGCGTTCAAAAAGACTGATTTTTTGTTTCTTGGACTTTAACGGGTTTTTTTTCTAAAAATTGCCCACAGAATTGAAACCTAAAAAGTTTTTTTTTATTTCAGAACGTTCTGAAACAGTGAAAAATGCTTAATTTAGTTGGATTTTTGGATATTTTTACAAAATAAGTTTCGAATACATTTTTATATCAATTTTCACCGTTTTCCGGTGAGAAAATGATCTACAGAGAGCCGCAACGCGGCCGCGACGCTTCCAAAAATACTGAAATGCTGTTTTTAATTTTATTTTTTACAAATTTCAGACAGTTCTGAATCTGTAAACAATTTTAATTTTTTTTGGAATTTTTAAAAAATTTCGAAAAAAAATTACTATATCAATTTTCATAAAATTAAGTAAACAACTTTTTTTCTGGTAAAAAAAATGAGAGGCGCCACTCGACAGCGACGCGCCCAAAAATACTGAAGATAATTCTGAAACGGTAAAAAAATTTTAATTTTGCCTTAGGCCCTACTTTATGTCCTAAGAAAATGATCTAACGAGAGCCGCGACGCGGCCGCGACGCGTCGAACAATACTGATTTTTTTGTTTCCTGGATTTTTGTTGGCTCTTCATCTACAATGTGGCAATCGAATTGAAAACTGGACTTTTTGTGTCAAATTTCAGAAAATTCTGAAACGGTAAAAATTTCTTTGTAAAAGTGAAATTTCAATTCTGATTATTTTTATTGGAAAATTTTTCTGAAATACGATATTTGAATTTTTTTTTGAATTGCAGGATTCTGAAAACTTGTTAAATTTTATAATAATTATTATTACAATTTCTAGCATCGCGGCCGCAACGCAACCGCAACGCAGCTAAAAGAACTGCAGGAAACAAATTTGCAGTTCCCTTAAACCCCTAAAAAACATGAAAAAATAGAAGATTTGCCCATTTTAAATCTCATATTATTCCTCCTATTACCTATAGAAGTACAACATGTACTCATATGGTCAATAATCCTCAATTTCCGGTCAGCCGGGGCAACAACAAAAAAACGGGGGAAAAAACGACACACACACAAATTATGTATACTATTCATATATAACTTTACGTATATATTCGTTAAAAATATGTACATTATAATATGTACATAACGAGGTCAATTATGTTATAATTCTATAGTTTTTTTTGCAGTTTCTGAAATTCTGACTTCACTTACAATTTTTTTTCTTTTCCACGAAAAAAAAGAAGATATCAATTTTCAAAATGAAATTGAACACAATTTTTTAGGAAGCTTCTTCCCTTTTTTTCTCGATTTTTTATCCATGCCAAAATCAGAAGCGTCTCTGACGGGGCCAATTACTTTTTTTCGTCTTCTTCTTCTATGTGCTCCAAAGCATAAAAACGAGCGAGAAAAAAGCGGGGGCTTTTTGACCCTTTGAGTCAGAAAAAAAGGAGAAGAAGAAAAAGCTGAATATTTTTTTCTATTTTATTCACTTTTTGTATATATGTGAAGGTTTTCGTTTTTTTTTCTCTCTCGAGATCCTTTAGATGGCATTGAGAGCAAAAATTCGTGATGATCTTGGAATTAAAGTTTGTGAGCACTTGTAGAAAATCCTTCAAGGATTTCGAAATACGTAGATGAAGCTTAAAAGGTCATTGCATAAATTTGGAATACTTTGGATACTTCTACTGCTCGAATCGATTTTTTGCCTATCTCCCAGTTGCCGAAAGTTTGTAAAAATCTTAGAAAATGTGGAAATTAAGAAATTTTTCATTTTTGCCATGTCATTTTGAGTTTTCCTGTTTTTTTTCGTTTGAAAAAATAAACTGAAATTCTGAAAGTTTTTGGACAGTTTTATTAAAACAATAAAGTCTGATATTTTCAACTTATTTGAAAACAATAAAAACAGATTCGGAAAATATACTTGCCACGTCATCTTTCTTCTTACTAAGCGAATAGTTCTGTGTGACATGAATAACTTTTTGACCCCTCGACCGATCTGTCCCATACTTGGGATATCGTCATGCCTCTCGGAGCGCTTCACAAAAATACTGTTTGGATCTCGGGTTACTGTAGGATTACTGTAGCTACAGTACTATAATTTTTTAAACGTTTTTTTCAAAATGGTCGGATCGAGACAAAACTTTCATGGTAACACCTTTGAAGTATTGTAAGGTCACTGTGAAAATTTGGTGCGGATTACTGTAGTATTACGGTACTTACCGTAACCTAAAGTTAGCGTTTGTCTCTGTTTCTCTTCATTTTACACACTATTTCTCTCATTACCGCCGCGTAGCGGCGTTAAAAGGCTGGTTTTTTACTAAAACTACAGGCTTTACTGTGAGATTTAAATTAATTCCTGAAAAACTAGTTTCAAAAAATTCAAGCAATTGTTAATTTTTTTAAACTTTTTGAAATTTAATTTTCGAAAAAATACAATTTTAGAAAACCGAATGAACTACCAAGTCCAAAAAAATAATTCCAAATTGAAAATGAGAAAATTTCTAATTTTATAAAATATCGAAGTATTTCGATTTTATTTCGATTTTTTCAGAAATTTCAGATTCTTAAAAATTTTTTGAATTATTCATACAGAATCCAGGTCATCAAGGTTTTTGACTAAAATTTATTTTGTACTGTTAAAGGAGGACTTTACGGAGATAATAAATGTAGCTTAAATGAAAATAGACTTTATTCTCATTCCAAATCTGTTTTTAAAATTTTCTAAAACCACTTAGAAGCCGAGAAAATGAGCTTCAAAACAATCGCCTAGAAAAAGGTGGCCGAACTTTTTCCTATGAGCTTTTTTAGTGTTTCGTAAATAAATAGCTATGCAGAATGCTTATATTTGTTTTTTCTAATGTTTTTTTTCATTTTGATTTATGTTTTTTTGGATTTTTCAATCCTGCGGACTAGTTTTCGCCGGTGGCCCCTTTTTCTAGGCCATTGTCTTTAATGCTCATTTTCTCGGCTTCTAGGTGGCTTTAGAAAATTTTAAAAACAGATCTGGAATGAGTATGAAGTCTATTTTCATTTCGTATATTTATTTTCTCCGTAAAGCCCTCCTTAACTAATTTTCTGAAACTATGAATTTTTGAAAATTCAAGAAAGTGTTCATTATTAAAATTTTTTGAAATTACATTTTCGAAAAAATGAAATGTTTGAAAATTCCAAAAAATTTCGCATTATTTCCATTTTTTCTAAAATTTAAAGGTTTATTTCTTATTTTTTATAAATATTTAAAAAAAGCCCAACATCCGCTTCAAATTTCCAATTTCCACGATGATTTCACCTTTATTTTCCTTTTCCATCCATTAGAAAACCGGAAATGCTTCTTCTTCTCCTTTTCATTTTTTTTCTATTTCTTCTTTTTGTCTGAATTCAATATGTTTGTAAATATGTACATGTACCTTTAACATTTTCTGTATAATGCTAACTGGTGTTAGTTTATACTGACAAATATTTGTTCAGTGGTTCTTCTTGGGTTTTTTTCACTTTTGCATGATGTTTTTTTAAAGAAAAAAAACAGAATGCTGGAAAAGTTGTACTTTTCCATTTATTACGCGCACAGTACGCACCTTTTTTTGGCAAAATATCGTAAAATTTAATTTTTCTTGTTGGTACGCAAAATGTCGTCAAATATGATGTATTTTTCATAAAAACCGATTTGTTTTGTTTTTTTGTTGTATTTTGATACTTACTGACCAGCTCACTTAAAATTCAAATCCTGTAAAAAATTTGAATAAAATAGAATTTGAATTTAAAAATTCCAAAAATTCAAAAAATGTGACCAATTTTTTGCAAAATTCAAAGATTCATTTGTAATCTTGTTTCATCGGGCATCTGAAACAATTTTTTTCCGAAAAAAATATATAATAATAAAAACTTGTGCTATTAATCCCCCATTGTTATTATAAATTTTATATTTAAAGGGATTACGAACCAGTGGCTTGATACATGTATTTTTTTCTAAGATTGTTTACTCGGAAATATTGAAACTAGAGTGACGATATGTTTACTCAATGCACTACATTTGACGACATTTTGCGTATCGAACAAGTGGAGTATATAGTTTTATACAAACCGTTTTTTTTAATAAACGAAAACTCATTGTTAGAAAGAAGAAAACGTTCAGAATTAGTTAAAATTTGGTTTTTTTAAAATAGTTTCTCATTTTTTTGGACTTTACAATGCTAATTAGTGCAATTGGGATAAAAATAGACTTCATTCTCTTTCCAAATATATTTTTTAAATTTTCTACAACCACCTAGAAGTCGAGAAAATGAGCCTTAAAGACAATAGCCTAGAAAATGTTGACCTAATTTTTCCCAATGAGCGATTTGCGTTTTAGATTGATGATTATTTTTGAAAATGCTTAAATTAGTCCATTTTAACCTATTTATTTTTTTTTGCATTCTTCGTGTAATAATGCCAGCGGACTAGTTTTCTCAACTTTTCTAGGCCATTGTTTTCAAACGCGTTTTCTCGGCTTATATGTGGTTTTAAAAAATTCTAAAAACTGATTTGGAATGAGAATGAAGTCTATTTTCATTTAAGCTACATTTATTATCTCCGTAAAGCTAATTTAAGTATTTTCCATAAATATTTATTAAAATAACGCGCAAAAAAGGTCAGAGGAAAAAGTTCGGCCAACTTTTTCTAGACCATTGTTTTGAAGCTCATTTTCTCGGCTTATATGTGGTTTTAGAAAATTTTTAAAACAGATTTGGAATGAGAAAAAGTTATATTTTCACTCCACTTGTAACTCTGTAATGTTCTCTTTTAAATGACGCACTTCTGATAATTGGTCGAATTTTATCTTTAAAATTTTCTGAGTTCCTAAAAAACTCTAAATGTTTTCGTGGTATTTAAAAAAACTTCCAGGAATTCAGTTCATTGGAAAAAAAGTAATTTTAACAACGTTTTCCGTAAATTCAGAACCACTTTTGCGCGTCACTACAATGCTACGCAGTGACGAGTGTCGTTGTTTAGCGTAAATATTTTACAACAAAAATTTTAATATTTTAAAAGCATTTTTTAAAGGAAAAAACTTATTTCAATAATGGGAAAAAAGGAAAAAAATTCTTAAAATATATTTTTTTCGAAATTTGCGGAAAAATATTTCATGTAAAATATGCATGCTAAAAAACGATCAGCGTCACTTCGTAGCATCGTAGTGACACGCAACAGTGATTCTGAATTTACGGAAACGTATTTTATCAAACAACAATTGCGAGGAACTGTTTGAAATCGATCTGTTTGCATTAGAGCGCACTTGTAATAACGAATTTCAAACCAATATTAATAAACGAGGGCTAAATACTCGGGAGAGCTGCTAAACTAGATATTTCTTAGCCAGGCGCTCTACAGCTCAATTTTTTTTCGTCGAAAATTATGATTTTTTCAAAAATTTTCAAATTTTTGCCTGAAAATGGTTTTTAACCACATTTTTTCGCTTTTTCAATTGACCTATACTCACAATTTGTATTTTTATAACAGAGAACATTCGATGTATCCAAAATACAAACACTTTTAAGCTTTCCATCGGATTTCCTCTTCTATAATTCGATTTTCAAAATTGTTCAATCGCTTGCTTCTCATTTCCGAAAGTTGTTATGTAAACCTCGTTTTTCCTTTCCCGTCGAATGTCACTTTGGCTCACTTTCTTCGTTCAGCTTCTTCTTCTTCTTCTTCTCCAATTCGTATGTATGTATATATATTATATATATATTCTTTTTCTGTTTGTTTTTACATAAACACTCATAGAGAGCCCCCCACTCTTTGATACTTTATTCATTTTTCTCTATACATAACGTTTCATCATCGTATTTTTGAATTTTTTATATAGTACTGATTGAAAACCTCTTCGAAAAATGACGATTTTCTTTTCCTTCTAGTTGTTTACATTCATTTTCTATAATTTTATAATCAGATGCTAATATTATTTTTCATTTTCGCTGATTGTGGATTAGGATCTTAATATCCACCCCCAATTTTTCCTTTTTTATTTTTGAAAAGCTTTTTTTCTAGATTCTCCAGGTTTTTGACTTTTCTTTTCGCAATTTCAGAGATTTTTGAGTCATTTTATAAAGTCTTAGAAAATATCGGGGTTTTCGCATATTTTTGGAGGTTTTTGTCTTGCCGCTTAATCTTTTTTCGAACAATTTTTTTGCGAACGTCAGCGGGAATTTCAGCTGTCTTGATTGGTTTCAAAGAAAACTGGTTTATATTTAACATTTTACGTTTTCATTTTCTTAAATCTTGTTCGAAAAAGTTTCAAGAATTTTTAATGCATCTTTCTTAAGCTCTAACTTTCTAACAAAGAGTCCGATTTTTATAAATTATAGCTCATTTGGTGGGGAAAATTAAGAGCTTTTGATTGATACTAAACATGAAAAGATAAAATTTTGATAAAACTGTCTGGGGCTCAAAAGTATTGAGCTACCTTAGAAATGTTTTGTTATTTCGAAATATCAATAAATATCAATTTTTCTTGCTTTTTTCTAACGAAATATATTGATTTTCAGTGTTTTTAAAAATTTTCGGCAATTTCCACCAACCGAGTAGCTCAGGCTCCGTTTTCATTGACTCGCGCTTAACTCGCGCTTAGTCGCGCCGTTGGTATACCTGGGTTTTTTCTATACAATGTTACTATCAAACGAAAGCCTGTAACTTTTTCTATCGAACAAAATTAATTTTATCAAAATTGGGCGATTTGGTGAAAAGTTACGGTCCAAAATGTAGCCTCATATCGATATTTCGAGAAAAAATTTGAAATTTTTACTACCACAATTTTTGAGGCATTTTAAAAATAATTCTAAATTCTTTTATAAATTGTAGGAGCTCCCCCAATATTTAATTTTAAAATATTCAAAGTCTTGACCAAAAAAATAAAGTTATTCACAAATTTCCACGTCATTCACTCCAGCAACGTCCTACAATCCACCGTCATCCTCCTCATATTTTCATCTTTCGATTTATTTTCAGATAAAACACGATTCCTTCTTCTTCTCCTTTTTTTTCACCAGAGCTAATCCCCTCCTATCGTATAGATTACAATTATTTTCATTTTATCACTTGGAATTTCCTAGAATTATTATTTTTTTAGCTATAAGTTCTTCTTTATCAAGAAAAAAAAGCGTTCAGACGGATTAACGGGGAAATATAATTTTTCGAGAGAAAACGAAATATTTGAAGTCTTCTTATGCGGAAAAAGTGGTTTTTTTTGGATTTAATAGAATTTCAGCGGAATTTAAATATTTTTTGAATTGATTATTCAAACACCTTGCAAAAAATAAAACGAGCACCCGGAATCGAACCCTTGGTCTTAAAATCATTAAAATCCGCGAATTTTGCGGTTTAAATTTTCCAAAAAAAAATCTATAGTTGTTTTCTCTATTTGTATTTTTTTGCAGAACGCTGGTTTTGTTTGTTTTTTTATATGGCCAGAGCAAAAGAGAAAAAAAGCTTGTTAGTCGGCCATTGAATAAACAACAACAAAAACACAGCCGAAAATCGGATTTTATTCGACAAAAAAATTTTGCCAAATTGTCTAGTTTTTCTTTCGATGTTAAGTAGTAAATTAGAATTAAATATACAATGTTCTGGTGTTTTTCTGATGATCCATCATTTTTTTCGTTTTTTATCATGCGCCAAAGGTTGTAAAAAACGGGAAAATAAAATTTTTGAGCATAAATTCCTATGATGAATCATTTTTTAAAAATGTATATTTGCTTTTTGTTGAGTTTTGTCTTTTTTTTTCAAAAAAAATAAATAATATAATTTTTCGAACGGCTACAGTAAGATTTTAAAGGCGCATACTACTTCGCTGTGAAACCCTGACGACTAATCTAAGCGTGCGCCTTTAAATTACTGTACAAATTTTTTTTTTGAAAAAAATCAATTTTTAAAAACCGCAGTTTTTAGTGTGAGAAAAATGTGCTAAAGATGTAAATACATAAATAAATAAATACACATTCGAAAATTATATTATGCGTCAGATGACATTTTGTATATATTCGCATTATTTCTGTTTGAGCACGTGATATGTGTAAAATGTTAGTTTTCAGGCTTCTAGGCTGAAAAATTATAAATTTTCTTTTTTTAAGCTTATTGATGAGGTTTTTATCTACTCAGGAAAAGCGATGCACCGGTGCAGTCCCAGTTTGTACGGGACTGCACCAAATTTTGTCCGGGACTGCACTGCACCTTCATTTTTCCGAGACAGTCCCGGACGAAAATGGTTCAAAATTCTCGGGAAAAGCGATGCACCGCACCTTCATTTTTTCGGGACAGTCCCGGACAAAAATGGTTCAAAATTATCAGGCAAAGCGATGCACTGGTGCAGTCCAATTTTATATGGGGAAGTATCAAACTTTGTTCGAATTATTCCGGACAAAGAAGAGTGCGAAGTGCAAGAACAACAAAATTCGAAAACAAAACTGAAAATTGGTTTAATTCGAGCTCGTTTGTTTACCAAAAATACATTCAACTTAAAAACTGGAAAACCACTTTTTTGCGAACGCAGATGTAATGTTTTTATCGAGAAATTTCCGCGAACCAAATTTGCTGAAATTTTGGCACTTCAAGACGTAATGGTTTATTTGTGATTGCCTAAAAGTTTTACCTAGTTAGCTCTTCTCAGGAAAAGCGATGCACCGGTGCAGTCCCGGTGCAGTTTTTTGTATTTCTTAAATTTTTTAAATAATTTTTTGAACTCGAAAACTAATTCTCGAGAATGAGACTTGGAGCCACGTGCTACTTTGCAGTTTTTGAAAGAAGTTCCTTTATCAGCGTAAAATTACATCTCAAATGAGCTATGACTCATTTAAAAAAGCCAGAAACGATTCAGGCACTACCCGCTCTGAGTTTCTCTTCAAAAATCTTAATGAAAGCAACGGAAATTTTTTTGTATATGTTATTTGTGAATATCAATTTCAGTTTTGAAGATTTACACAATTATCGAAGATAGAGACTTATTCACTGTCACCTTGCAAAAAATGAAAATTAGAGTTTTCTAAGAAAAAAACGCTACTATATTTTAACAATCATCTTTCAGTCTATAAGTTTTCAAAACTTGAGCCCTATCTGATTCCTAGAACAATAGTTATGCTCATCCAAGTTCTCCGATATGTAGTCCTGTGGAACTCTGGCGCTAGCGCACATATAAGCGCGCCATCCCCCCTTTCCCCCACAGGTTCAGGTATAGTCGAGTGGTTCAAGATCTCGTACGTCAAGCAAGCAGGAGTTCAAGTCGTCGCGGGTTCGATTCCAGGAGGCCTCTCGCAGCCATTGCCACCCACAAGACGCAGGCGGCGAGACATTTATTTGCACCGAACCGTCCAAATTTTGTCCGGGACTGCACCGTTTTATCCGGGTTTTGCCCCGGGACGCGTCCCGGGACAAATTTCGGTGCAGTCCCGAACAAAATGGGAATGTTCCGGTGCATTGCTTTCCCTGAGTAAGATGTTTTTTATTTATAATTCGTATTATTAAAGTTTTTAAGAAAATTTAAATTTAACATGAACATTTTTGAAAATTTCCTTGTCCTCCAAGGACGTTGGGTACAGTTTAGGTACATCTATTTAACAAATAAATATATCCAATGAATAAACAAATTAAAGTCAGTGCAATCGAGCTACATTTTCTTATTTGGAGTCGATGTACCTTGGGATATAATTTTTATTTTTTTTAGCTATATAAAATTGGAATTCTAGGCCGCATAATTTGAGGTTCTTGGCCATTTAAAGGAGGACTTTACATAACTTACCAATGCAATTTTCATCCCAAAAGCAATTGGTATGAAAATAGAGAAAATACGCATTCCAAATCTGTTTTTAAATTTTTCTAAAACCACCTAGAAGCCGAGAAAATGGGCTTCAAAACAGTGGCATAGAAAAAGTTGGCCTAACTTTTTCCTACAAGCCCTTTGTTTATTATATTGATAAATATTGATGGAAAAATGCGTTTTGCCCATATTTTTGCATTTTTCTGCATTTTTCACGTAATAATGGCCCCCGCGGACTAGTTTTCGCAACTTTTTCTAGGCCATTTTTTGAAGCGCGTCTTCTCGACTTCTAGGTGGTTTTAAAAAATTCTAAAAACAGATTTGGATTTAGAACGAGATCTATTTTTATCACATATGCATTTATAGACTCTGTAATGTCGTCCTCAACATTTGTGCCGCCTAGAATTCCAAATTTCGGTGGCCTAGGATCCCCCTCCACCTTTGTTTTAATCTAGAAAAGTGGTGGTTTTTCTCACCACTCACTTTTCCCCTTGTTTTGTTTTCAATCTTCCCTTATCAATCCAATCCACAACAATTTCGAAACCTACCAAATGTCTTTTTAATAGTCCTTTGCGATTTTTGGTAGGATTGATTTCACTGAACTTCCTACATGTTTTCTGATCCGTTATTTATTTATCAATTTGAAAAAAAAGAAATCGAAATTCCAGAATCCTTTTTTTTCACCTTTTTCAAATGTTCTCCGTTCATTTCCAACCCCTCTTTTGTTCTTCATATTCCCTCCCCCATCAATTTTTCAAAGATTTCTCCTCTTCCACTCTTTTTTCCCTTTTTAAAACTGGGGGGACCACCACCAATAGTAGTAGTAGTACTACTACTTTTTTAGAGTGTGTGTTTTGCTTTCTCTTTTGAAAAGTACTAGTTGCATTTGAAGCCTTCTGGAATTTGAAGTATTCCGAAGATCTAGAAGAAGAGGACTGATTTTGTACTTCTCGTGGACTAGAATGTAATTCAACACTTCTCTTCGAAAAATGCGAACGTGTGAATTTGCATAAATATTTTCTCAATTTTCTAGTTATGTTATTTGGTTATTTTTTTCATTCGCGGAAGCTTTTATAAACTTTGTACTTTTTCATCATTTTATTAGAAAAAACAGGAAATTATTCACTTTTTTTTTTAAATAAAAACAATTTTTCAGATTTTTGTCATAAAGTGCCTTGAATTTCCTTTTTCTTTAATGGGCGGTCTCTATGGATATTTTTTTAGATGAAATTTAAAATGAAACAAAAAAGCTTTGAAATTTTCAGTTCACATCAAAAATGATGCAAATTTGTACTTATTTTGAAATTTTTTAAAAATGACGAGAAGTTGAATTTAATTTTTTTCAGGCCCAACCCCTCTTTTACTCATTTTCAGGATTTTGATAATGTTTAATTGTTTCTTACCAGTGTCATTCCGTAGTATCGTAGTGCTTTTTCTTCCAGAACCGGAATTACGTACTAATTTCAACTTCTGGGATGAGATACGCTTCAAGGAGTTATGAAAAATTTTTTTGCAATATTTATTATTAATTGAGTTGCAATGCAAGGACGGCTTTACGGAGATAATAAATGTAGCTTAAATGAAAATAGACTTCATACTCATTCCAAATATGTTTTTAAAATTTTCTAAAACCACCTAGAAGCCGAGAAAATGAGCTTCAAAACAATGGCCTAGAAAAAGTTGGCCTAACTTTTTCCTATGAGCGTTTTTTTGTGTTTCGTTAATAAATAGTTATGGAGAATGCTTATATTTGTCTCTTTTCATGTTTTTTTCATGTTTTTTGGATTTTTCAATCCTGCGGACTAGTTTTAGTCGGTGGCCACTTTTTCTAGGCCATTGTTTTGAAGCTCATTTTCTCGGCTTCTAGGTGGTTTTAGAAAATTTTAATAACAGATTTGGAATGAGAATGAAGTCTATTTTCATCCCAGATGCATTTATTAGCTCCGTAAAGCCTTACTTTAATTGACTTTTGAAAATCAAAACCTAATTTTTTGGTGTAAAATTCAGATTTGAAACTAAGGATTTTCAGAATGATAATTGTCAGTTGAATTCTCTCTCAAAATTGGCTAAAAATGGTTTTTGGAAATATTTCTCTTTATAATGGTCTCAAAAAATCTAGAAATTCATAATTATACATGGCCGTTTGAGTTCACGAAAAGCGACCTAAACCGCGTGAGATAGGCCATTTTGAAAATGAAAATTTTCAGTCAATTTTGAAGGAAATTACCTGAAAATTTGTATACTTTTTCAGCAAATTTTTCACTTCACGATGGTATAAAAATTTTGTCGAATTTCCAAACTTAACATGACCGTTCCACGCCTCAAAGTGAAGCGTGAGACAAACTTTGGACTATTCGAAAGTGCTAATTTCAAATAGGTGAATTTCAGTGAATTTTGCTTATATTTGGCTGAAAACAGGAGCATTTGTGGAGAAAATCTTTCTGATCATGTTAGAGATAAAAAATTCAAGAAATTATGTAGTTAACATCACTTTTTCAGGTCTCAAAGTGCAGCTATAATTCTGAAAATATAATTTTTTTTCCAGATCATTATTTTCATTTTATTTTCCACATTTACTCCAAAAATTTACCAAAAACTCAGAAAATCGTGAGAAGAATAGAATTCTAGATGAATTTTCGAAAATGCGCGATCTAATCCAATTTGTCATTTCATTCTTCCTTCTTAGGCGTCCTTGGAACACACGAACGAACCTAATACTTTATTCTTACCCACAAAATTTTCCATATATTGCCATTTCATATTCTTTCGTTTTTTTTGGTCTGTTTCCCCCCTCCAAATCGTTCGTTTCCTCATTTCTTTTTGTGACTTGTACAAACAGAAAACGATGACGAAAGCTTTTTGCACGTTCCAAATCAGTTTTTTTTTCTCTGTTGGCTTCGTTCTGCGCCAATGTCCACTTTCTGTTTGAGTTTCTCCTTTTCCGACGCCCTCCCCCTTTCCGTGAAAGTGCATTTCACGTAAAAGAATGAAGAAGAAAAAAGTGTTGCCAAAAGATGTTTGTTTTGTTTTGTCAATATAGACAAGGTTTCTAGAATTGTACAATGAACCTGATGTGACTTGTTCGCTTTTAAGAAAAAATTGCGAACATGCGTAAAAATGGTGAAGATTGTGTGCAATTTGTCGTAATGGTGGCCACATATTGATCAATTTGTTCCAGAGTAGTTCCACCCAAAATGAGGTCAAATTTCCAGGAAATTTCCGCTTCTTTTTTTTCTAATGCAAAAGTGGTCTCAAATTTCAGAATTGAACTCATTTGAAACGTTGATACGTAATTACGGTTTGGGCGGAAGTGTATTCTGGAACTATTTGAAGGCACAAGTCATTTGAAAATTCTTGAAATCACAAAGATCAGAAAACGACTTTCTGAAAATTGGAATTTCTAAGAAGATTTTGTTTTTCTACGCTATTAAAATTTGGCTTTCTCGGCCATGAAAATTGGGGTTTCTAGGCCATGAAAATTGGGGTTTCTAGGCCATGAAAGTGTGGGTTTTTGGACAATAAAAATTTGATTTTCTAGGCCATGAAAAATTGGTTTTCTAGGCCATGAAAATTTGGTTTTCTAGGCCATGAAAATTTGGTTTTCTAGGCTATGACATTTGGATTTCTAGGCCATGAACATGTGGGTTTTTGGACAATAAAAATTTGGTTTTCTAGGCCAATAAAATTTGGATTTGCAGGCCTTGAAATTTGGGTTTTAGGCCATGAAATGTTGTATTTTGGCCCATTAAAATTTGGTTTTCCAGGCCTTCAAAATTTAGTTTCCTAGGCCATGAAAATTTGGTTTTCTAGGCCATGAAAATTTGGATTTCTAGGCCATGAAAATGTGGGTTTTTGGACATTAAAAATTTGAATTTCTAGGCCAATAAAATTTGGATTTCCAGACCTTGAAATTTGGGTTTTAGGCCATGAAATGTTGTATTTTGGCCTATGAAAATTTAGTTTTCCAAGCCTTGAAAATTTAGTTTTCTAGGCCATCAACATGTGGTTTTCAAAGCTATGAATATTTGTTTTTCTATGTCATTAACATTTGGAAAAATTCTTCAAATTTTTGGAACATGTTTACTTCCCAGAATCTATCAGGCTTTTCGCTGCTCATATTTCATTTCCCATTATTTTGCAAATTTTTTGTCATAATTAATTAGACCAAGCCTTTTTTTATAATAAATCCTCTAGATGTAAGTAAACATACCAAAATAATGGATTCTTTGAAAAATTCGAATCGATTTCAAAATCCTAACACCTTTGTTTATTTGTTCGTCCACCATGATTCTCAGCTGACTGACCCATTGCCATATACGTCAATCCTTCCCTTTTTTCCCCCTTCCGATTCTATTCTTCCTCTTCCGCACTCGAAACCAACGCGTCACACTCTGCGACTCTTTTTACAGTCCGCACTGTTTCTCGAAATTTTTTTTTCCGGAAAGGGTTTATGTTGTCTCTATGTTCGTGTTCGTGTGTAGTCAGGCATCAGGCAATAGGGAGAGAGAGAGACTCCTCCGTATTTGGTGAAGCGTTCAACCAACTCGTTATATTTGTAAATACGGCGCGTGCCGCCGACGACGGCGACGACGCGTAAGCGCTAGAAAGGCAAAAAATTGCACGCACAGCCTTTCGGGAAAAAGGACGCGTGTTTGTTTTTCCGGTCATCATAGTCATCATCATCAGTTTTTTTTCATTTTGCTTTTGGCTCTGCCTCATTCCGACCCATTGGTCACAATCAGTGTCTGCTCTGTGGTTTGGAAAATATTTGGAGCAGCTCCTCTCATTTGGAGCTCATTTTGAAACGTTTTCTTTGATTTCCCACTGGCTTTTAATTATTTCTGCCTGTTGCTTAAATTTCGCTTTTAATTTTTTGAAATATTATTTGCTGGTTTTTAAAAAATCTTTTTAAAAATCTCGTTAAAGGCAGTGTCCTAGTATTCTGTTGTGATTCTTTGTAATGCGGTTTATAAAGCCAATTCTTTTAATTTTCTTTAAGTCTGAGATATTTATCTTATTTTTTCTGGCACACTATCTTTAAGACATCCTGAGCTAATTCTGGCACACTGTCTTTAAGATATTCTGAGCTAGAGCATTCTTAAAAATTTGTTGAGACCTTTCATTGGACCCAAATGTGCTCACAGAGCACATCACCTATAGTATTCAATATTTTTATGCTAAATCAATAATTTCAACAAAATTCGAGTACCTGAAAACATGAAATTGGGGCCAGAAACTAGAAAAAACTAAAATGTTAAGGGTTGACTCCAATTTTTCCCCCTTCCCCTGAAAACGTTGTTTTTTTCACTTTTTTCTGAACCCCCTGTACCATTAAGCATTTATAAAAAGTCTCAACCGTTTTTTTTTTGGTTTCTGAAATCTTGCTAAGAGCCATTTTTTTATAAAAAGCTTCACTTATATTCGAATAATTTTATTTTCTTTGCTATCTGTCGAACAACAACAGCAAAAAAAAAAACAAGGCCAAACCTATATTTACCTTATTCTTATCACTGTGTAAATGGATGGTCAACGACCATTTTAATACATACTTACATATGTATTTACAAAAAACACACTCTTTTTTTTGCAGGAGGAACCTACGAGTTCCCAAGCGGTCAAGCTCAACAGCAGAGACGTATCGGAGGCTCACATCAGCATTTGGCACCGATTGTACAAGCAGGAGCTCAACAACAACAACAACAAGGTTCTGGATCAAGGCCTAGTTATATTTATCAGCATCAACAAGGGTCTGGAAGGCAGCAGCAGCAACAGCACTGTGTTGGGAATCAAGCGCAAGGGGTTAGTGGGATTTTTTGCAAAAGTGTGGAAAAGTGCTTTTTTTAAATTTTCTTAGCTTCAACGCATTTTAGCTTCAACTTTTAAAATAACTAGTTATTGAATTTATCTCAATTAATTCTTCCTTATGGGCCTATTCGGTTGAAAATTATGAAAAAAAAATTCCGAGAAATTGGAATTTCTCGGTATTTTTTTCGCTTCAAGACCCAAACGATTAAATATGTGTCCCTTTAAACAATGCAAAGGAAAACATGTGTTTTTGATGACCTGTAGGCCTCCAAAAAGTCGGATTTAGGCCCAAAAAGGTCATCGGGCCGAAAAAAAAGTAATAATTTGCTTTTTTTTTCATTTTTTTCGCCCTTAATCGGCATTTTTTGGAATTTTTTAAATTTCAGTTTTCTTCAAGACCCAAACGATTAAATAAATGTTCCTTTTAAGGAAAATGAAAAGTTATTATTACCTATAGGCCCCCAAAAGGCCGTCTGGGGCCGAAAAATAGTATGTTCCTAATTTTTTTCATTTTTTCGCCCGTAATCTGCTTTTTTGGATTTTCTCGGGCATCCTGGTCCACTTGGGGTTCATCCCTGATAGTTTTACACAAATATAGACACAAAAGTTGCATTTTTGTAAAATATCTTAAAGGGACACATATTTAATCGTTTGGGTCTTGAAGCGAAAATAAATATAATTCAAAAAATTCCAATTTCTCGGAATTTCTTGCAGTTCCATAAAATCTATTCTGATATTTTTATTTTTGAATTAACAGTTTCTGAAGCTCTGAAAATATTCATTTCTAGAATTTGTAATATTTGGGGGCAATTATTCAATTTTTTTTTGAATTTTTTTCCACTTTTTTATAAAATTTTCTGAAGATTTTGAATTAAATTGGTTAAGCTTACAAATGTTCGTATCAAATAGTGAGTGAAATTCAAATTTTTACATTTTTTGACTTGAATTTTATCATTTTCGAATGCGAAAACCAAATTTCGATGAAATCAGAAGCTTTCTGGAGTTTTTGCAACTGTTGGTATACCAATAGATCATACTAGAAATTTTGAGCACACTCTATTTGTTCCCAAGAAAAAATTTTTAAAATCCGGATTTTTTTTCGGTTGCAAAAAATAATCTTCGAAATCCTCTATACTTTAATACCAATTAGATCATTTTAATTTTTTTTTGCTTTTTTCCCGATGACTTCCTTATTTTTGCAACCAAAAAACCAGTTTTCGCATTTTTTGTTGTTTTTTTGATGATTCATTACAAATCTTAGAAAAAAGATGTTTTACGAAAATGTGCTCTATTGATCTGAATGAAAACAGTTTTTTTTGGTTGTTACATCCGATGAACGGACAGTCATCAGTCATAGGATATTTTTCATCGTTTTGAAAACCGTTTCACAAAACTGAGAAAAACTTATTTTTATTCATTATGTGTGGAATATGGGCTTGTTTGAAGAGAGTATGTTACTTGGTGCTCATTTTGTCAAAAAAAAGAGCATTTTTTGATGTTTTAAGCTTTTTAAACCTGTTTTCTCAAAATGATAACAAGTTATATATATTTATTTTAAAATATTTCCCACTAGTACTATAAAGCCTTCAATTATTCATCTATACTTTAGTTTTTGTCCCCTAGAGAATATTTTAATGGAAGAAAAGAAGCAAAACATGTGATTAGTCATAAGAATTCATCTAAAAACTATAATTTTCAAAAAAATGGAATTTCAGTTCTTCACCAACTCATCACACCAAATTCGCGGACCATACGAACCAATAACGGGTACCAGTAACATTGTCACCCCTCTACGCGCTTCAAAAACCATGATTGACGTTCTCGCGCCGGTGCGTGATCAAGTACCCGGACAGACTGCAACCACTGGAACACTGCCAACTGGTGCGGCGACGAGCTCATCGAATGGTTAGTCGGTTTTTTCCCTTTTTTTAATGGAAAACTTGTTATTTTGACTTTGAACTTTGTGGGAGAAGAGGGATTTGGTTTGGCTCTTGAATTTACTCTATTTATAGTCACCATGATTTCTGAGAATCGAAGGATTATGGTTTTATTTTAGCGCTTGCGGGGATTTATAAATAATCCTCTTTTTTAATATCAAATTATGAATTCCGCTGACCAGTAAAAAAACTTCTGAAAATCACGAGCTATGATTTATAACTAGAAAATGATCTGTAAATTAAAATAATGAATTGGAAAGCCTTTTTTGCGAATTTTTAAGATTTTTCAAGCATAGAAATTTATCAATACAATTATTTTTATATGAAATCTGTAGAAAAGCGATAAAATGCTTGAAAAATCAAGAAAATTCAAGAAAAAAAAACATTTTTAAGGGTTACCGTAATTTAAAGGAGCATAGCATTTTTGGAAATTTGTGGTGAGACCCAAGAAAAGTAATATGTGTGTCCCTTTAATCGAGTGGTCGAAAATCGGTTTTTTTTTCAAAATTTAAGTTTTTTTTTTTGAAAAATGCCTTTTGTTGGATAATCTCGAAAACAAATTTATATTTCTATAGATTTTTTTGTGAAAAAGAAAACAATATTAAAACGTTGCCGGAAGTTATAAAAATTCAAAAAAAAAATTACCGTAGTTGCATAGCATTTTTCTATTTTTTTGTTGCGAAAGCTGAAGGTTTTTCTATGAATGCATTTAAAAGGAACCAGTAGGTATAATATGTATAATCGCCGCCTGCAAGTTTTTCGTTTTGTCTACTTATGTTTCGGTTCTACGTTCCATTTACATCAACGGCGTTTTCTTTTTTTTTGTTGGAAGAAGTGAACAGAAGTGAACAAAAATGGTGAAATAAGAAGCACAAGTTTGATTGTCATAAGACATTGGAAGGGGGTCTCTTTCGCTTCTATATTTTTTTGCCTTTTTTATACAGCATGTTCTTCTATCTGTTTTTCCTGCCGTTTTGTGGCCATTTGCCGTTTTTTTCTTCGCCTTCTGTCTTTTTTCTCTTTTTTCGTTCCGCCCCGACGGCATAGAAGGCGAAACACTCTCTGTGCTCTTTTCCACCCGTATCTGAAAAAGAAAAACGAAGAAGAAATATCGGATATAGTGTTTTTTTCCATCCTCATCTATCTCCATTTGGAATTGGTAGTAGTGTGTTTTTGAGTGATATGCTCGACTTTATTTTATATTCCGTTGAAAGTCATCATAGGTGTTGAAAAAGCTGAATATTTAATTTGGTAATATATCACACGGGATTGGTCTATGTATTCAAGTTTATTTGAATTACGAGGTTAGTTTTCTGACATTTAGTTTTTTTTTTGACAAGATGGGAGGTATGGCAATAATTCAAGTTCTGACTAATGTGATAATAACGATAACAAAAGTTCAAAGTTTTTAAAAAAATAAAATAAGCGTAACCATGAAAAATAAAAATAAAAAATTGTGAAAAAAACTGAAAAACTACAGTAATCTTTTTAAAGGGACACAACAATTTTGTTTTTGTGTAAAATTGCTTTAGATCTAAATTATCATGTTGTGATCCTTTAAAAAATTACATTACCGTACTTCGGTAGAGATTTACAATGAAATGAATTTAATTATTTAAAAAAACGGAAAAATTCTTTATTTTTCACCAAACACAATTTTAATTTCCAAAAAATAGTGGTTTTCCAAGCCGGCATTTTTTTCAAATTTTAGTTTGGAAATTCTTCATTTTCCCCTACATTTCCCCCTACTCTTGAAGCCCATTCTAAATGTCTCCCTGTTGTCCTCCAACAAACAAATTTTTCCTCCAAAAAAAACTCACGATAAGAAAACGCAGAAAAATAAAGATTAATCATTGTTGTATAGTATGTGTTTGCAATTCAAAACAATTTAACGATATGCACTTTACGTTTTTTTTTGTTCTTCTTCTCTCTTTTATCTTTCGTTATTATTATGAATTTCGGAAGGCGGCACGATAATGTGGAGCATTTGAAAATGAAGGAGAAGTGGAAAAAAAGGCACATGTGTCCTTCACATGCACGAAAATAATTGAAAAATTGAGAAAAATTGTGTGAAATTGTATGAATTTGACAGCTGTATATGTTCGTGAGGAGTTTTTTACGATTTGGTTTGAATGATCTATATAGGCAACTTTTATGACTCAGTCGTTATCAGTTCCCGTGGTGTAGTGGTCTAGAGGTTCGCATGCTAATTGGGAGGTCACTGGATCGATACCTCTATGATGTTTGAACGCGTTTTGCATTTTTTGCATCCCTTTTCAACAATAAATTTGATTTATAAAAGCTTTTCAACATTGTAAAAGCTCCTTTTTTTTGTTCCTAAGAACCACCATGACGACTAGTTCCATCGTAAAACATCAAAGGGGTAGGTACTCTGAGAGGGAGAAAAAAAATCGCCACACACAATTTGTTGCTTTAAAACGTTCGGCTCATCGCGTTTTTGAAATAAATGCACTGCGTTCAAAGAACAACTGCACAAATTGTGCACTAATTTCCGCCAATTTTCCGCCGCTCTCCAGGTGTATAACATTTTTCAACGAAACCGGGGCAATAAAAATGTAGTGGAAAAGGGGGGAAAAAGGGTGAAAATTGTTGGGTCTGCGTCTTTTAAAGTGGGGGCTTTTCCCGCTGCTTTTAGAATTTTCCCCCCACCCATTGGACCTTTATCACTCAATCAGGAGGTCTATTTTATCAAGTTGAAAGTAAAGTACGCGTGCTGGTTTTATTCCTATCTTTTTGGCTGAAAAAAATAAACGGTTCTAGCTAGGCCTAGTCAGAAGGTGAAAAATTGAGGGGAGGGTTTTTTGTTCTGTCTGTGTTTGGGTTGGTAACAACCGCTTTCATTTGAAAAAAAAAACAATACCCTATTTTTCCGTCTTCTACCTAGACTGCTTTATTTCCTATATTTTTTAACAAAAAATCCGAATTTGGAATGTTCGCAGCTATTCCTTTCCAAAGGTTGTATTCCTATGATGACGGTGAGATGATTTTTTTTGCAATTTTAAAAAACAAATTTTTTTCATGAATTTTTCGATAATTCGCGTTAAAATTCGTATAAAAAATTAATTTCAACTGAATTTTGTACGATGATACGTTATTACAAAGTTTTTGGATTTTATCTTACATTTCGATTGAATTTTGACATTTTAAAAAATTGAAAATTTATTGAAAATTGAAAAATTTGAAAAAGTTTGTCATGAAAAATCTGAATTCGTTTAAAAATATTTCTAGGCCGCGAAGATTTGGTTTTCTAGGCCATTTTTTATCAGAAAAATTTTATATAAATTTTTTTAGTGCAATTTTAACTTTATAAAAGTTTTTTTTAAAAATATTTTCAACTGTACGCAATTTGTCGTAAAAGTGTATGCAGATAGCTCGAATTTTTTTGAATTTCATGCACAAAAGGGCGCACAGACTTAATTTTAATTAATTTTCTCCCTTCCTTTCGATATTGCCATTTTTGCTTCCTCATTTCGCTTCCTCAGAGTCAACTAGACTAAATTGGCGAAAAAAAATGCGAAGAAGCGGAAAGTTTTTCCAGTTTTTCTCTACTTTTTCGTATATATATGCATATATGTGTTTTTTTTTCTTTCTCTCTTCTTCTTCGCCGTTTTCTGGTGAACAAAATTCGCAACGGAAGGACGGGGAGGAAAAGCTTGGAATATTTTATTGAATTTCTTTCTTTTTTCTTCTTCGCTTCTGCTCGCTGACTTTTTTTGCTTGATTTCTTTTCTCGTTAGTGATTTTTAGTTTCATTAAATTTGCATTCGACGGAAAAAACGAAAAAGTTTTAGAGGAACATTTTGTAATTAGGGGTTGACACGAGTTTCCGATAGCCCTCATGGGGTTGTTGCCTAGGAACGGAATGGACATCTGACATTTATGAAATGTTTTTGTTTAGAGATTTTGATATTTTTGAATGATAAAAGAGGAAATTGTGGGGTTTTGATGATAAAACTCACTGAACGAGGGGTTTGCTTAATTTTTGAGATAGACTAGTTTCTTGAAGTTTGGGTTTCTATCACCAATCGCACAGTTGTCAAAGAAATTTCTAAAAATGTTGAATTTTGCTCATTCCCGCCGAAAAGTTGGTTTGTGCGCTCCATTGCACTGCGTATCAACTCACCACACATATCCACTGCGCATCAACTCACAGCAATGCGCGGGAATTCGAATATTTGAAATAAATTGGGAAAGTTTTCAAATTTTTGTATTTCGTACAATTTTTATGGGAAATGGGACACGACGGGAAATTTAAATTGTAATTATTTTAAAAATCGGTTAATTAGAGTGAAAAAAAGCCATTCGGAATTAAATTCGTTCATTTTATGAGGTATAACTTTGATGAATCAGACAAACCCACTCATCTTCCTGTTTTTTCTTTTCTTTTCAAATTCACTTTCTTTTCTGAATCATTTAAATTGTTGCAAAACGAACTACTGATTGGTAAAGAATCCTCGAATAAGGAAAACTGCAGCCTCTTTTCGCTCTTCTCACTATTAATTAATTCCAGCACAGAAAATGGAGAAAATTCAGCTGCGTGTTTCTTTTTCAATTTATTTCAACTTGTTTTCTTTTTGCTTCAAAAAAAAGCGTTTAACATTCGCCGTTTTTTATTGGATTTCACAAGTTTCCGGGATGAAAAAAAGGCCAACGGACGAGCTACTGAACTTTTGACCTTATGACTATTTATGCACATAAATTATTCGATGGAATTTCTTTTTTATTTTTGAAAGAATAATTATTTTTTGTACTTTTTGAGTAAGAAGTACTTCTGAATGGGGGGAAAAGGTTAAGAAACGAATTTTTTAAATACTTCCGGTGATTTTTGAAGCTAGAGTTTTAATTTTAACGTTATTTTCAGAAAAAAATCTTGAAATTTTTAGTTTAATTGTCTATAAACGTAAATTAGATGAAAATAGACCTTATACTCATTTGTAATATGTTTTTAAAATGTTCTAAAACCACTTAGAAGCCGAGAAAATGAGCTTCAAAACAATGGCCTAGAAAATGGCTTATTTTCATGAATATTTATGAAGAATTCTTGAATTAGTCCTTTCTGGCTCTAAATGTTGAAATTTTCTTGATTCTTCATGTAATGAAGCCCGCGGACTAGTTTTCGCAACTTTTTCTAGTCCATTATTTTGAAGCGCATTTTCCCGGCTTCTAGGTTGTGTTAGAAAATTTTAAAAATAGAATTAAAATGAGTAAAATGCCTATTTTACCCTCGAATAAATTTTTAAAGCACTTTCCGCCAATTTGAACCCATTTTGAACCTAAAAATCGACAAAAAAAAACGGGGTGTCGACTGACCAACTAGGTCAGAATGAATGAATAATAAGCACGTTCTTTTCAATTTTTCTTTTTCTCTTCTCTCTCACTCTCACACTTTATTGGTAATAGTCCGAACGATGCGGGCATATTCCAATTTGTTAGCCTTTTCCATCGCCCCAACAAATCTATCAATTTTCGCTTTTTTCTCTCTATTGGTCACCAAGGACAAACTCCATGAGAGGCTGACAATTGCAGTATTTTCCAAATCCATCGGCGTCTTTAAACGAAAAATGTCCTTTTCCCGTGTGTGTCGTCCTGAGAGTGCAATAGTCGCAAAGTTCGCATTTTTTTTCTCGCTACTGGTTTTTTCATATTTTTTGCCACCCCGTTTGAATTTTGTTCTTTAAAAATTCTTAGTTTTTTTCTTTAGTATTTCTTTTCCATTTTCCTGCGTTCCCGCAGCAATGGCGATATGTTTTTGTTTGATTAGGTGTTTCCCAGGCAAATAGACGAAGAAAATAGGATTGGGAAATGATTCTTTGACCCAGATCATAATGATTTTGGCAAAAAAAAGGCATGTTTTCGATGAGTATTACTCTTATTCCCTTACATATTAGTCATTTATGTGTATTTTTCGACGGGTTTAAAAGGTTGGAGTGGATGAGTAAGATGCTATCAATTGGTGGAAACACCTACGCTTTTTGGAGCAAGATTACTTTTTGTGTATATTTTTATAATTTCTGTTTAAATTTTCCGTGTCGCAATGATTTTACGTTCTGATAAAAAATTTTAAACAATAGTCTCTTATCTCTTCGTTTTTTTCTTCACAAATATGTTCAGTACGTTTTTAAAAATTGAAATTTATTTAAAATTATTTCTCTATTTTTGAATTACCGCCAATTTCACACAAACTGTGCATTTTCGCGTCATTTATGTTGCAGTGTGTGCACCCGCGAAATTAACTTTTGAATTTTCTCAGTATTTTTACTAAAAACTCTGTTTTGACGATTTTAACCCATTTTTCACCGTTTTCTTCAATTTTTTTTTGATAATAATGTTCCAAATCCGGTCATAATTAGTATAATGGCTATTATATTGCAAGGCCAACGGGTTGGAGGTCATTCTTTGTAGAAAACAACGGAAAAGTAGGAAAAAAAGAACGAAATTGGACACCGTTGTCGGACATCACTTTCGGCTGTGGCTCCGTTATTTATGAGGTTGTACGAAACGAAAACGTTTTTTAAACTTTCTTCGTTTATAGTTCAGTTTACTTTTTCTGTTTAAATTTAAAAATTACTCGTCTAAATATTTAATTAAAGTTTCTGTAACCAATTTTTAGGCTACACGATTTTCGTCCATTTTCAATCAGTAAATACTAGAACGTAAAGCTAACAAATTGAAGTTTCAACAAAGGACACTTGATTTATCTACCAAAAATTGTTGGTTTTTGTTGTAACTTCATTTTTCCACAATTTTCACAGCTGAATCATTTTAGTTTTACATTTGTTAAATACTCGTTTCGTTTTCTAACGATTAGAAGGACGAGTGCCAGAAGGAGTAGTCAAAATCACAAATCTTTAGCACCAGCAGCACAGATGGTCGACGTTTCTCGTTTCGTTTCATTTCGCGTTTTCTCTTATTATATTGCACTTTGGTGCCACCATCACCAACAGCCACCCAATACCGAATATGGGAGGCAGTTGACCCGACAAACATGAACAATGAATGTGTTCTGTTCCTATAACCAGCTCGTTCTTTATATTCTGGGTTGTTTAGCGGGAGAAGGGAGAGCCAGTCTAGTTGTCATTTACTCTCTTTCATCTGGTACAGTGACTTATCGGGACTTTCATTAACACCTCGTTCCAAGGTTTGCTGCGTCTATGTAAAAGTAGCCAATCTCTAACTGGTCGCTTTTTGCGTCTGCGTCTGAACAATTTAAGACTCTAACCAATACGAAATGGCCGCAGCGGACCGGACGGCCGGCTGCTGCTGCATATGTATGCCAATGTCTTTTTCCTCATTTTCTCTTCGTGTTTCTTCAGTCTTTTTTATTCCAATCTTCCTTTCCTTCACCCAGCCCAAACACCACCAATACCAGTCACACCCATTGGTGAGAGAGAGTGAGCGCTTGCTTGGAATCGTTTTTGGCTACTAGTTAATTTTCCCAATTTATTTGCGTCATTCGTTTTTTCTTCGAATTTTGTTTTATTATTTATGATGATTCAGCTGTCCATATCCCACAGAAATCGATTTTCTCCACATGTCGCAATATCGCGCATGAATTTAGATTAAGTTTAATAGAATAGAATAGCCAATTGAGATAGTTTCTTTAATAATAATTATTATTAACTTGCCTAATGGATTCCGATTATTGGATTTAATAAATTCAACGAAAATCATACATAATTTGTGTCTCAACAATTCCCAATAAGATGATTGACATTAGTAGAAAGGAGCGTGTATGCATCAAGGCTGACCTTGTATTTTGCGAAAACTCGACACAAAAAAGCTTAAAAAGTGGTTTCACACCGAAAATTGATGTTAATCTCTCTCTTGAAAACGTAATTTGATGGGATTCATTTCAAAATATTTTTAAAATAAAGAATTGCTTCATGTTCCAATCTCTAAACATATTGTCAATTTCCTATATCCTTTGTTCCATTTTGCTCCTGAGCAGTTTTGCAAGCTTTTTGTGAAGTGGCCAATTGAACACGGGACTACGGCCACCGATGATTTCGAGCACAAACTGTGTAGTAATAATGTTTGTGTAGTTTCGAATGGGGTTGTGTGTATGTGGCAGCGCTATGGGTGAGTCCCAGCAAAAAGTCGTCGAATCTCTTTTTGAGCCTTGGGAGGGACAAAAAGAGCAGAGAATATGAAGTCAAAGTCACTCGCTTTTGAAAATAAATAAATGGAACTGAAGTTTGTAATATTGAGGATTGAAATCCCAATTAATTGATGTTTCATCAGGTGACTGATTTTTGAACACTTTTAAAGGAAAAAATCGTTTTTCCGATATTTTTTGACGCGTTTTCGAATCGTTAATACAGTTTTCCAACCATCAAAGTTATTTCTTAACGAAATATTGATTTTCGACTCGTTTTTGATAGATAAATTGGGCTCAAAGCGTCGCAATTGAAATTTATATCAATATACGTTAGAAATGACACCTTGAACCGAAATTTGGTCTCAAAAACCATTTTTCGAACCCAGAGCGCATTTTCCTACCGATTCTGGCATGGCTAGTTTGAAATTCCGTCCTGAAACTCTTCCGCAACGTTTTATTTTGAAATGAAGCTCCAAAAGCAGTTCAACGTATGCCCTAAGTCGTAAAAATTGATCATTTTTAGTTTGTCTGCCCGAAATCTGACCTTTACTCGCAAAAGTAAATAAACGGAACTAAAGTTAGAATTTTTGAAGAAGTTTTTCAAATAAAAACATATATGATGTTCTCTGCCACTAGTCGGAACCAATGACGTTAGCCTTCCTTTTGAGAATGATATAGTGATGTAATCAGAACTCGACTCGGCGGAAAAAAAAGGCGTTTGCTCAAGTTTCTTCGCCCGAGAAAAGTGCGTGTGCCGCTTTCTTGCTCTCAAATCTTCTGTTCCGTGCCTCCCGTGTATGTATATTTACACGCTTCATGCTGCGCTACACCCGCAATTTAGAGGAAGAGAGACCAGCTGCGCATGAGAGTCTACACGCTCCTCCAGCTGACGGAATAAGATGATGATGATGATGGCGATGACCGAAAAACTGTTTTCATTCGTTCATTTAGGCTCCTCTCGTTTTCCGTAAACGCTCGCCCTTTTTACAATTTTCACCATTTTGTCCCGTCTCTATTCAATTTTATGTGTATGTTTATATAACCTTTCAATCTATTGAATTTGTTATTTTTCGTCTTCTCACTCGCTTTAAAAATTTATATATATATAAAATTTTATTCATTAAGAGGGCCTAGTCTCCATAAACGGGAAGAGAACACTACCACATCTGCTCTCCTAGTTTTTAAAAAATCAATATTCTTCTTCCGAATAATATCTAAGTGTTTCTTGGCAACAAACGGGTAATTGGAGAAATATGACGCTTTTTGAACCTTCAACTTCTGGATTACGGTTGGGGTATCGAGGTAAAACTAATAATAAATTATTGTTAAAGGTGGAGTTCCGGTAAATTCGAAAATTCGTCTCAAGAACCTAATTGTTATGTCAATTATATTGTAAATATCCTTTTTGAACGTTTCAAAATCAATTGTTCGCTTCAGTATGCTTTTGGCATATTTAGGAATGAATAATTGTTTTTTGAAGCGTTTAAACGACACTAAACCGGAACGATGCTCGTTTTTTGAACATTGTGGTCTTTTTTTTTGAGTCACTTAGCAACCGAACGCTAGCCAAATCCCCTTCTCTTTGAACAAAAAAAAACTGAAGCAGCATTTTCAGACAAAAAAAAATACAAATAAAATCTATTATTCGCTCATTTTCCCTCTAGAAATGTCGCATTTTCAGGCTCTTCAGTCTCATCATCTGGAGTGGGCTCTGGCGGATCTGGAAGCCTAATGACGCAATCCATCACCGGACCGAATAAGCATTTGTCGGCATCGCATTCGACACTCAATAGCGCAAATCCGCATGACTCGCTGATTCATGCGAAAATTCCAAAGAGTCCGAGCAATGAGAGTTTGAGGTTGGTTTTCGGTTTTTTTGTACTATTTGTTAAATATGTTTTACTTTTTTTGTCTTGTCTTCAAGTGGGTCTTATCATTGGTAAACATAATATAGACATTGTCCACAGCGTTGATAAGATCTTGAGCAAAGAATAATATAATAATAATCATATTTTTGAATTCAATGGTTTTGTTTTCAGCCGATCACATACATCATCATCCGGTGGAAGTCAAGGTGGACACACATCGAATGGTTCGAATTCTGGTGTGGGAGCGAATAAAGGATTCCGACCGGAAGACGCAATTCAGACGTTTGGAGCAAAACTGGTGCCATATGAAAAGAATGAGATTTATAATTATCCGAGGGTATTCTTTGTCGGTTCACATGCGAAAAAGCAGGCCGGAGTGATTGGTGGCGCAAATAATGGAGGATATGATGATGAGAATGGATCGTATCAATTGGTGGTTCATGATCATATTGCTTATCGTTATGAGGTGCTGAAGGTTATTGGAAAAGGCTCATTTGGACAGGTTTGTTCAAATTTTTGTTTCGTGTCGACTCAAATAACTTGTTTTTATAGGTTATCAAAGCATTCGATCACAAATATCAGCAATACGTTGCACTGAAACTGGTCAGAAATGAGAAGAGATTCCACAGACAAGCTGACGAAGAAATCAGAATCTTGGATCATCTCCGACGACAAGATGCCGACGGATCTCACAACATTATTCACATGTTGGACTATTTCAACTTCAGAAATCACAAATGCATCACCTTTGAATTGTTGAGTATTAATCTTTATGAATTGATCAAGAGGAATAAATTCCAAGGATTCTCATTGATGGTAGGAATTTATTTACGGGATATTTATACAAATTCTTTCATTTCAGCTTGTGAGAAAATTCGCATATTCGATGCTCTTGTGTCTGGATTTGCTGAATAAGAATAGGCTGATTCATTGTGACCTGAAACCAGAAAATGTGCTTTTGAAGCAACAAGGACGAAGTGGAATCAAGGTTATTGATTATGGATCATCATGCTTCGATGATCAGAGAATCTACACGTATATTCAATCGAGATTCTACAGAGCTCCTGAAGGTAATACAGCTATTTTTTTGAAACTCTGAAATTATTGAATATTTTTCCAGTAATTCTTGGAACAAAATACGGAATGCCGATAGATATGTGGTCATTAGGTTGTATTTTGGCTGAACTGCTCACCGGTTATCCATTACTGCCAGGAGAGGATGAGAACGATCAATTGGCGTTAATAATTGAATTGCTCGGAATGCCGCCAACAAAAGTTTTGGATCAGGCAAAACGCGCTAGGACATTTATTTCATCGAAAGGTTATCCGAGATATTGCACAGTTACTGCCATGCCAGACGGATCGGTTGTTCTCACAGGAGCTAGGTAAGAATATTGTTTTTAAAAATTGAGTGCTCGCTTAATTTATTTTTGAGCAATCACAATAAAATCATAATTTCTTTCAGATCAAAGAGAGGAAAGATGCGCGGACCACCAGCATCTCGTGGCTGGACCACAGCTCTGAAAAATCTCGGCGACGACTTATTCGTCGACTTCCTGAAACGCTGTCTGGACTGGGATCCAGAGACAAGAATGACACCGGCTCAAGCATTGAAACACAAATGGTTGAGACGTCGTCTGCCGAATCCACCGCCAAACGGAATGGAAATCATCGGAGCTATCGATCATGACGTAAGTTGTTCGCTTTCTGGTTGTCTCTTGTTTCAAAGATGGGCAAATAAACATTGAAATGTTTAGACTACAACTCGTCTTGTAATTATATATCCTTTCGTTTAGAAAAGATCGAGAATATAAAACTCATCCAATGAAAAAAAATTCGATTTCCTTGTAGAAAAAAGCCGACACGTACAAAGAGTTGCCAAATATTGACTCGAATGCCAATATTTTGATGCGAAAAAAGTTTTGAGAGACAAACACCAGAAAACACACACTTTTAATGTCTCTTTAGATTGGAGAGACTTGTTTGGTGTAAGTGATCAAATCGTGTGCAATTTTCAATTTTACTACTAAATCTCCCTTTCCCCTCCACTTTAATTTTTGTTTTTCTTTTTACAACAAACTACTACTATGTTTTTTCTCCTCATCGCTTTCACCCCTACCCGTTTTTTCCATCTATTTTTTGCTTTGAAACGTTTTTTTTCAAAACGAAAAAAGTTGGGGGGTTTTTTTTGCCGACCAATGTGTTTTAAAATTCAATTACGATGATTACTAATGGGTGAAACAGTTTGTTGTTTTTTTTTTCTTCTTTGGATTGGGTGTGTCATGCTTTTCTCTGGGAAAATGTGTTTTCTCTTTTCAAATGCAAGCCTAACCCTTCTGGTTTTTCCCCAAAACCTATCTAACAAGGGATTGTTTTGGAAGTGGATTGAAGGAACTGAAATTTTTGGAAAAATTTGAAGTTTTGAAGAAAATTATAGAATTTTAGCTTTAAAAATTTGAAATTGATTGAGATATTTTGCTGATAAGTTCATTTTGAGCTCTCCTGTAAAAAAAAATCAGAAAATTGGTATTTTGAACAATTTTAGAATTTTTTTAATGCTCAAAAGTATTTGTTTTGTATTTTTATGCAAAGAAATTAAATATTTTCCACTTCCACTTCTGAACATTTCCTTAAGGTGTCCTCTTCCCGTACTAAAGTCGAAAACCCGTATTATTTCCAATAAAATCATTTTTTTTTTCAGTGATTCGTCATCTCGATACAAATCAACTTTATTTATCGATCCAATCTACGCATAATAATCAACTTACAAGTGTCGATACGGTTCATTCTTGCAGCCATCTCCCCCTCTGTTTCTGTCTCTCTCTTTCTGATTTTTCAAATGTTTTTTTTTGTGTCTGTTCCGAGAACCATTTTTTTCCGTGCGGGGCAAAACATTAATTTTTCTTTTTCCCGGAAAGCTGCATTCTTAAAAAGAAGCGCAGTTTTTTCGGTATCCTCTCAACAAAATGTCCTAGGAGAACAAATAGAAAATTTTATATTATTATTGTTTTTTTTTTGGATTCCTCTAATTATAATTTATAGTCCCATTTTAATTTTTTTTTTCTCTATAAACTAACCATTTTCATTTTTTTTATAATTCTTCATCTTCTCTGACGATTCTCGTGTATCAGCGCTTTCAAAGTGAAAATCTTGTGTTTTTTCTTTGTTTTTTTATTTTCTAAAATTTTTCTTGTGTCGACAGTGACGATCATGACAAACCAATTTTGTACATATTTTTTATATTCAACTCTTTTTTTTTATCAAAAACAGTTTTTGTGTGCAGGTCATCATTTGATTTTAAATATGAAAAACAGAAAACAAAACAATAATTTGAGTTTGTGAGCTTCCATTCCATCACTGTCTGCACTTTTTTTTTTAAAAGAAAAAGTAATTAGTACTAATTTTTGTCATTTTTTTGGAACTTTATCGTTTTTTTTCCTGAATTTCTTATGCTGGGTTCCTTCTTGTCTCCCAATTCAACTTTCTGTCTTCGTTTTCGTTTTTTCCCTTTCTTTTTTACCCTTTTTTATAGTGAACGATTGTAATATTATTGAAACAATCTTCTTCTCCGTTTTTTGCCTATTTTTACCTATTTTGGATATACAAATTTGCAGAAAATGCAGAAAAATAAAGTTTTTGAAACTAAAAAAATGTGTTTATTTTTATGAAAACTTATTTTTGCGATATTCAATTTTCTCTAGTGGAAAATTCGCTCTTTGGAAATACGGTAAGGCATTTAAAGGCACATGCTAGTTTTTAAAAAATTGAGAAACGTCATGTGCCTTTAAAAAGGCTACCGTATTTCAAACGAATTCTCAATGACGTCGTTGGAAAACAGTCATTTCGGTGGAATCTCCGTTTTGGCGAGGTGTCGTCCCATTGGTAGAGGAATCATGGATCTTCTTCCGACGCATCGCACCAAGTCGAGCTTTGATCCGCCAGCGGACCACCAACATCAGGACGGATGATAGCATTCTGGCGTCCATTTTCTTCTCAACGGTGTATTTCATTAGATTGACGCCGGCGAGGCCGTGTTCCACGAGATCCGCGCCGAGTTCTTCGTCGAATATGGAGACGCGCAGGCCGAGGGGAGAATGCTTCATTAGCTGGAATGAGGAATTTAGAAAAATATGGAATCGGAAAATAAAATCAATAAAGGGTGTTGCTCTGACTGGAAACAATTCAAAATGATCTAAAACTGAAGTGAAGAAAATTCTAAAAATTCGGTTTCATTTTTTTTTGTTGAAAAAAGTGGTCCCAACAATTGAATTTTAAAGGATGACGTTACGGAGCTTATGGGGTGAAAATAGAATTCTTTCTCATTCCAAATCTGTTTTTAAAATTTTCTAAAACCACCTAGAAGCCGAGAAAACGAGCTTCAAAACAATGGCCTAGAAAAAGTGGCTACCGGCGAAAACTAGTCCGCAGGCATGAAAACTCCAAAAAAACATTTAAAAAAGAACTAATATAAGCATACTGCATAACCAGTTATTAACGAAACACGAAGAAAGCTCATAGGAAAAAGTTCGGCCACCTTTTTCTAGGCCATTGTTTTGAAGCTCATTTTCTCGGCTTCTAGGTGGTTTTAGAAAATTTTAAAAACAGATTTGGAATGAGAATGACGTCTATTTTCATCCCAGATGCATTAACTTGCTCCGTAAAGTCAACCTTTAAGTCATTTCCATTGTAATTGACTCAAAATACTCATAATTTCAAAAATCTTTTCAGACCCTTAGAAACTTTTAAATGAATCAAAAAATATTTGAAATCAGTTGATAACAAATGAAAAATAGCTTTGTAATGTTTCTGCTTCTGGCTGTATTTTAATTTAGAATTTTAAAACAGGTGGGGCTCCGAAGAGCTCAGAAATTGTAGAACGAGTGCTAAAACCGCATTTCTGAGCTCTTCGGAGCCCCCCATCTTATTTTAAATTCCAAATTCAAATACAACCATACATTAAAAAAAATATTTTTATTTTTTTCTAGACTGATTTCAATTTTTTTTTTAACTTTCAATTTTTTCCATCAATTTTGTAGATTCGTAATTTTCGTAATAAAACTGATTGTGAGATCTCTCCGGAGCCCCGCCCCCTCCCTTTAAGGTCAAAAATATTAGACTCACGAATAAAATTAAAAACGAAGCGATTGCACTATAAATCGTGATGACACCAATGACGAAGCATTGCAACAGAAGCAAATGAAACCCGCCACCATAAAGCAGACCGGATTGTTCGGTGTCGGATTGAAATGTGCATTCCGCTGGAGCGAAGTTCATTGGACGTGGGATGAGAAATATTCCAGGAGCGATCATTCCCCAAATTGAACCGATCACATGGACAGGGATCACGCCGACGGGATCATCGATCTGGAAAAACATGGGAATTAAAGCGAGGTTTTTTGGGTATTCGAAACCTCTAAACGTTCGACAATTGGGTATACAGATAATGCTAATGTTGATCCAATTGCTCCTACTATTACTGCCTGCCATGGGGTGAAGTATAAACACCCTCCTGCACTGGAAACTAGTGAAGCTAATAATCCATCGATGAGAAGATCCATTTGAATCTTTTTTGTTGCTAGCCTTGAGATAATTACAGTCATCATTCCACCACCAGCAGATGCCATTATTGTGCCAACTGCTGATCTGGAAAATTGGTTTTTTCCAGTTTTTCGATCCTAATATCTACCTAGTTCCCTCTGTCCACTGTCCACGCGTGACAGCGTAATTCGAAGCGGTGTTGAACGCCATCCATCCCCACCAAATCATAAGAAATCCTAAAATCGCTTTGCCCGGATCGCTGACCGTTCGTTGCCCATTTTTCATGAAACGATTGCGTCTAGGCTTCAAATAGGTTGTCGCGACGAGACCCGATATTCCACCGACGAGATGCACTGCACTACAACCCGCTGAATCGACGACGCCCATACGACGAAAGATACCCGATTTGTCCCAGACCTGGAATGAAGGGGATTTTGAAGATAGAGGAGATGGAAGACTTACCCAATGACCGGCTATTGAATGAACGATTGTTGTCAAAAATGATATGAAACAATGTGATTTAAGGTGAATACGTTCAGTCATACCCGCTGAAAATTACTCAGAATTTATTTAAGATTTTATTTTTTGGCATTTTTTCCGTTTTTTTCTATGAACTTTAAAAAAAATTTTGAAACCCATTTATAACATAAGTATTGTCAAATTAAAAATTTTGTGTCATCTGTTTTCTACTGAAAAACCGCAGCGCAACCGCTCGCAGGGAAAAATAGCATCACGTTGTGAGAGACTTAGATTTTCTAGGTAGACCAATACCAAATTGAGTGATATTATATTGACAATATGTCATTTTTCGGCGATTTAACGTCATTAATATTCTCTGTAAACGCAAATATATTCGATCTTCGCGTTTTAGGGCTTGCTCCAAGGCGAAGACGCACCGCAAGCAAATGACGAGGAGGACAACACTCAGTACATTGTTTTTTTATTGAACAATTAAATTTTCGAATTTTTTTCAGTGTATTGAGTGTCGGCCACCGCGTTACGTGCGTGAGGTGCGTCTTCGTGAGCAACTCAAAAACTCCGATTGAAAAGCTTTATCGTCAACCTCGCTTAGAGACCCTCTGTGTATTTTAAGTCAATTACAATGGACTGAAAATTACTTAAAGGAGGACTTCACGGAGCTAATAAATGTACCTTAAATGAAAATAGACTTCATTCTCATTCCAAATCTGTTTTTAAAATTTTCTAAAACCACCTAGAAGCCGAGAAAATGAGCTTCAAAACAATGGTCTAGAAAAAGTGTGGCCGAACTTTTTCCTATGAGCTTTTTTCGTGAATACATATACGGAATGTTTATATTAGTACTTTTTATGGTTTTTCATGTTAATTAATGTTTTTACATATTTTTTTGGATTTTTTTCATGCCTGCGGACTAGTTTTCGACGGTGACCACTTTTTCTAGGTCATTGTTTTGAAGCTCATTTTCTCGGCTTCTAGGTGGTTTTAGAAAATTTTAAAAACAGATTTGGAATGAGAATGAAGTCGGTTTTCATCCGAGCTGTATTCATTAGCTCCGTAAGGCCCTCCTTTAAAGTTACAATAGAATCTATTAGAAATTTTGAGAGCTTTATGTTTTTTTCCTACCTGATACAATTGTTGAAGTTGTGGTGGCAAAACTCATTTGAAAAATGAAAAGAGAGTAGGAAATCCCAGTCTACAAAAACCAATTCCATCATGAAAAAAGTACACCTGACTCACAGCTTCCGGTTTATATTCGGCATCCCTCTCCGGATCGAAGAAAAAATCGCCAAACCCGATATACCTCCCTAACGCATGATCAGAACTTCCAAATGTAAACCCGTAGCCGAACATCCAATAACCAAGGCCACCAAATATCACATCGAACACGTTTTTCACCATTACATTCACCTCATCTTTCGGCGACACTCGACCAGATTCGAGAAGACCAAAACCCGCGGTCATTGTGAAAATGATAAAGCTGGAAGCGCACATCCAGACGCCGTCGTCTTGTGAGAGGTCGCAATCGACTTCTTTCAAACGGACGGTTGGGAGGCCGGCATCCATCTGGAAATTTTTGAGGAAATTTAGATTTTTATAAAAAGCGGAAAAAAACGGGAAAATGTCAGCTCAATTTGAAGATGGATTATGAATGAAAAATTATTTATTTTGACATTTTTTGTTGAACATTGGACAAATTCCGTATATTTTCACATGGATTTGTTTTCAAGTTCGGGAAAACTACAAATCTTTCAAAATAAAAAAATTGCTGTGATATTTTATGTTTTTTAATGTATATTTCGAAAAAAGTGTGTGATGCCAATAACGACCGCGTCAGCCACGATCCGGCGCACTTTCAAATTTTTTTATTTTTGCAGCTTTTGACCCTAACTTTTGATCGTATTTTTGCAACTTTTGATAGTATCAAAAAGTCTACAAATAAAAGGGATGGAAATAGAACTCCTGCTCATTCCAAATCTGTTTTTAAAATTTTCTAAAACCACCTAGAAGCCGAGAAAACGAGGCTTCAAAACAATGGCCTAGAAAAAGTTGGCGAAAACTAGTCCGCGGGCGTTAACACTGAAAAATTCGAAATAAAATGCACTATTTAAGTATTCACCATAATTATCCTTATATATAAATGGATAAGGAGGCGGGGCTAATTTTTCTGTGAACAAATTTCTGTGAACAAATTCTGTGAACAAATTCTGTGAACAAATTTCTGTGAACAAATTTCTGTGAACAATTTTCTGTGAATGGGTAAAATTAGGTGGTTTTTTCAAAAGACATTGAACAGAACTGAACTCGCATCGGTTCACGTGAAGGAATTATTACTTAACCGGTAGACCATAGGGGTCACCGGAAGAGAATTAACTTTTTGAAACCTAACGATTGCGGATATTCATTTCTTCATTTTTTTTTTGAATTTTTGTCAAAATTTCACAAAAGAAACAGTTTTAAAAAAATAGGTCAAGAAACTAGGTCAAATTTGAAAAATTATTTGTTGTCATTTCTGAGATGAGATTCATTCTTTTAAAATTTATTCGAAGAAAATTATCGTTATATAGTGATGACTAGGTGAGGTAAGCTAGAGTAAAAGAAGAACCTATTTTCAGAAGAACTTCCTTTCACATCAACCTCTTTTCAGATTCGTTTCTTTAATTATGCCGCTAATTATAACCATTTTAGAAGATTAAATAATTCGATAAATAATTAAATGTGACAATTATGGTTGGTTTTTTGAGAATGTTTCAGTGAAATTGTTAAACTTGAAATTATGATCATTTCACCGCGCAGCTGGAACACCGATCAAAAGTATTGGAATGCGTGCCGAAGGCACGGAAGAAGGGAGCCGCAGGCGATCTTCTTCTGTGACTTCGGTTCGCATTCCAATACTTTTCGATCAAGATATATCGGTCCCGACAACTAATTTTAGAAGGCGTGAAATCGCCAATGTAATAATGCAGTGAAGCAGCACGCCGAAGGCGTGTAAAAAGCGAAGCCGGAGGCGAGCCGTAGAAAACGTTATTTTTAGGAAATTAGGATGAGTTTAGGTTAAAAAGAGAGAAATCCAAAGAAATAGTAAATTAACATACTCGCGCGATTTCAAAGAATCGATGCGCTTTTCCTAACTGTTATGTAAGTTTTTCTGAAAAACCGATGAAATTTTAAAAATTGTTTGATTTATATTCTATCACCATGTTTCGAACCCCATAAAAAAGGAACCCTTTTGAGAATAATTTAACAAAAGCGACACGCCGCAGGCGTGTTGGAAAGCGAAGCCGAAGGCGAGCAGTAGACCAGGAGTTTTGCCGCGTAGCGGCAGGGGACTCCTGGTTTATTAATATAAGAGCCAAAAAGATCAATGGAAAAAAGTTAGGCCAGGTGGTAAGTTTTTCAAGGCCATTGTTTTGAGGCGCGTTTTCTCGGCTTCTAGGTGGTTTTAGAAAATTTTAAAAACAGATTTGGAATGAGAATGAAGTCTATTTTCATCCCAGGTGCATTAACTTGCTCCGTAAAGGCTAAAAATTGTGTAATATCTGAAAAAAAGGGAAGTACATTGGTGTTTTTTAAATCTGCTTATGAAACCTGTATCTTATTCGAAAGACTAAGAAACTTTCTTCAAAAACGTATAAATAAGGGGTTGAGAATGACTTTGAGCTTTAAAAAATCATGCTCAAACCCTTCCTTTGCACGTTTTTGAAAACAAATCCTTTATCAGCGTAAAATGCTCTTTCGAATGAGATAGGTTTCAGGAGAAAATCTAAAAAAACACCAAAATTATTACTTCCTTTGTGAGTGTAACATTTAAATCCCCTCAAATTCCAATGAAGTCAAATTTCTCATGATTTCTGACGACTACCAAATCCTGAAGCACTTTACTTCTTTTAGTAGAGGATTTGCTCGTGATTTTGTTAAGAAGAACACTATAAATTTGGCACTTTCTGATCAGTTATGAAAACTGCTAATTTTTTGACCTTTGAACTTTAGATCCCTCAATTTCTATAAATTTTTGTAATAATGTGATACATTTTTGTGATGCATTCACGGAAAATAAATAATATAAGATGAACATGAAATATAATATTTTGTCATTCTTTTGATGCTAAAAAATCAACAAAATTGGACATTTCTGAGATAAGTTATGAAAATTTGGAATTCAACTCAAATTTCAAGCTAAATTTTTCATTCTTTTAAATTATTTTTCCGCGAAACGTCAGTTTCGAAAAAGTAAGATTTCAGCTTCAATTCATGGTAAAAATCACAAAAAATAGAGTAGCCTCTGACCAAATTCTGAAATGCTGAAAAACAACTAATTTTTTTGATCTGCAAACTTCAAAATTTAAATTTTTCATTAATTTCCTTCAGGTTTCTCAATTTCTGCAATTTTTGCATTAAATGGACGCAAAAAACTTGAAATTTTCACAAAATATAATATTTTCTCATTATTTTGATGCTAAAATCCACAAAATTGACAATTTCTGAGCAAAGTTCTAGGGTTTGCGAATTTTTGTCTCAATTTTCAAGGTAACCTAACTCGTAAGAGTTATTGTTAGCTTGAAAAAAATTCTGAAATAAAATACGTATTCAAATTAGTCTGACAAAAGCTCAATGTTCGTTTTTAGTCCAAGAAAAAAAAAAGTTGGCTTTTGCCACCTGTTCATGTGAAAATGTGAAAATGTGAATGCAATTGGATAAAATTGATTAAAGAGGGCGTTACAGAGAATGTATTTCGGATAAAATAGACTTCATTCTCATTCCAAATCAGTTTTAAAAATTTTCTAAAACCACCTAGAAGCCGAGAAAATGAGCTTTAAAACAATGGCCTAGAAAAAGTGGCCACGGGTGGAAACTAGTCCGTGGGACACCTTTTCTAGGCCACTGTTTTGAAGCGCGTTTTCTCGGCTTCTAAGTTTTGTCAGAAAATTTTAAAAACATATTTGGAATGAGAATGAAATCTATTTTCATCCCAGTTGCATTTATTACCTCCGTAAAGTCCGTCATTTAAAAAAATCATTATTTCCATTGAACTTCAACGAAACAGGAAGCCAAAAAACAAAGAAAACCTTACACGAGGAACATTTATGCTTGAATAAACGTCCTTTTTCCTGAATAATAAAAAAACTAAAGACTAAAATTCAAAACTGGATAATGTTAGGTTAAAGAAGTCTAGAAAGCAAAACAACAAAAAAATAAAACGAAATGCAAAGTACATTAAAATGAACATGCATCTATCTAACTAAGCCTTTACAAATCCGTGGATTTTTCCAGACCAACAAGTGCTAAAATATAAAGGCGGGAGAAGACAAAATAGAAGGAAAAATAGATGGAAAATATAATAATGTTCGAGTTGTCGTGGTAACACCACAAAAAAAACGAGACGAGGGGATTGAATTGTGCATTTTGGAAAAAAAAAGAGTGGGAAAATGTAAAATGTAGAGAATATTTATAGAGGTGGTGCAATGGAAAAAAAATGGGTTGCTTACGTTTCCGGTTCACAAAAAATGGTGCGGAAGTTGGAAATGGTTCGGTTTTTGGGAGGGAAGGGGGGTGCTCCCCGAAAAAAAGTTGTTTGTAGTTTGAGAAGTGGACAATGAGAAATTCAAAAACTTTTTTCAAACTACATTTTTGGAACTTTGACCAACAAAATGAAAAATTGTCGTAAAGGTAGGGATTTAGACAAATTATAAAAATTTGCGAAATATTTTCAAAGTTCAAAAAAAAGGAGGACGAAAACATTTTTAATTAAAAATTAATTAAATTAAAATTTTAAAAACTTCACGAAGGTAATCAATGCATCTGGGATGAAAATATAGATCATGCTCATTCCAAATCTGTTTTTAAAATTTTCTAAAACCACCTAGAAGCCGAGAAAATGAGCTTCAAAACAATGGCCTAGAAAAAGTTGCGAAAACTAGTCCGCGGCGGCATTATTACGTTAAGAATCAACAAGAAGTCAACATTTTGAGTTAAATTGGACTAATTTTATAATTTTCCATGAAAATTCATGAAAATCAAGGCTTTCAAAATTTCATACATTTTTAAAAATCGGATTATTTGCAGATTGCTCAATTTTTAAACAGCAAAACTATTTTTTGAAAATTTAACAATTTTCAGAAAAGTTACATGGATTTGAAGCTGGAAATTTCAAATTTCAAAAAATCCTAAAAGTTTTTTAGGAAAATTTTGTTTTTTTTCCTATTTTTAGCTCATTTTAAATAATGAAGTTCTGTTAAAAAAAAGTATTTGTTTTTTAAAAAGGTTTTCTGCTTCAAATAGCAAAACTCAACAATGGCCCAGAAAAAAAGTTTTCACCTGGCCGAACTTTTTCCTTGACTCTTTCTAGGTTGATGAATATTCATGGAAACTGCTTAAATTACTTCATTTGAAATTATATTTTCGCAGTTTTCTAGATTTTTCGCGAAATATTACTCGTGGACTAGTTTTCGCAACTTTTTCTAGGCCATTCTTTTAAAGCCCGTTTTCTTGGCTTCTAGGTGGTTTTAGAAAATTTTAAAAACAGATTTGGAATGGGTGCAACTTGAGGTATATTTATTGGTACTGTAAAAATGAAAATTTGTCCAATTTGTGTCATAAATAACTTTTTTTTCAATAGTTTAGAATACAACTTTTTTTGCTGATCCCCGAATAACATTGAATGCAAACACGATGGCTTCTTGATCTCTAACGCTGAGCATTTTTCGACCTCTTGGTCTACCCATGTCTGAAGTTTAAAGAAATATATGTGAGGATGAAAATTATTCGAAAAAATCGAAAAAAAAATTGAATATTTTGAAAAATTCGAAAAATTGAAAAAAACTATGCGCGTTTGCATTGGGGCGCATTTTTAGCGTTTATTTTATGCTCATCGGATTTCTCATTCGATTTTACATATTCTCTTCAAATTTCATGAAAAAATATTAATTTTTGATAAAGTTATTTAAAAAAAAACTAAAGGAGTGTTTTTAAAATTTTCTAAAACAAACAAGAAGCCGAGAAAACGAGCTTCAAAACAATGGCCTAGAAAAAGTGTGCACCGGCGAAAACTAGTCCGCAGACATGAAAAATCCAGAAAAAATGAAAAAAAAAACATAAAAAGGACTAATATAATCATTCTGCATAACTGTATTATTTATTCACATAATCTTTATAAAAATCACTTTAATTTCGAATAATTGAGTGCTAAAGTCCCAGTCTAAAAACTACTCGATTTTCAGCGCACACGCTCGATTTACGCTTTCACTTTTACAATAAATAAAGACTCCAGGAATTTCTTTGTAAAACTCTTTCACCTAATTTCAGATTTTTCCAAGTGCTCACTGTTTCTGTCTTGATTTTTATAACATCTCTCATCATCAAAAGCGGGAGCTCCCGATGTCTGATTTTCAATAGAACAAAACATCAGTTGTTTTTTTCAAAGCCCCATATTTTCAAAAAAAAAGCTCCATATTTTTTATTTGATGTTGAACATCTCCTTAATTGTTGTTATTGTCCAAAACACCTCAATACCACCTGAATAAATACTTCTCCCCCTCCCCCCAATTGACCCTTCAAAACATCACTCCATTCAGTATTAGCGAAACAAAAAACCGCAAATTCCTTACAGGATTTGTTTCATGATTCTTTTCCCAATTTCCCCAAAACGTCGTTTTTTTGTTCATTGTAAAGAAATCTGACCACTTGTTGTTTTTTTCTTCCATTGTAGTCTCCGCTGTCCATTTTACGTACCAGGTTGAGCTTTTGTTTGTATTTGCCTTATTTCTCGTGCATCTCCTCGGAAAAAAAGAAGGTAGATAGATGGAGAACTCTCACAGGTACCTGTGATATTTCGTCAAGGTTTCGAATTGAAATGTACTTCGAAAAAGAGCCGGAAGGTTTTTCCACATCCTTCTAACTCATGTACACAAGAATGTAAGGTTCATCTCTCTACTCTCTTTGATGTGTGTTTGTATGTCAAAAGTTCCCCCCGATTTCGGGGTTTTTAACCGTTTATGGGACAGTTTTGAAATCTTCTTTCATTTTACTTAAAGGCTCCGAATCTTGAAAGTTTTGCTGTTCTAAAATAGACCTTATACTCATTCCAAAATAGTTTTTAAAATTTTCTAAAACCACGAAGAAGCCGAGAAAACAAGCTTTAAAACCATGGCCTAGAAAAGTTGGCCGAACTTTTTCCAATGAGGTTTTTTGCGTATTTTATTAATAAATATTATTAGAAAAATCATAATTTTAAACTACGCTTTTGCATTTTTCTGTATTCCTCGCGTAATCAAACTTGCGGACTAGTTTTCGCAAACTTTTTCTAGGCCATTGTTTTGAGACGCGTTTTCTCCGCTTCTAGATGGTTTTAGAAAATTTTAAAAACAGATTTGGAAGGAGTGCGACTTCTATTTTCATTTAAAGTGAATTTATTATTACTGTAAAAATGAAAATTTGTTCAATTTGGAAAAAAACTCCGTAAAGTCATTTTCTAAAATTAACACCAAATTTGAAACATTTGAAGATATCATTTATTGTAGATTTATTTTGAAATATTTCTAATAGTCGGGAGCTACCGATCAATTCCAAGGAATTTAGCTAAAGAAATGAATTGAATCCCTAAATTATTAATTTTGATTATTTTTCTGAAATATACCTGAAACCCCTTAAAGACAGCTGTTCAGTTAATTTTACCCTACATGTTCTTAGTTTTAAAAATTAGAGCTTTCTCTCATTAGTACAATGCAATTTATGCGAAATCACACCGATAAATACACGCGTCATAGCAGCAGTCCAAAGTTGAAAAAATCAAAATTTGAATGCGCGCGTGTCCGTGCAACGCGGTCGATATTGGCGCGAAACACAATTATTTGAATTTGGCTAGATATTGGTAATGTTCTTTGGACCACCTGGGCTCCCACTCGAATTTTGATTTTTTGCCGTGAATTTGGATCGTGTTAACTGACAAGCTGCCTTTAAAGACGGCGTTCCATATAATTTCGCTCAAACAAAAAGTTAAAATATAATTTGTGAGAATCCGGATGCAAAAATTCGTATAAAACAATTTACTTTAGTGTCAAAATTTTAATAATTGGCTTGAAATTTAGCCTAAAATTTTAAACCCAAATTTACGAAATCTGGAATTTCATTTACCGAATTTTCTAATCGAATATTTGTAGCCCCAAAATGACATTTTTTCATATTTGGACTTTTTTCAGTATATCATTTTTCTTTTTTTTTGATTTCTAATTTTTTATTCATGGTAATATGATATAGGCACAATAATTGCATTTAGTAAAATGTGCTTACTTACTTTCTATTTTTTTTAAAGGCGATGTGCCAATTAAAGAGAGTGTGCCAGTTAATTTTACCCTACAAGATTTCAATTTCAAAAATTAGTGCTTTCTCTCATTAGTATAATGCATTTTATGCGAAAAAATTCCGATAAATACAACCTCATAGCAGCGGGCCAACGTTGAAAAAATCAAATTTTGAATGCGTTCTGGGTCATGCGACGCGGTCGGAATTGGCGCAAAACACATTTTTTTGAATTTGACAACATACTTGTTTTCTATTTTTGACCTTCTGGGCCCCCATTCAAATTTTTATTACGTTCACCTTGAATTTAGATATTAGTTGTTTACAAAATCTGTTATATAAACGTGAAAAAACCTGTGTCAAAAAATCGACACGCCACGCGTGAGGGTAATGGGAAGGGATGCGTTGCGTTTTCTTATTATCCCTCACCATACACTATTTCGCAAAATAGGGAAGTTCACGTTTATGAAGCCGATTTTGTGAGACAATAATAGTTCAACTGAAAAGCAGCCTTTAAGCCAATTTTCTTACAATGGTAGGTTTTGGGTTCTTTATTCAAAACGACAATTAATTCTGTTATTTGTATTTTATTTCGCTCCGAGTTTAATAATCCCATTTTAAATTTTAATTTCAAAATTTCAAAATTTCACTTCACTTTGAGTTGGATAATAAAAGGCCTTTAAAAAATTTAAAAGCGAATTCCAAAGATTCTTTAAAGGCAGCTTGTCAGTTAACACGATCCAAATTCAAGGCAAAAAATCAAAATTCGAATGGGAGCCCAGGTGGTCCAAAGAACATTACCAATATCTAGCCAAATTCAAATAATTGTGTTTCGCGCCAATATCGACCGCGTTGCACGGACACCGACCGCGCCGCACGGACACGCGCGCATTCAAATTTTGATTTTTTCAACTTTGGACTGCTGCTATGACGCGTGTATTTATCGGTGTGATTTCGCATAAATTGCATTATACTAATGAGAGAACGCTCTAATTTTTGAAACTAAGAACAGGTAGGGTCAAATTAACTGAACAGCTGTCTTTAATTTTTGAACGAAACCATTCATTGTAAGCCGTTTTTTTAAACATTTTCTTAGTTTTCATGAATTATCATGAAAATATGTATTATTTTTATTCTGTTAATATTTTTTGGCCCAAAAATACTCAAAAATTCCCATTATTCCATATTTTTTTGATTGACACCTTGTCTTTAAGCTCATGTTATTTATTAACAATAAAATATAAAAATATATCTCTATCTCATTTCCTCGCACCCTATTCATCCATTCTCCCAAAATCAAACAAAAAACCGGGGAGGCAATAAGTGTGCACGCGGGTTTTTCGAAAATAGACACAATAAATATACATTTGACCCCCATTTTCGGAAACCGTTTCAATTAGAAAAAAACGAGGAGCGAATGATGCGTGAGACACTTGAACTACTCTATCCCCGATTCTTTGCTTCATTTATCCTCGGTGCCTTTTGTCATAACTCAATATTTTCAGAAAGAAACCAGATAAAATGATCAACTAAATTCAAAACAAAAAAAAACAAGAATGGTCCACACAAATTTGACAAGTTTGGCTCACGAATGTGAGCTTCTCATGACTAAAAATGAGGTTGAGATGGTTGAGAAAAGACATGCAAGATTGGATCGATCAACTTCTGCTATTTTATACATGACTCCTATATTTTCACTTATTTCTTTTATTTTTTCAATTGTCCTTTTGATTGCTATTATTTATGCGTTGCTTCGGAGGAGGATTCCGTCAAGGAAATACAGGTAATAGTGATTTTCAAGGTCTTAAAGGCAGGGTGTCAGTTAACACAATCTATTTTTTGAAACGAAGATGGTCAAATTAACTGACCCACTGTCTTTAAAACAAGGTGATCCGCTGAATCTTAAATACTGCTGGGTTTTTCAGCATTGTTGTTTCACGAACCGCTGCTGATATATTTTCGTCAGTGCTTATTGCAGCTGCTTCTTTGTTTGCAAATGCTTATTCAGGTAAAAAATATTGTATTCCATGTGAGCAAAAGAAATAAGTTGTTTTTCGAAATTATCGGGTGTCTTAACATCATTATTTAATGAAGAAAAACATTTTTAAAAGTATTTTTTGAAACGTATTTCAAGCGATTCCATAAAAAATCTCTTATAAAACTTGTCACCTTTTGAAATGGTCAAAAATTTGAAAAAGGGGTTTTTTGAGAATTCGAAAACAATATTTTAAAATCTGATTTTCTAACATTTTCAGTTGAAACTTTAATAATGAAGAAATTGCCCATTTTTTAATGAAAACCTGTATTTTCAAGTAACTTTTTCAATTTTTTCTTACATTCGTTTTTTTCATTTTTTAGCTCATCAAATTTTAGTTCTTAAAAACACCCAATCCTCTAAATATTTTAATCAATTCCAAGTAACGCGGTTTCTCCCAAAAATAGGCTCAAAAATAATTTCACATGGAAAATTGATGTTCCTTAGATAAACATAGAATACTTTCTCAATTCAAATATATTTTTAAAATTTTATATATTAACTTAGAAGTTGAGAAAACGAGCATCAAAATAATGGCCTAGAAAAGTTTCCACATGCGAAAAGTAGTCCGCGGGGGAACGTTTTTCTAGGCCATCGTTTCGAAGCTAATTTTCTCGGCTTCTAATGCAACTGGGATGAAAGTAGTGTTCATAATCATTCCATATCTCTTTTTAAAATTTTGGAAAACCAGGTAGAAGCCGATAAAACGAGCGTCAAAATAATGGCCTAGAAAAAGTTTCCCGTGGACTAATTTTCTCCAGTGGACACTTTTTCTAGGCCGTTGTTTTGAAGCTCATTTTCTCGACTTCTAGGTGGTTTTAGAAAATTTTAAAAATAGATTTGGAATGAGAATGAAGTCTATTTTTTATTAGTCACATTCCCTGACTATGCAGCGCCCTCCTTTAATCTGAAAATCCTCATTTTTTCAGCATCCTACATGGTTTTGGCCCTCTTCCTTTACATTTGCACCTTCGGCGTCGTTCATTTGACTACTTCCCATTGTGCTGTTATCATCCTTCGTCATGTAAAAATCTAATTTTTAAAATTTTATTATCAAAAAGTGTTTTTTATTGCGATTTTATGAAAATAGAGAAAAAATGTTCTACATTGTCGAACTCAGAAAGTTCCTCCATGAAAATATAGGAAATGTAGACGCGCTTTAACTCTCGCTTAACCACCCCTTCAAACCACCCAATTTCTTACAGATCAGCGTCACAAGACCCTACGGTTTTCAATCGATTTGTAGTATCCGCCGCCTCACTTTTGTCGTCGTCTTTTCATGGATTCTTGCCATTGTCTATGCCGCTGCTTATGCGCCAATCACTACTGTTATAATTTTACCGAACAAGGAAAAAACTGGTACATTTTCTACTTATTTCAAAAATCAAGCTAATTCTATTTTTAGTCTGTAATTATCATAGTTGTCAACGGCCATTGATCATCACAGCGATTACGATAATGGCAATATCAGGGTTCACAATAATTGCATCGTATATTATAGTGATTGCGAAAATGGCACAAATTGCGCATAGTGAAAAGTACCTAAAGAAAAATCAGTCAAATATAATATCCTCAATTTACAGAATGCACAACGAAGCTGAAATGACTAAAAAGAGGATGAAAAAGTTCTTCAAATTTGGAGCAAACCTTGCTCTTTATACACTGATTGTTACGCTCATTTTTATTGGATCGATATTTATAATGAACAACGTTGAAGCTTATCATCAAGTTCATCGAATGCTTTCGATTGATTGTGATGTTTATGATGTGAGTTTTTTTTTGGACTTTTTCAAGTTTTTTTAAATTTAAAAATAAAACTGCTTCAAGTGATAAAAATTGCCAAACTCGATAATTAATTTATTTTTAAAAAATCTAGAAATTTAATTTTTAAAAATTTTTTCAATACTAAAAACGAAAATAATTAAATGATACTCTGTCTTTAAAGATAAAAATTAAATGGTACCCTGTCTTTAAAGTTTTAACAAATTAAATGGTACTCTGTCTTTAAAGTTAAAAAATTAAATGATACCCTGTCTTTAAAGTTTAAAAAAAATGACACTCTGTCTTTAAAGTTATAAAAATTAAATGATACCCTGTCTTTTAAGTAAAACAAATTAAGTAATACTCTGTCTTTAAAATTAAAAAATTAAATGATACTCCGTCTATAAAGTTTTAAAAAATCAAATGATACTCTGTCTTTAAAATTAAAAAATTAAATGATACTCTCTCTTTAAAGTTAAAAAATTAAATGATACCCTATCTTTAAAGTTAAAATATTAAATGATACCCTCTCTTTAAAGTTAAAAAATTAAATGATACCCTATCTTTAAAGTTAAAAAATTAAATGATACCCTATCTTTAAAGTTAAAAAATTAAATGATACCCTATCTTTAAAGTTAAAAAATTAAATGATACCCTATCTTTAAAGTTAAAATATTAAATGATACCATGTCTTTAAAGTTTAAAAAATTAAATGATACCATGTCTTTAAGGTCTTAAAAATTTAAATGATACTCTGTCTTTAAAGGTAAAAAATTAAATAATACCCTGCCTTTAAAGTTTTGCAGCACTTTTCCCTACCAAATAGGATTTTAAGTGTTCTAAATTTGCACAAGCCCAAAATTTCTATAAAAATGGACTGAAAATAAGTATCACGACATCTTACCGTTTGTTGTAAAAGTTTGAAAAAGTGGGCGAAACTCAAATTTTAATTCTTAAAAATTTTGGAAAATACGTTTCAAAAATTGAAAAAAAACCCATTTGTCACATTACTCGGATCAATAGAACTAAAATAAGTAGGACCCACTCTTTAAGAAAAAATTCTTCAAAATTTCCAGTACATCAACATCAAACTACGACTCGAAACAATCGCCGGCGGCGCCGTCCTCCTCTGGTGTGTTCGAATAATCTTCGACGTGCTCGTCACGTTCCTCTCTGAAATTCGTCTTCTTCCATGGATTCGTCTCGACAGTCTACACCCTCTCGACAACCTCAGCAACCATCAAATCGTGTCCGTTCGTCACGGAATGGGATGGCAACAAGGATGCGTGAATTGCCCGGTTTTCAATATTGAAAATAGGCTACATCCTTTGGATTTCAAGAATTGATTAATGGTTCACAAAATTTACTGGTTCTGATTGTTTCCGTCTGTTTTGGGGGGAAATTGTTATTTTTATTAATTTATTCATGTCTTTCAATATTGTTATATTTCTTAAATCAATAAATACATATGTAAAAGTGTGTGAAAATTAACGACAATAATTCGATCAAAATAGCATGCGAAAATCGCAATTTTCCCCACTTTTCCGAACGATTTGTTTAAATTTTTCCAATCGTGGGTGGCTGTTTAGTCGAAATGAGGGTCTTCCTTCTAATCACACTTCTTTTAACATTTGGTAAGTTGTCTGCTACTTTAACTCATGCTCAATAAAGTTTCAGAAGCCGCCAAATCGCTTAAATTTGAAAATGAAGGCATCTTAAAACTGGTCAACGCTCATAACAAGCATAGGTCCGATTTGGCAAGAGGGGCGTTGAGTTTTAAAGGTGTTGCGAAGCCGGCAGCGGGGAATATGTTGAAATTGGTGAGGATATCGAGTTTTAGGATGTACGCTTAATTCACGCTTAATTTTAGCATTTGGGTGTCTGGGATGAAAATAGACTTCATTCTCATTCCAAATCTGTTTTTAAAATTTTCTAAAACCGCCTAGAAGCCGAGAAAATACGCCTTAAAACAATGGCCTAGAAATAGTGTCCACCGGCGAAAACTAGTCCGCAGACACTTTTTCTAGGCCATTGTTTTAAGGAACGTTTTCTCGGCTTCTAGGTGGTTTTAGAAAATTTTAAAAACAGATTTGGAATGAGAATGAAGTCTATTTCCATCCCAGACGTATTCATTAGCTCCGTAAAGCCCTGTATTCATGCACTCATAGTATTCATTTCATCATATATTTTTTATAAAAATGCATATTTTTTATGAAAATTCACATCGCCAAGCCGCAAAATAAGCTGCGCGCTAAGTCGCCGCTCAATTTTAAGCAATTTTAGTAAAACACGTCCATCTGTGACTTTTCAATGAAGTTCCAATGACAATAAAAATTCTTGAAATTTCAGCATCTCGAAAAAAATCTCGAAAAAAAATTTAGATGTAAAACGATCTCTAGAAAGTTAGAGTTTCACCAGCATTCACCATTGGCTGATAGTACCGAATTTGCAAGGTTTTACGAAATTTTAAACTAAAAATCCTTAACATAATCCATTTTTTGTATAATCCATTTTCTGCTGAAAGAGCGCAGCGCAACCGCTAGACTTTAAAAATAGAATAGAATGAAAGTGTGAGAGACTTAGATTTTCTGGGGTAGATCAAAAAATGTTACCAATAACTGAATTTCTTTAGGAATGGAGTCTAAAACTGGCAAAATATGCTCAAAAATTCGCGGATAGCTGCCCGTCAAACCATTCGGAAGGCAGAAGTCTTGGAGAGAACCTCTACTGGCACTTTACTAATCAGTTCAACGACTTGAATGAATATGTAACGTTATTTGCCGCCAATTGTTTCAAAATTCCTTTTCAGGGACAATTGGCAAGTGAAAGTTGGTTCAAAGAGTTTGAAACGTATGGCTGGGAAGGTTTGAAATATGCATCAAGCAGCCAACGACAAACCATCGGACATGCTGTTCAAATGGTGTGGAGTAAGACGGCAAAAGTTGGATGTGGAATTGCGAAATGTGAAGAAGGAGGCGCGAATCCGAATGTTTTCGTTGTTTGTCGCTACCATCCAAAGTAAAGAGACCGAATCCCGATTTTTGGGATCTTTTTCATCTAAAAATCCTGATTCCAGAGGTAATATCGACACGGAACCGATTTACGACGAAGGACCAGCTTGTTCCCATTGTCCGGCTTCTTACGACAAATGCGAATATGGATTGTGTAATCGATGAAAAAAAAAAACGGACAGTGTTGGGAAATAAATATAATCTTTGATGCCATAATAAATGGAATTCATTATTATACACGTCTGTCCGAAAATTTTATGTTTTCAGATTTTCCTCAAGTAAAAGCGGGTACCTTTGTCGAGGCTAGCTAACAGGCTGAAAATTGAGATAAATTCAAAATTTCAAGTTTTTTTCAGAATCTACGTTGAATTTCCTATCGATTAGTATCAAAATCATCAAAATCCAAGGAGAGATATGAGGCATTGTTACTCAGGGAAAACAATGCATTCCCATTTTGTCAGGGACTTGTCCACGGACATTTACAGCTTTGCTCTAACATGTCCGATTGTCAAAAACTTCACTGCAAATGAAAGCTAGAGCATTACTGACCTCCTTAGTGTAATTTTGAAGCTCCATCTAATTTTCGAGTAATGTTACACATTTTTTGTTGGCTGATTTATTTTATAAAAAAATAAAATAATGAAAAAGGAATTCATATTCCAGTATCAAAGTTTTCAGCTAGAGCCTTAACATTTTACTGTCCCGGACATGTAAGTCCCGGACAAAATGGGAATGTTCTGGTGCATTGCTTTCCCTGACAGCTGAAAAAAAACAATCCAGCGGTACTATTTTCAACCCGATACATCTTGAAAAATGATTTTTGGTTCCGGACCCCACGTTGAAAACTGGAAAAATTTTAACTGAGCCTAAAAATTTTAAAAATTGAGAGAAGGTAACAATTTGAAGTGTTTTTAGAATCTACGTTGAATTTCCTATCGATTAGTATCAAAATCATCAAAATCCAATGTGTCGCACTTGAGATATGAGGCATTGTTAAGGCTGAAAAAATTATTATTTTTTGAAATTTTTTTTAAATAGCATAACATTTTTAAAAATTTGCATAAATTAAAAATTTTTAATGATTTTAGAATCTACGTAGAATTTCCAATCCAGTGGTGTGCGTAAAAAATTTAAAAATTGGCACAGATTCAAAATTTCAAGCGTTTTTAGAATCTACGTCGAATTTCCAATCCAGTGGTACTAATTGCTTTTAGGCAATTATTTGAACTTGCATCAGATTTTTTGAAATAAAACACATACCGATTTTGAGAAAAAAAAATCAAATAAGTATCTGATTTTCAAACTTTTATTTTAAATGAGCCTAAAAATTTTAAAAATTGTCATAAATTCAAAATTTTAAATTTTTTTAGAATCTGCGTTAAATTTCCTATCGGTTGGTATCAAAATCATCAAGATCCAATGTGTCAATCTTGAGATATGAACCAATGGCCTAAGAATCCAAATAAATAAAAACTAGGTTTCAATTTTCTTTATTTTAGCCATTTTTTCAATTTTTCTGATAATTACAAAATCGAAAAAATTGAAAAAAATACTCATAAAAATTTATTTTTAAAAATTTTTTAAAGTTTGTGTTATGATTTCAGCTCAAAAATTCTAAAAACCATGGAAACCTCAAAAAACATTTTTTAAAGCATTTTGTCTGTTTTCGAAAACAAAAACCTCGTAAAAATATATGGTTTTCCGATATTTAAAACTATTAAAAATATTCCACAAACAGCATTAAAACAATGACTCTCTCTCACTCTCTGACTGTCAGTATATTTCGGACAATTTCAATCTCTGTTCCCACGGGGTTGAAACCTATATAACGCCAGTTCGATTATTCAACAGACATGTTCAGGTTCAGGTTTTGAATAATGTTTTAGATAATTTTTGCTTCATCTAGTAATCTGAAAGGCCTTAAAATTGAGCCTATTTGTTTTGTCTTGTTTCCCAATATTTACTCAAATAGTTAGACTTTATTTGTTTTTTTTTGACCAATCGAAATACGGAAGGCTCTAAATTAGTCATACACATAATCCGGTTAAAAGTTCAGCATTTTCGTCTCCGCTCACAACAATTCTGATTTTTGAGCATGTTCCTCTTTTTTCCCACCTGACCATTTACAGATGTGCACACATGCACACCTACGGATTTTTGGTCAGTATATATATTTACACAAGTTCAATAAATTGAACAAATTATTAACTGGTGATCTGTCTTTAAAGTATTGATTTTAGCATGATTTTGATTTTCCGTCTCTTAAAGACAACGTTTTGGTTTTTTAAAATAATAATTCGGACCTTTTTCTCTCAAAGACAATGTACCATTGATTTCAGAATGCAATTAATCATCGTCCTTGCTGGGGTTATTGTAGCAATCAATGCTCAATTCACATCCACAGGTCAAGCTGGAATTGTCAATGCTCACAACACTTTGAGATCCCAGATCGCCAAGGGAACCTACAACGCCAAAGGAACCATCAAACCGCAAGGAACCAATATTCTGAAAATGAAATGGGATGCTTCAGTGGCTGCTTCAGCGCAAGCTTATGCTGATACTTGCCCAAGTGGACATTCGGGTACAGCCGGACTTGGTGAAAACTTGTACTGGTACATGACCACCGGAACCCTTGGGGATCTTCAACAATATGGTGCCTTGGCTTCTCAAGCATGGGAAAATGAGTTCCAGTCTTATGGATGGACTAGCAATTTGCTTGACATGACTCTTTTCAACACTGGAATTGGGCACGCTACTCAAATGGCTTGGGCAAATACTGGATTGGTTGGATGCGGAGTTAAACAATGCGCAGATCCAAAATGGCAAAAGGTTACCGTTGTCTGCCAGTACAAACCACCGTAAGTTTTCCAGCCTGTCTTTCTAGGAATTTTATATTCTATTTTCAGAGGTAACTATCTCGGACAATACATCTACAATACTGGTGCCACTTGCTCTGCATGCCCATCTGGAACAAGCTGCGAATCCTCAACGGGACTGTGCGTATAATTTCGGAATAAAATGTTGTTTTTTAAAATAAATTATTATTGCATTTAATAACGTTTTTTTGTCTATATTTTTGCATTTATGCTGCTGACAGCGATGCAAGTCATGCGTCTTCGCGGATGCTAAATTATTTTCTTGGCCTAGGTTTCACAGCTTTGGGTTTTTAGGCCATTATCGAACAATATGAGACTCCAAAATGGAATAGACTGAATTTAAAAAAAAAAACAATGTTGAGGTTTACGACTTGGTTTGGACTTCAGCTGAACTTTATAGATTCGGAAACGTTGAGTCATACTTTTACTGACCCTTTGGTGAAATTTTGAAGCTCCACCTAATTTTCGAGTAATGTTACACATTTGTTTGTTGGCGGCTTTATTTGATCGAAGAATAAAATAATGAAAATGAAATGCATATTTCAGTATCAAAGATTTCAGCTAGAGCCTCCAAATTTTACTAAGGAGGACGGACAGTAATGCTCTCACTTTCATTTGCAGTAAAGATTTTGAAAATCGGGCATGTTTGAGCAAAACTGTAAATGTCCGGGACGGTCCGGGACTTGTCCACGGACAAAATGGGAATGTTCCGGTACATTGCTATCCCTGAGTAGCATAAAAATTTTTAAAAATTTGCATAAATTAAAAATTTCAAATGCTTTTCGAATCTACGTCAAATTCCCAATCCAGTGACACTATTTTCAGCTCGATACATCTTGAAATATTATTTTTGGTTGTTCTGGAGCCCATGCTGAAAACTGGAAAAATTTTAAACGTGCGTAAAAAATTTTAAAAATTGGCACAAATTCAAAATTTTAAATTTTTTCAGAATCTACGTTAAATTTTCTATCGATTATTACTGAAATCATCAAAATCCAATGTATCAATCTTAAGATATGAGGCAGTGTTAAGGCTGATATTTAAAAATAGCATAACATTTTTAAAAATTGACATAAATTCAAAATTTCAAGCGTTTTTAGAATCTACGTTAAATTTCCAATCCAATGGTTTAAATGGCTTTTAGGGAATTACTTGATTTTGCAACAGATTTTTGAAATAAAACACATACCGATTTTGGGGAAAAAACGTATTTAAAAAATCATCAGAACTCCGAAATCAATGACCTAAGAATCCAAATGAATAAAAAGTAGGCCGGGATTTTCCTTATTATTGCCATTTTTTTCAATTTTTCTGATACTTATATCTTTCACGGCACTTTACCGTTCGTTCTCAGTTTATTAAATTTTTTAAACTTTAATTTAATATATAAATTTATTTATTTGAAACGGGAGCTGAGGGGACGAAATAAATGGTTTAAAAATGATGAAAGTATGATTGTTGATAAATAAATTTTAAAAAATCCAATGAAAAACTCGAAAATGGCGAAAAAAATTCCGAAAAAACCTATAAATCCCCCGTCTCGCCCTAATGGCCGAAGAAACGCGTTTTGGTTTTCTAGGCCATTTGGTTTTTCTCGGCCGCCTGATTTATTTTTGAAAAATTATTATTTAAAAAAAGAAGCGTATAAAAGAGTATTAAAAAAATAAATGTTCAAAAAATAAAATTAGGCGGCCGAGAAAAAGCAAACGGCCTAGAAAACCAAGAAGCGTTTCTTCGGCCATTAGGGCGAAACGGGGGATTTATAGGTTTTTTCGGAATTTTTTCGCCATTTTCCAGCCCCCCCCCCCCTCTTTAAAAAATTTTAAAGGTTTGTCTTAAACCGTTCTAGACTTACTTTTAAAGCTCTATCGAATGGTACAGGTCAACTCGATTGGCGATGGTGACCTCGTGCACTTCCCTTGTCAGCTCAAAAATGCTGAAAACCATGGAAACTTCAAAAAACATTTTTTAGAGCATGTTGTCTGTTTTCGAAAATAAAAATCTCGTAAAATATATAATTTACTCATATATTTAAAAATATTAAAAATATTCCACAAACAGAATTAAAACAATGACTATCTCACTCTGACTGCCAGTGTATTTCGGACAATTTCAACCTTTGTTCTCACGGGGTTGAAACCTATATAAGAGCCGTTCGATTATTCAACTGGCATGTGTTCAGGTTTTGAATAATGTATTAGATATTTTTACTCAAATCTAACAGGTCTTAAAATTGAGCTTTATTGTTTTGTCTTGTTTCCCATATTTACCCAAATAGTTAGACTTTATCTGTTTTTTTTTTGACCAATCGAAATAAGGAAAGCCCAAATTAGTCATGCACATAATCCGGTTAAAAGTTCAGCATTTTCGTCTCCACTCACAATCGAATTTTGAGCATGTTCCTCTTTTTTTCCCACCTGACCATTTACAGATGTGAACACATGTCTTCCTACGTATTTTCGTTCATTATATATATTTTCACAAGTTCAATAAATTGAACAACTTTTATAACTGGTAATCTGTCTTTAAAGCGATGATTTTAGCGTGATTTTTATTTTCTGCCTCTTAAAGACAACGTTCAGATGACCATAATTTTTTGGTTTTAATAATAAGACGGACCTTTTTCTCTTAAAGACAATGTTCCATTGATTTCAGAATGCAACTAATCATTGTCCTTGCTGGGGTTATTGTAGCAATCAATGCGCAATTCACATCCACCGGTCAAGCTGGAATTGTCAATGCTCACAACACTTTGAGATCCCAGATCGCACAAGGAACCTACAACGCCAAAGGAACCATCAAACCGCAAGGATCCAACATCTTGAAAATGGAGTGGGATGATTCAGTGGCTGCTTCAGCGCAAGCTTATGCTGATACTTGCCCAACTGGGCATTCGGGTACAGCCGGACTTGGTGAAAACTTGTACTGGTACATGACCACCGGAACCCTTGGGGATCTTCAACAATATGGTGCCTTGGCTTCTCAATCCTGGGAAAGTGAGTTCCAAACGTATGGCTGGACTAGCAATTTGCTTGACATTAATCTTTTCAACACTGGAGTCGGACACGCTACTCAAATGGCATGGGCAAACACTGGATTGATTGGATGCGGAGTTAAAGTATGCCCTGATCCAACATGGCAAAAGGTTATCGTTGTCTGCCAGTACAAACCACCGTAAGTTTTCCTGCCTGACTTTCTAGGAATTTGATATTCTATTTTCAGAGGTAACTATCTCGGACAATACATCTACAATACTGGTGCCACTTGCTCTGCATGCCCATCTGGAACAAGCTGCGAATCCTCAACGGGACTCTGCGTATCTTCAACGGGACCCTGTAGTACTAAATAAAAATTGTTGTTTTTTTATCAATTATCACTGCATATTTTAATAAATTATTACTGCATAACGTTTTTCTATTATTTTGTCGGTGACAGAGAATAAAATGTTACACTGAAATCATGCGACGCAAAGACCAAATATGTGCAAAAATCCAAAATCTTGGAAATCATATCATAAATGTTAAAAGCTTTGTTAAAAAATTAAAAATTCGACAGAGAAACATCTTCGCGGATGTTAAATTATTTTCGTGGCCTAGGTTTCACAGATTTGGGTTTCTAGGCCATTATCGAACAACACGGTTTTTGGACCACAACTTTTCTCAATGTTAATCAATTTGCCTGAAATTTTTAAGGTATATGGTAAACACACAGACGAACAATTGCGGACTAAAATTGCATCATCGGCAAAATTTTTTTTCGGTTTTTTTTCAGTTTTTAAAAAAATTTTCACAATATTAGCTGTTTTTCCACTATTTTCCATTTTTGTTCACAATTTTTTTAGTTGATTTCCAAAAAATTGATAGAACATGGTTTTCAGACATGGTTAAACCTACTGGAACAAAAAATCTTTCCGATGATTTGCTGAAAACCATCGTCCGAAGCCATCAAAAAGGAGCCGGAGCCACCACCCAGCAATTAGCTGTTCGGTTCGAACGGCTCCTAGGACAATTCGAGCAGTTTCGGCCAGATTCAAGCAGCAGGTAAGTGTTGAAAATATGAACTTAGTTTAAAAAAATATATATTTAGGGCAAGCTGGTTCAGCGAAAATCCCCGGGTAGACCACGAAAAACATCACGAGTTATGGATCGCAATATCTCCCGTGCTTCAAGAGAGGATCCTGTATCCGAAGTACTGCTCCTGATATTCAGAAGTGTGTAGCAACTACATCTCAGTCCACACCAACGAAAATGGACTCTTTTGAAGGCGTCCAGTGAAGAAGCCGCTGATCAGCGCAAAGCGCGAGTTGCCTGGTATAAGTCACAATTTCACGCAAAATGATTATCATTGAGAAAAGTTGTGGTCCAAAAACCCTTGCGGCATAAGATTATGGCCTGTACTGTATGTGACTCCAAAATGGAATAGATATTTTATAGATTCGGAACCGTTGAGTCATACTTTTTACTGACCTTGGTTCAAATTCGCGTTGATTTTCAACTCTAATTTTTACAGATACATAACTTTTTTATAATTTAAAATATCCGAATTTGGATGAGAAAGAACCAAAATAATTCTTCGGTCGATTATGGAAATTTAACTAGAAGAATAACAAAAAAAAATACAAACACAATTGTCTGGCTGCAGTTTGAATATTAATCCCTCAGACCATGTGGATTTTGGTCAAAACATGTTGTTTCCTGAAAACCGAGTTCTATTCTTTAAATCTTTGGTCTTTTAATCCGGAAAATATATTAAAATTCACTCTTTTTCGAAATCGAAAAATGATAAGTTCGCAGAAATTCACACACCAAAAGTCAATAATTTTAAGCAATTTCGAAATGATCTAAAAACTTAAAAATAACATTAAAAACGGTTCTCTCTGTCTGCCGGTATATTTTCAATATTTTCAATAAATTCAAACTTTTAATCGGTCTTCTCACCGGGGTGAAACCTTTATAATACCGGTTTCGATGAATATTCAGGCAACAAAAATTTTTGGTTTTAATAATAATTCGGACCTTTTTCTCTTAAAGACAGTGTGCCATTGATTTTAGAATGAATTGTATCGTTGTCCTTGCTGGCATTATTGTTGGCATCAATGCTCAATTCAGTTCCACCGGTCAAGCAGGAATTGTCAATGCTCACAATAATTTGAGATCCCAAATCGCTCGAGGAACCTACAACGCCAGAGGAACAACCAAACCACAAGGATCCAACATCTTGAAAATAAAATGGGACGATTCACTAGCCGCCCCAGCTCAAGCATACGCGAACTCTTGTCCAACTGGACATTCGTACGCTCCAGGTGTCGGTGAGAACTTGTACTGGTACATGACCACCGCAAGCCTTGGGGATCTTAACCAATACGGTGTGATGGCATCTCAAGCATGGGAAAATGAGTTCCAAACCAGTGGATGGACTAGCAATTTGTTTGATATGAATCTTTTCAACTCTGGTGTTGCACACGCTACCCAAATGGCATGGGCTGCAACTGGCAAAATTGGATGTGGGGTCAAAAATTGTCCAAATGGATCAATGAACAAGGCAACGGTTGTCTGCCAATATAAAGAACAGTTCGTTTATTTTTTCAAAGATTAGATTTTAAGCACACCTTTTCAGAGGAAATTATCTTGACGAAAACATCTACAAAACTGGCTCAACTTGCTCTGCTTGCCCTTCTGGAACAAGCTGCGACTCTTCTTCGGGACTTTGTGCATAACTTCAAAATCGAACTTTTAAATATAATAAATTATTTTCGCATTGAAAATTATTTTCTTTCTGAAGATGCAAATTAGCAAACAAATTTCAATGCGGTATTAAAAAATCAAATTTGGTGCAGTTCTGAAGATAGTTCCGTGATCAAAGGTTGTCTGAAACTGGAAGCAAATTACTAATTCTGCGTCACTATTTAAAAAAAAGCTTCCTATATTGTAAGCACAATTATTTCTAATCACATTCGGCAATTTGACTCACTGAACTATAAACATGATAACGGACGTTAGACATGTCGAGTGAAACTTTTTTTTTTCGATTTTATGATTTTGAATCATAATTTGGAAAATTTCACAACATTAATATAACACTCTTGAAACTTCACAAAAGCAGCAAAAATAAACAAAAATAAAAATGAAAAACCTTGTCTGGGTTCGAACCATCGACCTCATGCTCCTCAGACAATGGGGGAACTGGTTTTTTATCAGTTTTCCGACTAGTCGGCTAACTAGTAATGAACTAGTCGGGAACTGATAAAAAAGCAGTCGAATTTCATTAAACCCAATCACGCAAAAAATCGTAAAAAACACCATTGAAGCTTTATGATAACAGTATTAATTAAATAATACAAAAAAACAACACAAAAAAAATTAAAAAATATATAACAAAAAAAAGAAACCAAATTCTTAGTAAATTATGTTGAGGTAGTCCTGGGATTCAACTTGTTCGTTCTCAGCGTTTCTTTAAGCGTTTTCCAGTTCTTTCGAACGCGATTCTTCTCGCTTCGGTCTTAAACATAAAAAATTAAGTGAATATGCTTTCATGAACCTACATAGACTTCTTCAACGTTTGTGTGAATTCCTTTGTGTCCCACGAACTACGGATTCTTCTTAGGGCCTTGATTTTAGCAATTTTCTGTTGAACCGATCCATCCATTGATTTAAAGAGGCTGTAATTTTTAAGATTTTGAACATTTTAATGAAAAGACACCAAAACTTACTTTCTGTAGTCGAATGATTAATCCTTGCCGTTCAACTCCAGTGAATCATCGTCACACCCAAAAACAGACCGAATAACTCTGTAATGTTTCACTACTGATTTATATCATGTTTGTAAATATTAACCTTTTTAAATAATCGAAAACATCCTCCATTCAAATCCTGTCGATATGCCAAATCATTGAGCACTGTTGACGAATAGCCCTGGAATTTGAAGGACTTCGCAACTTTTTGGTTCTTTTTGATGATGACACGTGAAAAATCAAAAAATGTACCTGCTGAAGGACATACCACACCTGAGATAATAGTTATAGTTGTTTCCAACCGACGAGCAGGCCCTCTCATTCGGGTTTGGAGATAACTATAATTCTTGTTTCAAAAAATACTTTTTTAAGCAAAAAAAACTACCTGTTGAATAAAACATCAGTTTCAGCTAACTAATCACGATTTGCAACATCTGAAAAAGATTAAGTATATATTTATATAATTAAAGTCCAAAAGTTAAAAAAAATAAAATTTAAAAACATTAAATAAAAATTGTCGACTGGTTTTTTATCAGTTACTGCCAAAAAAGCAGTTCGACTTCCGGATTTTTACGCTGATGCGGGAGCTGTTTTCAAAACTGCTAAGAAGAAGCTTGAGCATGATTTTTTTTTTTTTCAAGCCTGAAAATTTGGAAATCAATAGATTTTTAGCCAAAATAAAAAGTTTTGAGAAATACCCTGAAAAATCCTCATTTTTTTTGAAAATCCTCAAATTTTCCCATTTTTCCGTTTTCCAGTAGTATGCGTTCAAAATGCTTCAACATCTTGTCGCCGATCATCAAGTTAAATTGTGCTCCGCTGAGATTATGTAAGTTTTAGTGTGAATTTTATAAAACTTATTTTCATAATTGAATTCTTCAGGTATTCATGTGATGTTTGCTCGTTCAAATGTACAAGTTATCAAACACTAGAATCACATTTAGCCTCGACACATCCGAAAGGGGATAAGGTAATTATTGAACATATAAATTAAGTCTAATTGGTCATTTTTTGCAGGAAAAAGCAAAAGGAGATGACTGCATCACATTGGATGATTAATTAGTTGAAATTCAAGCATCATATAATTTTATATGAATTGATTTATTGTCACCTTTTCGTTATCATTGATTATTTCATTTAAATGCGTGTTCTTAAAATCCCTTCATTTTTTTAAAAATTGTTATCCGATCTCGAATCTGTCTTCGGTAACCCCCACTCCACTGCTCTGCTATTTTCGATTCTATTTGAACGTACGGTGTTGAATGTCGGAAATTGACGAAGGATACATTTTCCATTTCCATTTTCCATAACCTGTCCAAATTTTTAAAAATCAATAAAGTGGAAATAAAATCACAACGAATTGTATTCCTAATCTTAGAAGCGAGTTCTCAACCATAGCAGTTTTTATTAACGCGTTATTCTGGTACTTCGCACCAGCAAACAGTCATTCAAGCGACGAAGTGGCGTGCATGCTGGAATATTGGAAAGACGCAGAGAAATGTGCCGCGAAAATAATAGTAATAACGCTGTTTGTTGTTGAGAAAACAGTCTGTATTGTTTCATACATTTTTCTACTACCTTTTTAAAAATTTTAAAACCAATATTAATTGATTATTTTTCAGGATGTTGTTTGAAGAGACGTTAGGAGAAGGATTATTCAGAGGATGGGGGTATTGGATGTACTACCATATAATTCATTGGAGGCTTTCTACAAGTATCTTGCATTGGTTAGTTTATTATTTCCTCTTTTATAAAAGCCTTGTTTTCAGGGAATTAAAGCCTAGCATTTTGATACACGAAGCCACTCCAGATCACAATTTAGATGTTGAGATCGAATGCAAACACGAGTTCATATCAGATTTATGGACTCTGGATACTGTAGTTGAAATGAGTTGGATACATGTATTGACAAACAAACGAGTTACGAGGAAACTCGATTGTCATTTCAACAATCACCACAGTGACAACAAGTTCATAAAAATCGATTTCGGAAAAGTTGGGAAAATAATGGAAGCAATTGCACCAAATTGCATCAAGTGCAGCAAAAGCGTCGATGATCTTAATCAACTTAAGTTTCAAGTCGATATTCAGATCAAAGGATCAACTGTTCAAGAACAAAAACTTCCAATATCTTATTTTTGGCATCCTCAAAATAATGATTCCGAAGTCGTGGTCCGCTTTGAAGATCATAAGTTTTATGTCGATAAATATGTGAGATTCTTTTAAAATCCCTTCAATCTCAATTACCTATTCATTTTCAGGTCCTAATTTGTTTTTCCTCTGTCTTTCGAGAGCAATTATCAAACGGAGCAAACGAAGTTGAGATCTCACTTTCTAGGAAACATTTTCTTACAGTTAGGGACGTTATCTCGTTTCTTCGACTTTTTTACCGTCAGCAACAAAATCTAGCAAGTAAGATGCTTCGTGGACGGATCGCGGATCTCATAAAATCGATTTTCAGGTCTGCCGACAACATTGTTTCTAGAATTGGCAACAAAATACGACGTTCAGTTCATGATTTCGGATTTCGAGGAATTTTTTATTTCATATGAACATTATTCAAATTACAAAAAAATGTTTTTCGCCGAAAAGTATGGACTGTCAAAGTTGCAGGTAACCGTCTTTTCCCCCCATTTTTTTATAAATCCATATTTTTTAAGGAGAAAGTGTTAGAGGTGATAACAATTAATGATATCAATTATTGCTTAAGATATGATAATGTAGTCAACGAATCTTTTAGTAAAAGTACTAGTGAAGTTCTTTCGAAGAAGCGAAGCATTCTCAAGCAGATTTGCAGTGAGATCCGACAAAAGTTAATCTTAAAATTGCCTCCGAAAACAGAATTTTAAAAATTTCAACTTTTTAAACATTATAATTTAATCAATCTCGAACTCGAATTAATAATTTGTATTTTTTTGACAATGTTATCAATTCCTGCATTTTTTAGTATTTACTTCTTTCACTACCTCTTATCTTTGTATCTCTTGACCGTTTGTGAGCCATTTTTGAATTTTTTTTAAACATTTCAATTTTTATTGCATTTGCACATTTTTCTTTGTATTTTTATCTATAAAATCCTATTTAAAGACAGGGTGCCAGTTATTATTACTCCACGGTCACGTACGCTTTTTTGGCGGGAAGCCTACAATAAGAGAAATTGAGAAAAACCACAAAATACGTTAAAATCATAGATTTTCCCGTATTTTATGAAGGATCCCGTTTAGGCTCCGGTAAGAAAAATTAATTAGACACTTATTAAAAATAAATAACGACTTTAAGCAAAAAAAACGCAGAAAATCGGAGAAAAATGAAAGAATTTTGAAAAAAACACACAAAAAATTCAAATTTCCGCGCACACACTTGACTGCTGTTCAGTGAAGCGCACATGAAAATTCACAAAACGCGGTAATTTAAAATCTTGTCGCCGTAGCGGCGAAATTTTTAACTGGTATCAATTTTTTGAAAATTGCAATTTTTATTGCATTTTTAAGGATAAAATCCTGTTTCGAAGTACTAGTTTTTAATAAACTCAGATGTCTGATCACGTAACACCGTTATTTCTGTTGCTTTCGCTTAATCATTGATTTTATTTCTTTTATGAAATTATTTAGATTTTCTGAACCTAAATAATTTTTTTAAAAATGAGATTTTTTGTATTTCTGAATAATTTGGGAAATTTTCCAAATTTATACTGATGGAAAATTGAAAAAAATAAAACAATTAATATAAAATAGGAAATTTTGGAACCTTATAACAATCAATAAATTAAATAAATTCTAATGAGTAAAACACAATTGATACTATTCAGCACTAGATTTGATATTTGTCAGTTTCAAGCAAAGACAATCCAATCCGCCAATATTCACAATTTGCTTTGACTCGATGTGCCAATTCTCTCGATTTACTGCTTTATCTGAAATCTTTGATTGTATTTTAAAAAAAAAATATATTTCTACTTACCCGTAGTCCTCTTATCATGCGAAATCACAACCAATCTTCCACCTTCTCTTAATACCCGATTCCATTCTCGAAACAGAAGTGGATAGAAAATCCTATTATCCGAAACGTTTCCAATTTTTCGGCCATATCTGAAACCATTATTTTTTGACTCGAAAATTGGAAGTTCAAACTCACGGCAAGTCTGTAACAATCACATCAATTGAGTCTGAACGTATTGGCAAGTTTGTAGCATCCCAAGAACAAAAATCCAAGGTGTTTTTGGAAATTGAATTGTTTGCCTGAAAAATGAAGAGCAGTGCCTCTAGAAACTTGATATAAATTACCGCATTTTCGATGCATCTTTCAATCGCAACACTATGATATTCTCCACCAATGTAATGAACTCCATTCGATGATAGCGCTCCTTCAATAGGGATCGATCCTCCTCCACACATTGCATCAATCACAATCTCAGCAGGTTTCGGATCAGCCAACGCTAGCATTCCATAACAAATCGTCGATCTTGGACCGTATGAACAAATATTCCTTTTGAAAAATGACTCATTATTCAATGCAACCATCACCATTACCTAAAAATGTTCGTTTTAAAAGTTCAAAAACATGTCACTTACGTTATATTATAATTATATTATTATAGCGAAATATTTTAAAAGGAAAAAAAAATATTTAGTTGCTTAAAAACCGGTGTGTGTCTCGCAATTCAAGACGGGAACATGCGCATATGTGCTTCACAATCTTTTTCGTGATCATTAAGATCTTTTGCTGTATCAAAATGTTCATTGCAAGCCCCACATTGAAAACGGCCACGAGATGGCTTTCCTAGCTGTAACCACAAAAAAATTTAAACGATGGGAACAAAAAACTTACTCCAGCTCCGAAAGCAGTCGATATTGCAGAAAGTACCTGCCTCAAAATTGTATTTGGAACACGATCTTCAATCTTGAAACTAATGATTGAACCGCAAACCCGCTCATTGATTTTTCCATTGCATAATTGGATTGTTTGTGGTGTTCTCGGTGGGCAATCAAAACACGATGAATTTCCACAACATTTCAAAAATATTGCATCCTAAAAATAAAACTTAGTTTAATTATGTTTGTAATAATATTTAAAAAAGTACTTTTGGCAACATTCCGCATTCGGCACAAGTCATTTCTCCGAACATCGCTTCAATCGATATGCTTTTATATCGAGCATTTTCCATTTTAAAGTTGCTGGCTTCTTGAAGCTGCAAAATAACGAAACATTAAATGTTGAACGTAGTGATAAACTATACTTTTCGATCTTTATTGAATGCAGCTCGGATCGCATGGTTGGGTACTATATTCTCAATTCTATTATTTACACGTTCGCCACAAAGCGTACAAATTTTTCTTTTTGTAGCCTTCAACCCACATTCGTAGCAAACGTCAGCAAAACAGCATCGAGATTTAGAAGCTCCCTATAACGTTCCCACTATTTGAAAACAAGCGAAAACTGGATAACTACCTTCATTAATGTTCTACAGACATTTGCGATCTGCGCATCGAGTTGGCCATCGCCGCGACAAAGCTCGGGTTACTAAGCGCTCCTTTCTGCATGAACTGCTGTAATTGCAGCATTTGTTGCTGATTCTGTTGCTGTTGTTGTTTCTTCAAAATCTGCTGTTGTTGCAAAGCGGCGGTTCTCTTAGCAGCTTGAAGTTTTTGAGCCGCCAGTTGTTTCTAAATATTCGAAAATTTTTAAACAGCCTAATGTAATCAATATTCTTCCACAATTACCTGTTGTTGCTGCTGCTGCGAATGTTGCTGTTGTGCCAAGATGCTCGGATCAATTGGCGGTTTCTCCCACAACCATCGGTTCACCATCAAAAAGTCGTCTTGTTTCGGCATCATTATGTGACGAACACGAATATAGTCCTTCTTACATTGTTTGTAATGCTGTTCGCGTTGTCCTTTGAAATTAAAGTCCTCTTCACAAATGGCGCATGGATATTTGGATTCTTTCTCTTCCGGCAGTGCAACAACCAAGTGACGCTCGCTGAAAAATGATAAAAGGATATTTTCAATTTTCAAATTCCTTAGAAAACTGTTTTTTTAAATCGAAAATATCGAACTGAGCACCAAATTTGTAAAAATATGTAAAATATAATTAACACCTCAGATTTTGAGATATTTAACAGCGTTTATCTGTTTTCATTAAAATTATAAACTCTTTACAGGATTAACGAACATAATAATAAAGTGGCACATTGTCTTTAACGCCAGTTAAATTTTCTTAACAAGAGAAGCACCTGAAGCGTTTCTGGCTACTTTAAATGAAAAATGGCTTCTTTTAAAGTTAATTTTACGCTGATAAACGAAATACTTTCAAAAGATACTAAGCAGCAGTTAGAGGACGAGTTTTCGAGCACAAAATCTGAAAAATTCAAACTTTTGAGCAATTTGGTTCAAACTCAAAATTTCAAAAGAAAATTTTGAGGTTATTAGCTCTAAATTTTAAGCGCTAAATTTAAGGAACAAATTATGAAAATTCCCTTTTCCACAAAAAAGCGATGTTTTCAAGGAATTTCAACCAAATTTGACACATCAAGAAAGACTGGTTTGTTTATGGTAACCTACACAGTGATATTGAGTCTGAGCCTAACAAGTCTAAGTTAGAGCTCAACAAAGTTAGATTTTTTGAAATTTTCAGGGTTGAAAAAATCATGCGCAAACTGCTTGTTCGAGTTTGTTCGATAGAGCGCGTTTGGAATCGGTGCGTTTAGTGAAAAAAATGATGAAAATCTGTTTTCGAAAAACTTACAAATAATGTTCGATCATTCGTTGCTCATTTGTATCAAACTCATTACATAACGCGCATTGATACTTATTCCCAACATTATGAATAGTTCCAATATGAGATTGCAACACTAAATTCGATTCAGTTTGGAATCCGCAAATCTATAATCATACATTATATTTAAAACAAATGTTCAGAACAACAAAAAACCACTTACTTTACACCTTTTAATCTTCAATTTATACGGTTCATTCTTCTTTTTCAACTGCTCCCAAACCGGCTTCAACTGCTGCGACACCGTCTTATAAGCATTATAATCCTTCGGGGTCTCCGGCAGATTCTTCGCATTCACAATATCACAATATGTCGCCTCTTGCACCAAATCCTGTCCAATATCCATCAAAACTTTCGTCATGTGCGGCGTGGGAACACTCGCTTTCAGATTAACCTTCTCCTTCTTTTCCGCTTCACTATATCTCGGTTTTTCTTCCCCAAACATTTTTGTGCACACTTTTCGGACCGGATGGTCCCCGTCATGTTCAATCAATAATTCAACAACTTGACTTGGTGGCAGTGAAATTGTGTTCGGTAGCACTAGCTTCTTCTCCAGAATCAAACTCCGTACACTCATTGGCTCTCGTTGAACTTGCACATTTATTGCACCAAGTAATGCGTCTAAAACCTTCCGATTTACTGTTTGATTTGCATTAATTGCCTGAAACTTCAAAAATGCAAGTTCGTAAGAAACTTCTAATTCCAAATTTCTTATCGTCATCACATACTCCTCCAACTTGTCTAGCAGTTTCTCCGAACTTGTTAGCTGTGGTTCTTTCTGTTCTTCTTTTCTTCTAGTTTTCCATTTGATGGGACCTCTTGAATATCATCATGCTCTTCCACTTTGCTTCTGGAAAGTGTTATTTTATAAATATGTCTTATTTAAAAATTTATAATTTCCAGAATAATTGAATAAAAATTCAATTTTTAATTTTTTCTGTCAAAAATTTCCAAATTTCAGGTGCAAGAGAAGAACTAGCAAATTTAAGAACTTTTTGGAAACTTATCTATAATTTTCCGATATTTTCTAAAACAAAAAAACTAAAAAGTTGTCCACTCAAGGATCGAAAGCTCTGAAATCAGTTTTATAGAATCGATAATTTTTAGAAATTACATTTCGGCACTTATGTGACGAAATTAAGCAATAAATATATTTTTTCAAAAATTTTCAGATTTACTCGCATTAAATTCCTCTAGAAGAAACCTACTTTTTCGAAGGTGGCTCAGCTCTGCTCTCCTCGTCTTCATCATCATCTAGTACAATTTCATCAGAATCTCTTTTAACTCCTTTTCCACTCGATTCACCATTCTCTTTCGAGGTTGAAGCGGCAGGTGTTTCAGCCTTTTCTTCTGCATCTCTTCCATTCGAAGATTCAACAATTTTGACCTCATCTTCATCATCATCAATTGTCATAACTTCTGCCTCTTCTTCTTTATTTGCTCCTTCTTCCTCCTCATTCGTCGGTTCTGAACCGTTTCCGTTGGTTTCTTCAACCTTCTGCTCCCCATTTTCAGATTCGTTTACATTTTTCGGTTCTTCCCCTTCTTCTTCTACTTCTTCCTGATTCTCTTGAGCCACCGCTTCATTCTCCTTCACCTCTTCATGGTTTCCATTCGCGACTCCATTCGAAGCCGGTTCTTCCGTATTCTCGTGAATTTCTGCCTTCAGTTTCTGGAAACAAAATGTATTTTTTAAAAACTAAATCCATAAAGTTTTTAATATGAAATTACCTGGATTTTCTCCTGCTGCTCATCAGACCCACCGTCATTCTCTGTTGTCTCAGCGTTTACAGCTTCTTGAGGTTTTTCAGAATCGACTGATTCGCTCGTTGCGACCATTTTTGGGCTTGGAAGAAGTGCTGCAAAATTGCTCTGTTTAAGATTTTTTTTAAATAAGGAAAAGTAGAAAATTATAAGAAAAGCAATTTTTTCTAAACTTTTTAGAAAATATAGCAAGATCAGCAAACATTACACGTGTTGGAAAAAAAGAAAAAACTCCAGATACGGATAAAATCAATAAATCTCGAAAAATTTAAATTAGTAGAAATTCTGAAAAGACCGACACGCACGTGAACGCGCTGTGCTGTCCAAAATAGGGGTGTGGTGAAGAAAGGGGGAGGGAAGAAGGAGGGGGGAGGCTGCGTATCATACGAGGTACGCAGCCAAATTATTATGTGTGTGTGTGTGGGAGCACTCGAAATCGTGTTCGCGAACACACACACACATCATTCGCCTGCACGCACCCAGCGTATGATACTCAGTCAAAGCGAGGCGGCGGCTACGTTGACGAGACGAGACGCACGCGACGAACCTTCATCGACGGTCACCACGAAGGAATTCGCGACGGCGACGAGTCGTGTGCGACAAATTCGCGATAGGCGAATATGTCGCTTGTTAATCGTTAATGCGATGAATTCGCCAACTGGTGCGTGGACATTTCCGAGTTTGTCGTGTCAAAATATGACAGATGGTACCCATCGTTGTTGATTTAGTCCATTTGGGAAAAAGGGCAATAAAAACAGAGTTTAGAAGAATAACCTACAAAAAATGGCCTTTCTGGAAACAAAATGTATTTTAACAAAAGTTTTTTTGCAAAAATTAAATGAGATTACCTGAATTTTCTCCTGCTGTTCATCAGAAGCACCACCATTATCTGTTGTTTCAGAATTTACAGCTTCTTTCGGTTTTTCAGAATCGACTGATTCGCTCGTAGAGATCGGTTTTGGGCTAGGACCAGAGGTGTTGCAAAATTCCACTCTGTCAAGATTTTTTGAAAAAATAAGAAAACGTAGAAAATTATAAAAAATAATTGTTTAAATCAAAAATTACTTAAATATGGTGCAATAGCGTTGCCTTGTTCAATAGTGCAATTTACCGTATTGGTGTTTGCAGACTATGCTAATACAGTAACTACAATTTAAGTTGTTACAACTAAATTCCTGAGCCTAAAGTGTAGGTTTTGGTTTCCGATGGAATCCACTTTTGATTTGTCAAAACCACTTGCGAGATATGCTATATGCGAAGTTTGTAGAACATTAATGAAGGTAGTTATCCAGTTTTCGCTTGTTTTCAAATAGTGGGAACGTTATAGGGAGCTTCTAAATCTCGATGCTGTTTTGCTGACGTTTGCTACGAATGTGGGTTGAAGGCTACAAAAAGCAAAATTTGTACGCTTTGTGGCGAACGTGTAAATAATAGAATTGAGAATATAGTACCCAACCATGCGATCCGAGCTGCATTCAATAAAGATCGAAAAGTATAGTTTATCACTACGTTCAACATTTAATGTTTCGTTATTTTGCAGCTTCAAGAAGCCAGCAACTTTAAAATGGAAAATGCTCGATATAAAAGCATATCGATTGAAGCGATGTTCGGAGAAATGACTTGTGCCGAATGCGGAATGTTGCCAAAAGTACTTTTTTAAATATTATTACAAACATAATTAAACTAAGTTTTATTTTTAGGATGCAATATTTTTGAAATGTTGTGGAAATTCATCGTGTTTTGATTGCCCACCGAGAACACCACAAACAATCCAATTATGCAATGGAAAAATCAATGAGCGGGTTTGCGGTTCAATCATTAGTTTCAAGATTGAAGATCGTGTTCCAAATACAATTTTGAGGCAGGTACTTTCTGCAATATCGACTGCTTTCGGAGCTGGAGTAAGTTTTTTGTTCCCATCGTTTAAATTTTTTTGTGGTTACAGCTAGGAAAGCCATCTCGTGGCCGTTTTCAATGTGGGGCTTGCAATGAACATTTTGATACAGCAAAAGATCGTAATGATCACGAAAAAGATTGTGAAGCACATATGCGCATGTTCCCGTCTTGAATTGCGAGACACATACCGGTTTTTAAGCAACTAAATATTTTTTTTCCTTTTAAAATACCCGCAAATGTTGATCAGAAATTATCTTTTGTATTGAATCATAATCTCGTTCTATTTACCCGATACGTTCTTTGGTTTTGTTGACTCACTTGTATTATAAAAAAGTTAATGTTTTAAAAAATGTGTTTAGAGAAGCAATGGGATGTTTAATTCCAGAAAAAAATTTCTTGTGATTGGATTTTTTTTTCGAAACTTTAAGAAAATACTTCTTTTTTCCTATGTGACAGGGTTTGCTCGAATTTCAGCGGAGGAGGTTGGAAGTTGGCTCAACACATCAATTAAAAGTTTTAAAATTTCACATTAATTCTTGTGGAAAACTAGAAGATAAGAAAACAGAGAAGAAAGAGCCACAGCTAACAAGTTCGGAGAAACTGCTAGACAAGTTGGAGGAGTATGTGATGACGGTAAGAAAAATAAAAGTTAAAAGTTTCTTTCTAACTTGTATTATTGAATTTTCAGGCAATTAATGCAAATCAAACAGTAAATCGGAAGGTTTTAGACGCATTACTTGGTGCAATAAATGTGCAAGTTCAACGAGAGCCAATGAGTGTACGGAGTTTGATTCTGGAGAAGAAACTAGTGCTACCGAACACAGTTTCACTGCCACCAAGTCAAGTTGTTGAATTATTGATTGAACATGACGCGGATCATCCGGTTATAAAAGTGTGCACAAAAATGTTAGGGGAAGAAAAACCGAGATATAGTGAAGCGGAAAAAAATGAGACGACGAAAGCCACACCCCTATTTTGGACAGCACATTTCAGAATTTCTACTAATTTAAATTTTTCGAGATTTATTGATTTTATCCGTATCTGGAGTTTTTTCTTTTTTTTCCAACACGTGTAATGTTTGCTGATCTTGCTATATTTTCTAAAAAGTTTAGAAAAAATTGCTTTTCTTATAATTTTCTACTTTTCCTTATTTAAAAAAAATCTTAAACAGAGCAATTTTGCAGCACTTCTTCCAAGCCCAAAAATGGTCTCAACGAGCGAATCAGTCGATTCTGAAAAACCTCAAGAAGCTGTAAACGCTGAGACAACAGAGAATGACGGTGGGTCTGATGAGCAGCAGGAGAAAATCCAGGTAATTTCATATTAAAAACTTTATGGATTTAGTTTTAAAAAAATACATTTTGTTTCCAGAAACTGAAGGCAGAAATTCACGAGAATACGGAAGAACCGGCTTCTAATGGAGTCGCGAATGGAAACCATGAAGAGGTGAAGGAGAATGAAGCGGTGGTTCAAGAAAATCAGGAAGAAGTAGAAGAAGAAGGGGAAGAACCGAAAAATGTAAACGAATCTGAAAATGGGGAGCAGAAGGTTGAAGAAACCAACGGAAACGGTTCAGAACCGACGAATGATGAGGAAGAAGGAGCAAATAAAGAAGAAGAGGCAGAAGTTATGACAATTGATGATGATGAAGATGAGGTCAAAATTGTTGAATCTTCGAATGGAAGAGATGCAGAAGAAAAGGCTGAAACACCTGCCGCTTCAACCTCGAAAGAGAATGGTGAATCGAGTGGAAAAGGAGTTAAAAGAGATTCTGATGAAATTGTACTAGATGCTGATGAAGACGAGGAGAGCAGAGCTGAGCCACCTTCGAAAAAGTAGGTTTCTTCTAGAGGAATTTAATGCGAGTAAATCTGAAAATTTTTGAAAAAATATATTTATTGCTTAATTTCGTCACATAAGTGCCGAAATGTAATTTCTAAAAATTATCGATTCTATAAAACTGATTTCAGAGCTTTCGATCCTTGAGTGAACACTTTTTAGTTTTTTTGTTTTAGAAAATATCGGAAAATTATAGATAAGTTTCCAAAAAGTTCTTAAATTTGCTAGTTCTTCTCTTGCACCTGAAATTTGGAAATTTTTGACAGAAAAAATTAAAAATTGAATTTTTATTCAATTATTCTGGAAATTATAAATTTTTAAATAAGACATATTTATAAAATAACACTTTCCAGAAGCAAAGTGGAAGAGCATGATGATATTCAAGAGGTCCCATCAAATGGAAAACTAGAAGAAAAGAAGAACAGAAAGAACCACAGCTAACAAGTTCGGAGAAACTGCTAGACAAGTTGGAGGAGTATGTGATGACGGTAAGAAAAATAAAAGTTAAAAGTTTCTTACGAACTTGTATTATTGAAGTTTCAGGCAATTAATGCAAATCAAACAGTAAATCGGAAGGTTTTAGACGCATTACTTGGTGCAATAAATGTGCAAGTTCAACGAGAGCCAATGAGTGTACGGAGTTTGATTCTGGAGAAGAAGCTAGTGCTACCGAACACAATTTCACTGCCACCAAGTCAAGTTGTTGAATTATTGATTGAACATGACGGGGACCATCCGGTCCGAAAAGTGTGCACAAAAATGTTTGGGGAAGAAAAACCGAGATATAGTGAAGCGGAAAAGAAGGAGAAGGTTAATCTGAAAGCGAGTGTTCCCACGCCGCACATGACGAAAGTTTTGATGGATATTGGACAGGATTTGGTGCAAGAGGCGACATATTGTGATATTGTGAATGCGAAGAATCTGCCGGAGACCCCGAAGGATTATAATGCTTATAAGACGGTGTCGCAGCAGTTGAAGCCGGTTTGGGAGCAGTTGAAAAAGAAGAATGAACCGTATAAATTGAAGATTAAAAGGTGTAAAGTAAGTGGTTTTTTGTTGTTCTGAACATTTGTTTTAAATATAATGTATGATTATAGATTTGCGGATTCCAAACTGAATCGAATTTAGTGTTGCAATCTCATATTGGAACTATTCATAATGTTGGGAATAAGTATCAATGCGCGTTATGTAATGAGTTTGATACAAATGAGCAACGAATGATCGAACATTATTTGTAAGTTTTTGAAAACAGATTTTCATAATTTTTTCATTTACAATGGAACTGAAGCATTCCGGCTATCTTAAATTAGACAGCTCGAAAGGGATTTTTACGCTGATGCGGGAGCTGTTTTCAAAACTGCTGCTTAGTAGCTTTCGAAAGTTATTCGTTTATCAGCATAAAATTAGCCATTTTTCATTTAAAATAGCCAGAAACGCTTCAGGTATTAAGAAAATTTAGCTGGCGTTAAAGACAATGTACCACTTTGTTATTATGTTCGTTAATCCTGTAAAGAGTTTATAATTTTAATGAAAACAGATAAAAACGGTTAAATATCTCAAAATCTAAGGTGTTAATTGGATTTTACCTATTTTTCCAAATTAGGTGCCCAGTTCGAATTGAACTTATTATATTTTCGACGTAATGTTTTAAAAAAAAGTTTGCTGGGGAATTTGAAAATTGGAAAGATCCGATGGTTGGGTGAGAAACCGCCAATTGATCCGAGCATCTTGGCACAACAGCAAAATTCGCTGCGAAGCAACAACGGGTAATTGTGGAAGAATATTGATTAAATTATGTTGATAAAAAGTTTCGAATATTTAGAAACAACTGGCTGCTCAACAACTTCGAGCTGCTAAGAGAACCGCCGCTTTGCAACAACAGCAGATTTTGAAGAAACAACAACAGCAACAGAATCAGCAACAAATGCTGCAATTACAGCAGTTCATGCAGAAAGGAGCGCTTAGTAACCCGAGCTTTGTCGCGGCGATGGCCAACTCGATGCGCAGATCGCAAATGTCGCCAGCGGCTCAAGCACAATTCGCTGCTCTTCTTCAGAAACAGCTACAAACACCGAAGGGTATAGCTGGAAATCCGGCGATGAATTCAGCTCTCGCTTCGGCGGCGCTGAAATCAAGGGCAGGTGTTAATGTAAAGTCGGCGCCGAGCACTCCGAAAACGGTTAAATCGGTTCCATCGGCTTCTGCGGCTTCGTCGTCGGGAGCTGATGGTGGCGGGCAACAGTGTGAGATTTTTGTGATCAGCATGTATAATCATAAATATCTGTATCATCTTCAGGTGAGTATACTAGAGTTTTTCTATCGAAATTTTATAGAAGCCGTAGATGAATCTGCTTCTTTAAAAATACCGATTTTTAAAAAGTTAGAGTGGCACCTTATCTTTAAGATATAATGTGGGTACATATCCCAGTGACCACGGAATTTCCATAAAAAACAAAAAAAATTATGGCAATGCATAAACAAATGATTGGAAAAACATATCAAGATATGTCGCAAGGTGCTCCTTTGGCTTGTAGTAGATGTCGAGATCGTTTCTGGACTTATGAAGGATTGGAAAGACATTTGGTCATGTCGCACGGACTGGTCACTGCGGATTTATTACGAAAGGCACAAAAGAAGGAAGACGGAGGACGATGCAAGGCGTGCGGAAAGGTACTTTTGATTCAAAATTCTTGTAAACTATTGAAAATCATACTTTTAGCTAACTGTTATATATTTTGGCTAAAAATCTATTGATTTTTTAAAGGGGTGTAGAATTTAAGCTTATTTCCTGAAGTTTCGCTGATTTTCAATCGATATTTAGTGGAAATTATTGAAAAAAAAATAGAGTTTTCCCCATTGTCGAGTTGTTTTTACCTGAAAATCAATAATGGATGCGATGTTTCTATAATTCTGTTTGGAAATCGATTAATTTGGAACCAATTTTCAGTTTTGAGAAATAGCCTGAAAAATCCTCATTTTTTTTTTGAAAATCCTCAAATTTTCCCATTTTTTCCGTTTTCCAGCAGTATGCGTTCAAAATGCTTCAACATCTTGTCGCTGATCATCAAGTGAAATTGTGCTCCGCTGAGATTATGTAAATTTTAGTGCGAATTTTATAAAACTTATTTTCATAATTGAATTCTTCAGGTATTCATGTGATGTTTGCTCGTTCAAATGTACAAGTTATCAAACACTTGAATCACATTTAGCCTCGACGCATCCGAAAGGGGATAAGGTAATTATTGAACATATAAATTAAGTCTAATTGGTCATTTTTTGCAGGAAAAAGCAAAAGGAGATGACTGCATCACATTGGATGATTAATTAGTTGAAATTCAAGCATCATATAATTTTATATGAATTGATTTATTGACACCTTTTCGTTATCATTGATTATTTCATTTAAATGCGTGTTCTTAAAATCCCTTCATTTTTTTAAAAATTGTTATCCGATCTCGAATCTGTCTTCGGTAACCCCCACTCCACTGCTCTGCTACTCAGGATAAAAACGGCTCGTAAACGGCTTGCGCGCCTTCCAAAATCGGCTCGCGCGCCTCTTGCAATCGGCGAGTTGAGGCTCGCGCGCCGATTCAGTCGGCGTGCGAGCCGATAGCGAGCCGCTGCGTCGGCGCGCGAGCCGATAGCGAGCCGCTGCGTCGGCGCGCGAGCCGATAGCGAGCCGCTGCGTCGGCGCGCGAGCCGATAACAAGCCGCATGGAGCGGCGCGCGAGCCGACCCTCGCCGTTTTCTCGAGGCGCGCGAGCCGATTTTGAAAGCGCTTCAGCGGTTCTCGCTTCTGCTCCTCGTTTAGCCTGCTGAAAACGGTTTTTGACTTTTTTAATTCGTTAAATGTTGCAAAAACAATTGTATGAACCAAAAAAAATTTATTATAATTAAATTAATTCGATGATATCTATCAGAAAAACTGGGTTTAAAAACCTAGCTCTGGGGTAGGAATGACAAGGTAGAGGTAGGAAAAAAAACAGAAAAACAATGGCAAATATTACATAATAATTAAGCTAGAAACGATTCTAGACATAGGCACAATTTTACAATTGACATAAAAAAAACAATTTTACAAAATAAGTGAGCTTGAAAAGCATGAATATTTGATAATTTATTATGAAATTAGAACTGAAATTTCGAAGTTAAGTATTCTTTAAAAAAATGAATTTTTTAGCGAATTTTCATGCGGTTCCCTGTATTTCTCCATAAATTTTCAAACTTGCAGTTTAGTCAAATTTCACTCAGCTTAAGAACGTTCTTTAAATGATAGTCGTTTTTGATGAAGAAGCAGCAGCTGTAGACGTAGAAGGAACTGACGGTGGGCGAATTTCTGATGAGTGATCTTCCTTGTTTTTTTTCCTTATATGATCTCTGAAAAATTTTGTTTCCGTTTGAGAGTTGTCTTTTAATAAGTTACCGTAGGTCTGTTCCACGTTGTACTGTTGCTTCTCGTTTGTTTTGGAATCGTTGTCAGCCAAATTCTCGTAGTATCTATAAATTAAATCTATATGATCCGCTTTAGTTAAACATTAATCAGACTTACGGAATAAATTACATCGTTTTTGATTACTTCATTGTCCAAAGTATTGACAAAATAGTCCTGGAAACAATGAAATTAAAAAAAACAATTAGCTTTTACTATGAAATAACTGTTTACCTTTTAGACTTTCCACTACTTCTGTCGCGAATCAATGAGATTTGCAGACTTCTCCACTGGTAACCAAAAGTTGATCAGAATTAGTCTCGGTATAAACTCTCTTTCTTTTTCTTGTGAATTTGAATCGTCTTAAGAATCACCACTTTCCGTTCTTGAGATATTTCTAAACGTGTATGCTTGGATTGCTGGATCCGTTATCTGAAAAATAGAGTTCACTGTTTTTGAAAGAAAAATGTATCTCACTTTTATTAAATATCAAGTAGAAGAAATGACCCATCTTCCCATGTGGAGCTTTCGTTTTAATTGAAATTGATGTTTTCAATATCTTGAAGTCTAAAACGTAAAATATATATGTATACTTTCAAGAAGGAATGTTGCATAAAATAAGTGAAGATGTTAACGGTTAATATATCGTGGAACTAAGAAGGAATGCAAAACACATTTATAAAAAGTAAATGAAAGAAGTAAATGTAATTTTTCGATGGTTAAAGAATTTTCACATTTATTTTATATTCAATTCAGTAGTTTAATAGTGATTAGTTACAATACTTATTAAAAAATTATAGCTGAATATGATAATTAATTATTACATAGAAAAACACGAATATTTTTTTCATTTGAAGAACAAAAAACAAAAAAAAAAAGCAAAAAAAACTTTTTGCTAAAAATTTCGTTAACTCCGCCCACGCAAACGTGTCACGTAATTCAGCAATTTTGCGGCGTCAAGCGAGCGCTTCCGGCGCGCGAGCCGATTTCGCGCCGACCTCCGGCGCGCGAGCCGTTTTGTAGCCGCGCCGGCGCTGAATCGGCTCGCGAGCCTATGATGCGGCGTGCACGCCGAATTCGAGCCGCGGCGGCGCGCGAGCCGATTTCACGCCTATATGGAGGCGCGCAAGCCGTTTGACGCCGAAAATGTCCTGATTATTTTCGATTCTATTTGAACTTACGGTGTTGAATGTCGGAAATTGACGAAGGATACATTTTCCATTTCCATTTTCCATAACCTGTCCAAATTTTTAAAAATCAATAAAGTGGAAATAAAATCACAACGAATTGTATTCCTAATTTTAGAAACGAGTTCTGAACCATAGCAGTTTTTATGATTATATGAATAACGCGTTATTCTGGCACTTCGCACCAGCAAACAGTAATTCAAGCGACGAAGTGGCGTGCATGCTGGAATAATGGAAAGACGCAGAGAAATGTGCCGCGAAAATAATAGTAATAACGCTGTGTATTGTTGAGAAAACAGTCAGTATTGTTCCATGCAAAACATTTTTCTACTACTTGTTTTTAAAAATTTTAAACCAATATTAATTGATTATTTTTCAGGATGATGTTTGAAGAGACGTTAGGAGAAGGATTATTCAGAGGATGGGGGTTTTGGAGGAACTACCATATAATTCATTGGAGGCTTTCTACAAGTATCTTGCATTGGTTAGTTTATTATTTCCTCTTTTATAAAAGCCTTGTTTTCAGGGAATTAAAGCCTAGCATTTTGATACACGAAGCCACTCCAGATCACAATTTAGATGTTGAGATCGAATGCAAACACGAGTTCATATCAGATTTATGGACTCTGGATACTGTAGTTGAAATGAGTTGGATACATGTATTGACAAACAAACGAGTTACGAGGAAACTCGATTGTCATTTCAACAATCACCACAGTGACAACAAGTTCAAAAAAATCGATTTTGGAAAAGTTGGGAAAATAATGGAAGCAATTGCACCAAATTGCATCAAGTGCAGCAAAAGCGTCGATGATCTTAATCAACTTAAGTTTCAAGTCGATATTCAGATCAAAGGATCAACTGTTCAAGAACAAAAACTTCCAATATCTTATTTTTGGCATCCTCAAAATAATGATTCCGAAGTTGTGGTCCGCTTTGAAGATCATAAGTTTTATGTCGATAAATATGTGAGATTCTTTTAAAATCCCTTCAATCTCAATTACCTATTCATTTTCAGGTCCTAATTTGTTTTTCCTCTGTTCTTCGAGAGCAATTATCAAACGGAGCAAACGAAGTTGAGATCTCACTTTCTAGGACACATTTTCTTACAGTTAGGGACGTTATCTCGTTTCTTCGACTTTTTTACCGTCAGCAACAACATCTAGCAAGTAAGATGCTTCGTGGACGGATCGCGGATCTCATAAAATCGATTTTCAGGTCTGCCGACAACATTGTTTCTAGAATTGGCAACAAAATACGACGTTCAGTTTATGATTTCGGATTTCGAGGAATTTTTTATTTCATATGAACATTATTCAAATTACAAAAAAATGTTTTTCGCCGAAAAGTATGGACTGTCAAAGTTGCAGGTAACCGTCTTTTCCCCCCATTTTTTTATAAATCCATATTTTTTAAGGAGAAAGTGTTAGAGGTGATAACAATTAATGATATCAATTATTGCTTAAGATATGATAATGTAGTCAACGAATCTTTTAGTAAAAGTACTAGTGAAGTTCTTTCGAAGAAGCGAAGCATTCTCAAGCAGATTTGCAGTGAGATCCGACAAAAGTTAATCTTAAAATTGCCTCCGAAAACAGAATTTTAAAAATTTCAACTTTTTAAACATTATAATTTAATCAATCTCGAACTCGAATTAATAATTTGTATTTTTTTGACAATGTTATCAATTCCTGCATTTTTTAGTATTTACTTCTTTCACTACCTCTTATCTTTGTATCTCTTGACCGTTTGTGAGCCATTTTTGAATTTTTTTAAACATTTCAATTTTTATTGCATTTGCACATTTTTCTTTGTATTTTTATCTATAAAATCCTATTTAAAGACAGGGTGCCAGTTATTATTACTCCACGGTCACGTACGCTTTTTGGCGGGAAGCACAAAAACTCGAATTTTTTCACTTAAAAATGTTTTTTAGTGGGACATGTTTCGTTTCAGTAGAAGAACATTGTTAAGTCAATCAGACTTATAACTAATTGTATCTACCGTAACCCTGTGATCATTTGATCTACGCGCTGAATATTGTATTTTCATTTGTTATTATCGTCGACCCGCATGCCCTTCGACCCTGATTTTATTCTTTGTTTTTATCTATAGTTTGTGCCTGTAATAAAGCAGTGATAATTAAGCCTTTGTTGCACGACACAACAAATTGGCGATCAGGATTGTTTTTCAAACAAAACCCTCGTTTTTCGACAAAATTTTTCGGTTCTTTTTCTTCCTTTGATTTCTCTTTTTGCTTCTTGTTTCGTTTTGTGTCTGCTTCCGTTTGATTTTGTCAAGCTGGAACATTGTGTTTTTTAAAACACCTGACTGGAACGGCAGGTAAACATTCTTCAAAGTTTTTTTGCACTGTTCATCTCGTGCTGCCCGTTCAACGTGGTTTTGCTGGGAGAACGGTCAAATTAACTCGTCACTCGTCATTGGAAGATGGACTCCACAATGCAAACCTTTCTGGCTCAACAGATCAAGCAACAACAGGATTTCTTCAAGGTCCAACAGGATCAGTTCATTGCAGCAATGAAATCGGCTCTAGAATCCAAAGAGACCGATTCCACCGCCGTGATAAACTCGTTGAGCAATCGCATCCCATCATTCCATTATGCACCCGACGAAGGTGAACTTTTGATCGTTGGTTTTGTCGCGTTGAAGACATTCTGAAAATCGATGGAAAAAGTTTGGATGATGCCACCAGAACCCGCATAGTTTTGTCGAAACTGGAAGATCGTGAAGCAGAGCAGTATCGCAGCCACATCTTACCAGAAAAACCAGCAGATGTTAAAATTGATGATACGATCAAAAAGCTGAAAGATCTTTTCAGCGAGACGAAGTCACTCGCAAGACTTCGATATGAGCTCTTCAGTGTCAAGTTTGATGGAGGTGATCGCAAAGACTACACCGGTCTTGTCAAGCGTCGTTTCAACGCAGCCAAATGGAACGAAATGACAAGCGATCAAGCAGAATGCCTTCTATGGATTATCGGTCTTCAATCCGCTGAACACATTGAAATTCGAGTCCGAACTCTCAAGGAACTCGAAGCAAAACCTGATATCAAATTGACCGAGCTTACTCAGATGCTGGATGAAGTCATGGCACTTGGTAATTATGCAAACTTCATCGGCGGAACTGTCGATATTCATGCCGTCAAAAGTCGACACAATCATCGTAAACCGTCAAGTTATCCCGCGAAGAATCATCATCTGCAAACACCCCCGAAATCCTCACAAACCTCAGCACCACCTTCTCCATGTCCAAAATGTGGTGGTATGCATTGGCGCCGAGACCGCAAGCTCTCCGAAAGCACAGTCTGCCGCAATTGCAATAAATCTGGGCATTTGGCCAAAGTCTGTCGTCAGAATTCGAGTCACAGAAAGTCCAATAATGTCATATTTATTGCTCAATCTTCAGTCAGAACTGGTAACCGAATCTACAAAACCATCAAGATCAACGGAAAAACGGTTCGAATGCAACTTGATACTGGTGCCGAAACCACCGTCCTCAACGTCAAAGATTGGATCGCTCTCAATCGCCCAGTATTGTCGAAACCGAACAACAATCTGTATTCTGTCAACAATACAGTAATTCCTGTCAAAGGAGTATTCACATGCAATTTCGTTCTAAATGGACATAATGGATCTGGAAATTGTTACGTTACAAACACTACAACATTGCTTGGTATGGATATGGATCAAGCAAGATCCAAATTTGTATAATCTACTGACAAATAGTTCCATCAATGCCATAACACCAAGCAAGCCATATCTCGAGAAACAACGCATGATTATTCAAAATCATCTTCAGACGTCCTTCCCAAACGTCTCCGCTGATGGACTTGGTCGCTGCACCAAAGCCAAAGCTTCTCTACAGCTTAAACCATCAGCTAAACCAACATTTTGCAAGGCCAGACCAGTTCCATTTGCAGTTTTGCCACGAGTAACCGAAGAATTGAATCGTTTGGTTAAACAAGGTGTCATCACACCAACCGATTATTCTGATTTTGCAACTCCTATTGTTGTCGTCGAAAAGAAGAATGGTTCAATTCGGATGTGTGCAGATTATTCAACTGGACTTAACGATTCATTAGAATCGCACCAACATCCGCTCCCAACTGCTGAAGATATATTCACAACCCTGAATGGTGGAAAATACTTCACTCGAATGGACTTGGCTGAAGCATATTTGCAAATTGAAGAGCAGTTCAAGAAAATGCTCACCATCAACACCCATCAAGGATTATATTTCTATAATCGTCTTCCTTTCGGTGTCAAAACAGCGCCCGCGATTTTTCAAAAAATTGTCCTATCAAGCGGTTTTAAAGGCGGAGTGGCAGAGAATTTAAAATAAGCTTAACAAAATCAAAAATTGTTTATTTGGATAACCTAGAAACCCGGTTTGTGACCTAGTGTTTCTTAGGAATTTAAAGTACTTTTTTTTTAAATTTTCTGATACCCTTCCTTTAAAATGAGCAAGCATCTATACCGGTTTTTAAACAACCAAAAACATTTGTTTTTCCTTTTAACATATTTCGCATCTGTTGATCAGAATCAATTCCCCTTTTGTATGAATCCAGTAAATTGCAATTTCACATTAATTTGTCTGCCGGTATATTTTCAATAAATTCAAACTTTTAATCGGTCTTCCCACCGGGGTGAAACCTTTATAATACCGGTTTTGATGAATATTCAGACAACAAAAATTTTTGGTTTTAATAATAATTCGGACCTTTTTATCTTAAAGACAGTGTGCCATTGATTTCAGAATGAATTGTATCGTTGTCCTTGCGGGAATCATCGTTGGCATCAATGCTCAATTCAGTTCCACCGGTCAAGCAGGAATTGTCAATGCTCACAACAATTTGAGATCCCAAATCGCTCGAGGAACCTACAACGCTAGAGGAACTATCAAACCACAAGGATCCAACATCTTGAAAATAAAATGAGACGATTCACTAGCCGCCTTAGCTCAAGCATACGCCAACACTTGTCCAACTGGACACTCGTATGCCCCAGGAGTCGGTGAGAACTTGTACTGGTACATGACCACCGCAACCCTTGGGGATCTTAACCAATACGGGGTGATGGCATCTCAAGCATGGGAAAATGAGTTCCAAACCAGTGGATGGACTAGCAATATGTTTGATATGAATCTTTTCAACTCTGGTGTTGCACATGCTACCCAAATGGCGTGGGCTGCAACTGGCAAAATTGGATGTGGAGTCAAAAATTGTCCAAATGGATCGATGAATAAGGCGACTGTTGTCTGTCAATATAAAGAACAGTTCGTTTATTTTTTCAAAGATTAGGTTTTAAGCATACCTTTTCAGAGGAAATTATCTTGATGAAAACATCTACAAAACTGGCTCAACTTGCTCTTCTTGCCCATCTGGAACAAGCTGTGATTCTTCTTCGGGACTCTGTGCATAACTTCAAAATCGATCTTTTAAATATAATAAATTATTTTCGCATTGAAAATTATTTTCTTTCTGAAGATGCAAATTAGCGAACAAATTTCAACGCGGTATTAAAAAATCAAATTTGGTGCGGTTCTGAAAATAGTTCCGTGATCAAAGGTTGTCTGAAACTGGAAGCAAATTACTAATTTTGCGTCACTATTTTAAAAAAAGCTTCCTTTATTATAAGCACAATAATTTCTAATCACATTCGGCAATTTGAGTCACTGAACTATAAACATGATAACCGGCGTTATACATGGTAAGTGAAACATTTTTTTTTCGATTTTATGATTTTCAATTGGAAAATTTCACAATAACGGAGAAGATTAGATGAATTCAGGAACTTTCTTAATGTTAGGTACGGTGAAAACTTCGTTATAACTATAAACAAAAAGAGCATGTCAAAAAAAATGCCATTATAGAGAAACAAGGTATGACCATATCGCATTATCAGTTTTGAAGTATACAAGCTAAGGATAATTGTTTTGAATGGGAGATAGCTCATTGGAAAGATCATATTCTTGTCTTCAAGGTACCGTTTTCATTTTTTGCCGACGGACTCCTAGGAGCCTTTTATGGTTCCTCAAAGTTTTTGTCCCAAATTTACTTCATTTTCCCTCTCACATATATTTGGTATTGTCAGGATAATAATTTCTGACCGCTCGTTGTGCGGATTGTCGTTGGGAATTTATTCGCAGCGCAACGCGCTAAAATTCAAATTTCTCAGTTGGTCTTGCGCGTCGCGGTCGCGCTGCGAGGAAATTCCCAGCGACACTCCGCAAAATGAGCGGCCAGAAATTCTTATCTTGACAATATTTCCTAAGATCTTTTCAACCGACTCGGTGGTGCAGCGCCAGTGTTTTTGACTATTAAGCATGAGGTCGAGGGTTCAAACCCAGACTTTTTTTTCTTTTTTTTTGCTTTTTTTGTAAGATACAACATCTAAAAAAATTGGATTAATGGAACGAATATCGATCTCAAAAGAATGCGGGAGCTCTCAAAACGTATCTTGTGATTTTGTAAATGATTGACATAAAGTGCATCCTAATCTGTTCCATCAATTAACATCCTCTTCGTAAACAACAATTGATTTTTGCTCGATTTTTTGTGCTCGTTTGAACATGAAACCAAACGTTCAAATTGAACTCTTATCAGTCTTGAAAAAATGAATAAATATTCCAATCAAGCGACTTTTAACTTCATTACTTCAAATGTTTTTAGCGCTTATCGTTCAGACTAATTTTCCCATCATTCGCTCACCGTTCTTGCACTTTAAACTGTCAATTTCAGATTTTTAACAAATATTCTTATTTATAAAGAAATCCCAGTCTTATTTCAGAATGCAATTAATCATCCTCCTTGCCGCAGTTATTGTAGCAATCAATGCTCAATTCAGTTCAAGCGGACAAACCGGAATTGTCAACGCTCACAATGATGTGAGATCTCGAATCGCAAAAGGAACCTACGTTGCCAAAGGATTAACCAAGCCACAAGGAACCAACATCCTCAAAATAAAGTGGGATTCTTCAATTGCGGATTCAGCTCAAGCATACGCCAACACTTGCCCATCTGGACATTCACATGCGCCAGGTCTTGGAGAGAATTTGTACTGGTACATGACCACCGGAAGTCTTGGAGATCTCAATCAATACGGTGTATTGGCTACTCAATCATGGCAAAATGAATTCCAACAATATGGATGGCCAAGTAATTTGTTTGATGTGAATCTTTTCAACACTGGAGTCGGGCACGCTACTCAAGTGGCTTGGGCGAATACTGGATTGGTTGGATGCGGAGTTAAAGTATGCCCTGATCCAAAATGGAACAAGGTTACAGTTGTCTGCCAGTACAAACCACCGTAAGTTTTCCTGAATGACTTTCTGGGATTTTTATATTCTATTTTCAGAGGTAATTATCTCGGACAATATATCTACAATTCTGGCGCCACTTGCTCTGCTTGCCCATCTGGAACAAGCTGCGAATCCTCATCGGGACTTTGTGCATAAATTTAATTAACTTTGAAATGTTTACAATAAATTAGAACTTCATTGAAAAATTAATAGATAATGTTCGATTTTGCAGAAAAAAGTTTCATTATCTTTGCATAAAGTCTTTCTTGTTATCAAAGTAACATAGTACATTTCAAGACTCAACAAATAATCAGTATTGGTTATCTTTTCATAAACAATTTTTCTAGCACGTGACAAAAAATGTTACTAACCGTGAAATAAGAATGAGAAAGTCGTATGGTTTCGAAACCGTGACGTATACTCATTGGGAAGTATATTATACATTGTTCAATAAAGTGAACCCTAAAATGTGCGGTTGCTTGAAATCTTTTAAGAAACTAAACAAAAGCACTAAATTCAGCGTACACGCCAAATTCACGCTTTAATTGAAGCGTGAATAAATAAAGCTCCATTTTTTGTACCCTAAAGCGATTTCGGTTCAATTTCCCTGTATCACCGGCTTCAAATTTCCATGTGGTATGAGGTTATTTCTAATCAACTAGGAAACTACAAACTACAGAACTTGAAAAATTCGTAAAGGTAAGGTAAGTCCGTTTGGTTCAAGTGTATTGCTAGGCTTTTGGCACATATTTCGACTTCTTCCGAGCCAGGGAAGGATCTATTACCTTCGTGGAAAACCACTACCCATTCAAAGCTGGGTCGACTTGGAGAGGGATCGAACTCGTGACCTTGCGCACAGCAAGCGGAACCAATAACCGCTGCGCTATGCCCTCCTCTAAAAAACGGCAAAAAAACGGCAAAAAACAATACATTTCGAAAAAACACGAAATTTAGTTATTTCCATGGCTCACAAACTCTTCGCCACTTTCTAGAAACAACTAGTACCTCAAAACGAACAAAACCGATTTTCAACGAGTTCACAACTTAACTAACAAATTCCAAACGAACTGCAAACTAATGGCCTAGGTTTCGCACACAACGGGAAGTTAGTCCCCGCTCGTATTTCTCTTCCCTGTTACAATTTGGAGTTTTGTCTGCATGAAATTTGAGTATTAATACATCAGATCATGTGGATTTTGGGCAAAACGCTTAGTTTCCTGAACTCAAGTTATATTCTTTAAATCTTTGGTCTTTTAATCCGGAAAAATTTAAAAATGCACTCGTTATCGAAATCAAAAAATGATAAGTTCTCAGAAATTCACACACCAAAAGTCAATAAATTTAAACAATTTCGAAATGATCTAAAAATTTAAAAATAACATTAAAAACGGTCCTCTCTGTCTGCCGGCGTATTTTCAAAAAATTCAAACTTTTAATCGGTCTTCCCACCGGGGTGAAACCTTTATAATACCGGTTTTGATGAATATTTGATGAATAAGCATCAAACAGTTTTGGTTTTAATAATATTTCGAAGCTTTTCTCTTAAAGACAGTGTGCCATTGATTTCAGAATGAATTGTATCGTTTTACTTGCCGGAATCGTTGTTGGCATCAATGCACAATTCAGTTCCACCGGTCAAGCAGGAATTGTCAATGCTCACAACAATTTGAGATCCCAAATCGCTCGAGGAACCTACAATGCCAGAGGAACAATCAAACCACAAGGATCCAACATCTTGAAAATAAAATGGGACGATTCACTAGCCGCCTCAGCTCAAGCATACGCGAACTCTTGCCCAACTGGACATTCGTACGCTCCAGGTGTCGGTGAGAACTTGTACTGCTCGGGTACTCAGGCGGGATCCCGCACGTAGTTTGTGAGAGGAATTTTCCTCCGGCGTAATCCCGCACGTAATAATAGTGATGCGGGATCCCGCACGTAATCCCCGTGCGGGATTACGCCTGGTGAAATTCCACTGATTTCTCTAAGTTCTAATCACGTGCGGGATTACTCCAAACTCTCTAATGAAAAAGGTAGCAGTGGGCGCCGCCCGTACGATGTCGGGGACATAAAATAATGGGCCAATTTTTAAAACCCTTGCTTCAAAAAGACACCAGAATTTAATTGAGATAATGGGGGCAAGAGAGGATAGAGACATCTTAGAACTGTATGCATATATAATTCTTGTCATATTTTTGAAGTCGTATTTGGCTATGTCCCTTCAACGGGTAATCTTACTGTAACTTGCACACACACTTATTTTTAACGTAATCCCGCACGTAGTATTGGCGTAATCCCGCACGTAGTCTTGGCGTAATCCCGCACGTAGTCTTCACGTAATCCCGCACGGAATTCCGTGCGGGATTACGTTGTCAACTACGTGCGGGATCCCGCCTGAGTACCCGAGTGGTACATGACCACCGCAAGCCTTGGGGATCTTAACCAATACGGTGTGATGGCATCTCAAGCATGGGAAAATGAGTTCCAAACCAGTGGATGGACTAGCAATATGTTTGATATGAATCTTTTCAACTCTGGTGTTGCACATGCTACCCAAATGGCGTGGGCTGCAACTGGCAAAATTGGATGTGGAGTCAAAAATTGTCCAAATGGATCAATGAATAAGGCGACTGTTGTCTGTCAATATAAAGAACAGTTCGTTTATTTTTTCAAAGATTAGGTTTTAAGCATACCTTTCCAGAGGAAATTATCTCGATGAAAACATCTACAAAACTGGCTCAACTTGCTCTTCTTGCCCATCTGGAACAAGTTGCGATTCTTCTTCGGGACTTTGTGCATAACTTCAAAATCGAACTTTTAAATATAATAAATTATTTTCGCACTGAAAATTATTCCTAATCGAATTTTTTCAACGAAATTCAGCAGAACAAAGTTAAAGTTAAACATGATTTCAAGAACTTTATTAATTTTCTAGTATGATGAAAACTTATCATACTAGAAAATTGGACAAAAAAGAGCATGTCATCAAACGAATTATCATCATGGTTAAGAAAATGCTTTGTTCAAATTATCAGCCAAACTTAAAGCGATATTTCAAAATTTCAAATATTTTCAGAATCTACATAAAAAAACGAATCGATTGATACCAAAACCATTAAAATTCATTAGATATAAAAATAAATGCGGGAGCTCTCAAAAGCGATCAATGATTTGTGATTATGATGATTTTTTGAACATGCAACCAAAGGTTAAATTCTTATCAATTTTGAAAAGTGACGAAACAATCCAGTCTAACTATATATATATTCAAATGTTTTTTCTCAATTCAACCAAATTTTCCAATCACCGTTCTTAAATTTCCAGACTTTGACTTTTTCTTAAAAAGGTTTAATATTCTGATATATTTTTCGATTAAGAGAAATCCCAGTCATATTTCAGAATGCAATTAATCATCCTCCTTGCTGGAATTATTATAGCAAGCAATGCTCAATTCAACGGAACCACTCAGGCCGCAATTGTCAACGCTCACAATGATTTGAGATCCCAAATCGCAAAAGGAACCTACGTTGTCAGGGGGGTAACCAAGCCACAAGGAACCAACATCCTCAAAATGAAATGGGACGATTCAATTGCGGCTTCAGCTCAAGCTTACGCTGAAAAATGCTTATCCTTTCATTCACAAACCCCAGGTCTTGGTGAGAACATCTACTCCTACCAGACCACCGACAGTGTTGGGGACCTTAACCAATACGGTGTGATGGCAACAGATGCATGGGAAAATGAGTTCCAAATCAGTGGATGGACTAGCAATTTGTTTGACATAAATCTTTTCAACTCTGGTGTCGGACACGCTACTCAAGTGGTATGGGCGAATACTGGATTGATCGGATGCGGAGTGAAACAATGCTCTGATTGGAGAACTTGGAAAAGGGTTATAGTTATCTGCCAGTATAAACCACCGTAAGTTTTCCTGCCTGACTTTCTAGCATTTTTATATTCTATTTTCAGAGGTAATTTTATCGGACAATACATCTATAATTCTGGCGCCACTTGCTCTGCTTGCCCATCTGGAACAAGCTGCGAGTCTTCTTCCGGGCTTTGTGCATAAATTCATTTAACTTTGAAATGTTTACAATAAATTAGAACTTCATTGAAAAATTAATAGATAATGTTCGATTTTGAATAAATATCAGAATTGAGAATCCAAAAAAAAAGTTGCTCGAAATCTTCTAAAAAAAGTACTATAAAACAAGTAATTTAAGCGTACATGACAAATCCAAGCTTAAAGGAGGGCTTTACGAAGATAATAAATGTTCCATAAATGAAAATAGAGTTAATTCTCATTCCAAATCTGTTTTTAAACTTTTCTAAAACCACCTAGAAGCCGAGAAAACGGGGCCACCGGCGAAAAAGAAAAAGGGGCCACCGGCGAAAACTAGTCCGCAGACATGAAAAAAACCAAAAAAATTTAAAAAGGACTAATATAAACATTCTGCATGACTATTTATTAACGAAACACCAAAAACAGCGTATATGAAAAAGTTCGGCCAGGTGGACATTTTTTCTAGGCCATTGTTTTGAAGCTCATTTTCTCGGCTTCTAGGTGGTTTTAGAAAATTTTAAAAACAGATTTGGAATGAAAATGAAGTCTATTTTTATTTAAGGTCTCCGTAAAGTCCTCCTTTAAAGTGAAGAGTGGTTTAAAAAACGCAGTTTTGTATAGCCGCTCACAGTGATTTATAAGCGTTGACGCTTAATCCACGCTCATCATTCATGACGTCCAGCTCTCAATTTTTGATCAGTGAAAAACGATTTTAATATATCTAACTATATCCCCAGACTAAATGTGTCTATTGTCAAAAATTGTGTTTTCATCTGAACGTGTTTTTAATAGTAAAAATAACATCAGCTCATATGCCTTTTTTTTAATTAAAAATCTGATAATTCATTGTTATGAAAAATATGAACGACTCTTCACAATAGTGTTTTTTACAATTTCACACGATCAAGGGATATATAAGCATTCGAAAAGTTCAAATGCTCAATTTCAGAGACCATGTTTGGTCCTGATCCCTAGACGTTCCAGTTGTGCACACAGTTCTTTTCATGTGATTTTGTAAATAACGAAAGTTCTATAAATCTACTTTCACTTATCTTTTAATTAACTGGAACTTTACCTTTCAAATATTGCTTTTTCAGCTTCTTAAAGATAGTGTCCTATCTATACAAAAACCCCAGTTTCAGAATGCAATTAATCATTGTCCTTGCCGGAATCATTGTAGCAATCAATGCTCAATTTAACGCAACCGGTCAAGCCGCAATTGTCAATGCTCACAATAACTTGAGATCACAAATTGCAAAAGGAACCTACGTTGCCAAAGGAACAACCAAACCACAAGGATCCAACATTTTGAAAATAAAATGGGATACATCAGTCGCTTCTTCAGCTCAAACATACGCCAACACATGCCCAACTGGGCATTCAGGTACGGCCGGACTAGGTGAAAACTTGTACTGGTACTGGACAAGTGCAAGTCTTGGGGATCTCAACCAATACGGTCTCAAAGCTTCTCAATCCTGGGAAAGTGAGTTCCAAACCTATGGCTGGAACAGTAATTTACTTGACATCACTCTTTTCAACACTGGAATCGGCCATGCTACCCAAATGGCATGGGCAAATACTGGATTGATAGGCTGCGGAGTAAAAGCATGCAAAGATGGAAGTTGGAACAAGGTTGCAGTCGTTTGCCAATATAAACCACAGTTCGATCATATCTGTAAAAAAGTTTTGATGATTTATTGTTTTCAGAGGAAATATGTTGGGCTCAAACATCTACAATTCTGGCGCCACTTGCTCTGCTTGCCCATCTGGAACAAGCTGCGAGACGTCTACAGGACTCTGTGTATAATTTATGGAGCGTTTTGAAAATTTTAAAAATAAATTAGAATCACTTTAAATGGGAAATACGCTTAAAAACAAACATTTGATTTAAAAATCTGCAAATAGAAGCCTGGAGATTCAAAAACCGTCACCTTTATGTTTCAACCACTTGATGGCGGAATTCCATCTGATGCGAATCGTCACAAGTTTATGATTCGATCTGCTTACACAGTGAGCGATGATTCCGCCAAACTTGGATCGTTCTAGAAAACGATTGCTCTATCCAAAATTACGTATGATAAACTGATTGTTGATAAAAAAGAGCCTGATGAAAATGCTAACGTCACAAATAATATTCATCAATCAATATTCACCGATGAAGGTGTAAAAATTGCTAATTTTATGTTTTTTTTGCAGAATTTTTAGTATCTGGAAACATTTTTGAATTTTAATAATACTGAAAATTCTTATTGTCAACTCAATTATTCTTGATCATGCAAGTTGGTTTTGATCTACCGAAAAAATCTAAGTCTCTCACAAAATCATGCTATTTTTACTTGCGAGCGGTTGCGCTGCGTGCTTTCGGAAGAAAATGGATGATCCAAAATTTTTAAGTTGACAATAAATGCATAACCATCTGACAAAGTTCCACGCGTTTTTTTTCAAAATTTTCGATAAAACCATACTTTGACCAGGATTTCACACAATAATAAAAGCCATTTCATCCCGTTTAGTACTGGACTTATAGGAGGGCTTCATTCTCATTCCAAATCTGTTTTTAAAATTTTCTGAAACCATCTAGAACTCGAGAAAACATTCTTCGAAAAAATGGCCTAGAAAAAGTGTCCACCTGGCCGAACTTTTTCATATACGCTTTTTTTGGTGTTTCGTTAATAAATTGTCATGCAGAATGCTTATATTAGTCCTTTTTAAATGTTTTTTTCATTTTTTTTTGTTTTTTTCATGTCTGCGGACTAGTTTTCGCTGGTGGGCACTTTTTCTAGGCCATTGTTTTGAAATTCATTTTCTCGGCTTCTATGTGGTTTTAGAAAATTTTAAAAACAGATTTGGAATGCGCCTGAAGTATATTTTCATCCCAGATTTTTTTCATTAGCTCCGTAAATCCTTCCTTTATTAATTAGCTCTCCTTTAAAGACAATATGCCACCTGTTATTAAACTTTCTAAAAAACGTTCAAAACATGTAATTATTGAGAAAACTTATTTATTCAAATCCTTTGCTTATTCTCAAAACTAATACATCTTTTTAAAAAAGACAAATCTGTTGTAAATGAGTGAGTAGGTGTCTAAAATTCTGCTCTTTAAAAGAAACAGAATTTCGCGACGAATGGAAACATAATAAAACATTTACGGTTTAAGCAACCCGTACGGACAAGACAACGAAATCGGTTTGGGAAATTCAAAAATAATACAAAAAATGAAGAACGTCATTTTCGCTAAAGAGAGACAAGAAAAGAACATCAATAAGGCAAGAGACGGAAGAAAAGTAGGAAAGTAGTGAAGTACAGTTGAAACAAAAATTCAAACCCATATCAAGAAAAATCGTTGGACATATTCAAAATTAGCGATTCTTTAGAAGATCTAGTATTCAAAAAGAAAAACAAAAATTTTCGTTGTAAATTTCAAATTTTTGGCAGTAAAAAGTTAACAAAAACTAAAAAAAAAATATGAGGGAAATGTGAGAAAAACATGGAAAAATGGCATGGCACCGACGACACCCTAAAATGTGTCTTGATATATAAAACACTCAAATCTGTACAATACATTGTGGATCTTTATTCAATTGCATGTCGACTGTTTCGACGAGCTCTTGGCGTCGTTAACCATCGGATGGCGACGTTTATTGGAAATGGTGCGTCGAAGCGTCGTGGGACTGGACGATGAATATCCGATTCCATCCATCTGAACCACCAGAACCAGAACTCTTTCGTGTGATGGTTGTGTGTAGAGGACTGGAAAAAAACACAAACATTTTGAGAATGTCAGCATGAGGAAATTCGTGGACAAAAAATATTAAAAGAGGACTGGACAATAACAACATAAATTATATGATCTTTTGAATTTATAAAAAATTATTTAGGATAAACACTGTTGAACATTCAGGGGGGCTCTATTCAGAAGCGTTTTGCCAAATTCATTCGAAAAACTAAAAAAAGGTCTCAGAAAAGGTGCTTCGAAATTTTAAAGCTTTAAAAAAATGCTCCCAATGTCCGAACTTGGATTTCTCGTCCCCACTTGTTTTTCCAGGCCATTTAACTTATACTGTAGAAACAAAACGCTTCCTAACGCGCATTTATGACTCAAAAATAATATTTTCAATGCGTACGGTCACCGTAAAGGTCATAAAAACTTGCGAAAACAGTGGTGCGCAGTAAAATTTCGAAATTCATTATTCTTGGCTTATTTTTCGACATTAAAAAAAAAGAAAAATCGAAACATATTTTTAAAAAATAGGATAAGAAAATTGTTTTTCTATTTCCCATTACTTTTTTCTCGAAAATTATCTTAACAACTTAAAAAAAAGCCAAAAATGATGAATTTCACAATTTTATAATTTAAATGACCTAGGAAGCCAAACGGGGGTCTAGAAATCCAAGTTCGGTCATTAAACAAACTTTTTCAAGCTGAATTTAAAGAAATAATTTTTTAACCAGTTTTTTTCATTGATATTAGAAATAGTTTGACACTTCTAAAAAAATACCCTTTAAAGACAGGGTGCCAGTCAAAAATTTCTTTAAAATTTTCGATAAGATTTTAAATTACATAAAATTAGCATCAAGATTGTTTGAAACTGGTCGCTACATTATAATATGACACTTTATCCATGTTCTTCTACTGAAACGAAACATTTTCGACTAAAAAAAATTTGAGAAAGTTAAAAATGCAAATTTTTGTGCTTCCCGCCAAAAAGCGTACGTAAACTTCCGACCGCTTCTACAAAAAGGGATATTTTCGTTGGGATTTCATGCGGGAAATGCTATAAAAGTCGATAAAAATACGATTTTTTCAAAATGAAATCCATATGGGCTAAAAAATAACTGGCACCCTGTCTTTAAGACTAAAACTAAATTAATCACGCTTAATCCGCGCACAATTCAGGCACCCGTTGGGATAAAAACGAATCTGTGTTGTCACCGGAATCACTACTTAATAAATCGTGGCAAATTCATAAACTCCTCCTACCTGCAACGTTGGATTCGCCGCCAATGTGTGATAAAGCCAGAAAACCCGGGTACAGATAAAATATGACAGAATAACATCCAATGTATAATGGCCATGAGATAGAATGAGAAAAACGACTCCAACCAACGCGACGAACCACGACAACATGTGAAGGATCCACCAGCGGCGAGGAGAATCTGGAATTGTCAAATCCACGTGTTTTATTAGAACTACACATAGAAACACTCACATTCACCCATGAACAACGCGCTGACCACTAGAACCAGCGTATGCCCACTGTAAATGTAGTCTCCACAAAGTGTTTGATTCCCCGACACATTCAATCCAAGCCCGAGCATTGCTTTAACACCGCGAAGGACAATTCCGCCAATCGTCGCGTTGTCACCCTAGAAATTGCAAAAATTAAAACAAATTCTCCTCAAAAACGAAATCCGAGTCCGTTTTCACCCACCAATCTCGGCGCACACGGCCATTCCGGATCCGCCAATGGTACTTGCGTGACCAACATGGTAATACATCTCAAAAAGTATAAAATTGCTCCAATTGTGCACAATCTCCGGAATACGATATATCGATGCCTGAAAAAAACTGTTTTTCGACATTTCCAATTGGAAATTCTCAAAATACCTATGAAAAACAATCAATACTATGACTGACGCAAATGACAATATCATCAATTTTTCACAATAACCGAGTCCTTCGCGATAAATCGGAAAATTATCGAATATAATGTCGGGAAGTGGTAACGTGCCATTGGGATACTGAAAAAACATAGTTAAATGATTTTTAAATATTTCCAACTTCTCAAATTTTAGCAACATATTGCTGAAAATAGTTAAATTTTCAAAGAAAATCCCTTTTCTCAAATATTTATAAATATTTTCACAAAATTAAGCCGTTTTTATAATCATAATTTTTTTGATCCAGAAAAACGGGCTTAATTTAGTTATTTGAAGCAGAAAATATATTATATTCAGAATTTAATTAAAATGAGCTAAAAATCGAAAAAAAAACAAGATTTTCCAAATTCAAAACCTTGTGGAATTTTTTGAAATTTCAAGTTATGAGCTTCCAATCCCTGTAATTTCTCTGAAAATCGTTTAATTTTCAAAAAAAAAAATCCCGTTTCAACAAATATTCGTAAATCAGTTCTTTTAACCATAATGTTTCTGATCCAGAAAAAAGGTTTGAGTTTAGTTATTTGACACTGAAAACATTTTTTTTAAAAATCAGAATTTCATTAATTAAAATGGAATTTTTTGAAATTTTTAAGCATTTTTTGAAATTTCAAGTTTTAAGCTTCAAATCCCTGTAAATTTTCTGAAAATCGTTAAATTTTCAAAAAAACCCCTCCCCCCCCCCTTTTGCTGCTCGAAATCGACAAAAAAATTTTTACCGTTTCAAAACTGAACAATTTATGAAATTTTGAATATGAAAATTTATCGATCGTCATGGAAAATGCTAAAATTAGTCCCATTTAACCCCAACATTTTGAGTTTTTATTAATTTTTCACGTAATACCGCCGTGCGGACTAGTTTTCGCCATCTTTTTCTAGGCCATTGTTTTAAGGTTCGTTTTTTAGGCTTCTACGTGGTTTTAGAAAATTTTAAAAATAGAATTGGAATGAGTATGAAGTCTATTTTTCATTTAAGGTATATTTATATGCTCTCCGGAGTCCTCTAAGGAGTCCTTTAAGTTCAGTGGCTTTTTTTCCAATTTTATCGTAAACTAGTTTCAAATTTTCATTTTTAAGAAAAAGTCGATAAAAACTCACATGCTCATGTACATAAGACAACGTGATCGTATTACACATCGCCGCCACAAACAACGTCCCAAAACTAATCAGCGCTTTAAACGGCTGCTTCGGAAATCGATCATGCGGACTTATCGGTTTATCACCACCCGGTACATCAATCCTCACCGCTCTTGAAGGTCCCTCATCCGGCAGTAAAGGTGCATCGTCTGCGGTTTCCGAGTCTGACGAGCTGGCCGCCGATCCGCAGATCCGTCTCGACGTTCGCGCCGTATGCAACACCTCATCATCCTCCATATTTGCCGCCTCGCCTTCTTTCGTCGTTTCTTCAGCCTTCTTCCGTTGTTCCTGTCGAGTGCCAACGCCCAAGTCTACCTCGTCCTCGTTCTCGCGATCGTTTTCTGTTAAAAAAACTGTTTTTTGATGATAATTCAATTTTAGAACCACAAAAAAAGAGAGATTATGCAAATTTTAAGGGCAACATACCAATCGTTCCATAATTCCGAATGCCTGACGTACCAGGATTCAACATTAGTATTATTTTTCAGAATTTAAACGCAAATATTTTCCGAGAATAAAATGTGATGTGATATTTTAAAAAGAAGAATGAATGACGGCTCTTTTGTTTATCAATGATTATTGACGTTTTTCTTATCATTCGGAGGGGCAAAAAAACGCAAATTTCTGACCAAACATGAAAAATGTTATATTGAAAAAAACAATGAATATTTGAGTTAATAAAAAACAACAATTTAATATTTAAAACCAAAAAGGAATCAAGAACTGGTTCTAACGAACGAGTGAAAAAAATGAGGAAGGAGGAAGGCTTGAGTAAATATTAAAATAAACACTTGGGAACAAATTGAACTCTCTCTCTCTCTCTCTCTCTCTCTCTCTCTCTCTCTCTCTCTCTCTCTCTCTCATTCTCTCTCTCTCTCTCTCTTTGAGAAAAGAATAATCAAGGCGTGATAAAACTTTTGATAAATTAAATATAAGATAAACTAGTAAAAAGTAGGATGGTTTATTTAAACATGTCTGGTAGTGAGAATCTTCAGAAATAGACTCTATTTCAATTTTTAAAAATATTGAAAACGGTACGAAAAAAATACTGAGTTCAGGACATTTTTGAGTTATTAGAAATTTGGAAAATTGAAGTTTTTAAACGTTTTTTCATAACTTTTGAAAACTTTGAAAAAAATCGATTTTTTTAAAATTTTTTTAGAAATATCAGCATAATATGATTTTTTATCAAAACAAAATCAGAATTTCATTAATTAAAATGGGCTAAAAATTGAAAAAAAGGGATTTTCTGAAATTTCAAGTTTTAAGCTTCAAATCCCTGTAACTTTTCTGAAAATCGTTAAATTTTCAAAAAATCTGTTTCATAGGTGGGATTGGGTCATTTCGAAATCTCAGAGTTAAGCTCGATATAAAAAAAGAGAAAAAAAAGTTAAGGCGACTACAAAACGTAAAAAGCAGCAAAAACGCTGAAAAACACTTAAAAAACGAATATATGACCATTTTTTCATCACTGTTCTTCGAATCCGCCTCGAGTTAAGGTCGTTACACCTTTTCAAGTGAAAAAAAAGTTAAAGGCGTTACTAGGTCAAATCCGCGGTATCCCACCTATGATCTGTTTGCTGCTCGAAATCAGCAAATATATTTTTAACAGTTTCAAACACTGAAAAATCTGTAAATGATCCGATTTTCAAAAATGTATGAAAATTTTGATTGTGAACATTTTTTAAATTCTGAAACTTAGCATAATACGTTTTGTTTCAAAAAATTCCTCATCTCAAATTTCTCATCTTCCCCTTGAAAATAAATATTTAAAAAAAACTAAAATTAATGAAAACATAAATCCAACTTTAAAAATTATATCAAAATGCAGAAAAAATCAATAAAATTTTGCCAAGACCTTGTCTTTTGTCCATTTTTTAAAAATTTTATAAAATTAAACTTTGGCATTTTTGAATATTCGAAATTTCTAAATTAAAAACTTCTAACTATAAATGAGCACAAAAAATGTCTAATTTCTGCAGTATATTTGGTTTGGATAATATTTAGTTTTTTTAAAGACAGTGGGTCAGTTAATTTGACGAATTTTGATTAAAAAAAAACAAAGTTGGCAGCAGATATAAATACTTCAAAAATTCTTAAAAATCGACTTAAAGGCAGCTGGTCACTTAACACCAAATCCAATGCAGAAAATCAAAATTCGTCAAATTAACTGACCCATTGTCTTTAAAAAAAAACTAAATATCATCCAAACCAAATAACCTAAACTTCAGAAATCAGAATGTTTTTGAACCTCATAAAATGGCAATAATTTGAACTGTGGTTTAAACGGTAAGTGAACATCTCAATCTAACCACAAACTATTGTAGTGAGTAGATGAGTTGTTTTTTGTGCATTGTTTAGTAATTGGGCAAATGACGAACTAGTCTTGATATTTTTCCAATTTCTCAATACTCTGTATTATAGGTGATTATGCCAGTTTCCCTGATGATGGTTTTATAAACCGAAACGTTGGAAAATAAATATTTTATTTCAATTGTGCTTCTAAAACCAAGGGTCCATCAAGACGAGTTCGTCATTTGCCCAATAACCACAAACTGCTGAAAATGATGAAAAAACTATCAAAATACTTTTTTCCTAGATCATCAATTCTCGGAAATATTTCGAAACAGTAAAAAATGTTTTAACAAAGCACATACTGCCATTCTTCTCTTTTTCTCATTTTCCACTTGTCCCAATCAAATATGACATCAACGGATAAAAGTGCCCAAAAACCGAAATTTCATATAGGGACTGGAATCAATGGCCTAGAAATCCAAGCGGATTAAAATCTAAAAATTTTGGAAAATACAAATTTGAAAAAATCGATATTCACAAAAAACTGTAGACAAAATCTTTTCCTAACTTTACAAAATTTGAAAATTTCGAAATTTAAAAAGAAACCCTATTACAAATTTAGGTTTCAAACCAGTTTTGCAGAAAACGATTTTTTTATTTAGCAAAAGAAAAAACATCGAATTACGATTTTAAGGTCTCGATTTTCACATTATAATTTTTTTTTCGAAATTTTTAATAGGGAAAATCATTTTGCAAACTGGTAAATGGTCGATAAATTGAAAGTGAGGCAATTAAAGTAAGGAACAAGGTGATTATAATGATAAGAGTTAAGAAATGCAATGAATGTGAAGACGGACATATCAAAAGTTCAAAAAATTATGAAATATATCAAAAATTTAATAATTTTCAAGGAAAACAATGGGAAAAAAACAATTTTCATTTTTTTTTAAATTAATTCTGTTCTTTTCACCCCTCATCACCTCTTTGTTTGTTTTTGCTTGATCTCCGCCAATCAAGACAATCAAAATGTACACATTCGTTGGGATCAAATTGAGAACTCTTCAAAAAATGTATGTAATGGGTAAAACCGGAGGGGAACAAAAAACATCCCAAATTTGTAGCTTTTCTAGTAGTTCGAGTCGAACGAGAACAAAAAATCCTATTGCATAAATTTGCTAAACAAGAAGGCTTGTCTTCTTATCAATTGAAATCAGTCGAAAAGAGTTGATTTTGATTTTGCGACGACTTTTGTGTTTTGTTTTATCAATAAGACAAATCGACTAAAAAATCATGAAAAACGGGTCGAAAATGAACCAAAAATTGGGAATTTCAATTGATAGTAATAATAACAATGTGTGAGAAAATGAGAATATTTAATCAGGAACTAAATTTCAAAGAATAAAGGGCTAAAAATCAAATATATTGGTTTTTAAAAAATGTGTGATAAGAATAGAGTACAAAATTAAGATGACAATTTACCGGAAAAATAGGGTGATATATAAAAAACACGAAATTCTAGGCCGCTAAGTAACTTAAACGAAAATAGACTTCATACTCGTTCCAAATCATTTTTTAAAAAACTTTCTAAAACCACCTAGAAGCCGAGAAAACACGCCTCAAAACAATTGCCTAGAAAAATTCTATTTTTAAGGATTTTTCATGCCTGCGGACTAGTTTTCGCCGGGTGGACACTTTTTCTAGGCCATAGTTTTGAAGCCCATTTTCTCGGCTTCTAGGTGGTTTTAGAAAATTTTAAAAACAGATTTAGAATGAGTATGAAGTCTATTTTCATCCCAGATACATTCATTAGCTCCGTAAAGCCCTCCTTTAAAGCTGATATGGCCTAGAAAACCAAACAGAATTGTTACACTGGGAAATAGTTCCTCAAATCGTATGATCAAGGAAAATTCTAGTTCTAATCCAAATTTAAAAAAAAGTCATATGTAGTATAAACTTAGAATTCTATCTTATTATTTTCACTTCAACATTTTTGGTTGGTATCATGACCAAAACACAGAAAAATATGATTTGACCAAAGAACTTCAAAATACCTTTTGAAAATCCCTAGTGTATACATTTAATTTTAAAAATATAGGAAAAAACTGTTGAAAACCTTACTGTCAGATTATAAAAATGGGAACTGCGCTCTATTGACAAACGGGTATTCATTAAAGGTACACGTCGTTTTTCCCATTGTGTACCACACCACGAAAATGCCAAAATTTCGTTTTACGCTTTCTTTTAAAATTATGTGTTTTTGGTAATAATAATTTTAACAATCTTGATTTTTAAGTTATACTGTTGGTGTTTAAAGTATTCGAAGCGTTATGTCCCTTTAATGTCTACGGTATTTTTGTCGAAACGTTATGTCCCTCTAATGTCGAATACTTTAAAAACCACATGTATAACGTAAAAATCAAGATTGTTGAAATTATGCTACCAAAAACGCATAATTTTAAACAAAAACGAAATTTTGGCATTTTCTTTGGCATTTTCACAATGTGAAAAACGACGTGTCCCTTTAATGTATACGGTATTCTCGATAGAGCGCAGTTCCGACAATTATTCAAAAACCAATATTTTTTCCGAACTACAGTTCATTGACCCAAAATCATTTTACCTAATTCAACGAGAAATAATGAAAATAAATTAGAGTTTTATCAATGTACACAAAATTCACATCAGTGGCTCACCCCTAACATTTTTATCACCGTCAATTTAACATTTAAATACCAGCAAGTTTACAATACATTCAACTGATAATTTTTGCATTTTTTCTTCAATAAAGAAGGTTCTGGAAAACGACAATTGGCTATTTTTCAAAGAAAAAATTGAAAAGTTGAAATTTTTTAAAAAATACATAAAAAACGACCAATATCCATAGAAAAAACCTCATAAACTATATGCTATGTTAAACAAAAAGAGATATGGTATAACTACACATTTATATGTATTATATCAGCCGAAAAAAGGTAGCGAAAGTTCAGATCAGTGTATCAAAATGGAGGAAGAAGAAGAATAAGAAGAAAAGGGACGAAATACACCACAAAAATCGAAATAAGAGAAGATAATTTAACGAACAAAAAGAGAAGAATACAGAATTGATAGAAGGGTTGGAAAATAGTATTATTATGATGATGATGACACGATTTGGTCAAAAATCACCCAAAAATTATAAAATTATGGCCAATAATGTGTACTCTTCTTAAATACCACCTCCCCCCCCCAATTTGTTTTGCCAACCATTCCTATCAAAACATCCGCTATTTCATTTAGAAAAAGCGAAAATTGGAGAAGAGACGATTTTCGGGTGATAACATGGAATATAACAACAGCCACCACAAAAAACAACAAATGTGTCGATAGACGTGTTGTTAATTGATCAGATGTTGATCGAAATGAAAACACCTTCTATATTGGACTTTCTTTTGGGAAAAATGACGAGGGGGGAGGCTTCTGATGTCATGTGATTAGAAGAGATTGGCAAAACACCTTTTTCGAATCAATATGAATAGGGATTCGTAGAATTAGCTTTAAATTAAACTTTTCAATACATATTTCAAAGGGAATCTAAATAGAGCTCTTAAATAGTATATTTCAGACTTTTATCAGTGGGTGTAAAGATCAATTTAGAGCTCATAATTTTCAAAAATCTAGAATTTCAGTACTAAACAATTTTTCTCGAATTTTTTAAATGATAAAACATTTTTAAAGGTATACGATATTTTGGATAAAGTGAACAAATCATTCAAGTTTTTATAATTTTTTTTTCAAAAATTTTCGAAACCGTAATTTTTAAATTAATTTAAATTCGAAAATGTCTTGTGGAGGTGCTGAATTTTATTTTTCAAAATTTTTTGAAAAATCCCTCTTTTTTCTAATTAAAAAACCATGTTGAAATTCAAAATTTAGCAAAAACTTAATTTCAGAATTTTATAAATCATTTCAGTTTATTTCAACATATTCTATTTTCCTGAACAAAACCAAAACTTAGGAACCTCCTCTGATAATGATTAGAATTTTTTTGGAACGAGTTTTTTTTTTAAATCAAATTTAGATTTAATTTTTTGAAGCAGTAATATTTAAAATAGTTCAAATTTTAATTTCTGCATATGTATCATTGAAAAATACTAAATTACATTATTTCAAATTTTTTTGAAACATCATTTTTTTCTAATTAAAGGAGGGTTTTACGGAGATTATGAATGCGCCTGGGATGAAAATAGGCTTCATTCTCATTCCAAAACTGTTTTTTAAATTTTCTAAAACCATCTAGAAGCTGAGAAAATACGCCTCAAAACAATGGCCTAGAAAAAAGGGCCACCGGCGGAAACTAGTCCGCAGGCATGAAAAGTCCAAAAAAATGAAAAACAAAACATAAATTAAGATGAAAAAACATTAAAAAGGACTACTATAAGCATTCTGCATAACTATTTATTAACGAAACACGAAAAAAAACTCATAGGAAAAAGTTCGGCCAGGTTGCCCTTGTTTCTAGGCCATTGTTTTGAGGCGTGTTTTCTCGACTTCTAGGTGGTTTTAGAAAATTTTAAATACAGATTTGGAATGAGTCTGAAGCCTATTTTCTTCCCAGACGCATTCATAATCTCCGTAAAGCCCTCATTTAAAAAAAAATTGAAATTTGAGAATTATTATTTCTATTTCAGAAAGTTATTTTTTTTGAAACAGTATTTTTTAATCAAAATTTTGATTAAGTTAATTATTTTCAAAATTAATTATAAAATAAAATGATTGGATTCACTTTAGGCAACCGTGTAAAATATAACCCGTAAATTAAAATACCGTTTTTGAAATTTTTTAAAAACAAATTTTTGAAACTGTATTATTCAAAAAGTAAAAAAATCCCAACTTTAAAAATTTTGATTAAAATGCTTCAATAATTTTGGAAATTTATGATAAAATCAATTTTATCTACGGTAAATAGAGACATATAACCCTTTTTTAGACATATAACCCAATTAAAATACCGTTTTTGAAATTTTTTAAAAACAAATTTTTGAAACAGTATTTTTTAAAAATAAAAAAATAAATTTGCAACTTTAAAACTTAGAAAAATTTTCATAAAATAAAATTTTTCAAAATTTTGGATCTGAAGAAAATAAAATGCTTTTTCTCGAAAAATTGCCATCAACAAGTTTTCAAGAAAATAAAAAATTATATATCAATTCAATAAAAACACAATAAGAAAAAATGTATTCGTCTCATTTTTCATATTTCTCTGAAAAACCAGTCAATACAAAAATATCGAAAAATAATCACAAACTAACAACTTCTTCTTCACACAGTTTAAAACAGCCTTGATTTTTTTCCCCCCCTTCTCTTCTTGTCAGACAAAAATCTGTCACAAAACCAATCACAGTCAGAGAAAAAACAGAAAGAAAGGAGAAAATGACAAATTGTTGTATTGTCGGGCCAAAAAAACACACACAACACATAAATGTATGATTTTTTCACTGGTTGTGGTGTTGCAATATTGGAACAGAAAAAGTACAAAAAATTAGGAAGAAATTGCTGCGAATAACAGTATTTTTAAGGGATGTGTTGAAATTGAAATAAACAACAACCAAAAAAATGTGGAAGGAACATCGAACATCAGATTTTTGTTGATTTTTTAAAAATTTAGAATTTTCGAATTTTCTGAAGGGTTTTTAGTAACTTTTTACTGAAATGGAGTTCAAGACATACGTTTTTTAGATGAACCAAGCTTTACAAATAAAAAATTTAAATTCCTGAATTAATGACGAAATTTTGAAAATTTTGAAAATCCCAAGACAGCCATGCTCATTTTTCTCTGCCCAATTTCAGCATTTCGAACTGATTTCATTCTTAAAGGGTATTAACATTCACGCAATGCATAAAATCTAATTTTTAAAAATTTTATCATTTCGCGCCAGATTTCGACACCTCTTTTAGATTTAGAATAATAAAATGAGAATTCCAAAATTTTAACCTAAACTGCACAAAAAACGAAAATTATTTGATTCTCACATTTTTAAAGAGCAGTCAAAAATATTTATCTTTTTCTGAAACCTTGTCTTTAAAGGAGGGCTATACCGAGGTTATAAATGTTGCCTAATCGATCTGAAAATCAATTTTATATGCCTAGTGAAAAAATTTGCAAAATACTTAGAAAAGGGCACCCGGAATCGAACTTTGGTCTCAAAAACGTAAAAGTTTCGATTCCGGGTGCCCTTTTTTACTTTTTTGCAAATTTTTTACACTAGATATATAAAATTGAATTTCAGATCGATTTAGCAACATTTATAAGCAGCCTATAGTCCTCCTTAAAGGCAAGATGTCAGTAAAAGGTAAATATGTTTGATTGGTCTTTAAAAATGTGAGAATCAATTAATTTTCGTTTTTTGTGCAGATTAGGTTAAAATTAAGGAATTCTTAAATTATCCAAAACTTAAAAGAGGTGCCGAAATCTGGCGCGAAATGATAAAATTTTTCAAAAAAATTAGATTTTAAGTAAAGCGGTGTAAAGAAGACAATTTCGAATAAATTGCACCAATTTGAAGGACAGCATAAGGAAATAGGTTTCAGAATTCACTTAGCCAATTATAGCAAAAACAACGAATGAGCACGTTTCGGTGCTATTAGGAATATGGCCTAGAAACCCAATCCGATGGGTTTCTAGGCCATTATTAGGAAACACTAAAGGTTGACATTACGGAGATAATAAATGTAACTTAAATGAAGTCTATAGTGCTTATACAACGTCATAATTGTGACAAGAAGTGTTCCGAAACCTCCAAAACCCATGACATAGAAATCCAAAATATTTAAAACTACCTTCAGTTTTTTTTTAAACTTGCTTATAAGCTCCACTGCACGACCTTACCGCCTTCCTCAGAAAATCCTAATTTTTCACAAAACCTTCAAAAAAACTGATCAAACATAGAACCGCATCAAAACTATATCATCACCATATAAATAATAAACAACTTTGAAAATTTACTTTTCGGATCATATGTATGTTCAACCTCTAACACTTCCTCATAGCCAACAGAGCAACAGAAAAAAAAATAGAAAAAGTGACGGCAAAAAAATGGACAAAATATTTGAAGGGGTAACAAATCAACACCTCTTTTCTTTTTCCCCAATCGGAACCCCACAAATCCGAGCCCAACACATTTCTCTAGCGGCTCTCCTCAATTCACACACTCTCTCCCTCTTTTTTCATTTTGTTCATTTGACAAAGTGATGATGGTGCCCTTTGTCTAAAAAAAAATATATACGCACGTCTGGCGGACACCAACTAAAGCTGACTAACAGTTGTAAACTATATACAATAAAATGGATGGGAGAGATGTGAAAAATAGCACCGAGTGATGGATGGGGAGGGAAAAGGTCAATATATCAGGTGTTTCTGGATTTTTGAAAAAAAATTTTAAAAATCTGGAAAACAACAAATTTTCAGTTTTTAAAGGAGGAGACCTAAAATTTCTTCATAAGTTCTATAAAATTTCTAAAAATCTAAATAAACTTTGAAAAAAATAAAAATCAGACAGACTGCCTAAATTGCAGTATAAATGCTTAATAGAAAGATGAAGCTGGCAACATGCCAGAACCACAATATTTGAAGCTTTGAAAAAAATAAATAAAATGAAGAAAGTGTACTCGAAACAATTAAAGGAGGGCTTTATAGAGCTAATAAATGTACCTTAAATGAAAATAGACTCCATTCTCATTCCAAAACTGTTTTTAAAATTTTCTAAAACCACATAGAAGCCGAGAAAATGGGCCTCAAAACAATGGCCTAGAAAAAGTTAGGCCAGGCGGACACTTTTTCTAGGCCATTGTTTTGAAGATCATTTTCTCGGCTTCTAGGTGGTTTTAGAAAATTTTAAAAACAGATTTGGAATGAGAATGAAGTCTATTTTCATCCCAGACGCATTCATTAGCTCCATAAAGTCCTTCTTTAAAAAAAATTAAGAAACTGTTATCAAAATTAATTTTTAAAAAAAACTACAATTGATTTGTTGCAACAATTTTAATTTTTTTAAACAACTCAACCCACCCAAAAACCGGTCAAAGTCCTTTTGCAGCGCGGATTATGAAAATGGATATATTTTTAAAAAAATATATATATCTCATTAAAAAGTTGATTTTGCAGAATATTCCTTGCCAAAAATAATAATTCTATAAATTCTTAAATCCTATTGAGCAACATTTTTCATGAATAGGTAGGTTTATTATTATAGTTTCTTAGAAATAATTCCGAATTCTTGTTATTTTTAAAATTCCAAAAACCTAATTCACTAATTTCCAGTGTTCAGCGGAGGAAATCCTTTCTGAACTCTTAGATTAAACAATTTATAAATATTAATTTTTAAAAAAAACTTATAATTCACTTCCATTATTCAGCAAATTATCTGAAAATGATATTACTGAAAAAAACACTGAAATTCTCTCTAGTCACAATAAATAAGACTCTTAAAATAAATCTAGCAAATCCTCTTGAGAGCATACATGTACACTTCTCTTATTTTTTTTGTGTTGAATCTAGACGAGTACTTTTTATTTTTATGATAGCAATGACGATGTCAAAAGACGACAATATTATTATATGTTCTAGAAAAAAAAGAGTGCGCTGGAAATGAAAAATTTCGTGTACAAAAGAATTTAAGCAATTTTAAAACAAGACACAAAAAACAGCGAATGTTTTCATTTTTTAAATATTTTTTGCTCTGGAAAGTGTGACTGTACAAAAATATTTGAAAAATTTAATAATAATTTCTAGAGGAAGAAAAAAACGTCACAAAAACGATGATTTCGCAGGGAAAAATAGCGGGTTTCGTTGTGAGACCCAATAAATACAAAATACAAATACAAAAGAGGTATGAGATCAAAATTTACTGACAAATTGTTCTTGAAATTTTTTTAAGTTAAAATTTTTTGAAACTTAAAAAAATGTTAACATTTTTTGAAAATTAAAAAAAAATGTTACAATTTTTTGAAAATTTAAAAAAAAAGTAAATTTTTTTGAAAATTAAATAAGTTAATTTTTTTTAAAAATTAACTAAAATTTACAAAATTTTTAAAAAATGAAGCTTTTCAAAATTAATTCTGAAAATTAAAAAAACTGAAACTTTCGAAATTTTTCAAAATTTTAAAAAGGACATTTTCAATTTTCAGATTATCGATTAATCCATATTCTGTGATAACTTAACAACGAGGTTTGCTTAAGATGTTTTTAGAATTTTTTAAAAGCGAATGAACAACTTGAAGAATTTTCAATTATTTTTAAAAATTAGAAAAAAATCAAATTATACAAAACAAAACTAGAGAAAATTAAAAACATCCTATTTTATTAAAATTCTGTAAAAATCCAAAATTTTTTTGAATTTTCACCTCGAGAGGAATCTTTAAAAAATCCGGTTAAGCGCGCCAGATTGCTTAGATCGTATTAACTGACATGCTGCCTTTAAACTATAAAACCAGAGAACAAGTTTAAGAATTTGGCATTATTTTTAAAAATTAGAAAAAAATCAAATTATACAAAACGAAACTAGAGAAAATTAAAAAAAAAATCCTATTTTTATTTTAATTATTAAAATTCAGTAAAAATCCAAAAATTTTTTGAATTTTCAGCTCTAGAGAAATTTTTTAAAAATCCGGTTAAGCGCACCGGGTCGCTTGGATCGTATTAACTGACATGCTGCCTTTAAACTATGTTATTTATCTGAAATAACAATTTTCGGATAAATAAAATATTTTAAAGGCAGCTTGTCAGTTAATACGATCCAAACGATCCGACGAGAGTTCAAATTTTTGATTTTTTTTTTCAACTTTGGACCTACGCTATGTATTGATATGTTTTCGTATAAATTGCATCGTACTATTGACAGAAAGCACTAATTTTTGAAATTGAGATAGGCCCAAATTAACTGGCACACTGTCTTTAAGAGCATCAAAAATTCCATAAACAATCAGTTAATCTCCACAGAATTCGAAGTAAAACACAAAAATTAAAAAAATACACAAAGTCAAAACTATTGTATTGTGATTATTACATTGCTTTCTCTCCCCCCCCCCCCCCCCCCCCCTCTCTCTCTCTCTCTCTCGATTTCGATACACTTCATCAGTGAAAAGAGAAAAGATCGGGAAACAAAACAAAAAAAGAAAACATTCAGAATTCGTTGGTAAAACACAGGCAACAGCATAAAAAACCAGTTCGAGAATTGACGAAATATACATTTTTTCGTCAACTTCTCTCTCATTTTCCTACTACATTCTCCTACCAGTCATCATACAGAATCCTTCTCCATCCCGCTGATGCATATTATACTCGAGAATCAAACATTAGTGGATCTTTATTGTTGTTTTAAACACCTTCAGATTTCTCGGGAGCTCCCGAAACTGAGGATTTAAAACTGTGAGGTGTTTTAGTCTACGAACAATTAGGATTTTCTGTAGTTTTGATCTCTGTGGTTGATTTAAAAAAACCGCAGAGTCAAACTCCTTCTATTCCAGATTAATCATTTTATTCTAACAGGGAAAAAAATAAGAGCTACCGTAATCGATAATTAAAATCCATAAAAAAGGAAGAAAAACAACTAAAAGTGTACTTTCAATATAATGAAAAAAGGTCAGCCGACTGTCCTCTTTCTTATCAGCATGAACAATCAAAAGATGGTAATAATGGTAGTAACCTAACCCCTTTTAAAAGGCGGCAAAAAGTTAATTAATAGATTATTGATTAAAAATTCGTCGGTAATAAATATAAAACAAACACTTTTTGTGTTTAAAGGCAGCTGATCAGTTAAAACGATCCAAATTCAAGGCAAAAATTCAAAATTCGAATGGAAGATCGGGTGGTATAAATAACAATACCAATATGCAGCCACATTCAAATAATTGTGTTTCGCGCCAAATCTGACCGGAGCATTCAAATTTGGAATTTTTCAACTTTGGACCGCCGCTCTGAACCGTGTATTTATGGACGTGATTTCGCATAAATTGCATCGTACTAATGAGAGAAAGCTCTAATTTTTGAAATTGAAATCTGGTAAGGTAAAATTAACTGACCCACTGTATTTAACATGTGTATCATGACTAAAACACCAACCTTTGCAGAAGCAATTTTCGTTTAAATTTCTGTTCACATAATTTCGAACACAATAAAGCTTTTATGTGACTAATTTTGAAAAATTAAAAAATTCTGAAAAATCCCTCCTTTAAAAACTCCCTCTAACGACCTACAGTAATCTTCAAATCGCGGCGAGATATTTTTTATGAGAATACATCAATGTCCCTTTAAAATAACCATATTTTTAAAGGGACATTCATGTGCTTTCGTAAAATATCTCGCCGCGATTTCCAGTATTTTACTTTTTCTCAGTTCCAAAATTAGATTCATTAAACACCTGAAAATCAAGTGTCTTCTAGATTTGTACACCCCATTCCTAGGTTTTTTTTGTTTCATTTTCACTCCATTTTTCTTCATTTAGACCGCGTTTTACTAATTGAACTTCAAGTGGCCTATTCATCCCCCTTTGAAGTGTGTACGAATTCTAAACAAGTGAGATCTAAATAGAAAGTGCAATGTTCGGAAATATCATTTTTTTTCATTAAAAAAAACGGATTGATATGAAAAAAGGGAAAACGTGAATAGAAATAACGAAAAATTGAACTTTCCGAGAGCGGGTTTTTTTGTGTTCTCGAACAAAGAAAATATGAAAGAGAAAAGGGGCACGTTGATGTTATTTACGGAATTTTTGAAAAAGGGAAAAATGATGACGAGTGCTAAAGTTCGGTGAACAGAACTGGGAAAATTTCAGATACGGTAAAAAAAAATAATAATAAAATTCAAAAATTCAAGGAAAACAGTGTGGGATTTTTAGAAAATTCCTATTTTCGGAATTTAATAGATTTTTTCTAAATTTATATTTATCGTTTCAGAAAAAATGAAAATTTGAGCAGAATTAAAAAAAAATTTTATTTTACATCATATTTTAAATCGAAATTTTTGATAAAAATCTATTCGGAAAAATTGAAAAAATTTGAATTTGAAGAAATTAGAAAACAATTCGGATGAGGAAAACTACTGTAATTTTCATAAACTCGTTTTTTTCACAAAATAAAAAAGGTTTTTAAATTGGTTCAGCGTAAAGGCTGATTTTCAGATATAAATCGCTCGAACAGAGCTTAATCGCAACCGTTTAAAAAACTTCAGCCTTATGGACCTACACAAAAACTAAAAATTCTGCAAAAAATGACAAAAATTGCAATTTTTAAAGGGAAATCTACGGAAATCGCTACGAAACCATTAAAGGTTGTTACTCTTCGCTGCGAGACCCGGGACAAATTTCACAGGTATGCGCCCATAATTGCCGAAAATACGATCAAGAGCCGCGGGTCTCGAAACGATTACCGTCGATTTCCCGTAAATCTGCTGCAGAAAATTTCAATTTTTTATCATTTCTTGCTTTTAGTTTCTGCATTGAATGTTTTTCTATTTTTGCAGATTTTTAGCATTTTTAGTTTCTTAAAAACTAAAAAAAATTAAAATCATGGATAAATGAAAAACTACTAAAACTTAAAATTTTTATTGAGAAATGTTATCTAGACTCTTTAAAATATCAGATTACGGTGAAAAATGTAGCTTTTTTTAATAGGAGCTCAAGCTTTTGAGGCCTATTAGGACTCGAGTCTAGGGGGGCTCGTATTTCCCGCAATTATTATTACTTATTAAAACTACTAACATCCAATTGTTAGTACTTCTACTTCCTTTCCAGAGTTTCTAATCCAGACCCACTGAACTAGAAAAACCCCGCTTACTAACAAAAAATCGTAAAAAATCAGGCGTCCGTTCAAAAAAAATGGTTTTAAAAACGCCGTCCGAACAGTCAACACATCATCTGGTGTTTCAACGATCGAAGCATACATAATTTGCTTCGATTCTTCCCAGCAAAAAAAAACTTTAGCATCATCAAAAGTTTTTTCCTCCCTCCCCCATCTCCTCCTTATTCCCCCCCCCCCCTTCCTTTTATTCCCAAAGCGTATATATAATCGCAGCATGCCTTCCTTCCTAGCTTCCAACGTTTTGTCCACTATTACTTCCCCTCCCCATACACACATAAGCGCACAAGAATAACACAAACAGTGGCCAGCAACATCTTCAACGATTCAAGTGAAAAAAAATCATGATGATGATGGCTTTTCACATTTGGATACTAACAAGTGTATATCCTAACAGTATAAGATACGGTATTCCATGTCTTTCAAAATTTTTAATTTCAAAAACTCCAAAAATGGTCCCTCTAAGAAACCCTTTGAAATCTGAATAAGGAGCTGTAAAAAGATCCAACTTTTGTGTCCAAATTATTAAATTTGAAAACTGTTCTAGAAACCAGTTACACCTTGCCTTTAAGCAAAAATGGAGCGTTTTTTAAACCAAATTATTATTTTAAAGCAAATATACTGAAATTCGATTATTTTTTAAAGAGATATGATGTTTCCTAGAATTTGTATCAAATCGCAAAAACGTTAAAAATTCACGAGACAAATTTTTAATTTTTTTGAACATTTTCAGGATAATCGCCATTAAAGACAGTGTCAGTTAAATGAGAACTTTACGGAGATAATAAATGTGCCTTAAACGAAAATAGACTTCATTCTCATTCCAAATATGTTTTTAAAATTTTCTAAAACCACCTAGAAGCCGAGAAAACACGCCTCAAAATAATGGCCTAGAAAAAGTGCCCACCTGGCCGAACTTTTTCCTATGAGTTTTTCCGTGTTTCGTTAATAAATAGTTATGCAGAATTATTATATTACTCCTTTTTAATTTAAGTTTTTTAATTTTTTCGGATTTTTCACCCATGCGGACTAGTTTTCGCTGGTGGACGCTTTTTCTAGACCATTGTTTTTGAAGCCTCGTTTTCTCGGCTTCTAGGTGGTTTTAGAAAATTTTAAAAACATATTTGGAATGATTATGAAGTTTATTTTCATCCCAGGTGCATTCATTATCTCCGTAGAGCCTTCCTTTAAAGGCAATGTGTCACCTGTTATTAAGCTTTCTAAAAAAACGTTCAAAGCATGCAACTATTGAGAAAACTTATTTATTCAAAAGCTTTCCCTCCTTTAAGCAAAAATGGAACGTTTTAATCCGAATTATTATTTAGAAGGAAGCTCTAGTGAAACGCTACTATTTTTTAAATGTTTCTCAGAATTTTTTAAATGTTTCCCAGAACACTGCGAAAAAAATAAAAATTTTCACGATAATCGTCATTAAAGACAGTGTGCCAGTTAATTTGACGCAACTGGATTTTTTCAAATTTCAATTTAAAAAATAGGAATACGCACCATTAAAACGGCTGTCTTTAACAGTTAAAAAATATGAATAATTTCCGAAACAGCGATTTTTAAAAACCTAAATCGCAAAAAAACCAATCAATTTCAAAAAATGTTCAATACTACTACATTAAAGTCCAACAACGTGCCGAAAAACTAAATCTACATAATCCTCTCTTCTCTTCGGTAATCCTGCACATCACAGAACCAACCAAAAAAAGCCCCCCATGTTCCAGGTGTCAATAGCAATTTTTTTTGCCAAAAATCAAACTTTTAAATCTCGGAGGTCTCCCCTTTCCATTCCTCCGATCCTGAATCGAATCACATGTTTCGATTTGAAGGTCGAACATGTGAAAACTAGGATAAAGACGTCAGAACGGAAATTGAATTCCAACACAAAAAAACCGATAGGAAAACGAAGATGAATGTCATAACATAACGATGAATATATTTATGTAATGTATGATGAAAATAAGTGGAATGGAACGATAGAAAGTTAGAATAATAAGCATATTGCGGAAAAAAATATTTTTTTCGAGTTTTGTTTATGATTTTCTGGATGAAGACAATATTATCCATCCAGAAATCAACTTATGGAAATTTTTTATTCACAAATTTTTAAACTAGGTAAATCTTATGACCAGAGGTACAGAGGTAAAAAACCGAAAGTAGGAGGCGACAAATCGAACACATCGAAAAACATCGAGGCGGTGAATCAGCCGACAAAACTGCTGGGGACAACACCAAAAAAGGAGGAGGAAGAAAATCCAATTTCGATTAGAGAATGGTCAAACTCATTGGAAAAAACGAGGGAGGACAAGATTTGGATAGAAGTGGAGAAAAATGGGTATAAACTGACAAAAAAGCCTGGACAAATTTTTTATTACAATTTTATTAAATTTTTTATTTTAAATTTGATTCATTTAACCGAAAATAACATTTTAATTCAATTTTGAAAACATTTATAAATTTTAAAAGTGCTTTGACATCTTAATTTTCATAATTTACAATCAAATTTAAAGGAGGCCTGGGGGATACTGGAAAAAATTATAAAAACGATTTCTAGGCCACCAATTGGGTTTCTAGGCCATTTATATGAATTCCTTCACAAAAACAAGTTCTCATTGTTTTTTAAAACTTATTTTTACGTTAAATGAGGCCTGAGGGGACGAAATAAATGATTTAAAAATTGATAAAAGTATGATTGTTTATAAGAAAATGAAAAAAAAATCGAAAATGGCGATAAAATCGTATATATCCCTAATGGCCGAAAAACCGCGCTTGGTTTTCTAGGCCGTCGTTCCATGCCGTTATTTTTTTTCCAAAATTTTTAATAAATACTTTTTATGCATAATTTTTTCTGGACAAAAATGAAAAACAAGAGAAAAATAAAATTTTCAAAAAAAAATCAGAAGGTCTAGACAACCAAAAAGCGGTTCTTCGGCCATTAGGGACATCTACGATTTTATCGTTTTTTTTTTTGCCATTTTCGAGTTATTTTTCATTTTTTTCAGTTATTGATTAAAAAAATCATCCTTTTATCAATTTAAAGCATTTATTCCGTCCCCCTCAGGCGCCCTTTAACGTAAAAATCAGAACAAAACACTTGTTTTTCAGAAGGAATTCATATAAATGGCCTAGAAACCCAATTGGTAGCATAGAAATCGTTTTTATAATATTTTTTTCCGGTACCCCTAAGGTCTCCTTTAAACTTGATTGTAAATTATTAAAATTAATATCAAGGCACTTTTAAAATCTATAAAAATCCTCAAAACTGAATTAAAAGATTATTTTTCGTTAAATAAATAAAATTTAACATAAAAATCAATATCCAGTGAAGGAAAACTCTTAAATTTTTTGAATCAACTAAAATTTATGACCTAGAAATCCAATTGGTGGCCTAGAAATCATAAAACCAAGTTTCAAATGTGTGTCTCCAGTTTTCATTATTTTCGGCAAGATTAACACAATTTCTTTTACTAAATGAGCATTATTACTATTTCCGTCCAGCTAAAGTCCATAAATCTCAAACGTCATTTCCGTTCTTCTAAGATTTGCAAATTCATGGATATTTCCGTCTTTTTCTGAATTAATTACGCAAATATATAATTTTAGCATCGCTTTATCAATTCTTTTTGGTGAAAAAGGAGTACAAGCCACAAAAAAATCAAAGAATAAAAAACGCACTGACCTTGTAGATGTTTAAGGATATTTAGTTCACAAAAAGTGGAACGACGTAAACAAAAATCGGATTATTTTCGACTTGGCGTTTTTTTTCTCTCTCTTTCGGCTTAGAAGTTAACGATCGAACAACATAAGGGCCAGAAAAGGACAACAAAACTAGAGTTTACTATATTTTTTTAAATTCAGAATCTTCAGTGCAAAGAATCTGAGTTTTGGATACAATTTTATGTTACAATATATTTTGAAAAGGCTGTTTTTAAAGCCTTTTTTCTTAAATTCCGTTTAAAATCACCCTGCAGCTTGAAAAATGGAAGAAAAATCCCAAATCCAAGGAATTGGAATATTGGTGGCCTAGAATCAAAAATTCTAGCGGCGAAGCGCTTCATCAAATATTAGTGAACCTAACTCCAAAAATGGATGGCCTAGAAAACCAAATATTGGCGGCCTAGAATATCAAAATTTATGATATAGTACCCTAATTATTAGGACATACATATAAGTGACCTAGAACTCCAATAACTGATGGCCTAGAAAACCAAATACTAGTGGTCTAGAAAACCAAATATCGGTGGCCTCAAATTTTACGACCTAGGACACTAAAAAGTTAGTGAACTAGGATCCTAACTATTAGTGAACTAGGACCCCAAATATTGCTGGCTTAAAAACCAAAGTATTAGTGACCTAGTATACCAAACACTGGTGATGTAGAAAACCAAATATTGGCGGCCTAGAATTTCAACATGTATGATCAGCACCCTAAATAATAGTAACCTAGGACCGACATATAAGTGACCTAGAACTCCAAAAATGAATGGCCTAGAAAACCAAATACGTGCGGCCTAGAACTATCAATATTTATGACCTAGGACACCAAATGTTAGTGAGCTAAAACTCAAAAAATTGAAGGTCTAGAAAACCAAATATTAGTGGCCTAGAATTATGAAAATCTATGACATAGGACACCAAATCTTCGTGAGCTAGGATCCTAACTATTAGTGACCCTAGAACCAAAAAATGGATGTCCTAGATAATATTGGAGGGCTAGAAAAATCAAATATCAAAAAAAACCAAATATTAATGGCTAGGGTTCCAAAACTGATGTCATATAATTAAACCTAGTGGCGGCTAGACACCGAAATAAAAATGAACTCTGGATCTGAAAATCTGGAAGTAAAAAATACTAATATTAACATTTTCAACTCAAAATCCATTATTTTCAATATTCCATTAATCCTCCCTCTGAAAACTACATTCTTTCTAATTTTCAGAGAGAGAGATTAAGAATATGTGTAATCGGTTCAAAATACGTTCAAAAATGCAATTTTATGTGATATTTTTCAGTTAAAAAAATGAATAGAGCAAATTTTCAAAGATAACGTGAATAGATGAGATAAATAAGCCGATTTCCCCCCGCCCCCCCCCCCCCCCCCCAAATATTTTACTTAAAAATAAATATCTGCAAATTGAGCATCAATCTCCAGAGCTCATCAAAAGTTGTACGATTTTTCAATGACTCATCTCATAATTTTAGAAAAATTTAAAATAATAGAAATTACATTGCAAGAAAAATTCGAAAAACCCTCTAAGAAGCGATGTAAAACGCGGAGGGAAAAAAGATGAAGCTGGAGCAGCAGCAGAAGAAGGGAGAGGGGGGGGGCCTTCTGAGCTGCAAGAGGTCCATGTTGATTTCGGAGAAAAAAATAAAAGTGGTAAGAGAGATATTAGAGAAGAGAAAAATGTGAGAAAAGATAGGAAGGGAAATGCGAAGCTGAATAGGTATTTTCGAAGGGGGGACGACAATAGCGTTGTGTTTATTTCGAAAAAAAGAGAGGAGCACACTAATACGATTTCTGATGTGGTCTGCTGGTTTTTTGGGGGGGGGGGGGGGGGGGGGGTTCATACTGTTACTCAGAAAAAGGGGGTGCATTCCGAATGGATTCGCGCGTTTAAAGGCAGCGTGTCAGTTAACACGATCCAAATTCAAGGCAAAATTCGAATGGAAGTCCAAAGAACAATACCAATATGTAGCCACATTCAAATAATTGGGTTTCGCGCCAATTCTGACCGCGTTTCACGTACACGCGCGCATTCAAATTTTGTTTTTTTTCAACTTTGGACCGCTGCTACGACGCGTGTGATTTCGCGTGTGATTTCGCCTAAATTGCATTGTACTAATGATATAACGCTCTAATTTTTGAAACTAAGATAATCTAGGGTCAAATTAACTAAACAGCTGTCTTTAATAAGACGCACGGGGTGCATTCCGAATGGATTCGCGCATTTTAAAGGCTCTCGAATTTTCCCGTGAATTGCTCCGTGTGAATAGATTCGTAATGAACGCCCTTTCCTTTTGTTGACAACATTTTGAATCCATTCGGAATACACTCCTGAACCCATCCCCCTAATTCCTTCATAGTTCCCCTGAGATAGTTAGTTTGACTTTTTTTCAACTTTCCTTTGGGATTGCTGATCGATTAATCAACGAAAAAATACATATTTATCGCAGAGTTCTAAAAATTGATTTACCTTGATAAAATCTAGGCAAAAATGGCATAAGCCTTTCGGAAAAAGACCCCCATTTTCAATTTTTCTTTTAATCGACTCAGAATCACCTATTATTAATGGAATCAACAAAATATTCAGTTTAAATCCTTCATTTTGAGCAAAACTGCCCCTTGAAAACCCAAAAACAGGTGGTTCCGTTTTTGGGTTTTCGAGGGACCGTTTTGCTCAAAATGAAGGATTTAAACTGAATATTTTGTTGATTCCATTAATAATTGTTGATTCTGAATAGATTAAAACAAAAATTGAAAATCGGTAAACAAACACTTTAATAAAAACTATTAAATTCGTAGAAATTCGTAGTAAATACCGTTGGCTAATTCATTTTTCTCCAACATAAGAAGAAGTTGATAATCAAATCAGGCGGGATGGCACGAAAGTTCCCAAAAGAATTAATTCAATTTTATGAAAAGCTAAGCGACAAGGGCTCTCTTCCGCACGTAGTGTAGAAATGAATCGATTTTCAGTTTTAAAAAAGTGTGAATTGAAATGAAAAAGTGTGAAAAATTCAACACTTCAGAACGAGTAACTAAAAGCTCTTTTGGCTCTCGGCCAAAGTAATAAAAATCACTTTACAATGTTCGTTTCAGCACTTTATTTTAACAACGTATATCTTTCCCTGATTTATCTGCTTCTACGTGATTACGTTTAAAAAATAACAACGAGGAAAAATGATGAATTCCTATTGTCAACTTAAACATTTTGGATCATTCATTTTCTACTAAAAGACCGCAGCGCAGCCGCTCGAATTTAAAAATAGCACGACTGTGTGAGAGACTTAGATTTTCTGGGTAGGTCAAAACTATATTGCATGATCAAGAATATTTGAGTTGACAATACAAAATTGCCGTAAAATTTTAAACACGTACCTTTAGCATTCTTTTCACAAGTGTTCAGTTTCTCAACTTTTTCTACCCCTTCAGCACTTTCCACAGGTTCTTCCTTCGTTTCATTTGAAGACGAAGTCTGTTTTTCTTGAGGTTCTGAAAAAAAGCAAATATTTTCGATTTTAGTGCTTTTTATGTATTTTAGAAAATATAAATATTGATTTACATAATTATAGAAAAAATTCTGAAATTATCGATTCATTTGCTTAAAATATCGATTATTAGGTGCACCTATGTTTATGGGCCATCGTGCTTCGAAATTTTCGATTTTAGTGGTTTTGATGGATTTTTCTTAATAATTCTAGTATTTTTAGAAAAGAAAAATATTGATATACATAATTATAGAAACAAACTCTGCAATTATCGATTTATTTGCTGAAAATATCGATTATTAGGTGCACCTATGTTTTTGGGCCATCGTGCTTTGAAATTTTCGATTTTTGTGTATTTTTCTTAATATTTTTAGTATTTTTAGAAAAGAACAATATTGATTTACATAATTATAGAAAAAATTCAGCATTTATTAGGTATATCTATATTTATGGGGTTTCCCATGTTTTTTCGTATTTTCCGGTGTTTTTCAAATTTTTTTCGACTTTTTGACACTGTTGAAATATGTTTAACATTTTTCGGCTTAACCTCACATTGGTTTCTTTTCAAAATTCGGAAATTAAAGTTTTAAAAAAAGAAATTTACCGTTCTCTTTATCATCGTCATCTTTTTTCATCACATCCTCTTTCTCAACCTCTTTCTTCTCATCGGAAAATGCCACCGTTTGCTCATCGACAATCTCAACTTTAATGGGCATTTTCCCCTGAAAAATCTTTTTTTTTTAAATATTAGAACTTACAATTTAGTTTAAAAAAAAAGAAAACAAAAGCCTATCGATTTCTAGCAAATAAATATGTGATGCCCTTTTTTTATATTATTTAGTTTTTAAACAATTCGGACGCTTTTTAGTGATGAATCGGCGTTAAATGTTTATGATAAACATTGCCGCTCGTTTAATATTGTTTTTCAGCGAAAAAATGAGAGAATGAATGGTTTAAAAGAACAAATTTGATTAGAGTTGAGCTCGACGGGCTCGAGGAGCTCAAAAAACGGACGAAAATAGATTTCTCGAATATTTTTAGAAATATATTGGTTTTAATATTTATTTTCTATATACAGAAGTACTGTGGTGACACTTTTTTAAAGAAAACAAAAGAAAAAAGCGTGTCGAATTTATTTATTCATTTTTTTTAATTTTTTTTTTAACATTGAAAAATCATATAATTCTTTGTTTCAAAATATATTTATTCTATAAAAAAATAGGCTTTCTTATTACTGAAAAATTATTCTATAATTTTTTTTGAAATTAATAGCAAAAATATTAAAAAATTTCTAAACAAAAAAAATTGATTAAAACAAACTCCACGAGAAATACAAAAACCATGCGAAACACAGGCCACCATGCAAAACCTCGGCCACACAATTTGGCACACGTTCAAAAAATCAAAATAAAATCGTAAATATTGACAAATTGTGTTTTTTCGTGCGTTTGAACAGCTTTATTGTTGTGGAAATGAAATAGAAAATGAAAAAAAAAATAAAACGAATTGTATAAACGTAAAAAATAAGTAATAAATGGATGAAAGAACTAATATTTTTACTTTTATCATTGTTTTTCGAGTTGATCGTTTATTACTCATCAATTGGGGACAGTTGTTGTTTTGGCAGGTTGGAGAGGACAAAAAGAAGAGTATTTGATATCAATGGTAAATATGAAGAAATTGTGTTCGAAGAGTGCATACCTGAAAAAATGTATTATTATGAAATGTAGTTTTTCTACAAATATATTGGTACAATTTTCAGTTAGGATTGTTTTTCAAACAAAAAATGAAAGGTTTAGCACGGACGGTTTCGGATGAGTAGATTCAACTACAAGTTTTGCTACCGACAGCAAAAAATAGGAGGTATTGTGTAGATTTGACTTTTCCGCGGCTTATCTTGGAAACGGTCGGGTTGGAATTGGAACGACTAAAATCAAGGTAGTATATAAGCCTGTGAATAACGCTTAGTCAACTTATTGCATTGATTTCTACAATCCAAATTTGGTTCAACTGATTTTTCTAAACTTGTAACGTCATTTTTAGAAAAAAAACGAGACTTCTTGCTAAAACGTTTCCAAGAGTTTTGGTTTCTAGTCCGCGATAGATTGGGTTCCTAGGCTACCAATTAAATTGGTGCATTTTTATTCATTTTTTTTGCATTTAAAATGTAAAATTTAAGGGTTTTATATCGGTTTTTCATATTAAATGCAAAAAATGAATAAAAATGCACAAATTTAATAGGTGGCCTAGGAACCCAAACTATCGCGGACTAGAAACCAAAACTCTTCCGAGGTGGAAGCTTTTTTGCAGGTTGCTCGTTTTTTCCGTTTTTTTTTCTTCATTCCCTGATCTAGAATCTCTATCAAATGACCCACTGTCAAGACATCTTCCCAAAAACAACTTGTAAAGGGCTGTGTGGACCTGGCAGTGTGCCAGTTTTTTTGAAATTTCAAAGCTTTATCTGTCATATTTGGCACATAAACATGATTTTTCTCAGTTTTTGATCAAAAAAGCAGTTAACAAATAATATTACTCTTGAGTTTCGAGCTACCCATTTTTCTTTTTGGGTACTTTATCTTTATCTTTAAATAAATTAAAGGATAAATTTCCGGAGCTACTAAATGTAAATTAAATGAAAATAGAACTCTCTCTCATTCCAAATCTGTTTTTAAATGTTTCTAAAACCACCTAGAAGATGAGAAAACGTGCTTAGGAACAATGGCCGAGAAAAAGTTGGCGAAAACTAGTCCGCGGACATCAGTACGTGAAGAATCCAGAAAAATGGAAAAACATAAGTTAAAAGGAAGTAATTTAAGTATTTTCCATGAATATTCATTAATATAACGCGCAAAGAGCTGATAGGAAAACGTTTGGCCACCTTTTTCTAGGCCATTGTTTTGAAGTTCATTTTCTCGGCTTCTAGATGGTTTTAGAAAATTTAAAAAACAGATTTGGAATGAGAATGAAGTCTATTTTCATCCCAGATGCATTTATTAGCTCCATAAAATTCTCCTTTAAATGTCGAGGATGAAAATTTAAAAATCTCTTCAAAAAATCTATCTAAAATCGGATTGCGCGCTTGATTCACGCTAAGATCTACACATATTTCTTTTTTTGAAAAATAGGAGCTTTAAACTTCATTTATATTTTTTAAAAATGGTAAAGCCTTGTATAAAACTTTCAAATATTCTCGGTTCAAAAAACCTCACCCCAATCGTGGTTCGACAATCGATGGATTATAAGGCCCATTCATTCGGAATGCACCAAAAACATCTGAAAAGCTGAAGTTGGAATTAATTGATACTTTTTCGAATTAGGAAGCAGTCATTTTTTGTGTAGAAAAATTATGTGTTTTGTTACCGAAGGCTTACGATATTATTTTTCGGTTATTTTGACAGCTGATGAAAAAAATCTGAAACGGCAAATACTTACCGAAATTTGGAAAATAATTTTTCAAATTCAAATTTCCGGGATTCTACAAATATTTAGAAAATGATTTAAATTATTCGTATGTGACTTATTTTCATGTTTCTTTGGATAAAATTCTTGAATTAGTTTTGCGGGTTTGTAATTTTATGGCATGATGTCCAATTTTCAGAAAATAAAGCGTATTTTATAGAAAAAATCTTGAACTTTAACAGAAGACATAATAGAGTCAATAAATTTATAATAAATGTACTATATAAGTTAAAATGGACTAATTTTCGCAAAAAGCTCATAGGAAAATTTTAGGCCAACTTTTTCTAGGCCATTATTTTAGAGCACGTTTTCTCGGCGTCTAGGTGGTTTTAGAAAATTTTAAAAACAGATTTGGAATGAGAATGAAGTCTATTTTTTTCCAATTATATTTTTAAACTCTGTAAATTTCTCCTTAAAACAATACTCCTGTACTTTCCCCTGAACCAAAATTCGCCCACCTTAAAGACAGCTTGTCAGTTAATACGATCCAAATCCAAAGCGAAAAACAAAAATTGGAATGGGTGCTCATGAAAACAATACCTCTAATTTTTGAAATTGAATTCAGGTAGATGCTAAATTAATTTTAAATTTTGAATTTTCATAAATTTTTAGACTCATTTTAATTTTTTGAAATTTTCAGTGTGGTGTCCAGAAGCGCATTTTTCGAAAAATCATATCCCAAGACTAACACACCCGATTTTGATAATCTTAGTACCAATCGATAGAAAATTTGACGTAGATTCTAAAAACACTTGAAATTTTGAATTTTCATCGACTCAAAAAATTGTTAGGCTCATTAGGGTCAAATTAACTAACACGATGTATTTAACGCTAGAGCCTTGCTTGTTTATTTAAAACCTTGCAGTTTTCTGAATCCCCCTTCCCAATAGTTAAAATTTTAATTGGTGTTTTAATTGGATAAATATGAGACGTTGAGGATCTTTTCTAACCATTCCCCCATTAATCTATCACCTGCCTTTAAATAGCCTTAAGAATTGTTGTTTTTTCTGCTAAGTACGACCAACACACAATCCATTTTTTGATTGATCACGAACCTAAATACTTCGGATTTTCGATGCCTTCCTCTTTTTTTTTATATCACCGATAATCTTTCATTTATAACCTTACCGGTCCCCCCTATCATTATATTTTACAAAAAAAAAGTTTTTTTTACAAAAATAACCCCCATTCGTGTTTTCTAGTTTTATCAAAAACTACAAATAAAAACGTCGTTGGGCTGTTTCACTTCAGAAAAAATAAATAATGTCTAAAATAAGAACAGAAATCATGATTCCATAGGTTTTTAATTGTTTTATTAAATTTGTCAAATTAACTGCTCTTAAAATCAACAAAAACATGGCCAAATTATATCTTCCATCACCTTCCCCAATTCTTTTTTATGTTTTTGCATCTGATAGCTTCATTTGGATGATAAATGATGGATATTAACCAACTATGATATCATTTTGGAGAAACAATCAAATCATTCAGTTTTATTGTTGTATTTAGTAGTGACAATGTTGGTTTTTGCTCTTATTTCGTCTCATAGATGTGTGAAAAAGAAAGTATTTTGTGTCATCTCTCCCTCCTATCCTGATACCTATTTTTTCTTCGTCAATCTTCGGTTATTGGGTGGTTTGGTTTATTACTTTCGCATTATCTACTGTAAAAACATTTGGAATGTTTTTGTTTCACTTTTTTTCCAAGTTTTGGTGTCCAAAATCACGCTGTATTCAAGTATCAAGAACCTCATATCAAACTACCGTAATCCTTTAAAGGGACACAATGTTTTTCAAATTTTTGCTGCTATTTTTTTCAAGTTTCAGTTTTTTTTTTCACTAAACATTCTTCATTTCAATGTTTTCTACAGTATCCTATAATTGTGTACAGCCAAATTTCCGAAAAATAAAATTTTGAAACCTAGAATAATAGAAAAACGAAAATTTTTAAAAAATTAATTTTTTTTGAAAAATCTTAATTAATTTTGCTCAAATTTTGAGCAACATTTAAAAATGGAATCAGAATGTATTCCTGAAATTTTCATCCGGAAATATTGAGAATTCGTCAAGTTATAGTTCTTCAAAGTTCAAATTTCGGCAAATTTTCAGAAAAAAGGTTGTGCGCCTTTAAAGGAGGGCTTTACGGAGATAATAAATGTACCTTAAATGAAAAAAGACTTCCTTCTCATTCCAAATCTGTTTTTAAAATTTTCTAAAACCACCTAGAAGCCGAGAAAATGGGCCTCAAAACAATGGCCTAGAAAAGTTCATAGGAAAAAGTTCGGTCATTTTTTCTAGGCCATTGTTTTGAAGCTCATTTTCTCGGCTTCTAGGTGGTTTTAGAAAATTTTAAAAACAGATTTGGAATCAGAATGACGTCAATTTTCATTTAAGGTACGTAAGGTCCTCCTTAAAAAATGTTTTTTTTTTGAAAAATCTTAATGAAATGTGCTCAAATTTGGAGCAACATTTCAGAATGAAACGAGTATATGTTCCTGAAATTTTCATCCGGAAATATTGAGAATGCGCCAAGTTATAGCTCTTCAAAGTTTAAATTTCGGAAAAATTTTCAGATTTAAAATATTAGATTTAAAAATAAAAGGTTGTGCGCCTTTAATGCATCTACAGTAAACTACTTGTTCAATAGAGCGCGCTTGAGACTTCGGGTTTTCTGTTTCATTGAAATAATAAAAAAAAAGAAATCCTCATCTTTGAACCGATGCGAAAAGTACAAAAACAAATTGATTTCTGTTTTGTTTCTCGTTCAATTCACTAGGAACCGTATACAAGATCAACTGGATTATATGGGTTTTGGTTTAAGTAGAATTCAAAAAACATGGTGATTTTGAAAATGACGAATTACAAAAATATACGTCATTGAGTGTTTTTTGGGCATTTATTTGGTTTTCAGATGTTTTATCTATTATGTCGCAAAATATGCAATCATTATCTTTCTAATGAGCTATCAATCGAAAAATTCGCTTCACTGGGTCAAAAGTTCAATGCTCTCAAAAATCTTTACAGTGATGACGTCACAAAAGCCCGGACCACAACCTTATTGGTCATTTTTCTTTTTTATTAAGGCCAATTTTATTAAGGCAGCTTAATAAACTGGTTTTTTTTCAGATTCTTTGAACGGCATTCTAAAGTCTAAAGTACCTTCAATTTTCCCGAATTTTTTTTTCCACCTTAAAAAATAAATCAAATTAACAATGTAGGAAACTAATTTCAACTTTTTAATCATTAGTTGAACTAACTTAGTTCCACTTATCAAGTTGTCTCTGTGTGAGTGTTTTTTTTCATTCTCAGACTTATCTTCCACATTCGTTTCATGATGTTTTTCTTTTTCCTTCGTTTTCAAACCATCGTTCTTGCCAACCAAACAATTCTCGACCTTTGTTTTTTAGATCACTGATTGCAGATTATCTTCATTGTTCTCCAAATGACTGCAGGGTTACAAGTCGCTGATTGCAGCAGCCGAAATAATGTGATACCGGTAAAATTTTTTGAAATTTTTAAAAACATTTGCTTAAAATTTTACCAATAATGTGAGTTCATTATATGAGAACTATTTAAAATCCAGACATTTTTTTTTATTACTACAAGTTCTCAAAAAATCGGAAAAACAGGAATAAATTACAGTATTTTTAAAGGCGCAGCATGGAAATCTGCAAACAATTTTGAATACTGTAGTATTTAGTTTATCGTAAAATTGAATTTTTGCTATTTTTTTACAGTTTATGCAGTGGCCACAAATATTTTTCATTGAAAATACAGTAAGAAACATTTAAAGGCGCACGATATTAAAGCAACATTGAATTTTATTTTAAAACGTTTTTTTGTTTTTAGATCTGTTTTTAAAATTCGGACATTTTTTATCACTACAAGTTCTCAAAAAATGAAAAAAATTCGCGATAAATAATTTTTTAAAAATTACCGTATTTTTAAAGGCGCAGCTAATTTTTAAAAAATACAGTAATAAAAACTTAAAGGCGCACGCCAAAGAAGTTACTGTCATGCAGTATTTATTAAAAATTTTATTTTAACGAGGTTTTTTGCAATTTTTAGATCTTTTTGGAATATTTTTGAATTAATAATTCGTGAATATACTAATTGTCATCACGACCAACGTTTTGTGTACGGTTCACCGTTACGACAAATTGCACACACGCAAAAATTCGAATTTTTACAAATGGCATTTTAACGCGTACAATGCATGAAAAAATGAAGTTTTTGCGTTAAATACATAAAGTATGGCATAATCTAATTTTTCAAAAAACTTATTACAAAATTGCGTCCCTGAATACCTGAATATTACGCGTTTTGTGAAACCGTGCCGCACAATTGCAAAAATGCCACGCCCGCTTTTTTGCGTTCAATTTGTAATTTTCGTACTGAATTTTCTTAGTTATAGTCGGTTCACTTTAGCCCATCATGAGACAACTCTTTGCAAAGTATCCAGCACTGAAAGAACATTCTAAAAACTGAAAAAAGAATAAAATAACGTTCAAACATCCATTTGAAAATTTTCAGGAAGAGCCAATCGCATCCGGTTCAAATTATTATCACCCCCAGCTAGATGATGAATCGATTCCAAGATCACCACCGCAAGCCATCCGACCAACAACTAGCTCATTTTCAAACCAGATTCGGTTGTTAAAACAGCAATCTGAAGGTTTTTAAACATCTATAAATGCACACAAAAAAGCAAATTATATCCCTTTTTAGTGTTAATTTTAATATTGTGTCTTTAGGAATTCATGAAGAATGTGAGGATATACTTTCAAGTTCATCTGGTGCTTCCTCGAATCGCGGGGATTCAGATGAGCCTCGAATCAGTTTAACAGGAGCAGTTGTAAGGGTATTTATTAGTTTTTTGGAAAGGAAAGAACTTTTCAGAAAACTACACCAAAATCAAAAGAAGCAGAAGACGTCAAACCACCAGAAAAAACTGAAAACAGCAGGTATTTATTTATTGTGTAAACAATTTACACAATCTACCGTACTCTCTAAATGATAATAACAAAGTTGTGTCTTTTGCAGAGAACGACAGAGAACATCCAGCATGTCAGATGATAACATCCCAATCAAAAGCATTCTTAAAAACTCACCACTTATTTCCAAAGAGGATATCACTTCTGATTTTAAGACTCTTTCCCCCAAATCGCATCATTTGTCATTTCGACCGAGTAAAAAGTCGAGATTTCAGAGTAAAGTGAGATTAAAAATCAACATCCAAATGTGTTCCGATAAACCTTGTTGTTCAGGTGGCTACAACTACACCACAAGATCGTACCGAACAGGGAAATAAAGATGCAATCGATCAATATTATGAAAAAAATCATTACACAATTACTGGTTTGTTCAGGGGGAAAAAATAGAAGAAACCATTTAATTGGGTGGTTCCAGGCGCTTATGTGAAAAATCAGCGGTTGAATCAGTTGGGCAATGGGAACAATGAAGATGATAATGAGGAGGATTCGAAAACTTGTAATTGTAAAACGCCGAGGAGGAGTCTTTCAATGGCTCAGAGTGTGAGGAGCATGCCGATTATACCTGTTAATAATCGTTGGTTTTTTGAAGCTATAAATTAACAGACACTTTCCCGGCGTTTTTAAAATATAGACCTAGATAGACGGTAGATTTTAAATATAGATATTGGAAAATCTTGCAAATTTAAAGGGAAGATGTTAATTTTAAAAAAACCATTATTTTAGGGTTATAAGAAGTAGCACATTGTCTTTAAAGGAAGATTATAGGTTATAAATGTTGCTTAATCGATGTGAAATTCAATTTTATATACCTAGTGAAAAAAGTTAGCAAAAAGTAGAAAAGGGCACCCGGAATCGAACTTGGCTCCGTTTTTGAGACCAAAGTTCGATTCCGGGTGCTCTTTTCAACTTTTTTGCAAATTTTTTAGGTGTTACAAAGCTGAATTTAAAATTTAAAATTTCTTTAGAAATTCTGAATATTTCCAAATTTCCACATTTTCCGCGAAATTCTCAATTTCTGTTAAATTTTTTTTTATTACCGCTATTTTCAAAACAAAACCGCTTACATTTAAAAACTTTTAGGCATTTATAAATTGCAGGACAAAAATAAAGGAATTTCTTTAGAAAACCCAACTTTTCTGAAAATTTTTCAGAAATTCCACATTTTCCGCACAAAATTGGAACTTTCTAGGTGTACAAAGCTGAATTTGAGATCGATTAAGCAACATTTATAACCCGCGTAAAGTACTACTTTAAAAGTTTATTTTTTTTTTGAAAATCTATGCAAAAATTGGGTTTCTAGGCCAAACTATAAAATTATTTAAAAATTTTATCGGATTTTCTTATTTGTTTTTACTACCAATTGTTACATAATCATATTTTTATCCATCTGAAACCCATTTCTGAGCTCTCCGGAGCCAATTTCAGTTTCAATTTTTAAAATTTCCAATTTTGTGCGGAAAATGTGGAATTTCTGCAAAATTTTTAGAAAAGTTGGTTTTCTAAAGAAATTCCTTAAGTTTTTTTATTGCAATTTATAAATGCCTAGAAATTTTAAAATGTAAGCGTTTTTTTTTTTTGAAAATTGTGATAATATAAAAAATTTTTTAACAGAAATTTAGAAATTCGCGGAAAATGTGGAAACTTGGCCGGAAAATGTGGAAATATTCCGAATTTCTAAAGAAAATTTTTAAGATTCTGAAAAATTAAAATTTGGAATAATTTTTTATGATCTCCGGAGCCCCCTTTAAATACTTTTTTGTGCGGCGATTGCATAACTATGCGCCGCTCTTTCCCATAAGCTCCGCCCGCCTCGATATTGTTTTACTTACTTTTTCTTTTGAGTTTATTTAGATGAAAATTTTTCAAGATTTAAATTTAAATTTTAAATTTAAAAAACATTGTCAAAAATGTTTAAAACACTGAAAAAACGAGATTTATCTCAAAAACCGCCGCGCGGTTTGCACACTGAAAATAACAATTTGATAAAACTTGAGTGCAAATATAAATATGTTTATCAAAATTTTCATTTGAGAATTTTAATTTATTTGAAAATTATGAATAAAATTTAAAAAAAACTTATTTTTTCCGGAGTTCAACTGAAAATTAGGAATTCATGCTCTCTGTCTGGTCTAAACAAGACCCCAGAACATGGATTTTCGTAATTTGACAATTTAAAATCACAATTCCAACTTAAAAATTAGAAATACATGTTAAGTATATTTCCAGGTTTTCACCAATCCTTCTACTGGTTTGCTCACAATCACAAACGCATCGGTTTCCGTCACTTTTGTATGATTTTCCTAGTCCTGCTGTACACCCTTCTTGGAGCCGCTCTCTTCTACACAATCGAATCGAGATATGAACTTGAGACAATGAAAATTCATAAATTGAAATTGGATCGAGAAATATTCGGAATTGCACAAACTCTCGAGCTTGAAATATTGGATCCCGAAAAATTGACAAATATCGCGCAAATGGAAGAGTTTTTGAAAAATGCGTACAAAAAACTGCTGACCGCTGAGGAGCTGTATAGTGGCAGCACATATTATAAGCATGAATCACCGAATAACTTGAAATGGACATATGGAAGTGCTTGTTTCTTTTCAATGAATGTTTACACGACTACAGGATACGGTAGGTAATGCATGTGACATTCACGTGATAACAATATGTTACCAGGTTCAATTGCACCATCATCTGGTCTTGGAAAAGCGTTTGTGATTTTGTATGGTTTGATTTTTGTTCCACTTACCGCTGTTGTAATTCGTGATCTTGGGCAATGGGCGTTGTTGTACTTGACGAAGATGTATACGACGTTGACTGATAGTTTCAGGAGAGCTAGGGGATTTGTGGATAAGTTGGATGAGGATGAAATCATGTCACTGCCTATCAAGTTCAGTATGGGGGTTATGATATGTATGTTTTGCGGTTTTTTTAAACATTTAAATCTATTAGATAGGGTTTTTTATATTTAGATTTTTAAAAAAAAGTTCTAAAAACTTGAATTTCGTAAACAATCTAAACATGTGAAAAAATGAAAAATTATAGGAGAACTTTACAAATCCAATAAATGTACCTTAAAGGAGGGCTTTACGGAGGTAATAAATGTACCTTGAATGAAAATAGACTTCATTTTCATTCCAAATCTGTTTTTAAAATTTTCTAAAACCACCTAGAAGCCGAGAAAATGAGCTTCAAAACAATGGCCTAGAAAAAGTTGGCCGAACTTTTTCCTATGAGATTTTTTTGTGTTTAGTTAATAAATAGTTATGCAGAATGCTTATATTAGTCCTTTTAAACGTTTTTTCATCTTAATTTATTTTTTTTTTTGATTTTTCATGCCTGCGGACTAGTTTTCGCCGGTGGCCGCTTTTTCTAGGCCATTGTTTTGAAGCTCATTTTCTCGGCTTCTAGGTGGTTTTAGAAAATTTTGAAAACAGATTTGGAATGAGAATGAAGTCTATTTTCATCCCAGGCGCATTCATAATCTCCGTAAAACCCTCCTTTAAAGGCAGAATTCAGTTAGAAATGCGATATAAAGTGCCAACGTTGAAAAATTATTCGTTCTGTGGCAATTTTAAAAAAAAAGCGAAAAAAATTGTTGCAGCGAAGACTTTTGAAAATCTGAAACATGCCTGTACACAACTGCACGTAGACTTGGCGGCAAACCAAAATTTTCAAAAAAAAAACGACCAACTTGGTTCCGGCCCTGATCATGCATGTCGAAACACAATACACCATCGCAATTTCGGTTCAATTGCACAAGTTTGAAATAAAAGGGCGCGAATTCAAATTTTAGTTGTAAATTTCTTACTGAAATTCTGCCTTCAAGTAAAAATAGAATTCACACCCATTCCAAATCGGTTTTTAAAATGTTCTAGAACCACGTAGGAGCCGAGAAAAGAAGCTTTTAAAACAATGACCTAGAAATCGCTGGTGGACCCTTTTTAGGCCATTTTCTTTAAGGCGCCTTTTCTCGGCTCCAAGGTGGTTTTAGAAAATTTAAAAAACAGTTTTGGAATGAGAAAGAGCTTTATTTTCATCCCAGTTGCATTAGCTCCCTAAAATCCTTCCAAATCAGTGCCAACAATTTTCCAGTCTACCTCCTATCAGCAACCCTATTCATCTTCGAATACGACGCACTTTCGGGACCTCCCGACTCTGGAATCTCATTTTTCCATGCATTTTATTTCTCGTTCATTTCAATGTCAACAATTGGTTTGGGTGATATAATGCCAAATAATGTTACTGTAAGTTTTTCAGTTTTTTATTGATTTTTAAAAAATTGCCCTAATTCTTCAGTTCTCTCCCCTCATAACCATCATGTTTTTCTTCGGAATGCCAATTCTGAAAGTTGTGAATCGTGTGAGCTACATTTGTCTAGAAAATGGGGTGTTTGGCACAATGACAGTACTTGAAAACCGGTTGGATCAGGCGTGGAGTAAGGCTACCGTAATCCCGATGGGTCAGGCGGTAGAGGATCATATGAATAATAAGAAATCGATTGTTAGTGAAGGAATGATTCCGGATGAGGTATTTTAGAAAATTAGAAAAAAATCAATATTTCTTTTAGTTCGACGGAAGTGTTCCAAACGAATATTTGAATAATTTCACAATTCGATCGATCGCCACGTTTATGCGAGCAAATGGTGATGTTTATGGTGGAGGGTTTGGAAGGGTGAATATGAGAAGAGGCGATCTTCGGAATATTGACAATCAGATGACGATTCAGAGTCGACATGGACTTCAGAATGCATAAGAAGTTTTGTAATCTTGTATATTTTTCAAAATATGTTTATCGGGTCTTATTGCATGTTTATATTTATCATTTTATCATAAAACTTATTATGGATTGTGTATCAATATTATTGTCAAGTTAAACTTTTTGGATCATCCATTTTCTACTAAAAGAACGCAGCGCAACCGCTCGCATTTAAAAATGACTTTCTGAGAGACTTAGATTTTCTGGGTAGGTCAAAACCAACTTTCATGATCAAGAATATTTGAGTTGACAATAGAAAAAATGGTTTATATTTAATGTACGATTGTAGAGTAGATCAACCTCTGAAAAATAAGCGTGCACGCCAAATGCGCGCTCAAACTTGCCATATACTACCTAGTGATTTTATATTTTATTTTTGAGATATCCCCCATGATTTTTGGGAGCTCCCCGACTTTTGTTAAACTTTGAACTCCCTCAAATGTTCAGAATTCGTTAAAACGTTTAATTTTGAGTGCATTTTTCTAATTACTAAAATTTATTTAATTTTTTCGATCTTTTTCAAGATTTCTAGAAATTTCTAAATTCTCATTTGTTCCTAAAACGTGTCTTTAAATATCTATTTTTCGAATGCAAACTTTTTTATCGTCAAGATGAAAATTCCTGGCCGCTCGTTCTGCGTACCCTCGCAACGCGACCGCAACGCGCACGACCAACTGAGAAATTTGAATTTTAGTGCGTTGCGAGGAAATTCCCAACGATGCTACGCAAAACGAGCGGCCAGGAATTTTCATCTTGACAATATAATCAAAAAAAAATTGAGGAACTGTTAAAATTAGAGCGATTTGCATTAGGGTGCACTTGCAACATCTGCAGGATTTCCTATCAAATCGACGTTGTTTCAGCATTTTTTTCAGCATTTTTCAGCTCAACCATAAACCAAAAAAATCACAAAAAATGTCTACAATACAAAAAAGTGAAAAAAAAAACATCTACAAAATTCAGAAACAAAGGGACTAACTTCCCAAAAATGTATTCCCTCCCGAAAATTGTCACTTGTATTTTTTGCACCTTTTTGTAACTTGCACAGTTAAAGGAAGGCTTTACGGACATAATAAATGTACCTTAAATGAAAATAGACTTCATTCTCATTCCAAATCTGTTTTCAAAATTTTCTAAAACCACCTAGAAGCCGAGAAAATGAGCTTCAAAACAATAGCCTAGAAAAAGTGTCCACGACCGCACTTTTTCTCTGTATGAGCTTTTTTCGTGTTTCGTTAATAAAAAAATATGCAGAATGCTTATATTAGTCCTTTTTTTATGTTTTTTTGATTTTTGTGGATTTCTCGTACCTGCGGACTAGTTTTCCCCGGTAGACACTTTTTCTAGGCCATTGTTTTGAGTCTAAATATCCCGGCTTCTAGGTGGTTTTAGAAAATTTTAAAAACATATTTGGAATGAGTATGAAGACTATTTTCATCCCAGATGCATTCATTAGCTCCGTAAAGCTATCCTTTAAAAAAAGATCTGACAAACTACCTTTACGATTTTACGAAGCTAATGAATGCGTGTGAGATGAAAATAGATGTTATATTTCTCAAAATATGATTAACATTATATTCAGATTTATTAAAAATAGAGCATTAAAAAGAAGATACAAGATAGAAACAGATTTCCAAATATCATTCAACGAATTACTGTAGATTACTGTAGCTCTCCACACCTCTGTTTCCCCCTCGATTATTGCTCTTTTTGGTCGCCACAACCACTGGAAATCGATTGTCATCGTTGAAATTGAGCATGCATTGAACCGGTGAGAAGAAACAATTTCGATCATATCGCTTGACTTCGACTATTTCGTCTGAGCTGTCAATGTTCCTGCAAATTTGCTTGGTTTGTTTTTTTATTGGCGGGGAAGATCAAAAAAACTCACGAGTAGGTTCCATACCGACTGCTTCTTGGAATACTCATCAACGATGAGACAACGAGTGGAAACAGGAAAAGAATCGCCAAGATCTGTTGTTGGTGTTGTGACATTTTATATTACCTATAAAATGTAGGTGAAATGAATGAATGTATAAAATGGAAGGTAGAAGGTGTTATAAGCGAATGGGAAAAAGTCAATTATCGAGAAATTACCTATTTTTTTCTTGGAAAAATGGATACGTAATCTTATTCGATTACCGAGATAATTTGGACACGAGCTGGAAAAATTTAAATAAATCGAATAAAATTATGAAAAGCCCCCGTAAATTTTTGAAAAGTTTTGGAAAGGGTCTGTATTATTTTTATATAGCTTAAAGGGATTACGAACCAATTTTCAATTTCGATTTCATTTTCATCTCCTCGGTCATATTTGAAAACCTATGGAATACAACTTTTTTTTAGAAATTTCCTTGCCTAGTACTCGAACTACAAAGAAAACCGTTTCCGGGGGGACTAACTTTGGTGGCCTAGAAAACTCGTTGATGGAGTTCTAGGCCACATCTTTAATTTTCTTATATTTCATGGTATTTTTGTCAGAATTAATCAAGATACAGTTTTTTCTTTTTTTTTTTTGAAATTGAAAATACATTTTGAATCAAAAAAATTTGAAAAATTGGATAAGAACCACTATTTTCGAATATTTCTAAGGCTTATCAAATTAATTTTAACCGCTCATTCGAAAGAGAAAATTTCGAGCTTTAAAGTATGATATTTGAAATTAAAAATAATTCAAAAACAAATTCGTATACCATAAAATTAAGGGATTTCTGTTAATTTCTCGTTAAAGAGAGGGTACCACTTATTCTTGGAGTCGTTCTTTGACTTATTATCGATTTTTCGAAAGACCAGATTAATGAAATAAATATAAATAGCAAGAAATAGCAAGTTAATCATTTTGCCAGTGTCGGGAAAAAATTTGAAATTTGAAAAAGCACCAGAACAAGCAGAAAAGCTTTAATGCGGAACATGCTATGATGAGATAGACAAACTTTTGAAAAAAAAGGTGGTTTCCTGTCTTTAAAGAAAAAATTTTGTTGACCAATATTCTTTATTTCCTCGTTTAGAAATTCTGAATTTGATAATCAAAAAAAAAGTTTGGATTTCACAAAATTTCAATCTTTGGAAAATGAAAAAAAACCCAAATGAAGCAAAATAACCCAAGAAAATTTAATGAAACAATTTTCAAATATTGGAAGCTGACAAATTCTGCACAACACTCTTTATGTGTTTCTTACGTTCCCGATTTACGTCAGAAGAGCCTCGGCGAGCGGAATACAAATTTCGAGTGTTTTTGCAACTTTGAACCGCTGTTATTTAAATGTTGCTAATGTTTCCGAGAATTTCACAGTTTTCTTTAGTTGTTGTCGATGTTTATAATGAAATTCTAGAATAATTTAGTTTATTTGGAAACTTGTCAGCTGATCATATAATATCTAGATGACTAGACTAAAAAAAATGATCAGATTTACAAGAAACGCTTCTAGAATGAGCTCCATAAAGTTGAGAGTTCGGTTCAATTCGAATTGAATTTTAATGATAATCTTAAAGCCATTGTCCCACTGATTTTAATACTTTTAATTGTGTCGTATTTTGTTTCTAACTGGAACTCTACCTTTAAAAAATCTCATAACTAATTTCAAACTTTATTAAAATTGAGTCTAAGCTGAGAAAATTTGGTCTAAACAAATGGCCTAGAAAACCTCTTGCAAAAGCTAGTCCGCGAGCGTTAATCACTTGACAAATCATACACAATTTGGAAAAAAAGTGCATATTTAGCCTAATTTAATCACTATGCACTAATTAGCTGAAACTCACAGATTAGGGTAACGAAGAACATATAATATTCAGCCAAGCGCAAGCATTTCTAGACCATCACCTTAAATCGTATTTTTACGGATCCTTCGAATTTTTGAAAAATTTAAAATATGAATAGGGTATTAGGTCTTCATTTGTTTCAAGCATCTTTACCCACGCTATACACTCCTCTTTTAATGGAAATCTTAAAGACAGTGTCCAACTTATTTTAAAATTTTTAATTGCGTCGTTTTTGTTCTTCCTAACTTGCACCCTACCTTTAAGCGATCGGTAATGGCTGAAACTTTTAAATCATATTATTTTCATCTTCTAATAAAGCGTTTTAAAGGCAGCTGATCAGTTAACACGATCCAAATTCAAGGCAAAATATCAAAATTCGAATGAGAGCCAAGGTGGTCCAAAGAACAACACCAATATGTAGCCACATTCAAATAATTGTGTTTCGCGCCAATTCCGACCGCGTTGCACGGACACAGACCGCGTCGCACGGACACGCGCGCATTCAAAATTTTATTTTTTCAACTTTGGACGGCTGCTATGAAGCGTGTATTTATCGGTGTGATTTCGCATAAATTGCATTGTACTAATTAGAGAACGCTCTAATTTTTGAAACTAAGAACATGTAGGGTCAAATTAACTGAACAGCTGTCTTTAAGAAGGAAATGGCTCTAGAAAAAAAAAGAAAATCTTAAAATACGAAAACACTTTTTGAAAAGTGAGATATTTTGAAAAATTCTAAAAACTACTTATAATTAGGCTCAAACATCTTGCTCGATCTATAAGCTCTTCTGAATTTAATTGAATTTGTTATGCTAAACAAATTTTATAAGAAAATGTTTTTAAAATTTCAAGATTTGTCAAATTTAGATGAATTCAAAGTTGTTGGGTTAAAGTAATAATGAAAAATAATTTTCAAAGCCACGTTGATTCCGGAAACTCCCAAAAACCGAACTCGTCCAAAATGTACACCCAATAAAGATGGACACATTAAAAGTGCCAGTTAATGCATGCCAAATAATCATTAACTATTGATAAATAACCAAAAAAGGAAATGAGCATTTTTATAAGCCCAAAAAGTTCATTTTCAGCACAATTTTTTGTAACAAAAAATTCCTAAGATATAAATCTACTGGTTACGGTAAGTTTAAGAAAATTTGAATGAGAGAAAAAAAATGGTTGGCTACAATTATATAGAATTTCAGGTGCTATGGATACAAAATTGAATTCCTACATTTTCTCTCGGGAAAATTTCGGGGGAATTTGATTACAAAAGGTTTTCGACACCCGCCTTCGGAATTGAACCTCATGATTGTTGGGGGGATGGGAATTTGGAGAAACTGTCTGAAAATGTTTAAAAGCTCAAGCTTATTGACAATGATATAGGATCGTTATATCTGGAAGGGAAGTTAGTTTAATAATAATAATGAGAGAGAGAGAGAGAGAGAGAGAGAGAGAGAGAGACTAGAAATTAAGATCGAAAAATTTTTTTTTGAAAATTTTCGATGACTTTTTTTTGGTCAATTTTTCGAAAAATTTTGTAAAAATTTTTTTTGCGCTTTTTGCTCAAAAATGTTTCTGTTGTTTCAAAAAACGACCAATTATGATGTTTACGATATAAAATTGGCAAAAAAAACGCAAAAAAAATTTTAAACAATTTTTCGAAAAATTGACCAAAAAAAAGTCATCGAAAATTTTCAAAAAAATTTTTTTTTATTTTTCTGCCAAAAATGGATCGAAATGGAAGAAAATAATAAAAACGACCATTTAAGTTCAAATTTGAAAAAAAACGCTCAATTTTAAGGTATTTGCAGCTCATTTGAATGTGCATTTTTGGCCAAAAAGTGTCATTTTTTCGCATATTTTGCTATTTTTTGAAACTATGTGACCCTGAGTTTTTGATCTTATATATATCATTCGATAGGAAAAATTATTTTCTACAGGAATTCGTAAAATTTTTGTACCGCCAAAGGGGGTTTTTCATTTGAAAATTATGAAAAACTAAATCCAATTTTCTATCTTCAACATTTTCATACTCAAAAATTTTTTTTTGCGCTTTGTTGTCAACAATAAAGTTGTAGAACATAATGAGAGCTTTCTATTAATATACATATCTGCTCGTAGTTCGAAACATGAGCAAAGTTATAGCCGGTCAAAGTTATAAGACAAAATGGGGAGCTCCCCCCGAACGCCGGGACACTTCACAGTTTTTATGGTACGAAAATAATCTTTGATCTCTACCACACTCGCGTACGACGTTTCAAGTTGATAGCACAATTATTCGGACTAGGGCACTATGATTCAACGCGACTCGGACATCGTCTCTTAATTTAGCTGGAGAATGAATATGAATTGATGACAGGACTGTGCTCGATGTGCCCCCCGTAAAAAGGTGCCTCAAGGGACAAAAAAGAAGATGGGTATCCGTTTTCCCTAATAAATCAGGTATTTACAACCATCATGTTGTGCCTCTTATTAACGAGCGGCGGAAACTTCAATTTGAACTACCACCATTTCTTTGTGTCTCACCCTCTCAAAATTCCACACTCCTTCTTTTCCGTCTACATGTCTACACCCTCATAATCCACCATATACTCTCTTATTTTTGTAAATAATTTATTTAATTTTTTCGGACATTTTCATTTTTTTATGTTCCAGTCTTCGGATTATGATGCTGAATATTCATGATAAGTACCTTTTGTAGTACCTAAATCTTATAAAATTCGAAATTGTATTTGTAATGCCATTTGAAATTCCCAACGACACTCCGCAAAACGAGCGGCCAGGAATTTTCATCTTGACAATACTATTATTCAAATAAAAAGCTGTTATTATAAACCGTTTTCTTTTCCGGTCTTCTGAGCCTTATTTTGAGACATAGGGAAACAGATGGAGCTGACTTATTGTGGATATTCATGATAAGTATTATACACCTTCAAATCACTATAAATTCTTTTTCTATTTCAAAGATACATGAAAAACAGGTGAAAACGTTTTTGGCATTTAAAAAACTTCTGTTGGTCATTGTCGTAATATCTTAGAAAAGTTCATCGATACATTTCGTCGATCTAATACAGGTAAAAATGAACATTTTTGCATTCAAGACATGAGCATTCCAGACATTTTAATTTTTAAATGTGTCAATTTTTCGGTTCAATTTATGACTATGACTATATCTATACTAGAATTGTTCATGCACTGTTATTTATCGAACTTCCATTACACACCTTCGGAGCTTATTTGATTCTGTTTCGGACGCCAGAGAAAATGAAACATATTAAAATCACATTGTTGATTTTGCATTTTTGGTAAATTCTGGCTTTTGACGAGTCAGAGGGTGACATGTTTTAAAAAAAAAATTATTATGAGATCAGTTTTCCGATTCGGATCGCATCGGTTCGGCTCAGCGAGTTAGCAGTCGAAAACATCTAAGATCTAAGAAATTTTTAATTACGCAAAAACGAGTCGAGTATTCGCCGAACCGAACCGACCCGATCGGAATTTGATTTAAAATCCTTATTAGATCGGAACAATTTTACGATTAATATAAATTATTGCGGAATGCCTCAACTCAGATTGTCCTATTTCAATCTGATCTCACCGATCCGGAATGACCAGTATTGACGCATTGTTTGCAGGATCACCGTCGAGGATCTTATATTATCTATCATTGTTATTCCCATTGTTTTCTTTCCTGCACCTATGGGTTATACATTAGGTATTCTTGATATGCTTGCGGTGCCAATGGCATTTCAAACATATCTTACACTTTCATCAATTGGGACCGTTGGTACAGCTATCGTCGCCACTTTTGAGAATCGATATTATCGGGTGGTTAAAAGGCATAGAAGTGGAGTGTTGAAATCAAAAACCAGAACATATGTCGCTTTATTGAATTATTTCATAGCTTTTACTTATATTCTACCGGCGATTCTAACAGCTCCAGATCAGGAAGATGGCAAAAAATATTATATAGATCAACTTCCTTGTATTCCGTTTGAAGTGCTCCAACATTCCAGTTTTTATGTTTTAAGCATTGATTGGAGATATCCATTCATTTCAGTTGCGTTGGGGATTGCTTATTATCTCATTAACTCTCTGGCATTTGTCTTCGCTACTTTCATCTTCCTACGCACTAAACAACCATCAATTTCTAGTTCAACTTTAATCATGCAACGCAAATTTTTCTATACAATTTGCATCCAATGTGCAGTACCTATATTCTTTCTAGTCGTTCCAGTTTCTTACAATCTCTTTACCTTCTAAACATTTTATTTCAATCACGGTTTTGACAGAAATTCAAGAGATCGGAGAGTTTAGTATAAAACTTGTTTGTTTTCAGTTTTCAATCTAATATCAATGGCTATTCTTACTTCCCATGGCATTGTTTCTACAACTGTAATGATAGTTGTTCATAAACCCTATAGGGATGCTACACTCGGATTTGTTCGAAGTCGCAAATTAGTTCATCTGCCGAAACAATCTACAACTCATGTTAGATCTATTGTTATACATTGAAAAACAAATGTCTATCAACAAGTGTTGCTTACAGGCAGGGTTCCAGTCTAAAATATCAGCTCCTCACAGCTCGATCTAATTTAAAAGATATCGCTGTTTATCGTGGCTACTTGAATTTTAGAAAAATCTAGTCAAATTTCCGATGTGTTTTTTTAGAGGATAGCCTGGTATATAGTGAGAAAATCATGAAAACAGGTGAAAATTAATTTCTGACATTATTAGATCATTTTTTCAACTTCTAACAATCACATGACTTAATAAAAAATGTTTCAAAAAAGAATGTATCGAGCGAATTCAAATACAGGTGAAAATGAGCCTTTTCTAACATTCATGCCATTTTATTTTTTAAAATGTGCCAGTTTTCTGGTTCAATTTATGACTATGACTATATCTATTCTAGAATTGTTCATGCAATGTTATTTATAGAACTTCCATTACACACCTTCGGAGCCTATTTGATTCTGTTTCGGACGCCGGAGAAAATGAAACATATCAAAATCACTTTGTTGATTTTGCATTTTTGATAAATTTTGGTTTTTGGCCTTTATCGCTTACTTGTGGGATTTGTTCCAAGGCGGGTTTACTTCCGGGTCGGGTCTGAACTCGGATGATCGGATCCGATCAGTCCGAGTCATGTTTTTTTTAAACTAGCATAAGGATTAATAGATATGATTGAGGAATGTCCCAACCCCCGATTCTCACTCCTAAATTTAACCCGGAGCCTATCCGGAATTACCAGTTTTAGAACAATGTTTGCAGGATTACCGTCGAGGATCTTATATTTTCTATCATTGTTATTCCAATTGTTTTCTTTCCTGCATCTATGGGTTATACATTGGGCATTCTTGATATACTTGCAGTGCCAATGAAACTTCAAGCATATATTACACTGTCCTCAATTGGAACAGTTGGTACAGCCATCAACGCCACTTTTGAGAATCGATATTATCGGGTGGTTAAAAGGCATAGCAATGGAGTGTTGAAATCAAAAACGAGAATATTTGCCGCTTTGTTGAATTACTTCATAGCGTTTATTTATATTCTACCGACGATTCTAACAGCTCCAGATCAGGAAGTTGGCAAAAAACATTATATTGATCAACTTCCTTGCATTCCATTTGAAGTGCTCCAGCGTTCCCACTTTTATGTTTTAAGCATTGATTGGAGATATCCATTCATTTCATTTTCGTTGGGAACTTCTTACTATTTTTTTCACAACGCGTTGTACGTCGTCTCTACTGTCAAGTTCTTATTCTCCAAACAATCATCTGTTTCGAATACAACTTTAATCATGCAACGCAAATTTTTCTATACAATTTGTATCCAATGTGCAGTACCTATATTCTTTCTAATCATTCCAATTTGTAACGTTCTCTTTACCTTCTACTCATTTTATTTCAATCACGGTTTTGCCAAAAAAATCAAGAAATCGGAGAGTTTAGTATAAAACTTGTTTGTTTTCAGTTTTCAATCTAATATCAATGGCTCTTATTACTGCACATGGCATCGTTTCTACAACTGTAATGATAGTTGTTCATAAACCATATCGGGATGCTACTCTGGGTTTTGTTAAAACTGGAAAATTAGTTCATCTGCCGAAACATTCTATAACTACTGTTAGATCTATTGCTATTACTTGTTGATGATAAATACTATTTTTAATACCAAAATATTATAAAAGACTAAATAATCTCCCTTCACTCTCACATCAATATCCATCCCTTTTCTGGTTTATAGTTTAAAAAACATTAAAACAGGTGATAACTTTTTTGACATTTATAAAACTTCTGTCGGTCGTTGTCATAATATCTTAGAACATTCCTTTCGTCGATTTGCTACAGGTTAAAATGAGCATTTTCAAACATTCATGGCATTTTTTTTAAATGTGCCAGTTTTCTGGCTCAATTTATGACTATGACTTTATCTATTCTAGAGTTGTTCATGCTATGTTATTTATCGAACTTCCATTACACACCTTCGGAGCCTATTTGATTATGTTTCGGACGCCAGAGAAAATGAAGCATATTAAAATCACTTTGTTGATTTTGCATTTTTGGTAAATCCAGGCGTTTGGCTTTTATCGATTGCTTGCGAACTGTGTTCAGAAGCAGGTTTACTTCCGGGTCAGGTCTGAACTCAGATGATCGGATCCGATCAGTCCGAGTCATGTTTTTTTTAAACTAGCATAAGGATTAATAGATATGATTGAGGGATGTCCCAACCCCCGATTCTCACTCCTAAATCTAACCCGGAGCCTATCCGGAATTACCAGTTTTAGAAAAATGTTTGCAGGATTACCGTCGAGGATCTTATATTTTCTATCATTGTTGTTCCAATTGTTTTCTTTCCTGCATCTATGGGTTATACATTGGGCATTCTTGATATGCTTGCAGTTCCGATGGAATTTCAAACATATCTTACACTATCATCAATTGGAACAGTGGGTACAGCCATCAACGCCACTTTTGAGAATCGATATTATCGGGTGGTTAAAAGGCATAGCAGTGGAGTGTTGAAATCAAAAACGAGAATATTAGCCGCTTTGTTGAATTACTTCATAGCTTTTACCTATATTCTTCCGTCGATTCTAACTGCTCCAGACCAGGAAGTTGGCAAAAAACATTTTATTGATCAACTTCCTTGCATTCCGTTTGAAGTGCTTCAACATTCCAGCTTTTATGTCTTAAGTATTGATTGGAGATATCCATTCATTTCATTTTCGTTGGGAACTTCTTATTATTTTTTTCACAACGCGTTGTACGTTATCTCTACTGTCAAGTTCTTATTCTCCAAACAATCATCTGTTTCGAATAGAACTTTAATCATGCAACGCAAATTTTTCTATACAATTTGCATCCAATGTGCGGTCCCTATATTATTTCTAATCATTCCAATTTATTATGATCTCTTTACCTTCTACACATTTTATTTCAATCACGGTTTTGACAAAACTTGAAGGAATCACAGACTTGTTTTATTTTCAGTTTTCAATCTAATATCAATGGCTCTTATTACTTCCCATGGCATCGTTTCTACGACTGTAATGATAATTGTGCATAAACCATATCGGGATGCTACACTCGGATTTGTTAGAAGTCGCAAATTAGATCATCTGCCGAAAAATTCTATAACTCATATTAGATCTATTACTAAAGCTTGAAAAAAAAGGTAAAACTTGAAAAAAAAATCACGAAAAACAGATGAAAACGTTTTTGGCATTTAAAAAACTTCTGTTGGTCATTGTCGTAATATCCTAGAAAAGTTCATCGATACATTTCGTCGATTTAATACAGGTGAAACTGAGCATTTTTTAACATTAGTTAGTTATTATAAACTCTTATCTATTCCGGTCTTCTGATTATGATTAGAGAAACATGGAAGCAGATAAAACTGACGTCTTGTGGACATTCATGACAAATACTATTTTTAAGGACATCTGTTCAGTTAATTTTACCCCATATGCACGATATACCAAAAAATAGTACTTTCTTTCAGCAATCTGATACGACTATTAAATTTTTTTGTTGAAAAAAGCCGCTTTACAGCAGGCGGCCAAAGTCGGTAAAATAAAATTTTGAATTTCCGCGGGTCAGTGGGACGCGGTCCGGGTCCGTGCACCGCTGTCGACAAATGGCGCGAAGCAAAAAAAATCAAAAAACAATGATTTTTCAGAAATTAATTTTTTTTAATTTTTTTTTAGTGAAAATTATAATTTTCTGAATGGAAACAGTTTGTAACAATTGTTTTTTGATTACGAGAAATTTTAAACTTGAAATTAACAGAAATAGTTATAAATTAATGACATTTTTTTAAAATCGGATTAACAATTTCGTCAGAAAATGCACGGATTCTTTGCAGAATCTTGTGAAATGGATATAGCTCTTGCATTATTAAGTAGTAAATTGTATTCAAATTAAAAAAAAAATCACAAATAAAACACATTTAGAACACAATATTTATCATAGAGGTAATTTTTTTTATTATATCATTGAAACGGTACCGAATTAGACTAACTAAAAAAATAATCAAGATATTTTTCATTAAATCCAACTAACCAAATTCCTTAACATTCACAACTTCCATTTTTTGGGCACCGTTTTCGAATGTGAAGTAAAGTCGATGCGAAATTAAGCCAATTCGAGCAATATGTTCGTATTCTTCACTGTGTTCCAGAATCTAAAAGAAATTTTATTTCGATAAATAAAATTTAAAATAATATCTTACAAATTGAAGTCGTTAAAATTGTCATCAACGTAGTCTTAATTCATTGATTGGAGAAGTTTTTCATTTTTGCATGGAACTCGTGTTTTACCTAACTCTTCCTGCCATTTTTGTTTGTTTTCTGAAACTAAAAAATTAAACAATGAATATTCACCATAAATAACCAAAAGAAAATCAAGAAAACCATCGAAAATCCAAGGAAATCGGAAAAAAATTATTAAAAATACTGAAAAATTCAAAAATAGTTTTTCCCGCGCACACCCACATGACTGATTGTCCGTGGAGCGCAGATGTTTACTAAAAAGCGCGCGAGTTCAAATTTTCACCCCTGCATACCGGATTTTTTATCTGAACAGCTGCCTTTAATACCAAAATCTTATAAAAGTCGAAATTATCATAGTTCATTTTAACATCAATATCAGTTCCTTTTTTGGTTTATAGTTTAAAAAACATGAAAACAGATGATAATTTTTCTGACACTAAAAAAAACTTCTGTTTGTCGTTGTCGTTATATATTTTAAAATACCTTTCGTAAATTCAACTACAGGTGAAAATGAGCCTTTTCTAACATTCACGACATTTTATTTTATAAAAATGTGCCAGTTTTCTGGTTCAATTTATGACTATGACTTTATCTATACTAGAATTGTTCATGCACTGTTATTTATCGAACTTCCATTACACACCTTCGGAGCCTATTTGATTCTGTTTCGGACGCCGGAGAAAATGAAACATATCAAAATCACTTTGTTGATTTTGCATTTTTGGTAAATTCAGGCGTTTGACGAGTCAGCGGGTGACATGCTTTTTTTTTTGAAAAAAGTAGCATAAGATCAGTTTTCCTGTTAGGCTCGGATCTGCTAGTTAGCAGTAGAAAATCTAAGATCTAAGAAATTTTTAATTTCGAAAAAACATGTCGGGTATTCGCCGAGCCGAGCCGACCCGATCGGGATTTGATTTAAAATCCTTATCAGATCGGAACACTGATTACGATTAATTTAAATTATTGCGGAATGTCTCAACTCAGATTGTCCTATTTCAATCTGATCTCACCGATCCGGAATGACCAGTATTGACGCATTGTTTGCAGGATTACCGTCGAGGATCTTATGTTATCTATCATTGTTATTCCAATTGTTTTCTTTCCTGCACCTATGGGTTATGCATTGGGCATTCTTGATATGCTTGCAGTGCCAAAGGCATTTCAAACATATATTACACTTTCCTCAATTGGGACTGTTGGTACAGCCATCGTCGCCACTTTTGAGAATCGATATTATCGGGTGGTTAAAAGGCACAGTGGAGTTTTGAAATCAAAAACGAGGACATTCATCGCTGTATTGAATTACTTCATAGCTTTTACTTATATTCTACCGACGATTCTAACAGCTCCAGATCAGGAAGATGGAAAAAAATACTACTTTGATAAACTTCCTTGCATTCCGTTTGAAGTGCTCCAAAATTCCAGTTTTTATGTTTTAAGCATTGATTGGAGATATCCATTCATTTCATTGTCGTTAGGAATTGCTTATTATCTAATTACCGGCCTGTCATTTGTCTTTGCTACTTTCATATTCTTACTCTCCAAACAACCATCGATTTCGAGTGCAACTTTAATAATGCAGCGCAAATTTTTCTATATAATTTGCATCCAATGTGCAGTACCTATATTCTTTCTAGTCGTTCCAGTTTCTTACAATCTCTTTGCTTTCTACACATTTTATTTCAATCACGGTTTTGACAAAAATTCAGGAAATCAGAGTTTAGTATAAAACTTGTTTGTTTTCAGTTTTCAATCTAATTTCAATGGCTATTCTCACTGCCCATGGCATCGTTTCTACAACTGTAATGATAGTTGTTCATAAACCATATCGGGATGCAACTCTGGGTTTTGTTAAAAGTGGAAAATTAGTTCATCTGCCGAAACATTCTATAACTCCTGTTAGATCTATTGTTTTAACTTGAAAAATCTCTATGGACAATTGCTTAAAGGCAGGGTTCCAGTCTAAAATATCAGCGCAATAAGACCCGATCTAATTTAAAAGATATTGCCTTCGATTGTCGCATTTTTTAAATCATGGATTTTCAAAAAAAGAAAATAAAAAATCGTAAAGAAACAGGTGGAAAAAGAGCTTATAATAGGTTGGAAATGCATAAATCAGAGTTGTATTTCGAAAATCAAAGGATTTCAAGAACTGTTGTGAACACTGCTGAAATATCCGAAAATTGGAAGAAATTTTAGAAAAAGTGTGTAGTTAATGATAGGTTGGCAGTTAACGTGGTCCAAATTCAAGGCGAAAAATCAAAATTTGAATGGAATGAATGTTCCCAGAAGTACAATGCAAATTATACGAAATCACACCGATAAGTGCAAGCCTCATAGGAGCGATCCAAAGCACGTGCAACGCGGTCGGAATTGGCGCGAAACACAATTATTTGAATGTGGCTACACATTGATATTGTTTTCTCGACCACCTGGGCTTCCATTCGCATTTTGCTTTTTTTTGCCTTGAATTTAGATCGTGTTAGCTGACCAGCTGCCTTTAACTATTATATAGGCTCAACAACACTTTTGAAAATGTTTTCCAATTCAAGAAAAACAACTAATTTTTTTCCCAGAAAATAATGTTTTCAAAAAACATCATGCTTTCAGAATGTAAAAATATCTGAGTCATGTGACTCTTTTCCAACAAAATGACTATGAAAAAATCACAAGAGATCAAATGTTGGTTGTTGAACTGTTATGAGTCACCAGCACAAAAGTTGTTTTTTTTATATTTACTTGAGAATCACGGATTATATTTACTTGTATTTCCACGCGACGCGACCGCAACGTGTCGCAACAAAAGAGACATTCAAACCTTAGGGTGTTCCGGTAGCGTGGCAGTCGCTTCGCCAGGAAATTTTCTCCGGTGCAGTCAACAATGTGCCGGCAAAGAAAGCAGTCTTAAACAGAAATTTCAACTTTCGTCTAATTCTCACCTTTTTTGAAATCTTTAAAACAGAACTTTGAAACCCAATTGAAAAAGCAACTAAATCGCGATTTCTCAGAACACAATTAAAGTTACAATCTCTGGCCTGAAAAGGTTTTTGTTGGCTTTCATACATATACAGGTGAAATTTTAGACACATCAGCCATTCGTTGCCATAGAAGATCGAAAAAACCATTTTTCAGTTCTTAACTTGGTCTCCATGGGTATTTCACAATTATGAACTATATTCCGATCCACGCTACTGTGAAGTTCTTATATTCTAAACAATCGTCTTTATCGAAGACAACGCTAACTATGCAACGCAAATTTTTTTTCACGATCTGTATCCAATGTGCGATTCCAATAATATTTATGCTTATTCCAATGTTTTGGGATATGTTCGCGCTCCTCTCCTCGACTTTTAATCATGGTAAATGATTTAAAATAATAATGGAAGATCGAAAAAATCTAGTAAACCTTGTCTCAACCTGGTCTCCATGGGTATGCTTTCTTCTCACGGTATCATTTCAACAGATGTTATGATTGTGGTTCATGAACCATATCGTAATGCGACTTTTAACATGTTTCGCAAAGCTTTGGTTTCTAATTTTTCGAAAAGGTCCATTTCACGAGGCGTTGCTGTTTTTTTATGGATTTGATTTGTGTTATAGTTATTCAATTAAATAATAGCTTCTATTTAAAAACGACAAATCAACACTTGAAATTGTTCTAATTCCCACAAGCTAATCTTGGAATTATTCTAATTCTCCATAATTTGTTAAGAAAACCTTACACACTTTCGCCACGGACTTGAAATTGCGGCAGCGGGCGGAGTCTGGGCGCACTTAGCGCACAGTTTTGCGTTATTTTCTTGATTTTCAGCCAAAAAGCGAATTTCGTTTGGTTTTTGATAGGAAACATAACTTTCAAGTTTGTTTTTCTAATTATTACATAAACAAGAGCAAGAACACTGGAATTACCGTCAAAATTTACTTATTGTGGAAAAAAAGACTTATGGACCTACGCAGAAACTAAAAATGCTGCAAAGAATTGCAAACAAATGCAAAAAGATAAATGAAAAACAGGTGATAATTTTTCTCGTACTTAAAAGACTTCTGTTTTTCATTCGTTTCTTGGAAAAGATTTAATACAAGTGGTAATGAGCACTTTCGAACATTCATGACAGTTTATTTTAAAAATGTGCCAGTTTTCTGGTTCAATTTCTGACTATGACTTTATCTATTCTAGATTTGTTCATGCTATGTTATTTATCGAACTTCCATTACACACCTTCGGAGCCTATTTAATTCTGTTTCGGACGCCAGTGAAAATGAAACATATTAAAATCACTTTGTTGATTTTGCATTTTTGGTAAATTTAGGTTTTTGGCCTTTGTCGATTGCTTCTAGTTCTGGGTCGGGTCTAAACTCGGATGATCGGATCCGAACAATCCGAGTCATGCTGTTTTTCGAAAAAAAAAATAAATTATGATCGAGGAATTCCACGACATCCGATTTTCAATCCGATCCTAAGCGATCTTACCGATCCTTAATGACCAGTTTTAGAACAGTGTTTGCAGGATTACCGTCGAGGATCTTATATTTTCTATCATTGTTATTCCAATTGTTTTCTTTCCTGCACCTATGGGTTATACATTAGGTATTCTTGATATGCTTGCAGTGCCAATGTCTATTCAAACATATATCACACTCTCATTAATTGGAACAGTGGGTACAGCCATCGTCGCCACTTTTGAAAATCGATATTATCGGGTGGTTAAAAGGCATAGCAGTGGAGTGTTGAAATCAAAAACGAGAACATTCCTCGCTCTATTGAATTACTTCATAGCTTTTACATTTATTCTACCGGCGATTCTAACAGCCCCAGATCAGGAAATAGCGAAAAAATATTATATTGATCAACTTCCTTGCATTCCATTTGAAGTACTTCAACATTCCAGTTTTTATGTCTTAAGCATTGATTGGAGATATCCATTCATTTCATTTGCGTTGGGAATTGCTTATTATCTCTTTAACTCTCTGACATTTGTCTTCGCTACTTTCATCTTCCTACGCACTAAACAACCATCAATTTCGACTTCAACTTTAATCATGCAACGCAAATTTTTCTACACAATTTGTATCCAATGTGCAGTCCCTATATTATTTCTAATCATTCCAACTTGTTATGATCTCGTTACCTTCTACACATTTTATTTCAATCACGGTTTTGGCAAAAATTCAAGGAATCAGAATTTAGTATAAAAACGTGTTTTTTTTTTTAGTTTTCAATCTAATATCAATGGCTATTCTTACTTCCCATGGCATCGTTTCTACAACTATAATGATAATTGTTTATAAACCATATCGGGATGCAACTCTGGCTTTTTTAAAACTGGAAAATTAGTTATTCTGGCGAAACATTGTGCAACTCATGTTAGATCTATACCTATCAACAACGACTTATTTTGTTAAAGGCATGGTTCCAGCAGGACCTAGCAGTTCGAAAAGATCCTATCTATATTGAAAGGTATTGCTTTCGATTGTGGAATTTTGTTTATCATGAATGTTCAAAAAAAGAGAGTCAAAAATCGTAAAGAAACCGATGGAATAATACAAATCAGAAGATTGTTAGAAATCTTAGAAAATGTGTATAGTTAAAGGCAGCCTGTCAGTTAATATTATCCAAACAATACAAATTTTGATTTTTCAACTTTGGACCGCCGTTAAGAGACACTAATTTTTTTCCATATGATTTCACATAAATTTCATTGTACTAATGAGCGAAAACTCTGATTTTTTAAACTGAGTTCAGGTAGTTTCAAACTAACTGATACCCTGTCTTTAACTATTATAGGTGCAAACAACAATTTTGTCAATTCAAGAAAAACAGCTGATTTTTTTCCAGAAATTAATTTAAAAAAACATACACACATTATTATTTCAGGGTATAAAAATCTCTGAGTAATGTGACTCTTTTCCAACAAAATAATAATGAAAAAATCACAGGAAAACCAAAAAAAAACAAAATGTACCCGCACAAAAGTTGTTTTTTTGGTATTGTTTCTAAAACACACAGAAAATCACGGATTATATTTATTTGAGTTATATTTCAACGCGTCGTGCTCTCCGGTAGCGTCGCGATCTCGTCGCCAGCAAATTCAAATTGGTGCAGCCAAAAATATGCTCTCAAAAACGCTCTTAGACAGAAATTTCAACTTTGGTCTAATTCTCACCTTTTTTGAAACCTTTAAAACCGAACTTTGACACCCAATTGAAAAAGCAACGAAATCGCGATTTCTCAGAAGTCAATTAAAGTTACAATCTCTGGTCTGAAAATGTTTTTGTTGGCTTTAATACATATACAGGTGAAATTTTAGACACATCAGTCATTCGTTGCCAATTTTATTTTTCAAAATGTGCAATTTCTTCGGCTCTATTGACCAATATGATTCTATCTATTCGACAACTCTACATGTAATGATGTTCATCGAGCTTCCTTTACATTCTTTCGGAGCATATTTGATTCTGTTTCATTCTCCGGAAAAAATGAAGAATATTAAGACTAGAATATTGGTTCTACATTTATTGTGAGTTTTGCCCTATATTTTAGAGATTCGGTTGTCTTAAAAGATGGCATTACAAATATACTCAGACAACCGTGGAATCCATTCAGAACGAACTCAGCCCGAATTAATTCCTGAATGCACCGGGAATCCATTCCAAACGGCTCCCCCCAAACGCATGGGGCGTAATCGGGGGCAATATGTGTGCGTGTGTGTGTGTGCAGAGATGAAAATGGAAAACTTTTTGGTTTATTAATAAAGAAAAGAGAGCGGAATAATAACAAAAAATGAAAAAAAAAACAGTAAATATTTCTCAACATAAAAATTATCGGTTAGTTTTACCATTGAGCCAGATCATCACAAAAACTTGTCGATGTTCCGTTGATCGTTATGTTTCGTAAGTCATGGCTTCATGATGTTGTTGAGTCTCGAAAATTGAAAACCCATTGACTCTGCTTTCGTGACCCGTTCTTTCATCGTAGGAAATCTGTAAGAAGAGTATTTTCTATCGAAAATGTATATAAATATTACCTGAATCGATTCGAAAACACTTTTTTCAATCACTGGTTGAATTGAAATCACCCTCAAATAATCATCATACTCGTAAATGAACGAAGTAGCCAGGTTTCAAATCACAAGTTCTTTTCTAGAAATAAGATGACCTGAAATTTTAAATTTATTTATTTAAAACTAAAAATAAAAATTTTACCTCGCATCGTAACATTTTCGTTCATTTCATAACATCTGATTCATCCGCAAAGTTCATATCTAATCTGGAAGTGAAAATTTTTAAAACTAAACTGTGGAAAATATAAATTTACAAAAAAATAAATAAATTTATTCTTGAAAAAAAACAGTTCTCGCATTAGAGCCATCAATTACATTCACTGACATTTTTCTCGTGCGTCCCCCCAAATCCGTTCCAAAACTTTGGAGCGAAACAGAAAAGAGAGTGGAACGTATTCCGAACGAATTCGGAAGGTATGTCGGTATCGGCGCAATTTCTCACTCCCCCCTAGTTCGTTCGCGCATTCAGGAGCAACTCGAGTTCGTTCCTCTTTCATTCCTTCGCTGGAATCGACTCTGAATGGATTCCGCGCTTGTCTGAGTAAATAACATTAAATATTGTCAATTCAATTATTCTTGATCATTGCGTTCGGAAGACTGCTCAACCTCACAGCCGTTCCGCACGCACGCGACGCGGCTGCCGACACTCAACACACTTGAAAATTTGAAAAATTCATTTTCCCGCCAATATTTCGGTGTTGAGTGGGAGGTCACCGCGTCGCGTGCGCGCGGAACGGCTGTGAGGTTGAGCAGCTTTACGAATGCAATGATCAAGAAATGAAAAAAAAAAGAATAAAATGCACAAATTGAATAGGTGGCCTAGGAATCCAAACTATCGCGGACTAGAAACCAAATCTCTTTCGCGGTGGAAAATTTCAGGTAAATCGTTTTTTTTTTCATCTTTGAGCTTTTTTATTAAAATTTCGTTTTAATTGGAAAACATACAAAAAATGATGTTCTTAAAAGAAGAAAAAATTTTTTTGTGATTTTCTGAAAAGAAAGCGAAACTTCGGGTGGAAAATGCAAAATGAAATTTTCAGTATTACCATGCAAGACCTCTTATTTTCAACGTTCGTTCCTGTGATCTACTTGCCTGCACTCATGGGATATTCGTTAGGATTTTTCACAAATATTCTACCGCAGACACTTGAAACATATCTCACGATGACATCATTGGCTACAGTTGCTACTGCAATCTACTCCACTTTTGAGAATCGTTATTATCAAATTGTGAAATCGAATAGTTTCGGAGTGTTAGACTCGAAATTAAGGACCTCGATATATGTCTTCAATTATTTTCTAGCATTTACTTATATTTTACCGACGCTTTTAACGGCACCCGAACCGGAATTTGGGAAACAATTCTATAGGGAGTTTCTTCCGTGTATATCATCTGAAGTATACGAACGGTCGAACTTTTATGTTTCCGTTACGGATCAGAGAATCCCGGGCATATCTTTTTTGGTTGTTTCATGGTATTTCACAATTATGAACTATATTCCGATTCACGCTACTGTGAAGTTCTTATATTCTAAACAATCGTCTTTATCGAAGACAACACTAACTATGCAACGCAAATTTTTCTTCACAATCTGTATCCAATGTGCGATTCCAATAATATTTATGCTTATTCCAATGTTTTGGGATATGTTCGCACTCTTAACCTCTATTTTTAATCATGGTAAATGATTTAAAATATCGATTAATTTTGGAAGATCAAAGAAAGGTTATTTTTCAGTTCTCAATTTGGTCTCCATGGGTATGCTTTCTTCTCACGGTATCATTTCAACAGCTGTTATGATTATGGTTCATGAACCATATCGTAATGCGACTTTTAACATGTTTCGCAAAGCTTCGGTTTCTAAAAGGTCCAGCCGGTCGGTGTTACAAGGGGTTGCTGTTTTTTGATTATTTTGATTTGTGTTATAATTATTTAATGTAATATTTTCTATTTAAAAGCGACAAAAATCCCATTTTTTCGCCTTAAAGACAGTGGATCAGATAATTTTACCCTACCTGATCTTAGTTACAAAAATTAGAGCTGTTTCTCATTAATAAAATGCATTTTATGCGAAAATCACAAGAAGGGCTTTCGTCGCAGACGCAACAAAAAGATATTATTACTTCGCTGTTTTATAACTGTTCTTAGATACAGGGTATCAGTTATTCTGACCCAATATAGACTTAATTGTGAAAATTCGTCTTTCTATAAACTCGGTATTGAATTTTTCGCGAGTGGATTCAGCCTGAACGCGTTTTTTTAATTTCAAGAAGATTTATTAATTAAAAACAAGAATGAAACATGAAAGAAAAGTTAATTAATTTGCAAAGAACAAAATAAATACTAGCCGCAGCTAGGAACATCTAGTGCTCGACAACAAGCGAATTAATTTGGTATTGTTTTCCGCGCGGCACCTTACGGTATTTTCGTAGGGATACCCTTTAAAATTACAGTAAGAATACATTTTCACAAATTGAGGTTTTTTTTCCTATTTTTCCGAAAAAAATTCCGACAGCTAAAAAGTTCCGAAAATCGTGTCAGAATTTCGGAATATTCCGATTCCGGTTCAGTAAATTTAAAGTAGATTTACTACTCTGATAAAGTTATAAATGCCAATTTAACATCTCAATAACATTTATTTTCAATGAGATCTTAAAGGAGGGCTTTACGGAGATTATGAATGCGTCTGGGAAGAAAATAGGCTTCAGACTCATTCCAAATATGTATTTGAAATGTTCTAAAACCACCTAGAAGCCGAGAAAACACGCCTCAAAACAATGGCCTAGAAAAAAGGGCCACCTGGTCGAACTTTTTCCTATGAGCTTTTTTCGTGTTTCGTTAATAAATAGTTATGCAGAATGCTTCTAGTAGTCCTTTTTAATGTTTTTTCATCTTAATTTATGTTTTGTTTTCATTTTTTTTGGACTTTTCCTGCGGACTAGTTTTCGCCGGTGGCCCTTTTTTCTAGGCCATTGTTTTGAGGCGTGTTTTCTCGGCTTCTAGGTGGTTTTAGAAAATTTTAAATACAGATTTGGAATGATAATGAAGTCTATTTTCATCCCAGGCGCATTCATAATCTCCGTAAAACCCTCCTTTAACCAGAAACTTCGAAAATATTCCTTTTTCCACGAAAATCGGAATAAAAGCGCGAATTATGTTGGAAAAAAAATGGAAAAATGGAGCAGAAGTGTGCGGCAACTGCACACAAGAACCCGCACTCTGCCGCAGTTTCTTACTGAATTCGGGTTTGAATTTTTTTGCGAACGGATTCAAAGTTTAAAAAAATAAAAATAAACATAATATTTTTGTAAAACTCGATATTTAATTCATATAACTTGAAAAATAAGAGAAAACGAAAAAAAAAACGGAAAAACGTTCTCAATGAAATCGTACAAAATTGAAATGAGGTGGAGCGAAACGAGGGAGAAGAAGTCTAAAATATAAATATAAATCCATCAGAAATTCATGAGACGAGCATACGAAAATGAGCAATAAATCACAATTTGCATTCTTCTTCTCCTAGAATTTGATCGTATTTCGTCATATGTGGAATATTTTCAAAGGTTCACGATGAAATATGTGTCGTCGGAGATGGTTGTAGACGTCGACTGAATGCGTCACATGTGGGCATTTTTTTTTATTTGGGAGGAATTTTAATTAAATCAGAAATAGGATGAATACTGAAAAAAAACTAATTTTTCTGATAATTCAGTAATTTTATAGAGTTTAATTTAGGTGCGCAGATACCCTGACACTGGCATTTTACAAGGGAAGTCCCATGGATGTTTAAAACGAGGAATAGCTGATTTGAAAGAGAATTTTACGCTGATAAAGGGATCATCTTCAAAAACCTCTAAAGAAGGGGTTTGAACGTGGTTTTTTGAGCTCAAAATCTGAAAATTTCCAAAAATTGAATTTTGAAGAGCTCTAACTAGGCGAAAACTCAAGATTTCTGGATAATATTGAGAGGTTATCATATTCCGAGCATTCTTAGTGGACCTGTCAAATTTGAGCAAAAAAATCAGTCAATATTTTTGGAAACATGCGTTTTTGAAAAAAATTGGTGGATTCGGGCGGTGCTTAAATTTGAATCCGAAAGAATGACTTCTGAAAATTGCGTTGGAATTGCAAAAGGCGTTGGAAAACGATCAAAAGTATTCTTCATTTTTTTCGAATTTTTGTCAAAATTTCACAAAAGAAAAAGTTGAAAAAAGTAGGTCACGAAACTAGGTTATTTGTTGTCATTTCTGAGTTTAAATTTCATTATTTAAGAAATTATTCAAAAAAAAGGTCGTTCTTATGTCAGCTTTAATTGAAAAACGTAAGGTGAGCTTGGGGGTTTCAAAATGTTTTGATACGATGCTACGAATATGTCCATTATACAAAAATCGATAAGGTCAAGATATATAAATCGATTTTCCATTTTATGCGCCGCGAAAATGACATTTTGAAGGACAGAAATTTTCATTTTTCGAAATTTCAAAATTCTTTTAATATTAAAAAGTCAGGAAGTAGAATAATAAGCTTTTTAGTAGGCTAGACATAATTTTCTTGCATCCGAGCATCATTATTTGTAATCAGAAGGAGCGAAAACGTTAGAAAACGTCTGTTTTTATTAAAAAAGACAAAAATAACACTTTCAGACCTGCAATTATTTTTTTAACGTGGCAAGTGCGCTCCACCGAACAACTGAACTGTCTAACAAAACTTTCAGCGCGCTGGCGGGAAAAAATCAATTTTAAAAGAAATCGTCTCGTTTTAACCACACTATTTCATTTTTTTTGGTGGCGTCCATTTTTTTGAATTTTTGGCTGCGATTTTCAGCTTTTTTGCGTGTTTTTCTTTGAAAACTATGTTGTTTCTTGCTTAAATTGGTGGAATCTTGAAATCAAACGAATTTTCTTCGTTTCTAACACTGTTTTTGTTTAAAAATCGATTTTTAAAGTTCGAAACGAAGATTTTTCAAGAGAGAAAAGGTTTTTCTTCTGATTTGAAGTAATTTATGACAGATAGGATGGTTTTTCTATGTAATTTTTGTACTTGCTCTTTTACTCTTTCCTCTCCGTTCACCTCGCTTTTCTTTTGCAAAATAATTGAAATTTTAAAGTTTTCAATTTTCAGTCAAATCAAACGTGGGAACTAGGAGCAGGATCAACAATCGGCAAGTCTCGGCAAGCTTCATGACTTCAACGTGAGTTTATATTTTAAATTGATGAAATTAGGAAACCGGGCGAAGATTGTGCGGGGTCTAGTCTGCCAGTTAAGTCCCATGGTTTCCGTGACCCGCTTCAAGCACTCGGAGGAGCCCGACGCCAATAAACTGACGTATCATTGCCGTGAACGTGCAGGTGAGGCAACCCTTTGTGGCGGTGCCGAAATTCATGGCAGAGACGGGGGTTTCCCGGCGAATTCCAATACCTGTGGACGACGGCGGCAAGCAGACTAGGTTTCCAAATCTTTACTTAGGTTTCCTAATTTCATAAGAAAACATTTTTCAAATATAAATATCCTAATAATTTTATTTTTTCCATCACCAATGCGACAAATCAATCGGAAGCTCAAATGGACGATGGTTGATGATGTTTAGCAGAACACTGGTTTGCTCTGAGGCGGAGCCATTTGACAATCAACGATCAACTTCAACAAACAGTTGGTATCGATGAGAAGAGGAGCAGAAATGCACAATTTGTTTGATATCGCGATTTCTAGACATTCAATCAATTTTCTTATTTCCAGCCATGCCGCAGCACAAGCCCAACAACAACAACTCAATTGATTCAGCACGTTGGTGAGGTTGGTAGCAAACGGGGCAAACATCTGCGAAATGTCCGGAGACGATGCTGAAAACATGATCTATGCATTTTGATGTAAATAATAACTCACATTTTTCATGTAATCTTCTTTTGTTTAGGATCGTGACGCTGAGCCTGATCGATATGAACGTGCGCGTCAAGCAATGGCTTTGATGACGGACGAAGGAAACATCGCGAAATTCCAAAAGCTCAACAACAATATTAACTTTGTGTCGAGAATGAAAAGAGCAAATTATCGTGATAAAGATGAAGATGACGATTTTGACGAATTGCGTTTCAGAACAGTGAAAGCCAAGAAAATTCAATTTGCATTGAACGAAATAAGAAGACAAGAGAAGGAGAACAAGAAGACAGATGAAGCTCCTACAAATGAGGAAATGAGAGAAAAATCAACAACTCCCGAACCTGGTATTCAAAACGGTGATGAGGAAATTGCTCTTTCTTCAGTTTTCCATTACGAAACACCAGAGAAAATTAATATTGGTAAGTATTGCTTTTTTTTAGTTTCCTAGAAAAAATATTAGCTTTCTTCAGATCTCGATCAGACAATTCAAGCATTGAGAGATGTGCCAGATTATCAAGAAAACGATGCACAAAATGATGAAGAAGCTGTTATTGATCCGAACAATTCGCCTGTTGAAAAAGAGTTGAATTGCAAGGAATTCACACGCTCCAATCAATGGCTCTTTGTGCACCGATCAGAATCCAAGAATGGTGTGAACCATCGTCACTTTTGAGCTTTGCATTGCATTTGTGAAATGAAAATGTTTGTTTTGAGATATTACGCGATTTTGATGATTTTTATTTTGTTTTCAGCAAATCTACTTGGTTCAACATCGGACACCGAGAAATCTTCATTCGAATGGCAAATCGGACTGTGGTGGAACTGATGCTTCGAGGGCAGGGTTAATGGAATGGATTGAAGGCTCATGAGGACGGTTGATTGGAATTTCTTGTTAAAAGCCAGGATTGATTCAGGTAAGGTGAGTTTTTCAAAAAATATTGATTTTAAAAGCGGCTATCGCCAATTTTCCATTTTTTCTGAACAGAAATGTTTAAAACTTGCATTTTAATCAAATATTTGACATTTTCAGTGTAATTTATAATAATTTTTCAGATCTTGCCCATCATACGTTCATCGATCCATCGATCATCGTCCATCAATGGTATCGCTGAAGATTTGAGCTAGAAGAAGAGACAACGCGTGGACTGTGATTCGACAATGGGATGAAGATGCAGATGAAGCAATGAAGGTGCTGAACAATTGATAAATGTCTAATTTACTGATTTTATTTTTGTTCTTGTTTTTCTAGTGGTTAGTATTGAGAAGCTCCCGATTTTAGGTGTTCTAGAGGTTCAGAGTATCGGAACGGTCTCATCTGTTTTCATTTCCTGAAAAAACGTTTAAAAAAAAGACCGTTCCATTCTCCAGTTCTTTCTAGAATTCCTCGGCGAATAATAAAGTTGAGAAAGGGGCTTCTCAACACAGTTTCCCCTATCCAGTATTTCAGAAAGTTGGTCTGTGTCCGGAACAGACCAACTAATGGATTAGCTGGTGGGGAGATGATTTTTTTTTCAGAAGTTCTGGGAGTTAAGCTTCTTCAGACCCAGGCTTCTGAATTTTGTTAATTTGACCGGTGAAACATTGTTCTTTGAAGCAAGTTGATCGTGGTTGTGGTCCAGAAATCTGTTCAGGGTGCAAGTTCTAAAGTTGTCGAAGTTCTTCTATATTCGGTTATTTGCTTCTGCTCGCTTCCTTCTTTTCTGCGTTCGTCTGTCCATCAAATTTCGTCGTTTTGGAGTTCGAAGACTTCGGCTTGGAATTTAGAAATTGACGGCTACAGAGTTTAGCAACTATTTGAAAGTTGTTCCTTCTTCAAATTGTAGTTTGGTGTTTTGAATTCTGTTGGAAAATTCAAATAATTGTGTTTCGCCCCTATTCCGACAGCGCCTTCTTTGGACCGCCGTTATGAGGCATGTATTTATCGATACGTTTTTCGCATACTTTAAAATTTTGAGAAAAAATAAACAAGAAGATCTGAAGACGCATAACTTTTTTAAATTTAAACTGGAAAAAAATTGTCAATCTTTTAACAACAATTGGTATCAAAATCTATGAATGGCCTTTAAACTGTGTGTATTTAAAAATTTTAACTTATAATTCTTAAATAATTGCATTTCTCAGAACAGACATTTTCATAAAGGGAGTTTGCAAAACATCGATTTTTAACTTAACAAAAAACATGGAAACATCTATTTCTACTCCTAGAAAAACATAATTCAAAATAGCCCGTAATAACAACAAAAAAACAGAAATATTGAACAATATAAAATTCCTAAACTAAAAAATATACGACCAAAAAAATCAATAAATCACAATTTGCATGTTTCACGAATAGGATCATTTTTAACAATTCTTCGCATGTCAAATTTCCGTAAATTCACATTTATATAAGCTCCATCGAATATTCGTTCAGCGTATGCTCGGGCGGCTGCGATTGAGTGCATCACACCTCTGGAAAATGAGAAAACAAATTATTGATTTTCAGGTGGCTATTGATTTATCGATTGAAATAAAAAGGGCCTTACGGATAGAGTTTAAAGTAGCTTTTTAAAAACAAAATTTGTAAATTGAACATTTGGGAAATTGGGATTTTCAACAACAATTACTGTTACAGAAAAAAACATTAAAATTTTAAGAAAACTTGTTTTTTATTGACAGGTACCTAGTGCTAACTTCTTAATTGTCTGATATATATTAGGTCATATAATTATTTATCCCAAATTCGAAGAAAATTGACACATTGTCTTTAATACAAAAAAAAATTGGAAAGATCTCCAGGATCTTGCAATTTTTTAAATGAAATTCTTCAAAAGTTCGTTTCTAGATTTAAAAAAATTTAACATTCTGAAATTTGAAGCCAAAAAATTGAAATTTCGGCTTAAAAATTTGTTTCGAACAATATTGAGCTTTTTCAGGGGTTTTTTGTGAAAAACACATTCAATTCGTTTCATTTTCAAAGCTATTTTTAGAAAATCTCACTTTTCTCCAAATCCACAAATCATATGCAAATTCGTATACAATGGATGTTCCCCAATCACCGGCGCATCGTCAAATGTATTCACATCCTGATAACCACTCCATGCTGATTTTATCTGAGATTTTCAAGTTTTTTCTTAATTTCGAAGTATTTCTTTATCACCTTCGCACTCTCAAATCCTGGCACTCTATCTACCAACACCGGCCAAATCTTACTATAAAATTCATCATAATCCACTTCCAAACTATCATGCTTCTTTTTCGAATCTTCCTCAGCCGTCGGTGTTCTTCCCACCAAAAACGTATGTCCACAATCTGACTGTCTACAAAACACACCAGAAGGGTCTAACAAAAACGGCAAGTCTGCTGGAACATCCGGTGCGAAGATCACAAAAACATCCCGTTTTCGGGGTTGAACAGGTACCGGGACTGCAAGAATTCCAGAGCCTTTTCCTAAAAATGGAAATATTTTGAAAATGGATCTAAAGTCAGATAAAATACCAATTCCTGCCATTTTGGCAATTTGTCCTGCCCATGGTCCAGCTGCATTAACAATTAAATGTGCTCTGATTGGCCGAGCAGATGCATCATTCATTTGAGGTCGTACCTGGCAAATAATATAGAAATTAAGTGGCTTCAGGAAATATTCGCGAAACCCTTACATTTTAAAGACAAGGAGATACTTGATTTCAATAAGCAAAAACTTAAATAATTGAAAATATAAATTGGAAATCTAGTGGTGCCGTGCCTCTTTTTAAAAAATGATTATGAATTTTACAATATAACTTCTCATTGTAATAAAATTATTGATTAATTGAAATAAATTCAAAGTAAGGTTTAAATTAGTGAGTTCTAATTTTTATTTATGAATTTTTTGAAAATATCGACTTTTTTGTGAATTTGTTGAACATTTTCGTTTATCAAAACTCACAAAAACTCCCGAAATCCTCTGCGCCTTTAATTTATCATCATCAGCCGTTAGATCATTCCCGAACGCGTGAATTTCAGCGCTTGCTCGATTTCGCTCAAATTGGAAGCCTTCAACCTCTCCCTTGACGTATTGAACCCCCAGGGTGATATTCTTCTCACGAATTGCTGATAATAGCTGCCAAGTGTCAATTGTCCCCTCATTCTCGATTCCCAAACTAGCTAGGACGATATCCTCAACGTTCATATATGGATAACGTCCGGTTAATTCTTCTTTTGTTAGAAGCTGGACTTTGGCTCCGCGTTCTCTGAAAATAAGCGATTAAAAAACGAAATTTTGTAAAATTTGAATAATTTTTACGTTTGAACCTTCCACGCTGCTCTCATTTTCTCGGCTTCTTCTTCAGTCTTCGCCAATCTTAAATAACCAGTTGGGAAGAAGTTAATATCAGGTTGTTGGTTATCTAAAATCATATTTTCTGTACTAATCAAATTTTTTTTCAAAAAATTACCCAAAATCCTCAAATGCTCGCCAGCGTGTCTCAAAAACTCAGTTGTGAAAAGGCTCATATCAACAAATTCAGGATTTGAGAATTGTTGAGTGATTCCTCCGGTTGATAGCATTGTACTGCTTTTTGTGAACACGTCATTGTTCTCGATGACAACTACCTAAAAATTGTATTTTAATTATTCAAAAAATTGCAAGAAATCGGTACTTTGAAGTCTTCATCTCTGAAACGCTCCTTCAGCCAGTATGCAGTTGAAGAACCTGTTAAACCACCACCAATCACCACGATTTCTGCACGATACGGGAAAACTTCGTTGTCTAAAGTGCCGTGTTTCATATGAGCAATTGGATGCCTTCGTTTGAACGCGTCTTGTCGGGCCTGCAAAATTTTTGTTTAATTTTTAATTTTTTTTAAGGCTCTGTTTTAGTTTTCAAAAAAAATAAGAGTTTTCGTACCTCTTGAAACCTTCTCTTCCATCTACGAAAATCGTATGTGAGCCCGTGCCAAACTCTTTTCATAACATCCTCTCCTGGTTCAAAATGCCTTTCGTTCTCGAATTTTTGCCAATAATTCACCGATGTTGCGTGGAAATGTCTTATATTTCCAGTTAATAGCTTGCTAGAGTTGTGTGAGATTAAAGCTGCTCGGCGCATTCTGAAAATTAAAATTTTGCATTATTTTGGTTGGTATCTAAACTCTTAAATAAAGGAGAACTTTGGAAAAAATAGAAAAGGAAATGAAAAAGAAAAATCGCCGTAAATCTACACAAGGTCCGCAATTTTCCGTCGTCGTGTTTGCGTATTCGCAAATATTTTTAAAATCTCGGTTGCCGAATTTCTCAAAATAATTCATGTTTTTAATTATTTCACGTTTTTTTCACAAAAATTATAATTTTAGTGTTCTACAAAAAAATGGGAGAAGTTGTGGAACGAATGAAAAAGAAAACAGTGGTTAAACCGATTGTTTATGGCAACACGGCGACGGCGTTTGGATATAAACGCGAATCTGACAATCATACTCATCAGTGGACGGTTTTCTTCAGGTAATCGCGTATTTTTGGATTCGAACATATATAGAATTTTATTTTCAGGCCTTATCTTGCTGAAGATCCCACCAAATGGATTAGAAAAGTGCAGTTTAAATTGCATGAGAGTTATGCAAATCCGTACAGAGGTTTGCTCGATTTCGACATTTTTAAACATTATTTAGAATTTTAGTGTTAGAAAAACCACCATATGAAGTCACTGAAACAGGATGGGGAGAATTCGAAATTCAAATTCGAATTTATTTTGTCGATCCAAATGAAAAACCGGTAATTTATGAATATTCTGTAAATCGCAATTAAATGGAATTTTCAGATCACTGCATTTCATTATCTTCGACTCTTTCAACCTGTGATCGCTCTTCCATCCGGTGGTTCCATTGTCAGTCTAGAATTTTATGATGAGATTGTGAGTTTTTAAAGTTTTTAATCCACAAAAATATAGCTTTTCAGATTTTCCAAGAGCCGACAGTACAAATACACAAAGCTCTGCAGTTGGGAGAAGGCAAACGCCCGGATAAGAATGCATTTTTGAATGATAGTAAGTTCATATGTTTGAAAAACCGAAAAAAAAACACTTTCTAGTCGAACAAATCAAAACGCGAACCAAAGAGCTGGGAGAATATGCACTAAAAGAAATAATCGATGAAATTGAAGATCTTCGTCAGTCAGTCATAGCCGCTCATGGTCAAATTAGAAAATTATCAAATGAATTGGGACAAATCGAGCAACTGGAAGATTCAGCAGAGCATACGCCTGTTTAATTGAAAAAAATATTATTATGTGTACAGGGGTGTGGGTTTCAAAAGATTCTCATGTATTTTTATTTAATTTTGTTCCCAATTTGTATTATTATGGTTATTTTTAAATTTTTGACTTGATGAAATTTCAATTTTTAACCATTTTTTTAAATGTCTAGTTTTTCTTTTGGAATTTCTTTGGTGTAGAGCAATATCTACGAAAATTATGAATCTATAAGAATTTCGTTGTTTTTTTTGGTAAATTTGGCTTATTTTTCATGTTTAAAAAAGCATTGAGATTTGAGGATATTCTGAAATTTTTAAAAACCCGTTCATATTTCTAGGAAAATGGATTTTTCTAGATTTTAAAATTAATTCTAAAATAACTAATTTAGAAATTTGGGGTTTTCTGACAATCTTATCTCATAATTTCGAAAAAATCCCATTTTTTAAGCAAAGTTGTTGTTTTTTTTACCCCGAATCGGCATTTCTACAGTACACCGCAACCTTCACTTTTCGTGGTGAGACCCGGCGGAGACCCGGTGAAGAAACGTGCGCCGGTTTAGCACGCATAAAAATGTGTGAATTTTTGAGTATTTTTTAAAAAATTATAATTTTTTCTATTTATTTGTAATTTTTATCAATTTCTCTGATAGTTTTCAAGAATAATATTTGTTTTCTAGATTTTATAATTTTTTATTTAAAAAATTATATACTTCCATCTCATCCCACGTCAAATTTAATTTTTATTATTTATGTACATTTTTTCGCGAATCTTTTCATTTTCACAAAAAAAGTTTATTGATCGAAATATGTATGACGTCAAAAAGTGTTCGCGAATCGGTGTCCATTCGAGTAGTCGCCACAAAAAATCCCAATAGTAAGCGAAAGTTTTTGAAATTTGGGTGGACGAGAGACGAGAGAGTGTCTCTGGAAAAAACGTGGAGAACGCTGATTGAAAACACCGTGTGAAAATAGGAGAATTTAGGGGAAAATGTGAAAATGGGGTGCACGCGTTTTTAGTTTTGTTGGGGAAAATGTGAAAATAACGTTGAAAGTGTGGAGAGGCGGCTTCGAAATAGTGTTGATAATTGTGAGACGCGGAATTTCGCGATTTTCGCTTGTTTTTTGCGGTGTGGCGGACGGCGAAATTGTGTGTTTTTTAATTCCTACGTTGGATGTGGCGGAATAAGTTGTCGTAGAAATTTTATGTGGATTTAAGTAGTTACTTAAAAGAAAATTGTTCTTTCGAGAAAGTGTTCGAATTTTTCTATAAAAATGAGATACATTTTTTGAAATGAAATCTGATTACAAATTCAATCCAAGTCAATGTGATTGAAGAACCAAGGATAGGAGAAAATAATAAATTTTTAAAAAATCCAGAAAATTATATTTTAAGTTAAAAATTTCCAAGGGCAAATGTAGCAGATTTAATTCTTTAAAAAAGTCTTCAATTCTGAAAAATAGCTGTTTTTCTAAAAAAAAATCTTTAGCCTTTAGTCATAAAAACTTTAAAATTGTCTTGATAAAATAAAATAGTCAATTATCGAGTGGAAACCCCCGATTTAAAATAATTTCGTCTTGACCGAACTTTGCATTGTAAACTTCGGCCGAGCTGAAACAATTTCGATTTACTTATTTAAAATTACAAGCTGTCTAAAATTGAAGAAATTCGCTCAAATTCCGAACTTGCAAAAGACCAAACTTTTTTTTTTTGATTTTTTTTGAAAAAGTCGGGTTCGTGGGACAAAAACCCGTTTAAAAAACTGAACATTCAAAAATTTCTCTCAAATTGACAGTTTTCAAATAGAAATTTTTAAGGTTCAGAAATAAGTCCAAATCCTTGGATTTTTTACATGAAAATTTAAGAATTTTGGGCATTTTCAAGTTTTGAGCGAATTTCTTCAACTTTACACAACTTGGGATCGAAAAATAAACAGTTGAAATAGTTTCGGTTTAGGCGAACATTACATTTGAAATAAAATTCGGTCAATATGAAATTAATTTAATTTAAATTACTAAAAATCGCGTTCCAATTCAGGAGTTCATCTCAAACCTTTTACTTCCTAAGTATTTACTAATGTAGATGTTCAAAAACAAGTTCGAAAGCTAGTTTTTTTTGAAACAATTGAAATTCTCAAAAAAAATTTTAAAATTGGAAAGTCTACTTCGAATTGAATTTCTAGGCCATTTTTTGTAGGTTATTCTTCTAAACTCTGATTTTATTGCCCTTTTTCCCAAATGGACTAAATCAACAACGATGGGCACCATCTGTCATATTTTGACACGGCAAACTCGGAAATGTCCACGCACCAGTTGGCGAATTCATCGCATTAACGATTAACAAGCGACATATTCGCCTATCGCGAATTTGTCGCACACGACTCGTCGCCGTCGCGAATTCCTTCGTGGTGACCGTCGATGAAGGTTCGTCGCGTGCGTCTCGTCTCGTCAACGTAGCCGCCGCCTCGCTTTGACTGAGTATCATACGCTGGGTGCGTGCAGGCGAATGATGTGTGTGTGTTCGCGAACCGCGATTTCGAGTGCTCCCACACACACACATAATAATTTGGCTGCGTACCTCGTATGATACGCAGCCTCCCCCCCTCCTTCTTCCCTCCCCCCTCCGTCACCACGCCCCTATTTTGGACCGCACCGCGCGTTCACGTGCGTGGCGGTCTTTTCAGAATTTCTACTAATTTAAATTTTTTCGAGATTTATTGATTTTATCCGTATCTGGAGTTTTTTTCCGCTTTTTTTTTAAATACATGTAATATTTATAGATCTTGCCATATTTTCTAAAAAGTTTAGAAAAAATTACTTTTCTTATAATTTTCTACTTTTACTTATTTTTTCAAAAAATCTTAAACAGTGTAATTTTGCAGCACCTCTGGTCCAAGCCCAAAAATGGTCTCAACGAGCGAATCAGTCGATTCTGAAAAACCTCAAGAAGCTGTAAACGCTGAGACAACAGAGAATGATGGTGGTTCTGATGAGCAGCAGGAGAAAATTCAGGTAATTTCATATATGGATTTAGTTGTTAAAAAATACATTTTGTTTCCAGAAACTGAAGGCTGAAATTCGCGAGAATACGGAAGAGCCGGTTTCGAATGGAGTCGCGAATGGAAACCACGAAGAGGTGAAGGAGAATGAAGCGGTGGTTCAAGAAAATCAGGAAGAAGTAGAAGAAGAAGGGGAAGAACCGAAAGATGAAAAGGATTCTGAAAATGGGGAGCAGAAGGTTGAAGAAACTAATGGAAACGGTTCAGAATCGAAGAATGAGGAGGAAGAAGTAGCAAATAAAGAAGAAGAGCCAGAAGTTATGACAATTGATGATGATGAAGATGAGATCAAAATTGTTCAATCTTCTAATGGAGATGCAGAAGAGAAGGCTGAAACACCTGCTGCTTCAACCTCGAAAGAGAATGGCGAATCGAGTGGAAAAGGAGTTAAAAGAGATTCCGATGAAATTGTGCTAGATGATGATGAAGACGAGGAGAGCAGTGCTGAGCCACCTTCGAAAAAGTAGGTTTATTTCCACTGTAGAAACAATCCGATTCCAAACGCGCTCTACTGACAAAACTCGGTTTTTTGGTGTGCTCCGGTGCTCGGACAAAAAAAAATACATTTATAAACCAAAAATAATATTTTCAATGCGATACAGACCATGCAAAGAATTTACTAATGCGAGTAAATCTGAAAATTTTTGGAAAAGTATATTTATAGCTTAATTTCGTCACAAAAGCGCCGAACTGATTTAAGAGCTTTCCATCATTGAACAGGAAATTATTTCGATTTTTTAAAATGTCTGAAAATGCTAGATAAGTTTAAAAAATCCAAAAAATTCAGAAACTGCCGAAAAATTATTTTTCCTTTTTTTTTGTTGAATTTTTTCAAGTTTCCTAAAAAAGTTCATAAATTTGCTAGTTCTTATCTTGCACCTGCAATTAGAATTTCTGCGGATTATTGATGTTTTAAAAATAACCTGAAAAATATTTGCATTCAAAGGTTTTTCGGAAATTTTAAAATTTTAACAGAAAAAATTTTAAAAATTGAATTTTTATTGGGTTATTCGGAAAAATATTTATAAAATAACATTTTCCAGAAGCAAAGTGGAAGAGGATGATGATATTCAAGAGGTTCCATCAAATGGAAAACTAGAAGAAAAGAAAACAGAGAAGAAAGAGCCACAACTAACAAGTTCGGAGAAACTGCTAGATAAGTTGGAGGAGTATGTGATGACGGTATGAAATTTGAAGTTAAAAGGTTCTTTCTAACTTGTGTTTTTGAATTTTCAGGCAATTAATGCAAATCAGACAGTAAATCGGAAGGTGTTAGACGCATTACTTGGTGCAATAAATGTGCAAGTTCAACGAGAGCCAATGAGTGTACGGAGTTTGATTCTGGAGAAGAAGCTAGTGTTACCTAACACAATTTCATTGCCACCAAGTCAAGTTGTTGAATTATTGATTGAACATGACGCGGATCATCCGGTCGGAAAAGTGTGCACAAAAATGTTTGGGGAAGAAAAACCGAGATATAGTGAAGCGGAAAAGAAGGAGAAGGTTAATCTGAAAGCGAGTGTTCCCACGCCGCACATGACGAAAGTCTTGATGGATATTGGACAGGATCTGGTGCAAGAGGCGACATATTGTGATATTGTGAATGCGAAGAATCTGCCGGAGATTCCGAAGGATTATAATGCTTATAAGACGGTGTCGCAGCAGTTGAAGCCGGTTTGGGAGCAGTTGAAAAAGAAGAATGAGCCGTATAAATTGAAGATCAAACGGTGTAAAGTAAGTGGTTTTTTAAATGTTTGGAACTTTTGTGTTAAATATGATGTATGATTACAGATTTGCGGATTCCAAACCGAATCGAATTTAGTGTTGCAATCTCATCTTGGAACTATTCATAATGTTGGGAATAAGTATCAATGCGCGTTATGTAATGAGTTTGATACAAATGAGCAACGAATGATCGAACATTATTTGTAAGTTTTTCGAAAGTATATTTTCATACTTTTTTTTCACTAAATGCACCGATTCCAAACGCGCTCTACCGAACAAACTCGAAGAAACGAGTAAAGAAGCAATTTGCGCGTGATTTTTTCAAGCCTGAAAATTTGGGAAAAACGGACTTTGATGAGCTCTAACTTGGCTCAGACTCAATATCACTGTGTAAAATTTTTTAGATTATCATAAAGAAACCATTCGTGTCAAATTTTGTTGAAAGTTACTGAAAACTCCACTTTTGTGAAAGGATTTAAAAAAAGCTAATTTTCAAATTTTGTTTCTCAAATTTGGCACATCGATTAAGAAGGGTTTCCTCAAAGTTTTATTCTGAAATTTTGAGCTTGAGCCAAATTACAGCTCCTCAAAGTTTTAATTTTTCAGATTTTGTGCTCGAAAACTCGTCATCCAACTGCTGCTTAGTAGCTTTTGAAAGGTTTTCGTTTATCAGCGTAAAATTAGCTTTAAAATAAGCCATTTTTCATTTAAAGTAGCCAGAAACGTTTCAGGCACTTCCCTTGTTAAGAAAATTTAGCTGGCGTTAAAGACAATGTACCACTTTATTATTATGTTCGTTAATCCTGTTTATAATATTATTGAAAACAGATAAATACTGTTAAAGGGATTCTTTACTGTTTTTGGATTTCTATTCCATTTTCATCTTCTTCACAATATTTGAAAACCTATAGAAGCAACATATTTTTGCGAATTTTCCTTTTCTAGTACTCAAACACACCCATTTCAAGAATAAGGCAGCGAAATGGCCGAATAATTGCAAACACTCTCACATTCGCGTGTTCTCTCGCGCGCGGCCGAGCGGTTTGGCCATTCGCTGCCTTACCCTGTAAATGTGCTTTTTTCGTATACTAGAAAATGAAGCTTCGATAAATTGATTTCCTTCTACAGGTTTTCAAATACTGTGAAGAAGATGAAAATAGAATTGAAACCCAAATTCAGTAAAGAGTCCCTTTAAATATCTCAAAATCTAAAGTTCTAATTGTATTTTACCTATTTTTCCAAATAAGCTGATCAGTTCGAATTGAACTCATCATATTTTCAATTAAGAACAGTTTACTTAGGAATTCTTATCATTTTTCAGCGAGCGACACTTGGTTGTTGCACTGCCGGAAGAGAAAGAATCGAAATATCCATGCGCCATTTGTGAAGAGGACTTCAATTTCAAAGGACAACGCGAACAGCATTACAAACAATGTAAGAAGGACTATATTCGTGTTCGTCACATAATGATGCCGAAACAAGACGACTTTTTGATGGTGAACCGATGGTTGTGGGAGAAACCGCCAATCGATCCGAGCATCTTGGCACAACAGCAACATTCGCAGCAGCAACAACAGGTAATTGTGGAAGAATATTGATTAAATGATGTTGATAAAAAGTTTCGAATATTTAGAAACAACTGGTGGCTCAACAAATTCAAGCTGCTAAGAGAACCGCCGCTTTGCAACATCAGCAGATTTTGAAGAAACAACAACAGCAACAGAATCAGCAACAAATGCTACAATTACAGCAGTTCATGCAGAAAGGAGGGCTTAGTAACCCGAGCTTTGTCGCGGCGATGGCCAACTCGATGCGCAGGTCGCAAATGTCGCCAGCGGCTCAAGCACAATTCGCCGCTATTCTTCAGAAACAGCTACAAACACCGAAAGGTGGCGCTGGAAATCCGGCGATGAATTCAGCTCTCGCTTCGGCGGCGCTGAAGTCAATGGCGGGTGTTAATGTAAAGTCGGCGCCGAGCACTCCGAAATCGGTTAAAGCGGTTCCATCGGCTTCTGCGGCTTCGTCGTCGGCAGCTGGTGGTGGTGGACAACAGTGTGAGATTTGTGATCAGCATGTGGCGGATAAGCATAAATATCTGTATCATCTTCAGGTGAGTATACTAGAGTAAAGTTCTACTTTTATAGAAGAAGTAGATCCACTGCATTAAAAATACCGATTTTTAAAAATTAAAGTGACACCCAGTCTTTAAGATAAAATGTTGGTTCCTAACCCAGTATCCAGAGACTTTTCCTAAAAACAAAAAAAAGTCGATTTGCAGGCAATGCATAAACAAATGATTGGAAAAACATATCAAGATATGTCGCAAGGCGCTCCTTTGGCTTGTAGTAGATGTCGAGATCGTTTCTGGACTTATGAAGGATTGGAAAGACATTTGGTCATGTCGCACGGACTGGTCACTGCGGATTTATTACAAAAGGCACAAAAGAAGGAAGACGGTGGACGATGCAAGTTGTGCGGAAAGGTATTTTTGATTCAAAATTCTTATAAACTACTGAAAATCATACTTTTAACCAGATTTTTTATATTTGGGGTAAAAATCTATTGATTTTTCAAAGGGGTATATAATTTAATATTTTTCCTGAAGTTTCGCTGATTTTCAATCGATATTTAGTGGAAATTATTGAAAAAATATGAATTCTAAGGATTTTCCCATTGTCGAGTTGTTGTTACCTGAAAATCAATAACGGATGCGATTTTTCTGTAATTCTGTCTGGAAATCGATTAATTTGGAACCGATTTTCAATTTTTAGAAATTTTCTGAAAAATCCTCAAATTTTCCCATTTTCCAGCAGTATGCGTTCAACATGCTTCAACATCTTGTCGCCGATCATCAAGTGAAATTGTGCTCCGCTGAGATTATGTAAGTTTTTAGTGCGGATTTTATAAAACTTATTTTCATAATTGAATTCTTCAGGTATTCATGTGATGTTTGCTCGTTCAAATGTACAAGTTATCAAACACTTGAATCACATTTAGCCTCGACGCATCCGAAAGGGGATAAGGTAATTATTTTGAAAAATTAAATTAAGTCTAATTGGTCATTTTTTGCAGGAAAAAGCAAAAGGAGATGACTGCATCACATTGGATGATTAATTAGTTGAAATTCAAGCATCATATAATTTTATATGAATTGATTTATTGTCACCTTTTCGTTATCATTGATTATTTCGTTTAAATGCGTGTTCTTAAAATCCCTTCATTTTTTTAAAAATTGTAATCCGATCTCTAATCTGTCTTCGGTAACCCCCACCCCACTGCTCTGCTATTTTCGATTCTATTTGAACTTACGGTGTTGAAGCACATTAAAAGGTTCATGTTTTTTTTCGATATATTAATTTATTGATTGGAAATTTATTTCTTTTTCCTCTTCTTCTTCTTCTTCCCTCGACCCCCTATCCTCCTCAAATCAAATGTTTTGTTCGGGTTGATGCTTTTATTTTTGTTTGGTTGTTTTTCTATCAAGAGGTTTTAAAGGTAGAGTGGCAGAGAATTTTAAATAAGCCTAAATGGGTTATTTTTAATTAGATAACCCCGGTTTGTGACCTATTAAGAATTTAAAGCACATTTTTAAAAATTTTTCTGACACCCTTCCTTTAAAATGAGCAAGCATCTATACCGGTTTTTAAACAACCAAAAACATTGTGTTTTCCTTTTAAAATATTTCGCATCTGTTGATCAGAATCAATTCCCCTTTTGTATGAATCCAGTAAATTGCAATTTCACATTAATTTCAGTAATTTTTCCTGTTTTTTCGTCTCCTCGTTTTATATAAGTTGTGTTCTATGTACCCCGAAAATGTCTTCAGAAATTATTTATATATAATCTGTCCTTACACATGTTTTTTTCTTCTTCTTTTGTTTTCAATTGTTTGACTTGTATTATAAAAAAGGTCATGTTTCAGAAAGTGGGTTTGCAGAAGAAATAGGATTTTTAATTCCAGATGAAAATGTTTAGTGATAAAATTGTTTTTTCGAAATTTTAAGAAAAGGATTTAAGATGAAAGAATTGGCTGAAATTTATTGTACAGTGGTTACTGGGTTTGAGAGAATTTCAGCGGAGGAGGTTTGAGCATTTGAGCACAGCAATTAAATTCTTGAAATTTTATTTAATTTTCAGATTAATTCGAAAATCGCGAAATCTGAAAATTGCTCACCAGGGCGAGGAAGAGTCAGATTCTCGCTTCCACTAGAAGATGTGGCCGACGTTTTGAAGCTCAGATCGATCGATAATGCGTTTTTGGTTTTTTATGAAAATAGGATTGAGAATTTGAAAGGGATTGAGAAGGATGAGGCGATGACGAGAATTCAGGAGCAAATTTCGTTTATGAATTGGAAGAAAGCGATTGAAGGGTGGCAGAATGCGCATGGACGGGAAATTTTTGGAGGAGGGGAATTTGTTGTGGTAATGGACCTATTTAGTTTTTTTTAATTTAAAAAAAACTTAGAAATTCAATGCAGAAATGGCAGAGAAATTCCGATAAATTGAAATTTATCGGTATTTTTTGAACTGTAGTTTGCCTCAAGACCCAAACAATTAAATATGTGTCCCTTTAAACAATTTTCTTTTAAAAATTAGTTTTTGTGTCTATCATTGTGGAAATTTTACCAAAAAATCATTAGTGAGTCCCAATGACCTATAGAGACCCAGAATATCTTATTTATGGCCAAAAAGATTGTCTGGGCCGAAAAAATTGAGTTTTCCTATTTTTTTTTGCCCTAAATTGGTTTTTCGGACTTAAGGACCCCCTGAGTTCACTTGGGCTCGTACCTGATCGCTTTCCGCAGAGATAGGCACAAAAAACAACTTCTTTTCTATAAAATTGTTTAAAGGGACACACAGTTAATCGTATGGGTCTTGAAGAAAACTACAGTTCAAAAAATACCGAAAAATCGCAAGAGAATAAGTATAAGAGGTTCTTCGAAAATAATTTTTAAAAATTCGACTTACAAAAAATGTCGAAATATTAGATGAAAAGAGAAGTGTTTTTTTTTTCATTTAAGCTGTTTTTTAATGAAAACTAGCTCATTCGAGCTCACCCAGGAAAGTAAAATAACAGTTTTCAAAAACTGCTAAACAGGCTTTGAGCATAATTTTTGGAGCTCAAACTTTGAAAATTAGAAATTCGAACTCGTTATGGAGTTACATACAACTTCGCTGATATTTAGAATTTGATAATAATTAGAGGTAACATTTTTGAAAACTCCTTTTTTGTGAAAAAAGTGTTTTTTTAAAACAAATTTTCAGACTTTGAGCTCAAAAAAACATTTTTTTAATGCTGCTTAAACGTAAAATTCTTTGCTTTGAGATTTAAAAAAAAAATTGGAAACAAACTGTAATATTTTTCAGGAACAAATGCGAAACTACATGAAAACGCGAACAAAAGCTCCAGTAACCGAGAACTCACCAAAATTCCGAGTTACCTGTAAAAGAGCTGGTGACAAATCTGCACATCGGTTCACTTCAATGGATGCTGCTGATAAATTTGGTAAATTTTTGAAGAAATTCAATTAATTCGCGTTTTTTTGTTCAAGGATCGCGAATAAACGACGTCTTTGGATGGAGGATTAGTATGAAAAAGTTTGATATCGAGGTGGTGCTTAAAATCGAGGGGGAATTTGTGAGTTCTTTCTTAGGAATGTTTTTGAACTTTTAAAAATAACATTTTTAGGTAATGGTGATGCTGGCATTGAATAATGAGTCATTGTTCAAAAGGAATATTTGTGCATACGGGCCAACAACGATGAGATCGACGATTTGTTATGGAATGATAGCGTTGGCTGATCCGAAACCTGGGGAGATTGTGATTGATGCAATGTGTGGAGGAGGATCGATCGGCAGATTCTTTTTGACTCCTCTCTTTTTGACTTTTTCCCTTTTTGACTACTTTTCTCTTTTTGACTTTTTGCACTTTTTGACTACCATTTCTTTTTGACTACGTTTTCCCTTTTTGACTTTTTGCACTTTTTGACTACCATTTCTTTTTGACTACGTTTTCCCTTTTTGACTTTTTACACTTTTTGACTACTATTTCTTTCTGACTACTTTTTCCCTTTTTGACTTTTTGCACTTTTTGACTACCATTTCTTTTTGACTTTTTTCGCCATTACTTACTATATGCACTTTTTACTTTGTGTTTTTATACTTCCCCGGATTTTTATACAGAATTTAGTAGAAATCGTTCTCATATTATTCAAAGATGATTAGGTTTTAGGCCATATAATTTCAGGCTGTTACTAATATGGTCAAACCTTAACAGCTATATACATATTTTACTACATAATTCGAATATTTATGAAAAGAAAAAACATGCAATGTTTCAAATGCAATTAGAAAACTTAGAATTCGGTGAATAACATTTTAATATTCTTTGCACTCACTCGAATATATTTTTTTTCAAAAAATTTTTTTACTGCGTTAAAAAGTAAGTTGTTCAATGGTACTAGAATAGCGTTCCATAACAAAGATTGATAATGCGAATAGATGTCGGAATAAAAATCATTTAACGAAAAACATCAAATTTTTCAAAATTAGAAAAATCAAATCTTTAAAAATAGACGTGTTTACAAATTTTTCCTACACATCTATTTTTTTTACTACTCAACTATTTTACTAGTGATTCTCATTCTGAAAACTACTTTTTTCATCTAGGTTTTGACAAAAATGACACTGCCATAATAACTCTTTTGTCAGCGAAGTTTTTGATTTCGAGCTGACTGCGGAAAAAAGTAAGTTGTTCAATCGTACTAGAATAGCGTTTCATGACAAAGATTGATAATGCGAACAGATGCCGGAATAAAACCTCCAGTCTTTATTTTAAAAAAACACAATTTTTTTCAAAACGGGAAAAATCAAATATTCACAAACAATAGACGTGTTTACAAATTTTCCAGGTGTTTTATTAGGCTACGAACTATTTCTTTCCAGGCGACGTTTTAGCTATCGATGAAACCATCCTGCAAGATACTGTTCACAAAAATGCTCGATCTTTCATAATCGAAAAATGCAAATTTTGTAAAACAATTGAAAAATAATGCAAAAAAAACAAAACATGATCAGAAATTGGGGAAAGAGACCATAACAAAGTAAAATATTTAAAGAAACAAAATCGGGACCGATAGCGAAAAAAAAAGGCCTGCCTGTAAACTATATTCAGGCAGGTCCGATTCTTTTTATATCGATACTACGACTTTTGAAGCAAAACAACTAGGAATTTGCTTAAAACTCACATTAATTATTAGCAATAACCATTAGAATTTGCAGGAAAATAAGTAAATTTGGCCAGGAATAATTTTCACAACAAAAACAGTGAAACACGTACAGAGAATAACGAAAACAAACCAATTTAGGCCAAGAAATGAAATATTTTTTCTTGGAAGGCACACAACAAGCCGTTGCACACGCCACCTTGTGCTACCGTATTCGTGTGTGCGCCGAGACCCGTGTGTAAATATACACAAAAAATCAGAACTTTATTTTCATTTCTTGGCCTAAATTGGTTCGTTTCCATTATTCTCTGCTGTTCACAAAATCGGCTTTATAAACGAGCAAGCGCGCTCTAAAAAACCGACACGCTCGCATGCGAAATATAAAGAGGGGGAGACTATACGCAGACAGCTACCTCTCACCAAACAACACTCTCTCGCAGCAGAGGGAAGCCCACCGTTATGAAACCGATTTTGTGAGAGGACTATATAAATTTCACTGTTTTTTTTGTGAAAATCATTCGTGGCCTATTTTACTTATTTTCTTGCAAATTCTAATGGTTATTGATGGTAATTAAGGTGAGTTTTTAGCAAATTCTTTGTTTTTTGCTTTAAAAGTCGTAATATCGATATAGAAAGAATCGGATCTGCCTGAATATATTTTACAGGCAGGCCTTTTTTTTCGCTATCGATCTCGACTTTGTTTGTTAAAATATTTTACTTTTTTAGGGACTCTTTTCCCAATTTCTGATCATGTTCTGTTATTTTTTGCATTATTTTCAACTGTTTTACAAAATATGCATTTTCCGATGAATATAAAAGACCGAGCAAGTTCTTTTAGGTACAGTATCTTGCAGGATGGTTTCGTCGATAGGGAAAACGTCACCTGGAAAAATATAGTTCGAATAGCCTGGAACAAGAACTCCTGGAAAAATTTGTAAACACGTCTATTTTTAAAGATTTGATTTTTCTAATTTTGAAAAATTTGATGTTTTTCGTTAAATGATTTTTATTCCGACATCTATTCGCATTATCAATCTTTGTTATGGAACGCTATTCTAGTACCATTGAACAACTTACTTTTTAACGCAGTAAAAAATTTTTTTGAAAAAAAATATATTCGAGTGAGTGCAAAGAATATTAAAATGTTATTCACCGAATTCTAAGTTTTCTAATTGCATTTGAAACATTGCATGTTTTTTCTTTTCATAAATATTCGAATTTTGCTGCTTTTTTAAAAACAAGGGTCAGCTCGAAATCAAAAACTTCGCTCACAAAGAGTTATTATGGCAGTGTCATTTTTTTCAAAACCTAGATGAAAAAAGTAGTTTTCAGAATGAGAATCACTAGTAAAGTCACTAGTAAAATCACTAGTAAAGTGATTCTCATTCTGAGTAGTAAAAAAAAATAGATGTGTAGTAAAAATAGCTGTTCAGTAAAACTAGCTAAGTATGTAGTAAAATATCTGTATATAGCTGTTAAGGTTTGACCATATTAGTAACAGCCTGAAATTATATGGCCTAAAACCTAATCATCTTTGAATAATATGAGAACGATTTCTACTAAATTCTGTATAAAAATCCGGGGAAGTATAAAAACACAAAGTAAAAAGTGCATATAGTAAGTAATGGCGAAAAAAGTCAAAAAGAAATGGTAGTCAAAAAGTGCAAAAAGTCAAAAAGGGAAAAAGTAGTCAGAAAGAAATAGTAGTCAAAAAGTGTAAAAAGTCAAAAAGGGAAAACGTAGTCAAAAAGAAATGGTAGTCAAAAAGTGCAAAAAGTCAAAAAGGGAAAACGTAGTCAAAAAGAAATGGTAGTCAAAAAGTGCAAAAAGTCAAAAAGAGAAAAGTAGTCAAAAAGGGAAAAAGTCAAAAAGAGAGGAGTCAAAAAGAATCTGCCGGATCGATCCCTATTGAAGGAGCGTTGTCATCGAATGGAGTTCATTACATTGGTGGAGAATATCATAGTGTTGCGATTGAAAGATGCATCGAAAATGCGGTAATTTTGTCGTGGTTAGATACACGATTCCTCATTTTTCAGGCAAACAATTCAATTTCTAAAAACACCTTGGATTTTTGTTCTTGGGATGCCACAAACTTGCCAATACGTTCAGATTCAATTGATGTGATTGTTACAGACTTGCCGTGAGTTTGAACTTCCAATTCTCGATTCAAAAAATAATGGTTTCAGATATGGCCGAAAAATTGGAAACGTTTCGGATAATAGGATTTTCTATCCACTTCTGTTTCGAGAATGGAATCGGGTATTAAGAAAAGGTGGAAGATTGGTTGTGATTTCGCATGATAAGAGGACTATGGGTTAGTAGAAATATATATATATATTTTTTTAAATACAATCAAAAATTTCAGATAAAGCAGTAAATCGAGAGAATTGGCACATCGAATCAAAGCATATTGTGAATATTGGCGGATTGGATTGTCTTTGTTTGAAACTGACAAATATCAAATATAGTGCTGAATAGTATCAATTGTTTTTTACTCATTAGAATTTATTTAATTTATTGATTGTTATAAGGTTCCAAAATTTCCTATTTTATATTTATTTTTTTATTTTTTTCAATTTTCCATCAGTATAAATTTGAAAAATTACCCAAATTATTCAGAAATACAAAAAATCGCATTTTAAAAAAATTATTTAGGTTCAGAAAATCTAAATAATTTCATAAAAGAAATAAATCAATGATTAAGCGAAAGTAATAGAAATAACGGTGTTACGTGATCAGACATCTGGATTTATTAAAAACAAGTACTTCGAAACAGGATTTTATCCTTAAAAATGCAATAAAAATTGCAATTTTCAGAAAAATTGATAAATACCAGTTAAAAATTTCGCCGCTGCGGCGACAAGATTTTAAATTACCGCGTTTTGTAAATTTTCATGTGCGCTCCACTGAACAGCAGTCAAGTGTGTGCGCGGAAATTTGAATTTTTTGTGTGTTTATTACAAAATTCTTTCATTTTTCTCCGATTTTCGGCGTTTTTTTTGCTTAAAGTCGTTATTTATTTTTAATAAGTGTCTAATTAATTTTTCTTACCGGAGCCTAAACGGGATCATTCATAAAATACGGGAAAATCTATGATTTTAACGTATTTTGTGGTTTTTCTCAATTGTTTCTCAATTTCTCTTATTGTAGGAATAAAATTTGCTTCAAAATTGTCTGAAACCGCTCGCTGCATTCTATTATACCCCTTTATTCATGTTCTTCTACTGAAAAGAAACATGTCCCACTAAAAAACATTTTTAAGTGAAAAAATTCGAGTTTTTGTGCTTCCCGCCAAAAAGCCTACGTAACCGCGGGGTTAAATTTTTATCCATAAAAATACAAAGAAAAATGTGCAAATGCAATAAAAATTGAAATGTTCAAAAAACAATTCAAGAATGGCTCACAAACGATCAAGAGATACAAAGATAAGAGGTAGTGAAAGAAGTAAATGCTAGAAAATTCAGGAATTGAGAACATTGTCAAAAAAATACAAATGATTAATTCGAGTTCGAGATTGATTAAATTATAATGTTAAAAAAGTAGAACAGTTTAAAATTCTGCTTTCGGAGACACTTTTAATATTAACTTTTGTCGGATCTCACTGCAAATCTGCTTGAGAATGCTTCGCTTCTTCGATAGAACATCACTAGTACATTTACTAAAAGATTTGTTGACTACATTATCATATCTTAAGCAATAATTGATATCATTAATTGTTATCACCTCTAACACTTTCTCCTTAAAAAATATGGATTTATGAAAAAAGGGTGGAAAAGAAAGGTTACCTGCAACTTTGACAGTCCATACTTTTCGGCGTAAAACATTTTTTTGTAATTTGAATAATGTTCATATGAAATCAAAAATTCCTCGAAATCCGAAATTATAAACTGAACGTCGTATTTTGTTGCCAATTCTAGAAGCCATCCTATCGGTAGACCTGAAAATCGATTTTTATGAGATCCGCGATCCATCCACGAAGCATCTCACTTGCTAGATTTTGTTGCTGACGGTAAAAAAGTCGAAGAAACGAGATAACGTCCCTAACTGTAAGAAAATGTGTCCTAGAAAGTGAGATCTCAACTTCGTTTGCTCCGTTTGATAATTGCTCTCGAAGAACAGAGGAAAAACAAATTAGGACCTGAAAATGAATAGGTAATTGAGATTGAAGGGATTTTAAAAGAATCTCACATATTTATCCACATAAAACGTATGATCTTCAAAGCGGACCACGACTTCGGAATCAGGGGTGCCGCCGAAAAAGTTTTGCATGAAACAATACAGACTGTTTTCTCAACGACAAACAGCGTTATTACTTTCATTTTCGCGGCACATTTCTCTGCGTCTTTCCATTATTCCAGCATGCACGCCACTTCGTCGCTTGAATTACTGTTTGCTGGTGCGAAGTGCCAGAATAACGCGTTATTCATATAATCATAAAAACTGCTATGGTTCAGAACTCGTTTCTAAAATTAGGAATACAATTTATATTCTCTTTATTGATTTTTCAAAATTCCGAAAAATTGATCCTCGTAAAACATTTTTCTACTACTTTTAAAAAAAATTTAAAACCAATATTAATTGATTATTTTTCAGGATGATGTTTGAAGAGACGTTAGGAGAAGGATTATTCAGAGGTGTGGGGTATTGGATGTACTACCATATATTTCATTGGAGGTTTTCTACAAGTATCTTGCATTGGTTAGTTTATTATTTCCTCTTTTATAAGAGCCTTGTTTTCAGGGAATTAAAGCCTAGTATTTTGATACACGAAGCGACTCCAGATCACAATTTAGATGTTGAGATCGAATGCAAACACGAGAGCACATTGTTGAGATAAATGGCCGAGGACTAGAATCCCAACCCAGGGGGACTAGCTTGCGCAAAGTGTGTTTCTAGGCCACCATCTCGGGCGTCACATTAGTTTTGTTGTGAGAAGGCAAGCAAGCTCGTTTTTAGCCAGTTTTGGGCTGTTTTTGTTGTTTCTAGTTGAGAACTAGATTCGTCTAGCTGCGGCTAGTGTTTTATTTGTTCTTTGCAATATAATTAACCTTTCTTTCGTATTTAATTCTTGTTTCTTAATTAATAAATCTTCTTGAAAATAATTCGCGTTTATTTTTGTTGTTTAAAGCTGGTTTTCATCCACTCGCATCTCTGTGAACCTAGTTTATACAAGGGACACCACTTTACTTGGGGGCCGAAGCCGTTTTGAGTTGGAAAACCGCTGAAATAGCAAAATTTTCGTGTTTTTGAGAGTTTTATTGATTTTTCTTGAATTTTTTCGTTTTTTTGCCGTTTAATTTCGAATTTTTGTACGTTCGGATTTTGTTTGGTCTTCCCCTATTGGTTGACATTAAACAGACCGTCTGGGCAAATTATTTGAAATCTTCGTCGCCGTTTTTTCGAATATTTCAAGTTCTGTCGTTTGTAGCGTTTTACAAACACTGAGACCGAGAAATTCGTTAAAATTTGAATCGTCGGATCGTTTCACTTTTGTTCTTCTGTGGAAAGAGTATAAATACTGAGATATTTGTATATCTGGAAATAGAGATATAGAATAAATTTGAAAATTGGAAAGATGTCAGCGTCCTCGTCTTCGTCAAGGAACATGGTCGTGCCGAGAGATGGATTAGCAGTTGCATCTGGTTCGGGAATGTCAAATGTTGGTGAGCAGTTGAAAAATGATGTGAAGCGTAAAGAATTGGAAGATTGTTTGGAGAACATGGATCAGTTGTTGCAAAGAGTCTTCGATGAGGTTAAATCGTTGGATGATGCAAAATGGTCAAAAGAGGAGATCGCCAAGAAGCAAAGCGTCTGTCAGTCAACAGAAAGGTTGCAAGAGGTTGCGGGTGATATATTGAAATTGTTTGGAAAGAAGTTTGATGTTTGCAAATTTTTGGTTGTGGATAAATTGTTGAAAACTTTTTGGAGAAAAGTTGTGAAAGCTGAAAAGTTTGTTGAAACTCAAACAAGAATGTCGAAAACGCAGAGAGAAACCATTTTCGAAGGAATGAAAGAAGGTTTTGATGTGTTGTTGGAAAAGTTGGAAGACCTGAAAGAGGATCAGGAAGATGAAGCTGAAAAAGTGATCGCAAATGTTGAGTACATGGAAGAATGTCGAAAACTTTGGATATTTTTGAAAGCTATGGAGATTGAAAATACTGAAAAGCTTGCGGTTTGGATGGAAGCAAAGTCAGCGGAAAATTTGAAACTTTTGGAAGAGAAAAAGCAAAATGAAAGGAAATTTTTGAGCTTTTTGGAAGAAGTGGAAAATGAGAAAGCTGTTAACAGGGAGGCTTCAGATGCAAATGCAAAATTGATGTATGATATTCAACAGAAGGTAATGGAAGTACAAGAGTTGAATGAAAAGCTGAAATTGATGGAACAAAGTCTGAATTTGGCAAGAAATGAAATTTCTTCGGCTGAAAAAGAAAATGTTGCCAAAAATTTTTGTGAATTGAGGGAAAATGAAAGAGAAGTCATTGAGATTCTGAATAGTGTGAATGTTCGCAATGGAGATCAATTGGCAGATATTTTGATGAAATTGACGAATGATTCAAATGCTAAGGAAATTCTTGAATTGGAAAATGAAAAGATTTCATTGCAGTTGGTTGAAATGGATAAGGAAAATCATGAAATTAGATTGAAACTAGAGGATGTTCAGAAGGAAATGAAACAATGGAAGGAGAATTGTGAGAGGTTGGAAGGATTGATAAATGATTCTTCTAAATCGGAAAAATTGATGGGTCATGTTCGTCAAAAATTGATCAGTTTGGCAAATGGACCAGGAACACCAATACCGAAGCCTAGGAGCACGATACTCACGAAAGTTGAACCCATTCGAGTTCCAGAAGTCGCTGAAAGTGTGATAAAAGCTGAAAATTGGGCTCGTAAACATTTTGTGGAAGATGGAAATTTTGTTCAAAAGTCTGAAAATTTCGGAAACATTAATGAGAATGTTAAGAAGAATGAAGATATTGTTCAAGAAACTGGAGTTTCGGACAGGAGCAAGTTATCTGATGAATTGTATTTGGTGAGAAAGCAGATGAGCTTTATGGAAACAACGTTCAGAGCAAATGCGTTGCCGGATCCAAAAGCATATACTGGAGATGATGACAGAAACTTTGGAAGTTTTCTGACAACGTTCAAATCTAAGTATGGGAAACTAATGGAGAAGGATGAAGAACTGATGACAATTTTGGAGGAAAGATTTTTGGTTGGAAAAGCACTCCAAGTGTTTAGAACCATTCCGAAGAAAGATTCATTTGATGAAACAATGTTGGAATTTCAAGAGAGGTTGAAGAAGTCGAGAAGCAGTATTTCGTTCTCGTCGATGCGAAAACTTGATCAACTGCATATTCTGGAGCACCAATCGATCAGAGATTATTGTTTGTTGATTGAAAAGTTGTCAAAAGAAGCTTTTGATATGGATGATGAGAAAATCGCACCATTGAAAGTTACGAAATTGTTGAAAGCAGCTCAAAGAGATCAGACGATGCATTGTATTTTGAATATGAAACGAGTGGAAGTTGATGTGAAAAATCAATATGAGACGTTGAAGAGGATTGCGTTGGAGTTTGAAGAGGAAAATTTGATGAATGGAAATCAAATGGGATATTCTGATAATTTTGAAAGGAGTAGACAATGGGATGTTAACAGATTGAGTCATCCTGGTGGAAGAAAACTGGATGTTAACGGTTCTAGTCATCCTGGTGGAAGAAATTTGGATGTTAACGGTTATAGTCATCCTGGTGGAAGAAAATGGGATGTTAACGGTTCTAGCCATCCTGGAGGAATGAAATCATCACCGGTTTCTGGTTCAAATGCTGTTCCAGTAGGATCAATGGATGAATTGAATGGAAATGTGCCAGTTGAAAGCAAATTTGGAAAGAATTGTTTCAAATGTGGAAAACCTGGGCATTATGCTGCAAGATGTCAGGAAAACAATAAAGTTGCATACGCGCACGGAGTAATTTGTGATGAGAAAGCACTGCGACAGGGAAATCATGCTGTAGCTGGAAGCCTAGTACTCGAACAAGCAAAAATTCTTGGAAAGGAAGTCACAATTATTATCGATAGTGGTTCAGAAGTTAGCTTGTTGTCAACCAAAACATGGAGCAGAGTCAAGAAAGGAAACTTGACGGATGAGAAGTTTGTGGAAAGTCCATCGGATAAAGATTTGGATGTAATTGATGCGTCAAATACGAAGATGAATATTGTTCACCGAGTCGTTGTTCCGATTGAAATCAGGCACAAGAAGAAGAGTGTTTCGTTCCAAGTGTGTGAAAGTAATGAAGAATATGCTGTATTGGGCACAAATTCGTTTGAAAGTTTTGGAATCCGTATTGGCTGGAAAGATGTCGATGAAGACAAGAAGAAAGCTGTTGTGAATGCAGTAAGATTGAAGCATTTTGGTGAAGCTGGAAGCGTAAGAAAGCTGCCATTTGGGAAGAATCGTGTGAAGTTGGAGAAAAAGTGTCCATTGAAGGAAGATGTGATGTATAGTAAAGGCATTGTGTCGGGAGGTTCAGTGAAGGACAGGAATTTTGGAAAAGCTGGTGATCGGGGAAGTGAGCAGAAAATCGGAGGTCGTGAGAATGACAAGATGAGATGCAAGAGCAAACCGAGACACAGATGGTCGAAGAACGTGACAAATGTCACAAAACCTTTTGTTATTCAGGGTCCGTCAACAGTCAATCAGTTGTATGCAAGTGCCAAGCCAAATCGTCAAATTTTTTCGATTGCCAAGTCACAAGATCAATTTGGGAGATGTTCGGAAGTGGAAACAAGTGTGAATGAGAAGCATCAGGAGAAAGATGTTGAGATTGGAGTGAATACTTGTATGAAGGCCAAGAGCGTTGAGATGAATGGGCAAAGTGGAAAAAGGGACAAGAACAAGCTGAAAATCGTCAAAGAACAGTCAGTTCAATGTTATAAATGTTCGACCCCATATCCCTTCTACCCGTATTATTTTATGATGTATCCCAACAGTCAGGAGCCTGTTCTTCTAAAGGAGGGGGATGTTGAGATAAATGGCCGAGGACTAGAATCCCAACCCAGGGGGACTAGCTTGCGCAAAGTGTGTTTCTAGGCCACCATCTCGGGCGTCACATTAGTTTTGTTGTGAGAAGGCAAGCAAGCTCGTTTTTAGCCAGTTTTGGGCTGTTTTTGTTGTTTCTAGTTGAGAACTAGATTCGTCTAGCTGCGGCTAGTGTTTTATTTGTTCTTTGCAATATAATTAACCTTTCTTTCGTATTTAATTCTTGTTTCTTAATTAATAAATCTTCTTGAAAATAATTCGCGTTTATTTTTGTTGTTTAAAGCTGGTTTTCATCCACTCGCATCTCTGTGAACCTAGTTTATACAAGGGACACCACTTTACTACATTAGATTTATGGACTCTGGATACTGTAGTTGAAATGAGTTGGATACATGTATTGACAAACAAACGAGTTACGAGGAAACTCGATTGTCATTTCGACAATCACCACAGTGACAACAAGTTCATAAAAATCAATTTCGGAAAAGTTGGGAAAATAATGGAAGCAATTGCACCAAATTGCAGCAAGTGCAGCAAAAGCGTCGATGATCTTAATCAACTTAAGTTTCAAGTCGATATTCAGATCAAAGGATCAACTGTTCAAGAACAAAAACTTCCAATATCTTATTTTTGGCATCCTCAAAATAATGATTCCGAAGTTGTGATCCGCTTTGAAGATCATAAGTTTTATGTCGATAAATATGTGAGATTCTTTTTAAATCCCTTCAATCTCAATTACCTATTCATTTTCAGGTCCTAATTTGTTTTTCCTCTGTTCTTCGAGAGCAGTTATCAAACGGAGCAAACGAAGTTGAGATCTCACTTTCTAGGCCACATTTTCTTAGAGTTCGGGATGTTATCGCGTTTCTTCGACTTTTTTACCGTCAGCAACAAAATCTAGCAAGTAAGATGCTTCGTGGACGGATCGCGGATCTCATAAAAATCGATTTTCAGCTCTACCGATAGGATGGCTTCTAGAATTGGCAACAAAATACGACGTTCAGTTTATGATTTCGGATTTCGAGGAATTTTTGATTTCATATGAACATTATTCAAATTACGAAAAAATGTTTTACGCCGAAAAGTATGGACTGTCAAAGTTGCAGGTAACCGTCTTTTTCCCCCATTTTTTCATAAATCCATATTTTTTAAGGAGAAAGTGTTAGAGGTGATAACAATTAATGATATCAATTATTGCTTAAGATATGATAATGTAGTCAACCAATCTTTTAGTAAAAGTACTAGTGAAGTTCTTTCGAAGAAGCGAAGCATTCTCAAGCAGATTTGCAGTGAGATCCGACAAAAGTTTATCTTAAAATTGCCTCCGAAAACAGCATTTTAAACTGTTCTACTCTTTTAACATTATAATTTAATCAATCTCGAACTCTAATTAATCGTTTTTTTTAAACAACTATCGCACGAAAAACCTCCTAAAATCTTTTAATTTCCGTTACAAATGTACCGAAGGACGGTTTTGAGTTGTTTCATTATCAGATATTTTGTGATCCGATCCTGAATTGTTTGAACATCAAAATTTTTTATACTTCATTTATTATTTGTATTTTTTTGACAATGTTATCAATTCCTGAATTTTTTAGCATTTACTTCTTTCACTACCTCTTATCTTTGTATCTCTTTATCTTTTGTGAGCCATTTTTGAATTTTTTTGAAAATTTCAATTGTTTATTGCATTTTTCTTTGTATTTTTTAATAAAAAATCCTATGTAAGCACCTGTTTTTAATAAATCCAGATGTCTGATCACGTAACACCGTTATTTCTATTACTTTCGCTTAATCATTGATTTTATTTCTTTTATGAAATTATTTAGATTTTCCGAACCTAAATAATTTTTTAAAAATGCGAATTTTTATATTTCTGAAAAATTTGGGAAATTTTCCAAATTTATGCTGGTTACAGATAGATGGAAAATTGAAAAAATAATACAATTAATATGAAATTTGAAATTTCGAAACAGTCAATAGATTAAATAAATTCTAAAGAGTGAAAAATCATTGATACTATTCAGCACTAGATTTGATATTTGTCAGTTTCAAGCAAAGACAATCCAATCCGCCAATATTCACAATATGCTTTGATTCGATGTGCCAATTCTCTCGACTTGCTGATTTATCTGAAATTTTTAAAGGAGGGCTTTACGGAGATAATAAACGTACCTTAAATGAAAATAGACTTCATTCTCATTCCAAATATGTTTTTAAAATTTTCTAAAACCACCTAGAAGCCGAGAAAATGAGCTTCAAAACAATGGCCTAGAAAAAGTGTTCCACCTGGCCGAACTTTTTCATATCAGTTTTTTTCGTGTTTCGTTAATAAATAGTTATGCTGAATGCTTATATTAGTCTTTTTTTTTATTATTTTTTCTATTTTTTATGCCTGCGGACTAGTTTTCGCAAACGTTTTCTAGGCCATTGTTTTGAAGCTCATTTTCTCGGCTTCTAGGTGGTTTTAGAAAATTTTAAAAACAGATTTGGAATGAGAATGAAATCTATTTTAATTTAAGGTACATTTATTATCTGCATAAAGTCCTCCTTTAAGATGTTCAAATAATCAATCAGATCGTATAGAAAACAGTATTTAATTGAAAAAATATTTATCCCGAACCAAAATAATAATGCAAATCATTTGATGAAAAGTGAAAACAATTAGGCACCCGTCTTTCTTTTTCGTTTTGAACATTGAATGAATATTTTCAACAGTTTTTAATAAGTTTGGCGTTTTAAACTGTATGAACCAGTGTTTTTGATGGCTTTGCACATTTTTCCGATGGTGGTAATTGAGCAAAGTGAAATATCACCTGAAACGATAACTGTATATTTGAAATGAATCTTTAAAGTGTGAACCTCGCTAGCATTTACGGCTTTCATAACATTTCCCGAACAACGAGTCGATTTGGCTTTTGGGGGAATTGGCTGGAAAAAGGCGGAAGATCCAGTCGATGGAACGCACACGGCACGGGTTATACGGTCACAATCGGATTTCTGAAATTGCCGAGAATTGGGGAGAGAAGTTTACTGAGAAAAAAAAGACACTTACACCTGGTTCTAGACAATGTTGGATCAAGTAGGATTTTGATGAAAGACAAGGTGATGTTTCAAGGATTTCATAAAATGCATCAAGTTCGGCGATCTGAAGAAAAAATTAGGTAGTCCCGGAAAATATAATTTCTTGATTTTTCAGATATTGATTTTTTTTCGACCTTTCCAAAATTTCGCATTTGAACCTCTGAAATATTGAAAAAAATTGAATTTCAGATCGATTTAGAAACATTTATAACCATCATAAAATCCTCCTTTAAAGGAGGGCTTTACTTTAAAAATTTAAAAAATCAGACGGCCTTGAAAAGCAAATGGCCTAGAAAACCAAAAAGCGTTTATTCGGCGATTTGGGCGAAAGTCACTAGCTTTTGATATCAAAAGAAAGAGTAAAACTCAGAAAATAAATCCGCTGATTTTCAGCTCAATCGAAGCTAAAATAGCTGAAATTTTGATGATGTCAATTAGACTCAAATCGCTTTTTTAGGACAATTTTTTTGATTTTTTCCTTTTAAAGGAGGACTTTACGGAGATAATAAACGTACCTTAAATGAAAATAGACTTCATTCTCATTTTAAATCTGTTTTTAAAATTTTCTAAAACCACCTAGAAGCCGAGAAAACGCGTCTCAAAACAATGGCCTAGAAAAAGTGTCCACCTGGCCGAACTTATTCCTATGAGCTTTTTTTCATGTTTCTTTAATAAATAGTTATGAAGAATGCTTATATTTGTCCTTTTTTATATTTTTTCATATTTTTTTTGGATTTTTCATGCCTGCGGACTAGTTTTCTTCGGTGGCCACTTTTTCTAGGCCATTGTTTTGAAGCGCATTTTCTCGGCTTCTAGGTGGTTTTAGAAAATTTTAAAAACAGATTTGGAATGAGAATGAAGTCTATTTTCATCCAGACGAATTCATTAATGTCAAGAAATTATCAGAAAATAGTAAAAATTGAAAAAAAAAGCTGAATTTTCTTCAATTGAAATATATGTATTTTTTAAAAAAGATATTGATTAATGTGAATTTTGCAGAATTTCGAAGCGAAAACCCCAAAATTTCAGATGCAAATAAAAAAATTGCATTTAAATACCTGTTTCTTATGATTTTTCCACTGTCGAAATCGATAAATGCAAAATATGGTGGCGATGAGACAAGCGACTAGAATAACTGGCAATAAGGCGACTAGAGAATAATCTGAAAATCGAGACAAAAATTATGAATTCAGTCATTTTGCAGCGAGAAAATATGGACCCCCAAATCCACCTGAAATCACTTGAAACCGCCCGTTTTCATTGAGCACAAAATCGCGATGATGGGTTTGGAATTTTCGAATATCGAAAAAATCCATCAGATTGAGTCGACGCGAAATTGTGGCGTTGGAGGAGGAGTTGAGAAGAAGAAGGTGGTTTGTTGAATAGTTATCGATTTGGTTAGATGGAGAAATAATGTGCTCATCGCTTTCCAATGGAAATGATGAAAGTTCCAAGTTTTTCTAAAAATTTTTGGAGATTGAGAAATTTTTTGAAAAAAATAGAAAAACATTTTGAAGTTATGTGTGCAAGTGTGCTCCATCGGTTGTGCTCCAAAAAATGCACATTTTGAAGGATTTTTTAAATAAAATTACCAAAAAATTAAAAAATTCCAAAAAATGAAGCTAAAATCTTGAAATTTCAAATTTTCAGCATTCGAAAAAATGTATATTTTCTCAATTTTTTGAAATTCAAAAAATTAATTTTTGAAGCTCTGAAATTTCAAATTCTGAGACTGTAATTTTCGGTCTTTAAATTTCAATAAAGTCACAGCTATCAGTATTGTCAACTCAATTATTCTTGATCATTGCGTTCGGAAGGCTGCTCAACCTCACAGCCGCTCCGCACGCACGCGACGCGGCTGCCGACACTCAGCACACTGGAAGATTTGAAAAATTCATTTTCCCGCCAATATTTCAGTGTTGAGTGGGAGGTCACCGCGTCGCGTGCGTGCGGATCTGTGAGGCCCGGAGCAGCCTTCCGAACGCAATGATCAAGAATAATTGAGTTGACAATATAATTTTAAGTTTTTTATAAATGTTATAGAAAATTGATATTTAAAATCTGAAATTTCAGATTTTTAGCATAGGAAAACCAAAAAAAAATTTAAAACTTGGAGCTACTTGTCAGAAATTCAAAAAAAAACAATAAATTTCTAAAATTTCAAATTTTGAAACGGGAAATTTTCAAAAAAATTATTTTTTCATACAAACAAACATTTTAAAATTCCATAGATTTTCATGAATTTCGTGAATATTTTCGTGAAATTGATAATTTTGAAAATTCATAGAATTTTTCATTTACAAAAACTCCTGAAATTTTCAAAAATATGAGGACATACACCTTTCTGAAACATTAAAGGAGGGCTTTACGGAGATAATTAATGCATCTGTGGTGAAAATAGACTTTATTCTCATTCCAAACCTGTTTTTATAATTTTCTAAAACCACCTTGAAGCCGAGAAAATGAGCTTCAAAACAATGGCCTAGAAAAAGTTGGCCTAACTTTTTCCAATGAGCTTTTTTGGTGTTTCGTTAATAAATAGTTATGCAGAATGCTTATATTAGTCCTTTTTTAATGTTAAAATTTTTTTTTTGGATTTTTCATTCCTGCGGACTAGTTTTCGCCGATGGCCACTTTTTCTAGACCATTGTTTTGAAGCTCATTTTCTCGGCTTCTAGGTGGTTTTAGAAAATTTTAACAACAGATTTGGAATGAGAATGAAGTCTATTTTCATCACAGATACATTCATTAGCTCCGTAAAGCCCTCCTTTAATATTTTGGATATTAATATTTTTACAACTGATTTCGTTTTGATGACTTTTATTGATTTTTATTGAAGCTGAAATTATGCAATTTTTGAATTTTAAAAAACAGTCGAATTTTTAAAATATAAATTTATTAAGCTCTTACAGTGGCACTTTGAAAAAAAATAAAATCATCAAATTTTCAGAAATCAAAATTTTGTGAAACTCAAAATTTATGTGTTTCCAAAATTAGTTGGAAACACATAAATTTGAAGCAAAGATAGTTGTTTAAAAAATCCAATTTTTTGGTCTCTATCATTTTCTCTCTACCAAGAACAGGTCCAAAAAAAATGTTTATGTTTTTGGCGCAAGCTCACTCAGTTTTTAAATTAAATTCCATCGGAAATAATAAAAACAACGAAAAAACAACGAAGATTTTTGCATATTCCATTCCAACCCGAATATTGTGTTTTTTTTCCAAATTAATATCGGGTTACTATTATATTTAACGAATGTCGACACCACCAACCTATGTAATTTGAGACATTTCTCAGAAAAAAACGAAGCAAAAGTTCAAAACTCACAATATTTGAGAAATTTCTGGGTACGAGAAACGGTGCCAAGGAATTCATGTTCAATTGATTTAAAAAAAAAAAGAAATTTGCAGTTTTATGCATGTTTTTCATAGCCTAAGGCAAAATAAAACGTGGGAACGAAGGTGAAAGGAGAAAATAAGGAATTAGTTAAATTACCATCTACTTGGGGGTGGATTATTTTGTCACTTTTTTGACATCATACATCATTATTGACGCCTAATAGAGAATACGTATTTTGGGATCTTTCAAAAAAGGTTTTCCACCCATTTCTTGGCGAATTTCCCACTGCTTTCCCATTAAAGCAATTTCTGGTCAGCTATGAAAAATGGGCTAATTAGGTACGTATAATATTTTGCAGAATTTCTCTCACCGAATACAAAATAATTGGGAAAATTTCGAATGATCTATGTCATATTTACAACTCGAATGAAAGCAGAAATATATATTTAGAAGAGATGAAAATGGAACACCGGTTTCCTATTAGAAATTTTTAAAAATTCTGTCAATGGATAATTAATTAAAATGCAGTATTCGATTGCCATTTCGGAACGTTTTCAACAAAAAAATTAAAACGCCAGGGAAGCGCCTTTGTGTGCTTTTTCAAAATTTATGGGCTCAAGTTTAGTTTCAAGGTCATAAACTTAATTTGAAACAGATGGACGAGTCTCAACTCTTTTAAAATTTTCATTTTTCTGCTTTTTTTTCGATTAAACGTATTAATTTATAGGATTTTTAGCTAAAAATCCAATAAAAATCGATTTTTCTACAGTAAGAATGTTTAAAGGGTCGCGTCGATTTCAAGCATTCGTTGCGAGGCCCCACAAAACGAGAGGAGGCGTGCGCCTTTAAACCGTATCAATAATTTTGTAATATGAGAAAAATGTTGGTTATTCTATTTTTTTTTGCAGAAATAAAAATACATAAAAAAAGAAGAGAAAAAAAACACTTCATTTTTATCTATTAAGTTTATTTTCTCCCATTCAATTTCCTCTTCAACCAAAATAAACAACTTTTAATTCGTTTTTTTGTTGTCGTCAAAAGAAAATGATCAGAAAAACGTGCCTTTTCGATTGGAGAACTTACAAATAAAACAATCGCATCAATATTTAGATTCTCCATTGAAATGAAGATTTTTTAGGTTATGAGTAAGAAGAAGAAGAAGCATATACGTGTGTAAAAAATAGGGGGATCCGGAATAGGAAAGAAAAAATATCCTAAAGGCGACAAGTTTTTTTTTGCATGTTTTTTTCCCCGTTTTATTCGTGCTTCATTAGATCAGCGAAGGGACACATTGCAGGAAGCTACTACGCGCTTTTTGGCACTTTTATTAATTTTTATTTAGTGAATCAAAGATTTTCTAGTTTTTGGTTTCGTTTTGCGGAATTTTAGATAAATTTGAACTTTGAAAAAGCTAAAAATTTGAAAGTTTCAAAGAAAAATCGTCAATTTTTATATTATATGTGAAAAATAACTCCATGGCGAAAAAATGCAAGGCAAGCACGAACGGAAAAGAAATATGAAATGATAGAAGAGTTCCCATTAAAAATTTATAACCTTTTTGCAATTTTAAATGCAAAAAATTGGAATTTTTTATAAATTTTTGAAAAATCGCTTCTTTGAGAGTTTCCAAAAATTTTTATTTTCAAAATTATATCAAATTGTGTGTTGCTGCTTCTTTTCGAGTTTTGGATCGAGCTATGAACTCATTGCTCTGAAAAAAGCATCAAAAAATGAAATTTTCAAATAATCTGAAGAAATACTTAACAGGTTTTACACGGTGGGCTAAAGTGAACTCCGAAATTGTCAACGCGAACAACGCTTTGTGTGTGTACACCATTACGACAAATTGCACACACGCAAAAATTCGAATTTTTTACGAACGGCATTTTAGCGCCTACAACGCAAGAGAATATGAGTTTTGTGCGTTAAATACATAAAGTATGGTCTAATCTAATTTTTTCACTCCGACTTACAAAAAACGCGTTATATTCAGCTATTCAGGGACGCAATTTTGTAATTCGGAGTGAAAAACATTAGATTAAGCCATACTTTATGTTTTTAACTCTTAAAATTCATTTTTTCACGCGATGTACGCGTTAAAATGCGTTAATTCGAATTTTTGCGTGTGTGCAATCTGTCGTAACAGTGTACACACACATAAAGCGTTGTTCATGCTGACGATTTCGGTAGGCGCTTTATCACACCGTGAACAACGTGTAAACTGAGAACCACATTTGCGCGTCACTACAATGCTACGCAGTGACGTGACGGTCGGTTTTTAGCGTAAATTTAAAAAATTCAAATTTGAATGTTTTTTTTCGCATTTTTTTGTTTTATTTTTTTTAATTTTTTGTGTTCTTTTTTTGGTGCTGAATGAAAAAAATATATAAATTTTTGAAAATTTTAAAAATTCCAAAAAAGTTTTTAAAAAATCATAAAAACTCGGAAAAACTCAATATTTTTGAAGAAAATTGTGAAATTATTCAAAAAATCGGAAATTTAGGAAAATTTCCAAAAAATTCCCTGAAAATTCGCTATACTATCCATTAATTCCGCAAAGTAAAAGTTTTTGAAAAAAGGCGGGCGGATTCCATACTTTGCAAAAAAGCAAAAAAAAAAGGACAAATGGCTTTTCTTTGGAGAAAGAGAAAGGGGGAAAAAACTCGAACTTGGAAGTGGGGATAAAAGAAGGAGAAGTGCACAATTTGGAGTCGACGGAAGTGGGACGCAAAAAAGTTGGTCTCGGATGAAGGAGATGAACACTAGTAGCCAACAAAATGTTGGAAATGTTTCTTTTTCGGCCCCCCGACAAATTAGAAGGAGGGGGAGGAGAATTTTATGGTGAGTTTCTGGAAGAATGCGCTGGAATTATGAGCTTCTGGAGGATTACTTAGTTGACTTCAAAAGGGAGTACTGTAGGGCTGAGACCATAAGGGAGGGGAGCTTTAGAAGCTAGAAAACGTTATTTTTAAATTGAAAAATTAATAGAGGGCCTCTGCGGACGTAAAAAATGTACATTTGATGGAAGAAAATTTAAAGGAGGGCTTTACGGAGATACTAAATGTACCTCAAATGAAAATAGACTTCATTCTCATTCCAAATCTGTTTTTAAAATTTTCTAAAACCACCTAGAAGCCGAGAAAATGAGCTTTGAAACAATGGCCTAGAAAATGTTGGCCGAACTTTTTCCTATGAGCTTTTTTCGTGTTTCGTTAATGAATATTGATGCAGAATACTTATTAGTCCTTTTCTTATGTTTTTTCATTTAAATTTATTTTTGGATTTTCATGCCTGCGGACTAGTTTTCGCCGGTGGCCCCTTTTTCTAGGTCATTGTTTTGAAGCTCATTTTCTCGGCTTCTAGGTGGTTTTAGAAAATTTTAAAAACAGATTTGGAATGAGAATGAAGTCTATTTTCATTTAAGGTGCATTTATTATCTCCGTAAAGTCCTCCTTTAAATCTCTATTGGTTTCTGACAAAAAAAAATGGAAATCAAATATTTTCAGGCTCGAACACATTTTACAAGTAAAATTCTGAAACTGGGATTTTTTTTGAAAAATTTCTAGAATGAAAAATTCTGTAAAATTTGGAAAATTCGATATTTTTGATCTTGCCACGTCATTTTCAATTTTTTTAGGTATTTTTGAAAATAAATTCGAATTATCAATACGTTTCAAAAATCGATTTTATTTTTTGAGAATATGTTCAAAGACAATTCTGTGAATTAATCTGTACTTTTTACTTCGAAGCTAAAATTATGCATTTTCAGATTATTACCATCATTTTGGTAGAAAAATCATAAAAACCGGAGAATTTTGAGAAAAGTTACGAACATTTGAATTTACGCGAAATATAGAAAACCTAAATTTCAAGAGGCCATACCTTTTTTCAAGGTTTTTTTGAAATTCCTGGATTTGATAGTAATTTGAAGCTGAAATTATGAATTTGCATTTTGGTAGAAAATCGTAAACACAGGAGAATTTTGCTAAAAGTTACGATTATTTGAAATTCGGGGGGAATTCTGAACCTAAATTTCAAATGATCATAACGTTTTTTTTAATATTTACAGAAAAGCTTGAATTTTTTATAGTTTTAAATCTTAAATTTTGAATTTCTAAAAGTTTTCATCGTGCCTTTGGCCGAATAATTGTGCTATCAACTTGAAACTTCGTGTGTGAGTGCGGTAGAGGTCAAAGATTATTTTCGTACCACAAAACCTGTTAAGTGTCCCGACGTTCGGGGGAAGCTCCCCGTTTTGTCTTACAAATTTGACGGGCCATAACTTTGCTCATTTTCTGAACAATGAGCAGATACGTATATTATTAGAAAGCTCTCATTAAGTTTTACAACTTTATTGTTGACAACAAAGCGCAAAAAAAAAATTGAGTATGAAAATGTTGAAAATTGAAAATTGAATTTAGTTTTTCATAATTTTCAAATGAAAAACCCCATTTCCGCTATGAAACTTTTACTAATTCCTATAGAAAATGATTTTTCCTATCGAATGATATATAGAAGATCAAAAACTCAGGGTCCCATAGTTTCAAAAAACAGCCAAACATGCGAAAAAACGACACTTTTTGGCCAATAATGCACATTCAAATGAGCTGTAAACACTTTAAAATTGAGCTTTTTGTCTCAAATTTAAACTTAAAGGGTTGCTTTCATCATTTTCTTCCATTTCGAGCCATTTTTGTCAGAAAAATCGAAAAAACATTTTCTGAAAATTTTCGATTTTTTTGGTCAATTTTTCGAAAAATTACGTTTTTTTTGCGTTTTTTGCTCAAAAATGTTTCTGTTGTTACAAAAAAAGACCAATTATGATTTTTACGATATAAAATTGACAAAAAACGCAAAAAACAATTTTTTTTATTTTTATCGCAAAAATTGACCAAAAAAAGTCTTAACATTTCAGATCTTGCCACGTCATTTTTGTAAAAATGGTGACCACTTAAACCGCAGTAATTCTAACATATTTTAGAAATATAAATTCTGAAAATTTTGAAAATTTCTAGAAAACAAAAAAAAATTCGGTTTCAAGAAAGTTTCAAAACAATTTCACCACAATTTTTAAAGCTCTTTCTTTCAGAATGTCTAAAAAAAAGTCAACAGCTTAAATTGTATGAAAATATTAAAAATATCACTAGACTATAATAAACTAACGGATAACAAAGCTATAATCATTATTTTTAGGAATAAAGCATCACTTACTGAGCACCTTGATTGCTGTTATTCAAAAGTACATGATAACGAATAGTCATTGTGAGATGTGGATGCAAATCATGTTCTTAGAAAAGCTATAAGTGTACTGAAAACAACAAAAGAAATTATCAAAAAATTTGTAAAAAAAAAATTGATAAAACCCACTTTTTTAAAGGTCCATAACTTTTCTCAAAATTTATCAATTTTCATGATTTTTGTCAAATTTCAAAGAAAAAATCTAGGAAATTCACATTCTAGGAGTTTCACTTTAAATCGTTTTAAAATTCGTTTTAAAAAACCATGTAAAAACCAAACCACAAAATTCTAAAAAAAACATTCTTCCAAACTATATAATACTTCTCATGTAATACTGCATAATTGAGTTTGAATGTTTTTCTCCAAATGACAAGACGCAGAAAAAAAACAACAGAGAAAATTTTTTGTCGAGAAAGTTTCGAAGAAGAGTTCGTTTAGGAAATTGAATTCGGTTTTTTTCTGTTTTGTTTTTGGAACGTTGTTAAATTGAGCATAGGGGGGTATTCGCAATCATTAGATGTAGAGGGGAGTTCTTAGAATAGCGATGTCTTATTGACATGAAGCGCGGAATCTAAATTTTCAGAATTTCAGCTTTGAATTTCGTTGAAATTTGTGAAATTGGGAGCATTTTGAAAAAAAGTTTGGCCATTTCAAAAAAAACTTTTTTTTAGAAGGTGCATACCTTTTTATTAGGTTTACCGATTTACATAAAATTTATATTAAAATAAAGCTCAGAACCTATATTTTCAAAATTTCAGCTTTAAACTTCGATAAAAGTCGTGAAGTTGGGAGCATTTTGAAAAAAGCTGTGCCATTTCAAAAAATGGGATTTTTCAAAACAAAACTTTTTTTTGACAGTTCATAATTTTTCGTTATTTTTACATATTTACAGGGTGGCGATTAAGTATTGATCGCAACTTTGAGCCGCTGCTGGCAGCAAGCCAAAAAATATTTTAGAAAAGTTTTGAAAGTTTTCGAAAGTCATGAGCTTATATAAACAAATATTAAAACCATTCCCCGAAAAATTCCGATATTCCTGAGTTATGCGACGATTTCCACACGGACCTATTATTGCGAAGCTGCACAACGACGGAGTCAGACACGTTGACGTTTCAAGACGGCTTGGGATTCCGGCGTCGACTGTACGTAGAGTGGTAACCCAGTTCAAGGATCGAGGAAATGTCTCTGAGATTCCAAAAAGTGGAAAGAAACGTTCTGTCAACACTCGTTGAACACGTGGCATCATCGAGAAGCGGATCACTCTGAATGACCGGAACAACATGAACAAACTTGCTTCGGAGCTTCATATCTCCCGTAAAGCTGTCCAGATGACCGTGAAAATTGACGTCAATCTTAAGAATTATCAGCTGTGTCGTAGTCAATACCTCGAAGAAAAGTCCAAAAAACAGCGCCTCGAAAAATGCAAAAAGTTCTTGGAGGTCCTCAGGTGCGCCGCCTCTTGGAGGTGATTTCGACCGATGAGAAGATTTTCACGATTTAACCACTTCTCAATCGCCAAAACTTCCGGAAATTTATGTCAGCAGATGATAGTAGGTCTTCTAAACGTTTCCTGGCCTACCGGAAACATTTCCCAAAAAGTGTCATGGTTTGGGCCGGGCTTACGTCCGATGGTAAGGCTTCACTCGTTTTCATTGACCAAAACGTCAAAATTAACTCGGAACTTACTAAAAAGTTGTTTTAAAGGATATTTTATTGCTTTAGGTTTCTCAGCACTTTGCTGTGCGACTTTTTATCCATCAACAAGGTTGGGCATCCGTCCCACGGATCTAAATCGACCAAGGCTGTGCTAGAGCGAGATTTTCCTGGATTTTGGGGTCGTGACTTGTGGCCAGCTTCCTCGCCCGATCTTATCCCAATGGACTTTTCTGTATTGGGATATTGAAGAGCAAGGTTTCTTCTCGTTCGCATCCAACTTTGGACTTTCTCGAGGCGGTACTTCAAAAAGCGTGGGCTGAAATCGATGACGAATACCTGCGGCGCACCGCTGATTTTTTTGCTGCACGTCTGGAGGCCTGTGTTCGGGCCGAAGGGCCTAACTTCGAACATATTTTGTAACTTGTTTTTAATGAGCTTTTTCTTTCAGAAAATACATTTGGTTTTTGATAAAAATGTTTAGTTTTGGAAATTCACGTAAAAACGTTGCGATCAATACTTAATCGCCACCCTGTACATCAAAATACTATTAAAATAAACATTGGAATCGAAATTTTCAAGATTTCAGCTTTCAATTTCAGTAAAAATCGGGAATTTGGGAGCATTTCAAAAAAATGTGATTTTCAAAAAAAAAACGTTTCTCTTTGATAGTGCATAACTTTTCGTTAGCTTTACCGATTTACATAACATTTTCATCAAAATAAAACTCAGAATTTAAAATTTCAGAATTTCAGCTTTAAATTTCTATAAAAAGCATGAAAGTGAGAGCATTTTGAAAAAAGTTGTGCTATTTCAAAAAATGTGGATTTTCAAAAAACGCTTTTTTTTGACATTGCATAACTTTTCCTTAGTTTTACCGATTTATATAAAATTTCTATCAAAATAAAGTTTAGAATCTACCTTTTCAGAATTTCAACTTTAAACTTCGATAAAAATTATGAAATTGGGCGCATTTTGAGAAAAGTTGTGCTATTTCAAAAAATGCGAATTTTCAAAACAAAATGTTTTTTTTGACAGTGCATAACTTTTCATTAATTTTACCGATTTACATCAAATTACTATCAAAATGAAGTTTAGAATCTAAATTTTCAAAATTTCAGCTTTAAATTTTAATAAAAACAGACAATTTTGATGCATTTTCAAAAACGTTGTGCCATTTCAAAAAATGCGAATTTTCAAAAAAAAACGTTTTTTTGGATAGTACATAACTTTTCATTAGTTTTACCTATTTACATCAAATTACTATTAAAATGAAGCTTAGAATCTAAATTTTCAGAATTTCAGCTTTAGAATGCACCAATCTTCAAGGATTTGAAAGTAATGGCACTTAAAAAAGCTACTTGAAACGCTCAATTTTTAAAATTTCACAATTTCTCCCCAGTTTTATCGATTTTCATATTATTCTCTTGAAATTAATGTATTTAGTTTGAATATCCAAGATTTGTGCATCAAAATGTGACAAAAATCGCGAAATTTGTGAATTGAAAGTCATGTTAAAAACCTTGTATTTTTTGCCTCTTCAAAATATCGTTCAAAATTGTATTTTCTCATTTTTTTTTTGAAAATAATAACCAACGAAAATAATTTAATTTTAAAAAAATATCTTCTCTCTGAAAATAAATTTCGAACTCGGAAGAACAAGAAAAAAGGAGGAAAAAATGAGATGAGTGAATTTTTCCTCATGTTTGTTTGTACTCTCAAGATATGTATTTCGAAGAGCCCGAAATGGGAATTGAAATGGTAGGATGTAAAACAAAAAAAGAATAATTAGATATATCCTAGGATTAATGGTAGAGCAGCCGAAATTGAAATTTCGAATGTATGATCGAGGAGAAGTGATCTTTTGGAGATGGGATTAAAGGGGGGTGGACCGTCAGAGTATGGGGAGAAAAGAGCTCCAAAAGCGCACATTTTTTAAAAATATACATTCAAAAAATAGTTTATTCTGATTACTAATATCCAAACATAACATTTTCCACAAAAAGTATTTTAGAACAACTATTTTCCATCCATTTATAATCTAGAAAAATGTTCAGCAGATGATTTTATTTTTAAATTTAAAGACAGTGTGTCAGTTCATTTCACTCTACATTATTTCACTTTCAACAATTAGAGTTTTCTTTCATTTGTACAATGCAATTTATACGAAAAAAAATCGATAAATACAGCGCTCCAAAGTTTAAAAAAAATCAAAACCTGTCTATGCGACGCGGTCGGAATTGGCGCGAAAAACAGTAATTTGAATGTGGCTACATATTGATATTGTTTTCTTCCGCCTCGAATTTGTAACGTGTTTACTGACACTCTGTCTTTAATCACAACAACAATATATAATTTCGAAATAATCAAAAATCAAAAAAAAATCTGAAATTTTTTGATTTTATTTTTTCGGTTCGCTTCAAGACCCAAAAATTGAAATAAGTGTCCCTTTAAAAAATTGTACGAACAATTTCTTGTGCAAAATGATCAGGGATGAGCGCAGGCCCGAAAAAGCCCAAAAAAAGGCTTTACAAAAATAAACCCATTATTTAGCCACAGGTGACCGTTATGGGTCTAAATTGGATTTTATGGGCCCCCTACGTGTTATTTGGACTCCACTAATGATCTGGTGGTAAAATTTAATTTTGTTTTTGCCTAAACCGGGTGTTTGGGGTATATCGTGCTTGGGTCCACTTGGGCTCATGCCTACATGGGTCCACTCGGGGCTCATCCCTAATCTTTTTCCACAAAGATAGACCGCAAAAGGTGTTTTTAAAGGGACACATCATATTTAATAGTTTGGGTCTTGAAGCTAATTGCGTGAAAAAGGCGATTAAAACAAAATTCCATGAAGCTCGGATTAAAGCGCGGATTAAGCGCGTATTAAGCGTGGACTAATTTTTCGAGGTTTCTTCGAGGCCACTATTAAAAAAATGTTTTTGAATGATAAATTTAAAAAATATATTATTTTACGATTTTTCGAAAATTCTCATGTGCGGAAAATGTGGAATTTTCGTGAAAATTCCAAAAAAAAAATTTTTTTTCGCAATTTCGATTCCGAAAAATTAAAAATTTTCAAAAAAATTGAACACCAAAATCCAAAGAAATTTATTTTTCATCATTTTTTTCGCTGTCATCAATCATTTAAAAAAATATATGCGTCCAAAATGAAAAATAAATGATAAAAATGTATTTTTTTGGTTGTTTTTGTGTCTGAAAACGAAAAAAAGAAATCAATTTTTATAAATAAGTAGTCAATGTTCAAAATTGGCTAAATTATTAGGAAAATTCGGGGGGTTTCTTAAATAAACAAGTAAAGGGGAAAAAAACATAACGAATGCAAAACCCCCTCATCATTTCCCACTGACTTATTCATTTGGAAAAAGAAACCAAAATCTTATGTTTTTTTAGCAGAAGGAAAAAAGGTTGTTGCCAAGTTTTTCCAGTGGATTTAAAGGCCAAAAAAAACGAAGAAAAAGAAAATATATATTTGTTTCCCCACTGCCCCTACCATAAATATGATTTGTCAGTTGGTTGCTATGCACACTTTCACGAAATGTTGTTGAAGCGTGACGAATTGGCAGTTGGGCAATCAGCGAATTTTGGTAGGTGAATGACATCCATACCTGGAAACGTATTTTATTAATTTGGGTTTGGGAGATTGGTGGAAAAATGGAAAAAAAAGTTGGGCCATTTCAAAAAATGTGATTTTTCAAAAAAAAAACTATTTTTTTCTGACAGTTCCTAACTTTTCATTAATTTTACCGATTTACATCAAATAACTATTAAATTAAAGCTCAGAATCTAATTTTTCAAAATTTCAGCTTTAAATTTCAAAAAAATTGGGAATTTGGGAGCATTTTGAAAAAAGTTGAGACATTTCAAAAAATGTGGATTTTCAAAAAAAAACTATTTTTTTGACGGTGCATAACTTTTCATTAATTTTACCGATTTACATAAAACTATCAAAATAAAGCTTAAAATCTAGATTTTCAAAATTTCAGCTTTAAATTTCTCAAAAAAATTGGGAATTTGTGAGCATTTTGAAAAAAGGTGTGCCATTTCAAAAAATGTGATTTTTTTTTAAATACTTATTTTTTGACAGCGCATAACTTTTCATTAGTTTTACCGATTTACGTCAAATTACTATGAAAATGAAGCTCAGAATCTAAATTTTCAAAATGTTAACTTTAAATTTCAATAAAAATATCAGGAACTTGGAAGCATTTTGAAAAAGTTGTGCCATTTCAAAAAAACCTTATTGTTTGACAGTGCATAACTTTTCATTAGTTTTACCGATTAACATCAAATTACTATGAAAATGAAGCTCAGAATCTAAATTTTCAAAATTTCAGCTTTACTTTTCAATAAAAATATCAGGAATTTGGAAGCATTTTGAAAAAAGTTGTGCCATTTCAAAAAATGTGAATTTTCAAAAATAAAGTTAAATTGCCGAAAAATGACATAATTATGTTATAAATGTGTTTCAAAAAATTTATGAAAAATTCATGGAAGAAAAAAAAACAGAAAAAACGAGCTTCCTGCCAAAAATTTTTCACCGCGGAAGAGTTTTGGTTTCTAGTCCGCGATAGTTTGGGTTCCTAGGCCACCTATTAAATTTGTGCATTTTTATTCATTTGTTTTTGCTTTTTTTTGTGAAAAAACAATATAAACACGTTACAATTTATTTCTTAAATAAAAAAAAAACATTAAAAAATGAATAAAAATCACAAAAATTTAATAGGTGGCCTAGGAACCCAAACTATCGCGGACTAGAAACCTAAAACTCTTCCGTGGTGGGAAATTTTTGGCAGGAAGCTCGTTTTTTCCATTATTTCTTCTAATAACTTTAAAAAATTTTTAAAATAAATTTATAACAAAAGTGTGTCATTTTTCGGCGATTTAACGTCCTTTATATTCTGCCTCCTTTAAAACGATGTTCTAAAAACTGAAATTGCTCATCAGCTCCTCTTTAAATAGAAATTTTCGATGAACATTTAAAAAATCTCTTCGAGCGTGAAAATTCATCCAAATTCATGAACACGCTAACAGCCAACATATTAAATTTTCATTTTTTTTGTGACTTGGTGTATTCAGAGCCATGGAATTTTTGATGAAGTTTTTTTTAAAAATAGAACTTCGTTGAAAATTCAGGCAATGAAAAAAAGAGTTCGTGTGTCAGTAAAAATAAAATACTAGAAGCTCAAATTTGAATATTTGAAAATTTGAAAATTTTTTTTTGCTACTTTTAGAATTAACCAAACATTTTCTGGTTTTGATTTTTGTTTGAAAAATTTTTGTATCGGATTTTTGTAAAAACCTTGTTTTTAATCCAGAAAAAATTAAATTAAAAAATATATTTTTCACATCGAGCCAATTAAATAAAAATGCACATTTTTCTAAATATTTTTGCATTTATTATTTTTCCCGCTAAATTGAAAAATATTTACGCGAAAATGAATTCATAAAAAGTGGATTTAAAATAATGAAAATAAATCGTGATTTTTTGTGTAGCCAGAAGAAAAAAACACATCGAAAACAAATCAAATTTCTCAATTAATTTGTGGGTATCTAGTGTCTAGACGCACTCCCGCTTTTTTTTGCTTTTATTTCTTTTTCCAGATTTTTCAGTAGATTAAAGACGTTATTACAGACAAAATATACTGAAAAATTAGTCATTTTTTAAAGTTTTTAAACCCTATATGGTCAAGATGAAAATTCTTGGCCAGGGAATTTCCACGCGCCGCGACCGCAACGCGTTGGAAGGAGCTGAGGGGGATAATTGTACTTCTCGATGAGTACTACTGTCAACTTAAAAATTTTGGATAATCCATTTTTTACTAAAAGACCGCAGCGCAACCGCTCGCAGGTAAAAATAGCATGACTTTGTGAGAGACTTAGATTTTCTGGATAGGTCAAAACCAATTTTCATGATCAAGAATATTTGAGTTGACAATAGCATTTTAATTTGAAATTCTTCAGAAATTCTTGTTTATTGTCGTTTTTCTTCGTATTTTTTAAAATTTTATTTTATTTTTACAGATATGAGCGATTGAAAAAGTAGAAAATGTCTGAAACATGTGCCTTCTTTTCATTTTTTTTTCCACTAATCGTTCAGATCTGTTAAAATAAAATTCAACGCAAAAAAACAAAGAAAATCGATAAAAAACCCTGATTTCTGAAGAATTGCAAATTAAAATGCTGATACTCCTCGAGAAGTACAAAAGGAACAACAGAAATTTTATATTTTTTGTCTGAAACTGTAATTTTTGGGAAGTACACTCTACCGTATACGACACTGAATTAAAGGTATAGTGGAAATTAAAGGAGCATCAGACCCACCCATGTGTGACGTCATCACGGTCAAAACGCACAGTTGCAAAAAAATAACTAATTTTGACAGCGTCTAACTTTTGAACCCGTGAATCGATTTTTATGTTTTATAGCTAATTAGAAAGAGAATGATCTCAACTTTTATAACAGGGTAATGAATATCGTCAAAACGTGAGAAAAGTAATCAATACAATCAACATCTTCAAAAACTAGCCTATATTTTTTAAATGAACGCTAGGCATTTTTTGAAACCATTCTTTTTGTCAAAATTTTATTATTAATTCTAGATTTTTGTGATTGATAGTAAACATGTTACGATTGATAGTAAACAAATTATTGAAAATAAAAGTAAAACTAGTAAAATTAATTTTTTTGTGATATTTTTCTGCAAAAAATCATGGAACACGATGAAAATAAATGTTTGATTTTGCGATTTCGAATTTTACAAAAAAAGAATGGCAATTATAATTTTTGTAGGCAATTGATTGTTTAGGAGAAATAAACTTTTTTTTTGGAATTCAATTATGAAAATTCTGAAACAGACATTTACTTTTTTTTAAATTTTCTTGTGCACACAAATTTTTTTGATACTAATTACTAAATTACCCTAATTTTGGTTAAAAAATCAATTTCCGATAAATTTGAAGATCTTAGTTGAATATTTCAGAAATTCCAGAAAATTTTCTACAAAAACCGTTTTTGTTAAAAAACATAAAGAGTAAGTTCTAAATCTTAAAGACAGCTGTTCAGTTAATTTGACCCTACCTGTTCTTAGTTTCAAAAATTAAAGCGTTCTCTCATTAGTACAATGCAATTTATGCGAAATCACACCGATAAATACACGAGTCATAGCAGCGGCCCAAAGTTGAAAAAATCAAAATTTGAATGCGCGCGTGTCCGTGCGACGCGGTCGGAATTGGCGCGAAACACAATTATTTGAATATGGCGACATATTGGTATTGTTCTTTGGACCACCTGGGCTCTCATTCGAATTTTGATCTTTTGCCTTGAATTTGGATCGTGTTAACTGACAAGCTGCCTTTAAAGCTCAGTTGGTCTGGTTTTGTCCAAATTGGTTTTCTAGGCCACTAATGAAAATTCGATAAAACGCTAGAAGAAAAATAGGAGACATAATTTTTAAATAAGTGCCAGATTCAAAAACATGTATGCGAGACGAAGAAAACACATAAAAAAACGAGCATGCTTATTAAATATAAAGTGTTCTTTTTTTTCTATTTTTAAGTTGATGTGGTGTTTGAGATCTTTTTTGATTATAATAATAGTTTGAATTTGTACAAAAAATAAAAATTTTAAACAGCTTGAGTTCAATTTTAAAAAATTAAGTTTCAGTCTAGATGTGTATGTTTTGAAACAGTAAAATTATGATTTTTCAACTTTGTTTTGGTATTTTTCCAATTCGGATCGGATCCGATTGATTCGGCTCGGTTATTTAGCAGTTCAAAACATGGCTACTTACTACTCTGATTCAAATTCTAAGAAAACGTAATATTGATTCGACGAGCCAGAACCGATCTGATCCGGATCGGATCGATGACTGGAACAAACATTCTTTTTTTCTGAAAATTGCTTCAAAATTATTCAATTTTACCAGTTTGACATTGGCCCGGCATTCAGTACTCTTAAAAAGGCAGTCTCTCCAGCTATAGGTATTTTGAAGAAGTTTATTATTATGCCGTTAGTATGCCAGGATTTTATCCTAAATCCGATCCAGCTCGCGTGCCGCGGGAAAGCGGCACGTCATGAAAAGATGAAGTTTTTGCGCTAAATACATAAAATATGGCTTAATCTATTTTTTTTCACTCCGAATTACAAAATTGTGTCCCTGAATAGCTGACGATAACGCGTTTTATGTAACTGTGCCGCACGATTGCAAAAATGCCACGCCCGCTTTTCTGTGTTCAATTTTTAATTGTCATACTGAAATTTCTTAGTTGTAGTCGGTTCACTTTAACCAACCGTGCCGTTTCGGAGCCGCAATCGGCTTTGGATTGGATTGGGAATGGGAGGAATTGGCAGACATTGGGAGGCACGCGTGCCGATTACGCGCCGAAGTGACGGCATGCGAGCCGTTTGCAGCCTATAATTCCCTGAGCAGAAAATTTAAAATTTAAAAAAAAATTTAAAATTTAAAAATTCGCTGTTTCAAATATTTACAACACAGCATTTAGGGTTTTTCTAGTACTTTTGCTTCCGTATTTATTGTCAACTCAAATATTCTTGATCATGCAAGTTCGTTTTGATCTACCCAGAAAATCTAAGTCTCTCACACATTCGTGCTATTTTTAAATGCGAGCGGCTGCGCTGCGGTCTTTTAGTAGAAAATGGATGATCCAAAATTTTTAAGTAGACAATACAATTAGGAAAAAAATTTGATATTTATTTAACATTAAATCAATTTCTAGAAAATTGAAAAAAATTAGAATTTCAAAAAGGTTCGCGGTTCAATAAATGACACTGGTAAGAACATTAAAAAAATGCATTCTACCTTTTAAAAAATTAGGTTTCAAATCCAAATATTTACATTTCGATCTCCAATTAAATTATAATGCTTGTTGTGGTAAATATTGGCATAGTGTGCATTTTTTTTACAATTTTTCTCGAAATTTAGATAAACGAGAATTTTGCTTTTTTTTTAAAATTGTTTCTAGAAAATTCTAGTAGAAACAGTGAAATTTTTTTTGTTGAAAAAGGAAATAAAAAAAAGTAAAAAATGTCAACCTCGAGAATGTAGCAAAAATTCGAAATTCTCGCGGGATACGTTGTAAAACAAAAGTGAGTGATGGAATAGAGGTAGTGGTGCTACGGAGCGGGGCGGACAGCAATTTTATGCCCCTTTTTATGACGAAAACCAACAAAAAAAAAATCCAACAAAAAATCAAATAAATTACATGTCGTGGAAAGACGTAAAGCTGAATAATAAATGATTTTTCGTGCAGCACCTGATTTTTTCAAAATTTTCAAATGAACACTTTTTTTTTCTCAAATATCCTTTTGAAAACGGAAGAAATTAAATTGTTTCGTTTCCGTTTGCAGACGTGCATAAAATTATAAAAAATTTCAATTGCTGAAAGTCACTTTATGTGTGCTTTAGTCTAGGCCACGCCCCCTTTTTTTGAAATTTTGGCACATCATAAAAATCGCAAAAAATACATTTTTCCCAGAAAACCCACAAAAATGAGAGTAAAAGAAGTAGAATAAGTCAACATCTATAAATTATGATGAAAAAAAAAATGTTTTCTGCCGTCTTTTTTGACATATGAAAAATGTTTTGCTAAGAATGCGCATGTATTCGATGTTTGTAAATTGAGAGGAGCGAAACAAAAAAAATGGCTGAATGTGTGAATGACATAAAAAGCGAAATATGCAACAAAAAAGAAAAGGAAGCGAGAATTGGCATTTGAATATACTCAATTAATGGGTTGGAAGAAAAAAAAAGGAAAAATGATGTGAGACAGTTGTAAGACACCGAAAATCTATGACGGTTGGAATGAAAAGGAGCTAATTTTCTGGAATTTAATAGATGTACAATCATGTTTAAAGTTGACATTACGGAGCTAATAAATGCAACTAGGGTGAAAATAGAAGTCTTTCTCATTCCAAATCTGTTTTTAAAATTTTCTAAAACCACCTAGAAGACGAGAAATTGAGCTTCAAAACAATGGCCTAGAAAAGGTTTGAAAAACTAGTCCGCGGGCGTTAATACGTGAAAAATCAAGAAAAAATCAAAAATGCAAATTTAAATGAAGTAATTTAAGTATTTCCCCATAAAAATCGACGAAAAATGCTCATATGAAAAAGTTCGGCCACCTTTTTCTAGGCCATTATTTTGAAGCCTATTTTCTCGGCTTCTAGGTGGTTTTAGAAAATTTTAAAAACAGATTTGGAATGCTTATTTTCTCTATTTTCACCCCAGTTGGATTTGAGAGCTCTATAAAGTCCTCCTTTACCATAATTTAACCAAATTTGAAAACACACTATTTTTTTCAATGTTACGAACAATTGCAAAAACGCATACTGATTTTGGACCACTCACAACTTTAAACTTATCGATATTAATGCAGTTTTTTTTTCATAAAAATGAAGTACTTTAATTTATATTGAATTTATATCTAAAGAACGGTAAAAGGCTGAGAGATCAAAAACATTTGAAGAAACTTATACATTTGAAAATTGTCAAATTTAAAAAAATTCACAATCTTCCACCGATTCCAATATATTTTTAAATAACAATAAAGTTCAGCATTTTAATTTTGAAAATTTTTGCTTCAAAAATTAGTGAAAATTGAAAAAAAAGTAGTTTTCAATGATTTCTCGAAATATTCAAGAATTTTACAAGGTAGACGTTTTTGAAAAGGTAATTTTGATCTTTGAAATCATAATATATAATACAGTGTCAAGGGCGTGCGTGTGTTCGCGTTCTAGAAAATTCCAGAAAATTCCACAATTTTCCAAAAATTCCAGAAGCTTAAAGAAAATCACAGAGGCTTAAAAAAACCAGAAGCTACCAAAAAATTCCAAAAAAACGCTGAAATTCTAATTTTTTCCACTTTTTTAATATTTCGAAAATTTTCAATTAGAAGAGAAATTGTGATAGCATTTTTTTATTCACATTTTTCGACAATATTTTATTTAAAAAAAACTTCCTCGTCACTAAAAAATTTATAAATTTCTCTTCTCACAGAATTTTTCCGTTTTTATTCATTCAGAGTTGTCTATTCAATTTTCGAAACAAGGAATTAATAGCTAATGGAAAATTAGAGTCAGAATTTTTCAAAAAATTTATTTATTTATGCTTCATTTAACAATTGGTCATGAATACAATTGGTCATGAAAAATTGGCGCAGAATGTCTAATTTTTTCAAAAATAATTAAAAATTCCAGCAAAAAATGTTCAAAAGATGAAAAAAAGTTCATGTGAAAAGAATACATTTAAAAAAAACCCTTATAAATTTTTCAGTTTTGAAAATTTCTATTTTTATAAAAAACCTTACTGGAAATGTGAAGTTTCTTCTCATCAGACTATCAACCGGAATATGATGAAAATAATGCATCAGATCGTTTATTCTAGCAGCCATTTTTCTCAGTGAGAAAATAAATGTTTTTTACGTTTATTTTCCATCATACCTGACTAACGGCAGGTGCTTTAAATATTCTTTCACACGCCGTTGATAAATAAGAAAAAAATGACTCAAAAATTCTGTTTTTGCTTTAAACAGAAAACGAAAACATGTCCTTCAAAGGGTAAATACAAATTAAATATGACAACCAAGAGAAAAAAAAATAAATGTGAGAAAACCACAAAAAAGCGGTCAGTACTTCTTAGAGGAGTGAGCATCAAAACCATTCAGCTCGAGTTAAATATCGTCACCCCGCAAGCCAGCAACGGGGAATTGAACCCGCGGCACAGCTACCAGCAGGTCGTGTGTGTAGACCACAAGGCCGTGGAGGCGTTGAAGAAGATGTGTGCGTTTTGTGGTAGACATGCGTGTGTGTTTGCGAATGGTGTGGACTTTGGGCTGGTTTCCCTTTTTATATAATTGCGAAACAAAAAATAAAATAAATTGAAAAAAATCGTTTTAGGAAACAATTATATATAATTATCGTTGTATTCAAGTGTAGACAATTGGACGCTTGGTTACGTAACGGAAACGACGTCTGGAAAATCGTGATTTTTGAGAGAATCGAAAAAATGATAAAATATTTGTTATTTATTTATTAATAACTTATTTTAAATTATTATTATTGTTTTTAGCTACGGTAATTAATAATCTTTCAAATCTTCGCTAAATGTTGCAATTTTCTGGAAAAACCCGCATTCTAATTCGAAAAAACCGATTTCGAAAAAAACAAATTTGACGGGGTTTATTTTTTCTCTAGAATGATAGAATTAAACGTTTTTTGAATTAATGTATCGAAAATTTTCTAAAAATTCAGAAAATTTAGGGTTCTACCTTCAAAATGATACTAAAAACTTGAAAATTGAGATATTTTGAGTTAAGATATGAAGTTTTGAAAACCGAAGGTTTTTTTGAAGCCCTAGTGGCATAACTGTTCTAAAACTGGTTGGATTTTTGAAATTTTTAGCTTAATCTACGTAGCAATTGCTGAAAAATCAGAAAATATTAGTTTCGAGCTTCAAAATGAAGGTTAAAGCTTGAAAATTGGTAAACTTTGAGCGAAGTTATCTAGTTTTGAAAAATGTGAGTAACAGTCATTTCCAGCTAAATTTACCTAAACTCGTCCTTAGATTAATTAGCCAGATTTTTTTCAAAATTTTCGAAAATCACATAAAAGCCGAGAAAACAGCCTTCACAACAATGGCCTAGAAAAAGTGACCACCAAAAGTTCGGCCATACTTTTCTAGGCCGTGGTTTTGAAGCTCACTTTCTCGGCTTCTAGGTGGTTTTAGAAAATTTTAAAAACAGATTTGGAATGAGAATGAGGTCTATTTTCATCCCTTCAAACAATTATTCTAAATAAAGCGATGAAAGAAAAACGTACGTTGTTTGTGTAACTTCTTCGTAATCATCTTCTTCAGATTCCTGTAGAGTATCCAACGGCATTTGATTGGATGAAACTTGAGAGCCGAACTCTGTTGGAACATCGATCTGAAAATTATTAGAAATAAATCTGTAATCCTAGTTTCCAAAGAATACCATCAATTCATCACTTTCGGCAACATGAAGAACATGTGGAGTAGATTCTCCGTCAGTGTTCCTCTCAGCTCCTGGAGCATTTCCAAAAACACTATGGGTGCTTGTTATCTGCTCTAAAGTGGTGGTAGTGCTGGTTGTCTCTTGTTGGGTTGTAGATGTGGTCTCAACTGGAATCCCTTCAATTTCCGTTTTCAATTCTGAATTTTCGGTAACAATTGCCGGCAGAATTGTTGATGGAGGTTCGGGAGTGGTATCATCAGGAACATCGGAAGTGATGTCAATGAAATCGGAGGAAGATGGTGGAGAAGATGGACGGTGCTGAAAATTCGAAACCATGAAAAAATTCTAGAAGCTTCCAAAAAATTCCAGAAGCTTCCAGAAAATTCCAGAAGCTTCCAAAAAATTCTAGAAGCTTCCAGAAAATTCCAGAAGCTTTCAAAAAATTCCAGAAGCTTCCAGAAAATTCCAGAAGCTTCCAAAAAATTCCAGAAGCTTCCAGAAAATTCCAGAAGCTTCCAAAAAATTCTAGAAGCTTCCAGAAAATTCCAGAAGCTTTCAAAAAATTCCATAAGCTTGCAAATTTCTCAAAATTTCTACAACTCACCGGTTTTCCCTGCTTCGCCTTCAACAACTCCAACTCCATCGGACAAGGACAGAACTTAATATCAGCTCCCTTATCCCCGGGTGGTCCCTTCGGTCCTCTTTCACCCGGGTTGCCAGCAATCCCGTCCAATCCAGAAGATCCAGGTTGTCCGATCGGTCCAGGTGGCCCATAGATATAGTTCCTTTTACCGCGAGGTCCTTGCAATCCTGGCCCTCCTTTGGCACCTGGTACACCCTTCGGTCCCGGTTCACCAATTCCACCCATTGCTGATTTTCCATCCGCTCCTTTTCTTCCACGTCTTCCGATGGGACCTGGCGCTCCGACGGCTCCCTCTTCACCTTGTTCACCATCAAGTCCATCTTGTCCTGGGATCCCGGGAATACCTTTGTTTCCCTTATCACCTTGCTCTCCACGTTCTCCTGGCGCTCCAATGGGTCCCACTTCACCTTGAGGGCATATTATACATTCCTGTTTCTGCTGAATCTCCTCCATGATATCCCTAGCATCAAGACCTCTGATTCCCTTCGGACCATCTATTCCAGGCTGTCCATCTCGACCATCTGGACCTGGTGGCCCAGGACGCCCATTTTCACAAAATACACCATTGATGGACCTTTTTGAAACGCTTAAGAATGCCAAATCCGACAAATCCGAAGATATTTCCTTCTCGAGAACCTGAAAGGTACATACCTTTAAAAAAATAAGCTTCCTAATAAATACCTTAAAAATTTCCACATTTCTCATCACAATTCCATGAGCCGAATCGGTTTGTGAAATAATATACGGTAGATAAAATATTTGCGCCAAAATTACAGAACATGATAGAAATGCTGTAATTCCGGCGATCGCATGGAATAACATGACTATGGAAGAATGGATTGGATGAATGCGATGAACACCAATTGACCCAAATAAAAAGCGACCTAATAAGTTTGGGGAGGTTTTTTTGGAGAGTGGGGAAAGTCTTATCAAGAAAAAAAAGGGAAAGGGGTTTTGATGAAAGAATGATAAGGGGAACACAGGAGAATGGAAATCTGGAGGGGACCTTGGAATTTGTTAGCCATATTCTGAGCTCTTCAAATCACTTTGTGCCTATTGTCAAGATGAAAATTACAAAAAATCACATTTGATGAAAAATTACGGTTTCAGAAGAAAATATAAGATTTCTGTTGTTCATTTTCTGCGTTTTGTGTATAGAATCATTGGCCGCTCACTTTCCGTAGCATCGTTGGGAATTTCCTCGAACAAACCAACTGAACTTTCAGATTTTCAGATTTAGAGCTTACAACAACAAAAAATATATAATTTTTTCTTTAGCGAAACCAAAAACAGTTTTTTTGTGGAGCCAGAAAATATCATTTCTGAAATTTCTAAAATTTTCAACTAATTTTTGAGATCTTCAAATTTATGGAAAATTGGTGTTAAAGGAGGGCTTTACGGAGATAATAAATATACCCTAAATGAAAATAGACTTCATTCTCATTCCAAATATGTTTTTAAAATTTTCTAAAACCACCTAGAAGCCGAGAAAATGAGCTTTAAAACAATGTCCTAGAAAAAGTTGGCCTAACTTTTTCTTATGAGCATTTTTCATGTTATATCTATGGATATTTATGGGGGAATACTTAAATTACTTCATTTTAATTTGTATTTTTGAATTTTTCTTGCTTCTTCACGAAATAATGCCCGCGGACTAGTTTTTTCAAACCTTTTCTAGGCCATTGTTTTGAAGCTCATTTTCCCGGCTTCTAGGTGGTTTTAGAAAATTTTAAAAACAGGTTTAGAATGGGTATTTTCTCTATTTTCACCCCGTTTCATTTATTAGCTCTGTAACGTCCACTTTAAACAAACCGTACATCTATTAAATTCCAGAAAATTAGCTCCTCTTCATTCCAACATTTTAATAAACAGTTTTGCAGAATACTTATATTAGTCCTTTTTTTTATGTTTTTTCATTTAAATTTACTATGTTTTTTCATTTTTTTGGATTTTTCATGTAATAATGCCTGCGGTCTAGTTTTCGCCGATGGACACTTTTTCTAGGCCATCGTTTTAAAGCTCATGTTCTCGGCTTCTAGGTGGTTTTAGAAAATTTTAAAAACAGATTTGAAATCAGACTGAAGTCTAGTTTTATCCCAATTGCAGTCAATAGCACCGTAAAGCCCTTCTTTAAACCAAAATTAGGGTAATTTAGTAATTAGTATCAAAAATTTGTCTGCACAAGACAATTTTGAAGAAATAAATTTCTGGTTCAGATTTTTCATAATTGAATTTCTAAAACCATAGGTTTATTTCAACCCAGCGTTCATGGAACTATAATAAGTCTTTTTTTTTAATATAATTCTAAATCGCAAAATGAAACATTTATTTCCACCTTATTCCATGATTTTTTTTTCAGAAAAATATATCACGAAAAACGCGTTGGAAGGAGCTGGCAGGCGATAATTGTACTTCTCGAGGAGTACTAGCATTTTAACTTGCAATTCTTCAGAAATCATTGTTTTCAATAGGTTTTCTTCGTATTTTTTGTGTGAGATTTGATGCCGAAACCAAGAAAAAAGTGGAACAAATGCAAAAAAACGGCACATGGAATCGAACTTCTGAACATTTACAATTTTCTTATGATTACATGAGCTATCAAATTGCCGGGTATCATTATCGTTTGTGATGTGTACCGAAATGATACCTTAAAAACTTTAACGTTGGGTGGTCGCAGATTTTGCTTTTCGAAATCCCTCAATAAGATTTTTTTGTTTGAAAAACAATTTTTTAAGAAAATTTTGAAAAATGAAACTGTATTTTTTTAAATATTCATTTCTTCGCCTTTATCCTCATTTTTTCAAATCAATATCCTATTGATCTTTCAAACTCTCAAAATAATATCGATAAAGAATTTAATTCTCTACAAGATACTATAAATTGTTTGAGCATTAGTTATTCTTTCTTTTTCCAAAATTCGAAAAACTAAATCACAATTTTTTTAAATTTAAAAAAAATCAAAAAAAGCCTTTTTTTCAACACAAAATAGATAACCGAGAGCTTCCTAATGGTATTTTCTATGTCTTACAGAAATTTGAAAATAGTTTCAGAATGCCGTTCTTTCAAGTTCAACCACGAAATCGGGTGTTCTCCCCCTCCCCTACCTTCGGGACATATTTCAGGTTTTATAAATATCATAGGAATAACCGCTGAATATATATTAACGATATTTCAGCGAATCAATGCAGAAACAACTAAAAAATAGCGAAAAATTCAATACAGGACTGCGCGAGAAATATCTCAAAACTACCGTATGTTTAAAGGCGCGGCATGGAAATCACATCGGGTCTCGCAACGAAATCACAATTTGTGAGTCTAGTTTATCGCAGAATTGATTTTGTTGGTATTTTTCGCATTTTGTAGTTTCTGCGTCGACCTGTTCAAATCAATATCAGTGTCACTACCAAAAATTCTTATGGATTTTCCCATCTTGACACCAAATTACGTACAAATTTGAAAATTCATCAAAATTCTATTTTTTCGCTAAAAAAAGCTATATACATTTTTTTAGTATACCATTTTGGGCACATTTTTGAATATTTTTTCATAAAAAATTGATTTATAGTTTCTTAAGTCAATTAAGCTCCCTTCCAAAGCAAGTGTTTCTCATGAAACTTCTTCTTATCAGCAGCTCTCAAAATCCTCACCTCTCACTGATAAATGAGCCCTTCCAATTTTTTTCCAAAATCCCCTCCTCCCCGTGCAACAAGCGGGAAAAAGTTTTGGAACACACAGCAACAGAGCAGCGCACCTGTCGGCCAGAATCAAACCAACAGGTGTGATAATGGATCGGGAAAAACGAAAAAGAGTCACAACTTCTCCTGCTTCTTCTTCTTCATTTCCTACTATCATTTGTTGTTCAGGTATTAAATAATCACGCTCCAAAATGTGCACTTCTGAAGATCGGCCACGAAAAAGGAAGAGTATATTTGAGACTATTGATGATTTGATCTCACCGGGCGATAGCTACCGTAACCCGGGGGATGAATCGACGAGTTGTGGTGGAGTTGTGGAAGCGCCTAAATTGGAATGCTCCATTTGTCAGAAGACGTATTTGACGTATTTTGGATTGAGGAGGCATGTACAGTTTCATAAGGAGGGGAAGTTACAGCAGGCTTGTCCGCAATGTGATAAGATTTATAGGTGGGTTTTATTGAATATTTAGGGTTTAAGATCCAAATTCGGATGGAAGTCATTTGAACGTTCGATTCCTTGCGTCCAAATTACCGATGGCAGAAAATGAAAACAGTCTCTTATAGAGCAAAACGAGAGCTCTTTTGAATGAGCTATATCACAACTCCCAAACAATTATTATCTACGATTTAATAAATATGAGATTTGAAATTTTAGAAAACTTTATTTGCTGTTTCACAAATTTCTTACATGTTTTAAATAATCAGGTCCAAATTCAATGTGAACGGTATTTTCTCCGCTTATAAGATAGTTCTATCTTATCGTAAGGCGGGGCCGCGAAAATGTTAGAAATCAAAAATTATAATATTTGAACATTTTGAAAACTTATATATTTTCTCTTTCAAACATTTCTTGAATTTTATGCAAAACCAGGCTCAAATTCAGTAGAATCCTTAATCGGAATTTAATTTATTTTTCAAACGTTTTCTTAATTTGGAACACCATTAGTTTCTTTTTTTTATTAGATGAATTTAGCAGTTTCGACAGTTCTAATTGGTCTGAAAAAAATTGAAAATTCATACAACTATCGTTCCTTTTTTGAAAGGTGATAGTAATTTTTGCGTATTTAAAGACAGGATGCCACTAATTATTAACTCTGCCGGGACTTAAAGAAGGACTTTACGGAGCTAATAAATGTTCCTTAATTGAAAATAGACTTCATGCTGATTCCAAATCTGTTTTTAAAATTTTCTAAAACCACCTTGAAGTCGAGAAAATGAGCTTCAAAACAATGGCCTAGAAAAAGTAGGCGAAAACTAGTCCGCGGGCGTGAAAAATCCAAAAAAGGACTAATAGCACATTATGCATAACTATTTTTAACGAAACACGAAAAAACCTAGTAGCAAAAAGTTGGCCTAATAAAAGTTAGGCCAACTTTTTCTAGGCCATTGTTTTGAAGCTCATTTTCTCGGCTTCTAGGTGGTTTTAGAAAATTTTAAAAACAGATTTGGAATGAGAATGAAGTATATTTTCATTTAAGGAACATTTAATAGCTCTGTAAAGTCCTCCTTTAAGTCCTGACAGAGTTAATAATTAGTGGCATATTGCCTTTAAATACTCACAAATAACAATAATTTTTCAGAAAGGGAGCAGTAGTTACATGAATTTTCACTTTTTTTCAGACCAATTAGAACTGTCGAAACTGCTAAATTCATCTAATAAAAAAACTAATGGGTTCCTAATTAAGAAAACTTTTGAAAAAAAAGAGTTCGCAATTAAATACGGTTCAATTTCTACTGAATTTGAGACTGATTTTGCAAAAAATTCAAGAAATGTTTGAAACAGCAAATATATATACATATATAAGGTTTTCTAAAATTTACTTAAATTTACAAAGAATGGGGCTGAAATGGTTCCTTTAAAAATGCTGAAAGGTTTTGAAAATCTGAAACAGTAAAAATTTAATTCTTTTTTTTTTTAAATCATAATTATTTAGTGAAATTATTGTAATAATCCTTCTAAAAACCAGAAATTCCAACTAATGAAACGTTTCCTCTAAACAACCTATTTAATTTCTTCCTCTCGAAAAAATGACACAGGTGTGTTTATCTCCTTCATTTCATCAACAAGCAACAGGTATATGACATTATCTTGATATATCTGAGCATCTTCTGTAATTCGATTCTTTTTTGTTTCTTCTTGATATCGGAAGATGAGAATCCCCCTCCAGGTAATTTCAATAGGACAGGTGTCACTAGGGAGATGAGTGGAAAAAAGAGAAGAATAGGTGTGAATAGGGGGAGGTCACCACCGGATACAACATATCGACATTTGATGATAAATGAGCAAACACTTGTTAAAGATTTGATTGAATAAAAAAGAGAGGAGGGGGTGATAAAAGGGTGGCTAATAGTAGGTGTTGTAAACTGACCTTGCGGGAGCTTCCGGAGAAAATCGACCATTTATCTCACAATGTCAAAATTTTGAGAAAAGTGCAAATTTTTAATTTTAATTGGTAATGTTTCGGAATAACTTAGGTGTTTGGAAATTCTTCTCAAGTTACCACTTCTAGATTTAAATGATTTTTTGTAAAGTTACGTGTATTCTCAAGCATCCAACGATTTTACAAAAAAGAAAGCGAAGATGAAATACGTTTCAAAATGAATTTAAGTGGCACTTCCAAAAGATCAAAATCAGTTGCATTCGTTTGTTATCCAATTTCTGGTTTCGGTTAACTTTTTAAAGACAGAGTGTCAGTTTAAATTTTAAAAAAACTAGTTTTAGGGAAATTTATTAATTAAAGGGATTCTTTACTGTTTTTGGGTTTCTATTCCATTTTCATCTTCTTCGCGATATTTGAAAACCTATACAAGAAAAATATTTTTGCGAAAATTCCTTTTCTAGTACACGAAAAAGCACATTTACAGGATAAGGCGGCGAATGGCCTAATAATTGCAAACACTCTCACATTCGCGTGCTCTCTCGCGCGCGGCCGAGTGGTTAGGCCATTCGCCGCCTTACCCTGTAAATGTGCTTTTTTCGTGTACTAAATAAGGAAATTTCGATAAATTTTTGTGCTTCTACAGGTTTTCAAATACTGTGAAGAAGATGAAAATGGAATTGAAACCCAAATTCAGTAAACCGTCCCTTTAACTGATATTTTATAAAATAATCTTATTATTAATTTTCACCCCGCTGGAATAGTACATTTTTCAATAGTTTCAGACAAATGTTATCTCATTTCAAGACTGGAATTACAAACCGAAGGCTACGAAGCATATATGTTGAGACCAATGAGTTCTTGAATTCGAAAATTTTTGAAATTTTTGAAACAGTTATATTTTTCAACATTTTCGAATTTTCATTTAAAAATTCGCCTTTTTTCAGAAAACTTATTTGAGGATTTTAGTATAATCTTATCTCATTTTGTATCTGAAAATGTACGGTTATAAATATTGGTTAATCTATCTGAAATTCAATTTTATGTAGCTAGTGAAAAAATTAGCAAAAAGGGTAGAAAAGGGCACCCAGAATCGGACCTTGGTCTGAAGATGTAAAAGAACCGAAGAGAAGCTAACTAGGGAAGTGCACTCTAGTGTACACGACTCTGAATTAAAGGTTTAGTGGAAATGAAAGGACCATAATACAATAATAAACTGTGAGAATAAAAATTCTCAATGCGGCGGTTTTCCTCACTAACCCACGTGTGACGTCATCACAGCCAAAACCCACAGTTGCAACAACAGTCATTTTTTAACAGCATGTAGCTTTGGAACCCCTGAACCAATTTTTATGTTTTATAGCTCATTAGAAGGAGAAAATGTTTTTCTTTCAGAATATAACAGTATACATAGTTAAAAACAAAACACTGCCAACCGAGAATCAAAAAAACTGAACGTGTTTTAGTGATATGCAGAAAAATGACCTATATATTTTTTTTGAAACATACAATTTTTTTGAATTTATGATTTTCGAATTCTACTGGATCACGTACGTATTACGGAAGTAAAGTTATGTGCGCTTGCCGTTGAGTTTAGAGAAATAAATAGCAAAAACTAAATTTTTTTCGTACTTTTCACTCATTATATGTAGTCTTGTATTGGAAACAGCTTCTCAAACGTAAGGAAACTGTTCTTTTTTTTGAGGTTTTTCAATTTTTCGGTTATTTTTTTCGGATTTTATTCTTTTCGATCTCGTGTTTAACGGAAGTTTTGATCATTTTATCAGAACATGTTGTGACATTATTCGACAGAAACATGCAGAATTCCCAATTTCAAAGAGGGAAAATTTGATATCAATTCTCAACTTGTCAACCAGATCAAGGCCGATCGATATAAAGAGTTCGTAAAAGAAGCATTTTTAAAGCTGGTATTCTCCGAAATCATCCAGAAGGTTACGATGCTCCTGCAACGTATTGCTTCAAAGAAAAATGCTTCTTTGACGAGCTCATTATATCGATCGGCGTTGATCTGGTTATATAACAAGTTGAGAATTGATATCAAATTTTCCCTCTTCGAAATTGGGAATTCTGCATGCGTCTGTCGAAAAATGTCACAACATGTTCTGATAAAAAGCTTAAAACTTCTGTTAAACACGAGATCGAAAAGAATAAAATTCTAAAAAGTGAAAAACTTGAAAAAAAGAACAGTTTCCTTACGTTTGAGAAGCTGTTTCCAATACAAGACTACATATAATGAGTGAAAAGTACGAAAAAAAATTTGTTTTTGCTATTTATTTCTCTAAACTCAACGGCAAGCGCACATAACTTTACTTCCGTAATACGTACGTGATCCAGTAGAATTCGAAAATCATAAATTCAAAAAAATTGTATGTTTCAAAAAAAATATATAGGTCATTTTACTGCATATCCCTAAAACACGTTCAGTTTTTTTGATTCTCGGTTGACAGTTTTTTGTTTTTAACTATGTATACTGTTATATTCTGAAAGAAAAACATTTTCTCCTTCTAATGAGCTATAAAACATAAAAATTGGTTCAGGGGTTCCAAAGCTACATGCTGTTAAAAAATGACTGTTGTTGCAACTGTGGGTTTTGGCTGTGATGACGTCACACGTGGGTTAGTGAGGAAAACCGCCGCATTGAGAATTTTTATTCTCACAGTTTATTATTGTATTATGGTCCTTTCATTTCCACTAAACCTTTAATTCAGAGTCGTGTACACTAGAGTGCACTTCCCTAGTAAGGTCAAAAAAATATCCTTGAAATTTTCAGAAGGAGATAAGGTTTGACTGAAAACTAAAAAGAATTAGGGACGAGGGTGGGGGGGGGGGGTCCCTTTCGATTTTTTTTTGAAAAATATTATTTCAAAATTTATTAAACATTTTTGAATTCCAGAATGTTTTCATTGATATCTGAATAAATTTTGACGACTTTAATTTTTAAATTAAAGGCTGGAAATGAGGTTATAAATTAATAATAAGTGAACAATATGTATTAAATTCGATAACTGATTTGATCATTTCAAAGTAACACTTAAATACACTTTGAAACGTATTTCATACTTCTTTTTTTGTTTGGAAAATCATGGCGCTTTCAGTTCATCACGAAAAGCTGCAAGCACGTTTCCAGGTTTACACCCAAAATAGCCATTTTTAGTTAGAATTTTTCTCTACATTTCAAGAATTTTCTCAGTTTTTAATAAGACATAGCTCATTTGAAAGCGAATTTTCAGTTGGTTAAGGAAGTGCTGTCAAAAAATGCAAAGCAACTGTTTGAGCATGCTTTTTTCAAGCTCAAAGTCGGAAAAATGGAACTTTAAAGAGATTTAACTTGGCTCAAACTTTTGTCAAACTGCATAAGAAAATACTATGAAAAATCTAAAAATATAAATTTTAAGCTTCAAAATAAGACCAAAACCTAGAAAATCTGTTAATTTTAAGCGAAATTATGAGTTTTTGAAAATTTGTGAATTTTCTCGAGAATTTTCATCCATTTTCCAAAGCTCATAACTTTCTTCAAAATTTATCTATTTTTGTGATTTTAAGTTCAAATTGCAGCTGAAATCACAAAGAATCTAAAAATATGAATTTTAAGCTTTAAAATAAAACCAAGACTATGAAAATTCGTTAATTTTGAGCATAATTATGAATTTTTTGGAAATTTGTGATTTATCAAGAACTTTCATCAATTTTCAAATGCTCATAACTTTCTTCAAGATTTATCAATTCTTGTGATTTTAAGTTCAAATTGTAGCTAAAATCACTAAGAATCTAAAAATATATATTTTAAGAATAAAAATAAGATCAAAGCCTTAAAAATCCGTTCATTTTGAGAAAAATTATGAATTTTTGAAAATTTGTGAATTTTCAAATGCTTATAACTTACTTCAAAATGTATCAATTTTTATTATTTTAGGTTCGAATTGTAGCTAAAATTACAGTGAAGCTAAAAATATAAATTTTAAGTTTTAAAATAAAACCAAGACTATGAAAATTCGTTAATTTTGAGAAAATTTATGAATTTTCTCAAGAAATTTCATCAATTTTCAAATGATCGTAACTTTCTTCAAAATGTATCAATTTTCGTGATTTTAACTTCAAATTATAGCTAAAATTACACAGAATCTAAAAACATAAATTGTAAGCTTTAAAATAAGACCAAAACCTTAAAAATTCGAAAAGTTTGAACCGAGTTATGAATTTATGAAAATTTTGTAAATTCTCAATTTTCAAATGCTCATAACTTTCTTCAAAAATTATCAATTTTTGTGATTTCAAGTTCAAATTGCAGCTGAAATCAGAAAGAATCTAAAAATATAAACTTCAGGCTTTAAAAAGGGATCAAAATTTTAAAAATCCGTTAATTTTGAAAGAAGTTATGACATTTCAAAAATGTTCTTTTTCTTCAATTTCGCATTAAAAACTGAGAAAAAAAAACGCTTACATACTTCCCTTTTCGGAATTTATGAAAACTATAATATTTTCAGAACCCCTGGAGCTCTAAAAATGCACCTCAAGACCCATTCCCTGCCTTGTGTGTGCTCCGACTGCGGGAAATCCTTTTCCAGACCTTGGCTTCTCAAGGGACACCTCCGAACTCATACAGGTTGACTCTTGACTCTCAAAATTGAGTTCTTATCGATTTTTTCAGGCGAAAAACCATTTTCATGTGACATGTGTGGTCGAAGTTTCGCCGACCGCAGCAATCTACGAGCCCATCAACAAACCCATTCCGGCGAGAAGAAGCATCGATGTAAAAATTGTGGGCAAACGTTTGCAAGGGTTCAAATTCGGGTCAGACATGAGAGTTCTTGTACAAAAAATGTGGAAGAAGATGAGGAAACATAACAAATTTATTTTTAAATAAAAATAACAAAATAAAATTATTGCTGAATTTGTCTGAAATAAGAATTACACTGCTGGATTGCAGTATCATCTTGTCTATAAGTGGCACCTGGAAGGATCCTTCTTCTGGTAATAGTTGACGTCTTCCTTGGTCTCTCAATCTTCGAAATTTTGGTTATTTGAGAAATATCGATTTTTCCTTGAGAAGCTCGTAGACAGAAGTCATATGGTACGGAATCGAAGAGAACATCGGTATTGGTTGAAAGTGTAGATAGGGCAGAAATTGAGGAATCGATACGATGGATTGGGACTTGGTGGAAATATAAGGATCCAGTGACTAGCAATGTTCCGGATGTCCTGGAAATAGTGATTTGTTATTGAATTTATAATGATGTAGGTTTCAACTTCAAAAAAAATTCATGTTTTGAGCAGTGAATCGAATTTCGGATCAAATCCAGAATATCAGAAGAATGTGAAACATAAAATTTTTTTTTGAAATTCACAATTTCTCGTCGCGATTTAATACTTAGTTTTTGAGACATAGCTCATTTGAAAGAGAATTTTCAGCTAGTGAAGACACTGTTTTCAAAAATTGCTAAGCAACAGTTTGAGCATGATTTTTTCAAGCTCAAAGTCTGAAAATTTTCAAAACAATCGAACTTTGAAGAGCTGTAACTTGGCTAAAACACAATATCACAGAGATAATACTTAGAATCTAGAAATATAAATTTCAAGCTTCAAAATAAGACCAAAACCTGGAAAATCCGTTAATTTTGAGCAAAATTATGAATTTTTGAATTTTCTCGAGAAATTTCATCAATTTTCAAATGCTCATAACTTTCTTCAAAATTCATCAATTTTTGTGATTAAAAGTTCAAATTGCAGCTAAAATTACAAGGAATCTAAAAATATAAACTTTAGTCTTAAAAATTAGACCAAAACCAGGGTTTCTCATTTTTTCAGTATTTTACCTTTTTTGTTTTTCAAAAAAAAATAAATTTGGCTTTCAAAATGTTTGCAATTTTATTTTGAAAAATATGTTTTTTTCAACTTAAAAATGAGTTTTAAAAAATGAGGAAACTGTGAATTTTCAGTAAAATTATAGGTTTTTGAAAATTCACGTTTTTTAAAGGAGGGCTTTACGGAGCTAACGAACGCATCTGGGATGAAAACAGAGTTCATTCTCATTCCAAATCTGTTTTTAAAATGTTCTAAAACCACCTAGAAGCCGAGAAAACGGGCCTCAAAACAATGGCCTAGAAAAAGGGTCCACCGACGAAAACTAGTCCGCAGGCAGGTGAACACTTTTTCTAGGCCATTGTTTTGAAGCTCTTTTTCTCGGCTTCTAGGTGGTTTTAGAAAATTTTAAAAACAGATTTGGAATGAGAATGAAGTCTCTTTTCATTTAAGATGCATTCATTAGCTCCATAAATCCCTCCTTTAATATATGTATTCTCAAAGTTTTTCGAGAAATCTTTTAAAAAATTCACAGATGTTCTATCTAAATCATGTTCAAGAATTTGTTTGTTTTTTTGAATTTTTTTGGAAGCTTCTAGAATTTTTTTCATGGCTTCCGGAATTTTTTGGAATCATTTTGGAAGCTTCTAAAATTTTTTGGAATTTTCTAGATTTTTTTGAAATTTCAATCGATTTTTTTCAAAAAAGTCTCAAAATCATGATTTTCAAGGCTTTTCGTTGTCATTTTTGAAATCAGCATAGTCGATTTACTACGACAGACACCCATATTTATAGGGTTTTGACAAAATGTTGTTTAAATTCGGATCTTTTTGGCACCATTAGGTACGAAAATCATATCTCTATGAAACCTCAACAATATGGGTGTTTGTAAGCTTCTAAAAAATTATTTCCCTAAGTTTTGAAGCTACAACACAGAAGCAAATCATAAAACATTTGGAAAAAATTTTGCTGTTTCGAAATTTCAAAAAATGTTCAAATACATCTCATCGAAATTTTTAACCTTAATTCACCTTAGGTTCTACCCGATTGGATAAAAAATTTCAAAACTCTTTTGATATGCTTCTAATTTTGCTAATAATACATTTCGACAAAATTCTGGAAAAAATTACTGTTTCAAAAATATATCAACAACATTTCATGTGAAAACATTAACGATATAATACAATAATATAAATTTGTTTAGATTAAAGGCAGCTTATCAGTTAACACGATCCAAAATCTAGGCAAAAATTCAAAATTCGAATGGGAGCCCAGGTGGTCCAAAGAACAATGCCAATATGTAGCCAAATTCAAATAATTGTGTTTCGCGCCAATGCGGACCGCGTTGCACGGACACCGACCGCGTCGCACGGACACGCGGCAATTCAAAATTTTATTTTTTCAACTTTGAACCGCTACTGTGACGCGTGTATTTATCGGTGTGATTTCGCATAAATTGCATTGTACTAATTAGAGTACGCTCTAATTTTTGAAACTAAAACAAGGTAGGGTCAAATTAACTGAACAGCTGTCCATTTCAAAAACGTATGAAAAACTCAATTTTTTTGAATGTGCAATTTTTTCAGAAAAATTCACATTTCCTTTAAACTTGAATCAAAATCGACAATTCCAAAAGATTGACAATTTTTAGAAAATGTTTTAAAAATTGGAAAAATTGCTCATTTTGGAATCTGGTCTTTTTTAGACTAATTATGAATTTCTTTAAATATGAATTGTAAATTTAAAAAATATCGATCTTACGATGCTTCAGCTTTTGATGCTGCTTTCTGATTCCATAACGATACTTCACTTGAACCGGTCAGTCTGATGGATAACGATGCCACTGATGAAACATCGATCGATAATCCAGAGAGCAACGGAATTGAAAAGAATGTGTCACGGAGTGGAATATGTCCCTGAAAGTTTGGAAGAGTGCTTCTTAAAGACAAGGTATCACTCCTCGCTGTCGCGTGTTATTAGTTTGGTTACTCACCTCGAAGGCTTTGATCGTCCTTCCATCAGCTTCCCAAACCACTGACAACAAATCTCCAACTTCTTTAAAAATACTGTAGGTCGGAAGCTTATGCCCAACAATTCCTAGCCGAACATTTGCTTCAGGATTTCCGATGCTCAGTTTTTCCTTAGATATGAAATTGTCCAAATTCTGAGTGTCAATATTCAGCTGAAATATTTTATAATTTTCGCTGACACTCTGTCTTTAAAAGTTGTTTTTTGCTCACCGAAAACAAATGATTCTCCTTCTTCCCCTTTTTCAGCGACAATTCGTAACTCGATCGTTTGAAGGATTTCTGGACAAATTCCGCAGAAGCTGAGGAAAATAATCTGAATCCGGCGGACTCTGCAATCTGTTGCCAATGGGAATAGGAGTCGGCTTGAAGTGCGCGGTGCAGAAGATTCGGACGGAACACTTTGAATTTTCGCATTCTGGACCAGAGCTCGGCTTTCTGGAAAGAATCCGGATTGCCTAGATCTAGTTAAAGGAATCAACATACCAATTCATCCTTTTCATTACTCGCTTCAATTGCTTTATACAAATATCTCCACTTTTCCTGATCCGTTGGATTCAGATTTTCAGTTCGAAGGATCAAAGTGGCAACATTTTGGTTGTCTGGAATGAATTTCAGAAGAATATCGATTGCTAGCTGGGAATTTGAAGTTGGTGTAAGTGTTGGACAAGTATTCCTGAAGACTTGAATCAAAGTTTTGACGAGCTGAAAATATGGATATTCTTTAAAGGAAGAGTATTTTTATAAATGTTGTAAATAGATCTGAAATTCAATTTTATATACCTTTAAAAATTTTTTAAAAAACTAAAAATGCCAAAAAACGAGCACCCGGAATCGAACCTACGTTTTTGAGACCAAAGTTCGATTCCGGGTGCCATCTTCAACTTTTTTGCAAATTTTTTCGCTAGGTATATAAAATCGAATTTCAGATCAATTAAGCAACAATTATGACCTGCGCCTTTAAAAACATTCGAGGTAATTTACCTGAGACTCGTATAAATTCTTATTCGTTGCCAGAATCAATTGCAATGCGGCTTTCTGGACCTGAGCGTCTTCTCTGGTGCAAATCACTTTTTTAGCCAATTGGTATGATCTGAAAAAATAGCATTTAGAAATTTAATCTGAACGAATTTCTATTCCAAACGTGCTCCGCCAGCACAAATTAGAAAAATATCAAAAGAGCTTTGAAATTTTTAATCCGATTGGTAAAACCAAAAAAAAAACGGAAAATCAAGCTAATTAAAAAAAATATATATTTGAAACCGAAATTTCGAAAAAGAATGTGAAAATTGTTTCGTAATTTACAATATTATTTAACTAATTCGCGTTCCATCAAAGGGAATAAATTTGAACAAATTTATACAAATTTTGAAACAGGTAATTTTTTATGAAAATTTTTCCCAGCTTCAAAATTTAGGGAAATTAAGAAAATGGGCTTCAAAGCTAAGAAAATTTAGTAATTTACAATATTTTTTTAAAAATGCAAAGTATTTTCGGATTTGTGACAATTTTTGCTATCCTGTAAATTTTATATTATTTTTTTAGGACTTGATTTAATTAAATGAGGAAATTACGGAGCTAATGAATGCACCTGGGATGAAAATAGACTTCATTCTCATTCCAAATCTGTTTTTAAAATTTTCTAAAACCACCTAGAAGCCGAGAAAATGAGCTTCAAAACAATGGCCTAGAAAAAGTGGTCACCTGCGAAAACTAGTCCGCAGGCATGAAAAATCCAAAAAAATGAAAAATATTTATTTTAAAAATGACTAATATAAGCATTCTGAATAATTATTTATTAACGAAACACGAAAAAAACTCATAGGAAAAAGTTAGGCCAACTTTTTCTAGGCCATTGTTTTGAAGCTCATTTTCTCGACTTCTAGGTGGTTTTACAAAATTTTAAAAACAGATTTGGAATGAGAATGAAGTCTAGTTTTATCCAGTTGCATTCAATAGCTCGGCAGAGCCTACCTGTAAATTTTATCATAAAAGAAGTAAATGTTTGAAAGGCTCAAGAAAAACAATTTTCCTAAAAAATTACGGTTTCAAAATTTTTCGAAAAAAATGATGCAATAAATTGATTAATATTCTTGTTCTATTTGTTTGACTTTTTCGCAGTATTTAATGTTTATCAAAATAATTTTTAAAAATTTTAAAAACTGCTTAAAAATCAATAAAATCCTCCCTCGATCTTACCCAGAAATTGGAATATTCTCCAAAACTTCGAAAACTTGGGCACTCAATCCATTTGCTGTCAATTCATTTATAAATTTGTTAACAACCTGAAAAGATGTGTTTTGTCAAAATTTTTTCAAAAATTCTCGATTACCAGATCTTTTCCCTTATTACAAGCATTCAAACTACTTGTCGAATGTTCACATCTTCTTCTCAAAACCGTGGCAATTGTGTTGGCAATTTTCCAATATTCAGGGGTATTTGTTTCGAATTTTGCAAGCCAGTACTGAAAATGTGATTTTTTTTTGGTTCAAATAAACAGTTTTCCTAGGTCACAAAATGGACACATTTTTTTCGAAAAAAAGACGCACCATCAAACTCTTATGCCATTTTTCATTAATCGATGGACTTTGAGCGATTCCGAAGAGGAAATCATCCAAATGATCGGGTGCTTCGATTAGTAGAAGATCTCTTCCAATTTCGAGAGATTCAACCGATCCAACACTTCCCAATGCATTGGCAATTGTGGCTCTAAAACGCATATTTGAAACATTTGGGAGCGCACAACAACACTGATTTCGAAAAGGGGGAGGGAAATAAGCCCCGCCCACTTCAATCGATTTTTCCTCTTTTTCAAGATTTTTCTGCGAAAACTCGACAAATTTCGAAATTTTTTTGTTTAGGATTGTTTAACATTTTCTTCTGAATATTATTAAAACGTCAATAGTGTAAATTGGAAATTGGAAATCATAAAAAATCAGATTTTTTAGAAAAAAATTTGAAAAACGGATTTTCTGCCATTTAACGATGTTTTTTCTTTTTATTTTTACTTTCATAATTTTCAGCGTAAAATCTACATCATTCTAACATAAAAATTTGAAAGTTTGGTCCAGTTTTCGGTAAGATATTCAAAAAACAATGAAAATGGGCGGGGCTTATTAAGGAAATGGGCGGGGCTTATTTCACTCCCCCCTTTCGAAATTAGTGCTTTTTTTTTGCTTCCAATAAAAAATCCTACAAAACATGATCATTTTCCGGGTGTTTGATAATCGCTTCCCAATCTTCTCGTTTCGCCAGTCGAGCCTGTTGCAAAATTTTGGCGAAAAGTTGAGAATGCTTCTCACAGATATGGGAATCACCCATGTCGTGTAAATGGACACGATACTCTTCGATTAGATTTTCGAGCTGATTCGGGTTCTTTGGAGTGATTCGAACATTTTCGTATAATCTATCTCCGACAATTGTGGCACCGAACGCTTGTTGAGCACACTTTGTCGCTGGAACATCTTGGGAGCAATGTTTTTCGATGAAGATTCGAGTACGGTTGGTGATTTCGACGTGGGTTCTATAAATAAATTAAAATAATCTCAAGAGTTGAATTTATAAATTTTTAAAAACTAAATGTCAAAAATCTGAGGTAGTTTTCAGCAAAAAAATAATGATTTTTTGAAAAATTGAAAAAAAAACTTTTTTTTTGGAATGCACTTCTTTTTTTGAATTTTCAAGAGTAAATTCGATTTTTCGATTCTTAATTGATCAGCGTCAGTAAAATCCAGATTTTCAGCTTCAAAATAAGTACAAAATCATGAAAATTGGATAATTTTCTGAAAAGTTATGATATCTTGAAAAATTGAAAACATAAAAAAACGTTTTTTGAATATGCCCATTTCTTATTGAGATTTCAGATTAAATTCACAACTTTTTGACGTTGTGATAAATTTTATCTGAAAATTCCGAATTTCGGCTTCAAATTGATCGCGAAACCGTGTAAATCAAAGAATTTCCAGAAACGTTGTGAATTTTTTGAAAAATTGAAAAAAATAAACAATCTTTTTGAAATGCATTCCTTTTCTTGAATTTTCAGAGTAAATCTGATTTTTTGAGACTCTAATTAATTAGCATCAGAAAATTCAGAATTTCAGCATCAAAATGAGAACAAAATCATGAAAATTTGATAATTTTCTAGAAAGTTATAATATCTTGAAAAATTGAAAAAAAAATTTTTTGAAGATGCCCATTTCTTATTGGAATTTCAGATTAAATTCGAATATTTTTGATGTTATCATTAATTTTATCTCAAAATTCCGAATTTCAGCTTCAAAATAAGTACAAAATCATGAAAATTGGATAATTTTCTAAAAAGTTATGAGATCTTGAAAAAAATAATTTTTGAATGTGCTTATTTTCTGTTGGGGTTTCAGAATAAATTCAAAATTTCTAGACTTTTTTATCAATTTTATCTGAAAATTTAAAATTTCAGCTTCAATTTGAACATGAAATCGTAAATATCGAAGTATTTTCAGAAAAGTTGTGATTTTTTAAAAATAAGTCAAAAAATGTCCATAGCAACGGTCCAATGTTTAAAAAATCAAAATTTGAATGCGCGCATGTCCGTGCAACGCGGTCGGAATTTGCGCGAAACACAATTATTTAGATATGGCTACATATTGGTATTGTTCTTTGGACCACCTGGGCTCCCATTCGAATTTTGATTTTTCGCCTTGAACCTTGATCGTTTTAACTGACACGCTGTCTTTAAGCGGGAGCTAAGCGCCACAGCGTAAAATATGAAAATTACACACTTTCAACCAAAGTTACCTTTTCTCAATTTTTGTCAATTTTCATTTTTTAACGCTCATTTTGAAGATGAATTGATGATATTTTCAGAAAAACTAACCGACTCTCCAATTGAAAGCCATGTTTTTCATGTAATTGCGACGAAAATCCTAAGAGTTCAACGGCATCAATCATAATAATATCAGCATCAACTTTAGTGTTTTGTCTGCAAAAAAATGTGCTGCAGGAATTCTGTAAAGCTTTTTCTTACGTATACCAAACATCCTGATTATATTCCACATTTTCCAATCCATCGAATCTTGAAAAATTCAAACCACTTCCAATATTACATTTATCGATTATTCTTCGGAAACGCTTGTCTTCCGGCCGCCCGAATTGAACTTGACAACGTCCGTAGACAGTTTTCTGTGTTCATGTTTTTCAGGATTAACATATTTCTGAAAACCATAGCTTACCACTGTTTGGGTGTCACCTTCACCATATTCAGCTGGTGTATAAATTGTATTGATGATAGCGTACAAAAAGTTCCAGGAAGCTTCCTCGTTTTCACTGGAAATTTTGAGAAATTCAAAAAAATTGAAGAAAAAGATGCTTACTTCAAATTTGTGAGCACATTTTGGATGTTGTTACCACCTTGTTGGAAAGCAACATAGACTGGGGATGGGTTTCCACAATTTCCGGTTTTGCAAAGTGTTAACTGAAGTGAAATAGTAAAAGGATTTAATATTCTAATAGTGCAAAGCTTCAGCTTTAAAATGAGTCTAAAATCAAGAATTTTGAGGAATTTTCAGAAAAGTTATGAGCATTTGTTGAACAAAAGTTCGACATTTTTTGACAAATTTTCAAAAAATCACAACTTTTCTGAAAATTCTTCGAATTTCATGATTTTATATTCAAAATGAAGCTGAAATTTTGAATTTTCACATAGAATTAATAAAAAAACGTAGAAAGTTTGAATTTATTCTGAAACACCAACAGAAAATGGGTGCCTTCAAAAATTATTTTTATTAATAAATTTTTCAAGATCTCATAACTTTTTAGAAAATTATCCAATTTTCATGATTTTGTACTTATTTTGAAGCTGAAATTCGGAATTTTCAGACAAAATTGATCAAAACGTCAAAAATATTCGAATTTAACCTGAAATCTCAATAAGAAATGGGCATCTTCAGAAACATTTTTTGAAGTTTTTCATGTTTTCAAGATCTCACAACTTTTCAGAAAATTATCCAATTTTCATGATTTTGCTCTTATTTTGATGCTGAAATTCTGAATTTTCTGATGTTAAATAAATAAAAGTCTCAAAAATCAGATTTACTCTTGAAAATTCAAGAAAAGGAGTGAATTCCAAAAAAAAGTGTTTTATTTTTTCAATTTTTTAAAAAAATTCATAACATTTCTCAAAATTCTTTGATTTTTATGATTTTTTGATCAAATTGAAGCTGAAATTCTCTATTCTCAGATAAAATTGATAACGAAGTCTAGAAAATCTGAAATTACTCTGAAATCCCAACAGAAAATACGTATCCTTTAAGAAAAAAGTTCTAATATTTTCAATTTTCAAGATCTCATAACTTTTCACAAAATTATCCAATTTTCATGATTTTGACCTTAATTTGAAGCTAAAATTCTGAATTTTCAGAAAATGTAATATAATCAACAATTCAGAAAAATCCACAGTACCGACATCCTCGCCAACATTCCACCTTCCATATCATGATGAAGAGTCTCGAAAGTGAAATTTCCAGCGATCACAGTGCTCGGCGCTTCCTCTTTCTTCTCAATCGAATCATAAATAATCGTTTCAGTTCTGAACCAGTAATCAACTTTGAGTAACCTTGTCATCGCTTCATCATCAACCGGTTGACTTCTGCGAATTTCGTCCAAATTAATTGGGCGGTTTTTCAATTTTTTCTTGATTTCCGCCAAATCTGGTTGACATTGGTATAGAGATATTAACAGGAGAAACAGGAATATGAATAAAATCTTCATTTTTTTTTTGAAAGAATATTAAAAAAAAAGAAATAATATGATAGAGGAGTTCCGTATGTCAGTAGAGGCGAACTGAACTGATAACTGATTATATTTGTTTCTGCGTTATTATTATTATCAGGCATTAAAATTATGATTATGAGGACATTATTGGTAGTAAGTATACGTATGTTAAAATAGACTGGACATCTGAAATTGGCGTGAGAAAAAAGAAAAAAACAAAATGCGCAAAATTCAGATGCACTTAACTTTTCAACATTTTAATCGATTTCCATTTGGTTTTTGAGAAAATAAAGCTTAGAGTTTGATTTTTGAAAATTATTTCAATCAAAATATAAAAACAATCTTAAAAATTGGGAAAAAATGAAGAAATCTATGGTATTTTAAGTCAAAATTGCAATTTCATGACTAAATGGCCGAACTTGGCTTTCTAGTCCCCATTCGTTTTTTCTAGGCCATTTGACTTCGACAATTAATTATTTTCGGTTTTTGAACATTGTTCACAAAGAAAAGAAAAATCCTTCTTGGTAAATAGGTTAATAAAATTTCCAGGCTTGACGATTTGGTTCTTTTTTTGGTTTTCGGGTGCTTTGTTTTTTAAAAATTGCAAAAATTGTGGAAAAAATATTCATTTAATTTTTTCCATAGTTTTTTGCTCTTCAATTTGAACCAAAAACGGCGAAAAATAAGCCAGAAATAATAAATATCCCGATTTTATTATTTACGTGGCCTAGAAAAGCAAATGGGGACTAGAAATCCAAGCTCGGCCATTTTTTCCAAAAACGTGTGAAAAAATTCGTTTTTAAAAGGGTTTCCGATTGTATTTTTAAACTGTTCTAAATTTGACGTCTAGTTATTCGACGGTTTCATAGATATTAAAAGAATCTGCGACATTTTAGACATAATTTCAACATTTTAAGCCAAAATCGTTGTATTTTTCAGAATTTTTCCATTTTCATTGTTAGAATTTATATAAATTTATAGCGTGGTTGAGATGATTCATTGATAATGTTAAAGAACAATAAAAGAAATCATTTTTCGAATGTTTTTTGTTTCTTTTTTTTTGTGCCTTATTCACTTTTTAAAAGTGTTTTTTGTTCTATCGCAAATTTAAGAAAAATATTGAAAAAAGCTTTTAAATTAGGTAATATAATTTTTTTTAATAAGTATCTTTCTTAAAATTTCAGAAATTTCAGATTTATTAATAAATTTTTACGAGTGCAATTATAATTGTCGTAACGGTGAATGCACACATTGCTTAGTTCTTGCTGATGAAAATTCTGCACTAGACTTTTTTTAAAAAATAAATCCTCTGTTTTTCTATAATATTCGTTAGTATCTATTGAATATGACAATTTTACGTCACGTTTATTCGAATATCAAATTTCAAAAAGGAAGAGATCTCCATGCACTTGGCAGGTGCCTTCTTCTTCATTTTCAACCTGAAAACGGAACGAAAACATATATATTTTAACCAGCTAAGAGCACCAATATATTAATATATTAGGTTTCATTTCGTTTTCATGACTTTTGAAACAAATTCTTCATTTTCTTCCCCTTTCTCGTTTATCCTAATAACAATCAAAGAATATAATGATTGATGAGATATTTGGCAATTCCATCCCCCCCTTTCACTGCCAAACATCTTTTACACCCCGTGTTCTTCTTTTAAACGCGTTGTTTCAGTTTCTTCAGGAAGAACCCCCATTTCTAAAATTACTTCCATTCTTTTTTTGTTTTTTTTTTCTATGCGTTCGTCATTCGACGTTCCATCATTTTATTGGATGGAGGTTTTTTTCTCAACTATGCGAAGTGCTCCGCGGATGATTCACCGCATTTTTTCTTTTTTTTTGAGCAAGAAAAATTGTGAAATTTCGTTTCTTTTCCATTTTCTCAATCGCCTACTGTAATTAATCAAAGTGTGCAATTTATCGTGGTTGTGTTTGCACTTTTTCTCTACTGCTCTCTCCTAAACACACACTCTCTCGAACTCGATTTTCTCTCTCTTTTTTTTTGTAATTAAAATTTTCGACTTTTTAGGATTTTTTGTTTGATTTCTAAAAAAATTAGAAATTTAAAAAAGAAATACAAAATAATTGCCGGCCTAATTTTGCTTCTACGTCCTAATTTAACATAATTTTAATTTTTCAAATATTTCCCCTGGATAATTTTTAAAAAATATTTTTTCGCATCTGGTTTAATATAATCGCTTCAAAAGTGAAAATGATGAACTTCGACCCAATTAATGCAAAAAAACGTGGAGGTCAGATCGAAAGCGGTAAAACATTTTTTAAAAAATCATTTCTAAAAAAATTTGTTATCTGATTTTTTTGCTGTATTTTGCCAGAATAATTATAAGTAAGTCGCAATTTCCGCAATTTCGACTGTAAATGTTTAAATAAAAATAAATTTCTTTAGGGAAAGCTAATTTTATATCTTTCGAAGCCACAATTACATTTTTATGGGTGTATTTCATCAAATGGGTCCATTCTTCGAGATAGTGGTAACTCACCGGACTAAAGACAAGGGTAAACTATCTTTAAAAGCTAGAAAAATTTTTTATTTAACCATTTATAACAAAAAAAATTAAAAAATAACGAATATGGGATGATAAACAGCATTTTTCAACTAAATTTGGTGTGGTGGCCTAGTTTTGGATTTCTAGGCCACTGGTCTCGGAAAATATATGCGGCTTTCTTAATTGAAGATATATCAATTCAAGCTAATTTAAATAATGACCTAGTTTCCCACGTTTCTAGGTCACAGTACTAATTTCAGTGAAAAATGCTTATTTTTCATAGGATTTTTGCAATTTTATGTCATTAATGATAGTAACAGAGCATTTTTCAAACTCTAAAGTGCTTTAATTTATACCCTCAACAATAATTCAAATGTTCTCATCCATAAGGCGGCGAAAAACTTGTTCAACAATCTTCTCACACAACATTATCAATAGATTTCCAATTGATTTGATGAGTTGAGCCACACAAGCCCAAGGTCACATGGCCATAAAACATTTATCACACCCGGCCATCATCATCATCCTGACTCCTGTTCTTCGAAAGATTTTCCCCTGCAATCATCATTTGTTGGCCATCTTCAATATCTTCAAATTTCGCTTCGGAACATTTTCGACCGGAAGTAGAGATAATTGAGATTCCGGAGAAGATTGACATTCCGTGCTCTCCGAGAAGCGAAATCGAGCATGACAGTTGTCGATTATTCAGTAGTACGTTTGAACCTGATGGAGGTCGGTTTTTTCGGTTCTTGTTCTTGATATACTGAATTTTTATTGACATTTGGAATTAATAGTAGTTCTATCTATGGAGAAGCGTCTCTTGTTTTTGTTGTCAATCAAAAATATTCAAATTCAAGTCAACATCTGCTCATCGTTCGACAATCTGTTTTGTTTTGTTTTTCTTTTAAAAACAATTATTATATAATAATTTGAACTGGTTTTCGGTATAATTATATTATACCTAAATTGTTATGTGTTTCCCTAAATTTTTAGACAGTTGATATATGTATACTTATTATTTCCTTGCAAAATAGCCATTGGGGGGAAAACAGTGTCGAGATGTACATATAGGCAAATGAAGAAGGGAGAAGACCCCCTTTTCATTTATTTGTTCAAGTTTCCTTCGTATCTTTTTTCGGGGTTTTCGTTTTCGGGGGTTTTTATATTTATTTTTATTTTCAAAGTCACTTGAGATGGGAATGAATTTGTTTTTCTGGAAGTTTTAGAGATTTCACAGGAAGTCGTAAATTTTTGAAAATTTGTTATTTAGTCGTTACGAAGATGGCCTTAAAAGTGATCAGAAATCGAAGAAACCTGTAATTTTTGTGTGTTGCATTTCGATTAGTTGTTCTCTCTCTCTCTCATACCATTCTTGGGCGGCGTAGTAATGTCATTGTTTTGGGTTGAATATCGTGGTTTTTGAGGATTTTAAAATATTTTACGCAGGTTTTCAAGTGTTGTTGGATTTATTTGAAATTTATCTTTTTTGAAACTTAAAAATTTTGCCAAATAATAGAAAACTCGAAAAAACTAGCACGCATAACTGAACTTCGTTGAAAAATAGCAAAATTCGTAATTTTGACACCAAAGATTGATTCCTGGTATCGGATTTTTAGTTTTTCTTTTGGAAAATTATTTTATAATTTTTTGGCACTTATATAAAATCAAATTTCTGACTTATAAGCTTCAAAAAGTCCCACTTTAAATTACTGCGTTTTCAATCCTTTTTTTTAATACGCGCTCTATTGAGAAATGAATTTTTGGCACAATGCCAAAGAAAATAATTAAAGGAGGACTTTACGGAGATAATAAATGTACCTTAAATGAAAATAGACTTCATTCTCATTCCAAATCTGTTTTAGAAATTTTCTAAAACCACCTAGAAGCCGAGAAAATGAGATTCAAAAAAATGGCCTAGAAAAAGGTGGCCGAACTTTTCCCTATGAGCTTTTTTCGTGTATCGTTAATAAATAGTTATGCAGAATGCTTATATTAGTCCTTTTTTTATGTTTTTTCATTTTTTTTGTATTTTTTATGCCTGCGGACTAGTTTTCGTCGGTGGCCACTTTTTAGGCCATTGTTTCGAGGCGCGTTTCTCGGCTTTGAGGTGGTTTTAGAACATTTTAAAAACAGATTTGGAATGAGAATGAAGTCTATTTTCATCCCAGACACATTCATTTTATCCGTAAAGCCTGCTTTAAGAGGATTATCTGCCAATTGATATTTAAGAACCATTTTTTGTCGAAAATATCTTTAAAACCGATAGAAAAATTTTAAAAAAATCGAATATATGTAGTAATTAGCGAATAAATGTTTTTTTTTAAAATTAATTTGGGTTTCTAGGCTATATTTTCCTTATTTTTCCTATTATGGACTAGATTTTTTGTCTATTTTTTAAAATTCACATCGTTTTTGCTTATTTTTTCGACATCACAATTTTTCTGTCAATTATTAGATCTTCTTACTAATTGGAATTCCTTCCAAATGGTTATCTGTCTCGATAAAACGCGTATGGGAATTGTTCCCTGCATCCACCCATTTGTTCCTTCCGAATGATTCCCCCTGTTCTCGGAGCAACTACTCAGAAATCCAAAAAAGCCCATCGGAAGTACTTAGAAACCGTTTTAGGTGTGTTTCATTTGTCCTGTATCAGGTTTCACAATCACGAAGCACAAAAGCAGGAGATTTCTCCAAAAAACAGAAAGAAACAAAGGCAAAGTTCGTTTCATGGACTAGTTTTCGTAAAATTTCTTAAAACATGAGGGCTTCGGAATATGGGTCAACCTGATATTGCAAAAAATGAGAAAATGGGTGCTCCCTGATTCGAAGTTTCTAAAAAACGTATTTGTGCGAATTGTATTTCGTTCCCGGGTGTTCTTTAATTCGTAATGTTAGTTTTTTCGTTTATTACGTTGAAAAATAATGTAGAATTCCAAAGAATCCAAAAAATATTATTTATTGTTGTAATTTTTCAAGTTTCTTTTAAAAAAACAAGTTCATTAGAATACCTGGCCTAGAAACCCAAAAGCGCGAGTTTCTAGGTCATCAATTCAATAAATCCAGTGAGAATTAGGTGAAAATTCCAAAATTTTCGTAGTTTTTCCAATTTTCTGGAATATTCTTCCATTTTAGAGTACTTCCTCCCAAATTGAACCTAATTTCCAATTACAAAGTGTAAACATTAATTCAGAACATTTGTAAACGGGGGGGGGTTCTTCTGGGAATTAGGTCCAAAAAATGCTTTTTTCTCATCTTACATTAGTCATCAAGACCCTTTCTTATTCGTTCTTTCTTTTTTTGCATGCATTTTCCTCCCATTTTTCTTCATCGTTTGTAAAACGTAAAAGATACGCAGGAAGGAGGTTCTGCTAGGAGGGCGAAATCATGGGAAAAACAATGGAGACGCAGAGATTTTCAACGAATTTGATTGATGGTTCGTGTCTGCGTCGTCGTTTTTCTTTTTCTGTTCATTTTTTTGGTTGGAATGGTCCGTTGGATATAGCGGAATATTCGGAACGTACTGTTTTGGAATTTGTGGATTTTTAAATTCACAAATTACCGAAAAGTTTGATAAATACCCGATTTTTTCGAATTTTTCACGAAAAATTTTATTTTATTTAAACATTTGCTTCCGATTCTGCTGATTTTTCTTAGAAAACAAGTCGTATCATCAATTTACACTTGACCGCACACTCAATTTGTCAATAGCCTTGTCGACAAAAATGTATGTTTTTTTTTCTGTTATTTTTTTGTTGCCTCCCTCTCTCTCTCTCTCTCATCGTCCGAGGTATTTTGTTCAGCTGGAGAATTGCTTTTTGTCTCTGACTTTCTCTTTAGAGAGTAGTGATTATGACATCTTTTTTCATTACACCAAAGTATGTATATTACTCATCAAGTGATCTCTGAAGAGGGGGTTTTCGTCTTGTTTCGGGTATTTTATGGTTATTTTTTCAAAATCTGAGAATTTTAGGATTTTTTCGCGAAATTTCTGATCAAGACGCTTTATTTTTCTCCATGCGCCTTTAAAATAAAATTCGGATCAAGAAAATTCATTTTAAAATCCAAAAGGAAGAAAAAAAAAAAGAGAAGGTGAAATCTCGCGATCAAATATTCAAATACCGATGTTGAAAGTGCGCCCTAATGCAAATCTGTCTAATTTGACCAATTTCTCAAAGATTTTTGTTGTTAAAATATTTTTTTTCCAAAGAATCGAATTTTTTACAAATATTTAACTATCAAATACTGTTTTTTATTAGAAACCGTGAAAAAAATTTAAAAAATGAAATTTATTATCAAAAAATTCTTAGAATTGGATTATCTAATATTTTATAATTTAAAAATCTGATATACTGTCTTTAAGCTGACCAAAATGTTGAAAAATTCGAAAAAACAAACATGTAATGCGGATCCTAGGCCACCAATTGGGATTCTAGGCCGCTGATATGAAAAATATGGGGTTTCTTCTTTTTTTTTGATGTTTTTGTTTAAATTCGATTGAAAACAAGATAAACATGATTTTTGACAATATCATTGCCCTGATTTCATTTTTAAAGGGACCAGAAATGTTTGAAATTCAAAATTTGGCCTAGAAACCCAATTGGTGGCCTAGAAACCCAATTTGTGGCCTAGAAACCCAATTGGTGGCCTAGAAACTGCATTTTGAGCAAATTTTGAAAATTTTATGCAACTTTTTTGTCCGCATATTTTTTCGACATATGATCCTCTCAATTTCAATTCAATTTGTCCCCGGACGGACGCGGACAATAAAATAAAAAGCGGAAATTTTATTGGGCCCCGATTTTTATGTGTCCGTTGTTCTTCTTCATCCCTTTTCATCTTTCGGCTCGTCACTTACACAAAGAGAGAGAGAGAGAGAGAGTTTCAACTGACCGGGAGGGGGAAGGGTGATTTTAATTTTATTTCGTTTTGATCATACTTTTTCGCACTTCTTTTTGTTATTCTTGATTTTTATGGATTTTAAAGACAGCTGTTCAGTTAATTTGACCCTACCTGGTTTTAGTTTCAAAAATTAGAGCGTACTCTAATTAGTACCATGCAATTTATGCGAAATCACACCGATAAATACACGCGTCATAGCAGCCGTCCAAAGTTGCAAAAATAACATTTTGAATTGCCGCGTGTCCGTGCGACGCGGTCGGTGTCCGTGCAACGCGGTCGGCATTGGCGCGAAACACAATTATTTGAATTTGGCTACATATTGGCATTGTTCTTTGGACCACCTGGGCTCCCATTCGAATTTTGAATTTTTGCCTAGATTTTGGATCGTGTTAACTGACAAGCTGCCTTTAAGCTCTTTTTTCTTAAATTTGTAATTTTTTGCAGATAACAAAATCACATAGGGAATGCGAGAGAACGAAACGTCTTCGGAAAATTCGGAGCACACGCTGATTAAACTTTTATCAGCCGCTGATCTTTCAGGATATGAGAATGATTTGAGGAAGAAGCTGAAATTGAGAAATGCTAGTGATTTACAGTATGTGGAAGAAGTGGATTTGTTATCGATTGGTAAATATTTTTGGATTTTTTGACGAAAAATGAAGAAAAAACGTATTTTTTTGAAATAATAATTGAAAAATGTTATTTTTGAAGTGAAAACATTTCCCACACACTATATAAACAAAATATGAGCGGTTTTTGTTTATTTTATCATCTTTTGTAAATTGAAATTGTATTTTTTTTAATAGAACGCTTGATTTACAGGTATGAGCCGCCCGGAGCAGAAGAGGCTACGGAAAGAGTATGCGAGGATGTATCCGAGTGGATTGTTTGGGAAAGTGAAGAAGGTGTTCAAAAGGTCGGAGAGTTTGGATCGGAGGAATTTGGGAAATAGTACGGTGAATCGAGAGGATGAGGATCATCATGTTATTCCGATTGAGAAGTGAGTTTTTGTTTTGAGGGATTTTTTTAAATTTCTGGTATTTTTTTGGTTTTTGTCCATTTTCGAACTTTTGAAAATTAATTTTCAAACGGAACTATATTTCTTGCTTTAAAAAACCAATAATCTTGAAAAATACGTTTTTAAAAATTAAGAAACGACGATTTTTAAACATTTTAAGTATTTTTCAAGATTTTATTGGTTTTTTAAAGCAAGAAATCTAATTCCGGCTTCATTTAGGCTTAATTTTCAGTCAAAAAACTGAGAATGATGTTTTTTTTTTAAAATTTCCCTGAAAAACAAAATCAACATTTTAAAATCCACATTTTCCCATGTCCACAGATTTTCTGGTGCTCTTTTGGCCACAAAACGGTTTTAAATTTGTATTTTCTTGCTTTTCGTCCATTTTAGAACTTTTAAGATTAATTTTCAAACGGAATTAGATTTCTTGCTTTAAAAAACCAATATAATCTTGAAAAATAAGTTTTTAAAATTTTTACAAATTAAGAAAAACCGATTTTTAAATTTAAAAAACTTATTTTTCAAGACTTTGTTGGCTTTTTAAAGCAAGAAATATAGGTCCGTTTGAAAATTAATCTTAAAAGTTCTAAAATGGACAAAAACTAAGAAAATACCAAGCTTAAATCGATTTGTGGCCAAAAGAGCACCAGAACATCTGTGGATATGGGAAAATGTGGATTTTAAAATATTTATTCTGTATTTTAGAGAAATTTTTTAAAAATTACACTATTTTCAGTTTTTTGGCCGAAAATGGAGCCTAAATAATATTTAAAAAGTGAAATTATGTTTTTAAGTTAATTTTGAATAAAAATTTCAAAAATGAGTAGCACCATGTCTTTAAGGTCGATAAATAGAAATTATTGTTTTTTTTTCCAGAATCACATTATGCAAAGAACTAGGGCATGGAGAGTTTGGTTCGGTTTGGCAAGCGTCGTGGAAAAATTCGACATCGACGGAAGTAACTCAAGTGATTTTTTTGGCATTTTTTGAAAATGTGGAGTTTTTTCAAAATTTTCCAGGTTGCTGTGAAATGTGTGCAGTCGGACAAATTGTTGGCCACTTCGACGTCTTTTCTACAGGAAGCTGCAATTATGACGAGAATGAGACATGATCATGTTGTGAGGTTGTATGGAGTGGTTTTGGACACGAAGAAGATTATGATGGTGGGTTTTGGTATATTTTTGAAAAGTTCAATTATCGAAGTATCGATTTTTTGAATTTATAATCGGTGAAAATTATGGCTAAAAATTAAATAAACCAATTAAAAATACGTTTAAAAGGATCTTGTTAAAATATCTGTTGTAAATTGAGATATTCACTTCGAAGTTTTGGAATACATAAATGTTTTTAAATTCAAAATTTGAAAAGAGTTATTTTTTATGATAAAAAGTTTATTAATACCTGGAAAAGAATGTTTTTTAAATAGAAAACACGAAAAAATGTGGGATAAATAAGGTTAAAAGAAATTTATCCAGAATTGTCGTTTTTTAAAGTAAAATATTCGGAAAACTATGAATTTTTCATATGAAAAACGAAAAATCGAAAGAAATTTTGTGAAAATGCATTTTTAATGTAAAATACGACTTACAAATGAGTTAGTATTGTTATTCTTAAAAGTTGTACCGAAATTCCGAGTTGAATATATTATTTTATGGTTTTTTTTCAATTTTTCTGAAATTCGGAATTTTCGCAACTTAAAGGAGGCTTTAGGGGACTACCCCTAACGGTTCAAAAATTATAAAAGTATGATTCTTTATTATTCTATGAAAAAAATCCAAAAAAACTTGAAAATGGGGAAAAAATTCAAAAAAAAAAATGATAAAACCGGTAATGGCCGAAGAAACGCTTTTTGGTTTTCTAGGCCGTCTGATTTTTTTTTGAAAATTAAAAAAAAAAAACTTTATGCATAATTTTCTCAGAAAAAACAGGAATAAAATTTTCAAAAAAAAATCAGACGACCTAGAAAACCACAAAAAGCGTTTCTTCGGCCATTGGAAGGGACATCAACGGTTTTTCCGTTTATTTTGGAATTTTTTCGCCATTTTCGAGTATTTTTTGGATTTTTTTCATTTATTGATAAATAATCATATTTTTATCAATTTTAAACCATTTATTTCGTCCCCTCAGGCATACTTTTAGTTATAGAATTATTCTAACAAATTTCAGATTATTAAAAATAATGTTTTTATTCCTCGATTTTGAATTTTTCTGTAATATTCTCGCATTTTTTGAAAATATGATGCTGAAATTATTTTTCCGTAGTTTTAGCTTCAAATTGAAAACGGAAGTATACAAAGTCAAGTTTATAATAAATTTAATGATTTTTTGCGGATTTTCAAGTATTTTTGATAAAAATTGAAAAAAAAACCAATTTTTTGTTGTAAATATGGTAAAATTACAATAATTGAGCAAATGACGAACTCGTCTTGATGGACCCTTGGTTTTAGAAGCACAATTGAAATAAAATATTTATTTTCCAAGGTTTCGGTTTATAAAACCATCATCAGGGAAACTGGCATAATCACCTATAATACAGAGTATTGAGAAATTGGAAAAATTACCTGCATACTCTCATCGTCCACAATAATCTCTAACCGGTTTTGTAAATAATTTTTATGTAATTTTATGTGATTTTCTTTTAATTTGTATATAATTCGGGTTTTTCATCTCAAACTTAAACTTTTTCCTACAATTTTTCCAATTTTTCCAATTTCTCAATACTCTGTATTATAGGTGATTATGCCAGTTTCCCTGATGATGGTTTTATAAACCGAAACGTTGGAAAATAAATATTTTATTTCAATTGTGCTTCTAAAACCAAGGGTCCATCAAGACGAGTTCGTCATTTGCCCAATTACTAAACAATGCACAAAAAACAACTCATCTACTCACTACAATTAAAATTACAATAATTTAATATAAATCCTCTCCAATTTATAATATCTTCCAGGTCTCTGAATTGGCAACATGTGGATCGCTTTTAGAATGCCTTCACAAACCAGCACTTCGGGATTCGTTTCCAGTGCACGTTCTATGTGATTATGCTGAGCAAATTGCTCTAGGAATGGCTTATCTTGAATCTCAACGGCTTATTCATCGAGACTTGGCGGCGAGAAATGTACTGGTTTTTAGTCCAAAATTGGTGAGTTTTCAAATATTTAGTTTTTTTTAGAAATAACAAGTGTTTTTAGGTAAAAATATCAGATTTCGGGCTGTCGAGGAGTTTAGGTGTTGGAGAGGATTATTATAGGAGTGAATTTACACCGAATTTGAAATTGCCGATAGCTTGGTGCGCGCCGGAATGTATTAATTTTTTGAAGGTGGATTTGATCTGAAAACTCAAAAAATAATTTTTTTTTCCAGTTCACCTCAAAATCGGACGTGTGGGCATATGGAGTGACAATTTGGGAGATGTTCTCATATGGTCAAATGCCGTGGAAGAATAAGTCGGGCGCACAGATTTTAGAACTCGTGGATAGGAAAAAGGAGCTTCTTCCGAGACCGGAAGCATGTCCTGAAGATATCTATGATATGCTGAAAGAGGCATGGACACATCAATATCAGGATAGGCCGACGTTTGCGGATATTGTGGAGAAATTTCCGGAAAGGTGGGGTTTTTTGAAGTCCTTAAAGTTAAAGGGAAGCTCTGGGGAGGTTAGAAGATGAATTAAAAATTTGAAGTTGAAAATATGAAAAACTGAAAAAATTGAATATGGCAGAAGAAATTTAATTTGGGTTTCTAGGCCATATAAGGAAAAACATGGAAAAGGAGGGTAGGCCTTATGTTTGGAGGCTCAAGTGTTTGGAGGCACAAGTGTTCGTTTTTGTAGCGTTTCAAGACCCGAACGATATTTCAGGCGCATGCGCCTTGAAATGTCTGCGTCTCTCAACGTCACATGATAAGGGCAGTTGGTTGCCGGCCCTGATCGTTGTCTCCATGTCCAAAAATGTATATTCCGCGCCCAGGTGGGCGCCGCCGGTTCATTTTCCCAAGTTTGAGGTTAACCTGAGGTAGACTTAAAACTTGGGTAATTTAACCGGTCGCGCCCACTTGCGCGCGGAATATACATTTTTGGACATGCAGACAACGATCAGGGCCGGCAACCAACTTCCCTTATCATGTGACGTTGAGAGACGCAGACATTTCAAGGCGCATGCTCCTGAAATATCGTTCGGGTCTTGAAACGCTACAAAAACGAACACTTGTGCCTCCAAACACATGTGCTTCCAAACACAAGGCCTACCCTCTGGAAAAGTTGGCCTAGAAACCCAAAAAACCTATTTTTTAGTCGAAGAAATTAAAAATCGATAAAAATTTTAAAAAGGAGGCAAATATAGACATTTCCTAAGAAGTTCACTTTGGGTTTCTAGGCCATTTTTTCCATAGTTTTCCTTATATGGCCTAGAAACCCAAATTGCATGTCTTCGGCAATTTTTTAATATTCAAATTTTATCAGTTTTCATATTTTCGACTTCAAATTTTTAAATATTCTAATTATATTCCACTGAGCCAATTTTCTAAGCTCTCCGGAGCCTTCCTTTAAAGCTCCCCGGAGCCTCCCTTATATAACCTAGAATCCCAAATTTAGGAAATGAGGAAATTTCTATATTTTTTCTAATTTTTAAATTTTCTTATTTTCATCTTAAAATTTTATTAAATCATCCTAATTATTAATTATTCATCTGAAAACCATTACTGAGCTCTTCGGAATATAATTACTAAGCTTAAAAATGAATTAAACGGCGAAATTCTAAAGAAATACAAAAACTATAGTCGAAATGAACTTAAAATCGCAAAAATAGGCCTACATCGTAAAAGTGAAGAGATTATTTGAAAATTAAAAAATTCTGTTTCAAAATGGTAACGGAAAATCTCGAATTTCGATTGATGAATATTTTTTCAGCTTCTTCGTCTTTCTTAAAGTATTTCCGAATACCTGTCTTTAACTAATTCAAGAAAAAATAAATTGCAAATTTTCAGAAGAGCACAATCAGTGAGAGCAATTGTGGATTGTCGAGACTCGGCTCCGGATCATTTGCATTTCAAGAAAGATGACCTTATTGTTGTGATTAGTAGATCGTGAGTCCCCTATATTTTCCAAAATAACATTTATTAGTTGTATTTTCCAGACCTGCTCAATACCCGGATGGTTATTATTGGTTTGGCTCACTTCGCAACGGAAAATTGGGATTATTCCGTCCGACGGATACGGTAGCACATTTGGGTTCAGAACCGCCATGTGCCAATGGAACACTAGAAAATGGGTTTGGAGTTGAGAAGGCGGTTGAAAACGATAAGAAGAAGAATAAGAAAAAGAAGGTGGATAAAGAGGGAGAGAGGGAAAGGAAGAAGTTGTTGATTAGTGAACCGGTGGGAGATGTTCGACACACGTGTCATGTTGGAATTGATGGAACCGCTTTTGGGCTGTTGGATTTGGATAAGAAGACGGTGTGTCCGACGTCGGCGTCACCTTCCACTTCGAGAGGATCGGCGTCACAAGCGTCGCCGGCCCCGTCGCAGGTTTGTTTTGAGTTTTTGAGAATGTTGTTATAGATTAAACTGTTACAGACATCGTCTTCAACTACTTCATCGGTCCATTTGAGGGATAATGTTGCCAGGCAGGGAGTTTCACTCAAAGAAACCATGTCGCTGAGAGATGTTGGGCCATTGAGCAGGGTAAGACAACCTGTTTTCTGTATTTTGTTTAAAAAAAGAACAATTTTCTCAGGATGCTGTAACACTTCGAGAAACGATATCTCCGCCGCAAGCTCGTGCTCCGTCTCAACCGCCACTCTCTTCATCTCAATCTTGCTCAATTCCAACTTATTCTCAGCCAAATCCATCAGTTCGAACGTTCCAAAATCATCAGGTATGTTTTTTTAAAGAAAAAAGCTCTAGCTCTTCTGAAAACCCACCTCAAAGAAGTTTTTCCTTAGTTCACAACGGAATTCGATCAACAACATCATAGTTTCGGAACGATTGATAGAAGTCGTGGAAGCGTAACACCGACAGCTCCGCCATTAACAGCATCAGCTGCGAATTCCCTGAAAAATCCGCTAAATGGAGTAGGATTATCGATTGGTGTACATCATGAGATGAACGATTATTGGAATGGAGCGCGATCACCTGATTCGACGATTTCCACGTCGACCACTTTGACGAATTTGTCGATTCGGAAAGAGCCGCCAACACCGGCGCCAAGGGGTCCAATTGCGGGGGTTTATGCGAGAGGGTGAGTAATTTAGAGGAGACGTTTTTTAAAGGAGGGCTTTATGGAGCTAATGAATGCGTCTGGGATGAAAATAGACTTCATGCTCATTCCAAATCTGTTTTTAAAATTTTCTAAAACCACCTAGAAGCCGAGAAAACGAGCTTCAAAACAATGGCCTAGAAAAAGTGTCCACCGGCGAAAACTAGTCCACGGGCATGAAAAATCCCAAAAAATAAAAAAAAACATTTAAAAAGCCCTCCTTTAAAAATCTCGTTTTTTTTTGAGCATTAAACAATTTTTGTTCCAGACGGGATATTCCAAGAAGTCAGACGCACGCGGATCAAGCGCTTTGTAATGAAATTGATCATTTGAATCGAGATTTGACGAATTATTCGATTAGTACAATTGGTGATTTTTCGGATGAACGTCCATTATTAGATGCTTTTAAACGGAGGGAGCAAAACGAGACTCCAAAAACAAATGGGACGAAATTAAGTAACGATGAAGCTAGAATACGGTTTATGAATGAAGCGGAAATTAGGAAATTGGAAGAGAAGGCGGCGAGAGAGCATCGGAAAACGGATAATATTTTGAGAGAGACACGAATGAAGGAGGAGAAGTTTGAAAGTCGAGAAGAGGACGAAGAGCATGGAAATGAAAATGAGCACTCGAATAACCATCTATCGGCGCATTTACAACAACAACAAGGGTGGACGTCGGCGGCGCAGGAAGCTTATAAGCTTCTGGTGGAATGTGGAACGAATTTGAAACAAGCGTCAGTCTCGCCGCCGCCATCGACGGCAATGTCGCCGATTTCGTCGAGGTTCTCGACACTGGAAAGAGGAAGCGTGTCGCCGGCACCTCCACGGCCGGTTACTCCGCCGTTGAGTGTTCGAAGTGAGGCGGCGATTTCGATGAGGAAGCCGATGGAGCAAGTGGAGCAAGTGGTGGTTGAGGAGAATTCGCCGAAGAGGGTTCATGTTATTGAGACGAAATTGATTGATGGACCGGCGAGAGGGATGAGTCCGATTCAGGTTGGTTTTAGTCACGGGACTAAATTAGGGGGTTATGCAAGAAGTTCACATGTTTAAAGGGGCATTTAATTAATCGCTTCGGTCTTGAAACGAAAAATGTGTAAATTGGAATTCAAAAAACATTTTTTAACCCCGAGAAATTTGAATCTTTTTGAACTTTTTAAAAAAATTTCAAACATCATATGTCCAACAAGATTTTTACAAAAGAAGCAGAGATTTTTGTTAAATTTTAGACTTTTCATTTAAAGACGAGGTATCAGTTATTTTTACGAAATTGTTATTTTTAAAGAGTCCGTTTACTCATTTTTAATTTTTGTTTTAATCGATTCAGAATCATCTATTATTAATGGTATCAACGAAAAAAATATTTAAAGCAGCAAAATGGTCCTTCAAAAACCTGGAAGAGCTGTTTTGGACCTACGGGGTCCGAAAAACATTTTTTTTTGTTAAAGTCATTAATAATTGTGAATAGATTAAAACACAAATTGAACATCTTATCGATTACCGACAAACACTTTAAGAAAAAATTTATTTCTACGGAATTATTTATTTAGATAGGAAAATTCTCTTCAAGACCCATTTTGAGACATTTATGGAAGTGGAATCAGCAGGACACAGCTGGCCCTAAAATCCCGAAATAGTCCAAAAGGGGCAAAAGATGACAATTTTGAAAAAATCCATTTTTTTCGCCAAGGGCGGCCTTTTTGTGCTATTCTCGGGCTCGTTGGGCACATCCCCGATCGGAATTTTTTAAAACAACACGATTTTTACAAAAGAAGTTTAGATTTTTGTTTAATTTTAAACGTTTCATTTAAAGACGAGGTATCAGTTATTTTTACACAATTTTTATTTTGATTTTTCAAAAAAAGTGAGTGCTGTAAGGATGTCTTTCTGGATTTTTTTTTTAGAATTTTAAAATATATACAAAGAATTTAAATATTTATATGTCTAAATCTCAAAGATTTTTGATTAAATTAAATTTTTTAAAGAAATTTGAAATGAAAAACTTGCAAAAAAGCTCAATCTTTGATTTTCAGGATCGAATCCCGGCTTTCACCACTCCCATGTCTACATTAAGCCGAAAAGCGCCAGCACCCAATCCACCGAGCACATTCGAATCGAAACCTCCACCATGTCGGCCACCAAAAACCAGGCAGTTTCCATTGGTGATTGATGAACGAAATCTAGCATATGATAATTTGAATGGAATTGGAGCTGGAGCAAGAGTCGCACCACCAGTACCACCGAAGCCGAAAGTTAGGTAGGGTGTTATTATTTTTTCTTTTTTTGCATGATAATCCAAATATTTTCAGTTTCGCTGATGATCGAGTCAATATGACGTCACCTAGTAAAATAAGTGAAGAGCTAGTGAATTGAAGAATGTATATAAATTAGAATTTCAAACCTCGAAGAAAATCAATGCTCAAAAACGATTTTTTACCGGTGTCTGATACCCTTTTTATTGAATTTTAATGTGTGCCCTTTTATTTTATGTTGAATATTATTCCTATGTCAGTATTATTGTTATAATTACAGCATAATTACTGTAGTTTTATTTCATGTGTCAATTTCAATGCTCAAAATGGTGCTTTTTGGATTTTTATTGTTCTTTGTTTTTCTTTGGATGTTATTATTTCTAGTCGGTTTATCTTTGTTTGGAAATAAATTTGATTCTTTTCTACAAAAAATTTACAAAAAAACTCGGATTTAAAAAAATCAGAAAATTAAATCAGACTTGCAAATATTTATGATAAAATACTACAGTAACCTTTTTTTTAAATTATTTTGAACTGGTACCTATTTAACGGAGTCACCCGCGAAGAAATGAAACGAATAATTGCTCGAATCATTCTTTTTTCATTTTCCAGCGTTTTTTTTAATTTCATAGTCAATTTTTTCTCTTTTTACGCATTTTTTAAAAAGTTTGATTTAAAGGAACATGTTACTATTTGCCAGGTGGGTTCCCTAACGAAAAAAGAAGTATACCGTAACCTCGCGTTTTTTGAGACGCCCGTTTTCTCCTAAAATTGTTATTTTGTTTTTTTCTTGGAATTGCTTGTTTTTTATTGGTTTTTCACAGTTCGAGGGAAAATTAAGGAAATTTTGATGGAAATTCGAATGCTTTTTCGAAAAATCAGCTTGAACTCTTGGAAATTTTTATAGTTTTGGCGCAAATTAACGAACATTTTGAATTTTATGATTTTTTTCTGTTAGACAAAAAGATTTAACGGATTGAACCAGTGAAAAATGACGTCGATAATTTCTTTCGTCGTTTGAAAAGTTAATTGTTTGTATTCTTGTTTTATTTGTCACATTAGATGCTCTTCAAATCAAATAAAAATGTTTTTCAGAAGGCTAGAACAATGAGTGAAGATGGATGGGGTGAGGCTGACTCGAAGAGTGTTGTTGCTGAACAACCTGCTTCAGCGATGCATTCGATCAAGCCAAAAGGATTTGGTGGTGAGAACAGTGTGAACGAAGGGAATTCGGAAGCCAATACTGGCGGGTTCGGCGGCCAATCCAACAGTAAATTTGGTGGAGCTCAACAAGGTGGGGGATTTGGCAACAAGACTGCTGGTTTCGGAGGGGGAAGTCAAGCTTCGTCCGGTTTTGGTGGAGGAAGTCAAGCTCCTTCTGGTTTTGGTGGAGGAAGTCAAGCTCCTTCAGGTTTTGGTGGAGGAAGTCAAGCTCCTTCAGGTTTTGGTGGAGGAAGTCAAGCTCCTTCAGGTTTTGGTGGAACTCAATCATCTACTGGTTTTGGCAACAAGTCTGTTGGTAGGTTCGCCGGAAACCAAACTTCGTCTGGATTTGGTGAAAAAAAAGCTACCGGATTCGGTGGAAACCAATCTTCGTCTGGATTTGGTGAAAAACAAGCTTCTGGTTTCGGTGGAAATCAACCTTCTGCTGGTTTCGGTGGGAGCCAACCTTCTGCTGGTTTCGGTGGAAGCCAACCAACTTCTGGCTTTGGAAATCAACCATCTTCTGGATTCGGAGAAAGTGGCGGAGGTTTTGGTGGAAATAAATCGAGTGGTTTTGGTGGAAATGGCGCCGGATTCGGAGGAAAAAGCAGTGGAGGCTTCGGAGGACCGAAGACTGAGGGTGGTTTCGGTGGTGGAAACCAGAATGGCGGAGGTTTTGGAAGCTCTGGAACTGGATTTGGTGGTGGTGGCGGCTTTGGCGGCGATAACCAATCTTCAGGAGGTTTTGGACAACGATCAAATGGATTTGGTGATGGCGGTGGTGGTGGTGGTGACAGAAGTGAGTTTTGTGTTCAATCTTCTGTTCCATACTATAATAATTTTATTACAGGCTGTCATAACTGCAAGCAAACCGGCCATTTTTCACGAGAATGTCCAGAACCAAGGAAACCGAGAGAAGATACACGAAGTTTATTTTTATCATAATTCTTGTTAATCATATTTGCTTTACAGCTTGCTACAATTGCAACCAATCTGGTCACTCTAAAAGAGATTGTCCAGAACCACCAAAAGATGGAAATGGCGGTGGCTTTGGAGGAAACCGAAGCGGCGGATTTGGCAATTCGTCCGGTTTTGGCGGTACCAGTTCCTTCGGTGGTGGAAATGGTTTTGGAGGAAATGGCAGTGAGATGGGATTCGGTGGCGGTGACGGAGGTTTCGGTGAAACTCGTGGTCCGATTAAATGCTTCAATTGCAATGAAGAAGGACACAGATCTGGCGAGTGTACGGCTCCAAAGAAGGGCTGCTTTAATTGTGGTCAGCAAGACCATATGTCACGTGAATGTCCAGAGCCACCGAAACCGAGAGAAGGAGAAGAAGGAAAAGCAAGAGCCACTTTTGTACCAGAGGAGGATGCTATTGAGCAAGTTTTTGCCAACCAAACGATTGCGCAAGGACAAATGTTCGACAAATTTTTCGATGCTGATGTCACGATCTCTTCTGGCGGCACCACAGTTAAGATTACTCCAGTGAAGTAAGTTTGATTATACGTAGTTACTATGTTTATTGAAAATCTTGCAGAGACTTCTCGGAAGCTGGATTGACAGAGAAAGTTTTGTCAAACATCCGACATGCGGGATATGCGAAAACGACTCCAATCCAGCAATATTCTATGCCGCTTGTGAAGCTCGGACGAGACATTATGGCTTGCGCTCAAACCGGTTCAGGAAAAACCGCTGCGTTTTTGTTGCCAATCATGACAAAGTTGATCGACGATAATGATTTTAACACTCGCGGTGAGTGCGGATCGTATCCTCGTTGTTTGATTTTGACGCCGACAAGAGAATTGGCCGACCAAATTTACAACGAAGGCAGAAAGTTTGCATATCAGACAATGATTGAGCTCAAGCCGGTTTACGGTGGTTTGAATGTGGGCTATAACAAGACACAAATTGAACAAGTGAGTAAAGATCTTTTTTGTTCGAAAAAGGAAATTAATTATTTCAGGGAGCAACCATTCTCGTTGGTACTGTTGGACGTGTGAAGCATTTCATCGAAGCAGGAATTATCAAATTGGACAAAATCAGATTCGTTGTTCTTGACGAGGCGGATCGAATGATTGATTCTATGGGCTTTGGAGATGAAATTCAACAAATCATTAATGCCCCAGGAATGCCAAACAAAGACGACCGCCAGACTTTGATGTTCAGTGCAACTTTCCCGGATAGCGTACAACATGCGGCAAAAGAATACTTGAAGGATGCGTACGTTATGATTACCATTGACAAAATTGGAGCGGCCAACAAATGTGTCCTCCAAGAGTTCATCAGGTTGAGTAGAGCGGAAAAGAGGGACAAACTTCTTGAGTTACTTGGTGTTGATTTGGACATTTACGCGACGAAGAAAGGTGAATATCGTAGTTAAACGTATGATAATGTATCAAACTTTTTTTTAGATGCTGAAGTGTACAACCAGAAAACAATCGTATTTGTCTCACAGAGATCTCTGGCCGATACAGTTGGAGCAACGTTATGCGCTTCCGGTGTTCCATCAACAACGGTGTGTATGATTTTTTAAATGAATAACGTTAAGAAAACTTTATTTTCAGATCCATGGAGCTCGTGAGCAGAAGGAAAGAAATGAAGCGCTTCGCTCCTTCCGAGTTGGGTCAACACCTGTTCTCATCGCAACCGCCGTAGCTGAACGTGGTCTCGATATCAAAGGAGTTGATCATGTTATCAACTATGATCTTCCGGACAATATTGATGACTATGTCCATAGAATCGGAAGGTACTGTAATAGTGTTAATAGGTCTCATTAAATCAAATTTTACAGAACTGGCCGTGTTGGAAACTCCGGAAGGGCTACTTCATTCGTTACGGAAGAAAATGATTCATTGATTCCGGACTTGTTGAAGATTCTTGGCGATGCGGAGCAAATTGTTCCAGAATGGATGGCTGAAAGTGGACATTATGGAGCGCAGAATTTCGGATCATCCGCCACCGCTGCCCAAGACGATGAAGCATGGTAGAATGTGAAGTATGATGGGTCATTAATTTTTGTATTATGTCTCTCTTGTTTCATCTTCACAGTGTTTAAGTGGTAATCGGAAATTATTCGTGTGTTAATTTTTAAACGAACATCTGAACAATTTGATTTCCGATTACCGCAATGTTTTATTTATTTTTTAAAAAATTTTGTATTGTAACGTTTTTTTCAAACTGCCTCCCATCCCCATTCGCCTATGTTCCCCAATTTTAAAAATGTTATTGTTTTTTTCTTTAAATTGTAACTTTTTCTCTAAATTTTTTCAGCGTTTATTGACTAGCAATAAACTCATGTAAACCCCTAAACAGTTCAGTTTTAAGATTTTTTGCCTTTCTAGTTTTACGCGTGTTAATTCAAAAAAAGGTGTTCTGCTAAGATTCTTTCTCAAATTTCATACAAATATTGACGAAGGTTACTTGCGTAATCTGTGGAAGCTTCGAAATTTCGGCAAAAAGTCAAAAGAATTCATTTTTTTTTTGTTTGACCGCTCCGCTCCTGCGCAAACAAAAAGAGTTTGGATTTAATTGTCTCTTATTTTAGATTTCAACTCAAAAAAGAACCCCCTACCAACAATACAAAGTTTTTATTGCTTTCTTTTTTGTCTCAATAATTCAATTTGGTGCACTACACTGGTAGTATGTGTGGGAGTGCATTTTTTAGTGACAATGTCTTTGAAAATGATGTGATTTTGAGTTGGTTTTCGTTTTGGTATTTACGCAATATTGTTTCAAAAACATCCTAGTAAGATGACAAATGTTTCTTCATATCTTTAGATGACTCTTTTATTATGCATTGATATTCTGAACTCCTATGAAAATGGTTTCATATTTAATTTTTTTTTGCAATTGCGATGTTTGGTGTGAATGGTTCTGAAATTTGGCTGAAAATTATTGACCAACTTTTTATTTTTTCAACTTCTTCGAAATTGAGCAATTTCGTTTTGCAGTTCAATTTAATTTTCCATTTATAACTTCCAAATTTTTGCATCATGTAAATTCACTCCCTTCGAAAGGGGCCTTCCAAAAAAATATAACCTTCAAAGGTCAATTTCTAGTCATCTCCAAAAACAAGGAAGAAGCAAGCACCATCACGTCATCTGACAAATATTCAATTTGACATCTCATCCTCTTTTTTCCCATCTTCTTTGTTTTTTCTTTCTTTGCACACAAACGAAACGGACCCGACTCAGAAAACAAGGTCAATTTCCCCCCATTTTCCAGCTCATTTTGCATCTCTCAACACAAGCCATGTGTATCCATAAATCAATCAGAAAATGTGTGCATGTGCACATCCTCTTCGTATTCCCCTTCCTTTGGTGCACATACATGGGATATCAGGGGGGAGGGAGAGATGAAAAAAAAACCCCCCATCTTCTTCTTTTTTTCGTTTCCGCTCGACCCAAAATTGAGCTAGTTTCCGTCCGATGGTTTTTTTTTCTTCGCATGTGTAGCTCACATCAATTTTCGGGTCCTTTTTCGTTTCATGTTGTAAAAAAAACGAGGGAGGGGGGAATATTTATGTTTTCCTTTTCATTTTGAGTATATGTAGTCCATTTACGAGACACACAACAAATGTTGTTGTTTTCTTTCATATTTTTGCTTTGTTGAGAAAAAGTCAAAAGTCATTTTAAAATTTTCCAGGAAATGCACATTTTTTGGTCTGGAAAAAGGTTTTTTCTTGTTGGAAATTGGATTTTTTGGGGGGGGGGGGGGGAGGGGATGCTTCCGCATTTTTTTGGAGGTTTTTGAGCTTTGATACACTTTCTGATAATGGAAACGGAAATAGGATTTTTGTTGAGGGAGGAGGATATATTATAAATTATCACGTTTTTTTAAAGATTTCTGAAATTTTGTGAAAAGGACTGAAAATGTACGAATTTTTAGGGGCCAAATATTAGTTTTTTGTTGATAATTTTTGGTTCATATTTGAACTTAAGAGCTTTACGGAGCGTTTTTAAAAGAGGTCTCGACTGCATATAGCCAATAAATGTAGCTTAAATGAAAATAGACTTCATTCTCATTCCAAATATGTTTTTAAAATTTTCTAAAACCACCTAGAAGCCGAGAAAATGAGCTTCAAAACAATGACCTAGAAAAAGTTGGCCTAACTTTTTCCTACGAGATTTTTTTCGTGTTTTGTTAACAAATACTTATGCAGAATGCTTATTATTGGTCTTTTTTTGTTTTTTTCATTTGTTTTTTTGATTTTTCATGCCCGCGGACTAGTTTTCGCCGATGTACACTTTTTCTAGGCCATTGTTTTGAGGAGCGCTTTCTCGGCTTCTAGGTGGTTTTAGAAAATTTTAAAAACAGATTTGGAATGAGAATGAAGTCTATTTTCATCCCAGACGCATTCATTAGCTCCGTAAAGCCCTCCTTTAAGGCAAAAAATGAGGTTTTATTATATATCTTTTTTTTTTTGAAAAAAGTTACAGTTTCAAATTTTTTCCATATATTTTCAGATTTTTAATAATATAGTTCTAAACACTGCATTTTCTTTCGAAAAATCCAAAATTCTACATTTTTCCACATTTTCAGTGCTCAAAACTTCCAATTTTAACGAAATTTCGATAATTTGAGCAGTTATAGCTCCAATTTTCGGATTTTTTTAGAATTTTAAAAATGAGCTATTCTGAAACAGAAATACATATATCCAAATTCTTGTCGATTGAGTGTTGGATTCTTTTCTTTAAATCGTACCATTTTAAGCCATTTTTCAGCACTTTTTTAAAAATTTAGCTTCTCACTTCAAGTCGCTATTAAAAATTGGATAATCTAGGCGTGTATAGCGGAAGTACATATTCAAAGAAACCCCTCTCAAATTGTAATAATTTTCTGAAAAATAAGCAGATTTTTCAGAGTGTTTTGAAAAAAAATTATTTTAAATTTTAAAAAAGTGGTTTTTGAGAAAAAATACCATTACAGTTAAAACCTAGTAACTTTTGAAAATCGGACCCTAAAGGAGGACTATGCAAAAAAGTTAAAAAAAAAGGGCACCCGGAATCGAACTTTGGTCTCAAAAACGTAAAAGTTTCCACAAAAGTGGAAGCAAAGTTCAATTCCGGGTGCCCTTCCAATTTTTTGCAATTTTTTTCACTAGGTATGTATATAAAATTGAATTTCATATCGAATAAGCAATATTTATAAAATGCATATAATCCTCCTTTAAAGACAATGTCCTACTTCTTCCAACCCAAAAAAATGGTGTTGTTAATTGACATCTTCCCTTTAAATTTGCAAGATTTTTCAATGTTAAACTCCATGTCTAAAAATAGCAGAAAACTATTTCGAAAATTTATGTTTTTCTTTAAAATTTTTATGCAAGCTCATAAATCAGTTTTATGTGCCATTTTGCAGTCCTGATACTTGTTTGGGACCCTTCAAAACATGCACAGAAAATATGGGGGTTTTAAAGCCTCTTCAAAAACATTTTTGAAAATTCTGCATTCGGCAAGAAATTAATTTTGTGCAAAACCCCCCTCCTCCATTTTTCTTCGTTTCCGCCGACTCCGTCATTCCAATTAGTAAAAAGAAAAGAGATCCATAAAGTTTTCTCCCTTTCTTTAGCTAACCTCTTTCGTCATAGAAGTTTTTGAGAGTAGGAAGTATAAAAATAACAACAGAAGATGACCATCTATTACGTCAAAATGAGTCACAAGTTGGCTCTCTTTAATTTTTTCTTTTGCGAAATGTTTTGAGATGACCACAAAACAAGTGACAAGCGGTACCTTCGGAAAAATACTTACATTGATTAATGGGGGACAAGTTTTGGGGATACGAAAACTTGACCCAGGATATAATTCATTTACTTGTTTTTATTTTAGATTCAAAATAATTTAATGGTGGGATACACTTGTTTCTGGTACCTTATTGTGGTCAGCACTTGCTGGTACATTTTTTTGATAATTTTGAGGCTTTTGAAAAAAAAAACGACGACCGGAACGCTTTATTTTTGTGAATTATTTAAAAGTTAACAACTTCAAGGTCCTATTGGTCCAGTTTGGCATGGATTGAAAGCCTCTGAATATGCGGCGCGACCAAGCGGGAGTTAAGCGTAGGCTACAAAGAACTATGATCAGAACTCTTTAGTTTTTTTAATTATTTCAAAGTAAACGACTTCTAGGTCATCTTGATCCAGTTTGGTGTGGATTGAAAGCCTCTTAACATGCGGCGCGGCCAAGCGGGAGTTAAGCGCGCCCCTTAAAAAATCTTGAAAAAATGAAAAATTGAAATTTTTTAAAACGATGTGTAACTTCTGAAAAAATAGATTTTAGGTTTATCTTAAATATTTTATCAATTTTTGCTGTAGAAGTTTCATAGCGACAATAAAAAATGGGGTGATTTTTAAAATGTTGATAGTCACACGGTTTCTAGAATGCGTTTCACACAGGTATTTTAGCAATGGGAACGTATTCAGCGTTTTTAAAATAGTACTCGACTGCACATAACCAATAAATGTATCTTAAATGAAAATAGACAAAATGTAGAATTTTGGATTTTTCGAAAGAAAATGCAGTGTTTAGAACTATATTATTAAAAATCTGAAAATATATGGAAAAAATTTGAAACTGTAACTTTTTTCAAAAAAAAAAAGATATATAATAAAACCTCATTTTTTGCCTTAAAGGAGGGCTTTACGGAGCTAATGAATGCGTCTGGGATGAAAATAGACTTCATTCTCATTCCAAATCTGTTTTTAAAATTGTCTAAAACCACCTAGAAGTCGAGAAAATGAACTTCAAAACAATGGCCTAGAAAAAGTTGGCCGAACTTTTTCCTACGAGTTTTTTGCGTATTATAAAGATAAATAGTTTAAAAAAATGTTTCAATTAGTCCGTTTTACATTAAATTTTTGCATTTTTTGTTCCTTCACACAATAATGCCCCGCGGACTAGTTTTTGTGTACTTTTTCTAGGTCATTGTTTTGAAGTTCATTTTCTCGGCTTCTAGGTGGTTTTAGAAATTTTAAAAACAGATTTGGAATGAGAGTGAAGTCTACTTTCACTTAAGATACATTTATTGGCTATTTGGCAGTCTTCCTTTAAACTACGGCCTGCTAAAAATCACCAATTTCACGGCTGGAAGGTACCCAAAATGCTTTGAGAAAAAAACCTCATTTACAAAATGAGTAATTTTTGAAGTTTCATTAGAGCTCTAAATTCGTGATTCCAATTTTTCCAATCCACCAAAGTGCACCATTTCCTAATACCACGTTTCAGTCTCAAAAGCTCAATCACAAGACTTCACAGCCTCCACTTGACCAATAGATGGACATCTGAACTTTTCCAGAAAAAAAGAAATTTCGAAACTCCAATTTCCCAAAGGAATTTTCTCGAGTATATATATGTGGATATGTTTCGTATATCTTTTTTCAGGTTTTCAAAAAAAAGTTTTCACCAAAAAAAAAAGCAAACTTTTGTACGAAATTTGATACGAACGAACACTTGTTGTTTTTTTTTGAATTTTCTTACCTCTAAATACAAACATCGAAATTTTTTTAGGTACGAGAAAAAACGAAGAAAATCTTCTAAATTGTTTCCAAACAAGTAGAAAAATCCATTTTCGTTTGTTGTTGTTTTCTTGCTTAATTTTCGGCAATTACGTCGAAAACGTTTTTTTTTCTCATTTTTTCCAACGTCTGCGGTTTTTCCCCAATTTTTATGACCTGATATCTTTCGATCTCAATTTTATTTTTTTTTCGCCTTTAAACTTTGCACGAAAAAGAAAAATATCAAAAGATCTCGGAGTTTGATAATTTTCTTGCGGGCGTCGGCGGCTTTGTTGAAACTTTTGCTGAAAATTTATGGGGCTCAGTTTTGTGAAGCTCTAACTTTTTGCCAAGAAGCCCGATTTTGATGAAACATAGATAGATTTATAGAAAAATGTTCAAGCTTTCGTTTGATAGTAATATTATATTAATTAGATGTCGATACGTTTCAAAGGAATGATGTTAGTGTTCATGTCTCCTAATTTAACGTTATAATTTGAACCCATGTTCGTAGAGCTGTAACTTTTTAATAAAATGTTTTATTTTAATGAAATAAAGCTTATTGGATAGAAAAAATCGTAAGCTTTCATTTGATACCAAGCTCAATACACAAAAGTCAAATAAAAATATATATTCTCGTAAAAATTCCAGTTTTAATTTTTTTTTCGAAAATTTGAAAAATTTCGAAAACAACTCGTTTTTTTAAAAATCTGTCATAAGCCTAAAAAAACATAAGCAGCATTTCAAACTTTTTAACGGCCGTTTTCAGTTTTCTAAGCAAAAAAAAAGATTTGAAAAAATTTCAAATAAAAATTTTGGAAAAATAATTTTTATCGCCACTGTATTCTCCACTTTCAAAGCAGCCATCGATAATCCTGCTAAATTTAATCACATAAAATTAATAAGCAAGATTTTTTCTATCGAATAAGCTATGTTTCATCAAAATCGGATGTTTTGTTAAAAAGTTACAGCTCGTTGAAAATGGCTCAAAAAATTTTTCTGGATTTTTTTTCCAAAATTTCAATTTTTTGGGATTACTAAAAAATGCAGATGTTTGGAACATTGCGGCCTCGCTTAATTTACGCCGCGATTTTTGTAAATTTTAATTTTAATTAAAAAATATGAAAAAAATTGTATGATCCCTCAGAATTCCAAAAAATCTAAAGTGCCAAATACCCCTTTTAGAAACATGTTCAAACCACAAAAAATCTGTTTTATAAATATATACCGATCAAAAAAAAATGTCTTTGTAGTTTACTCTAGTATCAAATATCAAATATCGACGACTCGTTTTTTGACTTGCCCAACCAAACATGTGCTCTCACCGCCGATGTGATCTAACGTATTTTACCTGTCACAATCCCACATGTGCTTTCATTTCTCTTTGGTTTCTTTCCCCCCAGTGCAAACCCGTCACCTCCTTTCTTTTTCCTCAAATGCGTGTGTTTGATGCACGTCAGAACTGATTGCGGTTATTTTTAAGATGGGGATCGGGAGGGGAGCACTCGGAGAGGATAAATAATTCAGATGTTAAGTTTATCCCTAAAAACATAACCCCCTTTCAGAATAGCTAATTTTTTTAGAATAACATTCTGTGAAATATAATACATACTGATCACAAGTAGTAAAAAAACATAATACTAATCACAAAAGTGGTAACCTTAACATTAAGTGGCACCCTGTCTTTAAGCTTGCATACTAGTTACTTTTCTTGAATTAGGTTGCAATCTACGTGATTTTGTAAATTAAGAACACCAATATGAAAAGCTCGAGAACGTCATGTGACGACAAATCGTAAACATTAAACAAACTTGTTAAAATGATGTAATTTTTGTTATCTCGAAACCTGAACTTCTCGATTTTATGTCTGTTTTTTAAAATTATTTTCAGAGTTTTGAGATTTTTTTTCAGATTTTTGCGAAAAACCGATCTCTCAGCGTTTTAACTTCATAATTGGTTGTACACAATGAAATTAGGAAAATGAGTTTCGGATAATATAAATTTTCAGATATTGTGAAATTTCAGAAAATTTCAGATTTTGTAAAATTTCAGAAAATTTCAGGTTTATCAAATTTTTGTGAAATTTTTGTTTTGCTCGAATTTGACAACTTTAGCTTTTCCATTGTCAAAATAACCTTAAAGACAGAGTATCACTTATTTTGAACAGATCATAATTTATTTGTGACGTGTCGAATTTGTAAGATTCAAAACATTTATTAAACATCTCTCCGAAAAATAAGATGACTACATAACTTGAACTCTACCCCTCTCTGCGCTGACGAGACCTTATGTGCGGCAGAGCACACTTGCTATTGTCAACTCAATTATTCTTGATCATTGCGTTTGGAAGACTGCTCAACCTCACAGCCGCTCCGCACGCACGCAACGCGGCTGCCGACACTCGAAAATTTGAAAAATTAATTTTCCCGCCAATATTTCAGTGTGTTGAGTGGGAGGTCACCGCGTTGCGTGCGTGCGGAGCGGCTGTGAGGTTGAGCAGCCTTCCGATCGCAATGATCAAGAATTATTGAGTTGACAATAGCCACCGAGAACACCCTGCTGGGGATAACTATAAAGCTCCAAATTTCAAGGCTCCAAATAATATAAAGCTCCAAATTTCTGAAATCTGGGCTCTCCATTGATTTGGATATAACAGCAGCTGATACTCTGTCTTTAAGAACTACCTATATATTTTTAGTGATATTTAAAATTCTCTTATTTTTTCTCATTTTTTCACCGTTTCATCATCCACTGAAATATTTCAAAAACCCCATCTAGACTCCAACGTCCCCCCCGCTCCCCCCTCCCACAGAACTACATGTATTTCTGCAAGAAATCTTTCAATCAGATCAATCTTTATCTCTCATTTTTTTTGCTTCCCCCCTTCACTTCCCCGCACATCTTTTCTGTTTCCAGACGAAAGGCAGAAGGAGACAGCACATGCTTTTCCCCTCCCACAGTTGTTCTTTTCTTTTTTTAATATTTCCTTCGAAAATCACACACACACACGCACAGAGTCATCAAAAAGTTTTAAAAAGCATATGCTTCATCATCATTATCAACATCATAAACTCTTCGTTTTTTTTCCCGTTTGACAAATAAATAAATTTTTTGAAATAAATCATGTATATTTTCAGAACATCTAAATCCGTCAAGATTTCTTTCTTTCTTTATGCACCGCCTATTATAATGCGCTCGAAGATTGCAGATTCAGAGTCTGATATTAATAAGGTTCGTTTGGGGCCAATTTTCTGACCTTTATTTTTGGGTTTGGATCTTTGAAAAATAGATGACCAAGAGTGTCTATATTTAGGGTTTTTTGGATCTTTGTCTAATAGATTTTACGTTTTTATCCAGCCTTCGGAAAAAGTTCGGCCACTTTTTCTAGGTCATTGTTTTGAAGCTCATTTTCTCGGCTTCTAGGTGGTTTTAGAAAATTTTAAAAACAGATTTGGAATGAGAATGAAGTCTATTTTCATTTAAGGTGCATTTTATTATCTCCGTAAACACTTCCTTTAAAAGAAAAATCCAAAAAAATTGCCTTTAAAAGAATTTGGGTCAATTAAATCATCAAAATTTCAGCTATTTTAGCTTCGATTGAGCTGAAAATCAGTGGATTTATTGTCCGAGTTCTTCTCTTATTTTTGATATTAAAAACTAGCCAAAAATCCAAGGATTTCCCTATTTTTTGTGTCCTTGAAATTCTGCACGTTAAAAAAGTTTAAAAAAAAAGAAAAACATTAAAATTTCAGGCAATTCTACTCCTATTGTAGTGAAATTCAATTTATTTAGTGCTTGAAAAATCTTCTTTAAAAAAAGTGATGTTTTACCCTGTGTTTAGAGTGAAAATTTAAAAAAAAACATAAATGTCCTTAAAGACAAGGTGTCGCCAATTTTCAGTCATCAAAAACTCATTAAAATAAGACAATTCGCACAGAAATTCAGTAAAATTCTTCAATATATGAAAATTTTTCATTTTAACACTGATTTCTTGCACTTTTCTTTAAAATACGAATTTTCCTTAAAGATAGGGTGTCATCAAAAAAAATTGGTTTTCCTAATTAATTTTTATTCTTAGCTCATTTTCTTTTTTTTTTTGCTCAAATTCTTTGTTTTCAGTTATAGCTTACTCTAGAAATCCTGATTTCTATCCGAAAGTGTCATAAAGACAGTGTGCCACTTAGTTTTTGAAAAAATTGTCTTAAAGACAGGGTGCCACTTAGTTTTTCAGATCTTTTCCTCTTTTCATCATTTCTAAATTTTCAACAGTAAAAAGCCAATTTTTTAAAAAATATAACAACCCCCGACTTTCTGAGCCATTCGTAACTGGCACCGTTTCTTTAAAAAAATGTAAATTTTCCTCAGCACTCATTTCCGATGCTGATGATGATGATTTTTTCCATACATCTGGACCATCGGGGTGCACTCATCTTTTCCGCCCGCAGAACTCGTTTTTTGTTTTTCGCGGCCGCATAAATCTTTTGTGTCTCCCCGGCAGCAGCAATTTTGTCATTTCATTCACATTTACATTTTTCATCCGAACACTGAAGTGAGAAGCTCATGACAATTTCATCATCATCATAGAGAGACTTCTTGAAAAACAACGTGATTTTTTGTGGGTTCTAATAAAACAGAAGGTTTTGAGAGGAGACGGAAAAAAGGTCCAATTTGATTGATCATTTCGAAAGAGACTTTGGTTGGTTTTGGTCGCCATTGACGCATTGGACCTTTCCTCTCTCGTTCTATTTTTTCTGTGATTCATCTTATTTTATCTATTAATTTATATATACATCTGATTTTATTTTATTTATTTTTTCACTTCGTCTAAGTTTTGGAATCGAAGTTGATTTTCTATGACGAGATCAAGTCAGGTAGGATTTATTATTGAGGAAGATGCACTCTTTACTTTTTGAGCCTTAAATATAGTGGAACCTTGCCTTTAAGATGCATTTATGGCAAAATTACTGATTTAATTGATGTTAAACCGAATTTCTCTGAATTTTATATAAATTCTAATTTCATTGTCGTACCTAAGATTGTGACCCTAGAATTTGTCACCAAAATTGGAACATCTCGCCGTGCTCAGAAATTTCGAAGCTACCTAAATTAAATTGGATCTAACTCCAGAAAAACAGCTTGAAATTTGCTGAAATTTTGCAGGCTGCTTAAAAAATATTTAATTATTAAAATCTCAGATTTTCATATTGTAATAAAGCATTATAGTCAAGTTATAAATCGTTAAATTTCACCTTTTTAAAAATTGTTGGCTTTTTTTTGGAAATTTTCAGAATTCCTAGCTTGGAGCTAACTAAAAACGCTGAAACTTTGAGAAATTTGTAATAAACTTTTTCTAAAACAATATATTAATTTTAACCGAATTTCGGTTTCAATTAACTTCCCGTATTTGAGACCACCCTTGAGAAAATTCGAAAATACGGTACCCCTCTGAAAATCAATATAAAAATCGAAGACATTCAAAATTTATTTTAAAAAATGTTGTGAATTAAGTTTATTGCTCAACAAAGTGCGTTATTTTAAGTGGCACACTGTCTTTAAGAATTTTTCAGACTACATTTTTAACTGTTCCAGTTTTCAGAGATTCCGGAATCAAAATTTAAGTATTTTTGCCTACTTATCTTGAAATTTTCAAAATAATTTCACAACCAAATGAAAGCTTAAGGTTTTCTCTATCGATCAAGCTATATTTCATTGAAATGTGATGTTTTATTGAAAAGTTATGGGCAAAATCAACTAACACCTTGTTTTTAAAGTATTTTTGCTTTACAAAAACTCCTCTCTTTGAATTTTTCCCCCTAGACATGAATATTGACCTCATAAAATCACTTTCACAGCTTCCTCATATCCCTATCTCCCATATATCAATATTCAAAACTATTTTCAGATGCATCCAAAACCCGGCTTCTTCCGTCGTCAATTACGCAAAGTCAAAACCGAACTCTGCTCGTCGCTTCTTTCACAATACCGCCGATGTGTGGTTCGTATGAAGCGATGTCTTCGCGAAAATAATGAAGTCGAAACGCAGAGGCGAAAAAGTCAGGCGAAGCTTCATCCACTTCCAGGTACGAGCAAAATTTCAGAATTAATTCGAAAAACAGCTGTGTTTTGGTTGTCTTTTTCTTTTCATTGCAAAAACCTCATTTTTTACGATTTTCTCAGCTCGTGACAATTGTTTTTCATTTTCTTATCATCGACTAGCTAAACATATGTAATAAAATCACTTTCATTTGTGATCAGGAGAGGGAAAAACAAAAAAACAAAAATTTTGAAAAGAGGGGGGGGGATTGAACCCGAAACTCCAAAACCTATAGGATTGGTAAACGAGCATGTAACCACAACACCACGCAGCACTTGAGGAACTAGGGTGAAAAGACAGGAATATAGTAGAGTTAATGATTTTCGATCAACTAGCCACCATGTCGGCAAAAATTGAAAATTTTGACATGACAAAGAAAACGACATTTGTTTCGTTTCTTTTTTTTTCCACCCCGTCTCCGATTTTTCGTTTCGCAATCGTTGAGAACAGCACATGACGTCATAAAATCAATTTTTAAGATCCCAAACGTACTCTTTTGCAGATCGACCTTTGAGAAGAGTGGCATCGAAATTGAATCGTAAACCGACTAATGAAATTGAGCGACTCAGGAAGAAAGGTATCACTAATGACGTGACGGGAAAAGCTCAGAAATCAGCGAAATTTCAGGTGATGATTGGACGGCGAATGATCTGTTCAAATTTCAATATTCTGATCCGGAACAGGGAACACCCGAAGAGAGGAAACAATTGTGTTATGATTGGTTGGATAGATTGCATGATATTTCGAAGAAATATTGTTATTTAGCTTGGTAAGTTTGGGGGAAAGGGAAAGGAGAATTTTGTTCTTGATCTTCGGGAAGTTCGAGGGACAAAAGATTACTGCAGCCATTAAAAAAACACCCATATTTTGTTGTGACCTACGTTAAAACTACTGTTGGTTTTTGAGTATTTCTGCCTACTTATCTTGACATTTTCAAAATAATTTTATAACCAAATGAAAGGTAAAGATTTTCTCTATCGATTAAGCTATATTTCATGAAAAGTGACCCCATAGTTGCGAAGTTAGAGCCCATTAAATATGGACAGACCTCAAAAAACAAGTAGCACCTAGCCTTTAACTATAATTTGTTTTAAGGGTCTTGTGAATGTGTTCTTTTCATAATGATGATGCAAAAAGAAGAAAAAAAGAACATGTGGTATATATATATTTTTGCGGGCGGGTTTCTAAAAATAACTTCTGAGAAATGTGGAGCGGAAATCAAAAATTGCAAAAAAAATTGTGATGTGCACAAATTTTTAACAAGAGGAGCAAAAATTTCGAAAATTTATTTTCATTCTGGAAATTCGTTGAACTTACAGGTACGAATCAGCAATCTACGCATGCTATTACCGTCTAGCACCAATTCTAACTGATCCTCTGGAAAAACAGCGAATCTGGCATGATGTCAAAAAAGAGTACGCTGAAATTTTCATGATGGGACGCCGAATTTGGCGTCGGGCGATTCATCCAAGTAGACTTCGCGTGTTTTACGACTTGGCAATGTTATGTGTCAGATTTGGGGATATGGAGGTTTATTACTTTTTTTAAAAATCGATAAATAAAAACGAATTACAGAATGATGGCACAGTGCCAATGTTCAAGGATGTTTTGTCAGATTCCACGCATTTTGATTTCAAAATTTTGAGCGAGACGGAATTTATTAAATCTCTTGATAATGTGAGTTTCTGAAAGAATTAAAAAAATATACGTTTATTGATTTTTTTCGTTTAAAAGTGATAAAAAACCTAAAAATTAAATTTCTGAATAAAAATTGAGTTTCAAAAAGTTTGAAATAATCCTATTTTTCGTTGAAAATCTTGGTTTTAAAAATTTTCTTGTAGAATTTAAAGGTAAAAATTCTGCTGTTTTTTATAAATTTCACTGGTTTTTATACAAGTTTTCAGTTTGCACAAAATTTTTAAAATTTGAAAAAAATATTAAAATTTTAGAAAACCAGTTTTATAACATTTTTGCGCTGAAAATAAATATTTTTAATTTTTAATTAATAAAGTAAAATGATCCAAAAAAATGAAATTCATAAAATTTTATAAAATTTAATTTGTTAAATTTTTTTTCAAATTTTTTAATACTGAAAAAAATTATTTCACACAATTAAGATAATCTTATATTTTAATTTTAAGACAGGAACATAAATTAGTATCTTTCTGCTTTAAAATGTTTTTGCTTTAATCTGAAAATACATTTTTAAATTTTAAATTAATAAAATAAAAATTTAAAAAAAAGGATTTATTTAAAAAAAATTTAAATTCATAAAATTTTACAGAAATTAATTTTTTTCAATTTTTTAAAACTGAAAAATAATCTCAGATTTAAGATTAATTATCTTTTATTACTGGAACTTCAGAAATTTTAATTTATTATTCAAATTTTAAATTTATAAATTAACATGTTTAAAAAATAAGAATTTATAAAAAATTTATTAAAATTCCTAAAATTTTCAAATTTTTAAAAACCGAAAAAATAATTAAGATAAATGTTCTTTTAAGAGTCGAACTTCGTAAAATTTAAAATTACTATTTGAATTTTGAAGTAATAAAATAAAATGTTCAAAAAATTAAGAATTTATAAAAAATTTATTAAAATTTTCCAATTTTTAAAAACTGAAAAAATAATTTCTCATAATTAAGATAAAAATTTTTTAAGACTCGAACTTCATATATTTAAAATTACTATTTGCATTTTGAAATAATAAAATAAAATCGTCAAAAAATTAAGAATTTATAAAAAAATAATTTAAATGATGAAAAAAACATTTTCTGATAAAAATTTTTTAATTTTTCTAATTTTTAAAAACTGGAAAACATTTATCAAAATCAAGCCAAATTATCTTTTATTACTGGAACTTTAGAAATTTTAAATTATCATTTAAATTTTTAATTTATAAAAAAAATGTTCAAAAAAATACGAATTTATAAAAAAATGTATTGAAATTCCTATAAACAGTTTTCTTTTATTTTTCTAATTTTTAAAAACGGAAACAATTTCTCGTAATTTAAACAAATTATTTTTTAATGCTGGAACTCCAGAAGTTTTAAATTATTATTTAAATTTCGAAGTAATTAAATAAAATATTCAAAAAATAAGAATTTATAATAAATTAATTAAAATTCCTAAAATTTTATTTTTTCTAATTTTTAAAAACGGAAACAAATTATCTTAATTAAGGTAAACTACTTTAGAAATTTTAATTTATTTTTATCTCTGCGTTTCAATGAAATTATTGATTTTAAAATCTGTTTTTTCGGTTACGAAACACCGAATTTTCAGAAAACGAAAAACATAGGACTAAGCTAGCTGAAAATAGCTGAAAATAGCAGAAAATTCTAAATTCCCTATAGGGCTCGACAATAACGATCTACCATCAATAATTGTTCAAATTTTTAGGTAATCCGCCTCGAAAACTACGTCATCGATCAATTCTACAAACGTCGTCGCTCTTCCGGCTCTATCCGCTCCTCCTTCCGTTCGCGCCGCAACACCGACTGCTCCCCATCCCGCCGTTCCGACTACGACGGTGAACCCTCCACTTCTACATCCTACGCAATCAAGCGTACCCCTTCTGACCGTTCCGATCGGCTGATAACCGAGGATGATGCTGATCTTTGCAGTCTCACCGAATCCTTGAATCAAGTCTCCATTTCGCTCCCAGCCACCACCGTCGCAGAATCGGTACACCCAAAAATTTCAACCCTTACCATTCCCACCATAATAATCGACGGCCCACACGATACCTCCGCCGTCCGAAGTCGTCCAGCTTCTCCAAGACTTGTCAGATTCGATGATGATGAGAAAACCAATTGATAATACCTAATTATTCGTATTTTATTAGTCTTTCTCATCAACGGGTTTTGATGTATTTTTTTCAAAAAAAGACGGGAAAAAAACAACAAATAATTTTCTTTCCCCCCAATTTCAGCATATTTTGTCACGTGCCTTCCAAAACCAATAAATAAATATTATTTTGCAAAAAAAAAAAAATAAATAATTTTTCATCATCCAATAGAATGAAAATCATCACTTATCACCAAAAAATATACACAAGAACAAAAACTTAGGGTTAAGGGAGAAAAAGGGGAGAGATTCCGGAATGGAACGATTCAGAACAATTATTAAAAATGGTTCCATAAAACCTAAACCGAGAAAAACACAAATCAATACAATCAAAAGCCGTATTCGGAGTTAAACGCGTTCTTTCGAACATTACTACAAGAAAAAAGCCCAATTCTTTAAAACAAACATCAAATTTTCTGAAATTCAAAACTTCAAATATCCTACTTAATCAATTTTAACAGTTTGGTAAATTTTGCGAACGAACTTGGCTGTTCCAACGTATCCAATGGTTCCAGTCATGAGGCCAAGGGCCGCCGCAAAGATTCCCATGTATCCAAAGTAAAACACTGTTTGGAACATTCCGTACATTCTGAAATAATCGATAATTGATGAATGTAAATTTTAGAAAATAATTTTTTTAAATCTCATTGAAATTATTTCGTTTCAAGATCCAAAATCAAATGAAAAATTGAAAATTTGGTCAAAAGGCATGGATTAGGCCTACCGAAATAGGTTTAACACATTCCCCGGTATGCTCCGAATGCTCAATTTTGGTCCAAATCGGCAACATCAGAATAGAAAAAAGAAAAAACTCATAAATATGTTCTAATTTTTTCGTTAGGTGCGGTAAACTTAGATCGAGAAGTCAATGATAACCTATACTCATGTTCTAGTAGTCGGGATTAGGTTTCAAAGCATGTACGAGGTCTAGGAAGTCCCAGATTATGTCCCAGATAGTCACGCTATGCCCGGAAAGTACTGTATAGGTCCGTAAGACTATAATCCGGTCTAAAACCTTGATTAATTCCGCAAAACTTTTAGTAGACCAGCGAAATCGGAATTAGGTCTAACAATCCAGAAAATACTATTTTTCTTTAAGCTTCCAGCTATATTTTCAATTAAAACCTTCAAATTGATATATTAGATCTAATTTTTGGGTCTCAAAGGATTTTTTAAAAATTCACAATTTACTATGAAAAAAACTTACTTTGTCTTGAATAAGAAATAATAGATCGAATATAAATAAACGTATAATGCAGTTGAAGCTCCACATGCAAAACTGGTCCATCTCCTGAAAACCAATCAATTTTTATAATTTCCTCCATTTCTCCAAACCCTTACCATCTATAATCTTCAGCATTGAGTAAGAAGTACGAGCAGACAATTGTCACACAAACAGTAACAATCGACAAGATAATCGTAACCAAAAGCATAAATCCATAAACATAATAGATCTTGTAAGCCCAGAACGACGTGAAAATGAAGTACATTTCAATGAAAATCGATCCAAACGGCAAAATTCCACCGGCAAGTGTGATCAACCACGGCTGGACAAACCATTTTTTGTCAGGAATCGGACGTGGGACAGCGTTCACGCGGCACGGGTAGTCGGCGGTTCCAGCCATGTTTCTTCCGACAACCGTTCCGACCAGCGTCAGTGGAAGGATGACAAACAGGCAGATTGCGGAAACGGCAAGCTGCAAAATAAATGGATTTTTGAGGTTGGAGACTTTTTTTTGAGCAAAAAAAAGAATTTCATTTTCATAAAAAACTAGCAAGTCTCAAAAAGGGACAGTAAATGACATTTAAACTTGCGCCATGGTGTATTACCATGGAAAACCGCCAAAATTTATTCTAAATCAGTTTTAGCAAAAAAAAACATTAAAAGGGAGTTTCTTTGCACAATATAAGTGATGCTTAAAATATGAACATGTTATTTTTAATTTTGAAACAGTCAAAAAATATAGAGTAAATTAATAAATATGGTCCGGCAATTAGAAAAAATTGGAACTTGCTAAAAAAATTAGGAACACAAAAGAAGTGATGAAATTACTATGACATGAACCATAGTTATTGGTCTAGATCATTTTTTTCATATTAGAATGGGTGGCACACTGTCTTTAAAGGATTTTTTTTTATTTTTGATCATGGAACTATAAAACTCACCATAATAGTGAATGGAATAGCCCTCGAAGCATGATAATAAATCGCAATAAAATTGATGAGGAAAGCGACACCGCAAACCAAACTCGGAAGCAAAAACGATCCCAAAAGCATCTGCTTAATCCAGTTCCTTCCTCCAAACCTGGCATACATCGATCCACCAGCATATCCGTTAACTGGTGAGCATGCAGCGTAGACGAAAATCGCCGCTGAGAGAAGGGATCCTCTTCTAAAAAATTTGACATTTTCCACGAATTTCTCACTAAAAAATTAAAATTTACTCGGTGTAAAATTCTCCAACAATTGCGAGAATCGTTGTGATCACTGCTACTGTGAAAACATGATATCCGGCACCGATACAGCTTGCAAAAAGCATTGGCGTTGATGGCGGACGGAATACGTCCCCATGAACTTGTTTCCATCCATATTCATCTCCAAGATCAGCATCCTATAACAATTTTCTTTGAATATTACAAAAAATAATATAAAATCTTCAAAATACCAAGTCATCTAATGTATCCTCTTTTTGGTATCTAGCATAATCCTTTCTCAAGGTTCTGACGAGTATCATCCATACCAATCCAACCAAGAATACGACCATCATAAAGCTGTTGAAGATTGAGAACCAATGAATCTGCAAAAATCGATATTTCCATCTCTTTCTCAAACAATTTGAACATACCCTATGTTGGAAAAAGTTCGGATCCAAATACTTATCAAATCTCTTGCTAAAATCAGTCTCCTCTCTAGTCCACACAACTTCATAAGTGTAGGAAATCTCAGCGCCTGGGCTGATTTCAACACGTCCATCTGATGTCAAATTCACATCGACGACTTGTTTATCATTGAATCCGATATCCAATCGCTTATGGGTGTACAACTTGTAAGCTGGTGGATTGACAGTTTTATCGATTTCTCCAACCATTCCCCAAATCGGCATGTCATCGAGGTACATTTGGTAGTAATAGCTGTTTTGGATGGCATAGAGAAGGGTTTTGTAATCGGTTGCTGTTAGGGTACGTGTGCAGACGACGGTTTTCTTGGTGTTCGCTGAAAATAGTGGATTTAAGCTTTCGTTTAGAATTTTTTTGGTTCAAAATCTGAAAAAATCATCATTTCGAAATAATACATTGAAATCGTAGAACACGTTTTTTTTTCAAAGTTTCTGCTTTTTGTAATTTCTAAAAAAATCCAACTTACTTCTAAACTTGATATCCAATCCCGAAAACTCGAGCTCAACTCCAAGAAGTGATTCTCCGATCGTTTCGTGATAATGTCCAATTTCCTTCTTCTCTCCCTTACAGAACGGAAGTGAGAAATATGTGTAAGTTTCCTGGCGATTGCTATACGGTCCCACCTGGAACATGGAAAACTTCGTATATTAATTCTTGGTTCCAAAAATTGATACCGTATTCATCCATAAAACGACTTCCTCATCAACTTCATATAAATGATCATGCTCATCTGCATGAACGAGCAGCGATGTAAGCACTAAAAGGCTTATCAGTACCCGCATACTGGAAAACGAATTGTTTTTGATGAAATTAATATAAAAACCGTTTTTATTAAATAAAAGGTCAAATTTAACGCTAAATGACGTGTTTTAGTAAGAATTTGTATAAATTTTAACCAAAATTAGCAAAAAACGGAACAAGAAACGAAAAAATCCACGCAAAAACAAATTTTTATTATTTTTGAGTGTTCAGTTTTACGTGGCAGACGAGACAACAAGGAAACAGAGGAGGGTGTTAGAGAAATGAGAGTTTGTCAGTAGAGCGTGAATGCAATAAATATTTGCAAAAACGGCGAAATTTCCCAAAAATTGGCTTTAAAATGCAACGAATAGAACATGCGATTGAAAAAGCGGTGAAGCTTCGAAAAAATGGGATATTCGTTAGTGAAACCTTCGATTTGGCTCGACAGCAAGCGAAGAAAGCGATTGAGAATGGATTGAAACCATTTCCAATAGTTGTGAAGGATTGTTTTTTGTAAGTCTTAAAAAATTTTTTTGAGCTTCAAATACATTTGCAAATAAATATCGATTTTCCAGAACAAAAGACACAGCAACCACGTGTGCTTCTCAAATGCTGGAAAATTATGTACCGCCCGTTTCATCGACAGTAGTTGAGAGAATTGTTAAAAATGGAGGGTGTATAATTGGAAAAACGAATCTTGATGAATTTTGTATGGGTACTTCGTCGGCTCTAGGTCATTTTGGGCCAGTTAAGGTATATTTTTTGATAATACGGTGGAGTCAAAGAAATAATGTTTTACAGAGCTATTTGGGCGAAGCAACCGATGATGATTGGCTGATACCAGGTGGAAGCTCAGGAGGATCTGGAGTAGCAGTACAAGCGGGAATCGCTGATGTGTATGTTATTTGAAATATGTTTTGTATTTTTGAATAATTCTAACCCCGTTTTCATAACCTTGAAATTCCAGAGCCCTCGGATCCGACACTGGAGGCTCAACTCGAAATCCAGCAGCTTTTAACGGGATTTTCGGATTCAAGCCAACTTACGGAGTTCTCTCTCGTCAGGGATTAATCCCCCTTGTAAATTCATTAGATTCTCCTTCGATTTTTGCAAAATCCGCTGAGGAATGTTGGAAGTTTCTAGGTATTTCCAAAATATTTCTAGCGCCAAATTTATCGATTATTTCAGAAGTTACAAAAGGAATTGATCCACTTGACCCAACATCTATAAATTTTCCAAATTGTTCAAAAATCGAATCATTAGATGGTTTAGTCATCGGAGTTCCACTAGAATATCACAATGCAGATCTATCGGAAGACGCTTGGAGGCAATGGAATCGTATTTTGAATATTTTTAAGAAAAACGGTTGTAAAATAATGGATATTTCACTTCCTTCTACTAAATTCTCGTTGGCTTGTTATAGTGTGATCGCTGCAGCTGATGTTGCCTCTAATATGAGCAGGTGAAAAAAAAATGAAAGAGTTACTATAAAATTGGTATTTTATTTTTTCAGATACGATAGCGTTGCTTACGGACATCGATCAGAAAAGTCAAATTCAACTTATGAAATGTATGCATTATCGAGAAATGAGTCCTTGAACGCTGTTGTTAAAAGAAGAATCTTTGCTGGGAACTATTTCCTGATGAAACAAAACCGAACAAAATATTATGAAAAGGCTTTAAAAATTCGAAGAATTATCAATGATGAGATTATGAATGCATTTAAATCTGTAATTTTAGATAATAATTTACAAGCAAAGGATAATTTTATTCATCTTCATAGGTCGATCTTATCGTAACCCCAACAGCTTCTGGAACAGCGCCAAAATTCTCTGAACTCCGAGAAAGTTTATTTGCAATCGAGGAACGGGACGACTATTTCACCCAATCTGCGAATTTGGCCGGAATTCCTTCGATATCTGTTCCTGTTGGAAAAGGAGCAGACGATTTGCCAATTGGGGTGCAAATAATGGGAAATCGTTTGGAGGATCGGAAGATTTGCGATATTTCCGGAATTTTGTATGATAAATTGAATAGTTAATTGAAATTTTTATATAGTTAGGAGTAATGTTAGTTCTTGTTGTGTAAAATATGTTCGTTAAGTAAAACTATTCGGTAAAAGATTAGAAATAAAAATTCTCTGATGCTTTTTAAAATTTTCGAAGCAAGCAGATTACATACGTGTTGTCATGACGTCGCGTAAAATAAATTGACAGCCTTCTTCTTAATGTTCGATAAATATCTGCAGAAATTTGAAAAAAGCGATGGATCCCGAATTTTAAAAAAAATTTCGAAAAGTTAAATTAATACCGTAAGAAATTTGTTTAAAGGAACAGAGTACAACAAAGATTTATGGTTTCACCACGAACTAAACAATTCTATTGTGTTCCTTTAAATTACGGTATTTAATTTTTTTTTAATATTTAAAATTTCGTTTTTTTTTCAGAATTTTTAGATTTAAGACGTCTTCAAGACTCAATTTTCATTGAAATTAGTGCGTCTTTTTCAATTACTATAAATTCCCAATATTCTTACCTGATTTTTTAAAAAATTGCACGATATTTTCGAATTTTTCCTGAAATTTATTACTTTCCAAAACCATCGATGTTTGTCATGAACATACCCCGTTCTAAATACTAAACATATGAATACAAGTTTGACGAGAAAAAAAACCTCTAACTCTACATCGTTTTTTTTCTTCTCTTTCTCGACCCGATCAGATTAAAATGAACTGAGCAAGCATCACGAACATTTAGAGAGAGGAAAAAAGATGAAAAGAGACTACACACGGCGATTTTTAAATCAAAGTGGTAAAAAAGGAGGAGGAGGAGGAACGAAGTGGTGAAGAAGAAGAAGAAGAAGAAGATGCAAAAAATATGAGGAGGGTGTGCAATTGAATGTGACGGTGTTTGCGGTCCTAACGTCACTGTTTGGTATTGAGGTCGTTGTGAAAAATGAAGTCAATTTTGACGCCATTTCTAAACAACGTTTTTTGAAGATTTAAATATTGATTGAAATGTTTTTTTTGAATTATTTTTAGAATTTAGTGTGTTTTAGATTATGTTCAGCTCATTTTAACGACATCGGACCCGTTTATATTTATTTTTAATTGATGAGTCATGTTAAATGTGTTTTTGAGAAAAAAACAACCAAACTGCATCAAATTTCGCAAGTCGATTGAGATCAGATCTGAATTTTGATGAATTTTCAGTTTTTTCAAAGTTCCAGCTTGAAAAAATCGAAAAAAATGGTCTGGAGAGCTTAAAAAAGTAAAATTCTGCAAAATAATTGAATTTAGACTTTTCCGGGGTACCATTATTCTGTGGAAATGTGTCTATATTCGATTTTTATAAAGAAAATGTTGGTTTTTAAAAAAAATTGTCAACAGGTAGATAATTGCCCTAATTAGTTCTTTAATATTAATTTCTGCGCTCTTTTGAACCCTCTTTAAGCAAAAATTCAGATTTTTTCCAATTATAGGGTTAAGATTAACTGGTACACTGTCTTTAAGGTGTTTTTAGATGACGTGTTTTTGCCAATAAAATAAGTTTCTTAATTTTTTTGATATTCTATGCTTTAAAATGGATTCTTGAGCTAATAATTAAAAAATTCCTCGAAATTTATAGAAGCGAGGTCTCCAGCGTCCTCCTTCATATTAACTGGCATCCTATCTTTAAGAAAATTAGTCAAATATATATTTCAATTACTAATTTCCCTCCTGTGATCATGACTCATCACACTTCTCCCATCTCTCCCCCTAACATACTTTTTTGCCCCCTATTTTTTCTCTCACTTGTCTTTTTCTACTTTTTTTTCCATGCTTTCGCATTCGAAGAACGCTCAGCTTTTCCAGGAATGGACACGAACAAGAAAAAAAGAAGTTATTTAGCTTTATGTGTTTTTTTTCTTCTTCTGTTTACAGAGGAGTGGGAACGAGAGAGAGAGAGAGAGAGAGAGAGTTCTCAGAATATGTTTTTTCCAGTCCAGACAACAAAAAAAATTCCCCAAATAAATCCGGATAATCGTCAGTTACTATAGAAACTTTGTTCGAACCTATTATATTTTCTTTTCTCATTCAAATTATTTCCTCCCAGTTTTTTTGCTGTTGATAAAAAAAAGTGTGAATCATGATATCATTGATAACAGTGGTGGAGAAAAAAACGTTGTCGGGGGGTTTCGGGTTTTATTAATGTTATGCACTTTTTATTGATTTTTGTGTTCTTTGTCAGTTTTTTAATAAAAAATGAGATTTTTTCAACTTTTTTCTAGGTAGCGATTATTTCTCCACGCGAATGTCAGAGGTTTCGTCATCGTCGGTTTGGAACGATGATGGTCCTGAAGTGGTGAGTGTTTTTTTTATTTGGAAATTTGTTATTTGTTGTGAAATAAAAACGGAAATCGAGTTTTTTTGCTGGTTTTAAAAAATATACCTGAATTTCGTTTAATTCAAGCAAAAACCTTAAATTTTTGAATTTTTGAAACCGGAAATTTGATTTTTTTGGAATTTTCATTAGAAAATTGTATAAAATTGCTTTTTAAATATAGATTTTTAAAAATTCAAACTGGAATTTATTTATAAATTTATTTTTTTTATTCTTGTCCTTAAAAATAAATTTACTGTTTCAGGGATATTTTTTGAAAACCGGGTTGCTAACCAGCTAGTTTTTTCACGGTAGAAGGTTCCTTAATTCTTGATAATAAAACTGAAAACTAAATTTTTTCTTCACAATTTTCGCTTCGAGACCCGTTACTTACCGCGAATTGATTGCCCTATCTCAAAGGTCAAATACCCAAATTTCGGGAATTGTGAATTAATGGACCTATTCAGTTTGAAATTTTAAAAAAATGCAGAAATGGCTGACAAATACCGAGAAATTAGAATTATTTTTTGAACTGTAGTTTTCTTCAAGACCCAAACGATTAAATATGTGTCCCTTTAAACAATTTCATTGAAAAAATTTATTTTTGTGTCTATCCTTGCGGAAAACGATCAGGGAAGGATCCAACTGCATCCAGGAGGCCCGAAAAGTCCGAAAAAGTTGAAAAATGCTTTTTTTGGCTCCGGACGTTCTATATGAACCTAAATCGGATTTTATGGGCCTCTACGGCTCATTTGGACTCATTCCTGAAATTTTGTCATTTTTTCGTCTGTTTTGGGATATTACGGGCTTTTCGGACCTGCTGGATACACTTGGGGTCACCCCCTGATAGTTTTCCACAATGATAGACACAAAAACAAATTGTTTCCATCCAGTTATTTAAAGGAGCACACATATTTAATCGTTTGGGTCTTTAAGCGGCGCGTCACCTGAAAAATCAATTCAAAAAATTTCAATTTCTCGGAATTAAAAAAAAACTGAATAGGTCAGGTCCGTAAGGTCGCTGCACATCTCAGAAAAGATGTCGATCTCTCGGATTTATAATATTTCACAGTTAAGGTAACTGCATAGCATTTCTGAAAATTAAGGTCAATACACTACATTTGACCACTTTTTTACCTGTCTTTTAAAAAAATGAATGTCTAAAATTGTTTCATTATATTTATGTTTAAAAAAAACATTTCTGGTAAACTCCAAAAACATCTTTTCTTTAAATTTTGAAACTGGAAGCTATACGTTTCACGTTACAATGATATTTTCTGTGCCTAGAACGAAAAAAAAAAAATAAATCTAAAAGGGACCTGTTTTGAACAAATTATATGAATATTTTTCAAAGTTTTAATTTTTTTCCTTTTTGTACTGGTTCTAAATACCGTCTAACATGAATTACGCTATATTTTCAGAAAAAATTAAAATCGTCGTTCTTTTCAGAATTTCCAAATTACTTAATTAAGTAATTTGGAAATTTTGAAAAGAACAACGATTTTAATAAAAAAGTTTTTGATCTTACAAATTTCACCATATACTGTTGCCTCATTTCTATTCCAAACGCGCTCCATAAACTGGCACTTTGCCAACACACCTTCCAAAAAAACAAAACGCAAACGATTTCTCACGTGAATAACGTGAAGCGTTTGCATTTTGTTTTTTTGGAAGGTGTGCTGGCAAAGTGCCAGTTTATGGAGCGCGTTTGGAATAGAAATGAGGCAACAGTATGAAAAATAAATTATGAAATTCTTCTAAATAGGAAAAATAACGTTTTGCAAACTAAGTAGCCAAAAATCATCATTTCAATTTTTATTCTTCATTTCCCACGAAAAGAAGTTTATCAGACATATTTCATAAGTTTTTCGAGGCGACTAAAACACACAAATTGATGACTAATACTATTTATAATTCGTTTCGTATTTATATCCAAATGCTATTAATCATTATTATGACTAGTAATCACATGATTACAGAGAAACGACGAGAGTATTACGCCACCTTCGACAGCGGCTCAAAAATCGAAATCACCTCCCCCTCTTCCATCATCAAAGCCAGTTGGAAATTCGTCGTATCCGCATCAATCTGAAAATGGTTTGATTTCTAAAAACAGAAATTGAAATAACATTGAAAATGTCCGTTACTTTCAGCAGCTGCCCAGAACGATCTGATTCAATTCGAGTCGGAAGAAGAACGAGCGGCGACGTTGAATGGGTTTCCGACGAAACCCGCATTGGCACCGAAGCCAGTGTTGGCGGAGAAAGTGGCGACAGAGTCGACACCGAAGACTATGGAAGAGTATATGCATGATTTTTTGAGGGATGAAGGAGCTTTAACACTTCAGGATTATATGAAACGATTCTATGTGAGTTTTTTTTGGAAAACTAAAGGAAATTAATATAAAAAGGTGATAATTTTAATAAAAAATTTTAGTTTTTTGGAAAAACCACCTGAAAACATTTTAAATAGCGAAAAAATGAAAAAATAAGCGTGTCAGGCGATTTCTGATAATTTTACGAAAAACTGATACCTTTTGAAAAATGATCAAAATCGACATGGTCCCATGGAGTCCAAAAATAAGGCTGAAAATTTGAAATTTAAAAGGCTGCTCAACCTCACAGCCGCTCCGCACGCACGCGACGCGGTGAAATATTGGCGGGAAAATGAATTTTTCAAATTTTCGAGTGTGTTGAGTGTCGGCAGCCGCGTCGCATGCGTGCGGAGCGGCTGTGAGGTTGAGCAGCCTTCCTTGGTACCTAAAATCATCCAAATCTATGCGTTTCTGTATAAAATGTTGAATTTTCGAAAAATAAAGAAAATCGATAAATTTTTCATGAAAAATAACTTTTTTTTTAAATTTTTAGAAAAATTAGATTTTCTAAACCACGGAAAAAAGTGTATTCAGATTTTCTTCTTTATCTCTTAGCAGAACAATGATGTTATGTTACAATTAGTCGATTTTTTTGGAAAATTTCTGAAATTTGTATTTTTCTAACCTTAGCAGTAATTATAAGTATTTATTTTCATTATTCCGCTCTCGTTCGTATATTTGAACTTTTTTTTCAATTTTTAAAATTATGAAATCGTTATTTTCATGAACCTACCGAGAAACGAAAAATTCTGCAAAAATTCAAGAAACTTGAAAAAAATTCAAAGAAATGCCAAAAAAATGTTATTTTGAAAAATTTTGAAACCGGAAACTATACGTTTCAGGTTTCTGGGATATTTTTATATTTACGGTATCTGTGATTCATCAATCTTGTACCATTCGAAACGTTTTTAGAATTTGCAAAGTTTCTCGCATAAAATTTCTAAAATCATAAATTATTGTCATTCAATTGCATGTTTTTTCCAGCAAATCCGTGTCGAACAAGACAAATTCCGAATGGATCCCGAATACGCATCGGATTGTGCCATCGCCCCGCAGCATTTTATGAGAAATCGCTATAGGGATATTTTGCCATGTAATATTTACTTATAACCGTGTTAATTAAAATTTTGGTAAACAATTTTCCATTTTTGCAGACGATTACAATAGGGTGGAAATTGAGAAAGATGACGAGAATCCAGATGGTTATATGAATGCGTCGTTTGTTCAGTTACCGGAGGGGAAGACTAGGTTCATTGCTGCTCAGGCTCCGCTGCCGGCCACTTTGGATGAATGGTAGGTTTTTAAATAGAAAGTAAAAAATTAGGAAAAAAACCGGATTTTCGAATTTTTGAAAATTATTTTTGAAAGATTGGAAAAAACTCGAATAAACACGATTTTGTTAAAACAGATATTCAAACAACTAATTTTAAAAATAAAAACATCATGATTGTATTGTTAACTCAATTATTCTTAATCATTGCGTTCGGAAGGCTGCTCAACCTCACAGCCGCTCCGCACGCACGCGACGCGGTTGCCGACACTCACACACACTGAAATATCGGCGGGAAAATGAATTTTTCAAATTTTCCAGTGTGTGTGAGTGTCGGCAGCCGCGTCGCGTGCGTGCGGAGCAAGAATAATTGAGTTGACAATAGCATCAGAAATTGATTGGGTTTTAAAACCCGGAAGATATACGTTTCGGGTGAAATTTAAAAATTGAAAACGTTTCCGGTGCAATTGATTTTGAAGAGATATTTTACAATATTAATCTAAAGTGTATCCTTCCGGGAGATACCCCTTTTTCTTAGATTTGTACAGACCTTCATTCGATTTTCAAAATGTTTTTGCTTAATTTCACAATTTTCTTGTATTTATTTTTTAAGAACATTGAAATTACACAGGCAAGTCGCGATGGGACGCCACGCGCACGCCAGGCGCGCCTCAGCGAACTTTTTTGTTCGCTGTGGCGGGCACGACGTACCAGCTGCGGCGTGCCGGATGCGTCTGCCACGCGCACCTGGCGACCTTTTTGAAAAATTTTGGCTTGGGTTTCCCTTCATTCTCTTTTCATTTTTCTGTAAATTTGATAGTATTTAACGTGTATTTTAGTTGATCAAACTTTATTTATTTATGTATTTGAAAGAAAAATAGTTTAGAACAAAATCAGTTCAATTACAACCAAATTAGGAAAAAAAAAACAATGGGTCTTACAGTGAGAAACATACTAAAACAACGGTTTGGGATTTAAAGAGCAAGAAAAAAAAACCATTTTTAAGATAATGATAATGTTAAAATGAGAAAACGTTTTTAGAGGTGTGAAAAAATGAAAAATGTGGAACTACTACAATTTTTTAGACCAAAAAAAAGTTCTGAAAAGTGCAAAACTTCATAGTACATAAAAACTACCAAAAATGGGAAAAAGCAGGTTGTGGTCGATGCAGTTCTGAGTTCACAGAAAAGTAATGGTCGTCGACGCGAGAAATTGAGCGATAGAAACACAAAAATAGAATTTAATGTTGAATTTTCGGCGACTACGTCCAGAACTTTTCTGCGAACAAGGAAAACTTCATTGATTTCTACCCAGCAATTAAACTAAAATGGTCCGAAATTCATAGCTCTGTCGAACAGTTGCTTGAACCTTGTCTGTAGTCCATTTCACGGGTCTTATTAATTTTTTATTCCAGACAGCAACAGGGTTCTGAAAATTACAGTGATTGACGTTAGTTGATAAGGAAATAAGCTTACATTGTCTCGACGTATTCATTATTTCCATGATAGCATTATTTCATCCAGTTTTTGCTTCATTATTTAGAGATGAACCTGAAATTAGAGATAAATCATGTCGAAATATAAGGCTTCTCACTTACGCGAACGATCTTGTAAAAAAAACTTCGCACTTCCAATGAACTTTTTTAATCGAAATTGATGTCTCGAATATTTGACGTCTGAAACGTAAAAGATATCTGTGTATATTCAAGAAGGAATGCGGCATAAAATAGTCGAAGAAAATTGGTAACGGTAAACATATCGAGAAACTAAGAACGAATGCAAAAAAACATGTTTTTTAAGTAAATGAAAGCGGTAAATATAATTCTTCGATGTTGCATAATTTTCTAATTTGTTTTTATATTCAGTTCAGAGTTTATTACCGATTTTGAACAAGAATTGAAAGAAAATAACATTCTCTAAAATTTAATTTAAAATAATTTTTTAAGTGAACGATATGTTACTATACTTGTTAAACAATTATCGCTAAATAATATAATTAATTAATAGAAAAGAAAAAAACCGTTTTTGTTCATTTTGAAGAAAAGAAAAGCAAAAAAAACGCAAAAACAAATAATTTTTTACTGGAAATTTCGTTAGCTCCGCCCACGCAAGAGCAAGGCTCGCATTTCAGCAATTTTGCGGCGCGCAAATCCAATTTGTACTATTTTTCGACATGACAGACAGAACCGTCTGAAATTTGATTTTTATGGCAAAATTTCGATAAATTTGTTATAGAAATGAGAAATAACAAGAAAAGAAAACTCAAATACTGACCTTCAAAGGTTCTAACAGCTAAAATAAGATATTTTGAAAGCAGAATGAGATTTAAGATCATTTTGGCTTGAAATTGGGATGAAATTACCTTAACATTTACAGAAATCATTATTTACAAGCTTTTTTCATTCAGTTCTAACTATTTTCATAAAGCATAGATGAATTTAGAAGCCACCTGAAAAAATAAAAATGAAAGGTCGCCAGGCGCACGCCACGTGTCCGCGGGGTGCGCCACAGCGAATGTCGCTGACGTGTGGATGAGGTTCCAAATGCGGGTCTCCTGTTTTTGGGACAAAAAATAATTTCTTCCATTTAATTTGTTGAAATCTTTCAATTTTAACCATGAAATTGCATAATGTGTGTCAAAAACCAAAAATTACGGAAAATCCAATTTCAGTCAAAAATGCATGTTACAGTTTTACTAAAAAAATGTCCTAAAACTAAAGAGGATTGGATTTTTAGTTACAGTTGTAAAGAAAACAAACTATTATTTATTTTAGGATACTTTTGACACATCAGTTATCTGTTTTTTGAATAGATAAATCTGACTAAACTTTTTTACATTGACGACACTTCAAATTGAATTTCAAATGTTTTAAGGACATTCAAATAACACGTCATGTTGAAAAAATACGTATCAAGTTGCTTAGTTTAATTATTTTGCAAAAAACACCTAATTTTTAAAGGCTATTTGAAAATTGCAAAACAAGGTTCGCTGAGGCGCGCCTGGTGTGTGCGTGACGCGCACCAAACACCCGGGCGCACCTGGCAGACGCCTCGTGTGCGCCTGGCGACTTGCCTGTGTATTGAATTTTATTATTAAATTTGAACGATTGGACAAAAAGTCGATGAAAAAGGGCAAGAAACACCTTTTGTTCAAAATTTTGGGAAGTGTTAAAGGAGGTTGTCGCAGAGCTCCATGCGTCTAGGATGAAAATAGAGAAAATACCCATTTCAAATCTGTTTTTAAAATTTTCTAAAACCACCTAGAAGCCGAGAAAATGAGCTTCAAAACAATGGTCTAAAAAAAGCGTATACCTGCGAAAACTAGTCCGCAAGCATTATTACATGAAAAATTCAAAAAAAAAGGATAAAAACTCAAATTTAAATGAAAAAACATTAAAAATGGACTAATATAAGTATTCTGGAAGATATACGTTTCGGGGGGAATTTAAACAATGAATCTGACGCTGCTGCAATATTTTTCGTGGCCTTTAAGTATACCCATGTATTTTAGATCTCTGAAATATAAGCGATGTTGTGAAGATGAGGGAACACACTCTTAAAGTGATTCTTAACAGTTTTGGGGGTTTCTGCTCTTTTTTCAAGGTTTTTTGGTACATATAAAAATGTGAAAAAACCAGCTTCGTGACCAAAAAATAGGTCAAAAGTAACCTTAGAAAGCTCTAAATTTGGAAATTGAAAGCTAGGGTCACATTAACTGACACACTGTCTTTAAGTGAGCAGAGAAGGGTGTATTTTTGAAAAATAATCAACTTCTGATGCTAAAATCTTATTTTAATATAAAAAATTTAGGTTTTTTGGAGATAATTTAAAAAATTTACCGACACAATCGCCTACGTTTTTAAAAATCAATAATTTGGCTATTTTTCAGGTGGAAAATGATCGACGAGCACCGGGTAAAACTAATTGTGATTCTTTGTAAATTGATAGAGCAGAATAGGGTTTGTGAAGAGATTCATTGAAAATAAGACGCCAAATTCCTTAATTTAGATCAAATGCGAACGATATTGGCCATCAGAAGTGGGAAAGAGCGAAATATTTGGGGATTATGAAATAACGTTAGAAGAAGAGATGAGGTGAGTGAAATCTATTAAAAGTGATTTTTCTTTTTGAAATTGGCAATTTTCAGCTTTGAAGATGATGAATATTTACTACGAAAACTTCGAATGCAAAATCAGTCGAATGCGGAATCGAGAATTGTTCATCAGTTGCATTATAGGTATGGTTTTTTGGTTTAAGCAATGATTCAAGCATTTTTTAAAAATTTGCAGAGAATGGCCTGATCATGGTTGTCCATCAGGAGAGAAGCAGCTTCTAAATATGGTGGAGAAAATGAGTGAAATACACGAAAGTGAGAGGAATGCAGAAGAGACGCCGATATTGGTGCATTGCAGGTATTTTTCTGAAAATTTAGGTATTTTTTAAAATTTTACATATTTGCAGCGCCGGAGTTGGACGGACTGGAACAATTATAGCTGTAAATCATATAAGGGAACAAATGAATGCTGGAAGTTTGGGAAAAATTGATGTTTTTGGATTGGTTATGACGTTGAGAAGGCAGAGAGCAAGTATGGTACAGACGCAGGTGGATTTTTCATTTTTAAGCATGTAAAATTATGTTTTTGGAAATTTAGGATCAATTTCAATTTGTGCATCGCTGTATTGCTGCGTACTGCAGGTTTAGACTGGGGATTGAAGAGCCGAAACAGAGTGAATTGCCGGCGGTGAGTTGGTGTTTTTGAGTGGAAATGTGGGAAATTTAGAAAAAAATCGATTAAAAGGGGTGTTGGGCTCCGGAGAGCTCAGAAGTGGGCTTCAGATGAATAAGAATAGAATTATCTACCAATTGAAAGAAAAACAAAATTTTTAAGTCGAAAAAATAAGAAAATCCGATAAAAAATTGAAAAATCGAATATGGCCGAAGAAATGCAATTTGGGTTTCTAGGTCATATAAGGAAAAATACCGGCCTAGAAACCCAAATTGCGTTTCTTCGGCCATATTCGATTTTTCAATTTTTTAATAGGATTTTCTTATTTTTTCGACTTAAAAATTTGTTTTTTGCTATCAATTGGTAGATTCAACCGAGCCCTAATTAGAAATTTGGGGTTTATGTTTCTATTTTTTAAAAACTACTATTCTCAGGAGAAAATTCAAAAATTGCACATTTTTTGGAGATTAAAATATTTTAACGACTATTTTCTGATTTTTTATTGAAAATCTGGAATTTTTTCAATTTTTTCCATTCATTCTCTTTGCCTCGAAGTTCAGAAAAATTCGCCAAAGCTACAATTTTAATTTTTTAAATTTGAAACTACGGTAACTTGTCAATGAGATATGTATTTCAGAGTCCCACTGAACTTCCAACTGCAATGACAAGCTCGGTTCGCTTAATCGCCCCTCCAACTCCGACGAATCCAGACGTTGGAGTCGTTGGTTCTTATCAAGCGACAAATCATGAAGATGACGATTCAGACGCGACTAGTGTGCCGGGTAGGTGATATATTTCTTTGGCCACCTTTCCTATAAAATTCCTGCTGATTTCAGATTTTCCGGACGAGCCGCCTGCCCCTCAGGGGCCGGAGGATCTTGGCCTCAGCGCGGCGAAATAAATGTGAGTTTTTAGTTTTTGAAAGAATTAAATTGATTTACTGAAATTAAATAGTTTAGTCTATTTGCAGAATGAAGATTTAATAAAATTTGATTAACAGGTTTGATGAATTGTTTTTTTTTGGTTTATGTGGTGTAATTTTTATTTACCAATGCTTCTTTTCCTATCCTATTTGAAATGTTCCCCATTATTAAAAAATATATAAGATTTTGAAAAATTTTGGAAAAACGAGATTCAAAAAGTTTTTTTTTCAAAATTTATTTTCTTGTGATATAATATCAAATAATTAAAAAGGACCTGGGAGCCAATAAATTTATAAAAATAGATCTCGTACACATTCCAAATCTGTTTTTAAAATTTTCTAAAACCGCGTAGAAGCCGAGAAAATGAGCTTCAAAATAATGGCCTAGAAAAAGTTGGCATAACTTTTTCCTATGAACTTTTTGCTTGTTATAATGGCCTATATTTATTGGGAATGCCTCAATCAGTCCGTTTTAAATTATGTTTTTGCATTTTCTTGGAATATTCTCTTAATAATGCCCGCGGACTAGTTTCGTCGGGTTTTTCTAGGCCATTGTTTTGAAGCTCATTTTCTCGGCTTCTAGATGGTTTTCGAAAATTTTAAAAACAGATTTGGAATGAGAATGAAGTCTATTTTCGTTTAAGGTACATTTATTATCGCCTCTAAAAAATTTCAAGTGGAAAAAATTCTAAAACGCAGTTTTAAAACTTTTTTCACTGACAACCTTTTTTTTCATCTGAAGAAAATTATGTAGGACCAAAATTTACAAAAGAAATAATTAACCCGAAAGAAAATTTCAAATTTCAAAAAAGCTCAAACTTTTTTCTTTAAAATGTCGTCAAATCATGTGCAAATGACGCAATCACACTTGAAATGACGACAAATTGCACCGTTTGTGGAAAATCGACTTTTCAAGCTTTTTTAAAGCTTCTTTTCGGGGCGATGTATTTCTTTTACGATTTTCTAGTTAAAATCAGTATTTTTTTCAAACAATGCTTTTATTTTCTAATCCCCTATTTTCTAGATTCCATAATCCAAAACCCAAGAATACTTGAATAATTTTCGAACACCCACCGAACACTTCACAATCACATATTTCCCTTATTCATATAATCCCAACCCGCTTTAAAAAATGTTGTGAAAAATAATTTTCCAGCTCGAAACCTCATCAATGAGTTCCTCATCAACCGGTGGCTCATCATCTATTCCAACTACAGCACCAACATCAGCAGCAGCTTTTCGAACAACAATCGACTCGTTCGTTTCCAGAGCGTCAAGTGTGATTCGAGAACAGAAGAGTCGTCTTGAACGCGGAACTGCTCGATTGTTGGACAATTTATCTAAAAAATAGACCTTATTTTCTAAATTTCATTGAATTATTATTATGTTTTTTTCTAATTAGGACCCTTGAAGCTTCATGCCATTTTTGAGCTAAGTTGTGTGTGTGTAAAATGCCACTAAAAATTGTACATTTTTACACATCGTATTATGTTTTTCCCCCACGAAATACCCTAACTGAAGAGCAATTCTTGGTTCGGGTCTTTATCTTCCTTTTTCTTTTCAAAAATTCGTTCCATACCGTTTCCTCATCATTCGAAAATTGTGATTTTACCAAAAATATAACAACCAACGCAAAAAATGAATTATAAATATTTATTTTTGTTGTTATTATTGATTTTGATTATTTTCTCGTTCGTAAACTCTTTGAACTTTTTTTTCATTTCATTTTTATTATTATTATGAGCTCGAAATTTAGAGTTGTTTAAATTGAAAATTCGTATTTTGACCTATTTTCTTAATTTTTTTTGTTAGATGAATGAAGAAAATTGTTTTATATGATAAATTCTTAACTGATTTTAATTATTGTAAAAATAATTGCAATTGTGAATATATTAGTTTTAAAAAAACAGAAATTGAAAATCTAGTTATTGTCAACTCAATTATTCTTGATCATTGCGTTCTCAACCGCACAGCCGCTCCGCACGCACGCGACGCGGCGACCTCACACTCAACACTGAAATATTGGCGGGAACATTAATTATTCAAATTTTCCAGTGTGCTGAGTGTCGACAGCCGCGTCGCGTGCGTGCGGAGCGGCTGTGAGGTTGTCCGAACACAATGATCAAGAATAATTGAGTTGACAAAACTCCGCACGCACGCGACGCGGCTGCCGACACTCACACGCACTGGAAAATTTGAAAAATTCATTTTCCCGCCGATATATTTGAAAAATTCATTTTCCCGCCGATATTTCAGTATGTGTGAGTGTCGCCAGCCGCGTCGCGTGCGTGCGGAGCTGCTGTGAGGTTGAGCAGCCTTCCGAACACAATGGTCAAGAATAATTGAGTTGACAATAAGAAAATTTAAGATTTCTGATTAATAGAACATAGATAGAGCTTCCATTGTTTTTGGGTCATTCCTATTAGCTGTGGAGCATTTTCTTATATCATCAGCTGAAAGTCCTTCCAAAATCGTTGTCGCACCAAAAAATATGTTCCGGAAAATATAGCCAATACTAATTTTTATTCAATTCAATTCTACTGAGCTCTATTGAGACTCCAGTCTGAGTTATTGACGAATATCAGAAAAATATGTTTAATGGGATATCTGGTGTGCCTTTTACTGGTGCTCCACTATAAATTCCAGTTCTTTCCCAGTAAAAGCACCCTGCAGCGTGATCCGAAATGGTCAGGTGAACTAAGGAATGGTCCTTCCAAAATAATTTTTAAAAAAAACATATTTCAATCTAATCGATCAATAAAACACCTACTGCGAAAATTTTTAAAAAATCCATATTCGTTCCGAGAATCTGGATTTTCTAAAATTTGCTCAATAATTTGAAAAGTACAGTTGCCCGTTTTTTTTCAAAATATTTTTTTGAACATTAAAATGCATGTTCGTTCCAGTTTATCAAGAGAAGTTTTTAAAAATTCAAATTACAAGAGAAAAAGATTGATTAGATATGTTAACAAAAAACTTATCAAAAATTCCACTTTGATTATGTTTAAATTACAAAAAAAGAAACAAAAAAATGTACCTCTGCTTTCAGAAACATCAAATGCTGTGAACACACAAAGTGACGAAATGCAAAAATTCAAGTGTATCAATGTAAAGTAAATGAAATGCAATTGTTTGGAATTGTTAATGTTTTTAAAGTGAAATACTGATCAAAGAGATGAGAATGTTTCAAAAAAAAAAATACTGGGTATAAAAGTATGGATCATTGCGATTGGATAAGAAGAAAAACATGTTACAAGTGAAACCTGCACTTCTATAAAATGCCAAAAATTGAGATTCCTCCAGAAAAAAACGTGTAGGTGGCCCTACAAGGGTCATAGTAAGTACATAAAGGGGGAAATTATGAATGGGGGGTTATTGCGGAATATATTAGCTCAAAAAAAAAACAAACAAACTGAAATTGACAATCAATAAAGCTCACAGTTGAAACACGGGTGGTCCAGTTTAATTATTGCATTTTTTAAAGAAAATAAATACTCAAAAAATGAATTCTTTTCGGGCGGGAAATTAAACTTGAGCGCTGCTATTAATCTGCTCCTGAGCTTGATTAAGCTGATTACTAAATTGCTCCAAAAAGTTGAAAGCAGTCGATCCACCGCCAGCCGACATTGGTGACATGGCCAACAGTTGACTGAAAACCGCATTTTGGTTCGTCGTATCTTCTTCTTTGATCTTTCTGCGGAAGCGTTGTTGGATAAAGTCCTTTCGCATGTGAACTGGTCGGTGGGTCTGAAAAACATAGATTTAAGACTTTTTCAATTTATTGTTTAAAGACAGGGTGTCATTTTTTTTCTTCCAACGTTTATTGATTAGTTAAATAATATCTTGCAAAAATCTGTTGAAAAATAGCGATATCCGATTCGAAAGCGAAAAAAATGGATAATCAAAAAAATCCAAGGGTTTTTCAGAAGATCCTAGGTACAATCGATTTTGGTTTATTTTTCAAATCTACCCCCCATCTCTTTAAGTCCCCCTTAATCTTCATTTTTCCATTTTTTTTTGTTCCAATTCTCCAAAGAAACCAGCCCCTGCAGTCCATCAATCTATCGTTAATAACACATCTGACTACCTACTCCAAAACTAATCGTCGTATCCATCCAAAGATGGAAAAATATAGAGAAGACCAATTACGGTACGTCAGACTTCTTTCAATTTTCGCCACCGTAGAGGAAATTTTCCTACCCCCCCCCCCCTCTATTGATGAACAACACATTGCCAAAACAATTGCACCATCGTAGTTGATCCAATTACACAAGGAAACCGTAAGGAAAACCAGAAAACCGAATCCAATTTACTTTAACACCCCATTAGAAGAACAACAACTTATTTCAAAATCAATCATAATAATTGACTCCTTTTCCTTCCATTCAAACGAAAATAACACGAATCAATTTTCCGTGGAACAAATCATCACGACCTTGTTGTTAGAGGAATCATCATAGTTAAAGACGCGGTGAATGTCTAGAAGATACCTTCACCGACCTCTAATTACCCGAAACACGCACATACATACACATGTGCCCCGCGAACCCTATTGTATTTTCTTTTGTTGTGTGCAAATTGAGAAGATGAAAAGGAAGTCCATAAAAAAGATGAGATGGATAACTATCGAATGTGTGTGTGTGTGTGTATGTACTTGAAAATGAGTAGTGACCGACATTTTGGTGTGTGGGTATCATTAAGAAATATGGAACTTTCCGATAATTCGAGTGTGCACTTTTTCAAAGAAAGTTTGGTAATATGGTTCATAATTCGTCAAAAAATAACCGAAACGAGAAAAAAGTGGGAGCTACCGTGAATCGAGTAAGATATTCGAAACGTTCTCATTTTTCTGAAAAACAAATTCAATCTCTAATTTTCATTTATAAAACAAAATAAAGGTATTCTAGATTTTTAGCTCCTTTCGAATAAACGATCAAAAAGCACATGTAATTCCTAATTTGGCGAAACTGGCTAAAAAAATATCCAATCATCTGAAAACATGCACTAGAAATCGAATTTACAGAAAAATCTATCTTTTGAGGTACAATTCCTGACGCTCAGTTTTTATTTTATCTAGTGATGTACTTATTTTTAAAATATTGATTATAAAGTACTTTTGAGCTTATTTTGACAATTTGGATAAGTGATACTTGATTAGACTCAAATTACGAAATTTTATGATAATTATTAACAAAACAAGTCATAAGTTAATAATTAGTATCTTAGCTAGTAATATGTTTATTGGCTCAAAACAAGGCAACCAGCTAATTATTAAATGAATATTAGATAATAGGGAATCATCTAATTATCTTTTGAAAATCAGTAATTAATAATTATCATATATCAATTGGATACAAGTTTGAAACAAACTGACAAATTATTAGTAGAACATAAGATTTGAATTTAATTATATATTAATAATAAACTAATTAAAGGTGAACTAATAATTAGCTGATATCCTAATTATGAAACTGTTTTCACCAAGTTGAGCTGTTCAATTGCTCTTCAGAACTGTTGACTAAATTTCGATCCCCATTTCACTTCCCTTAATATGAAAACCTTCCCCCCAACTAATGATATACTGTCACGAAAAGAAGAAAAGAAGTCGAAGTCAATTGAGACCAGGTGTTTATAGGTACCGCCAAAATGTACCATCTTATTGTTATTTCATTTCGCCTACTAACGCCCGTCACCACCAAAATGCCTAGTTTTCATTCTAATTGTTCCTTTTCACCCTCCGAATTTTCCTCATTCCATTCACCTCCAAAGATCGTTCGGTCGGTGCGTGTGTGTTTCATTCACTATAAGAGAGTGAATGCATGAAAAGAAGTAGGTGAATCAAGTTGGTAATCATTCACCAATACGACGACAGGTAATCATTGCCGATGTGCCGACGACGACGGCTGCGGTGAAGGAGAACGAAGGAGATTCTATATCCACACACACACACACGCACAACTATTACTACGGTAATTATCCATTGAATGACAATTGACTGACGCTGATTCCATCGACCGCCTTTTCGAAAACAATACTGTCAGATACAGTATCGATGGAGTGCGACAAACGACAAGGAATTGAGAGACGAAATAAGGAGGTCTAATTATCAATCGGAATAGGGAATTGAATGAAAGGAAAAGATGAAAAAAGGTTACTGTAGATCTACCGGAAATGGGTAAACAAATCATTTCATAATTTATGATTCATAATCATCAAGTGGAGCGAAAAATTGAGTTCATATGAATTTGAAGTATCAAGGTTATGCTCAGCTTGCGAACAGGCCAAGAACAATTATTTCTAAAGTTTAAAAAGAATTTCCAAGGTACTGATATGATATCTGATCGCTTAAAAATGCAATAAAACTTATGATAATGTTTTTAAAATTAAAAAAAAAGTTCAAATTCGATGAAAAATTTGAATTAAACTAAATCCTAAACCAAAAAATCAATCAATGGCGGTTTTTCTGGTAACAGAATCAGAATTTCTTAACAAAAATACTGATCTTAAGACAATTATTGAGTTAATTTCGGATCTTATCGAATTAATTGAAATTATCGAACCAAAAAAACTCGATTAAATATTTTCAAAAGTTGAATTTCAGTAATTTTCTGCATAATTTCAATAAATTCTAACCCTGTGCAACAAACTTCGAGGACTAGCAATTTTAGCTCTAATTCTTCTTAAATTTATAGAATTTCGTATCGAATTTTGGAGAATTTATGTGGTTGGCGGTCCTTAAAATTCATGAGTTCAGATACTTGTTTTCTCAGTAAAATACACCGTAGAAATTTAAGAACTGATAAAGGAGACTTTGAAGGTGTCTTTAAGTTTCAATATTCCCTAAACTCCTCAGCTAATTGGGTCATCTACCTTCGGATGCTCCCGAAATCCGAAAATCATGTTAATAATTCCCCCTCTAAAACATCTACAGTACTTCATTTATTCATTCACAGATTCACCTGCCCCATCTTCATCATCATCATCATCATAACCACCTACTAAAATCACTCGCCTCCTAACAACCTAACCACAATTTCAAATCCAATTCATCGATAATTAGTCGAAACGACCTTTGCGAAAAAAATCTCTCCCCCCCCCCCCTTCTTTTTTGAATGAAAACGCGACAATCAGCTTTCCATACCCGAACCTAATTATACCTCTGTCCACCAAATCTTCAAGGTTTTTAAAAAATCAGCATAAATAAATCTCTCAACGTACCCTATGCAATCGATAATAGAGCCCACACGCGTTACACACCAACTTTCCATCCAAATCGCGTCTCCATGCTGTGGTTTTGGTTGTCATGCAGTTCGAGCAACGTGACAATGAAGCATTTGATTCGTCTTCCGGTCCGGAACCCGAACCACCGTTTGATTGTTGCTGCTGCTGTTGTTGTTGTTGTTGTTGTTGTGCAGACGAGGTGTTATTAGAATTGTTCGTAGTCGAAGTATTTGAAGGTGGTGATTGCTCTTGCAATTTCTGCAAATAAATATATATATATATATTTTATAGCACTCTCTTTTTGGTTCATTTCACACAAGGCGCCCCCTTTCAAAAAGGTGATATATCACACTACTGGCGATCGTTCCTTCTTCATAGCCAGAGAAAAAAAAAAAACTATGGGAGATATATATTTTTAAAAAGTTGAAACATTTTCTTTGTTCACCTTGATGTCGCGTCATCGGGGCGGCATCCCTTTCTTGTCAGGAAAACGTATAAGATTTCAAAATGATAAAAAAAAACAGAAATCGTTAAAAAACTTACTCCGTTCAAATGTTTCGTCAACTGTTCCATGATACTCTGCGATGATGGACTGTCCAAAATCTCTTCGCTTTTCACTCGAACCGGTGTCGTTTGTTGCTCAGAAGCTTCTTGTTTCGGCACTTTCGCTGGCGTTTGTTCGGATTGATTTTGTTGCTGCTGGACCATTGCAAAGAGGTTCATCATTTGCTGCTGCTGTTGTTGTTGCATGATTGGATCGACTGGAAAGAAATTTATTTCTACAGAAAATACGGAATAGGAAAAAAGGAGTTCTTAACAAAAATTTTAAAATCCCTCAAGATTCTAACAGCCATAAAAATCCAAGTTCGTTATGAAAGTGGATCCTACTCAATCCTGAATTTTTATCCAACTTAAATTTGAAACTATCGAAAATTCATTGGTTAAGCGATATTTAAGCGGTATTTAAGCTCAAAATCAGAAGCACGCAAAAACTGAATGATTTTAATTAAAAATAAATAAAATTAACGTTAAAAAATCTTATCGGAACCTGAATGAAAGATCATTGATCGGAAAAGGCTTTGCATAAAATACAAAAAACTCAAAATCCGATTTTTTTCGATAAAAATGGCAGGATCAGATCAGTAAACTTCTATAAATGAATTTAAAAACTCACAAATAAATCCATTGGCAAAATTATTAAAATCCGGGAATGGTGAACTCGTCGACACCGGTGTCGAAACCTGCCTCGCCGAACTACTTCGCTTCTCGTCTGACATCGCAGCCGCAGCAGCGGCCGCCGCTGCCGCAGTTCCGTTGAGCAACATCTCCGGACTCAGTCCATTCATCAACAGATCACCGACGCGGTTGATCGAATCTTTTGTCGGTTTTCGTTTCCTCGAACCGCTTCCCGGGATGTGTTTTCCGTTTAGTGATGGTGATCCGCGGCTTCCAGATGGTGATGGCGCATCTTTTTCCTCGCTCCCACTTTCTGATAAGCGTTCGTTCCTCTGATTTTCACTGTCTTTCGTCATAAATGTGTCTATCCTCATGCACAAAAAGTCTAATTTGTCCATTAATTGTTGAACATTCTGAAATAGATAATGGTTTATTTTTCAAAAAGAAAATAAGTACTGATATACCTGTTTAATATCATGATGAAGCTGCGTACATCCAGAACACGGTGCTGATCCAATCGACGGCGATGCCGCTTGTTCAGGCAGTGGACTCGTCGCCGAAGCGCATTGTGATGCCGGTGATGACTCAACAAGTGTCATCTGAAATTTAAAAAAATAATCGTTTTGAGAAACTTCCAACAAACTCTCCCCCAAAACGAAATCTAAAATCTCCGTGGGAAACATGAAACAAAAGGACAAAGAAGTTTTGATAAAGCATAAAAAGGGAGGAAAACGCGGAAAACGAGCCAGAAAAGGATCGATGAGAGCCAAAGATAAATGAAAGCAAAGGGACAGGAGGGGAGACAACAAATAAAACACACGTATGTCCATCAATAAACGGACATACACATGAAATTAGAGCCGAAGGGAAGCTTCTGCTCCATCTTTTGGCTGAATATATGCATTCATTCCCGACCAACTGATGTTAGGGAAGGGAGAACAAACCGAGAAAAAAAAATAAAAGATATGCAAAAACAGATAAACGACCAAGATATGACTCCACAAAGGAATATAAAAAATTGAGGTTATTTGAGAAAAAAGTGATCATCAGTTGAGATAAATTCCTCTTTTTTTTTGTTGTTCCTTTCGAAATACATATAAGACTGGGTCTATTCTACTCTGTTTCACTCATTTCAACTGATGAGAAGAACGAAGAATAAGGGAGGCAAAAAATAAGTGGGCGTGGCTTTGAAGAGGAGTAGCTCCACCCACCTGTCTTGTTAATAATCACCAGAAACGATGACAACCGAGACGACGACGATTGGAAAATAAAGTGGAGGGGGGATATATTGAGATTTGAAGAAGAATAAGAAGATGAGGAGCACATGGAATAATTAGAAATTGTTCGCGCAGGATGGCACCGGGACATATCGGCTCTATACGATCCAAGGTTAACGAAAATAGGCAAAAATAACTGATTGCTTGGCTATTTTCCGAAAAAAAAATGTCTATTTGAGTAATGATGTGAAAAAAATGAAATAAAACGTTCAGATTAGTTTCAAAGTATAAAAAAAACTTTAAAAACCCTGACGTGATAAGGATTTTAAGCTAGAAAATATCAGATTATTCGGATATCAGATTATTTTAGGTTAATTTTATTATTAGCTCAAAATTATGAAAAAGGGAACTGAAAACAAATTTTTTAAAATGTGGATCATGACAGATTCTGATAAGATTGAATTTTTAAGAAATACTCTGCTTTTTCTTCATAATAAAGTTCTTCGAAAAAAAATAGCAAATTTCAAGCGGGACAAAGCGTTAGCGCTTAAACTTTAAAAAAAAAGTGTTTTATCAAAATGAGCCCACTTTTTTCAAACTAAAACTTCCTAATGATCACTTATATCCTATCCGAGTCGCATTTTCAATCCTTTCCTATCCAATTCAATGGAAAAAACCTCCTATCTAACCCCATTTCTAATCTTTAATTAATCGGACTTGTTTTTGATCGAACCGATATCAAAACGATAATTTTTTCCATCCTCTCCTCGCTCCCTCTCGAAAAACAACAAAAGGAGCGCGGGGTGAACACAACACAGACAAGAGACAACAAAGCGATAACTTCAAATTGATGCTGGTGATGAAGAAAACGAGGAATGACACTCACTGGAAAAAAAAAGAGAAAATGCAAAGAGAGGTTCGAAGATAGTCATCTCTTATCGATTACAAATCGTGGCCAAAGGGGAGGAAAGAAGGAAAAAGACAAGAAGGGAGGTTTCTTCTAGTGAGGAAAAGAGGACCGCCCTTCTTCAATTCCTCATCACGATGATTACCATAATGATACAATCTTCGCCGGCGCTATATCTCTAGTCTCTAACACGCGTGTTAACAGCGAATCACTATCGTGTCTACATACCTCCCCCCCCCTTTTTCTGTTCACTCATATATGTTTTGATCCTTATCTACCGTATTCGATATACTGTCATGAAGAAAACACCACCACATCAAATCAGCCCTCGAAATCGATATGCCGAGGGATTATCTCCATTGATGGGTAGAAGGAGATGCGGGGGGGAAAGGAGTCATATCCACTTTTCACGGATTAATCTCATAAAATGTGCGATGATGAATGTGGTAAAATGTTACCATCACCATTATTTATGTGATAAAACAACACCTTCTCTCCCACACTCTCTCTCTTCAACATAAACCAAGGACGACGCGGGATTTATGACCGTTTGATTTGGTTATACTCCCTTATTATGGCTCTGGAAAAACGAAATGGACCATAAAATGGTGCAAATTTTTCATTTTCGCGCAAATTGCACATTTTATTACGAGATAATCACTGTTTATAAGTGGTTTAATTGATAGTAAATCGATTTCGATTTCAAGGGCAAATAATAAGTGTGTTAATGCTTGGAAATGAAACTGAATTTTCGAAAAATACAAATGAATAGAAATTAAATTGATTTTTTGCGATTGGTGGTCAAATTTTAAGCGCTTTGAAATTCGAAAGCGCTTTGAAATTAAGATTGAGATGTCTACAACGTCTTCGAGAACAGATTCATCAATCAAGGCGAAGTAAAAATATATATCGAATTTGCAAATGTTTGGTTCTTTACGATTATGATGGTCCCAAAACATATCACGTCCCCAAAATAATAAAACAGTCGGTTTATATTGAAAATATAGAAAATCTCGAGTAAAAAGAGCATGTAATAATGATATGGCGTTCTGCCAAAATCAATAAGATTATTAAAGACATTGTTCCAGTGAATATCAAGACAAAAAAGGTAAATAGGTCTTTTTTAAAATTAATTTTTTAACTATTTAGTTAAACTCATGAAATTTCAATTAAAAAAATTGTTCTAGTCGAATTGTGAATGGAAATGAGGGACCAAATTAAGTGGTACATTGTCTTTAAGAAAATTTTGAAAAGAACATTGGAAATTATCTGCAGAAATTAAAAGGAAGAGAAGAAAAAATTGAAATAAGCTAAAAACTCATGATAAACGTAAAAAACTTCACTGTATGCAGTTATAACCAACAAAACTCAAACAATAACGCAGAAAAAAAGAATAAAAACCTTGTTGCGACTAGGAAAAAGAAAGAGAACAATAATAGTGATTATCTTTTGGCAAACCAGCAAGGGTCCAGCAGGAGAGCTCGAACAATAGATCAGTCGAAGAAAAGGCATGGAGAAAAGGGGGGGGGGGAGCACTCGAAAAAAGGTATATGGAGGCCGGATGCGATTGATGGTGGCTCCGCCCCTATTTCTACACTCACCTATGTATTTTTCCCTTCTGTTTGTGTACATGTGTGTGCCACCAGAAGATAATGGACCATTGAAAAACGAAAGGGGAGGAAAAAAAGAGAGTAGCGGACAGCCGAAGCCCATATGAGGAACAGAGGTAAAACTGGGCGCGCTTGAAATGAAACAGACGCGAAAAGATGAAAAAAGCAACACAAAGTGAAGCTTTTGCCCGCTTTTTGAATATTCTATCAGTAGTTGTGTGTGTGTGTGAATCATTTAGAGACACACACACCGGGGCAACTGGTTGCACCCCGACGGTTACTAACGGCGACCGAATTGGGAAAGATGAATGGGACTCCTAAAGCTTTTACGCATTGTTCGCCTGCCTTTTTGGAAATCATAACAATGGGTTGGAAGATAATTGATGGATGAATAATTATTTTCTTTTAGAGCAGCTTATATGAGGATTTTAAAGGAATAATTGATTGAGAGAGAGAGAGAATTTCATGCACCTGGAGTTATGAGATTCCCAAGAGGGAGCAATCAATTACGAGCAACTACAGTCATCCGTAACTTTTCAGATATTGATAAATCCCAAAAATAACATTGGGAAAAATGATTAAGTGATTTTTATTTTCGAATTCTTAAAAAATCCCATAAATTTCACGAATACCATAAAATAGGTCTATATTTTCAGAAAATTCCAAAAAAAACCTTTAAAAGCAGAGGGTTTTTGTTTAGCGAATTAAAGGATATCAATTTCTAGCAATTAGATAAATTTCAAGCCAACTGAAAGAATCTCAATTTCAGCCCAACTTTAGATGTTCTGAAAATTTTGAACTTTCCAATTAAAAACTCTAAAAATTTTCAGTCCGAGTTGGAATTCTCTGAATCTGTTGAAAAAAAACTCAAATTTTTGAGAATATGAATTTTTCAGAAGATTTCCAGAATATTTCTGAAAATCGTCCTAATTTCTTGAAAGAGCCATTTTTAAAAAAACCAAGATTTCATGATAAATTTTGAAACATGTTCATTAATTTCAGAAACTGTCAACTGATATAAAATAATGCATGAAACAGTAAATTTCTAAAAGAGCTTCTAGATTTAAGACATTGAAGGATTTCAGAAATTTTCAGACCTATAATCAAAATTTAAATAAATAAATAAATCAAACATTAAAAAATGGCGCGATTTCAGCTGATTTTTTAAATGAAAATCACCAATAGAAACCCATTAAAAATTTCATTAAACCCACCATTTTGATTAGAAATATAATGAAAATCATATATTCTATCTCATCATGAAGAAAAAAAGGACGAAAAAACATTAGAAATTCAAATTGATGCTTTGAAAATGCCCCGAAGGCAAAACTGATGAAGCTGATGAAGATGATGATGATGATGAAATTGAAAACCAAAAATGGACACACACACAAGATAAAGAAATGGCACGCAGAGACAGAACAAATAAGGGGGGGGGGGGGGGGGGGGCAAAAGCAAAATGGAATTCGGGATGAATTGAAGGGGCCCCGTGTGCCCCGTGTGTAGGCACACTGCTTCTGCTGATAGACGCGCAAAAATAGCCACAAGCACACATCACCACAATGATAGGCAGAAGCAGTCGATAAGGGAGAAAAATATAAGGAATAACAGAGCACAACGAAACGGGAAAGCAAGAAAAAATGCTCTCTTCTTGCCACGGCTGCAAAGAAGAGTGGACGACGCTGACAACATGCGCGCGCACACACGATGCATATCAGTTGATGAGATATGTAGATGCACCACCCCCCCCCCTTTTTTTTCCATCTTCTACACCAATGATGGAGCCAATGAAAAATACGAAAATACATGTTTTGGCGAGAAGTAGAAGCACACGGGGTCAAATGAATGAAAATGAAGCACACATCTATCTATTTGCCCCCCCCCCTTTTTAGATAATTGCTATCATTCGTTGTTTTCCAGTCTTTATTCGTTGTTCAAAACATTTTAGTTATAGATTTTCAGAATTTTTAGTTTTAAAATTTAAAATTATTGCTTTTATCAGAATAAATTAATTAATTAAAACTGTCTGGGACCATTGAGCACTGATAAACTGATAAGATCAATAAAATTTGAAGAATGTAAAAAATTTTAGAGCAGAAATATATTGATCAAAGTGTTTACTGATAAAGACGAAGAAGAATGGGCGGGGCTTATCACTTTGATTGGCTAGTGATAAGTTGTCAGTAGGCAGAGAGGCAGAGAATTTCGGGTGTTTGAATAATGATTAAATTGCCGAAACTTCTTTAAAGATAGCTTTCAAAGTTATCGATATTATGGCCAATTTTTAACTTCTTCAAAATGTTGACCATTTTTTACAAAAATTCATAAATGTTTACTTATTATTGATTCAAGCCTTTATCTATCACCTACTGACAACTTATCACTACCCAATCAAACTGATAAGCCCCGCCCATTCCAACCTTAGCTCCTCAACACTACACCTAACTGTTGTCAAACATTTCATGGGGAAAAAACAGAAAGGTGTTTTGTTACTTTTAAAAAAACGTTGTAGAATAGAGGGCCACCTTCTCTCAACTATAATTGCCGCCATACTGGGGGGCATTGTTGTTATCTGGCCGAGATAGTGTAATGTTAAAAGAGGCGACAAGGTGGTGTGGCTGGAAAAAAAAAACGAAAATAACATGACCACCAAACACAAAATATGAACAATTGATTGTTGAAGGAATGAATGCGAACGCTACATAACAAAATACGAAGGAAATTTATTTTTTATTCTTCTTTTCCGACAAAAATGAAATGATATGGCAGAAATGTAAGTGTGTGTCAATGTTGCCGCTGTTGCACACACATATAATACACACTAACACATACACATGCGAAAAGGAAAAGGTCTGTTGGCAATTAACACGACGAAATAGTGCTCGACGAGCCGTACGAGCCATATGGACCGTCAAGCGGTGTGAGCTGGCGGGGTTCTGAGCAGGCAGGCACAAGCACACACACACACACATAAAAGATATCAAATCAGTCGACTGGAATGAAATTCGAAAGCATAGCAAAAACAGGAAAAGAAAACATTGATTTCTGTCGTTTGAATGAATGCTCGACAGATGCCAAAACCTCCTCGGTTCGGAACAAAGAGAGCGACACAGCGACGACACAAGAAAAAACCGAAGACGATGGAAGAAAAAATAACAGAATCGAATAGCAGATGTTTCTGATAAGAAGAACATTGTATTGAAGAGGGGGGATTATTATCTTCTTTTTGCTTTTTCCATTCTTGCAAGAATTGGAGAATTCAGTTGATGGGGCCAAACATCATAGACTTTTCTGCTAGGCTAGGAACGCGGCGTGAACTAAGCGGGCACGCCAGAGTCTTTGGATAATCTCAAAGCAGAAAATCTGTAATTACCCTTTGAAAATTCGATTTCAGATAGGTTTACAACCCTAATCGGCTTCCTGAGGACTTGGAGTTTAAGAACACATACATTTTCGTCATGTATATTACATTCTTCGCGACATTGAAGACTTTATTCAAATTATGCTACTAAACCAAGTGTCCAATAAGACGAGTTCGTCATCATCCCAATATTATCACTTTTCACAAAAATAAGCGTGAATTAAGCGGCTTGCCTAAGAGGCTCAAAACTCCACTGTATTCACCCCCATTTAAACGCAGATGAAGCTCGTAAACCCAAAAAAATCTGCTCCACATAGATTTTGACAATTCAGTGATTGTCAACGCCACCAAATTTTGCAAATTTCCATTGTTGTAGCTCCCTTTTCCCTCCCCTCCTTCACTTTTCCATTTTTGAGAGCCTATTATCTTGGCGGCAAAAACGTCGTCCATTTGGTATATATCCAAAAAATTGGGGAGAAAAAAAAACGGCAGCTATATGGATATGGTAAAGAATCAGAGACAAAGACAAAAATTGACAATGGACACAACCGAAGGAAAAAAAAAACGCCAAAGTGATTGGATAATATATTTTTTCTCCTCTTTCTGTTGGAGAAGCCATTCATTCAGCCTTCCTTCTTCATTTGCCTTCTTAACTCATGAACAAGCAATGAAATGAAGGAAAAGAAGGCAAAAAAGAAAAAAAAAACGAAGAAAAAATGTAGTTTTTGTTTAATGTGATGTTGTGCATTAGATAAACTTCAGGAGCCGCGGCAGAAAGCATTAAGGAATGAGGGTTTATCAAACAACACACGAAAAAAAAAAATAATGCCATATTTCTGTTTTGGTGTTTAATGAAAAATTGAGGAAGAAATGGATGAAGGATAGGACTTGAACCGAGTGGATCAGCGGCTTTAAAACGACCTGGTGATCAATGAAGCCGTGTCCAAAAAAGGAATTCAAAGATACTGAAACAATGTCAATTGAAAGTGTGTTTCAGAATATCGATTTTTCTCACAGTTGATGCGAAAAAAGTTACTGTAATTTCATGAATCCTTAAAATTCTTCATATTCTAATTCCCTCTTCTTTAGAAACGAGTTCAAGCTCAAACAATAATTTCTGACTTACTTTCCCTCGTTTCTATTCCAAACGCGCTGCATAAACTGGCACTTTGCCAGAACACCTTCTAAAAAACAAAACTCAAACGCTCTACGTTATTCACCAGAGTAATCGTTTGAATTTTGTTTTTAGGAACGTGTGTTGGCAGCGTTCCAGTTTATGAAGCGCGATTGGAATAGAAGCGAGGAAACAGTATCAGTTATACATGTTCTGGAAATATAGAACTAGATTCTTCAAGAAAAAGTCGTCGTTTTCATAAAATCAAGAGAAAAAACATTCACTTTGATAAAATAAACATTTTCTTTGTGTTTAACAGATAGAAACTGTTTTCTACTTATTGCCATCAATTAGAAGTGGGCCAAGAATGAAAAAAAACGAATCTTAAAGAGAACAATTTTTTTAGTTCGGCTCTTTAGAGGGGTTTTTAAAAAATTCGAATGAAGAACTCAATAACCTACATAAAGCCGTAAAATATAGGGGGTTCATAAAGTTTTCGTCTCAGGATGGTATTTATACCACCTTCAACATAGAAAGAAGAACAAAAGAAAACGTAGAGGTGGTTTCAAGCTACCGTTACTCTCAAAGAAGGATTCTAATCATACTTGCTGTCTCGAGCTACATCAAATACTACTCCTGTTATAGATTTTAAGTGTTGCTTAACTATTTGACGGTTTTATACTAATTTCCATCGTTTTCCCCACATAAAAACATTCGAAGTCCAAAAAAATTCGCCTAAGAAACACTTTAAACCGACAACCCGAGTTCTCTCATTCACTTTTCCTGACCAAACTCAAACCGCCAATTTCTTCCGGTTCCGAATAAATCTCAGTACACCATAGTCAATCATCCTTCTCTCTTTTTTCTTCAAAAAATCTACCGTAGTAGTAGGTTGTCATTCATCATTCAACAAAATTGATGAAAAATCACTCCAAAAACCAACGAAAAGGAACGGGGCGCTTCAAAAAACCGTGGATAAAAAAGGCAAAAGCGCCAAATTGATAGGTTTCCTATTTTTTTCCCCTTCTTCTGCCTTTTTGCATGGGCAAGTGTTGAAAAGATAATTAATGGTCAAGAAGACACCCCCCCCCCCTTTTCTCAATCCTGACTCGTTTCATCTTCTATCCAATTTTTTATATTTCAGCGAAAAGAGGAAAAAAATCGAAAAGAGTGCGCCAAAAAGACAGATGGCGTTCCTTTCTCCTCCGTTTTGCCGGTGATGCGCCTGTTTTGGCACAATTGCGAAAATTTTTTATTTCACACGGTAAAATTTTGAAATTCATGAAATTTAGTGATGTGTTCACTGATTGGCAGCAAGAGGGGGTACACACACACACACACACCGTCACATACTCAAATATGTATCCGTTGTTGATTATTTTTCGCTCCATTGGGCACACATTTCCAGAAATTTTATATATTATGTGTTAGCAGCACAATATGTAGTTGTGAAGGTGAGTGTTTGGGACAGGTGCGGATTAGAACGCCTTTTTTCATGGGTGTTGGTGGGACAAGATATAAATTTGAACAAGAATTGATAAATTACCTTTATAATTAAGCCTCTTCTGATGCAAGTGAAATGCAAGGAATGGGGGTGAGAAGTCTTTCCGAAGGAGGAAGTAGGATGAGCTGGAAAAAATGAAAATTATTGGAGGGAATCAATTTTAAACGAATAATAAAAATTGAAAGAAAATCGTAACTTAGAGCGTATTTTTAACAATTTACAAGAAATCAATAAAATAAAATGAAAATTTGAAATTTTTTGAAATGTAACAGTGAAATTTCGAATTACGGGAATAGATGACGATTGAGAAGCCAAATAAATTTAGGAGGATGACAACAGGTATTTTTGAAAGCCTCACTTACCTTGTCGACAAGGTAAGTGAGGCTTTTCAAAAATACCTTCCCACGTCTGTAGAGACCACTCTGGAGACTAAGAAATTATTTTGAAAAGCTGCTAAATGAGCTTCTGAGAATTATTTTGTTGAACTCAAAGTTTTTATCCATTATTTTCAAATTTCAGCCGAATAATAGCTCTTTTTCCACTTGAAAACTGAATTTTCCGTTTGGAATACATTTTTCTTTAAATTAAATCTAAAAATCTAAATTTTTACCAACAAAAGAATACAAAAATGATTTTAAGGTGATAATGAAACACTTTTTTGGATTTGAAGATTTCAAAAAACCTTTCAAACTGATAAAATTAGCATAATTTGATCTATTTGAGGTCTGAAACAAAATTTTAGCTTTTCTGGATGTTTTGAGCAAGAAAAAAGAGCATTTTGGGCAGGAGCATAACATTTTCAACAAAAAACTTTTCAGTTTCTGAAACAAAATAAAATTTTACTTTAATTCAAAATATTCTCTATACATAAAATAATCACAATTTAATCGACATTTCGACAAAAAAAATTACACTTTCAACAGAACCCCCAACTTTTTTTGCAAACAATTTTCGAATCGATTAAACCAAAACGCGAATAGCGGGCGAACTGAAGGTTGGTTTTCACGAATCATTCATGATTATCATTGAATATTCGTCCAAATCCAATCCAAACAGTAAAAACCCGAAACATTTAAACAGCCAGACGCATAGAGAGAAAGAGAAACAACGAAAAAAAAAAGAGCGAAGGCCCAAGGTTATCCTCCAGCGGCGCTCTTCTAGGCGCATTGTTAGAAATCACATATGGGACCTCGAAACGGGTGAATTCATCACTGATCAGTAAAGTAAAGAATACTTTAGTGATCAATTGGAGACAAGGGCCAGCGATTCGATTCGAAAACAAAAAAAACGAAACAAGACAGAAAAAAACGCTGATTCGAACGGCGGATGATGATGATCATCATCATCATCACGACAACGACGACCCGAATGAGGGACACACACAGGCATAAAAGATAGGATAGAAAGATTTCGAGGTATCACAAAGAATAACACAACAAGGCGGGCGGCTGGGCTGGTGTTAAAAACATTTTGATTGGATAGCGAGGACGGAGACGATTATGACGGGGGGGGAGGAGGGCAACGCAATGGAACAAATCCTAACACTCCAGATGTGTGTTAGCCAGTGGATCATCATTTTGGTGATCAACAGAAAAAGAAAAAGAAACATTACACCCTTAACGGAAGGAGATGGACATTTTGGTAATGAAAAGAAAGAATCGAGGAAGAGATGTTGAAAAAGATTGAGGTTATGAGTGTGTTCAAGTGGTTGTTTAATAATCACGAACTGTATTTGGTATATTTGTATTATATAAACATGAGGAAAAATCTCGAAAAATTTTTTTTTGGTGATGTTCACTTTTATAGTTTTCAAGGGAATCATTCATTTTAGTAAAATCATCTCTGATCGGGAAAATACGGTATTGTCATCTTTAATATTCTTGATCTCAACGGTCAACGGCTGCTCAACGGCCTATAGGAGTTTGAAGGTTCATAACTCATTTCAAATTTCTCAGTAATAGATTGAAATGTAGAGTTTTCGTACTGAGCTCATTTTTTTCAAGAATTAAAATTTCAGCAAGTTCTACGCATTTGTATTGTCAACTCAAATATTCTTTATCATTCCGTTTTGAGGGCTGCTCAACCTCACAGACGCTCCGCACGCACGCACGCGGCTGCCGACACTCAACACATTGGAAAATTTGCGGGAAAATGAATTTTCCAGTCTGTTTAGTGTCGGCAGCCGCGTGCGTGCGTGCGCAGCATCAGTGAGGTTGAGCAGCCCTCAAAACGCAATGATCAAGAATATTTGAATGAATGGACAATATAAATGCATGAAACTTGCTGAAACTTTAAACTTTGACAAAAAATGACCTCAGTATGAAAACTTAAATATTGTTAACTATTACTGAGAAAATTGAAATGAGTTATGAACCTTCAACTATTTAATAATCTAAAAAAACATGGTTTTTTACTGATTACGTGCCAACTATGCGGAAATGCTCAATTTCTTGCAAAAACTCGCTGTTAGCGATAGAATCATAAGTTTTGATATTTACAAGACCCCACCCCCTCTTCAAGAATTTTTTTGAGAATCAGACAATTATATCAAACCTCTCTAAGCAAAAACCGTTATGATTGCGAGGAAAAAGAAAACGAATTGAAGTAAACAATGAAAACCTAATAAAAAAACACAGTTCAAATTTATTGATTGCAGACCCGAACACTCAGAAACACACTCGGTAACAGCGATTTACAACAGCAATTATATTGTCACATTTGTTATTATCATGGGTCATATACCTTCTTTTTTCCATCTTCTTCGTTTTTTCTTTCCTACTAATTACCCTCATGCACCATTTCTCTTCGTTTCCCTCCCTTTAATCTCATAATTACTCTAGAAGGATGATGATGATGATGTTGAGTCCTAATCAGTTCCTTCTAAGACAAGTGTCCTCAATCCGATAATTTCGTGTTGTTACAGTGAAGTAGAAGATGTCATCCCCCCTCCCCTGTCCTTGTTATAGATATTTGTCGAAGATTAACACAACAAGTTGCATCTCCCTTCGACAAATATTTGAACATGTAATAAATAATACTTATCACTTTTCTAGGGCTACTACTAGGCTACTGTAGAAGAAGTAAAACTTTGAGGTATTTACCAAAAAAAAACTACAAATCGAAAAATGGTTTGATAATTCGAAATAGTGATTTGTCGCTATTGAAAATGACAAGGAGGTGAGAAAATAGTGTACGGGATAAAGAGAGAACGCCGATTTCCTCTATTAGATAGTTTTGCACAGCGGGGGTGCTGACCGTGACTGACAATGGTTGAGCTAATCACTAACTGGTTTTTCATGAGAAATATATATTATTATATAAAACGTGATGGTGGTGATGACGATAATGAAATAGAATGTAAATGTAACAAAATGATTACTATTCTAACCATTCTCATGCAGTTGGTGCAATTGATTGCGTAATCAACATGCGTGCGACATCTGTAATTATGTGGCGCAACCATGAAAGAGGAACAAAAGATCTGTTCGGTGGTTCCCAGGTGTTGATTGATAGATTTTCTTCCACTCTGTTAAATACATATATACCGTAAATCCGTCCGGCTAGTCGAAAAACTTGATGGCCCATCCAAAGGACGATTAAACGGCGCCAAAAACCGTGTGTGCGATTTGCTGTTTTTCGAATTTTTGCCTCAAATTGTCATATCAAATCAATGCCGACGACGACGCCACTTTGAATTTACATGGGGCATCAAGTGGTGAGAAAGTCGCTGGTGGTGGACAACAACAAAAATTGAGAAAAAAAAGGAAAGATGGTTATAATCAAGTGCAGCAGATTTTCAAGGACTTTTTTTTCGAAATTTTTCCTTATCAAGAAGTGGTGGGAAAAACAACGGAGCGTGTGTGGGTGGAGGGAAACAGGATAACTCTTTTTGAAGATTGAAAAAAATGAAATAAATTTTTGAGGGACACAATTCGTTTTTAATTTCACAATATCAATTAACCGGGGCGTTGATAGTTATAAAATCATTTAGAGAGTATTTTGCTTATTAGTTTTCAGTTTGATGAACGAAATTTGCAAGAAAAATCACAAATTAAAACAAATCGCATTTTTTACAGTAAAAATTAATTTTTAACGAGAAATTTTCGATTTTTTGATGAATTTATGGCTGGAAAATTTTTAGAGAATATTATTCTCGCTAATTTTCAGATTTACAGGCGAAATTCGAGAAAATACATGAAAAATTAGGAAAAAATAAAATAGGAGAATTTCGAATGTTGAGTGAGTGTGCAAAAGAGAGAGAAACAGACATTTCTGCAAACACAACGACGCAAAATCACAGATTTTCCATTTGACAGTAACTCAAAAAGTATATTTTTTTCTAAATACTGTAGCAACAAACCGATTCCAAACGCGCTCTACTGACAAACCTCGGTTTTTAGGTGTGTTCCGGGGGACGGACAAAAAAATAATTTTTTTATAATTCGTCCAATAGATACCAAAAATGAATTTATGACTCAAAAATAATATTTTAAATACGTACGGACACGGTAAACGCCTTACAAACCAGGGAAAACAGTGGTGCGCGTTTGGAATCGAATTGAACGAACAGTAATTTTTCCTCATTTCTCCGCAATTTTCGGCTATCCAAAAAAAGACGAAAGAAAAAATAATCATAAAAAATTCAAACAGTATGTTTAGCAGCTGTCAGCGCTCCTCCAACCACCAAAAATGTTTACAATTAACCAGAAAATATTTAAAAAAAAGGAAGACAAGAAAAAAGATTAAAGGAAAAAAGAATAAAATGTTGTGTGAGTAGTGTTGGTGGTTGTGGGACTGACAAAAAGCCAGATGGTGCTCGCTGATATATTTATATATGAAATTGGATAAGAGACTTTCTCCTCCTCCTGATGCTCTTTTCCCCCTCCCAATGTGTGTTGATGTTCCGACACTTTCCTTCTGCCAGATGATATAAATCTGTGAATGAAATTAGTAAAGGAAATTCGATGATGAAAGAAAGTAAGTAAGTAAGTGATGCCAAAAACTGAGATGATGACAAAATACATTCTATCCTATCTGAACGCACATCGACACGGTTTTAATTAGATTTTGGAGAGGGGGGAGAGGGAAAAGAGGAACACTTGAAGATTTGAATTTGATAAAGAGGAAGAAGAACAAAGCTTTATCATCAAAATTTCGCAAAAAAAAAAAAGAAAACGCTGCCAATATTCCTAATGGTTTAGAAACAGAACATTAACTGAATTGGGAATAAAAACGAAAAGGACATGCACAGCTGCACACATAACACGATAAGGAGATATGATGGAAAAATCGCAGGTGGTCAAAGGATTGAAAATGGAGAGAGAGAATAATGCAAGGGCGCGAGAGAGCACACGATTCCGAGAGACGATGTGGGTGGTCTGAAGCGAGCATTGTCGCGCGACATCGAGTAATCACCAGATGGTGAAATGACAACAGGGTTCCAATTTTTTTTTGCGCCCCCACTCACAACACCACTTTTACATTTGCTTTTGACAACTGGGCGATTCGGAATTCGGGTTCTTGCGTTTCCGAAAGTTGTTTAGGTGATAAGGAAGTTATCCGACTTCATGGAAACTGTGATGATAAAGCTGGAGCTGTGACGATGTAAAAATGCCCACCAAAAATAGCAAAAAAAGTATTGCTCAAGCTTTAGAAACAGGGGTTTGAAGCCCGGTGTCAAAATCAAGCAGTTAAGGTTATCGAGTTGAAATCGAAATTTTGCAAACTACAGTTTTAAAAAAATATTCGGGCATCCAGGCTACAGCTTTTTCCACGAGTTTTTAAATTTCAACGGATCAAACATATTTTCAGAACGCTCTGATTGGATCGATTGAAAATTGAATTTTAAATTAAGGAAAAAATTGCAACAAAAAGGAGCCTCCGGAATCGAACCTTGGTGCCAAAAGGGAGAAAACCGTCAAAAAACTAGAAAATTTGAATTTTGTTTTAAAAATACCCTTTTTATTAAAAAATCTACCATTCGCTTTGAAAATTATTGTCAACTCAAAAATTCTTGATCATCGCGTTTTGAGGGATGTGTTCAACCTCGCGGAAGCTCCGCACGCACGCACGCGGCTGCCGACACTCAACACACTCGAAAATTCGCGGGAAAATTCATTTTCAAAATGTGTTGAGTGCCGGCCACCGCGTCGCGTGTGTGCGGAGCGTCTGTGAAGATTGAGTAACCCTCAAAACACGATGATCAAGAATATTTGAGTTGACAATAGAATTTTAACGGAAAAGTGTAAAACTTATATTATTCGGTGATGAATTTAAGTAAATTGAGATTTTAAAAATATCCAAAAACCCTTAAATTTTCAGAAAACTTTGAAAAAATACATAAATTGATCAAAAACAGCGTATTAAGTAGACGTTTCTATTTTTAAACAAATTTTTAATTTTTTTAAATTTTTCTGGACTATTCCGCATGTTCTTAGTATTTAAAAATATTCTAAAAATCACACTAATTGAAAAAAAATAATTTTTAAAAGCGAATAATTCGGAAAACTGGTCGAAATGGACCTATTTGCATTGGAGCGCACTTGCAGCTTGCATTAATACGAAAATTATAAAAAATCTAAGTTTGAAACAAATAATTAAACTTTTAGAAAGTAATTTCAAATAAAACTTTTTGTTCAACATTCGAAAAATATTTTTTTAAAAATAAACAATGTCTCAAGACAACAAAAGAATATTTTTCTTCTCAATAAAGGTCAGGAGGAAAAAAAAATAAGTGGGCAGGCTAAATTTCCCTCAAAATACTTCTAAAAAAATATTTTTCTCGTACCACCCCAATAATAAAACACAGTAATTGTTAACGGCTGATGTTTTCTTGTTATTATTGTTGTCCAATTTGGTCGTATAGCGTGTGTTTCTTTCTCCTCTTTTCTCCTGACTGGGGTGCTGCGCATGTATGAAATCGAGTCGTCAATTCAATTTCAATTGATTGATTGTGGAGTAGTAGTTGAATGAGTGACAAAGAGGCAAGGGAGGGCAAAATTGAACACAAAAAAAGAGGAAAGAACCGACGACATGTTTGTATCGCTGCTGATAGATACAAAAGAGGGAAAGCAGAAGGCAAAGTCCCTCGGTTTTTTTTATATTTCGTCGGGTTGTTTCCATCACAATCATCATGATCATGCCTCTGGACATGTAGACAACAAAAATACATTGATGGATTTGTGAATCGTTTGGGCAGATTCACCAAAGATCACAGATTATCACTGAAAATGAGAAATTCTGGATCTTTCGTGCTCTCAAAATTTGGTATTGTCAAGTTAAATATTCTTGATCATTACGTTTTGAGGGCTGATCAACCTCACGGTCGCTCCGCACGCACGCACGCGGCTGCCGTCACTCAACACACTGGAAAATTTGAAAATTCATTTTCCCGCGGACTTTCCAGCGTGTTGAGTATCGGCACCCGCGTGAGTGTGTGCGGAGCGTCCGTGAGGTTGAGCAGCCCTCAAAACGTAATGCTCAAGAATATTTGAGTTGACAATACCTATTAATCAAAACGGCATTCTAAAAATCACAGTTTTGATTGATAATTACTTAAAAATCTCATTTTGAAATCGGAATCTAACCATTCCTAGATATTAAATTCTCAAAATTCAATTTTCAGAAGCTAAGCTGTTAATATCAGCATTTTCCTACTAAAAAATGCTCAAAAACGAATTCTAAACGAATAAAACTTTAAAATCGATTTTCTTTAGTTTTTAAATTGCTCAAAATCCGAGTTTCGTACGATGTTATCTCAAAAATCAAATTTTTCAAAATTTCTCACTCAAAACTTGATTTTTTTCAAAATTTTTTGAATGCAAAACCATTTTCAAGTGAGAAAAATTCTAAAACGCTATTCTAAAACTTTTTTCACCGAAAATATTTTTTAAAAACTGAAGAAAATTCTGTAGGACCAATATTTACAATGGAAATAATTAACCCGCAAAAATTATATGTTTCTCGCGGACTAACTTTCGCTGTACGAAGAAAGTTAGTCCATAATTATTTCGAAACTCCGTTAATACCAGTAGAATCATTTTTTCTTTCGTTTAATAACAACTCAAGCAGAAAATTCTAAAAATTTGGAAGCCAAAACGTTTTTCCTAAAAATGTCGTCAAATCGTGTGCAAATTACGCAATCACACTTGAAATGACGACAAATTGCACCATTTGTGGAAAATCGACTTTCCAAGCTGAAAAACGCTTTTTTGACCTTAAAATCCAACATTTTAAAGTTTTACCAACAATCTAAAAATATTAGGTGAACCAAAAAAACCTCCAAAAATAATTTCCCCCTTTATTTGTGAGTTAGTTAGTGGAAAAGTAACAAAAAAAGGGTCGTTAAATATTAATCGAATTTTTCTCAAGGGGGGACCTTTTTGTGACTCTTTTCACATTTCATTTTCAATATCAATTGTTGTCTGAATTGGGTCGGCGGCCGGGGGGGGGGGGGGGGGACTGCCATCATAATAATAACAAATTATTTATCATCTTAATAATTGATTACGGTAACATTTATGGTTTTTTTTGTTGGAAAAACGAAGAAGAAGGCGAATAATAAATATGTATAAAATCAAAATAAACAACATTTAGAGAGCGAATAGTTTATGAAAAGATTTTGAAGGGGGGGGATTAGTTTTAAAAGGAGAAGAAGCAGCAGGAGGGGGAGGGAAAAGGAACAAGAATCTGCAATGGTCACCCATTCACGATTTGATTATTTTCTGATCTAATCCCCCATTCAGGAACAGATGATATGTATAGAAGAAAATTGTTTATTATGAAGAAATGGTTAAGGGTGGGGTGGATTTGAAATTGAGGGATGGGAATTAAAGTATGGAGTGATTTGATTTGAAAGTGAGGTGGGGGGATGCTACCCCCAACCAACCAAAGGCAAATAGTATCAATAGGTGAGTGACAAAAGGGAGAGATTCTGTGTAGGTGGCCGCTACGATTTGATTGGAACAATGAGAAGGGTCGTCTACAGATAGATGGCTCAGATTTCTAAAGTTTGTAGGTATTTGCGTTAGACTCTTTATTTGATATAAAGTTAGAAAGGTTAAAGACATGGTGTCATCTTTTGAACAAGTTAGAAAATTCTGGGTTTTTTTGGGAGAAATACATAGATCTTGGAAATTTGAAAGGCAAGAAAAATATGGCATGGGTACTGGATACTTGTCAAGTCGAAAAACTTTACCTACTAGATGTGATCTACTGACACGCTGTCTTTAAGAACAGAGAGGTCGACCCGCGTTTAAAATTTCCCAAAATTCTTAAATTTTAATCATTGATTAATTGGAACCCAATAATAAATCTTAAACGAATTGAATGTTATTGAAGCAATCGTGTCAAGTTATAAACCTCTAAAGTTCTTTAATAGGCCATGATAATTTGAAATTTTGAACTCGCCGGTTTTTAAAGGAGGACTTAATGGAGTCAATAAGTGTACGTGTAATTAAAAAACGAACTCGTTCTTATCGAAATCTGTTTTTAAAATTTTCTGGAACCATCTAGAAGCCGAGAAAATGGGCTTCAAAACAATGGCCTAGAAAAAGTTGGCCTATCTTTTTCCAATGAGCCTTTATATTTAGGAATATCTCTTTAAAATGCTTATACATTTTTCCATTTGTATGGGTTCTTCACGTATTAATACTCGCGGACTAGTTTTCTTCAGTGGAAGCTTTTTCTATGCCATTGTTTTGAAGCTCGTTTTCCCAGCTTCTACATGGTTTAAAAAAGTTTTAAAAACTGATTTTGAAAGAGCGCGCCTTCTATTTTCACCAGTGGAACATTTAGCGGCTCCCAACTTTTCTTCGGTCGAGCCGGAGCTCGAATTTTAAAGAACTTAATAGAAATTAAAATTAATTTTTACGCACCTAAAAACTTGTTAAAGTGTCTGTTTACTGATTTTCAATTTTTGTTTTAATCGACTCAGAATCACCTATTATTAACGGAATCAACAAAAAAATTCAGTTCAAAAGCTTAAATTTGAGCAAAACGGTCCCTCAAAAACCGAAAAACGGGAGGTGGCACTACCCGTTTTGCACTGCCACCGCCTGTTTTCGGCACTTTTGCGGGAGCTGTTTTGGACCCACGGGCGCCCGAAAAAAATTTTTTTTTGACAAATTCATTAATAATAGGTGTTTCTGAATAGATTAAAACAACTATTGAAAATCAGTAAACAAACACTTTAAACTATTCTGAGAAACGGCAATAAACAAGGGTCTAATTGTTTAAATGAATGTGAAAGAATATATTAAAAATCAATAAAAATACTTATAATTTTAAAAAATCGAATATGGCCGAAAAAATGCAATTTGGATTTCTAGGCCATCTTTGAATTTCTCCAAATCAGGATTTTCCAAATAAAATTTCCAATTAGTATTGTCAAGCAAGTGTTCTACTCCAGCAGCTAGACATTGAAGGCGACGCGACCGCAACGCGTTCAAATTCCAAATTCTCCCTTGGTTGCGGTCGCGACGCCTTCGATGTAATCAATAGAGCAGCCAAAATGAGCGGCCACGAAAATTCAGCTTGACAATTGATAATCATACTATATTTTCATCTGAAACTCATTTCTGAGCTCACACGAGCCTCCCTTTAAGGCAAAAATGAAATTTTAGGCTATATTTCTGGATATTACTTTTTAAAAAAATCAAAATTCGTAAAACTCAAAAATCCAAAGTAACGCTTTTTAATTCATCACAAAAAGAACCTCTCGAAAGTTTGCCTTCCAAAAAATTTTGCGCTCAAAAAACCACGCCACTCTCTACTATTTACTTCATCGATTCTTTCCACTCTTTTCAACGAAATCCAGTTTCAACTCAAAAAGTGTTACGAAATTATACCGTATTCTATTCCACTGATAAACAATCACTTTATCAACTAGACTCCGCCCTCTTTCTTCAACCAATCAACGCCCTTGACGAAGGATCATATTTCAAAACCTTTCAAGAGTTACCGTAATCTTCCACGGATAATAATAACAGGAAAAGAAAAAACTCTTTGAAATTTTCAAGTAAAGAAAAGCGGATACGAAATATCGGATGGTTTCTAAGTAATAAATCGCTGTTTCCAAGTGAGCTAGTGGGGAAAAAAAGAAAAAAAAAGATGCATATTTATGATTGGTATACATTTTTATAATTGTCATGACGACTACCATGAACATATTTTTTGGGGGGGACTGATATTTGGTACAATAAAACAAGGGGGGGGGGCACAAAGTATTTGTCAACTGCACACTATGTATTTCTGATTTCACAACCAGGGGGACAGGTGTGTGATGTAGTGTGTATGTTTGACATGTGGTTGGTTGTACGATATTCGATATGATTTCTTTCGTTCGTCGCTCCGCAGCACCACCAGCACTCAATTTCTGTGTTTATGATGATGGCGACGAAACGGGAATGGTAGAAGTGATGTTTTGATGGTGACAACAATCTGTCACATACGGACTAGGTAAATAAATGAATTAATAAATTATTAGTAGGTTATGGTTTTGGTTGACATCACATTGGAACATGATATGACGATGAAGGGGAACAGGGATTGAATAGTTTGAAACAAAACATCGAACCTTTTTGAAAATTGGATTTCCGCGTACAAAAATGAACATTTCCGACCTATCCCCTATCCAGGATCTAGTGAAACTCAAATTTTCTCGATCATTGCGTTGTGAGGGCTGCTCAACCCCACAGACGCTCCGCACGTAGGCTGCCGACGCTCACCACACTGGAAAATTCGCTGAAAAATGATTTTTTAAATTTTCAGGTGTGTTGGGTGTCGGTCACCGCGTCGCGTGCGTGCGGAGCGTCGAGGTTGAGTAGCCCAGTCCTAAAAACGCACTAATTGTGATCAGAAGGTGCGCATCCACTGAACACATTTTTTAATTGTTATCAACACCATTTTTATTGCATCCCAAATTCGCCCGGAGGTCGAATTTTTGTAGGAAGGGGATGTTATAAGTAGTAATGTTGTTTATTTACGCTGGGTTACGATAAACACAGAGCGCCGCAACCCCGTAGTGTTGTTGTTATAAACAAGCAAAGCCTCCGTAATTCCGTATCATCGTAGTTTTTTTTTGCTGTTGCTTTGTTTTTTGCGATTGTTAACAGTTTTTTTTAGTTTTGTTTTTTTTAGATCAAATCTTCTGTACAATAAACCGTTGATAATGTTTTTTCTTGACATAATTGGTACAAATCCGACTCTTATTTTCACCTTTTTTCAGATGATCGAGAATATTTTGAGAAAAATTCCATGACATGACATAAAAATGCAATAAATTACTGTATCTTTAAAGGCGCATGATGAAACTCGTTGACCATTCTCATGAAATTTGAGAAGACGTTAAAGGTAGAAAACTTACGTCAAACATGCAGTCGACAATGCCAGAATTTTCAGAATTTTGATACTTTATACAAATCATATTTTGCCTGAAAAAACATTAACCGCTTTAATTTTACTAGTTATGTTCTTACCAGTCGATTATTTCAATGAAAAGTGAAATTTATAGTCTTGAGAACAGTTTGATATTCCAAATTCGAGGCAATGGAGTCCAATAGTCCATAAAAAGCAATACCAATATCGATACAAATTTGAATTATTGTGTTTAGCGCCAATTCCAAGTCACAAAACTGTTGATTTTCATAACTTTAGGTGCTCATTTTTAGGTGTGATTTCGCATAAATTACACTGAAAGCTCGAATTTTTGAAGTTGAAATCTGGTAGGGTCAAAAACTAACTGATACACCGTCTTTAAACGCGAAATCGGTGACTGTGACCAACAAAACGTTATGTACATTTTTTAACAATTTACGTATGCTTTTCGCTTCATTATAAGGAATGAAAAAGATTCTCTAAGGTTAATACCGATTTCCGATTTCACGTAATCGCTAGAAACTTTAAACCCTTTTTCTTAAATATAGGGTTCCATATACTTTAAACGGATTCTATATCCCAGAAATAAATCACAAGATTGATTTACCACGAATTTATGAGGATTTACTAAATTCTTGAAGGTTCGCGAACTTGTGAACGTGTTCAATAGAGCGCGCTTGCTTATTTTCCAAGATTATTCAACAATGAAGTGTTCATATTTTTCTAATGATTTGATGTTCTTCCTGACGAAATTTTTGAGTATAATATTTGTTAATAAATATAGTTTAAAATAAAAATAAAAAATTTAGCCAATCCCCACTTCTTAAAGATAACGTATCAGTTAAGTTAACCCTACCTGATTTCAATATCAAAAATTAGAGCTATCAGCCAAGTTCGTTTCCGAGTGCCATTTTTTTCGCATTTTTAGCTTACATGTATACAATTTTATTTCAGATCGATTAACATTTAGCACCTGCGCATCGCGCTCTTTTAACGCCACGATTCCAGCAATTCGTATCTTCATAAACTCCAACAAAAATCAATACTAAAGCCTATACTCGCCTGGACCCTCATTCAACATCACTCAAAAAAAACTTATCTTCTATTGTTTGAACCCTTTTCCTTTCCCACTCCCATTAACTCCTACCGTATCTCTCTCCCTCTCAATTCGCTGTCATTTCAAATTTCCATTTATCGCCTTGCCACTTTTACTCCTTTTCACACAACCAGATTTCAAGATTATTGCCCTTTTTTTGGTTTTTCTTCTAATGGTGTGAAATTGCTCCAATGAGCCATGATCCGATGTGACACAACATTACTAATGCACTTGATATATCAGAACAAAATGGGGGGTCCTTGGCCGTTTTTGAGAGTGGGGGTACGGGGGGGTTTTCTTGTTAATTAATTGATGGAGTACTACAATAGCCACCTAACATGTATTTATTATGAGGTATGGTTTGTACGTCAACATTATGATGGCTGACCTTGTAATGACCGTGTAAAGATAAACAAATGATACTAGATGAACAATGGATGGTGGATTAGATGACATGCTGACACACGCACTGTTTATAATATGTCGAATTTGATGAGGGATTTTACAACTTGGTGCGAAACGGAAATTGGTGTCAAAAATTGAAGGGAGAGGAAAATATTACACCTGGGGTCAAAATAGAGCTCATACTCATTTCATATCTGTTTTTAAAATTTTTTAAAACCACCTAGAAGCCGAGAAAATGAGCTTCAAAACAATGGCCTAGAAAATGTTGCGAAAACTAGTCCGCCGGGCAGTACTAAGTGAAGGATACAAAAAATAACAAAACAAAAGCTAAAAAATTAACAAATGTATGTATTTTCCATAAATATTCATTGATATAACAAGCAAAAAGCTCATCGGATAAAGTTCGGCCACCTTTTTCTAGGCCACTGTCTTTAAGGATCGTTTTCTCGGCTTCTAGGTGGTTTTAGAAAATTTTAAAAACAGTTTTGAAATGAGAAAGAGGTCTATTTTCATTTAAGGCCTATTTTATATTAGCTGCTGAAAGTTCTCCTTCAAAAAATCGATGTTAAAACAGCTTTATAGAAATTTTGGACATTCTAACCGGGTCGCAGAACCGTACAATCGTACAACGGGTGTAGTTTTTTTTCCCGGCAATAGGTTTATGAAATTAGTGGTCTGGAAATAAACGAAAACTGGTATTTTAGAACAACTGGGACACCGTCTTTAATTTTGGAAAAAAATAAGATTATTGAATTTTTACCATTTTATTATGAGTCATAACTTTTAAACAAAATTCCCAATTTTAATGAAACCATGCTTGATCGATAGATGAAGTTTCAGACTTCCGTTTTATACTAAACATTTAAAATTAAAACTTTGAGCAGAGAGTAGAAATTTAAAAAAAACATGAAATTAAAATATAAGATAAATTGCTCATTTTCTCAAATCTGAAGCTACTGAAGCCAAGAAAATCAGAAGCGTTTTTCAAATTTATTACAGATTACTTTACAAAATAACCTGTAACAAATTTTAAAAGCGCTTCGAAGGATTTAGAAAAGTTTCAAAAAAACCACATTTATTTGAACTTTATAAAAAAACGTTAAAGATAGTGTGCCACTTTCTATTTTCAAAGTGGGGTTTTATTTACGTTTAAAATGTTTTTTTTTAAATTTCAAATAGTTCATAATTCTCGTTCAATTGTATTTTTTGTGTTTTCATTTTATTGATTGCATTCTATATAATTTCCTGAGTGATTTGTCACCTTTCTACATACATACTGTTAACTAGTGTATACACACTCTGACGAGCCAGCCGTGTCTTCGTGTATATATATATGTGTGCAAACTAGACTACTTGTGTCAACTTCTACCGTATATATATTCTTGTTCCATCTCACCTTGTCTTTCCCTCCCCTCTCCCAAGTGTTAAGAGAACAACCAAACGATTCAATGAGGTTGAGTAGTGTTTTATATTTGCAGACTTTGAGCGACCGATACACCTCGAATCTGTCTGTTAGTTTTTATTTGTATGTTTCTCTCCGCTCTTCTTAACACTCTATCAATATAAATGTACACAAATAGAACAACTACATTCAATCAAAAACTGAAGGAGCGAATACGGTATAGAAGGGGGGTTGGTTGATGAGTACCTGATACTACAATCGTTTATATAAACTTTATGTTTTATCCGAGGAGAGGGGTTTAAAGGCTTTTTTAACTACTTCTTATTTCCTACCAAACCATCTAATATTGAGCATAAAACCTAAAATTAAAATAAAAAATGCTTAAGGTACAAAAAAGTGCAAATTCAGAAACAAAGTGACAAACTTCTCAAAAAATCGCTGTTTTCAAATCGATTTTTTAAAGGAGAACTTTAGGAAGCCAATATAAAATATACCTTAAATGAAAATAGACTTCATTCTCATTTCAAATATGTTTTAAAAATTTTCTAAAACCACCTAGAAGCCGAGAAAACGAGCCTTAAAGACAATGACCTAGAAAAAATTGGCCTAACTTTTTCCGACGAGCTTTTTGCTTGTTATATCGATGAATATTTATGGAAAATACATACATTTGTTAATTTTAGCTTTTGTAACTTTTCAGGAAATTTTTTAGAAATCTCTTGTTTGAGCATGATTTTCTTGAGCTCAAAGTCTGAAAAATTGCAGAAAAAAAATAAAAAATCTTTGAAGAGCTATAACTTGGCTCAAACACAATATTGCGTAGTGAAACTTTCAGGTTATCATAAAGAAGCCATTCTTATTTTATGTGCCAAATTTCAACAAATTTGGTTGAAATTTTTTGAAAAAAAACTCATTTTTAGCCATAAAGTGGCATTTTCAAGTATTTTTAACCAAGTTCGGCAAATTTCGGCTTTTCATTTAATTTTTGAAAATTTATTTTTCGGAAAAAGATTGTGCAGAATAATGTACCAATCAAGAAGGAATTTTCAGATATTTTTGAAACAGTAATTTTTTTCCAAAATAAAAAAAAATTGAGATTTATATTTCGCGGTATATTAAGATTTTATTTCGAATTTACAATGCCTCGCTGAATTTTTGAAAGTTTTATTTAATTTTCTAAAAATTTCAAACTAGTTAAGCTTCTTGGATTTTTTTGGGGGAAAATGAGAAAAGTTTAAAAAAAATTAAAAATCAGTTAAAGAACATTTCCAATTTGGATTCTAAAATTTATATAAAAATTTGAAACAGTGAAATTTTTTCTAACATTTCCAATATTTGATTTTTAGCACCGTAGTAGTAGAGTTATTTAATTAATGAGAGAATGCTCCTATTATTGAAATCAAAATCGGTTAGGATAAAATTAGCTGATACACTGTCTTTAAATATGAAAACTTGAGATTAGGGTAAAAATGTTCGAGATTTTTATTTCCGAGAATTAAAAAACCGATACCCAAAAGTTAGCCCCCCCAAAATATATACAAAATATTCGAAACATTAGCTCAATGTGCTCAAATAGACCATTTTAATTTTTTTCAGTTTTTCAAATTAATTTTAATTACAGTATAAAATTCTAACAATGATGTAAAATCCATTAATTTTGAAAAATTGGATGTAAATTTAACAATTCAGCAAAAAAGGTAACGAGGATTTCGAGTTTTCAACAAATTTCATTATTTCTAAAAATGTTCACGTAATATTCATGGTTAAGCTGAAAATTTGGAATTTTAGAAAAAAAAGCCCAACGCTAATTTTTTTCAACAAAAAATTAACTGCTTCAAAAGTTTGTGAAATTTCAAGTGTTTCACGTTTTCTCGTTTCATCTATTTTTTTTAATGCAACGGATAATTGCAATGAAAAGTGGGAGGACAAAGCGTTGGTTTTTTAAACCTTGGAAATAAAATGGCGGAAATTTTTACGCTATAATCTCAGGTTTTCCTATTTAAAGACAGTGTAAGAGATATATGGGGGCGTATAAGGTGAACGGATCAATAATGATGAATGTTTATAAGGAGGAGATGCCTGACGGTACAAAAAATGTCAAACCAAATTTGCTGAAATTTGGCACATAAACTAAGAATAGTTTCATTATGATAACCTGAAAGTTTTACCCAGCAATATTAAATTTGAGCCAAGTTACAGCTCTTCAATTGATTTTTTGCAAATTTTCAGACATCGAGCTTGAGAAAATCATGCTCAAACTGTTGATTAGCAGTTTTTGAAAGCAGTTCCTTTACCAGCGTAAAATTCTCTTTCAAATGAGCCACATCTTTTTAAAAAAATTTAAAGAAAATAATAAAAAAAATCCCTGTTTCGAAAAATTGCTGATAAATTTTTTAAAAATACGAAATCAGTGAGAATATATCTGTCGCATGTATTAGAAGTACTTAATAGGTGGAACGAAAATGTTTTAGAAATAAGCCCAATGGAAATTCAATTCCAAAAAGAATTTATTAAGATTTTTAAAAAATCAATTTCATAAACTCATATCTCAAGATTGACACCCAGGATTTTGGTCATTTTAGTACCAATCGATAGAAAATGCGACGTAGATTCTAAAAACACTTGAAATTTTGATTTTTCATCGACTCAAAAACTTTTTAGGCTTATTTAAATTTCTAGGAATTTTCAGTGTGGTGTCCAGAAATTCTTTATTTAAAAAATCATATCTCATGACTAACACACCCGATTTTGGTAATCTTAGTACCAATCGATAGAAAATTCCACGTAGATTCTAAAAACACTTGAAATTTTGAGTTTTCATCGACTCAAAAAATTTTTTTGCTCATTTTAAGTTTTTGAACTTTTCAGTTTATTCGCTTTTTTTGTATTTAAAATTAAAAACCTGCACAATTTGCATTTTAAATGCAAAAAATGAATAAAAATGCACAAATTTAAAAGATGGCCTAGAAACCCAAACCATCGCGGACTAGAAACCAAAACTCTTCCGCGGTGGACAACTTTTTTGCAGGTAGCTCGGTTTTTTTCCGTTTTTTCTTCTATGATATTTTTAAAAATTTTGAAACCCATTTATAACATAAGTATTGTCATTATCGGCAATTTAAAAGTCATTTTTATTCTCTTTGACGTCTTCCTTTAAACAAACAAAATTAACGTGAAACCTTAACAAAACATCTCATTGTTGAAAAAATTTTCATTGCCAAACATTTGCAATTCTTCTAACAGTTCGATATGTTATTGAAAGGTATTTATTCCCCCACAGAGATATTTCCAACCAAAACCCTCTCTCCTTCCAGATATTCTGCAAATTTCACTCTTCACCATCTTCCTCTCAACCGCGTCCGCTTTCGATTGTAGCGGTGAAGAAGTGAGCATCCACAGACAGTCGGATATTGAGAAATTGACGGAGAAATACTGTAGTCGAGTGGTTGGAAATGTTATAATTGAGAATATCACCGAACCTTCTATTCTACGAGTTTATAATGATATTGAGGAAATCCGCGGAAGTTTGATCATTCGAGACACTTCTAATCTTTTCGACTCGATCAATTTTATGAATTTGCAACGTATTGATTCCGGTATCGAGTCGGCGATTGTTTTGACTTCTAACTCGAATTTGCAATTGGCGATTGGTGGAAGACTTCGCAAAGTGATTAGTAGACATCATGTTACTTATGAGTTCCAGAGTAATCTGCCAAGTTCAATTTCACCGGTGAGTAAGATTGCTAATTATTATAAACCAGTTTTGGGTTGTAGGGGATCCGAAGAAGCATAAATTCCAAAATTTCCAATTAAAACTCCAATTTTTGAAATCAAATTGGTTTAGGGTCAATTTAACTGATACACTGTCTTTAGATATAAAAACCTGAGACTATAGAGTAAAAATGTCAGCCATTTTTATTTTCAAGGTTTAAAAAACCAATGCTTCGTCCTTACACTTTTCATTGCAGTCATCACGGGGTTTTTTTTACTACGGAGAGTGGACACGAGTGAGATAGAGCGCACTTTGCGCGCACACACACTCTCTCTGAAGAAAACGCAACAGTCTAGTGGTCTCGTTGTGTGTTCGCGGTAAGAAAGCCGCTGGATCGGTTCCCCCTGAATAAATAAATTGAAATATACATTTTGCTTTTTCTTTTCTGATATAATGTGGATTATGAAAATGTGTGAAAAAAGCAAATTTACTGAAAAGGAATAGGATTATTGGAAAAATTGCGATGTAACTCAAAAAAATGCTAAATGCTAACTATTATTCCCTCTAAGGAAGACTTATCCGAACACAGAAATTTCCGAAATTACTATCAAAAATCGTGTAAATATCTAACCTTCAACTTTACAGTTTCAAAAATTTCAAAACTTCCGTCGTGATTTTTAAAAACTTCAAAAACTCTCAAAAATTAGCAAATTTTGTGTTAAAATTTCAAACCTCTAAGACTTTTTACATACCTATTAGATCGCACTAGTTCTTTTATTAGAACATGCCCACACATCATAGAAAAAGGTTACAGTGGTGAAAAAACATAAACATTTGTAAAAGTACAGGAAAATGTTAAAAATGTTAGTCCTAGTTCAAAAATAAATGGCAGAAGAAAATATGGAAGAATTTTTGCACAAGAAATTTCACAAAATTTTGAAACAGTTAATTTTTTGTTCAAAAAATTAGCGTTGCGCTTTTTTTCCAAAATTCCAAATTTTCAGCTTAACCATGAATATTACAAAAAATTTCGTGATTATTGAACATTTTTAGAAAAAATGAAATTATTTGAAAATTCGAAATCCTCGTTACCTTTTTTGCTGAATTTTTAAATTTACATTCACTTTTTTGAAATTAATGGATCAACCCTATCATTGTTAGAATGTTATACTGAAATTAAAATTAATTTAAAAAACAGTAATTTTTTTTTGAAAAACCGAAAATTTAAAATTATTCATTTGAGCACATTGAGCTAATGTTTTGAATATTTTGTTTTCAGATGCTTTTACTTTATTTTAGAAATTTTTGGTTTTTAAAAAAATCTTCAAAATTCGTCGATTTGTTGCTCCAAGAATAATTTCGGCACAAAATCAAAAATACAATAGCCACTCTTTTGCATCTAAATAATAAAATAAGCCAATCAGGAAAGTATTTCAGAAATTTTGTGAAACAGTAATTTTTTCCAATAAAAAATTTGAGATTGATATTGCGCGATATATTAAGATTTTATTTCGAATTTACAATGTCGCACTGAATTTTTGAAAGTTTTATTTAATTTTCTAAAATTTTCAAACTATTGAAGCTTCGTGGATTAGAAAAATTCCGATTTGAATCCTGAAAATTTAACAAAAATTTGAAACAGTGAAATTTTTTCTAATATTTCCAAGATTTTATTTGAATTGAAACGAGAAAATGTGAAACACTTGAAATTTCACAAAATTTTGAAGCAGTTCATTTTTTTGAAAAAAATTAGATTGTTAGAAATTGGGTCGTTTTTTTCTTAAAGTGTTTGTTTACTGATTTACAATTTTTGTTTTAATCTATTCAGAAGCACCAATTATTAATGAATTTAACCAAAAAAAATTTTTTCGGGCGCCCGCGGGTCCGAAACTGCTCCCGAAAAAGTGCCGAAAACAGGCGGTGGCAGTGCAAAACGGGAGGTGCCACCACCTGTTTTTGGGGTTTTCGAGGACCGTTTTTGGCGAAATGAAGCTTTTAAACAGATTTTTTTTGCCGATTCCGTTAATTATAGGTGATTCTGAGTCTATTAATACCAAAATTGAAAATGAGTAAACAAACACTTTAATTCCAAATTTTCAGCTTAAACAATGTTTAATAAACATGAATATTACAAAAAAATTACGTGATCATTGAACATTTTTAGAAATAATGCAATTATTTGAAAACTCGAAATCCTCGTTGTCTTTTTTTTTTGCTGAATTGTTAAATTTACATCCACTTTTGTTAAAACGACGGAAATATCATTGTTAGAATATTATACTGAAATTAAAATTAATTTGAAAAACAGTAATTTTTTTGTTGAAAAACTGAAAAATTAAAATGATTCATTTGAGCATATTGAGCTAATGTTTTGAATATTTTGTTATCAGATGCTTTTACTTTATTTAAGAAATTTTAGATTTTTTAAAAAAATCTTCAAAATTCGTCGATTTTTTGCTCCAAGAATAATTTTGGCACAAAATCAAAAATACGATAGCCACTCTGGTGCATCTAATAAGGCAATCAAATTTCAGAAATTTTTGAAACAGTAACTTTTTCCAAAAAAAATTTGAGATTGATATTTAGCGGGATTTTAAAGGAGGGCTTTACGGAGATTATGAATGCATCTGGGAAGAAAATAGGCTTCATTCTCATTCCAAATATGTTTTTAAAATGTTCAAAAACCACCTAGAAGCCGAGAAAACACCCATCAAAACAATGGCCTAGAAAAAAGGGCCACCTGGCCGAATTTTTTCCTATGAGCTTTTTTCGTGTTTCGTTAATAAATAGTTATGCAAAATGCTTATAGTAGTCCTTTTTAATGTTTTTTCATCTTAATTTATGTTTTGTTTTTCATTTCTTGGACTTTTCATACCTACGGACTAGTTTTCACCGGTGGCCCTTTTTTCTAGGCCATTGTTTTGAGGCGTGTTTTCTCGGCTTCTAGGTGGTTTTAGAAAATTTTAAATACAGATTTGGAATGAGTCTGAAGCCTATTTTCATCCCAGGCGCATTCATAATCTCCGTAAAACCCTCCTTTAAGATTGTATTTCGAATTTACAACGTCGCACTGAATTTTTGAACTAAAAATTTTGTTCATTTTTGAAAGTTTTATATAATTTCTATAATTTTTGAAAGCAAAATCGGTTAGAGTCAAATTAACTGATACGTGTGTGTGTCTTTAAATATGAAAACCTAGATTTTAGAGTAAAAATGTCCGCCATTTTTATTTCCAAGATTTAAAAAACCAACGCTTTGTCCTCCCACTTTTCATTGCAGTCATCCGTTGCATTCAAAAAGATAGATGAAACGAGAAAATGTGAAACACTTGAAATTTCACAAAATTTTGAAACAGTTAATTTTTTGTTGCAAAAAATTAGCGTGCTCGAAATAGGACCGTTCCTTTCGGGAAGGTACCAGGTAATATTTTGAGCGCGTAGGGAATAGAAGCGAGTAATTTTAATTCATAGAAATGTTAACGACGTACAGTAGTAGTAAATTTTCGCGGCTTTTTTGACGATGTTTCAAGAGCGAGATAAAGCTCAAATATGATGGATTTTTTAAAAATTTGTTACATTACTAGTGATTCTGAATTATTCCCAAATCCTTATTATTTTAAGAAAATTCAATTAAAGGAAAACGTGTCATGAATTTGTGTTATTTATTACTATTTTACGAAAGATGAGCATATTCTCCTTCTAATGAGCTATCAATCATAAAAATCGATTCACTGGTTCAAAAGTTACATACTGTCAAAATTTGTCAAAATTTGTTATTTTTTGCAACGGGGAGTTTGACCGTGATGACGTCACGCATTTGTTAAAGGATGGCATAAGCTAATGAAAGCAACTGGGATGAAAATAGAGTTTCTACACATTCCAAATCTGTTTTTAAAATTTTCTAAAACCATCTAGAAGCCGAGAAAATGAGCGTCAAAACAATGGCTTAGAAAATGTTTAACTTGCGAAAACTAGTCCGCGGAGACCTTTGGGATGAAGAATTAAAAAAAAGTAATAAAAATGGAGTAATTTATACATTCTCGATACATATTTATAATTGAAATACGTAAAAAACTCGTAGGAAAAAGTTCGGCCACACTTTTTCTAGGCCATTGTTTTGAAGGCCGTTTTCTCGGGTTCTAGGTGGTTTTAGACAATTTTAAAAACAGATTTAGAATGAGAATGAAGTCTATTTTCATAGCAGATGCGTTTATTTGCTCCGTAATGCCCCCTACAAATAAATTTGTAAAAATTTGTAAAATTCAAAAAACAATTTTTTTTGAACAATTTTTCAGACTCTTCACAACATTCTCTACACCGCCGCTTATCCAGATTCCAACTTTTTGATGGATGGCTATTTCACAATTCCTTCAAATCATGATGAATGTAAGAATTTGTATATTTTTAAAATTCCAGAAATTATTTTTTTAAAAACACACTTTTTTTGCAGTCTACAAAACATGGGCAACAATTCTTGGTTTCTTTGCCGTCGTTCTTGCGATCTCGTTGATTGTGGTCTCATTTTTTGGAAGAGAGTCATCACATGAGGATTAATTTGACCGGAAAATGCAGTTTTTTATCCGCTGACCAATGATTTAAGAATAAAAGAAACTTTTTGTCCTCTTTTACAAATTTATCCCAATCAATAAAATGTGGAGAATCCGAAATCTCGTTGCTGATTTTATCGGTTTTGCCCGATATTTTCACATTGTTTCAAAGAGTGTATTTCGTCTTCCCCGACTTTTTTTTTGTCGGAGATGGATTTGGGGGATGTCGTTTTGGGTAACTTATGGTTTATGATTCTCTTTTTTAAGGGGGTTTTATGGTTGGAATTGAAAACTGTTTTATTGTTATGGTGAGACGTCAATTTTTGAGACCCCAATTTTTTAAAAATCGTTTCACTATTTTGTCCTAATCCAAAAAGTTGTTGGATTCCCTATAACTGGTTTTTACTCTCTCAATCTTATTATTTGTGGCATTTGATTGTTATCTGACAGAAAGAAGTTTGATTGAAAATCCTGAAATTTGTTATTTTGGTTGTTTAAAGGCAGAGTGTCACTCTTTGTTTTCATGTCTTGTAATTGCTTAGCTTACTTTTTTAAAATACTTGGCTCAAACTATATTTATTTTTTAAGACTATACACATGTTATAAATGTTGAATAATCGATCTGAAATTCAGTTTTGTGAAAAAATTTGCAAAAAAGTAGCTGACGGCACCCGGAATCGAACTTTGGTCTCAAAAATGTGGCCAAGTTCGATTCCGGGTGCCCTTTTCTATTTTTTTTTGCTTAAAAGGTACGTAACATTGAATTTCAGATCTTTAGCAACATTTATAACCTGGATATACCCCCCCCCCCTTTAAAGGCAGTGGGTCACTTTGTTTGCATGTCTGTTGAAAATTGTAATAATTTAGCTGTATTTAGCATGGAAACGGATATATTAAAAAAATGTTATGTTGATTTTTCAATATATAAATTTAGCATTGTTTTAAAATTTATATTGGAATTTTTTGGAAAAAAACAATAACTGGGTCGTTTAACCTTATTCTCTAAATTTATGTTTTCTCTCTTCTCTTTCCGAATATTCTGAATTCATATTATCTTCAAGACTAATGAATGTACCTTAAATGAAAATAGACTTCATTCTCATTCCAAAACTGTTTTTTAAATTTTCTAAAACCACCTAGAAGCCGAGAAAATGAGCTTCAAAACAACGGCCTAGAAAAAGTTGGGGAAAACTAGTCCGTGGGCAATATTTTGTGAAGAATCCGGAAAAATGGAAAATCAGAATTTTAAATGGACCAATTTATGCATTCTCAATAATTATTGGTAATTATAACAAGCAAAAAGCTCCTAGGAAAAAATTAGGCCAAATTTTTCTAGGCCATTGTTTTGAAGCTCATTTTCTCGGCTTCTAGGGGGTTTTAGAAAATTTTAAAAACTGATTTGGAATGACAATGAAGTCTATTTTCATTTAAAATACATTTATGGGCTCTTTAATGTCCTCCTTTAAATTTTTACTCATTTTTGAAATAATATTATTTATTTTTATTTGCCGGCCCCCAACCTGATCCTGTTTTCCGGAAAAGATGAATTAAAATCGGTTACAATCATGGAAAAAGGCGGCAAAACAAGAAATTCCTAGAAAATTCAAAATTTCTTATTGTAAATGAATAAAACATGTTGTGACCTCGGAATCTTCTGGAGTTATCCTTCTGGGATCATATAGAACTTTCTGGAATTCAATAGAAAATTCTGGAATCATGTGGAACATTCTGGAACCTTTTTAGAATCGTAAAATACATTCTGAAATTCAATAAAGCCTTCTGGAATCTGGAAGTACAATTAAAAAATTTGAATTTTCAAAGAATTTCTGGTTTTGTGGGCTTTTTTCCGGGATTCTAACCGATTTTAATTCCTCTTTTCCGGAAAAGAGGATAAGGTTGGGGTCAATAAATAAAAATAAATTATATTATTTCAAAAATGAGTAAAAATTTAGTTTGTAGTCTTTTTTTCCGGAATTAAGGGTTTGTTGAATACCTCGTTTCCGGAAATTAGACATCCTCGTCAACGTCGCTTCTAGTTTATTTCTCTTGAAGAAAACATTTATTTCAGCATGGCAGTTGCCAACAAAAATATTCCATTCCTCGCTTATATATTCCTGGCAGCGGTTGTAGCACTACCTGCGTTCAAATTCTACCTATCAATGAATACAAGGATAAATGTTTTTGATATAGGTATTTAACTTTTTTTTATCAGACATTCAATACATTTTTTCCCATTTTCTGTTCAGATGAGGATCTATCACCCTACGACTTTTCAACCGATTTCCTGATACATCCCAGAGTCGAAAGTAGTCCGAAAAACGACGTTCTCGTGCTCGTGACCACAATCGCTTCGGAATACTCGATGAGGCAAAAAGTTAGATCCTCTTGGGCGAATTTATCAAGGTTGGAGAGCGATACAGTCCGAGTGGAATTTTTGATGGGGCGACCGGTAGGATAATAAAAAAATTTAAGAAAAAACAACTGAAATTCCAGCCGGATTTGAAAAACGTTCAAGAAGAACACGAAACATACAACGATATTATTGTTGCTGATTTGACGGAAGGTTATTATGGCCTGGCAGCGAAAACAATATCAATGCTTACATATAAAATGAAGTAAGCGAAATTTGCAAAAAAAAAAAAAAAAAAAGTTTGCATCAGCCCGATGCGGGGCTCGAACCCGCGACAGCCAGATTAAGAGTCTGGTGCTCTACCGACTGAGCTAACCGGGCGCTGAGTATGAGGGTGGTGAAAGTTAAAGATAACGCTGCGGGTAACTTTTTGAGAGAAGGTTGTTGAGAGATAGAAAAATTGAAAAAACGAGTCAAGAATGTAATTGTTACATTTTTGATTACTTTACAATTTTCAGTTTTTTTGTTCAAAAATAATTTTAAGTTAAAAATTGAAAAAAAAAAGAAATATGAAAATAAATTTAAAAAAAAAATATTATTAAAAATTAAATTATTTTATAAATTAGTTGATTTGAAAAAACACAATTGGAATATTTTTCAGTTTTTGTAGATTATTTCCATGTCAGAAACTCTATTTGTCAACGCTTTCCCGTGATAGAAAAATCAATCGATAATTCCACATTTGAACAAAGTTATGGGCTATCACAATTTAAAGGATGGCTTTACGGAGCTTAACTGCTGCTTATTGGATGAAAATAGACTTCATGATAATTTAAAATATGTTTTTAAAATTTTGTAAAACCACCTAGAAGCCGAGAAAACGAGCCTTAAAGACAATGGCCTAGAAAAAACCGAAAACTAGTCCGCGGGCATTATTACGTGAAAAATGAAGCAATTTAAGTTAGACATTGATAATTTAAATATTATCATTTTCTCGGCTTCTAGGTGGTTTTAGAAAATTTTAAAAACAGATTTGGAAAGAGAATGATGTCTATTTTCATTTAAGGTACATTGATTATCTAGGTAAAGCCCTCCTTTAAGTAGAAAATAGGGAAACGCTTAACTCACGCTTAAACACGCCGCAAGATTTTAAAAGTTTATTTCAATCTTTAAGGCCTAGAGAGCATTCATGCAAATTTTCAAGGCTTTATCTTTATTATCAAACATTTTCCAGATTCTACAAAAATGCGAAATGTTTGGTTAAAGCTGATATTGATAATGTTTTGATCCTACGTAATTATGTCAGACTTTGTGAAGAAACAGGTAACAATTTCCAGTAATATAAATTTTAAAAACAAATTTCAGTCGCACCTTTAATCCTAGGAAAATGCGATGTTGCACGAACCGTAAAACGGAATGTAACCAAATGGGCAGTTCCAGAATACGTATGGCCATATCCCACATTCCCACCATATTGTTCCAGTGGGACGTATGTCCTAGCCGGCAAGAACCTACCGCAGATTCTAGTGAATGAGGCAAAAAGGAGTCAATTTTCGATTTCTGCGAATTTTAGGTTGGATATTATCTTTAAAGCTTTTTTTCTAGTTCTTGAATAGAAACAGTTCCAGAAAGCTGTCCGAAGATGTTGTAATCACCGGGATTCTTGCGGAACGTGCCGGCATTCGACGTCGACATCTCAACGGGTTGTCATTTTTCGAGATTCCTGAATTCTTCTGCAGAAATAGCTATAAGCATACGTATAGTGTGCATTTGGTACGCGACAAGAATCCACAGAAATGGTATCGGAAGTTGATGACGATTGAAGGACAGCTATGCAAGTGGTGGGATATTTTCGGCGTTCGGAAATGGAGATAATGATCCTCTGAAGATTGTAGGCTCCTTTAAATTTTCTAGTTTTTTCACTTCTTTCCTGAAACTTTTAAAACCAGTCATTTCCATTGTGTTCCACGGTTTTTTTATATCTTACGGGTTCTATATAAAATCTGTCAATGTTTGCGTGTTTTTTTCATTCTACTACAGAAACCACTTTAATTTTTAAATTTTTTATTAGAGAAAATACAAGTATGGCAGTAAAGAAGCGAAGAACTATTTAAAACGAAATTCCTGATATCGACTGACTGATGAGATTGTTCGAAACCGTTTACGATCTGTATCCAGAGTCTTGGGAGACTGGGGCTGGAGCTGGAGCTGGAGCTGGTGCTGGAGCTGGGGCGGATCCGCAAGGTGGGGCTGGAGCAGCGACTGGTTCTGGGGCTGGAGCTGGAGCTGGAACGGCAACTGGAGCCTCTTCAACTGGAGCTGGAGCGGCGACTGGGGCTGGAGCTGGGGTGACTTGCTCATCTCCGTAGGCGTTTCTCTTGCTTCTGTATCCTGAGGCTTCGGCGACTGGAGCTGGGGCTGGAGCTGGAGCTGGGGCGGCTCCGCAGTCTGGGGCTGGGGCAGCAACTGGAGCTGGGGCTGGAGCTGGAGCTGGAGCTGGAACGGCGACTGGAGCTTCCTCAACTGGGGCTGGGGCAGCGACTGGGGCTGGTGCTGGTGTTACTTGCTCATCTCCGTAGGCGTTTCTCTTGCTTCTGTATCCAGAGTCCTGGGAGACTGGGGCTGGAGCTGGAGCTGGGGCTGGAGCTGGAACTGGGGCGGATCCACAGTCTGGGGCTGGGGCGGCAACTGGTTCTGGGGCTGGAGCTGGGGCTGGGACGGCAACTGGAGCCTCTTCAACTGGAGCTGGAGCGGCGACTGGTGCTGGAGCTGGGGTGACTTGTTCGTCTCCGTAGGCGTTTCTCTTGCTTCTGTATCCTGAGGCTTCAGCGACTGGAGCTGGAGCAGCTGGAGCTGGGGCCGCTCCGCAGTCTGGGGCTGGAGCAGCAACTGGAGCTGGAGCTGGAGCTGGGGCTGGGGCTGGAACGGCAACTGGGGCTTCCTCAACTGGAGCTGGTGCGGCAACTGGGGCTGGTGCTGGGGTGACTTGTTCATCTCCGTAGGCGTTTCTCTTGCTTCTGTATCCTGAGGCTTCAGCGACTGGAGCTGGAGCTGGAGCTGGAGCTGGAGCTGGAACTGGAGCAGATCCGCAGTCTGGGGCTGGAGCAGCGACTGGTTCTGGAGCTGGGGCTGGGACGGCAACTGGAGCTTGTTCGACTGGAGCTGGGGCCTCAACTGGGGCTGGGGCTGGAGTCACTTGTTCGTCTCCGTAAGCGTTTCTCTTGCTTCTGTATCCAGAGTCTTGGGAGGCTGGAGCTGGAGCTGGAGCTGGAGCTGGTGCTGGGGCGGCTCCGCAGTCTGGGGTTGGAGCAGCAACTGGAGCTGGGGCTGGAGCTGGAGCTGGGGCTGGAACGGCAACTGGAGCTTCCTCAACTGGGGCTGGAGCAGCGACTGGAGCTGGAGCTGGGGTGACTTGCTCGTCTCCGTAAGCGTTTCTCTTGCTTCTGTATCCTGAGGCTTCAGCGACTGGAGCTGGAGCAGCTGGAGCTGGGGCGGCTCCGCAGTCTGGGGCTGGTGCGGCAACTGGAGCTGGAGCTGGAGCTGGGACGGCGACTGGAGCTTGTTCAACTGGGGCTGGAGCCTCAACTGGAGCTGGGGCCTCAACTGGAGCTGGAGCTGGGGTTACTTGTTCATCTCCGTAGGCGTTTCTCTTGCTTCTGTATCCTGAGGCTTCAGCGACTGGTGCTGGAGCAGCTGGAGCTGGGGCGGCACCGCAGTCTGGGGCTGGAGCAGCAACTGGAGCTGGAGCTGGGGCTGGGACGGCAACTGGAGCTTGTTCGACTGGAGCTGGGGCCTCAACTGGGGCTGGGGCAGCGACTGGAGCTGGAGCTGGAGTTACTTGCTCGTCTCCGTAGGCGTTTCTCTTGCTTCTGTATCCGGAATCTTGCGAGACTGGGGCTGGAGCTGGAGCTGGGGCTGGAGCTGGAACTGGGGCGGATCCACAGTCTGGGGCTGGAGCAGCAACTGGTTCTGGAGCTGGAGCTGGAGCTGGAACGGCAACTGGAGCCTCTTCAACTGGGGCTGGAGCGGCAACTGGGGCTGGTGCTGGGGTGACTTGTTCGTCTCCGTAGGCGTTTCTCTTGCTTCTGTATCCTGAGGCCTCAGCGACTGGAGCTGGAGCAGCTGGTGCTGGGGCGGATCCGCAAGGTGGGGCTGGCTCAGCGACTGGTTCTGGAGCTGGAGCTGGGACGGCGACTGGTGCTTGTTCAACTGGAGCTGGGGCCTCAACTGGAGCTGGGGCTGGAGTCACTTGTTCATCTCCGTAGGCGTTTCTCTTCACGACTGTAAGAAAGAACAATGAGAATCAGAGATGTTTAAAAATATGAATAAATAGTGATATTTGATTACATTTCACATATTTGTTTCCAAATGGAAGGAATAAAAAATAAGTTGAATAAAATTAAAAGAAAATATTTAAATAATCGAAAAAAATGAAAACTAACCGGCGCGAGAAGAAGCCAAAGCGACGAGAGTGAGAAGAACGAAAACCTTCATGTTTTGTTGTTGTTTCTGTATGAGGCTTTGGAAAAGGCGACTCGACAGTGGCTAACCATTGAACCTGGTTTACTTTTATACCGAACCGATAGTTCTCGAATGAAGTCCAACAAATGAGTAAAATAGCGTTCGAAGTTCGGAGAGTACGTCTCGCGTTCTCTCTCATCTCTTCAAGCAATTTTCACTCCCCTTCTGCTTTTTCCAGCAACAACGCGCCGTTGAACCGTAACCGTCGTAGAGAGTAATGCTCCACCCACTTTTTCGGTTTTTGTCGTCGGCGACAAAAAGGGAAAAGGGTTTGGGGTTTTTGGGAACCGAACGAGACAAAAAAACACTGAAACAGAGATAAGTTATTTAGTGAACGATAACAAACGGTTACGTTTTTGATGATTTTCGAGAGGAAAGCAAAAAAAATGAATTTCGATTCTTTTTTGCTTATCGTGCCACTTTTTTTGGAGATCATTGTTAGTACTTTGATTTTGCAAGAAAATGTCAGATGAAGAAGGTTTTCAAATATTGTCTAGTAAGGAGGTCATCGTAAGTTTCAACTCTAAACGATTGCTTTATCATTTTGAATTTAAAGGAGGACCCTCTTAAATTCGAGGAGGATCTTACAGAGCTAATAAATTTATCTTATTAGAAAATAGACTTCATTCTCATTCCAAATCAGTTTTTAAAATTTTCTAAAACCACCTAGAAGCCGAGAAAACGAGCATCAAAATAATGGCCTAGAAAAAGTTGGCCTAACTTTTTCCTCAGAGGTTTTATGTGTTATTATGGCCAATATTTATTGAGAATTCTTAAATTTGTCCATCTTAACTTCGATTTTAAAATTTTTCTGAATACTTCTTATAATAATGACCGCGGACTAGTTTTCGCAAGCTTTTTCTAGGCCATTGTTTTGAAGCTCATTTTCACGACTTCTAGGTGGTTTTAGAAAATTTTGAAAACAGTTTTGGAATGAGAAAGAGTTCTCTTTTAATCCCTGTTAATTTAACTGGATTCATAGAGACCTCCTTTAAAGGCAGGGTGTCAGTTTTTATCAGACCAGCTACTTTAAATTGTAAAAAATGTTGCAGTTCACTGTGAAGTCTGAAAGGACCGGATTTTAGTTTTTCAAATATTTCACGACATAGGAACTCTAAACTAGAACTTATATAATATTCCTCACAGGGAAAAGCTTAGGATCAAGAGTCCTAGATAAGATCTAGGTCAGGGAAGAAAATGAAATTCTTTGCTCCAGTGAAAACTTGAAAAAAATAGAAAGAAAATTGCAGATTTAAAAATGGGTTTTTCCTCAAAGAATGAGCCAAATTAAAGTTTTCATCGTTAATATGACTTATTCGTCTTTTTTTTTTTGATTATCGCTTTTCAAAGATCAAATTTCGACATATCTTCAAATTTTGAAAAGTGCTATAACTGGCTCGATTGTGCATTATTGAGCTAGGTCTAATATAACCCGAATTTGCAGTTTTCCAACGAAGATTGGAATCCAAAATTTTTAAGTAAAAAATCGGGGCGGCCTCAAATTTGTTTAGGGAGCACTATTGGCAATAAATAGAACAATCTATGCCCAATTTAAAAGTGCTCAAAATTATTTCCACCAAATCGGAAAAGGTAACCATATTCATTTTGTATGTAGTTTGATCATCAAACTTTGATTATAGACTTTTGAAGGACGACTATACGCCGGTTACAAATTGTGAAAAAGGGCCGTTTTAAATCCTGATAGGGTTAAATAGCTGACAATGTGACTTTAGGTTATAAATGTTGCTAAATGTATCTGAAATTCAATTTTATATATCTAGTGAAAAAATTAGCAAAAAAATAGGATCAGGCATCCGGAATCGAACTTGGATGCCCCTTTGGTGGAAACTTTTGCGTTTTAGAGACCAAAGTTCGATCCCGGGTGCCATTTTCTAATTTTTTGTAAATTTCTGTTCACTAGGTGTTTGAAATTGAATTTCAAATCTATTAAGCAACATTTATAATCTGCTCCTTTAAAGACACCGTGCCACTTTTTCGGTTATTGTGCAGATTACGAAAAATTTCCATTTTTTCTGTTTATGTTCGAAAATTTCATTTTTTTTAGTAATGTTTAGACAAATCAGCATAAGACTACGGTAGTTTTGGAAAATCTGGAAATTTCGAGTGTTTGTTATCAGAATCAACTCTCGTTGGGGATTCCAATCATACTAATATCTTCTATGTCCCTTTTTTAGTTCGAAAATTTAAAACTGAGGTTTAAGTTCGGAAAAAATTCCAATTTTTGTCTTGAATTCCATTTTTTGAACATGTTTGCGCAAGAATATATTCTATTCTGCATTCCCATCTGAACAATTCAACTTGTTCACCTCCCCTTAAAAACTTGGCAAGTTTCCAATTTTTCATCATCAACAATGGAAAGAAAATAATTCGCACTTTACCTGCCCTTCTGTCCTCTTGCCATCAACCACTTTCTTCTTCTTCTTTTTTTTCTTCTCTCCGATTTTCCCCCAAAATTTCAAATATAGGCATCATCGACCTTGATGCCCAATGACATACATGCATTGGTCAAAATTTTAAGATTCTCGACGTGTTTCGAAAAAGCTACAACAAGGGGGATGGGGGACGCGACCGCCGTTCATGGGTCACTAATTTTTTAAAAGTTTGTTTGAACTAAAAGAATTCGGTGAAAAATTCGAATGAATGTGTGACCCTGATAAAAATGAAAATAATGTATTTTGGGAACTTGGGGGAGGGGGGGGGGGGGGGCTATTTTGAAGAAGGTCATCAGGGATTCAAAAAGTGCACTTTTTTAGAAAAATTAATTTTTCAGAAAAGCATTTGAATTTTCATTTTTTGTTAATTGAAAACTGGAGAACTTTGAAATCCGAATTTTTTTAAAATTTTTCCAAAGACAAATTTTTGGCAAAAATTGTGAAAATTTTCACCGAGCTCTAACTTTTGATCACGACGTCCGATTTCGATGAATTATGGCTTCTTTGATTGCGAAAATCGAGAAGTGTTGTTTTTAATAAACTCATTTTGCGAGAATTTAGCGGAAAATATGTAGAAAGTGGAAAAAATGAGCATAGATGATGTTAATCACGAAATAACAGTAATTAGCCTTTTCAAAATATTAATTTAACTTTTCTGCGAAAACAGTAGAACAAAGTTAAGTTTACGGAGCTAGTGAATACAGCTGGGGTGAAACTAGAACTCTTGCTCATTCCAAATCTGTTTACAAAATTTTTTAAAACCTTGTAGAAGTCGAGAAAACGAGCTTTTAAAAAATGGCCTAGAAAACCTTTGCGAAAACTAGTCCGAGGACATTATTACGTGAAGATTCCGAAAAAAAATGGAAAACTATTATTTAAAGCAGACTAATTCAAGCATTCCTAATAAATATAGGACATTATAACGTAAAAAGGTACATAGGAAAAAGTTAAGCCAACTTTTTTCTAGGCCATTGTCTTTAAGGCTCGTTTTCTCGGCTTCTAGGTGGTTTTAGAACATTTTAAAAACAGATTTGGAATGAGAAGGAATTATATTTTCATTTAAGGTACATCTCTTGACTCTATTATGTCCTCCGTTAAAATACAATATTTTTTCTATAAAATAAGCTTTATTTTCTGAAAAGCGGATATCATTCCAAAGAATTACAAACCCACAAAACTAATTCAATAATTTCATTTAAGAAACCTGGAAATAAGTCATATACAAATAATTTAAACCAATTTCTAAAAAACTGTAGAATTTCAGAAAGTACTCGGAAATTCGAATTTAAAAATTTTTTCAAATTTGGTAAATATTTGCCGTTTCAGATTTTTTTTCATCAGCTGGAAAAATAATAAATGTTTCTAATCGTTCCGATTGAAGAATATTTCCAACTAATTAAAAAAAATTCTTTACTTCAGATTTTCAGGTTTTGCAGGTGCATTCCGAATGAATGGACAAAATAATCAATTGATTGTCGAGGTAACGATTGGATGGGTTTTTCTGAAGCGAGAATATTTGAAAGTTTTCTACAAAGCTTTACCATTAAAAAAATATATAAATGAAGTTTTTACGACTGAAATAAGTTCCCATTTTTCAAAAAACAACAAATCTGTGTAGATCTAAAAAAACAACAACAAATCCGTATAATCAAGCGTGCAATCCAGTTTTCGATTGATTTTTAAAATCGATTTTTTTCCTTTTTAATCCTCAAATTGACATTTACAGGAGGACTTTATGGAACTAATAAATTTATCTTATTTGAAAATAGACTTCATTCTCATTCCAAATCTGTTTTTAAAATTTTTTAAAACCACCTAAAAGCCGAGAAAACGGGCCTTAAAGACAATGGCCTAGAAAAAGTTGGCCGAACTTTTACTATGACTTTTTTACGTCTTATAATCACGAATATTTATGGAAATGCTTAAATTAGTCAGCTTTAAATCATAGTTTTCCTTTTTTTTCGGATTCTTCACGTCATAACTCCCGCGGACTAGTTTTCGCAAACATTTTCTAGGCCATTGTTTTGAAGCTCATTTTCTCGGCTTCTAGGTGGTTTTAGAACATTTTGAAAACATATTTGGAAAGAGAAAGAGTTCTAGTTTCATCCCAGACGCATTCATCAGATATGTGGACTCCTCCTTTTTTTAAACCTCGAAATTTCATTTCCATCGAATACAAGAAAAGTCAAAAATCATTTTTTCAACTTAATTTCCGTCTAGCCGTCAATCATTAAAAGCAGCAGTAACGGAACTAAATCACCTCTCTCTCTCTCTATTCTCTATTCTCTCAAGGTCTAGCCAAAAAAAGAGAAGAAAAATTTCGAAAAAAAGAAAATACTCATCGCGATGACGTTATCAATTCAATATCACTTCATTTAGATCAACCTTCAATTTGTTGTTTATCTGACGCGGGGTTTCCTATATGATGATCCGAATCAATTTACTATCAAATTCACCGAATTTAATTGATGATCATCTAAGCAAATTCCTTTTCTTCTTCTTCTTCTTCTTCTGTTCAATGAATGTTCCAAACATCAACCAAAAAACTCTCCCATCTTTCCAGAAGACGACGTCTGAAAACGGTTGAAAGCGAAAGTGATAAGAATGGACAACAGAGGCGTTCAAGGTCTTTTTGGCGCGCTCTTGAAAAAAAAATTCTTTTTCCGTTTTCCCGAGGAAAATTTTCATCCATTCATTACAATCTCATTTAACAAGATGCAAACCAAACCGTTTTTTGCAACTACTAGGTACTACACTTCCTTGTTCTTTCCGCTATGCCCCGAAATCTGCCCCCTAACCTGATGAAAAATGACTTCAGAAAGAAGGTCAATGCAAAAAAAAATTTACGGAAATTTTGGATTTTTTTCTTCTTCTTCTTCTTCGATGTTGTAAACTTGTTGTTGACAATTGGTTCTCGCTAGCTACAATAAAAAAAATGGAAAGTACAAAGATTTCATTTCGAAGGACGACGCAACAAGGGAGGATGGTAGACAACAGAAAAAATTGGATGATGCTGAAACGGACGGAAATGAGAATTTTTTGAACTTTTTGGGTTGGGGGACGATAAATAAATAAATAGGATCATCACAGAATATTTAAAAAATGAAGAAGATGGGTTAATTTCAACTGGAATTGTTGTTTAGGTCTGGAAAAAAGGATGCCACGATATCCATTTTTCAGAAAATATATTTATATTTTTTAGAAATATTCTTGTACTTTAACGGAGACAATATAGAGTCAAGAGATGCGCCTTAAATGAAAATATACTTCATTCTCTTTTCAAATCTGTTTTTAAAATTTTCTAAAACCACCTAGAAGCCGAGAAAATGAGCTTCAAAACAGTGGCCTAGAAAACGTTTGCGAAAATTAGTCCCCGGGAGTTATTACATGAAAAATTAGTCCTTTTTAATGTTTTTTTTAATTTTAATTTATGGTTTTTCATTTTTTTTTTAGATTTGTCATGCCTGCGGACTAGTTTTCGCCAGTGCCCTCTTTTTCTAGGCCATTGTTTTGAATCTCGTTTTCTCGGCTTCTAGGTGGTTTTAGAAAATTTTAAAAACAGATTTGGTATGAGAATGAAGTCTATTTTCATCCAAGATGGATTAATTATCTCCGTAAAGTCCTCGTTTAACTATGGGAAAATTGGAAATTTGTGTATAAAAATTTACGAAACATGATTTATATGAAACAGGCTTATGGAAAATGATTCTGAAGTTCGAAATAGTCGATCTGAAGTCGGGGTTTTTGGAATAAAATGTTATTATAATGAAACCTCTTCCTATTGAAATCAAATCCTTGGAAATTGAACCTGGGCTTTGGGGGCAATTTTGTAAATTATTTCATTCAAAACATAATGATTAGGTACTGAAGTACTAGTCGAATTCCGGACATTCATCTCGTTTAGTTCGTATGGTCGGGAAAGAGTGTCCGGGGAAATTTTCGGGAAACCAATTTCCCGGTCCAAAAAGCCTGGAAAATTCGGAAAATTTATCTCCAAAGACTGGTTTTATCCTGATTTTATTGATTTTCCTAGGTTTTCAGAGTTAATAAACATCCAGCGATAAAAACGAAAGGATAAAACAGGAATCAACACAATATCAGTGTTAAAGAAAGAGTCGTACTTAAATATTTTTCTTAGCTACCCCTGATTTTCTATCAAATCCACGAATTTTGAGCATACCAATCCAACCTTAAAGGCAGCTTGTCAGTTAACACGATCCAAGTTGAAGGCAAAAATTCAAAATTCGAATGGGAGCCCAGGTGGTCAAACAACAATACCAATTTGTAGCCACATTCAAATAATTGTGTTTCGCGCCAAATCCGACCGCGTTGCACGGACACCAACCGCGTCGCACGGACACGCGCGAATTCAAATTTTGATTTTTCCAACTTTGAACCGCTACTATGACGCGTGTATTTATCGGTGTGATTTCGCATAAATTGCATTGTACTAATTAGAGTACGCTCTAATTTTTGAAACTAAGACCAGGTAGGGTCAACTTAACTGAACAGCTGTCTTTAAAGCGGAAAAAATTCAAAAAAAAAGGTCAAATTACAAAAAGGTGTAAAAACATCGACAAAATTCATAAACAAAGGGACTAACTTTCCAAAAGTTAGTTCCTCGGCTTTAAAAAGTTTCCTTTCCAGTTTCCTGAGACACACTTTTTGAAAAAAGACACAAGAAATATAAAATAAAATGAACTTTTAATCACCACGGAAGTTATTACGCTCGAGGGACTAACTTCCCAAAAGTTAGTCCTCCCGAAAAGTGCCCTCCATTTTGTTTGCCCTTTTTTGTAACTTGCACAGTTTTTTTTTGGATTCTTGTTGTAATAATGAGTTGGTATGGTCAAAATGAGTCGATTTGATAGGAAATCAGGAGTAGTTACGAAAACGTTTAATTTTGAAATTTATGTTTTAATCCCATTACATTTGTTATATAGAATCCAATACTACTGAAATGCCAATGAAAACATTAAATTTTTTCAGAATCTTTGAAAAATGTTGGAAATTTGAACTTCCGCGCTTCTGCGAACACCAGATGTGGAACTTCTCTCTATCGGTGAACACAAAGTGTGCGAACTACTATAACCTCATGTATTTCACGTGTTGAGTCATAAAAACGAATTTCAACTTTAAAACCACTACTGTTCCACACTTCAAAAGTTGAATCTTCCTTTTTTGTTAAAGACAGAGTGCCATTAGAAGCTTCAAACGCCGCTCTTCAAAAAAAATGGCCTGGAACAAATTCTAGGTTTTTTTAAAAAGCCACCTATTTATGAAACTCATCCAAATCACCCTTCGTTAAGTCGTTCTATAATGGCACACTGTCTTTAATTATCATACAAATAGACCCAAACAACAAATCCAGAGAAAAGAAGCGGATGCTTCCAGATCATTTGAAATATCGTTAATTGGTGGAAAAATTGGCAAATAGAGGCCGTATATATCTGACGAAAAAAAAACAAATTGGAAACAAATTTTAGTTATTTAGGAAAGGGTAAAAACTAGAGATTTCAACTTTGATTTCAAATCACTAAGAGGTGCAAGATTGTTGATTATGTATAATAATTGATAAAATTTCAAAATTTTAAAACAATAAAAATGTCCCAAAATCTATTCTATAGATTTCGCGGTTCCTCCCGCCGAAAAACCTAAGCCAATTTCTTCGCCACCAACGATCCAAGCACATTCTCCAACGGCGCGACGGCGCTCACATCCAAAATCTTGAAAAGATCATAATTCTCTTTACAAATTCTGACCATTGCTTCTTCTTCTCCAACCACTTTGAACACTATCAAATGTTCTGCAAATTGCGCTTTGTTCCATTGGGTGTGTATGTGTGTAACAGTGAAAGGCATACCATATTTTCCAGAAATTGGCAGTAACTTGATGTCAATTTCATTTGTATCAATGTCGTGTGATTCGATTAGTTTCAAAGTCGACGATTTCAGGATATTTGTGAAAACTGATGCACGTTCGTAGAGATCTTCGAGAGACTCGTCCGATTCTTGTTCCGTGTAGATATATGTGTAGGGATTCTGAAGAAGAAAGGATGGAATTTGTATTTTTGGGGTTTAATTAATACATCAGATGCACCAAAAACTGGTAAAATCGAGTGAGCAGCTTCTGCGGAAACCTCATTACTTTCCATTGATTCGAGCTGCTTGGGGGTCTGAAAATTATTGAATTCTTAAATAGTTCCAGAAGTATTTCACAAATAAATATTGTCAAGATAAGAATTTCTGGCCGCTCATTTTGCGGAGTGTCGTTGGGAATTTCCTCGCAGCGCGACCGCAACGCGCAAGACCAACTGAGAAATTTGAATTTGAGCGCGTTGCGGTCGCGCTGCGAGTAAATTCCCAACGACACTCCGCACAACGAGCGGCCAGAAATTATTATCCTGACAATACCAATTCAATTATTTCATCGCGAGTTTTATAATTTTTCTTTCCGCCTTCAGGTGTGAAATCATGAACTGTCTTGATCCGATTGGTGAATAGGCTCAAACCCGCATCCCTCATGTGATCTGAAAAATAATTTGCAGCAGATTTACAGGAAATCTATGGTAATCGTTGCGAGACCATCAAATGGTCTTACTCTTCGTTGCGAGACCCGGGACACATTTCACCGGTGTGCGTCCATAATTGCGGAAAATGCGGTCAAGAACCGTTGACCTGTGATGGTATCGCAACGATTATCGTAGATTTCTTTGTAAATCGGTAATTGTAATGTTTTGCAAGTTTCTGCATTGGATTTTTTGAATTTGTTTGCAATTTTTGCACTATTTTTAGTTTCTGGGTAGGTTTTCCATTAGAGTTTAAGTTTTAAAAAAGTTCAGAAAACCCAAAACCTTATTGCGCTTTCTTATTTATAAACCTCGAAACTAAAAATAACTAATTCGAAGCATAGCCAAAATATTTGAATTTCCCGCCGACACAAAAATGGCGCGAAACACAAAATTTGAAATTTTTAACAATTTAAGCCGAATTTTATTCATGTTGCATTTTTTGTATTGTTTATTTAAAACATTTACTGAATAATGATAAATAATATGATTTTTCAGAAAAAATTAGTCGAAAAAAGAAAAATCAAATTTAATCTAAAATAACAAGTATTAGCGACAACTCCAGTCATTTTGGGACTCTTTTTTTCAAAAGTTAAACTAAAATTTTCAATTGTTTTCTATATTTTGCCCAAATTCAATTTTTAGCTTTTTTCGCCACGACTTTAAACAGAAAACAATGTGTGAACAAAATAAGTTCCCCCTTACTTTTCAAATTCGAATAAGTCAGCGACAACGGATGAAAATGGATATCATTCGAATTCTCAATAATCGGTTGGGTTGGACAAAGAAGTCCGATTTGAATATCATGACAATCGCGGAAACGGAGCTGCTGGCAAGATGCCAGAATTGTGCAGTTCGAGCAGTCGCGGATGAATAGACTGAAAAAAGTGCTTTATCAGGTTCTCATGGCAACAAGTAACTGGTAAAATTTGTAGCAAAAATAATTCTGGTTATCAAAATAAGAGCAATTTAAATTTATTCCACTTACCTTCCAGAACATGGCCCCAGAACTAAAAATGTATCACGACAATCATCAATTGTTAGGCTTGATGTTGGTTGCAAAACAAAGATGAATGCTTCCTGGGAAAAGCGTTAAGATTAATTAAATCGATAAATTAGTATAAAGAGAATGTTTTCTTCATGTTCTTCATGAGGAAAAAATAATTTTAAAAAAACATTTTGATAAAAACAAAATTTTAAAATTCGAATGCTTCTTTTTTGAAATTTTCATCAGAAAAGCTGTAAATGTTGATTTCTTTTTAATTTTCAAAAGTATTCTTTAATTGATATTGATTTTTTTAAATCTAATTATATTTGTTCAATTTCATTTCTAGTCCGGAAATAAAAAGATAAATAAGGTTTACTGAAATTTAATTTTTCAGAAAAACTTGAAAAAATCTCTCGGCAATAGTTTGAAAACGTTTTTTTCAGAAATCAGCTCATTTATTCGAATTTCCGGAATAAAGTAAGTTTTCTGAAGAAAATCCGTAGCCTTGAACAACAATTTCAGTCATCACATGTTTTTGTTTTTCCTCACTTACAGTACAATTCTCAATCTGCATAACATCTTTCTTTCCACCTTCTCTTTTGTGAACTTCGCCATGAACATTTTCAATTACGTACTGATTCCGATCCACGTTATCACGAACATCCCTGAATCCGATAAGCTTTACGAAAAAGCGCTCAACTGCAAAGCTTACCAAGAAAATTGCGGCTGATTTGCAGCAACCGAATTCTTTACAGTATTTTCAGGTGACAATTCATCATCGTCCACTTTGTATCGATCCTCGCGACGAGAGCGAATAAAAAACTTTTTCGAAAAACAGCAGCTCATTGCAAGAATATGACTTCAATGACGAGTAGCGCTTGGGAAATGTAAAAGCGGCGTTGTCATGGAGACGAAATGGCCGCTTGAAGCGGCTGATTTTAGAGATGGAAACATATCAACTCTTTTTTCGTTCAACAATTTATGGGAAAAAAGAAATACAACATTTGTGGAGAAAGATATATTTAAGACATTAAAAAACAAACATTTGGGGGGACGGTATAGAAGTTGTGATTTATTGAAATAAAGAGTATTTGAGATACAAGTTTTTCTTCAAATATTTTTGGAATCATAAGGTAAAGGGGGGGGGGGGGGGGAATAATTTAGTTGGTTGGGCATTCGCGAGAAATGTGTCCAGTTTCTTGACAGTTGTAGCATCTCTTCTCCTCGACTGATCCATTTTCGGTGCATTCACGAGAAATGTGTCCGTTTCTTCCGCAATTGTAGCATCTTTGTCCGCCACCACCACCGCCTCCTGAGCGATTTCTGTCGTATCCTCCGCGAGAAGCCGATGGGCATTCACGAGCGAAATGTCCGCGTCCTCCGCATTGGTAACAGCTACTTCCGCCGCTGCTGCCGCCGCCGCCACCGGCACCACCTCCGCTTCTTCTCTCTCCACCCTTTCTGCAGTCACGGGAGAAGTGTCCAGGTTGTCCACAATTGTAGCAGTCTGAAAAATAAAAATTTAAAAAGTAGTGAAACACAAAAATTCCAAATATTCTACACATTTCCTCCCCCATCACATTTTCACACCTCCACTTCTCCGAAATCCACCGATCAAAATAATGAAAAAATATCAAGATTTATGAAATTCGCAAGAAATTGAGAGATCGATGTAATTACCTAAATACTCAACACCCCCTTAAGCAACCACTCCACCTCCTCCTCCACGGCGCCCGTCGCTTTCACCACGGTTTGGGCAGTTGCGAGAGATGTGTCCAGTCTCGTGGCACTTGTAGCACTCTTGATCAGACATTCTGGAAAAAAGATAATTACGAACGTTTTCGAAAAAGAACAGTTAAAAAGTTGGATTTCAACGAAGAAAAATCACATAGCATTTTAGAGGAAATACAGGCCTTAAAACTTCTAGAAACACCACGAACAATTCACACAAAAACGTCAACGTCTGGCTAACAAAAACACAAAATCAAGCAAAACTGCTTTTTATATCATTCCAACAACATTTATACTGAAAAACAAAACGGCAAAACTAGTTCTCTACTATGGTAAAAGTCGATAAAGTAATCCTAAACGTACGACGAAAAAAAAAAGAAAGAAAGGATGAAGACTAAATACCCAAAAATGCTGCATTGGCTGAGTGCCAATTGTTAGTTAGATGTGCAGGGTGTACGGTAGAGCGGCGATTCAAACCCTCTTTTTGTCATCATTTGCTTTCGACATTCAAAAGAGAAAATTTCGAATTTTTTTTATTTTTTCTACTTTTTTTCAGTATTTTAAGATTTTAAATTATTTTCAGATCATGGATACTATGCGTGAAGAGCAGAGAAAAGCCATTCCGGCTCTTGGTTTCTATCCAAAAGAGGAAATCAGTACAGGAGTAAGTTTCTAAATTTATTTTTGAACAATTTTTCAAAAAAAAACATTTTAGACAACCCTGATTGCCATGGAATTTGCGGGAGGAGTTATTGTTGGAACCGACTCTAGAACTAGTGCTGGGTAAATTACTATTTTTTCAACACATTTGAAAAAACTGTACTTTCAGAGCTTTCATCACCTCTCGAGCCACAAACAAAATCACTCCAATCACTGATCAATTGGCTGTTTGTCGTTCAGGATCCGCCGCTGATACCCAAGCTATTGCTGATATTGCCAAATACCACATCGAAGTTTATTCGTAAGAATTTCATTATTTCGTAAAATTTTTCTCAAAAAATCACATTCCAGAATGATGGAAAGAGAGCCAGTTACCGTTTATCGATCAACCCAAATTTTCCGCCAATTTTTGTACAACTACAGAGATTCGCTTTCAGCCTCTGTTTTGGTTGCTGGATATGATGATAAGCTTGGTGGACAGGTGAATTTTTAGACATTTTCTATTTTGCATAATTGTTTTTCAGGTATATGCCCTTCCAATCGGTGGATTTGTAACTCGTCAAAGAAGCACTGCATCAGGATCTGGATCCACCTTTGTTCAAGGTTTCCTTGACAGCAAATGGAAGCCAAATTTGACATTGGAGGAATGCAAAGCTATTGTGAAGCAAGCTGTTGGTTTGGCCGTTTTCCGTGATGGGTAAGTTGAACATTTTACTTTTGGTTTTTAAAAAATAATTTTGCACTCATCATCAAAAATTTATAAACCAAAATGACCAATTTCCCTTCAGATCATCCGGAGGAGTCGTCCGATTGGCCATTATCGACAAAACCGGAACCAAATACGAGCTCTATCGTCCAGACAAGCCAGGATTCCCAACTGTTCAAGTGCCAAAAGCTCACTTGTCATTCCCATCACACCTTGAACAAGTCCATTCTTAAATGTTCTATTCGTATTCCGTTTTTTTTTTGAAAATCGCCTCCGGTTTTAAATGTGTATGTTTTCATGATAATTTATTTATTTTCCTTCTTTCTTTTTGGAAATCATAAAATTACAGCCACTTTCATCGAGTAAGTCATTTGCCTGGGGCTTAAAAATTTAAAGCTCTTCATTTTCTGAAAAGTCCCATTATAGGGGGGGGGGGGGGGGGGCTGTTCAGAAAATTAAAGCATTTAGAGTGAAGTGAAAAAATTTATGAATTCGACACTTCCTTAACATGATAGACATTCAGAAAATCAACAGAATTAATTCAATATAACAAGAATAAGAATGATAAAACAAGAATATTAATAAGTATAAGAATAGTAAATTTTAATTAATATAAAATAAGTAGAAATAATTTCAAAAGTATTATTTAAATTTGTGAAACTGAGCGGGTCAATGGCCCATACTTGAGTGCTTCCTTCTCCACCTCCGCTGCAGTCACAATTTCCCCTTCCTCGTTGAAAATCCTGAAATCCAACAAATTAGTATTATTATCATTTTTCTAGCACTCACTCGATTAACAAATCCAAATTCTCAGATTCTCTAGAACGCGACAACAAGTTTCCAATTAAAACAAACTGTCGCTCGGCTCCCATCATAGCTATTTTTAGATGGTACTCAAATTCCCCAATTCCTTTTCTCGCTGAAATTATTAGTTACATTTATTTTCAGTCAGGAGTAAGCTTACGAATATCTTTTTGCACCATTGAAAAAATAACGGCTTGTTTATGTCGTCCCTGAAATTCCGTAATGGTGTTGACATCAATTGCGACGTTCTTATAGTGTGTTAGACTGAATCTTTCCTTGACCTCCTTCAATATACGATCGTTCTGAAAACAGATCAATATTAGAAAACTTATTTTAGAAAGAAATGGTTTCATTCTCTCCGGAGTGAGCTCTATCGAAGGGACTACAAGGTGGGGTAAAGTGGACCGACTATAACTAAAAAAAATTCAGTAAGACAATTAAAAATTGGACGCAGAAAAGCGGGCGTTTTTAGAGTGTGGCATTTTTGCAATCGTGCAGCACGGTTACGCAAAACGGGTTATATTCAGCTATTCAGGGACGCAATTTTGTAATTCGGGGTGAAAAAAATTAGATTAAAGGAGGGCTTTACGGAGATTATGAATGCGTCTGGGAAGAAAATAGGCTTGAGGCTCATTCCAAATCTGTTTTTAAAATTTTCTAAAACCACCTAGAAGCCGAGAAAATGAGCTTCAAAACAATGACCTAGAAAAAGTGTGGCCGAACTTTTTCCAATGAGCTTTTTTCGTGTTTCGTTAATAAATAGTTATGCAGAATGCTTCTAGTAGTCCTTTTTAATGTTTTTTCATCTTAATTTATGTTTTGTTTTCATTTTTTTGGACTTTTCATGACTGCGGACTAGTTTTCGCCGGTGGCCCTTTTTTCTAGGCCATTGTTTTGAGGCGTGTTTTCTCGGCTTTTAGGTGGTTCTAGAAAATTTTAAATACAGATTTGGAATGAGTCTGAAGCCTATTTTCATCACAGGCGCATTCATAATCTCCGTAAAACCCTCCTTTAAGCCATATTTTATGTATAGTCCTCTCACAAAATCGGTTGCATAACGAAGGGCTTCCCTCTGCTGCGAGAGAGTGTTGTTTGGTGAGAGGTAGTTGTCTGCGTATAGTCTCCCCCTCTTTATGTTTCGCCTGCGAGCGTGTCGGTTTTTTAGAGCGCGCTTGCTCGTTTATAAAGCGGAATTTGTGAGCAGCTAATATTGAAAATGCCGTTTGTAAAAAAATCGAATTTTTACGTGTGTGCAATTTGTCGTAACTGTGTACACACAAAGCGTTGTTCGTGATGACAATTTCGGTTCACTTTAGCCCACTGTGGGACCGAAATTGTCATCACGAACAACGCTTTTCACCGTTACGACAAATTGCACACACTCAAAAATTGCAATTTTTTACGAACGGCATTTTAACGCCTACAACGCATGAAAATATGAAGCTTTTGCGTTAAATACGTAAAGTATGGCTTAATCTAATTTTTTTCACTCCGGATTACAAAATTGCGTCCCTGAATAGCTGAACATGACGCGTTTTGTGTAACCGTGCCGCACAATTGCAAAAATACCACGCCCCAAAACCACCCACATTTCTGCGCTCAGTTTTGAATTATCGTACTGAATTTTCTTAGTTATAGTCTGTTCACTTTAGCGCACTGTGAACTTGATTTTAAAAACTGCTCATTAGTTTTAAAAAAATTCCGTTTTTTCCTTTTTAAATACCTCCTCTCTATTTTGAGTGACGACAGCAATATTGTTGCATTGAATGCCACGGTCCAACAAGTTTTTAATGTGATAAAACACCAAATCTGAAATATTATGATCATTTTAAACAACTTCAATTTTTCGACCAAATTTGTTAATATAGATTCAGCGGAAAAAAAACTGGACTTAGTTATAAATTTTCAAAAATAACTTAAGCTATTCGAACTTTGACCAAGACTGAAAAGAATAGGTTTTAAAAAAGGTCATTGCACTCTTTGAGCTTTGAATAAAACTGAAAATGAGCTTTTGATCAAATTTACAACCCAAAAATTGCTCTAGATGAACACTTCTATGCCGAAATTCTGCAGCCTTCAAAACGCAATGGTCAAGAATATTAGAATTGACAATAAATTGTATTAAATCGTAACCTTTGTTAGTAGATTCCCTTTCCACATCCATATCTGATAAATTCAGTGTCCTTGTGTCAACGAAAACCAACGGTTTGAACATAGGCATCTGAAGCATTGCCTTCTGTTCTTCTGAAATCGTCGGCAGGTTTCTGAAAGAAGAATGAAACGCTTTTAAAGTGTTTCGCAATAAAACCTCAATGAAATATCGGCCACTGAACTGTGAGTTTCCAACACTTTTCGATAGAAACACTCCGATGGCCATTTAGCAATAAGATGATTACTTCGATATTGAGTCTTCAATTTGTGGGAAAATGGTTTCATTTCCTCCTCCGTGACACATCTCAGCAATGAGTCTCTTGAATACTCTCTGAAAAAGAAACAACCTATATATCTCTTGAATAACATAGAAAACACTTTTCGGAAAATCGGATATGAAATTTTTTTCTAATGGACAGAAACATAGGTGGGATACCGCGGATTTGGCCTAGTAACGACCTTAACTTTTTTTTCACTTGACAAGGTGTAACGACCTTAACACGAGGCGGATTCGAAGAACAGTGATGAAAAAATTAGTCCTAGATCACCGAAAAAATTACATTTTTATAAAATGATGCTATTATTGTCTCACAAAAGACAACGCAACGCAACCCTCCCCATTGCCCTCACGCGTGGCGTGTCGATTTTTTTGACAGAGGTTTTTCACGTTTATATAACAGAATTTGTAAACAACTAATATGAATAAATATAATTAGAATTAAGTTTTATTTTCCGCAAAATGAAGTAAAAATAAACTAAGAAAAAACGTTTTTGCTGCTTTTTACGTTTTGTAAGTAGTCGCCTTAACTTTAAAAAATTTTTTATTTGTATCGAGCTTAACTCTGAGATTTCGAAATGACCTAATCCCACCTATGGACAGAAACTAAAAATGCGGAAAATTGCAAGAAATGACAAGATATTGCTATTTTTGCAGCCGATTTACGGGAAATCTACGGTAATCGTTGCGAGACCATCAAACTTCCACGGCTCTTGACCGTATTTTCCGCAATTATGGACGCACACCGTTGAAATGTATGCCGGGACTCGTAGCGATGAACCTTTGATGGTCTTGCAACGATTACCGTAGATTTCCCGTAAATCGGCTGCAAAAATTGCAATTTCTTGACATTTTTGGAAGCATTTTTAGTTTCTGGATAGGTCCACGAGATTTCGAAATGACCCAATCCCACTTATGATTGTAGCTATTGTCAACTCAATTATTCTTGATCATTGCGTTCGGAAGGCTGCTCAACCTCACGGCCGCTCCGCACGCACGTGACGCGGCTGCCGACGCTCAGCACACTGGAAAATTTGAAAAATTCATTTTCCCGCCAATATTTCAGTGTGTTGAGTGGGAGGTAACCGCGTCGCGTGCGTGCGGAGCGGCTGCGCGGTTGAGCAGTCTTCCGAACGCAATGATAAAGAATAATTGAGTTGACAATAGATTTTTCATAAAATTTTAAACTTACCTCTTATGACCGCTTCGATATATTTTCGCTGAAGTGATTATCATTCTTCTAACCCCACGGATTCTTTCCTGAATCTCTGCTTTTGACATAACGTGTCCATCGTCTGAAAATCGTGTAAAATAGTCGAGCTCCAAGTTTTTGCAGCCTTCAACTCAATAACATACCTATTATAACAGTTCTCGGCTTCTGCTTCATGAATTTTTTCGAATCGATGAAATCAGTCATCAATGAGGTAAACAGAACCAACGTGTTTTTCATGATCTTCTAAAATCTGTTTTTTTTTTTCGGAAAAAATAACAAAATCACGAACTCTTCTCATCTTTTCGAGTATTTCACTCATTTTATCAGCGAATGCGTTTCGACGTTTATCACCATATCGAAAACTTCTCCAGATGTTGTCCTAAATTCAAAATTGTGTCTAAATTTAAACTGTGTCTAATCTCTAGTTAAAAATTGGCCTAGAAATACAAAACCGCGGACTAGAAACCCAGAGTTCTTCGAGGGTAGGCCAAGTGTTTGGAGGCACATGTGTTCGTTTTCTTATAAAGCATTTTCCATGGTTGAAAAAAATAGACGAAGTAGAATCCGATTTCCCATTTAATGATTTAATTTTATTTTTCGTGTTGCTTCAGGCTAAACGCTTCTACCGGGTGCGTGGCCTAACTTTTTCAACGCACGAACACTTGTGCCTCCAAACACTTGGCCTACCCTCAGTTCTTCTCCGAGCGAAAGCGTTTTTCAAATAAAAATGGAGGGTAGGCCTTGTGTTTGGAGGTACATGTGTTTGGAGGCACAAGAGTTCGTTTTTGTAGCGTTTCAAGAACCGAACGATATTTCAGGCGCATGCGCCTTGAAATGTCTGCGTCTCTCAACGTCACATGATAAGGGCAGTTGGTTGCCGGCCCTGATCGTTGTCTGCATGTGCAAAAATGTATATTCCGCGCGCAAGTGGGCGCGACCGGTTTAATTACCCAAGTTGTACATTTTTGCGGAATGTACATTTTTGCACATGCAGACAACGATCAATGCCGGCAACCAACTGCCCTTATCATGTGACGTTGAGATACGCAGACATTTCAAGGCGCATGCGCCTGAAATATCGGTCGGGTCTTGAAACGCTACAAAAACTCTAACACTTGTGCCTCCAAACACATGTGCTTCCGAACACTTGAGCCTCCAAACACAAGGCCTACCCTCTAAAAATGTTATTTTCAGTTTTCATTGTTTTAGGCTGGTTTCAGCCCTCAGTATCGTCCTCCTTCAAAAAAAGCAAGGATTCATAATATTTATTCCCTGCCCAAATGAGCTCAGTTAAAACTCACATTCTTCGAATATTCTTCAAAAAGAGGGCTTCTTTTTTCGGCCTCCGAACATACGTCAATGTTCATAATATCTGAAGAAATTCATTTTTTTAAAGCATCCCCAGTCATTCTGAAAAAAACCGTATTCGGTAATGTTCATTCCAATCTCTTGGCGTCTTCTCACAACTTCATCGAAAATGGTTTTCAATCCGACGTCTGTTTTAGTGATCACGATTAGCGATTGCTTCTGCGCCAACATTTCGCAAATGATATTTGCTAAGACGAGCGTTTTACCGGTACCTGGGGCACCCTGTAATCAAAATTTCGTATATTCAGGATGCGTTTATAATAGAATACCTGGATTAGGAGCAATTTGCAATACTGATTCAAGGCTCTCCTAACAGAACACCACTGTTCCTTAGACATTTCATACCTAAACTGTAGTGATGGATCCGGTCCAATGTCATCAATATCATCACGGAACCTTAACATATCATTGTCGTCGCTTTCATCGTCTCCCTAAAACGAACTGTTTCATTCAAAATTGATCTATTTTATTAAATAATATTTATTACCGAGTCTTTTTCCCGATTACTTGAAGATGTTGCCTGAAAAAATGATTTGTTTCAAAAAATATAAATTTTTCAAACTCACCTCCTCATCAGAATCATCTAAACCGCCGGCATCGCCATTTGCAGCTTCATAATCAGATTTGGTGCTAAGGCGCTCTTCATCTTCATTTTCCGAGCTTCTGCTGCGGTAGCTCGACGAATCCGACTGGAAACGTTACAATATGTTGATAAGCGTTATATCGTATCAAAGACTCACACTAGAACTCCTCCCCTCTTCGTTTGGCGAACTTCTAAAGTAATATCTTCCATTTAATTCAATGGGATGCTTTAATTTCAGATGGATCTGAAAACGTATGTTCAAAACAAACTTGAAATTCAAATTACCTGAATTTCGGCGGAGAATCGCGAATCCCAAATGACCTTATCAATAGTTCCTTTGCCAAAAACAAGCTCGTCTCCTCCAAAAACTATACTTTTTCGAAATATCGTCACTTTCTTGTTGTTATTAACATCGCGAAGAGCATCAAGGGAGCATTTTTCAATTCGAAAAATGGGGGTAGTCTCATTAATGAATTTTTGGAATATCAACATGCCGATCTGTTCCCACATTTTGTTCTGAAAAACAGTTTTTGGGTGCAAAAAGCGGCAAAGCAACAGATAAGGGATATGGTGCAACCGAAAATTATTTCACACATGTTTAAAGGTCACATATGTTACTTTGTTTGCGTTTTGAGTGAAACATAACAACTGGACATTGAAAACAATAGAGACACGCGCCATCTGAGATAGTAAAAAATATGAACATAATTTTGAAACTTTCGAAAACTAAAAAAATGGCGAATTCAAACTTAAAAAACATTTTTTTCTCAATTTTGTTTCGAAGATTGATCAGAAATGTTTAGACAGAGAGAGAGAAAATGAGGAATTGGAAAAAGGAACGATTTGAAAAAAAGTTACATGAACTTGATTTTTCGCGCTTAAGAGTTGCAAACATTTTATCTGACGACAAATTGCAAGTTTGAAATCATCAATGTTTTTGAAAAAATATTTAAAACGTGCTAAAGGCTACATTGACATTGTTAACATCTAAAATTCAGCACGTATTTCAACAAAAAACTATGTTCTCAAAAAATAACAAAGTTGTAAGCTAAAACGGTTTTTTACAGAGTTTTAAAAGTGATAAAAAGCTGGAATTTACATTAAACTATAATCGATAAACATGATACCCATTTTAAAAAGTGATTTCTTTGCTTTTTTACGACTTTTTGCAGGTCGAAATTTTCAAAATAAAATCAAGAAATTGTCATTTTCTGACTTTTCCGGTCATTCCTTCATCTTTCTCGTCAATTTTCCAATATTTTAATTTAAAAAATTATAAAAATTCGTGAATTTTATGCTGAAAAGAGGCAAAAACAAAGAAAAAGCACAAAAACCTCAACTTTTTGTAGTCCACGAGAAATACACAAATCCGTCGGCGGCCGAGAATTCCAAATAATGAAAACTCGAGTATAGGTCAATTGATTGGAAAACCAAAAGATTTTCTGACAAAAAGATTTTTTGACAAAAAGATTTTCGACAAAAAGATTTTTCGACAAAAAGATTTTTTTTTCAAAAGAGATTTGCACTGTGCAAGCACGCTCAACCGCACCGTTTTTTCCTCTTTTGTCTGCGTCTCGCACTAGCTCTGGCGGTTGGCGTTGAGAGACGCAGACAAAAGAGGGAAAAATGGTGCGGTTGAGCGTGCTTGCACAGTGCAAATCTCTTTTGAAAAAAAAATCTTTTTGTCGAAAAATCTTTTTGTCGAAAATCTTTTTGTCGAAAAATCTTTTTGTCAGAAAATCTTTTGGTTTTCCAATCAATTGACCTATACTCGAAAACTCGGACTCGTGAACGCGGTAATTCAAAAAATTGTTTTTTTTTAAATTTTTTCGGTTCATAGGTTTTCGTACACGGGGAAAATGGTGAAAATCATTATAATTTTTGAATTATATTAAAAAAATTTCTACGTTCGCTTATTTTTGTCTTTTCTTTGATTTGAATCCCCCGTACGAACGGCCCCGATAAATCATCACTGTACTCGACTGTCAGGAAATTTCGTAACAATCGCCTTCATCATGTTTCATAATTGTCCATTTCATTCATCGGCCCCCTCTACGTTAGCCGCTTCACCTGTAATTCACTCATCCCCTCCCCCCTCCCTCCTCTTCTCATCCTTCAATTCACTCCTCGCAACGCGCCGCCCTTTTTTTGTTCGTTTCAAAAAGACCAACTAGTCCTCCGCCGAGAGCCAGTTTGACCCATCCAGAATCGGGCATCCATGCGCTCAATAATTATGATGCGTTGTTGAAGTCAATCATGGCCAAAAATCCGGAAAATCCTCTATGTTCATTTCAACCGCTTTTCTTTTTACCCCCTTTTTTGTTTCACTTTATGTATCTATTTTTCCAGAAGACCAAAAAACATTAATATTCGAAATTTCGAGCAAAATGCTCACCTTACTACTTCTCTTGTTCCTTATCGGATCAATTGTCCCTTGTGCACCGCCGGGATTTGTTCAAAGCAATGATCCTTCTCAAGTTGGAGCAAGATGCTCTGATTTGATACTTTATCCGGTGTCTGCGGTTGATCAAACCGATCAATATCGGTAGAATTTATTCTGAAATATTTATATTTTGTGCATTTTTTTCAGTTTCGATTACAGCGATGTTTCGTTCGGAAATACTCATGCCCAAGGTGCAACCGTTGCTATAACTTGTACTACTGGAGGTCAGGCGGCAACTGTCGAAGGTTATGACCAGGTTAGATTAGTTTTTTGGCTCCTAATTTATGTTGGATGATAGGAAATTAAATTCTCTATCGAATGATACTAAGAAATAGATTTTCTAACCAAAAATGAATACATGACGTTGCCTAGAAACATAGCGTGGCCTAGAAACATCACGTGGCCTAGAAAACCAAAACTAACTTTCTTGGGATGAAATTAATATTTTTTTGGTGTCACTCGGTCATTCTATTGGTATTTAACATTCGAATAAAATTCTTTTACTCATTTTTCGATTTTTCCAAATTTTTGATTCAAATCTACCGATCTTCTATACTTCTAGCCTCAATTTCGTATATTTTTAAAAACATTTTCATTTTCTTCGATGTTACCATGGTTGTATGTTTGTTTCTCAAGTTGTATAGTCAGAAAATTATTCATTATGTTGTGTGGTCAAGAGGGAGAGATCCATAGAAACCGAAGATACACTTTTTCGAGGAAAATTTTATGTAGTACTAGAAATGCTTAATTAATGAAGAATATATATTTTTTGAAGATTTTGAAATATTGTATCGATTTTTGGATCAAAGCTGGTTTTTGGATCAAATCAGGATCGGATCAGATCCATTCCGAATCAAATGTTAATGAAATTTTTAAAATTCTTAGAATATGAATCAGAGTGACAATTTTTTGAGCTGTTAAATATCCAAGCCGATCCGATCCAGATTTGATTCGAAATTCGTTAAGGATCGGATCACTAGTTTGAAAAAAACGTTAAATTAAAGGAGAACTTTGAAGAATTATAAAAAAGTGAAAAATAGTCCTATATAAATAGATTTTTGGGATTTGCTAAAATTTGAACAATTACCTAGAAAATTCTGTGAAAACTAGTCTACTGAAGGATCGAGAAAAATTCAAAAAACCATTGTTTACATTTAAAAATTTAAAAATTCTATTATGACTAATTAAAAAAATAAAAAAGTGAAAAATACTGGAAAAACGGGAAGAAAGCCTCCCTCTTTCGGGATGTATTTTGCCGACCGTAATCTGTAATCGTGGCGAGACTCTCAGAGCAGATATCCTTTTAAAGGAAGCTTGTCAGTTAAATACAAGGTGAACAAATAATTTCAATATGTAGCCACGGTCAAATAATTGTTTTTCGCGCCAATTTTGAAACCGTAGCACGATCCGGCGCGCATTTAAATTTTGATTTTTTCAAATTTTGGCGGCTGATATGACGCATATGCATTTATCGATTTGATTTCGCATTAATTGCATTGTACTAATGAGAGAAAGCTCTATTTTTTGAAACGAAGATCAGGTAGGGTCAAACACACTGACATCCTGTCTTTAAGCCAAAATATTTGTTAATTGGACATTTATTTTCAAAAAAATATCTCGCCGATTTTTGAGGTATACTGTAGCGCGCGTACTGAGGTTGTATTTAACTTTTTTTCAAAATCTAAACCCTGGTCTGATTTAAAAAAAAAATCATAAATTTTAATTTTGAAATATAAAACTCTCTACTAATAAATTATTCGGATAATCTGAAAATGGGATCATTTTACACATTTTTATGAATTTTAAGTAATCGAACTCATTTTGAAAAATATTGGAATTAACCGAAGAAAACCCGTTTTTTCAAATTTTTCCAAGAAACATTTTTTCTATTTTATTGATATATTTTCTGGAAAATTTAGCGAGAATTTTTTTAAATTCCGAAAATGAAAACATTTTCAAATTTATCCAATTTTCAAAGAAACAAATCGCCCTCAGCTGTTCCCTAAATCTTCGATTTGTAAGAAATTGAAAACAGTTTTAACTATAAAGGCAGAGTGCCACTTAATTTAGAGCTAGATATACTGAAAATTTTTTCTAAGTTTCAAAAATAGTTGAAAAAATTTAAACGAAAATCAAGGAAGTCACACTTTTCATATCAACACTTTGAAACGGACATGTGCTGGAAATATTTCTTATTTTCATTTTTCAAATCAATCTAAATCATTTAATTTAAATGCTTAAAACAATAATTTGTCATGTTTTTAAAAAATCTCAGATGTTTAAAGTTGTGTAGTTTTAAAGACAGGGTATTACTCGATTTTTCACAAGCGGTTTTAAAGAAGGACTAATCAGATGAAATCAAATGTGACACTGTCTTTAACTGACACTGCCTTTAACTTATAAGGCATTATAGGTTATAAATGTTGTTTAATCGAATCTGGTGAAAACATTTGCAAAAAGTGTAACGGTGCACCCGGAATCGAACTTTGGTCTCAAAAACGGAGCCAAGTTCGATTCCGGGTGCCATTTTCTGCTTTTTTGCAATTTTTAGGTACATAAAATTGAATTTCAGATCGATTAAGTAAAATTTATAGTCCTTTGAATATTTTTTTTCGTTTCCAGCAACGTGCATCAATCTCCGCCGCTCCATCCCTTCTAGCAACCTGCACAAATGTCGGCGGAAGTCAATACACTTGGACCATTTTGGGACGAATCCTTCAATTCGTCGATTGTCGTTTTTAATTGTACTATTTTCCTATTATTGTTTTCTAGTCTACCAATTGTATTTTTCAAAAAAATTTCATTATCTAATTAGTCACCAGTTTACCCTTAAAGATCTTTCAGTTATGAGCTTTTCCTTCCCTATTAGTCTTTCGTTCAAAGTTTTTTTAAAACCCCTTTTCTTTAGAACCATAACCAAAGATCGACGAGTAAGAAGTCTTTTAATAATGTCGTTTTTTTTTCGATTTCATTTTTTCTATGAATAAAATTCCAATGCTAATATTATGTTACGCGTGACTGGCGGAGTCTACCGTAAATGATTGATTGTTGCTACACCAATCGGAAGTAACCGGTCGGTCACAATAAGCAAGCTGTACTGGCAACAATGACAAAACAATTAAATTTTCATCAAATCAAAATTGTCACACAAAAAAAGTGATTGATTTAAATACTTACCTTAATTGATGAAAATTGTGGTAAGTATTCCTGGACGATGATTTCTAGGTTGACCCCTAAATGTCAAAAAAACCTATAAATCCTACAGGAGGGCTTTACGGAGATCATAAATGTACCTTAAATGAAAATAAACTTCATTCTCATTCCAAATCTGTTTTTAAAATTTTCTAAGACCACCTAGAAGCCGAGAAAATGAGCTTCAAAACAATGGCCTAGAAAACGTGTGGCCGAACTTTTTCCTATGAGCTATTTTCGTGTTTCGCTAATAAATAGGTATGAAGAATGCTTATATTAGTCCTTTTTTTAAATGTTTTTTTCATTTTTATGGATTTTTAATGCCTGCGGACTAGCTTTCGTCGGTGACCACATTTTCTAGGCCATTGTTTTGAAGCTCATTTTCTCTTCTTCTAGGTGGTTTTAGAAAATTTTAAAAACAGATTTGGAATCAGAATGAAGTCTATTTTCATCCCAGGTGCATTCCTTATCTCCAGAAAGCCATCCTTTAAATAATTGTGCATGTTAAAAAGAGCTATAAATTCTTAAAGGATTTCTTAACTAATTACAACAAAAAAATCAAAAAAATATGTGCAAGTTACAGAAAAGTGCGGAAAATGCAAGGGGGACTAACTTTTCGGAATTTAGTCCCTCGAACGTAAAAACTTCTATATTGATCCAAATTTCGTTATTTTTTCTATTTCTTGCTTCATATTTCGTTTCTCATCCAATGGTTCTCAGAGAGGAATTGTGAAACATGCTGTTTTCAAAAAATTTCAACGGAATCCGCTCAAATTTTGTAAATTGGATCCAAACGGAAGCCTTATTCATTTCAGAAATTCTCATTCAAAAATGTTGCGTTTTTGCCAAGTTATAACTATTCAAAATTTAGTTTGAATTTTTCAGACTGTCAGACGCTATAGGCAGGACTCTTCAGACGTCGATATTTACAAAACTATGACTCGAAACTCTTCAAAACTCGGAATAAACTTAGTAAAAATATATTTATACACAATTTATTGAAAACTTTCTTACTCCTTGCATTTTTATTTGAACCAGAGCCTAGTATTGTAATTCAAAAGCTCTTTGCTGAGGCACACACCATCCGTGAGGACACATGTTCGGACATCGGTAGGGGGCTCAAAAATGAATGTTAAATTTAAATACCGACTTTCGAAAGTCAATGAATGCCATTGGGATGAAAATAGAGAAAATACCCATTCCAAATCCGTTTTTAAAATTTTCTAAAACCACCTAGAAGCCGAGAAAATGAGCTTCAAAACAATGGCCTAGAAAAAGTTTGCGAAAACTAGTCCGCTGGCTTTATTACACCAAGAAATTAGAGAAATACAAAAAAAAAAGTTAAAATGTACTAATTAAAGCATAAAAAAAATATATATCGATATAATACGTAAAAATCTCATGGAAAAAAGTTCGGCCAACATTTTCTAGGCCATTTTCTTTAAGGCTGGTTTTCTCGGCTTCTAGGTGGTTTTAGAAAATTTAAAAAACAGATTTGGAATCAGCATGAAGTCTAGTTTCATTTAAGACACAATTTGGATTTCGTAGAGTCCTCCTGAATGTAATTCCAGTAAATTAAAATTTGCCTCGGCTAAAAATCGGCCAAATTCTGCTTTAAAATAACAGCCTGAAAATATTAGTAAATTCTTAAATTTTTGTAAGATTCAATTCCATATAATTCTTGTTTATTTTCTGTTTACTCGACGACTGACAAAACATCGAATTAGCATCAAAAACACTTGAAATGTACTTTTTTGTTGTTGTTGGGGATGATGTCCATTAAAAATGTGACCTTTTTTTGATTCGTATCAAAACAACAAACACTGTTTTTCCAATTCCGAACAAATTGTTAGTATTACCACTTGAAAACCAATTATTACTTAGTAATCAACAATTCTTTCAAATTAAAGAGAAGAAAAAAACAAGTTCCAGCTGAAATATGTATAAAAGCTCGTTCGATTGGAATTAAAGGTCAATCGCTAAATAGAAAAAAAAGTATGCTTCGAATTCTTTTCACCCTGTTCATTCTGATCAATTTGGTCGCTGCTGCTATTCGAACACGACGGGATAATACGTATGGCGATGAGTTGGTGACACCGGTTGGTGGTGGCGCAACACCGACAATGGTTTCAGAGGTATGATTTTAATGCTACATATTTCGAGCTTTGAAAATATGCGAAAATTTTGAACAGGAAACTGAGATCAGGTAGGGTCAAATTCACTGAAACACTGTCTTTAAAGCTTTGAAAATCGGTCAAAAATTCGAAAATTCATGAAATTCAGACGCAGTTACAGTCATTTGAAACGTCCGTTTTATCGTCATCGTAACCTATATTTTTTAAATAAAATATTTCGAAATCTTAAAATCTAGAACACAACATTTAAAAATTTGTAAAAATTTCCAAAATCGACCAGGTTCAAGCTAAGTTACGAGCATTTGAAAAATTATACTTTTTCAGAATTTTTTTCAAATGTCATATTTTTGATCGCTTTTTTAATAGTTTTTGCGGTATGAAATAGTTTGGATCTTTTGACATCATAAAAATTAATTTTAAAACTTTAAAAATCACCCAAAATTCTGAAAAATCTATCAATTTTAAGCCAAGTTACGAGTTTTTGAAATATCACATAATTTCTCACTTTTATTTTTATTTTTTAAATATTTTTTTAAAGTTTTGCAATGAGCGCAAAAAAATTGCTATTGGTTGTCACGCTTTTCAGCAAAAATATTCTGAAATCCATTCAAAATAACGAAAATCTGCAACTTTTGGCGATTTTCGAGACATCGTAGCAATCCTCAAAAATCCGTAATTTTCATGATTTTTGGTTTATTTTGTAGCCAAGATCTTCAAAAATTTGGAAATTATTAATTTTGAGCTTTAGAAATCAGTTATCGTTTTTGAAATCGATTAATTTTGAGGAAAGTTACGAGCTATTGAAATATCACATGATTTTCCGCAGATCATAACAAGGCTCAGACTTTTCCAATTTTCATGATTTTTGGCTTAATTTGTAGCCGAGATCTTCACGAATTTGAAAAATATGAACTTTGAGCTTTAGAAATCAGTTATCGCTTTTGAAATCGATCAATTTTGAGGAAAGTTACGGCATTGTGAAATTCGACATAATTTCTCGTGTTGAACACGAGAAAATTTGTAGAGCGTCTCGCGGCGAACACGAGAAATGTTAGTGATTTTCTTGACATCATAACTAGGCTCAAAATTTTCCAATTTTCATGATTTTTGGCTTAATTTGTAGCCGAGATCTTCACGAATTTGAAAAATATGAACTTTGAGCTTTAGAAATCAGTTATCGCTTTTGAAATCGATCAATTTTGAGGAAAGTTACGGCATTGTGAAATTCGACATAATTTCTCGTGTTGAACACGAGAAAATTTGTAGAGCGTCTCGCGGCGAACACGAGAAATGTTAGTGATTTTCTTGACATCATAACTAGGCTCAAAATTTTCCAATTTTCATGATTTTTGGCTTAATTTGTAGCCGAGATCTTCACGAATTTGAAAAATATGAACTTTGAGCTTTAGAAATCAGTTATCGCTTTTGAAATCGATCAATTTTGAGGAAAGTTACGGCATTGTGAAATTCGACATAATTTCTCGTGTTGAACACGAGAAAATTTGTAGAGCGTCTCGCGGCGAACACGAGAAATGTTAGTGATTTTCTTGACATCATAACTAGGCTCAAAATTTTCCAATTTTCATGATTTTTGGCTTAATTTGTAGCCGAGATCTTCACGAATTTGAAAAATATGAACTTTGAGCTTTAGAAATCAGTTATCGCTTTTGAAATCGATCAATTTTGAGGAAAGTTACGGCATTGTGAAATTCGACATAATTTCTCGTGTTGAACACGAGAAAATTTGTAGAGCGTCTCGCGGCGAACACGAGAAATGTTAGTGATTTTCTTGACATCATAACTAGGCTCAAAATTTTCCAATTTTCATGATTTTTGGCTTAATTTGTAGCCGAGATCTTCACGAATTTGAAAAATATGAACTTTGAGCTTTAGAAATCAGTTATCGCTTTTGAAATCGATCAATTTTGAGGAAAGTTACGGCATTGTGAAATTCGACATAATTTCTCGTGTTGAACACGAGAAAATTTGTAGAGCGTCTCGCGGCGAACACGAGAAATGTTAGTGATTTTCTTGACATCATAACTAGGCTCAAAATTTTCCAATTTTCATGATTTTTGCTTCATTTTGAAATTTTAATCTTCAAAAATCATAAAACAAACCAAAAAATCATAATTCGATCAATGTTTGAGCAAATTTTAATGATAACTTCTTTAGAAAAAATTTCTAACATTTCGCAGTGAACACGTGGAACTCAAGGAACATTAAAAGCGTCAGAAATCATAAAAGTTCTCCTTTTACAGGTCGCTGCAGCCACCGTAGCACCACAAGGTGCCGGAGCCCAAGGAAACGTCGAAACCTCGGGTTATCGTAAAAAGCGACACAGTCAAACATCCTACGGCGATGAGTCATCCGTACCTTCCGGTGGAAGCGTCCACCCATCAATGGCCGTTGAACGACCGGAAGTAACCATTGAACAAGCGGGCGGATCACAAGGAACTGTACAATCAAGTGGATATTAAATAAAGTATTGTTGTGCATTTTCGTTAATAAAAAAAACACATCACTGTGTAAACTTTGCCGTTTCGTTTTCCAGTTTTCGTTTCGAAAATGGAAATTTCGACAATTCAACTGAAATTCGCGTTTATTTTTCGATGCGCCTTTAAAGTACGGTATCCTAAAACTATTTTAAAGAAAAAAACTATGAAAATTCTAAAAATTTATTTCAAATCAATCAACAATAATTTCTAGACTTCTTCAAGGTGGTGTTTTCCTGTGGCGCAATTTTCCTCGAACCGCTTCCAGTCGCTTCTTCGAAATCGCCAAAATCTGAAAAATCTCACCCATTTTCAGAATATAATTTTTGAAAAAAAAACTAACGCAAACGCTGCGGCTGCCATCGTCCAAATAAGAAGAAGTGTAAAGATTAGAAGATTGCGAAATGCTTCGCTAGCTTTAACAACTTGAATTTCGCCACGTTCAGATTCGATCACGAACGGAGTTCTAATAAACACATAAATAACCACGCAAATGAAGCTAACGGGCTGAATATAAATGGCAATTCAATTCTCTTCAAAATAGCTGATTAATTGGAGACAACCTACCCCGAGAGAAAAAAAAGTGAACCAAAAAAAACCATGACCAAATTCGACCATGCACCAGACACTTGCAGAAAATAGAAACGCTTCAGATGCGAGTGTGCAAAAGAAATACTCATTTAAAGGCTTGTCTTCATGGTGAAAATAGCCACCGACTCCGAACGATATAATTGAAAGAAAGAAAAAAACTGCTACAAGGCAATACATCCATATCTGAAAAAATTATTATAGTAAAGTGGTGTTCCCTGATGGTGTTCAGGTTCCACGAAAGAACAGAGTGATGGCGAAACCAGTGTTAATAACAAAAATTACGCGAGAATATTTTAAGAAGATTTATTAGATTTTAAACAAGAAATACTTAAAATGATAAAAAATGGTTAATTATTGTCAAGGTAAAAATTTCTGGCCGCTCGTTTTGCGGAGTGTCGTTGGGAATTTAAAAAAAAACGAGCGTCCAGGAATTTTCATCTTGACAATATAATCCAAAACAAGTAAAGAATTTACTAGCACCTGCTAGTCACGGCATGTTTTTTACTACCTCCTCAATAGAAAAAAAATATACGAGTTAAAGGAGGGCTTTACGCAGATTATAAATGAAGTTAAAATGCAAAAAAAAAATACTCATGTTATAAATGGGGTTAAAAAATTTTTTTTTAATTTGTAGAAGAAAAAAAACAGAAAAAACGAGCCACCTAAAAAAAAGGGGGCCGCGGAAGAACTTGTGTTTCTAGTCCGCGAACGTTTGGTTTCCTAGGCCACCTATTAAATTTATTCATTTTTTTTTGTTTTTTTTGCATTTAAAATGAAACAAGGTTATAATTTTGCATGAAAAACAAGCTGATGAATGTTTTTTTTTTAAATTTCGGTTTCCATAGCCGTACTTTTTGTTTTTTTCTGCTATTTTTTTCCGAATGGGAAAAACTAGTGTTGTATTTGTGTAGAAACTTAATAATTGCAAAATTTTGCATCACTTTTTGCACTGTTTTTCATTTTAAATGCAAAAAAACAAAAGTAAATTAAAAAAATAAATAAAAACGGACAAATTTAATAGTTGGCCTAGGAAACCAAGCTGTCGCGGACTAGAAACACAAGTTCTTCCGCGGTCCCCATTTTTTTTAGGTCACTCGTTTTTTCTGTTTTTTTTCTTCTACGAATTAAATTTTTTTTTTAAAAACCCATTTATAACATGAGTATGATTTTTTTTAAACGTTTTAACTTAATTTATAATCTGCGTAAAGCCCTCCTTTAAAAGTTCGAGATCAAAAAATTTTGAAGCCTAAAAATTGAAATTTATAACTGGAAAAATTTCAAAATTTTTTAATTAGCTTCTGAGGGCTTTTTTCAAAATTCTCCCGAATACAATTTGAAGAAAAGACAATTTAGAATGTTTTGACATAAAAATTAGCTGCGAACACGCGATCTGTGATGCGTGATCTTCAAAGAAATATATTTTTTTGTTCAATCTATGCTTTAAACGATTGGAAATACCTGCTTTTACTTTTAAATTTGCACGAGATAGGTGTGAGAACCCATTCAAAACATTTATTTCAAGAATTACCCTAGGGTAACCCAGAAAACTAGAAATCCACAAGTGCGTCAGTCAAAAATTGTGTTGGCGTGATTGATCACAGCGGTGGAAAAAAATTAACTCGAAAAATTACCCCGCGCGTAGTGAAAAACATCCCGTGGCTAGTTACAACTTCAAACGAACTACAAAGTAGTGGCCTAGGTTTCACACTCAACGAGAAGCTAGTCCCCGCTCGTATTTCTCTTCCCTCTTACATTATATTAAACGCATTTTATTTCTTTTCCATGTTTTTGTGTATTTAACTTTAGTTTTTTTTCTGCAAAGAAATTCGTTTACAAACTTCAGATAATCTATTGTTTTTCAAGGCGCTCCGAAGAGCTAAGAATTCGAAAATATATTTTATAAATTGATAAAAATGAAAAAATTTGAAAAATCGTGCCATTGGGTTCAAAGCCATATTTTTACCTTACAAGAGAACCAACTCCATCTAATAGTTTTAAATGGGATCTCTTTAGAAAGTGCTCATTTGCCATAATCTGAACTTTACAGAGCTGTAAGCATATTTGGCTGATATTTTTTAAAAAACATCTTTAATTATCCAAATGTGCTCAAATTTGGCAAAAAAAATTTTCCAAATGTGCTCAAATTTGGCAAATCGGTTAAGTATAGAATCATTATGCATATCTGAAAGGTTCATCCAGAAATATTGAATTTGAGCCGAGTTATAGCTCTTCAAAGCTCAAATTTTGGCAAATTTCCAGATTTTGACGCGCTATAACTTGTTCCCTTATGCAGCTAAAAATCGTTTTTTCTTAGCATCCAGGTCGAGCTCTTTCTAAAGACAAAAGTCTCATGTGAAACTCTTAGACCCGATTTTTCCCCCATTGCATTTCACCGGCCTACATATCTAATTGATGTGTTTTTTTTTGTTTCAACTTCGCTCTGATGTAAATCGCCAAATTTCAATCAGTTTCTTGACATTTTCGCTTAAAAAATGAACAATTTATTTAGAAATTTTAAAAATATCTAATAAACACAAATAATCTTTTTGGTATCTTAATAAATTCCTGAAAAACCTAAATTTCTGAGAATTTTTCTGAAATTTTCAAAAATTCTCAGATTTTCATAATTTTTGGTTCAAAGTGGTGGAAATAATCGTTCCTCCCTTTCCTTTGATTTCTTTTAAAAAATCTTTTAAAAAAATAACCTTCAGTTTACAACAACAGTAAAACTCTTCATACAAATTCACATCATCTTCACCACTATCTTCACTACATTCATCGTCCGGACGTTGATGTGGCTCATCACCATGTTTTCTCGTTTCTTTCTTCTTTTTTTCCTTATTTTCGTGCACTTTTTTCATTATTTCAATTAAAAATTTTAATCAAACTGAATTTCTTCAACATCATTACGTCTTCTAAAATGTGAAAAGTTCACGTTTTCTTGCAATTTCATCACGTTTTTGAATTTGTAAGCTACATTGCTCGTTGAAAAAATTTGATTTTTTAGATTTTAAGTATAAAGTTATTAGGAAAATTCTGCTTTTTGGCTGAAAATCAGGAAAATAACGCAAGACGAAAAATCTATCAATTTTGAGCAAGCTATTGAAATATCGCATGATTTTCTGCAGATCATAACAATACTCAGACTTTTCCAATTTCCATGATCTTTGTTTTATGTTGTAGCCAAAATCATCAAAAATAAGAAAATATGGGCTTTTAGCTTTAAATATCAGTCACGGTTTTTGAAATCGATCAATTTTGAGGAAAGTTACGGCATTTTGAAATTCGACATAATTTCTCGTATTGAACACGAGAAAAATTGTAGAGCGTCTCACGAGAAACGAGAAATGTTGCGAACACGAGAAATGTTAGTGATTTTCTATACATTGTAACTAGGCTCAAAATATTCCAATTTTCATGATTTTTGCTTAATTTTGAAATTTTAATCTTCAAAAATCATAAAACAAACCAAAAATTCATAATTCGATCAATGTTTGAGCAAATTTTAATGATAACCTCTTTAGAAAAAATTTCTAACATTTCGCAGTGAACACGTGGAACTCAAGGAACATTAAAAGCGTCAGAAATCATAAAAGTTCTCCTTTTACAGGTCGCTGCAGCCACCGTAGCACCACAAGGCGCCGGAGCCCAAGGAAACGTCGAAACCTCGGGTTATCGTAAAAAGCGACACAGTCAAACATCCTACGGCGATGAGTCATCCGTACCTACTAGTGGAAGCGTCCACCCATCAATGGCCGTCGAACGACCGGAAGTAACCATTGAACAAGCGGGTGGATCACAAGGAACTGTACAATCAAGTGGATATTAAATAAAGTGTTGTTGTGCATTTTCGTTAATAAAAAAAACACATCACTGTGTAAACTTTGCCGTTTCGTTTTCCAGTTTTCGTGAAGAAAAGAGAATGGAAGAAAATGAAAAATAAACAACGGAAAAAAAAAGACAATAGATTTTTTCGTTGCTCCGAAATGGAGGAATGGTCACTCAGAGGTGTGCTCAGTTTCTTGGTATTGACCATTTGAAAGTGAATTATGGCGTCAGCTAATGCTATGATATATTTTCTGGCGACTCTTTTGTTGATTGCTGGAATTTCAGCAAAGAGTAGTAAAGAATGTGAGTTTTCTATTATTTTGGGACAATTTAAAATTTTTTTAAATATTCATATTTTTTCTTTTTTTTCTGCCGATTTTCAAAGTTTCTACTAATTATTAAAGAAGGACATTACATATGTGATGAAAATAGAACTTATCCTTATTCCAAATCTATTTTTAAAATTTTCTAAAACCACCTAGAAGCCGAGAAAATGAGCTTCAAAACAATGGCCTAGAAAAAGCATGCGAAAACTAGTCCACGGGCCATTATTACGTGAAAAATGAAAAATAAGAAGCAATTTAAGTTAAAAATTGATAATTTAAGTATTCTCAATAAATATTTATTAATAAAATTCGCACAAAAATAATTGAAAAAAGTTCGGCCAACTTTTTCGAGGCCATTGCTTTGAAGTGTGTTTTCTCGGCTTCTAGGTGGTTTTAGAAAATTTTAAAAACAGATTTGTAATGAGTGCGAGTTCTATTTTCATTTACGAACATTTATTGGTATCGTAAAAGCCATAAAAAGCATAAAAATTCAAGATTTTTGGGACTTTCTAGATGCTGAATTCTGTAAATCTAAAAATTCAACAGTTTTCAGTTTTGTTTAAGAATTTTCTCGTATTAAATATGTGACTGGCTCAAATTTTTTTCGTTGTTGAGCACAACAAGTAATTTTTTAAAAACTTAGAAATTTTTGGGGATTTTTAAGAAGTTTGAATATTAGATTTCATGAAATCTTCAAGAACTAGTAACAAACTGTGGCAAAAATTTGAGTTTTCACCTTTTTTAAGATCCTAAATCTCATATTTTCCAATTTTTCAAGATCCTAGCTACAAAACAAAACAAAAATCATGAAAATTGGAATTTTCTGAGCCAAGTTACGCTTCCTAGAAAACCAGTAACATTTCTCGTGTTCGCCGCGAGACGCTCTATAATTTTTCTCGCGTTCAACACGAGAACTTATGTCGAATTTCAAAATGCCGTAACTTGCCTCAAAATTTTTCGATTTCTGAAAAATTGACTGATTTCCGCAGCTCAAGGTTCGCTCTTTCCGATTTCTGAAGAAAATTTGGTTTATTATCAATATTTTGACTGATTTTTGAAGCTCAAAGGAGGGAGGTGTATATTCTTTGTATTTCAAAAACAGTTCTCTTTAGAATGTGACCTAAATCACAGAAATCAAGAAAATTTTTAACAAACCAAAAATGAAAATTGAAAATTTGTTTTTAGTAATGATATTTTGAGTAAAAATCAATAAATATATTTTCAGTCGAAATCGTCGGACCTTGCATCAATGCTCAATGTCCTCATTCCTACACCTGTAACAGAGACGAGTGTATTCGAGAGAAACGTAATAAAAGCATAATCCTGGAATATTTTTCACCTATTTTTCAATTTTACAGCAAAAGCGCGTACCGGAACAGTCGCTATCGGTCCATGTATCAACACTCAATGCCCAGTCGGACATATTTGCATAGGAAATGAGAATCAGTGTTATCCAACTGCTTAAACCACATTTATTCCTAACTTATTTGTATAAATTCAATAAATTCTTAAAGGTTGTAAAAACTTTTTTAAAACTACTCCTGATTTTTTTTAGCAGTAGCAACCGATACTTTTAAAAATCTCTAAAAAATTCTAGATGCAATGCAAAAACATCGTCAAAATTCAGAAACACGAACTAACTTCCCAAAAGGAGGGACTAATTTCCCAAAAGGAGGGACTAACTTCCCAAAAGTTAGTTCCTCTGATTTACAATGTTTTCACTGAGAACCACTGGCTGAAAAAAGTTATAAGAAACCAGAAATAAAAGAAAAAATATAATTTGGATCACCACAGAAGGTTTTACGTTCGAGGGACTAACTTCCCAAAAGTTAGTCCCTCCCGAAAAGTGTTTGCATTTTTTGCACTTTTTTGTAACTTGCACCCTTTTTTTTGGATTTTTTTATTAAAAATTTGATTTAAAAAGTAAATGCGGATAGTTAAGAAAACTTTTAAGCTTCACATTCACCTCTAAGCATACGATTTCTCAAATTTTTGCAAGCATGGAAAAAAATGAAAAATAAACAACAGAAAAAAACTGATTGTTTTGTTGATCCGATTGGGAACTCACTGGTGTTCCGTTTATTGGCTTGTTATTGCAGACTAGACAGCGAAAAGTGGCGTTATGGCATCAGCCAATGTTATGATCTATTTTCTGGTGATTCTCTTATCGATTTCTGGAATTTCAGCGATTAGTAGTAAAGAATGTGAGTTTTCAAGTATTTTGGGACCATTTTTCAAAAGTTTTTATTAATTGTGTTTTGTGAACCCTTTTCCAATGTTTGGACAGTTTTTAAAAGCTCGGAATTGAACTCATATGATTTTAAAATGATTAATCTACAAAATAAAACAAAAATCATGGAAATTGGAAAAGTCGAAGTCTAGTTATGATCTGAAATATCGTATCTTTGCAAAATGTCGTAACTTGGCTCAAAATTGACCGATTTCAAAAATGATAACTGATTTGTAAAGCTCAAAGTTCATAATTTCCAAATTTGTGAAGATCTTGGCTACAAAATAAAGCAAAAACCATGGAAATTGGAATATTCTGAGCTTAGCTAAGACGCCTAGAAAATCACTAACATTTCTCGTGTTCGCCGCGAGACGCTCTACAATTTTTCTCGTGTTCAACACGAGAAATTATGTCGGATTTCAAAAAGCCGTAACCTTCCTCAATATTGATCGATTTCAAAAACGTAAACTGATTTCCAAAGCTCAAAGTTCATATTTTCCAAATTCGCGAAGGCCTTGGCTACAAATTAAACCAAAAATCATGAAAATTGGAAAAGTCTGAGCCTTGTTATGATCTGCGGAAAATCATGTGATATTTCAATAGCTCGTAACCTTCCTCAAAATTGATCGATTTCAAAAACGTTAACTGATTTCTAAAGCTCAAAGCTCATAATTTCCAAATTTGTGAAGATCTTGGCTACAAAATAAAACAAAAATCGCGAAAATTAAGGCTTTTTGAGGATTGTTATGATGTCTCGAAAATTGCCAAAAGTTGCTGATTTTCGACATTTTTCATAATTTTTTTTGCTGAAAAGTGTAACCAATAGCAATTTTTCTTTGACTTCATTGCCAAACTTAAATAAATATTTCAAAAAAAATGAAACATGTCTCAAAATAAAAAATCAATAAAAATAATTTTCAGTCGAAATTGTTGGACCTTGTATCAAGAATGAATGCCCACTTTCCTACACCTGTAACCGAGACAAATGTATCAGAGAGAAACGTACTAAAAAACAAGATCCTAAATTTTTTTAATCAAAATTTTTCAGCGAACCCATTTACTGGTGCAGGCGCCATCGGTCCATGCGTCTACTCACAAACCACTCACACCAACCAATGTCCAGTTGGATATTCTTGTAAAGAAAATGATGTCCAATTAAGGCAATGTTATCCGACTGCCTAAACTATATTCCTTCCTAACTTATTTCGTTTTTATTCATATAAATCCAATAAATGGTTAAAAATCAGATTCGATCTTCATTCACTTCGCTTTCCCCCCCCTGGTTCATGTTCCGTCATCCACATTGGACAAGATCCTTATCGGAACACGTCGATGCGATTTTCCACGAAGAAAAACACACCAGTAAAATGAAATTGAGGTCGATTCTTTTACTTAAAGATTCACATCCGTTTTTAATAATCTTTGCGTTTTTGGCGGCTCATTTAGGAAGCACTTTACTCAAAGCGATCTTCATTTCGAGGGTAAGTCATTGAAATCGAAAATGATTTTCTATGCATTATAACTTGGCTTTAAAGTTCTCAATTCTTGTGATTTTTCTTTTATTTTGTAGCCAAGATCTCCATAAATCGAAAATTATGAGATTTAGGATTTAGAAAAATGTAAAAACTCAAAATTTTTCCACATTTTGTAACTAGTTTTTGAAGCATTCATGAAATCTAATATTCAAACTTTATTCAAAACCCCCAAAAATTTATAAGTTTTTGAAAAAATACTTGTTGTGCTCAACAACGAGAAACATTTTAGTCAGCCACGTATTTAATACGAGAAATTTTTTTTAACAAAACTGAAAACTATTGAATTTTTCGATTTTCAACATTCAGAATCTAGAAAGTCCCAAAAATCTTGAATTTTATGCTTTTTATGGCTTTTAGGATACCAATAAATGTTCTTAAATGAAAATAGAACTCTTTCTCATTCCAAATCTGTATTTAAAATTTTCTAAAACCACCTAGAAGCCGAGAAAACAGCCTTCAAAACAATGGCCTAGAAAAAGTTGGCCGAACTTTCTCCTATGATATTTTTTCGTATTTTATTAATAAATCTCTATTGAGAATACTTAAATTATCCAACTTTTACTTAAATTGCTTCGTATTTTTCATTTTTCACGTAATAATGCCCGCGGACTAGTTTTCGCAAGCTTTTTCTAGGCCATTGTTTTGAAGCTCATTTTCTCGGCTTCTAGATGGTTTCAGAAAATTTTAAAAACAGATTTGGAATGGTTATTTTCTCTATTTTCACCCCAATTACATTTATAAACCATCGAAGTCAATCTTTAAATAAAAAACTTGTTTTTTGAGCCTCCTACCGAAGTCCGAGCAGCTCGAGAATGCTTCCACTCCTACACACCGGCTGCAGAAACCGATGAGAAATTTTTTAGAAGGGTAAGAATTAACCATACTTTAAAAATTTCAATTTAAAAAACACCTAATTTTCAGATGTGGACCTCCTTACACCAAGTAGTCGAACACTGCTCAAACAAGCATTTTCGTCTTCGGACGAAACTTTTCGGCACGGGACAATATTCATATAAATGGCTGAAATGGCAAATTGATGTAGATATTTAAAAGGAGGACTTTACGGAGATAATGACATGTTTTTTTGGATTTGTCATGCCTGCGGACTAGTTTTCGCAAGCTTTTTCTAGGCCATTATTTTGAAGCTCATTTTCTCGGCTTCTAGGTGGTTTTAGAACATTTTAAAAACAGATTTGGAATGAGAATGAAGTCTATTTTCATTTAAGATACATTTATCATCTCCGTAAAGTCCTCCTTTAATTCGAAATTGAACCTGAATTTTGAAAAAATACATATTTTCCAGTTACCCGAACACTCGTGCAATGCTGTTTTTGTTCACAACGACAACTCAACACAACTGGAACGAGCATTGAAACGATACACGGAGAAATGTGTGATTTATTCAGTTAGTGAGAAGCATGAAGAGTTGCAGAGGTTTCAAGACGCCAGATATAGTGTGCTGACGGTTAATCAGAAAATCAACTCGAAACCGAAACCCTCCGTTTATGGAAGAGATCATTGTAAGTGGAATTGTGATGAAAAAGGGCTAAAACTGAAGTTTTGAAATATTCGTGACATGTCATTTCTTCCAATAGACTGTAATTCTGAAAAACTTGGCTGAAAGTGTTCTAAAAATAAATATTGCACCAAAAATCATATTTTTTTGAGAATTATATCTATTTTTTATTTTTTACCATCTTGAATTTTCGTATTGTCAACTCAATTATTCTTGATCATTGCGTTCGGAAGGCAATTTTTCAAATTTTCCAGTGTGTTGAGTGTCGGCAGCCGCGTCGCGTGCGTGCGGAGCGGCTGTGAAGTTGAGCAGCCTTCCGAACGCAATGATCAAGAATAATTGAGTTGACAATAGGCCACAGGTTCTTCACAGGTTTTTTTTCCGTAGAAATCAGATTTTTTGCACAAAAATAGAAGTTATATTTTTTTAATTGCATGTTATCATGTTTTTGACGACAATTCAAAGTTTTTTGAAGAAATTTCAACGAGAACACAATTTTTTTCAGATTTTTCTCTTTCGAATCATTGTAAACCATTTTTTTCCAAGGGATCAAAAAAATATAAATTTATTTTAAAAATATTCTGTTTCATATGTTTTAAAATATGCTTACCTCGTCTAAATTCGATTTTTCTTGGCTAAAAAATTGTTTACTTTATTGCCAACTAAACTATTCTTGATAATTTCGTTTTGAGGGCTTCTCAACCTCACTGACTCTCCGCACGCACGCGACGCGGCTGCCGACACTCGATACACTGGAAAATTGGCATTTTCAAATTTTCCAGTGTATTTAGTGTTGGCAGCCGCGTGCGTGCGTGCGGAGCGTCAGTGAGGAAGCGCAATGATCAAGAATATTTGAGTTTACAAAGAAAACAAAGACTAATCGTATTAAGCTTATTTTAAAACATATGAAAGCAAATTTTTAAAATAAATTTCTATTTTTTTGATCCCGCGAAAAAAATGGTTTAAAAATATTCGAAAGAGAAGAATCTGAAAAAATCGCTTTCTCATTGAAATTTGTTCAAAAAAACTTTGAAATGTCGTCAAAAACATGATAAAATTCAATTAAAAAAAATGAAAAATTTATATTTTCTGCAAAAAATCTGATTTTTACGGAAAAAACGAAAAAAAATCGACTAACTCAAAAAATAAATCAACTCCTCCTCGAGAAGTACAAAACTCGTCGGAACTTCGGCCGGTGGCCTAATCCTAAAATTTTGAAGTTTAAAACCATTTTTTTCACGAGAGCAGAAAATGGGAATTTAAAAAAAAATTAAACTCCAAAAGATAAATTCTAATTTTGGTTGAAAACAGTAAAACTTTGAAAAAATGTCTCAACGCCAACAATATGAACCATAGGTCAACCGCAGTTCGAAATTTATGATCGAAACCAGAAACAGTAAAAATTTATAAAATTCTGAAGCCTCCTAAAACTAGAAAAATCGTCGAAGCTTTCCAATTTATTAAAAAAACTTTAAAAACATTATTTTCATGAACCTCACAGGGACTTTTTTCGAAAAAATCTGAATTTTTAAATTACGGTATTTTCAATCAAAAACTACTAATTGTTAAAGACATGGTAATACTATTTCTGATTACCTATATTTTAAAACTAAATTTCATGAAAATTAATACCTAAAAACTCTTTAAAGACAGGGTATCACCATTTGTTTTCTAATGAAAAAAATCCCAGACATTCGCGACCCGGAATCCATGGATATGGTCTCCTTCCTAACCACCCAAGTTCATAAGCTCCGTTTCGATTCTCTCAATTTCTACCAAGACGGTTCCGAGCATGTAAAACTCCTTTTCACCAAATCCCCATTCGATGAAGCGAATTTGGTCACTTGTCAGGTACATATTTCCATTCCTGAGGGTCCTTCACAAATTCCATATATTTCCAGTTCAACTTCATCTACGACCGTCCAAAAACCCGTCTCGGCCGGCGCGAGTTCCGCTCCACCTGGAAACGTCTCCTCTACGACCGTCGCTACCTCGTCACCTCTGTCCGTCGTTTCAACAAAGGCCAAAGTCTGTCCATCTTCATCCTAAACATCAGTGATCCTTACTGCTGGGCCAAATACATCAGCAATTCTCCATTCATCGCAAAACATATCTAATTTTCAGTCGTCTTTCAATTCTTTTGACGGGTTTTTTAAATATTTGTTTTAATATCCTAAACCTATTTATTATGAGTGATGATAAAAAAAGAAAAAAAAACGAAACACCGACGAACTATTGCATGATGACAGATGACAAGCCCAAAAACGATTTTCAAAAAAAAACGAAACAGTTACCCGAAAAAAAGAGATGAATTATTAAAATTTCTAAGGAAAAAAACGGCTAAGCCATAAAAACGTGTGCGATTTCTTCAGTTTTTAGCGGCTGAGTGCGCTGACAGCTTTTTTTGCCGCATCATCAAGATCATCAGCCGAGAGAATAGGAAGACCAGACTTTTTCATTATCAGCTTGGCAGCATCGACGTTTGTTCCTATAATGAGACAGATTCGAATTTTCAGAGTAATTTAAAAAAAAAACAATTCGAAGTAAAAACTTCACTGCCAAAATTCAATACTTTTTTAAAGGATGACTTTACGGAGCTAATGAATGTAATTGGGATAAAACTAGACTTCATACCCATTCCAAATCTGTTTTTAGAATTTTCTAAAACCACCTAGAAGCCGAGCAAATGAGCTTCAAAACAAAGGCCTAGAAAAAGTGTCCCATCTGGCCGAACTGTTACATATGAGCTTTTTTCGTGTTTCGTTAATAAATAGTTATACAAAATGCTTATATTAGTCCATTTTTTATTGGATTTTTCATACCTGCGGACTAGTTTTCGCCAGTGGAAACTTTCTAGGCCATTGTTTTGAGCCTCAGAATCTGAGGCGCGTTTTCTCGGCTTCTCGGTGGTTTTAGAAAATTTTAAAAACAGATTTGGAATGAGAATAAAGTCTATTTTCACCCCAAACGCATTCATTAGCTCCGTAAAGCCCTTCTTTAAAGAATCATATCCAAAAATCTCTGAAAATTTAAAAAATTCCAATTTTCCAAGCTAAAATTGCGAAACGAGCTGAAAATCACAAAAATCACACATGATACAATATCTAAAAACTTCTTGAGTGCAAAATACTGTAGAATTTCACTAGTGCACATTTTTTTGAACTGACGAATTATAATACTCGAAAAATCTCGAAAAATCATAGTTAGAAGCAGTTTTTGACCACATTTTCGGTCTGAAATTCCAGATTTTCCCAAACTCTTTAATTTTTGCTTCTTGTCGGATTCCGGAGTTTATTGGCTCAAAATAAAGCTCAAAACTAGTACAACACGCTTAAAACGCATTTTTTATAGCTGAGTCAAAAACTCGTTAAAAAACGCTAACGAGTTCTAGAAAATTATCGAAATTTCTACCATTTTCTAATTTTTTAAATGAAAAATCACCTTCAAGTCTCACAACCATCGGAACATTCAGCCCAATCTTCTTAATCGCATTCACAACACCATTCGCAATCGTCGCACAATTAACAATTCCTCCAAAAATATTGATCAAAACACATTTGACCTTTGGATCCGATGTGATAATTCGAACAGCGTTGAAAACCGCGTCTTCCGTCACCGCTCCACCAACATCCAGGAAATTCGCCGGCTCTCCTCCATGCAATTTGATCAAATCCATCGTGGCCATCGCGAGTCCGGCACCATTTACTATAAACACGTTTTTATTTGAGTTTTTTCTAGAATTTTCAATATCTACCGAGGCAAGCAATATTTCCATCCATTCCAATGTAGTTCAAGTGATATTTGTGAGCTTCAACCTCTCGTGGATCCTAAAACTTTCAAATTTATGGAAGAAAAACAACTAAACCAAATCTTACAAGATCTTCAGATGTCTCATAAGCGAAAATTTCCTTCTGTCTATACTCAGCACTATCATCAAAGTTCATTTTAGCATCAACACAGAAAACTCGTCCGTCTTTTGTTTCAACCAATGGATTGATCTCGACTTGGGTGGCGTCGACGGCGATGAAGAGCTCATAGAGTCGTTTGATTTCATTTGCGGCCTGAAAAACGGGCATTTTTCTAAAAATATTTATTTTTGAAGCTCTGTCATATTATTATAGTCCGACGAGTTCAGTATCTAGCTTCGAAACTGATCAATAATTATAGAATTAGAATAATCTACTAAAAAAGGGTTTAAACTGTACACGAGTGTTTTAAATCGGTTTTTCAACACGCTTCAGAACATGATTTCTTGTTTTACGTCTGAAAATTCCAGCTTTGAACTAATTTGGCTCATTTTTTTGAAATAGAAAACAAAATAGCCGAAATTATAATGAAAACATTCTTACTTTTAAGAAATTATACTCTGTAACCCGTTTTCGAAGATTTTACTCGAAGCTTCACCGATTGTGCAAGCTGAGTGCAAACTTTTCCATCTCTGTCTTTTGAAATCTTTATATTTTAAAAATTAATGCAGTTTTACTCGAAAATGTATTTGTTTAGTGATTTTGTTCGAAAATATTGTCAAAACCGTGAATTTGAAGGAATTTCTTGAACAACTTCTAAAGACTGGCTGAACATTTTGGTTTTTACGAAGAACTGCAGTCTCTTGTTCGAATAAATGGATATATTTTGAATTTTTTCCACTTTTTCGTTATTTTCATCGCTTCATGATCTACTTACCGGTGCCATCAATTTCCCTTTGAATTGCAACTCATTGGCAATTTTCAACGCCTGCGCATCAGTCATTCCAATCTCGATATCAATCGGAGTTTTGAAAATCCTGTCTGGAGTCTTCTCGGCGACTGCTTCAATGTCCATTCCACCATCTGGTGAGGCGACAACAACCGGTCCGTTGTATTCACGATCCATTAAGACGGCGAGGTAGGTCTCACGGGCGATGTCGACTCCTTCGGCGATCATGACCTAGAATTTTGAATTTTTGAAGACATTTTTGAAATTTCGGAGAAATTTACCTTGTCTACACGTACTCCTTCACTTGTTGTTTGTTTCGTCACAAGTCGTTTGCCAATCATCTCATCGATCGATTCCAAAGCATCCTTCTTACTGAAAAAATGTATTTTGTAATCGAAAAATAAAAATTTACAAAATCTTACTCATGTGTAATATAAACACCCCCAATACCCTTTGTTCCATTGATAAACTTTCCTTTACCACGACCTCCGGCCAAAATTTGAGCCTTTACTACGTACTCATGATCTCCTGAAATGTTTGAATACTTATAAGCCTTTAAAACTTCAAAATTTACCAAATGAAACCCATTTTTCCTCAGCTTCCTTTCGATTCGAAGCAACAACGAATTTCTGAACACTGCATCCGTGTTTATCGAGAATCTCCTTGCTTTGAAACTCTTGCAAGTTCAAAAAACGTCTCTGACCGTTGGAAACCGATTTCTGAAGCTTGCTGAAGGCTCGGAACATTTCTTTTTTACCTGAAAAATTATTTTTATGAAGAAAAAACAGCTGGAACGAACTTTCAACGACGGAGAGAGAGAAATAGAATGGAACAAAACACAACACAAAAAACAACGTTGTTTACTTTTCGCTTTTTTTTGTTTTTTCACGTTGTTTTTCATGTTGGATTTTCGAATTGAACGTTTTTTGATTTTTGATTCAAAATGATAAAAAGGAAAGAGAAAAACTTCGAAATAAAGGGTTTTCCTATTTTTTGAAAACTCGCACTCAAATTTGTCAATTTTTTCAGGGTTTTGTGCATGAAGGGCCAAAAGACAAGTCGTTTAAAATTTTCAGCTATTTTTTTCCTATCCTGGACCAAAATTTTGATGTTTTAGGCCTTTAAAACGTGAAAATCAATTTTTTCCTTCAAAAAAATGAAAAAAGGCCTAAAAACCCGAAAAATGCAAAAACTCGTCCGTGTGCTGCTAAACACCACCCAACTGTCAACAACGGAGCGACGTACTATCTTTCCCTGTCTGTGTCTCTCAGTTTCAAACAGTGTTTCTCAGGCAGTTGATAATAAAACGTTTATTTGCAGTTTTCCTATATTTAATTTTGGGTTTTATATCAGAAATGATAAGTTTAGAAGCTGTCAGGTCTAATATTTATGGATATTTTGATTTTATGGCGGTAAGAATTTTTTTGTAATTTTTTAATTTATGTTTTGTTAAAGAAAGGGTGCGAGGAAAAAAATAGAACTTCGGGGAAGTGTTGAAATTAACGTGATGAATTAATAAGAATTCAAAACAAAGTTTAGAAGGAAAAAGAACTCGAAAAAAAAAAACAGAATTTGGTTTTCTAGGCCATTTTTCAAAAAGAATAGATTTTTTTTTCGTTTCACGTCAAAATTTCAACCTTTAAATAATTTTATTTATTACTTGTAATATTTTTGCAGAGCTTCTCCTTATTTCTTGTACTAATTCCAATAAAAACTGCAGAATTTCTCGTCTGGCTTCCAGCATACCTTACCGAGTAAGCTTGAATCCTAATCAATTTCAAAGCTATGTGCTTTTTCTTTAGCAATTATGATCCATCGATGATTTTTCTCGAATGCTTCATCCTCACGTGTTTTATGTTCGAAATCGTCTACTTGTATAAAGCAACTAATCACTTACAGCTTGCTTACAGTGTTGTGTCAAGTAACTTTTTACTCAATTTCAAATTATACTCTATTATTCCAAAAATTTCAAATTCCAGACCTAATCTCATACATTCTATATTTCTTCCTACTATTCTTCAACTTTTGCCTGGAAAATTATATCTATATTGCTATAACTATAATTCTTTGTGGACGTAAGACAATCGACGAATAATATAATATATTAGGAGCATTTTTTACAGTTCTGAGCTGCAGATTAGATAAAAAATTGCACAAATTGTTTACGGATACGAAAGTATCGGAATCGGATGATCGAGCGGGTTGGACGAGAGATCGTAAGAATTTGAATTTTTGACAAAAAAATTACAGTTTCAGTAAAAGTTCACTTCAAAATATTAACTAAACAACATACAAATTAACTTAAGGAGATCTTTACGGAGATAAAGAATGCATCTGGGATGAAAATAGACTTCATTCTCATTCCAAATCTGTTTTTAAAATTTTCTAAAACCACCTAGAAGCCGAGAAAACGGCCTTCAAAACAATGGCCTAGAAAAAGAGGCCTCCGGCGAAAACTAGTCCGCAGGCATGAAAAATCCAAAAAAAAATGAAAAATAAATAAAAATTACTGATATAAGCATTCTGCCTAACTATTTATTAACGAAACACGAAAAAAGCTCATATGAAAAAGTTCGGCCACACTTTTTCTAGGCCATTGTTTTGAAGCTCGTTTTCTCGGCTTCTAGGTGGTTTTAGAAACTTTTAAAAACAGATTTGAAATGAGAATGAAAGTCTACAAAATTTAAATTTTGTGCTCATTTTAAAAACAACAATTAAAATTACGAACATTCGAAAACTTGGTTTTTTTCAGATTTTTAAAAATATTTTTTTACAGCATGCTCAAAAAATGATCCAAATTTCGTCGCTCCTTCTACATGTGTCAAAATCAGAGGACTGGTGGAAAATTTGTGAGTTTTTCTATTTGCCAAAATAGAATTTTTCTCTTTATTTTCCTAGATTATCTTTAAAGATAGGGTGTTACATATTTCAAAATAATCAAAACTATTAGAATCTTTATGTTAATAATTCAATATTGGGCAAATTGACGAACTCGTCTTGGTAGACCCTTGGTAAATTAGCACAAATTGATAAAAATGATTTATTCCAACGTTTCGGCACTAAAGGCCAATCAGGGAACAGGTTAATTACCTATAATCATTTTTTAATATATATTATTTAAGATTATATTTTGCTGTCACTCTGCCTTTAATTCCATTTTTTTAAAGAACATCCAAACCAATTCCTGAAATTTGCAATGAGTCAATTCAAGTACTCCATGATCGTCTGGCACCAAATTCCGAATGGAGCTCATTTTCCTTAGAACCAACTACAATGGCTATTTTCGTTCTATTCAACAATCGGGAACAAGCAACTCGGGCGTTTCTGCGGTTAAATGGTTATTTTTATGATGGTGAGTCGAAATTTTTTTTTTGCCTGAAAATTTGCAAAAAAATTCGAACTTTGAAGAGCTCTAACTTGACTCAAGCTCAATATTTCTGGATAAAATTTCGAGGTTATCATATTCTGAGTATTCTTATTCTATGTGTCAAATTTGAGCAAAATCCATCAATATTTTTCAGAAACCTTATTTTTCTAAACCTTTTCTGTTTCACGAAATATACTTTTTTTAAATGTTGTTGGATTTTGCTTTGAATTCTGCGAATCCTGTAACAGGTTCATTATCAAAACCTCTAAATTTTATCCAGAAATAATGAGTTTGAGCCAAGTTACAGCTCTTCAAAGTTCGATATTTTTTGAAAATTTTCAGACTTTGAGCTCGAAAAAATCATGCTCAAACGATTAATTAGTAGTTTTTGAAAACGGATCCTTTATGAGCGTAAAATTCTCGTTCAAGTGAGCCATGACTCAATGAAAAAAGAAAAAAAAGCTTCTTGTAAAAGTAACCTGATTTTTGGGGACACTGAAGTGTACCTAATTTGCTACCGTGTGTATTTTTTCCTGAATTTCTATTTTTTCACTATTTTGTCGGTTTTTTACAAAATTAAAAATTCAATTTCCAATTTATCAAGTGCCAAACGTATTGCTAGATTTGTGGGAGCATTCGGAATTTAAAGGAGGACTATACGAAGGTTATAAATGTTATAAAATCATATAAAATCACGGAATATACATTTTTTAAAATTTTGTTGGATTTTGCTCAAAATTGGAGAATGTGTAAATTTAATTTTATATACATTTCCTGGATTTCTGTACTTTGTCACTATTTTTTTTTATAAAATTGAAATTTCTGACTTTTGGTTACGTTGTTGAGACCAAAGTTCGATTTCGGGTGCTGTTTTCTACTTTTTTGGATTTTACGGAGCTAATGAATGGTGTTGAGATAAAAATAGACTTCATACTCATTCCAAATCTGTTTTTAAAACTTTCTAAAACCACCTAGAAGCCGAGAAAACACGCCTCAAAACAATGGCCTAGAAAAAGCTTGCAAACACTAGTCCGCGGGCATTATTATGTGACAAATCGAAAAAACATTTTTTAAAAAGTTAAAATGAATTTATTCAAGTATTCTCCATAAATATTTATTAATTAAAAGCAAAAAAGATTATAGGAAAAAGTTCGGTCAACTTTTTCTAGGCCATTGTCTTTAAGGCTCGTTTTCTCGGCTTCTAGGTGGTTTTGCCAAATTTTAAAAACTGATTTGGAATGAGAATGAAGTCTATTTTCATTTAAGGTACATTTATTATTTCCATAAAGCCCTCCTTTAACATTTACGGAATCTCCCGCTCCTTTTGAGGTTCAAATTTTGACACCTCATTTTCTGAACTCGATTCTTCGCCTTGTTGACTAGAATGTGGGCGAAAATACGAACATTTTTCTTTGAAGATATTCTTTCTCATATTTCCAGTCCTAGGTTCTCTAATTTATCTATTTTTCACCATGTTGTTGTTACAGAGATCTCATTTTTTGATAATCGAACCTCAGGGTTTTATGATCTTTAAAAAAGTGGCGTTTTTTCCCGAAGAATATAAACACCCGATGACCATTATAGTACCCATGGGGCACTTCTTTTTTTTCTAAAAGGGAGAGAAAAACGCAAACAATAATAGGGGGAAATGTTGTTGAAAATGTGGTGTTTCTTTCTGTTTTTTTAAAACTCTCTTCCCGGTGAAGAGGGTCTTCACTTTTGTTATTTTTAGTTTTATGGAGAAGTTTTCTATTTTTTTTTTGACGAATCTTTTCTTCGGAATCTGGATGGTTTTGTTATTGATTTTGAAAAGTTACAGATATTTTAAGAAATTCTGATTTTCCAGAATCTAGGAATATTGTCAAATTTTTTGTTCGATGAAATTTTGAAATCTTGTTTTAACTGACACCCTGTCTTTAAAGGAGGGTATTACAGTGAATATATCATCTTAAATGCAAAAAAAACAAAGAAACAACGAATAAAAATGAAATTAGCATTTTTCTCAATTTTTAAAAAAATTTTGAAAAAAATTTTCATTTATGGATTTGAGCTCAAATTGTGAATTTCAAAATAAAATACCCGGTTTCAACATCACGGTGGGATAAAGATTGTCATCGGGAACAGCGCTTTGTGTGCGGTTCACCGTTACGACAAATTGCACATAAATTCAAAATTTTTTTTCGAATGACAATTTAAGAGTCGATGTCTCAGAAAGTCGAACATACTGTGGCACAGTTGCACCAACGTGAAGCTAGGATCTTGATAGTTTGCATGGAGGGTACCTCGATTTTTTATTCCATGGGGGGACCCTTTGGAATTTTGCGAAAATCTCGCCTATTTTGCCCTGAAACTCCAAAAAGGTTACAGGGATTCCGCTAAATCAACATGGAATTTGATGACAAACATCATAAGGATTAAAAATTTTCATATTTCCATTCGGGGCCAAGTACTTCATCATATCGAAAAATGGGAAAAACTGGAAAATTTGGACCACTTTTTGAGAAAAATCAAATTTTCGGCATGATGCAGACAAGATCGAAATTAGGTGTCAACATGAAAAATACTCAAAAATGTGCGGGTAATCCATTCCCGATGAGATTTTGACTTTATCTTTAAAACTAAAAATTTCGATTTTGGGACCACCCGGATTTTTTTCACTAGGTCAAAGGGGGCATGGCCAAATAAATTATGTATTTTTTTTCTAATGGGGGCCTAGGTACCCTCCATGCAAAATATCAAGATCCTAGCTTCACGTTGGTGCAACTGTGCCATAGCCAATAGGCCTGATGTCGAAAATCTCAGACATCGACTATTAACGCCTACAACGGATGAAAAAATGAAGTTTTTTGCGTTAAATACATAAAGTATGACTTAATATAATTTTTTTTCACTCCGAATTACAAAATTTCGTCCCTGAATTGCTGAATATAACGCGTTTTGTGTAACCGTGTCGTACAATAGCAAAAATGCCACGCCCACTTTTCTGCGTTCAATTTTTAATTGTCTTACTGAATTTTTTTAGATTCACTTTAGCCCACCGTGAACATTGTATGACGTTTTTCAAAATGTAATTTTTGTTGGAAAAGCTCAGAATTGTTTTTTTTTCGAAAAAATACTGTTTCATGGATACAGGAATAGAAAGTTAGTCCATTCACTTGGTTTCATCCTTCTCCACCTTGCCATCGATGAAAAGTAGATGTGAGAACTTTAAAAAAGCGAACCCACGTGCGGGGACTAACTGTCACCGGGCCAAAAATATTTGCAGTGTTTTTTTGTGTATATTTGGTAATTTGTATTTATAACATTTTTTTTAAAATTTGGTTCAAAACGAGAAATCCTGTGATTTATGATTGGTCGAACTATATACTTTTTTCTGAAATTTGAAAAACCAGCTTTAAAAAATTGTTCTCAGCATTTTTTCTAATTCCTTTTGGTGTAAATATGTATTTATCTAATTTCGGAGAATCCTCGAATAATGGAACAGATTTTTTAAATTTAACTTTTTAAATTATGTTCCACATTTTTCAAAATAATTCAAAATTATTCTTCGAAAAAGCCGGGTCAACTTTTTCTTGGCCATTGTCTTTAAGGCTCGTTTTATCGGCTTCTAGATGGTTTTAGAAAATTTTAAACACAGATTTGGATTGATTTTGAAGTCTATTTTCATCGAATGCAAAGTTATTGTGTCCGTAGATCCCTCGTTTATAATTATAAAATAAATTATATGTGCATAAAGTATAAAAAATTGTATAAATATAAAAATTGTTTTATTCGAATGTATGATTAGCAATCTCATCCTCAAATTTAGAATTGTTTTCTCTACCTACTTTAGACATATTTTGGACATTTCAGGCTTTGAAAGGCTGACGCCTCTTTTCAATTTTGTGTTCACAGTTTTTCGAAATTTTTGCTGTTTCAGAAGTTCAAATGAAAAATATTTTATTCGATTGTTTGATATACTTCAGGAATTTTTTCAATTCAGGCATTGGGGCTTTTTTATATAATGTTTTTTTAATTTTCAAAAAGCAGTGAGTAGGTTTTGAGAGACAAGACTTTTTTAACCATTTAATTTTCTGTACAAAAGTATTCAATTATCAAAAGATGTAGCGGTTTTAAAGGAGGACTTATGAATGGATCTAATGAATGCGTCTGGGATGAAAATAGACTTCATTCTCATTCCAAATCTGTTTTTAAAATTTTCTAAAACCACCTAGAAGCCGAGAAAACGAGTCTTAAAGACAGGGTCCTATAAAACGTTTTCGCGTTTCAAATTTAAACAACGTGGGAGCCCCAAACATATAATTCCTTCAGGAAACATATAATTTCCAAGAGATTTTTAGGTTAAAGGAGGTCTGGGGGATGAAATAAATAGTTTAAAATGTATAAAAGTATGATTGTTTATCAATAAATGAAAAAAAATTGAAAAAAGTGAAAAAAAAATGAAAAAATCGATAAAATCTTAGATGTCCCTAATGGCCGAAGAACCGCGTTTGGTTTTCGAGGCCATTTTTTTGAAAACACTTTTTTCCATTTTTTTCAATATTTTTTTTGCAAAAATTAATTTCACAAAGATGTTAAAACAAATGACATATTTTTAAAACCCAAAGGTTTCGTGTTTCTTCCGATTTTTGGAACTTTCCGTATTTCTTTCCCATTTTTCGATTTTGAATGGATGCAACTGACTCCGAAAAATTGAAAAAAGAATAAAAGCAGAGAAAAACATAAACAATTATTGAAAAAGAGGAAAAAAGTGCAAAAAAGCGGTTTTTTCGAAAAACTAAAAAATGGCTTAGAAAACCAAACGCGATTCGTCGGCCATTAGATTCTTCGACCATCTGCGATTTTTTTTTCTTTTTTAATTTTTTTTTTCGTAATTTTCGATTTTTTTTCCATTTATTGATAAAAAATCATATCAAAATTATCTTACTAGTTGACTTATGGAACTTACTGCTTATTATAAGTGATTAACTTAGTTTTAAAAAACTAAAAAACATATTTTCTGAAACGGCAGACATGAAAAATCCAAAAAAAAAAATTAAAACACATAAAAATGGACTAATATAAGCATTCTGTATGACTATTTATTAACGAAACACGAAAAAAGCTCATAGGAAAAAGTTCGGCCACCGTTTTCTAGGCCATTGTTTTGAAGCTCATTTTCTCGGCTTCTAGGTGGTTTTAGAAAATTTTAAAAACAGATTTGGAATGAGAATGAAGTCTATTTTCATTTAAGGTAAATTTATTATCTCAATAAAGCTCTCCTTTAAGATTAATAAAACGCTGAACAAAATTAAAAATTAACCGAGATATTCAGCTAAAAAATAGTTTTAAAAATCCTAGAAATTAAATGCACCAGGTAGATCCAGAAGGTAGATCCAGACGGCCGGAAAAGGCGGAAATAGCCCAAAAAATTGAATTTTGTATAAAAACTGGGCCTTGAAGTCACATGAAAACTGTGATTCAAAATATTCTGAAAAATCTCTCATCTATTTCTGCCATAGGTGGGATCGGGTCATTTCGATATCTCAGAGTTAAGCTCGTTCCAAAAAACATTTTAAAAAAGTTAAAGCGACTACAAAACGTAAAATGCAGCAAAAACGCTGAAAAACGCTTAAAAAACGAATATATGACCAATTTTTTCATCACTGTTCTTCGAATCCGCCTCGAGGTACGGTCGTTACACCTTTCCAAGTGAAAAAAAGTTAAGGTCGTTACTAGCCGAAATCCGCGGTATCCCACCTATGATTTCTGCACTGAATTTCTCGGCATTTTTTGACTTTCTCATAATTTTTTACTGAAATTAAAAATTACAAGCTTTAAAGAGTGTGATCCAGTAAAGCCCTAAAGTCCTAAAGTCCAGTCCAGTCCAGTCCAAGTCTAGTCCTAATTATCTAAAACCCCCTCGATTTTTAAAATATTTTTAAAAAGCTGAAATCTCAGACATCTTGCTCATTAATCTTTTCATTTTTTTCATCGACCTTCACTTTTTTAAAAATTTAGATTGATCATCATTTAATGCGAAATCTATTATTTTTATAGCTTCCAATATCAATAGAAAAATATTTGAGAGAGAGAGTCTAGTTTTAGTTTTTTTCGATATATCGATATAAAAATTGTTTTTGATGACTTCCCCCCTGTATTTTCAAAAATTCAATATTGACCTATTTTTTTGTTTTTTCAAAGGTCTCGAGACGAAAAAACAAATTTTTGACATAAAATTGGTAAAAAAGGCACCTTTGAAAATGATTTATTATTTTTTGGGTTTTGTTCCCCCCGCAAAGTAGCCTAGTTGTCTGTGAGAAAATGAAAATAGATTTTTGTCTGGTTATTTTATTTGCTTTTTTTTTGTCAAATAATAATTTGAAAACTTTTTTTTTCGCGATTTTTAAAAGTGGGCTGCAATTTTTAAAAGTGGATTTGTCTGAGAACTTACGACAAATTGCAGACGGACGCAAAAATGCAGACAAATTTTCTTTTTGTTATTTAGAGCCAGTATTTTATGTTCCTTAGAAAGATATAGTCTACATTTTGTTCCCCTCACCCTTTTTCCAAAAAAACTGAAACATTTGTCACGATTTCCTGAAACCATTCTATTTTTTGAGCACATTATGAAACAAATACATCCCAAGTGACCGATAAAAATATATGAAGTTCTGATGTAGTTTTTTGTTTCCAGAAATTTCTCACAAAACGATAAATTTTATGAGTTATGATTGAGCAAACTATATACTTCCTTTTCTCTAAAATTTGGAAAAACCAACCAGATTTTAAAAATAAATATCACTGTTTCAAAAATTTGGGATTTGAATTCGCGATTTTATTTAGGGGTGTTATTAAGAGCATTCGACGTCGTTGTAAGCTAATTTTTTTTGCTAACAGATGCAATTTCGATAAATTCTAAATTTTTTAATGTTATTAATTTTGTTTTTGGTTTCAAATTGATAAAAATATGATTTTCTAATCGATAAATGCAAAAAAATTCAAAAATAAAATAAAATCGTAAAAGTCCCGGGACCGAAGAATCGCCGTTGGTTTTCTACGCCATTAATTGTTTTTAGTTTTTTGAAAACATTGCTGTTTTTCCTCTTTTTCAATAATTTGTCATGTTTTTCTCTGTTTTTATGCACTTTTCAATATTTTCAGAGGTAGTTTTGCATATGGGAACCTGTTGCACCCGTTCGGTTGGTTTTCTAGGCCATTTATTTGTAGTTTTTTGAAAACATCGCTTTTTTACACTTTTTACCTTTTTCTCATGTTTTTATCTGTTTTTATTTTAAAAAATTACGAATAAAAACTAAAAATTAAAAAAGGAGCACAAAAAATGGCTGAAGAAAAAATGGGTTTCTAGGCAAGTTGATTTTTTTGCACTTTTAAAATTTTTCATTAATTTTCGTGTTTTTCTCTGTTTTTATGCAATTTTCAATATTTTCAGAGGTAGTTCGAAATCGAAAAATCTGAAAGAAATAGGGAAAGTTCTAAAAATCGGAAGAAACACGAAACCTTTGGGTTTTAAAAGTGTGTGTGTCCTTTAAAGTTGTTTTCAAAGCAAACAAAAAACCAAATGACCTAGAAAACCAAACGCGGTTCTTCGGCCATTCGGGAAATCTAAGATTTTATCGTTTTCCCCCCATTTTGAAGGTTTTTGGGGCACTCACGGTGTTTAAATTTTAAACGCAAAAAAGTTTTATAGGCCCCTGTCTTTAAGACTAGTTTTCTGGGCTTCTAGGTGGTTTTAGAAAATTTTAAAAACAGATTTGGAATAAGAATGAAGTCTATTTTCATTTAAGCTACATTTATTGTCACGGTTTGTAAAAGTGAACGTACATCATGGTTACGTAGCCTTTATGGTAGCCTTTATGGAGGCGGGGCTTGAACGCAAACAGTGCACAATTATAGACATTGCATCATTTTTGTTTTTGATAGAAAAAACACTTTTTAGCATTTTTGGGTGAGAACTTGAATAAATAAAATTTTTTAGAATGTTCAAGTTTTCATTTAAAATCGATTTCACGCTGATTATCATGATAATACGGTGGGCGGAGTCGAGAACTGTGCCCTGTTTGCGTTTAAATCCCGCCTCCTAAAAACTGCCGCAAGAAAGTCCGTAACACAGATATCTGTTGAGAGTCGTTTACTTTTCGAAAATCGTGATTGTGTTCGTAGAGCTCTCGTTTAAGAGCTCTCGTTTATAATTATAAAATAAAATTATATGCTCATTTTTCTACATTTTTACTGTTTCAGAATTTCAATTAAACATTTTTTATTCGAATGTATGGTCAGCAATCCCTTTCCTAACTTTGGAATTGTTTTCTGTACCTACTTTAGACCTACCTATTTTGGATTTTTCAGGCTTTTCGGGCCACTTTTCACTTTTGTGCTCTTTTCACAGAACTGCTCTGTTTTTCTGAATTTTCAGCCTCCCTTGTCTTTTATTTGAAACGTTTTCCAATCTTCAGCAAAAGTGTCAAATGCTCTTTTGTTATCCTCGTACCAAAGTTTGAGTTTGCTCTTTTTTTCTTGAAAAAAAAAAACAAGAAACATTGATCGATGATGTCCTGTTGAGATGTGAAACTGTGACAGATAACAAAAAAAAATAAGGCACACACACATTTCTATTTTTTTCTATCGGGGCCCGTCAAGAAAATATACAAAAGGTCAGAAAACCCACACTTGTTTTCTAAAAACAAAACAGAAGAAATATTAGATGAAATCAGGGAAAATAAGAGGATAATTATGTAGTAGGAAGGACGTTGTAGTAAATATTTAAAGTTTTGTTTTGTTTTGCATCATGTTTTCTGATGAGGGGAATTAGGAAGGGGAAGAATTTCGGCTTTATTTGGAAGCAGTTTTTTGTTGAAAATTTAAAATACAGTTTTTTAAAAATATATACTGGTGTTAGAACGGTTTTGAGTTAAAGTCCATACGAGTTTTTGAAATTTTAGTAACTATATTTGAAATCTATCTGGAACATGAATTTTCTTCTGAAAATTCAAACTCAGCAGTCTTGGCGAAGTGTTTTTTGGGTTACCTAAAAATGATCCCCTTCAAATTTCAAAAAATAATGGCAAATTCATACAAAATGTGCTAATTTTTAAGTAATCGTTTTATTCCCTCCAAACGCGATGTTGCTAGTGCGCCCTAGTGCAAATCGATCGAATTTGAGCAGTTTCTCAAATTTTGTGGTTATAAAAATCACGGTGGAGCTAAAATGAACCGACTATGACTAAGAAAATTCAGTACGACAATTAAACATCGAACGCAGAAAAGCGGGCGTGGTATTTTTGCAAAATTTTGTAATTCGGAGTGAAAAAAATTAGATTAAGCCATACTTTATGTATGTAACGCAAAAACTTCATTTTTTCCTGCGTTGTAGGCGTTAAAATGCCATTTGTAAAAAATTCGAATTTTTTCGCGGGTGTGCAATTTGTCGTAACGGTGTACACACACAAAGCGTTGTTCGTGACGACAATTTCGGTTCACTTTATCCCATTTATGGACCTATTCAGTTTGAAAAAAAAATACAAAAAATGTCGAGAAATTCAATGCAGAAATTGCAGAGAAATGTCGAGAAATGCAGTGAAATTTCAATTTCTCTGCATTTTTTGAACTGGTTTTCTTCAAGACCCAAACGGTTTAATCTGTGTCCCTTTAAACAATTTTATGAAAAATGGTTGTTTTTGTGCCTATGGTTGTGGAAATTTTACCAAAAAATTAGTAGTGAGTCCCAATGGCCCTTAGACGCCCAACATATCTGATTTAGACCGAAAAAGACTGTCTCGGTCGAAAAAAATGGCATGCCGAGAAATGCAGAGAAATTGCAATTTCTCTGCATTTCTCGACATTTCTCTGCAATTTCTGCATTGAATTTCTCGACATTTTTTGTATTTTTTTTTCAAACTGAATAGGTCCATTATCTAGAACATGGATTATCTTCTGAAAATTCAAACTTGGAGAACTTTTTTAGAATTTTTAAAATTTATGAAGTAACCGTTTGAATTCCCTCCAAACGCGGTGTTGCAAGTGCGCCCTAATACAAATCGATTGAATTTGAGCAGTTTCTCAAGTTTTGTGTTGGAAAATAGCCGAAAAAATGCAAATTGAGTTTCTAGGTCATTTTTTCATTTTTCCTAATCAAGATTTTCCTAATTAAATTTCCTCGAATGTACACATTTCCAAATAACCACAATTTGGGTTTCTAGGCCATATTTCGGGGGTTGATTTTCCTTATATGGCCTAGAAACCAAAATTGCATTTCTTCGGCCATCATCGATTTTTTCCAACTTTCTATTTTTCGATTTTTTAATATCAATTTTTAGCTCTCAATAATTCAATTTTTCGCGAATTTATTGAATTTTGAGTCTGATCGAACATTATTCTGATTTGCAATTTAAAAAAAATCAGAAAATAGTCGTTCAAAAATTAATTTTTGTTGCAAATTATATTTTAAAAGGATTTTTTACTTTTTTTCCTCGATAATTATCTTTTGTATTTAAAATGATTAAATTAAAGTTTTGAAAAACAATTTTTTTTTAATTTCACCACATAAAAACCTCCCAAAAAATGGAGGTGTTTTCACAGAGTTCGCGTCACAGTGTACCGGCTCCAAAACTGAATTGGTATTATTTTCTTTAATTGGTATTATTTTCTTTATTTTTTTTAACCTCAAAAAATTATTACAAATATAAATGTCTTTGAAATCAAATAAAAATCCCAAACATAATTTTTGAAACAGTAAAAATTTAATAAGTCAACATTTTTTTGTAATTTTGAGAATTGCAGAATAACCATATTTAAAAAACAATCAATCCTATTATATATTTGAAAACGCCGGGAAAGTGTCTGTTAACACAAATCTGTTCGCAATTATCTTAAAGGAGGAATTTACGGAGATCATAAATGTACCTTAAATGAAAATAGACTTCATTCTCATTCCAAATCTGTTTTTTAAATTTTCTAAAACCACCTAGAAGCCGAGAAAATGGGCCTCAAAACAATGGCCTAGAAAAAGTTGGCCTAACTTTTTCCTATGAGATTTTTTCGTGTTACGTTAATAAATAGTTATGCAGAATGCTTATATTAGTCCCTTTTTAATGTTTTTTAATTTTAATTTATGTTTTTAAAGATTTTTCATTACTGCGGACTAGTTTTCCCCGGTGGACACATTTTCTAGGCCATTGTTTTGAATCTCATTTTCTCGGCTTCTAGGTGGTTTTAGAAAATTTTAAAAACTGATTTGGAAAGAGAATGAAGTCTATTTTCATTTAAGACACATTTATTATCTTCATAAAGCCCTCCTTTGAATTTTTTATTAAAAAAATATTTATATCAGCTAGACAGATCTCTTTTTGAAACAGTGATATTTATTTTGAATCTGGGTTTTTTCAAATTTCAGAAAAAATGTGTATCAAGCATAAAATATTAAAATTTTTTCCGAGATTTTTCATGAAACAAAGATGCATTTTAGACAATGTGCCGAAAATTATGTTTAAAAATAGATTCACAGAACCAAATCTTTCTCAATCTTTACGCTTGACTGAAAATGAACAAGGTGGTGGGTTTTCATCGCTTAAACTCCGAACTCTGAACCTTTTAATGTGTGTGTATGTTTTTTCTACTTCTCCATCATTTTTGTCCCCTCCCCCTGCTGTTGCATTCAAGCCAATTCAATCCCGGCCTTATTTACGATTCAATGAAACACGGACAAGACGACGACAAGTTTTGTTGTGTGCATGTGTGCATTTTTCTTGTTTGGAACAAAATAAAGAAAATCTCGATTTGTTTTTGCATCCTCTTTCTAATTTCAGTTTTCATTTGTCTGAAATGCATTTTTTTCTGAAAATACAGCTGATTTTTTAGAGAAAACGTGATTTTTGAGTACTTTATGATTAAATTTTCGTCTTCCAGGGGGGAAAAGTTCGTCTGAATTCATTTTGGGGGGATTAGTTGAGGGTTTAGTGGAACATGGGCACTCTTTCTAAATATTTCTTCAATTTTTTGTTCTTCGAGATTTTGGTTTTTGAAAAAATTATAGAATTTTGCTGAAAATTGGCTCATTTAGGCTCAAATTGGCTCAATATGGCTCTCTTAAAAGCTGTCAATTTCTAAAAAGTCTCTGGTATTTTATGAAAGCTGAAAATCTGAAAATTTTAGATCTGAACTTTAAAATGAGCCAAAATTCATATATTTCGAAAAAAATTAGAAATAAAGTTAAAACCTTTCGAAAAAATCAATTTTTGTCAAATTTTTGCCGTTTCAAAAATGTTTCTATAATTTAATAAATAGTTATTTGTAAAATGACAAATTTATATTTTGAAAAAAACTCAAAAATAATAAAATAATGCCGAAATTTGGCGCATTTACATTTTTCTTAAAGACAGTGTACCAACCAACTTCGAAATCCCAACCAATTTCCAACCCCGCCTCCTTACCCAGTTATATAAAAGGATATAAATATGAAACGCTGAGAAATTAACATCTTTGAAAAAGTTGGTTGTTTCATGATTGGAAACAAGGTGGACACTGTCTTTAAGGAGGTCAAAGAACAAAGTCAGCTACTTTTTCGAATTCCTAACCCGATTTTGTGAATTTTTTCTCATTTTAAAGCTGAAAACCTGAAAGTTTAACATTTCAGCTTTAGAATGAGCGAAATATCTGAAAATTTCGAGATCTTTGCTTCTAAAAATTCGATACCCCTTGAAAAAATAAAAAGTTTCTAAAATTTTACTGTTTCAAAATTTTATTTTTGAAAATTTTTGAAATTTTCAAAATTTTAATTTCATTGTTTCAAATTTTCATAGTTTCAAAAGAAGCAAAACTTTATAAAAATCTGGAAATATGGAGCAAACACCTTTTTTGAAATATTCTGGATTTGTTTTGAAGATTTATCCTTGTGAAGCCTTTTTTTCAGAATTGATTATTATCAAAAATAACGCTAAAAAACTGAAAATTTGGAATTTCAGCTTTCGAAATTGCTAAAAAATCATGTAGGATCTTGAAAAGTTGTGATTTCTCAAATTTTTAAATTTTTTCGCCATTTTTTCAAATTATCACTTGTTTTCTCTTAATTTATTTTATTCAAAAATGGAAGAAATTTTGAATATTACTAAAATCTGAAAATTTTAGATCTGAACTTAAAAATAAGCCTAAATGCATGAAATTCGAAAAAAGAGAAAAAATCAAAATTGTTCAAATTTTTGCCGTTTCAAAAATTATGTGTTTAGAAATTTTTTAAATTTAATAAATTACTGACTCGATAGTTAGTTAAATTTTTTAAATCAACTAAAAATCCGTATTGTGTGTGCTTTAAAAATTTCCAAAAAAAAAATCCAAATTGTCAAGGAAGGAACTGAATGGTCATTCACATGGGAAATCCGAATCTCTATCCTGTCTCCGAAAAAAAAATGAAAAAAAAACACAAATTTTTGCAGAATTGATTAATATCACAAATAACAGTGAAAATCTCAGATGCCTAAAAATCATATTTTTTAATATTTGCTGTTTCAAAAATTGTTTTCTTTTTCGACATTTTTTAAAATCATCACTTCTTGTCTGAATTTACAGGGTGGCTACTAAGTATTCGTCGCTACGTTTTGTTATGTATTTTGATAAACAATTAATAATTCCTTAAATTTTTTTGATACGTCGATGAAAGAAGATTTATAGGGCAGTTTTCTTTAGTAAATATGAAGTATGGAACTATAGACTTCAATGTAGGGCACATAATGTTCAAAAGTTGATTCACTTTTTCGCCGTGTGAGTTATCCGAATATATTTGCCCATAACTTTTCATGAATTGAATATCAAGAACCATGCAATACGAAAAAAGTAACTAAAACGATTTTCTTTAAAACTGGTTGACGACTTTGTCTAACGTGCTGAAAATAGCTCACAGTGATGACCGGAAGTCAACGTTCTTGTAGCTAACATTTCGCAGTTTTCTAGCAATTTATCAAAATCCGCTTATTGTTCGGCTATTTCAAGCTACACAGCGTTGGTTTTCAATGGTAATAATGAAAAAAGGTTCAAATTTAAAATTAAACACTGATATTTGTGATTATTTTCAAGTATTCAAAAAAGCTAGGACGTTTGAAAGAAAAATCATTATTTCACTGAAAATTCGTGTTATTTTATTTCATTTTGCTCCCGTAGTTTTACATAACGAATAAACATAGTTTTTTGTTTTGAAAATTGTATATTGACTTTTTTCTGATATCTAAGACACGTTTCAATATGATATGTCAACAGGGACGTATTTTATCGTACATCAAACTTCATCAAATTGAAAACCGCCGAACAAGCGGCGAGCAAGTACGACACCCAAGAATTTTCGTGAATTTCCCACTCAATTTTCATTTAACCGGCTTGAAAGTTTCATATCATAAAAATAGTTTATTTTTTCATAAGATTACAAATTTTCAACCGTTTTCCAAGTTCCGAACGTTTTTTATGAAGGTTAGAATCAGTTAGAACCAGTTTGATCTGTCAGTCTCGATCAGTCTTCTATTAAATAATAATAAAAATATAGCGATCATGAGCAAAACTTTGTCAATCGCATTTTTATAACGCAGGAACATACTTCACATTCTAAAGTTGAAATACATTTTTTTGAGGCGCCAGATCGATAATTATGAACTGTCAAACATGAACGAAAATCCCAACATTCCTTATTTTAGGCTTAGAAAACCGAGGTAGATTCACGAAAATGTTCGTAACTATAAAATGGCTCGGTTTTCATTGGTGTAACCTTCAGCACAGTTAAAAAACACTTTTTCTACTAGAATCATCAACAGTTATTCGGTTTTCTAAGAACCATAATTTTTTTAGCAACTCGATAAAGTAGCGACGAATACTTAGTAGCCACCCTGTATTTTATTCAAAAATGGAAGAAATTTTGAAAAGAGGAGATGTTGCCTAAAATCTGAAAATTTCAGATCTGAACTTCAAAATAAGCCTAAATGCATGAAATTCGAAAAAATATCGAAAAAAAACAAAATTTTTCAAATTTTTACCGTTTCAGAAATTATAATTTTTTGTTTTTTTAAACTTAAGGTAATAAGTTAGCATCGCATATAACAAGTCAATTAAGTATCTAAGTGAAATAAAAAATAAAAAAAGGACTACTATAAGCATTCTGCATAACTATTTATTAACGAAACACGAAAAAAGCTCATAGGAAAAAGTTGGCCCTTTTTTCTAGGCCATTGTTTTGAGGGGTGTTTTCTCTACTTCTAGGTGGTTTTAGAAAATTTTAAAAACAGATTTGGAATGAGTATGAAGCCTATTTTCTTCCCAGATGCATTCATAATCTCCGTAAAACCCCTTTAATTGACCGATGAAAAATTGGTTTTCTAGGCTATTTGACTTTTTTTTGCACCTTTTTTCATATTTTTTTCAATAATTTTTCATGTTTTTCTCTATTTTTATTTCTTTATAAATTTTTTCCAAGTCTGTTGCATCAGTTCGAAATTGAAAAATGGAAAAGAAATGCGGAAAGTTCAAAAAAAGTGGAAAAAATCGGAAGAAACACGAAACCTTTGGGTTTTAAAAATATGTCCTTCATTTTAACATCTTTGTGAAACTATTTTTTCACAAAAAAATTGAAAAAAAAATGCTAAAGATGTTTTTTTCAAAAAAAAAATCAGATGGCCTAGAAAACCAATATTTTTCTTCGGTCATTTAAGGATTTCTCAATTTTTTTCGCTGTTTTTGGAATTTTTGTTTTTTTTTTCGTTTTTATACATAAAGAACCACTCTTGTAATTTTAAAACCATTTATTTCGTCACCTCAATTTCAGAAAAAGTTTAAGAAAATTTTGTGAACTTTAAAAAATTGAACAGAAAATTCGATGAAATTTGTTTTGTTAATTCCACTGTTCAAAAAATGATTTACCTTGGAATAATTACCCCACAACGAGGTGAAACTCGACAACAACCAGTCTTTTACATATTTCCGCCAAAATATTCTCTCGTTCCGTTTTCTTTTGTGACAACTCTTCAAAAATGTGTATTTTTTTATTTTCTCGGAGAAAAGATAGAGATTCGGATTTCCCATGTGAATGACCATTCAGTTCTTTTGTTTTGACAATTTGGATTTTTTTTTTGGAAATTTTTAAAGCTTTCACAATTTTTTTCAATTTTTAAATAAGATAATTGTGTTAGCAATTTATTAACTTTTAAAAAAACCAAAAATTTGAGAAAATTGATTTTTTCGGGAATTTGTGACTTTATTCCTATTTTTTCGAATTTCATGCATTTAGGCTTATTTTGAAGGCCAGATCTGAAATTTTCAGATTTTCAGCAATATTTTCTATTTTCAAGATTTCTTCCATTTTTTAAATCAAATAAATTAAGGCAAGAAAAGGGGTAATTTTTAAAAAATGGTGAAAAAAAATTTGAAAGAGCAAAAATTTAAAAATTTTTTGAGAAATCACAACTTTTCAAGATCCTACATGATTTTTTTTAGCAATTTCGAAAGCTGAAATTCCAAACTTTCAGATTTTCAGCGTTATTTTTGATATTAATCAATTCTGAGAAAAAGGGGTCACAAAGATACATTTTGAAACAAATACAGAGTATTTCAAAAAAGGTGTTTGCTCCATATTTCCAGATTTTTTATAAAGTTTTGCTTCTTTTAAAACTATGAAAATTTTCTTCATTTCCAACTAATTAAAATTTAGAAAATTTCAAAAATTTCAAAAAAAAATTTTGAAACAGCAAAAATTTAGAAAATTTAGATTTTTGACAAGAGGTATCGAATTTTTCGAAGCAAAAATCTAGAAATTTGCAGGTATTTCGCTCTTTGTAAAGCTAAAAATTTTAAACTTTCAGGTTTTCAGCTTTAAAATGAGAAAAAATACAGAAAATCGGGTTAGGAATTCAAAAAATTAGATGACATTGTTGTTTGAGCTCCTTAAAGACAGTGTGCAACTTGTTACCAATAATGGAGCAACCAATCATTTCAGAGATGTTAATTTTTCGGTATTTAATATTTATATTGGAAATTGGTTGGGATTTGGAAGTTGGTTGGTACACTGTCTTTAAGAAAAATGTAAATGCGCCACATTTAAGCATTATTTTATTATGGTTGAGTTTTTTTCAAAATATAAATTAGTCATTTTACAAGTAATAATTTATTAAATTAAAGAAACATTTTTGAAAGGGCAAAAATTTGAGAAAATTGGTTTTTTCGAAAGGTTTTAACTTTACTTCTAATTTTTTCTTCGAATTTCATGAATTTTGGATCATTTTGAAGATCAGATCTAAAAATTTCAAATGTTCATTTTCAGCTTTAATAAAATTCTAGAATTTTTGGGAATTTGACTGATTTTATGAAAAGTTACGACCCCCTCAAAATTCCTAAACGTAGGTCACTACGAAAGACAATGGCGAAGTGAAAAATTGCAAAAATGAATTGGGGCCCTCCTCCATAAAACAATGAGAAAGAAGAAATGAATTTTTGTTTCACACTTCCGGCTCTTTTCGTTTTTTTTTTTGGAAATGCTCTGTAGTTTTTTTATTGAACATTTTTGCGGGGAATTACCTTTAAACGGGTTTTTAATTTTTAAAGTATTTTTTGACTTCTTTTCCTCGATAATTATCGTTGTTCTAATTAAAATGATTATATCAAAGTTAAAAAAAAACAATTCTTTGAAATTTCAACACAGAAAACCTCCACAAAATGGAGGCGTTTTCACAGAGTACGCAATTTTGCGTCACGGTGTACTGGCTCCAAAATTGCGAGATCAACAACTTTTTTTAAAGCTTATTTTTTTGACCTAAAAAAAATATTTAAATCAGGCGTAACAATTTTTCGAAATAAAAAAAATCACAAAGATAATTTTTGAAATAATAAAAATTTCGACAAATCCGATTTTTATTAAAGACGTCTTTTAAAAAAGTGCTACTTACCATTTTTAGTACGATTTGCCAAAAGTTTGTGGAATAGCTAGAATTTCCGAATATTCTGGAAATTTTAAAGTTTTTGAAGTTTTTGGAGGAATTTGTTATTTAATTCGAGATTTTCGAAAATTTCGGATTTTTGGTGGTTGGGCGTTTTTTTTTTGAATTTTCAAGTTTCGAGCTTCAAACGAGCCAAAATTCGTAAATGTGCACAAAAATCGGGGCAATTCTAACAAATTCAATTTTTTCTTTGTTTTTCTTAAAGAAGAACTATTCGCAGGTTGATTAATCGATCTGAAATTCAATTTTATATACCTAGTTTTAAAAAATTGCAAAAAATTAGAAAAGGGCACCCGGAATCGAACTTTGGTCTCAAAAACGGAGCCAAGTTCGATTCCGGGTGCCCCCATTTTCTAGTTTTTTGCAAATTTTTAAAGCTAGGTATATAAAATTGAATTTCATGTGACAGTTGTAACCTGCGTACAGCCCCCCGCCTTAAAGTGAGTGTCCCACTTGTTTTCAATCCAAAAGCGAACAATTATTCAATATACCTATTTTTTTCGAAAAATTAGATATTATAAATCCACAAAACTGTGAAGTTGTATTTATCAAATCGAAAACATGCGGCTTGATCTGATGTGATAAATTAGAAGGAGGCACGCAAAACAGCTGTCAGATTTAACAAAATGATAGAAAAAATTGACCAAACAACTGTTGATGCATCATCGTCTGATGATTGCTAACTTCAAAGATTTGTGACATTTTGGCATTTTGTGGGTGTTCGGGAACATAATGGGTTTGATGAGGAAGTGTTTTTTTTTAAATTTGATTTTTTGATATTGGTTTCGGTGCGATTTTCTCAAATTTAGCTCTGAGTCTCTCTCCCTCTCTCTCTCTCTCTCCCTCTCTCTCTCTCTCTCTCTCTCTCTCTCTCTCTCTCTCTCTCTCTCTCTCTCTCTCTCTCTCTCTCTCTCTCTCTCTCTCTCTCTCTCTCTCTCTCTCTCTCTCTCTCTCTCTCTATTCTCCATATTTTCATAAATATTGGATCATTGAAAGAAATATTAAAATTAAGTGTCACCCTCTCTTTAACAAATTGAAACATATGTATATGCTTAAAGGCAATATGTCAGTTTTTCCAAGAAAAATTTTTTAAAGTGTAAAATTAAAAAATAAGCAACAATTTATTTTAAAAAACTTCAAAAAACAATTTTTTTTGAAACGGCAAAAATTTGATTTTTTCGAAAACTTGCAATTTTTTTCTATTTTTTCAAATTTCATGATTTTAGGCGCGTTTTGAAGCTCAGATCTAATATTTTCAGATTTTCAGCTTTAATAACATGCTAGAATTTCTGGAAATTGACAGATTTTGTGAGAATATGTAAATGAGCCAATTTTCAGCGAAATTTGATTATTTCTGAAAGTTTTTAGAAGATATGACCACCCAAATTTCCTAAAGACAAGTGCCAAGTTGCAAAAATGAATTGGCTCAAAAAATTTTAAGCAAAAATGAAAAAAAAAAACATAGATTTGTCCCTTTGTTTCCAATTTGTTTTGGTAAATAAAAAAGAACTGGCACATTGTCTTTAAATATTAGATTACCCCCTTAGTACCCTATTTTTCGTCTTGTTATTCTTTTTTTCTGAAAATTTCTCTTGAATTTTTAAATGAAGCTCAAAAAGATGATTTGGGTAGAAAAATTGTAGAATTTGTTGACTCTTGGGAAATTGTCGATGTCCGCTTTTTGGTCCTCCTCCTCCTCATCATCTGAAAATGCAGGAAAAAACAACATCGAACATTTTCTGTTTTTTTTTTGTTTAAAGGAGGACTATACGTAGGTTTATATAAATGTTGTTAAATGGGTCTGAAATTCAATTTTATATACCTAGTGAAAAAAATTTGCAAAAAAGTGGAAGAGGGCACCAGGAATCGAACTTTGGTCTCAAAAATGGAGCCAAGTTCGATTCCGGGTGCCAGTTTCTAATTTTTGGCAATTTTTAGGTATATAAAATTAAATTTCAGATCGATTAAGCGACTGTTATAACCTGCGAAGTCCTTTTTTAATAAAATCAAAGAAAAAAATTGAATTTGTTAGAATTTCCCCGATTTTTTGCAAATTTTGGCTAGTTTGAAGCTTGAAAATTCAAAAAAACTCAAAACAATCCAAAATTTTTGAAAATCTGAAATTAAATAACAAATTCGTCCAAAAACTTCAAAAACTTTAAAATTTCCAGAATATTCTGAAATTCTAGGTATTTTACTAACTTTTGACAAATCTTACAAAAATGGTAAATAGCACTTTTTTTTTAAATTACGTCTTTAATAAAAATCTGATTTGTCGAAATTTTTACTGTTTCAAAAATTATCTTTGTGATTTTTATATTTCCAAAAAATGTTACATCTGAATTTTTTTAGGTCAACAAATTTTTAAAAAAATTCGCTTTAAAAAAGTTATTGATCGCAATTTTGGAGCCAGTACACCGTGACGAAAAATTGCGTACTCTGTGAAAACGCCTCCATTTTGTGGAGGTTTTCTGTGTTGAAATTTCAAAGAATTGCTTCTCAAAACTTTAATATAATTATTTTAATTAGAACAAAGATAATAATCTTTAATAAAAATCTGATTTGTCGAAATTTTCAAAAATTAGTCAAAAAAATAGCTTAAAAGTCGCAAAATTTTGAGTTGGTATTTTAAGTAATGTAGTCAAGTGGGGTATCATTCGATTTCTTGTGAAAATCGAATCATTTTTGTAGTTGACAACTTTTTTGGATCTGCTTTCGTTAAAAAGTTATAGCCGAAAATATGCCATTTTTAAAACTCTTATTGTCAACTCAATTATTCTTGATCATTGCGTTCGGAAGGCTGCTCAACCTCACAGCCGCTCCGTACGCACGCGACGCGGTGACCACCCACTCAACATTTAAATATTGGCGGGAAAATTATTTTTTCAAATTTTCCAGTGTGCTGAGTGTCGGCAGCCGCGTCGCGTGCGTGCGGAGCGGCTGTGAGGTTGAGCAGCCTTCCGAACGCAATGATCAAGAATAATTGAGTTGACAATAGTCATATGGGGTATCATTCGATTTGTTGTGAAAATCTAATAATTTTTGTTGTTGACAACTTTTTTCGATCTTCTTTTGTTAAAAAGTTATAGCTAAAAATATGCAAAAAAAAACTTTTTTATTCTTACAGAAAAAAACATCACTTTTTGTTAAAGACTTCCTAACTTTTTTATTGTTTCTGAATTTAGAGAAAAAATGCTACATAACGATATCAAATTCAAGAGAATAAAAGTGAAATGAGCATGTTTTATACCACTTCAAAAACCACCACTGTTTTTCACATTTTTGAGACCAGAGTTCGATTCCGGGTGCCCTTTTCTCCTTTTTTTGCAATTTTTTTCGCAAGATTGAATTTCAGATCGATTTAGCAATGTTTATAACCGTATAGACCTCCTTTAAAGTCGAGATCCTTAAATATTCTTGAATTTTTTAAGTTTTCAAAAAAACACCACAAAACTAGAAGTACACACCCCACTTCTTTTTTTCGGGGAAAATGTACTTATCTCATTTTCGAATTTGTTTTTTTTTCTTTTTGTTGAAACTTGAAATCTTCTTCTCGTTCTTTCCTTTTTCTTTAGTTTTTTAAGCAAGACGTTCCACAAAAATAAAGAGCTGAGAATGTCTCGATGCTTCTTCTTTTTGTGACACCCCCCAAGGGACTGTTATTCAGATTTTTGTTTTTTTTTGTGAAAATTCCAGAAAAAGCTGAAATTTTTTGAAGAATTTTAAATTGTTTTCTTCTTAAATCTCAGAAAAATGAGAAAAATAAAAGTTCAATAAGGAAATGTTGTTTTTTCTCTTCAATTCTATTTGAGGCCTTGAAAGAAGGTTGGTGTTGGTTTATTTGCATAAATTGAAGTGAGGGGAAAAAACATGGTAAACGTAGTTTTCAGAATTTTTGGACGCGTTTTTATTTAGAAACAATAAACATGTTTTTTTGATCTTTTGGACCATATCAATCATTCTGGAGAGTTGTTTTAAAACAGTGGTATTAGTAGATGAAATATGATGGATCTAGCACAACAGTGCCACTACGACGTTTCGCTCTTACACTGCGCACACTTTAGCGGGTTTCTTAATCATAGGAGCTTTATTTTGAAGATATTGTTTTGAAAGCTAGTCCCTGAAGTTGGTTTTCTAGGCCATGTTGTTTTTTTCTTCTCTTTTTTGATTACTAGAGATATGGGACCTAGTTCCTGGGGAGCGGGATAAATTGAACCGAAATTGTCGTCACGAACAACACGCTTTGTGTGTGTACACCGTTACGACAAATTGCACAGATACGCAAAAATTCGAATTTTTTACAAACGGCATTTTAACGCCTATGAAAAAATGAAGTTTTTGCGTTAAATACATAAAGTATGGCTTAATCTAATTTTTTTCACTCCGAATTACAAAATTCAGTCACCGAATATAGCTGAATATAACGCGTTTTGTGAAACCGTGCCGCACGATTGCAAAAATGCCACTTACGCTTTTCTGCATTCAGTTTTTAATTGTTGTATTGAATTTTCTTAGTTATAGTCGGTTCACTTTAACCCAACGTGATGTTGTAAGTGATAGGTAATTAAGTGATATACAGTTAATTACTGAAGTAATTAGTGTTAATTACGAAAATGTAAAATCTATAACTAGAGCCGCTCTTGAGAGATATGCATAATGACGTCATCTTGAAATGACGTCATATTGAAAAATATTCGACTTTTGCACTTTATTCTTCTATAACTTTTGAGCGGCTCTACCGATTTTGACAAATCATAGCCCATTCGACAGAAAACCAAAAATTGAAAACGAAATGATAGCTATCTAATAAATTGCACTATCCATAAAATGAGAAAATCTTTTTCAAAACTGTTTTCTCAACTATTTTTTTGATTATAAAAAGGGAACTGGTAATTACCATGTTTTGTACAGTTTTATTTCTGAAATTATAATTTTTAAAAAAGGCTGTTTCAAAAAAAATTTAAAGAATGAAGAAAAAATAGGTAGATTCTAATTTTTGTAAAATAGGTAGATTTCTAAGGTTTTAAAAGGTACTTAAATTAAAGGAGGACTTCATGGAGATAATAAATGTACCTTAAATGAAAATAGACTTCATTCTCATTCCAAATCTGTTTTTAAAATTTTCTAAAACCACCTAGAAGCCGAGAAAATGAGACTTCAAAACAATGGCTTAGAAAAAGGTGGCCGAACTTTTTCCTATGAGCTTTTTTCGTGTTTCGTTAATAAATAGTTATACAGAATCCTCATATTAGCCACTTTTTTAATACTTTTTTCTTTTTTCTTGGATTTTTCATGCCAGCGGACTAGTTTTCGCAACTTTTTCTAGGCCATTGTTTTGAAGCTCATTTTCTCGGCTTCTAGGTGGTTTTAGAAAATTTTAAAAACAGATTTGGAATGAGAATGAAGTCTATTTTCATATAAGGTACATTTATTATCCGTAAAGCCCTCCGTTACTGACTTAGAGGCCCAATCCATGGCCTAGAAATCTCATAATGTTTAATCTTTTAAAACTTTATTACATTTTTTAATAGATACTCGAATTTTTCTCACAGTTTATGCATATTTTATATATGTTTTTTTTCATTTTATTTTTCTTGAAACTTTGGTCTTAAAAATATTGTTTTTTGGCGGAAAAAAACCAAAATATGACATTCATTTATCATTAAAAAAAAACATGCACAAAGTTATGATTAAACAATTTTCGGCTTTGATAAATGTGTTGTTTTTTTCGCGGGGGGTCCTTGCTGAAAATATCATTAATTTCCTGTTTTTGGCTGCAGCTGGCAAATACAAAATATACAATTCTTGTTGGAAATAAATTATAACATTTTCAGGGGGAGACAGGTGAAAAAAACACGCACATTTTTCAAACACGTCGTAAATTTAGAAATACATAAACCGATTCGAGAGATTTTGGTTCCTGGTTTTTTCTGTAGTCAATGACGTTTTTTTGCGCTTAAAGGAAGGTATTACGGGAATAAATGCGTCTGGGATGAAAATTGACTTCATTCTCATTCCAAATCTGTTTTTAAAATTTTCTAAAACCACCTAGAAGCCGAGAAAATGAGCTTCAAAACAATGGCCTAGAAAAAGTTTGCGAAAAGTAGTCCGCGGACATTATTTTGTGAAAAATCCAAAAAAAACATAAAAATAGGACTAATATAAGCATTCTGCATAACTATTTATTAACGATACACGAAAAAAGCTCATAGGAAAAAAGTTCGGCCACCTTTTTCTAGGTCATTGTTTTGAGGCCCGTTTTCTCGGCTTCTAGGTGGTTTTAGAAAATTTTAAAAACAGATTTGGAATGAGAATGAAGTCTAGTTTCATTTAAGGTTAAGTCATTAGCTCCGTAAAGCTCTCCTTTAATACAAAATATGGAAAATGGCCGAAGAAAAATGCAATTTGGGTTTCTAGGCCATCTTTGCATTTTTTCCTAATTAGGATTTTCCTAATAAAATTTCCTCGAATGTAGACCTTTCCAAATAAACACAATTTGAATTTCTACGCCATATTTCGGGCGTTAGTTTTCCTTATATGACCTAGAAACCCAAATATCATTTTTTAGGCCATCATAGTTTTTTACCACTGTTTATTTTTTCTAATTTTTTTCTTTCAATTTTTAGCTAATTTGAATTTTGGCGAATTTTTCGAACATTGAGGCACAGAGTCTCTAATTGAAAATTGTTCAGTTTCTCAATAAAAAATCAGAAAATGGTCGTTAAAATAATAATTTTTGCGAGGAATTATATTTTTAAAAGGCTTTTTTGACTGTTTTCTCGATAATTATCATTGTTATATTACCAATTTTAAAATTAAAGTGTTGAAAACAATCTTCATTGAAATTTCAACACACCATTAAATGGAGGCATTTTCACAGAGTACGCAATTTCGCGTCACGGTGTACCGGCTCCAAAACTGCGAGATTAACAACTTTTTAAAAAGTTGTTATTATTATCTTTTTTTTTTCATCTCCGTAAATCCTTCCTTTAAATCACGCTTAAAATCAGAGATAGGGAACCGCGATGCTTTTAGGTTCATTCGAAGATCATAAATTGAACTTTTTTTTGGTTTTGGTTTTTCCTCAACTTTTCAAACAATTATGACCTTAAACATATAATTTTTTTGTTGAAAATTGTATTTCAAATGCCAGAAAATTCAAAAAAAAAAGTTGCTATTTGAAAAGCCATAATTACATATATATCAAGCTCTATTCAAATATATCTTTGATTTATTCGGAATTCATGAAAGTACATTCTTGACCCATCGCTTCTGTTCTAAAAATAACTTTTTTTTTGCCTTAAAAACATGTTTTCAAGAAATTTCGGATTTGGCCCCGCCCACTTTTCTTTAAAGGCAGGGGGTCAGTTAATCAAAATTGTCAGTTAAAAGCCCCAGGTGGTCCAAAGAACAATACCAATATGTAGACATATTCAAATAATTGTGTTTCGCGGCAATTCTGACCGTGTCACGCGGACACGCGCGAATTCAAAATTTGATTTTTTTGCAAATTTGGACGGCTGCCATGACGTGTATATTTATTGATTTTTTTCACATAAATTGCATTGCCTAATTAGTGAACGCTCGAATTTTTGAAACTAAGATCAAGTAGGGTCAAATTAACTGAGCAGCTGTCTTTAAATTCAGTTCCTCAATTTTTTTTTTTAGAAAATCTGAAAACATGTTTACCCACCCTGCTATAACCAAACCATTGTTGTTTTAAACCCTCTCTCTCCCTCTCACTTTTTTCCAGTACCTTTAAGAAAAATATTTATCTGGAAAAAGTCAAGTAGAACACATGTTCAGCTTTTTCTATTCTTTTTTGTCTGTTGTGTTGCATTATCTGAAAATCTTTTTTTTTTATTTTTAGAAAAACCTAGGATATTGATATTTTTTCTGCCCCCCGCCCGAAGATTTTTGTCTCCCTTGAGAGTGAAAATAGGAGAAGACTGTTGGATGGATTGTTGCACTTGGTTCTTCTATTTGTTGTTGTTTTTTTTTGGTTTGAAAAGTTTCCTGGAGGAAGGCGCACTTTTATGGGACGGAAATTAGAGAAGGGGGTTAGAGGGGAGTTTAATGGCGGGGTTCTGGAAGTTGGCACGATGGGGGAATCATTTAGTTACTTGTATAGGTCTTGAAGTTTTCTGGTATGCTGTTTTTAATTTCATTTTCTCGGTTTCTACAGATTTTTAGAATATAAACTTTCAAATTTCAAGAATTTACAACCCAATTTTCATTGAACCGGCTTTCTTTTTTTCATTGGCCCGCCCACTTTCTAGTTTCTCATCATAAAAAAAGTGAATTTTTTTATATTCTTACTGTTTTCCAAGTTCTGAACGACTTGAACATGGTTTTTTCAAGGTGTTCCATAAAAATCTGAAAATTTTCACAAAATCGAACTTTGAAGAGCTATAACGTGGCTCAAACTTAATATTTCTGGATAAAATTATGAGGTTATCGTATTTAGAGCATTCTTAGTCGATGTGCTAAATTTTGAGCGAAATTTGATGGGTATTGCTCTGAATATAGTAACCTCATAATTTTATCCAGAAACATCGAGTTTGAACCAAGTTACAGCTCTTCAAAGTTTGATTTTTTTTGGAATTTTCGGATTTTGGGCTTGAAAAAGTCACGTTTAAATTGTTCCTCAGCAGTTTTTAAAATAATACCCGTTATCTGCGTAAAATCTCTTTCGAATGGGATATGTCTCGTTGAAAACAGCCAAGAACTTGTAAGTGGCACACTGACTTTAAAGAGAACGTTAAATCTGACTCGTCCAAGCATGATCTATTATTTCACCTGTTAACTAGAAAATACCATTTATGAAAGCTAATTTAAAATCGAAGAACTTAAACTTAATTAAAATCCCATCGTTTCCAAGGTGGCCTAGCTTTTTGAAGGATTTCTAGGCCACCGGGTCCAGGTCCGGATTTTGGAGCATTGGCGTAAATTGAAGAATGAGTTTTCAAAAATCTAGATTTAAAAAACCTGCGAAATTTGATGGGTATTGCTCTGAATATAGTAACCTCATAATTTTATCCAGAAACATCGAGTTTGAACCAAGTTACAGCCCTTCAAAGTTTGATTTTTTCAGAATTTTCAGATTTTGGGCTTGAAAAAGTCATGTTTAAATTGTTCCTCAGCAGTTTTTAAAATAATACCCGTTATCAGCGTAAAATTCTCTTTCGAATGGGATATGTCTCGTTGAAAACAGCCAAGAACTTGTAAGTGGCACACTGACTTTAAAGAGAACGTGAAATCTGACTCGTCCAATCATGATCTATTATTTCACCTGTTAACTAGAAAATACCATTTATGAAAGCTAATTTAAAATCGAAGAACTTAAATTTAATCCCATCGTTTTCAAGTTGCCCTAGCTTTTTGAAGGATTTCTAGGCTACCGGGTTCAAGAGCTTTCGTTCCGGTTCCGAGCTGAGAGCCCACCCCCACTTACTTTTTTGGGTTTCTAGGCCACACTTCAAATTTTGTTCCAATTTGCACAATTGCTTATTTTTCCGTTATTTTTTGTTTTTTTTTCGCCATACGCATTCCAAATCTGTTTTTAAAATGTTCTAACACCAGGAGAAAATGAGCTTTAAAAAAATGGCCTAGAAAAAGTTGCGAAAATTAGTCCGCGGGATTATTAGATGAAGAATCAAGAAAATTAAAAAAAAAATGCACGTTACAATGAGGTTTTCTCCCATAAAAAAATCAATAGATATAACACTCAAAAAGCTCATCGGAAAAAGTTAGGCCAATATTTTTCTAGGCCATTGTTTGGATGAGTGGCCTAGAAAAAGATGGCCTGACTTTTTCTGATGAGCTTTTTACATGTTATAATAACGGATATTTATTGGGAAATGCTTAAAATAGTCCGTTTCGAATAATTTTTTGCATTTTTTGGATTCCTAACGTAATAATGTCCACGGACTAGTTTTCGCAAACTTTCTCTAGGTCATTGTTTTGAAGCTCATTTTCTCGGCTTCTAGATGGTTTTAGAAAATTTTAAAAACAGATTTGGAATGAGAATGAAGTCTATTTTCATCCCAGATGCATTTATTAACTCTATATCCTTTAAAAATGTGTGTATTCTTTTCCAAAGTTCCAATTTTCTTGTTATTCTGAACCCCCCTCTTTTTGGTAGTGGTTATTTTATTTTTAACCCCAAGAAAAATATTATGATGTGGAATGTATCGCCATATTCTCACTTTTCAATTGTCAGAACATGTCAACTCTTCTTCGATCTCTATTATTGTCGTTTGTCACACAGTCTTTAATAGAAAATTTGTCATTTTTTGCAGGATCTTACTCACATATGTATTTCGGGTGCCAGCCAGGAAATATGAATGTTATAATATATTGGCTCAAGAGCAATTAGGCTGACGTGTGTATGTCGTTTTGGACCTATAATGACTTTTTTGGGGCTCCTATTTATTTATTTATGTGTGTTTATATGTATCAAATCGCCGCGTTTTTTTTTCTTACTTCGCTGGAAGGAAGGATATTTTTATGGTTATGAATTTCTTATTCTGGAGCCGCCCGTTTTTTTTAAAGAATAATGAATGGATAACCTTTTTGTTGATAGGTCGAATGGTGCCTCAGGCGGGAGGGGAAGAGGTGAAAATATCTGGATTTTGATATTAGTTTTTTCGAGAAAAAAAATATTTTTTCATTTTGAAAAAAATGGAGTAGTTTTAGCTGCCCACTGTCGGGTTTTAGTCAACGGATCCTTATGATCCTAGGAGGTTTCTATGTAACCTTGAAGTTTTCGGCCTTATCACCGGTTTTCGTATTTTTAGCTTCTTTTCATCGGACCTTTGGATTCTAGACCATGGTGTTTAAAAAAAACCTTTTTTTTTATGAAAAAAGTTTTATTTGACGCGAAAATGCAGAAAAGTGGGCGTGGCGAACCCCTGATTGTTTGGAGGAAATTCAAATTTTTAACCACTTTATTTCTCAAATTTTTCAATTAAATTATGTTTTTGTAGGTTTTTTTTTAAATTTCAAAACAATGAAACAAAGTATTCCATCCATTTACAATCATTTTAACCGATTCTAATTTTTTTCAGCTTTTTCATGATTTTTTCAATTTTTTCAGTAGTTTCCGGCCAGAAAAACGTTGGAAATGACGATAATTAAATAGTTGGATGTTTATTAGCCCATTTAATGTTAAAAATTAGGTGTTTTTCATTTTCCGATAGAAACAGTAATATTATAAGCTAATCGATTCATTTCTGTGCATTTGCGCGTAAAATAGTGCGCATATTAGAACGGTGTTTGCCGATTTTCGGCAAAACTTTCGTTTTTGCACATCGTGTAACTGTAAGCCGTATATTCAAAATTTTGGGATCCTTGGCCATATATTTGAATTCTCAAATTTCTAGAACACTGGATTTTTAGACCGTTTTCTGAACATCAAAACTAAACCTAAGTTTCAGGCCATTTTCGTAATTCTAGGCCACAATCTGAAATCCTGATTTTCTGGACAGTATCCCTAGATATTCATTTTTTGGGTGCTAAAAAATTTCAGTATTTATATTCCATGAATTTTGGTTTCTAGGCGTATTTGGGTTTCACGGATTGGTTTGCAGGTTCTTTACTCATTCTTCTGGATATCTAGCCAACGACTTCGGATTTTTAAGCCATTTGTATGTAAAATTCAGATTCTAATTCACGATGCGAGGTTTCTAAAAGTACGTCTATTGAAATAATGGCTACAAGATTTGAGGTTCTAGGATCTTATTCCGAAGTTCTGGATTCTGGGGCAGAATTTCGAGGACTAGAATTTTCGGGTGGACTAACTTTTGGGAAGTTAGTCCCTCGAACGAAAAAACTTCTGTAGTCATCCAGATTTCATTTTTTCTTCTATTCCTTGTTTCTTTTGTATTTTTTCAGCCAGTGGTTCTTAGCGGAAACTTTGTAGAGCCGAGGAACTAACGTTTGGGAAGTTAGTCCCCTTTTTTTCTGAATTCGTCGATGTTTTTGCACTATTTTGTACCTTAAGCAATTTTTTTGAATTTTTAGTCTTATGGTTATGTTGGTATACATAAAAAGTGTCGATTTGACTGGAAATCAGAAGTATTTTGGGAACTTTTTCGAAAAAATGGACATTTCTCTAAATATTCAGATTTCTAGGTCCTTTGATGAACTTTTCTCGATTTTTTGTTACTTTAAAAAAAAATCCATTTTTATCAAATTATTTTTCTAAATCGCACCTCGTACCGAAACTTTCTCTCGTACCCTATCTTTAAGTTCATCCGTTTCGAGTTCTCGTGATGTTTTTTTTTATTTCATGAAAAAATAATATGGGCGTTCTATATTATTCTAGCCTGAGGCGCAAAAATAACTGAACATTTCGAATATTTTTTTTCTCTCTCTCTCTGGCTAGTTTGTCCTCCCGCTGACGAATTTTTTATTTAACGAAACTAATCACGGACTCGTTTTTTAATTACGAGTATTTTCTTAGACTTATCGTTGAACTTTTGAGAGAACACTAAGGATTCGTGCTGGTGTCTATTTTTAGAGAATGTTATTTTTGGGGGAAATAAGGATGACGATTGGGACTGAAAATGCCTGAAAAGAGGGGAGGGGCGTCATATAATGCGCCGAATATTATTCCAGACATTTATTTGAAAAGGTTAACCTTTTTTATTCACCAAGATCTTTAAATTTCCGATTTTTACAAAAATTCTAAAAAATTTCCCTGGGGGACTAGTTTTTGCAACAAGGGACTAGATTTTAGAAAAGTTAGGCCAGCACGTAACTTCAATTTTTTGTAGATATCCACCTTAAATTTCCGAAATAATTATACTCAGTATAATTGTAAAGAATTTATGGCCACCCACATGTCTTTTCTTTTGAAAATATCATTAATAATTTAAGAGGACTTCATGTTTTTCTATTTTTCTTTGCCAAGGAGTTGAAATTCGAGAAAAAATCCAGTCCCCGACGAAAATAGATTGACATTTGTTTAATTTTTAGGAATAGGGAAGTTTTTTGGAAATAGGGAAGTTTTGGAAAAATTTGAGGGCTAGAGACTCAACTTGGCTTAGAAAATTAATATTTCGAAGAGGTGGCCTAGAAACGGAATTTTAAGATAAAAGAGGACTTTACAGAGACATAAAGTGTACCTTAAATGAAAATAGACTTCATTCTCATTCCAAATCTGTTTTTAAAATTTTCTGAAACCACCTAGAAGCCGAGAAAATGAGCTTCAAAACAATGGCCTAGAAAAAGTCGGCCTAACTTTTTCCTATGAGCTTTTTACATGTTATAATAACGAATATTTATTGGGAAATGCTTGAATTAGTCCGTTTCGAATTGTGTTTTTGCATTTTTTGGATTCCTGACGTAATAATGCCCGCGGACTAGTTTTCGCAAACTTTTTCTAGGCCATTATTTGAAAGCTCATTTTCTCAGCTTCTAGGTGGTTTTAGAACATTTTAAAAACAGATTTGGAATGAGAAAGAGTTATATTTTCATCCCAAACGCATTCTTTAGCTCCGTAAAGTAATTTTGTTCTAAAAAAATAAATGCAAAATGTTCAAAAATAAATGTATAAATTTTCAATTAATAAAAGAAAGAATAATAGAAACAGTTTTAGGGCGCATATAATCATAAGGTCAAAGAAAAAGAAAAGACCAATTATAGCTTAATTATAGTCTGATGGATAGAAAATAGAATGTAATAATTCACTTTGGGCCATTATTCTTTGGAATGGACTTTTGGTCTCGAGTCTGTTCTTAAAATTTTTTTTCCCAGTATTGCTCTCATTCAAAATAAACATTTTTTTACCGAAAAATAAACATTTTCCTAGAAAATGTTCTAAATAGGCATTTTTTAGAAAAACAAAAATTTTTCTAATAATTTTTAAAAATATAGTTTTTGGGCGGAAAATTTGAGAAATCTAGATGAAATTCAGAAATTTTAGAGAAATCTGAAATTTGTTTCTGAAATTTAATAAAATTTAAAATATTTATAATTTCTCACCAATTTTCAAGCAGTTTCTGAAACATCCATTTTTTTTGAAAATTAAAAAAAAATGAGTACTTGAATTACATTTTTTTCAATTTTTTACGATTTTATGAAAAAAATAAGGATTTCGAAAACATTTTTTTATAAATTAACTTACTCGTTCGTAATATTCTTTCTACCAATTTTTGAAATTTTATAATTTTTCTAAAACAGGAATTTTTTTGGAAAAAAAAATTCATTTTCTGAAAATTTGCTTTTAAAAAATGTTTTTCTCAAATTTTTGAAAAAAAAACAGATTTTTTTTAATTTTAAAAAATCCCAAAATTTTCTGATAATTTTTTAATAGTGAAAACAGAAGTTTTTCTTCGGAAAATTTGATCTTTCAAAGAAATTTAGAAATTTTAGAGAAATCGGAATTTATTACCATTTTTTGAAATTTAGAAATTTTAGATATTTAAGTTGCTGAAATATGATTTAATTTAAAATATTTATAATTTCTCACCAATTTTTAAACAGTTTCCGAAACAGAAAGGTTTTGTTGAAATTATTTTTAAAAATGTGTACTTAAATTACATTATTTAAAATTTTTTAAACGATTTTTATGAAAAATTAGGGGGTTTTTTAAAAATACTTTTGTGAATATTCTTCCTATAAAATGTTTGAATTTTAATAATTTTCTAAAATAGGAATTTTTTTTTTAAATCTTGTTTTTAAAAAAAAAATAATTTTAAAAATCACAAAATCTTCTGAGAATTGTTTATCGGGCGGAAACTTTGATCCTTAAATTAATTTAAGAATCTTTAGAAAAATCTGAAATTTTTAATTTTTTTCGAATTTTTTTAAAATTTCAGATATTTAAGTTGCTGAAATTTAATAATTTTCACATATTTATAATTTATCACCAATTTTCAAACAGTTTCTGAAAAATGATTTTTTTTATAAATTAAAATTGAATTTTTAAAATTTTTCTAAAACAGAAATTTTTTATTAGAAAAAAAAACTCATTTTCGGAAATTTACTAAAAAATATGTTTTTCTCAAATTTTTGAAAAAAAAACAGTTTTTTTTAATTAAAAAAAATAATTTTTAATTAAAAAAATAATACACAAAATTTTCTGATAATTTTTAAATAGTGTAGACAGTTGTTTTTCGGCGGAAAATTTGACCTTTAAATGAATTTCAGAATTTTATGAAAAATCTGAAAGTTTTGACATTTCCTAATTTTTTCAGAACTTTAGATATTTAAGTTGCCGAAATTTATAAATATTTTAAATTTTATTAATTTCTCACCAATTTTCAAGCAGGTTATGAAAAAGGATTTTTTTTAGAAATTAAAAAAAAGTATTTTATTTAAATTTTTTTCAATTTTTTATGAAAAATTAGTTTAGAAAAAAATGCATTTTCTCAAATTTTTAACAGTTTTTAAAAAATGTTATTTTTTATTTTCAAAATTTCAAATTTCAAAAAAGCCTAGAAATCCTAGAAGGCTTAGAAATCGCAAACGCGTTTCTTCGGCCATTATATAGGGCGAAAACCGGTTTTATGGTTTTTTTCGCTATTTTTCTTTGGTGTTGTGAATATTTTTCCTATAAAATTTTTGAAGTTTAATAATTTTCTAAAACATGAATTTTATTTAGAAAAAAAATTCGTTTTCAGAAAAATTAAACATTTTCGAAATTAAAAAAATAAAATTCAAAATGCTTATATTTTCAAACAGTGAAACAGGGTTTTTTTTAGAAATTTTTAAAAAATTCGAAGTTGCGATCCCCAAATTGTTATTTTTTGCGCCTCTGAAAAAAAAAAACTCAATGGTTTTCGTCTTCGTAATGATATTTAACTCGAAAAAACAACACACAGTTGTTTTTCGACCGCCACATTGATAAATAGGAGTGCACCTCCCTCTTCTAATTTCTTTTTTTTTTTTTTGAACAAAATGATGCTTCCAAAACGACCCCAAAAAAAGAGGGGCGGGCGACGAAAAAAGATAATTGAATTTGTGGAATAGCAGCCAAACATTTTTTTTTTTTGATATCTCTGTTCCAATTTGTGCTCCATTTTTATTTTCCCGATGACAACCAACTGTTCTATTTTTTTTTCTTGTCGCTTGCTTTTCGGGGCTCACACTTTATTTTCTATTTTTTTTCCATTTAATTGATGATGATGGGTATGTAGCATTTGTCGGCGCTCGTCGTTTTTATATTGGATCTATCTTTTTTCGATGAAGATTTAGATTTAATCACAGGGTTCAGCTTGACTGGTTTTTTTTGTCATATTCTTTTCCAAGAATTTTGGTTTTATTTTTGAGAAAATAATAATTTTTGAAAAAAAAAGAAAATTTTTGCTAGCTACCGTAATTTAAAGGAACAGTGTTCGCTTTGTGTGTTCGCTGCGAGACCCAACGCATATATTCAACGTGTGTTCCTTTAAACGAGGAAAATTTTGAAATTTTGAAAAAATAAGGTTTTTCTGCAAAATTTTTCAATTAATCCATCAAAAATGACCTTTTCCAATAAATTTCAAATGCTCCAATTCATAAACAATTTAGACCAGAGCTCAAAAATTGACATTTAGTGAAAAAAAAGTGGTGGGGGTTTTTTTTAAAGAAAAAATGGGGGTTTTCCAATTTTTCTTCATAAATATGTATGTAATTGAATAATAAACATATCGAAAAAATTTAATTAGATGCAAGAAATATGATGTGATTTGTTAGGCGTTTTTTCTTGCTTCGACACTTTTTTTGCTTTTCTGAAAAGGCTGAAAATATAGGTTTTTGACGTAATTTTGAATTTTGTTAGAGGTTTTGAAAATAAATCTAAAATGAGGGTTAAAAGTTGTGAACTTTGAAATTTCATAGATTTTTTACTCAAAATTCCCTATAGAGTTGAGAAGTTATAGAACGTTAGGTCAAAAATTGCATGACTTTGATACGTTTCATGAGTTTTTAAAATTCTGATATTTTGATTTAAAAATAGTTTTAACCATCTATCCTTTTTAACACGAAAAAAAAGTAGAAAGAGCATTGCAATGAGCAATAAATACCAATTCAGGAGTTCTATTCAAGTTTTTATTTGGGTCGTTAAGAAAATAGCATGGAAAAATGACAAAAACAATTATTTTTGTCGTATAGAATACATGATTAAGTAAAGCGAATATACGAATATGTACTCGACGATTAGTTGAGAATTAAATTGTTGTCTAAAAGAGGCTTATTTTTGTGAGAAGGGTATGATTATAGTGACCAGAGAGCGGATTTAGATTCGATTATGAATTTGTAATTCCCAAATGACCGAGAATTGTAATTTTGGGGGTTGCATCATCATGATTTATTTATAAAAATGGGTGGGAGAAGTACATTTTGTTTAATTTTAGCTCAGAATTTCGATTCCGTGAGTCCTTTCTATTTTTTTGTTTGAATTTTTAGAATTTTAGCATTTTTTTCGAAAAATTCTAATAATATTCTCAAACCTCGACCATAACCGAAGTTCCGACACCCTGGCCGAACTTTCGAAGCAAATCGTGTACTTCACGTGGAGAACGCAATTTATTTTTTGGAATTTATTGTTTTTATTCGATTTTTGTTGGTAAAATTCAGATTTTGTTGATTTTGAATTTTTTTTAAACAAAAATAATTCAAAAAATCTGAAGAAGAGCTCTTAAGAGCAACTTTTTTGAAAATTGTTCAAAAAATCGTTGAATTGACAAAAAACGTGTCGTAAAAAATATATATGATCCCTAATAATATTTTTTTTTGAAAAAAATCTGAAATTCATCAAGAAAAACCAAAAAAATCGAAAAATTCAAAAAAAAAGAATGTGAGTTGCCTTCTCCTACAAAAGTTGTACGCAGAAAATCGGGCGGGCATTTTTGCAATTGTGCGGCACGGTTTTACAAAAAAAAACGTGACGTTTCCGTAAATTCAGAACCACTTTTGCGCGTCAGTACAATGCTACGCAGTGACGAGGGTCGTTTTTTGGCGTAAATATTTTACAACAAAAATTGGAATGTTTTTAACGCGTTTTTTTGTAGAAAAAAACGTATTTCAATTGGGAAAAAAGGAAAAAAAATAATTACAGCATTTGAAACCATATACAAGGTATTTTTTTCGAAATTTACGGAAAAAATATTACAATTTTTGTTTTAAAATATTTACGCTAAAAAACGACGCTCGTCACTGCGTAGCATCGTAGTGACGCACAAAAGTGGTTCTGAATTTGCGGAAACGTCGAAAAATAATTCAAAAAAACTGAAAAAGAGCTCTTAAGAGCAGATTTTTTGAAAATTGTTCAAAAAATCGTTGAATCGATAAAACACGCGTTAAAAAAATGCATCATCCCCCATAATATGTTTTTTTTTCTGAAATAAATCCGAAATTAACAAAAAAAATCGTTAAATTCCAAAAAAAAAATGATGTGAATTGCGTTCTCCTCGTGAAGTACACGACTTTCTCGGAAAGTTCGGCCACTGTCGGAACTTCGGCCATTGAATTTTATTTTATTTAAAAAAATGAAAATTTTTAATTGTTTTCTTTTATGTTTTGAAATATGGTTAAAAAGAAAAAAGTGATGATTGAAAACAAATGTACGTGTATTATATCCTTCTCATCATCTTTCTAGCCTGTAAAAGTCTCAGATTTCGTTTCGTTTTTTCGCCTGAGTTCAAGTTTCGACTCTTCTTTTCATACCCCCATGTTTTTTTTTGTCTATTTTCCCCTCCTATTTTTTTGGGTGTTTTTGTTTCGACGATTCATAATTTGTCTCCCCTCCATATTCGCTTCGTTTCGTTTCATTTTGTTACTACTACTCCTACTACTCTACTCAATTTCTTTCACCTTTTTCTTTTGTCTATATGACCCTCTTTTTTTTTTATTTTTTGAAAAAAAAACATTAGGGTTATTTACTTTTTGTGTTGAAAAAAATTGACACCTAGATTCGGAGAAATGTTTTTTTAGGAAAAGCTGAAAAATAGAGATTTTTTGGACAAAAAAGTTGGGAAGATTTGAAATTTTTAAATGTTACAATTTTCTTATTTAAAATTTAAAACTTCAAAAGCTGAAAATTCTTTTTGAAATTTAAGAAAATACTGAAAAAAATTTATATTCTGATATTGATCTTTTAAAAATCAGGTTCTTTGAAAATACTGAAATTTTTTATAATACTTCAAAAATTGGACTTTTTTGTAAAAAAAAATTTTTTAGAGACCTGATTTTAAAAAATTCATAACTTTTTCCAAAATTGTAGTATTTCTATGGTTTTTAATTTAAAATGTTGCAATTTTTTGATATTTTCAGAAAATATGAGCAATTTTCAGCATTAAGGGCCAAAATTTCAGAAACTCTGAAAATTTTGAGCAACGTTATGAAAATTTGAAATTTCAGTGTGCTGATTTTCAAAAATTCGCAACTTTTTCCAAAATCATCGCAGTTCGATGATTTTTAATTCAAAATGTTGCAATTTTTCCATATTTTTAGAAAATATAGACAATTTTCAGAAGTTGGAGCTAAAATTCCGGAAAATCTGAAAATTTAGAGCAAAGTTATGAAATGTTGAAAATTTTTTCCCTGATTTTCAAAAATATCATAACTTTTTACAAAATTAAAGCATTTCTATGATTTTTGATTCAAAATGTTGAACTTTGTCTACATTTTCAGAAAATATGAGCAATTGTCAGCATTTGGGGCCAAAATTTCAGAAATTCTGAAAATTTTGAGAAAAGTTATGAAAATTTTAAATTTCAGTGTGCTGATTTTCAAAAATTCGCAACTTTTTCCAAAATTATGGCATTTCTATCATTTTTGATCCAAAATTTTGCAAATTTTCTCTATTTTTAAAAAATAGAGACAATTTTCAGCATTTGGAGCCAAAATTTCAGAAAATCTGAAAAGTTTGAGCCAAGCTGTGAATTTTTCGAAATTTTAGAACTTTTTGCAATTAAAAACATGGAAATCAACCTCTAGTTTTAATAAATCAAAAATTCCGGGAGCTCCCGCCGTTCTACGTTCAAATCCTATGAAAATAAGTTAAAAATAGGCTTTATCGTCACTAAATCTTTCTATTTTTAAATTTTTTAGATGTTCTAAAAATCCTCGCATTTAATCCATATGTCACATATTCATTCCTGATTTTGAATAAGTCTTCAATTCTGTATTGTGCTCCCTCTTCCGGCCTATGTTCATTTTCTTCAAAAGAACAACCAACTTTAAAGAAAAAACGACATTTCGGGACGTTTTTTGTCCTCTAGATAAGTTTGTGTTGATTGTGTCAATTCCCGTGGGTGTTGCTCATTGCTCATTGTAACAAATGCGATTTTTTTTTTCGCTTCATTTGATTCACGTGTGATTTTAATGAGGTTTTTAGTTTGCCCTCAGGAGGATTATAAATATAATTCTTGAAATGAGGTGGAAAAAAACTTTGAGAAGCCCTCGAAGAGTTTAACATTGGATTTTGACTCATCAGCTTCCAGTTATGATGAAGATCAATTCTACAAGTCCTAGTTTTCTTTAAATTTGAACCATTTACATATTTTTTAATATAATTTTAAAAAAAGGGTACACTTTTTAATATCCTTCATTGTGCCGAAGCTTCTTAAAGGCAAGGTCCTACCCATTTTAAATTTTGAAACTCTCTTTGCTAACTTTTAATTTTTTTGATTGTTGACTTATTTTTATTTATTTCCAGCACTTATTTTTCTAAATATTAAATGGGATTTTCATTTTCAAAAACTGCTGAGCTCAAAAGAAAATTTGCAACAAAAAACGAACTTTGAAGACCTCTAACTTGACTCAAACTCAATATTTCTGAATAAAAAATTGAGGTTATCATATTGAGGGAATTCTTAGTCGATATGCCAAATTTGAGCAAAATCCAGAAATATTTTTCAGAAACTCCATTTTTCAACCTTTTTTGGTTCTCGAAATATGCATTTTTGAAAAATTTTGTTGGATTTTGCTCATATTTGGCACATCGGCTAAAAATGTGCTCATTATAAAAACCTCAGAATTTTATCCAGAAATATTGAGCTTGAGAGAATTTAGAGCTGGTCAAAGTTCGATTTTTTGGAATTTTTTGGAATTTGTGCTTCTTTTTTGAAACCTGATCAGCGTAAAAGAAATTTTCGAATTTTCGAAAGTACACAAATCGCTGTCGATTTTAAGTCAATGCGATTTTTTTGAGATTGACATTCTGTTCCGGGTTTGCCGAATATTATTTCGCTTCAAATGATTTTAAGAGTTCGAACAACATTTTCATTTTTCACCAAAACTTTTTCGGAGGATTTTATTTACGAATTACCATTTTTAAAATATCCATATATATATATTTACTCCCCACCATGTACTTGGTTTATATACGAATAAGCTGTTGTTAAATTTTGGGCTTATATGAATTGATTGAAAATCGGACCAAATGACACCGATGATTTATATTTGAAACAGTGATTTTTTGGTAAAATTTTTTTTTAAGATTTCGATTTCTTGAAAAATTCAAATATTTCACGAAAAAGACTATAGGTTTGAAATAGAAGATTTCGGGGTCAACATTTTTAAAGTGCAATATTGCAAGCGTGCTCTAACGCGAATCTATCTAATATGACAAGTTCCTCAAATTATTTGGTTGTTAAAAATGATTTTATTTCGAAAAATTGAATTTTTGGATATTTATCTGATCACCATATGGTCGAAAAAATCGATTCAAATTGCGCCCCACTGGACAGCGACCTTTGGAACGTGTCCAAAACCACGCCCACCGACAAAACCACCTCAAAGCGATTTTTAAAAAGAAATGCGCTATTTGAATAGCTTTTTTCGACCAATATATTGTACCCAGATTTCAGATTCAAAAATTATATTTTTCGAAATAAAAGCATTTTTAACATCGAAATAATTTGGTGAACTTGTCAAATTAGATTGATTCGCGTTAGAGCACACTTTCAGGCAGTTGGAAAAAATTTGACCCCCCCGAAAACTTGATTTTTCAAAAATTAATTTTTAAAAATCTGAAATTGCTGAAAAATGAGCTCGAATATCTTCATTCTGAACCAAAAAGTTTGAAAATTCTCTTAAAGACACACGGTCAGTTAAAAAATTTGAATTTTTCTGCTTTCCGCCGAATCTGTGGTTTGTGCGCTCTATTGCACTGCGTATCAACTCACCACGCGTATATACTGCGCATCGACTTACATCGGTAATAATAAATTTTAAAAAATTGCGAAAAATTCAAATTTTCGTGTTTCGCGCCATTTTTTGTGTGGCGGGAGAGGGGTCTACATTTTCGGAATATATCTTAAAGACAATATGCCAGTCATTTCAGCATTCAATAGACCTTTTTTTAAATAGTAAAATGGTATTGTCAACTCAATTATTCTTGATCATTGCGTTCGGAAGGCTGCTCAACCTCACAGCCGCTCCGCACGCACGTGACGCGGTGACCTCCCACTGAACACACTGAAATATTGGCGGGAAAATGAATTTTTCAAATTTTCCAGTGTGTTGAGTGTCGGCAGCCGCGTCGCGTGCGAGCGGAGCGTCTGCGAGGTTGAGCAGTCTTCCGAACGCAATTATCAAGAATATTTGAGTTGACAATATTTAAAAAAAGGTCTATTGAATGCGGAAATGGCTGACATATTGTCTTTAATATATCTTCCGAAAATGTAGACCCCCCCCCCCCCCCCCCCCCCGCGAAACCATAACTCATCTCAATTGAGAGCTCTAAATTTCCAAATAATCGGGACTCATCAATCATCGGGGATATGTTTCATCTAGGCACCCCGCATCTTTTAAATCCCTCCCCATTCGTTTTCAACAAACTACAAAATTTTCTCGAATTTTTTGCCCCCCCGCTATTCATCATATCGTCATCAGAAAGAGAATTCATCGAAAACCCATTGAACCATTCAGAAGAAGAAATGTTTCATTTATTCATTCATTGGAAACTAAAACTTCTATATATCTAGATATCTTTTTTTTTTATTTTGGAAAAAGAGAGCCTAAAAAGGCAATGATGACTTTTGTTTCAATTGTTTGACGAAAGACATGATAAATTCATTGAAGAATGAATTTATGAATGAATGATCATCATCATGGTGGAAGGGAAAGCGAAAAGTTTTTTATTCTCCGCTTTTTTTTTGCTGCTTGGAAATTTTGGTTCCTCTTTTTTGGTTTAATTTGAGAAATGGACTCTAAATTTCTTCTTTTTTTGTCTTAAAAATCACTGTTTCAAAAATTAAGGATTTTTCCGAATTAATTCCAATAGAGCGTTGGAAACTCGTCAGAAATAGCGAAAATCCTTTTTAAAAAGTAATTCGACCTTTTAAAGGCACACACAAGGATTACTGTAGTTTTCGTTGTGTGGTCCAAAATAAAATTGTGGACCAAAATATGAAAAATACATTTTTTTTGTCCGTGCACCGTAACACGCCAAAAAGACGAGCTTGTTTGGTAGAGTGCGTTTGGAATCGGTTTTGTTTCTACAGTAATTTATTGATTTTCTTAACTACTCCTGATTTCCTAACAACTCGACTCGTTTTGACCATACCAACCTACTATTGCAATAAAAGAATAAAATACTTTGAGCAAGTAATTCCGGTATTTTTTCTAAAAAATTCAACAGGTCTTAAAGACAGTATGCCACTTAAAGGTCTTCTTCTTAACTATCTATGATTTCTTATTAATTCGACACTTTTTGACCATTCCAACTCATAATTAAAACAGAAAAATTGTGCAAGTTATAAAAAAATGCAAAAAATGAAAACGGCAATTTTCAGGGGGACTAACTGTTGGGAAGTTAGTCCCTCGAACGTAAAAACGTCGGTGGTGAACCAAATTTCATTTTTTTTCTATTTCTGGTTTCTTGTGTTTTTTCAGCCGGTGGTTCTCAGTGGAAACTTTGTAAACCCGAGGAACTAACGTTTGGAAAGTTAGTCCCTCCATTTGGGAAGTTAGTCCGTCCATTGTTTCTGAATTTTGTCGATGTTTGATTGTGTTAACTTTCGATTTTTTGAATCCTCAAATCTTGAATCATTGATAAACTTAACAAATTTTCGAAAAAAATTAGTATGATGCTAAAAAGCTCAGTTTCTGGGAATTTGCTGAAATTTTGAACATGTTTTAGTGATTTTTTCCAGATGTTCAAATTTTTGGAAACGTTTTTTCGTTTGCGGGAAGATCCCGATTTAAATAGCTTCATTTTTATGAATTTTTGTTTTTCATTGGGTCATTCCCTGGGACGTACTAATTGTAGTTATTTAGAGACCTCTCGGGGAGCTTCCGCATTTAGAGGCCTCTCGGGAGCAGCTTCCGTATTTAGAGGCCTCTCGGAGGGAGCTTCCGCATTTAGAGACCTCTAAGGGGGAGCTTCCGCATTGAAAACCCTCCCGTGGTGAGCTTCCGCATCCGAAAAGTCCTGAAATATCAAAAATCAAAGACAGATGGAAATAAATGCCATAAACAAGAGGCATGATCTTTGTTTTAAATATCAAGTGACAAATCTATGCAATTTTTGTTGATAAGGTTAAACTTTCAGATTTTTGATTTTCAGCCACGGCCTTGATTGTGCTGAAATTTGATATGTTTTCTGTAATTACAAGGTAATTGCCAAAAAGTTCAAGATTTAAATATAGCTCATTTGAAAGGATCATAAAGTTATGCTCAATTTAAATTTTAGCATTTTAAGCTTTTAGAAAAAATACTCAATTTTGATCGGAATTCAAAAATTTTAGTACCAATGGAAAGGAAATCGCGAGAAAATGTCAATCATATTTTAACATTTGAATTTTCATGAATTTTTCATAAAGTTATGCTCAAAGCAACCAAGGGACCATTTTCAAAATATGAAAATTTGTCAGACATTTAACTTTGAAGTGATATAACTCGGCACAAAATTGATATTTTTGGATGGAAATTTCAGGAATATATATTGATTTTATTCTACAGCGATGAGTCAAATTTCAGCTGTTGAGATTTAAAAAAAAAACGGCCTCCTGGATGTTGCTACTAAGCCTTTGGATGTTGCGAAAAAGAGGTGTTTTAAAAAAAAATCTTCACGGAATAAGCTCAAATTTGGCGAACTAGTTAAGTATGGAATCAGTAGGTATTTCTCAAATTGGCATCCAAAAATATCTATATCGAGACGAGTTACAGCTCTTCAAATTTCTGAAAATCTTTGACAAAATTTCAGACTTTTAGATGCTATAACTTGCTCCCCAGTGCAGTATCAGCTGCTAAAATTTACAGCTTCTTAGCCTCCAGAAAAAGCTCTTTCTAATGAGCTAGGTTAAGTCTCATATAATTTTTAAAAATTTCCAATAGATTTAATTTTCGACTGCCATGTTGAATTCCTTAAAGACAGTGTACCACATAATTTGGCCCCGCCAGATTTTAATTTCAAAAATTAGAGCGTTCTCTCATTAGCCCAATGCAATTAATGCAAAATCACGCCGATAAATACACGCGTCATAGAAGCGGTCCAAAGTTGAAAAATCAAATTTTGAATGCGCGCCAGATCGTGCAACGCCGTCAGAATTGGCGCGAAACACAATTATTTGAATTTTGCAACATATTTGTATTGCTTTCTCGACCTCCTGGGCCCATATTCCAATTTAGATCGTGTTAACTGACACCCTGCCTTTAAGAAAATCAGCATTCAGAAAAATTGCTTCTGGAAAGCAATTTCAGCCAGTTTTGGAGATTTTTGCCTAAAATCTGAGCATTTGAATAATTTTGTAGATTTTTGGCGGAAAATTTTAAGATTTTTTAAATACAACCCGTTAAAATTGCATAAATCTTCAAAAAAGCGAAACTACTACTAAAAAATTCATTTCCAGTGCTTAGAATAGAAATTTTTGAAAAAAAAAACATTCTCTTTTTTCCACCACCAACAACAAAAAATATAATTCTTCAAAAAAGCTGACCTTTAACACATTTTCACTTCTTCCTTCTTTATACTTCCTTCCGTTTTTCTCGAAAAAAATTTCGTGTTTTTCTGTGTGTGTTCTTTTTTCCAGTCTAGATATATTTAATTTTCACCATTTTTTGGGATGTAATTTCAGAACCCCATTCATTATATTTTGGTTTAAAAATAACCCATGACAAATTTCCCAATTTTTTTTTTTGGTGTTTTTGGGGGCGATGATGAATTGGGATACAGATTGACCCCACAAAAAATGGAGGAGCTTCTGAGAAGAAGGGGGCTTCTGAAAAGATGGACGGAAAAAATAATAATAATTGAATTATTGTTTGGAATTTCAGCTTTTTCTTGTTATTTGCTTCAATTTCTTATTTTGGGAAATGTTTTTTTTTTAGAAATAATAATTATTTTTGAGCAAATGTGATATGAACATAGATAATTTTTTAAAAAATTAAAAAAAAATTTCACCCATTTCACAGTAATTTTCGAGCTTTCATTTTAATTTTTGGACATTGTGACTTACCTTATTGTCAAGATGAAATTCTTAGCATTCTAAGAGTCTAAAATTCGCAAAAATTGAGTAATATTGAGCAAAGTTATGATGTTTTGAAAAAAGTGAAAATTTCTCGCTTTCACCACGATAACGATTTTAGGTCTCGCGGTGAACACGAGAAATTTTTGCAATTTTCAAAAATTTATAACTTGCTTCAAAATTTATATATTTTTGTGATTTTTAGTGGAGATTGAAAAGAAAATCACGTAGAATCGGAAAATCAAGGTTAAAACTGAAATATTCGATTTTTACTATTTTTATAAAGTTTTTGCGAGAAATGCTCAAATTTTTTTTCAACAAATCGAAAATTTTCGAAATTTCGACTTTTAAAAAAATATTTTCATGTTCTTAATTTTTTAAAAAATCCCTGCCGTTAAACAAGGTATTAGGTGTTTTAAGAAATTTTCTGAAAATCACCCAAATTGGACTGAAAATGACTAGAAAATTAATTTTGCACAAAATTTCAAAAAATTCAAAAACCCCCTAATTTTGGGGGCTCATAACTTGGCCCAGACCGCGCCAGAGTTAATGAAATTGTCCGGAATGAAAATAGAACTCTTTCTCATTTCAAATATGTTTTTAAAATTTTCTAAAACCACCTAGAAGCCGAGAAAATTAGCTTCAAAATAATGGCCTAGAAAAAGTTGGCCACCGGCGAAAACTAGTCCGCGGGCATGAAAAATCGGGAAAAAATTTTTAAAAAAATCAAAAAAGGACTAATATAAGTATTCTGCATACCTATTTATTAACGAAACACGAAAAAAGCTCTTAGGGAAAAGTTCGGCCACCTTTTTCTAGGCCATTGTTTTGAAGCCTCATTTTTTCGGCTTCTAGGCGGTTTTAGAAAATTTTAAAAACAGATTTGGAATGAGAATGACGTCTATTTTCATTTAAGGTACATTTATTATCTTCGTAAAGCCCTCCTTTAAAACATTTTCTGAAAATCGCCTAAAGGGCTGAAAATGTTTAGAAAATGATTTTTTTGCAAAATTTCAACAAAACCCTTATTTTGGGTGCTCATAACTTGGCTCAGACCCCCCAATCGCAGCTAAAAATTCGTGGAATTCATATTTGGGTCATAATAGAGGAATCTGCTAAATTTGAGCAAAATCCAGTTTGGCGGAGGTTTTAAAAAATCCATTTGAAAAATGTATCGCAATTTTTCTGAAAATTTGCTATTTCAACTCGATATTTGTTATTTCCGTCAGATTTTCTAAATATATTTCAATTCGTCATTTTGGGGTTTCAAAAGAAGAAAAAAAAAACAACTCAAAGTTCTTATTTTCTCCAAAAAATGTTATATTTTTTCAGAATTTAAAATCCAAAAAGCAGCTGAAAACGATGACTATTTTTAGAACGTTTTTGCTCTGAAAACAAAACAAAAACTGAGAAAAAATACATGTAGCAGAAAACAAATGATTTATTCGATTCATAAAATGATAAGACGGGGTTGCTATGGTGAAAAAATAAGGGAATTTGGGGCAAAAATCAACGAATTTTGTGTTTTTCTTACTCATTTTTAGCTTATTTCGAATATTCGTTTTTTTTGTTCTCGATATCAAATAAATTTTTTTAATTTTTTATCAGCTGTTTTCGGGGCAGCTGATTCTCAATAACGCACGAATTTTTCTGAAACTTGTCGTTAATGCCGCACTTGAAACACACCATTTTTCACCTGTTTTATTTGAAATATATATATATATATATATATATACAAACCCTTCTCATTTTTCAGGCCGCCTTATTTCGGTGCGATTTGTTCGAGAGGAGAAGTTTTTTGAGAAATTCCCCGCCGCTGGATGTCAAATATGAATAAAAGTGGATTATTAGAGGATCCTTCGTTAAGTTTCACATCGGGTTTTTCATCGTCTTCTTCGGCTGCTGCTTTATTATCTTCGATTCCATCGTCGGCGAGCACGGAAGGGGGTGACGATGGTTGTCTGCCGTTGAATATTTCGTGTCTTTGTCATACGGATTATGTGTTTTATGAGCATTTTGAGATGTGGGTTTTAAGTTTATGTTTATTGTGAAAAAAATCTTGGAAAGTGGGTTTTATTCAAAAATGGACCTTAAAGACAGTATGTCAGTTTATTTTACCCTACCCCTTTTCACTTTCAAAAATGAGAGCTTTTTCTCATTAGTACAATGCAATTTATGCGAAATGGTACCGATGAATACACGCGACATATTAGCTGCTCACAAATTCGGTTTTATAAACGAGCAAGCGCGCTCTAAAAAACCGACACGCTCGCAGGCGAAACATAAAGAGGGGGAGACTATACGCAGACAACTACCTCTCGCCAAACAACACTCTCTCGCAGCAGAGGGAAGCCCACCGTTATGCAACCGATTTTGTGAGAGGACTATAGCAGCCTTCAAAAGTTGAAAAAATAATCAAAATTTGAATGCGCGCCGGATCGTTGCGACGCGGTCGTAATTGGCGCGAAACACAATTATTTGAATGGGGCTACATAGGGCCCCATTCCAATTTTTATTTTTTCGCCTTAGATTTGGATCATATTAACTGACAAGCTACCTTTAAGCAGGTTTTGATTAGCGCACTGAACTTTCTTTGAAATAGGTAGGTTTCAAATTAGCTAATTGATAATTCATAGATTTAATTGATAAATAATTGATAATTTACTTAATTAATTAATTTAATTGATAAGAAGATAATTGATTAATCAGTAGTAATTGGTATGGTCTTTAAAGGAACACACTGTCAGATATTTTAAACCTATAAGTACTCAATTGTGGAAATTAGAGATTTTTCTCAAAAGCTTCTTATTTTTGTGCTTTCCAATAATTAGTTATTTTCAGCAGGGTGCCCTACGTTTGAAAAAATGAAATTAGAATTTCCCGCCACTCGAAAAATGGCGCGAAAGACCAAAATTTTAATTTTTTGCAATTTATTTCAAAAGTCGTTATTACCGCTGTAAGTTGATACGCAGTCTATACGCGTAGTGGGTTGATACGCAGAGCAACAGAGCCACAGATTCGGCGGGAAGCAGAAAAATTCAAATTTTTTAACTAACCGTGTGTCTTTAAGGGAATTTTCAAGGTTTTTGCTTTGAAATCAAGATATTTGAACGAAAATAATTGGATTTTTCACAAAATTTCTTGTTTTTTTTTTTTGAAATTCTAAACAGTGAGGGTTCAAAATAAAGGCAAACGATCCTAAATCGATGAATTTCGGAATTTAATCACATTTTGGCATAAAATTAGTGATATTGGGACGAAATAGGTCTCATTTTTCAGCAATTTCAGGTTTTTAAAACATGTTTTTTAGGATTTTTTAGGTTTTTGATAAATTTTGCCACAAAATACCGCTGAAAATGGATTAATTTATGACGCTCCAAAAAATAATTTTATTTCCAACTTAAAGACAACGTCTCAATAAATATAATACTAATGTTTTTGCTAAAAATTTGGGTTTTAAATAAATGCCAAGGATTAATTCTATAGATCAAGCTAAATTTCGTCTGAATTGTAAAAGTTGGCAATGACAAGGGTAGTGCGCGAAGGTCACCATCGCCAGTGTGAGTTACAGCTCCAAAAAAACATTATGAAATAAATTACAAAACTTAAAGGTAGTATCCCAGTAAAGAAAATTCGCGATTTTTCCTGAAACTCAATGTCAAATGAACCCCAGTTAATTTTTCTATCGATCAAGCTATATTTTATTGAAAATGACCAGAATGGTACCAAGTTACAGCCCGGGAAAGGGAGTCAGGGTTTTCGGAATCCTTAAAGACAGCGTACCAGTTAAAAACCATATTTTCTGTTGAATAAATGAATTTTGCTAATAAATGAATTGCTCATTATTCGAATGATTGCTTCGCGATGCTTATAGTGCATACTTTCAATTTTCCCCCTTATTTACAATGAAACGGGGATTTTTGATCGAATTACTTTTTTTTAAAAACTTCCGTCAAATCACTACTAGTTCCCTCTTGTTCAGTTACTGAAAAAATATATTTATTTTCAGAAAGATAATTGTATATAGGTCATTGAACATGTAAGGTTTAATTTCTGAGAATAGGTAACAACGATTTCTGATTTGAAAATCAAAAATCGGGCAATTTTTGGTCACCTAAACACGGAACAAATTTGGTTCTTTGATTCATAAAAAAATCAAACTACAAACACATTTCGATGAGCACTTTTCAGAGTAATTCTCGGCCTTATCGCAATCCCAATCATCGCCTTCGGCATCCTCGCAAACCTCACATCTGTAAGAATCTTCACACATCGAATAATGTCCGGCTCGTCGATCAACTGGTACCTGGCTGTACTTTCAGCATCGGATACTCTTATTCTTGTCTCGGCGTTTTTTGTACTTTCCCTTCCAAGATTCGGTGAATATTTAACGTGGTGGAGAGCAAATTATATCAGGTTAGATGGTGTCTTTAAGGTGTTCTAGTTTTTTTTTTGGTTTTTAGTTTTTGTTGTGCTTATTTTGTTGTTGTTTTGTGGTTTTTGTGGTTTTTGTGCAATAAAGTCAAATAGATCTCAATTTTTGTAAATTTCTTTTTTAGCTACTCGGTGACTCCTTACATGTATGGATTGATGATGACAGCCCAAACCTGCAGGTAATTTATTATTCTTGATCCACCGAAAAAAAAACCGATTTCAGTGTATTCATGACTGTCGGCGTGTCAGTACATCGATATATTGGTGTATGTCATCCTTATAAGTCGGTTGAATGGTTGCCGAAAAAGCGGGTTACTAGTTTCATCATCGGACTGATCACGTTTTCGATTCTGTTTAATACGACGCGATCTTTTGAGGTTCGTTTTAAGAATAAAAATAATATGAGATTTGGTTTCCTAGGCCACGAAATTCTGGTTTTCTAGGCCAAAGATATTTGGTTTTCTAGGCCATGGAAATTCGGTTTTCTAGGCCACGGAAAAATTGGTTTCCTAGGTCACAAAATATTTTTTTTGAGTTTTCTAGGTCATTGAAATGTTGGGTTTCTGGGCCACGGAAATTTGGTTTCCTAGGCCATGGAAAGTTGATTTTCTAGACCACGAAAGTTTGGTTTTATAGGCCGCGAAAATTTGGTTTTGTAGGCCGTAAAGATGTGGGTTTCTAGGCCACAGAGATTTGGTTTTCTAGGCCACGGAAGTTGGTTTCCTAGACCATAAAAATCTGATTTCTAAACCATAAGAGTTTGGGTATTCGATGCCATAAATATTTGGTTTTCTAGGTCCCCGAAGGTTTGGTTTTCTAGGCCACAAGAGTTTAGGTTTTCTAGGGCACGAGTTTTTGGTTTTCTAGGCCATGGAAAGTTGGTTTTCTCGGCCACGAAAGTTTGGTTTTCTATGCCATCGAATTTTGGTTTCCTAGGTCACAAAAATCTGGTTTCTAAGCCACAAGAGTTTCGGTTTTCTAGGCCATAAATATTTGATTTTCTAGGCCACGAAATGTTGGTTTCCTAGGTCACAAAAATCTGGTTTCTAAGCCGCAAGAGTGTTGGTTTTCTAGGTTTCGTTGAGAACGAGAATTTGGTTTTCTAGGCCATTAAATTTTGGTTTGCTAGGCCACTAGAATTTGCATTTTAGGCCGCTGAAATGTGGTTTCCTAGTTCACAAAAACCTGGTTTTCTATGCCACGGAAAATTGGTTTTCTAAATCCTTTCTATTAAAAGTGCGGGGAACTCTTTATTAAATATTCCAAATTTATAGAATTAAATATTTCCAGGTTCACATCTCAAATGTTTGCGACAGAGAAAATATCAACTACTCCTTGCCGTCGCTTCAACCAACTGCTCTCAGAATGAACAAACTTTATATGTAGAAAAACGCTCATCCTGAAACTCAAAACACCTCAAATTTCCAGGCAAATATTCTTCGGTTGGGCCTACACTATCGTGATGTACGTTCTACCCTTTAGTTTGCTGATTGTACTCAACACAATGGTTCTGGCGGCGGTGAGAAGAAGCCGGAGAATGCACATGGTTTCGCAGGTAGTGATATAATAGTTTCCTCCGAAAATATCCATCTTATTTTCAGTGCGGAGCTGAAAGTGAGGAATTCTCAAGGAAAGCTGAACGAAAAGAGCGACAGACTTCGATCATGTTGATCTCGATTGTGTTCCTTTTCATGGCTTGTAATACACTGGCGTTTGTTTGTAATATTATTGAGAATATGGGAGCGCAAAGCGAATATGAGACGATTTATCAGACTCTTGTCACGTGTAATAATTTGTTGGTAAGGCTTTTAGATTTAAAAAAATCAATAATGATATGATATCAATATGTACTCACATGTATACTCACGTATATATTCACGTTTATACTCACGTTTATACTCACGTGTGTACTCACGTGTATACTCGCGTGTGTACTCACGTGTGAACTCACATGTGTACTGACGTGTATACTCACGTGTGTACTCACGTGTATACTCACGTGTGTACTGACGTGTATACTCACGTGTGTACTCACGTGTATAATCACGTGTGTACTACGTGTATACTCACGTGTGTACTGACGTGTGTACTCACATGTATACTCACGTGTGTACTGACGTGTATACTCATATGTATACTCACGTGTGTACTGACGTGTATACTCATATGTATACTCACGTGTATACTCACGTGTATACTCACGTGTACTCACATGTGCACCCACGCGAACGAAAAGAAAGCTTTATTTTTATTTCACCTGTTGAAAATTATTTTTGAACCCCCTTTTTCTTAGAATTTATTTATTTCAGCATGAAATTTTTTAATCTAGGAAGCCTGAAAATCATTTTTTAACAATAAATCCAAACATCAAACTTTGGAGGCGCTTAGATTTAAAGGCGCATAAATACCGTAACCTTAAAGGTACACACGATAATATTAAAATCAAAGGATGTACATTGTTTTATAAAAATATTCAAAATGGTTTGAAAAAAAATTAAAAATTTTAATTTTAAAGAAATTTTAAAAAATTCAAAAATTTTAAAAATAATAATAAAAATTTAAATTTAAAAAAAAAATCAATTTTTACTTTTTTTGAGATTTTTCTTTAAAAAAGTTTGTTCAATGGCCAATCATGGTAATTTGAATAATATTCCAAAAAATGATTATTCTGCAAATTTTGCAAATAAAATGGCCTAGAAAAAATACCAATGGGGGACTAGAAATCCAATTTCGGTCATTAAACCAACCTTTTTCTTGAAATATCTCAAAAGTGTTTTTTGTTACCAAAAAAATGACAAATATTTATAAAAAAATTTAAAAATTCATAATTTTTACGAAAAAATCTACTATAACATGACCGAAGAAATTCAATTTGGGTTTCTAGGTCATATAAGGAAAATGCACTCAATTTAAGGACTAGAAACCCAAATTAAATTTTTTAGGCCATGTGTATATTCAGTTTTTTAATTTTTTTCGGTTTTTTGATATTAGGGCACTATTTTTGAAGGGGGTTGAAAATACGTTTCAGAATAATGCAGAATGTTTTCATGCTGTTTTTAGAGATGATTAGACTAAATAATTTTCCTCAGTTTTTAATGAGAGATAGCTCATTTGAACGAGAATTTTACGCTGGTAAAGGAAATGTTTTCAAAAAATGCAAAACGACAGTTTGAGCCTGATTTTTTGAAGCTCAAAGGCTGCAAATTTAAAAAAAAATGGAATATTGAAGAGCTCTAACTTTGCTCAATCTCAATATTTTGGGCAAACATTTTGAGGTTATCATAAAGAAGCCATTCTTAGTTTATGCGCCAAATTTCAGCAAATTTAATTGAAATTTTTTGAAAACGCCGTTTTTTAACCTAAAGACACCATGTGGCTGTTTCACTAAAGTGTAATTTTCAAACAATTCAACCACATTCGCTGAAATTTGGTAAATAAACTAAGAATTATAGCTTTATGATAACTTAAAAGTTTCACTCTTCGATATTGTGTTTGAGCCAAGTTACAGCTCTTCGAAATTCGATTTTTTTGCAATTTGCAGACTTTGAGCTTGAAAAAAACATGCTCAAACCTTCACTTAGCAGTTTTTGAAAGCAGTTTAAAATTATCTTTCAAATGAGTCACGTCTCATTAAAAACTGAGAGAAAAGTTTCAGATACTAAATTGATGAAAATCCAATTTGATCAAAAATGATTTTAATATCATTAGAGCGCACTTTCATCACTCTGCGTCTCTCTCTCTCTCTCACTCTATTTTATTCCAGTTCCTAATTTTCAATAAAGAAAGTGCGCTCTAATGATTTCCCCAATCGAATTGAATTTTAATCAAGCTTTTTTCATCGACCAAACATCGACCAGTTGAAAATAATATTTTTGAATTAAAAATATTTTCAACTTCAAATTTTATATACATTTTTTTAAAATCTTATTTTCCAATTAATTCCGAAATTTTTTTGCCTTTCTTTGCAAAAGAAATTACCTAATTAAATACTCTAACTTTTATCGCCTTTTTGCCTGCGTCTCTTCAGGCGCCACGCACTCTACTCTCCGACGAGGCCATGTGTGCGGTAGAGCGCGTTTGCAAGCCACCTAGTAGATATTGTCAACTCAAATATTCTTGATCATTGCGTTCGGAAGGATGCTCAACCTAACAGACGCTCCGCACGCACGCGCGCGGCTGCAGACACTCACCACATTGGAAACTTCGCTAGAAAATGAATTTTTCAAATTTTCCAGTGTGTTGAATGTCGGCAGCCGCGTGCGTGCGTGCGGAGCGTCAGTGAGGTTGAGCAGCCCTCAAAACGCAATGATCAAGAATATTTGAGTTAACAATAGCAAAAAAAACTGATCAAGAAATGCAATTTTAAAGGAGCATACAATAGCCTTGAATTCCTGAAACCGAAAATGTATTTTTTTAAAGCAAATCCCAGGTTTTTCACTAAAAAACTAGTATATTACAGGTAATAATCAACGCATCCTGCAACATCTGCATCTACATGCTCTTCTCCGACAAATATCGAATGCTCCTCCACTACTACATCTTCTGCGATTGGTCCCGCAAGGGAGAACTTCTTGTTAGTTCAATTATCAACTAGTCTTCTTGGTTATTACCCCCCAACACTGATTCCTAGATTATTTCTTTTGCATGCTTTTCCTCCAAAAACACTTTTGTTTCTATTTTTTTAAATAAAAAACAAGAATTTTTTAGATTGACCGGTTCGAGAAAAGCCAAAACTGACTGCTTTATATTTGATACTTTTTTGATATACGTCGAGATCGCGGGTTTTTTCTTCGAGGAGATTCAACATTTTTACATGTATTTTTTTAATTTCTTCTCTTTTTTTGATGACGCTATTATTTTTTATTTTTTATTATTTTTATTGTGTTGTATTTGAAGAATAAAGTGAAATGTTTGATTAATGATTTGATTGTGTACCCCGACTTGATAATTTTGGAGTTGTTATTGTCCGTGGGTGTATAGATTTAAAATTTTCGATACTATTTAAAAGACAACAGTTTTTTTTGTTTTGTTTTATTCAAAATGATTCGCTCACTCTTTTTCTTATCAATATGCTCGATTTTTCTTCTATTTTTTGGGGCGAGTGCGAAGAAATTTCAAATGAGAGTTAAGAGGGCTCCCGTGCTGCAGCATGAGACGCAGAGATATGGGTTGAGGAGATTTGAGAGGTTTAATGAGTAAGTACAATTTTTGGGTTGGTTTTTGTATTGGAATGATTCTCGGGGATTTTAGCTACAAAATAAGCTAAAAATCTTGAAATTTGGACAATTTTTGGAAAAGTTATAGAACTTTAAAAATTGAACAATTTTTTCCAATGTTTTCCTAAATTTGTGGAACATTGTCTTTAAAGGAGGACTTTACGGAGATAGTAAAATGTAGCTTAAGTGAAAATAGACTTCATTCTCATTCCAAATCTGTTTTTAAAATTTTCTAAAACCACCTAGAAGCCGAGAAAATGAGCTTCAAAACAATGGCCTAGAAAAGTTGGCCTAACTTTTTCTCCTATGTAGCTTTTTGCCTGCTATTTTGATAAATATTTATGGAAAATGCTTAAATTATTTCATTTTAACTTATGCCTTGGCATTTTCTGCATTCTTCACGTAATAATGCCCGCGGACTAGTTTTTGCAGCATTTTCTAGGCCATTGTTTTGAGGCACATTTTCTCGGCTTCTAGGTGGTTTTAGAAAATTTTAAAAACAGATTTGGAATGGGTATGACGTCTATTTTTATCACAAATACATTCATTGACTTTATAACGTCCACCTGTAAGTCCATTCTTAATGGATGTTCGAAATTTGAAAAATTTTCAATTAATATTTTCATGTTCATCATTTTTTTTTTAAATCCCTGCCGTTAAACATGGTATAAAGTGCTTTAAAAAATTTCTGAAAATCGGGTAAATTTCACTGAAAATGGCTAGAAAATGAATTTTTGCTAAATTTTAAAATATCGAAAAAAAACTCCATATTTTGGGTGCTCATAACTTGGCTGAGACCCCAGGTCGCAGCTAAAAATTTGAGGAATTCATATTTAGGTCATAATATACAAAGCTCCATAAAGCCCTCCTTTAAGCCCGAATTTGAAATGTAAAAAAAAAAATTTTTCTAGTTTTTTTTGTTTTTACAAATTTCGGTTCGTACGAAGTGCACATAACTTTAAAAATACAAATTTCAAAGTTCAGTTGAATAATTTCTAAACCCTCATTTTTTAAATCCAATTTTTTAAAAATTCCAAATGATATTTTTGAGATTTTAATTTAAAGGAGGGCTTTACGCAGATTATGAATGCGCCTGGGATGAAAATAGGCTTCAGACTCATTCCAAATCTGTATTTAAAATTTTCTAAAACCACCTAGAAGCCGAGAAAACACGCCTCAAAACAATGGCCTAGAAAAAAGGGCCACCGGCGAAAACTAGTCCGCAGACATGAAAAGTCCAAAAAAATGAAAAAAAATTCATAAATTAAGATGAAAAAACATTAAAAAGTACTAATATAAGCATTCTGCATAAATATTTATTGACGAAACACGAAAAAAGCTCATAGGAAAAAGTTCGGCCAGGTGGCCCTTTTTTCTAGGCCATTATTTCGAAGCTCATTTTCTCGGCTTCTAGGTGGTTTTAGAACATTTTAAAAACAGATTTGGAATGGGTATGAATCCTATTTTCATCCCAGACGCATTCATAACCTCCGTAAAGCCCTCCTTTAATTTGTTCTTATTTTAAGTTTAGTGGAACAGTGTCTTTAAGTTAGAAAACAAATAACAATGGGATTATTTATCAAGTTTGCGTTCCAAAAAATTTGACAAAAAATTATTGCTGTTTCAGAGTTTTTTGTTTTGTTTTTTTTTCAAATGTTGTTTCGTTCTAAAACTAGCTGAATTTGTCAAGAACGTAAAATTCTTAATTTAAAAAATGCGGTTTCAAAAAATAATGAAAAATCTTCTTTTTTTTAAATTAATTATTAACAGTGTGGTAACTGAAATTTCGGAATAAATATTTTCGAAAGTTAAATTGAAAAATTTCTAAGAAAAATTCAAAAATATATTTTTGAGATTTTAATTTAATTTGTTAAGCTATAAATAACTATTAAAATTAAATTATCTTAACTTCTTTTTTTGAGCTCCAAACAAATTTGACAAAAAAAATAATTACTGTTTCAAAGTTTTTTTTTTGTTTTACAAATTTTATTAAAAATTCAATACTTTTAAAGCTGTTTACTGAATTTGGGTTTCAATTCCGTTTTCATCTTCTTCACAGTATTTGAAAACCTATAGAAGCAAAACAATTTGCTGAATTTATCAAGAAAAATTCATTTTTTTAAAACACGGTTTCAAAAAATAATGCAAAATCTTCATATTTTAAAAAAATGTGTTTATGCATAAATATCAAAACATTATCATTATTTTTTTAAATGAAAATAATCTACATAATCAAAATTTCATTGAATCGGAATAAATTGTTGACATCTATACATTTATCGAGCATCTACATGTAGTGGAACGTATCTGAAAAAAAACTGACATTTTAAAACAAAGTGTTTTTAATTTTCTATCGATTCGTACTAAAATTACCAAAATCCCTTGGATCAATCTTGAGATATGATTTTTCAAAAAAATTGGGTTCTGGACGCCACACTGAAAATTTGCAAAAAATTAAAATAATCCTAAAATTTGCAAAAAATTAGAAATGGGCACCCGGAATCGAACTTTTACGTTTTTGAGACCAAAGTTCGGTTCCGGGTGCCCTTTTCTAATTTTTTGCTAACTTTTTCACTAGGAATATAAATTTGAATTTCAGATCAATTTAGCAACATTTATAACCTACGTGTATTAGTTACCTTTTAATTTTTTTTAAACAAAAATATTACAGTTTCAAGATTTTTACGAAATTTTCTGTATTGCAAGAAATTCTTATTTCACAATCTGTCAATCTATAATTCGAAAAATTACACTATAATTCGAAAAATTATTTTTCATCCGGACCTTATGAAATTTTTTGGAGTTTTCAAAATAATTTATTTATTTCGTTTTTTTTTTTCAAAACTCGATGTTTAATGTCTAGAACAGTAGAAAATATGTATTCTGAAAATAAAAATGAAATTTGTTTAAATTACATTAGATTGTTATTGATCCGATCCGGAGCGATCCAAAAAAAATCCTGATCACAACACTGTTCTTAAAATTGTATTTGTATGTTTGGTAATTGCAAAAAATTCTTTAAAGAAAAAAATTCAAAATTCTGCTCAATTTATACGCAAAATCGGGTTTTTATTAAAATTTAAGCGTGCGCGCTTAATACCCTTTGGAGCTGGTATTAGGCTCGATTTTTTCACTGAACGTTTTTTTCAAAATGTTTGTGAAATTTATTGAAAAAAATTTTATGAAAAAATTTGATAAGCAATCATTTTTTTCGGGATTTTTATCGACATTCAATTACGAAAACAGGTAAGTTCACTGACACTTGTAAACTGCAAAAAACAGCACAAAAATCTAAAAATAAATTAATTTTATTGACTCTAATTTCTAAACACTGATAAAAAGTGTACTTCAACTTTTTACAGTGCCATCCACCACCAACACGTCGCCGATTTCCGTGATTTCGCCTATTTTGGAAACATCACCATCGGCTCACCACAGCAAACGTTTCTTGTCATTCTAGACACTGGAAGTTCAAATCTTTGGGTTCCTGACTATTCGTGCGGTGTTCAGGAACAGTAAGCATTCTTATGGACCTACCTGGAAGCTGAAAATTCTGCAAAAAATGCAAAAAGTTACTGTAGACCAGAGCTTCACCGAACACTCTGCCACGGGGTGGACGCTACGACACTCCGCTGTGTTTGTGTGTGACCGGCAAATAGCAGTATAGCATTGGGGCGTGTTTATTTCAATTTTCTCGAGAAATTTCAATAACTTTTTTTTCAAAATTACCAGGATTGTAGAGAAAAAAATTCTGCATCTATTGAGACTACTCTTACTACCAGAATTTGCTTTTGTGCCGAGAAAATTCACTTTTAGACCTTAGAAACCTCTTTACTCAAAAATTTTCAATAACTTTTTTTTAAAAATTAGATATTCTTAATCAGCATGTAAAATGCTATTGGAAAACATTTATCTCGATTCCAGAAAAACGTTTTCGAAAAAAAATTTGTTTGGTTTTTTGAAAATTTCCTCATTTTTTCTTAAGGAAATTCTCTGAAACTCATAGATTATGTTTGGAAAATCTTTCACAACAATTATCAAAAAGAATCAGTGGCAAACATGCTGCTGACATCCGGCAAATTCGATTTTAAACGTGTCAATTCAACACTTCACTGAGCCACATTCCGCCCAGGGGCGCTCAAAATTGGTATTCGGAGGGTTCTAATGTAGTTTTAAATACTTGGACGATATTCGCCAATATCCAAAGTAGATTATTTTTTGCAAAACGTATAAATGGAATCGAACTTTTGATGCGCGCCTATGCCATAATTTTCATCTGTTTTATCCACTTTGCTAAAAAAATGTGTGTGCGAGAGACGCAGAGAAAGAGACAGTTGCACACAGAAAGGGGGAAGGGTACAGTTCGCCACGCCGTGTCTGCTGTTTTGACGTGTACACGTACTGAAAAATACTTTTTCACTATTGGTCCTACAAAGAATGAATTCAAGGATCATAAATATTATTTTATTATGTACGGTCACGTCAAAAAAAGAGTGTGTGTGTCGGTAGAGCTCGAGATGTTGTGGTTTATATCTACAGTACTTCTCACAGACCACGGCAATTTTTTGCAGAATTTTTAGCTTCTGAGTAGATCCATCAGAATCCAGGAGAGACATTGATTTTTTTGTAGTTATTCCGCGTGCAGCAAAAAGAACAAATACACATCCAAAACCTCGGATTCATATGAAAATGACGGTCGAGCTTTTAACATACAATATGGAACTGGTAGTGCATCTGGATTTTTTGGAAAGGATACAGTTTGTGTGAGTTTTTGAAGATTGAAAACCAAATTTTATGGACTTATTCAGTTTGAAAAAATTCTGAAAATTCCGAGATATTTGAATTTCTCGGAATTTTTTGAATTGCAGTTTTCACGCAATTTGTTTCAAGACCCAAACAATTAAATATGTGTCCCTTTAAACAATTTCATGGAAAAAAATTTGATTATTTTTCTCTTTCTGTGGAAATATAAACAAAAAATGAAAAGTGAGTCCCAATTACCCGCAGCAGAGGCCCAAAGCTCAAAAAGACAGTCTGTGACCCAAAAATGAACATTTTTCTAGTTTTTTATCATTTTTTCGTCCTAAATTGATTTTTTCGGATATTGTGGGCTTTTCAGACCTCTTGGGTTCACTTGGGCTCATACCTGATCGTTTTCTACAGAGATAAATACAAAAACAAATGTTTTCCTCGAAATTGTTTAAAGGGACACAACATATTTAATCATTTGGGTCTTGAAGCGAAACTGCAATTGAAAAATAATTGGATCCAATTTCTCGTCATTTTTTTGCAAACTTAGTAAATCTAAAATTTTTCTGGAATATGGAATTTAGTTCGCGGATACAACACTATGCATAAAGTCACAAGTTTTTGGACAAGCTACTAGATTGGCTCCATTTTTCGCCAGACAGCAGATTGATGGTAAGTGTTTTTTTTTGAAATATCTAGGATTTCAGAAAAGTGTTAAATTAACTAATTATTGTAAAAAAAATTTGGAAAAATAAGGAAAACCCGATTAAAATGAGAAACTTTCAAAATAGAGTAGTTTTGAAGCTCAGGAAAAAATGGCCTAGAAAATCACGTTCCTGGGTTTCTAGGCCCTCAAATAATCAATATAAAGGAATGGGGGAATTTTGAAACAGCACTTTTTTGTCAAATTTTTTAAAAAGTGACATTTCTCTAAATTTTGAATTTTGCAAACCGTTTTTTTAAACAAAATTTTGAAAAAAATGTCATTTTTAAAATTTCCGTGTTTTATAAAAATTCCCCGGATTGCTCTGCACAATCAATGCGGAAAATATTTTAAAAGTTTTTTTTTTTCAAATAATTTTTAAAATTAGGATTCCAGAATTTATGAATGTTTTTTATTATTTTCTGAAATTTTGAAATAGTTTTTTACAATTTAAAAAATAAATGTGGCCTAGAAAACCAACGGGGACTAACTTTCTTCGTACCAAAAAATGCCTATTTTTCTATTTTTTTTCATATCTCATGATTGACACAAGGGATTTTAATGATTTTGGTACCATTCGATTGGAAACTTGACGTAGATTCTAAAAATACTTCAAATTTCACATTTATATTAAGCTAAAAAATTTTTAGACTATTTTTAAAAAATTGAATTTTCAGCACAAAAAAATATTTTTCAAAATGTATCGGGCTGAAAATACTACCATTGGATTGGAATTTTTATGTAGATTCTAAAAATATTTGAAATTTTGAATTTGGGTCAATTTAAACAATTTTAGGCTATTGTTATATTTTTGAATTTCCCGCCGTGTTCCTATGGGGAGGTCAAACTACCATATCTCAAGATTGACACATGGGATTTTGATGATTTTGGTACCAATCGATTGGAAATTTGACGTAGATTCTAAAAAAAAACTTTAAATTTTGAATTTATCTCAATTTTAAACAGTTTTGGGCCATTTTAAAAACATTTTAAATTTTCAACATTTTGTCCATCACAAAAAAAATAATTTTTCAAGATGCATCGGGCTGAAAATACTACCATCGGATTGGAAATTTCGTGTAGATTCTAAAAATATTTGAAATGTTGAATTTTGGTGAATTTTAAACAATTTTAGGCTATTGTTATATTTTTGAATTTCCCGCCGTGTTCCTATGGGGAGGTCAAACTACCATATCTCAAGATTGACACATGGGATTTTGATGATTTTGGTACCAATCGATTGGAAATTTGACGTAGATTCTAAAAAAATTGTTCAAAAAATGATTCCAAAAGATTCTAGAAAATATTTTAAATTTTAAATTTATACCTATTTTTTAAAAATTTACAAGATATTTAAAAATTTCCCAATTTTTTAAATTATCATAAGTTAATCAAAAGTAGTTTTGAATTCTAAATCTCATTTACCTTATGCTGAAAGGTCTTCATGTAATTTTTAAAAATATATTATGTTCAGGAATTCTCGGGCTTGGATTCACTGAAATAGCGGTTAACAAAGCAAAACCTCCGATTCAGAATGCGGTAGAACAGGTGAGAAAAGGCGTGAATTAAGCGTGATTGAGAAAAAGACCAATTTCAGGGTCTTCTTGAAGAACCAATCTTCACAGTCTACCTCGAACATCACGGAATGCAGAATGAGGAGAAAGGCGGAGTTTTTACCTATGGCGGACTGGATGAAGAACATTGTGGAGAAGTATTAGCATGGATTCCGTTGTCGAAGACTGGATTTTGGCAATTCCATATGCAAGGGTGGGTCTTAAAGGCGGGCAAGGTTGCTTAATCGATCTGAAATTCAATTATGTATACCTAGTGAAAAATATTTGCAAAAAACTAGAAAAGGGCACCCGGAATCGAACTTTGGTATTAATATTACCGCTGCAAGTCGATACGCAGTCTATACACGTAGTGAGTTGATACGCAGTGTAATAGAGTGCAACAGAAAAACAGAAAAGGGAATTTTCAAACTTTCTGTTTGAAAATCAAGATATTTGAACGAAAATAATAGATTATTGTCCTTTAAAAATACTTAGAAATTATAATTTTTGATATTTTTTAGCCTTTGCATTTTGAAATATCAGAATTTTGGCACGTATGCTGAAAAAATGCTGAAAAACAGTTAAAAACAATAAAAATGAATTTATTTTAAGTTTTTAGGAATTTTAACTTTAAAAGTATTTATAACTAAATATTTTGTATACATTTTTAACAGAAAAATTTATAATTTTTTCTGAAAAAATTTTAAAAAATTGGATTAAAAAATAAGAGCGTAGAATATGTGCAATTACATTTGAGAAACAATACATTCTGAAAATAATTGTTTTTAATTGTGAAGATTTTTCTTTTTTTTTGTTGAAACCGGGTTTTTACAAAAATGAATTTTACTTTTTTTAAAAATAAAAACAACTCACAAGAAGATTTTTTAAATAAAATTTGTAAAAACAAAAAAAATTCGAAAAATTTCGGAAACAGTAATTTTTTTGTCAATTTTTTGGAGCTCAAAGAAAAATTTAAACTAATTTAATTTTAATAGTTATTTATAGCTTAAAGGCAATGTTCCACTAAACTCAACATAAGAATAAATTAAATAAAAATCTCAAAAACATATTTTAAAATTTTTCTTAGAAAAAATCGCCTTAAAAATTGCAGAAAAAATCGAACAACATATTTTAAAACATAAATTAACAAAAAAAGTTACTAAATATATATATCAATGCCTTTTCATTTCGCTCTCCAGACTAGGTTGAATTTTACCACATCGGGCAGGCAACGTCAAATCTTTGTTTTTCCCTGTATTCTAGAGACGGCTTCTATTGACCGGGTCAACTTTTTTTTTCATAGAAAAGAAGTGATAATACAATTATAAGCAAATCAGCATCCATTGTCTTTCCATTTTCGGAATTTTCTAAAAAATGTGAAACAGAATGTTTTCTTTGAAAAAATTGGCAATAAGTAGATTTTTTAAAAATTGTTTTCTAAAAATATAGATTATATCATGATATACTGCAGTACCTACATTATTACCGAATTTTTTGAACATTTTTTAAAATCTACTTTTGAAACTGAGTTTTTTTTTTGGAAATTAATATGAACAATATTTTATGGCAATTAACTTCAAATTGATAAAGAATTTGAGAACAATTTAAAAGTGTCACCCTATCTTTAAAGGTGGACTATAAGCAGGTTGCTAAATCGATCTGAAATTCAATTTTATAAACCCAGTGACATAAAAATTGCAAAAAAAGTAGAAAAAGGCACCCGAAATCGTATTTCGGTCCCAATATCGTAAAAATTTCCATCAAAGTGTCAATGGGGCGGAGTTTATGAGTTATCATTATAAGCTCCGCCCCTTTGACATGGTAAAAAAATCACCAATCATTTTTTACATCCCACCTGTCGCTTTTAGCTAACAAAAACCGGTCAAAAAATGAAATGGGATAAAACTCGCTCTTACTGCTACCATGTCTTTAAATTCGTTTATTCCAGAATTGGTGTTCACTCAACATCGGAACATAAATACGGCTGGGAAGTGATCTCAGACACGGGAACATCGTTCATTGGCGGACCGGGGAATGTGATTAAAGCGATTGCCAAGGATCTGGGAGCGGTTTATGATCAATTTGAAGATTCTTATATCGTACCGTGCTCGAAAATCAAGGACCTTCCACCGTTGAAGTTGAAGATTAAGGATATTGAGTTCGAGATTCAGGCTATTAATTTGGTGGCTCATGTACGTTTCATTTTTGCTTTTATTCGAAAATTTTGGATTTATTGAAGCTCACAATATCTTAAAATATATGATGTTTATTTTTTTTTAAATTACGCGAAAATGCAGAAAAGTAGGCTACTGGCGCACACTTTTTTTTTGCAAAGGGTGGCTGACCCCATTTTGGTGGAAATTCAAATTTTTTTCAAATAATTCAACTAAAACTTGTTTTTTCGTTTATTTATCTTTTAAACATGCGTATTCCTTTCATTTAAAATCATTTTAAATGGATTCTAGTGTTTTTTCAACATTTTCATGATTTTTTCAATTTTTTCAGTAGTTTTTGGGCAGAAAAACATTGAAAAAGTCGCTAATTAAATATTAGGGTGTTTATTAGTCCATATTCGAAAATTTTGGATTTATTGAAGCTCACAATATCTTAAAAAACATTATGTTTCCTATGAAAAAAAAAGTGACGCGAAAATGCTGAAAAGTAGGCGGGGCTACTGGCGCACACCTTTTTTTGCAAAGAGTGGCTGACGCCATTTTGGAGGAAATTCAAATTTTTAGTAAAATTTTTCAAATAATTCAACTAAAACTTCTTTTTTAGTTTATTTTTCATTCAAAAGTGCGTGTTCCAATCAATTTAAATGGATTCTAGTGTTTTTTCAGCATTTTCATTTTTTTCTCTTTTTTTTCAGTAGTTTCCGGCAGGGCTGGGGGGCGGCATTTGAAAATCGAGACAAGCCGCGGCCGCGGCCGGCCGCAGTGCAATGCACACCATCACAAAATTGCGGAATGCACACAATTTGACGAGCAAAATTTTTTAATTATCGAGATTTTCGAAACTAGTTTTTAATAAATAAGGTAATGAAAATAAAGTAAAAACATTGAAAAATATTCAACATTACGCAAAATATCATTTTCAACATTTAAACTTTTTTAATAAATCATTTTTCGAAGATTTCTCATCCCAACTCCCTGAAAAAAGGGTTAAATCAGTACAATGTGTGCATTTATTAAAAAATTTTCGTGTTTTACAACGCATTTTCTTAAAAATACATTCTCCTATCGAAAAAAAGAATAACCACTTTCAAAAATGCGGCTGCCGCGGCTGCCGCGGCCGCCGGCTGCGGCGGCTTTCAGCCGGATTGGCCGCCGTTTCCCCAGCCCTGGTTTCCGGACAGAAAACCATTAAAAAGTCTCTAATTAAATATTAGAATGTTTATTAGTCCATTTACTAATGAAAATGAGGTGTAATTTTTCATTTCCCGATAGAAATAGTAATTTATAAATATAAATAAGCTTCCCGATTCATTTCGGTGCATTTGCGCGTAAAATAGTGCGCATTAGGCCGGTGTTTGCAGATTTTTCGGCAAAACGTTTGTTTTTACACACCGTGTAAAGGTACCAATTTCTAAAGTTTGTCTGACGTCAAGAAAAATCGTCAGATTTGAAAAAAAAACATATTTTAAGTGTACGGTATTTTCGAATGAGTTCCCATTTTGAAAGTAGTCCTGCATAATTCTACTCCATATCATAACTATCAATTTTTCTTTAGGAATCTGACGACGAATGTGATCTGACGCTTTTCGACATGTACACCGGCGGATTCGGCCCTTCATGGATACTTGGTGACCCATTCATACGACAATATTGTAATATTCACGATGTGAAAAACCGGCAACTTGGTTTGGCATTGTCAAAACAAACAAACTAATTATGTTCCAGTTTTGTAATAAAGAAATTATCATGTGCCAATATTTAGAGCTTTTTTTTGTTAAAATACCGAGAGCGTATTATTAAGTTAAGCTAACTTAAATTTAAAAAAAGTTAAGCTAATTTAATTTTAATAGTTACTTCTAGCTTAAAGGCAATGTTCCACTAAACTTAACATTTTAAAAATTTCAAAAAAGAATTTAAAAGAATTTAATCTCAAAAACGAATTTTAAAAAATAAGAGCTTTGAAATTTTTGGATCAACCATTTTCTACTAAAAAACCGCAGCGCAACCGCTCGCAGGTAAAAATAGCACGACTGTGCGAGAGACTTAGATTTTCTGGGTAGGTCAAAACCGACATGCATGATCAAGAATATTTGAGTTGACAAATAATCAAAAAAGAGAAGAAAATGTCTTTGAAGAAAAATATATTAATTTTAAAGGAGGGCTGAGGGAACGAAATAAATGGTTTAAAAATGATGAAAGTATGATTGTTGATAAATAAATGAAAAGAATCCAAAGAAAAACTCAAAAATGGCGAAAAAAAAGTTCCGTCAGGAGGTAAGTATACTGCAAAAAACGATAAGAAAATTCATTATATCGTAACAAGGTATTAATCATCACTAGCCAGGAATCGAACCTCCGACCTTTCGGATGGAAAATCACAGCCTGTCATTGGATCACTTGTCAATGATGAGATATAGTAGCTAAAACAACATAGATCACAAAAGGGGAATAGACTCGCGTGTGGGAAGAGGCCAACAACACATAATTGCACACACACACACACTCTCTTTTCGCTCTCTCACGCCCCTCACTGCTGGCTGTCTCCTCTGCGTCTCTGCCAGGCCGCGCTGGGTACATAAGGGAGAACTCTTCCAAGATGAGTGGCGCCACCCATACTCAGACAATGGGGGAACTGCTTTTTTATCAGTTCGAGGCCATTTCGACTGCTTTTTTGGCAGTACTGGTAAAAAACCAGTGCAAATCGGAAGTCGAACTGCTTTTTTGGCAGTACTGGAAAAAAACCAGTCCAAATTAAAAGAAGAACTGCTTTTTTGGCAGTAACTGATAAAAAACCAGTCGACAATTTTTATTTAATGTTTTTAAATTTTATTTTTTTTAACTTTTGGACTTTAATTATATAAATATATATTTAATCTTTTGCAGATGTTGCAAATTGTGATTAATTAGCTGAAGCTGATGTTTTATTCAACATGTAGTTTTTTTTGCTTAGAAAAGTATTTTTTTGAAACAAGAATTATAGTTATCTCCAAACCCGAATGAGAGGGCCTGCTCGTCGGTTGGAAACAACTATACTATTATCTCAGGTGTGGTATGTCCTTCAGCAGGTACATTTTTTGATGTTTCACGTGTCATCATCAAAAAGAACCAAAAAGTTGCGAAGTCCTTCAAATTCCAGGGCTATTCATCAACAGTGCTCAATGATTTGACATATCGACAGGATTTGAATGGAGGAACAATAGGAGAACATTTGACGACAATGAAGCCGGATGTTTTCGATTATTTAAAAAGGTTAATATTTACAAACATGATATAAATCAGTAGTGAAACATTACAGAGTTATTCGGTCTGTTTTTGGGTGTGACGATGATTCACTGGAGTTGAACGGCAAGGATTAATCATTCGACCACAGAAAGTAAGTATTGGTGTCTTTTCATTAAAATGTTCAAAATCTTAAAAATTACAGACTCTTTAAATCATTTGATGGATCGGTTGAGCAGAAAATTGCTACAATCAAGGACCTAAGAAGAATCCGTAGTTCGTGGGACACGGGGGAATTCACACAAACGTTGAAGAAGTCTATGTAGGTTCATGAAAGCATATGCACTTAATTTTTTATGTTTAAGATCGAAACGAGAAGAATCGCGTTCGAAAGAACTGGAAAACGCTAAAAGAAACGCTGAGAACGAACAAGTTGAATCCCAGGACTACCTCAACATAATTTACTAAGCATTTGGTTTCTTTTTTTTTGTTATATATTTTTTAATTTTTTTTGTGTTGTTTTTTTGTATTATTTAATAAATACTGTTATCATAAAGCTTCAATGGTGTTTTTTACGATTTTTTGCGTGATTGGGTTTAATGAAATTCGACTGCTTTTTTATCAGTTCCCGACTAGTTCATTACGAGTTCCCGACTAGTTCATTACTAGTTAGCCGACTAGTCGGAAAACTGATAAAAAACCAGTTCCCCCATTGTCTGAGTAGCGCAGTCGGTAGGCGCTTAGTCCGACAACAACAAGGTCCTGTGTTCAATCCCCATGGGTGTCCAACTTTTTTGCCTTTTTTGTTTTACTTATTACTTTGGTTTTTACAATCACACATAGCCAAGAAGTGGAAAATAAGACACATCACACGAGTTTTGAAGTTTTGTTTTTTATTAAATGACTACTTTTGGTCTCCGAAAAGACTTGAAGCCATTAACCAATCTAGATCTCCTGGAGCTTGTAAAAGTACTTGAAATCAAGAATTTCCGAGGTATATTCATGCGAGACACTTTACCACCACAAGGAATTAAAGAAAAAGAAGTAGGAATTATAAATTTAGATTCTTCTGAAGGTAAAGGTACTCATTGGGTCTGTTATTCCAAGAACGATAAAAATATTTATTACTTTGACTCCTTCGGATTAGATCCACCACTAGAACTTCAAGAGTATCTCAAGAGTAGAAATAAGAAAGATAAAATAGAGCTTTCAACATTCCAAATTCAAGTATTTGGAACACATCATTGTGGTTATTATTGTCTTTTATTTCTCAAGTTATTAGAATCTTATTACTTCAGAACCAGTATTCTCAAGATTCTAAGAATCAAAGAACCTTTGATTTAATATGACAATTACCAAAAGCCATAGTTGAATGACTTTCCATCAAAGTGTCCATGGGGCGGAGTTTATGAGTTATCATTATAAGCTCCGCCCCTTTGACATGGTAAAAAAATCACCAATCATTTTTTACATCCCACCTGTCGCTTTTAGCTAACAAAAACCTGTCAAAAAATGAAATGGGATAAAACTCGCTCTTACTGCTACCATGTCTTTAAATTCGTTTATTCCAGAATTGGTGTTCACTCAACATCGGAACATAAATACGGTTGGGAAGTGATCTCCGATACGGGAACATCGTTCATTGGCGGACCGGGGAATGTGATTAAAGCGATTGCCAAGGATCTGGGAGCGGTTTATGATCAATTTGAAGATTCTTATATCGTACCGTGCTCGAAAATCAAGGACCTTCCACCTCTGAAGTTGAAGATTAAGGATATTGAGTTTGAGATTCAGGCTATTAATTTGGTGGCTCATGTACGTTTCATTTTTGTTTTTATTCGAAAATTTTGGATTTATTGAAGCTCACAATATCTTAAAATACATGATGTTTATTTTTTTTAATTACGCGAAAATGCTGAAAAGTAGGCGGGGCTACTGGCGCACACTTTTTTTTGCAAAGGGTGGCTGACCCCATTTTGGTGGAAATTCAAATTTTTTTCAAATAATTAAATTAAAACTTGTTTTTAGTTTATTTTTCTTTTAAACATGCGTATTCCATTCATTTTAAATCATTTTAAATGGATTCCAGTGTTTTTTCAACATTTTCATGATTTTTTCAATTTTTCAGTAGTTTTCGGGCAGAAAAACATTGAAAAAGTCGTCAATTAAATATTAGGATGTTTATTAGTCCATTTATTGTTAAAAATGAGGTGTATTTTTTATTTCCCGATAGAATTAACTCTTTAGAAGCTTGTCGATTCATTTCGGTGCATTTGCGCGTAAAATAGTGCGCATTAGGCCGGTGTTTGCAGATTTTTCGGCAAAACGTTTGTTTTTACACACCGTGTAAAGGTACCAATTTCTAAAGTTTGTCTGACGTCAAGAAAAATCGTCAGATTTGAAAAAAAAGCATATTTTAAGTGTACGGTATTTTCGAATGAGTTCCCATTTTGAAAGTAGTCCTGCAAAATTCTACTCCATATCATAACTATCGATTTTTCTTTTGGAATCTGACGTCGAATGTGATCTGACGCTTTTCGACATGTACACCGGCGGATTCGGCCCTTCATGGATACTTGGTGACCCATTCATACGACAATATTGTAATATTCACGATGTGAAAAACCGGCAACTTGGTTTGGCATTGTCAAAACAAACAAACTAATTATGTTCATGTTTTGTAATAAAGAAATTATCATGTGCCAATATTTAGAGCTTTTTTTTGTTAAAATACCGAGAGCGTATTGTTAAGTTAAGCTAACTTAAATTAAAAAAAAGTTAAGCTAATTTAATTTTAATAGTTACTTCTAGCTTAAAGGCAATGTTCCACTAAACTTAACATTTTAAAAATGTCAAAAAAGAATTTAAAAGAATTTAATCTCAAAAACGAATTTTAAAAAATAAGAGCTTTGAAATTTTTGGATCAACCATTTTCTACTAAAAAACCGCAGCGCAACCGCTCGCAGGTAAAAATAGCACGACTGTGCGAGAGACTTAGCTTTTTTGTGTATGTCAAAACCGACATGCATGATCAAGAATATTTGAGTTGACAAATAATCAAAAAAGAGAAGAAAATGTCTTTGAAGAAAAATATATTAATTTTAAAGGAGGGCTGAGGGGACGAAATAAATGGTTTAAAAATGATGAAAGTATGATTGTTGATAAATAAATGAAAAGAATCCAAAGAAAAACAGTAATGTGGTGGTCCCTGATGGTGTTCAGGTTCCACGAAAGAAGAGTGATGGAGAAACCAGTTTAAACAACAAAACAACGCGAGAATATTTTACAAAGGTTTATTAGCTTTTAAACAAGAAATAAATGATAACCAAGGGTTAAATATGATGCAAAAACAAGTAAATATTATACTAGCACCTGCTAGTCACTTTCTAGCAACAACTAGACACTTAAAAACCAACAAAACGGTTTCAAACGAGTTAACAACTAAACTCCAAACGAATTCCAACCGAACTACAAAGTGGTGGCCTAGGTTTCACACTCGACGAGAAACTAGTCCCCGCTCGTATTTCTCTTCCATATAACATCCCCCTCCTTTAGAAAAACAGGCTCCTGACTGTTTGAGGTTTCTCGGCAGTACATAATAATAATAACAAAAATGCGGGGCGATAGGGTTTTGGGTAGAACATTTATTAAATTGAACTGTTTCTTCGCTGTTCTTGACTTTCAGCTTGTTCTTGACCCACTTTTGACCTGCTCCCTTCATTCCATCATTTGTGCCCTGCATCCAGCTTGGCTTGACCTCCATCATTCGATATTTTCCACCAATGATCTCAACTTTTCCTTGTGGCGCTCTCTTCGAACTTGATGTTCTTTCCATCTCTGATCTTCTTCGAACTTGATCATATGAACTCCATTGTAACTGGTTGACCATAGTTTTAACCTGAAAAACACTTGGTTCCGGACTTTCCGAACATATGCCTCTACTGGACATCATCTTCAAGTTCAGCGAACACTTTTTCCACTTCTCATCTCTTGAACCACTGCTCTCTACAATCACAGCATTCACATTCACCGATTCCTTCTTCAAACTCTTCCATCCAATGTATATTCCAAAACATTTGAATGCATTCATTCCCAACACTGCTAGTTCATGCTCATTCTCAACAACTTGGAATTTCACAACTTCTTTCATGTTCCTCATCTTCACTGGAACTTCAACTTGACGGATGATCTTCATTTTATCCTTCGAAACATTCCTCATATCCATACAACCTGGATTCTTTTCCACAAAATGCTCTTTCTTCAAATTTCCATTCTTGATTCTATTCCATGTCTTGGACGATAACACACTTGTCATTGCTCCACTATCAATAATCAGCTTCAACTTTGTGCCAAGAATTTCAGACTTTTCAATAGTTTGTCTTCCAACTGTAGCATGATTTTTATCTCCTCGCTCAGTTTTCCAATCAAAAGCATCAATCTTCACACCGTTTGCTTCAGCAACATTATTATTCCAGCATCTTTTTGCAAAATGTCCATTTCTTCCACATTTGAAACATCTTTTAACATCATTTTCCACTTTTGAACTTCCTTCAGCACTTTTTCGAACTTGTGGTTTATGCACTTCATCATCAATATTCAAGCCTCTAGCTTTTTCCACTCTAAAACTTGATCCTGACACCGGACAACTGCTCTCGGCAACGACCGACTCACACCTAGCATTCTTTTGTCTAATCATAAATTCCGTCAATTTTGCAATACTCGCTTCCATTGCGGCAATTCTTTCATTCAGACCATCTGAACACTTTTGTCCAACATTTTCAACACAAATCTCTCCATTATGCTTTTCAACAATTTGCTCATTTGAACTCTTCAACACATGTGCAATAAACATCTTATTCGCTTTTACTGATAACGCTGGCGAAACATTATGTCTTCCTGAATTCTCATCCTCTTTAACATGTTCTTCTTCATTCGACAAAATTTTCTTAGGAGCCAAAAGGACTTCCTTTTCCAACTTTTTCAGCTTTTCCTTCAAACTTTGAATTTCGACATCCTTTTGCTGAATATTTTCCTTCAATTTTTTCATTTCATCAACATTTTGACAACATTTCTCCTTCAAATCATCCTTCACCTCGATTTCCTCTTTCAATTGTTGTTCCATTTGCAGAATTTTCTCACTTTGTGACTTTAGATCAGCTCTTGCTTTGAGTCCTTTATCAGCTACATTCTCAAATAATGCTACGCAACTGGCTGCACTATTCACACCAATCTTTTTCAAAACTTTCCAGATTTTTCGACATTCTTCCAAATACTCTTTATCCTGACTTTCAGTCAACTTCGATATTAACAAATCTTTTTGACGGATAGATTCTCTCAACTCCTCCTGCATATCACTATTAATCTTCTGATTTTCTTCGAGGATTCTAACTTTATCCATCACATCAATCATCTGCAGATTTTCCTTCCGAAGTCTTGAATTATCAGCTGCACGCCTTTTAATAGCTTCACACAATTGATCAGCATTTTCTATGCCCAACTTTCTCATAAATTTCCAAACTTTCTCACCTTCTTCCAAATGTGCTTCATTATCAGGCTTATTCTCAGCAAAATCCTTCGCAGCCACATTTTCCTTCACTTCATCAAAACTTTTCATCAATTTTCCATATCCTTCTTTCAATGTATCAAAAATAGTACACTTCTGCTTCTTTGACATTCTAGTGTTCAATTCTGCATACTTTTCAGCACCTTCAATATTTTTCGAAAAAATTTTCAAAGCTTCTTCCACATTCTTGAACTTCCTGACATCAAACTTTCTTCCACAAACATTCAATAAATCACCAGCAACCTCTTGCAACTTCCTAGCTGACTGACAAACGCTTTGCTTCTTGGCGATTTCTTCACTTGACCAATTTGCATCATCATCACACGAAATTACCCATTCGCAGACTTCCTGCAAAAATTGGTTCACTTTCTGCACATATTTTTCCAAATTGTCATCATTTTTCTCATCTGCTTTCTTCACTTGCACATTTCCACCATTTGAATTGCTTCCCGATCCTGATGCAACAGACAATTTCGATGCGCACGACCTGGGGGAAGGCGACTTGGACGATGTTGACACTGGCATCCTTGACATTTTCAAATTTATTCTATATCTCTATTTCCAGATATACAAATATCTCAGTATTTATACTCTTTCCACAGAAGAACAAAATGAAACGATCCGACGATTCAAATTTTAACGAATTTCTCGGTCTCAGTGTTTGTAAATGGCTACAAACAACAGAACTTGAAAAAATCGAAAAAAACGGCGACGAAGATTTCAAATAATTTGCCCAGACGGTCTGTTTAATGTCAACCTCTAGGGGAAGACCAAACAAAATCCGAACGTACAAAAATTCGAAATTAAACGGCAAAAAAAAAAGAAAAAGCGAAAAAATTCAAGAAAAATCAATAAACCTTCAAAAATCACGAAAATTTTGCTATTCAAGCGGTTTTCCAACTCTAAACCGGTTCGGCCCCCAAGTAATGTGGTGGTCCCTGATGGTGTTCAGGTTCCACGAAAGAAGAGTGATGGAGAAACCAGTTTAAACAACAAAACAACGCGAGAATATTTTACAAAGGTTTATTAGCTTTTAAACAAGAAATAAATGATAACCAAGGGTTAAATATGATGCAAAAACAAGTAAATATTATACTAGCACCTGCTAGTCACTTTCTAGCAACAACTAGACACTTAAAAACCAACAAAACGGTTTCAAACGAGTTAACAACTAAACTCCAAACGAATTCCAACCGAACTACAAAGTGGTGGCCTAGGTTTCACACTCGACGAGAAACTAGTCCCCGCTCGTATTTCTCTTCCATATAACAAATGGCGAAAAAAAAGTTCCGTCAGGAGGTAAGTATACTGCAAAAAACGATAAGAAAATTCATTATATCGTAACAAGGTATTAATCATCACTAGCCAGGAATCGAACCTCCGACCTTTCGGATGGAAAATCACAGCCTGTCATTGGATCACTTGTCAATGATGAGATATAGTAGCTAAAACAACATAGATCACAAAAGGGGAATAGACTCGCGTGTGGGAAGAGGCCAACAACACATAATTGCACACACACACACTCTCTCTCTTCGCTCTCTCACGCCCCTCACTGCTGGCTGTCTCCTCTGCGTCTCTGCCAGGCCGCGCTGGGTACATAAGGGAGAACTCTTCCAAGATGAGTGGCGGCACCCATAGCGCAGTCGGTAGGCGCTTAGTCCGACAACAACAACTCAGACAATGGGGGAACTGGTTTTTTATCAGTTTTCCGACTAGTCGGCTAACTAGTAATGAACTAGTCGGCAACTCATAATGAACTAGTCGGGAACTGATAAAAAAGCAGTCGAATTTCATAAATTCGATTCACGCAAAAAATAGTAAAAACGCCATTGCAGCTTTATTATAACAATATTTATTAAATAATACAAAAAAAAGAACACGGTTCAAGGATAAAAAAAAATAAAAAAAATATATAACAAAAAAAAAGAAACAAAATACTTAGTAATTTATGTTGAGGTAGTCCTCGGATTCAAGTAGTTCATTCTCAGCGTTTCGGTTTGCGTTTTCCAGTTCTTTAGAAGACGCAACTCTTCACGCTTCGGTCCTAAACATAAAAAATTATAAGTGCATATGCTTTCATGAACCTACATAGACTTCTTCAATCTTTGAGTGAATTCCTTTGCGTCCCACGAACTACGATTCTTCTTAATTATAGAAATTTCCTGCTAAACCGATCCATCAATTGATTTATATAGGCTGTAATTTTAGAGATTTTGAAAATTGTAATGAAAAGACATGAAAACTGACTTGCTGTGTTAAAAAGATGAATCCTCGATGTTCAACTCCAGTGAACAATCTTCAAACTCAAAAAATGACTAAGACACTTCTGTAATTTTTCAATACTGATTTATATCATATTTGTAAATATTAACCTTTTAAATAATCGACAACATCCGGCTTCATTGCCGCCAAATCATTCAAACCCTGTTGATATGTCCAATCTTTGAGCACTGCTGATGGATAGCACTGAACTTTGAATGACTTCGCAACTTTTTCGTTCTTTGAGATGATGGCACGTGAAAAATCGAAAAATGTACCTGTTGAAGGACATACCACACCTGAGATCATCGTTATAGTTGTTTCCAGCCGACGAGCAGGGTCTCACTCGCAGGGGCTCTCTTGGGTTTGGAGATAACTATAATTTCTTGTTTCAAAAAAATACTTTTCTAAGCAAAAAAAACTATCTGTTGAATAAAACATCAGTTTCAACTAATTAAACACGATTTACAACATCTGCAAAGATTAAATATACATTTATATAATAAAAGTTTAAAAGTTTAAAAAAATTAAATTAAAAAAAATTAAATTAAAATTTTCGACTGGTTTTTTATCAGTTACTGCTAAAAAAGCAGTTCTCTTTTCGATTTGGACTGGTTTTTTACCAGTACTGCCAAAAAAGCAGTTCTACTTTCGATTTCGACTGGTATTTTACTAGTACTGCCAAAAAAGCAGTCGAAATGGCCCCGAACTGATAAAAAAGCAGTTCCCCCATTGTCTGAGAAGGTCCTGTGCTCAATCCCCATAGGTGTCCAACTTTTTTGCCTTTTTTGTTTTACAAATTTTTTTTTTATTGTTACTTATTACTTTGGTTTTTACAATCACACATAGCCAAGAAGTGGAAAATAAGACACATCACACGAGTTTTGAAGTTTTGTTTTTTATTAAATGACTACTTTTGGTCTCCGAAAAGACTTGAAGCCATTAACCAATCTAGATCTCCTGGAGCTTGTAAAAGTACTTGAAATCAAGAATTTCCGAGGTATATTCATGCGAGACACTTTACCACCACAAGGAATTAAAGAAAAAGAAGTAGGAATTATAAATTTAGATTCTTCTGAAGGTAAAGGTACTCATTGGGTCTGTTACGTTTCAAAAGTTCATTAAAGGGGGACTGAGGAGACGAAATAAATAGTTTAGAAATGATTAAAGTACGATTGTTGATAAATAAATGAAAAAAAAAATCCAAAAAAACCGAAAAGAAAGAAGAGAAAAACAAGATAAAAAAAATAGGCGGCCGAGAAAACAACAAATGACCTAGAAAACAAAAAGCGTTTCTTCGGCCATTAGGGCGAAGAGATTTTTTTTGGATTTTTTTCATTTATTTATCAACAATCATACTTTAATCATTTCTAAATTATTTATTTCGTCCCCTCAGCCCCCCTTTAATGAACTTTTGAAACGTAAAATTTTTTCCAATTTTTTCAAATTTGGAAATTTTAGGTTAATTTTAATCCCTTTTTTCTTAAAAACAAAAAAATTGAGAAAAATACTTTTTTTTTCAGAATTTCTTCAAAAAAAAGTTGATTAAATGACCGAATACCTGAAATTTTCTGAATAAAAAAAATTCTGAAAAAAAAATGCGCAAGGTCACGAGTTCGATCCCTCTTCAAGTCGACCCAGCTTTGAATGGGTAGTGGTTCTCCACGAAGGTAATAGACCCTTCCCTGGCCCGGAAGAAGTCGAAATTTGTGCCAAAAGCCTAGCAATAACCACTCGGCTAATAACCGTGCAGCTTGCCCGCAGCGTGTGGTACGCTTGAACCAAACGGGCTTACCTTTACCTTTACCTTTACCTTTAAAAATGGCCTAGAAAAGCGCAAGGGGGACTAGAATTCCAAGTTCGGCCAGCTAAATATTTTTTTCGACTTAATTTAATATAAGAGTTGTTAACTGCCCGTTATGTTACGAAGCAAGCCCAGGTGGCAAGAACGTTGTGTCCATTCGAGAATGGAATCATGGTGTCGCTTCCAAACCCCGTAGTATGGAAACATACAAAAAGGATAGTTTGAATGGAGACTACAGTGTCAAGAAAGGGGTGCTTCCACTGTTTCAACTCATTTGCTTGGTGAACATTGTTCCAGCGATTATACATTTGATCATGGGTCTTGCTGAAAAATACGTAATCAAACCATTATGTGATTTAACCGCGACTTTAGACAACACAAGTCAATATGAAATTGGTAAAGTCAGCCGAAAAAGAAGTACTTTGAACATGATCGAAAAAGATATTTCTGTCTATAAGGCAAGGTTGAAGACAGAAATTAAAGATATATCGGTTTTAAAATGTGTCATTCAGGGTATGGAAAGTATTAAAAATAAACGAATTACCATACCTCACGATCCAGAATCCTTTTGCGCGTCTGTTGACTGCCTTTTCAAAGACAGAACTATTTATCACATAAAAGAAAAAAAAATCGAATGGGAAGAATGTTCGCTGTGTAAAAAATACAGGGTGTTCAATAAATACTGCAGGAAGAATATCCTACTGTGGTACAACGAAAAATTAATTTTCTTGCGAGAATTTTATTGATTTCAATTGTCTGATATTATTTCTCATTAATTCCAAAGTTTCGCGTGATTAGGACGATCTTTAGAGGAACGGTGAAGGAAAAACGAGACCCAAGTTCATGTTCGCATGCTCGCAGCCTGCGAGTTTATGTTCTTGGCAGTTTCATATTTCTTAGTTCTTATCCAAAAACTAATCAGAAACTTTTTATTTATATTTTAAAAACCTTTTGGAGCTTATTAACATGCAGTAATGATTTTGAGGGAACTTGGATCATCCTTCACTACCTGATTTTGGACATCGTATGAAAAACTATAAAATTTGCACTTTTTTGTTGGAAAAACAGTCAAAATAGAAAATAATCTAGAATCGTTTTATTTATTTTATCGTTCTCCTTTAGCTACATTCCATACTGAAAAATTAGGGTTCTAGATTAAGATTATCTCATTTTATGCAGAAAAGTTCACTTTTTGATGGATCCAAAATGGACAAAAGAAAAAGTAGGTCCCCAAAACTGTGCCTGTGAAAAAATTGTTTCTCAATTTACACACTTTTAAGTTTAATAAATGTTTGAAGTGCGAATCGAACTTTAATTTGACCAATTTTCGGATTCTTATGAAAATTGGGCGGTCAGTAACGCTGAAAAATGTAAACTCAAACCCGCGAGCAAAGAGGGCTTGATCTCGGTTACAATACGTGACTCCGATTCAAACACAAATATAAGGAGTAGGAAAATTCTCAATAAATTTAATACAAATATATTTGTATTAAATTTACTCGGAGTTTCAAAGAGTTTTGTCTCGTAGTTTTAAAAATATCTGTGTCTGAAGCGTCCTGCAGTATTTATTGAACACCCTGTACTTCCATAACTATTGCTGTGGTTTGTGGGGTCAAGACCAAAAAGAGAAAAGGAACAAAAACAGTGGGTTCTGGGTCTGTTTTTCCTGCGAAGGCATTGATTTAAATCAAAGTTTAAAAAAAGCTGAGGTCATGAGAAACGAGTTGGGGAAAAGTGTTGAAGAAATGAAAATAGTTCTGGTGCAAAAGATTGAAGACAAAGAAAAAGTTGAAAATATTTTGAATGGGTTAGTTGGAGATGTTAGAAAAGCGTTGGAGAAAAATTGGGCAAAGATTGGGGCTGATAGAAAAGCTTGGTTCCAATCTTTTTGCGGCAATCACATTCGTAAAATTATATCGAAGGAAGGTATTGCAGCTACTTTTAAGGTTTTTGAAGATTTAGCCATTAAGAATGAAATGATAGAAAATTTAAAAGAGGTAATGTTTTGGTTGGAAAGAATTCAATCATTCGCAACTCCTGAAGAACTTGATGATAGCCAAATTCTTGATCTCAAAAAATGTCTCGAAAATTTTGTTTTCTCATTGAAAAAGACACATCCTAATGAGAGTGTCACACAGAAGTTACATATGGCAATTAAACATATTCCAGATTTCGTCGAAAAGCATAGAACATTAGGGCGCACAACGGAGCAGGGAATTGAAGCATTCCATGCAATGTTCAACCGACTCGAATCTAGGTTCTGTTCAACAAGGGGTAAGGTCCAAAGAAGTCGACAAATCCTACGCGCCATTCTTTGTATCAACAAAATGACAGAGATAGAAGATTGTGATTAAATTTAAATGATGTCATAAGCGTTTGTTTTACCTTCATAGTTTTTCACGTAGTTTTTTAGTCCACATGATTATTTTAAATTCAAAGATATATAGTTAGAATCTCAAATTTCCAAGAAAACTCGTTTCGGTAATTGTTGTTTCGAATCTCATTAGTTTCAGTCTTAATGGATAGAATTTGACCTAGTTAAACACACGGCAGAGGACCGTGATGTGTGGGTCCGAATTTCATTAAGGCTGGACTATGAAATATCGACACTTTTACTGAAAGCTGTAAGAAATCAGAATGTCTCATTTATTATAACATCGAGATGATTATCAATATTCTTATTACTTTTTAAAATTTTAAAGGCAGCTTGTCAGTTAACACGATCCAAATTCTAGGCAAAAAATCAAAGTTCGAATGGTAGCCCAGGTGGTCCAAAGAACATTACCAATATGTAGCCAAATTCAAATAATTGTGTTTCGCGCCAATTCCGACCACGTTGCACGGACACCGACCGCGTCGCACGGACACGCGCGCATTCAAATTTTGATTTTTTCAATTTTGGACGGCTACTGTGACGGGTGTATTTATCGGTGTGATTTCGCATAAATTGCAGTATACTAATGAGAGAACGCTCTAATTTTTGAAACTAAGAACAGGTAGGGTCAAATTAACTGAACAGCTGTCTTTAAAATATTATATATTCAGCATTAATTCAATAAATATTCATTTTACCCTTGTTACTGCATTTTTTAAAAGGTAGAAACCATGTTTTTATTTTTAATATGAAAATAGCAAAGATCTTCTAACACATGGAATTGAACCGCTATGCCAGATTATGAGGTTCTGTGCGTTAGCCACAACGCTGCTAGAACACACTCAATATTAGAGACGCAGACAGCGTGTGCGTCTGCCTGTGAGCGAGAAAAAAGGGGGGAAGGGTACACAACGCCACGCCGTGCCTCCGACCTTTCGGATGGAAGTCCGACGCTCTACCACTGAGCTAAGAGGGCGATGTCTCATCGCGCGCAATCACAGCCTGTCATTGGATCACTTGTCAATGATGAGATATAGTAGCTAAAACAACATAGATCACAAAAGGGGAATAGACTCGCGTGTGGGAAGAGGCCAACAACACATAATATTATAATTTTTCATGAGATGGAGGAGGGGTTAAAGGCGCAAGGAGTTGTTAAGAGCGAGGGTCTCGCAGCGAACAGCGGTTTTGAATGTGCGTGCATAGGAGGTGTGAACGCACGAAGGTTCATTTTTCTTTTCTCTGGCGCGATTGAGGCAAAAATGGCAAGAGAGTTTTCGGAGGATGAAGCGAAATTGTTGAAGCAGTCACTGTTGGATGCTTTGAGACCGGAATTGGAAAAGGTGGTTAGACAACGAATGGAAAGAAGACCAATAATAGGACCAAAGCTGCAAAGCAAAGGACTTCAACATCAAGCGGATTTTAACGTTGGAATTTTGAACGCGTTGGATGGGTTGAGAGATGTTGATCAGACGAAGGAGATTTACGAGGTTGTGGCTACGATGATCAACAAGAGGAATGCGGAATTACAATTTGCCGATGCTTCACCAGAAGGATTCAAAATGGTGGAAAAGATGAATGTGCTTGCAGCTGTGTCTGGTGGACCAAAAGGAGGAGCAGTGGACGCGGCCCAATTGATGATGATTTCACAGCTGTTGGGACCTTCAGAACCGAAGAAGTTGAAAAGGACAGCGTCACCGTCGTCGCAGCCCTTTCGGGCAAGGGAGTCTTTTGAGAGGCAAAAAGACTCCCGCGAATTCGAAAGGCTTCAAAGAGAAATCTATGAGCTCAGAAGAGGTAGAGATATGGGGCCGGCTCGTGGGCCGCCGAGATGCTACAGCTGCCAAGGATTTGGCCACATTGCAACAAACTGTCCACAAAAACGAAGGTGAGTGGTTTCAAGAAAAAATGAGTAACAAGGTAGAGTTTTGGAAATCCATTGGTGCAGATCAATGGGTAATATCAGTCCTTGAGAAAGTTCTGGTCATTGATGTACCAAATGAATGTTTTGGATTAAAAGTAAAAGGACCGAGAAGTTCAGTAGTTCAAAATAAACAATTTGTTTTTGCAGAAATTGAGAAATTGAAGGAATGTGGAGTGGTGGAAGAGTCAGTGGATCCATAAGTAGTGTCGCCGTTGCATGTCGTTACGACAGGTAAGAAAATGAGGCTTATTTTAGACTTGAGCGAGTTGAACGAGCATTTGCATCCGGCGCACTTTAAGTTGGAAAATTGGACGACGGTTATGCCGTTCTTACAAGATGCTAAATTTGCATCATCGTTTGACTTTAAATCAGGCTATCATCACATTAAAATTGAGGAAGAATCTGCTAAGCTGTTAGCTTTTTCGATGGAAGACCCCCCAACCGCACCATTTTTTCAATTTAAGGCACTGCCGTTTGGCTTGTCAATGGCTCCGTTAGTCTTCACAAAAATTTTCAAGCCGCTACTAGCCAAATGGAGAGCCGAGGGTTTGAGGGTCTTCCTTTATTTGGATGATGGTCTGATTCTGTCAAGGTCAAAGGACGAGGCGGTGGAAGCAGCGAAGAGAGTAAGAGAGGATTTGGAACAGGCAGGTGTGACAGCAGCGGAAGAAAAATGTGTGTGGACGCCAGTGAAGCGCATATCATGGTTGGGATACGAGTGTGATTTGGTGAATGAGATATTGCGAGTGTCTGACGCGCGGGCGTTGAAAACACGAGAAAGACTCAGAGTCTTGCTAGAGAGCAAAAAACCTTCGGTCCTGGACCGGCAGCGATTCCTGGGGTCGCTTTCATCAATGAATATTGTTTCAGGAGACGAGGCAATTCTGAGGTCGAGAGCGATTCAATCCATGGTTGCTAAAGCTCAACAATTGAATCTTTCACAATCGTATAAGTCTGCAATTTCAACATCAGAAAGAGGCGAGCTGGATTGGTTAGGGGGGAATCTGGATCGGATGTCGGAGAGATCTACGGTGGACACAATTTGGGATCCGAATATGTTGGTGTATTCGGACGCGTCGGAAACTGGTATGGGGGCGGTTTTGAAGCATCCGGACGGGAGTAAGAAATCCACTGTCGTCAAAAAAGGTGAGTCGGAGTTTTCAAGTTTGTCGAGTACGGAGAGGGAGTTGATGGCTATTGAAGCAGCGTTAGATGCTTGGAAAATGTTATTGAAAGATAGACACGTATGTTGTCGCCAATGACAACCTTTATTTTGGCATAAGGAAAATACAATGAAATTGATGTGGCAAGTAAATCAAACGTGATGAGCTGGCAGTTATGGCAAGAGGATCACTAGGACAGATGGAAATCACTTCTCATTTTGGAATGGGATAAGAAACCTCCTGATAAACCTACTGTGCTATTAACTATGAATAAATATGTCTTTAAAACCTAATTGTTCCACAACACCAACACACAACATGCTTCGGCGCGGTTCCTGTACGCGGCCGGAACATTTGGTGCATCGACCGCTGTTGATAGAAGTCGGGTCAAGACAGGCTGGCGGAATTCGGAAATCAATGGTGGTGGATGTGTTGGGGGAATCGTGGTCAGTTATGCGGGCACTCGGGGATGAAGCAATGGTTCTCGTGGTGTCAACTAGGAGTGGAAAAAATTCAGCGGCAGTTAAGCGGGACCAAGGTAAGCATTTATTTCAGGTTACAGGTCAAAAGTCGTGGCAGGCGAGTATTGTGCAGTTAATAGTAGGTCAGTGAGATGTGGAATCGTCATAAGGAGGACATTTCGGAAGGGACCAGACAAGCAGCCGTGAATGTTGATGTAAAGTGATAATAAGGTAACTGGCTGCAGACCTTGGGTCTATAAAGTCCCAGGCGGGAAAAGACCACGGGTCTATAATCTAGAAAGCTTTGGTAGCGTGAAAGGGAGGTGAGTAGAACCTACCAGACACCAAGCGATCGATGAATAGTATTGTTGTGCTAAGAAGATAGCCAAAAGTAGGAAATGATAACAAACCTGGTTTTGAGAAAAATACAACTGGAAAGTTATTTTGTGAGAAAAATAGGAGGTTTCAGGGCACAAGAACGTGACCTGAAGAAATGAACAATTCCGCAAACGATGATAGCCATTTGATAGTTGCCATCCGGTTCGAAGTGGTCGCAAATCAATAGGTTCAAGGATGAATAAAAAGGAAGACTTCGAGAGAGAAGAAGTGGTTGTGGAGCAGGAGGTATGAATAGGTAATTGCGTGTTCAGCAAAATAGAATGGTTGCAGGACGCGAAGAACGAGAGCGGCTTCATTGTTTCCGGATTCCTTCATCAACACCAAGGTAGTTATGTGTGGATTGAAGGAGTGATGAGTGCGGTTGGGAGGCGTTGGCGTCTGGAGTCCCAGACGACTCAGATGGTGGACCCGCACACAAGGAAGTCGCTGGGCATACTAGAGCAACAACATCTGGCTAAGCAGACGGATTCGAGTACAATTCGGCGTTTGGAAGAGCAAAGTGTCAGATTGAGAGACCAAGTGGCGAAGTTAGAAGCGAAAATTGAGGAATTGATGACCAAGCCGGCGGCGAAGGGTAAGTAAGGTTAGATAGGGCACCAAAATGAAGGAAAGTTACAGAATCAAATTCAAGATGCTTCGAGTGCGGTCGGGAGGGGCATTTTGCTCGCGAATGCTCCTCCAGATGGGCACGTAAGCAACGTGAAGCTGAGCTGGAATTCAAATGGCGGGAGCTGAGATTGAAAGAACAAGAAATCCAATATTGTTCAAGCTCGGGTCAGGGGCCGCAACAAGCTTGTGTAGGTCCTCCGATGTTTGGGCGTGGATGGCAGAACGGGCCGGGACAGCACGGACCAACGTTTGTGGTACAAGAGCAGCAACCGATGTTTCCGCAACCACAGCAGTAAAGACGCCATCATGAAGACCAGGATGCAGAAACAAGAGCCGATTACATTAAGTAGTATCCGTAAATTCAAATAAATGATGTTTCTTGGTCTTTTGTTTGTTGTGTACGGTCTAGAAAACTTGAAAATCTTGGAAATATTGAAAATCGGCTCATAAGGAAGTCGGCGGTTCTGCAGAAGCAGACAGAATAGGTTACTAATAAATTTACTAATGCTAATAGTGGGGCGAATAGGTTCTAAGTCGCAGCACCTGCGACTTTAGGGCCCACGAAGGTGGAGAACGTATGCAGTACCAGGCTCGTCGCCTTCAGGCGGAAGAGCAGCGTAAAACGACAAAATATGGTAAATGGAAGGGCATGCAATCGTGTCCGACTATTGGTCAGCGAAGAGAGAGCGATATAGGCACGGCCAAGTCTATAAAGTTCCCGAGTGGTAAGGCAGCGTTTGATGCGTTCGATTAGGGTCGGAGGAGCGTCGGAAGAGAACATCTGTGAGATAAGTGGGACGTGGGTAGGCGTCGAAAAGGTTATTTAGGGCAGTGGGCAGGCTGTTTGGGACGTGGGTAGGCGTCGAAAGGTATTTTGGGCAGTGGGCAGGCTGTTTGGGACGTGGGTAGGCGTCGAAAAGAGTTATTTAGGGCAGTGGGCAGGCTGTTTGGGACGTGGGTAGGCGTCGAAAGGTTATTTAGGGCAGTGGGCAGGCTGTTTTGGACGTGGGTAGGCGTCGAAAGGTTATTTAGGGCAGTGGGCAGGCTGTTTGGAACGTGGGTAGGCGTCGAAAAGGTTATTTAGGGCAGTGGGCAGGCTGTTTGGGACGTGGGTAGGCGTCGAAAAGGTTATTTAGGGCCGCGGGCAGGCTGTCTGGGACGTGGGTAGGCGTCGAAAAGGTTATTTAGGGCAGCGGGCAGGCTGTTTGGGACGTGGGTAGGCGTCGAAAATTAGGGGAATAGGAATGGAAGTAGGGGAATAGAAATGAAGAATGAGAAGGAATCAGAGGTTACGTGAACTAAGAAACAGGTGGAATGAAGTTCGGGTCAGATGTTCGCAGAAAAAGGTCATTACTCAGTAAACTGAATAAAGCGAACAAACGGAGAGAAATTATGTCGGAGAAGAATCTCTTATTCAACTTGTTTCAATTGGAAACATCTGATGGGTCGGACACTGCTGGATCAGGGGTGGATCAAGAGGTGGAGGCACAGGTGGCAGCGGTGGCAGCGGCGGCGGCGAGCGGAAGAGTGATCGGAGGGGTCAAACAATCGATCACAAAGGCGGCGGTGAAGGCGAACAAGGTTTGTGATTTGTTTGAAAAATTTATTGAAGGCGTCATGAAGGCGGGGCGCGCAGTGAGATGCGTGGAGTTTGAGGAGTGGCGTGGGAAGCTCGCTGCGGCGGAAAACTCGTTGCTAAGGATCAGGGAGTTGGTCAACAACGCGCTGGCGGAAGTGGCCATCGAAGGGCGGCGAGGAAAGAGTTGCAGCAGCACCAGGAATTGCATGGCTTGGCAAACTTGTTGAACAAGGTGCGCGGATTCCTATATGAGATACGGTCTTTGTACGAGGCGGATCTGATCGGGCGAAGCTGCCAAGCTGCTCCATCCCGGTCGATGCACCAAATGTTCCGGCCGCGTACAGGAACCGCGCCGAAGCATGTTGTGTGTTGGTGTTGTGGAACAATTAGGTTTTAAAGACATATTTATTCATAGTTAATAGCACAGTAGGTTTATCAGGAGGTTTCTTATCCCATTCCAAAATGAGAAGTGATTTCCATCTGTCCTAGTGATCCTCTTGCCATAACTGCCAGCTCATGACGTTTGATTTACTTGCCACATCAATTTCATTGTATTTTCCTTATGCCAAAATAAAGGTTGTCATTGGCGACAACAACGTATCCATTTTTACGGATAATCAAGCTGCGACATCAATTTTTAGGAAAGGCTCTATGCTAGAGAATCTGCAGAAACACGCTTTAAATATGGCGCGAATTATACAAAATTTCAATATCAGCGCAAAAATTTTTTGGCTACCTAGGGAATTTAATGAGGAAGCGGATGCAGCAAGTAGGGAGAGAGACTTTGATGACTGGGGTATTAAAGATTGGGTGGTGGAGAAGCTAGCAAAAAAGTGGGGCGAGCCGGTGGTGGACTGGTTCGCAAGTGATAAAAACAATAAATCCAAGCGGTTTTTAAGCAGGAACTGGTGCAGAGGATCTAGTGGAGAAGACGTCTTGGTGTGGGCAAACGAAGCAGCTCAATACGGATTGGCTTGGTGGGTTCCGCCTCCAGGGCTTATACCTAGATTGATTTGGACGGCGCGAGCGACTGGAGCGCGCGGTATCTTAGGAATGCCCATCTGGAAATCGCATGCATCTTGGCAAGCGGTAGTGAACAGAGACGGGGGTTTCATAGAGAAATTAGTTGATTCGGTAACTTACCCAAAAAATTCAAAAATTTTGGTTCCAGGGGAGGAATCCATTTTTTCAGAAAGGTTTTCAGAAGAATTTTCTAGATCTGAGTTTATTTTCCTGCTCCTAGACTTCTCGAGGCCCCCGGCTTTGTGTCTCTGAATTTAAAGATCCACCTGTACAATAAATCATGTATATTATTATCCTGTTCCCATCCGACATTGAAATGAAAAATGCTATTATCTGACGGCGTAGAAGGAAGATAATATTATAATTTTTCATGAGATGGAGGAGGGGTTAAAGGCGCAAGGAGTTGTTAAGAGCGAGGGTCTCGCAGCGAACAGCGGTTTTGAATGTGCGTGCATAGGAGGTGTGAACGCACGAAGGTTCATTTTTCTTTTCTCTGGCGCGATCCCACCCACCCAACCCCGAGGAAGTAAGATATAAGGTGCTTTTTTGCAGGTTCGGGGAACAAAGCTTTTTGGGAGCTAGTCGAGAATGCGGCAGAAGGAGCTGAGTTGGAATTTGATAAAAAGACAACGTGGCAATTGATGCTAGCGGCCAAAGCACCGACGACGATGAAACAATACTTGGCATCAAACGCGGCAAGAATGCTCTGGCTAGCGGAGAAGGGTTTAAGGGATTCTGAAGAAGCTATGTTTCTGTTTCTAGCGGAAAGAGCAAAACGAGTAGGCAGCTCAGCGATGAACACGGACATCGCTGCTTTTCGTTTCCTGAATTCGGAGCCAAGCTCAACTTCTGAAGGCTTCTGGAAATTATTGGTGGCGGGGAAGAGAAGATTAGAAGTGGAGTCGAAAGTTCAGCCTCCTAGTGTGGGACCAGAAAGTATCCAAAAGTTGTGGGCAGTGTTGGATCAGGATGCGGACATGAGAAAAGAACGGGATGTGTTGCTGATTCAGTTATCGTGGCAAGCCCTTCTACGAGCCAGCGAAGCGGCTGAACTTCAATGGGAAGACGTAACCCAACGCGACGGATTCTTGGAGATCAGGATAAGAAAGGCAAAAAATGATCAATTGGCGAAAGGACGGGTGACATTCGTCAAATGTCCGATCGGAGGAAGCTTGGATAAGTTATTCAATACCTGGCGGAATAAAACGTTCGACTGCTCGAGATTCGTGTTCCACAATTTGGCAAACAAGACAAAATTGTCACCATCGGCAATTGGATCAACAGCGAAGAAAACGTTGGCGGAGATAGGTGTGGAGGACGTCAGTCATCATGCTATTAGAAGAGGAGCAGCGACGTTCTTGGCAAGCGAAGGTGTGTCAACAGAGGCGGTAATGAATCGGGGGAGATGGCGGTCAGAAGCAGGAATGAGAAGATACTTGAAGGATTCAAGGGCGAGACAAGGGTTCGGATAACCCAATAATCAAAACTGTAAATTTTAATGTAACATTGTCGTTAATTAAATTTGTTTTCTTTTGTTCGTAATAATCGTTTCAGTTGTTGTTTAATTAACCACGTTTTAGGAATTAAGTTCTTAGTTCAGTTAGTAATTAGAATGTTCTAACGGGAATTAGAAGAATAATTAAGTAATTAATTGATTACATTCATATAATTGCATAGGTCGGCATTGATTAATAAACCGATTTATCAGACGAAGTTGTCGTTTCGTTGTTGTGGGAGCTACCGCTCTAGGTTTCAGAAAAAATTCAGGTCAAGGAAGGAGCATACATCAGCAGCAGCATCAAGAACAACAAGCCGACGCTCTACAACTCTACAACTACAACAACGACAGCGAACATCCAAGAAGCCTTAATCCGTCTGAATTTAAAGATCCACCTGTACAATAAATCATGTATATTATTATCCTGTTCCCATCCGACATTGAAATGAAAAATGCTATTATCTGACGGCGTAGAAGGAAGATAATTGCACACACACACACTCTCTCTCTTCGCTCTCTCACGCCCCTCACTGCTGGCTGTCTCCTCTGCGTCTCTGCCAGGCCGCGCTGGGTACATAAGGGAGAACTCTTCCAAGATGAGTGGAGCCACCCATAGCGCAGTCGGTAGGCGCTTCGTCCGACAACAACACTCAGACAATGGGGGAACTGGTTTTTTATCAGTTTTCCGACTAGTCGGCTAACTAGTAATGAACTAGTCGGCAACTCATAATGAACTAGTCGGGAACTGATAAAAAAGCAGTCGAATTTCATAAATTCGATTCACGCAAAAAATAGTAAAAACGCCATTGCAGCTTTATTATAACAATATTTATTAAATAATACAAAAAAAAGAACACGGTTCAAGGATAAAAAAAAATAAAAAATATATATAACAAAAAAAAAGAAACAAAATACTTAGTAATTTATGTTGAGGTAGTCCTCGGATTCAAGTAGTTCATTCTCAGCGTTTCGGTTTGCGTTTTCCAGTTCTTTAGAAGACGCAACTCTTCACGCTTCGGTCCTAAACATAAAAAATTATAAGTGCATATGCTTTCATGAACCTACATAGACTTCTTCAATCTTTGAGTGAATTCCTTTGCGTCCCACGAACTACGATTCTTCTTAATTATAGAAATTTCCTGCTAAACCGATCCATCAATTGATTTATATAGGCTGTAATTTTAGAGATTTTGAAAATTGTAATGAAAAGACATGAAAACTGACTTGCTGTGTTAAAAAGATGAATCCTCGATGTTCAACTCCAGTGAACAATCTTCAAACTCAAAAAATGACTAAGACACTTCTGTAATTTTTCAATACTGATTTATATCATATTTGTAAATATTAACCTTTTAAATAATCGACAACATCCGGCTTCATTGCCGCCAAATCATTCAAACCCTGTTGATATGTCAAATCTTTGAGCACTGCTGATGGATAGCACTGAACTTTGAATGACTTCGCAACTTTTTCGTTCTTTGAGATGATGGCACGTGAAAAATCGAAAAATGTACCTGTTGAAGGACATACCACACCTGAGATCATCGTTATAGTTGTTTCCAGCCGACGAGCAGGGTCTCACTCGCAGGGGCTCTCTTGGGTTTGGAGATAACTATAATTTCTTGTTTCAAAAAAATACTTTTCTAAGCAAAAAAAACTATCTGTTGAATAAAACATCAGTTTCAACTAATTAAACACGATTTACAACATCTGCAAAGATTAAATATACATTTATATAATAAAAGTTTAAAAGTTTAAAAAAATTAAATTAAAAAAAATTAAATTAAAATTTTCGACTGGTTTTTTATCAGTTACTGCTAAAAAAGCAGTTCTCTTTTCGATTTGGACTGGTTTTTTACCAGTACTGCCAAAAAAGCAGTTCTACTTTCGATTTCGACTGGTATTTTACTAGTACTGCCAAAAAAGCAGTCGAAATGGCCCCGAACTGATAAAAAAGCAGTTCCCCCATTGTCTGAGCAAGGTCCTGTGCTCAATCCCCATGGGTGTCCAACTTTTTTGTTTTACTTATTACTTTGGTTTTTACAATCACACATAGCCAAGAAGTGGAAAATAAGACACATCACACGAGTTTTGAAGTTTTGTTTTTTATTAAATGACTACTTTTGGTCTCCGAAAAGACTTGAAGCCATTAACCAATCTAGATCTCCTGGAGCTTGTAAAAGTACTTGAAATCAAGAATTTCCGAGGTATATTCATGCGAGACACTTTACCACCACAAGGAATTAAAGAAAAAGAAGTAGGAATTATAAATTTAGATTCTTCTGAAGGTAAAGGTACTCATTGGGTCTGTTATTCCAAGAACAATAAAAATATTTATTACTTTGACTCCTTCGGATTAGATCCACCACTAGAACTTCAAGAGTATCTCAAGAGTAGAAATAAGAAAGATAAAATAGAGCTTTCAACATTCCAAATTCAAGTATTTGGAACACATCATTGTGGTTATTATTGTCTTTTATTTCTCAAGTTATTAGAATCTTATTACTTCAGAACCAGTATTCTCAAGATTCTAAGAATCAAAGAACCTTTGATTTAATATGACAATTACCAAAAGCCATAGTTGAATGACTTTCCATCAAAGTGTCAATGGGGCGGAGTTTATGAGTTATCATTATAAGCTCCGCCCCTTTGACATGGTAAAAAAATCACCAATCATTTTTTACATCCCAACTGTCGCTTTTAGCTAACAAAAACCGGTCAAAAAATGAAATGGGATAAAACTCGCTCTTACTGCTACCATGTCTTTAAATTCGTTTATTCCAGAATTGGTGTTCACTCAACATCGGAACATAAATACGGCTGGGAAGTGATCTCAGAAACGGGAACATCGTTCATTGGCGGACCGGGGAATGTGATTAAAGCGATTGCCAAGGATCTGGGAGCGGTTTATGATCAATTTGAAGATTCTTATATCGTACCGTGCTCGAAAATCAAGGACCTTCCACCTCTGAAGTTGAAGATTAAGGATATTGAGTTCGAGATTCAGGCTATTAATTTGGTGGCTCATGTACGTTTCATTTTTGCTTTTATTCGAAAATTTTGGATTTATTGAAGCTCACAATATCTTAAAATATATGATGTTTATTTTTTTTTAAATTACGCGAAAATGCAGAAAAGTAGGCTACTGGCGCACACTTTTTTTTTGCAAAGGGTGGCTGACCCCATTTTGGTGGAAATTCAAATTTTTTTCAAATAATTCAACTAAAACTTGTTTTTTCGTTTATTTATCTTTTAAACATGCGTATTCCTTTCATTTAAAATTATTTTAAATGGATTCCAGTGTTTTTTCAACATTTTCATGATTTTTTCAATTTTTTGAGTAGTTTTTGGGCAGAAAAACATTGAAAAAGTCGCTAATTAAGTATTAGGGTGTTTATTAGTCCATATACTGCTAAAAATGAGGTGTATTTTTTATTTCCCGATAGAATTAACTCTTTAGAAGCTTGTCGATTCATTTCGGTGCATTTGCGCGTAAAATAGTGCGCATTAGGCCGGTGTTTGCAGATTTTTCGGCAAAAGGTTTGTTTTTACACACCGTGTAAAGGTACCAATTTCTAAAGTTTGTCGGACGTCAAGAAAAATCGTCAGATTTGAAAAAAAAGCATATTTTAAGTGTACGGTATTTTCGAATGAGTTCCCATTTTGAAAGTAGTCCTGCAAAATTCTACTCCATATAATAACTATCGATTTTTCTTTAGGAATCTGACGACGAATGTGATCTGACGCTTTTCGACATGTACACCGGCGGATTCGGCTCTTCATGGATACTTGGTGACCCATTCATACGACAATATTGTAATATTCACGATGTGAAAAACCGGCAACTTGGTTTGGCATTGTCAAAACAAACAAACTAATTATGTTCATGTTTTGTAATAAAGAAATTATCATGTGCCAATATTTAGAGCTTTTTTTTGTTAAAATACCGAGAGCGTATTGTTAAGTTAAGCTAACTTAAATTTAAAAAAAGTTAAGCTAATTTAATTTTAATAGTTACTTATAGCTTAAAGGCAATGTTCCACTAAACTTAACATTTTAAAAATGTCAAAAAAGAATTTAAAAGAATTTAATCTCAAAAACGAATTTTAAAAAATAAGAGCTTTGAAATTTTTGGATCGACCATTTTCTACTAAAAAACCGCAGCGCAACCGCTCGCAGGTAAAAATAGCACGACTGTGCGAGAGACTTAGCGTTTTTTTGTAGGTCAAAACCGACATGCATGATCAAGAATATTTGAGTTGACAAATAATCAAAAAAGAGAAGAAAATGTCTTTGAAGAAAAACATATTAATTTTAAAGGAGGGCTGAGGGGACGAAATAAATGGTTTAAAAATGATGGAAGTATGATTGTTGATAAATAAATGAAAAAAAAAGTTCCGAAAAAAAACTCATACCCTCCTCTCTTCGCCCTAATGGCCGAAGAAACGCTTCTTGATTTTCTAGGCCGCCACTTTTTTCACGGCCGCCAAATTTTATTTTTTGAAAAATATTTTTTTAATACTCTTTTATACATTTCTTTTGAACGTTTATTTGTTTTAATACTCTTTTATGGATAATTTTCTCTGAAAAAAAATTGGAAAGAAGAGAAAAACAAGATAAAAAATAGGCGGCCGAGAAAACAACAAATGACCTAGAAAACAAAAAGCGTTTCTTCGGCCATTAGGGCGAAGAGATTTTTTTTGGATTTTTTTCATTTATTTATCAACAATCATACTTTAATCATTTCTAAATTATTTATTTCGTCCCCTCAGCCCCCCTTTAATGAACTTTTGAAACGTAAAATTTTTTCCAATTTTTTCAAATTTGGAAATTTTAGGTTAATTTTAATCCATTTTTTCTTAAAAACAAAAAAATTGAGAAAAAAACTTTTTTTTTCAGAATTTCTTCAAAAAAAAGTTGATTAAATGACCGAATACCTGAAATTTTCTGAATAAAAATGGCCTAGAAAAGCGCAAGGGGGACTAGAATTCCAAGTTCGGCCAGCTAAATATTTTTTTCGACTTAATTTAATATAAGAGTTGTTTTTTTAAAAGTGATTTTAACAAATTTAACCCCTTCTTTATAAATTCAAAAAAAGTGTGCAATTTGTCGTCAAATAGAGTGTTTTGATTGCGTACCATGCATCAGATGCTACGACAAAAAATAGAATTTCCCTATTTATTTCAAAAATAATTTATTTTCGAAAATTTTTCAAGCCTCCTCCCATTAACCGAATTAAAATTATATAAATTATTAAAAAGGATAACCCTTTCTCTCTGGGAGATGAAAAAGTTGGCAATAATTTTAATTAAAAAATTTGGTATGACATTTCTGGAACTTCTTCTTTTTCGTAACTTTTCCAACTCATTTCCAACGAGTTCATTATTATTTTTTTTCAAAAGTAAGTAAGTGGAAAAATGAATTTTTTGTTTTTGTTTTAGTTTATTTTCTCGTTTTTGCATAGGAAGAGGATTTTCAGCGCAAAAAGAGATAATTAGAGAGTTGTTTGTTCGAGAAGAAGAAGATGAAAATATTCTGAAAAACAGAATATTTGGCGGTTTTTTCGGTGTTTTTTTTGGGCTGAAAAAAAAAATAATTTTGAATTTCAAAATTGGGAAAATAGAAAATATTAGTTTTTTCGGGAGTTTGGAGAAAAAATGGAAAAACAAAATAGTTTTTTAGTTCTTCAAAAAATTTTGCACAATTTTTCCGATTTTAGAAATTTTTCAGAATTAACAGAAAATTGTCCAGTTTCAGAAATTTCGGGATTAAAAATCTAGTTTTTTAATTTTCTAAAATTTCCGACTTTTTGAGAATTAAAGGAGGAAATTTAAAAAACGAGCTACCTGCAAAAAATTTTCCACCGCGGAAGAGTTTTGGTTTCTAGTCCGCGATAGTTTGGGGTCCTCGGCCACTTATTAAATTTGTGCATTGATATTCGTTTTTTTTGCAGTTAAAATCTAAAAAAAAAACAACAAAAATGCAAAAATTTAATAGGTGGCCTAGGAACCCAAACTATCGCGGACTAGAAACCCAAAACTCTTCCACGGTGGACATTTTTTTGCAGGTACCTCGGTTTTTTAAAATGTCTCCCTTTAATGCTCAAAAAGTCTGAAAATTTAGAAATTATTTGAAATTAAAAGAAAACTAGATTAAAAAACTAGATTTTTAATCCCGAAATTTCTGAAACTGTATAATTGTTTTGTTAATTCTGAAAAATTTCTAAAATCGGAAAAAAGTTGTGCGAAATTTTTTTGGAAAAGTAAAAAAAATGTGTTTTTCCATCTTTTTTCTCCGAGCTGCTTTATGCAAAACTAATATTTTCTATTTTCCCAATTTTGAACTTCAAAATTATTTTTTTTTGCCCCCAAAAAAAACAGGAAAAAACCGCCAAATATGCTGTTTTTCAGAATATTTTCCTCTTCTCGAACAAACAACTCTCTAATTGTGGTTCCTAGGCCACCTATGAAATTTGTGCATTTTTATTCATTTTTTCTCGTTTTTAAGAAGTTAATTTTAAAAACAAAAAATGAATAAAAATGCACAAATTTAATAGGTGGCCTAGGAACCCAAACTATAGCGGACTAGAAACCAAAACTCTTCCACGGCGGAAACTTTTTTGCAAGTACTGTTCGTTCAATTCGATTCCAAACGCGCATCACTGTTTTCACAAGCTTGTATGGTCTTTTCTGTGTCCGTACGTATTGGATAAAATATTTTTGAGTCATAAATGCATTTTTGTTATCTATTCTCGGGTGTTGAACCGGGATCCCCATCGGGATTTGAGAGAGGCAATTTTCCAAACCGGGATCCCCACCGGGATAAAACTCAACCGGGATCCCCACCGGGATAAAACTCAACCGGGATCCCCACCGGGTATCCCGGTGGGGATCCCGGCTAAACACAGATTTTTTGATAAAGGGAATTTGTGATGTCGGCAAGAGAAAATAATTGTAATAAAGAAACTTATTGAATATAAGAGAGCTTGTTTAGACATTTTTTACATTTCAGTTTTTCACGGGTTCTAGAATCAAAAATAAACTCGAAAAATGAAAATCCTATTGTGCTGAAAATAGGCAAAATACGTCAAATTTTATTTTGTTACCACAGGGGATGTTTAAGCATGAATCTAAACTGACAAAAATAGTTTCTGTGCTTAAAAAGTGAAGTATACGTCTTAGTTCTTCATAATTAACATTTTCCTAAAGTTTTTTGGTGAAAATCGACTAAAAATTGTTTGGCGATTTTTTCGTAAATTTATCAAAACAGAATTCCAATGTATTCTCATTTTTTTCAATTTGATTGTTTATCTGATTCTTGTAGTTATCAATTTTTTCATTGGTATAGCCACATTTAAGTAGAAAAATTACATTTAATCTATAAAAAACCTAAAAATCTTCTATATCTCTCTATGTCATATTTTCTTTGGAAAAAATTTAGTTAATATTGCGTATAATATTAATAATCACCAACAGAGATCAGAATAGTCCAATAGTAACAAAATTTTTAAGTAAATCCGACACATTCAACGCTGAATATGATTACGGCAAGAGCTTGAATTAATATAAGCTAACCTGCATTTGAAAGAAAAACATTTTTCGATTATAGAAAAAAATCCCAGGTGCTCCGAAAATCGAAATTTTTAGTTTTAAAGATAAAGTCAAAATCTCTTCGGGAATGGACTACCCGCACATTTTTGAGTATTTTTCATGTTGGCACCTAATTTCCAGTTCGTCGGCATCATGCCGAAAATTTGATTTTTCTGAAAAAGTGGTCCAAATTTTCCAGTTTTTCCCCTTTTTCGATATGATGAAGTACTTGGCCCAATGAAAATATGGAAATTTTTAATCCTTATGATGTTTGTCAACAAATTACATGTTGATTTAGCAAAATCTCTGTAATTTTTTTGGGGTTTCAGGGCAAAATAGGTGAAATTTTAGCAAAATTCGAAAGGGTCCCCCCATGGAAATTTTTTGAAAAAATTTTAAAATTTAAAATCTCCCCATATTATCAGAGGGACTCTTACTAATAAATATTTAGTGTTTCCCAAAATATGAGCCATCTTGTGAACCTATGGGCCGCGTGGCAACAGCTCAAAAAGCGCTTTCCAATACAGGCAACAGTTTACTGGGTATGGGACTGAAGGTTTTTTGAGCTGTTGCCATGCGGCCCATAGGTTCACAAGATGGGTCATATTTTGGGAAACACTAAATATTTATTAGTAAGAGTCCCTCTGATAATATGGGAGATTTTAAATTTTAAATTTTTTTCAAAAATGTTCCAGGGGGGGACCCTTTGGAATTTCGTTAAAATCTCACCTATTTTGCCCTGAAACCCCAAAAAGGTTACAGAGAATCCGCTAAATCAACATGGTATTTGATGAAAAACATCATAAGGATTAATAATTTCCATATTTCCCGTCGGGCCCAAGTACTTCGTCATATCGAAATATGGGAAAAACTGGAAAAATTTTTCAGAAAAATCAAATTTTAGGCATGATGTCGACCAGCTGGAAATTAGGTGTCAACATGAAAAATACTCAAAAATGTGCGAGTAATCCATTCCCGAAATAAAAACTATATTTTTTTTCTAAGAGGAACCTATGCACCCTCCATGCAAAATATCAAGATCTTAGCTTCACGTTGGTGCAAGTGTGCCACGGTATGTTCGACTTTCTGAGACATTGGCTCTTAAGAATTTAGATTCCAGTCATATACTGCATAACATAACCAAATTTCATCAATATATTCCAACTATGTGCGGAGTTTTGACAGAAAAATCAATGTTACTTTTTGACCGCTACTGTATTAAGATCGTCGTTTTTAAGTACCTTTTTATTTGAGACCGGAAATCCTAGATCGAAACTTTCTTTCGTGAATATTGGTTTCATTATTCATTTTGCGAACACTATAAGAAAGTAATGCATAACAAAAAACTACTGAAGAAAATCGAACAATTCTTAATTGTCTTGATTAAGCATGTTTTAATCTATCAGTTCCCAAAATTTGAGCCATTTCGGATTCCTAAAACAATAGTTATGATTATCCATGTTCTCCTATATCTACTCTTAAGGCACTCTGGCACAAGCTCACATATAAGCGCACTTTCCCCCTTTCCTCACATGTTCAGGTATAGTCAAGTGGTTCAACGTCTCCTTATCAAGCAAGCAGCAGGTCAAGTCTTCACAGGTTCGGTTCCGGGATGTGTTTCTCACTGTCATTGCTTAACACCACTCACACTAGCTATGCTATCCCGTGACGGAGAGATTTTTTTTTCCGCTGACCATTTTTCAACTAGCCTCGAGAGAGACTTTTTGTTATTTTTTCACATTCTCAATTTTATAATTTCTCGGAATTTTTTAATTAATTTTTTTCCGAGAAATTCCCCTCTATTATTCGCAAAATCCGTTTAATACTTGACGGGATTGATTTATTAATGTATATTTCATTCATTAATAAAGCAGAAGTTATGCCCGATACGGTTTATTAACGTTCAAGATGGCCTCAAATTGCAATTTACCGCTGCGGGGGGAGGGGGAGGGGGAAGCAAATCCTAGCCGGGATCCCCACCGGGATATGAACAGGGATCCCCACCGGGATTGAACCGGGATCCCCACCGGAACTCCGACGGGGATCCCGGTTGGTATCCCGGTGGGGATCCCGGTTCAACATCCGAGTTGGACGAATTATGAAAAATATTTTTTTTTTTGTCCGTGCACCGGAACACCCCAAAAATTCGAGGTTTGTCAGTAGAGCGCGTTTGGAATCGGTTTGCTTCTACAGTAGCTCCTTTTTTCCCGTTGTTCTTCTATTGTCAAGATAATAATTTCTGGCCGCTCGTTTTGCGGAGTGTCGTTGGGAATTTCCTCGCAACGCGCTCAAATTCAAAGTTCTCAGTTGGTCTTGCGCGTTGCGAGGAAATTCCCAATTTTTTCTTGACAATATGAACTTTTTTTTTTTAAAAAAAACATAGATATTCCATTTTTCGTTCCTTTAAATTATAAAAATTACGGTTTCAATAAATGCTTACATTTTTTAAAGTTTATCGGTTTGTAATATTTGGTTGTCGCTTTTACAATGTACCATTTTGGTTTTTTTTTTTCAGAAAGAAACGATATATTCTTAAAATATTTTATTTTAAAAGAGAAGATCTTCTGAAAATTTATGGGCTTATTCAGAAACTGTTTAAAAAAATGCAAAAAATAACGAAAAATTAGTTTTAAAAACTATTTTTCGAAATTTTTTGCATATAGAGTAAATACCGAAAAAATGTGCAAAAAAATGTAACTCGGTTTTTTTTTCTTAAAATATTGATTTTATATTGTCAACTCAATTATTCTTGATCATTGCGTTCGGAAGGCTGCTCAATCTCACAGCCGCTCCGCACGCACGCGACGCGGTGACCTCCCACTCAACTGGGAAAATGAATTTTATTCAAATTTTCCAGTGTGTTGAGTGTCGGCAGCCGCGTCGCGTGCGTGCGGAGCGGCTGTGAGGTTGAGCAGCCTTCCGAACGCAATGATCAAGAATAATTGAGTTGACAATATAAAATCAATATTTTAAGAAAAAAAAACCGAGTTGCATTTTTTTTGCACATTTTTTCGGTATTTACTCTATATGCAAAAAATGTCGAAAAATAGTTTTTAAATCTAATTTTTCCTTATTTTTTGCATTTTTTTAAACAGTTTCTGAATAAGCCCATAAATTTTCAGAAGATCTTCTCTTTTTTTTAATATATCGTTTCTTTCTGAAAAAAAACCAAAATGGTACATTGTAAAAGCGACAACCAAATATTACAAACCGATAAACTGCAATGATCAAGAATAATTGAGTTGACAATATTGAAAAACGCATATATTACGGTATTTTTGGAAAAGCTTCAAAAATCTACTTGTGAAACAGAGTTTTTTTTTTGAAAATTAAAATATTTATGAACAATATTTTCTGACAAAAGTATGTCATTTTTCGGCGATATTTAAGGTCATTTATATTCTCTGAAATGCCCTCCTTTAAACAAAATTTTTTGAAATTTCATGAAAACCGACCCTTTTGAAAGAATCGGGGTTTTTTCAAGAAATTTTCATTATTTCACCTTTACAAAGCTTCTCCCTTTCGTTTTTGGGCACAAAATAAAACATCTGCTAACCAATTTGATCACCTTTCCAAATACGTCAAATAAATCAGCCCCCGGGTTTTTTTTTTGTGAGTGTCTTTCTTTCTCGATTATCTAAACACATTAACTTATTCCCCAGCGGATTTCAGCTGTATTTTCGTACTTTAGAAAATCAGAAAAAAGAACCACTTGTTGTTCTGAATTTCAGAAGCTGAAAATTTGTCATTTGTTTATGAGTTGTCTGATGTTTTAATTTGTCAAAGGGGGCGGGGTTTAGATCAGGGTTTTTTTGGAGCTAATGAAAATTGGTTAATTTAACATTTTAGAGTCGGTGCTCCATTATTCCGAAAATTGAGTGTGAACACCTTTTCCGAAGGTTTTCCACGGTTTTTTTTTTGTAAACTGTTTCAAAATGTCGGAACTTTGAAAAACATTCATATCCTAATTTTAAAAATTATTTGAAAAAATTCAACAATTTTTAAAATATTTTCCAAATCGAATTTCTACAATAATTCGCAAGGAATTTTTATAAAACATGAATATTTTTAAAAATACCTATCTTTTTAATTCTAAAAAACGGTTTGCAAAATCCAAAATTTTATTCATTTTAAGTATATTTACCGAAATGTCACTTTTTCAAAATTTTCGCCCACTCCTTTTTATTGATTATTTGAGGGCCTAGAAACACAGAAACCTGAACAGAAGGACTACAGAAGGCCTACGGCCTAGAAACACAGAACACAGAAACGTGATTTTCTAGGCCATTTTTTGAATGGGTTTTTTTCACGAGCTTCAAAAATCTACCCTATTTTAAAAGTTGCTCATTTTTATCGGGTTTTCCAAATTTTTTTGTTTTTATAATTAGTTAATTTTAACACTTTTCTGAAATCCTCGATATTTCAAAAAACAAATACCATCAATCTGCTGTCTGGCAAAAATGGAGCCAATCTAGTAGCTTGTCCAAAAACCTGTGACTTGATGCATAGCGTTGTATAGGCGAACTAAATTCCGAAAAATTTAGAATTATTCAGTATGAAAAAAATAACGAGAAATTGGATCCTTATTATTTTTTAATTGTGATTTCGCTTCGAGACCCAAACGATGAAATATGTGTCCCTTTAAACAATTTTGAGGAAAACTATGTTTTTGTGTCTAGAAAACGGTCAGGTATGAGCCCAAGTAAACCCAAGAGGTCCGAAAAGCCCGAAATATCCAAAAAAACCATTTAGGGCGAAAAAATTTTAAAAAAAAACTAGCAAAATGTTCATTTTTGTGCCCCAGACTGCCTTTTTGAGCATTAATCAGACTTTTTGGGCCTCATTGGGACTCACAACTGATTTTTTGTTTAATTTTCCGCAAATATAGACACTAAATCAATTTTTTTCCACAAAAAGTATGGCCTAAACTAATTTTGTTCACTCCGAATTACATAATTTTGTCCGTGAATAGCTGAATATGACGCGTTTTGTGAAACCGTGTTCACTTTAGAAATTTTACGTTACAAATTTTTTTATTTGAAAATCGAATATTGACATTGGCCGAAGAAATACAATTTGGATTCACTCCATTTTTTGAGTATAGGTTAAAATATTTTAAACACATAAGAAATATATTATTAAACAAAAATAATATAGTGTACGGTAGAGCGCTTTTGCAACATTTCGTATTTTCTTCGCTAGTGACGGGTTTTCAAAGAAGTTACACATTTTGATGAGCTCTGAAATTAGATATTTTCAAAAGAAAACCGAAAAATTGTCAATTACGCAAGTGCGCCCTACCGGCCTAATCATTTTGTTGAATATTCATTGTTCCGGAATTTTTTTCTCACAATTTTTTGTCCGAAAATCATTTTTTTAATAAAAAATTCTATAGTTTTAAAATATTTTAGCCTATACTCAATATTTCAACGTTTTTCGAATTGGGTACTCGATTTTGCGACTAACATACACTCAACAGCGGCGGGCGCGTTGCGGTCGGGCGGAGCGGCTGAGCCACCTGCACATCACGCAACACGCGCGCATTCAAACTAAGAAACAGTACCTTATGTCTTGCCAATAATCCTAAATCATGGCCGCCAACGGCCATGACAATTTTCGCTTAATTGAATCCAATAAATATATTTCCAGATTTCAAAAACTTGCCAAAAAATTTTGAAAAAATCTCCAAACCCTATTTTTAGCCAGAAATTCCAAATTTACCTGAGTTGTTCAAAAATATATAATTAACAAGAAACTTGGCAGCCTTGGCAAGATATTTGTCATATATATACCAAAAATAAATGTGTCTCGCCCGCCAAATTCCTTTTTTTTCTCCTTCGTATTGTTGAACTTTTGAAAATGTATCCATAAAAATGTAGTTTTTCCCAGACTTGAATAAAAATATATTGTTGTTGTGTTAACATTTTCGCGTTTTTCTTTGTTTTCTGGTATATTTTTCAAAAAAATCTCAAAAATGCCTTAAAGACAGTATGCCACTTCTTTGCTATCTCTGATTTCTTATTAATTTGACTCTTTTTGACTATATCAACTCATAATTTAAAAAAAATTGTGCAATTTGCAAAAGGGTGCAAAAAATGGAGGTTCGCAATTTTCGAGGGGGACTAACTTTTGGGAACCTAGTCCCTAGAACATAAAAACCTTATTTTTTGAATTTTTTGTTGTAAAACTGGGTTGATATAATCAAAAAGCGTAGATTTGATAGGAATTCAGGGGTAGCTAAGAAAGCATTTAAAGACAGTATGCCTGTTAAATTTGTAAGTAATCAATTGAGTAAATTAATCGCTTTACTTAATTATCGGCACATAAATTATGGATTTTGTTCAAAATTTAAACTCTTTACTGATTTTAGGTTTCTATTTCCTTTTTTTCTTAATATTTTAAAACCCATGTGAGCAAAAAATTGGAATATTCGAAAAATATTTTTGGTTGTATAGGTTTTCAAATATGGTGAAGAAGATGAAAATGAATTAGAAACCCAAATTCAGTAAATATTCCCTTTAAAGGAGGGTTTTACGGAGATTATGAATGGGCCTGGGATGAAAATAGGCTTCAGACTCATTCCAAATCTGTTTTTAAAATTTTCTAAAACCACCTAGAAGTCGAGAAAACACGCCTCAAAACGATGGCCTAGAAAAAAGGGCCACCGGCGAAAACTAGTCCGCAGGCATGAAAAGTCCAAAAAAATGAAAAGCAAAACATAAATTAAGATGAAAAAACATTAAAAAGGACTACTATAAGCATTCTGCATAACTATTTATCAACGAAACACGAAAAAAGTTCATAGGAAAAAGTTCGGCCAGGTGGTCCTTTTTTCTAGGCCATTGTTTTGCGGCGTGTTTTCTCGGCTTCTAGGTGGTTTTAGAAAATTTTAAAAACAGATTTGGAATGAGTCTGAAGCCTATATTCTTCCCAGACGCATTCATAATCTCCGTAAAGCCCTCCTTTAACATAGGTTATCTCTAGAATTAGTGATAAAAACTTCATAACTAGACATTTTCAGATAAATAAGAACATTTTCAGAAATTGTACTTCTTTTAGTTTGTCCAAACTTCTTTTTTTCAAAGCTAAATCTAAGAAAAATAAGAATTCGTCACTTTCAAAATTACTCTATTTTTGATAATATTTGTCAAGCTTAAAGAAGGCTTAACAATAATTTCTGACCGAGGGCTACACACCTGGGATATATTTAGAACTGCTACGTGCGAAATTGCAAAAACAACAATCGAATTTTTGAGGATTGTGTTAAAAATAAATAAAACTTGTTAGTTGTTTATTTCAGGTTCTTTTATTTTTATTATTTAATAAATTGAATTTGAAGTTTATTTTGAGCATGTCCTAATTGTAAATAAAGGTACAAATGCGCTCTATTGTAAATCGAACGGTTTTCAAAATTCATAAAACGATGAATAAATAATCTCAAAAATTCAAAATTCTGGATTTTGAGCCATGGCGGGGGGGGGGGGGGGGAATTCAAATTTTTTTGCAAAATATAAAATATAGCGTTAAAATAACTGAGAATGTGTCTTTAAAGGAGGAGCTTACCGCAGAAGGTACTATTTTGAGAAGGATGCGGGAAATCCCGCTTAACTTTCAAGTTATAGAATTTCTGACAAATCAAATTTGAAAATGCGAATCTGGAAACAATAAATCTTAACATTGAAGATTTAAAAAAAACATTTTTTAATTTTTTTCGACAAAAAATCGAAAAATTTGAAAAAACTGAAATCCATTTTCTTTTCTTCACATTTTCACCTTTAAGTTTTCTGTTTCGAAATTTTATTTCAATTACAAAGTTGTAGAGTTTGTTGAGAGCTATCCACTGGTATAAAAATCATATCACAATTCTCATTTTGAGCCAAGTTATGCTATGCCAAAGTTTTCACCAAAAAGCGGGTGCACCCGCGGACACATTTAACGTTTGGTGTGTCATAACTCAGCTTGTAGCTTGAATTCAGCGATAAAATTACTATCATTCGAAAGCGTTTAAAAATTTCTACAACATTATAATTATATAAACTTCGAAAACTCAAGTCATAATGATGAAAAATGAAAAATAAAGGTATTCTATAAAATTGCAGGACTTTACCTCCAATATTCGGCTTAGGGCATGCACCCGTTGTCGTGTTTTTATAAATGTTGCAAAACCGATCTGAAATTCTATTTTATGTACCAAAAAAATTTGCAAAAAAGTAGAAAATAGCACCCGGAATCGAACTTTGGTGTCAAAAACGTAGCCAAGTAGCCAAGTTCGATTCCGGGTGCCCTTTTCTACTTTTTTGCAAATTTCACTTGGTATATAAAATTGAATTTCATCTCGATTTAGCAACATTTATAACCTTTTTAAGTTAAAGACAGTGTCACATTTGATTTCATCCGAAAAAAATCTCCCTTGTTCGATTAAGTAACATTTGTCATCTGCTCCTTTAAAGACACTGTGCCACTTTTCGGCCCGCAATTTACGTACCAAATTTGTAAATGTAAATATTTTGGTTCATATTATTTTTTTTCTTTAAAAAAATAAAACCTTCCTTTGGCACATAACATTAAGAAACCTATCATGTTTTACACCACATACAAATGAAACAAAGAATTCCATTACAACGCACATTTATTATTATAATTATTCTAGTAGAACAAAAATCATTGGAAATGTTTCGCGTAAACATACATGACCGTGATTTTTAATATTTTCTCTCTTTTATTTGTTTTTTCCAGAGACCTTTAGAATTCAAAACCTAATTTTTGAACATTATCGGAAAAGGGGGGGGGGGGGGGGTTCTTATTAATACTTGGTCTAAAGATTAGTATTCTTATTTATGTGTGTTTTTATTGGATTTCTAGCACGCTTTTTATTTTTTTATCGCTTTTTATGAGGTTGTGACCAAACTTTGATAGAAATCAAAACTTTGAATAATGTTTCCTTAAAGTTTATCATGGTTTGGTTTTCTTGGAAAAAATTCACTTTCAGACGATGGCAGATGTTTTGAAGGTTCTCTTTTTCTTTCGTTTTGAGGTGGAAACCTTTGAAACTTGATTTTTTTGTTTTGATATTACTAAATTTTAGAAATGTCTCAAAAAACAACATCATTTTTTAAAGCAAGTATTGGTCGCGGTGCCACGCTCCGCAACCGCAACGCGTTGGAAGGAGCTGAGAGGTAGAATTGTAGTTCTCGAGGAGTACTAGCATTTTAATTTGAAATTCTTCAGAAATCGTGGTTTTTTATCGTTTTTCTTCGTATGTTTTGGTATTTTATTAAATTTGATAATTAGAATTTGAGAAAAATAAAGCTAATCATTGAGGATTTCGACAAAAAATTTTAAAAACTGAAATCCATTTTATTTTCTTCACATTTTCACCTTTAAGATTTCTATTTCGCAATTTTATTTCAACTGCAAAGTTGTAGAGTTTGTTAAGAGCTATCCAGTGGTATAAAAATCATATCACAATTCTGAATTTGAGCCAAGTTATGCCTTGTCAAACTTTTTCCCAAAAGCGGGTGCATCCGCGGGCACATTTCAAGTTTAGTGCGTCATAACTCAGCTCGTAGTTTGAATTCAAAGATAAAATTAATATCTTTCGAAAGCGTTTGAAAATCTCTACAATACTGCTATTATATAAATTTCGAAAACTGAAGCTATGATTATGAAAAATGAAAAAAAGTACTGTTTTTAATTTTTATCGATTTTTCTCTACATTTTTGTTGGCGCCATTTTGGAGGAAATTCAAATTTTTACCAAAATTTTCTCAAATAATTCAATTAATGCATGTTTTTGTGGTTTTTTTCTTTAAAACATTCGTATTCCATCCATTTCCAATAGTTTTAAACTGATTATAGTGTTTTTTCAGCAATTTCATGATTTTTTCAATTTTTTCAATAGTTTCCGGGCAGAAAAACGTTGGAAAAGGCGTTAATTAAATATTAAGATGTTTATTAATCCATTTACTGTTAAAATGAGGTGTAGTTTTTCATTTTCCAATAAAAAAAGTAGTTTATAAATATAAATAAGCTTGTCGATTAATTTATGTGCATTTGCGCGTAAAATAGTGCGCATTAGAACGGTGTTTGCAGATTTTTCGGCAAAAAGTTCGTTTTAGACCAAAAAAAAGCGAATTTTTCAAAGAAAAAATCCCCAAAATCCTCGACTTCATTTCAAAATCAATTATCTTCTTTTTTTTCAACGTTTTCCTTTCCAGTGTTGTTGTTTCTTCCAAAACCTTCCCATTTTCCTTTTTCTCGTCAATTGCACTCGTCGTGTCCTAAACTCCTCGTCATTCCATCATCGGAAAAGAAGCTGTACTTGAGTTTTATTTAGACAAAAAAAAACGTATTTATTTTTATCCTTCGATTTTTATTTTTATTTTTATTATTTGTTGCCCCTATCATCAAAAAGTTCAAGTTTTTGTTGTTTTTCTGAAGAAGAGGAAATTGAGAGGGGAAATTTATAAATATATTTTTGGAGATATTTTCGAGAAAATTATTATTATCACGGTGAGACGTTTTGTGGGCGTGTCATTTTTGCAATTGTGCGGCCCACTTCAATTTTAAAGATCGTCGAGAACTTCTCGAGGTGATAAATAATTAATTTTTTGTTTTTCTTCAAATAAATCTTCATTTTAGTCATTTTTAATCAATTTTTTTTGAAAAAAAAAATAAGACCGATTAGGATTCAAATAAAAATAGACGTTTATTCTCGATTCGGAGATTTTTTTGCTAAAAAATGTCATTTTTTCAGTTTTCCCCTATTTTCGCTTGAATTTTCGTTTGGAAATCAATTTATTCCACAAATTTTAGTAAGGAATTGTTTGAAGAAAAACGAAAAAAAAATTTTTTTTCACCGGCGTCTATATTTCTGTGCATTTTTTCGTGAACGTGTGTATGCAATTTGTCGTCAACGTGCTCACACACACACTGTAAGTGCGGACCCAATGAGGATTTCGGTTCAATTTGGCTCACCGTTATTATTATTGCTGAAAATAAAATTTTTGGCGTTACAGAACACAATAAGGTCTCTCTCTCTCTCTCTCTCTCTCTCTCTCTCTCTCTCTCTCTCTCCTCAACTCAAGATTACATTAAAAGAAGCGTCTTCCTCTCTCTCTCTCTCTCTAAGCAGTCCAACTAAAACTGCTCCCAAATTATATTAGTTTTTATGGACTTTCCAGAAAAAGCTGTCATATTTCATTTCCTCGTTTCTTCTTTGCTGATTCCAGGATTCCAGCTTCATTCATATTTATTGTAATAAGGCTCCATATTTCAACGTATATATGTTTTTAATTTCAAAAATTTCAAGCTCATCATTGTTTAACATAATGTGTTGAAAATTGACCACAGCTGTGTGTGTGTGTGTGTGGTCGGGGGCGGGATGGGCGAGCTTCATCATAGAATTAATTTTTTCCCCAGAGTTCGAAGATCTGTTTTTTTCTTCTTCAGAAATCGTTGTTTTTTTAAGAATTATATGCATATTCTTCATTTTGTTATGTTTTTTAAAGAGTTTGTGACAGGGTATTACTTTAAAGATATGGGGATTACTAGTTTTTTCAGGGGGAGGCTCTTTCGGGTGAATCAAATGTGACACTTCCTTTAACCTAAAGGGAACTATAGGTTATAAATGTTGCTTTATCGATTGTGAAAAAATTTGCAAAAAAGTAGAGAAGAGCACCCGGAATCAAACTTTGGTCTCAAAAACGTAGCCAAGTTCGATTCCGGTGCCATTTTCTATTTTTTGCTAATTTTTTTCATCTAAATTGAATTTCAGATCGATTTAGCAACATGTATAACTTAAAGGCACGCTGTCAGCTGTCATTCAGAATGGCCCTATATCTGAATTTGCGCGAAATCTTACCGAAAATTAAGCGATTTACAGCAGTTGACCAAAATTTGAAAATTTTGAATTTCTCGCCATGTTCCATTGCACCCAAAAAATGGCGCAAAACACAAAAATTCGAATTTTTCTCGATTTATTTCAAAAATTGTTATTTCCGCGAATTTCTGTGAGTCGATACGCAGTCAATATGCGTAGTGAGTTGGATACGCAGTACAATGGAGCACACAATCCACATATTCGGCGGAAAGCAGAAAAATTCCAATTTTTTTAAATACTGACAATGTGTCTTTAATTATATAAAAATTCAGAATAGACACAATTCGATTCAAAATTGTCAGATGTACACGAAATTTCGAGCTTTAAGAAATTTTGAGCTTTTTTCTATTTTCAATAGTTGTGCTGAATTTAAAAAAGTTTATGTTATGAACCTTCAGATTTTAGCGGCTCATCTTGGCTCAAGCCCACCTTTGAGAATTTTAGGCCTTTTCTAAAAAAATTGTCTCTAAAAAATGATATTTTTGGAATTTTCAGGACATTTGCAAGCATTTTCAATTTTTTTTTAAATTCTTCAATTGTTACGAAAAATTTGAACTAAAAGCCACTAAAATTTGCTTTTTTCGGTATTTTGAACGATTTTCAAACTTTCCAACGAATGTTCAAACTTTATGAACCCCATTTCCGGACCATTTTTAGTCTATTTGAAATTTTGTTTAGCAAGTTAGTTTAAAAACTAATACTATTCATAGTTTTTTTTAGTGGTTCGTCGTCTGATTGAATCCGCACACACAAATTTAAGCGGGGATTAAGCGTGGCTGTTCATTTTATAGGAATAGGCATACTCTGGAGCAAATATTTTATTATTGTAAGTCCCAGAAATTAGTCACATTGTATATAAAAGTGTGTTGAGCAAAAATTATTTTTTAAAATATAATATTCAAAAGATATTATAAAATTTTCAAAAAATTGATCTATTTTTCCAAAAAATCCAAAATTGGCAGAATTTCAAAACGCATATTAATGTGAATTTTTGACTTAATTTGGCGTTTTTGAAACTGTTTTCAGAATATCGGATATTTTCTGCAAAGAATGAGCCCAAAATTCCAAAAATCCATAAAAATTGAGCTGAATCGCGAAGTTTCAAAAGGATTTTTTTGATATTTTGAAAAATTTTAAAAATACTGTTTCGTAACATTTCAAAAAATGTTCTTTCACTCAAAATATTGTTACTAAAATATAAAGTTATAAAATCACATAAAGTTAGGGATAACAGGTGGAGCAAAACACAATGTCATGATTTTCAGTGTCAACAGTATGCGCAAAATTTTCCAGGGTGTCCCATTTAAAACTTCGAATCAAAGACGTTTTATTTATAAAAAGTTCAAACCGGTTCAGTTTTTTAAAAAATTTTGAGTTCTTCAGAATTTTCAAGAAATTTATGAATATTTATACTAAATTATTCATATTTTAAAAGTCATATCCCCTTCGAGTCTACGAATATTTATCAACATGATGCTTGATGCCTATCCTTTAACCATCAATATTAGGCGCTCGCGGATAATTAACGCCTAATTTTTTTATTAAATAATTTTGGTGATGGTCCAATTAATTAAAGGAGGACTATAAGCAGGTTATAAATGTTGATTCATTGTCTTTTAAAAAATGTTTTTTGAGAAATTTTAAAAATTCATTTTTTTTTCGAATTATACAATTTTCATCTTTTCATCAAGATCACCAATTTCAACGAAATATAGCTTAATCGATAGAGAAAGTTGTGTGCTTTTTTGATAAAAATATCAAAAATAAAAAATTACAATATAATTCTGAAATTTGAGTTGATTGGGACCATAACCTGAATTAGTAAACGGCGTACGCTACGCCGGTTTATGATGAAATCAAATGTGACACTGTCTTTAACTTAAAGGGGACTAGGTTAAAAATATTGTTAAATCCATCTGAAATTCAATTTAATAAACCTAGTGAAAAAATTTGCAAATAAAGTAGAAAAGGACACCCGGAATCGAACTTCGCTGCATACTTGGCTCAGATTTTGAGACCAAAGTTCGATTCCGGGTGCCAGTTTCTTATCTTTTTGCAAAATTTTTTTCACTAGGTTTATAAAAATATAAGAATTTCAGATCATTTTAACAATATTTATAACATATAGTTCCCTTTAAGTTAAAGACAGGGTCACATTTGATTTCATCATAAACCAGCGTATAGTACGTCGTTTACTTATTCAGGTTATGGTCCCAATCAACTCAGATTTCAGAATATTCTATTGTAATTTCCTATTTTTGATATTTTTATCAAAAAAGATCACATCTTTCTCTATCGATCAAGCTATATTTCGTTGAAATTGGAGCTCTTGGTGAAAAGTTATGAAATTTTGAAATTTTTCAAAAAAACATTTTTAAGAGACAAAAATTATTGTGCCCTAGGCCGAATAATTGGGTTATCAACTTGAAACTTCGTAGGTTAGTGTGGTTGGGGTCAAACATGAATTTCATGCCAAAAAACCTGTGAAGTATCCCGGAGTTTGGGGGGAGTTCCCCATTTTGTCTTAAAACTTTGACGGGCTGTAACTTTGCTCATACTATGAACTACGAGCAGATATGTATATTATTAGAAAGCTCTCATTATGTTTTTCATAATTTTCAAATAGAAAAATGTGTTGTTTGCAAGAAACTTTTACAAATTAATGTAGAAAAATATTTTCCCTATCGAATGATATATAGAAGATCAAAAAGTGAGGGTCACATAGTTTCAAAAAATAACCAAACGTAAAAATGCTCACTTTTTGGCCAAAAATGCACATTCAAATGAGCTGTAAATACCTCAAAATTGAGCATTTTGTCTCAAATTTCAACTTGAATGGTTGTTTTTATCATTTTCTTCCATTTTGCCCTCTTTTTGGCAGAAAAATAAAAAAATTTTTTTTTTGAAATTTTGCTGAACTTTTTTTGTCAACTTTTAAGAAAATTTTCAAAAGAAAAGTTTATCATCGTAAACACCAAAATTTGTATTTTTTTAAACAATATTTTTGAGGGCTCTCGAAAAAAAAAATTAAAAAAATACACCAGAAACAAAAAATAGATGAAATTTTCAGTCTCTCTCTCTCTCTCTCTCTCTCTCTCTCTCTCTCTCTCTCTCTCTCTCTCTCTCTCTCTCTCTCTCTCTCTCTCTCTCTCTCTCTCTCTCCCTAAATGATTATCATAATAAATAATACATATAACTAATAATAACGAGAAGAAAATTTTATTTGCAGTTCGCTCTTTTTTTTTGGATTAATATATCATTGCAAAAAAAACATGTTATTGAACTTTTTGTCCCCGATTGTTTATACTTTTGGATTTCAAAAAATGAACCCCTTTTCATTGCAGAGAAATATCAAAAAATCATGTCGGATTGTCAAATTCCAGAGATATTTGATGAGTTCGCTGTGAGAGCCGCAGCAGATAGGGTACCCAGCCTCTTTAAGATTAAAAAAAAAGGTCTCTGAAAACTTTACAGATAATTAACGACTCATTTTCACTCATCGATTGTACACCACAAAACTTCACCGAACAAATGTACGCCACTCATGGCGTGCATTTCATCTTCGAGGCGACGCCATTTGTTCATCCGATTTTGTCGCAAATGTTCTATATTACACTCTTCTCGGTCACTATTTTAATGGCATTGATGGGCAATTTTACAGTCATGTGGTACTTTTTTTAAAATTTACAAACCAAATTTTGTTAACGGAGGCTTTAACTGTATTTTAAATGAAAATAGACTTCATGCTGATTCCAAATCTGTTTTTAAAATGTTCTAAAACCACCTGGAAGCCGAGAAAATGAGCTTCAAAATAATGGCCTAGAAACTCAAGAATGGTGGCCTAACTTTTTCCTATAAGCTTTTTTCGTGTTTCGTTAATAAATAGTTATGCAGAATTCTTAAATTTGTCCATTTTAACTTTAGTGTTTTAATTTTTCTGAATTTTTCTTATAATAACACCCGCGGACTAGTTTTCACAAGCTTTTTCTAGGCCATTGTTTTGAAGCTCATTTTCTCGGCTTCTAGGTGGTTTTAGAAAATTTTAAAAACAGATTTGGAATGAGAATGAAGTCTATTTTCATCCCAGTTGCATTTGGTACGTTTTACTTTAATTTCAAAAAAAATGTTTTTTTCATTTTCGAAAAATTTGAAATTCAACAAAAAAATCCGGTGAAAATTACCATAAAAAGAGGGTTTCAAAATATTTTCAGGATAATTCTAAACCATCGACAAATGCGCAGTGTTACTAATTACTATTTGTTCAATTTGGCAGTCGCGGACGCGTCGATTTCGGTGTTTAACACTGGGTTCTCGTGGTCCTACAATTATTATTATGTTTGGATGTGAGTTTTGAATTTTTGCAACGGATTTCAGAAGGTTTTATTGATTTTTTTAAAGAAAAAAAATTTGGTTACTCTGAACGTTTTGATTAAAGGATTTAAATAAATGAGACACTGTCTTTAAGGGGAGGGGGCTAATACTTGTAATACCTCAATATCAGCCACAATTTTCAGCACAAATTCCAGAAAAATAAAATTTTAAATATATTATGTGTAAATACAGATCATATTATTCTGAAACCGGTAATATTTTAAAGATAATCCCGAAATGTATATTTTCAGAGAATTTTTCCAATAAAATGTCTGTTTCATAATATTTTCATATTTTTAGCAAATTTTCAGCATTTATTCACTCTCTAATGCTCATTTTTTACAGCAAATTTTTGAATATTGGTTCTATCTGCTGGCGTTAAAATTTCAGAAAAATCCAATTTTAAATACATAATGTGTAAATTTTTTTCTGCAGCCAATAAGATTTCAATGATAAATAATAAATAAAATAAACCCAAATAATTTTCAAAAATTCCCAAAAAAAAAAATGCTGTTTCACACGATTTTCATTTTTTCAGCAAAAAGTTGTCAAAAAGTTGTTTAAAAAGAATAAGCTTTCACTAATTTCTAGATTTTAAAATTTTTTCTCACATTAAAAGAAAATGGTGAATAAAAGAGAAACATTCGAAAGACTGAATTATTCTTAACGACGTTTTTAGAAAACTTCTTCACAATTTTAGTAAAAATGTCATGCGTTGTGTAAATACAAACATTATAGACCATGTTCCTACAGGAGGGCTTTACGGAGCTAATGAATGCGTCTGGGATGAAAACAGACTTCATACTAATTCCAAATCTGTTTTTAAAATGTTCTAAAACCACCTAGAAGCCGAGAAAATGAGCTTCAAAACAATGGCCTAGAAAAAGTTTGCGAAAACTAGTCCGCGGGCATGAAAATCCAAAAAAAATTCGAAAAAAAGCTAATTTAAGCATTCCGCATAACTCTTTATTAACAAAACACGAAAAAAGCTCATAGGAAAAAGTTAGACCAACTTTTTCTAGGCCATTGTTTTGAGGCGTGTTTTCTCGGCTTCTAGGTGGTTTTAGAAAATTTTAAAAACAGATTTGGAATGTGTATGAAGTCTATTTTCATTTAAGATACGTTTATTATTTCCGTAAAGTCCTCCTTTAAACTAATGTTGCTCCAAAAATTTAATCCGAAATTGTTTTTTTTTCTTTTTTTCGCAAAATTTCTGTTTCAAAAAATTGCTTAATTTAATATTTGACCGTGTTGGATAGTAGTTTGGATATATACATATAGGGTTCAAAATTTTTAATTTTTTGAAGAATAATACAATTTCCAGATTTGGAAGCTTCTACTGTCGAGTCAACAATTTGATGGGTATCACCCCAATCTGTGCAAGTGTTTTCACAATGATTGTCATGAGCATTGATAGGTTTAAGCTCACTTCTTCAAATTTTGAATATATGTATCAACTCTTCAGATACTACGCAATTCTACACCCCCTGAAAAAGCGACCCGGACGCCGATCAACCGTCACAATTATCATCGCCATTTGGACACTGGCGTTTCTTTGTGGTGTTCCCGCGTTTGTCTATTCCAAGGTTTTTGGATCTTTTGGGGCTTTATCTTAAGATCCAATTTTCCAGGTTGACACATACGTGTTCTACGACGGCAACGAATATCACGATAATCCGTTGTGTCTTGCTGACAATTTTCCAGGCGGACCTTCCGGGTTGTGGGGACTGATGTAAGTGGAGTCTGAAACTACTTAAACCAATAGAAATTGCCAAAAAAGCACCTTTTGTTGAAATCAAAATCCTGAAACTGTATTTTTTTAATTTTCGAAAACCGTTTCACAAAAAGCTTCTCAAAAAACCATTTTTCTTTTCAAAATATTCGAAATCAGGGGGGGGGGGGGGGGTCCGCTAAGAAAATTCAGTACAACAATTGAAAATTGAACGCAGAAATTTAGGCGTGCCATTTTTTGCAATTGTGCGGCACGGTTTCACAAAAAGCTTTATATTCAGATTCTAAGAACCACAACTATTCCGCAATTCAAAAAACAAGTTGCTGAAAATATGAAAATGTTATGAAACCGGAATTTTTTGGATAAATTTCCGAAAATTGTATATTTCAGGATTATCTCTAAAATATTACCTGTTTCAGAAGAATAGGGTCTGTATTTATACATAGTGTATTTTACACTTAATTTTTCTGAAACTTACTGAAAATTTTGCCCGGGGCGTGTCATTTTTGCAATTGTGCGGCACGGTTTCACAAAACGCGTTATATTCAGCTATTCAGGGACGCAATTTTGTAATTCGGAGTTCGAAAAATTAGATTAAGCCATACTTTATGTATTTAACGCGAAAACTTCATATTTTCATGCGTTGTAGGCTTTAAAATGCCATTTGTAGAAAATTCGAATTTTTGCTTGTGTGTGCAATTTGTCGTGACGGTGTACACACACAAAGCGTTGTTGGTGACGACAATTTCGGGGCACTTTATCCAACCGCGCGAATGAAAGAAAATTCGATTCCATATGGTGCTAATAAAACATTTTTATGACACATAATGGCAGAATTACACCAAAATTAGAAGAAACTGGTTTTTAAGAAAAGTTAGTCCCCGGACTTGGTTTTCTAGGCCGCGTATGTATTTAAGTACAAAATTTAAGAACTAAAAACCCACGTGATTTTGAAATTCGGGGGACTAACTTTCTTCGACCAAACTACATTTTCTCTTTCATTTTTGGACCTACAGCTTGTAAGAAACTGTTGAAAAAACTTTTTTTTTCAAATAATTGGAAATTCCTTTCAAATTCATAATCATCCAGACATAACAATGGCCTAATATTCGTCCAATACATCCTGCCTCTCTGCATCCTTTCCGTTGCTTACTACCGAGTCGGTGTCGAACTCCGAAAAGACAAAACCGTCGGTGACGTCCGTCATGCAAAATCAATAGCGGCCAAGAAAAAGGTAAGAACAACAAATCAAGGGGTTTTCCTCTTAAAGGAGGGCTTTACGGAGATAATAAATGCAGCTTAAATGAAAATAGACATTATTCTCATTCCAAATCTGTTTTTCAAATTTTCTAAAACCACCTAGAAGCTGAGAAAATGAGCTTCAAAACAATGGCCTAGAAAAAGGGACCACCGGTGAAAACTAGTCCGCAGGCATGAAAAATCCAAAAAAACATAAATTTAAATGAAAAAAAAACATAAAAAAGGACTAATATAAGAATTCTGCATAACTATTTATTAACGAAACTCGAAAAAAGCTCATAGGAAAAAGTTCGGCCACCATTTTCTAGGCCATTGTTTTGAAGCTCATTTTCTCGGCTTCTAGGTGGTTTTAGAAAATTTTAAAAATAGATTTAGAATGAGAATGAAGTCTATTTTCATACCAGACGTATTTATTAGCCCCTCCTTTAAAACATCATTTCTAGGCCTCAATTATGCTGGCGGTTGTTGTTTTCATCTTCATGATTGTCTGGTTTCCGTATAATGCTTATTATCTTACACTTCGTCTCCTTGAGCCGAATGGTCGAATGGTATTTAAAAAAAATGGAAAAAATGTCCGAAATTTGTTCTTATTTTCCAGCTGAGTTTATATATTTATATAAATATCTATTGGCTTGGAATGTCGTCAACTGTTTTCAATCCGGTTATTTATTATTTTATGAACAAAAGGTATTTTAATTTTGAGTTGTTTCTCCAAAGAATTTCTGTATTCATGGAAATATGTTCTGCATTGGAAATGAGTCATTAAAATGTCTTGAAGGAGGCCTGAGGGGACGAAATAAATGGTATAAGAATGATAGAATTATGATTGTTTATGAATAAATTTTAAAAATTTAAAAAAAACACGAAAATGGCGAAAAACAAATTCCAAAAACAGCGATAAAATCGTGAGATGCCCTAATGGCCGATGAAACGCTTTTTGGTTTTCTCGGCCGTTTCGCTTTTCTAGGCCGTCAAATAGTTTTTTGAAAATGTATTTTTTATACTCTTGTATCTCTTTAAAAAACTGAAAAAAAGGAAAAACAAGAAAAAAATAAATTTTCAAAAAAAAAAATCAGACGGCCTTGAAAACCAAAAAGCGTTTCTTCGGCCATTAGGGACATCTAAGATTTTATCGTTTTTTTTTTTTGGAATTTTTTAAACAATCATATTTTTATCAATTTTAAACCATTTATTTCGTCCCTTCAGGACTAATTCAAAGTGGTGCTCCGAAGAGCTCAGAAATAGGTTTCAGCTTAATCAGAATATGATTATCTACCAATTGATAGCAAAAAACAAATTTAATTTTGTTTTGCACCAAACTGTTGGTTCGAAAACATTATTTTAGAAATTATTGAGGAAAAATCGTCTAATTTTCAGAATAATGTTTTTAAAAAAGGCCTAGAAAGCCAATTTTGAGTGCTTTTAGAATAAACTTGGACCATTTTTTAATTTTAAGAATTATAGGAGAATCTTTGTTCGGTCACAACATTATTAATCAAAATAAAAGATAAACCTTCTGAAAAAATCGGAATTTCAAAAAATAGCAAACCAAATAGCATACGAATATAACTGAATACACGGTTTATAAAAGTGAACGACTCTCAACAGAAATATGTTGTTGCAGGACTTTCTTGCCGCAGCATGTATGAAGGCGGGGTTTGAATGCAAACAGTGCACAGTTCTAGACTCCGCCCACTCCGTATTATCACGCTTGAAATCGATTTTAAATGAAACTTGAACATTTTAAAAATTGACTTATTCAAGTGCTCACCAAAAAATACCAATAGTGTTGTTTTTTCGATCAAAAACAGAGAAAAGATACAAATTGAAAAATAAAGCAGTGGGCGGAGTCGAGAACTGTGCACTGTTTGCGTTCAAACCCCCGGTTCCATGAAGGCTACCGCAATCATGGTAAACGTTCATTTTTACAAACCCGTGGAATATAACAGCATTTTGAAAAAAGTCTGAAAATGTATTTCCTACTCAGAATTATCGTAATATTTCGAGTTTCAGGATCTCATAAAATGACCTATAAATATAAATTTAGGTGCTTTTAAAGGAGGGCTTTACGCAGATTATAAATGAAGTTAAAGGCAGCTTGTCAGTTAACACGATCGAAATTCAAGGCAAAAAATAAAAATTCGAATGGGATCCCAGGTGGTCCAAAGAACAATATCGATATGTAGCCACATTCAAATAATTGTGTTTCGCGCCAATTCCGACCGCGTTGCACGGACAACGACCGCGTCGCACGGACACGCGGGAATTCAAATTTTGATTTTTTCAACTTTGAACCGCTACTATGACGCGTGTATTTATCGGTGTGATTTCGCATAAATTGCATTGTACTAATGAGAGAACGCTCTAATTTTTGAAACTAAGACCAGGTAGGGTCAAATTAACTGAACAGCTGCCTTTAAAACGCAAAAAAAAGACATACTCATGTTATAAATGGGTTTAAAAAATTTTTTTTAATTCAGAGAAGGAAAAAAAAACAGAAAAAACGAGCCACCTGGAAAAAAAGGGCCACCGCGGAAGAACTTGTGTTTCTAGTCCGCGAACGTTTGGTTTCCTAGGCCAACTATTAAATTTGTGCGTTTTTATTTATTTTTTTGCTTTTTTTGCATTTAAAATGAAACAAGGTTATAATTTTGCATGAAAAACAAGCTGATGAATGTTTTTTTTTTAATTTTAGTCTTTATAACCGTACTTTTTGTTGTTTTCTCCTATTTTTTTTCAGAATGGGAAAAACTATGAAGTGTTGTATTTGTTTAGAAACTAAATAATAGCAAAATTTTACTTTTTGCTCCGTTTTTCATTTTAAAGGGGGGCTGAGGGGACGAAATAAATAGTTTAGAAATGATGAAAGTATGATTGTTGATAAATAAATGAAAAAAAATCCAAAGAAAAACTCAAAAATGGCGAAAAAAAAAGGTCCGAAAAAAAACTCATACCCCCCTCTCTTCGCCCTAATGGCCGAAGAAACGCTTCTTGATTTTCTAGGCCGTCTCTTTTTTCTCGGCCGCCTAATTTTATTTTTTGAAAAAATATTTTTTTAAAATTCTTTTATACATTTCTTTTGAACGTTTATTTGTTTTAATACTCTTTTATGGATAATTTTCTCTGAAAAAAAAATTGGAAAGAAGAGAAAAACAAGATAAAAAACAGGCGGCCGAGAAAAAAACAAATGACCTAGAAAACAACTAGCGTTTCTTCGGCCATATTAGGGCGAACACCGGGGCTATGGTTTTTTTTTCGGAACTTTTTTTTTCGCCATTTTGGAGTTTTTATTTGGATTTTTTTTTCATTTATTTATCAACAATCATACTTTCATCATTTCTAAACAATTTATTTCGTCCCCTCAGCCCCCCTTTAAATGCAAAAAAAGCAAAAAAAAAGTTAAAAAATGAATAAAAACGCACAAAATTAATAGGTGGCCTAGGAAACCAAGCTGTCGCGGACTAGAAACACAAGTTCTTCCGCGGTGGCCCTTTTTTTCCAGGTGGCTCGTTTTTTCTGTTTTTTTTCTTCTACGAATTAAAAAAAATGTTTTTAAACCCATTTATAACATGAGTATGTTTTTTTTTTTTTAAACTTCATTTATAATCTGCGTAAAGCCCTCCTTTAAAATAAACTTAGGCCATTAATTTTTTAATTAAATATTTGTTTCAAAAAATGGCCGAGAAACCCATTTTCCGTGGCCTAGAACTTTCAACCACCATTTATTTCGAATCCAGGCACTAAATCTCTAAATTCCTTTAATTCCCATCCCTATTACCCTAAATCCGCCTTCCAGATTCCGTGTCGGTTTCCATCGCGCCTTCCGATGGCTTCCATTCGTGCATTCCAACAAGGACGAGTACAATTCAATCCTCTCCCAAATCCGACCAAGTACAAAGCCCCCATTAAGTACCACCCTTGCAAATAACTCAGATATGGCCAAATCACAGCTAATTTAATCATAAGCTAGTGTTTCGTTTTTTCTTCAGGTTCATTACGGTTTTAAATACAAAAAATTGATTCATAGCTTTTATTTTGACGACATGTGATATTTTTGATTTCCTTTTTTTTATTATTAAAATATGTTTCAACGATAAAAAATAAATATTATTATTCAATGTGAAAGCCCTGTTTTGAAGGAATACACCCGTAGTCAAAAGGTTGTTTTTCTGCTTTTTCTCACAATCAATTCCCATAAGTATAATTTGGCACAACATCATTGGTAGAAATAGGAGGTGCTGAAGGCGCAGACGCTACATTCACTTGAAAACCAATATTTGGCGGTAGAGGACCAGAAGCTCTCGTTCCATTCGATGCATCATTCGAATCAAAACTCCCAGCCACTGACATTCCATCAAAAAACGGTGTATATCCCGGAACAGGACTATCTCTCGGCCACGGATCATCCGCCTTCCTCGGCTCGAATCCACGCATTTTCATATAAGACGTCAATTGTTCGGGCACTTCCTGCAACACTTCTCGCGCCAGGTTTTGCATCACAATCTCCGGATCCAGATAAGCGCCCGCCGCGTTGTTCAAAAACTGTCGCATCGTCACAAATTGCACAATATCTCGTTGAGCAATACGAGAATCCTGCTGAAGAAGTCGATCATCACTATCCAATTCGTGCATTTTTTCGAAATCTTCGTTTCCGACTCCAATGATGATAATCGATAGCGGAAGTGAGGACGCCTGAAATTTTTAAAATTAAAAATTCGCCTTAAAATTGTACTTTTTCCGAATTTCTCGTAATCGCAGTTTTCACATGATTCGCTTCAAGACCCAAAGTATTGCGCCCCTTAAATATGTGTCCCTTTAAACAATTTCGTGTTAAAAATTTGTTTTGCGCCAATTTTTTTTGAAAAACGATGAGGGATGAGCCCAATTGGACCCAGAAGGCCCAAAAATTCCGGTTAAGGCCGAAAAAACGAAATTTTCTAAAGATTTTCATTTTCTGGGCCGCTTGGGTCCATGTATACCCAAAAATAAAGCTTTTCCATTTAAAGGGACACATGGAGTCTTGAAGCGAATCATTTTTTCAAAAAAAAGTGTTTTTAAAATCTGCATCTCTAAAAATTTGTATTTTAATGGTTACTGTAGCTTTAAAATTTTGAACTAGAATTTTAAAACGAAATTTTGAAAAAAAAAATTTACAAATTTACAAAACTTACACTAATAATCGATCTGACAGTATTGTGCATATCTGTGATCACTCCATCCGTGATAATCATCAATATCTGCAAAATTCTCAATATTTTTCTCTATCCTCTCTTTTCTAATCCCCTACCTGATATCTCGACGAATCACTCATCAAATTCGCCGCCTTTCCAGCCATTTTATCAACAATCGGCGCAAAATTCGTCGGTCCGTACAACTGAACATTATGGACCGTATCACGATAGGCTTTCATAACCCCTTGCACTCCAATACACGTCGGCGTTCGATTTTTGAGGTCAAGGTCGAAAATCGCGGATACTGGACTGTTTGGTGACAGTTTTGCGCCAAATCCGTACGCTTCGAAGGTTTTCTTCGAGTTGTAGCTTTGACAGATCGAGAGGCAAGATCTGGAAATCGGGGTACTTTAAAAATGGCGAAAATTCGAATTTGTTTAAAAAATTGAATTTCTTTTTGAAAAAGTGATGTAAATTCTTCAAAATTATCAGTTTTTCATATTTTTCAAGCATTAGCAAAAAAATTGCTGTTTCAAAATTTCAGAAAAATTAAAACTATAGCCCTCAAAAATGATAATATTTTTATAGGCATTAGTTCCAATAGCTGTTTTTTTTTCATAAATACTTTCTTTTAAATTTTCGAATTACAAAAAAATGCCCAACCTTATCGCCAATTCATACTGTGTCGGCCTATCAGAAGCAATAAAATGCAATGAACTCGGATTCATCACCGCCCCATTCGACGCGGTGAAATCAATCGCGACCGCAAAATCGAGTTGCGTGCCGCCCGTGATAAAGTCCAAAAATGTCGGCTCCTGGTAAATCCGCGCGTTCCAAAATACCAATACTCCAGAATTCTTGTATTTCGCCCCCTTCTTCAGCTTTTGTTTCTCCTTGATCAGCTGAAAATTGTGTTGATTGGTAATGAGTGATAAATCTAGCTGGTACCTCAATTTCCACCGGTTCACCGTGCCCACCTCCAAGAATATGGTTCACTGTTGCTCGACAAGACCCAATCAAATCGTCTCTGGAATGTATTAAATGTTTTAAAGGCAGGGTGAGGGTGCAGCAGTTCAATTTGCGCAGTTCAATTTTTAAAGGCAGGGTGGGGGTGGATTATTGAGTAGAGTTCGAAATTTTGAAATTTTCAGCTAAAAATATTTTTAAAGCAAAATTTTCAGATCTTACTGAATTCGCAGTTCAATTTTTAAAGGCAGGGTGGGGGTGGATTATTGAGTAGAGTTTGAAATTTTGAAATTTTCAGCTAAAAACATTTTTAAAGCAAAATTTTCAGATCTCACTGAATTCGCAGTTCAATTTTTAAAGGCAGGGTGAGAGTGCATTATTGAGTAGAGTTTGAAATTTTAAAATTTTCAGCATAAACCTATTTTAAAAGCAAAATTTTCAGATTTCATTGAAATCGTAGTTCAATTTTTAAAGGCGGGGTGTTTTGTATATTTCTTTATTTTATTTTTTAATGCTAAATACAGAGAAATATCAAATTTTGTCTATTTTTCATTTTTCCAGAAGGATCTGTTTATTTGCTACTGAATTTGCTCTTTTCGATTCACGATTTTTGAACAGGATTATTTGCAATTTGCAACATATCATGAATTTCGAACGCATTGACTCAATTTTCCCATTCAAACTGACACCATGTCTTTAACTTCCAAAAACCAACCTCGACCACTTGTCCTGATCATAACAATCAATATTAAACGGAAAATCATAATCCTTCCCGCACAACAACTGAAGATTCATCGTCACCGTATTCCATCTCGGATCCAAAGTCTTCGGCTTAACCTCTGTCTGACAAGCCAAATGTCCGCTTCCATCGTCGAACTTCCTCCAAATCATCAGATACGGATCAGACTTCCCAAAAAAGTCCTTTTTATCCAAGTGCTCTCCTCTAACATCAAATTGCAATTTCTCGTTCCTTTCATCCTCAATGGCTCGAATCGTGATCGTTCCACACTTTTTCGGCTTATCTCTACAACAACAAAAAACACATTTCGAGACTTCTTCATATTTTTACTTACCCATTCCTCCACTGCCTCCCAATTCCTGATCCATTTTGTAAGTGTGCCTTAAGTGTCGAATAACTCACAATCTCTCCCAAACTACATTCAAATCTCCCAATAAAATCCTGATTCGATAAAACATGTGAGTTTTTAGTGTCCAAATCGTACCTTCAATATATTTTTCTAAAACTTGTTTTAAAAACTCATTTACATTTCAAATCTCAGCAACTGAGTCTCTTCAAACAAGTACGGCATTCGAATCGTCTTACTAAACTGCGGATTCAAATTATTCATTATCGTTTCTGTTCGTCCTCTTTCAACCCATTGCACATCTGCAAAAAAATTGATTTAAGATTTCTAGACCAAAAAATAAATTTTAAACCTTCATATGTGTCTTTTGACACCTTTCCCGACGTTGAAATCTTCTTTCCCGAGATTTTCTCAAAAACCACGCAATATGGATCACTTTTTGAAAATACATCAAGATCTGCTAGACCACTGCAAAAATGTTGCAATTTTTTGGGTTTGTAGGGGTTTTTTCGAATTTTTGGCCATTTTTGAAAGAATACATTTTTCGGCACTTCTTCAAGTCCCTTTTTCTTGTTTTTAATCACATTTTTCAATATAAATACATTTTTTTTGCGTTTTGATAAATAAAAATATAAAATTTATCATACATGTCAATAAAATTGATGTTCTGGTTTACACAATAGAGTTCAAATGTTCAAAAACAATATTCCAAAGGATTTTTATGATTTTTTAACCAATTCCTAGCATCAAAACGAATTAAAACAAGGTTTCACTAAAATTTGAATTTTCCGTTTTTAATCCTGAAAATATCAACTCTTGAACCGCACAATATATACTAGTATGTATATACTTAATATAGGAAACCAACTAGCGGGGATTAAACTTTGAAAAAAGGTTTTATAAAAAATCTAAAAGAGGACTGTACTGCTATTTTTTCTTTTAGGCATTTTTAAACTTTAGAATTTTTTAAATGGAACGAAATTCCCTTTAATTAAATAATAAACTAACAAACGGCAAAAATAATTCAAAAAATGCAGAAAAATAAGTATAAATTCCAAAAATGAGTGTTTTTTTCTAATTTTTGGAAATTATGGTTCGTAAATATATTAATTAAAAAATTTTGGATTTAGCCATGGCCTAGAAAACCAAAATCGCTGGTTTTCTAGGCCATGGTTTTCTTTTTCCTGTTTCGAATGTTTTTTCTAGAATTTTTCTTTTTTTAAAGGGACATGCACTCACATATCAATTTTTCAAAAAAAAAAACTCACTTTCCAGAAATGATCAAATTAACAAACGTCTTCGGCTTACTATCATCTATCGGCAAAGCCATTTCTTTGTGAATCTGTTACAAAAAACAATTAATAAGAACAAAAATCAAAAATAGCGAAAATAAAAAAATGAAATCGTACAACATGTACCCAAAATGGAAGAAAAAAAGACTGAAATCAACATTTATATGTTGTAAAATGATAAGAAATTGCTGATTCATAATAAGAGATCACTTTCCAGAGAAAAATAAAAAATTCCGCATGTTCCCCCCGTAAACAAAGGCGAAATTGCAAAAAAAAAAAGGGCAGCAGAGAAAAATAGTGTTTACGCTGGTAGAATAACAAAAAAATAAAACACAGATATGAAGAGAATGGCCATTTGACAAGAGATAGAGAGAAGCATAGAGTGCGTGTGAGAGGTTACATGTTTTCTGGTTCATCTTCTCGTATTTCGAGAAAAAAAATAAAAAATAAATTCGGGTGCTTTTTGCCAATTAACTCTGATGCTCTTGGGTATTGTTCGTGCGTCATCTACTTATAACATTTCGTAAATAGCTTATTCTATTTTTAGATTATTTAAAACTCTATTACAACTTATGACATCATTGCAACTAAATATTGTGCATTATTTTGAAATGAAGAAAGAGCAAAAAAAACGGGAAGAAATTATTCAAGGAACGAGACGCAATACATCATGGCCACACCCAACGAAATTGCGATAATATGAACAACTGATTGAACAAGCTGATATGACTTCGACGTCTCCTTCAAAGATGAGGTGTATTCCAGCAATTCGGGGATAATGGAGACTGTTGCAATGTAGATGAAACCGCCAGCTGAAAAAATCAATAATTAACAAGAAAAATATCGATTTTTGAACAATACATCATTTTTACACAATATAAAAAAACTCTTTTCAAAAAACACAAGGCAATATTTTATTTAACTTGTTGAGATATTTCGCCGCGGACTAGAAAACCCAGAGGAACTAGTTCTCACAACTTGTGTTTCTAGGCCACATGTTTTACTTTTTTGAGGGTAGGCCTTGTGTTTTGAAGCACATGTGTTCGTTTTTGTAGCGTTTCAAGACCCGGACGATATTTCAGGCGCATGCGCCTTGAAATGTCTGCGTCTCTCAACGTCACATGATAAGGGGCTTTCCGGCCCTGATCGTTGTCTGCATGTGCAAAAATGTATATTCAGCGCCCAGGTGAGCGCCGCCGGTTCAAGTTCCCAACTTTGAGGTCAACCAGAGGTAGACTTAAAACTTGGGTAATTAAACCAGCGGCGCCCACCTGGGCGCGGAATATACATTTTTGCACACGCAGACAACGATCAGGGCCGGCAACCAACTGACCTTATCATGTGACGTTGAGAGACGCAGACATTTCAAGGCGCATGCGCCTTAAATATCGTTCGGGTTTTGAAACGCTACAAAAACGAACACTTGTGCCTCCAAACACAAGGCCTACCCTCACTTTTTCTTTAAAATAAAAAGCAAAGTTCGAAAAATTTTCAGAATTTCAGGGAAAAAACCAAGTTCAGTAAATTAATTTTAAAAATAGACCCTCTTATTCTGAAGCCAATAGCTTTTTCGAGAAAATACCAAAATATATAATTTTCTAAATTTTTCCTAAGAAAATTTCCGTTTCACAAGATTTTCATTTTTTTCAAGGAACTGTTTAACATCGTTTGATTATAATTCATATTTTTAGTTATCTAAAGAATCTTTTTTTTTCAATAATTTACAGATTTTTCAATTTTTTTCTGAAAATAAACCTAAATTTTGAATATATGAAAATTCAGTGCAAAATTGACTGAACGCAAATCAATAAATTAATTTTTAAGCTAAAAAATCAATAATTTATTGGCACATTTTTCAGAACTCCTTAAATTCCATAATTTCAGCAAAAAAATCAATACAACCCTTAAATTTGAATATTCTTGGATTAAAAATCCAAGAATATTCAAATTTTTGATTTTTCCAAATAATTTCTGTTTCAAACACGTTTTTTGACATTCATTTACCGTTTTGGATAGTTTTATCATTTTAATAGTTATTTTGTGACATTTTTGTGATATTTTCTTAAAAATAACAGAATACTCCAACCAAAACGAAAAAAAAGGCTCTTCCTTTAAATATCTTCTGCCAAAAACTAAACGGAAATTGGGATGCGATGCAATTTTCTCTGAGAAACTTTGGAATTAAAGACAGGGGATCAGTTATTTTAACCCTATATGCATTTTATTGTAAAAATTCCTTCTTATTGGATAGAATACAACGTATACCACAAAAAATCCGGACGTCAAACGTTAAATTTAAGGCAGCCGACCAAAGTCGAAAAAATAAAAATTTGAACCCCCGCGCGTTCTGGAGCGTTCTCGCTCCACCGAAACGGCGCGAAGCAGAAATATTCAAATTTTCATTTATTTTATTTTTTATTATTTTTTGACGAGTTTTTTTCAATTTTTGAGGGTTTTTCCAATTTTTTTTCGTAAAAAAATGAAAAAAGAGTGATTCAGATATAATGTTGCATCACTTTTTTCAGGGTAAAACCATGAAAACCGTCTCGCTGGAATGATTATTGAAGAACAACGTTCTTTATCATGTTTTCCATTGTTTAATTTAATTCAATCGTAAAATAGTTTTTTTTCTGAAATTAAAATTGAAAAAACCCTCTAAAAACCTCAGTTGAATTTCCATTTCATCACTGAGGAATAAAGTCACAATTTTAACCATTTAAACAAGTTACTTTTATTAAAAATCATTTTCTAAACCACGAAAAAAACGTGTTCGTACAAAAGAAAACAAAATCCGGGTCAATTCTGTAAAGAAATGATCAAAAGAGATTTCAAAACCAACAAAAAAAGGAATTTTAACAATATTCCGCTCATCGAAGGTAAATTGATCAATTCGTCAATGCTCCTGGTAGACTCGTGTTGGCTGACTCCTCCAATCGGTGTTTTATATCTCCTTGGTCTTCCTCCATAGAATGGTCCATTCATAGATGTTCGACGTGTTCGGTCTAGACAAGAATCAAAGAACCTCGCTAAAGTGATTCTATTCGCTGATCCTTTGATGATTGTTTTCATTGTGTCAATGTGAAGTCTGCAAGGATTGAAGCTCTTTGTTTTTTTCTGAGATGAAGGGAAACTTATATTTGTTGAAAAAATGAACTAACCTATCGTAACGAACAGGTCCTCTATGAATTTCCAAATCAGCTTTCGTTCCGACAATCAAAGCTGGGTTATTACAACTTTCAATGTCAACACGAAGAGCAACCGCAGCCGGATCTTTTATCTTCTTGTTACGATTGCGCTCTTCCATCGAGCATTGTATTGTGAGCCTCGATGCGAAATTCTGAAAAATGTAAGCGTTTTGATTGCGATATTGATCATGGTTTCTTAGATTTTAAGAACCAACAGCACCTCTTCACTCCTTCTATTCGTCAAATCATGAACCAAGATAGCTCCCAAAGCTCTTTCGAAAAGTACATGTGAATTCTGTAGGCGTGCTACCATTCCACCAATATCTCATAGTTCTAGCAATTCAGTACGTTGTTCAGGTGTTCCAGCACGATATTCATGCCATGCCTCCCCAGGTCTGAAGATTCGACATCTGCGAATTACAAATTCAAAAAAAATATATATATAACTCACTCTCGTGCAACACAATGACAAGAAGACGTCAACTATCCCCAATCATCAGAATCTTCGTTCTTTTTTCATCAAGTTGATTTTGTGATCCCATTCCTTGAAATTTTTGAATATTGTGCGAATTAGAAGTGTACAAATAAGAAATTTAAAAATTAGAAATGTTTCTTACCTACTTTTTCGAATAATGTTTTATTTGAACCAGCCATCGCGTCCCGTTTCCCATTTTTCGTCCCTTATCGTGTTCTGAAAAGAAAATTTTTATTTATGGCATCCATAATTTTTAAAAAAAACCTTTACAAAACGTCTTCTTATCTTCTATGACGTCCATTCTTTGTATCTCGTGTGATTTTTTTGTTTTATTAATTTTAATGAATTCTTTTTTTGTTCAAAAGTAACTTATTTTTCAATTTTTGCTTCAAATTTAAATTTTCAAAAAAAATTAGCTTTTTCCTTTCGAATAAAGCTTTTTTTAACTTACTTTTAATTTATTAAATAATTGGGATGCCTTGGAATATGAAAAAACACACAAAAACTAAAAAAAAACGGAAATAAAAACAAGGAAATTAATTAAAAAGGCCCTGAAAAGGCTTGAAAAGGCCCAGTGTGCGGTGGAGCGCACATGCGCACGAAGCAATGCGGAAAACGCGGGAGTTCAAAATTTTAACCCTAAAATTGGAAAATTGTTAACTGACACACTATCTTTAAGAAGTGCTTCTCAGTGAACTTTAAAAAAATTTTTTAAAAAATTTTCCGAAAAATGCTATTTAGCTTCTCAATATCCTATAAACCTTGAAGAAACTTCAAAAAAGTGAAAAATAGACAAAAAATTAGTTCAACCCAAATTTCAGCAGGCTTTCTTTCTTAGGAAATCTATATATTCTATTTTTTATAATTAATAGGTCTATAATCGTATTCTCATTCATCTCAAACTCAATTCTGAGCTCTCCGGAGCCCCCGTTTGAAAAATGAGCCATATAGAATTTTTATAATCTATTTTCAGGCGTTTTTTCCAAATTAACTAAATTTTATTCATCTTTGTTTCGAAATTCAATCAATATGTTTATTTTCCAATAATACATCAAAAAATCTACCTGTAAATGGCATAATCCAACTGCTTGCCGTCCCAGATGCAAGTCTCTCCGGATCCGTAACAATCAAAGAGATGATACAACCGGTAAGGGCTCCAAGAGCAGTGATAAATTGTACGCGGATTGCTTTCCATTTCGAGAAGCCCGATTGCACAAGAATCGCAAAATCACCAATTTCGTGTGGGAGTTCGTGTAAAAGAACAGTGAACGTTGTCACTAAAATGATAATAAATTATAGATAAGAAAAAAAAAGGGGAAATTGTGCTTACTCATTCCAATCGAGTTTCCAGCTGAGAATGAAGCGCCAATTGCTAGTCCATCGGTGAGATTATGAACAAAATCGGCGACGAGGTTGAGATATGCCGTTACCTAGAAAAAGGGGGCGATTGAAATATTTTTTTTAATTCAAATAATTCTCACTTTAATACTTCCACATTCTGCGTCACTTTCAGCACTATCATTCAGCACAGTTTTCTCCAAATTGATAGCATCGTGACCGTGACTGTGACAATGTCCACCTTTTGCAATTCTGACAAACTGTTCAACTAACATGAATATCAAAACACCGGCGATAACATAGGTTCCAACTCGAAGTTCGTTCGAATGGTCATGACTGTGACCATGATCGTGACTATGGCTATGTTCATGATGATGTTCGTTATGATCATGATGTCCGTGAAGTGCGTGGGGGATAATATGCAAAATTGCATCACCCAATAGTCCACCAGCACCAAAAGCTAGGAGAATTTTAAGAAGTGGTCCATTTGAGTTCTGAAAACGACAAAATTAACAATAATCTATAGATTTTGGTGTCACCTCAACTGGAATAAAGAACAAAATAAGGCAAGGAAGGACAGAAATCCCAAAAACTGCAGAAATGGCATAGAACCAAGTTTTGGTGGCGAAATTTTGACCTTTAGTTTCATTCTTGTGATGATGATGATGATGATGTTCATTATGATGTTCGTGTTTTGAAACAAACGGCTCTGAAAATTGAATTTGTCGAAAATATTGAATATTTTAGTTAATTACCTTCATACGAGTTTACATGAGAATGTTCATGTTCCATTTCCAAATGACCGGAACCTTCGAAATGTTCATGACAAACGGCGATGACTGATAAGGTGGCCAGTAATAATATGGAAGAGACCCGCATCTGTTAAACAAATTTTGAAATAGAGAAATGTGAACGTGGGAGAAAAAATGAAATCCGCATTTGATTATTCGAAAAAAAAGCAAATAGAAATGACGCTCGATGTGCGAACACTAACCGCCGTGCTGTGAATGCCTGGGGTGAGAGAAAAATATAAGTGAACGTAAGTTAGCAAATGCTGACGTACCCTAGGATTTGAAGGAACGTTTTCAGAACTGTAGTGATTTTTAAAAACAAAAAAAACTATTTTAATTTAAAAAACAATTTTTAAAATCTTTCTTCACTGCAAAAATATTATTTTTTAGTTTATAAAACCCGCGAATCGTTAAAATAGGCTACATTACTTAAAAAAACACAAAAAATTTAAAAAATGCAAATTTTAGGATTTTTAGGCGATAAAAAGCAGTTAAAAACCAGAAAATAGGTACATAAAATTTAGCAAATACTTATTTTTCATCAAAAACTAATCGTAGCGCAGCAAAACCTCATAAAAAGAGTACTCGCGAGTGCAAACAATTTCGAAAAATGATGAAAATATCCTTCTTTCAAATTTCGCGCCTAACGGGCGCGCAAAGGCGCTCTAGCGCACACATAAAGGGCGGTTTTTCAAAATTTTATTTATTTTTTATTTTTTTTATTTTTATCACTTTTTCAAAGATTTTGACACGATTTTTCAATTTATTTATTAATTTATAAATCACAAAAATAGAATACAACAAAATAACAACAGAAACTACGTTGAAAGTATCACAAAAACTGATATTTCAAGAGATCATCGTAACAAGTTAGAAACAAAAAAGTGAAAACGCCTATAAACACATTGAATCTTCGCGAATACGTCGCTTAAATCGTTCCCGTTCTTCAGTTGTCAAAGTGATTTCATTTATAACAATATCCCGAACTTCAAGCTCTTCGTCCTCAATTTCAATCGCTTCCTGCTCTTCTGACAGATTTCTTAATGATTCTTTTTCCTGAATCGGTTTCAGCTCTTTCGGCTCTTCATCCTCTTTTCCCCATTCTTGTAATTCACCCGAACCGAAAATCAAGAAAACTGTTCCACATACAATATTGGCAACGGCTAATAGGATGAACATTAGTTGCCATTCTTCAAGGGTTCCCTTAACAAAATTATCGATTTTTTTAAATTATTGATTTTTTCCAAATTTTATTTCAAATATTTAACACCCCTACCTCCTTCTTTATAAAACCAACAATCGCTGGTGTAGAAAGTCGTCCCAACATTGCACAAAACACCGAAATTGACGACATTGTGGCAGTGTACTGTGGTGCGAGTGATAGTAGAGAAGTGTAGAATCCACTGACAAATGTACCCATACATCCATAGGTTAAACAGAATAGGAAAAATCCTGTTGTTGGATTAGTGCAATCCACGAAGAATGCAATTAGGAAAAGGGTAATCGCGCTACCGAAGTTGGCTGAAAATTGGAGGCCATTTTAAAAGATTGAAATTTAGATTCGATTAAAAAATGCCCAAAATATCAGATTTATGAAACGTTTTGTTTGAAAATTTCTGAAAAATCGGAAAATTCACATTTCTAGCAATCTTTCAGTGTCAATTTTATAAAAATTGAGAAATTTTGAGCAAAGTTATGATATTTCAAAAAATGATACTTTTCAAAACACCATAACTTTCCTTGAAATTCACCAAATTTTGATTTTTTTGGCTTGTTTTGTTCAGAATTTCTTAGAGAATCTGAAAATGTATATTTCTAGCAGGGATGGGCGGGAAGTTTCCCGGGACCGGGAAATTTCCCGGATTTCCCGGTACCATGACGGGAAATTTCCCTTCCCGAAAATTTCCCGAAAAGTTTCGGGAAATTTCGGGAAATTTTTTTAATAGAAAAAATAGAAAAACATCAAGAAAATAACAAATTCGAAAAGATCAAGCTACAAAAATCAACGGAAATTTACTAAAATTGATTAATATGTCTTCGGAAGTCTCAAATAAGAAAACTTAACATTTTTCTTTTTTTAAACTCATTTATGCGATTCTGAAAAATGTTTGTTTTATTCAAAATCGTGCGTTGATTCTTGTTTTTTTTAGTTTTTATCGTTGGATGTTTATTAACTCTGAAAACCTATGAAAATCGATAAAATCAGGATAAAACCAGTATTTGGAGTCAAATTTTCAAATTTCCCGAATTTCCCGAAATTTCCCGGAATTTCCCGGTCTTTGGAACCGGGAAAAAAATTTCCCGAAAAATTTCCCGAAGGGTCTTTCCCGCCCATCCCTGATTTCTAGCGTCACAGTTTAGTACAGTGGCCGGAAATTGGGGAAGTTTGAGCAAAGTTATGATATTTTGAAAAAAAAATTTTTATGACCTTCGACGTGGTATAATTTTAATTTCATGGTATTTAAAAATAAAGGGTTTTTGCCTAGTTTTATTCAGAAATGTTTCGAAAAAAATACGTTTCAAAAGTCTTACTAGTTTTAAAATTATGAAAATGTCGAAGTTTCAACATTCGTTTGAAAATATACTTTGACGTAGCACAAGACCTCTACAAATTGACCAATTTTACCAACTTTTGCTCTTTTTACTCGCTAAGATTGGAAAAATCAGAAAATTTGAATCTTAAGCTTTCAAAAGATGCCAAAAAATTAAAAATTGAGACATTTTCATCAAAGTTATGATATTTCGAAACTAGTAAACTTTGACATCCCATAAGTCCACTTGAAATCGGTCAAAATTTACGATTTTTGCATTGTTTTATGCACAATTTTTCAAAAAATCAGAAAATTCAACTTTCGAGCTTTTGAATGGTGTAAAAATCATATAAATTGATAAGATTTGAGCAATGCTATGAATTTTTGAAAAAAAAAGGCAACCCCCTCTTTTTCACCGAAACCACGCCCATTTTAGCACATTTCATGATTTTTCAAAAACTGAAAAAATTTGGAAGGAGGGACATAAATTCCATCAAAAACATTGCTAAAATGGGCAATTTTGAAAATTTCAAATTTCGGGCAGATTTTAATTAAAATTTTGAAATTAAGATCTAATTTCTGAAGTCTTTTAGGAAAGTTTCAGAAATTTCAAAAAATCTCACCAATACTCTGCGATAATTTCACGGCAAAAGTTCCACTAATCTTTCCCCTTTCTTTTGCCTTATCAATCGATATTCCCCAGACGATTTTCAGCGCAAAATTGACAACATTTGGGATAGAGGTGTAGGTGCCATTCTGCAACAAAATAATTATTCTGAAAGCCTTTATATTTTTAACGGAGGACATTATTGAGCAACTAGGATGAAAATAGACTTCATTCTGATTTCAAATCTGTTTTTAAAATTTTCTAAAATCACCTAGAAGCCGAGAAAATGAGCTTCAAAACAATGGCCTAGAAAAAGCTTGCGAAAACTAGTCCGTGGGCATTATTTCATTGTTACGCGAAGAATTTTGAAAAATGTAAATTAAAATTAATAAATCGATTAATTTTCAATAAATATCCATCAATATAACACGCAAAAAGATCACAGGACTAGCTTTTTCTAGGCCATTATTTTGAAGCCCGTTTTCTCGGCTTCTAGGTGGTTTTAGAAAATTTTGAAAACATATTTGGAATGAGAATGAAGTCTATTTTCATCCCAGATGCATTCATTAGCTCGGTAAAATATAGAAAATGTCGCCCTTTAAAAAAAAACTCACCGCAATAACACCCAAATGCAGCACATCCTTGAAATACGAAGGAAGATAAATTTGGAACACTGTCACCACGAAATTGATAGTGAATTGGCATAATAATTGCGCCCAAAATGGTGCAGATGTTAGGATTTTGCGATAAGGTACGACTTGAGATTTCTGAAAGGTTGGGAGGGATTATGTTGTGTATAGGTAACCATGGAAACGGGGAGGGTGAATGTAAGGCTTCGGAAATTATATTGCTTTTCTGTTTCCAAGAGGAAAAATCATGTTTTCCAAAGACGAGATAATTCGTATTATGAAGAAAATTCTGATTTTGGGGCCTCCAAAGGTAAGTTGTATTTTTTGACTTTGAAGAGGAAATTTAAGAGTTTTTTTTAAAATCAAAACAATTTTCGATAATTCCTTTTTTTTCACTGAAATGAATTCTATTAAAAACTAATATAGGAATAATTTTTAAGAAAATACCTTAGAATTAACATCTGAATTCCAGCCAAACGATTTGCATTTGGGCGCACAATTTTTTAAACCAGAAAAAACTAAAATATGTTTATTTAAACGTCTTTTTTTAAACTTTTGTCTGAAAATCTGAAAATTTCTCGATTTTCTTAAATTATGGATTGCTACAAAAATATTCCCTATAAAGTTCATTTCATGAAACCTTGGATTTCAGGCTGTTTCTAGTGATTATGAAGGAAAAAGTTTAAAAAAAAATTTTTCCGAAAATTTTCTGTTTCAATGAAAATACAATAAATTTGAGTATATTGATTCAATTGATCATAAAATATGATGATGTGAAAATTCTAATTTTCAAACTTTTAAAACAAGTATTGTCAACTCAATTATTCTTGATCATTGCGTTCGGAAGGCTGCTCAACCTCACAGCCGCTCGCACGCGACGCGTTGACCTCCCACGCAATACTGAAATATTGGCGGGAAAATGAATTTTTTTGAAATTTTCCAGTGTGCAGAGTGTCGGCAGCCGCGTCGTGTGCGAGAATAATTGAGTTGACAATAGGTTTTATGAAACATGTTCAGAATACGTTCCAAGTTTTCAATTCTCTAATTTGAGTACATTTTTAATTAATAAAAAATGTATTTCGATTTTTTTCAGAATTTCTAGAAATTAGGTTTTGTACCTAAATAATTTTTAAAAATTATATTTATCGAATATAATCATTTTTATAACCACGAAATTTGAGAAACGGGCCAAATTCGATCGATTTGCATTGGGGCGCACTTGCAACATCGCGTAAGGCGGGCCCCTTAAAAATTATTTCTTGGGGTGATTTTTAATACTCAAAAAAAAAATTTAAAAAATATAAAACTGACATATTCAAATATAATTTCCGACAATTTTTACTGTTTCAACCTATTTTTGAAATTTTAAAATCTCCCATCAAAGGTGATAAGATTATGCACGATTACCTAACCAATGAATTGTGAATTCACTAGAATTTCATGAAACAGGGGACACCCAGGTTTTTTTCTAGTGATTCTGAAAAAGTGAAAAAATTCGTTCGTTCGGAATTTTTCGAAAATTTACGGTTTCACTGAAAATACTTAAATTTGAATACATTAATTCCATTGATCAGCGCCCAGCTAACATGCCTTCTTCCCGATTTTTATTGAAATTTAACGAAAACCGTTGAAACGTTGTCTTTGAAACAATTTCCAGGCCGGAAAATCGACTCTCGCCTCATTCTTAAGTGAATACATGGGTGATGAGAGTCGTGAGCACGATGATCCCGAAACCGCCTTCAAATATGAATTCGAGTTCTCCGAAGTGTACCGCCCGACTAAAGGCGTACGAATTAACGAGTTCGAAAGTCATGAATTTTTCTCAAACGACGAGAAAAATGACCTCGAAAGTTCGGATCAAAGGGTTTTGAATGTTGAGGTTCAATTGTGGGATGTGAGTGGGGATACGAAGTGAGTTATGGAGGGGAGCTCCCGCAAAAAGTCAAATAATCATAACATTTCTAGGTACGACGATTGCTGGCCTGCTATTAAAGAAAACACTGATGGTGTAATCTTGGTGGCGAATCCAGAGGAACATACTGGAAGTGACATGGTTATGTGGTAGGAGACCAAATTTCCCTGGCCTTGAAAATACATTTTTGGTGACCTAGAAACCCAACTTGTAATGGCCTAGAAACCCGATTTTTCTTGGCCTCCAAATCCTACTTTTGGTAGCCTAAAAACCGCTTTTTCGTGGCCTAGAAATCCAATTTTTCGTAGCCTAGAAAATAGATTTTTGATGACCTAGAAATCCAAATTTTCGCTGTCCAGAGAATCTATTTTTAGTGGTCTAGAAACCCAACTCTTAGTAGCCTAGAAACCCAATTTTCGCGGCCTAAAAACCATTTTTTGTTTCGTCAAAAACTAATTCCCAGTGGCCTAGAAACCCAACTCTTAGTGGCCTAGAAAACCAAAATTTTGCAGGTACCGAGAATTCGTCGAAAAAGAGGGAATCCAATCGGAAAACGTATTGGTCATCCTAAATGAACAAGGCCCGAAAAAAACGAATCATGAACTGGTTTCAGCGTTCAAGTAAGCTGACCTAGATTTCCATATATTCAAAGATTTTCAGAATAACCCCCCAACTTCGGGGCGCTCATCACATCGCCTGTCATTTCGGAAGCGAGGGTGACACTTTAAAGTCAGAGGTCAATCAATTCTTAGTCCGGATCATGCTACAAGGAAATCGAAGGGAATCATCAATCGCTGAGCCAATTATCGATGTTCCCACTGTTAATAATAATAACCTAAGTGTTCATGATACTGATGATATTCATAACGATATTATTGAAGATGATTTGGATGATTTTTAATAAAGATAATTTACCCTTGTTTTATTGCTCCTTCGAACCACATTTGCATCCAAATATTTTCTCTCCGTATTTGTCATTATTTTACATTTCGATGGTTGATTCGCCGAGGTTAGGAACCAGATAACCGACCAGATTGTTGAGATACAACCTGTAAACTTGGAAGTTGGCTTTTATGGGGGTTTCATAAAGACAAGGTGTCATTAAACACCCACTTGCAAAATAGAAAATCGACGGCCAACCGAACGATGAATCACACAATGAAGCAGCGACTGGATTTCCACCGGCTCCTGAAAAAAAATGCTCCAAAGCTTCCAAAATAAAAAAAACACCCCCTACCTGCCATCTGATTACCAGTTGTGAACAACGAAATAGCGGTACTTCTCTCAGCGCTTGGAAACCAATTGGCAATGATTGCATTGTTCGCCGGTAAGATGAATCCTTCACCGAGACCCATTATAAATCTCGAAATGAACACTGGAATCGCGCCATAATGAATAGCCAAATATGGCGTCAAAGCAGTGGTCACGATATAGATACCAACGGCCGCCTGGAGAACATAACGCGGCGAATATCGATTGATGAAGAACATTGATGGAAGAACGGTGATGATGGCTCCCCAGAATGTGCCGGAGAAGATCATGTTTTGCTCTTGGTTTGTCCATGTTAGTTCACCCTGAATTTGCGGGGGGATTTGGATAGGATCCTTATGAATATAAATGGGCTTACCCCGTAGTCTACCACAACTTTTTTAGAATTTCCCTTTGCTGCACAAACGTGGGTTGATACACTTTCAACCTGAAATTTAACTGGTTGCGAAAAGAAAGTGGTTTCTGCTTGGGAGCCTATTTGGCGGCCTAGAAACAGTAAATCTACATAACATGTAAATTTTGCTTTTAAAAGGTATTTTTCCAACATTTTGGAAGCTTTTAAATCATTTTTTGACAGCTGATTTTATAGCTTTTTAAAACTTTTGATTGAAAAATAGATCGGCGATGCCAAACTCGAAAAGTGATGGGAATATACTGAAAAATCGAGGTTTTTTTGTTTTTTTGAAGAAAATCTGAAATTTTAAGAGTTTTTGGCTGAAAATGTGGGAAATAAAAAACATTTCAGGCAAACCCCAGTGAATCGATTGAAATTTTGAGAAATTTTCAAATTTTGATGAGTTTTTGATTTAATTAATGATTAAATTCTGAAAATTCAGATTTTCAGCTTCAAAATGCGCTAAAATTTATTAAAATTGAGAAATTTTCAAAAAAGTTGTGATAATTTTAACAGTTTTGAAAAATTTATCGATTTTAATGATTTTTGGCGTATTTTGAAGCTGAAAGTCTGAAATATCAGGGTTTGAAAAGTTTTCGTTGGTATTGATGCTTAGAATCTGAAAATTCAGAATTTTAGCTTTAAAATGAGCCAAAATTTATAAAAATTGAGAAATTTTCAAGAAAGTTGTGATAATTTGAAATTTTGGGTGAAAAATTTGAAATTTTGATAAGTTTTTTGAACATTTTTCGATTTTAGCGATTCTTATTACATTTTGAAGCTGAAAACTTGAATATTCACAATTTCAGCTTCAAAATTCACCAAAGAATATGAATTTCGATAAGTTTTGAAACAAAAATTAGAGCCCTTTGGAAATTGCCCTTTTTTCTTGAAAAAATCAGTGTTTCATTGATTTTTGAAAATTTTTCAGATTTTCAATGAGTTTTACATTAGATAGAATTGATGCTTAGAATCTGAAAATTCAGAATCTCGGCAAAAAGGTCATAGGAAACAGTTCGGCCAACTTTTTCTAGGCTATTGTTTCTAGGCCATTGTTTTGAAGCTCATTTTCTCGGCTTCTAGGTGGTTTTAGAAAATTTTAAAAATAGATTTGGAATGAGAATGAAGTCTATTTTCATTTAAGATACACATTTAAAAGGAAGAATCCAAAAAAATGGTCTTCAAATAGCGATTTGGCTCAATTAAATCATCAAAATTTCAGCTTAGATTGAGCTGAAACTTCACAAAACTGTCCGGCAATACGAGGAGACAGTCTAAACTTTTTCTTTTCCAAAAGTTTCATACCGCATTTCGTCGATTTCTGAAACCAGCTTCAAGTACGCTTCAGCAGTCTTTGCTATTAACTATTGATTTAGCAAATTTTATTAGGAATTGTTTTCTACAATGTTGTAAAAATCCTTGTAAAAAATGTTTCTCTATTTTTTTCCAAATTTCATTTGTAAACTCTTTAAAGCCCCCCTCAAGATTTCTTTCCTATAAAATTTCTTAAAGACAGACTGCCACTAGATTCTCAAAAAAAGACAAAAAGGTAAACCGATAAGCTCACATTTTGACATTCCGATTTGACCCTCCCACCAAGTCATCAGACAGACTATTTTCAAAAGTTTGGATAAATGAAACTGTCATAGATAAAGTGGATCGAAATTTTTTTCGACCAAAATAAAGTATACGTGGATATATAATATTTTTTTGACAAATTTTCCGTATCCAAGTGGTTCAGAGACCTTTCCCCAACAGATATGTCAAAAATACCCCCTTTAATGAAATAGCTTCAAGTTGTTGAAAATGGTCCATAACTCGGCTCAACACCTTCAGTGGCAATTGAAAATTCGAGAAATTCAAAAAAATCTGACCAAATTCCAATTTGTTAGGAGTAAATCTCTCCCTTTTGATGTTATTCTTTTTTAGTTTCAGTATTTACCATTTAACAGTTTTCTAAAAGTTCTTCACATCAAAGATAACTGTTTGTTTATTTGATGCCCCTTGTTGTCTCAAGACCATTTTTTTGTTTGCTTAAATACCTCATCAAACATCGAGCCATTCGAAAGATCATGTCCATGATTTCCCTCAATAGCCAATGCCGTCGAATTAATCATACACGTCATTGTTATAGCAATGTGCATTCTCATGAAAGTCGTACAACAGAATCCGGCCTGAAATTTCGGGGAGCTCTCATTAAAGGCAGAGTGTTACTTGTTTTTGAATTAAGATGTTACGTCATAACTGGCGCCTAGGGGGGAGATGTCAAAAAAAAGTTAAATTTTGAATTTATGCTAATTTAAAAATTTTAGGGCTCATTTTAATTTTTTGGAATTTTCAGTGTGGTGTCAAAAACCGCATTTTTCGAAAAATCATATCTCAAGATTGAAACGTAGGATTTTGATCATTTTAGTACCAATCGATAGAAAATTTGACGTAGATTCGAAAAATATTTTAAATTTTATGTTTTCGGGAAGTTGTCGTGTAGTTATGCTCAATTGAAATTTTAAGCCATGCAATTACAATATTTGGAAAAATCTTAAAATAGTGGTTTTTGCTCCAAAATCAAAATTTTTGATTTACACGCAGGATTTTGGTAATTTTGGTACCAATCGATAGAAAATTTCACGTAGATTCTAAAAATACTTGAAATTTTGAGTTCTCATCGACCCAAAAAATTTCTAGACACATTTTAAATTTTTTAAAATTTTCAGTGTGGTGTCAAGAACCGCATTTTTCGAAAAATCATATCTCAAGATGGAAACGTATGATTTTGGTAATTTTGATACCAATCGATAGCAAATTTCACGTAGATTCTAAAAATATGTGAAATTTTGAAGTTTCGGGAAGTTTACGTGTAGTTATGTTTAATTAAAGTTGTAAGCAGTGCAATTATCTGGAAAATACTTAAAATAGTGTATTTTGCTCCAAAATCAAAAATTTTGATACCATTCGATTGCAAATTTTTAGTAGATGTCAAAAACACTTGAAATTTTGAATTTATATTAATTTTAAAATTTTTTAGACTCCTTTTAATTTTTTGAAATTTTCAGTGTGGTCAATAACCGCATTTTTTCGAAAAATCATATCTCAAGATTGAAACATAGGATTTTGTGATTTTGATACCAATAGATAGAAAATTTCACGTAGATTCTAAAAAAACTTTAAAGATCGAGGTTTCGGGAAGTTTTCATGTAGTTATGCTCAATTGAAATTTTAACCAATTATCTGGAAAAATCTTATAATAGTGGTTTTTGCTCCAAAATAAAACATTTTGATACCGTTCGATAGGAAATTTTCAGAAAGTGCTCCTCTCCTTTGGACCCCTTGGACCAAGTTATGACTTCTAAAAGAGCAAAAAACCTAAAAATGTTTAACTTTGGAGGCTCATAACTTTTCTCTAAGTCAACAATAATCAATGAAAATTTCAGAGATTTATTTCGAGTCCATTTTTATTCTCTATACTAAAGTTCAATGCAAAAACTTGTAAAACGATTGAGACAATCTCACGGTGTTCCCCTCTTGTTAGTTTTTTAAAATGCTTTTTGATCGCTGTGCAAATGTCATTTTTCTTTCTAAAAAAACTCTCAATGTTCTCGAAAAACAGCTGATTTTGAGAACATACCACAATTCCCTATCATCACTTGGCTTCTTTTTAAAAACTAATCTTTGAAGCATTAAATGTTAATCTTTTATCTATGGGAAAAAGCAATTTCTGAGCTTTTTTTCATAAAAACATATTATTTTATTTTTCAAATCCTATTTATATTTCAAGTCTAAAATAAGCATCTTAAACCCATTTAAATCCCTATTTTTAAGAACCTTGTTCTCATTTCCGGGTGCTCCCCCCCCCCCCCCTCCCACTTTCTTATCAGATCTTATTCAATTTCCCCCTTTTTTTTCAACTCACCATACATAATAGGCAAATGTGAAGTCTTCGGGAAAATGGATGGAAAAATGCTGAAAATTTGTATTGACAAAAAAATAAGGAAAAAAGTAAAACTTACGAAATTTCTTCACTCTGTCAGGATCTTTCTTCATGTTTGAGAAGATTTTGTTGAATTCTTGAATAATTGGGATATAAATTAGAGGGTTTGGAAACGAAAAGAGATGAATAGAGGTGCAAATTATAATTCTGCGTCGAAATAGTTAGAGCAAAAAAGGAAAAAAAGAAAAAAAGAGATGGGGGAATCGAACCTATGGGTGCAAAACCAATCGGAATGGGGAACAAGCGCACTAACCAGAAGGACACGCAGCAACATCGGTGTAGAAGGTGAAAATGATGTGATATTAAAAAGCAGCGCGTAAAAAATCAAAAGTTTGCAAAATTGATTTTTTTCGAAATATATAATGATGCAAAAAAAAGAAAAAAGTGAAAATTTTTCATAAACGGCTTAAAAATACAGAAATTTTCAAAAATGCCAATGATAAAGAAGGAGAAAAAAGGAAATTTTTTCCCGGCGTTGCACACATGTTTGGCTAATCTGTGTTGGACGTCAAAAAGGCACTAATAAAAGATAAGTGGAAAATATAAGTTTTGTGATCATTGAACATGGTCTCCGCCCACTTTTTTTTAGTTGTTGAAATATTATTGATAATTTTTTTATTATTTTCGTTTAACCATGTTTTGTTTATATATTATTTTGTGTCTCCACGGAATTCATTCGAAATTTATATATATAACATAAATGGGGGAGCGGGGAAAAAACGAGGGTTCGACACGAAAAAGCAGAAAAAAACCGAGGCAAGAAATATAATATCGAGAGAAAGAGCATGGGAGGTGGGAGGAGAAGAAGCTGAGAGAGAAATTGAGGAAGTGCGGAAAGTTGAAAGAGGTTTAGAGGCGTTGAGGAGCATAGAACAAATGGTGATGTCAAAATACAAATGAAGCTCTAAATTGGCGATGCGAACGAAGGGGGGAGGGGTTAGGAAAATGGTGGGATGAATAAACAAGGATTCTGGGAATTTTTGGGACAGAAATAAATAAAGGAGAAGAAAGGTTTTGATTTTTTAAAATTTAAAACTTTAAAAAAATTTGCTGTTTCAAAAAAAAGTTGAATTCAACTGTTTTCTTCAATATCTGATGCGATCTCTTCATATAAAATATATAAACTGACACGTTGACTTGAAAATTTTGAAAAGGAAGTAAAATGTTTTTAGATATACTTTTTTGAAGCTCTAAAATTTTTTGAAAAGTCTATTTGTCCAAACTTTGACGAAATTGTTACTTTATTATTATGATTATTATTTTCTTATTGAAATAGACACTTAAATTCCACTTTCAGCTAAAGAATGCGACTTGGATGAAAATAGACTTTATTCTCATTCCAAATCTGTTTTTAAAATGTTCTAAAACCACCTAGAAGCCGAGAAAATGAGGCTTCAAAACAATGGCCTAGAAAAAGTCTTGCGAAAACTAGTCCGCGGGTATTATTACGTGAGGAGTCTGGAAAAATTGTTAAAATGGACTAATTTAAGTATTTTCCATAAATAGTTATTAAAATAACGCGCAAAAAAAGTCAGAGGAAAAAGTTCGGCCAACTTTTTCTAGGCCATTGTTTTGAAGCTCATTTTCTCGGCTTCTAGGTGGTTTCAGAAAATTTTAAAAACAGATTTGGAATGAGAAAGAGTTCTATTTTCATCCCAGTAGCATTCTTTAGCTGTGTAATGCCTTTCTGTAATGCAAAGTGGAATTTTAGGGACTATTTCAACAATTTCAACAACTATTAATGGAAAATAATTTTTTTTAAGTCGAAGAAAAATTTAGTCACATTCGAATATTTTGGTTTCGCGCCAATTCCGACCGCGGTGACACGCAGGCATTCAAATATTGATTTTTTTTGCAAACTTTGGACCAATGTTATGAGAATATATAATTTTTTTTGAAATCTAATAAAATGGTCATAAAATTCTAATTTCCGGCATTTTTATTAAAATAAAATTAAGCTTCAGGAACTAAGTAGAATACATTTCATGGAAAAAATTTTTAAAAATCGGAAAAATTGAGGAAAAAATGATTTCTGAACAATGTATTATGTTTTTTGTTCTTATCACCTTCCAAATGCCATTTTTCCAATCAGGGTTACGTCATCGTTCTCCACTTTCACCCCTAGCTCTCGTCTGATTCATGAGTACATATTTCGCAGCAAAAATCATTCGATAACAACATTTGTTCACTATTTTTTTGATTATTTATATGCCGTCAGAGTTCAAGCAGTTCCCTCTTTATTTTTAGGTGAAATGAACGTCATGGAAGTGATTTTTGCAAGAAATTAGCAACATACATCTCTGGAAACAAATAAAAATGCAATTAAACATTTCATTTCCTGAAACAAATATTAAAATGAATAGAATTGTTTGCTTTTCTCTGTTCAAATGGTTCCCGTTGATGATAACCAATGCGAAGAATGACAAAATGTCGTTTGTTTTGTGTTCGAAACACAAATTTTGTGACTGAACACAATTTTTGAGGTTTTTATTTTTCAAAATTCTATTCTTTTTATTAGATTTTAAAAACCCGCCAAGTAGAGGGACTAGGTTTTGCATAGGCGGAAACTCGGCCACATTGATTTTTTTGAAAATTGGAATTTTATTTTATTTTTTGCGTTTTTTTTCAAATTTAAATAAAATTTCGAATCAAAATTGGAAAAAAAATAAACAGAAAAATTTTCTAATTTTTTTCATTCATAATTTGAGAAAAAATAACACAAAAAACACGTTTTTTTAATAACACGGAAAAATAAATTTGGAAAAAAATTATTTTTCACTATTTTTTTCAAAAATCGCGATTCTAGGAACGATGAGTAATGGACCAAGGAAGAAAACGATGACGAAGGAACGGATTAAAAAGGTAAACTCAATTTTTTTCAATTTTAAGATATAAAATTAATTTTTTCAGATCCTAATCGCCAATAATGGACTAGCCGCTGTCAAATTCATCACCTCTATTCGAAAATGGATGGTACAAAACCAGATTTCGAAAGAATCTATTAAATTTTTGGTGATGGTTACAGAAGATGAATTGAACGCGGCTTCAGGTAAGCTTTTTTTGAAATTCATTGATTTTTTAATATTTTTCAAAAATTTTAGAATATATTAGAATGGCGAATGAAATTGTGATGGTACCGCCTGGAAAAAATACAAACAATTTTGCAAATGTTGATGTGATTGTTGAATGTGCTCTGAAAAACGAGGTGAGCTTTAAAAAATTTATTTTTCACTGAATGCCGCCTTATTTTCAGGTTGACGCAGTTTATGTCGGTTGGGGGCACGCGTCTGAGAATCCTGAACTTTCGCGGAGACTTTCTGAAGAACACGTTGTTTTTATTGGACCAAGCGAACAAGCCATGATCGCATCAGGTGATAAAATTGTCAGTACGATTATTGCACAGGTTTTTTTGTATTTTCAAAATTTTTAAAATTGTTAAATGTTCTAGAGCCTCAATATTCCGACAATAAATTGGTCTGGTTCCCAGATAAGTTTCTCCGGAGGTTTTGATGAATTGGATATGAAATCTCTTCAAGAAATGGCGACAATAAAATCTGTTGAAGAAGGATTGAAGGCGATTCGAGATTTAAACTTGGAATTTCCGATTATGGTACATTTTTTCAAAAAATTAAGCGTTCAAAATCATAAAATGTTTTAAAGATCAAATCTTCTGAAGGAGGTGGTGGTAAAGGAATACGACGTTGCGATAAAATTGAAGAATTCCCTCAGTTTTTCAAAGAAGTCCTTCTAGAGGTCCCATCGTCCCCTATTTTTCTCATGAAATGTGTTGAAAATGCGCGACACATTGAAATTCAACTAATTGGAGATGTTTATGGAAATGTGGTTTCATTATCGTCCAGAGATTGTACGATCCAACGAAGGTGTCAAAAAGTTATCGAGGAAGCGCCAGCCAGTGTTGCACCTGCTGAAATTCTCTTGAAAATGGAGCAGAATGCGGTGAAATTTGCAAAATATGTTGGGTATTCGTCAGCAGGAACGATTGAGTTTTTATACCTACCTGAACAAAATGAATACTATTTTCTGGAGTTGAATCCTAGACTTCAAGTTGAACATCCATGTACTGAGATGATTTTGAATTTGAATATTCCATCGATTCAATTGCAAATTGCTCAAGGGAAAGAAATCGATGGGTTATTGAATAATCAGCGAAAAATAGAAGTTCATTGTATATCAGCTAGAATTACGTGTGAAAATCCCGAAGATAGATTCCTACCATCAACTGGAACACTGAAATCTCTATCATTCAACTCCTCTGAATCCACATGGGCATATTTCTCTCTGTCTCCTGGATCGAAAGTTCACGAATTTGCGGATTCACAAATTGGACATGTTTTTGCAAAAGGAAAGACGAGAGATGAAGCCATCCTCAATCTACAACTGGCACTTAGGAATCTTGAAATTGACTCAACATTTCCGACAACATTGAATTATCTCGAAGATTTGATTCAGAATGAGGATTTTCGACAAAATCGATATAATACCAGATGGTTGGATAAGCGGATTGAGAGGAATGAGAAAGCGGTAATATCGAATTTTTTTGTTTTTTTAAGACTTCAAAAAAACGGGCATATTCGGAAGCATCAAAATATGTTAAAATTCAATAAAATACTGCCTGCTCTTGTTTATAATTCATTCGAGAAAAAATGAGAATCGATTTTTAAAAAAATCGAAAATCAGTTAAAATTTTGAAAAACATTTGAAATTTCCTTTTTTCCAAATTTACAGATTTGAATTTGCGCGAAAAATCACAATTCATACTTTTAAATCTGCAACTGGCAAAAATACCTTAAAGGAGGGCATTACAGACGTTACATCGCCGAAAAATGGCATACTTATGTTATAAATGGCTTTATTTATTTATTTATTTACGTATTTATTTATTTGCTTTAAAAATATTTTAAAAGTTCACGGAAGAAAAAAACGGAAAAAAACGAGCTACCTACAAAAAAGTTTCCACAGCGGAAGAGTTTTGGGTTTCTAGTCCGCGATAGTTTGGGTTCCTAGGCCACCTATTAAATTTGTGCGTTTTTATTCATTTTTTCTATTAAAATGTAAATTGTAAAGTGTTTATATCGATTTTTCATTTTAAATGCAAAAAAATGAATAAAAAGGAACAAATTTAATAGGTGGCCTAGGAACCCAAACTATCGCGGAGAGGGTAGGCCTTGTGTTTGGAGGCTCAAGTGTTTGGAAGCACATGTGTTTGGAGGCACAAGTGTTCGTTTTTGTAGCGTTTCAACACCCGAACGATATTTCAGGCGCATGCGCCTTGAAATGTCTGCGTCTCTCAACGTCACATGATAAGGGCAGTTGGTTGCCGGCCCTGATCGTTGTCTGCATGTGCAAAAATGTATATTGGTGGGCGCCGCCGGTTCAATTTCCCAAGTTTGAGGTTAACCTGAGGTAGACTTAAAACTTGGGTAATCAAACCGGCCGCGGCCACTTGCGCGCGGAATATACATTTTTGCACATGCATACAACGATCAGGGCCGGCAACCAACTGCCCTTATCATGTGACGTTGAGAGACGCAGACATTTCAAGGCGCATGCGCCTGAAATATCGTTCGGGTGTTGAAACGCTACAAAAACGAACACTTGTGTCTCCAAACAAATGTGCCTCCAAACACTTGAGCCTCCGAACACAAGGCCTACCCTCATCGCGGACTAGAAACCAAAACTCTTCCGTGGTGGGAACTTTTTTGCAGGTAGCTCATTTTTTCCGTTTTTTCTTCGGTGAACTTTTTAAAAATTTCTGCAACCCATTTATAACATAAGTATGTCATTTTTCTAACGTCATTTATATTCTCTGTTATGTCCTCTTATTTGGAAACTATAAGATTTTTAGAGAAAACATTTTTCGACAAAATTATTCGTACGGTAAAGCGTAATTGCTTCAAAATTCAAAAACATATTATTGAAACCAAAATTCGTGGGAAAAGCTTGAAATTTGTAGATATCTTGAAATTTTTGACATATTTTCATAAATTTTTAAGTTAAAACATTTTCAGAAGCTTCCAATTGAAATATCCCACCTTGTTGCCATTTGTGCTGTCGCTATTGGAAGTCACAAAATCTGGAAATGTTTCACAAATTATGAAAAAAGTCTAAAAGATGGGAAAATCATATTACCGACGGAATTGAGAAAATCGGCGGATGTTGAATTGATGATAAGAGGGGAGAAGCATTCGTTGAAAGTGTTTCAAGCGGATGATAAGGAGTTTTTGATAAATTTCTTGTCAATTGAAGTTTATCAGGAAATTCGAGTGAGGCTCGAAAAACTTGGTGAAAGTAGGCAATTGGCGATTTTGCGAAATCTGAATAATTCGTACGAATATCGATTAGAAGAGACGGAGGATGATTTTTTGGTTTGTTTTTAACATTTTCATTAGTAAATTAAAAAAGACTAACATTTCAGATCAAAACCTGTGGACTTCAGCTGAAATTTAACAAGAATTATAATTATGATGACCGGATTTTGAAGTCTCCGTATACTGGAAGATTCCTAGAATATAAAGTAGGGTTTTTCAATTTTTTAAATATATTTAAGAATTTCTAGGTAAAAAATGGAGATTATGTAAAACCGGGGGTAACATTTGCACAGATTGAATCGATGAAAATGGTTTTCGATGTGAAAGTCAAAAGTTTGGCAGGGAAATTAACGAAAATTGCAAAAGAGGGGGATTTAATCAATCCGGGGACGACTTTAGCGGTTTTGGAAGGGGAAGGGGAAACGGTGGAAGAAAGGGTGAATGAAGGATCTTCAGAAAATCAAGTTTTGTTGAAAAATTGGGAGAAAAAGGCGTTTGAACGAAGGGAAAGTGAACTGGTAAGCGGTTTTTTTGAATTTTGATCTTAATCGACAAAGAAGCACCGAATATTAATGAATTAGGACATGGATATTTTCAATAATGATATATTTTTTAATGGATTTAGAGCAGAGATACGAATTTTTAAATAATGTTTTTTTCAAAAAAAAATTATGGACCTATGCAGAAACTAAAAATGCTGCAAAAAATTGCAAAAAATTCAATGCAGAAACGTGAAAAAAATTGCAAGAAATGACAAGAAATTGGAATTTTTTGCAGCCGATTTACGGGAAATCTAATCGTTGCGAGACCATCAAAGAAAAATGGCTCTTGACCGTATTTTCCGCATTTGTGGACGCACACCGGTGAAATGTGTAAAAATGAAAGTTCTGAAAAATATGAACTTTAAATAATGATTATTAGACTAAAATTCGATAATTTGAAAAAAAGGTCTCGTCGAGGTTAAAGGAGGGCTTTACGGAGATTATGAATGCGTCTGGGAAGAAAATAGGCTTCAGACTCATTCCAAATCTGTATTTAAAATTTTCTAAAACCACCTAGAAGCCGAGAAAACGCGCCTCAAAACAATGGCCTAGAAAAAAGGGCCACCTGTTTTTTTTTTCCTATGAACTTTTTTCGTGTTTTGTTGATAAATAGTTATGCAGAAATTATATTAGTCCTTTTTAATGTTTTTTCATCTTAATTTATGTTTTGTTTTTCATTTTTTGGACTTTTCATGCCTGCGGACTAGTTTTCGCCGGTGGCCCTTTTTTCTAGGCCATTGTTTTGAGGCGTGTTTTCTCGGTTTCTAGGTGGTTTTAGAAAATTTTAAAAACAGATTTGGAATGAGTCTGAAGCCTATTTTCATCCCAGGCCCATTAATAATCTCCGTAAAACCCTCCTTTAAAGGGGGGCTGAGGGGACGAAATAAATGGTTTAAAAATGATGGAAGTATGATTGTTGATAAATAAATGAAAAAAAAATCCAAAGAAAAACTCAAAAATGGCGAAAAAAAAGTTCCGAAAAAAAAAACCATAGCCCCGGTGTTCGCCCTAATATGGCCGAAGAAACGCTGCTTGATTTTCTAGGCCGTCTCTTTTTTCTCGGCCGCCTAATTTTATTTTTTGAAAAATATTTTTTTAATTTTCTTTTATACATTTCTTTTGAACGTTTATTTGTTTTAATACTCTTTTATGGATAATTTTCTCTGAAAAAAAAATTGGAAAGAAGAGAAAAACAAGATAAAAAAATAGGCGGCCGAGAAAAAAACAAATGGCCTAGAAAACAAAAAGCGTTTCTTCGGCCATTAGGGCGAAGAGAGGGGGGTATGAGTTTTTTTTCGGAATTTTTTTTTTCGCCATTTTTGAGTTTTTCTTTGGATTTTTTTTTTCATTTATTTATCAACAATCATACTTTCATAATTTCTAAACTATTTATTTCGTCCCCTCAGCCCCCCTTTAAGCTAGAAATTAAGCTAAAAGTTAATTTTAAAGGAATGGGGGCTCCGGAGAGCACAGAAATGGGTTTTATATGAATTTAAAAATAAAGGAGACCCAAGGGGACCTAATAAACGGTTTAAAATTGAAAAAATATTGATTTTTTATAAATAAATGAAGAAAAATCGAAAATGGCGGAAAAACTATAAAATCTTAGATACCCCTAATGGTCGAAGAACCGCGTTTGGTTTTCTATGTCATTTGTTATTAGTTTTTTGAAAACACCGCTTTTTTGCACCTTTTTCCTCTTTTTCAATATTTTTCCATTGAAAAAGAGAGAAAAAGGTGCAAAAAACGTTGTTTTCCAAAAGTATTTTAAAAATTGGCTTAGAAATTCAAACGCGGTTCTTCGGTGATTAGAGACTTCTAAGATTTTATCGCTTTTTCTTTTTGAATTTATTGTTCGCCATTTTTGAGTTTTTTTTTCGATTTTTTAAATTTATTTATAAACTATCTTAGTTTTATTAATTGTAAACCATTTATTTCGTCCAAAAAAGTCCACCCAGGCCTCATTTAAATCGAAAAATAAGGAAAAATGGAAAAAAATCGAATATAGGCATTTTTCCTTAAGAAATGCGATTTGGGTTTCTAGGCCATATAAGGAAAAAAAAGGGGAAGATGACCAAATTGCAGAATTCGAATTTTTCGCCTTAAAATGCTGATTTTTATTCATCTGGAACTCATTTCTGAGCTTCCCGGAAACACCCATCAAAATTGGATGAATATCTATTTTTCGGGGAAAAAATTGAGAAAATCGATGAAATTTCAAGGCGTATTATTTTTGCATAACGTTTTCTTTGAAAATTTTAAATTTTTCATTAAAAAACTGCCAAAAAAATATTTTTAGACCTATAGATTTTAAAATTCACAAAAAATCGGATATTTTCAAATAAAATGCATTAAAAACCAATTTTTTCATTAAATTTCTATTAAAAATTTGTTTTTCTGCAATTTTGCCAATTCAAAATTGAATTTTTTCAGAATTTCGATGAGAAAAACAGCTGCTGGAAAGGATTTGATTATAACAATGGATCGTGGTTGAAATTTGACGAAAACGGCGAAAAAATTGAGATTCAGCATGAAAAATACCTGTTTGAAAAATTGATAGAAATTGAGGAATATTTTCAAATGGGCGCGAGTTTTGATCATAGTGTTCAGTTGATAATAGATAAGGTATTTTATTTTTGAAATTTCTAAAAAATTCAGAATTTTCAATTTTTTGCAGATTGGAGACTTCAAGAAAGTTGTGGATGTCATTTATACTCATAAGGTTTTACAAGAAAGCGAAGGGAGTGTGATCAAGCGGATTTGCAAGTTACTGGAAAATTTGGATGATTTTATGGAAGTTCTAGTTAAAATTTCGCTAGGATTACCGGATTTCAAGGAATTGAGGAGGATTTTGGATGGGTTTTTGAAGAAAGTTCACAGGTTGCCATTTTCATTGGAGGTAACTAAGAAATATAGAATTTAGAGTATAAGAAAAAATTACAGATTACAAAAATGTCGGGGTTTTTGGTCAATTGTCCTGGGTTTCTGGTTGTTAGGGAATATAGTGGTGAAGTTAATGGGAAAGTGATGACGAATTTGAAGTGTGAATTGGAGGTGGATAGGAAATATGAGAGGTATTGATTATTTACTGAGGAATAGAAGGTTTTGAAAAGAATATTTAAAAACGGGCTGGCAAATTGAAAATGTTCAAAAAATGATGTATATCGTCTGCATAACACTATATAATCAAGTAATTGCTAAATGAAGCGATAATATTAAAGGATGATGAAGCGTACTTGAAGCTGGTTTCAAAAGTCGACGAAATGCGGAATGAAACGGTTCACTCTTTGGAATATAGCCAATGATTTTTCAAAAGAAATAGATAATACGGTCTCCTAGCATTGCCGGACAGTTTTATGAAGTTTACTCCCCACCAAAAAATTTGCGGAAAAAAATCTGTAATGAGCTTAAAGAAGGGCATTACAGAGAATAATGGCGTTAAATCGCGGAAAAACGACATACTCAATTTATAAATGGGTTTCAAACGTTTTTAAAAGGTTCTTAGGAGAAAAAGAGCTTATTTCCCACCGTGGAAGAGTTTTGGGTTTCTAGCCCGCGATAGTTTGGGTTCCTAGGCCATCTATTAAATTTGTGCATTTTTATTCATTTTTTTGCATTTAAGATGTAAATTGTAAAGTTTATACCGGTTTTTCATTTTAAATGAAAAAAAAACAACAAAAAAATGAATAACAATGCACAAATTTAATAGGTGTCCTAGGAACCTAAGCTATCGCGGACTAGAAACTAAAACTCTTCCTCGGTGGAAAATTAGCGCGATTTTTTTTCGGTGAACTTTTTAATAGATTTTGAAATCCATTTATAAAATAAATATGTCATTTTTCGGAGATTTAACGCAATTTATATTATCTGCAATGCCCACCTTTAGTGAAAGCTCGAAAATTGAGGTTTCTGAATAAGATTTGCCATTTTTGAAGCATTTTCTTAAAATATAACCTCAGAACGCCTGTAAATGTAATTGGGATGAAAATAGACGTCATGCTCATTCCAAATCTGTTGTCGAAATTTTTAAAGACCACCCAGAAGCTGAGAAAACACGCTTCAAAATAATGACCTAGAAAAAGTTTGCGAAAACTAGCCCGCAAGCATTATTACGTGAAGAAGACACAAAAAATGCAAAAATATGATTTAAAAGAGACTATTTCAAATATTCACAATAAATATTGCGCAACACGCGAAAAGCTCGTTGGAAAAATGTCTGGCAACTTTTTCTAGGTCATTGTTTTGAAGCTCGTTTTCTAGGCTTCTATATGTTTTCAGAAATTTAAAAAAAAATCGGATTTATACTGAGTATGAGGTATATATTTATAATCTCTCAAAAGTCCCCTAATCTTCTATTTTTTAAAAAGGACCTTGACTATGAAATTTGTGATATACCCCCATTTTTTCAGAACTCTGGAAAAGGATCTCGAATTCTGGATCAGCTGGATTATTGCAATTTTGAACGTTGCGAAGGAAAAATGCCGCAGGTTCGTGAAAATACTACACGTTTTTTAAAATTAATGAAATTCAAACATTCAGCGCAAATTTTGTGTCCACGAAGGTTCATCTGAAAATCTCGGTGAAAAATTTCGAGACAAATGGCGAAAACTCGCTTGAAATTGCGGTGAATAAGCTGAAAAGGCATGTAAGAAATGCGGAAGTTCGGGAGGTATTTAAAAGCTTTAAAAATGGATTTTTTTAAAAAGTACAATTTTCAGTTAATTGTAGAATTTGTGTCTTCTCGAAATGAAAGGAAGACTGTAGGATTCTTCGATAATTTTGGGGAATTTGAAATTAATTTGAAACCGAAATTCAGCGAATCAAAAGGACCGGATAATAGGGATTTGAAAAGGAAAATTGCGAGGTTTTTAAAAAAATTTAGATTTTTTCATTTATTACAAAAAATTCAGACAAAATCGAACATCATATGTGTATGATTATCCGCTACTTTTCGCAAAATGTGTGTTCAATTCATTCAAATCAGATTTGAGATACTTGTCAGAGGAGAAATATATCGATTTTATTCATGGAAATTATTTGGAGTTTGTAGAAGTGACGGAATTGGTTGTTAAAGAGGATAGGTTAGAAGAAATTGGGGATAAGAGGATTATGGAGAAAAGAGGGATAAATGGATCGAATGGATGTGCAATGGTTGCGTGGGTTGTTAGAATATTCACTCCTTCACCGAATCCTATTGAATTTGTGTTGATTGCGAATGATATTACATTTCAAGTTGGATCGTTTGCAATCCCGGAACATCGGTTGTTTGAGATGGCGAGTAAATTGGCAAGGGAGAGAAAGGTTTGGAATTTTGGTATCATCATCAGCATACATATAATGAAGCGTTAGGGCCGTATATTCCAGAAAATTCTAGAAGCTTCCAGAAACTCCTGAAGCATCCTGAAGCTTCCAGAAGATTCCAGATGCTTAAAAAAATGTTTTAGAAAATTCTAGAAGCTTCCAAAAATTCCAGAAGCTTCCATATAATTCCAGAAGCTTCCAAAAAATTCCAGAAGCTTCAAAAAAGTTTTAGAAGCATCTAGAAAATTCCAGATGCTTCAAAAAAAAACGTTTTAGAACATTCTAGCAGCTTCCAAAAACTCCCGAAGCTTCCAGAAGATTCCAGAAGCTTCAAAAAATGTTTTAGAAAATTCTAGAAACTTCCAAATAACTCCTGAAGCTTCAAAAAATGTTCTAGAAAATCCTAGAAGCTTCCAAATAACTCCTGAAGCTTCCAGAAGCTTCCAGAAAATTCCTGAAGCTTCCAAAAAGTTCTAGAAGCTTCCATAAAATTCCAGAAGCTTCAAAAAAATGTTTTAGAAAATTCTAGAAACTTCCAAATAACTCCTGAAGCTTCCGGAAGCTCCCAGAAGATTCCAGATGCTTCCAAAAAGTTCTAGATTATTCCAGAAAATTCCAGAAGCTTCAAAAAATGTTTTAGAAAATTCCAGAAGCTTCCAAATAACTCCTGAAGTTTCCTGAAGCTTCCAGAAGATTCCATAAAATTCCAGAAGCTTCCAGAAATTTCCAGAAGCTTCAAAAAATGTTTTAGAAAATTCCAGAAGCTTCCAAATAACTCCTGAAGTTTCCTGAAGCTTCCAGAAGATTCCAGATGCTTCAAAAAAATGTTTTAGAAAATTCTAGAAGCTTCCAAAAACTCCTGAAGCTTCCTGAAGCTTCCAGAAGATTCCAGAAAATTCCAGAAGCTTCAAAAAATGTTTTAGAAAATTCTAAAAACTACCAAATAACTCCAGAAGCTTCCAGAAAAGTCCAGAATACATATTCCTTTTTTTTTAGATCCCACGTGTGAATATTTCTTGTAATTCTGGAGCTCGAATCGGTTTGGCTAAAGATGTTCTAGAACTTTTGAAGGTTCAATTAACAGAGGATGGAAATGATTTTGATTATATCTACATTGACCAGAAACACCTGCCAAAAATTGAGAATCAAATTGAATACGAATCAATTGGAAATCGATTAAAACTCACAGCTGTAAAAGGAGGAGAAGGGGAATATATAGGTGTTGAAAATTTGATGGGATCCGGATGTATAGGTGGTGAAACGTCGAGAGCTTATCGAGAAATTCCGACGTATTGCTATGTGACGGGAAGATCGGTGGGAATTGGAGCGTATACGGCGAGATTGGCGAGGAGGGTTGTTCAGAATGAAGAGGCGCATTTGATACTGACGGGATGTAATGCGTTGAACACGTTGTTGGGAAAGAAGGTTTATTCGTCGAATAATCGATTGGGAGGGGTGGAGGTTATGGAGAATAATGGGATTGCACATGCGGTTGTTGGATCGGATAAGGAGGGGGTTGAGAAATTGGTGGAATGGTTGATGTGCTTACCGCAGAAGGTAATTATTTGATTTTGAAAAGGGAAGGGGTTGCACATGATCTAGCTCATTGGCAACAGCTAAGCAAGGACTGCTAAATTTAGCTGTTAAAGACAGGGGATCAGTTATTTTAACCCCATATGCATTTTATTTTAAAAATTACTTCTTATCGGACTAAATACAACGTATACCATAAAAATCCCGGCGTCAAACGTTAAATTTAAGGCAGTCGACCAAAGCCGAAAAATTAAAATTTTGAACTCCTCCGCGCGTTCTGAAGCGTTCTCGCCCTACCGAAAAAAGGCGCGAAGCAGAAATATACAAATTTTAATCTTTTTTTAACGCGGGAGTTCAAAATTTTAACCCTAAAATTGGAAAATTGTCAACTGACACACTATCTTTAATATGCACAAGGGAGCAAAAAAGTTATAGCATCTCAGAATGTGTCAACATTTGAGCTTCGAAGAGCTAGAACATGGCTTAAACTAAATACTGCTGGATAAAAATGCCAGGCCTACATTGTGGCTCCATTCTTAACTAATTTACCAAATTTGAGGACTTCTACGCATATGCGAAGTTCATTATTTTAGAAATAGTTCTAGAACCCTTGAACAATTTTTAAAAATGAAAAAATCATGAAGAAAACTCAATTTCTTGTTTTTCTGCGGGTGCTCCCGAATTCGTTTCCAAAAACAATTTTTAGTTCAACCCCATTTTCAAGAGCCACATTTTCAGAAAGAGCAATTCCCATTTTATGAAGTTTTCGAATCGGAAATTGAAGAAAATGAAGTTAACGTTCATATCGACGATGTTAAGAAGGATGTTCGAATATTGATTGATGGAAATTGTGAAAAACGTAAGATTTTTTTTGGATAAAAAGGAAAAATCGATGAAAATTATTTTTCGACTGGTTTTTATTTGAATTTTTTGCTATTTTTAGCAAAATTTTGAGAAAAATCATTATTTTTTTATTTTTGAATTAAAATTGTGCCACGATATTTATAAAACACTTCATATTTCGACTTATTCTAAATTTTTCAATTTATTTTTGTTTTAAAAACTGAAAGAGAATTCTGAAACTTCTAAAAGACAAAATTTTGAGAAAAAATCAACTTTTTCCATTTTATAAATTCAAATTGTGTCCCCATTTTTTATAAAATATCGATTGATTCTAAATTTTTGAAACGAATTTTTAGGTTTTAAACCGTTAAAGGGGATTACGACCAAATTTTCAATTTTGATTTTATTTTCAACTTCTTTACCTTATTTGAAAACCTATGGAAGATAATTTGTTTAGGTTTTCAAATATGGCAAAGAAGATGAAATTGAAGCCGAAATTGAAAATTGGGTCGTAATTCCTTGAACGGTTTAAAACCTAAAATGAGTTTCAAAAATTTAGAATCAATCGATATTTTATAAAGATGGGGACGCAATTTTAATCTATAAAATGGAAAAAGTTGATTTTTTCTCAAAATTTTGTCTTTCATAGGTTTTTAGAGGTTTCAGAATTCTCTTTCAGTTTTTAAAACGAAAATAAATTGAAAAATTTAGAATAAATCGAAATATGAAGTGTTTTATAAATATCTTGGCATAATTTTAATTCAAAAATAAAAAAATTATGATTTTTCTCAAAATTTTGCTAAAAATAGCAAAAAATTCAAATAAAAACCAGTCGAAAAATAATTTTCGTCGATATTTCCTTTTTTATCATGTTTCTGCGTTTTTTGGAATTTTTAACAGAGGCTTTTTTTAGCCGAAATGCTTATTTTTAGAGTTTTCAACACATTTTTGGAATAATTAACTTGAAGTTATGTCATGACCATTTGCGGGAGCTCCCCACTTTATATATCATATCTTTATTCAGCATTTAAAAAAATCCAATAAAAATTTTTAGAAGCGATCTTTGACAAAGGATCGTTTGACGAAATTTGCAAAAATTGGGCAACGTCGATTGTAACCGGACGTGCGAAATTGAATGGCCTCTCTGTTGGAGTAATTGGATCCCAATGGCATTCGTTCGAAACTGAACAATTGGCTGATGAAGCGATTGATGAAAGTCATAAAAGAGCATTCACAAGAGCCGGACAAGTATGGTATCCGGATTCGGCGTTTAAGACATCGCAAGCGATTAGCGATTTTAATCGAGAACATTTGCCGCTGGTTATTATTGCGAGTTTGAGAGGGTTTTCGGGAGGGAGGAAAGGTTTGGATTCGTTTTTTTATAAATTTCGAAAAAACGTGTTTTTGAAGATATGAGTGATATGATTTTGACATTTGGAGCGCATATAATTGATGAATTGTCGCAATATAATCAACCAGTGATTATCTATATTCCGGAAGGTGGGGAACTTCGTGGCGGCGCTTGGGCGGTTCTAGACTCTCACGTGAATCCTGGGTTTGTTCATATGATTGCGGATCGGAAGTCGAGAGGTGGAGTGCTTGAACCGACGGCAGTTGTGGAGATCAAAGTGAAAGAGTCGAAATTGGAAGAAATTATGGATAGAAGTGAAGAAATCGATAAAAATGACAAGAAGAATATATTCAAAAAAGCGGCGATAGAATTTGCCGATATGCATGATAGATGTGAGAGAATGAGGCATGTTGGAGCGATTGAGCATGTTGTTGAGATGAAGGGGACGAGGGTGCTGTTTTGGAAGATTTTGAGGAATGAGATGGTGAAGTTGGAAATGGCGAGAAGGTACGGGTTTTAAGGAATGTGATAAGCATGGTTAACTGGATTTTTAGATACAAGAATTCACCGCATTTTCCTGAAATTTCAATTTCTGAGGCTTTGAAATGGATAAATGAGAAATTAGGCTTAACTGAAAAGAATCTCGACCAGGAATATGAAAATATTAGGGAGTATTTCGAGAAGCATTTTGTGAATGATGTCAAGAAACAGGTTGAAGAATCAAAAACACGGTAAGTCAGAGCTTTAAAGGGATTACGAAGAAATTTTTAATTTCATCTTCTTCGCCATATTTTAAAACCTATGGAAGAGAAATAATTAATCTAAAGATAACCGTTTCAAGGATTTTTTTTAGAGAACACACAAACGGGAGAGACGCAGACACACGTCCCTCAAAAATCCAGAAAACGGTTTTATTTCCCGTTCGAGTACTATAAATGGAAATTTCGAAATTTTCGTCTATGGTACACGAAAAAACAAATTTACTGATTAAGGCTGCGAAATGGCCTAACAATTTCAAACAGAAATATCTTCAATAATTTTTTAGAATATAAGTACATTTGTTTCCTTTTTCGGATTTTGTAAAATTTTGATTTAAAGGAGGAGCTTACGGAGCTAATGAATGCATATGGGATGAAAACAGAGTTCTTTCTCGTTCGAAATCTGTTTTCAAAATTTTTTAAAACCACCTAGAAGCCGAGCAAATGAGCTTCATAACAATGGCCTAGAAAAGTGGCCATCGGCGAAAACTAGTCCGCAGGCTTGAAAAATCCAAAAACACAAATGAAAAACATAAAAAGGACTAATATAAGCATTAATTTACAAAAATCAAAGATCTAATTATTTTGTGAAAAACTTAAATTGATTTTTTTTTGAAGAAACCTTTTTTTTGAATTTTTTGAATGTGGAATTGTTTAATGTTTCAATTTCCTAGCTGAAAATATGACCACGAACCTAAAATTTGAATTATTTTGAAAATACACAGACAAAAATCCTAAAATTCCAGCTTTATGAAAAATGACCACGAATTAGAAGTTTTTAAAAAATACAACATTTTTCAAATCCTTGCGAAAATATTGCATATTTTTAAATTTCTAATTTGTGGCCAGTTTTCAATAAGTTAGAATTTTAGGAGTTTTGTTTGTTTATTTTCAAAAAATTCAAATTTTAGGGTTTTTGTCATATTTTTAGCTAGGAAATTGAAGCTTTATACAATTCCATTACATTCAAAAATTCAAAAAAAGGTTTCTTCAAAAAAAATCAATTCAAGTTTTTCACAAAATAATTACATGTTTGAATTTTGTGGTCTTAGCACAAACTTTGTCTAGAAAATTCCTTTTTTTTTTCATATTTTTCAATTTGAAGCCAAATCAAAGTCTCCCCCTGTCTTTAGCCGTCCTGTCTTATATCGATTGAATTTTTCAGGTTCCTCGATCAACTTCAAAACTGGAAAATTTAGGCTTCTGTGGGACATATTTGGGATAATATTCAACTCGTTTAATTTTCTTTTTTTTCTTTCATGTGTCATTAACTAATTCTTTCTTTTTTTCTGTACGGCTTGGGATGTCATTGAAATTATAAATTTTATTCAGAATTCGTCGAATTAAAGCCAGGATGAGATGAAGTCTGAAAATTTAGGAGTTCTTCGTTAGAGAGCTGAATGAATTCTTACCTTTGGCACAAGTGGCATCGTCGATATGGTCGCAGACGCAAGCATTTGACCAAGCGTTGGATTTGGCGTTTATCTGGCAGGAGACTTGGGAACATAGAGGGCCGGAGTAGCCGTTGGAACAGGTGCATGAGCCGGATGATGGGTTGGGTGTTCCACCGTTTTGACAGACTGGAATTAGGTAAATATCAGTTTTTGGCGCATATATTAAACGGGAGCTCCCGAAAGATGATATAGTAACCTGTTTGCTCAGTTGTTATCAATGGGAAGTATCTGACGTAGCTGTTCGTGTCTCCATCTTTTTGGAGAGTAATCTTCGCCAAATTAAATCCATTTTGATAAATAGAACTTTGGAAAATACTGTAAGTTGTCCAACCGAATTGACAATCACCATTTCTTTGAGCAAGTCTGAATAATAATCGACACAATAAAATAATCAATAAAAAGCAATTTACCGAGAAATACCGTCGTCCACGAGATTTGGAATAATCGTGTAATTAGAAGGAACAGAGAATGCTAATTTGGTTCGTGATGCTGGAAAAGGAAACATTGACTGATCAAAAGTCATTAAGTAATAGTTACCTGAAGAACTGGTGGAAACCGCATCAGAGGAATCGATTTCAAGATCGGAAATGGCGATGGCGGATGGGGAGACGTCGTTAAGGACATAGACGATGGCGGAGTATGGTCCCTTGCTACTTGTAGATTTTATCTTGAAGATTATTATTTAAAAAACAAATATATGTAATTACACTCCACGCAAACAAAATTATGGAAATATGCTCAATTTTGATCATCACATGATGTTTTGAAAAGCTCCAAAATTGTCGAAAAAATGCATTTTTTCATATTAAAGGAGGATATTACAGAGAATATAAATGACGTTAAATTGCCTGAAAATGACAAGAAAAACGAAAAAAAAGGAGCTACCTACAAAAAAGTTGTCCACTGCGGAAGAGTTTTTGACTTCTAGTCCGCGATAGTTTGGGTTCCTAGGCCACCTTTTTAATTTGTGCATTTTTAAAAATGAATAAAAAGGCAAAAATTTTTTGGTGGCCTAGGAACCCGAACTATCGCGGACTAGAAACCCAAAACTCTTCAGCGGTTTTGTATTTCTATTCCATTTTCATGTTCTTTTCGCAATTTGAAAAGCTAAGAATTCAAATAAAAATCTCGACGAAAAATGTTATGATTAAAAGGGGGCTGCGGGGACGGAATAAATGACGCCACAAATCGCCACGCCATGGCCGAAGAAACGCTTTTTGGTTTTCTAGGCCGCCTGGTTTTTTTCGTGTTTTTCTTTTCTTTTCAGTTTTTTTAGAGAAATGTATACATAAAAGAGTACTAAAAAAAATTTCAAAAAAAATCAGGCGGCCGAGAAAAGACAAACGGCCGAGAAAACCAAAAAGCGTTTCTTCGGCCATTAGGGCGATTTGCGGCATTATGGTTTTTTTTGGAATTTTTTTTTTCGCAATTTTCGAGTTTTATTTGGATTTTTTCAATTATCTATAAAAAATCATACTTTTATCATTTTAAATCATTTATTTCGCAACCCTCAGCCTGCGAGCACTCTCTCGCGTGTGGCCGAGTAGTTAGGCCATTTCGCCGCCATCTTAATTTGGAAATTTGTTTTTTCGTGTCGAAAATTTGGGTTTTTTTGCTTTCACAAGTTATTGAGAAGAAGATGAAAATGGAATAGAAAACTTTTAAGTTTATTTAAAAATTGGTATTGAATCTTTTAAAGGCAACATTTTCCGCTTTATATTTTTATAAAAACTTACAGCGTTTAGTCCCTTAGTTGTGATTTTGCATATTACCATTGTATCATCAGCGTCAATACAATTGGGTGAGCCCAAAAGAGCATTATCTAAAACAATGATAATTTTATATTCAAACAAATAGTTTATCAACTGTCATATATTCCAGCTCCTCTGTTCAATGTAATGAGATATGCAACACTGTCGTCTCTTTCTAGGGTAAAATCAAAGTCCGTATTTATGTCAGATGCAGCGAACGCTATAGAAGAAGATTCCGCTGCCAGAAGATCGGAGAAGAACTGAAATTGTACTTTTTCGAAAGCGTGTTATCAAATTGGTACTAACGCTAGGCTGGAGTTTGACATTTTCATTGTTGTCAAGCAGTGTTTGGATAACAAATCCTCCTGTTGAAAGAGCTGCTTGTGAGACATTAGCATCTATCGTTCCCTTAATTGTCGTTTCATCAACAGTTACTATGAAAAGCTGGAAAAGTTTAACTTATAGTTAGTAAATCGTGAACTAAAAAACTGACCTGTTGTTTATAAGTCTGCGAAAGTGAGTAGAACTCATCCAAGGAAATGTTGAGATTCGTTGAAGTTTCGGTAAAGAATACAATAATTCCGCGAATATTATTTCCGATACCTTTAATTCGATCGAATAAGATTTTTAAAGAAAATTGTTATAATATCAAATAAAGCTTACCACGTACTGCTTCTGAGTAAACATCCTTTATATCTACAGAGTTTGATGCACCTGGTGCAACACATTTATTTTCCAACTGTTTATCATCAAATGAATCTTGGAATATGTTCAGGCTACCTCCAGAGTAGACGTTTTGGACTGAACAATGACATCTAACCAAAAACTGATACAATTTAGTTTACCTGTTCCATCTATACAACGAACTAATAATTGATATCTCCAGAGTTTATCATTATTCGTTAAATTGTTTGAAAGAACACTTTTTGCATCCGGAATGGTTGTAAAAGAATCGGAAGTATCACCATCGATTCCAATCACAACGGTATAAGTATGATAAGAAGAGTCGGTAGCCAACGGGTCAGTGTTTGGACTGGCACAGGAAACTGCAAAATTAGGTCAATGTTTTTGAGATCCTAAATTCTGGAAAAGGTAAGAAGCTATAAACAGCTTTCGAACTTTTCCAAACGCTTATTTATTTACTCTCGGCACAAGAATCTCCATTGAAATTTGTATCACAATCACACTTGAATTTATAGGTTCCAGACAATGTGGCATCGTATTCCAATCTTCCATGATCGGAACAATCAGGAAGTTGGGAGTTGGTTCCTGAAGGATAATAATTGGTAGGGGGCTGTTTCTTAAAAATGGAAACCTCTCTTGAATGGTGAAGAACCGGAACAACGATAATTTCCAGCAGAGTCTTTGTTACTGCAGGTCGAATCCGGAGATTTAACAGAAGCCTGACATAGGAACGAGCGACTCGCTGAGAAACTGTCGGATTTTATCTGAAAAAAGGAATTGAACTCGAACGCGTTGAGTTGAGTTGAGTTACATTTCAACTAACAGACCTAATAGGTAATTTTGAGTATAGCTCGTATTTTTTCTTTTACCTGTATATCATATTTGTTAGAAGTTCCATCCGAACAGTCAGTAGTGGCTGAAGTTTGTTGAGAATCACAGAAGTATGGAACAAAGTGGAACAAGGTGGTATGATCTGAAAAAAAAAAGAAAAGTGTATATTTGAAACATTGCCGAGAGACCGGAACCTTGTGGGCCTTGCCTTTAAAGTCTTTTTATTTTGAATTAGATAGTTTTGAGTGATTTCTGGATTTTTGGAGCATTAACTAAAAATTCTGATGGTTCATTCTGGAAAAACGAACTTCAGAAACGGTTCAGTAAATTGTCCGATTATTCTTAATTCTGAAGTTATCTTATTGATTTTCCTCAGTCCTCATTCAAACTAAAAAGAACTCTATTGCACGCACCTTCATCTATACTTCCAACCGCTGATTGATAAACATCATACTTTGTGTCGAGGTTTCCATTACAGTTGGTGATTTGAATCGTCGCCTACAATTGTCAGTTGTAGACGTTTATTTGACCTATATAACCAACATACCGGTTTTTCGTCACATTGATCCTTCAGAGTGAAAATTAGACCAGCTCCGTCGTAAACGTTAGGAACAGTGGTTAAGTTGCTGTCTCCGGATGCTGTCAGATATGCAGCCGAGTGAGTGCTGACTCTATAATTTTAGGAAATATTTCTAGAATTTAATGAATTTTTGATACAGTTCACAAGAAATTTATGATATTTTTTCTTAAAGACAGTGTGCTATTAATTGAACTGACTATGTACTCAAGCAATTTATGTGTACTGAAACCGAAAAGTAGCCAAAAATAATGACCTTCATAGAAAACCTGCCCCTCGAGAGGTTTTTCTTTAAATCATATTTATTTGAAGTCATCCGAGATATATGACGACATAAAATCAGTGGAACTATGCCTTTAAAGGAGGAGTAGACGCAAAATGTAAATATTAATCGATCGATTCAGAATTTAATTACGTTTTACTTACCGAATCAATAATGGAAAAAATTTGCAAAACATTTTAAAAGGGCACACGGAATCGAACTTGGCTGCCACTTTTATGGAAACTTTTACGATTTTGAGGCCAAAGTTCAATTCCGGGGGCCCTTTTATAATTTTTTGCAAATTGTTTCACTGGGTATTTAAAATTTAGTTTTACATCAATTGCACAACATTTACAATTTGCGTACAATCCTCCTTTAAAGTCAAGTTTTCAGTAAAAATTCGGGAGGGGGGAGCTCCCCGTTTTTGCCTTAAAACTTTGAAGGTCTATAACTTTGCTCATTTTCTGAACTATGAGCAGATATGTATATTATTAAAAAGCTCTCATTAAGTTCTACAACTTTCCTGTTGGTAAGAAAACTGAAAAAAATTGTTATGAGTATTAAAATGTTCAATATAGAAAATTGGATCTAGTTTTTCGTAATTTTCAAATGAAAAACCACCCAATCCGGTATGTAAATTTTACAAATTCATGTAGAAAATAATTTTTTTCTATCGAATAATATATAGAAGATTAAAAACTTAAGGGACCTTAGTTCTAAAATAGCCAAAAATGCGTAAAAATGCCACTTTTTGGCCAAAAATGCACATTCGAATGAGCTGTAAATACCTCAAAATTGAGCTCTTCGTCTCAAATTTGAACTCGAATCGTCGTTTTTATCTTCCATTTCGCGCCATTTTTATCACAAAAATCGAAAAATAATTGTTGTGAAAATTTTCGAATTTTTCGAAAAATTGACAACATTTTTTAAAGAGTTTTTTTGACGAAAAACCACAAAATGAAAGATAAAGATAAAGACAACCATTTAAAGGATAACTTTACGGAGCTAATGAATGCGTCTGGGATGAAAATATACTTCATTCTCATTCCAAATCTGTTTTTAAAATTTTCTAAAACCACCTAGAAGTCGAGAAAACGGGCTTCAAACCAATGGCCTAGAAAAATGTGTCCACCAGCGAAAGCTAGTCCGCAAGCATGAGAAATCCAAAAGAAAATATTTAAAAAGGACTAATATAAGAATTCTTCATAAGTATTTACTAACAAAACACGAAAAAAGCTGATAGGAAAAAGTTCGGCCAGGTGGACACTTTTTCTAGGCCATTGTTTTGAAGCTCATTTTCTCGGCTTCTAGGTGGTTTTAGAAAATTTTAAAAACAGATTTGAAATGAGAATGAAGTATATTTTCATTTAAGGTGCATTTCTTATCTCTATAAAGCCATCCTTTAAACGATTTTTGAAAATTTTCTCCAAATATTACTTTTTTTCCCATTTTTGCTCGAAAATAAAAAGTTGTGATTTTTCCGTTACTGCTTGGTTTTCACTACATTTTATATACGGATTTAATATGAAATAAGTATGTTCTAAAAGTAAATTTTCTTATAAACCGTACCTATCGATCCAAATTCTAATCGAAAGATCATTGGAATCCGCGGAATTGTATACAATCAATATTTCGCGATCTTGACCAGCTGCTATCGTGATTTGAGCATAGAAAAAGTTTGAAGATTTCTAAAACCTTAGAGTATGAATCGTGACATTTGTCGACAACCTACATATCCCTGATTGTCTATGAAATCAAAACTTTGTGCTGGTTCGGTTCCGGCGGCCGCGAATGCCAATCTCAATAAGTTGGGGAGTTGTGGAAGTTTGTCTGGAAAATATGTTCATTTTTAAATTTTCAGGTATTAAATAAAGATCCTTAAAAACTCACTATCCAGGGCTGAGAGTGTTATCGAAATTGTCAACGTAATATTCCCAGAATCTGAATTTGGGATCTGCACTATTCCAAGAGATCTATTCGCCACTAAACGTTCGTAACCAAAATTGCGAGTATATAGCAGATCCTGGTTAGTTCCAAAGTTCATAACTTTTTGTACAATCTGGAAAATGTAGCGATATTAGAAATTGAGGATGCTCCCGCAAGTTTACATCACTGAAATCACTTCTACCGCCGTCGATTGTATCATTAGCAACGATATAATGACCATTGGTTAATGCTGCGATTTTGTTGAGGAGTGCTCCACTTCTATCCGCTAAACCTTTTGAATTTATTAATGAATTTTGGCTGATAATGGAGAAAATCTGAAGTTTTTAAATCTGTATAGAATTTCAGCGTATTATACCTTGATATTTGAGTTAACCAATTTTGTGAAGCTACCATCATCTAAAGCTGTAGATTCTTTTGAAGGAAGTCGATTCACAAATAATAAAACAATCGAGTTCTCGGAGCCATTATCATTTGCAAGAAAACTCTGAAAAATTGAAATGTATTTCAGAACTTTTGATTAAATACGTACCACTAAAACTTCATCAAAGTTTGAAGCGGCTCTATCCTCGGAAGCTAGAGTATTATTTGGTTGATTTTGAGTCAAATTCGAGGCGAAAAGTCCGTAGTCGCTATTATAATTGATACTAATTCCAACGCTTGAATCACTTCGAACATCTCCATAGACATTTGTGTAACGGTTTGAAGAGATGGTCTGCGCGATAATTGGGCTAGAAAGTCGATAGGTTTCTGGAGTCATGTCGATTGGATAGATGAAGAGGAATGTAGATTTAATTGGGTTGCCACTTGAACAATTTGCTGAAAAATTTTTATTATAGTGGGTTGTTCGCAGTACTACTTTTTACGTTTTTAAAGGCAACTTGTCGTTAAAGACAGCGGGTCAGTTAATTTGACCCAACCTGATTTCAATTTCAAAAAATAGAGTTTTCTCTCATTAGTACAATGCAATTTATGCGAAATCACACCGATAAATACACGCAGCGGTCCAAAGTTGAAAAAAAAATCAAAATTTGAATACGCGCCGGTTCGTGCGACGCGATCGAAATTGGAGCGAGGCACAATTATTTTAATTCTTTGAACCACCTGGGCCTATTCGAATTTTTATTTTTTTTTGCCTTGAATTTGGATCGTGTTAACTGACACGCTGTCTTTAACGGCAACTTGTCAGTTAATCCGAATCACATTCAAATTATTGTGTTTCGCGCCAATTGTGACCGCGTCGCACAGACACGCGCGCATTCAAATTTGGATTTTTGTCAACTTTGGACCGCCGTTTGGATCTTTATAAGGCACTCACTTTTCAATATGTTTTCGCATAAATTACATTGTACCCATGAGTGAAGCCCCTGATCTTTGAAATTCAAATCTATTGGGGTCAAATTAACTGATACACTGTCTTTAATGAACATAAATGTCGTATGGATATATTTAGGTTGACAAAAATTTTTAAATTCACGCTCAACGCTTTTTTGCATATTTTTGATTACTGTAACTTCGTTTTTTTTTTAAATCTCGGAAATATATGGTAAGCACATTTTTTTAATTCATGATTGTGATTAACCAGGATTACACCAAGTATTATACCGGGTTACTGTAACTTGTCTCTTCTCTGATTCACTAGAATTTGAAGCATAGTTACTTGTTAATATTATGGCTACTGTAGTTTGAGCCCTGGGTTACGGAAAGGCCCATTTGGCACGAGTCCAAAACCAAGCCCATCGAAAAAACTTCTTTTTTTTTTAATTCTTACCTGGCGCGGTTGTAGTTGATGGAGCTTCGGTGGAAGTTGATGGCGATTCGGTTGAAGTTGATGAAGCTTCGGTTGTGGTTGATGGGGCTTCAGTTGTAGTTGATGGAGCTTCAGTTGTTGTAACTATAAAAATATCCATTATTATTCATTTCGTTTTCAAATTTAGTTTTTTAAGCATTTATGTCCTCCCGCCATCTTACCCTCTGCAGTACTCGTTGTAGGAACTTCCGTGGTGGTGTCAGTGTTGATTGTCGTGCCAACTGTTGACACCGTTGTTGATTCCGTGGTTGAAACTGTTGGAGGCGGTGGTGCTGAAAATGACACATTGTTTTGAAAAATGCCACCTCTGAGAACATACTTGGAACACAATTAATCCGAACAGTTCGTTGGGTAGGCACATCATTGATTGTTAAATTCAATCGAAGATATTCGGTGGAATTTGAATCACAGGAGACATTTGATGCAGAGATGTATTCGAAAGAAGCGTCCCTTTTCTGGATTCCGTTTGTGATTGGATTATTCGAGGCTACCAAGTCTAATCCGGTGACATTGACTGATGAACTTCCGGTAGGTTCAATATGGAATGCTGCGTAGAATGGGACGTCTGGATTTTTTTGGTTTTATGCTTGATTATTGATTCGAAAAGAACTCTAAGCTATTTTTATAATAATGAAATGAGGTTTACTACCGTAGTCCTGTATGTATACACTGTCACGGAAAAATGCACACAACTTGAAAATCAGAAACTAGTACCTAGGTATAATAGTGATCCGATCCGGATTGGAATTCGGATCAAATCTGGATAGGCTAACTTACAGCTCAAAAAAATGGTTACCTACTTAAAAATTTGTCAGGTAATCGCCGATCAGATTTTAATGAGCCGGATCAGAACACCGATGTAGTGTTTTTTATTAAAGTCCGGACCTTTTAAATAAAATCCAGACAGTTAAAACGACGGGTTTTCAAATGTTTTATGACAAAATTTTAAAGCCTCTATTTTTTAAGAAAATCACTAGGATTCGGAATCGGATTTCAGTTTTTCTTGGAGCTTTTTTTGCTTCAATGTTTCAATACACGAAAGATCTTGATTTTCTCTATCAAACAAGCTATATTTCATGAAAGTCGGCCTGTTTTTTGGGAAGTTACAGCTCGACGAAAATTATGCAATTTTTTTTCGATTTCCTTACTAGTTTCATGTTAAAGTGGGATTGTAGACAAGTTGCAAATGTTCAGATTCAAAATGAATTTCAAAATGATCTGAAAATCCTATTTTTTGGCACAAATTTCATGGCAAATGGTTGAGAATTGACTGAGAAAACCGGGTTTTTAGGCCAGTTTAAATACCCGTACTTACGTAGCATCGTAATAACCCACTTTTTAGCACGAAATCGATCCATAAATTAGTGATAAAACATATAAGTTTAGGTTATAAGGTTATAAACAACAATCTCTATCGTAATTACGTAGCTTCGTACTACACTTATAAAATCGATTGAACATTTTGTACAGTACTCCTTTAATAGAACTTTCGAATCAATTAGAACCTAATAGAAACCATCAGGAAATTGTCTAACCTTCAATAATTGCATATCTTGACGAATCGAGTGATGGACTTTCAACGAAAGTGTTATAAATATTCACTCCAACGTTGGCAACATCAGTTGTATAGACCTGAAATTTGCAACGGGAGCTTCCGCACGACTTTCGAAAGAGCTTACCAAAACTGAGCATGCACCATTTGCTTGAACAGCAAAAGAAGTACACTGCGGAATGGGACTCACAGTAATTGCCAATTTGCCATCATAGGATCTTACGAGGTCTTGGAATCTACAACTTCTCGCGGAATCCACGTCAGTGGCCACACTGTCTGAATAATCGAAATTTTATATAAATTATTGGTTTTTAAAAATAAAACCTCCAGTGAACACAAAATAGTAAGGACTATTGATATTTGTATCCGGTGCCCAATTAATCGTTACTTTTGTTGAACAATCTGGATAAGAGCTCGAAGTGATGACTTGATGTTTGAGATGGGTATTCAGGACTCGAGAGATGAGCTTAAAAAACATTGGATTTTTTTATTTTTTTGGATTTTTTACAAAATGGACATTACGGAGCCTAGAAATGACGTTATGCTCTAAATGAGTCTTTGTAAAAAATTTCTAAATTCATGGAAAAAAACCGAAAAAAAGAGCTAAAAGCTGGCAAACTGTCTTTAAGGGATGACAATACATTTCCGTGAAATTATGTTAAAACGCAGAAAAATGATAAAATTATGTTCTAAATGGGTTTTTTTTTAATATTGAAAAAGTTTGGAAAAAAAAACGGAAAAAACGAGCAACGAGGAAGAGTTTTGGGTTTCTAGTCCGCGATATTTTGGGTTCCTAGGCCATCTATTAAATTCGTTCATTTTTGTTTTTTTTTGCATTAAAAATGAAAAACCGATAAAACACTTATCATTTTACATTTTTAATGCCAAAAAACAACGAAAAACTAATAAAAATGGACAAATTTAACAGGTGGCCTAGGAACCCAAAATATCGCGGACTAGAGACCCAAAACTCTTCCACGTAGCTCGTTTTGTTCCGTTTTTTCTTCCAAGAATTTTTAAATATTTAAAAAACCCATTTAGAACATTATTTTGTCATTTTTCTGCGTTTTAACATCACGTAGTGCCTTCCCTTAAAGACAGTGTACCAGTTTCGTTATTCAAACCCATTCGCGTTTAATTTCTGAAATTTTGTATTTTTTTTTGACCATTAAAATATTTGTAATAATTCTTAAGAACCGTAGAATTAACGTTTTATTCCTGATTCACCCGCCATGTTGCAATTGCGCCCTAATGCAAATCGATCGAATTTGACCTTTTTCTCAAATTTTTGGGTTTTTAAAATTATTTTAGTCGAAAAATTGATTTTAAAAACATATTTTAGTGCCAAATGAATATTCAGAAATGTTAAAAAAAAGGTTGTCAGTTATAATATCCCCTTGTCACCGTTTATGTTCGCTTTCCCCCGTTTACCCATTCCACCTTCCCCTTTTTTCTGTGCGTCTCCTGTGTAGAAATACACTAAACTATGGTCATTCCGTAATGGCGGAACTTTGTAGTTTTTGCGAGGGAATTTGGATTTTGTTGTAAAAATTCAGTTGTTTTTGTTTTAAGGGATTTTTCCCATATTTTTGTGGCTGTTTTATTAGTGAGGATTGTTTACAATCTTCACTGAGACCCTTTTTGGTGCTTATTGCCCATCCTTGTTACTATTAACTGTTTCTAATAAAGTTTGTTGAGAAAATACGTGTTGTTGTTTTCTTGGAATCAATTTTGGTTATCAAACCGACTCTTATATTTTACCGGGCATTTACTTGGGGGCCGAACCGCCTAAGAGTCAAAAGATACCAAATTTTTCGGGAAAATAACACGTTTTCTATAGCAAACTTATTGAAACAAGTTTCGTCATTCCTCTTTTTTTTCGAATAATTTGGACGCTCGGAATTTGTTTGGTCTTCTCTACGTGGTTGACATAAACAAGCCGTTTGGACAAAAATTTTGAAAAACCTCTTTTTTTCGAATAATTTGAACGCTCGGAATTTGTTTGGTCTTCTCTACGTGGTTGACATAAACAAGCCGTTTGGACAAAAATGTTGAAAAACCTCTTTTTTTCGAATAATTTGAACGCTCGGAAATTGTTTGGTCTTCTCTACGTGGTTGACATAAACAAACCGATTGGACAAAATTTTGGAAAAACCAACTTCACTTCTGGATTCCGTTTTTCGTATTGTTCTTCTTCTGGTGTTTTTGAGACATAGTTCAAAAATCTAGAGAAATCGAATAATAAGAAAAATTGCAGCATGGCTTCTGATAGGACACCTACACCATCGTTTTCTGGATTTCATGGCCTGGATGATGCGTTGACCGAAGTTCAAGCGGCAACACAATCGTCAAAGACTTCGGACCGTTCGTCTGATGGTGACTGGAAAACCGTAAATGAAGAGGGGATTCAAATTGAGAAAAATCAAATATTTTTCCAGGAAGTTGGAGGGTTGATTGATGAAATAGTTGAGCAAGCGACACAGCTGGATGATAATGCATTATTAGATGGGGAGTCGATTGAAAAAACGAAAATCATACAACTGGCATCCATGGCGAAGGAATTGGTGAAAAACCGGGAAAAAATGGCACCAATAGATGATGGAAAGATTGTAAAGGTGAGAATTGATGTTTATGAATATGTAGTGAAAATGAAGAAAGAGCTTAAAAAAGCGCATGAGGAAGCCAAAAAGCACGCAGTAGCAAACACAGCTTTGTCAAAAACCAAAATGCAGCAAATGTTCGCACCGTTAGAAAAATTGGCATGTTTTGTTGAGCGAGATATGGAAAATTTTGAAAGGGAAAAAGGTGATGAAAATCCTGAAGAAACGCGGAAAATTTGGAGAGTAATGAAAAGAATGAAGTGTTCTAGCGCGGCGATGTTAGTGAAAGCTCTGGAAAGTGCTGCTAAACAAAGTGGCTCAATGCGTGAAAAAATTGACACAAATAATGAGAGGATTTTGCAGCAAGAACAAGAAATCCTGCAATTGGAGACGGAATTGGAGGAAAAGAAAGAAGCGTTCAAAGCTGTGGAAGAAAAAATGAAAAGTTGTGAAGAAGAAAAGGAAGAGTTGAGGAAGAAGTTGGAACTTTCAACCAAAATAAGGATTGAACAAAAAGCTGAAATCAAGAAATTGGCTAAAAGCGTGGAATTTGGAGAAAATGAAGTGTTGAAGCCAAGTAAGTTGAATAGAAGTAGAGATTCATCAATAGATATGTCAATTAAGGGACTGGATTTCATGGAGGAGCATATGGACCAGCAAGTGTTCAAGCCAAAAACCAGCAAAAATGGGAGGAAGAAGGAATGTTTGGAGGAAAAAGCTGTGAAAGGTGAGAATTTGGAAAATTTTGAAAAAATTGAAAAAGTTGAAAAACCTGTCGATCTAAAAGCGCTTTTGAATGAGACTGTCCGTGAAATGGAGGAAAGATGTGAAAGAGTTATGGCAACACGTATGGAACAGATGTTTGAGAGAATGAGTGTTGATTCATGTCCGGTTTCGGCTTCGAGAATGCATAATTCGAGTCAAGGTAGTAGGAGAGATGAGAATAGTGGAGTAAAAGAGCAGATGATCGGAATGGAAAACATGTACAGAAGCACAGTGATACCAAATCCTGAAATTTATGATGGGAGAGTGAGACAGAATTTCAAAAAATTCCGAACATCTTTCGAGACAAAATATTTGAGAGTTTTGAATGAGGAAGAACTCTTGGCAGTGTTGAGTGGAAGCTTTTTGAAAGGTGAAGCGTTGAGCATGTTTGAAACAATTCCGAAAGGATTATCGTATCAGAGTGTGATGACGGAACTGGAAAATAGGTTGAGAAATAGTAACTCGGATTCTAAAGAGAGAGCATTGGCATGTTGGGAAAGATTGAGAATTCGTAGAGACCAAACATTGAGAGAGTTTATCATCGTTTTGGAACGTGTGTATGCTGAAGCATATGTATCAAATGTGAATGATAAAAGCGTGAAAGTGATGAAACTGATGCAAGCTGCTGAAAATTTTCCGGATATCTACTCTGTTTTGTGCGTAGAAAAAAGAAAAATTGAAAAAATCTTTGGAAATGTGTATGAAGAACTGAAAGAGATGGCGCTTGATTTGGAAAAGGAAAGACGGATGAATAGGAGAATTGATAGATTTCGGGATGTGAAACCGGTCTATAGGCCTAGGAGAGAGGAAAGAGTGTATGAAAGGGTGCAGGAAAAGCCTGAAAATGGAACTGAAAAAGCGCCAGCGAGTGGTAGCAATCTGGAACCATTGGGAATGAGAAATAAAATCGGTTTTTCTCAAGAGATGAGAAAGTGTTTCAAATGTGGAAAAATTGGGCATTTGGCTGAAAAATGTTTCAGCAAAAATGCAAGTGTGCATGCAGTGGAAGTGTGTGAGAAGGAAAAACCAAATTCAAAGTGTGTTGGAGTGAGAATGGTTGAAAAAGCAAAAATCATGAACTGTGAACTTGAAGTGTTGATAGACAGTGGAGCCATGGTTAGTGTATTGCCAGTGGAACAGTGGAATATGATAAAGCTGAAAAATGATAACTGGAAAGATTTAGTCGTGTGGTTTGGTGAGCCAGAAAAATTTGGAGTCACGTGTGCGTCGAGACATGATATGCGTGTTGAACAACAAGTTGAAATGGAAGTAGTTTTGAGAAACAAAAAGAAAATGGTACGTTTCCAAGTTGTTGAGAATGGTCCAGATACGGCTATTATTGGAACGAATAGTTTTGAGCTATTTGGAATATATATTGGATGGAGGGATGAGAATTTAGTGAGAGTCGATGAAAAAGCGAGAATTCCACCAAAATCGGAAAAGGAAATTTTTGTCAATTTTGAAAATCCTGGTGATGGAAATGCAAAAGTTGTTATGATCGAACCACATAGAGAGTTTTTGCCAAGTATGTTATGTTGCTCCAAAAATGGAAAAACGGTGATCCGAGTGAGAAATTATAAAGATACACCAATTTTGTTGAAAAAACATGAAGTTATTGGAACATATTCAAGAGAGGATTGGGAGGAAGTGACTGTGGATAATGATAAGAGTCCGGGTGCTTGTGTGAATGTTGGAAATGTTGACGTTGTTCAGAAAGAGAGTGATTCAAATTTTGATCAAATTGTTGAGAAAATTGAGAAAAATGGAAAGGTTGAATGTGAGGGATTGAGAGAAGTGATTGAAGAATATTCTGATATTTTTGCAATTAGTGATTCGGAATTGAGCCAAACGGACATGGTGAAGTGTAAGATTGAGATGGAGAATGAGAAGCCGGTGAGGCAAAAACAACGACCGGTTCCATTAGCATTACAAAATGAAGTTTCTAAATTGTTAGAGCAAATGTTGGAAAAGGGTGTGATTCGAGAGAGTGTTTCACCATATGCTTCCCCAGTTGTGTTAGTGAAAAAGAAGGACGGAAAAGTACGAATGTGTATAGACTATCGGAAAGTGAATGAGATGGTTCGAGCAAATGCACATCCGTTACCACATATAGAATGCACTTTACAATCGCTTGCAAATAAGAAAGTTTTTTCGACACTTGATATGTTGGCTGGATATTGGCAAGTACAGTTGGAAGAAGAGTCAAAATCAATTACAGCTTTTGCAGTGATGAATAAACTTTTTGAATTCAATGTTGTACCATTTGGATTGAGTACAAGTCCAGCGTTGTTCCAGACTCTTATGGAGAATGTTTTGGGAGAGTTGTTAGGAGTATGTGCGTATGTTTATGTGGATGATTTGTTGATTGCTAGTGAGAATATGGAGGATCATGTTGTGCATGTTAGACAAGTATTTGAAAAAGTGAGATTGGCAAAAATGAAAGTAAAAGCTGAAAAGTGTGCAATTGGACAAAGACAGGTTCAATATTTGGGACATGTGTTGACTGAGAGTGGAGTCCAAACTTGTGAGAGTACGGTGGAGAAAATTATGAAATTTCCCGAGCCAAAGAATAAGGCTGACCTGCAAAGATTTCTGGGCCTTGCTAATTATTATCGGAAATACATTCGAAATTTTGCACAAATCGCGTCACCATTGAGCCCGTTAACATCGACTAAAATTGGATGGAAGTGGGATGTTGAACAGAAAGTAGCTTTTGAGAATCTGGTAGAAAAATTGACAACGGCACCAGTGTTGATACAACCTGATGTGGAATCGGCGAGAAGTTTCAAAAAACCATTCGCAATTTTTACTGATGCATCAGATCGTGGTGTTGGAGCAGTTTTGGCTCAAAAGGATGAAGATGGAGCATACAGACCAGTTTCATTCGCATCGAAAAGCTTATCACCGGCTGAAAAAAATTATCATGTGAGTGATAAGGAAGCTCTTGCATTGATTTTCGCGGTCAAAAGGTTCAAGCATTTTATATATGGTCTTCCGATAACTGTATTTACGGATCATCAACCGTTATGTGCATTATTCAAATCCAAAAAGTTGGCTAATAGATTGTTGAGATGGTCACTTGAGCTGCAGGATTATGCAATCACTATTGTTTATCTAAAAGGAAAAGCTAATGTTGTTGCTGATGCATTGTCGAGAGGAGTTGCTTCAAATGATTTTGAAACGGATGTTGAGAAACCAATTGAGACTGAAATTCAAACAATTGTAAATCTAGTAGATGTTGAGTGTGAAAAGAGTTGGATGGAAGAGTTGAGGGAAGATGAGAAATGGAAAAGTATTGTTGAATGCGTGAAAACTGGAAGAGTAATTGAAGGATTAAAAATTGATGGAATGAGAGGATCAGTGTCTAGTAATGAATTTGTAATGATTGACCAAATTTTATATTGGATGGATAAGGGTGAAAAATTGAGAAAAGTTGTGCCAGAGAGTAGACGGAGAGCTATTTTTGATGAACATCATTCTGGAAACTTGGCAGGACATAGTTCTGCAAAGAGAACGATTCCAAAGATTGTGGAAAATTATTGGTGGCCAAAAATGAGTGGAGATATCCAAAGATGGACAAAAGAATGTAAAGAGTGTTTGTGTGCAAACGCATCAATACATCTGATACCGCCATTGAATCCGTATGTGACAGAAGAACCGATGGAAATTGTAGCAGCTGACTTGATTGAAATGGGACTTTCATTAAATGGAAACAAATATGTATTGAGCATCATTGATCTGTTTTCAAAGTATGCAACGGCGATTCCGATCAAAGATAAAAAAGCTGAAACTATTTCGAAAGCTATGGTAGAAAATTGGCTAGTGAGAGAAGCGAGAATTCCAAAAGTGTTGTTGACTGATCAAGGAACAGAATTTCAAAATGAGACAGTTGAAAAATTGACAAAAAGTTTGAAAATTGAGCAAAAATTCACCAAAGGATATAACTCGAGAGCAAATGGATGTGTTGAACGGTTTAATAGGACGATTGTGAACATCTTGAAAAAGAAATTGACAGTTCCTGCTGAATGGGATGAAAAATTACCATTCGCGGTCTTCGCGTATAATACTGCAAAGAATGAGACGACGGGTGAATCGCCACATTTCTTATTGTATGGAAGAGATCCAAAAATTCCGGATTGTGAGGATAAGGAGCCAGTGAAATTGTACTATATGGATTCAGATGAATATAAGCATAAATTGGTACAAGAGTTGGAGAATGCGTATGAAATTGTGAGGGAGAGAACGAAGAAAGAGCAGAAGCGTTATAAGGAACAGTTTGATGAGAGGAATAAGGTTGATAAGATTAAATTTCCGGAGAAAGGAGATAGAGTTTTGTTGAGAATTCCACTGGAAAAAGCTAGTTCAAAACATCCGAAACTTGTGAATGAGTATCAAGGACCGTTTAGAGTTGTAGGAAAAAGCGAAACAGCAGTTGAGATTAAGCCAGTTATTGGTCAAGGAGAAATATTGAGAGTTCCAATGGAACAAGTGAGATTGGTACCTAAAGAATATCTTGATGAACCATGTGTGACCAAAAAGAGTTGTGGGAAGAGAGGTAGAAAGAAGAAAGTGATTGAGGAACAGGCGCAAGTGAGCGTGGACGCGTTGAAAATTGAAAATAAAAATTCTGAAAATGCAGTTGATTGTGATAAAATTGAAATTTCCAGGATTGAATGTCCGTGTATACCCAACAAATGTCAATTCGTTATCAACAGTGGACGCTGGAGCCTAACAACAACTTCCTTGGAAGAAACTGCTGCAATTAATGAATTGATGATTCGTCACCCATTGATGAAACCGAAAGAGGTAAAAGCCGCTGCGACGTTGAAACTGGTCCAAATCTCAATTGAATCAAAGAAGGAAGCAATAAAAATGGGAGCAACTTGTCCAAATGTGGAAAAACTTGCGAAAAGAATTGGCTGGGAGAAGGAACTAGAAATGGTAAAAAAGGAACTTGCAAAGTTAGTGGAACCGCCAAGGAAAGTTTTGAAACACCAACACTTGATTGCGACTTTTGGAGATTTGCCGGCTGATGCACCAAAACATGTGATTCAAATCAAGGAAGGAATTGCTGAGAATTTCGGGAGGAAGTACCAATTGATTGGGACAGAGATGCTTTTGGTCTTGGCCAAATCAACACCGCAACAGTCAATGTTCGAGGATGTTCGAAAATTGGTGATGGGATTGAGAAATCTGAAATTCAAGGCCAAAATTGTAATTTTGCCATTGCCGCTGGAAGGTTCCTTGGAGGACATGCTGGAAATTGAAAAATTTTCCAGAATATGTTCGGGAATGCCAGAAGTTTCATATATTCAGGCAAACAAGAAGTCAGAGAATCGAGGACTGCCAGTCTGTGTTTTGGCAGATGTGAAGAAGACCAGTACGTGGACCGGGCTGAAAGAATACCTTAAAATGGTCATGATGGACAATGAGGTCAAAGAAGAAATGGAAGAGAACATGTGGAGGATCACCTTGAAAAGTTTGGATGATGTAAGAGAAGGGGAGCCAGAGATAAAGAAAGCCAGAAAATGAGCCCCATTGAAATCGTTATACTAATAATTTTGTTTTGATTGATGATCGTGCACATAATTTTTTTTGTTTTGACATTCGGCCGGAGGACGAATTTTGAGAGGAGGGGGAAGTTATAATATCCCCTTGTCACCGTTTATGTTCGCTTTCCCCCGTTTACCCATTCCACCTTCCCCTTTTTTCTGTGCGTCTCCTGTGTAGAAATACACTAAACTATGGTCATTCCGTAATGGCGGAACTTTGTAGTTTTTGCGAGGGAATTTGGATTTTGTTGTAAAAATTCAGTTGTTTTTGTTTTAAGGGATTTTTCCCATATTTTTGTGGCTGTTTTATTAGTGAGGATTGTTTACAATCTTCACTGAGACCCTTTTTGGTGCTTATTGCCCATCCTTGTTACTATTAACTGTTTCTAATAAAGTTTGTTGAGAAAATACGTGTTGTTGTTTTCTTGGAATCAATTTTGGTTATCAAACCGACTCTTATATTTTACCGGGCATTTACTTGTCTTTAAATTTTAAAATTTTTTTTGACATTTTTGAAATCAGACGAAGTTATCAACTTTTTTGTTTAAATTCTAGTCTTCGTAATTTTTGAATTTTTAAAACAAAATTTTCAAAAATGTGTGTTTCCCGCCACGAAAAAAATGGTGTTGAAAAAACTGACACGCTGCCTTTAAAGGCAGCTTGTCAGTTAACACGACCCAAATTTAAGGCGAAAACTAAGAATTCGAATGGGGGACCAGACGGTCGAGATAACAATAACAATGTGTTGCCAAATTCAAATAATTGTGTTTCGCGCCAATTCCGACCGCGTTGCACGGACACCGACCGCGTCGCACGGACACGCGCGCATTCAAATGTTTAATTTTGCTACTTTGGACGGCTGCTATGATGCGTGTACTTATCGGTGTGATTTCGCACAAATTGCATTGTACTAATGAGAGAACGCTCTAATTTTTGAAACTAAGAACAGGTAGGGTCAAATTAGCTGAACAGCTGTCTTTAACAAAAAAAAACGAAACGTACCGTTTGTGCCGATATGTCAGTGTCCAGTGATTGAAGCTGAACGAATAGACCACCGGTGCTTTCGGCGAAACTTTTGAAATTGGAAATTTGGTCCGCGGTACATCTTAAAAACGCGCGGTCGTAGATCCAAATTACGTTCACCTGGAATTATTTTGAAGAGTTGGGTTTTTTCAATCGTCTTTTCGAGAACCCTGATTCCAAATGCTTGTAGAATTTCCAGCGCTTCCGTTTCACTATCCGAAGATGGAGGATGTTGGGTGAAAATTGTGATGACGCTGTTTTTGAGAGAACCGACTGAAAAAATAGAGTATGTTAAATTATCTATGAAAAATAATAATGGGTACCTCGAACCATATCGATAAGAGATGAGAAGATATCGACTTCATAACACCAATAGAGATTGGTGTTCTTGTAGCCTGCCAAGACGTTGGGGACAGTGAATGCTTGTTGAGATAGGTTTACTGAAATAAATTTTTATAAAGATCGAATATATATATCGATAATTGTTCTGAAAATTGAAACTGAGAGATTTCAGGTTCTTAGCTTTCATTTTTCCAATTTTTCCAGACGCTTCCTAATTTGGATAAATTGGAAAAAATGAGCGGAGGCTTTTTTTTAAAGCACGATAATCGTTAAAAAATAACAAGATTTTCTTCGTGAATTTCTTAAATTAAAAGTCGATGTTTCTTGCGATTAAAAAACATGAATTTCAAAATTAGGTGAGATCATGTCTTTAAAGACAGCGGACCAGGTAACGCGATCCAAATTCGAGGCGAAACAATCAAAATACGAATAGGAAAACGGAAAAACAATTCAAACATGCTTCCAAATTTAAGTGGTACCTTGTCTTTAAGTACTGATCGAATTACATCTTGTCTTTAAGTACAGATTGTCGAATGACACCTTGTCTTTAAGAACTGATTATCGAATGAAAGCTTGTCTTTAAGTACTGATTATCGAATGACACCCTGTTCTTAAGTACTGATTGTCGAATGACACCTTGTCTTTAAGTACTAATTATTGAATGACACCTTGTCTTTAAGTACTGATTATCGATTTTCACCTTCAAATAATTGTGTTTCGCGCCAATTCCGACCGCGACGTACGACCCGCCGCGCATTCAAATTTAGTTTTTTTTTCAACTTTGGGCAGCCGTTATTAGGCGTGTATTTATCGATATTTTCGTATGCATCGTACTATTGAGAAAAAGCTCTAATTTTTGAAATTGAAATCATGTGGGGTATTGAAGACTAAATAATACACTGCCTTTAAGCAAACGGTAAGACTGAGAGGGTTGCTCCGCGGAGAGCTCAGAAAAGGGTTAGAGATGACATTTTTAAGAAAAAACAAAATCGAATAATCGCCGATAGAAGTTAAATTTGGGTTTCTAGGCCATATAAGGAAGACCTTATGTTCTTTACATAGCCTAGAAACTCAAATTGCAGTTCTTCGGTGCTATCCGGTCCGCCTAACCTTTAAAGACAGTATGTCACTAGATGCATTGAATTACAAAACGCTGTCGGATTTTGCGCAAAACTCAATAATTTAAATTTTTCAAAATACAAAAAATGGATTTTGAAAACCTAGCTTTTTAAATCAGGTGATATTCTTGAATTGTTTTCAAGTACTTAATTTCGCTGCAAAAACTCGTTCGCTTTTTCAGATTATTATATTTCTGTTTGCCCCCTTTCTTATCTGAAATTTTTTCTTTTTTTCCTCCTTGACGTCACATGTCAAAATGTGCATGTAAATCACAAACTTTTTGAAGTATCGACAAAATTAGAATCATCGATTGTTGGTTGTCCAGTTGTTTGCCACAACAAGTTATTTTGATAATATTGTAAATAATTTCCATAGTGATCTTTTACAGCCTGAAATTAGGTGTCTGAAATTTAGAGCATAATTATTCAAACCGCTTTTATGAGAGCATAAGTTTGTTGTCCCCAATAATTGGTATATAAGTTGATGTTCATCAAGTTCAGCGAGTTCGAGGTTGCAAACAAATTATCAGATGGAAGCGACGTTTTGACTGAAAATGTTTATGTTAAGGGAATTTGGCTGACCAAAGGGTGGTTTCGTCACGGAATTCAATAAGGAAGTCAAAAATTATATTTATTAGAAAATTGTATATGTACCTATATGAAAGAGCATGGAATGGAGGCTTAGAAGTTGAAATTTGCAGTTTCTTAGCGTATGAAAAAATGGTGACAAAAAGACTGCAAATTTCAGCTTCTAAAGGGCACAAGGGTTATGGAGTCATGGAGTTATGGAGTCAAAATCTGTAAATTTGCCAAAATTCGAACTTTGAAGAGCTATAACTCGGCACAATCTCAATATTTATGCATGAAACGTTCAGAAGTACATCGCGGTTCCATTTCTAACCAGTGTACCAAATTTCAGCTAATTTGGTTGAGATTTTTAAAAATCACATTTTTTGAAAATCTCAACCAAAATTGCTCAAATTTTGCAAACTTGCTAAGAATGGAACCGCCGTCTACATCTAAAAATTTCATCTAGAAATATTGAGTTTGAGCCGAGTTATAGATCTTCAAAGTTCAGATTTTCAGGATTTGACGCTATAACTTGCTCTCTTGTGTATATTTGCAGCTGAAATTCGCAGTTTCTTAAAGGAGGGCATTACGGAGATGATAAATGTAGCTTAAATGAAAATAGACTTCGTTCTCATTCCAAATCTGTTTTTAAAATTTTCTAAAACCACCCAGAAGCCGAGAAAATGAGCTTCAAAACAATGACCTAGAAAAAGGTGCCCGAACTTTTTCCGATGAGACTTTTTCATGTTATATTGATTAATATTTATAAAAAATGCTTAAATTTGTCCATTTAAAATTATATTTGTGCATTTTTTCGAACTCCTAACGTAATAATGCCCGTGGACTAGTTTTCGCAAACCTTTTCTAGGCCATTGTTTTGAAGCTCATTTTCTCGGCTTCTAGGTGGTTTTAGAAAATTTTAAAAACAGATTTGGAATGAGAATGACATCTATTTTCATCCCAGGAGCATTCACTAGCTCCGTAAAACCCTCCTTTAAAATTTTGGCAAATTTTCAAGATTTTGACCCGATATAACTTGATCTATTGTGCATATTAGAAGCTGAAATTTGCAGCCTCTTAACCTACAGGCCGAGCTCTTTCTTATGAGCTAGGCCTCATTTAAAACCCTTCGTGCAATTCCCATGTAAGTTCCATATTTTAAAGCTTACCAGTTTCGCAGTGAATTCCTTGGTATCCAGGTGGGCAGGTGCAGAAATTTGTGGTAGAATCTTTCACGTAGCCTCCATTGATACAAAGAATTTGCGTACAATCCGTTCCATTGAAAAAATTGGGACAATTCGTCGGGAATACTCCCCCAATGGATAAAACCAATCCAAAGAAGAGTAATTCCCTCATTTTTCTGGAATTTATTGATTTTTTTCCCATTTTCAAAAAGTAAAGAGAAGTAAAAAAGAAAAAAAGGGTGTGACTCTCAATTTTTGGTTTCAACTGATAAAGAGCTGCAATGTTTCCTGCCTTTTGTATACATTTCAATTTTTATTATCAAATGAGAATTTTTGGGTGATTGTGACGAGTTTTAAATACAGGAAATATAAATTACAACGGAAATTATTCACTCAATTGTCAGCTGCCTTCGAAGCATCGCATTTCTTAGTCGTTGACCGGTTTCTGACCTTTTTCGGTCGAAAATTCGATCGATATGCTCACGAGCAATTGCCACGTCCTTTGGGTCCATGTATTGGAGGAACATGGCGAATATCTCTTGGTAATTGTAGCGGAACGCGTCGCAGATGAAGCTGGAAAATAAGGGTTTTAGTACAATGCTACGGAATTACGCAGAGTGCTAGAGAACTTACCGACAGTTATCCATTTTCAGAATTTTTGCTCGAAGAGTTGGGCAACTATTCTTGAAGAGGAACTCGAATTTTCGCATGAATTGATTTTGGACGACAAGATCGCTTTTTTCGTCCTGAAAATTGGAAATTATTATTTTTTAAAACTAGAATATGTTGTTTTAAAGACAGTGTGTCAGTTAATTTGACCTATGCCTAATTTAATTAATTTAATTAGCCTATTTCAAGCCTAACGTAGTCCTAATATAAGCCTAACTTAGGCTTATTTTGCAAGCGTACTTTAAGCCTAACTTAGGCCTAATATAAGGATAATTTAAGCCTTTTTTAAAGCCTATTTTAAGCCTAATTTAAGCCTACTAATTTAAGCCTAACTTAGGTCTAATTTAAGCCTATTTCAAGCCTAACGTAGGCCTATCTTAAAAGCCTATTTCAAGCCTGTTTTAAGCCTATTTCAAGCCTAACATAGGCCTACTTTAAGCCTAACTTAGGCCTATTTTAAGCTTAGTTTAAGCTTAATTTAAGCTTAATTTAAGCCTAATTTAAGCCTAACTTAGGCCTATTTTAAGCCTAATTTAAGCCTAACTTATCCCTAGCCTGATTCACGCCTAATTTAAACCTAATTTAATGTTTAGTTTAAGTCTAATTTAAGCCTACTGTAAGCCTATTTCAAGCCTATTTTAAGCCTCATTTAAGCCTAATTTAAGCCTAATTTAAGCCAATTTTAAGACTAATTTAAGCCTATTTATATTGTCAAGCTGATTTTTCTTGGCAGCTCGTTTTTGCGCGCTCTACGGATAACATTGAAAGCTTTGCGACCGCTCGCGTGCGACGGAACTCGCACGTGCAAGTTTTTTTTATTTCTGTGGAAGTGGGTGTTTTTCCACGTTTTTATTCGATTTTTTTGGTTATTCTTTTGCATGAAATTTTATTTTTGCAGATCACAACAAAATAAAGCCGCCCGCACCTCGAAAAATGGATAAATCGCTGAAAAAAAGGTATTTTTTAAAATGTTATTTAAAAAAATTATAATTCCGTTAATTTAACATTATTTTTCGAAACTTTTGCATAACAATAGCATTAATAAAAAGGAAAGCATAGAAACTAATGAAAATTTAGAAAAAAACGTGAGATTTTCGAAAAATAAATAAAAATTTGTGAAAAAAAAACGAAAATTTATTGAAATTCTATTTTTTCAGACGTGACAACGAATTACGGATGAAATAGATGATGGAAAATGATCGCATTGATATTAGGTAAGATTTCAAAAGGATTGTATTGTTCCGCAAAATATATTTTCGTAGATTAAACACAGAACTTTTCAGGTTCCAAGTTCTTCGAGCAGCAATGTCGATGTTTCTTCCCGATGATTAAACCTTCTATTGTTTCTTTTTTTTTACGAAAATATGTAAAAATAATAAATTGTTAACTATTTATTTTTTAACAAAACTATTGCAATATATTGATTTGATGATTTTCAATTTCGGTCCTCTATGTTCAACGACGCTCCTTCGAATGCTGATTCTGAAAAATTAACATTTTACTTACGAAAATAGTCATACACTCTTACGAAAAGGCAACTCGAGCCTTCCCTTCTACTTCTTCCTTCTTCATTCAACAAATGAGCATAATCGGGAAGAAACATCGACATTGCTGCTCGAAGAACTTGGAACCTGAAAAGTTCTGTGTTTAATCTACGAAAATATATTTTGCGGAACAATACAATCCTTTTGAAATCTTACCTAATATCAATGCGATCATTTTCCATCATCTATTTCATCCGTAATTCGTTGTCACGTCTGAAAAAATAGAATTTCAATAAATTTTCGTTTTTTTTTCACAAATTTTTATTTATTTTTCGAAAATCTCACGTTTTTTTCTAAATTTTCATTAGTTTCTATGCTTTCCTTTTTATTAATGCTATTGTTATGCAAAAGTTTCGAAAAATAATGTTAAATTAACGGAATTATAATTTTTTTAAATAACATTTAAAAAAATACCTTTTTTTCAGCGATTTATCCATTTTTCGAGGTGCGGGCGGCTTTATTTTGTTGTGATCTGCAAAAATAAAATTTCATGCAAAAGAATAACCAAAAAAATCGAATAAAAACGTGGAAAAACACCCACTTCCACAGAAATAAAAAAAATTTGCACGTGCGAGTTCCGTCGCACGCGAGCGGTCGCAAAGCTTTCAATGTTATCCGTAGAGCGCGCAAAAACGAGCTGCCAAGAAAAATCAGCTTGACAATAGTTCATTTTAAATTTCAAAAGATACCAAGTGGAATTGAACTCAAATGGGTTCACGTAAAGAAATGATTACTTAACCGGTAGACCATAGGGGTCACCAAAAGATGATGAACTTTTTGAAACCTAATTCTTGCGGATTTTCATTTCTTAGTTTTTTTTTCTAATTTTCGTCAAAAAAGAAATTAAGTCAAATTTGAAAAATTATTCGTCTCTTTTTAAGAATGTTCAAGTGAAATTGGAAAACTGGGAAGACGGAAAAAAAATTCAAATATGTTTCCACATTCAAGTGGCACCCTGTCTTTAAAGGCAGCTTGTCAGTTAAAACGATCCAAAATCTAGGCAAAAATTCAAAATTCAAATGGGAGCCCAGGTGGTCCAAAGAACAATGCCAATATGTAGCCAAATTCAAATAATTGTGTTTCGCGCCAATGCCGACCGCGTTGCACGGACACCGACCGCGTCGCACGGACACGCGGCAATTCAAAATTTTATTTTTGCAACTTTGGACGGCTGCTATGACGCGTGTATTTATCGGTGTGATTTCGCATAAATTGCATTTTACTAATTAGAGTACGCTCTAATTTTTGAAACTAAAACCAGGTAGGGTCAAATTAACTGAACAGCTGTCTTTAAGTACTGATTTTCTAATGACCCCTTGTCTTTAAGAAATGCTATTAATCTTACATGTATCATTCTATAAAACGAATCGAAAAATGCAGCCCATGCAATTCTAGCAGTTCCAGTCGGATTCATCCTACACAAATGTTCACACAAAAATTGCATAGTTGTGCCATCCCTAGCTTTGAAGCACATTGACCTCCATTCTAATAATCCTGTAATAACTATTAACTTCTATTTCTTCTATTTCCATTCGTACCCATTGCCTCTCTATGCCGATCCGAAATCCGATCCCATATAAACTCCACCAATTGCTTAAACCCGTTTCGTATCGCAAAAATGAAACATTGCATGAGTTTTTGATTCGGAAGGCGTCTCTCGGTCTCAAAGAACACATCTGGACGCGATTCCATTAATGTTAGCCAGAAATCATAAACTGGGTGGTCGGACAATTGCATCCTGAAATCCATATATTTTTTTGTTTAAATGGATTTGAATATACTTAAAAGTCGCCCTTCGATATTTGTCAAATTTCCAGTCGTCGAATATTAGGTCGGTTTTTGCGTAGAGACACGCGAATTGGAATTGCATTAGGGGCCAATTGTGAAGTTCTGTGTCGATTAGGTGGGAACATGTTGCTACGTCGTCTATTTCACAGCTGAAAACTCATGGAGGTTGTTATGTAGGCAATTAGGATGAAAATAGACTTCATTCTCATTCCAAATCTGTTTTTAATATTTTCTAAAACCACCTAGAAGCGGGTTATAATCCATATTACATTCTGTTTTATGTTTTTTTTTCCTATGCAATCATTGTTGAACGCGTTTATCAGAATAAATAAATAAATAAATAAAGCCGAGAAAATGAGGCTTAAAGACAATGACCTAGAAAAAGTTGTGAAAACTAGTCCGCGGCCGTTATTACGGGAAAAATTTTGCAAAATTCAAAAATATAATTTTAAATGGTCCCCGAAGCATTTTTTTAATAAATATTAATCAATATAACATGAAAAAAGTTGATAAGAAAAAGTTAGGCCAACTTTTTCTAGACCATTGTTTTGAAGCCCATTTTCTCGGCTTCTAGGTGGTTTTCGAAAATTTTGAAAACAGATTTGGAATGCGTAGGACGTATATTTTCATTTAAGGTACATTGCAAATCCTTTTTTGAAAAATTCCAGAATTTTGAAAGAAATGGCTGAAAATTCCGGTCCCCAATCGGGCCCGGGTCCATAACTTTTGTTAAATTTTGAGTTATCAACATATAAATAGACTTTCTGAAAGCTCAGGAAAATCCTCTACAACTTAGTAGTTGTCAGGAAATTATAAAAACTTAGAAGTTGTTGAGAAAAATTGAAAAATTTGAAGCTTGTGTAAAAAATGGCTGAAAATTCTGGGAGCACCCCCCATAGCAGACGGGTCATAACTTTCGTCATATTTTGAGTTATCAGCAGATAAATAGCTTTTCTGAAAGCTCAGGAAAGCCTCTACAATGTTGTAGTTGGCTAGAAATTGTAAAAACTTAGAAATTGTTGAGAAAAATGAGAAAATTTGAAGTTTGTGTAAAAAATGGCTGAAAATTCTGGCAGCACCCCCCAAAGCAGGCGGGTCATAACTTTTGTCTAATTTTGAGTTATCAACAGATAAATAGCTTTTCTGAAAGCTCAGGAAAACCTCTACAACTTTGTAGTTGGCTAGAAATTATAAAAACTTAGAAATTGTTGAGAAAAAAGAGAAAATTTGAAGCTTCTTAGATTTTTTGAAAATTAAACTTTGAAAAAAAGAAAAACCGCAGAATTTTGATACTCTCAAAGTCGGGGCTTGTCGAAAAATTTTAAGGTTTTCTAAAAACCCCGATTTACTAAAAAAAATGTTTTTTAGACAATTCACAAATATTAAGCTACAAATGTTCAATATCTAGAAATGTGCCAATTGAGAGCTCTTGGGAAAAAACTCCGAAGTAAGTTTTAAATTAAAATTTTGAAAATTTGAAATTAACAAAACAAACCTTGCTTTATTGTATATAAAACTCTTTGAAAGTTTCTCAAAAAAATTTGAAACAGTAATAAGTTTTCGGAAAAAATAAACGAAAAACTGTTTTTCGAAAGAAAATTGAATATGCATGTTTAAATCCATTTTTTCAGCATGAAGGCTTTATTTTCAAAATTTTTGATCAACTAAAAAGTTGTAGAGCTTGATTAGAGCTTTCGAATGGTATAATTATCTTTGCAAATCTAAATTTTGAAAGAAGTTGGAAGCCGTCAAAAATAGGATTGCCTTAAAATTGCGGGAGCGTCCTAATAATCATAATTTGATGTTTTTTCCACAATACAGTTAAAATTTGGAAAACGCAATAAAGTAATAAAGAAATCTACTTTACCTGTCAAAAACAAACTCGATTAAAAATTTTCGGTACAAAATTTTCGGTATCTTCCAATGGACAAAAACACTCTTTCAAAGTTCTTCAAAAAATTTTGAAACAGCAATAATTTTTCAGAAAAACCCAAAATTTTGATATCCACAATTTTTTAAAAAAAATTAAACCGATTCCCAATTTTGAAAAACTTCAAATTATTTTTTAAAAATTGAAATTGGGAGTTCCCGCAATTTTTTAGGCATGGTTTTTTTTGACGTGTTACAACTTCTTTCAAATCTTTGGTATCTAGTAAATAATTATACCATTCGAAAGCTCTAATCAAGCTCTACAACTTTATAGTTGATCAGTTTTCTTAAAAATAAAGGCTTAGTGCCGAAAAATAGCGTAGAATTGAGCGACATTGGTTTATTTTCAAAAACATTTCAAAAAATAGCTTTGGATCAAAAAATTCAAAAATTAACATATTTTTTACATGAAAAATTGCTTTATTGAAGCATTTTTAAATAGTTTTTGTTCATTAATAAGAAAATTAAGTACCCAGATTTATTAATTTTTAAAAAATCGAACCTGTATCGCTTCCAAACCAAATGCTCATAAAAAGTCCTCAAATGCTCAGTTTTTGACATAGCTCTTCGTTTAGCTTTTGGCTCGACGAACATTTCAGCATGCTTTGAATCTGTAAAAACTATTTTTTAAGTGATATCCTGGAAATAACGGATCTAAAGTACCCCATCTTCTCACTTCCCCAAGAACCTCTGAAATCGCAGTTCTGACCGCTTTTTCGATATGTTTCGGGATTTTGATGTTATCAAATACTCCCCTGAATTGAAATGCAATATCGGTTAATTTTCGCCATCGAATGTTTTCCTTAAAATTTTAAATATAATTGATTATAATTAGGTTTTAAAATTATTTACTCTAAATAATCGGGTGGCTAGCGAATTGCAGCAAATTTCCGACAGCCGCGGGACATTGTCGGTCATTTTTTGAGAATAAGCTTTGAAGGAAGCTGAAAACAACTGGCTATTCGAAAAAAAGACAACTTTACACATTTCGGATCAGAAAAACATATTTATTTACTGCAAAATATATTTCTTAGCTATACAAAATAAAATAACATGGAAAATTGTCGAATGGAAAAATCAAATGACAAGGCAAAAAACGCCAAAGGGATTTCTCATGTTTGCTATGTGTATCTGGCCGGCTCTCTCCCTTTTTTTTTTGAGCCTCCCGATCAACTGATCTTACGCCACAATCCGTCAATTTTTCGCGTGAGCACTCAAAATATACTTTTTTTCTAGTCACCTTGTGTTCTTTGTGTTCTTTGTGTACCGGTTTCGTTCGAGTGATGTTCTTCTATAATTTTTTCTTTCGGTTGCAATTTTTTTTCGTCTTGAAAACCGGGAAATTTTGATAAATTGATAAAAAATCAAGATTTTTTAAATAAAAAATTATTTAATCGCGAGATAGTGTGTAAAAATAAGAGACGCAGATAGTTCATACGATGCTACGGATTACACCATCCTATGGTTTAGCGTAAATATTGCCGTAAATTTGAAAATAAATTTTTTTAGCATTTCTCCAAAGGGTTTAAAAATGCGATTTTTTCAAAGGTTTTCACGTTAAATTTAACAAATTTTAGGAAAGTTTCATTTTCTGCACCAAATGTTCACAGAAGGCACCCGAAGATTGATAGGAACCATCAAAAAAGTCGAAGTAAAATTTGCGTACGTGAAATCGAACGAAGGTGACATTTATGTGCCGTTAAGTGCAGCTGTACCGGAGGATGAGTATTGTCCGGATTTGACGAAAATTTATCAGTAAGTTTTTTGAATTAATTTCGAAAAAATTAGGAATTTTTAAAGGGTACAAGATGTAGTAAACATTACGGCGAAACGGCAGGCTTCAAAGGGATGTGGAAAGAATTCGTGTGATTTCTTGGCAACCAGGGTATGTTAAAAATTGGAAATTTTATTTTAAAATGTGGAATTTGTAGATGAGAAAAGCGAACAATCAAAATGTCTTCTCGACGAACTCAAATTTGAAAAACAGCCCACAGAAGAGTGAAAGACCCTCTTCCGTATCATCATCCACTTCTTCGACATCAATCGACGATTTTAAGGTAGAGCAATTGCATCTAGAAGCTCCAGAAATTCTAAAAATTCAAGATCGCAAGAATAGTGTCAGTTTCTGAAACCTATGCCTATGCCAATGTACCCGAAATTGGGAATATCTTCATACCAGGAGGAGCATTTGATCAAACGGAGGTTAAACGACTAAATTCTGATTTGGCTATTGGTAAAAAAACAGTATTTTAAAAATATATCGAGCAAAAAAAGATTTCAGACGAAAATGTAATGCTGAAAATTGAAAAACAGAGAGAAACAAACGGATGCGGTTGGAAAGCGATTCAGGCTAAGAAGTTTTATAAAGAAAGTGATGATATATGCGGTAAATTTTGGAAAATTTATGAAAATGCAAGAAATTTTCAGGAATTGGGACTGTTGTAGATCTGACGGACTTAAATTGCAAGGTTTATAGCAAGGATCTTGATATGGTGGTACAGTGAGTTTTTTTTAAAGCATTTTTGAATCGGAAAAATTGTAAATTTATAAAAAATTATATTTTTTAACGTATACTGCCTTCTCTGGATGGTTTTTCGTTTAAAAAATGTGAAAAGCTCATTTAAAATCATGAATTTATACAATAATCTGGAAAATGTTGATTTTTCGAATTTTTATACAAAAATTATAAATAGAAAATATTATTTTAAAATTGAAAAATTGAAAAATCTGATAAAATTCCGAAATTTTGTAAAAATGTTTCAATAAAATTATATTGATTTAAAAAATGGAGTTATGTAGGAATTTATCAAAATATTATGAAAGAAATTATTGGAATTAATTAATTGCCATTTTTTCCAAAATTTCGAAATTTAAATTTAACTGAAACAGTGTTTTTAGAGGGGTTCTGTTATGGTGGTCCAGTGAGTGTTTTTAGCATTTTTAAATCTGAAAAATAGGATATTTTATACTGAAAATAGTGTTTATAAAAGAGATTTTAAAGGCAAGCCTTTGAATTTTGGATTTTTAAGCAAACTCTGAAAAAATGATAGTTTTATCGGATAAAATTAAAATTTGCCCTTTCTGGATGGTATTTCGTCTATTTCGTCAAAAATTGTGAAAATCACATTTAAAATCTAGAATTTATATAATAATCGGGAAAATTTTGTTTTTTCGAAATTTTAAAATAAAAATTACAAACAGAACATTTAATTTTTAAATTTTTAAATTGAAAAATCTGATAAAATTACGAAATTTCATTTAGAAATTTCAATTTAATTATATTAATTTAAAAATTGGAGTTCTTCAGCAATTTATCAAACTATATTTTTAAAAATCTGTGGAATAAATCAATTTCCATTTTTCCACAATTTAAATTTAGCTGAAACAGTATTTTTAAAGAAAAATTATAGTTTTTTAAATTTCCAGCTGCAATTTAACAAAAAAAATTTAAAGTCAAGCCTTTGAATTCTAATTTTTAAAATAAACTCTGGAAAAAATGATATTTTTATCGTATAAGGTTAAAAATTGCCTTTACTGGATGGTTTTTCGTTAAGAAATGTGAAAATTACATTTAAAATTTGAAATTTTTATATTAATCTTGAAAATTTTGATTTTTCTAATTTTTAAATAAAAATTATAAACAGAAAATTTAAAAAATTTAAAAATCTGATACAATTCCGAATTTTTGTAAAAATGTTTCAATTATTCAATATATTGATTAAAAAATGGAGTTTTTTCAGCAATTTATCAAAATATTTTGAAAAGTCACCGAACTCTATCAATTACCATTTTTCCAGAATTTTGGAATTTAAATTTAGATGAAACAGGGTTTTATTTAAAAAAAAAACTAATTTCCAGCTGTTCACTATTAACATACATTGGAGGCGACAAGGGCAAAAATGCTGAAACTCTACCGGATGTTGTTAAAATTGGTATTATTTTGGCTATATTCCAAATTAAGAATTGGTACAATTTTCAGATGATATCGTCATGTTTAAGCTACAATTCCGCGAGAATTTAGCGCGAGCCGTCACCTGGAAATCATTCGATTCGAAGGAGATTTCGATGGAGGATATTATGAAGATGGATAAGAGCTTGTCGGAGTCGTATACGCAGACGGTGGACACTTTGGAGGTTTTTTTTGGAAGAGATTTTGAGATTTAAAAAAAATTTTTAGGATACGCTATTATCGATGATTAGTATAAGACATCCGGAAGTGTTGAATTGTTACCCAGCGCTGAAAAAATGTATAAATCCGAAAGTTTTTAATGCTCATTGTTGAAAATTGCCCGGGTTTCTTTAATTTTCCGAATTTTGTGATATTTTTATAAATATATGGTATTTTATTGAGTCCTCGGTTATCAATGGTACCAAAAATTCCAGCAGAATGCTTTTTCTTGTTAAAAATTTGTTACTTTCTCAAAAGCCGCCAAAATAGATGTGCGAACGGGATGATTGTAGCAGTTTGAGAGTTCGAAAAGCTGGAGAAACGATTATTTGTGCTTATTTGATACAGTTGACACCGCCGACACTTCAGGATCATAATGGTTAGTAGCGTTTTGGGGCAAATTCTGAAAATGGTGGAATTTTAGGCACATTTGTGCTCAATTGTCCCCTGCCGGCTGGGAGTATTATAGAGAAGGGGGATTTGTTTTTGTTTCATTTGTTTGTGGATTCGGCGACGGGTTAGTGGTGTCTTTTTTTTTGGAAAAATTAATTAATTGTCATTTTTAACATTTTTCAAGGAAATTTATCGATTTTTTAGAAAAATTTGAAAAAGTGAAATTTTTTTTTCAAAAATTTATTATTAGCAAAAAGAAGTGGGGAAAATCAAAAAAATCTAGAAATTTTTAAAAAAATGAAAGGAAAAATCAAATTCAAAAGATTTTTTTGAGCAATTAAATGATTTTGTCGAAAAAAAAACACCCATTTTCACAATTTTTACTGTTTCAAAACAATTTATGAAAATGTTATGTCTTTACACACGTAATAACATCAATTTATTACTAACCAAGCCAAAACAATGTATGGATTATTGGTAGCCAATAATCCGGCAGTAAAATATAAGACTCCGAAAACAAACGCAATCTAAAACGATTGACAATGCAATAAATATAAATCTTGGCGCCCAGCGGTTGCCATAGATCAAATGATCAAACTATAAATATTATAGATCAAAATAACATTTGTAGGTCTAAACCCACAACAGAAACAATCAAATTTTAACATTTATTGGAAAATATTCTTGGACAAAATTCTAATTTTTATTTAAATAAATACACTTTTTTGGATTTTTCATGCCTGCGGACTAGTTTTCGCAACTTTTTTTAGGCCATTGTTTTGAAGCTCATTTTCTCGGCTTCTAGATGGTTTTAGAAAATTTCAAAAACAGATTTGGAATGAGAATGAAGTCTATTTTCATTTAAGATACATTTAGATCCGTAGAGTTACATGGAAATTTATCGATTTTTTAAAGAAAAATTTGAAACAGTAAAGTTTTTTTTCAAAAATTCATTTAGAAATTTATTGTTATCAAAAAGAAGTGATCGCAATTCTAAAAAAAAAGGAAATGTTTAAAAAATGAAAGGAAAAATCAAATTTAAAAGATTTTTTTAAAAGAATTAGATAATTTTTTCAGAAAACAAAAGGTATTGATTTTTTTTCACAATTTTTACTGTTTCAAAAAAAATGTTCTTACCTCAACTGTTTTTTTAGACTTGTTCTTACAAATACTGTTTCAAATGTTTTTTGAAAAATTATCTGAAATTAGAAAATTAATTAGAGTATTTTTAATTGTATAAAATCTTGGAAAATATGTAGATTTTCACTTTAAATTCGATTTTTTCGTTTGAAAATTTAAAAAATGTGGAAAAATTGACTTTTTTGTCAAAAATAAACTCCATAAGATATATTTTTGCTCATTTTCGCTCATCTTCAGGACAAATCACATGCAATCGAGCGACTCCGATCCCCCGTGTTCTATATTGTGTTTATCAGAAGGTTTTAGATGACTATCGGCACTCGAGAAATATTTCGATGAAGTGAACTCTCTCTCTATCTCTGTGTCTCCCATTTTCACATGATCTCTAAATAGGGTTTTTTGTTTTTATTCTTTATCATATTGGTTTTTTTGCGGGTCTTCTCTTCTTTTTTCTCGTTTTTTTTTGTTAATTCGATGATGATTTATTGTTGCGATTTCTCATTTCTATGTTGTTCATTAATTAAAGGTTAATTAGTGTCTTGGAATTTTATTTTAATCAGTGATTGATAACTGAATGATTTATATCTTGGTTTTTAAGGAATGACAGGAAGAGATTAAATTTTGTAAAAATAGATGGGAGTATGTTGGATTCTGGAATTTGATAGGAATGTGAAAGTGATTGAGAGGATTCTGGAAGCGGTTGGAGCGGAGGTTATTGGGCCGTTTTCGGTTGATGCGACGCCGTATGTGCCGGCGGTTCATGTAAATTTTTGGATTTATTTTTAAAATATGGGAAAGGGGGGTAGTTTTGCGTTTTTGGTTTTAAAAAATTAATTTAAAATAGTGAAAAGTGAGGAAAATTGCAAAAAAACGAGAAATTCGAAAAAATGGGCATCCGGAATCGAAATTTGGTCTCAAAAACGACCCAAAAGTTCGATTCCAGGTGCAGCTTTTCCCCATTTCTATGGACCTATTCAGTTTGAAATAAATATTCGAAAAGTTCCGAGAAATTCAATGCAGAAATGGCAAAAAATTGGAGTTTCTCAGAATTTTTTGAATTGTAGTTTTCAAGTGACCCGCTTCGAGACCCAAATGATTAAATATGTGTCCCTTTAAACAATTTCATGGAAAATATTAGGTTTTGTGTCCATCTTTGTGGAAAACGGTTAGAAGGACCCAAAGTGGATCCAGGAGAGGTCCGAAAAGTCCGAAATAGCCCAAAAAGGGTTAAAATATGAGGAGTGAGTCCAAATGAGACTTTTCGGGCCTCCTGGGTGCAGTTGGACTCATCCCTAATAGTTTTCGACAAAGAAAGCCACAAAAACAAATGTTTTAAATGAAATTATTTACAGGGACACATAATCTTTTTTTAAAAAAATACCGAGAAATTGAATTTTCTCGGCATTTTTCGAATTTTTCTTTCAAACTGAATTTTTTTTGCAATTTTACGCTTTTCCGTATATAAAATCAATATTATTTACAAAATGAGCACTTACTGTTTTTTGATGCTCTTTTAACTTAATTTACGAATAAAAATGTGAAATTATACGTCGATTTAGCGTTTTGTAAAGAAATTTTAAAAAAATTTTTAGATTTCTGAAACAGAACTTTCTTTTGTAGAAAATAAAGTTGACAAGGTTCTGAGAATTCTTATTTAATTCTAGAAGATAGTTACAATCATTTTTTTTATAATTTTTTAAAATAAATTTTGATAAATACCTTTTTTCTGAAAGAGTAAATTTTGGTAAAAAATTTTCGGACAATTTTTTGGACTGTAATCGGAGTTTTAACGTTTAAAAAATTTGTTACCCCCCGAAAATTTAAAATTTAAATTTTCTGTTTCAAGTGTTTTTCGTTTGAAATTTAGCAGGAATAAAATTAGTTAGTCTTATATTAGTTGTTTACAAATTCTGTTATTAAATGTGAAAAAACCTGTGTCAAAAAATCGACACGCCACGCGTGAAGGCAATGGGAAGGGTTGCGTTGCGGTGTCTTATTATCCCTCACCATACACTATTTCGCAAAATAGGGAAGTTCACGTTTATGAAGCCGATTTTGTGTGACAATAATATCATATTTCTTTAAAAAAAGTTCACCCTTGGATCTTACAAAATAACGGTTAAAGGAGTACTTTACGGATCTAATAAATGTAGCTTAAATGAAAATAGACTTCATTCTCATTCCAAATCTGTTTTTAACATTTTCTAAGGCCACCTAGAAGGCGAGAAAATGAGCTTCAAAACAATGGCCTAGAAAAACTAGTTTTCGCCGGTGGACACTTTTTCTAGGCCATTGTTTTGAGGCGCGTTTTCTCGGCTTCTAGGTGGTTTTAGAAAATTTTAAAAACAGATTTGGAATAAGAATAAAATCTATTTTCATCCCAGATGCATTCATTAGCCCCGAAAAGTCCTCCTTTAAAGACAGGGTGTCACCTTTTAAAAATATCAAAAGATTATGTTTTTGACTTTCTTTTGACTTCAATAACTGGTTTTCCCGTTCGAGAGACATAATTGACTAATAAGTTCAAACGACTATTTTTATTGGTATTTTCCAAATTTTCAGCAACAAGAACAAGTGGAAATTTCGTTGAGTTATGTGATCCATCATTCGAATTTCCCGCAAACCACTTTCTCGATAGGTAAGTTCACTTCCTTATAAAATCGCATAGTTCTTCTTTAGTTCCCACCGAGAATAACTTCAAAAACAGCCCAAAAGTGGTGTGTGATCGAGGATTCGACTTGATTTTGAGCAAAATGAGTAACGGAACGGTGCCGGACACGATGGGAAGAATTGAGATTAATGGGAATTCGTATCAGCTGGCGGATTTTATTATCAGGATCGGAACGGCGATTCAGGGAACGACTGTTAAGGGGGTTGTTGTGGAGGTTGGAACAGTTTTTTGGGAAAAGATTATGTTTTTATATTTTTAGGTTGATTTTGAGCCATGCCATGTTGTAACCCAGTGTCAGAAATTGATCGAGGAATTTATTATTGATCTATTTATTGATGTAAGTTTTGATTTTTTTTTGAAAATTCATTTTTCTTCCAGTCTTAAGCTTCATTTTGGTCAATTTTTTGTCAAAATATCTTAATTTCGATTCGAGATATGAATTCTGAAAATTATCGATTTTTTCAAAGAGTCATAACTCAGCACAAAACTGGTTTTTTTAAACGAATTATATATCATTTTGAAGCTCTAGTTTTCAATTTTAAAATAGTCAAATTAGGTGGCCAATTTGAAAAAAATCAAAATTTTATACGCTGTCAAAAAATAGATCGAGAAATTAAGCATTTTTCCAAAATGTTATTCTCAAAAATACAATTTTTTTAAAAATTTTCTTAAACAAATCGTAACAATCATACTTTTATCAATTTTAAACCATTTATTTCACGCCCTCAGGGCTTTTTTGAGCCGAAATTTATTTTAAAATACGTTTTTTTGAAAGTTATATTTAAAATGCATTAAAATAATCGGAAAAACGCCTGAAACTTTAGGAAAGTTGCTGAAAAACTCTAGAAAATCTAACTATATAAGAAAAATCCCCGAAATTAAAGAAAAATTAAGTTTTTATTTAAAGGGGGGCTCCTTTAAACTAAAAATTTGTATTTTTTATTCAAAAAAAAAATTCTGTTTCGAATTTTTGGTAAAGAAAAACCATCCTGTAATTTACCTAATATTCCATATCATTTCCTGTTGGTCGGAATTTTAGAAAATGCAGTTTTTAAAACTTTTTTGAAACACGAATATTTCTGAAATTTTAATTCGTTTTTTTCCATTTTTAAAATTTCTCTAGAAATTTTTAAAAACTCATATAATGTTAAATAAATATTAAAATTTCAAAAACACAATTTTTTGGAAAATTTTTAAACATTTCGAAAATTTCTTAATTTCTCGATTTATTTTTGGACAATGTAGAAACCTTTGGTTTTTTTCAATTGGCTACCAAATTTGACAATTTTAAAATTGAAAACTAGAGCTTCAAAATGATATATAATTCGTTAAAAAATACCGGTTTTGTGCTGAGTTATGACTATTTGAAAAAATCGATAATTTTCAGAATTCATATCTCGACTTGAAATTAAGATATTTTGACAAAAAATAGACCAAAATGAAGCTTAAGAATTGCAAAATTTATTCATTAAATTAAAATTGAAAATTATAGCTTCAAAATGGTGCATAATTGGTTACAAAATACCAGTTTTGTGTGAAAAATTCAAATTTTTCCAGAACGACGACGAAAAACCGGAAGAAAAACCACCAGGAGAGCCAAAAACGACAGAGAAGCCGGTGGATAAACTAGCAGAACGGCTTGGAGAAAGGCCAGTGATATTTCAAGACAATGAGAGGCCGGAGAATTACACACCGTTGGATACAATGTGGCAATATGTTCAATTGGCGATGAAGTTGAGGAAGAAGACATAACTGACAATTTCCTGTTTATTTATTGTATTACGGTTATGTTGATCTTTGATATTTTGAACACAAACAAAAAAAAACATACTTATCATTTTAACTGTTTTTTTGTTTGGTTTTATTTTGTTTATCGATCAAATATCTTGTTTTTTGTTCATCATTTCTTGGTTTTTCCGAAATTTTGGAAATACGCGCTTTTCTAGATGGTTTTACACGATGAGACGAATCGTGATTTGTCACTTCGAATCGCTTTTGAATATTTGGATGATTTGAGGATTTTGTTTAATGCGAAATGCTCGGGATTGGAAGCGTGGCAGGTTTGGAATTTTTTTTCTATTGAAAACTTTATCGAAATTTCTAAAGGGGGACTTTGCGGAGCTAATGAATGCGGTTGGGATAAAACTAGACTTTATTCTCATTCCAAATCTGTTTTTAAAATTTTCTAAAACCACCTAGAAGCCGAGAAAATGAGCTTCAAAACAATGGCCTCGGAAAAGTTTGCGAAAACTAGTCCGCGGGCATGAAAAATTCAAAAAAAGACATTAAAAGGCCTAATATAAGCATTCTGTATAACTATTCATTAACGAAAAAAGCTTATTGGAAAAAGTTAGGCCACCATTTTCTAGGCCATTGTTTTAAAGTTCATTTTCTCGGCTTCTAGGTGGTTTTAGAAAATTTTAAAAACAGATTTGGAATGAGAATGAAGTCTATTTTCATTTAAGGTATATTTATTAGCAATGTAAAGTGCTCCTTTAATTGAAAAATGTAAAGGAATTTCTAAAATTAAAAAAAAAAGGCGTTAAGAGATTTAAATAATCAAGAAATGTCTGAAGAAAATGTTTTTATTTGTCAATTTTATACATTTCGGAGATACCGTGTTTGTTGATTCGAATAACGGAGTGGAGTCAGCATTGCACTAAAAATAAAAACTGGGAGAACTTTTTGAATACAGTCTTGAAACAGAAATTTTTAAAAAATTGGTTTCTGGTAGTATTTTCCCCACCATTATTAGAATTTATCGTTTTTTTCCGCCATTTTCGATTTTTTTTTCATTTATTTATAAAAAATCATGCTTTTATTAATTTCAAACCATTTATTTCGTCCCCTCAGGCCTCTTTTAAGTCGAAATTGCCGAAACTTATTTTAAAATACGTTATTTTGAAAGTTTTATTTAAAATGCATTAAAATTATCGGAAAAACGTTTGAAAATGTAGGAAAGTCTAGAAAATCTAACTATCTAAGAAAAATACACGGAAATTAAAAAAAATATATAGCTTTTATTCAAAGGGAGGCTGCCGAGGGCTCAGAAATGAGTTTCAGCTATAGTTTTAATTTTTCGAAAAGTTCTGGAAATCCTATTTCTTTAAATACCTTTGTAGCGGTCTTAAGATTAAAATGTCAGCACTTTAAAAAAAGTGTGAAACAGAAAATTAAAAAAAAACACCGTTTTGAGTAAAATTTCAATTTTTTCAATCTAAAAACGTTCTGACAGTTGTTTTTTAATGTTTTAAAATTTATTATCTCTAAAAACAGCATTTTTCTTTAAAAAATTGAAAATTTAAAGAAAACTATATTTTTCTGGGATTTTAGAAAATATTGAAAATAAATTTTTTTTGAAATTTTGACAATTTCCTAAAAATATGAAAAAATCAATAATTTCGGGAAAAATTGTTTTTTTTTTCTGATTTAAAAAAAATCGAAATTATTTTTTGTTTAGAATAAAGTAAGAAGAAACTTTTCCTAAAAAATCATCTGTTTATTTTATTAAAATTAGCATTTATGTCGTGAAATTTGAATTTTTGAAATTTATATTAGAAATTGTGCTTTTTTATACGACGGTGGAACTAGATTAATCTAATTAAAATACAGTTTAAGAGAAAACAGAGAAAGAATTAATTTTAATTAAAAATAATTATTTATCGATTTTTTTGAAAACTTTAAAACTAAGAAATGATGATATTTTTCTTAAAGATAAACTGGGATTTTTAAGGTTTTGAAGAGAATTCGCGAAAATCTGGCGCTTTTCCATTAAAGTTTACGCAAAATATGATTTTTTAAATTCAATAGACAACATGTTCAAAAATTTCTAGTTTCGTCATGTTCTCGTGGACTAGTTTTTTACCCGCGGACTAGTTTTCTGTCGGTTGAACGTTTTTCTAGGCCATTATTTTGAAGAGGGACGTTTTCTCGGCTTCTAAATGGGTTTAGAAAGTTTTTTTCAAAAAAATTTGGAATTCTAATGAGGTCTATCCAGCTCTCCGAAGTTCTCAATTAACCGCCAACTTACAAAAAAAAAGAAAAAAATCCAATTCTTATCATTTTTGAAAATTTTCAGATCGTCTCCTACGCATTCTCATTATGTTTCCTCGTTGCATATATCAGAAGAATGACCCGTTCAAATGATCCGATACATATTCAGTTTAGGTGACCATTTTTACTAGAATTCTCACACAATAATATGAATTTTATTCCAGAAAATCAGTATTCCGGATGCTTCGATCACTTCCATGGGTTCGTCGAAGAATCGAAGCGGATCTTGCAAAAGCAAGAGGTGAAATTGAGGAAGAAGTTCATCATTTTGATCAAATGAGAGAGTTTTACAAGTTCCTGCCGGAAAGATGTATGGATAGTGAGGAGATTCTGGCGGACGCTAGAAGATATGCAATGATGAGTGAGAGAAGGTATGGGACAATGTCTTTAATGAAAAGAAAACGAGAGGGTTTTAAGATATATGCAGCATTATGATCCGCAGACAAGAACGGAGGATATGAATCTATCAGCGAAGATATTTGATTTGTTCTCGCATTCGGATCCACACAGGTCGGATGCGTTCCCAGGTGTTCGGAAAATGGAGGCGGAGATTTTGAAGATGACGTGTGCTATGTTTCATGGGGGGAAGGATGCGTGTGGAGTGGTTGCAGGTGGTGGAACGGAAGCGATGATGTTGGCGTGTTTGGGTAGGGGGTTCTTTCATTTAAAAAAAACACTTATTGAATGTAAAAGTAAATAAAGTGAGTTGATGAGTGATTTCTTGTGCATTGTAAGTAATTGGGCAAAATGACGAACTCGTCTTGGTAGACCCTTGGTAAATTAGCACAAATTGATAAAAATGATTTATTCCAACGGCACTAAAGGCCATCATCGGGTTTTTTTCATATTTTTCGGGTTTTATCTCAAACTTAAACAATTTTTCTTACAATATAATTTTCTCTGTATTATAGGTGATTAACCTGTTCCCTGATGATGGCCTTTAGTGCCGAAACGTTGGAATAAATCATTTTTATCAATTTGTGCTAATTTACCAAGGGTCTACCAAGACGAGTTCGTCATTTTGCCGAATGTAAAAGTGACAAAAATGGAACACTTACCCGCAGGGAAAGTACTTGGAGAGTTACTAGCTTTTTTCAATGAGGCATGGCCTATTTGAAAGAGAATTTTATGCTGGTATATGGCATGTTTTCAAAAACTGCCAAAGGAAGCTATAAACATGGTTTTTTCGAGCTCAAATTCTAAAAAATTTGTATTTTCAAAAAAATCAAATTTTGCAGAGCCCTAACTTGGCTTGAGCTCAATATTCCTGGATAATCTTTTGAGGTTATCATAAAAAGAGCATTCTTAGTCTATGTGCCAAATTTGAGCAAAATCCAGCAATATTTTTTGAACGAAACATGCATTTTTAAAAAAATATTGGTGGATTTTGCTGGAATTTGGTGCATAGACTAAGCATGCTCGTCTTATGATACGCTCAAAATTTTATTCAGAAATAGTGGGTTTGAGCCAAGTTAGAGCTCTTCAAAGTTTGATTTTTTTTGCAACTTTTCACAATTTGAGCTCGAAAAAACCGTGTTCAAGCCCTACCTTAGCAGTTTTTCAAAACGGGTCCTTTATTGCCAACTCAATTATTCTTGATCATGCAAGTTGGTTTTGACCTACCCAGAAAAGCGAAGTCTCTCACAAAGACATGATATTTTAAATGCGAGCGGTTGCGCTGCGGTCCTTTATCACGGTCCCTTACGGGTCCTTTATCAGCGTGAAAACAGAAACTCTTTGGAAACTTTTTTGGATGTTGATACTTTTTTCAAAATGTTTAAAATATTTTGAGTAAACCTTCATCATTTTTAAGAAAAATATACAGTGCGTAACATAAGTATAGAGGCACCCCTAAAATTGACTGTCCTGGCGCGCGCGTGCAAAATCCGGATACGAAACCCAAAAAATCGGATTCAGCATGCAAAATTACCTCTAGAAAACATATTTTATGTTAATACCTCTGAAAACATGTATGCAGTAGCTCACAGTATGAAAAAATCGCTCGTGCAACCGTAACATAAGTATAGAGGCACCCCACGAAATTCGAAGATAATAAAATTTTTTTATGAAATCTGTGTTGGAAACTTGTTTCACAAAGTTCTATGCATCTTACGGTATAGGGTTTTATCGATTTAAATAAAAATTATCCGTAATTCAACGATGCCTCGCGGAAAACATCTGTCAGATGCTGAGCAAGTCCAAATCCAAGCTTTCAAAACAGCCGGATGGTCGAATCGAGCGACTGGTTAGCATCTGAATCGCTCAAGGGAGAGTATCGACTATTATGTCAACAATCCGGATCTCTATAAGCAGTTGCCGAAGTCAGGAGCACCGCCGAAGCTCAGTTTCCGAGACTAGAGGAATATTGTTAGACAGGCTTCGAACTCAATGAAGTCTTGCAATGACATCAAGCGAGAGTTGAATCTCAATGTGAGCATGCAGACTGTTTCGAGAGTTCTTGACAAGGATCCTAACCTCGTCAGAGAAGTCATGAAGCCAGCTCCACATCGCACGGATCTTCACATGACTCGTCGTCTGGACTTCGCACGAAGAAAAAAGGGAACCAATTGGAACGAGGTAGTTTTCGATATCCGATTGTTCCAAAAACTCAAATCCCCCTTTCATATAGTCTTTTCCGATGAAAAGAAATTCAATTTGGATGAACCAGACGGTTTCAACACCTACTGGCATGATCTCCTCAAGGACAAGCTTCTCTTCTCAAAACGCAATATGGGAGGTGGTAGTGTCATGCTGCCGGAGCTGCCGGACTGTTGGATCTGGCATTTGTCTCGTCTCGCATGGACTCTTCGGAGTATCAGGATGTTCTCCAGGGCCACCTCCTTCCATTCCGACGTCGATTCAATCGTCGTCGTTTTGTTTTTCAGCAGGATACTGCGCGCATCCATGTGAGTAACTCGACTATGGATTGGTTCAAATCCAAACAACTCGATGTTCTCCTATGGCCCGCGGGTTCTCCTGACTTGAATCCCATAGAGAATGTCTGGGGAGAGCTTGTGCGAAGAGTATATGCCCAGGGAAAGTAGTACGGTTCTGCCAATGCTCTCAAAGCAGCCATTTTGGGCGAATTGGTGAAGATCGCGCTGGAATTCGTCAAAAAGTCCTCCCAATACATCCCAAACCTTATCAATTCTATGCAAAATCGTATTTATGACGTTATCACACTTAAAGGATATGCCACCAAATATTCATTTCATAAAGAAATTTGATTATCTTCGAATTTCTTGGGGTGCCTCTATACTTATGTTACGGTTGCACGAGCGATTTTTTCATACTTTGGGCTACACCATACATGTTTCTAGAGATATTAACGTAAAAGATCTTTCCCATGAGTAATTTTGCATGCTGAATCCGATTTTTTGGGTTTCGTATCCGGATTTTGCACGCGCGCGCCAGGACAGTCAATTTTAGGGGTGCCTCTATACTTATGTTACGCACTGTACATTATTATTTAGTTTTAAAGTTTCAAAAAATCGAAAAATGATCATTTTTAATTAAAACTGATGTTTCTATGTTTCAAAATGTTTTTATTTTCTTAAACGGTATTTTATTTCGATTAACTCGTCCGCGGTAGTGAAAAAAACACCCTATTTCTATCATAAATTTTATAAATTCAAATTTCACGACATAAATGCTAATTTTAATAAACGCTAGAAAAAGAAGCGATTAATTTTTGGAAACGGTTATTTTTACAAATTTTCTGAAAAATAATTTCTTGAGGCAACAAAAATTGCTTTCTATATTTTCTAAAATTCTAGAAAAATCTAGTTTTTGTTGAATTTTCAATTTTTTTAAAGGGAAGGCATTATAAAGAATATAAATGGCGTTAAATCGATGAAAAATGACATACTTATGTTATAAATGGGTTTCAAACGTTTTTTTAAAATTTCACAGAAGAAAAAAAATCGGAAAAGCAGTTCCCACAGACAGCGGAAGAGTTTTGGCTTCTAGTCCGCGATAGTTTGTGTTCCTAGGCCACCTATTAATTTTGTGAATTTTTATTCTTTTTTTTTGCTATTTTTTGCATTTAAAATGTCAATTCGAAAATGTTTATATCTGTTTTCCATTTTAAATGCAAAAAAACACAAAAAAATGAATAAAAATGCACAAATTTAATAGGTGGCCTAGAAACACAAACTATCGCGGACTAGAAACCCAAAACTCTTCCGCTGTCTGTGGGAACTGCTTTTCCGTTTTTTCTTCTGTGAAATTTTAAGAAAAAAACTTTTGAAACCCATTTATAACATAAGTATCGGCGATTTAAGGTCATTTAGATTCATTGTAATGTCATCCTTTAAAAAATTGAAAATTCAACGAAAACTAGATTTTTCTGGAATTTTAGGAATTTTCTCTGTAATGCCATCATTCTTAAATAATAAATTGATATTTTTCATTTTTTAGACCTATTTTGAGCGTTTTGGGCTAGTTTACGTCTTTTGATAAAATAAGATGAATTTATAAAATTATCATTGAAAATGTTTACGATTTTGAAATTTATGCCTTTTTTTTGAGCCTACTGAAGTCTCAGATTTTAGTTTTTTTTTAAATGAACCTGGTTTACAGAGTTTTGATGCGCTGATCACCATATTTCAATTTTTAAAGGGAAAACTTAAAAATTTTATATTTTCGGGCAATATTTTGAAGGAAAAAATTGCAGTTCCAAAGTTTTATCGTTTTTTTTAATGTTAAACTTTTATTCGTTGTCATTTTCTACATTTTTTCGAATTTGAGTGTCGTTGGGAATTTACTCGCAGCGCGACCGCAACGCGCAAGACCAGCTGAGAAATTTGAATTTGAGCGCGTTGCGGTCGCGCTGCTAGTAAATTCCCAACGACACTCCGCAAAACGAGCGGCCAGAGATTATTATCTTGACAATAAAAGCAAATATTCATAGTTTTCAGCGTACCGTAACCGCAGTCGTGCAAGAGGAGAATGGAAAGCGGAGATAATCGCGCCATCAACCGCTCATCCGGCATTGGATAAAGCCGCTTCGTTCTTTGATATGATTATTCGAAGAGTTCCGGTGACTGGAACTGATGATAAAGCTGATGTCGGGGCGATGAAACGAGCAATTGGACCGAGGACTTGTATGGTAAGGTGTTTGGGATGAATTCTCAGTTACTGTTCGTTCAATTCGATTCCAAACGCGCACCACTGTTTTCGCAAGCTTCTCTTGCCTTTTCCGTGTCCGTACGTGTTTAAAATATTATTTTTGAGTTATAATTGCATTTTTAGTATCTATTGGACGAATTATGAAAAATAAATTTTTTTGTCCGTTCACCGGACCACCCCAAATCGAGGTTTGTCAGTAGAGCGCGTTTGGAATTGGTTTGCTTCTACAGTATCTAGAAATGTTTTTAGATAATTGCAAGTGCTCCTAATCATATCACCGGAAGTGTTGACCCGATTGAAAAGCTGGCGAAATTGGCCCAACGGTATCGTATCCCACTTCATGTCGATTGTACACTGGGTGGATTTGTTTTACCATTTATGGAATATGCGGATTATTCGGTTCCGGCGTTTGATTTCCGCCTACCCGGGGTCACATCGATTTCGGCGGATTTACACAGATATGCACAATGTCCGGGACGGCTGTCGGTGTTGATGTACAGAGAGCCCGAATTTCTACGCTATCAGTTTTTTACGAACTCCGAATGGCCGGGAGGATGCTACGCGACACCGACGATTGCGGGAGGGAGAGATGGCGGAGCGGTTGCGACGGCATGGGCGACGATGCTGAGAAAAGGAAGAGATGGGTATATAAATGCGTGTCAGAGAATTGTTGAAGGAACGAGACAGTTGGCGGATCGGTTGAGAAATGTTGAAGGAGTGGCGATTCGAGGATCCGCTGATATTTGTGTTGTTGCGTTCACGACGTCCGATGTTAATATTTATAATCTGGTTGATCAGATGGTGGTCAAGGTGAGATTTTGGGGGGGGGGGGGGGGCTAATGATTTTTGAAAAATTTTGCAAAAACAATTTTTTTTGAATTTTTGTATATAAACGCTGAAACGGTGTTTTTTTGTATTTTTTAACAAAAATCGGAAAAAAACCATTTTTCTGGAAATTATTGATTTTTTTCATATTTTTAAATAGGAAATTTTTATTTATGACTAGAATATTTAGTTTTTACACAATTCCTATAGTCACTAAACAGGTTGTTGTTTTTTTTTCTCTCTTAAAATATTGAAACAGTAATTTTTTGTTGAAAAATTTCAATTTGTGTATATGAAATAACTTGAATTTTCTGAAAATTCCAGTAAAAATGAGAAAATTCAAAATGTAGGTACTCTTTTTCAGATTTTGATATTTTATTCCAATTGCAATTGCTAAATGCACATTTTCCATTTTTATTGTTTTTAAGCAATTTACCCTAATTTTCAGAATTATTTTGGTAAACATGCTGAAATAGGGTTTTTGTATTTTTAACAAAAATCAGAAAAAAACTTTTATTCTGGAAATTATTGTTTTTTTCATATTTTTTGGAAATTGTCAATATTTCAAAAAAAAAATGTCGGTATCAAATTTTATTTATGACAATAATATTTAGTTTTTAAGCAAGGTATAGCAACGAAACAAGTTGTTAATTATTTGTTTTTTTTTTCTTAAAATCTTGAAACGGTGATTTTTTTGAAAAATTCTTGATTCGAATTTTTTTTTTGGAATTTTCAATTTTTGTATAGAAAACAACTTGAATTTTCTGAAAATTCTAACTTTTGTTATTCTTTTTGCGATTTTGATCAAATTTTTAATTAATTTTGGAAATTTAAATCTTAAAAATACGTTTTTCATCTTTTATGAAACAGTGTTTTTTTGTATTTTTTTTAAATCTGAAAAAGGACGATTTTTTCTGGAGATTATTGATTTTTTCATTTTTTTTATGGACCTATGCAGAAACTAAAATTGCTGCAAAAAATTGCAAGAAATTCAATGCAGAAACTTGCAAGAAATGTCAAAAAATAGGGGGGGGGGGGGGGGGGGGTGACGCCATTTTTTGCAGCACGATTTACGAGGTCGCTGCGAGATATCTTGATAATTCGTATGTATGCGCCTTTAAAGTTGTCGATTTACGAGTCAATTTTTATCGATTTTTAAGTTTTTTTTTGAATATTCTATTGAAAAAAGTGATTAAAAGGTGCTGTTTTTTTAGAAATGACAGAAAGCGACGATTCAATCATTGAACGAAACACTCATGTACGTTAAGAATTGAAATTTAATACGAATTCCATCAAACTCTCTCTGAACTCTTTTCCAGTGGAATAAGGACATGCGACTCCGGTTTAATCACGTACATTTTTGTCGATTGTCGAACCATTTCCATTTTTTTAAACTTTCGTTTTTTTTATTGAGAAATTCGCGATATTCGCTTCAGATTAAAAAAAAATCAATAAAAATTGACTCGTAAATCGACAACTTTAAAGGCGCATACATACGAATTATCAAGATATCTCGCAGCGACCTCGTAAATCGTGCTGCAAAAAATGGCGTCACCCCCCCCCCCCTATTTTTTGACATTTCTTGCAATTTTTTGCAGCAATTTTAGTTTCTGCATAGGTCCATTAGGAAATTGTAAAAACTTAAAAAAAAAATGTTCGGTTTCAAATTTTGTTTATTATAAGAATATTTAGTTTTTTTCAAATTAGTTGGACCTTGCATTTATTATTATTTTTCGAAAAATATTGAAACAGTAATTTTCTTGTCAAAAAAATATTTTTTTTTATTGGAAATTCCAATTTTTGTATAGAAAACAACTTGAATTTTCTGAAAATTCCAATAAAATTGAGAAAATTCGAACTTTAGGTACTCGTTTTCAGATATTGATATTTTTTCTAGCTCGTTAATACACATTTTTGTTATATTATCCCTTTTGTTGATTTCGAAGGAATTATCCCTAATTTTCAGAATTATTTAGGTAAACATGCTGAAACGGTGGTTTTTAAAGATGCATTTTAGAAAAAATTGAAAAAAAAAAAAAACTAAGGGCGGCTGATATTCATGATTTTTGAAAAATTGCATTTTCTGCAAATTTTAATAAAATTTTGAAAATTCAAATTTTTAAATACATTCTCCAATGTTCCAATGTAAGTGTTTCTATTTTATGAATTCATCCTAATTTTCAGAATCATTTTAGTAAACATGTTGAAACAGTGTTTTTTTTAAATCAGAAAAATATATAATTTTTGCCGGAAATTATTGATTTTTTCATATATTTTTAGGGAATCGGAAAGTTTTTTTAAAATTTCAGTTGCATATTTTTTTTGTTATTGATTGATTGATTTATTCACCGGAAGATAAAAGAAGGACATGTAATAAAGTAAATTTAAAAAAAGTAAATAAATATAATAACTAAGACCCGCAAGAGTCATAGCGTAACAAAAGATGTAAAATAGTAAAATAAGTCGAGAAAAACATTTAGAAATTAGAAGGCATATAATTTAGTTGAATGCATATGACTAGAGAATTCATTGAAAGAAAAGAAAATGCTGATGTTAGAAGTTAGTTGGTTCCATTTAGGAACGTAAAAATCAAAGAAATTGTTACAGTGCGTTGAAATAAGTTTGAGATTCATAGGTCTGCGCTTGCTGTTAGTAAGGGTTACATACTTAGAGAGTTCAGGAAAAGTAACAATACCAGTAATACACTTATACAACAAGGTAAGGCCAGAATGTATTCTACGTAAATGAAGCGAATTAATAGAAAAAAGAGACAAACCTCAGGGAAAGCAATGCACCGGAACATTCCCATTTTGTCCGTGGACAAATCCCGGACCGTCCCGGACATTTACAGTTTTGCTCTAACATGTCCGATTTTCAAAAAATTCACTGGAAATGATGCTAGAGCGTTACTGAGCTCTTTGGTGAAAGTTTGAAGCTCCACCTAATTTTCGAGTAATGTTACACAATTTTTTGTTGGCGGCTTTATTTGATCGAAAAATAAAATAATGAAAATGAAATGCATATTTGAGTATCAAAGATTTGAGCTAGAGCCTCCAAATTTTACTAAGGAGGTCAGTAATGCTCTCACTTTCATTTGCATAAAGTTTTTGAAAATCGGACATGTTTGAGCAAAACTGTAAATGTCCGGGACGGTCCGGGACTTGTCCACGGACAAAATGGGAATGTTCCGGTACATTGCTTTCCCTGAGACGGGACGCATAAGAATGGCAAGGCATGTTGCAACGTTGGCAAACTCTTCGAGAAAAATATTTTAAAGGGTATTCAAGAGCATCAGATAAATAAGCGTTAAGAAAGGGACCAAATATTTCAGAACAGTATTCAAGCATAGGTAGATTTGAAAAGATTTGAAAAGTCGGATATAAAACTCAAAATTAGTAGACTTAAAACAAAATAAAAGCTGTTTTACTTTGACATTGGCCAAAGCTGAAATTTTTAGAACATGTGAACTAAAATTAAGGTTACAATCGATGCGAATCCCTAGATCACGTACATGTGGAGATGGGGAAATTGGAGTGTTATTGATGTTGAAAACAAATGTATTTGGATTTTTGCCTAGTCGAATAAGTTGAGTTTTTGAAGGAGCAATGGGAAGTCTGTTTTTATGAGACCAATCACAAATAGCATCAAGGGCTAATTGTAATAAAGAGGGATCATGAGAGAAAATTTTAATGTCATCGGCAAAGCCAGAAATACCAACATTATTGGGAATACATTTAAAGTGTCTGTTTACTGATTTTCAATTTTTGTTTTAATCGACTCAGAATCACCTATTATTAACGGAATCAGCAAAAAAATTCAGTTCAAAAGCTTAATTTTGAGCAAAACGGTCCCTCAAAATCCCAAAAACGGGTGGTGGCACCTCCCGCTTTGCACTGACACCGCCTGTTTTCGGCACTTTTGCGGGAGCTGTTTTGGACCCATGGGCGCTCGAAAAAAAAATTTTTTTGACAAATTTATTAATAATTGGTGTTTCTGAATAGATTAAAACAAAAATTGAAAATCAGTAAACAAACACTTTAAATATATCATTGATAAAAAGTTATGACAAGAATATTCAGTTTTAATATGATTTATAGTCATCACGACAGCGTAACTAATCATTTATTATTATTTTTTTTCGTAAAATATTGAAACAGTTATTTTTTTAAATGTTCTATTTTTTGAGTGAATTTATTTTTGGAAATTCCCCATTTTTTGGTACTCCTTTTCAGATGTTTAACTGAAACAGTGTTTTTTAAAGTTTAAAAAAAACTCTGTTTCAGCGGGCTTTTCTGGAAATTGCTGATTTTTTCAGATTTTAGAAAATCGTCAGAATTTTTTTTTAAACATTTTATTTATGACACCAATATTAGGAAAATTAGTTATTTATTATTTATTTCTTATAATATTGAGATAGTGATTTTTTTTTTGTAAATTCCAATTTTTCTATAGAAAATAACTTGAATTTTCTGAAAATGAACGAAATTTTTAATAAACTGCTGAAAATTGAAATTGTAGTTAGTATTTACCAATCAATAGAATCCAAAAAGTGCCTTTTTTTGCAGTTGTTAAATTTTTTTATATACTTTTCATTTTTTTTCTCCCTATTTTTTGTTTACATCTCTGAATTATCGTCAATTTCAGAACCACATTGGTAAACATGCTGAAACAGTGTTTTTTTAGAAATATCCAAAAAAATCAATTTTTTCTGGAAATTATTGATTTTTTTCAGATTTTAGAAAATCGTGAATTTTTTTTATTTAAGCCAAAAATTTTCAGTTTCATAATTTAGGTAATGGAATTGACATACGAATCAGTACCGTTTAATCTTCTATGTGATTATCAGAAAGTTTTGAAAAAGTTAATTTTTTTAATAAAAAAAAAACAAATTGGAAGTTTAGCGCTAATTAAAGACAGCTGTTCAGTTAATTTGACCCTACCTGATCTTAGTTTCAAAAATTAGAGCGTTCTCTCATTAGTACAATACAATTTATATGAAAAAATATCGATAAATACACGCCTCGTAGCAGCGGTCCAAAGATGCAAATATAAAAATTTGAATGCGCGGAATTGGCGCGAAACACAATTATTTGAAAGTGGCTACATATTGGTATTGTTTTCTCGACCTCATGGGCTCCCATTTTAAATTCTACTTTTCGCCTTGGATTTGGATCGTATTAACTGAAACGCTGCCTTTAAGCGTGAAAACGATATTCTTAGAGTCCATAGGTTATTTTTCAAAAAAAAATTTCTTATTTTCCAGTGATTCTGGAAATTATTGATTTTTTTCAGATTTTAGAAAATTGTGACAACTTTTTGAAATGTTTACTGTTCAGTTTTTATAATTTAGTGATCGTAGAATATTAATTAGTGGTACACTGTCTTTAAAAACGTGGATATCGAAGTTTCGCGCCAAACAGGTTCATTGCTGAAAGTTCAATGATATTTTAAAAAAAGAACACTATATACTATCAATGTAAACGAGTTTAGTATTTGTTATTAGCTTCTCTCTTTTTTTTCATAAAATATTGGAACAGTAATTTTTTTCTATTTTTCTTATATTTTATTTTGGAAGTTCCGGGGTTTTTTGGTTATATAGAAAAAAAACTAGAATTGTTGAGAATTTGATGAATTCTTGGAAAAAATGAAAAAAAAACACTTTGAAAAGACTCTTACAAGGGAGTTACGCGAAGTTGCCGCTTAAGAAACCTACAAATTTGAGGGTACATAGAATGGAACATGGAGAATCAGAATCCGTCATAAAACTCTGCTAAATGTTTCTGTGAGCCGAGTTATGAGCCCGCAAACTTTTCCTATGGTTAAAGACAGCTGTTCAGTTAATTTGATCATACCCTACCTGTTCTTAGTTTCAAAAATTAGAGCGTATTCTAATTAGTACAATGCAATTTATGCGAAATCACACCGATAAGTACACGCGTCATAGTAACGGTTCAAAGTTGAAAAAATCAAAATTTGAATTCGCGCGTGTCCGTGCGACGCGGTCGGTGTCCGTGCAACGCGGTCGGAATTGGCGCGAAACACAATTATTTGAATTTGGCTACATAGTGGTATTGTTCTTTGGACCACCTGGCCACCCATTCGAATTTTGAATTTTTGCCTAGATTTTGGATCGTGTTAACTGACAAGCTGCCTTTAAGGCTCTCCGTTAGATAGATAGATTCAGATATAGAATTTTGTTTTATATTTTTTTTTGATTTTTTCTGAATTCGTGGAAAAAATTGGAAAACACCTTTTTTTCTGGAAATTATAGATTGTTTGAGATTTTTGAAAATCGTCTAAATCACTAAGAAAAATTACTGTTACAAATTTTATTCATGGTCAAAAAATATTTAGTTTTATAATTAAATTTTGTTTTCTCTTCCTCTCATATTTTCTCATAAGTGGTACACTGTCTTTAAAAACAGGGAATCCATATTTTGGCGCTAAACTTATTTAAAAACTGGTTTTTTTTAAATTAAAACAAGTTTTGGCCGATTCATGGTATTCAAATAGAGCTCCACTGATTAGTCCCTTTTGGCACGAGGCATAGTATTTGTTTTATTTTTTATATGATTATCGGAAAGTTTTGAAAAGGGAATTTTTTTAGAAAAAATCAGAAATTGGAAGTTTTTGGCGCGAATTAAGCGTGAATTAAAGGGACTCTTTACTGAATTTGGGTTTCAATTCCATTTTCATCTTCTTCATAGTATTTGAAAACCTGTAGAAGCAAAAAAATTTATCGAAATTTCCTTTTCTCGTACACGAAAAAATCACATTTACCGGGTAAGGCGGCGAATGGCCGAACCGCTCGGCCGCGCGCGAGAGAGCATGCGACTATGAGAGAGTTTGCAATTGTTAGGCCATTTGCCGCCTTATCTCGGAAATGGGTGTGTTTGAGTACTAGAAAAGGAAAAATCGCTAAAATATATTTCTTGTATAGGTTTTCAAATATTGTGAAGAAGATGAAAATGGAATAGAAACCCAAAAACAGTAAAGAATCCCTTTAAGCGTGAAAACGAAATATTCTTAGACCCCTTAAATTATTTTTCAAAAAAAAGGGTTTCTTATTTTCCAGGGTTGGCACGTTGATCCATTATTGTCACCAGTCGCCGCCCGGGTACCTATATCTCTATCCATGTGTGAAGATGGTGTCATAGATTCATTTATTGATGATCTCACGAAATCGATGGAAGCATTGAGGTATATATATTTTTTGAGATAATTGGGGGGGAGATAAACAAAAAAGCTATAATTTTCAGAGAAGCTGATGGAAAAACGGTTGGAAATACGGCGGCATTTTATCAAATGCTTCAAAAGGTGTGTTTCGGTTTTTTTCTTGACTTTGAATATCCAATTTATGGGAGAGAGGGAGTAGGTGTGGGAGGTGGTTATTTATATGTTTTACATGAAATCTACATTTCTCCCCCCATTCAACCGGAAATGTATCAAATTGGAATTTATATTTATGCATTAAAGGTAGATTAGATTTGTTTGGTGTAATTTACGTAATGTAAGAAGAAATTCGGCCACTTTTTGGTAACGTTCGCCAAAAGGGCATGAATTTGACGAATTTTTGTTTTTTTTGGGGTTTTTAAGAAAATTGGATTTTTTTCATTTTTTAAAATATTATTAACCAAATTTTATTAAAATTTTAAACCGTACTAAATTTTTTGAAACAGTATATTTTTATGACCAGAGAATGTATCAAATTTCTTTTTTTCAACATTTTCTTGACGAATATTTTATGAGGTTTATATAGATATATATTTATTCTATAGAATAGGCTATAAAAATGTTTTTCGTTGCTATTTTTGTATTTTTTGAAGGGATTAAAATGCACTTTATGCTTTGTTTTGAAAAGGATAATTTTGGATCATAGGTGGACACACACCGCGGATTTTGCCTAGTAACGACCTTAACTTTTTTTTTACTTGAAAAGGTGTAAAGACCTTAACTCGAGGTGGATTCAAAGAAGAGTTATGAAAAAATTGTTCATATATTCGTTTTTTAAGCGTTTTTGCTGTATTTTACGTTCTGTAGTCGCCTTAACTTTTTAAAATTCTTTTTTGTGTCGAGCTTAACTCTGAGATTTCGAAATGACCCTATCCCACCTATGTTTTGGATAATTATAGTTGACAAATTTTGGAAAATGTTAGCTTTTTTTTAATTGGACGTTTTATAAGGAATTTAACGAATATTCTGAAATATTGAATGTATTCCCCTTCCTTATTTTTTTTAGCGTGAGTTAAGCGTAACACGCTTAAAGGATGGCTTTACGGAGCTGGCAGCCGGCTATGAGATGAAAATAGAGCACCGTATTCATTGCACATTTATCTTCTGAATTTTTCTAATAAGAGCCCTGCCTAGAAATTGTGCTTGTACGTGTTTTTCAAAATTTTTGTCTTTCTTCAATGCTCCCTACTGATTAGGCGTGAATTAAAGGAAGGCTTTACGGAGCTAATAAATGTTCCTTAAATGAAAATAGACTTCATTCTCATTCTAAATCTGTTTTTAAAATTTTCTAAAACCACCTAGAAGCCGAGAAAATGAGCTTCAAAACAATGGCCTAGAAAAAATGTTCACCTGGCCGAACTTTTTCCTAATGAGTTTTTTTTCGTGTTCCGTTAATAAATAGTTATGTAGAAAAGCTTATATTAGTCCTTTTTTGATGTTTTTTTTTTAAATTTTAATATATGTTTCTCACTTTTTTTTGGGTTTTTCATGCCTGCGGACTAGTTTTCGCCGGTGGCCACTTTTTCTAGGCCATTGTTTTGAAGCTCGTTTTCTCGGCTTCTAGGTGGTTTTAGAAAATTTTAAAAACAGATTTCGAATGAGAATGAAGTCTATTTTCATCCTAGACGCATTCATTAGCTCCGTAAAGCCCTCCTTTAATTCGGAATAGCTAATGAAATCGAATTTTCTATAGTGAACCAATTCTGACACTGATTGCACAATTTGAATTTCTTAAAAATTCATCGATTTTCTGCAAATTTTTGTCGTGAAATTTCCAAGAAACATTTTTTCCGAAAAGCTTCTGTTTTGTTGTACCAATAGTTTTCTGCAGAATTTTTTTGATAAGCCCGGTTTTTTTGTTGTTTCCTATTCTTGCGTATTTACAAAATTTTTGAAATTTTTTTGAAATTCATAAATAGTGATAAGCGTTTATTAAGCGTGGATTAAGAGTGTTGAGCTGAAATTGAAACCGGGAATTTTTTCTCTGAAACTTCAACTTGACGTAACATGCCAATGAAATAATAATATTCTCTATAAAATTCTCATCACAATTTTGTGAAACAGAGTTTTTTTCGAGTTTTCACAAAAAAAATGTTTTTTTGGAAAATTAAATTCTAAAAATTCCGAAAAAGCAATTAAATTATGTTTTTACGGTTTTTAGGCTCTTATTGGGCGTGCTCCTTGAGCGTATCCCTTGAGTTTTTGATAAGTTGGAACGCAATTTCATTGAGCTTCTGAAAATTTCGAATTTTGAAGAAGCTTACAATTTTTTAGATAATAATAATTTGAAAGTTTCAGAAGGTCTGTTAGAAATTTAAGGATTTTTTGAAGGGGCCTACACTAGAAAAATGGTCCCAAAAATGGTCCCTCATCGGGCAGTTTTAGATGCTCTGCGCTTAAAGGAGGGCTTTACGGAGATTATGAATGCGTCTAGGAAGAAAATAGGCTTCAAACTCATTCCAAATATGTATTTAAAATTTTCTAAAACCACCTAGAAGCCGAGAAAATGAGCTTCAAAACAATGGCCTAGAAAAAGGGGCCACCTGGCCGAACTTTTTCCTATGAACTTTTTTTGTGTTTCGTTGATAAATAGTTATGCAGAATGCTCATAGTAGTTCTTTTTAATGTTTTTCATCTTAATTTATGTTTAGTTTTTCATTTTTTTGGACTTTTCATGCCTGCGGACTAGTTTTCGCCGGTGGCCCTTTTTTCTAGGCCATGTTTTTTGAGGCGTGTTTTCTCGGCTTCTAGGTGGTTTTAGAAAATTTTAAATACAGATTTGGAATGAGTCTGAAGTCTATTTTCATACCAGGCGCATTCATAATCTCCGTAAAACCCTCCGTTAACTCTCGCTTAATTAATAAAACGTGCGTGTAATTGGCAGTAATTATTGGCAATAATTATTAATTAATGTGTCCGTTTTTTATAAATCAAATTGATTTTTAAAAAAATTTCAGCAAAATGTGCTGAAAATGTGTAATATTATATAAATTGTTGATGAATCGATTCACAATTGCCTCCTGCCCCTCCTCCTTCCTCTTCCCTTTCATTTCTCAAAACTTTGTTATCCATTTTCCATTCGGGTGGCGGTGGGTGTTCTTCCTTGTTTTTTTTTTCGCGATTTCACATGTACACTTGTTTCCTTTTTTTCTCCTTTTCTAAATGTATTGTTTTTAATGTAAAATGCGAATTGACTTCATCAACAAGCTGATGATTTTGTATTTCGCCCCCCTTCCCTCTCTTTCTCTCTCTCTCTCTAGATCATAATCTTATCAAAACATTTTATTATTCGTCACTTTTCAACCAATCTTGTTTAACAGATTTTCGCCATTCATTTTTGTAACTGGTTTAATTTTTTGGTTTTTTTAAAGAAGAAGAACCAAAGAAAAAAAGTTCAATTTGATCAAAAGTTATCAGGAGACGGCATTTTTTGTATTACAACAATGTTTTTGGCCTAGAAAATATGATTACTCCTCTTTTTCTTTTTTTTTGTTGGATTTGTAAACCCCGAAGGATTTGTGAAAGAAGATTAAGAGACTTTCTAGACCACCCCCCCCCCCCTTAAAGAGGGTGGCTATACGATTGTTTTGAAGTTTAGTAGTAGTTTTTAAATATAAGTTATCTTTTTTTTTTGTCCCTCGCGCTTAACTCGCGCCTAATTCACGCCTAATTGTAAGAAGCATAAAATCGTTTAATATTTGATACTGTTGGAGTTGATAAAGAAAAACTTAGAATTAATTGGGGTTTTTTTGGAATTTAATTTTTTAAGATAACATTTTTTGAAAAATCGAAAAAAATTATGTTTCACGAAATATTGAAATGGCAGAGAAATTGGAATTTGTCGAAAATTTATGAAATGTAGTTTTCTTCAAGAAATGTGTGTCTCTTTAAACAATTTTATGGAAAACAATGTGGTTTTGTGTTTATCTCTGCGGAAAACGATCAGGTATGAAAATTACAAAATTTAAAAGAAAATAGTTTTTGGAAATTCGGAAAAATTAACTTTTTTCGAAATTTTGAAGAAAAACAAAACGTTATTTTAAGAAAATGATAGAAAAATGAGAAAATTTTAGAAATTGCGGGAATTTTTGGGAATTGATGACGTTAGGTGTAAAAATTGAATCTTGGAACAATTCTAGGACTTTAAATTATATAATTGCGCCTGGGACGTTTTTTTATTATAAAAATGAAACAGTATTTTTTAAAAGAAAACATTTTAAAAATCGAGAATTTCAGTTTTTAGAAATATAAACGGAAAACATTTTAAAAATTAGTTATTCTTGATTTTTCAACAATATAAATAACAAGCTCCTTGTGAAAAAGCCCAAATTAACCGAGGAGGTCCGAAAAGCCCGAAATAATTCAAAACACCGATTTAGGGCGAAAAAATTAGCTAAATGTTAATTTTTTTCGGTCCAGGCGGTCTTTGGAACTAAATCAGATTTTTTGGACCTCTACGGGTCAGTGGGACTCACTACTGAGTTTTTGGTAAAATTTCCACAAAAATGGACACAAAAACAAATGTTTTTCCATGAAATTGTTTAAAGGGACATATCTTTAATTGTTTGGGTCTTGAAGAAAAATACAGTTCAAAAAATACCGAGAAATTGCAATTTCTCGGTATTTTTTGATTTATTTTTTTCAAATTGAATGAAAAAATTCCCGGTTTCAATTTTTTCTGACCTAGTAGTAGTATGTGAAATTTGGTAGTGTGTTTTCAACTTTTAAAAGATTTGTCCGAATTTTGATTTTTTCGAAAACCATTTTTGCTTCGTGATTGAGTCTATTTTTTTTGTTACTAAAATGTGCAATTCCAATTTAAACAAAAAATGTATCTAATGTAAAACATGTATTTTCTTACAAGGGAAGTGCGCGAAGTCACCATCGCTAATCGAGTTGAGACCTATACCATTCGATAGAGCTTTAAAAGTAGGTCTAGAATCCGTTTTAAAAGTCTGCCGGTTCGACCTGTGAGCCGGTGAAACATGGGCTCAAAGTTCCTTGAAAAAAAACGTGAGTATATACGCGCACCTGAACCCTCCTCTACCATGTGGCCGCGTGGTCAAGTGGGTTAAGCACTTGTCCATGAAAATCTTTTCCAACAGTTCGATTCCAACCGGTTGGTAATTGTTTTGCATACTTTTTTCTTTTTGTTTTTTTTTGCTTAAAAAACGTATTAATAAAACAATTTACAGGTTAATGCACATTTTTATCATTTTTCATCGTTATTCATTTGTTGTCTCTACTACGATCAATAATTCTGCTTCAATCATTTCACCGTTGTCAATAATCAAAATCGTTATATTACTATTTTCATTCAAAATTCTTTTATCAATACGTTTTTAAACAAAAAAAACAAAAAGAAAAAAGTATGCAAAACAATTACCAACCGGTTGGAATTGAACTTTTGAAAAAGATTTTCATGGACAAGTGCTTAACCCACTTGACCACGCGGCCACATGGTAGAGGAGGGTTTAGGTGCGCTTATATACTCACGTTTTTTTCAAGGAACTTTGAGCCCGTGTTTCACCGGCTCACAGGTCGAACCGGCAGACTTTTAAAACGGATTCTAGACCTACTTTTAAAGCTCTATCGAATGGTATAGGTCTCAACTCGATTAGCGATGGTGAATTCGCGCACTTCCCTTGTTAGAAATGGTCCGTAATATTTTTTTAAAAAATGGAAAAAATACATTTTCAAAAAAATCACCGTTTCAGCATGTTTTAAAATTTTTTTTGAAATTTTTTATTTTAATTTTTCGTACTGCAATCTGGTGAATTTTACTTTCTATTGATACTAAATTTTAAATATGTTTTATTTATTTTGAAAATTTCGCAAAATTTCAGAGTTACAACCTTTTTTTCCACACAAAAATCCTTAGCCTGCTTTTCTTTTCGTTTCAAGACCCAGAAAAACTATTATTTCTGTATTTCAGCACAAAAACATAGATTTTTCTAAGAAACCAAGATTTTTAAAAACCAAAAAAGATTCACTGTTTCAAAATTGGATGTAAAAAAAAAAATGTTCATCGATAATAAAACTAAAAAAAACAAAGCATGTTTTGAAAATTTTAGAAATTTCAAAAAAAATCATAATTTCTGCAATTTTTTCAAATATTTGAAATTCTGAAAAAATGTTGTACGATATGGAAAGATGCTTTGAAAAATTCAAATTTCACTACTTTTTGTGACCCCGAAAGAATTGAATAGTTGTAGGCGAATCAAAGAATCAGTATTGTTCTTTGGACCAGCTGGGCTCCCATTCGAATTTTGATTTTTTTTTGCCTTGAATTTGCATCGTATTAACTGACACACTGTCTTTAAGAAATCACAATTTTCGAACAAAATGCCTTCGATTGAATCTTTGCGCAAAAAATCACCGTTTCAGCATTTTTCCAATTTTTCTAAATTCTCAAAAAAATTGTTAAACCGGTACAGTTTTTAATTCAAAATTTTAAAAAGAATTCGTGTGAAGAAAATTTTAAATTATAAATTTATTAATTATTGTCAACTCAATTATTCTTCCTCAACCTCACAGCCGCTCCGCACGCACGCGACGCGGCTGCCGACACTCAACACACTGAAAAAATTTGAAAAATTCATTTTCCCGCCAATATTTCAGTGTGTTGAGTGGGAGGTCACCGCGTCGCGTGCGTGCGGGGCGGATGTGAGGTTGAGCAGCCTTCTGAACGCAATGATCAAGAATAATTGAGTTGACAATAAGAAATCAAATTTTTAAAAAATTCCAAAAAAAGGTTCGCTGTTTCAACATTTGAATGTATTTCAATTTAAAATAATTCTGGAATTTATTAAACAAATGTTATTATTAGAAAATTTCAAATTTCAAAAAATCACCGTTTCAGCATTTTTTTTTTAAATTTTGAAATTCCAAAAAAAAGTTGTTAATTGGCAATTCTCAAAGAGAAATGTTTGGAGCTTTAATTTTTAGAAATTTTAAAGTTTGATTTTGAAAAAAATCAATTAATTTTCATCACATTTGAAGGGAAAAATATTTTGATCATACACATTTTTAGGTTTAAAAAATAGAAAATCCTTAGAAAATTTTTTTTAAACAGTTGTTTGAAAATTTCAAAAAATCACCGTTTCAGCTGTTTTTTTCAAATTTTCGAATTTCTAAAAAAATGTTGTAAGATTTTGAAAGATGTTTTAAAAAAACCAAATTTCGGTACTTTTTGTGACAACGAATGAATTTAAAAATTGTAGGCTAATCAAAGAATCAGAAGGTTTAATTAAATTTTGACATTTCAATGATATTTTCATCAAAAACCTTGCACAATATTTCCACGAAAAGCGGGTTTTTCCAGTGATTAAATTGAATTTCATTGAAAAATGTGATCTTTTGATTAAATAAGGTTAGAGGTGCTAAAGTACAATGTTTAGATTAGAATTTCAGAGAAATTTGAAATTTTCCCGTCAATTTTCATCAGTTTTACGAGAATTTTTGATTTTCATTTTTGTGAGCATGTTTATCATTTTTTTAATGACTTATTTTGTTTTCTAATCTAATCTCCGCCTACACTCTCTCTCTCTCTCTCTCTCTCTCTCTCTCTCTCTCTCTTTTATCGATAAGAAACCTCTACAAAAAAAATTGGGGGGTATTTATATCATTTTAAAAATCATCAAAAATGTTGTTTTTGTTTCAGGTGTCTGATAAGAGCCTCATTGATGAGCTGTCGCTGATCCGCCTGTCTGCTCACTACAGTATTCCGCCATCGGTTGAGAGACGTTCCTTGAGGTGAGTGAGTTAACCTCCCAGAGGGGGAATTTTTGAGGGGAATAAAAGAGGGAGGGGGTGGTTTTAACCAGTTTTAGCTGCCTTTTTTTCATTTATTTTTTTCTGGTTTTTATAGAAAGAAACCAATTTTTTTAAAGCATAAAGCAATCCATATTTTGGAAATCGGTTTCTTTATTGAAATTTAGAAAAATTTAGAAAATATGATTTTTTGAAATTGGAAAATTTAAACTTTCTAAGAATTTTTCTATTTTTTTAAAAGAAGATTAGTATTTTTTCATTAGGAAAAATTTGAATTTAAAGTATATTTTTGCACTTCATTTGAAAAAATCTGTATGAGCCATTTTTCTAGTTTAAAAAAAAAATCTGAAACGGTGATTTTTTGAAAATTTCCAATTTTTAAATGATTTTTGGTTTTTTAAACTATTTTTAATCATTAAACGAAACATTTAATAATCTAAATATTGGGAAGGTTTTTTTTCTTTCATATTTTGAGAAAATTTTTTGAATTTTTTCAAAATTAGAATGTTTTAAACTTAAATTTATAAATTCTTTTTTTCTTTAAAGGAGGGCTCTACGGAGATAATAAATGCATCTGGGATGAAAATAGACTTCATTCTCATTCCAAATCTGTTTTTAAAATGTTCTAAAACCACCTAGAAGCCGAGAAAATGAGATTCAAAACAATGACCTAGAAAAATTGGCTACCGGCGAAAGCTTGTCCGCAGGCATGAAAAATCCAAAAAAAAAACATTAAAAAAAGACAAGTCTTCTGCATAACTATTTATTAACGAAATACGAAAAAAGCTCATAGGACAAAGTTCGGCCAGGAAACTTTTTCTAGGCCATTGTTTTGATGCTCATTTTCTCGGCTTCTAGGTGGTTTTAGACAATTTTAAAAACAGATTTGGAATGAGAATGAAGTCTATTTTCATATAAGGTACATTTATTATCTCCGTACAGTCCCTTTTTAATGCTTTTTAAAAAAGTGTTATTAGAAAATGCGATATTTTTAAATTTCAAAAAATCGCCGTTTCTGAATGTTTTCAAATTTTTGAACTTCTCAAAGGAAATGTTCTAAGCATTAATTTACATTTAATAACAATCCCAATTGGTTCCGTAACACTTTTTGGAGAATTTTAAAATTTTTGAAAATATGCAGAAAGAGTGATTTTTTTGAAATTTAAAATTTTCTAATGACTTTTTTTTGTTTATTTTTCTCTATTTTTTTATCAATAGAAATAAAAATTTATGATCAAAAATATATTCGGAGAGTTTACCCTATTCAAATTTGGAGAAAATTCCAAGAATTTTTAAAATCAACAGTTTTTAAATTTATCAAATTAATAATCGCTTTTTTTTTTGAAAATTGAGAAATGGGGCTAACTATGTTACAATTAGATTTATTTTTTTCAAGCAATTTATTAGAGAAACAACATTTTTTGGAGAATTTCCAAAAGTTGAAAACATTGTGAAACTGTGATTTTTTCAAATTTCAAATTTTGAACTTTCTTCATTTTTTTAAAATTATCTAAAAAAGAAGATTCTATTTTTTTAAAGTTAAAAATTTATGATCGAAATATTCGGGAAATTATTCCCAACAATTATGATGAAAATTACATTTATTTTTTCAAAATCAAATTTTTTTTCCTGGAAACTTCAAACATTTCCTTTGAGAATTTTGAAATTTTGAAAATATATGCAGAAACGGTGATTTTTTGGAATTTAAAATTTCGAATTATTATTTTTTCTTTTTTTTTAATGGTCGAAAAGTGTCTTTTTTCCTTCTAATTGGTTTTTTTTTGAGAATTTCAAATTATAAATTAATTATTTTTTGAAAATTGAGAGATAGGGATAAATAAGTTATAATTAGATTTCTTTTTTTTATATTATTCTTAGAGACACAACATTTTTTTTGGAGAATTTCCAAAAGTTGAAAATATTCTGAAACTGTGATTTTTTGGAATTTTAATTTTTGAATTTTCGAAATATTTTCTTTTTTCGATTTTTTAAAATCATTTTTAGCTCTAATTTTTATTTTAAAATTTATAGAAAATTGAATTTCAAACATTTGATAAATTTGATATAAACAGAGGTGCTGAAAATTCAAAAATTACATTTTTTAATTTTAATTTTCAAAATATTGAACTTTTCTAAAATAATTTTAAAAATTTGAATTCTTCAGGAAAACGTCCCGATTTAAATATTACTGTTTCGGTTTTTCAGGAAAATTAGGGTTCAAATTTATAATTTTCATTAATAACTTCGTATACTCTTTGATAAAATACTTTTTAAAGAATTTCAAGATTTTAAAAATATGCAGAAACAGTGATTTTCTGGAATTTCAAATTTCAAATTTTCTAATGTCTTTTGTTTTGTTTTTTTTTCTATTTTTTTATCAATAAATATAAAAATTTATGAGCAAAATATTCGGTGAGTTTAGGGCTAACTAAGTTACAATTAGACTTCTTTTTTCAAACAATTTCTTAGTGAAACAACATTTTTTTGAGAATTTCCAAAAGTTGAGAACATTTTGAAACTGTGATTTTTTGAAATGTTAATTTTTCGAATTTTCGAAATATTCATTTTTTCGATTTTTAAAAATCATTTTTAGCTCTAATTTTTATTTTAAAATTTATAGAAAATTGAATTTAAAATATTTAATAAATTTGGTATAAACAAAGGTGCTGAAAATTCAAAAACTACATTTTTTGATTTGAATTTTAAAAAAAATGAACTTGATTTTCATTTTTTTAAACATAATTTAATGCATTTTATGACATTTAAAATTTTGAAAAACCCTCTTTAAGGCTTTAATTTGAGTACTAGAGTTGAGAAAAATTGGAAAAATGATGAAATTGAGAAACTTTTTGAAGGAACTGTAGTTTTTTGCCATTTCGATTTTGTTTTTATAATAGTTTTTATGGGTATTTATTATGAATAAATGTTCCTTTTTTTTGTGTAAAGAAAAACATTTGGAACTGCAAAATTCTCGAAGAAAAACGGCATTAAAATCTCGATTTATTCCCATTTTTCGTCCACCCCTATTTATAACCCCTTTCCTCTTTTTTTGGTCTTAATGGCTACTACCATTATTATTATTATTATTCTCATTTTATGCCCATTTTTGCAGAACTCTCTCGGTGGAAGGGCGTAAATTGAGCATGCTTGGCACAACGGCTGAAATGGCCAAGAAACTGGAAGATCTTAGACGGGTGCATAGGGAGAAAGAGCAGACACAGGCGGTGGTGACGGCTGAAAAGGTCGAATGATGATTGGACGTTTTTTTCTTTACGTTTTTTTTTCAATTTTCTTGGGTTTTTGGTTCTTTTTTATGTCGGCGAAAAATTTCAGCCAAAATTTTGGATATTGTCCTTTTTTTCTCAGTCAATGAAAATCCAACAAATTTAGTTTTAGGCCATAATTTTTTTTTAAATTTCGATTTAAAAATTTTTTTAAATTTTTTAAACATTTTCTTGTTTCCTTGAAATTTGAAATTTTCTTTTTGAATTTTAACTTTGAGATGTAATTTTCAAAATTCAAAATTTCGGCTTCAAAATTTTTTTGAAACTAATCAATTGACAGCAAAGCGTAATGTAAATTCTAGAGATTGTATAAATATCTTCAAAATCTTAAAAATAATGTTTTTCGAATTTTTGCTGTTTCAGAAATTGAATTTTTACTTCAATTTTTTCCTTGATATTAAAAAAAAGGTTTTTGAATTTTAACTTTAAAAAATATAATTTTCAAAATTCAAAATTTCGGTTTCAAAAATTTTTTGAAATTAATAAATTGACTGTAAAGTGTAATATAACTTCAATAGGCTTACGTAAAATAATGTTTTTCGAATTTTTGCTGTTTCAGAAACTGGATTTTTGAAACTGAATTGTTTTTTTGAAAATTGAATTTTCACTTAATTTTCAAAAATTTTCGGTTTCAAAATTTTTGAAAATTAACGAGTTCTTTGTTATTTTTAGAAATAATTTTTGTAAAATTTGTATTTTCAATTTTTTTTAAATTTAAAGGGAGAGCTCAGAAATGGGTTTCAGATGAATCAGAATATTATTATCTGCAAATTGATAGCAAAAAAATCAATTTTTAAGCCGAAAAAATAAGAAAAATCGATAAAAATTTTAAAAATCTAAATGGCCTAAGAAATGTAATTTGGGTTTCTAGGCCATATAATGAAAAATACTGATAAATGACCCAGAAACGAAAATTGCAGGAAATGTCTAAATTCGATTTTTTATAAGGAACTTTTTAAAAAATACCTAATTCGGAAAAACGCACAAATGGCCTAGAAACCCAAATTGCATTTCTTCGGCCATTTTCTATTTTTTTTTAAATTTTATCGATTTTCTTATTTTTGCGACTTAAAATAGTTTTTTTGCCATCAATGCGTTTTTCCCAATTAGGTTTTTTTTAAAAGTTCCTTATGAAAAATCGAATTTAGACATTTCCTACAATTTTGGGTTCTGGGTCATTTATCAGTATTTTTCAATATATGGCCTAGAAACCCAAATTGCATTTCTTCGGCCATTTTCTATTTTTTTTTAAATTTTATCGATTTTCTTATTTTTGCGACTTAAAATAGTTTTTTTGCCATCAATGCGTTTTTCCCAATTAGGTTTTTTTTTAAAGTTCCTTATGAAAAATCGAATTTAGACATTTCCTACAATTTTGGGTTCTGGGTCATTTATCAGTATTTTTCATTATATGGCCTAGAAACCCAAATTGCATTTCTTCTGCCCTATTCGTGTTTTTTTTTTAATTTTTATCAGTATTCCTTATTTTTTCGACTTAGAAATTATTTTTGCTATCAATTGGTAGATAATCATATTCTTATTCATCTGAACCACATTTCTGAGCTCTCGGGAGCCCCCTTTTAATAATACATGAAAATTGTACAAAAATTATTTCTATAAATAATAAAAGCTTGGGAAATCCAAAAACATTCAGAATAAACTTGTATTAATCTCAGAATTATTCTTTGCTGTCAATTTATTAATTTCAAAAAGTTTTGAAACCGAAAAATTTTGAAAATTCTATTTTTTAAAGTTAAAATTTGAAAACAATTTTTTTATTTTAAGGAAAGCAAGAAAATTAAAAAAAAGAAAGAAAATTTAAAAATTCATATTCTTATTCATCTGAGCCATGTTTCTGAGCTCTTCGGAGCCCCCCCCCCCTTTAAAATTGTGAATTTTTGTAAAATTTAAATTTTCTCTACAAGTTTTGTGTTTTCGAATTTTTTTTCCTTTCAAATATTTTTGGAAAACTTTGAAGAAAAAAAATCAGATTATAATAATGATCCGATTATTTTGAAGGTCGCATTCGTTGTGAGATTTAACTTGAAGTTTTCAAAAATGGGGAAAATTCCATAAGACATCTTTTGTTGGGGGATTTTTTTGTTGACATGAATTCTTGCCTCAAAATGTTTTTTTCCGCCTAGTATTTCCAAAAAAGCTTCCCATTTTTTTTGCTTGTGTATAATATTTCATCTTGATTCATGTTATATGGTCAAAAGACCAAAAAGAAGAAAAAAAACCCAGCTGTCTTGTATTCGACAACATTTAGAAGGGGAAAAAATGAGGGCAGGTGTATATAAACATACGTTTTTTATTCGTAAATGGTTACTGCATTTTTTACAGCAGCGTAGTGTGTTTTTATTGCTATTATTGTTCTACATTTGATATATATTTTTTTTTTTTGATAAATACTTGTATTTTTTTGTAAAAATTTTTTTCCCATTTTTTCCCGGAAATTTTACCGATTTTTCGTATTTTTCTTTCATGTCTAATAGCCCGAATTTAACGTTTCAGACCTCCCTTAAAAAGGCGGCTAGATGATTATTTTGTGGGCGCGGAAATGAAAGAGTTTGACGAGACGACGACTGAAATTGCGGTGATTGGGTTGATTTTGACGGGTTCGCTGGTGGCGTTGATAGGTTGTTTGTGTTTTTTGGTGAGATGTTGTCGGAGGAGGAAACGGGACGGGGAAGGAGAGGAGTGAGTTTTTTTTTGCAAAGTGAAAATGGGATTGGAAAAAAATTGGGAGCATTTTAGAAAATTTTTTGAAAAAACTGATTTTTTAAAATTCGAGACTCCGCGGACGTAATAAATGTATATTGGAAGAAGGAGAATTTTATTCTCTATCGAATGGTACCAAGAAATAAATTTTATGACCAAAAATGGCCGAGAAACGCCCAAAAAATGAACAGACGACTTTTTTTTGAAAGTTAGTCCCCGCACTTGGTTTTCTAGGCCATATTATTTTAGGTAACTACATTTTTTGTTTTTTTTTCATTTGTGATTACATTTTATCGATTTAAAACAGAAATTATATTTTAAAAAACAGCGAAATAATATGGGGGACTATTTTTTATCTTCGGGCCGAAAAAAGTGCCTATTTTTGCCTCTGTGTCATTTTTTTTGTATTTCTCGGCCATTTTTGATCGCAGAATTTTTATCTTGGTACCATTCGATAGAGAATTACATTTTCTTTCATATTATATTTATTTTAGCCGGTAGTTTTTAGCGTAAAATTACAAAAAATACGAAAATTATAATGAAAACGAAAAGTGGGAAGTTAAAATTTTTTTAAACTCGTGATAAAGATTCTGGTTTGATTTTTTCTAGGTTTTTTTAAAAAATAATATGCTAAAATGTATAATATTAAATTTTTGTGATGTTTTTTTTAGAAAATTTAATTTTTTCTCAAGAAAATTGGAAAACTCGACAAAAATACAATTCTGATTTTTTTTAAAGCCCCGGCTTCAGAAAAACAACTTTTTTCAATCAATAAAATGGTTGTTTTCTATTTTTTAAATAAAATAAACTTTTATTTAACCTAGCTCCAGATGCTAAGCGTAAACATCTGAGAGTAATAAAAAATTTTAAGATCAACAAAATTTAAATGTCAAATTAATCTATAAACTCTATTTTTTTTTGCTTCATAATGTTTTATTTATATCAAAAACGACATTTGTAACTGGAATTTGAAGGTGCCACATTGTTAGCTAATAAAAAGAGCCATTTTACTAATTTTTTCTGAAAAATCAAAAAAGAAACCGAAAATATCTTTGAATATGTCAAAAATACCAAAAAATACATCAAAAGCAGTTAGTTAATTTGAAATTTGTTTTTTTGCAGAAACTTCCAACCACCAATTCTTCCCGCTTTATCAAAATCCGATTTGCCGTCGTGCACAAACGATGCATTCGAATGTGTCGATGAAACGAGTGCGAGAAAAATTGAAGAACGGCGACGAGCACGACAACAAGCACTTCAGCAAAATTCGCCAAGAGCTGATTTGACATTGAGAAAGTAAGGGGTTTATTTTAAAGGATGCTCCGGAGAGCTCCGAAATGGGCTTCAGATGAATATATTATTAATATGGAAGCGATTAACTGTCGATTGATAGCGAAAAAAATATTCTTATGCTGAAAAATTTGGAAAAAATCGAATTAGCCGCAAAAAAATGAAATTTGGGTTTCTAGGCCATATAAGGAAAAATATAAAGGTCCAAATGGTATTCCCGAGGAAAGGACAACGTAGTCGAAAATTGAAACTTTTAAGAAAACAAAAACCATGCCGGACAAAAACGTTAGAAATTCGCATCAGAGCGCGTTTGCCTCATTTAATTATTAGATTTGCACTTTTCCGATTTTTCCTACGAATTTGGTAACATTTTTGTGCTTGTTGAAAGCAAAAATGCTAATACAAATTGTCAATAATCAGAAGATATGGGAAAAGGAGAAATTACGCAAAAAAACAGGGATTTTCGGATATTTTCGTTGTTTATTATGCTTTTTTGGTTATAGATGACTAATCACAGCTTTCTTCTTGAGGGTAGGCCAAGTGTTTGGAGGCACATGTGTTCGTTTTCTTAAAAAGCATTTTCCATGGTTGAAAAAAATAGACGAAGTAGAATCCGATTTCCCATTTAATGATTTAATTTTATTTTTCGTGTTGCTTCAGGCTAAACGCTGCTACCGGGTGCGTGGCCTAACTTTTTCAACGCACGAACACTTGTGCCTCCAAACACTTGACCTACCCTCTTCTTCTTTTGTAACAGGGAAGAGAAATACGAGCGGGGACTAACTTCTCGTTGAATGTGAAACCTAGGCCACTAGTTTGTAGTTCGTTTGGAATTAGTTGTAGAGCTTAGTTGTGAACTCATTTAAAACCGGTTTTGTTGGTTTTAAGGTTCTAGTTGTTGCTAGAAAAGGACTAACAGGTGCTAGTAAATTATTTACATGTTTTGCATCATAATTGACCTTTGTTTATCAATTATTTCTTATTTAAAATCTAATAAATCTTCGTAAAATATTCTCGCGTTATTTTTGTTGTTTAAACTGATTTCCCCATCACTCTTTTCATTTGCTCTTTTGAAAAATCCAAAAAAGTACCAAATTCCTATGAAAAATGTGTTAAAAATAGAAAAATGCAAGTGAAATAATTTTCAATGTGGAAAATGCGATCTTCCCAGCTTAATGTAGTTATTTTCAAGGTTTTTGTTTTCTTAGGAAGTTGTTAAATTATTTTTTAGTATTTTAATATGATGTTCTATACAATTCGGACCTTTTCGTTGTTTTCTTATATGGCCTAGAAACCCAAAGTTCATTTCTTCGGCCAATTCGATTTTTTTTCAATTTTGCGGCCTAAAAATATTTTTTCTGCTGTTAATTGGCATTCTTATTCATCTGAAACCAATTTCTGAGCTCTCCGGAAATAGAAATATCGATTTATACTCAATTTTAGTAGAAATATCGATTTATAATCCAAAGTGTTCCTTTTTTTCCAGAATTGACCCTGAAATCGGCAAAGCACTCGCCGTCGAACAATTAATGCGCGATAGTCTGGTATTCGACACACTTCCACGGCCGCCAAAAGTCAACGTCGAAGTTGTGGCCGCCAAGCGGGATTATCTTTAAAAAATCTGTAAAATATTGAAATATTTATTATTCCTCCGTTTTTTTTCCTCATGTGTCCGTTCCTCTCCTCCTGAAAACCGGTTCAAGTGTTTTTTCTCTGTTTTCCCGCCGCCCTCTTAGTTTTCTTGCCATAATTTGAGCCATTATTGTTTTTCAACGGGTTTTTTTTGTTTTTGTTTTGCATTTCCCCTTTTTTTTGACAATTTGTTTTATTAGTGAAATACAAAAAGACTAGCTCAGAGAAAATACTGGGGAGATCACACGATATTCACAGATTTTTTGGAGAACACGAAAACAAAAGTGCTTTTATGCACTTGAATCCTGGGCCGTCACTTCCCACATCACTACCGGAATATCGGGCTTTAATCGAGGGATGGCGTAGCGTTCCTTGCCCTGGAAATATTTAAAAAATTGAAAAATTATGGATTTCTTTAAAAAATCCACCTTTGGCCTCAAATTCTTGATCAATTTACACAATCGACCCTTTTCACCGTCGCTCATGGTCTCCTGATAGAATTCGTGCGCGACGTCGCCGTCTTCATCGACATATTTCGAGCTTTTGGTTTCGTGGACGAGAAAAAAGTCGGGTAGAACACCGCGGGTTTTGAGGATTTCCGCATATTTTGAAATGTAGTGGTCTGGGTTGGCGGCGCGTTTCAGGGGAGCTACCTGGAAAATTTGGGGTTTTTTGTTTACTTGGGCAGAAAATATAGGTTTCTGAAATTCTTAGCAAATTTCTCTGTTTCATAAAATTGTTGTTAATTTTAAAAAATACATATTTTTAGTGACTTTTTCAAAAACTTTTCACAATAAATCTGAAAATTCTAGATTTTTACGGATTGAATCTGGAATTTCAGTTTTTTCAACATTTTCTTTAGAAAGCAGAAAAAAAATGAAAAAATAGATATAAGACATTTTTCAGCCAATTTTTTCTGTTTCAAAAATTTTGCTTATTTTAAAAATCGTTTTTTTATGAAAAATATGACATTTCTGAAATTCTATTCAAAAAGTCTAAAAGAGTAAAACATGCTTAAACTGTCACGTAATTCAATTTTCAGAAAATTCTCCTCTTTTTTTTATTTTTCAATTTTTTGACATTAAAAATTAGTTTTTTAGAGATATTTTCAAAATTTTTCACAATAAATCTGAAAATTCGAGATTTTTAAGAATCGAAACTGGAATTTCAGTGCTTTTTCAAAATTGTATTTTGAAAGCAGAAAAAAAATGAAAAAACTAGATAGAAGCTATTTTTCGGCCAATTTTTCTGTTTCAAGGGATGTTTAGGGATTTCATAGCTTCAAAAAAATATTGACAATTTTTTCAAAATTCGCTATTTTCAAAACTTCAAAAATTTTCCTCTGAAATTCTATTCAAACAGTCTAAAAGAGTAAAACATGCTTGAACTGTCACGTAATTCAATTCTCCGAAAATTGTCTTCTTTTTTTAATGATTTTTCAATTTTTTGACATTTAAAAAAAAAATTTTTAGAGACGTTTTCAAAACTTTTCTCAATAAATCTAAAAATTTCGAGATTTTTAAGGATTGAATCTGGAATTTCAGTTTTTTTCAAAATTTTCTTCATAAAGCAGAAAAAAATCGATAGAAACTATTTTTCGACCAATTTTTCTCTGTTTCAAAAAAATTGCTTATTTTCGATATAATTTTCAAAATAATTCGCTAAGAGTTGTTTGCCGAAATCAAAAAAAAAATTTACAAAAAGTGTTTATAGGGATGTTTAGGGATTTCGTAACTTCAAAAATTTATTTTAAAATTATTGACTAAATTTTTTCAAAATTTCGCTATTTTCGAAATTTCAAAAATTTCCTGTTTCAAACAATAAATATTCAATTTAAATTTCGGACATGATCGTTGTTCATTGTATTTCGCTAATTTGCAATTTTTTGACATTTAAAAATCAATTTTTAAAATTTCTCATTTATTTCTCATTCCTAAAAAAACTCACTTTTCTCTCCACCGGCTCATTCACCTCATCCTTCTTCTTACTTCCAGTCAATCCCATTTTTTTAAAAATCTTCCAGATATTTTTTAAAATCCTGGATTTCAGAAAATTGACATGAATAACGAATTTAAAAAAAACTCTGAAAAACGAGGCGATTTGATAGTTTTTTAAGCGACAAAAAGCTTATGCAAATAATATATTTTTTCATATCAAAAAACCGGTTTTAACACGAGGACAAGGGCGTGAGGAGAAAAATGCGTGATTAGCGGAGTACATATGATCAAATTTCTGAATAATTAGATATCGAGGAAATGTGAAAAAAACAATAACAATATTAAAAATTCGAAAAATTGTCTGATTTTTGATAAAAAACCGTACTTAACTTTTACAAATTGGCATCAGGGTCATTTTTTCGCCTCTAAAATTGATAAGATAAGAATGACTTCCATTTTTATTAAAATGAAGATCAATTTTCAATTTCAAAAAAGCATTATGTCATTTTAAAATCGAAACGAAAATTGGGAAGTCGATATAATAAGAAAGAGACGGCGGGTTGGGCTGGGGGTTCAGCACGAGATGTGCAAACACCGAGACGACAGCTTGCAGAAAATTATTCTTATGCTTTTTTTAAAGAAAGGGAAAAGCTGCAGAATTAATAGACCTAGAGATGGTGAGAAATATAAGGATGAGTCAGAATTTATGTTATTTTGAAAATTTGTACACTAAAAAATTAGAAAAAGCCCTTTTTCTTCAAAAATATTGATTTTTCGTATTTCTAAAACTTGAATTTTCATGTTTCTTAGCATTTTTTAATCAGAAACACCAAAATATTTTATTTTTCATTATTCACCATCAAAATTTGGAATTTTGAAGTAAAAATAGTCGTAATTACTTGGAAAAACCATTAAATAACATTTAAATACTTTTAAAGATAATAAAAACAGCGAAAACGACAAAAATTCGTTGAAAAATGAACAAAAAAACCGTTTTTCAAATTTTCGATTTTAAAATTCACAGTATTAAAGGAACATACCCTGACTTCTATCGTCGGGTCTCACCACGAATGTTCCAAAGCCAGTGCGCTCCTTTAAACCCTACCGTAATCCCCAAAAATTATTATTTTTTTTATTTTTCCCAATTTTCGCCAATTTATCCCAATTTTTAGATATTCTTAATCAAAAATATCAAAAACAACATCAAAATATCTTAAAAATCCACATTTTCCAATCAATATACTCAAAATCAATGTTTGAGCCATTTTATTGATAAAAAAATACACAACAATATTTTTTTTAGAAAAAAATCATGAATAATTAGTGTTGGAATCAAAATAAATGTAAAAAATCAATAGTAACGAAAAGAAAAAAAAACAACATCGATTGAAAGTACTAAAAATGATTATCAGGATTGGCAAAAGAATTTCAACGGATATTGGTATGGATGTACCGGAAGAAGAAAAAGTAGAATCGGTAAATAGCATGAGAATTAAAAAAAAAAGAAAAAACAGAATGAAAATGGCTAAAAGTGAACATATAAAACAGACAACAACACAGTATTTCAGAATAACAAAAGAAATTAAAAATAGGTGGGAAAAATAACCTGTTTTGTGATAAAATAATAAATAAGTGGGATTTTTTAAAAGTTAATTTAAAAATTTCACGATGAGAATTCAGAAAGACGATTTTGAAGGGATTTCAGTTCGGAGCCGAGTGTTTGAAGTTGCATTGAGGATGAGACATCGCAAGCTCGACGGAGGAATGGTAACATGTGGGTTATGCACTCACGAGCCGAGTTTTTTCTGTAAAAAATGAATTTTACTTCAGAATGTATGCATTATTCACCAAAATATTTTAAAAAAAAGTCTAAGAATAGAAATAAATATGTTTTTGCGAAATTTTTGTCATGGGTACATCGAATGTGCTTCAAATATAAAAGAAATTCTAAAAAATTCTAAAAGCATGACAATTTTTTAAAGAATTTTCTGCAAATGCTATTGTCAACTCAATTATTCTTGATCATTGCGTTCGGAAGCCTGCTCAACCTCACAGCCGCTCCGCACGCACACGACGCGGCTGCCGACACTAACATACACTGAAATCGGCGGGAAAATAAATTTTTCAAATTTTCCAGTGTGTGTGTGAGTGTCGGCAGCCGCGTCGCGTGCGTGCGGAGCGGCTGTGAGGTTGAGTTGACAATATTAGGTTCAGGTTCAATATTAGGTTCAGACAAGGTTCAATCTTTGGATTAGAAAAATCTTCTAAAAACTAGTTTGTTTTTTTTTTCACAAAAAGTCGGTGCGGTTAAAGTGCTAAAACTTCTTTAAAAAACGATTTTTTAAATAATTTAACGAAAATTCAAAAAACAGCGACAAATTTGAGCATTCTTTGTGAAATATTAATTAATATATTAATTTTTACTTTAAAAAATGCAAATTCCAGCTTTTTCAAACTCTTTGAAGCCAATTTGCTCTGCTTCTGATTATTTCTAGAAAATTCCAAAAATACATTTCTGATTGAATAGGAGGACTATTTTTTTCTTCTCAAATTCAGATTTTTGAATCTTTAAAGACAGTGTGTCAGTTAATTTGTCCCTTCCTGATTTTAATTTCAAAAATTAGAGCTTTCCTTCATTAGTACAATGCAATTTATGCGAAATCACATCGATAAATACACGCCTCATAGCAGCGGTCCACAGTGGAAAAATCGAATTTGAATGCGCGCGTGTCCGTGTCCGTGCTGGGGATTGGCGCGAAACCCAATTATTTGAATGTGACTACATAATGATATTGTTCTTTGAGCTCCCATACAAATTTTGATTTTTCCCCTTGAATTTGGATCGTGTTAACTGACAAGCTGCCTTTAAATTCAGGCGTTGAATCTCTAAAGCGCATCTACTATTTAAAATTGGCGCGAAACTCAATTATTTGAATGTGTAAATTTGCGAAATTTCTAAAATTACAACATTTGATTTTAAATTTGCCCGCGTTCACTAAATTCCATTCAATAAACCTGGTATAACTCAAGATTTCCAATCTTGTTTGTTTTTCCCATTAAAAAAAGTGGGAAACTACCTTTAACAACCCAAAAAATGCCAAAGATATGTTTTTTAAATCAATAATCTAAATGTTTAAATAAAACAGTACCGGACACAAAAAATGATTGATGTTTCAGATTTTCCTGAATTTTTTTGGGATGACAATCAAAAAACAATTGTTGCAGTGGCATTGTTCCAAAAAACAGAGTTTTTAGACTAATTTAAAAAAAATACCGTAAATTTTACTTTAAATCCCAGAATCTGAAGTTCAGATTACGAGCTTTAGATTTTTCTCAATTATTTTGGGATGACAATTAAAAATCAATTATTTAGGTTCCTTTTGTTGCCCTTTGTTCAAAAAACTGAATTTTTAGACAAATTTTTTATGAATCTCAGAATCTCAAGTTCAGATTACAAGCTTTACTGATTTTCAATAAGAATTGTTAAAAACCAATAAATTTTCGCATAAATTTCAATAACTCACCTCGAAATCGTCGGCGGAATCCCCTCCAACTCTTTCAAAACCGCTTTCGTGATTCTCAACACCACTTGCGTGATATATTCCTGTCCTTTCTCATTTTGTGTCCACCATGCGTCACCACCACCACTTCTGAATATTTGCCCCGATTTTCCAGTAAATTTAAAATAAACCGCCTACCTCAATTCCTCCGACGCCTTTTTCAAAAACACCACAAAACTCAATTCAATCCTTTTACACAAGACCGGATAAAACGACGGTCTGAGAACAAGTGTCCTTCCTTCAATCGTTCCACCTGATCCAATCTCCAAAATTCGTCGAATAATGAAATCTGGAATTTTCGTCCCCGATTCATGCTAAAACCAAAATAAAATATACCTTCCGGAAAATAATTCGTCTCCTTATAAATCGCATGCAAATCTCCAATTGTGTTCAGCAAATTTTCAGCCAAATTCGTTTCAGCGGCGATGAATTCTGAAAGCTTTTTCAATAAAAACTGCAGATTTTCTTAAAAATGCGAAAAAACAACGAAACCTTCTTGAATGATACTCTCCCACACTTCGAAAATATGCTCTTCAACGTACATATTAGCACAATGGAACAGAGCAAGCTTGATTTTGTGCAATTTGAATGGAATCTGAAAATTAAAGGTTTTGATGGTTTAAAAATAAGAATCTCAGGTTTTTTTCAAATAAACAAGTTTTTAGGGACATTTTTTCTTTTTCAACATTTTCTTCACCCACGCAAAACTTCTAAAAATGTTAAATGTACCAAAAAATACCAAAATGTCGAAAAATAGCCAAAATTCCATGAAATATTGATTTTTTTGGCATTTTAGCCCGTTCCTGCATAAAAACAATAAAAATCAGATTTCTAACTAAAATTTTCCGTTGTTTTCGATTAATTATTTGTTTTTTAAACCAAACACTTTGAAAATATTATTATAATTCTCGGAATAAATATATTAACGCAGAAACGTTGAAAATTCCAAAAAAAAGTATTAAAAGCAATGTGTTATTGATTTTTTGCCAGTTTTTGCCCGTTTCTGCATAAAAACAATAAAAATCGATTTCTAACTAAAAATTTTCCGATGTTTTCGAATAATTATTTGTTTTTTAAACCAAACACCTTGAAAACACTATTAAAGTTATCGGAATAAATATATTAATGCAGAAAATTCGAAAATGCCAAAACAACTACTAAAATTCCATATATTACTTATTTTTTGCTGTTTTTGCCCGTTCCTGCATAAAAACAATAAAAATCAGATTTCTAACTAAAATTTTCCGTTGTTTTCGAATAATTATTTGTTTTTTAAACCAAACACTTTGAAAATACTATTAAAATTCTCAGAATAAATGTGATAATGCAGAAAATTCGAAAATGCCAAAACAACTACTAAAATTCCATATATTACTTATTTTTTGCCAGTTTTTGCCCGTTTCTACATAAAAACTCGAAAAAATCAGATTTTAAACAAAAATTTTCAGATATTTTTGAAAAATAATTTGTTTTTTTTAAAACTATACACTTTGAAAATACTATTAAAATTCTACAAATAAAAAAAATCAAAGCAGAAACTTTGAAAATGCCAAAAAACTAATTAAATTCAATATTATTGATTTTTTGTTCTATTTTTCTGCATAAAAACAATTCTAGAAATCATTTTTTTAAAATCGATTTTCCAGTTTTCAATTTAAAAATGTGTTTTCATAGAAATTTAAGAAACAATTTTCTGTATCGATATTTTATTTTCAGATTTATATTTTCTTCACCAACGTAAAAAACTTTAAAAAAATGTTATACACCCCTCCGCATAATTATACGCTCACTAGTAAAATTCGAAAAAAAAATTAGTTTTCTGCAGATTTTCAGAAATACGTCATACAATATCTAAGCAGGGTCGGTTTGAGTTGTAAAATGGTCATGGAGTCCATTTTAAACTGAGCAATCGAAAAATCTCGAATTTCTCGATTTTTGCTCATATCCCAATCCACATAATTATACGCTCACTAACAGAAAAGTTTATAAAAAACAACAAGAACAACAAAAAATGAGGAAATTTGAATAATAATTCATTGGCCCTCCATTCACACGTTTCAACAGGAAAATTCGGTTATCCATTGATAATTATAAATTATCGAGCAAAGTCTGATCAACAGTATGCCAAGCCTCGATAATTGCTCTTTTCAGCTCTTTCGCATCCCTGTAGACCTTGTTTCCTGTGTAAATTTTTCTCCCGAGATATCTTCAAACGTTTTCAATGATATTTATGTCTGGTGAGCACGATGGTCAAGAAAGAACTGGGATTCTCCGACTTTTAAGCCACTAGTGAACGTATTATTATGTGGAGGGGTGTATGTACCAAAATGGCAAAAAAACCAATGAAGCTCCATGTATTATTGATTTTTTTTCTATTTTTGGCCATTTCTGCTCAACAACTCTAAAAAATCCGATTTCCAACAAAAATTTTCAGATATTTTTGAAAAATGATCTGTTTTTTAAGCCTAACACTTTGAAAATACTACTAAAATTCCACGAATAAGTGTACCAATGCAGAAACTTCTAAAAATGCCAAAAAAACTAATAAAATTCCACGTATTATTGATTTTTTCCTATTTTTCCGCATAAAAACAATTCTAGGAAACATTTTAAAAAATCGATTTTCGAGTTATCAAATCAAAAATTTGTTTTTATATAAATTTAAGAAACAATGTTCAGATTTACATTTTCTTCACCAACGCAAAAAACTTCAAAAAAAAAAGTTATATGTACCAAAATGGTAAAAAACCAATGAAGCTCCATATATTACTTATTTTTTGCCATTTTTGTCCGTTTCTTTAAACAAAAATTTCCAATTTTTTGAAAAATTACGTTTTTTAAACCAAACACTTTGAAAATACTATTAAAATTCTACGAATAAGTGTACCAATGCAGAAACTTCTAAAAATGCCAAAAAAAACTACTAAAATCCCACGTATTATTGATTTTTTCCTATTTTTCCGCATAAAAACAATTCTAAAAATCACTTTCGTATTTTCCAAGCTTTTAAAAAATCGATTTTCGAGTTTTCAAATGAATTTTTATAGAAATTTAAGAAAAAATGTCCCGTTTCAGCATTTCATTTTTAGATTTACATGCACATTTCTATTAATGGATGTGATCTGCAATCTGAACAATAAAAAATTATGCAATTCCAATTTTTGGTTGTTGAAAATGAAATGCACGTTTGAAAAAATAACCGTTCGTATTTTTCAAGCTTTAAAAACCCAATTTCCATGTTTTCGAAATTAAAAATGCATTTTTATCGAAATTTAAGATAAAACACTTCTGTTTCAGTATTATTAATATATTTTCAGATATACACAATTTTACAATTATTGGTTTGACTGTCAATTTTCAATTTCAATCGATTTTCAATAAAAATTCAATTTTCACTTCAAAAACCTTCGAATTTCGCGAAACTTCCCAATTTTTCTGAAAATTGCAGAAAAAACAGAAAAACAAGACTAACCACATAATTCAACAACAACTCCTGAAGCGACAATATCGATCCATCCAAACTTTTCACAATTTCTTGATTCCTAGTCGTCGGAAGATCCAATGATTCCCTAAAAATCACAATTTAAAAAAATTCCTGTAAATATTCTGAGACTTACTTAATTCTCATCTGAATATTCGCAACATCCAATCGATCCCTCAACTCATCAATATTCGCCGTAATCGCCGAATCTTTACACGATTGTGCACAAAGTATCGCATGTGACAAATACGCGCATCGTTGAGCCAATCCCATTGGATAGCTGCAAATTTCAGATAAAATTTATTTACTCCAGAAAAATCGACAATTTTGGTGTCTTACTCATCCTTCTCCGCCAGCCTACTCAATAATCTCGCCGCCTTCTCATAATTTCCACTCTTCTCATAGAATCTCCAGAGTAAATCGAAATATTTCTGCCCGCGTCCCGAGTTGATCTCTTGCACCAGGAAGAACTCGATATATGGTGATTTTGACTGAAAATTTTGAAATTTTGAATATTTTATCTGAAAAAATTAAAAATTTACAGTTTCACTAAATTTATAAAACTAATTTTCTGGAATTATTGCAGTCTCTATCTTAGTCATCCCGTTTTACCAAACTTTTACAAAATTCATTAAAAATATATTCTAAAAATGCCGATTTTCAGCAATAATGTATTTCTTTTCCAAAAAATCTGAAATTTTCGATGAGAAAAAGCCAAAAACATCTAACAATTAGATTTATCTCGTCGTCGTTCTGAAACTAAGCCAAATCACTAAAATAAATTGTTTAAACGTCGCCGAATTTAGACCAAAAATTAGTATTAAAATTTACGGTTTCAAAAAAATCTGATATTTTTTGAAACCTTTATTTTTAATTCTTTTTTTTCCATCGGCAAATGTTTTTTTTTTAGATTTTTTAGATTCAAACTTCCAAAATTCATAAAAATATAAAATTTCGTCCAATTTCCCTATGAAAACTGTTTAATTTAAAGAAAAAATTAATTTATTAATCCGATAACCTCCTTTTTCCGAATTTTGCTGCTTCCCTTCTCCAAAATGTTAAATATTACCCTTTTTATAAAATTTGAATTTTAAAAAAACGCTAAAATCAGTTTTTTTTTTGTTATAGAAAATACATAATTTCACAAACAATAAAGTTGGCCTTTAAAAAAGGTTCAAAAAAAGAGAATCAAAAATTAAGGAAACAAAAGATACCAGATTTTTTTGAAACTCTAAATTTTGAAACTAATTTTTGGTTTCAATTTCAAAATGCTTTATTTTGTGTTCAAATAAAGCTGAATTTCGAATATCAAATTTAAAAATATGGACAAAAACGGTTTCAAAATTTAAAATTAAGCTGTTAAACTGTAAAAATGTCAAAAATCTTAATATGGAGTTGATTTAACGCGATTTTTTGTAGATTTTTAAATTTTCGTACAAAACATGTTCAAAATTTTAAGCACCATACGATAAGCACCATTTTTCAATTAAAAAAAAGCAAATTTCAAAAATTCACCTGCAGAATAACATTCGTCTTATTCTTCGCCAACAACCATCTGAAAACCGCTGCATGCGCCAACTGATCATCCGATTCCATAACCGCGTTTATCATCAAATCCCGATTCACCACCGCATCCCTTTGAAGCTGCGATTTCGACTCCTCCTCCAACTTCTCCAATTCCTCCGTTATCACCTTATAACACTCCATCCTCTTCTTCTCCGCACTTCTCATCTCCGCATCCTCCCCTCCCCCTCTTCCGTGCTTATAAGCCAACAATGCCAATTGTTTCGGATCATCCTTATTCGCTCTCAAAAGACACAACTCCACAACTTCCTCATACGCTCCAACCGATTCCGTCAACGTCTGACAAGTCGCTCCAAGCACCACCTTTCCAATCGACTGTTTAAACATCTCCACCGCCGTTTGCACCAATTTCCTCCTCGACGCTCCAACACCCAACTTCCTTGCCGCTTCCAACTGTTCCATCGCAAACGTCACACACGCATCATCTTCCGAGTACAAGTTCGGGCAAAGGAGCCTCAAATTGTCCGACAGGTTTTTCGTTCCAGCTTCATCTCCCAAGAAGAATCTGAAATTTTCAGGAAGGGGATACATTTGGAAAGAAATTATCATTCTCACTTAATCATTGCTCTAATAAGCTCCGCATTCAAATTCGACCCATCTGCTACCAACATCGAAAGCCTTCTCGAAGCGAAATTCGGCAAAATCGCCGGATTCATACCGGCTGAAATCGCCGCCAAATTGTATTCGTGCGCCAGAAGCCAAAGGGAAAGTGTTTCCTGGAAAAAAACATTTAAAATGTGTATCTTTTCAATTTTCTTCCCTTTTTGTCCGATTTTCAGCGTTTTTTTTCGCTAAACGTCGTCAAATATTTTTAATAAGTGCCAAATTAATTTTTCTCCGTGGAACTAAATGGAATCCTTCATCAATTACGGGAAAATCGTTGGTTTTCCTAATTTTCATTCAAAAAATGTCGAATTTTTCACAATTAAATCCATAAAGGGTAAAAATAACTGGCACCCTGTCTTTAATAACTTTCACCAGATTCAGTTTAACAGTAACAGAATAAAATATTTAAAAATCGTAATTTTGACCAAAAATTGACTTTAAAGGGACTCTTAACTGTTTTTGGGTTTCAATTTCATTTTCATCTTCTTCACAGTATTTGAAAACCTATAGAAGCAAATACATTTAACGAAATTTCCTTGTCTAGTACACGAAAAAAGCACATTTACAGGGTAAGGCGGCGAATGGCCTAACCGCTCGGCCGCGCGCGAGAGAACACGCGAATGTGAGAGTGTTTGCAATTGTTAGGCCATTCGCCGCCTTATCCTGTAAATGTGCTTTTTCGTGTACTAGAAAAGGAAATTTCGCAAAAATATTGTTCTTGTATAGATTTTCAAATATCAAGAAGAAGATGAAAATGGAATAGAAACCCAAAAACAGTAAAGAATCCCTTTAATTACTCTGATTTTTATTTATCTTGATCCGTTGTCTGAAATACCAGAGGAAACATAGTTTCAAAAGAACTTCATTATTCCTATTTAAACTTTTTTGAAACAGAATATTTTAAATTTTCAAAAAAAATTACATGATTTCTAAAAATGTCTAGTTTTCGCATTATGAATCGGATTTTTAGAAAGATTTGTTTCAGGGAAAACAAATAATTTGAAGTTAATAATATTCTGGATTTTAAAGCTCAAAATAATATTTCATTCATGAAACAGCAAATTTTAACTTAATTTTCACAAAAAACTAATTTTCTTGGAAAATTTTAAATAAAATTCGTAAAAAATGGATTTTTTCTCGAAAACTATAATTTTAGCACTAATTAATTCCCTTTTCTAAAATTTTAGAGTTGTAGGCTAACGAAACGCATTTACTCACATTTTTTCAGGAAAACAGTAAATGTTTAAAAAAAATGTTAGGTTTTCAAAACTAAAAATAATATTTCTTTTATGAAACAGCAAATAAATTTAAACTTTCAAAAAATACAACATTTCTTGGAGAATTTTAAAGGAGGGCTTTACGCAGATTATAAATGAAGTTAAAATGCAAAAAAAAAATACATACTCATGTTATAAATGGGTTTTAAAAAAACAGAGAAAAACGAGCCACCTGGAAAAAAAGGGGCACCGGGGAAGAACTTGTGTTTCTAGTCCGCGAAAGTTTGGTTTCCTAGGCCAACTATTAAATTTGGCGTGTTTATTCATTTTTTAACTTTTTTTTTTGCTTTTTTTGCATTTAAAATGAAAAACGGAGCAAAAAGTAAAATTTTGCAATTATTTAGTTTCTAAACAAATACAACACTTCCTAGTTTTTCCCATTCTGAAAAAAATAGGAGAAAACAACAAAAAGTACGGTTTTAAAAACTAAAATTTAAAAAACAAACATTCATCAGCTTGTTTTTCATGCAAAATTATAACCTTGTTTCATTTTAAATGCAAAAAAACAAAAATAAAATTAAAAAATAAATAAAAACGCACAAATTTAATAGTTGGCCTAGGAAACCAAACTGTCGCGGACTAGAAACACAAGCTCTTCCGCGGTGGCTCGTTTTTTCTGTTTTTTTTTTCTTCTCTGAGCTAAAAAATTTTTTTAAAACCCATTTATAACATGAGTATGTCTTTTTTTGCGTTTTAACTTCATTTATAATCTGCGTAAAGCCCTCCTTTAACTTAACTTTCAAAAATAACAAAATTTCTGGAAAAATTAAATTTCTTAGCAATCTTTGAAATCACTAGAAACTCGAAATTCGGAGCATTTTTTCAGCATTTCCAAAAATTTCAAAAAAAACTGTTTTTTAAATAAAAATTTTTGATTTCTAGGATTTTAAATCAATAAATTCCAGTGATAATCGTTTTTACAGTTTTTTTCTTCAAAAAATCAATATCCTTTCCAAAAATTCTCACCGTTGTCGCCGTTATCAACTTCCTCAACCCAACAAGTGACTGCCTCTCCAGTGCATTCGCTTCTGCTAAAAAAAATTCAAAAATCTTATTTTTTCAAATCCAAAAACATTACCATTCATTTTATCGCTCAAATTATTCGAATATCCCGCAAAATCGACAGCCGGCACCAATCGATAATCATCCATTATATTTCCCAATTTTGCGACTTCCTCTTTCAAAATCGAAATACTCGTTGGTTCGAATGTGACATTCAATTGCTGTAAATCCGAATTCTTCGATTTTTTTTAGAAACGTAGAATACTTACCTTTCCATTAACAACTTCACAAATTGTATCATTCCAAATCGGGGTCACCAATCTCGAGAAATAATAGAAAAGTGAATCATGTCTTCTAGAAGGGGACATTTTCAGATTTCCAGTTCCTGGAGTTACTGACATATTCACTGAAAATGAAATTTTCATTGGAAACCCCATTTTTTTAAAACATTTTCAAAATACTTACAAATCGGTGAAAATGGCGAATGATAGACCGAACTATGGAGTACTGCATCACCGGCACCTCTCGGAGTCGACGACAACAATGGAGCTGAAAATATACGTTTTGTTTGTGGGCGGGGGAAAAAACTCTTCTTACTCTTCATTCGATGCCTCCATTCCGCGATACTACTCTCATTCGGCGACCACGCGGACGTGTCCATGAATCGCTCATTCTCCACAATCTCCGGCGCTTCTTTCAAACTGTAGAGAATCTGTTCGGCTTTACTTTTGATTCGCTCATCAATCGCTGCATCAGATGCCAGGATTCGGAACGCGAGCACGAGAATCTGAAAAAAACACAAATTTCCAGCATAGTCGATGATGTTTCTTAGTTTTTTTCAAACAGCGTGTTTTTTTTGAATAATCGGAAAAAATTAGTTTTTTTTAAACTATAATTAAAGATATTAAGCTTTTTAAAGCTTGAATTGGATAAAATGCATTTTTTTTCACAATTTTGACTAAACAATTTGTGAAAAACTTAGCTCTAAAGCTTTAAATTGAAATTTCTAATTTCTAAGCTTAAAAATACTCAAAATGTGATTTTTGATAACATATTACTGATCAATGCCCCATTTTACTAAAACTCGACAAACTGTCCAATTTATGCATGTTTTGTATTAATTCACAACAAAAATTCACCTCTGTCGATCCGAGCTTCTGCCACAATTGAAGTGTAGCCTTCCCTTCAACCCCTCCTTCAAACAACGCTTCCCTGAGTGCATCAACCGCATTCACTTGCGTAAATTCAAAAATCCCCTCATTCGAACAAACCAACAATCTCGTATTCTCTTCCAATTGCGATCTATAGAATACATGCGGTCGAACACTTTCAACAATTCCCGCCGGTGCCGCTTTTCGTGCAACGTGCTATAAAGAAAATTTGCGAATTTCCGAACATTTTAAAACTAATACTCACCGTTCTCGAAACCGCTTCAATTTCCCAAACATGACCAGTCACTTCACATTCCGTCTGAAATCAAGATTTTAAGATTCTACATTAAAAACTCGGAAAAATACCGCAGTTTCGACAAAATAATTCGTAGATGGGTAGAAAAAGTTAGAGAATGTGAAGATGATGTTACGGTTAGCAGTTGCCATTGCGCAGATTGCTGGAAAAAATTAAAATTGAATGAATAAAAATATCGCCAAGCTTGTAACCCCGAATTTGACCTTTTTGTGCAGCGTTCTAGGTATTTTCTCAACGAATTTTTAATTTTTTCACGACCCTTTGAAATTTACAAATGGCGCTACCTCTCCAAAATTATCTATATTTTCATGCGAATCGAATGAGACCATCGGCATCAAAATCCGGCCCGAAAATCTGGAGATATGTGAGTTTGAAAAATAAACCGACACCGTTTACGATGTACTGAACTGATATTTTAAATTGCTCTTAAAATTTTTCTAATTAACGAAATTTCAAAATTTAAAATGCTAAAAATATCTATATAATGATTGGCACTTATAAAATCGATTGAGAATTTCATTTTCTATATGAAGATAGGGATGTAAAGGGACTTTTTCAAAAATCTTATTTTAAATATTTAAATAATGGAAAAAAATTTCAGTTTCATCTAGACAATAACTTCACAGCGACAGTTCTGTCAACAGTTCCAAACTTTCAACATAGTTTTGAATCTTTTAAATATTTGTAAATTTTAACAGGTGTAAATACATTGGAGAGCTTTTTAATGTAATTGAGTTAAAAATAGGCAACTAACGGTATTTTTAATTGTTTTTAGAAACCCGTAAAAACAGAGAAAACGAGCTTCAAGTAATTCAAATTAATTAATGCCCGAAATTTGTTTGTCAAGCTTTTGACATGTGATTTTCACGAGAATTCTTAAATTACTCCATTCCAACTTCAAATTTTGATATTTTCTGAGTTTTTCATGTCATAATGCAACCGGCGGACTAGTTTCCGCCTACAATGCCATTATTTTGAATCTCGTCTTTTTCGGCGGTCTCAGAAAAACAGAATTGGAATGAGTACGAGCAAATTACTTGATAAAATCAGTTTTTTTCTTAATTTCAACTTTTTTTTCTCATTTTTCTTGATTTTCAGCATTAAAGGAGGACTTCAAGAGCTCTTTAAGTATTTCTTGACCGAATTGAACCCTTTTTTGTCTAATTTTTATTATGGTTTTGATATACAAAATCAAACAATCATGTTGATTTAGCAGCACAAAGTCTTAAATACAAGAAACTTACATTCATCCGAATAAACAACCGAAACCCCACTCGGCCCATCTCCATAAATACTCGTCGGCGTAACTCCTGGAGCAAATCGAACATGTGCAACTCTCAAACATTGCGGCCGAACTTCCGATTGCAAAAACTGCTTCTGACTAATCACTTGTCCCCCATTCATCGATCCAGAATTCAGATTCCTTGCCAACACCGACAAATACATTCGAACTCCTTTAACCGTCGTCGCAACCAGATTCAAATTCATCGACTGTTCCGCTTCCAACGCGCGAATCGATGAAATATTCGTAAATGTCGATTCATCGTGTCCAAATTGTGTTAAAAGATGCGCTTCATGTGCAATTTTCGTTGCCGGAACTGCGCAAACTTTCGCACAACGATCGCAATTTTCACCAAGATCGTAGACCTGCAAAATATCTCGAATTTTCAATATTTTTCAAGGTGTCAAAACTCACCAAAATTGATCCTAATCGTCCCAAACAGTACATTATATTCCTCGACTTGTCAATAGTCACCTGATCCAATGTTTCAGTGGAACTTCCGAAAAATGACAACGGGATCAAAGTTCCGAGAATTGTGGCCGATTGGTTGACTCCTCTGCATTTGTGACTTGAACCAAACCACCCGTTTTGCTTCTAGAAATCGGGATTTTTTGAGGAAAAGTTAAAATATGACAATATTTCAAAAAAATCTCAAAAAACTAGGTCTATTTTCAAAAAATTCAGAGATACGCGTAAAAATCAATGAAAAACGCGTTTTTATTACTGTTTTTGTTGAATTTTACACCATTCTTTGCATTTTTGACCTTTTTTCATAAAATATTTTTAATTCAGAGGTTTTAACTGAATTTGGGCGCGAAAATTTAAATTTTTGAACGTTTTTTCGAGAGCTGAGAAAAATCCAACGAAAATTACGAAATTTCCAGAAAATTCTAAAAAAATTTGAATTTTCGATATTTTTGCGAATTTTCAATGCTGAAAATCATATTTTGAAAAGTATCTTACTTCATAGAAAAACTCAAAAAGCTGATCATCTGCCGTATAAAACACCCGGCCATTTTTTGTATAAACAATGTCGTGAATTGTAGCTCCATCTAAATTGATCTGAAATTTTTGTTTCCCTTATTTGTTTTTTCATTTTTTAAATTTCCCCTACTCTAAAAACTCGATTTCTATCAATAGAAATGGTAGAATTGTTCGGATCGTCGAGCTCAAAAACCGGGTAGAGTGCGACGTCGCTAACTGTTCCAACAACCAGTCCATATTTGACTTGGGGTTCGAAAACTCCAGGTTTGATGTTTACTAGTTCAACTTTGAGGATTGCAGCGTCTGACGAGTCGAAGAATGCCAAATCGTCACTGAAAATAATAATTTTTAGGTATCTTACTTCACTTGAAGGTTACTTTGTTTCATAATTCCACATGTATAAATTATTGTCAATTACTACCCAAACCCGGCTGATTTCTGTGAAAAATCCCATACTGAACTCGCTGTGGATGTCTGAAAAAGAGTAACTTCAATTTTTCGATTCCTTTAATACACCATACTATTCATTTGCATTTGCAGCTCCCCAGGAATCGGTATTTTCTTCGTCGACACAAATTCCGGCGCTCCTTTCACATAAAACTTCTCTCCTAGACCCGAAACTGGTGTGGTTCCCGATTGTGTCAACCGGTCGAAGATGTCCGACGTCTCCGTCATCGATTCAATATGTTGAGCGACTTTTGAAGCGGCCGCTTCTGTCGAATCCGCCGAGCCCATGTCAATAAATGAGGCGCTCATTTTTCACTAAAAAATATAATATTTTTGAGTTTGAAATGCGCTAAAATCAAAGAGAACATTCCTAAGAACATATTTACAAAAAATTACGCAGAAATTCCTTAAATTCGCGAAAAACGGACCAAAAAACAAATTTCGGAAAAAAATAAAATTCAAATGCCTCCCTGCGGCACAGAAAAATAGGGCGTGGCTTCTTCTGCAATCAACGCGCACTTTTCTGTGTACTTCTCTCGGACTTCTCTCTTCTCATCGAAATTTTTTTCTAATTTTTGTTTTTCACGCATTTTTGGTAAACAAAGTAAGAAATGTTTTTTGCTTTCTGACATTTACATTGTTTTTCAAATTTAGGGTGTCACGCTTCTCATTTTTCTTGGAAAAGAAATGAATCATTCGTTTTTTGTTACATAAACAAATATTTTTCAAAAAAAAAAAGAAAAATGTTGAAATTCACCAATTTTTTGCAATTTTCCCAGATGAACAAGAACGGTTTCGACCCTTTCGAATGGAAGTCATTCTTCTTCCCGAGCTTGAGTCGCGAGGAGGCCACAAAATTGCTCAGCGAACCGTCGGTGGCGATCGGAACGTTTTTACTTCGTGAGAGTTCCAGCCCGGGTGATTATTCTCTAACTGTTAGGTAGGAAAAGAATGTAGGAGACGGATGGGTGGAAAAATTGCATATTTTTAGAGAAACTGACGAAGTGAGCAACATGGTACGTCACTACCTCATCAAACAACAAACTAAAGATGGTGGAAGCACTTATGTTCAGGTAAATATTGAAACTTTTTCGAAAGTTAAAAAAAGAAGTGTGTCAATAGTTCCAAACTTTTAAAAAAAAAGTTCCAAACTCTAAAAAAGTCGAAAAATTCTGAAATTTTATTGAAAAACAAAGAACTTCCCTCTAGAAGCGTTTTCTAGGCCATTACTTGGATTTCTAGGCCATAAATGAGATAATCACTTTGATAAAAAAAGCTCCGAAAAGGTTCATAAACATAAAACTACGAAAAATGAATTTCCATTCGAAAACTCTAAATGTTGGCGTCATTTGCGCTCCATTGACTAGGAACACATGGGTATCACCACAAACACCTGGCACCCATCCCCCTCCAACCATTTCGAAATATAATATTCTTCCAGATTGCTGAACAAACATTCCCCGATATTCCCGCTCTTCTAAATCATTATAAAATGAGAGTTCTTGATAACGCATCACTGGTCCAGGCATACCGAAAGCCGATTATTGAAACGGTTATAGGAACGTACAAATTCACTGGTGAACGTGATACCGATCTCGCATTTGAGGTTGGTGAACGCCTGGAGATTATAAGTAAGCTTTCTAATTGATTTTTCAATTGAAAACCCCCATATTTCAGCGAAAACGAACAACGACTGGTGGGAAGCGCGGAATGCTCTTGGCGCCACGGGACTTGTTCCATCGAACTATGTCGTACCATCGACTGCATACCCGAATGACAGAATCTCACGCGGAACGAGCCAATCATCGATTTCTAGCGGTGGAGGTGCTGAGAGATTGTCAAGCACGTCGACGAATAGTGATACAGCTGCTGATATGCAGTATCAGCCGAGACTTCCAGCACCGGCGAAGGTTATTCATGATCGACAACCGAATGCATATGATCCGACACAATTGAGACTCAAGGTGAGGTTTTTATTGTAGGGGGGGGGGGGGGGGGGGGGGGGGATATGGGTATTCTTATGAATATAATCCGATTAAAAGTGCACTTTCTTTTAATATTTAAAAAAATCAGCAAATTTTTTTAATTCGGGGGATTCCAACAGGTTATTCAAATTTTTCTGAATTTGACTTATACCACTGGATAGAGCAGATTCTGAAGAATTTAAGATAACTTCAAATACTGATGACGGGATTCTTCAAACTCTAGAAAATACGAATTTTCACAAATTTTGAGAAAAACCAATTTTTTTCCGAAAAATATGATATCTCTCAAAAAATAAACAACGTTTGTACCCATTACTTTATGATGCAAACATAAATTTATTTAAAAAATGCGATTTATATCATACCTGAGCCCAAAAGTAGTTTTTTTTTGAAAATAGTAGGTTTTTTAAACTTTTAAGCAGCTTTTTTGAATATCGATTGATAGAAATGAATAATACTTTGAGGGAATGGTAATTCAAAAATTAAAATAAGCAAATTTTGTTGAAAACCCCATTTTTGTGTGAAACGGGGGTTTTTTCTCAAAAAATGGGCTTGTTCAAAATTTTGCACATTGATTGAAAACATAGGTGGGATCGGGTCATTTCGAAATCTCAGAGTTAAGTTCGATCCAAAAAAAATTTAAAAAAAGTTAAGGCGACTACAAAACGAAAAGTGCAGCAAAAACGCTGAAAAACGCTTAAAAAAACGAATATATGACCAATTCTTTCATCACTGTTCTTCGAATCCGCCTCGAGTTAAGGTCATTACACCTTTCCAGGTGAAAAAAAGTTAAGGTCGTTACTAGCCAAAATCCGCGGTATCCCATCTATGATTGAAAATGGTTTAATTGTGATTGATTTCCCCAAATTATAGCTCACTTTCTATCAATTTTTGAGCAAAGTTATAATTAGCTCTTTGAAGTGCGAATTTTCTGATTTTGAGCTTCAAAAACATGTGAATTCCCTTGAATTCAAAAAGCAAAAAAATTTTTAAAGTCAAGGGAATTCCAACAGGTAATTCTAATTTTTCTGAATGAGTCCTATATCATTGAAAAGAGCAGATTTTGAAGAATTTTGATCTACTTCTGACGGGATTCTTAGAAATTCAAAAAAAACTGAATTTTGACAAATTTCCCAAAAATTCAAACTCAAAAAAAATTTGTTCAAAAAACGATAAAAAAGTGATATTTAACTTTTAAGCTGATTTTTAAAATTTAGAAGTTGAAGAACTCAAAATTAGTAGAAATTAATAATAAATTGAGGAAATGGTAATTAGAACATTAAGTAAGTTTGATTGAAATTTATTGAAAACACCATTTTTATGTGAAACTTGGTTTTTTTTCGAAAAAATGGGACTTTTAAGAAGTTTTGCGCAACATTTTGCACATTTATTGAAAATAAAATGTTTTATTGATTTCCCCAAATTATAGCTCATTTTCTATAAATTTTTGAGCAACGTTATAGCTCTTCGAAGTGTGAATTTTCGGATTTTGAGCTCTAGTGATCCGATCCGGATCGGATATCGGATCAAATCCGGCAGTTGACTTTTTTTGGCGGTAATTCAAATAGTTTTGGTGCTTTTGGGCTCATTTTCTGTAGTTTTTTTTTTATAATGGAGCCTTAATGGAGCCTAATTTTTTTTTCATCACCACTGATTTAAGCATCACCACTGATTTAAGCATCACCACTGATTTAAGCATCACCACTGATTTAAGCTTCAAAGAGCACTGGAAAAAGGTTATCAACAAAGCAAACTCGTCTCTGTTCACAATCTTCAAAGCTTTCTCAAATAAGAATCCGAAATTCTACCTTACTCTATACAAATCTCATATTAGATCACTTTTGGAGTATGGTACACCAGTAACAAATTCTATTGGTGAAACATTCGCTAAAGATATTGAGAGAGTCCAAAAAACCTTTACTCGTAAACTCCTTTCTCGCATTTATGGTAGAGTTATCAAGTTTTCTGATCATAATTATCTGAACTATGAAGCAAGAATTGAGCGTTTTAATCTACAAACTTTAACTGAAAGACGAGAATACCTTGACCTAAAGTTTTTGAGAAAAGTTCTGTTAAATAAAGCAAAAGTATATTCGAAAAATCTTTATTCTGTTAAAAGAGTACGAACACGTTCGGTCTTCAATATCATCTATCCTATTCCAAAAAAAGGAATTAGAAAAAGAGCGTTCATCCCACGCACTGTCCCAAAATTTCTGGCAAAGGTAAAAAATCTCTCAGATAAAAATATTCTCAATTTGTATGGTGCTATAGTGGATAATGATAATAGTGAATAACACTATCAATCCAACGTTTTTTATAAATCATTGATCAAATTCATATAACACACTTTATCCTTAATCGGTTTCTTTATATAAGGCCGTCTCTGTAAGAACCGAACTTTGCATGCCTTAGGGAAATATTTTTATATGATCATATAGCGGATGCATAGAGTAACTGGTTAGATGAAGGATTTTGCAAAAAAATCGTTTACCGTAGCGCGGCGACGTAAAATTCGAAAAAAATCGAAATCTTCAAAAATGGTTCTAGAGTATTAAAAGTAATATCATTTAATAGCTTTTAGCTTGCTAATCATTTCTTCAGTTGAACATTTTTTTCTATCTTTCTTAATTTTTGCGCTATGACGCAAAATATTCCAAAAATCAGCATTTTTTTTACTTTTTCAAAAAATTTTCTCAATTTTTGGAGAGACGTCTCCGCGAGAGAGCAACCGTAAAAAGTCCACGCCATGTGCTATATCATAAAAAAAAGAAATCAAAAATTCAGGTGGACTATACAGGGTAGACGACTTGTTGAATGTCATCACTTTGAAGACAAAAAAGGAACCGTCAAAACTGGTGGTTTGGTGCGTTGCATAAAATGCATGTAAATATTATTTTTTGCTTTTTCCGAATAGAAGGCATTAAAAAATTATTATTTCAATCAATATTGTTGATGAAGATTTTCTAAAAATACTTGAACAGCAATGTCAATGAAAGTGTTCGATTTTTTCGTGAAAAAATTGTTTTTTTCAATTTTTGACCATTACGAAGTACTGACATTCAAGCTAACTTTTAAATTTTTGAAATCTGCGTGTTCAAATACGTATTTTGACTAGGTTTCGTAACCACTTTCGATATCGTATTGATATGTATCAGGCCGCGAAACATGATAAACCCGACTCACACCCAAAACAAAACAGCAGCTCCTATGAAAAACTAGTGCTCCGACGGATTATTGATTAAGACCTATTATGAATTAATGTATATTAGTGTGTCATTCAATTTCATTAATTTGGTGACCCAAAAATATTGCAGTCCTTAGACATGTTCGCTCGAAGTGTGATATCTCAAAAATGTAAACTCGAAATAGGCTCCAAAGTTTGACAGTTTGTAACTTTCCAAATTGTGGTCCGTTTCGCTTGTTTTATAGCTCGTTTGATAGCAAAAAAGTAATAATTTATAATAATATAAATGACATTTAGCTAATTTTATTTAAATGTAAGTAAAAGTGGGACGAAATGTAAAAACAACCATTTAAAATAGCCTTGCAAGCATTTTTTACGATTTTTAAATTCTGCATGATCGAAAACCTGTGAAGATGCCAGCTGTACATGGTTTCCGCTTGATTTACAAAATAACAAAATAAATTATCACTATAACCGTGGAAACTCGCGCTAATTCTGAACTGAGTGCGCTGAAATAGTATCTCTATATTTTCTTCCCACTTTTGTTACATTTTTGTAAATTTATCTAGATTTTGTTTACATAATAATAAATAATTACATTTTTGCTATCGAATGAGCTATAAAACAAGCAAAATGGACTACTAGTTTCAAATTTACAGTGTGTCAAACTTTAGAATTTATTTTTAGTAAGCGGTTTTGAGCTATCACATATCGAGCGTACATATCTAAAGACTACAATATTTTTGGATCGCTAAAATAACAATACAGAATAACTCAACTATATCCATTAATATAAAATAGATGCCAACAAAATTATCCGCCAGAATACCATTTTTTTCTAGTTACTGATTTTTTGTAAACTGTGATTTTTCTAAGCTTCTCCTCCAGCCGAAATGAAGTTTATCGCGAGCGATTTGGACAAATTGGTGATATTTAGCACATCTAGTTAACATCACACATAAAAATTATATCATGAATCGATTTTTTTTCAAAGTAACAGCAAGTTTAAAGAGGTCATTTTAAAGAATAGTAGGATATTTTCCCCATCGGCGAAAAGTGGTTCAAATCACTTTTTTTTAGTTTTCTTATAAATTTCAGCATTGCGGTCACAAAATAGTCTCATTTTTTTGAATATAAATAATCAACTGCCACTATTTGTTTAGCTACTGCTGAAATTACGAATATACTACGCGATATAGCAAAGTCGGTTTTGAGTGTGGGCCAGGTTCATTATGTTTGGCCACCTAATATATATCACAACGTTTCGAAACCTAGTCAAAATACGTATTTGAACACGTAGATTTCAAAAATATAAAAATTAGCTTGAATGTCAGTACTTCGTAATGGTCAAAAATTGAAAAAAACAAATTTTTCACGAAAAAATCGAACACTTTCATTGACATTGCTGTTCAAGTATTTTTAGAAAATCTTCATCAACAATATTGATTGAAATAATAATTTTTTAATGCCTTCTATTCGGAAAAAGCAAAAAATAATGTTTACATGCATTTTATGCAACGCACCAAACCACCAGTTTTGACGGTTATTTTTTTGGCTTCAAAGTGATGACATTCAACAAGTCGTCTACCCTGTATAGTCCACCTGAATTTTTGATTTCTTTTTTTTATAATATAGCACATGGCGTGGACTTTTTACGGTTGCTCTCTCGCGGAGACGTCTCTCCAAAAATTGAGAAAACTTTTTGAAAAAGTAAAAAAAATGCTGATTTTTGGAATATTTTGCATCATAGCGCAAAAATTAAGAAAGATAGAAAAAAATGTTCAACTGAAGAAATGATCAGCAAGCTAAAAGCTATCAAATGATATTAGTTTTAATACTCTAGAACCATTTTTGAAGATTTCGATTTTTTTCGAATTTTACGTCGCCGCGCCACTGTAACCCAACAGCAAGACCTGAAAACTGCTCAGTTTCATAAACTCGGCGTCTACTATATGTACAGCGAATATCAACTCTGTAACTCTCATATTCGCCCTAAGGCAGGGCCCATTGCCTCACAGGTTCACTCTTATAGAGACGGCCTTATATAAATTTTAAAAAATAGTTCGGGTTTGATGTTTCATTATATTCTAACGGGTTATTGAATACGGTATTATATGATTATCAATACTTTACATCTAACCTAGTGTCACCCCCCCCCCATCCAATTTTGTTTATTTATCCATTCGTACATTTTTTTTTCTTTCGCATTAAATCATTCTTTTTTTTTAAAAATTTTTTATATATACATTTTTTTAAAAAAACCTTCATGTAAGTTATTATGTTCTTTTTATATCCATTTTTGATTTTTTTGAAACTTATGCGTTCATGCTTCTTTTATCACGTTACTTTTCCGCTAACGTAAATAAACTTTAAACTTTAAACTTTAATTCTAATTTTTCTGAATGAGACCTATATCATTGGAACGAGCAGATTTTGAAGCATTTAGCTATACTTCTGACGGGATTCATAGAAATTCAAAAAAACTGAATTTTGACAAATTTCCCAAAAATTCAATTCAAAAAAAATTATCAAAAAACAATAAAAAAGTGGTATTTAACTTTTAAGCAGCTTTTTTAAATTTAGAAGTTTGAAGAGCTCAAAATTGGTAGAAATTAATAATAAATTGAGAAAATGGTAATTAGAACATTAAGTAAGTTTGGTTGAAATTTATTGAAAACTCCATTTTTATGTGAAACGGGGGTTTTTTCTCCCAAAAATGGGCTTTTAAGAAGTTTTGCTCAACATTTTGCACATTTATTGAAAATGATTTAATTGTGATTGATTTCCCCAAATTATAGCTCATTTTCTATAAACTTTTGAGCAACGTTATAGCTCTTCGAAGTGTGAATTTTCGGATTTTGAGCTCTAGTGATCCGATCCGGATCGGATATCGGATCAAATCCGGCAGTTGATTTTTTTTGGCGGTAATTCAAATAGTTTTGGTGCTTTTGGGCTCATTTTCTGGAGTTTTTTATAAGGGGATTCTTAACTTTAGAAATTGAAAATGGTACTATTGTCAACTCAATTATTCTTGATCATTGCGTTCGGAAGGCTGCTCAACCTCACAGCCGCTCCGCACGCACGCGACGCGGCTGCCGACACTCACACACACTGGAAAATTTGAAAATTTTATTTTCCCGCCGATTTCAGTGTGTGTGAGTGTAGGCAGCCGCGTCGCGTGCGTGCGGAGCGGCTGTGAGGTTGAGCAGCCTTCCGAACGCAATGATCAAGAATAATTGAGTTGACAATACGACACTGACCCCATTGGTTTAATTGAATTCTCAGTAAATTCAAATTTTTCATGAAACAGTATATTTTTTTAGGTTCTTGGAAAAGTTTGGAAAACCAAAAAAGTGGAAATTCAAAAAAAACGTCAATTTAAGCTGCTTTCTTGAATATATAGATTGATAGAAATGAATAATAATTAGAGGAAATCGCAAGTTGAAGCAAATTTGGTTGAAATGTGGTTGAAAACCCCATTTTTGTATGACACAGGGTTGTTTTTCCACAAAAATTTAAGAAAGGTTGCTCAAGTTGACTTTTTTTGGCGGTAATTCAAATTTTTTTGGTGCTATTGGGCTTTGGGCTCATTTTCTGGAGTTTTTTTTTATAAGGGGAGCCTTAACTTTGAAAATTTAAAATGGTACTATCAGACTACACTGGTTTAATTGGATTTCTAATAAATTCAATTTTTTTTTAAATGAAACGGTAATTTTTGATTTTCAGTTATCAAAAATTACTGTTTCGTATTAATAATTTTTAAAAATTTAGAAAAAAGTGGAATTTCATAAAAAACATCAATTTTTTTGCAGAAAGGCCAAACGCTGAAAATAACCCAAAAATTGACGAACGGAATGTATAAAGGAGAAATCGACGGAGCCATCGGATCAATCCCGTTCACTTATTTTCGATTCATCCGAGAATGCGATGTATAATTTAATATTGGGACCACAATTCACTTGCCAACCAAATTATTAATTATAATTGCAATTATTATATATATAATTAAGTATACCCCAATTATAGAATCATTTCAGACGCTTTACCTCAATTTGAAGAAAATAATATTTTTTTTAACTTTTACTAATTTAAACCAATTCGTGTATATAATTTTAATTTCACTTCGTTTTCTCTTTTTGTTTTTGAAAATCGGTTTTTTTTGACATTTCTGCCGTATAGGTTTTGTATCGGGTTTTTTTGAAGAATTTTCAAAAAGTTTTAAAGGTTTTGTATATACCCGAATAAAACTCGATTTCCCTGAATTTTAGTGATTTTTAGGGGTACTAGAATCCTATTTTATCTGTAATATATCCTTTTTTTTGTGTTTTTAAAAGAATTCCTTAAGGTTTAGATGGATTTTGAATATATTGAGACGTCGATTCAAGGGCCGGGAATATCGGCAGAAGAATGGGAGGATACGTTTTGTGGATGTGAATGTGAAATGGAATGTTCGTGGGAGACGAAGTGTTCGTGTTTGATAGGAGGTAGGGTGAGTAGGATCGTTTTTTTAGGACTTAAAATATCTAGTGAGATGTCTATTTCATATCCTTTATAAAATAGGTATTGTCAACTCAATTATTCTTGATCATTGCGTTCGAAAGGCTGATCAACCTCACAGCCGCTCCGCACGCGCGCGACGCGGTCACTTCCTACTCAACACACTGAAATATTGGCGGGAAGATGAAAATTTGAAAAATTCATTTTACCGCCAATATTTCAGTGTTGAGTAGGAAGTGACCGCGTTGCGTGCGTGCGGAGCGGCTGTGAGGTTGAGCAGCCTTCCGAACGCATTTATCAAGAATAATTGAGTTGACAATATAAAATAGGTATCCCATAGAAAAAAGGTCAAAAACTACCATAAATTTAGAAAATGATGTTTTTAATAGTTAAATTTCAAAACTATGGTTTTCTCTTGACACTTATTCATACTTCTCAATTAATTTCTAAAATTTCCTACTAATTTTCGTATTCTTAAAACATTTCTCATATTTTTGGGTATTTATGGACTTAACCAGTTTTAAAAAAGGCGAAAATACCGAAAAATTGCAATTTCTCGGTATTTTTTTAATGTGTAGTTTTCTTCAAGATCCAGACTATTAAGGAGGACTGAAAACCCAAAATACAACTAAAAAAAAGAAGGAAAAATGAAAATAATTACGAAAATTTCAATACAGAATTTGAAGAGGTTTTTTTTTCTCGAATTTCCATTTTCAAGTGATTCGCTACAAGACCCAAAAGGTTAAATATGTGTCCCTTTAAACAATTGTATGAAAAAAGCTTATTTTTGTGTCTATCGTTGTGAAAAACGATCGGAAATGAGCCCAAGTGAACCAAGGAGGTCCGAAAAGCTCGAAATAACTCAAAAAATCCGATTTAGGGCGAAAAAATATTTAAAAAATGAGCAAAAGGTTTGTTTTTCGGCCCAGACCGTCTTTTTGGGCCTAAATCAGATATTTTGGGCCTCTGCGGGTCATTGGGACTCACTATTGACGTTTTGGTAAAATTTCCACAATGATAGATACAAAAACAAATTTTTAAAGCATACATTTGTTTAAAGTGTTTGTTTACTGATTTTCAATTTTTGTTTTAATCGACTCAGAATCACCTATTATTAACGGAATCAACAAAAAAAATCAGTTCAAAAGCTTAATTTTGAGCAAAACGGTCCCTCAAAAACCCAAAAACGGGTGGTGGCACCTCCCGCTTTGCACTGCCACCGCCTGTTTTCCGCACTTTTCCGAGAGCTGTTTTGGACCCACGGTCGCCCGAAAAAATTTTTTTTTGACAAATTCATTAATAATAGGCGTTTCTGAATATATTAAAACAAAAATTGAAAATCAATAAACAAACACTTTAAAGGGACACAAATTTAATTGTTTGAGTCATGCAGAAAACTACAGGTCAAAAAATACCGAGAAATTGCAATTTCTCGGTATTTTTTGCATTGTTTTCAAACTAAATATGTCCATAAATACCCAAGAATGTGAGAAATTATTTGAGAATACGAAAATTAGTAGGAAATTTTAGAAATTAATTGAGAAATATGAATAAGTGTCAAGAGAAACCCATACTTTTGAAATTTGGGTATTAAAAACACCATTTTCTAAATGTATGGGTTTTTTGAGCTTTTTTCAATTTATTTTCGCTTAATATCAAAAAAAAAAAATAAGAAATGGTGGTGTATTTGTAAAATTCTTGAAAACTTGTATTTTTGAAATATTTCCGGAAAAAACTTTCTGTTTCACAATTTTTTTTTAATTCTGCTGATTATGATTCCCCATTAAATACGAAATAATCACACTAATTTATTAAATTTCATAAAACATCCCGATTTAATTATTCCACATTATTCCACAGGACTTGTCGTTGTTGGTAGATACTTCCGACAATTTCCAGCACCACAATGACATCTGAAAATATTTGTTTTTTATTGATCGAAAATCTGAATTTCTTTAATAAAATGAACTTTTCTTAATAAAATATCTCAAATTAGGATTTTCACAACCACATAAGAGAATATTTATATAATTAGTATTTGGCAAAACCCCAATTTTTAGAAACAGCAAAAATTTTCAATTGGATTTGGATTTTTAGTACTAATATTGGATTTTTTTGAAGTCTACGAAAAATCCAATGAAAACCGATTTTTATTTTTTGAAAATCGTTATTTCTCCTATGAAATTGTAACTTTCAATTATGTTTAAGATATATAGTCGAATTGAAATTGATGAAGGCTCGAATTTTACAAAAATATCTGAAACAGTGAATTTTTTGCAAAACTACATTTATTTTTCTTTTAATTTTGGAAAACGCCCATTCTTATGAAAGAAATTTTTCCGAGTAATTAAAATTGAAATTAAGTTTTCTCAATAACTCTGAGAATTTTGTAGCATTTTTGAAACGTAGTTTCATAGGGGTTCGTTAAAATTATAATGAATTTTAGATGTTGTTTTTAAAATTTATATATTTTTTTGTTCAAGAGTATCACCGCAAAATGTTAATAGTTTAATTAGGTAATTAGGTTTTTTTTAAATTTCAGTTAAAGAGAAGATTAAACGGTGATAGTAAGAAAACGGCGAAATTTCAAATTTTAACAATTTTCTGAAGAAGTAAATTTTCTTCGAAATTCTTCGATGCGTCATGATTTTTCTGAGAATTTTGATTTCGAATGCCAAAAAAACATAAAATAAATTCAGGTATTTAAAATATCGCTAAAACGATAGAATCCATAAAAAAATACAAATAAATCACTTTAATTCATTAAATTTCATAAAAAGACCCGATTTAATTATTCCATATTATTCCACAGGACTTGTAGTTGTTGGTAGATACTTTCGACAATTTTCAGCACCACAATGACATTTGAAAATATTTATTTTTTATTGATCGAAAATCTGAATTTATCTATTTAATATTTAATAAACGAACCTGGCCAAAATATATTCAAATTAGGATTTTTACAACAAATACAGCTGACGCGAATAAAGATTCTAATAATATTTGGCAAAAAAAAATTTTCGGAAACAGAAAAAATTTGTTTAAAAATTTTGCAATCAAAAATTTCGATACCTTGTCAATAATTAGCAACGAAATCGATGAAAGCTCGAATTTTGAAAACATTTCGAAACAGTAAATTTTCGATTTTTTCTAAAAATTTTCGAAAACACATGCAAAAAAGTGTTTTTTGTTTCAGCAAAAATATCGCTGATTTTTAAGTGATTTCAAATTAAAAAAAATAACAGAAATAAGTCACAGTTACACAGTAACGAAGAGATTTTGCTTTCTGATTTTTAACATTTTCTGAAACTGAGATTTTTCCAAAGGATTTTGAAAAGTATAAAAATCATGCCTAAAGGTAAAAATTTCCGTTAAAAATTTGAGAAACTAAAAAAAATTGATTTGCACACTTTTAAGCAACAAAAGGGGTAGATCTTCATATTTTTTCTCGCCGTTGAAAGTATTTCGACAGTTTTGAGACGTCTTTTTTTAAAACTGGTTTTAAAATTATATTTTCAAGTCAAATATTCTTGATCATTGCGTTTTGAGAGCTGCCCAACCTCACAGACGCTCCGCACGTACGCAAGCGGCTGGCGACACTCAATACACTGGAAAATTCGCGGGAAAATGATTTTTTCAAATTTTCCAGTGTGTTGAGTGTCGGCAGCCGCGTGCGTTCGCGCGGAGCGTTTGTGAGGTTGAGCAGCACTCAAAACGCAATGATCAAGAATTTTTGAGTTGGCAATACAAATTTTCAAGAATTTTACAAAGACACCACCCTTTCTTATTTTTTTTTTTGATATTAAGCGAAAATAAATTGAAAAAAGCTCAAAAAACCCATACATTTAGAAAATGGCGTCTCAAAACGCAATGATCAAGAATTTTTGAGTTGGCAACATGAATGTGTCAAAATTAAACAAATGTTGAATTTCTGATTTTGGAAAATTTCCGAAACAGTGAAATTTTGCAAAAAACCCGTTATTTGTAAAATTTTTAGAGAGCATTGTTTTCGAATAATTAATATTGATCAACAAGTTGTGGTTAAATACCTATTCTTGAAATGGGGGATTCAACTCATGTCAAATTCTTTTAAAAAAGTGCTTTTTCAGGATAATTACACAAATGATGGAAAATTACTCCCCCTCCAAACTGCACCGCTAATCGAATGTCATCCAAATTGTGCATGCTCATTGCTTCCAACTTGTAGAAATCGACTAGTTCAACACGGAGTTCAGAAAAGGCTGGAAATATTCAAAACATCTGAAAAAGGGTATGGTGTTTCGACGCTGGAACCAATAGCTCGTGGGGAATTTGTTTGTGAGTTCGCCGGGGAAGTGATAAGTGAAGAAGAAGTGAAAAATCGATTTGAAAGTTATAAAGTGAATGATAATTATACAATGACATTGAAGGAGAATAGTAGTGATGGTAAGGAGCTAAGAAATATTTTGAAAATGGGAAAATTTCCAGGGAATGTTCAAAAAACATTCATTGACCCCCGATTCAAAGGGAATATTGGAAGATTTGTCAATCATTGTTGTGATCCGAACCTGGAAATTGTTATTGTGAGGTTGGGAAGGATTGTCCCTTGTGTTGGATTGTTTGCAATCAGGTTTTATAAAATACAGCTTTCAAAAAATATTTCAATTAATTTAGAGACATTCAAATTGGAGAAGAATTAGGTTACGATTATGGGAATATTGAAAATGTGTCGGAAAAGTATAGGAAATTGTGAGTTGTTTTTAAAATTCTTAAAAATTATAAGGATAATGTTAAGTGGTACACTGTCTTTAAGAATAATTGAAAATAGTAGCGAAATTTACTTTTTTTGATATTTTCTCGTCAAATTAAACGTTTTCTTTAGATAATAATAAAATCCCCGTTTCAAGAAATACTGGAAATTGTCGAAAGTCACAAAAAAATGCTGATGAATAAGTATTTTTGCAAATAATTCACAAAAAGTTGTAAAATAATGCAAAAATGCGTTGAAAGTCTATTTTTTTAAGGTTTTCAGCAATTTTAGGGTGTTTTATCTCGATATTTAAAGAATATACAAATTTCTAAAAGGAAGCCCTATTCAGAAGCATCAGACTATTTTTAAAATCAATAAAATACAAGTCTCTTGTGTCAAATTCGTTAGAAAAATTGAAAATTCAGAAAAAACCAACTTTTTAAATTCGGAAGCTGAATTTCAGCAAGTTGGTTTAATGGCCGAACTTGGGTCTAGTCCCTGTTTGTTTTCTAGACCTAGAAATTTATAAAATTGTTGAGAAATTAGCTTTTTTTAGCTTGTTTTTCGTTTATTTTAAAGGAGGGTTTTACGGAGATTATGAATGCGCCTGGGATGAAAATAGGCTTCAGACTCATTCCAAATCTGTATTTAAAATTTTCTAAAACCACCTAGAAGCCGAGAAAACACGCCTCAAAACAATGGCCTAGAAAAAAGGGCCACCGGCGAAAACTAGTCCGCAGGCATGAAAAGTCCAAAAAAAATGAAAAACAAAACATAAATTAAGATGAAAAAACATTAAAAAGGACTACTATAAGCATTCTGCATAACTATTTATTAACGAAACACGAAAAAAACTCATAGGAAAAAGTTCGGCCACTTTTTCTAGGCCATTGTTTTGAAGCCTCATTTTCTCGGCTTCTAGGTGGTTTTAGAAAATTTTAAAAATAGATTTGGAATGAGAATGAAGTCTATTTTCATCCCAAACGCATTCATAATCTCCGTAAAGCCCTCCTTTAAGAAAAATCTCGAATATTTTGATTTTGAAAAAAAAATCACTGTTTCAGAAAATTTTCAAAATCTGAACTTTCGTCGTTTCTTACTTGCTTTATATCAAGCCGTGCGTTAAATTCTTGAAAGTTTGTTACAAAGCTTTAACTGAAATAAATGCGTTTTCCGAAATTTTAGAAAAAATCGAAAATTAGCAAAATTTACTGTTTCGACAGTTTTTTTTTCAAAATTAGAGCTTTCATCGATTTCGTTATCCATTTCAATTGTAGTTTCAAAATTAAATTGGTTTTTGTCAAATATTAATTATAGATAATTATTCTTTGAAAAAATTGAAAATTGAGAAAAAAACAATTTTTTTTTAATTCGGAAGCTGAATTTTTTTGGGTATCTAGTCTCCGTTGGTTTTTCTAGACCATTTAATTTATCAAATTGTTGAGAAATTAGCTTTTTTAGCTCATTTTTCTGTTATTTTAAGAAAAATCTCGAATATTTTGATTTTGAAAAAAAAAATCACTGTTTCAGAAAATTTTCAAAATCTGAAATTTCGCCGTTTTCTTACTATCAAAAAAAAGAAATTAAAGCAGTTATTTAACTAAAAACCTTTCAAAAACCAAATTGGAAGTTATTATTAACATTTTGCCGTAAAATTTTTAATTTCGCACAAATTTTGAAAAGAAATAAATGAGCTATATCGAAAATTTTAAGAAAAATCGAAAATTTGCAAAAAAAAATACTGTTTCAGAAATTTTTCAGTATTAGAATTTTAAACTTTTATATATTGCAATGTGCAATAATTGACATTTTTGATTGCAAAATTTGAAAAACCAAAAAATCCCCGATATTTTTGCTTTACAATATGAAACAAAAATATTTGTTGCATGTGTGTTTTCCAAAGTTTTAAAGGCAGCGTTTCAGTTAATACAATCCAAATTTAAGGAAAAAAAAATCAAAATTCGAATGAAGGCCCAGATGGCCGAAAGAACAATGCCGATATGCAGCCAAATTCAAATAATTGTGTTTCGCGCCAATTCCGACCGCGTTGCACGATCCGGCGCGCATTCAAATTTTGATTTTTTCAACTTTGGACCGCTGCTATGACGCGTATATTTATCGGTGTGATTTCGCACAAATTGCATTGTACTAATGAGAGAAAGCTCTAATTTTTGAAACTAAGATCAGGTAGGGTCAAATTAACTGAATAGCTATCTTTAAGCAAAATCGAAATTTTTACAAAAAATTCGAGCTTTCATAAATTAAAAAAAAAATTTGCTATTTCGGAAAATTTGTTTTTGCCAAACATTAATTATATAAGTATTCTCGCGCCAATAACTAAATTTCTCAAAATTTTGAATTTAAAAAAACGATTTTTATAACAAAATAGAATACAGTCTGTAAACATGTTGCAAAATGGGAACTAATGCTTTAATGGCGTTTTTTTTAAACTCGATTCGATTTTGGCTGATTTTTTCGATTTTGGCTGATTTTCCCGATTTTCCCTGGATCCTCTGCGAAGAGTGATTCGATAATCGATAACACTAATTTCCTTCGAAACAAAACAGATTTTGATCCTTATAATCGAACTGATTGCTCCCCAAACCATGCAACCTCAGCCTTTGAGCCTTGCCGGTATTTGGGTGTAAAAATTCTAATTTGAATATATTTTAGCCAAGTTCGTTTATTAAATATAATTAAATAAATTCAGATATTCGATCAATAATTAAAAAAAGCCAAATATTTTCAGATGTCATTGTGGTGCTGAAAATTGTCGGAAGTATCTACCAACAACTACAAGTCCTGTGGAATAATGTGGAATAATTAAATCGGGTGTTTTTATGAAATTTAATGAATTATTGTGATTTATTTGTATTTTTATGGATTCTATCGTTTTTGGCGATATTTTAAATACCTTAATTTATTTTATGTTTTTTGAATTTTTAATCAAAATTTTAAGGAAAATTATGACGCATCGAAGAATTCCGAAGAAGAATAGGAAGAAGCTGAAATCGGTTGATCCGTTCAATACGAAAGGCAATGCGGCGCATTTGGTGAAGAATGAGAGTTTGAAGTGAGTTTTTGTTTAATTTTGGTTTAAAAAATCAATAAATCATGGTTAAAGGAAGCAGAACAACGCACCGGTGAATATTCAAGACGAGCAGCCGTTGACGAAAGCGATGAAGAGTATTTTTGTGAGTTTTTATTTATTTTTAATAGAAATTCAATTTTTAAACATTTTTTTAGTCAAATGATAACAAGGTTGTTGACAAACAGGACTTGAAAAAGAAGAAGAAGCAGAAAAATGCGGTACTTCGTGAGTTTTTTATGGAGATTTTTTTGAAAGAATGGACATGAGAAATCGAGGATAGATTGACCAGACGTTTTTTTTCTGAATTGTGAAACAGAAAAATTTCAAACGTTTTTCTGGAAATTTTAGATAATTTATACAAAATTGATTAAAATTCAAGAATTTTTCAAAGATATCCTTTCTTTTTTGGCTATTAGAGAAAATTAGATTTAAAGAAGGTTTTTAAAAATAACACATATTTAGAAAAACAGTTTAAGAGATATAAAAATTACTTTTCTTCATCACTCCCTATTCTTCCAGATTTGAAACGTCTTTGGAAAATTTCTGAAACAGAAATTTTGCAGAAAATATTTTTCTTCAAACGTTTAAAGAGCGTTGTTTTCGAATAGTTAATATTGATCCCTTTTTTTAAGCTCAAAAACATAGGTCAAATAACAAAATTTCGAAAAAATTGCGAATTAAAGTCTTACTGGCAGAAATTTTGGAAGTTAAGTTAAGGTCGCTGCGAATCTCACAAAAAAAGGGGGATCTCCCTGAAGGATATGCCATATTTATTTTTATTTACTTAAAATTCAACGTAAATGACAAAAATATAAAAAATGAATAAACTGGAGGAAAAAAGAACATAGAATTGAATGTTGTAAAGACGGAAAATGGTCACATTGGTAAATTTGAAAAATATAACGGAACGACCCCCAGTTAAGCGTGATATGGAATTTTAGCCACTATTTGGAAGGCATTCCGCTTTATTAAACTTCGAAGTCAGCTGTAAAGAAAATTCAATTATTCCCAAAACAATGCATTTTTGTTTTCAGGCGAAGCTGAAGCAATCGGTCTGAAAAAGGGGCGATTCGAGACAGTGCAGCGATTTGTGAAACGTGTCGAAGCCACAATGCACAACAGAATCCGCGAGAATCTCGCGATTGCGAAACAAGGATTGGCCGGACGAAATCAGGAGGAGATCGATGCGGATTATGCGAAAATTGAAGAGGCTGAAAAAAGGCGGAAAGAGCAGGAGAAGCGGGAAGTTGAGAATAAGATCAAGGAGGCGAGAAAGAGAAGAGAACATGAACAAGCGAAGAGAGAGGTATGGGCATATTTTTTTTTAAAGGAGGGCTGGGATTAAAATAGACTTCATTCTCATTCCAAACCTGTTTTTAAAATTTTCTAAAACCACCTAAAAGTCGAGAAAATGAATCTTCAAAATAATGACCTAGAAAAAGCTTGCGAAAACTCGTCCGCGGGCATTATTACAAGAAGAAGCCAAAAATATAACTTAAATTAAGAATTTTCAATAAATACTGGTCATTACAACACGTTAAAAGCTCATAAGAAAAAGTTAGGCCAACTTTTTCTAGGCCATTGTTTTGAAGCTCATTTTCTCGGCTTCTAGGTGGTTTTGGAAAATACAGCTTTATGCAGAAAGCAGACATTTATTGGATCTTTAAAATCCTCTTTAAAAATTAAAAAAATATTAAGTTTCGTTTAAAAAAAACCATTTTTCTAGGAAGCGGATCGTCTGAAAGCTGAAAGGAAAAGAAAATTGGAAGAGGTTGAAAGTTTTGATGAGGAATCGGAAGATGAGGATAATCCAAGACCCAAAAAGGTGCTTGAAATTTTTTTTTCTCTAAAAATAAGCCCCGCCCCCTCCTTTTTCCAGAAAACTGCTGAAAATGTTGGCGAAGAGAAGACGATAGTCAAATTGAGCAAAAAGGATAGAAGGAAGGAAACGTTGAAGACTAGAAGAGCAGAGGATCAGAAGCAGAAGGCGAATGATGCGCTGATTAACGGGAAAGGTATTGAAAATGATAATATTGTCAAGTTAACATTTTTGGATCATCCATTTTCTACTAAAATACCGCAGCGCAACCGCAGCGCATTTAAAAATAGCATGACTGTGCGAGAGACTTAGATTTTCTGAGTAGGTCAAAACCAACTTGCATAAATAAATGAATAAATTTAAATAAATAAAAGTGATGAAGAATATTTGAGTTGATGATATTAATATTTTTTTAAAAGAAATCCACAGAAATGAAGAGAAAGAATGTAGAGCTTTTTTTTCCATTTGGAAAAATTTACTGTTTCAGAAATTAATGAAAAAATGTGTTTTTTTTTCCGAAAAGTTGTTTAATTTTTTTCCCGAAAAGTTGTTAAAACGAATAGTTATGGTACATTTTCACAAACGAGCCCGAAATGACGAAAATACTGAAAAATGACGAAAAGAAGTTGTTTCCGGAATTCGTTAAAGGGTTTACTAACTGTTTTGTGTTTTTATGCTCATTTTTAGCGTTTTTTTAAACATAAGAGGAACATTTTTGAAAAAAACTCTTTTTTTGTGTACTCGGCCACTTGAAGTTTTTTTAGGAATATAAAAATTGTTTTTTTTAAAGTTAAAAAGTGAGAAAAGAGGTGTAGATTACAAAAAAACCCTGTTTCAGAATGTTTTTGATTTGAAAAATAATTTTAGATGATTTTTCAATTTTATTTTCAACGGACACCTTGTCTTTAAGACGCTTTTTTAAAATTTTTCATGTTTAGATGAAAATTTCCAAATCTTTAGGAAAATAAGAGGTTAAGAATTTTTTTGCTACCCGAAAATACAGAAAATGACGAGTTTTGTATAAAAATTTGAAGTTTTTAAAAATTTACTATTTCAGAAAAATTTCATTTTGATTTTTCAGAAAAAAAACTAATTCGGCTTCTGTTGTTGTGTTTTTTATTTTGAAAAATAAAAAAAATAAGAAAAACCCTTGGCCTACAGTACTCCGCAAATCGCTTTCACGTCCTAGTATAGCGAGACAACGGTTCGGTTTAACCGGGTTAACCGGTTCGGCTCAAACCGGTTCGAAACGGTTCGACTCACAAATTAAAAAAAAAATTTTTTGTTTTTTTTTTCAGAAATTTAGCGAAATGAAGCTAACCTTTACCGTCCATGTAGGTTGACGTGCACAAAACACACTGAAAACACATAACGAGGTCCCGGAACGAACTTTAAAAAATTGTAAATTTATATTCCCTATTTGATGTTTTTCTTCACGAATCCTGAATGAAAACGCTTTTTTCTTTTTTTCATTCGTAATCTGATGATTTTCCAGTCAACTTGGTGTTAATTATATCGATATTACTATTTTTTGAAATACAGAAAACTCAGCTGAAAATGTTGAAATTTTTGAAAATTTTTAGATTTTCGAAATGTTTCAAAATATTTCGGAAGCTAAAGCCTTTTAATCCTTATTCCCAAAAAATCAACCGATTTCATCAATTTTGAACAGTGAAAAAAGCATTTAGCAACACGCGGCGCACCGAAATTGGCGGAGGAGTACACACACACACACATGATGCGCACACAGGCGAAAGTAGTTTTTCAAATCGCTTTTTTCACTGTTCAAAATTGATGAAATCGGTTGATTTTTTGGGAATAAGGATTAAAAGGCTTTAGCTTCCGAAATATTTTGAAACATTTCGAAAATCTAAAAATTTTCAAAAATTTCAACATTTTCAGCTGAGTTTTCTGTATTTCAAAAAATAGTAATATCGATATAATTAACACCAAGTTGACTGGAAAATCATCAGATTACGAATGAAAAAAAGAAAAAAGCGTTTTCATTCAGGATTCGTGAAGAAAAACATCAAATAGGGAATATAAATTTACAATTTTTTAAAGTTCGTTCCGGGACCTCGTTATGTGTTTTCAGTGTGTTTTGTGCACGTCAACCTACATGGACGGTAAAGGTTATCTTCATTTCGCTAAATTTCTGAAAAAAAAAAAATTTTTTTTTAATATGTGAGTCGAACCGCTTTCGAACCGTTTCGAACCGGTTAACTGGTTAAACCGGTTCGGCGGCCAAACCGGTTAAACCGGTTCGGTTCAAACCGGTTAGACCGGTTCGAACCGAACGGGATATACATTTTTGCACATGCAGACAACGATCAGAGCCGGCAACCAACTGCCCTTATCATGTGACGTTGAGAGACGCAGACATTTCAAGGCGCATGCGCCTGAAATATCGTTCGGGTCTTGAAACGCTACAAAGACGAACACTTGTGCCTCCAAACACTTGAGCCTCCAAACACAAGGCCTACCCTCGCGTTTTCGCTCAGGGAAGAACTTTCCGAATTTGCGTTTCTAGCCCGCGGGGTTTGAGTTTCTAAGCCAGCTTAATTTATTTTTAATTGAAAATAAATTAAATTAATTATTTTTTTCCGTATAGAAAACAATTCTGACTGATAATTAAAAAGATATGAATTTTAAAAAATACAGAAAATCAAATAATAAGTGTAAAACTTACGAATTTTATAAAAATCGCTACTTTCATTGTTGTTTTTTATGAAATAAGCCAAAAAAGTGAAAAATACGGAAAAAATATATTAATTTAATTTTTTTCAATTAAAAAATATATTAATTTGGCCTAGAAACTCAACCACTTAATTATTTTGTATAATTTTTAAAAGTTACTGTTTCAAATTATTTTTCTTAAAATTAATTAAGCTCAGCATATTAGTGGATTTGTGTGTCGTAATTAAGAATTCCATCATTTTCGTTTAAAAAAATCACTGTTTCAAAATTTTTAAATTTAATTTTTAGAATTTGCCGAACTATTTAATATTTCTGCGTTATCATGACTACGTTATAGTTTTTCTAGTTTCCCTTGAGTTTTTCTGATTTTTTTTTTGAAAATTGATTCTAACGCTGAAAATTCCATTAAAAAATGTAAAATTCGCTTCGAAATGAAGTGACACCCTCTCTTTAACTCGATAATCTGGTTTTTTTTTGTCATTTAACGCTTGTTTTTCCAAAAACCGACCAATTTTCCAGAAAAAGTCGAATTCGGCGAACGATACGACGCACCGCCGACATTCGGTGGAGCTCTCAAAAAGAAGTTCGAGCCACTTATGGCAAAAGCCGGACAGAAGACCCTTCTCCTTCATTCGCTTCTCCAAAAAGGCGAACAAAAGACAAAATATCTCAATTCTTCGGAAAAGATTCAAGAGGAACGCCAACGGGTTATCGACGCTTATCGTCAGATGAAAAAGCAGCGAAATTTGTCCTCTACATAAGTGGTTAGTTTTACTTTGTTCTCCCCCTTGTTGTTCACATTTTGTTGTTTGTTATTGTTTCCCCCGTCTCCCCCTCGAATAATGAATAATTGTTTTTCTTAAACAAAATGTACAATTACACAAAAGAGAAAATAAATGAACAAAAAAAAAACGAATCCTAACACAATGTCCTTGTGTTTTGAGATCATCAAAGTGTAACATATAAAAATCAACTCTAACCCGTTAAAAAGAAGAAAAAACTGAAAATTACTGAAATTTTGGCATCTTTAAAATACAACTATTCAAAACCTTTCTCCAATTGGGTAATCTGAATCTAATTTTAAAACAGTTTCGAGGTAGATAACCAAACAAACCACTCACACGATAAATATCACAATAAAAGAGGAAAATCAATAGTTTTCAAAAGAAAAAATCAATAATTCATGATAATAACACATCCCTAACTAATGGATCAAATTTCATGAGGCTGAAGACATCCGATACACGTGTCTGATTGTACAATGCTTTGATTGAGCATCTGATTGAAGAGGTGAACAGAATTACAGTCCCTGCTCGTTCGGGCGCAGATTTCGGATACTTTTTCTTACAATATTCCATCAATTCATTGAAGCAACGCGTCAGAAGGTTGTTCACCGAGTCCTTTGATCCGTTGAAGTGATTTTTTTCTGAAAAAAACTACTAAATTTAAAAATTTGGCTTATTTTTCATGATTTTAAAAAATTCTTTAAATTTTGAGAAAAAATTACTATTTCAAATTAAAAAAAAATTTCCAAGAAAATTCCACTAACAATCCTCAGTTTCTAAAATCTAGTTTTCAGCTTTTCCAGAAAAACTTGAAAAAAATGAGAATCCTATCATTTTATAGAGTAGAACACATTATAATTTCAAATTTAGTACCGTTTTAGGCAGGATTGGAAAGATTTTTGAAAAATAGGCAATTAAGAACAAACTAAACCGAAAAAGTGATTTTTTTCTGAAAAATTATTGTCAACTCAATTATTCTTGATCATTGCGTTCGGAAGGCTGCTCAACCTCACAGCCGCGCTCCGCACGCACGCGACGCGGCTGCCGACACTCACACACACTGAAATCGGCGGGAAAATGAATTTTTCAAATTTTCCAGTGTGTGTGAGTGTCGGCAGGTGCGTCGCGTGCGTGCGGAGCGGCTATGAGGTTGAGCAGCCTTCCGAACGCAATGATCAAGAATAATTGAGTTGCCAATACAATAATTTTGTATTTTTTTAAATGATTCCAAAAATCTCTTAAATTTTGAGAACCCCGTTTTTTTAAAAAGAAAAAATTACTATTTCACAATTTTTTAAAAAATTTCCAAGAAAACTCCACTAACCATTCCACTTTTCTTTTCTAAAAATAAATTTTCAGCTTTTCCTAAAAAACTTTGAAAATTCTCTCATTTTCTAGGGTATAGCCACATAATTTAGTACCGTTTTAAGGTACTAAATTTGTATTTTTGAAAAAAATTGAATTTTTCAAAAGTAGATCTAAAAAAAAGGAATACATCGTTTTTTTTAAACAAAAATGCATTCTATTGCTGGTTTGGGAAATACTTTTGAAAAATAGGCAATTAAGGACAAAATATACAGAAAAAGTGATTTTTTTCTGAAAAAATTACAATACCTTCGTTTTTTTTAGACATGATTCCAAAAATCCTTTAAATTTTAAGAAATCGGTTTTCTGAGAAAAAAATACTGTTTGTTTTTGAATTTTCTGTTTTTTTTTCCTCAATTTTTCTTATTTTCCGAGTATTTGAATAAAATTTGCTTCAAAATTGTTTGAAACTGGACGCTACATTCTTTATTACGTTCTTCTACTGAAAAGAAACATTTTCCACCAAAAAAAAAAAAAAAAAAAAAATAAGGGTTTTTGAAAAAAATTTTAAAAATTCAAATTTTTGTGCTTCCCGCCAAAAAGCGTACGTGAGCGTACGGCGGGAATTCAAAAATAATTTTTTTCATCTTCCGGACGCGACTACAAAATTGTTTTTTTTTCGTCAGGGATTTCGCATGGAATATACTAGAATGTCGGTAGAAATATGAATTTTTCACAATTAAATCCATATGGGGTAAAAATAACTGGCACCCTGTCTTTAATTGTTGGTTTGGGAAATACTTTTGAAAAATAGGCAATTAAAGACATACGATACTCAAGAAGGGATTTTTTCTGAAAAAATACAACATTTTGTTTTTTTTAGACACGATTCCAAAATTCTCTAAAATTTTGAGAAAACCGTTTTTTAAAGAAAAAATCACAATTTCAACATTTTTTTAAAATTTCCAAGAAAATTCCACTAACCAATCATCTTTTTTTTTCCAAATTCAAATTTTAAGCTTTTCCAGAAAAACATTGAAAATTCTCTCATTTCCTAGAGTAAAGCACATAATTTCAATTATAGTAAATACCAACAACATTTTTGAAACCCACGCCTAACTAACGCCAAATCCTCGTGAAATTCAAATTTTCAACCGTTAATTCAGCGTTAATTCGGCGCTTGAGATTTTTGAGATTTGCAGAGGTACTTTTTTCAAGAATTGCAAATAAATATTTATACTGTTGCCTCATTTCTATTCCAAACGCGCTCCATAAACTGGCACGTTGCCAACACACCTTCCAAAAAACAAAATGTAAACGATTTCTCACGTGAATAACGTGAAGCGTTTGCATTTTGTTTTTTAGAAGGTGTGTTGGCAAAGTGCCAGTTTATGGAGCGCGTTTGGAATAGAAATGAGGCAACAGTAATACGATGAAATTCCGATTTTTAGGGAGCTCGGCTCCTTGAAATTGGTTTAAAAAATACATAAAACTAGAAATTTCGATTTTCAAGACTGAATTTTGCGTTTTTTTTTGGATTTAATATCAAATCTTTAAAAAAAACAGGAAGTGATCGCCATTTCAGAAAATGCTATGCGATTACTAAAATTTCAGAAAAATATATTTGTAGTTTTTAAAAATTGCTGTTTCAAAATTTTTTAAAACTAATATTTTCAATCGGAGAATAATCTGTTTAGCTCAGTTAATTCAATTTTTAGAATAAATTCAATATCTTGCGCTTCATTTTGGTTTTCTAGCAATTTTTAAGATTTTTTGAAATTTTGGCTGAAATTTCCAAAATTTTCGTATAAATATCGATTTTTGATATTTCTCAAAACAGAAAGGTAAAAACTTCTTTAAAACATCAAATATTGATAGAAAAAAAACGCACGTCCAAGTAAAAGAACCGTTTTCAGTACTGCACATTCATATTCATCAATTTGTAGCGTTTTCATCGGATAACCAACACTTTCCAGCGATTCGTTCACAAATAGTGGATGAAGCCTTTAAAATTTAAAATTCCCTTTATATATTCTATTAAAAACTCACTTTGCTTTCGTTTGTGCTCCCTCCAACTTTGCCGCATCTTCAGGTAACCCCAGAAAATAATCAGCATGCATAAAAGTCTCATTTTGAAGGAGCCAGAATCCCTGAAAAATGAAATTTTCCCATATTTCGTAATAACTTCTAAAAACGGCACCTTTTCAGCCTTCTGCGCCGTTTTAAAGCCTTGATCAACCAACATAAACGTGAATCCAAATTCCGTCAAAATATGCTTTTTCTGTGCAATCGGCAATTTCCGAAACGGTTCAAACTGATTCGCCCATTGAGCTGCATCAATTAGTCCCAGCCGTAGCATGGTGTCAACATCCTGTGCACGAGCTCTCCGGAAATTATTCCCATGAATCTGCAAACATTTTCGTGTTTTCGTTTTAAAAAAAGCGATATTTAGGACACCAGAAACCTTTTTAAATTTTATTTTGGAAATACATGTTTTTCTATTTCATTTTAATAAATTTGAATGAAAAATCGCGCTTTTCTGCATTTTTCCAAAGAAAATCGTGTTTTTCTGCATTTTTCTAAAGAAAATCGAATTTTTCTGAATTTTTCCAAAGAAAATCGTGTTTTTCTGAATTTTTCTAAAGAAAATCGTGTTTTTCTGCATTTTGCTAAAGAAAATCGAATTTTTCTGCATTTTTCCAAAGAAAATGGTGTTTTTCTACATTTTGGCAAAGAAAATCGCGTTTTTCTGAATTTTTGCAAAGAAAATCGTTTTTTTCTACATTTTTCGAAAGAAAATCGCGCTTTTCTACATTTTTCCAAGGAAAATCGTGTTTTTCTGCACTTTTCCAAAGAAAATCGTGTTTTTCTTCATTTTTCTAAAGAAATCCCGTTTTTCCGCAATTTTTTCAAAGAAAATCGTGTTTTTCTGCATTTTTTGCAAAGAAAATCGTGTTTTTCTTCATTTTTCTAAAGAAATCCCGTTTTTCCGCAATTTTTTCAAAGAAAATCGTGTTTTTCTGCATTTTTTGCAAAGAAAATCGTGTTTTTCTACATTTTTCCGAAGAAAATCGCTTTTTTCTGCATTTTTCTAAAGAAAATCGAATTTTTCTGCATTTTTCCAAAGAAAATCGCGCTTTTCTGAATTTTTGCAAAGAAAATCGTGTTTTTCTGCATTTATCTAAAGAAAATCGCACTTTTTCAAGGAAAATCGCGCTTTTCTGAATTTTTGCAAAGAAAATCGTGTTTTTCTGCATTTATCTAAAGAAAATCGCGCTTTTCTACATTTTTTCAAAGAAAATCGCTTTTTCTACATTTTTTTCAGAGAAAATCGTGTTTTTCTTCATTTTTCCAAAGAAAATCCCGTTTTCCGCAATTTTTCCAAAGAAAATAGTTTTTTCAGCATTTTTTCAAAGAAAATCGAATTTTATCGACCTGGGGCATTATTTTTTATTGTTTTAATACCCTAAACGTAAAATTTACAAACATATAATATATGCGGGAGCTCCCGGCAAGTTTTAATATTATAAAAAGCTCAAAAATACGGTTTTTCGTTATTTAAAATTTTCTTTAACAAAAAATTAACTTTTTGAATGCTTAAAATCTTAAAATATAAAATTTCCAAAAAATAATACAATTTCCCGCGAAAAAAAAGCGCCTGCACTCACCTTCTTCGCCAGCATCCCAAAAATATCGTCATTCATGAAATCTTCGTGAACCGCGAAAAACGGCCGATGATTTTTCAATTGATATCGTTGCAATCTGACCAGCGAATCAATTAGACCTTCACCGGGTTGAGGAGATCCTGAAAAAATCGTTCGTGATCGTTTATCTGATCGGCGACAAAAGTTCAAGTAAAGGTTAAGGCGACACGCGGTACGTTCCGCACATTTTCGTTTCTTTTCGATAACTTTTAAACATAATGTCCTAGAATTTTAAGCAAATTTCATGAAATTCGTGCTATTTTTCACCTAGAGTGGGTATTTTTGCCATTTTTTCTACCCAAGCTAAAAATTTGAAAAAAAAACGTTTACTGAATTCAAAAAAATGTCTAAAAATCCACCAATTTAGAAAATCTTAGAAATCATGCTATAATTGCGGTTCGATTTGAAAATTTAAAAAATAAGCACTTTTGAAAAAAAAATTATTTCATATGTATCCTAACCTCATTTTTGAATTTCAGATTGTTTTCAGACCTAGCGTTTTTAGTCCGATCTTCTAGAACACCCTATGTACTACCCGATTTCCATTTTATAACCCAAAATTCAAAAATTTACGTGAGATCCCCAATTCAATTCTTTAAAAATAAACAAGCACTAACCTCCCGTCAAACTCGCACTACTACTACTACTCGAAGCAGTCGAATGACATTTCAGCATCGGCGTATCATCAATCTCCTGCTTGACCACCGTCGACGTCGACGAGTTCTTCGGCTTCCTCGGTCCCATTATATCTCTCCGCTGAATCGCCGACGCTTTCATTCCAACGTCGTAACATTTCTGAAGTCGACAAAACCGGCAAATACATCGGGATTCTGCAAAAAAAACAACGATATTATTATGCGAAATTCATGAAATATCCTCGAAATCGTTATGGACCTATTCAGTTTGAAAAAAAATCGAAAAATTCCGATAGATTGGAATTTCTCGAAATTTTTTGAACGATCAGGAGTGACCCCACGTGGACCCAGAAGGCCCGAAAATTCCGGTTTAGGCCGAAAAATTAAAATTTGGTCAAAAGATCAGGAATGAGTCCAAATGACCCGTAGACGCCTACAAAATCCAATTAAGCCCCATATAGGCCGTCTGGAATCAAACAAAACAATTTTAAAGTTTTTTTTTTCATTTCTCGGCCTTTTTCGGGCCTCCTGAATCCATTTGGATTCATTCCTGATCGTTTTCTTCAAAGATATACGTAAAAACTAATTTTTCCATAAAAATTTAAAAGGACACATCATTCAAAAAATACCGAGAAATTCTAATTCCAAGTAACGAATAAAAATTTAAAAAAAAAGCGTCATATATTTGTGAATTTTGTGAAACCGTGTTTTTTTTCAAAATACAAAAATTTTTGCAAAAAAATTGTTAGCACCCCTTTCCAAATTCTTGAAAATGTCCAAAAACCAAAGAATTCATTTATAAACCCACAATTTTCGTGGGAAAACACTTTTCACTGCAACTTGACGAAAATACATATTTTCTAGCGCTTTTCACAACGGGTTTTTGCTCAATTCAGATAACTTTAGTGTTTTTTTAAAAAAGCTCTTATAATGGAAAAATTATTAAAATACACTTTCAACTAATCCGACTTTTGACCACTAAAAAAATGAGGAAGTACAATGGGTGACTGAAAAATTTTGAATTCCCTTTTTGCGTTTATTTTCAATTTTTGTCGGTTAATTTAATACGTTTGATTAGAATACTCATGAATAGGCTTCAGTTTGAAAAAAAATACCGAGAAATTTAAATTTCTCAGAATTTTTAAAACTACATTTTTCAAATGACTCCCTTCAAGACCCAAACGCTTAAATATGTGTCCCTTTAAACAATTTCATAGAAAAACGTGTTTTTTGTGAAAACTGAACTGCTCTCCCGCCAAAGTGAACAAATGAGGAACATACAGCCCGACATCGCCCAAAAAAGGGCTGGATTTTAAAAAAAATTAAATTTTGCTAAAAGAGGTTCAGTAGTGGGTCCAAATGGTCCTATTTAGGCTCCTAAAGACCTCCTGGAGCCGAAAATATAATATTGTGCGGAAAATTTGATTTTTCGGCTTTTTCGGGCTTTTTCGGGCTTTTCTAGCCTCCTGGTTCTAGGGTTGAACATTTTCCAAAAAAATATAGACAAAAAACTAATTTTTTTTCCATAAATTTGCTTAAAGGGGACACATCTTTAATCGTTTAGGTCTTGAGGCGAATCTCGTGAAAGCTGCAATTAAAAAAATAGTCGGAATTTCATTGCATTGAATTTTTCTGATTTTTTTTCAAAAAATTCAATTTTTGAAAAAGTGGGTCACTGCCTTTAGGCACCGTTTCGCCAAAAAAAAAAGAAAATTCTCCAAAAAACTCACCATTCGTAATAATACACTTCCCTCCTTTCAAACACTTATACGTCACATCATTCGTCACAGCCCTCCGAAAAAATACAATACATCCAAGACACGCCGGCGCTCCATATCTACTCCCATTCACGCGATCCCCGCAAACCGAGCATCCATCCGCGATTATTGTAGTAGTGGCCCCATCTTTTGATGTACTGGCCACTGCCGTCGCCATTTGTGTTTTGAATGTGAAATTCTGGAAGAAAAACAAGACAAATGAATGAATTCGACGTGTGTTTTTGTTTTTCCGGAATAAATTAGCCAAAAGTAAAAGCTCAAAACACATATATATTCGGTTTTGCAGTACAATACATACAAAATTTGCAGTACCTACGTTAGTACCATTTATTAATTGTTACAAGACCAAAGAAAAACGATGAAAAAGTCGGTTGAGCGAAGAAAAAAACGAAAATCGTGTATTTTACGATTAAGAATGACAAAAAAAATCAGAGAACAAAAAATCGGAGAGGGAAAAAGAAAAAGAGGCGAATAGAGCGAACAGGAAACATTCCAAAGTAGCATGAACTGGTAGAAAGCGATTCTTAACGAAATTTTAGAGGAAATTATGGAATTTTCGTGAAAAAAAGAAGAAGAAGTGCACAACACCAATTTCTGATGTTTTAATATACAATTTTCAAATAAATCAGACTTATATTGTCCTCAGAAGCGTCTCAAACACCATTTATACCTTTTTGAGTCATCATACAAAACAGTGCAGACAAGACAACATTTTTTTCTGCGTTAATTTGGATGACATCTCCGAAAATGAAAAATTTCGAGGACTCTTGAAGTCCGCAATCTGACGTCATGGTGTACATATGGGAAGGGTTTTAAAAAATGTTTTAAAATGGATATTCTGAATTATAATAGGTCTCAGGAAGAACACACATTTAATGGAACGTCTAAAAAAGACCGTCCAAAATAAATGACATAGAAAAAAGGTTTAGATTTAAAGGAGAGCTACACGCGGGTTAGAAATGTTGCAAAATCGATCTCTGAAATTCAATTTTATATACCTAGTGAAAAAATTTGCAAAAAAACTAGAAACGGGCAACCGGAATCGAACTTTGGTAACAAAAACGTTAAAGTTTCCAGGTAATTTGCAGCCAAGTTCGATTCCGGCCTCTATTTCCGCAATTTTTTCACCTAGGTATCAGGGATGCCGCCGAAAAAGTTTTTTGCCGAAAAAAAATAAATTTTTTCGTCGGCCAGTAAAAAATGCCGAAAAAAAATAAAAATTTTCGTCGGCCAGTAAAAAATGCCGAAAAAAAATAAAAATTTTCGTCGGCCAGTAAAAAATGCCGAAAAAAAATAAAAATTTTCGTCGGCCAGGAAAAAATGACGAAAAAAAATATTTTTTTTTTCGTTTTATTTGAAAAATACCGAAAAAAAATTTTCCGGTGTTCCAAGTGATTAATGAATCATATTTCATCAGACAAAATACGATTTTAAGGTTTTCTACCTTCATTCAGTTAAAAACTAGTAAAATAGTTGGAAATTGATGTAAAAAAAAATGGTATATTCAAATTTAAACATCTGTTTTCCGTAAGACGGAAACACCGAAAAAAATTGAGGATAGAAAACCGAAAAAAATAAAATAAAAATTTTCGCGCTTCGCGCAACCCGAAATAAAAAAAACTTTTTCGGCGTAAAACACCCGAAAATCACGAAAACCGAAAAAAAACCAAAAAAAAACGGCAACCCTGCTAGGTATATAAAATCGAATTTCAGATCAATTAAGCAACGTATACCTGCGTATAGTCCCCCTTTAAAGGTACATAGAATAGAACTTTATTTGAAACGACCAAGAAACTGAAAACGTCTAAAAGAGACGGTCCAAAATAAATGACATAGAAAAAAAAGGGTTAGATTTAAAGGAGAGCTACACGCGGGTTAGAAATGTTGCAAAATCGATCTCTGAAATTCAGTTTTATATACCTAGTGAAAAAATTTGCAAAAAACTAGAACAGGGCACCCGGAATCGAACTTTGGTAGCAAAAACGTAAGTTTCCACAAAAGTGGCAGCCAAGTTCGATTCCGGGTGCCCTTTTCAACTTTTTGCAATTTTTTTCACCTAGGTATATAAAATTCAATTTTAGTTCGATTAAGCAACATTTATAACCTTAGTATAGTCCCCCTTTAAAGGTACATAGAATACAACTTTATTTGAAACGACCAAGAAACTGAAAATCATTGTCATAAATAGTCAGTTCTCAAATTTTTCTTCAAAATCGTATAGAAGCAGAGAAAACGGGCGGTCTAATGGGCTTACCCAAAAACTACTGTAGAAGCAAACCAATTCCAAACGCGCTCCACTGACAAAACCTCGATTTTTTCGGGTGTTCCGTTCCGGTGCACGGACAAAAACATTATTTTTCATAACTCGTCCATTAGATACCAAAAATGCATTTATGACTCAAAAATAATATACATCAATACGTACGGGCACGGAAAAAAAAGGCCTAAACAAACTTGCGAAAACATTGATGCGCGTTTGGAATCGAATTGAACGAACAGTAAAAATTCTGCAAAAAATTAGGCCAGTCAGCTATATTTTTTTTGATACCATCTAAGGTTCCGACTATTCGCTGTGAGACACGAGACACATTTCACCGGTAGCGGAAAATACTCTCAAAGGGCCGCGGGTCTCGCAATGATGTATATTTAAGGAATAACTGCCTGACCTATTTTTTGCATAATTTTTTAAAGGTTTCTGGGAAGGTCCATAAATAAATAAATAAATAACCTAGAAACACTTGCACTCCTGCGAAAACTGGTCCGAAATTTGAAAATTGACTCATTTAGCCTGAATTGTGACTGAAATTCACAGATCCGAGGAACATCGTGACGAATATTTCAATGCTATTAAATTTTTCAAATGATGAACAAGTTTTGAAACCCCTATTAAGGTCTTAAACCGAAATAATCTCAAATAGTGCATCAAAATACAAAACCATATCAGTTTCTAAAGTGTCTACCTTGATACCTAAACTATTCCCTACTTCTTATCATTCCAGCCGTCACTGCGACGATCTTTAAAACCTTCAGACAACAACAGAATCGACAATCTTTTCCAGTTTAACGAAAAAGACGACTGTACAATAATAAACTTGCGAAAACGAAACAAAAAAAAACCGTAGCACGATGAACAATGAAAGTGATATCACAGAAAACATATTTTTTTTATAACCGAAAAAAGAGAAGAGAGGCTGTAAAGATAGTCGTCCATCAAAGAACTGAACAGTTGAACTTTCGAAAATCGATTCATTCGAAATTTCATTCGCTGACGCGAAAAACCTTCCAAACACCCCAATTAGGATGATCATTCACAGAAACAACAATCTTGCATATGAGGGTCAGATCAAAATCTACGAAAGGTTTCATGTTTTCTGAACTTTTGAACATTCCTTCTCTCCTATCAATAACGCCAAATCGAATTAAGGAACCAATTGATCGACTTTTTGAACAAATATTTTAGTTTATATGTTCAATGCGAAATTTCAAAGAAAAGAAGCAGAATGTAACAGTAACACTATGATCAGACATAGAACACATTCCCTCCCCGAAATGAAAAATCGACATGTTATAAAAGTAAACAACACGGTTTTCCGGAATAACAAAAGTAAATATTGGTTTTCATTACGTTGTCTTCTTTTTCCTCATTTCTACGTCCCTTGTTCTCATCGTGTGAGTGGCGAAACCAAAAGGGAGAGAGAGAGCAACTGAACATAAACCACCCGCTTGTTATGCCCTTGTTTCGATGCGACTAATACCTCAAAACGAATGAAGAGCGGAATAATTCTAGCCCAGCCTAGTCTCTTGAGTTTTGGTCACCGCCGGCAAGGATTTGGGGGGGGGGGGTCTGTCTAATTATGAACCGGGCTCCGAATCCACAAAATTGCGATGCTTCAATTATGAGTGGTTTTCAAAAAATTCGAAAAAATATTTTAAAAGCCTCATAATTTCCATAATTGATTTTTTAAAAGGGTTTTTTGCTTTTTTTCGCAATTTTTTCATTTTTTTTAGTTTCTGGACATTGTAAAAAGCCCAAAAAATATGCTCACAATAAAAACCTTTAAAAATTTTTAAAAATTCCAGTATTTTTAAAGGCACAGCTTGACAATCGTCTCGGGTCTCGCAACGAAATCGCGAAAAAGATCAAGGTTTTGAAATTTCGATAGAAATAATTTCTGACAAGTGAATTTACCGCTCAGAATTGGAATTTTTGTATTTCTTCATTTTTTTAAAAGCTTTTGCATGGGACCCTTTTAAAAAATTGCAAAAAACTTGAAAAAGGAAGACATGTTCGGTAGGGCGCGTTTTGATTTTGGTTTATTTCAACAGTGGGAATTTAAATTCCACTTTTTTCTAACTTTGAATCAAATTACAAATTATTGAAATTTATTACTAAAATTAAGTGGAACTCTATCTTTAAACTGTATTACTTTAGGTCGATATTTTAAAACCACTCGTTTTTCGATGAGATTTAATATATTACCCATTTACAGCAAGGGCGACACTCTTCAGATTATTGATAAAAAGCTTAATTGAATGCTGACACGGTAAAATGGAGTGGTACGCTGTCTTTAAGTGATTCTCCAGGCCATTTATAGAAAAATACTCTATATCTGGCCCGTGATCACCTAAAAACGGCTCCGTCCTCCCAAAGCCCTTTTCTAGACTAGAAAATATTAAAAAGCACATAATAATTGACTACATGGTCAGTGGTCACCCTTAATTACACTTATCGGGGTCTCCGCCTAGACCTCCTCTACTAAAAATTCACCGGGCGGGGAGGGGAACAACACCAACGAAACAGTTGTACGGACGCCATGCTTTCGATTCTTGTTTCGTTGGTCACAAAAGAAAGCAAGTGCCCCCCCCCCCCCCCGCCGATCAAGTCTTTTAAAAGTCAACGCAATCTTTCCCGTTTTTTGTCACTTTTTCGATCCTAAAGGAATTTTCTCCTTGAATTATATCATAGGATAACCAGATAATTTATTATATCGTTTATCTTTAAACGTGTCATATCTAGACTAAGTCAAAATTAAAGGAGAACTTTACAGAGCCGCTATAGAACTCTTACACAATACAAATCTATTTTAAAAATTTTCTAAAACCTCGTAGAAGCCGAAAAAACAAGTTTTAAAACTATGGCCTAGAAAAGATTCGGCCAAATGGAAACTTTTCCTAGGCCATTGTTATAAAACTCGTTTTCTCCGCTTCTAGTTGGTTCTAGAAAATTTTAAAAAAACCTGATTTAGAATTAATACGACTTATATTTTCAATTTAGGTATATTTATTGGTTTTGTAAAGTGTTCCTTTAAAAAATTAGTACCCCAAAGTTTCAGGTATGCCGTTTTTCTGAAACCTCAAGTTCCAATTCTCGATCTTTTCATTTTCGTATTTTTCTGTAGTTTGAAATAGTCGAACAACACTCATCTTTTTACGCGCGCAAGATTATCTTTCTCTAGACATAATTATACCTTTGTCTAAAGACATCTTAGAACTACAAATCACAAAATCCGGCATCATTTTGTTCGGTGAATTAATAAAATGGTGTCTATTTATTGGGTGCAAACATTCGAAAGAAACGAAAATTTAATGCAACAGAGAACAAGCTCAAGAAACGGAAAATAACGGGATTTTCAAGGTTCAAAAGTTCACCTCAACCTTAAAGACAAGGTGCACTTTGTTAAACTGACTTTCTGATTCGAAATCCAAACTTTTGGCCCCCAATCACGAGGGCCAAAAGTTGGCTATTATTACCTGGCACGCTTATTTCAAATCAACAGGTGAAATATTCTAGAAAAATTATGTTTGCGTAAATTATTGGTTTTATAAACTCAACAACTTTAAATATAGGTATAAATGAGCAATTTCCAAAATTCAAACAACATTTTCTAAAATTCAATAAATTTTAAGACTTGTAGAAAACATTCCAAAAATCTTAAATTTCGGTTATTTTTAAAATTGTTAAAGAAAATCCAAATTTTTTGAATTTTCTAAAAAAATTTCATTAATTAGACTATTTCTTACTAATTAGGTGACCTAATTTAGGTTTTTTTAAAAAAAATTATATTAAAAATGATTATTTGGTAATTAATTAATGATTTCTAATTTTATATCTAAAAAAAGAACTTTCAGACCGAATTTAAAATTCAAAAGTTCAAAAAACGGGGCACGTTTTTTAAACTTTTAAATTTTAAAGATTTTGGGTCTGAAAATTCTTTTTAAATTTTTTTAAAAAGATATAAATAAAATCAGTCATTAATTAATTCCCAAATATTCATTTTTAATATAACATTTTAAAAAAACTAAATTAGGTCACCTAATTAGTAAGAAACAGTCCAATTAAAGTCATTTTTTCTAGAAAATTCAAAAAAAGTGTATTTTCTTTAAAAATTTTTAAAATAACCGAAATTGAAGGTTTTAGGAATGTTTTCTACAAGTTTTAAAATTTGGAATCTTAGAAATTTTAGCAAATTTTGGAAATTGCTCATTTATACCTATATTTAAAGTTTTTGAGTTTCTAAAACCAATAATTTACACAAAAAATAAAATTTGGGTCTGAAAGTACTTTAGATATAAAATCAGAAATCATTCATTAATTCCCAAATATTCATTTTTAATATAAATTTTAAAAAAATCAAAAATTATGCCACCTAATCAGTTTTTTCGACGATAAAATCGAAAAAACTTAAAATATCTGAAATAATAGTATAAACCCCATTTTCCACTAATTTTCATTTTATAATACAAAAATAAAATATTCCATTTAGCAAAACTGCAAAGTTCAAAAACTTTCCCACCGAGCTTATTAAACTCTAAAGTTCAAAAGTTCGAGAACATTCAAACAAAGAAGAAAAATTCGAAAAAAACTCAAAATCCTCATTTTTTTTCGCATTCAAAACCATTGCCATGGTTTCAAAATCCTTCAAAGCAAAAATTCAAACAAAATACTACTACGTCTCCAACAGCTGTGAACTAAAAAACTGCAAGAACAAAAAAGTCCAACTAAACTAACAAAAATCAAAGAACACTCAAGACAACTCTAATTCTCTCCCCCCATGTGAACACAACTGTGTGTAACTTGTCAGCCGAACAACCGACGAGGAAACCAAAGAAAAATAATTTTTTCTGGTTGTTGTACAAAAAAAGATATGAAACAATCGGTCACACGATCAGTATATTATCGATCAACATAAAAAAAGAAGAAAAAGGAGGAGAGGTGCATTGATACCAATAATCGGGCCGTCGTCGTCGTTTTGTCGCCGCCACAAAAACAAACAGCCAAATAAAAAATAAAAAATAAAATTTCAAATTGCAAAGTACTTGTTGAAAACGAAATACAACACACACACAGTTATAAAAACGTTTCATTTATCTATTTATATATAAAAGAGGACTAGAAGGATTGGACTGTGTTATGATGCTGTATAAATACTTATTGAAACATCTAGACAACCCAAGGTTGGTTTTGCGCACATAATAGAGAGTACTCCGAGTGAGAGGGTGCAGACAGTGAAACACACGGAAAAAATAATGACAACCGACGATTCTTTAAGCTGGGATTATTGATTGAAAATGAAATTTTGCGCGAAAAAACTGTCGACGAAAAATGGTGTTGGATGTTAAGATTGATTGGCATAGGAAACAATGATATCATTGTGATAACCCTATCTTCGTAGGTTGTTACATTGGAGATTTTTCGAAGAACGATGACATTGGGCTTTAAAGGAGGACTTTTTTTTGTAAAAATCTTTTCACGTCGGTTATAAATGCTTCTAAATCGATCCCTGAAATTCAATTAGCGAAAAAATTTGCAAAAAAACTAGAATAGGGCACCCGGAATCGAACTTTGGCCTCAAAATCGTAAAATTTCGCTTCAGGGTGCCTTTTCACCCCTTTTTTGCAAATTTTTTAGGTATGTAAAATTGAATTTCAGATCGATTAAGAAAAATTGACAACCTGCGTATAGTCCTCCTTTAAAAATAGGGGAAATTGAAAAAAAGACAATTGTTGAGACCCTAAATTGAAAAATTCCATTTCTACCGGTTATGATAACCGGACCTATGCTGAAACTTAAAAAAAAGCAATAAATTACAGTATTTTTAAAGGCGCAGGGTGGAAATCGTGGTGGGTTTCGCAACGAAATTCGAAAAACATAGCTGAAATTTGTCAAGGGGCTGAAAATGTTGCTGAAAATTAAAATTAATGATTTATTTTGCAATTTCAACCAAATTGCTCATTTTGAGCACATTTTTCTGCCAATTTCCAAAAAAAAGTGATTTTATGTTAGTTTTGCACGACCCAAAAATTATAGCACTAACGCTGCAGGGTTTTAGCAAAGCTCGAGCTCTCCAAAATTGAATTTTGACGAATTTTTGATCAAAATTCGAAAAAAAACCGATTTTCATAATCTAGATCATCAGAAAATTAAAGAAATCTCTTAATCAGAAAAATATGAGAGATTTCACAAAAAATAAACATTTACCGTGTTAGGTAATTTAAAGTACAGAAATTTTTCGGAACCTGTCAAACTATACTTTTCTATTTCTAGTTCTGAAAATCGATGCTTATCGTGTTTACTAATATTTATCAAAAAAAAGCTACATTTTGTAGCCTTTACGTGGCTCCAAAAGGCGTTTTAGAATGATTTCGTCCACAAATACGAAGTTAAAATTCTAAAAATAATAAAAAATAATGAAAACCATTATAATTTTGTCTGGAAGACCTACAAATCTTCATAGATTCGAAATGAACATCCGGAACTGGTTCTACTGCGGAGAATGGCCGATTTTTGATCACAAAATTGAAAACAGATTTATTTTTTGTAAAAATGTGTTAAAGGAGCAGGTTATAAATGTTGCTAAATCAATCTGAAATTCAATTTTATATATCTAGGGACAAAATTTGCAAAAAAGTAGAAAAGGGCACCAGAAATCGAACTTGGCTCCGTTTTTAACACCAAATTTCGATTCCGGGTGCCTTTTTTTTACTTTTTTGCAAATTTTTACACTATTTTTATAAAATAGAATTTCAGCAACATTTATAACCTGCGTATACCTCCTTTAATATGCAGAAAATCGCCATCTTTCAAAAATAAATGAAAATTTTGAGACAAGAACTAAAATTCAAAACAAAACTAACAAGTTTCGAGTTCAAAGACAAACCAACAGTTGGGAATTAAACAGTAACTTTGGGGGTTTTCAACTTTAAAAATCAATTCATTCCTCATCAAAATTCAATTCAAAAATTACCATAATGGAAACAAAATGCTCGCTCTCTGAAAATCGCCGTTTGTTCCAAAAGATCAAGTCAAGCAACTTGAACAGAAATCAGAAATTCCTAATAATTAGAAAACAAGAATGAAAAAGCAAGCACTCGACCTTTGCCCCTGTTTCGCACGTTCATCTAATATCCCTACTCTAAATAATACAACCAACCAATTAACAAACAAAAGACCGGATCGGATGGAGGAGGAGGAGACCCTACTGCTGGAAGAATGATCGAATTCTGATGATAACGTTTTTCGTTCGCTTGTGTTCGTAATATGTGTAGTTTGGTTGGAACACTAAATAACAACACGACGCGAAAACAACTAAATAAGAGGCCAAAAATCATAAGGATCGGGGCGACTTCTTCATCCATAAACAAGCTTTTCCCCCCTCTTCTTTGTAAATTTGGTTTACCAGTTATTTAGTTTAATAAAATGTCAAATACATTATTTTTCGAAATTAAAAAAAAATGCCTGGTGGATGACGCGATCCTCTCAGGCTTAAGATCCTCTTAAACGGATTGGTCTAGATATTTAGAAAAGGAAATAAATAGAAAAAAAACGAATTAGAAGGAAATTGGACGATTTTTTTAGTGAAACATGATACACACTGCGGACGTGTATATCATGTACTTTTAGAGAAAATAAAAACGGACATGTTTGCTCATTCATTACCTTGGCAACAGCTGAACATCGCGGCGGCCTACTACTACACTCATTTTGTTTTCGACTCGAGACAAAGTAAAAAAAACAAACGCGGCTGATAAAATACTTATTGTCAACGAATATTTGTTGTTTTTGGAGGAGCACGAAAAGCAAACTACGAATGTGTTTTGATCACATCTAGACATTATAAATAAAATAGAAATTCGACACACACATACACACAACAACGGGGGGAAAAGCGCAACAAATTGGGGAAGGAAAACACGTCATTGATGAGGGAGAAAAGAAAAAAAGGGGACTACGATGCTACGCATTGACGGTAAAAGTGTGCGAGGGTTGCAGTTTGCCACGCCCATTTATTGTGTGCCGCATCATTTTTTCTTTTTTATTTTTCTGGCCTAAATTCGTTTTTTCGTTGTTTTTCGTCAAATTTCTTCCTTTTTCGCAGTTTTTTAGTATAAAAATCGAAAATGTTAATTTTTTAGCATTGAAATCTGTGTTTTTCATCCAGAAATCGTGTTTTTATTGCTTAAAAATTTAATTTTTCGATATTCTATCTAAATTTTGAATTCTCCGTTTTTTTTTGCGTTTTAACGATCGTCCGGCTTAATTAAATTTTTTTGCAGGTAATACTTTCACCATGGACAAGCTTACTCTTGCTCGTGTAAGTTTTTTAACATTTATTTTTCAAATATTAAAAGCTGAAAAAAGGTTTTGTAAATATGACTTTTGTGCATATTTCTAAACAGACATCCATCTAATCTTAAACAATATTTTTGAATTCAGGTCACCAAGGTTATCGGACGTACCGGATCCCAAGGACAATGTACCCAAGTCCGCGTCGAGTTCATGAACGACCAAAACAACCGTTCCATCATCAGAAACGTTAAGGTGAGGATTTACCATTTTGTTTTTAAAGAAGTCCCTGTTATTCACTTTTCGACCAAAGCATTTTATCCCAGTGTTTTAAATGAAAAATCGTCTTGCCATTTACTTTTATTCCTAATTAACTTTTTTCCAGGGCCCAGTTCGCGAGGGAGACATCCTCACCCTCCTCGAATCCGAGCGAGAAGCCAGAAGACTCCGCTAAGCGCCCATTCATCAATCTTTGTTGTTGTTTTCGAATAAATTCGTTTTCTTACGATTTTTTTGTCAAGCTGTGTGTATTAATCAAATGATGAAGCCAAAAAAAGTAATAAATCATAAAAATGTTCGATTATCGCATAACCTAGTACCTATAGAGTTCGCTGGTAAAATAAAATCACAAAAATTATCAGACTCATAATGCCTCGTCCAAAATTCAAGAGTCCGCAGCCGAAATCAGCGACAGTGACGAGGAGAAGTCAGGCGGGGACTTCGAAAAAAGAGCCCGTTGTGAAATCAAAGAATAAGAGGAAGCCTGCACCAGCAGCTTCAGTTTGGGAGCATCTCCGGTCTCTTCTGAAGGAAAAGCTTCAAAATGAAGCACTGTATTTATTTGAAGTTACTAATTTATGCAATAGGTACCATTTCGCAGGTTTATAGGGTTTTAGAAAGTACTTTCATTCAGAAATGGACAATTTGTGTTGCCCGATGATCTAGAACAGATAGAAACTCTGTACCTTATAGCCAAAGCCTATTGTGACACTTGGCAATATCCAATAAGTGATTATGTGAGCCAAAAAAATCGATAAATTAAAATTAAACGCCTGGAATTTATTTCAGTGGCACATAAAACTAATAGACTCATTCCCACTACCAATGGACGATTTAGAATTTGTCGACGTGGAAACGGATTTCACCGAAGAAGGCATTCGATTCAGTCACTATCAATGCTTAATGGAAATGGGAAAATTCACAGAAGCTTATTGTAAAAATAAAAATTGATGAGGTCTTTTCCAGAGAAGTAAATTTTCAGGCGAATTGACAAAAATCCTTGAGCGGAAGGATCCACCGCTGGAAGTTGTAATAGCGGCAAGGGAACTGATGGAAGATTCGAGTAAGCGGAAAGCCAAGAAAACTGTATATGATAGACGGCCCGTGAAATTCGATGAGTGAGTGTTGGAGTTTTTTGAGAAACTTGGAAAATATGGAAATTTCCAAATAATAGACATTAAAAAAGGGTAAAACGGTTATTTTACTTATTTAAAATTTAAAAATCGATAAATAGTTAAAATTTATTGATTTAAAAAACAGAAATTTCTGAAAATTTAGAAAAAAGTGCTGAAATTTCAGAAAAAAACTTTTAAAAGTCATTTTATCGCTATTTTTCCAATTTTGTGGAATAATTAAGTCACTAACTCTTTTAAAAAACCATTTTAGTACCTCGAATAATAACAAATTTTTAATTTCTGCTCATTTTCAGAAAAAATCCAAATATGCACATTTTAAAACAGAAAATCGATGAAAAAAATTGAAATTTCACAAAATGTTGGTTTCCTTGGAATTTAATTCATTTATTTTGATGGAAATTTGACAAATAAAAAATTTAGAAAATGAAAATGTTGGGATTTCTGAAGTTTTTAAAGTGCAAGCACCGGATACTGAAAAACGGATCAATTTTTTCTGGAAATATGCGTAGTTGGGACATTTTTTCTGAAAATGAGCACAAATTAAAAATTATTTATTATTTGAGGTACTAAAATGGCTTTTTAAAGGAGTTAGTGACTTAATTATTCCAGAAAATTGGAAAAATAAAGATAAAATTACTTTTAAAATGAAATTTCAGCACTTTTCTGAAAATTCTGTATTTTAAATCAATACATTTTAATAATTTACCGATTTTTTAATGAAAAGTAACTGTTTTACCCTTTTTAATAGTTATTATTCGGAAAATTCAATATTTTCCTAATTTTTCAAATAACGCCTAAATCTTTACAGCTCAATCCTTCGAATCAATCTCCCAGTTCTCGGATCAGCATCCTACGTAATGTCGGTTAATGCGAAAACTATAATAGAAGAACTCGGTCTACCAGAATATCTGATTGAACAGTTCGAAGGACCTGAAAAAAGTGACATAACTTTATGGTTAAAAGCTCAAGAATGTAAAGGAAAGTATGAGCTGAAAGAAGCGATAAAACATCTAGAGAATATGTCACATCGGAATTCGAGGTATAATTTGAACAAAAATCGATAATTTCAAAAAAACCCGTCCCCGTTTCAGAGTAATGTGCGAAATAGCAAAGCTTCATCGTAGATGCGGTCGAATAAACGAGTCCCGTCGAACGTTGCTAGCAATTCGACATAGGGACGCACATTGGGTTGAAGGAATGGATCTTCTGGCTTATTTGTTGTCACATGATGAGAAAACGTATGGACCGGAATTATCAGCCCTGTCGACATATTTGTTAGAGAAATGGGCAAATAGGCCAGAAGCGTATGTTGCCAATGGATATATGTCAAGATGTAAGGGGTTTTTGAGGAATTTGGATATTTAAACATTTTTTAATCGGCGAATTACGCCATTACGTTGACTGCTCAAAAATTTAGTAAAATTTAATTAAAAGATACCAAAAAACGCTCAAAAAATTATTTTATGATTTAATTTTCCGAGAAAAAGTCAAAGAGTACCTGTTTTTCTTGAATTTTACATGAGAGTGGTATCAGTAGATAGCTCTGAATCTATTGATACCTGGCGTTTTAATTATTTTAAGGGTTTTCCGTATGATAATCCCCATAGGTGGAATAGGGTCATTTCGAAATCTCAAAGTTAAGCTCGATACAAAAAAAGAAAGAATAAAAAGTTAAGCCGACTACAAAACGTAAAAAGCAGCAAAAACGCTGAAAAAAACACTTAAAAACGAATATATGACCATTTTTTATGACCATTTCATCACTGTTCTTCGAATCCGCGTCGAGTTAAGGTCGTTACACCTTTTCAAGTGAAAAAAAAAGTTAAACTCGTTACTGTGTCAAATCCTCGGTATCCCACCTATGATAATCCCGAAAAATGCTCAAAAATCATGATTTTTACGGTTTTTGGATTACTGTAATTTCAGAGATTTATTTTTCTTATTTTTTCGAAATCAAAAAACTAACGATTGTTGAAAATATAATTGCCAATCAATAAACTAATTTTCGTTTTCAAAAAGTTCAACCAAACCCGAGATATCACCATTTTCAAAGTAATTGCAAAAAGTTCCGTTTTTTAAAAAATTATGTCGAATTTGAGAATATCATAATTGGATTGCTCTCGTTGAGGCGAATTTTCAGCATTTTACGAAATTTTTAACTGTAATTTGTAAAAAGCCGCAAATTTTCATAATTATTCAAAACTTCAACGATTTTTGGGAAATGTTCCAAAATGTTGCGCAAAAATTCAATCGACCTGTATTTATTCGAAATTTTAAATTGTTTTAGTGATTTTCAGACAAATGAGCACAAGACTAATTCAAACAATTTTAGAAATACTAAAAATTTGAATTTTGGAATTTTCCAGAGATACAGCACTGAAATATATATTTTTAGAATCAGCATAAATTTCTACATCTAAAACTGTTATTCCCATCTGAAAATATTGGAAAAATTCCAAAATTCAAACAATTTTAGAAATATTAGAATTAATTTTTACGGTTCTTAGATTACTGTAATTTCAGAGATTTATGTTTTCAAAATTTAAAAAAAAACTAACGATTGATGTATTTTTTTTTCACCTAATTTCAGAGTTTTCAGCATTTTACGAAATTTCTATAATTATTCAAAACTTCAACAGTTTTTTTGTTGAAAATTTCCAAAATTTTGCAAAAAATTCAATCTAAGACTTTTTTTTCGAAATTCTGATTTAAATGTCTTAATTTTGAGAAAATGGGCATTTTAACTAACTTTTCTCAATTTCTGACATTTCTATACCTCTAAAATCGGAAAAATCCATGTTTGAAAAATTTTTTTTTCAAAAAACTCATTATTTTCAGATTTCGACAGCCATCAAGCCTTTCAATACGGCACGCGAGCATTAGCACTATCAGAACCAGGAACGGAACAATTTGCTCAAGCCGCGTTGCTCAAGAATTCTTGTTTTTCTTTACGTAAGTGCGATATTGTCTTAGATTCTTAGAAATATTATATTTCAGAAAGTGCGGATCGTTCAAGTGAAGCTATAGATCTTTTAAAAGATGCTCTTCGCTATGACAGCTATAATATTGATCTCAATCGTGCACTTATCGATCGATATATGGCTAATGATGCGTGTAGAGATGCGAAGAATTTTGTAACCGCTTTGGTGCACAATAATCCGTTGGATATTCAAGCAAAGCTTTTGAAAGTCCATGTATTTATAAATGCGGACCTAAGGGCTAGGGATTCAAGTGTTAGCAAGGTAAACTTGCGTCGGATCCTTTCGATACACAAATTTGTTTCCTTACAGGACCTTCTCAAAAGTCTCGAGGAAATATTGATGGTTCAACCGAGCTTCATCTCACCGATTATTGATTTACTGCAGGATTTTTTCAAAACCAAACAAACTGAACATTGTGAAAGTCTTCTCAACTTTTTGACAAAGATCAAGCATATGATCCCGCATGACAAAGTGGCGTTGTATTATAAACTGAAATCCGATCATTTTTTAATTAATCACGATACTATTAACACTTATGACTGTCTGGTAACAGCGTTGGCGCTTGGGGAGAGGATCTCACAGACTCAGGTAGGGGATTTTAAGATTTTTATAAAGGTTTTTCGACATTTAGAAAAAAACTTTTTTTTTCTCATAAAAAATGAATTTTAATATTAAAGTGGAGATCCGGAGAGCTCAGAAATAGGTTTAAAATAAATAAATTAACAAAAGATAGCAAAAAATGAATTTAAAAAATTGAAAAATTGGAAAATTTGGGCTTTTAGGCCTAAGAAATGTAATTTGGGTTTCTAGGCCTCAGAAATGTAATTTGGGTTTCTAGGCCTCAGAAATCTAATTTGGGTTTCTAGGCCTCAGAAATGTAATTTGGGTTTCTAGGCCTCAGAAATCTAATTTGGGTTTCTAGGCCTAACTAGGGAAGTCATTTGAAGTTTACCCAAACAATCGGTCGAAATGAGGTTTAAATGAACGGTGAAGATCAGAACTATGAGTTCTGAAAAAATTAGAGTACAATACGAAGGTATGCCTGAGATATGCTCATGTGACGTCACGTATGCGTGTAGGATATGTGGTGTGTGTAAGGTGTGCAGACTGAAGTTGACAAGCTTAAATAACTGTAACTCGTGAACGACTCAACGAAATTTAAAGTTTTATAGCTCATTTTGAAGCCAATGAAAAATTCTATAGAACTACAATAAAAATTATTAAAAATGTTGAGAAACTTAATAAAAAACTTTCAAAAACTGAAAAATTACAAACCTCGATAAAACTCACTTTTATCGACTAAGAATTACTTCGAAAGTATATTTTTCGAATTCCTTTGAAAAAAATACATAAGAAATGTTTAAAAGAAATAATACTTCGCGTCCATCTAAGTCTGATTTTTCAGTTTTTTAACGATTATTATTAAGTTTCTTATCATTTTTAATAATTTTCTATAATAGTTAAATCACATTTTTATTGTCTTTAAAATAAGCTATAAAACTTTAAATTTGGTTATTCAAGCTTGTCAACTTCAGTCTGCACCCCATACACACACAACATATCTTACACGCATACGTGACGTCACATGAGCATTTCTCAGGCATACCTTCGTATTGTACTCTAATTTTTTCAGAACTCATAGTTCTGATCTTCACCGTTCATTTAAACCTCATTTCGACCGATTGTTTGGGTAAACTTCAAATGACTTCCCTAGTAAGAATTGCAATTTGGGTTTTTAGGCCTAAGAAATGTAATTTGGGTTTCTAGGCCATTTTACGATCTTTTTCCTTTTCCTAGAAACCAAAAGGTTTTTCTTATTTTTTCTATTTAAAATTGTTTTTGCTATCAATTGGGAGACAATCGTCTTCATATTCATCTGAACACCATTTCTGAGCTCTCCCGCAGCGTCCCCCTTTTAATTTTTAAAATTCAAAAATAAATTTGTAATAAAAATCAATGTTTCAATTTTCCGAAAATGTGAAAATCAAATTTTGAAACTTATTTGTTTCGGGTTTTTAGAAAAAGAAATAGAAAATAATGAATATGTCCTCTTTACAGATGTCGGAACTCGAATCGGAATTCCGAATCTATGGACAACAACTTCTCGATAAACAATTCCACATATCCGACGACGATCCGCTGTTCTCCGATTCATCCGACGACACGCTCGTCAGAAGCTCATGCTCCTATAATTTGAGAAGTAGGCGATTTACCAAGAAAACTGGGTAGTTGGAGTATTTGTTGATAATTTCAAAAATGAATAAAATGCGTTATTTCAGAAGTCGAAGAAGTAGCGGAGCCCAGAGTCATGAAGGAGCGGGAGCATCAAGTTCTTCATTAACTGACGTGAGATTGGAGGATCAGGTGGCGTTTCTGCATCGAAGGGGTCAACAACAGCAGCAACAGCCGGCGAGGCATGCGGAAATGCCGGCGATTCTGGCTGATCTTCCGGTCGATGCGCAGAATGAGAATGAAGGCGATGAAAGTAGTAGTTCGAGCAGTAGTAGCGGGATTATTGGGCAGATGGGCGGATTTTTGGAGGATAATGAGGAGGACGTGGCGGCGGCGGAAGCAGCGGCCGCTGAGGAACGCAATCAACAGAATCAGAATGATTAGGAGCGATTTTTCAAAAAAATTTAGCTTATTTCTTGTGAATAATTTTGTCAGAGTCTTATTTGAGTTAACCGGTCTATTTATTTATTCTTACAGATCTCTATAATTCAAAATTGTTATTATTATTGTGAATCATAGATTATGGGAAATATATTGGGAAACTAATTTGTGAAATGAATTTTCTTCCGAGAAAACTTGAAATTTGCTGTTTTAAATTGAAATTTGTTTTTTTTTTGCTTAAAGACAACGTCCCACCAATTTTTGGAAAAAAAGAACATACTTTATCACAATCAAATTCATTCCTATCCCTCAAGTTCTGTGCTCTTTTTCGCAACCATCTCCTGACCAAAAAGCGAAACTGGATGGCGGACGGCGGTGGTCGTCGCACTAATGAAATCTTGTCGGACACGAAGGATGGCCATCAATACGGTGACTAACCAAATAAGTGTACTGCCGGCTGGAAAAGCAAGAGGATGAGAAGCGATATTCGGACGAAAAAAGGGGAAACTTACAGAACAGATAAAGATACAAATAGTTTCGGATTGAAATTCCGTCTTTGAGTTCGTGGTCTTCCATTTTTTATGAGAAATGAAAGAACTTGGAATTTTAAAAAAAAATTAGTCGTTTACGTGTTCGGAATGGGAAATTTTCAAATGCTCGCAAATTTTTTTAGTATTGTGAACTCATTGCGTTTTGATGACTGCTCAACCGCACAGACGCTCCGCACGCACGCACGCGGCTGTCGACACTGGAAAATGCTAGGGAAACTGAATTTTTTATATTTTCCAGTGTGTTGAGTGTCGGAAGCTGCGTCGCGTGCATGCGGAGCGTCAGTGAGGTTGAGCGGCCATTTAGGAATTGGAAATTTTTTAGAAGAAACTTCTTCCAAAACGTTGAAATTCGAAAAAATCGAGATTTTTTTCAAAATTAGGAATTTACAGAACCATACACGGCAGAGTTTTAGTGGGCGGAGTCTTGTTTGCAGTTTACGCACAGTTCTTCGGCATTTTTTCTTTTTTTCATCGTAATTGGTAATTTTGGCCCGGTTTTTACGAAAACGGACGTTTTTGGTTAATATCTCGTGAAAATAAATGGTTTTTCTATGCTAGATTTGAAATTTTAACTTTATCCGGGTAGAAAATCGACTTTTTCAGCACTTGGGCCGTTTTTTACCGATTGTAGAAGATTTCAGCTTTTTTTTCTTTAAAGTAGGACTGTACGGAGATAATAAATGTAGCTTAAATAAAAATAGACTTCATTCTCATTCCAAATCTGTTTTTAAAATTTTCTAAAACCACCTACAAGCCGAGAAAACGAGGTTTCAAAACAATGGCCTAGAAAGCGTGTTACGTAAACTAGTCCGCGCGCATTATTTTAAGAATAATTCGGAAAATTTTTAAAATCTAATTTAAAATGGACTAATTTAAGAATTCTCAATAAAGATTGGACATTATAACCAGCAAAAAACTCGTTGGAAAAAACTTCGGCCGACATTTTCTAGGCCATTGTTTTCAAGGCTGTTTTCTCGTCTTCTAGGTGGTTTTAGAAAATTTTAAAAATAGATTTGGAATGAGTATGAAGCCTATTTTCATTCAAGGTACATTTATTATCTTCGTAAAGCCCTTCTTTAAGCCCTTTTTTACAGATTTTAGAAGAGTTCTTTTTTAATTCTTTTTTTCTTCAAATTTTGATCGTAATCTCATAATTTTATTCTATATTTTATGTATTAGTTAAGAAAACAATCATGAAAAATATATTTTCCTGTAAAAAGAGCTCGACCTGAAGGCTAAGAAACTGTGGATTTTAAATTAATTGACACACTGTCTTTAAAGGCAGCTGATCAGTTAACACGACCCAAATTCAAGGCAAAAGATCAAAATTCGAATGAGAGCCCAGGTGGTCCAAAGAACAACACCAATATGTAGCCACATTCAAATAATTGTGTTTCGCGCCAATTCCGACCGCGTTGCACGGACACCGACCGCGTCGCACGGACACGCGCGCATTCAAATTTTTATTTCTTTCAACTTTGGACGGCTGCTATGACTCGTGTATTTATCGGTGTGATTTCGCATAAATTGCATTGTACTAATGAGAGAAAGCTCTAATTTTTGAAACTAAGATCAGATAGGGTCAAATTAACTGAATAGCTGTCTTTAAGCACATAAAATTCAAAATTTGAACCAAGAAGCGATATTTATAACGACAACTGTTCAGGATGTTGAAAAATTGAAAGTGACAAAGTGTAAAGGTCATAAAACTCTTTTCTAGTTTTCGTTTTTCTTTCTGTTTGTGTTTTGATTTTTATTTTTGGGTGTTCAAATTTAAATTTCGGAAAAAAACTTATTTTCATTGAAAAATTTTATTTTTTACTCTTTCCCTTTTTTCACACGATTGCTTTTCCGCGTCGTAAATAAAATAAAATAAATTATTAAATATATTTTCAGAGATTTTGCGGAAAAAATGAACATAATAAAAATCCCAGTTGTTTTTGTCTAGACAAAAAGAACAAAAAAATACTGAACACAAAAATAATGCTCAGTGAGCATCAATTTTTAAAAAACAATTTTCAATTTTTTTTTGCAGAATTTGGAACCATTTTTTTCAAATCGCTGTGGGTGCTTAAAAATTATTGCATTTCGAAAAGTTGCTGCATTTACGAATTTGAAAAAAGCTGACTGAAATTCGGCAATTTTTTAAAAGAACCCCTCAAATCTCAAAAATTTTCATTTAAAATGTCGAAATTTCCGCATTTTCCGTAGATTTTAGGAAATTTCTCGATACCTTCGTGTAGTGAATTTAAAGATCTATAAATATACTTATTTACAGCCAAATCTGAATATAGCGGACTGAAATACAGATATTTTTCGAAGACTCTAAATATGACTCACTCAAATTAAACATTTCATTTAAAATGGTCAAATTTCCACATTTTCCTTAATTTTTTAAAAATATTTTGGTAGCGTCTTGTAGAGAATTTAAAGATCTATAAGTTCACTTATTTTCAGCCGAATCTGAAAACAGATGACCGCAATACGGCTATTTTTTTTCGAAAAGACCCTGAAATTAAAAAAAAACCCTTCAAATGGTCGAATTTCCACATTTTCCTTAATTTTTCGAAAATATTTTGATACCATCTTGTGGAGAATTTAAAGATCTCATAAGTATACTAATTCTCAGCCAAATCTGAAAATAGCCGACTGAAATACGGATATTTTTCGAAAAGACCCTAAATATGACCCCTTCCAATCTAAAAACCTTCATTTCAGATGCTCGAATTTTTACTTTTTCCTAGTTTTTGGGTAAGTTTTGGTGCCATCTTGTAGAGAATTTAAAGATCTATAAATATACCAACTTTCAGCCAAATCTAAAAACACTTGATTGAAATTCGGCTATTTTTCGAAGACCCCCTCAACTCTGAAAATACTTTTATTTCCAATGGTCATATTTCCACAGTGCCTTAATTTTTCGAAAATATTTTGATGCGATCTTGTAGAGAATTTAAAGATCTATAAATATACTTATTTTCAGCCAAATCTGAAAGTAGTTGACTGAAATTTGGCTATTTTTCGAAGACTCTAAATACCCCTCAAATCTAAAAACCTTCATTTCCAATGGTCGAATATCCACATTTTCCTTAATTTTTCAAAATTAACCCCTATAAGTGTACTCATTTTCAGCCAAATCTGAAAATATCTGACTGAAATTCTGCATTTTTTCGAAAAGACCCTTACTCCCTAAAATTTTTAAAAAAATATTACTCCCTAAAATCTCAAAATCCTTTATTTTTCAAATGGTCAAATTTTTAATTTTTTCATTAATTTTTCGAAAACATTTTGATACCATCTTGTAGAGAATTAAATGTTTTATAAGTGTACTAATTTTCAGCCGAATCTGGAAAAAGCTGACTGAAATTCGGCTATTTTTCGAAGACTCAAAATATGGCCTCTCAAATCTCAAAATCCTATTTTTCAAATAATCGAATTTCCACATTTTCCTTAATTTTTCTAAAAATTTTTTGATATCATCATGTAGAGAATTTAAAGTTGTATAAGTGTACTAATTTTCAGTCACATCTGAAAACATCTGACTGAAATTCGGCTATTTTTTCGAAAAGTCTCGAAATCTAAAAAAACCTTCAAATGGTCAAATTTCCACATTTTCCTCAATCTTCAGGAAATATTTTGGTACCATCTTGTAGAGAATGTAAACTTGTATAAGTGTACCAATTTTCAGGCAAATCTGAAAACAGAAAACTGAAAAATAGCTATTTTTCGAAGACTCCAAATATGGCCCCTCAAATCTCAAAATTCTTTTTTTTTCAAATGACCAAATTTTTATCTTTTTCCTATTTTTTTAAAAACATATTTTGATACCATTTTGTAGAGAATTTGAAACTGTATAAGGATGCTTATTTTCAGCCGAATCTGAAAACAACGGACTGAAATTCGGATATTTTTCGAAAATACTCTAAAATCTCAAAATTCTTTATTTCAAATGGTCAAATTTCCACATTTGCCTTAATTTTTCAAAAATATTTTGATACCATCTTGTAGAGAATTTTAAGTTTTATAAGTGTGCTAATTTTCAGCCAAATCTGAAAATGGCTGACTGAAATTCGGCTTTTTTTCGAAAAGACCCTAAAAACTAAAAAAAAATACCTTCATTTCAAATGGCAAAATTTTCACTTTTTTCCTTACTTTTCCAAAAGATTTTGATAGCATCTTGTAGAGAATTTAAAGTTGTATAAGTGTACTTATTTTCAGCTAAATCCTGAAATAACTGACTGAAATTCGGCTATTTTTCAAAGACACCTTCAAATCTCAAACCCCTTCTTTTCAACTGTCCAAATTTCCACATTTTCCGCAGCTTACAGTAACTATTTTGACACCATCTTGTAGAGAATTTAAACCTCTACAAGATCTACTAATTTTCGGTTTCTTATTTCCAAAACCTGTCCCCTCGAATCATATACTCCTGCAAACCCTGCAAAACCCGAGTGAGCACTTCCAAAAAGGTGTGTGTGTGTTTTTCAAAAATACATGTCATTTCCTTCCTCGACACGATTTTCTCAAAAAACCTTCAAAATTTCAGAGAAAAAAGCAAATAAATGAGCACCATGAAATGTGCATATTTCTTCTTCTTCTTTTTCGAACACCACAAAAAACGACAACTGATGGATAGTCCATTATTCAACACACACCCTTCCAAAAAAAATCTGAAATTTTTGACCCTTTCCATCATTTTTTACGTACGCCTTTTCGACAGAAGAGTGCAAAAAAGAAAAGACGATGCTGAAGATTCAGGAAATGTAATTTTGGTACGTCGGCGTCCAAGGACGGGAGGACTCCTTTTTATTGTTAAACCAATTTTTTTCCGTGACTTTTTGCGACTTTTTGAAATTTAATCTTGAGCCCGAATCTTTGACATTTGACTTCAATTTGGAATTTGAGACTAATTGTTTCGTTTTTTTTTTGTTTCTACGTCATTCGCTCTATTTTTGTTTTATTTACGATATTTTAAAGGCATTTTTTGGTATGTGCATTCGTTGTTACGACAAATTGCACAGGTCTCTCATTGCTACGACAAATTGCACAGGTTTTACTAATTGCACAAGTCTTCCTTCGTGGCGCTTATTTTAAAGGATGCTTGACGAAAAATGTTCCTTAAATTAAAATAGACCTCATTCTCATTCCAAATCTGTTTTTAAAATTTTCTAAAACCACCTAGAAGCCGAGAAAATGAGCTTCAAAACAATGGACTAGAAAAGTGTTGTAAACTAGTCCGCGGTCATAGAAACTAGTCCGCGCGCATTATTTTAAGAATAATTTGAAAAAATTTAAAAATTAAAGTTAAAATGAGTTAATTTAAGAATTCTCAATAAATATTGGTCATAATAACACTTAAAAGCTCATAGGAAAAAGTTAGGCCAACTTTTTCTAGGCCATTGTTTTGCAGCTCATTTTCTCGGCTTCTAGGCGGTTTTAGACAATTTTAAAAACAGATTTGTAATGAGAATGAAGTCTATTTCATATAAGGTACATTTATGGGATCTGGAAAGTCCAACCCACGTAATAATACGCGTTCCGACATACATGTGTCCGCAAACACCGTTTCTAAAGTACACCCCACGCAAAAATGCACAATTTTTATTTTGTGTTCCAGATCTGATATTTTTCAGGTTAAAATAATATTTTATTAAATATATATATTTTTTGATTTTCAAAATGGATTTCAAAATATTTGGCTGAATCTTAGGAAATTTCAAAATAATTCTCATATATAGAGGCTTTTAAAGGCAGCTTGTCAGTTAACACGATCCAAAATCTAGGCAAAAATTCAAAATTCGAATGGGAGCCCAGGTGGTCCAAAGAACAATGCCAATATGTTTCCAAATTCAAATAATTGTGTTTCGCGCCAATTCCGACCGCGTTTCACGGACACCGACCGCGTCGCACGGACACGCGGCAATTCAAAATTTTATTTTTGCAACTTTGGACCGCTGCTATGACGCGCGTATTTATCGGTGTGATTTTGCATAAATTGCATTGTACTAATTAGAATACGCTCTAATTTTTGAAACTAAAATCAGGTAGGGTCAAATTAACTGAACAGCTGTCTTTAACTTTTTGAGAAAATTACGGATTTTAATGAAATATAAATTGTTCGATAAATAAAGTCTTAGGCTTCAGATTCTTCAGATAATGCGATAAAACTGAAATTATTGATTTTTTTAAAAAGATTTGAATGTGAACGTTTTTTTTAATTCCAAAAATTGGGATTGATGTTCCCCGAAAAACTGCATACAATAGAAAAAAATTCTGTGATTACGTATCGTTTTCTACAATGATTGATACCACTACTATTTTCTGATGACTAAAATGAACATAGATGTCAATTACCTATTTTTTTCTCAAAAACCAGTTTCAATAAGAATTACATAGAATTTCTGGAGTTTTTTGAGACCAATTCCTTAGGGTTTTCAACACTTTTTGGCACTTTTTTCATTGGTCTTAAAGCTTTACTTAAAGACAGGGTGTCAGTTATTTTTGAAAAAAAATCTCACATTTCCGAAAAAAATTCAAACTTCCGCGCACACACCTGACAACTGTTCAGTGGAGCGCACATGAAAATTCATAAAGCGCTGTAATTTAAAATCTTGTCGCCGCAGCGGCGAAATTTTTAACTGGCACCCTGTCTTTAACTACTCGTGAATTCCTATTTCTTAATTTAGTTGAGCACCTAATTTCGATTTCTAGCAGTGTTCCGATCTGGATCGGATCGGTTCTCATCGTCGGATCGTCCGGTTATCTACTCCTCTGAGTCATATTCTGAGAAAACGTATTTTTTTTAAATTTCAGCTAAATTTGCAGAACTGTTCCGATCCGATCCAAATGGGAGCGTTGATCTCGGATTTTGTGTTTTTTCTAAACTTTATTAAAATTCTGGGAGATAAATCCGATTTCCCGAGGATCGTATTTATAGCCTAGAAACCCAAACTTTTTGGGTTTCTAGGCCACAGCCCCTTATCATATTTTTTGTCATAAATAATCCCTTATTCTACCTTAATCAATCCTCCCATCAATCCAAAATTGTATTAATTTTGTTGTTCACCTAACAATTCCTCAATTCCAAAATTAGCCCCATAATGTCAGCAATTGGTTGTTTGCCGGACGTATTCTTTAATTATTCCTTTTATATCCCCCCATCCACTACTTCCTTGTTCTTTTGACCCTCGAGACTTTTGCACTTGATAAGAAGCACCTTTCCTATTTTTTTTGCAACGTCGCTCACCGTTGTTGCAAAACATTGAGACTCTTTTCCGAAATTGACGAAATTTCCCATGAGAGATCTCTGATTTTGATTCTTGTCTTTTTGACTAAAGAGAACACCCTGTCGTCGGGGTTTTGATGGATTTTTGACACATTCTGGGATTTTTATAGAATTCCAGATTCTTGGTTCTGAAAATCTTAGGAAGTCGAGTTTTATAGGATTTTCAACAAACAGGGTTTTTTACTAGCGAAATATATTTTTTCTTTATTTTTTGAGGCTTCTACAAAATGGCCACAATTTCATCGAATGTACCAACTTTGGAGGTCCATAACTCACTTAAACTTCATCGAAATATGTCACAATTTTGTAAATAAGTTGAAATAGTTCCAATTATCAAAATTTCAAAATTTCATGCCAAACAGAGCAGTTTCCGTCGAGTTATGAATCTCCAAAGTAGGCCTTCCATCGAGAACTAGACCTTAAAGGCAGTGTCCCATCTCGGAGGTTTGTCGTAACCAGGGGAACTCAATATACTGAAAAATATCTTTTAAAGTTTTCTGAATCTCATTCTAAAAAAATTCAAACTCCAAAAAACAAAAACTTAATTTGAAATGTTCACAGATTTCAAAAAAAACCTACACAACCTCCATTAGCCACCTTTCTTTCTCAAAAATGTTCCCAAAATAGAACAGGACTAATGAACAAAAAAAATCAAGACTAAACAAAAACCCAGAAATTCCCTTTTTTGGGTTGACGTGTGGGTTTTGAAGAGGGTCATCTATTTACACTTGTTCTGCAGTTTTATATGAAAAAATGGGGGGGGGGGGGTTCAGATGAGAATCATTAGAATATCCTTCTTTCTTTTTTGAGCTTTTGATTTTTGCAATTCACACGTGCTATAAGATTTTTTAGTTTATCTACTTTTTTTTAAAATTTTAAAAATGTGTCTGTAATTTGTCGTGACCGTGAATGCACACTTATTTCTAGCAAGCTGAAGAAAAATCAATTTAATGGGTTCTAAAGGAGGATTTTGCAGAATGAATGTAACTAGGATGAAAATAGAACTCTTTCTCATTCCAAATCTGTTTTTAAAATTTTCTAAAACCACCTAGAAGCCGAGAAAATGAGCTTCAAAACAATGGCCTAGAAAAATCGTTTGCGAAAACTAGTCCGCGGGTATTATTTTGTGAAAAATCCAAAGAAAAGTGAAAATCATTATTTAAAGCTGACAAAATAAAACATTCTTAATAAATCTTGGTCATAATAACACGTAAAAGCTCATTTGAAAAAGTTAGGCCAACTTTTTCTAGGCCATTGTTTTGATGCGCGTTTTCTAGGCTTCTAGGTGGTTTTAGAAAATTTAAAAAACAGATTTGGAATCAGTATGAAATCTATTTTCATTTTAGGTACATTTAATAAATCTACAAAGTTCTCCTGCAAAAGAAAAACATAGATTGGCCGGGGACTAGTTTTCGAAAGATTTTTCTAGGCCATTGTTTTGAGGCGCGTTTTCTCGGCTTCTAGATGGTTTTAGAAAATTGTAAAAACATATTTGGAATGAGAATGAAGTCTATTTTCATACCAGCTGCATTCGGTGGCTCCATTATGTCCTCTTTAAATAAATATTTTCTGTTTCAAATCTGATATTTTGAAAATTTATAATCATATCCAGCAATTCGATTCTATTGATAAACGCGATGTACTAGCTCTGCAGTGTCCTCCTTTAAGATAAAAATGTTTAAAATTTTTTTTGAAAAAATCATTTTTCGACATGCGGTAGAGCGTGTTTGCACTGCTCGGGTAGCGTCTGCGTCTCTCGAGCCAGTTTGGTTGCCGGCTCGAATTTTGTCTGCATGTGAAAGAATGTGTATTCCTCGTCTATATGGACGGACCGGTGCAATTATCCAAGTTTTAAGTTTTTCCCAACATATTTACCTATACTCCCCTAATGGCCTAAGAACCGCGTTTGGTTTTCTAGGCCATTTGGTTTTATTTTTGAAAACCACCTTTTTTTGCACTTTTCACCTCATTTTCAATATTTTTTTCATTTTTTAAATCTGTTTTTATTCATTTTTCGAAGGAAGTTTTCCACGTGGAAGTCTGTGGAATCCGTTCAAAATCGAAAAATGGGAAAGAAATACGGAAAGTTCCAAAAATCGGGAGAAACACGGAATCTTTGAGTTTTTTTTTTAAATATGTCCTTTTTAACATCTTTGTGAAATTATTATTTGCAAAAAAATACTGAAAAATAGGAAAAAAGTTGTTTTCCGAAAAATTTTAAAAAATGGCCTAGAAAACCAAACGCGGTTCTTCGGCCATTAGGGGAATCTAAGATTTTATAGGTTTTTCGCCATTTTCAATTTTTTTTCATTTATTAATAAAAAATCATACTTTTATCAATTTTAAACCATTTATTTCGTCCCCTCCTTTAAAATGAAATTTTTTTTAATTTCTAGAAATCGACTACTACCGTACTCAAAATTGTTACTCTTTTCTTCCTCTTCTCGGCAAGAAAAAAACAAACAAAATGTCACAAAAAATAGCATCTATTTGTCTTCTTCTTGCCTCAACATATTTAACAAGGCTCAATTCATGAACACTTCTAGAAGAAAGGGATGTTCGTCTAAAAATTTGTGAGATGTTTTCAGACAAGCTATTTCATCGTATACACATTTATTTTTTTTTGGTCGAAGGGGGGCTTTAATTGTAGCCCAGTTAACAGAATTGACGACGAAAATTATATTTTTTGTCGACCCGTGATTAAGTGGAACTTTTTTTCCCCACAAATCTAATAATAACCATAATTGAAAAAGAAGGTTGAAAGTAATCTACTATTATTTGACGGGGAATTAACAACACCCACATTTTGAGTTTTTTTAGTTGTTCCCAAAGTTCAGTTTAACTAATTTTTATACATATAAAGAAGCTTAATTTTGTTCCCCATAATAAATTTCGAAAAAAAAAACAATTGCTATTTTAGAGAAGCTTTTAGAAAAAATTCTAGAGTTTCCCAACTGATTTTTAAAATTGGAGAAATTATAAAATTTGCTCCCCCTTTAAAGATAGGGACAACTCAACACAACCCAAATTTTGAGGCAAAAATCAGAAAAGAACAAAATATTCAAAATTCAGAAAAAAGAACAGAAACTAGGTTTTTTTAAAAGAATTAGGCTTGAAACAGAAAATAATATATTTTTTATTGAAAAACTGTTATTTCCAAATTTAGTATTCGAAAAATTTGTAGATTTAAAAAAAATTTGGTTGAAAGGTCTAAAAAACAATTTGAATATGTTAGCACATTCAAATAATTGTGTTTCGCGCCACTTTTGATAATTTTGACTAGTAATCAAGGGTAAAATTAACTGGCACACTGTCTTTAAATAGTCCTACACAGCTTTAAAAAAAAATTTGGCTTGAAATCCAAAACCTTCAAAATCCACTTTGACAGCTTTTTAAAAAAATTAAAAATTAGATTATTTGGAAAAAATTGAATTTTTGATAGATTGCTTTTCGAAAAAAAAGGTTTTCTTAAAAAGTTGACATTTAAAGCATTTAAAGACAGAGTATCACATAAATTTGAAGTTTGTTTTGTAATCTGGAATTTTCTCGAATTTTCTGGATGCTTCTGGAATTTTTTGGAAGCTTCTAGAACATTCTGGAAGCTTCTGGAATTTTCTCGAATTTTCTGGATGCTTCTGGAATTTTCTAGAAGCTTCTAGGACTTTTTGGAAGCTTCTGGAATGTTTTTGATGCTTCTAGGACTTTTTGGAAGCTTCTGGAATTTTTTTGAAGCTTCTAGAATTTTCTGGAATATTCTAGAACGCGAAGGGGCACGCCATTAACGCTTTATTATATAGTATGATAACACACTGTCTTTAAAGAGTTTCAGGTATATTTTTAATTTTTTGGCTTGAAATAAAAAGGCTTCGAAAAACAAAATTTTTAGTTATAAAAAATGTATAACTAAACATTTTTTTGAGATTTCTCGTTTATTGGCATTAAAAAATTGGTATTTAAAGGAAGATTCTCACTTAAAATTGAATTTTGTTTTCTTTTCCATTGTCATATATCAGCTAAAAGAATCAAAACGAATTTTAACATTTTCTCGGATCACTGTTCCAATCAGGATCGGATTCGATCCAAACGACTGAGAAAATAGAATTTCACAAAATTTTGATCGATCCAATCTGATCCGGATCTGAACTCCGCGTTCGATTCATCTTTTTTTTTTGAGTTTCTGTTTTTAAGATGCCGAAAATTTATTATTTTTAAAATTTTTCTAATTTTTCGATTTCAAAATCGCAATTTAAGACAATCAATATAAAGTTTCGTTTCCAATCTTGAACCAAATTTGATATTTTGAAAATTTTGCAATTTAAACCATTTTTAGGCTCATTTAAAATTTTTAAAATTAAAAAAATTCTGAGCTTGTGGCCCAGGGTTGAAAAATCATATCTCAAGATTGAAACACGGGATTTTGATAATTTTGGTACCAATTGATAGGAAATTCAACGTAGATTCTTTTTAACACTTACTGCTGCTTCCAAGCAACATCATCTTATTTTCTCACCTTCATTTCTGCAATTGTGAAGTTTTTAATTAAAATTCAAGGAATTTTTCGTTTAATTGAAATAAAAATCATCATGTTACCTTAAAATGTCAAACCCCGGTAATATCCCTCTTTCAAACACTTTTTGGCCCTCTCAAAACACATTCAAAAGTTTTCAACATCATCTACAATTTCAAGCCTCTATTACTCTTTCGAATCCAATTGCTCTAATTTCCTGATGTTTTTTGATTTACTGACCAAGGATGGTGATTGAATTGAGCCTCTATGTTTTTAAACTTCAAAAAGTCTCTTGCTTAGCTTATAAATGTTGCTAAATCGATCTCTGAAGTTCAATTTTATATACCTAGTGACAAAATTTGTAAAAAAAATAGAAACGGGCACCCGGGATCGAACTTGGCTTCGTTTTTGAGACCAAAGTTCGATGCCCTTCCACTTTTTTGCAAATTTTTGTCACTAGGTATATAAAATCTAATTTCAGAGATCGATTTACATTTATAACCTACATGTACCCCTCCTCCTTTAAAGGCAATGTCCCACATGTTTTTAAAAGCGATTTTCCTACACTTTTTACTAAAAATATTCATTTTTTCAATATATTAAAGGGAGAGAAAAATAATATCGAACGTTTAGTGCATTTCGGACGAACCCTTTTATCTTTGTCGGCATTTTTTAAACTAAAGAGGAGGGGGGGGGGGGGGGACGTCAAAGCATAGAGATCAAAACAAAATTTTTGCAGACATCTTTTTATAATATTTTCAAATTTTTATTCAGATTAATTGGAAAATTCCAGACTTTCTTAAAAACTGGCTCATAACTCAGCTATACCCAAGCTTTTTTCAAATTTTTATTCGATTTTCATTTTCAAGTTAATTCCTGATTTATGGGGAATTTTGGGGGGCGTCCTTTGGGAATTTTCGGGAAATATTTTAAGACCTTTTGTATTTTAAGACCCCCCTCGAAGTATTTTTTTTAAATATCTCTTTACCTAGAATTCCGAAATTGGCCAAATGGGCCAAAAAATTGGCCTAACTAAAAATTTGAAAAGAAAACAAGAAATTAAATTGCTAATACATATTTTTTTCCCTTTTTCGAGAAATTAAACCCCCCCGTTCACCTCTTCATATTTTCTTGTTTATGTTTTCATTGGCTTTTAAAAAAAAATTCAATTTTCCATTTTTTTCCCAGGACGCCACACAGCACCGCACTTGGAAATAAAGGTCATCGAAACGATAACAAAGTTTAGGTACTAAGTTCTTATTTTCTTTAAAAAAAAACGCTTTTTTTGTCTTCAAAAAAGGTTGATAATTAATTTTTTTTTAAATGACGCAAAAATGCAGAAAAGTGGGCGGTGCTAAGACTATTTTGGAGGAAATTCAAATTTTTACCCAATTTTTCTCAAATAATTCAATTAAAACATATTTTTTAAGCTTTTTTCCCTTTCAAAAAAGTTTTAAAAATTTCTATATTCGTATTTCATCAATTTATAATAATTTTATACTGATTTTTGGGATTTATTCTACTTTTCTTGATTTTTTTCAGTTTTCAGGGTAGAAAAACGTTTAAAAAGTCGCTAATTAAATAATAGGATCTTTATTAGTTCATTTTATGTTAAAAATGAGGTGTAGTTTTTCATTTTTCGATAGAATTTGTTGTTTTTACGATTTTCGAATAATTTTTTTCTTTCGGTGCATTTGCGCGTAAAATAGTGCGCATTAGAACGGTGTTTGCAGATTTAAGATTTTTTAAAGCCCTAATTTTCGTTTTTACACACCGTATTCTAGAATTCTTCTTTTCATAATATTTCTAATTCAATAAATACGAAATCATAATTCGAAAACATTTAAAATTGCCCAAAATTCGCCTAAAATTCGAAAACATTTAAAATTTGAGTTTCCCGCCGCGTACCATGAGTTCATGAAACAAAAAAATGGCGCGAAACACCGAATTTGAATTTTTGAGATATTTCGCCTTTTTTTAATCACTGAAATTTATTCTAAATTGTTGATCTTTGATCATTAACTGAGTAATAAAATCATTGTTTTTAGGAAAAATTAGTTGGGCTCCAAAAGAAAAATTAAAAATGTTCCCTTGTTGAGACATAGCTCATTTAAAAGAGAATTTTACGCTGATAAAGGAATTGCCTTCAAAAACTGGTAAGGAAGGGTTTGAGCATGATTTTTTCAAGCTCAAAGTCTGAAAATTAGCCAAAAATCGAACTTTGAAGAGCTCTAACTCGGCTCAAGCTCAATATTTCTGGATGAAACTTTGAGGTTTTCATAAACAAACCATTTTTAGTATATGTGCCAAATTTCAGCAAATTTAGTCGAACTTACTATAAATCTTCGTTTGTTTTTATCGATTTTCAAAGTAGCAGATTTGAAACAGAAAATATTTTTTCAAGTTGAAAATTTTAAAAATTAAAATAAATTCGTTAAATTAAAAATTATCTGAAATTTAAAAAAATTATGTTCTATCGATTTTTATTAAAAAGTGATTTTTAAAAAATTTCAAAATTTGATTTTTCGCGCCAATTTTGAAACTCATCTAACCCCAGAAAATCTACTAAAAAGCACCATAGATGAAATTTTCCTCAAAATAATAATTCTGCAAATAAAAATCCAGACATTCGCATTAAATTCCATCCATTCCTTCACAAATTATTTTTATATATTCCTCAGAGATTATAGTCTCTCCGTAAACAAAAAAATTAGGCGATTAGCCTAAAAATAGAACTACTAATTTAATAAGAGATCAAAAAGAAAATAACCTGTAAACAGCAATTTGGGGAAAAAACGTGAAAATTCTGAAAAACCAAAAAAAAACAACAAAAAACTTGAAGATCATATTCTTTTGAGCACTCATTTCCGGTATGGGTTTCTAGGTCAAATTGCTGGCCACAAGTTGAAAAAAAGAGCTGCATACTTTCTTGTTCCTGATTGATAGAAGTTGTTTTGCTTAAAGACAGACTCTCAGCTATTTTAACGCTATACTTTGTTATTGTCAAGTTAAAATTTTTGGATCATCCATTTTATACTAAAAGACCGCAGCGCAACCGCTCGCATTAAAAAATAGCACGACTGTGTGAGAGACTTTGCTTTTCTGTGTAGGTCAAAACCAACTTGCATGATCAAGAATATTTGAGTTGGCAATTCTTATATTTTTTTTATTTTTCAAAATTAACCGAAAAATTTGAGTTTAGGTCAATTCATTTGAAAACCGAGACGTTTTTCGACAAAATCGGTTGAGCGGTAGAGCGCACTTGCTTCGAGTTATCTATTGCTAAAAAATTATTAGGGCTACAAATTCGGAAGCTTCAAAACTTAATATTTATCAGTATTTTTCAGAAAATATATTTTTTTGTTAATACAGAAAAAATTGATAGTGCGTTCGAATTAATTTTTTGTAAAAAATTAAATCGAATTTCCCGCCGTGTTTTAAATTTTTAAGATGATTTATTCCCCATTTTTTGATAATTTAAACTGAATTTTATTTAATAAAATAATTTTTTAGAGAAAAATTAGTTCTAATGAGCTCAAAATGAGTCCAAAATGGCAAAGTCCAAATTTTCTCGAACGTTCGGAAAATGTGGATTTTGTAAAAACTAGGAAAATGTGGGTTTTGTAAAAATGTCCGGAAAATGTGGATTTTGTACAAACGTTCGGAAAATGCGGATTTTGTAAAAACTCGGAAAATTTGGATTTTGTACAAACGTTCGGAAAATGTGGATTTTGTAAAAACTCGGAAAATTTGGATTTTGTACAAACGTTCGGAAAATGTGGATTTTGTAAAAACTCGGAAAATGTGGATTTTGTACAAACGTTCGGAAAATGCGGATTTTGTAAAAACTCGGAAAATTTGGATTTTGTACAAACGTTCGGAAAATGTGGATTTTGTAAAAACTCGGAAAATGTGGATTTTGTACAAACGTTCGGAAAATGTGGATTTTGTAAAAACTCGGATTTATTTGTCATTATTATAATGAATTAGGGTATCCCATTCTTTAATTTTAAAATTTTAAAATTTTTTTAAAATATTAAAAAAAAATTTCTGCTTCAAATCCAATACCTTGAAAATCGATAAAAACAAACGAAGATGCTTATTTGATTAGCGTTTTAAAAAAAAACCCGAATTCTACCCATTAATTCAAACGGAAACGTTTATACAAAAAGTCTATTTATGTATAAAAATTGTTTTGAATACGTGTTGATTTTAAAAGTTTTTAAAATGTTATTGTCAACTCAATTATTCTTGATCATTGCGTTCGGAAGGCTGCTCAACCTCACAGCCGCTCCGCACGCACGCGACGCGGTGACCTCCCACTCAACACTGAAATATTCGGCGGGAAAATGAATTTTTCACATTTTCCAGTGTATTGAGTGTCGGCAGCCGCGTCGTGCGTGCGGAGCGGCTGTGAGGTTGAGCAGCCTTCCAAACGCAATTATCAAGAATAATTGAGTTGACAATATAAAATGTTCAATTTTCAAAAATTAAGACAAATCCTAAGAAAAATGTTAATACTTAAATAAGGCTTAAAAATATTATTTATCTAAAAAACATTATTTTAGAACCAACAAAATTGAGGATCTGTTCGAAATAGATCGATTTGCATTAGGGCGCGTTTGCAACATCGTAATTCCAAGGTTTGCCGAATTAGTATAGTTTAAAATGTTTAAAACCATATAATTTTTGAGAAACGGTGATTTTTTGAAAAAAATGTTTTTAAAAAATGCAATAGAGCGCGTTTGCAACATTTCGTATTTTCGTTGCTAAAGGCTCGTTTTCAAAAAAAAAGGTACAAATTTGGATGAGCTCTGAAATTAGCTCTGAAAATTTAAGGAATCCAAAAATACATTCTAAAAATCTCAGATTCTTCCCTAGGTACAATGACCTTGAAAAATAAACAACCCAAACTTATTTCCGACAACTTCATTTGTATTCAATTGATTTCGGCTCCCCCCTTACTCTCGACGAAAAAAAGTGTTTTTTCTACCCGTTCCCCCCGTCCGTCTTGTTGTTTTTATTTCGTTTTTTATTTTATTTTTGCAGGCCTCTCGAATCCACGACGGATATGAAAGAGACTGAATATTTTCGTATGTTTGTGTGTATCTAGTTCGCTTCAAAATAGCATAATTGACTCGAGCATTTCCACAGGCCGTTATTTTTTCAGTAGAGAGACGTCGACACAGTTCGATGAATTAATTCCAGATGGTTTTATTTGCTTCATATCTTCTGGGGGTGGCGGACGTAAAAAATGCCTAGTTTCCTTGATTTGTGGACGTGTAAAAACCTTCCCACACCCTAGCTTAACTATTGCCTGGGGATGTGATTGGTCTCTCGGATTTTGTTGAAAAAAACGGGGTGCGAAAAAAATTTGAAAATTCCTTTATTTTCGCAACATTGGGGGATTCCGGATTTTTATTTGTCTAGGATCCTAACCTGTAGAACAACACTACTATAAGGTTTTTTAAAAATTTCGGAATTAAAGGCAGTTTTCCCCCTGGTTACCAATTTCAATGAGTTTTATTTATCTTAACTTTGTCATGAATAAGGTAAAACTGAAAACTGGAACATACTGTAATAGATTATGGGTTTCAGGGTTACTGTAGTAGAATTTTCATATCTCAAGATTCACAGGTTGAATTTTGATGCTTTTGGTATCATTCGATTCGTTTTTTTATGTAGATTCTAAAAATATATGAAATTTTGAATTTACCTCGATTTTAAAAATTTTGAGGCCTATTTAAAATGTTTAAAACTATGCCCTAACCCATGACTGGGTATGTGGTTAAACTACCGTATCTCAAGAATGGCATATGGGATTTTGATGATTTTAGTATCATTGGATTCGTTTTTTCACGCAAATTCTAAAGATATTAGAAATCTTGAATTTACCTCAATTTTTAAAATTTTAGGGCCAATTTAAAATGTTTTAAAATTATGCCCTAAACCATGACTGAATATGAGTTCGGACGACCATATCTCGAGATTCATAGGTTGAATTTTGATGATTTTGGTATCATTGGATTCGTTTTTTTATGTAGATTCTAAAAATATTTGAAATTTTGAATTTACCTCGATTTTAAAAATTTTGAGGCCAATTTAAAATGTTTAAAACTATGCCCTAACCCATGACTGGGTATGGGGTTGAACTACCGTATCTCAAGATTGAGAGATTAAATTTTGATGATTTTGGTATCATTGGATTCGTTTTTTTATGTCGATTCAAAAAATATTTGAAATTTTGAATCTGTTTCAATTTTCAAAATTTTGAGGCAAATTTAAAATGTTTTAAAATTATGACCTGACCAATGACTTGGTATGTGGTTAAACTACCGTATCTCAAGAATGACACAAGAGAATTTGATGCTTTTGGTATCATTGGATTCATTTTTTCATGTAGATTCTAAAAATATTCCAAATTTTGGGCTTGCCACAATTTTAAAAAATTTTGAGGCAGATTAAGTTAAAAAAAATTGAATATGCATTTACCCATTTTTTCGGGAAAAACGTAATAGGAGATATTTATTCGAGAACGAATTTTTAATTAAATAATTTTTAAGCGTCGGAATATGACGTGGACAGGTCGGACAAGAAAAAAAGAAAAAGCGTACGACACTACGCCATTACGCAGCAGGTTGGTGGAAACAAAAATTAGGACTGTTAGAATTCGACAACTGATACCATTTTTAGAAACCGTAAATTTTAACCAAATGAATATTTTTAATTCTAAAAATTTCTCAATTCAAGTTTTTTCTACACGTTTCAATATTAATTAAAATTTGAAATTTGAATTCTAAAAATTTCCGAAACGGCAAATTTTGCGAATTTTCGTAGCGATCGGGTGTCGATGTAATGCATAATTTTTGAACCTTCTGTTTTTGCTTTATTATAAAACGCAAAAAATATATGTACAAATCAAAAAAAATGTGGGTTTTTGAATTGCAAATTTAAGCCTTCTAATACACGATGTTGCAAGTGCGCCCTATCGCAAATTGATCTAATTTAGGCCAGAACCTCAAATTTTTTGGTTAAAAATGATGTTTTCCGACTTTTAAAAATAATTTAATTAAAAATTGGTTCTTGAATAAATACCTCCTATTACCGTTTCACGAAACCATGGGTTAATGCATATTTAAAAAAAAGTTTTAAATTGCCCTCAAAATTTTTAAAATTGAAAAAGATTCAAAATTTCTAATATTTTTTAGAATCTACATGAAAAAGAGAATCTAATGATACCCAAAAAGATCAAAATTCAATTTATGAAACTCGAGATACGGTAGTTCGACCACATACGAAATCATGGTTTAGAACGTATTTTAAAAAAATTTTAAATTTGCCTCAAAATTTTTAAAATTAAGGTTAACTCAAAATTTCAAATATTTTTAAAATCTTCATCGTAAAACGAATCGATTGATACAGTAGCGGTAAAAAGTGAGGGTACTTTTGGTTTTTTGATCAGAACTTTATTCAAAATGGTCCGATTGGGCTGAAACTTGGATATGTTATGCAGTAAAAAGTTTCCTATTTTTGAAACCAAAAACGTGCAAGTGCGCTCTAAGGAACAAAAAAATTCTCGAATATTCTCGAACTTTCGAGTTTAAATTTTTTCTTACTTTTTAATTTTTTTCAAATATTTTTTTTCTATTTTTTAAAGTTAATTTTTTTTGTTGTTTTATCATTTTCGAAGTCGATTGTGATATTTTGCAGCTATGTCACTCAATTTTAGTCGTCGCTACTTGTCGGAATCCGAGCTCAAAGCTGTAGTATCCGGGTATATGATGAATGTGCCACAAAAGGCTCTCGCTGAGCAGTTTGGATTGAGTTTGAGCGGCATCAAAAAAATCGTAAGACGCTACAAGGATGGTGGAGAAAATGCACTAGCAAAAAAACGATCAGGAAGAAAGAAAGTGACGAATCACGTCGAAGATCGTCGCATTGTCGCTATGAGTCGAGATGATCCGAGGAAGTCTGCAGTTGATATCCGTCTGGAACTGATCCAAGCCGGGTCTCCGCCAATTTCCGTAGAGACTGTTAGATCAAGGCTGCGTGATGCTGGACTTTTTGCTCGGAGACCAGTCAAGAAACCATTTATTTCAGCCAAGAATCGAAGAATGCGCTTGAAGTTTGCTCGTGAGCACATTGACTGGACGGTTGATCAGTGGAAGCAGGTGATTTGGAGTGATGAGAGCAAATTCATGCTATTCGGAAGTGACGGTATATCATATGTGAGACGTCCTGTTGGATCTAGATACAATATTAAGTATCAAACACCGACTGTGAAACATGGCGGAGGGAATGTCATGGTGTGGGGTGCCTTCTCTGGGAAAGGCGTTGGCCCCATCATCCGAGTTGAAGGTACTATGGATCGATTCATGTACCTAGGGATACTAGAGAACACCATGCTTCCTTACGCACGTGCGAAACATGGTCGTCGGTATGTTTTCCAACAGGACAATGATTCGAAACACTCCAGTCACCTTGTTCGAGATTGGTTCCGAAGGAAACGAGTGCCTGTATTGGACTGGCCAAGTCGAAGTCCGGACTTAAATCCGATTGAGCATTTATGGGAACATTGTGAGCGTCAGTTAAAGAACAAAAAAGCCAGAAATGTCCAAGAGAAGTTCGAGCAAATCAAGGATGTTTGGGAAAATATTCCATTTTCGGTACTCAACAAGTTGATCGAGTCGATGCCACGTAGATGCCGAGCAGTTCTGGATGCAAAAGGATTTTCCACAAAATACTAGATAATTTCTTTATTATAAAGTTTGTTTCTTAGAGTTTTGGGTATTTTACATGTTTTAAAGGTCGTTTTTAGTTTTGATAGATTTTCATTTTTTCAATAAAATTTGAAAAAAACTCACATTTTTCAAAATTTTCTAGAATAACTGGATTGAAACCACAAAATAATATTTAAAATACTGTTTTACACAACATATCCAAGTTTCAGCCCAATCGGACCAGCTTGGGTAAATTTATGATCAAAAAACCAAAAGTACCCTCACTTTTTACCGCTACTGTACCAAAAGCATCAAAATTGAATTTCTCAATCTTGAGATCTTCAATTAGTTCGACCCCATATCAAGTCATGGGTTAGGGCTTATTTTTTAAACATTTTAAATAGGCCTCAAAATTTTTAAAATTGAAGTAAATCCAAAATTTCAAATATTTTTAGAATCTACATGAAAAAACGAATCCAATGATACCAAAAGCATCAAATTCTCTTGTGTCATTCTTGAGATACGGTAGTTCAACCCCATATCCAGGCAATGTTTCAGGCATGTGCAACTGAAATTTTAATTTTGTCTCAAAATCTTTAAAATTAAGGTAAATTCGAAATTTCAAATATTTTTAGAATCTACATGAAAAAACGAATCCAATGATACCAGTTACATCAAAATTGAATTTCTCAATCTTGAGATACGGTAGTTCGACCCCATACCAAGTCATAACTAAGAGCATAATTTCTAAAATATTTTAAATTGGCCTGAAAATTTTTAAAATTAAGGTAAACTCAAAATTTCAAATATTTTTAGAATCTACATGAAAAAACGAATCCAATGATACCAATAGCATCAAATACGCATGTGTCATTCTTGAGATACGGTAGTTCAACCCCATACCAAGTCATTGGTCAGGGCATAATTGTAAAACATTTTAAATTGGCCTAAAAATTTTAAAAATTGAAATAAATTCAAAATTTCAAATATTTTTAGAATCTACATGAAAACACGAGTCCGATGATACCAAAATTATCAAAATCCCATCTACCATTCTTGAGATATGAAATTTTTACTACAGTAACCCTATTTCATTGAAACCCCTAATAATGGAAACCAATTAGACATCGTATGTTCCAGTTTGAAGTTAGTAAAATTAATTAAAAATATCAGTTTTTATTGTTCTGGTAGACAGGATTCTAGACTTTCGATAACTCATAAGTCGATTAATAACTCATAATTAAACAAGGCAATTGTATAACTTTTCTGTAATATTTGAATACCCATACCCCTGATTTAATTCATCGTTAAACTGTCTAAAGTTTATTATTAATTTTGTTTTTACTTCCTAGCTACTTATTTATATGCATTTCTCATTATGTTTATTCACCAGAATTAATAAATGTGAGACTTTTTTGGGTGTATTTAGATAGATTCCGCTTGAAGATTTCCGCTTTTAGAAAATAATGATAATGACTCGAATATTTTCGAAAATAAAATAAAAAGCTCATTTGTGCATAAATATCATATTCGGTCTATCGGGGGGACATTTTTATGGTTTTGATTTTGAAGAATTAATCTTGATTGAATTCAGAGATGAATTTTTTAAATTTAATTTTTGGTCTACAGATGATGTATTTTAATTGCATTTTTTTGAATTTTTGATGGGTTTTCGTATTTTTTCAAATTGAGAGGATTTATATATGAATTTTTGAATTTTCATTTTTTTTAAATTGAATTCTGAAAGCAAAATTGTAAATTTTAAAATTTTAAACATGTATAAAACTTGCTTCTGAAATTCAATTTCATGTAGCGAAAAAACTTGCAAAAAAGTTGAACGGGGCACCCGGAATCGAACTTTGGTCTCAAAAATGGAGCCAAGTTCGATTCCGGGTGTCTTTTTCTAGATTTTTGCAATTTTTTTCATATGAAATTGAATTTTAGATGGATTTAGCAACATTTGTAACCTGCTTCGATGTCTGATCTGTAGAAGCATTACGTGCTCAAAATTAATTTGAGTGTAATTTTGTTTACCTGCATGTTGCTTTTTTAAAAAATTTCGAGGGCTAGACTAATTCTTTAAGAACACGCACTTCCTTATCTTTTTTCCAACTCAACCTAATATCCGTAAGATCTACATATATAAGGAAGTTATAGTAATTAGCGTGTTTCTGAAACGATTTCGTTCTGGTTCCTTGTTCTCTCAGATTTTCAGTTCGATTCTACAGATTCGATGAATTTATGTATCTTCGATCAAAATAGACGTCATTCTCATTCCAAATCTGTTTTTAAAATTTTCTAAAACCATCTAGACGCCGAGAAAATGAGCTTCAAAACAATGGCCTAGAAAAATATGTAGTTCGCGAAAACTAGTCCGCGGACATTTATTTTTGAGAGATATTTTTGAGTTAGAATGGAATAATTAAAGAATTATTCATAAATCAATATATCACGCAAAAAACTTATCTGAAAAAGTTCGGCCAAGTGGTTTTCTAGGCCATTGTTTTGAAGCTCATTTTCTCGGCTTCTACGTGGTTTTAGAAAATTTTAAAAACTGATTTGGAATGAGAAAGAGTTCTATTATAATTAAAAATACATCAATTAGAGTCTTTCTTTAAGAGTAGTGATGTTACATTAATTTTATTTTTTGATCCCGGATGTTATTCAGGATCCAGGAAGTATAGTTACGAATTTTTGTGTGAAAACCAGGTGATGAATTCTACTGATTACAATCTTTTATAATCAGTCGAATCAATCAAATTAATATGAATCGGAAATTAGTTGAAGCCGAGAAAATGATGTCTAAGCAAAAAAAAATTTGGGAAAATTGTTTATGTATCAAGTTCCTGGTTTACTAATGAAAATTTGCTTAATTTAATCGTGGCTGAAAAAGAAGTCATCCTTTAAAGGAGGGCTTTACGGAGATAATAAATGTACCTTCGGTGAAAATAGACTTCATTCTCATTCCAAATCTGTTTTTAAAATTTTCTAAAACCACCTAGAAGCCGAGAAAATGCGCTTCAAAACAATGGCATAGAAAACCACTTGGCCTAACTTTTTCTTATGAACTTGTTACGTGTTATAATCATCAATTTTTATTAAGAATGCTTAAATTAGTCAGCTTTAAATTAGGGGGTTTTTTTTTGGATTATTCGCGTAATAATGCCCGCGGACTAGTTTTCGCAAACGTTTTCTAGGCCATTGTTTTGAAGCTCGTGTTCTCTAGGTGGTTTTAGAAAATTTTAAAAACACAATTGGTATGAGTACGACTTCTATTTTTTTTTTTTGCCATTAGTTTTGTAAATTTCTCCTTTAAGATTAGTGATGTTACATATGTAATTGATCCGGATGTTATCCAGGATCCAGGAAGTTTAGTTGTGAATTTTCGTTTTTCTGAAAATTGCTTAATTTAATTGTGACTGCAAATAACAGGATATGCTCCCGAAGTTTACAGGGCCACCTTAAATGAAAATAGATTTCTTACTCATTCCAAATCAGTTTTTAAAATTTTCTAAAACCACCTAGAAGCCGAGAAAATGAGCATCAAAAAATGGCCTAGAAATAGTTGGCCTAACTTTTTCCAATGAGCTTTTACGTGTTATTATGACCAATATTTATTAAAAATTCTTTATTTAAATTTTTTTTCATTTTCTTCGAATTTCTCACGTTACAATGCCCACGGACTAGTTTTCGCAAACATTTTCTAGGCCATTGTTTTGAAGCCCGTTTTCTCGGCTTCTAGGTGGTTTTATAAAATTCTAAAAACTGATTTGAAATGAAGAAGAGTTCTATTTTCATCAACTCCATAAAGTCCTCCTTTAAATTTTTTTTGCCATAATAATTAGTCAGATTATCCAATTTTAGCTTATTTTTTTTATTATTCAAGTTTATTTCTAATTTTAGTATATTATGAATATTTATATGGTGCTTAAAGGCAGCTTGTCAGTTAATACGAAATCCAAATGCAAGGCGAAAAATAAAGATAGGAATGGTCAAATTAACTGACACACTGTCTTTAAGCTGAATTTTCTTCAAAAATCTTTTTTTTAATGTCCATTTGATTTTTCGATTCTTCCCCCCTGCAGAAAAAATTGGAAACGCCCCCCTTAATCAAGTTTGCAATAAGATTTTCATTATTCAGACCTTGTTATTGTCTTTTTTTCTTCATTTTCCACTACCATCTTTATACTTTGGAATAATACACCTACTCTTCATTTATTTCTAAAAAAAAAAGAAGATCATCGCCGTCATCATCCATTGTTCCGGACAGATGAGTCCTGAGTCCTCTTCATCATCAAAAATTCTATTCTTTTTTGTGTGCAACCTTTTTTTTCAAAAAATATACATCTTCCGATGATTTTTATTTGTTTTTCTCACATCTAATATAGCAAGAATGAATGAGGCGCTTAAATTAAATCCAACGAAACAAAAAAACCTGGGCGAGATGCCGCCCAATGATTCTTTTTGAGCAAAAACAATGGGGGAGATGGCTTAAATTGAATTTGAGTCAAACTCAACTCATTTCTCGGATTTTTTTTTTCGCTTTTCGGGTGCTCTCAGAGCTCCTACTTGGCTCAAAAAAAAGAAAAGAAAGGGGGATAAAAAAACACCATAGATTTGTCAGGATTGTTGTGCTAACTCTAACTCGCACGCCAATTTACTCCGTTCGGATTTGATTAGAGTTGCGGCCAAGAGTTATAGATTACTTTTGGATTTTTTTTTCTAAATTCTGCAAAAAATCGTTGACCTTAGGATCTTGTTAGATTTCACAAAAAAATGTTGAGCTTCTAGGTTTTTTTGCAGAAATTTTTAAAATGATGCTTGACGTCAAAATTTTACGATTTTAACGGAGGAATTTTCCAAACTAAATTAATTGGGATGAAAATAGAGAAAATTCCCATTCCAAAACTGTTTTCAAAATTTTCTAAGACCACCTAGAAGCCGAGAAAATGAGCTTTGAAATATTGGCCTAGAAAAAATGGCCTAACTTTTTCCTAGCAGCTTTTTGTGTGTTATATTGATGAATATTAATGGGAAATACTTAAATTATTTTATTTTTACTAACATTTTTGCATTTTTATGGATTCTTCATGTAATAAAGCCCGCGGACTAGTTTTCGCAACTTTTTCTAGGCCATTGTTTTGAAGGCCCGTTTTCTCGGCTTCTACGCGGTTTTATAAAATTCTAAGACCAGATTTGGATTCAGGAGGAGCTCTATTTTTATCACAGTTCATTAAAAAATATTATTTAAAATAAAAAGTAAGAAAAATACAAATAATTAACAATTTTGCCACAGAATTACGGAAAATCGTTGTGAGACCACGGAAAGTTGGACTCTTCGTTGCGAGACCGTAATTTCCCTTGAAATGTGGCTCGAGCCTCGCAATGAAAAGCTAAAATAATGTAAATCTGCTGAAAAATTTCTAATTTAAATTTGACGCGAAACACAATTATTTCAATGAATTTAGATAATGTTGGATAACAGGCTCCTTTTATGTACTCTCACATTTGGCATTCCTGTACGAACTCGGCCGAAGAGTTTTACATATGACCTATCTCATTAGAAAGAGCTCGACATTTAGGTTAAGAAACTGCAAATTATAGCTGCTATGATCGATAAGGGAACAAATTACAGCGCGTCAAAATCTGGAAATTTGAAATTTCGAACTTTGATGAGCTATAAGTCGACTCAAACTCAATATTTCTGGATGAAACTTTCAGGTATACATAGCGGTTCTATTTTTAACCAAAGTACCAAATTTGAGCTAATTTGGTTGAGATTTCGAAAAACACATATTTTTTAAAAAATAGCTGTTTCAAAAAAAAGTTTTTTTGAAAAATCTCAACCAAATTTGCTCATTTTTTGCAAATTGGTTAAGAATGAAACCATTATGTACTTCTGCAAGTTCCATCCAGAAATATGAAGTTAGAGCCGAGTTATAGCTCTTCAAAGTTGGAAATTTCAGCAAATTTCCAGATTTTGACGCGCTGTAACTGGTTCCCTTATGGATCCTAGCAGCTATAACTTGCAGTTTCTTAACCTCCAGAACGAGCTATTTCAAATGAGCTAGATCTCATGTAAAACTCTTCACTTCCCTTTTAAATACATTTTTATTTTCCTTATCTGTCCAAATTATTTACAGAACCTTTTTAGTCGTAATAAATATTTTTCAGACATTTTTTCCAGTCCTATTGTTTTCTAGAAATTCTCTGAAATCATCGCAACAATTCGTTCCTTTCAAGAGATATCTCTCTCTCTCTCCATTTTCTTTTATCTGATTTTCTCGTTATTCAATTTTGAAAACACACCCATACACAAAATCGTTGTTTTTTTCCAGAAAATATCTGCTGAAAATGTCGGAGAATTCATCGAACACAGATTTTATTAATACAACGATTGAAGAGGACGATGATTTTTGTCATTATGAAGTTCTTCAACCACATATGCTTGCCATGCGATTTTGGATGGTTTCCGTTGTCGGCTCGACGATTTCGTTTATTTCGATGATTGAGAATATTTTTCTGTTCTTTCTTTTTGTTACCAGGTTTGCTTTTTTCTGGGAATTTGAATCAAAAAAGTCTATAAAACTTTAACAGTAAGATTTGATTGGAAAATAAAATTATCGCAAACAAGATTAGAATAAGTTAAGGGTTTTGTTTTGAAAATAAGCTCCAAATAAAAGTGGGTGATTCATAAGAATGCAAATTGGGTGAAAATAGACTTTATTCTCATTCCAAATCAGTTTTTACAATTTTCGAAAACCACCTAGAGGCCGAGAAAATGAGCTTCAAAATAATGGCCTAGAAAAAGTTGCGAAAACTAGTCCGCGGGTATTATTACGCGAAGAATACTGAAAAATTCAAAAATATAATTTAAAAAATATTTTTTAAAGAATTCTCAATAAATATTGGACATTATAACACGAAAAAGGTCATAGGAAAAAGTTAGGCCAACTGTTTCTAGGCCATTGTTTTGAAGCACCTTTTTCTCGGCTTCTAGGTGGTTTAAGAAAATTTTAAAAACAGATTTGGAATGAGAATGAAGTCTATTTTCAATTAAGGTACATTTATTAACTCCGTAGAGCCCTTCTTTAAGAAGTTTGAGTAGATTTTTGAACGTGCTAACCAAAAAAATATACACCAGTACTTAATTGAGCGGTGCATCGATGGATAGGACCGCAATTCCGACATTTTATGCGAGTTCTCACTGATCCTAGAAATGTGAAATTACCGAAATATGAAAATTTACTAAAATTAGGCTTAGTTCTTACCACGGTATTTTTCACCGCTCCTTAAAGACAGCTGTTCAGTTAATTTGACCCTACCTGTTCTTAGTTTCAAAAATTAGAGCGTTATCTAATTAGTACAATGCTATTTATGCGAAATCACACCAATAAATACACGCTTCATAGCAGCCGTGCAAAGTTGAAAAAATAAAAATTTGAATGCGCGCGTGTCCGTGCGACGCGGTCTGTGTCCGTGCAACGCGGTCGGAATTGGCGCGAAACACAATTATTTGAATGTGGCTACATATTGGTGTTGTTCTTTGGACCAGCTGGGCTCTCATTCGAATTTTGATCTTTTGGCTTGAATTTGGATCGTGTTAACTGATCAGCTGCCTTTAAAGACACACGTTCAGCTATAAAACCATTCTTTCCCTGAGGAAAATGTTAAAATTTTAAACTTTTTTTGACATGCTGTAATTTCGCTCTATTGCCAATCGATAGGTTTTATTGAAATTAGGTCATAAATGACTATAATTGTCATATACATTATAAAAATAAATTTTTTTCGGAAAATTTCAAAATTTATGATATTTTTCGATATTTTTGTGTCTATTTTGAACTCATATCACTAAAAAATTTATTCGTTACGGAATGCTAAACAAAACACCAATTGAACACGAATAAAATTCAGTTTAAATTTTTAAAAAACGAGAGTTTCGTTGCGATTTGGATTTTCTATAGAATCACGAAAATAAGATGCAATTTTTATAATTAAAGACAGTGTGACAGTTAATTTGAGCCCGCTAGATATTTCAATTTCAAAAATTAGAGCGTCCTCTCATTAATACAATGCAATATGCAATAATATAGCGAACAATACCTGCTAAAAGTTGCAAAAATCAAAAAAATGATGTCGTACTTGGCGCGAAACAGAAATATTTGAATGTGGTGTTGTTTTTCGACCTTCTGGGCTCCCATATCGATTCTTCGTCCTAAATTAGGATAGTGTTAACTGGCACGCTGTCTTTAACAACACGTAGCGTTAAAAACATAGCGTTAAAACTGGTAGTGTGCCTTTAATACATATTCCATCATCGAATCATCTTTTCAGTCGACGTCATCGCCGCGAAGATCTCTACATGATGCTGTTATCATTCTTTGATATTTTCGTCTCTATGGCTTATATTATGTTAATGTCGGTGAACGTTCTATCCGATGTTTTGATGTCTCCGACACTTGTTAGTATATGGTAAGATGCGTTTTTAAAAAAAATATTTCATATTTAAAAAACGATTCAGGTATTTTTACATGATCCCAATTATAACCGTCTCACATATCGCCATGACGTCATCGTCTTTCCTAATCGTCGCCGCCTCATTTGAACGTTATTGTGCAACATTAAACACGTCAAGTTTGAGATTCGCGCAGCAGAAGAGGAAGTTTATAGCGCTTTGTGCGATTTTTTTGGGCGTTGTGAGTAAGGGAACGATTTCGGCGGAATTTGAGGTGCTCTTAAACTTGGTCAAAAAGGTATATGCAATTTTTTGCAGCTTGTTCATCACGATGAATGTTTTGGACAAATGACAGCGACTACGATGAAGTTCCGATCGTTTGTATTTGAAACACATTATCATATTTTGTTTCGGTTTTGGTATCGGAATATTGTGACAGTGTTTGCACCATTCTTTATACTCTTATATTTGAATATTCGAATTGTGAAAGCGTTGACAACTTATACAACTGCGACGATATGCCTAGTTTCTAATGGTAGTACTGCAGAGTTGCAGAAAAGAAAGGTACTCGTCTTTTTGGAGATTATATTCAAAAAATTTAATGTTAAGGCTGTTGCTCGAGCAGCAACTCGTACTTTAGTAATGGTTGGATGCTGTTATATAATTTCGAATATTATTAATGTGATCCTGACATCGTTCGAACAAGTTGATAGTGAAATTGCAATGCATTATCCGGAGTGAGTTTTTAAAGAGGGGGTGGGGAGGTTTCGGAGCGCCCGTCGGAAAAATTAGGTTTTTAGGCCATATAAGGAAAACTTAATGATGGGGGACTGAGTTTAAGATTTGGAAAAAAAGTTATCATCAACTCAAATATTCTTGATCATGCAAGTTGGTTTTGACCTACCCAGAAAATCTAAGCCTCTCACATAGTCGTGCTATTTTTAAATGCGAGCTGTTGCGCTGCGGTCTTTTACTACAAAATGAATGATCCAAAATGTTTAACTTGACAATAAAATATTGGAAAAATGTATTTATTTTACTGTTTTATTCCTTTTTTCAGTATTTTAACTTCTTTTTAAAGTTATCAAACTTAGTCCCATTATACAGATTGCCTTATTTGAGGAGTTGTTTCATTGAAAAACCGAAAAATGTATTATTTTTTTAATCGGAAAAATATTAATTTAACGAATTTTTTTTTGATTTTTCGCTTAAAGGCACACTGTCAGCTATTTTTGAAGCCTTGACTTCAATTGCAAAAATTCTAGCTTTTTCCAAAGAGTCTAATGCAATTTATACGAAGTTTCAGCGATAATTAATCGATTTACAGCGGATCTCCAAAATTTGAAAAAAAAAACAGTATAATTTGAATTTCCCGCAAATTTGAGAAAAAAACAATAAAATTTTAATTTCCCGCCGTGTGCTATGGAACACAAAAAATGGAGCGAAACACATTTTTTTTCAATTTATTTCAAAAATTGTTATTCCTTCCCGCGCTTTGCTGTGAGTCGATACGCAGTCGATACGCAGTGCAATAGAACACATATTCCTCGTAAAAAATTAAATTTAAGATTGGATTCTAAAAATTCAGAATTTCAGCTTTAATATGAATTTACTTTCATAGAAATCTGAAGTTTTTGAGCGAAATTATAGAAATTTGAAAATTTTTAATTTTTCGGTTTTTTTTTTGAAAAATGTGTAACTATGTAAAGTTGACTTCAATAGATTTTCAATAGATTTATATTAAAGTGAGGCTTATCTTCTGAAAATTCCGAATTTCAGCTTTAAAGTGAACTAATTTTTATAAAAATCTGAAAATTTTGAGCATAGTTAAAGAAGTTTGAAAATTTTAAGTTTTTCGGTTTTTTTTAAATGTGTAACTACGGTTGTATTCAATAGATTTTCGATATTTTAAAGCTTGAATTCTGAAAATTCAGAATTTCAGCTTTAAAATGGACTAATTTTTATAAAAATCTGAGAATTTTGGGCAAAGTTACAGAAATTTGAAAATTTTCAGATTTTCAGATTTTTTTTGAAAACTGTGTAACTATCGCTGGTTTCAAAAATATTTATTAAATTATTCACAAATTATATAGCATGATTGCAATAAATAAAAAATATTTCGGAAATAATAGTCAAAGGGGGTGGGGGTGGGCTCCGTCGAGCTCATAAATGGCTTTCAGATGAATAAGATTATGATTATCCAAAAATTGAAGCAATACAAATTTTTTAAGTCGAAAAATAAGAAAACCGGTAAAAATTTAAAAAATAAACGCCAAATATGAACAATGGCCGAAGAAATGCAATCTGGGTTTCTCGGCCATCTTTGTGTTTTTCCTTATATGGCCTAGAAACCCAATTCGTTTTCCTTATATGGCCTAGAAACCCAAATTGCATTTATTCGTGTTATTAAATTCAATTTTTCTTATTTTTTGCTATCAAGCACTTGATTATCATATTCTTAGAGCTCTCCGGAGCCCCCTTTAATTTTAATATTTTGCGATTAAATTTTCACGTTTTCAAGGAATTTTTAGGTTTTTTTAAGATGTTTATATTAATTTAAAAAAAAGATTTTTTCAAATTCATTTTCAGCTTATACATCGTCGCAATCGATCTGGTATCCCTTCTAACAACCACCGCTTGCGCCGCCCGTTTACCAATCTATCTTTACTGTCAACCAGTTCTTCGAAAAGAAATAGCTCAATGCTTAAAAAACTTGCTCATTCCTTGTGTAAGTGCTCCTTTCCTTTTTTTTTCACACGTAACACTTTTTGTGCCCTTTTGCAGCGTCAATCGGAGTCGGCTGAGAAATCGGGAGAACGTGTGAAATCCATCGAAACGGACACAAGTTACATGAGTCCAGCTGAAAATCATCATGAATCGAATACTTCTATTTCAGAAGTTGAACGACAGAAACAATTCACTTCACCGTATGAGACACTTTTATGACGAAGCGGGTAGCTCTTCGATTTTTGACGGGGCACGTGGTTCAAAATTAATATAATTTATTATTGATGGACGATTTTTAATACTTGTTGGATTTTTTAAGAAATATGAAAGTTCTTTAAATTTTATGAAAAAAAGCACCTGTTTTTTGAATTTTTCTATTTTTGGAAACGAATTTTGAGTTGGCCACGAAAACATGTAGAGTTCCCCGATGCAGCTGAAATTTGTCAAAGGATCAAACATCTGAAAATTGTAGCTAGACCAATTTTTGGCCCCTGGAAGGACGAAAAAGTGTTTCAGATGTTGTAGACGTTGAAATGTCTGCAAAATGCACCATATTGGATCACGAAGCCTCACTCCGTTGCTTAAAGACAGGCTGCCAGTTTTTTTTAAATGTAAAAACACATGAAGCCATTTAAAATTGATTAATTTCAAATCGATTCTAAAAATATTTTTTTCCAGATGTATTGGGTTGTAAACAGTACCATAATTTGACGTCGTAGATTCTAAAAATATTTGAAATTAACAATTTTTTAGACCATTTTTAAATATCAGATTTTTTGACCTTCGAAAAATCATATCTCAAGATTGACACAACGGATTTTGATGAATTTGGTACCAATCGAAAGAGAATTCGACGTAGATTCTAATTCCACTTTAAATTTTGAATTTTCATCGACTCAAAAAATGTTTAGGATCATTTTAAGTTTTTGAAATTTTCAGTGTGGTGTCCAGAACCGCATTTTTCGATAAATCATATCTCAAAATTGACGGACGGGATTTTGACGATTTCGGTACCAATCGATAGGAAATTTGACGTAGATTCTAAAAAAAAACTTGAAAATTGGAATTCAGGACAATTTTGACAATTTTTAGGCTCATTTTTAAACTTTAAAAAAAATTTTATTTTGAAAAATTTTTGAAATCAATTTAAAATCTTTCAAAAATCGTTATAGTATTGTAGGATTGGATTTGATAACTGATAAGATTGACAAACTAGGTTTTCCAAAAAATTTCGAACGAAATTTTAAAATTTAAAAATTTTTGTCTGAAAATCTGAAAATTTCTGAATTTTAAAAAAATTGCTTTTTTTCTACTTCTAGATCTTATTAAAACTATCCTAAATTATTTTTTTCAATTTAAATAATTTTATTTGAAAGTTTTGGGAAAAAAGTTGCATTCCCGCCAATTTTAAAAACTGGTATACTGTCTTTTAAGTTTTTCTTAATAACTCCTGATTTTCTATCAAATCAACGCTATTTGAGGATATGAACATAATTTTAAACAGAAATTTTTAAAAAATCTGAATTTCAGCTTTAAAATGGACTACTTATCACAAAATTGTGAGAATTTTGAGCAAAGTCACAGAAGTTTGAAAATTTTCAGATTTTCAGTTTTTTTTTTGAAAAACGTGTAACTATGGTTATATTCAATAGATTTCGACATTTTAAAACTAAATTGATGCCTGTATTCTGAAAATTCAGAATTTCAGCTTTAAAAAGGTCTAATTTCCATAAAAATCTGAGAATTTTGAGCAAAATTACAGAAATTTGAACATTTTCAGATTTTCAGTTTTTTTTTTGAAAAACGTGTAACTATGGTTGTATTCAATAGATTTCGATATTTTAAAACTAAATTGATGCCTGGATTCTGAAAATTCAGAATTTCAGCTTTAAAAAGGTCTAATTTCCATAAAAATCTGAGAATTTTGAGCAAAGTTACAGAAATTTGAAAATTCTCAATTGACACTAAAAAATTGAATAAACTGGTAAAATGCACCAAAAATTTTGCCTTTTTCAATTGTGAAAAAAATTCCAAATACCCTAAAACCCGAGGCCAAAAATAAATTGGCTCACCACAGAACTTTTTACGTTCGAGGGACTAACTTCCCAAAAGGGACTAACTTCCCAAAAGTTAGTCCCCCTTGCATTTTTTTGCAACCTGCCACTTCAAATCCGACTTTTAAACTTGGCAAAAATGATTTTTGGTAAATTGGTAATGTTGACGACAATAAAAAAGAGCTAGACATGTACTTTCCCACGAAAATTCGGAAAATGAGTCAGAGTTCAGACCCCAAGCAGAAATCAAAACAAAAAATAATAATTTATACTGAAAAACCATAAATTATTCAATATTTACATGATGAAAACAACAAAAAATCGCTGAAATTCAATTTGATATTCAACTTCTTCTTCAAAAAAAAAAAATATGTGTTGGAAAACCGTGAATTTGTTAGATTGGTCGATAGGGATGCATATTTATTGGAAATTCCAGCCCGGAGATGACATTTCTGAGATCATGGAAGCATTTTCTCTGAAAAAAAAGACCAGAGGTTATTATAAACAAATAAAAAATACCACTTTCTCCAAAACTTTGAATCGATGTCAAATGTTTCAGCGTTTTCTTCGCTTTGTCGAATAATTGAGAATGTGAGGTGATGAAATGAATCGCATAGATTAGGGCGAATATCGGGAAGACTAGGAAAAGGTACTCCTGAAAATTAAAAATTATGTAGCTCACATAAAAATAGACTTCATTCTCATTCCAAATCTGTTTTCAAAATTTTCTAAAACCACCTAGAAGTCGAGTAAATGGGCTTCAAAACAATGGTCTAGAAAAATGTTGCGAAAACTAGTCTGCGGGCATTATTACGTGAGGAATCCAAAATAATTTAAAATTAACTAACTCAAGAATTTTTTTAAATAAATATTCAGCATAATAGCACGCAAAAAACGCCTAGAAAAAGCGAAAATATAGAATTTCTATTAATTCTGTGGTTACGGTAGACAACTCGTGTACGCATTGGACGCAAACACCCGAATTGACGCGCAAATTGCACAGTTTCTAGAAAGTTCAATGATTTTATTAGATTTTGGGAGAGAATCGATTTTTTTGAATGTTTTTTCTTAGTTTTTATCCGTTTTTCCCTTCCCAAATATTTTCTGTATTTCTTTTTAATGATATTTATAAAATTTATCGAGAATAACGGTATGAAAAGAGGTAAAAAATAAAAAATAAAATTATTTATCCTAAAAATGTGTTTTTATCGTTTTAATTTTTTTCATAAAGTTATTTTTTCCTTCTCTTGGATTCCTTTCAGACTACAGCCTCTCATAATGTAAAATATACTAATTTAAGCGTTTTTAATGCGCGCAAAAAGAACTCTTAGGAAAAAATTCGACCATTTTCTAGGTTATTGTTTTGAAGCTCATTTTCTCGGCTTCTAGGTGGTTTTAGAAAATTTTGAATACAGATTTGGAATCAGGACGAATTCTATTTTTAGATAAGATAAAAATTATCAACTCAAATGAAGTCCAGTCCGTCCAAAAAAATAATAGAACTTACCCTCTTGGCAGCCGCTTTTTGATACGATTCCGTTCCAATACTTTGATCAAAAAGAAAGAAAACAAAAAATGAAACGCAAAACAAAAAGTTTAGCGAGACGGCGAATCGGCATGTTTTGATATTCTCTCGGATTTGAAATCGAATCGAAATTGTTGAATAATGATTGGCGACGTAATCGATCTCTGTCTGCTTGTTGGACTGAAAAATGCTTGTTTTTTTTAAAGTTCTCTGGATTCCCAAATAAATCCCACCACTTCCAAAAATTTGAAAAGTATTGCAAAAATCAAACAGAACACCGAGACGATGATGAACCAGATATTCCGTTGTAGGATAGTCTTGTGAAGCATTGAATATTGACAATACTCTAGTGAAGTGGGTGTTGAGAAGTGCCAGAAGAATGAGAGGTTGTCGAGGATTGTTGGAATCCACTGAAAATAATATTTGTTAATAAATGTACCTTAAGTGAAAATTTAGCTCCTACTCATTCCAAATCTGTTTTTAAAATTTTCTAAAACCACCTAGAAGCCGATTAAATGAGCTTCAAAACAATGGCCTAGAAAATGTTGGCCGAAGTTTTTTCTCGGCCTTTTTTGCGCGCTATAATGCTGAATATTTATAAAAATGGCCATTTTAAATTATATTTTTGCATTTTCTCGATTCTTCATGTAATAATGCCCGCGGACTAGTTTTCGCAACTTTTTCTAGGCCTTTGTTTTGTAGCTCATTTTCTCGGCTTCTAGGTGGTTTTAAAACATCTTAAAAACAGATTTGGAATGAGAATGAAGTCTATTTTCATCCCAGTTGCTAAATACCGACCATTGCTGTAATTCCGTAGCAACGTTCAATAATCAATATTTTTTCGAATTATTGGTTTGGTTTTTGAGTGCTTCTTGACCGTTTCGTATTGATTTTTTTAATGCATAATTTGTATTGACATTGTGAGAATTTGATTTTCTATCGAATGGCACCAAGAAATCAACTTTTACGAAAAAAGTGGCCGAGTAACTCCGCAAAATATAAAAGGGTGTTTTTGTGGCCAAAAAGTTAGACCCCGTTGGTTTTCTAGGCCACGCGGGGTTTCCTACTGATTTTATTTATTTGAATCTTTTTAGAAATTCTCATGTCTAAAAAAATTTGCAAAAAAGTAAAAAAGGGCACCCGGAATCGAACTTTGGTCTCTAAAACGTAAAAGTGCCAAGTTCGATTCCGGGTGCCCTTATCCACTTTTTTTGCAAATTTTGTCATTAGGTATATAAAATTGAATTTCGGATCGATTGAATGATACTTAAAATTAGCATATAGCCCACCTTTAAAATAGCTGACAATATGTCTTTAAAGACAGTATCTCAGCCATTTAAAAACTAATGTGAAAAATTCATTTTTCTTCTATTGTATTATATGAATTTAGGGAATAAAGGTCGATGAAATATAGATTTTTGAAGACCACAGTCCCCTCTACCAATGCTGCTAAATATACAAAAAATTAGTCCCCCATTGGTTTTCTAGGCCATGCGGGATTTCTTGCTATATTTCTTTGATATTTTCCATTAATCCCATCGCATGGGACAAAAAACTCACCAATATCGCACATGTGATTCCAATAAGCCCCGGAACATTCTCATTCTCATATTCCCAAAATTTTCGCGTCGCGTACGCTCTTTCCGTCACCAGAACCATCGGGAACAGGAAGAACAAGACGCAGAGGGATTGCGGAACAGATTCCGAGAATGCACACTCGGATTGATCAATGTTCGCTGTTTCGGTGTTCAAAATTAGTGGCTCCTAAAAAAAATAATTGAACTATTTTGGGTTAATTATTAATTAATTACTAATTGATTCCTTCGATAGATTTGCCAAATTCCAAGAGCCGAACGGATCAATAAATAGAAAATCGCAGCGATGACGGTTAGTGTTAAATTGATCATTATAATTTTCATATGATGATGAAAAACTAGATTTTTTTGGGATTTTTAGCAAAAAGTTGAGATGAAAATAAAAAAACTTACCCATATATTTCGCAAGCAAATAAAGCAGCAAAACATTGAAGAAAAACGCTGAAAGACACGCCGCCAAATGCATGGAATGGAGTGCAAAAGCGGCGGTATCGAGTGAAACCGGCTCATCGGGTATGTTATATGTTAAATCCATTTTTTTTTTTTGTAAAAACACGCTGCAAAAAAATGAGGGATATTTGAGGAAAAACGACGAAAAAAACATGAATATGTGACGATTCTAATTGAAAGCGACGTTTACATGTGTTCTAGAAGCAGGTGCATTTTGGATGAAGACAAAAAAGGAGTTCTTGGAAATGGCGAACATTTTCAGACGCAAAGAAAAGTCTAACATGGGAGGAAGTACAAAAATTTTAAAAATTTTGGGCAAACAAGAAAATAAGAAGTTTTTGAAGACCTTGAAGAACCCCCTCGTGGCCTAGAAACCCAATTTGAGGGGACTAACTTTCTTCGGGCCCCAAAGATCTGTGTTTCTCGGTCTTGTCCTTTTTTTTTGTTTCACAAAATGTTTTTCAGGCGGCGCATAGTGTTTTTTTTTGCAAATATTTCATATTTAAATATGTTGTGCGCCTTTAAAGGCAGCTTGTCAGTTAACACTATCCAAATTCAAGGCAAAAAATCAAAATTCGAATGAGAGCGCGGGTGGTCTAAAGAACAATACCAATATGTAGCCAAATTCAAATAATTGGGTTTCGCGCCAATTCTAACCGCGTTGCACGGACACTGACCGCGTCGCACGGACACGCGCGCATTCAAATTTTTATTTTTTCAACTTTGGACCGCTACTATGAGGCGTGTACTTATCGGTGTGATTTCGCATAAATTGCATTGTACTAATGAGAGAACGCTCTAATTTTTGAAACTAAGAACAGGTAGGGTCAAATTAACTGAACCGCTGTCTTTAAAGGCTTCGATAAATCCCCAGTAGGCCTGTTCAACAGTTTTCTAGGATATTGTTTTGAAGCTCATTTTCTCGGCTTCTAGGTGGTTTTCGAAAATTTTTAAAACAGATTTGGAATGAGAATGAAGTATATTTTCGTTTAAGGTGCATTTATAATCACCGTAAAGCCCTCCTTTATTAACTCCCAATGGGATACTAGAAAGTGCGAGAACTCATCATTTGTGCTGTCTGAAACTGCAGTGGACAAAAAAAGCGAATAACGTCATAAAAGAAATTCTAGAAATAAAGTTTATTCAAGAAACCGAAGGCATACTAAATTACTTCTTTTTTTCTTCTTCTCCAATCATAATGAAGTTGTGACGTTTTCTTTTAACAATAAGTCAGAAATGTGAGAAAATCGATGCAATATGCGGGCATTTTTTAAAAACTTCTTTGTGCTGGATAGAAAAGTATGGAATTTCATCCAAAAGGCAAAGTTTTTGAACTTTATTTAGATTTGGGGTGTTTCGGAAAATGTTGGAATTTATTTTTAAGAATTTGGAGTACCTAGCTTTAAAAGTAGGAAAAACAGCATCGGCGATAAATATTTCGAAAAGGTACCGAAATGTATTAAAACAGGCAAAAACGCTCCAAAAATAAGACAACCAAAAAAAATTAAAACAAAAACTGAAAAAGGCGAAAATTAGGTACCCAAATTTAGGTATTGTCACTAATTAGAATTTAATTTGAAAAAGGATTTTCAAAAAATTCAGCAAAACAAAATATTTAGACAAAATTTCAAAAAAAGCATATTTTTTTTTGGTCAGACGTTCTTCTGCCGATTTTTTCTCGAATTTCAGAAGATTAGTTCTTGTTTTTTTTGGAAAACATCTTAAACTCCGAAATGAGCTTCTGAAAAATTAGAAAAAAATTTGGCTGGAAAAAATGGAAAAATTTTAAAAATTAAAAAAAATTCGAAAATTTAATTATAGAAAATTAGTTAAAGACAGGGTCTCACTTAATTTTGATTTTTCTTTCCTGTTTTTTGAAGCTTGATTTCTGAAAATTAATAATTTCAGCTTTAAAATGCGCTAATTTTCATGAAAATCTGAAAATTTTGAGCAAAGTTACGGAAGTTAGACATTTTCAGATTTTTTTTTGAAAAACGTGTAACTATGGTTGTATTCAATAGATTTCGATATTTTAAAAATAAATTGAAGCTTGGATTCTGAAAATTCAGAATTTCAGCTTTAAAATGGACTAATTTCCATAAAAATCTGGGAATTTTGAGCAAAATTACAGAAATTTGAAAATTTTCAGATTTTCAGTTTTTTTTTTTTGAAAAACGTGTAACTATGGTTGTATTCAATAGATTTTCAAGAGATTTATATCAAAGTAAAGCCTGTCTTCTGAAAATTCAGAATTTCAGCTTTAAAATGGACTAATTTTCATAAAAATCTGAGAATTTTGAGCAAAGTTACAGAAGTTTGAAAATTTTCAGATTTTAATTTTTTTTTTGAAAAAATGGTAACTATGGTTGTATTCAATAGAATTTTAAGAGATTTATATTAAAATGAAGCTTGATTTCTGAAAATTTAGAATTTCAGCTTTAAAATGGACAATTTTCATGAAAATCTGTAAATTTTGAGCAACGTTACAGAAATTTGAAAATTTGAAAAAAAAAACTTTTTTTGAAAAACGTGTAGCTATGGTTGACTTCAATAGATTTTCAAAAGATTTATATTAAAATGAAGCTTGAATTCTGAAAATTCAGAATTTCAGCTTTAAAATGGACTAATTCTCGTAAAAATTTGAAAATTTTGAGCGAGGTTACAGAAGTTTGAAAATTCACAATTGACACTAAAAAATTGAATACACTGGTAAAATGTACCAAAATTTTGGCGTTTTCAATTGAGGAAAAATTCCAAATTCCATAAAACCCAGGGGCCAAAATATGGCAAACAAAATATCAAATAACACAATTGATCACACAAGAATAATAATGAAGAAGTCAGAGCGAAAAAAAGAAAACAGCGAAGAGGAATGAATATATATCTACGAATATATATATTCACATGGTTATATTATGCCTCCGTCCGTCGTCGGTTGTCTCCATCTTCTTCTTTTTTTCTTGACGTTGTGCTCTTTTTTTTTCCAGTTTTTCCCTTCTTTCCTCTTTTTCTCCCCCCAAACTATAATGAATAGTGTCTGTCAGACGAGCAGACGGCACGCTGTTTTTTTTTTTGCCAATTTCTTCTGTTGCTCATTCATTTCCTGGCGAAATAGTGCGGAAGAGCTGGAGGGTTTAGACATTTACATTTGGGATGAAAAACGATATATTGACGAATTGAAATAAATGAGAATTTAAATGGCTTGAAATATAAAAATATATTTATTGGAAATCTTATATTTAATCCCTTTCTTTTATTTGTATGGGATTTGTTTTGATATTATAACCAGAAAATTTTAAAAAATTTTTCAAAAATAAACTGAAAATCTGAAAATTTTCAAATTTCTGTAATTTTGCTCAAAATTTTCAGATTTTTATGAATTAGTCCACTTTAAAGCTGAAATTCTAAATTTTCAGAAATCAAGCTTCATTTTAATATAAATCTCTTAAAATTCTATTGAAGTCAACTATAGTTTCACGTTTTTCAAAAAAAACTGAAAATCTGAAAATTTTCAAACTTCTGTAATTTTGCTCAATATTTTCAGATTTTTATGAAAATTAGTCCATTTTAAAGCTGAAATTCTGAATGTTCAGAATCCATGCTTCAATTTAATCTGAAAGCCTGAAAAATCTATTGAATACAACCATAGTTACACGTTTTTCAAAAAAACTCTGAAAATCTAAAAATTTTCAAACTTCTGTAATTTTTCTCTAAATTTTCAGATATTTATGAAAATTAGTCCATTTTAAGCTGAAATTCTGAATTTTCAGAATCCAAGCTTCAATTTAATCTTAAAATCTCGAAAATTTATCGAATACAACCGTATTAGGTTGTCCCGAAAGTTATTCACTTTTTTAAGATTTTTTTCAAACAAAAATGTATTAATTGAAAACAATTATCAATGAGTGATATATTGGCCATGTTGTTGGATGAACTCGTGCCAACGCAGCGGAAGTTGTTCGATTCCCTTTGCGTCGAATTCCGGAGGCTGGCAGGCGAAAAAGTCATCAAGGTACGATTCCAGGTACTCTCGGTCGTCGAACTGCAAATCTTTGAGAGAGTTTTGAATTGGGCGGAACAAATGATAATCAGTTAGGGCAAGATCCGGACTATACGGTGGATGTGGAAGAACTTCGATATCCAGCGCCTGCAGTCTGTCCTTGGTCGCCAAAGCGACATGTGGTCTTGCATTGTCATGAAGTAAGAGAATCCTTGAGGCTCCTGGACGAAGGAGTTGGTGTTGATCGTACATTTTTTGTATTTGGAGAGAGTATATGTCCGCATTGACATTGGCTCGATCTGGAAGAAGTTCACGGTTGATAACGCATTTCTTGTCCCACCAAATCGAAAGCATCACTTTTTTTTCCTTTGACGTCTGTTTTTGGAGTTCCTCCACCTGCTACCCATTGAAGCTTTCTACTATGATTGAACAGTGCACATCACTTTTCATCTCTAATGAAAATATTTTGAATTCGCTCCGTTTTCGGCAGAGCAAAGACAAGGCAACGCATGCTCTTCTGATCAGTCATAACGTGAGGAACAAGTTGACCAAACTTTGGCTCTTTCCAGTTGCTCGGAGGTGGCTGTGTACTGTTGTTTTGTGTAGCCCAAGTGCCGAAGACAGTTCACGAACACTTGATCTGGGCTCTTCCTCCAACTCCTTCTGGAAACGCTCGTCGATTTCAAGCTGATGGCGGCCGTATAGTGACTTGTTCGAGAGTTCGTCGTCACCTTCTTTGAAGCGATTGAACCAGAAGTTCACAATTTTGTATTTGAGGATGTCCGTGCCTGTCGCATCGCACAAATTTCGATGAGCAACAGCGGCTGAATGTCCCAAGAGGAACTCGTAAAGGAAACAGCCCCCGAAGGTATGTTTATCTTTCAAGAGAAATTCCACCATAATAAGGATTACCTGAAATACGGAAACACATATTCATTGTGAAAGACTTAATGCATAAAATAAAAAAATAAAAACGGAAAAAAACTCCTCGAGAAATGAACGAGGTGAAACAGAAAAAAAAGTGAATAACTTTCGGGACAACCTAATAGTTACAGATTTTTCCAAAAAAAAAAAACTGAAAATTTTCAAAATTCTGCAATTTTGCTCAAAATTTACAGATTTTCATGGGACCTAGTCCATTTTAAAGCTGAAATTTTGAATTTTCAGAAACTAAGCTTAAATTTTGTTTTAAAATCTCGAAATTCTATTGAATACAACCATAGTTACAGATTTTTCAAAAAAAAACTTGAAATCTGAAAATTTTCAAAATTCTGTTACTTTGCTCAACATTTTCAGATTTTTATGCAAATTAGTCCATTTTAAAGCTGAAATTCTGAATTTTCAGAATCCAAGCTTCAATTTAATATAAATATCTTGAAAATCTATTGAATACGACCATAGTTACACGTTTTTCAAAAAAAAAATCGGAAAATGTTCAAATTTCTGTAATTTTGCTCAAAATTGGGGGACTAAAAACCTAACACGTTATCTGTAACATTTTTCATTAAAGTGCAGAGCTTCTAGAAAATTTTTAATGATTTTAAAATTTATATAAGTTGGAATTTCAGCTGTTTTCAGAAGCTTCGTCAAATTTCCTATCGATTGGTACCAAAATCATCGAAATCGTATGTATCAATCTTAAGATATGATAATTTGACCACATATTGTTCTGGGCCCAAGCTGAGAATTTTTTAAAAATTTTAAATGATCCGAAAAATTTTTTAAATTGCAACTTTTTCAAAACTTCGGAAGTGTTTTTAGAATCAACGTCAGATCTGAAAATTTTCTGAAAACATAACTTTTTATAAGATTTTCCAATTTCGCTGAAAAATAGCTTCCTCGAAAGACAAAAAAATTATTGAGCTTTTTTAAAATAAAAAATAAAAGGATTCATAATTTGATATTTTTCCAAAAAATTTGATGGAAACCGTTTGTGCTTCTGTTTTTTGTTTCATAATATTCTTCATATCAAATTTGAGAACCCGGTCATCAAGGTACGATTCCAGGCGCGCTCGGTCGTCGAACTTCAAATCTTTGAGAGAGTTTTGAAGTGAACGGAACAAATGATAATCAGATGGGGCAAGGTCCGGACTATACGGTGGATGTGGCAGAACTTCGATATCCAGTGCCTGCAGTCTGTCCTAGGTCGCTAAAGCGACATCAGGTCTTACATTATCATGAAGTAAGAGAATCCGTGACGCTCCCGTGACGCTATTTCTTGTCCCACCAAATCGAAATCGTCACTTTTTTTCTAAAAAATTGAATGTGGCATCGAACCCGTGGCTTGCAAAACAGTGGGCAAGGCTCTAACCACTACACCACAGACTCAGTTTGACTAGCAGACGAAAATGTCGCTTATGTCATTGACGACAACTAGATTTTTCAAAAACTTTATTGTTATCAAATCTGTACATAAAAATATGAGCAAAAAAAGGAAAATGACAATAAAAAGCTTGTTGTCATCTTCCAAGAGGTCAGAAATTGTAATAAATAATGCGAGACAAGAATAATTAAATGATCTATTCATTCTCATTCCTCCTCTCAATGCCTGCCGATGAAATGCCGCTGAGAATCGTCGTCGGAGTGACTTTCACATTTTCCAGCTGTTTTTCAACAATCGGCAGCCTTTGTAATGATGTTTTATAGAGCATGAAAGCGATTGTTCCGATGCGGAAATATATAAAACTGCAAAAAACAGAATGAAGATTTTTTTTGATTTGAGCGGATACTTTTGAGGTTCAAAGGTGACATAGGATCCGAAATGTCGGCCACAGATGCAATGCCAATCTGGGCCGTATTCTTTGTCGAAGGCAAGTTTCAGGTGGCGAGCTATGTCGTGTTCTAGGTGGTATGTCTGAAAATATGGAAATCTGAAGATGTCCCTTAGACCTTGGGGCGCCCCAAGGTGTCCCGGCGTAAGTGAGGCGCGCCCGCTGAATTGTAATTCTTAAAAATCTTTGACACCTCATAACTTCGCTCAACTTCAGATTTAGAAAATGATATGTATACCATTTTAAAGCTATTGAAAAGCTTTACAATTTCTTAATTGGCCGTAAAACTTGAAAATTCCGTTTAGGGCACAAAAAATGGATAAAACAATGCAACGTTTTGCCCTGAAAGTTGCGGCAAGTTTGAGCACTCTGGCGGCACATAACTCAAACAAAATTAGATAAAATTGGGTCAAGTTCGAACAACGATGGCAAATTTTAATAAAAATCGCAAAAGATGCTCAATTTTGATCAAAAAAATTTATAAAAAATGCTCAAAATAAAATTAGTTTTCATTATTTTTAATTTTTCATGCTTTAAACTAAATTTTTAAGTATTATTGTCAACACAAAAGTTGTAAAGCTTCTCAAGAGCTTTCAAATGGTATAAATATCATTTTCTAAATCTCACGTTGAGCCAAGTTATGAGCAGTCGAAAAAATTTGAATTGAGCCCGGATTAAGAGTCAACGTGGTCTACTGGCTAAGAGGTAGGGCTAGGAATCGACACCCCAAAAATATCGTAGGTTCGATTCCCTTGCTTTGAAAAAAGAGGGGAAGATTCCTATTTTGTTAAATTCTTAAGTAAGAGGGTCTCACCATCATTGACTTGGCCGCCAATGCGCATGCTTCCTCCTCCATATGACGTGGCATTTTACTATGCTGAACATCAGCAACAACCTCGCGACATCTTCCAGTTTTTAAGCATTCTAATTCAAATCTGAAACGAAAAGGAAAATAATAGAAAATTCCAAAAAACAAAAAATGAAAATACCTCAAAGCCTTCTCATTATCCATCGTCTTGATTCGATTCTTCGACGTGGCCAAACTGAACGATCTGGCGCGAGTTACACATTTTGTAGTTTTTGCTTTTGCTGTGGCCGCCGTCGCCACTTGCGGCTCTTGTATTATTTCGAGCATGTGAAGGAAGGATGAGGAGAGAGACGCAGAGATTGGAGGAGAAGTTGGGATATTTCTACTTATCTATTTGTCACAGTCTGTAATGAAGAAATTTTTTTTGGAAAAGAGATAATGTAGCGATTTTTTTTATTAATAGAACGTTTATTTGATGAATGGAGGGGGGGGGTCAAATATTTGATGTCTATCAGTTTTTTGTGCAAAATTGAAACATATGATATCTTGTGGTTAACAGTAAATTTGATTTAAAAATGTGACCTTTGAAAATCAAATTGAGAAATTAAAAAAGAATCAATTTTGATCAAAGGGGAATTTTCTGGAATCTTGTGCATTCGATCAATATGAGTTTTGCAAATTTTGAGCCAAGAATATAAGGTTGTAACACTCCTAAATTAAAATATTTTCCTTAAAAATGGGCCAATTTTGAAGGTTCATAACTTAACAAAAAATGCATCTTATTTATTAAAATTTTGTGAAACGATTAATACAAGTCTCATCTTGAAGTACACAAAATTTAACCGCTTAATATTTCGTTTAAGCTAAGATATAAGCATTCAAATGTGCTCCTCAATTTTTAACCCAAAAAAAGAGTGGAGTACATTTGAATGCTCATATCTTGCCACAATCTCGATATTTCAAGACAAAACTTGGTGGACTCAATAATGGGATTTATTTTCATCTATTTGCAAAATTTCAACAAATTTCGTGCCTTTTTCAGCAAGTTGTAAACTTTAAAACATGATCCTTTTTAAAATAAGCTTAGAAATTTCAAGAATTCATATTTAGTCACTTTTTTCAATTTTTAGGGTTTTTCCGTGGACACGGATTAATCTTCACAAATTAAATAAAATGTCAATAAATAACTAAATATCAAAATTAAATTAACTGACACACCTCCTTTAAACAGGCGGTCAACTTGGCCTAGAAAAAAATACGTTGGAAAAGAAACTCCTTTGGCTTGTTCTAACCCAGGCAATTAAAGGAGGGCTATAAATTAAAGTTAATGTACATTAGATGAAAATAGACGTCCTACGCATTCCAAATCTGTTTTTAAACTTTTCTAAAACCACCTAGAAGCCGAGAAAATGAGCTTCAAAACGATGGCCTAGAAAAAGTTGGCCTAACTTTTTCAAATGAGCTTTTTGCTTATTATACTGATCATTTATTGAGAATGGTGAATTAAGTCCATTTTAAATTCTATTTTTGCATTTTTCCGGACTCTTCATGTAATAATACCTGCGGACGAGTTTTCGCAAGCGTTTTCTAGGCCATTGTTTTGAAGCCTCGTTTTCTCGGCTTCTAGGAGGTTTAAAAAAATTTTAAAAACAGATTTGGAATGAGAATGAAGTCTATTTTCATTCTAACTAAAAAATTTCTGTAAAACCCTTCTTTAAAGAAAATTTGGGTCCAGAAAACCGATTGTTTTCATAAATGGACAACTGGCCTAGAAATCCAAATCTAGGCCATCACCCAAATGTTGTTAAGAAATGCTTATTTTTCCCATATTTTCTTATCAAAAAGAGCCACGTTGTTGTTTTTTTTTCTCATTTGCTGTTTCTGCAACATCCTAGTCACAACAAAAAAAAATTAGAAAACAAACAGAAAGCCGACAATATTTGAAAAGGGTGTGAACCTTGTTCGAAACGAGAAAAAAAACGAACATTTACGACTAAAATCTATCGAGCGAGAACGAGCGAAAAAAAATGGCCGAACAGATGGATAAGTTTCAACCAGAAGTTGTATCCTATCCCATCAACTTTGGTCGTTTTCAGAAACGTATCCATCCCCCCTATTTGTAGCCTGATCTATGATTACTAAGACGCCAAAAAAGCCCAAGTTAACAATAGTTATACGATATGTTTGTTTGGTACTTGAATTAGTTGTAAAGTGCACCACAATTCATCTGTGTTATTTTTTTTTGTTCTAGAGGATTGTGGGGGGATATGGATGTTTGTCATCAAGATTTCACCATCCCCTGACGTGGCAATGACGCGTAAAACTGTTTTGTTGGAATTTTGCTCATTCCTCAATGATTGACAACATATTTGTCTTTTGACACAAAGAAGAAACAGTCATCAGTGTACAAAGACCAATGTGGCGTTTTTTTGGAGTGGCTCGGGGAGCACCCGCAAAAGATTTAGTGATGAGGAAATTAAGAATTAACGCGCCCTAGGACGAATAATTGGGCTATCAACTTGAAAATGCGTATGTGAGTATGGTAGAAGGTCAAAGATTAATTTCACGTTACCACAAAACCTGTGAAGTGTCCCCCCGTTCGGGGGGAGCTCCCCGTTTTGTCTTAAAACTTTGACGGGCTATAAATTTGCTCGTTTTTCGAAATACTAACAGATATCTATATTATTAGAAAGATCTCATTAAGTTCTACAACTTTCTTGTTGGCAGCAAAACGCAAAAAAATGGTTTTGAGTATGAAAATGTTCAATATAGAAAATTGGATTTTGTTTTTTATAATTTTCAAACGAAAAACTCCCTTGAGGATATGTAAATTTTACGAATTCCTGTAGAAAATTATTTTTCATATCGAATGATATAAAAAACTTCAAAAAAGGAAGAGATCATAGTTTCAAAAAATAGACAAATATGCGAAAAAATGCCACTTTTTGGACAAAAATGCACAAAATGCACCTGAAAATTGAGCTTTTTGTCTCAAATTTGAGCTGAAATGGTCGGTTTTATATTTTTCTTTCATTTCGCGCCATTTTTGTAAAAAAAACGAAATAAATGTTTAATTCAATTTTTCGTGTTTTCCAACATTTTTTTAATACAATTCAATTTTTCTTCAAGAAGAACCTCCCCCCTCCCCCTTTAAACGGAAGAAATTATAAATTCTTTTTTAGTACATTAAAATTTCAGAAAATTTTTAATTTTTAGATAACAATTTTGTCTAAAAAACCAACTATTTTATGTTCATAATGTTATGTTCAGTTTTGTGAACTTCAAAGTTTTGTAAATGTTGCAGGTACTCCCCAAAAACTAATAATTTCGACAAGTTCCGCAAATTTTTTGGTTCTAAAAGTGATTGCATTCGAAAATAAAATTTTTGAAACATATTTTAGTTCCAGATGAGCATTCAGAAATTTCTAGAAATTAAATAACATCTTATTCAATTCATTAATTTAAACAAATTATTTTTATTGATTTTTTCAAGATTTTGAGAACTTTCTGAACATTGTTTGATTCTAAAATATGCATTGAAAATTCTATTTTTCGAAAAAAATAATTTTTAGAACCTAACAATTGAGTAACTGGTGAAAATAGACCGATTTGCATTAGGGCGCGCTTGCAGCAGCTTAAATAATTGAGTACGAATTTCTTCGTTTTTTCTCAATTAAAAATTGTTATTTATTAAAACCGTATTTAGATACAAAACCAACATTCCGAATCTTCTGGAAAGTCAAAAAAAATTTCGAAATTTTTAAAAATCTATGAAAAAATTGAAATATCCATTAAAATTGTAAAATTGGATCTTAAAACTATTAACAAAGAAGGCTTTGAAGGGAAAATCTAAAATTTTGATTAAAATCTATTTAATTTTTCAATTTTTCCCTGAAAACCTGAAAATTTTTGGATTTTTAAAAATTACTCATTGCTTCTCGATTTTTAGCCCGTTTGCGATGTTGCAAGTGCGCCCTAATGCAAATGGATCGAATTTGAGCAGTTCCTCAAATTTTTCGGTTTTAAAAATTATTGTATTCGATAAATGGAACCTTCAAAAACATATTTTAGTTCCAGATGAGCATTCAGGAGTTTTTAGAAATCTTGTAATAGCTTATTCAATTCCTCCATTTTTAAAAAAATTTTAAATCGTTTTTTTTTAATTTAAAATTTCCAAAATTTTTAAAAAATCATAATTTACCTCTTCATAAAGAACACTGGATTTTTATTTATGGAAAAATTTTAAAAATGGAATTTTAAATTTAATTTTTAAAAATTTGGCTCGCTTCTTCAGACCAATTAAGACCAATTAAATCGTCAAAATTTAGACCCAAATCATTTTTTTCCATCATTTGATTTTATTTTCAGATGTTTGAACATTTTTTGTTTCATTTTTTTCCTGACACACATCACAAAATATAAATGGAAATATTCCTACGATTATGCAAATTCCATATTTTTTTGTTTCGTCAAATATTGGTCTGACACCTTTAAATAAACAATAAAAAAGCGAAATTCGTCTACTATTTAAACTTGGGGTTTTTCCACATTATTCAAAAAAAATCATGAAAATTTTCACTTTGATCTCCGCTCTTCTGACCGTCGCTTACTGTGGAAATGACATCGATCCGGATTTTATGACATGGATGGAAAATAACCTGTCATCGGAGGAGGTTACAGGTATTTATGGGATTTCTTAGGCCTCTGGGCTCAAAGGTAATTTTAGCTCTGGTTCGCAACGACCTGACAACGGGTAGCTTCGGCGGAGGAGTTTACAACGGTTCCGTTCGTCCTGTCATTTTTGTGCACGGCTTGAATAATGAGGCTGGGTCTCTTTGGCAAATTCGAGCGGGTTTGGTGGCATTGGGTAAAGAGATTTTTATATACAATATACATTTTTGTCAACCTAAATTCTGTGCCCGCTTTTTTCCGGACTGTAACATTGTTACCCATCAAAGAATATGACTTTTTGAGAAAAAAAAATCATTCTTAAGCCCGAAAAAATTTGAAAAACGTGTCATTTTGATCTATTTGCATTAGCGCGCATTTGCAACCTAGCGGGAATTCAAACGTTAATTATTGACTTTTCATTAGATTACTCTGAAAAATGATGATTTTGTAAAAAAATTTAACGTTAATTAACTAGAAAACAAAACTGACCGAAAATCTACTATTATTTTGGCACCTTAATTTCAGGAATCCCAGTTCAACGAACATTTGCCACATCCTGGGGAAACGGAGCATCAGCTTTTAATTTAAGTGTTACAATCGAGTGCGCCTATGTTCAACAGGTATCGTTTTCTCAATTTTGACACCTTATTGATTGACACATTTTTCATGAATATGTCATGAATTATTATATCAAAGGGAACCGGTAAATATCACCTCAAGCAAGGTTTTATGACTTTTTGTTTGACAGCAATTTGATTGACAATGTTGTGAATTGTTTCGCACATTTTACAGAAAGAGGTGACATCCATACATCAAAAAGTGCCGCAATTTAGCACTTTAATATTAATTTAAGACATTTTGATTGACAATTAACATAAAAACAACCTTTTTATTGACAATTATAGTCTACCGGAAAAGACACCTCTTTTTTCACACCATACCATTTATTTTGCCCCAAGGGGACTGGGCCGAGCTCAGCAGCAGTGCAACGCTGAGACGACCCTTGGAAGGTCGGAGCAAGCCCCGAGTCCTTCCTAGGTTCCAAAAATCATATAACCTTAATTACTTCCATTCGGAAGTATATCGTAGGTTAATACGATAAGAACTGTTAGGCGAGCCTGCTGCAACAGTGTAGATCTCCTTTGCAGAAGTTACACCAGATGCATCTTTGGGATTTATAAAGGGAAATTGGGTCATTATATCCTTGCTCTATGAGCTTTCACACTTGCCGCTGGTTGGTCGTGGAAAGAGAAACATCCAGTTTAGAGTTTGATCCGTTCGCAAAATCACCGATTCAATGATTGCTGATACGGACTCTAACTAGACTTAACTCTTGCCAAGCCATACACCTTCTAATCCTATACAGGGGTTCCTCCTGATGTCAGAAGCGTTGTACCGAAGTAGCTACTTCTGACGGAGTTTCCCGCCTTAGCCTCACGGCCCGATCTTGAAAGTCAACGCTGAAATTCATTTGAATTTACAGCGAGGTACGATCAGATCGTTCAGTTCGGTAAATTTCCACTAAATCGTTTGATGAGTACGATTTTTATTTTGTGGGAATTCACCAAAGAATGTGGCATCTTAACTTCAGAAACTGATGTGTGTTTCATTTAAAGCTAATGATACCCACTCTATATATTTTAATGAAAATCCAGTCCAAGTTCCAAAACCATTATCTTAACATTCCATAAACCATCTGAGTTTAGATTTATTTAGATTTGGTCTGGTTTCTTCTTGCGGAGTTTCCAGTTCGCCCCATCCTCTTTTTCAGTCTTGAGGTAATGTGGTACGACATTGTACATGTCACCGTGGATATGTTTCCAGTAGATGTTCTTGCTGTATTCTAATACGGTGCAAGACATCATTTGAATCATCTTTTTACGGTAACCAGCTCTTATTCCCAATTCTGAAAGGGATTTTGAGCTTTCTGACCACCATGTGCCTAAAGATCCAATGACAATCGGAAGAACTTTAGCTTTCTTTCCAATCTTTTTGAAGTATTTGACTAAATGCTCGTACTTTTCGACCTTTCGATCCCAAGCTTTTTGCATTGCTTCAGAACCACTTTCTAGTGGAACTGTAACATCTGCCATAATAACTTCTTTGCCATTTGGACTTGTTAGACATATATCTGGTCTATCTTCTGCAGGACCAACTTTTCTATCAATTTGAAGCTCCCAATCTTTCTTTGACCCACATTCTATAGCATTCTTGACTCTTGCAAGAACACTGTCATGTCGGGCTGAAATATCAGTGCCTAATTGATAATTACAGTGTTGTATGATGTGTGCCAAAGATTCAACTTTGTACTGACATCTTCTGCATGTTTTATTTTGGTTTATTTTGCTTGGAGCCGCATTACACGAGAGTAAGTCAAGTCTTGCTCTGTGTACAAATTTATGTGCTGCTAGACTGACGTAACCGCCGTCTTGCACAAATTTGTTGCTTTGCCCATGTTGCTGGATTGCTTCCACTATTTTTCCTTTGGTCTTTTTCTCAGTAATAAACCGATTTAAAAGTCCTTTCTGAACGGCTCCTTTCAAAATTCTATTGAGTTTTGGGAGCTGTTTTTCAGTTAGAATAAGTGGATCAGAATCCTTAGTTATTTTGATTTTTAGACTGAGGTTTCCTTCATGTTCTAAAAATTCTAGTGTATCTAATGGTGACGCATTGGTACTTGCCAAACCACGACAACAATCTCTGATTCTTGAGAATATATTGAAGCCAAAATTGAATTTTTGGATCTTCTTTTTACAACTCAAGAATTCTGATATTTGTTCAATGGTAGGTTTGTCAGTATCATATTGTGATCCAACTACTTTTTCCAAATAATCCCAATAGATTTTTCTAATGTATTTATCCGTTGACCATATCTTTTTAAGGGTTGAAACAAGGAATGAAATGAATGCCGTGATTTTCGGGCACATTACTCCAAGTCCACCTTTATCGATTGGAATCTGGATATATTCGCATGGAGATCCTCTTATAGGAATATCATGCATTTGTTTTGCTGCCTTCATTACCATTCCAGCAAATGCTCCGAGCTCTGCCAACTTGGGCGTGGCATTAGCTGACATATGTTGCAGTTTTGGTAGAATGAATGTTTTCAGACAGTCTAGTTTTTGCCAAGGTGCAAGCTTACTTCTCGTGACAATTTCCATATCTTTGGTGATATTCAGAAGCAGTTCTTCTTCAGAGACTCTATTGTCAGAGCCTGTTTGAACACCTAGATACTTATAAGTATCATGATCGTTCAAGCTTCTGATTTTATCGCCTTTGAGAAGTATTTCACTTTCTGATAATATTCTACCATCACGGAGAATTAGGCTAGCGCATTTGGCTGGTTTGAAGATCAAATTTAGCTTGGTACAATCTTGATCGAGTTTGTCCAGCTCTCTTTGGAGTTGATCTTTTCTATCGGCCATTATGGCCATATCATCGGCAAAAGCTAAAGCTTTGATCTTTGTCTCAATGGACTTGTGACCGCTGCTTCGCTGTAGATGCCTTCTGATGACGAGCTCAAGGCACATATTAAATAGGGTCGGTGAGATCGGGTCTCCCTGTTTTACCCCTGATTTAATTGGAATTTCGCTTGTTCTAGCTGATCCAGTTTTAACTCTGATGGAACTTCCATGGTACATATCTGACACAATCTCAACCAATGATTCTGGGAATCCAAAGGATTGTAGAGAGTGTTTTATTAACTCATGAGGAATTGATCCAAAAGCGTTTGTAAGATCGAGCCAGGCTACAGCTAATCCCTTTTTCATGCCTTTTGCTGCATCAATTGCAGTTCTTAAAAGTCCGATGCTTTCATTGCATCCATCTCTTTCTTGAAATCCTCTTTGGCATTTACTGATAACACCTTTTACTGAACGAATTCTTCGATTCCAAAGACTACTGTATAATTTATAGATGGTTGGCATCAGGCTAATTGGCCTCCAGTTTCCTGGTTTCGATGCGTCACCGCCTTTATATAACAGTATAGTCTCAGCTTGTTTCCAGTGGCTGGGAATTTTCTTGTGTTCAGAGCAAGCATTATACAGTTTGCAAAGAAGTTCAGACATTGGATCAAACCATTTCAGATGACGGTATCTCAAACCATCTACTCCTGGTTGTGTATCTTTAGTCTTTTTCAGAGCTTCTTCGATTTCTTTAGAGATGAACTTTTGTTCAATTGAGGAGTCAATATCAAGCTTTTTGATATCCGAACTAAGCTCATCAAGTGTAGCTTGTGAAACATTTGTTTCTTTTGTAGTCCCTTTGAAGTACTCTTCGAGTTTATCAATTGGGATCTCACAATTAACAGTTTCAGCTTTTGTGATTGCACAAAAAGCTCGGTATCTATCTTTCTTGTAAAGCTCCATTAAGGACTTTTTATCTTCCAAATTAATGGGATTTTTTCCAGGTTTGGCTCTTTGCGGTCTCTCAGTTTGTGTGCTTATTTCGCCTTCCTCACGATCTGGCGGTGGATGTCTGCTGATGATATTATCAACAGCTTTTACATCGCCCACAGATGCTTTAAAGATTCCGGCGGTTAACACATCTGAGATCCATTCAAGTCTTCCGAAATTTTTGTTCAATTCATAGTCTGCGAATTGTAACAAGAACCAATTTCGGATCTTTTGAATAAGCTCATCTGGCTCTCCTTTTGGAATGTTATATTTTGGACCAGGTTGCACCTTCTTCTGAGGTTTAATCTCTGGAATTTTAATTGGTGAGACAATCATTTTCATCAATTCTGGAATTTCTGATCTTGAAATTGGCTGTGCCTGTTCACAAGTATCATTATTTTCCAGATCAATTTTATGATTGTTTTCGACGTTTGAAATTTCAGAAACATTTTGTACATCAAGTTCAGAGCCGGCTTCTAGATCTTCATTGATTTTAGAAATTCCTGGCTCGTTTTCGCTTGGTGTCACATTAATATTTTCTGTGATTTCTGATGTTTTCAAACTGGAATTCACATCTTCTTGTGGCGTACATTCATTTTCAGATTCTTGATGTGTAGAATCTTGAATTTTATGTGATATGTTACTAATGCATTCAGAAAACAATTCAAAACTGTCAGAATTTACAGCACAAAGCATCTTTTCCCGAAAATCTCGGATTTGATGTTCTTCATACCACATCTTTCCAGTCATGATTGCCTCTGCTGCAAGACATACATGTACGCCACAATTAAATGTGTCCGTTTGCTTTGGAAACTGGGTTGGAAATTCCTTGATTTCCAGGCCCATTGTTTTAATGAACTCACCCACTTTTTGAGCAGGTGGCCCTTTTAATGAATCTATGAAATATACAGTAGATTCTGACATGTTTAAGAGAAGCAATATCCAATGAGAATCTTGGCAAATTGGAAATATATAATTGCTCTTTTTATTCACGAAGACATGTGTTTTAATATAGTCTGCACCTTGGTTTATATCTTTTTTACACATATTCCATAAAAGCGGATCTATTGTGTTGAAACCAGGATACTTTGCTACAATTTTTTCCAGATATAAATTGACTATGTCTGAATCCAGCCAAGCATCCATCCCTTTTTGATGTTCTAAACAATATATGTTCAGTCTTCTTTTTGGAGGAAGCTTTAGCGGAGATTCATCAAGTACGATTATCGCATCATCCTTCGTTCCAGAACTTAGCTGTCGAATTGGAATTTTATCTGAAATTTTTGGCTCACTTGAGCATGCATTTTTGTTCACATTCCCCTTTATTATCATGTTCTCATTCCCAATATTATGTTTGCCTGTTAGAGAGTTTTTCATCCCCATTTTTGACATGTTTATGGTTTTTTGATTGATATGATTGAAAAGAGATTGTTTTTGAACAATAACTACACTCTTTGTGTCCTTTTTTGTCTGCGCGCTCACTATCCCTATGCTCTCTCGCCTAGGCAGTAATGCGTTCGCACTTTTTACGATCTTTGTGTTAGCAAGACTGTGCCTTTGGGTCACCATGCTACCACTAGTAATCGATGTTTTGTTAGCATCACGAAATCTTGCAAATGCGTTAGCCAAAGAGCGTCTAGGAGAGTTTTCATGTTTTTCAGGATTTTCCTTGATTGAACTCAACATGCTCGGTTTGACCGATTTTTGGAGACTTGTGATTTTAACAGCTGATGGTGGATTTACAGTGCTACTTTTAGAAATTGATTTCTCAGCACTTGCTTTTAATCCACTCAACTGTTTTGAAACAGATCTAGTCCTCGGTCTATCAGCCAATGGAATAGATTTTTCTGGAGTTTTGATGGTCTTGACCGATCTCGAAACAGTGAGGCTTGGCGCTATGGATTTCAATTTATTTGAAAACTCATTTTTTGCCGATACTTGCACCGGTTTCAAGCGATCAATTCCATGTTCACTCGTTACATGGTTTTGCATCCATTTTGCAGGATACTTTAATTTTTCGGGTGGTTTTTCACCACAAATTGAGCATACCATTGTGACCTGACAGGATAGTTTGTGCTTTTGCGAAAGATGTCTAACCATGCATCTGTTCGCGTCAGCTCCTATACCCATCTTTGTCATGTACTCACATTTGAGTGGGCACCCAAAGAATGATTCAGAAGGTAACGAAGCTCGAATAAGGATTGATTTTTCATCCTTTTTAACGATTTCCGGACACGTTCTAATCATAATATTTTCATCACTTTCGTGATTAATATCACCCCCACCTAACAATAGATATTGGACTGAATTCTCATCCGTTTCAGATGGAATTACTTGTTCCAATTCTAATGCTGGAATTAGATAATATTTAGAGGTTTTTGAGCATGTTAGGGTAGTAGTTGGCGTTTCTTCAAGGAAACTGCAACCTGGATGCCCCCCGTTTGCATGTCTCATAACCTTGGGTGTACCAATATCAATTTCACAATCGCTCTCCCCCTCTTGAATCTGCATAGTCTTTTTGGTGGAGCCACTAGATGGACTCTCACCTTTATCAACTGATGCGGAACTTTTGGGATCGATTGAATGAGAAGAAAACACCGGTACGGTTGGAGAAAAATGAAAAGACCCACTACTAGCTGGGCGTAGCAATAGGCTACTAGCACTGCGTAGTGGGGGGCTATACCGCTTATTGCGAGACCAAAAGTCGACCATCTATATCGTTGGTTAATACGATATAAAAATGGTAGGACTTTGATCTTAGCTAATAAGCCGAAGAAGCGATAACTTTTCACTCAAAAATTTTAAATTTTACGAAAACAAGAATGCAGACAATTTACTGGCGTGCGTCCAATTGGTCTTAACGTTGGAAGGCCGGAGAGGCTAAAGAAAAAGAGGCAAGCTAAAAACAAAGCAATGGTGTTACATGGTGTGTGTTTTTTATGAACTGTCAAATGCGTTTCGTGTTGTGTTGGATAAAATATCGGTAAATTGGACATAATTGTCATTTAGAGGGAAAAAATAGAAAAGTGTGAAAAAAAACAAGCTATCAATAAAAAATGTGCATCGATAACAAATGGGCGGAGCTTATGAGTATTTTTGCTTGGGGGAATACAAATGTGAAATGATATTTCTGGTGATAATTATATGTGACACAATTGTCAGTGATTATAAGAACTGTCAATCTAAAAACCTTAAATGAAAGAGGCGGACCGTTGTCGAGAAACATTTCAAGAAATTCTGCAATTATACGTTTCATAAAGATAAGTAATAATAAACGTTGTTAATACTTACTGATTGTTTGATTGCGATGGTTAATGTGTAAAAATAGAAAAACTAAAGCAATTGAAAACAAAATTTAAAAAAAGGAAGTTTTTAAAATAATGCGGTTGCATCCGCTTTTCCTGAACACTTTATCACACCATATCTCAGCTCAAAATGAGAACTGTAAAGTAATTTTTATATTTTTGGATAGCTCTCAACACACTCTACAACCATGTAGTTGTACAAAAATTCAAAAAACAAAACTTAAAAACGAAAACTTGAAGAAAAGAAAAGAAATTTCAGTTTTTCAAACTTTGCTGATTTATCAACAAGAAACGTTCAATTTCATATCCATAAAGAGCAAAAAAATTTGTATTTGAATAAAAAATAAACTCAAAAAATAAGGACACACATTGTACCGAAAAATACAAAAGACGCCAAATTTTGAAGAATTTGTTGCAAAAATGGTTATTTTAGCTTAGCTTAAAATAATTTCAATGCTTAAAAATCGAAGTATATGTCTTATTTATGCATAATTAACATTTTCCAAATGTTTTTAGTGAAAATCGGGAAAAATTTTCAAAAAATTTTTTTGGCAAATTTTATTTTAAGTTCAAAACATTATAGGAACCAACTTTTAACAAAAATGCTTTTTTTTTGGAAATTTCATTACAAAAATTTGAACATTTTGTTTTTTCGATTTTCACCAAAATTTTCTTGAAATTTCAATAACCTACGTAAAGCTCCTCGTTCGCTCAATAAGGCTCCACTTCCCCTTCTTACAGATTCGTCGATTCACCGAAGTTGTCCTCCAATACACAGGCGCCAGCCAAGTAGACATCATTGGCTACTCCATGGGTTCCCCCATCGCCAGAAAATCGATCCTCGGCGGAAATTGTGTCGACAATTCAACAGTAGATATTGGCGAACCTCTTACTTCAAAAGTTCACAACTACATCTCTGTAGCCGGCGCGAATCAAGGATCCTATTTGTGCACCCTCCCTCTTTTTCCCATCTGTAATTTGATAAATGGGTTGGGATGTGGCTCACAGTTTCTAAATGATATTAATTCCAAGTACCCTGAATTTATTTTGACTAAAATAAAATCCGGAATATTTTCAGCAAAAACTATGAATCAACATCCCATAGCTTCGACTTGGCATCGACTACCGATGAACTTGTTGGGTATTTCGCGTGTTTGACAAAGGCCTCCCTTTTCGATGGTGCTCAAGAATACGTGGTCAATTTTAAGAGCCATACCCAGACTGAATATGATACCGCTGATATTCAGTATCAAATGCTTACAACCGCTTGAAATTTTTATTCAATTTTTTAGAGATAATAAAAACAATAATTTTTAAAGACAATATTCCACTTATTTCCACAATGAAAAACCCGTCAGAAAATATTAGACAACATCCTCATCACCTTTAACCGTATAGTTCTTTGAATTTTGAAACAAAATATCAGCCCACGTTTGAAGTATCGTCGAACAATACCTATAAAACTTCCTTCAAACTTTCAAAAAAAAAGAATTCAAAAAATTCACAATTTTCGCTTATTTCCCGCCTTCGCAAACATGCTCATTTTCACCGGATGCATGGCCACATGATTTCTTGAATATATTCGATCCCATTGGCCACGATTTTTCCACAAATATGAAGTGTTTAATAGAAGGGGGCTGAATGAAAAGTTTTCTATATTTTCAAATAAGTATCTTACGTTTGATAATCAACCGATCTTAAAAATCGATTGACTGCGAGCTCCAGAAACAGATGGTGTTTGAAGAAAATCGTCATCAGTCTTGAATAGTAGTCAATTTCGGATGTGGGCACGTAGTAGCTGAAAAACCGGATTGATCATCGAGTGCTTCCAAATTTCGTCACAGTTCACCCAAAAATCATTGGATTGATTTGAAAATTTGTGAAATTATTGTGGATAACCTCTTCAATATTTCTACAAATTGTTATCAAGATCTTAACAGCTTGAGCCAAGTTATTCCCATTAAAAAAAACCACTTTATTGACGGTAAAATTTTCAGAATTTCCAAGCTTCAATAGAAATGTAGGATTGCACATATATTCAAAGTAAATAAAAGAAAACTCCTATCTGAAAAATTGTGAAAAAAAAACCTAAACTCTGTTTGAAAAAAGTTAACTTGGCTGGAAAAAAGGCTGACAGATTCTCATATTCCTCAGCAGCTCCATAGTTTAATTTTTCAATTTGTTTTGAAAGCAAACGGTGGATCAAACGTAATGATCAGAAAATGTGGAAATTGAATTTTGTCTATTTTGGAAACGTATAGTATTCACTTGGACAACGAAACGTTGGGTGAGATTTTGAAGAGACTCATTTTCTGAAACTGCTGAAAAATAGGGATGGGCGTGGCTTGTCTAATTTAGCAGTAATTAATTGTCAAGCTGTCACCATTTTAAAAAATATGTTTGTCACTTTTATTCTCATTGAATGTCAAAGGAGCCGAAACTTCGCACCCATGTATGAAGTGACAATTTTATAAATTTTTTGATTGACAATGTTACATGGTTCGCACATTTTACAACTCGGGACACATCTAAGAGAGCCGCAAATTAACACCTCACTAAAGATTTATGACATGGTAATTTACATTTATTATAATTGAAGCCATTTGATTGACAATTGCAGTCTATACCCCCTACTTTCACACCTTATTGTTTATTTTGTCCCCAAGGGGACTGGGCCGAGCTCAGCAGCAGTGCAACGCTGAGACGACCCTTGGAAGGTCGGAGCAAGCCCCGAGTCCTTCCTAGGTTCCAAAAATCATATAACCTTAATTACTTCCATTCGGAAGTATATCGTAGGTTAATACGATAAGAACTGTTAGGCGAGCCTGCTGCAACAGTGTAGATCTCCTTTGCAGAAGTTACACCAGATGCATCTTTGGGATTTATAAAGGGAGATTGGGTCATTATATCCTTGCTCTATGAGCTTTCACACTTGCCGCTGGTTGGTCATGGAAAGAGAAACATCCAGTTTAGAGTTTGATCCGTTCGCAAAATCACTGATTCCATGATTGCTGATACGGACTCTAACTAGACTTAACTCTTGCCAACAAAAATCATATAACCTTAATTACTTCCATTCGGAAGTATATCGTAGGTTAATACGATAAGAACTGTTACTAAACTTTGATCTTAGCTAATAAGCCGAAGAAGCGATAACTTTTCATTCAAAAAGTTGAACTTTACGAAAAAACGAATGCAGACATTTTACTGGCGCGCGTCCAATTGGTCTTAACGTTGGAAGGCCGGAGAGGTGAAAGAAAAAGAGGCACGCTAAAAACAGAGCTACGGTATTTCATGGTGTGTGTTTCTTATGAACTGTCAAATGCGTTTCGTGTTGTTTTGGGTAAAATATCGGTAAATTTGACATAATTGTCATTTAAAGAGGGAAAAAATAGAAAAGTGTGAAAAAAACAAGCTATCAATCAAAAATGTGCATCGATAACAAATGGGCGGAGCTTACGAGTATTTTTGCTTGGGGGAATACAAATGATGTTTCTGGTGATAATTATATGTGACACAATTGTCAGTGATTATAAGAACTGTTAATCAAAAAACGTTAAGGGAAAGGGGCGGGCCGTTGTCGAGAAACATTTCAAGAAATTCTGGAATTATACGTTTCATAAAGATAAGTAATAATAAACGTTGATAATTCTTACTGATTACTTAGTTTCCGGTGACGTGTAAAAATAGGAAACTTAAGAAATTGAAAATCTTTAAAAAAAAGCGACGGGATTAAAATACTGCAGGTGCACCCGGACTTTCCAACGTCAAGATTCAACCACAAATCTTTGGATTCATTTGAAAATTTGTATATTGATTTAGAATTACCACAACAATATTTTTACTAATTTTTATTAAGAGCTTAGTATTTTCTGAAAAGTTATGAACATTCAAAGTCACATTTTCGTTACGGGATGTTAGAAAAAGTTTAAAAAAAAACTCACAAATCCGAAATACTCTTCGATTTCCCTTCCAATATATCATCATCAGCTGTCTGATTCCCATTAATATATCCATATTTCCTCAATCTTTCCCCAAACTCCTCCCAAGTTTTCTTCAACTCCACATCCTCTGTAGTCCTCATAAGTTGGACAATCTCTTTAGCTCGCCGAAGGCCATAAGAACTTTTCCACCAATAATTCGTCTCATTTACACCATGAACACCCGCCAAGTGATGAACTCTTTTGAAATCGATTCGTTGCCAAATATTGAATATCACATCATCGGACATCATAAAGTATCCTTGAACGTTTTGAAGATTCAATTGACTGGCCAATGTGAGACAATGATATGCTGCATATCCTCGATTCATTTCAGAGGGGTTTATATGGATATAGTTAAAAAGGTTGTAACACTCCTAAATTAAAATATTTTCCTTAAAAATGGGCCAATTTTGAAGGTTCATAACTTAACAAAAAATGCATCTTATTTATTAAAATTTTGTGAAACGATTAATACAAGTCTCATCTTGAAGTACACAAAATTTAACCGCTTAATATTTCGTTTAAGCTAAGATATAAGCATTCAAATGTGCTCCTCAATTTTTAACCCAAAAAAAGAGTGGAGTACATTTGAATGCTCATATCTTGCCACAATCTCGATATTTCAAGACAAAACTTGGTGGACTCAATAATGGGATTTATTTTCATCTATTTGCAAAATTTCAACAAATTTCGTGCCTTTTTCAGCAAGTTGTAAACTTTAAAACATGATCCTTTTTAAAATAAGCTTAGAAATTTCAAGAATTCATATTTAGTCACTTTTTTCAATTTTTAGGGTTTTTCCGTGGACACGGATTAATCTTCACAAATTAAATAAAATGTCAATAAATAACTAAATATCAAAATTAAATTAACTGACACACCTCCTTTAAACAGGCGGTCAACTTGGCCTAGAAAAAAATACGTTGGAAAAGAAACTCCTTTGGCTTGTTCTAACCCAGGCAATTAAAGGAGGGCTATAAATTAAAGTTAATGTACATTAGATGAAAATAGACGTCCTACGCATTCCAAATCTGTTTTTAAACTTTTCTAAAACCACCTAGAAGCCGAGAAAATGAGCTTCAAAACGATGGCCTAGAAAAAGTTGGCCTAACTTTTTCAAATGAGCTTTTTGCTTATTATACTGATCATTTATTGAGAATGGTGAATTAAGTCCATTTTAAATTCTATTTTTGCATTTTTCCGGACTCTTCATGTAATAATACCTGCGGACGAGTTTTCGCAAGCGTTTTCTAGGCCATTGTTTTGAAGCCTCGTTTTCTCGGCTTCTAGGAGGTTTAAAAAAATTTTAAAAACAGATTTGGAATGAGAATGAAGTCTATTTTCATTCTAACTAAAAAATTTCTGTAAAACCCTTCTTTAAAGAAAATTTGGGTCCAGAAAACCGATTGTTTTCATAAATGGACAACTGGCCTAGAAATCCAAATCTAGGCCATCACCCAAATGTTGTTAAGAAATGCTTATTTTTCCCATATTTTCTTATCAAAAAGAGCCACGTTGTTGTTTTTTTTTCTCATTTGCTGTTTCTGCAACATCCTAGTCACAACAAAAAAAAATTAGAAAACAAACAGAAAGCCGACAATATTTGAAAAGGGTGTGAACCTTGTTCGAAACGAGAAAAAAAACGAACATTTACGACTAAAATCTATCGAGCGAGAACGAGCGAAAAAAAATGGCCGAACAGATGGATAAGTTTCAACCAGAAGTTGTATCCTATCCCATCAACTTTGGTCGTTTTCAGAAACGTATCCATCCCCCCTATTTGTAGCCTGATCTATGATTACTAAGACGCCAAAAAAGCCCAAGTTAACAATAGTTATACGATATGTTTGTTTGGTACTTGAATTAGTTGTAAAGTGCACCACAATTCATCTGTGTTATTTTTTTTTGTTCTAGAGGATTGTGGGGGGATATGGATGTTTGTCATCAAGATTTCACCATCCCCTGACGTGGCAATGACGCGTAAAACTGTTTTGTTGGAATTTTGCTCATTCCTCAATGATTGACAACATATTTGTCTTTTGACACAAAGAAGAAACAGTCATCAGTGTACAAAGACCAATGTGGCGTTTTTTTGGAGTGGCTCGGGGAGCACCCGCAAAAGATTTAGTGATGAGGAAATTAAGAATTAACGCGCCCTAGGACGAATAATTGGGCTATCAACTTGAAAATGCGTATGTGAGTATGGTAGAAGGTCAAAGATTAATTTCACGTTACCACAAAACCTGTGAAGTGTCCCCCCGTTCGGGGGGAGCTCCCCGTTTTGTCTTAAAACTTTGACGGGCTATAAATTTGCTCGTTTTTCGAAATACTAACAGATATCTATATTATTAGAAAGATCTCATTAAGTTCTACAACTTTCTTGTTGGCAGCAAAACGCAAAAAAATGGTTTTGAGTATGAAAATGTTCAATATAGAAAATTGGATTTTGTTTTTTATAATTTTCAAACGAAAAACTCCCTTGAGGATATGTAAATTTTACGAATTCCTGTAGAAAATTATTTTTCATATCGAATGATATAAAAAACTTCAAAAAAGGAAGAGATCATAGTTTCAAAAAATAGACAAATATGCGAAAAAATGCCACTTTTTGGACAAAAATGCACAAAATGCACCTGAAAATTGAGCTTTTTGTCTCAAATTTGAGCTGAAATGGTCGGTTTTATATTTTTCTTTCATTTCGCGCCATTTTTGTAAAAAAAACGAAATAAATGTTTAATTCAATTTTTCGTGTTTTCCAACATTTTTTTAATACAATTCAATTTTTCTTCAAGAAGAACCTCCCCCCTCCCCCTTTAAACGGAAGAAATTATAAATTCTTTTTTAGTACATTAAAATTTCAGAAAATTTTTAATTTTTAGATAACAATTTTGTCTAAAAAACCAACTATTTTATGTTCATAATGTTATGTTCAGTTTTGTGAACTTCAAAGTTTTGTAAATGTTGCAGGTACTCCCCAAAAACTAATAATTTCGACAAGTTCCGCAAATTTTTTGGTTCTAAAAGTGATTGCATTCGAAAATAAAATTTTTGAAACATATTTTAGTTCCAGATGAGCATTCAGAAATTTCTAGAAATTAAATAACATCTTATTCAATTCATTAATTTAAACAAATTATTTTTATTGATTTTTTCAAGATTTTGAGAACTTTCTGAACATTGTTTGATTCTAAAATATGCATTGAAAATTCTATTTTTCGAAAAAAATAATTTTTAGAACCTAACAATTGAGTAACTGGTGAAAATAGACCGATTTGCATTAGGGCGCGCTTGCAGCAGCTTAAATAATTGAGTACGAATTTCTTCGTTTTTTCTCAATTAAAAATTGTTATTTATTAAAACCGTATTTAGATACAAAACCAACATTCCGAATCTTCTGGAAAGTCAAAAAAAATTTCGAAATTTTTAAAAATCTATGAAAAAATTGAAATATCCATTAAAATTGTAAAATTGGATCTTAAAACTATTAACAAAGAAGGCTTTGAAGGGAAAATCTAAAATTTTGATTAAAATCTATTTAATTTTTCAATTTTTCCCTGAAAACCTGAAAATTTTTGGATTTTTAAAAATTACTCATTGCTTCTCGATTTTTAGCCCGTTTGCGATGTTGCAAGTGCGCCCTAATGCAAATGGATCGAATTTGAGCAGTTCCTCAAATTTTTCGGTTTTAAAAATTATTGTATTCGATAAATGGAACCTTCAAAAACATATTTTAGTTCCAGATGAGCATTCAGGAGTTTTTAGAAATCTTGTAATAGCTTATTCAATTCCTCCATTTTTAAAAAAATTTTAAATCGTTTTTTTTTAATTTAAAATTTCCAAAATTTTTAAAAAATCATAATTTACCTCTTCATAAAGAACACTGGATTTTTATTTATGGAAAAATTTTAAAAATGGAATTTTAAATTTAATTTTTAAAAATTTGGCTCGCTTCTTCAGACCAATTAAGACCAATTAAATCGTCAAAATTTAGACCCAAATCATTTTTTTCCATCATTTGATTTTATTTTCAGATGTTTGAACATTTTTTGTTTCATTTTTTTCCTGACACACATCACAAAATATAAATGGAAATATTCCTACGATTATGCAAATTCCATATTTTTTTGTTTCGTCAAATATTGGTCTGACACCTTTAAATAAACAATAAAAAAGCGAAATTCGTCTACTATTTAAACTTGGGGTTTTTCCACATTATTCAAAAAAAATCATGAAAATTTTCACTTTGATCTCCGCTCTTCTGACCGTCGCTTACTGTGGAAATGACATCGATCCGGATTTTATGACATGGATGGAAAATAACCTGTCATCGGAGGAGGTTACAGGTATTTATGGGATTTCTTAGGCCTCTGGGCTCAAAGGTAATTTTAGCTCTGGTTCGCAACGACCTGACAACGGGTAGCTTCGGCGGAGGAGTTTACAACGGTTCCGTTCGTCCTGTCATTTTTGTGCACGGCTTGAATAATGAGGCTGGGTCTCTTTGGCAAATTCGAGCGGGTTTGGTGGCATTGGGTAAAGAGATTTTTATATACAATATACATTTTTGTCAACCTAAATTCTGTGCCCGCTTTTTTCCGGACTGTAACATTGTTACCCATCAAAGAATATGACTTTTTGAGAAAAAAAAATCATTCTTAAGCCCGAAAAAATTTGAAAAACGTGTCATTTTGATCTATTTGCATTAGCGCGCATTTGCAACCTAGCGGGAATTCAAACGTTAATTATTGACTTTTCATTAGATTACTCTGAAAAATGATGATTTTGTAAAAAAATTTAACGTTAATTAACTAGAAAACAAAACTGACCGAAAATCTACTATTATTTTGGCACCTTAATTTCAGGAATCCCAGTTCAACGAACATTTGCCACATCCTGGGGAAACGGAGCATCAGCTTTTAATTTAAGTGTTACAATCGAGTGCGCCTATGTTCAACAGGTATCGTTTTCTCAATTTTGACACCTTATTGATTGACACATTTTTCATGAATATGTCATGAATTATTATATCAAAGGGAACCGGTAAATATCACCTCAAGCAAGGTTTTATGACTTTTTGTTTGACAGCAATTTGATTGACAATGTTGTGAATTGTTTCGCACATTTTACAGAAAGAGGTGACATCCATACATCAAAAAGTGCCGCAATTTAGCACTTTAATATTAATTTAAGACATTTTGATTGACAATTAACATAAAAACAACCTTTTTATTGACAATTATAGTCTACCGGAAAAGACACCTCTTTTTTCACACCATACCATTTATTTTGCCCCAAGGGGACTGGGCCGAGCTCAGCAGCAGTGCAACGCTGAGACGACCCTTGGAAGGTCGGAGCAAGCCCCGAGTCCTTCCTAGGTTCCAAAAATCATATAACCTTAATTACTTCCATTCGGAAGTATATCGTAGGTTAATACGATAAGAACTGTTAGGCGAGCCTGCTGCAACAGTGTAGATCTCCTTTGCAGAAGTTACACCAGATGCATCTTTGGGATTTATAAAGGGAAATTGGGTCATTATATCCTTGCTCTATGAGCTTTCACACTTGCCGCTGGTTGGTCGTGGAAAGAGAAACATCCAGTTTAGAGTTTGATCCGTTCGCAAAATCACCGATTCAATGATTGCTGATACGGACTCTAACTAGACTTAACTCTTGCCAAGCCATACACCTTCTAATCCTATACAGGGGTTCCTCCTGATGTCAGAAGCGTTGTACCGAAGTAGCTACTTCTGACGGAGTTTCCCGCCTTAGCCTCACGGCCCGATCTTGAAAGTCAACGCTGAAATTCATTTGAATTTACAGCGAGGTACGATCAGATCGTTCAGTTCGGTAAATTTCCACTAAATCGTTTGATGAGTACGATTTTTATTTTGTGGGAATTCACCAAAGAATGTGGCATCTTAACTTCAGAAACTGATGTGTGTTTCATTTAAAGCTAATGATACCCACTCTATATATTTTAATGAAAATCCAGTCCAAGTTCCAAAACCATTATCTTAACATTCCATAAACCATCTGAGTTTAGATTTATTTAGATTTGGTCTGGTTTCTTCTTGCGGAGTTTCCAGTTCGCCCCATCCTCTTTTTCAGTCTTGAGGTAATGTGGTACGACATTGTACATGTCACCGTGGATATGTTTCCAGTAGATGTTCTTGCTGTATTCTAATACGGTGCAAGACATCATTTGAATCATCTTTTTACGGTAACCAGCTCTTATTCCCAATTCTGAAAGGGATTTTGAGCTTTCTGACCACCATGTGCCTAAAGATCCAATGACAATCGGAAGAACTTTAGCTTTCTTTCCAATCTTTTTGAAGTATTTGACTAAATGCTCGTACTTTTCGACCTTTCGATCCCAAGCTTTTTGCATTGCTTCAGAACCACTTTCTAGTGGAACTGTAACATCTGCCATAATAACTTCTTTGCCATTTGGACTTGTTAGACATATATCTGGTCTATCTTCTGCAGGACCAACTTTTCTATCAATTTGAAGCTCCCAATCTTTCTTTGACCCACATTCTATAGCATTCTTGACTCTTGCAAGAACACTGTCATGTCGGGCTGAAATATCAGTGCCTAATTGATAATTACAGTGTTGTATGATGTGTGCCAAAGATTCAACTTTGTACTGACATCTTCTGCATGTTTTATTTTGGTTTATTTTGCTTGGAGCCGCATTACACGAGAGTAAGTCAAGTCTTGCTCTGTGTACAAATTTATGTGCTGCTAGACTGACGTAACCGCCGTCTTGCACAAATTTGTTGCTTTGCCCATGTTGCTGGATTGCTTCCACTATTTTTCCTTTGGTCTTTTTCTCAGTAATAAACCGATTTAAAAGTCCTTTCTGAACGGCTCCTTTCAAAATTCTATTGAGTTTTGGGAGCTGTTTTTCAGTTAGAATAAGTGGATCAGAATCCTTAGTTATTTTGATTTTTAGACTGAGGTTTCCTTCATGTTCTAAAAATTCTAGTGTATCTAATGGTGACGCATTGGTACTTGCCAAACCACGACAACAATCTCTGATTCTTATTTTTCTTAACTTTGATCTTAGCATTCTTAACTTTGATCTTAGCTAATAAGCCGAAGAAGCGATAACTTTTCACTCAAAAATTTTAAATTTTACGAAAACAAGAATGCAGACAATTTACTGGCGTGCGTCCAATTGGTCTTAACGTTGGAAGGCCGGAGAGGCTAAAGAAAAAGAGGCAAGCTAAAAACAAAGCAATGGTGTTACATGGTGTGTGTTTTTTATGAACTGTCAAATGCGTTTCGTGTTGTGTTGGATAAAATATCGGTAAATTGGACATAATTGTCATTTAGAGGGAAAAAATAGAAAAGTGTGAAAAAAAACAAGCTATCAATAAAAAATGTGCATCGATAACAAATGGGCGGAGCTTATGAGTATTTTTGCTTGGGGGAATACAAATGTGAAATGATATTTCTGGTGATAATTATATGTGACACAATTGTCAGTGATTATAAGAACTGTCAATCTAAAAACCTTAAATGAAAGAGGCGGACCGTTGTCGAGAAACATTTCAAGAAATTCTGCAATTATACGTTTCATAAAGATAAGTAATAATAAACGTTGTTAATACTTACTGATTGTTTGATTGCGATGGTTAATGTGTAAAAATAGAAAAACTAAAGCAATTGAAAACAAAATTTAAAAAAAGGAAGTTTTTAAAATAATGCGGTTGCATCCGCTTTTCCTGAACACTTTATCACACCATATCTCAGCTCAAAATGAGAACTGTAAAGTAATTTTTATATTTTTGGATAGCTCTCAACACACTCTACAACCATGTAGTTGTACAAAAATTCAAAAAACAAAACTTAAAAACGAAAACTTGAAGAAAAGAAAAGAAATTTCAGTTTTTCAAACTTTGCTGATTTATCAACAAGAAACGTTCAATTTCATATCCATAAAGAGCAAAAAAATTTGTATTTGAATAAAAAATAAACTCAAAAAATAAGGACACACATTGTACCGAAAAATACAAAAGACGCCAAATTTTGAAGAATTTGTTGCAAAAATGGTTATTTTAGCTTAGCTTAAAATAATTTCAATGCTTAAAAATCGAAGTATATGTCTTATTTATGCATAATTAACATTTTCCAAATGTTTTTAGTGAAAATCGGGAAAAATTTTCAAAAAATTTTTTTGGCAAATTTTATTTTAAGTTCAAAACATTATAGGAACCAACTTTTAACAAAAATGCTTTTTTTTTGGAAATTTCATTACAAAAATTTGAACATTTTGTTTTTTCGATTTTCACCAAAATTTTCTTGAAATTTCAATAACCTACGTAAAGCTCCTCGTTCGCTCAATAAGGCTCCACTTCCCCTTCTTACAGATTCGTCGATTCACCGAAGTTGTCCTCCAATACACAGGCGCCAGCCAAGTAGACATCATTGGCTACTCCATGGGTTCCCCCATCGCCAGAAAATCGATCCTCGGCGGAAATTGTGTCGACAATTCAACAGTAGATATTGGCGAACCTCTTACTTCAAAAGTTCACAACTACATCTCTGTAGCCGGCGCGAATCAAGGATCCTATTTGTGCACCCTCCCTCTTTTTCCCATCTGTAATTTGATAAATGGGTTGGGATGTGGCTCACAGTTTCTAAATGATATTAATTCCAAGTACCCTGAATTTATTTTGACTAAAATAAAATCCGGAATATTTTCAGCAAAAACTATGAATCAACATCCCATAGCTTCGACTTGGCATCGACTACCGATGAACTTGTTGGGTATTTCGCGTGTTTGACAAAGGCCTCCCTTTTCGATGGTGCTCAAGAATACGTGGTCAATTTTAAGAGCCATACCCAGACTGAATATGATACCGCTGATATTCAGTATCAAATGCTTACAACCGCTTGAAATTTTTATTCAATTTTTTAGAGATAATAAAAACAATAATTTTTAAAGACAATATTCCACTTATTTCCACAATGAAAAACCCGTCAGAAAATATTAGACAACATCCTCATCACCTTTAACCGTATAGTTCTTTGAATTTTGAAACAAAATATCAGCCCACGTTTGAAGTATCGTCGAACAATACCTATAAAACTTCCTTCAAACTTTCAAAAAAAAAGAATTCAAAAAATTCACAATTTTCGCTTATTTCCCGCCTTCGCAAACATGCTCATTTTCACCGGATGCATGGCCACATGATTTCTTGAATATATTCGATCCCATTGGCCACGATTTTTCCACAAATATGAAGTGTTTAATAGAAGGGGGCTGAATGAAAAGTTTTCTATATTTTCAAATAAGTATCTTACGTTTGATAATCAACCGATCTTAAAAATCGATTGACTGCGAGCTCCAGAAACAGATGGTGTTTGAAGAAAATCGTCATCAGTCTTGAATAGTAGTCAATTTCGGATGTGGGCACGTAGTAGCTGAAAAACCGGATTGATCATCGAGTGCTTCCAAATTTCGTCACAGTTCACCCAAAAATCATTGGATTGATTTGAAAATTTGTGAAATTATTGTGGATAACCTCTTCAATATTTCTACAAATTGTTATCAAGATCTTAACAGCTTGAGCCAAGTTATTCCCATTAAAAAAAACCACTTTATTGACGGTAAAATTTTCAGAATTTCCAAGCTTCAATAGAAATGTAGGATTGCACATATATTCAAAGTAAATAAAAGAAAACTCCTATCTGAAAAATTGTGAAAAAAAAAACCTAAACTCTGTTTGAAAAAAGTTAACTTGGCTGGAAAAAAGGCTGACAGATTCTCATATTCCTCAGCAGCTCCATAGTTTAATTTTTCAATTTGTTTTGAAAGCAAACGGTGGATCAAACGTAATGATCAGAAAATGTGGAAATTGAATTTTGTCTATTTTGGAAACGTATAGTATTCACTTGGACAACGAAACGTTGGGTGAGATTTTGAAGAGACTCATTTTCTGAAACTGCTGAAAAATAGGGATGGGCGTGGCTTGTCTAATTTAGCAGTAATTAATTGTCAAGCTGTCACCATTTTAAAAAATATGTTTGTCACTTTTATTCTCATTGAATGTCAAAGGAGCCGAAACTTCGCACCCATGTATGAAGTGACAATTTTATAAATTTTTTGATTGACAATGTTACATGGTTCGCACATTTTACAACTCGGGACACATCTAAGAGAGCCGCAAATTAACACCTCACTAAAGATTTATGACATGGTAATTGACATTTATTATAATTGAAGCCATTTGATTGACAATTGCAGTCTATACCCCCTACTTTCACACCTTATTGTTTATTTTGTCCCCAAGGGGACTGGGCCGAGCTCAGCAGCAGTGCAACGCTGAGACGACCCTTGGAAGGTCGGAGCAAGCCCCGAGTCCTTCCTAGGTTCCAAAAATCATATAACCTTAATTACTTCCATTCGGAAGTATATCGTAGGTTAATACGATAAGAACTGTTAGGCGAGCCTGCTGCAACAGTGTAGATCTCCTTTGCAGAAGTTACACCAGATGCATCTTTGGGATTTATAAAGGGAAATTGGGTCATTATATCCTTGCTCTATGAGCTTTCACACTTGCCGCTGGTTGGTCGTGGAAAGAGAAACATCCAGTTTAGAGTTTGATCCGTTCGCAAAATCACCGATTCAATGATTGCTGATACGGACTCTAACTAGACTTAACTCTTGCCAAGCCATACACCTTCTAATCCTATACAGGGGTTCCTCCTGATGTCAGAAGCGTTGTACCGAAGTAGCTACTTCTGACGGAGTTTCCCGCCTTAGCCTCACGGCCCGATCTTGAAAGTCAACGCTGAAATTCATTTGAATTTACAGCGAGGTACGATCAGATCGTTCAGTTCGGTAAATTTCCACTAAATCGTTTGATGAGTACGATTTTTATTTTGTGGGAATTCACCAAAGAATGTGGCATCTTAACTTCAGAAACTGATGTGTGTTTCATTTAAAGCTAATGATACCCACTCTATATATTTTAATGAAAATCCAGTCCAAGTTCCAAAACCATTATCTTAACATTCCATAAACCATCTGAGTTTAGATTTATTTAGATTTGGTCTGGTTTCTTCTTGCGGAGTTTCCAGTTCGCCCCATCCTCTTTTTCAGTCTTGAGGTAATGTGGTACGACATTGTACATGTCACCGTGGATATGTTTCCAGTAGATGTTCTTGCTGTATTCTAATACGGTGCAAGACATCATTTGAATCATCTTTTTACGGTAACCAGCTCTTATTCCCAATTCTGAAAGGGATTTTGAGCTTTCTGACCACCATGTGCCTAAAGATCCAATGACAATCGGAAGAACTTTAGCTTTCTTTCCAATCTTTTTGAAGTATTTGACTAAATGCTCGTACTTTTCGACCTTTCGATCCCAAGCTTTTTGCATTGCTTCAGAACCACTTTCTAGTGGAACTGTAACATCTGCCATAATAACTTCTTTGCCATTTGGACTTGTTAGACATATATCTGGTCTATCTTCTGCAGGACCAACTTTTCTATCAATTTGAAGCTCCCAATCTTTCTTTGACCCACATTCTATAGCATTCTTGACTCTTGCAAGAACACTGTCATGTCGGGCTGAAATATCAGTGCCTAATTGATAATTACAGTGTTGTATGATGTGTGCCAAAGATTCAACTTTGTACTGACATCTTCTGCATGTTTTATTTTGGTTTATTTTGCTTGGAGCCGCATTACACGAGAGTAAGTCAAGTCTTGCTCTGTGTACAAATTTATGTGCTGCTAGACTGACGTAACCGCCGTCTTGCACAAATTTGTTGCTTTGCCCATGTTGCTGGATTGCTTCCACTATTTTTCCTTTGGTCTTTTTCTCAGTAATAAACCGATTTAAAAGTCCTTTCTGAACGGCTCCTTTCAAAATTCTATTGAGTTTTGGGAGCTGTTTTTCAGTTAGAATAAGTGGATCAGAATCCTTAGTTATTTTGATTTTTAGACTGAGGTTTCCTTCATGTTCTAAAAATTCTAGTGTATCTAATGGTGACGCATTGGTACTTGCCAAACCACGACAACAATCTCTGATTCTTGAGAATATATTGAAGCCAAAATTGAATTTTTGGATCTTCTTTTTACAACTCAAGAATTCTGATATTTGTTCAATGGTAGGTTTGTCAGTATCATATTGTGATCCAACTACTTTTTCCAAATAATCCCAATAGATTTTTCTAATGTATTTATCCGTTGACCATATCTTTTTAAGGGTTGAAACAAGGAATGAAATGAATGCCGTGATTTTCGGGCACATTACTCCAAGTCCACCTTTATCGATTGGAATTTGGATATATTCGCATGGAGATCCTCTTATAGGAATATCATGCATTTGTTTTGCTGCCTTCATTACCATTCCAGCAAATGCTCCGAGCTCTGCCAACTTGGGCGTGGCATTAGCTGACATATGTTGCAGTTTTGGTAGAATGAATGTTTTCAGACAGTCTAGTTTTTGCCAAGGTGCAAGCTTACTTCTCGTGACAATTTCCATATCTTTGGTGATATTCAGAAGCAGTTCTTCTTCAGAGACTCTATTGTCAGAGCCTGTTTGAACACCTAGATACTTATAAGTATCATGATCGTTCAAGCTTCTGATTTTATCGCCTTTGAGAAGTATTTCACTTTCTGATAATATTCTACCATCACGGAGAATTAGGCTAGCGCATTTGGCTGGTTTGAAGATCAAATTTAGCTTGGCACAATCTTGATCGAGTTTGTCCAGCTCTCTTTGGAGTTGATCTTTTCTATCGGCCATTATGGCCATATCATCGGCAAAAGCTAAAGCTTTGATCTTTGTCTCAATGGACTTGTGACCGCTGCTTCGCTGTAGATGCCTTCTGATGACGAGCTCAAGGCACATATTAAATAGGGTCGGTGAGATCGGGTCTCCCTGTTTTACCCCTGATTTAATTGGAATTTCGCTTGTTCTAGCTGATCCAGTTTTAACTCTGATGGAACTTCCATGGTACATATCTGACACAATCTCAACCAATGATTCTGGGAATCCAAAGGATTGTAGAGAGTGTTTTATTAACTCATGAGGAATTGATCCAAAAGCGTTTGTAAGATCGAGCCAGGCTACAGCTAATCCCTTTTTCATGCCTTTTGCTGCATCAATTGCAGTTCTTAAAAGTCCGATGCTTTCATTGCATCCATCTCTTTCTTGAAATCCTCTTTGGCATTTACTGATAACACCTTTTACTGAACGAATTCTTCGATTCCAAAGACTACTGTATAATTTATAGATGGTTGGCATCAGGCTAATTGGCCTCCAGTTTCCTGGTTTCGATGCGTCACCGCCTTTATATAACAGTATAGTCTCAGCTTGTTTCCAGTGGCTGGGAATTTTCTTGTGTTCAGAGCAAGCATTATACAGTTTGCAAAGAAGTTCAGACATTGGATCAAACCATTTCAGATGACGGTATCTCAAACCATCTACTCCTGGTTGTGTATCTTTAGTCTTTTTCAGAGCTTCTTCGATTTCTTTAGAGATGAACTTTTGTTCAATTGAGGAGTCAATATCAAGCTTTTTGATATCCGAACTAAGCTCATCAAGTGTAGCTTGTGAAACATTTGTTTCTTTTGTAGTCCCTTTGAAGTACTCTTCGAGTTTATCAATTGGGATCTCACAATTAACAGTTTCAGCTTTTGTGATTGCACAAAAAGCTCGGTATCTATCTTTCTTGTAAAGCTCCATTAAGGACTTTTTATCTTCCAAATTAATGGGATTTTTTCCAGGTTTGGCTCTTTGCGGTCTCTCAGTTTGTGTGCTTATTTCGCCTTCCTCACGATCTGGCGGTGGATGTCTGCTGATGATATTATCAACAGCTTTTACATCGCCCACAGATGCTTTAAAGATTCCGGCGGTTAACACATCTGAGATCCATTCAAGTCTTCCGAAATTTTTGTTCAATTCATAGTCTGCGAATTGTAACAAGAACCAATTTCGGATCTTTTGAATAAGCTCATCTGGCTCTCCTTTTGGAATGTTATATTTTGGACCAGGTTGCACCTTCTTCTGAGGTTTAATCTCTGGAATTTTAATTGGTGAGACAATCATTTTCATCAATTCTGGAATTTCTGATCTTGAAATTGGCTGTGCCTGTTCACAAGTATCATTATTTTCCAGATCAATTTTATGATTGTTTTCGACGTTTGAAATTTCAGAAACATTTTGTACATCAAGTTCAGAGCCGGCTTCTAGATCTTCATTGATTTTAGAAATTCCTGGCTCGTTTTCGCTTGGTGTCACATTAATATTTTCTGTGATTTCTGATGTTTTCAAACTGGAATTCACATCTTCTTGTGGTGTACATTCATTTTCAGATTCTTGATGTGTAGAATCTTGAATTTTATGTGATATGTTACTAATGCATTCAGAAAACAATTCAAAACTGTCAGAATTTACAGCACAAAGCATCTTTTCCCGAAAATCTCGGATTTGATGTTCTTCATACCACATCTTTCCAGTCATGATTGCCTCTGCTGCAAGACATACATGTACGCCACAATTAAATGTGTCCGTTTGCTTTGGAAACTGGGTTGGAAATTCCTTGATTTCCAGGCCCATTGTTTTAATGAACTCACCCACTTTTTGAGCAGGTGGCCCTTTTAATGAATCTATGAAATATACAGTAGATTCTGACATGTTTAAGAGAAGCAATATCCAATGAGAATCTTGGCAAATTGGAAATATATAATTGCTCTTTTTATTCACGAAGACATGTGTTTTAATATAGTCTGCACCTTGGTTTATATCTTTTTTACACATATTCCATAAAAGCGGATCTATTGTGTTGAAACCAGGATACTTTGCTACAATTTTTTCCAGATATAAATTGACTATGTCTGAATCCAGCCAAGCATCCATCCCTTTTTGATGTTCTAAACAATATATGTTCAGTCTTCTTTTTGGAGGAAGCTTTAGCGGAGATTCATCAAGTACGATTATCGCATCATCCTTCGTTCCAGAACTTAGCTGTCGAATTGGAATTTTATCTGAAATTTTTGGCTCACTTGAGCATGCATTTTTGTTCACATTCCCCTTTATTATCATGTTCTCATTCCCAATATTATGTTTGCCTGTTAGAGAGTTTTTCATCCCCATTTTTGACATGTTTATGGTTTTTTGATTGATATGATTGAAAAGAGATTGTTTTTGAACAATAACTACACTCTTTGTGTCCTTTTTTGTCTGCGCGCTCACTATCCCTATGCTCTCTCGCCTAGGCAGTAATGCGTTCGCACTTTTTACGATCTTTGTGTTAGCAGGACTGTGCCTTTGGGTCACCATGCTACCACTAGTAATCGATGTTTTGTTAGCATCACGAAATCTTGCAAATGCGTTAGCCAAAGAGCGTCTAGGAGAGTTTTCATGTTTTTCAGGATTTTCCTTGATTGAACTCAACATGCTCGGTTTGACCGATTTTTGGAGACTTGTGATTTTAACAGCTGATGGTGGATTTACAGTGCTACTTTTAGAAATTGATTTCTCAGCACTTGCTTTTAATCCACTCAACTGTTTTGAAACAGATCTAGTCCTCGGTCTATCAGCCAATGGAATAGATTTTTCTGGAGTTTTGATGGTCTTGACCGATCTCGAAACAGTGAGGCTTGGCGCTATGGATTTCAATTTATTTGAAAACTCATTTTTTGCCGATACTTGCACCGGTTTCAAGCGATCAATTCCATGTTCACTCGTTACATGGTTTTGCATCCATTTTGCAGGATACTTTAATTTTTCGGGTGGTTTTTCACCACAAATTGAGCATACCATTGTGACCTGACAGGATAGTTTGTGCTTTTGCGAAAGATGTCTAACCATGCATCTGTTCGCGTCAGCTCCTATACCCATCTTTGTCATGTACTCACATTTGAGTGGGCACCCAAAGAATGATTCAGAAGGTAACGAAGCTCGAATAAGGATTGATTTTTCATCCTTTTTAACGATTTCCGGACACGTTCTAATCATAATATTTTCATCACTTTCGTGATTAATATCACCCCCACCTAACAATAGATATTGGACTGAATTCTCATCCGTTTCAGATGGAATTACTTGTTCCAATTCTAATGCTGGAATTAGATAATATTTAGAGGTTTTTGAGCATGTTAGGGTAGTAGTTGGCGTTTCTTCAAGGAAACTGCAACCTGGATGCCCCCCGTTTGCATGTCTCATAACCTTGGGTGTACCAATATCAATTTCACAATCGCTCTCCCCCTCTTGAATCTGCATAGTCTTTTTGGTGGAGCCACTAGATGGACTCTCACCTTTATCAACTGATGCGGAACTTTTGGGATCGATTGAATGAGAAGAAAACACCGGTACGGTTGGAGAAAAATGAAAAGACACACTACTAGCTGGGCGTAGCAATAGGCTACTAGCACTGCGTAGTGGGGGGCTATACAGCTTATTGCGAGACCAAAAGTCGACCATCTATATCGTTGGTTAATACGATATAAAAATGGTAGGACTTTGATCTTAGCTAATAAGCCGAAGAAGCGATGTTTTATTTTGGTTTATTTTGCTTGGAGCCGCATTACACGAGAGTAAGTCAAGTCTTGCTCTGTGTACAAATTTATGTGCTGCTAGACTGACGTAACCGCCGTCTTGCACAAATTTGTTGCTTTGCCCATGTTGCTGGATTGCTTCCACTATTTTTCCTTTGGTCTTTTTCTCAGTAATAAACCGATTTAAAAGTCCTTTCTGAACGGCTCCTTTCAAAATTCTATTGAGTTTTGGGAGCTGTTTTTCAGTTAGAATAAGTGGATCAGAATCCTTACTAGGGAAGTACACTCTAGTGTACACGACGCTGAAGTAACGGTTTAGTGGAAATGAAAGGACCATAATACCTAAATAAACTATGAGAGGGAAAATTCTCAATGCGGCCGTTTTCCCTACTAACCCATGCGTGACGTCATCACTGTCAAAACGCACAGTCGCAACAACGGTCATTTTTTGACAGCAGGTAACTTTGAAACCCCTGAACCGTTTTTTATGTTTTATAGCTCACTGGAAGGAGAAAATGTTTTTCTTTCAGAATATAATAGTAAACAAAATAAAAAAACTAAAAAATGTAAACCAATAATCAAAAAAACTCAACGTGTTTTTGTGATGTGCAGAAAAATGACTTATATATTTTTTTTGAAACATAGAATTTTTTTGAAATTATGATTTTCGAATTCTACGGGTTCACTTACGTATTACGGAAGTAAAGTTGTGTGCGCTTGCCGTTGAGTTTAGAGAAAAAAATAGCAAAAACCAATTTTTTCGTACTTTTCGTTCATTATATGTAATGGTGTGATGGGAACAGCTTTAAATGTAAGAAAACTGTTCTTCATTCTAGTTTTCAAATTTTTTCGGATAACTAAAGTGATTCTTAATGTTGATTTTATTATTTTCATATATAACTCACTTTTCTTTGAAAGTTTTGCGTGCGACGTTTTCACGTCACTAAAATTGCTTTTTAAGAGGAACTTTGTCAATTTCGATACATCCGACTTATTAATATACATTAAAAGTTTTCGAACACCTTCATTGTTCTTACCTGCATCACAGAAACATGTTGCACTATTTAGCGGAAGAGCAGAGGATTGCAAGTTGCAAAAGTGCTCTACTGAACAGCTGATATTATTTGCATAACAAAGGATTTATTCGTTTATTTTCATTTTTACTAGAAAATGCTTAATAAAAAATATTACAAGTCAGAAACTATCATACTATCCATGGCGGTGTTTCAATGCATGCTCGAAGCAGATGGTGTAGGTGCAATGCGAGCATTTGATAAATGATCGATGTCCGCAGGCGTTAATTTGACACGGAGTCATGGACAAATTTCGATCTTTGAAGCAATACGTTGCAGGGGTTTCGTAATCTTCTGGATGATTTCGGAGAATACCAGCTTTGAAAAATCCTTCTTTGATAAACTCTCGATATCGATCGGCCTTGATCTGGTTATACAACAAATTGAGAATTGATATTAAATTTTCCCTTTTCGAAATTGGGAATTCAGCATGTTTCTGTCGGATGATGTCGCAACAAGTTCTGATAAAATGCTTAAAACTTCTATTAAACACGAGATCGAGTGGCTGAAGAATTGGAGTAGTGTTCTTAGGGAATGTGATGATCTATAAATATCGTTTAGTTAGGGCTATATTATCAAATCACCTCGAGTTTCTTGGCTCTCACTTGTCGTATTTTTTGGAGTGAAAAGTATCCAGGCCATGCGTCCAATAACAAAACACTGGATTTTTCACATTCTGGTAGGAACTCCCTAGTCATCCATATCGTGATCAGTTGTTTTGATAGCATTCCGCTTTTACTACTAACCACTCTCAGATCTTCAAATGGCGCTACTTGTTGGTCAAACGTTCGAGGGCGTTTTGGTTCCCTTAGACAGATAAAAAGCCGTTTGGCCAAGGTTCCGTCTGCTCGGATGACGATGTTTAATGTAACGCTGTGCTTCGTTGCATCAACACGTTGAACCATTCTTGTTACCGTTTTCTGTCCTTTAAATGTCAAAGTTCTGTTTCCCGACAACTCTTCTTTCAACGGCATCTGATCCACATTGTATAACTGAAACAACTTTTAGATATATACAACGCTTCTGCAAGCTCACTTCTTTCGGATTATACTTATCAGCAATGTACGTAATTTTTGTTTTTCGAAAATCTTCAATAGCATCAGCAAGGCGTTTTGGGTTGTTAATTACTTTTTTGGCAACAATCTTATCAACATGGCGACTTACAATTTTATTCTCTTTTTTGAACTTATTCTGCCATGATGACGATGCCTGTTTCAATTATTGATTTTACATTACTTAATAATGGCACGTTTTTTGCTACCGCTTGAACAGATATTTTAATACTTGTAAATAGAGCCCGTTTGCATCCGTGGACTAACAATTGCAAAACCCCTTCCATTAAATTGCTCGCGCCTCGTGTTTTTTTACTTCAGAGGTCTTTAGAGGCATTTTTCAAGATAATGATGGATTTTTTTTTTCAAAATTTCAATCAAAAAAGTTGACTTTTATGTGAATTCAGCATCTAATAAAAGTTAAAGCTTATGTTTTCAGTGGAAATAAATTTTCTTACAGAAATGACTATTTTAAAAACAAAACTGATAGTGAGTAATTATTTTTTCGAATAACCGCCAATCCTGCCGAATGCGTCAACATCACGCCAAATGCGCCAACATTACGCTATTGCCTCATTCCAAACAAGAAAATCCGCAATGAGAAGTTCGTATCAAACTTGGTAGCAAAAACATGCCGTGTTTAGTTATAATCATCATAATTTAAAATACCTTGAAGTTGTTATTATTAAGCCTGAACGCGTGTGTGCGAGCCATGTCTTGCAAAGATCTACCATTCATTGATAGTTTCTGCTCATCGTTGTAAGTAAAGCTGTCTAGCGTACATTTGTTGATTTTTTGTTGTACGGAAACATTATTTTCTCGATTTTCCCCAACTAGTTGTTTAAACCTGGAATGGTTTTTTTTGGAATACTTTCAACTGTTTTAAATTTTTTTAAATACTTTCTAATAAGCTTATATCCAGCGTTACGATTTTCTGGCAAGTAATGTTTTTTGGCCAACGTTGAGTAACACCAAGTTTTATTTGCATGGTCTTCTATAATTTTTTTCATCTGTGGAAGTGTACGAATGATGTGACAACGCTTAGTAGGCGGTTCATCATCATACTCTAAAAATTCTGAAATATTTTATGGATTGAGAAAACCAAAACTGCCTTCATCAGAGCTTCGATGATCGTCTTCATATGCAACTTCATCATCATCATCAGAAATCGCACGACTGTCATTTTGATCTAAAGCACCTAAAATGTATACGTTTGAGCATTAAAACAAATAAGGATCATTACGCGTAATCCTAGATATACGCTTTTTTGATTCTCGACTCGACATTGACACAGATGCTTCTGTTAATTGTTTTTGGATTGACTTCCAAAAGGATCCCTGAAAAAAAGAAAATCTTGAAATTTTCTGCTCTTATATCGGGTTCACTTCTCTCTCGGGAACTGAAACCACCTCCGTTGGCTTATCTTTGTGAATTTTAGAAAATCTATGTTTGTATCGTCTTCCCTGTTTGTAGATGTTTCCTTTCTGAATTATTTTCATAAAATTACTGGTGAAGAAATTTACTCACTCTGACAAACTGTACAATCTCTGTAGTTTTTCCATATTTTTTTTTATCCATCTATAAAATAACAAGTTAATTAATCCTTAAAACCAAACGATCATCACTATTGGGAAAAAATCATAAAAACTATGAAAAAAAAATAAAATAAAAAATAAAATAAGCAATTTAAAGAGGCGTTACTGTAGCCTTCAAGTGAATTCCAAGTGGGACGCGACATAATTGTTTTGCTATGTGCCTTTAATCAATGCTATAGGGAAGACTTCATCTGAAAATGTGAAAAAAAAAGAAATAAGAGCTTTTTACTGATTTTTTTTTTGAAAAATACTTTCAATTTCAAAAAAATAATATTTTCTTACATTTAAAGCTGTTCCCATCACACCATTACATATAATGAGCGAAAAGTACGAAAAAAATTGGTTTTTGCTATTTTTTTCTCTAAACTCAACGGCAAGCGCACACAACTTTACTTCCGTAATACGTAAGTGAACCCGTAGAATTCGAAAATCATAATTTCAAAAAAATTCTATGTTTCAAAAAAAATATATAAGTCATTTTTCTGCACATCACAAAAACACGTTGAGTTTTTTTGATTATTGGTTTACATTTTTTAGTTTTTTTATTTTGTTTACTATTATATTCTGAAAGAAAAACATTTTCTCCTTCCAGTGAGCTATAAAACATAAAAAACGGTTCAGGGGTTTCAAAGTTACCTGCTGTCAAAAAATGACCGTTGTTGCGACTGTGCGTTTTGACAGTGATGACGTCACGCATGGGTTAGTAGGGAAAACGGCCGCATTGAGAATTTTCCCTCTCATAGTTTATTTAGGTATTATGGTCCTTTCATTTCCACTAAACCGTTACTTCAGCGTCGTGTACACTAGAGTGTACTTCCCTAGTTAGTTATTTTGATTTTTAGACTGAGGTTTCCTTCATGTTCTAAAAATTCTAGTGTATCTAATGGTGACGCATTGGTACTTGCCAAACCACGACAACAATCTCTGATTCTTATTTTTCTTAACTTTGATCTTAGCATTCTTAACTTTGATCTTAGCTAATAAGCCGAAGAAGCGATAACTTTTCACTCAAAAATTTTAAATTTTACGAAAACAAGAATGCAGACAATTTACTGGCGTGCGTCCAATTGGTCTTAACGTTGGAAGGCCGGAGAGGCTAAAGAAAAAGAGGCAAGCTAAAAACAAAGCAATGGTGTTACATGGTGTGTGTTTTTTATGAACTGTCAAATGCGTTTCGTGTTGTGTTGGATAAAATATCGGTAAATTGGACATAATTGTCATTTAGAGGGAAAAAATAGAAAAGTGTGAAAAAAAACAAGCTATCAATAAAAAATGTGCATCGATAACAAATGGGCGGAGCTTATGAGTATTTTTGCTTGGGGGAATACAAATGTGAAATGATATTTCTGGTGATAATTATATGTGACACAATTGTCAGTGATTATAAGAACTGTCAATCTAAAAACCTTAAATGAAAGAGGCGGACCGTTGTCGAGAAACATTTCAAGAAATTCTGGAATTATACGTTTCATAAAGATAAGTAATAATAAACGTTGATAATTCTTACTGATTACTTAGTTTCCGGTGACGTGTAAAAATAGGAAACTTAAGAAATTGAAAATCTTAAAAAAAAAGCGACGGGATTAAAATACTGCAGGTGCACCCGGACTTTCCAACGTCAAGATTCAACCACAAATCTTTGGATTCATTTGAAAATTTGTATATTGATTTAGAATTACCACAACAATATTTTTACTAATTTTTATTAAGAGCTTAGTATTTTCTGAAAAGTTATGAACATTCAAAGTCACATTTTCGTTACGGGATGTTAGAAAAAGTTTAAAAAAAAACTCACAAATCCGAAATACTCTTCGATTTCCCTTCCAATATATCATCATCAGCTGTCTGATTCCCATTAATATATCCATATTTCCTCAATCTTTCCCCAAACTCCTCCCAAGTTTTCTTCAACTCCACATCCTCTGTAGTCCTCATAAGTTGGACAATCTCTTTAGCTCGCCGAAGGCCATAAGAACTTTTCCACCAATAATTCGTCTCATTTACACCATGAACACCCGCCAAGTGATGAACTCTTTTGAAATCGATTCGTTGCCAAATATTGAATATCACATCATCGGACATCATAAAGTATCCTTGAACGTTTTGAAGATTCAATTGACTGGCCAATGTGAGACAATGATATGCTGCATATCCTCGATTCATTTCAGAGGGGTTTATATGGATATAGTTAAACGGGCGGATCATTTTCGGGAATCCTTTATCCTTCAACTTGTAGTATGTTTCATTCCAAGCTCCACAGAAGATAACAACAGCGAAATACGGTTGATATATTCTTTGAAGCAACCCAATTCCTCTATTCCAATCATAATTATTGGTGATTATCAAAACATTTTTTTGATTATTTTCGAGCACGTAATCTTTTGAATGCTCTTTTTCTAGCAGTTTCGGTGAAGGTAAAGAACGTAGCAGATCTGGAATAAATAAATAAATATATATTTTTTTTTGATATATGTATATCTTGTTAAATGACACACCATCTTTAACCAATTATAAAACTACTTGTTATGAGCGAAAATCTACAATTTCCATTAATTCAGAGGATACGGTAGTCAACTGTGCAAACACCGAGGGTGCATTCACTTGAGTTGACGCGCAAGTTGAAATATTCGAAGATTTGAACGTTTTTCCCTACTTTTTTACATTTACGTCCCTTTTACAGACTTTTCTTAATTTATTATGCTTTAATTACCCTTCCCATTGATTCTACCCGTAAATTATGTACCTTTTAACCGTTTTAATCGCTGTTTTCCTTGAAAAATTGCGTGAAAAGGCCTAAAATGTAATAAACTTATAATCTACTACTGAACTTGTGTTAATTATCTCTTATTTAACTTATAAAGGGAATTTTCCGTTATTATCTGTCGATTTCCATTCAGATTAGGCTCACCGAATTGCGACACTACTCACCAAAATACCCCGACTCATTGCACCATGCTCCAATATCACCAAAATATTCCACCTTCTTCGATGCTTGTTCCAAAGGAGAATCTAGATCAAAAACCAAATTCATTCTTCTACAATTATGGCCTTGAACCTTCTCATCCGTTCTCACGGTATATTTCAAATAATCAGCAATTTCTGCATTTTGAAGTATTGCAGGGAATTCAAATCTAAAAAATAAAGTAAAGTGAGTAAATTTTCATTCGAGGGCTCCGTAGAGCTCAAAAATTGGTTTCAAATGACTTTGGCGAAGTGTCGTTGGGAATTTCCTCGCAACGCAACCGCAACGCTCAAGACCAACTGAGAAATTTGAATTTGAGTGCGTCGCGGCTGCGTTGCGGGGAAATTCCCAACGACACTCCGCAAAACGAGCGGCCAGAAATTATTATCCTGAGAATAGCAAAAAAAATTTTAAGCCGAAAAAATAAGAAAACCCGATAAAAATACAATTTAAAACCGAAGAAATGCAATTTCGGTTTCTAGGTCATATAAAGAAAACAACCAAAAATGGCCTAGGAACCCAAATGGCATTTATTAGGCCAAAGGTAAATTTTATTGGGTTTTTCTCACTTTTCCGACTGCGAAATTTTTTTCTGAGCTCTCCGCGAGCCCTCCTTTAAAAATTAAAGAAAAGTTGAAACAATAATATACACTGGCCTACTTTTGATACTGATTTTTATTGAAACGGTGAAAATTCGAAAAAAATAATTTTTTTTCATGAAAAGTTTCAAAAATTGACATTTTTGAATTCTCTCGTTTACAAAAATTTTCAAAAATAAGCTCTCAGTAAAAAATCAATTTTTCTTAGCGAAAATTTCAGAAAAAATTTAATTTTAAGCCAAAAAAACAAAAGTTATGAAACTTCAAAGTTCATAAACGTTGCAAGTGCGCCCTAATGCAAATCGATCAATTTTGGCCTGTTCCTCAATTTTTTGCTTATAAAAACTATTTTTTTCGATAAATATAATTTAAAAAAAAACATATTTCAGTCGGAGATGAGGATTCCAAAATTTCTAGAAATCATGTTCAACATTTTTTTTAATTATTAAAAGTTTTTAATTTTTTCAGGATTTGTAGAAATTTCTGAATGTTTTTGTACCTAATGAGTGCTTTAAAAATTCAATTTTGCAAAAATTATAATTTTCAGAACCTAAACAATTGAGAAACTGGTCGAAATTCGATCGATTTGCATTAGGGCGCGCTTGCAACAACAGAAATAATTGAGCACAATTTCTTCGTATTTTTTTTAATTTAAAAAATTGTCATTGAACAAACCCAACATCCAGAATCGTCTAGATAGTCAAAAAAATGTCGAAACTATTAAAAATCAATTTTTTTGTTAAAAATGAAAAATCGTGTCATGAAATTTGCTTGAAAATATTAAAAAAAATTTTTTAAATTAATTTTTGGTCAAAAATCATAACTAACTGCTGAAACTTCGTATTTTGAAGGCTCACGCATAGTCCGCGCTTAAATAATTTTTAAAGAAATTTTTTTAAAATATTCAAGCTCACTTCAAACTCCTCAAATCCTCTATATAATTCCTTATCATTTCCGTATCTTCTTTCATCCAAAACTTCTCAATCTCAAACTGTTCTGCCAATTCAATCATACACTCTTCAATCGTATTAGAATCACACTTCCACTCGTTCAGAAACCTTAAAATTCTTCCAGCATCTTTGTAAACTTGTCTGAAAATAAAATTATAGTGAATATTTAAAAAAAAAACCAACAATTCATCCTCAAAATCATTCAAAAAACTATGCGGATTTCGAAATTGAACTGCATTTACAGGAGTGAATGCGATTGAAAGTCCAGAGAGATGGAGTATTTTTTGAGCGTAGTATGATCTCCAAATATCGGTTGTTCTGAAAAAATGAAGCGTTTACACTTATTCCACGCTCATTCACGCTCACCTGAATGATACAGTTGTCGGAAGAAACATGGTATGTAATGCTGATTTATGAAACAATGTGTTTTGCGAATTCCAAGGTGCATAAGTTCCAGGCGATAGAATGATAGGTGGACCGAATTTATTGAATTTCTCATTTAGTCCACTTTTCGGATCAGCATGTAATAATCGATAGATTGCATCAACATCCGGGTCGCGATGCACTAAACCTTGTTGAACTGCAGGCCTGGCCATTTTTGCGCATAGAGACATTCGTTCATCTCCATTCGTGTGCTCCTGAAATTTTAGATTTTGATTTATGTCTTGAAGGAGGACTTTAATTAATGAATTTGGAATGAATCCTCATTTCAAATCTGTTTTTAAAAATTTCTAAAACCACCTAGAAGCCGAGAAAAAGAGCTTCAAAACAATGGCCTAGAAAAAGCTGGCCTAACTTTTTCCTATAAGTTTTTTACGTGTTATAGTACCTTTTTTAAGTGGATAATAAAATTAGTCAGCTAAGCAATTTTTTCGAATAACTCACATAAAAATGCCCGCGGAATAGTTTTCCAAACTTTTTCTAGGCCATTGCTTTAAAGTTTGTTTTCTCGGCTTCTAGATGGTTTTAGAATATTTTAAAAACAGATTTGGAATGAGTATGAAGTCTATTTTCATCCCAGGTGCGTTTAAGGGGGTTTCGAAAATTTTAAGACGAACAGAGTGGACTTTCTGTCCAAATGAAAATACCTTCAAATATTCCAACGGGAATCCTCTTGGCCACATTGATGAAAAACCGAAGAATCGATACGGATTGAATAATCGTTGTCTGGAATTTAAAGGCACGTTCAGCGAATTTAAAATATTTAAAACATCTCATCAACATTAAGAAAAATTCAAATAATTGTATTTCGCGCCATTTTGTAAGTGCGGTTCAAAAACTGTAATTTTTAAAAACCGAGCCACTACTCTTAATCTGTTAATTATCGGTAAGATTTTGCAGAATTGCTGAAAGCAAAAAATTCTAGAAATTTTCGAGTGTATTGTTTTTTCGGATAATCAATATTAAAATTATCTATACTTAAAAATATGGATTAAAAATTCGAGAAAAAATTAATTTCCATATTAAAAAAACATATTTGAGATTTTTTGAATTCTAATTAAAAAAAATGAACTGCAATAATTAAATTTTCAAAATAATTAGAAGAATTTTTGGCATTGCAAATACATCATAAACACTAGCAACGAAATTGTTGAAAGTTTAAAATTTTTAACATTTCTGAAACAGTGAATTTTTTCCAAAACAAAAAAATTTTATAAGTTAAAAGCCCCCAGAGGGCTCCGGAGAGCTTAGAAATGGATTATAAACCAATTGATAGCAAACATTAAAACAATTTTTTTAATAAGTCGAAAAAATACGAAAAACTGACAAAAATAAAAAATATAAGCAATGGCCGAAGAAATGCAATTTGGGTTTCTAGGCCATCTTTCGGTATTTTTCCTTAAATGGCCTAGAAATCCAAATTGCATTTCTTCGGCCATTTTCTAAATTTCTAAAAAAAAAAACAAGTACGCCCCCCATTGAGCTAACGTTTTTCAAGCTGAATTTAAAAAAAAATTTAATTTTTTCACAATTTAAGATGCTTCTCAATTTTAAAGCTAATTATTGTCAACTTGGATTTTCTTGGACGCTCATTTTCGGCTGATCCAATGATAACATCGACGCGTGAGACCAACTGAGAATTTTGAAGTTGAGCGCGTTGCGGTCGCGTCGCGTTCTAGCTGAAAATGAGAGGTCAAGAAAATTTAGCTTGACAATACCAGCTAGTACTTTTTGCCAGTGATTGGGTTAAAATGACAGTGCGCCTTCAAAAAAATGATACTAAACAAATTCAAAACAATCACTAACTGTATTCCAGTATCCGTTCCATTCTCCAATCGATACCTAACCCCACTAACGCTATCCTTGTACATAAACTGGTCTAATCCTTTCCCAAATGGTTTATTATCATCATCCGTATCATAAATCCATTCAGCACCATTTGAAATAGCATAAAGGTATCCTATATTCTTTCGAGTGTAAGATTTAAATGGCAATGATTTTACCAATGAAAATGCTGGAAATATTTTCTATTAAAGTGGTCTTAAATCCGATAAAATTTTACGTAATTTTTTCTGATATTCAACCGACAAAAAATGCACCCCTTCCAGCGTCCAATCCAATGGTGTTTTGGTATCAGCAACAACCACCAAATTCCATTCTTCGAAACTGCCAAGCCTTTTCACATCTTCCGTTGGATAATTGATACTAGTGACAACAATCCACTTGTTTCCTGGTTTGATCCTAGCAACTGCTTTGACAGTGGAATTTGAATTCGTTCTGAGTTTTTAGTATTTTTTTGAAAATGTGAAGGGTACAAACCTTAAAGAAAATTTCCGCGAAAAATTGAAATCCAATTTGAGATCATAGACACTTCGTAGGAATAACAAAACGCTAACGGAAAATACTAAACATCTAACAAACAACTTCATATTCATCGAATTGACCGCTTTGTATGTAAACGTGTCTTTATTGCTCACGTTTTTTTTTCGGGAAGTGCAATAAAAGGTCGCTAAATTTTTAAAGACATGTTTTTAAAGTTTCTCGAAAATATCCCATTTTTGAGCCTTTGACTAACATATTCTTTTGTTTTGTTTTGTCTAAAATATTCTGAAGAGCAGCTTCTCTCTCTCTAGTCTCTTTTTTTCCAATGCCGGACTATTTTTCTCTGATGAAATATTGATTTTCAAATATTTTTATTTGATACAAATTTTACGACCACCTTTTTGGTACAAAAGGCAGAAAAACACGTTAAAGAAGGCCTTACAGATCTTATAAATGTAGCTGAAATGAAAATAGACTTCATTCTCATTCCAAAACTGTTTTTAAAATTTTCTAAAACCACCTAGAAGCCGAGAAAATGAGTTTCAAAAGAATGGCCTAGAAAAAGGTGGCCTAATTTTTTCCTAAGAGCTTTTTTCGTGTATCGTTAATAAATAGTTGTGCAGAATGCCTATATTAGTCCTTTTTTTTGTTTTTTAAAATTTTAATACATGTTAAAAAATAATTTTTCGGATTTTTCACACCCGCGGACTAGTTTTCGCCAGTGGCCACTTTTTCTAGGCCATTGTTTTGAAGCTCATTTTCTCAGCTTCTAGGTGGTTTTAGAAAATTTTAAAAACAGATTTGAAATGAGGATGAAGTCTATTTTCATCTTAGATGCATTTATTAGCTCCGTAAAATCCTCCTTTAAAATTTTGCCTCACTTTTTCGAAGGTTCAAAAATTTTTTTTTGAAAACCTGATTTCAAGAAGTTATCTCGAAAATAAATATATCAAAAGAATTAGAAAATCTAAAAAACCCACATTTAAAATTTTTAAAATTAAAATATCCTACTTAAATTCACTGCTTTCCCCACATTGTAAGGGGCGTGGCTTGAGTGGGCGTGGTCTGCAAGATAGCGGCTCGCGTTACTTCCCACTTTTTCCTATTTATTTCTTTAATTTTGGGGTTTTCAGATAAATTCTTTGTTTTTGATAAATTCTATACATAGTCTGTTTAAAAAAATAATTTTAAGAATGCTGTGATAACTGAAAAAATGGGAGAATTGTAATTTTTTTTGGAAAAAAATTGTTTTCCGCTGTTTTTTCTAAATTCACTAGTTTTCCGTTAAAGTTTTATTTGAAAATTATTTTTAAATGTATCAAGAATTTATTTCCTTCAGAAAAGTGTTCATTTTGGCATCAAAATTAAAAATAATCCATTATTTCGAATTTTGAACTCCCGCGCGTAACAGCTGCGCGTGGCCTAGTTTCCCTTTTGCAGTGTGGAGCGCAAAACTAGTCCCTGGACGGGGCTTTTTGAGTATAGGCGGCTATAAGACTTGAAAACCGAAAAAATTCTATTTTATATACCAAAACGATAAATTTGCAGAAATGCAAAAAAAGAGCTCGAGCACCCGGAATCGAACTTGGCTGCCACTTTGTTGGAAACTTTTACGTTTTTGAGGCCAAAGTTCGATTCCGGGTGTCCTTTTCCATTTTTTGCAAATTATTACAGCAGTAAAATGATAAATGATTCATTACAAAAACAAATAGAGGAACTTTTTTGAACGGCGCTGGGGATGACCACATTGAGAGAGTGTGTTGATCGAGGAGACGCAGAAATGTGAGGAACGAAAAAAACGTTTCTTCAAAAACAAAACGGCGTTCGTTTCTTTTTACGAATTTTCCAAGGTGTATGTACGAATAAAACTGTTTGTAGAAACAATTTTTTTTTTAAATATTTTAGCGTTCCCGAATTATCCGCGCTTAAAGAGGGAAGGGGGGGGGGGCGGTAAGGTGGATTTTCTAGAATTTTTAAAAAATACACATTTTATACACTTTTTTCTATTTTCAATAATTTTTGGCACCGAAATAGTTTCACAAAGATGTTAAAATAAAGGGCATATTTTCAAAACCCAGAAGTTTTGTTTTTTTTTTAATTCGAGCGGCCTAGAAACCCAATTTTTCTTCTCCCATTTAAGGATTTCCCAAAATTTGTTGCTTTTTGGAATTCTCGCTTTTTATTTCATCAGTTTTATCTGTAAACCACTTTTTTTTTATTTCGTCGTCCCATCATTTTTAACCTGGAAATCACACATCCCCCATCTGTCATGCAACAGTACTTAGTTTTTAGCGTGTCCGCTTAATTGACGCCTTATTTTATCGAGAGCTAATGGTAAATTCCCAAATTTATTGATTTTTTTGCTCTGTCCTCCAAATAGATATGTAACCTAATATTCCAATATACTCACCAACTTTTTTTAAAATTAATAGAAGCCGCCATTTTAATTAGGATACGAGCATCTGGTGCTCTGACACGCCTTCTTTTTAATATTTCTTATCTAGATTTTTTTGCTAAACTTTTTTGAAATCTCATGATATTTAAAAATTTCAGAAAAACACATTCAGAATCTATAATTCTGACATGATGCTCAAATCATGGACTCAAACCTTGTGGGAATTTAACCAGGAGTATAATCATACTTCTGGGACCGTATTTTTATCGAAATTGAATTTTTTGTAAGGGAACCTGCGGGTCAACCCGACAACTATTTCATCAGCTATAAAAGCAGATGAAACGAATTAACCTGGCACCGGCACGAAAAGCCTTACCCCTTTACTGGTAGCAGCGAGCTGGCTTCGTTCGGCCAAACGAACCATTCAAGAAAGTTGAGGAGGAGAGCCGATCGATCTAGTCTACAGGTACCTTAAGTTTTTTAAAAAATGTTTTGCGTGTTCCCATTGATGGCCAAACGTTGGTTTGGTAGTTATCCCAAATCATTGGATTTGGACGTAAAGAGTAGCCAGCGGAAGCCAAACTTGGAGTTGGAAGTGTAAACAAAATTTGGAATTTTTTGCTCCTTTCCTTTCGTTCGTTAACTTAATTAATTATAAATTTTACAGGTTTTAAAAAATAGGTAGGGATGACTCAATTCTCCCAAAGTTTACCGGACCTGACAAAAGTGACGTCGTATGGCGCGACAGAATTGGAGATGACGCTGCAATTCGTGGAGTGGAGTTCAAAGTCGCGATCAAGAAGGACTTTGACACCACGCATACGCTAATAAGGACTCTCCACGACTTTGCTGGACGAAGAATCGGACAAATGGAAAGGCTTCAGTGCCACTGCTGCCTATCCAGTTGGTTCCACAATTAAAAAAAGGCTTAGTTACAGTTCAACCAGTATTCATTCAAGGTAATAATCTTCAAACAGAGCCAGTTGAGACGGCAACTGATGCTCTAACCCGAAATGAAGAGGCTACAACTAAAATTTATGAAATTTCAGGTCAACCAGCATCTGATTCAACCATCTGATTCAATGATTCAAGTGTGATTCAACCAGCAGCAACTCGCCAGTCATTGATCCCGGCGCCAACCGTTCCAAGCAAGAACTTGCCGCGCATCAATGTTTTGTCAACAAGTTGGAAACCTGGATAAATGATCCCAATGTATTCGGGAACACACAATGAGAACTTTTCGAACTTTGTCCGTTCCTTCACAGATTGTGTCAAAGTCCATGCGAACTATTTCAATTAAACCAGTAAGTTTTTTTTTCTTCTTTTCTCATCACGAAATCCGATTTCCGAAAATTTTTCTTAGATTTTTTGACCAAAAAAAGTCAAAAACAAAAATTTTGTTTCTTTCACCAAATCTTATAATTTTCGGATCAGGGTCGATCCTTTTCCGAAGGGAACCTGCTGGTCAACCCGACAACTATTTTATCATCTTAGGAAACCTCACGAAACCTTACGAATCTTCTCAAAGTTCATAAAAATCGTAAAAAATCGATCTTCGAAGAGCTCTAACTTGGCTCAAGCTCAATATTTCTGGATACAATTTAGGGCTTATCATAATGGGTACATTCTTAATTGTGCCAAATTTGAGCAAAATCCGTCTAAAACCCGTCACTTGCGAAGCATGCATTTTTGAAAAATGTTGGTGGATTTTGCTCAAATTTGGTACATCGATGAAGCATGTTGTCGTTATCAAACCCTCAAAATTTCATCCAGAAATATTGAGTTTGAACCAAGTTAGAGCTCTTAAAAAGTCGATTTACAGATTTTGAGATTTAAAAAATGATCCATGATTCAGTGAAACGCTTCATGGAATATATATATTTTTAAAAATTTTGTTAAATTTTGAAATTTTCAGAAAAAAAGAAAAAACGTGGACAAAAATTCGGACGCTTATTCCACTAAATGGAAGCAGTCATGGGTAAATTTATATTCCAATTTTCAGAAAAAAAACTTTTTATTTCAGCAACACCATCTCCTTTTGTCAGCCAAACAACACATTTTGTAGTTTTTATATTATTAGGTTTAAAATATTTTTAATAAATATATATTTTTTTAAATTTATTATTGTATTTTCTGGTTTTGTGAGCAGACGCCAGTCCTGGGTCTCCTCTGTCTTTAAGAGATGTCCCAGGCGCGTTGATTCATCGTAACCCTAGGCTGAATAATTGTGCTATCAACTTGAAACTTGCTCCTTTTTGTCAGAAAAAATATTTTTAAAGCATTTTTGAGAGCAAAAAGCGCACCATTTTTCAAAAAATTGTCCAAAAAAATTTTTTTTTCGAATTTCATGACAAAAATGGCGCATAATGGAGGAAAAAGATAAAAACGACTGTCAAATTTATTTAAGACAAAAAGCTCCATTTTCACAGCTCATTTTATTGTGCATTTTTGGCAAAAAAGTGGTATTTTTCGCTTTTTTCAGTCGCAAATTATGAAAAACTAAATCCAATTTTCAATCTTCAACATTTTCATACACAAAACTATTTTTTTGCGCTTTGTTGTCAACAAGAAATTTGTAGAACTAAATGAGAGCTTTCTATTAATATAAATATCTGCTCATAGTTCAAAAAATGAGCAAAGTTATAATCCGTCAAAGTTTTAAGGCAAAACGGGGAGCTCCCCCGGAACACCGGGACCCTTCACAGTTTAAAAATAGTGGCATGAAAATAACATTTGACCTATTTTTAAAACAAGTTTTATTGAAAAAAAATGCATCCTCACAATCATAATGTCCTAGTTCAGATTCTCAGCAGATATTGTTGATATCAGAAAAAAATATTTACTTAAAATGGAAAATTAGATTTCGATCATTCAAAAAAATCAGACGATTATATTGAAATTTTAATTGAAGTCACTCCGATCTTGTCATTTTTCTTTCGCTCCTTGTTCTGAAAAAAGTCTCATTTTTTAATTGTAATGTCAATTTTCAGTAAAACAGGATGAGAATTATATCAAGCTCTGAAAATTTGCAAAAAAAAATCGAACTTTGAAGAGCTCTAGCTTTGCTCCAACTCAATATTTCTAGATGAAATTTGGAGGTTTTGATAGTGACAATGTTGTCAATCTGTAAACTAAATTTCAGCAAAATCCACTGAGATTTAGCCACGTTAGAGCTCTTCAAAGTTCGATGAATTCAAATTTGAGCAAATTTTGGTTGAAAATTTAAAAAAAAAGTTAAAAAATGACTTTTTCAAAATACTTTTACCCAATTTGAGAAGTCAATAGTGCTCCATGATAACCTCAAAATTTCATCCAGAAATATTGAGTTGGAGCCAAGTTAAAGCTCTTCAAAAATCGACTTTTTTGCAAATTTTCAGACTTTGAGCTTGAAAAATCAATACATGACAGTTTCTGAAAACCGATTGTCAATCAGCCTAAAACTCTCTTTCAAATGATCTACATATGTCTCATTAAAATCTCTCATCAAAAACCCTGTTAAAACTTACTTAAAATTCTATTATCGACGGATCTCCTGTTCGTTTACGCCATTTGGATTGCTGTCGTTTAATCAATCCAGAAGTCTAGATTCTGAAGCCAAATTTGAGGTTCGATGTCTGTAAAAATTCTGTTTTTCAGGGGATCCTAAGATTTTTTTTTTTGAACGACTTGATATCAACGATTTGAAACAAAACCCTCGTAAAAATACGAAAAGGGAAAATCTACTTGGATCCGCAGGGTTTCAATTATTTAAAGTAGAAAAAATGGACAATTTTGAGTCCGAATATTGGAGATAATGTGCATTAAATCGGCGGATGCACCCGCTTTTTGGGAAAAAAATTTTGGAAAGGCATAACTCAGCTCAGAATGAGAATTGTGATATGATTTCGATATCGTTGGATAGCTCTCAACAAACTCTACAATTTTGTAGTTGAAGTAAAAATTCAAAAAACTAAAGCTAAGGATGAAAATTTTAAAAATTAAATTAAAAAAAATTTATTTACGAAAATATGAAAAAAATTGAAACTCCATTTGCAAAAGGAGTTTTAGAGGAATATTTTTAGATAATTACTGACTCTATAAGCACGGGGGTAAAAAAGGATATTATTTTGAAAAGTGTCTTGAATTTTTTCAAAATATTTATGAAACGTATCTTACCTTCTTTAACCACTAAAGGATACGATCAACTGAATGTATTCTTAACATTTCTTTTATCATCTTTTTTGAAGCGTTTGTTGATTTTCACGTTGTTTTCTTGAACTTGAATACGACTGTGTCCATGAAAAATTTCCCTCCAGAATTGTTTTCTTTCCATGTCAATAAATTCAGTTTAACTAACTATCAGAATTATAGATTCTGAATAGTGTCCCCAAGTTTGAACCTGTAAAAAAACGATTTTCGGGCAACTTTGCGGGAAGATGTCACGAGGAAAAAGCGTGTAATATTAGATATTTTAGATATTTTTTAAGAATAAAATTTTTTCTAAAAACAGTGATATAAAAATGAGGATGGAATATAGATTTCGCGGCAAGTTACGAGTTCTCAAAATTGACTGAAAATACCATTTTCTGCAATTTTTAGACCATTGTAATTTGGCTAAAAATTCATGAATTTAAACGAAATTTACATTTTTAGAAAGCTTAGAGAAAATAGAGCTAAAATCTTACAAATCCTTTAATTTATAAAACTATTAAAATTTATAAAAATGAGTTTTAAGAATCTATGGGAAAATGGCCCCGAAAAGGGTCTGATTGCTCCTCAGTTCTATATTATGCAGGAAAGATTAAAAAAAAAAGTAATTTGACGATGTAAGTTGTAGAAAAAGACATGAGGAACATTCGAGAACAATAACAAATGGTCGGGGGGACACTCTGAATGGGCGAAGATTGAAAAGAGACGGCAGGAAGGCATAGAGATGGGAGGAGCTTCTTGGCACTGTTCCAAGAGCGCTGCAGCTTTTCTTGTTTTTCTGCAGAGAGAAGTCTCGAAAATAAAATGGGAACATTCGATTATGAAAATCTGGCAGGTGTAAAATCTGGGGGAAACTTTTAGAGAGTATATAAATTAAGGAGAGTACAGAGAAAGTTGTCCGTTTTTGCCATCATTACAAATTTAGTAATATGTATTAATTGAGGCGGAAGGTAAATGGAAAGGATTATCGGGATCTCCCCCCCCCCCCCCCCTGATTGTGACTGTCTGAGCCAATATTTCAATATGTTATCTTCAAAAGTCGAAAAATTTATTATTTTGAGTCCGAATATTGGCGATAAAGTCCTGTAATTCAGCGGATGCACCTGCGTTTTGGTGAAAACTTTGGGAAGGCATAACTCAGCTCAGAATGAGAGTTATGATGTAGTTTATATATTGTTGGATAGCTCTCAACAATCTCTATAACTTTGTAGTTGAAATGAAAATTCAAAAAACAAAAGGTAAGGATGAAAATTTGAAAAATAAGAAAATTGATTTTCCGTCTGTTAAAAATCGCTACCCCTTAATAAAGAAATACATCAAAATTATCAATCGATATTATATTTCTTCTCAATACTCATAAAAAACCAAAAAAAAGCTGTAAGACCAGCAAAAACCCATCTATTCATAAATCTAACATTTTCCCATGTGAAGAGACGCAGAGAATTATCTGTTTAGAATTCAAATTAAAGGCAGTGTGTTAGATATATTTTATTGACAAATTTCTACAAAAAAAGTTCAATTTATCGAAGAAAAAATCAGTATCTTGAATTATTCTCAATAGTTTTAATGACGTATTCCAATTTGTTGTTAAATATTCTGCGCCATCTTGAAGGTTGAAAAAATGCTGAAAAAGTATCTGAAATTTTCGAAATAAACACCCCTAAACTTAACTACGATGGTTTTTCTGAAACTATGGATACAAACTATAGCTGCAATAGGGTCTAGAATCGGATAAAAGGAGATGAAAATTGATACCGAACGGTATAGAATTTCGTGAGAAAGATGAAAAATTGGGAGAGTTATTGTTAGAAGGGTTGGCAGGAAGAGGAAGATCATTGGGATTGAAGCCTGAAAAATGGATGTGAAAATTCAAGTTTTTAGCTTTAAAATTCAGTTTATTTCACATTGTTTGGACAATTTTGAGCCAAATTATGAAGGTTTTAAAATTTCGAAGAGTTCTCGTGTTCACTACGAGAACCATGATCGGAGGTCTCGTGGTGAACACGAGAAATGCTTGTAATTTTCAAAACGTCATAACTATGCTTGAAATTGCTCGATTTTTAAGATTTTTAAAGCAAACGATAGTAAAAAATCATCTGAAATCAGAAAATTATAATTTAAAACTCTGTAAAAATTTAAAAAATTTATCATTTTGAGCCAAGTTATACTCGAAAAAGTAATACTCGAAATTCCTACATTTTCATGTCTTTTTGAGTATTCTATAGCAAAAAGCGCCAAAAAACTGAAAAATATATAATTTTTGCTTTCAGAATCTATCAAAAATCCAAAAATCAAGCAATTTCGAGCAAAGTTATGAAAATTTGAAATTTGGAAAATTTCTCGTGTTCATCACGAGAAAATTATGTATAAGGTCTCGCGGTGAACACGAGAATTGATGCATATTTTCAAATCGTCGTAACTTGACTCCAAATTGAGCAATTTGAACGATTTTTATTGCATTTTAAAGGAAAAATTGAGCATTTTTTAACTAGAGCCAAAATTTGCAATGCCAAAGTCTACCTGAGCCACCAGAGCCATCAACAACTGTCGATTCAAATCCTCCAATCTGAGAGTCGTCTTGACACTCTGATAACTATTCCAGCCACAATATAAACAAATTGTTGCAATTATACCAACAGTTGAAAAAATATAAATCATTGCAAATATCGTAGACGTAATGTACTCCAATTCCCCACTCATTTCATTTTTTCTGCTATAAAGTAGCCCAATGTACTCAATATTTTTCAATCTCAACCGGAAGTGCTTCTGAAGTTCAGGTTCCAATGCTTTTCCCAACTCGATTGTTCCACTGGCTGGTCCGATGCCTATTAGGTACCATGTGCAACATAGTAGGAATATGAAAATGTACCATACGAATATTTTCCAACCACTGAAATACCGTAGCTTGTAAACGCTGGAAAAGTTTCTTACAAAATTCGTAAATCGATTATTTCTTCATTTTTTGAAATAATACGATACTACGGAGTTACGGCCATCTATTTTTATTGCAATACGTCTTATATATTACCAGCATGTAGCAAAATAACGATAAATGAATTGAACTGCCAATAGACAATTTGATACACAAAGGGCGACGGCGTAGGCTACTGAAAACCGCAAAAAATTCAGAAAATAAATATGGAGGAGAGAAGATGGTTTTTTTTCTTGAAAATGAGCCAAAAATTATGAAATTCCAGCAATTTTGAGCAAAGTTATGAGCTCTTGAAAATTGCTCATGCTTCTCGTGTTCACTACGAGAAATGTTTGTGGCGTTCTCGTGTTCAACACGAGAAATTAGGGGATGTTTTCAAATGGCCATAACTTGCCTCAAAATCACTGAAATTTCAAAATTTTTAAAGATTTTTAAATAAAAAATCTTAAATTTTCTAACCAACATAATTTCCAACTCACAAAGTAACCTCAATCGTGTAGTTTTCGAAAAATTGTTCATATCCGAACAAAAAACCAAATAACCAAGTTCCGATGATACAAACGTCTGTGGGGAATATTTTTTGTTATTATTATTTTAAAAAAAACGATACCGGATGTCCAAAACACATTATTCCTGAAAAAATCACACAACACATGGAGAACGAAATCATGAGATATTTATAAGGCCCAATATTTTTTGGCGGGACAAAAATAATTAGAAGCATTAGGATACAATTAATAATTACAGCAATTATGAAGGAATATTTTTGAATGTCGTCTATTTCGAGAAACTGCGTCATTTCTGATGTCTAAAAATATGAAAATGGCGTATATATGTATATAAAATTCAAACTTACGTTTGAAAATGTGACGATGGGGGGCCCTTGGGAATTTCGCAACCTGTTATTATTTACTGATTATAAATATTCCTAATGTCTTGTGAATAACTTATCAAAAACCAATCTGATGCATTAGAAGAGGAAAAAAATTCCATTGAAGGTGTAAATTTCAGACAAATTTAAAAAAAATGTTGATTTCAAAAAAAATTAACGGTTTCAAAATTTTTTTCTGAAAATTTCAAAATCTCTAAAATTCAAACTTCCGCCAACCACTAAACACAGAGGAATGCGTAATTGCGTAGCATTGTTGGAAAATATAGAATATTTACAAAAAAATCGAATTTTGAAGGGCGATATGTAAAATTTTGCAAATTTGAAATTTTCATGCTAAAAATTGAACGTCTTAATTTTTTTGTTAATTCTGAAAAATATGCTTAATTTTTTAAAAAATTTAGTTTTGGCGATTTTCGAAAAAAAAAATAGCAGTTTCAAAATATGTATACAAAATTCAAACTTCCGCCAACCACTAAACAGAGAGGGATGCGTAATTGCGTAGCATTGTTGGCAAATATAGATTATTTTTGAGATTTACAAATGTTTTGAGAAGTGAAAAAAATGTTTTCGGAAAATTTCAGAAGGTTTACAAAATTCAAAATTTCTTTTCAAAAATTCTGCTAAAATTTCTTGCAAATCTCAATTCTCACTTGACATGCCAAATTGCAGAAAATATGATTTTAAAAATTGAAAAAAAAAATTTTTCTAAAAAATTCAACAAAATTTTCTGAAATTTGGTAAAACGACTAAGAATTGTTTCATTATGATGTCCTCAAAATTTTATCCGGAAATATTAGGTTTGAGCCGAGTTAGAGCTCTTTAAAGTTTTTTTTGTGCAAATTTTCAGACTTTGAGCTTTAAAAAATCGTGCTCAAATTGCTCCTTAGAAATTGTTGAAAGCAGTTCTTTTTTAAGTTCTTCCCTTCCGAGTTTTTCAAATTTTCAAACACCACAAATTACAAAAATGATGCGATACTGTAGTACAATAAAGAAGTCTTAAAATCATGCAATTTTTATTTCGTTTCCGGAAAAAAAGACGATTTATGACCTCATTGTTTTTATGATTACAATCCGGAGGCATAAAATATAAAATATAAAAACCTTGAAAATATATAGGGTTTTAAATCTATTCGAAAATGGTTTCTCAGAAACTGTTTCTATTCTCACTTTTATCGATCGCCTACGTCACTGCTCAAGATTCATCTTCGTCTTCTTCCTCAGAGGAATGCGATGACGGAGACAACGATTCTCAAAATAGGGATGATGATCAACACCACCACCATCATCAAAAACATCGTGGAACCAATTGCCCGCCTGGGTGGGACTTCTCAAGAAGAGCCAAAGCAAATTGGTGTCTCAAGGTGTATCCTGGAACGGTAGACAATCAAGGGGCTGAGAGTTTTTGTCAAAGTGTCGGTGGTACTTTGACAGGAATTGAGAATTCCTATGAAAGGAGTATTCTCGTTAGTAAGTGATTTTTAGGAAGATTCGGGTGGTCCCGCTTGAAAAAAAGATTGAAGTTGAAAATAAAACATGCGAAGTAATTTAAAATCTTAAAGACAGTTTTCCTTAGTTTTAAAGGAGGACTGTAAGGAGCTAATTAATGCAACTAGGATAAAAGTAGACTTCATACCCATTGCAAATCTGTTTTTAAAATTTTCTAAAACCACCTAGAAGCCGAGAAGAAGAGCTTCAAAACAATGACCTAGAAAAAGATGGCCGAACTTTTTCTAATATACTTTTTGGATGTTTTTTGAAATGAATATTGATAGATAACACTTAAATAAATCCTTTTTATCTCAAGTTTTTGTATTTTTTGTATTCTTCACCTAATAACACCCCACGGACTAGTTTCCGAAGCTTTTTCTAGGCCACTCGTTTGAAGCTCGTTTTCTCGGCTTCTAGGTGGTTTTAGAAAGTTTTGAAAACAGATTTGGAATGTGAATAAGGTCTTTTTTCATTCCAAAAGTTATTACCACGAAATTTACAAAAAAAAATTTACGAGCCGTAATTTGGTCTTGGTGGTCCATAAAGTTGGAACCATCGCAGACCCGATAGAAATGATTAAAAAAGTTGTTGTTTCAGATCAAGCCACCCAAGTCGCAACATCGTTAGGAAAACATATCGGTTCATTCTGGGTCGGTGCTAAACGACGTACCGAATGTCTAGGTCCAAATAAAATGGCGAGTATTTGCCTACCATGGGCCACTAGAGCGTATGAATGGACGGATCGTTACTGCAGTGGAACTGCAGGTTTCTTCTGGCGACCAGGCCAACCAGATTATTACGTGTGAGTGGATTTAAACTTGTAAATTACGATGTTCTAATTCATTTTCAGTGATCAACAACCTTGTGTTTATATGCATATCGTTTTTCCTGATGTTCCGCTTGGATATACAGCTGGCGCGACTTCTGGATCTTTCGATGACACTGGATGTGGTTCCGCGTATGGTAATCCGTTGCAATCGGTACTAGGATATTCGTGCGGAAAACTTGCGGAATAAATTCAAATTTATGCAGATTTTTTGAAAAGAACAGTGTACTGTAATTGTGAAAAGTATTAATAAATATGATTTATGCAAGTTTGTACCTATTTCTAACAAGAGAGGTATTTAGGACAAGGGAATTGGAGTCTGTTGGGCCTTTGCTTATCCTAGAAAGTTCCAGAATTATTGAAAAAATTTAAATTTTTCAGGAATTCTGGAAAAAACAAAAAAAAATTCAGTGAATAAGTAAAATGTCAATTTATTTACGTATTTTTGAAAATAAGGAAAATTTGATCACTAAACTTTATTATTTTTTAAAAAAATTATGATTTTCAGATTTTTTGCTTCATTTTTATCATATTTCACAAAAAAAATTATCGGTTTTATCATGAATTACTAAAAATAATGAGAAAACAAAACATATTATCAATTTATTTTCAATTTTTCGAAAAATCCCAAATTTTGATACTAAATTTCATTTATTTTCTAATTCTTTAGACAATTTAGAACATATTTCAAAAAAAAAATTAAGATTTCCATCAAGAATGACTAACAAAAAACTAAAAACAAAAAACCCAATCGTTAATGCTGGCCACGCCCACATTTCAGTGGAGCGCGTTTGGAATAGGCAAATATGAATTTTTTTGTTTTGAATTTTCGAATGCAGTAACATGGCAATGATTAGCGTCGTTAGAATCGCCATAGCGTGTAGATTCTAAAAATTGAAAAAAAAATTCAGATTTTCCAGAATTAAAGTAGTATTGTGCTCATTTGTCTGAAAATCCTAAAAAAACTTAATTTTGACAATGATTACTGGGTTTGTTTTTGTGAGGATGCACGCCACGCCCACATATTTGAGAGCAGTTTCTTAGATTTTCAAATTTTCAAATTTTCAAACTCCAAACAAAAAATGATATGATACTGATGTCCCAGTTTTTTATTTCGTCTCCGGGAAAAAAGGAAGATTAATGACCTCATTGATTTTATGATTTCCAGCCGGAGGCATAAAATCGAAAATATATATAAACCCTGGAAATGAATAGCTTTTTAAATCTATTCGAAAATGGTTTCTCAGAGACTGTTTTGTGTATTCGCTCTTTTATCGATAGCCTACGTCACTGCTCATGATTCGTCTTCGTCTTCTCAAGATTCTTCATCAGAGGAATGCGATGATAGAGACAGCGATTCTCAAAATAGGGATGATCATCAACACCACCATCATCATCATCATCATCATCATAAAGATCGTGGACCCAAATGCCCGGTTGGGTGGGAATTCTCAAAAAGAGCCAAAGCAAATTGGTGTCTCAAGGTGTATCCAGGAACGGTAGACAATCAAGGAGCTGAGAGTTTTTGTCAAAGTGTCGGTGGTACATATATTTTTCTTTCATTTCGCGCCATTTTTGTAAAAAAAACGAAATAAATGTTTAATTCAATTTTTCGTGTTTTCCAACATTTTTTTAATACAATTCAATTTTTCTTCAAGAAGAACCTCCCCCCTCCCCCTTTAAACGGAAGAAATTATAAATTCTTTTTTAGTACATTAAAATTTCAGAAAATTTTTAATTTTTAGATAACAATTTTGTCTAAAAAACCAACTATTTTATGTTCATAATGTTATGTTCAGTTTTGTGAACTTCAAAGTTTTGTAAATGTTGCAGGTACTCCCCAAAAACTAATAATTTCGACAAGTTCCGCAAATTTTTTGGTTCTAAAAGTGATTGCATTCGAAAATAAAATTTTTGAAACATATTTTAGTTCCAGATGAGCATTCAGAAATTTCTAGAAATTAAATAACATCTTATTCAATTCATTAATTTAAACAAATTATTTTTATTGATTTTTTCAAGATTTTGAGAACTTTCTGAACATTGTTTGATTCTAAAATATGCATTGAAAATTCTATTTTTCGAAAAAAATAATTTTTAGAACCTAACAATTGAGTAACTGGTGAAAATAGACCGATTTGCATTAGGGCGCGCTTGCAGCAGCTTAAATAATTGAGTACGAATTTCTTCGTTTTTTCTCAATTAAAAATTGTTATTTATTAAAACCGTATTTAGATACAAAACCAACATTCCGAATCTTCTGGAAAGTCAAAAAAAATTTAGAAATTTTTAAAAATCTATGAAAAAATTGAAATATCCATTAAAATTGTAAAATTGGATCTTAAAACTATTAACAAAGAAGGCTTTGAAGGGAAAATCTAAAATTTTGATTAAAATCTATTTAATTTTTCAATTTTTCCCTGAAAACCTGAAAATTTTTGGATTTTTAAAAATTACTCATTGCTTCTCGATTTTTAGCCCGTTTGCGATGTTGCAAGTGCGCCCTAATGCAAATGGATCGAATTTGAGCAGTTCCTCAAATTTTTCGGTTTTAAAAATTATTGTATTCGATAAATGGAACCTTCAAAAACATATTTTAGTTCCAGATGAGCATTCAGGAGTTTTTAGAAATCTTGTAATAGCTTATTCAATTCCTCCATTTTTAAAAAAATTTTAAATCGTTTTTTTTTAATTTAAAATTTCCAAAATTTTTAAAAAATCATAATTTACCTCTTCATAAAGAACACTGGATTTTTATTTATGGAAAAATTTTAAAAATGGAATTTTAAATTTAATTTTTAAAAATTTGGCTCGCTTCTTCAGACCAATTAAGACCAATTAAATCGTCAAAATTTAGACCCAAATCATTTTTTTCCATCATTTGATTTTATTTTCAGATGTTTGAACATTTTTTGTTTCATTTTTTTCCTGACACACATCACAAAATATAAATGGAAATATTCCTACGATTATGCAAATTCCATATTTTTTTGTTTCGTCAAATATTGGTCTGACACCTTTAAATAAACAATAAAAAAGCGAAATTCGTCTACTATTTAAACTTGGGGTTTTTCCACATTATTCAAAAAAAATCATGAAAATTTTCACTTTGATCTCCGCTCTTCTGACCGTCGCTTACTGTGGAAATGACATCGATCCGGATTTTATGACATGGATGGAAAATAACCTGTCATCGGAGGAGGTTACAGGTATTTATGGGATTTCTTAGGCCTCTGGGCTCAAAGGTAATTTTAGCTCTGGTTCGCAACGACCTGACAACGGGTAGCTTCGGCGGAGGAGTTTACAACGGTTCCGTTCGTCCTGTCATTTTTGTGCACGGCTTGAATAATGAGGCTGGGTCTCTTTGGCAAATTCGAGCGGGTTTGGTGGCATTGGGTAAAGAGATTTTTATATACAATATACATTTTTGTCAACCTAAATTCTGTGCCCGCTTTTTTCCGGACTGTAACATTGTTACCCATCAAAGAATATGACTTTTTGAGAAAAAAAAATCATTCTTAAGCCCGAAAAAATTTGAAAAACGTGTCATTTTGATCTATTTGCATTAGCGCGCATTTGCAACCTAGCGGGAATTCAAACGTTAATTATTGACTTTTCATTAGATTACTCTGAAAAATGATGATTTTGTAAAAAAATTTAACGTTAATTAACTAGAAAACAAAACTGACCGAAAATCTACTATTATTTTGGCACCTTAATTTCAGGAATCCCAGTTCAACGAACATTTGCCACATCCTGGGGAAACGGAGCATCAGCTTTTAATTTAAGTGTTACAATCGAGTGCGCCTATGTTCAACAGGTATCGTTTTCTCAATTTTGACACCTTATTGATTGACACATTTTTCATGAATATGTCATGAATTATTATATCAAAGGGAACCGGTAAATATCACCTCAAGCAAGGTTTTATGACTTTTTGTTTGACAGCAATTTGATTGACAATGTTGTGAATTGTTTCGCACATTTTACAGAAAGAGGTGACATCCATACATCAAAAAGTGCCGCAATTTAGCACTTTAATATTAATTTAAGACATTTTGATTGACAATTAACATAAAAACAACCTTTTTATTGACAATTATAGTCTACCGGAAAAGACACCTCTTTTTTCACACCATACCATTTATTTTGCCCCAAGGGGACTGGGCCGAGCTCAGCAGCAGTGCAACGCTGAGACGACCCTTGGAAGGTCGGAGCAAGCCCCGAGTCCTTCCTAGGTTCCAAAAATCATATAACCTTAATTACTTCCATTCGGAAGTATATCGTAGGTTAATACGATAAGAACTGTTACTAAACTTTGATCTTAGCTAATAAGCCGAAGAAGCGATAACTTTTCACTCAAAAATTTTAAATTTTACGAAAACAAGAATGCAGACAATTTACTGGCGTGCGTCCAATTGGTCTTAACGTTGGAAGGCCGGAGAGGCTAAAGAAAAAGAGGCAAGCTAAAAACAAAGCAATGGTGTTACATGGTGTGTGTTTTTTATGAACTGTCAAATGCGTTTCGTGTTGTGTTGGATAAAATATCGGTAAATTGGACATAATTGTCATTTAGAGGGAAAAAATAGAAAAGTGTGAAAAAAAACAAGCTATCAATAAAAAATGTGCATCGATAACAAATGGGCGGAGCTTATGAGTATTTTTGCTTGGGGGAATACAAATGTGAAATGATATTTCTGGTGATAATTATATGTGACACAATTGTCAGTGATTATAAGAACTGTCAATCTAAAAACCTTAAATGAAAGAGGCGGACCGTTGTCGAGAAACATTTCAAGAAATTCTGCAATTATACGTTTCATAAAGATAAGTAATAATAAACGTTGTTAATACTTACTGATTGTTTGATTGCGATGGTTAATGTGTAAAAATAGAAAAACTAAAGCAATTGAAAACAAAATTTAAAAAAAGGAAGTTTTTAAAATAATGCGGTTGCATCCGCTTTTCCTGAACACTTTATCACACCATATCTCAGCTCAAAATGAGAACTGTAAAGTAATTTTTATATTTTTGGATAGCTCTCAACACACTCTACAACCATGTAGTTGTACAAAAATTCAAAAAACAAAACTTAAAAACGAAAACTTGAAGAAAAGAAAAGAAATTTCAGTTTTTCAAACTTTGCTGATTTATCAACAAGAAACGTTCAATTTCATATCCATAAAGAGCAAAAAAATTTGTATTTGAATAAAAAATAAACTCAAAAAATAAGGACACACATTGTACCGAAAAATACAAAAGACGCCAAATTTTGAAGAATTTGTTGCAAAAATGGTTATTTTAGCTTAGCTTAAAATAATTTCAATGCTTAAAAATCGAAGTATATGTCTTATTTATGCATAATTAACATTTTCCAAATGTTTTTAGTGAAAATCGGGAAAAATTTTCAAAAAATTTTTTTGGCAAATTTTATTTTAAGTTCAAAACATTATAGGAACCAACTTTTAACAAAAATGCTTTTTTTTTGGAAATTTCATTACAAAAATTTGAACATTTTGTTTTTTCGATTTTCACCAAAATTTTCTTGAAATTTCAATAACCTACGTAAAGCTCCTCGTTCGCTCAATAAGGCTCCACTTCCCCTTCTTACAGATTCGTCGATTCACCGAAGTTGTCCTCCAATACACAGGCGCCAGCCAAGTAGACATCATTGGCTACTCCATGGGTTCCCCCATCGCCAGAAAATCGATCCTCGGCGGAAATTGTGTCGACAATTCAACAGTAGATATTGGCGAACCTCTTACTTCAAAAGTTCACAACTACATCTCTGTAGCCGGCGCGAATCAAGGATCCTATTTGTGCACCCTCCCTCTTTTTCCCATCTGTAATTTGATAAATGGGTTGGGATGTGGCTCACAGTTTCTAAATGATATTAATTCCAAGTACCCTGAATTTATTTTGACTAAAATAAAATCCGGAATATTTTCAGCAAAAACTATGAATCAACATCCCATAGCTTCGACTTGGCATCGACTACCGATGAACTTGTTGGGTATTTCGCGTGTTTGACAAAGGCCTCCCTTTTCGATGGTGCTCAAGAATACGTGGTCAATTTTAAGAGCCATACCCAGACTGAATATGATACCGCTGATATTCAGTATCAAATGCTTACAACCGCTTGAAATTTTTATTCAATTTTTTAGAGATAATAAAAACAATAATTTTTAAAGACAATATTCCACTTATTTCCACAATGAAAAACCCGTCAGAAAATATTAGACAACATCCTCATCACCTTTAACCGTATAGTTCTTTGAATTTTGAAACAAAATATCAGCCCACGTTTGAAGTATCGTCGAACAATACCTATAAAACTTCCTTCAAACTTTCAAAAAAAAAGAATTCAAAAAATTCACAATTTTCGCTTATTTCCCGCCTTCGCAAACATGCTCATTTTCACCGGATGCATGGCCACATGATTTCTTGAATATATTCGATCCCATTGGCCACGATTTTTCCACAAATATGAAGTGTTTAATAGAAGGGGGCTGAATGAAAAGTTTTCTATATTTTCAAATAAGTATCTTACGTTTGATAATCAACCGATCTTAAAAATCGATTGACTGCGAGCTCCAGAAACAGATGGTGTTTGAAGAAAATCGTCATCAGTCTTGAATAGTAGTCAATTTCGGATGTGGGCACGTAGTAGCTGAAAAACCGGATTGATCATCGAGTGCTTCCAAATTTCGTCACAGTTCACCCAAAAATCATTGGATTGATTTGAAAATTTGTGAAATTATTGTGGATAACCTCTTCAATATTTCTACAAATTGTTATCAAGATCTTAACAGCTTGAGCCAAGTTATTCCCATTAAAAAAAACCACTTTATTGACGGTAAAATTTTCAGAATTTCCAAGCTTCAATAGAAATGTAGGATTGCACATATATTCAAAGTAAATAAAAGAAAACTCCTATCTGAAAAATTGTGAAAAAAAAAACCTAAACTCTGTTTGAAAAAAGTTAACTTGGCTGGAAAAAAGGCTGACAGATTCTCATATTCCTCAGCAGCTCCATAGTTTAATTTTTCAATTTGTTTTGAAAGCAAACGGTGGATCAAACGTAATGATCAGAAAATGTGGAAATTGAATTTTGTCTATTTTGGAAACGTATAGTATTCACTTGGACAACGAAACGTTGGGTGAGATTTTGAAGAGACTCATTTTCTGAAACTGCTGAAAAATAGGGATGGGCGTGGCTTGTCTAATTTAGCAGTAATTAATTGTCAAGCTGTCACCATTTTAAAAAATATGTTTGTCACTTTTATTCTCATTGAATGTCAAAGGAGCCGAAACTTCGCACCCATGTATGAAGTGACAATTTTATAAATTTTTTGATTGACAATGTTACATGGTTCGCACATTTTACAACTCGGGACACATCTAAGAGAGCCGCAAATTAACACCTCACTAAAGATTTATGACATGGTAATTGACATTTATTATAATTGAAGCCATTTGATTGACAATTGCAGTCTATACCCCCTACTTTCACACCTTATTGTTTATTTTGTCCCCAAGGGGACTGGGCCGAGCTCAGCAGCAGTGCAACGCTGAGACGACCCTTGGAAGGTCGGAGCAAGCCCCGAGTCCTTCCTAGGTTCCAAAAATCATATAACCTTAATTACTTCCATTCGGAAGTATATCGTAGGTTAATACGATAAGAACTGTTAGGCGAGCCTGCTGCAACAGTGTAGATCTCCTTTGCAGAAGTTACACCAGATGCATCTTTGGGATTTATAAAGGGAAATTGGGTCATTATATCCTTGCTCTATGAGCTTTCACACTTGCCGCTGGTTGGTCGTGGAAAGAGAAACATCCAGTTTAGAGTTTGATCCGTTCGCAAAATCACCGATTCAATGATTGCTGATACGGACTCTAACTAGACTTAACTCTTGCCAAGCCATACACCTTCTAATCCTATACAGGGGTTCCTCCTGATGTCAGAAGCGTTGTACCGAAGTAGCTACTTCTGACGGAGTTTCCCGCCTTAGCCTCACGGCCCGATCTTGAAAGTCAACGCTGAAATTCATTTGAATTTACAGCGAGGTACGATCAGATCGTTCAGTTCGGTAAATTTCCACTAAATCGTTTGATGAGTACGATTTTTATTTTGTGGGAATTCACCAAAGAATGTGGCATCTTAACTTCAGAAACTGATGTGTGTTTCATTTAAAGCTAATGATACCCACTCTATATATTTTAATGAAAATCCAGTCCAAGTTCCAAAACCATTATCTTAACATTCCATAAACCATCTGAGTTTAGATTTATTTAGATTTGGTCTGGTTTCTTCTTGCGGAGTTTCCAGTTCGCCCCATCCTCTTTTTCAGTCTTGAGGTAATGTGGTACGACATTGTACATGTCACCGTGGATATGTTTCCAGTAGATGTTCTTGCTGTATTCTAATACGGTGCAAGACATCATTTGAATCATCTTTTTACGGTAACCAGCTCTTATTCCCAATTCTGAAAGGGATTTTGAGCTTTCTGACCACCATGTGCCTAAAGATCCAATGACAATCGGAAGAACTTTAGCTTTCTTTCCAATCTTTTTGAAGTATTTGACTAAATGCTCGTACTTTTCGACCTTTCGATCCCAAGCTTTTTGCATTGCTTCAGAACCACTTTCTAGTGGAACTGTAACATCTGCCATAATAACTTCTTTGCCATTTGGACTTGTTAGACATATATCTGGTCTATCTTCTGCAGGACCAACTTTTCTATCAATTTGAAGCTCCCAATCTTTCTTTGACCCACATTCTATAGCATTCTTGACTCTTGCAAGAACACTGTCATGTCGGGCTGAAATATCAGTGCCTAATTGATAATTACAGTGTTGTATGATGTGTGCCAAAGATTCAACTTTGTACTGACATCTTCTGCATGTTTTATTTTGGTTTATTTTGCTTGGAGCCGCATTACACGAGAGTAAGTCAAGTCTTGCTCTGTGTACAAATTTATGTGCTGCTAGACTGACGTAACCGCCGTCTTGCACAAATTTGTTGCTTTGCCCATGTTGCTGGATTGCTTCCACTATTTTTCCTTTGGTCTTTTTCTCAGTAATAAACCGATTTAAAAGTCCTTTCTGAACGGCTCCTTTCAAAATTCTATTGAGTTTTGGGAGCTGTTTTTCAGTTAGAATAAGTGGATCAGAATCCTTAGTTATTTTGATTTTTAGACTGAGGTTTCCTTCATGTTCTAAAAATTCTAGTGTATCTAATGGTGACGCATTGGTACTTGCCAAACCACGACAACAATCTCTGATTCTTGAGAATATATTGAAGCCAAAATTGAATTTTTGGATCTTCTTTTTACAACTCAAGAATTCTGATATTTGTTCAATGGTAGGTTTGTCAGTATCATATTGTGATCCAACTACTTTTTCCAAATAATCCCAATAGATTTTTCTAATGTATTTATCCGTTGACCATATCTTTTTAAGGGTTGAAACAAGGAATGAAATGAATGCCGTGATTTTCGGGCACATTACTCCAAGTCCACCTTTATCGATTGGAATTTGGATATATTCGCATGGAGATCCTCTTATAGGAATATCATGCATTTGTTTTGCTGCCTTCATTACCATTCCAGCAAATGCTCCGAGCTCTGCCAACTTGGGCGTGGCATTAGCTGACATATGTTGCAGTTTTGGTAGAATGAATGTTTTCAGACAGTCTAGTTTTTGCCAAGGTGCAAGCTTACTTCTCGTGACAATTTCCATATCTTTGGTGATATTCAGAAGCAGTTCTTCTTCAGAGACTCTATTGTCAGAGCCTGTTTGAACACCTAGATACTTATAAGTATCATGATCGTTCAAGCTTCTGATTTTATCGCCTTTGAGAAGTATTTCACTTTCTGATAATATTCTACCATCACGGAGAATTAGGCTAGCGCATTTGGCTGGTTTGAAGATCAAATTTAGCTTGGCACAATCTTGATCGAGTTTGTCCAGCTCTCTTTGGAGTTGATCTTTTCTATCGGCCATTATGGCCATATCATCGGCAAAAGCTAAAGCTTTGATCTTTGTCTCAATGGACTTGTGACCGCTGCTTCGCTGTAGATGCCTTCTGATGACGAGCTCAAGGCACATATTAAATAGGGTCGGTGAGATCGGGTCTCCCTGTTTTACCCCTGATTTAATTGGAATTTCGCTTGTTCTAGCTGATCCAGTTTTAACTCTGATGGAACTTCCATGGTACATATCTGACACAATCTCAACCAATGATTCTGGGAATCCAAAGGATTGTAGAGAGTGTTTTATTAACTCATGAGGAATTGATCCAAAAGCGTTTGTAAGATCGAGCCAGGCTACAGCTAATCCCTTTTTCATGCCTTTTGCTGCATCAATTGCAGTTCTTAAAAGTCCGATGCTTTCATTGCATCCATCTCTTTCTTGAAATCCTCTTTGGCATTTACTGATAACACCTTTTACTGAACGAATTCTTCGATTCCAAAGACTACTGTATAATTTATAGATGGTTGGCATCAGGCTAATTGGCCTCCAGTTTCCTGGTTTCGATGCGTCACCGCCTTTATATAACAGTATAGTCTCAGCTTGTTTCCAGTGGCTGGGAATTTTCTTGTGTTCAGAGCAAGCATTATACAGTTTGCAAAGAAGTTCAGACATTGGATCAAACCATTTCAGATGACGGTATCTCAAACCATCTACTCCTGGTTGTGTATCTTTAGTCTTTTTCAGAGCTTCTTCGATTTCTTTAGAGATGAACTTTTGTTCAATTGAGGAGTCAATATCAAGCTTTTTGATATCCGAACTAAGCTCATCAAGTGTAGCTTGTGAAACATTTGTTTCTTTTGTAGTCCCTTTGAAGTACTCTTCGAGTTTATCAATTGGGATCTCACAATTAACAGTTTCAGCTTTTGTGATTGCACAAAAAGCTCGGTATCTATCTTTCTTGTAAAGCTCCATTAAGGACTTTTTATCTTCCAAATTAATGGGATTTTTTCCAGGTTTGGCTCTTTGCGGTCTCTCAGTTTGTGTGCTTATTTCGCCTTCCTCACGATCTGGCGGTGGATGTCTGCTGATGATATTATCAACAGCTTTTACATCGCCCACAGATGCTTTAAAGATTCCGGCGGTTAACACATCTGAGATCCATTCAAGTCTTCCGAAATTTTTGTTCAATTCATAGTCTGCGAATTGTAACAAGAACCAATTTCGGATCTTTTGAATAAGCTCATCTGGCTCTCCTTTTGGAATGTTATATTTTGGACCAGGTTGCACCTTCTTCTGAGGTTTAATCTCTGGAATTTTAATTGGTGAGACAATCATTTTCATCAATTCTGGAATTTCTGATCTTGAAATTGGCTGTGCCTGTTCACAAGTATCATTATTTTCCAGATCAATTTTATGATTGTTTTCGACGTTTGAAATTTCAGAAACATTTTGTACATCAAGTTCAGAGCCGGCTTCTAGATCTTCATTGATTTTAGAAATTCCTGGCTCGTTTTCGCTTGGTGTCACATTAATATTTTCTGTGATTTCTGATGTTTTCAAACTGGAATTCACATCTTCTTGTGGTGTACATTCATTTTCAGATTCTTGATGTGTAGAATCTTGAATTTTATGTGATATGTTACTAATGCATTCAGAAAACAATTCAAAACTGTCAGAATTTACAGCACAAAGCATCTTTTCCCGAAAATCTCGGATTTGATGTTCTTCATACCACATCTTTCCAGTCATGATTGCCTCTGCTGCAAGACATACATGTACGCCACAATTAAATGTGTCCGTTTGCTTTGGAAACTGGGTTGGAAATTCCTTGATTTCCAGGCCCATTGTTTTAATGAACTCACCCACTTTTTGAGCAGGTGGCCCTTTTAATGAATCTATGAAATATACAGTAGATTCTGACATGTTTAAGAGAAGCAATATCCAATGAGAATCTTGGCAAATTGGAAATATATAATTGCTCTTTTTATTCACGAAGACATGTGTTTTAATATAGTCTGCACCTTGGTTTATATCTTTTTTACACATATTCCATAAAAGCGGATCTATTGTGTTGAAACCAGGATACTTTGCTACAATTTTTTCCAGATATAAATTGACTATGTCTGAATCCAGCCAAGCATCCATCCCTTTTTGATGTTCTAAACAATATATGTTCAGTCTTCTTTTTGGAGGAAGCTTTAGCGGAGATTCATCAAGTACGATTATCGCATCATCCTTCGTTCCAGAACTTAGCTGTCGAATTGGAATTTTATCTGAAATTTTTGGCTCACTTGAGCATGCATTTTTGTTCACATTCCCCTTTATTATCATGTTCTCATTCCCAATATTATGTTTGCCTGTTAGAGAGTTTTTCATCCCCATTTTTGACATGTTTATGGTTTTTTGATTGATATGATTGAAAAGAGATTGTTTTTGAACAATAACTACACTCTTTGTGTCCTTTTTTGTCTGCGCGCTCACTATCCCTATGCTCTCTCGCCTAGGCAGTAATGCGTTCGCACTTTTTACGATCTTTGTGTTAGCAGGACTGTGCCTTTGGGTCACCATGCTACCACTAGTAATCGATGTTTTGTTAGCATCACGAAATCTTGCAAATGCGTTAGCCAAAGAGCGTCTAGGAGAGTTTTCATGTTTTTCAGGATTTTCCTTGATTGAACTCAACATGCTCGGTTTGACCGATTTTTGGAGACTTGTGATTTTAACAGCTGATGGTGGATTTACAGTGCTACTTTTAGAAATTGATTTCTCAGCACTTGCTTTTAATCCACTCAACTGTTTTGAAACAGATCTAGTCCTCGGTCTATCAGCCAATGGAATAGATTTTTCTGGAGTTTTGATGGTCTTGACCGATCTCGAAACAGTGAGGCTTGGCGCTATGGATTTCAATTTATTTGAAAACTCATTTTTTGCCGATACTTGCACCGGTTTCAAGCGATCAATTCCATGTTCACTCGTTACATGGTTTTGCATCCATTTTGCAGGATACTTTAATTTTTCGGGTGGTTTTTCACCACAAATTGAGCATACCATTGTGACCTGACAGGATAGTTTGTGCTTTTGCGAAAGATGTCTAACCATGCATCTGTTCGCGTCAGCTCCTATACCCATCTTTGTCATGTACTCACATTTGAGTGGGCACCCAAAGAATGATTCAGAAGGTAACGAAGCTCGAATAAGGATTGATTTTTCATCCTTTTTAACGATTTCCGGACACGTTCTAATCATAATATTTTCATCACTTTCGTGATTAATATCACCCCCACCTAACAATAGATATTGGACTGAATTCTCATCCGTTTCAGATGGAATTACTTGTTCCAATTCTAATGCTGGAATTAGATAATATTTAGAGGTTTTTGAGCATGTTAGGGTAGTAGTTGGCGTTTCTTCAAGGAAACTGCAACCTGGATGCCCCCCGTTTGCATGTCTCATAACCTTGGGTGTACCAATATCAATTTCACAATCGCTCTCCCCCTCTTGAATCTGCATAGTCTTTTTGGTGGAGCCACTAGATGGACTCTCACCTTTATCAACTGATGCGGAACTTTTGGGATCGATTGAATGAGAAGAAAACACCGGTACGGTTGGAGAAAAATGAAAAGACACACTACTAGCTGGGCGTAGCAATAGGCTACTAGCACTGCGTAGTGGGGGGCTATACAGCTTATTGCGAGACCAAAAGTCGACCATCTATATCGTTGGTTAATACGATATAAAAATGGTAGGACTTTGATCTTAGCTAATAAGCCGAAGAAGCGATGTTTTATTTTGGTTTATTTTGCTTGGAGCCGCATTACACGAGAGTAAGTCAAGTCTTGCTCTGTGTACAAATTTATGTGCTGCTAGACTGACGTAACCGCCGTCTTGCACAAATTTGTTGCTTTGCCCATGTTGCTGGATTGCTTCCACTATTTTTCCTTTGGTCTTTTTCTCAGTAATAAACCGATTTAAAAGTCCTTTCTGAACGGCTCCTTTCAAAATTCTATTGAGTTTTGGGAGCTGTTTTTCAGTTAGAATAAGTGGATCAGAATCCTTACTAGGGAAGTACACTCTAGTGTACACGACGCTGAAGTAACGGTTTAGTGGAAATGAAAGGACCATAATACCTAAATAAACTATGAGAGGGAAAATTCTCAATGCGGCCGTTTTCCCTACTAACCCATGCGTGACGTCATCACTGTCAAAACGCACAGTCGCAACAACGGTCATTTTTTGACAGCAGGTAACTTTGAAACCCCTGAACCGTTTTTTATGTTTTATAGCTCACTGGAAGGAGAAAATGTTTTTCTTTCAGAATATAATAGTAAACAAAATAAAAAAACTAAAAAATGTAAACCAATAATCAAAAAAACTCAACGTGTTTTTGTGATGTGCAGAAAAATGACTTATATATTTTTTTTGAAACATAGAATTTTTTTGAAATTATGATTTTCGAATTCTACGGGTTCACTTACGTATTACGGAAGTAAAGTTGTGTGCGCTTGCCGTTGAGTTTAGAGAAAAAAATAGCAAAAACCAATTTTTTCGTACTTTTCGTTCATTATATGTAATGGTGTGATGGGAACAGCTTTAAATGTAAGAAAACTGTTCTTCATTCTAGTTTTCAAATTTTTTCGGATAACTAAAGTGATTCTTAATGTTGATTTTATTATTTTCATATATAACTCACTTTTCTTTGAAAGTTTTGCGTGCGACGTTTTCACGTCACTAAAATTGCTTTTTAAGAGGAACTTTGTCAATTTCGATACATCCGACTTATTAATATACATTAAAAGTTTTCGAACACCTTCATTGTTCTTACCTGCATCACAGAAACATGTTGCACTATTTAGCGGAAGAGCAGAGGATTGCAAGTTGCAAAAGTGCTCTACTGAACAGCTGATATTATTTGCATAACAAAGGATTTATTCGTTTATTTTCATTTTTACTAGAAAATGCTTAATAAAAAATATTACAAGTCAGAAACTATCATACTATCCATGGCGGTGTTTCAATGCATGCTCGAAGCAGATGGTGTAGGTGCAATGCGAGCATTTGATAAATGATCGATGTCCGCAGGCGTTAATTTGACACGGAGTCATGGACAAATTTCGATCTTTGAAGCAATACGTTGCAGGGGTTTCGTAATCTTCTGGATGATTTCGGAGAATACCAGCTTTGAAAAATCCTTCTTTGATAAACTCTCGATATCGATCGGCCTTGATCTGGTTATACAACAAATTGAGAATTGATATTAAATTTTCCCTTTTCGAAATTGGGAATTCAGCATGTTTCTGTCGGATGATGTCGCAACAAGTTCTGATAAAATGCTTAAAACTTCTATTAAACACGAGATCGAGTGGCTGAAGAATTGGAGTAGTGTTCTTAGGGAATGTGATGATCTATAAATATCGTTTAGTTAGGGCTATATTATCAAATCACCTCGAGTTTCTTGGCTCTCACTTGTCGTATTTTTTGGAGTGAAAAGTATCCAGGCCATGCGTCCAATAACAAAACACTGGATTTTTCACATTCTGGTAGGAACTCCCTAGTCATCCATATCGTGATCAGTTGTTTTGATAGCATTCCGCTTTTACTACTAACCACTCTCAGATCTTCAAATGGCGCTACTTGTTGGTCAAACGTTCGAGGGCGTTTTGGTTCCCTTAGACAGATAAAAAGCCGTTTGGCCAAGGTTCCGTCTGCTCGGATGACGATGTTTAATGTAACGCTGTGCTTCGTTGCATCAACACGTTGAACCATTCTTGTTACCGTTTTCTGTCCTTTAAATGTCAAAGTTCTGTTTCCCGACAACTCTTCTTTCAACGGCATCTGATCCACATTGTATAACTGAAACAACTTTTAGATATATACAACGCTTCTGCAAGCTCACTTCTTTCGGATTATACTTATCAGCAATGTACGTAATTTTTGTTTTTCGAAAATCTTCAATAGCATCAGCAAGGCGTTTTGGGTTGTTAATTACTTTTTTGGCAACAATCTTATCAACATGGCGACTTACAATTTTATTCTCTTTTTTGAACTTATTCTGCCATGATGACGATGCCTGTTTCAATTATTGATTTTACATTACTTAATAATGGCACGTTTTTTGCTACCGCTTGAACAGATATTTTAATACTTGTAAATAGAGCCCGTTTGCATCCGTGGACTAACAATTGCAAAACCCCTTCCATTAAATTGCTCGCGCCTCGTGTTTTTTTACTTCAGAGGTCTTTAGAGGCATTTTTCAAGATAATGATGGATTTTTTTTTTCAAAATTTCAATCAAAAAAGTTGACTTTTATGTGAATTCAGCATCTAATAAAAGTTAAAGCTTATGTTTTCAGTGGAAATAAATTTTCTTACAGAAATGACTATTTTAAAAACAAAACTGATAGTGAGTAATTATTTTTTCGAATAACCGCCAATCCTGCCGAATGCGTCAACATCACGCCAAATGCGCCAACATTACGCTATTGCCTCATTCCAAACAAGAAAATCCGCAATGAGAAGTTCGTATCAAACTTGGTAGCAAAAACATGCCGTGTTTAGTTATAATCATCATAATTTAAAATACCTTGAAGTTGTTATTATTAAGCCTGAACGCGTGTGTGCGAGCCATGTCTTGCAAAGATCTACCATTCATTGATAGTTTCTGCTCATCGTTGTAAGTAAAGCTGTCTAGCGTACATTTGTTGATTTTTTGTTGTACGGAAACATTATTTTCTCGATTTTCCCCAACTAGTTGTTTAAACCTGGAATGGTTTTTTTTGGAATACTTTCAACTGTTTTAAATTTTTTTAAATACTTTCTAATAAGCTTATATCCAGCGTTACGATTTTCTGGCAAGTAATGTTTTTTGGCCAACGTTGAGTAACACCAAGTTTTATTTGCATGGTCTTCTATAATTTTTTTCATCTGTGGAAGTGTACGAATGATGTGACAACGCTTAGTAGGCGGTTCATCATCATACTCTAAAAATTCTGAAATATTTTATGGATTGAGAAAACCAAAACTGCCTTCATCAGAGCTTCGATGATCGTCTTCATATGCAACTTCATCATCATCATCAGAAATCGCACGACTGTCATTTTGATCTAAAGCACCTAAAATGTATACGTTTGAGCATTAAAACAAATAAGGATCATTACGCGTAATCCTAGATATACGCTTTTTTGATTCTCGACTCGACATTGACACAGATGCTTCTGTTAATTGTTTTTGGATTGACTTCCAAAAGGATCCCTGAAAAAAAGAAAATCTTGAAATTTTCTGCTCTTATATCGGGTTCACTTCTCTCTCGGGAACTGAAACCACCTCCGTTGGCTTATCTTTGTGAATTTTAGAAAATCTATGTTTGTATCGTCTTCCCTGTTTGTAGATGTTTCCTTTCTGAATTATTTTCATAAAATTACTGGTGAAGAAATTTACTCACTCTGACAAACTGTACAATCTCTGTAGTTTTTCCATATTTTTTTTTATCCATCTATAAAATAACAAGTTAATTAATCCTTAAAACCAAACGATCATCACTATTGGGAAAAAATCATAAAAACTATGAAAAAAAAATAAAATAAAAAATAAAATAAGCAATTTAAAGAGGCGTTACTGTAGCCTTCAAGTGAATTCCAAGTGGGACGCGACATAATTGTTTTGCTATGTGCCTTTAATCAATGCTATAGGGAAGACTTCATCTGAAAATGTGAAAAAAAAAGAAATAAGAGCTTTTTACTGATTTTTTTTTTGAAAAATACTTTCAATTTCAAAAAAATAATATTTTCTTACATTTAAAGCTGTTCCCATCACACCATTACATATAATGAGCGAAAAGTACGAAAAAAATTGGTTTTTGCTATTTTTTTCTCTAAACTCAACGGCAAGCGCACACAACTTTACTTCCGTAATACGTAAGTGAACCCGTAGAATTCGAAAATCATAATTTCAAAAAAATTCTATGTTTCAAAAAAAATATATAAGTCATTTTTCTGCACATCACAAAAACACGTTGAGTTTTTTTGATTATTGGTTTACATTTTTTAGTTTTTTTATTTTGTTTACTATTATATTCTGAAAGAAAAACATTTTCTCCTTCCAGTGAGCTATAAAACATAAAAAACGGTTCAGGGGTTTCAAAGTTACCTGCTGTCAAAAAATGACCGTTGTTGCGACTGTGCGTTTTGACAGTGATGACGTCACGCATGGGTTAGTAGGGAAAACGGCCGCATTGAGAATTTTCCCTCTCATAGTTTATTTAGGTATTATGGTCCTTTCATTTCCACTAAACCGTTACTTCAGCGTCGTGTACACTAGAGTGTACTTCCCTAGTTAGTTATTTTGATTTTTAGACTGAGGTTTCCTTCATGTTCTAAAAATTCTAGTGTATCTAATGGTGACGCATTGGTACTTGCCAAACCACGACAACAATCTCTGATTCTTATTTTTCTTAACTTTGATCTTAGCATTCTTAACTTTGATCTTAGCTAATAAGCCGAAGAAGCGATAACTTTTCACTCAAAAATTTTAAATTTTACGAAAACAAGAATGCAGACAATTTACTGGCGTGCGTCCAATTGGTCTTAACGTTGGAAGGCCGGAGAGGCTAAAGAAAAAGAGGCAAGCTAAAAACAAAGCAATGGTGTTACATGGTGTGTGTTTTTTATGAACTGTCAAATGCGTTTCGTGTTGTGTTGGATAAAATATCGGTAAATTGGACATAATTGTCATTTAGAGGGAAAAAATAGAAAAGTGTGAAAAAAAACAAGCTATCAATAAAAAATGTGCATCGATAACAAATGGGCGGAGCTTATGAGTATTTTTGCTTGGGGGAATACAAATGTGAAATGATATTTCTGGTGATAATTATATGTGACACAATTGTCAGTGATTATAAGAACTGTCAATCTAAAAACCTTAAATGAAAGAGGCGGACCGTTGTCGAGAAACATTTCAAGAAATTCTGGAATTATACGTTTCATAAAGATAAGTAATAATAAACGTTGATAATTCTTACTGATTACTTAGTTTCCGGTGACGTGTAAAAATAGGAAACTTAAGAAATTGAAAATCTTAAAAAAAAAGCGACGGGATTAAAATACTGCAGGTGCACCCGGACTTTCCAACGTCAAGATTCAACCACAAATCTTTGGATTCATTTGAAAATTTGTATATTGATTTAGAATTACCACAACAATATTTTTACTAATTTTTATTAAGAGCTTAGTATTTTCTGAAAAGTTATGAACATTCAAAGTCACATTTTCGTTACGGGATGTTAGAAAAAGTTTAAAAAAAAACTCACAAATCCGAAATACTCTTCGATTTCCCTTCCAATATATCATCATCAGCTGTCTGATTCCCATTAATATATCCATATTTCCTCAATCTTTCCCCAAACTCCTCCCAAGTTTTCTTCAACTCCACATCCTCTGTAGTCCTCATAAGTTGGACAATCTCTTTAGCTCGCCGAAGGCCATAAGAACTTTTCCACCAATAATTCGTCTCATTTACACCATGAACACCCGCCAAGTGATGAACTCTTTTGAAATCGATTCGTTGCCAAATATTGAATATCACATCATCGGACATCATAAAGTATCCTTGAACGTTTTGAAGATTCAATTGACTGGCCAATGTGAGACAATGATATGCTGCATATCCTCGATTCATTTCAGAGGGGTTTATATGGATATAGTTAAACGGGCGGATCATTTTCGGGAATCCTTTATCCTTCAACTTGTAGTATGTTTCATTCCAAGCTCCACAGAAGATAACAACAGCGAAATACGGTTGATATATTCTTTGAAGCAACCCAATTCCTCTATTCCAATCATAATTATTGGTGATTATCAAAACATTTTTTTGATTATTTTCGAGCACGTAATCTTTTGAATGCTCTTTTTCTAGCAGTTTCGGTGAAGGTAAAGAACGTAGCAGATCTGGAATAAATAAATAAATATATATTTTTTTTTGATATATGTATATCTTGTTAAATGACACACCATCTTTAACCAATTATAAAACTACTTGTTATGAGCGAAAATCTACAATTTCCATTAATTCAGAGGATACGGTAGTCAACTGTGCAAACACCGAGGGTGCATTCACTTGAGTTGACGCGCAAGTTGAAATATTCGAAGATTTGAACGTTTTTCCCTACTTTTTTACATTTACGTCCCTTTTACAGACTTTTCTTAATTTATTATGCTTTAATTACCCTTCCCATTGATTCTACCCGTAAATTATGTACCTTTTAACCGTTTTAATCGCTGTTTTCCTTGAAAAATTGCGTGAAAAGGCCTAAAATGTAATAAACTTATAATCTACTACTGAACTTGTGTTAATTATCTCTTATTTAACTTATAAAGGGAATTTTCCGTTATTATCTGTCGATTTCCATTCAGATTAGGCTCACCGAATTGCGACACTACTCACCAAAATACCCCGACTCATTGCACCATGCTCCAATATCACCAAAATATTCCACCTTCTTCGATGCTTGTTCCAAAGGAGAATCTAGATCAAAAACCAAATTCATTCTTCTACAATTATGGCCTTGAACCTTCTCATCCGTTCTCACGGTATATTTCAAATAATCAGCAATTTCTGCATTTTGAAGTATTGCAGGGAATTCAAATCTAAAAAATAAAGTAAAGTGAGTAAATTTTCATTCGAGGGCTCCGTAGAGCTCAAAAATTGGTTTCAAATGACTTTGGCGAAGTGTCGTTGGGAATTTCCTCGCAACGCAACCGCAACGCTCAAGACCAACTGAGAAATTTGAATTTGAGTGCGTCGCGGCTGCGTTGCGGGGAAATTCCCAACGACACTCCGCAAAACGAGCGGCCAGAAATTATTATCCTGAGAATAGCAAAAAAAATTTTAAGCCGAAAAAATAAGAAAACCCGATAAAAATACAATTTAAAACCGAAGAAATGCAATTTCGGTTTCTAGGTCATATAAAGAAAACAACCAAAAATGGCCTAGGAACCCAAATGGCATTTATTAGGCCAAAGGTAAATTTTATTGGGTTTTTCTCACTTTTCCGACTGCGAAATTTTTTTCTGAGCTCTCCGCGAGCCCTCCTTTAAAAATTAAAGAAAAGTTGAAACAATAATATACACTGGCCTACTTTTGATACTGATTTTTATTGAAACGGTGAAAATTCGAAAAAAATAATTTTTTTTCATGAAAAGTTTCAAAAATTGACATTTTTGAATTCTCTCGTTTACAAAAATTTTCAAAAATAAGCTCTCAGTAAAAAATCAATTTTTCTTAGCGAAAATTTCAGAAAAAATTTAATTTTAAGCCAAAAAAACAAAAGTTATGAAACTTCAAAGTTCATAAACGTTGCAAGTGCGCCCTAATGCAAATCGATCAATTTTGGCCTGTTCCTCAATTTTTTGCTTATAAAAACTATTTTTTTCGATAAATATAATTTAAAAAAAAACATATTTCAGTCGGAGATGAGGATTCCAAAATTTCTAGAAATCATGTTCAACATTTTTTTTAATTATTAAAAGTTTTTAATTTTTTCAGGATTTGTAGAAATTTCTGAATGTTTTTGTACCTAATGAGTGCTTTAAAAATTCAATTTTGCAAAAATTATAATTTTCAGAACCTAAACAATTGAGAAACTGGTCGAAATTCGATCGATTTGCATTAGGGCGCGCTTGCAACAACAGAAATAATTGAGCACAATTTCTTCGTATTTTTTTTAATTTAAAAAATTGTCATTGAACAAACCCAACATCCAGAATCGTCTAGATAGTCAAAAAAATGTCGAAACTATTAAAAATCAATTTTTTTGTTAAAAATGAAAAATCGTGTCATGAAATTTGCTTGAAAATATTAAAAAAAATTTTTTAAATTAATTTTTGGTCAAAAATCATAACTAACTGCTGAAACTTCGTATTTTGAAGGCTCACGCATAGTCCGCGCTTAAATAATTTTTAAAGAAATTTTTTTAAAATATTCAAGCTCACTTCAAACTCCTCAAATCCTCTATATAATTCCTTATCATTTCCGTATCTTCTTTCATCCAAAACTTCTCAATCTCAAACTGTTCTGCCAATTCAATCATACACTCTTCAATCGTATTAGAATCACACTTCCACTCGTTCAGAAACCTTAAAATTCTTCCAGCATCTTTGTAAACTTGTCTGAAAATAAAATTATAGTGAATATTTAAAAAAAAAACCAACAATTCATCCTCAAAATCATTCAAAAAACTATGCGGATTTCGAAATTGAACTGCATTTACAGGAGTGAATGCGATTGAAAGTCCAGAGAGATGGAGTATTTTTTGAGCGTAGTATGATCTCCAAATATCGGTTGTTCTGAAAAAATGAAGCGTTTACACTTATTCCACGCTCATTCACGCTCACCTGAATGATACAGTTGTCGGAAGAAACATGGTATGTAATGCTGATTTATGAAACAATGTGTTTTGCGAATTCCAAGGTGCATAAGTTCCAGGCGATAGAATGATAGGTGGACCGAATTTATTGAATTTCTCATTTAGTCCACTTTTCGGATCAGCATGTAATAATCGATAGATTGCATCAACATCCGGGTCGCGATGCACTAAACCTTGTTGAACTGCAGGCCTGGCCATTTTTGCGCATAGAGACATTCGTTCATCTCCATTCGTGTGCTCCTGAAATTTTAGATTTTGATTTATGTCTTGAAGGAGGACTTTAATTAATGAATTTGGAATGAATCCTCATTTCAAATCTGTTTTTAAAAATTTCTAAAACCACCTAGAAGCCGAGAAAAAGAGCTTCAAAACAATGGCCTAGAAAAAGCTGGCCTAACTTTTTCCTATAAGTTTTTTACGTGTTATAGTACCTTTTTTAAGTGGATAATAAAATTAGTCAGCTAAGCAATTTTTTCGAATAACTCACATAAAAATGCCCGCGGAATAGTTTTCCAAACTTTTTCTAGGCCATTGCTTTAAAGTTTGTTTTCTCGGCTTCTAGATGGTTTTAGAATATTTTAAAAACAGATTTGGAATGAGTATGAAGTCTATTTTCATCCCAGGTGCGTTTAAGGGGGTTTCGAAAATTTTAAGACGAACAGAGTGGACTTTCTGTCCAAATGAAAATACCTTCAAATATTCCAACGGGAATCCTCTTGGCCACATTGATGAAAAACCGAAGAATCGATACGGATTGAATAATCGTTGTCTGGAATTTAAAGGCACGTTCAGCGAATTTAAAATATTTAAAACATCTCATCAACATTAAGAAAAATTCAAATAATTGTATTTCGCGCCATTTTGTAAGTGCGGTTCAAAAACTGTAATTTTTAAAAACCGAGCCACTACTCTTAATCTGTTAATTATCGGTAAGATTTTGCAGAATTGCTGAAAGCAAAAAATTCTAGAAATTTTCGAGTGTATTGTTTTTTCGGATAATCAATATTAAAATTATCTATACTTAAAAATATGGATTAAAAATTCGAGAAAAAATTAATTTCCATATTAAAAAAACATATTTGAGATTTTTTGAATTCTAATTAAAAAAAATGAACTGCAATAATTAAATTTTCAAAATAATTAGAAGAATTTTTGGCATTGCAAATACATCATAAACACTAGCAACGAAATTGTTGAAAGTTTAAAATTTTTAACATTTCTGAAACAGTGAATTTTTTCCAAAACAAAAAAATTTTATAAGTTAAAAGCCCCCAGAGGGCTCCGGAGAGCTTAGAAATGGATTATAAACCAATTGATAGCAAACATTAAAACAATTTTTTTAATAAGTCGAAAAAATACGAAAAACTGACAAAAATAAAAAATATAAGCAATGGCCGAAGAAATGCAATTTGGGTTTCTAGGCCATCTTTCGGTATTTTTCCTTAAATGGCCTAGAAATCCAAATTGCATTTCTTCGGCCATTTTCTAAATTTCTAAAAAAAAAAACAAGTACGCCCCCCATTGAGCTAACGTTTTTCAAGCTGAATTTAAAAAAAAATTTAATTTTTTCACAATTTAAGATGCTTCTCAATTTTAAAGCTAATTATTGTCAACTTGGATTTTCTTGGACGCTCATTTTCGGCTGATCCAATGATAACATCGACGCGTGAGACCAACTGAGAATTTTGAAGTTGAGCGCGTTGCGGTCGCGTCGCGTTCTAGCTGAAAATGAGAGGTCAAGAAAATTTAGCTTGACAATACCAGCTAGTACTTTTTGCCAGTGATTGGGTTAAAATGACAGTGCGCCTTCAAAAAAATGATACTAAACAAATTCAAAACAATCACTAACTGTATTCCAGTATCCGTTCCATTCTCCAATCGATACCTAACCCCACTAACGCTATCCTTGTACATAAACTGGTCTAATCCTTTCCCAAATGGTTTATTATCATCATCCGTATCATAAATCCATTCAGCACCATTTGAAATAGCATAAAGGTATCCTATATTCTTTCGAGTGTAAGATTTAAATGGCAATGATTTTACCAATGAAAATGCTGGAAATATTTTCTATTAAAGTGGTCTTAAATCCGATAAAATTTTACGTAATTTTTTCTGATATTCAACCGACAAAAAATGCACCCCTTCCAGCGTCCAATCCAATGGTGTTTTGGTATCAGCAACAACCACCAAATTCCATTCTTCGAAACTGCCAAGCCTTTTCACATCTTCCGTTGGATAATTGATACTAGTGACAACAATCCACTTGTTTCCTGGTTTGATCCTAGCAACTGCTTTGACAGTGGAATTTGAATTCGTTCTGAGTTTTTAGTATTTTTTTGAAAATGTGAAGGGTACAAACCTTAAAGAAAATTTCCGCGAAAAATTGAAATCCAATTTGAGATCATAGACACTTCGTAGGAATAACAAAACGCTAACGGAAAATACTAAACATCTAACAAACAACTTCATATTCATCGAATTGACCGCTTTGTATGTAAACGTGTCTTTATTGCTCACGTTTTTTTTTCGGGAAGTGCAATAAAAGGTCGCTAAATTTTTAAAGACATGTTTTTAAAGTTTCTCGAAAATATCCCATTTTTGAGCCTTTGACTAACATATTCTTTTGTTTTGTTTTGTCTAAAATATTCTGAAGAGCAGCTTCTCTCTCTCTAGTCTCTTTTTTTCCAATGCCGGACTATTTTTCTCTGATGAAATATTGATTTTCAAATATTTTTATTTGATACAAATTTTACGACCACCTTTTTGGTACAAAAGGCAGAAAAACACGTTAAAGAAGGCCTTACAGATCTTATAAATGTAGCTGAAATGAAAATAGACTTCATTCTCATTCCAAAACTGTTTTTAAAATTTTCTAAAACCACCTAGAAGCCGAGAAAATGAGTTTCAAAAGAATGGCCTAGAAAAAGGTGGCCTAATTTTTTCCTAAGAGCTTTTTTCGTGTATCGTTAATAAATAGTTGTGCAGAATGCCTATATTAGTCCTTTTTTTTGTTTTTTAAAATTTTAATACATGTTAAAAAATAATTTTTCGGATTTTTCACACCCGCGGACTAGTTTTCGCCAGTGGCCACTTTTTCTAGGCCATTGTTTTGAAGCTCATTTTCTCAGCTTCTAGGTGGTTTTAGAAAATTTTAAAAACAGATTTGAAATGAGGATGAAGTCTATTTTCATCTTAGATGCATTTATTAGCTCCGTAAAATCCTCCTTTAAAATTTTGCCTCACTTTTTCGAAGGTTCAAAAATTTTTTTTTGAAAACCTGATTTCAAGAAGTTATCTCGAAAATAAATATATCAAAAGAATTAGAAAATCTAAAAAACCCACATTTAAAATTTTTAAAATTAAAATATCCTACTTAAATTCACTGCTTTCCCCACATTGTAAGGGGCGTGGCTTGAGTGGGCGTGGTCTGCAAGATAGCGGCTCGCGTTACTTCCCACTTTTTCCTATTTATTTCTTTAATTTTGGGGTTTTCAGATAAATTCTTTGTTTTTGATAAATTCTATACATAGTCTGTTTAAAAAAATAATTTTAAGAATGCTGTGATAACTGAAAAAATGGGAGAATTGTAATTTTTTTTGGAAAAAAATTGTTTTCCGCTGTTTTTTCTAAATTCACTAGTTTTCCGTTAAAGTTTTATTTGAAAATTATTTTTAAATGTATCAAGAATTTATTTCCTTCAGAAAAGTGTTCATTTTGGCATCAAAATTAAAAATAATCCATTATTTCGAATTTTGAACTCCCGCGCGTAACAGCTGCGCGTGGCCTAGTTTCCCTTTTGCAGTGTGGAGCGCAAAACTAGTCCCTGGACGGGGCTTTTTGAGTATAGGCGGCTATAAGACTTGAAAACCGAAAAAATTCTATTTTATATACCAAAACGATAAATTTGCAGAAATGCAAAAAAAGAGCTCGAGCACCCGGAATCGAACTTGGCTGCCACTTTGTTGGAAACTTTTACGTTTTTGAGGCCAAAGTTCGATTCCGGGTGTCCTTTTCCATTTTTTGCAAATTATTACAGCAGTAAAATGATAAATGATTCATTACAAAAACAAATAGAGGAACTTTTTTGAACGGCGCTGGGGATGACCACATTGAGAGAGTGTGTTGATCGAGGAGACGCAGAAATGTGAGGAACGAAAAAAACGTTTCTTCAAAAACAAAACGGCGTTCGTTTCTTTTTACGAATTTTCCAAGGTGTATGTACGAATAAAACTGTTTGTAGAAACAATTTTTTTTTTAAATATTTTAGCGTTCCCGAATTATCCGCGCTTAAAGAGGGAAGGGGGGGGGGGGCGGTAAGGTGGATTTTCTAGAATTTTTAAAAAATACACATTTTATACACTTTTTTCTATTTTCAATAATTTTTGGCACCGAAATAGTTTCACAAAGATGTTAAAATAAAGGGCATATTTTCAAAACCCAGAAGTTTTGTTTTTTTTTTAATTCGAGCGGCCTAGAAACCCAATTTTTCTTCTCCCATTTAAGGATTTCCCAAAATTTGTTGCTTTTTGGAATTCTCGCTTTTTATTTCATCAGTTTTATCTGTAAACCACTTTTTTTTTATTTCGTCGTCCCATCATTTTTAACCTGGAAATCACACATCCCCCATCTGTCATGCAACAGTACTTAGTTTTTAGCGTGTCCGCTTAATTGACGCCTTATTTTATCGAGAGCTAATGGTAAATTCCCAAATTTATTGATTTTTTTGCTCTGTCCTCCAAATAGATATGTAACCTAATATTCCAATATACTCACCAACTTTTTTTAAAATTAATAGAAGCCGCCATTTTAATTAGGATACGAGCATCTGGTGCTCTGACACGCCTTCTTTTTAATATTTCTTATCTAGATTTTTTTGCTAAACTTTTTTGAAATCTCATGATATTTAAAAATTTCAGAAAAACACATTCAGAATCTATAATTCTGACATGATGCTCAAATCATGGACTCAAACCTTGTGGGAATTTAACCAGGAGTATAATCATACTTCTGGGACCGTATTTTTATCGAAATTGAATTTTTTGTAAGGGAACCTGCGGGTCAACCCGACAACTATTTCATCAGCTATAAAAGCAGATGAAACGAATTAACCTGGCACCGGCACGAAAAGCCTTACCCCTTTACTGGTAGCAGCGAGCTGGCTTCGTTCGGCCAAACGAACCATTCAAGAAAGTTGAGGAGGAGAGCCGATCGATCTAGTCTACAGGTACCTTAAGTTTTTTAAAAAATGTTTTGCGTGTTCCCATTGATGGCCAAACGTTGGTTTGGTAGTTATCCCAAATCATTGGATTTGGACGTAAAGAGTAGCCAGCGGAAGCCAAACTTGGAGTTGGAAGTGTAAACAAAATTTGGAATTTTTTGCTCCTTTCCTTTCGTTCGTTAACTTAATTAATTATAAATTTTACAGGTTTTAAAAAATAGGTAGGGATGACTCAATTCTCCCAAAGTTTACCGGACCTGACAAAAGTGACGTCGTATGGCGCGACAGAATTGGAGATGACGCTGCAATTCGTGGAGTGGAGTTCAAAGTCGCGATCAAGAAGGACTTTGACACCACGCATACGCTAATAAGGACTCTCCACGACTTTGCTGGACGAAGAATCGGACAAATGGAAAGGCTTCAGTGCCACTGCTGCCTATCCAGTTGGTTCCACAATTAAAAAAAGGCTTAGTTACAGTTCAACCAGTATTCATTCAAGGTAATAATCTTCAAACAGAGCCAGTTGAGACGGCAACTGATGCTCTAACCCGAAATGAAGAGGCTACAACTAAAATTTATGAAATTTCAGGTCAACCAGCATCTGATTCAACCATCTGATTCAATGATTCAAGTGTGATTCAACCAGCAGCAACTCGCCAGTCATTGATCCCGGCGCCAACCGTTCCAAGCAAGAACTTGCCGCGCATCAATGTTTTGTCAACAAGTTGGAAACCTGGATAAATGATCCCAATGTATTCGGGAACACACAATGAGAACTTTTCGAACTTTGTCCGTTCCTTCACAGATTGTGTCAAAGTCCATGCGAACTATTTCAATTAAACCAGTAAGTTTTTTTTTCTTCTTTTCTCATCACGAAATCCGATTTCCGAAAATTTTTCTTAGATTTTTTGACCAAAAAAAGTCAAAAACAAAAATTTTGTTTCTTTCACCAAATCTTATAATTTTCGGATCAGGGTCGATCCTTTTCCGAAGGGAACCTGCTGGTCAACCCGACAACTATTTTATCATCTTAGGAAACCTCACGAAACCTTACGAATCTTCTCAAAGTTCATAAAAATCGTAAAAAATCGATCTTCGAAGAGCTCTAACTTGGCTCAAGCTCAATATTTCTGGATACAATTTAGGGCTTATCATAATGGGTACATTCTTAATTGTGCCAAATTTGAGCAAAATCCGTCTAAAACCCGTCACTTGCGAAGCATGCATTTTTGAAAAATGTTGGTGGATTTTGCTCAAATTTGGTACATCGATGAAGCATGTTGTCGTTATCAAACCCTCAAAATTTCATCCAGAAATATTGAGTTTGAACCAAGTTAGAGCTCTTAAAAAGTCGATTTACAGATTTTGAGATTTAAAAAATGATCCATGATTCAGTGAAACGCTTCATGGAATATATATATTTTTAAAAATTTTGTTAAATTTTGAAATTTTCAGAAAAAAAGAAAAAACGTGGACAAAAATTCGGACGCTTATTCCACTAAATGGAAGCAGTCATGGGTAAATTTATATTCCAATTTTCAGAAAAAAAACTTTTTATTTCAGCAACACCATCTCCTTTTGTCAGCCAAACAACACATTTTGTAGTTTTTATATTATTAGGTTTAAAATATTTTTAATAAATATATATTTTTTTAAATTTATTATTGTATTTTCTGGTTTTGTGAGCAGACGCCAGTCCTGGGTCTCCTCTGTCTTTAAGAGATGTCCCAGGCGCGTTGATTCATCGTAACCCTAGGCTGAATAATTGTGCTATCAACTTGAAACTTGCTCCTTTTTGTCAGAAAAAATATTTTTAAAGCATTTTTGAGAGCAAAAAGCGCACCATTTTTCAAAAAATTGTCCAAAAAAATTTTTTTTTCGAATTTCATGACAAAAATGGCGCATAATGGAGGAAAAAGATAAAAACGACTGTCAAATTTATTTAAGACAAAAAGCTCCATTTTCACAGCTCATTTTATTGTGCATTTTTGGCAAAAAAGTGGTATTTTTCGCTTTTTTCAGTCGCAAATTATGAAAAACTAAATCCAATTTTCAATCTTCAACATTTTCATACACAAAACTATTTTTTTGCGCTTTGTTGTCAACAAGAAATTTGTAGAACTAAATGAGAGCTTTCTATTAATATAAATATCTGCTCATAGTTCAAAAAATGAGCAAAGTTATAATCCGTCAAAGTTTTAAGGCAAGACGGGGAGCTCCCCCGGAACACCGGGACCCTTCACAGTTTAAAAATAGTGGCATGAAAATAACATTTGACCTATTTTTAAAACAAGTTTTATTGAAAAAAAATGCATCCTCACAATCATAATGTCCTAGTTCAGATTCTCAGCAGATATTGTTGATATCAGAAAAAAATATTTACTTAAAATGGAAAATTAGATTTCGATCATTCAAAAAAATCAGACGATTATATTGAAATTTTAATTGAAGTCACTCCGATCTTGTCATTTTTCTTTCGCTCCTTGTTCTGAAAAAAGTCTCATTTTTTAATTGTAATGTCAATTTTCAGTAAAACAGGATGAGAATTATATCAAGCTCTGAAAATTTGCAAAAAAAAATCGAACTTTGAAGAGCTCTAGCTTTGCTCCAACTCAATATTTCTAGATGAAATTTGGAGGTTTTGATAGTGACAATGTTGTCAATCTGTAAACTAAATTTCAGCAAAATCCACTGAGATTTAGCCACGTTAGAGCTCTTCAAAGTTCGATGAATTCAAATTTGAGCAAATTTTGGTTGAAAATTTAAAAAAAAAGTTAAAAAATGACTTTTTCAAAATACTTTTACCCAATTTGAGAAGTCAATAGTGCTCCATGATAACCTCAAAATTTCATCCAGAAATATTGAGTTGGAGCCAAGTTAAAGCTCTTCAAAAATCGACTTTTTTGCAAATTTTCAGACTTTGAGCTTGAAAAATCAATACATGACAGTTTCTGAAAACCGATTGTCAATCAGCCTAAAACTCTCTTTCAAATGATCTACATATGTCTCATTAAAATCTCTCATCAAAAACCCTGTTAAAACTTACTTAAAATTCTATTATCGACGGATCTCCTGTTCGTTTACGCCATTTGGATTGCTGTCGTTTAATCAATCCAGAAGTCTAGATTCTGAAGCCAAATTTGAGGTTCGATGTCTGTAAAAATTCTGTTTTTCAGGGGATCCTAAGATTTTTTTTTTTGAACGACTTGATATCAACGATTTGAAACAAAACCCTCGTAAAAATACGAAAAGGGAAAATCTACTTGGATCCGCAGGGTTTCAATTATTTAAAGTAGAAAAAATGGACAATTTTGAGTCCGAATATTGGAGATAATGTGCATTAAATCGGCGGATGCACCCGCTTTTTGGGAAAAAAATTTTGGAAAGGCATAACTCAGCTCAGAATGAGAATTGTGATATGATTTCGATATCGTTGGATAGCTCTCAACAAACTCTACAATTTTGTAGTTGAAGTAAAAATTCAAAAAACTAAAGCTAAGGATGAAAATTTTAAAAATTAAATTAAAAAAAATTTATTTACGAAAATATGAAAAAAATTGAAACTCCATTTGCAAAAGGAGTTTTAGAGGAATATTTTTAGATAATTACTGACTCTATAAGCACGGGGGTAAAAAAGGATATTATTTTGAAAAGTGTCTTGAATTTTTTCAAAATATTTATGAAACGTATCTTACCTTCTTTAACCACTAAAGGATACGATCAACTGAATGTATTCTTAACATTTCTTTTATCATCTTTTTTGAAGCGTTTGTTGATTTTCACGTTGTTTTCTTGAACTTGAATACGACTGTGTCCATGAAAAATTTCCCTCCAGAATTGTTTTCTTTCCATGTCAATAAATTCAGTTTAACTAACTATCAGAATTATAGATTCTGAATAGTGTCCCCAAGTTTGAACCTGTAAAAAAACGATTTTCGGGCAACTTTGCGGGAAGATGTCACGAGGAAAAAGCGTGTAATATTAGATATTTTAGATATTTTTTAAGAATAAAATTTTTTCTAAAAACAGTGATATAAAAATGAGGATGGAATATAGATTTCGCGGCAAGTTACGAGTTCTCAAAATTGACTGAAAATACCATTTTCTGCAATTTTTAGACCATTGTAATTTGGCTAAAAATTCATGAATTTAAACGAAATTTACATTTTTAGAAAGCTTAGAGAAAATAGAGCTAAAATCTTACAAATCCTTTAATTTATAAAACTATTAAAATTTATAAAAATGAGTTTTAAGAATCTATGGGAAAATGGCCCCGAAAAGGGTCTGATTGCTCCTCAGTTCTATATTATGCAGGAAAGATTAAAAAAAAAAGTAATTTGACGATGTAAGTTGTAGAAAAAGACATGAGGAACATTCGAGAACAATAACAAATGGTCGGGGGGACACTCTGAATGGGCGAAGATTGAAAAGAGACGGCAGGAAGGCATAGAGATGGGAGGAGCTTCTTGGCACTGTTCCAAGAGCGCTGCAGCTTTTCTTGTTTTTCTGCAGAGAGAAGTCTCGAAAATAAAATGGGAACATTCGATTATGAAAATCTGGCAGGTGTAAAATCTGGGGGAAACTTTTAGAGAGTATATAAATTAAGGAGAGTACAGAGAAAGTTGTCCGTTTTTGCCATCATTACAAATTTAGTAATATGTATTAATTGAGGCGGAAGGTAAATGGAAAGGATTATCGGGATCTCCCCCCCCCCCCCCTGATTGTGACTGTCTGAGCCAATATTTCAATATGTTATCTTCAAAAGTCGAAAAATTTATTATTTTGAGTCCGAATATTGGCGATAAAGTCCTGTAATTCAGCGGATGCACCTGCGTTTTGGTGAAAACTTTGGGAAGGCATAACTCAGCTCAGAATGAGAGTTATGATGTAGTTTATATATTGTTGGATAGCTCTCAACAATCTCTATAACTTTGTAGTTGAAATGAAAATTCAAAAAACAAAAGGTAAGGATGAAAATTTGAAAAATAAGAAAATTGATTTTCCGTCTGTTAAAAATCGCTACCCCTTAATAAAGAAATACATCAAAATTATCAATCGATATTATATTTCTTCTCAATACTCATAAAAAACCAAAAAAAAGCTGTAAGACCAGCAAAAACCCATCTATTCATAAATCTAACATTTTCCCATGTGAAGAGACGCAGAGAATTATCTGTTTAGAATTCAAATTAAAGGCAGTGTGTTAGATATATTTTATTGACAAATTTCTACAAAAAAAGTTCAATTTATCGAAGAAAAAATCAGTATCTTGAATTATTCTCAATAGTTTTAATGACGTATTCCAATTTGTTGTTAAATATTCTGCGCCATCTTGAAGGTTGAAAAAATGCTGAAAAAGTATCTGAAATTTTCGAAATAAACACCCCTAAACTTAACTACGATGGTTTTTCTGAAACTATGGATACAAACTATAGCTGCAATAGGGTCTAGAATCGGATAAAAGGAGATGAAAATTGATACCGAACGGTATAGAATTTCGTGAGAAAGATGAAAAATTGGGAGAGTTATTGTTAGAAGGGTTGGCAGGAAGAGGAAGATCATTGGGATTGAAGCCTGAAAAATGGATGTGAAAATTCAAGTTTTTAGCTTTAAAATTCAGTTTATTTCACATTGTTTGGACAATTTTGAGCCAAATTATGAAGGTTTTAAAATTTCGAAGAGTTCTCGTGTTCACTACGAGAACCATGATCGGAGGTCTCGTGGTGAACACGAGAAATGCTTGTAATTTTCAAAACGTCATAACTATGCTTGAAATTGCTCGATTTTTAAGATTTTTAAAGCAAACGATAGTAAAAAATCATCTGAAATCAGAAAATTATAATTTAAAACTCTGTAAAAATTTAAAAAATTTATCATTTTGAGCCAAGTTATACTCGAAAAAGTAATACTCGAAATTCCTACATTTTCATGTCTTTTTGAGTATTCTATAGCAAAAAGCGCCAAAAAACTGAAAAATATATAATTTTTGCTTTCAGAATCTATCAAAAATCCAAAAATCAAGCAATTTCGAGCAAAGTTATGAAAATTTGAAATTTGGAAAATTTCTCGTGTTCATCACGAGAAAATTATGTATAAGGTCTCGCGGTGAACACGAGAATTGATGCATATTTTCAAATCGTCGTAACTTGACTCCAAATTGAGCAATTTGAACGATTTTTATTGCATTTTAAAGGAAAAATTGAGCATTTTTTAACTAGAGCCAAAATTTGCAATGCCAAAGTCTACCTGAGCCACCAGAGCCATCAACAACTGTCGATTCAAATCCTCCAATCTGAGAGTCGTCTTGACACTCTGATAACTATTCCAGCCACAATATAAACAAATTGTTGCAATTATACCAACAGTTGAAAAAATATAAATCATTGCAAATATCGTAGACGTAATGTACTCCAATTCCCCACTCATTTCATTTTTTCTGCTATAAAGTAGCCCAATGTACTCAATATTTTTCAATCTCAACCGGAAGTGCTTCTGAAGTTCAGGTTCCAATGCTTTTCCCAACTCGATTGTTCCACTGGCTGGTCCGATGCCTATTAGGTACCATGTGCAACATAGTAGGAATATGAAAATGTACCATACGAATATTTTCCAACCACTGAAATACCGTAGCTTGTAAACGCTGGAAAAGTTTCTTACAAAATTCGTAAATCGATTATTTCTTCATTTTTTGAAATAATACGATACTACGGAGTTACGGCCATCTATTTTTATTGCAATACGTCTTATATATTACCAGCATGTAGCAAAATAACGATAAATGAATTGAACTGCCAATAGACAATTTGATACACAAAGGGCGACGGCGTAGGCTACTGAAAACCGCAAAAAATTCAGAAAATAAATATGGAGGAGAGAAGATGGTTTTTTTTCTTGAAAATGAGCCAAAAATTATGAAATTCCAGCAATTTTGAGCAAAGTTATGAGCTCTTGAAAATTGCTCATGCTTCTCGTGTTCACTACGAGAAATGTTTGTGGCGTTCTCGTGTTCAACACGAGAAATTAGGGGATGTTTTCAAATGGCCATAACTTGCCTCAAAATCACTGAAATTTCAAAATTTTTAAAGATTTTTAAATAAAAAATCTTAAATTTTCTAACCAACATAATTTCCAACTCACAAAGTAACCTCAATCGTGTAGTTTTCGAAAAATTGTTCATATCCGAACAAAAAACCAAATAACCAAGTTCCGATGATACAAACGTCTGTGGGGAATATTTTTTGTTATTATTATTTTAAAAAAAACGATACCGGATGTCCAAAACACATTATTCCTGAAAAAATCACACAACACATGGAGAACGAAATCATGAGATATTTATAAGGCCCAATATTTTTTGGCGGGACAAAAATAATTAGAAGCATTAGGATACAATTAATAATTACAGCAATTATGAAGGAATATTTTTGAATGTCGTCTATTTCGAGAAACTGCGTCATTTCTGATGTCTAAAAATATGAAAATGGCGTATATATGTATATAAAATTCAAACTTACGTTTGAAAATGTGACGATGGGGGGCCCTTGGGAATTTCGCAACCTGTTATTATTTACTGATTATAAATATTCCTAATGTCTTGTGAATAACTTATCAAAAACCAATCTGATGCATTAGAAGAGGAAAAAAATTCCATTGAAGGTGTAAATTTCAGACAAATTTAAAAAAAATGTTGATTTCAAAAAAAATTAACGGTTTCAAAATTTTTTTCTGAAAATTTCAAAATCTCTAAAATTCAAACTTCCGCCAACCACTAAACACAGAGGAATGCGTAATTGCGTAGCATTGTTGGAAAATATAGAATATTTACAAAAAAATCGAATTTTGAAGGGCGATATGTAAAATTTTGCAAATTTGAAATTTTCATGCTAAAAATTGAACGTCTTAATTTTTTTGTTAATTCTGAAAAATATGCTTAATTTTTTAAAAAATTTAGTTTTGGCGATTTTCGAAAAAAAAAATAGCAGTTTCAAAATATGTATACAAAATTCAAACTTCCGCCAACCACTAAACAGAGAGGGATGCGTAATTGCGTAGCATTGTTGGCAAATATAGATTATTTTTGAGATTTACAAATGTTTTGAGAAGTGAAAAAAATGTTTTCGGAAAATTTCAGAAGGTTTACAAAATTCAAAATTTCTTTTCAAAAATTCTGCTAAAATTTCTTGCAAATCTCAATTCTCACTTGACATGCCAAATTGCAGAAAATATGATTTTAAAAATTGAAAAAAAAAATTTTTCTAAAAAATTCAACAAAATTTTCTGAAATTTGGTAAAACGACTAAGAATTGTTTCATTATGATGTCCTCAAAATTTTATCCGGAAATATTAGGTTTGAGCCGAGTTAGAGCTCTTTAAAGTTTTTTTTGTGCAAATTTTCAGACTTTGAGCTTTAAAAAATCGTGCTCAAATTGCTCCTTAGAAATTGTTGAAAGCAGTTCTTTTTTAAGTTCTTCCCTTCCGAGTTTTTCAAATTTTCAAACACCACAAATTACAAAAATGATGCGATACTGTAGTACAATAAAGAAGTCTTAAAATCATGCAATTTTTATTTCGTTTCCGGAAAAAAAGACGATTTATGACCTCATTGTTTTTATGATTACAATCCGGAGGCATAAAATATAAAATATAAAAACCTTGAAAATATATAGGGTTTTAAATCTATTCGAAAATGGTTTCTCAGAAACTGTTTCTATTCTCACTTTTATCGATCGCCTACGTCACTGCTCAAGATTCATCTTCGTCTTCTTCCTCAGAGGAATGCGATGACGGAGACAACGATTCTCAAAATAGGGATGATGATCAACACCACCACCATCATCAAAAACATCGTGGAACCAATTGCCCGCCTGGGTGGGACTTCTCAAGAAGAGCCAAAGCAAATTGGTGTCTCAAGGTGTATCCTGGAACGGTAGACAATCAAGGGGCTGAGAGTTTTTGTCAAAGTGTCGGTGGTACTTTGACAGGAATTGAGAATTCCTATGAAAGGAGTATTCTCGTTAGTAAGTGATTTTTAGGAAGATTCGGGTGGTCCCGCTTGAAAAAAAGATTGAAGTTGAAAATAAAACATGCGAAGTAATTTAAAATCTTAAAGACAGTTTTCCTTAGTTTTAAAGGAGGACTGTAAGGAGCTAATTAATGCAACTAGGATAAAAGTAGACTTCATACCCATTGCAAATCTGTTTTTAAAATTTTCTAAAACCACCTAGAAGCCGAGAAGAAGAGCTTCAAAACAATGACCTAGAAAAAGATGGCCGAACTTTTTCTAATATACTTTTTGGATGTTTTTTGAAATGAATATTGATAGATAACACTTAAATAAATCCTTTTTATCTCAAGTTTTTGTATTTTTTGTATTCTTCACCTAATAACACCCCACGGACTAGTTTCCGAAGCTTTTTCTAGGCCACTCGTTTGAAGCTCGTTTTCTCGGCTTCTAGGTGGTTTTAGAAAGTTTTGAAAACAGATTTGGAATGTGAATAAGGTCTTTTTTCATTCCAAAAGTTATTACCACGAAATTTACAAAAAAAAATTTACGAGCCGTAATTTGGTCTTGGTGGTCCATAAAGTTGGAACCATCGCAGACCCGATAGAAATGATTAAAAAAGTTGTTGTTTCAGATCAAGCCACCCAAGTCGCAACATCGTTAGGAAAACATATCGGTTCATTCTGGGTCGGTGCTAAACGACGTACCGAATGTCTAGGTCCAAATAAAATGGCGAGTATTTGCCTACCATGGGCCACTAGAGCGTATGAATGGACGGATCGTTACTGCAGTGGAACTGCAGGTTTCTTCTGGCGACCAGGCCAACCAGATTATTACGTGTGAGTGGATTTAAACTTGTAAATTACGATGTTCTAATTCATTTTCAGTGATCAACAACCTTGTGTTTATATGCATATCGTTTTTCCTGATGTTCCGCTTGGATATACAGCTGGCGCGACTTCTGGATCTTTCGATGACACTGGATGTGGTTCCGCGTATGGTAATCCGTTGCAATCGGTACTAGGATATTCGTGCGGAAAACTTGCGGAATAAATTCAAATTTATGCAGATTTTTTGAAAAGAACAGTGTACTGTAATTGTGAAAAGTATTAATAAATATGATTTATGCAAGTTTGTACCTATTTCTAACAAGAGAGGTATTTAGGACAAGGGAATTGGAGTCTGTTGGGCCTTTGCTTATCCTAGAAAGTTCCAGAATTATTGAAAAAATTTAAATTTTTCAGGAATTCTGGAAAAAACAAAAAAAAATTCAGTGAATAAGTAAAATGTCAATTTATTTACGTATTTTTGAAAATAAGGAAAATTTGATCACTAAACTTTATTATTTTTTAAAAAAATTATGATTTTCAGATTTTTTGCTTCATTTTTATCATATTTCACAAAAAAAATTATCGGTTTTATCATGAATTACTAAAAATAATGAGAAAACAAAACATATTATCAATTTATTTTCAATTTTTCGAAAAATCCCAAATTTTGATACTAAATTTCATTTATTTTCTAATTCTTTAGACAATTTAGAACATATTTCAAAAAAAAAATTAAGATTTCCATCAAGAATGACTAACAAAAAACTAAAAACAAAAAACCCAATCGTTAATGCTGGCCACGCCCACATTTCAGTGGAGCGCGTTTGGAATAGGCAAATATGAATTTTTTTGTTTTGAATTTTCGAATGCAGTAACATGGCAATGATTAGCGTCGTTAGAATCGCCATAGCGTGTAGATTCTAAAAATTGAAAAAAAAATTCAGATTTTCCAGAATTAAAGTAGTATTGTGCTCATTTGTCTGAAAATCCTAAAAAAACTTAATTTTGACAATGATTACTGGGTTTGTTTTTGTGAGGATGCACGCCACGCCCACATATTTGAGAGCAGTTTCTTAGATTTTCAAATTTTCAAATTTTCAAACTCCAAACAAAAAATGATATGATACTGATGTCCCAGTTTTTTATTTCGTCTCCGGGAAAAAAGGAAGATTAATGACCTCATTGATTTTATGATTTCCAGCCGGAGGCATAAAATCGAAAATATATATAAACCCTGGAAATGAATAGCTTTTTAAATCTATTCGAAAATGGTTTCTCAGAGACTGTTTTGTGTATTCGCTCTTTTATCGATAGCCTACGTCACTGCTCATGATTCGTCTTCGTCTTCTCAAGATTCTTCATCAGAGGAATGCGATGATAGAGACAGCGATTCTCAAAATAGGGATGATCATCAACACCACCATCATCATCATCATCATCATCATAAAGATCGTGGACCCAAATGCCCGGTTGGGTGGGAATTCTCAAAAAGAGCCAAAGCAAATTGGTGTCTCAAGGTGTATCCAGGAACGGTAGACAATCAAGGAGCTGAGAGTTTTTGTCAAAGTGTCGGTGGTACATATATTTTTCTTTCATTTCGCGCCATTTTTGTAAAAAAAACGAAATAAATGTTTAATTCAATTTTTCGTGTTTTCCAACATTTTTTTAATACAATTCAATTTTTCTTCAAGAAGAACCTCCCCCCTCCCCCTTTAAACGGAAGAAATTATAAATTCTTTTTTAGTACATTAAAATTTCAGAAAATTTTTAATTTTTAGATAACAATTTTGTCTAAAAAACCAACTATTTTATGTTCATAATGTTATGTTCAGTTTTGTGAACTTCAAAGTTTTGTAAATGTTGCAGGTACTCCCCAAAAACTAATAATTTCGACAAGTTCCGCAAATTTTTTGGTTCTAAAAGTGATTGCATTCGAAAATAAAATTTTTGAAACATATTTTAGTTCCAGATGAGCATTCAGAAATTTCTAGAAATTAAATAACATCTTATTCAATTCATTAATTTAAACAAATTATTTTTATTGATTTTTTCAAGATTTTGAGAACTTTCTGAACATTGTTTGATTCTAAAATATGCATTGAAAATTCTATTTTTCGAAAAAAATAATTTTTAGAACCTAACAATTGAGTAACTGGTGAAAATAGACCGATTTGCATTAGGGCGCGCTTGCAGCAGCTTAAATAATTGAGTACGAATTTCTTCGTTTTTTCTCAATTAAAAATTGTTATTTATTAAAACCGTATTTAGATACAAAACCAACATTCCGAATCTTCTGGAAAGTCAAAAAAAATTTCGAAATTTTTAAAAATCTATGAAAAAATTGAAATATCCATTAAAATTGTAAAATTGGATCTTAAAACTATTAACAAAGAAGGCTTTGAAGGGAAAATCTAAAATTTTGATTAAAATCTATTTAATTTTTCAATTTTTCCCTGAAAACCTGAAAATTTTTGGATTTTTAAAAATTACTCATTGCTTCTCGATTTTTAGCCCGTTTGCGATGTTGCAAGTGCGCCCTAATGCAAATGGATCGAATTTGAGCAGTTCCTCAAATTTTTCGGTTTTAAAAATTATTGTATTCGATAAATGGAACCTTCAAAAACATATTTTAGTTCCAGATGAGCATTCAGGAGTTTTTAGAAATCTTGTAATAGCTTATTCAATTCCTCCATTTTTAAAAAAATTTTAAATCGTTTTTTTTTAATTTAAAATTTCCAAAATTTTTAAAAAATCATAATTTACCTCTTCATAAAGAACACTGGATTTTTATTTATGGAAAAATTTTAAAAATGGAATTTTAAATTTAATTTTTAAAAATTTGGCTCGCTTCTTCAGACCAATTAAGACCAATTAAATCGTCAAAATTTAGACCCAAATCATTTTTTTCCATCATTTGATTTTATTTTCAGATGTTTGAACATTTTTTGTTTCATTTTTTTCCTGACACACATCACAAAATATAAATGGAAATATTCCTACGATTATGCAAATTCCATATTTTTTTGTTTCGTCAAATATTGGTCTGACACCTTTAAATAAACAATAAAAAAGCGAAATTCGTCTACTATTTAAACTTGGGGTTTTTCCACATTATTCAAAAAAAATCATGAAAATTTTCACTTTGATCTCCGCTCTTCTGACCGTCGCTTACTGTGGAAATGACATCGATCCGGATTTTATGACATGGATGGAAAATAACCTGTCATCGGAGGAGGTTACAGGTATTTATGGGATTTCTTAGGCCTCTGGGCTCAAAGGTAATTTTAGCTCTGGTTCGCAACGACCTGACAACGGGTAGCTTCGGCGGAGGAGTTTACAACGGTTCCGTTCGTCCTGTCATTTTTGTGCACGGCTTGAATAATGAGGCTGGGTCTCTTTGGCAAATTCGAGCGGGTTTGGTGGCATTGGGTAAAGAGATTTTTATATACAATATACATTTTTGTCAACCTAAATTCTGTGCCCGCTTTTTTCCGGACTGTAACATTGTTACCCATCAAAGAATATGACTTTTTGAGAAAAAAAAATCATTCTTAAGCCCGAAAAAATTTGAAAAACGTGTCATTTTGATCTATTTGCATTAGCGCGCATTTGCAACCTAGCGGGAATTCAAACGTTAATTATTGACTTTTCATTAGATTACTCTGAAAAATGATGATTTTGTAAAAAAATTTAACGTTAATTAACTAGAAAACAAAACTGACCGAAAATCTACTATTATTTTGGCACCTTAATTTCAGGAATCCCAGTTCAACGAACATTTGCCACATCCTGGGGAAACGGAGCATCAGCTTTTAATTTAAGTGTTACAATCGAGTGCGCCTATGTTCAACAGGTATCGTTTTCTCAATTTTGACACCTTATTGATTGACACATTTTTCATGAATATGTCATGAATTATTATATCAAAGGGAACCGGTAAATATCACCTCAAGCAAGGTTTTATGACTTTTTGTTTGACAGCAATTTGATTGACAATGTTGTGAATTGTTTCGCACATTTTACAGAAAGAGGTGACATCCATACATCAAAAAGTGCCGCAATTTAGCACTTTAATATTAATTTAAGACATTTTGATTGACAATTAACATAAAAACAACCTTTTTATTGACAATTATAGTCTACCGGAAAAGACACCTCTTTTTTCACACCATACCATTTATTTTGCCCCAAGGGGACTGGGCCGAGCTCAGCAGCAGTGCAACGCTGAGACGACCCTTGGAAGGTCGGAGCAAGCCCCGAGTCCTTCCTAGGTTCCAAAAATCATATAACCTTAATTACTTCCATTCGGAAGTATATCGTAGGTTAATACGATAAGAACTGTTACTAAACTTTGATCTTAGCTAATAAGCCGAAGAAGCGATAACTTTTCACTCAAAAATTTTAAATTTTACGAAAACAAGAATGCAGACAATTTACTGGCGTGCGTCCAATTGGTCTTAACGTTGGAAGGCCGGAGAGGCTAAAGAAAAAGAGGCAAGCTAAAAACAAAGCAATGGTGTTACATGGTGTGTGTTTTTTATGAACTGTCAAATGCGTTTCGTGTTGTGTTGGATAAAATATCGGTAAATTGGACATAATTGTCATTTAGAGGGAAAAAATAGAAAAGTGTGAAAAAAAACAAGCTATCAATAAAAAATGTGCATCGATAACAAATGGGCGGAGCTTATGAGTATTTTTGCTTGGGGGAATACAAATGTGAAATGATATTTCTGGTGATAATTATATGTGACACAATTGTCAGTGATTATAAGAACTGTCAATCTAAAAACCTTAAATGAAAGAGGCGGACCGTTGTCGAGAAACATTTCAAGAAATTCTGCAATTATACGTTTCATAAAGATAAGTAATAATAAACGTTGTTAATACTTACTGATTGTTTGATTGCGATGGTTAATGTGTAAAAATAGAAAAACTAAAGCAATTGAAAACAAAATTTAAAAAAAGGAAGTTTTTAAAATAATGCGGTTGCATCCGCTTTTCCTGAACACTTTATCACACCATATCTCAGCTCAAAATGAGAACTGTAAAGTAATTTTTATATTTTTGGATAGCTCTCAACACACTCTACAACCATGTAGTTGTACAAAAATTCAAAAAACAAAACTTAAAAACGAAAACTTGAAGAAAAGAAAAGAAATTTCAGTTTTTCAAACTTTGCTGATTTATCAACAAGAAACGTTCAATTTCATATCCATAAAGAGCAAAAAAATTTGTATTTGAATAAAAAATAAACTCAAAAAATAAGGACACACATTGTACCGAAAAATACAAAAGACGCCAAATTTTGAAGAATTTGTTGCAAAAATGGTTATTTTAGCTTAGCTTAAAATAATTTCAATGCTTAAAAATCGAAGTATATGTCTTATTTATGCATAATTAACATTTTCCAAATGTTTTTAGTGAAAATCGGGAAAAATTTTCAAAAAATTTTTTTGGCAAATTTTATTTTAAGTTCAAAACATTATAGGAACCAACTTTTAACAAAAATGCTTTTTTTTTGGAAATTTCATTACAAAAATTTGAACATTTTGTTTTTTCGATTTTCACCAAAATTTTCTTGAAATTTCAATAACCTACGTAAAGCTCCTCGTTCGCTCAATAAGGCTCCACTTCCCCTTCTTACAGATTCGTCGATTCACCGAAGTTGTCCTCCAATACACAGGCGCCAGCCAAGTAGACATCATTGGCTACTCCATGGGTTCCCCCATCGCCAGAAAATCGATCCTCGGCGGAAATTGTGTCGACAATTCAACAGTAGATATTGGCGAACCTCTTACTTCAAAAGTTCACAACTACATCTCTGTAGCCGGCGCGAATCAAGGATCCTATTTGTGCACCCTCCCTCTTTTTCCCATCTGTAATTTGATAAATGGGTTGGGATGTGGCTCACAGTTTCTAAATGATATTAATTCCAAGTACCCTGAATTTATTTTGACTAAAATAAAATCCGGAATATTTTCAGCAAAAACTATGAATCAACATCCCATAGCTTCGACTTGGCATCGACTACCGATGAACTTGTTGGGTATTTCGCGTGTTTGACAAAGGCCTCCCTTTTCGATGGTGCTCAAGAATACGTGGTCAATTTTAAGAGCCATACCCAGACTGAATATGATACCGCTGATATTCAGTATCAAATGCTTACAACCGCTTGAAATTTTTATTCAATTTTTTAGAGATAATAAAAACAATAATTTTTAAAGACAATATTCCACTTATTTCCACAATGAAAAACCCGTCAGAAAATATTAGACAACATCCTCATCACCTTTAACCGTATAGTTCTTTGAATTTTGAAACAAAATATCAGCCCACGTTTGAAGTATCGTCGAACAATACCTATAAAACTTCCTTCAAACTTTCAAAAAAAAAGAATTCAAAAAATTCACAATTTTCGCTTATTTCCCGCCTTCGCAAACATGCTCATTTTCACCGGATGCATGGCCACATGATTTCTTGAATATATTCGATCCCATTGGCCACGATTTTTCCACAAATATGAAGTGTTTAATAGAAGGGGGCTGAATGAAAAGTTTTCTATATTTTCAAATAAGTATCTTACGTTTGATAATCAACCGATCTTAAAAATCGATTGACTGCGAGCTCCAGAAACAGATGGTGTTTGAAGAAAATCGTCATCAGTCTTGAATAGTAGTCAATTTCGGATGTGGGCACGTAGTAGCTGAAAAACCGGATTGATCATCGAGTGCTTCCAAATTTCGTCACAGTTCACCCAAAAATCATTGGATTGATTTGAAAATTTGTGAAATTATTGTGGATAACCTCTTCAATATTTCTACAAATTGTTATCAAGATCTTAACAGCTTGAGCCAAGTTATTCCCATTAAAAAAAACCACTTTATTGACGGTAAAATTTTCAGAATTTCCAAGCTTCAATAGAAATGTAGGATTGCACATATATTCAAAGTAAATAAAAGAAAACTCCTATCTGAAAAATTGTGAAAAAAAAAACCTAAACTCTGTTTGAAAAAAGTTAACTTGGCTGGAAAAAAGGCTGACAGATTCTCATATTCCTCAGCAGCTCCATAGTTTAATTTTTCAATTTGTTTTGAAAGCAAACGGTGGATCAAACGTAATGATCAGAAAATGTGGAAATTGAATTTTGTCTATTTTGGAAACGTATAGTATTCACTTGGACAACGAAACGTTGGGTGAGATTTTGAAGAGACTCATTTTCTGAAACTGCTGAAAAATAGGGATGGGCGTGGCTTGTCTAATTTAGCAGTAATTAATTGTCAAGCTGTCACCATTTTAAAAAATATGTTTGTCACTTTTATTCTCATTGAATGTCAAAGGAGCCGAAACTTCGCACCCATGTATGAAGTGACAATTTTATAAATTTTTTGATTGACAATGTTACATGGTTCGCACATTTTACAACTCGGGACACATCTAAGAGAGCCGCAAATTAACACCTCACTAAAGATTTATGACATGGTAATTGACATTTATTATAATTGAAGCCATTTGATTGACAATTGCAGTCTATACCCCCTACTTTCACACCTTATTGTTTATTTTGTCCCCAAGGGGACTGGGCCGAGCTCAGCAGCAGTGCAACGCTGAGACGACCCTTGGAAGGTCGGAGCAAGCCCCGAGTCCTTCCTAGGTTCCAAAAATCATATAACCTTAATTACTTCCATTCGGAAGTATATCGTAGGTTAATACGATAAGAACTGTTAGGCGAGCCTGCTGCAACAGTGTAGATCTCCTTTGCAGAAGTTACACCAGATGCATCTTTGGGATTTATAAAGGGAAATTGGGTCATTATATCCTTGCTCTATGAGCTTTCACACTTGCCGCTGGTTGGTCGTGGAAAGAGAAACATCCAGTTTAGAGTTTGATCCGTTCGCAAAATCACCGATTCAATGATTGCTGATACGGACTCTAACTAGACTTAACTCTTGCCAAGCCATACACCTTCTAATCCTATACAGGGGTTCCTCCTGATGTCAGAAGCGTTGTACCGAAGTAGCTACTTCTGACGGAGTTTCCCGCCTTAGCCTCACGGCCCGATCTTGAAAGTCAACGCTGAAATTCATTTGAATTTACAGCGAGGTACGATCAGATCGTTCAGTTCGGTAAATTTCCACTAAATCGTTTGATGAGTACGATTTTTATTTTGTGGGAATTCACCAAAGAATGTGGCATCTTAACTTCAGAAACTGATGTGTGTTTCATTTAAAGCTAATGATACCCACTCTATATATTTTAATGAAAATCCAGTCCAAGTTCCAAAACCATTATCTTAACATTCCATAAACCATCTGAGTTTAGATTTATTTAGATTTGGTCTGGTTTCTTCTTGCGGAGTTTCCAGTTCGCCCCATCCTCTTTTTCAGTCTTGAGGTAATGTGGTACGACATTGTACATGTCACCGTGGATATGTTTCCAGTAGATGTTCTTGCTGTATTCTAATACGGTGCAAGACATCATTTGAATCATCTTTTTACGGTAACCAGCTCTTATTCCCAATTCTGAAAGGGATTTTGAGCTTTCTGACCACCATGTGCCTAAAGATCCAATGACAATCGGAAGAACTTTAGCTTTCTTTCCAATCTTTTTGAAGTATTTGACTAAATGCTCGTACTTTTCGACCTTTCGATCCCAAGCTTTTTGCATTGCTTCAGAACCACTTTCTAGTGGAACTGTAACATCTGCCATAATAACTTCTTTGCCATTTGGACTTGTTAGACATATATCTGGTCTATCTTCTGCAGGACCAACTTTTCTATCAATTTGAAGCTCCCAATCTTTCTTTGACCCACATTCTATAGCATTCTTGACTCTTGCAAGAACACTGTCATGTCGGGCTGAAATATCAGTGCCTAATTGATAATTACAGTGTTGTATGATGTGTGCCAAAGATTCAACTTTGTACTGACATCTTCTGCATGTTTTATTTTGGTTTATTTTGCTTGGAGCCGCATTACACGAGAGTAAGTCAAGTCTTGCTCTGTGTACAAATTTATGTGCTGCTAGACTGACGTAACCGCCGTCTTGCACAAATTTGTTGCTTTGCCCATGTTGCTGGATTGCTTCCACTATTTTTCCTTTGGTCTTTTTCTCAGTAATAAACCGATTTAAAAGTCCTTTCTGAACGGCTCCTTTCAAAATTCTATTGAGTTTTGGGAGCTGTTTTTCAGTTAGAATAAGTGGATCAGAATCCTTAGTTATTTTGATTTTTAGACTGAGGTTTCCTTCATGTTCTAAAAATTCTAGTGTATCTAATGGTGACGCATTGGTACTTGCCAAACCACGACAACAATCTCTGATTCTTGAGAATATATTGAAGCCAAAATTGAATTTTTGGATCTTCTTTTTACAACTCAAGAATTCTGATATTTGTTCAATGGTAGGTTTGTCAGTATCATATTGTGATCCAACTACTTTTTCCAAATAATCCCAATAGATTTTTCTAATGTATTTATCCGTTGACCATATCTTTTTAAGGGTTGAAACAAGGAATGAAATGAATGCCGTGATTTTCGGGCACATTACTCCAAGTCCACCTTTATCGATTGGAATTTGGATATATTCGCATGGAGATCCTCTTATAGGAATATCATGCATTTGTTTTGCTGCCTTCATTACCATTCCAGCAAATGCTCCGAGCTCTGCCAACTTGGGCGTGGCATTAGCTGACATATGTTGCAGTTTTGGTAGAATGAATGTTTTCAGACAGTCTAGTTTTTGCCAAGGTGCAAGCTTACTTCTCGTGACAATTTCCATATCTTTGGTGATATTCAGAAGCAGTTCTTCTTCAGAGACTCTATTGTCAGAGCCTGTTTGAACACCTAGATACTTATAAGTATCATGATCGTTCAAGCTTCTGATTTTATCGCCTTTGAGAAGTATTTCACTTTCTGATAATATTCTACCATCACGGAGAATTAGGCTAGCGCATTTGGCTGGTTTGAAGATCAAATTTAGCTTGGCACAATCTTGATCGAGTTTGTCCAGCTCTCTTTGGAGTTGATCTTTTCTATCGGCCATTATGGCCATATCATCGGCAAAAGCTAAAGCTTTGATCTTTGTCTCAATGGACTTGTGACCGCTGCTTCGCTGTAGATGCCTTCTGATGACGAGCTCAAGGCACATATTAAATAGGGTCGGTGAGATCGGGTCTCCCTGTTTTACCCCTGATTTAATTGGAATTTCGCTTGTTCTAGCTGATCCAGTTTTAACTCTGATGGAACTTCCATGGTACATATCTGACACAATCTCAACCAATGATTCTGGGAATCCAAAGGATTGTAGAGAGTGTTTTATTAACTCATGAGGAATTGATCCAAAAGCGTTTGTAAGATCGAGCCAGGCTACAGCTAATCCCTTTTTCATGCCTTTTGCTGCATCAATTGCAGTTCTTAAAAGTCCGATGCTTTCATTGCATCCATCTCTTTCTTGAAATCCTCTTTGGCATTTACTGATAACACCTTTTACTGAACGAATTCTTCGATTCCAAAGACTACTGTATAATTTATAGATGGTTGGCATCAGGCTAATTGGCCTCCAGTTTCCTGGTTTCGATGCGTCACCGCCTTTATATAACAGTATAGTCTCAGCTTGTTTCCAGTGGCTGGGAATTTTCTTGTGTTCAGAGCAAGCATTATACAGTTTGCAAAGAAGTTCAGACATTGGATCAAACCATTTCAGATGACGGTATCTCAAACCATCTACTCCTGGTTGTGTATCTTTAGTCTTTTTCAGAGCTTCTTCGATTTCTTTAGAGATGAACTTTTGTTCAATTGAGGAGTCAATATCAAGCTTTTTGATATCCGAACTAAGCTCATCAAGTGTAGCTTGTGAAACATTTGTTTCTTTTGTAGTCCCTTTGAAGTACTCTTCGAGTTTATCAATTGGGATCTCACAATTAACAGTTTCAGCTTTTGTGATTGCACAAAAAGCTCGGTATCTATCTTTCTTGTAAAGCTCCATTAAGGACTTTTTATCTTCCAAATTAATGGGATTTTTTCCAGGTTTGGCTCTTTGCGGTCTCTCAGTTTGTGTGCTTATTTCGCCTTCCTCACGATCTGGCGGTGGATGTCTGCTGATGATATTATCAACAGCTTTTACATCGCCCACAGATGCTTTAAAGATTCCGGCGGTTAACACATCTGAGATCCATTCAAGTCTTCCGAAATTTTTGTTCAATTCATAGTCTGCGAATTGTAACAAGAACCAATTTCGGATCTTTTGAATAAGCTCATCTGGCTCTCCTTTTGGAATGTTATATTTTGGACCAGGTTGCACCTTCTTCTGAGGTTTAATCTCTGGAATTTTAATTGGTGAGACAATCATTTTCATCAATTCTGGAATTTCTGATCTTGAAATTGGCTGTGCCTGTTCACAAGTATCATTATTTTCCAGATCAATTTTATGATTGTTTTCGACGTTTGAAATTTCAGAAACATTTTGTACATCAAGTTCAGAGCCGGCTTCTAGATCTTCATTGATTTTAGAAATTCCTGGCTCGTTTTCGCTTGGTGTCACATTAATATTTTCTGTGATTTCTGATGTTTTCAAACTGGAATTCACATCTTCTTGTGGTGTACATTCATTTTCAGATTCTTGATGTGTAGAATCTTGAATTTTATGTGATATGTTACTAATGCATTCAGAAAACAATTCAAAACTGTCAGAATTTACAGCACAAAGCATCTTTTCCCGAAAATCTCGGATTTGATGTTCTTCATACCACATCTTTCCAGTCATGATTGCCTCTGCTGCAAGACATACATGTACGCCACAATTAAATGTGTCCGTTTGCTTTGGAAACTGGGTTGGAAATTCCTTGATTTCCAGGCCCATTGTTTTAATGAACTCACCCACTTTTTGAGCAGGTGGCCCTTTTAATGAATCTATGAAATATACAGTAGATTCTGACATGTTTAAGAGAAGCAATATCCAATGAGAATCTTGGCAAATTGGAAATATATAATTGCTCTTTTTATTCACGAAGACATGTGTTTTAATATAGTCTGCACCTTGGTTTATATCTTTTTTACACATATTCCATAAAAGCGGATCTATTGTGTTGAAACCAGGATACTTTGCTACAATTTTTTCCAGATATAAATTGACTATGTCTGAATCCAGCCAAGCATCCATCCCTTTTTGATGTTCTAAACAATATATGTTCAGTCTTCTTTTTGGAGGAAGCTTTAGCGGAGATTCATCAAGTACGATTATCGCATCATCCTTCGTTCCAGAACTTAGCTGTCGAATTGGAATTTTATCTGAAATTTTTGGCTCACTTGAGCATGCATTTTTGTTCACATTCCCCTTTATTATCATGTTCTCATTCCCAATATTATGTTTGCCTGTTAGAGAGTTTTTCATCCCCATTTTTGACATGTTTATGGTTTTTTGATTGATATGATTGAAAAGAGATTGTTTTTGAACAATAACTACACTCTTTGTGTCCTTTTTTGTCTGCGCGCTCACTATCCCTATGCTCTCTCGCCTAGGCAGTAATGCGTTCGCACTTTTTACGATCTTTGTGTTAGCAGGACTGTGCCTTTGGGTCACCATGCTACCACTAGTAATCGATGTTTTGTTAGCATCACGAAATCTTGCAAATGCGTTAGCCAAAGAGCGTCTAGGAGAGTTTTCATGTTTTTCAGGATTTTCCTTGATTGAACTCAACATGCTCGGTTTGACCGATTTTTGGAGACTTGTGATTTTAACAGCTGATGGTGGATTTACAGTGCTACTTTTAGAAATTGATTTCTCAGCACTTGCTTTTAATCCACTCAACTGTTTTGAAACAGATCTAGTCCTCGGTCTATCAGCCAATGGAATAGATTTTTCTGGAGTTTTGATGGTCTTGACCGATCTCGAAACAGTGAGGCTTGGCGCTATGGATTTCAATTTATTTGAAAACTCATTTTTTGCCGATACTTGCACCGGTTTCAAGCGATCAATTCCATGTTCACTCGTTACATGGTTTTGCATCCATTTTGCAGGATACTTTAATTTTTCGGGTGGTTTTTCACCACAAATTGAGCATACCATTGTGACCTGACAGGATAGTTTGTGCTTTTGCGAAAGATGTCTAACCATGCATCTGTTCGCGTCAGCTCCTATACCCATCTTTGTCATGTACTCACATTTGAGTGGGCACCCAAAGAATGATTCAGAAGGTAACGAAGCTCGAATAAGGATTGATTTTTCATCCTTTTTAACGATTTCCGGACACGTTCTAATCATAATATTTTCATCACTTTCGTGATTAATATCACCCCCACCTAACAATAGATATTGGACTGAATTCTCATCCGTTTCAGATGGAATTACTTGTTCCAATTCTAATGCTGGAATTAGATAATATTTAGAGGTTTTTGAGCATGTTAGGGTAGTAGTTGGCGTTTCTTCAAGGAAACTGCAACCTGGATGCCCCCCGTTTGCATGTCTCATAACCTTGGGTGTACCAATATCAATTTCACAATCGCTCTCCCCCTCTTGAATCTGCATAGTCTTTTTGGTGGAGCCACTAGATGGACTCTCACCTTTATCAACTGATGCGGAACTTTTGGGATCGATTGAATGAGAAGAAAACACCGGTACGGTTGGAGAAAAATGAAAAGACACACTACTAGCTGGGCGTAGCAATAGGCTACTAGCACTGCGTAGTGGGGGGCTATACAGCTTATTGCGAGACCAAAAGTCGACCATCTATATCGTTGGTTAATACGATATAAAAATGGTAGGACTTTGATCTTAGCTAATAAGCCGAAGAAGCGATGTTTTATTTTGGTTTATTTTGCTTGGAGCCGCATTACACGAGAGTAAGTCAAGTCTTGCTCTGTGTACAAATTTATGTGCTGCTAGACTGACGTAACCGCCGTCTTGCACAAATTTGTTGCTTTGCCCATGTTGCTGGATTGCTTCCACTATTTTTCCTTTGGTCTTTTTCTCAGTAATAAACCGATTTAAAAGTCCTTTCTGAACGGCTCCTTTCAAAATTCTATTGAGTTTTGGGAGCTGTTTTTCAGTTAGAATAAGTGGATCAGAATCCTTACTAGGGAAGTACACTCTAGTGTACACGACGCTGAAGTAACGGTTTAGTGGAAATGAAAGGACCATAATACCTAAATAAACTATGAGAGGGAAAATTCTCAATGCGGCCGTTTTCCCTACTAACCCATGCGTGACGTCATCACTGTCAAAACGCACAGTCGCAACAACGGTCATTTTTTGACAGCAGGTAACTTTGAAACCCCTGAACCGTTTTTTATGTTTTATAGCTCACTGGAAGGAGAAAATGTTTTTCTTTCAGAATATAATAGTAAACAAAATAAAAAAACTAAAAAATGTAAACCAATAATCAAAAAAACTCAACGTGTTTTTGTGATGTGCAGAAAAATGACTTATATATTTTTTTTGAAACATAGAATTTTTTTGAAATTATGATTTTCGAATTCTACGGGTTCACTTACGTATTACGGAAGTAAAGTTGTGTGCGCTTGCCGTTGAGTTTAGAGAAAAAAATAGCAAAAACCAATTTTTTCGTACTTTTCGTTCATTATATGTAATGGTGTGATGGGAACAGCTTTAAATGTAAGAAAACTGTTCTTCATTCTAGTTTTCAAATTTTTTCGGATAACTAAAGTGATTCTTAATGTTGATTTTATTATTTTCATATATAACTCACTTTTCTTTGAAAGTTTTGCGTGCGACGTTTTCACGTCACTAAAATTGCTTTTTAAGAGGAACTTTGTCAATTTCGATACATCCGACTTATTAATATACATTAAAAGTTTTCGAACACCTTCATTGTTCTTACCTGCATCACAGAAACATGTTGCACTATTTAGCGGAAGAGCAGAGGATTGCAAGTTGCAAAAGTGCTCTACTGAACAGCTGATATTATTTGCATAACAAAGGATTTATTCGTTTATTTTCATTTTTACTAGAAAATGCTTAATAAAAAATATTACAAGTCAGAAACTATCATACTATCCATGGCGGTGTTTCAATGCATGCTCGAAGCAGATGGTGTAGGTGCAATGCGAGCATTTGATAAATGATCGATGTCCGCAGGCGTTAATTTGACACGGAGTCATGGACAAATTTCGATCTTTGAAGCAATACGTTGCAGGGGTTTCGTAATCTTCTGGATGATTTCGGAGAATACCAGCTTTGAAAAATCCTTCTTTGATAAACTCTCGATATCGATCGGCCTTGATCTGGTTATACAACAAATTGAGAATTGATATTAAATTTTCCCTTTTCGAAATTGGGAATTCAGCATGTTTCTGTCGGATGATGTCGCAACAAGTTCTGATAAAATGCTTAAAACTTCTATTAAACACGAGATCGAGTGGCTGAAGAATTGGAGTAGTGTTCTTAGGGAATGTGATGATCTATAAATATCGTTTAGTTAGGGCTATATTATCAAATCACCTCGAGTTTCTTGGCTCTCACTTGTCGTATTTTTTGGAGTGAAAAGTATCCAGGCCATGCGTCCAATAACAAAACACTGGATTTTTCACATTCTGGTAGGAACTCCCTAGTCATCCATATCGTGATCAGTTGTTTTGATAGCATTCCGCTTTTACTACTAACCACTCTCAGATCTTCAAATGGCGCTACTTGTTGGTCAAACGTTCGAGGGCGTTTTGGTTCCCTTAGACAGATAAAAAGCCGTTTGGCCAAGGTTCCGTCTGCTCGGATGACGATGTTTAATGTAACGCTGTGCTTCGTTGCATCAACACGTTGAACCATTCTTGTTACCGTTTTCTGTCCTTTAAATGTCAAAGTTCTGTTTCCCGACAACTCTTCTTTCAACGGCATCTGATCCACATTGTATAACTGAAACAACTTTTAGATATATACAACGCTTCTGCAAGCTCACTTCTTTCGGATTATACTTATCAGCAATGTACGTAATTTTTGTTTTTCGAAAATCTTCAATAGCATCAGCAAGGCGTTTTGGGTTGTTAATTACTTTTTTGGCAACAATCTTATCAACATGGCGACTTACAATTTTATTCTCTTTTTTGAACTTATTCTGCCATGATGACGATGCCTGTTTCAATTATTGATTTTACATTACTTAATAATGGCACGTTTTTTGCTACCGCTTGAACAGATATTTTAATACTTGTAAATAGAGCCCGTTTGCATCCGTGGACTAACAATTGCAAAACCCCTTCCATTAAATTGCTCGCGCCTCGTGTTTTTTTACTTCAGAGGTCTTTAGAGGCATTTTTCAAGATAATGATGGATTTTTTTTTTCAAAATTTCAATCAAAAAAGTTGACTTTTATGTGAATTCAGCATCTAATAAAAGTTAAAGCTTATGTTTTCAGTGGAAATAAATTTTCTTACAGAAATGACTATTTTAAAAACAAAACTGATAGTGAGTAATTATTTTTTCGAATAACCGCCAATCCTGCCGAATGCGTCAACATCACGCCAAATGCGCCAACATTACGCTATTGCCTCATTCCAAACAAGAAAATCCGCAATGAGAAGTTCGTATCAAACTTGGTAGCAAAAACATGCCGTGTTTAGTTATAATCATCATAATTTAAAATACCTTGAAGTTGTTATTATTAAGCCTGAACGCGTGTGTGCGAGCCATGTCTTGCAAAGATCTACCATTCATTGATAGTTTCTGCTCATCGTTGTAAGTAAAGCTGTCTAGCGTACATTTGTTGATTTTTTGTTGTACGGAAACATTATTTTCTCGATTTTCCCCAACTAGTTGTTTAAACCTGGAATGGTTTTTTTTGGAATACTTTCAACTGTTTTAAATTTTTTTAAATACTTTCTAATAAGCTTATATCCAGCGTTACGATTTTCTGGCAAGTAATGTTTTTTGGCCAACGTTGAGTAACACCAAGTTTTATTTGCATGGTCTTCTATAATTTTTTTCATCTGTGGAAGTGTACGAATGATGTGACAACGCTTAGTAGGCGGTTCATCATCATACTCTAAAAATTCTGAAATATTTTATGGATTGAGAAAACCAAAACTGCCTTCATCAGAGCTTCGATGATCGTCTTCATATGCAACTTCATCATCATCATCAGAAATCGCACGACTGTCATTTTGATCTAAAGCACCTAAAATGTATACGTTTGAGCATTAAAACAAATAAGGATCATTACGCGTAATCCTAGATATACGCTTTTTTGATTCTCGACTCGACATTGACACAGATGCTTCTGTTAATTGTTTTTGGATTGACTTCCAAAAGGATCCCTGAAAAAAAGAAAATCTTGAAATTTTCTGCTCTTATATCGGGTTCACTTCTCTCTCGGGAACTGAAACCACCTCCGTTGGCTTATCTTTGTGAATTTTAGAAAATCTATGTTTGTATCGTCTTCCCTGTTTGTAGATGTTTCCTTTCTGAATTATTTTCATAAAATTACTGGTGAAGAAATTTACTCACTCTGACAAACTGTACAATCTCTGTAGTTTTTCCATATTTTTTTTTATCCATCTATAAAATAACAAGTTAATTAATCCTTAAAACCAAACGATCATCACTATTGGGAAAAAATCATAAAAACTATGAAAAAAAAATAAAATAAAAAATAAAATAAGCAATTTAAAGAGGCGTTACTGTAGCCTTCAAGTGAATTCCAAGTGGGACGCGACATAATTGTTTTGCTATGTGCCTTTAATCAATGCTATAGGGAAGACTTCATCTGAAAATGTGAAAAAAAAAGAAATAAGAGCTTTTTACTGATTTTTTTTTTGAAAAATACTTTCAATTTCAAAAAAATAATATTTTCTTACATTTAAAGCTGTTCCCATCACACCATTACATATAATGAGCGAAAAGTACGAAAAAAATTGGTTTTTGCTATTTTTTTCTCTAAACTCAACGGCAAGCGCACACAACTTTACTTCCGTAATACGTAAGTGAACCCGTAGAATTCGAAAATCATAATTTCAAAAAAATTCTATGTTTCAAAAAAAATATATAAGTCATTTTTCTGCACATCACAAAAACACGTTGAGTTTTTTTGATTATTGGTTTACATTTTTTAGTTTTTTTATTTTGTTTACTATTATATTCTGAAAGAAAAACATTTTCTCCTTCCAGTGAGCTATAAAACATAAAAAACGGTTCAGGGGTTTCAAAGTTACCTGCTGTCAAAAAATGACCGTTGTTGCGACTGTGCGTTTTGACAGTGATGACGTCACGCATGGGTTAGTAGGGAAAACGGCCGCATTGAGAATTTTCCCTCTCATAGTTTATTTAGGTATTATGGTCCTTTCATTTCCACTAAACCGTTACTTCAGCGTCGTGTACACTAGAGTGTACTTCCCTAGTTAGTTATTTTGATTTTTAGACTGAGGTTTCCTTCATGTTCTAAAAATTCTAGTGTATCTAATGGTGACGCATTGGTACTTGCCAAACCACGACAACAATCTCTGATTCTTATTTTTCTTAACTTTGATCTTAGCATTCTTAACTTTGATCTTAGCTAATAAGCCGAAGAAGCGATAACTTTTCACTCAAAAATTTTAAATTTTACGAAAACAAGAATGCAGACAATTTACTGGCGTGCGTCCAATTGGTCTTAACGTTGGAAGGCCGGAGAGGCTAAAGAAAAAGAGGCAAGCTAAAAACAAAGCAATGGTGTTACATGGTGTGTGTTTTTTATGAACTGTCAAATGCGTTTCGTGTTGTGTTGGATAAAATATCGGTAAATTGGACATAATTGTCATTTAGAGGGAAAAAATAGAAAAGTGTGAAAAAAAACAAGCTATCAATAAAAAATGTGCATCGATAACAAATGGGCGGAGCTTATGAGTATTTTTGCTTGGGGGAATACAAATGTGAAATGATATTTCTGGTGATAATTATATGTGACACAATTGTCAGTGATTATAAGAACTGTCAATCTAAAAACCTTAAATGAAAGAGGCGGACCGTTGTCGAGAAACATTTCAAGAAATTCTGGAATTATACGTTTCATAAAGATAAGTAATAATAAACGTTGATAATTCTTACTGATTACTTAGTTTCCGGTGACGTGTAAAAATAGGAAACTTAAGAAATTGAAAATCTTAAAAAAAAAGCGACGGGATTAAAATACTGCAGGTGCACCCGGACTTTCCAACGTCAAGATTCAACCACAAATCTTTGGATTCATTTGAAAATTTGTATATTGATTTAGAATTACCACAACAATATTTTTACTAATTTTTATTAAGAGCTTAGTATTTTCTGAAAAGTTATGAACATTCAAAGTCACATTTTCGTTACGGGATGTTAGAAAAAGTTTAAAAAAAAACTCACAAATCCGAAATACTCTTCGATTTCCCTTCCAATATATCATCATCAGCTGTCTGATTCCCATTAATATATCCATATTTCCTCAATCTTTCCCCAAACTCCTCCCAAGTTTTCTTCAACTCCACATCCTCTGTAGTCCTCATAAGTTGGACAATCTCTTTAGCTCGCCGAAGGCCATAAGAACTTTTCCACCAATAATTCGTCTCATTTACACCATGAACACCCGCCAAGTGATGAACTCTTTTGAAATCGATTCGTTGCCAAATATTGAATATCACATCATCGGACATCATAAAGTATCCTTGAACGTTTTGAAGATTCAATTGACTGGCCAATGTGAGACAATGATATGCTGCATATCCTCGATTCATTTCAGAGGGGTTTATATGGATATAGTTAAACGGGCGGATCATTTTCGGGAATCCTTTATCCTTCAACTTGTAGTATGTTTCATTCCAAGCTCCACAGAAGATAACAACAGCGAAATACGGTTGATATATTCTTTGAAGCAACCCAATTCCTCTATTCCAATCATAATTATTGGTGATTATCAAAACATTTTTTTGATTATTTTCGAGCACGTAATCTTTTGAATGCTCTTTTTCTAGCAGTTTCGGTGAAGGTAAAGAACGTAGCAGATCTGGAATAAATAAATAAATATATATTTTTTTTTGATATATGTATATCTTGTTAAATGACACACCATCTTTAACCAATTATAAAACTACTTGTTATGAGCGAAAATCTACAATTTCCATTAATTCAGAGGATACGGTAGTCAACTGTGCAAACACCGAGGGTGCATTCACTTGAGTTGACGCGCAAGTTGAAATATTCGAAGATTTGAACGTTTTTCCCTACTTTTTTACATTTACGTCCCTTTTACAGACTTTTCTTAATTTATTATGCTTTAATTACCCTTCCCATTGATTCTACCCGTAAATTATGTACCTTTTAACCGTTTTAATCGCTGTTTTCCTTGAAAAATTGCGTGAAAAGGCCTAAAATGTAATAAACTTATAATCTACTACTGAACTTGTGTTAATTATCTCTTATTTAACTTATAAAGGGAATTTTCCGTTATTATCTGTCGATTTCCATTCAGATTAGGCTCACCGAATTGCGACACTACTCACCAAAATACCCCGACTCATTGCACCATGCTCCAATATCACCAAAATATTCCACCTTCTTCGATGCTTGTTCCAAAGGAGAATCTAGATCAAAAACCAAATTCATTCTTCTACAATTATGGCCTTGAACCTTCTCATCCGTTCTCACGGTATATTTCAAATAATCAGCAATTTCTGCATTTTGAAGTATTGCAGGGAATTCAAATCTAAAAAATAAAGTAAAGTGAGTAAATTTTCATTCGAGGGCTCCGTAGAGCTCAAAAATTGGTTTCAAATGACTTTGGCGAAGTGTCGTTGGGAATTTCCTCGCAACGCAACCGCAACGCTCAAGACCAACTGAGAAATTTGAATTTGAGTGCGTCGCGGCTGCGTTGCGGGGAAATTCCCAACGACACTCCGCAAAACGAGCGGCCAGAAATTATTATCCTGAGAATAGCAAAAAAAATTTTAAGCCGAAAAAATAAGAAAACCCGATAAAAATACAATTTAAAACCGAAGAAATGCAATTTCGGTTTCTAGGTCATATAAAGAAAACAACCAAAAATGGCCTAGGAACCCAAATGGCATTTATTAGGCCAAAGGTAAATTTTATTGGGTTTTTCTCACTTTTCCGACTGCGAAATTTTTTTCTGAGCTCTCCGCGAGCCCTCCTTTAAAAATTAAAGAAAAGTTGAAACAATAATATACACTGGCCTACTTTTGATACTGATTTTTATTGAAACGGTGAAAATTCGAAAAAAATAATTTTTTTTCATGAAAAGTTTCAAAAATTGACATTTTTGAATTCTCTCGTTTACAAAAATTTTCAAAAATAAGCTCTCAGTAAAAAATCAATTTTTCTTAGCGAAAATTTCAGAAAAAATTTAATTTTAAGCCAAAAAAACAAAAGTTATGAAACTTCAAAGTTCATAAACGTTGCAAGTGCGCCCTAATGCAAATCGATCAATTTTGGCCTGTTCCTCAATTTTTTGCTTATAAAAACTATTTTTTTCGATAAATATAATTTAAAAAAAAACATATTTCAGTCGGAGATGAGGATTCCAAAATTTCTAGAAATCATGTTCAACATTTTTTTTAATTATTAAAAGTTTTTAATTTTTTCAGGATTTGTAGAAATTTCTGAATGTTTTTGTACCTAATGAGTGCTTTAAAAATTCAATTTTGCAAAAATTATAATTTTCAGAACCTAAACAATTGAGAAACTGGTCGAAATTCGATCGATTTGCATTAGGGCGCGCTTGCAACAACAGAAATAATTGAGCACAATTTCTTCGTATTTTTTTTAATTTAAAAAATTGTCATTGAACAAACCCAACATCCAGAATCGTCTAGATAGTCAAAAAAATGTCGAAACTATTAAAAATCAATTTTTTTGTTAAAAATGAAAAATCGTGTCATGAAATTTGCTTGAAAATATTAAAAAAAATTTTTTAAATTAATTTTTGGTCAAAAATCATAACTAACTGCTGAAACTTCGTATTTTGAAGGCTCACGCATAGTCCGCGCTTAAATAATTTTTAAAGAAATTTTTTTAAAATATTCAAGCTCACTTCAAACTCCTCAAATCCTCTATATAATTCCTTATCATTTCCGTATCTTCTTTCATCCAAAACTTCTCAATCTCAAACTGTTCTGCCAATTCAATCATACACTCTTCAATCGTATTAGAATCACACTTCCACTCGTTCAGAAACCTTAAAATTCTTCCAGCATCTTTGTAAACTTGTCTGAAAATAAAATTATAGTGAATATTTAAAAAAAAAACCAACAATTCATCCTCAAAATCATTCAAAAAACTATGCGGATTTCGAAATTGAACTGCATTTACAGGAGTGAATGCGATTGAAAGTCCAGAGAGATGGAGTATTTTTTGAGCGTAGTATGATCTCCAAATATCGGTTGTTCTGAAAAAATGAAGCGTTTACACTTATTCCACGCTCATTCACGCTCACCTGAATGATACAGTTGTCGGAAGAAACATGGTATGTAATGCTGATTTATGAAACAATGTGTTTTGCGAATTCCAAGGTGCATAAGTTCCAGGCGATAGAATGATAGGTGGACCGAATTTATTGAATTTCTCATTTAGTCCACTTTTCGGATCAGCATGTAATAATCGATAGATTGCATCAACATCCGGGTCGCGATGCACTAAACCTTGTTGAACTGCAGGCCTGGCCATTTTTGCGCATAGAGACATTCGTTCATCTCCATTCGTGTGCTCCTGAAATTTTAGATTTTGATTTATGTCTTGAAGGAGGACTTTAATTAATGAATTTGGAATGAATCCTCATTTCAAATCTGTTTTTAAAAATTTCTAAAACCACCTAGAAGCCGAGAAAAAGAGCTTCAAAACAATGGCCTAGAAAAAGCTGGCCTAACTTTTTCCTATAAGTTTTTTACGTGTTATAGTACCTTTTTTAAGTGGATAATAAAATTAGTCAGCTAAGCAATTTTTTCGAATAACTCACATAAAAATGCCCGCGGAATAGTTTTCCAAACTTTTTCTAGGCCATTGCTTTAAAGTTTGTTTTCTCGGCTTCTAGATGGTTTTAGAATATTTTAAAAACAGATTTGGAATGAGTATGAAGTCTATTTTCATCCCAGGTGCGTTTAAGGGGGTTTCGAAAATTTTAAGACGAACAGAGTGGACTTTCTGTCCAAATGAAAATACCTTCAAATATTCCAACGGGAATCCTCTTGGCCACATTGATGAAAAACCGAAGAATCGATACGGATTGAATAATCGTTGTCTGGAATTTAAAGGCACGTTCAGCGAATTTAAAATATTTAAAACATCTCATCAACATTAAGAAAAATTCAAATAATTGTATTTCGCGCCATTTTGTAAGTGCGGTTCAAAAACTGTAATTTTTAAAAACCGAGCCACTACTCTTAATCTGTTAATTATCGGTAAGATTTTGCAGAATTGCTGAAAGCAAAAAATTCTAGAAATTTTCGAGTGTATTGTTTTTTCGGATAATCAATATTAAAATTATCTATACTTAAAAATATGGATTAAAAATTCGAGAAAAAATTAATTTCCATATTAAAAAAACATATTTGAGATTTTTTGAATTCTAATTAAAAAAAATGAACTGCAATAATTAAATTTTCAAAATAATTAGAAGAATTTTTGGCATTGCAAATACATCATAAACACTAGCAACGAAATTGTTGAAAGTTTAAAATTTTTAACATTTCTGAAACAGTGAATTTTTTCCAAAACAAAAAAATTTTATAAGTTAAAAGCCCCCAGAGGGCTCCGGAGAGCTTAGAAATGGATTATAAACCAATTGATAGCAAACATTAAAACAATTTTTTTAATAAGTCGAAAAAATACGAAAAACTGACAAAAATAAAAAATATAAGCAATGGCCGAAGAAATGCAATTTGGGTTTCTAGGCCATCTTTCGGTATTTTTCCTTAAATGGCCTAGAAATCCAAATTGCATTTCTTCGGCCATTTTCTAAATTTCTAAAAAAAAAAACAAGTACGCCCCCCATTGAGCTAACGTTTTTCAAGCTGAATTTAAAAAAAAATTTAATTTTTTCACAATTTAAGATGCTTCTCAATTTTAAAGCTAATTATTGTCAACTTGGATTTTCTTGGACGCTCATTTTCGGCTGATCCAATGATAACATCGACGCGTGAGACCAACTGAGAATTTTGAAGTTGAGCGCGTTGCGGTCGCGTCGCGTTCTAGCTGAAAATGAGAGGTCAAGAAAATTTAGCTTGACAATACCAGCTAGTACTTTTTGCCAGTGATTGGGTTAAAATGACAGTGCGCCTTCAAAAAAATGATACTAAACAAATTCAAAACAATCACTAACTGTATTCCAGTATCCGTTCCATTCTCCAATCGATACCTAACCCCACTAACGCTATCCTTGTACATAAACTGGTCTAATCCTTTCCCAAATGGTTTATTATCATCATCCGTATCATAAATCCATTCAGCACCATTTGAAATAGCATAAAGGTATCCTATATTCTTTCGAGTGTAAGATTTAAATGGCAATGATTTTACCAATGAAAATGCTGGAAATATTTTCTATTAAAGTGGTCTTAAATCCGATAAAATTTTACGTAATTTTTTCTGATATTCAACCGACAAAAAATGCACCCCTTCCAGCGTCCAATCCAATGGTGTTTTGGTATCAGCAACAACCACCAAATTCCATTCTTCGAAACTGCCAAGCCTTTTCACATCTTCCGTTGGATAATTGATACTAGTGACAACAATCCACTTGTTTCCTGGTTTGATCCTAGCAACTGCTTTGACAGTGGAATTTGAATTCGTTCTGAGTTTTTAGTATTTTTTTGAAAATGTGAAGGGTACAAACCTTAAAGAAAATTTCCGCGAAAAATTGAAATCCAATTTGAGATCATAGACACTTCGTAGGAATAACAAAACGCTAACGGAAAATACTAAACATCTAACAAACAACTTCATATTCATCGAATTGACCGCTTTGTATGTAAACGTGTCTTTATTGCTCACGTTTTTTTTTCGGGAAGTGCAATAAAAGGTCGCTAAATTTTTAAAGACATGTTTTTAAAGTTTCTCGAAAATATCCCATTTTTGAGCCTTTGACTAACATATTCTTTTGTTTTGTTTTGTCTAAAATATTCTGAAGAGCAGCTTCTCTCTCTCTAGTCTCTTTTTTTCCAATGCCGGACTATTTTTCTCTGATGAAATATTGATTTTCAAATATTTTTATTTGATACAAATTTTACGACCACCTTTTTGGTACAAAAGGCAGAAAAACACGTTAAAGAAGGCCTTACAGATCTTATAAATGTAGCTGAAATGAAAATAGACTTCATTCTCATTCCAAAACTGTTTTTAAAATTTTCTAAAACCACCTAGAAGCCGAGAAAATGAGTTTCAAAAGAATGGCCTAGAAAAAGGTGGCCTAATTTTTTCCTAAGAGCTTTTTTCGTGTATCGTTAATAAATAGTTGTGCAGAATGCCTATATTAGTCCTTTTTTTTGTTTTTTAAAATTTTAATACATGTTAAAAAATAATTTTTCGGATTTTTCACACCCGCGGACTAGTTTTCGCCAGTGGCCACTTTTTCTAGGCCATTGTTTTGAAGCTCATTTTCTCAGCTTCTAGGTGGTTTTAGAAAATTTTAAAAACAGATTTGAAATGAGGATGAAGTCTATTTTCATCTTAGATGCATTTATTAGCTCCGTAAAATCCTCCTTTAAAATTTTGCCTCACTTTTTCGAAGGTTCAAAAATTTTTTTTTGAAAACCTGATTTCAAGAAGTTATCTCGAAAATAAATATATCAAAAGAATTAGAAAATCTAAAAAACCCACATTTAAAATTTTTAAAATTAAAATATCCTACTTAAATTCACTGCTTTCCCCACATTGTAAGGGGCGTGGCTTGAGTGGGCGTGGTCTGCAAGATAGCGGCTCGCGTTACTTCCCACTTTTTCCTATTTATTTCTTTAATTTTGGGGTTTTCAGATAAATTCTTTGTTTTTGATAAATTCTATACATAGTCTGTTTAAAAAAATAATTTTAAGAATGCTGTGATAACTGAAAAAATGGGAGAATTGTAATTTTTTTTGGAAAAAAATTGTTTTCCGCTGTTTTTTCTAAATTCACTAGTTTTCCGTTAAAGTTTTATTTGAAAATTATTTTTAAATGTATCAAGAATTTATTTCCTTCAGAAAAGTGTTCATTTTGGCATCAAAATTAAAAATAATCCATTATTTCGAATTTTGAACTCCCGCGCGTAACAGCTGCGCGTGGCCTAGTTTCCCTTTTGCAGTGTGGAGCGCAAAACTAGTCCCTGGACGGGGCTTTTTGAGTATAGGCGGCTATAAGACTTGAAAACCGAAAAAATTCTATTTTATATACCAAAACGATAAATTTGCAGAAATGCAAAAAAAGAGCTCGAGCACCCGGAATCGAACTTGGCTGCCACTTTGTTGGAAACTTTTACGTTTTTGAGGCCAAAGTTCGATTCCGGGTGTCCTTTTCCATTTTTTGCAAATTATTACAGCAGTAAAATGATAAATGATTCATTACAAAAACAAATAGAGGAACTTTTTTGAACGGCGCTGGGGATGACCACATTGAGAGAGTGTGTTGATCGAGGAGACGCAGAAATGTGAGGAACGAAAAAAACGTTTCTTCAAAAACAAAACGGCGTTCGTTTCTTTTTACGAATTTTCCAAGGTGTATGTACGAATAAAACTGTTTGTAGAAACAATTTTTTTTTTAAATATTTTAGCGTTCCCGAATTATCCGCGCTTAAAGAGGGAAGGGGGGGGGGGGCGGTAAGGTGGATTTTCTAGAATTTTTAAAAAATACACATTTTATACACTTTTTTCTATTTTCAATAATTTTTGGCACCGAAATAGTTTCACAAAGATGTTAAAATAAAGGGCATATTTTCAAAACCCAGAAGTTTTGTTTTTTTTTTAATTCGAGCGGCCTAGAAACCCAATTTTTCTTCTCCCATTTAAGGATTTCCCAAAATTTGTTGCTTTTTGGAATTCTCGCTTTTTATTTCATCAGTTTTATCTGTAAACCACTTTTTTTTTATTTCGTCGTCCCATCATTTTTAACCTGGAAATCACACATCCCCCATCTGTCATGCAACAGTACTTAGTTTTTAGCGTGTCCGCTTAATTGACGCCTTATTTTATCGAGAGCTAATGGTAAATTCCCAAATTTATTGATTTTTTTGCTCTGTCCTCCAAATAGATATGTAACCTAATATTCCAATATACTCACCAACTTTTTTTAAAATTAATAGAAGCCGCCATTTTAATTAGGATACGAGCATCTGGTGCTCTGACACGCCTTCTTTTTAATATTTCTTATCTAGATTTTTTTGCTAAACTTTTTTGAAATCTCATGATATTTAAAAATTTCAGAAAAACACATTCAGAATCTATAATTCTGACATGATGCTCAAATCATGGACTCAAACCTTGTGGGAATTTAACCAGGAGTATAATCATACTTCTGGGACCGTATTTTTATCGAAATTGAATTTTTTGTAAGGGAACCTGCGGGTCAACCCGACAACTATTTCATCAGCTATAAAAGCAGATGAAACGAATTAACCTGGCACCGGCACGAAAAGCCTTACCCCTTTACTGGTAGCAGCGAGCTGGCTTCGTTCGGCCAAACGAACCATTCAAGAAAGTTGAGGAGGAGAGCCGATCGATCTAGTCTACAGGTACCTTAAGTTTTTTAAAAAATGTTTTGCGTGTTCCCATTGATGGCCAAACGTTGGTTTGGTAGTTATCCCAAATCATTGGATTTGGACGTAAAGAGTAGCCAGCGGAAGCCAAACTTGGAGTTGGAAGTGTAAACAAAATTTGGAATTTTTTGCTCCTTTCCTTTCGTTCGTTAACTTAATTAATTATAAATTTTACAGGTTTTAAAAAATAGGTAGGGATGACTCAATTCTCCCAAAGTTTACCGGACCTGACAAAAGTGACGTCGTATGGCGCGACAGAATTGGAGATGACGCTGCAATTCGTGGAGTGGAGTTCAAAGTCGCGATCAAGAAGGACTTTGACACCACGCATACGCTAATAAGGACTCTCCACGACTTTGCTGGACGAAGAATCGGACAAATGGAAAGGCTTCAGTGCCACTGCTGCCTATCCAGTTGGTTCCACAATTAAAAAAAGGCTTAGTTACAGTTCAACCAGTATTCATTCAAGGTAATAATCTTCAAACAGAGCCAGTTGAGACGGCAACTGATGCTCTAACCCGAAATGAAGAGGCTACAACTAAAATTTATGAAATTTCAGGTCAACCAGCATCTGATTCAACCATCTGATTCAATGATTCAAGTGTGATTCAACCAGCAGCAACTCGCCAGTCATTGATCCCGGCGCCAACCGTTCCAAGCAAGAACTTGCCGCGCATCAATGTTTTGTCAACAAGTTGGAAACCTGGATAAATGATCCCAATGTATTCGGGAACACACAATGAGAACTTTTCGAACTTTGTCCGTTCCTTCACAGATTGTGTCAAAGTCCATGCGAACTATTTCAATTAAACCAGTAAGTTTTTTTTTCTTCTTTTCTCATCACGAAATCCGATTTCCGAAAATTTTTCTTAGATTTTTTGACCAAAAAAAGTCAAAAACAAAAATTTTGTTTCTTTCACCAAATCTTATAATTTTCGGATCAGGGTCGATCCTTTTCCGAAGGGAACCTGCTGGTCAACCCGACAACTATTTTATCATCTTAGGAAACCTCACGAAACCTTACGAATCTTCTCAAAGTTCATAAAAATCGTAAAAAATCGATCTTCGAAGAGCTCTAACTTGGCTCAAGCTCAATATTTCTGGATACAATTTAGGGCTTATCATAATGGGTACATTCTTAATTGTGCCAAATTTGAGCAAAATCCGTCTAAAACCCGTCACTTGCGAAGCATGCATTTTTGAAAAATGTTGGTGGATTTTGCTCAAATTTGGTACATCGATGAAGCATGTTGTCGTTATCAAACCCTCAAAATTTCATCCAGAAATATTGAGTTTGAACCAAGTTAGAGCTCTTAAAAAGTCGATTTACAGATTTTGAGATTTAAAAAATGATCCATGATTCAGTGAAACGCTTCATGGAATATATATATTTTTAAAAATTTTGTTAAATTTTGAAATTTTCAGAAAAAAAGAAAAAACGTGGACAAAAATTCGGACGCTTATTCCACTAAATGGAAGCAGTCATGGGTAAATTTATATTCCAATTTTCAGAAAAAAAACTTTTTATTTCAGCAACACCATCTCCTTTTGTCAGCCAAACAACACATTTTGTAGTTTTTATATTATTAGGTTTAAAATATTTTTAATAAATATATATTTTTTTAAATTTATTATTGTATTTTCTGGTTTTGTGAGCAGACGCCAGTCCTGGGTCTCCTCTGTCTTTAAGAGATGTCCCAGGCGCGTTGATTCATCGTAACCCTAGGCTGAATAATTGTGCTATCAACTTGAAACTTGCTCCTTTTTGTCAGAAAAAATATTTTTAAAGCATTTTTGAGAGCAAAAAGCGCACCATTTTTCAAAAAATTGTCCAAAAAAATTTTTTTTTCGAATTTCATGACAAAAATGGCGCATAATGGAGGAAAAAGATAAAAACGACTGTCAAATTTATTTAAGACAAAAAGCTCCATTTTCACAGCTCATTTTATTGTGCATTTTTGGCAAAAAAGTGGTATTTTTCGCTTTTTTCAGTCGCAAATTATGAAAAACTAAATCCAATTTTCAATCTTCAACATTTTCATACACAAAACTATTTTTTTGCGCTTTGTTGTCAACAAGAAATTTGTAGAACTAAATGAGAGCTTTCTATTAATATAAATATCTGCTCATAGTTCAAAAAATGAGCAAAGTTATAATCCGTCAAAGTTTTAAGGCAAGACGGGGAGCTCCCCCGGAACACCGGGACCCTTCACAGTTTAAAAATAGTGGCATGAAAATAACATTTGACCTATTTTTAAAACAAGTTTTATTGAAAAAAAATGCATCCTCACAATCATAATGTCCTAGTTCAGATTCTCAGCAGATATTGTTGATATCAGAAAAAAATATTTACTTAAAATGGAAAATTAGATTTCGATCATTCAAAAAAATCAGACGATTATATTGAAATTTTAATTGAAGTCACTCCGATCTTGTCATTTTTCTTTCGCTCCTTGTTCTGAAAAAAGTCTCATTTTTTAATTGTAATGTCAATTTTCAGTAAAACAGGATGAGAATTATATCAAGCTCTGAAAATTTGCAAAAAAAAATCGAACTTTGAAGAGCTCTAGCTTTGCTCCAACTCAATATTTCTAGATGAAATTTGGAGGTTTTGATAGTGACAATGTTGTCAATCTGTAAACTAAATTTCAGCAAAATCCACTGAGATTTAGCCACGTTAGAGCTCTTCAAAGTTCGATGAATTCAAATTTGAGCAAATTTTGGTTGAAAATTTAAAAAAAAAGTTAAAAAATGACTTTTTCAAAATACTTTTACCCAATTTGAGAAGTCAATAGTGCTCCATGATAACCTCAAAATTTCATCCAGAAATATTGAGTTGGAGCCAAGTTAAAGCTCTTCAAAAATCGACTTTTTTGCAAATTTTCAGACTTTGAGCTTGAAAAATCAATACATGACAGTTTCTGAAAACCGATTGTCAATCAGCCTAAAACTCTCTTTCAAATGATCTACATATGTCTCATTAAAATCTCTCATCAAAAACCCTGTTAAAACTTACTTAAAATTCTATTATCGACGGATCTCCTGTTCGTTTACGCCATTTGGATTGCTGTCGTTTAATCAATCCAGAAGTCTAGATTCTGAAGCCAAATTTGAGGTTCGATGTCTGTAAAAATTCTGTTTTTCAGGGGATCCTAAGATTTTTTTTTTTGAACGACTTGATATCAACGATTTGAAACAAAACCCTCGTAAAAATACGAAAAGGGAAAATCTACTTGGATCCGCAGGGTTTCAATTATTTAAAGTAGAAAAAATGGACAATTTTGAGTCCGAATATTGGAGATAATGTGCATTAAATCGGCGGATGCACCCGCTTTTTGGGAAAAAAATTTTGGAAAGGCATAACTCAGCTCAGAATGAGAATTGTGATATGATTTCGATATCGTTGGATAGCTCTCAACAAACTCTACAATTTTGTAGTTGAAGTAAAAATTCAAAAAACTAAAGCTAAGGATGAAAATTTTAAAAATTAAATTAAAAAAAATTTATTTACGAAAATATGAAAAAAATTGAAACTCCATTTGCAAAAGGAGTTTTAGAGGAATATTTTTAGATAATTACTGACTCTATAAGCACGGGGGTAAAAAAGGATATTATTTTGAAAAGTGTCTTGAATTTTTTCAAAATATTTATGAAACGTATCTTACCTTCTTTAACCACTAAAGGATACGATCAACTGAATGTATTCTTAACATTTCTTTTATCATCTTTTTTGAAGCGTTTGTTGATTTTCACGTTGTTTTCTTGAACTTGAATACGACTGTGTCCATGAAAAATTTCCCTCCAGAATTGTTTTCTTTCCATGTCAATAAATTCAGTTTAACTAACTATCAGAATTATAGATTCTGAATAGTGTCCCCAAGTTTGAACCTGTAAAAAAACGATTTTCGGGCAACTTTGCGGGAAGATGTCACGAGGAAAAAGCGTGTAATATTAGATATTTTAGATATTTTTTAAGAATAAAATTTTTTCTAAAAACAGTGATATAAAAATGAGGATGGAATATAGATTTCGCGGCAAGTTACGAGTTCTCAAAATTGACTGAAAATACCATTTTCTGCAATTTTTAGACCATTGTAATTTGGCTAAAAATTCATGAATTTAAACGAAATTTACATTTTTAGAAAGCTTAGAGAAAATAGAGCTAAAATCTTACAAATCCTTTAATTTATAAAACTATTAAAATTTATAAAAATGAGTTTTAAGAATCTATGGGAAAATGGCCCCGAAAAGGGTCTGATTGCTCCTCAGTTCTATATTATGCAGGAAAGATTAAAAAAAAAAGTAATTTGACGATGTAAGTTGTAGAAAAAGACATGAGGAACATTCGAGAACAATAACAAATGGTCGGGGGGACACTCTGAATGGGCGAAGATTGAAAAGAGACGGCAGGAAGGCATAGAGATGGGAGGAGCTTCTTGGCACTGTTCCAAGAGCGCTGCAGCTTTTCTTGTTTTTCTGCAGAGAGAAGTCTCGAAAATAAAATGGGAACATTCGATTATGAAAATCTGGCAGGTGTAAAATCTGGGGGAAACTTTTAGAGAGTATATAAATTAAGGAGAGTACAGAGAAAGTTGTCCGTTTTTGCCATCATTACAAATTTAGTAATATGTATTAATTGAGGCGGAAGGTAAATGGAAAGGATTATCGGGATCTCCCCCCCCCCCCCCTGATTGTGACTGTCTGAGCCAATATTTCAATATGTTATCTTCAAAAGTCGAAAAATTTATTATTTTGAGTCCGAATATTGGCGATAAAGTCCTGTAATTCAGCGGATGCACCTGCGTTTTGGTGAAAACTTTGGGAAGGCATAACTCAGCTCAGAATGAGAGTTATGATGTAGTTTATATATTGTTGGATAGCTCTCAACAATCTCTATAACTTTGTAGTTGAAATGAAAATTCAAAAAACAAAAGGTAAGGATGAAAATTTGAAAAATAAGAAAATTGATTTTCCGTCTGTTAAAAATCGCTACCCCTTAATAAAGAAATACATCAAAATTATCAATCGATATTATATTTCTTCTCAATACTCATAAAAAACCAAAAAAAAGCTGTAAGACCAGCAAAAACCCATCTATTCATAAATCTAACATTTTCCCATGTGAAGAGACGCAGAGAATTATCTGTTTAGAATTCAAATTAAAGGCAGTGTGTTAGATATATTTTATTGACAAATTTCTACAAAAAAAGTTCAATTTATCGAAGAAAAAATCAGTATCTTGAATTATTCTCAATAGTTTTAATGACGTATTCCAATTTGTTGTTAAATATTCTGCGCCATCTTGAAGGTTGAAAAAATGCTGAAAAAGTATCTGAAATTTTCGAAATAAACACCCCTAAACTTAACTACGATGGTTTTTCTGAAACTATGGATACAAACTATAGCTGCAATAGGGTCTAGAATCGGATAAAAGGAGATGAAAATTGATACCGAACGGTATAGAATTTCGTGAGAAAGATGAAAAATTGGGAGAGTTATTGTTAGAAGGGTTGGCAGGAAGAGGAAGATCATTGGGATTGAAGCCTGAAAAATGGATGTGAAAATTCAAGTTTTTAGCTTTAAAATTCAGTTTATTTCACATTGTTTGGACAATTTTGAGCCAAATTATGAAGGTTTTAAAATTTCGAAGAGTTCTCGTGTTCACTACGAGAACCATGATCGGAGGTCTCGTGGTGAACACGAGAAATGCTTGTAATTTTCAAAACGTCATAACTATGCTTGAAATTGCTCGATTTTTAAGATTTTTAAAGCAAACGATAGTAAAAAATCATCTGAAATCAGAAAATTATAATTTAAAACTCTGTAAAAATTTAAAAAATTTATCATTTTGAGCCAAGTTATACTCGAAAAAGTAATACTCGAAATTCCTACATTTTCATGTCTTTTTGAGTATTCTATAGCAAAAAGCGCCAAAAAACTGAAAAATATATAATTTTTGCTTTCAGAATCTATCAAAAATCCAAAAATCAAGCAATTTCGAGCAAAGTTATGAAAATTTGAAATTTGGAAAATTTCTCGTGTTCATCACGAGAAAATTATGTATAAGGTCTCGCGGTGAACACGAGAATTGATGCATATTTTCAAATCGTCGTAACTTGACTCCAAATTGAGCAATTTGAACGATTTTTATTGCATTTTAAAGGAAAAATTGAGCATTTTTTAACTAGAGCCAAAATTTGCAATGCCAAAGTCTACCTGAGCCACCAGAGCCATCAACAACTGTCGATTCAAATCCTCCAATCTGAGAGTCGTCTTGACACTCTGATAACTATTCCAGCCACAATATAAACAAATTGTTGCAATTATACCAACAGTTGAAAAAATATAAATCATTGCAAATATCGTAGACGTAATGTACTCCAATTCCCCACTCATTTCATTTTTTCTGCTATAAAGTAGCCCAATGTACTCAATATTTTTCAATCTCAACCGGAAGTGCTTCTGAAGTTCAGGTTCCAATGCTTTTCCCAACTCGATTGTTCCACTGGCTGGTCCGATGCCTATTAGGTACCATGTGCAACATAGTAGGAATATGAAAATGTACCATACGAATATTTTCCAACCACTGAAATACCGTAGCTTGTAAACGCTGGAAAAGTTTCTTACAAAATTCGTAAATCGATTATTTCTTCATTTTTTGAAATAATACGATACTACGGAGTTACGGCCATCTATTTTTATTGCAATACGTCTTATATATTACCAGCATGTAGCAAAATAACGATAAATGAATTGAACTGCCAATAGACAATTTGATACACAAAGGGCGACGGCGTAGGCTACTGAAAACCGCAAAAAATTCAGAAAATAAATATGGAGGAGAGAAGATGGTTTTTTTTCTTGAAAATGAGCCAAAAATTATGAAATTCCAGCAATTTTGAGCAAAGTTATGAGCTCTTGAAAATTGCTCATGCTTCTCGTGTTCACTACGAGAAATGTTTGTGGCGTTCTCGTGTTCAACACGAGAAATTAGGGGATGTTTTCAAATGGCCATAACTTGCCTCAAAATCACTGAAATTTCAAAATTTTTAAAGATTTTTAAATAAAAAATCTTAAATTTTCTAACCAACATAATTTCCAACTCACAAAGTAACCTCAATCGTGTAGTTTTCGAAAAATTGTTCATATCCGAACAAAAAACCAAATAACCAAGTTCCGATGATACAAACGTCTGTGGGGAATATTTTTTGTTATTATTATTTTAAAAAAAACGATACCGGATGTCCAAAACACATTATTCCTGAAAAAATCACACAACACATGGAGAACGAAATCATGAGATATTTATAAGGCCCAATATTTTTTGGCGGGACAAAAATAATTAGAAGCATTAGGATACAATTAATAATTACAGCAATTATGAAGGAATATTTTTGAATGTCGTCTATTTCGAGAAACTGCGTCATTTCTGATGTCTAAAAATATGAAAATGGCGTATATATGTATATAAAATTCAAACTTACGTTTGAAAATGTGACGATGGGGGGCCCTTGGGAATTTCGCAACCTGTTATTATTTACTGATTATAAATATTCCTAATGTCTTGTGAATAACTTATCAAAAACCAATCTGATGCATTAGAAGAGGAAAAAAATTCCATTGAAGGTGTAAATTTCAGACAAATTTAAAAAAAATGTTGATTTCAAAAAAAATTAACGGTTTCAAAATTTTTTTCTGAAAATTTCAAAATCTCTAAAATTCAAACTTCCGCCAACCACTAAACACAGAGGAATGCGTAATTGCGTAGCATTGTTGGAAAATATAGAATATTTACAAAAAAATCGAATTTTGAAGGGCGATATGTAAAATTTTGCAAATTTGAAATTTTCATGCTAAAAATTGAACGTCTTAATTTTTTTGTTAATTCTGAAAAATATGCTTAATTTTTTAAAAAATTTAGTTTTGGCGATTTTCGAAAAAAAAAATAGCAGTTTCAAAATATGTATACAAAATTCAAACTTCCGCCAACCACTAAACAGAGAGGGATGCGTAATTGCGTAGCATTGTTGGCAAATATAGATTATTTTTGAGATTTACAAATGTTTTGAGAAGTGAAAAAAATGTTTTCGGAAAATTTCAGAAGGTTTACAAAATTCAAAATTTCTTTTCAAAAATTCTGCTAAAATTTCTTGCAAATCTCAATTCTCACTTGACATGCCAAATTGCAGAAAATATGATTTTAAAAATTGAAAAAAAAAATTTTTCTAAAAAATTCAACAAAATTTTCTGAAATTTGGTAAAACGACTAAGAATTGTTTCATTATGATGTCCTCAAAATTTTATCCGGAAATATTAGGTTTGAGCCGAGTTAGAGCTCTTTAAAGTTTTTTTTGTGCAAATTTTCAGACTTTGAGCTTTAAAAAATCGTGCTCAAATTGCTCCTTAGAAATTGTTGAAAGCAGTTCTTTTTTAAGTTCTTCCCTTCCGAGTTTTTCAAATTTTCAAACACCACAAATTACAAAAATGATGCGATACTGTAGTACAATAAAGAAGTCTTAAAATCATGCAATTTTTATTTCGTTTCCGGAAAAAAAGACGATTTATGACCTCATTGTTTTTATGATTACAATCCGGAGGCATAAAATATAAAATATAAAAACCTTGAAAATATATAGGGTTTTAAATCTATTCGAAAATGGTTTCTCAGAAACTGTTTCTATTCTCACTTTTATCGATCGCCTACGTCACTGCTCAAGATTCATCTTCGTCTTCTTCCTCAGAGGAATGCGATGACGGAGACAACGATTCTCAAAATAGGGATGATGATCAACACCACCACCATCATCAAAAACATCGTGGAACCAATTGCCCGCCTGGGTGGGACTTCTCAAGAAGAGCCAAAGCAAATTGGTGTCTCAAGGTGTATCCTGGAACGGTAGACAATCAAGGGGCTGAGAGTTTTTGTCAAAGTGTCGGTGGTACTTTGACAGGAATTGAGAATTCCTATGAAAGGAGTATTCTCGTTAGTAAGTGATTTTTAGGAAGATTCGGGTGGTCCCGCTTGAAAAAAAGATTGAAGTTGAAAATAAAACATGCGAAGTAATTTAAAATCTTAAAGACAGTTTTCCTTAGTTTTAAAGGAGGACTGTAAGGAGCTAATTAATGCAACTAGGATAAAAGTAGACTTCATACCCATTGCAAATCTGTTTTTAAAATTTTCTAAAACCACCTAGAAGCCGAGAAGAAGAGCTTCAAAACAATGACCTAGAAAAAGATGGCCGAACTTTTTCTAATATACTTTTTGGATGTTTTTTGAAATGAATATTGATAGATAACACTTAAATAAATCCTTTTTATCTCAAGTTTTTGTATTTTTTGTATTCTTCACCTAATAACACCCCACGGACTAGTTTCCGAAGCTTTTTCTAGGCCACTCGTTTGAAGCTCGTTTTCTCGGCTTCTAGGTGGTTTTAGAAAGTTTTGAAAACAGATTTGGAATGTGAATAAGGTCTTTTTTCATTCCAAAAGTTATTACCACGAAATTTACAAAAAAAAATTTACGAGCCGTAATTTGGTCTTGGTGGTCCATAAAGTTGGAACCATCGCAGACCCGATAGAAATGATTAAAAAAGTTGTTGTTTCAGATCAAGCCACCCAAGTCGCAACATCGTTAGGAAAACATATCGGTTCATTCTGGGTCGGTGCTAAACGACGTACCGAATGTCTAGGTCCAAATAAAATGGCGAGTATTTGCCTACCATGGGCCACTAGAGCGTATGAATGGACGGATCGTTACTGCAGTGGAACTGCAGGTTTCTTCTGGCGACCAGGCCAACCAGATTATTACGTGTGAGTGGATTTAAACTTGTAAATTACGATGTTCTAATTCATTTTCAGTGATCAACAACCTTGTGTTTATATGCATATCGTTTTTCCTGATGTTCCGCTTGGATATACAGCTGGCGCGACTTCTGGATCTTTCGATGACACTGGATGTGGTTCCGCGTATGGTAATCCGTTGCAATCGGTACTAGGATATTCGTGCGGAAAACTTGCGGAATAAATTCAAATTTATGCAGATTTTTTGAAAAGAACAGTGTACTGTAATTGTGAAAAGTATTAATAAATATGATTTATGCAAGTTTGTACCTATTTCTAACAAGAGAGGTATTTAGGACAAGGGAATTGGAGTCTGTTGGGCCTTTGCTTATCCTAGAAAGTTCCAGAATTATTGAAAAAATTTAAATTTTTCAGGAATTCTGGAAAAAACAAAAAAAAATTCAGTGAATAAGTAAAATGTCAATTTATTTACGTATTTTTGAAAATAAGGAAAATTTGATCACTAAACTTTATTATTTTTTAAAAAAATTATGATTTTCAGATTTTTTGCTTCATTTTTATCATATTTCACAAAAAAAATTATCGGTTTTATCATGAATTACTAAAAATAATGAGAAAACAAAACATATTATCAATTTATTTTCAATTTTTCGAAAAATCCCAAATTTTGATACTAAATTTCATTTATTTTCTAATTCTTTAGACAATTTAGAACATATTTCAAAAAAAAAATTAAGATTTCCATCAAGAATGACTAACAAAAAACTAAAAACAAAAAACCCAATCGTTAATGCTGGCCACGCCCACATTTCAGTGGAGCGCGTTTGGAATAGGCAAATATGAATTTTTTTGTTTTGAATTTTCGAATGCAGTAACATGGCAATGATTAGCGTCGTTAGAATCGCCATAGCGTGTAGATTCTAAAAATTGAAAAAAAAATTCAGATTTTCCAGAATTAAAGTAGTATTGTGCTCATTTGTCTGAAAATCCTAAAAAAACTTAATTTTGACAATGATTACTGGGTTTGTTTTTGTGAGGATGCACGCCACGCCCACATATTTGAGAGCAGTTTCTTAGATTTTCAAATTTTCAAATTTTCAAACTCCAAACAAAAAATGATATGATACTGATGTCCCAGTTTTTTATTTCGTCTCCGGGAAAAAAGGAAGATTAATGACCTCATTGATTTTATGATTTCCAGCCGGAGGCATAAAATCGAAAATATATATAAACCCTGGAAATGAATAGCTTTTTAAATCTATTCGAAAATGGTTTCTCAGAGACCCAAATGCCCGGTTGGGTGGGAATTCTCAAAAAGAGCCAAAGCAAATTGGTGTCTCAAGGTGTATCCAGGAACGGTAGACAATCAAGGAGCTGAGAGTTTTTGTCAAAGTGTCGGTGGTACTTTGACAGGAATTGAGAATGCCTATGAAAGGAGCATTCTCGTTAGTAAGTGGTTTTTCGGAAGATTCAGGGGGTTCCGCTCAAAAAAAATGTACTGTAGTTGAAAATAAAAAATTCTAAGTAAATTAACTTCTTAAAGACAGTGTACCTTAATTTTAAGGAGGACTGTAAGGAGCTAACGAATGCAACTGGGATCAAAATAGACTTGATTCTCATTCCAAATTTGTTCTTAAAATTTTCCAAAACCTCGTAGAAGCTGAGAAAATAAGCTTCAAAATAATGGCCTAGAAAAAGTTGGCCGAACTTTTTCTAATGAGCCTTTTTCGTGTTTTTTTTAAATAAATGTTTATGGAAAAGACTTAAACAAATCCTTTTTATCTCAAATTTTTGTATTTTCTGTATTCTTCGCCTAATAACGCCCCGCGGACTAGTTTTCCTAACTTTTTCTAGGCCTCTCCTTTGAAAATCGTTTTCTCGGCTTCTACATGGTTTTAGAAATATTTGAAAACAGATTTGGAATGTGTATTAGGTCTTTTTTCATTCCAAAAGTTATTACCACGAAATTTACAAAAATAATGTTATGGGCCGTAATCTGGTCTTAAAGACAGTGTTCCATAGAATTGGATCTATCGCAGACCCCCGTTTTCGATAGAAATTTAAAAAAAAAAGTTGTTTTTCAGATCAAGCCACCCAAGTCGCAACAACATTAGGAAAAAAACTCGGCTCATTCTGGATCGGTGCCAAACGACGTACCGAATGTCTCGGTGCTAATAAAGCTGCGAGTATTTGCCGACCATGGGCCACTAGTGCGTATGCATGGACGGATGGGTATTGTAGTGGAATTGAAGGTTTCTTCTGGCGGCCAAGACAACCAGATTATTACCTGTGAGTGGATTTAAACTTATAAATTACGATGTTCTTATTAATTTTCAGTGATCAACAACCTTGTGTTTACATGCACATAGTGTTTCCTGATGTTCCGGCTATATATACATCAGGCGCGACTTCTGGATCTTTTGACGACACCGGTTGTGGTTCCGCTAAACCTAATCCGTTGCAAGCGGTTCTAGGATATTCGTGTGGAAAACTTGCGGAATAAATTCAAATTGATTTTTATCATCTCTGTAAAGCTCTTTTTTAAAGGTTGTGCGACCGGAATAAATGAATCTGGGGTGAATGAAAATGTTCGGCCGAGAAACAAAAAAAACAAAAATAACCACAGATATCGAATGAAATGAAACTTTGGAAATTTTTCATAACTCGGTTAAGACTTTATTCTGGAGCATGAAATTTCAAATATTTTATACCTTTGATATCTTCAACTTTCATGCAAAATTTAGGCCAGTTCTGATCCATTTTGAAAAAAAGTATGAAGCTTCAAAGTTCGACTTTTCCTTCTTAAAAATTTTAAATTTTGAGCTCGAATTGTGTCATTTTTGAACACTTTAAACAATTTGGAACTAAGGTTTTAGGGAATGCTAAAATATTCTAAAAAAAATCTAAAATACCTACAATTCAAAAATTCAAAATGCCACGTGACCGAAATAACAAAATCAGAAAACAAATGAATAGAACCAATCAGAACGAATAAAGCTTTTGGTAGCAATCAGAGTCTCCTTCAAAAGGGATAATGCACTTCAGGAGCCCTGTATCTGGATTAATGTAAGACACATGAAAACGACCCCCCCCCCCCCCATTATATCATCATATAGGTTTCAATGCTTTCTCCTGCTGACCTTCTTCATCATTTATGCTGAAACTCAGGACAAAGAAAATTTCTTCTATTGGTTTGGCACCTCAGACCCGTCCGACTACAGACCCATTAGAGCGTACAGCCCGAGTCAATCCGAAAGCTTTTGCCTTAAACAACTGACATATGCACCTCCTGTACTCAATGAATCATTCATTATCGGACCTTCGGTACGCACATTTTTGGACAAGGGGAAAGAAGCTGCAAAGGTAATAATAAATAATTTTTGAAGGTCCTTGTCGCTAAAAAAGGATAGAATACGTAACATTCCAATTAATTGTTTTTCAGTGCTTACAAGATGAGAAGTATTACCCTTTTGTATACCTCGCTAGAAATTCATATAGGTATTGTCAATTGACTCAAGTAAGTTTAAAGATGTATCTGAATTATCAAGTTTTTTTTCATTTTCAGAGAGCCAATAATGACATGGTTTACTATAAAGAAGGTGTAGCTGTTCATGAAAAAGAAGGGAATTCGTCGACGCTTTTTCAGCATTTTGGATTTGGATGTGAAGATATGAACCAGCTTTTCCATGTCGTTCACGAGAAGTTACCATCTTGTACCGTCTATTTTAACCAGGTCTGTGGTATCATGTTTAATTTAAAACAAAATTGGATTTTTAGTCTTTGGGAGAGGCACTAAGAATCAAGGGATGTTTTGCTCCAATAACTACCGCAGCGATCGAAACGACGACTCAAATGGTGACAACAGAAGAGGTCAAATTGACGACTACTGAGATCATGGAAGAGGTGACAACAACGGAGGAGAAGCTGGCTGCGACGGAGGCAGTGACAACCACGAAAAAGGAGGAAGCAGAGGTGACAACTGCGGAAAATTTGGAAATAACAACGAAGAAGTTGACCACGACCGAGGCCACGACAACTACGAAAAAGGTGGAAGCAAAGGCGACAACTGCGGAAAATGTGGAAATAACAACGAAGCATGTGAAAACAACAGCTGGAAGGGTCACGCCTCAAGCGGTTGTTGAAAATAACGACGAGAAGGAGGATGTTGGGGACAATGCGCCGATGTTGACAATAGTCAACACAGTTATGATTCTTCTTACTTTTTATTTAATCCAATGATATGGATGAAGAATACTTGATTGTTTGAACTATACTTGTTTGAAAAAAAATAATAAAAATTGATGTTTTTAGCTTTTTTGTTTATTTTCAAAGAAAAATGTATGAAAAAATATACTTCCAAATTTTGCGCATCACAACGATGCTACGCACTGACGGGGGTCGGTTTTTAGCATAATAAATTATTGTAATATTTTTTCGCATTTCTTTTAAAAGAAAAACACTGAACAAAATTTGAACAAAAACTATTGAAAAATTAAAAATATGAGTTAGCCTGAAATGATAATGTGAAAAAATATGCCGTGAAAATTTCGACCGACTTTCTGAGGCTTCTACAAACAATTATTCACTTTTTAAAGCATTTTTTCCCCGCTATTCTTTTTTCCCACTATCATTGGTTCTTTTTCAAAAAATGCGACAAAATTGCAACAGCTGTAAAATATTTACGCTAAACAACGCTTCTCGTCACTGCGTAGCATCGTAAACGTGGGGTCTGAATTTACGGAAAAGCAAAACTAGTTTTCTGAAAAATAAGTTTATTCGTTCGAACCCGGATATAAGACCATTTGTTTTTAATTTTAGGCTCATTTAAAATTTTTGGAATTTTCAGTGGTGTCAGGAAGCGCATTTTTCGAAGGATTTCAGTCATTTTAGTACCAATTGAAAGAGAATTCGACGTAGATTCTACAACCACTTTAAATTTTGAATTTTCATCGACTTAAAAATTTTTTAGGCTCATTTAAAATGTTTGACATTTACAGTGTAGTGTCCAGAACCGTATATTTTGAAAAATCACATCTCAAGACTTGGATTTCAGTCATTTTAGTACCAATCGATAGAAAATTCGACGTAGATATTAAATTACGCAAAATTTTGTACCTATTTCTAACAACTCCCTTTTATTTAGGACCTGTGAATTGGATTTTGTTCGATCTTTGTTTATCCTCCAAAATTGCAGAATTCCTCAAAAAATCTGCAATTTTTTCAGGAATTCTGGAAAAAAATTACAAAACATTTTCAGTAACGGTACTTAATAATAAGTTTATACTTCAACACTTGAACTGATCAGATTTTTGAAAAATTTTTGAAAAAAAACGTTGTTAAACATCGAGATCCATTAGTTCAAAGTGACTTTTTTTTTAATTACTGATCTGTCTTTAAAGGAGGTCTTTACGAAGCTAAAGAATGCATCTGGGATGAAAATATACTTCATTCTCATTCCAAAGCTGTTCTTAAAATTTTCTAAAACCACCTAGAAGCCGAGAAAATGAGCTTCAAAACAATGGCCTAGAAAAATTGACCACTGGCAAAAACAAGTGCGCAGACATGAAAAATCAAAAAAAAAAAACAAAAAAAGGAATAATATAAGCATGTTTTTATAACTATTTATTAACGTAACACGAAAAAAACTCATAGGAAAAAGTTCGGCGAGGTGGAAACTTTTTCTAGGCCATTGTTTTGAAGCGCGTTTTTCAGAAAAGCAATGCAAATTTGAAAATTCATAACTCAGTTCAGACTTTCCTGTGGAGGATGAAATTTCACATACTTGATACCTATGATATCTTCAGCTTTCATGCGAAATTTAGGCCAGTTCTGATCCATTTTGAAAAAGTTATGAAGCTTCAAAGTTCGACTTTTTTTTTCTTAAAAATTTTCAATTTTGAGCTCGGATTGTGTCGTTTTTGAACACTTTGAAAATAGTTAAACAATTTGGAACTAAGATTTTTTAGGAATAAAATATTCTCAAAAATTAAAAAATTCCCACAATTCAAAAATTCAAAATGCCACGTGACCGAAAAACAAAATCAGAAAAAAAATGAATAGAACCAATCAGAACAAATTAAACTTTGGGTAGCAATCAGAGTTTCCTTCAAAAGGAATAATGCACTTCAAGAGCCCTGTATCTGGAATAATGTAAGACACATGAGAACTTCCCATCATGTCACCGATTAATATATAGGCTTCAATGCTTTCTCCTGCTGACCTTCTTCATCATTTATGCTGAAACTCAGGACAAAGAAAATTTCTTCTATTGGTTTGGCACCTCAGACCCGTCCGACTACAGACCCATTAGAGCGTTTAATCCGACTGAATTCGAAATCACTTGCCTTCAAAAATTGACTGCTAGGGTAATCGAAGGGTCATTAATTATCGGACCCTCGGTACGCAGATATTTGGACAATGAAAAAATTGTTGTACAGGTAATAATATATTGCTTGAGAGGTCCTTGTCGCTAAAAAAGGATAGAATATGTAACATTCCAATTAATTGTTTTTCAGTGCTTAAAAAGTGAGAAGCACTTTCCGTTTGTATACCTCGCTAGAAATTCATATATGTATTGCCAAATGATTCAAGTAAGTTTAAAGATATATCTGAATTATCAGATTTTTTAAAAATTTTCAGCAAGAAAACAATGACATGGTTTACTATAAAGAAGGTGTAGCTGTTCATGAAAAAGAAGGGAACTCGTCGACGCTTTTTAAAAAGTTTGGATATGGATGTGAAGATATGATGGAGCTTTTCAATGTCGTTCAGGAGAAGCTACCATCATGTTTCAAATTTTTTAATGAGGTTTGTGGTATTACATTACCTTAAAAAATTGGATTTTTAGTCTTTGGGAGAGGCACTGAGAATCAAGGGATGTTTTGCTCCACTGAACATCGCAGCGATCGAAACGACGACTCAAGTGGTTACAACAAAAGAGGTCAAATTGACGACTACTGAGATCGCGGAAGAGGTGACAACAACGGAGGAAAAGCTGGTCGCGACCGAGGCAGCGACAACCACGAAAAAGGAGGAAGCAGAGGTGACAACTGCGGAAAATGTGGAAATAACAACTGAGAAGCTGACCACAACCGAGACAACGACAACCACGAAAAAGCCGGAAGCGAAGGCGACAACTGCGGAAAATGTGGAAATAACAACGGAGAAGTTGAAACCAAGGGCCGACCAAGAAGAAGACAATGGGTCGATGTTGACAATAGTCAACACAGTTATGATTCTTCTTACTTTTTATTTAATCCAATGAAATGGATGAATAAAACTTGATTGTTTGAGCTATGATTGTTTGAAAAAATGGTAAAAATTGAGGTTTTTAGCGTTTCCGTTTATTTTCGAAAAAAAAGTATGAAAAAAAATTCTTCCAAATTTTGCGCATCCCTACGATGCTACGCACTGACGGGTGTCGTTTTTTAGCATTTTTAATTTATTGTAATATTTTTCGCATTTTTTTAAAGAAAAACACTGAACAAACATACTTTGAACAAAAAATATTGAAAATATGAGGGTGCTAGCTAAGAAAATATGAGTTTGCCTGAAATGTTGAAAAAATAGCTATTTTTGGCTAAAATTTAGAATTTTCAAAATTTTTTAAAAATTGCTTGGAAAATATTGATTTTCAGCTTTAAAATAAGGCAAAGTACAACAAAAATGACATATTCTCAACTTTCCGAGGCTTCTGCAAACAATTATTCTTTTTTTTAAAGCATTCTTTTTTTTTCTTTCCCTCCCCCCCCCTCCACTATTAAAATATATTGTTTTTTTCAAAAAAATGCACCGTTTGCTGGAAAAAAATATTTACGCTAAACAAAGCGTCTCGTCACTGCGTAGCATCGTAAAAGTGGTTCTGAATTTACGGCAATGCAAAACTAGATCTCTGAAAAATAAGGTCATTGGTTCGAACGCGGATGTGAGTTCACTTTTAAAATTTTTTAGGCTCTTTTAAATTTTTAAAATTTTAAATGTGGTGTCCAGAACCGCATTTTTCGAAAAATCATATCTCAAGATTGGATGACGGGATTTTAGTAATTTTAGTATGAATCGAAAGAGAATTCGATGTAGATTCTAATTCCAATTTAAATTTTGCATTTTAATAGACTTAAAAATTTTTTAGGCTCATTTAAAGATTTTTTAATTTTCAGTGCGGTGACCAGAACCGCAATTTTTCGAAAAATCATATCTCAAGATTGACACACAGGATTTTGGTAATTTTGGTATCAATCGAAAGAAAATACGACGTAGATTCTAAAACCACTTTAAATTTTGAATTTTCATCAACTCAAAAATTTTTAGACTCATTTTAATATTTTGAAATTTTCAGTGTAGAACCGCAATTTTTCGAAAAATCATATCTCAAGATTGACACATAGGCTTTCAGTCATTTTAGTACCAATCGAAAGAAAATTCGACGTAGATTCTAATTCCAATTTAAATTTTGAATTTTGATAGACTTAAAAATTTTTTAGGCTCATTTAAATTTTTCGAAATTTTCAGTGTAGTGTCCAGAACTGAATTTTTCAAAAAATCATATCTCAAGTTTGACACACAGGATTTTAATGATTTTGGTACCATGTCGTGGCCGATGCATTCGTGGAAGTCTTGGTTCTGTTGAAGGAGGGGAAATGTCGTGACCGAGCGCACCGCTGCATAAAACGATGAAATGTCAATGTTCGCGTGAAAACGTGAACCACGTGGTGATGCGCGGTGGAGAAGACACACACGTGCAGTCTCTGTTTGTCGCTCTTGTCGGGTTAGCGTCCCTCTCTAAATGCTTGTACTTTACTTTACCCTTTGAATTATATTATTGTGTGATGATATTTATAAGAGAATAATAAACTCTTATTATTCCAAGACGTGTTTCCCATTTTTCCAATCCTTTCAGAGTCCGCTAATAAACCTAAGGCCAATTTTTAAAAAATATTGACAATTTTTCATTTTGACAATTTTGAAATTTGAATTTTAGAATTTTTACAGCACTGAAACATATATTTTTAGACTCAGCATAAATTTCTAAATGTTATTCTAAACTGAAAGTGTTGGAAAAGTTCCAAAATTCTTTTAAAAATATTGAAATATGTACCAAAAGGAAAATAATTAAGAAAACATTAAACTTGAGCTTTATTCATATGAAATCTATAATCTATAACCACTATAATCCATCCAATTCAATCTTTATGCATATGTTGACGGTTATTCTTAACCTTATAAGCCCTTCTCATCTCCAGGAACAAAAATATGCTTAATATGCCAAATATATAGATATGCAAATCTGAAATTAAAATATTTTAGGTTTTAAAAACTCCATGGATTAAAATTACATCCGACTTCAAACTCGTGCTCTATTAGCGGTACGTTTAAAGCTTTACCATTTGATTTTGTGAATCTTTTCATCAATGTCTGAATAATTAAAACAATATTATTATGGTGAATACTACGGCTTACGTTGTGCAACTTCAACTTCGGACATGACTCGATTCTAATCTTTGCCTCATTCCCAGGACAATCGATTTTAAAACTAGGGTGAAATATTACTAACTCTAGGTTAGGCAAGTCATAAAGAACCAGTGCTGGGCCTGAAAATATAAAATATTATTTTTGAAATAGAATATTAAATATACATATAGAAGAGTTTATGTGTTTTAAAATAGGCATGGAGATCTTTGAAATATAACTATTCGAAGTCACTTCCAATGCTCCTTCCACTTTCCTTATGGAAGATATGTCGTATATATCACCCGACAAATCTTCTGTACAAACAAAATAATTATACGGTTTTAATTGGCATAGTGTTAATTTACCACTTTCGGCGTTTATCTGTAGGCCGTTTTTTACAAAATCGCATCCTATTAAACGGTCAGAAGATCCTCGTTTCACGTATCCGCCATAACACTCGCCGTCTGTATAAATATGTTAGTTTTTAAAGACAATGTACCACCACTTTTGTTTTAAATTGTTAAGAAATTTCGAAAATTTTTGTCAAATACAAGTATTGATTGATTTGGGACAAGTATTGATTGATTTGTTTTTTTTAAACTTTTGAGGAATAACGTACCGAAGCATTTTACATCCGAAACTGGCTTCCAATCGCCGATTACATGACCCGAATTCTCAAACAGCTTCTTCTCATCAGTGCATAAAAATGGATTGTTGACGAATACTGGAAATATTATGCTTGCCAGAATTTTGAAAGAAGTTTTCAATTGTTTACCATGTCCTTTAGAACAATTGGAGTCCATGGACAAAAATGGAAGAAGGTGTTTGATTGATGTTGAGGTGAACTTCAAAAACAACAATATATATATTCAAAATATAATGATTACGTTCAAGCAACCATCCAACTTGAAATGCATTTCTTTCGGATAGATTTCTTTAAACGAGCTGTCAAAAATCATGTCTCCGAAAACATCTGTGCAACCCTCATATTCTGTAGAACTTTTGATTGGTTCAGGGAAGGAGCATTCTGGAAATGAACAAGGGGTTTGAAAGAATTTCGCAGTGATCCATACCACCAAAAACTTGTATATCTGAATTGGGAGCCGCAATTTTTGCTAGAAGTTCCAGGGAAGATTGCTCGAGGTTTTTGTTTCCTCGTACTTTTATTATTGGTCTTTCCAGGTGCTCTTTAGGCATGACAAATGATTCGTGAAATTGAATAGTACGCAAGTTTAGATTATTAACAAAATTGAATCCACACCCTGTGAAAATTCTTAAATTTTTAGGCTTTTTGAAACTGTTCCCATACCTGAACACACACGAAATTTATCAAAACGTATTTCATTTTCTGTTCGATTTCGTGTTTCAATTACTGTGTTTTCCAATTCGTATAAGTTGTCTGTGAATGTCTCGAAACTTGTTTTCTTCATTTCCGTTGTGTGAATGTTCCATCTAAATTTGTTTTTGCCTTTTATTGGTTATCTACAGCAAAGCCGACTAGGTGTCTTGCAAGCATGCTCTACCGCACACAAGGTCTTGCAACCTAAGAGAGTAGAGCGCATGGTGGCAGGAGAGGCGCAGACAGAAAAGACAAAAAAGGGGGAAAATCGTTTCTTTAAATTTCACTTACGTTGTATTTTTTTCTGCCCGAAAGGAAACGCATTGGGAAATATTGGCAATTGGTTCGTCGCGTTTACAGTCTGCAGCCATGTTTTCTCTTATTAAATTCTGCTTAAACCCTTACTTGGTGAACACGATATCCCTGCCAGAAAGCAATAAATTAAGACCAAAGAAATCATGAGCAGTTTCTCTTCCCGATTTTTCACAAAATAATATTTATTACGAAAATGTGATCTCCGAAATTTTCTAAACTACACGTAAAATGACGAAATGAATTATCTTTTTAAAAATTTCCTCAAATTTCAGAAATATATTGTTTTTTTTCTTACTAGGGATGCTAGGTTAAGATCCACTGACGATTGGAATGGATTATATATGAAATGAAAGGTCTATTGGGTGTGATTAAATCCTGACAATATTAGAGGCCGAGATTTCGTTAACCATGAGATAAAACCAAAAGGCGTTTCTTCGGCCATTAGGGCGAAAACCGGGTTAATGGTTTTTTTGGATTTTTTTCGCCATTTTCGAGTTTTAGTTTTTTTCATTTCTTTATCAAGAATCATACCTTCATCAATTTTAAACCATTTATTTGTCCCCTTAGCCCCCTTTAACCTATTATAATTGACTTTTTACTATATAAAAAAGATCTTCCATAAAAAATGATTTATATTATAAAAACACGAAGAACAAAATAAGCCATTACGATGGTGACAATGAAACGCGGTGAAGACATCGAATCTGTAAAAAAAGGTGCAATTTGTGTTGTCCTTTCTATTTGAGATAATCCATGAAAATAATCATACCAACACAATCAAAATTGTTCCAAACACCAATTTTATGACCGGCATTTTCGAACAGTTTTTTCTCATCCGTGCATGAAAAACTATTGTTAACGAATGCTGAAAGTATTTTTCTTTCTCTAATTCAACTTTTCAATTTTTACCATGTCCTTTAGAACAATTGGACTTCATGGAAATAAATGGCCGAAGATTTTTGATTGATGTTGAGGTGAACTTGAAAAAATAAAATGGTTTAAATAATTAAATTAAATTCTTACATTCAAACAGCCATCCAACTTGAAATGCATTTCTATCGGATTGAATTCTTTAAACGAGCTGTCAAATATCATATCTCCGAACACATCGGTACAATTAGCATATTCTGTAGAATTTTTGATTGGTTCCGGGAAGGAGCATTCTGAAAATGAAAAGAGTTGCCAAGAATCTCGCAGTGATCCATACCACCAAAAACTTGTATATCAGAGTTCGGACCGGCACTTTTTTCTAGAAGTTCTAGAGAAGATTTCTCGAGATTTCTGTTTCCTCGTACTTTGAATAGTGGCCTTTCCAGTGGATTTGGAGTCCGGCTAAATGTGTTGGGAACGTAAAAAGTACGTAAGTTTAGATTTTTGTATAAATTGACTCCACACTCTTTGAAAATTATTGCATTTTAGACTTTTAGAAACTAGTACCTTACCTACACACAAACCAAATCTCCTAAAACGCATTTCATTTTCCTTCCGATTTTGTATCACAATTATAGAGTATTCCAATTGGTACAGCTCTTCTGCGAATGTCTCGAAACTTTTCTCGTTCATATCAGTTATTTGAACGATCCATCTAAATTTGATGTGCTCTTTATTAGTTACCTACAAAAAATGCGACTAGGCGGCTTACAAGCGCGCTCTAGCGCACACATGATCTTGCAACCGCGCATGGTGACAGAAGAAGCGCAGACAGAAAAGGAGAAGACTGTCGCCCTTGCTGTCGATAGGTAATAAGTCGTTTCTTGAAATTTTACTTACGTTGTATTTTTAGCTGCACTCAAGGAAATGCAGTCAGAAATATTAGTAATTGTTTGATGGTGTTTACACACTGCAACCATGTGTTCTCTTATTAAATTACGTGCAAATCCTTACATTTTGAACCGGATATTCCTGACAGAAACCAATAAATTAAAATCAAAGATAACATAGATAACATGGTCATTTTCTCTTCCCGATTTTTTTTCACAAAATATAATATCCGAAAACTTCTAAATTACACACGCAAAATGAAGAAACGAATTATCCTTTAAAAATTCCCTCAAATTTCAGAAATTTGATAGTTTTTCTTTAGTGAATATGAAAAAAAATATTTTTAATTTATTCTGAAAGGGTTTTTCTAAGGTGTTTTGTTTTGTTTAAATCGGTTTGTAAAAATCCAATTAACAAATAAGTTTACTAAAAAGTCACGTATCCTAGAGTGTTCTTCCATAGTTCGAACAACTGTTCAGACTACACCGAAATGTATCGTTATGTTATGTCCAACATGTTAGCTGTACAAATAACACCGATTTTTAATTTTATTTTTAGTAGATGAGAACATAAGCTTTTGGGTACAAGATTTTAAAATTCAAATAAATGTCGAAAAAAACGTATGTGATCTTGCCAGTTGTGCAAACTATAAAAAAACGTATATAAAACAATGTCCACTAGGAAAAAACCATCGGTTTCGGTTTACTGGTCAGAAGTAGTTCCAGTGACTATTTACGTAGTCCCAGTAACGAATATTCTGAACATGATACACCTCTTCTCAATAGCTCTTGTATTCTTGGCGAATTCTGTTCACGCAATTAATATTGATTTCAATTGTTCCAATTACAATGGTCGATATGTAAATTAACTTACAATTAGCTTATATCGAAAAATGGGAAAAACTGGAAAAATTGGACCACTTTTTCAGAAAAATCATATTTTCGGCATAATGTCGACGAGCTGGAAATTAGGTGCCAACATGAAAAATACTCAAAAATGCGATTTTGACTTTATCTCTAAAACTAAAAATTTCGATTTTGGGACCACCCAGATTTTTTTCACCAGGTCAAAGGGGCGTGGCCAAATAAATTATGTATTTTTTTCTAAGAGAGACCTAGGTACCCTCCATGCAAAATATCAAGATCCTAGCTGACCAATCATGAAAATGAGTCGGTTCGTCCAAATCGAAAGAACAAATGAGTTTACAAAAATTCAGCCAAACCGTGAGATTCTCAACGACTAGGCTTGTTCATAGAACACATGCGTTTACAAAAAAGCCACGTAAACTAGAGTGTTCTTGCCTAGTTAGAACAATTATGCAGACTACATCGAAATGTATTGTTATGTTATGTCCAACATATTAGCTGTTCAAATAAAACCGATTTTTAATTTAATTGTTAGTTAATGAGAACAGAAGCTTTTGAGTACAAGAATTGAAAATTTAATTTAATGTCGAAAACTGTATTTAATGTTGACAGCTGTGCAAACTCTAAAAAATCATATATAAAACAATGACCACTAGTTTCGGTGTGCTGGTCAGACGTAGTTTCAGTGAGTATTTTTGAAATTTCTCAAATCCTTGGAAGCTATAAAAAATGATCCACCTCTTCTCAATTATTCTTGTATTCTTGGCGAGTTGTGCTCACGCAATTGACCATGATTACAATTGTACCTCTTACAATGGCTTAATTCAACTTGTAACTTAACTTAGCTTCTCGTTTTTAAACTTAAATTGATCTCGTTTAGCATGTTTGGAATCCATCCTCATTTTCTTGTTCAAACGTAATCAGCGATGAAGCATGCGTAGCTCTCTACTCCAAAGAATCAAGTGGAACACTCGTTGTCGGTAAAAAAAATTTTAAACAACGCTAATTACAAATTCAAAACATTTGAGGGGGTTATACTCAAAGACCAGCGAAGTGTTTCTCAGTAAAAGGAACACCACTTGTCCCATACATGCAGGCTGCCGCAGTCGCTTTGTGCCCCAAATATTGTGGATATTGTTGTATTGCTCCCGCAGCTTCATGCCCCAATGCTCAATGTGAGATCATTTTTATTTTGAAATTATGAAAACATTAAAAATAATAATTTCAAGATCCACGATTGAATTGCGATACTATCACAAGTGAGCAATGTCAATCAACGATTTGGAGACCTATAATCGCACAAGATTGTCCAGCTTCTTGTGGGTTCTGTAACATGGGTAAGAAAATAGTACAAAACATCAAAATATTTATCAATTATACAGGAGGGTGTGTGGACGCTGTCACTGATTGTACCAACGATCCTAGCATTTGTACAGCCGTTGGAATGCAAACTTTTGTCAATGTTATCACTTTTCTATTGTATTACCTTTAAAGACAGGGTGCCAGTTATTTTTACCCCATATGGATTTAATTGTGAAAAATTCATCTTTCTACCGACATTCTAGTATATTCCATGCGAAATCCCGACGAAAAAAAACAATTTTGTAGTTCCGTCCGGAAGATGAAAAAAATTATTTTTGAATTCCCGCCGTACGCTCACGTACGCTTTTTGGCGGGAAGCACAACAATTTGAATTTTTTACATTTTTTTCAAAACTGTTATTTTTTAATTTTTTTAGTGGAAAATGTTTCTTTTCAGTAGAATAACATAAGTAAAGTATGTTGCGACCAGATTCAAACAATTTTGAGGCAAATTTTATTCAAATACCCGAAAAATAAGAAAAATTCAAAAAAATTCAAAAAACTCAAAAACAAACAAAAACTGTTAAAAAACGATAATTGCATTTTTATAAATCTAAAATGATATATGAAACTGATCAATTTTTCGGAAAACTGATTTTTTTGGGTCGCTGATGAATTGTGTCCATGAAATCTGTAAATGTTTCGTCGGTTTCAAAAAAAATAAACTAGAATACCTGTGAAATAATAATTTATTTGCGAAACGTACGCCTATTTAATCTGCTTTCAAAATTATAGCGAAATTTTCATTTTTGGATGAAAATTGGGAAAATCAACGCTTTTCCCCCATTTTATGAGGGATCCCGGTTAGTTCCTGTAAGAAAAATTAATTTTACACTTATTAAACATAATTAATGACTTTCAGCAAAAAAAAAACGCTAAAAATCGGACAAAAACGAAAGAAATTTGAAAAAAACACACAAAAAATTCAAAAATTCAAATTACCGCGCACACACATGACTGCTGTTCATTGGAGCGCACATGAAAATTCAAAACACGCGGTAATTTAAAATCTTATCGCCACAGCGGCGAAATTTTTAACTGGCACCCTGTCTTTAAACAACAATTTCAGACATATTGTCAATTTACATGCGGAAGATGCGTCTCTTCAACAACCGCTTCATCTTCAGCTTCTTCTTCTCTTCCAGCTTCATCCACTTGCTCCTCATATCCCGCCGATTCAAGCAAAAACTGCGCCGAATGGGCTGTGAGTGGTTTCTGTGCCAACACCTTCTACACAATCGCCCAACGAAAAGCTTACTGTGCAACCACTTGCAAACTTTGCTGAAAATCTTTTTTCCTAGAAATTCTTAATTATAGGGTGAGTTTCAGCCTATCTCGTTTTCTGAAAGGTAAAAAGTGACAGATGATATATCAAGGGGCGGAGTTTGTCAATTCTGAAATTTCAATTATTTTCAAGTACGTGAATAATTACGAATTTTTTCTTGTTCGGATATTCTCTAAAATTTCAGAATTGATAAGCTCCGTCACTTGTGTCGAAAACATCACCTGTCCCTTTTTACCTCCCACCTGTCTGAAAATGAGACTCGCTCTATTACTAATTAATGTTTCTACTAATCTTTAAATCTTTAACAAAAAGCTCCTCTGACCACGGGGTTTGACGGCACATATACCTCATGCTAAACTCAATTTTTCTACCTCCAAATAAATATGTTTTCATTGAAAAAAAAGTGTTTAATTGTTTTGAAATACAATATTAGATGCACCGGTTTATTTCTAAGAATTCCAGTCATGAAAATGAGTTTTAATTGATTTGTAAAAATCGAAAGAACAAATCAGTTTACAAAAATTCAGTCAAACCGTGAGATTCTCAATTATTCGGCTTGTTCATAGAACAAATGAGTTTACAAAAAAGCCACGTAAACTAGAGTGTTCTTCCATAGATAGAACAATTGTTCAGACTACACCGAAATGTATCGTTGTGTTCTGTGCAAGCCGATCAAACAACTCTGATTTTTAATTTTAGTTAATGAGAAAATTTTAGAAACATGATTTTAAAACTCAAGCAAATGTTTTAAAACAATTAATAGTGACAGTTGTGCAAACTCTAACAAAACATATATAAAACAATGTCCACTAGGAAAAAACCATCATTTTCGGTGTACTGGTCAAACGTAGTCTCAGTGAATATTTTTGAATATTCTGATCGCTTTCAATAATGACCATCTTCTTCTTAATTTCTATGGTATTCTTGGCGAATTGTGCTCACGCAATTAATTATGATTACAATTGTTCCGCTTCCAATGGTCGATAATTAACTTAGCTAAAAGTTTTTAAACTCAAGATTTTGTTTTACTATGTTTATCTTCCATTTCTTGTTCTAACATAATCAGCGATGACGCATGCGCAACTCTTTATCCCACTCCTTCAAGTGGAACACCCGTTCACTGTTTAGCGTCCACCTGTTAGAAAATGAGATGGGCGAAAACTCGCTTTATTACTACTAAAATTTTCTACTAATCTTTAAATAAAAATTTGACAAAAAGCTCCCCTGACCACGGGGTTTGACGACACTTCTACCTCTTACTAAACTTCATTTTTTCTACCTCCAAATAAATATGTTTTCATTCCACATACAAGTTTTTAAATGTTTTTAAATTAAATATTAGATGCACCGGTTTATTTTTTTGACCAGTCATGAAAATGAGTCGATTCGTCTAAATCGAAAGAACAAATGAGTTCAGTCAAACCGTGAGATTCCATTGTTTATTGACATGTGAAAGGGGCGGAGTTTGTCAATTCTGAAATTTTAGAGAATATCAGAATAAGAAAAAAGTGTTATTTTTCAAGTACTTGTAAATAATTGAAATTTCAGAATTGATAAACTCCGCCCCTTTTACATGTCAAAAAGCAATCACCCAATCACTGTTTACCATCAACCTGTTAGAAAATGAGATGGGCTGGAACTTGCTCTATTACTAATTAAATTTTCTACTAATCTTTAAATATTTGACAAAAAGCTCCTCTGAACACGGACACTTCTACCTCATACTAAACCGAATTTTTTTCTACCTCCAAATAAATATGTTTTAATTGAATAAACAAGTGTTTAATTGTTTTTAAATACAATATTAGATAAGCCGGTTTGTTTCTAAGAATTATCAGTCATGAAAATGAGTTTTAATCGGTTTGCGCAAATCGAAAGAACAAATGAGTTTACAAAAAACCATGAAAACATGAGACTCTCAATCATTCGGCTTGTTCATAAAACACATGAGTTTACTAAAAAGTCACGTAAATTAGAGTGTTCTTCCCTAGTTAGAACAAACGTTCAGACTACATCGACATGTATCGTTGTGTTCTGTGCAAGCTGTTCAAATAGCTCTGTTTTTTATTTTTAGATGATGAGAAGATTTTAGGAACATGATTTTAAAACTCAAGCAAATGTTTAAAACTATTAATAGCGGCAGTTGTGCAAATTCTAAAAAATACATATAAAACAAGGTCCACTAGGAATGAGACATTGGTTTTGGTTTACTGGTCAAACGTAGTCTCAGTGACTGTTTTTGAAGATTCTGAACGCTTTCAAAAATGATTCATTTTTTCACTATTTCTCTTGTATTCTTTGCATCTTCTGTTCATGCAATTCTATATGATCACAATTGTACAGTTTACAGCGATTCAATGGGTGAAGTAAATTATCCATTGAAATGTTTTTAGACTTAAATTGATCTTGTTTAGCATGTTTGGCTTCCATCTGCCATTTCTTGTTCAAACGTTATCAGCGATGTCGCGTGCGCTGGTCTTTACCCCGTAAGCGGAACAATCGCAACCGGTAATGACTAATCAATGTAGGCGGTCAATTCAAATAAATTAAGGGAATGCCGTTCCAAGATCAACGAAGTGTTACTCATTTACTGGTAATGAAATCGATCAAGAGTTGAAGGATATTTCAATCGCGACGTGCCCAAAAACTTGTGGATATTGCTGTGAATATGTAGATCCTGCATATTCATGTACCAATGCTCAATGTAATTGATTGTTTCATAATCATTAAGAAAACGTTCAATCAAATGATTGTTAAGATCCACGATTGAATTGTGCTACCATCACAAGTGAGCAATGTCAATCTACGATTTGGAGACCAATAATCGCACAAGACTGTCCAGCTTCTTGTGGATTCTGTAATCTTGGTAAGAAAATAGGTTAAAACACATAATTTTACCAATTATCGATTCAGGAGGATGTGTAGACGCTATCACTGATTGTGCCAATGATCCTAGCATTTGCAAAACTGTTGGAATGCAAACCTTTGTCAATGTTCTCATTTTTGTTTTGTACTACCTTACAACAATAATTTTCAGACCTATTGCCAATTGACATGTGGAAGATGCGCCTCTTCAACAACCCCTTCATCTTCAGCTTCATCTTCTCTTTCAGCTTCATCCACCTGCTCCTCATATCTCGCCGATTCAAGCAAAAACTGCCCCGAATGGGCTATGAATGGTTTCTGTAAAAACAACTTTTACACAATTGCCCAACGAAAAGCTTACTGTGCAACCACTTGCAAACTTTGCTGAAAACTTGTTTTTCTAGAAATTAGTAATCACATAACGACCACGAGGTTTGACGACACATACCTCATACAAAGCTGAACTTTGTTATAGTTTTGCTTTTTTACCTCCCAATAAATATATTTCATTTTTCTTAACATTGAAAAATGTAGAATTGGTTCACTTGTTCTATTAAAATTGAGTCACACCGGAAATGAATAAGGATTCCTAGCCCGCTAAAATAAATCAGATTTTGAAGGAAATTTCACAAATAGTCTATTTTCACTCACAGTCGGTATTGACAAGTTTGAGCCGAGTTATGAGCATTCAAATGATTGCTCACAGTTATGGTTTTCTTGGTTGCTCGAAAAAACATGATTTGTTGAAATTCATTTATTTATAACTATCTCACGTTAAAAAACTGTATGTGGCAAGCCAATAGATCGCTTTAAAAAAAAAGGTTTCGTATTATCAGTTTCGTATTATTTAAAAGTATAATTAAAGTCATAATGTAAGTTTTACCTTTCAAAAACCCTAATATTTTGAGTTTATTAAGGTTCAATGTATTGTTGCTGTTTTTGTGCACATTTCCAGTTTTTAAAGCTCAAGATCCTGCTGAAAAATATGTCACCTGTATCCGAAATTGTCTTTTAATTACTGTCAACATAAATCCTACTACTGTAACCGTGTTCACTTCTGATATTGTGAACAATATTACCAATAATCCGGAGAAAGTGGCGAGGATGAAAAAGGTTGTTAAAGGAAGACTATACGAAGGTTATAAATGTTTCTAAATCGATCTGGAATATAATACTTTTCTATACCTAGTGAAAAACATTGGCAAAAACGTAGAAAAGGGCATCCGGAATCGAACTTTGGTATCAAAATCGTAAAAGTTGCCATAAAAAGTGACAGCAAAGTTCGTGCCCTTTTCGACGTTTTTGCAATTTTGTTTCACTTTTTCTTCGCTGAATACAATTAAATTCTGAATATATTGAATGTATTTAAAATTTTCGTACAGTCCTCACACAGTTCTCACAGTCCCGCACAAGGGAAGCGTCGTAGCCAGTAAAAACTTTGACGCCTTGTTATTAAATGGACTAATTACTGAATTTGGGTTTCAATTATGTTTTCATAATTCATCGCAATATTTCAAAACCTATAAACGCTAAAAAAATTCCTTTTCCAGTACAAGAAAAAATACATTTACAAAATAAGGCGACTAAATGGCCTAACTGCTCGGCCGCGCGCGAGAGAGCATGCGAATGTGATAGTGTTTGCAATTGTTAGGCCCTTTCAATGTCAAGAAGAAGATGAAAATGGTGTCGCGATTCGGTGAGCCTAATTTGTATGGAAATCGAGAGATGAGAAGGGAAAAGTCCCTTTATAAGTAAATAATCGAATAATAAACGCAGTTCAGTGGTAGATATATTATTTATTACTTTTTTAGTCTTTTCAGACTATTATTCAAGGAAAATAAAGGAAAACAAGATTAAACGGTACATAATTAACGGGCAGAATCACAGGGAAGGGTAATTAATAATAAATAAATTAAATAAAGTCTGTAAACGGGACGAAAACGTAAAAGGTAGGGAAAAAGGTTCGAATCTTCGACAAGTCGACGTCATTCATTCGTTACGTAATCTATCACCTTGGTGAAACAATCATTATAATCATTATTTATTGATCAAGGATCATTCAAAATCAATTTCCATCATATTTGCGAGTAGTTGCCCAAGTAAACTCAATCATAAGTCGCATCATTCATTAAAATTCACGGCAAACAATTTTTACGTTATTCTCAGCATACGTCGTTTCCATGATTAGCAGCAAACGTCGAAATAATTCATTCTCTCTCAGTTGAAAACTATCTTAATAGTTAACAACGTCATCTTTTCATCTCTTTCAGTAAAAAGTTATCTTAATAGCTTTAAACATCATATTTTTTACATTAAATCGAAGAAAATTCACAATTAATTCAATAAATATCTCAATATTCTTTAATTTCTGTCATTTTTTATGATTTCCACGCAAATTTCAGCTTTTCCGAATCGCAAGACCGATAATTCCCGGTCGATGCACCATGTCGCGATTCGGTGAGCCTAATTTGTATGGAAATCGAGAGATGAGAAGGGAAAAGTCCCTTTATAAGTAAATAATCGAATAAAAAACGCAGTTCAGTGGTAGATATATTATTTATTACTTTTTTAGTCTTTTCAGACTATTATTCAAGGAAAATAAAGGAAAACAAGATTAAACGGTACATAATTAACGGGCAGAATCACAGGGAAGGGTAATTAATAATAAATAAATTAAATAAAGTCTGTAAACGGGACGAAAACGTAAAAGGTAGGGAAAAAGGTTCGAATCTTCGAATAATTCAACTTGCGCGTCAAATCCGGTGCATGTATCCTCGGTGTTTGCACACTTGTCTACCGTATCCTCCGAATTAATTGAAATTGCATATTTTCGGTCAGAATGTCCTGACAAATGGAATCGAAACCCAAAATCAGTAAAGAATCCCTGTAATCTTATTATTTTTCAGTGTGCGGATAATTGCACCTCTTCGGCCATTTGGCCTCTCCTTTATCCTGGCTACGAAGCCTATTTAGCTTGTGAGACATTGGAAGTAACTCGTTCAAAAGTAACTCGTTTTTTTCTTTCTGATTATATAAATTTTTTTTAGAATTTTTCTGATGAGGAATTGAGAAAATTTTATCAAGAGAAGGAAGAGACAATAGAATATTTTAACTGTGATAATTCGAATGAGATTTGATGAAATAATTTTCAGTAAAAAAGTGATTAAAGAGAACAATGAGTTGTGGCAACAAAGATAGATATATGGAATGCTCAAAAGCTGAATATGCTGAATGCCCGGACGCGTATTATAAGGTTTTAATTATAGGTTTTAATTTTGAAAAAGCTTGAGCTTTTTTCAGATTTTGGCCCCACTTGTGAAGAATTTGTGCATTAATTATGAACTGCCTGAAATAGTGATTGACAATATTTCGAGGAGGATTGCGAAAATATCGATTTTTATTGTCGGCTTTATTTATCTTTTTTTTGAATTGTGAATAATAAATATTTTTGACAGAGGAAGTCGAAGAGTTTTGAGACCTGGAGGTTCGAATTTTAGCTGCTGAAGAGCAAGAACTAGGCTCAATCTCAATATTTTTGTGAGAAAAAGAAAAAAGACAGTTTTCATAAATATCAGTGTCTTTGAAATACTTTTTTTGCTCGTAGAAGGTTATCTATTTGCCAAGTGAGTCTTAAATTGACGAGATTTTAAATTTGTTAACAGTTGCTTTTTTAAAAATCGGCGTCCAGACCTTCAGGTAACCCCATCTAGTGTCTCGAAAATATTTTTCTGAAAATATCTGACATTTGAAATTAATGGATGTTCATGTTTTTAAAATTTCGAGCTCATTAATCGTAAGCATTAAAAAACGTTTCATTATTTTGAAATGTACATACGTGCAGACGGGAGCTTTTTTTCCAAAGGACCATAGAAACCACAAAACGTTCGATTAATAATTCCTTTTTTTTTAGAATTTTCTAGATTTGCGGTTCGTTTCTGAAAAAATCAGAAGATCGGATTATAGGAATGCGAAGGAATTTCTCGATGTTGTGGGATCTCAATGGACAGCCGCCTTTGGCACGAGCCCAAAAGGCGTTTATTTGGAAACAATTTATTAAAAAGAGCTATAACTAGGCTTGAACTCAATTTTTCTTGGTGAAACTTTCCGAAATACTTATTGGTTCCATTCTTCACCTCTACATCAAATTTGAGCTAATTTAGTTGAGATCTTTTTTTTAATTTTAGCACAGGCTGTTTTCACAAAAACAATTTTTTTTTAATCTCAACCAAATTTTCTCAAATTTGGCGAAACGGTTAAGAATGGAACCGCAATGCACATCTGAAAGTTTCATCCAAAAATATTGAGTACAAGCCGAGTTATAAATCTTCAAAGTCCGAAATTTTCGAGCCCAAAGGAGGGTTGTTTTTATTTTTCGAAGAAAATCCAACGAAAATCTATAATTCTTTTATGAAAAATATCTTAATTAACTGAAAAAACTCCATCTCTTACGATTTCATTCGGTAGGCATGGTTTTGGACTCGTGCCAAAGGCGGCTGTCCAGTGGAGCGCAATTCGATTAGATTTTTTTTTTCGACCAGGGTTTCATTTTAATTTTTTGTTCTGATTCTTACAAAACGTTTTCTTCCTTATGGCAAAGTATCGGCCATTAATCAAAAATAATTAATGTCCATTTCAACTTTTTTTTTGCAAACGGGGTCCATAGTAACCTGATGAGACCCGGAAATAGAAGTTTCATTATTATTATTATTGAGCCTCATCTATTCACATGAATTGGTTCTACGTCAGCTTTTTGTTATTCTCCACAATTTGGGATTTGGTGGTGATTTCTGAATAAATGTATCAGTTTCTGAAGTTACTATCATTTAGGCATCCATGGCAGCAATGAATGTAACCTACGCGTCGGTTGATAACACCACAAGTTTCATTGAAATTTCAAACATTTCTTGGTATAATTGTGTAGTTTGGTGTTGGTCTTCGAGTTCATGCATGGTTTGCGGAATAATCCAAAAATAAGAAAAAGATTCTCAGAATTACAGATGACTCTGAAAACAGCGAATGGTTGTAAATGGTGTGGGTATAATGATATCATATCAGCCTCGTTGGGATCCATGGAAGAACTAGCATATAAATTTGAAATAACTGGTTCGAGCTGTCCGGTACCTGGTACCCCGATTTCAGGAATTGTGAGCACTCGCAATTATGACGTTGAATTCTCCGATGGGTTGATCAATTTCAAACATGGTAAGCGAATTATCACGGAAAATTTGAAAATTCCAAATATTTTTCAGTTCCTAAGACATGTCCGGAAGGGTGGCAATACTTTGATCGCTTGAAAATCGAATGGTGTATGAAAGTGTTCACCCAGTTGGAGAGTATTGATAATTCGAAGGCTGCTAGTGAATGCATAGCAAATGGATCACATTTGAGCGCTATTGAAAGTGAAGACGAAAGATTGTATATTTTATGTAAGCATTTTATTCAACACTATTTCTGCCTGAAATTTTTAAAGAATTGCCTTTAAAATATATTTTTTCAGCTTTAAAATAAGCCAAAATGCAATAAAATTGACAAATTTGTTAAGGACAATTATGAAGAAATAACAATTTGAGTTTTTTTTAAAGGATGTCCCAAAAATTAAGGTACGCCTCTCTTTTTTGCCTAGAAATTAAGAATTTTCGAAATATTTCAAAACTTGCTTGGAAAATATAAATTTTCAGCTTCAAAATAAGGCAAAATACAGTAAAATTGGTACATTTTTAGATAAGTTGTGAAGAAATAAAAATTGAAGTTTTTTTTTTCAAAATAGGTCTCAAAAATATTTTTTAGACTCGGCTAGACAATCCTCCAAGTTCTCACTCTCCTGTGTAGTCAGCTTCATTTGGGTTGATGGTTATCGAAAACCGAACTGCTCAACATCTGACTGGAAGACAGAGCCAGGTTGTGGGCAGAGTTTCAATGTATTTTATGAAGCATTTAGGCATCTTAAAAAGGTTTTCAGTCCTTCTACAACAAGGAAGATTCATATGCGAGTCTCGATGCAGGATACCTTTGGTCTGATGGAAATCCAGATGGGTTAATAGGAAGTGAAGGGATGCAAGGATGTATTGGAATGAATGTATTCGCAGTCGCTGATGATTCATTACCAGATGGGGAGGTTGACGACCAGCTGTTAGTATTTATTGTTTAGCCTCTCGAAGTTCTTTTTTTTTGTTTCCAGCTGCTCATTCACTAGTGATAACTCAGTATGCGCCCTCGGATATGTCTGCGGAAAACCTGCGACTTGAAGAATCCGGAAAACCTACCAAGGTGTTTACCTATCATGTAATATTCTGTCGAATAAATATTCAAGTGTTATTTAAGCTTTTCATTCTTTTTTTGCAATTCCATGCTAGATCACAAAATGGGTTTAGTTTATTCCATTTCAGAATGGCTCGAGAACCAATTTTACATTTTTAAGAAAAAAAACTGAACTTTTATTTCGGGTTAATCAAATCCGAGTATAGGTCAATTCGTTGGAAAACCAAAACACTTTACGCCAAGAAAATTTGCAGCGTTTCAAGACACGAACGACATTCAAGACGCATGTGCCTTGAAATAAAATGCCTTCGTCTCTCAACGTCTCACGCTATCTGGTGAAAAGTTTTGAAAAAATGGTATTTCGTGAAATTGTGGCCTTTTCCAGAATTTCCTGAATTTTTCGATTCTGGGTGTATTGTTGATGTCAAATATCTAGAAAAATACAGAAATTCAACACTTCACGTCAACAAGTTGAGTACCTAGTGGCCGCCAAATGTTTTCAATAAATAATTCTATCACGTTTTCATGGAAAATGTGGCGTTTTTTCATTTCAACACAAATTTCCAAAATTCTCACAATCTATTTTTTATCGGGAAATCAAATATAAATGTACTTAAGTTCAAAAGAGTCACAAAAACACAAGAGAGGTTTCTTCCAGGTTTCATGTTCTTCTAATTATTGTAATAAGTACTGTTTCACGAGTCAATGCAAATTATTTACTATTATGGAATGAAACGTCACAATTCGCAATGGCTCATTGCGTGAACCAATGTGTCCGAAATTGTATTATTCGTGACTATCATATTTCGGAAAACACTGAATATTTCGATGGGGGTACTATTCGCATGATTTTAGCTGATCAGCCGAGGGCTGTTTTGGTAATTTGTAATTTTTTAAAGGGGGAGGGGGTCCGGAGAGCTCATAAATGGGTTTCAGATGAATAAGAAAAAGATTATCTACCAAGCGATAGCAAAAAAATCATTTTTAAGTCGGCAAAATAAGAAAAATCGATAAAACATTTTTTTTTTAAATTGAATTGGTCGAAGAAATGTAATGGGGCTTTCTAGGCCATACTCGGGTGCTGGCCATTACACGAATTTTACATAATTTTTTACACATCAAATTAAGTACATGTAAGAATTTTGTTTTAAAAAAAAACATGTAATTCGAACTTCTCTTTGTAATGACGGTTGTGCGAGAGATTATGTAAATTTAATAGACGTAGACAAGCATACAGTAGTTACACGACAAGCATACAGTAGTTATTTATAAAAATTCAAAATACGTAAAAAAATTCCAGAAAACGCTAAAGTTTCTACAAAAATAAAGAAAAATAATTTAAAAAAATAATAAATTCGAATAGCGTTTGTTTCTGCAAACACTTTAATTGACGCACAAGTGCAAACACTTTATTTGACGCGATTTTGTTTAATTACATGTAAAATTGAAAACTTGCAAAATTTCATGTAATTTTCTCAGAATTTGGGGAGTTTTGTAATTTTACATGTTTGCATTTCTTCGGCAAAATTAAATTTTCAAGGCATTTTTATCGGTTTTTATTATTTTCGGGTTAAATTTTTTGCTATCTATTTTTATCATATTATTATTCATCTGAAAAGAAATTTCTGAGCTCTCTGGAGCCCTCAGCCAAAATTTAAATTTAAATTTCCAGTGTGCAAAAAGTTGTGACCGTTCAGAGCAATGGCCGTTTGATATCATTGCCTATGAAGCATTGAACACGTGCAACTTTAAGGCCGTAAGTATTTTTTTTCTTATTTTATGAAGCCATATTTAGATTTTTTTCAGTCAGGAAATGAAATTTGGAGGCTCCAAGCCGCTGAATCTTACAACAAAGGTGAGGATTGTCTGTTTGGCGATCAATTGGGAAATTGTGAAGGTTATGCGAAATATTTGAAGTGTGTTGAGCTCAATATCCCAATCTGTTTTGAATATTTCAATGAAGTTTGGATTTCTTATTGAAATTAAAACCAAAATTTAGTTTTTTTCCAGGTTCTTGGACCTGTTCTACAGCTGAACAAGTGCTACATTATACCGACGTTTCAGCCGCTGATAAGAACGAAAAGTGAACCCGTGACCAAGATTTCGAGGCTGTTAGGAGTTCCGAAAATGCTATTTTTTGTGGTTTTGGTCATATTATACTAATCTTTCAATAAATAAATGCATATATTTTCTATTTTCCAGGGATGGATGGTTCATATTTTGATTTTTCAACTTTGGACCACTGTTTTGACGCTTGTATTTATCGGTGTGATTTCGCATAAATTGCATTGTACTAATGAGAGAACGATCTAATTTTTGAAACGAAGATCAGGTAGGGTCAAATTAACTGACCCAATGTCTTTAAAGGCAGCTTGTCAGTTATCACTATCCAAATTCAAGGCAAAAAATCTAAATTGGAAAGGGAGCGCAGGTGGTCCAAAGAATAATACCAACGTGTAGCCACATTCAAATAATTGTGTTTCGCGCCAATTCCGACCGCGTTGCACGGACAACGACCGCGTCGCACGGACACGCGCGCATTCAAATTTTGATTTTTTCAACTTTGGACCGCTGCTATGACGCGTGTACTTATCGGTGTGATTTCGCATAAATTGCATTGTTCTAATGAGAACACGCTCTATTTTTTGAAACTAAGAACAGGTAGGGTCAAATTAACGGAACAGCTGTTTTTAAAGGGCACGTTGATGAATCAATAGACAAAATTTGATCACTTTTTGCTATTGTCAAGTTAAAATTTATAGATCATCCATTTTCTACTGAAAGACCGCAGCGCATCCGCTCTCATTAAAAAATAGAACGACTGTTTGAGAGACTTAGCTTTTATGGGTAGGTCAAAACCAACTTGCATGAGCAAGAATATTTTAGTTGACATTACCCTAATTTTTGAAATAGTACTTTTGGCACAATATTTGTATATCGATGGGCACAATATTTGTATATCGATTGGAAATGGTCCGAATATTATATTCGCAGAATTTTAATGCCTCCCGACTAGGATCCGTCGTGATATGCTCTCGAAAAAAACGCCACTTTTAAGTGAAAACTCCATTTTGTGAACTTCAAAGCACCATAACTCGGCTCATAAAGTAGTTATTTGAAAAATAATTTCAGAGTTTCATATTGCACCCATCTAGCGAATTCCAATTAGGTAAATAAATACATACCTCCCCAGTCAGACTCCGAATTTCTCGCAGCCCCAAATTTCTGAAAAATGACTTGAGGTACCCTCTAATTCCTTTCCATTTACCTTCCGTCTCAATTGATACATATTACTAAATTTGTAATTATTGCAAAAGCGGACAACTTTCTCTAGACTCTCCTTAATTTATACGCTCTCTAAAAGGCACCATCTGTAATTAATCCGAATTTCATAATCGAATGCTCTCTAAAAAGTTCCCCAGATTTAGCACCTGCCCGATTTCCATATTCGAATGTCCCCATTTTATTTTCGAGACTTCTCCTAGCAGAAAAACAAGAGAAGTTGCATCACTCTTGGAACAGTGCCAAGAAATATATTTAGCTCCTCCCATCACCATCTCTCTGCGTTCCTGCCGTCTCTTTTCAATCGTCGCTCATTCAGAGTGTCCCCCGAACATTTGTTATTGTTCTCGAACATTCCTCTTGCTTTTTTCTACAACTTACATCGCCAAATTACTTTTTTTTCAAATTTTTGCTGCATAAGATTGAACTGAGGAGCAATCAGGCCCTATTGGGGCCATTTTCCCATAGATTCTTAAGACTCATTTTTATAAGTTTTTATCATTTTATAAACTAAATACTTTGTAATATTTTAGCTCTGTTTTCTCTAAGCTTTCTAAAAATGTAACTTTCATTGAAATTCATGAATTTTAAGCCAAATTACAGTGGTTCAAAAATTGCCTAAAATGGAACTTCTGGTCAATTTTGAGGACTCGTAACTTGCCAGAAAATCGATATTCCACCCTCATTTTTATATAACTTTTTTAGAAAAAGTTTTCTTCTTGAAAAATATCTAAAATGTCTGAAATTACACGTTCTTACCTCGTGATATCTTCCCGTAAAGTTGGCCGAAAATCGTTTTTTTTTTGCAGATTCAAACTTGGGGACACTATTCAGAATCTATAATTCTGATAGTTAGTTAAACTGAACTTATTGAAATGGAAAAAAAATTCTGGAGGAATTTTTTCACGAGCAGAGCCGGATTTAAGGTCGAGAAAAAATGGAACAGCAATATCAAAGGAACATTTCGGGGTGTTGTTCGGAACAGCTTACTTGCAGAGCAGCCACAGACATTTCAACAAAGAAAACTTTGGTATGAACACCACTGCACAAGAAATGTTTAGAATACATAAAGTTGAGTGTATCCTTTTGTGGTTAAAAAAGGTAAGAAACGCTTCATAAATATTTTGAAAAAATTCAAGAAACTTACCAAAATAATACCCATTTTTACCCCGTATTTTTAGTATCAGTGTTTGTCAGTAATTATCTTACAAAATTCATCTAAAACTCCTCCAGGAATGAAGATTGAATTTCAAAATTTCAGGTTATTTTTCGCAATGGAAATGGAAGAAGCAGATCGAATGTTTACAACTGCACGCTCATACAACAAAGAAATTTGAGGTTAGTATGGGTTGAAGTTCACATTTATTTGAAAAGTAAAACTGCAAGTTAAAGACAGGGTGCCAGTTATTTTTACCCGACATTTTAGTATGTCTTTGCACGGGAAGCACAAAAATTTGAATTTTACACTTAGAAATATTTTTTTAATAGGAAAACGTTTCTTTTCAGCAGAAGAACATGAATATTAGAATATAGCGACCAGTTTTAAACAATTTTGATGCAAATTTTATTTACACACCCCGGAAAATATGAAAAAAATCAGAAAACTCAAAAAAAAATTGTTAAAAAACGATAATGACACTTTTAAAAATCTAAAATTAAATATCAAACTGATACATTTTTCGGAAAATTGATATTTTTTTGAGTCGGTCATGAATTGTGTTGATGAAATCCGTAAATTTTTCAATGGTTTCAAAAAATAATAACTCGAATACCTGCGAAAAGTTGCGAAACGTCAGTCGATTCTATCGGCTTTCAAAATTCTGGCCAAATTTTAATTTTTGGATGAAAATTAGGAAAATCAACGTTTTTCCCGTGTTTTATGAAGGATCCCGCTTAGTTCCTATAAGAAAAAATTAATGTGACACTTATTAAAAATAATTAAAGAAGTTAAGCTAAAAAAAACGCAGAAAATCGGACAAAAACGAAGGAAATTAAAAAAAAAACACACAATAATTCAAAATTTAAAATTTCCGCGCACACACCTGACTGCTGTTCAGTGGAGCGCATATGAAAATCCATAAAACGCGGCAATTTAAAATTTTGTCGAAATTTGTAATTCTTTTCAATTATCGTAAAAAGTAATGAAAATTTGAAAAAAACGGAGAATTAATAGCTAAAATAGGTTTTTTTTTTAAAAAAAACGTACTTCAACTGAAATCATAATAATTTTTTTTAGATTTTAAGTATTTACTTTCAGATGTTATTGTCAAATTGAGCACAACATTCCCAAAATACAACATGGTTTGAAGGAAATATTGTAGGATATTGTGAGTAGACTTTTTTTCAATGAAAATGTTTCCATACATGTCTGACAATTTTAAAAATCGATTGAGACCAGCGGTAAATTGGAATTCACCAAAGCGTTATGTATTGACTTACTAAGATAAGGGTAGAAACCGCTGATTTTTAGCTTCTAGTGGGTTTTTCAGTTAGAATCTGAGTCCCCATTAGGATGCTGAGTTCCCATTTGGATCCTGAGTCCCCGTTAGGATCCTCTAAGTTTGAAATATTTGATTTTTTGTGGTTTCCAAGGGTTGCGCCCACTTTAAATCAATATCCACCAAATTCCATATTTATCCTTTTTTCAAAAACAAGTCGTTATTTACTAATACGATAGAGTTTTTCATTGAAAAACACAACTTTAGTTAAAGACATGGTGTCAGTTATTTTTTACCCCACATGGATTTAATTGTGAAAAATGCGTATTTCTATCGACATTCTAGTATAATCCATGCAAAAGCCTGAAGAAAAATACCAGAAAAGTTTCACTAGAAAATGATACGTGATTCGTATAATATTTTAAAATTTCAGTTTCGCCCAATGCCATCGTCATTCATCTACTTGCCCTTGTTTGAAATCAAATCAAGCTTTAATAAAAATTATTTAAATATTGTTTTGAATTTGTTTACAACTCGCAGATGGAAAAATCAACATCAAAACACAATTGATTTAAAAATGAGAAATACGCGCTTAAAGGAGGGTTTTACAGAGATTATGAATGCGCCTGGGATGAAAATAGTCTTCAGACTCATTCCAAATCTGTATTTAAAATTTTCTAAAACCGCCTAGAAGCCGAGAAAACACGCCTCAAAACAATGGCCTAGAAAAAAGGGCCACCGGCGAAAACTAGTCCGCAGGCATGAAAAGTCCAAAAAAATGAAAACAAAACATACATTAAGATGAAAAAACATTAAAAAGGACTACTAGAAGCATTCTGCATAACTATTTATTAACGAAACACGAAAAAAGCTCATAGGAAAAAGTTCGGCCAGGTGGCCCTTTTTTCTAGGCCATTGTTTTGAGGCGTGTTTTCTCGGCTTCTAGGTGGTTTTAGAACTTTTCAAATACATATTTGGAATGAGTCTGAAGCCTATTTTCTTCCCAGACGCATTCATAATCTCCGTAAAGCCCTCCTTTAATGTGGACTTTGTGGAAAACATAACAGTTCGAAAACATGTTCGAGGAAGCAAAGAAAAATGTCTTATGTCTTGGAATGGTGCCAAAAATACTATACTCTATTGTTTTTTAAAAACGTCTCATATGTATTTTGAACGTACAAAAAAGTGGTCCATCGACGATAGAAAAATGTGCATTTCTAAGGAAAAGACGGGAGCTCCCGATAATCCTTTCCATTTACCTTCCGCCTCAATTGATACATATTACCTAAATTTGTAATAATGGTAAAAGCGGGCACCTTTCTCTGGACCCTCCTCAATTTATACACTCTCTAAAAGCCCCCAACTGTTATTCATCCGAATTTCATAATCGAATGCTTCCCCTAGATTTTATTCTCGAAATTTCCATCAGCAGAGAAACGAGACAATTTGCATCAGTCATCGTTCTTGGAACTGTGCCAAGAAAATATTTTCGAAAATTCCCATCGCTCCTCCCATCACGCGCGCTATTCGTTCCTTCCCTCTCTTTTCATTCTGCCGCCATTCAGGGAGCCTTCCATTTGTTATTGTTCTCGAATGTTCCTCATCTTTTATTTGTTTTTCAACAACTTACATCGAAACATTCCTCTTTTTTTCAAATTTTTTCTGCATTCGTTTTGATTAAAGGCCCTGTGGGGGTTGATTTCCTACAGATTCTTAGGACTGATTTCCTAATTTTATAAACCAAGGGGTTTTAAAGCATTTTTTTCTAAACTTTTTGAACATGTAAAATTTAAATGAAATTCAATTACAGTGGTTCAAAAATGGAAGATTCTGTCAATTTTGAGAGCTCGGCCTAAAATGACCTAGAATGTGATTTCAATTGAGTTTGATGATTCTTTGTTTAATTTTATTTTACGCGGCTTGTTGTCTTGCATTCTCGTTTTTTCCCAAACTGCAAATTTCAACATTTTTTGAATTTAATTGCCAAAATTGAATGAAATTGTGTCAAAATACGGCGTTTGCTTCCACTTTGAGAGCTTGTATCTCGGCTAAAACTATATATTTCCTTCTTATTTTTATATCACTTTACTCACAAAAATTTTCTTTTTTTCATCGTTTTAAAATCCACAAAAAACTGTGTTCTTACCTCGTGATATTATACCACAAAGTTGGCCGAAAGTCGTTTTTTTTACAGATTCAAACTTGAGGACACTATTCAGAATCTATAATTCTGATGGTTAGTTAAACTGAACTTATTGAAATGGAAAAAAAACAATTCTGAAGGAATGTTTTTCATGGACGCTGCGATATTCAAGTTCAAGAAAAAAAAATTGAATTTGCGGTTTTTGGTAAGTCTTTATATATAAAAAATCGAGAAATTTATTTTTTTTAAACATTTTTTCAGGATCGATGCTCGCCTTAATTTCAAGATCGCAGAGGATCCCTCAGAGGATTAACTGGCGAATACGAAGCATTCAAAAAATGGTATGTTGTGAAACAAAGGTTGAAAAATTAATATTTTTCAGGAATCGAGATGAAACATACAATATTTGTTGTATTGGTGGATCGCAGTGGAGAATGAAGATTTGGGACAGTTACGCATCAGTGTTAACAACAAGAACAATCGACTACTCAGCCTGATACTCCAAAGAGAAATTGACAAATTGCAAGCGATGCAACAATTGCAACATTTGCAACAATTCCCATCCAAACGGAGCCAACCATATCTGATATACTCAACGTCAATGGCAGTGATATACATTGGTAAAAAATGGTTTTTTTTTAATTTCAAAAAATAATTCAATTCATCTTTCAGTCCGCTTCATCTTGAGTTTGTCAACTATTGCCCACATCTACTGCAATCATAATGGAGCTACTGGGAGCAAAATTATAGACCAGCTCGTCCGCCCATTATTTTTATAATTTTTTAAAAAATTATTCAATAAAAATGTTTGTTTAATTGGATTTTTTCAACTTGGAGACATGATTAACACGCGCAAAGACTCGCCTCTGTTTCAAAACGGGATTTCTGGGCTGAAAAAATTTTGAACGGTTCTTTTCGACGGAAGAAAATTGCACCATGTCTTGGAACTACCAATTTTTTGGAAGCAAAATTTGGAGACGCGCATAACACGCGCTTAGGTGTTTCTAAAATATGTCTTCCGCGAGATAAAAAAAATTTAAGATTGTCAATCTTTTAGAAAATCACGAATTTTCAAATGTTGATTCATTTCTCAGAAAATCGAGTGAAATTTCATCACTCCTCCTACTTGCCAAAAAAATTATTTCAAACATTTCCATCGCACATTTCCATCGCTCGAAAAGTATATTTCAGAAAATCATATCTCAAGACTGACACACAGGATTTCAGTCCTCCCTTTGTTTTAAGGATAAAAAACCAAAAACACGCCTTGGAGAGGTTAGAATAATGTGAATTTCTATGGAACGGGAGCTCCCGATAATCCTTTCCGCCTCAATTTATACACATTACGTACTAAATTTGTAATAATGGTAAAAGCAGGCACCTTGCTCTGGACCCTCCTCAATTTAAAACTCTCTAGAAGTCCCCATCTGTAATTAATCCGAATTTCATAATCGAATGTTCCCCCTTTATTTTATTCTCGAAAGTTCCATCACCAGAGAAACGAGACAAGTATTTGCATCAGTCATCGTTCTTGGAACTGTGCCAAGGGAATATTTTCGAAAATTCCCGCCGCTCCTCCCCAGCACGCGCGCTATTCGTTCCTTCCCTCTCTTTTCATTCTGCCGCCATTCAGGGAGCCTTCCATTTGTTATTGTTCTCGAATGTTCCTCATTTGTTTTTCTACAACTTACATCGCCCCGTTCTTTTTTTTGCTGCATTTGTTTTAATCAAAGACCCTGTTGGGGGTTTATTTCCTACAGATTCATAGGACTCATTTCTTAATTTTATAAAATAAGGGGTTTTAAAACATTTTTTCTAAGCTTTCTAAAAATTTGAATTTCATTGAAATACATAAATTTTAAGCCAAATAAAAGGCAAAAGGCAAATAAAAGGCAGTTAGCACGATCTAAATTCAAAGCAAAAAATCAAAATTCGAATGGGAGCCCAGGTGGTCCAAAGAACAGTACCAATATGTTGCCACATTCAAATAATTGCGTTTCGCGCCAATTCCGACCGCGTTGCACGGGCAAGCGCGCATTTAAATTTTGATTTTTTCAACTTTGGACCGCTGTTATGACGCGTGTATTTATCGGTGTGATTTCGCATAAATTGCATTGTACTAATGAGAGAACGCTCTAATTTTTGAAACTAAGATCAGGAAGGGTCAACTTAACTGAACAACTGTCTTTAAAGTGGTTCAAAAACTGCAGATTCTGTCAATTTTGAGTACTCGTAACTTGTCGCAGAATCTATATTCCATCCTCATTTTTATATCACTTTTTTTTTTAAATAAAAAATTGTCTTATGTCTTGGAATGGTGCCAAAAATACTATACTCTATTGTTTTTTAAAAACGTCTCATATTTATTTTGAACGTACAAAAAGTGGTCCATCGACGATAGAAAAATGTGCATTTCTAAGGAAAAGACGGGAGCTCCCGATAATCCTTTCCATTTACCTTCCGTCTCAATTGATACATATTACCTAAATTTGTAATAATGGTAAAAGCGGGCACCTTTCTCTGGACCCTCCTCAATTTATACACTCTCTAAAAGCCCCCAACTGTTATTCATCCGAATTTCATAATCGAATGCTTCCCCTAGATTTAATTCTCGAAAGTTCCATCAGCAGAGAAACGAGACAATTTGCATCAGTCATCCTTCTTGGAACTGTGCCAAGAAAATATTTTCGAAAATTCCCCATCGCTCCTCCCATCACGCGCGCTATTCGTTCCTGCCCTCTCTTTTCATTCTGCCCTGCCGCCATTCAGGGAGCCTTCCATTTGTCATTGTTCTCGAATGTTCCTCATTCATGTGTTTTTTTCATCAATCGTGTGTCGTTGTATTACTTTTCATAGATTATACTTTCCGTAAAATAGAGGCCGTGATTACTGGGGACTACTTTATTTTCTTTGATGATTCATCTCTTAAATATAAATTGTAGAGATTTTTTCTAATAACATTCTAGATTTTCTGACCTTTCTAAAAATATAAATTTCGAGGAAATTACCGAATTTTAACCAAAATTACAGTGGATCAAAAATTTGCCAAAAACGGCATTTTTGGTCAATTTTGAGAACTCGTAACTTCTCGCTAAATATGTATTCCATCCTTATTTTTATATCACTGTTTTTACAAAAAATTCATTCCCAAAAATCTCTAAAATGTCTGAAACTACAATTTTTTCTTCGTGATATCTTCCCGTAAAGTTGGCCCGAAAAACGAAATTAATTTTTGCAGATTCAAACTTGGGGACACTATTCAGAATCTATAATTCTGATAGTTAGTTAAACTGAACTTATTGAAATTGAAAAAAAAAATTCTGGAGGAATTTTTTCATGAAGCAGAGCCGGATTTAATGTCAAGACAAAATGGAACAGCGATACTAAAGGAAGATTTCGGATGTTGTTGGGAACAGCTTACCTGCAGAGCAGACATAATTGTCCATTGGTTCAAATGGACAATACATGCGAGACCTGCAACAAGGAGTGCAGCTCGGTAATGAAAAAAAAACATTTTTTGTATTTGGAGTTAAATAATAACATTTTTAGCGAAAGAATTTGTGGAGCCATAAGAGAATCCACAAAAAAAGTAAATGCCAACTATGTGGAATGGAGTTCCAGAACAAGGTGATTTTTTTTTCAGTGAGAAAATTGTATGCACTAAAAAAATAGTCATCATGCAAGAGAAATAAAAAAATATAAAATTTCCATAATTTTCATGAAATTCTCACCAAGAGTACCAAAATTTTCACAATTAAAAGAGGACTCTACGCAGGTTATAAATGTTTCTAAATTGGTCTGAAATTCAATTTTATATACCTTGTGAAAAAATTTGCAAAAAATTAGAAAAGGGCACCCGGGATCGAACTTTGGTCTCAAAAACGGAGCCAAGCAAGCACCCAAGTTCGATTCCGGGTGCCATTGTTTTCGCATACCTTTTTTTCCGATTGTGTTTTGTATGTACACCAAAAAATTAATTTTGCTTATTCATCAAATTCAGAATATTTAATATTTTCAGAAAATATAAAATATTCTGAAAAATTTAAGCCAAAAAATATAAAAATATGAGAATTTTGAAAAAAGTTATGAATTTTTTAAATTTCCAATTTTCGAAAATTCATAACTTTTTTTCAAAATTCTCATATTTTTATAATTTTTTGCTTAAATTTTTCAGAATGTTTTATATTTTCAGAAAAGTGGAAAATTTCCAAAATTTGAAACCAAAAATCATAAAAATCTAGGACAGTTATGCACCAATAGAAAAAAAGGAGAACATTCGACTATTCAGGTAGATACTCCAATGGAATAAACAAATTGAAAGCAATGCAACAATTCCTACGGATGTCAACGATGGGAGCCAATCATAACGGACATACTCAACGTCAATGGCTGTGATAGGAAACACATTGGTAAAAGTATTTATTTTTTTTAATTGCAAAAAATAATTCAATTCATTTTTCAGTCCGCTTCATCTTGAGTTTATCAACTATTGCCCTCCGCCAGTGCAATAATAATGGAGCTACTGGGAGCAAAATTACAGACCAGCTCGTCCGCAGAATATTTTTATAATTTTTTAAAAAAATTATTCAATAAAATTTTTTGTTTAATTGGATTTTTTTAAACTTGGAGACATTCTTAAACTCGCTTCTGTTTCAAAAAGGGATTTCTGGCCTGAAACATGTTGAACAGTTTAGTTTCGAAGGAAGAAAATTGCATCACGTCTTAGAACTACCGATTTTTTGTAGCGAAATTCGGAGACGCGCTTAAAGACAGGGTGCCAGTTAAAAGTTTCGCCGCTGCGGCGATAAGATTTTAAATTACCGCGTGTTTTGAATTCTCATGTGCGCTCCAATGAACAGCAGTCATGTGTGTGCGCGGTAATTTGAATTTTTGAATTTTTTGTGTGTTTTTTTCAAATTTCTTTCGTTTTTGTTCGATTTTTAGCGTTTTTTTTTGCTGAAAGTCATTAATTATTTTTAATAAGTGTCAAATTAATTTTTCTTACAGGAACTAACCGGGATCCCTCATAAAATGCGGGAAAAGCGTTGATTTTCCCAATTTTCATCCAAAAATGAAAATTTCGCTATAATTTTGAAAGCAGATTAAATAGGCGTACGTTTCGCAAATAAATTATTATTTCACAGGTATTCTAGTTTATTTTTTTTTTGAAACCGACGATACATTTACAGATTTCATGGACACAATTCATCAGCGACCCAAAAAAATCAGTTTTCCGAAAAATTGATCAGTTTGACATATCATTTTAGATTTCTAAAAATGTCATTATCGTTTTTTAACAGTTTTTGTTTGTTTTTGAGGTTTTTGAATTTTTTTGAATTTTTCTTATTTTTCGGGTATTTAAATAAAATTTGCCTCAAAATTGTTTGAATCTGGTCGCAACATACTTTACTTATGTTATTCTACTGAAAAGAAACATTTTCCACTAAAAAAATTAAAAAATAACAGTTTTGAAACAAATGTAAAAAATTCAAATTGTTGTGCTTCCCGCCAAAAAGCGTACGTGAGCGTACGGCGGGAATTCAAAAATAATTTTTTTCATCTTCCGGACGGAACTACAAAATTGTTTTTTTTCGTCGGGATTTCGCATGGAATATACTAGAATGTCGGTAGAAAGATGAATTTTTCACAATTAAATCCATATGGGGTAAAAATAACTGGCACCCTGTCTTTAACACGCGCTTATGTGTTCTTAAAATATGATTGCCGCGAGAAAAGCAAATTTTAAAATTGCCAATCATTTAGAAAATTATGATTTTTTATGTTGATTCATTTCTCAAAAAATCGAGGAAAATTTCATCACTCATTCTTGTTCCAAGAAAAAAAAACATGTTTTTTCCAAATATTTCCATCGCTACTCCCTATTTTTTAAAGAAAAAATACAAATAAAACGTGACTCCGAGAGTTTAGAATAATGTGAATTTGTAAGGAAAATACGGGAGCTCTTGATAATCCTTTCCATTTACCTTACGCCTCAATTGATACATATTACTAAATTTGCAATAATGGTAAAGCGGGCACCTTTCTCTGGACCCTCCTCAATTTATACACTCTCTAAAAGGCCCCATCTGTAATTAATCCGAATTTCATAATCGAATGCTCCCTCTTTATTTTATTCTCAAAATTTCCATCAGCAGAGAAACGAGAAAATTTGCATCGTTCTTGGAACTGTGCCAAGAAAATATTTTCGAAAATTCCCATCGCTCCTCCCAGCACGCGCGCTATTCGTTCCTTCTCTCTCTTTTCATTCTGCCGCCATTCAGGGAGCCTTCCATTTGTTATTGTTCTCGAATGTTCCTCATCTTTTATTTGTATTTCAACAACTTACACCGCCATATTACTCTTTTCACTTCAAATGTTTGCTGCATTAGTTTTGATTAAAGGCCCTGTTGGGGGTTAATCATACTATATAATAAAGCGCTAATGCCGAGCGTGTGTTCGCATTCTAGAATATTCCAGAAAATTCCAGTAGCTTCAAAAAAATTCTAGAATGTTCTAAACAATTCTAGAAGCTTCCGAAAAATTCCATTATGTTCTAGAAAATTCTAGATGCTTTCAGAAAATTCTAGAAGCTTCCAGAAGCTTCCAGAAAATTCCAGAATGTTCTAGAAAATTCTAGAAATTTTTAGAAAAATGTGTTCCAAGGTGGTCAAATGGGTCCAGGGCCCATGAGACATTCGAGCTTAGGAGAGAGCGAGGAGAGATCGAGACCAGCCGTTTACCGCCGCGTAGTGGGTTTTTCAAGCTTTCAAAAAAATGTAAATTTCGATGAAATTCATGAATTTTAAGCCGAATTACAGTGGCCCAAAAACTGCAGATTCTGTCAATTTTGAGTACTCGTAACTTAACGCAAAATCTATATTCCATGTTCTTCTCAAAAAAATTTTATTCCCAAAAAATATAGGCAAGCCAATTTGTATCAGTCATCCTTCTTGGAACCGTGCCAAGAAAATATTTTCGAAAATTCCCACCGCTCCTCTCATCACGCGCGTTATTCGTTCCTTCCCTCTCTTTTCATTCTGCCGCCATTCAGGGAGCCTTCCATTTTTTATTGTTCTCGAATGTTCCTCATTCATGTGTTTTTTTCATCAATCGTGTGTCGTTGTATTACTTTTCATAGATTATACTTTCCGTAAAATAGAGGCCGTGATTACTGGGGGCTACTTTATTTTCTTTGATGATCCATCTCTTAAATATAAATTGTAGAGATTTTTTCTAATAACGTTCGATATTTTCTGATTTTTCTAAAAATATAAATTTCGAGGAAATTACCGAATTTTAACCAAAATTACAGCGGATCAAAAATTTGCCAAAAACGGCATTTTTGATCAATTTTGAGAATCCGTAACTTGTCAAAAAATCGATATTCCATCCTCATTTCTATACCACTTTTTTACAAAAAGTTGTTTTCTTAAAAAATATCTAAAATATCTAATATTACACGCTTTTTCTTCGTGATATCTTCCCGTAAAGTTGGCCCGAAAAACGAAATTAATTTTTGCAGATTCAAACTTGGGGACACTATTCAGAATCTATAATTCTGATAGTTAGTTAAACTGAACTTATTTAAATGGAAAACTATTCTGGAGGAATTTTTCATGAGCAGAGCCGGATTTAAGGTCAAGACAAAATGGAACAGCGATACTAAAGGACGATGTCGGATGTTATTGGGAACAGCTTACCTGCAGAGCAGACATAATTGTCCATTGGTTCAAATGAACAATACATGCGAGAACTGCAACAAGGAGTGCAGCTCGGTAATGAAAAAAAAATTTTTTTTTGATTTTGGAGTTAAATAATAACATTTTTAGCGAAAGAATTTGTGGAGCCATAAGGGAATCCACAAAAAAAGTAAATGCCGACGCTGTGGAATGGAGTTCCCGAATGAGGTGAGTTTTTTTCTTAAATTTTTCAGAATGGTTTATATTTTCAGAAAATATCGGAAATTTCTAGCTTTTAAGCTGAAAATCATAAAAATCTGGGAATTTTTAGTAAAGTTATGAATTTTTTAAATGTCCAATTTTCGAAAAATCATAACTTTTTTCAAAATTCTCATATTTTTATGATTTTTGGCTTAAATTTTTCAGAATTTTTCATATTTTCAGAAAAAATGGGAAATTTCCAGAATTTTAAGCTACAAATCATAAAAATCTGAGCATTTTTAGCAAAGTGATGAATTTTTCAAATTTCCAATTTTCGAAAATTCATAACTTTTTTCAAAATTTTCAGATTTTTATAATTTTTGGCTCACATTTTCAGAATTTTCACGTTTTCAGAAAATATAAAAAAATTCAAGAATTTTAAGCTAAAAATCATAAAAATCTGAAAATTTTGAAAAAAGTGATGAATTTTCGAAAATTGGAAATTTTAAAAAAATCATAACTTTTTTCAAAATTTTCAAATTTTTATGATTTTAGGCTCATTTTTCTCAGAATGTTTTATATTTTCATTTTAATGCGTATTTCAAATAATACAACTTTTCGTTCTAAAAACATTCCTTTTCGAAAATTATGCATTCCCTTCTAGAGTTTCTTTTCCAATTGAACTCCTGCACGCGTTTAAACTTGAAACCGAAGTTCTTATATTTCCAGAGTATGAACGAATTCCTACTGAAACTGGAAGCTTCGACACCTCCACCGATGAAGAAGTTCGCATGCAATCAATGCGATCGATTTGTTTCCAGCTGAAATTGGGCTGAGCCGACATTAGCACTCGAGAACAAAGGAACTTGAGGTTAGTTGAAGTTCACATATGTTTGAAAAGTAAAGTTTTTAAAAAAAGTAAAAAATTATCTTGGATAATTTTTCAGGGTTATGATAATCATTACGACCCGGCGAAATAGAAAAGGAACTTCAGAAGGAAAATAATGATAATATCCAACATCCGCTAGTCACGATCCAGACAGCGAACAATTGAAATGTCGAAGACCCTACTCTTCTCGAAAGATCAGAAAAATATCCATAGCATGCGTTATCTTTGATGTCAAGTTATAAAAAATAAAGTATTTTGTTTTAATTATGTAATTAAAATTCCTTTCTATTCAAGGATTTGAAATTTCGAAACGCTGAGACGCGCTTAACACGCGCTTAACGCCCGCTTAACGGTTCCAAAAATATGAACTCAAAAGATTTCTTCAAAAATCTTAAAAATTTTCCAGAAAATCATATTTTCATAAAAAACCAGGGAGCAATTTCACCACCCATTCTTCTTGGAACTGTGCCAACAACATCTGCTTCATCGCTCCACCTACTTTTTCCTCACCGCCCTCTCTTTTCAATCTCCGCCGTCATTCAGAGAGAAGGAGAGAGGGAACCTTGCATTTGTTATTGTTCTCCAATTTTCCGCAACTTGTATGCTTTTTTTCGTCAAATTTATATCGTAACTTTATTTTTAAACCAATCCCCAAATTTTTTTAAAGTTTAGACATAATTTTTAGCTCCTTTTTGAGATTAGGCTAAATTATTCATTACCTAATTTTAGGCAGTGTTCCGAACCGGATTGGATTTCGGATCAAATCGGGCCGGTTGGGTTCTGCTATCAAGCAGTTAAAACATGGCCACGGATACACATTCTAAGAATTTTTTTAAAACGAATTTCACAAATTTTTGCCTGATCCGATCCGGATCGGATTACTGATTAACTGGCTTTATAAGATTTTAACACTAAATACAGTTTTCTAATTTTCCCAAGTTTCTTATTAATTTCATTGAATTTGATGAATTTTAAACCAAATTACAGATATACCGAAATAATTGCAAATTGTGATTATTTCATATTTTGAGATATTGTATCCTACCTCGTCTACTATTATTTTTCTCTCTTATTTTTAAGTATTCAGAAAAATAAACTCTTTTCAAGGATAATAAATCCGATAAAATTACCTATTATAGTCTGGAAATCGGGAGGTTTTTCAAAAAATTTCAATGAAGTTTCAATATTTTTTAATTTTATGAAAACTGGCAAAATTGGATGAATGTGAGTCAAGATATAGTCGTTCAAAAACGATAATAAAAATTGCTCTTGATTTTTTTGCGTTCTATTTTTTCTAAGCTTTCTAAAAATGTAAATTTCATTGAAATTCGTGAATTTTAAGCCAAATTACAGAGGATCAAAAATTGTCGAAAATGGCATTTTAGGTCAATTTTGAGAACTCGTAACTTGTCGCAAAATCGATATTCCATCCTAATTTTTATAACACTGTTTTTGCAAAACGTTTTCTACGGTCATCGTTCTTGGAACTGTGCCAAGAAAATATTTTCGGAAATTCCCGCCACTCCTCCCAGCACGCGCGCTATTCGTTCCTTCCCTCTCTTTTCAATCTGCGCCCATTCAGGGAGCCTTAAATTTGTTATTGTTCTCGAATGTTCCTCGTCTTTTATTTGTTTTTCTACAACTTACATCGCCCCGTTCCCTTTTTTCAAATCTTTCCTGTATAACTTTTGATTAAAAGCCCTATTGGGGGTTAATTTCCTATAGACATAATTTTAAGCCAATTTACAGTAGACTAATCTTCTATTGAGTTTGATTATTCATCTCTTAAGTACAAATTGTAGAGATTTTTTCTAATAACATTCTATATCTTCTGAACTTTCTAAAAATATAAATTTCGAGGAAATTACCGAATTTTAACCAAAATTACAGTGGATCAAAAATTTGCCAAAAACGGCATTTTTGGTCAATTTTGAGAGCTCATAACTTGCCAAAAAATCGATATTCTATCCTTATTTTTATATCACTGTTTTTACAAAAAATTTTCTTCTTCAAAAATCGATACAATGCCTAAAATTACACTCTTTTTCTTTGTGATATCTTCCCGCAAAGTAGGCCGAAAATCGTTTCATTTTTGCAGATTCAAACTTGGAGACACTATTCAGAATCTATAATTCTGATAGTTAATTAAACTAAATTTATTGAAATGGAATTTTGAAGAAAATTTTGGGAAATGAAGACATTTTTCATCGAATTGCTCTGAAATTGGTAAGTTTTTGCAATTTATTTTAAAGAACCATATTAAATTGTATTATATTACCAGGTCATTTTTTAAACTTTGCAGAAACATCATTGATTTGGTACGTAACAAGCGATGACTCTTCATTCTACGCTTTTAGTAAGCTATGCTGACAAGTGAGATTCATTTTGAAGCATAGAAAACCATCAAATTACAGGAGAAGAGATTACAGTGCCTACTACATACGTTAAAGAAACATTTGAGAATCCCTCCTGTCGATGTGGTACAAAACGGTGCATTAAAAAATTCCTAGCTTAGACAATGGTAATTTTTCCCTTTCCTTTTTTGAAATATTTTAAAATCAATTTCTCACGGATATTTCACACAGAAATTTAAAAAAAATACACATTTTTCCAGATTGGATCAGTGTGTCGTTCCTCGCCCAAAAATAATGATAGCGGAAGGAAGAACTGACGGCAAGAAGTATCAAGGAAAATTGACTTTTTGTTAGAAGTATTCAATATTCTATACACCAAAACATTGTAAGTAAACTCTCGTTCGCAAAATTTCCACGAAACCAAGGTCCAAACCTAACAATAACAGTTTCGTATCTGACAAAAGTTTGCAAAACGGAACTCGGCGAGCAATGCACACTATTGTGCATCCCGAATGTTTTCAGAAAAATGACCACACAATTTATTAAATTCCAGGCACAATATCGAACCAAGCTAATTAATATGAAAGCCCGGCAATACGATCAAACGGGGCCGGCACGTGATTCAAGCAGGATGTTTCAACGCAGCCGAGTAAAGCTTTCAATCTTCGTAATATAACTATGCCCAACACCATTAGCTCCTTGGTTGTCTTTTCTCTTGTTACCAATCGTAAAACAACCGTCCTGTTTGCCAGTAAAATAAAAAAGTCATTTTATTCCAATCTTGTTTTCTGTCTACTCTTTTCAGGGATAATTTTAGGAAAAAGCCGGATCAACGGCATCCGGATCACTTGTAGCACCTTACTACGTCAAATGCCAGTTCTGCATCATTGTGCAAACCTTCTGCTACATCACAAAGGGCTTTATTTCAACATTTTACGTTTATTTTATTAATAACGTTTTTTGTTCATGGATTCCTGACATTCAGAAAACCGATTTCTTATGAAATTTCTTTAAATTATTGTCAAGGTAAAATTTTTGGATCATTCACTTTTTACTAAAAGACCGCAGCGCAACCGCTCGCAGGTAAAAATAGCATGACTATGTGAGAGACTTAGATTTTCTGGGTAGATCAAAACCAACTTGCATGATCAAGAATTCTTGAGTTGACAATATTATAATTACATATCAATTTTTCGAACTGAAACCAAAACAAGATGAGGGAATCGATCTTACGGCTGAAAAACTGGCAGAATGAGGAACAAGTGTGATATTGTCAAGATAACAATTTCTGGCCGCTCGTTTTGCGGAGTGTCGTTGGGAATTTACTCGCAACGCGACCGCTACGCGCAAGACCAACTGAGAAATTTGAATTTGAGCGCGTTGCGGTCGCGCTGCGAGTAAATTACCAACGACACTCCGCAAAACGAGCGGCCAGAAATTATTATCTTGACAATAACCACAATGACCCCCACTCAGACAATGGGGGAACTGCTTTTTTATCAGTTTTCGACTTATCAGCTAACTAGTAATGAACTTGTCGAAAAACTGACAAAAAATCAGTCGAAATGGCACAAAAAAACTGCTTTTTTTCAGTTGCATTTCGAACTCATAAAAAAGCAGTCGAAACTGCCAAAAAAGCAGTTTTTTGTGTCTTTCGACTGATTTTTGTCAGTTTTCCGACTAATTCATTACTCGTTAGCCGACTAGTCGAAAACTGATAAAAAAGCAGTTCCCCCATTGTCTGAGAATGACATGTAGACATGCACGTTTGAAGTGATAAATATTGTGATATAGAAAGCAGCGCTTAAAAATTAAAATTTTGAAAATACTGATTTTTAAAATGCAGATCCCAGTCTCAAATTCAACCAAAATTCAGAATCCATACTTCTCACCAATTACAAGAATCAGAAATTTCAATTTTAATTCGCTCGTTTGCTGAGTTATGTCGTTCTGAAAAATATTCTAATTCCTAGCTTTAAAAATTCCAATAAATCTCAAAAATTTTAGATTTTTGTAATTTTCAAAAATCCTCCTAGAATCTTAAAAATTCATCTCTATTAAATAAACAATATGAAAACCCACATCTGCCCGTGGTATCTGGATTAACTTAAACTAATGAATTATAGTTGATCCAAGATCCAAGTGCAAATGTGAGTTTCACTTCAAGAATAAATACTAGGGAAAACAAGATGCAACCCACACGTCCCCGGTATAGTCGATTAAAATTCATTTTTCAAAATTTTAACCTGACCAACAGGGGCTGTGTGGGTTACATATAAATAGAGAATACTATTATAGTTAAAATGCCCTCTCTATTTATAGTAACTCAAAGTGGGTGTGTTCGAAAAACAAAGCCGGGAAAATGATAGTGTCACATTTTGACGAATGTGTGATTTTGGCACATTTTAAAAGTGTGAAAGCTACAGTATTGTGTGACACAGAGTCAATTAAAAAAAAGCAGATCATAATTTTGATAATATTGCGTCACTCCGCCAGAGAAGTCCGTAGGATTTTATGACAGTACTTATAGACCCTCTTCTGGTATTAAAGTGTAACTTGTTCGGTATTTCTTGAAGGCAGGTGCTACCAGAAGCTGCTCATTAAGTACTGTCATAAAATTTGTTACACCGGCAATATGCAACGAATTTTTTTGACACCAAGAACTAGGGACTAGAATGCAGAAAAATCAAGGTTCCTATTTTAAAAATGTAAATTTTGAAAAGTAAAAGTTCCCAGAACAATAAGAGTGGCGTCCTGCTCCTAGTACACCTTGGAATATGACGACAAACTTATAAATACTATAATAATCAAGAAAAAATTAGAAAAAATCAAATAATTAAAGGCAGGGTGCTAGTTATTCAAATTAAAATAAAGAAAACTATTCATGTTTTGCCAAAGCCTTTGATAGAATAGATCATGAAATTTTGTTTAGAAAGCTTAAAAATCTTAATATCAATCAGAAGTTCGTGGCTTGGTTGGCACAATTTCTTCACAATAGAGAGTTTTCAGTAAAAATTAGCAATTCTTTCTCTAATTGCCATAAAATCAATTCCGGAGTTCCGCAGGGTGGTGTTCTATCCCCAATTTTATTCAGTATTTATGTAAATGACATCTCTAGCAAGGTGGGGAATGAAGTTATTGGAGTATCGCAATTTGCGGATGATTTAAAATTGTATACTAAACCTACAGAAAATAAACTAGATCAAAACCAGCTTAAAACTGCATTGCAAACTGCAATCGACAAGGTTTCACTTTGGGCTCATTCTCATAAACTTCCACTTAACGCCAAAAAGACAAAATCCATATCATTACATAAAAAGCCTTTTATTCATCAATTCAGAATTGATGGGAATGGAATAGAAAATGTAAATTTAATTCGTGACTTAGGATTTCACATCTCTTCCGACTTAAGCTTTCAACAGCATTGGAAGATCATATCTTCGAAAGCAAACTCAGCTATGTTTGTAATGTTTAAATGCTTTTATAACAATAGCCCAAAATTTTTCATTTCATTATATAAATCCCACATACGTTCATTACTGGAGTATGGAGTACCTGTATCCAATTCAATAAACGAAAAGATTGCAAAAGATATAGAAAAAGTTCAGAAAAGATTTACTAGGCAACTGTTCTCCCGAATCAATGGTAGATTTATTAGCTATTCTGATCCAGAATATCTGGATTATGAAAAAAGGCTAGAATTTTTCGGACTTGAGTCATTGGCAAATAGAAGAGAGCAACTTGATATTAAATTTTTTCGAAACATACTCCTTGGAAGAGCTAAAATCTCTTGGAAAAATTTATTCCATTTGAAAAAAACACGTACAAGAGCCAGGTTCAACATTTTGTATCCTATTCCAAAAAAAGAAATACGGAAAAGTTCATTTATTCCTAGAGTTGTTCCGAAGTTTTTGAAAAAAATGACACTCCTTTCTCAAAAAAACTCTGAAAAATTACAAGATGCCATTTGGAAAAGTTTAAATATCCCAGAAATTTAACCACTTCATAAGTTATTATAACCAAAATAACCACTTGATGCGGGTAGTCTTTTTGTTTTTGTTTTTTCTTTTTTTTTCCGCAATGTCTTTATCGGGTTCGAAATTTTATAAATGTGATCTTCTTATTATCTCCTCGTTCTAAATTCCTCTTTTCTATATACACCCCAATTTTTTTTACTCTACTGTATATACACATATTTATGCATATTTTTATAGATTTTTTTTCTTTTAAATTAACAATTTATTGTTGTATGTTGGATGCTTTTTTATTTTAGTGTATTTCACTTTTTTTTCTTCTCTCACGATTGCTTTTCCGCTTCGTAAATAAAAAAAAAAAAAAAAAAAATAAACTGATTATGAAACATTAAAAAAAAATACGTCAATAAGATATTTCTAGAAAAAATGTAAATAAAAATTAATAATCCCATGCTTCCTGACTTTTTGCCTAAAACCAGTTTTATTAGGTAATTTTGTTTTCAATAAATATGTTACATTCAAAACTGGAGGTAGAACATGGCTGAGATTGCACATCATTGAACATTGAGGATCTTCGCAAAACAATCGAGTATGCAGACGTTTCGGCATCTCGTCCCTCATTTTCGCGATCTGGAATGTTAGGTAATTTTTCCAGATTCTAGAAGCTAAAGTTCACTTACCACAAACGTCTTTGGTTTTTCGAAGCGGCTCTCCGATTTCGGTGGGCATCTCTTAAAATCATCGTAATCGATAATTTTCATTCGTCCAGTTTTTCGGACTCTTTCGACTTGTTCAGACATTTCAGCGCACGTCTGAAAGGAAAATGTAGAATTTAAGTTTGAAAATTTATCGAAAAACCTCAACATCTTTGAATCGGAATTCGAAAAGCGCCGGAGGATCATAAGTGAAGTGCGTTTGCATTCTCGAAACTTTATCAACATTATAAAGAGTAACAAACTGAAAACATAAATTCTGAAAGGTTTTTTTTAAAATTCAACTCACATTTCCAGTGTCCAATTCAACAAAATAATGCTCTGCATAATTACTGAGAATATGTCTAGCGCGTCGATATTCCGTTTTCTTTTCATGATATTCCTCCAAACAAATTACTACGTTTCTATACCTCCAGTCTTCCCATTTGTGTGAAAGGGTCTTCCCATTTGCGTTATAATAATCGAGAAAATCCTTGTATCTTTTAGAAAACGCGAGAAGGGCCTCATTCACATCGAAATTCGAATCAATCGCATATCCATGGAGATCATTCGTTGTGAAAAGGATCTTCGAAATACCGATCCAACCAAGTGGTAGATGTTTAACCTTAACATATCTTGAAATACTTTCGAAGGTTCGTGTCACTGATATGTTGAAATATGTGTTGTTCGGGCATGGCATAATATAGGCGTCGGTGAAATTATAGAGCCTCGTACTTTCATTAAACCAGTCAGGTAGTGGCCTCCTTTCTGGTGTATTTATCGCAGTGTTGTCCGACGCGCTTTCTGGGAAAATTTGAAGATCTGAGTAGCTTCGACGCATCAAAAATGGCTGCCGCCTGCAAAAAATATCTTAAAAACGAAATCTCAGAATAATTGTTTAACCTTCTTACATCTTCTAGCCATTCGTTCACTTCCTCTCTTTTCTTGGCGATTTTAACTGCTTTCAATCTTTTAGCATCGTCATCATCGGTAGTATTGACTTGATCCATCGCATAGTGATGTTTCGCGCCATTTCCTTTTCCCAAATTACTTCCATCTCCATAATAAAAGTGCAAATTGTTTTGAAACTTCGTATCGCATCCTAAAAATCGAGCCTCATTTGATTTTTGAAAAAAAAATCAAAAACTTACGTGAAATTTCATTTGGCATATCAATTCGATATCTTAAAAGCCTCGTGTCCTGATATTTCAGCTCTTTGGCGAGTCGCACGTCATGTTCGGCTTTGAATAGTGTCAGCGATGCGTTGAAATCCGGCAAATATCCTAAAATTAAAATTTTCCATGAAAACTAAAAAAAAAGTAAATTTTACTTACGACCAGCTAAAAATTCACGAGTTTTTGCTTCAGCTGCTTCGTCAAATTCTTCTAAATATTCGGTCATCTAAAAATCTATGTTTATAAGACGTTTTTGTTTTAAAAACGTTAAAAAAAGGAAAAAATAAAGAAAAAATAAAGAAACTACCGTAACTTAAAGGATCATTGTGCATTTTGATGTTTCGTCTCGAAACCAAGCGTAGTACTTTTTAGTGTGCTCCTTTAAGTAAATAGCTTTTTGATACTTTTTAAACGATTTTCTCCAAAAAGAAGTATTTTACGGTGTATTTTTATCGGTTCTAATTTCTTTTTGCTTGATGAAAATTTCTAGGATTGAAAATTGAATTTTTTATTTAGTATCACTCAGAATTTCACGAAAAATAAATTTTCCGAATGAAAATAAATAACAATGGTACACTTTTCACGTTTATAGAATTATAATATCCTTATATATAAATGGATAAGGAGGCGGGGCTTATTTTTCTGTGAACAAATTTCTGTGAACAAATTCTGTGAACAAATTTCTGTGAACAAATTCTGTGAACAGTTTTCTGTGAACGGGTAAAATTAGGTGGTTTTTTCAAAAGACATTGAACAGAACTGAACTCGCATCGGTTCACGTGAAGAAATTATTACTTAACCGGTAGACCATAGGGGTCACCGAAAGAAGATGAAATTTTTGAAACCTAATGATTGCGGATTTTCATTTCTTCATTTTTTCCAATTTTTGTCAAAATTTCACAAAAGAAACAGTTTTAAAAAAATAGGTCAAGAAACTAGGTCAAATTTGAAAAATTATTTGTTGTTATTATTAAGTTGAGATTCATTCTTTTAAAATTTACTCGAAGAAAATGATCGTTATATAATGATGACTAGGTGAGGTAAGCTAGAGTAAAAGAAGAACCTATTTTCAGAAGAACTTCCTTTCACATCAACCTCTTTTCAGATTCGTTTCTTTAATTATGCCGCTAATTATAACCATTTTAGAAAATTAAATAATTCGATAAATAATAAAATGTGACAATTATGGTTGGTTTTTTGAGAATGTTCCAGTGAAATTGTTAAACTTGAAATTGTGATCATTTCGCCGCGCAGCGGCGTTGGAACACCGATCAAGATATATCGGCCCCGACAACTAATTTCAGAAGGCGTGTAAAATCGCCAAATAACTGAAAGTGAAGTAGCACGCCGAAGGCGTGTAATGGGCGAAGCCGGAGGCGAGCCGTAGAAAACATTATTATGAGGAGTTTAGGTTTCATGAAATTTTTAAGGAATTTTAAAATATTTTGGATTTATATTTTATCAAAATGTTTCGAACGCCATAAAAAGGAACCCGTTTTTGAGAATAATTTAACAACAGCGACACGCCGCAGGCGTGTTGGAAAGCGAAGCCGAAGGCGAGCAGTAATCCAGGAGTTTTGCCGCGTAGCGGCAGGGGACTCCTGTTAAGTTGAGATTCATTCTTTTAAAATTTACTCGAAGAAAATGATCGTTATATAGTGATGACTACGTGAGGTGAGCTAGAGTTGGTTTTTTGAGAATGGTCCAGTGAAATTGTTAAACTTGAAATTATGATCATTTCGCCGCGCAGCGGCGTTGGAACACCGATCAAAAGTATTGGAATGCGTGCCGAAGGCACGGAAGAAGCGAGCCGCAGGCGAGCTTCTTCTGTGCCTTCGGCTCGCATTCCAATACTTTTCGATCAAGATATTTCGGTCCCGACAACTTATTTAAGAAAGCGTGAAATCGCCAATGTAATAATTTAGTGAAGCAGCACGCCGAAGGCGTGTAAAAGGCGAAGCCGGAGGCGAGCCGTAGAAAACGTTATTATTAGGAAATTAGGATGAGTTTAGGTTAAAGAGAGCGAAATCCGAAGAAACGGTAAATTAACGTCCTCTTGCGATTTTCCTAACTGTTATGTAAGTGTAGATAATTATTTCTATTTTTTCTTAAAAACCTATGAAATTTTAAAGGAATTTTAAAAAATTTGTGATTTATATTTTAATACCATATTTCGAACCTCAAAAAGGAACCTTTTTGAGAATAATTTAACAACAGCGACACGCCGCAGGCGTGTTGGAAAGCGAAGCCGAAGGCGAGCAGTAGACCAGGAGTTTTGCCGCGTAGCGGCAGGGGACTCCTGGTCCTTTTATATAACTGGATAAGGAGGCGGGGCTAATTTTTCTGTGAACAAATTTCTGTGAACAAATTTCTGTGAACAAATTCTGTGAACAAATTCTGTGAACAAATTTCTGTGAACAAATTCTGTGAACAAATTTCTGTGAACGGGTAAAATTAGGTAGTTTTTTCAAAAGACATTGAACAGAACTGAACTCGCATCGGTTCACGTGAAGAAATGATTACTTAACCGGTAGACCATAGGGGTCACCGAAAGAAGATGCACTTTTTGAAACCTAATGATTGCGGATTTTCATTTCTTCATTTTTTCCAATTTTTGTCAAAATTTCACAAAAGAAACAGTTTTAAAAAAATAGGTCAAGAAACTAGGTCAAATTTGAAAAATTATTTGTTGTCATTTCTGAGTTGAGATTCATTCCTTAAGAAATTATTAAAAGAAAATGGTTGTTCTATTGTGATGGCTAGGTGAGGTGAGCTAGAGTAAAAGAAGAACCTATTTTCAGAAGAACTTCCTTTCACATCAACCTCTTTTCAGATTCGTTTCTTTAATTATGCCGCTAATTATAACCATTTTAGAAGATTAAATAATTCGATAAATAATCAAATGTGACAATTATGGTTGGTTTTTTGAGAATGTTTCAGTGAAATAGTTAAACTTGGAATTATGATCATTTCGCCGCGCAGCGGCGTTGGAACACCGATCAAAAGTATTGGAATGCGTGCCGAAGGCGCGGAAGAAGCGAGCCGCAGGCGAGCTTCTTCTGTGCCTTCGGCTCGCATTCCAATACTTTTCGATCAAGATATATCGGTCCCGACAACTAATTTCAGAAGGCGTGAAATCGCCAATGTAATAATGCAGTGAAGCAGCACGCCGAAGGCGTGTAAAAAGCGAAGCCGGAGGCGAGCCGTAGAAAACGTTATTAGGATTAGTTAAGGTTGAAAAAGGCAAAATCCAAATAAAGGATAAACTAACAAAAAACTCCGAGCCGCAGAAAAAGCTATTATTAGGAAATTAGGATGAGTTTAGGTTAAAAAGAGCGAAATCCAAAGAAATGGTAAATTAACATACTCGCGCGATTTCAAAGAATCGATGCGCTTTTCCTATAACTGTTATGTAAGTTTTTCTGAAAAACCGATGAAATTTTAAAATTTTTTTGATTTATATTCTATCACCATGTTTCGAACCCCATAAAAAAGGAACCCTTTTGAGAATAATTGAACAAAAAACGACACGCCGCAGGCGTGTTGGAAAGCGAAGACGAAGGCGAGCAGTATACCAGGAGTTTTGCCGCGTAGCGGCAAGGGACTCCTGGTAAAAATATATCTCCAGCATGTACCGCACAACAACAAAAAATTAAATAAATTCCTTTTTCTTCAATTTTTCTTCCTCTTGACTTCTCCACAGTACAAATTGTCTAGCAAAGGGTCATGTACACTGGACGGTTGGCCTCTTCTTGCTTGTCCCCCAGGAACTTATTGTCAACTCAATTATTCTTGACCATTGCGTTCGGAAGGCTGCTCAACCTCGCAGCCTCTCCGCACGCACGCGACGCGGCTGCCGACACTCAACACACTGGAAAATTCATTTTCCCGTCAATATTTCAGTGTGTTGAGTGGGAGGTCACCGCGTCGCGTGCGTGCGGAGCGGCTGTGAGGTTGAGCGTCCTCCCGAACTCAATGATCAAGAATAATTGAGTTGGCAATATAAAAATTAGAATTTGGCTGCAAATGAACTTTTTTGATTCAAATAAGTTGTTGATGAGAATTTGCACAGAACATCAGTTCAGGTAGAACCTTCTAATAACGCGCCAGTGTTTTTTGTGTTGCTGAGTTGTGTTAGTAAATCAAACTATTTATTATACTGATAATTTAAATACAATTGAGAGGGGACGGGAACTACAAACAATTATCTTCCATATAACTGTAGAAGATTTTTTCAAATCCTAATAAATGTTCGCATAAGCACCTCATTCTTCTTCCGCATTTGAACGCGTCGCTCGATATGCTCTTCATTGAGTGGGGACGGGGTTTACAAACAATTATTTTCCATATAACTGAAGTAGTCATCTGTTGCCCAATCAATCCAATTAATGTTCGCATACACACCTCCTTCGTTTTCCAGCACTTGTACCAGTAACTTGAAATTCTCAATCAGCGTTTAAAAGATGTTTCCTTTTTTTTTCGCGTGCCTGAAAATAACAGTTATTCATCAAAAAATATTTATATGACAGAGCGCGTATACAAAATTTACTATTAGGATTAGAAATTTTGGGTATGGTCCGATTCTTAACCAATTTGCAAAATTTGAAAAAATTGGTTGTGATTTTTTCAAACATCTTTTTTTCCAAAAAGTATGTTTTTAAACAATCTCAACCAAATTTTCCCAAATTTTACAAATTGGTTAATAATGGAACCCTAGGGTGTCAATCTGAAAGTTTCCTCCAGAGATATGGAGTTTGAGCCGAGTTTTAGCTCCGCATTCCGTTTCCACAACTGCTAAGTAAGGTTTTGAACATACTGTTTTCTAGCAGAAAATTTGCAAAAACTCGAGATTTGAAGAGGTTGACTCGAATTCAATATTTATTGATAAAAATGAGAGGTTATCATGATCCTAGCATTCTTATTTTATGGCTCAAATATGAGCAAAATTCATCATTATTTTTTTGAAAACATGCGTTTTTGAAAAATGTTTTTGGATTTTGCTCAAATTTGAAGCATTGGTTGAGGATATGTTTTTTATGAAAATCTCACAATTTTATCCATAAATATTGAGTTTGAGTCAAGTTACAGCTCTTAAAGGGACTCTTTACTGAATTTGGGTTTCAATTACATCTTCATCTTCTACACAGTATTTGAAAACCTAAAGAAGCAAAAAATGTATCGAAATTTCCTTTTCTAGTACACAAAAAAAAGCACATTTAGAGGGTAAGGCAGCGAATGGCCTAACAGCTCGGCCGCGCGCGAGAGAGCATGTGAATGTTAGAGAGTTTGCAATTGTTAGGCCATTCGTCGCCTTATTTCGGAAATGGGTGTGTTTGAGTACTAGAAAAGGAAATTTCGCAAAAATAGTTTTCTTGTATAGGTTTTCAAATATCAAGAAGAAGATGAAAATGGTATTGAAACCCAAAAACAGTAAAGAATCCCTTTAAAGTTCGAATTTTGTGCAAATTTGCAGACTTTGAGCTTGAAAAAATCATGTTCAAACCCTACCTTACCAGTTTTTGATAACGGATCCTTTATCAGCGTTAAATTCTCTTTCAAATAAGCCATATTTCATTAAAATCTGAGAAAAAACGCTTCGTCGACTTCATAATACTCACCGATGGCTTCAAAAATTAGAAAAATCACATTTTCCATGTTGACGATGGTTTAATTAAAAGTTCAGAAGTATAGATTCTGAAACATCCCTTGTTTGAAGAATCTGAAAATTAGAGATTTTTAGGAAAACATAAATTCTGTGAATTAGATGTCAAAGTAATAATAATGGGTCACTGGGAAGCCTGAACTCAATGACAGCGGAAAAGATCCCCCTTATTAATCGGGATGCGGTTTTATATAGGGGGAGGAGAAACCCTTGATATCGCAACAATTTTTAAAAAATCAATATTGTAAAAGTTGGAACTATACAAAAAATGAAGAAAATTGAATTACAGAACGGGGGCTCCTTTTGAATGGCGCGAAGAGAAACATAGAAGATGAGAGAGTACACAAAATGAGGAGGGTTTGATTTGTCATCACAATAATGAATAGGAATTGTTCATAAAATTGTGATTGACATATGAGGCTTCGCCATTATCGTAAAAACTACCAGTTTTGGTATTTAAAGGGACTGTTTTTGGGTTTTTATTATATTTTCATCTTCTTCACAGTATTTGAAATCCTATAGAAGCAAATAGTTTATCGAAATTTTCTTTTCTAGTACACGAAAAAAGCACATTTACAGGATAAGGCGGCGAATGGCCTAACAATTGCAAACTCTCTCACATTCGCATGCTCTCTCGCGCGCGGCCTAGCGGTTAGGCCATTCGCCGCCTTACCCTGTAAATGTGCTTTTTTCGTGTACTAGAAAAGAAAATTTCGATAAATTTTTTTGCTTCTATAGGTTTTCAAATACTGTGAAGAAGATGAAAATGGAATTGAAACCCAAATTCAGTAAAGAATACCTTTAAATTACAATATCAACACTCAAACAAAATATGAAAAACATCGAACAACGCGTCAGAGCAGGGGGCTTTTCCGATACCTTTTCCGACTTGTAACGGATTGCTTTTTTTTGGAAACTATAATGGTGGTAAGAATATACGATTTATTTATTCTGGTAAACGCATTTGTTTGGAAAAAATAACAAAAAACCGATCAAAACGTTTATTTCATTATTTTTTTCGAAATTTTGGTTTTTTTTAATTTTAAAAATAAACTTCAAAAGTGTTATTAAGGATCAATAATATTCTTGAGAAGAGACGGAGACGCAGGAAAAATAAGAAGGGAAGAAAACATGCTCTATTCAGAACTAAGACAGATCTGCGACTTTCGGCGTGAATAAGCGGGTCGTCCCTGCGACAACTCATGTCAGATAGGAAAATTCAGTTTTGTAAAAGGAAGCTGGAAACATTTTCAAAGTTTTAATATATTTTTTGAAAGCTGCGAACACGTGCTAAAAAGTTGTGAAAGAATTTCAGATTTTCAGATATTTTGAAAATGGAAAACTCTTCGTTTTTATCACAGGAATTTTAGAAAATTATTCAAAAACGGATGATTGAAGTTTAGTTCAGAAGGCTAGAAAATTCTGAGTGGAAATTTGTAAGAATTTACAAAAAATTATTTATTTGAAAAGTGATTACTTTGATTTAAGCTTCCCAATTGGCAGAAAAACATAGGAGGTTACAGAGAAACAAAGGAAAAGGGGAGAAATAATGCCCCATTGAAGTAGTTGAGGAAACACTTGAAAAATGCTTCCCTGTCTTATTGGAATAACATTTAAAATATCTGAAAATTTGAATTTTGTACAAGACATCTGAAAGTTTACTATGATTTTTATATATTTTTCAAATCCATGGAGCAATCCCTAACAACCTATGATTCGATTTCAAATTTTCAAACATGATTAAAGCTGAATTTCAGACATTTTCTTGGTCATAAAATCAAAAATCGCAACATAGACGGAAGGTTGAGATATTGTTCGAAACCTCAGAAAATGAAGTTCTCAGAAATCTGAAAATTTCATAATTTCTGAAATTTTGAAAAGCGATTACTTCACTTTAATTGGAAGAACATAAACTTCCAATTACAGTAATCATACTTCAAAAACATTGGAATATCATAATTTTCAGATTTTTGTAATCAGGATCGTCTGGTCTTTCAGACTAAATCTAAACATCCCAATTACAAGAAAAAATTTAAAATTTTGGTTGCAAAAAACAGAAGTTTTTGAAATAATTATTCTTTAAAAATCAAAAATTCTTTCAGATCTGGATGGAGCTTGTTCTGAGCATTCGAAATATATGCAATACTTTCCATGAAAAGCAGTATTCGTGCTGAAATTACAGATTTTCAGAATCTTTATTTTTGGGAGGTTTTCAATATTCCTCATCATTTCAAGGGTCGTTGTGTTGTTTACTCTCTCGTCAGAGACGAAGAATAAATAGAGAGAAAGCGAGTAAAATTGCCCCATTGAAGAAGTTGAAGGTACACTTGAAAACTGCTTTCCTGTCTTATTGGGATAACATGCAAAAAATATGAAAATTTGAATTTTCTACTAGACATCTGAAAGCTTACTATGATTTTTATATATTTTTCAAAACCTTGGAGCAATCTCTAAAAAGTTATGATTCCATTTTAAATTTTCAAACATGATTAAAGCTGAAATTTGTGAGTTTTCCTTGACAGTAATTTGGAAATCGCGCCATATACGTTTAGTTGAAACATCATTCGAAACCTCAGGAAATGAAGTGCCCAGAAATCTGAAATTTTTGTAATTTCTGAAATTTTGAAAAGCGATTACTTCACTTTAATTGTGAGACCATCAACTTCCAATTACAGTAATCATACTTCAAAAACATTGGAATATCATAATTTTCAGATTTTTGTAATCAGGATCGTCTGGTCTTTCAGACTAAATCTAAATATTCCAATTAGAAGAAGAAATTTAAAATTTTGGTGACAAAAAACAGAAGTTGTTGCAATTATAATTCTTTAAAAATCAATTATTCTTATAGATCTAGATGGCGCTTGTTCTAAGCGTTCGAAAAACATATCATACGTGTCCAAAAACCTCAAAATTCGTGCTGAAATTACAAGTTTCCAGAATCTTTGATTTGGGAGGTTTTCAATATTCCTCACCATTTCAAGGGTCGTTTCGATGTTCACTCTCTCTTCAGAGACAACAAAGAAACAGAGAGAAAGCGAGTAAAATTGCCCCATTGAAGAAGTTGAAGAAACACTTGAAAACTGCTTTCCTGTCTTATTGTAAAGGCATGCAAAAAATTTGAAAATCCCGTTTATAGCTGAAAATCTGAAACATTTTCCATGATTTTAATATATTTTTCAAAACCTTGGAGCAATCTCAAACAGCTTATGATTCAATTTTCAAATTTCAGCCTAGTTTAAAACTGAAAATTGTTAGTTTCCATTGTCAGAAATTTGGAAATCTCGCCAGATCCGTATAGTTGAAACATCATTCGAAACCTTAAAAAATAAGATACACAGAAATCTGGAAACTTCGTAATTTCTGAAATTTTGAAAAGCGATTACTTCACTTGTACTGGAAGAACAAAAACTTCCAATTACAGTAATCATTCTTCAAAATCACTGGAATCCCATAATTTTCAGATTTTTGTGATCAGGATCGTCTGGTCTTTCAGACTAAATCTATATATTCCAGCTTTGAAAAAACATTTAGAGTTTTGGTGACAAAAAACAGAAGTTTTTGAATTAATGCTTCTCTAAAACTCAATAATTCTTACAGATCTAGATGGTGCTTGTTCTAAGCGTTCGAAAAACATATCATACTTGTCCAAAAACCTCAAAATTCGTGTTAAAATTATAAATTTCCAGAATCGTCAATTTGGAAGGTTTTCAATATTCCTCATCATTTCAAGGGTAGTTTCGATGTTTACTCTCTCGTCAGAGGCGAAGAAGAAATAGAGAGAAAGCGAGTAAAATTGCCCCATTGAAGAAGTTGAAGGTACACTTGAAAACTGCTTTCCTGTCTTATTGGGATAACATGCAAAAAATATGAAAATTTGAATTTTCTACTAGACATCTGAAAGCTTACTATGATTTTTATATATTTTTCAAAACCTTGGAGCAATCTCTAAAAAGTTATGATTCCATTTTAAATTTTCAAACATGATTAAAGCTGAAATTTGTGAGTTTTCCTTGACAGTAATTTGGAAATCGCGCCATATACGTTTAGTTGAAACATCATTCGAAACCTCAGGAAATGAAGTGCCCAGAAATCTGAAATTTTTGTAATTTCTGAAATTTTGAAAAGCGATTACTTCACTTTAATTGTGAGACCATCAACTTCCAATTACAGTAATCATACTTCAAAAACATTGGAATATCATAATTTTCAGATTTTTGTAATCAGGATCGTCTGGTCTTTCAGACTAAATCTAAATATTCCAATTAGAAGAAGAAATTTAAAATTTTGGTGACAAAAAACAGAAGTTGTTGCAATTATAATTCTTTAAAAATCAATTATTCTTATAGATCTAGATGGCGCTTGTTCTAAGCGTTCGAAAAACATATCATACGTGTCCAAAAACCTCAAAATTCGTGCTGAAATTACAAGTTTCCAGAATCTTTGATTTGGGAGGTTTTCAATATTCCTCACCATTTCAAGGGTCGTTTCGATGTTCACTCTCTCTTCAGAGACAACAAAGAAACAGAGAGAAAGCGAGTAAAATTGCCCCATTGAAGAAGTTGAAGAAACACTTGAAAACTGCTTTCCTGTCTTATTGTAAAGGCATGCAAAAAATTTGAAAATCCCGTTTATAGCTGAAAATCTGAAACATTTTCCATGATTTTAATATATTTTTCAAAACCTTGGAGCAATCTCAAACAGCTTATGATTCAATTTTCAAATTTCAGCCTAGTTTAAAACTGAAAATTGTTAGTTTCCATTGTCAGAAATTTGGAAATCTCGCCAGATCCGTATAGTTGAAACATCATTCGAAACCTTAAAAAATAAGATACACAGAAATCTGGAAACTTCGTAATTTCTGAAATTTTGAAAAGCGATTACTTCACTTGTACTGGAAGAACAAAAACTTCCAATTACAGTAATCATTCTTCAAAATCACTGGAATCCCATAATTTTCAGATTTTTGTGATCAGGATCGTCTGGTCTTTCAGACTAAATCTATATATTCCAGCTTTGAAAAAACATTTAGAGTTTTGGTGACAAAAAACAGAAGTTTTTGAATTAATGCTTCTCTAAAACTCAATAATTCTTACAGATCTAGATGGTGCTTGTTCTAAGCGTTCGAAAAACATATCATACTTGTCCAAAAACCTCAAAATTCGTGTTAAAATTATAAATTTCCAGAATCGTCAATTTGGAAGGTTTTCAATATTCCTCATCATTTCAAGGGTAGTTTCGATGTTTACTCTCTCGTCAGAGGCGAAGAAGAAATAGAGAGAAAGCGAGTAAAATTGCCCCATTGAAGAAGTTGAAGAAACACTTGAAAAATGCTTTCCTGTCTTATTGGGATAACATGCAAAAAATATGAAAATTGCATTTTTTACAAGAAATCTGTAATGTTTTATATGATTTATATATATTTTTCAAAACCTCGGAGCAATCCCTAACAACCTCGGCTGAAAATTTACAATTCAATCAGAGTTTAAAACTGAAAATTGTTAGTTTCCATTGTCAGAAATTTGGAAATCTCGCCGGATCCGTATAGTTGAAACATCATTTGAAACCTTAGAAAATAAGATACGCAGAAATCGGAAAATTTCATAATTTCTGAAATTTTGAAAAGCGATTACTTTACTTTAATTGTATGGACATAAACTTCCAATTACAGTAATAATACTTCATAATCACTAGAACTCTATAAGTTTCAGATTTTTAAGCTCAGTCTCACTTCTACTTTTGAACGAATGCTTAACATCCCAATTCCAAGATAATTTTATTAAATTCGGTGACAAAAAACCGATGTTTTCATAAGTATTCTTGTCTAAAAATAATTAATTATTTCAGATCCGGATGGGGCGTGATTTGGGCATTTGAAAAACATATCATACTTGCCCAAAAAACTCAGAATTCGTGCTGAAATTAAATAGTTTCAAATTCTTGATTTTTGGGAGGTTTTTCGATATTCCTCATCAATTCACTTCAATGTCGTTTTGTTGTTTACTCTCTCGTTAGAGGCGAAGAAGAAATAGAGAGAACGCTAGTAAAATTGCCCCATTGAAGTAGTTGAGGAAACACTTGAAAATGCTTTCCTGTCTTATTGGGATAACATGCAAAAAATTTGAAAATTTGATTTTTCTACTAGAAAGCGACAATTTTTAATATGCTTTATATATATTTTTCAAAACCTTGGAGCAATCTCTAAAAACTTATGATTCAATTTTAAATTTTCAGCTCAGCTTACAACGGAAAATTGTGAGTTTTCCTTGACAGTAATTTGGAAATCGGGACATATCCGTAAAGTTGAAACATCATTCGAAACCTTAAAAAATAAGATACACAGAAATCTGGAAACTTCGCAATTTCTGAAATTTTGAAAAGCTATTACTTCACTTTAATTGCAAGAACATAAACTTCCAATAACAGTAATCATACTTCAAAAACAATGGAATCCCATAATTTTCAGATTTTTGCAATCAGGGTCATATCGCCTTTCGAACTAAATCTAAACAATCCAATTCCGAGCCAAATATTAAAAATCTGGAAGCGAAAAACATATATTTTCATAAGTATATTGTCTAAAAATCAATAATTTTTTCAGATCTGGATGGAGCTTGTTCTGTGCATTCGAAAAATATATTACACTTTAACAATAAACTCAGAATTCGTGTTGAAAATTTCGAAATTCTCTGATTTTTGGGGAATTTCCGATATTCACTTTCATTGCAAATGTCGTTTCTTTCTCCGACTTGCTGTGTCTTTTCCGTCTCTCAGCATGCTGCGATCATTAAATAGAACAATTTAGAATTGGATTAATCACCTTTCAAATTCACTGAAATTCAAAATTTTTCACAGAATTCGGTTCAGAATACTCTCAGCTTTTGAATGATACCAAATTCACTTAAATTTTTACAATTTTTCAAAAATTGTGCAATGAAAACTGGCAGTTTTCACTCTTCTAGTTTCCTGAATTTCAAAAATGCATGCTAAACTTATTGAATCGTGTTTTAAGCTTCCGAAAAATATATTGAAAGAATGAAAAATTTTCTGGATTCCATCTGAAAAATTCGATTTTCATATTGTTAATTTATGAAATTTGGTTACGCAGGGATGACTCGCTTAAATTCTGCCTTTGGTTTCTATAGGGCATGCTTTCCCTTTCTTTTTTTTTCTGCGTCTACATCTCTATTGATCAGTTAAAAACGAGCCTTAATCACTGTTCAAATTCTCCGAAATTCGGCAATTTTTACAGATTTGAGAAGGAAATATTTAGAGCTTTAAAATGATAACAAAAAAGTTGGATATCGGTATCATTTTCAAATTTTAGACCACGAAATATTGATTTTTTCAGCCTTCAGCTTTTCTAAAAATCTGAAATTTTTGCATAAATCATTAGAGCATTTTTCAAGCTTTCGAAAAATATATTGAAAATAGGAAAATGTTTTCAGAGGTTTTCAGAAAAGTCGAAAATCAATTTCATTGTTTTGACAATATTTTACGGCGGCGGGGACTCGCTCAAACACGCTTAAAATTTGCCTTCTCTTCCCAATTCGACACTATTTTTCATTTGCTTTTTGTTCTGCGTCTTCATCTCTATTCTACCCCAAGAACTAAAATGACAGAACACTGTTAATGGGGTAAATTTAAAATGAGCCTAAAAATGTTTTGAGTCGATGAAAATTAAAAATTTAAAGTGGAATTGGAATCTACATCGAATTCTCTTTCGATTGGTACTAAAATGACTGAAATCCTGTGTGTCAGTCTTGAGATGAAATTATTTTTCGAAAAATTCAGTTCTGGACACCGCACTGAAAATTTCAAAAATATCACCCTTCAAATTCACTTAAATTCCGTAGGTTTTACAGATTTGAGCACAGAAATTTCAGAGCTTTCAGGATAACTTCGAGAATTTCAGGAATTAAAACTTACAGTTTTTAGTGCTCAAATTGTCTGAAAACTTATTCAAAACTTTTTAGCGCTGGTTACAAACTCTCGAAAATTATGTAAAAATTTGAAAAATGTTCCAGATTTTCGGAGAAAAAATATTCATATAATATTGATATTGGTGTTTTTGTAATTATTCTATCGCAGCGGAGGTATTTTAAAGTTTAAAAATTGTTTAAATAGAATAAGTTGTTCATATAAGAATTTGACGTGAAATGTTGGAATTTTATTACTTTTCAATAATAATTGAGGGCATTTCTAATCTCTTTCCTTTAAACGTAAGTCGCAATTTCAAAATTTATGTAAATTTCGTATTCTTTGCTCATAATTCGGGGCCCAAACTATTCAGGTTTTAAAAACGCAAGTCTATTTTTATGTTAGTCGATGTTCCTATCTTGAAATTCAATTTTTTGAGAGATTAAGCTTCCAGAATCAGTTTGGGATTTGATTTCAAGCATTCGGACATTAAAATTCGTAATCAGAACAATCGAAAATCCCATGAAACATATTTTTTTAATTAAAAAATGTCTTTCAGACCTGAAATTTTTTAATAATCCAGTTATTTGTGTGCAATCGCGCTCCACCGACCACTGTTTTTGAACTCATCCGGCAGCGGAAAAACACGAAATTGCGTCTCCGTCTCTAACCACACTGTCTCGCTTTTTTTTTCGAAAAGGCGCGAACATCGATTGATTTTCTTGTTTCTCCTCCTTTTTTTCGAATTTTTCGCGTGTTTTTGCTTTTTTTGCTGAAATTTGGACGGGGCACAGTGTTTTAAACTGTTTTTAATGGTTTCTTTTATTATTTGGGGGTGAGAAAGCGGATTAGAAGAATTAAAACAAAAAATGAACCGAATTGGAAGTTTTTTTTTGAAGTTTCGTAGATTTTATTCGAAAAAAGACCGTTCATTTTTTGAATTACAGCGATGAAATTAGACAGAAGCTGTCCCTAAGAAGATTTATTAAGAAAATGCTGGCCAACCGTTGCTTTTTTTCTCACGTGATTGGAATTTTTGAAAAAAGTCGGTTAAAATGTACTTATTTGGGAGTTTATGAGAAATTTTAGTGCCTCAAACTTCGCTGGTTCTCGTTATTATACTCGTACTTGCATTGTTGCTATTTTATCTTAATTTTCTCCCGTTTTCTTTTCCGAAAAATTCGAAATTTTAAATTTTCAGTGGCAAGCAATGCGGGCAACATCGACTTCAACAAGCGGCAATTGGACTTCATTAAATAGGCGCGAGTTAATACTTTATTTTATCCCCAAAACCCATAGAACAAAAAATACTGCTTACCAAACTAGACAACCGGGCGGAGTCTGTGAGATCTAGTCAAAATTTCCCCAAATTTCAATGCTAAGGTTCCTTCTCACGCTAGTGAGAAGGAGACAGATTAACTTAAAAGTCGGCAAGTAAAGTCCCAGGTTTCCGTGACAAGCTCGGGGTAGGATGAGCACTCGGAGGAGCCCGACGCCAACACGCTGACGTATCACTGCCGTGGGCGTGCAGATGAGGCAACCCATTCTGGGCGGTATCGAAATTCAAGGTAGAGGCGGGGGTTTCCCGACGAATTCCATAGCCTGGGACGGAGGCAGCACGCAGACTATAAACCTAGGTTTCCGGGTAATAATGTCCTCTTCTTTCTCCAAACAACCGTTCTAGTTTTGTTTGGGGTATTTTGGCCAAATTTGGGAAGAAATAACGTTTAAAAAACTCGAATAATTTGAAATTTTTCCATCTGACAAATCAATCGAGATTGACAATGGGCAAAGCTGTTGTGGAGCGACGCACGATGACGGTTAGCAGCTGTATACAATTTGTTTGGAATCGAAAATCCTTGTCGTTCAATCAATTTTCGTAATTTCAGTCATATCCTAAAACCAAGGAAACCAGCAACAACGAAAGTCAATCTACAAAATGGCCAAACACGCTTAAAGAAGGGTTTTACAACGCAAAACTAAGTTTTTGAATTAATATTTTCAAATTTCAGTTTTCCTTGGAACCAGCCATTTGGTGGCTGCGATTCCAGCAACATCTCAAGGAATTCGGCATTTCGACAATGATGACAAAAACCCAGTGAACAACTGCACAAATGCTCGAAGAAGATGCAAAACGAAGCCGGATGTTATTGATCTTAAATCGATGAAACATAGATTGTTGGGGCATACAGAGTATGTTTGGATGCCCATATCCTTGATTTTCAAGCAATATTTCATTTTCAGCGATACCGACGTTTCGAAAAGGACAACGACATCCATATTGCCCAATACCCCAACAAAAACAACGACAAACAGCCGGCAATACATTTCAAATTGAATGGAAAACGGCTGAAATTGAAATGGATTGATTGAACGACCGCCCAGACGTCAAGAGCATCGAAATCTGTTAAAAAGTACCATTTGAATTAACAATTACAGATGTTGGATTGGCTGATGAAAAATCCATGATTGCCGTTCATTCACAGTATGTTTGGAAACTCCATACATTTATTTTCTATCAATCCTTCATTTTCAGCAGTACCGAAGTTTCAACAAGCTTCAACGACATTCCAAAGTGATCAACAATCCAACGCGGACGACAAACGACCGCCAACAAGTGATCGGACAACGGATGATCGTGGATTAGATTGATTTAACGACCTTCAAGACGTCAAGAACATCTGAATGTGGTGGAAAGTAGCAAGTAGCATTAGGTTGCTGAATTGATGAAACATGGATGGTTGCTGAATACTGTATGTTTGTTTGGAAACTAAATACATCGATTTTCAATCAATATTTCATTTTCAGCGATGCTCCAACAAGCTGAACAACAGTGCAAGTGGCTCAACTTTCCAATAACAACAACGAAAAACTCCCGACAACACTTCAACTTAATTTGACATGCGCTGTAAATGGATTGGGTTGATTCAACGGCCTAGCAGATGTCTAGTACATAGGATGATGAAAGATGTCAGATGTTGTATTGGGTTCCCGGTGAAAAATAGATGGTTACAGTAAATTCGCCGTATGTTTGAAAAAATTGGTCTTCAATCAATCCTTCATTTTCAGCTGTACCAAAGTTCAAACAAGCTCAACGACATTCCAAAGTGATCAACAATCCAACGCGGACGACAAACAACCGCCAGCATGATGGGACAACGGATGATAGTGGATTAGATTGATTTAACGACCTTCCAAAGTTCAAACAGGACCTATTTGCAACAACAACGGCAAGCAGACTGTAACACATTTCAAATTGATTGAACAACTGATGAACGTGTATTGACTTGATTGTGGGGTTTCTAGAGCTGTGGAATCGACTTGGGAAATTGATAAGGTACATTTTTTACTCTCAGTTGTGTTTTTCTTCAAACATGCTTGTAAGTACTGCTCAGGGTTGCACTCTTCGTAAAAATATCTGAAAAGCTCTATTCTTTAGAATTTTAAAAGTTCTTAATTTGGTACTAATTCTATAAATTTCAGGTTGAAAGAAACGGACATTCAAATGGTAAATCGTGTGATGCTCCAGATGCTTTGAGTGGAAGTGGCCAAACTATCCGGGATGCTGACGAAACATGGACAGTGTGATTCTAAGGAGTCGACGGATTCTACTGTTTATTGGAAAATTGCGAATGGTGTGGATGAATGTTCCGTTGAAATCGATGATGGTCAGTTGAGAGTTGATTCGGTAAAGGTGAGCGTTGTTTATATTTTGAACTTAGCAAAACGTTTTTGATAAGAATTTTGAAGTTTCGAATGAGAAAACAAATTGAAGTCGGAAAAATAAGAAAAAAAGCGAATGCAGACATGATCGAAGAAATTCAATTTGGGTTTCCAGGCCATATAAGGAAAAATTACATAGATTGGGGGGTTGACAAGGGTTCGTAGGGTGCGTAATTGGTTTCGGTTGAGCGCACTTTCCTCAAATGAAAAAATCGCAATAAGATGTGATCTTTCGTAGTTTTTTATTTGAAAATGAAGTTTTTCGGGATGTTGCTGCAAGTCTGCCTAAACGAACACCTCTGCCCACTAACACTAGACCTACCCTCAATCTGTTTAATTTTTCCTTATTTGGCACAGTAATTAAAATTTAATATATTCAATTTTTCTACAATTTTTGCCTCATCGAAAACATAGGTGGGATACCGCGGATTTAGCCTAGTAACGAGTTTAACTTTTTTTCACTTGACAAGGTGTAACGACCTTAACTTTTTTAATGACTATTCAAAAATAGACGTTTGCGTTGACGCACTTTCGGATATTCGTTTTTTAAGTGTTTTTTTTAGCGTTTTTGATGCTTTTTACGGTTTGTAGTCGCCTTAACTTAAAAATAAATTTTTTTGTAACGAGCTTAACTTTGAGATTTCGAAATGACCTAATCCCACCTATGATCGAAAACCATAATCCCATTTTTGCAGCTTTTTTGTTTAGGGCGGCCGAAGGCTAACGCCAATTTTTAAAGCCAGAAATTAAAGAAAATAAGTAAATTTTTTTAAAAAGTTGGTTTTAATCAATTTTTCCAGTTTACTAATTTTTTGTATTTTTTCAGAGTTCTTCAATTCGAAAAATTAAAGCGGCAGACGATCACTGGAGGAGATTTTGCCAAACTTCGCAAGAAAATGCTGGAGAAGAAGTGACGGAGCTGGACCACTGATAAATAACTAATTTATTGTTTTTATTAATTTTTCGTTTTTAGTGTTGAGAAGCTTCCAGCAGTAGGTATTCTAGAAGTCAATGGGGATTGGAACACTCTTCTCTATAAAAGATTAAGAGAATGTTCCATTATCCAGTTCATTCTAGAATTCCTCTGTTAAAAATTGTAATAAAGTTGAGAAAGGAAGCTTCTCAACGCCGTCACCCATTCCAGTATGTCAGAAAATTGGTCAGGTCCGGAACTGACCAATTCACTGGTGTAACTGGTAAGAGAATGGGTTCCAGAAAGTCTGGGAGTGGAACTTGGAAAAGCTTCCAAGTTTTGTGATTTGGATCAGTGAATGGTTGATGTCTGAAACCAGTTGGTTCAATTATGAACACAATTGATCGTGGTTGCGGATGGATCCGAAAAACAAGTGTAGAGATCATTTTTCATTCGTTTCTGATCCTCCGCTCGCAAGTGCGATTCGCTTGTCGTTTGTTCCTGTTACGTCTCGCAGAAAGGACCCGGAAATTCGAGTTCATGTTGAAATTGGAAAATTTTGTGCCCTCAGATGTCAAAAAATTGTAATTCCGTCCATACTCCGCCAGTTTTCCGATTATGATCATTGTTGTGGGTGGATCAGAATGCAAGTGTAGAATGTCCGCTTTCAGATTTGTTGATTTTCTGCGGTATGATATTAGTCGGTTTGCGTCAACGAGCCGTGCGGTTTAAAGTTTGATAAAAGAGCGTAGACTCTTTTTTGAACTTGAAACGAAAAGGTATATTTACGCTGCAGTATTATTGTCTCACAAATTCGGCTTCATAAACGTGAACTTCCCTATTTTGCGAAATAGTGCATGGATAGGGATAATAAGACAACGCGACGCATCCCTTCCCATCGACACGCGTGGCGTGTCGATTTTTTGACACAGGGTTTTTCACGTTTATATAACATATTTTGTAAACAACTAATACCATCAGATAGCATTGTCAAGTTAAAAATTTTGGATCATTCATTTTCTACTAAAAGACCGCAGCGCAACCGCTCGCATTTAAAAATAGCACGACTTTGTGAGAGACTTAGGTTTTGCTGGGTAGATCAAAACCAACTTGCATGATCAAGAATATTTGAGTTGACAATAACAGTACCACCTGTGAATTTAATCTCACTCCTCTTCATTGGTACATATTGAACTCCCACGTCCGATGATAACTTCCATAGACTTTTAAAGGAGGGTTTTACGGAGATTATGAATGGGCCTGGGATGAAAATAGGCTTCAGACTCATTCCAAATCTCAATTTAAAATTTTCTAAAACCACCTAGAAGCCGAGAAAACACGCCTCAAAACAATGACCTAGAAAAAAGAGCCACCGGCGAAAACTAGTCCGCAGGCATGAAAAGTACAAAAAAAATGAAAAACAAAACATAAATTAAGATGAAAAAACATTAAAAAGGACTATTATAAGCATTCTGCATAACTATTTATCAACGAAACACGAAAAAAGCTGATAGGAAAAAGTTCGGCCAGGTGGCCCCTTTTTCTAGGCCATTGTTTTGAGGCGCGTTTTCTCGGCTTCTAGGTGGTTTTAGAATATTTTAAAAACAGATTTGGAATGAGTATGAAGTCTATTTTCATCCCAGGCACATTCATTATCTTCGTAAAGCCCTCCTTTAATAAAAATTTCCGCCGAAAAACCACAACTGAAATTTAGCAATACCGATAAGGACAGACTATCCTTTTCGATGTTTCGAATATGAACTGATTTTTCTTGGTAGCTAAAAACGGGGGGCGGGGTTTCTCTTATCTATATATTTTTGTTTTCTATTCCCCAATTCACAACATGGTGCCGTAGTAATAGTAAAACAAAAAGAAACTCGTCTTATTGTTCGAAAACTATTTTTTTAGCTTTACTGGCTTCCTGTTTTTGTGGTCCGAGCCTTCATCATCTCCAAACACAATGTTATAGATTGGTCGGATAAACTTTTCAGAAAATGGGATTTCCTATTTTTTTTTTCTCGGAAAATTCGCTAATATCATGAAAATGTTTGTTTCTAATGCATAATTATTGTTACTGTTTTAAATAAAAAGACGAATTAGTAGTATGTGTAATTTCTCTTGAAAACATTGGATATCCGATTTTTTCCCTATTTTTTTCTCGGAAAATTTTGGAAAAAAATCGGATTTTCCGTTTTCCGATTCCGACCAAGTCGATGTAACATTGAGTGTTCTCTTGGACGCCACATATTCTCCAATGACGAAAAAAAATGTGTCTCACAATTTTACGATTCATTATTGTGATGACAAATCAAGAGCCCTTCTCATTTTGTGTACTCTCTCATATTCTATGTTTCATTCGAAGGCCCCCCCGCGCTCACATTTTTTTGTATAGTTTCAACTTTTAGAATATTTATTTAATTATTTCATTTGTTTTCCTAAAAATCTCTAATTTTCAGGTTTTTCAAACATGGGATGTTTCAGAATCTATACTTCTGAACTTTTAATTAAACCAATCGTCAACGTGGAAATTGATTTTTCTAATTTTTTGAAGAGCCATCGGTGAGTATTATTTTATTGCAATTTAGAATATTTAGTTCAGCAATAGTTCATTCTCAAGTTTAACAGTTAGAAGTGTGATTTTTTTTTAAATTATTACCCTGCGGGTCAACCCGCTATATTCCATCATCCTTAAAAACCGTTCAAAGTACACAAAATATCCGCTCAGACAATCACTGTTAAAAAGCCGAAACTTTGCAGGGAAACGCCCGACATTCATCTACAACAAAATCGACTATTGATTATGATGAAACTAAAAGACGATTCTAGTACAGTAGTTTGGTTGAACGGAGAATTTTTGAAAGTGAGCATCCGAAAGAAGCAGTAAAAACATTTTCAATTCACTGGGAACCAAATGTATCCTTAGAAATTTGATTTTCGTGAGTTTTAAACTTTAAATTTTAATTAAATCAACAAAAAACAAAATAATTATTCAAATTCACAGAAGTTGGAAGAAAGCTTCATCAATAAAATCGAATGGTTTCGTGAAGACATTGTAAGGGAACCTGCGGGTCATCCCGCTATATTTCATCATCTCACGCTATATTGCATCAGCCTTAAAACCGTCCAAAGTACACGAAATATCCGCACAAACAATCGCTGCTAAAAGCTGAAACTTTGCACAAAACGCTGCGCCGCTGTGGAATGTACACTATTGTACATCGGCAGCGATTAATCATCAGGCTATATCATTTCCGTTTCAAATTCCTTGATCAACGAACCAGGAATAAGGAACGCTATTTAAACCACGGATTCGAGGAATCTAGGCTTGGCTTCTGGCTCATCTCATTCTTCCTCCTCACCACCGACCGACCTCAATACTAAATTATTTGTCACTTTTCTGCATCTTAATAAATCTGTTTATTATGAAGTCTTTTGCTCTAACATGCAAGACAGCAGGAAGGACATATAAGGTTGAGGCACTAGAAGCCCCAACCTTAACTACATTGATAAATTTCTAAACTGGCCGCAAAATGTGGATATTCGTTCAGGCTGTATCGAATAATGGATCCGTGTTTAATTTCACGAAAAATTTGTTAAATCTTGTCTCTTGAACCTTTTGATGACCTAAATGTTGAAGATTTTAAAAAAGTTGGAGTTTAAAGGAGGGTTTTACGGAGATTATTAATGCGCCTGGGATGAAAATAGGCTTCAGACTCATTCCAAATCTGTTTTTTAAAATTTCTAAAACCACCTAAAAGCCGAGAAAACACGCCTCAAAACAATGGCCTAGAAAAAAGGGCCACCGGCGAAAACTAGTCCGCAGGCATGAAAAGTCCAAAAAATGAAAAACAAAACATAAATTAAGACAAAAAAACATTAAAAAGGACTACTAGAAGCATTCTGCATAACTATTTATTAACGAAACATGAAAAAACCTCATAGGAAAAAGTTCGGCCAGGTGTCCCTTTTTTCTAGGCCATTGTTGTGAAGCTCATTTTCTGAGTATAGGTCAATTGATTGGAAAACCAAAAGATTTTCTGACAAAAAGATTTTTCGACAAAAAGATTTTCGACAAAAAGATTTTCGACAAAAAAAATTTTTGACAAAAAGATTTTTCGACAAAAAGATTTTTTTTTCAAAAGAGATTTGCACTGTGCGGTTGAGCGTGCTTGCACCGTTTTTTCCTCTTTTGTCTGCGTCTCGCACTAGCTCTGGCGGTTGGCGTTGAGAGACGCAGACAAAAGAGGAAAAAACGGTGCGGTTGAGCGTGCTTCCAGATGGTTTTAGAAAATTTTAAAAACAGATTTGGAATGAGTCTGAAGCCTATTTTCTTCCCAGACGCATTCATAATCTCCGTAACGCCCTCCTTTAAATGAAATAGTTATATTTATAAAAATTGTGAAAAAAAGTGCATTCGAATTATAACAAATTTATTCAGGAAACCGAGAAGCTTTAATTTATGTACTGCATTTGTAAAATTCGTGAAATGCACCTTAAATTACCTTATTTTTTTCTTGCAAATTTATCAAAAAACTTTTTTTTTAAGTTTTAAAGGAACACGCTAGAAAACATGGTGTGTGGTCTGAACACGTCGCGTCAAAATGAAGCATGCTCCTTTAAGTTACGGTAGCGTGTTGGCATTTTTTTAATTGATTTTTTTTTCTAATTTTTTGACAAATATAGCATTCTAGACGCAGAATTTCAGATGATAGAATATTTAGAAGAATTTGACGAAGAAGCAGAAGCGAAAACCCGTGAATTTTTAGCTGGCCGTGAGTGAAAATTTAATTTTTTAAAAGTTATCTTGGAAAATGTTAATTTCAGGAAATTTGCCAGACTTCGGCGCATCGCTGAAGCTTTTCAAAGCCGAACATGACGAGCGACTTGCTAAGGAGCTGAAATATAGGGACACGAGGCTTTTAAAATATCGAATTGAGACGCCGAATGAAATGTCACGTAAGTTTTTGATTTTCTTTTTCAAAAATCAAATGAGCCTGGATTTTTAGGATGCGATACGAAGTTTCAAAATAATCTGCACTTTTATTATGGAGATGGAAGTAATTTGGGAAAAGGAAACCGGGGAAAACAACACTATGCGATGGATCAAGTCAATATTACCGATGATGACGATGCTAAAAGATTAAAAACAGTTAAAATCGCCAAGAAAAACGAAGTTGTGGAAGAATGGCTAGAGGATGTAAGAAGGTTGAACAATTATTCTGAGATTTCGTTTAAAAAACATTTTTTGCAGGCGGCAACCATTTTTGATGCGTCGAAGCTACTCAGATCTTCAAATTTTCCCAGAAAATGCGTCGGACAACACTGCGATAGAAACACCAGAAAGAAAACCACTACCAGACTGGTTTCATCAAAATACGAAGCTCTACAATTTCACCGACGCTTACGCCGTTCCACATCATAACGAAGCGCGTTTCAACAAATTAGTGACGCTCACCTTCGAAAGCATTTCAAGATATCTAAAGCCGAAGGATCTTCCACTTGGATGGATCGGTATTTCGAAGATCCTTTTCACAACCAATGACCTCTATGGATACGCGATTGACTCGAATTTCGATATTTACGAGACTCTTGTCAAGTTTTCTAAAAGATACAAGGTTTTTCTCGATTATAAGCCAAATCTTTCATACAAACGGGAGGACTGGAATCACAAAAACGTTGTCATCTACATGGAGGAATATTCTGACCAGAAAACCGAATATCGACGCGCTAGACACATTTGCACTAATTTCCAAGAGAATCATTTCGTTGAATTGGACACCGGAGATGTAATTTTGATTTTTTTTAAATTTATCAAATCCCACCTTTTTTCAGCTCATTGTTCTTTACGACATTTCGGGGGAAAAGGTGTCTAAAATGCAACCTCAATTCGCTGATCCTCCGGCGTTTTTCGAATTCCGATTCAAGGATGTCGAGGTCTTTATAAATTTTCAAATTAAATTTCTAACTAGGGAAGTCATTTGAAGTTTACCCAAACAATCGTTCGAAATGAGGTTTAAATGAACGGTGAAGGTCAGAACTATGAGTTCTGAAAAAATTAGAGTACAATACGAAGGTATGCCTGAGAAATGCTCATGTGACGTCACGTATGCGTGTAGGATATGTTGTGTGTGTATGGCGTGCAGACTGAAGTTGACAAGCTTGACTAACTGTAACTCGTGAACGACTCAACCAAATTTAAAGTTTTATAGCTCATTTTGAAAGAAATGTTTAAGAAATGTTTAAAAGAAATAATACTTCGCGTCCATCTAAGTCTGATTTTTCAGTTTTTTAACGATTATTATTAAGTTTCTCATAATTGTTAATAATTTTTATTGTAGTTCTATAGAATTTTTCATTGGCTTCAAAATGAGCTATAAAACTTTAAATTTGGTTGAGTCGTTCACGAGTTACAGTTATTCAAGCTTGTCAACTTCAGTCTGCACACCATACACACACCACATATCCTACACGCATACGTGACTTCACATGAGCATATCTCAGGCATACCTTCGTATTGTACTCTAATTTTTTCAGAACTCATAGTTCTGATCTTCACTGTTCATTTAAACCTCATTTCGACTGATGGTTTGGGTAAACTTCAAATGACTTCCCTAGTAAATGTTCTTTTCAGACATGCGCTGAAATGTCCGAACAAGTCGAAAGAGCCCGAAAATCTGGCCGAATGAAAATTATCGATTACGATGATTTTTTGAGATCTCCGCCTCCAGAGGAGTTTAAGGCCAGCACCGCCAAACCGTACACGTTTGTGGTAAATGATCAAATTGCAGTTTTTAGAAATTATTTAAAAAATTCCAGGCCGCCAAAATGAGGGACGAGATGCCAAAACGTCTGCATACCCGATTGTTTTGCGAAGATCCCCAATGTTCAATGATGTGCAATATCCGCCATTTGATGCCTCCAGTTTCAAAAGTAAGCCATTTCCCTAAAAAAGAAAGCCGGTTCCTAATAAAACAATTTTCAGCCAAAAAATGATGAAACTTGTGATTCTTAAAATTTTATTGCTTGTATTTATCTTTCTTCTTTGAAATTCGTTGAAAAATCGTATTTCTGTATTTTTGTTTGATAATAAGTTTAATAGTACATAAATCCTTTTTTAAGCCCAAAATCCAAAATATTTGGCGTATATATACCAAGTATCAGCCAAAGATATTCTGAAAAATTAATTTTTTAGCAAAATTGCAACAAAATGTATTGAAACATTGATTAAAAACAACAACAATTGAAAAATAAATTCTGAGCAGTTAAAAACAATGAAAAACAAATAAATGATGATATTTAGGGGGTACTAAATTTTTACGAATAATACAAAAATCAAATTTGAAAGAAAAGAAAAGAAAAAGTGAAAAAATTTGGGATTTTCAAAAAATTCTAAAATTGTCTTTGAAAAGCGATTCCAGAAAGATATTTAAAAAAAATTCAACAAACATTAAACAGCGCCAAAATGAACCGCTCCAAAAATTGTCAATCCGTCTTCTTTGCCGTCTCCGGTCTCGGTCTCTGAGCTTCCGCTTGTCTCTCCGCTTCCAACAATCTCCGACGATAGCACTTCTTAACAATCCCATTAAAATAACCCAAATAAACCAGAGTAATCGCTCTGAAAATTCCAGCAAATGCCGATTGTTGAAGTGCGCGCCAGAGCGATTTTTCCGGACAAGCTCCGGCAGTTAGGTTGCCTGCAAAAAATTTATTCACATTTTTTTGCAAAATATCCCAGTTTCAGTATTATTTCTTCCAATTTTTCAAAATTGATCTTGGATAACCATTCTAATTGTTCATGTGTTTTGTTAAAAATTAATCAAAAAATAAGTGAAAGATAGAATTTATTCTGAATTTCTAAAATCGAAATACAGTGCGTAACATAAGTATAGAGCCACCCCTAACATTGACTTTCCTGGCGCGCAGGTAAAAAATCCGGGCATGCAACTTAAAAAATCGGATTCAGCATGCAAAATTACCCCTGGAAAACATCTTTTACGTTAATACCTCTAGAAACATGTATGTTGTAGCTCAAAGTATGAAAAAATCGCTCGTGCAACCGTAACATAAGTATAGAGCCACCCTCCGACATTCGAAGAAAATCACATTTCTTTATGAAATCTTTGTTGGAGCCTTCTTTCAAAAAGTTCTTTGCGTCTTTAAATGTCATATGGAATCGGGTTCTATCGATTTAAATCCAAATTATCCGTAATTCAACGATGCCTCGCGGAAAACATTTGTCAGATGCGGAGCAAGTCCAAATCCAAGCTTTTAAAACAGCTGGATGGTCGAATCGAGCCATTGCTGAGTATCTGAATCGCTCAAGGAAGAGTATAGACTATTATGTCAACAATCCGGATTACTATAAGCAGTCGTCGAAGTCAGGAGCACCAACGAAGCTCAGTCTCCGAGACCAGAGAAATATTGTTAGACAGGCCTCGAACTCAATGAAGTCTTGCAATGACATCAAGAGAGAGCTGAATCTCAATGTGAGTAAGCAGACTGTTTGGAGAGTTCTTGACAAGGATCCTAACCTTGTCAGAGAAGTCATGGAGACATCTCCACATCTCACCGATCTTCCGAAGGCTCGTCGTCTGGACTTCGCGCGAAGAAACATGGGAACCAATTGGAACGAAGTAGTTTTGGATATCTGATTGTTCCAAAAACTCAAATACCCCTTTCAGATAATCTTTTCTGACGAAAAGAAATTCAATTTGTATGAACCAGACGGTTTCAACACATACTGGCATGATCTCCGCATGGACAAGCTTCTCTTCTCAAAGCGCAATTTTGGAGGTGGAAGCGTTATGGCGTGGGGAGCATTTGCAGCTTGGATCTGGCATTTGTATCGTCTAGCATGGACTCTTCCCAGTATCAGGATGTTCTCCAGGGTCATCTCCTTTCATTTCGACGTCGATTCAATCGTCGTCGTTTCGAGAGTCAATTTTAGGAGAGTCAATTTTAGGGTGGCTCTATACTTATGTTACGCACTGTATAACATTTTAAAATTTCGGTTTCAAAAATTTTCACCTTTTTTTTTGCAAATTTATTTATTCTTCAAAATTGTTGTTACCGAAAAACAGATTTTGCGTTTCCCAAAAACCAAAAAATATCGTTCTTGATCCATTTTTAAGATTTAGATATTACGGAGAGAACTTCGATAATTATTTTATTCAATTTTAAGCAATTTCTTGTGAAAAATCCAAAAAAAATTAAAAATTACTGTTTCAGCAATTTGTACTAATTTAAACACCAGTTTTTTGAACTTTATTTTAATTATGAGATCAATAATGCCGAATTTTTAAAAACTCCTATTTCAATTTTTTTGCAAATCTGAAATTTTCAGACAAAAATGAAACAGAACGTTTGTTTTTCCAAAACTTTTCCATTCTTCGAAAAAATTGAAATTCCCAGATTGTTTAAAAAAAAAGCAAAAATTACTGTTTCAGCAAACGCCATTTATCGAAATATAAAATTTCGGTTTCAAAATTTTTCACCATTTTTTTGCAAATTTATTTATTATTTAAAAATATGTTGCAACAACTGAGACACATTTTTCGTCAAATTGAAAATCCCAGATTGCTAAATACTATTTTTTAAGAATAGAAATTTTCTGAAATTCCTTCATAATCCGAAAATAATTTTTCAAAAAATTCCCGTTTCAAAATTAAAATTAATAAAAGCTGTTTCCAAACTTCCCCTATTAACCATATATTATTGCGAGAATTAACCATATATTATTGTCAACTCAATTATCCTTGATCATTGCGTTCGGAAGGCTGCTCAACCTCACAGCCGCTCCACACGCACGCGACGCGGCTGCCGACACTCACCACACTGGAAAATTTGAAAAATTAAATTTCCCGCCAATGTTTCAGTGTGCTGAGTGTCGGCAGCCGCGTCGCGTGCGTGCGGAGCGGCTGTGAGGTTGTGCAGCCTTCCGAACGCAATGATTTAGAATAATTGAGTTGACAATAAGAAAGACATATTTTTATGTTTTTTTTGAAAAAATGCATTTTTTTGGATACTTTAGAAATTATCGAAACTCAAGAAAATAACTTTAATATCCAATTGTTCCAGTTTTTGAAATATTTCCACAAACTTTCAGAACATCTTCTCTTTTATAAATGAATTTAAGAATTTTAAAAATTTCTAACATTAGTTTGAAATTTCCTACGAAAACAACAATTGAGAAAATTTCCCGTTGTCTAGGAAAAAAATTAAATTTTAAAAATTCTGTTTCAAAATTTTGGAAAAATCAAAATTTCAAATTATAAAACCGGTAACTAGATGTTTTTCCTCATTTGAAGAAAAATTAAAATTTTGCTATTTGTTGCAAAAAAATGAAAAAAAAACCCCCCCTACCTAGCATCCATCCATCCAGCCCAATTGTCGTCGCATAATTCCCCGACTCAATATCTTTCAAATGCTCATCAGCCACAAATTTCGGCGGGAAAAGTCCAGCAGAATCCCCAATCAATTTCGTCTCTTCTGGCATGGTTTCAATCTCGACTTTGAATCCTTCCGTGTCCGTATTTGGCGGGTAGAGAATACCAATGTTCACCTTATATGGTAGCAATTCCATGTGGAGGGTGTCAGCGAAGCCTCTGGAAACAAAAATGATATTAAAATCATCTTGAAAATCCCAAAAAAAAAAAGATTTTTTAAGAAAAAATTGATCTACAGTCAATTTCGAAACCTAATTCCAAATCTTGCAAATCCCAATTAAAAATTAATTGAAACAGCAAAAAAATGTATCAAAATCTTACATTTTCAGATTTTTTTCAAATTTATTGTTTATGGCCATACATCAATTTATAAATATTTACTTTGTAAATATCAATATTTTGAAACACTATTTCTTTAAATACCAAAAACTCAAATCGCTGTTTAGAATTTCTCATTAAAAAATATCAAATGAGAACTTTTTCCCAATCAATTTCCAATTCTAAAAGCGATTCTAAATTCAATAAAAAATGGGGAACTTCAACTTCTATGAAATTGAAATTAAAATTGAGGGAACATTTTGAAACAGCAAATTTTTTTTTGAAAATTTCAAAAAATATCGTTTTTCACCACAATTTGCATTAAAACATCCAAATTCACATCATATTTTGTTTAAAAAAAGGCATTTTCTAGGAAATAAATTATTTTAACATTTCCAACTGAAAAGCTTCTGAAATTTGTATACAAAAACATGAAACTCTCATAATTTGAATATCAATTGAACTTTCTCGATAATTTTTACAGTATTAATGTTTTGAAACGGTGTTTTTTTAATAACAAAAATCTCCAGGGTGCTTAGAATTTTCTTTAAAGTGTTTGTTAAGTAATTTTCAATTGTTGTTTTAATCTATTCAGAAACACCTATTATTAATGAATTTGTCAAAAAAAAAATTGTTTTTCGGAAGCCCGTGGGTCCAAAACAGCTTCCGCAAAAGTGCGGAAAACAGGCGGTGGCAGTGCAAAGCGGGCGGTGCCACCACCCGTTTTTGGGTTTTTGAGGGACCGTTTTGCTCAAAATTAAGCTTTTGAACTGAATTTTTTTGTTGATTCCGTTAATAATAGGTGATTCTGAGTCGATTAAAGCAAACATTGAAAATCAGTAAACAGACACTTTAAGAAAATACCGAATGCCAACATTTTACAATTAATTTCCAATTCAAAAAAATTCGGCATGAAATTGAAATTGAAATGAAAATCGTCAAAATTTGGGAAAATGAAAATGATGATTTAATAGTCGATGTCTGAGATTTTCGACATCAGGTCTATTGGCTATGGCACAGTTGCACCAACGTGAAGCTAGGATCTTGATATTTTGCATGGAGGGTACTTAGGCCCCACTTAGAAAAAAAATACATAATTTATTTGGCCACGCCCCCTTTGACCTAGTGAAAAAAATCCGGGTGGTCCCTACATCGAAATTTTTAGTTTTAAAGATAAAGTCAAAATCTCTTCGGTAATCGATTAGCCGCACATTTTTGAGTATTTTTCATGTTGACACCTAATTTCGAGCTTGTCGGCATCATGCCGAAAATTTGATTTTTCTCAAAAAGTGGTCCAAATTTTCCAGTTTTTCCCATTTTTCGATATGATGAAGTACTTGGCCCCGAATGGAAATATGGAAATTTTTAATTCTTATGATGTTTGTCATCAAATTCCATGTTGATTTAGCGGAATCCCTGTAACCTTTTTGGGGTTTCTTTTGAAACAAATTTTAAAATTTGCCCATATTATCAGAGGGACTCTTACTAATAAATATTTAGTGTTTCCCAAAATATGAGCCGTCTTGTGGACCTATGGACGATGTAGCAACAGCTCAAATACCTTCAGTCCCCGTATACAGAAAACTGTTGCATGTATTGGAAATCGCGATATTGAATGAAGGTTCTTTGAGCTGTTGCCACGCGGCCCATAGGTCCACAAGATGGCTAATATTTTGGGAAACACTAGATATTTATTAGTAAGAGTCCCTCTGATAATATGGGGAGATTTTAAAATGTTCGATTTTTTATTCCATGGGGGGGACCCTTTGGAATTTTGTTAAAATCTCGCCTATTTTGCCCTGAAACCCCAAAAAGGTTACAGGGATTCCGCTAAATCAACATGGTATTTGATGACAAACATCATAAGGATTACAAATTTCCATATTTCCCGTCGGGGCCAAGTACTTCATCATATCGAAAAATGGGAAAAACTGGAAAATTTGGACCACTTTTTCAGAAAAATCAAATTTTCGGCATGATGCCGACGAGCTGGAAATTAGGTGTCAACATGAAAAATACTCAAAAATGTGCGGGTAATCCATTCCCGGTGAGATTTTGACTTTATCTTTAAAACTAAAAATTTCGATTTAGGGACCACCCGGATTTCTTTCACTAGGTCAAAGGGGGCGTGGCCAAATAAATTATGTATTTTTTTCTAAGGGGGGCCTAGGTACCCTCCATGCAAAATATCAAGATTTTAGCTTCACGTTGGTGCAACTGTGCCACAGTATGTTCGACTTTCTGAGACATCGACTCTTAAATTTTAAGAAAAAAACTCGAAAACAGTAAATTTTAAACAAAAATCAATTTTATAACAACCGAAAATCACAAAACTTTAAACATATACTGTCCCACACACGCCGAGTTCCGGAGCGTATATTTCTGTACACCTTTTGAATTTAAACATTTTTGAAACCGCTAAAAAAGTTGGTTTTTTCGAAATTTCAGCTCAAGCAATTGTACAACCAGCAATCAAATTCACATCATATTTTTGTTTAAACAAATTTTTTAGAACAGTAATTATTTAAAGAGTTCGAATTGAAAATTTCCGACAAAAATTCGAAATTCTCTTAAATTAAATTGTCTCGATACTTTTTACACATAGATGGAAAAGATAGCAATAATCAGGTTATTGTCAAACCCTTCAAATAACCCTTCTGAAACGGAAAATATATAATTTTTAAAAAATCTGAAATTTTCCAACGTTTTCATGAAATGACCCCTAACACCTTTTAAAAAAGGACATTTCTAGGCTATACAACATTTTTGGAAAATCACGGGGGCAATTTGCATCAATAGTTCGATTTTGATAAAATGTTCAGAAACCACTGTTTTTTTTAGTTGAAAATTCAAATTTTTCAGCTTTTTTCAAAAAATCCCGTAAAAAACTACATTTTTAAGATAAAATCTTCAAAATTAAATATTCGGTTCACATTTAATTGAATATTTAAAAAATTGGAAAAAAAAACTTTAAATAAATCTGAAACAGGGAAAATTTTTTTTAATTAAAAAAAAATATTTCAAAAATTCCAAAAATCCCGAAGCTCACCTCAATGCAAATTTCGTCGGCGAATAGGCCGTATATCCAAAAATGCCAAATTGTCCCGCCGCTGACGACACAAATGAAATATGCCCAGTTTTCCGCTCTTTCATCTCATCAACAACAGCTCTTGTGGCATATACCTGAAAAATGAGTGAAATAAGCTGAAAATTTCAGAATTTCAATTATTTTCAGCAAAAAAATCGCATTTTTAACAACAAAAACAAGCTTACAGCACTGAGATAATTAATCTTCATCTGCTTCTCAAAATCATCAATCGGCAAGTCAGTGAACGGCGCCTGGACACTGTGTCCAGCATTATTGATCAAAATCTCAATCGGGCCCAATTCCACAGCACATTCGTCGAATGTTTTCTTGATCTGAAAAAAATGGGGGTTTTTTGAAAAATATTTCCCGTTTCGGATATTTTTCGAAAATTTCGGTATCCTATTATATATTTGACAAGTATGGGACAGATCGGTCCAGGGGTCAAAAAGTTATTCATGAGAAATGCATTCTAGCATGTGAAAACACGCACGGCCTTAGCGCTTTATTATATAGTATGATAATATAAGATAGGCGATGAGAAATTAAAAAATATAAATCTAGATTATTTGACTTCAAAAAGTTCTAAAGTGAACCGAAATTGACGTCACGAACAACGCTTTGTGTGTGTACACCGTTACGACAAATTGCACACATGCAAAAATTCGATTTTTTTGCAAACGGCATTTTAACGCCTACAACGCAAGAGAAAATGAATTTTGTGCGTTAAATACATAACGTTTAGCTTAATCTAATTTTTTGAACTCCGAATTACAAAATTGCGTCCCTGAATAGCTGAATATTACGCGTTTTGTGAAACCGTGCCGCACAATTGCAAAAATGCCACGCCCAAAAAACGCCCGCTTTTCTGCGTTCAATTTTTAATTATCGTACTGAATTTTCTTAGTTATAATCGGTTCACTTTAGCCCACCGTGAGTTCGAAATAAATCCGGTTTATTAATAATTCGGGGGCTTTTCCAGAAACTATGAAAACTTTTGACAAATAGGCGGAAAAAATCAATAAGCGCGTTTTTCAGTAGATTTTCTAAAGATTTCCTAAAAATTTCAAACTTTTCCTAAAATATCCAGTTAAAACCATTTCAAATTTGTTTTTCCAGAAATTCTGAAATTTTTTCTTTTTAAATTTACCGTTTCAAAATTTTTTGAAATATCGACCACCAGAAAAAAAAGAAATAATAGCTGTCTATGGAATTTTCAGCTTTTTCACAACTTTCTGCAAAAACGTTTCTTTTCACAAAATACTAGTAGTTGGTACAATTTCCAATTAAAAAAAACAAGACAGAAAATTGAGAAAAATTCAAACTTTTAAAGTTTCAAAATTGGAAAGGGTTTTTTTGAATTTTGTGCCAACTATTCTAGTGACTGAAAATTTCCACTTTCAATTTTTAAAAACTGTTTTCTGGACGCTTATCTTCAAAAATTCCAAAGTTGCGCTTTTTCGAATTTTAATATTTTTTTAAAATATCACTGTTTCAAGATGCCTATAAAAACTTCACGAAAATCGATACTAAAATTAAGTTATCGCCATTTTATCAGTTTTTCAAAAAAAATAAATTTACTGTTTCAAAATCTAATCTAGTAAAATAGTTCTTCACCATTTTTCTAATGTTGATATGAATGTTGAAATGAATAAGTTCAAGAATAGAGAGTGAAGGGGATACAACTTAAAAATTACAAAAAGTTGAATGTCGCGGACTGCGAATAGTTCGGCATTCTTATCTTATGAATCATATCGTATCGGTAGGTCAAAACATATAAGGTGAAGCATATGTTTTGAATGACGTTTCTAAACATATTTCGTAGAATATTACGAAATAATGACGTCATTTTGTTATGGTCAAACATTAGAATGTATTGACTCGGTAAACGTATAAAAGGACGGTTCTGAGAAGCTTCACCGCCGCTCCGTTCCTTCTATTCATTCTACGTGATGTAGAATCCTTCAGACTTCTGATTCCTGTATTCCTTGCTTATTGTACTATGATATTTGATAATAAATATATCCTTAATATTGTGTTCCCATAAATCCACTGAACCTTAGACAGCGGAACGCGATATTGAAGGGGTACACATTTACAGTTCCAGTGTTTTCCAAAAAAAAGGGGTTTTTTCGTTCAATTCCAAACTTTTTGAAAAAATATAAGCTTTATACACCCTAGCGTCTTGAAAATAGTTAAGCACTTCCGAAAAAGATCACTATGTGCAATTCTAGCTTGAAAATCCAATTTTTACGAAAAATATTTTGAAAAACATGGCATATCACCAAATTCCAGTATTTTCCCATTGATTTTATCAAAACAAAATTCAGAAATTTAAAAAATGACATTTTTGAACTTTTCTTCAACAAAAAAAGCGCAAAACATTAACCCATTTCCGCCCATGGCGTGGCTGAAATATTTTTCAGACATTTAGCTATGAAATTCAACAAAAACTGCCAATTTTAAAATTTTCTTTCAATTAAAAATAAATTTTTCCAGGCTTTTAGAAAATTCGAAAATTTTGCATTTCACATGTTATATTGTCAACTCAATTATTCTTGATCATTGCGTTCGAAAGGCTGCTCAACCTCACAGCCGCTACGCACGCACGCGACGCGGTGACACTGAAATATTGGCGGGAAAATGAATTTTTCAAATTTTCCAGTGTGTTGCGTGTCGGCAGCCGCGTCGCGTGCGTGCGGAGCGGCTGTGAGGTTGAGCAGCCTTCCGAACGTAATGATCAAGAATAATTGTGTTGACAATATTATTTTTTGTGAAAATTTATTTAATAATATCCCTGTTTCAAAATCTCTAAAAACATTTCTCGTAAAATCAAGTTTTTCATTGTAAGTGTTACTTATTTTACTGTTTCAAAAATGTTTTAAAATAACAACCAACAGAAATGTATCAATTGTTTTGCTCCTCCAATAATCCCATTACAAAATCTAGAAAAATCGGCATTCTCCTCTTTTCTAATGTGAAATTCTACCTTTTAAATACTATTTTTACTTTAAAAAATATATTTAATTACAATAAATCACTAAATTCCAATATTATCCCTTTGATTTTATCAAAAAATACAGAAATTTTATTAAAAAATAAACATTTTTAAATCTTAGAGGTCACTTTAAAAAAATTCAAATAAGATATCCAATTCGCTCTCAGCATTGCTGAAAAATGGCATTTTTCAAAAAAGTCATCAAAAATTTCAAATTTCAACATTTTTTCTCAAATTTATCACTGTTCCAAAAATATTTCAAGTAAAACTAAAAATTACAGCAAGATGTTACATTCTCTCTGTTTTATTATCTTTTGCTCATATTTTTCCGGATAAAATAGGAATTTTAATGAATTTCGGGTTGAAAATGTATTAATTTGAATTTTTTTTTTCCTCCTACTAACCAAAACTGTTAGTTTTCTTACAGTAACTAGATCATAAAAAGCATTTCCATTTTCGGGAGCTCCCGACACTTCTTAGCCTTCAAAATTCAAAATTTCAAAGCTTTAACATTTAAATTTTCAATAAAATGTTTCTTTTCTTTTTTTCGCGATTGCATTTCCGCGTCGTAAATAAAGTAAATTTTAAAAAACCAGTCAACAACTCACATTCTCATAATTCGACGTCATATCCAACGATCTCCACTGAACCTTCTGCTTCTGTCCCCTCTTATCGGCCACCTCGCTCAATTGTTCACAAGCCGTCGCCAAGTCCTTCTCATTTCTCGCCACAATCGTCACATTACATCCTTTTTCAATCAATCCAAGTGCTAATTGGAATCCGATTCCTTTCGAACCGCCCGTCACAATTGCATGCTTTTTGTAGAAGTAAAAATCGCGTCGTGATGGGATCGAGAAGTAAATGAAAAGGACGCCAACGAGAAATGTGGCAAACCCAAGAACTGGCACCATAACTAGATATACCAACGCCATTCTGAGATGAAGCTTTAGAAGATGTTCTCAATGTCCGTTTCGGTTAGCTGCAATAATTAAGGCTTGAGTTTTTTGCTTAGTTTAGGAATATCGAAAAATATAGAATTTCCAATGAACCAACCGTATGCAAATGTGCCGCGATCCTTCTTCCTTGAAAAACTCCCTTACTCGAAACTGCCGCCCAAACGGATTGAATTTCGTTTCCCGGAGCAACAATGGAGCCACGACGCAAGTTCTCGTTAAATTCCGAGATCTGAAAATTAACTAGAATAATGTAAAAATGGACGAGAAATACGAACATGGCCTAATTTCAAAAAAGCGTACAAAATATATACCACCGGTTCGTTTGGAATTCCTTTTTCAGCTGGTTAAAATATTTTTTCGTTATTTTTATGGAAATTTATTTATTTTTTCAAATTTGTAAATACAATTAAGCTTCTTTTTTGATAAAAATTGATATCCGTGCAACTGAACGATGAAATTAAAATTCAACGTAGTGCTTAAAATGCATAAGAAAAATCTGAAACTGTATTTTTTTATGAAAATAAAAACTCGATGAGATTTTCGCTTCAAAAATATAATTAACATTAAGTTTTTTTTCAGTTTTTTTCTTTCTCGCAAAATACGGTTCAAAACTATTAAAAAATTGTAAATTTCAAATTATTGCAAAATTTTGAAACAGCAATTTTTTCCATAATTTTCTAAAATAAACAAATTCCAAATCTTAACTTTCCGATCATAAATATATATTTTTAAAAATTCATATTATAATTCAGAAATATTACGATAAAAAGTAAAATAAATACCAGATAATAAAATATGTACTTAAGAGTCCACATCAAAAAGAGTTCAAGTACCTCCTAGTCTATTCAAAAATATCATATTTTTAACTTTTTAACTTTACATTTTCAAATAGTTCCATAGTTGGGATAGTGCTCTTTTTCTATAGTACACCCCTGAACTTTTTTCAAGACAGTAGGGTGTAGAAAGCTTAACTTTTTTTTCCGAAAAGCTTTTGATTCGAACCACAAACCACTTTGTTCAAACAAAAGGCGCTGAAAACGTGTACCCCCTTAACTTTTTTCAAATTTAAAGGTTTTGCCCCCTTAACTCTGAATTTTTGAAATAACACTATCCCACCTACGAATAGTTCTCAACTATTCCGATATTATGATTCTTGCGGGTCATATTATTCTTTTCGACCGGTTCCATTGCGGTTTTAAGGTGTACACCTTTTTGAGGATACGAACCAAAATTATTCAAAAAACATTTTAAAGAGGATCATATGCAGGTTATAAATGTTGCTTATTCGATCTGAAATTCTATTTTATATATTGTCAAGTTAAAAATTTTGGATCATCCATTTTCTACTAAAAGACCGCAGCGCAACCGCTCGCATTTAAAAATAGCATGCCTTTGTGAGATTTAAACTTTTTGGGTAGGTCAAAACAAACTTGAATGATCAAGAATATTTGAGTGGGCAATACCTAGTGAAAAAATTTGCAAAAATGTTGAAAAGGGCACCAGGAATCGAACTTGGCTCCGTTTTTGAGACCAAAGATCGCTTTTGGGTGGTATTTTCTACTTTTTTGCAATTTTTTAAAAGTTATATAGATTGAATTTCAGATTGATTAATCAATATTAAATTTTCGGTCTGCTTCCAACAAAAATTCTAATAAATTTCTCGGAATTCCATTCTTCACCTGATTCCCTTCGAGACCTTAACTATGTGTCCCTTTGAACAATTAAGTAGAAAAACAATTGGAAACAGCCCGAAAAATGACATTTATACCATTTCAAAACCAATTTTTCGGACAAAACCCTATTTTCAACTGACAAGGGAAGTGCGCGAAGTCACCATCGCCAATCGAGTTGAGACCTATACCATTCGATAGAGCTTTAAAGCTAGGTTTAGAATCCGTTTTAAAAGTCTGCCGGTTCGACCTGTGAGCCGGTGAAACATGGGCTCAAAGTTCCTTGAAAAAGAGGCGAGTATATAAGCGCACCTGAACCCTCCTACCCACGTGGCTGCGTGGTCAAGTGGGTTAAGCGCTTGCCTATGAAAATATTTTCCAAAAGTTCGATTCCAACCGGTTGGTAATTGTTTTGCATACTTTTTTCTTTTTGTTTTTTTTTGTTTAAAAACTTTTAATAAAACAATTTTGAATGAAAATAGTAATATAACGATTTTGATTATTGAAAACGGTGAAAATTTACAAATTACCAAAATTAAAATTGACAAATGAATAACGATGAAAAATGATTAAAATGGGCAAACTTGTAAATTGTTTTATTAATACGTTTTTAAACAAAAAAAAACAAAAAGAAAAAAGTATGCAAAAAAATTACCAACCGGTTGGAATCGAATTTTGGAAAATATTTTCATAGGCAAGTGCTTAACCCACTTGACCACGCAGCCACGTGGGTAGGAGGGTTCAGGTGCGCTTATATACTCGCCTCTTTTTCAAGGAACTTTGAGCCCATGTTTCACCGGCTCACAGGTCGAACCGGCAGACTTTTAAAACGGATTCTAGACCTAGCTTTAAAGCTCTATCGAATGGTATAGGTCTCAACTCGATTGGCGATGGTGACTTCGCGCACTTCCCTTGTGAGAGTTCCTGCTTCAGACGTGTATTAAACTTTTTTAAACGTTTTTAAAACAGATACAAGAACACATCATTTTCTAACATTTATTAAAAATTTAAAGCATTTTTTGAAACAGTGCCATTTTTTTGAATTTGGGAAATTATTATAAATTTATTCGGGCCGAATTTTCAAATTGTGTTTAAAATTCACCTTTTTTAGTACATTTTTAATCAATAAATGGGTATTTCAACAGTTTTTAACGGTTATTTTTGAGTAAGACCAATTTAGGGCGGTCAATTACGGCACCAATCCTTTAAAATTCCAATTTTTGTGTGAAACCTCGTAAAAATGTTCATTATCCACTTCATTTTTGAAGAATGTAAGCAAAATCAACATTTTTCCACTTCTCATGGATTTTTGAATCGAAAAACTCACAATTTTCACAAAAATCAATATGATGTTTAAAAGTTTCCAATAAAAAAAGCACACATACCTTAACAATCGGTCCACAACTCCCAAAACACTCTCGAACCGCTTCGTTAACAAACCGTTCAAATTGATCGATTGAAAATTGTTGGTTATCAGTCAGTTCACTGCAAATATAATTGTATTTAGTACATTTATTTATAGATTTGTTTCTAATAGAGACTTAGGGACAAAAAGGAACCGAAGATCTTGTAGGGGGGAGCAAATATACAGTACACCTTTTTTTTTTCTTTTTCTAAACAACTTCAAATGAGTGAGAGCAGTATTTGGTCAACGACTGTTCGTTCCTCTGTGTAGCCTTGTAATTGTAAGTAAACAGATTTTTTTGTGAGAACAATGAAACAAAGACGAACGGGCTACAAGACGATGGGTTTGCTCATTCTTTGAAAAATATGTGCATTTTTCAAATCTTGAGCAGAAACCATGATTTTTTTAAAAGATTTCCCTGTTTCAAAAAAAATCAATATAATTTTGTGTTATTCGTGAAGCAGTCTTCTTCATCTCTGACTTTCATTTAAGTGATGCATTATAATTCATAATTTTTGAAAAAACTCTGAAACAGAATTTTTTCTGAAAATTTCTAATTTCTTCTTAATTTCCGTTTATTTTTAAATTCTAACCTTCAAAAAACATTTATAAATTTTAAAGTTCTGAAATAATTTGATTTTACAACAAAAAAACGCTGTTTCAAAATTTTTTTTTGAAAAAATACATTTTTCTAGACAATTGCTATTTAACTCATTCAAATTAAATTCCATTGAGCTCAGAAATTTTCTGTTTCAGAAATATTGAAAAAATCAAATTCTGTTGTATTCTGTAATTTGCCTAAAATTAATAGCTTTCAAAGGAGAAAAAACTATTAAAATAAGTTTTAACCTTTCAACCATTCATTATTTTCAAATCTTTAAAAAATTAAAGTTTTTCTAAAAATCCGTGGTTTCAAGATTTTTTCCCCAAAAACTTAAATTTTCTATGCCCCAGCGGAGCTTCCAAAACCAATTTTTATTTGAAAATCAGAAATTTCAACAAATACGAAAGGAGTTGCTTTTAAAAACTGCTAAACAAGAGTTTGAGCATGATTTTTTGATTTTTAAAGCTCAAAATCTGAAAAATCGAATTTTGAAGAGCTCTAACTTGGCTTAAGCTCAAAATCTCTAATTAAAACTTTCAGGATATCATAAATAAACTATTCTTAATTGGTATGCCAAATTTTTGCAAATTTTGGTTTAAATTTTTTGAAAACGCTAGAGATTGGGTTAAAAAGTGGTATTTTCAAAAAATTTCAAGCAAATTCGCTGAAATTTCGCAAATCAACTGAAAATTCTAAAAAGTACTGGGACCTAATGGTATCTAATTTTGAGAAAGCTAGATTTTCATTGAATTTACTGGCGGCGGAGTACCTGAAACGTTTCTCTCAGTTTTTAATGAGACATAGGTCATTTGAAAGAGAATTTCATGTAGGTAAAAGAACTGCTTTTAAAAAACTGCTAAGAACCAGTTTGAGAATGATTTTTTCAAGCTCAGATTCTGAAAATTTGCAAAAAATCGAAATTTGAATAGCTGTAACTTGGCTTAAATCGCAATATCGCTGGGTAACGGCTTTAGTTTATCATAGCAAAATTATTTTCAGTTGATTTGTTAAATTTCAGCGAATTTTCTTGAATTTTTTTGGAAAATGCCGCTTTTCAACCAAAAAATTTCAAGCAAATTCGTTGAAATTTGGCAAATCAACTAAAAATAGTTTTGTTATGATAACCTAAAGCCTTTACCCAGCGATATTGAGTCTGAGCCAAGTTAGAGCTCTTCAAAGTTCGATTTTTTGCAATTTTTCATATTTTGAGCTTTAAAAAACCATGACAAGCTGTTGCTTAGCAGTTTTTTAAAGCAGTTCCTTCATCAGATTAAAATTCTCTTTCAAATGAGCCATGTCTCATCAAAAACTGAGAGAACCCCTTCAGGAACTCCGCTGTCAGCATTTTTTCCTAAAAATCTAGCTTTTCTACAAAATTAGGTCCCACTACATTTTAAAATCTGTTAATATTTAAAGCCCTTAAAATTCTAGAGCTGTTTTTTCCAAAATTATCTTCAAATTCTAAAAACTCCTCAAAATACGTTCCAAAAAACATAATTTTCCAAATTATCTCGAAGAAATTGTTCTTTCTCTCCCAATTTCCCTATTTTTCAAAAAACATCCAAAAAACTCACATTCGAATACCTAATCTCGCAAAATCCGCTTCAATTTCTTGTCCTTTGCCCATAAAACCTTCTGAAATTCTCCTTTTTTCAAAAAATCCCTCAATTTCACAAAATAAACATCTCGAAACTAACTTTTTTGAATAAATAAAAACAAAAAAATTAGAAATGAAAATTTTTGTATTCATTTTTTTTCTCTCACGGATCCCAATTAAATTATTTTTAAAAAAAGGTGTTAAAGCTTATTTTTCTAGAAACATTTTTGATTTTTTAAAAATTAAGGAAGAAAACAATAAATTCTGATTTAAAAAAAAAGGAATGTCTAATACACAAAAATTTAGTACTTTTCAATCCCAGAAGCTCAAAAAAAACGGTTTAAAAATTGTTTTTAAAAGTAAAAATTATAAATACAGCGAAAAATGAATGTGGGGGGGGGGGGTGGGTGAATATTTACAAATAGAAATGAATTTTAAGATTTTCAGCAAAAAATTGAATTATTGGCAGATTTTCAAAAAATTCAATGCAGCAAGTGTGCTCCAATGAACAAAACCTTAAAAACAGCTCAAAAACTCAATTTTCAGCCAAAAATAGGAAAATTTCCAGATTTTTTCTTATAAAATTTAACATCTCGCTGATGTCGATGGAGTATCATGCTTCTTTCTCAGGATAATGGTTCCACGGTGGCGACGGATCACTTCCAGTTGGTATTTGAACAGATAACGTTGGAGCTGAAGGAAAAACAATTATTTTAAAGCAAAAATATCTGAAAAATCTAGAAATTTTGAAATATTGATTTTTTTTCAAGTTTTCTAAAAATTTCGGAAACTCCGAAAATCTGAAATTCTAGGTTTTCACCTTTAAATGCTAACATCAAATCAGAGCAGAATTTCTGTTTTTTTTAAACTAGCTGAAACAGCAAATTTTTGAGGTTTCGAAAAAAAAATTTTTAATGTTGAAAAAATTAACGGATTTCGAAAATTTAAGCTATTCTGATTATAAAATTACTAATTCAAGCTTCTTCAATTTTCAATATTTAACAAAGATCGAAAATTTCAAATTTCACTAGATTTTTCAAAATTTCGATGCTAAAAATTTGAAAAATCTAGTGAAATTCAAAATTTTCGATTGAAGTCCCTTTAAATGCCTTGGGGGTTATCGAACGAGATCAATTCTTCCTAATGTCCGTTTTTTTCTCTAAATTTATAATATTTTAAGAAAATTAACGGATTTTTGAAAACGTAAGCTATGTTGATTTTTACTAATTATATTAAATTTCAAATTATATGCTGAAAATTCTGAAATTCTAGGTTTTCAGCTTTAAATGCTAACTCATCAAATCAGCTCAGAATTTCGGTTTTTTTTAAATTATTCGGAGCTGAAACAGCAGATTTTTGAGGTTTCGGAAAAAAAATGTTTTTTAATGTTGAAAAAATTAACGGATTTGAAAAAAAAAGAAAATTAAAGCTATTCTGATTATAAAATTACTAATTCAAGCTTCTTAATTTTCAATATAAAAAAAAACAATTACGAAAAAATGTTAGAAAAAAACTAAAATAATCTTTAAAAATTTTAAATTTCACTAGATTTTTTTAAAATTTCAAATTTCAATGCTGAAAATCTGAAATTCTAGGTTTTAAGCTTTCAATGCTAACTCATCAAATCAGAGCAGAATTTCTGTTTTTTTTTATTATTCAGAACTGAAACAGCAAATTTTTGAGGTTTCGAAAAAAAAGTTCTTTAACGTATAATTTTTAAATTATGAAAAAATTAGCAGATTTTGAAAATTTAAACTATTCTGATTATAAAATTACTAATTCAAGCTTCTTCATTTTTCAATATTTTAAAAAAATTAGAAAAAAAATCGAAAATTTCAAATTTCACTAGATTTTTTAAAAATTTAAAAATTTCAATGCTAAAAATCTGAAATTCGAGGTTTTAAGCTTTAAATTCTTGCGGATCAGATTTTCCTAACTTCCGTTTTTATAACATTCATAATTTTTAAGAAAATTCGCGGATTTTAAAAACGTAAACTATTCAGATTTTTACTAACTATTTTAAATTTAAAATTAAATGCTGAAAACGATAAAACTCTCAAATTCTAGGTTTTCAGCATAAAGAAACGAAACTTCGCATCAGAGTTTACTATTCCTGTTTTTTAAAAAAGTATTCGGAGCTGAAACAGCAAATTTTTTAAATTATAAGAAATCCCACTTCGGCGTTCTTTTTTTGAAATTCAGAAAATCAATATTCTTATCATAGAATGGCTATAAAAATTCAAGAATCTTCATTTTTTCAAATTTTTTCAAATAAATACGAAAAAATACCAAAATATTTTAAATTTCACCCGATTTTTTCAAAATTTCCTAAAAATCTATAATTCTTAGTTTCAAACCCGTAAAGTAAATAAATTGAATATCAATTTCATTTCCAAGAATTTCTAAAAATGTCAAGTTGAAACAGCAAAATTTTATTTTTAAGAAAAAATTAAACCAAGTACGATTTTGAGCATTCGAGTTAAGTACTTATTTTCAATCAAAATTATGGGGATTAAAATATTTCTGAAAAATAAACCCTATTTTTTTAAAACTTGATTTTATGAATTTTGGCGCCAGTTTTTTAATTTTTAAAGTTCAAAAATATCAAAACTAGAATTTTTTTCTCACATTTCCAAAATTCTAAAGAAAACCGCTATTAGGGAGTTAAAATTCAGATGAAAAAACCATTTTTCGTTACGTTAAAGAAAAGCAAGTACACTAGCTTGAAATTTTAAAATTGTCATGGAAATAAATGGATTTTTAAAACAAATTTTTGGAATTCAAAGAAAAATTCATTTTATTTACAAAAAAAAATTAATTACCACTTAAGATATTGAAAAGAAACCGCATATACTGTTTGAATTTGAAAAAAACATAAAAAATGAATTTTTGCAAAAAAAAAAATCACATTTCCCATATTTAAATAAAATACCACCAATACTTATGATTATTAACTTATCAAAGAATTTGAAGCCATGAAAATTTTAAGTTAAAAAGTCAAGAAACAGCAAAATTTTGTTGAAATCTATTAGTAAAAACGTTATTTTGAAAATCGCGCTCCCTCCCATCTAAATATTCCTTTTAATTTGTCGAAATTCTATAACCTTTTGAAATTGAAGGAAAAAAATCCTTAACACTGTTGATTATTCAATATATTGAAAAAAACTTATCACAAAATAATAATAAAAAGCCGAATTTTCCGATATAAAAAATGTTACAGATCAAAACGCATTTTTTCTTTATTTCGTAAAACTTTAGAGCTAAAACAGTAAATTTTTATTTGTTGGCAGAATTTGATATACAGCGTTAAAGGAGGGAAAATCGATATAAACACTTTAAAATTTACATTTTGAATGCTAAAAAACAAAAAAAAATGAATAAAAATGCACAAATTTAATAGGTGGCCTAGGAACCCAAAACTCTTATACGCACAAGAACAACTGAGAAATTTGAATTTGAGCGCGTTGCGGTCGCGCTGCGAGGAAATTCCCAACGACACTCCGCAAAACGAGCGGCCAGAAATTATTATCTTGACAATAAATGTAACAATTTTCGAAATTTGTAACAAAATGTTTCGAAAGTTCGATATAGAATGTTTTAAATTCTATAAATAAGAAGAGTTTTGGGTTTCTAGTCCGCGATAGTTTGGGTTCTTAGGCCATCTATTAAATTTCTGCATTTTTATTCATTTTTTTGGATTGAAAATTGTAAATTTTAAAGTGTTTATATCGCTTTTCCCTCCTTTAACTCTGTATATCAAATTCTGCATTTAATTTTTCTCAAAATGATAAAATTCTAAAAATGATTACCGAAATACCAATTAAATCAAATGTTTATCCATTGAAGTATGCAAACAAGTTTTGAAACGGTAATTTTTTCCAAATTTTTGAAAAAAGTATATTCTCTTCGATAATTTCCAAAAGGTCTAGACAGAAAAATGGTTTTTAAAGGAGCACGCTATAAATGTTGCTAAATCGAACTCTGAAATTCAATTTTATATACATTCCAAGTAAAAAACTTTGCAAAAAAGTAGAAAACGGCACCCGGAATCGAACTTGGTACCATTTTTGAGACCAAAAGTTCGATTTCGAGTGCCCATTTCTACTTTTTTGCAAAGTCTCTCGCTAGGAATGTATATAAAATTGAATTTCAGATCGATTTAGCAACATTTATAGCATGCTCCTTTAAAAACCACGTTTCTATCTAAAATTCTAGAAACTGATTTATATACTGACATCCAATTGACATTCAATTCTTATTTATAAAATCAAAACATTTCTGAAACCTTAATTTTTGGCCTTTTTAAATATATAATTTTATTTCAAAAATAATTTCAAACCATACCAAATTACTCGATCCTCGATCCCTGACCCTCATCTCAAGCACCAATTCTCCCCGATTTCCATCCTGTGCAAATCTAGCAAAAAAATCAATATTTTCATCCAAAACACCGCCCCCCCTCCGAAAATACCTCTCAATCTTCTTCTGAAGACTCGAAACATGATGTGAAGATTGTGATTTTCTCAAAAAAAGTCGTCGATCAAATGGGAGCTGCAAAAAATCTCGATTTTTGCTCATTTTCCAGCAATTTTTTAAGTTTTTCTTCAAATTTCTGTTTTTTTTTTCGAATTTCGAATATCATCAGCAAAAAATACCCGAAAATAGGAAGAGGAAGGAGAATTTTTCGAAGAATTTTTCAAAATCGATTTGTGAGGAGGAAATTTCGAAATTTTCACCACTTCACATGACGAGTTGCCAGTCGGCGTCGTGTCGCCGACCCAATCCGATTGCTCGTCGTCTGCTTCGCCGTCTCTGCAAGAAGAAATTGGTTTATTTATAACACCATTTTCAATTTCAAAGTTTTAAAAAGCCAAATTTTTGCACCATTTTCCGTTTTTTGGGGGGTTTTCTGGAATCCTTGCCGCAACTTCATCAGTTTGACTGGCAATTGAAATTAGATAATTTTTTGTTGAAACGTATGTTTCCTTTGTTTTTTCTTTCAAAACTATTTTTCCAATAAAATTCACTTTTTCACTGATTTTTGAACATTTTTTATTTAAAAATTTTAAGGTTTCAAACTTTAAAAAAAATAAAATTGATTTTTTAAAATCAAAATTTAAGTATTCGATGCTTCAGAGAGAAAAATCAAATTTTCAATGTTTCTGAGAATCTAGCTAGTTTTCAATTGAAGATCAAGCATCATCTATCGTTATCTTGCTCTAGTAAGCTTAATTTTGACGAAAAAATGTTTTAAAATAGTTGGAAACTTAATTAAAATCCTAATTACAGTTTCTGATTAAAAAAAAACATTATTTCAGAGTCACTTGTATTCCAATTTTTAATTATGACTGATTGGTGATAATATCGTCTTTTTGAACCCTTTTCGTGGTATCAGAATAGATAAAATGAATTAAGAAATTGCAAAATGCAAAAAAGTAGCCACAAAACTTTAAATATAAATTTAAATGATAACCTTTAAGTTTTTTTTTTTTCAAATATAGGGTGTTCAATAAATACTGCAGGAAGAATAGTGGTGCAACGAAAAATTAATTTTCTTACGAGAATTTCATTGATTTCAATTCCCTGATATTATTTCTCATTAATGGAAAAGTTTCATGTGATTAGGGTGGTTTTTAGAGAAATGGTGAAGAAAAAACCTTCATGTTCGCGTGCTCGCAGCTCGCGAGTTTATGGTCGTTCATATTGGCAGCTTCATATTTCTTAGTTCTGATCCAAAAACTAATCATAAACTTTTTTTTACATTTGAAAAACCTTTTGGAGCTTATTAACGTGCAGTAATAATTTTTAGGGAACTTTGATCATCCTTCACCACCTGATTTTGGACATCGCATGAAAAACTATCAGATTCACTCTTTTTTGTTGGAAAATAGAAAATAATCTAGAAAAGCGAGCAAAGAGGGCTTGAACTCGGTTACAATACGTGACTCCGATTCAAACACAAATATAAGGAGTAGGAAAATTATCAATAAATTTAATACAAATATATTTGTATTAAATTTATTCGGAGTTTCAAAGAGTTTCGTCTCTTAGTTTTAAAAATATCTGTGTCTAAGGCGTCCTGCAGTATTTATTGAACACCCTGTACAGTTAAAACTGTTCATTGATAATTCAACTTTCGAAGAGTGGAAATTTTTAAGTCACCAAAGAATATAAATATTTAAGTATAAACATTATTTTTTCGATATTCTTATTTGTAATTTCAAAACCAGATAATATACGTTCCGTGAAACAATTAATTATTTAGTTACTAATTCCATTGGTTGATATCATTTTAATTGGAGGGCCACTGGGGAAAAATAAATATTTTGAGGAAAGGATGATTGTTGATAAATAAATGAAAGAAAATCCAAAGAAAAACTCGAAAATGGCGAAAAAAAACCATAAAACCGTGTTTTGCCCAAATGGCCGAAGAAATGCTTTTTGGGGTTCTAGGCCTTTTGTTTTTTACTCAGCCGCCTGATTTTTTTTTGAAATTTCATTTGTTTTATTATAAACAATCATACTTTCATCATTTTTGAACCATTTATTTCGTTCCTCCCTTTAAATTCTCAATTCAAAATTTTTGTTTTAAGGAAAAAGAGGCTCACTTATTATCCTCCGAAAGCGACTCATCACTCGACGAAATATGCGATTCAGCTCCATCACAATCCATATATTTCTCCGTTCTTTGATTCGATTTCGGCGATGGGTCAATGTCCATTTGGAGGGTTTTTCCATATCTCTTCATTCGTTTCTTGCGCCTGGAAAACCACAGAATTGTCGTTTTCTTTTCAAAATTATGAAAATGCGTTTTTTTTCGAATTTCAACTTATTTTCTTCTGGTTAAATTAAAACTTTAAAATTTCCAGATAAAATCTCGAAAATCATTTTTCCCAATAAAAATAGCCTGAATTTAAATAGACTTCATTGTATAGCAGGTATTATTGCTAATTGTTGACACGTTATACCAATTTTAAGTGAAACTGCAAATTTTTGTTTTTTGATAATTTTCTTGAAAATTTCTAATTCAAAATGTTCAAATTTTCAGTTAAACAGCCGAAAAATCGATTTTTTGAAATTGGCACACAAAGACTAAAAAAGAAGGATTTTCAAAGTTTTCAAAATTGTTCATGCAACAGGGATTTTTTAATTTTTTAAAAGGCTATTTCAGCTTTTTTAGAAACAACAAAGATTTTTAAGAGAATGGTTGGTTTAAGCATGGTTTTAGCCTCCAGAAAAAGCTTAAAGCTTTTAGTCTTAAAAACTCCACAATTTCTTAAAATAAATACCATATTATTCTGTCGAACAAACAAATTGATTAAATTTAAAAAATATTCAGAAACATGGTTTCTTTTGAAACCGTAATTTTTTGTCACAAAAATTTTTTTCTCCAAGTTTCTGAAAAACCTAGGAAATAGCTTAAATTGGGTTAAATAATACAAATAAATTAGAAATCTGCAAAAAAATTTACAAATTTCCAACATGTGCTTAAAAGGGGGATTAGAGGTGCTTTAATATCAATAAACGGTCAAACTCATTCGAAAAAAATTGAAAATTGAGAAAATCTTAAATAAGATTTAAATTCAGCTTGGAAAAAGTTGCCAAAAGTACTGAACTTGGATTTCTAGGCCTTATAACTTATAAAATTCCGAAATTCGTTATTTTTGGCTCATTTTTCGGAAAATCGGAATGAAAATAACTTTCCCCACTTTTTTGTCGAGGTTTTAATGAAATTGCTGATTTTTGGTAAGAAAATTGATTTATTACTATAAAATAAACAAAAAAAAACACCAATTTCATAATTTTATAAGTTAAATGGCTTAGAAAAACAAAAAGGGGGGATTGGAAATCCGAGCCAACATTTTCCTAGTTAAATTTAGACTTGAAAGGATTAAAAATGGTTAAAATCGAAAGAACTTTACGGGAAATCGCTACGAGACCATCAAAGGTTGTTACTCTTCGCTGTGAGACCCGCGACACATTTCACCGGTGTGCGTCCATAATTGGGGAAAATGCGATCAAGATCCGCGGGTCTCGCAATGATTACCGTAGATTTCCCGTAAATCTGCTGCGAAAAATTACAATTTTTTGTCATTTCTTGCAATTTTTGCAGCATTTTTAGTTTCTAGGTAGATCCATCAAGAAATAGAAAAATTTAATAATTTTTGTAAAGCAACAAATTTTTACCTAACCATCCTCTCCTCTGCAACCGATGCCGGTGATTCTGGCAACGAGTCCGATTCCAAAGTCACTCCAGCGATTCTTTTTGACACTTTCTAAACAAAATTTCTACGTTTTAGAGCCACTTTTCTCTAAAAATTGACTAAATTTACCTTACACTCCAAATCCTCCTCCACATCTGAGCTCGGTTGATCTTCACGTTCACTGAGATCCATTTTTCTGAAATTTTCTCTTAAAATTATGACGAAAATAATCAATAAGTAGAAAATAACAAAATAACACACACAAAAAGCAAGAGAGAGAGTGTTTATGTGTTACTGGCGGACAGCTGAGTGGAAAAGAAAACACAATAACGAGAGAATGAGGGGCGAGAAGAGACGCAGAGAGAACGCGACAAAAAGTGGCCGTTCTTGGATGCTTTTGACACGGATGGATGGGTTACCAGTCGTCGTCGCCGTGTTCGTGTTGTCGACGATGTTTTTTTTTGTCGTTTTCTTGGAAAATGAAATGAAAACATGTTGTTTTTTGCATTTTGTTGACTGTAAACTTATCGGGGCAGGGGAGCTGAACTTTAGAATAAAATTGTTCTGAAACAGTAATTTTTACATTAAAATTTAATTTTTCACCAAATTTCTACAAATAACAGAAAAAAAATTAAAATTTCCTGATTATTTCCGAAAAATGGTTCATTTTAGTATTAATTTGATTTAAAAATAGTAAATTCCAACTATTTTGTGAAAAAGTCCTATTTTTTCAGAATTTTTAAAAATTTAACGGATTCTTAATTAGAGTTTATAACTATTTAAGAACTACATTAACTTTTAAGGCTTTAAACCTGAAAGAAAAACCAAAAAATGGGAATTTTATTAAAATTCGATAAATTTCAAGCAAATTGAGCTTAGAATATCGAATTTTGAAACATCGGGTTGCCCATAACAACCATTTTGAAAAGAAATATACCGCCAATATTAGAAATTTCATAAAAAAACGCAAAAATTCAATTTTTTTGGGATTTTTCGAAAAAAAAAAGAAAAACTAGAGACTCTGTTCTTCTGCGAGACGCAGACACACAAACATGCATTTATGCTCTACTGCACACTGTCTAAATCGGCGGTAATTCAAATTATTTTTTTGTCAGAAAATTTAATTTTTGGTTGAAAATCCACCATTTGCGGCAGAATTTTTGACGAAAATTAGCTAAAAATAATATTTATACCAATTATTTTTATTAAAAAGTTTCAAAATTTACAAAAAAAGACAAGAAACCCGACTAGAGTTATTTTTTGCGTAAACATATTTGTTATTACACAAGCACAAGAAAAGAAATAAAAAAAAAAAAAAAAACAATCACAAAATTGAGCCGGGAATTCAAAAAAAAGAAAAAGAAGAAAGAATGGAGCAAAAATCAAAGGTTTTGAAAGGTATTTTTCTAGGCAAAATTTGACATTTTTGATACATTTAAAAATTGATTAAATTAGTGAAGAATTCCTGTTAAATTCTCGTCATTTCTTCATTATCTTGGAGTAGTTTTTCAGCATTTTCAGACGTGACTCTTTTCGTCGAATTAATCGGTGACGTCGAGTAATCAGCCAGCAATTGATTCGCAAATCTTCGGATCATTTCAGATTTGTCATGGTCGGCGACGTAGGCGATTTGTTTCGCGATTCGGGGGTTCTGAAATTTAATTTTAAAAAAGAATATACACAAAAAATCGATTTTTGTCTCAGAAAAATGAAATTTTAAAATAATTTGAAACAGAACATTTTTGGAGCCGAATGGTCTATTTTCAAAACTTTTCATTTTTCAAGAAATAATTTAAATTGGTACTTAATTTTCAAATTTCATAAAATCTTTACCAATTCTGTAAGATTTTTGAAAAATTTTTATTAAAAAAAATGCTTTTTGCAAAAAATTATGTTGAAATCAAAAATTTTAAAAAGATGCGCTTTGCTGTGTGCGGTAGAGCGCGTTTGCAACATTTAATGTTTTCTTCGCCAAAAACTGTTTTTAAATTTTTTAGTTCAAATTTTCGCATTTTTGATAATTTTAAAATTCCAAAAGTTCAAAAATCCACCCACCTCAAAAACCTGCAACGCTTTCAGCGCTCCCATGCGTCCTTCAACCGATTCCGCCTCCAAAAGACACAAATAAGACGACAATAGATCCGATAACAAGTGTCCTCTCGCTCCACTCAGATACCTTTGGACAATTCTCACAATCTGTGGTTGGCCCCGCGCCAACAAAATTCCCAAATGCTTCAGCGATTCGAGTGGTGGGACTAATGGAACATTCGACAGTCTATCTACAACTTGTCCCACTTTTGTCACCTGTTCCGTGTCGAGTAAGGTTACCATCCATGCTGAAAATTCAAAGATTTTTTGGGAAAAAATGTTCTAAATAAGTTGTATGCTGTCTTTAAGCCATCTGAACAATTACTGTTGGATTATTTGGAAATAAGCCCCGCCCACTTTTATATGTCACGCTTTTCATTGTTTTTTGAATTTTTTAGCGAAATTTGAACCAATTTTGGAATTTTTTTATATAGCATTCATGTAGATTTTACGCTGAAAATTAAGAACAAAGAAATAAAAAGAAAAATCATCGTTGAATGGCAGAAAATCCATTTAAAAAAATTTTTTTTTCGAAAAATCAGTTTTTTGATAATTTTCAATTTCCAATTTACACTTTTGACGATTTAATAATATTCAGCAAAAATTGTACAATATTTCTAAACAAAAAATTTCTAGAATTGATCGGGTTTTTGCAGAAAAATCTTGGAAAATAGGACAAATCGATAAAAATGGGCGGAGCTTATTTCCCTCCCCCTTTCCGAAACGCGCTTTGCTCCGGAGCGCTCCCCAAATGTCTCAACAATAAAGATAACCTACCATCATGCCCCATATTCTCAATATAAGGCTCAAAATGTCGTCCTTTAAAAATTCCAACAAAATGAAAAACGGTCACAAATGATGCTTCTTCTTGAACAATATCGTTCAATAATCGAATTATTGATTCGGCGACTGAAAATACATGGTTTTAGGAACGTGCAGATAAAAAATTTAAAAATTTACCTCGATTCACCAGATGCGGATACGTCTGTTCGGTAATATGAGCAATTTGCAGCCGGATCTGAGTCTTGAGCTTATCTTTCGGCACGATTAGCGAGCAATTGAGGGGATAGCATGTCGAGAGCCAAATCTCCTGGATTTCCGGGCACGCTTCGATTTCGGTGAGCACTGGAAATTTGACATTCTCATTTTGAAGAGGGTTTTTTGAAAATTTTGCTTTTTTTTTTGAAAATTTCCCAAAAAATTTCTTTAAAAAATCGGAATTTCGTACGAAAAAAATTTCAGTTTCAAAAATTTCACAAAAAAAGACGCCCCGCCTCCTTATCCATTTATATATAAGGATTTTCTGACAAAATTTCTAAGTTTTTTTTAAAAACTTTTTTTGAAATTAAAAACGAAAACACTGTTTTTTGGAGCAGTAATTTAACGCGAAATTTTCAAATTGCGGCACGAGATTGTGGGCGGAGTCTTGTTTGCAAAGCGCGCACACTTCCTTTTCTTTTTCCCGAAAATTCAGAGATTTTGCATTTTTTGGTTTTTAAATGTGAAAATTTAAATTTCCTCATTATCATTCAAAAAAATCATAAAAATTTGAGAAATTCAAAAATTTTCTCAAAAATTTGGAAAAATTACTGTTTCAAAATAAATAAAAAATCATACTTGAATGGATAAAAATTTGATTTAATTGGTATGTCGTAATCACTTTTCATTAGAATTTTATAATTTTGATAAAAATTAAAGGAAGCATTTCATATAAAGTGTTATTTATCATAGAAAAATGCTGTTTCTCCGACAATTTTAAATGGTTTAGAAAAAAACACGAAACGTTATTTTTTCCCATTAAAAAACCAAGAAAAAACGAACCATTTGAAATGTTTGGAAGTGCTGGCGCAACTTTGGCAATCCTCAAAATATCATCCAATGTGACCGTTTCCACTTCCAGCCTTTTCAGCGTTTCAGTGACTGTGTAGACCAGTGGACAGTCGATTTCTATTTCTTCAAGGATCTGGAAAAATCTTTCTTATTGTTTTGAAAAAAATTTACAACTTCATGAAATTCGAGAAAAAAAATACATCCTACTGTTAAAAACGCCTAAAAATTTTTTTAAAAACTTGTTTTCAAGAATCGAAAACAAAAACCTTTGAACAATTAATTAAATTCTAAAAACGTTTATTTTTTCAAAATTTTCAGATTTTTCACAATAAATTAAAAAATGTTAATAAAATGGAAAATTAATTTTAGATAAAATTTTTCAGAAAGTAAAATTCCCGTTTCAAAAAGTTTTTTGAAAACTTAAAGGAGGATATAATAAATGTACCTTAGATGAAAATAGACTTCATTCTCATTCCAAATCTGTTTTTAAAATTTTCTAAAACCACCTAGAAGCCGAGAAAATGAGACTTCAAAACAATGGCCTAGAAAAAAGGGGCCACCGGCGAAAACTAGTCAGCAGGAAAATCCAAAAACATTTAAAAAAAAATGCAAAAAAGGACTAATATAAGCACTCTGCATAAGTATTTATTAACGAAACACGAAAAAAGCTCATAGGAAAAAGTTCGACCACCTTTTTCTAGGCCATTGTTTTGAAGCTGATTTTCTCGGCTTCTAGGTGGTTTTAGAAAATTTTAAAAACAGATTTGGAATGAGAATGAAGTCTATTTTCATATTAGATACATTTATTATCTCCGTAAAGTCTTCCTTTAAGAAAAACGTCAATTTTACTTGAGTCATGTTAAAAATTTGTCCAGAAAAAATTCCGTTTCAAACATTTCTGAATATCAATTTTCGGGTTCCTAAATTTCTCGAAATCTAGTACGAAATGTACAAAAAACTAATATATTTTTATATTTCGAATTTATATATATTTTCGAATTATCAAACAAAAATTTGTTTAAATTTTTTATTTTTAAATTTAAAAAATCCCAGTTTCAAAATGTTTAGAATTTTTTCAAATTTTAACACCTTAATTTAAATGACAATTTGTTCTTACGATGTTATAAATTTTCAGATTTTATTCAAACAATTCTGTAAATAGATTCTCGGAATACTAAAAATCAACTAAACCATTCAATTTAATTTAAGTTTTAATTTTCATTTTTCAGAACGAAAAATTCCCGTTTCAAAAATTTTAAATTTTTTTGAAAATCTAAGAGAAATACAATCTTACTAAGGTCCGTTTCAAGATTTTAATTTAAGAAATGGTCATTAGTTTACATTTATTTCTTTTTAATCAAACATTCTGAACATTCGATTTTTAAAATTTTTCTCAAAAAATTTACAGTTTCAAACATTTTTGGAATTTGTCCGTTTCAGAACCTAAAATCGTTGCGAGACGGCGAAATTGGAGAAAATAATTTTAAAAAAAATCAAAAACTTGGATGTTTCAGTAAATAAACATGATTTTTGAATTATTTTTCGTTGTGCAAAAATTTTCGGAAATTTCCCGTTTCAGAAACGAATCGTTGGGAAAATGAGATGCCGTTCTTATAAACCAAAGTACACAAATTTTTCGAAAACCAAAAAAAAAACAATTCCAAAAATCTCTGAAAAATATTCTCAAAAATTTTCTGTTTCAAAAGTCATCGATTTTTTTCAAAGCTATAAACTTGATTGATTTTATTATCTCAAGGATATTTTATTTACAATAAAATTTAATTTAACATTTTTTCCAGGAACTGTAATTTTCTGAAAAAAAAACGCCGAATTTCAAATCTCGTTAAAATTTGCTCATCAAAATTAGTTTTGAATTTATTTCCCAAAAAAAAAGAAGAAATTACGGTTTCAATTTTTTTTTTGAATTTTTTTCACTATTAGAATTATGATTGACTCCACCTTAAAGACAGGGTGCCAGTTAAAAATTTCCCCGCTGCGGCGATAAGGATTTAAATTACCGCGTGTTTTGAATTTTCATGTGCGCTCCAATGAACAGCAGTCATGTGTGTGCGCGGTAATTTGAATTTTTGAATTTTTTGTGTGTTTTTTTCAAATTTCTTTCGTTTTTGTCCGATTTTCGGCGTTTTTTTTTTGCTGAAAGTCGTTAATTATTTTTAATAAGTGTCAAATTAATTTTTCTTACAGGAACTAACCGGGATCCCTCATAAAATGCGGGAAAAACGTTGATTTTCCCAATTTTCATCCAAAAAATGAAAATTTCGCTATAATTTTGAAAGCAGATTAAATATGCGTACGTTTCGCAAATAAATTATTATTTCATAGGTATTCTAGTTTATTTTTTTTGAAACCAACGAAAAGTTTACAGATTTCATGAACACAATTCATCAGCGACCCAAAAAAATCAGTTTTCCGCAAAATTGATCAGTTTCACATATCATTTTAGATTTCTAAAAAAGACATTATCGTTTTTTAACAGTTTTTGTTTGTTTTTGAGTTTTTAAAAAAATTTTCGAATTTTTCTTTTTTTTTCGGTATTTGAATAAAATTTGCCTCAAATTTGTTTGAAACTGATTGCACCATACTTTACTTATGTTATTCTACTGAAAAGAAACATTTTTCACTTAAAAAATAAAAAAATAAGGGATTTGAAAAAAATGTAAAAAAATTCAAATTGTTATGCTTCCCGCCAAAAAGCGTACGTGAGCGTACGGCGGGAATTCAAAAATAATTTTTTTCATCTTCCGGACGGAACTACAAAATTGTTTTTTTTCGTCGGGATTTCGCATGGAATATACTAGAATGTTGATAGAAAGACGAATTTTTCACAATTAAATCCATATGGGGTAAAAATAACTGGCACCCTGTCTTTAAGTAATTTCTGAAATTCAATTTTATATACCTAGTGAAAAAAATTGCAAAAAAGTTGAAAAGGGCACCCGGAATCGAACTTGGGTCTCAAAATTTGAACCAATTATGGAGCCAAGTTCGATTCCGGGTGCCATTTTCTATTTTTTCGTTATTTTTTTCACTAGGTATATAAAATTGAATTTCAGATCAATTTACTAACATTTATAGCCTGTTTAAAGCCCTTCTTTAAGAAATTGTTCAATTTTTGTGAAATAAAGGTTTCCGAATAGTTTCAAAACTCCTCCAGAAATTACAAAATTCGAAAATTTCAATTTTAAAAATGAAGTCGAAGTCAATTTTCTAAAAAATTCAATTGAATTTACCAATAAGAATTCTTACGGTGGAAAAAAAACACACAAACATTTGAAACCGCAATTTTTTTCCGACATGAATTTCGATCGAGATTTCAAATTCGGTTTTTTTCTCAGAAATTCATTACTTTTTTCAAAAAATGTTTTTTTTTCACTAAATTAAGATTTTTTAGATAAAAAATCAAAAACGATTAAAAACTACTTATTTAAACAGAAAATGTTAAAAGCTCACCTTCAAACACTTGGAAATCCTCTTCAAATGATATCTCAAACATCCATCAACCTCCTGACTTCCAGTCGCCGTCGTGCCACCGCCACTCGTGCCATCCAATTCATTCCCATTATTATTACTCCAAAAATGATCGCTTTCCAGATAAAGCTTCTCAATTTCCGCCGGATCCATCATCGCGCCCAGCGATTTTCGTCGCTCTTTAAGTTGCCGGAATCGATTGGATTTTCCCTCGGATTCACCGTATTTCTTGCGCAGTCCGTCTGATAGGTATGGCGAGTAGTGTTGTCGTAGCGAGTCGATACCGCTGTCGTTTTCAGAGCTGCAAAATTTTTAAAGCAATCATTATCAGTTGAATAATCGAAGAAAAAATATGAACCATTTTTGAAACCGGAAATTTTAATGAAATTCTAATTTTCAGCGAATTCTGTATTTCCATGGAACTTCTGAAAATAATTCCAGATTTTACAACTTTTATGAAACCCAGGAATGTACAGGAAAAACGGGATTTCGTTGCCAATTCTAGAAAAATTGCAATTATTTCTTTTAGGACTTCCAGAATACATATTAATATTTAAAAAATATTTTTTACGATAAACGTGTATCGTCAAACAAAACTCTTAATAAAGATAATTAATATTTCTGAAACAGCAAAAAATTCAGGCAAAAAAAAAGCCGGAAACAAGAAGTATCATTTTATAGATTCAAAATAAGACTTTGTCCACCTTTTAGTCATTTCTAAGATTAACCGTCATGTGAGTCTTGAGTCCCTAAGTTACTCTTGCGGGTAACTTCATCAATTCATCATATTTTTTCTTCTTTTTTGTATATTTCAATTTTGTGCCATATATTGAATAAATCAATTCCAGATCTTTGATTTACACTAAGAACCAAAAAAAACAAAAGGGGGTTTAGGGAAATAAATTCCGGTTAAAAAAATCAAATTTTTGAACTTATTGGTGTCAATTTTTTGATATTTAAAGGAGGGGTTTACGGACATAATAAATTTTATACGAAAATAGACTTCACTCTCATTCCAAGTCTGTTTTTAAAATTTTCTAAAACCACCTAGAAGCCGAGAAAACGAGCTTCAAAACAATGGCCTAAAAAATGTTCGAACTTTTTCCTATGAGCTTTTTTCGTGTTTCGTTAATAAATAGTTATGCAGAATGCTTAAATTAGTCATTTTTAAATTTTTTTCATTTAAATTTAAGTTTTTTCAATTTTTTTGGATTTTTCATGCCTGCGGACTAGTTTTCGCAAGCTTTTTCTAGGCCATTGTTTTGAAGCTCGTTTTCTCGACTTCTAGGTGGTTTTAGAACATTTTAAAAACAGGTTTGGAATGAGAATGAAGTCTATTTTCGTCCCAGATACTTCATTAGCTCCATAAAGTCCTCCTTTAAAAAACTAAAATGTGAACCTTTTCTGTTTTGAAAATTCTCAGGGGACTCACTTAACAAAAACTAATCGAATCAAGAAAGCAATAACTGAAAATAGAGAAAAAATTTACAGTTTCAAAAAAAAATCAACTTTCTAAATTATTCTAGAGAATTATTAGATATACGTAAATCTCAAGAAAATACAATTTTTAAAAAAATCGCGAAAATTTTCGAAAAACACAACGTTTTACTATTTTTGTTGCTTAGTTTCAAAGCCATCAACATTCGAAATTTAAACTAGAAACTAGTTAGTTTCGGTCAGTTTCAGAAAAGATATGCCAAATGGAACAAATACAAAAGATGGAACAAATACAAAAATAAAAATTCGAATTTGAAAAATTTGGAAACAGAAAATTTTAATTCAGGTTCTATTACCAAAAACTTTAGGAATTCAGCTTATTTTAATTTATGGAATTAATATTCAAAAATAAAAGTTTTCAAGAAAAAATTGATTTGAAATTGGGATTTTTTTTTAAATCTGCAAAAAATTTCTGTTGCAAAATCTTTCAAGTTCCTCCTAAATTCCTAATCACTGTTTGGTCACTTCACTTTTAGTTTCTGTTTTTCCCAAAAACGTATAATTTCCCATCACACAAAAAAAACTTACTGTATATCATTCGCCACCAGAACATTATCATCCAACTCATCAGAAGCCGTTGATGACGTCATCTGATGATGACACCTCGCCGAAGAGGACATCGGCGACGTGTTGTTCAACGACGTCTTCTTCCCCGCTTTCGTGCCTTTATTAATTCGGATGAGCGTATGCCATTGATTCAGCAGATTCACCAAACTTCCCAACTCTTCGTATTCATTCGTTAATTTCTTGGCTTTCGGCATGATTTCCTCGATTAGATCGATTATTTGTGTGGTTTCGGCTTGAGTTGAGTGATCGGTTTCGGTTTCGCAGGCTGTGAATCTGCAAAAAATGAAAAATGAGAGCAAATTCAAAAAAGATTTGCATTTATAAATTGTGAAACTGTAAATTTATTATTTTAAAATTTAAAAAAAAAAAGAATTTTTCAATTTTCAGAAACATTAATATGGACTATTTGTCAACTCAATTATTCTTGATCATTGCGTTCGGAAGGCTGCTCAACCTCACAGCCGCTCCGCACATACGCGACGCGGTGACCTCCCACTCAACACACTGAAATATTGGCGGGAAAATGAATTTTTCAAATTTTCCAGTGTGTGTGAGTGTCGGCAGGTGCGTCGCGTGCGTGCGGAGCGTCAGTGAGGTTGAGCAGCCCTCAAAACGCAATGATCACGAATGTTTGAGTTGACAATAAAAAAGAAATACAATCACCAGCTTTCTATTAAAATTTAAAAAACTTTAAAATTTTCCGAAACTGCAAATTTTTGATAAATTTTGAAAACTTGGATTTTAAAACCATTTATTTATTTTTTTTTGATTTTCAAAAAAATTACAGTTTCAAAATCCGATTTTCAGAAATAACACCATTTTTTAAATTTTCCAATTTTTTTGAAGTAAAATAGAACTTGAAACTGTAAATTTATAAAAAATTAAAAACATTTTTAAAAATTTTCAAAATAGACTAAAAGAAAAAAAAACCAAACACTAATTCCTATTAAATTTACAAAATTTTTTTAAAAATCTCTGAAACTGCAAATTATTGTGAATTAACTCAATTTTAAAAATAAATTTTGAAATTTTTCAAAAAATTTACAGTTTCGGAAAATTAAAAAATTTTGTAATTTTAATAGAAGCAGTGATATTTTAATTGAATTTACTCCATATTAATGTTTCTGAAAATCGAAAAAAAAAACACACATTTTTAAAAAATTTAAAGTTTCATAGTTTAATTTTGAAAAATCGTAGTTTTTGAATTCATTCGAAGCGTATTGCAATTTGCATGGAAAAAAATGCGGCATTAATTTTTTTTGAGAAATTAAAACATTATAATATTTTTTCGAAACTGTAATTTTTTTTTTTTGAAATTTCCAATTTTTTTTTTTTTTTGGGAATAAAACAAAATTGTTAAGAAAAAATTAATATATTTACAATTGAAATAATTTTCAGAAATGTGAATTTTTTGACTTTTTTGGAGTTTTTGACTTTTTTGGAGTTTTTACAAATCGCAAATAACTTCATTTTTAAAATTTTCCAATTTTTTAAAAGTCTAAAGTGGATATAGCATCTAAAGAAAAGTAAAATAGAACGTGAAACGTTAAATTTATTTAAAAATAAATTAAATATTTTCTAAAAATTTTCAGAAACATTAATACGGACTCGAAAACAAAGCAAAGCACTGATTTCTATTAAATTTACAAAAAATACAATTTTATGAAACTGCAAATTTTAGAAAAAAAATTAAACTTTTTTTTTGTTGATAAAATTTTGAAAACTTGTGTAATTATTGGAAAATATGATATTTTACTTTTCTTTAGATTTTGTCCAATTTAGACTTCAAAGAACCATGGAAAATTTGTAATAATTATTTTATTTGTGATTTCAGAAATTCTGATTTTGAAACTGCAATTTTTGTTGAAAATCAAAACTGAATTTTTTGATAAATGTTTCAAAAAAATAAATGGTTTTAAAACCATTTTTTTAAACATTTAAATTCAAAATTTATCAAAAAAAAATTTGCAGTTTCGGAAAATTTAAAAATTGTGTATTTTAATAGAAGCAGTCATTTTTTTTTAGTTTTTCTTTAATTTACTCCATATTAATGTTCACGGTGGGCTAAAGTGAACCGACTATAACTAAGAAAATTCAGTACGTCAATTAAAGATTAAACACCGAAAAGCGGGCGTGGCATTTTTGCAATCGTGTGACACGGTTACACAAAACGGGTTATATTCAGCAATTCAGGGACGCAATTTTGTAATCCGGAATGAAAAAAATTATATTAAGCCGTGCTTTATGTATTAAACGCACAAACTTCATATTTTAATGCGTTGTAGGCGTTAAAATGCCATTTGTGAAAAATTCCAATTTTTGCATGTGTGCAATTTGTCGTAACTGTGTACACACAGAAACATGTTGTTCGTGACGACAATTTCGGTTCACTTTAGCCCACCGTGATGTTTCTAATTAAAAATGTTTGCAATTTTAAAAATAACAGTTTCACAGTTTAATTTTGAAAAATCGAATTTTTTGAATTCATTCGTAATTTATTTCGTTCTTCGTATTTCGTTTATATGGGAAAAAGAATGGTTAAAATGCTAGATTACTTTCTCGAGAAAGGAAAAGATTATAATAGTTTTTCGAAACTGCAAAATTTTTTCGAAATAAGAAATAAGAACATTGCTCAAACTTTTTTGGAGTTTTCTGAATTTAACATAAAAACAACAAGAGAAAATCAAAACGTGTCTCCAAGTTCCAAAATTGCAAAACTACTTTTTTTATTTAAAAAAAGTTTCATCTAATTTTGAAACTGTAATTTTTTCTTTTGAAATCAACAAAACATTTTCAGAGCTTATATTCAAGAAATAATAAAAGAAACTTCAGCTTTTTTTTAAATTTGTTAAAATTCTTGAATTTCAAAATATGTTTCTAAAAAAAGTTACTGTTTCTGAAAACTTCTAAAAAATCCGAGAATTATTAAAAACTAATGCGATTTATTACTATACTAGAACCAATATTAAAAATAAAAATCGATATTTTCAAGTTGAAAACTTTTGTAAAATTTCTGAATTACATTCTCCGTCAAAAAATCTACGATTTTTATTAAGCAAATTTCAAATTAAAATTTTGAAACCGCAATTTTTTAAAGTTCGGAAATCGATTATTGTCAACTCAATTATTCTTGATCATTTCGTTCGGTAGGCTGCTCAACGTCACAGCCGCTCCGCAAGCACGCGACGCGGCTGCCGACACTCAACACACTGGAAAATTTGAAAAATTCATTTTCCCGTCAATATTTCCGTGTGTTGAGTGGGAGGTGACTGCGTCGCGTGCGTGCGGAGCGGCTGTGAGGTGGAGAACGCAATGATCAAGAATAATTGAGTTGACAATAACAGATTAAAATTTATAAAAAACGAGCAACTAAAATTCTTAAAATTTTGAAACTGTAATATTTTTGTAAAAATCCAACCAACATCAGTGTAAAAGGGTTTCACAAAACGCGGTATATTCAGCTATTTAGGGACGCTTATGATTTATGAAAAATGACTTTTTTATATCTACAATTATTATTAAGCAAATTTCAAAATCAAATTAATTTTTTAAATTTAATAATATCGCGAAGCTCATTGAAATTTTAAAAAAGGCATCAACTAAAAATCTAAAAATTTTGAAACCGTAATTTTTTTTTGTAAAAATCCCACCAACCTCTGATTAAAATCCCTTATACTATCCGGACTGCTATCCAACGTGCTGGCTCCCAATTGCGCCAAACTCTGGCTTCTCTTCCCCATCAGTGTTGAGCTCGACATTGGTGCCAGGCTCGAAAAATTCGAATTTTGTACCATTGGTCCCTTGTTGGAATTCCCCCCTCCTCCGGACGCTTTTCGCATCGGTGCTGGAAGCGTTCCCGACATGATTTCATTCGTAGGTTTTCTTGCAGTTTTTCTCAGGTCCAGGGTGGACATTGCTTCGACCGACGGGATGGTTTTTGCAACGTCTAGATATATCGAATCCAACATATTTGACGAGTTTCTCCATTGCTCTTTCATGGCGACACGTGCCGCCGAGCCCCGTTTTTTCTCACGAAGTGCCACACGTGGCTTGCTCCGATCGATTGTGCTCTCACCACTGTTATTATTGTTATTGTTATTTGTCATGTTGATTTCCGGATTGTCGTGTTTTGATAGCGATGAGATTAGGGTGGGTTTCGATGAGGTTTTCGAGGCGAGAAGGGGTCTGAAAAAAGTTATTGATTCTGATATTGATTCCATAAATTTATGAACATAATTTTTAAAAATTTTGAAACAAACTGCATTTTTTAAAAAATTAATTTAAAACAAAGCATTTTACGATAACAATCGAATTTTACGAATTACGAATTTTACGATACGATAACATCGAGACATTGAGTATTTTTTGAAGCTTTTTCGAAAATTCGTAATTATTTTGAAACCGTTTTTTTTTTCAAAATTTCATTTTAAAGGAGGGCTCTTTAGGGAGATAATAAATGTACCTTAAATGAAAATAGACATCATTCCCATTCCAAATCTGTTTTTAAAATGTTATAAAACCACCTAGAAGTCGAGAAAACGAGGTTTCAAAACAATGGCCTAGAAAAAGTTGGCCGAACTTTTTCCTATGAGCTTTTTTCGTGTTTCGTTTATAAATAGTTATGCAGAATGCTTATATTAATCTTTTTTTAATGTTTTTTTTTTCATTTTAATTTATAGTTTTTTTTAAATGTCTGCGGACTAGTTTTCGCCGGTGGCCCCTTTTTCTAGGCCATTGTTTTGAAGCTCATTTTCTCGGCTTCTAGGTGGTTTTAGAAATTTTTAAAAACAGATTTGGAATGAGTATGAAGTCTATTTTCATCACAGACGCATTCATTATCTCCGTACAGCCCTCCAAAAATATTAGACTATTTTTTTGAAACTATTTGAAACCATTTTTAAAATTTGTTTTCGAAAATTCGTAATTATTTTGAAACTGTATTTTTCTTCCAAATTCCGATTCAAATAGCCGATAAAAATTGAAGAAAACATCGAATTGACCGAAGAAATGCAATTCGGGTTTCTAGGCCATATAAGGAAAAATACCGAAATATGGCCCAGTAACCAAAAAATTGTATTTCTCGGGAAATATGTTTATTTCTAAAATCGCTCTCCGGGGAAAAAACTAGCTTTTTTTCTCAAAATTTTAGAGTAAATTCACTTTTTAAAGGCAAATTTTTCGAAATATTCACAGTTTCTGAATATCTTCTTTTTTTCAAACTAAAACGCTGATTTTGGTTTTTTCTAAATTATCTTAAATTTAAAATTTAAAAAAAAATAAAATCTCGGTGTTCTTATTATTTTGTTATGAATATCGATTTTTTGAAAATTCAGCTAATTTCAAATCCTTTTGTGATTTTGATCTGTGAAAAAGTAGATTGAAAATAACAAAACAAAAATTCAGTTTCAAAACCCATTTCTGAGCTCTCCGGAGCCCCCTTTAAATTAAAAAAAGTTCAGTTTCAAAATGTTTCGAAACATAACTTTTTTCAATTAAAAGGGGAGCTCCGGAGAGATAATATATGGGTTTCAGCTGAATAAGAATATGATTATCTACCAGTTGATATCAAAAATAATTCTTAAGTCGAAAAAATAAGAAAAAGCGAAAAAAATTAAACATAGCCGAATAAATGCAATTTGGGTCTCTGGGCCAGCATTTCGCTATTTTGTAAATCAGGATTTTCCTCCATACGAAAATCGAAAAATTTTGATTTTTGGAGTCATCTTTCGCTATTTTTCCTTTGTTTGCTAAAAAGCAAAAAAAAAATTTTGTTTGCAGTAAAGCGCATGCCATTTCTGAGCTCTCCGGAGCCCCCCCCCCCCCCCCCCCCCTCTTTAAAACGTCCAAACTTGTTTGTTTTTCAAAATGTTTGAGGGAATTCATATTTTTACTCAAATTTTTCGAAATATTCACTGTTTCTGAACATCTTCTTTTTTTTCAAACTGAAACGCTCATATTGGTTGTTCCGTTCCGTTGCAATGCTAAATTAAATTAAAAAAAAAAAAAAGAAAATCTCGGTTTCAAAACCTTTTTGTGATTAACTAAATTGAAAATTTTAAAATTATTCATCATTATTCATCTGAAACCAACTTTTGAGCTCTTCGGAGCCCCCCCCCCCCCCCCCTAACTTACAAAAACCAAAAAAAAATTACAATTTTTCAATCAGTGAACATTTTCCGGATAATTGGAGCTCAATATATCCTTAACATTTGAAACTAAAAAAAAAATTGAAAATTATAATTCTTTGAAACTGAGAATTTTTAGTGTTTAAATCACAAAGAGACATATCAACCATTTTTTCTCATTTTTTCTCAGAGAACATTTTCAAATTTTTTTGAAACTGTAATTTTTCAATAATTTAATTTATCTACCAAAACAAAATTTTTAAGCCGAAAAAATGAAAAAAAAAACCGATAAAAATTAAAAAAAAAATTCAATTAAAAAATCGAATATGGCCGAACAAATGCAATTTGGGTTTCTAGGCCATGTAAGGAAATATACCGAAAAATGGCGCAGAAATCAAAAATTTTGATTTTCATAGGAAAGTTTTATTAGGAAAATGTTGCTTTAAAAAAATCGAAAAGATGGCCTAGAAACCCAAATTGTATTTCTTCGGCCATATTCGATTTTAAAATTTTTTTTATATTTTTATCGGGTTTTCTTATTTTTTCGATTTAAAATTATTTTTGCTAACAATTGGTAGATACGTTTTCATGAAGAAATCTATTATTTCAATGAAACGTTCGTAAATTAAAAAAAAATTGAAACTGTAATTTTTTAAACATGTTTTTAATGCTTAAAAAAAATAACAACTCACAACCACGTAACAATCAACTGCAACTTAATCGTTCCCATCGAATTCAAGTTCATCGTGACCAATTGTGGCTGAGAGCTGAACAATTGGCACGGATCGAAGTTTCGATCGTTCAACGGTTTCGACTTGAAAAATTTGCTCTCAATAACTTTCACATCAATCGAATGATCCGGCGAACACTGAAGCACCACTTGATCCTTTTCCCATTTTTGAGTCCGATCTGGGAGGGTTTTCCCGCGCGTTTTCCATTTTTGTGATCCGTGTCGGATTTGCACTTCGAATACGTCGCCGGGCGTGATTCTCGCGAAACCGACGATTGCTGCAATGAGATTATTTATTACAGGAAATTTTTTTTTACAATTTTTTTGAATCACGTTTTTTAAAATTGTATATAAATTGTTTTTTTTAATGAATTTTTAAAAATAAAAATTTTTTTCGCTGTTTCAAAATATTTTCAAAATTTCTCCCACTTTAAAGACAGGGTGTCACTTTATAAGAGGACTAGTCATGTTGCAAAATCGATCTGAAATTCAATTTTATATACCTTGTGAAAAAAATTTGCAAAAAATTAGAAAAAGGCACCCGGAATCGAACTTGGCACCATTTTTGAGACAAAGGTTCGATTCCGGGTGCCCTTTTCTATTTTTTTTGCAATTTTCTTCACTAGATATATAAAATTGAATTTCAGATCGATTTAGCAATATCTATAACCTGCTCGAAAAAAAAAATTAGTTTGTTATATCAGTTCACACACTTTAGCACACACTTTTTCAATTTCCTGAAAAATAAAAGTATCCGTACGAAATTTCAATTTTTTAAATTTTTTTTTTAAAATATGAAACCGAATAAAATTAAAATTAAATAATCAAAATTCTACGAGTGAAAAAAAATTCACAAAAATTTTGAAACCGTAATTTTTCTTTTTTCGAAAACTAATTAAAATTGACGTGTACATGAATATCACCGTATATTAATACATTTTACCGCGATTTCGAGTTATTTACAAAAAAATAAAAACGGTAATTTTTTCTAGAAATTTTTGGACGACACAACGGAATTTCCAACATTTTGATTTTTTTGCTTCTGAAATTTAAAAACTTGGAATTTTGAAAAAAAAACACGTTTTTTTAATTTCTAAAATTAATTTTGAAAATTTCAGCTTTCAAATAGATATATCTAAAACAATTCACAAAAAAAATTGAAACTGTAATTTTTTCTAGAAAAAAAAGAATTAAAAAAACCCGACTACGCGGCGGTAATGAGAGAAATAGTGTGTAAAATGAAGAGACACAGAGAAAAACGCTAATTTTAGGCTGCGCTAACTACCGTAATACTATAGTAATCCGCTCCAAATTTTCACAGCGACCTTACAATACTCCAAAGATGTTACCATAACAGTTTGGTCTCGATCAGACCATTCCGAAAAAAAATGTGAAACAAATTGGAGTACTGTAGCTACAGTAAGCCTACAGTAACCCGTGATCCAAACTGTATTTTTGTGAAGCGCTCCGAGAGGCATGACGATATGCCAAGTATGGAACAGATCGGTCGAGGGGTCAAAAAGTTATTCATGAGAAATGCTGGTATAAACACACAGAACTATTCGCTTAGTAAGAAGAAAGATATTAAATGGTCTCAGACTTCAGTTCCGATGTTCCGTAATCATGAAATTATTAATTAGAAACCGTAATTTTTTTTGGAAGATAAATTGCAATAATTTTCGATTAATAAATTTTTTTTCTTCTGAAATTAAGAAAAAGTTGAAATTTAATTTCTAAGTTGAATTTTGACGATTTCAGCTTTCAAAAAGATATATAATTCGGCGTTTTTTAAGAATTTTCAGAAAACGTTGTTTTTTTTTGTTGATCAAAAAATTTTCCATTTTCCTCATAAACCCTAAGTTGATTCTTTAAAGACAACGTGCCACATAATTCGAACCTTTTGTTCAACCATAAAACTAAAACTAAGAAAACAATTAAACAAAAAATTAAATACTTTGACGGCATGTTTGTATATTCGGAAAAAAAAGAATCATTGGTTGCTTTTTTTCTTTGAAAATTAAATATTTTACGTTTTTGTGGTTCGATAATTGTAATTGAAGAAATGTTTCACAGAAAAATTTACACAAAAATTTGAAACTGTAAATTTTTCTAGAAAAAAAAACACAAAGTTCTGAAATTTTTTTCTAAAAAGAATTTTGAAGATTTCAGCGTTCAGTGATCATGAATTTTTTAATTTGAAACCGTATTTTTTTTGGAAGATAAGGTCCACATACACTTTTATTAATAAATTTGATCGAGAATTCTAGTTTCAAAAAAATTTGAAACTGTAAATTTTTCCAGAAAAAAAAAGGAACAAAGTGAATTTCCAAAATTTTTAAATTTTTTTGAAGCTTCTTAAAAGTAATGCACTTTTATTTAAATTTTAACTTTTCTCGAAAAATTAACATTTCAGAAATTTTCAAAAATCTTCTAGAATGTGAACTTTGCGTTTATTTTTATAGAACACGACGATCAAAAAAGCGGTTGTAATGCACTTTTAAGTAATGCACTTTTAAGATTTTCAAATTCAAAAATAAATATCTAAAAAACTCACAAAAATTTGAAAAGTTTAATTTTTTTGATGATCAAATTTGATAGAGATTTTAAATTCGGTTTTTTTTCAAAAATTCTTTAATTTTTCGAATTTCAGAAAAGGTAGAAAATTCATAACATTTTGAAAAAAAACACTTCAAATGGATGTTTTTGGATATTAAAAAGTTCCGGCTTCAAAAATAGTAAATTTGTTTGAAAATATATTTTTTCTAAAATTTCAGAGTTTAAAGGAGGGCTTTACGCAGATTATGAATGCGCCTGGGATGAAAATAGACTTCATGCTCATTCCAAATCTGTTTTTAAAATTTTCTGAAACCACCTAGAAGCCGAGAAAACGCGCCTCAAAACAATGGCCTAGAAAAACGGGCCACCTGGCCGAACTTTTTTCTATAAGCTTTTTTCGTTTTTCGCTAATAAATAGTTATGCAGAATGCTCATATTAGTCATTTTTTATGTTTTTTCATCTTCATTTATGTTTTTTCTTTCTTTTTTTGGACTTTTCATGCCTGCGGACTAGTTTTCGCCGGTGGCCCTTTTTTCTAGGTCATTGTTTTGAGGCGCGTTTTCTCGGCTTCTAGGTGGTTTCAGAAAATTTTAAAAACAGATTTGGAATGAGCATGAAGTCTATTGTCATCCCAGGCGCATTCATAATCTGCGTAAAGCCCTCCTTTAAAATGTTTTTTTTTATTCTGAGATCCACAATTCCTAAATTTTTAAATTTATTGAATAAATGGTACAAAAAATCTGAAACAGTAATAATTTTCCGAGCATTTCTTTTTTTGTCTCGAAAAAATCCAAAAACACCCCACCTTTAATCTCGATCACAACTCTTCCCATCAAATTCGCCAACTCCAAATCAATTGCCGCGTTTGTTGACGAGCTCTCACTTTTCGAGCCAATGAATGCTGCTCGCAGCTCACTTAGTGATGAACTTTTGGCTGAAAACAATATCCATTATCAGCTATCAGAAACTTGGTAGGAAATAATAAAATATATCACTGAAATGGTACTTTTTTGAACTTTGATATACACAATTAAAACAGAGTATCGTTGCTCACATATTTTTAAAAGCAAAACATGTCTGAAACCGTAATTTTTCGAGTTGAAATCTTGAAACTCGACAAATCAAACAAATTCTAGATATCTGATTTTTTTTTAATTATAAAATAATGAAATTCAGAAGCTTTTCTGACTATTTTGAATACGATATGAATCAAACGTACAAATAAAACTAAATGTAACGATTTATTGAAACCGTAATTTTTCGAATTTAAAGGAGGGATTAGAGAGAAAATAAATGACGTTAAACCGCTGAAAAATGACATACTTACGTTATAAATGGGTTTCATAAATTAAAAAAAAAGTAATTTGACCGAAAAAAACGAGCTACCAGCAATAAAGCTTTCACCGCGGAAGAGTTTTGGTTTCTAGTCCGCGATAGTTTGGGCTCCTAGGCCACCTGCTAAATTTGTGCATTTTTATTCATTTTTTTTGTTTTTTTTGCACTTGAAATGAAAAACCGATATAAAAAATTTTACATTTTACATTTTAAATGCAAAAAAACAGGAAAAAACGACAAAAATTGCACAAATTGAATAGGTGGCCTAGGAAACCAAACTGCCGCGGACTAGAAACTCAAAACTCTTCCGCTGTGGAAACGTTTTTGCAGGTAGCTCGTTTTTTTTTTCGTTTTTCTTCTATAAACTCTTTAAAAAATTGTGAAACTCATTTATAACAAAAGCATGCCATTTTTCGCAGATTTAACGTCATTTATATTCTCTGTAATGCCCTCCTTTAACCCAATTTTGAAACTGTTTATAATTTTGCGAATTTAGGGCCATTGTTTTTCGAAAAGTTAAAATTTTCAAAAACTTGTGAAGGGGGAAGAATCATGAAAAGAAATTGTAATTCCGATTATAAATTTTTTGAAACAGTAAATTTCCAAAAAAAAAAGCATTTCAAGGGGTTTTTTTTGGGAAATTGGCGTATTACTTAATTATCAAGTCTGTATGCATAACGTTTGTTAAAAACAATAAAAAAAAAGTGATTATAAAAATAATTACAGAAAATTCCAAATATTTTCAACCAATTTCGCTTGCAAACCCCGACAATTACTAAACATTAAAATCGATTTTTTTTAAACAGAATAAACTCTGAAACCGTGAATTTTCTGAAAATGACACCAGCTTTCTCTAACAGAAAACGAATATAATTGGAATTTCAGAAATCGTTATGCTTAAGGAACATGCCAAACAATTGGAAAACGACAATTTGAACAAATATAAACTTGGAAACAGTAATTTTTAAAAATTTTTTTCAATATTTTTCTAAAAAAAAAAACAAAAATGTAATTTTTCAATAGAGGAGGACTCTGAAGATCTGATAAATGTAACCGAGATGAAAATAGACTTCATTGTCATTCCAAATCTGTTTTTAAAATTTTCTAAAACCACCTAGAAGCCGAGAAAATGAGCTTCAAAACAATGGCCTAGAAAAAGGGGCCACCTGGCCGAACTTTTTCCTAAGTGATTTTACGTGTTATAATAACCAATTTTTATTGAGAATGCTAAAATTTGTTGTTTTTAAATTAGTTTTCTGCATTTTTAAGAATTCTTCACGTAATAATGCCCGCGGACTAGTTTTCGCAAACATTTTCTAGGCCATTGTTTTGAAGCGCGTTTTCTCGGCTTCTAGGTGGTTTTAGAAAATTTTAAAAACAGATTTGGAATAAGCATGAGGCCTGCTGTCTTCTCAGTTATATTTATAAGCGCTCCAAAACCCGTCCATTGACAAATAACTAATATATAATTTGATAATTCTTAAAATTAACGTTTTCTTGAAACGTATTATTATTTTAAAAAATTTCCAATTTTTTGTATTTTGTTTCAATTTCAAAACTTTTAATTTTCAAAATTTCAAATTTCAAAACTTTTAATTAAAAACAGCTAGAAATTCCTTTAAAAAAGTTGAATTTAAAAACTCACCCTTCATTTGCGAATAACATCCACTTTTCCAGCTCTCATACAATTTGTTCAATCGTTGAATACGGGCGTTGTAGAGGAGTAGATTCTCTTCGCACAGTAGTAATTCCTGAACAATAAATTATTTTAATTTATTTTTAAAAATAGATTTTTAAATTATCGACCCTGTTTTCTGTTTTTGAATTTTCGAAAAATATCGATTTTTAGAAATTTTTTTGAAAATTACAGATTTCTTTTTTCAAGTGAGCACAATTTGGCTCAAAATCAATATTTTTCAAAATTGTTTATTTCGAGCGGACGTTCAAGATTTCTATTTTCAGAAAATGTTAATTTTCAACTATTTTTCAATTTTTGAAGTTACATAAAATATCGATTTTTAGCAAATTTATTGGAAAATCACAAATATCTTTCCAATTGAGCATATCTTTGCTCAAAATCAATATTTTTTCAAAATTCAAAAAAGAAAAATATGAGTAAAACGCGTATTTTCAGAAAATCTGAATTTTAAGCAAGATTAAAATTTTAAAGCTTCGAAAATATCGATTTTTTCTGAAACTGCAAATTTCTGGAATTTTTTAAATTATTTTTTAAAAACCCTTCCAACTTGGCTCAAAATCAATATTTTTTCAAAATTCAAAAAGTTTAAAAAATAATTTAAAAGTGGACTTTCAGAAAATCCTAATTTTGAGCTGCCTTGAACCTTTGAAGCTTCGAAAAATATCGATTTTTGCAAATTTCTGAAATTTTTGAAATAATTTTTTAAAAATACCTAACTTTGCTCGAAATCAATATTTGCTCAAATTTCAAAAAAGATAACAATAATTAAAATGTGCATTTTCAGAAAATACAAATGTTGAGCTACACTGAATTTTCTAAAGTTTTGAAAATATCGATTTTTTCTGAAACTGCAAATTTCTGTAATTTTTGAAATTATTTTTTTAAAACCCTTCTAACTTTGCTCAAAATCAATATTTGCTCAAATTTCAAAAAAGATAACAATAATTAAAATGTGCATTTTCAGAAAATGCAAATTTTAAACTATTTTGAACTTTTTAAAACTTCGAAAAATATCGATTTTTAGAAAATTTCTGAAATTTTTGAAATTATTTTTTAAAAACACTTCTAACTTTGCTCGAAATCAATATTTTCTCAAAATTCAAAAAAGAAAAATATGAGTAAAACGTGTATTTTCAGAAAATGTTAATTATCTTGACTTTATTGAACTTTTTAAAACTTTTAAAATATCGATTTTTTCTGAAACTGCAAATTTCTGAAATTTTTGAAATTAAAAAAAAAACCCTTCTAACTTTGTTCGAAATCAATATTTTTTCAAAATTCAAAAAAGATAACAACAACTAAAATGTGTATTTTCAGAAAATCTAAATTTTAAGCTACGTTCCATTTGTTAAAGATTCGAAAATATCGATGTTTAACAAATTTCTGGAATTTTTGTTTCCAAAACACAAAATTGTTATTTTTAAAGAATCAAAAAAGCCCCAGAACTCCAAAAATCAATAAAATCCTTTACACGAAAACATAGCAACTACAACCTAGAAACAAAAGGTGTCGGAAAAGCTCTCCTCATCGTCCCCAACCCCCCCGCCCAAAAGAATACAAAAACAAATGGTATTGAATACATCAAATAAAAGAGAGAGGAAGAGGAGAGAGCATGTGGTTTCAAGAAACGCAGAGAAAATGAAAAGAGCATCCGTCAAGGTGGACGGATGCTAATTAGTTCGACAAATAAATAGGTAAAATGATCTCGACAAAAGTAGCGATTTTTTCAAGATTTTTGATTTTTTCAGATTCCGTTTGTAGGACGTAGATTGTTTTAAAATTTGCCAAATTGGATTTTATAGAAATTTTTCTTCAAAAAACCTTGAAAATCTGGAAAAATACTGAAAATACGTTTCAGTTTTTGTTTAAAAAGAAACGAAGCTATTTTTAGCATTGGAGGTAGAGCAGTGTTTTTAAAAAATATACTGAAAATGTTAAAAAAAACAAGGTTTTAAAATAAATTTTTCTGAAATTTGAAAAAATTCACAGTTTCAATATTTTTTGTTGCGATTTTCACCTAAAACTTTAATACTAGGTGTTTGAACGGGGGGTTAAGCAAAAACAACTATTTTTTGAAATTTAAAGGATTTGTTAACCACGTCTGATTTCCTATCAAATTTTTGGATTTTTGAGCTTTTTGAGCATATGAATCCAAATTATTCTAAAAAAAAAATGTTTTTAAAGAGGGCTAAAACGTTACGCAGGCTTATAAATGACCAGCCGTTTGCTTTTCGAGAATTTTCTAGAACATTCTGGAATTTTCTGGAAGCTTTAGAATTTTTTTTGGAAGTTTCTGGAAGCTTCTAGAATTTTTCAGAAGCTTCTGGAATTTTCTAGAGCATTCTGGAAGCTTCTGGAACGTTCTAGAATTTCTTTGAAGCTCCTGAAATTTTCTGGAAGCTTCTAGAATTTTCTGGAATATTCTAGAATGCGAACACACGCACACCCTTTTAACGCTTTATTGTCAACTCAATTATTCTTGATCATAGGCTGCTGCAGCCGCTCCGCACGCACGCGACGCGGCTGCCGACACTCAACACACTGGAAAATTTGAAAAATTCATTTTCCCGCCAATATTTTAGTGTGTTGAGTGAAGGTCACCGCGTCGCGTGCGCGCGGAGCGGCTGTGAGGTTGAGCAGCCTTCAATGATCAGGAATAATTGCGTTGACAATATTATATAGTATTATGATGATGATGCTTATTCGATCTGAAATTCAATTTTCATTATACCTAGTGAAAAAAATCTGCAAAAAAATAGAAAAGAGCACCCGGAATCGAACTTTGGTCTCAAAAACGGAGCCAATTTCGATTCCGGGTGCCTTTTATTACTTTTTTGCAATTTTTTTGCACTGGGTATATAAAATTGAATTTCAGATCGATTTTGCAACATTTATAATCTACGTATAATCCTCCATTAAATAAATAAAAATTACAGTTTCAAAGTTTTGTGAAATTACATTTCCTGATCATAAGTTCTGATAATACTACGCCGTTTCTAATGACAGTAATATCTAATCATAATAGACACTCTTAGAAATATAAAATTTTTGGGAAATTTCAAACTCGCTAGAAATTTTCAGTTTTGAAAAAGGCTGGAATTATTCAATTTAAAAAAATTAATATTTTCTTCAAAAACAAAAAATCGTAGAAATGTTTAAAATTTCCAAAAAAAATGTTTAAAATTTGGAATTTCTTTCCAATTCTTCCATTTTTTTCAATCCAGCAAGTCTGGAGAACTTTTTCTAGATTTTTTGCATTTTTTTCAGACTCAATTATTGTACTAATAAAGTTTTGACGGAAAAAAGTGAAATTTTACAAAAAATCTTGAAACAGTAACTTTTTAACAGAAAAAGTACTGAAAGACTCTAATTTTCAGAATTTTAAATTATTTCTAAAAAACTAGAAAACTATTTAGGTTAGCATTTCAAAAAACAAATTTTTCTAAAAAATATCTAAAAATTATGTTCAATTTGTTTTTGAAAAAAAATGAAATCTCTAAAATTATTCTGAAAAATAGTATTGCTCTGGAATTGCAATCGGCAAAATATATCAAAATTCATTCCAAGGACGTTTTTTAGAAACCAGAATTTGACACAGAAATTAATTGTCTCAAAAAACATTGAAATTTCCTAGAAAACAACTTTTTTTTAAACTGAGATCTTATGTTGTTACGCATACATAAGTGAGTAGTACATTTGATGGAAAAACCTATAAAAAACCAATTTTGAAACTGAAATTTTATAAAAAACAAAGCTAAAGAAAACCAATTTTCAGAAAAAATAAAAAATAAACGCCCTTTTTTGTAACTGTAATTTTTTATTTTAGAAAAAACTGAAAAGTCATCAAAAAGTCATCATTTGATCTTGCTGACGCTAAAAATATCTACAAAAAACCCCACATTTTTGCAACTTTAGAAAGTTTTCTAGAATTTTTTGGATAGTTTTTCAAAAAAAAACAGAAATTTACGAATTTTTCAGATTTTTTTAAAATAAAATATTACAGTTTCAAAACGGGCGGTTATTTTTAATTTTTCCTGAAATTTGTTTTTTTTATTTTATTCTCAACTCAATTATTCTTGATCATTGCGTTCGGAAGGCTGCTCAACCTCACAGCCGCTACGCACGCACGCGACGCAATAGCCTCCCACTCAACACTGAAATATTGGCGGGAAAATGAATTTTTCAAATTTACCAGTGTGTTGAGTGTCGGCAGCCGCGTCGCGTGCGTGCGGAGCGGCTGCAGCAGCCTTCCGAACGCAATGATCAAGAATAATTGAGTTGACAATAAAGTATTTATATTTCGCCACAACTACGATTGACGATGGAAACATTAAAAAACCTTGATTTGAAACAGTAATTTTAAAATTTTTTTTTAATTTTAAAAAAATCTCAAAAAATGCCAAAAATTCAAAACATTACATTTTAAAAATAAAAGTTTCAAAATAGAAAATTATTTTTTTTTCATACTCTTTTTCAAAATTCAAGAATTATTGAAAATTATCGCAAGTGACACATTTATTTTAGCAAGTGACACTTGAAATAAAAGGGTGCGAGAACCAATGTCTTTAAATTTACAAAATCTTAGCTTAAAATCAATATTTTTTCTGATTTTATATACCAAAAGAAAGCTTATTTTTTACAGATTCTGAAAATTAACATTTCATTTGAAAATTTTAGCAAAAATCCGGTCAAAATTGTCAACGAAAACGGTGAATTTTTTTTTTGAAAATTAGAAGTAGCTTGAAAACTTTAAAATTCAACTAGATTCTCCCAAAAAGATACAAGAACTGCCTCATCCGAAGAATTAACTGCCCCCTCCCTCTTAAAAAACCAGCCAATAAACCAGAAACCTAGAAAACAAGAAGTTACCTACCTACAAAACAATGTAATAAAATGCAAATTTATTTATTCCTCGCGAGTAATGTGTCCTTCAAATTATTATTCCAAAAGAAAAGGGCAACAATAACAAACAGAATTTGAAAAACACACAATTTTCTACATGGTCGATCACATCTTAATCCAAACGAGACAAAAAAAAACCAATCCGATGGGAAAAGCATTCAGGATTCATTCTACGACGGAATGGTGGTTTTACGCCGCCACCCCCGAATTGTTAATATAAATATATACAAACTAATTATTATTCATCCGAAAATGAGTTTTCAAAAAAAAATGACGAACGAAATTGTCTTCTACTTCTTGTTGTTGTTATTGCGAAACATGAACGGTTTCGGGTCATGAGAAATTTTGGAAAATTTCGAAAGGTACTCGAATTTTGGGGATTTTTGAAAGTAACAGAAAATCTAGAAGTCCTAGATTCTTTGGGGCAAATTCTGAACAAATAGTAGGTTTTAAAAAAATCAAAAAGATTTTTGAAAATTCTGAAAATCTCAATTTTGAAACAGTTTTTTTGTAAATTTTCGAAAAAAAATTTCTGATTCAAATTTTTCAAACATTTTTAGCGATTTTTAGAATATTGTTGTTTGATTCAATTTTCGTATTTTCACCGAAACTTCCAGAAAATTCGACTTTTTAAGGTTTTTTCTGAAAAATTTTTCAGTTTCAATTTTTTTTTGCGAATTTTTGAGTTTTATCTAGATTTTCAGTGATATCTTTGAAAAATTTCTGAAAATCTCAAAACGTTGATTTTTTTTTAGGTTTTTCGAAATTTCTGTTTCAATTTTTTTTTCAATTTCCAAGATATTTATAATTTTTCGCTATTGATTCCCTTTTTTCCAAGCTGAAAATCTAGAATTCTTTGCTTTCCAAAAAATTCAAAGAAAGGGGAAAATTTCAATGGACAATTTCGAAAAGTACTCGAATTTTGGGGGTTTTTGGAGAAGTCACACAAAATCTAGAAGTCCTAGATTCTTTGGGCGAAAATTCTAAACAAATAGTAGGGTTATTTAGATAAAGCAAAAAAGCTTTTGAAAATTCTGAAAATCTCAATTTTGAAACAGTTTTTTTGTAAATTTTCGAAAAAAAAATTTCCTAATTTTTTTTTTGAAAATTTTCTGTTTCAACTAAAAAAAAAGAAGTTTTTTTTTAGCCATTTTTAGAATATTAATATTGTTCTTTGATTCAATTTTCGTATTTTCGCCAAAATTTCCAGAAATTTCGACTTTTTCGGTTTTTTTCTGTTTCAATTCTTTTTTCGAATTTCTGAATTTTAAGCAGTTTTATTAACCTTTCAATTGTCTTTGAATTCCTTTCCACATCTAGATTTTCAGCGATTTCTTTGAGAAATTCGCTGAAAATCGCTAAACGTTGATTTTTTTGAGGTTTTTCGAAAAAGAAAGAAAACATTGCTGTTTCAATTTTTAAAGGAGGGTTTTACGGAGATTATGAATGCGCCTGGGATGAAAATAGGCTTCAGACTCATTCCAAATCTGTTTTTAAAATTTTCTAAAACCACCTAGAAGCCGAGAAAACACGCCTCAAAACAGTGGCCTAGAAAAAAGGGCCACCGGCGAAAACTAGTCCGCAGGCATGAAAAGTCCAAAAAAATGAAAAACAAAACATAAATTAAGATGAAAAAAACATTATAAAGGACTACTATAAGCATTCTGCATAACTATTTATTAACGAAACACGAAAAAAGCTCAATGGAAAAAGTTCGGCCAGGTGGCCCTTTTTTCTAGGCCATTGTTTTGAGGCGCGTTTTCTCGGCTTCTAGGTGGTTTTAGAAAATTTTAAAAACAGATTTGGAATGAGTCTGAAGCCTATTTTCATCCCAGGCGCATTCATAATCTCCGTAAAACCCTCCTTTAAAAATTGAAACAGCAATGTTTTCTTTCTTTTTCGAAAGCAAACTCTTTAGAAAATTAGTATACTTGATAGATATCATTTGACTTCGAAAAATTTAAAATTTTCAGATTTTTTGAAAAAGGTGATGCTGAAAATCTAGAATTCTTTACTTTACTGAAATCGAAATAATCTCAGAACAAAAAAGCAGAAAATTAAAAAAAAATTTTTGAAACAGTTTTTTTTTCAAAAAAATCCCGATTCAAAATCCCGAGAAATAAATTTTCAATAATATTTCCGAAGTGAAATTAGAGTTCAACATTTTTTCAAAAAAATAACTGAAAATCTTGAAATAGCCGAGCCCGATAGTCGTTAATTAACAATTGATGGCAAAAATTCGAAAAATTAAAAAAAAATTGAAATAGAGAAATTTTCGAAAAAAAATATCTACCGTTTCTTGAATGTTTTTTTTTGTTGTTTCCTTTTTTTTTTTAGCAATTTTTATAATATTGTTCGTTAATTGGCTCTAATTGTAAGAAGCTGAAAATCCGCTTTTTCACCAAAACTTCCAGAGATTTTGACTTTTTAGGTTTTTTTTTCTGAAAATATATTCTGTTTCAATTTTTTTTCGAATTTCTGAATTTTAAGCAGTTTTATTAACGGTTCACTTGTCCCTGGATTCTTTTCCACATCTAGATCTTCAGTGATTTATTTGAAAAAATTCTCTGAAAATCGCAAAACTTTGATTTTTCTCAGGTTTTTTGAAAAAAAAGCAGCTGTTTCAATTTTTTTAAAATTTTAATCATTTTTCGCTGATAGAATCCAAGCTAATGCAATATCGATTGCACCCCAAAATTCCCAAAGATTTTTATTTTTTGAAAAATTTTCAGTTTCAATAATTTTTTAAAAAATATTTTTCCTATTTCTAGATTTCAGCGATTTCACTGAAAAAATAATCGAAATTCCCTGTTTCAAAATATCGTCATAGCGTGGAGATATTCATTATAAATGTTCATTATTTTTGTGTGTTGTAGAACCTCTGTTTGTTTCATGTGTTGTCTAAAACGTTGATTTTTCTCAGGTTGTTCGTTAAATAAAAAATTTATGTTTCAATTTTTTTCTAAAAAATCGGGCAAAAAATAAACTTGTTTAGGATTTTCCGAAGTAAATTTAGTTGTTCATTATTTTTTTCAAAACAATAGCTGAAAATCTTGAAATCATCGTAAATAGACTTGAAAATAACGATTGATGTCAAAAATTTCTATTATCTTTTCATTTATCGCTTAAGAGTCGATGTCCCAGAAAATCGAACATACTGTGGCACAGTTGCACCAACGTGAAGCTAGGATCTTGATATTTTGCATGGAGGGTACCTAGGCCCCCCTTAGAAAAAAAATATATAATTTATTTGGCCACGCCCCCTTTGACCTAGTGAAAAAAATCCGGGTGGTCCCTAAATCGAAATTTTTAGTTTTAAAGATAAAGTCAAAATCTCATCGGGAATGGATTACCCGTACATTTTTGAGTATTTTTCATGTTGACATCTAATTTCCAGCTCGTCGGCATCATGCCGAAATTTTTATTTTTCTGAAAAAATGGTCCAAATTTTCCAGTTTTTCCCATTTTTCGATATGATGAAGTACTTGGCCCCGAAGGAAAATATGGAAATTATTAATCCTTATGATGTTTGTCATCAAATGCCATGTTGATTTAGCGGATTCTCTGTAACCTTTTTGGGGTTTCAGGGCAAAATAGGCGAGATTTTTGCAAAATTCCAAAGGGTCCCCCCCATGGATGAAAAAATCGAAAATTTTAAAATCTCCCCATATTATCAGAGGGACTCTTACTAATAAATATCTACTGTTTCCCAAAATATGAGCCATCTTGTGGACCTATGGGCCGCGTGGCAACAGCTCAAATAACTTTCATTCAATATCGCGATTTCCAATACAGGCAACAGTTTTCTGTGTACGGGGACTGAAGGTATTTGAGCTGTTGCTACGTGGCCCATAGGTCCACAAGATGGCTCATATTTTGGGAAACACTGAATATTTATTAGTAAGAGTCCCTCTGATAATATTGGCAAATTTTAAAATTTTAAAATTTTTTTGCAAACTTTTTCCATAGGGGGGACCCTTTGGAATTTTGCGAAAATCTCGCCTATTTTGCCCTGAAACCCCAAAAAGGTTACAGGGATTCCGCTAAATGAACATGGAATTTGATGACAAACATCATAAGGATTAAAAATTTCCATATTTCCATTCGGGGCCAAGTACTTCATAATATCGAAAAATGGGAAAAACTGGAAAATTTGGACCACTTTTTGAGAAAAATCAAATTTTCGGCATGATGCCGACAAGCTCGAAATTAGGTGTCAACATGAAAAATACTCAAAAATGTGCGGGTAATCGATTACCGAAGAGATTTCGACTTTATCTTTAAAACTAAAAATTTCGATTTTGGGACCACCCGGATTTTTTTCACTAGGTCAAAGGGGGCGTGGCCAAATAAATTATGTATTTTTTTTCTAAGGGGGGCCTAGGTACCCTCCATGCAAAATATCAAGATCCTAGCTTCACGTTGGTGCAACTGTGCCATAGCCAATAGGCCTGATGTCGAAAATCTCAGACATCGACTATTAATTCCTTTTCACAACTAGGTTTTCAGTGACTTCTTTGAAAAACGTCTCTGAAAATCTCTAAACGTTGACTTTTTTTGAGGGTTTTCGAAAAAAAATTTCTGTTTCAATTTTTTTTAATTTCCAATATTTTTATAATTTTTTTATTGAAACCAATCTTAAACAAAGGAATTTCTATTATACCCCAAAGTTCCCAGAGATGTTTATTTTTTGAAAAATGTTCTGTTTCAATTTTTTTTTGAATATTTTTCCTATTTCTAGATGTTCAGCGATTTCATTGAAAAAATATTAGAAATTCCCTGTTTCAAAATATATTCATTATAAATGTTCATAATTTTTGTTTGTTGTTGACACTTTGTTTGTTTCATGTGTTGTCTAAACCGTGTTTTACGTTTTTTCAGTTATCTTTTCAAAAAAAAAATTTACAGTTTCAAAAAATTGTTTTTAAAAACTTATGAAAATTACGGAATTTCTGCGATCGTCGCTATTTTTTTTTAACAAAATGACATTAAAATCAGAAAATTAATGTTTTTTTTGAAACAGCAATTGTATTGTTTTCTAGGGAAAAACCAAATTTTTAAGGATTTTCCGCAGTGAATTTAGATTTTCAGCAGTTTTTCAAAAAAAAAGCTGAAAATCTTGAAATAACAGAGCAAGAATTTAATTAACACTTGATGCCAAAAATCGCTGAAAATTCAAAAAAGAATTGAAACAGAAAAATTTTAAAATCTCTGAGAATTTTTGACGTAAAATCGAATTGGGTGAAATCGACAAACGAACCATATTATAAACATCGATAAAATCTTTTTAAATATATATTTCAGTGTTGAGTGGGAGGCCACCGCGTCGCGTGCGTGCGGAGCGGCTGTGAGGTTGAGCAGCCTTCCGAACGCAATGATCAAGAATAATCGAGTTGACAATATCGAGAAACTCATAAAAAATTGGCAACATTTAGAAAATTCAAAAGAAAATTCTATAACTTCAGTGAATTTTAAAACTTATTTTCGGAAAACCGAAAATAATCAAATTTATTAAAAAAAAAAAACGAAATATTAATTTTTAAAAAATCAGAAAATTTGAAAAAAAATTTTGAAACAGCAAGTTTTTTTTTAATCTTTGAAAAATTAATTTATTATGTTTTCAGCATTTATTTTTGGAAGCTGAAAATCACAAAAAAAAGGAGATTAACAAAAATCCTTAAAATTCGAAAAAAAAACTTTTATAAACAGAATTTTTTTCAGAAAAAACCCCCCAGATATAAATAACGGAAAAATAATAAAAATCACTAAAATGCAACAATTTTGAAACCGGAAATTTTTCTCAGAAAAAAACTGGTTTTTGAATTGAAAAATCTAAAACTTCGAAAATTCGTTGAATTTTAAACTTTTTGTTCGGGAAACCTTCAAACGTGAAATTTGAAAATAACACTTAAAATTCAGAAAATTTTAAAAAATGTGAAACAGACATTTTTTTTTTCAAAAAAGCCGGAGAAAAATTAATTTTTTAGAGATTTTCAGATTTTCAGCCTTTATCTTTGAAAAGAAGCTACTGAAAATCTAGAATACTTTACTGTAATGAAATCCGATGTATAAATACAGAAAAAATCTGAAACTCAAAAAAAGGATTTGAAACAGCAATTTTTTTTAAAGAAAAATTATTAGCTGCTCACAAATTCGGCTTTATAAACAGGCAAGCGCGCTCTAAAAAACCGACACGCTCGCATGTGAAACATAACGAGGGGGAGGCTATACGCAGACAACTACCTCTCGCCAAACAACACTCTCTTGCAGCAGAGGGAAGCCCACCTTTATATAGCCGATTTTGTGAGAGGACAATACATTTTTATATATTTTCAAAGTTAATTTACAGCTTTTCAGCATTTATTTTTGAAAGCTGAAAATCTAAGAATCAAAGAAGCACAGAAATCAACGAATATCCTTAAAATTCAAAAAAAAACATTTAAAAATTATTGAAACAGAATTTTTTTTGTTCAGAAGAAAAACCTCGGAAACAATTAAAATCTTTGTGATTTTAAGTGTAAAAGCGTAAATCGTTTTAGAAACAGAAGATAATAAAAATCACTAAATTTTGAAACCGAAATTTTTTTAAATCCAAGAAGTTGTGGAAAATTTAATTTTCAGAAAAAATGCTGGTTTTTTAATTGAAAAATCGAAAAATTCGTAAAAAAGCGAAATTTTTAAAGAGCAAATTTTATTTTGAAGAAAAATTGCTTTTAATATTTAAAAAAAATTTAGAGCACCGAAAATTTGAATTTTTGTAAAAATTAGAAGAAAAAAATTTTGAAACAGGTTTTTTTTTTCTAAAAAAAACACCGAAAAATTGGAAAATATTTGAATTTTTGCAAAAAAAAAAAAAATTAAAATTCCCCGTTTCAAAATGTATTGTCTAAGAAATGTTCATAATTATTGCTAATGATGTCATCCCCGTTTTCCATTTTTTGTGAGTTTTCCTTTGAAAAAAAATGTACAGTTTCAAAAAATGATTTTTTTTTAATCTTATGAAAAAACTAGCCGCTGCTGAAATCGTGTCCTGATCTCTGCCTTCTAAAATTTTGATTAGAATGTCCCAAGGGCCCTGAACCCATTTAGATATTTTTTTTTACACCTTAGAACACATTTTTTAGAATATTCTTGAATTTTCTGGAAATTTCTGAAAATATCAAGAATTTTCTAGAAGCTTCTGGAATTTTCTAGAAGCTTCTGGAATTTTCTAGAAGCTTCTGGAATTTTTTTGAAGCTTCTGAAATTTTCTAGAAGCTTCTGGAATTTTTTTGAAGCTCTTATAATTTTCTGGCTTTTTTTGAAATCCCTGGAATTTTTTTGAAGCTTCTAGAATTTTCTTAAATATTCTAGATTATGGAATTGATTCTACTGATTTAAGAACTTTTCAGAAAATTGAACATTCTGAAAATCTACTGGTTCTAAGTTGGGCTGTTTTCCGTTAAAAAACGATTGTTATTAAACAGATCTTAGCAGTTTCTGAAAAAAATTGAAACTGTGAATTTTTTTTCAAAATTTTACCGTTTTAGAATTTATTGAAATTTTTAAAATCGGTTATTTAAGTAATGAATAGGTCGCTATGTGAAAAAGAATCCCAGTTCATATAGAACTTTGATTTAAAAAAAAAAGACTCACATCATTACACGGTTTCATCATATTCGACTCGATTCGTCCAGATTCAATATCGATTTTAATTTGAGCTATTTCAGTTTGATAGTGATTGATGAATGATCTGAAATTCGGGCGATACTTTTTTCTGACAAAAAAAAAATTCGGTTTCAAAACTTTTTTGAAAATACTCAGAAATTTATCAGTATTTTATTGACAACTGAGATTTCTTTCCAAAATCTATAAAAATTCGAAGCAGCAATACAATTTCTTAGAAAAATGAGCAAAATGCACAATTTTTGGATTTCGGAAATTTTTAGACTTCTTCCAATCCAAATAATCTCAAAAATTCGAATATATTGCTCTTGAGCTTCAAATAGAGGTAAGAATTTCAGAAATCGTTCAATTTCAAGAAAAGTTATGAGTATTTGAAAAAAAGTGCTGGAAATTCAATAAATTCCCAGAATATTAGCTAAAATTGCTCATAAAATAGTTGAAAAATTGGAAATTTAATTAAAATCCACTCAAAAATTCAATAAAATGAAAAAAACCAATTTTTCAAAATAAATTCTGATTTTCAAATTTCAAAAAAAAATTCCGGTTTCAATTTTTTGAGACCTAAAATGTTAAATTTAAAAAAAAATAAAATTGGTAGATAATGTCTTAATAATTATTAAATATAAAAATTCTGATTTTCAAATTTCAAAAAAAAATCTCAAAAAATTCCAAAAATGTCGCATCTGAAAATTAAAGCCCCCAATTTCGATTTTGGTTCATTTTCAGCGCTTTTTAAAAAAAACGACGTTTACCGAACCAAACGCTTCATAGAAAATTGATTTTTAAAAATTTTGACATTCTCAAAATTATATTTTGAAACCGTAATTTAAAAAAAATCCCAAAAAACCCACTTGAATCCTTTCGACAGCTGCTGAAACACAATTTCAGTGCGTTTTTGGTGCTGACTGGCACCAGAAATGGCCGCCGAGCCGCCAGATGGTGCCATTCTGTTTGCTTGTAGGTTTGCGTTCTGGAAAATATATATTTTTAGAAAATTTGAAAGCTAGTGCAACTGAAAAAGTAAAATTTAAAAAAAAAGGGGGGTCGAATTCCGGGTGGTACCGAAGTTTTTAAAATTTATTGAAATTTCGATATATATAGTGAAAATAGAGAAAAATGATGTTTTAAAAATTAAAAAAATATATTTTTAGCAAAATTTTTCACGGTTTCAAACAGATAAATAATACTTAATTTAAATCCAGAGAACTCGTTAACGTCATAATTGTTCATGTTTTTTCTTTTTGAAAAAAAAATGCACTGTTCCAAAAATCGAAGAAAATAAAAAGTTATAAACAAGGCGGTAGTGCTTCTATGGTTAATTTTTATAAATACCTTGAATTTCAATTTACGTTTAAAAAAATATAGTAGTTTTTTGGCTCAAAATCTGTTCAGGTTCAAAAATTAGAAATTCTAACAAAATATTGCTGTTTCAAGCTCTATTTTTGAAATTTTGAAATTTTTCTATAAATTATTCATTATAATTTTTTGTTAGAAAAATAATAAAATTTCCGTTTCAAAATTTCGATTCAAAAAATTTCAGATTTTTAATTCAATATTTGAAACAAACTTTGGCCAATTGCTTTAAAAAAATTCATATTTTCATTTTTTGAAACGAAAAAAACTTAAAAACCAAATTTTCAGTAAAAAATTGAGAATTTCTCAAAAATTACCGTTTCAAGGAGCAATTTACAGGAATTTTCGGAAATTTTATTCATTTAATTTGATTTGCTGGTTATAAATGAAAAAAATAAAAAACTTCTGAAATTTATGAATATGGAAAAAATTTCAAATTTACGCGATTTTATTTAAAATTTTTTTTCAAAAAATTAAAAAAAAAATCGCCGTTTCAATAAAAAGTTTTGAAATTTTCAGATTTCTGCATTTCCATTTGTTGTGCACAAGCGTTTTCGAAAAATTTTGAAAATTAGTTCTGTTTGAGAATTTCTGTTTAAAAAAATACTGTTTCAAGGTAGAGGTTTCAAAATTTCCAATTTTTTGAACACAATTACATTTACACGTTAGTACATATTTCTGAAGTACAAAAATGGATCGAAAAATCAATAAAATCAGGATTTCAAAATTTTCCATTGAAACTGTTTTTTTTTGAGAAATTCTAAACTCCTTTAGCAATTGAGTAAATATTTTAGTGAGATTTTTTAAAATCTCAGTTTTTATCGGAAAAATTTCCGTTTTGAAATTTTTATAAATCTGTTTTGAAACGGGGATTTTTCCACAAATAATAATAATCAGGAGAAATACCAAAATGGAAATAAATGTTATCTTGCAGGCCTCATTTTTTTTTCAAAAACAACCTGTAACTGCGATTTTTTTTAGAAATTTGTGAAATTTAAAAAAACCTTTGAAAAAATCTTGAAATATTGTTACTGTTGGCTTATGCGGTCAATAATTAAAATTTTGAAATTTTACAAAAAAAAATTTTTCGAATCTAAATATTGAAATGTTTTTTGAAAATTTAATTTTTTTTAATTAAGAAAAAAAATTAAAATATTGAAAAAACATTTAAAAAATTCAGAATATTCATAAATTCAAAAAATTTTTTGAAACAGCGATTTTTTTGATACTTGAAAAAAAAGTTTTACATCAAAAAATTTGAAATTCAAATCTGCAAATTTTCTGATAAAATTTCAGATATTCAAAAGTTTTTGAAATTCTAAAATTTTCAGCATTTTCAGAAAGATATTCAGGAAATTTCAGTTTTTAATCAATGTTAACCACGCGGGAATTGTGAACACATTTTAATTGTTCAAGAAATTTTTTGAAAAATTCCCTGTTTCAATAAAAAGCTTTTTGAAAATGTTAGCTTTAAAAAAAGTTATATATCAGGGTACTGACCAACCAAATTTAAGATTTTCAGACATTTTTGAAAATTAAAAATTTTTGAGTATTGAGAATTTCTGAAAAAATACTGTTTCAAGTTCGAGATTTCAAAATTTCCGATTTTTTAAACACAATTGGGACAGCATACCACGCACTTTTTGTAGTATTGTCAACTCAATTATTCTTGATCATTGCGTTCGGAAGGCTGCTCAACCTCACAGCCGCTCCGCACGCACGCGACGCGGCTGCCGACACTCAGCACACTGGAAAATTTGAAAAATTCATTTTCCCGCCAATATTTCGGTGGGAGGTCACCGCGTCGCGTGCGAGCGGAGCGGCTGTGAGGTTGAGCAGCCTTCCGAACGCAATGATCAAGAATAATTGAGTTGACAATACAAAAATGGTTAATAATCTATATTTTCAGAATTTTTTAAAATAAAAAATGATGTTTCAAGTTTGAAATTTTCGAAATTCAAAAAATTCAATTACTGGAATTTTGAAGTTCTGAGAATTTTAAGTGTTAAACCCCTTTTAAAGAATCATCATGCTTCTTAAAGAATCATCAGATTTCAATGTCAAAAGCCAAAAACGACCTCAAAAATCGCACGAATGCCCATAAATTTCACTTTTTCTTCTCTCTCTCTCAGAAAAAAAAACATCAGCAGAGAAAAAATAAATAAAATAAACCATAAAAGTGTAAAAATCGTTTCTCTTATGTTCATCAATTGACATTTACATGTTACAACACAACAAAAAATCATGTTGTGATCATTAGGACAACACAAAAAAATGGAAAAAGAGAGGGAAATTATTTGTATTAATAACGGATTCATTTGGTTTTTTTTCTTGGAAAAAAACGAGTGTAACATCTCCATTTTTTATGGCTTGAAATGATGGATTCAGGCGTTAATCAAACGGTTATGTAATAACAACCACCCGCAAGGAGGGTGGTTTTGAAACTGGTTTTTCGTGGTGAGACCACCTATGAAAGTTTTAGAGATGTTGATTTTTAGAAAAAGCTGGATTTAAGCTTTCTGGGGGTGGCAAAAAGTTGAAAAATGAAAAAGTTTGAGAAATGTTATGACTATTTAAAAATTGGGGTTTTTGGAGTCAACTTTGACGTGGCATAACTTTTCAAGAAATCTATCAAATTTTGAGTTTCTTGGTTTATTTTAAAGAAAATTTGTAGAACAGTGCAAAAATATAGGAAATTAGCTTCAAAATTAAAAAAAAAACGTGGAAATTAGGAAAAATGTAGCCAACTTTGACTTACCATAGCTTCTCTTAAAATTGTTCGATTTTTCCAAATTTTCGGGTATTTTAATTCAAAAATCTTAACATTTTCAATATCTACAAATTCTAAGCTTTAAAATGCTACCAAAAACTTTAAAATTGAAAAAGATTGAGGAAAGTTATAAAGCTTTGAAAACTGCTAAAATTTGACGTGGCATAATATTTTTGAAAATTAACGGATTCTTGAGATTTTCGGAGTTTTTTTGCTCAGAATTTTCGAAATTAGCATCTTTATTCGATAAATAGAAAACAGAAAATGAAAAATCTTCGATTATTTAAAAAACCTTATTTTCAAAAAAAAATCCTTAAAAAATTACGCTTCAGAAAACCGATTATAATGAGGAAGGAAGACAATTCAGTAATATACCACCAACGCGAAATAGATTCGTTTTATGATTTTTGGAGCCAATAGCTCTTCAGCAATTTCTTAAAATTTTTTAAATCTATAAAGTTTTTTAAGGCAAAAAATCTGAAAAAAATCTGAAAATTTTTTAATTTTTTCACAAAAAACTCATAACTTTGCTCAAAATCGTTCAATTTTTCTGGAATTTATATCATTTTGAAGCTAAAAAAATGTAAATTAAAATTTTTACAGATTTCAGCATTATAATGAAATAATTTTCATGAAAATCAATAAATTTTGAGTAAAGATATAGGCTATCAAATTATCAAACTAAAAATCTCATAACTTTGCTCAATATTGCTCACTTTTTCTGGAATTTATATCATTTTGAAGCTGAAAAATTGTAAATCAAAATTTTTAAATATTTCAGCATTATAATGAAATAATTTTCATGAAAATTGATAAATTCTGAGTAAAGATATAGGACATCAAACTGAGACCCATCTAGTTTTTCAAAATCTCATAACTTTGCTGAATATCGCTCAATTTTTGTGGAGTTTATATCATTTTAAAGCTGAAAAATTGTAAATTAAAATTTTTAAAGATTTCAGCATTATATTAAAATAATTTCAATGAAAATCGATAAATTTTGAGTAAAGATATAGGCTATCAAATTATCAAACTAAAAATCTCATAACTTTGCTCAATATTGCTCAATTTTTATGAAAAAACCATTATTTTGTTAGTATTTTCATAAGCTTTTTAAAAATTCAAGAATTATTAAAAATTCTGGCTTAAAATGATTATTTTCAGCAAAAATAGACACCTTTTTCTAGGTCCCTTGAAATAAAAGGGTGCTAGAACCCATGTCTTTAAATTCCCAAAATCTTAGCTTAAAATCAATATTTTTTCGGATTTTATATATGAAAAGAAAGCTCAGTTTTTACAAATTCTGAAAATATAAAACTCATTGGAAAATTTAAAAAGAAATCCAGTCAAAATTGGCATCGAAAAAACACTTTTTTAAAATCTAAACTGTAACCAATAAACCAATTTTTTTGCTATTAAAGCTTCATGATCAAGGAGACAAAACGAGGCAAGAAATGGGAAAAAACAGTCACTTTCTCTTCAATTCTTTTTTTACAAATTAAACATGCTTGATCCTCCTGCAGATCTCTGTGTTTTTTTCTTCGTCATTCACAAAATCCGGAAATTGTCAATTCTCAAAAGTGTTTGTGTAGGCAGAAGATGAACACACCGGTAAGGGAAAAAACCGACGATTTTTGCGTTTAGAAAATAAATAAAAAAAACGAAGAAGCGGGAACAACCGATTTTTGTCGGTTTTTTCTTGTCGAACACATTATGAAAGAAAAGCTTGAACAAGCGGATTATTAAGGGCTGCCGGGTGGCGGCCGGCAGCTTTTTGTTTGTTTAGAGGATTGTAATTATGATTTCTGATCAAAACTGTGGGAAAAAATTAGAACTAGTGTAAAGATCATGATTTTGGCTTCAATTTGAGTCAAACATCATAAAATCCGAGAAAGTTTGAGAAAAGCTACGAATTTTTGAAAGAAACCCATTTTCATAGGTTTTTTGGAACTTTTTTTGAAAAAGACAAAATTGGCAGCATTTTTTGATAGATACCTTGTTTTAGGTTAAATTTTCTAAAATTCTGAAATTTCGTCTTCAAATTAAGCCTAAGATCATAAAAATCTAGAAAATCTGAGCAAAGTTATGAATTTTTGAAAAAAAAAATAGTTTTGGAATTTTTTTTTGAAAAAGACAAAATTTGAGAATTTTTTGAAAGAGACCTTTGCTCAGGTCAACTTTTCTTAAAATCTGAAATTTCGGCTTCAAAATAAGCCTAAGATTATAAAAATCGAGAAAATTTGAGCAAAGTTATGAATTTTTGAAAAAAAAAACCATTTTTACAGGTTTTTTTCGAATTTTTTTTGGGAAAGACAAAATTGGAGGATTTTTTGAAAGAGACCTCCTTTCAGGTAATATTTTCTCAAAATCTGAAATTCCAGCTTCAAAAAAAGCCTACGCTCATAAAAATCGAGAAAATTTGAGCAATGTTATGAATTTTTGAAAAAAATAGGATTTTGGGATTTTTTTTTGGAATAGACAAAATTGACAGATTTTTCGAGAAAGACCTTTTTAAGTCATATTTTCTAAAAATCTGAAATTCCAGCTTCAAATTAAGCCTAAGATAATTAAAATCGAGAAAATTTGAACAAAGGTATGAATTTTTGAAAAAAAATAAAAATTTTTTTTGGGTGATATTAAAAGTTAAAAATCGGCAAAAAATACAATTTTTAAGGTTTTGGTCTCTCATTTTCTCAAAATCTAAAATTTCAGCTTCAAAATAAGCCTAACAAGGGAAGTGCGCGAAGTCACCATCGCCAATCGAGTTGAGACCTATACCATTCGATAGAGCTTTAAAGCTAGGTCTAGAATCCGTTTTAAAAGTCTGCCGGTTCGACCTGTGAGCCGGTGAAACATGGGCTCAAAGTTCCTTGAAAAAGAGGCGAGTATATAAGCGCACCTGAACCCTCCTACCCACGTGGCTGCGTGGTCAAGTGGGTTAAGCACTTGCCTATGAAAATATTTTCCAAAATTCGATTCCAACCGGTTGGTAATTTTTTTGCATACTTTTTTCTTTTTGTTTCTTTTTGTTTAAAAACGTATTAATAAAACAATTTACAAGTTTGCCCATTTTAATCATTTTTCATCGTTATTCATTTGTCAATTTTAATTTTGGTAATTTGTAAATTTTCACCGTTTTCAATAATCAAAATCGTTATATTACTATTTTCATTCAAAATTGTTTTATTAAAAGTTTTTAAACAAAAAAAAACAAAAAGAAAAAAGTATGCAAAACAATTACCAACCGGTTGGAATCGAACTTTTGGAAAATATTTTCATAGGCAAGCGCTTAACCCACTTGACCACGCAGCCACGTGGGTAGGAGGGTTCAGGTGCGCTTATATACTCGCCTCTTTTTCAAGGAACTTTGAGCCCATGTTTCACCGGCTCACAGGTCGAACCGGCAGACTTTTAAAACGGATTCTAAACCTAGCTTTAAAGCTCTATCGAATGGTATAGGTCTCAACTCGATTGGCGATGGTGACTTCGCGCACTTCCCTTGTAAGATCATAAAAATCGAGAAAATTTGAGCAATTTTATGAATTTTTGAAAAAAAAGTTGAAAATTTGAAAATTTTTGAAAAAAATCCTAATTTCAAACCCACATTACTTTTTTCCAAATTTTCCAAAATTTCAAAGTTTATATTTTTTCGAAAGCTGAAAATTCCAGCGTTCAGAATATATAACTTCTAGATTCTAAAAATTTGAAAATTTCAGCCAAAAATCAATTTTTCTGGCATATAATTGGAAAATCGTCTTATTTTGCAACATTTCCAAAACACCATAACTTCGCTCTAAATTTTCCTAGAATCAAAATTTCAAGATTCTAAGAAAGCTGAAATTCTAAGCTTTCATAAAATCATAATTTTCACCTTCAAAATTCAACTTCGAAAAACGTCTCTCAAGTGGTTCAAGTGCTTTTCAAAATAATAAGCCACAATCAAAAACGTAACCGTAAGCAAAAAGTGAAAATCACTTGAATACAATTAATAACAAGTCAGTAAGCTTGAGATTAGCGGACAAAACTATTCTTTCAAATGCTGCAATTAGAAAAAGGGGGGGGAGGACCCGAAAATATCGTTGTAAGAAGTATCTACATAAATCTGACCAATAAATCTGTCGAATTGAGGATGTTATTAGTTAGAAACGACTACGACAAAGAAGCAAAAGAAGAAGAAGCTTCGAAGAATAAGTGAAACAACAAGTTTCTTAGCCGAGAACGTAGGCAATGAACACAAAAAAAACACAGGGACGAAAGGTTTTCGAAACACACAAAACAAGTTTCACTTCTTTGGTTGGATTTCGAGGAAAAAGGTCGAAATTCGGCGAGAATTTCTCGTTCCGGAACGAACGAGGGAATGATGATGGCAGAATTTTATTAGAATGCTTTTTTGTTTCTTAATTATATGTATGGTTTTATAAATTTTATTTAGTTGGAAATAGTAGGAGGTTTTGAAGCTTCAAAATGATGGCAATTTTTCTAGAAACGTGATATTTTCAGAAAAGTTATGAGAAGCTCAATGTATATCGATTTTCATGGTTTTTATCACATTTTATAATTGTGTTTTCCATTTTGAAGATAAAAATCAAAGAAAATAAAAAATATAAAATATAAAACTGCATATTTAAAGCTTTAAATTGATATCGTTTTTACACAAATTTGAAAAAAAAAATGCCTAAATTTCAAAATTACACAACTTTTCTCAAATTTCACCGATTTTCACGATTTTTATTGCATTTTATAGGTACATATTTGACGAATCGAGAAATTTGAAAAAATATATTGAAAATTGCAGAAAAATTGAGATATTTTGAAGCAGAAATGTATGAAAATTTGGCGATTTTTGATCAAAAATTTCAAAAAATGCTTAAATTTCAAAATTACGCAACTTTTCTAAAAGTTCACCGATTTTTACGATTTTTATTGCATTTTGTAGGTAAAAATTTGAAGAATTTAGAAAACTGAAAAAATCTATTGAAAATTTCAGAAAAATTGAGATATTTTGAAGCAGAAATGTATGAAAATTTGGCGATGTTTGATCAAAAATTTCAAAAAATGCCAAAATTTCAAAATTACACAACTTTTCTAAAATTTCACCGATTTTCACGATTTTTATTGCATTTTGTAGGTAACAATTTGACGAATTTAGAAATTTGAAAAAATCTATTGGAAATTTCATAAAAATTGAGATATTTTGAGCAGAAATGTATGAAAATTTGGCGATGTTTGATCAAAAATTTCAAAAAATGCTTAAATTTCAAAATTAGGCAACTTTTCTAAAAGTTCACCGATTTTCACGACTTTTATCGCATTTTGTAGGTAAATATTTGAAGAATTTAGAAATATAAAAAAAATATATTGAAAATTTGAGAAAAATTGAGATATTTTGAGGCAAAAATGTCTGAAAATTTGGCGATGTTTGATCAAAAAATTTCATTTTTTCAAAATTACACAACTTTTCTCAAATTTCACCGATTTTCACGATTGTTATTGCATTTTGTAGGTAAAAAATTGAAGAATTTAGAAATTTTAAAAAATCTATTGAAAATTTGAGAAATTGAAGCTTCAAAATGGTGGCAATTCTTGTAGAAAATGTGAAATTTTCAGAAAAGTTATGAAAGCCCAAACTTTTTCAAAATTTTCATGATTTTTATCACATTTTGAAGATAAAGTCTATAAAATTTTTTACAAATCTGCATATTTAAAGCTTTAAATTGATATCGTTTTTTACAAAAATTTCAAAAATTTCAAAAAATGCCTTTTTTTCAAAATTACACAACTTTTCTCAAATTTCACCGATTTTCACGATTTTTATTGCATTTTGTAGGTAAATATCTGACGAATCGAGAAATTTGAAAAAATCTATTGAAAATTACAGAATAATTGAGATATTTTGAAGCAGAAATGTATGAAAATTTGGCGATTTTTGATCAAAAATTTCAAAAAATCCCTTTTTTTCAAAATTACACAACTTTTCTCAAATTTCACCGATTTTCACGATTTTTATTGCATTTTATAGGTACATATTTGACGAATCGAGAAATTTGAAAAAATATATTGAAAATTGCAGAAAAATTGAGATATTTTGAAGCAGAAATGTATGAAAATTTGGCGATTTTTGATCAAAAATTTCAAAAAATGCTTAAATTTCAAAATTACGCAACTTTTCTAAAAGTTCACCGATTTTTACGATTTTTATTGCATTTTGTAGGTAAAAATTTGAAGAATTTAGAAAACTGAAAAAATCTATTGAAAATTTCAGAAAAATTGAGATATTTTGAAGCAGAAATGTATGAAAATTTGGCGATGTTTGATCAAAAATTTCAAAAAATGCCAAAATTTCAAAATTACACAACTTTTCTAAAATTTCACCTATTTTCACGATTTTTATTGCATTTTGTAGGTAACAATTTGACGAATTTAGAAATTTGAAAAAATCTATTGGAAATTTCATAAAAATTGAGATATTTTGAGCAGAAATGTATGAAAATTTGGCGATGTTTGATCAAAAATTTCAAAAAATGCTTAAATTTCAAAATTAGGCAACTTTTCTAAAAGTTCACCGATTTTCACGACTTTTATCGCATTTTGTAGGTAAATATTTGAAGAATTTAGAAATATAAAAAAAATATATTGAAAATTTGAGAAAAATTGAGATATTTTGAGGCAAAAATGTCTGAAAATTTGGCGATGTTTGATCAAAAAATTTCATTTTTTCAAAATTACACAACTTTTCTCAAATTTCACCGATTTTCACGATTGTTATTGCATTTTGTAGGTAAAAAATTGAAGAATTTAGAAATTTTAAAAAATCTATTGAAAATTTGAGAAATTGAAGCTTCAAAATGGTGGCAATTCTTGTAGAAAATGTGAAATTTTCAGAAAAGTTATGAAAGCCCAAACTTTTTCAAAATTTTCATGATTTTTATCACATTTTGAAGATAAAGTCTATAAAATTTTTTACAAATCTGCATATTTAAAGCTTTAAATTGATATCGTTTTTTACAAAAATTTCAAAAATTTCAAAAAATGCCTTTTTTTCAAAATTACACAACTTTTCTCAAATTTCACCGATTTTCACGATTTTTATTGCATTTTGTAGGTAAATATCTGACGAATCGAGAAATTTGAAAAAATCTATTGAAAATTACAGAATAATTGAGATATTTTGAAGCAGAAATGTATGAAAATTTGGCGATTTTTGATCAAAAATTTCAAAAAATCCCTTTTTTTCAAAATTACACAACTTTTCTCAAATTTCACCGATTTTCACGATTTTTATTGCATTTTGTAGGTAAATATCTGACGAATCGAGAAATTTGAAAAAATCTATTGAAAATTACAGAAAAATTGAGATATTTTGAGCAGAAAAGTATGAAAATTTGGCGATTTTTATTAATTGAAAAATATGGAGCAAAGTTAATTCAACATGCAAAAAAAAATTTGTTTAGTTATGATCTCTCAAAATTTGGGGGAGGGACCTTATTTTTTAAAAACACAACAGCAGAGTCCATTTTCAGACATTTTCAAACATTGCTTTACCATTTTGAAGCTCAGAATTTCTATTTTCTGAAAATATAAATTTCATTCCGTTACGTACACGTAAAATCGTAAAATCGATTGATAAAAGCTACGATTTTTCAAAAAATTTTGAAAAAATGCCTCAGTTTCAAAATTTACGCAACTTTTCTAAAATTTCACCGATTTTTACGATTTTTATTGCATTTTGTAGGTAAATATTTGAAGAATTTAGAAATTAAAAAAATCTATTGTAAATTACAGAGAAATTGAGATATTTTGAGGATTTTCGATTATTCGATGATTTTTAGCGAATTTTCTAGAGAAAAAAACTGTGAGAATCTGAATTTTTAAAATTCAATATTTTAAAAATTGAAAAATATGGTGCAAAGTTATGAAGTTCGAAATCCAAAAAATTTTTTTTTAAATTTACTGTTTCAAGTCAGAATCTAATTTACCAAAAATTTTATCAAACTAATTCGCGAGTTAGTGACTGGATCATTCCGAGTGAGATCAATCAAAACGAGCTGAGTTTCCTTTTAAAAAAAGTTTAAAATTTCAATGTCTACTTTTCCAAACCGATTTTTATGAAATCAAAAGGTTTTTAAAGCAGTTTAAAAACAGTATTTTTTTTTTAATCGGCGGATACACTGGTAACAAATTTAAAAATTCAAAAAAAAAAACAATTCATGTCGAAAAAAGTGGTTTTTGACGTGAAAATTCTAAAAAAATATTGCTTTTTTTAAATTCCAGTTTCGAAACAATTATAAATCGTGAATTTCATTTTTGAGCAAATTTTTGAAAACATTTTTGAAAACCTAATTTTTTTGGCCGTTTCAAAAAAAACGAGCTAAACAAGTGAGCATGAGCCCTATCGAATGAGCTTCATTTTAAAAAAGAGCTTCTTTCTGTACACTAAAAAACACAATTTTCTCGTGAATCAAAAATTTTGAAAATCAAAAAAAATGCTTTAAAGGATGACTTTACGGAGTTAATGATATGAAAATAGACTTCATTCTCATTCCAAATCTGTTTTTAAAATGTTCTAAAACCACCTAGAAGCCGAGAAAATGAGCTTCAAAACAAAGGCCTAGAAAAGGGGCCACCGGCGAAAACTAGTCCGCGGGCATGATTAAAATGAAAAAAACATAAAAAATGACTAATATAAGCATTCTGCATAACAATTTATTAACGAAACACGAAAAAAGCTCATAGGAAAAAGTTCGGCCACCCTTTTCTAGGTCATTATTTTGAAGCGCATTTTCTCGGCTTCTAGGTGGTTTTAGAAAATTTTAAAAACAGATTTGGAATCAGAATGAAGTCTATTTTCATTTAAGCTACATTTATTGTCTCCGTAAAACCCTTCTTTAAAAAATTAAAAACTAAGTACACGTCCAACCGTCCAATTTTTGAAAAACTTCGTAAAATTTTCATTAATATCCGAAAACGCTCAAAATTTTCTATTTTTGCAACAAAAAAAATAATGTTTCTAAGAAGTATATGCTTAAATTCAGTATTTCCAAAAAATCAGCATTTTTTTTGAAAATCAAAAAATTCTGCAAAAATATTCGAAAATTTAAAGAAAATTACTGTTTCAAAATTCATTGCTAAATAAACTCATGTGTCAAATTTTAATTATTTAATGATCCGGATACTAGAAATCCAAAATAAATAAGGTAAAAATCAGATTTGAAAAATTAACGCCAAAAAACGCTAGAAATTCCAACAAAAAGACAGTAAATCTCATTACTGTCTGACCTTGGATCGTTGCCAAAAAAAAAGAGGAAGGCGTTGTTTTTAGATTTAAAAAAAGGGGGATCCGGTCCGGCTGGTCGTAAGCCAGAAAAGAACACACACAAGAAAAAAACAGCAACGAAGGGCACTAAACATACGCTCTCTCTGAGCGACTAATGAGGACCGTTCGTCCTTCCGCCCCCCTTCTCCTATATTTGCCAAATCAATCAATAATTCCAATTAGAATAATATTCTATTATACATGCACCTTTTTCTACTACAGTACCTTTCCTCCTTCCTCCTTTTTACGTGTCATCAAAGACAAAAGGAAAATGTTTGAGAATGGGTTTAAATGAGGGGTGAGCATGAGACGGGTCATTTGCATTTTTGGGTCAATATTTGCGTAAGAGGGATCCATTCGGACATTTTAAGAATTTGGGGTGAATTTTAGACAAAATATTGGGCTTCAAAATTTTTGAAAAATTAAATATTTTGAAAAAAAAAAATATATTTTTTGAAACAGTACAACTTTTGCTGAAATTGATTAAATTCAGTGATTTTTATATGCATTTGAAGCTGAAAATTTGAATTTTCTGAAAATATAAATTTCATTCCGTGATGCACACGTAGAATCGTGAAATTGATTGAGAAAAGTTGTGATTTCTCAAATTTTTAGGAGCGGGTCTTATTTTTTAAAAACTCAACAGCAGAGTCCATTTTCAGTCATTTTCAGACACTTTTATACCAATTTGAAGCTAAGAATTTATATTTTCTGAAAATATAAATTCCAAGCCATGCGCACGTAAAATCGTAAAATTCGCAAAAGATTGAGAAAAGTTATGATTTTTCAAAATATGTCACTAGAAATTTTTAAAATAGCACATAGTTCACTCAAAATTATCATTTTCCACACATTTTCATATGAATTTGAAGCTCAAAATGTCAACTTTCTGAAAATAAGCCTTCTGGTTCATATTTCATAGGTTATTCGGTAGATAATGGACACTAAAATTCCATCCAAAATTAAGATCTCAATTTATTTGGAATTACAGGTTTTTTTTCTGAAATTCATTGATTTTCAGACATTTCCAGATATATTTAAAGCTCGGACTCTATATTTTTTGAAAAATGTATTTAGGTCTATGATTTACACCATAAAAATTAAAATAATTAAATCTTAAGAATAATTTCAAAAAAATTGATCTTTAATTTTTAAAAAAACAAATTTAGTCTAGTCAAAATCTAGATATTACGAGAAAAAATTTGAAAATAATATAATCCATGAAAATATTTTTCAAAAACCCATTTATAAAATAATAATTGAGAGCACACATTTCTGGTAGCAACAGCTGCAATTTTAGAAGCTTCGCTTCTTTTGTAGGTATTATGAGGGGTGACGGATTAGATTAGATGATGAAGATGGGTCATCGAATATTTCCGGTCACCTGTCTCGATTGTCTGAGCAAACCAGTGTGAGCAGTTATTGAGGGAAAAAATAGGAACGTTTTTCGAAAATTGCAAACAAAAATAACTATCCAGAATTTTTTGCATTAAAGGGGGTCCGAGGGGACGAAATATTGTAAATGGTTTAAAAATTATGAAAGTATGATTGTTGATAAATAAATGAAAAATAAAATCCATAGAAAAACTCGAACATGACGAAAAAAAAATTCCGAAAAAACCATAAACCCGGATTTCGCCCTAATGGCCGAAGAAATGCTTTTTGGTTTTCTAGACCGTTTGTTTTTTCGCCATTTTCGAGTTTTTCTTTGGATTTTTTTTCATTTATATATAAAAATCATGCTTTTTCAACCATTTATTTCGTCCCCCTCGTTTGAAAATTTCCATTGCAGAAAAACAGCCATTCTGTATCAAATGAGATATTTGAAACAGTAATTTTTAATTTAAAATGTTTGGCGTTTTTTTTGTTACTTTCTGAAAATTTAAACTACATTTTACTTCAAAATGAATCAAATTTTCATCGAAACTCATAAATTAATTAGGTTATAGGATTTTTTGAAAAGTGTGAAAAAAATCATTTTTTTTCAATTTGAATTTTGAGGAAAGTTGTGACACTTCAAAATTAAAAAGCTCGAAATTTTCAACATTTTATAACTTTGCTCAAAATTTGTCGATTTCTGTGAAACTGGTATGTATTTGAAGCTGAGAATGCTGAATTCGAATCCCGAAAATTACAGCCACAAAATTCAACAAAAATCTTGAAAATCAATGAATATTAAGTTAAGTAATAACTCTTCTAGTTAGACAGCTCATTTTCTTGTAATTTTTTAAAAAATTCCACAAATTAACTCAAAATTTGACGATTTTCTTAAAAATTACGTCATTTTGAAGCGAAAAAACCAAATTTAAATGTTTAGATGTTTTAAATATATTCAAGGTTCGAAAAAATTCAAAAAAATTTCGAAAATTGGAAAAAATCCAAATTAAATCCTCAATTTTCAAAATTTCATAACTTTGCACAAAACTGTTCAATTTTTGTGAAAATTATGTCTATTTAAAGCTGAAATCTTGCAGTTTTAGATTTTCAGATTAATTAATTTCCAGATTTAGCTAATATCACAAAAAAGCGAATTTTGGAGTAAAGTTATTGGTCTACGAAAATTTTTTTTTTCAAAATTTCATAACTTTGCTCAAAATTGATCGATTTTTAAAAAACTGGTATATACTTGAATCCAAGAATCTGCTAAATTCGAATCTACAAAATTCCAGCTTTAAAATTTAAAAAATGTTATAAAAATCAATTCCCAACTCCCTTTTCTTGAAAATTCCTCAAATTTGCTCATTATTGCCCGATTTTTGTGAAAATTACATTATTTTGAAGCTTAAAACGTGAAATTAAATTGTTTTTTTTAGAATTTGAACCTTCGAGTAGCAAAAAGGATGTAAGAGAAGTAAATGTATGACGCTTCAAAGTTCGAGCACTTTTCGCAAAACTCATTTTTTTTCTCAAGTTTTAAAATTGGTTTGAATTTTCGCTTTTTCGGAATAAAATAAATCCATAACCAACTTTACAACCATGTCAAATCAAATCTATCAAAAATTTCAACAAAAAAAAACACACACAATAAGCGGGCCGCGCCGTAAAGCCGCCAAAAGAAACAATGAGAGGAGAGGGGGGCGGCATGAATCGGCCATTACGTTCAATCTATATTGTATATTTACAATCTCGTCGTTTTCCTCCCATCTTCTTCTTCATCTTCCAAACGACTGGAGGAACGTGTATGTTTGTGCACATCAAGCATTTACGGTACGGAAAGGAAGAGAGAGAGAGAGAGAGGGAGCTAATGACGAGACGGGGCAAATTTTTCCGAATGAGAGGGGGGAGCATCATGACATAACAATTGTCAAGATGCGAAAGAGCAGCGAACATGCTCGGGGGAGATTTTAAAAGATTGACAACAAAAAACTGATGTTTCAAGGGTTTTTTAAATTCTGGAATCGAAGAAAAAAAAAAGCCGGAAGGGGAATTTTTGGGATTTTCCGGAAAATTATTACTAGGGGGCTTAATTTTGACATTTTATACCTCATTTTAATTGCCAACAACCCAATTTAAAATTAAATAATTGCTAGGTATAGAATTTTAAATTTGAATTCAAAATTAGCTTCTAAATAAAATAAGAATCGAACCAAATGTAGAAATTGAGAAATTTTTGAATTGTCACAACTTTTTCCAATATTTCTTGATTTTCACAAATTATTTTGGATTTTAATGTTTGAATTTTAAATTTTGAAGATTTTTAGTTTCATTCGAATTCAAATTTCATTAAAATTGGACGATTTTGAGCAGAGATTTGAAAATTTGGAAAAAAAAATAAATTCCAACCATTTTTTTCAAAATGTGTTCGAATTCCACAATTTTTTACATTTTAAAGCTGAGAATTTATAAAATCAGAAAATAAGGATTTTTGGCTTCAAATTAATGTAAAATTTACAAAAATTGAGCAATTTTGAGCAAAGTTATGAAGCCTTGAAATTGATGCAATTTTTTTTGAATTTTTAACAGCACCTTGGCTCAAAATACATCACTTTCAAGGACTTTTACATCATTTTGAAGCTCGAGATCTTAAAAATCAGATTCAGCAGATTTTCAGCTTCAAAATGATATGAAATTTTTAAAAATTGAGCAATTTGGAACAGAGTTATGATGCATCGAAATCAAGGCTCATTTGTTGAAGTGTCATAGCTTCATCCCAATTTTATGATTTTTAACAAGGTTTTTAACATTTCAAAGTCTCGAATCTTGTAAATTCAGATTCAGCAGGTTTTCAGCTTCAAATTGATACAAATTTCACAAAAATTGAAAAATATTAAGCAAAGTTGTGGCAATTTGAAAATTTTGGATTAAAAAAAATTTTTTTTAATTAACCTCCACCGGAATTGATCCCCTGGCCTTCAGATTATCAAATGTTCAGTTTTCATGTGAAAAAACTTTCAAAAATAAATAGAACTAACCCTTCTCTGAATCGTATCATAATCCGTAAACTGATCAGCAGAATTGTTCATAATGTGAAAATCACTCTTGGAATATTGTTGAGCTCTCGATTTTTCAAGTGATGCGAATCTTCTGAAAATTATTGATTGATTTATTGATATTTTTTTCGAAAAATATTTTTCTTCTGTTTCCTGATATTTGCGCATTAAGAGTGAGCGGGAAAAAGAGGAGCGTGTGTGGGAAAAACCAAAACCGAATGCAAACATAAATAATAATAAATTTATTATAATAAAATTATCATAAAAGGACAAAAGAGATGTTTTGAATGGAAATATTCGGTATTGTAAAGGTTAAAGGTTATGTTTGTTTACATATTGTGCGTTTGGGGGTCAATTTTATCACTTTTAGCAAAAACGAGAACCAGGAATTGAAGTTTAGTTTAAAATTTTCAAAAACTTAGTTTACGACCTTTAAAACAAAAATATTTCCTTCAAAACATCAATTTTCAGCTAAAAAACTGTTAACAATTTAATTTCCGGATATTTTACAAAGTTTCGATTTTTGCAAAAAATTATGCAAGCACCCGGAACCGATCCCGTGACCTTGAGATTGATAGAAAATCTTGATTTTTTGACATGAAAAAAATATTTTGAGTTCTCGAAGCTATTCCCTTCAATTTCTGAGAGTTTTAAAGATTGCCGCAATTTGCAAAAAGAGTTTGGTCAGCACCCGGAATCGATCCCGCGGCCTTTAGATTAACAAAAAATTTGGAAATATTTAGAATTTTTTTGTAAAAATCAAATTCTCACCAGAAACTTAAGTTGCAAATATTGAAATTCTTTAAAAAATATATGGAAAAAACTACGTCTAGTCAATATAGAAAAAACTTGTATGAATCATATCGTAAAGATACGGAAAAACTACAAAAATGACAAATAAAAAATTCTCCAAAACACACACACAAATACAATGTGTATATTTTTTGTGGCTCATAAATTTTAATATTATATATTTTCATTTTTTTCAAGATATTTTATTTTTCAATTAACCAACCTCTCGTTATGAATAATATGTCCATATTGAGCCGATCTTCCAACTGTTGAAGCCATTGGTCGGTATGGATCGATCCATGGGGCCGTTGGGTCTTGCATACCTAAAATTTTGAAAATTTTTTGAAAAGTGTTGCAAAAAAATTTTTGTGCTCATTGGGAATCGAACCCCCGGCCTCTAGATTAGTAGTTCAACCTTTTATCCACTACACCAAAAGGGTAGTTTTTGAAATTAACGGGAAATATCGGAAAATGTATAATTAGCCGTGTTATGAAGAAAAATCAAAGAAAATTCGAAAAAAAACTACTTTTTGAATAAAATCTGGAGTAAAAGTTAAAATCCTACGAAATCGTTGATTATAGGGTTTCGAAACACTTTTGCTATACTTGAAAAATAGGCAAAAAATTTTTTGACCATGTTGGAATCGAACCTCTGACCAATAGACCACTAGATTAGTAGTCAAATCTCTTATCCCCTACACTAAAAAACCGAACGCCATTTTTCGCAAAAAAAAGGAAGAAAATACTAACAAAAATGGAATAGTTTGCCAATAAACGTCAAGAAAAGGCCAATAACATCCTTGAGACCTTGAGAAAATAAAGTGGTTTTTTTTCATCTCATTTTGGGGTGTCAATTTTCAAAATGTATATTATTTCGGGGTCATTGAATAATGTGGTTGCTTACACAGAAAACATTTGCAAAAATTCAAAAAACAATTTTTTTGAAAAAAAAAACATACCATAATTCCTTGGCAATGTGGCGGCTGGATGATGTTGTGACATCATTGGTTCTGGAGCGTAGGGACGAAGCTGAAAAATGTGGAATTTTAAAAAGACAATGAAAATCATAATTTTCAGGTTTTTAACCTCCCCTAATTTGGAAAAATAATAAGACTTTTGTGTTCTTCACATCATTTCGGAAAATCACATAAATCAGATACAAACATGTACATAATGTCAAAATCTTTGGTTGTTTTTTTCTTCTGAAGGAAGAGGTCAAGTCTACGACACCAAATGGGCCATGAATGGCAAGATCCGATTCGGATTTCAAATCGCCACAAAAAAAGAAGTTTTGGGGAAAACATACATAGAAATTATTGGGTTTTTTGGTCAAAACTAATTAATATCGACTTTACAAGCTTGTACCATCAATTTGAGCCATATTTCGAAGCCTAAAAATTTTTGCAAAAAATCTCTTAACCACCAGGAGGAATTGAACTTATGACTTTTCTAGTCAAAATTTCAGGATGAGGATAATATCATTGGCTTTGAAATGGGGTTTCCAATCGATTTCTGCTAATTTCAATTGATTTTAAATTTTGCAAAAAAGTTTTTCCATCACCCGGAATCGATCCCCCGGCCTTCAGATTAGTAATTAAAATTTTGAAATTTTCCTAATTTCACATAACATTTTAAAAAATAAAGGATTTTTAAACTATAAAGGTCCCAATAAGGTCCCAAAAAGGCAAAAAAAAATAATAGCATCACATTAAAACTGATAACAACAAAATTAGCCCCTCAATAATTATCAGTGTGACTCATATTTACTTTTATTATAATGTACTTATAGGACAAAACAAATAAAGAAAAAATTTAACGGAGGTCTGATAACACCTGAAAATTACGTCTACAACCCACGCAAAAGCGGGACAACCCGCCAAGAAAAAAAAGTGAGTGAATCTTAGAAAATGTTTAAGTGAAACTTTTTTTGAACCGCTATTACGGAAACATACACCACACACACACATATTACCAATAAAAGTCATTGAAGATAATTGAAAAAACCTGTTTGTGATTAACTTGTGACTTAGAAAATTGAAAATTGTACGGAAATTGTTACCGTTTCACTTATATTTTATGTACTAGAACATTGTTTTCGGAATTAGTGCATCTTTCGTTGTCAGAGAAACTTCAGTTTTGAAAAAAACGAGTTAAATGCTCGTGGAATAAAAAACAAAAAAAGTTTCAACTCAAAGGAATCGAACCCCTGACCTCGCGGTCTCTAGATTAGTAGTCAATTCTCTTATCCACTACACCAAAAGTACAACTTTTCCAAAAATACCCCAAAAACTTTGTAATCTCCGAATTTTGATGTTTTTTCAACGATTTTCAGTAAAAAACGTCACTTTTTGACACTTAAAACCCAGTTTTATGCCTAGAAACGTAAAAAACACGATTTTTCCGAAATTTTCAAAATTTCTTGCCACGTCATTCTCACCTGCCCGCTTCCACTATTCCGATACAATTGTGAATCGGTGTCCAATTCAGCGAAATAATGCGATAATTTCGGTCTTGTTGTCATGTTTTTATTTCTAGAAATTTTTTTTGAACAAAAAAATGAATCAAGAGGAAGAAATAGTGTATAAAGAGAGGAGAAGTAGAGAGATATTTGGGAAATGGAGGAAAATTATTGAAAAATCAAATTTTAAGGTGTTTTTTTGTAATTGCTGAGAATTCCAGAATTTCCCATGCTCCTTGACATGTGAATTTGGATGATATTCACAGAACTATTAATTTTTTTCAATTTTATTTAAAATTAACAGAATTCTTCTAAAATTATCAACAAAAAAAAAGCAACATTTCTATAAAGAAAAAAGGAATACGGTTTCAAAAAATGTGAAAAATGATAATTTGTCTAATGTTGGCTATTAAGCCAGAAATGAGGAATTTATTGTTTCAGAAAAATGTTAAATACATTTTTTGAAGTATCTAAAATTAATTATAATATTTTGAAAACATTGGGAACTTGAGTATAAATTCCTGAAAAATTACTGTTTCAAGAAATTTACAAAAATCGGAAATTTTGAAAAATCGTCAATTTATAATGAAAAGTGAGCAATTCTTAAAAACTGAGATTCTAGCTAATTTCGAACATTTTGACAATTTTTAAGACAAGATGATAAAACTCCGATTTGAATGAAAAAACCGGCATTTTTGGAAAAATTTTATTGAATTCTTAATTTTCTGAAAAAAATACCGTTTCAAATTGAAATTTAAAAGTTTAGTGTTCAATGGACTAGTACTCTAACTGTACTCCAATGAATTCAGTTTTTCAGTTTTCAGTTTTTTTACACATAAAATTCATGAAATTCTAAATTTTAGAAAATTTTAAATAGATTTTTCAGAAAAAACTGAAAACTCTAATGATTCTATTGAAATTGTGAAAAGAAATCATTGGAAATATCCGAAAAAATTTGAAAAAATTGAAAATCTTTGAATTTCATTCTGTTGTGTTGTATAGAAATTATTATTTATTAGAACGGAACCAATTTCAATTTTACAGAATTTTACAAAAGTTTTCTGAAAATTATTCATTTTTCATCTTGTACTTACAATTTCTTTGAAAAAATAATACTGTTTCAAAAAAATGCAAAAAATGTATATTAGAATTTTTCTAATATTGGTTATTCATTTTTAAATGCAAGAATTTACTGTTTCAGAACAATGTTTAAAGACAATTTTTAAAGCATTTAACATTAAAAATAAAAAGATCATAGGAAAAAATGTTTACATATTTTATTTTGAAAACATTAGGAACTTAAGTATAAATTCCTGAAAAATACTGTTCCAAGAAATTTGCAAAAATCCTAAAATCTTGAAAAATCGTGGATACTGAATTCAGATTTTTCGAGAAAATTACAGTTTCAAATTAAGATTTTTGAGATTTTCCGGAAATGCTCATACAAAGATACAAAAAATGAGTAAATTTTAAAAATCATGTCTCTAATGTTCGGAATTTATTTGAAACAAAAATTTCAAAGTTTTCAGAAAGCTAATGATAATTTTTAGATTTTTTTCTGTTTTTTAATCAAGAAAACAATTCTCCAGTTTTTAAGAATATTGAAATTTTATAATATTTTTAAAAAATAGCTTTTAAAAAATTTGAAAAGTTGAAAACAGTTCAAAAATCAATGCAATAATTTCATTATGGAGAATTAAATTGAAATTGTGAAAAAAAAACCGAAAAGTCAGAAAAAAGTAGAGAGAATCTGTGAGAAAATTGAAAATCCTCTGAATGTCTGAAGGTTTTCCAGAAAAACATACTTCCGCCTCCAAAATAACATGAAAACTATATAGAAAGTTATCGTTGAGAAATTACTGTTTCTTAAAATTGTAAAAAGTTTCACGATTTAGAAAAAAAAAGGCTGAACTATAATGTTCTTAAAGGAAGACACATACGCAGGTTATAAATGTTGCTTAATCGATCTGAAATTCAATTTTATATACCCAGTGACAAAATTTGCAAAACAACTAGAAAAGGGCACCCGGAATTGAGCTTTGGTCTCTAAAATGTAAAGGCCAAGTTCGATTCCGGGTGTCGTTTTCTACCTTTTTGCAAAATTTTGTCACTAGGTATATAAAATTGAATTTCATATTGATTAAGCAACATTTATAACCTGCGTAAAGTATTTAACAATTATTAAAATATATCCGGAATTAAAAAAACACTATTTCTACTGAAAAAAACTTTACAAATTTGAAAAATTTAGGTAATCGAATTGTATTTATAAAACGAGGCAATTGAACGAAAGAAAATTTTTTAAACATAATAATTAAAAAAAACCATTTTGGCCAAAATTGGACATTACTGTTTCAAAAAATGGAAAAAATAGAAAATTTTGAAAATCAATGTTACCTTTTATTTGTTATCTTAAAAAAATTTCGGTTTTAAAAAACTTGTTTTAATTCTTAAAAAACCGTTATACTGAAAATTTCAAAAATTAAAATTCACAGGTCAGTTTAAGAAAATCTAGATACCACAATAGGATAAGATGTCTGAAAATGGAAAATGAAATCAATAGAGAAAAAAATGAAATAAATTGATTTTTGAAAAATTCAACTAAGATCAGAAAAAATTTCCAAAAATAATCACAGTTTCAAAAATATTAGAACGCCGAGTTTACAAAATCAAGATTAATCTGATATACGCATTAAAAACCTCATTTTATGAAAATTTCAGAAAATTCCAGATTTTTAAAATTTTTCTGAAAGTGTGGGTTATCTAAATGATTCGGGTTAAATTTCTAAAAATCATCTTTTTCTTTTCCATGAAAAAATTTCTACAAAACGTGTTAATTTTCAAGCACCTCGTTTGAATACCCGCCAAACGCACGATGTTGCAAGTGCGCCCCAATGCAAATCGATCGAATGTGACCGGTTTTTCAAGCTTTGTGATTATAAAAATGATTGTATTCGATAAATATGATTTTTAAAAAGTATTTAGTGAAAAATCAACATTCAGAAACGTCGAGAAATCCAAAAAAAACGCAATTTCGAAAATTTTCGGATATTTTAAAATCAATTTTAAAAATGAAAAAAGTCTTTAAAATTATAGCAGACTACATTGACAAACTAATTTTTAAAAACATTTAGAACGAATTCTGAATATTTTAATTTAAATAAATTGTTTGTTTGTTGCAAAAAGTGAGTTTTTAATTTTAATTTTTATAAATTTGAAAATCCCGCCAACACCTATAACAACAAAAAATAATAATTTAAAGGAGGAACTTGAGTTTTAGAAAAAAAAATTAAATTTCATATTAAAACCCTTGAAAATCTAGCGAAAATGCTCAAATTTCTTCTAGAAAATCTGCTTCTCTCTAAAAATCAGAAAATATTTTTTGTTTACAATTTACAAAAACTAAAAGGCGAGAAAAGCCTCCAAGACAAAAGCATACAATTTCTCGAGGCAAAAAAACAAAAAAACATTTTGTTTCCTATCTCTGTTTGACTCATGACACACAAATTTCAAAATAACAGGCACAGCCACCACAACAAAAAGAAATTGGGCGAAAAATAACAATATTTTGTGAGAACACAGTTTTTTTTCAGAAGAAAAAAAAATGGTACCCCCTTATCATATCAAATTTTCTCTCTATATATATATATTTGATATGATGTGATGTTCATGAATGAACAAACTATTATTCATCATCAGTTGACACAAAAAAAAACACAGTAGAAGCAAAAAAAAATTTATGATCTGAAATTTTGACGGCGGAGAAATGTACATTTTTAATGGATTTTTGATGGTGGTGACTGACTATAAATCATTTTTTTTTGGTGATTTTTGAATTTTGAAATACATAAATGACATTTTTTCAAAATTTTATGAATTTTTGGATTTATAGAAAATTTTAGAAAATTTTTGGAAAATAGGTTATAAAATTACTGTTTCAAAAAAATTTTTTGAATTAAATTTCTGGGATTGAAAATTGTTGGATTTATTTTGACATTTGCCAAGGTTTCAAAAAAAAAAACATTGAAGGCATTTTTTGGAAATGTTGCTCAAGTTTGTATAGTAAGCATTTGCCTTCTGTTAGCATGAATTTTAAGTAACAAATTTTCAGACAAATTTTCAGATGAAATCTGTTTTTGTTTTCAAAACGAAACCTTATTTTTATGTATATTGTCAACTCAATAATTCTTGATCATTGCGTTCGGAAGGCTGCTCAACCTCACAGCCGCTCCGCACGCACGCGCCGCGGCTGCTGACACTCAACACACTGGAAAATTTGAATAATTAATTTTCCCGCCAATATTTCAGTGTGTTGAGTGGGAGGTCACCGCGTCGCGTGCGTGCGGAGCGGCTGTGAGGTTGAGCAGCCTTCCGAACGCAATGATCAAGAATAATTGAGTTGACAATAGGTATATTTTGTTTTTGAAAAAATTCGTATTCTTGAAATAAGAAAAATTTCAGTTTCAAAACCTTTTTTTGTCGAAATTGAGTATTTTCTCCGAAAAATGAAAATTTTCAGAATATTGAGGGACATGAAAAGATTATTATGAAAACATTTGAATTTAAAAAATTAAAAAATTACAGTTTCAAAAATTTTTTTATTTATTTTACAAGAATTTTAAAAATTATAAAATTTTCTATTCGCTTTGCTTTTGCGTAAGGAAAAATTCCGAAATTTGAGGAATATGAAATTATTATCTTGAAAAATTCTGGAATTTTAAAAATTAAAAAATTTCATTTTCAAAATTTAAATTTTTTCGAATTTTTTCGAAGCAAATTTCCGAAATCTGAGGGGAATGCAATGATTTGATTATCCCAGAAAATTCTGGATTTTTTAAATCTTTAATTTTTTTTTTCGAAAAAATTTCAGTTTCAAAATTTGTATTTTCTTCTCGAACTTTTCCAAAACTTATTATTGGGATCTGGATTCAGATTAGTAAAATGAAAATTTCGGAAATTTGAAAGAGATGATTCTAGAATTTTTAAAATTAGAAAAATTTCAGTTTCAAAATTTTAATTTTTTCGAATTTTCCAAAAAAAATTTTAAGGAAATGCGAATTTCTGAGTTTTTAGGAATTTGAAATTATTCCTTGAGAAATTCTGGAATTTTTTAAAATTATAAAAATTACAGTTTCAAAATATTTATTTTTTTCGAATTTTCCAAAATTTTTATTGAAAGTTTTCTTCATATATAGAGAATGTAAATTTCCGATTCTGGAATTTTTAAAATTATAAAATTACAGTTTCAAAAAAAAATTTGCAGTTTCAAATTTTTTTTTTAATTTTTTGAAATTTTTCAAAATACTTTTTTTTGAATCAGAATAGGGATGCTAGATAGAAAAATTCCAATGATAATCCCTTGTTTTTAATTGGATCTAAGAAAAAATTTGAGGGATGTGAAATTATGATCCAAGAAAATTCAAATTCCTCGAAAAATTATGGAAGTTTTTAAAAAATTTGCAGTTTCAAATTTTTTTTTTCATTTTTTAGAAATTTTCCAAAATATTTTTTTTTCAAATTCAACGAGTAGAATTAAAATTTCAGAAGGGCGAGGAATATGAAATTATTTCCTTGAAAAATTCTGGAATTTTTAAAATTAGAAAAATTAAAGTTTCAAAATATTTATTTTTTTTTCGAATTTTCCAAAATTTATCTATTCAATCCGAAACTTGAGGAATATGAAATTATTAACTTATTTGAAAAATCCTGGAATATTTTAAAATTACGGTTTCATAATATTTATTTATTTTTTCGAACTTTCCAAAATTTTTTATTGAAATTAGGCAAATGTCCGAAATTTGAGGGAAATGCAATGATTATTCCAGAAAATTGTGGAATTTTTAAAATTAGAAAAATTACAGTTTCAAAAATTTTATTTTTTTCGAATTTTCCAAAATTATTTATTGAAACTTTTCTTTATATAGAGAATGTAAATTTCCGATTCTGGAATTTTTAAAATTATAAAATTACAGTTAAAAAATGTTTTTTTCGAAAAAATTTACAGTTTCAAAATTTTTTTTTCATATTTTGAAAATTTTAAAAATACTTTTTGTTTGCAATCAGAATGCGGATACTCGATAGAAAAATGCAAATTTCCAATGATAATCCCTTTTTTTAAATTGGATCTAAGAAAAAATTTGTGGCATATGAAAATATTATCGAAGAAAATTCAAGTTCGTTGATAAATTATGGGATTTTTTTTTTAAATTTGCAGTTTCAAAATTTTTTAATTTATTTTTCAAAATTTTCCAAAATTTGTTATTTCAAATTAAACGAATAGAATTGAAATTTCAAAAGGTTGAGGAATATGAAATTATAATATAATCTTGAAAAATTCTGGAATTTTTAAAATTAGAAAAATTACGGTTTCAAAATTTTTATTATTCACTTTTGATTTGTTGTATCGAATATCGATTACCGTTCCAAAATTTTTTTTTAAAAAACCATACAACCCTATATAAATATCAAAATAAAACCGATACAAAATTTTTGAAACCAAATACGGGCGGCCGGTCTCGACCGGCCGCCCGAGAACAACCAAAAAAATGCATTATTCATTCACATCATCATTATAATATGAAATTTTATTATTGTTCAACAACAAAACCACAATTTTATTTTATTTTACAAACAAAAAAACTGACTATGCATAAAAATATAATACGGGCGGTCTGGGAGGGGGTGTGTATGTTTTTATGACCTGACCTATAGGTTTTGCATGTTATAATAAAAAAACACAAAAAGATGGGCGGTCTTTAGTTATATTTGTAAAAAAAACATAATTTTATGTAAAAATGCTTATGTTTACTGAATTTTGAGTAAATTGACATTATTTTCATTTATTTTTTGAAACAGAATATTTTTTTGACTTCAAAAAGTGTCAAAAAAGTGTAACTGCCATGGTATTTGAAGTTTTTTTGAAATTTAGTGTAAAAACGTCCAAGACCAAACTGAAAATAAAATTTCAAAAATTTCAAATTATTCTGAAACACTAATTTTTTTCGATCGAATTTTTAAAAAATTACCGTTTCTAAAACGAATTATTGGTTTTTTAAAATTTTAGCCGAAGCTGAGCATTTCAATTTGTCGATTTTTTAAAACCAAAATTTCATTTTTTTAACAGTTTTAAAAAAATTAAAAATTTCGACCTTCACTCGATTTTTAAAAAGTATTTTCAGCATTTTTAAAATAAATTTTTGGTTACAAAACACTTCAAAATTTGAAACAACAAGAAATAACAAAATATGGCATTTTTAATGAAATTCCTGTAATTTAATGAAACTGTAAATTTTTTCTGATATTATGTAATTTCTTACGAGCCAAATTTGAATGCCAAAACAATTTCCAAGTGCAAATATATATATTCAAAAATATTCAAAATTAATTAATTTCTCTTTGATGATTTGTTGTTTCAATTGAGTTTTATAGAAGTACGAGAAATTTATGGTCGTTTCAACAACAATCGAGTTGTTAAAAATTTCAAGAATTTTAAATAATTCTGAAACAGTACAAAATTCCAAAAATTCTATATACGTTTCAAGATTACTCTAACACATTGATCCTAGGATAATTATTATAAAATTCTGAAACTGTAATTTTTTTTAAATATTTAATTTTTGAGAAATTCACACAATTTACAATTTTTTAAATTTTTTGCGTTCGGAAGGCTGCTCAACCTCACAGCCGCTCCGCACGCACGCGACGCGGTGACCTCCCACTCAACACACTGAAATATTGGCGGGAAAATGAATTTTTCAAATTTTCCAGTGTGTTGAGTGTAGGCAACCGCGTCGCGGGCGTGCGGAGAGGCTGTGAGGTTGAGCAGCCTTCCGAACGCAATGATCAAGAATAATTGAGTTGACAATAAAGGATTTTAAATTATTCTGAAAAAGTAATTAAATTCAAAAACATTTTTTTAAATTCTTAATAGATCAATTTGTCAAATTTTTTCATTTACTTGAAAGTTCGATCTTCACTCGATTTAAAAAAAATATTTTTCAGCTTTTTACATGAAATTTTAGATCAAATGGATCTAAAAAAAATTTTTTGTAATTCTGAAAAGTAATTAAATTCAAAAAAAAGTCAAAAATTCCTTAATAGATCAATTTGTCGAGAAAAAAAGCAAATACTGAAGAATTTTTAAAAAATGTTCATAAAGTTATTATTTCAAAATTTTGATGGATGTTCTGCGATTTCAAAATTCATATAAAACACTGTAAATTATTGTGAACTCAAATATTCTTGATCATTCAAGTTGGTTTTGATCTACCCAGAAAATCTAAGTCTCTCACGCAGTCGTGCTATTTTTAAATGCGAGCGGTTGCGCTGCGGTCTTTTAGTAGAAAGTGAATGATCCAAAATTTTTAACTTGACAATACAAAGAGCATATTTTCAGTTTTTTAAACGGAAACAATCATGATGATCAGCATATCGTCTACCTGAATGTCAAAAGAGTATTTATATTGAAACCGTAATTTTATAAATTACACATCAAAGTTTTTTTGGTATGTTTTTCTCAAAATATTAATATCAGGCGTATAACGAGTTTTTAAAGAAATTCAAGAATTTTAAATTATTCTGAAACAGTAATTTTTGAAATTTTTAATTTTAAAAAAATTACCGTTTCAAATGCGAATCTTGCTTAAACTATTTTCAAATTTCGTTTTTTTATTTTTTTTTTCTGGTTCGATCGATTTTTTTTAATTTTGAAAAATAAAATAAAAATTTTGAAACTGCATATTTTTAAAAATTCAAAACTGGCTAGATCGATTTTTTTCCAATATTTTGAGCTGTCAAAAATAATTTTTGATAAAACGTTGGTAAAACATTTCAATCAATTTTTAAAGCCGGAATTTTATATAAAAATTCCAGAACTTTTCAAAACGAAATTTTAAAAGCACATTAAACATATCTATTTGAAAATGCAACTAATTTTTCGGAGTCAAATTAAATATTTACTTTTCACACGATTTACCTCAAGATTTCGAATTTTTCTGGGATTTTTTAAAAAACCTATGAAATTGACATGCAACAAATCAGGAATTTAAACAAATGTTTCGAAAATGTGAAAAAAAAACTTGAAACTGTAATTTTTTAAATTAAAAGTTTCAGTATTCAAAACTTGTAAGTAAAGTTGGCATCATTATTAATATCAATCGATTTTTTTTGTTTTTTCGTTTTTTTTTAAATTTTTTAAAATAAAAACTTTGAAACTGTTAACTTTAAAGGAAAATACAATTGTTAAATAAATAAACAGTTGAAAAAGAAATTTCGTGAAACCTTAAATTTTCAGAAATTAATTTCTCGTATTGTCAACTCACTTATTCTTGATCATTGCGTTTTGAGGGCTGCTCAACCTCACAGCCGGAGCGGCGACGCGGCTGTCGACACTCAACACACTGAAAAATTTGAAAAATTCATTTTCCCGCCAATATTTCAGTATTGAGTGGGAGGTCACCGAGCCGCGTGCGTGCGGAGCGGCTGTGAGGTTGAGCAGCCTTCCGAACGCAATGATCAAGAACAATTGAGTTGACAATAAGTCAGGACTTCCAAAATCTTGAAAAACATATTCAGTTTGAAACTTTTTTTATAAATTACTCATCAAAGTTTTGTTTCAGTTTTTTTATATGTTTTTCTGAAATTACATATGAACAACGCCAACCGACTAGTTTAAAAAATTCCACTGATTTTAAAAATTATTCTGAAGCAGTAAAAAATTTAGAAAAAAGCGTCTGAAAATATTCAAAAATGTTTTATATGCAATTAAGTGCTGAAGACTTTTTTTTAATTTTCGGACAGTTATTTTCGATGACGTAATGAGTTTTAAAACATTTAAAAAATTTTAAATTATTCTGAAAAAGTAATTAAATTCAAAAAAATGCATGATTTCATTTTTTGATGAATTTGATCATAAATGTTCGTAATCTCTGCGATTTCAATATTAACAAAAATATTGAAAATATTATTTTTGAGTCATAAATGCATTTTTGGTACCAATTATGAAAAATAATTTTTTTTGTCCATGCACCGGAACACCCCAAAAAATCGAGGTTTGTCAGTAGAGCGCGTTTGGAAACAGTATTTTTAAAGAACTAACGAAGGCTTCAATATATAATATATATAAGACGTCCTGAATCTCGGAGGAGTATTTTGAAACCGTAATTTTATAAATTACACATCAAAGTTGTTTTTTTTGGTATGTTTTTTCTGAAAATATGGAAAACAATCAACATATAACGATTTTTTTAAAAATTAAAAAAATTATTCTGAAACAGTATAATTTTTTTTTAAATTCTAATAAAAATTTACGGCTTCAAAAGCTCGTTATTGTTTTTTGAAATTTTAAGAAAGAAATATCAGAAAAGCTGAAAAAAAATAATAAAATCAAAAAAAAAGTTGTAATCTTCTCCCGATGCTACGCCATTACGCTGTTCTCTGAATATCGATGTTTGTCGCCCTTGTCAAACTGAAATTTTTTAAACCAAAATTTAATTTTAAAAAACTGATTTCGGACTTCAAAAATTCTATTTTAGCTCGATTTTATTTGAATTTTCTAAAAATCACTACCAGAGAAACTACTAACTTATTCCGGAATCAAATTAGAATTTCAATAAATGTTCCAAAAATATGAAAAACTTGAAACAAACTGTGATATTTTAAATTAAAAGTGTCAGAATTCAAAACTTATATAAATAAAGTTATCACAACACACGCAGAATCAGTTATTTGAATTCCCGCCAACAACTACACAACGCTAAACAGAGACCAGCGTAATGGCGTAGCATTGGGAGCGGAATATTAAATTTATTGATTTTATTAGAGATTTTCTCCAGCTTTTTTCGATATTTCTTTCTGAGCAATGTCACCAACTAGTTTTAATACCATTTCAAGAATTTTAAATTATTCTGAAACAGTATAATTTTTAAAAATTCAAAAAAAAATTGTTTATTGGTATTTCGCACTTGAAATTGAGTGGAAAATTGGCATGTTGTAAGCTATTTTTTTAATTTAAAAATTCTCAAATTTAAATAAAATTGCAGATTTTCGACATGCGCGTTATTACTTTCATTAATCGTGGTTTTTCATAAATTTGATTTTTGAAACAGTCCATATAAAAATTTACTGATAAATTCAAAAAATGTATTTTTTTGTAAGCTAACGAATTTTTCTGACATATATTTTTTGAAATTAAATTTTTGAAAAATGAATTTTCAGCAAAAAAAATGAAATCAAACGGAAGTATTAAATAAAATAACTATTCAGTAACTAAAGAGTAACACTAAAATTTTAAAAATGACGTGGCAAGACCCTTGAAAATTTTCAGACTCAAAAATGACGACTCAACACCCCTTTTCAAAATACTCACCCATGCAACTCTCGCCAAACTCGACATTTTCGAAAAATTTGAGCACGTTGACGGCTTCCTATTCACGTTGTTTCGAGGTACTGTACAATTCTGATTCTGAAAAAAACATTTTTTGAATTTTCTGAAATTTGAATTTTAAAAAAAGAAGTAGAATTGCCACCCACTTTAACAAAAAGAAGCTGTCTTGCTGCTCCTCGTGGTTGTTGCTGTTGTTGTTGTTCGGCTGGTTGTGGAAAGTAGCAAACTCGGGCCGGTGGTCCGAGATAGTCTAAAGATGAGCCTGAAAGAATAGTGGTCTTAAAATATGGTTTTAAAAAATAAGAGGTCTTAAAATTTTTTTTAAAAAGCTCGAAAATATTGGCCTAATTTGTACTTAGTTTCTAAAATTTTTAGTTTTTCTATTTTGAAATTTAATTGTTTCAAAAAAACACTGTCAGAAATTAATATTATTTGTCGACATTTGGATTTGGGTAGTAAATTGGGTAGACCATTATTTTAACAAAATATTTTTAAAAACTAAAAAGAATTGTAATTTAAATTCCTCTAAAAAAAGCAATCGGCACTCAATTTTTTTAACTGATCAAAAAAGTTTGAAAATTCAAAAATATGGATATATCTTGCTGACGCTTTTTTTAAATTCCGAAACCTTAATTTATTTTGAAATTTTTAATTTAAAAATTTACAGTTTCACTTTTTTTTAGAGAAGTTTACTGGAAATTTCTAGTATTTGTTTTCACTTTTTTTTGTAAATCTGAAAATCAATGCTTAGTTTTTGAAATTCATGTAAAAATAAATTGAATTTTGAAGCTGGAAACTTTGTGATTCGAATATTCTGCAGATTCTCAGCTTCAAGTACATACCAGGGTTTGGTGGAAAAATCGAAGAATTTTGAGTAAAGTTATGGTATTTTGAAAATTTAGAATTTAATTTTGAGGTGTCACATCTTTACTCCAAATTCGTATATTTTTGAAATATTTATTGCATCCTGAAATTAATTAATCTGAAAATCGGAAAATCTAAGATTTCAGCTTTAAATTGGTGTAATTTTCACAAAAATCGAACAATTTTGAGCAAAGTTATGGGATTTTGAAAATTTCAAATTTTATTTTTGAAGTGTCATAACTTTACTCAAAATTCATGTTTTTCTGCGATATTAATTGCATTTTAAAACTAATACATCGGAAAATCGGAAAATTCAAAATTTTAGCTTTAAATTTCTATAATTTTCACAAAACCCGATAAATTTTAAGCAAAGTTATGGAATTTTGAAAATTTCAAATTTCCTTTTTTTTAATATTCCTGAATTTTCGCAAAAAATGCAATAATTAATGTGAAATTTTTATTAGAAAATTTAAATTCTTAAAATTTGCAAAACTTCAGATCAAACTTTTAAATAAATTTTCATAATTCCGAAAAAAAATCGTCTAGTTGGAAAATTTTCAATCAATTTTGCAAAAAAAGCTCCAGAAACCCAAAAAAGACCCAAAATAATATAAAAATACATCCCAACACACCTTTTTTCAATTTATCCCGAAATTGAACCGCGTCATAGGTTTTGACGCTCGACGAATTTCGACGTAATACGAGCGATGGCGGTGTTGGCGGTGTGTCGAGATTTCCGGTGCTGAAAGTTGGAAAAAATAAGATAATTGTAAAAAAAAAAATAGAGACCATGAAAACAAAACAAAAAACTACAGTAACCTAGACTACCGTAACCCATAAGTTTTATTGGAGATTACTGTAGTATTTAAAAAGTTTATAGATTCTAAACAGCGACTTTTTAAAAATTTTCCAAATTCTCAGAATTATTATAAACAACTACAGTAACCTAAACAACAGTTTTATTGATGATTTCCGTAATCTTTCAAGAGTTAATAGTATAATATAGTGACTTTAAAAATTGTTTCAAATCCTCAGAATTTTTATCATACTCTATAAATAACTACAGTAACCCATAAGCTTTGAAGAGGTCTACCGTAATCCTTGAAGAGTTTATAAAACCATAGTGACTTTAAATTATCCGTATTGTTATAAATAACTACAGTAATCCAGAGATAACTACAGTAATCCAGAGATAACAACAGTAATCCAGAGATCCATAAAAATCTTAAAAGGCAAAAGAACACCCCACAGAAAAAATTGACAAACAACAAAAAATCGAAAAAAAACGACATGTTCCTCATCAAGTTTTTTTGCTAGGCAATGTTGCTATTATCTCCCCCTCCCTTGCTAAAAAAATCCAAAATGTGGGAAAAAGAAAGAAATAGACGGGCGGTATATATTTTTGCCCCTTCTCCCCCACACACCTTCTATGAACATTACAAAAAACCCTACCGACCCACCCTCTCTCCCCCTGAAAAAATCAGATCGTTTTCGTAGATATTTTACTGGCTATTAAATGCGACACAAAACCAAAGAAAAAATCTTCTTTTTTTTTGGATCGGATCGGGTAATGAAGGTTGAACGAACACAAGTTAAATGAATGAATAAAGAACAAAAAAGTAGGCTAACAATTTTGGGAGGTGTCGTAAATTGAAGGGGGGTCTTAAATTCCTGGGGATGACTAACAGGCCTGGAAAATGTAGGTGAAAAGCATTAATAAAGAAAGTTGAGGGCCTTAGAATTGGGCTTTCCCGTGCCTATAATTTTAGGCCCTAGTATTTTAATACAAGACTTGGGCCGAATTTCATTTAAGGCCCTACTTTCGAATTTCATTTAAGGCCTTACTTTCGAATTTCATTTAAGGCCCTACTTTTTCAAACATCTTTTTGAAATGAATATCGTGCTCAATTTTAGCAATTGCTTAGAAATTAAAGACCCCTCTAAAATGAAGCGATTGGCCTTAAATTTGACCAGCCAGCCTGACAAGTGTAGGCCTTTCAAGGGAAATGCCAAGGACTTGAAAAGGACTGAGCCTATTAATTTAGGGCCGGATTTTTCAGAATGATTTGAAAAGTCAAGGCTTAATTGATTAGGTCTAGTTTTGACTGGATGATAATTTCAGACCCTACAATTTTTTGGAAGAAACTCAAAAGGGAATGCCTAAATATTTAGGCATGTTCTAGGTGAGCCTAAAAATTAAGGCCTTTTTAATAAAAATAGCTTACTTCAAACTTCAATTGAGGGGTCTGTTAACTTTGACCAGCCTAAATGACTATCAACAAAAGAGTAAGGCCCGACCTTTGCCGTACCTATAAATTTAGGCCCTAGTAAATATTTTAATAGAGGCTGGCAAAGTTTGGGACCCATTTTAAAGATCGGAAGAAAATTGAAGGCTCGAAGTTTGGTACCATGAAAAAAGTAGTGTTTTGAAAATAAATTACCTAAAATTTAAGGCCTGGCTAATTCTAGATACTTAATTTTGAGAACTGATTTCAAGGCCTTACTACTTCTAGAGCCTGAATTTCTAGGCCTATTTTTGAGGGCCTAGAAGTTTAGGCCTAAAATTCGAGGGGAGAGCTAATGAAACAGAGTCTGTATGTGAGAAATTCTTAAAAATCGCTAAATTGAGGACCTCAAGTTCAAAGTTTTTTTTTGGATTTCAAAATGTTTCAAAAACGTTTAAAAATCAAAAAATATATAATTCAAGGCTTTAGAAACTTGGGACTTAATAAATATGGTCTGAAATAGTTTGAAAATTACTAAGCCCTACTAAAAATCCCAGTAAAACAAAACCCTTACAAAACCATCTCCCCTTTGACATACAAAATTAGGCTAACAACATCTCATAAAAATGTAAAAATAAATTAAACAAATCCAAAAAAAAAGAGCGCCAAAAAAAAGTTTTGATGAATAAAATGACGAGTCCGAGCTAGGTAAATTAGCGGGCCCAGTGAGAGACGAGAGAGTATGGGAATTGATGGAGGGTGTAGACAGTGTTTTCACCCCGAAAAGGTCATAATAAACGAACTGTCCAGTGTCCGCCTACTTTTTGTTTTTGATTGATTAATTGATGGTGGACGGAAGCAAACAAGGGGTATAACTTGTAATTAACTGGGTGGGGGCCTAAACCAACCTGCAATATTTGTTCCTAATCATTTTGTTGGATATTTATTAATTGTCGAAATTCTGAAATTTCAAAATCGATAAACACAAAATTTCGAAAAAAAACAACAAGCACTTGAAAGGGATAATTTTTCGAGGTGGGGATTTAGATTTTTTTTCTCGTGTGTATTTCTGTCTGTGTTTGTGCAAATATCCATAGCACTGTGGTGTTCAGGAACACAACACACTAGCAGAGATGTACAGAGAGATCAAATATATCAAAAATTGGAAGTGGGAAGAGAGAGAGAGAGAGAGAGAGAGAGAGAGAGAGAGGAGGGAAAAGCTGGGAGAATATTTCGATTTCAAAAGCGAAAATTCGAAAAAAAAAAGATTTTTGGAGAAAAAATGCTGCAAAAATGTTTTTTAATTGAAAAAAAAATTTGAAACAGACATTTTTTAAAAATGTTTGGTATTAACATGCCTTAACTGAGGTCCTTTTCCCAAATTTGGATAAAATTTCATATATTGGTTGCCCATAAACATCTTAGCTTATTTTTATTAGGCTCCGCCCACTTTTGCAAGTGCGGCACGGAGTCAAAAATTTGAATTGCTTTCTGGTGGATAAAAATTGAAAATTGAACCGGAATGTGAAAGAGAATGATAATTTTATTTTTTTAATTAATAAATCTCAGTGTTTATAATTATTGTTTTTTAAAACCAATTCTAATAGCTTAATTTCAGAATTTATTATAAATTTATTGTTTATCGTCTTAAAGACAGTGGATCACTTAATTTGACCCTACCAGATTTCATTTTGAAGAGTAAATAAATAAACATTTTTTTTACAAATATTGATATGAAAATTTTCTAAAAGTCCGAAAATTGGGAAATTTTATCAAATGTTTAAGATATGTAGTTTTTTAAAATTCAAGTCTCAAGTTATATGTGTACAATTCCTGTCAAATAAAAACTGCCAATTATTTTTTATAAAACGCAAACTGAAAATTTTTGAAACAGAAAATTTTTTGACTTTAATTAGACTTCACTGGACTATAAAAAATGTATTCCAGAAAATGAAAATTTTAAACAAAATTTTAAAAAAAAAGTTATTTTAAAATCCCTCGATCATCAGTAGGAAATAGTAGTTAAAGCTCAATTCTTAACATGCACAAATATTGAAACAGTATTTTAAAAAAAAAATCTTTTTGGTTATTTACAAAATTATTTGATTTTTCTTGTTCGATGGCTTTTCCAATGGCTCTAAATTTTATTTCTCTCATTATTATAATTGTTGAAACAGAAATAAAATTTTTTTTGGGGATCTAAATGAACTCAGAATTAAAAGGAGGGCTTTACGGAGATAATAAATGCACATTAAATGAAAATAGACTTCATTCTCATTCCAAATCTGTTTTTAAAATTTTCTAAAACCACCTAGAAGCCGAGAAAATGAGCTTCAAAACAATGGCCTAGAAAAAGTGTCCATCTGGCCTAACTTTTTCCTATCAGCTTTTTTTCGTGTTTCGTTAATAAATAGTTATACATAATGCTTAAAGTAGTCCTTTTTTATGTTTTTTTAAAATGTTTTTTTGGATTTTTCATGCCTGCGGACTAGTTTTAGCCAGTTGCCACTTTTTCTAGGCCATTGTTTTGAAGCTCGTTTTCTCGGCTTCTAGGTGGTTTTTGAAAATTTTAAAAACAGATTTGGAATGAGTATGAAGTATATTTTCATTTAAGGTACATTTGTTATCTCCGTAAAGTTATCCTTTAAGAATTTTTTTGAAAAATCCAGAAATTCTCAGGTTCTTAAAATTTGCAAAAATTTAAGTTGGGCCCCCATAATTTTTACTGTTTCAGTAAAATATTTAAATTCTCTTAAAATAATTATTGAACATTTACGGAAATAGGTTTGTAAACCTGATAGTTTTTTCGAATAAATTATTATTTTTTAAAATGCAAAATATCGATTTTTTCAAAAATTAAAAATCAGAAATTATTCACAAAAAATGCACAAAATTTCAAGAAAAATCATAAAAACGGAAGAACAAAACGGTTCCGGTTATCCCCCGGCGAATAATGAAATTTTTATCAAGACGATGAAGCTGCGCCACACACTTATCATCATAAAACGATATCATCTTGAAAATGCAATCGAACGAAGAAGAATGAAGGATGAAGAAAAAAAAGGAAACAAAAAAATATTCGTCGTTTTTGCACTCAAGTGCTCCCAAATTGCCTATAGTGGTCAGCGATTTTTGGCAAGCACACACTTTATCAGTCTACAGATAAACGAGGGGAACGTTTCCGGAGGAAAAGGAAATGGGAGGTATTATTTAGGATGGGGGGGGGGGGATAAAATTAGGAACATGGTATCTAAATAAGGAAGAACATGATGTTCGGGAAGGAGCAGAACACAGACAATTCTTGGGTGTGGTCTTAGAATTTAGAAGTGGCTGGAGGGGTTTTTTTTCAAAACTGGGTGCACGGGAACATGCTTTTTTTAGTAGATACTTTTAAAAATCTGAAAATTCCTGAAATTTCTGTAAATTGAAAAAAAATTAATTTTATGTCAAGTCGATTTTTTTTCAGATTCGTGCGAATTTTAGCCCATTTTTTAAATTTCACTTTTTCTAAAAAAATGTTTTTTAACTTAATATTCCGGTGTGCAATTTGTCGTGGTAGTGAATACACAGGGACACCTTAACTGGTCGAAGAAAAATTGGATTTCTAGGCCATTTGATTTTTTTTTTTGAAAAATTAAGTTTTTTCATTTTTTTCAATAATTTTCCAAGTTTTTCACTGTTTCTATTCACTTCTCAATTTTTAAAAATATAATATTTTTGAATAATTTAATTTTTTTTCAAAATTTCACTTTTTCAAAAATTATTATCGTATAGCTTAAAAAGTGTGCAATTTGTCGTGGCGGTGAATGCACACTACAATTTTTTAAAAGGGTAAAAAAATTTTTTTGCACTTTTTTCAATATTTTTCATTGTTTTTCACTGTTTTTACTCATCTCTAAATTTTTTTAAAATTTGGAACTTTTTGAAAATAATTTTTCCGCTCATTTCAAATCTAACAAAAAAAAACGCTCAAAAACCGAATCAACCGTAACCAGTCAAGAACTCAATTCTCACCCGAATTCTTTCAATTACAAACCCAATAAATATATAATGATAATATTAATCTTTTGTCAATTTGTTTCTCATTCCTCTATCCCTCTCTCTTATGTCCCTTTAAACAAACATGTCAAGTGAGAAGCGTAGAGCATTTTGAGTGCAATTCGCATATTTTTGGCAGATGATTGGATTGGCCAAAGATAAATTTGGGATGAAAAGAAGAAGAAGGGGGTTTGTAATATAGAAAATGGGAAGTTAATTATGAACATGAATAGAATTCGAACTTTGAAATTAAAATTGGAAAAAACTTACTTAATAATAAAAATATGAGTTAAAATTTTCTAAAAACGTGATTTCTATTGTTCTTTCTTTTCCAACAACATATTTTTAATTTTTCAATACCTTTTATTTCATCTTTCGTTACATTTTTGGTAAGTTTCGTGCGACACCATTTTCCACAGCGAAAGAACATGGAAAAATGAGAGGTGGGAAAGAAACAACACTGACGCTTTTCTCGTTGTGCGCTTTTAGACTCGCGGGAAACGGGAAAATTCGAATCAGTGTGTGTATGCGTCTCGTTCCAAATTATTTATTTTATTTTTTCTTGCTCTTTATTCCACCCTTATTGCTTTTTTTTCGAATTTTAGGTCAAATTTTGAAAATTGAAAAATTGATACAGTAGTCAAAAGTTTAAAGGGACATATCATTTTTGAAAATTTATTAAAATTCTTCACGAGACCCGCGGGGCCGCGAATTTTTAAAAAAGTTACTTTTTTCTTGGAAATTCTTTAAATTTTCAATTTTATTTGAATTTCCAAGAATTAGTGCTGAAAAATGTCCCACCTAAAGGATGTTACGCTAATTAATGAATCAATGCTTCGAAATTTGACACTAAGTTCGAAAAAATCGGTAAATTTTCGTTTTTTGATAAAAATTATATTCTTTTCTTTATTTGTCGCATTAGTTTTTGAATTTTCAGAACGAAATGGCATCAAGAAAGAAGGTTTCGGAAGCGACTTCGAATTTGAGGGTGGCGATTAGAGTTCGGTGAGTTTTTATATATAATTCTTGAAAATTGGAAAAAAATGATATAATTTTTAGGCCGATGAACTCAATGGAAAAGGAGGACAAGTGCACAAGCATTGTTAAAGTGGATAAGTTGAAGAACTCGATAAGCTGCAAGGGAAAGCCATTCGGGCCGTTCTTCAGAGTTTACTGCCCGGAAACAAGTCAAGAGCAAGTTTATGAAGATCTGGTTTCGTCACAAATCAAGAAGGTGATATCGGGATTCAATATTACATTGTTTGCGTATGGACAGACAGGAACCGGTAAAACGTTCACAATGGAAGGAGGTCGGAAAGATTCGAAAAGTTCAAAAGACGATGAAAGCACCGGAATCATTCCAAGAGCAGTTGAAGACATTTTCGAGCAATTGGAAACTTCAGGATGTGAAGAATATTCCTTGAGAGTATCGTATGTTGAATTGTACAACGAGGAGCTCTTCGACTTGCTCTCTACAGCAACAACAGATGATCGTGAACGTCTTCGCATCTTTGATGATCCGAATAAGAAAGGAGTTATTGTTTCCGGTGTCGAAGAAGTGCCTGTCAGGAATCGATCAGATGTTTATAAACTTCTCGAAATCGGAGCAGAGAAACGAAGAACAGCGGCGACTATGATGAACGAAAGAAGCTCAAGATCCCACAGTTTGTTCATGGTAAATGTGGTAGTTCGCGAAAATTCGATAAATGGTGAAGAGCTAGTGAAACAAGGTACTTTTTAATTTAATTTTTCGGCAAAATTTCTAATTTTTGTTTTCAGGAAAGCTCAATCTTGTTGATTTGGCTGGATCGGAGAATATCGGAAGATCGGGAGCTTGTGGAAGCCGCGCAAAGGAGGCTGGATCGATTAACCAGTCATTATTGACCCTTGGACGTGTTATTCGATCATTGACAACGAACGCGCAACATATTCCTTATAGAGAGTCGAAGTTGACGAGACTGTTGCAGGACAGTCTTGGAGGTTCAACAATTACGTCGTTAATCGCAACATTATCACCAGCGAGCTCAAATTTCGAGGAATCTCAGAGCACACTGGAATATGCGATGAAAGCAGCGAACATTAAGAACAAACCAGTTTGTAATACGAAAGTTTCGAAGAAGACGATTTTGAAAGAGTATTCCGATGAAATTGAGAAGCTTAGAAGGGATTTGAGAGCTGCTCGAGAGAAGAATGGTGTGATTATTAGTGAGGAATCGCATGAGTGAGTTTTTTTGATATATAAGGAGTTGATTGAGTTTTTAAAAAATGCATTTCAGAGAGTTTCAACGAAATACCGAAAGAGTTCACGAACTCGAGAACCAGCTGGATTCGGTGGTCGATCGTCTAACCAGGTTTACAGAGGATCTGATGCACATGGATCAGCAGTACAAGCAGATTTATGAGCGACATGGAGAGCTGGAGAAGCGGTATGATCAGAGGATCAGGCAAATGGCGGAGGTGGAAAAGGATTTGGCTGATACGAAGGATGAATTGGCTGCGTATACATCGGCCTTGGATGAGATGCATGTATCAGCTTTGCAGACTTTTGCCGAGTTGAAAAAGGTATTGATTTTTTTTTTAAATCAAAGACATTTTAATTTTATTATTGTTTTCAGATGAAAGAAGCTGCCGACGAGACACGCTACCAATTGGGGGAATATTGGCGGAAAGTGGATGAGATGAAGTCGGCGGATGAGAAGAATGAAACGACTGTCAAGCAGTTTGTAGAAGAAATGTCTAAATTCGTCTCAAGGATGTCTGAAAACAGCGCCGAAGTTGTGGCGGAATGCGGGAAAGCGGCCCAAACGGTCGATGAGTTGAAGAATGTCCCATGCTTATTTGCAAACTCGACAGCGTCGAAAATTCGCGAACATTGTTCGAAAATCAGCGAATCGACGAGTTCCCATTGCCGTGATTTGAAAGAGTCGACTGAAAGTGCTGACAATGAAATCAGGAAGTTTGTAGAGACCACTCGCCAAAATTTGGGAGCAAATATTGTGAGTTTACTTTGAAAGAAGTCGATAATTTCATGAATTTTGTTTCAGGTCACGTTCCAAAAGTTGTATGCAGATTTTTCAGTGGATGTCAAGGAAGTGGCCGCAAAATTGACCAAAAAATTGGAGGACGTTAATGAAAAAGTGACGGAATTCGGTGATGAGATCAAGCCATTGGTATATTTAATTGTTTTTTAAACTCATTCCAATAAATTCCATCTTTTCAGCTCGACGATCTTCGTGAAAATGCTTCAAATCGCTTGAAGAACGGAGAAAACGATAGAAAGGAAATGACCGAGTTGATAGATGCGAATTGCGGCGGGTTGATGGAAACCTTGCGTCAAATGATGTCACAAGTGGAGAATTTGCCAAAGAAGGCTGCGGAATTGAGCCAAACTGCGGAATTGAATGAGCAGCAAGAATGTGAACAGGTTCACGAGACCATTGGAATCATTGCCGATGTTTGTACATCGTTGGATGATGAGATTCAAGAGCAGACGATGGATGTGACGGAGATTCGCGAGGAGAGTGCTGCGAGATGGGAGAAAAATGAGCAGGATGTTGGAGATTCGGCGAGACGTGCTGGAAATGATGCTGAAATGCAGCTGGTGGCAATTGAGAAGAAGTCTGGTGAATTCGCAGAAGGTTCGAAGAAGATGCGCACTGATTTTGTGGAGGAAATTGGTAGAAGTGTTGAAGTGCACCAAATGATTGAGAAGGAATGCGAAGAGATGGGAAAAGCGGCGCAGAAGCAGGCGGAAGAGGTGGCCAAGATGCTGGTTCAAGTGGTGAAGGAGGGATTTGAAACGAAGGTCGTTGAGAATATTGAAACGGCGAAGACGAAGATTGGAGCGGTTAGTCTGGAACAAGTCGACCCGAATGGTAATATTTTCAGTGAAAGGGTCAATTAAAAATTTTTTATCTTTTCAGAAAATGTCCCTGATAGAAACCCGCCGAAGATTCCAGCGGTTGAGAAAGACCCGATTCCAGAGCCGGAAGATTTGTTAAGACGGGGTGCGAAAGAAGAGGATTTAGAGGATTTTGACGATGGTGTGTTGAAGAAGAAGGTAATCGATTTTATTTTAGAAAATAGGAGGACTAGTGCTTCAGAAGTTTTAGGAAAACCTTTGTTTGATCATTTATGATAAAAAGAATTGGAAAAATAATCAAAATATGAAAATTGTTGGGTTTTTAAAATTATTTTTCGAAATTCGATTAATTTTAAAATTTCAAGAAATATTCACATTTCCTGAGTTATATCTTTAGCCCCCATTTGAAGAAGAAGAAAAACTAAAAAATGTGTTTCCTTTTATTCAAAAAATCCGATTTTTTCCAGCGTCGTGTGACCGAATTCGTCCGGCGAGACAGTCTACTCGATACAACGAACTGCTTCATGAGCCCGACTTCAATTCAGCGGAAAAGAGAGCAGGCGATTGTAGAAGAAGAGGATTTCGAAAATTAACATCAATTGTTTGTTTTTTGAATATTGTCTTGTTGCATTCTCACTCGATTTGTATAACCTTCAGCATCTCTAAAATGCGCCATTACGATGCTCCTATTCTTTCGTTTGTTTTTTTTTAATAATCGTTTATTCGAATTTTTTGTACAGGTAACCTTTAATTTTCATTTTAATTAAAAAAATCTAACTTGTGAATAACTTTTAATTATTCGTGACAAATACATTATGTTGAGATAAATGGCCGAGGACTAGAAACCCAACCCAGAGGGACTAGCTTCCCAAAAATGTGTTTCTAGGCCACCTTCTCGGGCGTCACATTAGTTTTGTTGTGGGAAAGCAAGCAAGCTCGTTTTTAGCCAGTTTTGGGCTGTTTTTGTTGTTTCTAGTTGAGAACTAGATTCGCCTAGCTGCGGCTAGTATTTTATTTGTTCTTTGCAACATAATTAACCTTTCTTTCGTATTAAATTCTTGTTTTTCAATTAATAAATCTTCTTGAAAATAATTCGCGTTTATTTTTGTTGTTTAAAGCTGGTTTTCATCCACTCGCATCTCTGTGAACCTAGTTTATACAAGGGACACCACTTTACTTGGGGGCCGAACCGGTTTAGAGTTGGAAAACCGCTTGAACAGCAAAATTTTCGTGATTTTTGAGGGTTTATTGATTTTTCTTGAATTTTTTCGCTTTTTCTTCTTTTTTTTTTGCCGTTTAATTTCGAATTTTTGTACGTTCGGATTTTGTTTGGTCTTCCCCTAGTGGTTGACATTAAACAGACCGTCTGGGCAAATTATTTGAAATCTTCGTCGCCGTTTTTTTCGAATTTTTCAAATTCTGGTGTTTTGTAGTTTTTTACAAACTCAGAGACCGAGATTTTCGTTAAAATATTGATTTTGCCGCCGTTTCTTTTTTGTTCTTCCATTTGATCGAGTATAATCCTTTGGGATATATATCAGGAGAGTGGGGTAAAGAATAAAATTGAAAAATGTCGAAGATGCCAGTGTCAACATCGTCCAAGTCGCCTTCCCTCAGGTCGTGCGCATCGAAATTGTCTGTTGCATCAGGATCGGGAAGCAATTCAAATGGTGGAAATGTGCAAGTGAGGAAAGCAGATGAGAAAAATGATGACAATTTGGAGAAATGGGGGGCTGAACCAGGGGCTGAATTGGGGGCCGAACCGTCGATGCGAAAACTTGATCAACTGCATATTCTGGAGCACCAATCGATCAGAGATTATTGTTTATTGATTGAAAAGTTGTCAAGAGAAGCTTTTGATATGGACGATGAGAAAATCGCACCATTGAAAGTGACGAAATTGTTGAAAGCAGCTCAAAGAGATCAGACGTTGCATTGTATTTTGAATATGAAGAGAGTAGAAGTTGAATTGAAAGATCAGTATGAGACGCTGAAGAGGATAGCGTTGGAATTTGAAGAGGAAAATTTGATGAATGGAAATCAAATGGGATATTCTGATAATTTTGAAAGGAGTAGACAATGGGATGTTAACAGATTGAGTCATCCTGGTGGAAGAAAATGGGATGTTAACGGTTATAGTCATCCTGGTGGAAAAAGATGGGATGTTAACGGTTTTAGCCATCCTGGAGGAATGAAATCATCGCCGGTTTCTGGTTCAAATGCTGTTCCAGTAGGATCAATGGATGAATTGAATGGAAATGTGCCAGTTGAAAGCAAATTTGGAAGAAATTGTTTCAAATGTGGAAAACCTGGGCATTATGCTGCAAGATGTCAGGAAAACAATAAAGTTGCAAACGCACACGGAGTAATTTGTGATGAGAAAGCACTGCGACAGGGAAATCATGCTGTAGCTGGAAGCCTAGTACTAGAACAAGCAAAAATTCTTGGAAAGGAAGTCACAATTATTATCGATAGTGGTTCTGAAGTGAGCTTGTTGTCAACCAAAACATGGAGCAGAGTCAAGAAAGGAAACTTGACGGATGATAAGTTTGTGGAAAGTGCACCGGATAAAGATTTGGATGTAATTGATGCGTCAAATACGAAGATGAATATTGTTCACCGAGTCGTTGTTCCGATTGAAATCAGGCACAAGAAGAAGAGTGTTTCGTTCCAAGTGTGTGAAAGTAATGAAGAATATGCTGTATTGGGCACAAATTCGTTTGAAAGTTTTGGAATCCGTATTGGCTGGAAAGATGTCGATGAAGACAAGAAGAAAGCTGTTGTGAATGCAGTAAGATTGAAGCATTTTGGTGAAGCTGGAAGCGTAAGAAAGCTGCCATTTGGGAAGAATCGTGTGAAGTTGGAGAAAAAGTGTCCATTGAAGGAAGATGTGATGTATAGTAAAGGCATTGTGTCGGGAGGTTCAGTGAAGGACAGGAATTTTGGAAAAGCTGGTGATCGGGGAAGTGAGCAGAAAATCGGAGGTCGTGAGAATGACAAGATGAGATGCAAGAGCAAACCGAGGCACAGATGGTCGAAGAACGTGACAAATGTCACAAAACCTTTTGTTATTCAGGGTCCGTCAACAGTCAAGCAGTTGTATGCAAGTGCCAAGCCAAATCGTCAAATGTTTTCGATTGCCAAGTCACAAGATCAATTTGGGAGATGTTCGGAAGTGGAAACAAGTGTGAATGAGAAGCATCAGGAGAAAGATGTTGAGATTGGAGTGAAACCTCAGAATATGAAGGCCAAGAGCGTTGAGAGGAAAGGGCAAAGCGGAAAAAGGGACAAGAACAAGCTGAAAATCGTCAAGGAACAGTCAGTTCAATGTGATAAATGTTCGACCCCATTACCCTTCTACCCGTATTATTTTATGATGTATCCCAACAGTCAGGAGCCTGTTCTTCTAAAGGAGGGGGATGTTGAGATAAATGGCCGAGGACTAGAAACCCAACCCAGAGGGACTAGCTTCCCAAAAATGTGTTTCTAGGCCACCTTCTCGGGCGTCACATTAGTTTTGTTGTGGGAAAGCAAGCAAGCTCGTTTTTAGCCAGTTTTGGGCTGTTTTTGTTGTTTCTAGTTGAGAACTAGATTCGCCTAGCTGCGGCTAGTATTTTATTTGTTCTTTGCAACATAATTAACCTTTCTTTCGTATTAAATTCTTGTTTTTCAATTAATAAATCTTCTTGAAAATAATTCGCGTTTATTTTTGTTGTTTAAAGCTGGTTTTCATCCACTCGCATCTCTGTGAACCTAGTTTATACAAGGGACACCACTTTACTATTAACTAATTTTACGTTTCTTTAAATTAAGAATCACTAAAATGCGTCATTACGATGCTACACAGTGACGCGGTGTCGTTTTTTAGTGTAAATTTACAAATGTTTGAATTTTCGAGTATAGGTCAATTGATTGGAAAACCAAAAGATTTTCTGACAAAAAGATTTTTCGACAAAAAAAATTTTCGACAAAAAGATTTTTTTTTCAAAAGAGATTTGCACTGTGCAAGCACGCTCAACCGCACCGTTTTTTCCTCTTTTGTCTGCGTCTCGCACTAGCTCTGGCGGTTGGCGTTGAGAGAAAATCTTTTTGTCGAAAAATCTTTTTGTCAGAAAATCTTTTGGTTTTCCAATCAATTGACCTATACTCGAATTTTCAGAAATGATTGCTGAAAATTGTTCAGTTGAGCTTTTCTGAATAATAAAGAATGATGAATTTTTAGTTTATGTGCTTAAAAACTATTTCAAAATAATTGAAATAATAAAAAAAAACAAGATCTGCGAATTTGCGAAATTTCTAAAAATGGCCTTGAAATTTTAAGAATTGGTAGTTTTATTGAAAATTTTGAAATTCGTTTTTCGGAGCTTCAAAATTATCCTAAAACTTCGAGAATGCAACAATCTGAAAATAGGTGAATTCAGAGTTTTAATTTTAAAAATTTGAATTTACAAAATGTTTATTCTACGTTTTAAACTCTATTTTTACCACGAGATTGCTCTCCTTTCAATGTCTGCGTCTCTTAAAATCCCATAATATCTCTAGTTGTTCCAGACAACAGTCAAGTTTCGTTTGTTTTAAAACGCTATTTTTTGGTTTTTGGTCTGCATATTTTCCAAAAAAAAAAATCACGAATTGTTATAATTTCCGTTTGTTATCAATTATTTATCAGACCAACCCACATTTTGCACCGAAATTCGTGCTGATATGAAAAAACTCCCCATCAATTTTTATTAATAGGAAATTGATGACAGTTTCAACAAAGCGGAGCTCATTTTCCAAGAATAGCTTCTTTCTCTACGCTGCTTATATTTCGACATGTTTGGTAATCTTTTTTTTTTTGGAGGATTTTTAAAAATTAATAAAAGCTGGGATAGCTGTTGTAAGTCTGGAGCATCGTAGTGAGGTTTTTGAAAATGACTTTGTTTTTCTCTAAATTTTCGGATTTTTGTGAAATTTGCAGCTAACTGAAGCTGAAATTATTAATTTCTAGATTCTAAGCTTTGAAATGATATAAAAATTTAAAGCTTTGATGAATTTTCACCATTTTTATGCCCTTTTAAAATTGGAGCCGAAATTTGTGAATTTTCAAAATGATTTAACTATAGTAAAAATTATCGGAATTCTGTGAAATTTAGTGGATTTTAAAGCTAAAATTATGAATTCTTACTTTCTGAGCTTCAAAATCATATAAAATACATCAAAATTGAGGAATTTTCAAAAAAGTTATGGATCTTTAAAAATGGACATGAATTTTGAGAATTTTAAGAGTTATATAATACTTCCTAAAAAACAAGAATTTTAAACGTAATTCACTAATTTTCTGAGAATTCACAGACAAAACTGGATTTCTCAAAATTTGCATCTGAAACCATCACGTATCCTTTTCAGGAAGATCGAGCATGGTCATTCTGCGTGTCACTATGTATGGAGCTCATTGGCGGTCTTCGAGTAGTATCAATCGAACAATTATTTGAGGGTGTTCTTCAAATGTTTTTCAGTGGACATTTGGGAAAGATTTTTGATGGATTATCGCGGAAAATTGGTACTGAATTCCAGGTTTCAAAAAAAAAAATATTATCGATTAATTTCAGCAATTATGACAGTTGTCCCATTCAATAATTTGAGCATCTGTCTTGCGGCTGGTTTGCTAGTTGGTACGTGTTTGAAAAATCACAAAACAGAAACTAGAAAGATTATTTCCAGATTATTGATGTCTTATCATCTTTCCAAAAATATTTTTTGAAATATAATCAGTAAGAGTTTTGCGTCTAAAGAACGGGTTGCTCAAAAATTTCGAAACTTTGTTAATTAACATGAATTTGATAACGTTTAGCAAAAATTGATGAATTTAGAAGAGGAAATCTCAAATTTGCAGATTTTCAGCATCAAATTAATGTAAGACTCAACGAAATCTGTTAATTTTATAAAAAGTAACGCAATTCCAAAAATGGTGTCTGGATGTTTTCATTGTGTTGCAATTTTGTATCAAATTTCTTAATCTAAATGAAAATTAGTGCATTTTGAAGAGAAAATCTGAAATTTTCAGTTTTCATGATTAATTTGAAACTATCAGATTTTTGAGAATTTTTTTTTGATTTTCAAATTATCGTAGGAAAAACCTCAAATATTTAACAATCAAGCTACATTCAAGCTATTGCCTTAAAGACAGTGTGTCAGTTAATTTGACCCAACTAAATTTGAAATAAATTTGGAATGAAACATTTCAGAATTCTTGTAAAAAATACTGTTTTCCAGCATGCCTCTCAATCGAATCGAACTCAACAGTTTACATGATCTGCCTAATCCTAGCCATGATAATCTGCGCTATAAACCGTCTATTCCTAAACGCGGAGAAGTTCATAGTTGGACGTGATTGGGTGGTCGTCCTTGGTGACAATACAACCCTTTCCAGTTACAATGCAACTCTCACCAGTTTGGATCAATTCACCAATGTGATTGCTCCCCTGTTCACCGGGGCATTGGTACAATGGTTGGGGCTTCGAACAACTGTTGCCATATTTGGAATAGGATCTTTGGTTTCGATGGCTTCGAAGACATTTTTCTTGAGAATGATTTATGTGAATAATGTGGCACTTCATCATAAATCCAAAAATGATGAGAAAAATGTGATACTTGATGCTGAAAATGAGGCTGAAACTACACCGAAACATGGTGTAATCGGCTCTTATTATTATCAGGCCACTTTTCCGGCAGCCTTTGGAATGGCGCTTCTTTTCATGACAGTACTAGGCTTCGATGGTCTAGCAGTTGGTTATGGGTCAAGTGTGGGACTTCCTGAATTCATCCTAGGGGTCTTCCGATCCTATGGTTCGGTGACTGGTATCCTTGGAGCGATATCATATGCAGTTTTTGAGAAAAGGTTCAGTGTTGCGACTTCGGGTATGATTGGATTATTAGTCCAGCAAGTGTTTGTTATAATGGCTGTTGTTTCAATATGGCTTCCTGGATCGCCGATGGATCTTGGAGGATATTTCGGGAATTTTACTATTCAGGTAAAGTTTAGTAAACTGATGATTTTTGGAATTTTTAAAGATTTTAAAGAATTTTCCTCAATTTTCAGTGTCTACTTTTTTTAAAAAATCGATATATGGCGAGCCGATTTTTTAAAATCAGAAAATTCGGGTTATTTATATATCACATGTAAAAATAAGTGTTTTCCAAAGGTTCTCATTCGAAAGTGCATAAATTATCCCGAGTTTCGATATGTCTCGTGAACTTTGAGATCGTACAAGACCAATCTGAAATCGGAAAATAAGCTTATTATTGTAAATAGCAAAAAAAGTCAAGTTTCAGCAAAATATATCTGAAATTGAGTGATATATTGATGTAGTAAGTTTGGAAAAGAGCCCGGAGGAAAAAGTTCCTTAAAAAACGTATTTCTCAACCAATTTTGAAGATATGTTGCTGAAAATTAATAGATTTATTCTATTTTCCTTTCTCTACACATAAATATAAATATTTTTTGAAATAAGTCTATAATTAACCTCATCTTTGTCCTCGACCACGCTGCAAATCAGCCAACGGAACATCTTGAATCATATTTTTTCCAATGCTCGCCTTTTCAGATGAATTTTTTTAACTTCTCATTTCTCGGCTCCAAATCGTGCAACTGACATGGTTTTTATACCATTTTGAAGAGAAAATCTTGACTTTTTAAAAAATCTATCATCAAACGGTATAGTTTTGAAAATTTGTTGTTAATTTGTTGTTAAATTAAAATTGACGAAAGTTTGTTGTTAACTTTTAAAAACTCTTTTTTCAGAGTTGGTGGTACGACATGGAACACACTTTCGATCAGAATAACGCAACAAACCTTCAACCACACGTGGATTGGAAGCATTTTACATCAAATGGTGTCAGTCTTGACAGCATCTTCGTTTTCCTAATTGCTATTGCTTCAGCGAGATATGGTAAGGATTCCGGGTGCTCCCCCCCCCCCAACCCCTGTTTCAAAACCATATCTATTTCAGGTCTCTGGTGTTTAGACCTTGCAATAACCCATATAATGCAAGTTGGGATCCCGGCAACAGAGCGGAACACAGTGTTTGGTGTACATAATGCTCTTTGCAGCACATTTTCAGTGCTAAAGGATATTTTAGTTATAATTTTGCCGCAATCTTCAACATTTGCACTTTGTATTATTATTTCTTATGGTTTTGTGACCACTGGACATTTGTTTTTTGTTTATTATTTGATTAAGTCTGGTGATTTTAAGACTATAGGTCAGAGATTGAAAACGGGCTCGGAGGAGGATGATGAGTTTGAATGTGTGAAGCTTTGAGAACTTTAATGAAAATTCAGTATATGTGTACATTTTTTCCGAATAAAACGGTTAAAAAACTCGAATTTCCATGGGAAGATATACATTTCTTTTTTAAATTTTGAAACGGTATTTTTTGTTAACTCAATTTTCAAAACATTGTAACTTAACTCCACATTTTCCGAGATTCATAACATTTTCGTAAAATTTCACAATTTCATAACTAAGTGTATCTTGAAGAGAAAATCTTGAATTTTCTGTTTTCTTAGTTAAAGATTTCCGAAAGTATGAATACCCAAAATTTCGAAGAAAATCTGAACATGAAGGCAGAGAGGTAAAATTTCGTTAAAATTTCAGAACTTTGTAACTTGTCCCAAATGTTCCAGAATTTTTTTCTTTGAAGAAAAAGTGTTTTTTGAAGCCAAAATATGGTATTTTCAGATTTTGGCCTTTGTTAATAGAAAAATCTAGAAATCGAGAAAATTACGGTACTTATGTTAAAAAGAGTGGACTGACTTATTATATGGGAATCCCACAAGGAGGTAATGCGTCTCCACACACATCATGGATATAATACGAGTTCATCATGAATAATAGGGTATTATTCAATTACAAGAAACATCATGCGTTCAGGTACATGGTTGACATCCTGATAATGTTTGAAAAAGATAAATTAGAACTCGATTTCATAGAAAATAATAGGTATGAAAGATTGTGATAAAGAGACTTGTTTCAAAGACTAATTTTTTAAAATCTCGAAATTCCACTATTTTTAATTTAAATGCAGTAATTCCATCGATTTATTGATTTTTCTATTGTCGGTAAAAATAACTGACACCCTGTCTTTAAATATAAAAAACAGAAAATTCCAGATTTTCCCTTCAAGATATACTGTTTTTATGAGATTGTGAAAATTTTACGCAAAGTAACAGAAATTTTATATTATTACGCCTTTTTCTAAAATGTTTGCTTTCTATATTTTCCAGGAATTTTGACGTATGAAAACGGAAAAATTCAGGATTTGCAGTCAAAATCATCTTTATCGGAAAATGTGGAGTTAAGGTACGATGTTTTGAAAATTGAGTTAAAAAATTTTTTTTTTAAATTCCAAACGAGTTTTATATCTTCCCATAGAAAGTGATGCGAGAATTGGGTTTCAACAGTTTTATTCGACAAAATTGTGCACATACATTTAATTTTCAGAAAAGTTAAAGTTATCAAAGCTTCACACATTCAAACTCATCATCCTCCTCTTCCGAACCGGTTTTCAATCGCTGACCTATAGCCTTAAAATCACCAGTCTTAATCAAATAATAAACAAAAAACAAATGTCCAGTGATCACAAAACCATAAGAAATAATAATACAAATTGCAAATGTTGAAGATTGCGGCAAAATTATAACTAAAATATCCTTTAGCACTGAAAATGTGCTGCAAAGAGCATTGTGTACACCGAAAACTGTGTTCCTCTCTGTTGCCGGGATCCCAACTTGCATTATATGGGTTATTGCAAGGTCTAGACACCAGAGACCTGAAACAATTAAGGTTTTGAAACAGGGGGGTGGGGAGCACCCGGAATCCTTACCATATCTCGCTGAAGCAATTCCAATAAGGAAAACGAAGATGCTGTCAAGACTGACACCATTTGATGTAAAATTCTTCCAATCCACATCTGGTTTAAGGTTTGTTGCGTTATTCTGATCGAAAGTGTGTTCCATGTCGTGCCACCAACTCTGAATAAAAATAAACGTTTTAAAAAGTTAACAACAAATTTGTTTGTGCTAGATTTGTTAAAAATTCAAGATTTTCTCTTCAAAATGGTAAAAAACCTGTGTCATTTGCAAGATGTGGGGCCGAGAAATGAGAATTCAAAAATTCCGATGTTTCTCGAGTTCGCCACGAGAAATTTCGAACGGTCTCTCGTGGTGAACACGAGAAATATTGGTAATTTTCCAGAGATCACAACTTTTCTCAAAATTAAGGGATTTTGATATTCTTTATAGGAAAATATAGATACATTTCTAAAAAATTAGATAATGAGCATTGCGAGCTTTGAAAGTCGCTAATTTATGAGCATTGGAACGGCTTATTTTGTACATTTCAAAAGCTTATAACTTTGCTCGAATTATATCGATTTTTACAATAAAATGAGTGGAGACTGGAAATTGAGGTTTAAAGTCTTTAAAAATTGCAAAAATCATCAGTTTTCTAAACTCTACCTGTATCGTAAAATTCCCGAAATATCCTCCAAGATCCATCGGCGATCCAGGAAGCCATATTGAAACCACAGCCATTATAACAAACACTTGCTGGACTAATAACCCAATCATTCCCGAAGTCGCAACACTGAACCTTTTCTCAAAAACTGCATATGATATCGCTCCAAGGATACCAGTCACCGAACCATAGGATCGGAAGACCCCTAGGATGAATTCAGGAAGTCCCACACTTGACCCATACCCAACTGCTAGACCATCGAAGCCTAGTACCGTCATGAAAAGAAGGGCCATTCCAAAGGCTGCCGGGAAAGTGGCCTGATAATAATAAGACCCAATTACACCATGTTTCGGTGTAGTTTCAGCCTCAGTTTCAGCATCAAGGATCACATTTTTCTCATCATTTTTGGATTTATGATGAAGTGCCACATTATTCACATAAATCATTCTCAAGAAAAATGTCTTCGAAGCCATCGAAACCAAAGATCCTATTCCAAATATGGCAACAGTTGTTCGAAGCCCCAACCATTGTACCAATGCCCCGGTGAACAGGGGAGCAATCACATTGGTGAATTGATCCAAACTGGTGAGAGTTGCATTATAACTGGAAAGGGTTGTATTGTCACCAAGGACGACCACCCAATCACGTCCCACAATGAACTTCTCCGCGTTTAGGAATAGACGGTTTATAGCGCAGATTATCATGGCTAGGATTAGGCAGATCATGTAAACTGTTGAGTTCGATTCGATTGAGAGGCATGCTGCAAAAGGACATATTTAATAAGAATTCTGAAATGCCAAATTTTCAGCCAAACTAAATTTCAGAAATCTTTTTCATATATTTTGAGTGCTCTTTTAAGATTGTTAACACTCATTTTAAATTTAAATTTGCACCAATTTTAAAATTTTAATCAATTTTCGAGAATTTCTAAGCCTAAATTTCAAAACTTAAACGCTTTTACCATATTTTGATTTTTTTTAATTATCACCAAACTTACAGATATAACTTGTCGATTTCTTATCAGTGAGTTCGCATAAATTGCAAGGAGAGAAATCACTAATTTTTGAAATATGATTTGGTTGGGTCATAGTAACTGACACAATGTCTTTAAGACAATAGCTTGACCGTAGCCTGATTTTTGAATATTTGAGGTTTTTCCTGTGATAACTTGAAAATAAATAAAAATTTTCTAAATTTCTCAAAAATCGGATAATTACAGATGTTTTTCATGAAAAATTTTTGAGTTCCCATAAAAATTTGAAATTCCGAAAATCTCATTGTTTTTCATTTAATTTACGAGGAGCAATAACTTTTTAACTGATTGTTTAGGTTATTACGATTTTTAATGTTCCTGGAAACCGAAAATTTAAGATTTTCTCTTTTCAAAATGCATCAATTTTATATCTGGATTAAACAAATTTTTATAGAAAAGTTTGCAACACTTTAAAATGAAAGCATCCAGAATGAAACTCATTTTTGAAATTTCGTAAATTTTTATAAAATTAACAGATTTCGTTGAGTCTTACATTCATATAATGCTGATAATCTGAAAATTTGAGATTTTCTCTTCAAAATACACTAATTTTCGCTAAAAAGTTATCAAATTCAAGTTAAATTACAAGGTTTCGAAATTTTGAGTTATGCGTTCTTTAGACGCAACACTCTTACTGATTATCATCCGAATCAAAAAATATTTTTACATAAAGATGACAAGACATCAATAACCATTGGAAATAATCTATCTAGTTTCTGTTTTGTGATTTTTCAAACACGTACCAACTAGCAAACCAGCCGCAAAACAGATGCTCAAATTATTGAATGGGACAACTGTCATAATTGCTGAAATTAATCGATAATGTTATTTGTTTTGAAAAACCTGTTTTTCGGTACCAATTTTCCGCGAGAATCTATCAAAAATCTTTCCCAAATGTCCACTGAAAAACATTTGAAGAACTCCTTCAAATAATTGTTCGATTGATACTACTCGAAGACCGCCAATGAGCTCCATACATAGTGACACGCAGAATGACCATGCTCGATCTTCCTGAAAAGGATACGTGATGGTTTCAGATGCAAATTTTGAGAATTCAAGTTTTTTCTGTGAATTCTGAGAAAATTTGGTTTAAAATTCTGGTTTTCAGCAAGTATAACTCTTAAAATTCTCAAAATTCATGTCCATTTTTAAAGATCCATAACTTTTTTGAAAATTCCTCAATTACTCTGCATTTTATATTATTTTGAAGTTCAGAATGTAAGAATTTGAATTTTAGCTTTTAAAAAAACCAAATTTCAGAGAATTCCGACAAGTTGCAGTATAGTTATTGCATTTTGAAAATTCACAAATTTCGGCTCCAATTTTAACAGGGCATAAAAATGGTGAAAATTCATAAAAACTTTAAATTTTGATATCATTTCAAAGTTTAAAATCTAGAAATTCATAATTTCAGCTTCGTTGAACTACAAATATCACAAAAATCCGACAATTTAGACCAAAAACAAGGTAATTTACAAAAACCCATGAAGCTTCACTACGATGCTCCAGACTTACGGCAGCTATCCCACATTTTATTTTATTTTATTTTTTAATCCCAAAAAAAGATTACCAAACATGTCGAAATATAAGCAGCGTAGAGAAAAAAGCTATTCTTGGAAAATGAGCTCCGTTTTGTTGAAACTGTCATCAATTTCCTATCGATGGTGAGTTTTTTCAAATCAGCGCGAATTTCGGTGCAAAATGTGGGTTGTTCTGATAAATAAATGTTATATGTTAATATGAAACTATAACAATTCGTCATTGTTTTTTCGAAAAAAAAATATGCAGACCAAAAACCATAAAAAAGAGAGTTTAAAAAAAAACGAAACTTGACTGTTGTCTGGAACAACTAGAGATAGGATGGGATGTCTAGAGACGCAGACATTGAAAGGGAGAGCAATCTCGGTTCACTTGGGGTAAAAAGGGGGGGGGGAGGGCTTAAAACCTAGAATAAACATTAAAAAAACGTTTTTTAATTTAATTTTTTTTCAAAATTAAAACTCGGAATTCTCCCTATTTTCAGATTTTTAAGATCTTCGAAGATGAGTAAAATTTTTAGGATAATTTTGTAGCTCCAAAAAAAGGTTTCAAAATTTTCAGCTTCAAAATAAACTACTGATTCTTAAAATTCTGAAAATTTCAAAAATATTTTTAGAAATTTCGCGAATTCCCAGAAGGTCCGTTACTTATGTTTTACAAAAAATTCTTTCAATTATTTTAAAGCACAGAAACTCATCATATTTAAAGACAGTGGATCAGTTAATTTGACCTTACCAGATTGGATCGTGCAACGCAGTCGGAATTGGCGCGAAACACAATTATTTGAATGTGGCTACATATTGATACTGTTGTTTGGAACACCTGGGTTCCCATTCGAGTTATGATTTTTTGCCTTGAATTTGGATCGTATTAACTGACCAGCTGTCTTTAATATATAAAGATTTAAAAAAAAACTTCCGAAGCGTTAAGGTTTCCTTCAAAATCATTGGCACGTTGTCTTTAACTCAAATGTTTTCCCAATTACAGAATTGATCATGTTAATTTGAACCTAACCTAACGTGTGGATCTTGATCAATTCGAGAAGGGTCTTTTTTTGTTTTCAGGATTTCAGGGACTGTTTTTCAATAAGATGCATCTTGGCAGACGATATTATAACTTTTTTATCATTCAGAAAAGCTCAACTGAACAATTTTCAGCAATATTTTTTTGAATAAAAAGCCAATAAGCGTTTCTCCGCTCATTAGGGCGATTTTTTTCGAATTTACTTTATTTTTGTCACTGCGATTTTTTAAATTATTATTTTTTCGTTTTTGGTTTCAATTTTTCAAACAAAAGGTTTAAAAAAATCATGTTGTTTATTCATCTCAAGAAGAGTAAAACAGTAAAAAAGTAAATAAATTCAGAAAACTGATAAAATTGCTATAAACTTTTTTGTCTGTTTCCTTTTTCGTTTCTTAAGAGAGCCTAGTCTCTTAAAGGATGGCTTTGCGGTGATAATAAATGTATCTTAAATGAAAATAGACTTCATTCTCATTCTAAATCTGCTTTTAAAAATTTCTAAAACCACCTAGAAGCCGAGAAAATGAGCTTCAAAACAATGGCCTAGAAAAAGGTGGCCGAACTTTTTCCTATGAGCTTTTTTCGTGTTTCGTTAATAAATAGTTATGTAGAATGCTTATTTTAGTCCTTTTTTAATGTTTTTTTTTCATTTTTCTTTCATTTTTCACACCTGCGGACTAGTTTTCACCGGTGGCCACGTTTTCTAGGCCATTGTTTTGAAGCTCATTTTCTCGGCTTCTAGATGGTTTTAGAAAATTTTGAAAACAGATTTGGAATGAGAATGACGTCTATTTTCATCCCAGATGCATGCATCAGTTCTCCTCTAAAATATTTACTTCACAAAAAACGCTTTCAATTCCCTTTCAGATTTTTCATCGGGTATCGAACTGGTTAATAAAACATGCTCACTGCTTTACGGTTTATTAGGGGATTTGTTGCAAATTGCGCTGTATTTGACGCGAAAATGCACACTTTTAAATAGGGAAAAAGTGAATTGAATTTCACGGAAAATTACACATTTTAAATGTCAAAACTTTTAATTGTCAAAAATTGTACTGAATTTGACGCGAAGTTTTCCGTTTTTCTCCGTCAAAATTGCTGGAAAAAATTTTAGAAAAATGAATAATAATATAAAATTTCTTTAAAATTTAGAATTACTGTAAAATTTTCATGAAAACAGTATATCTTGAAGATAAAATCTGGTGTAATGGTATCACTATCACAAGCTTCTCCTCCCCTATAAAAGCCCGCACTCCGACTGATAAGGGGGTCTTTCTATGGTCTTTTCATTTGCCATGACAATTCTGCGAAGGCTTTCTGCCTATAATAAACCTATTATGATATCAATCTATGTTAATACATAACACTGGAATTTTCTATTTTTTTTCTATTTAAAAATTTCTGAAAGTATAAATACACAAAATTTTGGGGGAAAATAATCTAAAAACGAAGGCACGGAGCCATAAAATTTCATTGTCATATTTATAACTGTAAATTTTCTCATATAAATTTAAAAGCCTAAAATTTGACGTGAAAACAACAACCAATAAACACGTGTAAAAAAGTAAATTAATAACATTCTGCGATTTTTCTTTTCACAATTTTTTATATAAGATGAATCAATCTTTACAAAATTTATTCCTATTTCTGTTCGGATTCACGTTTGGCGGATTTTTATTCAGTTTCATTTATATCAACAATAACGGTGTCAGTGAGTTCATACAGAAAGCTATATAATTAAACCCTTTTTTTTTCGGAAAATGTTTAATTTTGCTTAAAACGTGCCGCGATTTAAAAATTTCTCTAACGTTTTGAATATGTGTATTTTTGCGTCAAATGGAGTGTATTTTTTGAAAATTTAAATTTTCACAAAATGTGCATTTTTTAAAGAAATTTTGCGTTTAATGAAAATGTGCATTTTTTTTTGAAAATATTAAATTTTTGAATTTTAATTAGATATTTTCAGAATTTTTGAATTTTCAAAAAATGTGCATTTTTGCGTCAAATCAAGTGTAATTTTAATAAATTTAAATTTTTCCGAAATGTGCATTTTTGCGTCAAATTAAGTATATTTTTCAGAATTTTTTTAATTTTCAAAAAAAATTTGTTTTTTGCGTCAAGTGTAATTTTAAGAAATTTAGCATTTAATGAAAATGTGGCAGGTTTTAAGATTTTTCGAATTTTTCTAATATGTGTTTTCAGTGTCAAAAAAGATGTAATTTGAAAAATTTAAAAATTGTCCGAAGTTTTCATTTTTACGGTCGTGTGCTTTGAATCTTTTGAATTTTGTACAGTTTTGAATTTTAATTAGATATTTTCCAGAAATTTTGAATTTTCGAAAAGTGTGCATTTTTGCGTAAAATGAAGTGTAATTTTTATAAATTTAAATTATCTGATATGTGCATTTTTGCTTCAAGTGTAATTTTAAGAAATTTAGCATTTAAATGAAAATGTGCACGTTTTTCTGAAAATGTTCAATTTTGCTTAAAATGTGGCGAAATTTAAAGTTTTTTTGAATTTTTCGAATATGTGTTTTTAGCGTCAAAAACGTCTGTTTTCATAGTTTTGAGCCCCAATATGTTTATTTTCAGAACGCTCAAAATATATCATTTCGCCATGACTTTCAAAGTCATATCGTAAAAAGCATGAATGTTGAAACCATCGATTTCCCAACCACGTCTAATATTATCATCCCAAATGATTGTGAATGCATCTCTGATCATACTCAAAAGAGTCACAATTTTTGCTACACCGATCCACAGAATGCTTCATCATTGGGTCGAAAATTCAATTGTTCGAGTGTGAAATTTTTAGAGAAATTGGGTACTTTTATCACAATTTTCCAATAAATAGTAAATTCGCTTTCAGAGATTCTCGATCCATCCAAACCTCTTTTAGGCCTGTCGGCTGATAGTGTCGGACAAGATGTGATTTTTGTTTCAGCATTCTCTGATGATCATTTTCATGATGCATTGAAATCGTACAAATCTATAAGAGAATACAATCCAACTCAGAAGTTTATTTATTATGGATTGAAACTTTCAGAATCTTGCAAAACTGATTTTGAGGTGATTTTAATCGATAATCAAAAAATGGTAACCTAATTTTCAGAATGATTCGTATCTGGAATTCCGGGATTTTAACTATTCAACATATCCATCGTATGTCGAGAATTGGATGGAATACCGGTTTAAACCACTGATAATTGCGGTAACTTTTTATCGATTGAACAGAACATCAAAAGGGTGTATTTTGGTCTATTTTATTCTGAAAAGTGTGCATTTTCGCGTCAAATTCAGTACAATTTTTGGTATTGAAAATTGTGTAATTTAACGTCAAATTAAATGCAACTTTTCTGTTGAAAAGTGTGCATTTCTGCTTGAAATTCAGAGAAATTTTGATGGTTAAAACTGTGCATATTCGCATCACATGTAATGCCATTTTTGATATGAAAAAGTGTGTTTTTTTTGGCGTCAAATTCAATATATTAAAATATTATTATATTAAAATTAAAAGGGCTTTATATTAAAATGGTGTTTTTCGTCGAATTTAATGCATTTGCCCTTTTTTGCCAGTCCTTTTTTCTCAAGTTAAAACGCAAAATATATATTTCTTGCAGGAAGTTCTGAAGGAGTTCAAAAATGTTCTGTGGATAGACACTCATATCATTTTCACAAAACCGGACTTTATTCAAAATGTAAAGAGGGAGTATTCAGAAAGGATCAATAGTTCCACAAATCCATTGGTAAGTTAGAATTTTTAAAAAAGTAGCGAAACTTTTTGTTTAGAATTCATCACTCCTATTTTTTTGGGATCAGGCGTTTCATAGTAATTATGCGGTATTGAAGAAAGGTATTTAACAGAATGTTTGAAAAATGTTCGAGAATCCTTCTAGAAGTGCTCAATTATTTTCCCACGACAAATCTGGAGGTTCTGAAGGACAAATACACTGGTGAACAATTAGGAGCGAACGTTTTTTATTTGATTAAAACTGAATATACGATGGAAGTGATGAAGTGGTTAGTTCATTTTTTGAAATTGTGCATTTTTGCGTCAATTTCTGTGTATTTAGATGGGGATTGTGAATTTTTTTTTTAAATCCACGTGTTTGCTAATAAAAAATAGAATGTGGTTTCATGAAAGTTTCAAAAAAAGCTTCAATGCGAAACGTGACGCAAAAATACACATTTCTTATATAAAAAATTGTATTGAATTTTACGCAAAAACAATAATTTCGAAATCAAATATCCATTTTCTTGCAGGTGGGTACTCTGCGCCCTGTCCTCGACATGCATGAATCCGCCGGGCTCTAGAATCAGTTGCAGTTATGGATATGATTGGTACCATTATTTTGGACACTGTTTCCGGTGTGTTATAAAGAACATTTCAAAAATAGAGAAATACCTTAAAGACAACTATTCAGTTAATTTGACCCTACCTGTTCTTAGTTTCAAAAATTAGAGCTTTCTCTCATTACTACAATGCAATTTATGCGAAATCACACCGATAAATACACGCGTCATAGCAGCGGTCCAAAGTTGAAAAAATCAAAATTTGAATGCGCGCGTGTCCGTGCGACGCGGTCAGTGTCCGTGCAACGCGGTCGGAATTGGCGCGAAACACAATTATTTGAATGTGGCTACATATTAGTATTGTTCTGTGGACCACCTGGACTCCCATTTGAATTTTGATTTTTTGCCTTGAATTTGGATCGTGTTAACTGACAAGCTGCCTTTAAATTTCAGGTACGATCAATCGATTATCAATTTGCTCCTTATGAATACCTTTCAAGATCGTCATCTTTATTTCAGTAAACGGGTGTCTCCCACATTTGCATCGGGTCGTTTAATGTCTCCCACATTTGCATCGGATCGTTGAATATAATTCTATTTTTATTTGTATTTTATTGTTTTTTTACTTTTTTTTTACGAGAATTAATGAAAGAGTTAATCTGTAAGGATGTTGCAACCGTTTGGGAGCTCCCGGAGCACACCCTGTATTAAAATTTGAGTATTGAGTTATCAAAAATAATTTTCTTTGGCATTTTTGCTCTAATTTCAGAAACCCTTCAAACTTTTCGTAACTTTATGGCACAGAAAATTATTCCATTCAATCGATTTATGATTTTTTGAACTCCCGACACCCTCCATATTTTGCGTACTTTCTACTTCTTCTTACATCAACCAATCTGCCAGTAAATAAAAATCAATAAATGGAAATTCGATGGAAAAGTTTATAAGGATTTGGATTTGGACTAATATCTATTTCGATTTTTATGATATCACATTTTGACATGAAAATCGAAAATTAGGAATCCTTAAAAATATTTTTTCACAAGTTCACAGCTGAAATTAAAGTTTTTCGCTCGTATTTCATTTTTTTCTTTTTGCTAAACGGGTTTTCGGTCGGTCCACGCTTGACTGAAAGCCTGACACAATTTGCTTCAAGATCTAGTGACTTAAAATGGAGATATTTACACCTCAAACTTTTCACACTATTTCAAAATGGGAGATTTTCAAATGTTCAGCCGACACCGGAAAATAACTAAAATTATGCACATATAAGCTGAAAAATGGACAAATTCATCGATTCGAAATTCCGAAATCCAATATATGGCGTCTCCCCGATAATATAGAAAGTTTGTAAAAAGGGCTCATATGACCTCAAAATCATAATTTCACGTGTTATTTTTTTTATTATTCTAACAACTTCACACGTTTCATTTTTCATTTTGTACTCACATTAATACGGTGAATAGTGTAAGTCTAATAATAATCCAACAAATAACAATTGAAAAACATTCAGAAAAATATGCAAGCGTTGTTAGAAAAAGATGAAAAAGGTGGCTCTTCAAATGATGAAAATGAAGACGAGTCTGACGAAAAAACTGAAAAAAAGCAAACAAATTTAGGTGTTATTAACGAAGAGGTAGTTTTCCACAAGACAAAAATTGGGAACCATTAATCTAATTCAGCTCAAACTTGGCGAGCAACTTCAAGATGATATTATAAATCATTTCTGTGATAAACTACAAGCAAAATGTCCTAAAAGGATTGATGGGCTGATGGCAATTCAATTTGTCACGGTAGTGTCACGTTTTTCAAAAATTATGATTTAAAAGTTTCAAAAATTTCAGTGCGAGCCGGAAAACTTGAAAAAACACATTTCTGGTCAAAATGAAACCGCACAGATTATCTATGATCGTGCAAGGTTACACTATGTTTTAACACAGTGAGATTAAATTTCAATTTAGATATTTTTCTTAGCAGCGCATTTTTCCTTAGCAGCGCATTTTTTTCTTAGCAGCGCAATTTTCCTTAGCAGCGCATTTTTCCTTAGCAGCGCATTTTTCCTTAGCAGCGCATTTTTCCTTAGCAGCGCATTTTTTTCTTAGCAGCGCAATTTTCCTTAGCAGCGCATTTTTCCTTAGCAGCGCATTTTTCCTTAGCAGCGCATTTTTACTTAGCAGCGCATTTTTCCTTAGCAGCGCATTTTTCCTTAGCAGCGCATTTTTCCTTAGCAGCGCATTTTTACTTAGCAGCGCATTTTTCCTTAGCAGCGCATTTTTCCTTAGCAGCGCATTTTTCCTTAGCAGCGCATTTTTTTTCTTAGCAGCGCAATTTTCCTTAGCTGCGCATTTTTTCTTAGCAGCGCATTTTTCCTTAGCAGCGCATTTTTCCTTAGCAGCGCATTTTTCCTTAGCAGCGCATTTTTACTTAGCAGCGCATTTTTCCTTAGCAGCGCATTTTTCTCTTAGCAGCGCATTTTTTCTTTGCGGTACTTTTTCCCGAAAACTGAAAATTTCCAGCTTCGACCCAGTCAAAAAACTAGTAACCATTTGGGACAGCCTACAAATTTATCATGAGGAACTACCTCACATCGACAAAGAGCTTCGTGACTATATACGAAATTTGTATGGCCATTTGTTCAGATCGGAAATTGACATGGCTTTCGATAGATGCTATGAACGTCAACATGACGATTTTTCGTGTGGTTATCGATCGATCGGTGCTTTGGTTGATTTGTGTAGGGGTTCGAATCCAGCGACGTGAGTTTTTTTTTAAGTCCAAAATTGTTTTTTGAATTCGCTATTTTTACAGTAAGCATTATAGTCGGCGAGCTATTTTCGAGTTTCTGCAACAAATTTTAAGGGATCCTAATCCAACATGGGAAATGTTCAAAAATGCCAAACTTCATCATGGGGGAGAGAGAAATATCCCGGAGGATTCTATGGCTTATATGTATTTGCAGATAAAAGTAAAACCTAAACCTCTTTCGAACTCGGCAACAACTTCAACAAGCGCTGAAAGTACAGTACATAGTAATTCTACTGCAACGTCAAGAGTTTCATCGAATTCATCAATTGATCAGAATAATAATCGAATGAGTACTGAAAGTCGAGTATGTGTTTTGTTTTCATAAAGGTAAAGAGAATTTGAACCATATTTTTTAACAGAATTTCGCTGGACATGACCATGAAATCAACAGTGGACTCTACGCATGTTCTGAAGAGTCTCAGCACGAAGAATTTCAACAAATTCAATTTTCTCCGCTGAATAGTCCGAACCCAGTGGTGACAACTCAAATTGCAACTACGTATGCCAATGAAGATGCTTTGTCTCGAAAATCTGCTGAACCAAGAAGAACATTTTATGGTGGGTTGCCCTATGTTAGAAGGGAGATGTTCAGTAGGTTTTTCTCTTTTTTAAAATTAATTTTAGAAAGAAAAAAATAGGTAACATTTTTTTGCAAAATGTCGACTTTCAGGTTTTTCCGCATTGAAACGAGTATTCAACTCACAATCGCCTCCGATGCTGTCAAGATTCGGTATTATTTTTTTTTTAAATCAAATTATCTTGATTTTTCAGACTGTAATGCAACTAGTGAGGAGGAAGAGGAATAAAACATTATTTTGTAGAGAATGAAATAAATAAACTTGTTTTTTTTTTCAAAATCTGCACAGAAATTAAACAAATTTATTGTTGGAAAATTGAAAAAAAATATATAAAGTTTTAATCTATTTGCATTTTTCCTTCTCTCCGTGAACCTTAATATCCAAAGTGACATAGGTCATCTCATAGACTGATCCGATCTTTTCCTTTGGGACGATGTATTCTCCGATTCTGACGCAGTTCTAAAATTCAAATTTTTTACAATTTCCAGCAGAAAGTTTTCAGAATCTTACTGGCTTTGATGGGTTGCAGTTGTGGGTGATGCGAAGGTATGGGGCGATGGCGTGGGTCTTAAAAAAAGTCAATCAATAAATTAAAAAAAAAGTCAATCAATAAATGTTTTCTAAAGGTGGAGACGAACCTCGTCTTCCTCTCCGTAAACTTCGAATTCTCCTTCAGAGTTGGTGTGCTTGGTGGCCAACAAATCGTCTGGGTCAACTGGAAAAAAATTAATTTTTATTCTGATTAGCAGCGCATTTCTACTTAGCAGCGCATTTTTCCTTAGCAGCGCATTATTTCTTAGCAGCGCATTTTTCTTAGCAGCGCATTATTTCTTAGCAGCGCATTTTTCCTTAGCAGCGCATTTTTCCTTAGCCACGCATTATTTCTTAGCAGTGCATATTTCCTTAGCAGCGCATATTTCCTTAGCAGCGCATTTTTCCATATCAGCGCAATTTTCCTTAGCAGCGCATTTTTCCTTAGCAGCGCATTTTTTCTTATCAGCGCAATTTTGAAAATAATTAACTAACGGGTATCCTTCTCATAAAGTTCAACTTGAACATTTGCCAATCTCTTCTTATTACAGACTGCAACTCCCTTAACGGTCACATTTTGCAAACGTGCCGAGCACTCCAAAACACAAGCGGAAAGAAGAACAGCAATGAGAAGACCGCGCATTTTCTGGAAAAAAACAACTAAGAATGATACGAATTGAAAATAATGAAACGAAGAACTGAAATGCTTTTCTGTCTAGATGGGCGGTTTTATAGTAGCATTCTCAAAAGCAGATGGCACCAAAATGTTGTGATATTTTGTTGAAAAACAGTTGTTTCCAATCAAAATAAAATCATTTGTCACTCGAAGTTCATGGTGAAGAGCTTTTCAGAGAGAAGAATCTGGGATGAGATGTGTCTCAAAATCGCACTTGTACTTTGATTTTCATTTTTTCAATTGAGAAAAGATCAAGTTTATTGTTAGTCAGCGAGGAATTGTTGTTTTTCAATTTGAAAGAAAAACATATGTTTTTTGATTTTTTAGACTTTTGGTGACTAGTAATCACAATTTAATGCTGGTAAAATCGAGAAATGGTTTGACTTCAAACTTCAAGAGAAATTGAAGTCTGAATTTATTTTCAAAAAATAATACAGATTTGTTCAAAAATTTACTATCGAAGAAAACTACAAGTTTTGCATCTATCAAAAAAATAGTTCCTCTTTATCCCTCAACATTTCTTTTCCTCATCTTCCAAGAAAATATCCAATGGCACGTAGTTCATGTCGTAAACTCCTCCAATCTTACTTTTTGGCACTTGAAATTTGCAAATTCGTTCGCAACCCTTCGAAAAAATTACATAATAAAATGTTTAGTCTTCACAGCAGAAATTACCGGTGGAGCATTACAAGTGTGCTGGATTTTGATATAAGCGTCGATGTCGCCAATCTGGAAAATTAACAAGAATGCGCTGCTAAGGAAATATGCTCTGCTAAGGAAAATATGCGCTGCTAAGAAGAAAATGCGCTGCTAAGGAAAAAATGCGCTGCTAAGGAAAAATGGCACTTCCAACGAAAAATGCGCTGCTAAGGAAAAATGCGCTGCTAAGGAAATATGCGCTGCTAAGGAAAAAATGCTCTGCTAAGGAAAAAATGCGCTGCTAAGGAAAAAATGCGCTGCTAAGGAAAAATGCGCTGCTAATGAAAAATGCGCTGCTAAGGAAACAATGCGCTGGTAAGGAAAATGCGCTGCTAAGGAAAAATGCGCTGCTAAGGAAAAATGCGCTGGTAAGGAAAATGCGCTGCTAAGGAAAAATGCGCTGCTAAGGAAAAATGCGCTGCTAAGGAAAAAATGCGCTGCTAAGGAAAAATGCGCTGCTAAGGAAAAAATGCGCTGCTAAGGAAAAATGCGCTGCTAAGGAAAAAATGCGCTGCTAAGGAAAATATGCGCTGCTAAGGAAAAATGCGCTGCTAATGAAAAATGCGCTGCTAAGGAAACAATGCGCTGCTAAGGAAAAATGCGCTGCTAAGGAAAAAATGCGCTGCTAAGGAAAAATGCGCTGCTAAGGAAAAAATGCGCTGCTAAGGAAAAATGCGCTGCTAAGGAAAAAATGCGCTGCTAAGGAAAAAATGCTCTGCTAAGGAAAAAATGCGCTGCTAAGGAAAAAATGCGCTGCTAAGGAAAAATGCGCTGCTAATGAAAAATGCGCTGCTAAGGAAACAATGCGCTGGTAAGGAAAATGCGCTGCTAAGGAAAAATGCGCTGCTAAGGAAAAATGCGCTGGTAAGGAAAATGCGCTGCTAAGGAAAAATGCGCTGCTAAGGAAAAATGCGCTGCTAAGGAAAAAATGCGCTGCTAAGGAAAATATGCGCTGCTAAGGAAAATGCGCTGCTAAGGAAAAATGCGCTGATAAGACAATTTACTTCATCATCGTGTCCACTCAGTTCAAACTCTCCTTGCTCATTACTTATCACTTTTGCCATTTCGTCATCAAATCCAACTGAAATCAACACAACACAGCATTAAAATGCAAAAATATAGAGGGCAAACCAAATTCTCTCTCCGCTAATATAACAACAGCGTCTGCCCATCGACGCTTTTTACAAATCATGGTTCCCTTCACGGTCACATTTTGCATTTTTGCAGAAACTTCGGATGTTTCTAAGAAAAAAAGGAAAGCAAAGCAGTTTATAAGTTTCATTTTTTTCAAGAAATGACTAATATTTTTATTAATTTGGAATTATTGGCACACAAACGTCTTTCTCGATTGCAGCTTGTTCCATCAAGTCGAAATTATTATTTTGTTTGGCTGTACCATTAATAGCGACATTGAAAAATTGATATACAAATTCGAGAATGTCATATTGAAGAGCTTCACCTTGTACTTTGTAATATCTTATTTTGAAGCACTTCTGAAAAAATTTAATTTATAAAAGAGGGACGTTTAAGACGTTTCCACGCCGATATGGCGGCACGCGGACAGTTTGACGCCGATAATCACCTGATTAGTGTCTTTGGATGCTAATCCACAATTGTGTTCAATTTTGAGATATGGTTCGATTTTGCGGATCTGTAAAACACATAATCCCTATTCATTTCTCTATGGTTTACATACTTCACCGGTCACAGCCTCCATTTCAAAATAGCCATATTTATTGGTATAAGTGGTTGCAAGAAGATCGTTCGGTTCAACTAAATAAATTATTTCTAAATCATTTTGAAACCTCAAGATTCACTTGTGTTCAAATCGAAGAGTTTAATTTTAAGACCAGCTATAGGTTCTTTCTCGCACGTCAAATTTCCAACAACTTTAATTGATTGATCATGGTTTGCAAACCATTCTGTTACACATACATCAAGTGACAAAAGAATTAATGCGATTTGTAGTTTCATTTTTTTTAGTTTAGAAATAATTGGTAATAACCATTTAATTTAGGTCGTCATTTTTAGAGTTGGAAACGTGTTCAAAACTAGGTTTTTGGAATTTTCCCAATATTTGTCATCCAGTTCAAATTAGTTAAAATTATTAATTCCTTTATGTCTTAGTCGGTTCTGAAAGGTTTAGCCGAGTGAAGGCCAGGCAAAGGCCGCAAAATTACCAATTTTCGTGTCAGTTAAAACTTCAGACGGCCACTGCTTGACTAACGCCTCAGATAAGTGAGAATATTAGTGAAACTATTCTGAATTCATCTTCTACTTTTCAAAAAAAAAACGTAATGTTTCTTCTTGTAAAAAAACTATATGATCGTGTAAACTTACAGTACCTTGTTTCTTCCAAGTAAATAATCAAGTAAAATAATAAAATTATTTCATTTATTTAGATTATCAATACATAAATGTACAAAGTTTTTAACTTTTTTGATCAATTAGTTTCAGCATGAAGTCTTCTCTCCATGAACAACGATGTCCAATGTGACATAGGTCATGTCATAGGTCTCTCCGATTTTATCTTGTGGAACTGTGTAGTCGCTTATTCTTTCACATCCCTTGAAAAATTTTAATTTAAAAAATACAATGCGCCGCTAAGGAAAAATATGCTGCTAAGGAGAAATGCGCTGCTAAGAAAAAATGCGCTGCTAAGGAAATATGCGCGACTAAGGAAAAATGCGCTGCTAAGGAAAAAAATGCGCTGCTAGTGAAAAATGCGCTGCTAAGGAGAAAATGTGCTGCTAAGGAAAAATGCGCCGCTACGGAAAAAATGCGCTGCTAAGGAAAAATGCGCTGCTAAGGAAAAATGCGCTGCTAAGGAAAAATGCGCTGCTAAGAAAAAATGCGCTTCGAGAGAAAAACGCGCTGATGCGGACCTATTTGCATAGATTTAACACTCACCGGTTGAGCGTTACAATTGTGATGAATTCTGATGAATGGCTCGATTTTTCCAACCTCGTCCTCTTCTCCGAAAATTTCGAATTCACCTTCTTTGTTAGTATGGATTGTTGCAAGCTGATCATTTGGGTCAACTGTAAACTAGTAAATTATGGAAATCGGTTTTAAAAAAAGCACTTACGAGTATCCTTGTCATACAAAATCACTCTCGCATTAGCCAATCTCCTCTTATTACAAACAGCAATTCCCTTCACCGTCACATTTTGCAACTTGGCAGAAATTTCAAAAATACACAGTGATAACAAAATCAAAGCAATTGCAGATTTCATTCTGTAAGATAAAATAAGATTAGTAGGAAACCAATTCTAAATCTAAACGTAATTGGTCCTATTGAGCACTTTTATACGGGGCACATGGAATGTGGGTGGGAGTGAATATTTTTGCTCGATCATGTGAAAAAGGTCAGTTGTTTCGGGAGTGGGTTGCGGAAAAATTGGGCTAAAGATGCAACAACATAAGTATAAAATAGTTGGATGAAGGATTTTTGGTTTTTAATCGATGGATGTTGTGGGGAGCTACCATCTGAGGAGTCAAGTGGAGATACAGATGTGTTATCTTGATTAAAGAAATGCTCTTTTATTGGCTACTGGGAAATTCACTGCACGGGAAGGCAAAAATCAGTGCGCGGATCCGCCATTTCAACTAGTTACTATTGAAATGGCGGATCCGGGCATAGGAAAGTGGCGGATCCACGAAAATATGCCCAGAGCTTTCAGGATCATTCTCCCAAAGCAAAAAATATCACTGCCGTTCGCACTGCTAAAACGCCGCAATTTTTTTTTATTGTCGAACGTTCCTGATGATTCCATAAACAGGAAATCTGATTTATCGGTTTTTTTCAGCTTTTTTAAAAAGTTGGTTCATGACTCAGTTATTATCTAAACGAATTTTCAAAATGTGTAACAAGAATTTTCCAAACAATCTTTGATGTAATCTTATTAATTATTTTCTCCGAGAAATACCAACTGTTAACATCATTTTTCTTGCCAAGAAACATTCTCGAAGCAACCTTTTTAAAAATCACATGTGACGAACATGAACGACTATATCTCTGGTTTATCAGTAATCAATAACAACGAATCAAGTTGATCAGAAATGAACGGATAAAGTGATTGGGCAACATATGAGTCAGCTTGTTTCCAGCGATTAGAAAAAGTTGAGGAAGATTGAGGGGTTTTGAATGAAGCATCGGGTAATGTGGGGTGCATTTGACGATGGAGATTGATTAGAAATTTCCATTGGCTTTCAGCTTCAGATGCTGGAAGAAATAATGGAAATTGTTGGCAAAGCAATGAACTTTGTGCATTATTTCTTAGCAGCGCAATTTTTCCTTAGCAGCGCATTTTTCCTTAGATGCGAATTTTTCTGTTGCAGCGCATTATTCCTTAGCAGTGCAATTTTTCCTTAGCAGCGCATTGTTCCTTAGCAGCGCATTTTTCCTTAGCAGCGCAATTTTTCCTTAGCAGCGCATTATTCCTTAGCAGCGCATTTTTCCTTAGCAGCGCAATGTTTCCTTAGCAGCGCATTATTCCTTAGCAGCGCATTTTTCCTTAGCAGCGCAATTTTTCCTTAGCAGCGCATTACTCCTTAGCAGCGCATTTTTCCTTAGCAGCGCATTTTTCCGTAGCAGTGCATTTTTCCTTAGCAGCGCATTTTTCCTTAGCAGCGCAGTTTTCATTAGCAGCGCAGTTTTCATTAGCAGCGCATTTTTTTCCTTTTAGCATTTTTCCGTTTAGAATTTGTAATAATGAGAAATTGTTCAATGTCTTTGAAACAACCTGCTTGCGAAAACGACATTTCATGTGTTGTAAAGTGGGTACGCACCTATAGATAAGTACACATAGTGTTGATGTGCGCCCGGTTAGCTCAGTCGGTAGAGCACCAGACTCTTAATCTGGCTGTCGCGGGTTCGAGCCCCGCATTGGGCTGATGCATTTTTTTTTATTATTTCAAACAAAAACCAAACCTGTAATGTCGAAAGTATGCCCCAAATGCGTCCAAATTTCGGTCATTTGATTTTCCGAAACTTGGAAGTTTTCATAAATCGCTGGAATATGACGAATATGCTCAATAAATTCCTCCAATCGATCATGTGGGAAAACCATGAATCTATAAAAAATGTGAAAAAAAATAAGTTTATGAAGAAAAACAACTTTCAAGAAAACAAGAAAAGGATGCTCGACAAAAAGGACCACTTATAATGAATTTCTAAAGAGGCTTTTGTCTATTTTGTCTATTTCCTTCTATGCTGGGAATATATGTTTTTTGTGACAAGTCATGCAAAAAAAGCCTTAAGCAATGGGCCTATCCATTTTCTTGGTTTGTTTGCCAAATATCGAATTGCTTCATTTTTTTTGCCCCACCTTTTGCTTTTGTTTGTTTAAAGTTTTCATATAAACTTTTTGACAGCTTTTCCTTTATTTATATGTACAAATATATACTCAAAAATATCACAATTTCAGATAATTATAGCTTTTCCATATTTATTGACGAATTTAGACCCGGATTGAAGTCGACCTCAATGTTTGCCAATTTTGGATAACTATCATTGTTGAACACGTTTGTCTGAAATAAATAATAAGAATCGGGAATTTATTAGGCGCATCCTACTTTCGAATCGTTTCTCTGAAGACTGTCGCTTGAGATGGCCATTTCTGAGATAGTGTCTAACTTTTTCTAAAAAAAAACATTTTACGAAATTTGAAAAAATGGAAAATTCCTACATTTTTGTTTTCTTCATTTTTAACCCTCTGAAGAGCTGGAAACAAACTTTTGTCTGCCACTCGCTCTTCATACTGACCAATAGTCTCATTATTCTGATCCTCCGATTTGTCTAAAGATCGTTGAGACTTGATTATTGATTTTTCGATTTCAAGCGCACTTCCGGTTTTTATCGAGGCCTTGGCTTCAAGATTCTGAGATTTTCTGGAAAAAAATATGAAGTTTAACACGAAGCAAACTTTTGCAAATACCCTCTTTCGAAATTTTCCAACTGCAAAGCTCGGTCATTCTTCTCTTCAGACGCTTGGATGTGATCCTTACGGCACCGGCAAAACCAAATGGAAACACAACAAATTGAGAGAACTATACAGACGACTGTAATCGCAAGAACCGATACCACCTGGGAAATATAAATTGATTTCCTAGCATGTTTTTTCTTAGCAGCGCATTTTTCCCTAGCAGCGCATTTTTCCTTAGCAGCGCATTTTTACTTAGCAGCGCATTTTTCCTTAGCAGCGCATTTTTTCTTAGCAGCGCATTTTTCCTTAGCAGCGCATTTTTTCTTAGCAGCGCATTTTTCCTTAGCAGCGCATGTTTTCCTTAGCAGCACATTTTTTCTTAGCAGCGCATTTTTCCTTAGCAGCGCATTTTTTCCTTAGCAGCACATTTTTTCTTAGCAGCGCGTTTTTTCCTTAGCAGCGCATTTTTTCCTTTGCAGCGCATTTTTTTCTTTAAAATTTTTAATATATTTTTCTTGACCAACAAAAAACTATAAAAAGCTCAGGCGAACACCAGACAAAGTGCTTCCGGCGATTATTGGAATATATTCAACCAAACAACACCAAAATTACAGCTCACCAGAAAAAAAAACAAGAAAAATAAATATAAAATTTAATACCTCTTGAGATAGCTCCATAGAATCGGTAATTAATTTCAAGACTTGGTTTCAAGAGAGTAATGGCGTTGATAAAACCTCCTTCAGAAGAGTTTTGAGCTGCAGCACTTATTCCCTGCCTTTCTCAACGGATAAGGCGAGATCATCACCGACGGGCTAGAAGGAAAGATGAAAGGATATTTTAAATATTTTGTTGAAGAAAATCTGAAAAAAGCGGATTGAAATATGTGATTATTGATGATGCACTAGGTGTGAGCTCACAAAAACTAGCATTAGGTGAATTGAAATGGAATTCGTGACCGAAAAATAATGAAGGGGTTGCGAGAAAAAAAAACCTAAAATTGTGTTCGCAGAAAAGAATTCATTGGTGTGTTAATAAGAATGAAAGTGCATTTTTTTAAAGATTTTCAGAAATTTTACGCAAGAATCAGAAAATCGTTTAATAAATTTCTGAATTATAGTCTGCTGAGAATAGATAATAATGAGTTCATTCACCGTTAAAGTGGAGTAATATGGAATGAAGCAGATCATTGAAGAATGCGCTGCTAAGGAAAAATGCGCTGCTAAGGAAAAATGCGCTGCTAAGGAAAATGAGCTGCTAAGGAAAAATGCGCTGCTAAGGAAAACTGCGCTGCTAAGGAAAAATGCGCTGCTAAGGAAAAATGCGCTGCTAAGAAAAAATGCGCTGCTAAGGAAAAATAGCCGTAATCAGGTAGAACAATCGTTCATGAATACAACTACAATTTTCGTACGTTTTTTGAGGTTATCAACTCAAAAAAAAGATATGAAAACGTAGTTGAGAGATTCTGAGTTTATGCAAAAAATAGTTTGAAAAAACGGAGAGCCAGGTGTGCGTCAAATCCTTTTTTCTCCAATTCTTTTTTGTCATAAGAACTCGCCGATTTCTATGGTAACCCTCCTATTATTTTGAGAGAAGTCATCTAAGGGTTTTGCTGTCAGAAGTTTATTCTTGTTTTTGTGTGTCTTAAATTGCTCACTGAAAAAATGATCAGCATCAAAAACTTGATATTTTTCCGACAGATGTAATTATTGAGGTGTGCATGTGTTTTTTTTCAGCTGCGTAAAAAATTGAAGAATAGGGGTTTTTTGAAAAAATAAATTCTAAACATAGAAATATAAACAAGACATTGGAGCATCTACAGATATCGAAAGGAAATTGAAAAATTGAAAACCAAAAATAGAGTTTAAAAAATTAAAATTTTTTGAGAGCAAATAAAAATTGAATTTTTCACCTGACCTAAATTAGAAAACTAGTTTTTTTTCGATATGTGATTCAGATTTTATTATTTGGTAATTTTCAGGGAAAATTGTGAAAGAAATACCGGATCACATATGATTATAAGAAATTGCACAAGCAAGGCAATAAAATCCAAAATTTATGAAAACCACGAGAAAAGACACCGATCAAATGTACAAAACGCTGTTCTCCTGTCGGCGCCACCGCCGTTTTCCATCGCCACCCAGTGTGACAGATGGGCACCATCTGCCCGAAAATGTCCAGATTTGTTGTTGCCCATCAATAAAAAATTGTTTCGTGTGGGAAACGCAGAACACGATTTGTAGTTTTTATCGTTAGTTATTTCTGGGAAAAAAGTGAGAGAGTGAATGAAAAAAATTGTTGTTCATCAATTGCACAGCGGGGAATCGATATGGACAAAAAAAACATCTAAATTTTTTTTTGAATAAAATTTATGATCCTTCCGATTTTTAATGTTCATGTTGTTGGCTAATTTCTGCAAAATTCGAAGAAAGGTGTGAATTCCCGATTAATTTCAAAAGGCATGACAATATTCACAGAGTCCATGATTCTGAAAAGGATTTATAACTTTTTAGGAAATTTTCCATTTTGTGAAGAGAAACAAAAACAAAGTTTATTTTACTTTTTAAAGTTAAGGAATTTCGAGGCTCTATTTTTATAAGGATTTCATTTCTTCTGTAGCAGCGCATTTTTTCTTAGCAGCGCATTTTTCCTTAGCAGCGCATTTTTTCTTAGCAGCGCATTTTTTCTTAGCAGCGCATTTTTTCTTAGCAGCGCATTTTTCCTTAGAAATGCATTTTTCCTTAGCAGCGCATTTTTTTCTTAGCAGCGCATTTTTCTTAGCAGCGCATTTTTCCTTAGCAGCGCATTTTTCCTTAGCAGCGCATTTTTCCTTAGCAGCGCATTTTTCCTTAGCAGCACATTTTTCCTTAGAAGCGCGTATTTTCTTAGCAGCGCATTTTTCCTTAGCATCGCATTTTTCCTTAGCAGCGCATTTTTCCTTAGCAGCGCATTTTTCCTTAGCAGCACATTTTTTCTTAGCAGCGCATTTTTTCCTTAGCAGCGAATTCGCTGCAAATGTATTTTTCTTTAATTTTTTGTAGATTTATCGATTGTTTTTTCATCTCAATTTTCTATAAAAAATATTTTATCGCATTTCCCCATATGCAAATTACCATTCTGTTATCTAGCACAAATTCACTCACACATTCAAAACATGTCCCTAAAATCTCAATGAACAGTAGAATCACCCATAGCAACGAAATCCCACCACTTCTCAGCTCTTCTTATCAAATGAGACCCAAAATGAGCACAATGCACAAACAAACACACACACACACATATATATACACACACATCTGCAGGCATCTAACTGATTACCCATTTTATCGGAAACCATGGCAATGTAGTGTTGTTCTCCCTAGGCCGCTGCTTTTTCATTCTTTCACCCAAATAACACTCTTATTGAGATATTATACTTCTTATCGGATTGCTAAGCGGATTCATGTAATGTTTACTTCTAGAGTTTTCCCGTAAAAATTTAATCAAAATTGTTATATGAATAAAACCTTGACCAAGACGATTAAAAGATTTTAAAGATATTAGGTAGTCTTGTGACGCGAATTCGGGATGAGCCGAAAAGCTCTGCTGAAACGAATACTCCTTCTCGATTCTGCACATAAAATATGATATATTTTGACATTTCGATTAACGTTTTCTAGAAAATTTCAGGTTTTTATTATGCGTTTCTAAGATTCATTCTTCTTAAAATTTGCATAAACTTGCTTCAAAATATTCAAAAAAAGTTAAAATTTTGACACCACTTATAAATGTAATACATATCCTAAAATGTTCTGCACTTCACCTAATCCTGCCGTCCCTTTCCCATCAACTCAATAAAAATGGGAGCTCATACATATTCCTGTAGACTGTCTGCGTCTCTTCAAAGTCCTGTCGTTCCTATTCACCGGACGGTTAAAAATAAGTAGATTATTCAAATTGTGGACTTGTCGAACAACGAAACTGATTATTTTTAATAACTTGTACAATATTCAAGTACTGTACCCCTTGAAATGACCCGCCCATTTTTCCCTGTGCTTTAAAAGGCTCACGGAATTCTGCAAAACCATCGTATTCTGTCTATCTGATATTCAAAACCGCTCCCATTGGTTCTCCGTAGTTTTGTGCATTAATCTGAACTATTAGTTATTTGGTTGATAAATGCATCTTAACTGCGGTGAACTTGGTTGAAGTGGTGACTTTTTCAAAATGTTCGTACAGGTAAAAACACGTTCAAAAAATGATTATTGCAGACATTAAAAAATACAGAATAACAATCGTAAAATGATTGAAAGAATTTTGCCCGTAATTTGAGTTACTAAATTTCCTGAGTTGAACCCTTGCATCAGAAGTGAGGACGTCATCGATTCGAAGTATTCGCCCTGGTGTTGGATTGCATTTTATTGATAAAAGTGAGCACATGAGGGAGTATATGTCGAACATTTGTACTGGTCCTTTACGGTAACCAACTCGAAATGCTGAAAATTTAAAACTTTTCTAAGAGTTGCTAAAAAATGCGCTGCTAAGGAAAAAATGCGCTGCTAAGGAAAAATGCGCTGCTAAGGAAAAATGCGCTGCTAAGGAAAAAATGCGCTGCTAAGAAAAAATGCGCTGCTAAGGAAGCATGCTCTGCTAAGGAAAAAATGCGCTGCTAAGGAAAAATGCGCTGCTAAGGAAAAAATGCGCTGCTAAGGTAAAAATGCGCTGCTAAGGAAAAATGCGCTGCTAAGGAAAAATGCGCAGGAAATTTTTACCTGGGCCATATGCCAGAAATACACCTAATACATCTGGAAGTTCATTGTTGTATCCATCAATCGCCGCCGGAATTTCATGAAGTTTTGGTTTTGGAAACTGTTTGGTTTCGTCGATCTATAAATTTTGTGCTTTTTATTTCAACATCAGCAGATCGTACCGTAACAATTGCATATCCAGGATCCGCGAGAAGAACCAAATCTGCAACAGTGTCGCTTTTCTTGTAATGATAATGTTCGGGAATGTCGCCAGTCTAGAATTCAAAGAATGGAGTTTTTTGTTTCTAAAAGTTTGAAAAAAAACCTTCGGAGCTGTATAGAACACTTTTACATTCGGAATCGGGTGATGATCTCTCAACTGACTGTAAACCTGATGAGTTTTCCCTTTTTTGACGTGCAATTGTTTTATTGCTCCACTTCCGACAGTAGTCTCTACCAATTCCATAGGAATGAATTCATCGACAGCTCTGAAAATATGAAAGGGTTTCTTTTAGAAATTTTAGAGATTTTTTAAATTTCTTTTTTTTTTGTCAACCCTTTCAATTTCAAAAGAAAGAATAAGTAAAAACCTGTTTGCGATAACAGCAACATGTACGTTGTAAAGTGGGTGCGCACCTATAGGTAAGTACTCTCTGTGTTTCTGTGCGCCCGGTTAGCTCAGTCGGTAGAGCACCAGACTCTTAATCTGGCTGTCGCGGGTTCGAGCCCCGCATTGGGCTGTAGCTTTTTTTTGCATTTTGAGATCATAAATATTTTGATTGTTTGTTCCGAAATAAGTTTTTAAAATTAACAGTGAATTGTATTGATTTAGAAAATTGTGGAAACATTGGATTTTCAGGAAATTTTAAATTTGTTATTAGCAGCGCATGTTTTCTTTAGAAGCACAATTTAGCACGAACCTGACATGAGCCTTGGGAACATCAATAAACCCGTGTGTCGAAACTACAATCACATTCAAATCAATTCTTTCCCTCGCCTGCGCTGTCAACCTTTCCAAACTTTGTGCAAACCGAGTAACTTCTTTCGAATGTTTCTCATTTGTTCGATGAACTCCTTTTCTTTTAATTTCTTCACCAATCCATGGATGATAAACCAGTACTAGATCATGGTCCTTTGTTGCTTGAACTATTGATTTTGCTGCGGATTCATCAGAAAATGTCTTGCCATCAGATCTTGGAGGAATACACACTTGAGGGTTTAGATCCCAAAACACTTGACATTCTGGAAAGAAGAACATGGCAACTGATGCTTGTGACCGAAGTGCTGAAATGTAGATTGGGTCTATTGTCCACCAGTCTCTGAATAAATAAAATTTTAAATTAATTTAAAGTAAATCAATACTTTGAAAAGTCCTGAGGTTTTGTAAAATTCTGAAAATGGAATCCATCCCTCCAATTATAAATGTAGTCTCCGATGATTCCATGTCTTCGTGGTAAGACTCCAGTCAGCAAAGAATGACGATTTGGTAATGATGAAGTTGGAAATACTGGGAATAGTTTAGTGGACCACACACCTTGAAAATATAATAGTTTGTAGGTGAAAAGGATTATAATTATGATACCTTCTTCCTCAAAAGTTCGAAAAACTGAAAGATGACTGAATTTGTAGAATGTGTTGGCCGCCAATCCTTCAGTAATGACAACAACTAGCTTTTGCGCGTGTATCAATGTTGGCAAAAGCAGAAGAATAAGCTTGATCATTTTTTAAGTTTTCACATTTCGCGGTGGTTTCTGTAATTAAAAAATTAATAATCTGCAAGAAACTTTAATTTAATATAAAGATAATTCAAAAGTATGTAATATTTTTTCTCAGGCCAAAATTCTTAGGCGCATTTTTCCTTAGCAGCGCATTTTTCCTTAGCCGCGCATTCTTCCTTAGCAGCGCATTTTCCCTTAGCAGCGCATTTTTCCTTAGCAGCGCATTTTCCTTAGCAGCGCATTTTTCCTTAGCAGCGCATTTTTCCTTAGCAGCGCATTTTTCCTTAGCAGCGCATTTTTTCTTAGCCTCGCATTTTTCCTTAGCAGCGCATTTTTTCATCATGACGGGATAATCATAAAAAAAGAAAATTTCGTGACAAATTTAGAATAAAAATTTCTGAAGCTTTCACTTAAAAGGGATTAAAAACATAAGAAAAATGGGTATTAAGTGCATAATAATGAATAGAAAAGATGGATGAACAAGATATTCTTCATTTTGTCATCTTATGAAGCAACTATGAAAGCAGCTATAGTAGGAATTAATTGTGTGTTATGAATTTAAAATTAGTCTTATTTTCTACTTGTGTTTTCTTGTGAAAAGAAGAATGAAGAATTTAATTGCAAAATGTATAGACAAAGAAGCGAGAAAGTAAGTAATTGTGAAGATAAAAAGGTGCATGTTCCTTCCCTTTTTGAAGAATTTCTAGGTTTAATTGAGTTAGGCTCGACTAAGAACCTACATGGAAGGGACGAGTTGGAAGGGAAAGCTCAAGGCTTTGAAAATTTCCTCTTTTTTGTGAGGAGATAATCTTATTTAGATTTTTGAACAAGTCTTCTATTCAAAACTAGGTGTTGCGAAAAAAGAGCCTGGAATGTTGGTAGCAAAATTTATTTTTAAATATTTTTATTTTTCCCATTTTATTTTTAAAAGTTAGAAAAAAATAGAAGTCTCAAAATAATCTCAGAAAAAAACAGAAATATCTAAAAAATTTAGTATGCTAAATATAATCTTAGTTGGTTTTTTTTTCATTTATCCATCCACAATTTAAAAAAAAAACTCTCAGCAGAGTATTATGAAGACCTGCCGGCTCATCGGCCGTCAACAATTAAATAAATGATGAAAATATATAAATGAGACGAAGTTAGAAGGAAAAGGAACACACCACTTGACAAAACACACAAATGTTTGCGATTTGGGGGTGACTTCACATTTCCCGCAGGAAGGATAGGGAAGGACTTGGTGAAGATCTCCTATCAGTTGTGTGGAGAGAGCCCACTGGGTGTAATGTGACAACAACAGGGTGGTGTGGAGTAGATTTTAATCTCCAATGTTGCAAGATATAAAATTGTGTATTGGCAATTTTCAACGGAGTACATAAATTGCGGGTTTAATAGGTTCCGACAATTGTCAAAAAATGAACTTGTGTTAGACATTTATTTTGGCTCTTATAAAATTGGTTTCCAGAATATCGGAATCAAAAAAATAAGAGAAATTTCAGCAAAATCGGGGAAAGAATTTATTAGCAGCTCATGTTTCCTTAGCAGCGCATTTTTCCTTAGCAGCGCATTTTTTCTTAGCAGCGCATTTTTCCTTAGCAGCCCATTTTTCCTGAACCTTGATAATTTTTCTGTTCAAAACTCAACAACTTCAAATTTTCCTGATCAATTTATTTTTCAAAATCAAAAAAAATGAGTGTTCATTATTGTTTTCCTTTTTTCTTCTCAATCCTCGGCAACGACACCTCTCTGCTCTTATCCCTCATCGTATACGCACTTTTCGAAATCTTCAGCTTTTGGGACAGATTTTCAATGATAGTTTTAGGTTTTTCAGATCCGCCAACACATTCCTTTCCCACAATTCTTAAATGCACGAATTTCGACCGCCAAAGCGATGCCTCTTTTGACAGTTCTGCGTCTGAAAAAAATCCGAATTTTATGAATAGTTTAAATTTGTTTAGAGCTCACCTTTGATTTTTCCATCTTCGTAGATAGCGGAATTCCAGGATTCTAAAAATTCCTCAGCCTCTTTTGACTGATTTTTCGAGAATCTTATGGCTGGAATTGTAGACGTGCTCCATGTTAGCATTTCAGATATTAAAAAATATTATTTTCAGTTGCCATGGTAATTGAAGAGTGCGGTGGAGCGCGTTTAAACAAAGAAAATGGGGAAAATTGGTAAAGGGGTTCGAGTAATAAATGAAAGAATAATATTTCCAATGTGGTGTTAATGAGAAGAAAAAATCTTGAACCTTTTCAAATTTTACGACAACTACAACACAGATGATTCCGTAACCAGGAGCGGAAAACGATGAAGTAGGAACAATGTAGAAGAAACATCGCCTGAATCGAAAATATTAACTTTAAATGTTGAGTGGAATCTTTTTTGGGTGCAATATTTTAATTGCAATCACTTTTTTCTTAGCACCGCATTTTTTCTTAGCAGCGCATTTTTCCTTAGCAGCGCATTTTTCCTTAGCAGCGCATTTTTCCTTAGCAGCGCATTTTTCCTTAGCAGCGCATTTTTTCCTTAGCAGCGCATTTTTTCTTAACAGCGCATTTTTCCTTAGAAGTACAATAACTTCTACCGGAAGTAGACTTTCAAGAAAATGTTCACGAAAAACCTAACAACTTCTCGTTTTTCTATTATTATCATCATCATCAAAGAAGAGGTCATATAAAAAAACCATGTTAAAGATGAAGATGATCATTAAATGATGATTTCTTATTGATTTTTGTTGTGTTCATTATTTTCAATGATTTTTTTGTCGTTTTTGTAAGAAACGCCACCAAAGTGGTGATAATAAACATGATCAATGAGACGAAACAATTGACTTGACATTTTTCATCATGATTTTTTAATGAAGAAGAAGAAGAAAGAAGATCTTCTGATTTGTCAGTTTTTTTGTGACTTGTTTTTACGGTTTATGTTTGTGTTTTTTGAAAGTTTCTCCTTCCTCTTCTCGATTTGATTTTTTGACCTCAATTGACATAAAAGGGAATAGGAGCCTGTTAAAAATCTGCTTATTTGGTTAAAAATTTAAAAAATTCTTTTTTTTTTAATGAAAATTTTTAAGTTTTTAAAAATTAAAAAAATTTCAATTTCAACTAAAATTACCCTACTTTTCCAGACCCCCATGCCATATGAGGAGAATGTAATCCAACTTCCAGATGGACGATTTGAGCAAAAAATCCAAGTGGATCGCCGTAAATTGGAACAAATGATCGTTGGAAGAACGGCATTTCAGTTTTTTCATAATGTTTTTCTGGTCTCAAGTGCTCAGATTGTGTGGCCAGAACAGCTGAAAATTGGAGCGAAGACTAAGAAAGGTGAGTGGATTTTTTCTGTTAGGGAAATTTTGATTTTCTGAAAAAAAACCCAAAAACCGTTATAAACCCAAAATTTTTAAGAATTTTTGAAAATGTTGAATGTCTTGATTTTTTATCAATTCGAAGTTAATAATCTTAAAATTTTGATAGTAATACAATTTTTTTTTGAAATTTTCCAGAATTTATAATTTTCTAAACGATTACTAGTAAACTGTAATTCTGAAAGTTAGTATTCATAAAAATTTTGAAACTGCAAATTATTTTTCAAAAAAAACCATTTTTCAGACCCATTTGTCAAAGCAATCGGTACTTTTGATCAAATTGAAACTGCGAGGAATATGATTCTGAACAATTTACAAGTGAAGGTAATTTATTGATTTTTATTTTAAGCCAGAAAAAATACCAAAAAATCAATAAAATCGAACTGATCGATCTCCATAATCTCCATAGATCGGTTGTCTTTTCGTCACACTTTTCTTTGGGGTCGCCATTTTTTGGGCAACAGCTTTTTTGGGAGTCTGGAAATGGAGTTATGGTTTAAAACTAAATTGGACACCGGAAAATTCAAAAAATTTGCCACTTACCATGTTATAAACAGCGCCATTATAAGTATAAGTTGGTGGATATTGGTTTTGGGTCCAATCGAGTTTTACACGTGACATGTCTAGGTTACGGTGGTGCAAATCGGTCTTCTGGAAATTCTTTAATTTTCACAATAAAAATTCTCCTAGTCTTCAACTCAACAACGAAGAAGTAGAACATTTCAAAAAAGTCAAAAATCTATGAAACGGTAAAAATTTGAATTTTTAAGTAATGTAAAAAAAAGAAACGAAGAGAACATTTTTTGATATCTCCTCTACAAAAAAATGTCTCAACACTCAAAAATACTAATTAAAATTTCTAGAAAGACCCATATTTAGCGCATTTTTCCTTAGCAGCGCATTTTTTCTTCGCAGCGCATTTTTCCTTCGCAGCGCATTTTTCCTTAACAGCGCATTTTTTCTTCGCAGCGCATTTTTCCTTCGCAGCGCATTTTTCCTTAGCAGCGCATTTTTCCTTAGCAGCGCATTTTTCCTTAGCAGCGCATTTTTCTTAGCAGCGCATTTTTCCTTAGCAGCGCATTTTTCCTTAGCAGCGCATTTTTCCTTAGCAGCGCATTTTTCCTTAGCAGCGCATTTTTCCTTAGCAGCGCATTTTTCTTAGCAGCGCATTTTTCCTTAGCAGCGCATTTTTTCTTAGCAGCGCATTTTTCCTGAATTTCATATAATTCGGATTTTTTCAATTAAAACAAAATTTAAAAAAAAGGTAATTATCAGAATCAAAAAATATTTTTTTCTGAAATTTATGAAGCTGATAATCTCAGAATGCGGAATTTTTTGGTCCCGATGAAAATTTAGCTCAGTATATCAAGACTAATTAAAGTTTTCTCAAACATATTGAAATCTTATTAACATTTGATTTTTTTTCCTCGCTCCAACCTTTTCTTTTAAGTGACACCTTGTCTTTAAGCTTCCCAGAAAAAACAAAGAACTCACAACATCTCTCAACATTTTCGAATAAGGTGGTGGCGTATAAAAACACGACTCATCCTCCAACGAAATCTTCAAACATTTCAACAACCCAACAACCGACAAAGGCGCCCGTTCTTCCCTTCCATATTTCAATTTTGCGAAATCCGCAGCCTTCTTCGTTTCAGCCACCTTATTCACATCGCCCAATCTTCTCCAAGGCAAAAATCCAACCATGTTCTCAATCATAATATAGAAAACACTCCAAAGATCATCCCATCTGCTCGCATCCTTCCGATTGTGAATATTGATTGAAACATAACGAAGGGTGCCGTGGAATGGGCTATTGATTTTGCGGGGTTTTAGGGTTCCATCATTTTCCACATAGATTTTGCTCATCCCAAAATCGAGCACAAAAAGAAGCTTGGCATTTTTGAGGCCAATGCAGAAATTAGCAGGCTTCACATCTCGATGCAACCATCCAATATTGTGCATCTTCTCAAGTGATTCGATCATTTTATGAGCGATCCAGAGAGCAGTAGGCACTGAGAACCGATTCAAAGGTTGCTGGTTTTTAAGGTCCCGAAGATTTTGTCCACATTTTTCCATTGCTAGATACTTAACAGTTTGGGTGGTCCCATAATGGTAAAAGTTGAGAAATGGTTCCTGGGATGGGAGATTGGTTGGATTGTAGAAATTCGCCAAGCTTCGTAGACACGATGATTCATTGAATAGAAGCTTGATTTTAGCATTGTTCGACTCGATTTTCAGAATTGTTGGATAGTTGTGATATTTAGCTTCATAAATTTGACCAAATCCACCGGCGGTTAGCATATGGGAGAGTTGGAATTTGTCGAGATAGGTACCAGGTTCCAAGATTGGTTGAGTGTTGAGTTGATTCTCAGTGTGAAGGGTTTGGGTCTGGGAGAGAAGCGCTTAATTTTAACGCCTGAAATCACTACTCACCATTGTTTTTTCGCGGGTTTTTTCGAGAAGAAAATGAGTAGAAAATTTTGAACACAATTACAAATGAGATGTTGTTGTTGTCTTGTTCCTCCTGGTTTCTAGATCGCACTTGAGAAATGAACCGTTTTTTGGAATTTTTTGGAATTTACTATTTTCTATAGTAAATTCTTAGGTCAACACGATTTTTTTCGTTTTTTGAAAATTTTGAAAATTTTGAAAATTTTGAAAAAAATGCTCAAACTAATAAATTGAATTGAATTCTCGGTAAGTTGATTTTTTAAAGTTAAATTCAATTCAAAGCATTTCTGAAATTGTTTTGAAAAAGGCTTAATTTGTTACATTTCAAAAATTCGTCCGAAATATTACATAGGCCAAAAAATCGTGAATTCTGGATGATTTTGGAAAAAAATGTTCGGTTTCATATTTTTTTTAATTATTTTTTAAAAATAAATTTCGACAGTTCATTTATTATTTCAAAGAAAAACTCTAGAAAAGGTACGAAATTTCTGAAATCGATCGAACTTTCAGCACTTTAAATTGAGAAATCTGAAATTTGCGGGTTTAAAAAAAAAAATTTTACTGATTCCAAATTTTTTTAAATTTTGAGCGGAGTTTGAACTAACAATAAGATGTAGCTCATTATTTTCGTATTTCCGATTTTTTATTTCAAAATTTAAATTAGTCAAACTTTGTTTTGTTGCAAAAAATTACAGTAACATGTGTCCTTGTAATTTACTGTTTCAGAATGAATAAGAATTCAGTACATGCCCCCAAAAGTATTGTTCCTTTTTTGTCAATTTATCAAAAATTACGGTTTCAGAATTGAATTATTAAAAATCTATCGGTTTCCTCAAAAAACCCGATTGCTATTGAAATTTCTATTTTTGAAACGAATTGGTGTAGCAATTTTGAAAAAAATTTATTTTCAAATTTTCAACTTTAATATTTCATGAATAGAGGGGGCCATGAGGGTGTCTGGACTTGTTATTGTCAACTCAATTATTCTTGATCATTGCGTTCGGAAGGCTGCTCAACCTCACAGCCGCTACGCACGCACGCGAAGCGGCTGCCGACACTCAACACACTGGAAAATTTGAAAAATTAATTTTCCCGTAAATATTTCAGTGTATTGAGTGGGAGGTCACCGCGTCGCGTGCGTGCGGAGCGTCAGTGAAGTTGAGCAGCCTTCCGAACGCAATGATCAAGAATAATTGAGTTTACAATAGTAAAACATATTTAAACGTTTTTAATTTTTTTAAAATTTAAAATTAATTAGTTGTTGTGAGTTGTTTTTTAGAAAATCATATTTTTCTGAGATTTGAAAAAAGCCTGTGCTTTTTAATTCAAAAAATCACTGTTTCAGAATTGAAAAAATATAGTAGTGGGTGTTCTGAGAACTATTGGTCCCACCACTGCTCAAAAGTCAACATTTTCCCATTTCTCTTTAAATAAAGCCAAAATTTATCGATTTCTAATTTTTTCCATTGAAAATTGCATCATTTTGATTCATTTAAAATGTCGAATTAAAATGGCATTTTTTCAGAGATCTGTCTGAAAAATTTCATTATTGTAATTTTCACTGTTTTACAATAATCATAAATAGACAAGGGAATTCCGGTTCCCTTGGTCGCGGGTCAATAATTCATGAAAATAGATGATTTACAGTTCTTTACAATTAACTGTTTCAGAATATTTGAAAAATTACAATTTTGAGCATCAAAAAGCTATAAAAATCTAGTTAAAAATCTAAAATCGATTAAAATGGGAAAATAGATTAAAATGTCTTAAAACTTTTGAAAAGTGTGATTAAATTAGTATTTAAAAAAAAACAAAATTTTCAAATTGCAGAAATTTTTTAATTTAGAAAATTAATTGCTAAAGTTTCAAGAATTTACTGTTTCAGATTTATTCGTAAATTCAAAAGAAGATGTTTCCACTAATAAATTTAGAATTTTGCAAGACAATGCTGAAATTCTGGAATTTTTTCTCGAACTCGAATTTTATGACCTCGCGCTTAGTCCACGCTGAAGAATTATTGTTGAAGACACCAGTATTCCCAGAACATTCAGAAAGAAATCCAGAATAAATTTCAGAAAGAAAGAGTAAGTCTAAAAATGGAGCTTCATCATTCTATCCACTCGCATATTATTGGAAAAGGTGGAAGAGGGATACAGATGGTAATGAAGGCTACAAACTGTCATATACATTTTCCGGACTCCAATAAATATTCGTGAGTTTTAATTTTTCACTGTTTCAAAATTTGTATTTTCAAAAAATTTAAATTTCCACAAAGTTGCCAATATTTCCTTCAAGTTCATCAATATCTCTTGAAAATAGAATTTCCAGAGATGCCAACAAATCGGACCAGGTGTCGATTTCCGGTACAGCGCTGAATGTCTACATGGCTCAGCGGCATCTTCGATCAATGTGTCCGCTGACGATATTCCTGGATCTTCCCTGGTTTTCACAAGGGCAGCCGGATTTTCGGAACCTTGTTTCACAGATCGACGTATCGATTGTTTCGGTTGATCAGAATGTTTATAGTTTGATGCTGAAATTGTCGTCGAATCAGGATGCGAGTGCACTTTTCGCGATTCGAATGGTTGTGAGGTATTTTGGATTGGTAAGGAGAAGGGGGAGGGGATGAGGAGTATGTGCTGAATTTGCCCAATAAAGTTGAAAACAGCGGAATAAAATGTATTTCAAAATATGTTTTCCAATGAAAAATGCAAATTTTAAAAAAAAATTAAAGGGGATTTTTTAAGGAAAATATTCAATATCTCTGAATTTTAAGGCTCCGAACAAATTTTCATAAAATGCAAAACACACATTGAACTTTGATTGTTTTTCTGATTTTTCGAAATCTTTTGAAACAGGATTTTTTAAATTAAAAATTGGGAAGTTTGTTGCGATTTTGAGAGGAATTGAAAAAATGAATTTTTTTAAAATTTTAATCTTTAAAGGCAGCTTGTCAGTTAACACGATCCAAATTCAAGGCAAAAAATCAAAATTCGAATGGGAGCCCAGGTGGTCCAAAGAACAATACCAATATGTAGCCACATTCAAATAATTGTGTTTCGCGCCAATTCCGACCGCGTTGCACGGACAACGACCGCGTCGAACGGACACGCGCGCATTCAAATTTTGATTGTTTCAACTTTGAACCGCTACTATGACTCGTGTATTTATCGGTGTGATTTCGCATAAATTGCATTCTACTAATTAGAGAACGCTCTAATTTTTGAAATTAAGAACAGGTAGGGTCAAATTAACTGAACAGCTGTCTTTAAAAATATTTTTTTCAAATCCTAGTTTAAATTGTAAGATCAATTTCAATTCCGAAACGAGAACACAAAATAATATGATGCATTACAAAAGCTTCCTAATCTAATTTTTCTGAAACAGTAAAAAAATTGAAATAGGAATTATAGAATAACTTGATTTGAATATTTTAATCTATCAAGAATCTGAAATAGATTTCTGGAAATTTGAAAATTTTAATTTGTTTTAAATATTCTTTTTTTCACGGTTAATATATCAAATTGAAATACGGATTCTGAAAATGTAGGTTCTGAGCTTCAAATTGGTACCAAAGTCGTTGAAATTAATTCATTATTCTTAAAATTATGATGATTTGAAAAATCGGGTTTTTTTTTTAATTTAAAATTTTCAAATGATCATAACCTTCCAGAAAATCGTCTTTTTTTCGGGATTACTACATCAAATTGAAGCTGAAATTCTGAATGTTTCGATTCTATGCTTTACATGAGTACCTGATCAAAAAATACAATATTACAATGTATTACAAAAGCTTCCTAATCTTATTTTTCTGAAACAGTAAATAAATAATCTAAAAATTGTAAAGACCATTCATTTTAATTATAAAAATGGTGAGTTTAATACTCATTTTAATCTATCGAAATCATCACAATTTTAAGAATAATGAATGAATTTCAATGACTTTGGGACCATTTTGAAGCTCAGAACCTAAATTTTCAGAATCTGGGCTTTAATTTGATATATTTAACAAGTAAAATGAATGATTTCTCGGAAAGTTATGATAATTTGAAAATTAAAAAATATTTTTAAAAAACCTGATTTTTCAAATCATCAGAATTTTAAGAATAACGAATTAATTTCAATGACTTTGATACCAAATTAAAGCTCAGAATCTGGGCTTTAATTTGATATAGCTACCATTTACAAAGGATGATTTCTCGGAAAGTTATGATAATTTGAAAATTGTATTTAAAAAATTGTTAACCTGATTTTTCAAATCATCATAATTATAAGAATAATTAATTAATTTCAATAATTTTGGTACCCATCTAAAGCTCAGAATATAAAATTTCAGAATTTCAGCTTTAATTTGAAGTATTAATCATGAAAATAAGACCATTTCCTGGAAAGTTATGATAATTTGAAAATTGTATTTAAAAAATTGTTAACCTGATTTTTCAAATCATCATAATTATAAGAATAATTAATTAATTTCAATAATTTTGGTACCCATCTAAAGCTCAGAATATAAAATTTCAGAATTTCAGCTTTAATTTGAAGTATTAATCATGAAAATAAGACCATTTCCTGGAAAGTTGTGGTAATTTGAAAATTTTTAAAAATTAAAAAAAATACTGATTTTTCAAACCATCACAATTTTAAGAATAATGAATTAATTTCAATTAATTTGGTACCAATTTGAAGCTAAGAACCTAAATTTTCAGAATCTGGGCTTTAATTTGATATATTAATCGTGAAAATAAGATGATTTTCGGGAAAGCTATGAGAATTTAAAAATTCCAAAAAAAAATTTGTAATTTTAGTTTTTTTTAAATATAAATTTACAGTTTCAGAAAATATTGCATTTATTATGGAATTTTAATTTTTTTTAATGAATCTTCACTTTTTTGTATAAATTTATTGATTTTCAGCTTCACAAGGTTCTATTATAAATTTTCACAAATTTTTCATATATTTAAAAAATTTTGCATTTTCAGGCTGATGATTATATCAACATACGGACGAATTTATCAACCAAAGATGAGCTCTCGTTTCAAAATAACGAAATTCAAGAGAATTGTGCGAAATTGGGTGTCACCGTGCACCCAGGATCAGAGAATGTGTCCATCTTTGGACCGCCCGCAGGAGTGCTGAAAATAAGGAAAATGCTGTTAGGAAGATCACAGATTATTGTGAATTTTGATTGTAATTTGATGGAGGTTCAATATCCGATTCGGCAGTTGGAAGTGGAACTTGGATTGCAGGTTATGACGAAGAGGAAGAATAATGAGACTGTGGTAGGTGGAGGAAAAATTCGAGGCTGTTTCAGAAAATTCATTTTTTAAGACAATTTTCATCCGATCGGTTGAATCAAAGCTTGCTGAAGTTTTGAAATCAAGAGAGGTGCTTTTAGCACTCCCACCTACCAATTTTCCCGATGAGGATTTTGAAAACTCTCCGGCATCTAGTAGGTTTTGGAATATTGTTTGCGAATTTTTTGGGATTCCAAATTTACTGCTGAAAATCGAAAATTTTCCTACTTTTGAATCAAACTTCAAAGAATTCTAGACGATTGAGGTAATCAATTGGTACGCAAAAAAATAGGAAAATTTAGATAGTGTTGGCTGAAAATTACAGATTTTTTTGAATTTCAGAATTTTAGCTTTTCATATGTGGTAAAATAAATAATGTAGATCTGGTAATTTTTCGAAAAGATGAGGATTTGTGAAAAAACTTTTTTTTTTGGAATTTTTTAGTTCTCATAGCTTTCCAGAAAATAATCTTGTTTTCATAATCAATACATCAAATTGAAGCTAAGATTCTGAAAATATCAATTTTGAGCTTTAAATTGGTACCAAATTCATTGAAATTCATCCAAAATTCGTCAAATTGTGATGATCTGAAAAAAATCAGTTTTTTTTTAAATTTAAAATTTTTGAAGATTTTCAAATTATCATAACTTTTCAGAAAATCATCTTATTTTCATGAATAATACATCAAATTGAAGCTAAAATTCTGACATTTTCTATTCTGAGCTTTATGTGGATACCTGATTCATGTAAATGCATACAAAATCCTTCAAAATGTGGTTGGCCTGAAAAAAAAGTTTTTTTTTCTAATTTTCAAATTATCACAACTTTCCGAGAAATCAACCATTTTACATGATGAATATATCATATTAAAGCTAAGATTATGAAAATTTAGATTCTGAGCTTTAATTTGGTACCAAAGTCATGACAATTTATGCAAAATTCGGCAAATTGTGATGAACTGAAAAATGAGATTTTTTGTTAATTTTTAAAAACAGCGACTTCGGATAAGGCATCAAAAATTAGAAATAAAATTTTTTTAATTCAAGAAAAGCAAGAATTGAGCTCATTCGTAAAAACTACAAAATTTTTTGAGGTGCGTACAAAAGCTCTCGAAAAGAAAATTCTAATTCTAATGGGTACAGTTAGGGTCTTTTGCGAATTGTTAACTTTTTCCAGCTTCATCATATTCAAACACCCCACCAAACTTGGCACCGCTCCAACAACTCTCAGAATCCTCAATCTCGTTATTCTCAACACCACCGCTAGAATCACCAAAGTCACCAGATCCCGAAGACTCGCCACTAGCTGCATCGATTCTCAAAGGAGCCAAAGAATTATGGAAGAAGGAGAAACCGAAAGCAGATCGAGGAGAGATGTTGATCAAAGCAACACAAGCGATATTTGATGATTCAGTGCTGAGTCAACCGAGATATCCAACGGATTTATGGTCGGGTTATGGGTTTAGTTGTTCACTTCCTGCCGAGTTGTTGAAGGGGATGATGGATTTGTCGACGAGTGAAACGACCGTCCAGCAGAATGAAACGGAGATGGTAAGGAGGATTTTTAAAAAACCTGGGGAAAAAAAGCTCATAGGAAAAAGTTAGGCCAACTTTTCTAGGCCATTGTTTTGAAGCTCATTTTGGTTTTAGAAAATTTTAAAAACAGATTTGGAATGAGAATGAAGTCTATTTTCATCCCAGATGCATTCGTTATCTCCGTAAAGTCCTCCTTTAAACCTATAAGCAATCATCTGTGATCAATTGTAAAAAAACATTTTTTGAAAACCTGGAAAGGCGGGGCTAATTTTCTCACAATGCAAGAAAAATATCAATTTTGGCTGCTATTCAAAACTATTTTGGAAAAATCTGAAATTTTCCCAAAATGTGACTCAAATAAAAAACATTTCGGAGAAAATAAACCATTTTACGGAAGTACATGATTTTAATCATTTTTTTGGAAGCTCGCCTGAAAATCAATGAAAAAAATGAGATGCAAAATTTTCAGCGTTATAGTCAAAAGAGCAGAATAGTGCTCAAAAACATGATTTTTTTAAAAATTCGGCATCGGATCAAATCGGATCGGTTCGGCTTTTTGAATATGAGGCCGATTTTTTTAAAAATATTCTTTAAAAACTATTTTTTTTAACTGCTAATAAATAGCCGAGCCGATCCAATCCAGTCCGGATTTGATGCGAAATCCGATCCGGGTCGGAAAAAGAAAAAAAAGAGGATTCTAATTTTTTCCATAAAATAATTTTAAATTCTTAAAAAATTATCTCAAAATTCCAGGGCAGCAGCAATTTCAACATAAACCGCGGCTTGTGTAGCCTGCGTGAAGAGGACGAAATGTCCGACTTCTCTGCCAGTTCCTTCAATTATACCAATGGATCAAAGGTCTTCGATACGAGGCCTCCACCACAAGCTCGCAATTTTTTCTCCGCTTCAACATCAGCTTTTGATTCATCTACCCTTCCCTACGATATCCGATGGGATATTAACCATTTTACCGATCCTTCGATGGTTCTCGCTCAGTTAGGATGTAGTGAATATTTGACGCAGTTAAGGGATCAGGAGGTTTTTATCTCTTTTTCTTTAATTCTTTAAAAAATTCGCTTTTTAGATCGATATGCATGCTTTTCTGCTCCTCGACGAACAAAATTTGAAAGACATTGGTGTTTCAACAATTGGTGCTCGCAAAAAAATCCATCATGCTATATTAAGTGGGTGTTAAGAGAAAAGAAAGAGAAAAGAGAAAGAAAAGCTTATTATTTCCATGGAAACATTTATAAAAGCTCTTTTTTTCAGAACTACGCGACTCTGCTCGTCTAAATGGCTACGCGGTGTGACTTCTATTTTGTCTAATGGGTGCTAACTCCATGATTAACATTTCTAATCTTCTATTTTGAATAAAACGGTTATTTTCCCTTCAAAAAATAGGCTTAAAACTACAAAATAAAAAAACGTCATATGGAAATTTGAATGACCGCGCAAACGGCTGGTGGCAAGGGCGCCCCATTGCGAAGGTCTCGCCACGATTGTTCGCCGACTCAGCGCCATTTCAAAAAGCGGGAATTTTTGTTTTTCTAGAGCTTTTTGGAGAGGACGGGCCTTTTCATTGGTTTTCTGTTGATTTTTACGTTTTTTTGGCTTGTGGTTTCATTTTGTGTGGTTTGGAGAACGTCAGCGGCTGGGGAAATTGGGTAATTTTAGTTTTTAGGCCAGTTTTTCATATTTTTTCGAAAAAATATTAATTTTTGAATTCAAGGAAATTTGTTTAGATTTAGAGATTTTTATCCATAACAAAGATTCAAATAGAACTTTATAGTTATTTTCACGACGAATTTAATGTTTTTCCACCATGAATCACCGAAATTCATTCTTTAATATTTTTCCGGTGTTTTTAAAAACAAGCTTTAAGGAATTTTTCTCTTAAAAAATCGATAATTTCTAATTCTTGCGCAACTCCAGTCACAAGTCACAAATATCATCACCACTCTCATTTAAAAAAATCGACTGATGAAACCTTATCGTTCATTTTTTCTTTTTCAGCCTTCCTAAGTGTCTTTTTCGTCGCTCTCTGTACCTTCCCAAAGCTCTTTTACGTTCAATTATTCTAATTCTTGTTTTATTTGGCAGATATGTTTTTCTTTTCTTCATCTCTGAAATTCGTGTACGCTTCCCAACTTTCCAGATCCTACTCTACACTCTCTGCCGCTAGTTCGAATTTTTTCGTTCGTCGCAGTGGCGCTAATCTCTCTGCGCCTCTTCTAGAGTTTTATCGCTCTATGGAGAATCTCCATCTCTGGCGCTCTCCGCCCAGACGTTTAGTGTCTTCACATCGATTCGGCGTTCTTTGTCGCCCTGTCATGAACTCTCTCACTCTTTTTTTCCACCACTTTCCATTCATCCTCGTGCAACACACATACACACTCCTGCAGCTGCCACTGCCCGACACACACTCACTCTACACCACCAGCCAACCAAGCCAGCAGGCAGCCACAACCGTCGGTTTTTTCCCTACTTTCTACCTCTGGTGTGTCTGTACCGCCTAGTATTATATTATTCTCACTTTTCTTCTTCTCGTGATTTGAAAATCATTTTCGCCGGCTCTAGATTAATTCCCCTTTTACCAAAAACTCGCTAGTCTTTCCGGAATATTCGATACCCGAAATGGTTTCGTTTATTGATTTTCTTTACCCATGGGAAAACTATTACTGGGCAGTGCTGACAAATCGTTGTGATATCTGTACGCTCCACCGCGGTCACGCTCTTTTGTCTCAGCTGTCATTTGACAGAAAACAGAATGAGAAGCAGCTTCAAATACGTGTCCTTCCCGCAAGTACGCACGAAACAGTTCAAAATAGCCGACCTGGTCTTGTAGTTTTCGGTTCGTCGGCATCACAGGACCTAATTTGTACTTTGCTTTGCGCTGCACTATTTAGTGCATCTACTCGTGCTCTCTAGCCGAATGTTCTCGTTTATTCCAGCCGCACACTATATCAAATGTAATCAGAAACGTTAAGTCGCGCATTGTGTCTGGAGGCGTAAGCTTAATGTCATAGCAACGGCCCGAATTCTTTCACAAAGACCCTACAGCTATTGATTAGCGAAGGGGGGAGAGCGTGTGCGGTACGAAATGGGTGCTAGTATCGATTTTTAAGGGGTGTGTTCGTATCGTTTGCGTTCGACGGTGTGTGTAGTGTGTGCCTATAACTTTTGTTACGTAATTTCGTTATTTTCCCCAAAAAGTAGTAAATTTACGCGAATTCTCAGATTTTGAAGTCAGCTCTCCAAAGTATTAACTTTTTTTGGAACTTCCTCATTCGGCAATATCGGAAAATGGTTTTTCGTGTGTTATAGGTGTTTTTCAAGTTGAAATTAAGAACATCACAATTTTGAGAAAATGGGCATTGATATATGGGTTATGGCCAAAGTTCGATTCCAGGTGCTCTTTTTTTTGCACACTCGTTTTTATCTATTGCATCACTCTTATTTCGAATCGATTCAAAAAGTAAGAAAAACACCTTGCAATTATTTTTCTATTAGTCAGACGAAACTTTGTTTGATGTTTCACAAGTCCCCCCTTCAATAGGATTAAGAATAATTATAAATGCACCATATGGATGTTTGTACCTGTCTGCTCTAAATTTTCAATTTTCGAAAGACACCTGTCTGTCTTTTTCGTCATTATCCTCAATTTTATTGCGAAATTCGTTTTTATTCTCATAAATTTCTTAAATTTTCAGCAAGTCTCCCGTTTCAGTGGTCACCGACCGAGTAAATCCGGGTTTTTCCGTTCTAAACAACAAATAACAAAATGGCTCTTAAAAGAATCCAGAAGGTTTGTTAATTAAAAGATTTACTTTCAAAAACAAATTCTCATTTCAGGAACTCCAGGATTTGGGCAGAGATCCCCCCGCACAATGCTCGGCCGGTCCAGTTGGTGATGATTTGTTCCATTGGCAAGCGACAATTATGGGTCCACCAGAATCGCCGTATCAGGGAGGAGTGTTCTTCTTGACCATCCACTTCCCGACTGACTATCCATTCAAGCCGCCAAAGGTAGGGTTTTAAAGGAAGAATTTGAGAAAAGAGTGAAATTCTTTAGGTTGCATTCACCACTCGCATTTACCATCCAAATATTAACTCAAACGGAAGCATTTGCTTGGATATTCTGCGTTCACAATGGTCACCAGCTTTGACAATCTCGAAAGTCTTGCTCTCGATCTGCTCATTGCTTTGCGATCCAAATCCAGATGATCCGCTTGTTCCAGAGATCGCTCGCATCTACAAAACCGATCGCGATAGGTTGGTATTTTGATAATTTAATTGGGAATTTGAATGTGATCCTGTGTAAACGGGCTTGAAATTCATAGTATATGAATCAGTCGTTTTCAGGCCTTTTATGAGTCATAGGTCTATAAACCACGAAGAACGGTACTGTCCGTTTCATAAAAGCTGAATCAGACCTATGGATACATAATTCGGTCCAGAAAAAGACATTCTGATATCGGGGTCTTGCAGCTGGTGTTTTCGTACCGCTTCAAGGCCCAGATCCTGATTCCATTAAATCTTATCTGATATTCTATTCAAATTCACACTCCGTTTTCAGGTACAACCAATTGGCCAGAGAATGGACACAAAAGTATGCAATGTGAGAAGACTGACACCCAAATCAAAATCGATGACTTAAAAAATTCCCCAACCACCCGGCGATGATGATATTCTTTTGTACTATAAAGTTGTTTTATCACCAGAAACCGTTTCAAAAAATACACGTTATCGATTTTCTGTCAATTCTTCTCCGCGTTTCATTCTTTTCCACTCTTCTCTGCATGCTCTTTCCAAACCAAAAGAAAAATCAATACAGCAACGAAAAATTAATTTGGCTTTTTCTGTCTGCCACCCATCACCAACAATCATTTTCATTCTTTTATTTCTATTTCCTATGATTTTTTCTTATTCTTTTTGATCTAAATGTATATCACCTTCATTTTTAACTTAATTCTCTATTTTCCCCTCAAAAGGAAACATATTTCGATTTTTAACAGTTCGGTGATTAACTTCAATTTTATCCTTTTTCTGTGTCCGATTATGCCCCATTTTCTATGTTTTTTTTTCTAAATATTTGATTTTTCGTTTGAAAATTAATTTTTTCTATTGGAAGAGTATGTATGTTTTAAGTATAATCTCTATTTGGTCTTTTGTCTTCCTGTCCATTGACAAATCATTCATTAAAATATTGGTTTTGTTCCCAAAATCTCATCGAGTACCTTCTGAGCATTGTTGATTTTGTTGAAAATTGGAAAGGGAGCAAGAGAGGGGCATTTTTCAGCAGAATGGCTGCGACGTTTGTGCCATTTGCCACATATTGTGATACCAGTTTTTGGAGTGAGGTGAATCGGAGGAAGCTAAACGAATGGATGCTCGACGAGACGCCGAAGGAGATTTATTGTCAGGCTTCAATTCGTGAGTTTCTGGAAAAGAAATATTTTTGAAATTGGTGCTCAGTGAAAAACGCGAGAGCAAGAAATATTAATTCCGAGAATTATAAAAATCAAAGGTTAATGCATTATTAATCCTTTTTTAATCTTTTCGGAGCTCCGATCATTAAAAATTGTCAATTGAAAATTATTATCTGGAATTTTTAATCTCAATACCTTATAAGTAGTTCTTTAACACTTCCTGCATCATAAATCGCTAGCGTTCATTCGGAACGAATTATTTATAAGAAATGAGATAACAAATATGAATTTCGGAATCGAGATGGATTTGAAGAGTTCATAGGAATAGAATTTATCAAGGAATTTGAACAGAAGCTGAAAATCTGAAATTTATCGTTGATTTACTTGTTGGGAGATTTTTTAATGGAAATATTTTTGATTGGGCATTTCAAATTGAAGGAGTTAAAGAAAGTAAGGGGAAAAATATAAACTGAATCATTCTCGAGCTCGAAAATTATTATGTCAGTTACAAAACATGCGCAAGACGTTAAAAAATGCAAAACAATTTGAAATATTGAAAATCGATTCTTTGAAGGTTGTTTTTTGGTCATCCAAAAAGCACAAAAATTGGAAGCGGAGAAATTAAACATTTTATTTGACCTGTACGTGAAAACGTGGGACACAAAACTGTTGAAACAGTTGGGAGGGCATTTTTATAACCCGTTCATTTATAAAAATTTATTTGACTAATTCCAAGTTCATTGTGTACCAGGTTAGGATCAAATTTACATCAGAGTGTCCCAAATATTGCCATTGACAACAAAAAAATAAATAAAATCCACAATCTATCTTCCAGACGACACAGTTGGCACAAATTGCCGTCTTTCCCTGAGCCATGAAACCTTCAAAGCACCGGGAAAACTTCAATACAAGGGGGATTTTCATCTATACAATACTCTGGAAAATTTCAAAGCTGCAGACAAGGCACAAATGTTGAAGGATTATTCGCAAGACGTAAATTAGCCAAAATTGCGTTATGTACAATGAAACTACTTAAAAATTTAGATCTGGAACGTAATTCAAAGTGAAAAATGGCTAGAAGAGCCGGAGAAATTGAGCAGATTTTTTGTGGTCGCTTTTGCGGATTTGAAAAAGTTTCGATATGTTTATTGGACGTGTGTACCGGCGCTTTGTTATCCGGATAGTATTGGACAGAGTGTAAGGGGATTTTATAAGAATTTAGGGATTTAGAAGATCGATTTTCAGATTTCGGAATTTGAAGGGGATCGAAAGGTGGTTCGAGATTATTTCGAGAAGAGTTCAGAGATGTTGTTCTTGCTGAAAAATGATGGAAAGTGTGTGAATATAAGGGAATTGCGGAATGTTCAGAAGTCGGAGGAAGTTCAGGTGAGCTGTTTTTAAAAAAACAATTTTAAAGAAAATAAAAATTTCTGTTTCAAAATTAAAAAAAAAAAACTTTGACTAACGGTCGTTTGCACGTTCAGGTTTAGAATATTCAGAAAAATCGTGGTGATTAATCAGAAACTCGAAATATTTGATTTTTAAAAATTAAGAACGCGAATTTGGTGAGAAATAATTGCCGTAAATTCTGAAGAATTATTTTGAAAATCTAGGATTTACGAAAAATTAGAAAATTTATTAAATTTTTGATAAATCTTGAAATATTGTCAAGATAAAAATTTTTGGCCGCTCGTTTTGCGGAGTGTCGTTGGGAATTTCCTCGCAGCGCGACCGCAACGCGCTCAAATTCAAATTTCTCAGCTGATTTTGCGCGTTGCGGTCGCGCTGCGAGGAAATTCCTAACGACACTCCGGCCAGAAATTTTTATCTTGACAATTTCTCGAAAATGGGTTTTAGAGGGTTCACATTTAGATATTTTCAAGATTAAATTGAAAATTATCAAATTTTTCACATAATTTGGGTTCCAAAATATGAAGAAAGTTGTTTTTCGGGTTCAATATCGATTTAAAAGTTTTTGAAAGTCTTATAGGACATTTCGAACCTGTTCGTGATGAGTTTTTCATATATTTCTATAGGTTATCGAACGAAAATTGCACTTTTCTTAGTTTAATTGGATCCAGGATGCCCGAAAAGGCCGAAAAGCCCAAAAGAGACCGATTAAGGTCCACGAAGGGCGCCTGGGACCTCAAAATAGCGTTATTGGCGAAGATCTCGTTTTTTTCGCGCTTTTCTGGCCTCACGCTTTTCTGGCCTCTTTCACTTGGGATCATATATTTTCATAAAATTGTTTGAAGAGGCACATATTTAATAGTTTTTTGTCTTGAAACGAAATACGTGAAATCTGCTATTTATAAAATTTCCCAGAAATTTCAATTTTTCAGAATTTTTTTCAAACTGACTAGGTTAAAAGGTTTTTTAAAAATAGCTCAAAAATTTAAAAAAGTTGCGAAAAAATTATCGGTTTCAATTTTTAAATACATTTTCTGTGCTTTACTTCGCGCTTCGATTATTCGTAGTACTTCATTGAATATTTAAAAAAAAGTGGTTCTTCTGAAAACTGTATTTTTTGCAGATAGTCCTCATTGATCCATCACCAGTGAGCACCTCATTCGGATGGCCGGTACGTAACGTTCTGGCAGCAATTTCAGTCCTTCGCCCAACTTGGACATCTGTTCAATTCGTATCCTTGAAAGGTGGTGAAAAATGGCAAAAATATCGATATACATGGAAGAATAGTGATACCAAAACATGTCCGAAATCAGTGGGTTGGGAAAGGAATGCGCAGGACAAGTTGTTGCCATATTCAGTGGATTTGAGCAGTCAATTTGATCCGAAAAAGTTGGTTTTTTGAGTTTAAAATAAACAATTTTCAGAACTAATCTTTTATAACATTTTCAGACTAATGGATCAATCTGTTGACCTTAATTTATCGTTGATCAAATGGCGACTGGTACCAGATATCAAATTGGAAAGATACAAGAACCTGAAAGTATTGATTTTTGGAGCAGGAACTCTTGGATGCAATATAGCTCGAGGACTAATGGGATGGGGTGTTAAACACATTACATTTATCGACAATTCTACAGTATCCTACAGTAATCCGGTTAGACAATCGTTGTCAGAGTTTACGGATGCGAGAGATGGAAGGGGAAAGGCGCAGGTGGCGGCGGAAGCGTTGAAGCGGATTTATCCGACGATCCAGACGAATGCGATTAATATGACGGTTCCGATGCCGGGGCATACTATTGAAGCGACAGGTATCTATGATTTTAGTTATGGATTCATGAAGAAATGCGGGAGATACCGCGCTTGAGAACATTCAATCTGAGATAAAATATGAACCCAAAAAATTCTATAACTGAAAAATATAGTTTTCAAAAAATATAAACGAAACGCAATTAAAGGAGGGCTTTACGGAGCTAAAGAATACATCTGGGATGAAATTAGACTTCATACTCATTCCAAATCTGTTTTTAAAATTTTCTAAAACCACCTAGAAGCCGAGAAAACGAGTATCAAAACAATGGCCTAGAAAAAGGGCCACCGGCGAAAATTAGTCCGCAGACATTAAAAAAAACATAAATGAAAATGAAAGAAACCATTAAAAAAGGACTAATATAAGTATTCTGCATAACTATTTATTAACGAAACACGAAAAAAGCTCATAGGAAAAAGTTCGGCCAACTTTTTCTAGGCCATTGTTTTGAAGCTCATTTTCTCGGCTTCTAGGTGGTTTTAGAAAATTTTAAAAACAGATTTGGAATGAGAAAGAGTTCTATTTTCATTTATTATATCCGTAAAGCCCTCCTTTAAAAAATCAGAAGTAGAAAATTTTCCAGTAAAACCCTTTTCTGAAGAATATCTAAAGTGTTTTCTAAAGAAAGTAGCCCAAAATCGATATTTTAAAAAATTTGTATTTTAAAGTTTTAAAATTATTAGCTGGCACTAATCGCTTTTCTAAACAAAACTTCAATTTTAGAACTTTTCGTTATTGTCAACTCAATTATTCTTGATATTTTCGTTCGGAAGGCTGCTCAACCTCGAAGCCGCTCCGCACGCACGCGACGCGGCTGCCGACACTCACACACACTGGAAAATTTGAAAAATTCGTTTTCCCGCCGATTTCAGTATGGGTGAGTGTCGGCAGCCGCGTCGCATGCGTGCGGAGCTGCTGTGAGGTTGAGCAGTCTTCCGAACGCAATGATCAAGAATAATTGAGTTGACAATAGTTTCTTAGAAAATTTTGTTTCAAATACATTTTTAAATTGTAGTTTCTAGAATGGTTTTCAAATTAAAAAATATTCTGTTTCAACATTTTATTTAGAGAAAATACGAAAACTTTGAGGTTATTATTAGGGAGACGATTTATTCTAAAAAATTCGATTTTTTCTTTAAAATTTCTGTTTCAAAAGTTTTATACTAAAATTATGAAATATGTTTGGCGTTTTAAGATATTTTCGTCTTCAAAAAAATAAGCTTTAAAAAAGAAACATTATTATTTATTTTGAAATTTTAAATTTAAATCGGGCCGGTTTATGAAAACAATTCCCCGGAAGACAGTTTTAACAATTTCCCTCAAGAAAAAAAAATCAGTTTTTATAGTTTTTTCAAGTAAAAATTATGTTTTGATTAAAATGTGTGCTAGAAAAGTTTTAATTCGCTTTAATAGAGTTCTATAACTTTCACTCATTCTTTTTCAAATGAAAATAATTTTTTTTGCATAAATTTTCATTATATTCATAATATAAATGCAAAAAAAATATGTTTCAAGAATTTCTAATTTGAAGTGAAAAGAAGACAGAAATGCAAACATTTCTAATGAAATTGCAAAGATTCTTAAGAAAAAGGTTTAGAAAAAAAAAATTACCCAGCAGTTTTTAATTAGAATATTTGGTTTATTCGAAGAATTTATGGGAGGGAATTTTAATCAACTGGAAAATTGTTAATTTTTAAATATTTTTTTTTTAAAATCTCTGTTTCACCAATTGGTACCAAAATATATTAAAAATTGATAAATGCTGACAAATGATCTATTATACGTTCAGGCATGAGCCCAAGTGAACCCAGGAGGTCCGAAAAGCCCTGAAACGACCCAAAAAACCGATTTAGGGTGAAAAAATGAAAACAAATATTGTCAACTTAAAAATTTTGGATCATCCATTTTATACTAAAAGACCGCAGCGCAGCCGCTCGCAGGTAAAAATAGCATGACTTTGTGAGAGACTTAGATTTTCTGGGTAGATCAAAACCAACTTGAATGATCAGGAATATTTGAGTTGGCAATAGTAAAATGTTATTTTTTCGGCCCAGGCAGTCTTTTTTGGCCTAAATAAGATATTTTGGGCCTCTGCGGGTCATTGGGTACTCACTACTGATTTTTTGTTATGGACCTATGCAGAAACTAAAATTGCTGCAAAAAATAGCAAGAAATTCAATGCAGAAACTTGCAAGAAATGTCAAAAAATAGGGGGGGGGGGGGAGACGCCATTTTTTGCAGCACGATTTACGAGATCGCTGCGAGATATCTTGATAATTGTATGTATGCGCCTTTAAAGTTGTCGATTTACGAGTCAATTTTTATCGATTTTTTTTAAAATCTGAAGCGAATATCGCGAATTTCTCAATAAAAAAAAAGAAAGATTAAAAAAATGGAAATGATTCGACAATCGACAAAAATGTACGTGATGAAACCGGAGTCGCATGTCCTTATTCCACTGGAAAAGAGTTCAGAGAGAGTTTGATGAAATTCGTGTTAAATTTCAATTCTTAACGTACATGAGTGTTTCGTTCAATGATTGAATCGTCGCTTTCTGTCATTTCTAAAAAAAAACAACACTTTTTAATCACTTTTTTCAATAGAATATTCAAAAAAAACTTTAAAATCGATAAAAATTGACTCGTAAATCGACAACTTTAAAGGCGCATACATACAATTATCAAGATATCTCGCAGCGATCTCGTAAATCGTGCTGCAAAAAATGGCGTCTCCCCCCCCTATTTTTTGACATTTCTTGACATTTCTTGCAAGTTTCTGCATTGAATTTCTTGCTATTTTTTGCAGCAATTTTAGTTTCTGCATAGGTCCATTAAAATTTCCACAAAAATTGACACAAAAACACATTTTGTTCTATAAAATTGTTTAAAGGGACACAGATTTAATTGTTTGGGTCTTGAAGAAAACTAAAGTTCGAAAAATACCGAGAAATTGCAATTTTTCGGTATTTTTTGAATTTTTTCAAACGAAATAGGTCCATTAATGCTGCGAAATTCTGAAATATGAAGAAAATTAAACGTTCAATTTTCTAGATTTTTATAAAGTGAAATTTTATGAAAATGAAGTCTAAAAATATGATTCGAGGTGTTTCTTTATGACAATAAAGTAATTTAGCTTAGTCTTAAAATGAATATCATTTAGATTTTTTCCCAAAAATTCCGATGGTTTCAAAATTTTTGATTAGCAAAAACAAAAAATTACTGTTTTAAAATTTTAGCAAAATTGTGGGAGAATACGTTTTTTAAAAAAAATCTAGCTGAGGATTTGTCCATTTTCAGAAGAGTCAAAATTGGCGGAAGATGTTGAGAAGTTGGAGAAACTCGTGGAATCTCATGATGTTTTGTACCTGGCGTTGGATAGCCGGGAGGCGAGATGGTTGCCGACTGTTTTGGCCAATAAGTATGGGAAAGTGGGTTTTTTCTCTTTGGTTTGAAAGATTTTCATAGAAAATACGATGAGGACGAAACATCTTGCGACTCTCTTTTTTTCTAATATTTAATAATTTGAAACAGTAAATTTTTATAAAAAATTTAAAAAAAAAGGTTTTTATAGATTGCCATCAGTGTGGCCCTTGGATTTGACACCTATGTCATTATAAGGCATGGAATTAGATTTGCGAAAAGTGGCGATCGTTGTGGAGGTATTTTTCTAATTAGAAATATAAAATTATTAATTACTTATTTTTTTTAGTAGGGTCGATATCGATAAACGAAAAAGTGCCATATTCACAATTGTCCTGCTATTTTTGTAGTGATGTGACGGCGCCGGGGAATTCGACGGCTGATAGGACACTGGATCAGCAGTGTACGGTAGGAAGTTTTTATTTAAAAGCCGAAAATACTGTAGAAGCAAACCGATTCCAAACGAGCTCTACTGACAAACCTCGATTTTTTGGGGTGGTCCGGTGCACGGACAAAAAAATTTATTTTTCATAATTCGTCCAATAGATACTAAAAATGCAATTATAACTCAAAAATAATATTTTAAACACGTACGGACACGGAAAAGGCAAGAGAAGCTTGCGAAAACAGTGGTGCGCGTTTGGAATCGAATTGAACGAACGGTAGATGTATTATATTGATTACATAATTAATTGTTTTTCTCAAAACTAATGCTTGAAACAGCAATTTTTAAAAAATTGTATTAAATTTTTTTTTTGTAGGTCAGCCGACCAGGATTGTCAATGATCGCGTCAGGAACCGCAGTGGAACTCTTGTCCTCAATTCTTCAATATCCTGAACCATTGGAAGCGCCCGCAAATATTGGAGAAGCTGACGATTCCGTCTCAATACTTGGAGCAGTTCCACACCAAATTCGCGGATTTGTTGGACGATTCCAGCAGATGACGTTGTGTGTTAAACGATTTGATCGATGCGTTGCTTGTGGACACGCGGTTGAGCAGCAGTATAAGGAGAATGGATGGAAATTTGTTAGAAATGTGGGTTTTTTTGTTAGAATTATAAATGTTGATTTACCAATACCTAAAAAAACGGGCAAACGATTTTTGATGTGACTGAAACGGGAGACTTTTTTTTTAATTTGAAAAGTTAGAAAAAGTGGTTTTTTTCGAAAAAATTTTGGGAAACGATCAGAACTGATGGATTTAATTGAAAATTTTTTCAAAATGCAAATGAGATTTACAAAAGTAGTTAAAATGACAATTCATAATTGGAACAATGTCAGGATGCTACGAAACTATATAAAAATGTGAAAATATTCCAGAAATTTCGAAAAACTTAAAGGAGGGCTTTACGCAGATTATAAATGAAGTTAAAACGTTTTAAAAAATCATACTCATGTTATAAATGGGTTTAAAAAAATTTTTTTAATTCGTAGAAAAAAACAGAAAAAACGAGCCACCTAAAAAAAAAGGGGGAGACCGCGGAAGAACTTGTGTTTCTAGTCCGCGACAGCTTGGTTTCCTAGGCCAACTATTAAATTTTTGCGTTTTTATTTATTTATTTTTGTTTTTTTGCATTTAAAATGAAAAACAGTGCAAAAAGTGATGCAAAATTTTGCTATTATTAAGTTTCTACACAAATACAACACTAGTTTTTCCTATTCTGAAAAAAATAGCTGAAAAAAACAAAAAGTACGGCTATCAAAACTGAAATTTAAAAAAAACATTCATCAGCTTGTTTTTCATGCAAAATTATAACCTTGTTTCATTTTAAATGCAAAAAAAACAAAAAAAATGAATATAAAAGCACAAACTTAATAGGTGGCCTAGGAAACCAAACGTTTGCGGACTAGAAATACAAGTTCTTCCGCGGTCCCCCTTTTTTTTAGGTGGCTCGTTTTTTCTGTTTTTTTTCTTCTAAGAATAAAAACAAATTTTTTAAAACCCTTTTATAACATGAGTATGATTTTTTTTTGCATTTTAACTTCGTTTATAATCTGCGTAAAGCCCTCCTTTAAAGTTTAAATTACATCTTTAAAAAGATTGAAAAAAGGATTATAAAAATTTATCCGAAACAGCCTGGAAGTCTTTAGAAAATATTTAGAAAAAACAGTCTACATATTTGCATAGTGACTAAAACAGTGAATGTTTGAAAAAATGAGAAAATTGAGGTTTTTCAGATTTTTTTGGTTGAAATTCGTATTATTCTTTATGAAGAATTTCAAATTTTTAGTTTTTGGATGAAAATTAGGAAAATTAACGTTCTTCCCGTATTTTATGAAGGATTCTGTTTAGTTTCTGTTTAAAAAAAATTATATGGCACTGTGTCTTTAATAAAACAAATTTTAATGTTAAAAATGTGAAATTTATGATAATCATAATAATTTCAAAAGATAATTAATGCTTCATTTAAACATAAAAGGTTGAAAATCTACGAATCGATAATTTTTGAATATTTTTCTAAAATTGATAAGAAATATGAAAAATTGTTGAAATTTTCAGGTGATGAACTCGCCGACCCATCTGGAAACGGTAACCGGATTGGACCAACTTCAACATTCTGTAAATGATGTACAAATTGATTTTTTCGATGATTCCGACTCGGCTGGATCGTTGTAAATGTCACCATTGTAAATATATTTTTATATTATCGATTGATTTTTTTCCACAAGAATTTGTTGTAAATTTTCCAAACGCATTTATATTGGATTTTGACGGTTTTTTTTGCAGACACTAATCCTCACTTTTTTCTTCGAAATTGATTTGCCTTGAATTTTTGCATTGATAAGTTCGTACTAATTTCACTGGTCAGTTTTTGGTATTGTTTTTTTTTTCTGAATTTTAGTATGGATAAAAGGTTTTTTGGATAGGATTTTGTGAAAATGAGGTTTTAAAGTAGTTTTAATAATCTAATAATTTACTTGGATATTGAAAAAAAATCAATAATTCATAGAGTGCTGATTTTTTTAGAAAAACTTAAAATTAATGTAAAATGAACTAATGCTACCAGAAATTTTATGTTTATGAAAAATTTGAAACGGAAAACTTTTTTCTTAAAAATAGTTGAGTGTTGGCAGCCGCGTCGCGTGCTTGCGGAGCGGCTGTGAGGTTGAGCAACCTTCCGAACGCAATGATCAAGAATAATTGAGTTGACAATAACAAAATCAAATTTTTATTTTGAAAATTTAACAGAAAATATTTTTTTTGTAAAATTCGGAAAATTCACCTTATTCGAAATTTTTAAAAAACTATATTTTAATCTGAAAATTTGAAAATAATATTTTTTCTGAAAGAAACGCAGAAATATGCGAAAATTTTAGGAATTGTGAATTTTTTGGAATTGATGACGTTTAAAGTTTAAAAATTGAATCTTGAAATGATTCTAGGAGTTACAGCTAAGGGTCAAAATCATAAAATCACATCTGGATTTTTTTTTAAATTATAAAAATGAAACAGTATTTTTTAAATACAAAAAATTTGAAAAAGGGAAAATTTAAGTTTAAAAAAAATATAAACGGAAATATTTTTAAAATTCTGGATGCTGGTTATCTCAAACTAATCAAATAACAAGCTCACTAGGGAAGTCATTTGAAGTTTACCCAAACAATCGTTCGAAATGAGGTTTAAATGAACGGTGAAGATCAGAACTATGAGTTCTGAAAAAAATTAGAGTACAATACGAAGGTATGCCTGAGATATGCTCATGTGACGTCACGTATGCGTGTAGGATATGTTGTGTGTGTATGGGGGTGCAGACTGAAGTTGACAAGCTTGAATAACTGAAACTCGTGAACGACTCAACCAAATTTAAAGTTTTATAGCTCATTTTGAAGCCAATAAAAGGTAGTATGGAACTATAATAAAAATTATTAAAAATGATGAGAAACTTAATAAAAAACTTTAAAAATCTGAAAAATTACAGGCCTCGATAAAACTCCCTTTTATCGACTAAGCATTACTTCGAAAGTTTTTTTTTCGAATTCCTTGGAAAAAAATACATAAGAAATGTTTAAAAGAAATAATACTTCGCGTCCATCTAAGTCTGATTTTTCAGTTTTTTTAGCGATTATTATTAAGTTTCTCATCATTTTTAATAATTTTTATTGTAGTTCTATAGAATTTTTCATTGGCTTCAAAATGAGCTATAAAACTTTAAATTTGGTTGAGTTGTTCACGAGTTACAGTTATTCAAGCTTGTCAACTTCAGTCTGCACACCATACACACACCACATATCCTACACGCATACGTGACGTCACATGAGCATATCTCAGGCATACCTTCGTATTGTACTCTAATCTTTTCAGAACTCATAGTTCTGATCTTCACCGTTCATTTAAACCTCATTTCGACCGATGGTTTGGGTAAACTTCAAATGACTTCCCTAGTCAGTGATTTTGTGAAAAATTGAAACGGAAAATTTTTTTCTTAAAAATTTCAAAATTGTTTATTTTGAAAATTACGAAATTTAAAAGAAAATAAATGTTTGTAAAATTCCGAAAAATTCACTTTGTTCGAATTTTGGAGAAAAACGAAAAATATTTTAATCTGAAAATTTGAAAATAGTATTTTTCTGAAAGAAACGCACAGAAAAATGCGAAAAATTTTAAAAATTGAGGAATTTTTGGGAATTGATGACGTTAGGTGTAAAAATTGAATCTTGAAACGATTCTAGGAAACACGGCATGTTTTTTTACTACCTCTTCAATAGAAAAAAAATATACGAGTTGAAAGTTCGAGAATGAAATTTAGTACTGAAAAAAACTCGATTTTGAGACTTTTTTGTAGATAACTTTCTTAAAAGTCAAAAAATCGAAAAAGTACCGAATACAATTTGAAGAAAAGACAATTTAGATTGTTTTGACACAAAAATTAGCTGGGAACACGCGGTCTGTGATGCGTGATCTTCAATGAAATATATTTTTTGTTCAATCTATGCTTTAAACCATTGGAAATACCTGCTTTTACTTTTAAATTTGCACGAGATAGGTGTGAGAACCCATTGAAAACATTTATTTCAAGAATTACCCTAGGATAACCCAGAAAACTGGAAATTAAAACGTTCTCAAGAAGTGCGTCAGTAAAAAATTGTATTGACGCGATTGATCGCAGCGGCGGGGAAAAAATTAACTCGTATATCCCGCGCTTAGTGAAAAACATGCCGTGCGGAAAAAGTTGAAGGTCCAAATTATAAAATCGCATCTGGAATTTTTTAAATTATAGAAGTGAAACAGTATTTTTTTTACAGGAAAAAATTTTAAAAATCAAAAATTTCAGTTTTTAAAAAATATAAACCGAAACATTTTTAAAATTCTGGATGCTGGTTATCTCAAACTAATCAAATAACAAGCTCATTAATTTTGTGAAAAATTTGAAACGGAAAAGTTTTTTCTTAAAAATAGCAAAAAGTCAAGAATAGAAATGAAAATAAAAAAACAATTGAATAAAATCAATAAATGGTGAAATTTTGAAACTGAAAATAATATCGAAATAGCTGAAAATTTGGCATTTTTTAAGATAGGACAAAAAGTGATGACCATTCGACATGAATAGAGAGCCGCAACCGTTAGCTAAGGGACTAGCTTAGGGATTTAACTTACTGACGAAACGATCGAGTTAGAATTTGTAATTTTTATTCATTTTAGTTTTATTTTAATTTATAATTTTCTTATCACCATATTTGATGACACAATCATAAATACGTTGGGCTAAAGTGAACCGACATTGTCATATTGTCAAGATAATAATTTCTGGCCGCTCGTTTTGCGGAGTGTCGTTGGGAATTTACTCGCAGCGCGACCGCAACGCGCTCAAATTCAAATTTCTCAGTTGGTATTGCGCGTAGCGGTCGCGTTGCGAGTAAATTCCCAACGACACTCCGCAACACGAGCGGCCAGAAATGTTTATCTTGACAATAACGAACAACGCTTTGTGTGTGTACACCGTTACGACAAATTGCACACACGCAAAAATTTGAATTTTGTACAAATCGCATTTTAACGCCTACAACGCAAGAAAAAATGAAGCTCTCGCGTTCAATACATAAAACATGGCCCAATCTACACGGTGGGCTAAAGTGAACGGATTATAACTAAGAAAATTCACTACGAGAATCAATAATTGAACGCAGAAAAGCGGGCGTGGCATTTTTGCAATCGTGCGACACGGTTACACAAAACATGGTATATTCATCTACTGGGGGGACGAAATTTTGTAACCCGGAATTTTTAAAAATTGGATTGGGCCATGTTTTATGTATTGAACGCGAGAACTTCATTTTTTCTTGCGTTGTAGGCGTTAAAATGCGATTTGTACAAAATTCAAATTTTTGTGTGTGTGCAATTGGTCGTAACGGTGTACACACACAAATCGCTGTTCGTTATGACAATGTCGGTTCACTTTAGCCCACCGCGTTTATGATTATGGCATCACATATGGTGATAAGAAAATTTATGTAACGAAATTGTGAAACAGTACTTTTTTTTGTCTGAAAATCAGTTTAGAGATTTTTTTTTGCAATTTTTAAATATTCAAAAAAATCTAAAAATATTGATTTTTCTCTAAAAAAAATCCCCAAAAACAAAATTAAGAATTTTTCAGATCCGAACAAAAATGCACAATTGTAAAGAATGCGGGAAACATTTCGATTTGAAGAGATATTTGACGAAACATGTTGAAAGAATGCACAGTGAGAAGAGGAAGCTAGAAGATGCTGAAAAGACGCAACCATTGAAGTGTAGTATGTGTGAAAAGGTGAGGAAAATGGGGATTTTGGAAAACGTATTTGAATTGCGGAAGGACTGGAAATAAATATTACGCTTAGACTTGATAGATTTTTGAAACTGTAATTTTTTTCGTGTGGTGAAAATATTTAAATTTTCATTTTTCAAATTTTTCAAGCTTTCGAAAAATTGATTTTGAATTGCTTTTAAATTAGCTTTTTTTCTGAAATACGCAATTTATTTTACTGTTTCAGAAAAATTATTTATTTTTCAGAAAATTAATGCGCCAGACCAACTGAGAAATTTGAATTTGAGCGCGTCGCGGTTGCGTTGCGAGGAAATTCCCAACGACACTCCGCAAAACGAGCGGCTAGAAACTATTATCTTGACAATACATATGATAAATATTATTCTGAAAATTACAAGTTTTTAATGAGTAAAATTTGAAACGGTGATTTTTTTACGCAAAAAAAAGAACTTCATGAAAAAACTGATAAAAATGCAGTTTTTCCAAAATATACGTTTTAAAATTAGAATTGTAAAACGTATCTTTAAAAAATATATTTTTGAAAAATTACTGTTTCAAAATGTTTCTATAAACATTAGCTTTAAAATGTCTTTAGTAGTCAATTTTGTCGCTAGTAGTCAAAGCTCACGTAGACGAACAACAACATTAATAAATGAAAATGTAAAAATTTATTCGAAAAATTTTAAACAGAATTTCTAATTTTTTACAGACATTTCCACGTCTTTCGCATCTTCAACGACATCAAATGACACATTTGAATGTGAGGAATTGGGCATGTCAACATTGTGATGAGAAGTTTGGGCAGAAGGTGAGAGAACATTTTTGAAATTTTGAAAAATATTGTGATTTTTTGGGGAAGACGTCTGAAAACGTTTTTTTAATGAGGGAAGCATTCATTTTAATTTTTTAAAAATTTCTTTTATTTTCTCATTGGCATGTATTATATTCTGTTTCTTTATGAAGTTAAGAATACAATTTACAATTTTAAAATTTTTACTGTTTCTAGATTTTTAAAAATTATTTGAAATTTATTTGTTCATGTTTACGTGTAGTTCATAGTTTTCATAAATAATCAATAATTATGAACAATTTTTGAAAGTATCTCCATTTCTCTATTTATTTTTCAATTTAGCCGTAATACAGATGTTTAAAAGGTTCTTTGAAAGAGTCTCCATCTATATTAAAGGAAAGTTTTATAAAATTCAGATTTTTGGCTTCAAAATTTGCTGAAAATCATAAAAATTGGTTTATTTTTCGAAAAGTTGGGAATTTCTCAAATTTTGGTTTAAAAAATTCCATTTTTTTTGTCGAATTTTTTATTTTTATTTGAATTTTGAACAATTTGCATATTTTGCACCCTGTTTTCAAATTTTCTGAAATTTCAGATTTTTGGCTTCAAAATTTGCTGAAAATCATAAAATTTGATCAATTTTCAGAAAAGTTATGAGATTATACATTTTGGATTAAAAAAAGTTTATTTTTTTTAGAATTTTCCACTTTTTTATCGAATTTTTAACAATTTTCTCCCCTTTTTAAAGCAAATTTTATGAAAATTCAGATCTTTGGCTTCAAAATTTGCTGAAAATCATAAAAATTGGTTAATTTTTTGAAAAGTTATCAATTTGTTGTACAAAAATTTCATTTTTTTGGAATTTTCCACTTTTTTCTCGAATTTTTAACAATTTTCACAATTTGCACCCTATTTTAAAGCTAATATTGTGAAAATTCAGATTTTTGGCTTTGAAATTTGCTGAAAATCATAAAAATTGATTAATTTTCAGAAAAATTATCAATTTATATATTTTGGATTTTAAAAATTTAATTTTTTTGGAATTTTCCACTTTTTTCTCAAATTTTTAACAATTTTCACAATTGGTGCCTTGCTGAAAGCAATTTCAGATTTTTGGCTTCAAAATTTGCTGAAAATCATAAAAATTGATCAATATTCAGAAAAATTATCAATTTATATATTTTGGATTAAAGAAATGTCATTTTTTTGGAGTTTTCCACTTTTTTCTCAAATTTTCACAATATGCACCCTGTTTTGAAGAAAATTTTCTGAAAATTCAGACCTTTGCCTCCAAAATTTGCTGAAAATCATAAAAATTGATCAATATTCAGAAAAATTATCAATTTATATATTTTGGATTTAAAAAATTTAATTTTTTTGGAATTTTCCACTTTTTTCTCAAATTTTTAACAATTTTCACAATTGGCACCTTGTTTTAAAGCAAATTTTCTGAAAATTCAGATTTTTTGCTTCAAAATTTGCTGAAAATCATAAAATTTGGTCAAAGTTGTGAATTTCTCATATTTTCAGGCCCATCTAACCAGGCACATAATGCGAAAACATGAAACGGAGTATATAAACGAAATTGGAGCAAGTTGTAGCAAGGATATGCCGTATTTTGCATGTCTGAATTGTGGATATTTGTTCAAAACTACCTATGAATTGGTGGCACATAGGACTGTGAGTACCCTTTTATAAAACCCCCCAGAAACCGCGCATTTTTAGTCGATTCACAAGCCGTCGAAATGTGGAAGGTGTCGAAAAACAATTGAAGGAGCTGATTCGCTTAGAAGGCATGAAATGAAATGTCGAAATGATTTCCACGTATGCACAAATTGTCAATCGACATTCAAACGGGCGGCCGATTTGAAATCTCATCAGAACGCTTGTCTGAAAAAAGCAACGTTTCGATGTGTACCGTGTGATCGATTGTTCAAACAGAGGACACAATTGGATCGGCATATTATGAAGGAGCATTTTGAGGCGGAGAAGTGTGGGAAATGTGGAGAGATTAGTGAATCGCCGGTACAGAAGGGAAAGCATTGGATTGAGTGTCAGGAGAGGATTATGTAAGCGGTTTTAAGAATTTTGATGGAATGTTAAGAATCACTGAATTTTGAAAATTATGAAGGAATTTTGAAACTGCAAATTTTTGAACTATTTTTTTGAATTTCAGCTCAACATTTTCTAAGAATTCATACGTACCCCATCATACTAAACGGTTTGAACTATTTTTTTAATATTTTTGTTGAAACTGTATTTTTTGTTTTAAAAACTTAAAAACTTTATTATTTCTCTAAAAATTAAAGAATTTGAAGCCTCGAGCTTTAATTTCCCGCTGAAAGGTTATCTAAAATTATATTTGGATTAAAAAAGTCAAGTTTTAAAAAAAAGAAAGAAATTTTTTCTAATTTTCATGAATTTCAAGGCTTTTCCAAAATTTTCGGACTTCAGATTGCCATTTTTAAGAATGCTGCAACATAACACTAACTTTTGAATTGTTTGAAGTATTGGAACAAATTAATTTTGAAACGGGACTTTTTTTTTTGGTAAAAATTGGAAATTTTCGATTTTTAAAGCACCACGAATCGTAATTTTAGGATTTCCAGTTTTTTTTACCTGGAAATTTTAGTTATAGCGATGTTTTTTTGTGAAAAAAATTAGAAAATTATAGTTTTAAAGATTTTTTTTTGAAAATTATGTTGAATAAGAACGGAAAAATTCGAAATTGAAAAAAAAACTTTAAACATTTTTAAAACTTTGTGGGAAACATTTTTGCGCAAAAAGAATATACTCGAAAATTCTAAAAATTAAGAAAAAACTGTAAATATACAATGTTTAGATATTTATCGACGATTTTAACATAATTGAAGCGATCTTATCAAAAAAAAAATTTTTTTTTTAATTTATTTTTGAAACTGCACTTTTTTGTCAAAAAAATAGGAGAAATTTCAATTTTTTTAACCAGAAAACAAAGTTTTTAGATTTTTGCCTATAAATTCGAAGGAATTGAAATGATTCTGAAATTACGTGAGATTTTAAGCGTCGTTTGAATAACATATACAAATTCTTTGTAAATATTTTATCTTTAAAAAAACTCGTTTTAAAGGGACTCTTTACTGTTTTTGGATTTCAATTCCATTTTCATCTTCTTCACAGTATTTGAAAACCTATAGAAGCACAAGAATTTATCGAAATTTCCTTTTCTAGTACACGAAAAAAGCACATTTACAGGGTAAGGCGGCGAATGGCCTAACCGCTCGTCCGCGCGCGAGAGAGCACCCGAATTTGAGAGTGTTTGTAATTGTTAGGCCATTCGCCGCCTTATCCTGTAAATGTGCTTTTTTCGTGTACTATAAAAGGAGATTTCGGAAAAATATTTTTCTTGTATAGGTTTTCAAATATCGCGAAGACGATGAAAATGGAATTGAAACCCAAAAACGGTAAAGAATCCCTTAAAAATGGATATTTTTTGAAATTGGTCAAAAATATTACATTATTATTTTAAATTAATGCGTCTCGAAATTATGCCGAAATTCTAGATATTTTCTGAAACGGGAAACATTTTACGAAGGTGTTTTATGTATACATTTTTGAATGAGTATCCGTTTTTCATTGGAATTTTATAAGTGTACTAAAAAGTGGAATTTTTTGAAACAGAGTTTTTTTTTTGGAAAATGAAACGTTCGATCTCTTTTTTTCTTGCGTGTCGAACACCAGTTGAAACTTGGAGTGAAAAGGGTATTGAAGAATTTTTACCCTTTTCAGAACTGGAATTTATTATATTTCTCGAAAATTTCGGTTTTTTTCAGATGCGGTTACTGTGGACTAGAAAATCCGGAAATTGGGCACATTGCTGAAAGACATTGGGAAAGGTTAAAGAAGCCGGTGAATTTGATAAAGTATGACTAGTTTTTAATTATTTTTTTTGCATTTTCAAAGTTTTTTTAAACATTGTGTTTCAGCCGTCATAAAACGAAAGCATTGTTGAAGAAACATCGAGTAACGGAGGTGAAAAATGCGGAGGATGGGAAGGCAAAGGAAGCGGAAAAGAATGGTAAATAAGGGTTTTAGGAATTTTGTTTTGGAAAATTTCGAAATAAGCGGAAAATTGGAAAAAGCTGGAAGATGTTGAAAAGTTAAAGAATTTAAAAAATTTTAATTTTTTGCAGTTTTTAATGTACATTTGTGAAATTTTAACAAATTCTAAATACGGAGGAAACGTAGAATGAAATAAATTGGGTTTTTAAAAGAAAATAAAATTTTGAAACGTAAGTTTTATGTAATTTAAAAAATAAAGTACATTTACCGATTTTTACAGCGAAATTGAAAATTATTTTCGAGAAAATAAAAAAAAATCTTGAAACGGCATTATTTATTTAAGAAAAAATGTTAAATTTAAAATTTTGAAACACTCATTTTTTGCAGAAAAAATAAGTAAATTAGAAATTTCTTGATTTACATAAAATTTCGTCTTAATTTCAGAATTCGTATTATTCGTGAAACAGTAAAATATTATTCGGTTTTAGAATTATTTGATTATTGAGGAATACTCTCAAAAAAAGTAAATTTTAACCTTCAGTGAGCATCTGAGTTACTCAAAATTCATGATTTCAGCATTGAAGGGGGGATTTTCAGAAAACTTGTGACTGCGACGCATTTTGACAAGGAAAACTCACGGGGTGGACGCTACGACACTCCGCTGTTTTCGTGTGTGACCGGCAAATAGCAGTATAGCATTGTGGAGTGTTTATTTCAATTTTCTCGAGAAATTTCAATAACATTTTTTTCAAAATAAACAGGATTATAGAGAAAAAAATTCTACATCTTTTGATACTAATCTTACTACCAGAATTTTCTCTTGTGCCGAGAAAATTCACTTTTAGACCTTAGAAACCTCATTACTCACAAATTTCCAATAACTTTTTTTTAAAAGTTAGATATTCTTAAACAGCGTGTAAAATGCTATTGGAAAACATTTATCTCGATTCCAGAAAAACGTTTTCGAAAAAAATTTTGTTTGGTTTTTTGAAAATTATCTCATTTTTTCTTCAGGAAAGTTTCTGAAACTCATAGATTATGTTTGGAAAATCTTTCGCAACAATTTTCAAAAAGAATTAGTGGGAAAAATGCTGCTGACATCCGGCAAATTCGATTTTAAACGTGTCAATTCAACACTTCACTGAGCCAGATTCCCCCAAGGGGCGCCCAAAACTGATCATTCTCGCGAAAAAATCGGAATTTCTCTATAGAGCGCGTTTTATCTCATGTGTTTACGTTGAAATAATTTTAAAACATTGTTTTGAACTCAATAATGATGGAAAACTGACTTATTTTTGGAAAATTAATGTAAAATGTACCATTTTTCACTTTTTGCGTTTATTTTTTTCTTTTTGACCATTATTTTCGGATGGAGAAGCAATTAGTGGCTTCTGAAATAATCAGCGAACACCAATAAACGTTCTAAGTGGCCGCAATATAGGAAAAGAATCCTCTACAGGAGAAATCCTCTAAATTCAAATTTAATTTAATTCAATGATCTGTTTTCCTTGTCAAAATACGTTGCAGTAAACTTGTGAATTCTCAAACTATGGGATAAATTTCGTTACTCTAATCTTCTTTCACAAACAGTATCTACACCAGACGTTTAACGCCGCTTCGCGGCGGAAACGAAAAATCTGAGAAATAGTGTGTAAAATGAAGAGACGCGGAGAAAAAATTTTAGGTTAAGGTAAGTACCGTAATACTACAGTAATCCGTACCAAATTTTCACAGTGACCTTACAATACTCTAAAGATGTTACCATGAAAGTTTGGTCTCGATCCGACCATTCTGAAAAAATGTGAAAAAGTACTGGAATACTGTATCTACAGTAATCCAACAGTAGCCCGAGATCCAAACAGTATTTTTGTGAAGCGCTCCGAGATGCATGACAATATCCCAAATATGAGACAGTTCGGTCGAGGGGTCAAAAAGTTATTCATGAGAAATGTTTGTACACACGGAACTATTCGTTTAGTAAGAAGAAAGATTAATTCAGAAGGGAATCAAATTTGGTGAAAACAATTTTTTGACCGTAAAATTTCATTTTTTTGGAAATTTAGTTAAATTTTTGAAAAAATGTTCGCAATATGTAACTATTTTTTAAGTTGGATTATTTTTTTGAAAATTCAGATTTTTGGCTTCAAAGTTTGATGAAAAACATAACATTTGGTTTTTTTTCAGAAAAGCTAGGAATTTATAAATTTTGGATCTAAGACATTTCATTTTTTGTTAATTTTCCCACTTTTTTCGAGTTTTAACATTTTTTTTGTGTAAATTTCTGAAAATTTAGATTTTCAGCTTCAAAAGGAGCTGAAAATCGTTAAAATCGGACGAATTTAAGAAAAGTTATAAATTTTGGATTTTAAAAATTAAAATTTCAACTTTTTTCTCAAATTTTAAACAATTTTCGCAATTGGTAGCTTGTTTCAAAGCGAATCTTCTGAAAATTCAGATTTTTGGCTTCAAAAGGAGCTGAAAATCATGAAATTTGGTTGGAAGTAGTAATAAATCACGATTTTAGAGTATATGAGCGGATTTAAAATAGTTTACGAGAAAATTACTTTTTTTTTGAAACGGCATTTTTTATTAGCAAAAAAAATGTGAAAGTTTATTTAAAATTTGAAATTTGTAGTTTTGAAACGAATTTCTGAAAAAATTATATTTTTGAAACGGTAAAAAATTATTTCTGTTTCAAAAAATGTTCATTTTGTTTAAATTTCACTGTTTCGGTGTTAAACGCGCACTACCATCCTATTTCTAATGATATCTGGATTCCTGAATTCAACTAAATTATATAATCTGAATTTTGAATTTTCAGAAACTTCAACACAAGAAGCAGCAGATTCTGAAGAGAGTGCAGAAGAATCAGATGATTTTGAAGGAGAAGAAGAAGAAGCAGCGTCAGAATATATAGCTGAAAATCAGCAAGCTTCAGATTATCTAGAAGATCATCCAGACTTATCAATTTTTGACGAAGATGTGTCGAGAAGTTGCTTTGATGTTCATGAGGGTAATTTTTCTTTCAAGTGAAAAAAACGATTTTCTTCATTGTTTTTCAGAAGTATTACTAGAATTTCCTGAAAATCCAACATCATCGACGGAAATCAAGGATATTGATGAAGGAGAAGAAGAGGAGGAGAGGGAAATCTTCCTCAGTTTTGAAATCTCACCGAATGAAACGGATCTGAGATTTGAATTCGGGGGGAAATTGCCGAAAGAGTTGGTGGACGAGTTTCCGGTGTTGGAGCAGACAAGTGAGTGATTTTTATTTGGCTGAAAATTTCAAGCGAAGCTGAGAATATTGATTTTTAAAGTGCTCAATTCTAATTTATTGAAAAAGTCGAATATTTTTAGTATAAACAATTTTTCAGAGTAATTTTTGGATTAACAAATTGCAGCATCAAAATTGTTATTTTTCTCTGAAATGTATTCTAAATTTCAATAAATTGAGTTACGCTATGAGTCTTGCGGGATATAGTTATTATGTTTATTCAGTTTTTTGTACAGTACTTTTTTTAATTTATAACACTTACGTTTATGTTCCGGTGAATAAATAATCAATCAATAAATCAAAATCGATGGAAATTATGGTAAATTTTGCCAATTCCAACCAGAAACGCGTCCCAATCTGATTTTCGCGTGATGTTGTTAGACGTTTTTGAATTTGGTATTTATAAAAATTTAAAAATTATAGTTTGCGAATCCTAAATCTAAAAAATTTAGAAAAAAACGTATTTTTTAAAAATCGCGGTTTCGAAAATTTTATTTTATTCGAAAATTATTTTCAATTTCAATAGAAGTAAAAATTCTGTATAGATGTTAATTGACGATTTGCCATCAGCAACGCGTCCCAATCAGATTTTCGCGCGCTGTTGTTTGATGTGGCAATTTGTCAGCGTCAGTGCCAAAGGAGAGACTGCATTTTTTTTCAATATTTATTTAAAAGTTGCATTTTTTAAATGAGATTATAGATTTTAATTATTTTCTTACATTATAAAAAAATCTGCGTTTTTTCAATTTTGTATTTATAACATTTTAAAATTTGGTTTTTTAAATCTGAAGAAAATGTATTTTTTTAAAAATCGCGGTTTCGACAAATTTCATTATATTGGATTTAAAATTCGTTCTTCAGTATTGATAATTGTTATAAATTGTGTTGTTGAAAACGTTCTGATTACTCACAGACTTGTCATAAATGCTCGAATTTAGTGTTAAAGGCTGAAAATTCAAGTTTTAAGGCTTATAAGCGATTTTTGATAGGAAAACAATTATTTAAAAAAAAAGAGTTTTAAAATTAAATTTATTGAAAAACGTTACATTTTTTTTTAATTTTCAGAAACATAGGTGGGATTAGGTTATTTCGAAAGCTCAAAGTGAAGCTCGTTACAAAAAAAACAATTTTTTTAAGTTAAGGCGACTACAAACCGTAAAACACTTAAAAAACGAATATCCAAAAGTGCGTCAAGGCAAACGTCTATTTTTGGATACTCATTAAAAAGGTTAAGGTCGTTACACCTTGTCAAGTGAAAAAAAAGTTAAACTCGTTACTAGGCTAAATCCGCGGAATCCCACCTGTGTTCAGAAAATTTAAAAATATGTGCTGAAAAGCTTATTATTATTATAAATTCCTGTAAAATGATGCGTTTTTATTTTAAAATTTTGTTCTAAAAAAATTGGAAATTATTTCGATTTTTAAAAAAATTGCTATTTCAGACATTTTTTATTTATAAAACTGTACTTCTATTAACGGTTCTCTTTTGGTAATACATTTTTATGTGAAAATTTAAATGACACGGTTTATTAAAAAAAATTCTGAAAATGAGCAAAAAAATACGTTTTTCGACAAAAAAATATTAAAAAAATGTTTTTTTGACAAATTTTTCAATTTTATCAATTTACCGAAACTATCAAAGTAAAACCTGTTTGTTACTTTCTTAAGGAATATATGTAGATTTTCAAATTTTTTTTAATTTACAACTGAGCACTCATTTTTCTCTATTTTTTATTATTTTTTTGGAAAATTTAAAGATTTTCATTAAATTTCTGAAATTTTGATAGAATTAATTAAGTTACTTAATGCATTAATTACTTTTATAAATTACTCCAATATACTGTGAATTTTCCAGCAATCGTGCTACTCGATGGAGTCAAAAAAGGTGCAAAAATGATGGTGCAAGTGCCAGTGATGGCAAAAAAGGATCTCGAAAGGAAATGGGCTAATAAAACGATTTTTATCTAATAAATTTGCAATAGTTTTATGTGTTTTTTCGCTTGAAATTCAAGGTTTTGAAACCTTTGAAATACCTGAATTTTTGAAATGGTTTTTTATAGAATTGAAGATATTTTCAGGTAACATTAATAATAATAATGTCAACTGTTTCATTTTTCATCAAAATTGTGGGCGAAAAAGCGGAAAGAGAAATTGAGGTGCCGGCGACGCATACCCTTCGACAGATTTTTAGTATTGTAGCTGATGTGCTTGTTTTGCCGGTGGAGTCGTTTAAGATTTTGAAGGGAGGAAGACCGCTGAAAAGTGGGTTTTCGGAATTTTTTATTTGAAATTTGAAATTTTTGAAAAATTGGATCAAAATCCTAAAGAATGCTTTTTTCTTAATTTTCCGTCACTTTTTAGCTTTAATCGCAAAAAGGCACGTCTTCTGTAAATTCCAAATTAGCTTCATTTTGATAGTAAACATTATTAGAAAAAATTTTAAGTATTCTAAGGAATTTGCGATTTTTCGAAGCGTTGAAAATTTTCAAAAAAAAAATCAATATATTTTTTGTTACTTACTAGGAATCCTATTTTCGCGTCAGACGTTTTTTGGAAAGTACATAATGTATATGGGTAGGTATGTGTGTGGATAATAAAATGTGAAAATATTACAACTCACAACTACCGTATACCTGAGATAGCCATGCGCCTTTAAATCCACGTTTTTTCGAGGTCATCCGTTTGGCGGTTTGTAACTTTTGAATGGCTTTATCAATTTAAACAATCTATAGCTCAAATTAAAGATAAAATCATGAATTTTAATAATATCGTAAAAAAATAAATAAAAATTAGTGTTTTATATATCAAAAATAGAGAAAAAGAAGAAACTTTTTCGAAAAAATAAAAAGATGGACTTCTTGTGTATTAAGCTATCATTTTTCGGATTCTACGCATTAAAAAACCTTTGTATGCAAAAAAGGTTAAAAAAAATACGGTGGGAAAAAAAGTTATACGACATAGAAAATTAGGATCGCCCCATGCGCAAGGCTGTGTGTGTGGTGGAGTTGTGCTGCACCAAATGCAAAACTTTTATTTCGTGTAACTTTTGAACGGATTGACCAAATTAAACAATTTATAGCTTTTCTGAAAGGAAATTTCTTAAAGATGAGTCGCCATGTTAAAACATTAGATAATTTACTTTTTTTCAATTGAAAAACAAAAAAATCTTTGGAAGATTCAATTTTTAACACATTTGAAAACGTTATTTGCATATTCGCAATTGAAAAAAAGTAAATTATCTAATTTTTTTAACATGGCGACTCATCTTTAATAAATTTCCTTTCAGAAAAGCTATAAATTGTTTAATTTGGTCAATCCGTTCAAAAGTTACACGAAATAAAAGTTTTGCATTTGGTGCAGCACACCTCCACCACACACACAGCCTTGCGCATGGGGCGATCCTAATTTTCTATGTCGTATAACTTTTTTTCCCACCGTATTTTTTTTGACCTTTTTTACATACAAAGGTTTTTTAATGCGTGGAATCCGAAAAATGATAGCTCAATACACAGGAAGTCCATCTTTTTATTTTTTCGAAAAAGTTTCTTCTTTTTCTCTATTTTTGATATATAAAACACTAATTTTTATTTATTTTTTACGATATTATTAAAATTCATGATTTTATCTTTAATTTGAGCTATAGATTGTTTAAATTGATAAAGCCATTCAAAAGTTACAAACCATCAAACTGGTGACCTCGAAAAAACGTGGATTTAAAGGCGCATGGCTATCTCAGGTATACGGTAGTTGTGAGTTGTAATATTTTCACATTTTATTATCCACACACATTACCTACGCATATACATTATGTACTTTCCAAAAAACGTCTGACGCGAAAATAGGATTCCTAGTTAGAGGTTTTCAATAAAACTACCATTTTTGTTAAAATTTAGCTTAATAAAAAGAGCAATTAAAAATCTTCAATTCTATGGTATTTTCAATTAGCCTTAACCATGATTATCAAATAAAATTCCGACTTTTCTGAGTCTAACACTCTACAAATTTTGATCAGCACATTTTGAGCTGTAACTTTTTGAAAAAACGGTATTTTTTGATGACATATAGCTCATTAGAAAGACAAATTTCTAAGCTTTCAGGAAATATTAACATCAGTTAGAAAACACCTAAGGTTCTTGAGAAATACGCAATTTTCCCCAATCTGATTTCGTAATTTTCAAAATTTCGAGTTTTTAATTTCAAGGGGATCTTCTGATATTTTTCAATAAATCTGTCACAACTTTGAGATATCGGGTTGCCAAATTTTCAAGGATTTTTTGAGCACGTTCGGAAAAAATTGATTTCTTGGATTTTCATAGAAATTTGAAAAAAAATTTTTTTTACTGTTTCGAAAATTTTAAAAAAACCTGTTTTATGTTTTTTCTGAGTTTTTACTAGTAAATTTTAGGCTATTTTTTAAAAAGTTGGACGTTATTTTTATCGTGAAAAGAATAATCTGAAACTTCTAACTTTTTTGTCTGAAAAATGAGATTTTTTGAAAAAACTAAAAATTTTAAGCAAAAAAATTACTTTTTCATAAAATGTTCGTTAAAATTTGAAAATCGTTATAACTGGTTATACCTGACTATAAATTCGAAGAATTCAGAAATTTTGCTTCAAAATGAGCTCAATATCACAAAAATTGGTAAATTTTTTGAAAAGTTACGTTCCGACAAAAGAATTGGTTTTTTTTCTGAAAAATTCAAATAATACTCGTTTTTTAAACATATTTCATGATTTTCAGATGACAGTTCGAGCCTCGAAGATGGCAATATTTCAAATGATGACAAACTAACCGTTATGATTACTGAAAAGGTATTTATTTCTGAAAAAACGTCCCAGCAAAAATTTGAAAATTTTCAGATCGATGTTGCCGATTTGAACGACTTCGAGAAAGCGGCCTACAACCGGACAACAGATCCGAAGAGAAAACAATTGGCGGTTTTGAGACTTCGAAAGGTTTTGGCGAAATTTTCGAAGAGACTTTCGTTGGATGATTTGAGCCGCGAATTGCTTCAAGATGAGCACGTGGAGCCGAAGTTGAGATTTAAGGAGGAGGAGATTTTGAGACTTGTTGATAAGAGTGTTATTAATGTTTAATTCGTGTGTATTTTTTTCATGTACGATTATTTATTGATTCGTGTTGAATAATTTAATTAAAGAGAAGTTTTCTGGATACCGAATATGGTCTTTAAAAAGCTGATTTTCCCATTTTAACCTTTTTTGCTCATTTTGAAGCGGAAACTCTACGTTAAGCTTCAAACATCTTTATTTTCTAGACCCCACATTAACTTAATTTCTAAAATGTTATTCAAAGCACCCCAAAAACTTGAAATATTTATCAATGATGAACCGAAACTATATTTTAATTGATTTATTGCAGGTACGCACATTGATAAGAGCATTAAAAATTTTATTGCATCAGTCCTACTACGGTGAACCTGGGAAACTGAAGTTCACAGTTCATTTCGACCTGTGGGTAGGCGACGACACATTGTAGGAATGTTGAACCGGAAAGGAATATATTGATTGTTTTTTTTTCGGGGGGAATGAATGGAATTTGAAAATTGAGAAATTTTGGCTTCGAAAATTCAAGAGTTTTGAAAAATTCGGAGATTTTCAGAAAATCTATAAATTATTTTGAAATTCGATATTTTAAGATTTTGTCACCCATTTTCAAAAAAATTAAAATTTACTCTTTTATTTGAATAAATTAATGTAAAGTGGAAAATTTTGAAAAGTTTCAGTTAAATTTTGAAAAGTTTTCAGTTTAATTTCAATTTCAGGAAAAATCAATAATTTCTAATATTGTGTATTCAAGCAACGAAAACGTTTCTGTATAAGTGACACCCTGTCTTTAAGGTGATTTTTTTGTCGCGTGCGTGCGGAGCAGCTGTGAGGTTGAGCAGCCTTCCGAACGCAATGATCAAGAATAATTGAGTTGACAATAAAAAACTCACGGTGGGCTAAAGTGTTTTAAAACTGAAACTTTTCCCAGTTTACCTTAATTTATTCAAATAAAAGAGTAAATTTTAATTTTTTGAAAATGTTTGACAGTCTCTGAAAATATCGAATTTCAGAATAATCTAAGATTTTCTGAAAATCTTCGAATTTTTCAAAACTCTTGAATTTTCGAAGCTATTTTTTGGAAAATAGCCGAAAACTTTAATTTTCAGATGTTCATTTTTTGAAACTGCAAAATTTTGGAAAAATTTCTTGTTTTCACAAATTATCTTATTTATTTTTCGTCTGATTTTAAAAATTTGAAGCTTTATGTCAGAAAATTCCAGAATTTCAGCATTCAAAGCTGAAATTCAGCAAAAATTCGATAATTTTCAGAAAATCAAAGTTCAAAATTTTACAGTTTCAAAATGTTTATCTAATAAACAGATGGATGAAAGTGTTCACTAGGAAACCTTTAAAATCTGGAAACCTTTAAAAAAATGTCAGATTCTAGAAAATTTCAAAAATAGGCATTTTTTACTGTTTCAAAAAATTTTCCAATTATTTTTTCGAAACCGCATCAAAGTTAACTTCTTGGTTTTTATCATATTTATATTTTTTAAACTGAAAATCGGAATTTTCAGAGTTTCAGCTTTTTTTCCATAAATACGATAAAAATTGAAAAAATTAATCAAAATCCAATTTTGATAACACAAAATATTTCTGTTTAAAACATTTTATGCACTTTTTTGGATTTTTGAGAGTTGAAAACGTTAATTTGAATCTTTTAACTTTCGAATGACATATCAATAGTTTAACACCATTTTTGCAAAAAAAAAAAAACACTTTTTAGAAACTGTAAAATTTCGGACGTTAATAACTACTTTTTCCACTGTTATCTAAATAACAGTCATATTTCGTCATATTTCTTGAAGTATTTCTAATGCTGATAATCTGAAAATTCAGAATTTCAGGTTAAAAATGATTTTCAGGGAATCTGAGAGTATTTCAAAAAAATCGATTATTCAGGGAATTAACGAAGGGCGGAGCTAACGAATGCAACTGTGATGAAAATAGAGCTTATACTCATTCCAAATCTGTTTTTAAAATTTTCTAAAACCACCTAGAAGCCGAGAAAACGACCTTCAAAACAATGGCCTAGAAAAGTTTGAGAAAACTAGTCCGCGGACATTATTGCGAGCAGAAACAGGAAAAATTGAAAAATAAAAGTTAAATTGAACTGATCTAAGCATTTTCCATAAATGTTCACCAATATAACTCGCTATAAAGCTGATAGGAAAAAGTTCGGCCAGGTTTCCACTTTTTCTAGGCCATTGTTTTGAAGCTCATTTTCTCGGCTTCTAGGTGGCTTTAGAAAATTTTAAAAACCGATTTGGAATGAGAATGACGTCTATTTTCATCCCATTTGCATTAATCAGCTTCGTAAAGCTCTCTGTTAAAAATATATTCAAAAGAAAAAGTTCATATTTTAATCAATATTTTGACTTTTACTCTCCACATAAAATATCACGAAAAGAAGTAAAAACATATTTTTATGAATATTTGCTCGAATTTTTACGGTTTCAAAAATTTGCATTAAAATTTTTTAGAAAGTTTGATGGAATAAAAGGTTTTGGTGTGTTTTAACAACTTCTGGAAATTCCATAAAAATGTGAGATAATTTCAAAAAATAGAAATTTTTACTGTTTCAAAAAAATATTCAGTTATTTTTCGATTTCTCACAACTTTTCCAAAATTTCACATATTTAAAATCCTGGAAATTAGAAAACAATCGCCATGAGCCATGGTAGGCCAAGTGTTTGGAGGCACAAGTGTTCGTGCGCTGAAAAAGTTAGGCCACGCACCCTGTAGAAGCGTTTAGCCTGAAGCAATACGAAAAATAAAATAAAATCATTAAATGGGGAAATCGAATTCTACTTCGACTATTTTTTTTAACTATGGAAAATGGTTTATAAAAAAACGAATGCACTCATCGCCATAGATTAGTGTCTGTTTTTTAGAATTTCAAAAAATGAACATTTTGAAACTGTAAAATTTAGAAAAAAAAATGCAGTTTTTTAAAAAAATTCATTTAAATTTAAAATTCGTAAGTTCTCTAAAAAGGACTTGTTTTCAAGAAATTTAGAGCAAATTTTTTTTGATTTTAGCTTCAAAATATGATACAAATTTTTAAAAAATCAATAACTTCGAGATAGCCTACAGTAGTTTAAAGGATGGGAGGTTTTCTTTGAATTTTTCAGAATTTTAAATTTTCATGCCTCATTGAAACTCTTCCAGATTTCGATCAATAATCAAACTCCGAACTCTACGTCAAGAGTTTTGATCAAAAAACCAAAAGTCTTGTTATCAGTTGAAAAATTGTAGTTTCAAAATCAAATAGGATTATGAGTAACTGAAATAGAGTAAGCAAAAATGCCTTTGGTTATCAGTTTTTTTTCAGAAATTTTTGCTGTTTTATAGAATGACTTGTTTGAATGGCAGAATTGCGTAAACGCCCAAAATTGATAAGCCAATTATAGAGGGTATAAATAGGTATGAAATGGAGTATTTTTTAGTCTGAAAAAACGACCCTGGATCAAAAATGAAGGCTATTTTTCTATTTTTTGCTCTTTTCTCAACCACGTCGGCGGCTTTGATCCCACTCGCGCATATCAATGGATCGGCGATTTATGATTTTTCGCAGCACTCACAAGTTTTGGTTATTTCTGATGGACTACATGGTGATCTTTTGAAGACTATTCGCATCACTCAGGGAAAGGCTAATATTACTAAAACGTAAGTTTTTGAAACTTTGAAGATTTCTCTTCAAAATGGTGGCAAAATTTTCGAAATTGGCAAATTTTGAGAAAAGTTATGGAGCGTCAAAAATTTTGAATTTTTTAAAATTTCGAAATTTTTTTTGAGTTGTCATTACTTCTTTTTGGACCATCCAAAAATTATGTATTGTGCAAGTATGGTACATTTTCTCAAATTTCAGATTTTCGGCTTTAAAATAAAACAAAAATCATGCAAATTGATAAAGTTTGAGAAAAGTTATGAAATTCCAAAAATTTGAAATTTTTCGAAATTTCGAAATTTTCGAGTTGACATAACTTTTCTTAAAATCCTTCGAATATAAAAATTCCTATTTCAAAATGAAGAGAATTTTTGAAATTTTAGATTTTCAGCTTTAAAATAAAACAAAAATCATATAAATTGATAAATTTTGAGGAAAGTTATGAAATTCCAAAAATTATGCTTTTTTCGAAATTTTCTAGTAGTCATAACTTTGCCCTAATTCCATCGAATAGCGTAATTATTTATTTCAAAATGAATAATAATCTCAAATTTCAGATTTTGAGCTTTAAAACAAGGTAAAAATCATGAGAATTGATAAATTTTGAGGAAAGTTATGAAATTCCAAAAATTTGAAATTTTTCGAAATTTCGAAATTTTCAAGTTGTTATAAATTTGCTCTAATCCCGTCGAATGTCATAATTATTTATTTCAAATTGAAGAAAAGTTTATGAATTTTCAGATTTTTAGCTTTAAAATACGGTAAAAATCAAGGAAATTGATAAATTTTGAGAAAAGTTAGGCACTTCCAAAAATTTGGAATTTTTAGAAATATCAGCGTTGTCATAACTTTTCTCAAAGTCCTTGGAATATAGTAATGCCGTATTTTAAAATGAAGTAAATATTCTGAAATTTAAGATCTTTAGCTTTAAAATACTGTAAAAATCAACAGAAATGATAAATGTTGAGAAAAGCTATGACACTTTGAAAACTATAATTTGCGACATTTCATCACTGTACTAAATTTCTACCAATTTCAATTAAAGAGATCTTTTTCTTATAAAGCTAAATAATTTCCTATCCGGTGATTACGGAACTTTAAAGCTAAAAAATTTAATTTCCAAATACTTAAAACCCGGAACATTGATCATTTCATAAATTGCTAGTAAAACTACACTATCATTAAAAAAAATTTTCTGAAATTTTAAGAAGATTAAAAAATTAAATGCACTTTTTGCAATAATTGGTTTTTGGTTTTAAGATAGTGTTTAAGTTTTATCAATTTCTTGTTGACTATTTCAAGTTCAAAACTATAAATATTGGGAAGTGTTGGACTTTATGACATTTGATAAATGTAAACATCAAAGGAAAATATTTTTTTGTTAGCAATGATGACTAACACAAAAATTTACTGTTTCAAATGTACATATATTCTAGAAATTATCATTTTAAAAATATTTTATTTATATTGCAGAGTTAATTATAAAGTTATGAAAAGGTTTAGCTTTTTTAACATTTAAAAATATTACCGTTTCAATTAATTTTTTTTTCAAAATGTTTTTATTCGACTTATTAACATCATTTACACACTATTTCTCCAGATTGGTTTTCTTCATAATCAGAATGGGCCGAAATTTTAAAAAAATCGAAAACGACAATTTTCAGAAAAGGTTTTTAAATGCAATTTAAAGGAGGGCTTTACGGACATGTATCTTAAATGAAAATAGACTTCATTCTCATTCCAAATCTGTTTTTAAAATTTTCTAAAACCACCTAGAAGCCCAGGAAATGAGCTTCAAAACAATGGCCTAGAAAAGGGGCCACCGGCGAAAACTAGTCCGCAAGCTTGAAAAATCGAACAACAATGAAAAAACATAAATTAAAACGAATAAAGGACTAATATAAACATTCTGCATAAGTATTTATTAACGAAACACGAAAAAAGCTGTGAGGAAAAAGTCAGGCCACCTTTTTCTAGGCCATTGTTTTGAAGCTCATTTTCTAAGGCTTCTAGGGGGTTTTAGAAAATTTTAAAAACTGATTTGGAATGAGAATGAAGTCTATTTTCATTTAAGGTACATTTATTAATAATTTTTGAAAAAATTTCAGTTTCAGGAAAATTAAAAAAAAACAATTTTTATTTAAAAATTGTTTTTTTTACCATTACTTCCAATACAAATCGATATCTCAAAGTTACTATAGAAACGAACCGGCCCCAAACGCCCTCTACTGACAAATCACGGGTTTTCGGCGTTTTATGGAATGATACCATTTTTCAGAAACATTATAAAATTCACAAGGCCAAAAGAGACATGTTTGGAAAATTTTTAATAAAGTTCGAGATTTCGTGTAGATTTTTCATAAATCAAATTAGTATCACTTTTTCTGGAATCTTATTTCTCATTTTATAAAAAAATAATGTCCAGCTTTAAAATAAGCTATACTTTTTAAAAATCGGTGAATGTTTAGAAAAATTATGCAAATTTTAAACTTATCAAAATTTTGAAAATTTTCTGTTTCAAATAATTTAAATTTATAATTGTATTCCTTTTTTAAGCTTCAGAATGAGCTATGATTCATAAAAATTGGTTAATTTTCAGAAAAGTTCTGAACATTTTTATTTTGTATTGTCAGCTCAAATATTCTTGATCATTGCGTTCCCCGCGCTCCGCACGCACGCACGCGGCTGTCGACACTGGAAAATTCGCGGAAAAATGAATTTTCAAAATTTTCCAGTGTGTTGAGTGCCGGTTCGAAAATTTCATCCGTAAATTTTTAAAATAATTCGAAACTTCTGAAATTCCGAATTTCCTGATTTTTTTGGATTCCAAACTTCAACCGGAAATTTTTAAAAATTTACTTAAAATTAAAAAAAATCGGTTTCAAAAATTGTTTAAAAATTTCTAGAAATTATGGTTTTTACTAATTAGACGTTTTGAAATTCGTTTTGTTGATATGTCAAAAAAACCTGAAATTTTTACTGTTTCAAAAAAATAATTTTTTCGAAATTTTCTAAACATTTTCAATGACTAGACATTGTACTAGAATTTCAGCTTCAAAGCGGGTTTTAAAAAATCGATAATTTTTTCCGAAACGAAAAAACTCACTCTATTTTGAAGCTCTGTAACTTTTTATGAATCCAACCGATTTATAAGAATTTTAGCTCATTCTAAAGCTAAAAAATGGAATTTTCTGAAATTTCAAATTTTCAGAGCTTACGATCTCTCAATCCCAGACGCAAACGGAAAATTGACAGCGTGGATCAACCTGAACGAGGGTTATGACTTGATTCAAATTGCCACCCAAAATGGATCGAATTATAACATTCCTGGATACATTTATATTCGTGATTTGGGTGACTCATTCGACGCAAATATTTTTGTACAAAGAAATGGAAGCAACTCACACGTGTCACTCAAAGGAACCAACATTTTCTTCCCATTTAATGCACCAGCTGGCAAGATTTCAGTGGTTTCTGGTTTGCATGTTCCAGCGGTACTTTTTATTTAAATTATGGAAAATTTAGATTTTAAACTTCTAAATCATATCAAAATCATGGATGAGAAATTTTTTGAATTTTTGAAAAACTAAAAAAAAAATTTTTTCGAAAATGTTTTTAAATTTTTTTTAAATTTAAGTTTTTAGAGTTCTAATTTATTTAAAAATATAGACTTTCAGCTTCAAAATGAGCTATAATTCATAAAAGTTGATTGATTTTTAGAAAAGTTATGAACTTATTTTTGAAAACAAAATTTTCGACTCAATTTTTCGATTGAGCCCAACTTTTGAAAGCTTTTTTTCAATTTTAGTGGTCCCGATGACATTTAAAACCAGAAAATATAAAAATATAAGATTTTAGCTTCCGAAAATGCTGAAATTCATAAATATTGATTGATTTTCAGAGAAGTTATGGCATTTTTTTGAATTTTTAAAAAAGTGGATTTTTCGAAAAATCTTATTAATTTTTGAAAAATTTCTCTATTATCTAAGTTTTTGGAATTTTACAGACAATAATTCGAAAATTTAAAAACTCAGCTTCAAAATGAGCTATCATTCATAAAAAGTGGTTGATTTTTAGAAAAGTTATGAACTTTTTTTTGAATCAATTTTTTTTGACCCCAATCTTTTTATTTTGACATTTTTTTCAATTTTAGAAGTCTAGATAACATTCTGAAACAGAAAATATTAAAATTTAAGATTTTAGCTTTCTAAAAAGCTATAATTCATAAATATTGATTGCTTTTCAGGGAAGTTATGGCATTTTTTTTGAATTTTTTTATTTATTTCGAAATTTTATCGAATTTTCAGATTTTTATATGATTTTGAAGCTTAGAAATTATTTGGAAAAAATTATTCAGAAGATCGCTCATTTTTATGTAATTCTCAACTTTTTACTGTTTTAAAAAAATTGAATTTTCGAAAAAAAAATCGAAAACCGTTAATTTTTTGAACCAAAGTCAAAAAATTCCATTTATTTTTTTGCAGGGTTCCGCAATCACCGGATTCGTTGGACTTCCAACCAATACTCTTCAAGTCTTCGATAGTTCATTGTTTGATACCATTGCCTTTTACGATCAATTGGATTTCCCGGTCAATTATTTCTATTTGGTCTCAACTGATACCGAAGTTCACTATACTGTCGGCGTTGGAGCTCGTGAGTGCTTTTTCGATGATTTCTAAATGTTTTGCTCTTTCGAATTTCACATTTTTAGAATTGAAATTCGTTAAGCTTCAAAATGAGCTAAAATTCATAAAATTGAAAAAGTTTGAAGAAAGTTATGAACATTTGAAAATTTGCAATTTTTATCGTTTTTTTCAAAAATTCACAAAATTGCTCAAAGTTGATCAATTTTAAAGTTTTTTGGCTCATTTTGAAGCTGAAATTTTAAAATTTATTATTTTAGAAATCACCAACCAAACTGTACCTTCATTGTCGACCGCCGGATTGGTTTTGACATCGAACTATCCAGCTGTTGGAGTACAACCAAGAAAACTATTCGTCTTTAACAACCCGAATAACACCAAGGCTGGTGTTCATCTTGCGGTATGTTTAGACTTTTTTGAAAATTTGGATTTTCAGCTTCAAAATATAATAAAAATTATAAAATTTGGTGAAGCTGGAAGGAAGTTATGAACCTTTGAAAATTTCAAAAATTATATTTTTAAAATCGAATTTTTCAAAAAAACTAATTTTTTTTTGATTTTCCCTAACTTTGCTCAAAATTGAAAGTTTTCATTGAATTATACCTCATTTTGAAGCCCAGCTTCTGCAGAATCTAAAAATCCTTATTTCAGCCATCTTTCGTGAACTCTGCGGATTATACAACCAATATTACACTCACATCGAGTGGAAGAAACGCAATCGTTCCATATCATTCACAATCTGATGTTTATAATATTGAGGCTGATACATTGTTGCAACAAATCATTATTGATTCTGATGGACCATATGCTCTTCAATTTGCGATTCGTGGTAACATTCTGAAAATATTGATTTTCTGGGCATTTAAAAAATTGGGGGAGGGGGAGTGTGAATTCAAAAATTTTCAGTGTATCTTTATTTTGTTCATTTTTCGATAAGATGACTAACTTTTTGTTGGTTAAAAGTTACAAAAAATGAAAGAAAAATATTTCAGCTTTGTATTCCTGTAAAAATTAACAAATTTAATTGATTTTGAGAAAAGTTACAAAAGTTTGAAAATTTCGAAATTTCTAACATTTTCAACGCTCCATAACTTTTCTCAAAATCAGCCGTTTTCAAAAATTTTCAGTTTTTTCGAAAGCCCGAAAATTCCAGAATCTGATCTTAACAATTTTTTCAGATTTGTCTGGGAGCGACAATGGAACCGTGACCACCCCGGGCCCACAACCTGGAACCGGGACCACACCTAATCCACTTGGATCGACCACTCAAGGTGCCGAATCAGCTTCAAGAATTTTCAGCGTTCTTGTTTCTTTATTGATGTTCTGGAAATTTTTGTAAAATAAGCTTGTCTAGTGTATTTTGTTTCATGTATTTTTGTATCTTTTCACAAATAAAGCTGTCTTCTAACATTATCTACTTATCGAACGATTTTCAGAGAACTTCTGGAAATGGGAAATTTTCTGAATGCTGAATTTTAAACTAGACGTTTTCAGCTTTAAAATGTGCTAAAAATCATAAAAATTGATAAATATTGAGAAAAGTTATGGGTCCCCAAATCAAAGGTAATTTTTTGAGACATTTTATATTTCAACCTTTTTCAGCAATTTCACATCGAAAGTTCTAAAAAAAAATCATCTGAAAACATATATTTTCAAAATTTTCAAGATTTAATCTACAAAATGCAATAAAAATCATGAAAATAGACTAATTTCGAACAAAGTTATGACGTTTTGAAAATTACCAAAATTTCTCGTGTTCGCCGCGAGAAATCGACTACATTTTCTCGTGGCGAACACGAGAAAAATTGAAATTTTCAAAATGTCATAACTTGGTTCAGATTTTTGCTATCAACCTGGTTTTAACACCATTTTGTACCTTAAAACATATATTTTCAAAAAAAGTTTGAATTTTCAGTAAAAAACATGAATTTTCAAAAAAAACTTAATTTTAAAAACAGTATTTTTTTAAAACTTTTTTCTTAAAATAATTAAATTTTAGTGATTTTTTGTTTATTTAATAGCTGAATTTCGACATTTTTTGAAATTTCTGAAAAAGTTTGTGATTTATCAATTCGAATAAAAATTAAAAAAGGAATTCAAAGAGCTTTATAAGTCTTTTTCCACAAAAATTGTTCATTTCATTGATAAGATTTTTTGTAGGCACAAAAAAACTACATTTGTAGAAAAGAAATTGAGTCACCTATTATGCAAATATATGGGAACATGTAAATAAATTTTTGAGCGAATATATCAGTTAAGATTCGATTTTCGGGAAGAAAAAAAAAGAGTCCAAATATATTTCGTCGTTTTTTTAAGAAAGGCGCGGCCTCAACTAAAAGGACATGAGAAGAAGAAGAAGAAAATAAATTTGCGAGATATTTCTCGAGTTTTTAATGCTCTGAAATTCTTAACTTTTAGAATCTTTGCTTTAAATTTTAATAAAAAATATAAGAAATGCTAAATTTTGAGAAAAATTACGTTACTTTGAAAAAACATGGATTTTTCTCAGTTTTCAATACCTCATAACTTTTGTCAAAATAATCCAATTTCCATTAATGATAGCTTATTTTAAAGGCGAAATGCTTAAATTTCAGTTTTTTAGCTTTATAATAAGACCAAATTTACTAAAATTGGGCGTTTTTAAAAAATTTAGAATACTCTAAAAAACATGATTTTTTACAATTTTCAATACCTCATAACTTTTCTCAAAATTATCCGATTTCCTTGAATCATATCTTATTTCAAAGATACAATTCTTAAATTTCGGTTTTTTATTTCAAAAAGATAAAATTCGCTGAAATTGAGCGTTTTTTAAGAACATTTACAGTACTCGAAAAAACATGATTTTTCTCAATTTTCAACACCTCATAACTTTTCTGAAAATAATCCGATTTCTATGAATCATAGCTTATTTTAAAGAGAAAATTCTTAAATTTCAGTTTTTTATTTCAAAAAGATAAAATTTGCTGAAATTGGACGTTTTTAAGAAAAGTTACAGTAATCTGAAAAACACATTTTTGAGTTATTTCTCAATTTTCAATAACTTTTAACTTTTCTCAAAATAATCCCATTTCCATGAATCATAGCTTATTTTAAAGGGAAAATTCTTAAATTTCAGTTTTTTATACCAAAAACATACAATTTCTGAAATTGGGCGTTTTTGGTAAAAGTTACAGTACTCTGAAAAAACACATTTTTGAGTATTTCTCAATTTTCAATATCTTATAACTTTTCTCAAAATTATTCGATTTCCTTGAATCATAGCTTATTTTAAAGGGAAAATTCTTAAATTTCAGTTTTTTAACGTCACATCAAAAAAAAATAGTAAAATTGGGCGTTTTTGATAAAAGTTACAGTAATATGAAAAAAACCATTTTTGAGTATTTCTCAATTTTCAATACCTCACAACTTTTCTGAAAATAATTCGATTTCCATGAATCATAGCTCATTTTAAAGATAAAATTCTTAAATTTAAATGTTTTTACTCCAAAAAGATAAAATTTGCTGAAATTGGGCGTTTTTGAGAACATTTACAGTACTCGAAAAAACATGATTTTTTTTCAATTTTCAGTACCTCATTACTTTTCTGAAAATAATCTGATTTCCATGAATCAAAGCTTATTTTAAAGATAAAATTGCTAAATTTCAGTTTCTGTAAACTTCACATCAAAAAAATTGTTAAAATTGGGCGTTTTTGAGAAACGTTACATTATTCTAAAAATACGAATTTTCATGATTTTTTTTTCTAAATTTCCTAAATTTTCCATTTTTTTCGTTATTTCTCAAGGTAACTAATAAATAATTCTGAAACAACAAGGTTCTAAAAATTCTGAAAATTAAAATTTTAAACATTTATAGAAATCGATATCACCAAAATTTAATCTAACCTAGAAAAAAAGTTATGTCTCATCGAAAACCCCCTCAAACTTCAGTGATTCATCAAAATTTTACACCATTTTTCCGGGTTATCTAAAAGACTTTTTTGCCGATTTTGAAATCATCAAGATGGCATAAAGAAAAATAAATAAACGCCCAGTCAAAGTCGAAAAAGTGACTGATAAAAAAAATGTTTTAAGAGTATAAAACTTTAACGATTTTCAGAACCTTAACATTTCATTTTGTTTCATTTTTCTTTTTTTCTTATAACAAAAAAATCTTTAAAAATTTTCAGAATGAAGTCGACTATTCTATTCTTCGCCCTTATTGCAACAAGTTTTGCAAATTTGATTGAAATCTCAAAAATCAATGGAAACCCACTTTACGATTTTCCGCAGAATTCTGGAGTTTTTGTGATTTCTGATGGAAAAAGTGATGATGTTCTAAAAACGATTCAAATTACGCAGAGAAGCACAAATGTCGCTAAAACGTAAGTTTTTCTTAAAATTCAGATTTTCAGCTTTAAAATGAGCCAAAATTCAGAAAAATTGGAAGTTTTTGGATGAAGTTATGAACATTTGAAAATTTCGATTTTATTTTTAAAAAAACAACATTTTTAGAAAATTGTAACTATTTTTAAAATTAGTCTATCGCCCCGATTCAACTTGCCTTTTGAAGCTGAAAATCTATATTTTCAGAAAAATGACTTTAAAATTATGTAAATGGCGTATTTTTCAAGATTTGGTTGGTTTTGACCCCCCAACCGCAAAATTTCAATTTTTTCGAAAAACTCAAATTTTTCGAAAATTGTAACTTTTCTCAAAGTCTATCAAATTTAATGGTTTTGACTGCACTTTGAAGCTACAGACTTGAATTTTTAGTTTATGAACTTAGAAATTTAAAAAAATAACTGTATTTACTTGATTTCGACCAATGAATCAAAAAAATCGAAATTTTTCGAAATTCAGATTTTCTTGCAATGTTTATTGTTCGAATTTTATTGTTCCTGGCTAGGTTTTAGGCAAAAAATCTAAATTTTCAGAAAAATGGCTTTAAAATGATGTAAAACTTGTCGAATTTGGTTGATTTTGACCAAAGTTATCAGATCTGAAAATTCATCTGTAAAAAATGTTTCGGAAAAAATATACATAAATTCTTGGTGCAATTTTGTCAAATTCTACCTTTTTTTAAATACTAAAATAATTTCCGTTTTAAATAATCTATAATTTCCAGAGCGTACGAACTATCGATCCCAGATGCGAGCGGAAAATTGACACCATTCCAAAACACTGGCGCCACTGCTGATCTAGTGCAAATTACCATTCAAAATGGTCAAAATTATAACATTCCTGGGTATATTTACATCACAAATTCGACATTGGCACCAAATGTATATGTACAACAAGATGTGAATAATAATCTGAAAATCAGTTCTGCTGGAACCAATCTTTTCTTCCCACTTAATAGTCAATTAGCTATAATCTCAGTGGTGACTGGTTTGAGTGTTCCACAGGTATATTTTATATTTTTCTAAAATATTTCTGATTTAAAAATTGGGGACTTTTAGCAGAATTTGAAAAAAAAACGCTGAAAATCGGACAAAAACGAAAAAAAATTGAAAAAACACACAAAAAATTCAAAAATTCAAATTCCCGCGCACACACCTGACTGCTGTTCGGTGGAGCGCACATGAATATCCATAAAGCGCGGTACATTGAAATCTTGTCGCCACAGCAGCGAAATTTTTAACTGGCACCCTTTATGGAAACAATAGATAATTTTTGAATGCTTATGAAAATTTGAAATTAATAATTCTTTAAAATAAATCCAATTTTTCTCCAGGGCTCAACTGTAAAGGCTTTCGTCGGAGTTCCAGAAAACAGTCAGCCAGTTTTTGACAGCTATTTGTTCAATACATCATATTTCTATGATCAATTGGATTTCCCGGTTGATTATTTCTATTTGACCTCTTCTGATGCCAAGGTATCCTATAATGTGTCCACTGCTTTGCGTGAGTGATTTTTTCCTTGATTTTCAGTTTATGGTGTTTTTTTTGAAATTTTTCCAAATTTCTAAATCTTAACCAAATTTCAATTTTTTTTTCGTAAAAATAATCAATTTTTCCAGAAATGAAAAATTTGGAAATTAACTCGTTATCGGTGTCCGGACTGCTTATGACACCAAATTATCCAGCTAATGTGACTTCTTCTCAAACCACGTTTGCATTTTCAAACAAGAATAATGCAAGCGCTTTTGTTCATCTCTATGTGAGTTGTTTTTTATAATTAAAATTTTGAGGATTTCAGGTTAATTTTCCAGCAAAAATTTCAGAAATTCGGCAATTTAAAAAAAAAGTTATACCCATTTTAAAATTTGTTTAAAAATTCGAAAATTTCAACCTTTATCAATTTTTTCTCAGTTTTTGCTGGAGCCTCCAAAACAATATTTTCAGCCTTATTTCATCAACCTCCCTGGTGCGGTTTACACTACAAACTTCACAATCACATCGGTTGGACAAGAGCAAACATTCCCAGCCTCTTCACAATCAGTTTACTTTGATCTTCAATTAAAACCACAATTAAATAAAATTGTTGTGAGCTCTGATGGACAATATGCCGTTCAATTTGCGGTTCAAGGTATGGTTGAAAGATTCTGAAAATTTTATTGATTTTTGTTGATTTTGAGCAAAGTTATCACATTTTGAATGAAAAAAATCGATAGGTTTTGACGTGGCATAACTTGGTTCCAAATTTATCGATTTTTATAATTTTTAGATAAATAAAATCCTCAAAATTTATTATTTTCAAAAATTGTAAGAAAATGCAAATTCTTTCTAACCAACTGCCCCAAAATTCGCAAAATTTCGAGCAATTTTGAAAATTTTTGAAAAAATCGATAATTTTCAATATTTCATAACTTTGCTCAAAATTAACCAAATTCTGCAAAATTTGTCATTTTCAAAAGCTTGAAACCTGAAATTCCAGAAAATAATATTTAATTTCCAGATTTGTCTCAAACCACCACTCAAAATCCATTCCAATCTACCACTCAAGGGGCGGAGTCTATTTCACACATTTTCAGTGTCCTTGTTGCCCCATTAATTTTGTTGAGACTTTTTTAAACGTTGTTTTTTTTTTGAAATTTTTGAAATTTTTGAATAATAATAAATTAACGCCCACTTTTTGTTCTTTGTCCTTTTGCAACCCATAACACATTTTGATTTTTCTTATCACTTAAAAAAACGAAACGTGTTTCACTGAAATGAAATCAATTTGTCTGTTGCTCCTCACACTATGCTCTGGAATTCTCGCGAATTTACTGAAATTCTCTCAGCTCACAAATGAAAATCAGCTTTTTCTTGGTTTTCCACCAGATGGAGGTGCTTTTGTGATTTCGGATGGTAGATATGATGAAGTGTTGAAAACTATAACGATTTCTCAGCCGCATGGGAATGTTACAAAAACGTGAGTTCTTTGTAGTCTAGAAACCTTCAAAAAAATTTCAGAGCCTTTGAACTTTCAAAACCTGACGCGAACGGAAAATTGACACCATTCCTCAACGATAATATTGATTATTCGATCCAAATTAGTACAAAAAATGGAACAAATTATGATATTCCTGGGTATATTTATATTGTGAATTCGGCACCAAGTGTATATGTCCAACAAGATGGGAATAATAATCTAAAAATCAGTTCTGCTGGAACCAATATTTTCTTCTCATTTAATATTCAAGGATCAAGAATTCCAGTGGTCACTGATTTGAGTGTTCCACAGGTACTATATGTTTGAATGTTGAAAATCTTATTTTTAAATATATTTTTTAAAAAGTTTAAGGGGGCTATACGGCGCTAAAAATGCATCTGGAATGAAAATAGACTTCATTCTCATTCCAAATCTGTTTTCAAAATTTTCTAAAACCATCTAGAAGCCGAGAAAACGCGCCTCAAAACAATGGCCTAGAAAAAGTTGCGAAAACTAGTCCGCAGGCATGAAAAATCCAAAAACAATGAAAAAACTTAAATTAAAATGAAAATTTTTTTTAAAAAGGACTAATATAACTATTTATTAACGAAACAGAAAAAAAGCTCATTGGAAAAAGTTAGGCCAACATTTTCTAGGCCATTGTTTTGAAGCTCATTTTCTCGGCTTCTAGGTGGCTGTAGAAAATTTTAAAGACAGATTTGGAATGAGATTGAAGTCTATTTTCATCCCAGATGCATTTATTTGCTCCATAAAGCCCTCCTTAAAGGATGCCTGGGGGGTCGAAATGAATTACTTAAAATTGATAAAAGTGTGATTTTTTATCAATAAATGAAAAAAAATTGAAAAAGAAAATCGAAAATGACGAAAAAAATTCAAAAAGAAAAAATCGATAAATTCTTGTATGACTCTAATGGCCGAAGAACCGCATTTGGTTCTCTAGGCCATTTGTCGCTTATTTTTTTGAAAACAACTATTTTTGCACTTTTTTCCTCTTTTTCAATATGTTTTTTTGCCAAAAATAGTCTCAAAAAAGGTGTTTAAAAAAAGGACATATTTTTAAAACCTAAAGATTTTTTAAAACTCCCTGCTTTTTCAGATTTTTGGAACTTTATGCATTTATTTCCCATTTTTTTCAATTTCGAACGGATGTAACAGACTGTCATATGCAAAACTAACTTCGAAAAAATTGAAAAATGAATAAAAACAGAGAAAAATATTGCAAAAGAGGAAAAAAGTGTACAAAAGGTTGCTTTCAAAAAAATTTTTTAAAAATGACCTGGAAAACCAAACATGGTTCTTTGGTCATTAACTGAAATCTATAATATCCCAAATTTACTAAGCTTTAGAAATTTGGATCTTTAATATTATTCATGTGAAACACAGAAATTCCTTGCAACGGCAAAATTAAACTGTATAATTCTAAAAATTATCATAATTTTTTTGAAACTGAAATTTTATTTTTGAAAAATCGATTTTGTCTGAATATTCTAAAATTAGAGGTAAGACTAAGATTAAAACAGGTCATCGAAGCTTTTCAGAAAGCAATGTATTATAGTGCATTGGGTTTGAATTTGAGGAAAATTGAGCCATTTTCGATTATGTTTATATTCTTCAAAAATTTATTTTCCAGGGCTCAACTGTGAAGGCTTTCGTCGGAGTTCCAGAAAACGGCTTTCCAGTTTTTGACAGCTCATTATTTAATTCCTCATTTTCCTACAATCAATTGGATTTCCCGGTTGATTATTTCTATTTGACCTCTTCTGATGCTAAGGTTTCTTACACTGTCGGAAGTGGAATTCGTGAGTGGTTTTTTGACGATTTTCGGACTTTAGAGTTTGCAATATTTTAAAATAAAATTTTAAAGCTTCAAAATGAGCTAGAATTCATAAAAATTGAAGAAATTTGAAGAAAGGTATAATATTTTGAAAGTTTTCGATTTTTTAACATTGCCGAGGTAGCCTGCACTGTTTTGAGTGAGTATTTTTTCATTTTGAGACGTATATCTCACGATTTTCTAAATAATTTCAAAATCTTGAAGTTTTTTGCCTTAAAATGAACTATAAATTATAAATATTGATACATTTTTAGAAAAGTTATGGTGTTTTGAATATTTAGAATTTTTTGAACTTTTTTCCAAATCGCCAAATCTAAACCAATTTTCAAAGTTTTTTAAATGAAAAATGAGCCTCTAATTTTTCAGAACTCAACAATTTGACAACTGACTCGTTATCGGTGTCAGGATTGCTAATGACCACTAATTATCCAGCAAATGTGACTTCTACTCAAAATACGTTTACATTTTCAAACAAGAATAGTGCAACCGCATTTGTTCATCTTTATGTGAGTTGTTCTTTATTTTAAAATTTAGAAAATTTCAGGATTATTTTCCAGCAAAATTTTCAGAAATTGGGAAATTTTGAAAAAAGTTATACTCATTTTAACATTTGTTAAAAAATTCGAAAATTTCAACGTTGATCAATTTTTCTCAATTTTTGCTGGATCATCCAAAATTCCGAAAACAATATTTTCAGCCTTATTTCATCAACATCCCTGATGCGGTTTACACTACAAACTTCACAATCACATCGGGTGGACAAGTGCAAACATTCCCAGCCTCTTCACAATCAGTTTATTTTGATCTTCAATTAAGAACACAATTAAATAAAATTGTTGTAAGTTCTGATGGACAATATGCTGTTCAATTTGTGATTCAAGGTATGGATGAAAGATTCTGAAAATTTTATTGATTTTTGTTGATTGTGAGCAAAGTTATCACATTTTGAATGAAAAAAATCGATAGGTTTTGACTTGGCATAACCCTGTTCCACATTTATCGATTTTTATGATTGTTAGATTGCTAGAGTCCAGGAGTATTGCAATTTTCGAAAAAAACAAGAAACGTCTAATTTTTTGAGGGCAATTTTATCAAATTGCGATTAAAAATCGAAATTTTCGACGTGCCTTAAAATTGGCAGAGTTTTATAAATTTTGATTATTTTTGAAAAGTTTTTTAGCTTAAAACTATTTAAAAATGTTTCAGTTTAAAAAAGTCAAAATTTCATAGAAATTGACAAACTTTAAATAAATTTAAATATGACATAAAATTCGAAAAAAAAAGAGAAATTATGAAAATTTTGAAAAAATCGATAATTTTCAATCTTTTATAACTTTGCTTAAAATTAACTAAATTCTATGAACTTTGTAATTTTCAAAAGCTTTAAACCCGCAAATTTCAGAAAATTATATTTCATTTTCAGATTTGTCGCCAACCACCACTCAAAATCCAGTCCAATCTACCACTAAAGGTGCGGAGTCTATTTGAACTTGGTTTTACTTTTATCGATTTTTATGATTTTTCGATTGTTAGAATCCAAGAATATTGCAATTTTCGAAAAATACAAGAAAGTTCTAACTTTTCAAAGACAGTTTTACCTAATTGTGATTAATGTTAAGATGATTTTTTATTGAAAAATCGAAATTTGTGACGTGCCGTAAAATTGACAGAACTTCATAGATTTTGATAGATTTTTGAAAAGGTTTTTAGCTTAAAACTATTTAAAAAATATTTAAATTTAAAGAACAAACTTAATTTCATAAAAATTGACGAATTTTGAATATTTTTAAACATGACACAAAATTTGAAAAATTAGAGAAATTATGAAAATTTAGAAAAAATCGATAATTTTCAATATTTCATAACTTTGCTCAAAATTAACCAAATTCCACAAACTTTGTCATTTCCAAAAGCATGGAAACCGCAAATTTCAGAAAACTATATTCAAATTTCAGATTTGTCGCCAACCACCACTCAAAATCCGGTCCAATCTACCACTAAAGGTGCGGAGTCTATTTGAACTTGGTTCCACATTTATCGATTTTTAGATTGTCGGAGTCCAGGAGTCTTGCAATTTTAAAAAAATTCAAGAAATTTCTAACTTTTCAAGGGCAATTTTATCAAATTGTGATTAATTTTAAGATGATTTTTTATTGAAAAATCGAAATTTTTGACGTGTCATAAAATTGGCAGAGCTTCATAGATATTTTTTTTGAAAAGGGTTTTAGGTTAAGACTATTTAAAATTCCTTAAATTTGAAAAAAAACAAATTTCATAGAAATTGACAAATTTTGAATATTTTAAAACGACACAAAATTCGAAAAATTATGAAAATTTTGAAAAAAATCGATAATTTTCATTCTTTCATAACTTTGCTCAAAATTAACCAAATTCTGCAAATTTTGTCATTTTCAAAAGCTTGAAACCTTAAAATTCCAGAAAAATATACTTCATTTTCAGATTTGTCGCCAACCACCACTCAAAATCCAGTCCAATCTACCACTAAAGGTGGGGAGTCTATTTGAACTTGGTTTCACATTTATAGATTTTTATGATTGTTAGATTGTTAGAGTCCAGGAGTCTTGAAATTTTCGAAATATACAAGAAAGTTCTTACTTTTCAAGGACAATTTTATCAAATTGTGATTGACACAAAATTCGGATAATTTTGAGAAATTATGAAAATTTTGAAAAAATCGATAATTTTCAATCTTTCATAACTTTGCTCAATATTAAGCAAATTCTGAAAACTTTGTCATTTTCAAAAGCTTGAAACCTGCAAATTTCAGAAAAATATATTTAATTTTCAGATTTGTCTCAAACCACCACTCAACATCCAGTCCAATCTACCACAAAAGGGGCGGAGTCTATTTCAAGAATTTTCAGTGTCCTTGTTGTCCCATTAGTTTTGTTGAAACTTTTTTAAATGTTGTTTTATTTGAAATTTTAATTTTAATAAACGATTTATGAAAATGAAAATAATCTAAATGTGAAATCAAACTTCGAGCAGAAATCTAAAATTTTTTCTAGTTATCAATATAAGACTAAACCATAGTTTAAGTATGTTTCCTGTTTTTTCAATGTTTTTCCTTGAAAATTTCCGAAATTCACTTCATATCTTAAAAACTGATTCGCTTTTCATTCTTTCTTATCACTCCTAAAAACCCCCATAAAAACCTAAAAACATGTTATTCATTACAAGTTAGATTAGAAATGAAGTTGATTTTGCTGACGTTCCTGTTCGTTTTAGAAAGTTCTCAGGACTTGCTGAAATTCTCCGAGATTTCTGAAAGTCAGTCTATCGATTTTTCGAGACGTTTCGTGGTTTCTGATGAAGAAGTTTTGAAAACTGTTAGGTGAGTTTTTTTTTCTTCGGTAGAAAATCAATTTTCAACATTTTCGGGTTTTCAGAGCATATGAAATTTCGACACCTGACTTGAAATTTGAAGCATTTCAAAATCCGGACGGTTCTATACAAATTACCATCAATCCTGGAACAAATACGGCAAATTCGTCGTTTACCCTTTTTCGGCAACATTTTAACCAATTTTCCATCCGAGGTTTGCCTTTTTTTGACCCGAAATTTTGAAATTTTACAAAAAAAGTTTAAAATTTTGAAATTTTTTTTTCAACCTTTCATAACTTTGTTCAAAATCAACGAATTTCAGCATTCTTTGTCATTTTCAAAACCTTAAATTCTGCTTATTTCAGAAAACCATACTTCAATATCTGACTTTTCACGGACTACCGCTCAAAATCCAGTTGAATCCAAGCCTATTCAAGGGGCGGAGCCTATTTCTCTAATTTTCAGGGTTCTTGTAACCCCATTAATATTGCTGAAACTTTTGTATTTGTATTTTTTTAAATGTTGAACATGTTTGTGAAATATTTTACTGATAAATTATTCGTCTTAGCATGTTTTTTTTAGAATTTTTTTTCAAATTTTCAAAAAAAAAACTGGTTTTTTCGAAAGATCGTAACTCTAATTATAGGTTGAAGTTTATACGTATTTTGAAGTGCAGTTTCTAAAAATATAGAATTTTAGCTTCAAAATGAGGTATAGCATTTGAAATTTGATGGAGTTTGAAAAAAGTTACATAGGTTTAAAATTTTGGAAAAAAAAAGAGAGTCAGCACAATTAAAGACTTTGCAATTCACATGACAAATGGGAGTTCCAGTAGAGTTTTAGATAATAAATCAAACAAATATTTGATTTTTAACATTTTTTTCTACAAAATTCAACAAAAACCATAAAAATCGAAGAATTTTGAAAAAAGTTATGAAGTTTTGAAAACTTTGCAAATTTCTCGTGTTGGCTGCGAGAGCCAATATTTTTTCTCGTGGTCAACACGAGAAAATATCAAAATTTTCAAATTGACATAACTTGGCTCAGAAATGAGCAATGAAACTAAATTTTATATTATTATGAAGCTGAAAATGTAAATTTTAAGATTTTTAAAAATATATGTCAATTCGATTTGATGAGAATATTTAAATTGAAACAAATTTAATTATAATAATTTAATTGAAACATCATGTTTGAAAACGCATAACTTTTGTCTGAATTGCTCGATTTTGATGATTTTGGGCTTATTTGAAAGCTGAAATTCTAAATTTTCAGATTATCATCTTTATAATTTTATGAAAATCAAAAAACTAGATTTATATGAAGAAAAATCTAAGATAAGTTGGGTACTGACAATCGAAAATTATGAATAATTTAGCTTTTGAAACATCTAAATTTCTAAACTTTTCATTGTTTATTTTAAAAAATCATATCACTAAATTTCATAAACTTTTTTTCAAGTTTTCAACTGATTGTTGGGTATTTCTCGCACCCCTCCCATACTATTCTGATAAACACATTATTATCACTAGACAAAACTATAAAGACTTTTAGGTTCTTTCTTTTTTCTTTTTGAAACAATGAAACGAGTCCTTCTTCTGCACCTAGCCTTGATTTCAACAACTTTTGCGGTATTTCTCAAAATTTCGGATTTGGACGAAACCAAATTGTACGGATTTCCACAGGGTGGGAGTGTATTTGTGGCGTCTGATGGGAATCACGATCAACTTTTGAAAACAATACAGCTTACACAGCAAACGACGATGGAAGCAAAAACGTAGGTTGCTCTATCGAATGATGTTCGAAAAGTTTTAGGTCGACACCTTTTTTAACAAGTTCACATTGAAATCATTGCGAAAACATTACAAAAACATATTTTTTCAGATTTTTGAAGACTTTTTCTACAAAATGCATTAAAAATCATGAAAATAGACCAACTTCCAACAAAGTTATGACAATTTGAAAATTGAACAAATTTCTCGTGTTGGCTACGAGAAATCGATTAAATTTTCTCGTGGTGAACACGAGAAAAATTGAAATTTTCAAAATGCCACAACTTGACTCAGAATTTAGCAAATCTAATAATTTTGGCATTATTTTGAAGCCTGAAATTTGAATTTTCAGATTTTCCATAAAATTTTTAATTTAATCAAAATTACATTAATATAATTTTCATAAAAATTGAACAAGTTCGGGAGAAGAAAATAATGAATTTCTCCTTTCGATAACTTTTCTCAAAATTTCTTAAATTAAGTATATTTTGGCACATTTTGAAGCTAAAATTCTAAAATTTCAGAATATTTTATTTAAAACGCTCTGAAGGTCTCTAAATTTCGACAAATTTGCCATATTCTTGAAAAATTTGATTTTCTCAAAATTCTTCCATTATGACATTTTGAAGAACTTTTCTTTTTGATTATAAACACCAAATTTTGAAAATATATACACTTTTTTTTACTAATTACTTTTATTACTGATTTTTCAGAATTTCAGCTCCATTTGTATCTGAAAATATAATATTCAGAAGCACAGCTTCATTTTATTCACAAAAATTGAGAAATTTCGAAAAAACGTTGAATGAAATTGCTTTATCATATTAATCTAAATTTAAAAACGATTTAGAAAATGTTCAGAAACAGTAATTTTTTTCTAAATGTTGTAAATATTTTTTAATTTCGGCTCTTTTATTATTTGACTTAAAAATCATTAGAAAATTCAATATTTTTCTCAAGAACCAATTTTCCCAATTAAGAGACAATGTCTGAGTCGCGTTAAATTTAACAGGTTAGTATGTGCCCTAGGCCGAATAATTGTGCTATCAACTTGAAACTTCGTGTGTGAGTGTGTAGAAAATTAGATTTAGTTTTTCATAATTTTCAAATGAAAAAACCCCCAATCCGGTATAAAAATTTTACGAATTCCTGTAGAAAATGATTTTACCTATCGAATGATATATAGAAGATCAAAAACAGAGGGGACCATTGTTTCGAAAAATAGGCAAATATGTCAAAAAATGACACTTTTTGGCCAATAATGCACATTTAAATGAGCTGTAAACACCTTAAAATTGAGCTTTTTGTTTCAAGTTTGAACTTAAAAGGTTGTTTTTATCATTTTCTTCCATTTCGAGTCATTTTTGTCAAAAAATTCGAAAATAATTTTTTTTTGAAAATTTCAATGACTTTTTTTTGGTAAATTTTTCGAAAAATTTTGTAAAATTTTTTTTTGCGTTTTTTGCCAATTTTATGTCGTAAACATCATAATTGGTCGTTTTTTATAAGAACAGAAACATTTTTGAGCAAAAAACGTTTAAAAAATTTTTTACAAAATTTTTCGAAAAATTGACCAAAAAAAGTCATCGAAAATTTTCAAAAAAATTTTTTTTCGATTTTTTTGACAAAAATGGCTCGAAATGGAAGAAAATGATAAAAACAAGCATTTAAGTCCAAATTTGAAACGAAAAGCTCAATTTAAAGGTATTTACAGCTCATTTAAATGTGCATTATTGGCCAAAAAGTGTCATTTTTTGACATATTTGCCTATTTTTCGAAACAATGGTCCCCTCTGTTTTTGATCTTCTATATATCATTCGATAGGTAAAATCATTTTCTACAGGAATTCGTAAAATTTTTATACCGGATTGGGGGTTTTTTCATTTGAAAATTATGAAAAACTAAATCTAATTTTCTATCATCACCATTTTCATACTCAAAAATTTTTTTTTGCGCTTTGTTGTCAACAATAAAGCTGTAGAACTTAATGAGAGCTTTTTAATAATATACATATCTGCTCATAGTTAGGGAAATAAGCAAAGTTATAGCTAGTCAAAGTTGTAAGACAAAACGGGGAGCTCCCCCCGAACGCCGGGACACTTCACAGGTTTTGTGGTACGAAAATAATCTTTGACCCCTAACACACTCACACACGAAGTTTCAAGTTGATAGCACAATTATTCGGCCTAGGGCACGATGATTCAACGCGACTCGGACATCGTCTCTTAATTCTCCAAAGTATGACTGTGAAATAAATGCAGAAAACAACTGAAATTACAATACTTCTAAAAAGTTTTAATTTTAATTTTGGTTTTTATTGCATTTTAATTAATTTTAAAGGAGGGCATTACGGAGCTAATAAATGTACCTTAAATGAAAAGAGACTTCATTCTCATTCCAAATCTGTTTTTAAAATTTTCTAAAACCACCTAGAAGCCGAGAAAATGAGACTTCAAAACAATGGCCTAGAAAAAGGTGGCCGAACTTTTTCCTGTTGAGCTTTTTTCGTTTTTCGTTAATAAATACTCATACAGAATGCTTATATTAGTCCTTTTTTATGTTCTTTTCACTTTTTTTTTGGATTTTTCATGCCCGCGGACTAGTTTTCGCCGGCGGTCCCATTTTTTCTAGGCCATTGTTTTGAGACGCATTTTCTCGGCTTCTAGGTGGTTTTAGAACATTTTAAAAACAGATTTGGAATGAGAATGAAGTCTATTTTCATCCCAGACGCATGCATTAAAGCCCTCCTTAAAAAAATAGTAATGTTCAGTTTTTTTTGGAATAGCCTGAAAACAGAAATTTTGAAAACGTTCTCAAAATTTCACCATTTTATCATTTTGAACCCCCCCCCCCCACCTGTTTTCTGAACTGTTTGTTTTTGATTGTAAACACCAAATTTTGCAAAATATAAACAAGTCAGGGCGGGTGCTTAAACATCGATGACTCAATTTTCAGTAACCCGGAATTTCTGTTTTTGCATATTTTGCTCGTACTGTTGTTATCACTGAAAAAATGCAAAGATCTGAAACGGAATAAGAAAATTTATATATAGTTGAAAATAAAATAATGATGTCACAGATGTTCAGCATCAAAAAATCAACTGTAGACTTTTACAACATGATTATCAGGAAAATTCAAGGCATTGTCACTTTTTGTAAATTTGACCTCAATTCTTAAATTCTATTTAGTCATAAAGCTGATTTTCTGAAATTCCAGATTTTCAGCTTCAAAACAAGCTAACGTTCTTAAAAATTGAAGAATTTTTGGAAATTTTATGGCTTTTTGAAAAAAGGTGTAAAAAAGTGTTTTATTTAATTTTACTTCAATTTATGACCCCTTAAAGACAGTGTGTCAGTTAATTTAACCCTACCTGATTTCAATTTCAAAAATTAGAGCTTTTTCTCATTAGTACATTAAAATTTATATTGATAAATTTACTGACATGCTGCCTTTAAACCCCAATTTTACAAAAATTGTTTACATTATGCTTAAAATGAATTTTTTTCAACCCAAAATTTTAGATTTTTCCCCAACCCAAATGCTCGTTTTTTCTAAGTTCAAATATTTACAAATGTTGCAAATAAGGCACAAACTTTGCCTAAAAAAATGAAAGAAAATTTGCCGCCTTCTTATCTCTGAAAATAACGTTTTTTATTTGCTTTTTTAAGGGCAACATAGATTGGTTTCATTGTTGAAAGAACAGTTTATGGGTTAACGCCCGTTCAGGAAGATTAAATGCTTTACAAGATTATTTTTGAAATTTCAGCGGCTTTAAAATGAGATGGAAGTGTGAGAATTAGTTATGAAATAGATAGCAATTTTGGAACACTGTAGCGTTTTAACAAATTGTCCAAGTTTTGTGATTTTAACTGTATTTTGAAGCTAAAAATCTAAATTTTAGTAAATTTGTTTAGCCTTCTGATCCAACGAAGTTACATTTGATCCAATGACGTTACAATGTATACTTGGATCAGTTTACTTCCTTTTCAAATAGGTCCCCATTTCCCTAAAATAGGCTAATTTTTATGAAATTTAGCTTATTTTGAAGCTGAGAAACTGAATTTTCAGAATTTCAGCTTCAAAATGAGATCAAGATCTCATAGATTGAGCGATTGAGCAAAATTATCTTGTAAATTTAGAAATTAACGTTTTTACAAGTTCCGACTGGCAAGTTGTCTTTTTTTTTTTGAAAGTTAAGTGTATTTCAGCCCCAGTTTAAAGCTGAAATTCTAAAATTTTAATGTTTAAGAATAAAAATTTAAAAAACTGAGAAAATTTCCCTACTTAAAATCCACGGAAAGTCAACGAAAAGTACAGTACCCCTCTAGCCATCCCCCCCCCTTTAAAAAATTGATCCAATTTTGAAGTGCTGTAACTTTTCTCAAAAATGCATTTATTTCTTGCTTTTTGGATCATTTGAAAGCTAAAATCTTGAATTTTTAGAAAATCAGCTCTAAAATGTTACAAAATTTCGAAACCATGACGAATTTCATGAATTTTCAAAATTGGACCAATTTTGTGAAAAGAAATTGGCTTAACTTTGAGAAGTTATAACTTTTCTTAAAATTTGTTAAATTTTACGAATTCGATATCATTCGAAAGCTGAAAATGTGGGTATTAAGATGCAATAAAAATCTTGAAAATAGGTCAATTTGTTAAAAAGTTACAGCACCTCAAAACTTGAGGTGCTGTACTTGCAAAAATTTTGCTGAAAACTCGCATTTTCAAAAAATAAGCTACAGTACTCCAAAAAATCGCGTCACTCTCAGAAGCATCCTGTTGAAATTTCTATTTGTTATCGTCTTAAGTATAAACAAAAGATTATATCAATCATGACTCAAAAAGGCGTTTTTCGAGCGAAATACTTTCAACTTCTTATCGCTTTTTCTGAAAAGAATGTCGTCAAATTTAATAGGCTATAGGTGGAAGCTAATACTGTCAGCAGCAGAAAAAAAACGCCCATCCGAAAATTTTGATGGGTATAAGAAGGTGTTGTTATCACCACATTTTCATACTTTAAACGTTTTTCGAATTTTTGTTAGCTTTTAAAAAATGAGGGTTTTTTTACAGAAATGCACTTTATTTTCGCGTTTGTTGCTCTGATTGCAGTCAGCGTTGCTCAAGAGAGTAGTACGACAACTTGTGAGTTTATTTTTTATTTTATTTCAAAGCTTAAAATTTGGCTGAAATTTTGCTGAAAATGTGAATTTTTGGCTGTAATTAAGTCTAATAACTACAAAGATAAAGCTAATTTTCAGACAACCTTATTTTTAATTCAATTTCTGAAGTTTTGAAATTTTCAGAATTTATAGAAATTTCTACATATTTTGCAATAAAAATACAATTTTTTTTAATTTGAAACAAAATTTTTTTTCACTGGAAAAGGAAAAATTCTGGTAAGCCGAAGTTTCAAGCTCAAAATCTGAAAATTTTGCAAAAAATTGAACTTTGAAGAGCTCTAACTTGGCTCGAGCTCAATATTTCTGGATGAGACTTTTAGGTTATCATAAAGATGCCACTCTTTGTTATTGTACCAAATTTCAGCAAATTTGGTTGAAATTTTTTTAAATGCCAGTTTTGTGAAATCTGTAATTTCACAAAATTTCAAAAAATTCCAAAATTGCTGAAATTTGGCGCATCAACTAAGAATGGCTTCTTTGTGATAACCTCAAAGTTTCGTAGAGCGATATTGAGTTTGAGCCAAGTTAGAGCTCTTCAAAGTTAAATTTTTTGCAAATTTTCAGATTTTGAGCTTGAAAAAAATGTTGCTCAAACTGTTTTTTAACAATTTTTTAAAATTGATCCGTTATCAGCGTAAAATGCTATTTTTCTAATAATCTGTGTTTCATTGAAAAAGCTTTATGAACTTCCCTTGTTAAACGATTTTAGGGTTCATTATTTTGTAAATCCTCAATTTTTGACCTACCGTAACGTATCTCCAGATTTATCGATTTTTTAGATTTTTTGGCTCATTGGATTCTACAAAAATCAATATTTTCAAAGAATGTAACACTTTACGGTTAACTCGATGTAAAAATCACAAAATTTTATCTTTTCTGAACAAAGCTATGACGCTTTGAAAAGAACCTACAATTTTGAGGTGCTCTACCTTCTCTATCTCAAATTTTCGTGATTTTTGGTGCATTAAACCCAGAAAAAATGCAATCTCCAAAAAATTCAAGTTTTTCTCGTCATTTTGATATCAAAATCATAAAATTCGAACATTTTGAGCAAATTTTTTTGAAGTTCTAAAAAATGTGTAAATATTTGCTCCTCTTCCTTTTTTCCTTATGACTTCTGAGGAATCAAACTATAAACATTTTGTACATTTGAAAAATAAATTGAAGTTTTGTCAAATCAAAGTTCTAAATTGAGCATTTTTGAGCAATATCGATTTTTGGGGGTTTTAGAGGCCTTTAACAAAACATTTTTCAGTACCGCCCGTGACCACAGCAGCTAACAATACTACAGTAAACGTTACATCAAGTCCTACCGTAGCTAACCAGACTACCGTAGTCACCAGCACTACAGCGATTCCTGTGACTAGTCAAAGTACAGTAACCGGATCCTCCTCGCCGAGTTCTACAGTCGCCAGCGACGGTTCTACAGTAACCACACCAACTCCAGCGGTTACAAACACGGGCACCAGTCCGGTCCCTACGACAACAACCCCTGAGTCGACCACCCAAGGAGTTGGCTCGAGTTTTAGCATTTTCAGCTTTATTATTGCGTCAATTGTTCTGTTGAAAAATATGTAAATTGTTTATTCTTTGAATTTTATGTGTTTTAATAATAAACCACTTTTTACTACCTGTATCGGATATCAGCTTCGAAGTGAATTAAAAATTGATGATATTGACATAACTTCCTCAAAATAAACGATTTTCATGAAACTATGGAAGTTCGGAATTAAGAAATTTAGAATTAGCGCTTCAAAATGAGCCGAAAAAAAATTTAGAGCTCCTGAAAACAGGATCCATGTTTTTCCGATTTTAAACTCTTTTCACATGTTTTATGAAGTTTGTTTCTTTTTTGGTTTTTTTCTGGAATTCCTCCTTCAAGTTTCGGGCAAACAAATGACTAATTTTGAAATTTCAATCCAGGCTTTAAAAAACAGTAAAATTAATGAAAATCCGAATATTTTGAGCAAAGTTATGGGCCCTTAAAAATGGCCTATTTCATGGCCTTAGATTTAAAAAAATTAATTTTTCAAAATGCCAACTGCATAAACAACATTTTAGCTTCAAAATCCAACCAAAATTTTGAAAATCGGATGACTTTTAAAAAAGTTATACCCTTCCTTTAATCATGGCTTTTTATTATTTTCTGTTTTTGAGCAATGGCTATAAAAATGAGAAATTCTTTAACGGATGACTTTGGAGAGCTTATAAATGTAATTAAAAGAAAAAAATAGAACTCATAAGCATTCCAAAACTGTTTTTAAAATTTTCTAAAACCACCTAGAAGCCGAGAAAACGAGCTTCAGAACAATGGCCTAGAAAAAGTTGGATAAATTTTTTTCCTATGAGATTTTGTGTGTTTTATTAATTAATATTTATGGAAAATACTTAAATTAGTTAATTTTAACTAAAGTTTTTGCGTTTTCTGGATTATTCGTGTAATAATGCCGGCGGACTAGTTTTCGCAAACTTTTCTAGGCCATTATTTTGAAGTCTCGTTTTCTCGGCTTCTAGGTGGTTTTAGAACAAAAAATTTGTTTTTCTATTCTCGCTTCTGATGATTTTAAGTTTTCACTAATAATATTAATAATAATAATCTTATGTATTTGAAATGGGAGGAGTCCAAAAACAAGAAACCAATGGGGAGGGGGCGGAGCAGCAAGGTCCCCCACCAAACCACATCAATCATCACTAGTTCACTTCACACTATTCATTTATCCTCCCTCCATTTTTCACGGGATCGAAAATTTTCAATGTTTTGTTTATTTTTCATTTTTTGGACGATGTCGCACGTTTCTGGCACTGCAGCCTATCTTCAAGACTCGTGGGCGATGTTCTCATCGGATCGGCCCGCTGGTCCGAAGTGTGTTGATATTCCGGCGAATTTGAGTATTTGTAATGGGATTGAGGTGAGTTTATGGGGTGGATGGGGAAAGGAGAGGTTTTGGGCTTTGAAATGTGATACAGATGAGAAAAATCGGTTGAGATTGAGATGAGTTGTGCCACGTCAAAGATGAGGTAGCCCAATTTTGAGAATTATAGCAGGGGTTCGATTTTTTCACGTTTTTCAGCATTTTGATCCTATTTTTTGATACTAAATCGATATTTATTAAATTCTTCGAAATTTCTTCTATAATTTTCAATAAAAATTTTAGAATTCCGATAATTTTGGAAAAAGTTATGCCATGTCAAATTGCGGTTAGGTGATCAAAGTATGAAAACACGGAATTTCCGTCTTTTTAAAATGTTTTAATGTTTAACACATTTTTAGCTTTTCTATTAGAACTTTTCACATTTAGCATGTTCTGAGCTTTAAAATAATCCATAAATATAGAAATTTCATTAATATTAAGAAAAGTTACACCTTGTCAAAAAATAGCATTCAAAATTTGACAGGGGTCTTTATTTTCTAATTTTTTCAGCATTTTTCAAAATACTGGACTCTAAGCTTTTTAAATTCTGAAAATATAGGTTTTTTCTTTAAAATAAGCCTAATTTCATCAAATTCTGTTAATTTTTTAAAAAGTTATCGATTTTTGAAAAATCAAAAAAAATTTCAAACAAATTTTTTTTTCAAAATTTCACAAAAATTTTTAAATTTGAAAACTCCATTGTTTTCTTATAATAATTTTCGACAATTTTCCGGTCAAAAAATCTAAGAAAAAGGGTACCTAAACGTTATGTATGGTGGGGAGAGGGGAGTTAATCGGACCACCCGCTGAGTTTATTAAAGGCTAGGTATTCAAAAAGCACCGAAAAATTGTTTCAAGGTGTTTATTGTGTACCTTTTCGGCGTTTTTGGTACTATTTGGTAGGGTTGGAGTGAAAAAAAATTGTGGAGAAAAAAGAAGAAGGGTGTGAAAAAGGGGGTAAAATTGATATTAGACCAGGTTTGGACCACCATCTCTCATATTTTTTTCTTAGTGGCTGTGAAAATGGAAAATGCAACAAAAAGTATCAGATTGTATCTTTAAAATAAGCTAAAAATTAAAAAAATCGATAAATGTTGAAAAAAGTTATGAAAAGGCAAACATGGTCTTACTTTTTTTCAGTGTCTTTGAGGTAGGGCCTGAAAATCGAAGATACTTAAGGTAATTGCCACAATTTATTAATTATTGTATAATCATATAAAAATCTGAAATTCCAGCTTTATAATACTGTAAAATTTATAAAAATCGAACAATTTTTAGAAAAGTTAGACCACGTCAAATCTGGCCCTATTTTTCAATAAGATTTGAAAATCGAAAGTTTTTAAGTAACTTGGGCAGATTTAAACATTGTCTTTTTAACTGGATTTTTAATTTTCTCAAAATCCAGAATCTTTTCTTCAAAATAAAGTAAAATTTACAAAAATCCAAATACTTTGAGCAAAGTTATGGGCTCTTAAAAATTGTCACTTTTTTAATTTGTCAATTTTATGTTGCCAAGGAAATTGTAAAAAATTAATTTTTCAGAAAATATATTTTGTAAAAATTACGTCAGCTGTATAAATAGCACATCAGCTTCAAAATACAATAAAAATCTTGAAAATCGGCTGATTTTTAAAAGAGTTGTACCCTTCCTTTAAGCATGACTTTTTAAAAAACTGGTTTTTGGTATTGAGCACTGCGGAGAAGTTCCTTAAAGGAACATGATTTTTGAGAGCTTATAAATGTAATTTAGATGAAAATAGACTTCATTCTCATTCCAAATCTGTTTTCAAAAATTTCTGAAACCGCGTAGAAGGGCGAGAAAACACGGCTTCAAAGCAATGGCCTAGAAAAAGTTGGCCGAAGTTTTACTTGAAATATAATCTAGTTTCAGTACACCCAAATGCGTCTTCCCAACATCCTGGATCACGAAACAGTCTCCGAAGCAATTCACGCTTCAAAGGATTGGGAAAGCCTCCTTCGTCTGAACTGTCATCCAGACACCCAACGCTTCCTTTGCTCACTTTTCGCGCCAGTCTGTCTGATGCAAATGGATCGCGAAATTTTGCCGTGTAAATCCTTGTGTGTGGCTGTTAAGCAGGTAAGATATTCTTGTTGATTGCAGTATATTGCCAACTCAAATATTCTCTTTGGAAAATGCATTTTCCATTGTGTTGAGTGTCGTCAGCCGCGTCGCGTGCGTGCGGAGTGGCAGTGCGGTTGAGCAACCCTCAAAACGCGATGATCGAGAATATTTCAGTAACCAGTTCGTAGATTCCATATTAAGAAATTAGATCAAATCTAAAAGTCAATAAGAAATTTTGAAACAGTGAAAAATTTCAGAATTTTTAAATTTTGAATTATTTTTAAAAAATCATTCGAGATTTTTTCAAATCAAAAAATTTCGGAATATTTCCTTGAAATTAATTATAAAATTCCATAAATTTGAAAATAAATCAATAATTTGTTGTACAATAGGGATGCGAGAGCCGAATGTCAACGTATGGATTCCCATGGCCGGAGATGTTATCATGTGACAAGTTTGAAGAAAATGACATGTGTATCAAACCAATGCAGCCCGCGAAACCTGTTGCTGGTAGGTGAATTCGTCTGGCGGACTAGAAATTTTTGGCATATATGGGTTTCTAGGTCATTTACGTGCCTGTCCAGGACATTTAATTTTCAATATACTCAATATTTTTGAGTTTCTAGGTCATTTTTGAGTTTCTAGGTCATTTTTGGGTTTCTAGGTCATTTTCGGATTTCTAGGTCATTTTTGGATTTCTAGGTCATTTTGGTTTTCTAAGTCATTTTTGGTTTTCTAGGCCATTCTCATTTGGTGACCTAGAACTTCTTAAAATATGTATAATCCAACTGTATGATGACAACAACAGACAACAAGGTTTCAAATATTAGACTCTAATTTTTATTGCTCAAAATTGGCCGAACTCCATAATTTTTAGTTTATTTGAAAGCTAGAATATAAAAATACAAAATCCTTTGGTTATTTTGGTTTTAAATCCATCGAATTAGAGTGATTTTGAGCAAAGTTATGAATATTTTTTCAAATTTTCTCATTTTTGGCAGATCTCTGAGAAAATGTGGTTTTCTATCAATTTTTATTGGTGTAATTGTCACAATGACGTCGTCTTTCGAAAAATTAAGCTTTTTCTGTCATTTGACTACCAAAAATATCAAATTTAGTCCATTTTCAAGAAATTTGTGGATCTCTGAAAATGAGGCCAACTTTTTTCAACTTTTTTCAGAGCCCCTTATTTTTTTTCAATTTTCGAGAACTTTTGAATTTTTTGAAACCCAAATGCACATTTTTTCTGAAAATTCAAGTTTTCACCATCATTTTAGTATACATCGAACAAGATTTGGTAATTTTTCAACTAAGTTTAGACTCCATGAAAATGAAGTAGATTTTTTCGATTTTTTGCCAAACCGCAATTTTTATTTCAATTTTAGATGCTTTATTTTGTTTTCGGTGCTTAAAATATAATTTTTTATGAAACTTTAATTCTTTAGCATCCTTTTGGTACCAAAAATAGTCAATTTGGGACATTTTGGCCAATGTTATGGAAATCTGAAAATTATGAATTTCTATTTTTTCAAAATCTTACACCTTTTCTAATTTTCGAAATTTCTACTATTTTTTCGAATCTAAATGCATATTTTTCATAAAATTCAAATTTTCAAAATTATTTCGGTACCAAATTTTGCTGAAAATACCATTTTTTTAAATGGCCTAGAACCCCAAATCTTGGATTCCTAGGCCATCTAGCCCCATATCCCATAAATCTCAAAAAGTGTCGCAATCTAATCAATCATCGCAGAAAATTTATCTTTTCTTTTTTTTATTCCTCTCAACGAAGGAAGGAAAAAAAACGTTGTTGCAAATCTCAGGTGGTACGCCAGTGTGGGGAGCTTTTAGTTGAAAATGTCAAGCGGCAAGCCTTTCAAGTTTCACTTGATTTTGAATGATTACCCGTGCCCCAAATGAATTGAAATGTGTCGCGAGGTGTGCCCGGGGGCTTTTTTTCTGTTTGGGATTTATGAAAAATGGGGTTTTTTGGTGGTAATGTATATTATTTTTGACAAAAACGTTTAGGAGTTTAGAAAATTAGGAGTTTTTTGAGAAAAAATTAAGTTTTTTAAAATGTTCATAACTTTGGTCTAAATTTATAAAATTTCATGAAATTAGTACCAAAATAACGGAGAGAACTTGAACTTTGAAATAATATAAAATTTTACACATAAAAGCTATGAAAAATTATAAAAAAACACGAAGTTTGAGCATACATATTTTGGATATCCAAGAAAAAGCTGTTATTTTAAAGGCTCATGGCTTTATTAAAAATGCACCGAATTTTGTCTTTTGTATACCAAAATGACGAGGAAAACTTGATTTTTTACATTATTTGGTTTTCAAAAATATTATCTTTGAAAAAAATGCTTAAAAAGACGAAGTTTGACCATACTTATTATGGACTTCCAAAAAAAGCTATTATTTTAAAGTGTCATAACTTTATTCAAAATTTACGTCATTCGGCTTTTTTATACCAAAATGACGATGAAAATTTGAATTTTCTAATCAAATAAAGTTTTACGGAAAAACAATGATATAATTCTAAAAAAAAATACGAAGTTCGAGCATACCCATTCTGAATTTCCAAGGAAAAGCTGTTTCTTTAAAGACTCATAACTTTCTTAAAAATGTACGTAATTTCGTCTTTTTTGCGCCAAAATGACGGGTAGAACTTCAATTTTCAAACATAAATATTAAAAACAACGGAAACTTAACGAAATTTGAAAATTGTGGCGTTTGTTATACATATGCCAAACATCTCAAAAATCGCCCCTTTTATCGATTAATCGATTTTTATTTTGAAAAAATCACATTTTCCAAATTTCGAAAAGTCTTTGAGATTTCGACGTCCTTTTCTAACGTTTTTCAGCTTTTTTTTTGGTCCAAAAATCACAAAATTAGACGAATTTGGGCCAAAATTACACCAGGTCAAAAATGGTCCCCAAATTTTTTTCAACTCAGTTTTAAAATCTTCATAACATCTCTCCAACTTTATCGATTTCAATAGTTTTAGCACCATTAAGAAGATAATTCCTTGATCTTTCAAACCGTACCCATTTCCATCATCTAGAAAACTTAGAACCATTGACTTCAGGCTCAAAAAAAACTGACCACTACAACAACAACAAGTCCACCCAGAGATAAAAAGGGGAAGGGGTCCGAACTCTCACCAAATATCAAATTTCCTCAAAATCGCATCTTTTTGCTTCTTTACCAATTGTTACAGTAATCATCGCAAAAAGTATTCAATTTCAGGTGTATCGTCTAGCTGCTCGGCGTGCTCACAAGTATCGACATATGAGAATCTTGTCGATCAATTTTGTCGTTCACATCTTGGTAAGGGGGGTTTTGCGGGGGGATTCATTTTGAAAATTGAATTGATCCGCAAAATTGGGCATTTTTTCAGTTGTCAAGGGAAAAATCGCGCAATTGACCAGCACCTACATCTCTGTGAGGAATGGAAGAAGCCTGAAGAAGGGTGATAGAAGAAGGAGTGTACCAGAAACCGGTAAGATTTTTGAGCATCGGGGTTATATTCATCTAAATATTCAGAATTTCGGCTATAAAATGGTCTAAAAATTTTAAAAATTAAAGCATTTTGAGAGAAGTTATGAGTGTTTTAAAAATCTTTAATAAAAACTTGAAAATGGTCTCGTTTTCTACAATTTTTAGATCTAAAAATTTCTGAATTTCAGAAATCCGGCTCTCTGCCGACTCCACAGGATGTCCTTGCAATATTTCAACAAAGACAAAAAATGAAAAACTTCTGATTATGGCCAGTCGTCAGTCGGATGGAAAATATATGGCAAATTTGATTTTACCATGGAAGAAGGATAAGGTAATTATTCGTTTTTTTGCAATTATTTGTTAATTGGGCAATTAGCAATTATTCTTCGGATAATTATTGAGAAAAAATAACTAAAATGTCACTTAATTGAATATTTAAGTGTGGTAATTAATTAATTATGAAATTTGTTAAATATGTTTATTATTATCAGGTCCCGAAGATCACTTACAGTAATAATAAAAAATATTTATTGAAAAATATGATAATTATGGAAATTAAGTGGATAATTGACTAATTATTCAAGTGTAAATGGTAATTGCTAATTAGTATTGATTAATTAATTGAAAAATGAATCATGGCTTATGGAAGCATAGAGTAATTAAGGGATAATTAATAAGAATTTATATTCAGGAAGTTATAATTTTGTTTCGACTTAATTACCGCTAATTGGTCTCTAAATTACCCCAAATTGCCCTCTTGTTTAGAAAATGGGATAATTAGACACCTACGAGTTGTTGATTAATTTGAGCATAATTAATCAATAGTCAGAACAAGCCAATTATTTATCGTATATCTAAATTGTGCCTAATTAGTCTAATTAGTAATTATCCCCAATTTTTTAAAGTTAAAGTGAGATCTGCAAGTATCATGATTAGCATTCAATTAATTACCATGAAACAAGCACTTAATTATCCCCTAATTATACGGTAAGTAGCCCCAATTATACGGTAATTAGCCCCAATTATGAGGTAATTTCAATTAGTACTAGAAACATTTGAAAAGAGTATTTAATTAATTACCGCTAATCAAGACATCCAACTCTAATTATTAGCCGCTCAATTAAGCCCCAAATTATCCCCCAATTTTTTCCAGAATTTCAAGAGAGCCATCCACCAATTCCAACGTCTAAATTGCCAATCACTTGGTCGTGAGATTCGCGAAAGCGCTTCACGCCGGCCGCAATATTATGAGATGAGGCGGCATAATACTGGAAGATACCAGATGTTTTAAACACGAGAAGAAGAAGAAGGAGGGAGGAAAAAAACGAAGAATACATCATTAATATATTGATGAGAACATGAAAACAACAAATTTCCCCCCGCGACTTTTGGTTGAATTAACTGATTTTTTAAAAACTTTTTTTGCATTTAATTTTTTCTTTAGCAATTTTTTTGGATGGATTTTTGGAATTTATTTGCTGAAAATTTGCTTAAAATTTTTGAAATTTCAAAATTTTCTGAAAAAATGACCTTATTTTTGAAATCTCATATCTCGCCGCAGAATTGACCAACTTCGTGATTTTTTACACGAAATTAAAGCTTTTAACTTCGATTTTTAGAATTTAGAGGTCATTTTCAATTTATCAAACAAAAAATCTTAAAATTTGGACAATTTCCAGAACAGTTACGGCGCTCCAAAAAAAAATAGGTGCCGATTTTTTGAAGTCTCTTATCTCGGCTTGTAGTCTACCGATTTTTGTCATTTTTAGATCAAATTAAAGGTCAAAATCTCAGTTTTCTGAATTTTGAAATTCTGTTCAATGAATAAGGTCAAAATCCATTAATATTGGACAATATCCTGCAGAATTATAACAATTTAAACATTTTATAGGCTTTATATCTATATTTCTGCTTATAATTGGTCGCATTTGTTAAAAAGTTTCTATATCAAATTAAATCTTAATTTTCTTTTATGCACTACTCTATCTTTAAACTGATTATCTAAAATATTGTAAAAATTCAACTTTTTTGACTTTTCAAAAAATTTCTAAAAAATCGCGCAGCGCCACTGACCCCCATAATATCAGTCGACTTTCCACTAATGCTCTCAGTGGCAATATGGCGCAGTGGTTATCACTTTTGACCGCCGTGCGAAAGGTCGTGGGTTCAATTCCCCTCTCTTGCACTTAATTCTTTTTTCCAAAAATTCATCCAAGTATTCATTTCCACTGGTTTTCTAGTCATAATAACTTCATTTTCCAATGTTTTCCTTCCCTTTTTATTTATATAAAGCTTTTCTTTTTTGTTGGTCTTCCGAGTATTCCTTACGTAACAACTAGCCAGAAAAAAATTGAATTTTGAATTGAAAGGCTCTTTCTTTTTTTTTGTCATAAAGTCTTATTTTCAACTTTGAATACAATAGCGAGGCGTTAAAAAGTAAGAAAACGAGGATTATCGAATTTTCAGGATTTTGTGACGTTGACGAAAAAAGAAGTTGTATTTTATCCGAGGATTTTGTTCAAATGTAATTTATTGAGAGATCTTTGATGTTATTTAGGACAAGAAGGGCTCAAACTCTTTTTGAGAAGATGTTTGAAGATTAGACATTTCAAATTTAGTTTAAAACGAGCCGTTTTCAGATTAAAAAGTTATTGGAATTTCGAATTTTGTCTCATTTTCGATAAGCGGTATCTTTGCTCGAAATTGATCATTTTTATAGTAATAAACATAATTTTATTTAGAAAATTGTGCTCTTTTTGAAAATATAAGTTTTAAGAGTTTTAAATTAGGTCAAACTGCTGGAAATTTGCCTGAAACTGAAGGCAATTCGAAAATTTGAAACAGTACAAAAATTGAGCAAACGAAGCATAAGATTTCAAATTTTAGTCCTGTGATACATGATTTTATACCCAAAATCAAGGGCTATCCGAAAATGTGCAATTTGGCAACAATTCACTTCAAAAAAGTCTGCAAAAATTGGCTGAAACTGGAACAAAATTGTATTTTTGAAAAAATTTAGACTAGTTTTCAATTTGATCTATTTCAGCTCAATATTGATTGTTTTCAGATATTTATACATCGTTTGAATGAGAAAAATATGATTTTTTAGATAAAATAACAACATAAGTATTTTAATGCTCTAAAAGTTCTGAAAATCTGACTGAAACTGAAACCATTTAAAAATTAACAAATTTTTTTATAAATTTCTAAATTTTAAATTTTATCGATTTCAGAAGATTGGTTTTTCTTGTATGTCATTTCAATTTTATCTGAAAATCTTTAGCTTTCAGAAAATATAAATTTCAGTATCGTGGAATCACTGAAAGTTTTTAAAACTTGTCTGAAACTGAGCCAATTTTTGTTTATTAAAAAAATTTTGGTTTGTTTTTGAAAAATATCAGAAAATAATTTATTTTTGGAAAATAGTAATTTTGAACTTTCAGATCCTCTAAAAGTTCTGAAATTTGGCTTAAATTTGGATTAACTGCCTGTTTTTTTTTTGTTTTTTTTTTCAGTACTCATATCTCGGCTCAAAGTTGAAATTTTTCTCCAAAAATACACCATTCTGTACCCAAAAAAAATGTACTTTTAGAATATCTAAACTTCGGAACAGCGTTCTCCCAAAAATCTACAAAAAAGTCCATTTTCCCCGACACGCAACCCGATCTATTTTGAAAAAAAACCCGATCTTTCTGTATAGCCCACTTACATCTCTTGCAAAGATAGGCGAAGAAACTCTTTTGTTCTGTTAATAATTTATCAACTTTCAGGATGAAAGAAAAAGAAAAAAAACTGAAGAAGATGGCACAAAAAAAGATGAAAGGAGAGGAATGGGTAAAACTGCTCGATATCCATTTTTCTTATTTTTCTTTCATTTTTTGAGCGTTTTCTCGAGTTCCATTTTTGTCGGTGATAATTTTATTGGATTTTTTTGAAATGTTAAAAATTTGAAAAAGGAAATTTTTGGCTGTAGAATTCTGGAAATTTTTCTGAAAATTATCAAGTTTGAGCTGAAATATGCGGGATTGAAAATTTCTTAAAATCAATTTTTCGTCGAGTTTGAGCTGAAATTTCAGAAGATTTTTGAGGTTTGAAGTTGCAAAATTATAATTTTCTGAATCTATAAAAATTTACAAGCAATTTCTTTTGAAACTTTTTGAAATTGAGAAATAATGAACCGAGTTACCGTACCTCAAAGATAGCTCTGATTTCAATTTAATAATATTTGTTTTTCCAATATTTTTTGGTGTCCATATTTATTTTTCATTTTTATTTTTAAGAAACCATGTTTTTTTAATACATTTAATAAACTTTTCCTTAAAAAATTCATCTTAAACGAAAAAATTCACAGAGTCAAAAAATACGCAAAACTCACTTTCCCTCATATTTGAGCTTGAATTTCAAAAAATTCAAAGTGTCTAAAATTCCAAAATTATATTTTTCTGAAAGTACCAAGTTTGTAGAATAAAAAATGCTAAAAAGGAGCAATATTGAGAAAACTGGTGCTCAGATACAATTGCTCAACTTTCGTTGAAAATTGATGAAAAAAAATTTTTTTTTATTTTTTGACATGATTTTCTAATTTTTTTCCAAATATCAATAGTTCGAATAAATCATATGTTTTAATAAATTCCAGACGATTTTCAATTATTTTCGCAAAAAATAATAAATTTATCCCCATAAAATTCAAATGGCCACGTCATTTTTAATTTTATCCTCCCCCCCCCCCCTCCCTTCAGCTCAAACAACGTGCTCTCTAAATAGCCATCATTATCTTTTTTGGCTCATTCTTTCCATTTTTTTTTGTTTTTTTTTCATACCAACCCATTTTCTCAACTCATCAATGGGGCCTTTTTCCTGTTTTTCTCCCTTCATCCACCAACCACCTTGTTGTTGTTTTTTTGTTTGTTCCAGTGGAAAAATAGGAAAAAAATATGGCATTTTCTCGACCCTAGACAAGATGTCAACACAACTTTTTGTAACTAATTGATTTTTTGCGTTTTTTGAAAAATAATAATTTTTAAATTGGGGGAATTTTGAAATTTTGTAAGAGGGCCACATATATAAGTGCTATGTGACACCACGAACATCGTTACTGTTTGGACTAGTGGTCTATGGCGGCGAAATAAATCTGTAGCGTTTTGCCCCCACAAGTTCGATTCCCTCATAGTGCAAATTTCTTTTTTTCATTTTGTTTATTGTTTATACAAGAATCTGAAAACATTTTCTTACTTTTTCATAGAACAAAAAGAAAAAAATTCTAGATATGGGCTGGCACACACACACACACACTCACACTATAACAGACTCACATTTTCTGAATGAATATAGAATTAATTACTGGGAAAGAGGAGAGTCAGACGCGCTCTGTGCTCTTTTCTCGAGAAAATTTCTTCTTTTTTTTCGCTTTTTCGTTTCTTCCCCTGTCTCCACTTCTGATGAAGATGATGATGATGATGATGATGAGCCATTTTGTAGAGAAGAGAGAGGAAGAGAGTGGAAGAGAAAAAAGGGACAACAGCGGGTATCTTGAGCGGTAGTAGCGTTTTCTCATGTTTTCTGGGTGTGTGTGTTTTTTTTTCATTATTTTTATTTATTCTTCATTTAGGTCCGGTCCGGGTTCCTAGGAGGAATTCTTTCGTCTTTGGGCGGGCCTTTTACTGAAATTTGAAATTTTTATTTAAAAAATTTTTCATTCATCTTTGAGGTCATGTTTCGTAGCTTATAATCTGAAATCATTCTATAATTTTTAGCGTATTTTGTAGCTGAAAATTTAGATTTTAAGAATATACAAGTTGATAAAATATATCTTAACAAAAACGCATTTAAAAATATGTTTGAAAATGCCCGAAATTCATTTTTTCTAAAAATTAACCTTTTTTAATCCCAAGGATCTTGGCTTAAAATTAGTGAATTTCTATAATTTTTGGCTTGTTTTAAAGCTTAAAAACTGAATTTTCAGAATGTATAATATTTTAATCCGGTTTCTAAGGAGAATATATGAAAAAATTCGATTGAAAATTACTTTTTCAAATTATCAAAAAAAATTGAGCGTTTTTGAGAGCTTCTATCTTGGCTGAAATTGGGCAAATTTCTGTAATTTTAAGTGGATTCGGAAGAAAAAATCTTGAATTTTTAGATTAAATACATTTCAAACCTAGTTTTTGATAAAAATGTACAGAAAAATCGCCCTGAAAATGTATGTTTTCAAAAATTTCCAGAAAATTTTTCGAACCCCACTTTTTGGAGATCTTTGGAGAGTATAAATATCAATATTGACCATTTTCAGACCGCGATCTAAAAAAAATTCTCAAAAAAACTTGAATTATCATCGAAAAATTGAGCCTAAAATAATGTTGTTGATACATTTTACACCTTGTTCTCCCCACTCTCTCTTTCTCTCATTTCTCCAAGTTTTCATCAATTTTACTTTTCTTTTTTTTGCCGGACAAGAGTCTTGTTTCATATCTTTTCTCATTTATATTTTTTGAAATTATAAAAATCTTGAAAATTTGAAAAAAAAATCCCCTTCTATTCATAAGAAGTCGTATCACTAGATTATCCTTCTTTTTTTCCACACACCATGTTATTTGTTATACCCGCTTTTATTTTCGAATATATTTCGTTGTCATGGAAATGTTATCTTTTATCGTTGAGATTTTCGAATATATAATAGGATAATATACAAATTTTCTTTTATTTTTTTTAGTTGCTTGTTTTTAGACGGATTTCATTATTTTTTGCGTTGTTTTTAAGCTAGAAATGTTAATTTTTAGAATTATCACGAAATTCTCATCGAAATTCAAGAAAAATCATTGAAATCGATGAATTTTGAAGAAAGTTATGATATTTTGAAATTTTCCGATATTTCTCGTGTTCACCGCGAGAAATCGATGCGTGTTTCTCGTGGCGACGACGAGAAATTATGGAAATTTCAAATGGTCGGAACTTGGCTCAAAATTGACAGATTTCGTTGTTTTTAAGCGCATTTTGAAGCGGAAAACGTGAAATATTCGATTTTATTTGATTTTAGATTCAAAGTTCTGAAAAAATCATGATTTTTGATGATTTTTGAGAGTAGTTGAATTTTTTTTTTAATTTTGTGTTCACTGCCATAGATTGAGAAATTGGAAAGATTTTTTGTGTCCACAGCAAAAAATAAAAAGATTTTTCAAAACTTCATAACTTGCTTCAAAATTGCTTAATTGATATTGAAAAAATCGTGAAAATTTTAATTTTTCATAACTTTCTGGGATATTGATCGATTTCACTGGATTTTATCTCATTTCAAAGCCCAAAGCATAAATTTTCCGATTTTTGATGAATTTTCCAACAAATTGCAATAAAAATCATCAAAATCGATGCATTTCGAGTAGACTTCTAAACTTTCAAAATTGTGGTTAATTCCTCGTGTTCATAGCGAGAAATCGTCAAGATGTTCTCGTGCTGACTGCGAGAAATTTGCGACATTTTCAAAGCGTCAGATCTTGGTTCAAATTCCACCGATTTTTATGATTTCTATCTCATTTTGAAGCCCAAATAATTTATTTTCTAGTTCTATGCACAAAATTTGACCTTTCCAGCCAAACTGCACCTAATTTCTCGAAAATAAGACACCCAAACAAATAGAGCATTTATTATTCATGTCCGACAAAAAAAGTGTGTGCCGAATTAATTGCCGTGTCTCTATTTCCTAACTACACACAATTTTTCTTAGTGGGTGGTCCGTCCGTATTCTGACTTTTTTCCGGTAATTATCTGAAAATATATGTACAAGGATTTGAATTGTTGTTATTATATTGCGTCGTTTAACATTTTTCCAGAAAATTACCTGATTTTTGAGCGGTTGTAAGTAATCTTTAATTTTGCTCAAATTTCAGACTTTGAAGGAAATTTTATGTAGAATCCGAAAAAAATATTTTTAAACTTTTAAAACGATGCTAAAAATCCGAAAATCGATCATTTGGAGCAGAGTTTTGAAAATCGAAAAAAGCAACTTTGTTGAGTTCGAAACTTTACATATTTAGTATTATTTTAAAGCAAATTTTTCATAGAATCTGAAAATCGTAATTTTAGGCTTCACAATGATGCTGAATAGTTGAAAATTGATAAATGTTGAGCAGAGTTATGATATATTGAAAACTGAAAATTTTCGTAATTTTTGATCGGTTTTTTTAATTCTTAAAATTCATGAAATTTAAATGTTTTAGTGTCATTCGGAAGCAAATTTTTCATATAATCTGAAAATGGTATTTTCAGCCTTCAAAATGATACTGAAAATTTGAAAATTGATAAATTTTGAGCAGAGTTACGCTATCTTGAAAACTGAAAATTTCTTCATTTTTTATCATTTTTTAAAAATTCTTCAAATTCATCAAATTTCAATATTTTTGGTATCTTTCGAAAGCAATTTTTCATAGAATCCGAAAATAATAATTACAGCCTTCAAAATTATGCTGAAATTTTGAAAATTGATACATTTTGAGCAAAGTTATGATATGTCGAAAACTGAACATTTTCGTAATTTTTAAAAATTCTTAAAATTCAGGGAAATTCCATATTTTTGGAATCTTTAGAAAGCAATTTTTTTGTAGAATCTGAAAATATAAATTTCAGCCTTCGAAATAATTCTGAAAATTTGAAAATTGATAAATTTTGAGCAGAGTTATGATATATTGAAAACTGAAAAATTTCTTAATTTTTGACCATTTTTTAAAATTCGTAAAAATTAGAAAATTTCATAATTTTTGGTATCATACGAAAGCAAATTTTTCACAAAATCTGAAAATCTTAATTTCAGCCTTCAAAATAATGCTGAAAATTTGAAAATTTATGAATTTTGAGAAGAGTTATGAAACGCTGAAAATCTCGAAATTTCAAAAGTGAGTTTTCATCATTCTCTCAATTCTAGACACATGATCTTTGAAACCTTATATTTTTTATTAAAACACTCGAAATTTTGTAAAAACGTTTTCGTTTGCAAATGACATCTCAATTCCTGAAAATGACGTGGCAAAACCGCGACATCATCCGCATAAATATGTGTTTTTTGTTGTTGTTGGAAAAATTTCAGATCTTCCCCCGGGCGAAAAAAAACATTATAAAAAACAAGGCCGGTTTTGGAGAGTAGAGGTAGTAAAATATGTGTATCAAATTTCAATAGGCCAAACCGAACCGAACGATGCAAAAAAAATAGAAAAGAAGAAGAAGAAGAAGAAGCATTTTCTCACACAGAGCAGACACTCACGCACAAAACCCAGCCAACACTCTGATGCATGTTTATCGGACCCTTCTATTTATTTTTTTTTCCTTCTTGCTCTGCTCTACGTGTTATCTTTTACGTCAAAATTTTGAAAATTTCAAATTTTCTTAATTTCTCGTGTTCACCACGAGACATTTTTTGGCTCTCGTGATGAACACGAGAATTTAAAGCATCTCCCCGAATTTTGCCAATTTTCACCATTTTTGCTCCGATTTTTAGGAAAATTGTTATATTTTCTAAAATTTTAAGCTTCTGGCTTTCGGAAAATATTGAAAATATCAAAAGTTATCGATTTTCAGCCAAGTTGTGGATCTTTGAAAATTGCTCTATTTTCTCGCAGTGAACACGAGAACGAGAAATAAATTTTGGTGATTTTCAAAGTTTCATAACTTTGCTCAATATTTATCGATTTTTATGATGTTTATCTTATTTTTTACCTAAAAACTTAAGCTATCAAAATATCTAAGTTTCCAGCTTTAGAAAAATGTAAATTTTTCAATAGGTGTGATCCATGTTACTGTTTTATTTTTGAAAGTTCATAACTCTCTTCAAAATTTGTCGATTTTTATGTTATTTGTTGTATTTTATAACAAAACACGTTTTTAATTTAAAAATGCTAGATTTAAGCTTATAGGAATTATAAAATTTGTTGAAATTGGTCAATGTTGAGGAAAGTTATGAATTTTTGAAAATCGCCTAAATTTCTCGCAGTGAACACGAGAAAAAAGGGTTATTTTCAATAAATCATAACTTTGCTCACCATTTATCGATTTTATTGATTTTTGATTCATTCGAATCCAAATTGTATTCTTCATTATATAATGCACATTTTGACTGTCAAAAATATGCCAAAATTCCAAAAAAGGTCCTATTTTCAGCCCACTTATAGAAAATTGCCAATATTCCAGAAGTGAACTCGATAAAGTTTCAGAACTTCCAAATTTCGCTAAAAATGACGTTTCTGTTGTTTTTCCAAGCCCCCTAACAATTTTGTTTGAAAAATTGACACCTGCGTTTTTTTGTCGAAAAAAAAGGAACAAGAAAAAATGAGGGGTTTTTAGATGTATCTTTGTTGCTGAAAAAAGGCCACGAAAAATAATAGCAGTCAGTTTTGACACCTTTTTTGTTTGGGTATTTTTTATTTTCAAAAAAAAAAAGAAAGATTGTCTGAAAATTCGAAAAATAAATTGAAATTTTCAACTCGTCATAACTCTGTTCGAAATTGGACGATTTTAAGTATTTTTATCATGTTTTGTAGAGAAAAACATACATTTTCAAATTTGCAAATATTTTTTCTAAATAATGCAAAAGAAAGCATAAAAATTCATCAATATAGAGGCAAGTTACGAAACTTTGAAAGTTACAAGCATTTCTCGTGTTCACCGCGAGACCCATTATCAGGTCTCGTGTTCAATACGAGAAAAAATACAAATTTTCAAAATGTCATAACTTTGCTCAATATTGCTCAATTTTCATAATTTTAAATTTATTTTGAAGAAAAAAGTCTACAATTTCAGATTTTTAAAGAAAAATGCTTCAAATCGCAACAAAAATCAAGAAAATCGATAAACTTCCAACAAAGTTACGCCGTTTTGAAATTCGACTTTCTCTCCGAGAAAAAAACCAATTTTTGAACATTTTCTGAGTTCAAATTCTCAACTTTCACATCGAAAAAATGAAAAAAAAACCGCGCTGACAGATCTCATCCAAAAGGGAGAAAAAATTCTCAATTTCATTTTTTCCGTTATTTTCAGAAGTGCATCATGATTCTCTCAAGAGCCTCAAAGAAACGAGCAAAAGAGAAGGAAAATGAAAGAAATCTCTTGAAAATGTACTTTTTGGGAATATATATTCTTATATGTGTGTATGTGTATGTGTATGTCTATAGATGTGTGAGAATGATCTTCATTTTGCTCTCGTTTTTCTAGAAAAGCCCTCCCTTTTAAAGTAATTGGAAAGAAAAGATTATTGGAGATTTTTTCTTCTTCTTCTTCTTTATTTGGATGATGATTCTTGGACTTAGAATGATGATGATATTGTAATATGATATGATGGTTTTTTTTCTCGACTTGTTAGTTCAAGAACTTTTTTTCGCATGTTTTTGACTTGTTTTGAAAAATGAACAAATACTACATTTTATTGGCATTTATGATGCTCAAAATTTAGATTTTCATATTTTTTAAGAATTTTTCTATCGAATGACGTAAAAATCATAAAAATCCACAAATTTTGAGCCAAGTTACAACGATTTGAAAAGTTGCAACATTTCACGTGTTCACTGCGAGACCCGTTGCAAGGTCTCGTGGCGAACACGAGAAAAATTAAAAATTTTCAAACATTTATATCTCGGCTCCAAATTGAGCAAATGCTTTGATTTTAGTGTCCTTTTGGAGGATGAGACTTATATATTCAGAATTTTAATAATTAAAATTTTTGATCTCTGAAAATCCTTTTTTTTTTTAAACATCACAATTGCGGTGAAATGAATACTAGACATGATATAATTATTTTTATAAATGTTACTCCAATTTCTTATGTATCTTCCTAATTTTTTATTTTATTCGTAGCTTTTTATATACATTTTAGGAAAACTCACATTTCAAACTTTAAAATCCAAGAAAAATTATAAAAATTGAGCAATTTTGAGCAAAGTTATGACATTTTGAAAATTTGTAATTTTTCTCGTAGTGAACACGAGACCTGGTAATGGGTCTCGTGGTGAACACGAGAAATTCTTGTAATTTTCAAAGTGTCATAACTTGGCTCAAAATTGATGCATTTTTACGCTTTCTTTTGAATTATTTAGAAAAAATATTTGAGATTTTGAAAATATATGTTTTTCTCTACAAAATGCGACAAAAATAGTACAAATTGTCCAATTTTGAACAGCGTTATGGCTAGTTGAAATTTTCGAATTATTAACTTTCAAAAGGTCATAACTGGGCTCTAAATTGACGAATTTCAATATTTTTTGCAGCTTTTGGTAGAGAAAATCCTTTTTTTTGAAAACCTTCCCAACTTTGAAACTTCCTTTTCAAACCCCACCCATACAATTATGCATAAGTGTTCCATTTCAACCCATAACTTCATCATTTTTCCGCTTTTTTCTCGGAAAACTTTCCAAAAAACCAAATGTGTACTTCAATTTCCCCTCCTTCTTCGTTCTCCATGCTCCATTTCATTTCTTTTTTGAAAGAAAAAAACCGAAACGGCTTCTCCGAAAAAACCTAATTTGCAGAAGCATCATTGTCACTTGAAACTTGTTGCGCACAACACACACACACGCCTCTCGACAAAATTTTTGCAATTTTCGTTCGTGCCGCCGCGCAACAAATTTTATGGAAATTCTAGAATAGCCACACTAACCGCCGTGAAAAGAGGGTCTTACAACGAACGAACGAGATGGCTTCTGTGGCGGCGTGGCTACCGTTTGCGCGCGCCGCCGCGATTGGATGGGTGCCGATTTCGAGGCAGCCGATGCCGCAGGCGCCCGTCGCTATACAGGTTGGTTTTGGTGTTATTTGATAGGAAATTTTTTCAGCTTTTTGGAAATATAGATCTTGTCTGTAAATATTGAGTTCTGGCTGAGATATGCTTATTTTTGTAAGGTGCACTTTTTCAAATTAAAAAAAAATGTGGTCACTTCAAATTTGTAGAATTCTATTATTTTTGAGAATAATTTTTTTATATTCTTATAATCTTTTAGAATAATTTTTCCGGATTTTGAAAATATAGATCTTGTCTGAAAATATTGAGATCTAGCTGAGATATGCCAATTTTTGTAAGGTACCCCTTTCTAGAATTTTCGAAAATGTGGTCACTTCAAATGGGTATAACTCTAACCCTTTTAAAAATCCAACTTACATTTTTAAGCAGTACTATAAAAAATTTCTCAAACTTTCTAAAAATATAGGTCTTGTCTGAAAATATTGAATTCTGGCTGAGATATGCCAATTTTTGTAAGGTACCCCTTTCTAGAATTTTCGAGAATGTGGTCACTTCAAATGGGTATAACTCTAACCCTTTTAAAAATCCAACTTATATTTTTAAGCAGTACTATAAAAAATTTCTCAAACTTTCTAAAAATATAGGTCTTGTCTGAAAATATTGAATTCTGGCTGAGATATGCCAATTTTTGTAAGGTACCCCTTTCTAGAATTTTCGAAAATGTGGTCACTTCAAATGGGTATAACTCTAACCCTTTTAAAAATCCAACTTACATTTTTAAGCAGTACTATAAAAAATTTCTCAAGCTTTCTAAAAATATAGATCTTGTCGGCAAAAAAAAATGTCAGCAAAAAAAAAATTGAACTTGAATTTGAAGAAAGTTGAATTATTGAAAGTTAGTTGAAATATCCTATATTAATAATTTTTTTTTTCTGAAATAGGAAATTTTTCAACAAAAATCGTCGAATATCCATATTTCTTTCCAGGCAAAAGACCTAGCCGTCGACCACGTATCCGACGAAAAACTGGCAATTAACATCTCGGGACGACGATTCGAAACGTGGAAAAACACGTTGGAGAAATTTCCAGAAACCCTGTTAGGTTCGAATGAGAAGGAGTTTTTCTATGATGAAGATACGGGGGAATATTTTTTCGATCGGGATCCTGATATTTTTCGGCATATTTTGACGTTTTATCGGACTGGAAAGTTACATGTGAGTTGATTTTTTTAATTGTTATTGGAGTTGGTATTTTTTTAATTGCTTCAAAAAATTTTTCTTCAACAAAAATTGGAAGATTTGAGTTTTTTGAAGCCGTTTTGAAAAAAACTGATACTTTTTGAAGATGGCTTTAATTTTGCTGCAAAATATCAAAATTTAAAAATTTTTGAAGGATTGAAGTTGAAAATCTGAAAAATGAGAATTTCAGCTTTTAAAAAATTACAGTTTCATTGATTTTTATAGGTATTTTAGCATAGGTACACCGATTTGAAAAATTACGAAATTTCAAAAAATTTACTAGTTTTCGGAGCATCACATCTTTTTTCAAAATTTTTGGATTTATATGAATTTTATTGTATTTGGAGGCTTAGAATCTGAAAATTAAGAATTTCAGCATCAAAATTCAATTAATCCCATTTTTTAAAATGAATTTTGAGCAAAATGTCTAAAAATTTCTAAAATTTCAAAAAATCCTATTTTTTTCTGAACTTTCTGCATTTTTTGTATTTTTTTACATTCATAGTTATAATTCTGAAAATTGAGAATTTCAGCCTTTAAAAAATTATAGTTTCATTGATTTGTATTGGTTTTTAGCATAGCTACGGTAATTTGAAAAAGTATGACATTTTTCAAATTTCACTAGTTTTCGAAGTATCACATCTTTTTTCAACGTTTTTGGATTTAGATAAATTTTATTGTATTTGGAAGCTTAGAATCTGAAAATTAATAATTTCAGCATCAAAATTGAAGTAAACCCATTTTTTAAAATGAATTTTGAGCAAAAAAGACTAAATATAAATTTTCATCAAAATTTCAAAAATCCTAATTTTTTCTGAACTTTCTTCAAATTTTTGTAATTATTTTGAAATTTATAATTGTAATTCTAAAAATTGAGAATTTCAGCTTTTCAAAAATTATAGTTTCATTGATTTTTATGGGGTTTTAGCATAGTTACAGCAATTTGAAATTTTACGCCATTTTTCAAATTTCACTAGTTTTCGAAGTATCACAGATTTTGGTGAATTTTATTGTATTTTGAAGCTTAGGATTTGAAAATTGAGAATTTCAGCATCAAAATTCAAATAAATCCATTTCTTAAAATGAATTTTGAGCAGAGATTTGAACAAAAATGTCGAAAAGTCATAATTTTTGACACCATTTTCACAGGCCTTTTTTGTTAAATTTGGCCAATTATTTTTGTATTTTTAGTTTAAATTCTGAAACTTTGAGATTCCAACTTCAAAACGCACGAAAAAGTATAGAAATTGGGATATTTTGAGCGGAATTATTGCCTTTTGAAAATTTCAGAATTTTTTTAGATGATCCGGATTTTCTGAAAATCAGCCAATTTTCAATAATGTTTTCTAAAAAATAAAAAATAAATCTGAAAATTTAAGAATCTAACTTTCAAATTCATTAAAAATCATAATTTTGTGATTTTTTGGAGTCAAGTTATAAACATTTTTTTAAAAAATTTTCAAAATTTTTCTCCAAATTTTAAAAAATCAATAACTTTTCGAAAAATCGATAAATTTTCAAGAATTTTACACCATACGAAAGCTCAAAAAATTCTCTACAATATTACAGTACCCGCGACACGAATGCCTAGTAGCCTACGATGAAGAATTGTCATTTTTTGGCATCATGCCAGACCTGATTTCCGACTGCTGTTATGAAGATTATAAGGACAAAAAACGTGAAAATCAGGAACGATTGATGGAAGAGAGAGTGGAAACAAATGAAGCATCGAATCTAAAACAATCGAATCGTGAAAAAATGTGGGCGGCTTTCGAAAATCCGCACACTTCATCAATCGCGCTCGTGTTTTATTATGTTACCGGATTTTTTATCGCCGTGTCGGTTATGTGTAATATTATTGAGACGATTCCTTGTTGGTGAGTTTTAAGACATTTTTTTAAATTTTCTGATTTTTCCCGTAGGCCACCAAATATACCATATGCAAGAAATTTTTGAAAAATGGCAAAATAGTCTTCGGACTTGTTATTCTAGCGAACTTGTATATCTTTTAGCTTTTACATAAATTCTTGAAACTGTGAATTTTCCGGAAAACGCTTAAATGAAAATTTTCAGAATTTTCTGGAAATTAATTACAGTTTCAAAAATTTCGAAAATTTCTCATTTTTAGGATAACTATTCAAAAAAACGCAATTTTCAAAATTTATTTTTAAAAAAATACAGTTTCAAAAATGTTTAATTAACTAATCCTTTTTTCATTGTGTATCGGTGACGTTGTATTAATTTTCCGACAAAAAATCAAAAAATTCCCCTATTAAATTAATTAAGCAATTTAAAATTCTTGAAACAGTGAATTTTCCAGAAACCCCCCCCCCCGTTTTTCAGCGTTTTCTGGAAATTAATTATAGTTTCGAACGTTTTCAAAATTTTCCAAAAATGTTTATCTTTTCGATAACTGTTCAAAAACAGGCAATTTTCAAATTAAAAAAAAAATACGGTTTCAAAATAATTTATTTATAAATTAATCCATTTTTTTTCAATTCACGTTGCATTTCCGCATACGTAAATAAATTAAATTAAATTAAAATTAAATTAAAATTAAATTTTAATTCCATTAATTTTAACCGCTTTATGTTATTCATTTTCCGACAAAAAACTAAAGAAGGAACATTTTAATCAAAATTCGGTGAACTTTTTCTTGAAACAGTGAATTTTCCAGAAACCCCCCCCCCCCGTTTTTCAGCATTTTCTAGAAATTAATTACGGTTTCGAATGTTTTCAAAATTTTCGAAAAATGTTTATCTTTTCAATAACTGTGCACAAAACGGCAATTTTCAAAGTTTTTAAAAAATTACAGTTTTAAAATTTTTTTATAAATTAGTCCAGTTTTTCAATTATTGATGCCATCTACTTTGGCCCTTATGTTATTCATTTTTCGACAGAAAAATCGAAAAATCCTCATTAAATTAATTAAGCAATGTTAATTTCTTGAAACAGTGAATTTTCCAGAAAACTTGTTTTTCCGCATTTTCTGGAAATTAATTACAGTTTCGGACGCTTTCAAAATTTTCGATTTTTCAATAACTGTTCAAAAACGGCAATTTTCAAAAATTTTTAAAAAAATTACAGTTTCAAAATTTTTTAATAAATAAATCCATTTTTTTCAATTTTTATTCCATTCATTTTAACAGCTTATGTTATTCATTTTCCGACAAAAAGAAATTAATAAAAAACGCATTTATCGAGATTCTTTGAACTTTTTCTTGAAACAGTGAATTTTCTGGAAACCCGCCTTCTTCAGCATTTTCTGGAACTGTCTCGGACGTTTTCAAAATTTTCGAATATCGTTATCTTTTCAATAACTGTTCAAAAAACGCAATTTTCAAAATTTTTCAAAAAAAAATTGCAGTTTCAAAATTTCTTAATAAATAAATCCATTTTCTCAATTTTTTGTTGTAAGTAAGTGAATTTCGGTAAAAATCCCCATTAAATTAATTAAGCAATTTAAAATTCTTAAAACAGTGAATTTTCCTTTCCTTAAATCCATGATTTGAAGTTTTACTGGGAATTAATTACGGCTTTGAACATTTTTTAAAAATTGCAAATTTTACGATAACTATTCAAAAACGCAATTTTAAAACTATTCAAAAAAATTGCAGTTTCAAGAATTTCTAATTAATTTATCCATTTTTTGAATTGTTCATTTGGTCCCACAAATCATCAATAAAATTTCGAAAATAAATTAATAAAAACTGTGAATTTGAAGATTTTCAGCATTTTCTGGATATTAACAACGGTTTTGAACGTTTTCAAAATTTTCGAAAATGTTTATTAACAGTTCAAAAACGGCAATTTTTAAAATTAAAAAAAAAATTAAAGTTTCAAAATTTCTTTATAAATTAATCCATTTTTTCCATTTTTATTCCATTTTCCGACAAAAAGAAATAAATAAACATTTTCGAAAATTTTGAAAACGTTCGAGACCGTTCCAGAAAATGCTGAAAAAGGTAGGTTTTCAGAAAATTCTCTGTGTCAAGAAAAAGTTCACAGAATCTTGATAAATGCGTTTTTTATTATTTCGATAACTATAGTCAACGGCGACATTTTCAAATTTAAAAAAATTACAGTTTCAAGAATTTTTAATTAATTTATCCTTTTTTCATTGTGCATTGGTTACATTTTGTTAATTTTCAGACAAAAAATCCTCATTAAATTAATTAAGCGATGTTAATTTCTTGAAACAGTGAATTTTCCTTTCCTTATTGTTAAAGTCATCAATTTAAATTTTACTGGGAATTAATTACGGTTTCGAACCTTTTTTAAAAATTGCAAATTTTACGATAACTATTCAAAAACGCAATTTTAAAAAATTTTCAAAAAAATTACAGTTTCAAGAATTTTTAATTAATTTATCCATTTTTTAAATTGTTCATTTGTTCCCTCAAATCATCAATAAAATTTCGAAAATAAATTAATAGAGCAATCTTTAAAATTCTTGAAAAAACAGTGCATTTTCCAGAATCTTCTGTTTTTCAGCATTTTCTGGAAATTAGTTACGTTTTCTTTTTTTTGTCAAAAAATTGGTCATGAAAAATGTTTATTTTAACAATTCAAAAATCGATAATTTCCAAAATTTATTCAAAAAAAATTACAGTTTCAAAATTGCTTTATAAATTTCTCCATTTGTTCATTGTTGCTCTGTACTGTTGTTCTTTTTGTTCATTTTCTTAAGAAATTTCTAAAAAAATATTCCCGTTTCAAAAATTGCAAAAAAATTTACTATTTTCATATTTTTGGCTGTTACCTCATCTCAAATCCAACATTATTGCAGGTATCAGGATAACGTAGCGGTGACGTGTGGTGACGCCTACGAGGAGCAGTTTTTTGTTATTGACACGGCGTGTGTGATCATTTTTACGGTTGAGTATTTTTTGAGGTTGTTCGCCGCACCGGATCGATGTAAATTTATGAGGTAATTATTTAATTGGAGACAAATTGGTAATTTAACAATTAACTGGCTAATTATCTAACTGGAGAAAATTGTGCAAATTTTGTGTAAAAATATATTTTCTTAATTAATCACTAATTTAGAATTAATTGCCTTAATTGGAGAATTGTTGCTAATTCTGAAGGAATCCCTAATTAGTTGATTAATTATGATCATAATTTGAAAAAATTGCTGTTTTAATTACACAATTAATTGGATAGAATTTCCAAAATTATCAATTAAAGAGTTCATCGCTTATTTCTTCGCAGCAAATTTCTAATCGACTAATTAACACCTAATTAGCAATTATCATTTGATAAACCTAGATTCAACTGACTAGTCCATAATTAGGCTAATTAAGATTATAATAATTAGACACAAAATTTTCAAGACCAATTATCATTAATTAGTTAATTAGTGATGTGTCATAATTACTTGAAAAGTGTTGTTAATTGCCCAATTATCAGTTTTCAATGATTTTTTTGATAAATTGAAATAAATTGAAACATCTTAAAATAATAATTGCCTAATTATCTAATTATCTAATTAGCGACGACACTAATTGAGCAATTATTGTTGTATAATAAATTTAGGCTAACTTTCAACAGATAAATTATTTTTTAAAGTTACTAATCAATAAGCAAAGTGTTATTTACAGGTCAATTATGAGTGTAATTGACGTAATTGCAATTATGCCCTACTATATCAGTCTCGGTCTACCAAACAATAAAGACGTATCAGGATTATTTGTAACGTTGAGAGTGTTTGTAAGTTTCTGAAAAAGTTTCTAGACCCTTCCAAATTTGTCCCTTTTTCCAGCGTGTCTTCCGAATATTCAAATTCTCACGTCACTCACAAGGTCTCCGAATCCTTGGATACACCCTAAAATCGTGTGCTTCTGAACTTGGATTCCTTGTTTTCTCACTTGCAATGGCTATCATCATCTTTGCCACAATTATGTATTATGCTGAGAAGAAGGTGGAAAGCACGAGGTTCACTTCGATTCCATCCGCATTTTGGTATACTATTGTGACGGTTGGTTTTTCGGATTTTGAGAAAATTTAGTTTTAAAATCTGAAATCTTCAAATTTTCAGCTTTAAAATGGTTGAAAAATCATGAAAATTGCTCGATTTTTCGAAAAGTTATGAAATTTTGAAATCGCTGTCATTTCTCTCCAAATATTCTGAATTTTGTGATTTTTGTCTCATTTTAAAGCCCACGTTCTGAATTTTCAGATTTTCAACAGCTTATGCTGATAAAAGACGTTTTTCGAAAATAAAAAGTCAAAAAACATTTCTGTTTCAAAAAAATGGTTATAGACTAGTTTTTCAAGGAATGTTGTTTTTAGTCTGCCTGTTTCAATTAAAATGAAACAACAATCAGCAAATCCAATAATTTCGGCATTGAAAGGGACTTTTTTGAAAAAATGAAAAAAAAGAAGAAAATAAAAGAAGAAATTTGAAAAAAATTGTTTTCCTGAACTTTTTTCACAATTCCATGAATTTTTCGTAAAATGGCTTGATTTTATAAATTTCAGAACCTCTTAATATAAAAATCTGAAAATTTAATTCTTCAGCTTTAAAATGAGCCAAAATTCATGAAATTAGGTCAAATTTGAACAAAGTTATGCCAATTTCAAAAATATTGATTTTTCCAATTTTTTAAAATCTTATTTAAAAAATTTGAAAAATGCTTTGGTTTTCTAAATTTCTAAGCCTTTCAGTATCGAAATCTGAAAATATAAGTTTTCAGCTTCAAAATGAGCCAGCATTCGTGAAATTGTGTCAATTTTTAACAAAGTTATGACAATTTCAAAAATATTGATTTTTCTAATTTTTCAAAATCTTATTAAAAATTCGAAAAATGCGTCAAATTTCTAAATTTCAGAGCCTTTTATATAAAAATCTGAAAATTGAACTCTTCAGCTTCAAAATGAGCCTAAATTCATGAAATTTTGTCAATATTGAGCAAAGTTATGCCAATTTCAAAAATATTGATTTTTCCAATTTTTCAAATCTCATTTTAAAAAATTCGAAAAACACTTCGGTTTTCTAAATTTCTAAGCCTTTCAATATAAAAAATCTGAAAACTGAAGTTTTCAGCTTCAAAATGAGCCAAAATTCATGAAATTAGGCCACTATCGAAAAATGTTATGTCAATTTCAAAAAAATATGAAATTTTGGAAAAAATTAAAATTTCTCAATTTTTCAAAACCTCATAAACTTCCCTTAAAGTAATCCAATTTCAACGATCTTACACTTTTTCGAATCCCCAAATCTCCATCTTTCTAGCTAACAACACTTGGTTATGGTGACATGGTTCCATCGACAATAATGGGTAAAATTGTCGGTGGTATTTGCTCATTGTCCGGTGTGCTGGTAATCGCTCTACCAGTTCCTGTCATTGTCAGCAATTTCTCTAGGATTTATCATCAGAATCAGAGGGCGGATAAGAGAAGAGCACAAAAGGTTAGTTTTTGGGGGGTGGAGTTTGTTGGAATTTAAAATTTACTGTTTCAAAAAATGTTCATATTGAAAAGTGAAAGTTTCAAGTGATCGTCTTTTATTATCGTCGTCAAAACATTTCTTTTTTCTTTTTTTTTTGAAAATTTTGGCATTCAGTTTTTCCAAAATTTGAAAATGTTTAAAAAGAGCTTCAAAATGTTATATTTTACATGGAAAACGATCGATTTTGAGCTGAGATATGAAATTTTTCAAAAAAACGAAAAATTAACTGTTTCAGAAAATGTTCGAATAATACTTTGAAGATGTTTTTATCATTCATTTTAGTTGTGCAAAATAATTACAAAAATATTTATTAAGCGGTAAATTTGTTAAGTAAACAATTTTTAATTAAAATTTTCATCTAAAACCTTATTGAATAATTTTAAAGCATTTTTTTGCAATTTCTTATTCATCGAGATTTTTTGAAAATATTTTTCTTAAATTCAAAGTACTCGAAAAATGGGTGGATTAAGAATCCAAATTGAAATTTTTGAAAATACGTTTCAAAAAATTGTCTTATAAATATTTTCAGAATTTTCCACAGTTTCTTTCTTTATTCCTCCTTTACGGATAATATTCGGAAATCAGATTTATGAATTAAAGACAGCTGTTCAGTTAATTTGACCCTACCTGCTCTTAGTTTCAAAAATTAGAGCGTTCTCTCATTAGTACAATGCAATTTATGCAAAATCACACCGATAAATACACGCGTCATAGCAGCCGTCCAAAGTTGAAAAAATCAAAATTTGAATGCGCGCGTGTCTGTGCGACGCGGTCGGTGTCCGTGCAACGCGGTCGGAATTGGCGCGAAACACAATTATTTGAATTTAGCTATTAGCTGCTCACAAATTCGGCTTTATAAACAGGCAAGCGCGCTCTAAAAACCGACACGCTCGCATGTGAAACATAACGATGGGGAGACTATACGCAGACAACTACCTCTCGCCAAACAACACTCTCTCGCAGCAGAGGGAAGCCCACATTTATATAGCCGATTTTGTGAGAGGACTATACATAGTGATATTGTGGTTTGGACCACCTGGGCTCCCATTCGAATTTTGAATTTTTGCCTAGATTTTGGATCGTGTTAACTGACAAGCTGCCTTTAAGATTTGTTGTTTTTAAGAGATTGCTAAGAAAAATTCTGAAAAATCTGCCTAAAATCAACCAATTTTCATGAAATTTGTCTCACATTAAGATAAAAATTGGATTTTTGTTAAATTTTTCGTAAATTTCTGAATCAATTCACCGGTTTTGACGTTTTTCCAATTTTTAATGACAATAACTTGAAACAGAATATTTTTTAGAAAATTGCGAAATTTTGGATTTTAAACATTTTTTTAAATTCAAGATTTTCAGAAAAAAAATCCAATAATAAAATCCAGATGTTGAATTTTTAAGTTGAATTTTTGAAATTTCGAGAGGGGTATAACATTGTGATTTTAAATTGAATAAAAAGATATGAAATTGTTTCAATTTCAAAAATATTGATTCTTCCCATTTTTCAAAATCTAATGAAAATAAATTCGAAAAACGCTTAGATTTTCTAAATTTTAGTGGCTCTTTATATAAAAATCTGAAAATTAATGTCTTCAGCTTCAAAATAAGCCCTAATTCGTGTAATTAAGTCAATTTTTAACAAAGTTATGCCAATTTCAAAAAAATTTTGATTTTTCCAATTTTCAAAATCTTATTTTAAAAAATTGGAAAAACGCTTCGGTTTTCTAAATTTTTATGCCTTTCAATATAAAAATATTAAAATTAAAAAAGGTCTCCGCTACAAAATGAGCCCTAATTCTTGAAATTAGGCCAATATCGCGAAAAGTTACGTCAATTTCAAAAATATTGATTTTTCATTTTTTTTTCAAAATCTTATAAAAAATTCGAAAAACACATCGGTCTAAGCCTTTCAATATAAAAATCTGAAAATTGAAATTTTCAGCTTCAAAATGAGCCCAAATTCGTGTAATTAAGTCAATTTTTAACAAAGTTATGCCAATTTCAAAAAATTTTGATTTTTGAGAATACGTTTCAAAAAAGTTTCTTATAAAATGTTCAGCTCTACCAATAATGTTTTCTTTTTTTCTTTTTAGAAATAAATATTTCTCTAATTTTTTAAAAAGCCAGCTTTTTCTGAATTATTTAAATTTTCAGAAAAAATTCCAAATAATCGAGATTTTGAATTTTCTAGATTAATTTTAAAATTCTGGAACCAAGTAGTGATGGTCTCCCGAAGATAACAAATTTCAGCTGTTATATAAAATTGATTAAAAAGAGCATGATAAGAGCTTCAAAATGGTGTATTTCCTCTCAAAATTGGTTGATTTGGAGCCAAGATACTTAAAATTTTTAAAAAAAACAACTTTTTTCCACTAAAAATTTACTGTTTCAAAAAATTTTTAAATATACATTTTCCTAATTTTTTGCAGTTTGTTTAAGTTTTTTTATTTCTAAAGATAATAATTGGAAAATATTTTCATAACAGAACTTTTGTCATTTTTCGGCTACTCACTAATTTCTGCTAATTTCAATTTTCAAAAAAAAATTCAAAATATCGATATTTCGGAAATTTTTTTCCATTCTGTTTGAAAAATTTGCTGCTTCAGAAATTGTATTTATTTAAATAAATTTTTTTTTTCTAAAAAAATTCGGAAATCAAAAAAAAAAGTTTTTTTTGGATAAATTTACTGTGTTTTAACATTTTCTTATAAAATGTTCATAATTACCAATATTGATTGAAGAGACCATAAATTCCTTGAGTAGATTATAAAAAGAGCTTCAAAATGATATTTTTAACTTCAAAAAAAAAAAAGATAAATTTAGAACCAAAATATACGTTTTTGGAAATTTTTAGAAAATTTTTTACTGTTTCAAAAAATTGTCTAATAAATCTTTTCAGAATTTTCTACAGTTTTTTTTTATTTATTCCTCCTTTACGGATAATATTCGGAAATCATATTTATAAATTAACATTCGTTGTTTTTAAGAGATTTTTAAAAAATCTGAAAATTTCAAAACTCTTCCTAAAGTCAGCCAGTTTTCATGAATTTTATACCAAATTAAAGCCCTGAAAATTTCCAGAAAGCCCGACTAGCCCGAATTCGAATAGTGAAAAACGCGTCGGGACAAGCGTTGTTCAACAAGAAAAAAGCGCACGAGGCTCGAATGCAGGCATTCGAACAGGGTCAATTATCGTTCGACGCGTTGAGGGATGAGGATATTTTTGAGATTCAACATCATCATTTATTACAATGTTTGGAAAAGGCGACGGAACGCGAATTCGTCGAATCGGAAGTGATGTTCGAAGGTGGGAGGAACACACCTCCACCGAGTGAGACATCGTCTTTAAGAGGGAAGACGAAAAGAAGGCGGAAATTGTGAGTTTTATTTTCTTTTGTACAAAAATCTGAAAATTCTAGTTTTTAGCTTTAAAATGTGAAAAACCTGAAAATATTCAGCAAAATTAAATAATTAAAAAAAAAATAATAATTTATAATTTTTTTTTCCATTTTTTAAAGATTTTTATAAAAATCCTAAACTATTTACGTTCAATTTCAAAAATTCATGTTTTTTCAGCGCAATCCTACGAAAAATTACTAATTTTAAGTATCCTAGTTTGAATTCCCGCCAAACGCGCTTGGCGGGATGTTGCAAGTGCGCCCTAATGCAAATCGATATAATTTTGACAGTTCCTTCAATTTTTTGGTTATAAAAATAGTTTTATTCGAAAAATAGATGTTTTAAAACATATTTAAGCACCACTTGAAGATTTAGAAATTTCTAGAAATCTTGAAAAAAATTGAAAATATATAATAATTTTTTAAAAATTAAAAACTGCACTCAAATGGTAGAATTTGAATAATAATCAAGGACGTTTAAATGAGAAGATAATTTTATTTTTAAAAAGTTGGATTTTTGGTGTGAAATTGCTTTTTTTTAATTCAAAAATTTCTGTTTCCCGCCAAAAATTGCTGAAAAACTGACTGGCTCTACACAACAAACTGAAAATTCTAGTTTTCAGCTTTAAAATGAGCTAAATAGCTCAAGAAACTGAAAATTTTCGGCAAAATTCGATAATTTTCGAAATTTTTAAAAGTTCCTTTGGAAAAGGGGGACGAGGGAAATAAGCTCCGCCCACTTTTCAATCGTACGATTTTCATTGTTTTTTGAATATTTTTCAGCGAAAACTGGACCAAACTTGGAACATTTGTATGTAGGAATCATGTAGATTTTACGCTGAAAAAGATGAACGCAAAAATAAAAAGAAAAATCGTCGTTGAATGGCAGAAAATCAATTCTTCTCATTTTTTTTTTGAAAAATATGTTTTTTGATGATTTCCAATTTCCAATTTACACTTTTGACATTTTCACCATATTCAGCAGAAAATTTACAATATTCCTATACAAAACTTTTTCAGAATTGGTCGTGTTTTTGCAATAAAATCTTGAAAAATAGGCCAAATCGATTAAAGTGGGCGGAGCTTATTTCGCTCCCCCTCCCCTTTCCAAATTTTTGGAAAATGCTTTTTTTTTCTGTAAAAAAGAATTTACGAATAATTTAATGGTCATTGAAATTTCTAGACAAAAAATTCTGAAACTGGAAATTTTCGGGAAAATTTAAAAAAAACCAAAAATTTCTACGAAATATTTTTGAAACAGTGATTTTTAATGAAAATTCGCATTTTTTCTGAAATTTTTAAGGTTTCAAAACAAAAAAAATACATTTTTCAGATGTTGCGTATCCGAAGAGAATGAAGAATCCGAAGTGGATCGTGAAGTGGATCGAAATACAAGAGTAACGTTCAATCAAAACCTGAATCAGGTATTTAATTAATTTTTTTTTGAAAAATTAAAAAAAAGTTTTGAAATTTTACAGGTCTGCGAACCAAAACCCGAAGAAAACGACGTCCATCGAAAACCGTCAAAAATTGTCGTCTCAGAATTATAATAGGAGCAAAAGAGAAAGAAACTAATTAAGTAGTAATTCTATTTTTTTAAGAAGAAGATGAAAAATTCCAACAATACGGGCTAATAAACCATTTTTTTGATATATATTTTGATGAAAATGTACAATTTTTTAATTATTTTCTTATTATGTTCAACGATTCTTTATTATTTATAATTTTAAGTATATAAATTGCTTTATGAGACCCCCCCCCCCCCTTCCCCAAACTGATATAAATTTCTGTGTTTTTGTCTTTCTTTCTTTCTTTACGAATTTTGAGAATTTTCTTGCCTTTTATTTTATAAATAAAGCGTTTTTTTTTTCAGAGCTTTCATTTTATATAAAATTTAAGAAAAATGGTTGATTTTTGAGAAAGTTGTGAAATTTTTTGAAATTGCTGTCATTTGTCTCAAAATTGTCTGAATTCGATGATTTTTGGCTCATTTTAAAGCCCACGTTCTGAATTTTCAGATTTTCAATTGCTTAAACTGATAAAAGACGTTTTTGGAGAACAAAAATTCAAAAAAAAAATTCTGTTTCAAAAAATGTATGTCTAGATTACTTTTTCAAAGAATATTGTTACTGTTTAACTCATTCTTTTTCGAAAAAAAATGTTTCATTTCCAATGAATTGAAAATCAGAAAATCCAACAATTTTGGTCTTGAAACGGGAATTTTTGAAAAAATGAAAAAAAACTATGAAAATCGAAAGAAATTTGAAAAATTTTCCTGAAATTTTTCGAAAAACACTTTGATTTTCTAAATTTCAGAGTTTCCTAATATTAAAATCTAAAAATATGAGTTTTCAGCTTCAAAATGAGCCCAAATTCATGAAATGACGTCAATTTTTAAAAAAGTTATGCCAATTTCAAAAATATTGATTTTTCCTATTCTGAAAATGTTTAGAAGAAAAATTTTTTGAAACAAAAAAAAGAAAAAAAACCGTTGAAAATTCTGAAAAGATTTATAAGACACATTTTTTGAAACAGTAAATTTTAAAATAAAGTTTAGATTTCATAATTTTTTGAATTTTTTTTAAATAAAAATTTTTTCGCCCAAAAACTTTACATGAATGTGTTTACCAATTATTATCTTTAAAGTTAAAAAAAAAGAAAAGAACTGTAGAAAATTTGGAAACTTTTTATTTAAAAAAGTTTTGAAACAGTAAATTTTTTCAAAAAAATTTTGTTTTTTTTTAAATTTTGCTCCAAATCAACCAATTTTGAGGAGAAATACATCATTTTGAAGCTCTTTTCATGCTATTTTTAATAAATTTTATATAACAACTGAAATTTGTTATCTTCTGGACACCATCACTACTTGCTTCCAGAATTTTTAAATTAATCTGGAAAATTGAATATCTCGATTAATTTGGAAATTTTTCTGAAAACTTAAATAATTCAGAAAAAGCTGGCTTTTTAAAAAATTAGAGAAATATTTATTTTTTAAATGAAAGAAAGAAAAAAAAACTATTGGTAGAGCTGAAGATTTTATAAGAAACTCTTTTGAAACGTATTTTCAAAAAGTTCAATAAATTTTCTTTCCAAACAATTTTTTTTAAATTTGCTTTTCTTTTGCTTAATTTTCGTTTTTTTTAAATTACGGTGAAACGTTTTCTTTCAACTTTTATTCAATAGTAGCCAAAAAACTATGAAAGTTCTAAAAATGAATTTTTTGGGAAACATTTATTTCTAAAAAGAAAAAAAGAAAAAATTATTGGTAGAGCTGAACATTTTATAAGAAAATACTTTTAAACGTATTTTCCCCATTTTTCGAGTAAAATACATAATTTTAAAATCGAGAAACATATTTTCAAAAAATCTCAATGAATAAGAAAATTCTGAGATGTTTTTCTCAAAAAACCAGTAATTGTAAACAATTTTCTAAAAAATAATCAATAAATGTTTTGATGAACAAACTTTTCTAATGACTAGGAAATTCCGAACAATTTTTAATATCAAGAAAATTACGAAAGTTATGTTATTAAAATCTTTTCCAATTATTCTCTTTAAATATGAAGGATAATAAAAGTGTAGCAAATTTTGAAAATGTTCATAAAAAATTGAAACAGTAAAATTTTTATTTTTTCTAGAAATTTTAAAAATCGAATAAACTAAAAAATGCAATCCGATTTCTAGGTTTTCTGAAATTTATATTTTTCAGATTCAAATTTAGCTAATCAACTGAAAAAAGCGGGAAAAACGTTGGAGGAATTTATAACTGCTTTTTCCATTCAAATTTCCATGTTCTTGTTTTTATTTCCATGAATTTTGATATTAACTTGCTTCTTATTTAGTTAATAAAATAAATTATTCATTTCTTTCCATGATTTCTATGTTTTTTGCAAATATTTTGCAAAAAATAAATAAATATAACGAGAGAACGTGGAAGACGAAGAGACGCAGACAACACCAGACTAGTGAAAACTAGTCCCCGTGCTCCTTATTTCTAGTCCCTCTTGAATTAATTTTCATTTTTAAGCAGTTTCGCTAAATTTCAGAGTTTTTCAGAGAAATGAACGTTCCATCGACGTCGGGGATTAGAAGATACCTTTTTTGGATCGGCTACGATGGGTCGAAGTTTCCAGAAATGGCGAAAGGAGGGACCGGGTTTGGAGTTATGGATTTATTGTATCAGGTACCAGTTTTTCACATTTCCACATTTTTATGGTGAAATTTAAAGCAGAAAACTTTAAATTTCAGATATTAAGCTTTAAAACTATGTAAAAACCGTAACAATTGGTGAAATTCACGAAAAACTACAGGTCTTTTAAAGTTCAATGAGAAAACTGAATTTCCAAAATTCTATCAGCATTTTCCAGGTTTTCTTTAGATTTTTAAATTTCTTTGAACTTTTTAAAGCAAACATCTATAAATTTCAGTTTTTCAGCTTCAAAATGCTGTAACAAACTTAAAAATTGATAAATTTTGAGTAAAGTGCCAAAATTTTGAAAAAAAAAACAACTAATTTTGCAGATTGTCGCCGACTCAGTATTCGGCTCACGTTCACAATTCTCCATGCAATCCGCCCGTGTCCTAAAATTCTCGCCAAGCAGCAGAACTGACGCAAAAGTGCACGCAATCCGAAATGCGGTTATTTGTCAGGTTTTCGAGCAATTTTTGTGAAAAACACTTTTTTTTAAAATTGTTTCAGCTTCCTCTAGAATATGGCAATTTCGATCCAGATTTGGAGACCAGGAGGCAATTTTTGAGAAAGTGGAACGAAAAAATTGAGAAAGTTTCAGCGGGAAGTCTAGAAATACGTGATGTTCATAAGGTCTCGGCGGGGTTTTGTGTGAGGAGGAATGTTTCGCATAGGTATTGGATGTTTAACTAAATTTCAATATTACAAATTGAAAAAAACTATATTTTCACTAATAAACTCACTGTCAGGATGTTTTCTTTAAGTTTTCTGCGAAATTACTGAAAAAAATATATAATTACAACTTTTGGACTGAAAATTTCAGATTTTTAGCTTTGAAATGATATAAAATTCGGTTTATGGAGTTTTTAGCAAAAAACCTCGAAATTCTCGATTTCTAGAACTAAAAATTGTTTGTTTAATATTTGAAAAGAGCACAAAAAAGTTTCGAAGCTCAAAATTTTGATATTTTCTGAATTTCAGTTTAAAATGAGACAAAAATCATGAAAATCTGAAGATTTGGAGCAAAAACTCAACATTTTAAAACATTTTTCTAAAAATCACGTAACTTTATCAAAATTTTTCCATTTTTCTGAGGACTTATATTGTGAAAAAGAGAAATTTAAAAAAGCTTCAAATTGGTATATTATTAATTAAAAATTATTGATTTAGAGCCGAGATACGAATTTTTCAAATTTAGAGTTTTTTTTTAAATTCACTGTTTCAAAAATTTTTCTTGTAAAAATGTAGCAAATTCTCAATATTATTTTTTTATCCTTTTAGGAATAATAAATTGGAAACCTTTTTATAATCAAATTCTTGGTATTTTTTTCAAGCGAAACCTAATTTCTGAAAAAAAAAGAAAATCTAAAGATTTGAAGCAAAATCTTAATTTTTATGGGCATTTTCAAAAATCGCATTATTTTTTTTTGTAATCTTTCATTTTTGGTATTTTCGACTCAAATATTCTTGATCATGCAAGTTTATTTTGACCTACCCAGAAAAGCTAAGTCTCTCAATCAGTCGTGCTATTTTTAAATGCGAGCGGTTGCGTTGCGGACTTTTAGTAGAAAATGGATGAACCAAAATTTTTAACTTGACAATAAAGGACGTAAATTGCGAAAAAGAGTATAAAAGAGCTTCAAAATGGTATATTTCTCATTAAAATTGGTAGAGTTGGTGAAAAGATACGATTTTCAAAAAAATGAGAAAAAAAAATCACTGTTTCAGAAATTTTTCTTATAAAAATGTATAAAATATCCGGCAATTTTATTTTTTATTTAATTTTAAAAATAATAATTTGAAAGTATTATCTTGAAAAATGTTCATAAAAAGCGAATTTCAGAAATTCCAAATCCGAACATTGAAAATTCCAGATTTCTCGAATTCATCAACTAGCTAAAATTCATAATTTTCAGCTTTTTTGCGGCTTCTAAACACTAACACCTTTTTTCGTCATTTTTTAAGATTTGATTTTAAATTCAATATTTTTAGTGCTGAAAATTAGAAAATTTCCAAAAAACAACATTTTTGAGAAAAATTACTGTTTCAAGAAAACATTTTCAGAAATTAGGGTGGATTGCTGAAAGTTGTTCGATCTCAATTAGTGTAATTCTGAAAAACGTATCAATTGATTAATTTTTAATAGAAAACATGTTGAAATTCCAAATTTTAATAATTATTTGTTCCTTTCCAGAGTGTATACCTATCGTCTAGCGGTCGCAAAATCGTGGGACATCTGGGACACTGTCAAATTGGACCCAAGCGTCGTATGCTTCTCAGAACGGGAATATTCGTGGAGGTTACCGCCAGGATTTTCACCGGAAAGGTGTTTAGAAGCTGGAAAGTTGTTTGAAGGTGGGTTTTTTTGATAATTCTTCAAAAAATTCGTATTTTTCGGAATTTCAGTTTTCACATGATTCGCTTCTAGACCAAAACGATGAAATATGTGTCCGTTTAAATAATTTCATGGGAAAAATTTGTCGTGGTGTCTATCCCCGTGGAAAACGATCCGTGATGAGCCTTATTGGACACACGACGCCCGAAAATCCCGAAATAGCCCAAAAAGGCAGAAAAATTTGTCAATATTACATTTTTCGGCCCTAGTCGAAATTCATAGGCCGTTATGGCACTCTATGGGTCAGTTGGACTAACTACCGATCTTCGAGGCTCATAAAGTCCAATATAGGCATATGAAATTCGACTAGGGCCGAAAGGTGTAATTTTTCAAACAAATTTTCTGCGTTTTTGGGCTATTTCGGGACTTCAGGGTCTTGTGTGTCCACTAAGGCCCATCCCTGATAGTTTTCCACAGAGATAGACACCAAGACAAATTTTTCTCATTAAATTATTTAAAGGGACACATATTTAATCGTTTGGGTCTTGAAGCGAATTCCGAAAAATTCAGAGAAACTCCGCTTTTCCAGGCGTTCAAACAATGGGCTCATTTTTCAAGCATACCGAAAGAGAGAAGAGAAACGAGCCATATTCACCAAATGCTGTGAAATACATAATGAATGTGGATGTTTATCGCGGAGAGCCGTATTCTTTAGAAAATGATATTTATGATTATTATAATGTGAGGATTGTTGCAAAGTCGTTTGTAAGGGAGCAGGTGAGGAGGGGTTTTTGAAAATTTCAGTTTTTTGAGATACAGGGCTTCAGTTTGGTATAAAATTTACAATTTTTTAAAATTTTGAGCTTTCTATTCCAAATCTTCGGATTTTTATAATTTTTGGCTCATTTTAAGGTGAAATTCTGAAAATTCAACTCATTTTAATGTAAAACACATAAAAAAGAGCATTTTTTAAAAAATTAATGAAAATTTCGGATTTTTGAATATTTGATCTTTGCCTAGAAGAATTTATTATAATTTTTTTCAAAAAAATTAATTTAAAATTACTATAGTTTAAATTAGATGAAATGTTGAGAAATTTGTAAATTTTTATAAGAAAAATTGTTGAAATAGTGATTTTTTTGAAAAAAAAAATTTATTTCAAGATTTTCCACGAAAAGAGGGCCGCAAACGACAACCCTGCTCGACTCTAAATCTAAAATATTTTTCATCCTAAAAATGGACAAATTACAAAAAAGTAATGCGATTTTTTTCAAAATTTGAATTTTTTGCACCAAATCTTTGGATTTCCATATTTTTTGGCTATTTTACAGCTGATATTCTGAAAATTCAGAAGCCTGGCTTCATTTTGATATTGTCAACTCAATTATTCTTGATCATTGCGTTCTGAAGGCTGATCAACCTCCCAGCCGCTCCGCACGCACGCAACGCGGCTGCCGACACTCATACACACTGGAAAATTTGAAAAATTCATTTTCCCGCCGATTTTTCAGTGTGTGTGTGAGTGTCGGCAACCGCGTCGCGTGCGTGCGGAGCGGCTGTGAGGTTGAGCAGCCTTCCGAACGCATTGATCAAGAATAATTGAGTTGACAATATCAAAAAATGTAAATTAAGCTATTTTAGAGCTAAAAGCATGCCAACTGAAAAAAACATGCTGAATTTGTAGCAATTCTGAGTTTCAAGATGTTTTTTTACAAGAAATTAATATATAAATATTTCCAAACTATTATTTTTACAAATAAACATCGACATGAACACAATGAGGAATTAAAACAACATTTTTATACAAAAAATATCTGAAACGGTGATTTTTCTTATAAAATGTTTATTTTGCTCTACAGTGAAATCTATGGTTTTTTTCGGAATAACTCTATTTTTTGCATTGAAATGGCGGAATTTCTGAAATTTTCAGATTTTCACCTTAGAATGAGTTTTTAAATTATAAAAAAACCAAAGATTTTAAACAGAACTTTAAAAATGGACAAATTTCAACAAGTTATACAGTTTTTAGATTGTTTTTATTTTATTTTTAAAGTTATGTATCTTTGGTTTTTTATATTTTCAAAACTCATTCTAAGGATGAAATTCTGTAATTTTCAGAAATTTAGACTCATTTTGATGCAAAAAATTGAGTTATTCTGAAGAAACAAGAGATATATTCACTGTGGAGCAAAATAAACATTTTATAAGAAAAATTTCTGAAACAGGGAATTTTTTTGTTTTGAAATTTCGTTTTTCATGAGGAATATATCATTTTGAAGTTCTTTTTATGTACTTGGCATTTATCCGACAATTAGGTCCTTTTTCAAGGTCAATTGATTTCAAAAAACCAATTCTGTGAATCCCCCAAAAATCCCCACATTTTCAGATTCGTCGAATGATGTCATGTCTAGTAAATCATGCTTACAATCGAATGCCCATCGATGACATCAAATGGTTGTTGAAAAATCCGATATCTTCAAATTTTTACGATCGGAAAATTCCTGTCGCGCCGCCGAATGGCTTATTCTTGACAGATGTTCTTTACGATGAGACGCATTTTGAAAACCCGGTGCCGTACCATTATCATTCGTGGGATTATTGAGAGAGCGAGAATTGAGAAGAAATATCTTTGTTGTTTTTTTTAGGATTTTGTTATTTGTTACTTTTTTCTTATTAATAAAGCTTTATTTCGTTTTTTGAATGAAGATTGTGCCTGTAGGTTTCAGGCGTTATTTATTTTTTGAACTTTTATTGATTTTTGAAAATGATGACTTTATAGATTTTTCAAAGGTCGTCTTTATATCGATCGAAAGTTTAGTTATTTGTTCTAGAACATAGGTGAAAATGAAAAAAAACATGAAAAACCGATTTTTTGAGAAAATTTACCTTTTATTTCAAAAATGTCAGAAAAAATGTTTTTATTTCACTTTTCATTAATTTTCAATTATTTTTCGCCTTTATTTTGTTTAAAATAATTCGTTGGAACAATTTTAAATAAGAAATTCACCCATAAAACCAAATAAAAGTCCAAAATATAGATTTTTAGCGTTTTTTGTCATTTTTCATCAATTTTCCATCTGTTTTCCCTTCCAATTTGTCGAAAATAATTTATTTCACCACATTTTCTCTCAAAAACCAACTTTTTCGTCGAAAAAACGACGAAAAACGATAAAAATAGGATTCCCAAGGTGAACAGTCGTTCCTCCTCGAGAACTACACAACAGCTGTTTGCGTGGGGTCTCGCAGCGAATTGATTGAGTGACGCCGCGCAATACCGTAGTCGCTGCAGTTTAAATTGAGATTTCAATGCCATTTCAAACGTTTTTAATTATTTTTTAACGTCATGGGTGGCCAATTAAAGAATTTAATTGGAATATAAAAAATTAGGCAAATTTTGCTGTATATTTTACAAAAATTTTGACGAAATTTCGTTTGTTTAGTGCAAAAAAAATTGATTTAGGCCAAATCTTTATTTGATGATCGTAGCGTCCTTTTTCTTTTTTATTGGCATTGATCGGATTTTTTATAATCTCCTATTTTTTCAGGGTATTTTCTAGATAGTCTTAACGGCTACTTTTTTATTTCTCAGGCTTTTTAATTGGCTTTTTTATTTAACTTTATCCTGTTCAATTTTGGTTCAGTAAAAGTAAAGGTGAGCTTTTTAAAATTTTATATTTTTAATAAAGAATACATTTACAGATTTGTAGTAATGGAAGCTCAAGATAACAAGATTAACGGTAACGCCTCTGAGACTATTAAAGAAAATGGACACTCGACTAAGGGGAACGAAGACAAGTAAGCTTTTTATAAAGAAAATGAATGCGATAGAGGGGAGTGATATAGAGTAACTATGGTAACAAAGCTCGCTTTGTTTTTAGTTATATCACGCCCCTATTCATGCATTATCTTTGTTTCTTTACTTCAAAAAATTGTTTTTCGTTTTAGGAAGATCTTTGTTGGAGGAATAGCTCCGGATGTCACAAACGAGGATTTGAGCACTCACTTTTTCCAATACGGAGAGGTGTCTCAAGCCCAGGTCAAATACGATCGGACCAATGGAAGATCAAGAGGATTCGCTTTCGTCGAATTCAACACTGGTGAAGGCTGCAAGTTGGCTCTTGCTGCCCGCGAGCAGAACATAAAGGGAAAGGCGGTGAGTGCTCATATTAAACGTACTTCATGTATTAAAAATTCACATTTTAGGTTGAAGTGAAACCAGCCAAGTCTCGTGAAAATAAGAAGGTATTCGTTGGAGGACTTCCATCGGACTACAACGAACAAGAGCTCCGAACACATTTCGAACAATTCGGAAAGGTTGATGATATTGAATGGCCATTCGATAAGCAGACAAAGACCCGCAGAAACTTCGCCTTTATCGTTTTCGAGGAGGAAGAGTCCGCCGATAAGGCTTCTGCTCAAGTGAAACAAACCTTCGGAGCACGCGAATGCGACGTGAAAAAGGCTGTTCCACAAGGTAAACGATTCACCGGAGCCAACGGCAGAGTCGGAAACCCACGTATGTACGGAGGCCGCAACCAGAGTGCCGCTTGGTACGCTGGATGGGGACAAATCGGAGCCATGCCATATCAAGCCGGAGGATGGGGAGATTGGTATGGAGCAGCCGCTGCTAATAACTATTACGGAGCCCAACAACATAATCATCAAAATGGAGCAGCCCAAGGAGGATCCTATGGAGGAAACGGCTATCCAAGTGAGTAGCTAAATAATTCAAGTAAAATGTATATTAGAAGCTAAATGCGACTACGAGAGCCGTTTATGAAGAAAAGTTATTACTGAACGTCTCAGAAAAGCTAAAAACTTAACAATTATCGTTAATCGGTGAACATGGAGCTCATTTGCATAGTTTTCGCCGCGAAAATACTTTGATACAACTCATATGTGCCCAAAATCGGGGTTTCGCGAAGATATCTTACAAACCGCGCTAATTTACGAGAACCGTTGATTTTTGAGCTTCCACAGGATTGACGATTGCTGCCAACAAAATAAAAACTCATGAAGAAGTGTCATAAATTATCAAAAACTTTCAGAACACCTTAACGTCTCTGGAAACGGAGCCGCTGGATACGACTTCCAACAAGGACGACCAAACGGAAACACCAACACCCAACGTTTCCAACAAACTGCCCAAGCCCAACAATTCTAAGATCATATTGTGTTCTGACGAGTGACATCCCTGAATACACCTCCATTTTCCTTCCTTCTTCTAATCTTTCAAAAAAAAAAACATCAATTTTTTTTGTTCTTTTAATTTTTGTCCTCCTCCTCACTAAAGAAGCAGTTCAATCCCATCTCAGATTTTTTGGCAACTCGACCATGTTCACCCCGCTCTATAATTAATTTTTTCTGTTTATTTTTCTTCTTGTTCTTATTTTTTCAAATTTTCAGAATAATTTAATTGTTTTTGTCACCACCATCATCAAATCGGGAGAACTTGAAAAAATAATAACTCTTTTGTATCCCCCCTTAAATAGATGGCCGTTCTGTGAACCCAGTCATAGATTTTAGATGTGTTCGAGCCGATTTTACTTGCTTGCACCCCACTTTTCTTCAATTTTAAGCTTGTTTGGCGTCAGCCGGTTATTATTTTTTTCTCTAAGAATCCAAAGTTTTGTAGATTTTGAACTTGGTAATATAATTTTTTCAACCATTTTTAAAACTATAATCCGCAGGAATAGACTAAAAAGGAAAAGTTCTCTTCTAACGTTTAACACCTACCCAAACTTTGCTCATTTTGCTTTCGCTTAGTTGTTGTTGAGGTGCATTTCGGAAAATTTGTTGCTCCAAATGCATCGTGAAACTTGTGGTTTCTCTGCAAAAATTGTTATTCTGTTTTGTTTCCGTTTTTTTTTCTCATTTTTTTGAGTGAACCATAGGTTGATTGTTATCTCATGTATTGTGTATCTGATGAATAATCAGGTGTACATCAAATCTCAAAATGGAAGAAAAACTCCCCAAGCCCAAAATCCCGTAAATTGTCGTTTTTGCCAAATTGTTTTTTAGCTGCCTCCTTTTAATGTTTGTGTTGCGTAATCAATTGTTTCGTGTAAAAAGCAGAATTTTTTGATTATGTCCAAACATGTTTTGAAACGTTGAGAATAAACATTCGAGGACAAAATTAGAATTTTTTCTCCGTAAAAAGTATGCATGTATCATGTTTTTGTTGATTGTTTGTTTGTTTTCTTTTCTTGATTTTTCTTAAAGATAGAGTGGTAAGTTGTCCAATCATATATCTGATGTTAAATAATAAAAAAGTTGTTTAAAAGAAGTTCCTGTTAATAGGAAAATGACCTCTTCGTTGGATGGTTATATGAATCGGATCACGACGGTGGTGACAGGAGATGGAAGGGTTATTATTGGAGTTTTGAAGGTTTTCTTTCATTTTTGGCTGAAATTTTGCCTTCTGAAACTAATATTCACAGGGATTCGATCAATTGATCAATTTGGTGCTTGAAGATGCGCATGAAAGAGTTTATTCGGAAAATTCGGGAGTTGATACGGTTCCATTGGGATTGTATATTATTCGAGGAGAGAATGTGTAAGATTTTGTTGGAAACGCTTTGAAAATTTGGTTTTCTGAGAAAAAGCTAAAATTAAATAGTTTAAGCTTAAAAACTACAAAAAATTGGTTTTTTCCTTAAAAATACGTCAAAAATTGAATAAATTCACCAAACTGTGATTTATATATCAATTTAGCTGGTATTTCTTCAAAAGTTTGCACGAATCCCTCAAAATAAAGTTTTAGCACGAAAAATTCAATGAATTCAGTGTTAGCACGAAAAATAACTGCTGAAATTGTTGAATTTGGTGGAAAATTGATGAATTTCGCTGAAAATTACCCAAAATTGCTGTCGATTTTCAGAAAGATTGTATTTTGACATGAAAATTCGACTCCCGGTTGTGAAAAATGAAAAATTATGCGGAAATTGTGAATATTTACTTGAAATTAAAATCTACACCTCTTAATGAGCTGAAATACGGAGAATTTGCTCGAAATGCATTCAAGAATCGTTTTTTTACTTAAAAAGTGAAATTTTTTTTCAAAACACGTTATTTTGCACAAAATCTATGAAGATACGGGTGTTTTGTTTAGTAAAAAAAGCTCATCATGTGTAAATTTTAAAATAACTGGTTCAAAAGACAATTTATTCAATTTTTAAATATTTTAATTAATTAGTTCGTTATCCGTAGTCTAAAAATTACCATTCTCTAGTAGAAGTTAGATTTTGACAAGGAAAATTGATTATTTTTGAAATTACGCCGGAAGAGGATTCTTTTAATATCTTGCGGCCACTTAGAACCTTCATTGATGCTCGTTTAGTATTTCAGAAGCCATTAATTGCTTGTACATTCGGAAATAACGAAATAACGTCGGAAAAATAGACGCAAAAAGTGAAAAATGCTCAATTTTCCATTAATTTTCCAAAAATAAGTCAGTTTTCCATCATGATAGAGTTCACAACAATGTTTTAAAATATTTCAATGTGAATACATGACAGAAAACGCGCTCTTTTAAAATAATGTCGATTTTTTTCCATGAGAATTATCAGTTTTACTTGTCAAAATACGTCGCAGTGATTTTGACCAAATAAATCATCGTTTCTCAGCATTATTTTATGATTTTAAGCTCCCGTTTTTATTGATTTCATTTCAATATATCGCCAATTGCTAAAACACAACTTTTGAAGATGAATATCCTGTAATTTATTCATTCCAAACTTGATTTCCAGAAAATGCCCGATTATTTAACGTAAAATTGCAGGGGTTTCTATTTTTTGACGCAAAATTGCACAATTTTTTAAATATTGACTCAAAATTGCACATTTCTCGATTTTTTAACGTAAAATTGCCCATTTTTCTATTTTTTTGACGCAAAATTGCAAATTTTTCGATTATTTGAATTAAATTTGCACACCCTTCGATTTTTTGACGCAAAATTTCACGTTTTTCTACTTTTTTGACGGAAAATTTCACAATTTTCTAGATATTGACTAAAAATTGCACATTTCACGATTATTTAACGTAAAATTGCACGTTTTTCTATTTTTTTAACGTAAAAGTGCACATTTTTCTATTTTTTGACCCCAAATTGCACACTTTTCTAAATATTGACGCAAAATTGCGCATTTTTTTGATTATTGGAGATAAATTCGCACATTTTTCGATATATATTTGAAAAACTGCACATGTATCAATATATTGACTCAAAATTGCACATTTATCGATTTTTTAACGTAAAATTGCAAATTTTTCTTTGTTTTGATGCAATATTGGATTTTTGTGATATATGTACTGAAAATATCACATTTTTCAAAAAATTTACGCTATCAGAAAATTATATTGATGTATTTTGAAAATTTCCGATTTTTAAACATACAATTTCGAAATAATAATAGATTTTGAAATATTTGAAATAATTAATTTTGAACGGTATACGGCGGATTTTTTTTCAAATTTCAGATTCTCAGTTTCAGATCGTGTTAAAAAATTATTTTTAAAAAATACGGTTTCACTTCTTTTTTGAATAGAAAAATTTTAAAATTGAGAAATGTTCGACCTTTTCTGTTTCATATTTTTAAAAAATACATAAATGCTCCATTTTTCATGAAATCGTTCAAAATCCCAAATTCCAATCCCCTCATTCAACGAATTTTCGAAATTTCCCATAAAATTCCATCAATAACACCCTCAACACTTAGAAAACGCGCTCCAACGCACACTTTCTCTTCGTTTTTACGAATAGCATCGGGATGGCTGACTAGGAAAAGGGGGCAAAGGGGTCACTCAACCAATTTTTGCACAATTGGCGTGCTCTTTTGTTCCCCAAGCAACACATGTTGTGATATTTTATTTATTTCCGTTTTCTGATATTTTTCCCTTGAAACAATTTATTGTAAAATTTGTGTTTTGATGTTCAAGAAAAAAAAACAACAACCAAAACAAGTGTGATATTTCCCTAGAGGAAAATATTGATTTTTGGATGTTTTTGGAGGTTTCGAGGAGTGTAAATTGGCTGAAATTGTGCACATATAATCATTTTACGTTTTTATATGGAATAATTGCATATATTTCTAACAAATTATACTAATTTGAATTGAAGGTTTTGTATTTCGTCAGAACGCAATTATTTTAGAATAGTGTCTCTTTAGTACGATGTTGTTATGTTGAAATTTATGAAATTATGGATATTTTTAGGAAAAATTGCTGAAAAGTGAAATTTTGGAAATTTTATTTGTTCGTTTTATATTTTCCTATGAAAATTCGCTACTAAGTGTCGATAAATTGAATTCTAAAGTACGTCGAATTATCTATTAGAAATTCTTTGAAACGTACCATTTTGGGCACTTTTTTGTTAATAAAATTAAGATTAGCATTCGAAATTTAAGAATAAACCAGTATTAAACACATTTTTGTCAGAATATAGAGGTAAAATCAAAAATTCGTTCAAAAATTGTGTTTTAAAATTAAATTTCTAGAAGTTCTGAAGAAAATTCAAAATTTCGGACATTTATCGATTTTACATTGGTTTTTTTTTAATTTAAAATGCCAATTGTTAAATAAAACGTAATTTCTAAAACGGTCCACTGAAACCGTAAAAAATACATTTTTTGAAATAGTTTTTAAAAAATACCGTTTCAATATATTTTTAAATTTGTTTTTTGATTCGGTGCTTTTGTTAAGTCAAATAAATCGAATTTCCCAAATTTAAATTGTATATGAAAATTCAGGTTTTCTATAACAAATATAGGGTCGTGAATTTTATCGCAAATTAATTTTTTGTATCCTTAAAACATCATTATTTCAAAAAAGCAAAGTTTATTAAATACTAAACGTGGGGAAAAATCAATAATTCGGGTTTTTATAGTCTGATATCATATTTTATCGATTTTTATATGAATTTTAAGTATATATGATTAACCTTGTGTATTGTCAAGATAAAAATTTCTGACCGCACGTTTTGCGGAGTGTCGTTGGGAATTTCCTCGCAGCGCGACCGCAACGCGCAAGACCAACTGAGAAATTTGAATTTGAGCGCGTTGCGGTCGCGTCGCGAGGAAATTCCCAACGACACTCCGCAAAACGAGCGGCGAGAAATTATTATCTTGACAATACACAAGGTTAATCATATATATTTAAAATTCATATAAAAATCGATAAAGTGAGATATCAGAAAATTTTTGAACAGGGTTGCTATGAAAATGGTTTGTTAATATATTAACAGATCCGTTTCAAATTCCAAAAACTAAATTTTCTCAAATAAAGAACACGAAAAAGCTGATAATTGAGCTTGAATCCCTAAAAATCATCGAATTTAATGCTCAATTTTAGAAAAAATAAATATGGTTTCAAAAATGTATTTTTAAAACTTTGAAAATCAATATTTCGGAAAAAAATTGTTTTTTTTTGTCAAATATAGTTTTTTCCTTGATTTCCAAGATATCGTCCTATTTTCCTAAAGGTTTGCGAAAAGAAATGGTTTTTTTTTAATTTTCGACAATTCTCAAAAAATCGATATTTCGAAAAAAGTTTGTTTTTCCTTGTTATTGTCCGAGAAAACCGGTTTCTTATTAGTTTTTATTTTATTATATAGTTCCACAAACATTCATATACATTTTCCTCGACAATGTTGTTGATCACTTGTTTTTCTGAGCTTTTTTGTGCTCCCTCCCCCTCCCCGCCGCCAGCTTTTTCCTGATCATTTTTATTCACTCGGGGAGAAGTGTGTCTGTGTTTTTTTGAACCGAATGACTGTACAACAGCAGCAGCTAGTGTAAATATTGGGTGGGTTTTTGGGTATTACCGGATGACGGAAATGTGACAAACACATGGTCGGCATTGACGGCGGTGGGAGCTCAGAGATGACGGTTTTTGACTTCCATTTTTCGATTTTTAGTAAATTTTTTGAGCTTTAACGTTTTTGGATTGAAAAATGGACTAGAATTCGAGAAAATTCCACATTTTCTAAAAATATAGAAAATCACGCATAGTTCAATGAAGAAACCGAGGAAAAGTGTTTTTTAAAAAACCATTTTTAGATCCTAAAGAAAAATAAGAATTACTGCTTCAAAATCTTTCTGTGAATAATTTTTAGACAACTTTTTTATCAATTAAACGGCTAGTCTAAATTTACAGAATTATCATGAAAATTTGAAACTGGAAATATTGGAAAAAATTGGATTTTACCCAATTTTCAGGCAATTTTCACATTAAGACAAATTTTCTTCTCAGCTCGCTTGTGTTTTTACTTTGATTTTAAGTGACACGCAGCGCGTGACCCCTTTCGATTTGCTGCGTTGCGTGCGCTCTATTGCAAACGCGCTCTAATCGAGTGGACAAGAGATTTTGCCTTAACAATACGAATTGTTAAAATTTTGAAATAAATTATTCCAAAAAAAAAAATCACTGTTTCAAAAATTTTTATAAAAAGGTACAATTTTCTCAACATTATGTTTTTATAAAATTCCTCTATTTTTTATGAAACTTCTTCAAAAAAACATCAAAATTTCCAAAAATCCGAAATTTTCATTAATTTTTTTAAAATGTCTCATTTTTTATTGGTTTTTACATTAAAATGAAGCCAACGAGTTCGAATTTTGAGAATTTCACCTTAAAATGAGCCAAAAATTATGAAAATCCGAAGATTTTGAACAGAAAACTCGAAATTTGAAGATTTTTGTGAAGTTTATACGAAACTGAAGCCGAAAAGCTCAAAAAACTGAAATTTTTTAAATTCAAAGAAAATCGAGCGCACAAGAAATTTTGTCTTGACAATAATGAAATAACAGTAAATATTTCGAAATTTCAGAAGTTTTAAAATGATGTGAAAATCACAAAATTGGAAAATTTTCAAAATTTTTTAAAAAATTGCAGTTTCATAATTTTTATGTGAATTCCCTTTTGAAACGTCCAACTTGATTTTTTTTCTTTTTTGTCATCTTAAAAATGTGATTTCTTGTTGAAAAACAAGCTGAAAATCAGCAGATATATTCTTTTCAGCGTAAAAAAGAAAATATTAGAATATTTATACAAGAATCTTTAAAAAGAGAAATATGTTTCGTTTGTTGCATGTAAATTGTAGGTGTTTGGCTTTAAAAATTGTAAAAACCCAGTTTTTTGTATTTTTTCTATGAAAAATGTAGAAAATGTCGTTTAATTCAATGAACCAGAAGGAATATGTTTTTTTAAAAATAATTTAAAGTATTTTTTAAAGAATAAGAATTACAGTTTCAAAATGTTTTTGTGAGGAATTCTAGAAAACTTTTACCATTCTTACATCCGTCGACGTATGTTGAAAACCGTAAAATGTACACATTTTTAGCTTTTGGAAAAGTTTAGATACGGTTTTTTTCATTTTTACAAAATTTTTTTACTTATTTATGTTGTCTGCGCGGTTCAAATCATTAAAAATTAGATTTTAAGACCAAAAAACTAATTTTTAAAATTAAAAAAAACACTGTTTCACGATTTTTCGAATTTTTAAAGCCATAACAGTATTAGTTTCATTATTGAGTAAAATCGAAGTTTTTAGAATTTTTTATATTAATTTGAAACTGGAAATATAAAAATTCAGATGTTTTGCTTTAGAATGAAATTTGTATTTTTTAACATTTTTGAAAAATTTCCGGTTTCAGGATTTTTCGAATTTTTGGAGCCTACAAATATTATATTGATCTTATGTTAGTGGGATATGATTTGGTAAAATCGAAATTTTCATACCAATTTGAAACTGGAAATATAAAAATTAAGATTTTTATCTGCTTTAGAATGAAATTTGAATTCTAAAACATTTAAAAAAAAATTCCGGTTTCAAAATTTTTACGAATAAAAGTTTCCCTTTTTGTATTTATTAGTTGTCTGACTTTTCTGCTAAGCTAAACTGAATTTTTTTTTTGAAAAATATCAAGCTGAACTTGAAAAACCTGAAAATACCATCCAAAAACCCACTTCTTTTGTTTCTAGCGCGGTCGTCGGTGAGATTGACGAAGAAATTGACAAACGTCTCGATTTGGAGAATTTGAAAGCGGCACCATTGCAACCGATTTGGATTCCTCAATAAATTTCAGCAACTTGTGTTTGTTTTTTTTTCTCTGGAAATCGTTTCTTCTCTAAAAAATCTATCCCAATTTTTGAAAATCTTTAAATTTGCGACTCTTTTTTACCTTTTTCATGTTTCTTGTAAGATCTCAATTCGATATCGATTTAATTTATTTCTTAATGAAAATTCGGCAATTTTTTATCGATTTTGATTTTTCACGTCGTTTTTACACGCTTGATTATTTTTATCATATCTTTTTTTGTTTAATGTGGAATTTTTAATTTTGGATCATTTCAGAATTTTGTTAAAAACGAAGTTTTGAAGAATGACAGAGGTTGAAAAGGTTGGTTTTTAAAAGAAATGGGCAAAAAATTGAATTATCGATTTTTTTCCAGACCAATGAGCATAATAAGGAGGATTTGAAGGAGAATGACATGGTTAGTTGGAATTTTGTTTTTTTTTCGTAGGGAGCTCCCGAGAATACTGAATTTTTCGAAATAATCAATTTTTCAAGGCATTTAAGTGAGCAATTATCGATTTTTTAGTGAAAATTTGTGTAAATTCGTTTAAAAATCATACGAAATGTTGAAAATTTGAGATTTTCAAATGTTTTGAATTATGTGATGGACCTATGCAGAAACTAAAAATGCTGCAAAAAAATGAATGCAGGAACTTGCAAACAATTGCAAGAAATGACAATAAATAGCAATTTTTGCAGCAGATTTACGGGAAATATACGCAAATCGCTTCAAGACCATCAATGGCTCATACTCTTCGCTGCGAGACGTGAGACACAATTCACCGGTATGCGTCCATAATTGCGGAAAATACGGTCACGATGGTCTTGCAACGGTTACCGTAGATTTTCCCGTAAATCTGCTTCAAAAAATTGCAATTTCTTGTCATTTCTTGCAATTTTTAGGTCCAGGAGGTTTTTCGCTGTAAAAAGTATTCGTACATTATGAAAATACCAAATTTCGACATCAAATTCTAGAAGTCTTTAAAATTTCGAAATTTATGATCTTGTTTCTATGTAAAAATTCAGATTTTCTCATATTAAAGCGAATATTTCTGAAGTTTGTGTTGAAAATAAGGAATTTTCTAAAGTTTACAGCTTTTCAGAAATATACGCTTTAAAATGAGAAAATCTGAATTTTAGGGAGACACTAAAATCTGAAATTTCAAAATTTTTGAGGTTTTTGAAATTTGGTGGGGAAATTTGGCATTTTCAGAATGTGCGAATATTTTTTGAAGAAGCTTTGCATATTTCCGCAATAGTTATAGTATTGTTCGTCTGAAAAAAATATGAAATATCGAGGAAAATTTAATAATTTAAGAGTTTATGCTAAAAATCTGGAATTTTTAAGTTTTTGGATGGAAATTTTGATTTTTGTGATATTTTCAAAAAGCATGCATTTTGAGCTATTTGGAAATTTTCAGGCAGTTGGTGTATAATGCATAATAAAATTTATAAACTACCTTTTTTTCTGGAAGTGAATATTTACTGTTTCAGAAAAATTGAAATTTCAAGAATTTTAATTTTTTAAATAATTTTATTGATGGTAAAGAAAGGTTTTTAAGTACACATTTTGATTCTTCAAATGTCAAAAATCTTGAATTTCAGAAATGTTTCTTTGAAATTCCAAGTTTTTTCGATTTTTTTAATTTTAGAAAATTACTGTTTCAAAATTTTTTTATAATTTTACGTTTTTAATTTATTTTCTGTTTCGGAATTGTGGTGAATGGTAGAAACTAGCAAAAAAAAAAGCAAAATATGTATTTTTGCAAGATTGATTAGGAAAAAGGTCTGAAATTTCGTACTTTACGTCACTATCAGCAGTATTTTTAATAATAATACTGAACTGACAGATTTGTTACACAAAGTGAAAAGTATTATCCATTTTTAAGAGGAAAGTCAAATATTTAGCAAGAGTTTTTGCTTATCAGCAAGTGATAAGGAAACTTTTGAATGAAATGTATCATTTTATTGCACTTGCACACTTTTTTGAAATTTATTGCTTTTAAGAACATTTAGTTGTTGAACTTTAACGGAGAATATTATGGAATTGGTGAGTTTTTGGAATTTTTTAAAAATTTTGGACGTTCGGGTTTATAAAAATTGGATTTTTCTGGAAAATGTGAATTTTTTGCAGGATCAAATGATTGTTGAATGCGTTGATGAATGTGATGGAGATGTTGAGGAGAAAATTGAGAAGCCGGCGGAAAAGAAGAGGGAAAATGGAGCGGAGAGACATTCGAGAAGTAATGGCAAGAAAGCAGAGGTAAATTGAAATTTAGAAAATAAAATTACGGTTTCAAAAAATATTTTGTAAAACTGCATATTAAGCAAATAGTCCTACTACACTCTCATAGTCGTATTTTAGGAAAAATCCACATCCAGCTCGTCACGACGTCGACACGAAGAATCGGTAAAGGATTCGAGTCGTTCAAATCGGGAAAAGGACAGGAAGGTTGAGAAGCCGGCGGCGGCTAGGATTCAGGAGGCGGAGAGGCCGGATAGAAGACATGGTAGAAGTGTGAGTTTTTTTTTTTTGAAGAATTCGAGATTTTCAGAGAAATATAGATAGGTTTAATGACGACTTCAAAGTTTTTTAAAAAATGTTGAAACGATCTGAAATTCTGATTTTTTTGGAACTTTTTGAAAAAATGTTGCTTGTAACATTAGGATTACATTTTGATATTCAAAGAAAAGTCGGAAATGGGCGTTTTTTCAGCATTTCATCAACAAAAAGTTTTGAATATTATTTATGATTCAAAATTCAAAGGCTGGGTGAAATCGTAGAAAATCAATATGAAAATGTTGATATTGAACAATTTTTTAAAATAATTTCTGAAAATCCAGTTTTTGACTTGAATTTCTGAGATTTATCAAGAAAGCTTCAGAAAGTTCTCCGACTTTGAAATTCTGAAACGTCTGAAAATTTAAAATTTTTACGAATTCCCAGAAAAAATGCGTAAAATTGTGTACATCCCATCGAAATCGAGAAAAAGAGAATTTTTTTCAGAAAAGGGGTGGCTTTGAAGGATTTCCTTAGAAATTTCAGCTTTTTTCAATAATGCTGAATTTTTGATTGATTACGATAACGAGATATCTTGAGGGCTAAAGTGAACCGACTATAACTAAGAAAATTCAGTACGACAGTTAAAAATTGAACACAGAAAACGCGGGCGTGGCGTTTTTGCCATCGTGCGGCACGGTTACACAAAACGCGTTATATTCAGCTATTCAGGGACGCGATTTTGTAAATCGGAGTGAAAAAAATTAGATTAAGACGTACTTTATGTGTTTAACGCAAAAACTTTATTTTTTCATGCTTTAAAGTGTCATTTGTGAAAATTCGAATTTTTGCGAGTGCGCAATTTGTCGTGACGGTGTTCACACACAAACACGTTGTTTGTGATGACAATTTCGGTTCGCTTTAAAGTGAGCTTTATCCCACAGTAGAGAGCTAACACCTTTTCTTTAGCTCATGCAAATTACAAATGTTTCGTGAAACAGTGATTTTATTAATTGAATAAAAAATTTGTTAAAATTGGAAATTGGAATCGGAAAATAATGAGAAAAATTTATGTAGCAGTGAATTTTAAGTTTTAAGTTAAAATTTGCGAATTTTACAAAGAAAGACGAATTTACCGGTGAAATTGAACGTTTTCGGTCGCTTTTTTTTGATACACAAGAATTTCAAGAATTTTCTTAAAGAGTGGTTATTTTTGAAAGTGTCCATAAAAGTTTGCAACACGTTCTTATCAAGAAGAATTTTTTGAATATTTTTACTGATAAAAATGTGGTTCAAAACACACATCGATTTTATGATTTATGACAGTTTTAAGAAGATTATATATATAGGGAAAGGGTTTAAATATTTTTGGAAAATATATTTTTGAAGAATTGGAGAGTTTTAAGGGGAAAATATTGTAAAATATCAGATTCATCAAAATTTCGAATTTTTACAGTACCGAAACGATACGAAGCGAGCCATCTCGCCGCCAAGACGAGTAGCACATCACTCGACGAGAGATGCGCATCATCGGGATTCAAGAAGTCGTCGGGATAGAAGTCGAGAGAAGGAAAAGGAGAAGGAACGTGGAAAACGGACGGAAACGACGGATGAGAAGAATCGAGAGAAGAGAAGAAGGGAGGATGGGAAGGAAAAGGAGGAGAAGAGTAAGAGTAGAAGAGGAAATGATGATGAGCCGGAGGAGAAGAAGAAGAAAAGAGAGGAGAAGGAAGAGCATCATCATGAGGAGGTTGAGCTCGAGGAGGTTGATTGTTGTGGGTTTTTTTGATTGAAGCTTCTAAAAATGGTTTTTCGATGTCCATTTCTAGACCTATTGAGAGTATCCAAAATTTCAATAGAAAATTTAAATTAATTGGAAAAATCGAAATTTAGGGTTCTAGGTCACATAAAGACAAAAAAACCAAAAAAGGTATTTAAAATATCTGAAATCGACATTTATTAAATTTTTCCTTCTATTGACATGAAATGCCTACAATTCACCTACTCTTTCTATAAAATATGTTTTTTTTTATATTCATTAAATTTCCAGGCTGAAAATGTGTTCTATATGAGAAAAATATGAAAAACTATGAAAATGGAAGTGATTGAGGTTTTAAAAAATGAATTTACCGTTTTTTTCCAAAATTTCAAGTTCTAATGCTCGTTTCACAGGAATTTTCGTAAAATCTTAAGAATTACAGTTTCTAAACTAGTTTGAAAGGAGATTTTCCTGAAAATTGTTGATTTGACTTCAGAAGGCTACAAAATCTGAAAATTTGTAAATTTCCTGTTTCAAACAAGCTTTTCATACATTTTTGTATTATTTAGGAACATTGAACTCTCTGAAGATGTTTTTTTCGAAAATTCAAAGTTTTTAAACGCGTTTTCCCCATGGAATTTTGGAACCCGTGAATTTTTTCGTAAAATCTTGAAAATTACAGTTTCAAGACTATTTTGAAACGAGATTTTAAACAATTTTATAATTTTCTACGTAAAAATGGTACCAATTCTGAACGTTTTTACTAAATTTTTAAATTTCCTGCTTCAAATAAGTTTTAAATACATTTTTGTATTATTTAGGAACATTGGAACACTTAAAAACATAATTGTTTTCCAAAATTTCAAGTTTTGAAATGATTTTTCCCCAGGAATTTTGGAACCCGTGAATTTTTCGTAAAATCTTTAAAATTACAGTTTCAAAACTGTTTTTAAACGATATTTTCAGAAAATTATTGATCTGACGTACAAATTGAAGCGAAATCTGAAAATTTTCTAAATTTTCTGTTTGAAACTGCAAGTTTGAAAAAAATTATTTTTCATTATTTGCAAACAGTGAACAGAAGCATCAAAAATCTATTTTTTTTAATGTTTTTCCCACATTTTCAGGCGAAGGTGACGATGACGTTGAGAAGGAGACACAAGATGATAAAAATGCTGAAAATGGTGGTGAAGAGAAGAATCAAGGAAGTGAAAGCCCGTAAGTTTGAAAATTTTTAAAATATGATCAAAAATTTGTTTGGAAGCCTAATTCTAGCGTTTTTTTGAAAAATTTTGGATTTTCTCGGGTCGCACACGAGAAAATTTTGAAATTTTTGAAAGAATCATGCCTTTATTAAAAATGTATGGATTTTTAACTTATTTTGAAGAAGCTGAAGATGAAAATTGAATTTTTAAAGCTTCAAAAAGTGATATCTTTAAAAAATCCAGAGTTCTAGCCACAATTTTTGGATATAGACAATTTTCATAAAATAACTGTTTATTTTCAGAAAAACCAACTCTGTTGACATCGAAGCGGGGCCTGAGGAGCTCGACTACGATGAAATAGATCTGGATTTGGATGAAGAGGTCGAGGAACAGGTCGAAGAAGAAGTCGTGAAAGCGGAAAAGGAGAAGAAGGTGGAAAAATCGGGAAAAGAGAAGGAAAAGACGAGCGGCGACAAAAATGGTAGCTTGAGGAGCACATTGCAACAAATATCATTAAATTCAGTGTCCTCGTCGTCGAAATCGTCGTCTGCTAAAAAGGAGGAGCATAGGAAGCCGTCGTCATCATCGGAGCATCGTAGTGAGAGGAAGAAGGAGCGTTCGAGAAGCCCGAGAAGATCCAGAAGGACGCCGTCACCGAGGAGAGCGACGACGGGAGGAGTAGTTTCGAAAAGATCACCAGGTAGTAAAGATGGGATTCCGTCACTTCTGACAATGAGAATAGAGAAGCCGAAGCGGGCTGAAAATGAGCTGAAATTGAGCTTGCCAAAGAGTTATCATAGAACACCATCACCAGCATGCTTTTCACGAGCATCTACTTCCTCATCTTCTTCGTCTTTAATATCAATACAAACTGAAAATGTTCCATCTGAAAATCTGAGCTTATCACCACCACCACCACCGGGTGCTGACGCGGCGATATTGGGTCTTCATCAGAATCCGAATCTCAAACATATTCCGTCATTAATGGAGGTTTTGTTAACGCCGCCGTCGACGTCTTACGAGTCGCCACCATTCATTGGGTCTTACAACGAAATGACAATGAAGGAGTGCCAGGATTCAACACTGGGCATTGGAAGGATGATCGAGGAGCTGAAACAACGAATGGAGGAGCTGGAGAAGGGTACGAAGAAGTGCAAGGGGATTTTTGGCTGGAAAATGTACAATTTTTGATGAAACCTCGAATTTCAACGACTTCTTTAGAACCCTGAATCGTCGCATGGGGGGCCCTAGGAGGATCATATACTCTTCGGGGGGATCATTCCGATTTATCAAAAGAAATGACGGATATTTCAAAGAATCGCATGAAAACTTTGAAAATGGCGTTTTTGGTTGGAGTCAAGTCTGAAAAATTGGAATTTTTAAGGATTTGAATTTTTAAAAGGATTCTGGAACCTCTGAAAGTCAACTTTTTTTAAAGAAATTTCAAATTTTTTGAAAAAATTATATTTTTCAGATGTTTAAGGCGAAATTTCAGAATTTTTTTCAGATTTATAAGCTGAAATTTGAGAACCTTCAAAATTTCCGACGTTTTCTGAAAAAAATCTGAAAATTCTCAGAATTCTTGATTTTTTTCGAGATAAACTGAATAATTAGAAGATTAAGCATTTTTCTGGAATTTGGTCACAAAAGATTATATTTTTTAATTTTCAAAATTCTTAAATTTAAAGGCGTCTGAAAACGGGCTGAAAACGTTGATAAGCATCTGAAACTCCAGTCAAAAAGTGAATTTTCCAGAATTTTCAGCAAAAATTTGATATATCGAAATTTCGTGAGAATTTTTCTATTTTTCAAAGAGCTGTTTTTGAATTCGAAATTTTTTTTTAGGAAATGCTTTAAAAATTCCCGTTTCAGAGTTATTTGAAAATGAAAACGGTTTCCTCAATCATAATATATGTTTTGTTATTCAATTATATTTAATTGCTTTTTGAAACTGTAGGGAAATACAAAAATTATTTTAAAAAATCAGAATTTCAGATGGAATTTTCAGAGTTGTAGCCCCCTTCCCTCCCCATCCCATCCCGTCCCCACTTCCCCCCGTTCCCATCTGCATGCAATTCAATTCTCCATTAAAGGAACACATATTTTTGCAGTTGCATCGCATCGCCGTCACGAGGAGCATCGAAGTGCCAGAGTTCCATCGCCACCGGCACGACGATTGGAGCACAGATCGGAGCATCGTGCTACGGAGCATGCACATCATAGAACAGAGCATCGAGCTAGTCGGGATGTTCGAGGTGGTGGTGGTGGTGCTGTGGCGAAATCGACGGTTATTGGAGGAACGAGATTCACGGATCATCGGGATCCGAGCACCAGGTTTAGGGATGTGGCACCGCCGCCGTCGAGAGATCGATTCGGAGGGTTTGATAAAGATCGAGGAGGAGTGAGAGCGCCGGTTGATAGGGTGAGGTTTTCGCATAATCAAAATATTATATAAATTCTGGAAATTTTTATAATTTAAACCATGATTTGAAAAATTTCGAAATTTCTTGTAATTGACAATTTCTTGTACGAGAACGTGGTGAACAAGAGAAATTTTTGACAATTTTAAAAAATGTCATAACATTCGTATCAAATTTGAAGCTTTTTAGCACATTTTGTTGTGAAATTCACTTAGAATCTGAAAATATAAATTTTGGGTCAAAATTTTCAAAAATTACGAATTTAATATGAATTTTCGAAAAGTAATCACGAAAATTTAAGGAAATTTCGAAATTTTTCGACTTTTAACGTATTTTATACTAAAATTTAAGGGGAAAAATTGGAAACTGGGGTTTTAAGCTTGAAATTATGCAAATTCACTAAAAATCGATTTTTGAATCGAAGAAATTTAGGTAAATGAATAGAAAATTTGAAAATTCATACGTTAGGGCTGAATATACAGCTAAAATTATGTAAATGGATGAATTTTGATGAACTTTAAAAATAACCTAAATTTCCCGTCGTCGCCACGAGACCACTGACCTCTAAGATCCTCGAAATGAACACGAGAAATTGAGGAAATTTTGAAAATGGTGGAAATTGACCAAATTTTTCAGATTTTGGCTCATTTTAAACCTAAATTCAACGAGAAATCTGAAAATATATGTTTTAGCTTCATAGAACAGGTGAAAATGACGAAAAATAACGAATTTTAAGCCGATTTATGAAAAATTACCAAATTTCACGTGTTCAACACGAAATCTTTAAAGATTCTCGTAGTAGAGAACGAGAAGTTTTAGAATTTTTGAAAATACAGTAATTTTGGTAGAAATTGAACTATTTTGATGGAAATAGTTGTATTTTAAAGAAGAAAAACGCACTTTTTCATGGTTCTTATGATTTTTCATGAAAAATGGCGTTAAAAATCCAATTTTTAGCTTTATTCAAAAATATCCAACTTTTTCAGCGCCGATCCAGTCCGCCAAGACGTCGCGCATCTCCACCACCGCACCGCGGCGGCGGGGGTACAGGACGAAGAGTTGATAAAGTGGTCAGTTCGTACAGACATGGAGTACCATCATGAGTTTTAATAACGAATCATCTCATTTTTTTTTTCGCCCTGGGAATTTTGTACTTGTTTTTGTAAAGAAGATGAATCTGAACAATTGGTGAAATAATTGTTTGGATCATAATTATCCTTGTTACGGTACCATTTTTATTTATTTCCTTTTTTTTGCGGAATAAACAGTTTTGCGCTGCTTTTTTTATTGTATGAAAATGTATATAAAGGTTTTAAATCCGGAATAGATTCTATATTTGCATAACCCGAAGTAATAGGATTAAAAAATGAGGGAGAGAGTCTATGTGCATTTTTCGAAGGGAAAAGGGCATTTTCAATGGGAATTGATCGAAAAATTCGGTTCCCCGTGGTTTTTTCGCCTGAAATTTTGGTTTTCTATGTTTTTTCAAAGATTTTTCTAGAATCCACCAAAAAACTGCTTTTAAAGGGTCTCGTTGAGATATTTTTCAAAAAAAATCGTAACTTTTCGCAAATTTGTTGTATTTTTATGTTTTTAGGCTTATTTTGTTGCAAAATTCGTCCTTAATCTGAAAATACAAACAATTTGCTTTAAATTTTATCAAAAAGTTTCGAAAATGACAGATTTCAGACGGGTCCAGAATTTTTTAAAACAAAATATGCTTTTTTTCGTGAGCCTGCTAAGTATTTTGCTCGATTGAGCAGTTTTTGCTCAGAATTCTATTCTCAATCGATTAAGCAATATTTCATGATTCTATAAGCCAAAACCCAACCAGAATTGTCGAAAATTTATCAATTTTGAGCCGATTTATGAAATTTTTCGAAATTTGCCTCCGCGAGAGCTCTCTAGTGATTTTAAAGGGTCTCGCGGCGAAGAATGAAAATTTAAGATAATTTTTAAAAAATGGTAAATTTTTTCTAGACAAAGAAATCCCAGTTCTAGACAAAGAAATCACAAAAGCTGTTAATTTTTATTGATCGAAAATTTGTGAAAAGGGGATTTTTATCAATTTTTTCTTTTAAAAAATTGCGGTTTCAAAAATTTTTGAAAAAAAAAAGTATTTCATTATTTTTAATGCTGAATTACCAATCTCTACTTTATTTTTCCAGATTGCTTCTCTTAAAATGGCTGAAATTAACGAAAGAGCGTCAACATCTTCACCACCGGTCCCGTCAACACCGGCACCGGTTCCGCACATTCGCCAATTGTCGGAGAATATGAATGATAAGGTGTCGCAGTTTTTTCAGCATCAAATTGAAGGTTAGGGGTTTATTTTTAAAAACCGTATTTCGGGGAAGAAATATGAAAGAGCATGCCCTTTACTTCAAAATCATGTTTAAATCTTGAAAATGCGAGAATTTTAAGCCTTTTTTTAAAGAAGATGATAAAAATATTAATTTCCTTCATTTTTGCAGGCTCCATCGAAGAGTACAAACTTCTGGAGAATATGAACAACGTCACGGCTCAAAGGTATTTTTAAACATTTTCAAAAATCGTTGAAAACCCCAGAATTCGACATTTTCTTGCAGATATGTTGACATGAAAGCGGTTGCTGAAAAAATGGCGGGAAAATTGAATAATTTGAATGAGAAATGTGGGTTTTGATTTAATTTGAAGAAGGCGTTCATTTTTGCAACACAAAATAGACGAAAAGTTGAATTTTAAAAGAATTTTCTGTTTCAAAAAATTTTAAAAATAATTTTCCAAAGAGCAATTTTTGATTTTTTGCTCTCGGTATTATAAAATTATAATGTTTTAAAATCGATAAACGAAGAAATTTTTACAAATGGGGATTCTGATCACTTTTTTTGAAAAATTAATAGGTTTTAATATGAAAAGTTCTAAGAAAAAACGCTTTTTTAAGATTTTCAGAATTCCGACAATTTTCGGTTTCAATAATCTATAAAATTTCGGGAAAAAACGGAAAAGGCTGATATGATGCTGATGTGTCTCGTTGAATTTTTTCAAAGTCTTCATTATTATTATTATTATACCCGAAAACTGCTCAAAAATCATGATTTTTGGGTTACTGTAACTTCAGGAAAAAATGTGGGGAATTTGATTATCGGCTAAAACAAAATATTGAGCCAAGTTACGGACGTTCAATGTTCACATTTTTCAGGAAAATGGTCCAAGTCGGGCTTTTCTAGGCTAACTGGACATTTTTCTGATGCTTTTCTCTGTGGGATGTTTTTTAACTGAGCATTCCATTCTTGAAAAATTCAGAAAAATTCAATTTAAAAAAAATACACAATAATAAAGCTTGAATTCTTGTTTTTTTTAATTTCTACTATTGTCAACTCAATTATTCTTGATCATTGCGTTCGGAAGGCTGCTCAACCTCACAGCCGCTCCGCACGCACGCGACGCCGGTGGCCTCCCACTCAACACTGAAATATTGGCGGGAAAATGAATTTTTCAAATTTTCCAGTGTGTGTGAGTGTCGACAGCCGCGTCGCGTCCGTGCGGAGCGGCTGTGAGGTTGAGCAGCCCACAAAACTCAACTCATGATCAAGAATAATTGAGTTGACAATATACGATTTTGAAAAAAATGAGTTTCTGCACAATAATTGTGAGAAAATGTGTGTTTTCTTTAAAATGTTGATATTTCGGCCTAAAAATTCTGAAAAACGCGATTTTTTTTAAATGAAATTTTCCGGTTTCAATAGTTTTAAAAATTAACATACGTCTTTTGAACCATTCAGTAGTATTTTGTAGTATGCTTTGAAAATTCCGATTTCTGACTTGAAAGAAGTTTCTAAATTACTTCAAATTTTTAAAAATCATTCGAAATTAAAATGTCCTATTAAAATTCCCCATATCTAAGAATTATAAATTTCCGGACAAATTAACATTTATTGATTTGAGCTGAAATTTCTGCAAACATTTTGAAAAATGAGCTTTTTTAAAAAAATAATTTATTTTATAAAATTTCCCTGTTTCAAAAATGTTTTTTAAAAAATATTGTCTTTTGAAACAGTTATCTTACGAAAAGGTTAACATTTTTAAATTTATAATGATATCTTGCTGAATTTCCAAATTCTACGTTTAAAAATGCCTTTTATCTTCCAGACGAATCAATCGAGCCATATTTGACACAAATCGATGCAATGGATGAGAGTACTCGTCGACTTGAAGAAGCGACTCAAGTTTTGGAGAATTATGTCACTAATTTGGAATCGAAATTGAATATTATTCAGCAGAATTCGTAAAATCTAAAAATCACTAAGCTTTGTCATTGGCTAGTCACTACCATTTATTTGTAAATGCTTACTTAATTTATTTATTGATTTTTCCGGATTTTGTAAATTTTAAAATGTTGAAAGTTTTGCGAAAATTCTGAATAAAATGCAGCTTGTTGGAAGAATTGAAGAAGGATATGGAACAGTTCGCGGCATTGTCATTTTCTGAATTTTTTTTTGATAGAAAACGACAGTGAACGTTAGTATTATAAAAGGCGCCAATTGAATATTGTCTAAATTTGGAAACGTATATTTTTCAGGATCAATTTTAGGAAACATATGAAAATACAACATTTTCTTGAAAAAATGGGCGTGGTTTATCTAATTTAGAAGTAATTGATTGTCATGTTGTCACCATTTTTTCAATGTGCTTGTCACTTTTAGTCTCATTGAATTTCAAAGGAGCCGACACTTGGCACTCATGTAAAAAGTGACAATTTTATAAATTTTTTGATTGATGTTACATGGTTCGCACATTTTGCAACTCGGGGCACATCTAAGAGAGCAGCAAATTAACACCTTAATTACTGTAACACTTTAATTGACATTTATTATAACTTCAATTGTCAATTGCAGTCGAACGCAAATGACAAGAGACACTGCCCTTTCTTTCGCACCTTACCATTCATTTTGTCCCCTAGGGGACTGGGCCGAGCTCAGCAGCAGTGCAACGCTGAGACGACCCTTGGAAGGTCGGAGCAAGCCCCGAGTCCTTCCTAGGTTCCAAAAATCATATAACCTTAATTACTTCCATTCGGAAGTATATCGTAGGTTAATACGATAAGAACTGTTAGGCGAGCCTGCTGCAACAGTGTAGATCTCCTTTGCAGAAGTTACACCAGATGCATCTTTGGGATTTATAAAGGGAAATTGGGTCATTATATCCTTGCTCTATGAGCTTTCACACTTGCCGCTGGTTGGTCGTGGAAAGAGAAACATCCAGTTTAGAGTTTGATCCGTTCGCAAAATCACCGATTCAATGATTGCTGATACGGACTCTAACTAGACTTAACTCTTGCCAAGCCATACACCTTCTAATCCTATACAGGGGTTCCTCCTGATGTCAGAAGCGTTGTACCGAAGTAGCTACTTCTGACGGAGTTTCCCGCCTTAGCCTCACGGCCCGATCTTGAAAGTCAACGCTGAAATTCATTTGAATTTACAGCGAGGTACGATCAGATCGTTCAGTTCGGTAAATTTCCACTAAATCGTTTGATGAGTACGATTTTTATTTTGTGGGAATTCACCAAAGAATGTGGCATCTTAACTTCAGAAACTGATGTGTGTTTCATTTAAAGCTAATGATACCCACTCTATATATTTTAATGAAAATCCAGTCCAAGTTCCAAAACCATTATCTTAACATTCCATAAACCATCTGAGTTTAGATTTATTTAGATTTGGTCTGGTTTCTTCTTGCGGAGTTTCCAGTTCGCCCCATCCTCTTTTTCAGTCTTGAGGTAATGTGGTACGACATTGTACATGTCACCGTGGATATGTTTCCAGTAGATGTTCTTGCTGTATTCTAATACGGTGCAAGACATCATTTGAATCATCTTTTTACGGTAACCAGCTCTTATTCCCAATTCTGAAAGGGATTTTGAGCTTTCTGACCACCATGTGCCTAAAGATCCAATGACAATCGGAAGAACTTTAGCTTTCTTTCCAATCTTTTTGAAGTATTTGACTAAATGCTCGTACTTTTCGACCTTTCGATCCCAAGCTTTTTGCATTGCTTCAGAACCACTTTCTAGTGGAACTGTAACATCTGCCATAATAACTTCTTTGCCATTTGGACTTGTTAGACATATATCTGGTCTATCTTCTGCAGGACCAACTTTTCTATCAATTTGAAGCTCCCAATCTTTCTTTGACCCGCATTCTATAGCATTCTTGACTCTTGCAAGAACACTGTCATGTCGGGCTGAAATATCAGTGCCTAATTGATAATTACAGTGTTGTATGATGTGTGCCAAAGATTCAACTTTGTACTGACATCTTCTGCATGTTTTATTTTGGTTTATTTTGCTTGGAGCCGCATTACACGAGAGTAAGTCAAGTCTTGCTCTGTGTACAAATTTATGTGCTGCTAGACTGACGTAACCGCCGTCTTGCACAAATTTGTTGCTTTGCCCATGTTGCTGGATTGCTTCCACTATTTTTCCTTTGGTCTTTTTCTCAGTAATAAACCGATTTAAAAGTCCTTTCTGAACGGCTCCTTTCAAAATTCTATTGAGTTTTGGGAGCTGTTTTTCAGTTAGAATAAGTGGATCAGAATCCTTAGTTATTTTGATTTTTAGACTGAGGTTTCCTTCATGTTCTAAAAATTCTAGTGTATCTAATGGTGACGCATTGGTACTTGCCAAACCACGACAACAATCTCTGATTCTTGAGAATATATTGAAGCCAAAATTGAATTTTTGGATCTTCTTTTTACAACTCAAGAATTCTGATATTTGTTCAATGGTAGGTTTGTCAGTATCATATTGTGATCCAACTACTTTTTCCAAATAATCCCAATAGATTTTTCTAATGTATTTATCCGTTGACCATATCTTTTTAAGGGTTGAAACAAGGAATGAAATGAATGCCGTGATTTTCGGGCACATTACTCCAAGTCCACCTTTATCGATTGGAATCTGGATATATTCGCATGGAGATCCTCTTATTGGAATATCATGCATTTGTTTTGCTGCCTTCATTACCATTCCAGCAAATGCTCCGAGCTCTGCCAACTTGGGCGTGGCATTAGCTGACATATGTTGCAGTTTTGGTAGAATGAATGTTTTCAGACAGTCTAGTTTTTGCCAAGGTGCAAGCTTACTTCTCGTGACAATTTCCATATCTTTGGTGATATTCAGAAGCAGTTCTTCTTCAGAGACTCTATTGTCAGAGCCTGTTTGAACACCTAGATACTTATAAGTATCATGATCGTTCAAGCTTCTGATTTTATCGCCTTTGAGAAGTATTTCACTTTCTGATAATATTCTACCATCACGGAGAATTAGGCTAGCGCATTTGGCTGGTTTGAAGATCAAATTTAGCTTGGTACAATCTTGATCGAGTTTGTCTAGCTCTCTTTGGAGTTGATCTTTTCTATCGGCCATTATGGCCATATCATCGGCAAAAGCTAAAGCTTTGATCTTTGTCTCAATGGACTTGTGACCGCTGCTTCGCTGTAGATGCCTTCTGATGACGAGCTCAAGGCACATATTAAATAGGGTCGGTGAGATCGGGTCTCCCTGTTTTACCCCTGATTTAATTGGAATTTCGCTTGTTCTAGCTGATCCAGTTTTAACTCTGATGGAACTTCCATGGTACATATCTGACACAATCTCAACCAATGATTCTGGGAATCCAAAGGATTGTAGAGAGTGTTTTATTAACTCATGAGGAATTGATCCAAAAGCGTTTGTAAGATCGAGCCAGGCTACAGCTAATCCCTTTTTCATGCCTTTTGCTGCATCAATTGCAGTTCTTAAAAGTCCGATGCTTTCATTGCATCCATCTCTTTCTTGAAATCCTCTTTGGCATTTACTGATAACACCTTTTACTGAACGAATTCTTCGATTCCAAAGACTACTGTATAATTTATAGATGGTTGGCATCAGGCTAATTGGCCTCCAGTTTCCTGGTTTCGATGCGTCACCGCCTTTATATAACAGTATAGTCTCAGCTTGTTTCCAGTGGCTGGGAATTTTCTTGTGTTCAGAGCAAGCATTATACAGTTTGCAAAGAAGTTCAGACATTGGATCAAACCATTTCAGATGACGGTATCTCAAACCATCTACTCCTGGTTGTGTATCTTTAGTCTTTTTCAGAGCTTCTTCGATTTCTTTAGAGATGAACTTTTGTTCAATTGAGGAGTCAATATCAAGCTTTTTGATATCCGAACTAAGCTCATCAAGTGTAGCTTGTGAAACATTTGTTTCTTTTGTAGTCCCTTTGAAGTACTCTTCGAGTTTATCAATTGGGATCTCACAATTAACAGTTTCAGCTTTTGTGATTGCACAAAAAGCTCGGTATCTATCTTTCTTGTAAAGCTCCATTAAGGACTTTTTATCTTCCAAATTAATGGGATTTTTTCCAGGTTTGGCTCTTTGCGGTCTCTCAGTTTGTGTGCTTATTTCGCCTTCCTCACGATCTGGCGGTGGATGTCTGCTGATGATATTATCAACAGCTTTTACATCGCCCACAGATGCTTTAAAGATTCCGGCGGTTAACACATCTGAGATCCATTCAAGTCTTCCGAAATTTTTGTTCAATTCATAGTCTGCGAATTGTAACAAGAACCAATTTCGGATCTTTTGAATAAGCTCATCTGGCTCTCCTTTTGGAATGTTATATTTTGGACCAGGTTGCACCTTCTTCTGAGGTTTAATCTCTGGAATTTTAATTGGTGAGACAATCATTTTCATCAATTCTGGAATTTCTGATCTTGAAATTGGCTGTGCCTGTTCACAAGTATCATTATTTTCCAGATCAATTTTATGATTGTTTTCGACGTTTGAAATTTCAGAAACATTTTGTACATCAAGTTCAGAGCCGGCTTCTAGATCTTCATTGATTTTAGAAATTCCTGGCTCGTTTTCGCTTGGTGTCACATTAATATTTTCTGTGATTTCTGATGTTTTCAAACTGGAATTCACATCTTCTTGTGGTGTACATTCATTTTCAGATTCTTGATGTGTAGAATCTTGAATTTTATGTGATATGTTACTAATGCATTCAGAAAACAATTCAAAACTGTCAGAATTTACAGCACAAAGCATCTTTTCCCGAAAATCTCGGATTTGATGTTCTTCATACCACATCTTTCCAGTCATGATTGCCTCTGCTGCAAGACATACATGTACGCCACAATTAAATGTGTCCGTTTGCTTTGGAAACTGGGTTGGAAATTCCTTGATTTCCAGGCCCATTGTTTTAATGAACTCACCCACTTTTTGAGCAGGTGGCCCTTTTAATGAATCTATGAAATATACAGTAGATTCTGACATGTTTAAGAGAAGCAATATCCAATGAGAATCTTGGCAAATTGGAAATATATAATTGCTCTTTTTATTCACGAAGACATGTGTTTTAATATAGTCTGCACCTTGGTTTATATCTTTTTTACACATATTCCATAAAAGCGGATCTATTGTGTTGAAACCAGGATACTTTGCTACAATTTTTTCCAGATATAAATTGACTATGTCTGAATCCAGCCAAGCATCCATCCCTTTTTGATGTTCTAAACAATATATGTTCAGTCTTCTTTTTGGAGGAAGCTTTAGCGGAGATTCATCAAGTACGATTATCGCATCATCCTTCGTTCCAGAACTTAGCTGTCGAATTGGAATTTTATCTGAAATTTTTGGCTCACTTGAGCATGCATTTTTGTTCACATTCCCCTTTATTATCATGTTCTCATTCCCAATATTATGTTTGCCTGTTAGAGAGTTTTTCATCCCCATTTTTGACATGTTTATGGTTTTTTGATTGATATGATTGAAAAGAGATTGTTTTTGAACAATAACTACACTCTTTGTGTCCTTTTTTGTCTGCGCGCTCACTATCCCTATGCTCTCTCGCCTAGGCAGTAATGCGTTCGCACTTTTTACGATCTTTGTGTTAGCAAGACTGTGCCTTTGGGTCACCATGCTACCACTAGTAATCGATGTTTTGTTAGCATCACGAAATCTTGCAAATGCGTTAGCCAAAGAGCGTCTAGGAGAGTTTTCATGTTTTTCAGGATTTTCCTTGATTGAACTCAACATGCTCGGTTTGACCGATTTTTGGAGACTTGTGATTTTAACAGCTGATGGTGGATTTACAGTGCTACTTTTAGAAATTGATTTCTCAGCACTTGCTTTTAATCCACTCAACTGTTTTGAAACAGATCTAGTCCTCGGTCTATCAGCCAATGGAATAGATTTTTCTGGAGTTTTGATGGTCTTGACCGATCTCGAAACAGTGAGGCTTGGCGCTATGGATTTCAATTTATTTGAAAACTCATTTTTTGCCGATACTTGCACCGGTTTCAAGCGATCAATTCCATGTTCACTCGTTACATGGTTTTGCATCCATTTTGCAGGATACTTTAATTTTTCGGGTGGTTTTTCACCACAAATTGAGCATACCATTGTGACCTGACAGGATAGTTTGTGCTTTTGCGAAAGATGTCTAACCATGCATCTGTTCGCGTCAGCTCCTATACCCATCTTTGTCATGTACTCACATTTGAGTGGGCACCCAAAGAATGATTCAGAAGGTAACGAAGCTCGAATAAGGATTGATTTTTCATCCTTTTTAACGATTTCCGGACACGTTCTAATCATAATATTTTCATCACTTTCGTGATTAATATCACCCCCACCTAACAATAGATATTGGACTGAATTCTCATCCGTTTCAGATGGAATTACTTGTTCCAATTCTAATGCTGGAATTAGATAATATTTAGAGGTTTTTGAGCATGTTAGGGTAGTAGTTGGCGTTTCTTCAAGGAAACTGCAACCTGGATGCCCCCCGTTTGCATGTCTCATAACCTTGGGTGTACCAATATCAATTTCACAATCGCTCTCCCCCTCTTGAATCTGCATAGTCTTTTTGGTGGAGCCACTAGATGGACTCTCACCTTTATCAACTGATGCGGAACTTTTGGGATCGATTGAATGAGAAGAAAACACCGGTACGGTTGGAGAAAAATGAAAAGACCCACTACTAGCTGGGCGTAGCAATAGGCTACTAGCACTGCGTAGTGGGGGGCTATACCGCTTATTGCGAGACCAAAAGTCGACCATCTATATCGTTGGTTAATACGATATAAAAATGGTAGGACTTTGATCTTAGCTAATAAGCCGAAGAAGCGATGAAAAAATGCCTTTTATCTTCCAGACGAATCAATCGAGCCATATTTGACACAAATCGATGCAATGGATGAGAGTACTCGTCGACTTGAAGAAGCGACTCAAGTTTTGGAGAATTATGTCACTAATTTGGAATCGAAATTGAATATTATTCAGCAGAATTCGTAAAATCTAAAAATCACTAAGCTTTGTCATTGGCTAGTCACTACCATTTATTTGTAAATGCTTACTTAATTTATTTATTGATTTTTCCGGATTTTGTAAATTTTAAAATGTTGAAAGTTTTGCGAAAATTCTGAATAAAATGCAGCTTGTTGGAAGAATTGAAGAAGGATATGGAACAGTTCGCGGCATTGTCATTTTCTGAATTTTTTTTTGATAGAAAACGACAGTGAACGTTAGTATTATAAAAGGCGCCAATTGAATATTGTCTAAATTTGGAAACGTATATTTTTCAGGATCAATTTTAGGAAACATATGAAAATACAACATTTTCTTGAAAAAATGGGCGTGGTTTATCTAATTTAGAAGTAATTGATTGTCATGTTGTCACCATTTTTTCAATGTGCTTGTCACTTTTAGTCTCATTGAATTTCAAAGGAGCCGACACTTGGCACTCATGTAAAAAGTGACAATTTTATAAATTTTTTGATTGATGTTACATGGTTCGCACATTTTGCAACTCGGGGCACATCTAAGAGAGCAGCAAATTAACACCTTAATTACTGTAACACTTTAATTGACATTTATTATAACTTCAATTGTCAATTGCAGTCGAACGCAAATGACAAGAGACACTGCCCTTTCTTTCGCACCTTACCATTCATTTTGTCCCCTAGGGGACTGGGCCGAGCTCAGCAGCAGTGCAACGCTGAGACGACCCTTGGAAGGTCGGAGCAAGCCCCGAGTCCTTCCTAGGTTCCAAAAATCATATAACCTTAATTACTTCCATTCGGAAGTATATCGTAGGTTAATACGATAAGAACTGTTAGGCGAGCCTGCTGCAACAGTGTAGATCTCCTTTGCAGAAGTTACACCAGATGCATCTTTGGGATTTATAAAGGGAAATTGGGTCATTATATCCTTGCTCTATGAGCTTTCACACTTGCCGCTGGTTGGTCATGGAAAGAGAAACATCCAGTTTAGAGTTTGATCCGTTCGCAAAATCACTGATTCCGTGATTGCTGATACGGACTCTAACTAGACTTAACTCTTGCCAAGCCATAAACCTTCTAATCCTATACAGGGGTTCCTCCTGATGTCAGAAGCGTTGTACCGAAGTAGCTACTTCTGACGGAGTTTCCCGCCTTAGCCTCACGGCCCGATCTTGAAAGTCAACGCTGAAATTCATTTGAATTGACAGCGAGGTACGATCAGATCGTTCAGTCCGGTAAATTTCCACTAAATCGTTTGATGAGTACGATTTTTATTTTGTGGGAATTCACCAAAGAATGTGGCATCTTAACTTCAGAAACTGATGTGTGTTTCATTTAAAGCTAATGATACCCACTCTATATATTTTAATGAAAATCCAGTCCAAGTTCCAAAACCATTATCTTAACAATACATAAACCATCTGAGTTTAAATTTGTTAGATTTGTTCCGGTTTCTTCTTGCGGCTTTTCCAGTTCGCCCCATCCTCTTTTTCAGTTTTGAGGTAATGTGGTACGACATTATACATGTCACCGTGGATATGTTTCCAGTAGATGTTCTTGCTGTATTCTAATACGGTGCAAGACATCATTTGAATCATCTTTTTACGGTAACCAGCTCTTATTCCCAATTCTGAAAGGGATTTTGAGCTTTCTGACCACCATGTGCCTAAAGATCCAATGACAATCGGAAGAACTTTAGCTTTCTTTCCAATCTTTTTGAAGTATTTGACTAAATGCTCGTACTTTTCGACCTTTCGATCCCAAGCTTTTTGCATTGCTTCAGAACCACTTTCTAGTGGAACTGTAACATCTGCCATAATAACTTCTTTGCCATTTGGACTTGTTAGACATATATCTGGTCTATCTTCTGCAGGACCAACTTTTCTATCAATTTGAAGCTCCCAATCTTTCTTTGACCCGCATTCTATAGCATTCTTGACTCTTGCAAGAACACTGTCATGTCGGGCTGAAATATCAGTGCCTAATTGATAATTACAGTGTTGTATGATGTGTGCCAAAGATTCAACTTTGTACTGACATCTTCTGCATGTTTTATTTTGGTTTATTTTGCTTGGAGCCGCATTACACGAGAGTAAGTCAAGTCTTGCTCTGTGTACAAATTTATGTGCTGCTAGACTGACGTAACCGCCGTCTTGCACAAATTTGTTGCTTTGCCCATGTTGCTGGATTGCTTCCACTATTTTTCCTTTGGTCTTTTTCTCAGTAATAAACCGATTTAAAAGTCCTTTCTGAACGGCTCCTTTCAAAATTCTATTGAGTTTTGGGAGCTGTTTTTCAGTTAGAATAAGTGGATCAGAATCCTTAGTTATTTTGATTTTTAGACTGAGGTTTCCTTCATGTTCTAAAAATTCTAGTGTATCTAATGGTGACGCATTGGTACTTGCCAAACCACGACAACAATCTCTGATTCTTGAGAATATATTGAAGCCAAAATTGAATTTTTGGATCTTCTTTTTACAACTCAAGAATTCTGATATTTGTTCAATGGTAGGTTTGTCAGTATCATATTGTGATCCAACTACTTTTTCCAAATAATCCCAATAGATTTTTCTAATGTATTTATCCGTTGACCATATCTTTTTAAGGGTTGAAACAAGGAATGAAATGAATGCCGTGATTTTCGGGCACATTACTCCAAGTCCACCTTTATCGATTGGAATCTGGATATATTCGCATGGAGATCCTCTTATAGGAATATCATGCATTTGTTTTGCTGCCTTCATTACCATTCCAGCAAATGCTCCGAGCTCTGCCAACTTGGGCGTGGCATTAGCTGACATATGTTGCAGTTTTGGTAGAATGAATGTTTTCAGACAGTCTAGTTTTTGCCAAGGTGCAAGCTTACTTCTCGTGACAATTTCCATATCTTTGGTGATATTCAGAAGCAGTTCTTCTTCAGAGACTCTATTGTCAGAGCCTGTTTGAACACCTAGATACTTATAAGTATCATGATCGTTCAAGCTTCTGATTTTATCGCCTTTGAGAAGTATTTCACTTTCTGATAATATTCTACCATCACGGAGAATTAGGCTAGCGCATTTGGCTGGTTTGAAGATCAAATTTAGCTTGGTACAATCTTGATCGAGTTTGTCCAGCTCTCTTTGGAGTTGATCTTTTCTATCGGCCATTATGGCCATATCATCGGCAAAAGCTAAAGCTTTGATCTTTGTCTCAATGGACTTGTGACCGCTGCTTCGCTGTAGATGCCTTCTGATGACGAGCTCAAGGCACATATTAAATAGGGTCGGTGAGATCGGGTCTCCCTGTTTTACCCCTGATTTAATTGGAATTTCGCTTGTTCTAGCTGATCCAGTTTTAACTCTGATGGAACTTCCATGGTACATATCTGACACAATCTCAACCAATGATTCTGGGAATCCAAAGGATTGTAGAGAGTGTTTTATTAACTCATGAGGAATTGATCCAAAAGCGTTTGTAAGATCGAGCCAGGCTACAGCTAATCCCTTTTTCATGCCTTTTGCTGCATCAATTGCAGTTCTTAAAAGTCCGATGCTTTCATTGCATCCATCTCTTTCTTGAAATCCTCTTTGGCATTTACTGATAACACCTTTTACTGAACGAATTCTTCGATTCCAAAGACTACTGTATAATTTATAGATGGTTGGCATCAGGCTAATTGGCCTCCAGTTTCCTGGTTTCGATGCGTCACCGCCTTTATATAACAGTATAGTCTCAGCTTGTTTCCAGTGGCTGGGAATTTTCTTGTGTTCAGAGCAAGCATTATACAGTTTGCAAAGAAGTTCAGACATTGGATCAAACCATTTCAGATGACGGTATCTCAAACCATCTACTCCTGGTTGTGTATCTTTAGTCTTTTTCAGAGCTTCTTCGATTTCTTTAGAGATGAACTTTTGTTCAATTGAGGAGTCAATATCAAGCTTTTTGATATCCGAACTAAGCTCATCAAGTGTAGCTTGTGAAACATTTGTTTCTTTTGTAGTCCCTTTGAAGTACTCTTCGAGTTTATCAATTGGGATCTCACAATTAACAGTTTCAGCTTTTGTGATTGCACAAAAAGCTCGGTATCTATCTTTCTTGTAAAGCTCCATTAAGGACTTTTTATCTTCCAAATTAATGGGATTTTTTCCAGGTTTGGCTCTTTGCGGTCTCTCAGTTTGTGTGCTTATTTCGCCTTCCTCACGATCTGGCGGTGGATGTCTGCTGATGATATTATCAACAGCTTTTACATCGCCCACAGATGCTTTAAGGATTCCGGCGGTTAACACATCTGAGATCCATTCAAGTCTTCCGAAATTTTTGTTCAATTCATAGTCTGCGAATTGTAACAAGAACCAATTTCGGATCTTTTGAATAAGCTCATCTGGCTCTCCTTTTGGAATGTTATATTTTGGACCAGGTTGCACCTTCTTCTGAGGTTTAATCTCTGGAATTTTAATTGGTGAGACAATCATTTTCATCAATTCTGGAATTTCTGATCTTGAAATTGGCTGTGCCTGTTCACAAGTATCATTATTTTCCAGATCAATTTTATGATTGTTTTCGACGTTTGAAATTTCAGAAACATTTTGTACATCAAGTTCAGAGCCGGCTTCTAGATCTTCATTGATTTTAGAAATTCCTGGCTCGTTTTCGCTTGGTGTCACATTAATATTTTCTGTGATTTCTGATGTTTTCAAACTGGAATTCACATCTTCTTGTGGTGTACATTCATTTTCAGATTCTTGATGTGTAGAATCTTGAATTTTATGTGATATGTTACTAATGCATTCAGAAAACAATTCAAAACTGTCAGAATTTACAGCACAAAGCATCTTTTCCCGAAAATCTCGGATTTGATGTTCTTCATACCACATCTTTCCAGTCATGATTGCCTCTGCTGCAAGACATACATGTACGCCACAATTAAATGTGTCCGTTTGCTTTGGAAACTGGGTTGGAAATTCCTTGATTTCCAGGCCCATTGTTTTAATGAACTCACCCACTTTTTGAGCAGGTGGCCCTTTTAATGAATCTATGAAATATACAGTAGATTCTGACATGTTTAAGAGAAGCAATATCCAATGAGAATCTTGGCAAATTGGAAATATATAATTGCTCTTTTTATTCACGAAGACATGTGTTTTAATATAGTCTGCACCTTGGTTTATATCTTTTTTACACATATTCCATAAAAGCGGATCTATTGTGTTGAAACCAGGATACTTTGCTACAATTTTTTCCAGATATAAATTGACTATGTCTGAATCCAGCCAAGCATCCATCCCTTTTTGATGTTCTAAACAATATATGTTCAGTCTTCTTTTTGGAGGAAGCTTTAGCGGAGATTCATCAAGTACGATTATCGCATCATCCTTCGTTCCAGAACTTAGCTGTCGAATTGGAATTTTATCTGAAATTTTTGGCTCACTTGAGCATGCATTTTTGTTCACATTCCCCTTTATTATCATGTTCTCATTCCCAATATTATGTTTGCCTGTTAGAGAGTTTTTCATCCCCATTTTTGACATGTTTATGGTTTTTTGATTGATATGATTGAAAAGAGATTGTTTTTGAACAATAACTACACTCTTTGTGTCCTTTTTTGTCTGCGCGCTCACTATCCCTATGCTCTCTCGCCTAGGCAGTAATGCGTTCGCACTTTTTACGATCTTTGTGTTAGCAAGACTGTGCCTTTGGGTCACCATGCTACCACTAGTAATCGATGTTTTGTTAGCATCACGAAATCTTGCAAATGCGTTAGCCAAAGAGCGTCTAGGAGAGTTTTCATGTTTTTCAGGATTTTCCTTGATTGAACTCAACATGCTCGGTTTGACCGATTTTTGGAGACTTGTGATTTTAACAGCTGATGGTGGATTTACAGTGCTACTTTTAGAAATTGATTTCTCAGCACTTGCTTTTAATCCACTCAACTGTTTTGAAACAGATCTAGTCCTCGGTCTATCAGCCAATGGAATAGATTTTTCTGGAGTTTTGATGGTCTTGACCGATCTCGAAACAGTGAGGCTTGGCGCTATGGATTTCAATTTATTTGAAAACTCATTTTTTGCCGATACTTGCACCGGTTTCAAGCGATCAATTCCATGTTCACTCGTTACATGGTTTTGCATCCATTTTGCAGGATACTTTAATTTTTCGGGTGGTTTTTCACCACAAATTGAGCATACCATTGTGACCTGACAGGATAGTTTGTGCTTTTGCGAAAGATGTCTAACCATGCATCTGTTCGCGTCAGCTCCTATACCCATCTTTGTCATGTACTCACATTTGAGTGGGCACCCAAAGAATGATTCAGAAGGTAACGAAGCTCGAATAAGGATTGATTTTTCATCCTTTTTAACGATTTCCGGACACGTTCTAATCATAATATTTTCATCACTTTCGTGATTAATATCACCCCCACCTAACAATAGATATTGGACTGAATTCTCATCCGTTTCAGATGGAATTACTTGTTCCAATTCTAATGCTGGAATTAGATAATATTTAGAGGTTTTTGAGCATGTTAGGGTAGTAGTTGGCGTTTCTTCAAGGAAACTGCAACCTGGATGCCCCCCGTTTGCATGTCTCATAACCTTGGGTGTACCAATATCAATTTCACAATCGCTCTCCCCCTCTTGAATCTGCATAGTCTTTTTGGTGGAGCCACTAGATGGACTCTCACCTTTATCAACTGATGCGGAACTTTTGGGATCGATTGAATGAGAAGAAAACACCGGTACGGTTGGAGAAAAATGAAAAGACCCACTACTAGCTGGGCGTAGCAATAGGCTACTAGCACTGCGTAGTGGGGGGCTATACCGCTTATTGCGAGACCAAAAGTCGACCATCTATATCGTTGGTTAATACGATATAAAAATGGTAGGACTTTGATCTTAGCTAATAAGCCGAAGAAGCGATAACTTTTCACTTTCAACGTTGAAATTTTACGAAAACACGAATGCAGACAATTTACTGGCGCGCGTCCAATTGATCTTAACGTTGGAAGGCCGGAGAGGCGAAAGAAAAAGAGACATAGCTAAATACAAAGCAACGGTGTTACATGGTGCGTGTTTTTTATGAGCGCACCTGTCAATCAAATGAGTTTTCTTGTTGTTTTGTGTAAAATATCGGTAAATTTGACATAATTGTCATTTCAAAAGGAAAACAATGTAAAAGTGTGAAATAACAATAAAAACTGTACATCGCTAACAAAGGGGCGGAGCTTAAGAGTATTTTTGCTTGGGGGAATAAAAATGTGTGAAATTACTATGTTTATGGTGACATTTATATTTGCCACAATTGTCAGTGAGTATAATACATCTTTTCAGGCAAAAATGTGTAATTTTCTTGAATTTTTTAAAAATTATTTCGTTTGAAAAAGTGAGTTTTTTTTTAATTTTCAAAAAAATGTTAAAAAATATCTCAAGTTTTATAATTATTATTGAAACCGAAATTTTTTCTGGAATTTTTTGTTATCACTTTCAAATTTTTTTTTTTTTTTCAAATACTTTCAAGTCACTTTATTAATCATAAGAATCAGGATTAATAATATAAAAATCACGAGCAAGGATTCCACGACTTCGTCAAATGTAATTCGGGCTTGTTGATGGTTCAGCTATGTGCGACAGCGTCTTCGTGTTCGTCGGCGAAGCTGCTTCGTCGTTTGATGAAGAGCTTCGACGATGGGCTACGAATAAGCAGACTGACAACACAAGAAATACAACAGCGCACACGATTGAACCAATCAATACGTACAACCAGATACCACCAGTGGTTCCCAATTCTTCGAACGCACAAAATCCTTCCTTTGATTTTCCGCCATCTTCTTTGAAGAAACAGAATGTTTCAGACCCGTGAGTTTTCGAGCAGTCCACATTTTGGGTGCATGTTATCAATTCCTTCTCATCCGCTTTGATGACTGGCTTCACCTTGGTGGATCCAAAGTTTTGGACTACAAAATGTTATATTATTCAATAATTCTAGGAAACTCACATTTATAGCAAAATCTCAAAGGAGCACCATTAGCCCCACTTTTATCCACTTCACCTAGGAATGACGGATTCGTTGCTGCTCCACAAAATTCGTCGTTCTCCTTTTTACAATTCGAATTCACGTTGCATGCTATCGGTTTTGAACTTGCTTGGTTGCTTTCGTCATAATCTGGAAGAAATCAATTGTTTTTTAAATCTAGATTATGATTTTTATCTGACCGACTGGCAACACACTCAATTCATTGGTACTTCTATAAGTGTACGAAAAGGGAATCGCTGGAATATTGTGGAACTTTTTAAAATTGAAAATTGATAGAACATACGGCATGCAACGCTTTGACCTCCCAATACCACAAGGTACCACTTTGTTTTTTCAACTTTGCCACCAGGACCCCATATATACGAATCGTGGTCATCCATAAAATTGAACGTGTGCATTTTTGTTGGGCAAAACGTGCCAAGTGCTCCTGGAAATATGAAATTCTATCCATTTATGGAAGTATTCCGGGTACCACAGCAAATACGTTTATCATCCATGCGATAACACTTCGAATCCGATGTACACGGATCTGTTGCCTGACAACCAGATTTTAGGACTGGTTTACCAGTTGGACATTTCTCTTGACCGTCTACCGACGAGATGTACAACACAAATATAATTATAACGGTATAAATGTGTGTCATCTGAAATTTTGCCTATTTTCATCGAAATGTTTCATTCACTTGATTCTTACTTTCCAAGACTATTTTTATCGTTTTGATAATCGAAGTATTCTGTGGAATAATATATTTTAACACTGATTTTGAATCATCATTTGATTGTTTCGTGTTGGATTAAAGTTCACGTTGAGGTTATATGCAAAAAAACGTTTTTGCAACTTTTCTGAATCCTCATCAAATTTCCAAGTTTCAAAAAAAAAACGATTTGCTACAGAAACAGTATACCCACCAGGACCCCAGGATCTGGAATTTTCTGTAAATTTTGAAACGTTTCAAAATATCGGAAATTCCAAAAAAAGTTGAAAAATTCCGACATTTTGAACTAAAAATCATCAAAATCTGAATATTTTGAAAAAAGTTATGAATTTTTAAAAATTTGGGTTCTCGAGCAATTTTCAGAAATTTAAATAATTCCGAAAATATTTCAAATAATCGATATGCCGATTTGAAAGCTGAAAATCTCAATTTTTTGCGAAAAAAGCTAATTTTCTGAAAAATTCACTGATTCAAAAAAATTTTTGGAATTTTGCTAAAATCTCGCCTATTTTGCTCTGAAACCCCAAAAAGGTAACAGAGATTCCGCTAAATCAACATGGAATTTGATGAGAAACATCATAAGAATTAAAAATTTCCCAATTTCCGTTCGGGGCCAAGTACTTCATCATATCGAAAAGTGGGAAAAACTGGAAAATTTGGACCATTTTTTCAGAAAAATCAAATTTTCGGCATGATACCGACAAGCTGGAAATTAGGTGTCAACATAAAAAATACTCAAAAATGTGCGTGTAATCCATTTCCGAAGAGATTTTGACTTTACCTTGAAAACTAAAAATTTCGATTTTGGGACCACCCGGATTTTTTTCAGTAGGTCAAAGAGGGCGTGGCCAAATAAATTACCCAGAAGTTACGTTTTTTTTATATTTCAACCAATTTTGATATTTTCTTTCCAAATTTCTCAAAAATATACGTATTTACAGGCAAAAATATGTGTAATTTTCTTGAATTTTGAATGCAATATTTTTTAAACGTTTCAATTTTATTATTTCGTTTGAAAAAGTGATTTTTAAAACTTTTTTTTTAAATTTTCAGATCAGTTGAGACTTCTTTAAAAAAATTTCTGAAAATTTTGAAATCTTTTAAAAAATCGGGAATTCTTTTAAAATTTCTCAGAATTTTTCTGAAAATTTTTAAATGTTTCAAAATATCGGGAATTCCAAAAAAGGTTGAAAAATTCCGACATTTTGAACTAAAAATCATCAAAATCTGAAAATTTTGAAAAAAGTTAGGAATTTTTGAAAATTTGGGTTTTCGAAAATGTTTAAAATTGGCCTTGAAATTTTTTATTTTCACAATTTTGGAAAATCTAGGACTAATGTTAAAATTCTGGATTTTTTCTGAAAATTTTGAAATAATTCAACGTTTCGACATCGCCACAGGAAGAAGCGGAGAATTTGGTGAAAATGGTGTGTTTCGATGGGTTTTTTCATGAAAATGGGATAGATAATTACTGTTAATTAAAAATTACTGTTTCAAAGTTATTTTTAAAAAGTAACCCCACGAAACACAATAGTTTGCTAATTTTAGCTATAGTTTCCAAATTTCTCAAAAAAAAATATATTTTCAGGCAAAAATGTCTGAATTTCTTGAATTTTGAATGAAATATTTTTTTAAACGTTTCAATTTTATTATTTCGTTTGAAAAAGTAAGTTTTTAAACTTTTATTTTATTTTCAGAGATTCAAAAAGTACATTTTTTGTACTAAACCTCTCTTTTTTTTTTTTGAATTTTCTGATAACACAACATATCAACCTACTTTATTTTAGAGTACGTTTTGCATGGTTTGAGTGCATTCCCAATTTTTTTACTATACCTTCCTTTGATAAGGAATAGAATGTTACAAAAATATTCTTTTCTGAAGTTAAAAATGATGTTTTATCAATTTTTTGTTATTCATCAAAACCTTTTTTTGTTTGCTCACAACGAGGCTTGAAACTTTGATTATTTAGCAAAATTTATATGGTATTAAATTCTCTGTGAATTTTACTTTAAAATGCTCCAAAAATTATAAAAATCGATGAATGTTGAGTCAAGTTACGGCTTTTTGAAAATTACTACTTTTCTCGGGTTCACTGCGAGAAAAATTGAAAATTTTAAGTTATTGTAACTTGACTTTAAATTGACCGATTTTCAGAATTTTTATAACATTAAATAGCAAAAATTATATATTTTCAGATTCCTTATGATTTTCTCTATAAAACGCTATAAAAATCATGAAAATCGATAAACTTTGAGCCAAGTTATGATTCATTGAAAATTGCCAGTTCTTTTCGGTTTCACAGCGAGAAAAATTGCAAACTTTGAGTGGTTGTAACTTGACTCGAAATTTACCGATTTTCAGAATTTTTATAGCATTCCGTAGCAAAATTTATATATTTTCAGATTCCTTATGATTTTCTCTATAAAATGCTATAAAAATCATGAAAATCGATGAATATTAAGTCAAGATACAATTTTTTGAAAATTTAAAAAATTGTTTTTTCCAAAGCGAAAAATTTTTAATAAACAATTCATTGTTGCTTTCTTCAAAATTTAACAATTGAAAGATAATTTTTAAACGATTTTTGGACTAAGAGACCACGAATTTTTATGTAGTTTCGTCGTTTTTGATTGTACTCCTATTTTTTTCAGATAAGAAACCAAAAAGCCAATGTTTCGCTTTTAAAAATAGGAAGAATTAAGTCTAATTATGAGTCTTTGTCATTTATGCTGTTGATACTAATAAAAATTATTTTCTACTTGAGTTTCGCATCATTTGACATCGGTTATCATTTTATAGAGGTGTCGTAATCTTCAACAAATACTTTCCACTTTCCTTGCCTTTTGTCTTGCTTTATATAAAATTGTTTATACTCATGAAATTTGCAACTCTTTTTCTTTAAAATGCAATTTAAAACATTTAAAAAACGTTATTTTGAGTCAAGTTATGGTCATTTTAAAATCGCACAAATTTCTCGTGCTGGCCACGAGACCTGATCGAGGGTCTCGTGGTGAACACGAGAAATTTAACTTATTTTCAAAATGTCGTAACTTGGCTCAAAACTCTTAGATTTTTGTGATTTTAGTTGTATTATAATGCGAAAAATATCACAAATCTGAAAAGTTAGGTTTTCAGAATCGAATGGAGTACGAAGACCTTCAAACTGAACTAAATTCTGCAATAATTGCAATCAAGGAAAAATGCATAGAATTGAATGAGAGTTTAGCTAAAGAAGATCAGGTTGGAAATTAATTGAAATATTGATTTAAAAAAAAAGTTATTTTCAGGAAAATGAAAGCCCAGAAAGTCTGATTGTTCATCGTCACATCTATGGAGTGACCGTCAAGATAAACGAGGTTTTTTCAAAATATTTTTTAAAAAAAGTTTAAAATTGCAGAATAATTTATCGATCAGAAAAAATGCGTTGACCAGGGTGTACGTGGAACAGAATTTCTCTCGAGAGGTCGGAAAAACTGAGCTGGAGAAAGGGAAACCGACTCCGGAGCAGCTGGAGCGAGCTGAGAAGGCGGTTCGTGGTTTTGGGTATGTCATTTGCTTAGAAATAGAGTTTGAAAAAAATTTCCAATTTATATTTTGAAAATCTGTAGATTTTGAGTCAAGTTATGATGTCTCAACACGATAAATATCAGTGATTTTCGAATTTTCATAACTGTGCTCAAACTTTAGCGATTTCGATGAGATTTGTTGCAAAATGTAGCAAAAAGCTCCCGGAATCGAAATCTTCAAAGATTTTGCTACAAAACACGACCAATCTCATTGAAAAATCTCGATTTTGAGCCAAGTTTTGGTCATTTGAAAATCGACTAAATTTCTCGTGTTCACCACGAGACCCATGTAAAGGTCTCGCGGTGAGCACGATAAATTTTTAATAATTTTTAAATGATCATAACTTTGTTCTATTTCAGTGAAATTTTATCATTTTGCTTCGATTTTGTGACGAAATTCACCTAAAACCTGAAAATGTGAGCTTTTTTCTTGAAAACCCAATAAATTTCGCAAAAATAGCTCAATTTTGAGGAAAGTTGTGAATGTTTGAAATTGTCGAAAAATCGTGACAATGTGTTATACTTTTTAATAAAAATAGGGATATCTATTTTATCCCAAGTTGGATTCCTAACATTTTATTTGTTTTTTTTGCAGATCAAACAACGAGGAATGCTTAAAATTCTCAGAAACTATATTCGGTCCAATCAATAAATTTATAAAATACGATAGCGGATTTTCTCAGCTTCCGGGGAATAAAAAACCAGAAGGACTCCTAAAATGGAACTATGAGTATTCGTTATCTGACCCATTGGCGGCATCTGAAGATCTCGAAGATCGTGAGATTCACCTAACCGCCTGGGATAGTGTAGAAGAAAATCAAGTTATTTATGACTTTTCAAAGGTAATTCTGGCACACTTTGAGCAGAAAATCAATATTCAAGACTTTTCCTTGAAAATGGTGTGAATTATTTGGAAATTGAGCAATTTTGAGCAAAGTTATAGTCACTACAAGTTTCACGAAGTTTCTCGTGCTCACCACGAGACCTAATCTAAGGTCTCGCGGTGAGCACGAGAAATTTTGTTAATTTTCAAAACCTTACAACTTTCCTCCAAATTTGTCAAATAGCATGATTTCGGTCTCAAAATACAGCAAATTTCATGTTTTTCAGAAACCAAGTGATTTTGAAAATCTGAGGCTTGACTTACATGCCGCAATAATGGCAATAAAACATAGATGCATTGAATTTGATGAGAGATTGGTGGAGAAGGATGAAGTTGGATTTTTTTGTATTTTTTTTTGGTATTCTTAGAAATTTTTTTAGGAAAACAAAAAAAGTCGAGGAGAGTTGAACGTAAGACGTCACATTTACGCAGTGACTATTGAAAGAGATGAGGTTTTTTAAAACTTAATCCAAATTTTACTAAAAAATTAAATTCAGAACGACTTGACTATCCAAGGTCAGACATTGAGCAAGGTGTACCTGGAGCAGAGCTACTATCGATCACAAGTTGATGAACAAGTTTTGGAGCATGTTCCTGCGACACCTGAAGAGATTCAACGTGCAGAGGATGGGGTTGAGCATTTTGGGTATGTTCTCATGGCATCTCAGAACTTATTAATTTTTCAAAGGGGCGGGGCTTAAATATTATTATATATTATCCGTAGCACGATGCATTTCAGCTCAAGCGATCAAAGATGTCTGATATTCAAAGAAACTCTAACCGGCGGGCTCAATCAACTGGTTCAACATGATAAGAATCATTATGAAGAACTGGAAGGAATTCTAGAAGGATTGGCAGAATGGGATCATAAATATTCTTTAACCGATCGCGATGGAGAAAGTGGTCTTCTGGAGGATCGGCAAATGTATCTGACAGCTGAGGATAATGTGGAAGAAGAGAAGATTCTCTACCGATTTGAAGAAGTAGGATTTATTAATTTTTATAATTTTTACTTCTTATTATGGGAAATTTCATTCATATTCTGAAAAAGCGTGTAATTTTCTTTAAAACACAATCAATTTCATCACATTTCGTCAATTTTGAATTAAGTTACGACCATTTAAAAATTTTGAAAATTTCTCGTGTTGATCACGAGAACCTCAATGAGGTCTCGCAGTGAACACGAGAAATTTAGCTGATTTTCAAATGATCATAACTTTGTTTGTTTTTCATCAATTTTCATAATTTTAATTGCAAATTGTAGAAAAATTTATATATTATTCTATTTGATTTTAGACATCTCTTCAAAACGACCTTAGTACAGCAATATTGGCCGTCAAACATAGGTCCATTGAATTCGATGAAAGAACGGTTGAGCAGGACAAGGTGATAAAAAAATTTATATTTAAAAAATTAAAGTACTAAATTTTCAGCTCATTGAAGAAAAAGCTGAAGGTAGAATAATTGTCAATCGCTACCTTTGTATAGTGATAATCAAAAATGAAGTTTGTTCAAATTATTTCAGAATTGTCCAAGAAAAATGAAAATTTTAGGATAAATCGATCCAAAATGAAACCTTAACTAGAGTATACATGGAGCAGGCCTATTCTCGTTCAACGGATGTGAGAATTGTGTTGGGAAAATCAACAAAAATATCAGCTGAGCTTGAAGAACGCTCAGAGAAAAGTGTTTGGGCTTATAGGTACTTTTGTTCAAGAAATAAATTTCATCAAGTTTTTATCTTCAAAATTATGTTAATATTTCAGAAATTGGTTGATTTTGAGCCAAGTTATGATATTTTGAAAATTAGTGAAATTTCTCGTGTTCACCACGGGACCCATTCCAAGGTCTCGCGGTGAACACGAGAAACTTTCGAAATTTTAAAATTGTCATAACTTGGCTTAAAATTGATTATTTGTTGAAATTTTTGTAGCATTTTGATGCTGAAAACAATATAAATCCGAAAATATGGGTCACAGGGTTCGAAATTCAATTAATACCTTGAAAATTAGCAATTTTTCAACCGAGATATGAATGATGATCATTTTGGTCAAAAATTCCAGCTTTTGACCAAAATGATCACATTTTCAGAATTTTTTTTGAGAAATTGAAATTCTCAAAGTATTTTCAAAGCTTTTGCACCTTTTTCACTGATTTTCACACTTATACGAAATTTTTGTAAAAAATCCCCAAAATTTCAATTTTCAAAGTAATTTCACTCATTTACAGAGAATACGGAAAGGAATATTCGATATACACTGAAAGTGTCAGCGGACCAATTACCCAATTAATCGAAAATGATAAGAGGCATTTTAAGCAATTAACAACGATTTTGGAAGAGTACAAAGAATGGGAACATGAGCATTCCCTTTACGATTCGTATGAAAAGAGTGGTCTTTTGGAAAATCGTGAGATGATCTTTGAAGCGTGGGATACAATTGAGGAGGTAGGATGATTTTGAAACTGAGATTTTTTAAAATTTAAAGTTCATTTTGAATTTTGAAAATCGCTTAATTTTGAGCCAAGTTATGAAAATGTGAACATTTTCAAGTGTTCAAAACTTTGCTCCAAATTTACAAATTTCCATGATTTTGATGTCATTTAGTGGAAAAATTCACCGAGATTTTGAAAATCGTAATTTTCAACTTCAAAATGCAGCCAAAATTTCAAAAATCAAACAATTTGGAGGAAAGTTATAAACATTTGCAAATTTGCCTAATTTCTAGAAGTGAACACAAGCAATATTCAAATGTTCATAACTTTGCTCCAAATTTACTGATTTCCATGATTTTTATATCATTTTATAGAAAAATTCAACGAGATTCTGAAAATATATGTTTTCAGCTTTAAAATGAAACCAAAATTTTAAAAATTAAACAATTTGGAGCACAGTTATGAACATTTGAAAATTTGCAAATTTCTCGCAGTGAACACGATAAATTTTGGAAATTTTCAAATGTTCAGAACTTTCCTCCAAATTTATTGATTTTCATGATTTTGATATCATTTTGTAGAAAATTTCAACGAGATTCTGAAAATGTAAATTTTCAGTTTTAAAATCCAACCAAAATATCAAAAATCGGCCACTTTTGAGACACAAAAATAGTCTCAAAAATTATCGATTTTTTAAGCTAAATTTTATCAATAATTTCCAGGTCAAACAAATTGATTTCAAGGATCTTCAAATTGACCTAAAATCTGCGATGCTGGCTATTTTATACAGATGTATAGAATTCGATGATAGAGTGGAAAGAGAGGATACGGTTTAATAATTTAAATTTCATGGGTTTTTCAGAAATTTTTGTTTTTAGGAAGCTAAAAATTTAGGAGAGCTTGTTATCAGTCGTCGAATCGATGCAGTTACTACTAAATTTGTGGTATTCTTTATTTTTAATCTAATGAAAAATTTCTAAAATAAGTCTATTAGAACGCTCTGGAGGATCGTTACATGACCTGGACTACGATAACAATAGAGGAAGATTTTTCAAGATTGGTAATTTTTCATTTTAAAATTTGAGATTCAAATCCATGACCTCTTTTCAGAATCCTTCCACACCTTCCAAACGGTTAACTCATTCAGAAAATGTGGTTCATGAACTTGGGTAGGTTTTAAAAGTTTTTTTGGGTGCTTGAAAAAAGTTATCATAAATTTTCTTAAATTAATTTATTCTACAGAACATTTTCTACAAATTGAGCTAAAAAACAAAATAATTGAAGAATTTTGGGGCAAGTTATGACAATTTGAAAATTAGTGAGATTTCTCGTGTTCACCACGAGACCCCCCATAGGTCTCGCGGCGAACACGAGAAAATGTCATTAATTTTCAAATGATCATAACTTGGTTCAAAAGTGAGATTTTTTCATTATTTCAATTGTATTTGAAAGAAGAAAACACGTAGGTTTCGGTGAAATTAAAGATTTTAAAAATGTTCTCGAATTAGGCAATCAAAATTCGAATCAAAAAGTGTATATAGAAATTTTCAGTTCAAACGGCGAGGAGTCTTTCAAATACACTGAAACATTGGAAAACTCTTCAATAACCGAGCTACAAAATCTAGATTTCTCCCATGCTAAATTCTTATCCGACAACCTGAGAAAAGGATTCCCGGATTGGTTGCACGACTACAATGTTGAAGAATACGAAGGAAAAATGGTCGTAAAAGCTTGGGGACCAATATCAGAATATCATGCATTGAATAGAACACCGGAGATACCTTACGAAACTTATGAAGAAATTCGTGTTTTGAAAAAAGCTGATGAACATGTACATGTTGACTTCGAATGCGGAAGATATGTTGATTATTATGATGCTAGTTCTCGAATTGTGTTGGAAAGAAGTAGTGATATTGAGCATTGTGACATTAATGTCAGGAAATGGCCTCAATATTATGATAATTATCATCTTCAACAATTTATTGCTGTTTTGGAAGTGCCAGAAGCACCGAAATGGGAGAAGGTGGGGGTTTTACTAGGATTTAATTTAAACTGCTGGATTTTCATGTTTTTACATCATTTTGTAGAAAAATTCAACAAGATTCTGAAAATGTATATTTTCAGCTTTAAAATGCAACCAAAATTTTGAAATTCACTTAATTTTGAGCCAAATTATGAAAATCTGAAAATTTGCAAATTTCTGCAGTGAACACAAGAAATTTTGGAAATTTTCAAATGTTCAGAACTTTCCTACAAATTTATCGATTTTCATGGTTTTTATATCATTTTATAGAGAAATTCAGCGAGATTCTGAAAATAGAAATTTTCAGCTTTAAAATGAAACAAAAAGTTCAAAAATCGAACAATTTGAAGCCAAGTTATGAACATTTGAAATTAGCCGCATTTCTCGTAGTGAACACAAGAAATTTTGGAAATTTTCAAATGTTCAGAACTTGCCTCCAAATGTATTGATTTTCAAGATTTTGATATCATTTTATAGAAAAATTCAACGAGATTCTGAAAATGTAAATTTTCAGCTTCAAAATGAAACCAAAAATTCAAAAATCGAACAAAATTGAGTCAAGTTATGAACATTTGAAATTTGCCGCATTTCTCGTAGTGAACACAAGAAATGTTGGCAATTTTCAAATGTTCAGAACTTTGCTCCAAATTTATTGATTTTCATGATTTTTATATCATTTTATAGAGAAATTCAGCGAGATTCTGAAAATAGAAATTTTCAGCTTTAAAATGAAACCAAAAATTCAAAAATCGAACAAAATTGAGCCAAGTTTTGAAAATTTGAAAATTTGCCGCATTTCTCGTAGCGAACACGATAAATGACGCTATTTTTCCAAACGTCATAACTCTGCTCAATCTTCATCGATTTTTATGATTTTTGCAACATTTTGAAGAGAACAATATGATCATTATTGCTTTGGTGTTCAGAGAAAAAATTTTTCGAATTCAAAAATGATAGAAATAGAGTCATTTTTGTTAATTTTCAGAAGAATTGAGTCATTTTTGCTAATTTTCGCTACTTGCGTCAAAATAGCCCGATTTTTATGATTTTCAGCTCATTTTGAAAGCAAATTTCAGTGAAACTGTTATGCTTAATGTTTGCTCCAATGAAAACTTAATTTAAATCCAGAAAAATTATGAAAATTGAGCTATTTTCTAAAAATCCTAAAAATTTTTCTGAAATTTTTAGAATTTTTTCAATACCTTCTAACTTTATTTACACGAAATTTATCGATTTTAACAATTTTTTTCATAATTTTAATCGAGAAAACGCTTGAAAATGTATTTTTATATTTTCAGATCAACGAACCGCGTAGTAGGAAACACAAAGAGCCCGTTGAATTAGCTGTTGAAACCAATGTGCTTCACTGGTCCGCTTTCTATAAATATCCGTGGAAATAATACGTTTATTAAGTTATTTATTACTTCTAATTACCTCAATTAATCCGTACTTTCATTTAATTATTCCATTTCTATACGATTCAATAACTGTTGCAGGAATTTTTTGGAAAAATGATAATAAAACATTTTTTCCTAAATTTATACGTGTATTTTTTTAAAAAATATTAATGTAAATTTTTCTTTCATTTATCGAATTGTAAAAAGTTGCGAAACCCCATTTTTAGGTGATTTAGCGAAAATAACAGCAGAAAAAAATAATGGCCGAACTTAAGATGGACTAGAAACCCGATGCTGAAACTATTCCCCGTGGCAAGTGCGCTCCAGCGAACAAACCTACAAAATTTGTTTATTTTGGTTTTTTCCTAATTTTTTCTCAAAAATACGAATTTTTAGGAAAAAATGGATGAAAAAATCGCGAATCGCATGAATTTCTTCAAATGTACAGATGCTCCAGAGCTCTCCGCGTGCTCTCTATGTGGAGATAGTGTCAAAATTCGAACAACTAATCTTGGGGCGATGCGATCTCATGTTTTTCGAGTTCATGATGAAGAGGAGGATCTTCAAATGGCGTCGACATCGTCACCAGAGCATGGAACAAATCTTGAAATGCCGAAAAAGCCGGTGAGATTTTTGTGACAATTGAAAAAATCGAAAAAATCTTTGTAGGGACACTGGTGGATGAGTTATTTCGTAGAAAATGACAACGATGCTATCTGTAAATTGTGCAAAACGTTCAGCTTGAAAAAGACACGATTTATGGCTCTGAAAAAACATCTGGAACACTCGCACACGACACAATTCAAGGATCATGAGAAATTTCTGAAATTTACATATGCAGACACAAAGTAATTTATCGTATACTATTTAAAAAACGAAAATTGACTTGATTTGCGAATTTCAATACTAAAAAAACATTTTTTTAAAAAGATTTCTGATGGAAAAAATGGCCGAACTCGGATTTCTAGTCCCTGCTTGGTTTCCTAGGCCATTTAATGTAGAAAATTGTGAGATTGATTATTTTCCGGAATATTTTTCAAGAAAAATTTAAACAAAGCGGTTTTCTTAGAAATCTCTAGTAAAAAGTGTAAAATTTCAATTTTTAACTCAAAAAAATGGGTTTCGAAGCGTATTTTCCACGTGTTTTGCAGCAGGGAAGAAATCAACGAATTTGGGAACTCAACACCGGATGAAGAGATGGTCGACGATATTATTTGTAAATTTTTCGCCAAACATGGACTTCCGTCGGATACAATTAGGGATCCAACATTTATGCAACTTTTATATTGTCTGGATAAAGGGTACATGTTGCCAACACCGAAAACAATTGAAAATGTGAAGGAGGTGATTGCGGTGAAGACAAGGGTACGGAATTGATCATTTTTTGTCATATAAATAGAGAAAATTAGAAAAAAAGAACGAACGGAACTTTCGGGTCTTTATTAACCAATAAAAATGGATACTAGTAGTACTCGAAAACGAGCTCAGAACATTTTACAATTTGCCCGAGGCTCAATAATTCGAAAAAACCATTTACTAACAAATTATTGAAAAATTTAAACCGAATTTTAAAAAAAATAAATTTTTGCAAATTTTTAATAAAAATTTGCATATATCTGGATTTTTCAAATTAAAAATTTAAATAAAAACCCAAAAATTGCCAGAAACACATAAAATCCTAACAAAAGTCGAATAAGCGAAAAATTAAAATTTTTACAATTTTTCTGAAAAAATTCTAAAAAATCTGGATTTTTTTAAATTCAAGGAATATATTAGGAAATGTCTGGTTTTTCGAAATATTCTGAAAATTTAATAATTCCCAGAAACTCTAAAAATCTTTAAAATTCGACTTTTTACGAATTTTTTTGAAAAAGTTCAAAAAATCTGAATTTTTTAAGATTCAAGGAATAAATTAGGAAATGTCTGGTTTTTCGAAATATTCTGAAAATTTAATAATTCCTAGAAACTCTAAAAATCTTTAAAATTCGACTTTTTACGAATTTTTTTGAAAAAGTTCAAAAAATCTGAATTTTTTAAGATTCAAGGAATAAATTAGGAAATGTCTGGTTTTTCGAAATATTCTGAAAATTTAATAATTCCCAGAAACTCTAAAAATTTTTGAAAAAGTCCTAAAAAGCAAAAAATCAAATTTTTACGATTTTTTTTGAAAAAGTTCAAAAAATCTGGATTTTTTATAATTCAAGGAATATATTAGGAAATGTCTGGTTTTTCGAAATATTCTGAAAATCTAATAATTCCCAGAAACTCTAAAAATCTTTAAAATTCGACTTTTTACGATTTTTTTTGAAAAATTAAAAAAATTAGGATTTCTTAAAATTCTTAAGAAAATTATCTTAATTTTTGAAAGTAGGGCAATTTTGAAAAACCAAAAATTGCCAGAAATTCTAAAAAATCTTTTAAAAAGTCGAAAAAAACTTAAAATTCAAGTTTTCACTTTTTTTTTTGAAAATTGGACTTTCAACAATTATTTAAAAAAAATTGAATTCAAGGAAACAGTTATAAAATATCTGGACCTTTGAGAAATTTTCAAAAATCGAAAAATTGCCGAAAAATCTTTAGAAAAGTCGAAAAAGCTTAAAAATTCAAATTTTTACAAAAAATAGAATTTCGAAAAATCTGGATTTTTTAAAATTCAAAGAAAATTAGAAAATATTCTGAAAATTTCAAAAAAAATTCTAAAAATTATCAGAAACTCTAAAAATATTGACAAAAATCGAAAAAATGTCTAAAAAATAAAAGAGAGTCCAAAACAAATCTGAAAAATTGCAGAAATTCAATACTGACAGCCTGGAAGCAGCTGCGGCCACAGTCGACATTGTCCAGAACAACAATGTTCAATTTCTAGCATTTTCGATTCATGAGTTTGATAGAGGGGTGCGGACGGATCGAGTTCATTTAAGAAAATTGAACGCTGTGACGTAAGAATGAGGAAGGGGAGGTTTTTTCCAAAAAATTGATTTTCAGACCCCTTCGTGCTGAAATTATAGACGAAATGCAAAAGGCGGTCGATGAGGTTCAATCAAATATTATTAGATTCACAAATCTAGTCGCATCGAATAAAAAAATCGAAGAATTGTTATTCACTAATAATATTGTGAAGAATAGGTAAAGAAAATTCTCAAAAATGTGCAAAATACACAAATTTCAGCTACATTTGCTTCTACACGCATATTTGTGAATTTGTTGACGATTTGCTGACGATTCCTGATTTTGCTGATGGTTTAAAAACGCTTTTGGAATTTGTGGCAAACATTCGGAATAGTTATTACAATAAATTTGAAAAGTAACTTTTTAATTGTAGAAATATTAGAAATTGTTTAAAATTGGGTCTTGAAATTGAATGTATGGCCAGAAAATTGATGATAAGTCTCAAAAACTCCATTTTCTGGCCTAGAAACGCAATTCATGGCCTAGGAACCCGAATAATAAGCTAGAAGCCCAAAAAATCTCATGTTTCAGAATTTTAGCCTCGAAATACATTAAAATCCCTCAAATTTGAAACTAACCAAATTTTAGAAATTAGAAATAAAATTTCGGTTTCAAAATGTATTGCTAAACTTCATTATGGGCCCCTCATTAGTAATAAAGTAGATGGTGACCCTTCGGAACCTAATAAATGGCCTAGAAAACCAAATATTGACCTAGGAACCTAATAAATGGCTTAGAAAACCAAAATCTGACCTCTGCACCTAATAAATGGCCGAGAAAACCAATTGTTGACCCCCTTGACCGATAAATGGCCTAGAAAACCCAATTGTGACCTATGCACCTAATAAATGGCCGAGAAAACCAATTGTTGACCCCCTTAACCGATAAATGGCCTAGAAAACCAAATTCTGACCTAGGCACCTAATAAATGACCTAGAAAACCAATTTTTGACCCCCTTGACCGATAAATGGCCTAGAAAACCAAATTCTGACCTCTGCACCTAATAAATGGCCGAGTAAACCAATTGTTGACACCCTTGACCGATAAATGGCCTAAAAAACCAATTTTTGACCCCCTTAACCGATAAATGACCTAGAAAACCAAATTCTGACCTCGGCACCTAATAAATGACCTAGAATACCAAATTTAGCTCGCTCTCTCTAATAAATAGGCTTGAAAATCAGTTTTTGACCTCATAGAACCCAAAAATTGCCTAGAAAACCAAATCCTGCCTTTCGTACGCTATAAACGGCCTAGAAAGCCAATTTTTGACCCCCTTGACCGATAAATGGCCTAGAAACCCCAATTCTGACCTCTGCACCTAATAAATGGCCGAGAAAACCAATTGTTGACACCCTTGACCGATAAATGGCATAGAAAACCAATTTTTAACCCCCTTAACCGATAAATGACCTAGAAAACCAAATTCTGACCTCGGCACCTAATAAATGACCTAGAATACCAAATTTAGCTCGCTCTCTCTAATAAATAGGCTTGAAAATCAGTTTTTGACCTCATAGAACCCAAAAATTGCCTAGAAAACCAAATCCTGCATTTCGTACCTGGAAAACCAAAAAATCATTCAAATTACGATATTTTCAGATTTTTATCAAGCCGCGCAATTATCTATGAACTACCGGACTTGCCGAATAATGACTGGAGAGAGATCAACTATTTTTTGATGAGAGTTTTTCAGAATGTAGGTTAAATATCGATTTTTTTTCCTTTTTTCGTGTTAAGCTCCTCGGGGAAATTTTCAGCACACAAATTTCGAAACTTTTGATCAAGTCGAATGTTCCGAAGCGTATATTTCAAATAAGGGTTATTCGGAATTGATGAAATTGCATTGGGTGTTGACGGTTGTAGAGGATTGTGTGAAAATTGTGAGTTTTTTCTAAAAAAAATTGTTTTTAGAGGAAAATTTCAGCTTTCAAAGCCTGGTGTCCCATTATCGGTTGTTTTGCCGGAAATCTTGAAATTGAGGTGTTTTATTAGGGGGTAGGGATTTTTTAAAATATATAAGATTTTCCACGAATTTCTGAAAATTTTCAGAGAAGCTGGGAAATCTAGTAACGCGGATGCGATTAACAAAAAATTTGGAGAACATTTTAATAAATTTCTGAAAATCGACGGATTTCGGGCGAATAATTATGCGATTGCGACGTTTTTGGATCCGAGATTTGCAAATGCGGGGGAATTGAGACCGATGGGGTTTTGGAGTGATGTGGAGAAGGTGTTGGTTGAGGAGATGGGTGGGTTTCTGGGGTTTTTTGGGATTAAATTGATTTAAAATGGAAAAATTTGAATTTTTGAAATATTTTTATTATAAAATTTACTGTTTCAAATGTTTTTACTATTTTTTTCCAAAACTGAACATTTTCAGTGTTTTAGCTTGGTTTCTGGAATGTTCTGGAATGTTATTGTCAACTCAATTATTCTTGATCATTGCGTTCGGAAGGCTGCTCCACCTCACAGCCGCTCCGCACGCACGCGACGCGGTGGCCTCCCACTCAACACTGAAATATTGGCGGGAAAATGAATTTTTCAAATTTTCCAGTGTGTTGAGTGTCGGCAGCCGCGTCGCGTGCGTGCGGAGCGGCTGTGAGGTTGAGCAGCCTTCCGAACGCAATGATCAAGAATAATTGAGTTGACAATATCAACCATAGGTGGGATACCGCGGATTTGGCCTAGTAACGACCTTAACTTTTTTCACTTGACAAGGTGTAACGACCTTAACTCGAGGCGGATTCGAAGAACTGTGATTAAAAAATTGGTCATAGATCACTGAAAAAAATTCAATTTTTTAAAATAATGTTATTTTCCGCAAAATAAAGTAAGAAAAATCGTTTTTTCTGCGTTTTACGCTTTGTAGTCGCCTTAACTTTTTAAATTTTTCTTATTTGTATCGAGCTTAACTCTGAGATTTCGAAATGACCCAATCCCACCTATGATATCAAAAATTAAAAATTGATTGTTGCAGATTTTTTTGAATTTCAAAAAAAGCAGCCCAAAATGCTAATAGCAATTATTTTTTCCAAAAATCTGAAAATTCCAGATTTCTTTTGGATTTTTGGATTTTATACTTCATTTTGAGCTGGATTTCTTCTAAAAATTTGCTGTTTCAGATTTTTTTTCTGAATTTCAAAAATGAATCAAAAAATGCTAGTCTTTGATTTTTTGCGAACATCTGACAATTTTAGTTTTCTTTGGGATTTTTTGTTTTTCAAAAACTTAAAATTTACTGTTTCAGATTTTTTTGAATTTCAGAAAACCCCAAAATTCTCATGGCAATTCCTTCTTCCAAAAATTTGAAATTTTCAGTTTTTTTGAAATTTTTGAATTTTCTTTTTCATCTGTAAGCTGAAGTTGAAGCTGAAGCTGAAGCAAAAAATGTCCTGTTTCAATTTTTTTGAATTTTGAGAAATAACTCAAAATTTTTAATTTGTTAATCTGCTTGTGTTCAAAAATCTGAAAATTCGTGTTTTCTTTTGGATTTTTGAATTTTTAAGCTGAAGTTTTTTTGGAATTTTTATTTTTCAAAAACCTAAGAATTTACTGTTTCAGATTTTTTTGGAATTTAAAAAAAAACACAGTCCAAAATAGTAATAGCAATTCATTCTTGCGAAAATCTGAAAATTCCAGTTTACTGTTTCAGATTTTTTTGAATTTCAAGAAATGACTGAAAATTATTAATTTTTTAAATCCGTATTATTCCGAAAATCTGAAAATCCAGTTTTTTGGATTTTTCTAACTTCTTTCTCATTTTTAAGCTGAATTTGTTCTGGAATTTTTATTTATTCAAAAAACTAAAAATTTACCGTTTCAGATTTTTTTCTGAATTTCAAGAAATAACCTAAAATTTTAATCCTATTCTTGCCTTTGGAAAATACAATGAATATTGAAAATATGTGAAAAATATGTAATTCTCGAAATCAAATAAATTGTGAAACTGTGAATTTTTTTAAATATACATATTTGTAATTTTAGGAACATCATTTTTAGAATATCAAGGTTTTCGAAAGATCTATATTAGAGAATTCGATGTTTTCTACAATTTAAATATTAATTTTCGGTTTTTGATCAAGAAAATTACTGTTTCAAAAAAAGATTTTAAAAGTTTTCATGTGTAATAGATTTTATTGAAAAGAAGTAAAAAATTAATCAATTTTCTGAAAGGTTCTGATTGGTTGTTTTTTTTTTTGAATTGAAGGGGGCTCCGGAGAGCTCAGAAATTGATTTCAGATGATTAAGAATGTGATTATGTACCAATTGACAGCAAAAATAATTTTTAAGTCAAAAAATAAGAAAAATCGATAAACTTTAAAAAAAATTGAATATGGGCAATGTCTGAAGAACCTCAGCATATTCGATTTTAAATTTTATCGGTTTTTCTTATTTTTTTACATAAAAATTGCTTTTTTGCTATAAATTGGTAGATGATCAAATTCATATTCAACCGAAACCCATTTCTGAGCTCTCCGGAGCATACCTTTAAGGTTTTTCAATAATTGCAATATATCGAAGATATTTTTAAAAAAATGCGGTTTCAAGGTGGCTGTTTTAATCAAATCTTCAGCTTTTTTCAATTCTAAAAAATTTGTTTTGAAAATTATAATTTTCTAATGGAAATTTCTTGAAATCTAACAAGGGAAGTGCGCGAAGTCACCATCGCCAATCGAGTTGAGACCTATACCATTCGATAGAGCTTCAAAGCTAAGTCTAGAATCCGTTTTAAAAGTCTGCCGGTTCGACCTGTGAGCCGGTGAAACATGGGCTTAAAGTTTCTGGAAAAAAAGGCGAGTATATAAGCGTACCTGAACCCTCATATACCATGTGGCTGCGTGGTCAAGTGGGTTAAGCACTTGCCTATGAAAATATTTTTCAAAAGTTCGATTCCAACCGGTTGGTAATTGTTTTGCATACTTTTTTATTTTTGTTTTTTTTGTTTAAAAACATATTAATAAAACAATTTTGAATGAAAATAGTAATATAACGATTTTGATTATTGGCAACGGTGAACATTTACAATAAAATGTTTGAAGCAGAATTTTTGATCGCAGTAGAGACAGAAAATGAATGAGACGTCGGTGCACGACTGTTCATTGCATCCAGATGAGACATCATCAGGGAACAGGAGTTCCTTCGGAGATTTGAAAATTCCTGGGTGGTTCGGAAGGTATCCTCCTGCATAAAATGAGTAGGAAATCAATGGCTTCAACTGTGGGGAGCAAAACTGCCAGAAGAGTTGAGAGATGATCTGTAAAATACTATAAACTTCTGAAATAATTTGCAATTCTTACTGTTAAAATATTGTCTCTCAAGTGACACTTAAAAGAAATGTCGTTTGCCACAACAAATCCCGTAACAACTTTTGTAACACCTTTGAAGTATGCAAAGAATCCAATATCGAGTGGCTGAATTTGTCCGGTAGTTCCCGGTTGGAATCGAACTTTTGAAAAATATTTTCATAGGCAAGTGCTTAACCCACTTGACCACGCAGCCACATGGTATATGAGTGTTCAGGTCCGCTTATATACTCGCCTTTTTTTTCCAGAAACTTTGAGCCCATGTTTCACCGGCTCACAGGTCGAACCGGCAGACTTTTAAAACGGATTCTAGACCTAGATTTGAAGCTCTATCGAATGGTATAGGTCTCAACTCGATTGGCGATGGTGACTTCGCGCACTTCCCTTGTAAGGAATGAATTAAAAATTTGAAACAGAAAAAATCTTTTCAAAATTCAGAATTTGAAAACATTTTTGGAGCACACCTGAAATTCTGAATTTTCAGTAAATTTTTAGAATTTCTGAATTTTCAATAAATTTTTAAAAATTTCTGAAATTCTGGATTTTCTGTAAAAATTTTAAAGATTTCTGAAATTCCTAATTTTCAATAAATTTTTTAAAAAAATCTGAAATTCTGAATTTTCAATAAATTTTTTAAAATTTCTGAAATTCTGGATTTTCTTTAAAAATTTAAAAATTTGTGAATTTTCAATTAATTTTAAAAAATTTCCGAAATTCTGGATTTTCTTTAAAATTTTTAAAGATTTCTGAAATTCTGAATTTTCTCTAAATTTTTAAAGATTTCTGAAATTCCTAATTTTCAATAAATTTTAAAAAAAATGTCAGCAATTTTCTTTTTCATATATAATTATATAATTTCAGTTTCCAACGATGTTCCTTATGAATACCAAGAGGGTCCGCTACGGTTCCAAATGACAATTGAGGTAATTAAATAATTAATTAATTTTTTTTTAAATTGAAATTTTCAGAAAGAGCTAAAAACTTTCAATAGTCATATGTCCACTCATCGCCCAGCTCAATCAACGAATCCATTCCATTGGTGGGAAAAAAATCAACCACTTTTCCCGAATTTGTGCAAAAAGGCGCGAAGTGCTCTCGCACCGCCGCCAATGGCAATTGATGGTGCCTACTTTTTTGGGTAAGCCAAATTTGAGAAATTTGGCTAGAAATTCGAATTTTCAAATTTTTTTCCAGAGAAAAAGGGAAATTTGGAAATTTGCCGAAAAGTACGACACATTTTGCGTATACGAATCAGTTGAGAGTGGCGTCGAGTTTGCAGAAGTATAGAGGAAGGGGAGCAGTGGTTGAGGAATTGAAATTGGAGATGTTTGCGGCGCCGAAATATCAGAAGCCTGTTAAGACGGTCTTGCCGCCGAGGAAGCCGGCGAAGAAGGTTTTGAATAAATTGGCTTCTTTTTTTGAGCCGAGCACGTCGATGGAGTGAGTTGAGATTGTTTTAATTTATTGAAAATTCCTATAGAAATTGTGATTTATAAATTTTTCCGCTGATTTTCTGAAAAATTTCGGAAAATTGGACTTTTGGAAGTTTTCACTTTTATTTGGATATTTTTTTGAATTTCTGTAAATTGAGAATTATTTTAAAATGGTTTTAAAAAATGTTTTCAAACAAATTTCCAATTGAAATAAAGTAATTACCAAAAAGGTTTCAGGTTTTTCCTGAAACGGCTCAGGAAAAGCGATGCACCGGTGCAGTCCAATTTTGTTCGGGACTGCACCAAAATTTGTCCGGGACTGCACCGCACCTTCATTTTTCCGGGGCAGTCCCGGACGAAAATGGTTCAAAATTCTCAGGAAAAGCGATGCACCGGTTCGGTGCCATTTTGTTCGGGACTGCACTAAAATTTGACCGGGACTGCACCGCACCTTCATTTTTCCGGGATAGTCCCGGACGAAAATGGTTCAACATTCTCAGGAAAAGCGATGCGCTGGTGCAGTCCCATTTTCAGACGCTTTCCGAAAATTCCGGACAAAAAAGAAGTGCAAGAACAAAAAACTTCAAAAAACAAAACCGAAAATTTCTTGGATTCGAGTCAGCGTGTTTATCAAAAATTCATTCAACTTAAAAATTGGGAAAACTTTTTGCGAAAGCAGTAAAATTATATCTCAAATGAGCTATGCCTCATTTAAAAAAGCCGAAAACGATTAAGGCGCTACCCTTTCTGATTTTCTCTTCAAAAATCTTAATGAAAGTAGCGGAAATGTTGTACTTTGATTGAGAATAGAACCAGTATGGATTTCTGAAATTTTCGTCCCAAAAATATTGAAAATGGGAAAAGTTATAGCCCATAACTTTTGATCACGAATTTGATGAAATTTCGCATACAGGTCATTTGAAGCACAAACCATTGATAATGGATTGTCAAAGTTTTAATATTGTTCTTCTATAGATCAAAAACTGCGGCACAAAAACCGCTCGAGATTATCAAAATTGACTCACAAAAACGATCCAAGCACCTTTCAATACATGTGACCAAGCAATATATTTGTTCATCAGTTTAGTAATGATGAAAGTGATGTTATTTGTGAAAGTTATGTTATCAGTTTTGAAGATTTACACAATGATCGAAGCAAGATACAATAATTCACCTTGCAAAAAATGAAAATTAGAGTTTGCTAAGAAAAAAAAACTACTGTATTTTAACAATCATCTTTCAATCTATAAGTTCACAAAACGTGCGCCCTATTTGGTTTCTAGAACAATAGTTATGCTTATCCAAGTACTCGTATATGTATTCCTATGGAATTCTGGCGCTAGCGCACATATAAGTGCACCACCCCCCTTTTCCCGCATGGTCAGGTTTAGTCAAGCGGTTCAACGTCTCGTATGTCAAGCAAGCAGGAGTTCAAGTCGTCGCGGGTTCGATTCCAGGAGGCCTCTCGCAGCCATTGCCACCCACACGACGCAGGCGGCGAGACATTTATTTGCACCGAACCGTCCAAATTTTGTCCGGGACTGCACAGTTTTATCCGGGTTTTGCCCCGGGACGCGTCCCGGGACAAATTTCGGTGCAGTCCCGAACAAAATGGGAATGTTCCGGTGCATTGCTTTCCCTGAGGGGGGTTATTTCCAGAAAATTTTGAAAATTTTCGATTTTTGTCTAATTTTCAATTTGTTAATTAGTTTTTTGATTTATATACGTTTGTAGTCAAATCTTCGTTTCTGAAATTTGCCAAAAAATTGAAAACTAAATTTTTGATTAATAATATCAGTGGTATTTTTGTAATTTTTATCTGAAATTTTAAAAATTTAAGAATTTTTGGATGTTTGGAACTTATTTGTAAATTGAAAGAAAATGATTTTCTAAAAAAAAAGTATAGAAAAATTGAAACCGTCTTTTTTTAAAATTAAAATCAAATTGTTCAAAAATTGCTGAAATCTAAGGGGAATTTGAAAAAAGAAGGAATAATTGAGAATTTGAATATTTTAGAATTTTATGAAATATTCAAATTTTCCAGTGTGTTGAGTGTCGGCAGTCGCGTCGCGTGCGTGCGGAGCGTCTGTGCGTTGAGCAACCCTCAAAACGCAATGATCAAGAATATTTGGTTGACTATATGTACTTTCATGTTTTTTATTGAAATTTTATAGTTTCGGACCTGTTTCAAAATAATTTCGAAACCGTAATTTTTTGTAGAAAATTTTTTTTTTAATTTGTATAAAAAATTGCTTCATTTTGATCCCTTCTGTTTTCATTTTCGGAAATAATTTTCTGTTTCAAAAAGTTTAGAGAACAATCCGAAAATAAGATATTTTTAGGATTTTCCCAAAATTTTGAAAATTGTACGATATTTTCTCTAATTTAAGATGCTTTAGTAAATTTTTGGATGTTTAGATTGTCTTTGCTTAAAATTGCTTAAAATTGTAAACCTGAAAATTTTGGAAAATTCGCAAAAACTCGTTTTCAAATTTTTAAAAAATAATTTTCTAGATATGATCCGCAAAACGACTACGAAGAGCTGATAGTGAATGATGCACAATTTGAAGCACTTTTGAATCCTAATAAAGCGCCAGAAACGGTACGAAGAATCAATGAGGATGAAATTTCACAAATGCTCATGGAGCCGCCGGAAAATATTGATGAGAAGCAGTATCAATTACAAGAAGTTAAAAAAGAAGTGGCGTATGAGGTACAACGAGAAGAGCAGCTTTTGGTGCCAAAGAATGAAACGGATGAGGATATTGTTGCTAAAGCTGAAATTACAGATGAGAGGTTAGGTTTATTGAGAAAACTGAATTATTTTTATTTTTTTACAGTGAATCGGTAACGGTGGGAAAAATAAGAAAAAGGACGGAATTTTATAGGTAAACTTCATTTTTAAATGTTAAATGAAGGTTTTTTCTATTTTTTTTCAGTCAACCAGAAAGTAGTGCTCCAAAAAGGAAGTGTTTGCTCATTCCGCCAACGGAGCAACGCCAAATTCCCGCTGAAAATTCGCAAAGTAGTTCATATAACGAAGCTTTGAATAAAATTATAACAAGTGCTAGGAATGAAAGGTTTGTTGGAAAAGGAAGTGAGGACACTGTCTTTAAGCAAACGATTTCAGCAGCCAAGGAACGTCAAACCCAGCCCAGCCGAGAATTATTAAAAGAATTCATTTGAATAATTTGGGAAGGGGGAAGAAAAGTGTGATGATGAGCAAGATGTTTCTAGAGAATGGAGGCAGAAATTGAGATTTTTTAAGATTTTGAATTAAATTTTAAGGTTATAAGGTTTTTCTGAACTTTTGAAATTGTCTTTATTTTATGTTTAGCAAGATGAATAGTTGTTTTTCTGATTCAAATAAATTTACTTTTTTAAATAGTAAATGGCAATTTTTTTTCGCTTGATTTTAGCCAATAGGTTTTTATTCTTACCAATACTGTAAATCTGAAAATGAGTTTCATTTTTGATTAAAACGGTGTTTTTTTTTTGAAAATGGAAATTATTTCTTAAATTTAAATTTATCCTGGGGAATTTCGAATTTTTGAACGATTTTCTAGAATTTCCAAAAATTACGGTTTCATAAGCGTCATAACAGCTGTCTAAAGATGCAAGAATCAAAATTTGAATGCGCGCGTGTCTGTGCGACGCGGTCGGTGTCCGTGCAACGCGGTCGGAATTGGCGCGAAACACAATTATTTGAATTTAGCTACATAGTGATATTGTGGTTGTACATAGTGATATTGTGGTTTGGACCACCTGGGCTCCCATTCGAATTTTGATTTTTTGCCTTGAATTTGCATCGTGTTAACTGACAAGCTGCCTTTAATCTATTCGGGATCACCTATTATTGATGGAATCGACAAAATTTTAAAAAAAATCTTCATTTTGAGCAAAACGGCCCTTTGAAAATCCCAAACACGGGGTGGGGGCACCAAATAGGAAGTTATCATAAAAATTTAAATTTAAAAAAAGCACGAAAAATTACAGTTGCAAAAAAACGGGTTATTGAACCTATTTTTATACTATAACTGTTATATGATACATATTTTTGTTGCGCAATGTTGTTTAGAACATCTTATCATTGCGAACGCAGGTTTAAAATGTTGCATTCCAAGGATAATGACCAAACACTTAAAAAAAACTAAGCGAACATCGAAAAAAAAGGATAAATCTGCAAGCTTTGTTTGATCAGTTGATTTATCCTTACACCGTTTTGATGGGCAATATGGAAAAAATATTAGTACTCAGATCAGGTGTTACAATTCCATCGTATATAAGTGGAACAATTATCAGAGTATACTTATTCAATCTGTTTTCAATTGAATCTACCATGTATTCTAGTCAGATTTTCGTTGTCTTAAATCTTGTATCATACTCCTACAGCTGTATGAGAATGATACCTTCTGATCCTGGAATTCCTGCTACTACAACAACTACTGCTGTAGTAAGTGTGAAAAAACGAACAAATTTGAGGGAACCATTTGGAAGGAGTAAGGGAAATGGATTCAGGATCAGGATTTTTTTCTTCCGAATGATTCCCCTTTTATCTTTTAAAAGACGCGGATTCACTTCCAGCCTGTAACAACTACCACGACAATAGCAACAACAACGACTTCATTGCCTAGTAGTTTCTCTTTAAAGGCACACTATCAGCTAATCATCGAACCCAAATGTCAGCCAAAATCCAAAATATTTATATAAACTCAAAAGGTTCAACAGTGAGCACTCACATTTAACGAAAAATAATTGTGTTTCGCGCCAATATTGAGCCGTTCGCATGTGTTACGGCACACGCGTGCAGTTTTCTCGATTTAAATCTGTAAATCTGCTAATTATCGATCAGATTTAGCTTTACTTTCACTATAATATTGAGAAGAAGCACTCATTTTTACAATTGAATACTGTTAGAGTTAAAATAGTTGATAGTGTGCATTTAAGAGAAAATTGTTAAATATTCGCTTATTTAGAATGCGCAACATGTGATATTATGAAAACAATAACATACTATGACTATATTGATTTTATCACAAATTATACGTTTGTTAAACGTGTACCAGGGAATATTTAATTACGTGTTTCAGGATAACAAAAGATTCGAATGGATGTATCGTTTTATCTCTTTCTTGTCCGTTTGTCGTGAGTTTGTGTTTTTTGTTGTTTAATGAAAAATCAGTCTCATTACACTGTTAAAAGTTATTTTTTTAAAGGTTATGTTTAATGATGATCAATATATTGATGGTTCTCTGAGGACCACTGAATTCGTATGCTCTTCGGCAGGATTTGTCACATACAATGGAGAGTAAGTTAGAACTCTGCAGGTTGTGTGAAAAAACGAATTTTCAGAGAAATTACTTCAGCTTACTGCTATGTCTGATAACTTATCAAAGGAGATAGGCATCACCTTCTATTCATTCCAACATCGAGCGTGAGTTAGAACTCGTCAGTTTTTTGTGAAAAACGATTTTTCAGTTTATTCACTTCAGCTTACTGCGTAATTTAGTAATGAGTCGGGAACTCAACCGGGATTTGAGAGAGGCAGTTCCCCCTTACTGAAAGTTCATTTTTTGTTTTTTTGAAGACACCTAACTGATTCGACAGTTTTTTTTGGAGAAATAACTTGTTTTTAAAGGAGAGTATGACGCTTTTTTAAAATTTTAATTGAAGCTTATGACATTAAAAAGCTGAAAATGACATGTTATAAATGGGTCTAAAAATTTTTTTATTTCTCGGAAAAAAACGAGCTACCTGCGAAAACGTTTCCACCGCGGAAGAGCTTTTGTTTCTAGTCCGCGATAGTTTGGGTTCCTAGACCGCCTTATAAATTTGTACATTTTTATTCATTTTTTGTCTTTTTTGCATTTAAAATGCAAAGAGTTTATATCGCTTTTTCATTTTAAATACAAAAAATGAGTAAAAGACACAAATTTAATAGATACCCTAGAAACCCAACCTATGGCGGACTAGAAACCAAAACTCTACCGCGGTGGAAACTTTTTTGCAGCTAGCCCGTTTTTCTCCGTTTTTTACTTCCGCGAATTTTTAACTTATTTTGAAAATCTGTCATTTTTCTGCTTTTTGTCATTCATGGGATCTGTAATGATCTACTTTAAGGTCACTAATGCTGGCAGTAGTCAGTACCATATCGATTATTATGTTTATATTTTAACCAATTCTGAAAATCTGCATTTTCATATTTAAAAAAACTTAAAATCTCGTTCTAGCTATTTTCAATTTTATTTAAAAAACCCATGACAACTTTGTGAGTACATTCTAATTTTACAAAATTATGAAAACTTGTGATCCGACGGTTTGGATATCGCATTTCATTTTCACATATGAAAAAACAATAACGAAAAATAAATCATTTCATTTATCTTCAACAAAAAAAAACAATTTGGCCTAGAAACGCAAACCGCGGACTAGAAAGCCCAAAGTTCAACCTCCAGCTAAATCGTTTTCAAATAAAATTGTATTTTCTCGTTTCGGGTAGTCCTCATTTAAATATCAAAGTTTACTAAAATAACTGGTTATAAGTAAGACGTGTGTAGTTTGAAAAATAAAATTGGTAGGCCCACCGATGCATATCTATGAAATGCACAAAAAAACACCAATTTGAGTGTCCAAAAGGTGTAAAAATGTTGCTATTGAGTTTTTTATTCGTCGTCAAATCGGGTTATAAATTGTTTTGATCGAAAGTGATCAAGATTAATGCAATTTTTTTGGAGAAGAAAAATTCAGAAATCGAAGATCTCGTAATTCGCGTTCGATAAACAAACTTACCAGTCCACTTCTCAACAATTTTTTTTTCGTTCGATATGTTTTCGGATATATAAATCTCAGTTTGATCGTTTTCTGGAATTTTGTGATGCATGTCAAACACTACCTACTTTTTACGTTCTTACTTCTCGTATCCTACGGTGACATGAGAGTGATTCCTTCAGATTCTGGAATGGTGTCCACCTACACAGTTAAAAGTCGATTCTGAAAGTTTTTTTTTTCAATAATTTTTATTTTTTCAGAATGTGATATTACTAAATTATTAGAATTTCCAACAGATGGATATAAATATCCAATAAGCAATTATAAGTATGTTTTTTTAGAACCTACTGCAAATTCTAGGAACTTTTACTATTAGGGAATCACTCGACTCAGATGGATGTAAATCGGTGACGGTTCAGTGTTCTGGAACTCGTTTTGATTTTAGTTATGTGACGGTGAGCTTTGATCTTCAGAAAAAAATCTTGAATGCTCTTTAGGTTGAGAGTACTAACATGTTAACAGCATTTCTTGGTGTGAATGTGATTGCGAGTGCTACATTCAAGTGCTCTGAAGCAGGATTCTATGAAGCTTATGATCCATATAAAATGTGGTTTAAACAAATTTTAAACTTGGATTATGCTACCTCATTTCAGTATAGTCGCCGACCTGTACTGCACGTATGAACGTATCTAAATTTAAAAACTACATATTTATAGAAGATATGTATATTTAATATCTGAACTAGAATTTCGCAAAGTTAACAGTACAATCGCTGGTAATTCACGTGTTCTCTAAATTATTAGTTTATTTTTAAGCTGAAATGCTCGATTATCAGTTTCAAATATTTCGAAACCGTTAAAACCGTTTTTGTAAAAGATTCTAAACAAGCTTGAATTCATTTAAAAAACATCACAAAACTACACACACAAATTATTTTGTGATCAATTAATCTTAATCCCCATTAACGAAAGTCCACCAAAAAACAGCTGCGAAAAAATACGGAACATTGATAAGATAAACAGTTGAATATGCAACCTTGGCATTGTGATAATAGCCACAGTAATCCATGCTTCTTACGTGAAATTGAATGTATAATATACGGGTTCGGGAAAATAAGTGGATTTTGTTTTTGAAAATATCAGTAGTTTTCTAGTAACAAGATCATATGGATCATAGAAATTCTGATCAAAAAGTATCTTATCAGTGCGATGTTAGGCTTAAAATGTTGCATTTCGATCTAATTAGTGTTTTTAATTTAAGGTAAATAAATAAAAAGCATAATTGGATTAGATGTTGCACTCCCAACCTACGTATAAAAGGGTCTATCCTTAGAAAATTCTTTTTAAATCAGAGAGAGAGAGAGAGTCCAGTTGAATCTAAATATGTATGCGGGACAGATTATCGGTGTCCTGGGGTTTCTATCATATTCTAATGGCTGTATGAGGATGGTACCTTCTGAACCTGGACTTCGTATCACTACAACGGAGATGGTACACATACATATATGAAGAAAATCAAGTAATTGTATTACAGGTTCAGGAATTAATAAAAACTCCATCGCCATCAACAAAACCATTTTTAACAACTAGTACCAAAATTCTTACAACAATGCCAACGACAACAACAACAACAACAACAACAACAACTACGACCACAACCACTGCGACAACAACCACCACAGTTAAACGTAGATTGCATTTCTTTTTTCCACAAACATTATTTTTTCAGAATGTGCCATGTGTGATCTTGCTGCAATATTGCTCACAACCATAGAAGGCGATAGATATCCTTTAAGCAGTTATACGTTTGTTTTTAATCGACATAAAAGTAATTGAATAGAGGGTTGATCTACAATATCGACAGTAGTAGAACCTTTAGAAACACCCATGCCAAAATGACTTATTTTATTGTCACTACTTCTCAAAATAGAATAATTCATCTACAGTTTTTGGATTATTCCAGAGAATCGCTTGACTCGGATGGATGTCAATCGGTGGCCGTTAATTGCGATCGAATTGGTTTTACTTCTTGCGATGTCACCGTGAGTTACAATTATTACTTTCATCTTTAGATAGCAAATTTTTATTTGGCTGAATAGTGTGTGTCAAAAGACGTTGTTTAAAGATATATATCGCGGGTTTGTCCAAGCCAATCACGTTTTGTGGAAGTGATGCGGAATGGAATTTAACAATACACTGCTCTGCGGCGGGATTTTACAATCTCGAAAGGCCGCCTTATATGTGAATAAGTGTTTTTAAACTTGAATTATACGTACTCATTTCAGGCATATAACACAACTGTTCTGCATATGTACACCTTAAAATGTACACCTACAGAAGATCGCAGACGTACAATTAATTTTGCCCCATATGCACGATATGCCAAAAAATACCGTTTCGGAATTGCTTGCTTTCGTCCCTTGAAGTCGTTAAAGGAGGGCTTTACAGAGATTATGACTGCGCCTGGGATAAAAATAGGCTTCATGCTCATTCCAAATATGTCATTAAAATTTTCTAAAACCACCTAGAAGCCGAGAAAATGAGCTTCAAAACAATGGCCTAGAAAAAAGGGCCACCGGCGAAAACTAGTCCGCGGGCATGAAAAGTCCAAAAAAATTAAAAAAAAAACATAAATTAAGCTGAAAAAAATTAAAAAGGACTACTATAAACATTCTGCATATGTATTAATTAACGAATCACGAAAAAAGCTCATAGGAAAAAGTTCGGCCAGGTGGCCCTTTTTTCTAGTCCATTGTTTTGAGGCGTGTTTTCTCGGCTTCTAGGTGGTTTAAGAACATTTTAAAAACAGATTTGGAATGAGTATGAAGTCTATTTTCATCCCAGGCGCATTCGTAATCTCCGTAAAGCCCTCCTTTAAATCTTTTAAAATAAGTGCACAGTTCTAAAATTTCAAAATAAAATGTTCACAAACACCTTTATCTCTATCCCTTGTTCATATAAAAAAATCACTGTAAAAAATGGAACACTGATAAAGTGAAAGTGAAAAAGAAACACTTCGAACGGCAATTAAGCAGCATCCTAGTTGCCACGGTAATCCATCATTTTTTAAATCGGGAATTCCTACAAAAACTGATATAAAACAATTTCGAAAGGAGTGTAATTTCAACATAATGAATAAGATATTATTAATATTAATAACTACTGTTTATTATTCGAATTGCTGCATGAGAATGATCCCAACTGAGCCTGGAATTGTTGTTACAACCACGGTACGCGTCTTTAGTTCTTCTAGAATATAATCTGTGCATTTTTCAGCCTCAACCTGTAACACCAACAAAAACAACAACAATTGCAGTTAATAGTAGGTTTTTCTAAGTGTTAAAATTTCAATTTTTATATTCAGAATGCACAACATGTGATATTACAAAATTATTGGTGACCCCTTCATATGGTTTTGCTGTTACTAACGATGGTTACAGGTTCGTTCATATTAGGATTGTCTATTAATAATAGCAATCAATTAAGATAATAAATTAAAAATACAGTAATATAAATTTGAAGTTGTAATAAAATTGAAATTCAAGCTTTTCAAATAATTTTCAGTGAATCATCAGATATAGACGGCTGTAAGACAGTGAGGGTGGAATGCATTACTAACGATTGTCTCACTCCTTTGTTATACGCAAGTTTCAGATTCGAATCAAAATCTTTAAATTCATTTTCAGGTTACGAATGGTAGTCCACAAGACCCGCAAATTGTTTGGGCGAGGACTGAGACAAACACACCAGGAATGTTATTCAATTGTTCGTCGACAGGGTATTATACATTTGATGAACTGTAAGTCACGATTATCTTGACTATTATTGAAATTTTGATTATTTAGAAACATTTCTACAATATACTGCTCTTGTTGATTTGATATCATAACGACAATATATCCCCATATATTCGTTTACTGACAATAAAATCGTATTTTATTTGTTTTCTGAAACTGCAATTGAAACGTTTTAAAAAATTTTATTCACAATGGGTCGAAATTTTTGGTGTTAAAATACCATTATCTTAGAAATGCATAAACCACTGAGTTTTAATTTAATAGGTACCTAAACTTCGAATCCTGAATTTTTTGATTTTTTTTGTATGTGATTGATTTTTTTTGTATGTTTCCATACTGGTCCGCCTTCTTTTTTTCTTTTGTTTCATATGTTGGTGTTAATTCAAACATTAGTTTTATAGAACACATTTATTACACAAGAAAAGAAAAAAAAGTGAGTTAGTTTTCAGTGTTGACTGCAGCTTTACTCCTCATGACGTTGACCTGCTCTCGCCAGTGTTCGGTCTTCCATTCGGCAGTCCACCCATGTTTGATAAGCTCCGCCATAAGCTTGGATTCAGCAGCCCCCTTTTCGATAAGAACATATGTTTTGTTCTTCAGTTGGCGGTGTTTTTTGGCGAAGCTGAGCAATTTGGGGTCGTCACGGCCGAACCAAGCGACCGAGTTAGCATTGTTGGCGTGCTGGAAGCTAGCCGTTGACCAAGGTTTGAGCCAGAGTTCGCCAGATTTGAGTTCTAGGCATTTGAGCCATTCTTCCGTCTTCTCTCGGCTTGCCTCGACTACTGGTTTCCTCTTGACTGGTGCTTCTTCGATTGGTCTGGCTGCTTTCCGCTTGTTGTTGGGTGCCCTCTGCGTAGCGTAATGTGCAAGAGTCATAAGCAGCTTGCCAGTAGCTTGATCAATCTCGTTGCTGAATTTTAAAGTTTTTAGGTTTGAAGTATGTTGGGTTTGAGAACATAAAACAAGAACACTTTTTTAAAAACAAAAATGTATTAAAAAAATAACGAGTTAAGAACCTCACAAAGTAACAAAAAAGAATAAAAAGAGAACATTTTAAAAAAAAGCTTTAAAAAAAACGCTAAAAATCAAGAAAATTTATAAAATTGCAACAAATTATATCTTTGCTCACAACGCTACGCAATTCCACTTACCTTTGTTTAGCGGTGTGTTTCGGCGGGCGTTCAAATAATTGAGATTGTGTGTGTGTTTATTTTACATTAGATTTTTGCTTTTTTTTCTTGTAGATTTTTTTAATTATTGATACATTAAAAATAGAGACTATAAAAATTTGGGTCTAAAAATCAAGAAAACTGATAAAATGGCAACAAATTGATTTCTTTCTCGCAATGCTTCGCAATTCCAGTTACTGTGTGAAAATTTTCCGAAAAACTAACGTTTACAAATAGGTGAACAGGTGGGTCTTCTCTAATTTATCAGTAATTGATTGTCAAGTTTTCATCATTTTATAAATAAATATACTTGTCACTTTTATTCGTCATTGAATTTCAAAGAAGCCGTCACTTTGCACTCTAGCATACAGTGACAATTGTGTGCATCTTTTCCAAAATATATTTTCTGATTGGCACATCAAAGAGAGCCGCAAGTTAACACCTTATATTACTAAAGATATATGACATTTATTATAATTTCATCAGTTTTATTGACAACTGCACTTTTCAGGAAAAACACATCCGCTTTTTTCGCACCTTATATTTATTTTTGTCCCTTAGGGGACTGGGCCGAGCTCAGCAGCAGTGCAACGCTGAGACGACCCTTGGAAGGTCGGAGCAAGCCCCGAGTCCTTCCTAGGTTCCAAAAATCATATAACCTTAATTACTTCCATTCGGAAGTATATCGTAGGTTAATACGATAAGAACTGTTAGGCGAGCCTGCTGCAACAGTGTAGATCTCCTTTGCAGAAGTTACACCAGATGCATCTTTGGGATTTATAAAGGGAAATTGGGTCATTATATCCTTGCTCTATGAGCTTTCACACTTGCCGCTGGTTGGTCATGGAAAGAGAAACATCCAGTTTAGAGTTTGATCCGTTCGCAAAATCACTGATTCCATGATTGCTGATACGGACTCTAACTAGACTTAACTCTTGCCAAGCCATAAACCTTCTAATCCTATACAGGGGTTCCTCCTGATGTCAGAAGCGTTGTACCGAAGTAGCTACTTCTGACGGAGTTTCCCGCCTTAGCCTCACGGCCCGATCTTGAAAGTCAACGCTGAAATTCATTTGAATTGACAGCGAGGTACGATCAGATCGTTCAGTCCGGTAAATTTCCACTAAATCGTTTGATGAGTACGATTTTTATTTTGTGGGAATTCACCAAAGAATGTGGCATCTTAACTTCAGAAACTGATGTGTGTTTCATTTAAAGCTAATGATACCCACTCTATATATTTTAATGAAAATCCAGTCCAAGTTCCAAAACCATTATCTTAACATTCCATAAACCATCTGAGTTTAGATTTATTTAGATTTGGTCTGGTTTCTTCTTGCGGAGTTTCCAGTTCGCCCCATCCTCTTTTTCAGTCTTGAGGTAATGTGGTACGACATTGTACATGTCACCGTGGATATGTTTCCAGTAGATGTTCTTGCTGTATTCTAATACGGTGCAAGACATCATTTGAATCATCTTTTTACGGTAACCAGCTCTTATTCCCAATTCTGAAAGGGATTTTGAGCTTTCTGACCACCATGTGCCTAAAGATCCAATGACAATCGGAAGAACTTTAGCTTTCTTTCCAATCTTTTTGAAGTATTTGACTAAATGCTCGTACTTTTCGACCTTTCGATCCCAAGCTTTTTGCATTGCTTCAGAACCACTTTCTAGTGGAACTGTAACATCTGCCATAATAACTTCTTTGCCATTGATCTTAGCTAATAAGCCGAAGAAGCGATAACTTTGACTCAAAAAGTTGAAATTTTATGAAAAAACTAATGCAGACAATTTACTGGCGCGCGTCCAATTGGTCCAAACGTTGTAAGGCCGGAGAGGTGAAAGAAATAAAGACACTTGATACAAAGCAACGGTGTTACATAGTGTGTGTTTTTTTATGTTTGTAACTGTTAATCAAATGCGTTCGGTTTTGTATTGGATAAAATATCGGTAAATTTGACATAATTGTCATTTCAAAAGGAAAAATGTAAAAGTGTGAAATAATAATAAAAATTGTACATCGCTAACAAAGGGGCGGAGCTTAAGAGTATTTTTGCTTTTGGGAATAAAATTGTGTGAAATGATGTTAGTGGTTACAATTATATTTGACACAATTGTCACTGAATATAAAAAAGTGTGAAAGTGTAAAAATGTAAAATTAAAGGGGCGGAACTGGATTATCACAAATAAGGTAGCGTGACAATAAAATGTGCTAAAACATTATCGTCATTGTCAATTAAGTTGTCACTTTTTGCTACGGTGCGAAGTGTAGATTTCTTTTTAATGTAGGACTAGACGCTTCAGCAGCTTGAAGAGGATATAAAAATGCGTGAAATTATGTTTATGGTGACAATTATATTTTGTTGAGATAAATGGCCGAGGACTAGAAACCCAACCCAGAGGGACTAGTTTCCCAAAAATGTGTTTCTAGGCCACCTTCTCGGGCGTCACATTAGTTTTGTTGTGGGAAAGCAAGCAAGCTCGTTTTTAGCCAGTTTTGGGCTGTTTTTGTTGTTTCTAGTTGAGAACTAGATTCGCCTAGCTGCGGCTAGTATTTTATTTGTTCTTTGCAATCAAATTAACCTTTCTTTCGTAATTTATTCTTGTTTTAAATTTAATAAATCTTCTTGAAAATAATTCGCGTTTATTTTTGTTGTTTAAAGCTGGTTTTCATCCACTCGAATCTCTGTGAACCTAGTTTATACAAGGGACACCACTTTACTTGGGGGCCGAAGCCGTTCAGAGTTGGAAAACCGCTGAAATAGCAAAATTTTCGTGTTTTTGAGAGTTTTATTGATTTTTCTTGAATTTTTTCGTTTTTTTTGCCGTTTAATTTCGAATTTTTGTACGTTCGGATTTTGTTTGGTCTTCCCCTAGTGGTTGACATTAAACAGACCGTCTGGGCAAATTATTTGAAATCTTCGTCGCCGTTTTTTCGTTTTTTTCAAGTTCTGTTGTTTGTAGCCATTTACAAACACTGAGACCGAGAAATTCGTTAAAATTTGAATCGTCGGATCGTTTCACTTTTGTTCTTCTGTGGAAAGAGTATAAATACTGAGATATTTGTATATCTGGAAATAGAGATATAGAATAAATTTGAAAAATTGGAAAGATGTCAGCGTCCTCGTCTTCGTCAAGGAACAATGTCGTGCCGAGAGATGGAGTACCTGTTGCATCTGGTTCGGGAATGTCAAATGTTGGTGAGCAGTTGAAAAATGATGTGAAACGTAAAGAATTGGAAAATTGTTTGGAGAACATGGATCAGTTGTTGCAAAGAGTCTTCGATGAGGTAAAATCGATGGATGATGCAAAATGGTCAAAAGAGGAGATCGCCAAGAAGCAAAGCGTCTGTCAGTCAACAGAAAGGTTGCAAGAGGTTGCGGGTGATATTTTGAAATTGTTTGGAAAGAAGTTTGAAGTTTGCAAATTTTTGGTTGTGGAAAAATTGTTGAAAACTTTTTGGAAAAAAGTTGTGAAAGCTGAAAAGTTTGTTGAAACTCAAACAAGGATATCGAAAACGCAGAGAGAAACTATTTTCGAAGGAATGAAAGAAGGTTTTGATGTGTTTGGAAGATCTGAAAGAGGATCAGGAAGATGAAGCTGAAAAAGTGATCGCAAATGTTGAATACCTGGAAGAGTGTAGAAAACTTTGGATATTTTTGAAGGCTATGAGTATTGAAAGTACTGAAAAGCTTGTGGTTTGGATGGAAGCAAAGTCAGCGGAAAATTTGAAACTTTTGGAAGAGAAAAAGCAAAATGAAAGGAAATTTTTGAGCTTTTTGGAAGAAGTGGAAAATGAGAAAGCTGTTAACAGAGAGGCTTCGGATGCAAATGCAAAATTGATGTATGAGATTCAACAGAAGGTTGTCGAAGTACAAGAGTTGCATGAAAAGCTGAAATTGATGGAACAAAATCTGAATTTGGCAAGAAATGAGATTTCTTCGGCTGAAAAAGAAAATGTTGCCAAAAATTTTTGTGAATTGAATGAGAATGAAAGAGAAGTCATTGAAATGCTTAATAGTGTGAATGTTCGCAATGGAGATCAATTGGCAGATATTTTGATGAAGTTGACGAATGATTCAAATGCTAAAGAAATTCTTGAATTGGAAAATGAAAAGATTTCGTTGCAGCTGGTTGAAATGGATAAGGAAAATCATGAAATTAGATTGAAACTTGATGATGTTCAGAAGGAAATGGAACAATGGAAGGAGAATTGTGAGAGGTTGCAAGGATTTATGAATGATTCTTCTAAATCGGAAAAATTGATGGGTCATGTACGTCAAAAATTGATCAGTTTGGCAAATGGACCAGGAACACCAATACCGAAGCCTAGGAGCACGATACTCACGAAAGTTGAACCAATTCGAGTTCCAGAAGTCGCTGAAAGTGTGATAAAAGCTGAAAATTGGGCTCGTAAACATTTTGTGGAAGATGGAAATTTTGTTCAAAATTCTGAAAATTTCGATAACATTAATGAAAATGTTAAGAAGAATGAAGATATTGTTCAAGAAACTGGAGTTTCGGACAGGAGCAAGTTATCTGATGAATTGTATTTGGTTAGAAAGCAGATGAGCTTTATGGAAACAACGTTCAGAGCAAATGCGTTGCCGGATCCAAAAGCATATACTGGAGATGATGACAGAAACTTTGGAAGTTTTCTGACAACGTTCAAATCTAAGTATGGGAAACTTATGGAGAAGGATGAAGAACTGATGACAATTTTGGAGGAAAGATTTTTGGTTGGAAAAGCACTCCAAGTGTTTAGAACCATTCCGAAGAAAGATTCATTTGATGAAACAATGTTGGAATTTCAAGAGAGGTTGAAGAAGTCGAGAAGCAGTATTTCGTTCTCGTCGATGCGAAAACTTGATCAACTGCATATTCTGGAGCACCAATCGATCAGAGATTATTGTTTGTTGATTGAAAAGTTGTCAAGAGAAGCTTTTGATATGGACGATGAGAAAATCGCACCATTGAAAGTTACAAAATTGTTGAAAGCAGCTCAAAGAGATCAGACGTTGCATTGTATTTTGAATATGAAGAGAGTTGAAGTTGATGTGAAAGATCAATATGAGACGTTGAAGAGGATAGCGTTGGAGTTTGAAGAGGAAAATTTGATGAATGGAAATCAAATGATATATTCTGATAATTTTGAAAGGAGCAGACAATGGGATGTTAACAGATTGAGTCATCCTGGTGGAAGAAAATGGGATGTTAACGGTTCTAGTCATCCTGGTGGAAGAAATTTGGATGTTAACGGTTCTAGTCATCCTGGTGGAAGAAAATGGGATGTTAACGGTTTTAGCCATCCTGGAGGAATGAAATCATCACCGGTTTCTGGTTCAAATGCTGTTCCAGTAGGATCAAATGATGAATTGAATGGAAATGTTCCAGTTGAAAACAAATTTGGAAAGAATTGTTTCAAATGTGGAAAACCTGGGCATTATGCTGCAAGATGTCAGGAAAACAATAAAGTTGCATACGCGCACGGAGTAATTTGTGATGAGAAAGCACTGCGACAGGGAAATCATGCTGGAGCTGGAAGCCTAGTACTCGAACAAGCAAAAATTCTTGGAAAGGATGTCACAATTGTTATCGATAGTGGTGCTCAAGTGAGCTTGTTGTCAACCAAAACATGGAGCAGAGTCAAGAAAGGAAACTTGACGGATGAGAAGTTTGTGGAAAGTGCAACGGATAAAGATTTGGAAGTAATTGATGCGTCAAATACAAAGATGAATATTGTTCACCAAGTTGACGTTCCGATTGAAATCAGGCACAAGAAGAAGAGTGTTTCGTTCCAAGTGTGTGAAAGTAATGAAGAATATGCTGTTTTGGGCACGAATTCGTTTGAAAGTTTTGGAATCCGTATCGGCTGGAAAGATGTCGTTGAGGAGAAGAAGAAAGCTGTTGTGAATGCAGTAAGATTGAAGCATTTTGGTGGAGCTGGAAGTGAAGGAAAGCTGCCATTTGGGAAGAATCGTGTGAAGTTGGAGAAAAGATGTCCAGTGAATGTAGATGTGATGTATAGTAAAGGCATTGTGTCGGGAGGTTCAGTGAAGGACAAGGTCTTTGGAAAAGCTGGTGATCGGGAAAGTGAGCAGAAAATCGGAGGTCGTGAGAATGACAAGATGAGATGCAAGAGCAAACCGAGACACAGATGGTCGAAGAACGTGACAAATGTCACAAAACCTTTTGTTATTCAGGTTCCGTCAACAGTCAAGCAGTTGTATGCAAGTGCCAAGCCAAATCGTCAAAATTTTTCGATTGCCAAGTCACAAGATCAATTGGGAAGATGTTCGGAAGTGGAAACAAGTGTGAATGAGAAGCATCAGGAGGAAGATGTTGAGAGTGGAGTGAAAGCTCAGAAGATGAAGACAAAGAGCAGTGAGATGAAGGGACAAAGTGGAAAAAGGGACAAGAACAAGCTGGAAATCGTCAAAGAACCATCAGTTCAATGTGATAAATGTTCGACCCCATTACCCTTCTACCCGTATTATTTTATGATGTATCCCAACAGTCAGGAGCCTGTTCTTCTAAAGGAGGGGGATGTTGAGATAAATGGCCGAGGACTAGAAACCCAACCCAGAGGGACTAGTTTCCCAAAAATGTGTTTCTAGGCCACCTTCTCGGGCGTCACATTAGTTTTGTTGTGGGAAAGCAAGCAAGCTCGTTTTTAGCCAGTTTTGGGCTGTTTTTGTTGTTTCTAGTTGAGAACTAGATTCGCCTAGCTGCGGCTAGTATTTTATTTGTTCTTTGCAATCAAATTAACCTTTCTTTCGTAATTTATTCTTGTTTTAAATTTAATAAATCTTCTTGAAAATAATTCGCGTTTATTTTTGTTGTTTAAAGCTGGTTTTCATCCACTCGAATCTCTGTGAACCTAGTTTATACAAGGGACACCACTTTACTATTTGATATTTTAAAAAACGACCCTCGTCACTTAAAGAGAGCATTCTAACGGTTTACTGTGTGAACAAATGTGCAAAATTCAGAAAAAAATGAACAATAAATGGGAAATAATATTTTTGACAGTTTTATCGTATGATAGCGTCATCGATTTGATTATAAATTTTTGCAAAACTGCTTGTATACTGTGTCGAAAATTAATCTGCAAATTTTCATAGAATATTTAAGAGACGATGTCCGAGTCGCGTTGAATCATCGTGCCTTAGGCCGAATAATTGGGCAATCTTAGTGAGTAGATGAGTTGATTTTTGTGCATTGTTTAGTAAAAAAAAAAGATTTTTGTGCATTGTTTAAAAATCATCGATTTGATTATAATTGGGCAATCAACTTGAAACACTGTATGTGAGTGTGGTAGGGGCCAAAGATTAATTTAATGCCACGAAAACTTGCGAAACAAAGTAAAAATGTCTGAAATTGTTTTATTTTCAAAAATCTGATATGTTATACATAGTACACTATACAGTGAAATGAGCACCATTTCAAATTTTTCAAAACTCTCTGAAGTACGACACACGCCCCGGTCCAAACCCCGGTCGAGCCAGAAAGCGGGCGGATCGAGCTGGCGCACGATTTTTAATTAAGATGAAAATTAGGCGGTTCAGTGAAAAGATATTTTAATTTACAAGGGAAGTATACGAGCTAAGGATAATTGTTTTGAATGGGATATAGCTCATTGCAAAGATCATATTCTTGTCTACAAGGAACCGTTTTCATTTTTTGCCGACGGACTCCTAGGAACTTTTTATGGTCCCTCAAAGTTTTACCAAAATTTCGTTATTTTCCCTCTCACATATATTTGGTATTTCACCAATAGATTTCAACCGACTTGGTGGTGCAGCGCCAGTGTGTTTGACTAGTGAGCATGAGGTCGAGGGTTCGAACCCAGACAACGTTTTTTATTTCGTTTTGTTTTTTTTTGCTGCTTTTGTGAAATTTCAAGAGTGTTATATTCCTGTTTTCAAATTTTTCGAAACGCGAAATTTTGCGTTGAAATCCCATGTTGATTTAGCTGGATCTCTGTAACCTTTTTGTGGTTTCAGGGCAAAATAGGCGAGATTTTACAGTGCGCCGCAAAATTCCAAAGGAAAATTCCCCATGGAAAAATTTTGAAAAAAAAATTTTAAATTTTAAAATGACCCCATATTATCAGAGGAATAAATATTTAGTGTTTCCCAAAATATTAGCCATCTTGTGGGCCTATGGGCCACGTGGCAACAGCTCAAAAAACCTTCAGTCCCTATCGCGCTTTCCAATACAGGTAATATTTTGCGATACACTAAATATTTATAGGCAAGACTCCTGCTGATAATATGGGGAGATTTTAAAATTCACAAAAGCAGCAAAAAAACAAAACGAAATAAAAAACGTTGTCTGGGTTCGAACCCTCAACCTCATGCTCACTAGTCAAACACACTGACGCTGCACCACCAAGCCGGTTGAAATCTATTGGTGAAATACCAAATATATGTGAGATGGAAAATAAAGTAAATTTTTGGCAAAAACTTTGAGGGACCATAAAAAGCTCCTAGGAGTCCATCGGCAAAAAATGAAAACGGTTCCTTGCAGACAAGAATATGATCTTTCCAATGAGCTATCTCCCATTCAAAACAATTATCCTTAGCTCGTACACTTCCCTTGTTAGTTACGTATGCGGTTTCACAACGAATAATCAATACGAGGAAAAACATATTTATTAACAAAATTCTCATAGAATCATAAGATAAGTGAAAAATAACACAGATCCATCGATTCGATTGGTTCTGAAAATGAATTGATATCTGATAATAATCATAGCAATTAACTGACCAGTTTCAAAGCTTAATTCTAAGCACCTCTTCAATTCCTTCTCGAATAACTTTAATAACTATGATGGCAGCTTTCTCTGCAACGTCAAGAATCTCCTCGACTAGAGCCATTTTCTGAAAATGATTTTATATTTCTGTAAATGAATCTGAAAAATTAATAAAAATGAAAGAAATCTTGAAAATATTAACTTTTAAACACAATTTTTGAGTCATTTTGTTGGGCGGAGTTGCTGAGAAATATTTAAAAGGGTTGTACATGCGTAAATTACCTCAAAAATTACTGATAAGATCATTTTCATTTCTAATCGATTTTGTTCTGTTCCAAAAATGTCTGAGGACTACTACACCCTTTTGAAAGTAGATCGGAATGCTTCAGAAGATGAACTCAAGAATTCCTATCGAAAATTGGCGTTGAAGTATCATCCAGATCGCAATCCAAATGATGCGCATGCTCAACAACAATTCACAAAAATATCAGCTGCTTATCAAGTTCTATCGGATCCTAATAAGAGACGAAATTATGATTTGAATGGTTTGACGGAGGATGGGAAGAATTCTGAAGGAGTGGAAGTTAATCAAATGAACTGTATTAGTAAGTATGTTCGGAAATGTCAGAGAAAACTTTTCAGTGGCTATTTTGGAGTGCAAAATTTGAGCACATTCTAACTTGAAAGGGGGGGGGACAAAAAAGTGAAGAGTTTTGCAATCTAGTCCGCGGTAGTTTGAGCTCCTAGGCCACCTATTACACTTGTGCACTTTCATTTTTTTTTACATTTTAATTGAAAAACCGATACAAACACCTTAAAATTTACAATTTAAAAAATGTCACAAATTTATTAGGTGGCCTAGGAAACCAAACTATTGGGGACTAGAAACCAAAACTCTTCCGTATGTCATTTTTCTGCGTTTCAACTTCATTTATATTCTCTATAATGCCCTCCTTTAAAAAGCTTCAAATTCCTTTTGAATTGTAGAGAAAAGTTTAAGTTGATTTTCTTAGGTAAAAAAATTTCGGCTACATTCTAGAAATCTCCTTTACAGACAAATTAATCGGGCGATTTTTGGACAAAGTCGGCGCCCCCATCCAAACTCAAATTGATCAAGATGTCTTCATGCAAGGCCGACTTCTCTGTCAAGGTTTGAACTCCGAAGTTCAAACGAGGCAATTGATACCTGGACAAATAATCAAGGACCATGTCGTCACTCAAAACGCTCACTTTTTCGAGATAAATATTACGGATGAATACCAAGAACATGGGGTGTCAATTATTTGCAAATCTTCCTCATCAGATAAATTTAAATTGATTAGTTTTGAAACGGGAGGCGCTGTCAGAACAATCAAGGAGAGTAAAACGAGAGGAAACGCTGGAACACAAGCTGATATGTTTTTTGTTCCGTGGACAATTGGAAACATTTCCGAGTTTCATCGAATGAAGTATCGTTTGGATGACAGGTAAGAATTCGTTTTTAGATTTTTAAAAACAAGTAATATTATGTATTCAAAATATGAATCCGCATTGAATTTGAAACACTCTTACGCTTGGTAACTTTAATATTTCAGTGATACACCATTACCATTCCATTATTTGGACACCTTCGAAATTCAGAAGCCTCTGATGTTGGAGCCAAGAAGGCAGTTATTTGCGGTTTATGGTGATAATTGGCGCACTAATGTTAAATATTCCATCACGTTCCTACCAATCTCATCAAATTGCATTGAAATTATAAAGTCATTGAGCAAGGTTTGTATTTATTGCATTTCTTTAAAGACACGGTCCCATTTCATATTTTTAGCTCGAAGTAGATATAGACAGGAAAAAAACAGAAATGAGTGAATATCAGAAAAAGTTCATGAGCGGACCGAAAAAGAGCAGGCAGTGAAAAGTGTAGTGGGTTTAAACGAAAATTATTTTAGACACGATCCGGAACAAGAAAACGTGAAAATAGAAGGAGTAAAAATTAAGGAGATGTTGAAACAACGAGAAAGTCTTTACGATGATATTATTGCAAAAAGTAGGACTGCAGACGAATGGGATTTGATAACAATTTAAACACTTGAACCGTTAGAATGCCCTCTTTAAGTGACGAGGGTTGTTTTTCAATGTCAAATATAAATGTCACTAGAATTATCATTTCACACATTTTCATTCCCCAAGCAAAAAGACTCCTAAGGCACCCATTTGTTATCGATGATACAAAATGTAAATATTTTTTAATGAAAGATTTACGTTTTTATTTGTTTTTTTTTTTTTTTTTGAAAAAAATAATTGAAACTACATTAATCTTTAATTCGTTTTGTTTTTGTCATTTGTTCCAAAGAGGCTAAAAAACGGCACAAATTGGTGGTTTTTCGAAAATATGAATGCGATTTGTAAATTGACGTTTCTTTGTGAGATCTCATTAAGCTTCCCTTCAATTTTATCAAATAATTGCTACGTTTTTATAATTTTTAAATATAAATTCAAGCACTAGTCGCTTAAAGACAGTGGATCAGTTAATTTGACCCTACCATATTGCAATTTCAAAAACTAGATCGTTCTCTCATTAGTACAATGATATTTATAGGAAACAGTATCGATAAATACAAGCCTCATCTAAAGTTGAAAAAAATCAAAATTTTAAAGTGCCGGATCGTGCAACGAGGTCGGAATTGGCGCGAAGCACAATTATTTGAATATGGTTACATATTTGTACTGTTCATTGGACCACCTTTAAAGCCAGTATGCCGCTCAATTTCAAATGTATTTATTAATTAGCAATGCTCACAAATCTTGGATTAATTAAATTTGAAACATTTCGAATAACTGTTCAAACAATGCGCCATTCACTTGCAGCACCTTGTACATCCGTAAACTGTTCCCTACTTTTTGCAATTACATCGTCGTAAAGACTTTCTCGTTGTTTCAACATTTTGGAAATCTTTTCTCCTTCTATTTTCACATTGGCTTGTTCCGGATCGTGTCTAAAATAATTTTCGTTTAAACCCACTACACTTTTCATTACCTGCTCTTTTTCGGCCCGCTCATGAACTTTTTCTGATATTCACTCATTTCTGTTTTTTTCTTGTCTATATCTACTTCGAGCTGAAAATATGAAATTGGACCGCGGCTTTAAAGAAATGCAATAAATACAAACCATGCTTAACGACTTCATAATATTAGTGCAATTGGATGAGATTGGTAGGAACATGATGGAATATTTAACATTACCGCGCCAATTATCACCATAAACAGCAAACAAGTGCATTCCTGGCTCCAAAATCAACGGTTTCTGAATTTCGAAGGTGTCCAAATAATGGAATGGTAATGGTGTATCACTGAAATATTAAAGGTACCAAGCGTAAGAGTGTTTCAAATTCATATTTGGAATACATAATATTACATGTTTTTAAAAATCTTGAAACGAATTCGTACCTATCATCCAAACGATACTTCATTCGATGAAATTCGGAAATATTTCCAATTGTCCACGGAACAAAAAACATCTCAGCTTGTGTTCCAGCCTTTTCTCTTTTTTTACTCTCCCTGATTGTTCTAACAGCGCCTCCCGTTTCAAAACTGATCAATTTAAATTTGTCTGATGAGGAAGATTTGCAAATAATTGACACCCCATGTTCTTGGTATTCATCCGTAATATTTATCTCGAAAAAGTGAGCGTTTTGAGTGACAACATGGTCCTTGATTTTTTGTCCAGGTATCAATTGTCTAGTTTGAACTTCGGAGTTCAAACCTTGACAGAGAAGTCGACCTTGCATGAAGACGTCTTGATCAATTTGAGTTTGGAGGGGGGCACCGACAAAGTCCAAAAATGCCCCGAATAATTTTCCTGAAAGAGGGCATTACAGAGAATATAAATGACGTTAACTCGCCGAAAAATTATATTCTTATATTATAAATAGGTTTCAAAAGTAGTTTCTTAATTCACGGAAGAAAAAAAACGGAAAAAACGAATTACCTGCAAAAAAAGTTACCACTCTGGAAGAGTTTTGGTTTCTAGTCCACGTTAATTTGGTTTCCTAGGCCACCCAGTAAATTTGTGCATTTAAAATGTAAAATGTTAATATCGGTTTTTCAATTTAAATGAAAAAAAAAACAAAAAAATGAACATATGTAATAGATGGCCTAGGAACCCAAACTACCGCGGACTAGAAGCCAAAACTCTTCCCTAAGTCATTTTTCGGCGTTTTAACGTCATTTATATTATCTGTAATACCCTCCTTTGAGTGTACTTATTTTCAGTTTTTTACCTGTAACGCCCATTTTATAAACTTCCATCACTCCTTCAGAATTCTTCCCATCCTCCGTCAAACCATTCAAATCATAATTTCGTCTCTTATTAGGGTCCGATAGAACTTGATAAGCAGCTGATATTTTTGTGAATTGTTGTTGAGCATGTGCATCATTTGGATTCCGATCTGGATGATATTTCAACGCCAATTTTCGATAGGAATTCTTGAGTTCATCTTCTGAAGCATTCCGGTCGACTTTCAAAAGGGTGTAGTAGTTTTCAGACATTTTTGGAACAAAACAAAATCGATTAGAAATGAAAATGATCTTATCAGTAATTTTTGAGGTAATTTAAGCATTTACAAACCCTTTAAAATATTTCTCAGCAACTCCGCCCAACAAAATCAATACATTTTCAAAAATCTGAAATCGTGCTCATTTCACTATTTAGTGTACGAAAACATATCCTTGTCCTTCGAATTTCTGAAAATAAAACAATTTCAGACATTTTTAAATGTTTACAGGAGAGCTTTACGGAGATAATAAATGTAACTTAGCCTTCATTCTCATTCCAGATCTGTTTTTAAAATTTTCTAAAACCACCTAGAAGCCGAGAAAATAAGATTCAAAACAATGGCCTAGAAAAAGTGGGTCCACCTGGCTGAATTTTTTCCTATGAGCTTTTTTCGTTAATAAAATGTTATGCAGAATTCTTTTATTAGTCTTTTTTAAATTTTTAAAAAAATTTTTTCTGGATTTTTCATACCTGCGGACTAGTTTTCGTCGGTGGCCCCTTTTTCTGGGCCATTGTTTTGAAGCTCATTTTCTCGGCTTCTAGGTGGTTTTAGAAAGTTTTAAAAACAGATTTGGAATGAGTATGAAGTCTATTTTCATCACAGGTACATTCATTAGCTCCGTAAAGAAAGCCATCCTTTAATATTTTTCGCAAATATCAGCATTGCATGATTTATTTCGGACTGTTTTGTGTTACCGGAATGAGTGCAAGATAATGTTTTTTTTTTCGAATTTTCCTATTACTGTACTAAAACTGCAAATAAAAGAAATTTATAATCTTTCGAGCTTTTTTCATATATGTTTCAGAAAGTTCTTATGAAAACGTTTTCTTTGACCTTTGATGTCATAATATTTGTTCACAAAATTCACATAAAATCATAAGATAAGGGAAATTAACAGAGAAATAATCGACTCGATCAATTCTGAAAATGAATTGATCATATTAATAAAACTGTCAACAATTTTATTTCTCATTTTATTTCTCAAAGTTAACGACGGGTTTAAATGTAGCACAATTTTGCACCCCCCCCCCCCCCCCTATTTTACACAGAGAGTGTCATCGATTTGATTATAGTGTCTCTGAAATATTAAACTTCCCATTACGAAATTTTCAAAAAAAATTTTTTTCGACTTTTATGAAAAAAAAGGCGCGAAATGGAAGAAAATGATCAAAACAACCATTTGAGTTCAAATTTGAATCTCAATTTTAAGGTATTTACAGCTCATTTTTTCGCATGTTTGGCTATTTCCTGGTCCCCCTCTTTAACGAGAGCTTTCCAATGATATAAATATCTGCTCGCAGTTTGGAAAGGAAACTGAACTTCTCGGCCGAATTGACAAACTCGTCTTGGCAGACCCTTGGTAAATTGGCACAAATTGATAAAATTGATTTATTCCGACGTTTTGGCACTAAAGGCCATCATCAGGGAACAGGTTTATTACCTATAATACAGAGAAAAATTACGAAAAATTGTTTAAGTTTGAGATAAAACCCGAAAAATATGAAAAAAAACACGAAAAATTAAATAAATTAAGTATTTACAAAAATAAAAGGGTATATGGAGGATTATGAGGGTGTAGACATATAGACGGAAAAAGAGGGAGTGTTGAATTTTAGGAGGGTGAGAGACAGAGAAATGGTGGAAGTTCAAATTAACAAGGGAAGTATACGAGCTAAGGATAATTGTTTTGAATGGGATATAGCTCATTGCAAAGATCATATTCTTGTCTACAAGGAACCGTTTTCATTTTTTGCCGACGGACTCCTAGGAACTTTTTATGGTCCCTCAAAGTTTTACCAAAATTTCGTTATTTTCCCTCTCACATATATTTGGTATTTCACCAATAGATTTCAACCGACTTGGTGGTGCAGCGCCAGTGTGTTTGACTAGTGAGCATGAGGTCGAGGGTTCGAACCCAGACAACGTTTTTTATTTCGTTTTGTTTTTTTTTGCTGCTTTTGTGAAATTTCAAGAGTGTTATATTCCTGTTTTCAAATTTTTCGAAACGCGAAATTTTGCGTTGAAATCCCATGTTGATTTAGCTGGATCTCTGTAACCTTTTTGTGGTTTCAGGGCAAAATAGGCGAGATTTTACAGTGCGCCGCAAAATTCCAAAGGAAAATTCCCCATGGAAAAATTTTGAAAAAAAAATTTTAAATTTTAAAATGACCCCATATTATCAGAGGAATAAATATTTAGTGTTTCCCAAAATATTAGCCATCTTGTGGGCCTATGGGCCACGTGGCAACAGCTCAAAAAACCTTCAGTCCCTATCGCGCTTTCCAATACAGGTAATATTTTGCGATACACTAAATATTTATAGGCAAGACTCCTGCTGATAATATGGGGAGATTTTAAAATTCACAAAAGCAGCAAAAAAACAAAACGAAATAAAAAACGTTGTCTGGGTTCGAACCCTCAACCTCATGCTCACTAGTCAAACACACTGACGCTGCACCACCAAGCCGGTTGAAATCTATTGGTGAAATACCAAATATATGTGAGATGGAAAATAAAGTAAATTTTTGGCAAAAACTTTGAGGGACCATAAAAAGCTCCTAGGAGTCCATCGGCAAAAAATGAAAACGGTTCCTTGCAGACAAGAATATGATCTTTCCAATGAGCTATCTCCCATTCAAAACAATTATCCTTAGCTCGTACACTTCCCTTGTTAGTTACGTATGCGGTTTCACAACGAATAATCAATACGAGGAAAAACATATTTATTAACAAAATTCTCATAGAATCATAAGATAAGTGAAAAATAACACAGATCCATCGATTCGATTGGTTCTGAAAATGAATTGATATCTGATAATAATCATAGCAATTAACTGACCAGTTTCAAAGCTTAATTCTAAGCACCTCTTCAATTCCTTCTCGAATAACTTTAATAACTATGATGGCAGCTTTCTCTGCAACGTCAAGAATCTCCTCGACTAGAGCCATTTTCTGAAAATGATTTTATATTTCTGTAAATGAATCTGAAAAATTAATAAAAATGAAAGAAATCTTGAAAATATTAACTTTTAAACACAATTTTTGAGTCATTTTGTTGGGCGGAGTTGCTGAGAAATATTTAAAAGGGTTGTACATGCGTAAATTACCTCAAAAATTACTGATAAGATCATTTTCATTTCTAATCGATTTTGTTCTGTTCCAAAAATGTCTGAGGACTACTACACCCTTTTGAAAGTAGATCGGAATGCTTCAGAAGATGAACTCAAGAATTCCTATCGAAAATTGGCGTTGAAGTATCATCCAGATCGCAATCCAAATGATGCGCATGCTCAACAACAATTCACAAAAATATCAGCTGCTTATCAAGTTCTATCGGATCCTAATAAGAGACGAAATTATGATTTGAATGGTTTGACGGAGGATGGGAAGAATTCTGAAGGAGTGGAAGTTAATCAAATGAACTGTATTAGTAAGTATGTTCGGAAATGTCAGAGAAAACTTTTCAGTGGCTATTTTGGAGTGCAAAATTTGAGCACATTCTAACTTGAAAGGGGGGGGGGACAAAAAAGTGAAGAGTTTTGCAATCTAGTCCGCGGTAGTTTGAGCTCCTAGGCCACCTATTACACTTGTGCACTTTCATTTTTTTTTACATTTTAATTGAAAAACCGATACAAACACCTTAAAATTTACAATTTAAAAAATGTCACAAATTTATTAGGTGGCCTAGGAAACCAAACTATTGGGGACTAGAAACCAAAACTCTTCCGTATGTCATTTTTCTGCGTTTCAACTTCATTTATATTCTCTATAATGCCCTCCTTTAAAAAGCTTCAAATTCCTTTTGAATTGTAGAGAAAAGTTTAAGTTGATTTTCTTAGGTAAAAAAATTTCGGCTACATTCTAGAAATCTCCTTTACAGACAAATTAATCGGGCGATTTTTGGACAAAGTCGGCGCCCCCATCCAAACTCAAATTGATCAAGATGTCTTCATGCAAGGCCGACTTCTCTGTCAAGGTTTGAACTCCGAAGTTCAAACGAGGCAATTGATACCTGGACAAATAATCAAGGACCATGTCGTCACTCAAAACGCTCACTTTTTCGAGATAAATATTACGGATGAATACCAAGAACATGGGGTGTCAATTATTTGCAAATCTTCCTCATCAGATAAATTTAAATTGATTAGTTTTGAAACGGGAGGCGCTGTCAGAACAATCAAGGAGAGTAAAACGAGAGGAAACGCTGGAACACAAGCTGATATGTTTTTTGTTCCGTGGACAATTGGAAACATTTCCGAGTTTCATCGAATGAAGTATCGTTTGGATGACAGGTAAGAATTCGTTTTTAGATTTTTAAAAACAAGTAATATTATGTATTCAAAATATGAATCCGCATTGAATTTGAAACACTCTTACGCTTGGTAACTTTAATATTTCAGTGATACACCATTACCATTCCATTATTTGGACACCTTCGAAATTCAGAAGCCTCTGATGTTGGAGCCAAGAAGGCAGTTATTTGCGGTTTATGGTGATAATTGGCGCACTAATGTTAAATATTCCATCACGTTCCTACCAATCTCATCAAATTGCATTGAAATTATAAAGTCATTGAGCAAGGTTTGTATTTATTGCATTTCTTTAAAGACACGGTCCCATTTCATATTTTTAGCTCGAAGTAGATATAGACAGGAAAAAAACAGAAATGAGTGAATATCAGAAAAAGTTCATGAGCGGACCGAAAAAGAGCAGGCAGTGAAAAGTGTAGTGGGTTTAAACGAAAATTATTTTAGACACGATCCGGAACAAGAAAACGTGAAAATAGAAGGAGTAAAAATTAAGGAGATGTTGAAACAACGAGAAAGTCTTTACGATGATATTATTGCAAAAAGTAGGACTGCAGACGAATGGGATTTGATAACAATTTAAACACTTGAACCGTTAGAATGCCCTCTTTAAGTGACGAGGGTTGTTTTTCAATGTCAAATATAAATGTCACTAGAATTATCATTTCACACATTTTCATTCCCCAAGCAAAAAGACTCCTAAGGCACCCATTTGTTATCGATGATACAAAATGTAAATATTTTTTAATGAAAGATTTACGTTTTTATTTGTTTTTTTTTTTTTTTTTTGAAAAAAATAATTGAAACTACATTAATCTTTAATTCGTTTTGTTTTTGTCATTTGTTCCAAAGAGGCTAAAAAACGGCACAAATTGGTGGTTTTTCGAAAATATGAATGCGATTTGTAAATTGACGTTTCTTTGTGAGATCTCATTAAGCTTCCCTTCAATTTTATCAAATAATTGCTACGTTTTTATAATTTTTAAATATAAATTCAAGCACTAGTCGCTTAAAGACAGTGGATCAGTTAATTTGAAATATCAGCATTGCATGATTTATTTCGGACTGTTTTGTGTTACCGGAATGAGTGCAAGATAATGTTTTTTTTTTCGAATTTTCCTATTACTGTACTAAAACTGCAAATAAAAGAAATTTATAATCTTTCGAGCTTTTTTCATATATGTTTCAGAAAGTTCTTATGAAAACGTTTTCTTTGACCTTTGATGTCATAATATTTGTTCACAAAATTCACATAAAATCATAAGATAAGGGAAATTAACAGAGAAATAATCGACTCGATCAATTCTGAAAATGAATTGATCATATTAATAAAACTGTCAACAATTTTATTTCTCATTTTATTTCTCAAAGTTAACGACGGGTTTAAATGTAGCACAATTTTGCACCCCCCCCCCCTATTTTACACAGAGAGTGTCATCGATTTGATTATAGTGTCTCTGAAATATTAAACTTCCCATTACGAAATTTTCAAAAAAAATTTTTTTCGACTTTTATGAAAAAAAAGGCGCGAAATGGAAGAAAATGATCAAAACAACCATTTGAGTTCAAATTTGAATCTCAATTTTAAGGTATTTACAGCTCATTTTTTCGCATGTTTGGCTATTTCCTGGTCCCCCTCTTTAACGAGAGCTTTCCAATGATATAAATATCTGCTCGCAGTTTGGAAAGGAAACTGAACTTCTCGGCCGAATTGACAAACTCGTCTTGGCAGACCCTTGGTAAATTGGCACAAATTGATAAAATTGATTTATTCCGACGTTTTGGCACTAAAGGCCATCATCAGGGAACAGGTTTATTACCTATAATACAGAGAAAAATTACGAAAAATTGTTTAAGTTTGAGATAAAACCCGAAAAATATGAAAAAAAACACGAAAAATTAAATAAATTAAGTATTTACAAAAATAAAAGGGTATATGGAGGATTATGAGGGTGTAGACATATAGACGGAAAAAGAGGGAGTGTTGAATTTTAGGAGGGTGAGAGACAGAGAAATGGTGGAAGTTCAAATTAACAAGGGAAGTATACGAGCTAAGGATAATTGTTTTGAATGGGATATAGCTCATTGCAAAGATCATATTCTTGTCTACAAGGAACCGTTTTCATTTTTTGCCGACGGACTCCTAGGAACTTTTTATGGTCCCTCAAAGTTTTACCAAAATTTCGTTATTTTCCCTCTCACATATATTTGGTATTTCACCAATAGATTTCAACCGACTTGGTGGTGCAGCGCCAGTGTGTTTGACTAGTGAGCATGAGGTCGAGGGTTCGAACCCAGACAACGTTTTTTATTTCGTTTTGTTTTTTTTTGCTGCTTTTGTGAAATTTCAAGAGTGTTATATTCCTGTTTTCAAATTTTTCGAAACGCGAAATTTTGCGTTGAAATCCCATGTTGATTTAGCTGGATCTCTGTAACCTTTTTGTGGTTTCAGGGCAAAATAGGCGAGATTTTACAGTGCGCCGCAAAATTCCAAAGGAAAATTCCCCATGGAAAAATTTTGAAAAAAAAATTTTAAATTTTAAAATGACCCCATATTATCAGAGGAATAAATATTTAGTGTTTCCCAAAATATTAGCCATCTTGTGGGCCTATGGGCCACGTGGCAACAGCTCAAAAAACCTTCAGTCCCTATCGCGCTTTCCAATACAGGTAATATTTTGCGATACACTAAATATTTATAGGCAAGACTCCTGCTGATAATATGGGGAGATTTTAAAATTCACAAAAGCAGCAAAAAAACAAAACGAAATAAAAAACGTTGTCTGGGTTCGAACCCTCAACCTCATGCTCACTAGTCAAACACACTGACGCTGCACCACCAAGCCGGTTGAAATCTATTGGTGAAATACCAAATATATGTGAGATGGAAAATAAAGTAAATTTTTGGCAAAAACTTTGAGGGACCATAAAAAGCTCCTAGGAGTCCATCGGCAAAAAATGAAAACGGTTCCTTGCAGACAAGAATATGATCTTTCCAATGAGCTATCTCCCATTCAAAACAATTATCCTTAGCTCGTACACTTCCCTTGTAAAGTTTCCGCAGCTCGTTAATAAGATTTCAAACATTAATCAAAATTCCCAGGTTTGCCACCAAATCAGATAGTTATTTTTTTGGTGTTGGATTATTTGACTTTATATGAATTCTAAAATTCTGAAACAGTAAATTTTTGACATTTTTATTTCAAAAAAATTAAATGAGATCTGAAATTTGCAAGAAATAAATCGGTTTGACGGAGGATGGGATGTAAAATTCTGGAATTTGTCAGAAAAATTAAAAATAGGAAAAATCATCAATATTTAAAATTGTCTGAAATTGTTTTCAAAAACATGTATTACAAAGATATGTTTTCGTACACTAAATAGTGAAATAAGCACGATTTCAGATTTTTCTGAAACAGTAATTTTTCTAAATCAAATCTGTTTGGTTTTTCTAAATCATCGTTCGAAAATTGCTTTCACTTGTCTTCCGTCAAACCATTCAAATCATAATTTCGTCGCTGATATTTTTTGTGAATTGTTTTTGATATTTCAGCTTCAATTTTCGATATTAATTCTTGATTTCATTTTTTCTGAAGCATTCCGGTCGACTTTCAAAAGGGTGTAGTAGTCTTCAGACATTTTTGGAACAAAACAAAATCGATTAGAAATGAAAATCATCTTATCAGTAATTTTTGAGGTAATTTAAGCATGTACAACCCCTTGGAATATTTCTCAGCAACTCCGCCCAATAAAATTACTCAAAAATTGTGTTTAAAAGTTAATATTGTCAAGATTTCTTTCATTTTTATCAATTTTTCAGATTCATTTACAGAAATATAAAATCATTTTCAGAAAATGGCTCTAGTCCAGGAGATTATTGACGTTGCAGAGGAAGTTGTCATCATAGCTATTAAAGTTGTTCGAATAATAGTGGGTGGGGGGCGTAGCATTGAGTTTTGAAACTGGTCAGTTAATTGCCTTGATTATTATCAGATATCAATTCATTTTCAGAACCAATCGAATCGATGGATCTGTGTTATTTTTCACTTATCTTATGATTCTATGAGAATTTTGTTAATAAATATGTTTTTCCTCGTATTGATTATTCGTTGTGAAACCGCATACGTAACTAAATTAAAATATCTTCTCACTGAACCGCCTAATTTTCATCTTAATTAAAAATCGTGCGCCAGCTCGATCAGCCCGCTTTCTGGCTCGGCCGGGGTTTGGACCGGGGCGTGTGTCGTACTTCAGAGTTTTGAAAAATTTGAAATGGTGCTCATTTCACTATATACTGTACTATGTATAACATATCAGATTTTTGAAAATAAAACAACTTCAGACATTTTTACTTTGTTTCGCAAAGTCCAGATTTTTTTCGATTTTTTTTCGACAAAAATGCCGGTAAATGAAAGAAAAAGACAAAAAAACCTTTTAAGTTCAAATTTGAGACGAAAAGCTCAATGTTGAGGTACTTGTATTGTCAAGATAACAATTTCTGGCCGCTCGTTTTGCGGAGTGTCGTTGGGAATTTTCTCGCAACGCGACCGCCACACGCAAGACCAACTGAGAAATTTGAATTTGAACGCGTGGCGGTCGCGTTGCGAGGAAATTCCCAACGACACTCCGCAAAACGAGCGGCCAGAAATTATTATCTTGACAATAGCACATTTGAATGCCCATTTTTGGCCTGTAAATACCTTGAAATTGAGCTTTTTGTTAAAAATTTGAACTTAAATGGTAGTTTTTATCATTTTCTTCCATTTCTAGCCATTTTTGTCAGAAAAATCGAAAAAAAAATTTTTTGAAAATTTTCAATGACTTTTTTGGTCAATTTTTCGAAAATTTTTTAAACATTTTTTTGCGTTTTTTTACCAATTTTATATCGTAAACATCATAATTTGTCCTTTTTTGTAACAAAAGAAACATTTTTGAGAAAAAAACGCAAAAAATGTTTTTTTAATTTTTTCGAAAAATGGACCAAAAAAAGTCATCGAAAATTTTCAAGAAAATTTTTTTTTCTATTTTTCTGCCAAAAATGAATCGAAATGGAAGAAAATAATAAAAACTACCATTCAAGTTCAAATTTGAAACAAAAAGCTCAATTTTAAGATATTTACAATTCATTTGAATATGCATTTTTGGCCAAAAAGTGTCTTTTTTTTACATATTTGGCTATTTTTCGAAACAATGGTCCCCTCAGTTTTTGATCTTCTATATATTATTCGATAGGAAAAAAAAATTTCTACAGGAATTCATAAAAATTTACATACCGGAAGGTGATTTTTATTTGAAAATTATGAAAAAGTAAATCTAATTTTCTATCTTCAACATTTTCAACACTAAAAAAATTTTTTGTAGAACTTAACGAAAAGCTTCCTAATAATATATATATCTGCTCGCGGTTCGTAAAATGAGCAAAGTTATAGCCCAATAAGTTTATCAGACAAAATGGGGAGCTCCCCCCAGAATTACTGGACAATTCACTGGTTTCGTGGCATTAAATTAATCTTTAGCCCCTACCACACTCACATACAGTGTTTCAAGTTGATAGCCCAATTATTCGGCCAAAGGCACGATTATTCAACGCAACTCGGACATCGTCTCTTAAATAGTGGTTTTGAAACTGGTGAATAAATATGTTTCTCCTCGTATTGATTATTTGTTGTGAAATATTTCACTTTTTACCACGTTTTTACCATGTTCCTTCCCGGTCCGTGCCTGTTCTCAAGAAACATTCATTTGATTTCATAGATTTTGAAACGTAATTTTTCGGTTTTTTTATAAAAATCAATAAAACATAAAAATGTTTATTTTTATCCCTTTATCTTGTTTATATTTCATGTCATTGAATTTGTATATAATAACTTCAGGAAAAAAGTAGAAAAATATATTTTATTGAGAAAAAAATGAAAGAAAAAGCATGACACAATTTTTATTAATCCATAATTCGAGACCCGATAATAATAATAATAATAATCCAACATTAATCAATAAACCGGTAAAACAATGAAATGACACATGAAACAATGATGACTAGGAAACATAAAAACAAAACAAAAATATATACATTTGTACATTTTAAAAAATAGAAAAAAATATGGTTATTAAAAATATAAAGTGGATAGAATTATAAATATTAACAAGACAGACTATGAGCAACGGCAAAGGACGGCAAGGGATTGGTTGCTCCTCTTCGTGACGTGGATCCTACCAGTATTCGTCATCGGAACTTGGTATTGGATGTTGTTGTCATCCAAGTATCCTCTGATCTTCGGCTGGATCACCGCGCCATTCACTGAGTGGTTTCCTTTCCCAGTGATCACAATCATTTGCTCGTCTGAAATTAAAATGTTTGTTAAAATTGAAATTATCTTTAAATTTGTATTTACCTTTTCCTAACCGATTGTAGCAATCGATGAAGAACATCAACGCTCCACTTACAGTCATGTAGTGGAGGTCGATGTACCGAGGATCGGGTTGCGCATTCATCAGAAGCGCGTCGATCCTTCCTCGGATTGTCATCTTTTCCATCCGACTCGTCGCGCCGTCGACTTCTTCGAACATGCGCTGCGCAATCTTTTGTGCGCTCCTGATTCGGTGCCGGACCCGTTGCTGATTGCCATCGCATTGGCTCCACGGGGCACTTGACGATGGTACGTCCCAACAATCCTGGTATTGGTATTGTTGGACGTAGTAAGTGGTCATCTGAAACAAAAAAAAAGATTAATGTGAGATGAAATTCAAATAAAAAGCTATGGATCAAATATTTCAATAAGAATAGAGGTTTAATAATAAAAAAAATCGTAAAAACTTATAAATTCCAAAATTTAGTTTTTGAATGCGGTTTCTAAATTAATTATTGTTTTAATTTCCTTAAAGACAGAGGCTCACTAGTTTTTGGGAATAACGTACAATACTACTCAAAAATTGCAAATTTTGGTCCGCGATTGCTATTTTTGCAGTCTACTTTTTAAAGACAGTGTACTAATTAATTTTAACATTTTTTCAATTTTCAAACTTTTCTTTTAGAATATTTGAGATTTCTCAAACAAAAAATCCTAAATTTCACGCTATAATTTAAAAAATCAATATTTAGAATATAGCCTTAAAACTTTATGGTGGCACATTGTCTTTAAGAAGCTTCATATGAAATAAATTGTAGAAAATTGAAAAATTTTGGTACATTGAGCTATGATAATAAAAACATGCTCGTTTGTGGCAGAATATTGTTATGACGCCTAATCCTTAAAGGTGATAAATTACTGTATATAGCTCAAAACTAACACTTATCTAGTTATTGGGGTCCTTGCTTCCAACAAATTTGAATTTTATAAAATTTGCAAAATTATTTAAAAATGTGTGTCTAGTATGAAATGCTTCATTTATCGGAGCAGAGTTAAGAAGTGGTTAAATTTTAAAAATTCGCAGTTTCCTCTAAATTTTACGGAACTATAAAAGGTAGTTTAATCTCAGACTCTCAAAAAAATAAAAATGTCTTATTCAGTTAAAATATCGATCTGACTTTTCAAAAATTGCTATATTTTCAAGGATACCATTTGAAATTATTTATGCAAAAAATGTTGATGTACAATAACTTATGAAAATATATATAAAAAGGGTGTTTTTGAGATAAAGCCTGTATCTTTAGAATTGTTAGCTAAAAGCGGAGGAATTGATGGCATTTAAAAATCAAAATTTAAAAAAAAGAGAGATAAAGTAATAAAAAATAAAAGAAAATCTTTAAAAAAGGAGCAAAAACCGGAAAACAACAAAAATACCGTACCTTTATACCATATCTTAATAAGCTCCGCCCACTTGTGCACGGGAAGGGAAACACGAGTCTGGCGTCCATTGAAGGTGATAAATGACCTGGATAATAAAGCTAACACTTCCTTTGGGTAAGTGATATATCTAGATATTCCTTTATAGTTGTTCTCACCTTTTCCCAGCAAATCACAAAAATTCGACAATGTGACATTTTTTGTCACTTTTTTTCTCGATTGTGATATATATAAATTTGTTGCACTCCAAGTAAATTTGAGCGTTTCAAAAGTTTTGAATGAAACATTTTAAATTTAAAAAAAACTGTTTCAACCGTAAAAATTTTCCTACCATTAATTCTGATTTTCAGTAAATTCTTTGAAAGACTATAAAAATTTATCTTTTTAATTGTTTTAAAATTTATATTTTTTGGATAATGGAAACGAAAATCTAATTTTTTAAAAATATTTCTAAAATTTCGGAAAACAACCGTACTTGTCATGAAAATTGCATAAAACGTTCATAAATATTCAAAATTCTCTGAAATTTTAAGATTTTTTCAAAAATGTTATGGAAAAAACGTTTATTTTTGAAAATTTTCTGAAACAGTGACTTTTCTAAATCAAAATCTTTTGATTCTTGTAAATTGTAGTTCGAAAATTAATTTTTTAAACGAAAAAGACCACTTTTTAGAAATTTTAAACAGTTATTAAAAGTCCAAAATGTAAATGTTTTTAATGAAAAATTTAAATCTAAAATTTTTGAAAAAAAGTTGCTGAAACCGAATTTTTTTTATTGAAAATAATGGATTTTCAGATATGTCTTTAACTTTTTCGTAAAAAAAATCGAAATTCAAATATTTTGAAAAATTCATAAAATATTTTGAAACAGTGATAATTTTCAAGGTTTTTAAAAACATTTCAGAATTTTCTGATAAATTCGAAAACCAAGAACTTTGAGCTTCAAAACTTTAAATTTTAAAAATATCAGGTACGTTTTGGAAAAAAATTAAGGTATCTTATTGAATTTTAAAATTTTGTATTTGCAGTCTTTTGCAGTATTAAAAAAATTCATTAAAATTATCAAAAATTATCACTTTTTTCATGAAACAGTAAATTTTCAAAAATATGGAACATATGTTAATATTTTTTGATTTTTTTCAAGAACTTAAAATTCGGAAAATTCGAAAGAAACTAATTTTGTTATAGAATTTTTAAAAGCCTCTGAAATTCGTCAAAAAATTTGAAAATTCACTGTTTCCGAGTAAATCCTTTGAGAATTTTATTTCACGTTATTTAGTACACAATTTGCCAAGTTTACAAAAATGAATAGATCGCGAAAATTTAAAAAAAAATGCAGGATTTGGAAAAATCTACGTCAGCAAATTTTCACCAAAAATTTCAGTAATCGTAATTTTGAAGGAATCAAAATCCTTATATTTCCTTGATTTTTATAAAATTTTTGAAACGGAAAATTTTAAGTCATATCTTTAAAAAATAGTTTTTTAGGACCCTAGCTGAGTTTGAGCTGAAAATAATAAATTGTGATCATGAAGCTTTACAACTCAATTATTCATTGCGTTCGGAAGGCTGCTCAACCTCACAGCCGCTCCGCACGCACGCGACGCGGTGGCCTCCCACTCAACACACTGAAATATTAGCGGGAAAATGAATTTTTCCAATTTTCCATTCGCTGAGTGTCGGCAGCCGCGTCGCGTGCGTGCGGAGAGGCTGTGAGATTGAGCATTGAGCAACCATTGAGCAAACATTCCGAACGCAATGATGAAGAATAATAATCGGAAAAAGTTAATTTTTCAATTTACGGAAATATAAGGGATTTTTTCCAAAAAAAGCGACATCTTTTCATTTTTTTTTTCAAAAAACGGAAAATAAAATTCTAGAAAAATATCAAAATTATTGAAAATTAATGTAAGCAACGCGGTCATAAAGAGCAGTATTTTACATTCTTCCACAAAGAATTGGACTTGAAACAGTAATTTTTAAACTGTATTTTTCAAAATTTTGTATTTTTCAAGAAATATGATAAAAATAGGTGCTGAAAATGTGGCAATTAATTTGTAATTTTCAGAAAACATTTAAATTTCTAAAATTTAATATTTTGTAAATAAATATTAAGCATAACACTGTTCCAGATTTTTCGAAGAAATTAAAGACAGGGTGCCAGTTAAAAATTTCGCCGCTGCGGCGATAAGATTTTAAATTACCGCGTGTTTTGAATTTTCATGTGCGCTCCAATGAACAGCAGTCATGTGTGTGCGCGGTAATTTGAATTTTTGAATTTTTTGTGTGTTTTTTTCAAATTTCTTTCGTTTTTTCCGATTTTTAGCGTTTTTTTTCGCTGAAAGTCATTAATTATTTTTAATAAGTGTCAAATTAATTTTTCTTACAGGAACTAACCAGGATCCCTCATAAAATGCGGGAAAAACGTTGATTTTCCTAATTTTCATCCAAAAATGAAAATTTCGCTATAATTTTGAAAGCAGATTAAATATACGTACGTTTAGCAAATAAATTATTATTTCACAGGTATTCTAGTTAATTTTTTTTTGAAACAAATGAAACATTTACAGATTTCATGGACACAATTCATCAGCGAACCAAAAAAATCAGTTTTCCGAAAAATGGATCAGTTTGACATATCATTTTAGATTTCTAAAAATGTCATTATCGTTTTTTAACAGTTTTTGTTTGTTTTTGAGTTTTTTGAATTTTTTTGAATTTTTCTTATTTTTCGTGTATTTGAATAAAATTTGCCTCAAAATTGTTTGAACCTGGTCGCAACATACTTTACTTATGTTATTCTACTGAAAAGAAACATTTTCCACTAAAAAAAATTAAAAAATAACTGTTTTGAAAAAAATGTAAAAAATTCAAATTGTTGTGCTTCCCGCCAAAAAGCGTACGTGAGCGTACGGCGGGAATTCAAAAATAATTTTTTTCATCTTCCGGACGGAACTACAAAATTGTTTTTTTTCGTCGGGATTTCGCATGGAATATACTAGAATGTCGGTAGAAAGATGAATTTTTCACAATTAAATCCATATGGGGTAAAAATAACTGGCACCCTGTCTTTAAGAAACGGTGATTTTTAAAAATAATTTTTTGAAAAATTGGAAATATTGCACGCACGCGACGCGGCGACCTCCCACTCAACACATTGAAATATTGGCGGGGAAATGAATTTTTCCAATTTTCCAGTGTGTTGAGTGTCGGCAGCCGCGTCGCGTACGTGCGGAGCGGCTGTGAGGTTGAGCAGCCTTCCGAACGCAATGATCAAGAATAATTGAGTTGACAATAAGGTAATCAATAAATATGAAAAATTCCAAGTCAAAAAAAATTGTTTCTCTGTAAAAATGTAAAAATTATTTTCCTCACATCAACTTTGATTTTTATTAATTTCAATAAATTTTCAAAAATATATGACATATGCATGATAATGAAAGCGAAAATCAACTGTTTTTACAATTCGGAAAACACTATACCTTCCTGGATATTATTTCTCGGTTTAAAATTGTTTTTTAAAATCATTTTTCATGCCCCAAAAATTAACAAAATACAATATTTTAAAAACCCGAATTTTAAGAATTGTTACAGTTTCAATTTTTACTTAAATTGGTTTTTAAGAATTCAAATATCGTTAACGGTTCAATATGTTTTCGTTTCATATCCAGTTGAAAAAATTTAAATTTGAATGTGCGCCGCGTGTCCGTGCGACGCGGTCGGTGTCCGTACAACGTTTTTGATTTTTTGCCGTGGGTTTGAATCGTGTTAACTGATCTGCTGCCTTTAAAATATCAGCAATTCGTTAAAATTATCAAAAATGACAACGTTTTTATGAAACAGTAAATTTTCAAAAATTTGGAAAATATTGAATGTGCTAAAAATTTTTTAACACGAATTTTTGATGTATTTTTCAAGAATTAAAAATTCGGAAATTTCTCTGAAAAATTTCTCAGTTTCAGATTATTTTTTAAATTTTCCAAAAATTAAAAAAGGGACATTAACGACAATTGGATAATTTCTAATAGTATTTTTTAGCACAAAAATGTTAAATTTTTTTCAGCGAAAAAATACAGTTTCAATTTTTTTAATCTTTTGTAATAAGTGATCATTACCAGATTGGGGATTAATAAAAATTGTGAAACAGTAAACTCTAAAACATGTGGAGCATTCAATAGAATGTGTTAAATTTTTTAAGAACTAAAAATTCTGAAATTTCGAAACAAAATTTTATTTTTTACAGTAAAATTAAGTTTTCAATCTTTTTTTTTCTGAATTTATTAAAGGAGGGTTTTACGGAGATTATGAATGCGCCTGGGATGAAAATAGGCTTCAGACTCATTCCAAATATGTATTTAAAATTTTCCAAAACCACCTAGAAGCCGAGAAAACACGCCTCAAAACAATGGACTAGAAAAAAGGGCCACCGGCGAAAACTAGTCCGCAGGCATGAAAAGTCCAAAAAAAATGAAAAACAAAACATAAATTAAGATGAAAAAACATTAAAGAGGACTACTATAAGCATTCTGCATTACTATTTATTAACGAAACACGAAAAAAGTTCATAGGAAAAAGTTCGGCCAGGTGGCCCTTTTTTCTAGGCCATTGTTTTGAAGCGTGTTTTCTCGGCTTCTAGGTGGTTTTAGAAAATTTTAAGTACATATTTGGAATGAGTCTGAAGCCTATTTTCATCCCAGACGCATTCATAATCTCCGTAAAGCCCTCCTTTAAATGTAAATTCAGTGAATAATATCGTGAATTGATAAAACTGTAAAGACAACACTCTTAAATCAAAATTCTATTATTTTCTTAATTTTTATGAAGTTTTGAAACAGAAAATTTTCAGCCATGTCTTTAAAAATGGTTTTTAGTACCCTAACTGAGTTTGAGTTGAAAAAACATAAATTCAGCTTGTGAAGCTTTTCAAAAAATTATAGATAAACATTTGGTTCAAAAATATAGCTGCTTTAATAAATAAAAAATTGAACGAGAAACTGAAAAGTGGCGATAAATTTTTGAAACGGGAAAATATTTGAGAAAATTCTGAATATCAAATTGATCCTTTGAGAAAACGATTTCGTGTTATTTAATGCAAATCCAAATGATCTAAAGCAGATTTTTTTGAAAATTAAAAAATACAGTTTCCAGGTGCAAGATAAATTAAACAAAGCAATTCAAACAAAAAATGGCTGTTTCACTGAAACCGTAAAAAATTTCCTTACACTACAATCGTTTCGGGTTTGGTACTCACTTTTAAAAAATGCCTGATGCCTGATAATGAATACAAAAATGTAATTATTTTTTCCATAAACCTTTCTGGAGATATTTTCTCGGTTTCAAATTATTTTTTATATCCTAAAAATTACGAAAATTGTGTTACATTTTCCCAAAAAAGTTTCAAATAGTATTTTTTTTCAAGATCCAAAACTTTTTTTTGAAACAAATTTAAAAAAAAGCAAAGAAAAAATAGAAGGATTCAAAAAATTCTAACATATTCAAAACTAGAACAATATCATCACATCAATTAATATATATGACTATCACAAGCCAAAGAAAAAACTGACAAAAATGTCACATTGTCAAATTTTTGTGATTTGCTGGGGAAAAGGTGACAAAAACTATAAAGGAATATCTAGATATATCACTTACCCAAAGGAAGTGTGAGGTTTATCCAGGTCATTTATCACCTTCAATGGACGCCTAACTCGTGTTTCCGTTCCCGTGCACAAGTGGGCGGAGCTTATTAATATATGGTATAAAGATACGGTATTTTTGTTGTTTTCCGGTTTTTGCTCCTTTTTTTTAGACTTTCTTTTATTTTTTATTACTTTATCTCTTTTTTAAAAATTTTAAATGCCATCAATTCTTTCTCGTTTAGCTAACAATTCTAAAGATATAGGCTTTATCTCAAAAAATATCTGAATAATCATTTAAGAATACTTTCATAAGTTATTGTTCATCAAAGTTTGTTGCATAAGTCATTTCAAACAGTATCCTTGAAAATTTTACAATTTTTGAAAAGTCAGATCGATATTTTAACTGAATAAGAAATTTTAATTTTTTTGAGAGCCTGAGATTTTTTAACTACCTTTTATAATTCCGCAAAATTTAAAAGAAACCGTGAATTTTTAAATTTAAACTGTCCATAACTCACATAGAACCTTCTGCCCAGAAGCAATTAAACATTTTATCCTAGAGACATATTTTTAAATAATTTTGCAAATTTTATAAAATTCAAATTTGTTGGAAGCAAGGACCCCAATAACTAGAGAAGTGTTAGTTTTAAGCTATATACAGTAATTTATCACCTTTAAGGATTAGGCGCCATAACAATATTCTGGCACAAAAGAGCATGTTTTTATTATCATAGCTCAATGTGCCTAATTTTTTCCATTTTTTCATTTGAAACTTCTTAAAGACAATGTTCCACCATGAAGTTTAAGGCTATATTTTAAATATTAATTTTTTAATTTATCGCGTGAAATTTATGACCTTTTTCGAGAAATCTCAAATATTCTAAAAGCAAACTATGAATTTCCAATTTATTGAAAAAATGTTAAAATGAATTGGTACACTGCCTTTAAAAAGTAGATTGCAAAAATAGCAATCGCAGACCAAAATTTGCAATTTTTTGAGTAGTTTTGTACATTATTCTCAAAACTAGTGAGCCTCTGTCTTTAAGGAAATTAAAACAATAATTGTTTTAGAAATCCCATCCAAAAACTAATTTTTGGAATTTATACGTTTTTACGATTGTTTTTTTATTATTAAATCTCTATTCTCAGTTTTATATATAGCTTTTTTTTTGAATTTCATCTCATATTAACTTTTTCTTTGTTTCAGATGACCACCTACTACGTCCAACAATACCAATACCAGGATTGTTGGGACGTACCATCGTCAAGTGCCCCGTGGAGCCAATGCGATGGCAATCAGCAACGGGTCCGGCGCAGAATCAAGAGCGCACAACTGACTGCGCAGCGCATGTTCGAAGAAGTCGACGGCGCGACGAGTCGGATGGAAAAGATGGCAATCCGAGGAAGGATCGATGCGCATCTGATGAATGCGCAATCCGATCCTCGGTACATCGACCTCCACTACATGACTGTAAGTGGAGCGTTGATGTTCTTCATCGATTGCTACAATCGGTTAGGAAAAGGTAAACACAAATGGCTCGTTGCGTTTTTTGGGTTTTTCAGATTTTCGATTGCATTTTTTGGCAAAAATGCCAAATTTTGTAAATCGAGGTCCTTTTTGCAATTTTTGACAAAAAGTGAAATTCGACCGCTCCTATATGAAGCGAAAACATATTGAACCGTTAACGATATTTGAATTCTTAAAAACCAATTTAAGTAAAAATTGAAACTGTATTTTTTCGGTGAAAAAAAAAACAATTCTTAAAATTCGGGTTTTTAAAATACTGTGTTTTGTTAATTTTCGGGGCATAAAAAATGATAAAAAAATAATTTGAAACCGAGAAAAAAATATCCAGAAAGGTTTAGTTGCTTTCCGAATTGTAAAAAAATTGAGTTTCGCTTTCCTTATCATGCATATTTAATATATTTTTGAAAATTTACTGAAATTAATAAAAATCAAAGTTGATGCGAGGAAAATAATTTTTACAATAATTTTTACAAGTGAAACAATTTTTTTCCGAATTAGAATTTTTCATATTCATTGACTACCTTACCTTTATATTATTGTCAACTCAATTATTCTTGATCATTGCGTTCGGAAGGCTGCTCAACCTCACAGCCGCTCCGCACGTACGCGACGCGGCTGCCGACACTCACTTGAGTGATCACAATTTATTTTTTTCAACTGAAACTCAGCTAGGGTCCTAAAAAACTATTTTTTAAAGATATGAATTAAAATTTTCCGTTTCAAAATTTTATAAAAATCAAGAAAATATAAGGATTTTGATTCCTTCAAAATTACGATTACTGAAATTTTTGGTGAAAATTTGCTGACGTAGATTTTTCCAAATCCTGCATTTTTTTTTTAATTTTCGCGATCTATTCATTTTTGTAAACTTGGCAAATTGTGTACTAAATAACTTGAAATAAAATTCTCAAAGGATTTACTCGGAAACAGTGAATTTTCATTTTTTTTTTTTGACGAATTTCAGAGGCTTTTAAAAATTCTATAACAAAATTAGTTTCTTTCAAATTATCCGAATTTTAAGTTCTTGAAAAAAATCAAAAAATATTAACATATGTTCCATATTTTTGAAAATTTACTTTTTCATAAAAAAAGTGATAATTTTTGATAATTTTAATGAAATCTTGATTTTCGAATTTATTAGAAAATTCTGAAATGATTTTAAAAACCTTGAAAAATATCACTGTTTCAAAATGTTTTATGAATTTTTCTAAATATTTGAATTTCGATTAGTTAAATGAAGAGTTAAAGGCATATCTTAAAATTCAGTATTTTCAATAAAAAAATTCGGTTTCAGCAACTTTTTTTCAAAAATTTAAAATTTAAATTTTTCATTAAAAACATTTACATTTTGGACTTTTAATAACTGTTTAAAATATCTAAAAAGTGGTCTTTTTCGTTTCAAAAATTAATTTTTCGATACGTAAAACTTTTTGTTGTTCATTTTAAGTTGTTCATGAAGTCAGTGTTTCAGAAAATTTTCAAAAATCGGAAATAAACGATTTTTCCATAAGATTTTTGGAAAAAATCTTAAAATTTCAGAGAATTTTGAATATCCATGAACGGTTTATGTAATTTTCATGACAAGTACGGTTGTTTTCCGAAATTTTAGAAATATTTTTTAAAAAATTAGATTTTCGTTTTCATTATCCAAAAAATATAAATTTTAAAACAATTAAAAAGATAGATTTTCATAGTCTTTCAAAGAATTTACTGAAAATCAGAATTAATGGTTGGAAAATTTTTACGGTTGAAACAGTTTTTTTTAATTTAAAATGTTTCATTCAACACTTTTGAAACGCTAAAATTTACGTGGAGAACAAATAATGTATACCTATCACAATCCAGAAAAAAAGTGACAAAGATGTCACATTGTAGAATTTTTGTGATTTGCTGGGAAAAGGTGACACCAAATACATATAAAGGAATATCTAGATATATCACCTACCCAACGGAAGTGTGTGCTTTATTATCCAGGCCATTTATCACCTTCAATGGACGCCAAACTCGTGTTTCCTTCCCGTGCACAAGTGGGCGGAGCTTATTAAGATATGGTATAAAGGTACGGTATTTTTGTTGTTTCCGGTTTTTGCTTATTTTTTTAGACTTTCTTTTATTTTTTATTACTTTATCTCTCTTTTTTAAAATTTTTGATTCTTAAATGCCATAAATTCTTCGTCTTTTAGCTAACAATTCTAATGATCTAGGCTTTATCTCAAAAATATATTTGGATAACCATTTTAGAATATTTTCATAAGTTATCAAAGTTTTTAGAAAGTATTTCAAACAGCATCCTTCGAAATATAGAAATTTTTGAAAAGTCGGATCGATATTTTAACTGAATAAGAAATTTGTATTTTTTTTTGAGAGTCTGAGATTTAACTACCTTTTATAATTCCGCAAAATATATAAGAAACCGTGAATTTTTAAATTTTAATAATTTTAAACACTTCTTAACTCTGCCCCGAGAAATGAAGCATTTCATACTAGACACACATTTTTAAATAATTTTGCAAATTTTATAAAATTCAAATTTGTTGGGAGCTAGGACGCCACTAACTAGAGAATTGTCAGTTTTGAGCTATATACAGTAATTTATCACCTTTAAGGATTAGGTGTCATAACGATATTCTGGCACAAACGAGCATGTTTTTATTATCATAGCTCAATGTGCCAAATTTTTCAAGTTTCTACAATTTATTTCGTCTGAAGATTCTTAAATACAATGTTCCACCATAAAGTTTTAAGGCTACATTTTAAATATTGATTTTTTAATTTATCGTGTGAAATTTATGATTTTTTGTTTGAGAAATCTCAAATATTCTAAAAGAAATCTATGAATTTCCGATTTATTGAAAAACATTTTAAAATGGTACACTGTCTTTAAAAAGTGATTGAAAGAGACTACAAAAATAGCAAGCACATACCAAAATTTGCAATTTTTGAGTAGTTTTGTAAATTATTCCCAAAAACTAGTGAGCCTCTGTCTTCAAGGAAATTAAAACAATAATCAATTTAGAAACATCTCCAAAAACTAAATTTTGGAATTTATAAGTTTTCTATTATTAAATATCTATTCTCAGTTTTATCCTTAACCTTTTTTTTTGAATTTCATCTCATATTAACTTTTTTTTTCTTTCAGATGACCACCTACTACGTCCAACAATACCAATACCAGGGTTGTTGGAACGTTCCATCGTCAAGTGCCCCGTGGAGCCAATGCGATGGCAATCAGCAACGGGTCCGGCACAGAATCAGGAGCGCACAACAGATTGCGCAGCGCATGTTCGAAGAAGTCGACGGCGCGACGAGTCGGATGGAAAAGATGGCAATCCGAGGAAGGATCGATGCGCATCTGATGAATGCGCAATCCGATCCGCGGTACATCGACCTCCACTACATGACTGTAAGTGGAGCGTTGATGTTCTTCATCGATTGCTACAATCGGTTAGGAAAAGGTAAACACAAATTTCAACATATTTTCAATTTTAACAAACATTTTAATTTCAGACGAGCAAATGATTGTGATCACTGGGAAGGGAAACCACTCAGTGAATGGCGCGGTGATCCAGCCGAAGATCAGAGGATACTTGGATGACAACAACATCCAATACCAAGTTCCGGTGACGAATACTGGTAGGATCCACGTCACGAAGAGGAGGAACCAATCGTCTGCCATCCTTTGCCGTTGTTCATAGTATGTTCTGTTAATATTTATAATTTTAAACACTTTCTATTTTTAATAACCACATTTTTTTTATTTTTTAAAATGTACAAATGTATATATTTTTGTTTTGTTATTTATGTTTCCTAGTCATCATTGTTTCACGTGTCATTTCATTGTTTTTCCGCTTTATTGATTACTGTTGGATTATTATTACTATTATCGGGTCTCGAATTATTGATTAATAAAAATTGTGTCATATTTTCTTTAATTTTTTTACAATAAAATATATTTTTCAACTTTTTTCCAGAAGTTATTATATACAAATTCAATGACATGAAAATGAGCAAGGTATAGCCGTAAAAATGGAAAGTTTTACATTTTATTGAATTTTTTAAAATTTTGAAACGGAAAATTTTTATATTATTATCGAAAAACAGTAATTTTTGAATAGTGGGAAAATGAAAAAAAAAACCTTTTCTCAAAAATTTTCCCGTTTCCAAAATTTATCGGCACTTTTCAGATTCTCACAAATATACTGAAAGGGTTATATTATCGGTCAATTCTGTTTCATTTCGAACACAATTGAAAACAGTAATTTTTAAGCTGAATTTATTTTTTTTTAAACTCAAACTCAGTTAGGGTCCTAAAAACCAATTTTTTATAAACATGGCTGAAAATTTTCTGTTTCAGAATTCATAAAAATTAAGAAAATATAAGAATTTTGATTTAAGAGTGGTGTATTTACAGTTTTATCAATTCACGATATTATTCACTGAATTTACATGTAATAAATTCAGAAAAAAAGCTTGCAAACTTTATTTTACTGCGAAAAATAAAATTTTGTTTCGAAATTTCAGAATTTTTAGTTCTATTGAATTCTCCATATATTTGAGAGTTTACTGTTTCACAATTTGTATTGATCAGATTTAGAGATCAAACAATAACAATTTATTAAAGACAATTGCCAAAAATTTTTAAAAAAATTGAAACTGTATTTTTACGCTGAAAAAATATTAAAATTTTTGTGTTCAAAAAGAATTAGAAATTATGCAATTGTCGTTAATATCTCTTTTTTTCCGTTTTTTTGAAAAATTTAAAAAATTTTTAATTCTTGAGAAATACATCAAAAATACGTTTTCAAACATTTTAAGCACATTCAATATTTTCTAAATTTTTGAAAATTTACTGTTTCATAAAAATGTTTTCATTTTTGATAATTTTAACGAATTTTTGATATCTTCAGTTTTTTTCAAAAAATGTAATTTTTTAAATTTATTGGATATGAAGCGGAAACAAAATAAAGCGTTAACGACATTTGAATTCTTTTAAAAAATTCTTAAAAGTTCGGGTTTTGTTAATTTTTGGCGCATAAAAAATGATAAAAACATAATTTGAAACAGAGAAAAAATATCCAGAAAGGTTTAGTTGCGTTCCGAATTTTTAAAATTGTAATTGCGTTCTGAAGGCTGCTCAACCTCACAGCCGCTCCGCACGCACGCGACGCGGCTGCCGACACTCAACACACTGGAAATTTTGAAAAATTCATTTTCCCCGCCAATATTTCAGTGTGTTGAGTGGGAGGTCACCGCGTCGCGTGCGTGCGGAGCGCCTGTGAGGTTGAGCAGCCTTCCGAACGCAATGATCAAGAGTAATTGAGTTCAGTTTTGAAGCTCTTTAAAAAATTAAGATCAAGTTCTTGGTTTTCGAATGTATCAGAAAATTCTGAAATTTTTTTAAAAACCTTGAAAATTATCACTGTTTCAAAATATTTTAATTTCGATTAGTTAAATGAAGAGTTAGAGGCATATCTGAAAATCCAGTATTTTCAATTAAAAAAATTCGGTTTCAACTATTTTTTCAAAAATCAAAAATTTAAATTTTCATAAAAAATTTACATTTTTTAATTTTAATTACTGTTTAAAATTTCTAAAAAGTGGTCTTTTTCGTTTAAAAAATTAATTTTTCGATACGTAAAACTTTTTGTTGTTCATTTTAACAACTGAAAACAATTTTCGAACTACAATTTAAAAGAATCAAAAGATTTTGATTTAGAAAAGTCACTGTTTCAGAAAATGTTCAAAAATCGGAAATCAACGGTTTTTTCCATCAGATTTTTGAAAAAAAAAACCAATTTCAAAGAATTTTGAATATTTATGAACGTTTTACGCAATTTTCATGACAAGTTCGGTTGTTTTCCGAAATTTTAGATATATTTTTAAAAAATTAGATTTTCGTTTTCATTATCCAAAAAATATAAATTATCCAAAAATTTTAAAACAAGTAAAAAGTTCGATTTTATAGTATTTTAAAGAAATTACTGAAATTAGTGAAAATCAAAGTTGATGATCGGAAAATTTTTACGGTTTCAGTGAAACAGTTTTTTTTAATTTAAAATGTTTCGTTCAAAACTTTTGAAACGCTAAAATTTATTTGGAGCGCAACAAATGTATACCTATCACGAGCCAAAAAACTGACAAAAATCTCACATTGTCGAATTTTTGTGATTTGCTGGGAAAAGGTGACAAAAAACTATAAAGGAATATCTAGATATATCACTTACCCAACGGAAGTGTGAGCATTATTATCCAGGTCATTTATCACCTTCAATGGACGCCAAACTCGTGTTTCCTTCCCGTGCACAAGTGGGAGGAGCTTATTCATATATGGTATAAAGGTACGGTATTTTTGTTGTTTTCCGGTTTTTTGCTCATTTTTTAAAGATTTTATTTTATTTTTTATTACTTTATCTCTCTTTTTAAAATTTTTTAAATGCCATCAATTCTTCGTCTTTTAGCTTACAATTCTAATGATCTAGGCTTTATCTAAAAAAATATATTTGGATAACTATTTTAGAATATTTTCATAAGTTATAGTTCATCAAAGTTTTTTTGCATAAACCATTTCAAACAGTATCCTTGAAAATTTTAAAAGTCAGATCGATATTTTAACTGAATAAGCAATTTTAATTTTTTGTCAGTTTGAGATTTTTTGTAATTCCGCAAAATTTAGAGGAAACTGTGAATTTTTAAATTTCAAAATTTTAAACTGCCCATATCTCGCACAGAACTTTCTGCCCAGAAGCAATAAAACATTTGATTCTAGAGACATATTTTTAAATAATTTTGCAAATTTTATAAAATTCAAATTTGTTGGAAGCAAGGACCCCAATAACTAGAGAAGTGTTAGTTTTGAGCAATTTATCACCTTTAAGGATTAGGCGCCATAACAATATTCTGGCACAAACGAGCATGTTTTTATTATCATAGCTCAAAGTGTCAAATTTTTCCAATTTTCTACAATTTATTTCATATGAAACTTCTTAAAGACAATGTGCCACCATGAAGTTTTAAGGCTATATTTTAAATATTGCTTTTTTAATTTATCGCGTGAAATTTATTATTTTTTTGAGAAATCTTAAATATTCTAAAAGCAAACTATGAATTTCAATTTTATTGAAAAACATTTTTAAATGAATTGATACACTGTCTTTAAAAAGTAGACTGCAAAAATAGTAATCGCAGACCAAAATTTGCAATTTTTTGAGTAGTTTGTACATTATTCTCAAAACTAGTGAGCCTCTGTCTTTAAGGAAATTAAAACAATAATTGTTTTAGAAACCCCCATCCAAAAATTAATTTTTGGAATTTATACGTTTTTACGATTGTTTTTTTTATTATTAAATCTCTATTCTCAGTTTTATATATAGCTTTTTTTTTGAATTTCATCTCATATTAACTTTTTCTTTGTTTCAGATGACCACTTACTACGTCCAACAATACCAATACCAGGAGTGTTGGGACGTACCATCGTCAAGTGCCCCGTGGAGCCAATGCGATGGCAATCAGCAACGGGTCCGGCGCAGAATTAAGAGCGCACAACTGACTGCGCAGCGCATGTTCGAAGAAGTCGACTGCGCGACGAGCCGGATTGAAAAGATGGCAATCCGAGGAAGGATCGATGCGCATCTGATGAATGCGCAATCCGATCCTCGGTACATCGACCTCCACTACATGACTGTAAGTGGAGCGTTGATGTTCTTTATCGATTGCTACAATCGGTTAGGAAAAGGTAAACACAATTTTTAAAATATTTTCAATTTTAACAAACATTTTAATTTCAGACGAGCAAATGATTGTGATCACTGGGAAAGGAAACCACTCAGTGAATGGCGCAGTGATCCAGCCGAAGATCAGAGGATACTTGGATGACAACAACATCCAATACCAAGTTCCGGTGACGAATACTGGTAGGATCCACGTCACGAAGAGGAGCAACCAATCGTCTGCCGTCCTTTGCCGTTGTTCATAGTATGTTCTGTTAATATTTATAATTTTAACCACATTTATTTCTATTTTTTAAATGTACAAATGTATATATTTTTGTTTTGTTACTTATGTTTCCTAGTCATCATTGTTTCAAGAGTCATTTCATTGCTTTACCGGTTTATTAATTACTGTTGGATTATTATTATTATCGGGTCTCTAATTATTGATTAATAAGAACTGTGTCATATTTTCTTTAATTTTTTTCGCAATAAAATATATCTTTCAACTTTTTTTCCTGAAGTTATTACATGAAAACTTAATAAAATGAAACAGAAAAAGGATCAAAGATCAAAATGAAAATTTTTAAATTTTATTGAACTTTTTAAAATTTTGAAACGGAACATTTATTATATTTTAAACAGTAATTTTTCTAAAATTTGAATAAAAGATGTACAATTCGAAAAAATTAATTCGAGATAAAAAATTCGAGAAAATTCATAGAACGCCACTTTTTCAATTGTTTTTCGAAGCGTAATAATGAAAATTTTAAAAAAAATTATGTTAAATAATTTAGACTACAAAAAACTATCCAAAAACTGCGTTTTTTTTTTTTAAATTTTTCAAAAATTGTTATAATTAACTAAAGTCTTCACAACATTTTTGCTATAAATTTACGGCCATGCAAAAAAAAATCGAATTTTTTAGAAACCGTGAAAAAATTGTTTCTATCGTTTCCTAATCAGATTTTAAGAAATATTTAGTTTTATTTTAAAATTTTGAAAATGTCAAAATTTTTATTTTTTCTGAAAAATTTTAATTTTAAAAATTGCCAATTTCAGCTGAAAACAGCTCAGAATATTTTTTCGAAAATTAAGGATTTATCGTACATAGTCATAGATTTTGTCATTTAATTTTTTTTCCGGTTTACTTATCAATACAGGGTTAGTACTGTTATTATAGGTTCTCTAATTATTGATTAATAAAAATTGTGTCGCGTTTTTCAATTTTTTTTGAAGTAAAATTTAAATTAAAGGAATAATATTTACATTGAAATGAAAAAATAACTAGGATTTTCAAATTTCAGAGTTTAATAATAAAATTTCAATATTTTCTTGAAACAAATCAATTTCTTTAATTGTAAGAGTAAATCAAAAAATTCTTCTATTTTTTTGATTTTCATGGGAATTTTGAAACTGCAATTTTTTTTAGATTAACTTCCGGGAAACTGTTCAGGAATCTAGTAATTTTTTCAAAATTTCCTAATTTTCAAAAAAAAAATCTTGAAACTGTAATTTTATCAAAGAATTATTTAAACAGTTTTTGAGAAGTGCGAAAAATAATTTTTGTTTTGCAAAAAATTTGAGAAAAGTTAGATAAAATTGCAATTTTTGCTTCAAATCATATTAGCATTTTTAAAATCTTAAATCGTTTTTAGATAACGACAAATTTTTCAAACAAAAATGTGTTTTTGAAAATTATTTCATTTTTTTTCAAAAATTGTTGCTTCAAAAATTAATCGAAAAAATTTCGTTTCTAAAAAAATTGAAAAAATATTTTTCAGAATCATCAAAAAATTCAACAAAAAATCGAAATCGAGAAAATTTTCTGAAATACAATTTCTCGTTATTTTTTGAACTGTATTTTTCTTCAAGACACGTCCAAAAAGCCCGAAAAACCCAAAAAATCCGTTCTAGGGGGAAAAATGAGCAGAATATTATTTTTTTCGGCCCAGGCAGTCTTTTTTGGGCCTTGGGACTCAATACTGATTTTTTGGTAAAATTTCTACAAAAATGTACACAAAAACAAATGTTTTCCATAAAATTGTTTAAAGGGACAGATACATATTTAATTGTTTGGGTCTTGAAGAAAACGACAGTTCAAAAAATACCGAGAACCTGCAAGGTTTCTCAGTATTTTTTGAATTAAAAAAATAATAATAACTCCATTATGCACACATTTTTCCGCTAACCCAAATTTCGAAAGAAAAAATAAAAATGATAAAGCAATTTCCTCGTAAGTTGATAATGTGCTGTTGATAATATTCATCATAAAACTAAGACTGATAAACTCATATAAAATTTGACACATTGTGTTGAAATTCAGGATGACATCAGTAACCCCTTACAAATTTATCATTGACCACATGAGAAAAACAATATTTCGCCTAAAGAAAACCGTATAAAAGCAGCTAACATGTTACCATTCCTTGCCCGTGAGCCAATATTTGAAGGCAAGCAGTTCACTTGGAAATAAATAAGAACAATCAACGATGAGCGGAACTACAAATCCTCATTGCTTACAAAGTGTACAAATAAATTTACAAGTTGCACATGCCACTGTACAAAAAAAGTACAAAATAGTCAATAACACAACGGATATATACGAGAAAGCGAAAATTCGGCAACAAATTGACGGCATTTTAATTGGCGCACATTCTGATGTAGTGAATTTCCTAAACCTCCGTTTAATGAGTAAACGAGGAGCGAAGAATTTCTTTATCGGACGTTATAAAAAGCTGAAAACAAATGATACGATAGCTGTTGTCACTGGCCAGGGAAACAATTCACCGAACGGGCAGCCGGTCATACGTCCAATGATAATTAAGTTGTTGATATACAACAGGATTCCATATAAAATTCCGCCTGAAAATCCGGGAATCATCTACATCAGAAGAACGTGAATCAAAAATGCCACGAAAAATTAGAGTCATGATACATTCTGCGGGCTGCCTCCCATTTTGTTTAATTCGCCTGCTCAAAAACCTAAAAAAAAAGCTCTTCTTCACTGACTGAGCCTCTACGTGGCGAAGAAGATCAACCACTGAAATTCATTCTTTCAGAATGAATTTCAGTGGGCTAATCAGTCAATTAGGCGGCATATGATAGCTTGTTTAGTTATTTACTAGCCGTTTAACGCCGCTTCGCGGCGGTAATGAAAATGAGAGATATTGTATGTAAAAATGAAGAGACACAGAGAAAAAACGCGCCAACTTTAGGTTAAGGTAAGTACCGTAATACTACAGTAATCCGTACCAAATTTTCACAGTGACTTTAATACTCCAAAGATGTTACCATGAAAGTCTGGTCTCGATCCGACCATTCTGAAAAAATGTGAAAAAGTGCTGGAGTACTGTATCTACAGTAATCCTTCAGTAACGCGAGATCCAAACAGTATTTTTGTGAAGCGCTCCGAGATGCATGACAATATCCCAAATATGGGACAGATCGGTCGAGGGGTCAAAAAGTTATTCATGAGAAATGTTTGTACACACAGAACTATTCGTTTAGTAAGAAGAAAGATTATAATTGTTAATTTACCGCGAGCGCGACGCTCTCCCCTTGTCTTTCACTTTTCTCAGGGAACGCAATGCACCAGAACACTCCCATTTTGTCATATTTTTGCCAGATAGTGCATGAAACTATACAACGCAGAATCCGGTAAGAAATGGCCTCCATCAGCAAAAAAACCAAAACTCTGACCAATTGACTCATCTTGCAAAAGCGCGGCGAACTGTACCCTTCCCCCCTCTCTGTGTTCGACTGTCTCTTTCTCTGCGTCTCTCTTGCACACACTCACTTTTTTCAGCAAAGTTGATAAAACAGTGGAAAATTATGGCATAGATGGGTCACAAAAGCTCGATTAAAACTTTTTGCAAAAAAAAATACGTTGGCTATCGACGAACATCGTCCAAGTATTCAAAACTACATTAGAACCCTCTGAACACCAATTTGGGGGAATCTGACTGAGTGAAGTGCGAATTGATTCGCTTAAAATTGAATTTTCCGGACATTAGCGGCATTTTTGCTACGAATTTTTTGTTGATAATTGTAGCGAAAGATTTTCCAAACATAATCTAGAAGTTTCATAAACTTTCCTGAAGAAGAAACGACTAAAAACCAAACACATTTTTTTCGAAAAAAAAAAGATGCAGACTGTTTTTCTCTATAATCCTGGTAATTTTGAAAAATTTTTTTATTGAAATTTCTCGACAACATTGAAAAAAACCACGCCACAATGGTATACTGCTATTTTCCGAGCACACACAAGAACAGCGGAGTGTCAACTCTGAAAACCTAGGAAAATAGATAAAACCAGTATTTGGAGTTAAATTTTCGAATTTCCCGGAATTTTCCGGAATTTTCCGGTCTTTGGAACCGGGAAAAACAAATTCCCGGAAAATTTCCCGGAAGGTCTTTCCCGCCCATCCCTGGTGGTGCAAAGAAAAGCGATTTTTTAGAAACCGTGAAAAAATTGGAAATTGTTTCTATCGTTTCCTAATCAGATTTTAAGAAAAATTTATTTTAATTTTAAAATTGTGAAATAGTAAATACCAGACGTTTAACGCCGCTTCGCAGCGGAAATGAAAAAGCAGAGAAATAGTGTGTAAAATGAAGAGACGCAGAGAAAAAACGCGCTAACTTTAGGTTAAGGTAAGTACCGTAATACTACAGTAATCCGTACCAAATTTTCACAGTGACTTTACAATACTCCAAAGATGTTACCACGAAAGTTTGGTCTCGATCAGACCATTCTGAAAAAATGTGAAAAAGTACTGGAGTACTGTATCTACAGTAATCCTACAGTAACACGAGATCCAAATAGTATTTTTGTGAAGCGCTCCGAGAGGGATGACAATATCCCAAGTATGGGACAGATCGGTCGAGGGGTCAAAAAGTTATTCTTATTTTCTTGATTTTCGTGGAAATTTTGAAACTGCAATTTTTTTTAGATAACTTCCGGGAAACTGCTGAGGACTCTTGTAATATTTTAAAATTCCCTAATTTTCAAAAAAAAACTATTCTTGAAACTGTAATTTTATCAAAGAATTTTTAAACAATTTTTGAGAAGTGCGAGAAATAATTTTTGTTTTGAAAAAAATGTGAGAAAATATTCAAAAAATTGCAATTTTTGCTTCAAATCATATTGGCATTTTTAAAACCTTAAATCGTTTTTAGATAACGACAAATGTTTCAAAAAGTTTTAAAAAGAAGTTTTTTTTTGAAAATTATTTCATGTTTCTTTTTTCAAAAATTGTTGCTTCAAAAATTAACCGAAAAATACGCAAAAAATTAGAAATCTGGAACATTTATTCATTTTTCCGCCAATATTTCAGTGTTGAGTGGGAGGTCACTGCGTCGCGTGCGTGCGGAGCGGCAGTGAGGTCGAGCAGCCTTCCGAACGCAATGATCAAGAATAATTGAGTTGACAATACAGTTTCACTATTTTTAGTAATTTCAGATTTTTCAAGATTTGTCTCTAATTTTTCTGAAACCTACTTTTTTTGCACACATTTTTCTTCAACCCCAAATTTAGAAAGAAAAGGTAAAAGTGATCGAATTTGCAATTTCCTCGTAAAAATGCTGTAGATAATATTTCTGATAACACTAAGACCAAACAACAGACCAATTTATTCACCGTGCTGAAATTCAAGATGACGTCAGTAGTTCTTATCAACGCTCTGTGACTACAATATTTCGCCACGAACGAAAAATGAATATAAACAGCCATCACCTTTTGATAACATGCGCGATGAGTTTTTGTTCAGAGGTAAGAAAATTTTACTTTCAATTTTATAAAGAATCTTATTTTGTCACGCGAAATTCCAATTCTTGGCCGCTCGCTGTCCACTGCACCACTGAGAATTCTCTCGCGACCGCAACGCGTCACAATAAATAGGGGGATTGCAATTTTAGTGCGTTGCGGTCGCGTCGCGAGGACAATCCTCATAGGTCACGCTTTCTTGGTTTTGTATGCCAAAAGTTTATCAACGGATGAACCAAAATATATTTTAAAAATTGTTTCATGCTTTGATATTGTCAACTCAGGTATTCTTGATAATAGCGTTTTGAGGGCTGCTCAACCTCACTGACTTTCCGCACGCAAAAAATTAATGTTCAAATTTTCCAGTGTCTTGAATGTCGGCAGCCGCGTCTCCCCGTTTTGTCTTGAAACTTTAACTGGCGATAACTTTGATCATATGGCGAAAAACTTAGAAAAACTCGAAGCCCGCGAAAAATTTAACTTTTTGGAGGTAAACGTCCAACAAATGAGCTGAAGATATCGCAAATTTGAGCATTTTGTCCTAAAAATTGATATTTATAATCTGCTTATCATTTTCGTCCATTTAGCGCCCTTTTTGACAGAAAAATAATTTTAAAAATTTGTTTCAAAACTGTTTATGGCATTTCCCCCATTTTATATTGTCAACTCAACTTCTTGATCATTACGTTTTAAAAAACTTTTTAAGGGCAGCTCAATTTAACTGACGCTCCGCACGTACGCCCGCGGCTGCCGACACTCGACACACTGAAAAATTTTAAAATTCATTTTCCCAGTGTGTTGAGTGTCGGCAGCCGCGTGCATGCCTGCGGAGCGGCTGTGAGATTGAGCAGCCCTCAAAACGCAGTTATCAAGAATATTTGAGGGGGTGGGAGCTCCCCATTTTGTCTTAAAACTTTCACGGGCTTTAATTTTGCTCATATAGCGAAAAACAAGGACATTATTTCAAAAAAACAATGAAACGTGAGAAAATGTTAACCTTTTGGAGGGTAAATGCACAAAAAGTATACTGTAAACATCTGAAATTTGAGCGTTTTGCTCCAAAGTTGGATATTTATGATTTTCTTCCAATTAGCGCCCATTTTGATTAAAAAAACTCGAAACATATATTTTTTTTAATTTTCGGAAAATTTTCAAAACCGTTTTTTGACATTTTTTCCCCCATTTCATATCGTAAACAGCATTTTTGGGACAAAAAAACGTCTAACAGTTTTTAAAAATCAGTTTCCTGAAAATTGACAACAAATGTGTTTTGTCGATTCTTAAAAAAACCGATTTTTCTGTCAAAAAAGGCGTATTTTATATTATATGATCGGAAATGGCCGACAACTAAAAAAATACAAGCGCGAAAAATGTTTTTGAATATTGTCAAGATAATAATTTCTGGCCGCTCGCTTTGCGGAGTGTCGTTGGGAATTTACTCGCAGCGCGACCGCAACGCGCTCAAATTCAAAGTTCTCAGTTGGTCTTGCGCGTAGCGGTCGCGCTGCGAGTAAATTCCCAACGACACTCCGCAAAACGAGCGGCCAGAAATTATTATCTTGACAATGTAAAAAATTAAAAAATAAAAAACTCCTCACTATATATTCAAATTTGGTGTAAACACCGTGACGAGAAATTGCGGTCGCACCCAGAAATGCGCACCGTACATTAAGATTATTTGTGGGGTTTACATAATATCTGTTTTTCAGAGAGATTGTTCTAGAAGACGAGGAGACAGTAGTTTTTTTCCGGGATACGAGTATTGGAAAGATGGAACGAAAGAAGTTGTAGAAATTATGTACGAGCAGTTCAACAAGGAAAAGAATATAGTTGAGAGATCAGAAATTCGGAAAGGAATTGATGCTTTTATAATTAAAGCACATTCTGATCCGCGTTTCCTGAACCTCCGTTGCATGACTGAAGAAGCAGCGTGGAATTTCTTTTTGAAATGTTATAATTGGTTGAAAGAAGGTGTTAAGATGACTGTTATCACTGGTCAGGGACGCAAATCCCCGAACGGGATCTCGGTCATACGAACAAGGATAGAAGCTGGTTTGGGTGGATATCATATTGGGTATGAAATTCGACCAGAAAATCCCGGAAAAATCTACGTCACAAAATCTAATCCTCTCACGAAAACTTTAGTGTACAATCTTTAGTGTGCATGAGTCAATTTGCAAGAAAATTTGAAAGTCCAAAAAAAAATTAGAAAGTCAATATGCGAGAAAAACATCGTATTTAAAAATCGGAAAAACAAAATTCTTCCATATTATCTTTCTAGCGGATTAATTTTCTCTCGAATAACTTTTGCTTTACCTTAGTTTTTAGTAGTTTTAAAGCAGTTGTAGGGGTATTCACGTCAAAAAAAGAGAAAAAAAGTACCTTTAAGAATATTTTGTTTGTATTTTCTCCCTTTTTCCGACATGAATACCCCCATAGCCGTTATTAGAAAAAAATGTATATTTATTGTTACTAATTTTTTTTCTCAATATTTTACATTTTTAAAATCTCCAAAAATTGGTTGATAATCCTTTTTTTTAAGTGTCTGTTTACTAATTTTGAATTTTTACCACTCAGAATTTTAATCCACTCAGAATCGCCTAATTTTTCGGTTTAAAAAATTGGAAAAAAAATTGGTTATTCTTCGTAGATTAAAAAAAGACGAAAAACAAATCAGAAAATTGAAAATAAGTAAACAAACGCTTAAGGGAACACTATGTATATTTTATTTCAAAAAATCACCAATTCTAATCACGTCATTCAATTGTTAAGTTATTATTTCATGTATTCCGCGTCTGCCCGCATTTTTTGTTCGCTTGCCCGCATCACTCAGGGAATTTTTCGCGAATCCGCGCTTACAAAAGTAGCGGATCCGCCACTTCCTATACGCGGATCGCTATTTCAATAGTAACTTGTTGAAATGGCGGACCAGCGCATAGAAAGTGACGGAACCGCTTGTTTTGTATACGCGGATCCGCGAAAAATTTCCTGACCAGTTTCCGCAAAAAAAAACGCCGCCGCCCGCTCTTCTTCACGGACTGAGCCTCTACGTGGCGAAGAGGATCAACCACTGAAATACCTTTTTTTTCAAAATTTCAGTGGGCTAATCGGTCAATTCGAAACGATGATCTCAGTTTATCTATAATTTATTTGTTTAATTCATACGGTTTTTATGATAATTATCTCTTTTCGGGTTATGCATATTTTTTACGGGTTACTTTCACTTCATCTGGTTCATAATGCCATTTTATTGATTTTTTTTTCGTTTTTTTGTAAATAAATTAATTTAAAAATTTAAATTGTATCGTTTTTCTGTTATTTTACATGTTTAACAAATATGAATAAAGAGCTCATTAAAAAAACAATTCGAATTTATAAAATTTTCAAATATAGAGCTCTTCTCAAGAATTTCAAGTGAATATTTCCAATTTTCTCCCATGAGTAAGTTTCACTGAAATTATTTTTAGGGCTAAAGCCCAAAAATAGTTTTTAAAAAATTTCAGCGAAAAAATACAGTTTCAATTTTTTGTGAAAATTATGAAAATCTTTTTAAAATTGGCATTGTCAACTTAAATATTCTTCATCATGCAAGTTGGTTTTGATCTACCCAGAAAATTTAAATCTCTCACGCCGTCGTGCTATTTTTAAATGCGAGAGGCTGCGCTGCGGTCTTTTAGTAGAAAATGAATTATCCAAAATTTTTTAACTTGACAATTAGAAAATCAATATTATTTCAAAAAAAAAAACAAGGAATTCTGGAATTTTGAAATTTTTTATAGCTCTAAAATCAAATTTCGAAATTTCGATCTAAAAATTCAATGAAGGTCAGTGTTTCATAATTTAGAATTATACCGTTTGGAAAGAAAAAATTAAATTTTTTGTTAATATTCGAAAATTTTCCTGAAATTTCCAAAGGATTATAAATGTATTTCAAATAATTCCAGAAAAAAATAACTGTTTCAAAAATTTACAGAAAATCACATTTTTTGTTCATTCTTTTCGGTTTGATACGTGTTTTCCAAATATTATCAAATCCACATCATTATCGATTTCTTTACGATATTTGAGAATTTTTAAAAAATTTTGAAACCCGAGAAATTTAAAATCTTGAAGAGGAGCATTACAACCGGAAATCTAACGAGAAACGAAAATTTGAAAACTGTTTTTTAATTTTTTTCAAGAAAATTTTTGAAACAGTATTTATTTGTGAAAGTATTTGAAGGTTAGATCAAAATTGATAATATTTTTTTTGAAACTGTAAATTACTAATTTAAAATAAAAATGAAAAATCCAAAAAACAATTAAAACAACATAAATTAAGATGAAAATACATTAAAAAAGGTCTAATGTAAGCATTCTGCATAATTATTTATTAACGAAACACGAAAGAAGCTCATATGAAAAAGTTCGGCCACCTTTTTCTAGGCCACTGTTTTGAAGCTCATTTTCTCGGCTTCTAGGCGCTTTTAGAAAAATTTAAAAATAGATTTGAAGTCTATTTTCATTTAAGATACATTTATTATCTCCGTAAAGCCCTCCTTTAACAAATAAACTCCAAACGAATTCCAAACGTACTACAAAAGAGTGGCCTAGGTTTCAAACTTAATGAGAAGCTAGTCCCCGATCGTATTTCTCTTCCATATTAAATATTTAAAATATTAAAATTTAAAATAATTCCAGAAAAAAATTACTGTTTTTAAAAATTTACAGAAAATCACATTTTTTTTTCGCATTCATTTGTTTTAAGTTTGACACGTGTTTTCCAAAAATTATCAAATTACTTAATTTTTGGAAAATTTTTAAAAAAATTGAAATATCGAAGAGGATGGTAATTTTGAAAACTCTAATTCAAGAAAAAATATTATTTTTTTGAAACAGTATTTTTTTTACGAAAATTTCAAATATTTGATAAGGTTATCGATGAAAACTGATAGCTGATAAACTTTTCCAAAATAATTTTTTGAAACCGTAAATAATTTTAAATAAAAATAATTTTCCGTTTCAAAAAGTTTACAAATTTTTGAATACATCTTTGTTGAGCTGCATAGTATATGTCGAGAAAATATTGTCAACTCAATTATTCTTGATCATTGCGTTCGGAAGGCTGCTCAACCTCACAGCCGCTCCGCACGCACGCGACGCGGCTGCCGACACTCAACACACTGAAATATTGGCGGGAAAATGAGTTTTTCAAATTTTCCAGTGTGTTGAGTGTCGACAGCCGCGTCGCGTGCGCGCGGAACGGCTGTGAGGTTGAGCAGCCTTCCGAACGCAAGAATAATTGAGTTGACAATAAAATAATAAGAAAATAATAAGCATTTGATCAAAAATATTTTGAAATACTTAAAATAACTTTTAAAAAAGATTTTATTCAATTTTTTTAAATATTTATTTTTGAATTCGAGTTCATATCGCTATAGCTTCTTGCATTTTTCCAGAGTTAGACACAAACGAAAAATCCACACTTTTTCGATTCACAATTTGCATCTATCCAACATGGCTGAAATGCTGAAACCATTGAAACCATCAGAAGCAAGGTGAGGATCTGAAAAAAATATAATTTTTTAGATTTTTTATAACAAAAACTTACCAAGATATGGAGAATATTTGGCATTTGTTGAATGCTTGAGGATTGCTTGTAAAAATTAGCTTTTCCTTCAGATTTTATACCATTTTTTCACGTTTTTGACCTTGGAAATTTCTTAAATTAAACATATAAATGAAACTTCCAAGATATGTATAGTAATTTGAAATTTCAAAAAAAATCAATAAAAATATATTTTTTCAGAATTTTTCATTTTGAAAAATGTTGGAATAACATTTTTTTTCGAAGGAACATCATAAAGCTATATACTAATTTTTAAAAATTTTACAAAAAAAAATTGAGGAAAAATTGAAACCGTATTTTTTCGCAGAAATATATATTTTTGTAATTTTGGGCTGAAAATTACAATAATGACAACGTCTTTAAAGGAGGGCTCCTTTCTTAAATGAAAATAGACTTCATTCTCATTCCAAATCTGTTTTTAAAATGTTCTAAAACCACCTAGAAGCCGAGAAAATGAGCTTCAAAACAATGGCCTAGAAAAATATTGCGAAAACTAGTCCGCGGTCATCATTTCGTGACACTTATGAATATTTATGAGAAATTCTTAGATTACTTCATTTTAACATACATTTTTGCATTTTCTTGGATTTTTTACGAAGTTATGCCCGCGGACTAGTTTTCGTAACATTTTCTAGGCCATTGTTTTGAAGCTCATTTTCTCGGCTTCTAGGTGGCTTTAGAAAATTTTAAAAACAAATTTGGAATGAGGAGGAAGTCTATTTTCACTTAAGGTACATTTATCCCTCCTTTAATATTTTTTCATTTTTGAAAATTTTTATTATAATTTGAAGAGAAGAAATTTTTCAGTGAAATTTCCTAATTTTTAAAGAATGTCGAAAATAAAAACATCAAAAACTCAAAAAATATTAACACATTCAATATGTTACATTTTTTTTTTGAAAATTTACTGTTTCATTGAAATTTGGTAGTTTTAATGAATTTCAATAAAAAAATTCTGTGCCGGTATAGTTTTTTTTGTGAAAAATTAAAGAAGTTTCGAACTAACACTGTTTCAAAATTAAAGAATCTTTTTTTAAAACTTCTCACTTTTTCCAAAAAATAAAGATTGTGAAGTTTTTGTGGGAAAATATTCATTATAGTACTTTTTTTAATTTTTGGGTCAAAAATACGTGAAAAAATAGTGTCAAGGTCAAAAAAATTGATTATTTTCAGAAATTTATTATTTTCAGATTCTCGTATCTCGTTTCAGCTTTTGAAAAATTGGAAATTTCTAATTTTTCAAAAAATTATTTTTATAAAATCACCGTTTCTTAATTTCTTCGAAAAATCTGAAAAGGGTGGAACAGTGTTCTAATTAAAGGCAGCTTGTCAGTTAACACGATCCAAATTCAAGGCAAAACATCAAAATTCGAATGGGAGCCCAGGTGGTCCAAAGAACATTACCAACATGTAGGCAAATTCAAATAATTGTGTTTCGCGCCAATTTCGACCGCGTTGCACGGACACCGACCGCGTCGCACGGACACGCGCGCATTCAAATTTTGATTTTTTCAACTTTGGACCGCCGCTATGACGTGTGTATTTATCGGTGTGATTTCGCATAAATCGCATTGTACTAATGAGAGAAAGCTCTAATTTTTGAAACTAAGAACATGTAGGGTCAAATTAACTGAACAGCTGTCTTTAATATTTATTTTAAAATATTAAATTTTAGAAATTTAAATGTTTTCTGAAAATTACCTCTTTTTATCGCATTTCTTGAAAAATTTGAAAGTTTTGAAAAATAAAATTTAAAAATTACTGTTTCAAGTCCAAAGCTTTGTGTTAGAATGTGAAATATTGCACTATACGAACGTAAAAACCGTTTTCAATAATTTTGATAATTTTCTAGAATTTTATTTTCCAATTTTTGAAAAAAAATGAAAAGATGTCGATTTTTTTGGAAAAAATCCATTATATGAATTGATTAGATATTTAATTAGAAATTGATAATTTATTATTTGGTATTGTCAACTCAATTATTCTTGATCATTTCGTTCGGAAGGCTGCTCAACCTCACAGCCGCTCCGCACGCACGCGACGCGGTGACCTCCCACTCAACACTGAAATATTGACGGGAAAATGAATTTTTCAAATTTTTCAGTGTGTTGAGTGTCGGCAGCCGCGTCGCGTGCGTGTGGAGCGGCTGCGAGGTTGAGCAGCCTTCCGAACGAAATGATCAAGAATAATTATAGTTTTTTTTTAATTTTTGAAAAATTCAAAACAAAAAATCAAAAACATTTTTTATCCGGTTAAAAAAACGTGAAAAGTTTTGTAAATATCAATTTCAAATTAAAATATTATTGTTTTTCACAAAAATCCAATCGCACGCATCCAATGTCCAACCTTCTTCATACCTTCTTCGTAAGCTTTAAAAAAAAATTCAAAACAACTTTTTTTAAATAAAATATCCTTTAATTTTCAGATTCTAGCCCTTCTCATTTCAGTCCAAGTTTCAGCATCGGTTTTCTGCTGGAGTAAAGCAGACTGTGAAGAGCCGAAGGAATGCTGGATGTTCGTTTGTACCATTCCGAATGAAGCCCCAGTGATTGGAATTCCAGTGTCCCCCTTTCAATAAACTCGTTTTTTGAAAAAAATTGTTTATAAATCAAATTTTCAGGATTTTCAGCAAAAAAATGTCAAAAAGAGCTTTAAACTTTAAAAAAAAGGAAGATGTTTCACAAATTTTAAGTGCAAATTTTTTTAATTTGAAAAAAACCGGTTTCAATATTTTCATGAAAATATTCAAGTTTTTAAAAAAATAATTGTTTTAATGAAATTATTTGTCAATTAATTTTATAATTTTCAAAATTAAAAAAAAGTGTTTCCTGAAAATTCGCAAAAAAATTTCAATGTTTCAAAAAAATGATATAATTAGCTGATCGTAATTTGTCGTAATTAGTCGTAATTGGATCGTAATTGGTGTCGTAGTCGAGGTAAACGTAAAATTTTAAATATTTTTAGAATCTACATGAAAAAACGAATTGATTGGTACCAAAAGCATCAAAATCCTGTGTGCCAATCTTGAGATACGGTAGTTCGACCCCAATATTCAGACATGTTTTGAGGCATATTCAACTGAAATTTTAAAAATGCCTCAAAATTTTAAAAATTGAAGTAACTTCAAAATTTCAAATATTTTTAGAATCTACACGAAAAAACGAATAGAATGATACCAAATTCATCAAAATTCAACCTGTGAATCTCAAGATATTCGAGATAAAAATACAGTTTCAAAGAATGTTAGATATTTCAATTATCATTTTTCCGTTGTTAGAAATTAAAATTTTAATTTTGCCTCAAAATTTTAAATATTTTTAGAATCTACATGAAAAATCGAATCAAATGATACCAAAAACATCAAAATGTTGTGTGTCAATCTTGAGATACTGTAGTTCGACCCCCCCATATTCAGACATGTTTAGACGCATATTCAACAGGGATTTTAATTTTGTTTCAAAATTTTTAAAATTAAGGTAAATTCAAAATGTTTCGAATATTTTTCGTATCTCGTTTAGGCATAGTTTTGTTGAAGTATCGATTGAAATTTTTTTTAATTCTTTAAAAAATCACCGTTTCTTAATTTCTTCGAAAAAACTTTTAAAAAGGGGGGAACAGTGTTGGACAAAACTAGTTTTAGCGCCTCTTTTTACAATATATTGATATACTTATGTTGAAAAATGTGAAAATGTTGAAAAATAAAGTTTAAAGATCACTGTTTCAAATCCAAAGCTTTATGAAAGAATTAAAAAATGCTTTTCAATTATGTTGATAATTCGCCTCAAAATGTTAAAAATTGATGTGGATTCAAAATTTCAAATATTTTTAGAATCTTCATTGAAAACCGAATCGAATGGTACCAAAATCATCAGAATCCTGTGTGTCAATCTTGAGATATGGTAGTTCGACCCCCCATATTCAGACATGTTAGACGCATATTCTACTGAAATTTTAAAAATGCCTCAAAATTTTAAAAATTGAAGTAAATTTTAAATTTTAAATATTTTTAGAATCTACACGAAAAACCGAATAGAATGATACCAAAATCATCAAAATTCAATCTGTCAATCTTGAGATATTCGAAAAAAAAAATACGGTTTCAAAAAATGTTAGAGATTTAAATTATCAATTTCCCATCGTTGGTTCGTGTCTACGGCGTTTTTTTTTAAATCCAGATTCAGAATATTTTTTATTGGAAATTTAAAAGTTTAATTTTCAGAAAAGACTGGGATTGATTGTATCTTTTTTCGTATATCGTTCATTAATTAAATTTTTAAAATCGCTAGTTTTTATCAAAAACTTTTGAAACAGCAACCATTTTTAGGAAATTGCATACATTTTTATAAAATTCGAAACTGGTTGAAATTTTCATAAAAAAAGATACGGTTTCAAATTTTTCTTGAATTTCTAAGAATTTTCAAAATTTTAGTTCAACGAACGATGTTCAAATTTTCCCCTTAAACATTTCGATTTTTTTTAAATTTTTTTAAAGAAATCGATAGTTCTGCTCTTTTATTTATGGCATATTTGAAGTTTTCGAAGATCTAAGTATCATTTTTCCAAAAATGAAGTCATTTGATAATTTTCTAAAGAAAATGTACTATACTTGAAAGTGCAGAGTGACCAATTTACTGTTGATTTTAAAACAGTAAAGAACCAGCCTTTTAACGCTGCTACGCGGCGGTAATGAGAGAAATAGTGTGTAAAATGAAGAAAAACAGAGACAAACGCTAACTTTAGGTTACGGTAACTACCGTAATACTACAGTAATCCGCACCAAATTTTCATAGTGACCTTACAATACTCCAAAGATGTTACCATGAAAGTTTGGTCTCGATCCGACCATTTTGAAAAAAACGTGAAAAAAATTGGAGTACTGTAGCTACAGTAATGCTACAGTAACCCGAGATCCAAACAGTATTTTTGTGAAGCGCTCCGAGAGGCATGACGATATGCCAAGTATGGGACAGATCGGTCGAGGGGTCAAAAAGTTATTCATGTGAAATGCTGGTACACACACATATAACTATTCGTTTAGTAAGAAGAAAGATTATTTGAAATACCAATATATTTAAAATAAATTGAAAAACTTTTTTAAATTCGAAATTTGGTTTTTTTTTCATTTTTAAAATTGATTTTTTAAAATTTTCGAAATTTTTTGAAATTACGTTTTTTTTTTTGGATTTCTAGACGTTTCTGAATGTTGATTTTTATCTAAATATTTTTGAAAAATAAAATTAATCGAATATAATCAATTTTATAACTTCAAAATTTGAGAAACTGCTCAAATTCGATCGATTTGCATTAGGGCGCCCTTGCAACATCGCGTTTGGCGAGAATTCAAAAGGGTGTTCAAAATATAACACGTTTTGTAGACATTTTTCATTGAATGCATTAGATTATCCAGAAAAAAAGATGATTCTTTAAAATTTAACGCGGATAATTTTTGGATAATCCAAACTGGGTTGTTTTTCCTCGTTGTTTATTTCTCTGAAAACTATAATAAAAAACGAAAGAATTATATTTTTTAAATCCCTAGATTTTATAAAATATTTTTGAAACAGGAAATATTTTTCAAAAATTTTTATAAAATAAGATATTTGCAAAAAAGTAGAAAACGGTTCCCGGAATCGAACTTTGGTCTCAAAAATGGAGCCAAGTAAGCAGCCAAGTTCGATTCCGGGTGCCATTTTCTACTTTTTTGCAAATATATTTTTTTTTTGTTGAAAAGTCACTGTTTCACCAATATCTCAAGAAACATTTTCCAAATTTTTAAAATGATGTTTTCGTTATAAAAATTTTTCAGAAAAAATTTCACTGTTTCAGAATTTTGAAAAAAAAATATCAGTTTAATTTTTAAATTTATCTACGACGCGGAAAAGCAATCGTGAAAAAAAAGGAAAGAAACACGTTAAATAAAAAAAAAGTATTTTTACAGTTTATCCCCACTTTGTCTTAGTTCAGAAGTCAATTTGTCTGAGTTTGAGACTTTAAAGTTAAAGCTTCAAAACTTTCAGCCAAAATAAACGGCAAGTGAAACTCTATTTGAAAAACTTATTTTTTGAAAATTAAAAACTCAAAAAAAATCAAATTTATTTAAAAAAAATTTTTTTTTTAAGTTTTTGGTGCTCGATGATATCCAGAAAATGCTCACAACTTTTAAATAAAACTGAAAAAGGTAAAATTGAGGATTTTTTAAAGTTTACAGAAAAAGTTCACTGTTTCAAAACTTTTTGATAAAAACCAGGAATTTTAGAAACATAATTCGTGGGCCTTGTCTATTTTTTTTAATCTTAAAATAGAAACGTAAATCAACTAATTATATTTTAAAAATCCCAAGTTTTTATCAAACATTTTTGAAACAAGGAATATTTTTCAGAAATTGTATTTACAGCTTATAAATTTTGCTTAATCGATCTGAAATTCGATTTTATATACCTAGTGAAAAAAAATAGCAAAAAACGTAGGACAGGCACCCGGAATCGAACTTTGGTCTCAAAAATGGAGCCAAGTTCGATTCCGGGTGCCCTTTCTCTCCTTTTTGCAAATGTTTTTCACTAGGTATATAAAATGGAATTTCAGATCGATTTAGCAACATTTATAACCTACATAAAGTCCTATTTTGATTATTTGTATTTTTCCCATCTTCAACGACCTTAAAGACAGTGTATTAGTTAATTTGTCCTTTCTTGATTTTATTTTCAAAAATTCTAAACTTGGACTTTTTGAGTATAAAGTTAGTTTTTTTTAAATATACACAAAATTCCTAGAAATTGAAATTAAAATTGTTTTTTCAAATGAATAGCCAAAATTTTAATTTTATCCAGAATTTTCAGTACTTTTTGGAAAAACCTGATTTTTAAAAAATTCTGTTTCAAAAGTTTGTATTTAAAAATGCCCAGAAATTCGTTAATAATGCTGCTCAATATCAGACGAATTTCTATACATTATTGATTTTCAGTAAAAATCCGTAAATCTGGTTAAAAGTGATTTTTTAGTTTAAAAAATCGATAAATTCGATTGAAAAAACGTTATTTAAAAACTACTATTGTCAAGTTAAAAATTTTGGATCATCCATTTTCTACTAAAAGACCGCAACGCAACCGCTCGCATTTAAAAATAGCACGACTGCGTGAGAGACTTAGATTTTCTGGGTAGGTCAAACCCAACTTGCATGATCAAAAATATTTGAGTTGATAATATTAAGAAAAATTTCAGTTCCAAATTTTTTTGTGAAAAACTGATAATTAAAAAAAAATATATATATATTCTCGATCATTGCGTCTGTGACGCTCCGCATGCACGCGACGCGGCTGCCGACACTCAACACATTGGAAAATTAGTTTTCCCAGAAAAATACGTTTCAAAAATGACATTTTAGATTTAAAAAATTTAATTTTTATTAGTAGTAGAACTACTAACAGGAGTTTTAACAGGATTTTTAAAAAGCATCGCTGCTTGAAACTGTAATTTTTTATTTGAAAAATTCTGTTTCAGAAATGTTTTCTTAGTTTTTGTTCTTTTGGGTATCTATTTCTTTGTGATTAGCTATTTCAGAACATTTTTTAAAAATCACTTTACTTTTTTCTTTTCCATTATTTTCCCCCATTTTTCCATCACCTTTCTAAGCCCCGCCCCCCTCTCTTTCAAAATAAGCCCCGCCCCCTTTTCTCTAAATCCTCTCCTCCGAATTTCTTGCTTCCCCCTTTGACGCCTTGTGCCCCAACACTCGTTGTGTTTTTGTTATCTCTCTTGGTCCTTTACTTTTTTTTTCAAAAAAATAGTTTTCAGATTGTTTTCAGAATTTTTCGCTCTGGTGCCATTATTTTGTTATCTAATGAGCACTAGAAAAAGGTGGTGATCGAAATATATACAATCAGGGTGGCCTCCCTGGTGGATTGGGGAATTTTTGTGGAACTTTTATGTGGTTTGCCGGCTCGACGGGCCGCCGACCACCACCACCACCACCAGCACCAATTTCAAAAACGCTTTCATTTTCGAGGATACCACTTTTTTTCGTCTGGTTTTTGGCGGTTTTTGTGAAGGTTTGTTTTGGGGGGAGGGGTTTAAGTTATTAAAGACAGGGTGTCAGTTAGAAAATTTCTCAAAAATTGCGGTTAAAATGATAAAATTTCAAATTTCCGATGGGAAAACATTACTTTTTGGGTTTTTCCCTATTTTTTAACGTGGTGATGGAAAGCACTAAAAAAAACCATTTTTCGTAAAAATTCGAAAAAAAAAACTAAAAATTCGAAAAGTTGTGTTTCCCGCTAGAGTATACGTAAGTGTACGTCGGAAATCACTGACACCCTGTCTTTAACTATTTTTAAGAACAAAAATATTTCAAATCTTAAAAAAAAATTTTTTTTTTTGAAAATGTGAAACACTTTTTTTTGAATTAGCGGAACATTATTAATATAATGACTTAACAATTTCAAAAAAAAAATTCTGAAACAGTAAAAAAAATTTTATTTTGAAAATTTCGAATTGGGAAAAATCCAAAAATTGCATCTAAAAAATTTATTTATTTATTTAAAGTTTTCAAGATTTTAAAATATTTTAAAGGTTTTTATCCTTAATTTTATCGTTTTAAGTTTGATTTAAAAGTCGTAAGCTTTTCCATGTCTCGAAACAATAACTTTTTAAAACATTCTGAAAATTTCATCTATAAAAATTTTTTTGCGGAGTTTTTCAAAATTTCAAAATTTTTTGTAGGTTTTATCCTTGTTTGAGATTTTTTCTGAAATATTTGTGAAGCAGTGATTTTTTTTTACAAAAATGGTGGAATTTAATTTTTGAAACCGAACTTTTCAACATTTTTCAATTGTTTTTTCAAAATTTCAAAATATCTGTGAAAAATTTAAATTTTAAATTTTTCGATAAATAACCAACGTAAGATTTTTAAATATTTTTAAAATTAAAAAAAAATTTTTTAAATTTTTACAATTTTTGCAGTTCCTATATTTTCCCCCTTAATTTTACTTTTTTTAAGTTATTTTTTAAATCGTGAACCTTTTTCTGAAAATTGTTTTGGATAACACCTAAAATCTGACACAGTGATTTTTCAATTTTAAAATTTTAATCAAAATTTGATTTTTTTAGTTTTCAATTTTCAAATAAAATTTTCAAATAAAGTTTTGAAAAAAGATTTTCACTTATCGTTTATTTTGCCTGAAAATTCTGAAGCTTTAACTGTAACGTCCCAAACTCAGAGTCAGCGGGGATGAACTGTAACCTGAGATTTTTTTCAAAATTCTGAAACAGTGATTTTTTTCCCGAAATATTTTGATTAAGAATACACCATTTTAAAAATTCGAGAATTTTTTTGAGATATTTGTGAAACAGTGATTTTTCAAGAAAAAAAAATATTTTCAAAAAAGTAGAAAATGGCACCCGGAATCGAACTTGGCTGCATACTTGGCTCGATTTTTGAGACCTTTTGCAAATTTTTTCACTAGGTATATAAAATTGAATTTTCGATCGATTAAGAAACATTTATACCCTACAAATAAAATTTCTGAAAAATATTTCCTGTTTCAAAAATATTTGATAAAAGCTAGGGTTTTAAAAACATAATTCAGGGTTATTTGCAGTAAAAATATCCAATAAATTTCTGAAAATCAAATTTTTAGTGTTTAGAAATTTTTTTCCTAATGTAAATCTATCGAATTTGAGCAGTTTCTCAAATTTTGTGGTTCATTCTTATCAAAAAATTTAAAAGAAGTTGAAAATTAAAAAAAATATCTGAAACCGTATTTAAAAAATAATGCCTAAATTTTAATTTTCTTGAATTTCAAGTTTTTTTAATCCAAACTTTTCAACATTTTTCATTTTTATTTAGTATTAGCTTCATTATTAAAACTATTAAAACCGGAAAATTAAAACTCTAAATTAATTTCTGAAACAGTGAAATTTCTTTCCGGTGGAGAAATTTTCTGAAAAATGCGAAGCGATCTTCAAAAACAGAAAAACATTAGTAACCTGGTGTTTTAATAAAAATTTCTGAAACAGTGAAAATTTTCACAAATTTGAACTTGATGCAAAAAATTTGAAATTTAATTTTTCCTATTTTTTGTGATCTTTACGAGAATAATAATAGTCCAAGTTTAGAATTTTTGAAAATAAAATCAAGTAGGGTCAAATTAACTAATACACTGTCTTTAAGGTCGTTGCAGATGGGAAAAATGCAAATAGTTAAAGGAGGGCTATACGCAGGTTATAAATTTTGCTAAATCGATCTGAAATTCAATTTTATATACCTAGTGATAAAATTTGCAAAAAAAATAGAAAAGAGCACCCGGAATCGAACTTGGCTGCCACTTTAAAGTCCAATTTTATAGCCTGTCACCCCGCTGACATGTCTAACATGCATGTACACCTCTTCCACTACCCAATTGGACAATTTCCGCGTGTCGACTCGTCTTCTCCAACCACAATGTTCCATGGAACCGATCCGTTGCGATCGCGACCAGGACGTCTGTGTCACGATTACCATGCACGTTGGTGAGTGTCTTAGAAGCGTTGAAACTTTTTGCGAACAATCACTGGGGACTGGGAATTGGAAAACTTTAAAAAATTTGACCATCATTGAATTTTTTTTGAATTTTAACAAACAACCTCTAATTTGATTTTTTCCGAAGCTAATGAAAGCAACTGGGCTGAAAATAGACTTCATTCTCTTTCCAAACCTGTTTTTAAAATTTTCTAAAACCACCTAGAAGCCGAGAAAACGCGCCTCAAAACAATGGCCTAGAAAAATAAAAAGCAGCCGCGGACTAGTTTTCGCAAAATTTTTCTAGGTCATTGTTTTGAAGCCCATTTTCTCGGCTTCAAGGTGGTATTAGAAAATTTTAAAAACAGATTTGGAATGAGAACGAGTTCTAGTTTCAATTTCTAGATCGTTTTGAAATTTTTAATATATTCACCGTTTCAAAAAGTGTTTTAAATTTCTATTTTTTTTTAAATTTGGTTCGTTGGTCAGTTTCCGCTCAATCTTAATAGAATGCTTCGAAATATTTTCTCTAAAATCGTTATGAAAAAATGGGAATTTTTTGGAAAAATATCAGTTTTTGAAATCAATACGGTAATTTGAGCGATATCACTCTACTTAGAAACTTAGAAATCCTAGTTTAACAACCTATGATCCTTTAAATCACAAGCTACCGTAATTTAAAGGAACATTCATTCCATAAAAAATATGTGCCTGAGCAGCGGGCTCCAAAGAGCTCAGAAATTTACCAATTGATAGAAAACAATTTTTTTTTCGAAGTCGAAAAAATAAGAAAAAACTATTTAAAAAATGGCCGAAAATATGAAATTTGGGTTTCTAGGCCATCTTCCTTATATGGCCTAGAACCCCAAATTGCATTTCTGAAAAATTGTCTGTGTTCGATTTTTTTAAATTTTCAAAATATTCGTCTGAAACCCATTTCTGAGCTCTCCGGAGCCATCTTTATAAATTTCAAGCTACCGTATTTTAAAGGCACATGCTCTAAAAAATGTTTTATTTGCATTCAAATTTAAAAGTATTTATTTTTGCTCTTAAAAATACTGCATATGCTCCTTTAAATCTCGAAACCACCGTAATTTAAAGGCACACACCTAATTTTCTTATACACCGCCCGATCAAAACCACAAAAACACCCACAATTTCGCAAATAAACAACAAATTTGCATTTTTCAAATTAACTTATAGAAATATTGCTATAACATAATAATTGTTGACAATATTTCAGACAAAAATGTTTTCAGGGAACGTTTTTTTCAAAGGGTCAAAAAATTTGAGGGGAATAAAAGAAGCTCATAAAAAAAATAGAACATGGCCGGAAACTAGTTGAGCAGCTCTTGTTATTACTTTTTATTGGGCTCTATTATATCAAAAGCAAGAAATTCTAGAGAAAATTGAGATAAAAAGGGCTACCTGGGGGGTAGGAGGGTGTCTTTAAAAAATATATATAATTTACTGTTTCAAATCAAATTCTATAATTGAAAAAGTAAAAAATTCAATATTCTTTTGATAAATTTATTAAAATTTTATTTACTTTGTGAAAAAAAAACTCCCAGAACCTAATAAAAATGAGATCCCCTAATTTTAGAAAATTTCAGAAACAGTAATTTTCATTTGAAAACTCGAATTTTAGCCGTAGTTGAAAAATCAAAATCTGAAAATTTCCAAAAAATAGAACTTTGAGGGCCTGTAACTTGACTCAAACGAAATATTTCTGGATGAAATTTAGAGGTTATAATATTCAGATCATTAGTAGTCTCTGTACTAAATTTGAGGAAAATCCACTGAAAATTTAAAAAAAACGCATTTTTGTGACAGAAAAAATTTCACCCAAATTTGTCGTAATTTGCCACACTGGCTAAGAATGCGCTGAATATGATAATCACAACATTTTATTCCGAAATATTAAGATTGAGCCAAGTTATAGCTCTTCGAAGTTTGATTTTTTTGCGAATCGAAAAGCCACACAAGTTTTCAAAGTGTCATAACTTGGTTCAAAATAAACCAATTTTTCTGATTTTACGCTCATTTTGAAGCTTAAAATATTGCATTTCTGGATTTTGCATGTTTTCAGCTTCAAAAGTATGCTAAATTCACAAAAATCGATGAATTTTGAACAAAGTTATGACACTTTGAAAATTTGTGACATTTCTCGTGTTCACTGCGAGAACTTTTGTCATATTTCTCGTGGTCACTACGAGAACTTTCACGAATTTTCAAAGTGTCATAACTTGGTTAAAAATAAGCCAATTTTCGTGATTTTAGTCTCATTTTGAAGCTTGAAATACTCAATTTCTAGATTTTACATAAATTCAGCTTCAAAATGCTGCAAAATTCACAAAAATCCATGTATTTTGAACATATTTTAGGCAATTCTTCTAAAATGATGTTCAAAACTTTATTTGTTTCAAATGTGTGCTTCAGATTTTAAAAAAAATTAAGCAAGCAAATTTTAATACTTATTTTTCAAAAATGTGTCCCCCCTCATCTAAAATATATTTCAGGCGGCAGCGATTACTGGATGGGTGCCGGCTGCGATCGTCGAATAAACTTCCAACACATGTCATGCCAAAATGTTCGAACAATGTCAAGAAATGTGCAATTAGGTGACTATTTATTTCAAATTTCTAAAACGAGCTCCATTGATAAACCCCGCCCCTTTTTTCCAGGCTACGTCCACGAACGCCGTTCAATGCAGCGCGTTTGCGTCTGCGCCCGTGATTTGTGCAATTCCGTCGCCACTACGTCTTTCTCCTTCCTTTTATTCACTATTTTACTATTTTATTCATTATTTTCATAATTTTATGACTTTCAAAAGGTGAGTGCTTATTTTGAAAACAAAAATTAAAAAAAATTTTTTTTTCCAAATTTTCAAATCCTCATAACTTTCTCAAAAATTGAGATATTCTCATAACTTTTTTTGCATTTTGAAGCTAAAATATTTTTATTTCATAATTTTGACACACCAGTGCCTTAAAAAATTCAGAAACGTCCTAAACAGACCCCAAAAGCCGAGACGACCTATTTTCAAAAAATCATTTTCCCACCTAGATCCATTTTTTGAACCACATATCTTTTATTTTTTCTAAAATTTGACAAATCCAATGAATATAGAACTCGTACGCATTCCAAATCTGTTTTCAAAATTTTCTAAAACAACCTACAAGCCGAGAAAACGAGGCTTCAAAACAATGGCATAGAAAATATTTGCGAAAACTAGTCCGCGGGCATTATTACGGCGAAAAATTTAGAAAACTGCAAGAAATAATTTTAAAATAACTATTTTAAGTATTCTCCATAAAAATTGATTACTAAAATACGAAAAAAAATGGCCTAGAAAAAGTTCGGCCAACTTTTTCTAGGCCATTGTTTTGAAGCCTCGTTTTCTCGACTTCTAGGTGGTTTTAGAAAATTTTGAAAACAGATTTGGAATGTAAATTTTCTCTACTTTCATCCCAATTACATTTGTAAGATCCTCCGTTAAGTTTTGAAGTTTTAAATGTAGATTTTCTAGACCCCTCGCAAATAATTTTTTTTTTTTGAAAAATTTTCTGAAACTGGAATTTTGGATTATCCCGTTGATCCCACAAATCCCAAAAGTGTTCCAAAAAAAATAGGGGGTTCTCAAATCCCTCAAATTTCCATCCTCCATTGATTCAAAATAAAATTTTGGCCTTAAAATACGTCGATAGGCATGCAAAACAGTGAAATGTTAGGTTTATTGAAAAGTATCGATTTTTCTGGGGGTTCCTAGTTTTCACTATGTCAAAAAAAAGTTCGAAATATTTTTAAAGAATTTTTTCCGTTTTTAGAAAACACTTCAAAACCATTTCCATATTTCGGGAGCTGCTCCTCTCTATCAATTCCATATGGGTGGCCTGGCCCATCCAACCCTTCTAAGAAAAGAAAAAGGGTCACCCCCCCCCCCCCCCTCTCCTTTACCAAATTAGGAAGTGGGAGGAAATCTCATTTAAGCGCGTCGGGCGTCTCTTCAGCGCTCAATGCACGCTTAGCGCGCGCCTTGAAAAAATAAAGTATTAGGGAGGGGGGGTCGAAGAAGAAGAAGAAGTTTTTCGAAAAAGAAAATTTTTCGCAGAAATTTGATACACATTTTACTACACACATACATTTGATCATCAGCCTAGGGGGGGGGGGGGGGGGAGCTATTGTTGTTGACAGGGAAATTTGAGGGATTTTTGAACCCCTTCCACTTTTTTGGAACACTTTTGGGATTTCGGGGGCTTTTTCATTGGGATCAGAAGGATAAGATAACATTCGAGTTTCAGAATATATAATTTGTACATATTTTGAAAAAAATTTTCAAAAAAAAAATGTTTTTCTAGAAAATCTACTTGAATTAAGGCTTCAAAGAACAATGGAAGATGTTACAGAGCTTAAAAATGTAACTGAGATGAAAATAGAGAAAATATCCATTCCAAATCTGTTTTCAAAATTTTCTAAAACCACCTAGAAGCCGAGAAAACGAGCTTCAAAACTATGGCCGAACTTTTTCTAGGTCATTTTTTGCGTATTTTATTAATCAATTTTTATGGAGAATAATTAAAATAGTTCCTTTTAAATTATATTTGCATTTTTCAGAATTTTTCGGCGTAATAATGCCCGCGGACTAGTTTTCGCAAACATTTTCTAGGCCATTGTTTTGAAGCTCGTTTTCTCGGCTTCTAGGTGGTTTTAGAACATTTTGAAAACATATTTGGAATGAGAAGGAGGTCTATTTTCATTGGCTCTGTGAAGAAAAACAAATAATATGTGGTTCAAAAAACAAAAATTATTTTTTTTCGAAAAAAAAGCGATTTTATGACAAAAAAAAAAAAAAAGTCATATCAAACTTTAAAATTCACCATAAATTTGATATTCCGGATCTGAAACAGTGAAATTTTTGAAAAAATTAAAGGGAAAAATGAATTGTGGTTCAAAAAATCTTGAAATTTCGAAAATATTGACATATGCATATCTAACGAAGCTTGGAAACCTATGAATTGTATATTCTGAAGGTGAAACTGTTAATTTTTTGAGAAAAAAAGTGTTTTTTTTTTCGAATTTTGCGACACTTCGAGTAAAAAATTAGAGATCGAATTTTGTCATGAAATCATATTTTTTTGTTGCCAGAAATGATCAAAAGTTGCTGAAACCCTATTTTAAAGAAAAAAAAATGAAAATCTTAAACTCTGGAGAAATTTGATATCTAGAGAAATTTGATAAACAGTGAAATATTTAAAAAAATAGAATTTCTTACCTCGTTTTCAGGTTTTTAAAACTACCTTTATATACCTATTGAATAACAGTTCGACCTCACAAGAACATTTAAATTCGGACGCTGAAACAATGAAATTTAAAAAATCTTCCAATTCGATTTTCAAATCAAAAAATGGTCAAAAAACCTGGTAGATTTTAGAGATTTGAAACAGTGAAAAAATGGTTTTTTTCTAAAATTTTTTAAATTCCAACAGATAATATAAATGACGTTAAATCGCCGAAAAGCTCGTTTTTTTCCGTTTTTTCTTCTATGAACTTTTAAAAAATTTGGAAACCCATTTCTTGCGATTTAACGTCATTAATGTCGCGATTCGGTGAGCCTGATCTGAATGGAAATCGAGAGATAATAAGATAAATGTCCCTTTATAAGTAAATAAAAGATAATAAACGCAAGTTCAGTGGTATATTTAGTATTTATTACATTTTAGGCCTTCTCAGGCTATTTTTCAAGGACAACAACGATTAAAACGGTTAAAAAGTACATAATTTACGGGTAGAATAAATGGGAAGGGTAATTAAAGCATAATAAATTAAGTAAAGTCTGTAAAAGGGACGTAAACGTAAAAAAGTAGGGAAAAACGTTCAAAATTTCGAATATTTCAACTTGCGCGTCAACTCCAGTGAATGCACCGACGGTGTTTGCACAGTTGACTACCGTATCCTCTGAATTAATGGAAATTGTAGATTTTCGCTCAGATTGTCCATGACAATTTATATTCTCTGTAATCCCTTCCTTTAAAACAATTTTGTTCATTTCTTCTAAATAAGTCAAAAAATAATTTAAAGTAAACGTCATGGATCCAAATTATTCCCAGAGGAATACCCCAGATTCGCCAAAAAATGTCTGTCTCCCTATTTTTTCGCCAGGGTGGGGGGGAGGGGGTGTCATAAATTTTCAATTTCTTAGCTCATCTAACCATTTTTCCAAATAGGGTATTTTTGGTTTGAAAAACAAATCTGGGGGTCCTATTTTTAATTAAATTTTATTTTTTTAGACGCGATTTTCTATAAGGGATTTTGGATTTTAAAACCCCTAATTTTTTTGGAAAAAAAAATTACTGCTTCAATTTATATTGAAATTTCTGAAAGGCGAGATGCTGGGTAATTGTGAAACATCGGGGTGTTTAGAAAATTCGAATATTTTGCGAATTATTGTTTTTTATAAAAAAAATATTAAAAAAAGACTGTTTCTGACTTAGAGTGGCCTGAAATTGAAATTTTCGAGAACTGATACTTTTATAATCTTTATAAAAAAATATCATTTTTAGAAAATATCATTTTAAAGGCAGCTTGTCAGTTAACACGACCCAAATTTAAGGCAAAAACTAAAAATTCGAATGGGGGACCAGACGGTCGCTATATCAATAAAAATAGGTAGCCAAATTCAAATATTGTGTTTCGCGCGAATTCCGACCGCGCCGCACGGACACGCGCGCATTCAAATTTTTAATTTTGCAACTTTGGACGGCTGCGATGACGCGTTTATTTATCGGTGTGATTTCGCATAAATTGCATTGTACTAATGAGAGAACGCTCTAATTTTTGAAACTAAGATCAGGTAGGGTCAAATTAGCTGAACAGCTGTCTTTAAATTTTACTGTTACAGCTTTGAAAGATAAAATTTCGAGAAATCCAGTCGAATAGGAGGTACGTCAATATTAAAATTATTTTCCACGTTTGGAAACATATCACAATAGTGAAACAGAAAATTTTAAAAGATTTAGAAATTCAGAAAATGTTCTTTAATTATTTCAAAAGTCTTAAAAATTAAATTCGATACTAATATAGTTTGAAAAATGCACCAAAATTTAGTGTAAAAATTTCGAAAGGTCCTCAAATTCGAATTTGAAAATTTCAGTGGATCGCACTTGCTAAAAATCTGAAAATTTGACAAAAATATACAAATTTGAAGAGCTGTAACTTGTCTCAAACTCAATGTCGCTGCGTAAAATTTTCAGGTTATCTTAAAAAAGTCATTCTTACTTGATGTGCCAAATTTCAGCAAATTTGGTCAAAATTTAAAAAAAACGCCAGTTTTGCGACGGCATATTTTTAAAAAATTTCAAAAAATTTAAAATTTTCTGAAATTTGGCACATCAACTAAGAATGGTGTATTTATGATAACCTGAAAGTTTTGCTCGGCGATATTATGTTTGTGGCAAGTTAGAGCTCTTCAAAGTTCATTTTTGTACAAATTTTCAGACTTTGAGCTCGAAAAATCATGATCAAACAGCTGCTTAGCAGTTTTTGAACGCGAATTCTTTATCAACTTAAAATTCCTTTTCAAATGAGCTAAACTTCAGATATTATTTTTAAAATTTTTAAATTATCAATAAAACTCAGAATCCGAACATTTTCTTAAGAATTTTAGGGTTACTCAAATTCACAGACGCTCCACATGCATTCGACGCGGTGGCCGACACTCAACCCACTGGATAATTTGAAAATTCATTTCCCCGCGAGTTTTCCAGTGTGGTGAGTGTCGGCCAGCGCGTCGCTTGCGTGCGGAGCGTGCATGAAGCTGAACAACGAATCCTTATATTCATTTTTCATATTTTCTCCATCAAAAATTGTGAGAAAATGGGAAAATTGGTTTTTGAAAATTGACGGCTCTCTACCTTTAAAATTGCTTGTAAAAATTCCTCCAGTTTTCGTTCTCGACATCAAAATTCAAAAAAAAAAATGCCAGGTCACTTTTTTTTTTCAAATGTTCACTGTTTCAGCTCTCAAAGATCTATAAATCGAGAACTAAAAAAATTAATTCTATTGGGTGTGCCTTTCTTTGAAGCCTTTTTTTTTGTTTTCTGGACTTCTGCGTGGTTTCAGAATTTTTTTTCAATAAACGTAAATATACACTGTTTCACAATTTTCGGGATCTGAAAATTTTGAAATTTTTTAAATAATTTTGAAAAACAATTACTGTTTCAAAGATAATATACAAATTTTTGCATGAAATTTAAATTGATATTTTCTGAATTTGGCCATATTTTTGAACATAAAATGTATCCCCATATCTCTCCTAGAAAAAATCTCCCGGAGTTCATTCATAAAACCCCATTCCTCCTCCTCTTTTTTTTTGTTGTCCGCGTGTCCCAAAATATTCCACATTCTTCTTTTAGTTTTGTCTCGATTGACTAAAACTACGTTGACATCCCCCATGGGATGTCTCGAACGTGAAATGAATTTTTTTGCTCCTCCGATTTTTCGCAACATTTTTTTTGGGAGAATTTTTTTGAGGGATCTCTTAAAAAAGTGCAACAATTTTTCATAAATAATTGGTAAATGGAATATTAATAATGCCCAAGGCTATGGAGAAACGTTCAAATTTTCAAAAAGTGCATTTTTTGCTGTTTGAACCGTTGGATCAAGGGTATTAGAAATGGGGACCTGAATCCAGATTTTTTTAGAAAATCAAATTTTTATTGATTATGAGATTTTTTCGAAAATTTTTTTTTAAATTTCTGTTTCAAAAAAATTTAAAATTTCAATTTCTTCGAATCAATTAATTCATGCGGCAAAATTAAACTACATTTCCAGAGTTTAAGATTTTTTTTAGTCAAAATATGGTTTTTCATTTTTTTTAAACAAAAAAACATCTTTATTTCTTTAAAATTTGCTATTGTCAAGATAAACATTTCTGGCCGCTCGTTTTGCGGATTGTCGTTGGGAATTTCCTCGCAGCGCGACCGCAACGCGCTCAAATTCAAATTTCTCAGTTGGTCTATTCAAAAAATTTTGTTTTTTTTTTTCTTTTCAAAATTTAACTGCTTCAGAGAACTATTTATTTAGATTGAGAATCGTCACAATTATTCTAACCCTGTTTGATGCTATTTTAAAACTGTCTACAACGCGCCTGAAATGTGAATTGTAAATTTCACGGTGTGTAAATTCGAACCGAACCGCTATTTTTCGCCTCAAATATATATAATCTGTGCATACACCGAATTGACTTGGTGTGTGCGGACATTTGTCATCATTTTGGAAATCACACACAAATGTTTGAATTACCGCTAACCGCTAATTTGAAAAAAAAAACGAAGACGATAAAACGAGCTTTAAAACAATGACCTAGAAAAAATTTGCAAAAACTCGTCCACGGCCATTATTTCGTGAAGAATCCAGAAAAGGCAAAAAAAAAAATTTCTTAAAAATGTAATTGGGATGAAAATAGAGGAAATTCCCTTTCCAAATCTGTTTTTAAAATTTTCTAAAACCACCTAGAAGTCGAGAAAATGAGCTTCAAAATAATGGCCTAGAAAAAGTTGGCCGAGTTTTTTCTAGGCCATTTTTGCGAATTTTAATAATCAATTTTTATGGCGAATAATTAAAATAGTTCGTTTTAAATTATTTTTTGAATTTTTCTGAATTTTTCGTCCTAATAATGTCCGCGGACTAGTTTTCGCAAACATTTTCTAGGCCATTGTTTTGAAGCTCGTTTTCTCGGCTTCTAGGTGGTTTTAGAAAATTTTAAAAACATATTTGAAATGAGAATGAAGTCTATTTTCGGTTTTTGATAAAATCTCCTACGAATTTTTCAAAAATTTCAAAAATCGATTTAAATCGTGAAAAAAAATGTTTTTTTCGAAGAGTTTCTAAAAGAGTTTTAAATTTATCGATATGTTGAACAATTCTCAATAATTTAATTGTTAAGCAAATATATTCATTATTGTCTTGAAACAGTAATCTCGAAAATTTTCAATACACTTGATTAAAAACATAAAAAAATCGTTATTTGATTTCTTTTTTTCAAAAATTGAAAGTTTTATTTGAAATTTATTAGGATTTCTGTTTTTAAGCAAAAATTATATCCGTTTCAGAAAATACTAAATATATCCCGGATGTTTCTACAGTAGTCAAAATTACACACACTTTAATTTAAAAATTTTTTTCATATTTCGAATCAAAAAAGCCAAATCTTTATTCAAAAACCAAAAAAAAACCGAAAAACAAAACAAATTTGCAGAGATCTCCTTCTTCTCCTTCTTCTTCATGCATCCTTCTTCCTCTTCTTTCTCATCAAATCGCATCATGTCATTTCTCGAGTATGCAACAAAAACCGTTGCAAATTTTGAATTGCCGCCAGAAGAATGAGAAAAATAGGAAAAACACACAATTGTTTGGAGATGGAGATTGAAACCATTATTAGAAAAACAAACGCGAACATCAAATGTTGAGGAGGACAATGTAAGTAGAACAATTTCAGGATGATATTATCTGAAACAAAAAAAAAATAAATCTTCTTCTCTAACACCTCCTCCAAACCTCTACTATTTCTTCTTCGAATATCTCGGCCGATTATTAATCCTCGCCAACAGCTCCTTTTCCTCTTCCATCACAATTCTTTGATGATGTTCCAGTGTCAATCTCTTCATATCCGCCCGCTCCTTCTCCTCCCTTTCCTTCTCTTTTTGCCATTTTTCACGCAATTGACCGTCGTCAATCGATACGGTTTTCAGAGATTGCTGAAAATCAGGCGAGGAATTTCATAATTACTTTTTTTTTGCTGTTTCAGCTTTAAAATTTCTAAATATTCCGAAATAATTTTTTATTGCCTGAGTTTTGTTGAAAATTAGGAAAATTAACGGTTTTGGGTTTTAAAAAATTAAAAACTCTGGGAGTTTCCGATTTTTTTCACTGTTTCAAAAAAAAAATGCTATTTTTACTGTTTCATATTTTCAATAAAGTAAATTTCTTGATTTCGATAACGTTCCATTCCGAAGAGATTATAAATTTATTTACAAAATAAAATTTGACTGTTTCAGAAATATAAAATATCAGGAATCACCGAATTTAAATGTTTTATATATCTCTCACCCAAATAATGAGTTTTCTGAAACTCTGATTTTCAGAAATTATTTTTTAAGCCCAAAAAATCTAAATTGAACAACTCTACACTTCTAAATTTCAAAAAAAAATTTTACTGTTTCAAAATAAAATATTATTCACTACCCAGAAACTAAAAATAGTAACATTCATTATAAACTTTAAATAAATTCTAAATTTGTCAATTTCAAAAATAAAAAAAATTTCAAAAAGTTTACTGTTTCAAAAAATTTGAAAAAAACTTTCCATTTTTTTCATGTCCAATTGCAATCAGAATTCAAAATCCAAAACCATCCTACGATCCTTACCTTCATTCCACGTCCCCTAGTAATCAAAGTAACGCGATTTTTCGGCTTCTCCGCTTCCTCAAAACCACCTCCATCTTCTTCGTTATTCATCGCCATTGAAATGTGTCCCGATTGTTCCGACGATGACGGCTCTTTTGTGTCATCAGCTGAAAACAATACGATTTTAAAAAATGCTTGAAAATTTTAAATTTATCAAAATTTAATTGAAATTTTAAAGTTTCATAATTAAAGAAATTTCTTTGAAACGGAAAATGTTTCTTAATAAAAAAATAAAAAAAATTTTTTGAAAAATTAATTTTATATTGAAAATTCGCAAAGTTTTTCTAATTTTTCAAAATTATCCAAGAAAACATGTTCATTTAAAAAAAACGATGCACATTTTCAAATCTCTAAAAATCCTTGTTCAATTAGTTAAAAAATCACTGTTTCAGCTCCAATGAACCCAAATAACAGAGATTTTTAAGAATTGTACTCATTAGTTCAACATTTCCAAAACTTCCAAATATGAGTAGGTTTCCGAGAATTTTCAGTATTAGAAATCTATTGAAAAATACAGAAAAAAATTACTGTTTCAGTTCTAATTAATAAACAAAACATGATATCATAAAATGATGAACCGTAACTTTAAAATTTTCAGTATTACCATCAGCTTTCTCGAAGTATTTTTAAATTTCGACAATTTTTTCGAAATTCATTGAAAAATACAAAAAAAATATATTTTTCCAAAACAAAAAATCACTGTTTCAGTTAAATTTCTGAACCTTCCGAATTTCAGCCGGTTTCCGATTTTCAGTATTACCTCCCTCTCTTCCTGTATGTTCAAAGCTCGATAATTTTTTAGAAATTCATTGAAAAATACGAAAAAATGTTATTTTTCAATTTATTTCTAAAAAAATCACTGTTTCAGTTTCAACTAACCCAAAAAACTTGATTTCGTAAAAATGATAAAACAAAATTCAAAATTCCAGCCAATTTCCGATTTTCGGAATTTTACGTAATACCTTCAGATTTCTCGAGGTATTTTTAAAGCTCGATAACTTTTTAGAAATTAATTGAAAAATAGAAAAAATTGATCTTTTTCAATTTATTAAAAAAAATCACTGTTTCATCTCCAACTAACCCAAAAAACTTGAATTCGTAAAAATTATTTCATGATTTCATGGCCATTAACAGTCCCAAATTCCAGCCAGTTTCCGATTTTCAGAATTTTCAGCATTATCTTCAGCGTTCTCGAACTATTTTTAAAGTTCTAGAAATTTTAGAAATTTATTGAAAACTACAAAAAAAATTACTGTTTCATTTGGAATTAACAATAAAAATGTTTTTTTCAGAAGTGATCGTTTTCCACTATTTGTTTCCAGTCTCAAATTTTCAGCCTTTCAGAAATTTCTATAATTTTCATGAATCCTTTGAAATATATTTTTTAAAAATGTTTTTTCACTGTTTCAGCCCCACAAAATAAGTAATTAATTCCAGGGGAAAAACAATAATTTTTACCTTTTTTTTGCAAGACATTAAAATGCTAGAATTTTCAGGAATTTCAGAAAAAATTCCAGATTTTCGCACAAAAACTATTTTTTTTTTAATTTATCTGATTATTTCCATATTTGGCGCGAATTAAGCGCTCTAAAAACTCCTTTTTGCAAAAACCACAAAATTTCATTTTCCTTTCCAAAGAACTTCCAAAAAATCCCATTAAAATTCTAAAATCCTTCCCCTTTCTGCCCCTTTTTGTCCCCCCAACATTTGCCCTTACAACAACCACATAACATAACGCAAAAAGAGAGTCCAAATCATATTTATTTTGAATTTCAAATTCCTCCTCCTGCGACTTTCCGAATTTCATGTATCTTCCCTTCCCCTTTCTGACAATAAAAAAACCCGGCGGAGAAAAAGGACGAAGAAGAAAGTCGTGACATACACATAGAAGGAAAATATAAATTCAATAAACTCAACATTTTTCCCGATAGAAAACGGCATCTGGGATGGGATGGAAAGGGGGGGGGGTCGATGAACAATGAAATTCCGTCCACAAAAAAGGTCCGAAATTCGGGGATTTGATTTTTTTTAAAGAAAATTCCTCAAAATATTACGAATATTAATGTTTTGAAATTCTGAAAAATTTTAAATTTCTGGAAAAATTTGAAATTTCAAAAAAAAATTGGAAAATTCTAAATTTTAATGAAAATTACATTTTTTGAAAGGTGAAAATTTGAAAAAAATCAAAAAAATTTGAAATTTCATAATTTTCTATAGTTTTTTCGCATTTTAAAGCCAAAAACTAAAATTTTCCGATTTTCAGCTTCAAAATGAACTCAAAATCATAGAATTCTGAAAATTTTTTGATATTTTGAAAATATCGATTATTCCTAGTATAACTTTATCTTTAAAAATTCATAACACCTGTCGAATTTTGTTATTTTTACCATTTTCAACACATTTTGAAGCTGAAAATCTAAAAAATCTAAAAATCCCAAATTCCAGCTTCAAAATAAGCCAAAAACTGTAATTTTTCGTGGAAATCCGGTCTGAAATTTTTCAACTTCAAAAAAATTCAATTTTCCGTAAAAACTTCACCGTTTCGAAATTTTTGCGGCATTTTCTGAACAACACTTCAAAAATTCCATATTTCTGAAGAACATTTCCGAAACTGAGTTATCAATAAAGCTCGCTTACTTCTTCCCTTCAAAATAAAACTGAAACAGCGAATTTTTTTAAAAATTGAAAAAAATTGAACAATTTCGGATAATTTTTATTTAAAAAAACTGGAAAATTCAAATTTGTATTTTTTAACATAATTTTTTTTTAAACTAAAGTTTTCAATTTCAGCAAATTTCTATAAATCCTTCAATTGAATTTATTTCTCATAGAATATCTGAGCTTCCAGAAAAGAGAATGAAACTGATATCGCTAAAAAAAGGACCCCACAAATAATTTCACTGAAACAGTAAAATCTATTTTTTTTAAATTAAACAAAAAATTTTCCGCATTTTTCAGACGCTTCCAAATTTTTTGCCGATTTTTCCTTCAATTTCGAAAAATCGGGAAAAAAATGACTAAATGACGTATATCTGACGTAAAGTAAAGTCAAGTTGAAAATTAAATAAATAAAACATCCAATTTTTACAGACAGAATCATAAGAGGATATTTTAAAGACAGCTGTTCAGTTAGACCCTACCTGATCTTAGTTTCAAAAATTAAAGCTTTCTCATTAGTGCAATGCAATATATGAGAAATCACACCGATAAATCGTGCGACGCGTGGATCGTTCAACGCGGTCAGAATTGGCGCGAAACACAATTATTTGAATATCTCTACATATTGTTTTCTCTGCCTTCTGGGCCCCCATTTTAATTTCTATTTTTCGCTTTGGATTCGTATCGTGTTATTAGTTGTTTACAAAATCTGTTATATAAACGTGTGTCAAAAAAATCGACACGCCACGCGTGAAGGCAATATGCAGGGATGCGTTGCGTTGTCTTATTATCCCTCACCATACACTATTTCGCAAAATAGGGAAGTTCACGTTTATGAAGCCGAATTTGTGATACAATAATAACTTAAACACTGCCTTTAACAAACATTTTTTGTTTAAATTAATTAATTTCCATATTTTCTTTGAAACATACAAATTGTGGTTTTTTTTAAATATTCCAGATTTTTGGGGCTATAAATCTATAATTTCCAAAAATTTCAAGAAAATCAAATTATCTTCCTAGAAATTCCTCCATCTACTTTTTAACCGTTTAAAAATCAATCCCCCATAATTCCACCGCATTTCTCCCCCCTTAAAAATCCCCATTTCCAACCAAAAAAACCACCCCAAGACCTCTAATTTTTCGTACATTTCATTTCTAAGCCTCCCCCCACATAAAACCTCACATTAAGAGTGTCAAAAAACTTCACCCCCCTATTTTCACCTAAAAATTTCATTAGCCCATTAAAAATCCTCTCCAGGATTATTTTAAAAGCCCTCCTTCTTCCTCTCCTCCTCCTCCTACACCTCCTTTCATTTTCATCACCAAAAAACCCAATAAATCTCAAAATTCAGTTTGAAAAAACTTGAAGAAGCTTCTCTTTAAAACCTCCCCTAAAAAAAGCACCCAATTATTTGCCCCTTTTCCTCCAAAAAAAAAAAAGTTTTGGAAACTAATGTGAAATGATGCTTTTAGAGAAAATGAATCTAAAGGGGTTAGGGGGATTCTCCCGCCGGACATTTCGGGGGGGATTCTTCCGCATTTCATTTCCCGAGACAATTATTACACACTTTTTCTTTCCAGTGTCAAAAATCACCACAAAAAATCCCATCCAACACAAGCATTTTCAAAATGACACAAAATGATTGAAATTTGATCCCCCGCGGGGCTCGTTTTCCGGGACATCCAAATGACATGACAACATACAACAATTTTTAACATGTAATTGCTTTTTAAACACACAATTTTTTGGGGGATTTGAAAATTTTTTTCGAAATTTTCAAAAAATGACGTGGCAAGATGGAAAAAATGCTTTGTTAGCCTAAATACCGAATAAAATCAATATTGAACAACATTTCGGAAAATTTCTTCAAAACCGCAATTTTTCGTTTTTTTTTCCACAACCAAAAAAAATCAATAAACGAATAATTAAACGAAAATTCGATTTAATGAAACTATAACAAAATTTTTTAAAAAAATTCCCAAATTTCTAAATTTTTCAGAAAAATTAAAAATTTCAGCATTTTCTGGAAATAAAACCTCCTTTTTTAAATATTCGATTCAACGAGTCAATTATAGAATTTTTAAGCAATTCTTATTCTTATCCTACTGAAACAGTACATTTTTTATTTAAAAAATCCAGAATTTACAAAAAAATTTAAATTTCCGATATTTCATTCAAAAACGAATGAAAAATCATTATTTTCGAAATGCTAAAATTGTACAAATTTAAGAAATTCTAATTTTAAATAATATCATGATAAATTAAGCTTTTTCTAATATTTAGCTTGAAAAATCGGGTTTTTCTTGATTTTTTTAATAAACGACGAGTCAAAACAACTAAACTATATTAAATTTTTCAAGCTTCGAAAATTTCAGAAACGGTAAAAATTTAAAAAAAAAAAAAAAAAAAAATTTTTTTTTCATTTCCCGAATAAATTAAAAAAAAAATGAAATTTCAGCCTTTTCTTGAAAAAAAATGCCAATTTCCAAATTTCAAAAATCCCAGCCAAAAGCAAATGAAATTTCTGGAAAAAATGCTGAATTCATGCTGAAATTGTGAAAATTTACACTTTCAACCCTAAATTAAGCGTTTTCTAAATGTTTTCTATTAAAAATTTTTTTAATGACAAGCGAATCGTAAACGAAACAACTAAAGACGTTTTTTCCATTCTTAAAAATTTTCGAAACAGTGAAATAGCAAAAAAAAAACAAAATTTAAATGTCATTGTCATTTCCCGAATTTCTAAATTTTTCAGAAAAATTAAAAATTTCAGCATTTTCTGGAAATAAAACCTAGCTTTCAAGTTACATAGTCATACATGTCAATTATAGGATTTTTAAGCAATTCTTATTCTTATCTTACTTACAAAAAAATTTAAAGTTCCGATATTTCAGTTAAAAACTAATGAAAAATCATTATTTTAGAAGTGCTAAAATTGTACAAATTTAAGAAATTCTAATTTTAAATAATATCATGATAAATTAAGCTTTTTCTAATATTTAGCTTAAAAAATCGGGTTTTTCTTTATTTTTTTAATAAACGACGAGTAAAAAAAAAAAACTAAACTACATAAAATTTTTCAAGCTTTGAAAATTGTAGAAACAGTGAAAATTAAGAAAAAAAATTTTTTATTTCCCGAATAAATTTTAGAAAAAAAAAATGAAATTTCAGCCCTTTTCTTGAAAAAAAAGCCAATTTCCAAATTTCAAAAATTCCAGCCAAAAACAAATGAAAAATCTGGAAAAAAATGCTGAATTCATGCTGAAATTGTGAAAATTTACACTTTCAACCCTAAATTAAGCGTTTTCTAAATTTTTTCTATTAAACATTTTTTTTAATGACAAGCGAATCGTAAACGAAACAACTAAAGACGTTTTTTCCATTCTTAAAAATGTTCGAAACAATGAAAATATGCCAAAAAAAACAAATTTTAATTTTATTTTCATTTCCCGAATTTATACATTTTAGGAAAAAAATGAAATTTCAGCATTTTCTAGAAATAAACCCAAGTTCTTAAAACTTTCGATCAAGAACAAACTTTAGAATTTTTAAGCAATTCGTATCCTTTTCTTACTGAAACAGTACATTTTTGAGGAAAAAAATCCAGAATTTACAAAGATTTTTAAATTTCCTATATTTCAGTCAAAAACGAATGAAAAATCATCATTTTCGAAATGCTAAAATTGTACAAATTTAAGAAATTCTAATTTTCAATAATATCGTGATAAATTAAGCTTTTTTCTAATAATTAGCTTGAAAAATCGTACTTTTCTTGATTTTTTAATAAACAGTGAGACCAAACTAAAACGAAGCTATATTAAATTTTTCAAGCTTTGGAAATTTCCGAAACAGTGAAAATTTAAAAAAAAAGCTTTTTTCAAATAAATTTTAGAAAAAATGAAATTTCAGCCCTTTTCTTGAAAAAATGCTAATTTCACAAATCTCATCCAAAACTAATGAGGAATCTGGAAAAAATCCATGCTGAAATTGTGAAAATTTTAAAAATTTACACTTTCAACCATAAATTAAGCTTTTTATAAATTCGTTTTATTTGAACCAACTAAATACATTTTTTCCATTCTTAAAAAATTTTCGAACCAGTGAAAATTTGCAAAAAAACCATTTTTTAAATTTTATTTCCATTTCCCGAATTTATACATTTTATAAGAAAAAAATGAACTTAAAGCATTTTCTGGAAAAAACATAGTTTTCAAGATACTTAGTCATACACGCTAATTATAAATTTTTAAGCAATTCTTATTCTTATCTTACTGAAACAGTAAATTTTTTACAAAAAATAATCCAGAATTTACAAAAAAATTTAAATTTCCGATATTTCATTCAAAAACGAATGAAAAATCAATATTTTCGAAAAGCTAAAATTGCTCAAATTTAAGAAATTCTAATTTTCAATAATATCATGATAATTTCACAAATCTCATCCAAAACGAATAAGGAATCTGGAAAAAATCCATGCTGAAATTGTGAAAATTTTTAAAATTTACACTTTCAACCATAAATTAAGCTTTTTATAAATTTTATTTATTTAAACCAACTAAATACATTTTTTCCATTCTTAAAAACTTCTCGAAACAGTGAAAATTTGCAAAAAAAAACCATTTTTTAATTTTACAAAAAAATTTAAATGTTATTCTCATTTCCCGAATTTATACATTTTAGGAAAAATAAGGAAATTTCAGCATTTTCTGGAAATAAACGCTGATTTTGGCAAATGTCATTTTAAAATTTATTATTCAATTTTTTTCATTACTAAAAATAAGAAACGAAAATGTAAAACAGCCCGATTTTCAGAAAATAGAAAGGAATAAAACAAGTATATGATTTTGAACAATCCGAAAAACATTTTCACTGAAACAGTAATATTTTAATTCCAGGCGCACAATATTTTCAGAGAATAATACTATTGAAAACTTAAAAATTTTGGATCATCCATTTTCTACTAAAAGACCGCAGCGCAACCGCTCGCAGGTAAAAATAGCATGACTTTGTGAGAGACTTAGATTTTCTGGGTAGGTCAAAACAAACTTGCATGATCAGGAATATTTGAGTTTGGGAATACTGGAAAACATTTTCACTGAAACTTTTAATTAACTACCAATTTCAGGCTAAATTAAGGAGTATTTAATTGATGAATTAATAAAGTTCTTACATGTTTTCAGAGAAAAACAATTCTGAAACAGTAAAAATTTTAAATTTCACTTCTTAATTTTCCCGACTCAATTAGCTACCAATTCGAGCCTTTCCCATAATTGCTATTTGCCCCAATATTAATTTCCCTACTATAATTTCAAATTTCCGTGTGAAAACCTTTTGTCTGTAATTCAATCCCCCCATTTTCCATACCTTTCATTTCCAAAAAATCTCTCAAATTTCTTTCAAAAACAAAACTTAAGAAAAAACCTTGTAAACAATCCTCTAATCAAATTACGGTTTTTTTTTCCAATTCCATTCCTCGTAAATAAAAAATCCCGAAAAAAGAACACTTTTCCTACTCCAAAACAACCTAAAAAAGTAGAAAATGTGCCACTTTTTCTCGGGGAAACATGAAGATATGTAATTCGATCCGAATGGTCCCGCAACTAGGGGGGAGAAAGTCGCGTGCTCAATTTCAATTCCTCTCATTTACTTTGTACAAACAAAGGGGAAGTGAAGAACGTGTGAAATTTGAAAAAAAAGATACACTTTTTGAGGGATCTACAAAAAAAAGTCCAATTTTCAGAAAAACTGTCTGAAATTCTGTGAATCTAAAAATATCTTGAAAATCCAAATATCGAAAAAAAAATTCCAGTTTCAACAAAACGATTTCTTATTGAAAACAAAAACAAAAATGTTCGGCATCTCCACTACAGAAAAATGTTCTTTTTTTAGCATTTTGTAAAATTCAAGAGAAAAAAACACTTTTTCAGCAGTGATTTATTGAAAAATTCTTTAAAATTAAAAACAATTTGAATTTGCACCTTTTTTGGGATTTCCTAGTGTTCCTTCAAAGTTTCAGAATTTCTACGAGTTACTGGAATGGTGAAAATTAAGAAAAAAAAATCTGAAAATGCTTTTCCTAAGATGTTAAAGTTTTTTTAATAATAAAAACTTTTCCGTTTCAGCAAAATGTTTCTTAAAATTCGAAAAAATCTGAAAATGCTTTTCCTAAGATGTTAAAGTTTTTTTAAATAATAAAAACTTTTCCGTTTCAGCAAAATGTTTCTTAAAATTCGAAAAAATCTGAAAATGCTTTTCCCAATATATTAAAGTTTTTAAAAATAAAAAATTTTCCGTTTCAGCAAAATTTTTATTAAAATTCAAAAAAATCTGAAAATCAGTCAACTTGATTTTTCAAATTTCCGGATAATTTCAAATAATTTAAAAACCTCAACATATGTTTCCCTGTTAAAAAAAATTACTGTTTCATCAAAAACTTTTCTCACTATCCCGAAAACGGCAGTTATTCTCGCAAGTCTTTCGCATTAAGTGTTAAAAAAACGTCTCAAACATTAATAATCGCTAAATTAGTAATATTTCCTAAAACTTTTCTAAAAATTACATTTTTTCAAAAATCTAGAGGTACTTGCCAATTTGTTTTGAAAATCCTTAATAACTTCTCTGTTTCAGCTTTCTTTTTAGCAAATACCTTCAGAAAACTTAAAATAGTAACCAATCGTTTCCAATTTTGACGGAAATTTAGAAAAATTTGCCGTTTCAAAAAACTACAAAAATAATACAAAAAAACTACGATTCCAATCTTTTCGTTATTAATTTTCAAAATCCTCGAACTTTTAACGTGACTAATCCAGACAATGATGGGTACCTTTTTCAAAATGCTAAACTCCAAAAATATTAGCAATTTTGTAGAACTTTAGAAAAAAACACTGTTCATCAGCATTTTTTTAAAGCTCTTAAAAATGGAAAAAATCATAATTTTTGCTTTTTTGGCATTTTTTGAATTTTTCAATTTCCGAAAAAAAAATCACTGTTTCTTTAAAATTGCAGATATCATAGAAGTTGCCGAAAATTACCTTATTTGTAGAAAAACGTCTATTCGCCAACGTTAAGGTTTTTATCTAAACTTTTCCGTTTCATAAAAATTACACTAGAATACCAAAAAATCATAAAATGATTGTCTTCTTCCACTCGACCATTTTTTGCCTTTTACATTATCGAAGAAAAGTCTGCCGGTATATACAGTACCGGCCATAATCTTATGCCGCAAGGGTTTTTGGACCATAACTTTTCTCAATCTTAATCAATTTGCCTGAAATTTTTACGGTATATGGTAAAAACACAGACGAACAATTGCAGACTAAAATTGCATCGACAGCAACATTTTTTTTTGATTTTTTCGGTTTTTTTCATTTTAACATTATTAGCTGTTTTTCCATTATTTTCCTTTTTTGATCGCAATTTTGTTAGTTGATTTCCAAATCGTTAAATATTGATAGAACATGGTTTTCGGACATGGTTTAACCTACTGGAACAAAAAATCGTTCCGATGATTCGCTGAAAGCCATCGTCCGAGGCCATCAAACAGGAGCCCCCAATAATCAATAAGCAGACCAGTTCGAACGGTCTCCCAGGACAATTCGAGCAGTTTTGGCCAGATTCAAAAGTCAGGTAAGTGTTGGAAATATCAACTCAGTTAAAAAATATATTTAGGGCCAGCTGGTTCAGCGAAAATCCCCGGGTAGACCACGAAAAACATCACGCGTTATGGATCGCAATATCTCCCGTGTTTCAAGAGAGGATCCTAGAAGAACTGTTACTGCTATTCAGAAGTGTGTAGCAACTCCACATTAGTCCAAACCTTCCGTCAGAACCATCAGAAGACGTTTGAACGAAAATGGACTCTTTGGAAGGCGTCCAGTGAAGAAGCCGTTGATCAGCGCAAAGAATAGGAAAGCGCGAGTTGCCTGGTGTAAATCACATCTGCATTGGGGACGTCAGGAGTGGAAAAATCACATCTGGAGTGATGAATCGAAATTCAACCTCTTCGGAACTGATGGTATCAACTGGGTTCGGCCCTCGATTGGAGCCAGGTACTCGGTTAAGTACCACTGTCCAACCATCAAACATGGAGGCGGAAATGGGATGATCTGGGGTTGCTTCTCAGAGGGCCAAATTGGTCCATTGAGACGTGTGGTTGGGATTATGGATCGATATCAATACGAGGATATCTTGGAGCACACAATGAGACTGTGGGCTCTTCGAAATGTCGGCCGGTCGTTTGTCTTTAAACGAGACAACGACCCGAAACACACATCGGTACAGGTCGAGAATTTGTTTCGTCGACGATATCTGGATCTTATGGAGTGGACATCTCAAAGTCCAGACCTGAATCCAATAGAGCATCTCTGGGAAGAGCTGGAAAAACGAGTCCGAGGTCAGCGAGCCACGAATGCCGATCAGAATTTTGCCCAACGTATCAGCTTGGAAGAGCATCCCACTGTCGGTCATTGACACACTTCTGGATTCGATGCCGAGAAGATGTCAGGCGGTTATTGATGCCAAAGGATGCGCCACATACTATTAAACCTATTTTAATCTGTTTTTACTGTTTTCTCTATTTTTTACAGCTTCCCCGTCAGTCTAAACGGGTAAATGATAATAATCGCTTTTCGACATTTTTCCTAAATTGTTGATTATTTCCCGATTTTCATATATTTTTTTGGTATTTTTTGTTTTATATGTGGCATACCATGCTACAAACATTGTCTGAAAATTTCAGCCAAATTGATTAACATTGAGAAAAGTTATGGCCCAAAAACCCATGCGGCATAAGATTATGGCCGGTACTGTATATTAAAAATAAATAAATTAGTAAAATTTACAAAACATTCTAAGATTATTGATTTTTTCCAAAAATCACAATTTTACCCATTTTTTAAAAAATTCGTTCATAAATTCCCTGTTTCATCGTATTTTCAGAAAAAACCTTTAGAAAACTTAAAATTAATTTTATCCGATTTTTTTGAAATATAAATAATTGATCAAATTCTGAAGGAAATTTAGAAAAATTTTCTGTTTCAAAAAACTACAAAAATAATACAAAAAAACTACGATTCCAATCTTTTCGTTATTAATTTCAAAATCCTCGAACTTTTAACGTGACTAATCCAGACAATGATGGGTACCTTTTTCAAAATGCTAAACTCCAAAAATATTAGCAATTTTGTAGAACTTTAGAAAAAACACCGTTTCAGCAGCAATTTTTTAAAAGCTCTTAAAAATGGAAAAAATCGTAATTTTTGCTTTTTTGGCATTTTTTTAATTTTTCAATTTCCGAAAAAAAAATCACTGTTTCTTTAAAATTGCAGATATCATAGAAGTTGCCGAAAATTACCTTATTTGTAGAAAAACGTCTATTCGCCAACGTTAAGGTTTTTATCTAAACTTTTCTGTTTCAGAAAAATTACACTAGAATTCTAAAAAAATCATAAAATCATTGTCTTCTTCCACTCAACCATTTTTTTGCCATTTATATTCTCGAAGAAAAGTCTTCCGATATATATTAAAAATCGCTAAATTAGTAAAATTTACAAAACATTCTGAAAATAGTTATTTTTTCCAAAAATCACCATTTTGCACATTTTTTAAAAAATTCGTTCATAAATTCTCTGTTTCAGCGTATTTTCAGAAAAAAACCTTAAAATTAATTATATCCTTTTAAATAAAAATATTTAATCAAATTTTGAAGTAAAACATTTTCTGTTTCAAAAAAATATTTAAAAAATACTAAAAATAAACTCCGATTCACATCTTTTCATCCCCCTATTCATAATCCTGGAATTTTTAACATGACCAATCACGACAATGATGGGTACCTTTTTCAAAATACTAAACTCCTAAAAAATATTTAGCAATTTTGTAGAACTTTAGAAAAAAAACACTGTTTCATCAGCAATTTTTTTAAAGCTCTTAAAAATGGAAAAAATCAATATTTATTGTTTTTTTGGCATTTTTTGAATTTTTCAATTTTTCCAAAAAAAATCACAGTTTCATTAAAATTGCAGATATCATAGAAGTTGCCGAAAATTACCTTATTTGTAGAAAAACGTCTATTCGCCAACGTTAAACTTTTTATCTAAACTTTTCTGTTTCAGGAAAAGTACACTAGAATACTAAAAAATCATAAAATCATTTTCTTCTTCATGCTCAACTTTTTTGCCTTTCACATTCTCGAAGAAAAGTCTGCTGGTATATATTGTATTCAAAAAAAATCGCTAAATTAGTAAAATTTAAAAAACATGCTAAAATTATTAATTTTTCCAAAACTCACCATTTTGCCCATTTTTAAAAAAATTCGTTCATAAATTCTCTGTTTCGGGGGATTTTTTTAGAAAACTTAAAATTAATTCTATCCAATAATCCTAAGATATAAACAATTGATCAAATTTTGAAAAAAATTTCCAAAAAATTTCAGTTTCAAAAAAACTATTAAAAATTTACTGGAAACTCTGATTCAATTCAATCCTAATCTTAAAATATACATCTTGGACTCCCCTAAATCCCTTAAAATAAAATCCCAGTTTTTTTCTAGATAAAATTTCGCAAATCTCAAAAAAACGTTAAGAAGAACCCACCAAATTTAATCCCCCTCTCAAACCGATTCCTCACCGCCGCCGACAATGACAGATCATAATTTGTCGACGAGTTCTGCGCAACTTGTGCCGAATTTCGGAAGCTATCCCCCATTAGGCGATCCAATTCCCGTTGGAATTCATCATCTTCCTCTTTCGTCGCTCTTTCAATCTCGTATTGGATCTATAAAATAGTAAAATCCATTTAAAACAAAATTTTGAATTTTTTGGAAAAATCTGGAAAAATTCCAAATTTTTCATTTTCAGAATCCTTATTCTGAAATTCGCTACTTATTTCAAAAACAATCAAAAATTTAATTTTTTTTTAAATTTTATTTAAAAAAAATTACATTTTCAAATTTTGCCAAATTCAACAGGGCCAAAATGAAAATTTGGTCCAATTTCTAAAATGTCTCGTTTAAAAACATATAAAACGACAATTTCTAACTTCAGTAAGTCGAAAAATCTGAAAATTTTTCAAAATCCCAAAATTTTTCCATGAAAAACAATTAATTTCGGAAAATTTTGAAAGATTTCAAAAATTCAAAAAATTCTCCGTTTCAAGAATAAAATTCTAATTTGGGAGAAATGTTAAAACTTGCTTACACGGACAAGCAGAATGTTTCTGATGAAAACTTTTTAAAAATGTTAGTTTCTTATTTTCTAAATTAAAAAACCTTTAAATAACAAATAATAAATTTTAATTTTAAAAAACCTTAAAAATAAAAAATAAAATAAAAATATATGCTCTTGAAAATTTTAAATTTCAAAACATTTTAAATTTTTTCTCTATAAAATAATATTCTCCAAAATCTCAATTTTCATCTGCAAAACATAAGAAATGACTCCCCGTTCTGAAAATTTGATTAATTTCAGATTTTCAGAATTTTAAGAATCCAAAAATTTTAATTTTTTGAAAATCTTCTGAAAATCACAATATTATTCAAACAGGTAAATTCTCAGATATTTTAAAATCTGAAAAATTGGCCGTTTTAAAAAAATTTATTTGAAAAATCGATTTTCTCCGTTTTAAAATTTTAAAAACAATTTTTTTTCAAAATTCAGGCTTCCTTACACATTTTCCCGATTTTTCTTTCATTTTCAAATAAATTTCCAACCAAAGGTGTACTGTTTCAAGCATATTTCATCTAGGAATAATATCAAGGGTGCTACTGCGCCTCCATTCGTCTGCTTCAAATTTCCACACAAAAATTCAAAATTTTCAGCATTTTCAGCATTTGAAAAATCGATTTTCTCTGTTTTAAAATTTTAAAAACAATTTTTTAAAATAAATATTTCATTTTTTTCAAAATTCAAGGTTCCATACTCATTTTTCCGATTTTTTTTTGCATTTTCAAATAAATTTCCAACCAAAAGTGTACTGTTTCAAGCATATTTCATCTAGGAATAATCTGAAGGGTGCTAATGTGCCTGCGTTGCTCTATTTTATACTGTGACCCAAAAATTCAAAATTTTCAGCATTTTCAGCATTTGAAAAATCAATTTTCTCTGTTTTAAAGTTTTAAAAACAATTTTTAAACATAAATAATTCATTTTTTTCAAAATTCAGGCTTCCTTACACATTTTCCGATTTTTTTTCATTTTCAAATGAATTTTCAATCAAAATGTTACTGTTTCAAGCATACTTTTTCTAGGAATCATTTCAAGAGTGCTAATGCGCCTCCATTCGTATACTTCAAATTTCCACCCAAAAATTCAAAATTTTCAGCATTTTCAGCATTTGAAAAATCGATTTTCTCTGTTTTAAAGTTTTAAAACTATTTTTTAAAATAAATATTTCATTTTTTTCAAAATTCAGGCTTCCATACTCATTTTTCCGATTTTTTTTTTCATCTTCAACTAAATTTTCAACCAAAATTGTACTGTTTCAAGCATATTTCATCTAGGAATAATCTGAAGGATGCTATTGTACCTGCGTTGCTCATTTTATACTAACACCCAAAAATTCCCAATTTTCAGCATAAAAATCCAATTTTCAAGACCATTCCCTGTTTTTAAAAGAAAAATTTAACAAAACTAACCTTCGCCTCCTCCTCATAATCAATATCACAAACCATTTCATGTTCCAGATCACTGTGCTCTCTGAAATTGAAAATTAAAAATTGACATTTTTCAATAATTTTCAAAAATTTCCAGATTCTACGTCTTCAACCCGATCTCCATTTCCATCAATTTCTTCAATAATTTTACCTAATTAAAACATTTTTTAAAATATTTTTCAAAAAAAAAAACAACTTTGTGATTTTCTGTGATACTTTCCCCCATATTTCTCTCATTTTCACATTCTCTTTCGTTTTTCATAATTTTACAAAAACTTTTAATTTTTCAAAATGTAGAAATTGTATATGAAATGAATAAAAAATAGTTTATTTTTCCAGCTTTTCAGCAAAAACCATATTTTTAAAGACAGTGTGTCAGAAATTGACCCAAAAATCAAGACATTTAAAAATATGTTAACTTCTTTTTTAACAACCTGAATTTTCCGATCTATTTTTTAAAAAACATTACAGTTTCATAGGTTTTCAAAACAATTTTCGGAACTTTTAACAAAATTAGATTTTACATCCTTTTTTTCCAAAAAAAAACCCAAGGAGAGGATCGGAAACATTAAGTTTCCGAAAACTCAAAATTTTCCCTTGAAACAATTATTTTTCAAGAGCAAAAAACGTGGATTTTCAGATTTTCAGCATAAAAACCATCACAAGAATAAATTTCAAAAAAATAATTTTTGATCAAAGGTTCTAATAAGTAATCTTAAAACTATTAAAAATCTGAAATTCCAGCTTATTTTCAATAAATCCCAATTTTACAAAATTTATAATTTCAAATTGTGTTCACAAATTCAACTTCTTTTCTAATTACCCCCCGTTAAAGCTGTGTAATTTGTAAAAAATCCGTATTTTCTTTTGCTTTTAAAGAAAAAATTACAGTTTCAAAAAAAATCCATAATTTCAGCCATTTTTTAAAAATACAATTCAGTGATAACACGCCAAAAAACCGAGTTTTGTGCTGAAGAGCGCGTTTGGAATCTGTTTGTTTCTACAGTATACTTTTTGGAATAAAAAATTTATGAAAAAAAGTGCTCATTTTTAAAGTAGTTTATTGTGACATATTAAATTGAATTTTAATTCAATTAAAACCTTTGAATATTGAAACAGAAAAATTAAAAATGTAAGATTTCTTCATTTTTTGTTCGACATTCTCATAGAATTAAGTGTTGGAGCTCGAAAATTTGTTAAAAAGCACCTTAAAGAGCTCAAAATTGAGCTCAATGCTCCGATTTTTAAAGAACTAATATAGAAGCTCAATTGCAACATTTTCTGAATTTCGTAATTTTTTGAAACCGGAAAAATACAAAAATTCAGAAAAACCACCCCACCTATTCTCCTCCATCTCTTCATCCTCTTCAACAATCGCTCCCAAATCCGGCGAGCTTCTCCTCGACGTCCCAACATCGTCACCTTCCATTTTGATTTCCATCTGGACAAAAAAGCGGGGCTTTTTCAACAACAATTCAAAACTCACCGTCTTCCTAATAGCCTGCTCCATTTTCTCAACAGCTTGCTGAGCTTCTTCCAGATTTTTCGGCGGTTTCGAGTCTCGCGTACCGCGGAATTGTTTTATCGTGTCATTGTAGCTCGCTTCAACTTCGTAGGGAAACGCAAATTCAACACTTGACTCTAATTGATCGGTTGCGAGCTGGAAAACAAAAAAAATGAGGGAATTTTTGAGAAATTCAACATTTTTCCAATTTTTTTCGATTTTTCGTCATTGTTTTTGGTTAATTTTCAAAAAAAAACCAATTTTTAAAAATTTAGATAAAATTTCCACTTGAAACAGTATTTTTCCGAAATTGGAGGAGCCTACGGTGACTTTGTGGTATGGTTGTGTATGCATAAATAAAGCAAATCTCAAAAATCATGAAAAAAAACGAAAAAATCCAAAAAACTGCGACAAAAAGCAATTTTATCGCATTTTTTCATATTTTTTCCATGTTTTCGCGGTTTTTTTTCTCTTTTTTGATTTCTAATGGCTGCAACATACTCCCTTATACAACACTTCCTCCGAAAAAAATAGAAAAATAAATAAAAATAGAGAAAAAACATGAAAAATTGTTGAAAAATAGGAAAAAACGCGCAAAAAATTATTTTTTTAATTATTTTTTGTTTTTTCGTCATTGTTTTTGGTCAATTTTCGAAAAAAAACCAATTTTTAAAAATTTAGATAAAATTTCCACTTGAAACAGTACTTTTTTTCAAAATGAAAGGGGCGGGGCTCGGGTGACAAAATAAAAGGTATGATTGTGTATAAATAAATAAAGAAAAACTCGAAAATCGTGAAAAAAATCCAAAAACCCCAAAAAACTGCGAGAAAAAACATTTTTTAAGCATTTTTCTAACTTTTTTCAATATTTTTTCATGTTTTCGCATTTCTGTCTCATTTTTTGATTTCTAATGGCTGGAACATACTCCCTTATATAAAACAACCTCTGAAAAAAATTGAAACAGGAATAAAAAATAGAGAAAAACATGAAAAAATAGTTAAAAATGAGGATTTACCAAATTTTTTGCGATTTTTTTGCTTTTTCGTCATTGTTTTTGGTCAATTTTCGAAAAAAAAACCAATTTTTAAAAATGTAGATAAAATTTCCACTTGAAACAGTATTTTTCCAAAATTGAAGGAGCCTACGGTGACTTTGTGGTATGGTTGTGTATGCATAAATAAAGAAAATCTCAAAAATCATGAAAAAAAAACGAAAAAAATCCAAAAAACTGCGACAAAAAGCAATTTTAACCGCATTTTTTCTTATTTTTTCCTTATTTTCACGTTATTTTCTCTTTTTTGATTTCTAATGGGTGGAACATACTCCCTTATACAAAACTTCCTCCGAAAAAATTGAAAAGTTAATAAAAATAGAGAAAAAACATGATAAATTGTTGAAAAATAGGAAAAAACGCGCAAAAAATTATTTTTTTAATTTTTGTTTGTTTTTTCGTCATTGTTTTTGGTCAATTTTCGAAAAAAAACCAGTTTTTAAAAATTTAGATAAAATTTCCATTTGAAACAGTATTTTTCAAAATTAAAGGGGCGGGGCTCGGGTGACAAAATAAAAGGTATGATTGTGTATAAATAAATAAAGAAAAACTCGAAAATCGTGAAAAAAATCCGAAAACCCCAAAAAACTGCGAGAAAAAACATTTTTAAAGCATTTTTCTAACTTTTTTCAATATTCTTTCATGTTTTCGCATTTTTTTTGATTTCTAATGGCTGGAACATACTCCCTTATGCAAAACAACCTCCGAAAAAATTGATAAGCCAATAAAAATAGATTAAAAAACATGAAAAATTGTTGAAAAATAGGATTTCTCAAATTTTTCTCAAATTTTTTGTTTTTCATTATTTTTTTTTGGCAAATCAAAAATTGTCAAACAGATTTGTGAAAACATCGCTTAAATTATGAAAATTCAAAAATATCATTTTCATTTGAAACTGTGATTTTTTCTTCAATTTTCTTATGATTTTAGAAAACATCATAATGTGCTCCAAAATCTTCGCATTTTCCCTTCAAGGCCATTTTAAAAAAAAATGTTGAAATAGCATTTTTTTTATTATTTACAAAAAAAGTCAAATTCAGTCTCCAATTTCTATTTTTTAAAAACATTTCCCCAAATTTTTGAGCAAAAAAATAAAAAATTCCAAATTCATATAAATTGTATTTATAACTCAGAAACGTACCGCGTTCCAAATTTTAAGAATTCTTAAAGGAGGGCTTTACGGAGATTATGAATGCGTCTGGGAAGAAAATAGACTTCAGACTCATTCCAAATCTGTTTTTAAAATTTTCTAAAACAACCTAGATGTCGAGAAAGCGCGTCTCAAAACAATGGCCTAGTAAAAAGGGCCACCTGGCCGAACTTTTTCCTATGAGCTTTTTTTTCGTGTTTCGTTAATAAATAGTTACGCAGAATGCTTATAGTAGTCCTTTTTAATGTTTTTTCATCTTAATTTATGTTTTATTTTTCATTTTTTTGGACTTTTCACGCCTGCGGACTAGTTTTCGCCGGTGGCCCTTTTTTCTAGGCCATTGTTTTGAGGCGTGTTTTCTCGGCTTCTAGGTGGTTTTAGAAAATTTTAAATAGAGATTTGGAATGAGTCTGAAGCCTATTTTCATCCCAGGCGCATTCATAATCTCCGTAAGACCCTCTTTTAATAATATCTATTGAAACCGTATTTTTTGTTCAAAAAAAATATAATGGTAGCATTTTTCACTTCTTGCAAGTTTTCCATATCCCAAAAAAATTACAGATTTTAGATTTTTTATCATAAAACTGATATTTAATGACCTGAAAAAATCGGCTTCAAGATTATTTCAATAAAAATTAAATTTTGGAACATTTAGTATTTACTTCTCAATTGAAAACAGTTGAAGGCCTCCAAACAAAGATTAAACGTATTATTTGAAAAAATCAAAATTTCCCCTTGAAACGGTAATTTTTCCAAAAAAAAAAAAGAGTAAATTTTCAAATCCTCAGCATAATGATTATCAAAAAAACTGATTGAAACTGATTGATTGAAAAACTGAAAAAACTTTAAAACTGATTTTTTCATTAGAAACAGCAAACATTACGTTTCAGAAAACTCAACATTTTCCCTTGAAACAGTAATTTTCCAGGATAAAAAAGTGATTTTTCCCAAGAAAAAAAAACATGGATTGTCACATTTTGTAGAATTTCTTCAAAATTTTCAAAAGCATTTTTTCAGATGATCAAGAAAGGTGGAAAAATTCTAGTTGTACGGTCAAATGCATACAATTTCGAATCATAACATACTAAGCCTTTCTCAACTGAAAACAATGAAAAAAATTGTTATTTGAAAAAATCAAAATTTCCCCTTGAAACAGTAATTTTCCAAGAAAAAAAACGTGGATTTCTAGATTTTCAGCATGAAAACCATCACAAGAATATTATTCAATTATTTTTCAATTTGTTAAATTTCTTTAAAAATTTCAGAATTTTTTCAGAGCTTCAAGAGATATCATTGTACGCGTCGTTTTAAAAATAAAAGCAACAATTTCAAGACAAATATTTTTCGAAAATTTTGAAACAGTGCTTTTTTCCAAGAAAAAACATGGATTGTCACATTTTATAGAATTTCTTCAAAATTTTCAAAAAAAATTTCAGAGGATGGAAAAGTTCTAGTTGTACATTCAAATGCATACAATTTCGAATAATAACATACTAAGCCTTTCTCAACTGAAAACAATTGAAAAAACACTGAAAAAATCAATATAAACCTACAAAAATCTGAAAACGAATAACATTAACTAAAAACGAATAACATTAAAAACAACTGAATAAATTATTCTTTGAAAAAATAAACATTTCCCCTTGAAACGGTAATTTTTCCAAAAAAATTTTTTATTTCAGATTTTCAACATATTATTGTCAACTTAATTATTCTTGATCATTGCGTTCGGAAGGCTGCTCAACCTCACAGCCGCTCCGCACGCACGCGACGCGGTGACCTCCCACTCAACACACTGAAATATTGGCGGGAAAAATGAATTTTTCAAATTTTCCAGTGTGTTGAGTGTCGGTAGCCGCGTCGCGTGCGTGCGGAGCGGCTGTGAGGTTGAGCAGACTTCCGAACGCAATAATCAAGAATAATTAAGTTGACAATAGCTTCGAACATAAAAAATAGTGGTGATCTTTACATTGTTTGAACATTTCTTCAAATAAACGCTGTTGAATTGTTTTTTTTCCAAACAATCACCTTTTTTAGAGAAATTTTGAAACTGCATTTTACCTTTTCTTAGTTCAAGTGATTATCGAAAGAAAACAACTCAAAATTTTCCATTGAAATAGTAAATTTTTTAAAAAATTGATTTTCAGATTTTCCAAAAATCACAATCAAAAAATTTGGACTAAAATTTTGTCAAATAATAAAAAAAATAAAATTGAAAACATTCGCATATGCAAACAAATCAATCATTTTCCGTAAATATTTTATTATAAAATTTTTGAAAGCGCATTTTTTGCAATATCGCCTTATATAAGAAGATAAGATAGATCGGAAACATAACGTTTCAGAAAACTTAAAATTTCCCCTTGAAACAGTAATTTTCCAGGATAAAAAAGTGGATTTTCAGATTTTCAGCATAAAAACCATCACAAGAATATTTTTCAATTATTTTTCAATTTGTTAAATTTCTTTAAAAATTTCAGAATTTTTCCAGTGCTTCAAGAGATATCATTGAACGCGTCGTTCTAATAATAAAAGCCAAAATTTCAAGACACATATTTTTCAAAAAATTTGAAACAGTGATTTTTTCCGAGAAAAAAACATGGATTGTCGCATTTTGTAGAATTTCTTCAAAATTTTCAAAAAAAAAAGGAAAAAACCCAGAAAAATCAATATAAACCTATAAAAATCTGAACTAAACAATGGACAAAAAAACTGAATACGTGTTTCTTTGAAAAAATCAAAATTTCCCCTTGAAACGGTAATTTTTTCTAAAAAAAAAAAAAGGAAAGATTTTCAGATAACCCACCACAAGAATATTATTAGTTTCGAACAAAAAAAAAATAGTTTCTGGTCTATATTTTTCGAAGCTTTTTCAAATGTAATATTTTTGTCAAAACAATAGTTTTTTTTTAAACAATCACCTTTTTTCGAGAAATTTTGAAACTGCATTTTTTTCCTTTCAAAAAATATAACCGCAAGCTGAAATGTTTATCGAAAGAAAAAAAAACTCGACATTTTCCGCTGAAACAGTACATTTTTAAAAGAAAAAAGGGGATTTTCAGATTTTCCAAAAACTTAAATAATCATCAGAACCGTTCCTTTGAAATAAAAATCTATAAAATTAATTCTGGACTAAAATTTTCCCAAATAATAAAAAAATAAAATTGAAAACATCCGAATTTGCAAAAAAATCAAAATTTTCCTTAAAAACGGATTTTTTTTTAGAAAATCTTTGAAACCGCATTTTTTCGAAATCCAAAAAAATCAAAATCTGAAACAGTAATTTTCCAAGAAAAAAAACGTGGATTTTCAGATTTTCTGCCTAAAAACCATCATAAGAATATTTTTTTTCCTTTTGAACAAACAAATAGTTTCCGAACAATGTTTTCGTCATTTTTAAAAAAAATATACCTAGATTTCCGTCAAAATAAGAGCTTTTCGTCCAATCGGGGGTTTTTTCGAACAACAATATTTCAGAAAATTTTGAAACCGCATTTTTTCGTTTAAAAAAACAATATCATGTTAAAAAGTGGAAAAATTTTTGAAATTTTTCAGTTTTTCCAAAAAACCCCATGAAAACCGTTCCTTTGTCATTGAAAATTACGAATTTTTAAAATTTCAGAAATTTCAGAAATTTTTTGAAAAATTCTTAAAAATCTCAAAATCTCCAATATTTTTATTTTTTCTTTTTCTTTCAAAAATCACGGTTTCTTTTTGTTATGATCATATTTTTTTATATTTTTATTCTTTCGATTGTGAACTGTTTCACACTTTTTTTCACGTTGCTTTTCCGCGCGTAAATAAATAAATAAAATAAAAAATATTTTATTTCAGAGCGATAAGAATGCAATGTTTTTTTTTCCGTTCAAAAACCAATATTTTCAGAAAATTTTGAAAAATTCAAAATTCACCAAACATTCAAGACTGTCATTGAAAATTACGAATTTAAAAAAATTTTTAAATTTCAGAAATTTTTTGAAAAATTCTTTAAAATCTCACAAATTGTTGAAACTTCTCAATTAATCTTTTAAAATTTACTTATTTTAGAGATTTTGAAAAAAATCGCAAATATTCAAAAAAAAATTTTTTTGAAATTTACAAATTTAACATTTTTTTGAAAAATTAAAAAATATTCCGGAGAATCTCGAAATACAAAATTTTAAAACGTATTTTAGAAATTATATATCGAAAAAAATTCGTTTTTAAATATATTTCTAAAATCCGCAAAAAGTTATTGAAAATTACAAATTTGTTGATTATTTTTGGAAATTCTCGAATTTTTCAAAATTAAAAAAAAATCTTCAGATCAATAATTTTAATTTTTTTGAAAATCGTAAATTTCAAAAAAAATTTTTTTTAATTCGTGAAATTCGCAACTTTTTTGAATTTTACAATTTTTTTTTGAAAAATCTCACAAATTTTATTATTTTCTCAGAACTCTTGAAAAAAAAAAACACCAAACTAAAAAAAAATGTTTTTTTGTTCAACCGTTAGCCCGTCGAATTGGAATTCGCTTTGGAAAAAAATTTCACGTTTTACCTTAAAACGGCAATTTTTCCCAAGAAAAAACTAGATTTTCAGATTTTCAGTATCAATCACAAGAATATTATTACTTTTGAACAAAGCTATTTAACTTTTAGACCATATTAGTTGCTGGACAATACTTTTTAGCGTCTTAAAATCTATTGTCAACTCAATTATTCTTGATCATTGCGTTCGGAAGGCTGCTCAACCTCACAGCCGCTCCGACCGCACGCGACGCTGCCGACACTCAACACACTGGAAAATTTGAACAATTCATTTTCCCGCCAATATTTCAGTGTGTTGAGTGGGAGGTCACCGCGTCGCGTGCGTGCGGAGCGGCTGTGAGGTTGAGCAGCCTTCCGAACGCTATGATCAAGAATCTTTGAGTTGACAATACCTAAATCAAAAAACGAGAAAATTTTTTTGAAAATTTTCAGATTTTCCAAATAAAAAACCATAAAAACTCGCAAATTTAGACTAATTTTAATAATTAAAAAAAAAATTCAAGTATTGAAAAAACCAATTATTGAAAATTGCAAATTTTGCTATTTTAATGATTTATAAAATTTCCGAATTTAACCGAAATTTTTTGAAATTCTTGAATTTTTATGTTTTAGTGTCTTAAAATGTACCTAAATTTTTAATTTTTAATTTTCTCGATAATCGCATTCTGTATGTTAATGGAAATACATACATTCCTTTCAAAAAACTCAAAATTTTCCGCTGAAACGGTAAATTGTCGCTAGAAAAAATTGGATTTTCAGATTTTCAGCATATTTCCAGGCAAAAAACCATTTTCTGGACAATTAGTTGCCTTCAAGATGTATCGAAATTTTTAAGCATTCTTTTTTCAACAAAAATATTTTAGAAAACTGAAATTTTTTCTAAATTTTCAAAAGTTTTCAGAATTTTGTTAAAATTCCAACCTTTTCCATCTCCTTTTCCCAATTCTCAACTTTCATAAAATAATATCGATGAAAATATGCCATAAAGCACTTGATCTTCTTTCTCGCCGATCCTTTTCGGAAGAATTCGCCGCAAACTTTCAGCAGCGCGCACACCATTCGAATACGGTACATCTCTTTCCAGCACTGTTCCGGTTCGGGGAATGTGATCAATTCGTAGAGAACCTTAAATCATTATCGATATGAAATTTAATTATATTTTCAGCATTTTCAATCTGTGGATACTAACGGCAGTAAAGACTTACAATAAAACCTCTAAGATTATTGAAAAACGTCTGAAACAGTGCATTTTTTCAGAAAATCGCCTTTTTTGTTTGAAAATGTTTTTAAATGTCATATCTTTCAGTTTTTTTAAAGGAAGAACATGATTTTCATTAAATTTTGATTTATTTAACGATTTTATTCGATTTTCTCATTTTATTTTCGAATTTAAAAAATTTTCTATAAAAAATATTTAAATCAATAATTTTCTAAATAGTTTTAAAAGTTTAAAACGGAAAATTTTTCGGATTTTTTCAACTCGAATTTTTTAAAAATTAACAATCCAAAAATTTTTCGTTTTTCTCTCGGCGCGTTCCAAAATTCAACTAGTAGCGGTTAAAAATTATAAAAACCCCTATTCTAAAAATCTGAAACAGTAAATTTTCAGAAAATCGATTTTTTGTTCGAAATTTGTTAAAAATTCCACATTTTTCAGTTTTTTAAAGGAAGAACATGTTTTTTATTAAATTTTGATTTATTTAACGATTTTATTCGTTTTTTTCATTCTAAAAAAACAGTCGAAACGGTGAATTTATTGAAATTGAAAGGGTTACATTGTTGTTCCAGATTTTTAACCAAAAATTGCTTTAATCTTTCAATTTTCAAATATCTAAATGACAACTCACAAAGAACCCTCTAAGATTATTGAAAAACGTCTTAAACCGTGGATTTTTTCAAAAAATCTATTTTTGGTTCGAAAATTCTTTAAAATTTCGTATTTTCAATATTTTTTACGGAAAAACAATTTTTGGTTCGAAAATTCTTTAAAATTTAATTGTTTTCAATTTTTTACGGAAAAACATATCTTTAACTATTTTATATAACGATTTTCATTCCTTTTAAAAATTTTGAAACAGAAATTTATTTATTTAAAAAAAAAATTTTTTAATTCGAATTTTAAAAAAAAATCAATAATCCAAAAAATTAGTAATCAATATTCAGATTCAAACAAGTAGCTTTTAAAAATTATCAAATTATTCAAAACAAAATCTGAAACCGTGAATTTATTTAAAGTATTTAACCCATCGTTGTTCCAGATTTTTAGCCAAAAATAAGTAGCTTTAATTTCTCAAATTCGAGATATTTACAGTTTTTCACCAGATTTAAGAAACGGTTACATTATCTAAAATTCAAAAATGCAGGCTTTTTAAAAATTTTGAAACAGAAATTTTTAAATATTTAGTTTTCAAGGCTAAAATTCTAAAATTCGGCTGAAAATCCTAAAAATTTTAATCATATCAGATAAATTAAAAGTTCTGTCTGACAAAAAATAAACATTTCAAAAATATAGCCAAAAAAATCTAAGAAACTTTGAAACTCAATTTGAAACCTGATCACATATAAATCATCAGAATTGACCATTTTCTCTGACAAGGGAGTTATTCGAAGTTACCATTTGAGAACCTTCTACAAATTTGAGAGTACATAGAATGGAATATGGAGAATCAGAATCCGTCATAAAAATCTGCTAAATGTTTCTGTGAGCCGAGTTATGAGCCCGCAAACTTTTCCTATGGTTAAGGCCCTCCGCGTGAACTCACACTCTGGGAGAGAGTCTATCGAATCTAGTACCACAGAAAGGCTGTTTCAGAAGCATAAATGACGGCTGGAAATGATTCACAAAATTTTCCAAAAAAGTTTAGCATAGGAGGGAATCGAACCCATACCCTACCGCACACCAACTCCCCACACTACCACTTAACCACCAACCGTTAATTTTCTGTGGTACTAGATTCGATAGACTATCTCCCAGAGTGTGAGTTCACGCGGAGGGCCTTAACCATAGGGCTACCATTCAAATTTTGATTTTTTGCCTTGAATTTGGATCGTGTTATTAGCTGCTCACAAAATCGGCTTTACAAACGAGCAAGCGCGCTCTAAAAAACCGACACGCTCGCATGAGAAATATAACGAGGGGAGACTATACGCAGACAACTACCACTCGCCAAACAACACTCTCTCGCAGAAGAGGGAAGCCCACGTTTATATAACCGATTTTTTGAGAGGACTATAACTGATAAGCTGTCTTTAAACATTTTCGAAACTGTGAAAATGTTTTAAAAAATCGTTTTTTTTTAAATTTCCGATTTATTGAGAAAGTTTATTGAGAAAACCAATTTTACAATATTTTAAACAACTCCTTCTGAAACAGTACATCTTCTAAAAATCCAGTTTTTTCACAAATTTCAGCCAAAAAATAATGGATCTTATTTTTTGATTAAAACATCATGCTCAAAAATGGATTTCAAATGAATAAGAACAGTTTTTTCTTATGAAATGTCTAGATTCTATTTTTTAATCGATTTTTCTTATTTTTCAACTTAAAATTATGTTTTTTCTATATATTGGTAGATAATCGTCTTCTCATTCCTCTGAAACCCAATTCTGAGCTCTTTGGAGCACCAAAGTTTTCAAAAACCAATTTTTTCCCGCAAAAAATATAAGTCTTGATTTTAAGTAATAAATGATTATTAAAGTTATAGATAATATCTAAATTCTCCAAAAAACAGTCTGAAACAGTAATTTTAGTCGAATTTCGGAGAACTTTCAGCAAATTTAAAAAAATGAGCATCTGGGCTCAATAATCCCTTCTAAAATTGAAAAAAGGTTTAGCATTGGGACATCTGACCAATTTTTCAAAATAATATATTTTTGAAAATTTATGAAACATATAAACATAGTTCATTTTTTCAAAAATCTCAAAATTTTGATTACACTGAAAATTGCGACAATGACAAAACCCCTCACCTTCATTATCAAATCATATTCACAAACGGAAAAATTGTACAACTCGGCCAAATAAACCGCCGCCGATTGTGCCCATTGGTTGAACGATCCGGGGAATTCTAGCGAAATCCGAATGATCTCAATTGCCGAATCGATCGCTCTCATTCCGATCCACGAGAGAGCTTGAAGACTGGAGAGACCCGCGATCGCACTGGCAAGATGCTCCAAATTTTCCAGTGGAAGTAGCCATGGTGAGCATATGTATTTTATGGCGTAGTCTACAAAAAATAGAGGTGATTTGAGAACAAATTTAGAAAAAAATGGTTTTAAAAAAAAAACACACAATTTTAAAGAGGGGGGCCAAAAAATAAGAAAAACCTAACTAAAATAAATCGATAATTTTTTTTTAATTTTCTGAAAATTCTACAATTTTTTAGAAATTTCATCATTTTCTATAATCTTCAGAGAATTCTTTATTTTTTAAAAAATCATCTCTCTTTCATCAAAAATTCTGAAAATTTTAGAATTATTGATTTTTCTAGATTATTGGATATTTCAGAATTTTCTTTAATTTTCAGAAAATTCTGAAATTATACATTTTTGCGACGTTTTAAAATGTCAGCTGTTTTTTTTTTGAAATTTTCAGAAAATTATGGAATTATTGATTTTTCGATAATTTTAATGACTTTAAAAATTCTGAAAATTTCAAAGATACCAAAAATGTATTCATGACTGAAAAATATTTTCAATGCGTACGGACACGATACAGGCCATACAAACTTGCGACAACCGAATCCGAATAATTTTCTAATTGTCTTCTAAAACCAAATTTAATCGAAAAATGCAATATTTGTCCATTTTCGAATTTTTCAAAATTTCAAAAATTTGTGGTAAAAAATTTTCAGTTTCACAAAAATTATTAATATCTTGAATGTTTCTGTTTATATTGTCACCTTTCCAAACATCTATAACACTATTGCAATTTCTCTGAAACATTGGAGTATGCTGTAAACACTCCAGATTTTTTAAAATTCTTTCCAAACGTCCCCCCCCCCCCATTTCAACATACTTGCAATCTCCTTATCCGCCCAATCCAATCGCCGCAAGAGCCTTAAATTTGTGTCAACATTCTTTCGATCGATTCCCAAAACAATCTGTCTGATGAACCGTTTCATCGGCGTATCCTCCACCAATCTCCCCATTTTCGCGCGCTCCTCTTCCGATTCTTCCGGTGGTAGACAGGTGAAGTATGCATTGTCGATGAGCATCTGGAAAATTCGAGAATTTCAATTTTAGAAATTAAAAATATAAGGCTTTTTAGCTTCTTGATAAAAACGAATCTTTACTGCTTCAATGAAAAGTGAAAATCATTTTTAAATTCATGATTTCGATAATTCGGAGAGAATTATGTCGCTAAACTTTAATAATTTCAATTTAGATCTTATTTTTTTCAATTTTCGAATTTTAAAAATTTTAAAAATTGAATTTACCTAATTTTTTGTTTTTTTTCTCCACAAAATTTCTATAAAATGGTAGAAATAACCCTTTTTTCTTTTTGATTCTCAAGAAAATACTTTAAAAACACTTTTAAAAACAATTTTCATTAATTTCATAAAAAATTGAAGTTGAAGAAAACGCGTGAAAACCCGCGAAAACGATTTAGTTCCTTTTTTTTCCAATTTCCTCTCGAATTTTTAACTTTTTAAATTTCGAAAAATTGATTTTCTCTAATTTTTAATAAAACTTAATTTAATATAAAATTACAGGAAAAAACGTTTAAAACCTTTTTTTTTTGAAATTTTACTGTTTCAAGAAAATTTTAAAATTTTAAAGAGTTTCCAAAAAAATTGTTTCCAGTAGATATATTAAAATTAATTTCAGCAAAATTTTAAATTAAGAAAAACGCGTGAAAACTATAAAAAAGAGTCGAGAAATGAATTATTTCAAGATTGAATTTTTTTTTGAAAAAAGTCGAAACAGTAAAAATTCGATTTTTTCTTTCAATATTGACAAAAATCATTTAAATCACATCAAAATTCTAAATTCAATAATTTTTTTTGGAAATTGATGCAATTTCAGACATTTTTTCAACATTCACAAAGTTTCAGCAAAATTCGATAGAACTTTTTCAATATTTATTAAAAATTTTAATTCTTAAAGGAAGAAACTAAATAAATGGTTTAAAATTGATAAAAGTATGACTGTTTATAAATAAATGACAAAACTCGAAAATGACTAAACAACTTCAATAAGAAGAAAAAAGCGATAAAACCTTAGATGTCCCTAATGTCCGAAGAACCGCGTTTGGTTTTCTAGGCCATTTGTTTTTATTATTTTTGAAAACAACCCTTTTTTGCACCTTTTTCCTCTTTTTAAATATTTTTTTTTGCAAAAAAATAGTTTCACAAAGTTTCACAAAGTTGTGCAAATAAAGAATATATTTTTAAAACCCAAAGGTTTCGTGTTTTTTCCAATTTTTGGAACTTTCCGTATTTCTTCCCCCATTTTTCGATTTAGAACGGATGCAACAGACTCCATGATGCAAAACTTCCTCCGAAAAAAATTGAAAAATGAATAAAAACTGAGAAAAACATGAAAAAATATTGAAAAATAGGTAAAAAGTGCAAAAAAATGTTGTTTTCAAAAAAATCGAAACAAATGTCCTAGAAAACCAAAAACGGTTCTTCGGCCATTAGGGGCATCTAAGATTTTATCGCTTATTTTGAATTTTTTCGCCATTTTCAATTTTTCTTAAATTTTATTGATAAAAAATCATACTTTTATCATTTTAAAACCATTTATTTCGTCCCCTACGACCTCGAACATGTTTTTATTATAAAATTGTACTCTTTCAAAAAAATATTACAAATCAACTACATTCTAATAACCTCGAAGTTTTAAGACTTTCAAAAACAATTCTTAAAAAGTGGACTTTTTAAAATTAATTTCTGAAAAAATTGAAATTTAAGAAAATGCGCGAAAACAATAATTATTATAGAAACTAGCGAAAAGATCATTTTTTTAAGATTTAATTTTTTTTGAAAAAAAACGTCGAAACAGTAAAAATTTGATTTTTTAAAAATATTTACAAAAATCTTTTAAATCAAATCAAAATTCATAATATCGGAATTCAATAAATTTGTGGAAGTTGGGGGCAATTTCAGACATTTTTCAGCATTCACAAAATTTTAGCAAAATTTAATTGAATCTATTAAAAATTTGAATTCTTAATATGAACTTGGATTTTTTTTAAATTTTATGAATCTTCTATTTTCCTATTCTTAATCTTCTATTTTCTTCTAATCTTCTATAAAAAATCAAATGTTTACAGTTTCAAAAAAATTTTCACAAAAACTTGAAGTCTACGTTTTTTGATGTATTTTCCATGTTCTACTCTTAATTGGAAATTTTCAACAAAAAAAAACCCACAATCTGCCGCGAGTCCTTCATTCGCTCCCTTTTCGCTTTCACCACTTCCAACAACCGTTTCATTTTCGAATGACTATCCGTATGTCTGTACAAGTACAATCCCCCGGATTCCAGCATAATCGCCGTCATTTCCACTGCATGTCCTCTCAAATCATAGACCAATTGGCGGAGGCAACTCAGTCCTTCGGCACGCGAAATCACTTTGAATTTCATCTGAAAAAAACGTGTTTTTCGAAAAATTAATTATTCCCCCGGACGTTTTCACAGTTTTACGCTTAATAGCTTATTTTGACGTCTGGAAACCCTAATTTTCAGAAAATTACAGTTTCAAGCTTCAAAATGAGCTAAAAATCATAAAAATCTATGGATTTTGAAAAAAATTCGCACACTTCTAAATTTAATTCTTAAAATCATTTCAAAAATTCATAACTTTCATGGAAATTGTCCATTTTTTATAATTTTTGGCTCATTTTAACGTACGAAACTTTCGCTTTCAGTAACTGAAATTTTAAGCTTCGAAATGAGCTAAAAATGATAAAAATCCATGGATTTTGAAGCAAATTAGAACACTTCTAAATTTAATTTTTAAAAGCATTTTAAAATTCATAACTTTCCTGAAAATTGTCCATTTTTTATGATTTTTAGCTTATTTTAACGTACGGAACTTTCGCTTTCAGAAAATAGCGATTTTAAGCTTCGCAATGAACTAAAAATCATAAAAATCCATGGATTTTGAAAAAATTACAACACTTCTAAATTTAATTTTTTAAAAATTTTAATAATTCATAACTTTAATGACAATTGTCCATTTTTTATGATTTTTGGCTTATTTTAACGTATGGAACTTTCACTTTCAGAAAATTACGATTTTAAGCTTCGAAATGAGCTGAAAATGATAAAATTCCATGAATTGTTTTAAAATAATCACATTCCCGAAAAAACTCAAAAATTCCTTTAAAATTTGTAGAAACTGTAAATTTTCTATTTAAAAAAATTAAAAAAGAGCTCTTCTAGCTATTCTTGAAAGGAGCAAAAAGAAAACATCGTTGAAATGTTGAAGTTGAAGAACCTGCATCGAGAATTTGAAAATTCAAAGAAACAGTAAAATTTTCATTTTTTTGAAAAAAATTTTGATTCGGGGGTTTTCAATGGAAAAACCCGAGAATTTCATAATTCTGGAAATTCAGATCAAAAACATGCTTAAACAAGCATTGTGCTCATTTTGTAAATATTGTTCATAAGGTTCCAAACTTAATTTACTGGTTTTATGAAACAAAAAGTGAAAAAACTGCAAAAAAAGGGGCCCGGAATCGAACTTTGGTCTCAGAATCAACGAACCTTAATCTTTTACATTTTAATTCCTAATATAATGATTATTTTAACGTCATAGGCCCTAATTTGCAAAAAATTGAGATCATAAGCTTCGAAATTGGTTTCCCAATTTCAAAACTTCAAAACTTTCATGAAAATTGTCCATTTTTTATGATTTTTAGCTCATTTTGATACCTGCCATTTTCACTTTCAGAAAATTGAGGGATTAAGCTTCGAAATGAGCTAAAAATCATAAAAATCCAAGGATTTTGAAAAATGTTAGGTCATTTTCGAATTTTACCAATTTTCCTTTTCAAAAATTTATAATTTTGCCCATTTTTCGTGATTTTTGATCTAATTTGACACCAAAAAATTTCCGAATCAGAAAATTACGCAAAAAATAACAAAAAATCATGAAAATTCAAGGATATAGGACATTTTGATTTTTTTTCTCAAAAATTAATTAAAAATTAATTTGAAACAGCAAATTTTCAAAAAATAAAAAAATTCGAGCTCTTTCATGGAGAATATCCGAAATCTTTGAAAAAATTTTAAAAATTATATAACTTTCATGAAAATTGTCCATTTCTGATGATTTTGGCTCATTTTGATGCCCGCAATTTGCACTTTCAGAAAATTGAAGGATTAAGCTTCGAAATGAGCTAAAAATCATAAAAATCCATGGATTTTGAAAAATGTTAGGTCATTTTCGAATTTTACCAATTTTCCTTTTCAAAAATTTGTAATATTGCTCATTTTTAATGATTTTTGGCTTATTTCGACGCCCAAAAAATTCCAAAATCAGAAAATTACAGTTTTAAGCTTCGAAATGAGCTAAAAATCATAAAAATCCAAGGATTTTGAAAAAACAATAGGACATATTGGTTTTTTTTCTCAAAAATTAATTAAAAATGCTTTGAAACTGCAAATTTTCAAAAAATAAAAAAATTCGAGCTCTTTCATAGAGAATATCCAAAATTTTTGTAAAAATTCACAACTTTCATGAAACTTGCCTATTTTTAATGCTTTTTGGCTTATTTGACGACGTCTAAAAGCTTCCGAATCAGAAAATTACGCAAAAAATAACAAAAAATCATGAAAATTCAAGGAGGACATATTGATTTTTTTTCTCATAAATTAATTTAAAATTAATTTGAAACAGCAAATTTTCAAAAAATAAAAAAATTCGAGCTCTTTCATGGAGAATATCCGAAATCTTTGAAAAAATTTAAAAATTCACAACTTTCATGAAAATAGCCTATTTTTAATGATTTTTGACTCATTTTGACGCCCAAAAATTCCAAAATCAGAAAATTACAATTTTTTGCTTCGGAATGAACTTTTTTTTTGCTTCGGAATGAAAAATCATAAAAATTAGGAAAATCGCATTTCAATAGATTTTTCTTCTCAACAATTAATTAAAAATTTATTTGAAACTGCAAATTTTCAAAAAATAAAACATTTCGAGCTCTTTCGATGGTGAATATCCGAAATCTTTGAAAATTTTAAAAACTGCACAACATTCATGAAAATTGTCCATTTCTGATGATTTTGGCTCATTTTGATGCCCGAAATTTTCACTTTCAGAAAATTGAGGGATTAAGCTTCGAAATGAGCTAAAAATCATAAAAATCCATGGATTTTGAAAACTGTTAGGTCATTTTCGAATTTTACTAATTTTCCTTTTCAAAAATTTATAATTTTGTCCCATTTTTCGCGATCTTTTACCTAATTTGACACCAAAAAATTTCCGAATCAGAAAATTACGCAAAAAATAACGAAAAATCATCAAAATCCAAGGATCTTGAAAAAACAATAGGACATATTGATTTTTTTTTCTCAAAAACTAATTAAAAATTAATTTGAAACAGCAAATTTTCAAAAAAAAAATTTCGAGCTTTTCCTGGAGAATATCCAAAAATTTTGAAAAAATTTTAAAAATTCACAACTTTCATGAAAATAGCCTATTTTTAATGCTTTTTGGCTCATTTTGACGTCCAAAACTTCCAAAATCAGAAAATTACAGTTTTAGCTTCGAAAAAATGAGCTGAAAATCATAAAAATTAGGACATATCCTATTTAAATTGATTTTTTAAACTCAAAAACTAATTAAAACTTAATTTGAAACTGCAAATTTTCAAAAAAAAAAAAAAAGAATTTCGAGCTTTTCCTGGAGAATATCCAAAAAGTTTGAAAACATTTTAAAAATTCACAACTTTTATGAAAATATCCTATTTTTAATGATTTTTGGCTTATTTCGACGCCCAAAAAATTCCAAAATCAGAAAATTACAGTTTCAGGCTTCGAAATGAGCTAAAAATCATAAAAATCCAAGGATTTTGAAAAAAAAATCGAACATATTGATTTTTTTTCTCAAAAATTAATTAAAATTTAATTTGAAACAGCAAATTTTCAAAAAAAAATTTCGAGCTTTTTCATGGAGAATATCCAAAATTTTTGAAAAAATTCTAAAAATTCACAACGTTTATGAAAATAGCCTATTTTTAATGCTTTTTGGCTCATTTTGACGTCCAAAACTTCCAAAATCAGACGATTACGCAAAAAATAACAAAAAATCATGAAAATTCAAGGATTTTGAAAAAAACATAGGACATGTAGATTTTTTTTCTCAAAAATTAATTAAAAAGTAATTTGAAACTGCAAATTTTCAAAAAAAAAAAAGTTCGAGCTTTTTTATGGAAAGTATCCCAAATTTAGCGAAATAAATGCTAAAGAGCATATAGGGCAAATTTTTGTGAAATTATTTTTGGTTTCCATTTTTTGATCTTCTAGACAGGTTATCCGATCCTATTCGAATCGGATCACTGATCAAAACCCAGTTTAAAAATCTAAGGATCCTAAAAAAATCCCTCACCAGTTCCGCAATCATCATAACACACGCCAGCTTCGCTTCAACCTTATCACCACCAGCTCCTCCCATTTTCTGCATATATTCCCGAAATCTCATCAATAATTGCGTCACAATTTCCGTCACCAAATCCGGCATCACATTCTCCAGCGTCGCCAAGAATCTCGCATAAAACGGCAGTAAATCCAGCCGCGATTGTGGCGGATTTGTCATCATTTTTACCAATTTCTTGCGGCATTGTTTGTTATTCAAATGTGTGACAAATGTCATCGCCGCTTTATCCGTTGTCGATGAGTTCACCAAATGATCGAGATCCAGGACAAACGTATACCAATTCTGTGTGCCTTTTTCTTCGATTCCTCCAGACGTTGGTGAAATTGATGACCCGGGAGCATCCGATGTCTCCAGATTCGTATCCACGTCAAGCGGACGGCTGAAAATCGCCATTTTATTGGAAACCGTAATTTTTCCAAAAAAGCTCGCCAAAACTCCGAACATCACAAAGCACAACGAAATAACTACATGTTATTGTTTTGGTAAACATTTTGTTCACAAATCGAAGCAGTAAATTTTTATTGAATTTTTCTCCTAAATTAACGGCGGAGGGGGGGGGGGTCCGGAGAGCTCAAAAATGGGTTTAAGATGAATTTCATATTTTCAGACTAGTAAAAACATCCAAATTTCATGTAATTTATGTTTTTTGTGTGCAAACGATCAGTTTCAGAATGCCTCGTTTTTTTCAAAATTAAAAAAATTTGGAATTTGGAATTTTTCAGCTTTTTTTTTTATTTTAAAGTCCCATTTGAATTTTTCAAAAACAAAAAACCATAAATTTGCAGAAGCGTAATATGTGCCACAGATTTCAAAAAAAAAGGTCTGAAAATCCCAATTTTTAAGAAATTACGATTCGTATTTTCATGTAATTCTTTTTTTTTCAATTTTTCAACAATCACTCAGTTTTAGAATCCTTTTTTTCAAATCTCAAAAAAAAAAATTTGTAAAAAATTACGATTGTATATCGCCACAATTACAGTAAAATTATCAATTGTCGCATTTTCTAAAAAAAAATATTGAAACTGTAATTTTTTCAAAAAATCCATTCAAATATTCCAAAACTGAGTAAACATTTTGCTTTCTATTTTTTCAACACTTCAAATTTGAAACAGTAAACTATTATAGCATTTTTTTTAATTAAAAATTAAGCACGGATAGAAAAATACAAAAAACGCCAAAAATTCCAAAAAAAAACCGGTGAAAAAATTTGGGGTCGCCTTAAAGGAGGACTTTACGGAGATCTTACACGTATCTTACATGAAAATAGACTTCATTCTCATTCCAAATCTGTTTTTAAAATTTTCTAAAACCACCTAGAAGCCGAGAAAATGAGGCTTCAAAACAATGGCCTAGAAAAAGTGGCCACCTGGCGAACTCTTTCCTATGAGCTTTTTTTCGTGTTTCGTTAATAAATAGTTATGTAGAATACTTATATTAGTTCTTTTTTAATGTTTTTTAAAAATTTTAATTTTAATTTTTCTTTTTTTTTTGGATTTTATATTCCTGCGGACTAGTTTTCGCCGGTGGCCCTTTTTTCTAGGCCATTGCTTTTAGGCGTGTTTTCTCGGCTTCTAGGTGGTTTTAGAAAATTTTAAAAACATATTTGGAATGAGTCTGAAGTCTATTTTCATCCCAGTTGCATTCATTATCTCCGTAAAGCCCTCCTTTAAAGACAATCTATCAGTTAATTTGACTCTAACTGATTTCCATCTCAAAAATTCTATACATTATCTCTTTCGAGTTGTTTTTTTTTTGAAAATAAAGTTTCTTCCTCTTTTTTCAATATTTGTTATTATTTTATTCTCCATTTTTATTAACTTTCCAGTTTTTCAGAAAAATTTAAATTAATTTTTTAAAAATTCCCAAAATTAGAAAAGATAAATTTGCAGAATCAGGATCTGTGCCGTATTTTCCAGTTTTCAAAAAAAAGATCTGAAAATCCCATTTTTCAGAAATAACGATTCGTATTTTCATGTAATTCATTTCTTTTCAATTTTTCAACAATCACTCGGTTTCAGAATCCTTTTTTTTCAAATCTAAAAAAAATTGTAAAAAAATACGATTTTATATCACATCGTATCAATCAAAAAAATCTATTGTCTCATTTTCAAAAAAATTTTGAAACTGTAATTTTTTCAAAAAGTATTAAAATATTTCAAGACTGAGTAAATATTTTATTTTCAATTTTTTTCAACACTTCAAATTTGAAACAGTAAATTTTTATTGCATTTTTTTAATTAAAAGGGGGCTGGGGTGGCGAAATAAATGTTTTTTTAATAAATAAATGAAGGGGGAGATAGAGAATGACGAAAAAGCAAAAAATTCTAAAAAAAAAATCTGGGGTCCCCTTAAAGGCAGTGTATCAGTTAATTTGACCCTACTTGATTTCAATCTCAAAAAATTGGAGCTTTCTTTCTTTTAAGCTGGTTTTTTTGAGAATAACGTTTTTTTTTACCACTGTTTCCTCTTTTTTTGTGAAATTATTTTATGCAAAAAATATTTGAAAAAGAGGAAAAAAGTGTTAAAAAATAAAAATCAAATGGCCTAGAAAACCAAACGCGGTTCTTCGGCCATTAGAGACATCTAAAATTTTATCGTTTTTTCTTTTTGAATTTCTTTTTTCCAATTTATTGACAAAAAATCATACTTTTATCAATTGTAAACCATTTATTTCGTCCCCTCGCGCCTCCTTTAAGAATTAAAATTTTTAATAGATCTCTATTAAATTTTGCTGAAATTTTGTGAATGTTTAAAAAATTTCTGAAATCGCTTCAGTTTCTACAAATTTATTGAATTTTTGACAATATTGAAAAAAATCGAATTTTTCCTGTTTCGACTTTTTTTCAAAACAAATTAAATCTTTTACTTCTCGCTCTTTTATTGTTAAGCGCTTTCTAAAAATTTCAATTTTTTCTGAAATTAATTTTAAAAATTTTTTTTGAAAGTCTTCAAATTTATATTATTTTTGAAACAGAAAAAACAAATTTTTTTAAAGTTTTCAACGTTTTTTTCTGTAATTTTATAGAAATTTGAGTTTTTCTGAGAAAAAATTCGAAAATTTAAATTAATTTCAGAAAAATTGACGTTTTGCGGAGAAAAAGAAATTCAAAGTTAAATCCCCCCTCCATAATTACAAAAAATTAGAGAAAATCCACTTATTGAAGTCAAAATTTTAAAAATTCGAGAGAAAATTGAAATTATCAAATTTTATCAATAAAATTCACCCTAATTGACCAAAATCATGAATTTAAAAATAATAAAACAGTTTTCCGAATTTAGAAAGCTCTTTGTTTTTTCCATAATTAACTAAAATCTCTCTCAAAGTAATGAATTCCCTCATTTTTAAAGAAATTTTGAAAAAATACACTTATTTTTCAAATTTTTTCAAAAAAAAAACCAAAAAACCAACTTCAACATCGCCGAATCCGTATCCCCCGTCTCGTTCACATTCTCCACATCAATCTCATCAATATTCTTCACCATTGTCGTGTTTTCAATTGTTCGTTTCAATGTTTCCTGCAAAAAACCACGTTTTTTCCAGATTTTCAGAAATTTCCAGGTTTATTGATTTAATTAGAAGCTTTGAAAATTCGTTTTATTCAAAATATATTTAAAAACTACAAAAAAAAATGTTATTTTACTAAAAAATTGCTTCTAAGAAAATTGTCTGTTAATTTTTCGGTATGTTTTCGGAATGGTTGCCATAAGAACTTATTGATTACCTAATTTTTGAACTTTTTGAAAATTCAAGAAAATTTGTTCTATTTCTTCGAATTTAAGTTGGGTTTTTAGAATAAAACAATTAATTGAAGAGAAGATATTTAAAACATTGAAAAAATCAAGTTTTTTGGAAGACTTATATATCTATTATGTAAAAAACGAATTATTCTGAAATTACTGAAAATTTTCCTATATTTTATTTATTTTTTCCTAAAAAAAAATGCAAATTTTCTTCAATAAAATTTTTTTTCACTGTTTCACAAATATTTTAAAACTGTTTCACGAGTTTTTAAAATATTTTAAATGCTGTATTTCGTGAAAAAACGAGCATTTTAAAAAAGTGAATTTATTTCTGCGAAAATTCCCCATTTTACCTAATTTTAGAACTGATAAAGCATGTTTTTTTCCAGATTTTCAGAAATTCCCAGATTCCTTACTTTACTTCTACTTTGAAATAATTGTTTCCAATTTAAAGTGTTCATATTTTTTTATTTTAAAAAATCATAAAAAATTACAGTTTCACAAAAAAAATGAATATTTTCGCAAAAGTTCTCAAATTTTAATTTTCCAAAAAAATTCCCCGTTTAAAGTCTGACATATTCTCAAATACCTAATTTTAAGACATTAACAGACCTAAACATAGACCTAAACAAAACCATAAACCAATTATTCCAAAAATCACATTTTTATCATTATTTTGCATCAAAAAATCAAAATTTCAATTTTAGAATTATTTCCGTTTGAAACTTCCGTGATTTAGATTTAAATTATTATGTCATTTTTCGCAGATTTCACATCATTTATATTCTCTGTAAGGCTCTCATTTAACATTAGAAAATTCCATTTCGAAAAATAAACCCTCTGGTATCAGTTTCAAAAGATTTTCCAAAAATCTCAATTTTTGCATCAAAACTCAGCCAAAATCAGTAATTGATCAAAAAAAATTTACTAGAAGTGGCTGAAACTTATTTTCAGAATATTTTCTGATAAACAAGAGATCCTTAAAGGGGTTTTAGGTTCAATGAATTCCAAAATCTTCAAAAATCTCTTTTAAAATTATGAGCTGTTAATCGAAGTGTGAAAACCTCTGGAATTTCAGGTGTTTAGGTATCGAAACTCTTCAAAGAAGCTGCCAATTTACAATTTTAATTCTATGTCGAATTTTATTCTATAAGGGAGTTCCCTATTTATATTTTCAATTAGATTTTCGCCATTATTTTTTATTATAATATTTCGGCGTCATTTCCCAGTTTTTTTTCTCACACTAACACCTATATTATCACCTGTCAGCCCCTGCTAAAGGTGTTACGCTCGGGCGCGCGAGCTCATCAGTTAGGCTCCGCCCACTTGGCATGGTTTAGAAGGTCCATCTCTATTGGAACATCATACCATTTCTGTTCATACAGTTCTTGCAACTTTACGTTTATTTCTTACTGTATATCATGTCTTCTGTTGAAAACCAAGGAACCGCTGATCTCAAGAAGATCTTTTCCGAATTTTCACCAGAAGTTTCGGTCTGCGAGTCTCCAAAAATCCAAGCTGAGGCAACGGACTTGCCAGAACTTGAGGATGAGACCCGAAAGTTAAAGGAAATTCAAAAGCAGGTTGCGGTAAGTGTTATCAATATTTTTTTAGTGAATGGTATCTTTATTTCCATTTTTCAGGCCAAGCTTAATTATGTGCCAATCAGAAAGGCCAACCCGAAGCCTATTGGACCACCAAGTGCACAAGATCAAGAAGAAACCGACTCGCGGTCGGTCTACGTAGGAAATGTGGACTATGGGGCCACCGAACAAGAATTGGAGGCCCATTTCAATGGGTGTGGAGCGGTCTCCCGAGTAACCATTCTTCGGGACAAGTTCCGTGGGACTCCTAAGGGATTCGCCTACGTCGAATTCGCCGATAAGGACGGGGCACGAAATGCAACGTCAATGAGTCTGAGCCTTTTTAGAGGTCGTCAAATTAAGGTATGCTAATTAATATAGTTAACGGAGCAATTATTAATTTTCAAAAATTTTCAGGTCGACCCAAAAAGGACTAATAAGCCAGGAGTGAGCGGTTTCGCCGGCAGGGGTCGAGGACGTGGACGCGGGAATACTGCAGTAGTTAGGTACGTCTATGGCCGGCCGATGGTCAACAGTAATTTGAAAATCGACCGTCGGCCTGGATTTGCGCCATATTGAAAATTATTGTTCTTTTTTCGTGCAAAAGTTAGTTGAAAGCTCAATATTTTTTGGGAACAATACATTTTTCGAGTTTTCAATTAAACGATCATGTATGTTTTCTTCTTGTACTATTAATCGCGGGTTTTTCTTGTACTATCGCGGGTTTTTCTTGTACTTCTTGTACTTAATAATATCATGTATTATCAATTGCTTTTATTTTTGCAAAACTTAATAAATCTCGTTTTTTTCTAAACCACGTCTTTCTTTTCACAACCACAAGTTTTTCTAAATCACAAAATAAATAAATAAAATTTCAAAAAAAAAAATGTTTTATCAACTTTATTGTGCTGAAATTCCAGAAAATCATAATAATATTTGATGTTTTTAAAACGTGGATTTTTCTAAAAATCAATTTTTAAAAAATCATAATCGAAAAAAGAACAATTTCAAGAAAAATAGAAGTTCTTGAAAGAATATACAGGGTGGCTACGAAGTATTCGTCGCAATTTTATTGAGTTGCTAAAAAATTATGGAGCTTAGAAAACGGAATAATTGTAGATGATTCGAGTAGAAAAAATATTTTATTAACTGTGTGTAAAGTTACGATCAGGAAAACCGAACGATTTCATAGTTACGAGCATTTTCCTGATGCAACCTCGGTTTTCTATGCCTAACGTAAGGAAGGTGGGGATTTTCGTTCATGTTTGACAGTTCATAATTATCGATCTGGTTCCTCAAAATTTTTTATTTCCATCTTATGTGAAGTATGTTCAGGTGTTATAAAAATGCAATTGACAATATTTTGGAGCGGTGTCCCGAGTAACCATTCTTCGGGACAAGTTCCGTGGGACTCCTAAGGGATTCGCCTACGTCGAATTCGCCGAAAAAGACGGAGCAAAAAATGCAACGTCGATGAGTTTGAGCCTCTTTAGAGGGCGGCAAATTAAGGTATACTAATTAATATAATTAACGGAGCAATTATTAATTTTCAAAATGTTTCAGGTCGACCCAAAAAGGACTAATAAGCCAGGAGTCAGCGGTTTCGCCGGCAGGGGTCGAGGACGTGGACGCGGGAATACTGCAGTAGTTAGGTACGTCTATGGCCGGCCGATGGTCAACAGTAATTTGAAAATCGACCGTCGGCCTGGATTTGCGCCATATTGAAAATTATTGTTCTTTTTTCGTGCAAAAGTTAGTTGAAAGCTCAATATTTTTTGGGAACAATACATTTTTCGAGTTTTCAATTAAACGATCATGTATGTTTTCTTCTTGTACTATTAATCGCGGGTTTTTCTTGTACTATCGCGGGTTTTTCTTGTACTTCTTGTACTTAATAATATCATGTATTATCAATTGCTTTTATTTTTGCAAAACTTAATAAATCTCGTTTTTTTCTAAACCACGTCTTTCTTTTCACAACCACAAGTTTTTCTAAATCACAAAATAAATAAATAAAATTTCAAAAAAAAAAATGTTTTATCAACTTTATTGTGCTGAAATTCCAGAAAATCATAATAATATTTGATGTTTTTAAAACGTGGATTTTTCTAAAAATCAATTTTTAAAAAATCATAATCGAAAAAAGAACAATTTCAAGAAAAATAGAAGTTCTTGAAAGAATATACAGGGTGGCTACGAAGTATTCGTCGCAATTTTATTGAGTTGCTAAAAAATTATGGAGCTTAGAAAACGGAATAATTGTAGATGATTCGAGTAGAAAAAATATTTTATTAACTGTGTGTAAAGTTACGATCAGGAAAACCGAACGATTTCATAGTTACGAGCATTTTCCTGATGCAACCTCGGTTTTCTATGCCTAACGTAAGGAAGGTGGGGATTTTCGTTCATGTTTGACAGTTCATAATTATCGATCTGGTTCCTCAAAATTTTTTATTTCCATCTTATGTGAAGTATGTTCAGGTGTTATAAAAATGCAATTGACAATATTTTGGAGCGGTGTCCCGAGTAACCATTCTTCGGGACAAGTTCCGTGGGACTCCTAAGGGATTCGCCTACGTCGAATTCGCCGAAAAAGACGGAGCAAAAAATGCAACGTCGATGAGTTTGAGCCTCTTTAGAGGGCGGCAAATTAAGGTATACTAATTAATATAATTAACGGAGCAATTATTAATTTTCAAAATGTTTCAGGTCGACCCAAAAAGGACTAATAAGCCAGGAGTCAGCGGTTTCGCCGGCAGGGGTCGAGGACGTGGTCGCGGGAATGCCGCAGTTGTTAGGTACGTCTATGGCCGGCCGATGGTCAACAGTAATTTGAAAATTGACCGTCGGCCTGGATTTGCGCCATATTGAAAATTATTGTTCTTTTTTTGTGCAAAAGTTAGTTGAAAGCTCGATATTTTTTGGGATCAATACATTTTTCGAGTTTTCAATTAAATGATCATGTATGTTTTCTTCTTGTACTATTAATCGCAAGTTTTTCTTGTACTATCGCGGGTTTTTCTTGTACTATCGCGGGTTTTTCTTATACTTCTTGTACTTATTAATAATATCGTGCATTATCAATTCCTTGTAATTTTGCAAATTTTAATAAATTTCGTTTTTTTCTAAAATACGCCATTCTTCTCACAATCACAAGTTTTTCTGAATCACAAAATAAATAACAAATTTTCAAAAAAAAAATGTTTTATCAACTTTACTGTGCTGAAATTCCCGAAAATCATAATAATATTTGATGTTTTTAAAACGTGGATTTTTCGATTTTTTAAAAATCATAATCGAAAAAATTACAATTTCAAGAAATATAGGAGTTCTTGAAAGAATATAAACATACCAGTTGGAATGCCTTTTCCTAAGACGTCCTATAATGTCACATGGGGTCTGGACCTATTTGACCACCTTGGAACATATGTTTCTAGAATATTCAGGAAGCTTCTAGAATGTTTTAGAAGCTTCTAGAATTTTCTAGAATTTTCTAGAATTTTTTTAGAAGCTTCTAGAATTTTCTAGAATTTTTTAGAAGCTTCTAGAATTTTCTAGAATTTTTTTAGAAGCTTCTAGAATTTTCTAGAATTTTTTAGAAGCTTCTAGAATTTTCTAGAATTTTTTTAGAAGCTTCTAGAATTTTCTAGAATTTTTTAGAAGCTTCTAGAATTTTCCAGAATTTTTTTGAAGCTTCTAGACTTTTCTAGAATTTTTTAGAAGCTTCTAGAATTTTCTAGAACATTCTGGGAATTTTATGGAAGCTTCTAGAATTTTTTGGAACCTACCTTAACGCTTTATTATATAGCATGATGGTATGATGTCCAAATTTCGGGAAAAAATTTGCTATTTCATAAATTCTTAATTTACGTTAAAATTTACCTAATTTTGATAATTTATGATATTAGTTTCACTATAATTTTCAACCAAAATCACCAAAATCCTATTTTTTTCAAATCAATGTAATTTTGGCTGTGTTATTTCATTTTTGTTCTATAAATAATTTACTGTTACAGCCTAAAATAATAAATCCCAAAATTCAATCAACAATCAGTAATTGACAAGATTATTCTGTTTGAAAAAAAATTCAAAGAAATACCGATAAATTGCATTTTTTCGGTATTTGTTTAAAGGAGGGCTTTACGGAGCTAATAAATGCATCTGGCATGAAAATAGGCTTCAATCTCATTCCAAATCTGTTTTTAAAATTTTCTAAAACCACCTAGAAGCCGAGAAAACACGCCGCAAAACAATGGCCTAGAAAAGGGGGCCACCTGCGAAAACTAGTCCGCAGGCATGAAAAATCCAAAAAAAAAAGAAAAAACATAAATTTAAATTTAAAAAAGAACATAAAAAGGACTAATTTCAGCATTCTGCATAACTATTTATTTATGAAACACTAAAAAAGCTCATAGGGTAAAGTTCGGTCAGGTGGCCCCCTTTTCTAGGACATTGTTTTGAAGCTCATTTTCTCGGCTATTAGGCGGTTTTAGAAAATTTTAAAAATAGATTTGAGAGAGAATAAAGTCTATTTTCATTTAAGGTACATTTATTATCTCCGTAGAGTCCTCCTTTAAAGGCACATTTAATCGTTTGGGTCTTGAAGAAAACTAGTTCAAAAAATACCGAGAAATTACAATTTCTCTGCCATTTCTGCATTGATTTCTCGGCATTTTTTGGATTTTTTTCAAATTGAATAGGTCCATAAGAACGCAATGACAAGTAGAGGCCTATAAAGCCCGATTTAGGCTCACCGTCTGGGCAAAGATAGCAACAAATCAAATCTTTTTCATTAAATTCTTTAAAGGGCCACATATCGTCTATGAATCGTCTGGGTCTTGAAACGAACTAAAATAAAAAAAAACTGAAACTGAGATTTTTCTCGGTATTTTTTTAAGAATTTCAAACCAATATGGCCTAGGAACCCAAACTATCGCGGACTAGAGAACCAAAATTCTTCCGCGGTGGAAACTTTTTTGCAGGTAGCTCGTTTTTTTTTAATTTCTATGAACTTTTTTTAAAAAAATGTTTGGAACCCATTTATAACATAAGTATGTCATTATTCGGTGATTTAACGTCATTTATATTCTCGGTAATTCCCTCCTTTAAAAAGCTTCAAATTCCATTTTGAAAATTAAACCCTCTGGTATCATTTTCAAAAGATTTTCCAAAAATCTCAATTTTTGCATCAAAAACCTCTATCTTCTTTTTTGAAAAACTTCCCAGTTTCAGGCAAAAGTATCTATTTAGAAAAAAAATATAGTATTTTGCTCTAGATAAATAGAAAAGTAATAAGACACAAAAAAATGTTTTAATTTACAATTTTTATAGACTTTGATTGTTTTTCCGCCTTAAAATTGTTTTTTTTCTATTTTAAGAGAACCTGCGGGTCAACCCGACAACTATTTCATCAATAAATCCTGAGGGATGGTTTCAATGAATTCCAAAATCTTCAAAAATCTCTTTTAAAATTATGAGCTGCTATTCTAAGTCTGAAAATGTAAACCTCTGGAAATTCAGGTATTTAGTTATCGAAAATCTTCAAAGAAGCTGCCAATTTACAATTTAAATAATCTATTTCGAATTTTTTTCAATAAGGGAGTTCCCGATTTATATTTTCAATTAGATTTTCGCCACTCTTTTTTTATTAATATTTCACCGTCATTTCCCAGTTTTTTTCTCACACTAACACCTATATTATCACCTGTCAGCCCCAACGGAGGGTGTTGCGCGCGCGCGCGCGAGCTCATCAGTTAGGCTCCGCCCACTTGGTATGGTTTAGATGGACCATCTCAATTGGATCATCTTGCCATTTCTGTTCATACAGTTCTTGCACTTTTATTCCTACTATATATCATGTCTTCTGTTGAAAACAAAGGAACCGCTGATCTCAAGAAGATCTTTTCCGAATTTTCAACAGAAGTATCAATTTGTGAGTCTCCAAAAATCCAAGCTGAGGCAACGGACTTGCCAGAACTTGAGGATGAGACCCGAAAATTAAAGGAAATTCAAAAGCAGGTTGCGGTAAGTGTTATCAATCTTTTTTTTTTTTAATGATGTCTTTATTTCCATTTTTCAGGCCAAGCTAAATTATGTCCCGCTCAAAAAGGCCAACCCGAAGCCTATTGGACCACCAAGTCCGCAAGATCAAGAAGAAACCGACTCGCGGTCGGTCTACGTAGGAAATGTGGACTATGGGGCCACCGAACAAGAATTGGAGGCCCATTTCAATGGGTGTGGAGCGGTGTCCCGAGTAACCATTCTTCGGGACAAGTTCCGTGGGACTCCTAAGGGATTCGCCTACGTCGAATTCGCCGATAAGGACGAGGCACGAAATGCAACGTCCCTGAGTCTGAGCCTTTTTAGAGGACGTCAAATTAAGGTATGCTAATTAATATAATTAACGGATCAATTATTAATTTTCAAAATGTTTCAGGTCGACCCAAAAAGGACTAATAAGCCAGGAGTGAGCAGTTTCGCCAGCAGGGGTCGAGGACGTGGCCGCGGGAATGCCGCAATTGTTAGGTACGTCTATGGCCGGCCGATGGTCAATAGCAATTTGAAAATCGACCGTCGGCCTGGATATGCGCCATATTGAAAGTTGTGTTTCTATTTTTTGTGCAAAAGTTAGTTGAAAGCACAATTTTTTCATTTTTAGTTTAAAAATGAAATTTTGGGAATAATAGTTTTCAATGAAACAACCTAACTATCATGTATCTATTCTTCTTGTACTATTCATCGCGGGTTTTTCTTGTACTTCTTGTACTTAATAATAATATTCTTGTATTATCAATTCCTTGTAATTTTGCAAATTTTAATAAATTTCGTTTTTTCTAAAATACGCCTTTCTCTTTCTTCTCACAATCACAAGTTTTTCTAAATCGCAAAATAAATAACAAATTTTCAACAAAAATGTTTTATCAACTTTATTGTGCTGAAATTCCCGAAAATCATAATAATATTTGATGTTTTTAAAACGTGGATTTTTCGATTTTTTAAAAATCATAATCGAAAAAATTACAATTTCAAGAAAAATAGAAGTTCTTTAAAGAATATAAATATACCAGTGGAATGCATTTTCCTAAGATGTCCTATAATGTCACATGGGTTCTGGACCTATTTGACCACCTTGGAACACATGTTTCTAGAATTTTTTTGAAGCTTCTAGAATTTTCTAGAATTTTTTTAGAAGCTTCTAGAATTTTCAAGAATTTTTTTGAAGCTTCTAGAATTTTTTTGAAGCTTCTAGAATTTTCTAGAATTTTTTAGAAGCTTATAGACTTTTCTAGAACATTCTGGGAATTTTATGGAAGCTTCTAGAATTTTTTGGAACCTACCTTAACGCTTTATTATATAGAATGATGATATGATGTCCAAATTTCGGGAAGAAATTACTATTTCATAAATTCTTAATTTACGTTAAAATTTCCCTAATTTTGATAATTTATGATATTTTTTTTCAAGTTTCACTATAATTTTCAACCAAAATCACCCAAGTCCCATTTTTTTCAAATCAATTTAATTTTGGCTGTGTTTTTTTTTCTATAAATAATTTACTGTTACAGCCTAAAATAATAAATCCCAAAATTCAATCAACAATCAGTTTTTGACAAGATTATTCTGTTTGAAAAAAAAATTAAAGAAATGCCGAGAAGTTCAATGCAGAAATTCCGATAAATTGAAATTTCCGGTATTTGTTTAAAGGAAGGCTTTAGGGAGCTAATAAATGTGCCAGGGATTAAAATAGACTTCATACTCATTCCAAATCTGTTCTTAAAATTTTCTAAAACCACCTAGAAGCCGAGAAAATGAGCTTCAAAACAATGGCCTAGAAAAAGGGGCCAGCTGCGAAAACTAGTCCCCAGGCATGAAAAAAAGAAAAAAAACGTAAATTAAAATGAATACAAACATAACAAAAGGACTAATGTAAGCATTCTGCATAACTATTTATTAACGAAACACTAAAAAAGCTCATAGGAAAAAGTTAGGCCACCTTTTTCTAGGCCATTGTTTTGAAGCTCATTTTCTCGGCTTCTAGGTGGTTTTAGAAAATTTTAAAAACAGATTTGGAATGAGAATGAAGTCTATTTTCATCCCAGACGCATTTATTATCTCCGTAAAGCCCTTCTTTAAGGAAACAAATAAAAATAAGGAAAAATACCGAGATATGGCCTAGAAACCCAAATTACAAATAAATCTCCGTAGAGTCCTCCTTTAAAGACACATTTAATCGTTTGGGTCTTGAAGAAAACTACAGTTCAAAAACTACCGAGAACTTGCAATTTCTCTGCCATTTCTGCATTTATTTTCTCGGAATTTTTTGGATTTTTTTCAAACTAAATAGGTCCATATGAACGCAATGACAAGTAGAGGCCTATAGAGCCCAACGTATATTTGAATCGTCTGGGTCTTGAAACGAACCACATGAAAACTGCGATTGGAAAAATTCGAAGAATTCCAATTTCTAGATATTTTTTAAGAATTTCAATCCAATAGGTCCATAAAATTCTCAAAATGTTCTAACAACCATAAATTCAAATTTTTAATGTTTTTAAATTGAGCATAACTTTATGAAAAATTGATGAAAATTCAAGTTTTAAAATTTTTTTGACAATTACTCAAGATTTCCTTTCGAATGGTGCCAAAATTGCAAAAAATAGAATTTTCACAAAATTTAAATAATTTCCCGTTTCAAGTTTTTTTTAAATAAAAAACCACCGGTTTTCAAAACTCACAATATTCTATGCATGATAGTCAAACCCCCTACCCCCCCCCCCCCCACCCCCCAACTCCCACCGCCATACTTACCTTAAAATGCGCTTCCGGTACCGCATCTCTCAAATTCATCAAATTCTCATAAAAATACTTCGTTTCCCCATCATTCCACAATGCAACGTCACCTTCTGCTAGTGCTCGAGCCATCTGAAAAAAATCAATAATCGATGAAAAACACAAAATTATCAAAAACCTCCAAATTCGCCGCTTCATCCTCCTCATCGTCACTTCCTTCCTCTTTCAGCACTTTCATTCTGAGACCCATTGCTGAGCTGAGCTCGATTACCTTGAAAAAACAAACAAAAATTATAAATTCCGATTTTTCTGCTCATTTTTTTTGTCAATTCTACTTCTTCATTCTTAATAATAAACAACAACTTATTTCTGATATTTATTGTCCTAAAAATTCTGAAACAGTAAAAAAAAATTATTACTTATACTTGTTTTTCCATTATTTCCATATTTTAAATACGTTTAAATGAAAACCCCATATATTCTGTGAAAAAAAAATCTAAAAATTGTGAAACCGTAAAAAATCAATATAAAAATTTAGTTTTTTTTTAATTTCGTCTAAAAATGTCTGAAATTTCTAGACTTCAACAATAAAAAGCTTAATAGTCGATGTCTGAGATTTTCGACATCAGGCCTATTGGCTATGGCACAGTTGCACCAACGTGAAGCTAGGATCTTGATATTTTGCATGGAGGGTACCTAGGCCCCCCTTAGAAACAAAATACATATTTTATTTGGCCACGCCCCCTTTGACCTTGTGAAAAAAATCCGGGTGGTCCCAAAATCGAAATATTTAGTTTTAAAGATAAAGTCAAAATCTCTTCAGGAATGGATTACCGGCACATTTTTGAGTATTTTTCATGTTGACACCTAATTTTCAGCTTGTCGGCATCATGCCGAAAATTTGATTTTTCTGAAAAAGTGGTCCAAATTTTCCAGTTTTTCCCATTTTTCGATATGATGAAGTACTTGGCCCCGAATGGTAATATAGAAATTTTTAATCCTTATGATGTTTGTCATCAAATACCATGTTGATTTAGCGGAATCCCTGTAACCTTTTTGGGGTTTCAGGGCAAAATAGGCGAGATTTTTGCTAAATTCCAAAGGGTCCCCCCCATGGAATAAAAAATCGAACATTTTAAAATTTCCCCATATTATCAGAGGGACTCTTACTAACATATATTCAGTGTTTCCCAAAATATGAGCCATCTTGTGGACCTATGTGCCGCGTGGCAACAGCTCAAATACCTTCAGTCCCGTACACAGAAAACTGTGCCTGTATTGAAAATTGCGATATTGAAAAATAGGTCAAAGGGGGCGTGTCCAAATAAATTATGTATTTTTTTTCTAAGAGGGACTTAGGTACCCTCCATCTAACAAGGGAGTTATTCGAAGTTACCGTTTGAGAACCTTCTACAAATTTGAGGGTACATAGAATGGAATATGGAGAATCAGAATCCGTCATAAAACTCTGCTAAATGTTTCTGTGAGCCGAGTTATGAGCCCGCAAACTTTTCCTATGGTTAAGGCCCTCCGCGTGAACTCACACTCTGGGAGATAGTCTATCGAATCTAGTACCACAGAAAATCAACGGTTGGTGGTTCAGTGGTAGTGTGGGGAGTTGGTGTGCGGTAGGGTATGGGTTCGATTCCCTCCCATGCTAAACTTTTTTGGAAAATTTTGTTAATTATTTCCAGCCGTCATTTATGCTTCTGAAACAGCCTTTTTCGCTGTTTTGACACCAGCGCCTTATTATTCTAGTCCCTAGAAAGGGTTTTTGACAATAAAACAGAACATTATTTTTTTCAGTTTTAACACTTTTTTTGCCATCAAGTGGTGGGGAAAATTATGAAAAATTTTTTTTATTAGTTTTTTTGACGTTACTTCTTTGACCTTACATACGTGAGTTGGAATACTGTTGGAAACAGCCGTATAAAAGGAAGGATCATGGGATATTTCGATCAGTTATGATGAATTCTACTCTGATAATCTTCGCCTACATCTTCTCCGTGGTAAAAGACGATCCGAAGAAGCCCAAATTGGAGAGAAAATATTCCGTAGACATGACGTCCAAATATCAGTTTTTTCCTTATTAGTTTTTTTTGACCTTACGTGTCCAACCTTCCAGGAATGGTGGGCCTACGCATGGATAAGGGTGGCTACATCGGCAATCGACCTCCCCAATTTGACAATCCGACTGATATATGCTTTGTTCGTCATGTCTATGGAATATTTTCTCTCCAATTTGGGCTTCTTCGGATCGTCTTTTACCACGGAGAAGATGTAGGCGAGGATTATCAGAGTAGAATTCATCATAACTGATCGAAATATCCCATGATCCTTCCTTTTATACGGCTGTTTCCAACAGTATTCCAACTCACGTATGTAAGGTCAAAGAAGTAACGTCAAAAAAAACTAATAAAAAAACAAAAAAAAATTTTCATAATTTTCCCCACCACTTGATGGCAAAAAAGTGTTAAAACTGAAAAAAATAATTTTCTGTTTTATTGCCAAAAACCCTTTCTAGGGACTAGAATAATAAGGCGCTGGTGTCAAAACAGCGAAAAAGGATGTTTCAGAAGCATAAATGACGGCTGGAAATAATTCACAAAATTTTCCAAAAAAGTTTAGCATGGGAGGGAATCGAACCCATACCCTACCGCACACCAACTCCCCACACTACCACTGAACCACCAACCGTTGATTTTCTGTGGTACTAGATTCGATAGACTATCTCCCAGAGTGTGAGTTCACGCGGAGGGCCTTAACCATAGGAAAAGTTTGCGGGCTCATAACTCGGCTCACAGAAACATTTAGCAGAGTTTTATGACGGATTCTGATTCTCCATATTCCATTCTATGTACCCTCAAATTTGTAGAAGGTTCTCAAACGGTAACTTCGAATAACTCCCTTGTAAAATATCAAGATCCTAGCTTCACGCTGGTGCAAGTGTGCCATAGGCAATAGGCCTGATGTCGAGAATCTCAGACATCGACTAATAAATTCCCATTTCTCTGAGCATTTTTTTTGTCAATTCTACTTCTTCATTCTTAATAATAAACAACAACTTATTTCTGATATTTATTGTCCTAAAAATTCTGAAACAGTAAAAAAAAATTATTACTTATACTTGTTTTTCCATTATTTCCATATTTTAAATACGTTTAAATGAAAACTCCATATATTCTGTGAAAAAAATCTAAAAATTGTGAAACCGTAAAAAATCAATATAAAAATTTAGTTTTTTTAAAATTTCGTCTGAAAATGTCTGAAATTTCTAGACTTCTATAATAAAAAGCTTAAATTTTAAAATATTGAAAAATTATTCCTTTTTTATTCAAATAAAATCAAGAAAATTATTGAAATTAAACAAGAAAAAACAAAAAAACAATAAAATTCTGAAACGGAAAATTTTAAACTTTTTTTTCATAAAATTGTGTCAAAAATGAAATTTCAGCAAAATGCTAATTTTTAAAACTTTTTTGTTAATTTTAAAGTTTTTTCGTAAATTCGAATTTTTGAAACTGTAAAAAATCGATAGTAACTTTTTTTAAACACTTTTTTTTTGAATTTCGTCTAAAAATGTCTGAAATTTCTAGACTTCAATAATAAAAAGCTTAAATTATATAAGTTTCCATAGGATTGTGTTAAATTGGAATTTCAGCAAAATCCTAATTTTTAAAGGTTTTTTTTGTTAATTTTAAAGTTTTCCGTAAATTTTGCAGCTCGAAACAAATCGCGTTTTTCAGTTTTTAGGAGAACTTCGAATTTTTGAAGCAGTGAAAAAAATTGATAGAAAAAGTTTTTAAACCAGTTTTTTTTTAAATTTTCGTCTGAAGATGACTGAAATATCTAGACTTCAATAATAAAAATCCAAAAAAATCAATTATTTTTTTTCGTAAAATTGTGTCAAAATTGAAATTTCAGAAATATGATAATTTTAAAAGAGGGCTTAACGCAGATTATAAATGAAGTTAAAATGTTTTTAAAAAAATACTCATGTTATAAATGGGTTTAAACATTTTTTTTTAATTCGTAGAAGAAAAAAACAGAAAAAACGAGCCACCTAAAAAAAAGGGGGACCGCGGAAGAACTTGTGTTTCTAGTCCGCGAACGTTTGGTTTCCTAGGCCACCTATTAAATTTGTGCGTTTTTTTTTCATTTTTTTTGTTTTTTTGCATTTAAAATGAAACAAAGTTATAATTTTGCATGAAAAACAAGCTGATGAATGTTTGTTTTTTAAATTTTAGTTTTTAAAACCGTACTTTTTGTTTTTTCTGCTATTTTTTTCAGAATGGGAAAAACTAGTGTTGTATTTGTGTAGAAACTTAATAATTGCAACATTTTGCATAATTTTTTGCTCTGTTTTTCATTTTAAATGCAAAAGTAACACAAATAAATTTAAAAAATAAATAAAAAAAAGCACAAATTTAATAGTTGGCCTAGGAAACCAAGCTGTCGCGGACTAGAAACACAAGTTCTTCCGCGAACCCCCCTTTTTTTAGGTGGCTCGTTTTTTTATAACATGAGTATGATTTTTTAAAACGTTTTAACCTCATTTATAATCTGCGTAAAGCCCTCCTTTAAGGCACTGTTCCCTCATTTCTATTCCAAACGCGCTCCATAAACTGGCATTTTGCCAGCACACGGTCTAAAAAACAAAATGCAAACGCTTCACGTTATTCACGTGAGAAATCGTTTGCGTTTTGTTTTTTGGAAGGTGTGCTGGCAAAGTGCCAGTTTATGGAGCGAGTTTGGAATAGAAATGAGGGAATAGTATCAAATTTGCCTGGAGAGACGAAAAATAAATAAAAGCATGTTTTTTTTTGAAATTACCAAAAATATTCTAAAAATTTCAGAAATTTTTCCCTCATTTAAAAGCTTTTTTTGGTTAATTTTAAAATCTTGAAAAATTCTAAGACCGAATCCTTCGCTACTCGAAACAAATCGCATTTTAAAGTTTTTTTGTTTGGTTAAAAAAATATTATTTTTATTCAAATATTGCTGTATTCTAGCTGAATGTCTTTTTTTCAGTTTTTCATTGAAAAATTATTTTGAAACCTCGCTTAAATCATGTAATTTTGGATTTAAAAAATTTTTTTAAATTCAAATCAATTTAATTTTATTATTAAAATAAAAACAAAATAATAAATATATCAATTAAAAAAATCCGAAACGGAAAATTTTGAAAACAATTTTGGTAAATTTTGCACCTCAAAAAGTCACATTTTCAGTTTTTTACAAACATATTTGAAAAAATGTAAAAAATCAATAGAAAAATTTAATCTAGCCAGCTTTTCTTTGTAATTTCGTCAAAATCCCCCATTCCTTTTTTATTCAAATCCTGATTTGAGGATTTTCCATAAAATTGTGTCAAAATTGAAATTTCAGCAAAATGCACATTTTTAAAAACTTTTTTTGTTAATTTTAAAGTTTTTTTCGTAAATTCGAATTTTTGAAACTGTAAAAAATCAATAAAATAATTTATTAAAACAAGTTTTTGAAAAAAATTTTTGTCTGAAATCTCTAGACTTCAATAATAAACAGATTTATGTAAATTGCATAAAACATTTCATTTTTATTTTTTATTAAAATATTAGAGGAGCTTAGGGAGGATTATTGAAATGAAACAGAACAAAAAAACAATAAAAATCTGAAACGGAAAATTTTTAATATTTGTTTTTCATAAAATTGTGTCAAAATTCGAATTTCAGCAAAACGATTATTCTAAAAGCTTAATTAAGTTAATGCATAAATTTTATGCGCATTTTCTTCAAATTTTCTTTAAAAATGGATTTTTTTTTGTATTTTCATCTGAAATCGTCTGAAATTTCCATACTTCAATAAGACACAGCTTTAATTATGTAAATTGGATAAACCAATCCATTTTCTTTTTTTTAAATCAAAATAATACTGGTAAAGGATATTGAAATGAAAAAAAAAAACAAAAAATGAATAAAAACTTCTGAAACCGAAAATTAAAAAAAAATAGTTTTTTCATAAAATTGTGCCAAAATTGAAATTTCAGCAAAATTATCATTTTTAAAGCTTTTTTTGTTACCTTTAAAAACTTGAAATATTGAAATCTTGAAAAATTCTAGGATCGAGGTCTTCGTTACTCGAAACAAATCGCATTTTTCAGTATTTTACAAAATCCAATTTTTGAAACAGTGAAAATTAAGTTTTTTATGAATTTTTTAAATTTTAAACTTTTTTACCCAGCAATACACATTTTTCAGTGTTACAATTTTTAAAAAATTGAATTTTTCTCTGAAAAATCATCACAACTTTCCGCCACAAAAAATAATTTTAAAATCCCATTAACTTGGGGTACCTGTTCAAACTTCCGAAACAGAAAAAATAAAAATTCTCAAGAATGTATATAGCACCGTTAGTTTTTCGAGAAAAGCAAAGATATAACTTTTTGAAACAGAAAATTTTTAAATTTCTAAAAATTTCCAAAAAATAACTCAATTTTTCAGTTATACTCCAAATTCAATAAAAAATTGTTAAAAATACTAATAAAATTGTGTCAAAATTGAAATTTCAGCAAAATATTGATTTTTCAAGTTTGTTCTGTTAATTTTCAAATTCTGAAGGACCCAATCCATCACTATTGGAATCATATGCCATTTTTCAGTATTTTACAAATTCCAATTTTTGAAACAGTGAAAATTTAAAGTTTTTTGAAATTTTAAACTTTTTTACCCAGCAATATACATTTTTCAGTGTTACAATTTTTAATAAGTGTATTTTCTCTGAAAAATCATCAAAATCAAAAAAGCCGGAAAAAATAATTTCAAATTCTATTAATTGGAGATCCTATTAATTTTCAAACTTCCGAAACAGAAAGAGAAAAGATTCACAATAATGGATTTTAGTTTCTCGCGAAAAAATAAAGAAAACCGTTTGAAACAGAACATTTTTTTGTAAATTTCTATCAAATAATTAGTTAAAGCTGAAAATTTCCAAAAAATCACTCAATTTTTAAGTAATAATCAAAGTTCAATTAAAATTGTTCAAAATTATCATATTGTCAACTCAATTATTCTTGATAATTGCGTTTTGAGGGCTGCTCAACCTCACAGCCGCTCCGCACGCACGCGACGCGGCTGCAGACACTCAACACACTGGAAAATTCGAGAATTAATTAATTTTCCAGTGTTGAGTGTCAGCAGCCGCGTCGCGTGCGTGCGGAGCGCCTGTGAGGTTGAGCAGCCCTCAAAACGCAATGATTAAGAAAATACCAAAACAAAAACCCACCAGCTTCTTACAAGCATCCAAATCCTTCTGAAACCCGTCCAATTCCGTCTTTTCCGCTTCACCAGCATCTCCTCTCGTTCTCTCCTGTCTCTTCACCTTCTTCAGCGCCTTGTTCCTCGAATTACAGACATTTTCCGTTTTTTTGTACAACGCCTCATAGTAACCGTTGAGCAGTTCGAAAATCGACTTTTTCTGCTCTTTCGACAGCGCTGTCGATTGTGGAAGATCCTCTGAAAATTTTTCAAATGTGTCAGCGAGAATTTCAGCCAAAAATCATAAAAAATGCGAATTTCTAAGAAAAAATACGTTTCAGTAACAGTAATATTTTGAGAAATTTATAATTTTTTCATTCACTCTCGTGCAAACTAAAAATGCTGCAAAAATTGCAATTTAAGAGACAATGTCTGAGTCGCCTTAAATTTAACACGTTAGTAGGTGCCCTAGGCAGAATAATTGTGCTATCAACTTGAAACTTCGTATGGGAGTGTGGTAGGGGTCAAAGATTATTTTCGTACCACAAAACCTGTGAAGTGTCCCGGCGTTCAGGGGGAGCTCCCCGTTTTGTCTTTCAACTTTAACCGGCTATAACTTTGCTCATTTTCCGAACTACGAGGAGATATGTATATTATTAGAAAGCTCTCATTAAGTTCTACAACTTTATTGTTGACAAGAAAGCGCAAAAAAATTTTTTTGAGTATAAAAATGTTGAAGATAGAAAATTAGATTTAGTTTTTCATAATTTTCAAATGAAAACCCCCCAATCCGGTATAAAAATTTTACGAATTCCTGTAGAAAATGATTTTACCTATCGAATGATATATAGAAGATCAAAAACAGAGGGGACCATTGTTTCAAAAAATAGCCAAATGTGTCAAAAATGACACTTTTTGGCCAAAAATGCACATTCAAATGAGCTGTAAATACCTTAAAATTGAGCTTTTTGTTTCAAATTTGAACTCAAATGGTCGTTTTTATTATTTTCTTCCATTTCGAGCCATTTTTGTCAAAAAAATCGAAAAAAAAATTTTTTTTGAACATTTTCGATGACTTTTTTTTGGTCAATTTTTCCAAAAAATTTTTTTTGTGTTTTTTGCCAATTTTATAACGTAAACATCATAATTGGTTCTTTTTTATAACAACAGAAATTTTTCGAAATTTGTTGCAATCGTAACTTTACTAGTGCTATTTTCCAGTTTCAGACAATTTCTGTTAGCCTGAAACAGTCTTTAATTTTCGATAAAACTTTCAAAATTTACAATTTTCAGAAAATGTTTTGTGTAATTATTAAAATCGAATTAATTTCTAAAAAAAAACATCAAATTTCTCTGAAACAGTAATTTTTGTCAAATTTTTGATTAAAAAACACCAAGTTTAAAATATTTTGGATAAAATCATAATCGTAAAGCTCATTTTTCTTCACTTTCAGACGTTTTTACTCTCTATTTCAGATTTTTTCAAATAACGTCGTCGAATTTTCGTTAAATAATATATTTCAAGTCGAAAAATGCAAATTTAGCGTAATTTTGAATTTTTGAAGGGAAATTGACATTTTTATACATCGAACCTTTTGAACTTTACCAAATACTTCAATGTTTTTTTGAAACGGTATTCAATTTCCAATTTTTCGTTTCGAAAACCACGAATTTTTGGATAAAAATTGACATTTTCAGAAATTTTGAAACTAAAAACTCCCTTTTCCGGATTAAAGTTAATTTTTCCAAAAATCCTCAAAATTTGTAGAATTTCTCTGAAACAGTAAAAAAATTCTTTCCACCAAAATCTGTTTTGCTCTTTCAACCTTACTCATTCTTTGAACCACATTTCACATTTTTAAAAATTTCTCTGAAACAGTAATTTTTGTCAAATTTTGAATTAAAATACGCTATTTTTAGATAAAAGATAAAATTTATGTGACGTGTTTTTTTATTCTTCTTAAAGGCAGCTTGTCAGTTAATACGATCCAAATTCAAGGCAAAAAATAAAAATTCGAATGAGAGCCCAGGTGGTCCAAACAACAATACCACTATGTAGCTAAATTCAAATAATTGTGTTTCGCGCCAATTCCGACCGCGTTACACGGACACGCGGGAATTCAAATTTTGATTTTTTCAACTTTGGACAGCTGCTATGAAGCGTGTATTTATCGGTGTGATTTCGCATAAATTGCATTGTACTAATGAGAGAACGCTCTAATTTTTGAAACTAAGAACAGGTAGGGTCAAATTAACTGAACAGCTGTCTTTAATTCATCTTCAAAAAATTCTGAATCTTGAAAAGCAAATTTTTCTTCACTTTCAGACGTTTTTACTCTCTATTTCAAATCTTTTCAAATAACGTCGTCGAATTTTCGTAAAATAATGTATTTCAAGTTGAAAAATATACATTTATCGTAATTTTGAATTTTTGAAGTGATAACATCTTTAAAAATTGGTATTTTCAGATAATTCCAGATTTTTTAGAAACTCTACACAGAATACATCGAACCTTGACGTTTTTACTCTCTATTTCAGATTTTTTCAAATAACGTCGTCGAATTTTCGTAAAATATTATTGTCTCACAAAATCGGCTTCATAAACGTGAAATTCCCTATTCTGCGAAATAGTGTATGGTGAGTGATAATAAGACAACGCAACGCAACCCTTCCCATTGCCCTCACGCGTGGCGTGTCGATTTTTTGACACAGGGTTTTTCACGTTTATATAACAGAATTTGTAAACAACTAATAATGTATTTCAAGTCGAAAAATGTAAATTTATCGTAATTTTGAATTTATTAAATAGAAATTGACATTTTTCAGATAATTCCAGATTTTTTTAGCAACTCTAGACACAGAATACATCGAACCTTTTGAACTTTACCAAATACTTCAAATTTTTTTATGAAACAGTATTTAATTTCCAATTTTTCGTTTCGAAAACCACGAATTTTTGGATAAAAATTGACATTTTCAGAAATTTTGAAACTAAAAACTCCCTTTTCCCGATTATAATTAATTTTTTCTGAAATCTTGTAGAATTTCTCTGAAACAGTAAAAAAAAATCTTTCCAACAAAATCTTTCGATAAAACTTTCAAAATTTACATTTTTCAGAAATTTTGATATTAAACAAATGTTTTGCTCTTTTAACCTTACTCATTCTTTGAATCACATTTTACATTTTTAAAAATTTCTCTGAAACTAATTTTTGTCAAATTTTGAATTAAAATACACTATTTTTAGATATTGTCAACTCAATTATTCTTGATCAATGCGTTCGGAAGACTGCTCAACCTCACAGCCTCTCCGCACGCACGCGACGCGGCTGCCGACACTCAACACACTGGAAAATTTGAAAAATTCATTTTCCCGCCAATATTTCAGTCTCAACCTCGAAATGCTCGTTTTTCCCCACTTTCAGACGTTTTTACTCTCTATTTCAGATTTTTTTCAAATAACCTCGTCGAATTTTCACAAAATAATGCATTTCAAGTCGAAAAATGTAAATTCATCGTAATTTTGAATTTTTTTTTAAGAAATTGACATTTTTCAGATAATTTCAGATTTTTTAGCACAGAATACATCGAACCTTTTGAACTTACCAAATACTTCAAATTTTTTTTGAAACAGTATTTAATTTCCAATTTTTCGTTTCGAAAACCACGAATTTTTGGATAAAAATTTACATTTTTAAAAATTTTGAAACCTTGCAGTAAAAATTAATTTTTCTCTAAATTCCTCAAAATTGTTATAATTTCTCTGAAACAGTAATTTTTTAAAAAAATTCTGAAAATATTGATTTTCAAATTTTCCCCTTTAAATCCTCAAAAAAATGTATAACCCACCTTCTTTCACATTAACCACACTCCCCTCAACAAATCCACTATAAGCAATCGGTACAATATTGGCAATTTGCCAGCCAACCGTTCGGCATACTGTCGTTATCAATCCAACGTTCAAAAACTCCGTCTTGTCCGTTTGTACCAAATACGACAGTACTCCGCCGAGTACTTGAAGTCCGTCCTTTTCGTTGAAAACACTGCATAGGATCAGTTCGGACAGGAAGCTGAAACAAAAAATTGGGATTTTTGCGGAAATAAACCAATTAGCAAAATTTGAGCAACAATTTGAATATTTTGTAAACTTTTATAAACAAAATTTGAATCTTTGCAAAAAATAGGAAAATATTAATGAAATACAGGAATATATTTTTTGTAACTATTAATTTCAACCAGAATTTTGTCATTTTAAAATTTCTAATAAAAATTTTAGGTAAATTTACGAAAAAATCAATATTTTCAATTAACAAACATGTAAAATGTCCTTTATACTGTCAAAAAATGAATTTTATAAAATAAACTGTCATTCTTTAAAATTTCAACCAAAAAATAAAATTTCCGAAATTTTTAAAATATAATTTTGGTAATTTCAAAAAAAAACATGCTTTTATTTATTTTTCGTCTCTCCAGGCAAATTTGATACTGTCGTCTCAGTTCTATTCCAAACGCGCTCCATAAACTGGCAATTTGCCAACACATCTTCCAAAAAACAAAATGCAAACAATTTCTCACGTGAAGCGTTTGCATTTTGTTTTTTCAGAAGGTGTGCTGGCAAAATGCCAGTTTATGGAGCGCGTTTGGAATAGAAATGAGGCAACATTACCTTAAAACTTTTCTGAAACGGAAATAGTGTCTGTTCAGAATAGAACGGTAAAAAAACCTTGCCCATCAAAATCGTATAATTTCTCCAAATAATATATTCTGAAATTGAAACAGGAGATTTTTTGTCACTTGAATAACTCAACGTTTTTTTTCAAAATAGAATCCCGAATTGGTATAATAACGAATTGGTATAATACTTATAATTATTGTTTCTACCGTAATCTCATGTTGTATTTATATGATTTGATCTACTGTTCGTTCAATGCGATTCCAAACGCGCAACACTGTTTTCGCAAGCTTGTGTGGCCTTTTCCGTGCCCGTACGAATTGAAAATATTATTTTTGAGTCATAAATGCATTTTTGGTATCTATTGGACGATTTATGAAAAATAAATTTTTTTGTCCGTGAGCCGGAACACCCCAAAAAATCGAGGTTTGTCAGTAGAGCGCGTTTGGAATCGGCTTGCTTCTACAGTAATGTTGTATTTTTATTTGTTATTATCGTCTACCCACATTCCCTTTCGCCCTGATTTTTATACTTCGTTTTTATATATAGTTTGTGCAGCAATAAAGCAGTGATCATAAAGCCCTGTTTCAACACAACAATATGTTGAAACAGTAATTTACTGGAAAATGTTTAAATTTCATATCGGGTAATAAAAAATTTAAAACGAATTTTGTCTGGTTGGTGTGTAAAATAATTGAAATGGAAATCACGGAAGTTTCAAACATTAATAATTCTGACAAAATTGTAATTTTGATTTCAATAATAAGCAAAATAATGATAAAAATGCGATTTTTGGAATAATTGGGTATATTGGGTTCTTTTTGAGCATTATGAATCGTTTAAAATTAGGTATAATCATCGTCGTCATCATCATATCTTTCTTCTTACTAAACGAATAGTTCTGTGTGTACAAAAAATTATGAATAACTTTTTGACCCCTCGACCGATCTTCCCCATACTTGGGATATTGTCATGCATCTCGGAGCGCTTCACAAAAATACTGTTTGGAACTCGGGATACTGTAGGATTACTGTAGATACAGTACTCCAGCGCTTTTTCACATTTTTCCAGAATGGTCGGATCGAGATCAGACTTTCATGGTAACATCTTTGGAGTATTGTAAGGTCATTGTGAAAATTTGGTACGGATTCCTATAGTATTACGGTACTTATCTTAACCTAAAGTTAGCGCGTTTTTTCTCTGTGTCTCTTAATTTTACACACTATTTCTCTGATTTTTCGTTTCCGCCGCGAAGCGGCGTTAAACGGCTAGTACTATATACTATATAATAAAGCGTTAAGACAGTGCGTGTCTTCCGCATTCGAGAATATTCCAGAAAATTCTAGAAGATTGAAATCATGTGCTGAAACAGTAATTGACTGGATAAAGCGTTATTAAAAATTATTTAAAAAAATGTTTCTAAATTTTTCAAAATAATTGATATGGAAATCACGAAATTTTCAAACATTAATAATTCTGAAATTGAAATTTTGATTTTTTGATGAAAAATAATGATAAAAAATCGATTTTTTGAAATAATTGATTGGGGGTGTCTAATGTCTAAGGCCATCATTAATGTCTTAAAATTAGGTATTTGAAAATATGCCATACTTGAAACGGGAATTTTTTGAATTACACAAATTTTTTTTTTTGACAACTTTTTATGAATGACGTTGTGAAAACATTCATTTTTTGTGAAACTGTAATTTTTATGATTTTTTAAAAATAAAAATTTGAACACTTTAAATTGAAAAAAAATTATTTCAAAGTAGAAGTAAAGCAAGAAATCTGGAAATTTCTGAAAATCTGGAAAAAAACATGCTTTTTCAGTTCGAATTTTTCCATTTTTAAATTTTTAAAAACTTCTACAAAATAAAAGTAAATTAGGTTATCACTGGAAGCAACACCGAAAAAAATGTGAAATTTTCGCGGAAATACGGCAATAAAATATTTTAAAAACTTGTGAAACAGTTTTAAAATATTTGTGAAACAGTAAAAAAAAATTTTCAACAAAAAAAAATAAAATATAGGAATATTTTCAGTAATTTCAGAATAATTCATTTTTTTACATAATAGATACAAAATTCTTCCAAAAAACTTCGATTTTTCCAAATTTTTAAATATCTTCTCTTCAATTAATTGTTTTATTCTAAAAAACCCAACTTAAATGTTTTAATAAAACAAATTTTAAATTTTTTTTTTGAAAAAATAAAACAAATTTTCTTGAATTTTTGAAATTTTCAATAATTAGGCAATCAATAAGTTATTATGGCATCCATACTGAAAAACTACCGAAAAATTTACAGAAAACTTTCAGAAGCAATTTTTCAGTAAAATAACATTTGTTTGTAGTTTTTTAATTGCAATTTAATTAGAATGAATTTTTAAAAATAAATTTTCAGTTTTAAAATCCAATTTTTCGAATCAAAATTCATTTTACAGATAAAAATAACATTTCTTGCAATTTCGCACCCAACCGAACATATTTCGAAAGAAAAATTCATTTTTCAAATTTAAAAATCCCCATTTTCTGAATATTCTTGTTCAAAACGTTCAATTTTCTCAAAATTGCGGAAATAACTTATGGACATATGCAGAAACTAAAAATGCTGCAAAAAATTGCAAACAAATGCAAAAAATTCAATGCAAAAACCTAGCATTTTTAGTTTCTGCATAGGTCCATAAGTTATTTCCGCAATTTTGAGAAAATAAAACGCTTTGAACAAGAATATTCAGAAAATGTGGATTTTTAAATTCAAAAATGAAATTTTCTTTCGAAATATGTTCGGTTGGGTGCGAAATTGCAAGAAATGTTATTTTTATCTGAAATACGAATTTTGATTCGTAAAATTGGAGTTTAACACTGAAAATTTATTTTTTAAAATTCGATCCAATCAAATTGCAATGAAAAAACTACAAAAAATGTTTTTTTAACTGAAAAATTGCTTCTAAAAAATTGTCTGCAAATTTTTCGGCATGGTTGCCATTATAACTTATTGATTGCCTAATTTTTGAAAATTTTGAAAATTGAAAACAATTTCTTATTAGATTTTTTCTGTAATCTCAGTTTGGAATTTTTGAAATTCTATTTTTATATGGAATTTCAATGGAAGACCACGACCTTATAAGAATTTCGATATATCAATTCAACTCGAAGTATCAATTCAAGTTTTCAATCATTTGAACGTTTTCTTTTTTTGAAACAGTAAAATTATTCAAATTTTTCCAAAAAATTCATATTTTTCCTAAAAACTCACATAATATCAACTCTCAACTTCGCCGCATTCGTAATCTTATCACTCTTCTTCAACGGAAGCATCTTCTTAAACTCCCCCGCCACTTGTTCACTGAAATTGTAATATCTCGCCGAAATGGCAACACACAAATCAGCGACGTGTGGCAGATCCGACAGTTTCAGCTTCGTTTCGACGATTGCCTGAAATTTTTTTGGTAATTTCGAGAAATTCTATCAAATATTTTCAATTCAACGTTTTTTGTGCTTTTTCTGTGGTAAAATTCAATAAAAAATAAATTTAAAGATATCAGTTAAAAATAGGCAAAAAAACAATTTCAGGGAGTTCGAACTTAAAGGAAGACTATACGAAAGGTTATAAATGTTGCTAAATCGATCTTAAATTCATATTTATATACCTAAAGTACTTTAAAGTGACAAAAATTTGCAAAAAAGTAGAAAATGGCACCCGCAATCGAACTTTGGTCTGAAAAACGTAGCCAAGTTCGATTCCGGGTGCCATTTTCTACTTTTTTGCAAATTTTTTCACTTTAGGTATATCAAATTGAATTTCAGATCAATTTAGCAACATTTATAACCAGCCTATATTTCAATTATTTAAACGTATTTATGTAAATCCAAAAAACAAAAACTAGAAATTCCTGTTTTCTTTAAATTAAATGTTACTGTTTCAATTTTTTCACATAAAAAATTAAAATTTTAATCGTTCCAGATTTTTTTTTAATCGTTCCAGATTTTTGACCAATCTCCAAAAAATTGTTTTTCAAAATTTAACTCAAAAAACGAAAAATCAAAATTCGGAAAGTTTAAAAATAATAATATACAGGGCTACTAAGTATTCGTCGCTACTTTGTCGAGTTGCTAAAAATTATGGTGCTTAGAAAACCGAATAACTGTTGATGATTCTAGTAGAAAAAATATTTTTTTAACTGTGCTTAAAGTTACGCTCATGAAAACCGAGCCATTTTATAGTTACGAACATTTTCGTGAATCTAACTCGGTTTTCAATGCTTAACTTAAGAAATGTTTGGATTTTCGTTCATGTTTGGCAGTTCGTAATTATCGATCTGGTGCCTCAAAAAAATTTATTTCAACTTTAGAATGTGAAGTATGTTCATGCGTTATAAAAATGCGATTGGCAAAGTTTTGCTCATGTTCGCTATATTTTTATTATGATTTACTAGAAGACTGATCGAGACTGACAGATCGAACTGGTTCTGACTGATTTTAACCTTCATAAAAAACGTTCCGAACTTGGAAAACGTTTGAAAATGGGTAATGTTGTGAAAAAATACACTATTTTTATGATAAGAAACTTTCAAGTCGGTTAAACGAAAATTGCGTGGGAAATTCACGAATATTCTTGGGTGTCGTACTTGCTTGCCGCTTGTTCGGCGGTTTCCAATTTGATGAAGTTTGATGTACGATAAAATACATCCCTGTTCACATATCATATTGAAACGTGGCTTAAATATTAGAAAATAATCATATTACGTTTTTCAAAACAAAAAACTATGTTTCTTCGTTATGTAAAACTACGGGATTGCAAAATGAAATCAAATGACAAGATTTTTCAGAGAAATTAAGATTTTTCTTTCAAACGTCCTAGCTTTTTTGAATACTTGAAAATAATCGCAAATATCAGTGTTGAATTTAAAAATTGAACCTTTTTTCATGATTACGATTGAAAACCAATGCTGTGTAGCATGAAATAGCCGAACAATAAGCGGATTTCAATAAATTGCTGGAAAACTTCGAAATGTTAGCTACAAGAACGTTGACTTCCGGTCATCACTGTGAGCTATTTTCAGCACGTTAGACAAAGTCGTCAACCATTTTTTAAAGAAAATTGTTCTAGTTAATTTTTTCATATTTTACGGTTCTTGATACTCAACTCATGGAAAGTTATGAGCAAACATATTAGGATGACTCGCACGGCGAAAATGTGATTCAACTTTTGAACATTAGGTGCCCTACATTGAAGTCTATATTTCTATACTTCACAATTACTAAAGAAAAATGCTCTATTAGTCTTCTTTCATCGATGTATCAAGAAATTTTAAGGAATTATAACTTGGTTATCAAAATACGTAACAAAACGTCGCGACGAATACTTAGTAGCCACCCTGTAGTTGGAGTTCATATTTAGGTTGTAAAGTCATTATAAAACTTTTCAGAACGATACGTATTACATTTTTTAAAATATTTGAAACAGTAAGCAATTTTTAATTAATTTTACTTTAAAAAATCCTCAATTTTCCAAATTCCCCAAAAAAATCAATAACCACTGACCGCCGCCATCTCCTCCACAAACTTCGACAAATTCAACTTATTCAACTCCAGAATAAGCGCCGGCACGGCGGCCGCGCTCAAATTCTTCACCTTCTTCATAAAAGCCGTCGTTTTCTTCAGTGTGGAGTCCAGGCTCCGCAGCTCTTTCTCATTATCGATTTGAGAGTTCTTCCGAATCTCCACCATTTTTTGACGACAGATTTCTTGATGTTCGACACGTTTTCGCGTTTCGTCGAGCCATGATTTCTCAACGTTTCTCGTCGATTTTGACATCTGAAAATTTCGGATTTTTAGGACAAAAAATTCTCAAAATAAAAAAAAGTAACTAAGAACACGACAGATATCATTAAAAATGTGGAATTTTCAGAAAAAAATGAAATTAAAAAATTTTTAGCCCAAAAAGCCTTCTTTATTTTGAAAAAAATCCAGTTTCAAAGGAATATCGATCTTCTATATATAAAACTGAAAAATTCCGAATATTCCATTAGAAATTAGAAAATTTCAATATTTTAAAAATTTTGAAGTTAAATTTTATATTTTCTGATATTGCTCTTTTTTTGAGTATCAACTTGGTATTATCAAATTTTTTACGGAAACTTTAATACTATCGCAATATTTAGATTTTTAAAGGCACTGGTCCACTTTTTTGTAGTAAGTGTTTAATAAATTCAACATGGCTGAAAATAGACCTCATTCTCATTCAAAATCTGTTTTTAAAATTTTCTAAAACCCCCTAGAAGCCGAGAAAATGAGCTTCAAAACAATGGCCTAGAAAAATCTTTCGAAAACTAGTCCGCGGGGCCTAATTACATGAAGAATAACGGAAAAAATGCAAAAATAAATGTTTTAACTTGCAAAGCATTATTTATAAATATTCCTAAATCTATTATTCCACGGCATGTTTTTCACTGCGCGCGGGATATACGAGTTAATTTTTTCCCGCCGCTGCGATCTAATCACGCCAACACAATTTTTGACTGACGCACTTGTGGATTTCCAGTTTTCTGGGTTACCCTAGGGTAATTCTTGAAATAAATATTTTGAATGGTGTCTCATACCTATCTCGTGCAAATTTAAAAGTAAAAGCAGGTATTTCCAATGGTCTAAAGCATATATTGAACAAAAAAATATATTTCTTTGAAGATCACGCATCACAGCCTGCGTGTTCCCAGCTAATTTTTGTGTCAAAACAATCTAAATTGTCTTCTCTTCAAATTGTATTCGGCACTTTTTCGATTTTTTGACTTTTAGGAAAGTTATTTACAAAAAAGTCTCAAAATCGAGTTTTTTCAGTACTAAATTTCATTCAAAGATCACGAGAACACCAATAAAGTTAGGACGTTAAAATTTTTTTGTGAGGTGCACAATCAGCAAGGGTAAAGTTTGTATTCGGCAGAATTTTGAAAAAAGCCCTCAGAAGCTAATTAAAAATTTTTGAAATTTTTCCAGTTATAAATTTCAATTTTTAGGCTTCAAAATTTTTTGATCTCGAACTTTCAACTCGTATATTTTTTTTCTATTGAGGAGGTAGTAAAAAACATGCCGTGTATTCTTTCCAAACGACCGGAAAGCGTGGTGGTTGCAAATCTATGCGCCGCGCGTTGCAGAAGGCCCCGCCCACCACGATATTTTTAAAAATTTATTATTTTTTGTCTTTTTTTTACCACTTTTGGTAATTTTTTAGCGAAAAAACTTAAAATCGTATGCTGGTGACAATAAAATCCATAAAAAAGTCTAAAAATTACTGGAAAATTTTAATTTCAAAGAAAATTCCAGAAACCGTATTTGGGCACGGCCATGAGGTCTATTTTCATCTCAAATGTTAATTTTTTTTTAATTCAAATCAATAATACTATTCCTCGTCTCATATTAGTCAACTTAAAAATGTTGGATCATCCATTTTCTTCTAAAAGACCGCAGCGCAACCGCTCGCAGGTAAAAATAGCATGACTTTGTATTGTCAACTTTAAATTTTTGGATCATTCATTTTCTACAAAAAGACCGCAGCGCAACCGCTCGCATTTAAAAATAGCACGACTGCGTGAGAGACTTAGATTTTCTGGGTAGGTCAAAACCAACTATTGTCAACTCAATTATTCTTGATAATTGCGTTCGGAAGGCTGCTCAACCTCACAGCCGCTCCGCACGCACGCGACGCGGCAACCTCCCACTCAACACACTCAAATATTGGCGGGAAAAGTAATTATTTAAATTTTCCAGTGTGTTGAGTGTCGGCAGCCGCGTCGCGTGCGTGCGGAGCGGCTGTGAGGTTGAGCAGCCTTCCGAACGCAATGATCAAGAATAATTGAGTTGACAATAGCATGATCAGGAATATTTGAGTCGCCAATAGCTGAACACTCAATAATTATGCAAACGCGCTCTAGTGCACAATTTATTGTTTTTCCAAATTTCTTTGAAAAAAATTCGATTTTAATCAAAAACTCACTTAAAAATGCATTTCCTATTATTTTTTGGCTCCTGTCAACATCAAAATATATCTAAATCGCTTTGCTATTTTTAAAAGCATAGAAATGAAGGAACGTTTTTAAAAAATTCCATGAAACGTGTAATTTTGAATAAAATTTAAAAAAAAATAGTACTTTCAGGAAAATATTGATTTTTTTACAGAGAAAATTACCTAGCAACCAAAATTTGTATTTTTCTGGCCCTTGGCACTATTTTTTGAACTTCGAAATTTACTTTTGTTTTAAATAAATTTGAATTTTTAGAAAAATTAAAAAAAACACACATTTTTTTTTAGAAAATTCACCGTTTCAAAAAATTTTCAAATTTTCAAATACACCAATTTCCAAATTGGCTCAATTTTTCATTTCACAAAAAATTTCAGCCAATTAAACATGGCATTCTAAGTAAATAGAAAAAATCTGAAAACATACAGAATATATTTTAAAAATACCATAAAAATGCTGAAAACATTAAAATTTCCATTTAAAAAAAATCATATTTTCATTCAAATAATTTTTAAAAAAATCAATTTACAAAAAAATCAATTTCCAATTGGTTTTTCAAAAAAAATCAAACACAAATTTAAAGCCGCTGAAAATTCTAGATTTTTTTCTTAAAAAATCCGAATTTTCTTGGTTCTCAAAAAACAAAAAATAACGAAACAAAAATAGTAAATTTAAATTCCTCGATAAATAAAATAATGACGATGTTGAATAAATATAAGTGAGTTTATAACAAAAAAAATGACATAAAACTGAAATTTTTCGCAATTTCGAGTGGGAGAGCGGAAATGAAAGGTAGAATGAGAATAATGAAGATCAAAATTTGAATTTCAGTTGTGTTTGTGTTGGTTTTTTTTTTCGTTCAGCAAGAAAATGTGGCAAAAAGAATCAATTAATAGCCATCTGGTGGCGCTGGCGTCCATCCACCCCATGAGTTGGCGGCTGAATCATGCGCCATGTGGGGTTCACGTTGACGGTCTGGAAATTTTCAAAAATTTGTGAAAAATGGAAATTTTCCTTCAAAATTCCTGAAAATTTCGAAAAAAAATCCGCTGATTCATAAAACTTCAAAAAATTCAAGGAAAACACTGCAAAAAAGTGAAAAATAGCGAAAAAACCTCTAAAAAATTAATTTTCGACTCTTTCGCATCAAATGCAGTAATTTTCCCTATTTTTTTCTGCAAAGGCTTACTAGAAATGCCCGCAAATTGCCTCAAAAATCCAGAATTTCAAAAATCTTAATTTAAATATTTTAAAATTCTATAATTCCTATAAAACCGGCTGAAATTTTATGACTCAATTATAAGATCAATAATTAAGTCATAAAATTTCAGAACGTGTTTGAAAATTAGAAAAATTCGTTTTTTTTGCCAAATTTTCAGATTTTCTCATTTATTTCAGCTGGTCTAAATTCGAAAAAATGTCTAAATTTACAGAAAATCGATAATTTCGAAAAACACTAATTTTTTAAAAATATTTTTGTCTCGTTAAACATCTCTTACCTGCACTGTACGGATCATGTCCCTGCCAACTCCCGACATAACCAGCACCTGCAGAATACGAGTCCTGCGAAAAATCCACCTGTCCGCCGTATCCCCACGCATCTTTCGGTCTTTGTCCCGGTGCTCGCTGTGCCGGCGCCGCTCTCGGCCCTCCCCAAGACTCATTTCTTCTCTGCTGTTGTGGTGGTGGTGGTCCTCCACGTCGACCATTTCCCATACCGCCTCTTCCAGGTCCACCACGTGATCTCGACGACGAATTCCATCCATTCAGTACTGGATCAAGAACTGGTGGCGCGTGCTGATTCGAGCCCATCGCGTCACGCCACAACAACTTTTTCATGTTTCCCGGGACATCGTGTGACGAGAACAATTCAATATATCTGGAAAAAACAAACTTTTATGTGAAACACCTCCCAAAATCCTCACCTTCTTCCCATTCTCTGATTATTCCTATCCAATCCCGCCATCACATCCTCATACGTCTGAAATTCCGCAATCGCGTCACCCGACGATCGATTCGTCTCATTCACTCCAAGCTTCACCGAAATCACCGGAATCGGCTGGAAGAATCCTTCGATGGCTCTCGCGTCCGCGTCAAATGGCAATCCTCTCATGTAGATCTGCAAAATTGTGTGATTTAAAATAAATTCGATAAAAATAATTGTTTTCAGAAATTAAAGGGGGTTTCAGGATTATTCATCAACTCCCTCTTCAACTTGAAAGACCATATTTTTCATTCTCAGCCCTTCTTCAAAAAAATATCCAGTAATAGATCCAAAAACGATAAAATCGATTGGCTTACTTCGAAAAAATCACATTTTCAGTTTTTTTTCAGAAAATCTACTGAAAACTGAATTTTTAGAAGAAAAAGTGTATTTTTCAAGTTTTTTGGGTGGATTTTTGGGACTTTAATTTAAAAAAACACCGTTTGTCCATAAAAATGCTCCTTTTGGTCATTTTTCGAGAAAATCAGGTTATTTTGGTCAGTTTTTGAGTAAATATTGAAGTTTCGTGATTTTTTCTAATTTTTTTCACTTATTTTATGATAGATCAATAAAAATTCAATTTTTCGCCCAAATAAGTTTAATATTTTCCTTCAATCTTAAAAAAAATCCAATATACATATATATTTACCCTCAAAGCCGTCTCATTATCCTCATATCGTCCTGTTCGACTCCCACCACTATTATATCCACTATCACCATATCCTCCTCCACCATATCCCCCCTGGGAACCACCACCATAGGAACCACCACCACTACCACCGGTACCAAATGCCCCATTTTCGTAATCCGAGTAACTTCCACCTGAATAATTTCCGCCGTAGCCACCGCCACCACCACCGCCGCCACCGCCGCGATTATAATTCGTCGGTGGTAAATGCTCGAGGCTCATTAGTGGTCGAATACCGGTTCGTTCGTAGGAGGATTGAACTGAAATAAGGGAAATATGGGGATTTTTCAAAGAGAATTAATTGTAAATTACCTGGTAGACCTTTGGCACGGTTGAGTTCTGTATTTGTTGATGGGAACACTTCGACATATCTGAAAATGATCAATTTTTGGAAATTTTCAATATTTTAAAACGTAGAATTCGAATAATCTTATATATATTTAGAAATAATATTCTAGAAACATATTTTTAGCAAAAACCAAGGAAATTCGTATGAAAATTGAGGGTTTTAGAAAATTTTCTATTTTTTTCCGAATTCTTAAATATTTTTCATGTTTCCCACACTCACCTCGATCCCATATGTTTTTTATTGTACTCCATTGCCTTTTCAGCATCCGATTTTGCAGAAAATTTCACAAAAGCCTCTCCAGTCGGCTTCTGACGTGGACCACTAGTTTCTATAAGAACTTCAGCGGTCTCCAAGCTTTCGAAAAATTGACGAATATCGGTCTCATTGCAAGCAAACGGAATTCCGCGCAATCTGACAACTGTTCCGTCGTCGGCGTCCTCTATTGGGTCCGGGTTAAACGCTGTTTCGGCTTCACCGTTCGTTATCGAGAAAACTACAAAATTAAAGCATTTTTAAATGTAATTTTCATAAATATTTGGTTCTTACTCTCTATATATCGTCCCTTAATCTCTTTCCTGTCGAAATCCAATGCTTTACTCGCTTCCGTCTTGTCGTTACACTCGACATACGCTTCGCCATTTGAACGATGATTTAGCATCATTATCTTGACACGTACTATCTCCACGCCTAAATTTTTATCATTAAGAACATTTAAAAAATAGTCTCTCACCATTCAAAAACTCTCGAATATCCTTCTCAATCGCAGAAAACGGCAAACCTCTCAATCGAATAAATGGCGTTTGAACCTCGATTTTCAGCGGTTTACCTTCATTCTCGTCTCGCATTTTGTGTCTAAAATATTAATTTAAATATTAGATTTGTTATTTTCAGCGAAAAAATGCATTTTAAAAAAGCGAGAAAACAATTAGAAATGAGCGAAATTTCGGAAAATTGAAAATTTCAATTAGTGCAGTGGAGCGCGCTTGCATTTCCGAGTTGGTTGCGGACAAGGCGTTGAAGGTGACGCAAAAATGCACAGAAATAGGGAAACGGTGATTTTCAGAGTTTTTGGCTGAAAGTGACCGAATTTTGTGATTTTTTTCTGAAATTAGAGAAAAATAGCCTTTTCCCGTCTGTTGAAAATTATTTGAATGCCTGAAATTCGTTAATTTTGTGTGGAATTAATAAATTTTAGTATTAAAAAAAAATTTTTTGATTATTAAAAATTCGGGGATTTTCGAAATTTTTAAAACGCGTAATTACGTAAAATAATAATGAAAATAATATTTTAAAAAATTCTCACTTATTTTTTTTATTTTTCAAAAAACGTATGAATTTTTTTTCAAAAAAATTATGAATCATTTATTTACAGACAAAAAATGCCAAAAAAGCAAAAAATCCAAATTTAACGTCTAGTTCCATCCTCGAAGAAAATCCCTCCATCGATCGCACAGTATTTCGGGCAAATTCCCTTCTCTCCAGCGGTTCCGGCCTCTCCTGCTTGTCCAGGTGTTCCTGGGTTTCCGTCATCTCCTGGACGTCCTGGTTGTCCTGATGGTCCCTTTGGTCCAGGTTGTCCAGGTTGTCCATTTTGTCCTGGTTGTCCCGGTGCTCCTGGTGGTCCTTGTGGTCCTGACTCTCCTGGCTCTCCCGGTTCTCCTGGCACCAATGGCTCCGATTGTGCGTCTTGTCCTGGTTGTCCATCAGCACCCGGTTGTCCTGGTTGCCCATTTGGTCCTGGCGGTCCCTTTGGTCCAGCTTGTCCTGGTTGTCCATCTTGTCCAGCTTGTCCTGGCTGCCCATCCAATCCTGCATCTCCTGGTTGTCCCGGTGGTCCTTGCTCCCCAGGTGGCCCTTGTGGACATGGCTTACAAGGTGGTGGCGTGATCGGTTCACATGGTTGTTGTGGTGGTCGTCCCGGGTTGCCCGGAAGACCGGCGGCTCCTGGTTTTCCAGGACGTCCCGGTTTTCCGGGAGCTCCTGCGGTTCCCGGTGGACCTGGCAAACAGCATCCTTGGCAGGCGGATTGACCTCCGTTGAGTCCTCCGAGTTGAGCGGAGTGTGAGGCGGCGTTGTCTCCGTAGGTTTGACGGGCGGTACGGTTCGATGGGGTGGCACGCAAATGGTTCACTTCGGACCAGATGTCCTTAGCAGAACCTTTGCAGTAGCGGATGTCTTGATGAATGGATTTTTTCACATGATTCACGTAGTTGTAGACCAATGGAAGGGTGATGCATACCTGCAGAAGATAAGATTTTTTGCGTTAAATATTCTTGAATTAACATGTTTAAACCATTCAAATACCATCATTTTTACAGCATTTTCTAGGAAAAATTGCCTAGAATCAGAAAATATAGGTCCAGTGATTTTAAAATCTGTAAAAACCTTGAAAACGGGCTAATTTTGAGAAACGTTATGATCATTTGAAAGTTTCCAAAATTTCAAATGTTCATAACTTTTCTCAAAATCAGCCGATTTTCAATATTTTCACAGATTTTAAAAGCTCAGAATCTATATTTTCAGATTCTAGGCAATTTTTTCTAAAACGTGTTGCTAAAATAATAGAATTGGATTAAGTTTGAGCATAGTTATGACTTCTTCGAATAAGTAAGTTCAAATGGTCATAACTCTTCTCAAAATTAACCGTTTTTTATGATTTCTGGCGCATTTTTTAAAGAAAATTGCCCAGAATCTGAAAATTTGGATTTTTTGCTTTCCAAATTAGTTTTAATTTTGAAAATTGGAAGATTTTCGGCCAAAATTCGAAATTTGGAAAATAGCCTTTATTTCTAGGGATTTTTCGAGAAATGAAATTTTATTTCAATAAAAGTCTGGTGAAGATCGATTTTTGCGAAGCTATCTCCCGAACCTATTTGAATATTTCAATAAAAGTCAAAAACCATAAAATGCAATTATTTTAAAAAATTCCACTTTTGTACCCTAATAAAAAACCCACCGAAAGTACAGCAACCACTGAAAAAGTAACAGCCGAGTAAGCAACAAAGCGGTAAGCTTTAACTCGTCCTTCCGACGTCGACGTGTCCATATTTAGATGGGTACTGTCGAATCTCCTCCAAATCCACATATTTATAACTTTTCTCCAATGAGAAAATAGTGAGTAAAGCGAAAGAGACGCAGAGAACGTCGCAGTTTAAAAAAATGATGGGATATGAAGCGGATGGAACCCCAAACACCGACAATGGAATGGAATCATGAAAAAAATGTCTGGATGATCTTTTTTTCCTGGTTAGAAAGTTTTCTTAGACGATTTTTGGGGGGAATTACATATAAATATTTTCTCTAATTTCTTTGAAAGTAAAAGCATATCAAATTTGGGTCAGTTTGAAAGTTTTAGGATTGATTAATCAAATTTCGAAACGTTTTTTTAGGGATAATGATAATTTTCTAAAAAAAAAAGTATTGTCAAATTGAAAAGTCTTGGCCGCTCAATCGCACGGAATTTCCTCTCGCAGACGCGTTGGAAGGAGCTGGTGGGGATAATTGTACTTCTCGAGGAGTACTAGCATTTTAGTTTGCAATTCTTCAGAAATCGTTGTTTTTAATCGTTTTTCTTAGTATTTTTTTGCACTTTATTTTATTTTTACAGATCTGAAGGTTAGCGAAAATAAAATACAAAAGAAAACAAAAAAAAATATTTTTTTTTAAATTAAAAAAAACATTTTTTCAAGCATTTTCTTCTTTCTTAATCAACACTGCTATGTTTGCTCGTCCAGACCTGTGAAAATAAAATAAAATGCAAAAAAATACAAAGAAAAACGATAAAAAACTCAGATTTCTGAAGAATTGTAATTTTTAAACTTTAAAACTTTAAAAAGTGCTAGTACTCCTCGAGAAGTACAATTATCCCCCACCAGCTCCTTATAACGCGTTGCGGTCGCGGCGCGAACAAATCACCTGCGTAATTTCAGGTAGTAGAAGTGCAAAATTTCTTAAATTCTCTGTGATATCAATTAAACAATTGAGTGCCAATTAAATAATTAATTATAATAATTTTGTTTGAAATTTTGAGTTAGAAAATTTGAAAATTTCCCTTCGAAGAGTCCGACTGCATCAAATTCAATGAAAGCATAGAAAAGGTGAAATTAATCCTGAAACCGAAAATTTTCAAAAAAAAATTTTATTTTTATTTTTTTTCTGATTTAAAGTTCAGCTCTGACAACGCTCTGACAACCTTAGTGTCATAATTGGAAATTGCTCAAATTTTGCACAAAAAATGAATTTCTGAAAGTCTTAGCCGGCACTCGCGGATCAGAGCTGAGTCGCCAAAGTTCCATGAACTTTAGAGGTTCATAAAATGACTAGAACATGTTAAAATCTCTCGAAAATCTGCAAAGGGGCGAAGAATTGTTCAAATAAACAACTGTCCAAATTTTGTGTCTATCTGAATAAATTGAGCCAAGTTATGGCACTCCAACTGGACTCTTCCTTTTTTATCCTAACTGGGGGTTTTAACGGCTTTTTAAAGGAGGATTACACGCAGGTTATAAATGTTTCTTAATCGATCTGAAATTCAATTTTATATACCTAGTGAATAAAATTTGCAAAAAAAAGCATAAAAGGGCATCCGGAATCGAACTTTGGTCTCAAAAACGTAGCCAAGTTCGATTCCGGGTGCTTAATTTTTATCCGTAAGCTATTAAGAACGATAAAACCTAGTTTTTTTTCTAGATTTGTGAAACAGTAATTTTTAGATTATTTGTTTTGAAAATATGAAATATTTAGCATCAATGTTCTAAATTAAATTTATTCAATTCAAAAAAAAATTATTAAAATTTCAAAATTGTTTGAAATATTCGGAAAATTCTTCAGTACCTCGAAAGTTAAAAAATATTTTTAATTTAAAAATTAAAGCAGGTTTTTTTGCAGAAACAAAAAAAATTTTGTTTAATTTTTTACAGTTTCGAAATTTTTTGAAAATCAGCCAAATTCAAAAATAATCTAGTGAATAAACGGACTTAGAATCCTGAATTTAAATTTTTTTATCGAACATTTTAATTATTCAGCATATTATTCAGAAATTTTTAAAATTATTATTTCGAAGTTTTCAAATGTATTTAGCGTTGCCTTTATTTATGGTTTTTATGTAAAATTATATAGAGGAATTCTGCAGAAATCTGAAAATATAAAAATTCTGAAAATCGGTAAATTTTAAGCAAGGTCAATTAAAAATCACTTTAAAATTTTCAATTTTTCTCGAAGTAGCAATTTTCAAGAAATCATAACTTGGCTCAAATTTTATCAATTTTCATGATTTTTATAGCGTTTTATAGAGAAAATCATAATAAATCTGAAAATATATGATTTTTGCTACGTAATGTTATAAAAATTCTGAAAATCGGCAAATTTGGAGCAAAGTTACAATCACTTAAAATTTGCTATTTTCTCGCAGTGAACCCGATAAGAACTGGCAATTTTCAAAAAGTCGTAACTTGACTCAAAATTTATCGATTTTCATAATTTTTGGTGCATTTGAAAGCACAATTCACAGAGAATCTGATAATGTATAAATTTTGCTAAAAAATCAAAGTTTGAAGCCTCTTTTTGAGCAAACAAAAAAAAGGTTTTTTGATGAATAACAAAAAATCGATAAAACATCATTTTCAACTAATATTTTTTGTAACATTCATTTTTTAGCTTTGACAAGATTTAAAGATATTTTATGGACCTACTCAGTTTGAAAAAAATTCTGAGCAATACTGAATTTTTCGACATTTTTTGATTTTTTTTCAAACTTGGAATTTTTTGATTTTATCAGATTTCGTACAAAATAATTCTGTTACTTAATTGATTTTGTTTTATGATTTTTTGAAAAGAAGTGAAATTGAAACGGTAAAAAATGAGATTCACTGTTTCAAAAAAAAATTTCTAAAACGTAAACGGTTTTGTCAAAATTAATTTTTTTTTGTTCTTTTCTAATAATCGATCGATATATTCGAAAATTAATGGCAATAATTTCTGGCCACCTGAAAACTAATTTTTTAATGTTTCTCGACAAATTTCAAGAAAATTGAATTGAAAACACGATAAAAATGATCTTAAAAATTATGAAAATAATTACCGTTTCAAAATTTTAAAAAATTAGGAACACTACAGTAATTGATCTTCTGATAAATTACTGTAGTGTTCCTAATACTTCAGTTTTAAGCCAATTATTTGAAAAGCTGAAGATTTTGCTGAAAAACAAGGAGGACATACAATTTTTGACCGGGAAATTTAAGAATTTTAGGAAATATATTTTTTTTGTGCAGATAATTTATTAGTTAAAGGCAGCTTGTCAGTTAACACGATCCAAATTCTAGGCAAAAAATCAAAATTCGAATGAAGGCCCAGCTGGTCCAAAGAACAATACCAATATGTAGCCACATTCAAATAATTGTGTTTCGCGCCAATTCCGACCGCGTCGCACGGACACACGCGCATTCAAATTTTGATTTTTTCAACTTTGGACCGCTGCTATGAAGCGTGTATTTATCGGTGTGATTTCGCATAAATTGCATTCTACTAATGAGAGAACGCTCTAATTTTTGAAACTAAGAACAGGTAGGGTCAAATTAACTGAACAGCTGTCTTTAAGTTCTTTGGATATTTACTAAAGAACGTCCTGAGCAATTTTTGAAACTTAAATCAAAAATTTAAATTTAGTTTTCGATTGATTATATCGGAATCCGAAAAATTAACATTTATTTTTTTTTACTTGCAGTTTTTTATTGATTTTGATATTTCCCAGTTTTTATGATAAAACCGTATTTGTGATAATCAAGTTCCGCCCCTATCACTTAACATTTTTACACTGAGTTTATCACTTTCACACTTTTTTAACATTCAGTGACAATTGTGTCAAATATAATTGTCACCAGACACATTTTTATTCCCCCAAGCAAAAATACTCTCCGCCCCTTTGTTATAAATTTGATTGATAGCTTGTTTTTTCACACTTTTACATTTGTTCCTTTTGAAATGACAATTATGTCAAATTTACCTATATTTTATCCAAAACAACACAAAATGCATTTGATTGACAGGTGCTCTCATAAAAAACACACACCATGTAACACCGTTGCTTTGTATTTAGCTATGTCTCTTTTTCTTTCGCCTCTCCAATGTTAAGACCAATTGGACGCGCGCCAGTAAATTGTCTGCATTCGTGTTTTCGTAAAATTTCAACGTTGAGAGTGAAAAGTTATCGCTTCTTCGGCTTATTAGCTAAGATCAAAGTTTAGTAACAGTTCTTATCGTATTAACCTACGATATACTTCCGAATGGAAGTAATTAAGGTTATATGATTTTTGGAACCTAGGAAGGACTCGGGGCTTGCTCCGACCTTCCAAGGGTCGTCTCAGCGTTGCACTGCTGCTGAGCTCGGCCCAGTCCCCTAGGGGACAAAACAAATTATAAGGTGTGAAAAAAGGGGTATGCGTTAATCAATACAATTTTTGAAATTATCATAATTGCCAATCGAAGTGTCATACATCTTTAGTAACACTTACATTGAGTTAATTTGCGGCTCTCTTTGCTCGAGTTGTAAAATGTGCAAAGCATGTAACATTGTCAATCAAACAATTGTCACTTTATGCTAGGGTGTGAAGTGTCGGCTCACGGGGTGGACGCCAGGGTTGCCGTTTTTTTTCGATTTTTTTTCGGTTTTCGTGATTTTCGGGTGTTTTACGCCGAAAAAGTATTTTTTATTTCGGTTTGCGCGAGGCGCGTAAATTTTTATTTTATTTTTTTCGGTTTTCTATCCTCAATTTTTTTCGGTGTTTCTATCTGACGGAAAACAAATTTTTAAATTTGAATATACCATTTTTTAAACATCAATTTCCAACTATTTTACTAATTTTTAACTGAATGAAGGTAGAAAACCTTAAAATCGTTTTTTTTTTCGATGAAATATGATTCATTATTCACTTGGAACGGCGAAAATTTTTTTTTCGGTATTTTTCCAATAAAACGAAAAAAAATTATTTTTTTTTCGTCATTTTTTCCTGGCTGACGAAAAAATTTATTTTTTTTTCGGTATTTTTTACTGGCCGACGAAAAAAATTATTTTTTTTCGGCCAAAAACTTTTTCGGCGGCATCCCTGGTGGACGCTACGACACTCCGCTGTGTTTGTGTGTGACCGGCAAATAGCAGTATAGCATTGTGGCGTGTTTATTTCGATTTTCTCGAGAAATTTCAATAACTTTTTTTTCAAAATTACCAGGATTATAGAGAAAAAAAATTCTGCATCTTTTGAGACTACTCTTACAACCAGAATTTGCTTTTATGCCGAGAAAATTCACTTTTAGACCTTAGAAACCTCTTTACTCAAAAATTTTCAATAACTTTTTTTTTAAAGTTAGATATTCTTAATCAGCGTGTAAAATGCTATTGGAAAACATTTATCTCGATTCCAGAAAAACGTTTTCAAAAAAATTTTTGTTTGGTTTTTTGAAAATTTTCTCATTTTTTCTTCAGGGGAGTTTCTGAAACTCATAAATTATGTTTGGAAAATCTTTCGCAACAATTATCAAAAAGAATCAGTGGCAAAAATGCTGCTGACATCCGGCAAATTCGATTTTAAACGTGTCAATTCAACACTTCACTGAGCCACATTCCGCCCAGGGGCGCCCAAAATTGGTATGCGGAGGGTTCTAATGTAGTTTTAAATACTTGGACGATATTCGCCAAGCTCCAAAGTAGATTATTTTTTGCAAAACGTTTAAATGGAATCGAACTTTTGATGCGCGCCTATGCCATAATTTTCATCTGTTTTATCCACTTTGCTAATAAAAATGTGTGTGCGAGAGACGCAGAGAAAGAGACAGTTGCACACAGAAAGGGGGAAGGGTACAGTTCGCCACGTCGTGGGCTCCTGTAAAGTGAATACATGACAAAGGGCGGAGCTTAAGACTATTCTTGCTTAGGGGAATAAAAATATGTGAAATTATGTTTCTGGTGACAATTATATTTGACACAATTGTCACTGAATATAAGAAAGTAAGTGATAAACAGTTTTCTACAGAGACCAAGAAATATTCTCTAAATAAAACCCCTTCATTTATTCTTCGGTAAATTTATACAGAAACAAATCGAAGAAACCACAACCCAAAAAATTCAAAGCGAATAGAATGATGTTGAAAACAGTACGAAACTACGCGAGTACTCAAAATAAATGAATAGTGATTTGTACAAAAAAAGTGTTGTCTTTCAACTAAAAGTAGAATATAGTAAGTATTATGCATACCGCAAAAATGGTAAAATCGAAAAAAAAAAGGATTTCGATTTTTCTACGCCCATTTCTCATGTTCCAAAAATACAATAAAGACTAGATGCATATGACTATTTGATAAATTAAGTAAAAAAAAAAACAATAAGCCGTTAATTTCTTATCTTTTCAGCATGATCCTGCAAAACTGCCAGAGTTGTTATCTTCGCCGGAGATGTAGCTGAAAATCTTTGATTTCAGTGGATATTTAAAGAGGGAGGGGTGTGAGCTCCGAAGAGTTCAGAAATATATTTCAGATGAATAATAAGTCGAAATCAGAGCAAAAAAACATTTTTAAGTCGAAAAAATAAGTTCAAGCTATAAAACTGAAAAACATGTCCCAAGAAATGTAAATTGGGTTTCTAGGCCATATAAGAAAAAATAAGGAGAAGGGGCCAGTTGGTAATAAAACAATTTGAATTAAATAAAAAAAAATATTAAGTTAAAAAATATTTCAAATCAAAAAGATTTTTTTTCAATTCGGTGGTATTTTGAAACCGGGACTTTCAATTTTTTTTTTCGAAAAATTAAAAAAAATAAGTGGAATCGTGTCTTTAAGAATTATTTTTTTTTTCAATTCTGAAAAAGCTTTTGAACGGCAAGTAAGGGGGAAAACCTCCTACAGTACTCCTAATCGCGGTGAGACAACATTTTTATAAAAATACATGTTCCTTGGCTTTGGTTTTTAAGGAACATGTACTTTGCGAACACAGAGGGTCTCGCCACGATTGCAGGCTGCGGTCAGTAAAAAACGTGTGATATTCTGTCCCTTTTTTAGTATTATACTCAAAAAAAAATTTTTTTTTCAAATATTCGCCATGTGTTATTGTCAGGATAACAATTTCTGGCCGCTCGTTTTGTGTCGTTGGGAATTTCCTCGCAACGCGCTCAAATTCAAATTTCTCACTAGGGAAGTCATTTGAAGTTTACCCAAACCATCGGTCGAAATGAGGTTTAAATGAACGGTGAAGATCAGAACTATGAGTTCGGAAAAAATTAGAGTACAATACGAAGGTATGCCTGAGATATGCTCATGTGACGTCACGTATGCGTGTAGGATATGTGGTGTGTGTATGGGGTGCAGACTGAAGTTGACAAGCTTGAATAACTGTAACTCGTGAACGGCTCAACCAAATTTAAAGTTTTATAGCTCATTTTAAAGACAATGAAAAATTCTATGGAACTATAATAAAAATTATTAAAAATGTTGAGAAACTTAATAAAAAACTTTAAAAAACTGAAAAATTACAAACCTCGATAAAACTAACTTTTATCGACTAAGAATTACTTCGAAAGTATTTTTTTCGAATTCCTTGGAAAAAAATACATCAGCAATGTTTAAAAGAAATAATACTTCGCGTCCATCTAAGTCTGATTTTTCAGTTTTTTAACGATTATTATTAAGTTTCTTATCATTTTTAATAATTATCTATAATAGTTAAATCACATTTTTTATTGTCTTTAAAATGAGCTATAAAACTTTAAATTTGGTTGAGCCGTTCACGAGTTACAGTTATTCAAGCTTGTCAACTTCAGTCTGCACCCCATACACACACCACATATCCTACACGCATACGTGACGTCACATGAGCATATCTCAGGCATACCTTCGTATTGTACTCTAATTTTTTCAGAACTCATAGTTCTGATCTTCACCGTTCATTTAAACCTCATTTCGACCGATTGTTTGGGTAAACTTCAAATGACTTCCCTAGTCAGTTGGTCTTGCGCGTTGCGGTCGCGCTGTGAGGAAATTCCCAACGACACTCCGCAAAATGAGCGGCAACAAATTCTTATCTTGAAAATAACCAAGTGTATTTAAAAATCTGTAATTTTTGAAAACAAATTTTTGAAACTGTGAATTTTTTTTCGAATTTCTCAAATTTTAGTTTTCTTCATAAATTTGCCTTTTTCCGAAATTAAAAAAAACAATATTTTCAAGGTCATATTTCAGTTGTATTCTTAATTTCCCGTATATGGCCTAAAAACTTAAAAAATTGCATTTCTCAGTAAATGTCTATGTTCGATTTTCAAATAAAAATTTTTTTCGGCTTTTACATCCGACTTTTCAATTTTTTAAAAGAAAAACTGGAATATAGACACTGACCGAAGATGGCCTAGAAATCTGATTGGGTCTAAGCTATGAAGAAAACTAAAATTTTTGAGGAAATTTGAAAAACTCGAAAAAAATTTCAGTTTCAGAAAATTCTTTTAAAAATTCACAGATTCTTAATTACACTGATCTACTTGTGGATAATTTTGAGTTTGAAAAAAAGTAAAATACTGGAAAAAAAGGGAAAAAAAAACCTCCCTCGTTTTTTACCGACCTCTGCAATCGTGGCAAGACCCTCTGTATTCGTAAAGTACCATGTTCCTTAAAAACCAAAGCCACTTGTTAAAGGGACTTATATTTTCAGAAAAATATGGTCTCACAGCGATGTGCCGAGTACTGTAGGAGGGTTTTTCCCCTTTTTTAAAAAGCTTTCAGAATTAAAAGAAAACACCAAAAAACCTCTTAAAGACGCGATTCCACTTATTTTTTGAAATTTCGAAAAAAATTTAAAATCCCGGTTTCAAAATACCACTGAAATGGAAAAAAAAATATTTTTGGCTTAAAATATTTTAAACTTAAGATCGTTTTGATTCAATTCAAACTGTTTTATCATCAACTGGCCTCTCCTCTTTATTTTTCCTTATATGGCCTAGAAACCCAAATTGCACTTCTTAGGAAATGTCTTTTTTTTCTAAAAATAAATTGAAAAATAAAAATATCGATTTTTTTTTGGTTTCTAGGCCATCCTTCCGCATTTTCCTCATATGGCCTAGAAACCCAAATTGCACTACTTAGGAAATTAAAACGAAATCTTAGGAATTTAAAAAATTAATTAAAGAAAATAAAAAGATCGAAAAACTAAATTTTTTTGGTTTCTAAGCCATCTTTCCGCATTTTCCTCATATGGCCTAGAAACCCAAATTGCACTACTTAGGAAATTAAAACGAAATCTTAGGAATTTAAAAAATTAATTAAAGAAAATAAAAAGATCGAAAAACTAAATTTTTTTGGTTTCTAAGCCATCTTTCCGCATTTTCCTCATATGGCCTAGAAACCCAAATTGCACTACTTAGGAAATTAAAACGAAATCTTAGGAATTTAAAAAATTAATTAAAGAAAATAAAAAGATCGAAAAACTAAATTTTTTTGGTTTCTAAGCCATCTTTCCGCATTTTCCTCATATGGCCTAGAAACCCAAATTGCACTACTTAGGAAATTAAAACGAAATCTTAGGAATTTAAAAAATTAATTAAAGAAAATAAAAAGATCGAAAAACTAAATTTTTTTGGTTTCTAAGCCATCTTTCCGAGGGTAGGCCTTGTGTTTGGAGGCTCAAGTGTTTGGAGGCACATGTGTTTGGAGGCACAAGTGTTCGTTTTTGTAGCGTTTCAAGACCCGAACGATATTTCAGGCGCATGCGCCTTGAAATGTCTGCGTCTCTCAACGTCACATGATAAGGGCAGTTGGTTGCCGGCCCTGATCGTTGTCTGCATGTGCAAAAATGTATATTCCGCGCGCAAGTGGGCGCGACCGGTTTAATTACCCAAGCGCCCACGTGCCGACGGAATATACATTTTTGCACATGCAGACAACGATCAGGGCCGGAAACCAACTGCCCTTATCATGTGACGTTGAGAGACGCAGACATTTCAAGGCGCATGCACCTGAAATGTCGTTCGGGTCTTGAAACGCTACAAAAACGAACACTTGTGCCTCCAAACACATGTGCTTCCAAACACTTGAGCCTCCAAACACAAGGCCTACCCTCATCTTTCCATGTTTTCCTCATATGGCCTAGAAATCCAAATTGCATTTCTTCGGCCATGTTCGATTTTTTTTCAATTTTTATCGATTTTTCTCATTTTTCGACTTAAAATCTTGCTCCCTCCGAAATTTTTCCACCCAAAAAATGTCACATACCGTATTCTCTCCTCAATTTTCTCCTTCCTTCTCCTCTCCTTCTCCTCCTTTTCATCTTTCGCTCGTCTCAACGCCATCCTCACCCTAACCGTATCCAATTCTCGCGGGTCCGTTCGTTTCCCGTCCAATTTCACCTCTTTACTCCGATCGTCGAACATTTCTAAAACCTTCGTCCGATATTCAATCATCTTCCGAATCGGATTATCCTTCAGAAGGAAAATCTCCAAGCACGGTAGTTTCCCAATCGCTTTGACTTGTTCCAACTTCTCAATCTTATTCCCCTTCACATCCAAATATTCCAACGAGTACAACTTCCCGAGACCCGTCAGATCATCAATCGAATTGTCCGACAACAACAACTTCTTCACATTTCCCAGCTTCTCGTTCCACGCCTCAATTTTCTCGATACTATTATTCGACAAATCCAACGTCGTCAAAGACGTCAGAAATTGCAAATTTTTGCCAATTTCCGTCAACGAGTTGTAGCTGACATTTAGAGTTTGACATTCGGGCAGAAGTTGAAGCGATTCGTCAAACTCCTTGATTTCATTGAATGAGAAATCAATTTCTTCTAGGCTTTTCCATTTTTCCATATTTTCCACTTCGATTCCTTTGTCCGTATCTTCTTCATCAATCATCAAATCCTGAAAAAACGTGAGATTATTTTTGAATTACACCTTTTTTTTTTTTAAATTTCAAGTTTCATACTGAAACCGGGATTTTTTCTGGAAAATATTAACCTCCTTTCTTTTAGTGTACGCTGTTGCATGATTTGAGTTCGTTTCCAATTTTTTGCTAAAACGGTATTTGTTTGCTCAATAAAAGGGGTTAAACTTAGAATTTTCAGCAAAATTTATATATTATTACTTACTCTGTGAATTGTGCTTTCAAATGCAGCAAAAATCATGAAAATCTATGAACTTTGAGCAAAGTTATGAATTCTTGAAAATTGCCAGTTCTTCTCGGTTTCACTGCGAGAAAAATTGAAAATTTTAGGTGATTGTAACTTCACTTTAAATTGACCGATTTTCAGAATTTTTATAACATGTCGTAGCAAAAATCATGTATTTTCAGATTCCTTCTGATTTTCTCAATAAAATGCTATAAATATCATGAAAATCGATGAACTTTGAGCCAAGTTATGAATTCTTGAAAATTGCTACTTTTTCTCGGTTTCACTGCGAGAAAAATAGCAAATTTTAAGTGACTGTGGCTTTTTATCGATTCTCAGAATTTTTATATTTTCAGATTTCCTATGATTTCCTCTATAAAATGATCTAATGAAAACGCGATATTGGAAGTGCGCTCTAATGTGAATGCGATTTTGCAAGTACAAATCATAAAATCTGAAAATAAAAAATTAAAAAAAAAAGTTTTTTCACTTTTCCAGTTAAATTCTAGTCTTTGTGAAGAAAAACTTAATTTTTATTTAGAACTTAATTTTTAAAAATTTAAAAAAAAAGTAAGCTTTAATACAATTTAGATGTTGCAAGTGCGCTCTAATGCAAACGCGATGTTGTAAATGCGCCCTAATGAAAATCGATCAAATTTCTCCAGTTCCTCAAATTTATTTATTCAAAAAATGATTGTATTAGAAAACTTGAATTTTTGAAACATATTTTAGTACCAAATGAACATTCAGAAATTTCGAGAAATTCTGAAAAAATGAAATACATTTTAGTAATTACAAAAATGCGGGTGAATTTGGATGACAAGCTAAATTTTCTAGAAACAGTTTGAACAAATTATAAAATCTGAAAATTGAAAAAAACCTCTTTTTAAAAATTCTAGACCTTGTGAAGAAAAACATTAATGTTTTTGATAACTCATTTTTTAAAAATTCAAAATTTTGTTTTTCCCGCCAACCCTTCCCCCTTTCCTTTAAGATCGCCTCAATCTGGTTATATTTCACAAAAGTCGCATTCCAAACTTACCCTAATTCTCTTCATCGAATAATGCACCACCAGTCGTTTCAGACTTTTCTTCGCATTTCGAAGACCTTGAATTCGGCACGCATCAGAATCGGAAATCTTTAAAAAACATTTTTTTTTCAAAACAAAATCCCCTTCTATAAACCCACCCATAATGCCATCACCCCTTTACAAAAATGAAGGCTCATCGGCAACGAATTCCAAACAATATTCGATGTTCCGATATAACCCTTTTGTCCGCGGATTTTCAGCGCTTTTACTCTGTGCAAAAAGTCAATCGTGTTTCCGAGATCCGCGATCATTGTGGTGTCTACAAAATCAAATGCATTAATCTCAATCGTTTCAGAAAAAAACCTGCAGCCGTCGGTTCAGCCAATCGTAGTCTCTCTGTAATCGCGTGCAATTCGATCGGGGTGAACTCGAAATATTTGGGAGACGTTTGGCTCGTTGCCAGCCAGCCGTCACCAACGCTTCCAAGACGAACTGATAAATCATCGACGATTGAATGGATCTCCTGGAAATTGGAAAATCTAAATTTTTCATCGAAGAAGTTATTTTTGGTTGGAAAATTTTGTGAATTCAAGAACGGTAGGTAGTTGGAACTTTTCTCAATAAATTGACAATATTTTTCTGATTTTGAAATTTTATTATATTTTTTCGAAGATTTTTAAAGAAATTCAAAGTCTTTGAGACATCCTTTGATTTTTCGACCACGCTGCCTTTAAAGGATATAAATTTTGCTTAATTAATCTGAAATTCAATTTTAAATGCCTAGTGAAAAAAATTTGCAAAAAAGTAGAAAACGGCATCCGGAATCGAACTTGGCAAATATAGGTCCACATTTGATAGAATCAAAATTTGAAAGCGATCATGCGATGCGGTCGTGGATCGTGCAAAGCGGTCGGAATTGGCAATTATTTGGCGCGAAACACAATCATTCTCGACTTCCTGGGCCCCCATTCCAGTTGTTTTCGCCTGATACGATGCCTTTAAAGACAGCGTATCAGTTAACATAACCGATTTATATTAAAAGCATCAAAATTCAAATTGGAATCCATGCCAAAAAATGATAGGTGGTATTAATTGTATAAAATATTCAAATTTGAGAAAAAAACGAAGAACTTATTTTCAGTTTGTTCCTGAAATTTTTCAGACCAAAAAAAGTCGGAAACGTTAATTTTTAACTATAATTTTGAGACGGCCAGATTTCAGAACTTTTCCTAATTCATAAGCGGGGCTTAGGCTTTTTGATTTGGCTTTATATGTTTTGTTGAGGTACTGATTCTGTTCATCATTTAAAAAAAGTTTCAAAAACCTCACAGAAATGCTAGAAAACACCTTTTTTATGGATTCCCTATCATTATGACTCCTATCTCTCAAAAAACTCTAACAATTGAAATTAAAATCAGGTATTGGGCAAATTAAAGACAGCGTGTCAGTTAATTTAACCCTACCAGATTTTAATTTCAAAAATTTGAGCGTTCTCTCATTAGTACAATGCAATTTATGCGAACTCACACCGATAGATATACGCCGAAGGCAGCCGTCCAAAGTTGAAAAAATAAAAATTTTGAATGCGCGCGTGTCCGTGCGACGCGGTCGGAACTGGCGCGAAACACAATTATTTGAATTTTTCAACATGGGCTCCCATTCTAATTTTGGTTTTTTGCCTGGAATTTGGAAATCGTATTAACTGACAAGCTGCCTTTTACTGACACCTTGCCTTTAACCTCCAAGCTCTTCGCAACATTCTGAAATCCCCTCCTTTCTCAATTTTTCTTGCCTGCGATGCGTGCAGCGTTGCGGTTCGTTTATCCTACCAAAGCACATTCATTTTTCTCAATATATTCATCAATTATGCTTCTTCTTCTTCATCTTCATCTTTTATGCTCATGCCCCCCCCCCATCCTCTTCATAAAATCCTTCCATTGAATATTATTGCCCACCCACTTAAAGTCCATTCTTCCTATTTCCAAAACAAAAAAAACTCTTATCCCCCACTTTTTGCAAAAACCTTATCTATTCATACCCATTAATCTTCCCAGAAAAAACAACCTGATGTCTTTAAGCAACGGGGACAAAATTTGTAACATTTTCCCCCTTGGGGACACCCAACTAAGCTGCACAAATGAGCTTTTTTCGTTTCAACAGAAAAAAAACATAGTGAATGCCTTGTTTTTTCCTTCTTTCTCATGAAAAAAAACAACAACTTGAGTATGAATACTCTATCCTCATTGTTGTCAAATACTAGGCATCAAAGTCTATTTAGTCCCCCCCCCCCCCCCCCCCCATCCGCTTTTTCTTCCCCTTGTCATTATTTTTGAAACAATTTTAGAAACAAAAACTAGTCACAAGGGCATGATGATGATGATGAAAAACTAATTAGATTCGGGTAGTTGCATGCAGAATTCTCTTTCCATTTTTTCCTAGGCAAAAATTGTTTGATGTTTGTTATTAAAAATTGAATATTTTATATTTTTAAATTAAATTTCATCAAGTAAAACCGAATTTTAACGATTAAAATGCCCCAAAAAGATATCACTTCAGAAAAAAAAATTATTTTCCGTACACAGGAAATTATCGGCATCAAACGGCACGTGTGCCTTCCAATTCGGCACGCAAGCCGATTGCACGCCGTAAAGGCTCCGAAACGGCACCGGTGCCGCTAAATTGGCTCGACAACGGCTCGCGTGCCACCCAATGGCACGCCGAGGCACGTTTGCCGTTTTACCGCGGAACGCGAGTCGTTTACAAGCCGAAATTATCCTGAGTACCACCTAAAAATTGGCGCGAAACACAAAAATTCACATTTTTCTCAATTTATTTCAAAAAGTGTTATTCCCGCACTTTGCTGTGAGTCGATACGCAGTTGATACGCATAACAATAGGGCGCACAAACCACATTATAACAGAAAAATTTCAAATTTTTAAAAACTGACACCATGTCTTTAATGAAAATGGAATAGAAACCCAGAAACAGTAAAGAGGACGGTCCGTGACGTAAACCGTTGATAAAGTGTTCTTCTTAAAAAGGGGATGAATGCAAAAAAAAGCAATTTCGTTCGGAGGGAAGAACTTTGGGTTTCTAGTCCGCGGTTCGCGTTTCTAGGTCAAACTATTTTTTTAATTAGTCCGGAAGAGCGCGTTTGCAACATTCCGCATTTTCTCTGCTAAAAACGAAATGTTTGATCAGATGTGAAATTAGACATCATTATCAATCCACTAATAGACATTACAATAAAAATCTAAAACAAAAAAAATGGAGAAGCCAATTTAGTAAAAAAAAAGTACGACAGAGCGCACTTTCTGCTAATAATGCAAGTGCGCTCTACCGTACTTTTTAAAAAAAAATTCCAATTTTTGATTTTCAAAAAACTTAATTTTTAATTTTAATTTTCCCGGACTCCTGAAAAACACCAAAAAATGAAAAAAAAAGTATTATTTTAAATAAACGTTTTTAAAAACAAAAAATTCAATTTGGCCTAGAAACCCAAAGTTCTTCCGCCGAGCGAACATTCTTAAATATCCCTTCTTAACGTTCCTTCCTTCCCAAAAATCCTCCCAGGTTGTAAATAAACAATTCTTAGCACAATGTTTATTATTCCATTTCGTTTTGTACTCACTCTGGCCAAACACATAAAACAAATCTCACCAGAATTCGAACAGACACAGTTTTTCTTTCCCGTTCAACGGAAATTGGATACTGTGCACAGTTTCTTGTAAATATGACCAAAGTATTCCCCCCTCCCTCTCCTTTTTCAAATTATAAACAGCCGAGCATTTTGCACACCTATATCCATGTACCGGCTTAAAGACAGATGCATATATATGAGCCGTCGAAAAATAGGAAGGATAATAACCTAGATATAACCCCCCATATCGCCAGGGCAAAAACAACGCATCGAGCCAACCCAAAATACGTAGATAATTGGACCTTGGACCAGCCGACCAAAGAGAGGCAGAAATGGATGGAGGCAACGCGCACGGGTGGGGGGTACTCATTGTTTTATGAACAATTGTATCAAAACGCAGAGTATAATGAATGTTTGGGTGAAATTAATGTCGTGTACATTTATGAGATGTAAGTAGAACTTCTATTAATTTTCCGGTGGTCGCTTAAAATTAACGAAAATTAATTTGAAAACCTTTTTATGCAGGTTATAAATGTTGCTAAATCTAACTGAAATTCAATTTTATATACCTAGTGACAAAAATTTGCAAAAAATCGAAAATGGCACTCGGAATCGAACTAGGTTTTTGAGACCAAAGTTCGATTTCGGGTGCCTTTTCTACTTTTTTGCAAATTTTTTTCACTAAGTATATAAAAATTTCAGATCGATTTAGCAACAAAGTCCTCCTTTAAAGGCACACTATCACCTATTTGCATTTTGAACTGACTTATGGATTCGCTTAACTGACACTGTGCCTTTAAGAGGGTGTCAAATGAATTTATTGATTTTAACAAAATAAAATTTAAATATCGGAATTTATGTTAGTTCTGTAATTAAAAGGGTGATAAACAGGTATTGATTTTTTTTTGAGGAAAAATGGCCCCAGAGTTAAACCAGGCGGATTTTTTAAAAACCTATAGACCGCGTAGAGCATTCCTTTAAAGACAGTGTATCACTTAACCCGATTTTAATATAGCTCAAACTTCATCGATTTCCATGATTTTTATAGCATTCTAAAGCTAAAATCATACGTAATCTGAAAATATATAATTTTTTCTATGGCATGCTATAACATTTCTGAAAATATGTCAATTTCAAGTCACTTAAAATTTGCGAACCCCAAATATAACATCGTTCAAAAGTTCTTATAACATGACCCAAGCTTCACCGATTTTCATGATTTTTGCTGCATTTGAAAGCACAATTCACAGAGAATCTTATTATATATACATTTTTCTGAAAAATCAAAGATTTACGCCCACCGCGGGGGGAAATTCTAATTTTATTTTTCTAACTCCGGACCGCTTCTCTAAATATGTATTTTTGATGAGATTTTCTAGGATAATACGCAGGTTATAAATTTTGCTAAATCGATCTGAAATTCATTTTTATATACCTAATGAAATGAATTTGCAAAAATCTAGAAAAGTGCACCCAGAATCGAACTTTGGTGTCAAAAACGTAGCCAACTTCGATTCCGGGTGCCCATATTTTCACATTAGCTAACTATTCTTATTCATAAACAATTTTTCAAACAATAAAAAATTAATAGCTCAAAGTGAGTTACACTTCGTCTTTAACTTTTTTCATTAGCTCCGTAATGTCCTCCTTTAACTAGACCGATTTTAAAACACCTATAGACTGCTTAGAGAAATCCTTTAAAGGTAGTGTATCACATGATTTTAATTTCAAAATTACACTTCGTCTTTAACATTTCAAAAAAAAACTTTAGAATCAAACCCCCGCAAAACTCCCCCCAACTTTCAAATCAAGCTCCCTTTTATGTATCCCCTCCGACTTCCGTTTCTTCATTACTCCACCATCATCGTCATCCTAGGTTGAATTGTTGAGTAAGTCAGTAAAGAACCCCCCTTCTTTTTCTCCTCCTCCTTCCCATTCAGAACACAAAACGCTTCTTCCTCTTCTCCACTAAACAACACCATAAATTTGGCACCACACGGCTTTCCTCCCCCCCGCCAAAACTGCTCATCTCCGCCAGCCATCCATTCACCCTTTCTCTCTCTTGGCACCCGTCCAACTTTCCAACTGGGGCGTGGTCATTGACCTAGTGTCCAGCGTGTGGCCCCCTAGTCCTCTCTATTCCTCATTCTTGTGTCTTCTTCTTCTTCTTTCTATTTTCTGTGGGTGGTCCCTTCTGTTTTTCAAATACCTCCCACCCTATTTCTAGGATCTTTCTCTCTCCAGTACATGGAGATACCAGGTATTGTTTTTTCGAAATTTTATACTTCTTTCCACGCTTCACCAATTTCCCGATCATAAACGTCAACAAAATGATAACATTAATAACTATGGGAAAATTTTTGCCTTTATTTCTGTAACAGTACACCATATGAGCAAACAAATCATCCACCATAATAATTTTTGGTGACAGACGGTGGTAATAAGGCTGAACCTACATATTCAATAAAACATAATACACTTTGTATATCCATGTGATGTGCAAAAAGAATTGTTGTGTGTGCATATGCTGTTTTGTTTCGACTAAACGAGGTTGTTGCGAGAAACACAATAAAAAACTTTTATTCGATTTTCTAGGATCCTTTTTGTTTTTTGAGCAATTTTGAAACTTTCTAGTTTTCAAAAAAGTGTGTTTTCAAAATTTTCCAAAAAAAGTGAAAATTTCGCCTTATTTTCTATCAAATAATTGTGTGTTCCTCATTCTGGATTTTCACGTATTTTTACTTGAAGCTCTCTTCGTAGAGAGTCCAAAAACTGCTAAAAAGGCTTGAAAGTCTGAAAATTCAAACTTTGAAGTGCTATAACTTTGCTCACAATTGATATAATTGGATGATAATTTGTGCAAATCACTAACTAACGATTCTCAGTCGATTCTAAAAATTTGAGCAAAATTGGGTTAAAAATTTTTTTCGATCCTTAAAGACAGGGTGTCACTTTATGATTTTTCCATCCAATCTCTTCGAATCTTATGCTCTATCATTTAAAAACGTTTAAATTTTTGAAATTCATGAATTCTGAGTCAAGTTCTTGCTCCTCAGCTTGACATGAGGCTCGAGAAACAAGAATAACATGGCCAAATACGCAATATGGTAAATTGCACCACCATGTGTGTTTGTGTCATCAAAAACAACGAGAAGACCCAAAAAAAAGCAATAAAATCATGATTGAGAAACAACAAGGGGTCATTTTCCATTTATTTGATTTTACATTAATTGCTATCTTAGGGCACACTTATTTCTTATTAAAAATTTTATATTACAACAAGATGAAGACTTGTTTGTGAGCATTTAAAAAATTTTTTAATATCGGGAAATTTTCTTCATTTTAAAATGGAAAAACATCATTAAAATATTATGTTTTCCCATTTTTTCTATGAAGACAAATTATACTAAAAGTGATACTATACGAATATTCATTACCTCTACTTCAGAAGTCTCAAAAAATTTATAAACGTCTCTATTTTCGAAATTAACAACCTATTCTTTGCACTCTAAGCTATCTTTTAATCGATTTCTCTTTTTTTACTTGTTAAATATTTCTTTACTCTGAAAATAACAGAAAAATAGAAAAAAACTCAGATTATTTGGAGAACATAGACCAAATATGTCCACTTTTCAGGAATTCAGAGTTAAAGACAGCGTGTCAGTTAAATATTTTCTTAACCATCCGTGATTTCTTATTAAATCGACTCTTTTTGACGACACCAACCCTCTTACAACAAAAAATATTTAAAAATTATGAAAGTTATAAAAAAGTGCGGCAATTTTCGGGAGGACTAACTTTTGACAAGTTAGTCCCTCGAACGTGAAAAAAACTTCTGTAGTACTACGAAAAAATTTTAAAAACATATATTTTCACATTTTTGAAGATTTTATCTACAAAATTCTGTAAAAATCATAAAAATAGACCAATTTCGAATAAAAATATGACTTTTTGAAAATTGGCCAAATTTCTCGTGTTGGCCGCGAGACAGGGGAATAAGACTTCTCGTTGTGAACACGAGAAAATTTGAAATTTTCAAAATGTCATAACTTGGCTCAGAATTTAGCAAATCTAATAATTTTGGCACTGTTTTGAAGCTTAAAATTTGAATTTTCCGATTTTTCATAAAAATTTCACTTTAAAGCGTCTATTTGATAAGAAATCGGGGATCGTTCAGAAAACCTTTAAGGTAATAAACAACTCTTTCTCGCCCTTCCCCTTTTGATAAATATCCATTTTAATTACACCTTATTCCGCTTATGAAGAATATTGTTTACAGCTTCACCTTCCCCAAAAACTCATAATAACCTCGCATAATCAACCAAATCCCACCCCTCCATTCTCTCACCTCATGAATTACGCATAAGCCGACACCGGGGGCCACCTGTCCATTCCCTCTCACTCCACATTTCGCGCACATCGCCAATTATTTCACAATTTGAAAAATATGTAGATAGATAGAGTGAGGCAAGCGGGAGGATCCATATTATTATTATTAATAACAAAACATACATATTATGCATCATTGATTTTTCGGGAAAAATCCTTTCCCCCCCTTGTTTCTCGCGTTTTGTATTGCATGTTTCTCAAATAGACATACATTTGGCAACAGTTTTCCTCCAAGTGATGATGATGATGACCCTTGCACACTCTTGTTGACATCTCAAAACATGAGTTTTCCCTCCCCCCCCCTTGTTCCCGTTTTCACTTAATGTACACAATGAGTCGAGACTAAATGTTCGGTTTTCACTGTACGTACAACACAGTTCCAATTTTTTTTCCAATACCGAAAAATTAAAGAAGATTTTTACGGAGCATCTTATATAGCTCTTTCTCATTCCAAATCTGTTTTCAAAATTTTCTAAAACCACCTAGAAGCCGAGAAAATGCGCTTCAAAACAATGGCCTAGAAAATTTTGCGAAAACTAGTCCGCGGCCCTTATTACACGCAGAAAATTGTATTGATTTTTATTTATATTACATTTAATTTTAACGTATGGTTTTTTAAAAATTTTTCCGGATTCTTCACGAAATAAGGACCGGGGACTAGTTTTCGCCACCTTTTTCTAGGCCATTGTTTTGAAGCTCATTTTCTCGGCTTCTAGGTGGTTTTAGAACATTTTAAAAAGAGATATAGAACGAGCATGATGTCTATTTTCATCTCAGACGCATTCTTTAGCTGCCGTAATTTTTACGGCCTTAAAAACAGTGGCCTGGAAAAAGTTGGCCTAACTTTTTCCTAATGCGAATTTTGTTAATTGATGGAAAATACATAAATTAGTCCTTTTAAAATTATTTTTTGAATTTTTCTGGATTCTTCACAAAATAAGGACCGGGGACTAGTTTTCGCAAACTTTTTCTAGGCCATTATTTTGAAGCCCCTTTTCTCGGCTTCTACGTGGTTTTAGAAAATTTTAAAAACAGATTTAGAAGGAGTATGATCTCTAGTTTCAGCTCCGATCTCTAAACTTTAAATTCCAAGCGAACTACAAGCAAATAATCTAGATTTTACACAGGAAGTTACTCCCAGTTGTCTCTTCCACCTTACATCCCTTTAAAGACAATACCCCACCACTTTTTCCCGTTCCAATAAAATTCCCATCATTCCATTCTTTTTCTTCCTTTTTCCCTATTCAATAAACTCTATTTTCCCGTCCAGGAAAGGGGGGGGGGATTCCCGGGTAGCATCAATTCTCTTTTCAAATGTTTTTTCTTCCTTCTTGAACAAACATACTCCAAAAAATGCCTTTCTTTTGCTGCCTTCGTGTGGCAACAAGGCAAGGAAATAAAACCGTTTTTTTTCGAAATGGCTCATTTTCTAATCATTCCTTATTCTAAATCACCTGAAAACAAGTTCTATTATCATGCTGACTCTCCAAATCCTTGTGAGATTACTCCTGTCTGGGGTCTGTTAAAAAAACTAAAAAACTACTAGTTTCCTTTAGTAAAACCTGCGTAAAATCCAAATTTTTGTAATTTTTCACAAAAAATTCCAGAAAACACACGCGCTGCCGACTCGTCTCGTCAACCTCGTCTCGAAGAGGCAATCGAAGAGAACGGCGACGAACAGATCGCGCATTTCGAGTATTACGAAGGTGCCGAGGAGTTTCCCATCAAAGTTCCGGCGGAGCAATCGGCTGCGCTTGTTTATCAGCCGAAGACAAAATATCACGTCATGTCTGTGTTACCAGGTAAGAGCGAGGATATTCTAAAACTGAGCATAAATGGCTCCTTTGATTCATATTCTAAGAAAATTTCAAGAACATTTGTTCACAGGCTGAATCCATCAAACTTTTTGGACCTCTAGAATAAAGTAGATCTCCCGTTTCTTTCTAGAACACTTTTCTGCGAAAAAAACCAATTTTCAGGCCGCTGCGTCCGCGGTTTCATCGACTCCATCTCCCTTCTTATCAGTCTAGCCCTCATCGTGATCCAGTTCGGTTTAATAGACTACTACTATGTGTCAGTAACCGGAGAGAATATTTGGGCCGCTTGGCTTGGCCCAGATCTCGTCATCTTAATAGTCCTATTCGTTCTCGGAATTCTGGCGATCAAGTACAATAATATTCAAATGGAGGAAGTTTGTTCATCAGGTGAGAAACGTCTTCTTTTTGATTTCAACAAAAAAAACTAGTAAATTTTCAGATGGACGCGTGAAATATGCCTGTTTCGCATGGGCTGCATACTCTTTGGTTCTCATTTCAAAAATTGCCACATGTTTCCGTTTGTTTTATGAAGAAGTGAGTAAAATCAATAAATTAAAGGAGAGCATTACAGAGATTTAAACAAATGACATACTTATGATATAAATGGGTTTTTTTTAATTGAAAATTCGATTTTTAAATCGTTTTAAATGCAAAAAAAAACAACAAAAAATTTAATAAAAATGCACAAATTGAATAGATGGCCTAGAAACCCAAACTATCGCGGACTAGAAACCAAAACTCTTCCGCAGTGGGAACTTTTTTGTAGGTAGCTCGTTTTTTCCGTTTTTTTCGGCGATTTAACGTTATATACTTTTTGGAATCACATCACTGTTAAGCTTAAGTATAAAAAACTAGAAATGTCTGAAAAATCCAATTTTTTAAATGTTTCTTTAAATTTCAGGGAAACCTTTGTGTTCTCATTTATTTTTACAAGTTATTTTGAACGTAGAATTCGAAATAACCGATTTTTCCAACTTCAAAGTAGTTAATCACATCCTTTGGGCCACATTTTAGAAAAAATACCAAATTAAAGTGAATTAAAAAAAACAACCATCGAACCCACAAGAATTGGGAGGTATTAAACTATTTTTTTGAATAAGGCAGCCAGATAAGGTGAGGTCTGATAAATTACAGTTAAGGCTGAAAAATAAATGAGATTCAGAAATTATTCGAAAATCAATCGATTTCAAAAAATAGAAAATAAATTGCTGAAATAACTCGTTATTTAAAACTTCTCTGAAAAATATATTGATCCCGCCCGAGAAGCTAAATAAGCGGGGACCTTGAATTAAAGTGGTATTACTCATTTTTAATAGTACCCCCTCTTTAACTTTCTTAAAAATTCGATCTTTTGGGGATCCGGCATAGATTTTTCCCGTTTTAATTATTTTTCGTTTTTTTTTTCCTGAGGGATCCTTAATTTTGATGTTTCAAAAGGATCCACCTATGCCTTAAAAGGATCCACCTATGCCTTAAACTAGTAACCTCCAAGAAAACGGATATCCATTCAAAACCTTTCAATTTCAGATTCCCGCCACCCCCCTCGACAACAACAACAAGCTTTTCGACGACTTCCTCTTCAAGCTCGGTCTTTCCCTATCCGTCTTGATCTTCCTATTCATCTTCGAATCCCACCATTACACACCCTTGGTGTCAGTCCGCCAAATCTACATCTCCTATCTGGTTACAGCAATTTGCTTGGATCTTATCGATAATATCTACTTTTTGGACATTTTGTGGCAAGCTTCGGTTAGTTATTAACTTTCAAGGGAACGGTGAAAACTCGCACAAGGGAGTGAAAATTTGTCAAAACTCGAAAAGAGCTATAACTTGGCTCAAGCTCAATATTTTTGGATGAAAATTTCAGGAATGCTCAAATTTGGCTGAAAATGTAAGCTTTATAGAAATTTGCATCCAAAAATATTGAGTTCGTGCCAAGTTGTAGCTCTTCAAGAAGTTTTGACAAATTTCAAGACAGCTAAAAATTTTCAGTTTCTTGGCCGGGCTCTTTAAAATGAGCAACGTCTCATGTAATACCGAGTTCGCACCATTCCCATGTTAAATAAGCAAAATTTCTTAAAATCGTATTACAGATCGAAAACTGGAACTTGGAACTTTGGCTAGAACTGATTATCCTAGTTGTCGTCTGCCTGAACTTCTTCATGCCAACCTTTGCACTGGCCAAATTGAGATACGCAAAAGTTCCGCGTTTCCTTCTGGTCAGCGAGAAACTCTGGGCATTCTTATATATTTTATTGGTAAGTAGTTACCAAAATTATAAAAGCCACTGAAACTCCACTATTTCAGGTAAACGGCCCCCTTCTCGGCCTTCGCATCTATCTCTACATTATTCTAAAAATCGACCGAAAAAACACAAAATATGATCCTTCGTTATTCGCGGTCAAGAACGTGGCAATGATCTACATTGCACTTCGCGAGCTTTGGACACGACTTCAATACTGGAGAATGAAGCGACGAGCTGACTTGTCGAGAAATGAGCTCTCTTCGGCTATTAAAAACGAGGAGGAGCAGTGATTTTATCGTTTTTTTTTTTTTAAATTTTCCGCTTTATTGTATTTTACCACATCTTTTTTATCATTTATCATTACCCTCCCCCCGTAGTCAGTTAGCTATGGTAACTCATTCCAGATTTCATCGATTTTTACCTCAATCACCTCTTTTTTCACTGCCATTTATTACTAATCCATTTTTTGTCTCAATATCTATCCAATTCCATTTTTTGAGCAACGCGAACAAACTTGAGATAAAGTGTCACCTTTTTTGAACCTTTTAACTTTAAAGGCAGTGTACTACTTTATTTGTTAAATATTTTCAATTTCTAATAAAATGAGCTTCATATGATGTTTAGAAGTATTGATTTTTCAGAATCGGGTCGAAAAAATCAATAAAACGCGTTTCAAGACACTTTTTTTCAAATTTAAATCAAATTTAAAAGTTTTTGGCGCTTTTCGTAATACTGGTACATCGTCTTTAAAACATGAATTTTAAAACTTAAAAAAATACTCACATATTGATGAAAATCAAAGAATTTCGCTGTTATCAATGGAAGTGAGCTGAACTTCTTCTGCTTTTGGTACCAAATCTGGAATTTTTAAAGAATATGCTACTAGAAGCTGAGCTTTTGAAAATAGACGTCAAAATTAAGTGGCATCCTATCTTTAATGAGTGCTGAATGAGTGCTTAATGATTTTACACAATAATACTCACAATAAACGTTGTTTTTTTTGGTTTTGGCAGAGAAATTTCGAGAAATTGGAATTTTTTTAAATGATTTTTCACGTGACGTGCCTTGGGGGCCGAAAAATAAAGTTTTGTAAAAATTTCCCTTTTTTCGGCCTAAATCGGATTTTTTGGGCTGCTTCGGCTTTACGGGCCTCCTGGGTCAAATTGCGCACATCTCTTATTATTTTTTACGAAGATATACACAAAAACACATTTTTTCCATAAAATTATTTAAAGGGACACATATTTAATCGTGTGGGTCTTGTAGCGAATCAAGTGAATACGGAAATTTTTAAAAATTCCAATTTTTTAAAAATTCAATCGAAAAAAGGAATTAAAATTCACAGAAACTTTTAAAAAACAATTTTTAACAATTTTATTGAGAGAAAAGTTGTCTAAATTACCGAACTTCGATTTCTAGTCCCCCTTTTGTTTTTCTAGGCCATTTAACTTACAAAAATAAATTATTTTCGCTTTTTCAAAATAGAAATGGAATAGAAATCAAAAAGAAAATATTTTGCATGACATTTTTTGTGTTTGTTTAGAAAAATGTCAAATTTTGACGCGTTGGATCTCTTTTTGGTTTTCCGGTCGATTTAAAAAAATGATCTTTCAAAAATCATTTCATTTTTCCCATTAATTGGTTTTTTTTGAAAATAAACCAAGAAGAATTAATTTAAAAATTTGGCTAAACTTGTCCGAACTTGGATTTCTAGTCCCTCGTGCGTTTTTCTAGGCCCTTTCACTCATAAAGTTGGGAGATATATTATTATTGGCATATTTTTCGTGTATTTTCAAGAAATGCGAAAAATTAAATTAATTTTCTCCACAAATCACACGAAAACCAAAAAAAAAGAACGAAAACGTCAAACCTGGACATTTTTTGTAAACAATTTTGGAAAAATTAATCGAAAATGTTTCCGTTTTGATCACTATCCCGTTTATTTTTGAAAAATGCTCCAAAACACTGGAAATAATGAATTTTGGTAGTTAAATGGCCTAGAAAACAAAACGGGGGACTATAAATCCAAGTTCGGCCATTCGACCCATTTTTTTTCAAGTATAATTGAAAAAAATCCGTTTTTTTGCATCAGGGAGTCTATTGCATCCGTTAGAAATCGATAAATGGGAAAGAAATACGGAAAGTTCCAAAAATCGGAAGAAACACGAACTTTTTTGGGTTTAAAAAATTTGTCATTTATTTGAAACATTTTGTGAGACAATTTTTTGCAAAAAAAAATCATTGAAAAAGACAAAAAGGGGTAAAAAAAGGCGTTATCGAAAATTTAAAAAAAACGACCTAGAAAACCAAACGCGGTTCTTTGGATATTATGTCCCATCTAAGGTTTTGGGCAAGTGACAGTTCGGGAGAAAGACAGTTCGGGAGAAAGACAGTTTGGGAGAATAAGGACAGTTCGGGAGAAAAAAGTGACAGTTCGGGAGAATTTTAAAATTCTCTTGTTTTTTTGCATTTTCATTTTTTAAACTTAAAGTTTCGTCATTTCATAAGTTTTTTTCGGTGCAAAAGCTTTCGAAATGCCGAAAATTTAAGTTTAAAAAATGAAAATGCAAAAAAAAAACAAGAGAATTTTAAAATTCTCCCGAACTGTCACTTTTTTCTTCCCGAACTGTCCTTATTCTCCCAAACTGTCTTTCTCCCGAACTGTCACGTGCCCAAGGTTTTATCAGATTTTTTTTCTCAATTTTAAACCATTTATTTCGTCCCCCTCAGGCTTCCCTAAAATGGCCTAGAAAACAAACGGGGGGACTAGAAATCCAAGTTCGGCCGTTTATCCAATTTTTGCAAGAGGTATTGAAAAATCGTGCTTTTTTAAGATTTTGTCGATTTTAAATCAGTTTTTTAATAAATTAGTCATAAAATGAGTATTTTATTGATTAAAAAACACACACCTCTAGCTCCAAAATCGCCCTCACATATTTCTCCAACTCAATTCTTCGCTCTTCAAGAAACTCCAAATCCTTATTCCCAATTCTCTTCTTCGGCGGCAGAAACGACTTCTTCCTGTCCGTAAATCTCTGACAATCAAATTGATCAAAATCACTATATCTTCTCTCAACCGTCCATGTATAACTATCTACAGTAATCTGTATACGGTAGACCTAGAAAATTATCGATTTTTTGAGCATTTCTAGTCTCTTTGGATACTGTAAATTTCCCTTCGTCGACAATCCTAAAATTCAAAATCTTCGCATTAAAACTCGCGTCCATTTGTGGCGACACCGTTTGAATATTTAACATCGCCATCTGAAAGGCAAGAAGCTTCAAAAAAACGTTTTTTAAAAATAATTAAAGAAATTCGGTCATGGTTGAAACCACTCCAAAATTAGGGGAAAGTATTATTCATTAAATAATTAATTTTCATTTAATGGAGACCACAACAAAAGAGGAAAAATATGGTGTAAAACAATAATAAAAAATAGTAGATTTTTTAGCCAAGAAAAATCAATCGATAACATCGCCTTTGGCGCCGAGTCGAGTAGGGTCTTGACTTGGATAGTAGATGGCGTCGGGTTTTGAGGTGGAAGGTCCTGAAATTTAGTCATTTTGAATTTAGAAATTTGGAAAGCCTATTTTTTGATCTGATCCGATCCGAAATCCTATCCGGATCGAAATACTAGTGAGATCAAAATGTCAAAATCAAAATGTCAAAAAAAAACCAACCACTATCCGCATGAATCGGCCGAACATTCGGCACAACCAATCTAGCCGGTGGAACGGTGAAATTCGGCGGCATCGGTGGTCTTGGCATTGATCCAGTTAGTCGTAGCTGAGACGATGAAGACGGCGCCAATCCATCAGGAATTGGCAAGATTGGTACAGATGGAACGGGATTGACGAACGCCGAGTTGTCGGCGGCTCGTTTCGCTTGTGGCTCACCCCATCGAATCGTCAAGCGGCGTCCCTGTGAAGGAATTATTTAAAATACAGATTTTAACACTTTCATTTAAAAAATTCTGAATTTTTAAAGTGAAAAGTTTGATTTTAAAGGCACACAGTCAGCTATTTTGAGAGGTTCGAAAATGACAACTTATTTGAATTTCGTTTGAAAAATTATTGATTTTCTTACCAATTTCAAAAATTAGTGTTTCAAAAAACTCACCCTGATAAAAGTTTTATTAAACGATCTTTCAGCGGCTCTTTCAGCAGCATCTCTTGACGTGAATTCGATGAACGCGCATCCTTTTTCAATCAAAACTCTCAAGTTTCGAATATCTCCAAATTGATAAAAGTAGTCGCTAAAAAATATTCGTTTTCTCAATTTTTCAAAATCAAAACACAAATTTACTTTAATTCCTTCTCAGTGATCTGCTCAGCGCCCGCTTTTCCAAGATTTCCAATGTACAAAGTTGTAATCGTCGCATCTGCTGGTGGATGCAATGACGGTGCGGCGGCCGCGCGATTAAGAATCTTCTCAGCAACCGGATCATTCGTCCCGTAATACCGATCCCTTATATTTTGCCTTGATAGCGGATCATCCGGATCTGTTGGCTTCTCATGTCTATATGGACACTCCTCTCCTCTTTTACATTCTCCTTTCACAAAAAACGAGCAAATGTGCGGTGCGTTTCTCTTATAATACGGCGCTGTTCGAGCCATTCGTCTCAAACGATCATGCGCCGCCTGATCCACATTTCCGGCGATTTGAGCGATTGGCTGAGTTCCGTCACCTTGTCCCAACTCCCGTTCAACATTTTGAAGATAAAAATCTCGATTCGCACCCTGCTTCGGAATGTTGTCAGCGATTTGAAGCTCTCGATCTCTAACTTGTACCGGTAGACCTGAAAAATGAAATATTTAACAAAAAACTCGTTTTAAATCGTTCAACCAACCATATTCCAAATCAAACATGCAGGTTTGACACACATTCTTGACTTTCGCACACGTTTGACATAATTCCGTGTTCTTGTACCTGAAGGATTAAATATCCTTGTTGAAAATCAATAATCGTTAAAAATACCTCGCTCCCTTTCCTGGCTGCCATCTGAAGGTGGTGAAAGGACGCTCACAAATTTTACACTCTCGACCGTATTTATCCTTCATCTAAATTTTAGAAAAAAATTGAATTTCATCCAGTAGACTTTTAATCGCGCGGTGGTTGCAAATCTGTGCGCCGCAACTCAGGGAAAGCAATGTACCGGAACATTCCCATTTTGTCCGTGGACAAGTCCCGAACCGTCCCGGACATTTACAGTTTTGCTCAAACATGTCCGATTTTCAAAAACTTTACTGCAAATGAAAGTGAGAGCATTACTGACCTCCTTAGTAAAATTTGGAGGCTCTAGCTGAAATCTTTGATACTGAAATATGCATTTCATTTTCATTATTTTATTTTTCGATCAGATAAAGCCGCCAACAAAAAAATGTGTAACATTACTCGAAAATTAGGTGGAGCTTCAAAATTTCACCAAGGAGTTCAGTAACGCTCTAGCTTTCATTTCCAGTGAATTTTTTGAAAATCGGACATGTTAGAGCAAAACTGTAAATGTCCGGGACGGTCCGGGATTTGTCCACGGACAAAATGGGAATGTTCCGGTGCATTGCTTTCCCTGAGAAGTTGCAAAAGGCTCCAATTTAATCTTTTTCGATTTTTTTCAGCGAAAAATTGACCGATTCCAGTAATTTTTTCGTAAGAGGCTTGAAATTGTATCTTGATGATAATAAGATGCATGATAAGCCGAAAAGTTAAGAAATTCCAATTCAAAACGAAAAATTGCCCAATTTCGAAAGAAAAATCGCGCGGCGGTTGAAAATCTTAACGCCGCAATTTACAAAACGCTCACGGTGGGCTAAAGTGAACCGACTATAACTAAGAAAATTCACTACGACAATTAAAAATTGAACACAGAAAAAGGGGCGTTTTTAAGGGCGTGGCATTTTGCAATGGTGCGGCACGGTTACACAAAACGGGTTATATTCAGCTATTCAGGGACGCAATTTTGTAATTCGGCGTGAAAAAAATTAGATTAAGCCGTGTTTTATGTATTTAACGCAAAAACTTCATATTTTCTTGCGTTGTAGGCGTTAAAATGCCATTTGTAAAAAATTCCAAATTTTGCATATGTGCAATTTGTCGTAACTGTGTACGCACACAAACACGTTGTTCGTGAGAGGGTAGGCCAAGTGTTTGGAGGCACATGTGTTCGTGCGTTGAAAAAGTTAGGCCACGCACCCGGTAGAAGCGTTTAGCCTGAAGCAACACGAAAAATAAAATTAAATCATTAAATGGGAAATCGGATTCTACTTCGTCTATTTTTTTCAACCATGGAAAATGCTTTATAAGAAAACGAACACATGTGCCTCCAAACACTTGGCCTACCCTCGTTCGTGATGACAATTTCGGTTCACTTTATCCCACCGTCCGCCTAAATTTGACCTTTTTCTTATTTTTTGGGTTTTTCTGCGGAAAATTGAACAATTTCCATATTTTTTTTCGAAAAAGACTTGAGCTTGTATGCTGATGACGACAATTTGCATGAATAGACGGAAAATTATTAGAAAAATAGGAAATTTCAGTTCAAAATGAAACATTTTGACATTTTTCCATTTTTTCATTGAAATTTCTCATTTTCTAATAATTTTTCAACAGTTCGTTCATATTATTGTCATCTAAATACAATTTTACGTCTTTTTCAATAAAATTTATTTAAATCGGTCGATTTTTCACTGCGGAAACAGGAAAAAAATCATTTCGGTGGGCGGGGCCTTCTGCATTTTCAAAATGGTTTTTTAAAAGTTTTGAAGCATTTTTAGAATTCACAAAAATTTTTCAAAATACTCTCAAAAGCCTAATTTTTCGTATTTCTAAAGAAATAACCACTCACCATTCTCATATATGGATTATTACCCAAGCATGTTTCACAAAGAATCGGAAAATCCGAATCCTCCCAATTTTTCCGATTATATTGCGAATATGAGGTCTTTGACATCGACATCTTTGCCGACTGTTCTGAAACCATCATTTTGACATAAATATTGTGGAAAATTCAAGAAAAAAGTATAAAATAGAGTAAAAATACTCAAAAAATAGTAAATATTCGAAAAAATACTCAAAAATCACAAAAAATAGTAAATATTCGAAAAATATCATTCATTAAATATTAGAAATATAAAAACCAACAAGCAATAGTAACAAACACCGAGGTGATAAATTAAAAAGAAGAAGAAAACCCAAAATGAATATTTTATGAGAAAAACGAAAGAAAAATGACGCGGGTGGGTCGTTTTTCCGGGAAAAACATTCCTAAAGGCAATTTTTTGTTTGAATTTCTTAAAACTATGGATAATCTGAGAGAAAATGAGAAATTATTAAATGAACTGGCGCATTTCAAGAAATGAAATTCTACAATTGAGAAAGTTGCTCGCGAATGGTTTCAACCAGTGATGCCAATGGTACGTCCTGAAAACGAATTATGAAATTATGAGGTTTTCTGAATGTTTAAAAGGATTTACAAGAAAAGTACCTCCCGTCTTTTTTCAATGAGAAATTACTCATTTAAAGTGAAATTTTACGCTGATAAAGAATCTGATTTCAAAAACTGCTAAAACCGGGTGGTTTTCACATATTTTTTCGAGCTCGTAAAATATTAAGAGCTAAAATTTGGCTCAATATCTATACTTCTGGAAAAAATGGTGAGGTCTTCATAATGAGTGTATTTTTGGTCGATTTACAAAATTTGAGCAAAATTCACGAACATTTTTCAAAAAACATGTCCGTATTTCTCTAATAGTTCCCTAATTTCCCTAAAAATTTCGCGATTATTTAGAATTTCAAGATTTTTAAACAAAATTTTGAAAATTTTGATTTTGAAGCTGGAAATCAGAAAATTAACTGATAGCATTTTAAAAACTAAAAAATATTTTTTTTAAAAAATGTTTACTCTTAAAGACAGGGTGCCACAGGAAAAATCCGTTTCATGAAAATTTCTTGAAAAATATGAAGAAAGCAGATTTAAAGTAGGTGTTCCGGAAAATAATGTAGAATTTTGGCTCATTTTGCTCAAATCTGGCACATCGAGCCTGGCACATTATGAAAACCTCAAAATTTAAAGGAGGGCTTTACGGAGATTATGAATGCGTCTGGGAAGAAAATAGGCTTCAGACTCATTCCAAATTTGTATTTAAAATGTTCTAAAACCACCTAGAAGCCGAGAAAACACGCCTCAAAACAATGGCCTAGAAAAAAGGGCCACCTGGCCGAACTTTTTCCTATGAGCTTTTTTCGTGTTTTTTTAATAAATAGTTATGCAGAATGCTTATAGTAGTCCTTTTTAATGTTTTTTCATCTTAATTTATGTTTTGTTTTTCATTTTTTTTTTGACTTTTCATGCCTGCGGACTAGTTTTAGCGGGCACGTGACAGTTCGGGAGAAAATCGGTTCGGGAGAAGGACAGTTCGGGAGACGACAGTTCGGGAGAAATTGAAAATTTTTAGAGGAGGAAAAAACAACTTGGGATAAAATTTTTTTTGCAAAAAAAAACGTTGATTTCGAACTAGAAATCAGTTCAATAACTGCAAGGTATTTTTCCATTCATTTCAGTTCCCACTTTTTGTCCTCCGGAAATCCCAATTTCTCCCGAACTGTCGTCTCTCGAACTGTCGTCTCCCGAACTGTCGTCTCCCGAACTGTCCTTCTCCCGAACCGATTTTCTCCCGAACTGTCACGTGCCCTTTTAGCCGGTGGCCCTTTTTTCTAGGCCATTGTTTTGAATCTCATTTTCTCGGTTTCTAGGTGGTTTTAGAAAATTTTAAAAACAGATTTGGAATGAGTCTGAAGCCTATTTTCATCCCAGGGACATTCATAATCTCCGTAAAACCCTCCTTTAAATATTGAGTTTGATTCAAGCTAGCTTCGATTTTTTTTGTTGCAAATTTTCAGACCTTGAGCTTGAAAAAATCATGTTAAACCCTTTCTTTGCATATTTTACTAAAAATATTCTTTATCAGCGTAAAATTCCATTTCAAATGGTCCATATTTTATTGAAAAAGCCAGAAACGCTTTATTTAAAAAAAAAACCAACCTTTTCCACTCTACTCGCCACATTTCTCAACTTCACAATACCCTCCTGAATTTCTCGCTCTCCGATCACCACGACCAACGGGATTTGCCTCTCCTCACAATATTGAAACTGTGTCAAAAGTTTCGGATTCGCTTTGTAGGCCATTTCAGTCTTCACATCTCCGTTCCACAACAAATTACACAACTTCATCCGTTCCTTGAGCAGATTCTTTTGCGCCGACGCCACAAAAACCTCCGTTTGATTAGTTCTCAACACTTTCTCCACCTTCTTCTGTCTCGCTTCTTTAATGGCGAACAACCGTTCAATTCCAAACGACACTCCAACACACGGCACATTCGTCTTCGCGGCGAACATCCCAACCAATCCGTCGTATCTTCCACCAGCCGCTACCGAACCAACTCCCACCGGTTGTCCATCCGTTTCTTCGCACTTTTCCACTTCTGTTCCTTCTAATGCTTTCGGTGCGACTGCTTCATAAATCGCTCCAGTGTAGTAATCAAGCCCTCGAGCAAGTGATGGATCATATCTCACAGATTTCACATCATAAAGTGCACAATATTCAATAAGAACTTTCAATTCTTCATATCCTTTTCTAAACTTCGCATCCTTTCCTAAATCCTCCAATTGGCTCATTTTATCCAAAAGCTCCAAATTTGATAAATCAGCGTTCAGCTCTGAATCAGGTTATTTTTTAAAAATATCGTGTCTTTAAAAAAACCTCTAAATCTCACAAACTGCCCCAATTTTTCAGTCTGTTCCTTCGTCAACCCCTTCTCTTTAATCATCTCCTCTTCTACAACTTCCCATGGAGTTTTGTCCAACTTATCAACCGACGAACAAATCGTTTTGAAATCATTTGCTGAAATTCCAGACACTGCGAACATTCCTTCAAGGATTAATCGATGGTTAAGCTGAAATTTCAAATTTTTATTTTTAAATCAAATATAAAACCCCACGTTGACATAAAACTCCCCAATCTCAATCGCCGACAAGACTTCATCAACAATTTTCAGGCATTCCGCTTCCGGAAGCATCAAATCATACTGTCCAGCAATATCAAAATCACACTGATAAAACTCCCGATATCTTCCTCTCGTCATCACCGGCTGATCTCTTCGGTAAACCTTTGCAATATGATATCTTTTGATATTTGTCACTTTATTCATTGCCAAATATCTCGCAAACGGCACTGTTAAATCATATCTCATCGAAAGAAGCTCGCCACCTTGATCCTGAAGATCGTAGACCAGTTTTCCGCCTTCTTCTCCGTATTTTCCCATAAGAACCTGTAATTTTAATAATATTATTTTTATACTGCGCCTTTAAAAATACCATAGTTTTTGCTGGTTTATTCGGAAAACTAAAATTAAAATCGGTTATTTACAACCCCAGGAAACCGTCAAATCCAGAAGAAAAAAAAAAATCAAAAAATGGTTATGGACCTATTCAGTTTAAAAAAATTCAAATAATACCGAGAAAACACAATTTTTCCGTATTTTTTGAACAATAGTTTTCTTCAAGACCCAAACAATTAAATTTATGTCCCTTTAAATGGAAAAAATTTATTTGTATTTATGTCTATCTCTACGGAATACGATCAGGTATGATCCCAAATGAACCCAGGAGGTCCGAAAAACCCGAAATAACCCAAAAAACCGATTTAGGATGAAAAATTAGCAACATTTTATTTTTTCCCGACCTAGGCGTTCTTTTTGGTCCGAAATCAGATATTTCGGGCATCTACGGGTCGTTGGGTATCACTACTGATTTTTTGGTAATATTTCCGCAGAGATAGACAGAAAAACAACTTTTTTCTATAAAAAAGGGACACACATTTAATCGTTTGGGTATTGAAGAAGACTACAGTTTAAAAATACCGAGAAATTGTAATTTCTCCGCCATTTCTGCATTTAATTTCGCGGTATTTTTAGAATTTTTTATTTCAAACTGAATGGACCCATTACAAACTGCGAAAAATACTGTTTCCGCGGCTATAACGTATTATTTACTGATTCAGAGGCTTATAATTCAGGTAAAATTACTTTTTACGAAAATTAGTTCTTCGAATCACTAAATAATAATTTATACGGACTTATAGACGCGGAAACGAATTATTAAACCCGTTTCTGATTTTGTAGCCATTTTTACATTTTTTCCAGAACTGACGGTTTTCTGAGATTGTCTGGGTCCAAAAAAGGTATCCAAGATTTCAAAAAAGCAAATTACTCACATCTCTCAGCTCAAAAACCGGCGTGTCAATGGTTTCAGCTCCGTGCTTCTTGAAAGCCTCCGTAACCGTTCTGAGAACCGACTCCCTGACGGCCATTTGTGCCGGTCCGTAGTCTCGAGTGCCTTTCGGCGTTTTGAGCACAAATTTCCCGGTTGGTTGCTCGTCGGCGAGCAGCGCTTTTTTTGCCAGCATTTTTGCGACTCGTTCTTTGATCTGGAAAGAAACGCGATAAGCTCAAGACCCCCTTGAAAATTCCCCGCACCCTTCGTCCACCTCTTTCCGAATAACCCTGTCTCGGTTTCAGTTTTGATGGTGTTTGCTCAAAAATCGTTGGTGAAATTTTGAATTTTGTCGCAATGGATCGAAGCATCGCTATAAAAACAAAAATCGTGTTGGTTTTCCCGGGGTTTTGAAGCGAACGAAGGTAAAGTGCGAGGGTGGATCAAAAAAAAGATCAAAAAGAAACGCTTACGATTGTCGGATCAGCCTTTTCGGCTTTTAATTTTCGAATATCATCACCGAGAACTTTGATCTCTTCTTGAATAGCTTTTCGCTGCTCAGCTGTTAGTTCCGCTGGCATTTTCAGAATCTTTTATTACCTACAACGAAATTGGATGATAAGCAAATGCAAAAAATATTTAGAAAGAATGCAAAGAGTGGGGAAAAATATATTAATAAAAATATTTTGCAAAAAATCGTTAAAAATACAAATTATAACGCTTTTTGCCTATTTTAAAGCGTTTAAAATTAATTTCCGAAAGATTAGAAAATATTTCGAAACCTAAAATGACGCAATAACAAAAAGAAATTCTTCATTCCTCCTTCTACCACTTTTTCGTCAAAAAATGCCAAACCAATGTCCCCCACAACTCAAAATCCCCCTATTTGTTCAATAGAGCGCGATTACACATCACATAATCTGTTTCTCTAATTCACGTGATATTTTACTCAATTCGCAAATAAATTTGTAAATCAAATAAAAACCTGTTACAAAAAATATATAAAAAATTAGTGCATGTGTTTTAAAATTAGATATTTATGATTACATTGATCTTCGTTCTCAATATTTATGAAAAAATAACGTTTTTGAAATATTTTGTTGAATATGTTTATAAATTATTCTTGAAATATGATATGTGCCTTTAAATTTTCAAATAGACTTTATTTACTGTACTCATTATAAATCTTGTTACTGTTCGTTCAATTCGATTCCAAACGCGCACCACTGTTTTCGCAAGTTTGTATGGCTTTTTCCATGTCCGTACGTATTGAAAATATAATTTCTTAATCTTAAATGCATTTTTGGTATCTATGGGACCAATTATTAAAAATTTTTTTTTTGTCCGTGCACCGGAACACACCAAAAAATCGAGGTTTGTCGGTAGAGCGCGTTTGGAATCGGTTTGCTTCTACAGTAAATTGATTTAAAATTCAATTTTATATACCTAAACAATAGCGAAAAAACTTGCAAAAAACAGAAATGCGAAAATAAGAGCATCCGGAAACGAACTTTGGTGGAAACTTTTACGTTTTTGAGACCAAATATCGATTCCGGGGCTCTTATTTTCGCATTTCCGTTTTTTGCAATTTTTCACTATTTTTAGGTATATAAAATTGAATTTTAAACAAAATTTACAAAATTCGTACAGTCCACCTATTAGTTATAAATTTCTACTATTGTCAACTCAAATATTCTTGATTCTTTGCGTTTTGAGGGCTGTTCAATCTCAATGACGCTCTGCACGCACGCACGCGGCTGCCGACACTCAAAACACTGAAAAATTGACGGGAAAATGAATTTTCCAGTGTGTTGAGTGTCGGCAGCAGCGTGCGGAATGTTACCGTGGGTGAGCAGCTCTCAAAACGAAATGATCAAGAATATTTGAATTGACAATACAATTAATTAACCATTTTTCCCACACCCCCTTATAAATATTCATAAAAAATCATGTCATCCACTCACTCTTCATCTTCTCTCTCCAACAAAACCAAAATAAAACTATGAAATTTCTCAACGGTTTTCAAAACTATTGCAGCAAGCTTATGCCCAGACTACGACTGCGCAGTGATGTAACAGAAGGGTTCATCGAACGTCTCACAGGTCAGAAATGGTCTCGTTATCATGTTGCGGTTTTTATTCATACTTTTATGAGGTATAAACTCGAAATACGAATTCGTTCTGACCAATCGATAATTCATACTTTATTCCAGCTACGCAATGCTTCACGCAACTCGGAAAACATTATCCACTGTTAAACCATCACTAATAAACACTTGGACGTCGAATACCACTACTTCCAAGCCTTTATTCCCTACAAAACAAGCAGCGGCAGAATTTCTTGGTACTCTGGACACTGGTTTCATGATTGCTTATGCTGTGGTATTTCTAAATTATTCTAAAATCCCTTTTCATTAAAAATTATAGGGTTTATTCGTCTGCGGAATACTAGGAGATAAATTCAACCCAAGAAAACTACTGACACTTGGAATGTGGCTTTCATCACTTACGGTATAAGGTTGTTAGATAATTACCCAAAAAGAGACATATTTTTAGGTTTTCACCTTCGGATATTTAACCGAGACGTTTAAATTCTATTCCGCTCCAGTTTACGCAACGCTCTGGATTTCAAATGGCCTATTCCAATCAGTCGGATGGCCTGTTGAAGTTTCAATAATGGGGAATTGGTTCGGCCACAATTCTCGAGGGGCAGTAATGGGAGCGTGGTCATCATGTGCCAGTGTCGGAAATATAATTGGGACGTTGATTGCAAGTCATACACTTTATTTAGGTTATCAGGTGAGTTTACTGACGTACACGAATGTAAATACTGTACCTTTCAGTATCCATTTGCTATAACTTGCGCAATCCTATTCGTCTACGGGTTTTTAGTGTTCGTGCAGCTCCCATCTGCACCATGGGAAGCTGGGGCTTCAGTTCGCGCTCCGATGGAAGAGCAGTCCGATGAAACAGAAGAAAGACCCCCACCAATCGGTTTTTTCAAAGCTTGGCTCCTTCCAGGAGTCATTGCGTACTCCTTAGCTTATGCTTGCCTAAAGCTAGTGAACTATGGATTCTTCTTCTGGTTACCATTTTATCTACATAATGGCTTACACTGGCCGGAATCGTATGCCGATGCGTTGTCCACATGGTACGATGTTGGAGGAATCATTGCTGCAGTACTCGCCGGAGCCTTTTCAGACAGAATGCCATCTCGAACACCAGTTGTTGTTTCAATGCTTCTGTTGTCAACTATTGCTCTTTATATCTATGCTCGTAAGATTTTAGAAAAAGAAAATAATAGCTCATGTTATTTAAGATTCACCGGCATCTTACAACTGGAACGCATTCCTTCTATTGATTGCTGGATTCTTTGTTGGGGGACCAGCAAACATGATCTCGAGTTCTATAACCGCAGATCTTGGTAAATGTGACCAATTGAGAGGAAATGCAGAAGCTCTGTCAACTGTTACCGGAATTATTGATGGAACTGGAAGTGTTGGCGCAGCAATTGGACAATGGTTCATTCCTTCAATCCAACTTTGGTTCGGATGGAAAGCAGTATTCTACGGCTTTATTATAATGGTTAGCTGATAGAAATCTCAAGATAAAAACATAAAGAAATTCTAGATGCTTTGTACAGCGGCATGTCTAGCACCAGTCCTTTGGAAAGAACGAAAGGAACGAAGGAGTCGACATACTGAAGAGGTAGCCTCACTGTTAGGCGAAAATCTTGATTCTGAAGATGATAGTTCTAACGATGTTCAGGAAATTAGACGAAGGCCTAGTGGAACAACAATCTAAGCATTTTTTTCTGATGTTAGTGAATTCCTACCGGTTATAATGGGTTTTGGGTCTTTTTTAAAAATGTGTTTTTGTAAATACTTAATGGAACTTTGTAAATAACCTATTTTTAATTTTCCAAAATGAAAAATTGGAAAATTTTAATTTTTGAATATTCCGCATAATTGCATTCAATAAATGTTTTGAAAATTTAATCAATAAAAGTTTGGACAATGAGGAGAAGAATGGAAAAATATACATCGAAATATATAAAAAGGGAGAAAGAACAAAAAAAAAACAAAGTTTTTCGAATAAAAACAGGATTTCTAAGTTATATACGACTTTTCTCATATAAACTGACTAATAACATATTCCTTGAACTAGTTTAGAAATATTTCAATGAAACTTTCGACATTTAACCTAAATTCGAGATTCTTTGATGAGAATTAGAAAAAAACATTTGAAGAAAAAAAGCATCCCATTTTTCGTTGGATACTGTAGATTTTAATGTGTGCATTGCGCCTCACTAAAATACACACCAAACGACGCAAAAATGCACACTTTAATATAAAAAAATGTCCTCGTGACAACACATGGATTTTTAATCAAATTTGCAGGTTTGCACGATTCTAAGCTGGGTTTTCATAAATTATAAGCTTTTGCGAAAATAGTTCAGCACATCTCGCACGCGATCGTAAAAATTTTCGCGCTTTGCAAGCCGTTTAAGATATTTTAGGAATCGATCGAAAATTGTTGCGCAATTTTTTTTCGCTGAGAAAAAAAAATTTATACATCAAAATTTATATTTCCCTACTCTAATGATATTTAAAAATTTAGAAAATAAGCACCCGCGATGTGGAGTAGCAATGGTTAATTGAAAAAAATCAATCGATATCGTTTTATAAATCAAATTATCGATTTTTTAACCATTTTTCAATAACGTCGCTATCATAATTTTGGCAAAAACTAAAAATTTTGAAATTCATTAAAAATCTTCCGCACTAACCTCTTTCTTCAAATAATGGTTCTAGTCCGTTGTCTTTGTTTTTAAAGGAACACGTCAATAAATAAAAATTCCGCTTTTCCCAATATTTATTTCAGGTGTTTTTTTTTTTGCAATCATCGACGACACTGCAAGAATTTGTTATTTTTCGTTTTAAGAGAATTTCCGACTATTTCTCACGATGAAGTCGACGTCATTACCGACGTTCACAATTCCGAAGAAAAAGAAGAAACGGGATGAAGTGGAGCCGGAAAAAGGTTCGAAGATGAGATCAACTCTTCAAAAAATTTCTTTTTTTTTTGAAAAACCTTATTTCGCTTTTTTATGTTCTCAATCCACCTTGTGTTTCAGAAATCCCAGCTCCGCCGAGAGGTGTCTGGTCGGCCAGACAAATTAATCTTCAGAGTGGAAATGAAAAAGCTGAAATTTTATCTAAATTTGAAGAAAATTTCCATGAGAAGGATAATTGGAAACATTTCTTACCGCTTGAAATGAGATTATATGAAAATGATTATTTAAAATGGAAGGTACAGTTGTAATCGGTGCCACGTCATTACTTGAGTAATAGGTTTTAAAATATCATGCATATTTTTTTAAAATTCAAATTTCCCGTTATAAATAGCTTAGATTAAAAAGGACGTAATTTGGCGGGAACGTTCTTCCACTAAAATATTTATTTTTAAAGTTTTTTCATCGAGAAACGTTTGGACACGAAAGCACTTATTTGTTAGATGTCTCAAGTGTTTTAAATAATTCCTTATAAATTGAAAACTAGTGCCTATTATTTTTTTGGCCATTGGTATCCATTCCTAGTGGAGCCATGTAAAGTCACTGGTTCTCTAAAGGCACTCATTTGCACTCATTTTTGTAAATTTTGTTAAATCGATTTAAAATTAAATTTTATATACCGAAACAGTAATTAAAAAATTGCAAAAAACTTGAAATGGGCACCCGGAATCGAACTTTGTGGTCTTTGAGACCAAAGATCGATTCCGGGTGCCCATTTTCTTGCATTTTTAGTTTTTTGCAATTTTTTTCACTATTTTCTCGGTGTATAAAATTCAGTTTTAAATCGATTGAACGACATTTTCAAAATGACTACAGTGCTCCTTTAAGGAATCGTTAAAGGAGCCCTTGCTAGGAATTTGAAAGTAGAACTGATCGATGACTTATAATTTAAGCGCAATTTTTTAAAAACTAAGGAGTGTACACATTTTCAGTGCCTCTTTCTTACACAAAAAGGCTTCTTTCGTTCAAATCCAACTTTTTTTCCAAAAATTTAAGGTTTCTACACCCTGCCGTCTTGAAAAAAGTTAATGTTGCAGTTATTGCAAACAGTTTCTCAATTTTCCCCATTTTATTTTCATTTTTCAAAATTTTTAGGACTGCCAATTTCACGTTGTGACCAAGTGAAGTGTGCGGTTCGCCGTTACGAAAAATTGCACACATGCGAAAATTCGCAAAATTTTTTTTGAAATTAAACATTGTTCGGGAAAAGCTGAATATAAAGTTTTTTTTAAAAATGAAACCATGCTGCACAGTTGCAAAAATATGAAAAATGATTACTTGGATTCATTAAAGAATGACTTTACCGAGTCAATAAACGTATCTTAAATGAAAATAGACTTCATTCTCATTCCAAATCTGTTTTTAAAATTTTCTAAAACCACCTAGAAGCCGAGAAAATGAGCTTCAAAGCAATGGCCTAGAAAAACGTTCCTCCTGGCCGAACTTTTTCCTATAAGCATTTTTGCGTGTTATATTTATTGAAAATGCTTAATAATTTAGTCCGTTTCAACTTAAAATTTTGCGGTTTTCAAGATTCTTCATGTAATATTGCCCACGGACGTCTAAACTAGTCCGCGGACTAGTTTTCCCAAACCTTTTCTAGGCTATTGTTTTGAAGCGCATTTTCTCGGCTTCTAGGTGGTTTTAGAAAATTTAAAAAACAGATTTGGAAAGAGAAGGATGCCTATTTTCATCCCAGTTACTAAGCATAATTTATCATGTTGTGGTATTGCATCCTTTTCCCGGTATTCTTACCTTTTCTCCAGAATAGTAACCTTTTGAATTTTATTTTTCCAAAAGCGCATTTTCAAATACTTTCTTCGTTGAGTGAAATTACAAAATTTAAAAAATATTCAAAAAATATTATTTTATCATTCAATCAATTTTCACGTATTTTAAATTTAACATTCCTCATTTTCCTAATAAAAATCTATAGCAAGGCGACGTGGCACCAAATTTACTCCTTATAACAAAGCACTCCTTACCGTTTTTCAGTTCAACGAAGCGAAGCGTTATCTCCGCTCTTCGGGGATTCCAGACACCGAAACGTACGGTTTTCGTGAAATTTATAGCGCCGCCGAGGAGAATAGAATCGCAAAAAATGGTCTTCCTGTCAAATCAAGTCACATCGGCGATATTGGTGATCCAAACTACGGTGTTTATGTTTATCAACATCCGGATACTGTAACATCTTCCATGCATTTTTATGACAATGTACCTATGTCTATAATGATTTTCAAAACATTACGGTAGTAGCCAAATTCTAAGAAAAACGATAAAACAACTATTTCAGCGGAAAACCTTATCAAGCTGGCTTAGGATCTGGAGAACTAGAACCTCAAACGGGCAGGATTTCGCATGTTGCTGTTCCAACGGATCAAGAGAGAAGTTGTGCGAGACGACGGTTAGCACATCGACTTTCGGCGGTTTATCATTATGAGTTTAAATCCGACGGGTTCTCGACGCGAAAAGTTCCGGCTACTGTACTTCCAATAGCGTTGGTCAGGTTTAAGGTCAACACGAATATCAAATATTTGAAGGATCCACTTGCGACTATGTGAGTTTGTTGACCTATTCAGATTTTGAAAAAAATTCGGAATTTTTTGAAATTTTAGTTTTCACGTGATTCGCTTCAAGACCCAAATTATTAAATGTGTCCCTTTAAATAAGTTTACGGAAAATTTTTGTTTTTTTTTGGAAATTTGTGGAAGATGATCATGGACGAGCCAAAGTGGACCCAGCAGGTCCGAAAAGCCCGAAATAGACCAACAAAGTCCGGTAAAGGCCGAAAAAGTTATTTTTTGTGAAAAAATCAGTCCAAATGAAACTTAGATGTCCATAAGGTCCGATTGAGACCCAAAATGCTTTGAACAGCCAAAAATAAATGTTGAAAAAATCAAAAATTACAAAAAAAATTTTTTTGGCTACAGGCGCTCTTTATAGGTCTATATCGGACCTTATATGGCATCTACGTCTCATTTGGACTGATTTTTCACAAAATTTATTTTTTTTCGACCTATACCGGATTTTTTGGGCTATTTCGGGCTTTTCGGACCTACTGGGTTCACTTGGTCATTTTCTGATCATTTTCCAAGAATATTAGAGCAAAAACATTTATTTCCATGAAATTGTTCAAAGGGGCGTATGTTTAATTGTTTGGGTCTTAAAGCGATAATCAGAAATTCTAAAAATGTTAATGTCTGGGAATGTGTTGATTTTTTTTCAAGCTGAATAGGTCTATTATAAAAAGCCCTCCACTTGAAAAGGTGATTTTCAACGTTTAGATCTGCAATTTACCCAGTTTTCTCAACATTCCCTGCAACAACAGCTCCAATTGATTTCAAAGTGCCAAACTTTGACTCTTTTCGAATTATGATCAACACGCCGCTCCGAATCGGCGAACCACCAAATGGATTGTAATATTAATAGGAAGTTTCGGAGAAAAACATCAAAATTTCAGATTTGATCTCGATTTTCAATTCTCCGCCAATCCATTCTACCCGGCTCGAAAAATCGCGAATTTCCACGAACTTTTACTCCTTCAGAAATCGAAACATGGGCAATTATTACATAGTACCGAAATTCCGGTGGCTGATAAATATGCGACATATAATATTCTGCAACCAGACCTGCCGCAAGTTCGTACGAAATTCCGAGAAATGCTCGACAAAATGCGAATCAGTGGCGTGTTTTTGTTCGCGTTGGATTGGGATCAAACGCGGCATTTTTTGTTCCCATCTGGTGAAATTTCCACCGCTTTTGGGTTACCGGTGCTGGAAGGTGAGAAATAGTGCCTGGAAAATATACGCATTCAGATGAAAATTGCTGTGGAATGATGCAATTTTCGAAAGGAAGAGTTTTTGCAGACGGGGGACTAGTTTCCAAAAGTTAGTCCTCCAGACATCGCATCTTCGTCTTTTGAATTTATTTTCGAATATTTTCGTTTTTGGACCGATGCGATTTAGGAAAAAAATCCGATTACTTGAAATCTTCAAGATCCAAACGATGGAGGCCTCCGTTTGGGCTTTGGGCCCCCGTTTGGAGGCCCTAAGGCTCACTACTGATATTTTGGCAAAATTTCATTTTTTCGGCCTTTTGTGGGAAGCGAATCAAGTGAAAACACAAAATGAAACCAATTTCTTTTAGGAATTTTTGTTTAGAAAAAATTTCAATATTTAGAAATTTTCAATATTTTAAACTTAAAATTTCAAAAAATTTTCCAGATGCACTTCATTGCATCTCAATCTCTCCAACTGTGTTCTCGTTACGGGACCTGCCGATTCCAACATTGACAGAACTTGAAAACACGCTGCAACTCCGTTCCGGACATGAATCACACAAGGGAACGGAGTTTAAAGACGATCCTGATTTCAAACAGAATTTCGAGGATATGGTCAATAAAATGAAGGTGGAACGAATAAGTTGTCGGACTAGTTCTTCTTCTTCTGATTTTGCGGATTTAATTGGCGAACGTTTCGATGGGGAAGATATTGAAAGACGGAACAAAATTGTTATCCTCCCGCGACCGGAAAAAGGTATATTTCAGTAGTTTATTATTGAGATTTTATTATTTTCGAATAAATTTAGGAATACTTTACAAACCTCCGCTGAATTCAGCCGGTATTCCAATTATTAAAACTGGCAAGCGAAGGCCGCATATCAAGGTCCAATGGGAAGCGGACGTGGTTGATGTAAGGAGTTTTAACAAAAATAAGTTTATTCAATTTTTTCGCAAAATTTTCAGAATGACAATAAAGCGAAGAATACAGCAATGCTGGAAAAACAGAAGAATGAGAGGAGGGTATATTTTTTCTAGAAAATTTTTAAAATTTGTTTTCTCAATTTCAGCCATTGACAAATGAAGAGAAGGAGAAAATGAAGGCTGGAAATGATGCGTTTAAAAATGCGTTTGCTAGTTCAATGGCGAGAACTGTGGAAAATGTCAATAAGAGACCGGAAAATGCGTTTGGTGTTCCGATTCAGGTGAGTGTTTAAAATTTGAAAATCGATTTACATGGAACCTTGAAAAGAGCTCGATTTTAAGAAAATTATACGGAATTTGAACATTTATTGAGCAGAACATAGGTGGGATACCGCGGATTTGGTCTAATAACGAGCTTAACTTTTTTTCACTTGAAAATATGTAACGACCTTAACTCGAGGCGGATTCGAAGAACAGTGATTGGTAATATATTCGTTTTTACGTGTTTTTCAGCGTTTTTGCTCGCATTTTACGTTTTGTAGTCGCCTTAACTTTTCGAGCTTAACTCTGAGATTTCGAAATGACCCTATCCCGCCTATGGAGCAGAAGTGCGCGACTTTGCGGTGTTATTTTCAAAATATGTGAAATATAACATATTTTTTCAAATTTTGATTTTCGAGAAATTTCGAACTTTTCATTTTTGAAACTACTGTTAATAACTTTTAGTCACCCTGGTTTTTTTTCTGAAAATCCTGAAACCGTATTTTATTTTTTTTAATTATGACGTCACCATAATAAGGATTACAATATTTTTAGGGCTTTAAAAAAGTCTCATTTAGAATACGTAATTTTAAAAAATATAAGTATAAATTTATGCAATGGTTTATATAAAAATTTCCGAAATTTAGGGATCTTTGATAGATTTCGATTATTTTTTGCATTTCGTTTCGAGACCGGGACAATTTCCATGATGTCCCTTTAAAAAAATGAAGTTTTTTGCTATTTTTCGGAGGATATATCTTTTTTTCTGAAAAGATTTTTCAAATGTTTGCTATTTTTCAAAAAAATTGAAATTTTAATCGGTTACAATCTCGGAAAAAAGGCTAACAAGCCCAGAAATTCTTTTAAATTCAAAACATCTGTTGTAAATACTTAAATGAATAAAATATGAGTTGTTATTTGGAAACTTCTAAAGTCGATTTTCTAGACTGCTATAGAAAATTCTGGAATTCTTTTAAAAAAACCGTCTGGAATCATATGGAATCATCTGGAATTCTAAAGGGCTCCAGAATTTGCTGTAGGTTCCATAGAATTCTAGAAGACTCAGAGTCACAACTTATATTTTATTTATACAGGGATTTTGAATTTTAACTAATTTCCGGTTTTGTAGCTTTTTTTGCCGGAATTGTAAGCGATTTGAATTCCTCTTTCCCGAATCAAGATATTCTCACTTCTCGCTATTTTTAAATTAGAAAAAAGTTTATTAGAAACCCTTTAAACTCCATTTGCTCATCATTTTGTTTTCTAGATTCCATCAGATGATTCTCCATCGAAAAGTCCAACGGAGACAATTTCTATTCCTCAACCAGTACCGCCGCCATCTCTCCCACGAAACATCCCCATCGAACAAATTTCGTTCTCAACACCAGCTTCTGGAAATTTCAGTCTTATAAAGACTTTGCCTCTTCCTCGAAGGGTAGGTTATTTTATTTTAATTTGAAAAAAAAACACAAATCCTTGAAAATTGTTCAGCCAACTCCAAGTACATCGTTCCCTTCGACACCAATGTACGAAGAGCCAGAAGTGGAAGATGTTCCAGTAATTGTGTTGAGTGAAGACGAAGAGGATAAAATGATGACTATAGATGATGAGGATCGCGAAATGGAAAAGGATGAAAAAATGGAAGAGGAGCCGGAAATTGTGGAGGAAGAGGTTCAACCGAGAGTCGAGACAGCGCCGGAAGAGGTTGTTATACCACCGAATAAGGGTTTTCGTGAAATTTCAAGTTTTTCAGAACGAAATTTTGAAATTGTGTTTTTCATCGTCTGCGGTGAAAGAAGATACGGCCACCAGTCCAGTATCGTCCATTTTTTCTGTGTAAGATTTAGTTTTAACGTTTTAAAATTTAAAATTATAAAAATCATGCATTTCCGGCAGAAAAACGCAAAAATTTGAATTTTTATCAATTTATTTCAAAAATTACTCAGTTTTTTGCGAAAAATGGGCTCTATTCTTAGAATTCAAGTGAAATTATATTTTTCAGGCTCAAACTCGATCTATCAAAAGAAGCATTGGAAATCTTGAGCACGACTGGGAAAGACAATGTCGCGAAGGATGTAGATCTTCGAGCAGCTCAAGATAATGGTGCAGCACCGGTATTTTACTTCAAAAGTTTTAAAAAAATCCAAAGATCCTGTTTTAGGCGCCGTTTCAATTGAGAAAAGCGCCGGCGGCACCGACAATAGTTAAACCGGTGGATAAGAGCATTTTTGGGCAGGATGATGAAGAGGAGGAGCGGAACAAGGAGAGTGAGAAGAAAAAGGAGGATGGGAGTAGGAAGAAGAATCATGAAAGTGGTGGTGATAGGGATTATCGAACGAAAGAGCATTCGTCGAGACATCGGGATTCACATCAACATCGTCATAGAGATCGGGATGATAGAAGAGGTGATCGAGATGAAAGGAGAAGTGATAGAGATCATAGGAGAACGAAAGATCGAGATGATCGAGTACATTCAACCAGGGAATCGTCGAAAGAGGTTGAAGGGAATAATAAGGAGGAATTGAAGACTCCATCTAATAATAATGGGTTGAACAAGAAGACGAAACTTGAAAATAATCTTCAAGAGATATTGAGACAACGTGGAAAGGATATTGATTCTAGATTGGTTGGGAACAAGGTGCCGAATATTATAGTAAGTTTTTAAAAATTGGAAATACGGAATCTATCGATTTTTTTGGAGATCTAGAAAAAAAACTTGAAATTAATAATTTCCCCCAAAAATTTGCAGCAAAACTCGTCCGCACCGGGACCGTCGAACTTTTTCAACAAATTGGGCATCGACTCGGGTATTTTGCACGCGGTCTCGTCGGCAAACACGAATAATTTCGAGCACTTCGATTCGCCGGCATCGCCGCCGCCAGACGCGGTGGTACGATCGAATTTTGAAGCGCCATTGATAGCGTACGACTCGCCGGCGGAAATGGAAGAGATTCAGGAGATTGAAGAGCCGGACGATTTGCAGACGAACATGCCGTCGACGATTTTAGGGCCGATTGTTGTGCCGGTTGAAGGGGTTAGTGGTTTTGGATAATTTTTAGGATATATTTTAATATCTTGACCAAATTTTGAAAAAAAAAATGAAGATCTTTTGGTGTCGACCAACTTTTCAGTATTACCGAAAAAGAGTATATTTCTTTAATCGTTTTTGAAATCAGCTTCATCTCTTTATTTCAGGCTGCGGGATGGGAAACAGTCAGAGAAAATAAGCCGGCCAATGTTGAGAAACCGCCAGAAAAACCAGTTGTTGCTTCGAAGAAAAAACCAATCGACCACGATTTTATAAAGGTGATTTTTGAGCCAAAAATGATTAATTTTTAAAAATTTGGAATTTTCTAGGCAACCGGGATTAAAGATGCCGATGCCAGTTGGCTTAATGCGATTCAGAGAAGCAAGAAGAATAAAGAGAAAAAATCGGAAGAAGAGGAGGAGGGAGAGTATATTAGTGATCCAGAGGATGATGAGATTCAGGTAAAGATTTGAGAAATTTGAATATTCACCTTGCCGCACTTGCAAAAGTGGGCGGGGCCTAATAAAAACTTGCAAAAATATTAATACATGAAATATTGTCAAAGAAAATTTATTTTATTCTGACGCCAACTTTTCGATGGCGTCAGAAATCAAAGAATGTTAAAATTGAACGCATTTTCCAGGTAATTGAAGAAATCGAGGAGCCAAACAATGTGGAAACCGCTAAATCGCCGCCACCGGTGAAAGAAATACCACAAGAACCGGTGCAAAAACCAATGGATCGAGATGATCGGGTGATTCCGCAGAATGTGCAAATTCCGAAAATTCCGACAACATCTGCAAGAAGAAGTCGATTCGATATCACCGCTCCACCGCAACCACAAATTCCATCATTAATAAACATGCCAATAAACCCGAATCCGAGAAGCCGTTTCAATCAGCCGCCAGCACCACAGCACCCGATGATTATAAACGGCCCGACGACCGCTTTCCAAGGTCCGCCGCAATTTTTCAACAGAGGGCCGGTGATTCCAGGTCCGGCGGGATTGAAAGCACCACTGTTGCCGGGAAGGCCGGGCGGTGTTCCACTACCGCTGGGTGGTGGTCCTCCACCGTTGCCAGGGCCGCCAGCAGCGTCAAGGTTCGGAAGAGGGGCTGGCGGTTCGAGATTTCAGTATCGTGGAGGGATTCAACAGGGTTTTGGGAACCGCCAACCGAATGGAATGGCACAACCGAGTATTGTGGTTATAATAGACTCGATGATGTTCAATAGGGCTGTTATGGATTCGGAATTGTTGCAAAATTTGTGTGAGACTTTGAGAAGGCTTCTGATGGAAGGAAAGAACACGAAACTGTTTGTTCATAAGCATGTTTTTGACTCGATGATGGCAAGGTAAATTTGTTTTCTAAATCCTTAATTAACGCCCAATTTTGATTTTCAGCAAAATAGAGATTCAAAATCTGTACCGCGCAATTCTCCTCCGACATCAAGGAACATTGGTATTTGTAATGGACGAGCATGCGTGTGATAGAAATATGCCGAGGAATTCGATAAATGCGGTTAATTGCCTAACAACGATGAAACAGAAATATCCGCATCATGATGTTATTTATTTGTCAAGTGAGTTTTTTTAAAAGTTAAAAGTTGAAATCAGGGTATTTTTTCAAATCGTCGAAATTATAATTTTTTAGAGCTTAAAGGAGGGCTGTACGGAGATAATAAATGTATCTTAAATGAAAGACGTCATTCTCATTGCAAATCTGTTTTTAAAATTTTCTAAAACCACCTAGAAGCCGAGAAAATGAGCTTCAAAACATACTACGGACTAGTTTTCGCCGATGGACACTTTTTCTCGGTCATTGCTTTGAGACGCGTTTTCTCGGTTTCTAGGTGGTTTCAGAAAATTTTAAAAACAGATTTCAAATGGGTATTTTCTCTATTTTCATCACAATTACATTTGTAAACTCTTTGTAAAGTCCTCTTTTAACTTTTAACTGTATTTTTCGAATTCCATGATTTTAGTACAACCAATTTGATAAATAATTTGTCATAATTATATCGAAATTGGGAAAGTTAACTAGACGCTATTATATTTCAATTATTTTCAGAAAATTATTGTTTTAATTTGTAGTAAAATTATAAGTTTAATTTTACCTTAAACGTTTTTAAAATTAAAGAAAATTCACATATTTTTAGAATCTACATTTAAAAGAAAACGAATCTATAATTAAGGCATAATTTAAAGTTTTTTAAATTGCCTCAAAGTTTTTAAAATTGAGATAAATTCAAAATTTCAAATATTTTTAGAATCTGCATTTTAAAAAACGATTCAAATGATACCAAAATCATCAAATTGGGACTTTTCTTAGTTTTTTCGAAATCCCTAATTTAGTACAACCGATTTGATAAATAATTTGTTATAATTATGTTGAAGTTAATTACGCGCAATTATATTTAAATAATTTTGAGATGCGTTTACTCGAAAAGTCTTTTTCTGAAAATTATTATTTTTAATTGGTAGTAAAAATTTAACAACTTTTAAAAATTTTAATTTTACCTCAGGATTTTTAAAATTGAAGAAAATTAAACATTTCAAATATTTTAGGATCTACATTTTTTAAAAACGAATCTATTGCTATCAAAAGCATCAAAATTCAATCTATCAATTTTGAGATATGATAGTCGGCATATTCACTGAAATTTTAATTTTGCCTTAAAATTTTTAAAATTGAGTTAAATTCAAAATTTGAAATGTTTTTAGAAACTACATTTTTTAAAACGAATCTATTGATATCAAAGTCATCAAAATGGGACTTTTCTTAATTTTTGATGATAATAACAACAAACAATTATCGAAAACTATTGCCATGATTCTAAAAATAGGCGGTGAGAAGAAATAATTGTCAGGAGACCTTTGTTATCATTCATAAACACATTTTCAGACCTATCACCGGAAGCTGAGCTTGGGCGTGAGCTAACCGCAACTGGCGTTCGTATTCTGAAGCTCGATTATTTGATGCAACATCTTTCGAGGCAATAGATAGAAAGCCACCATTGTTCTTTATATATTATTTTTCTGCAATTTTTTCTCATGATCTCTCCCGGTGAATTGTTGTTTTTTTTTAAATATTTGTATTCATTACCTGTAATCCTACGAGTAAGACAATGAACATCCTTATCTAATATAGTGTATTTCGTAATTATAAGTATATGGCTAATAAACTTTGTTAAAGACAGACAGAAAGTGCACAAGTCAGAAAAATTACAGACAAGGACGAAAAAAAAATAAATTGGCATGTATACAGTATAGATAAAAGCACGTAAAGAAACATTGATAAGAACAATAGTATAATTGTGATTTCATTTTTTTTAAATTGATTAGTTTTGCTTCGAAATTTTCAGATGAAAGATTCTGAAACCCTGCCGTTGATTCAGAAGCCCAGAAAGGTTGAGAAGATTTCGTTTTTGGAAGGATGGAGGAGGAATAGAGCAAAGAAAGAAGTAGGTCAAAAAACGGGGAGTTTAGCCGCTCGAACTTCCATATCTCAAGATTGACACATAGGATTTTGATGCTTTTGGTATCACTGGATTCGTTTTTTCACATAGATTCTAAAAATATTTGAAATTTTGAGTTTACCTCAATTTTTAAAATTTTGAGACATTTTTAAAATTTCAGTTGAATATGTCTTAAAGACAGGGTGCCAGTTATTTTTACCCCCCCCCCCCCCCCATATGGATTTAATTGTGAAAGTTTTAACAATTTGTAAGTGCAATGTGCCACTTTTTATGTCAATATTTGTAGCAATTTGTGTCAATGTGCCAATTTTTAAAGACAATGTACCACTAAATTTAAAAACAGATTTTAAAGACAATGTGCCACTAATTTAAAGGAGGGCTTTACGGAGATATATAGAAAATGTACCTTAAGTGACAATAGATTTCACTATCGTTCCAAATCTGTTTTTAAAATTTTCTAAAATCACCTAGAAGCCGAGAAAATGAGCTTCAAAACAATGGCCTAGAAAAAGGGGCCACGTGGCCGAACTTTTTCCTATGAGATTTTTTTTGTTAAAAAATACTTATGCAGAATGTTTATATCAGTCCTTTTTTATGTTTTTTTTAAATTTTTACGGATTTTCATGCCTGCGGACTAGTTTTCGCCGGTGGCGCCTTTTTCTAGGTCACATGTTGTTGAGGCGCGTTTTCTCGTCATCTAGGTGATTTTAGAAAATTTTAAAAACAGATTTGGAATGACTACGAATTCTATTTTCATTTAATCTATGTTTATTGGTTCGGGGTAAAAGGTTCTAGTCCTCCATTAATGATTAAAGGGCATAATTTTGCATATTTTTGCAACTGTGGTCATCGAAAATTTTATTGAAATTTTGAATTTACCTCAATTTTTACAAATTGTAAGTCAAAATTAAAATTTCAGTTGATTATGCCATGAAATTTTGAAAGTTTCAAAAAACGAGAAATATTTTTAAAAAATCGAGAAAATGATAGGTGCGATTTACGTTTTTGCATCGATTGTAATCTTGATTTTAATTCTCATGTTCTTAAAATGACTGAAAAAAACGCATTTTTCAGTCATTTGTGATAAAAACTAGATATTTTTGGAACGGCTCATCTCAAAATGGACGCTGTCGGAATGTATAAAATTCGAAAAAAAATCGAATTGGAATTTTTTACCAATTAAAAAGAATTTTAAAATTATGAAAAACAAAATTTTTCTGTTTCAGAAATTTTAGATAAAAGCTAAGGAATTTTAAAATTTATTCGAAGCATTAGGGTTTTACATTAAATATCCAATCAATTCCTATCTTTCTGAAAATCAAACTTATAAAACTTTAACGATGGGAAATTGATAATTGAAATCTTTAAAAATTTATTGAACCCGTGTTTTTTTGTGTTCCAATTACCATATCTCAAGATTGACACACAGGATTTTGATGTTTTTGGTATCAATAGATTCGTTTTTCAATGTAGATTCTAAAAATATTTGAAATTTTGAATTTACCTCAATTTTTAAAATTTTAAGGCGAAATGAAAATTTCTCGGAAAAAAATAAGTTTCTAAAATCATTTTTCAGTACTATCAAAAATTGGAAGAGCTGAACGAAATGTATGAAGAGGACCGAAAAGTGATAGAAGGGATAACAAAGTCGGTAGAGGTACATATATTCAAAATAAATGGCCTTGAGATAGAAATCACGAGAATCTTGAGCTTTTCAGACGGAACAGTCAGTCGATCGACTGCTCGCAAAACTTGCCTTCATTTTGAATCTTACCCTTCTTTTCACCAATCTAATCGCGTCAATTCTATCGAAAAGTTTGTCAATTGTCAGCACATTTGTCGATTCGTTGATGGATTTGACGAGTGCGATTATTCTCGGAATTTGTCTGAAACTCATCCAAAATTCGAACCCTTTTTATTATCCGAGAGGTCGGGGGAGGTATGTACTACATAATATGGATTAGTTCGGGTTTCTCCCCAATGTTCTGTTTTTTCATAGACTGGAAATGATCGGAGTAATGCTTTGTTCAATTATCATGGGAATTTCTAATACATTGTTAGTCGGTGAATCGATTAGCTCTATAATTGAAGGAAATGTAAGCACTATCCACTTTTTAAGGAGGGATTTACGGAGCTAATGAATGCAACTGGGATGAAAATAGAGTTTATTCTAAATATACCTTAAATGAAAATAGACTTCATTCTCATTCCAAATCTGTTTTTAAAATTTTCTAAAACCACCTAGAAGCCGAGAAAACACGCCTTCAAAACAATGGCCTAGAAAAAGGCGGCCTAACTTTTTCCCTTAGAGCTATTATTTTTACAAACATTTATGGGGAGTACTTAAATTAGTCCATTTAACTTTGGGCTTTTCAATTTTTTGGATTCCTCACCGTAATAACGCCCGCGGACTAGTTTTCGGAAACTTTTTCTAGGCCATTGTTTTGAAGCTTATTTTCTCGGCTTCTAGGTGGTTTTAGAAAATTTTAAAAACAGATTTGGAATGAGAATGAAGTCTATTTTCATTCCAGATGCATTCATTAGCTCTGTAAAGTCCTCCTTTAATGTTATTTTTCGAAACTTTCGAAATGTTCCAGATGAACCCTGTTATGGATGTTACAACCTTCTCAATAATGATTGGAGGTTCACTAATCAAAACGGTTTTGTGCGTAGTATGCTACAAACGTGGCTCGAGCTCTTCCAAGGTTTTTGCCATGGATATGAGAAATGATATTGCGACGTCAGTGACGGCCGTCGTGTGTGCGACACTTGGACATCGAGTTTGGCCGTACGCGGATCCGGTTGGCGCTATTTTGGTGTGTGGCGTGATTGCCACTTCATGGTTTGGTCATGCGTTGGAGCATATTCCGCATATGACTGGGAAACGAGCAGAGAGTCAGCATTTGAGCCGAATTTTGAAGATTGCGATTGAACATGATGAGAGAATAAGGTGAGTTTATTGTGTAACTAATTTTGGATGAAAATGGAGAAAATTTCCATTCCAAATCTGTTTTAAAAATTTTCTAAATCCACCTAGAAGCCGAGAAAACGCGCTTCAAAACAATGGCCTAGAAAAAGTTCACGTGGCCGAACTTTTTCCACTTGTGTTTTTATCAATAAATATTTATGAAAAATACTTTTATTAGTTCATTTTAACTTCAATTTTTGTATTTTTCTGGTTTATTCACGTAAAAACACCCGCGGACTAGTTTTTCATAACATTTTCTAGGTCATTGTTTTGAAACTCTTTTTCTCGGCTTCTAGGTGGTTTTAGAATTTTTTGAAAACAGATTTGGAATGAGAATGACGTCTATTTTTATCAAATATAAATTAGTAAAGCCCTCCTTCAGAAAAAGATAATTCAGAGTCGTAAATGCCGCTTAAAGACAAGGTGTCAGAAATATTCTTATTGTTTCTAAGTCCTCCTTTAAGGTAGATTTATAAGTCCTCATTTAAAGTATCCGAAATTCTTTGTCCATTCATCAAAAAGGTCCATTTTTAAGGTCCATCGATCAGGTGATAGTATACCATACAACGCAAGAAGTAATAGCTGAAGTACATATAGTTCTTGATGAGAATCTGCCACTCCGAATAACTCATGACATCTCGGAAACCTTGGAGCAAAAATTATCAAAATTAGAATTTGTTGAACGCTGTTTTGTACATTGTGATTTTGAACTTGATGGAGATCATTCATTATATAAATAATTAATTATAATTAATGCCCAAATTTATGACTGAGAAATTGATCCGACGTCACTGGAAGTCTAAAAATCGTCCATTGACTCCAGAAACAAAATATCAATAAAATGGAGCCCAACAGATCACCGACAGCGGTTAGGAATGGGATGGCTGAATTGTCGGGATCTATCCTAGAAATCCACATAAGACGGACTAGAAACTGACAAATGTAGAGGAGAACGGCCACTTGTATTATACAAACAAATAAGAATGTAATTGTGAATGGAATGGTGTTTGAAAACCCGACACCGATCAGGAAGATGAGAAGGATGAACAGAAAATTTGATGGGATTGATATTAGGAGTAGAAGTCGGGAGGCTAGTGAGTCCTCGGCTGAAAAAAAAATGAAAAATAAAAACTTGATTAAAGAGTGCTTAGAATTCTGAAATTTAGATTGAGAACTTCGGTTGAAGTGACCTATTCGGAACTTCCATTAAAGTTACCTATTTCGTCAAATTGTGTTCAAAACCAATAAAAGACTATTCATTCGAAAAAATTAAAGGAGTACTTTACAGAACTGTTGAATACAACTGGGATGAAAATAGACGTCATTCTCATTCCAAATCTGTTTTTAAAATTTTCTAAAACCACCTAGAAGCCGAGAAAACACGCCTCAAAAAATGGCCTAGAAAAAGTTGTGAAAAACTAGTCCGCGGGCGTTATTACGTGAAGAATTCAGAAAAATACAAAAATATAAATTAAAATAAACTAATCAAAGTATTTTTCATAAATATTTATTAATAAAACACGCAATAGGAAAAAGTTCGGCCACGTGAACTCTTTTTCTAGGCCATTATTTTGAAGACCATTTTCTCAGCTTCTAGGTGGTTTTAGAAAATTTTAAAAACAGATTTGGAATGAGAATGAAGTATATTTTCATATTAGTTGTATTCAATAGCAAAAACGTCCTCCCTTAAAATTGAAAATTTAAAAAAAAACTAATTTTTCAGAAAATAGTCGACTAACTGGCCGAACTAGGATTTCTAGGCCATTTAACTTAGAAAATTGCGAGATCAGTTATTTTTTGCTTATTTTGCGCTTTGAAATGAATTTTTTCAAAAATTCTCCAAATTTTTTTGTTTATAAATCACCCGAAAACCAAAAAAATCTGAAACGTGAAACCTGGACATTTTTTTCAAAATTATTACTGAAAAAATTGTTTTCTGTTTGAAAAATGATCCAAAAACCTGAAATTAATAAATTTTCGAAGTTAAATGGCCTAGGGGAACGAATGGGGGACTAGAAATTCAAGTTCGGCCATTTAGAATGTGAAAAAATTGTTTTTTTTTAGTTTTAATTATTTTTTTTAATGAATTGGACATTTATTGATTTTAAAAATAATTTTATGCTTTGGGATAGTTACTTTTAATTTAAAAAAAAGAGACATTTATTTGTATAACGAGAGGGGAACGATGGTCTCGTGCGGAAAGCGCACACAGCCCACTTTGTGCTACAGTACCCCAAGTGGTTTAAGGTGCGTTTTTCGGCGCTTTCTCGTCCATTCGAGGTTTTTATTTAGCCACAAAACCCCACCCACCCACCCTGTAGAGGACCAGATAGTTATTTCTAAAAATCCATTTATGACCAAATTTTCAGACACTCGTTTTCCATAAGCTGCCATCGGAAGCCGCTGCACAATCCCACCAGTCGTCTCAGAGCTTCACGCCGTTGTCCACAGTTTGCTGCTTCTGCCTCTACTCTTCTGCAAACTCCCCTACTTGGTTTCATCGCCTACATCAGAGATCGGAGTCTCTTTAAAGGGTCGTTTTTAATTGCCTTTGTTGCCCATATTGATTTCCACGCCACCTTTTTTTGTCACCCCTCTATAGGTCCATTTGCCTTTTTTCCACTTTACCCCAATTTTCAGCTTTTTCCCAGTGTTTTTCTTCTCCCGTTTCTTAGTGCTCAGCCCCATTCGTCCCATTGTTTTTTCTGTACTTCTGTACCATTTTACCGGTATATTTACTTATGCAGGTTTTAACTGTTAAGGGTGTTCTTTCTTACACCATGTTTTGATTTTTTGTAGTGGCTAATAAAACCATCGTTCCCCAAGAGTGATAAATAAATTATATTTTTAGCGTAATGCAATGAAGCTAAAAAGCTTACATTTTTTGAAAAACGCTCGAATCGGATTAAAATACGCCCAAATGGAATGCACTTCAATTTCCCGATTTTTTCGAGCTCTATGCAATTGGGTGCTGATTCGGCTAGCTTGGACTGCTACTAAATTTCCACCAAGACCTAGGAATAGAAATTATTTTTGAATTTATGTTAGTCAGGCATCTAAATACCATTTATCAACGGTTGGAAGGCGGCAATCGGTGGATAAATCATCATAGAATTCTTAAGAATAAATCCACTTCCTGTTGTAATCACCATTGCGCACAAAATAGGCCACCAGCCATTTTTCAGCACTTCTAATGTGAAACGATCCCTCATTGCTTGAAAAGCGCCGAATAGTGCCAAAATGTAAAAGAATATTAGAATGAGGAAAAGGGAGATGATGTGATCGTTACGCATTTTTGAGATCCATGTTCCAACGGATAACTGTAATTTTTTAAATTGGATTTTTCTCGAAAAATCAGAGCTTACAAGGATATAAAGTGTTGAAACATCACCCAATGATGCTGCAACTGGTGTTGAAATGTTGTCAGGGTTTAGCTGAAAATGAAAAGGGAAAAATGGAGATGTTTTAACTGCCGCCTATTTTTTTCTTGAAGTCTACGATAAAAAGTGAAAAGAGTAAAGTCCTCTCATTTTTGATTGAAACTGTAATTTGTTTGGAAATTTGAATTTTTCATTAATTAAACACTGGAAATTTATTCAATTATTTAATTAAAAATGAAATAAAATCACGGTTTCAGCAAGAAGTGGGTTTTTTTGGTTTCTATTTAGAAATGAGCCTAACATTCTTTAAAATCAATTTAGATTCAAAATTTCAAGTGTTTTTTAGAATCTACGTCGAATTTTCTATCGATTGGTACCAAAATTACCATAGGCCTGCCTGTCAATCTTGAGATATGATTCTTTGAAAAAACGCAGTAAAAGAAAATTTCAAAAAATTAAAATGAGCCTAAAAATTTTTTGAGTCGATGAAAATTCAAAATTTAACTTGGTTTAAGAATTTACGTTGAATTTTCTATCGATTGGCACTAAAATGACTGAAATACTTCGTGTCAATCTTGAGATATGATTTTTCGAAAAAAATGCGGTTCTGGACACCACACTGAACATTTCAAAAAATTAAAATGTGTCTAAAATTCTTTAAAATCAATATAAATTCTACGTCGAATTTTCTATCGATTGGTTCCGAAACTAACAAAATCCTGTGTTTCAATCTTGAGGAACGATTTTTAGACCTCGTACGATTTCGCAAGTTTAGTTGAGCTTATTAAGGGAACAACTTGAGGACGTCTCAATTGTTTTAGATGAGACTGAGCTTATTGGAAAGAGCTCAATTAGATAATTCAGAAACTGTTTTCCTCTTTTGCGGACGGACCCCGAGGAGCAAGTTATGGAGTCTCAAAGAGCCAATAACTCCTTTAATTGTTCAATTTTGAAGGTTCATAACTTTGCTGAAACTCAACAAGAACCGTTGAAAGTTTCAGAGAGTTGTTTTGAGTCTATTGTTACTCGTTGGACTAAATTTCAGTAAAATGCGTTAAAAATTTTTAAAAGTTAGGTTTTTAACTAGATTCAAAGTTTTTCAAACCCCTTGCAAATTTTGAGAAAATTCCAATTTTTCTGACACCTTCCTTCTAATTTTTTTTAAAAGGAGGACTTTACGGAGTGAATGAATGCCTCTAAGATGGAAATAGACGTCATTCTCATTCCAAATCTGTTTTTAAAATTTTCTAAAACCACCTAGAAGCCGAGAAAATGAGCTTCAAAACAATGGCCTAGAAAATGTGTCCACCGGCGAAAACTAGTTCGCAGGCATTATTACATGAAAAATCTTTTTAAAATATAAATATTCTGCGTAAGTATTTATTAACGAAACACGAAAAAAACTCATAAGAAAAAGTTCGGCCAGGTAGAAACGTTTTCTAGACCATTGTTTTGAAGATCGTTTTCTCGGTTTCTAGCTGGTTTTAGAACATTTTAAAAACAGATTTGGAATGAGAATGAAGTCTATTTTGAGTTAAGGCACATTTATTACCTCCGTAAAATCCTCCTTTAAATACGAATCCTGGAGGAAAATCGGTGAGAATAACAAATACTCACTTTAAATCGCCTAGCTAGCAAAACCACGGCAACCATAAGAATAGAAAGTGCCAACGAAGCAAAAGAAGCCGTAATCACTGCTGATAACAAAAGAGCCAGCACATCATTAAACGAGATCGCTTTTTCACCAAATAACAAAACTGGAATGATAGCTAGTGATGAAACAGCAATCGCCTGACATTGAATCAATGCTAGGTTCGAAACCGCCACATTCAATTTATCTCTATTGCTGTTCATGAATCCAAGATTCGCCTTAAACTTCTAAGCTTTAAGCTAGACCACTGTCTTTAACCTACCAGTGTTGATAATCTTGAAGATAAGGTCATCTCAAGATTTCCCTTGAGTCCCACTAACGTTGGAACCATTATTATAGCATTCGGAAGATCGGTGAAAAATCGACCACCTTCTGCCTTTTCAAGCATTACTCCGGCTAGGATAAGGCCTAATCCGGCGAATAAATATGGGATTAACACCTTGAAATCAATTTTTTTTAATATTAAAAAAAAACTCTCCTAAATACCTGCAAAATAAAAGACTTTCCGGTCTCTTTATGCTCTTCATATTGAAAAACATCAGTCGATTTTCGAATATTCATCTTTTGAATGGTTACCGCAATTGGGGCAAAAATCCAATTCTCAGGCGAAATACTAGCAAATTTCGTTTCGTCGGCATCAATTGCCGCACTGGCGACTCTGCAGTTGAAGACAACATTTCAGTGAATAAAGTAAACATGAATTCTTATCACTGTTAAAAGCAAAGCAGCGATAACGGAATTTTTGTTTCGGGGTTTCTTCACATTTATCATTTTTAGAGGGTGGGAAATTGAAATTTGTGATTAAAAATGGCACTGGGATGAAAATAGACATTGTGGGCATTCCAAATCTGTTTTTAAAACTTTCTAAAACCACCTAGAAGCCGAGAAAACGAGCTTTAAAAATAATGGCCTAGAAAAATAGTTCACGTGGCCGAATTTTTTCCTATTGCGTGTTTTATTAATTAATATTTATGAAAAATACTTTTATTAGTTCATTTTAATTTTAATTTTTGTATTTTTTTTAATTCTTCACGTTATAAGGGCCGCGGACTAGTTTTTTCATAACTTTTTCTAGGCCACAGTTTTGAAGCTCGTTTTCTCGGCTTCTAGGAGGTTGTAGAAAAGTTTAAAAACAGATTTGGAATGAGAATGACGTCTATTTTTATCACTGGTACATTATAATAATAGAAAATTAAGGAAAAAAACTTACAACTCGTCATTTGGACTAGAATCAAGAGGAATGTTAGACATTTTTCATAAAAATGCTACTTATTATCAAATAATAAATTCTAGGAACATGAATTTTTTCATTATACGTTTTTTTGCTTGTTTGATTTCGTATCATAGCAACCGGAATCAAAGTGTGGAATTTTAAATCATGGGGATTAAATATTTAGAGAATGGGAAGACTTTTCTTAAGAAGGCTTTTTTGACACTTTAGGGATTCAGCGATAATTTTTTTAGATTAAAAATCAATTTTTTATGACCAAAAATTCTGCATCAATTTGTTGCGGGAGCTATTAACGAAAAAGTTACATTTTAAAGACGAGAAATGTGGTTGTTCTGGTTTTCCCACCATTAAAAAATAACAAAATAAATGAGATTTTTAAAATTTCCTCGTCTCTTTGCGTGTACTATTTGTACACTTTTTTTCCTCTTTTGCATCTTTATAAAAATTCGCTTTATTTCTCTAAATGCAACTTTTTTTGAATAAATATTTCTCTTTGTGAAAATACAGTAAGTTTTTAATAGACGCAGCACACCACAAGCGCGCAAAGCATGATTCTTTATTGACGCATTGGCAGTGCAAAATTGCATGATGACGCAAATCTAGTTTTTTGTGAATTCTTTTTATTTTTAATTTTTTAAATAAAGTTCAAGATTTTTAATTAAATTTGTTGTTTAAGAAAATAATAAATATTATAAATTGAGTGCAGCTTAAATTATCACACTTCAAATTTACATAGATATTCAAAAAATTGGTAGGAAATTTAGGGAAACGTTTATCAAAAGGTTAGTTTTTTTCAAATTTGAAAAAAAAACTTTTAACCTTTTTTTCAATTCTGAAATTTTCTTGACTATATTGACTATTCCTTCTGATTTTTAATATCTATTTTTTCTGATGTTTTGTAATTTTCGCTACAAAAAAGTAATTTTTAATCTTCAGGGTACAACAGAGAAAATGGAGGAGTACAGCAGAGAACCATGGTAACCAGCTTATATCTATTTAAATTATTAAAAAATTTAATGTTTCAGTCCATACAGAATCGGAGACGATATCGGTTCAGCATTTGCCATGGGTTTAGTCGGTGGTTCGATTTTCCAGTCATTTTCAGGGTATAAAAATGCAGCGAGAGGACAGAAATTGGTTGGTCGATGATTATTGAATTCAGTGTATATTTATCATAACAATTTCAGGTTGGTATGATGAGAGAAGTTCGAATGAGAAGTACACTAACTGGAGTTCAATTTGCCGCTTGGGGTGGAATGTTCAGTACAATTGATTGCTGTTTAGTTGCTATTCGTAAGAAGGAAGACCCAATCAATTCAATCGTATCGGGTGGCGTGACTGGTGCCCTTCTCGCGATTCGATCCGGCCCAAAAGTGATGGCTGGTAGCGCTATTTTAGGATCTGTGATTCTGGCAATGATTGAAGGAGTGGGATTAGTGACAACCCGTTGGATGGGATCTATGATGGACCCAACTCAACCTCCGGTATTTTATTAATATTAAAATGGACTTATTTTGACCCTTTTATTTTCAGCCAGAAGCCCTCGAAGACCCAAAAAGCTTGGGACAAAAACCAAGCCAATCGGAGCCTGGAATCGACTCAACGATGCCATTTGGACTTCCAACTGGATTACCAAATCTTTCATAAATTTTGATTTCAAAATGCTTTGTTTAAAAGTTTTTTTAGATTTAGCTTCCAATTAATGATATTTTAATGGGTCTTTAGTTTCGTTTCTAAACTTAGGATATATATATATATACTTCAAAAACCCCTGAAAAACTGTTATAGTCAGGAATTTTAGATCCTCATTTCCTTCGCTCGTTTGATGTTACATTATTGATTGTTGACTTGGAAATATTTTCGAAATATCAACTGGTATATTCCCGCTGTTGTATTTTTCCATCTTTTTCGTAATTTTTCTTTAATTTCTTCCGTTTAAAATTTTCGTTAAATAAAAACCTACTTTTTGTCCCTTTGTTTAATAAAGTTGAGTTACAAATTCTAAATTCTATCGCAAATTTACAGAATTTGACAAAAAAAAAAGAGCATTGGCCTTTATTTTCTAGCAATTGCTTTGGAAAATTGATGAACCTGAAAGTTTGCAGTTTGCTTGAGCGACACAATTGGCAATTTTTAAGAGCTGTTGTCCTTTGTCGTCAAATTTCTGGAACACGGGCGGCGCTTTGTAAATCTGGGATTGACGAGGATTTGCTGGAAAGTATTAAGCAGAGAATTGCAAGGAATCGGAGAATTTTACAAAATCATTCGGCTTCACATTTGAAGTAAGGTTTTTGTCAAAAAACAATGGTTTTATTCGATAAAACAACAAAAATCAATGCTGATTCAAGTTAAAAGGGCCCTAACTGTGTTTAAAATATGTAGAGGACCATCATTTTATCAAATTCATTCGAAAAAATTTAAAATTAGAAAAAAACGTTTAAAAAATAATTTTTAAAGTTTAGTTTGAAAAAAGTTGGCTGAACTTGGATTTCTAGTCCCCGTTTTTTCCTAGGCCACCTGAGTTACGAAAAAGCGAAAATTAATTATTGTTTGCTTGTTTTTTTGGTTTTAGGACACTTTTTAAGAAAATAAATGAGAAAATTGAAGGGAAAATAATTTTAAAACTTATTTTATGAAAAATTGTCGTTTTAGATAGTTTATACTGGAAAAAAAGACGAAAACCTTAAGCATGTGAAAGAACAACATGTAAAATACATTATTGTTCCAAATCTCAAGCGTAATCTCATTAAAAAACTGAAAAAAAACCAGAAATAAGTAATCTAGCTATTTTATAAGTTAAATGACCTAGAAAAGCAAATGGGGACTAGAAATCCAAGTTAGGATAACTGTTTCCTAGCTGAATTTTGAAAACTATTTTTTTCAAAATTTCTCATTAAAAAAAAATTTTTTTTGAATGAATTTGAGATGAGAATGGTTTTAACTACCGTAAACAGTATAGACCTCTAGAATAGACACACTACCAGTCTTAGTATCCGTTCTCTGTTTTTCGCTGTATAAAAATTGCGAAATTTTTCAAAATATTGTTCATTTTCCGAACAACTCCCTCCCACTTTTCCTTTGCAATCATTGTTTTCTTCAGAGCGCGTGAAATCAACGCATCTTTATCAAATCTTCGCCAATCGATGGCATCCGTCCAAAAGAAGCAAAAACTCGCCCATGAACCTCCAGCAAACTCAATTGTGAACGTGCCGAGCCAGGTTTCGATTGAGGTAATCAAACAATTATTTAATTATCTCCAAAAAGTGTGCAAAAATTTAGATTCTCGGAAATGGCACGGGTCTGCTACGTCAATGTCTAATTATTCGAACACCTTTAAAAACTTACATGTTCAATTGCCCCGAAAATTCGTGTAGATTTCTGTGGCAGTTAAGAGTTCGGAGTTCGAGTGTCGTTGACATTTTTCTCACTTCTTCAACTTGGGATAATATCGCTGGGATTTCGTCGATTTTGTTATCGAAAGAGACGAATGCAATGTCGACACGACTTCACGGTGCAATGAATGTTAAACACTTTTTGGAGTGTATCAGGCCATTTCAAGATTCGGATTATGGAAGCTGTAAGTATCCGTCACAGGTCGAAGAAAGACCCTATACTATGGAAAATTATGAGGATGCGGCTTTAAAGGTTACATATGTGCCTTTAAGTCCACCAATTGGGAAGGAGTCAAATGTTGTAAGTTTTATATGAAAAATTAACAAAAAAATGTTTAAATAGATTTCAAACATCGATATTGCGTATTTGATTGAATTGAAAAAAGCAGCTCGACGAATAGACCCACTAAAATTGCTTCAAAATAAGGTGCCGAAAGGCCCGCTGATTGGTAAATTGAAAAACGGAGAGACTGTTACCTTGCCAGATGGAAGGGTCATACAGCCGGATGAAGTGTTTTCCAGTGAGCAGAATATGGTAAGATTGTGAATATTTAAAAAAATCAAAAAATTGGAATTTTCCGAACTACAGTACTCCTGTGATTCGCTGCAAGACCCAAACGATTAAATTTGGATAATTTCGTGAAAACAATTTGTTTTTGTATTTAATTTTGTGGAAAACTATCAGGGATGAACCCAAATGGACCCAGGAGGCACGAAAAGCCAGCAATTGTCCAAAAAAGACCAAAAAAACAAACTTTTTTGCATAATGTTATTTTTGGCGGCCTTTCTTGGGCACATGATCCTAAAGTACGATTAGGACTGGGACAAGAAGAAATTTTGCAAAAAATGCAGTTTTCGGCCTTTTTTGGACTTTTTCGGGCTTTTCACGCCTGGGCCTATTTGTGCTCATTCCTGATCGTTTTCTACAAATCCAGTATTTTTCCAGACAATTGCAATTCTCAAAATTTAAATTGAGCATAAGTACGCGAAAAATTATCGGAATCTTAAAATTTCAAGTGTTTTTGACATCTACTAAAGACTTCCTATCGAATTGTATCAAAGTATTTGAATTTTGATCAAAATCCAGAATTTTTGGATTTTTCCAGTCAATGGAACTGCTGAAAATTTAAATTGAGCATAAGTACACGAAAAATTATCGGAATCTCAAAATTTCAAGTATTTTTGACATTTGCTAAAAATTTCCAATCGAATGGTACCGAAATTTTTGAATTTGGATCAAAAAATCCAAAAATTCCAATTTTTCAAATTTTTTTCAATCATAACTCACTCCATTATAAATATTTTTGCAGGACGATAAACCAATGGTGCTTGTTGTCGAGTGCAGTACTGAAAACCACGTGGCAGCACTTCTAGATTCGTCAGCAATGCAGCCATTTTTAAATGGAGAGAAACATTTAGATTATGTAAGACTTGGAATATTTTCTTAATTTTTTAAAAATTCATTTTAACAGATTGTACATCTTAGTCACGATTCGGTTGTTCAATCGAAAACCTATAGGAAATTAATGGAATTGGTAAAAAGTTCGAATGAAAAAACGAATAAAACAACGGAGAATTTGTTGGCGAATGAGAAGAATCAAGTGATTCCGGCGGTTGAAAGTGTTTATAAGCATACGAGACTTCTGCGGAATTGTTCTAGTACATTGTTTCCCGAATTGCATCCGATTGATTGGAAAGGAATGGTGACGCAGAACGATGAATTGGGCAGGAGAGAGGAAGAGTTTTTGAGAGTTGCGCCATTGCAAAGGTTTTGGATGAGAAAGGGGAATATTGTGAACGAGGAGCCGATTATTAATGATTTGAGAGAGGCTTCAGCGGCGACGGAAATCCCGGAAAAAGCGAAGAACTTGATTGAGGAGTTGAAAGAGGCGGAAAAGGTGGGTTTTGGTTGTTTTTGTGAATTCAAGGGAAGTACCGGATGTTTTCAATGAGCTCATATTAAAGAGAAGTTCTCGCTGAGGCCCTTTTTTGTTTGAAAATGCTCAAAAACTGAGAAATTCGAAATTTTGAGAGCTGCAACGTGGATAAAGCTCAATATTGATTTCGGTAAGGATATCATATCACCTGTCAAAATTCCATAAGTTCTGCTCAAATTTGGCTCATCGGCTGAAAATTATCCAGCAATATGGAGCTTGAGCAACGTTACAGCTCCAAAATTCGATTTCTAGCAAATTTTGAGATTTTGAGCCTGAAAACCCCATGGTTAGGTACTTAGACTTGTTCTGAATGACCTCAATTTTAACTCTAGGCTACACCTTCAACAGCGGAATTCCCAAAAGTCACATTCTTCGGAACATCATCGGCAGTTCCATCGAAATATCGAAATGTTACGGGATATTTGGTTGAAAGTTCGTCAGAGAGCGCATTTTTGGTGGATGTTGGTGAAGGAACATACGGGCAAATGAAAGCGGTTTTCGGAGAAGAAGGGATTTCGAAGATTTTGTGCAACTTGAAGTGTGTTATGATTACACATGCACATCAGGATCATATGAACGGTCTTTATACGATTATCGAGCAGAGGAGACAGGCTTTCGAAGATTTGAGTGAGTTTTTAAAGGAGTGGGAATTTTGGATGAAAATAGGCCCTGTAGTCATTCTTTTTAAAATTTCATAAAACAGCGTAGAATCTGAAAAAAGAGCTTCTAAAGAATGGCCTAGAAAAACTTGTGAAAAACTAGTTCGCGGGTATTATTACGTGAAGAATCCAGAGAAAAATGCAAAACTTGGAGTTACCAGACTATAATGGACTAGTTTAAGGATTTTAGAATGTTCAATTTTTGCATTTTCATTTTTAAACTTAATGTTTTAGAATTTTCAAATGATTTTTCCCTTTAGAGCCTTTTTCTGAAATGAAATTTGATTTTTTAATTGAAATTGGATAATAATTCTTGAAAATGCTAATGTTTTTTTAAAATAAACATTAGCATTATTTAATTCTGCCGAAATGTCTATTTTTTCTCCAAAATTCGAATATAAGGGTTTAGAATGGACTAATTTAAGCATTCTTCGTGAATATTTATGAAAATCACAGCTTGAAAAGGTTAGGCCACGTGGAAACCTTTTCTAGTCCAGGAAACCTGGATTTATAATGGTTAGCTTCATCTTAGTCGCATTTATCAAAAGTCCAGCGAAATAGCGTTTCATGAATAATTTCAGAAATTCCCTACTTGCCGCTGGTTCTTGTATGCAATCGAAATGTGCTAAAACCACTGAAAACGTACTCAATTTCGTTCAAAGATGTAAAATCTCTTTTGGAAATTGTGGACATTTCGCGACATCCCCTAACGCCGCCAACTAGTCCGAATGGGAAACGACCAAGACTTCCAAGTCCACACCTGCCACCATCGAGAAATGTTCTAGCTGATATGCCGAAGATTTTTGATAGAAAGGTTTGGAAAATGGAGGAATTGAAAGCGGTTCAGGTAAATGATTATTAAAATTAATTTAAATATCAAGAAGGTGGAATATATAGGTACATCACACTAGAATGGCAAACGGGTTTGTGATGAAAGTGGCTGGGAAAAGAATAGTTTTCTCCGGAGATACGAAACCATGTGACTTGTTGTGTGAAGAAGGACAAAACGCGGATCTTTTAATCCATGAGGCCACTTTTGAAGATGGGCATGAGCAGGATGCGCTGAAGAAACGGCATTCCACTATGGGACAAGCAGTGGATGTTGGGCAACGAATGAATGCGAAAAATGTGATCCTGACACATTTTAGCGCGAGATATCCGAAAGTTCCAATGTTGCCAGAATACCTAGACGAAAAGAAGATTGGAGTGGCGATGGATATGTTGAGAGTACGATTTGATCATTTGCATCTCGTGCCGAAAATGCTGCCGATTTATCGAGAGCTTTTTGTTGAGGAGTTGTTTGAATTGAGCATTAAAAAGGAGCAGAGGGTGTTGAAGAATGAGAATTCGAAGAACGAGAATTCGAAGAAACGGGCTTTTGGAAAATAGTTGATTTGTTTTTATTGTTGTTATTTGTTGTTGCTTGCTTGTTTTCAAAAAATAAAATTGATTAATTTATTTTTGAATTTTTAAAAACCGTATTTTTGTAACTTTTCAGCAAAAAAGAGAAAAAAAATCAATTCTGAAAATTTTCCATAAACTGAAATGGTCAGAAATCTTGCAGTGCTAAATAATACAAGTGATAAACGCATTAAATTTTAGGCTCCTTGAAAATTCTCGACCGTGTTTTTCACATTTCGTTGCGAGAACCGAAACACGTTTTCATGCTGCGCCTTTAAAACTACTGTATTTTTTCTACAGTGATTTTTTTTTCATTTTTTAAAGTTTCTGAATTTGTCCGTAAGTTTTCACGCACAAATTCGTGGATTTCTTGGAAGAATTTATATTTTCCGAAATTATATTTGTTCTAAATGGATTTTTCGCAAAAAAAACTGGGATTGTCAGATTATTTAAATTTTTTAAAGGGACGTACCGTTTTTCACATTTGTAGATATTTACGACATCGAAGGAGGTAAATTGAGTTCCAAGATTTTTTTCATTCGAAATTGTAAAAATAATGATTTTCTTTTCGAAATTTGGATTTTCGTGATGTTAAGAAACGTGATGTCCCTTTAATGAATACAGTGTTTTCAATTATCCGACAGCTTTTCGTGGTAAGAACCTTCTAATGAGCAATTTTAAAACAAATAATTTATTTAATAGTTTTTTTGAAAACACCGTAAATAGCCAAAAATTTTGTAATTTTAAGAAACCATTAGCTTAAGTACTTCTTTTTAAACTTCACTGAAAAAAGAAAGTTAGAAGCATTTAATGAAGTATGAAGACTGCTACCAGTTTTAAAATTAACACTCGAATTCAGTTAATTGACTTGTAAAAGCTTTTTTAGAAAAAATAACCCATTCTTCTTTATTTTTGTCATCAATGGAATTTCACTATGACAACAACAAAAAAACATTTAGTTTAACGATTTTTTTGCAGAACTTTAAATGTATTTCTATTTTTTTCTTGTTGAAACATAGAAACGGCGTTCACCGACATTTTTTAAAGCATTTTTAAATTTTTCCTGAGAGATAGGAAGCTAAATATATAATTTCCCATCAAACGGCGGATTTTTTTCCTCATTTCAAAAGGCTCAAATTTCAAGTGCACTCCAGAGACGCGGTCAGTGCGGTGGAGCGCGAATGCAGCGGCTCATGGAATGATGTTTGCGCCTTTATTGTTTTTTCTCTCTTTTCAAATTTATGATCTCTTGCGAAAGTCGTTTTTAACAGAAAATTTTAAAAAATTGAAGCTTTCATTCCAAAAAAATGAGTGAAGAGGATGTGGTAGCCGATGTTCGAATAGTTCTCGTTGGTGATCCAGGTTGTGGGAAGACTTCACTTGTGATGAGCTTATTGGAGGATGAATGGGTAGAAGCAGTGCAACAGCGATTGGATAGGTATTTCATTTTTTTAGAGTATTATTGATTTTTTTTGAAACTAAAAATGTTTTGCAGAGTACTTATTCCTGCCGATGTTACGCCAGAGAATGTGACCACTAGTATTGTTGATTTGTCGTTGAAAGATGAAGGTAAGATATATATTTTTTAAAAATCCACTTTTATAGAATTTTCAGACGAAAAATGGCTTCAATCTGAAATCCGACAATCAAATGTGGTTTGCGTTGTTTATTCAGTGACTGATGAAGAATCAGTGGACAGAATTGAGAAAAAATGGTTGCCGATAATTCGCGAGTCATTTGGAGACTTTCATGAAGTGCCGGTGATCTTAGTTGGTAACAAATCGGATGGACCAGCGAATCATACGGAAAAGGTGAGTGGATTTTTAATTTTTGAAAAATAAATAAAAGAGATTCAGATCTTGCCAATAATGGAGGCGAATACAGAAGTGGAGACGTGTGTTGAGTGCTCGGCGAGAACTATGAAAAATGTATCGGAAATTTTTTATTATGCACAAAAGGCGGTTATCTACCCGACGCGGCCACTTTATGATGCGGATAATAAGCAGCTGACTGATAGGGCAAGAAAGGCGTTGATTCGAGTGTTTAAGGTAGTTTTTGTTTGTTTTATAAATAGGTAGTTTTGTTCCAGATTTGTGACCGAGACAATGATGGATATTTGGATGACACAGAGCTCAACGACTTCCAGAAACTTTGCTTTGGCATACCGTTAACATCAACAGCGTTGGAAGATGTTAAAAGAGCTGTTAGTGAGGGTTGCCCTGATGGTGTTATGTCGGATGCTTTGATGTTGCCCGGATTTCTCTATTTACATTTATTATTTATAGGTAACTTTTTATAGCGATTTTTAATCGAAATATGGAAAAATAAGAACTTTAAAAGAAGTGCTCACATGCACCAAATAGTCGAATTTTCAAAATTTAGAGGGATTCTTTATTGAATTTGGGTTTCTAGTCCATTTTCATCTTCTTCTCGATATTTGAAAACTTTCAGTTTTATATTTATCGATTTTCTCATTTGGTGGCTTTTCAGTCAATTTTTTTAATTTTGAATTTTTAACTGAAGAAACGATTCCAATAAATATTTTAGGGACTTCGGAATTCGCAGAAATTTCCAAAAAACTTTTCTGCACCTGATTTCTCATACGAGACCCCTTCTTTATTGAAAATTTTGTGATATCTCATTTTAAGTGTTATTCAAGGTTAAAAGTGTTCATTTTGTTGTTTTTTTCCATCTGCATAGACCTTAAAGGGACTTTTTATTGAATTTGGGTTTCTAGTCCATTTTATCATTTTTTCGATATTTGAAAACCTATAGAAGCAAACACGTTTTTCGAAATTTCCTATTCAAGTACACGAAAAAACACATTTACAAATTAATGTGACGAAATGGCCTAACAATTGCAAATCGAGTAGTTAGACCATTTCTCCACCTTAATTTGTAAATTTATTTTTTCGTGTTCTAGAAAATGAAATTGCGAAATAAGTGTTTGCTTTTATAGCTTTTCAAATATCGAGAAGAAGATGAGAATAGAATCGAAACCCAAAAACAGCAAAGAGTCCCTCTAAGGTCGTTTCAGATGAAAAAAACGCTGCAAAATGAACACTTTGAACCTTGAATAACTCTTAAAATGAGATTTTACTAAATTTTAAATTAAAAAGGGGTCTATATGAAAAATCAGGCACTGCAAACGATTTTTAGAAATTTCTATGAATTCTGAAGTTCGTAAAATATTTATTGGAATCTTTTTTTCAGTGAAAAATTAAAAATTCAAAAAATTGGCTGAAAACCACCAAATTAGAAAATCGATAAATATAAACAATGGCGGTTCGATTGGAAATTTCTAAAAAATTTTAAAAATAACCCTGAAACAGTTTTTTTTTATGTTTGGCATGTCCTAACGTTTTTAGACCGATCTTCTCTAGAACACTCATTTTTCGGCTTTTTGTTGAAATAAATACAGATTTTCTCATCAGTTACATCGTTTTTGCTTGTAAAAAACTGAAAATCTGGTTTTTTTAGAAAGATTTACAAATCTACTTTTTTAGAAAGAGGACGTCATGAAACCACCTGGGCAGTTCTTCGAAAATTCGGATATGAAACAAATTTGAAGTTGTCAGAGGACTATTTATATCCGAAATTAGTTGTACCAGTGGGAAGTTCGACGGAATTAAGTCCAGAAGGCGTTCAATTCATATCAGCGTTGTTTGAAAAGTATGACGAAGATAAGGATGGATCGTTGAGTCCGAGTGAACTTCAAAACCTGTTTTCGGTTTGTCCAGCGCCGGTTATAACGAAAGATGTAGGGTATTTTAATGAGTAAAACTAATAATTTTTGAATTTAGACCATTTTGGCACTTGAAACAAATCAAAGAGGATGGCTTACTTATAATGGGTATATGGCTTATTGGAATATGACAACTTTGATAAATGTGACGCAAGCGATGGAACAAATGGCATATTTGGGATTTCCGGTTGGGAGAAGTGGACCAGGTTGGTTTTTGAAATTTTCGAGAATTTGAAAAAAATCTATAAATTGTCAGGACGAGCAGGAGACTCGGTGGATTCTGTTCGAGTGACTCGAGATAGAAGGAAGGATTTGGAGGATCGAGGAACCGATCGAAAGGTTTTCCAATGTTTAGTTGTTGGAGCCAAAGACGCCGGAAAGACTGTATTCATGCAATCGTTGGCGGGAAGAGACATGGCGGATGTTGCACAGATTGGAAGACGCCACTCGCCGTATGTCATCAATCGGGTTCGAGTCAAAGAGGAGAGCAAGTATTTGTTGTTGAGAGAAGTTGACGTCTTGTCGCCACAAGATGCATTAGGAGCTGGAGAGACCGCTGCGGATGTTGTCGCGTTTTTGTATGATGTTTCGAATCCGGAGAGCTTTGCGTTCTGTGCCACGATTTATCAGAAATACTTCTATAGGTTGGTTTTTGAAATTTTGAATAGTTATTCCGTGTTGGGTTCCCTTAGACGTTTTCAAATCCCAAAATTCTAGTTTTGGACCTATGAAAAAACTAGAAAATGGTTTAAAATTGATAAAAGTGTGATTTTTTATAAATAAATGGAAAAAAATGAAGAAAATGGCAGAAAAAAGAAAAAAACGATAAATTCTTATATTGTAAACTCAATTATTCTTGATCATTGCGTTCGGAAGGCTGCTCAACCTCACAGCCGCTCCGCACGCACGCGACGCGGCTGCAGACACACACACTGAAATCGGCGGGTAAATGAATTTTTCAAATTTTTTAGTGTGTGTGAGTGTCGGCAGCCGCGTCGCGTGCGTGCGGAGCGGCTGTGAGGTTGAGCAGCCTTCCGAACGCAATGATCAAGAATAATTTAGTTGACAATATGTCCCTAATGACCGAGGAACCGTGTTTGGGTTTCTAGGCCATTTTTTGAAAGCAACCTTTTTTTTCTCTTTTTCAATATTTTTTCATGTTTTTCTCTTTATCTCTGCAGTAAACGCGCTCCACTAAATTGTTAAGAAAACTGTCAGTTAAAATTTTTTTTTAATTTTCTGTTTCCAACCAAATATGTGGTTTTTTCACTCTTTTGATACGCAATAGATTAGCAGAGCGCGGTTAATAACAATTTTTGAAATAAATTGAGAAAAATTCATGTTTCGCGCCAATTCTATTTTAGATCTCTATAAAAAGCTCTAATGTCTGCAATAATAGAGTTAAAATAGCTGACTGTGTGTCTTTAACGAAAAAAATGATTTTCAGGGTTTTTTGCACTTTTGAAACGGGTTTTTTCTTGAATTAGGAAACAAATCCAATAAGATTAATTTATTGGATTTTTCAAAATATATATGATTTTTTTAAAAATGTGAAAAATTCAATTCTTCGCCCGAAAAATTGATTTTTTGGTGGAAATAATATAATAGTCCATGGTGCACCAATTAGCACACTTTCAATACACATTTTTCACTTTTGTCTCCACCTAAAAACCTAGAAAAACTTGAGTTCCTTAAAAATAAGTGAACCCCTGTCTTTAAGGCATGAAAACACTTAAAAGAAATTTTTTCAGAACCAAAACACCATGTGTAATGATTGCAACTAAAGTGGAAAGAGAAGAAGTCGATCAAAGATGGGAAATTCCGCCGGAGGAGTTTTGTCGCCAACACGAATTGCCGAAACCGATCAGATTTAGCAATAAAAATGTTTGTAGACCTGTTTTTTCTCAAAATTCCAGAATTTTAAAACAAATTTCAGATTGGGCAGTCAGCTTCACCAATTTTTGAGCAGCTAGCAATGATGGCAGTTTATCCGCACTTGCGCCGCGTTTTCTACCTTCACGACTCGAATCTTCTCTCGAAATTGACATTTGGTGCGGCGATTGTAGCACTTGCTGGATTTTTAGTCCTCAAGAATTTGTAGTTTTAAATATTTTTGGTGCTTTTTCTGGAAAACACGTCTTCCCTATCCCTTTTCTCTCTTTTTTTTGGTTTCTAATTTATGTATGAGTCGGGTACATTCGAAAAGAATACCATTACCTTTAATTATCGATTTTTTTCGTTAAATTTCCAGTGAAAATTTCTCAAAATGGTTTTTTTGTTTTTTTTTTCTCTTCACCGTAGAAATGTCCTTACTCTAATGTGCTATTTAAACTTCTTTTCTCTGTAGGTATTTTTTTTCTCTGCTCGATGTGTACATTTTTGGCAATTATTTGATTTTTGCTCAAATTTTCGATAAAAATATTTAAATTTACTGGATTTTTGGTGAAAAACGATTGGAATTTCTTCGACGTTCGGTTTATTTATTTGGAAATTAAAATTTGTTGGGTTTTTTGGTTGAAAAACATTTTTTTGCAAAAAAATTGTCCAAAAGTTCAACCGCGGACTAGAAAATGCAAGAGGCGGACTAACTTTTGCAATTTTCTAGGCCACTCAAATTGTGACGAAATTTTTTGGGATTTACTCCTAATTTTATGATTTTTAGACGGATTTTTGGCGATTTTGGTGAGAAAATAGATTGAAAATTAGGATTCAATGTTGGTCGCCAGGGGGCTAAGCTGGAATGCTCAGAAAAGGTTGGTTAATGTTGGTGAGTGACGAAATTTTGAAACAATTTGGAAGTTGTGTTTTAGGAGGAAACATTCATTTATTGAGTATATCAAGGATTTTACTTCACGGAAATTGCTGAAAAATTCGTTTCCGAATGAATTGGAGAGTAAATTTGCGAAAGAGTTGGAGTAAGTACTTAAAATAGAATGATTACGAAATTTGTTTTCTTTTCAGAGCTCTTCCACCGTCAGCGTATGCAGGATTCGACCCGACGGCTGAAAGTCTTCATGTTGGGAATCTTCTGATTCTTACAAATCTTCTTCGGGCTCATCAATTCGGAATTCGACCGATTGTGCTTGTTGGCGGAGCAACCGCCCAAATTGGGGATCCCAGTGGAAGGTTATCGGAACGAAATACGATCTCAGAAGAAATTGTTCTGCAGAATTCGAAAAATATTGAAAAACAGATCAGGACAATCTTTGAGAGAGCATCAACCTCCAAGGAAGTGCTTTTTGTTAACAATAATGAGTGGTTCGGGAAAATGGGAATGATTGAATACCTCAGAAATTGTAAAAGGATGCAATTAGGAGAGATGCTTCGAATGGGCGCGGTCAAGGCTAGAATGGAGGGAGGGATTTCGTTCACCGAGTTTAGCTATCAAACGATGCAGGCTTTTGATTGGTGCGAGCTGGCAAAGAAATATGGCTGCAGGTTTCAAATTGGTGGATCGGATCAGTTGGGACATTTAGACTTTGGGTCGCATTATATTAAAAGAACTTTGAATGAATTTGCAGCTGGAGTATGTCTGCCGCTCCTCACAGATTCAGCAGGAAATAAGCTTGGAAAATCAGTAGGCGGCGGATCGTTATGGCTAGATGCTTCAAAAACGTCCCCTTATCATTTCTATCAGTATTTCGCACAATTACACGATGATAAAGCGGAAGAACTGTTTTTTATGCTCAGTTTGAAACAATTTGAAGATGTGAAACAAATAGTTGAAAATCATCGAAAAAATCTAGGAAAATGGATTGTGCAGAAGGAATTGGCAGCAGAATTAACACGATTTGTTCACGGAGTGGAAGGTTTGGATCAAGCTGAAAGATGTACAGAAGCATTATTTGGTGGAAAAACCGCAAATTTGTCGAAATTGAATAGGGAGGAGATTTTGCAGCTGTTTGGAAATACTGTAGAAATTGTGGGAGCGCAGGTATTTAAATTTGACAAATTATTTTGAAAACAATTTTTAAAATTTTTTCAGATCGAAAAAATGGGCCAACTAGCGGATCTCACAAGGAGCGATAAGAACAAGGGACATGTTATGATGACAAAGGGAGCGTTTTCAGTGAATGGTATCAAGAAATTGAACCCTGAGGAAGATTTAAAAGGAGTTCGATTAGAAAATGCAAATGATCTGACGTTGATTTGTTGGGGAAAACGGAAATATCAGTTGATTCGATGGATTTGAACATATAAATTATTAGGTTGATAATAAAGTTTAGAAATAGTTCCTATTGTTTTTTTCTTTAATTTTTTGAAAATGTGCGTTTATCTAATACGCTTAAATATCTTCTTTATTTCGGTTTATTGTCAGTTTTGGTTAGAAAAGTTCAATTAAGAAAATTATTCGATTTTCCGGTCCCCCGCGCCCTAAAATTTGTGGATGAGCTCAATCATTCCACAACAACACAGCAAACTTCAAAAACTCGTTCTATCAACATATCGCGAATTTCTGAGAGCTTCTCGTGGCCGTGATCCGAGTATTCGCGAGCACGTTCGACAAGAGTTCCGCGACGCCGCAAAACGCTTCCAGCCAACGGAATTGCTGCTCATTGAGCATTATTTGAGAAGGAGTCAAAGACAGCTAGACGCGATTAAGAAGGGTCATATTGAGAAGATTTCGACGGTTCAGAAGAACTAGAAAATAAGAAGGTGATTTTGAAGTTTGCTGTGAAAAATTTAATTTTTACGAAATAAGAATTTCAATATTTCACAGTGTTTATTCGTATTCCCCCTATTAACTATAAAGTGCGCTCCATTGAGATTCTAGCCTTTTTCTTTCTAGGGAAACAGCAACTAACTTTAATTTTTATTTAATCTATTGATTATTACTATTACATTAAAAATAACCAATTTCAGAATGGCTGACACACGTGAATTGCCAGTATTCGCCTATATCGAAGAAGCGAAACAACTTCATGAAATTCGTGAATTCTTGAATAAGAGCGACAAAGTTAAGCTCGATCCAAAAGGTACAACGTTCTATTTGATAAATTTAACAAAAAAAAACTAAATTCTTAGGACCGGAAGACATCGCACAAAATCTTCAAGAAATCTGTGCTACTTTGCACTTGTTGCCAAGTTGGGCGCCAGATGTTGATTTGATCCTCAACTCGGTGTGCTCATTGATTGTTATTGTTCCGGCTGAAAAGAGTGAAGCTGTCGTCACAACCTTCATCAAAGCGTTGTCACCAGAATACTACAAAGGAATCGGATGGGGAAGTCATGTGAGTGTTTACGAAATACTCGATTTTTCATAATTATTCGGTGAATTGTAGGCTGGACACGCAGTACGTGTACTTTCAAACCTCTACCGCGGTTATTCGAGTTTCCGTCAAGTCCAAGAGATGACTTATAGAGCATTGATCGCCATGTGTGCCGAATCGAGACTTATTGGAGAATTAGCATGCGATTTGGAGACAATCAACACCCAATTTGCTTATTGGGAAACTCCAGTTGAATCCCAACGAGATATTTTGCGAACCCTTCATAGTGCATTGATTGCTGATCAAAGAGTCGATCAAGCTGCTAAGGTTGGCATTATCTTGAGAAATCTTGGAAAAATATAAAATTCAGATTATGACAGCCCTTCTCGGAACATACACCGAAACTGACGCTCTTAAAGCGCGTGGAGATGCGATTGAATGCGTGAGAACCGCTGTTGTCGACCCGAAATCCTTCTCTTTCGATCATTTGGAACGCTTGACAGCTGTGAAGGCGCTCAAACAATCCGATCCACTCATGTTCTCAGCATTGGAGCTTTTCGTGTCGGGAACGTTGAAAGATTATCGCGAGTTTATCAAGAAGAACCCGAAATTCGTCAGCGAACATTTGAGAGTAGATGAAGCGATTTTGTTGAAAAAGATTCGTCTTTTGACGTTGATGTCGTTGGCTGAAGAGAAGAATGTAAGCTCTATTTATTACTTTTTTGGAAAATTCTTAAATTTTAGGAAATTTGTCTTGATGAACTCGCCAAACAGCTTGATATTCCGGCTGACGAGTCGCTGGAGGAGTTTGTAATTGATGCAATTCAAGTTAATGCGATTTCCGGAAAAATCAACGAGATGTCTAGAGTGTTGGTTGTGAACTCGTATCAACATAGAAAATTCGGAAAGGATCAATGGCTTCTTTTGCAGGTATAGTTACTTTAACTTTAATTTTTTTTTTCAAAACGAATGGATCTCTGCATTTTCAAACCCCCTGAAAACTATAAATATTCCAGAAACGCCTCACCACTTTGATCACAAATCTCAAACAAACCCACAACAATGTGCTCGAAGTGAACCGAACAATTGAAGCTGTCTAAATAATTATGTGTTTCTCTTTTTCGTTTTTTTTTCTGAAATGGTCTTCCTAATTATAATTCTTTGTTGGTTTGTTATATTATTTACTATTTGTTCTCTCTCTATTTTCCCTTCCCTTTCCCCTTTGATAAGTAAATTTTTCTTTTCCGGTTTTTAAAAATGTTCAGTATTTATATGTTCCGTTTTTATTCGATTAGAAAGTGACACATTTGAAGGGTGTCAGTTTTTAATCAAGTAGAGTTTATGCTTAATGTTTTTGAGGGTTTGAGTAAGTTGCCAAACTTGTCTTGATAGGCGTTTGGTGAATAGATTAGCATAATTTTGAATAAGGAGAGTTTTTTCCAACGTATCGATTAATAGAATCATCCTCAGGGAACTAGTAAATAAACTTTATTACCGGAAATATTAGGAATATGGAAAAAACCAGAAAATTTTGGTGTTTTTCATATTTCTAATCTTTTCTGTATTATTGATTTTTGTTAGTTCCCTGATGATGATTCTATGAATCGAAACGTCGGCATAAAATCACCATTACCACTAGCTTTTTAAGCTAAACATTTTCAGCTATATTCTTCACAGATATCAAATTGAAAAATTCAGAATCTTTTATTAGAATTTAGAAAATTTCAGTATTTCGAAAAATTGTTACTTTTTCAAATAATATTCGTTTTTTTCAGTATCAATTGGAAAGAGAACTCGTACTCACTCCGAATATGTTTAAAAAATTTTCTAAAATCACCTAGAAGCCGAGAAAACGAGCTTCAAAACAATGGCCTAGAAAATGTTTGCGAAAACTAGTCCGCGGGTATTATGACAGGAAGAATCAAGAAAAATTCTAAAGAGTGGACAAATTTAAAGGAGGGTTTTACGGAGATTATGAATGGGCCTGGGATGAAAATAGGCTTCAGACTCATTCCAAATCTCTATTTAAAATTTTCTAAAATCACCGAGAAGCCGAGAAAACACGCCTCAAAACAATGGCCTAGAAAAAAGGGCCAAAAACATTAAAAAGGACTTCTATAAGCATTCTGCATAACTATTTATCAACGAAACACGAAAAAAGTTCACAGGAAAAAGTTCGGCCAGGTGGCCCTTTTTTCTAGGCCATTATTTCGAGGCGTGTTTTCTCGGCTTCTAGATGATTTTAGAAAATTTTAAATACAGGTTTGGAATGAGTCTGTAGCCTATTTTCTTCCCAGACGCATTCATAATCTCCGTAAAGCCCTCCTTTAAGCACTCCGTGAATATTCATGAAAAATCGCAGCTCAAAAAATAAAGTTCGCCAGATGGAAACTTTTCCTAGGCCATTGTTTTAAAGCTCGTTTTCTCGGCTTCTAGGTGGTTTTAGAAAATTTTAGAAACAAATCTGGAATGCGTACGATTTCTATTTTTATCACAGGTATTTTCCTATTTAAAAAATGGTGAACAGCCTTTAAAAATCAAAATATTGTGATACTATTGGCTCTTTAAAGTCCTCATGTACTTTTAAAGAAATTTAGAACCTAGAATACCCGAACCACGGTGGGAAAAAAGCTACGCGCAACAGTTGAAATAGCGTCCTAACTGCGAAAAAAGGAGGGCGGGGCTTAATTCAAATTTTCGCAATCTTGCCGCGCACTTTTTTGGCTATTTCTTTTTTATCCGACAAAAAACCAATAAAAACAATAATTTTCGGATTTTTCGCAAAAACTAAATTTTTTTTCTTATTTTCAATCAATACACTTTTTTTGCCATGTCTTTTTACCCCTTTTCCAACCAGAATTCATTGAAAAAAACGAAAATCTGATTTTTCCATTGAAAAAAACGATCTTCACTGAAATTTTTTTTTATAATTTAATCAAAGAACTTTCTTAAAAATTTAAACATGAATCGGTTATACATTAATTATAACTATATATGATATAACGAATGATATAAATACAATATAATGAATATACAATGAAGTTTTTTTTTTCAAAAAATTAATATAATTTTTTAAAAATACATTAATCACATTCCTTCTTCGGCTGTTTTGCTATTTCAATCAATAGAAATCATTCAAATAATCAAAAATTGCAATTTATTGATTTCGCTGAGCTAGCGTCTATCGAACTTGAGTGGTGGACTAGAAATTTAAATTTCCGCGCTAACGTGTGGCCTAGGTTTCCACTTTTCTGTGCGCTGCAGAAAACTAGTCCAGGACAGTTTTGCGTAGCTTTTTTCCCACCGTGGCGAACTTGATACCCGAACTTATTTAAAAAAAAGAATACATATTTTATCCCGGAGGAAATCAACAAAACATCTCAATTGGTTCTTAAGAAAAATAACAACAGTCGAAATAAACAAGTTCTGTTGGATAACTAAACCGTTTGTCTGCGTCTCCTCATCTTCATTTATCTTTAACCCTCGTTCATTTTGGAACGTAAAGCATTATGTCCCAGTTTTGTTTCCTCTTTTTCCAACTTTCTTACTTTTTTTTCCTCAATTTTTTTTTGCCCGCGCGCGAAAAAATCTTGAAAAATGAACGAGAAACGATTTGCAAGTGTTCATAAAACACGAGATGGTCAAGTGGTGAGAGTCAAAAATATTTTTTGTCATAAAAAATCGATAAATGAGAATTCAGGAGATTTTTCGTCTCAATACAACAGCCATGTTCTGGCTCGGATTTCTACCGCCACTGTTTGCGGCGTTTTTTGCGATTTTGACGGCGGTTATATTGCATCAGGAGAAAATTACGAATTATTTGTGGATTTGTGGGGTGGGTTTTAGAAAAGAGATACATAGAGGACGTGCGAGGGATCAAAAAGTGATTAATTTGGGTATTTAGGTTGAAAAAATCTTTTAAGGATTGCAGCTTTTAAGCGAAAAAATTATTTCACAAGGTTAACATCAAATTTTCGCTAAATTCTTCAAGCAGAAAATTATATAACCAATAAATGTAAATGTGATAAAAATAGAACTCGTACTCTATCCAAATCTGTTTCAAAAATTTTCTAAAACCACCTAGAAGCCAAGAAAACGAGCTTCAAAACAATGGCCTAGAAAAATGTTTGCGAAAACTAGTCCGCGGGTGTTATTTGGTGAAGGATCAAGAAAAATGCAAAATATAAGTTAAAATTAACCAATGAGTTTTTAAATATAAATATTTAAAATATATCACGAAAAAATGGCCTAGAAAAAGTTCGGCCAACTTTTTCTAGGCCATTTATATAAAGCTTATTTTCTCGGCTTCTACGTATTTTTAGAAAATTTTAAAAACAAATTTGGAATGAGTACGAGTTTTATTTTTATCGCAGGAACCAAAAAATATTAATGAAGTATCAAAATCTTCCTTATTTAAAACTAAACAACTGTAAGATATAATTTTTCGATTTTCGGGAATTACCGATAAAATAAATCCATCAGAAGCAAAAAAAATTTAGTGACACCCTATCTTTAAGAAAAATAAATTTCAGAGAGCATTCCTCCCATCCTTATCCCGTATCATCAATCTCACCCTAGAAGGCGTCGTTTGGCAATTTTGTATATTTTTTCATATTCCGTTTCGATTTTTAGAATTAGCTGTTGGTTGTAAGTATTTCCATGTTTTCTGAGCAATATATGATTTTTCAACAGGGGTTCGTTACGGACGCCTTGAAAGCACAGAGAATAAATGGAAAATTTGGTACAAATTGAACCGTCACTTATATTTAATTTTCGGTGTTATTGAGATTTTTCTATTGAGTGGGTTATCGGCCGTCGGAGAGAAAGAGCATGGAAGTTTGTGTTTTGAGGTGACGAAATACATGGTTTTAAAATGACAAAAAAGTAGGGTTCTTTATAATTAAATGAAGAAAAAATCGAAAAAAAATCGAAATTTCAAAAAAAAACGAAAAAAAGTGGGAAATCCTTAAACGGCCAAAGAAAAAATTGGTTTTCTAGGTCGTTTTTACCAAAAAACAAATTTTTTGCATTTTTTCCTCTTTTTTCAATATTTTTTCATGTTATTCTCTGTTATTATTCATTTTTCAATTTTTTTCAGTGTATTTTACTTTATGTAAAACAAACATTTGATTTTAAAAAAATCTGCAAATACCGTTTTATGTACACAGTTACGCGCAAATGCACCGAAAAATTAAAAAAACATAAATCGACCTAATTCTATCAGAAAATGAAAAAAATACAACTAATTTTGAAGAGTAAATGGACTAGTAAACATCTTCATACTCAATTATTGATTTTTTCAACGTTTTCTGACAAAAAAATGAGGACAATAGTGCAAAAAAATTGTTTTTTCGAAAAAAAAATTTAAGCGGCCTAGAAAACCAATTTTTCTTCGGCCATTTAAAGGTTTTCCAAATTTTTTGAATCATATTTTTTTAAATTTAAAACCATTTATATCGTCACCAGCCCCCTAAGGCCTTAAAACTTTAAAAAAAAACAAATTACAGTAGTCCACGTCTGCTTATTCTACAGTTTCGGAGTGTTCGCACTTCTATTCTTCATCTCAAATACCGTTTGTCATTCCCAGTCGCTGTATTTTTTGAATCCTTATGGTAAAATCTCATATTATGTGAAGATTGGTCTTTCGGTCACTTATTTTTTGTCGGCTCCGGCGATTGCAACGTTTTATGCGTTGTATTGGAAAGCTTGCTTGACTTGGGGTAAGAAAAAATATTGCAATGGATTCAAAATTTCGTTTTTATATTTTCAGCCTATGAAATTTTTGCTCTTATCGAATATTTCGACGTTTTCATGGTCATTTTCTACCACGGATGTTGTGTTTATTGGGACATTCAGCACAAAGTAACTTGAACTTCGTTTTCTACGACAAAAATTTAAAAGATGACTTGACGGAGATAATAAATGTATCTTAAATGAAAATAGAAGTCACACTCATTCTAAATCTGTTTTTAAAATGTTTTAAAACCACCTAGAAGCCGAGAAAATGAGCCTCAAAACAAATGGCCTAGAAAATATTTCCATCTGGCCGAACTTTTTCCTATGAGCGTTTTTTCGCGTTTCGTTAATAAATAGTTTTGTAGAATGCTTATATTAGTCTTTTTTTACATTTTTTGGATTTTTCATGTACGCGTACTAGTTTTCGCCAAAAGTTCGACCAGCTTTTTCTAGGCCATTGTTTTTGAAGCTCATTTTCTCAGCTTCTACGCGGTTTTAGAAAATTTTAAAAACTGATCTGGAATGAGAAAGAGCTCTATTTTTATCACAGATATTGATTGGCTCTTTAAAGTCCTCCTTTAATTTTGAATTCTAACGTTCAGAAAATTAAAATTAATTTCAGGTGATTTTCTCCGTTCGATATAATCGATCAAAGAGAATTCGTTCGGAAGACCAGGAATCCAACAAAATCAAACTAACAATCTTTCCAGCTGAATGACGGGGGGAAATAATTTTTTTTTCGAATTTTTCGAAATGTTTCCGGGGCTCTCTAAAAGAGTACTGAATTCTCGTTTTATGTGTTCATATAACATAAAAACCTTATCTTTGATATTGTTTCTTATAAAAAATGTTTTTGACTGGTGTCAGAAATTATTTTATTACTTCTTCAAATCATTTTTGAGTCATATGATTCCATAAACACGTGTTTATTGGTTAATTATTGGATTTTCCAGAAAATGGTGCTTGTTTTACTTCTATTTTTGAGTTTTCTCCCTTTTCCGGCACTTTCAGGACAATGTAATGTGCTTTATCAATTGGATGACATGTCGTACTGTCGTATGAACCGTCCGTTTGATATCTATAGGAATTATGGATGCAGCTGCTCGGGATATGCTCCCTCGAAACCGATTGATGGAATTGATAAGCAAGTTATTAGTTTTTGTTTAAAGGAGGACATTATGGAGTAAATGAATGTAACTTAGAGAAAATAGAATCCCTTCTCATTCCAAATCTGTTTTTAAAATTTTCTATAACCACCTAGAAGCCGAGAAAACGAGGCTTAAAAACAATGGCCTAGAAAACGCTTTGGAAAACTAGTCCGCGGACATTATTACTTTTAAAAAGCGGTATAACTACATTTTTGCTTCTTTTAACGATTTGAAAACAAAATTCGGTATATAAAGCTATTTTCAAGAAATTTTTTGAGAACCCAGAGGTTTTCCGACAAATTTATCCTAAAACCATCGCGAAGGCTATTCTCTCCTTTTCAATCATCTCCAGTATGATCTTAAAAGAAGCGAAATTTCAAAATCTATCTAATTTGAAATTTTTGTCAAAATCGATCTATAACTTTTCGAAAACCGTAAGTTTTTTCACCAAATTTTTGGCCAATTTTCAAATCATCGACAAGTCATTTTCAATCGATTTTTAGAAAATTCGTTGAAGTCTGACTAGGATCTTATCGATGTAATTGAAAATAGACCTCTTTCTCATTCTAAATCAGTTTTCAAAATTTTCTAAAACCACCAAAAAGCCGAGAAAACGAGCTTCAAAACAATGGCCTAGAAACGTTTTGCAAAAATTAAGCCGCGGGAAAAACTCATCAGAAAAAACTCAGATTTTTATAGTTTTTGGTTCAAAATGTTCGATTTTGCCTATATTTTTGGAAAAAATGGAACATTTCCAACATTTTACGCCAAAAATTGTAAAAATCCGAGAATTTTGAGCAAAGTTATGAATTTTTGAAATTTCGAAAGACTGAAATTTCAAAATTCCATAACTTTCTTTAAAACTCTCAGATTTTTATAAATTTTAGTTCAAAATGGCGGATTTTCCATATTTTTTCCACGGATTTTTCCATATTTTTGGAAAATATGGAAAATTTCCAACAGTTTATGCCAAAAATTGTAAAAATACGAAAATTATGAGAAAAGTTATGAATTTTTGAAATTTTTTTTTCGAAAGCTTGAAATTTCAAAATAAAAAAGGGGGCGATAATTAAATACAAATTCCGTGACCTGTGCTAAAAATAAAACTAAGCGATTTTTATTTTCATCTTGTTTACATTTTTGGAAATTTTTTGAAAGGGGCATCAGCAAGCGCGCTCCATTGAACAGTGTGCGAAAATAATGAAAAATGAAATTTTCGATGGTTTTACGCGATTTTTTAACAGCTATTTTTGCTTAATTCCAAGAATAAATATATTTTGAATATTTTAGAATTAATTAATGGAATTATTAAGAGCATTCAATGATATTTTAATATAAAATTTTTAATTTATTATTTTTTTCCTCGAGCTTTCGCATTAAATTCTCCATTTAAAGATTTAATTTATGAAATATGTGAACCTATATCTTAAAAAACCTATTTTCAGATGCTGTCAGGATCATATTGCTTGCTACGATGCCGCAATTTCGTCAGGTAGCTGCGAAAATCATAATGCTCCGTTTTATTGCCTATATAAGTGGAGTTGCTTGGATCGAACTTGTCATTGCAACAGTAAGATTTTTAATGAATTATCTAATTTTAAGATTTTTAAATTTTCTGCGAACCTGACCGATTTTCAGACTCGAACAACTGCATGCAAATCGTCTGCCAATGCGACGATCAATTCATCGAATGTCTGGCCAAATATCCATACCCTTCATATTCCAGAAAATGTCCTTATTATCCGGAAAAATAAAGATTCTCATACTGATTTCTTAGAATAGTTGATTAGTTTATTGTTTCGATGTGTAAGTAGGCAGTACTTTTCTTTTCAGCTTCTTCAAAATCCCAATCTTTTTTTCTCGATAGGTGGTCTCTTGATAAATCCCGTCAACGTATGGCAAGTCGTAGAGATAGTTTTCGGTCGGCATCTCTGGGAAAATTCTTTCTGGATTTTTGTGTAAAGTGATGTTGTAAATACAAACTTTTAGAAGGTGAAAATACTGTATTGGTTAGTAGGGAAATTATTAATGGGTAATAATTAATGGGAAATTATTACACTGACCTACACTCACGTTGGATTATTCAATTTTTTTTATTACTATGTGGGTTTTGGATAGAAAATGGTTAAGAAAGATGATTTTTAAAATTATAATGAATAAAAATGAATAAAAACTTTCAATTCTTTTAAAAACAGTATATTGTCAACTCAATTATTCTTGATCATTGCGTTCGGAAGGCTGCTCAACCTCACAGCCGCTCCGCGCGCACGCGACGCGGCTGCCGACACTCACACACACTGGAAAATTTGAAAAATTCATTTTCCCACCGATATTTCAGTGTGTGTGTGTGTCGGCAAGCGCGTCGCGTGCGTGCGGAGCGGCTGTGAGGTTGAGCAGCCTTCAGAACGCAATGATCAAGAATAATTGAGTTGACAATACTATTTATTAAAACATTCAGAAATTTCTTGAAATCCAGAAGAAATCTTTTTATTAATGAAAATAGACTTCATTCTCATTCCAAATCTGTTTCTAAAATTTTCTAAAACCACCTAGAAGCCGAAAATGAGCTTCAAAACAATGGCCTAGAAAAAGTGGCCATAGGCGAAAACTAGTCCGCAGGCATTAAAAATCCCAAACATAATGAAAAAACATAAATTTAAATTTAAAAAAGAACATAAAAAGACTAATATAAGCATTCTGCATAACTATTTATTAACGAAATACGAAAAAAGCGAGGGTAAGCCTTGTGTTTGGAGGCTCAAGTGTTTGGAGGCACATGTGTTTGGAGGCACAAGTGTTCGTTTTTGTAGCGTTTCAAGACCCGAACGATATTTCAGGCGCATGCGCCTTGAAATGTCTGCGTCTCTCAACGTCACATGATAAGGGCAGTTGGTTGCCGGCCCTGATCGTTGTCTGCATGTGCAAAAATGTATATTCCGCTCCCAGGTGGGCGCCGCCGGTTCATTTTCCCAAGTTTGAGGTTAACCTGAGGTAAACTTAAAACTTGGGTAATTAAACCGGCCGCGCCCACTTGCGCGCGGAATATACATTTTTGCACATGCAGACAACGATCAGGGCCGGCAACCAACTGCCCTTATCATGTGACGTTGAGAGACACAGACATTTCAAGGCGCATGCGCCTGAAATATCGTTCGGGTCTTGAAACGCTACAAAAACGAACACTTGTGCCTCCAAACACATGTGCCTCCAAACACTTGAGCCTCCAAACACAAAGCCTACCCTCAAAAAAGCTCATAGAAAAAGTTCGGCCAGGTGGCCCCTTTTACTAGGCCATTGTTTTGAAGCTCATTTTCTCAGCTTCTAGGTGGTTTTAGAAAATTTTGAAAACAGATTTGGAATGAGAATGAAGTCTATTTTCATTTAAGCTACGTTTATTATCTCCCTCCTTTAAAGTTCAATACACAATTATCAGTAACCATCTAGAGACGATTCGTCACCACTTTACACAACGTTCCTTCCCCCATCCAACCCCCAATCGAATGATTCAACAGTTCACAGCTGACTGAAATAAAAAAAAACAGATTCCATAAGTGTATTACGCAAGAAATTCCAACAAAAAAACACCAAATAGTCAAGTTTCTTTCAAATAATCCACATTCGCCCCTATTCAACCGCAAGAATAATTGCCTTGCTTCTTTATAGTATAAGGATGAAATGCAAGGGAACGGATGGGAGGAGACCGTTTCGCCACTTTGTCCGTTTTCAAGTAGGGAGGGAGAAAAAAGTGAAAACTTTTATAATCGGATGCCATAGGTATATAAAGAAAAGCTTTTAAGAAAAGTTATTGAAATTATGAAAGGTTTTTCGGCGCATACCGCCGGGATTACGGCTTGCGCTTGCTCGGCTGGAGCGATTTTGGTATGCTTGTTTTATGTGCCGGCGTTGGTTTTTAAGATCCAGAATATCAATGATCAGGTTGGCTTTATTTATTGAATTTTTAAATGATATTATCGATTTTTTAAGCTCAAAGTGGATAGTGAGGAGTTTAGATCGATGGCTGATTTCACATGGGGCGAGTTGGTGACAATGAGAAGAGGCAAAAGACAGGTTTGGTTTCTTTTTTTTATTTTTAGAACTATTTACAAACTATAATCTTGAAATACGCAAAAAATTCCTTATTATCAATATCATTGCGTTTTGAGGGCTGCTCAACCGCACTGACGCTCCGCGCACACGCGACGCGGTGGCGGACACTCAACACACTGGAAAATTTGAAAATTCATTTTCCCGCTAGTTTTCCAATGTATTTAGTGTCGGCAGCCGCATCGCGTGCGTGCGGAGCGGCAGTGCAGTTGAGCAGCGCTCAAAAAGATCAAGAATATTCGAATTCCGGAGAAAAATTGAGAGTTCGGCAGAAATAAAAAAAATACGCAGCTTTTAAAAAACATCCTTTCAAGAATAATTATCCAACTGACTTAAAACAATATAATTTCAATTCAGAAAAACGCTCTAAACTGAAAAATATTTTGAAAATGCTGAAAAATTAAGTTTAAATGCAAAAATTGAGCATTTTAAGATACTTAAATTAGTCCATTATCGTCCAGTAAATCCAAATTTTTTATTTTTTCTTGATTCTTCATGTAATAATGGCCGCGGACTAGTTTTCGCAAACATTTTCTAGGCCATTGTTTTGAAGGCCGTTTTCTCGGCTTCTAGGTGGTTTTAGAGAATTTTGAAAACATATTTAGAATGAGTACGAGGCCTATTTTCAAAGGGTTTAGAAATAATACGCTTTCAGCGATTTTCTGAGACTTAGTGAATTAAATTCAAATTATCCTGTTTTCAGACTTATGGAGATCCACCAAAAAGAACATATCCACTTCATACCGCTTATGTTAAACAAGATGCATTTGTAGAGAGCGGCGGACAATGCAGTAAGCTTCCTAATTTCAGGAAAATTTCCAAATTTTGATTAAACCTCCCTTCAGGCTGCAATCAAAACAATCAATGCCCAGCCGGACCTCCAGGACAGGCAGGAAAACCGGGACTCGACGGTGAAAACGGAAAACCAGGAGCTGCCGGAGCTCCAGGTCTCGCCGGAATAGCGCCACCTGTTACCATTGACCCATCAAAGGGATGTAGAGTGTGTCCATCGGGTCCAAGAGGACCGCCAGGCCCACCAGGAGAGACCGGGCCAGTAGGTCCAGAAGGAAATGCTGGAAATCCGGGAAGGCTTGGCGAACAAGGAAGAGAAGGGTATCCAGGACAGCAGGGTATTCCGGGAGAGCCTGGAAAATCTGGAAAGTTGGGAGACGTTGGTGCACCTGGTAGAGATGGAACTAGAGGAGTTAAAGGTCCAATTGGACCTAAAGGAGATTCAGGACCACAGGGACAAAAGGGACCAGCTGGTTATCCAGGAAGAGATGGACAGCGAGGAAATGACGGTGAAGTTGGGCAGCCAGGACCACCGGGACAAATTGGATTGGCTGGTGAACCTGGCCAGATCGGAATGGTTGGTGCTCCTGGATCACCTGGACAGGATGCCAGTTATTGTAAATGTCCAGAACGAAATGCGGCGGTTAATAAGTTCGAAGCACCATCAGCAGAACATGCCGAACAGCCAGCTTATGAACCACAACCGGTAAGAATCGCAAAAGATCTGAAATTGAATTTTAATCCTGTAATTACAGCCAGCAACCGCTGCTCCAGATGCAGCAGTGGAACAAGCTAGATCCCCATACCGCAAGTGGAAATGGCTGCAATAATCTGATGTTTCTTAAAATAAACAAATTTCCCCCATTATTGAATTGTATTCGTGGGATTAATAGAAATATCGAATATCACAGTAAAGCAAGCACTAACACCAAGTATAGGGAAATAAATTAGGAAAGAGCATTGATAATTCAAACAGTTTGTTGGAAGAGTTGAGTTGGTTGAGGTTGGGAACGGCGGAGAACCTGGAAATTTGACTTTTTTTTAAATAATCCCAAAGAAAACATCTACATTCAAAAAGGCCCATTTTGAAAAATAGTTAGTCATTTGTTCGGTGTCATTCCATCTACAACGAAGGTAACCATAAAGATTTGCGAAATTCATCGATGCTCCGAGAAGTGCAACAATCATCCATTCGAATTTGAGAGTCAAAAATGCGGTGATAACGAAAAATGACCAGGCCAGCGGGCCGGCCACCAATCCAAGCCAGAAGACTCGTCGATCCATTGCCGGAAAGCGTGAACTGTCTTTCGAGCTCTCGAATTTCCAATGGTTGTTGCCTTCAGCATCAACAAAATTCCACCATCTCAAACCGACGAGTAATCTACCGGTAATGTTTTTAACGGTCCAGAAGTCCATTGACAGTAAGGTTAACTTAAAAAAAAGTTATTAAGAAATTTAAAAACTGCTCACAAATAACTCACAATCATCAAAAATTGAACGATAAATGAGTTGGTAAAAAAATTGGCGAAAAAATAGAAGAATAGTGCTGCACCTTTAAATGACAAATGTGCAAGTACAATTGTCGGTTTCCTGCAAATTAAGGAAAAATTAGATTATTACTTTAAAAAATGGGAAAAAAAATTACCCGAACATTTGAAGGCTAAACCCTTGCGATTGGGAGCTTGGAGCAGGACCACTGCCAATATTCAGATCACTTTCAAACCCGGACATTTTTATAAAATAGAAGAATTAAATTAAAATCGCACAGGCTTTCAGAAATGAAGCGATAAAAGTCGTGTTCAACTCTGTTGTGAATAATAAAAAAATTTGTCGTATGATTCGATGTTTGCGGAGTCTACGATTGCGGAGTTGTCGACCGTAAGACAGAACAAAGAAAATCAAAGCAAACGCGCGTGCGGGTACGCGCCGCGGTTTGTCACAATGTTTTTCACCTTTTTCCAGACATTTCTTGGCAAAACCTTGTAAATTTATAGAAAAATAGATATAAGCAGTCTTTGATTGTAGATTGAAGCTAAAAACCCCGTCAAATTTTAGAAAAATTAATGAGAAAATGGTCGGTAACTTTTTTCTTCAAAAATTAATCGATTGAAAGTGAAATTTGATTAAATACGGATTTTATAATTAGAGTTTGTATAATCACGTTGTGAAATCTTTCTTATTATTTAAAATTCTTCAAAATTACAAATCTTGTTTCTAAGAAATTCCGTAAAATGCATTTAAATGCGTTCAAAACGCGTCCACTATCAAGTTTTTTTGGTCATCATCTGTAATATGAAATTCGATCATAGCAACAGGGTTTTTTGGAACTCGTTTAGCTATCGAATATTCCACCGATTCTCCTCCGAAATTCTGAAGTTTTTTTATATAATAAAATCTTCGAGAATTTTCAAGTTGTTACGATTTTTCGGTTTTCCTCTCCCCCGAACATTTCATCATCCGTTGAAATATACCGCAAATGAATTAGTCATTTTTAAACCGTTTCCTTTTCTTCAAAATATCTCGCTACATGTTTTTTGACGTGTAAAATTAAATGTACCCAATTTTGTCCCATTTAGAAAAGATTTCTAAGCTCGCATTTTGCATCAGATTCTAGGTTTTTAGGCCAAAAATCATAGAATCTTGAATTTTCCTTCCCACATGTAATTGTTCTCTCGGTGAAAATGTGATTAATAGAAGTAGAGGGCGTTAAATATAATGTTCTGAGAATTTCCTTTTTTGACACTATCTGGCCCAATTTTCGCAATAATTCGAATTTTCAGTTCTAATCAGGCCGGAAATTATAATTATTCATTGAAAGAATTCTAAGAAGATGTAGACGTCATATTATCTCATCATTAATCATTTTTTATGTTTTATAGTCATTGGGTGACTAATAAAAAGGATTTCCTCCCCTCTCTAAATTTTTTTCTTTTTCCATTCATTCCACGACGAAAAAAGGAAAATAAAGTAAATAACAATTTGCTAAGCATGTTAACCAAAGCCTTCAGCTGCAAAAAACAACTTTCATCAAAATATTTCCAAGCGTTTTTTTTTGTTGAAAGTCTCGCTCTCTTTTTCTCATCGGAGCTGAAAAGATGTCATCACTCGTCACGCTCGTCGTCTGGCACGCTTGCTGGTTTCCTAGTTCTCTCTCTCTTCATTTCACCTCATGCGTTTTTGACTGCCTTTTTGTTCTATCCATGAAACAATCAGCTGATTGTTTTCTGACGGGAAAGCCTTTTTTGTCGTAGTCATTTAATCATAATGATTCTTTTCCGACGTTATTCAGTTCTATTGTGGTGGTTTTAAATGCTTAGATGGTTCTTGACGCAGAGAACTAGAAAAATCAATAATTCTCGAGACGAAAAATCGATTTTTCGAAAAAAAATCGAAAAAATATTAATTTGTTATGTTTTCACGAAAAGAAGAAACTTGTTATTTTGTAATTTTATTTAATTTTTTGACGTTCAAATAAAAAACAAGAAAAATGTTTTTTTGCTTCGGATTTTTTCTCATTTCAAGTTAAAATTTCCCAAAACATTTAAATTTCAGAATTGGGTACATCATATTATTGGCCAATTTGTAAACTAAAAACCTGTATTCTGTTTTATGTAATATCCCCGTGAACTTTTTGAAGAAGAAATCAAAATGGATGGTATTGATCCAGAAGTTCTTCTGGAATGGCTACAAACGGGTATTGGAGAGGAGCGAGACCTTCAGTTGATGGCTCTCGAGCAGCTTTGTATGCTTCTCCTCATGGCCGACAATATCGACAGATGTTTTGAATCGTGTCCACCGCGAACGTTCATTCCAGCACTTTGCAAAATTTTCCTAGATGAGACGGCGCCAGACAATGTGCTTGAGGTGACAGCACGCGCTATAACGTATTATTTAGACGTTTCGAATGAGTGCACCAGGAGAATAACACAGGTTGACGGTGCTGTAAAAGCGATTTGCAATCGTTTGGCTGCGGCTGAGATGTCGGAAAGATCCAGCAAAGATCTAGGTTTTTAGTTCAATTGGAGAGATAACTGAAATGTTCTTTTATTTCAGCTGAACAATGTGTCAAACTTTTGGAGCACGTTTGCCAGCGCGAAACAATGGCAGTATACGATGCAGGAGGTATCAACTCAATGTTAGCGCTTGTCAGATTACATGGAACTCAAATTCACAAAGTTTGTAAATTCTAAAGAAACCCGAAAAGGAATTTTAAATTTCCAGGACACAATGCATTCAGCAATGTCGGTCGTCACAAGATTATGCGGAAAAATGGAGCCGAACGATCCAGAATTAGGGAAATGTGCAGAAAGTCTTGGGGCGTTGTTAGAACACGAAGATGTGAAAGTGTCGGAAAGTGCTCTTCGATGCTTTGCAGCGTTAACAGATCGATTCATACGAAAAACGATGGATCCGGCGGAGTTGACAATGCACAGTAATCTTGTCGAACATCTATTGGTCACTTTGGCGGCAAGCAATGATGAGAACTCGAATATTACTACAAACTTTTTGTCGACTGTTCTTTCGTTGTTGGGCAATTTGTGTAGAGGGTCGAGTGTTGTAACCGAGCAGGTTTTGAGGTTAGTAATTAAAAAAATAGGTTTTTTATTTAAAAATCCCATTCTTTTCAGCTCAAACAACATCATTAGTGGATTATCATCTGTATTGACAAACAAAGAAGAAAGAGTTGTAACAGATGGACTCAGATTGGCCGATCTTCTCATAGTTCTCCTTTGCGAAGGACGTTCAGCTCTTCCAATCACCTCAATGGTTCCAGGAGATATTCTAACAGCGTCCGGCAGTGCTGAACGTGTTCATCGACACCTGATTGACGCGATTCGCCAAAAAGATTTGAATGCATTGGTTGACGCCATTGAATCGGGACAAGTTGATGTCAATTTCTCGGACGATGTTGGTCAATCATTGTGTAATTGGGCATCCGCATTTGGAAGTATCGAAATGGTTCAATATTTGTGTGATAAGGGTGCTGATGTTAACAAAGGGCATAAGAGTAGTAGTTTGCACTATGCTGCTTGTTTTGGAAGACCAGATGTAAGGACGTTTTTTATAATTTTAAAAACAACAAAAAATTTTAAAGGTTGTGAAGTTGTTGCTCAAAAGAGGCGCAAATCCAGATTTGAGAGACGAGGATGGTAAAACAGCACTTGATAAAGCTAGAGAACGTGGAGATGATGATCATAATCAAGTTGCAAACATTTTGGAAAGCCCATCTGTTTATATGCATACAAGTTGGTTTCATTTTTTGAAAGCTCTCTACTTAGAATATTTTTTTCAGAAGCAGAAGATTCAAAAGCGAAAAAAGAGCTGAAGAAGATTGAACCAAATCAAGCGCTCGTGAAGAAGGTGTTGAATCAACTTCTTCCGATTTTCTGTGAAATTTTCCAAAAATCGCTGAATTCGAGTGTACGCCGAACATCGCTCTCCTTGATGCGAAAAATCGTTGAACATATTGGAGACATGCGACAATCATCGACAGAGGAGGAACCGGAACAACCGAACAAATCGCGAAAAATGTCGGCGGACGTGAGCGCTGGAGCTGAAAGTCTTGTCGCAGTTGTTGTCTCGGTTTTGGATCAGGAAGATGATCATGACGGTCATGAGCAAGTGTTGTTGATTTTGCAATCGTTGTTGGAGAAGGATGCAGACTTGTGGGTTATGGAATTGGTGAGACTTGGGGTTTTCGAACGAGTTGAAGCATTGGCCAAGGAGCCGCCAAAGGAGTTGGAGCAGATTTTGAATGATATTGCAAGTTGTTCAGCGGTTGCGAAGACGAGAACGCTGTCGAATGCGATGGAGATTGATATGGAAGGACAAAAGCCGTCGGATCCTCCGATCATTGAAGAAACCTCGCCAGTTTTGAATATTGCAATTGAGACGGATCCTGAATTCACACTCGCGACACAAACCCCACCACCGGCTGTGGAGAACGGCGGAGAGAATGAAAGTAAGAAACCGAGTACGTCATCGGCCGCGTCTGCTGCAATTATGCAAGTTGTTTCGAAACTTAGCAATGCTGCAGGTGGATCAACGTCGGAGAAGTCGAGCGAGAAGAAAGTTGTGAAGATGGTCTTGCAAAGTGGCTGTCCTTATCGATGGAAAGAGTGGAGAGTTGTGAAAGGAGCAAACGCTTTGTTTATTTGGAGTGATGTTTTGTTGATTGAGTTGCCTTTCCAAAGTAATGGATGGTTCCGCTATTTGGCTGATAATGATTCGCACATGCAGTTTTTGTCAGGAACTGCAACTGTTGATCAACAAATGTCGGATGAGGAAAAGGTTTGTAGCGAAAATTGAAGGTTCTTTAAATTTTCTAACGTATTTCCAGAAAAGTGAACGTCGTGGAATGATTTCGCGATGGAATGCGGTTAAAAATGTTTTTGACGATGATTCAAACCTTGTTCCGGTCTCAATTCTTGGAGTTCCGTCGAATTCGAAGAAGGTCAGTCATAAGGTGTGTTGGTGCTTTTTAATTCGCTTTTTTTTTCATCTAACCTGTTTGCTTGTTCTTCTAACTAGCTCTAAATACTTTTTGAACAAAATTAACACCAGAGATTCAGTTACAGATCGATGTTCCGGCATGGGAAATATTCTCGACACGTTCATCTGAACTTCAAATCAAATCCACGAGTTCAACAACTCCTGATGGTCAGCCGAACAATATGACAACAACGATAAAGGTACGTATTTTTTGGTGTTTATTATGAAAATTTTGTTTATAAAATATTTTTGTAAAAAATTCCAAAAAAGAAACTTTCATTCGAAATATCAGCAACACAGATTCAGGATGATTCCGGTGGTTTTGTGTTCGAGCCGAGTAATGGACGAAAAGTGACACTGATGCCTGAAACAGCGTTGCCGGCGGATTTCCATACTGGTTGGAGTTCACACGGAGTGTCGACAAGGAAGATGAAGTTCCGTGTTGATATTCAGAAGAGGAAAGTGCAGGAATTGGCGTGGAAGCTTTGGAATGAGCATTTGAAGGAGGCGCACGCGAAGCCGAGAGAAGCGCTGTTGAGATTGGAGAAAGCGGCGACGACGATTGAGAATGCGGTGAAAACTGCAAAAGCGTCGCATGTTAGTAAACATAAGAATGCGAAGCAGCCGAGAATTGAACGAGTACAGGTAGGATAAAAGTTAATAATTTAATTTTTCAATATTAACATATTTGCAGGATCTTGTTTCGGCAATGAGAGTTGTTCACGAATCAATTGTCGATGACCGCAGATTGAGCACATTCGAGTTCTCGGTGTCTGGAATTGTTCCAGCACTTCACAACCTTCTCACATTAATCGAAACCCACCCCCAAAGTTTCCCAACCACGATTTTCAAAGAGACCTTCTCATCCGGCGACGCTTTGTCACAATTGGCGACGAAAATGGTGGCCGTTCTGGAAGCGAGCGAGAAATTCCCGCAATATTTGTACGACAGTCCAGGCGGTTCATCGTTCGGTTTGCAGTTGTTGTCGAAAAGAGTTCGAACGAAATTGGAGTTGTGTCGTGGAAATGAGAAGAACGAGGATGTTTTGCTCGATAAAACTGGGAAATTGATAAAAGTTGAGCCGTTGGTATCGATTGGGCAAATCAAACAATGCTTGTTGAAATTGGTGGCGAAACAGTGGCATGATAGAGATCGAGCGAGTTTCAAGTTTGTGAAAATGATTCAAGAGGCGAAGACGAAAAATAAAACCATTCCGTTTAGTTATACCAGTGATTTTGATGACCAAGGTTGGTTTTTTGGATTAATTTTCGCAGAAAAACTCTATTTTCAGGAATAATTTATTGGCTTGGAACAAATGGTCAAACCACATCTGATTGGACGAATCCGGCATCTGTTAATGTTGTGAAGATTACTTGTTCAGATGCTCGACAACCGTTTGGAAAAGCCGAAGACGTTATAAGCAGAGAGGTTAACGCGATTAATTGCCACACAAGTGATGACAAAAATGCTCATTTTACTATTGATTTGGGAGTTTTTGTGATTCCAACTGGTTACACATTGAGACACGCACGGGGTTATGGAAGATCGGCTCTTCGGAATTGGCTTCTTCAAGGATCTCGTGATAATCTTGTTTGGGATGTTATTAATGGACATATTGATGATGCAAGTCTCGGTGAGCCGGGATCTACAGCGACTTGGCAATTCGGTGAAAATAAGGAGAAGAAAGCGTACCGATACATTCGAATTGCTCAAAATGGAAAGAACTCGTCGGGACAGACACATTATTTGAGTATTTCTGGATTTGAAATTTATGGAGAAGTGGTGGATGTGGTTTTGGAGAGTTTGGGAGAGAAGGTTGAGAAGGAACAGGCTGGACCGTCATCATCGACCGCAATTACGGCTGCTAATGTTGTTGAGGTGAGAATATATGTTTTATTTATTTTTCTGCTTTTTAAAATGACGTTTTTAGATCCTGCCAGCTCATGAGAACAACAATAAATTGAAATCGGGCTTGTCGCTGGAAACACTCGCCACGTGGGCAAATAAAACGCGTCTTCGTGCTCATCGCATGCAGTCGAAACAAAACGAGGCTCGCGGAACGAAAGTGTTGCGCGGTAAAGACTGGAGATGGGATGATCAGGATGGTGGAGTCGGAAAGATCGGACGAGTCATCAGCGTTCCAGAGATGGGATGGGTTGATGTCATGTGGGAGAGTGGCTATACAAATTCTTATCGATTTGGAGCCAATGGACATTTCGATGTGGAGAAGGTGAATATTCCAATGTTTGGAAATAGTTCAAGTATGGCTGCACCGTCACTTCCAACAAATGTTCCATCATCGGTATGATTTTCGCATTTTTCTAAACATTTCAATCATTTTTTCGCTTCCAGGTCATCGAAGCTGTCAGAACACGAAGCAGAGGGCTAATCTCGAAAAGTTCAAGAGGATGTAAGTTATATTTTCACAATTTCCTTTTTTCAAGGTGTTTTTTCTCCTCCTAACTTCTAACCGCTTTAAATTTACTCGAAATTTGCTATTAGACTTATCATCGCACGTAACAATTCCCACGAATTCAACAACTCCCTCCCTTGCTTCTCTTGCTTATGGCTTAGGTTTCGGGCTGAAACAGAAGCAGAAAATAGCAGGTATTTTGAGGAGATTGAAAAAAAAAACAAAAATAATTGTTTTAAGTTGTTGGTTCGAATTCGTGTTGTGCGTGTGGTTGTTATGTGCTTAGCTTGCGTTTTTTGTTGGATTTTCATTGGTAATTTCGAAATTTCAGCATCTTCTACGACATCTACTCCATTCTCGAGATTCCAATCCGGAAGACAAACCTCCAATGTTGGAAATAGTTCATCGTCGCAAGGTTCCACACAAGGATCTTCGTCTGGAGCGATCGGGAAGAAGTCAATGTCTACAACGAACCTCGTTGATGAAAAGCAAAAGAACTCTGGTCCATCGGTTGCATCGACAGGACAAGCTGCATCGGCAGAATCACTCCAACATCAGACACCTTCATTAGAGAATCTTTTGGCTCGAGCAATGCCACAACAGTTTACCAGAATTGCTGAAAACCAAGAACAAGAAGATGACCGTGAAGATGAGCCAATGGGTGGTGAAGAAAGCGATTCGGCGGCTAGTATGAGATCTGCAGCGTCGTCCAATTCGCACATGTCAATGTCGTCGAGAAATTCATCAGAACAGGCACAATCGGACATGGCTACGCCGAGAGATAGTGCTGGAACACCGTCGACGCCGAGAGACGAGAAAGCGAACAATTTGTCAGTTTCGGCTCCAGATTTGGCTAGACAGAGACAACGATCGGCTGAAGTTCAAGATAAGAGCCAGAGTGGAATGGAAGAGGATGATGAGGATGAGACAATTGATGAAGATGAAGAAGATGAGGATGAGGTACTTTTATTTTATTTTGTCTAAGTAAAATATTTAATTTTTGTAAAAATTACAGGAAGAAGCAGAGAACGAGAGCAGCAACGAGAAAGAAGAGAAACTCGCTGAATTGTTCGGAGGAGATCGTGGAATATTCGAAAAGATTCGTGAAGCAATAACCGGAGAATCGGCGTTGTTGGATATGCAATCTGGCGGAATTTCGATTTCTGGTGCTTCGTCAAGTGCTGATAATACGAATAGTAAGGACTCGAAAGCTAGCAAGAAGAAGTCGATTAAGCAAAAAATCAATAGTTATGCGGATGTTATAAAGGGACTTATGCAGACGGTTAGGGTTTGTGAAAAATTGAATTTCTTTCAAGATTTATAGAAAATATTTTGTTTTTCAGATGATGGATCCAACTGCATCCGCACTTGATATGGATGATATGATGGATGATTATGATTATGATGAGTATACAGAAGAAGGTAAGAAATCATTTAAAAAGGTTCGAATAATTCATTATTAGTAGAATCATTCGCTTCGATGCTCCAACAACGTACACAACTCAACTGGAAACAATTGATGATGCCTTCTCGCGATCGCAATTCGGCACGTGGTCCGGGTTCAAGATCTTGTGGGCAATGGGACGATGAATACTCGATCAAGACGAATTTTGAAGCTTTAATCCCTGCTTTTGATCCAAGACCGGGAAGATCAAATGTTAATCAGACTTTGGAGGTTGAATTGCCGGCAGCGGTTAATGAAATTGCGAAGAAAAAGTCGAGATTTGTAAGAAAATATTATTTTTTGAAGACTGAAATTTAACACACGTTTCTTACAGAGCGATGATCAGAACTTGAGACTTTTCATCCGTGGACCGAACATGAGCGGAGTTGACAATATCACGATTGAAGTGAATGATGATGATGCTTCATTGTTCAAATTCATCCAAATTATTAACAATCATGCGAATTGGACAACGAAAACCGACAAATCGAAAAGAATCTGGGAGCCGACCTATACTGTTCTTTATGCCGATCAAAATGATTCTGTGAACATTGAGACAACGAAAATTGCGACTGGAGAGGAAGCAACGCCACAACAAGTCAACCAATGTCTTGAAGTTATTGGATTGTTGTCAAAGATTCAAGAACACTTGCCAGATGCTTCAATAACACCAAATGTGTTCATCAGCGATAAATTGACATTGAAGATCACTCAAGTTCTTTCCGATGCTTTGGTTGTAGCGTCACGTGCGCTTCCAGATTGGTGTTCACGCTTGATTTACAAGTATCCATGTCTGTTCTCTGTTGAGACTCGTAATATGTACATGCAAGCGACGGCATTCGGAGTTTCGCGAACTGTTGTTTGGTTGCAACAAAGAAGAGATGCAGTTTTGGAAAAGACTCGTGGAGCAAACCAAGGTGGAAGCAGTGGAGCAAGCCGAACACACGATAGATATCATGAGTATAGAGTTGGAAGATTGAGACATGAAAGAGTGAAGGTTACGAGAGCTGAGGAGGTTTTGTTGGATCAAGCAGTTCGTTTGATGAAGTTCCATGCAGAACGTAAAGCTGTTCTGGAAATCGAGTATACTAATGAAGAGGGAACCGGTTTGGGACCAACACTCGAGTTCTATGCATTGGTTGCTGCTGAATTCCAAAGAAAGGCATTGGCTCTTTGGGTTTGTGACGACGACGATGGAGGTCAACCAAAACAAGAAGAACGCGAACTCGACTTGGGTGAAGGAAAGAAACCAGCTGGATTCTATGTCCGACGACAAGGAGGACTATTCCCTGCGCCAATTCCACCACATACGGAGGAAGTGAAACAAGCCGCTGAGATGTTCCGCGTTTTGGGAATATTTTTGGCGAAGTTGTTGCAGGATGGTCGTCTGGTTGATCTTCCGCTTTCTCGGCCATTCCTTAAATTGTTGGTTCATCCACAAGTTAGTGAACTCGCGGATGTGAATTTGAGGAAAGTGTTGACATTGGACGATTTCGAAGAGGTTAATCCGGTGAAAGGAAGTTTCTTGAAAGAGTTGAGAGCGTTGGCGCAAAGAAAGAGAGCGATTGAAAACGAGCCGAACTTGGATCAAAGTGCGAAGAGGAGAAAGATTGGGGAGTTGAAGTTGCAGATGAAGGGTACAACTTGTAGAGTTGAGGATTTGGCACTGAGTTTCACGTAAGCTTTTATTTTTTTATCACGAAATTTCAATTTTTTTCAGCGTCAATCCACCATCAAAAGTGTTCAAATACGAGGAAATGGAATTAGTCGAGGGAGGCGCTGATATCGATGTAACAATGGACAATGTCGAGCAATACGTTGAAAAATGCGAAGAATTCTACCTGAATACCGGAATCGCGCACCAAATGCGCGCGTTCCGCGAAGGATTCGATCGTGTATTCCCGTTGCGTTCCCTTCGTGCTTATAGTCCGGAAGACGTGCAGCGTTTGATTTCTGGAGAACAATGTCCGGAATGGTCACGTGAGGATATTATGAACTTTACTGAGCCGAAATTGGGATACACTCGCGAGTCACCAGGATTCTTGAGATTTGTTGATGTTATGAATGCGTTGAGTCCGCAGGAGAGGAAGAACTTCTTGCAGTTTGCAACGGGATGTTCGAGTCTTCCACCTGGTAAATATTTTTAGTTTGCAATCCCGTATACAATTTTATCAAAAAATTTCAGGTGGACTTGCAAATCTTCATCCTCGTTTGACAATTGTACGAAAAGTTGAGAGCGGAGATGGAAGTTATCCATCGGTAATTTATTTTTATTTCAAATTATTCCAAATTCAAACAATTACAGGTCAACACATGCGTCCACTATCTCAAACTGCCAGAGTATTCATCAACCGAGATTCTACGCGAACGCCTTTTGACCGCAATCAACGAGAAGGGTTTCCACTTGAATTAAATTTTTGAATTGACAAATGTAACAAATCTTTTTGTTGTTGTTGTAAAAATTAGTTTTTTCTACTCCGTTCAGCTGATGTAAATTACGCGCTTTACCGGTGTTCATTTTTAAAAGAATTTTTGATCAAGTTCTAGGTGTTTTCCTCTCTAAAAATAACCATAGTTTTTTGCTCGAAAATAATATCACTTGTATATCCAATATTCCCTCTTCCCCCTCCCCTATTTTTTGCAATATCATTTATAGAATGTTTTATATGCATTTTTTACGCCCACCCTCCCCCTCCACCATAGAAGTGCTCTCTCAGTCCTCCATTTTTCTTCTTCCATTCATAATCATTTGGGTACTTTTTTCGGAATTATCGTGCTTTTTGTGCCCCCCAATTTCGATTATTTTTACCGAACTATGTTTATTTTTGTAAATCTTATCGTTCCATGATTTTTGTGTTCCGATATGTGTTTGTTTGAATTTTTTTGCAAACAAAATGTTATTATAAAAATGAGAGTGGCTTGAAATTTGGCTGTACTTTTTTTTGTTTTTTAAATGTAAGAGCGATTCGGTTATAGATCAGTGGAATATTTTTATTTTGGTTTTTGGTGATTTGCCAAAAAAAATGGAAAAATCTTTAAAAAATTCGAAAAATCTTTTAGAAAATCGAAAAATCTTAAAAAATCGAAAAATCTTTTAGAAAATCGAAAAATCTTTTAAAAAATCGAAAAATCTTTTAGAAAATCAAAAAATCTTTTAAAAAATCGAAAAATCTTTTAGAAAATCAAAAAATCTTTTAGAAAATCGAAAAATCTTTTAGAAAATCGAAAAATCTAAAAAAAATGATACCAAAATCAATTAATCTATTAATTTTCAAAATTAAATGGCCTAGAAAAAGAAACAAGGACTAGAAATCCATGCCGATTTTTTTTTATCACCAACATTTTGCATTTATTTGCATATCATTTGAATTGACGTCAAAGTTTGGTTCGTCTCCCTCGCGGCACGATTTTCACTGCTTATTTCTTTCACTACATGATTGTCCGGAAAGCAAACATTTATTGAGCAAAAAAAAAAGACTGGACGTTATTTATTTTCGAAAAGGAAACTGTTTTGTTCCGTTGTTTTAGATTTTTCGTCACTTTTCTGAAAATCTCTTCAATTTTTTCGAAAAAAATTTAAATTTCCGTTTTTTTCCAGAAAATGTCCATAGCTCAGGTTGTGAACGAGGTGACGCTTGTTGGGGAACAGTTATTTGATCATACGCAATTGGTAAGGTTTTCATTTTTATCTATTGCCAACTCATATTCTTGATCATTGCGTTCGGAAGGCTGCTCAACCCCACAGCCGCTCCGCACGCACGCGACGCGGTGGCCTCCCACTCAACACTGAAATATTGGCGGGAAAATGAATTTTTCAAATTTTCCAGTGTGTGTGAGTGTCGGTAGCCGCGTCGCGTGCGTGCGGAGCGGCTGTGAGGTTGAGCAGCCTTCCGAACGCAATGATCAAGAATAATTGAGTTGACAATAAAAATAATTAACCTATTTTTCGAATTTTTTCAGGTACGAAATGAAGTTGAAAAATTTGTTGAGAGATTTGAAAGGAATGAGAGGCATAGGGAATTTGACGGGATTTTAAGAGCTAGTCACGCGGTACTTGATTATTTTTATTTTTTTTACGAAAAATGGGAGTTTTCAGCTTGTTGAAGCTTCTGAAACACCGGTTGAAGGATTGTTCGATCTGGGAAAGATGGAAAAAATGACGGAAGAGGTTAACGAGTTGACGGAGAGGATAAAGAAACTGGCGGAACCGAGGCATAAAGCGGAACATGAGAAATATTTGGAAAATGTTGAAGGGGAGCAGAAGAAGTATGTGGACGCTTGTAGAGAGCAGGCGATGATGAAAGTTAGGAATTTGACGAATAATCGATAGTTTTTTTGTATGAAAATTGTATTATTTGATGTACAGAAGGTGTTATAACTAATTATCAACGATCCTTGCAAAAAACCGATGAAATCACTTTAAAGATGTGTTATTTATTAGTTTTTTAAAATTTTATTCTGAAAAATATGCGATTTTTGTGTATTTTAAATCTTTAAAAAAATCTAAGTCATTAGTTCTTTGCTCACTTTAATTTATATGCTTTAAATATTTTTCAAGCTTTTTTGAAAATAAAAACTTTAAAATTACATTATTTTCTATTTTTTTGTCTTTCGACAGTTATTTATCTTTTGAAATATATTTTCAGTTTTCTGGAAGATTTTAATTTAGCTTTTAAAAAATTCCAGAAAAAATGCCACCATCAACAAACGATCAGGCGCCGTATGTGATTTTGGAAACAAGGTTTTTTAAATGAAATAAAAAATATTAGAATTTTTAAAAATTCAGCATGGGAAAAGTGGTCCTAGAGATGTATTGGAATCACGCGCCGAGAACGTGCCAGAACTTTTCGCAACTTGCGAAACGCGGATATTATAATGGGACGATTTTTCATAGGATTATTTCGGATTTTATGATCCAGGGTGGAGATCCGACGGGAACTGGTGAGTGGATTTGAAAAAGTCGAAATTTAATGTTATGTAGAAATTAAAATATGAAAAAAGAACAAAATTCAAAATTGAAAATCGCTATTAAATTCATTTCTCGTTAAAATTTTACGGCCGTGCTCTTTTTTTTTCGCATTTCGCTGCGAGATCCTCCTTTTTAGAAATACTTTAATTTTGTGACACTTTTTTAAAAGTTTCGACACTTTTTTAAAAATCTATTGTCAACTCAATTATTCTTGATCATTGCGTTCGGAAGACTGCTCAACCGAACAGCCGCTCCGCACGCACGCGACGCGGTGACCTCCCACTCAACACACTGAAATATTGGCGGGAAAATGAATTTTTCAAATTTTCCAGTGTGTTGAGTGTCGGCAGCCGCGTCGCGTGCGTGCGGAGCGGCTGTGAGGTTTAGCAGCCTTCCGAACGCAATGATCAAGAATATTTGAGTTGACAATATTAAAGGAGGGCTTATTCGGAGATAATGAATGCGACTGGGATAAAAATAGACTTCTTACTCATTCCAAATCTGTTTTTAAAATTTTCTAAAACTACCTAGAAGCCGAGAAAACACGCCTCAAAATAATGGCCTAGAAAAAGTGTCCACCGGCGAAAACTAGTCCGCAGGGCATGAAAATCCAAAAAACATTAAAAAAGGACTAACGTAAGCTTTTCTTCATAACTATTTATTAACGAAAAAAGCTCATAGGACAAAGTTCGGCCAGGTGGACACGTTTTCTAGGCCATTGTTTTGAAGCTCGTTTTCTCGACTTCTAGGTGGTTTTAGAAAATTTTAAAAACCGATTTGGAATGAGTATGAAGTCTATTTTTATTTAAGGTACATTTATTATCTCCGTAAAGCCCTTCTTTATATTCAATTTTCACGTTTTTAATCACTATAAACATACATCAAAAAATTCATGCCCATTTTCAATTTGTTTTATTCTACGCAACAGGCCGAGGAGGTGCTTCAATCTATGGCGATCGATTCTCCGATGAAATCGACGAACGTCTCAAACACACGGGCGCCGGTATTTTGTCAATGGCGAACGCCGGACCAAACACAAATGGATCTCAATTCTTCGTCACTCTTGCTCCAACTCAACATCTCGATGGAAAACACACGATTTTCGGACGAGTCACAGCTGGCATGAAAGTTATCGCAAATATGGGACGCGTTGATACCGACAATCATGATCGGCCGAAGATTGACGTGAAAATCTTGAAGGCTTATCCGTCGGAGTCGTCGATATAGGCGGTTTGTTAATTTATTGAGAAAAATCTAACCTATTTAAGTGTTTTGGTAGCTTAAAACTACAAAAAACCATTATTTATTTGATATCCTATTTTTTCATTGTTTGTTACAAGTCTTCAATTTTGTTTTTTTGTCACGGATCTCCGTCCAGCGTGTACTATTTCTTATTCTTCGAATTTACAACCAATAAACATGATTTTTCTAACGACCATCACTCATGATATTTCTCTTTTTCAATAGTGAACTTTAATCAATGCGATTTTCTTCAATTTTGATTCTTTTAGCGGCAATTCATGTGGTTTTAGCACAATGTGAGTAAATCTTCTGTTATTTTTCCAAATTTCCATTTTTAGGGCTTTTTAACTGGAACAGGCCAAGACCGGCAGGACGAATAACATGGATTGGAAATGGCGGCGAATCGATAAATGGTGAAAGACCGCAATGGGGTCCAGGATCGGGTGGACCCGCTGGTGGATGGGTTCGCGGAGGGAATCATTGAATTAGAAGAAGATAAGTTAGTGTTGTTGTGGTTTTTTCTGAATTGAGACCATTTTGTGGTGATCCTCTAACTCTAATACAAAATTTCAGAAAAAGCTGTGATTTGGAAATTGTTTTTTGTTGCTTTTGTGAATTTGTTTTCTGCTCTAATAAAACATTTCTCGAAGATTTTTGTTCTTTTAAAACTTTACTTTTTAGTTTGCGTATTTTTAGACTAAAAATCGCTTGTGTTATTGTGTGCACTTGAATTTTGGAAAAAAATAGGAAATTCAGGGTTCTCAAAAAAAAAAAGAATGAGGGACAGATTAATGGAGATGCAAGAAATTTCGAGAATGGAAGAGGGTGGAAGTGGGTCGAGGAAGAATAAGAGAATTCATTCGGAACCATTGTTGAAGGTAAAAGTCGATATTTTAGTTGGGCAGATGTTTTGAAGACTGCTGGGACGAGTTTAAATAAGAAATCTTGAATATTTTGCAGAACGGTGCGTTTGAGAATTTTCTGTCGGTTGTGCAAAGTATGCGGCATGTTTTGAAGACGCTGAGTGAGGATAGGGAAACGATAAAGCTAATGCAAAACGATATTCTGAAGAATGGGCCGGATGTTGAGAAGACGCGCGAGCTGAACTCACAAGTTCAACAATTTATCACGAAGGCGAAGATTGTGAGAGGAGAAGTGGTTAAGATGCACGAGGAGCTGGCGCATTATCCGAATCGGAATGTCGGAACGTCGAGGGCCAGGCATGAGCAGGTTAGGAGTTCACGGTTTGTAAAAAAAAACCAAGGAAAGAGGAAAAATTTTCGCCCGACAATTCAGGATTTTTGCACAGAAATAGGCGTGGCAAGGAAAGGCGTGTAGTTTGAAGAGGTTTTTCTCTGATCTGCGCTTGCGGACAATGCGCAACCAGCCTGTTCACGCGCGAATGACACAGGTTCATTTTTACAAGCCGTGGAGTTAGTTAGGAGTGCTTGGCATTTGTTGAAGTTCCCAGTTCTGACGTACATTTTGACAGGATTTTTTAAAAACATTTTTTTGGATAGATTTAGAATTTAAGGGTTTTTTATAATATCATTTCCAAATTTCACAGTTAAGACTCCTAGAAAAAATTAAAAATTACTGTAGTTAAATTAGGTACAACAGTTAATGATGTAAAACCTATAAGGCAGCCCTAAAGTTCGAATTTGGGGTTTCAAGCTTTTCATTAAGGTTATAACATCATTTTTCTGGAGAAAAATTCAAGGTGGTTCTATTGAAAATGAGCCCTATAAGCTTTAAAATTCCACCGTTGTTTTAGAAATCTAAATTTTATTAGAATTAGACCTTATTTCTTATTTTACAGCTTTTTAAAGGTTTTATTTTGTCCCACATCCACTAACAAATGGAAATTCAATTTTTTGAGACGCATTTATTGAAGAAGGGTTTTTTGAGCGTATTAATGTGAAAATAGACCTCATACTCATTCCAAATCTGTTTTTAAATTTTTCTAAAACCACCTAGAAGTCGAGAAAATGAGCTTCGAAACAATGGACTAGAAAAAGTTTACGAAAACTAGTCCGCGGGCATTATTAGATGAAGAATTTTGAAAATTTGAAAATTTTTAATTATACTGAAATAATTTAAACATTCTCGAAAAATAATTGTAAAAATCACAGATATTTGCAAAATATTGGAAAATATCAGAATTGTATTCAGGTTCGAGGTTTGACAACAGCTCTAGAAGCAATGATGATAAATTTCAACGAGGAGCAAATTAACTATAAAGAAAGAGCGGCGAGGAAGATTGTGGACTATTTCAAATTGCAGAATGTTGAGGTTTTTTGGAATTTTTTTTTCAAAAATTAGTTTTATTAAAATTTCCAGATAAATGAAGAACAAGTTGATGAAGCGATTGAATCCGGAAATATAATGTCGTTGACGAAAAATGTGCATTTGGGAGTGGAACAGAGAAAAATGCTTTATGAAGATGTGAAAAGTCGAGCATCGGAAATACAGAATGTTGAAAAGCAGATAAGAGAAATTGCGGAGCTTTTTCATGATATGCATTTAATGGTTGTTCGACAAGGTTGGGTGGAATTTTAAATTTTTTAAAAATTTAAAAATTTTGCTTTAAAAATTCGGAAATCGATAAATTTCAGGCGAAACAATCGACCGAATTGAGACAAGTGTTATAAATGCCGAAGATCATGTAATGAGCGCGGAGAAAAATGTGAAATCGGCAGTGGAGATGAGAAAACGAAACAGGAAAATGAAGATTCTGGTTGTTATTGGATTAATCATTTTGGTATTGTTAGGGCTTTTTGTTTTTAAAAGTTTGTTGTGTTTTTATCTTCCCATTTGTTGAAAATATCCATTTTTCGTTATTTATTTATTTATGTGTTTTACCGAGTTGATTTCAAGAATGTCATTTTACAATGTTATATGGAAATGAAGCTTTAAAAATTCTAGTTTTTTTCAATTGAGCAATTATAGTCATGAAACTTATTTTTATACTTTTTGATAAATACTGCATTTTTAAAGGGTTTTTACTTAGATGCAGGTTTTTATTTAAAAAAATGAAATATTGCTCATTCTATGGTTTTTTGAGCTCAAAATTTGAAAATTCGTAAAAATTCGAACTTTGAAGAGCTATAACTTGGCACAAAATAGTTAGAAATGGATAAAAAATCGAAGAAGTAATAGTGAGACTATTCCTAACCGATGTCCAAAATTTGAGCAAATTTGGTTGAAATTTTTTTTGATCCTTAAAGACAAGGTACCAGTTTATGTGAGGATTAGAAAAAAGGTGTTTTCAAAGCGGATTTCAAAAAAAGTGAGCGTTTTTAAAAGATTTAGCACAAATTCCGATAAGATAAAACTGGTATATTGTCGTTAAGGATAAAAAACCACAAACTGGTACACTGTCTTTAAAGACAGCTTTCGGTAAATTTTACCCTATTCAGTAAATTTTACCCTATATGATCTTAGTTTCAAAAATTAGAGCGTTCTCTCATTAGTACAATGCAATTTATGCGAAATCACATCGATAAATATAAGCTTCATAGCAACGGTTCAAAGTTGAAAAAATCAAAATTTGAATGCGCGCGTGTCCGTGCGACGCGGTCGGTGTCCGTGCAACGCGGTCGGCATTGGCGCGAAACACAATTATTTGAATTTCGCTACATATTGGTAATGTTCTTTAGACCACCTGCGCTCCTATTCGAATTTTGACCTGGGCTCCTATTCGAATTTCCTGGGATGAAAATAGGCTTCAGACTCATTCCAAATCTGTATTTAAAATTTTCTAAAACTACCTAGAAGCCGAGAAAATGAACTTCAAAACAATGGCCTAGAAAAAAGGGCCACTGGCGAAAACTAGGCATGAAAAGTCCAAAAAAATGAAAAACAAAACATAAATTAAGATGAAAAAACATTAAAAAGGACTACTATAAGCATTCTGCATAACTATTTATTAACGAAACACGAAAAAAGCTCATAGGAAAAAGTTCGGCCAGGTGGCCCTTTTTTCTCGGCCATTGTTTTTAGGCGCGTTTTCTCGGCTTCTAGGTGGTTTTAGAAAATTTTAAAAACAGATTTGGAATGAGTCTGAAGCCTATTTTCTTCCCAGACGCATTCATAATCTCCGTAAAGCCCTCCTTTAAGGATCAAAAAAAAATTTCAACCAAATTTGCTCAAATTTTGTACATCGACTAAAAATGATATCAATATGACTTCTTCAAATTTTTATCTAGTTCTATTAATTTTAGGCCAAGTTATAGATCTTCAAAGTTAGACGAATTTTCCGAGGGTATTTTCAGAGGCTCAAAATATAATGCTAAGAAGTCTATTTAGTTATTTTCGAAAACACCAAATTTAAAGAGCTTGGTTTCATCAGAAAAGCGTTTTTAAGTTAAAACATTTCTCATGTTCTTAAAAAATCGATTTTTGTTTTTCAGATGAGCGCAACAATACTAGGACGGAATTTTTTGGCGAATATTTCAAAACGGTTATTATCTACAAAATTACAGGTAAATTTCATGCAATTTTGAGTCATTTTTTCCATTTTCAGCATCCCATAGAACCAGAACCTGGATTATGTTGCCAAGAAGGTTGCGCGAGTTGTGTGTGGCTGGTTTATGGAAATGAATTGTTGGATTATTATAGTAAGCCAATTTTCTTAAAAATAAATAAATAACTAATGAAAATTTAGGACTGAAATACCCGGGATCCAACAAGGATAGAGTTAGAGCAGAAATTGAGGAGAAAATCGAGTCGCCGAGTGTAAAAACATACGTTTTAATGGAAATTGAGATGGCTGAAAAAAGGATGGAAAATTTGGCGGCAGTGCGGCGGAAAAATAATAAAAAGAAGAAGACTTGATGAATAATTATTAGATTTATTAAATAGTGTGATGAGAATTAGGACAAGTATATACAGAAATAAATAAATAAAAAATAGCATTGACTAGAATGTTATTTTCCGTGTTGTAGGTAGGATGTTGATGATTTGGTTAAGACTGTTGATGAAAATGAAGGGACGGACGCTTTGGAGACCTGATTGGAGGAAGACGCGGATCGAGGAGTGCAGAACCCGCAGGACAACGCGCAGAATTCTTGCATGATTTTCTCGAAGAAAAATGACTTGCACCGGTCGATCCAACGCCAGCAGAGGTTTGTTCGATCGCGGCAATCTGAGAAAATTGATTGGTTTTTGAATTTTTTGTTTTTCGGAGGCTCTAAAAGACCGCCTAAACTTTTTGATAATTTTAATTAATATCATTTCGAAATATCGCTTTTCACCGAAATTCGAAGCTTGGGGGAAGAACTTTGGGTTTCTAGTCCGCGGTTTATATTTCTAGGCCAAATCGAATTTTTTTGTTGAAAAAAAATGAAATTTTTGATTTTTCATGTTTATTTTTCGTTTTTTGTGGAATTTTCACTGGCTGGATCTTATATAGATGTGTTTTTCATAAATTTCTAATGTAAAGTTGAAGAAAATGGAAAGAAATATGCTTAATATATATAATCATCAAAATAAACAGGAATTGGTGATTAAAGTTCACTTTTAGAAATTTTTCATATAACAAAAAGCGCGAAAAAATCCGAAAAATTAACAATTTCATTTATTTTCAAGAAAAAAACCACTTTGGCCTAGAAAAACGAATCGCGGACTAGAAACCCAAAGTTCTTCCTCGAGTGAAAGTGTTTTCAATGATTTTCTAGGTCAGGTTTGTTGAAAGTATATGAAGGGACGGAAAAAATAAGGAGCAATAAAAAAAACGCACGTGGCCTAGAAAACCAAATGGGGGACTAACTTTCAAAAGAGTAAAACTGTGTTTTTTTTTTTTTCATATTTTGGTTTTTGTATTATTTGGCTTTTATTGGTCAGAGAACTAAAAGTTAGGCCCAGTGGAAACTTTTTCTATTCCATTTATTTGAAGCACCGTTTTCTCGGCTTCTACGAGGTAATAGAAAATTTTGAAAACAGATTTGGAATGAGAATAAGGTCTATTTTCATTCTGAATTCCAAAAATCCCCTTTTAAAGGCTTTTATTTCATGTTTTCATCTAATCTACGAGTACCAAAAAAACCAACCTTCATCTACAACAATAACTGATGGTAATGGCAAGCTCGAAGAAACCAATGGCTCTGTGCCTTTAAGCACAGTCTCCGGCACATTTACACTAATTTCACTACATTGATACATAAGGTTCATTTTAAGAATATCTACCTGTAAAAAGGGGAAATTTCCTAGAATCTGGAAAAAAGAAAAAACGCAAACGCACGGGACTAAAATCAATAGCTGCTCCGATAACAGCCGTCATTTCGGCTTTTTTGGCGACCATTGTCTCAAAACCGTTTTTTGAAAATGCGAGCGAATCGTAATGCATAATAGAATAGTAATCGTATAATTGTCCGTAATATGAGCTTTCGGCGAGGTCGACTTTTCCGAATTGATCATAGGCTTCTGGAAAAAGGGGAGTTTTTTGGTGAAACTCAATTTTTTTTAAAGAATAAACCTCGATCGATATTATTCCACAAAATGGTGATATGTTCATCACGATCCCATCTCTCATGTTCGTGATAAAAACCAACGGAATGCATCAACTCGTGAATCGCCGTATCGTATTGAAGACATCCATTGTCTAGGGATAATTCTTGTCTACCGCCGGCTCGTCCGACGTCAGAATAGCATCTTAAAATCAAAGTGGGATTTTAAAGAGCAGGGAGGTTTTTTAAAAAGTTACCCATCAATTTTTCCAATATACAAATAATCGTTGTCAACTGCTGTTCGTGGCACAAATCGTATGCAGGTTTTTTCGTGATAGGCCTGGGAGTTTCGTAAATCTTTGGGAAAAAATAATCTTGGAGAAATATCGCGAAATTTTAGAGTTTGAAATAAATATATTTGGAAAAATTTTACGTTTTGAGTTCACGCCAATTTTTTGGACAGAATTAAATCATTTTGTTCCCGATAATCAAAATAATGCTTGCTAATTTTTTTTGCAAAATGTTAAGTTTCTGGGTAGGTCCGTAAAACTTCAAAATCAAAAATCCTAAAGTTTTCATTTTTTAGTTTAAAAATTTGAATTTTTCTGATTCCCGCCGAATATGAGGTTAATGCGCTCAGTTGCACTGCGTATCAACTCTACACATGTGTCGACTGCGTATCGACTCACAAAGATGAGCGCGAATAAAAGTTTTTGAAATAAAAAAAGATAAAACCTAATTTTTGCGTTTTGCCTCAATTTTTTGTGTTCCATTGGCTGGAAATTAAAACAATATTTTTTTAAAACTTCGGCCATCGGGTCTGGTATAAAAAAGGTGAATTTTGTGTAAAATTTCGCAAAAATTGAATTTTATTGATAAAGAGCTCTAATTTTTACAATTGCTGACAATAGGACTTTAAACAAGGATTTATGAAAATTGAATTTTTCTGGATTCTTCGCATAATGGACTAGTTTTATAATGGACTAGCCCGAGGACTAGTTTTTCATAAATTTTTCTAGGCCATTGCTTTGAAGCTCGTTTTCTCGGCTTCTAGGTGGTTTTAGAAGATTTTAAAAACAGATTTTGAATTTGTACGAATTCTATTTTCATCGCATTAACATTTATAATAATTTTTGTAATTTTTTGCAAATTTTTTAGTTTCTGGCTAGATCCATAAGTTCTCCAAATCCATCTTCCAACTCCCACCTTACCTGAAAACTTCTCGCCAATACCGCTCGTTCTCGTTCGTTATATTGATTCGATATCACATACGGAATCCTGCCATTTGGCCATTTCCGCGTTCCAGTTATGACTCCATTTCGTCGAAGGTTTTCGTTGTTCTCCTAAACATTGTCAATTTAGAACATTGGGGGTACCAAAACCAGTAGGATTAATTTTTCACAAGGGTGTATTTTTTTGTAGTTTTTTTATTTGCGTATGTGTATGTATGTACTTACAAGCTTCCACGCCGCTTTCCCCCTGATATCACCTTTTCTGAACACTTGTCTCCAAAGAATTTTCCCCGCTGGAATCTGATCACTTTCTAATTTCTCGCCATTTTTGAAATCATCGTTGGTGAGAAAGGTTGCGTCGTCTGGAAAATGTGAAAGATTTGCGGTGGGAAATGTGTTTTTTATAAATGTCGAAAATTTGGATCCTGATCCCCCGAAATCCGATCCATGCGGATCATTGCAACAACATTGAGAAACAAGACAAAAAACAACACTTTGTGTAAATAGAAAAGGTCTGAAGTGTTGCCGAGCAAACAAATAAAGAATTAATTAGGAAATGGGGGAAAATGTCGGGATATTTGTACAAAAATGTTAAAATGTTCGTAATTTTTAAGTCAGTATAAAATTTTGAGTTTTTCTGCCACCCGCTGTATATGAGGTTTCTGCATTGTACTGCGTATCAACTCAACACGTAGCGACTCACAACGATGCGCGAGAATAAACATTTTTGAAATAAAAAAAGAAAATTCTAATTTTTGTGAAATCACTTATCAAAAAGCTTAAAAATTAAAGTTCGGCCAGGTGGAAGCTTTTTCTAGGCCATTGTTTTTAAACCTCGTTTTCTTGACCTCTATGTGGTTTTAGAAAATTTTAAAAACAGATTTGAATTGGGCATTTTCTCTATTTTCATTTCAGTTAAAATTTATAAGCGTTCCTTTAACGAAAATACGGGGGCGTCCGATATTTTTGTTTCGGAAATCTTACCATGAAGAGGTCTCAAAAAATCGTCGTCGGTCAGAAAAGTTTCATTCTGTGAAGAATCTGAATCGATCGTCGTCGAATTCGTCGCGAAACTAGGAGTCGATAGGAACAATAGGAGGTAGCTGAATATTAAACAAGAAGACGTAGAAGAAGTGAATTTGGATAAATATCGAAGTTTTGTTGAAGGAATTAGCATCTCCTCCTCATCGCCGTCTGTTTTTTGTTGATATGCGGAAATGGGAAGTTTTACCTGAAATTTTATTTTGTTTTATTGATTTTTTGAAAAAAAAATTGTGCTTAGTATGATTTTCTCAAGCTCAAAGATCTGAAAAATTTGAACTTTGAAGAGCTATAACTTGACTCAAAATTGATAGAAATGTATAACATTTTGAGAAAATGATAAAAGGGACAATCTCAGTTGATTTGTAAAATTTGAGCTACTGTTCCCTCATTTCTATTCCAAACGCGCTCCATAAACTGGCACTTTGCCAACACACCTACCAAAAAACAAAACGCAAACGATTTCTCACGTGAATAACGTGGAGCGTTTGCATTTTGTTTTTTGGAAGGTGTGCTGGCACGATGCCAGTTTATGGAGCGCGTTTGGAATAGAAATGAGGCAACAGTAATTTGGTTGAAATCTTTTCAGATCCTTAAAGACAAGGTACAAGTTTTTGCATTTTTGTTCGCAATTCGTGCTATATCATTTCAAAACGTTAAATTTCGTAAAATTCGGTTTGAAAAAGTGAAACATCTGCTTAAACAGCGAATTTTAGAACGGAGTTCAAAAATGAATTAACCCATTGGAACAAAATGAGGAATCAACAAAACAATCATCAAGAAAACTTGAAGATTCAAAACCAATAAGTGTTAACAACAACCAACCGAATGGAACAGAGATAGAGAGAGAGAAACACTCGAAAATCAGCGCCACAGACATTTTTGATTCACCATTTTTCACATGGAGAACTTTCCGGTTCAGAAGGCGGAGCCTTGCTTCGCTGTCAGGTATATACCGGCTTGTTCGTCGTATATTGGCATGGGGGGAAAGGAGCGAAGTTTTTTTGTGATTTGTTGGTTGGCACGAGAGTTTTACGCGGCGTACGTTTGGCTGTGTGTGTATGTGTATGAGCCGATTAATTCTCGATCATGTTTCGTTCGCTTTCTTTCTCTCTGTTTCGGATTGGTTAGGTTCTCTCTCTCTCTTTTTCTACTACTGCCGGTAGCATTGTTTGGTCTGTGAATATATGATGAATCATTATATTATGGTTGTGCCGTCGTTGTTTTTTTTTTGCCATTTCTACGATGGCAAATGAGATCGGATTTCGGATTGACATGATATTTGAATAATGATGTGGTGTATATGAGAAAGGGAAAACTACAAAAAGGATTTTATTGTGACAAATTGAGAAACTTCTCAAATTCTAGAAGGAAATGATCTGAACAATGACCTTAATTAAAGGTTTTCTGAACTACTCCTCGTTTCCAATAAAATCGGTACAGAAACATCTATAAAATTCGGAAACAATGGTCGAAGGGACTAACTTCCTCAGCGTTACAGAGTTTTCGCTGAAAATCCCTCTGAAAAAATACATAAGAAAGAAGAAATAGAAAGAAAAATGGAATTTGGATCACCACAGAAGTTCTTACGTTTGAGGTACTATCTTCCCACTTCCCAAAGTTCGTCCGCCAATCTCCGCCAGTCTCCTTGCAACTTTTTGTTGTAAGAGTGGGTTGGTATGGTCAAAAAAGAGCTTGTTTAATAAGAAATCGGCAAAAGTTAAGAAACCCCTAAAATCTCGGTTTTCGAAATTCTAAACCAATTTTTCGATTTTTTTCTGAGGATAGGTGGTTTTATTGAAAACCAAGAATACTTATTCGCGAAATTGTTACATTTACAAGACATCTTCGTATTTTTTGTTTGAAAACAAAAAAATTGAACGGAAAATTCGTCGAAATTCAGTTGAGCGCGTTTGCGGTGTGTTTTCTTCTCTGTGTCTCTCACTCTCTCTCTCTCGCTCACACAATCGCTGTTTGAGTAGACGTCAATCCGTCGGAAAACCAAAAATGTTGGTAAAAACTTTTTTTTAACATTAAAAAAATATTTTTACTCATATTTCGAAAAAATAATTTGAGGAAGAAGTAGACGATGATGCAAGTGCGCTCTACCACTCAATGATTTTTTTAAAAGAAAAATGGTGTTTTCAACATTTTTTGGTTTCCCATAGGAATTACGTGTATACTCCTAAAATTTTTGTTTTTATATGAAAAATCGGAAAATATTTTGTGAAAAATTAATAGATTTTTATGGAAAAAATCCGAACCGCCAAACATGAAATTTTTTCTAAAGTAAATTATTTTTTTTTTCTCGATTTTGAATTTTTTATTAATTGTATTTTATTTATTTTAAACATGGTTTAGAACTGTCGAATATCCCCACCCCTCCCTAATTTTAAAATATCCCCATCTCCTAGTTTACTCATGAATGTTTCAATGATCAGCTCAACCAGGCAAGACAATCCATCCGGGATAGACCATGATGTTTCGGTTTCGAAGAACTTCCTCACTCATGAAGAGAAATACTCCAAGTTCGTTCCTTTGTTGTAGTCCAAACAAAAGAAGACGAAAAAACCGTCGGTTTTTATTCCTCCTCCTCCTCGTTCTTCATTTTGCGCGCAAAAGAGACGACTATTTATCGCCAAACATGGTTTTTTGGCTCTTTTCTTCGATTGCCTCAAATTTTTTGTAAGAATGGGGAAGAGATAGAGAGAGAGAGGGGGAGACTGTGTGCCATTTTGATTATGGAAGCTTCCGCTTTATGAGGAGAGGATAATAGCACTTAGAGAACGTTAATTGATGCATGGAGTTTTGTAGCAGAACTTTAACGTTTTTAGATATCTATTAAATATTACAAGGGGTTTAAACTTCTGAAAAAAACTGACTTTGGTTTGATTATTAATGGCGGGGTGTATGGTGTTTATTATCACCATCTCAGGTGAATGTTTGGGATTCCTCCTGCGATCGAGAAAATGTAAAGTGTCAACGAAACATTTTTTTTTACTTTTTCCTGTTGTCAACTCAAATATTCTTGATCATGCAAGTTGGTTTTGACCTACCCAGAAAATCTAAGTCTCTCACACAGTTGTGTTATTTTTAAGTGCGAGCGGTTGCGCTGCGGTCTTTTAAACAAAAAATGTCGTCGATTATATTGTTCTGTGTGCGATTTTGTGTGCTTGTGGTTGCGCACTTCTCTCTTGTCGAGAGACGCAGAAGTAAGGTGCGTGTTTGGAGCGTCTTGTTAAAATAATTAGGAAATAATTTATATCACTTTTTTTCTCATTAAAAATTTCAACTGAGAATTTATGAAATCGGTGGACAAGCATCTTGTGGACGCGCACAAAGAGCTACATTTGTCACGACACCTTGGGGAACTGATTGAACACCGGTGTTGCAGCTGAAATATGAAATGCATGAAATTAATGTTTCCATTTCATTCTTACTGAATTGAGTAGAGTAGACCATTTCCGGTTGTGGTACTGTTTTGAGAAGCTAGAACTCCAATACATTGCCGAATGTCATCTGCTGATCTGAAATTATTAAAGCCAATACAATTCAGATGTGGTTGAAAAAGAGATTACGTGGTTGGCTGACCATTGGCGAATACGGTCGTTGATTCGAAAATTTTTTGATACCAGATTGAAGTGTCTGTCCAAGTGTAAGCCTAAAAGTGGATAAAATCCAGATCAAATAAATAATAATACCTTAAACTGTGAGCATTCTACGGCGTCAACGACAGTTGCGCAAGTGTCTCGACGCTGTGCAGCGACAATAATGAAAGTTTCATTAGCGTTCGTGTAATTAACATTTCCTGCAGCCAAAAAATTTACAAGGCCCAATTCATTTACACTATCGATTCCAGAGAAATATGAATCAGTGCTTTGGCTTTCGCATAAACTGTTAGCACTGTCATAGGTTAAGTTATTGGAGTTGATTAGCTGGAATGTTTCAGAATAAATTATGAAAATTTAAAGTATGATAAATATACTTTCATGCAGACGTTTCTGGTGGATGGTGTTCTTTGGGTGATTTGCCAACCGGGGGCACATGTTCGAGCGGTAGTCCAACAAGCATCTGAAATGAGTTTTATTGATAGCCAGCTAAGTTTAATTTTTACTTGGATCTGATGTGGTGACTGTGGTAGGTGTTGTCGTCGGCGTTGTTGTCGACGGTGTTGCTGTAGTTGTCGATGGTGATGCTGTTGTCGATGGTGATGATGTAGTTGTCGATGGTGATGCTGTAGTAGTCGATGGCGATCCTGTAGTAGTCGATGGTGATCCTGTAGTAGTCGATGGTGTTTCTGTAGTTGTCGATGGTGTTGCAGTAGTTGTCGATGGTATTTCTGTAGTTGTCGATGGTGTTGTTGTCGACGGTGTTGCTGTAGTTGTCGATGGTGATGCTGTTGTCGATGGTGATGATGTAGTTGTCGATGGTGATGTTGTAGTAGTCGATGGTGATGCTGTAGTAGTCGATGGTGATGCTGTAGTAGTCGATGGTGATCCTGTAGTAGTCGATGGTGATCCTGTAGTTGTCGATGGTATTTCTGTAGTTGTCGTCGGCGTGATTCTCGTCGTTGTTGGCGTTTGTGTTGTCGTCGAAACAGTTGTCGTTGGACATGTTGGTCTTTGCTTTCCGCAGACAACCAATTTGCTGGTTATTCCATTGGACGAGGTTAAATTGTTGCAACTGAATGATCATAAGTTTTTACATGGCTTATTTTTTTTTCTTACTTTAATGAATATAACAAGTCTTGACTTGTTTGTGATGAACTTGAATACATCAGTATTCCGACACACTGTTGGACATTTTCGAGTGATCTGAAATAAGAGTTTTGATAACTAGAAGCGCGACAATCATATAAACGTTTGAACTCCTCCTGGATTGAAATGCTGATTAAATATTGTGTTGGATGTCCCAGTTACTCCATCCGTCCATTCATATCCTGATGGAAGTTGACAATTTCCAGTTGTGATATCAGCTTTACATGCGTCTGTTCGTTTCGCACCGATAATAGCATACGAACTGGTAACGTTTGCAGTCACGATCTGATTCCGAACATCGCTCAACAAAAACAGTTGTTCTAAATAATTAAATTCTCTGAAATCATCATATCTCAAACTCACGAATGACTTCGGTATAATCATCATTACTATTTGGGCCAGAAAGAGTTGCACCTTGTACAGTTTCACAATAGTTTTCTGCATCGTCAAAAGTTGTTGAAGGATCGAAGAACAATCTAATACACCATGGTACATTGTTCCTATCGCTTTGATACCAGGAATCTTCACACAAATTCGAGCACGATGTGGTGACAGGAGCAGTTGTAGTTGTGGCTAATGAAGTTTTGTTGGTATTATTAGGAACATTTATATCGGTGGTTAATATTTGTGTCAATGTGATTGGAGCAATGGTAGTCGTGATCGGGGGAGTTGTTGTTGCGGGACAACCCCTTTGTTTTCCACAAACCACTAGCTTTTTAACAATTCCATCAGATGATACCATTTCATCACAACTTAAACAAAGATAGTCAGGCTATATTCTAACAAAACTATTGTACCTCAATGAGTAGAGCTGATCCAGACTAGTCTTGCTTTCGTCAGTGTACATCAGTATTCCAACACATTGCTGTATATCTTCAAGTGAACTGAAAACATATAAATTAGTTTATAAATTTGAAGTTTCTAAACGTTTGAACACCGCCTGGATTGAAATGTTGATTGAAGATGGTGTTGGATGTTCCGGTGACACCATCAGTCCAAACATATCCCGAAGGAAGTTGACAGTTTCCAGTTGTGATATCAGCTTTGCATGCTTCTGTTCGTTGTGCACCAATAACTGCGAACACACGTGTGTAATTTCCATTAACTAATGCTGTTCGAACATCAGTGTTTAGGAACGATTGCTCTGAAACATGAAGCTCTAGAGAAACGAAATTAATCTGGAAACCTACGAATAATTTCGTTGTAATCGTCATTACTATTTGGTCCTGAAAGAACTGCTCCCTGTTCATTTTCACAGTAGCTTTCGGCATCGTCAAACGTTGTTGTCCATTTGAAAAAGAGCCGAATACACCATGGGATGTTGTTGCGATCGCTTTGATACCATCCAGATTCACATTCATTCGAGCATGTCGTTGTTGTCGGTAATATGGTCGAAATCGCACTTGTTCCAGCGGAAGAGTTTACAGTGAACGCTGTAGAAGTTATTGCGGATGTCGCCAGTAATAATGTAGTTGATGATAAGTTGCTTATAGTTGAGTTTACAATGCTAGGAACCGTTGACGTAGTAGAAATCATCTCCGAGGTGCCACCAACTGCCGTTGTCGACGTAATGGCTGTAGTTTGAACCGTAGAAGCTGCAGTAGGGCATCGCATTTGTTTTCCACAAACAACAAGTTTACTGGTAACGGAATTAGACGATGTCAAATTGTTACAACTGTAAAATAATCAATTAATCAGTCCGACAGTGAAAAACTTACTTCAACGAATATAACAAGTCTTGACTAGTTTGTGCTGCACTTGCATACATCAGTATTCCTACACACTGTTGCACATTTTCGAGTGATCTGAAATAATAGTTTTGATAACTAAAAACAAGAAGATCATATAGACGTTTGAACTCCTCCTGGATTGAAATGTTGATTAAATATTGTGTTGGATGTTCCGGTTACTCCATCCGTCCATTCATATCCTGATGGAAGCTGGCAATTTCCAGTTGTGATATCAGCTTTACATACTTCTGTTCGTTTCGCACCGATAATAGCATATGCACTGGTGAAGTTTGCAGTCAAGATCTGATTCCGAACATCGCTCAACAAAAACGATTGTTCTAAATTGTGAAATTTTCTGAAATCGTCATATCTAAAACTCACGAATGACTTCGGTATAATCATCATTGCTGTTAGGTCCAGAAAGAGTTGCGCCATGTACTGTTTCACAATAGTTCTCAGCTTGATCGAATGTGGTTGATGGTTCATAGAATAGACGGATACACCATGGAATGTTATTTCGATCGCTCCGATACCACGAATCTTCACATTGTGTATTTGAACATGTTGTGGTTGATGGAATGGTTGTTGTTGTGGTTGCCGTGGTGGTTGGAACAGTTGTTGTCGATGGTACAGTCGTTGTTAATTGTGTTGTATTAATGCTGACAGTTGACTGAACTGTGGACGTTCCAAGTGAAGATGTTGCAGTTACAGTTGTCGGAACACTCGTAGAATTTGTCGCTTTCGAAGTTGTCGATGCGATGCTAGTTAGTTCTCTCGTTGAACTTGAGCTGGAAGAGGTGGGAACGGTTGAAGTGTCACCAGCTGTCGTTGGCAATGTACTGGCTGTAGTTTGAACCGTAGAAGTGGCAATAGGGCATCCCATCCGTTTTCCACAAACCAAAAGTTTACTGGTAACTGCATTGGACGATGTCAAATTGTTACAACTGTAAAATAATTAATAGAACAGTTGTAGAGAAAAAAAATACTTCAATGAGTAAAGCATATCTTGATCATTTTGCGAGGACTGGCCAATTTCCGCGTCATATATTAATATACCGACACATTGTTGGATATTTTCGAGTGATCTGAAACCATTTTTTTTTAATATTCGGAACAAGAAAATGAAATAAACGTTTGAACGCCTCCTGGGTTGAAGTGTTCGTTGAAAATAGTGTTAGATGTTCCTGTAACACCATCCGTCCATTCGTATCCTGATGGGAGTTGACAATTTCCTGTTGTGATATCAGCTTTACACGCTTCTGTTCGTTTTGCTCCAATTATTGCATATGTGCTGGTGAAGTTGGCGATCAAGATTTGATTTCGAACATCATTGTTCAAGAAGGTTTGTTCTAAATTCCAAATTTTTTCTATTATTTACAACTAAAACCTACGGATGACTTCGGTATAATCATCATTGCTGTTAGGTCCAGAAAGAGTTGCACCATGTACTGTTTCACAGTAGTTTTCCGCTTGATCGAATGTGGTGGACGGTTCATAGAATAGACGGATACACCATGGAATGTTATTTCGATCGCTCCGATACCACGAATCTTCACATTGTGTGTTAGAACATGTTGTGGTTGATGGAATGATTGTTGTTGTGGTTGCCGTGGTGGTTGGAACAGTTGTTGTCGATGGTACAGTCGTTGTTAATTGTGTTGTATTAATGCTGACAGTTGACTGAACTGTGGACGTTCCAAATGAAGATGTTGCAGTTACAGTTGTCGGAACACTTGTAGAATTTGTCGCTTTCGAAGTTGTCGATGCGATGCTAGTTAGTTCTCTCGTTGAACTTGAGCTGGAAGAGGTGGGAACTGTTGAAGTGTCACCAGCTGTCGTTGGCAATGTACTGGCTGTAGTTTGAACCGTAGAAGTTGCAATTGGGCATCCCACCCGTTTTCCACAAACCAAAAGTTTACTGGTAACTGCATTGGACGATGTCAAATTGTTACAACTGTAAAATAATTAATAGAACAGTTGTAGAGAAAAAAAATACTTCAATGAGTAAAGCATATCTTGATCATTTTGCGAGGACTGGCCAATTTCCGCGTCATATATTAATATACCGACACATTGTTGGATATTTTCGAGTGATCTGAAACCATTTTTTTAAATATTCGGAACAAAAAAATGAAATAAACGTTTGAACGCCTCCTGGGTTGAAGTGTTCGTTGAAAATAGTGTTAGATGTTCCTGTAACACCATCCGTCCATTCGTATCCTGATGGGAGTTGACAATTTCCTGTTGTGATATCAGCTTTACACGCTTCTGTTCGTTTTGCTCCAATTATTGCATATGTACTGGCGAAGTTGGCGATCAAGATTTGATTTCGAACATCATTGTTCAAGAAGGTTTGTTCTAAATTCCAAAGTTTTTCTATTATTTACAACTAAAACCTACGGATGACTTCGGTATAATCATCATTGCTGTTAGGTCCAGAAAGAGTTGCACCATGTACTGTTTCACAGTAGTTTTCCGCTTGATCGAATGTGGTGGACGGTTCATAGAATAGACGGATACACCATGGAATGTTATTCCGATCGCTCCGATACCACGAATCTTCACATTGTGTGTTAGAACATGTTGTGGTTGACGGTAGAGTTGTTGTTAATTGTGTTGTATTAATGCTTACAGTTGACTGAACCGTGGATGTTCCAGATGAATCTGTTGTTGTTACAGTTGTCGGAACACTCGTAGGGTTTGCCGTTTTCGAAGTTGTTGATGCGATGCTAGTTAGTTCTCTCGTTGAACTTGAGCTGGAAGAGGTGGGAACTGTTGAAGTGTCATCAGCTGTCGTTGGCGATGTACTGGCTGAAGTTTGAACCGTAGAAGCTGCAGTTGGGCATCCCATTTGTTTTCCACAAACAACAAGTTTACTGGTAACGGAATTGGACGATGTCAAATTGTTACAACTGTAAAATAATCAATAAATCAGTTGTAGAGAAAAAGTTACTTCAATGAATATAACAAGTCTTGACTTGTTTGTGATGCACTTGCATACATCAGTATTCCTACACACTGTTGCACATTTTCGAGTGATCTGAAATAGTAGTTTTGAAAACTAAAAACAAGAAGATCATATAGACGTTTGAACTCCTCCAGGATTGAAATGCTGATTAAATATTGTGTTGGATGTTCCGGTTACTCCATCCGTCCATTCATATCCTGATGGAAGTTGGCAATTTCCAGTTGTGATATCAGCTTTACATACGTCTGTTCGTTTCGCACCGATAATAGCATATGCACTGGTGAAGTTTGCAGTCAAGATCTGATTCCGAACATCGCTCAACAAAAACGATTGTTCTAAATTGTGAAATTTTCTAAAATCGTGTTATCTCAAACTCACGAATGACTTCGGTATAATCATCATTGCTGTTAGGGCCTGATAGAGTGGCACCATGTACTGTTTCACAATAATTCTCAGCTTGATCGAATGTGGTTGATGGTTCATAGAATAGACGGATACACCATGGAACGTTATTTCGATCGCTCCGATACCACGAATCTTCACATTGTGTGTTAGAACATGTTGTGGTTGACGGAACAACTGTTGTTGTTGGATCAGCAATAATGGTTGGAATAGTTGTTGTCGATGGCACAGTCGATGTCAGAACTGTTGAATTAAGGCTCGTAGTTGGTTGAATCGTGGATGTTCCAGATGAATCTGTTGTTATTACAGTTGTCGAATCACTTGTAGGGTTTGCCGTTTTCGAAGTTGTCGATGCGATACTAGTTAGTCCACTCGTTGAACTTGAGCTTAAAATGGTGGGAACTGTTGAGGTGCCATCATCTATCGTTGGAGATGTACTGGCTGTAGTTTGAACCGTAGAAGCTGCAGTGGGGCATCCCATTTGTTTTCCACAAACCACAAGTTTACTGGTAACTGCATTGGATGATGTCAAATTGTTACAACTGTAAAATAATAAATAATTCAGTTCGACAGTGAAAAACTTACTTCAATGAATATAACAAGTCTTGACTAGTTTGTGCTGCACTTGAATACATCAGTATTCCTACACATTGTTGGACATTTTCGAGTGATCTGAAATACGAGCAATGATAACTATGAACAAATATAAATTTAAACGTTTGAACTCCTCCTGGATTGAAATGCTGATTAAATATTGTGTTGGATGTTCCGGTTACTCCATCCGTCCATTCATATCCTGATGGAAGTTGACAATTTCCAGTTGTGATATCAGCTTTACATACGTCTGTTCGTTTTGCACCGATAATAGCATATGCACTGGTGAAGTTTGCAGTCAAGATCTGATTCCGAACATCGCTCAACAAGAACGATTGTTCTAAATTGTGATATTTGCTGAAATCGTTATATCAAAGACTTACGAATGACTTCAGTATAATCATCATTGCTGTTAGGGCCTGATAGAGTGGCACCATGTACTGTTTCACAATAATTTTCAGCTTGATCGAACGTGGTTGATGGTTCATAGAATAGACGGATACACCAAGGAATGTTATTTCGATCGCTCCGATACCACGAATCTTCACATTGTGTGTTTGAACATGTTGTGGTTGATGGAATTATTGTTGTTGTGGTTGCCGTGGTGGTTGGAACAGTTGTTGTCGATGATACAGTCGTAGTTGATATCTCTGTATTCAGGCTGGTAGTAGACTGGACCGTGGTAGTTACAGATGAATATGTTGTAGTTACAGTTGTCGGGACAGTCGTAGAGTTTGACGTTTTCGAAGTTGTTGATGTGATGCCAATGACTTCAGTCGGTGAAGTTGAGCTTGTTGATGTAGCAGCTGCTGTTGTCGCTGCACATCCCACTGGTTTTCCGCAAACAACCAGTTTTTTGAAAATACCGTTGAAAGATACCATCTCCTCGCAACTGAAAAATTTTTGTTTGAACGCATTTTGAATAAGTGTGAAAATTTCAAAATTTTCTTACTTCAAAGAGTACAACAAATCAAGACTATTTTGGCCCGAATTAGCATACATTAAAATTCCCACGCATTGTTCAACATCTTCATCTGATCTGAAAACTCAATTTTATGAACCGTAAAAAAATCAATAAAACGTTTGAACTCCATCGGGATTGAAAAACTGATTGAAAATTGCATTCGAAGTTCCCGTTACTCCATCCGTCCATTCATATCCTGATGGTAATTGACAATTTCCAGTTGTATCAGCTTTGCAATCATCAGTACGAAGAGCACCAATCACAGCGAATACTTTTGTGTAGTTTCCATTGATAATTGCAGTCCTAACATCACTATTAGTGAATGACTGCTCTGAATTATTATAAAAATTTACAAGAAACCAACAGAAAGAAACTAACGAATAATTTGATTATACTCATCGGCACTATTTGGTCCTGAAAGTGTGGCACCTTGCTCATTTTGACAATAATCTTCCGCTGTATCAAATGTCGTTGTCCACTTGAAAAAGAGACGGATACACCAAGGGATACCGTTGCGATTACTTTGAATCCAAGAATCTTCACAGACATTTGAACAAGTCGTAGTTGTAAGAGAATCAGCTGTAGTAGTTGATAGAAGATCTGGCGACATGGTGTTTGAAATTGTAGATGGTGACTGATTTATTGTGGAACCTGTAACTGTAGAAATTGAAGAAACATCCGTGGCTGTGGTTGTCGAATTTGTTGGACAAGGACATAGAGATATAGTTGTATTACTTCTAATTGTTGATTCAGTTGTCACAAGAGTTGCCGACGATTCAGCTGAGAGTGTTGTCGTACTTCCAGTTGACGATTCAGAAGTTCCAATTGATCCAGTAAATCCAGGTGTGAATGCAGTTGTGGAAGATTCAGCTGTGGATGGTGTCGTGCTTCCAGTTGACGATTCAGGAGTTCCAATTGATCCAGTAAATCCAGGAATGAATGCAGTTGTGGAAGATCCAGCTGCGGATGGTGTCGTGCTTCCAGTTGACGATTCAGGTGTTCCAATTGATCCAGTAAATCCAGGAATGAATGCAGTTGTGGAAGATTCAGCTGTGGATGGTGTCGTGCTTCCAGTTGACGATTCAGGAGTTCCAATTGATCCAGTAAATCCAGGAATGAATGCAGTTGTGGAAGATCCAGCTGTGGATGGTGTCGTGCTTCCAGTTGACGATTCAGGAGTTCCAATTGATCCACTAAATCCAGGAATGAATGCAGTTGTGGAAGATTCAGCTGTGGAAGGTGTGGTGCTTCCAGTTGACGATTCAGAAGTTCCAATTGATCCAGTAAATCCAGGAATGAATGCAGTTGTGGAAGATCCAGCTGTGGAAGGTGTGGTGCTTCCAGTTGACGATTCAGAAGTTCCAATTGATCCAGTTAATCCAGGGGTGGATGCAGTTGTGGAAGATTCAGCTGTGGAAGGTGTGGTGCTTCCAGTTGACGATTCAGAAGTTCCAATTGATCCAGTAAATCCAGGAATGAATGCAGTTGTGGAAGATCCAGCTGTGGAAGGTGTGGTGCTTCCAGTTGACGATTCAGAAGTTCCAATTGATCCACTAAATCCAGGAATGAATGCAGTTGTGGAAGATTCAGCTGTGGAAGGTGTGGTGCTTCCAGTTGACGATTCAGAAGTTCCAATTGATCCAGTAAATCCAGGAATGAATGCAGTTGTGGAAGATCCAGCTGTGGATGGTGTCGTGCTTCCAGTTGACGATTCAGGAGTTCCAATTGATCCAGTAAATCCAGGAATGAATGCAGTTGTGGAAGATTCAGCTGTGGAAGGTGTGGTGCTTCCAGTTGACGATTCAGAAGTTCCAATTGATCCAGTAAATCCAGGAATGAATGCAGTTGTGGAAGATTCAGCTGTGGAAGGTGTGGTGCTTCCAGTTGACGATTCAGAAGTTCCAATTGATCCAGTAAATCCAGGAATGAATGAAGTTGTGGAAGATTCAGCTGTGGATGTTGTGGTGCTTCCTGTTGACGATTCAGAAGTTCCAGTTGATTCTGTTGATCCAGAAGTGAATGCAGTTGTGGAAGATTCAGCTGTGGAAGGTGTGGTGCTTCCAGTTGACGATTCAGAAGTTCCAATTGATCCAGTAAATCCAGGAATGAATGCAGTTGTGGAAGATTCAGCTGTGGAAGGTGTGGTGCTTCCAGTTGACGATTCAGAAGTTCCAATTGATCCAGTAAATCCAGGAATGAATGCAGTTGTGGAAGATTCAGCTGTGGAAGGTGTGGTGCTTCCAGTTGACGATTCAGAAGTTCCAATTGATCCAGTTAATCCAGGGGTGAATGCAGTTGTGGAAGATTCAGCTGTGGAAGGTGTGGTGCTTCCAGTTGACGATTCAGAAGTTCCAGTTGATTCTGTTGATCCAGAAGTGAATGCAGTGGTGGAAGATTCACCTGTGGATGATGCCGTGCTTCCAGTTGACGATTCAGAAGTTCCTGTTGATTCTGTTGATCCAGAAGTGAATGCAGTTGTGGAAGATTCAGCTGTGGAAGGTGTGGTGCTTCCAGTTGACGATTCAGAAGTTCCAATTGATCCAGTAAATCCAGGAATGAATGCAGTTGTGGAAGATCCAGCTGTGGATGGTGTCGTGCTTCCAGTTGACGATTCAGGAGTTCCAATTGATCCAGTAGATCCAGGAATGAATGCAGTTGTGGAAGATTCAGCTGTGGAAGGTGTGGTGCTTCCAGTTGACGATTCAGAAGTTCCAATTGATCCAGTAAATCCAGGAATGAATGAAGTTGTGGAAGATTCAGCTGTGGATGGTGTCGTGCTTCCAGTTGACGATTCAGGAGTTCCAATTGATCCAGTAAATCCAGGAATGAATGCAGTTGTGGAAGATTCAGCTGTGGAAGGTGTGGTGCTTCCAGTTGACGATTCAGAAGTTCCAATTGATCCAGTAAATCCAGGAATGAATGAAGTTGTGGAAGATCCAGCTGTGGATGGTGTCGTGCTTCCAGTTGACGATTCAGGAGTTCCAATTGATCCAGTAAATCCAGGAATGAATGCAGTTGTGGAAGATTCAGCTGTGGAAGGTGTGGTGCTTCCAGTTGACGATTCAGAAGTTCCAATTGATCCAGTAAATCCAGGAATGAATGCAGTTGTGGAAGATTCAGCTGTGGAAGGTGTGGTGCTTCCAGTTGACGATTCAGAAGTTCCAATTGATCCAGTAAATCCAGGAATGAATGCAGTTGTGGAAGATTCAGCTGTGGAAGGTGTGGTGCTTCCAGTTGACGATTCAGAAGTTCCAGTTGAGTCTGTTGATCCAGAAGTGAATGCAGTGGTGGAAGATTCACCTGTGGATGATGTCGTGCTTCCAGTTGACGATTCAGACGTTCCAGTTGATTCTGTTGATCCAGAAGTGAATGCAGTGGTGGAAGATTCACCTGTGGATGATGCCGTGCTTCCAGTTGACGATTGAGAAGTTCCTGTTGATTCTGTTGATCCAGAAGTGAATGCAGTGGTGGAAGATTCACCTGTGGATGATGCCGTGCTTCCAGTTGACGATTCAGAAGTTCCAGTTGATTCTGTTGATCCAGAAGTGAATGCAGTGGTGGAAGATTCACCTGTGGATGATGCCGTGCTTCCAGTTGACGATTCAGAAGTTCCTGTTGATTCTGTTGATCCAGAAGTGAATGCAGTGGTGGAAGATTCAGCTGTGGATGATGCCGTGCTTCCAGTTGACGATTCAGAAGTTCCAGTTGATTCTGTTGATCCAGAAGTGAATGCAGTGGTGGAAGATTCAGCTGTGGATGATGCCGTGCTTCCAGTTGACGATTCAGAAGTTCCAGTTGATTCTGTTGATCCAGAAGTGAATGCAGTGGTGGAAGATTCACCTGTGGATGATGCCGTGCTTCCAGTTGACGATTCAGAAGTTCCAGTTGATTCAGTTGATCCAGAAGTGAATGCAGTGGTGGAAGATTCACCTGTGGATGATGCCGTGCTTCCAGTTGACGATTCAGAAGTTCCTGTTGATTCTGTTGATCCAGAAGTGAATGCAGTGGTAGAAGATTCAGCTGTGGATGATGCCGTGCTTCCAGTTGACGATTCAGAAGTTCCAGTTGACGATTGAGAAGTTCCTGTTGACGATTCAGAAGTTCCAGTTGATTCTGTTGATCCAGAAGTGAATGCAGTGGTGGAAGATTCACCTGTGGATGATGCCGTGCTTCCAGTTGACGATTCAGAAGTTCCAGTTGATTCTGTTGATCCAGAGGTGAATGCAGTGGTGGAAGATTCACCTGTGGATGATGCCGTGCTTCCAGTTGACGATTCAGAAGTTCCAGTTGATTCTGTTGATCCAGAAGTGAATGCAGTGGTGGAAGATTCACCTGTGGATGATGCCGTGCTTCCAGTTGACGATTCAGAAGTTCCTGTTGATTCTGTTGATCCAGAAGTGAATGCAGTGGTGGAAGATTCAGCTGTGGATGATGCCGTGCTTCCAGTTGACGATTCAGAAGTTCCAGTTGATTCTGTTGATCCAGAAGTGAATGCAGTGGTGGAAGATTCACCTGTGGATGATGCCGTGCTTCCAGTTGACGATTCAGAAGTTCCAGTTGATTCAGTTGATCCAGAAGTGAATGCAGTGGTGGAAGATTCACCTGTGGATGATGCCGTGCTTCCAGTTGACGATTCAGAAGTTCCTGTTGATTCTGTTGATCCAGAAGTGAATGCAGTGGTAGAAGATTCAGCTGTGGATGATGCCGTGCTTCCAGTTGACGATTCAGAAGTTCCAGTTGACGATTGAGAAGTTCCTGTTGACGATTCAGAAGTTCCAGTTGATTCTGTTGATCCAGAAGTGAATGCAGTGGTGGAAGATTCAGCTGTGGATGATGCCGTGCTTCCAGTTGACGATTCAGAAGTTCCAGTTGATTCAGTTGATCCAGAAGTGAATGCAGTGGTGGAAGATTCACCTGTGGATGATGCCGTGCTTCCAGTTGACGATTGAGAAGTTCCAGTTGACGATTGAGAAGTTCCAGTTGATTCAGTTGATCCAGAAGTGAATGCAGTGGTGGAAGATTCAGCTGTGGATGATGCCGTGCTTCCAGTTGACGATTCAGAAGTTCCAGTTGATTCAGTTGATCCAGAAGTGAATGCAGTGGTGGAAGATTCACCTGTGGATGATGCCGTGCTTCCAGTTGACGATTCAGAAGTTCCAGTTGATTCAGTTGATCCAGAAGTGAATGCAGTGGTGGAAGATTCACCTGTGGATGATGCCGTGCTTCCAGTTGACGATTCAGAAGTTCCAGTTGATTCAGTTGATCCAGAAGTGAATGCAGTGGTGGAAGATTCACCTGTGGATGATGCCGTGCTTCCAGTTGACGATTCAGAAGTTCCAGTTGATTCTGTTGATCCAGAAGTGAATGCAGTGGTGGAAGATTCACCTGTGGATGATGCCGTGCTTCCAGTTGACGATTCAGAAGTTCCAGTTGATTCTGTTGATCCAGAGGTGAATGCAGTGGTGGAAGATTCACCTGTGGATGATGCCGTGCTTCCAGTTGACGATTCAGAAGTTCCAGTTGATTCTGTTGATCCAGAAGTGAATGCAGTGGTGGAAGATTCACCTGTGGATGATGCCGTGCTTCCAGTTGACGATTCAGAAGTTCCTGTTGATTCTGTTGATCCAGAAGTGAATGCAGTGGTGGAAGATTCAGCTGTGGATGATGCCGTGCTTCCAGTTGACGATTCAGAAGTTCCAGTTGATTCTGTTGATCCAGAAGTGAATGCAGTGGTGGAAGATTCACCTGTGGATGATGCCGTGCTTCCAGTTGACGATTCAGAAGTTCCAGTTGATTCAGTTGATCCAGAAGTGAATGCAGTGGTGGAAGATTCACCTGTGGATGATGCCGTGCTTCCAGTTGACGATTCAGAAGTTCCTGTTGATTCTGTTGATCCAGAAGTGAATGCAGTGGTAGAAGATTCAGCTGTGGATGATGCCGTGCTTCCAGTTGACGATTCAGAAGTTCCAGTTGACGATTGAGAAGTTCCTGTTGACGATTCAGAAGTTCCAGTTGATTCTGTTGATCCAGAAGTGAATGCAGTGGTGGAAGATTCAGCTGTGGATGATGCCGTGCTTCCAGTTGACGATTCAGAAGTTCCAGTTGATTCAGTTGATCCAGAAGTGAATGCAGTGGTGGAAGATTCACCTGTGGATGATGCCGTGCTTCCAGTTGACGATTGAGAAGTTCCAGTTGACGATTGAGAAGTTCCAGTTGATTCAGTTGATCCAGAAGTGAATGCAGTGGTGGAAGATTCAGCTGTGGATGATGCCGTGCTTCCAGTTGACGATTCAGAAGTTCCAGTTGATTCAGTTGATCCAGAAGTGAATGCAGTGGTGGAAGATTCACCTGTGGATGATGCCGTGCTTCCAGTTGACGATTCAGAAGTTCCAGTTGATTCAGTTGATCCAGAAGTGAATGCAGTGGTGGAAGATTCACCTGTGGATGATGCCGTGCTTCCAGTTGACGATTCAGAAGTTCCAGTTGATTCAGTTGATCCAGAAGTGAATGCAGTGGTGGAAGATTCACCTGTGGATGATGCCGTGCTTCCAGTTGACGATTCAGAAGTTCCAGTTGATTCTGTTGATCCAGAAGTGAATGCAGTGGTGGAAGATTCACCTGTGGATGATGCCGTGCTTCCAGTTGACGATTCAGAAGTTCCTGTTGATTCTGTTGATCCAGAAGTGAATGCAGTGGTGGAAGATTCAGCTGTGGATGATGCCGTGCTTCCAGTTGACGATTCAGAAGTTCCAGTTGATTCTGTTGATCCAGAAGTGAATGCAGTGGTGGAAGATTCACCTGTGGATGATGCCGTGCTTCCAGTTGACGATTCAGAAGTTCCTGTTGATTCAGTTGATCCAGAAGTGAATGCAGTGGTGGAAGATTCACCTGTGGATGATGCCGTGCTTCCAGTTGACGATTCAGAAGTTCCAGTTGATTCAGTTGATCCAGAAGTGAATGCAGTGGTGGAAGATTCACCTGTGGATGATGCCGTGCTTCCAGTTGACGATTCAGAAGTTCCAGTTGATTCAGTTGATCCAGAAGTGAATGCAGTGGTGGAAGATTCACCTGTGGATGATGCCGTGCTTCCAGTTGACGATTCAGAAGTTCCAGTTGATTCTGTTGATCCAGAAGTGAATGCAGTGGTGGAAGATTCACCTGTGGATGATGCCGTGCTTCCAGTTGACGATTCAGAAGTTCCTGTTGATTCTGTTGATCCAGAAGTGAATGCAGTGGTGGAAGATTCAGCTGTGGATGATGCCGTGCTTCCAGTTGACGATTCAGAAGTTCCTGTTGATTCTGTTGATCCAGAAGTGAATGCAGTGGTGGAAGATTCAGCTGTGGATGATGCCGTGCTTCCAGTTGACGATTCAGAAGTTCCAGTTGATTCTGTTGATCCAGAAGTGAATGCAGTGGTGGAAGATTCACCTGTGGATGATGCCGTGCTTCCAGTTGACGATTCAGAAGTTCCAGTTGATTCAGTTGATCCAGAAGTGAATGCAGTGGTGGAAGATTCACCTGTAGATGATGCCGTGCTTCCAGTTGACGATTCAGAAGTTCCAGTTGACGATTGAGAAGTTCCAGTTGACGATTCAGAAGTTCCTGTTGATTCTGTTGATCCAGAAGTGAATGCAGTGGTAGAAGATTCAGCTGTGGATGATGCCGTGCTTCCAGTTGACGATTGAGAAGTTCCAGTTGACGATTCAGAAGTTCCAGTTGATTCAGTTGATCCAGAAGTGAATGCAGTGGTGGAAGATTCACCTGTGGATGATGCCGTGCTTCCAGTTGACGATTCAGAAGTTCCAGTTGATTCTGTTGATCCAGAAGTGAATGCAGTGGTGGAAGATTCACCTGTGGATGATGCCGTGCTTCCAGTTGACGATTCAGAAGTTCCAGTTGACGATTGAGAAGTTCCAGTTGACGATTCAGAAGTTCCTGTTGATTCTGTTGATCCAGAAGTGAATGCAGTGGTGGAAGATTCACCTGTGGATGATGCCGTGCTTCCAGTTGACGATTCAGAAGTTCCAGTTGACGATTGAGAAGTTCCAGTTGACGATTCAGAAGTTCCTGTTGATTCTGTTGATCCAGAAGTGAATGCAGTGGTAGAAGATTCAGCTGTGGATGATGCCGTGCTTCCAGTTGACGATTGAGAAGTTCCAGTTGACGATTGAGAAGTTCCAGTTGACGATTCAGAAGTTCCAGTTGATTCAGTTGATCCAGAAGTGAATGCAGTGGTGGAAGATTCACCTGTGGATGATGCCGTGCTTCCAGTTGACGATTCAGAAGTTCCAGTTGATTCTGTTGATCCAGAAGTGAATGCAGTGGTGGAAGATTCACCTGTGGATGATGCCGTGCTTCCAGTTGACGATTCAGAAGTTCCAGTTGACGATTGAGAAGTTCCAGTTGACGATTCAGAAGTTCCTGTTGATTCTGTTGATCCAGAAGTGAATGCAGTGGTGGAAGATTCACCTGTGGATGATGCCGTGCTTCCAGTTGACGATTCAGAAGTTCCAGTTGACGATTGAGAAGTTCCAGTTGACGATTCAGAAGTTCCTGTTGATTCTGTTGATCCAGAAGTGAATGCAGTGGTAGAAGATTCAGCTGTGGATGATGCCGTGCTTCCAGTTGACGATTCAGAAGTTCCAGTTGATTCAGTTGATCCAGAGGTGAATGCAGTGGTGGAAGATTCAGCTGTGGATGATGCCGTGCTTCCAGTTGACGATTCAGAAGTTCCAGTTGATTCAGTTGATCCAGAAGTGAATGCAGTGGTGGAAGATTCACCTGTGGATGATGCCGTGCTTCCAGTTGACGATTCAGAAGTTCCAGTTGACGATTGAGAAGTTCCTGTTGACGATTCAGAAGTTCCAGTTGATTCTGTTGATCCAGAAGTGAATGCAGTGGTGGAAGATTCAGCTGTGGATGATGCCGTGCTTCCAGTTGACGATTCAGAAGTTCCAGTTGATTCAGTTGATCCAGAAGTGAATGCAGTGGTGGAAGATTCACCTGTGGATGATGCCGTGCTTCCAGTTGACGATTCAGAAGTTCCAGTTGATTCAGTTGATCCAGAAGTGAATGCAGTGGTGGAAGATTCACCTGTGGATGATGCCGTGCTTCCAGTTGACGATTCAGAAGTTCCAGTTGACGATTGAGAAGTTCCTGTTGACGATTCAGAAGTTCCAGTTGATTCTGTTGATCCAGAAGTGAATGCAGTGGTGGAAGATTCAGCTGTGGATGATGCCGTGCTTCCAGTTGACGATTCAGAAGTTCCAGTTGATTCAGTTGATCCAGAAGTGAACGCAGTGGTGGAAGATTCACCTGTGGATGATGCCGTGCTTCCAGTTGACGATTCAGAAGTTCCAGTTGATTCAGTTGATCCAGAAGTGAATGCAGTGGTGGAAGATTCACCTGTGGATGATGCCGTGCTTCCAGTTGACGATTCAGAAGTTCCAGTTGATTCTGTTGATCCAGAAGTGAATGCAGTGGTGGAAGATTCACCTGTGGATGATGCCGTGCTTCCAGTTGACGATTCAGAAGTTCCTGTTGATTCTGTTGATCCAGAAGTGAATGCAGTGGTAGAAGATTCAGCTGTGGATGATGCCGTGCTTCCAGTTGACGATTCAGAAGTTCCAGTTGACGATTGAGAAGTTCCAGTTGACGATTCAGAAGTTCCAGTTGATTCAGTTGATCCAGAAGTGAATGCAGTGGTGGAAGATTCACCTGTGGATGATGCCGTGCTTCCAGTTGACGATTCAGAAGTTCCAGTTGATTCAGTTGATCCAGAAGTGAATGCAGTGGTGGAAGATTCAGCTGTGGATGATGCCGTGCTTCCAGTTGACGATTCAGAAGTTCCAGTTGATTCAGTTGATCCAGAAGTGAATGCAGTGGTGGAAGATTCACCTGTGGATGATGCCGTGCTTCCAGTTGACGATTCAGAAGTTCCAGTTGATTCAGTTGATCCAGAAGTGAATGCAGTGGTGGAAGATTCACCTGTGGATGATGCCGTGCTTCCAGTTGACGATTCAGAAGTTCCTGTTGATTCAGTTGATCCAGAAGTGAATGCAGTGGTGGAAGATTCACCTGTGGATGATGCCGTGCTTCCAGTTGACGATTCAGAAGTTCCAGTTGATTCAGTTGATCCAGAAGTGAATGCAGTGGTGGAAGATTCACCTGTGGATGATGCAGTGCTTCCAGTTGACGATTCAGAAGTTCCAGTTGATTCAGTTGATCCAGAAGTGAATGCAGTGGTGGAAGATTCACCTGTGGATGATGCCGTGCTTCCAGTTGACGATTCAGAAGTTCCAGTTGACGATTCAGAAGTTCCAGTTGATTCTGTTGATCCAGAAGTGAATGCAGTGGTGGAAGATTCAGCTGTGGATGATGCCGTGCTTCCAGTTGACGATTCAGAAGTTCCAGTTGACGATTGAGAAGTTCCAGTTGACGATTCAGAAGTTCCAGTTGATTCAGTTGATCCAGAAGTGAATGCAGTGGTGGAAGATTCACCTGTGGATGATGCCGTGCTTCCAGTTGACGATTGAGAAGTTCCAGTTGACGATTCAGAAGTTCCAGTTGATTCAGTTGATCCAGAAGTGAATGCAGTGGTGGAAGATTCACCTGTGGATGATGCCGTGCTTCCAGTTGACGATTCAGAAGTTCCAGTTGATTCTGTTGATCCAGAAGTGAATGCAGTGGTGGAAGATTCAGCTGTGGATGATGCCGTGCTTCCAGTTGACGATTGAGAAGTTCCAGTTGATTCAGTTGATCCAGAAGTGAATGCAGTGGTGGAAGATTCACCTGTGGATGATGCCGTGCTTCCAGTTGACGATTGAGAAGTTCCAGTTGACGATTGAGAAGTTCCAGTTGACGATTGAGAAGTTCCAGTTGATTCAGTTGATCCAGAAGTGAATGCAGTGGTGGAAGATTCACCTGTGGATGATGCCGTGCTTCCAGTTGACGATTCAGAAGTTCCAGTTGATTCTGTTGATCCAGAGGTGAATGCAGTGGTGGAAGATTCAGCTGTGGATGGTGTTGTGCTTCCAGTTGACGATTCAGAAGTTCCAGTTGACGATTCAGAAGTTCCAGTTGATTCTGTTGATCCAGAAGTGAATGCAGTGGTGGAAGATTCACCTGTGGATGATGCCGTGCTTCTAGTTGACGATTCAGAAGTTCCAGTTGATTCAGTTGATCCAGAAGTGAATGCAGTGGTGGAAGATTCACCTGTGGATGATGCCGTGCTTCCAGTTGACGATTCAGAAGTTCCAGTTGATTCTGTTGATCCAGAGGTGAATGCAGTGGTGGAAGATTCAGCTGTGGATGGTGTTGTGCTTCCAGTTGACGATTCAGAAGTTCCAGTTGACGATTCAGAAGTTCCAGTTGATTCTGTTGATCCAGAAGTGAATGCAGTGGTGGAAGATTCACCTGTGGATGGTGTTGTGCTTCCAGTTGACGATTCAGAAGTTCCAGTTGATTCAGTTGATCCAGAAGTGAATGCAGTGGTGGAAGATTCACCTGTGGATGATGCCGTGCTTCCAGTTGACGATTCAGAAGTTCCAGTTGATTCTGTTGATCCAGAAGTGAATGCAGTGGTGGAAGATTCACCTGTGGATGGTGTTGTGCTTCCAGTTGACGATTCAGAAGTTCCAGTTGATTCTGTTGATCCAGAAGTGAATGCAGTGGTGGAAGATTCACCTGTGGATGGTGTTGTGCTTCCAGTTGACGATTCAGAAGTTCCAGTTGATTCAGTTGATCCAGAAGTGAATGCAGTGGTGGAAGATTCACCTGTGGATGATGCCGTGCTTCCAGTTGACGATTCAGAAGTTCCAGTTGACTCTGTTGATCCAGAGGTGAATGCAGTGGTGGAAGATTCACCTGTGGATGGTGTTGTGCTACCAGTTGACGATTCAGAAGTTCCAGTTGATTCAGTTGATCCAGAAGTGAATGCAGTGGTGGAAGATTCAGCTGTGGATGGTGTTGTGCTTCCAGTTGACGATTCAGAAGTTCCAGTTGACGATTCAGAAGTTCCAGTTGATTCAGTTGATCCAGAAGTGAATGCAGTGGTGGAAGATTCAGCTGTGGATGGTGTTGTGCTTCCAGTTGACGATTCAGAAGTTCCAGTTGACGATTTAGAAGTTCCAGTTGATTCAGTTGATCCAGAAGTGAATGCAGTGGTGGAAGATTCAGCTGTGGATGGTGTTGTGCTTCCAGTTGACGATTCAGAAGTTCCAGTTGACGATTGAGAAGTTGCAGTTGATTCAGTTGATCCAGAGGTGAATGCAGTGGTGGAAGATTCACCTGTGGATGATGCCGTGCTACCAGTTGACGATTCAGAAGTTCCAGTTGATTCAGTTGATCCAGAAGTGAATGCAGTGGTGGAAGATTCAGCTGTGGATGGTGTTGTGCTTCCAGTTGACGATTCAGAAGTTCCAGTTGACGATTCAGAAGTTCCAGTTGATTCAGTTGATCCAGAAGTGAATGCAGTGGTGGAAGATTCAGCTGTGGATGGTGTTGTGCTTCCAGTTGACGATTCAGAAGTTCCAGTTGACGATTCAGAAGTTCCAGTTGATTCAGTTGATCCAGAAGTGAATGCAGTGGTGGAAGATTCAGCTGTGGATGGTGTTGTGCTTCCAGTTGACGATTCAGAAGTTCCAGTTGATTCTGTTGATCCAGAAGTGAATGCAGTGGTGGAAGATTCACCTGTGGATGATGCCGTGCTTCCAGTTGACGATTCAGAAGTTCCAGTTGATTCTGTTGATCCAGAAGTGAATGCAGTGGTGGAAGATTCACCTGTGGATGATGCCGTGCTTCCAGTTGACGATTCAGAAGTTCCAGTTGATTCTGTTGATCCAGAGGTGAATGCAGTGGTGGAAGATTCAGCTGTGGATGGTGTTGTGCTTCCAGTTGACGATTCAGAAGTTCCAGTTGATTCTGTTGATCCAGAGGTTAATGCAGTGGTGGAAGATTCACCTGTGGATGATGCCGTGCTACCAGTTGACGATTCAGAAGTTCCAGTTGATTCAGTTGATCCAGAAGTGAATGCAGTGGTGGAAGATTCACCTGTGGATGATGCCGTGCTTCCAGTTGACGATTCAGAAGTTCCAGTTGATTCTGTTGATCCAGAGGTGAATGCAGTGGTGGAAGATTCACCTGTGGATGATGCCGTGCTACCAGTTGACGATTCAGAAGTTCCAGTTGATTCTGTTGATCCAGAAGTGAATGCAGTGGTGGAAGATTCACCTGTGGATGGTGTTGTGCTTCCAGTTGACGATTCAGAAGTTCCAGTTGATTCAGTTGATCCAGAAGTGAATGCAGTGGTGGAAGATTCACCTGTGGATGATGCCGTGCTTCCAGTTGACGATTCAGAAGTTCCAGTTGACTCTGTTGATCCAGAGGTGAATGCAGTGGTGGAAGATTCACCTGTGGATGGTGTTGTGCTACCAGTTGACGATTCAGAAGTTCCAGTTGATTCAGTTGATCCAGAAGTGAATGCAGTGGTGGAAGATTCAGCTGTGGATGGTGTTGTGCTTCCAGTTGACGATTCAGAAGTTCCAGTTGACGATTGAGAAGTTGCAGTTGATTCAGTTGATCCAGAGGTGAATGCAGTGGTGGAAGATTCACCTGTGGATGATGCCGTGCTACCAGTTGACGATTCAGAAGTTCCAGTTGATTCAGTTGATCCAGAAGTGAATGCAGTGGTGGAAGATTCAGCTGTGGATGGTGTTGTGCTTCCAGTTGACGATTCAGAAGTTCCAGTTGATTCAGTTGATCCAGAAGTGAATGCAGTGGTGGAAGATTCACCTGTGGATGGTGTTGTGCTTCCAGTTGACGATTCAGAAGTTCCAGTTGACGATTCAGAAGTTCCAGTTGATTCAGTTGATCCAGAAGTGAATGCAGTGGTGGAAGATTCAGCTGTGGATGGTGTTGTGCTTCCAGTTGACGATTCAGAAGTTCCAGTTGACGATTCAGAAGTTCCAGTTGATTCAGTTGATCCAGAGGTGAATGCAGTGGTGGAAGATTCACCTGTGGATGATGCCGTGCTACCAGTTGACGATTCAGAAGTTCCAGTTGATTCAGTTGATCCAGAAGTGAATGCAGTGGTGGAAGATTCAGCTGTGGATGGTGTTGTGCTTCCAGTTGACGATTCAGAAGTTCCAGTTGACGATTCAGAAGTTCCAGTTGATTCAGTTGATCCAGAAGTGAATGCAGTGGTGGAAGATTCAGCTGTGGATGGTGTTGTGCTTCCAGTTGACGATTCAGAAGTTCCAGTTGATTCAGTTGATCCAGAAGTGAATGCAGTGGTGGAAGATTCAGCTGTGGATGGTGTTGTGCTTCCAGTTGACGATTCAGAAGTTCCAGTTGACGATTGAGAAGTTGCAGTTGATTCAGTTGATCCAGAGGTGAATGCAGTGGTGGAAGATTCACCTGTGGATGATGCCGTGCTACCAGTTGACGATTCAGAAGTTCCAGTTGATTCAGTTGATCCAGAAGTGAATGCAGTGGTGGAAGATTCAGCTGTGGATGGTGTTGTGCTTCCAGTTGACGATTCAGAAGTTCCAGTTGACGATTCAGAAGTTCCAGTTGATTCAGTTGATCCAGAAGTGAATGCAGTGGTGGAAGATTCAGCTGTGGATGGTGTTGTGCTTCCAGTTGACGATTCAGAAGTTCCAGTTGATTCTGTTGATCCAGAAGTGAATGCAGTGGTGGAAGATTCACCTGTGGATGATGCCGTGCTTCCAGTTGACGATTCAGAAGTTCCAGTTGATTCAGTTGATCCAGAAGTGAATGCAGTGGTGGAAGATTCACCTGTGGATGATGCCGTGCTTCCAGTTGACGATTCAGAAGTTCCAGTTGATTCTGTTGATCCAGAGGTGAATGCAGTGGTGGAAGATTCAGCTGTGGATGGTGTTGTGCTTCCAGTTGACGATTCAGAAGTTCCAGTTGATTCTGTTGATCCAGAGGTTAATGCAGTGGTGGAAGATTCACCTGTGGATGATGCCGTGCTACCAGTTGACGATTCAGAAGTTCCAGTTGATTCAGTTGATCCAGAAGTGAATGCAGTGGTGGAAGATTCACCTGTGGATGATGCCGTGCTTCCAGTTGACGATTCAGAAGTTCCAGTTGATTCTGTTGATCCAGAGGTGAATGCAGTGGTGGAAGATTCACCTGTGGATGATGCCGTGCTACCAGTTGACGATTCAGAAGTTCCAGTTGATTCTGTTGATCCAGAAGTGAATGCAGTGGTGGAAGATTCACCTGTGGATGGTGTTGTGCTTCCAGTTGACGATTCAGAAGTTCCAGTTGATTCAGTTGATCCAGAAGTGAATGCAGTGGTGGAAGATTCACCTGTGGATGATGCCGTGCTTCCAGTTGACGATTCAGAAGTTCCAGTTGACTCTGTTGATCCAGAGGTGAATGCAGTGGTGGAAGATTCACCTGTGGATGGTGTTGTGCTACCAGTTGACGATTCAGAAGTTCCAGTTGATTCAGTTGATCCAGAAGTGAATGCAGTGGTGGAAGATTCAGCTGTGGATGGTGTTGTGCTTCCAGTTGACGATTCAGAAGTTCCAGTTGACGATTCAGAAGTTCCAGTTGATTCAGTTGATCCAGAAGTGAATGCAGTGGTGGAAGATTCAGCTGTGGATGGTGTTGTGCTTCCAGTTGACGATTCAGAAGTTCCAGTTGACGATTGAGAAGTTGCAGTTGATTCAGTTGATCCAGAGGTGAATGCAGTGGTGGAAGATTCACCTGTGGATGATGCCGTGCTACCAGTTGACGATTCAGAAGTTCCAGTTGATTCAGTTGATCCAGAAGTGAATGCAGTGGTGGAAGATTCAGCTGTGGATGGTGTTGTGCTTCCAGTTGACGATTCAGAAGTTCCAGTTGACGATTCAGAAGTTCCAGTTGATTCAGTTGATCCAGAGGTGAATGCAGTGGTGGAAGATTCACCTGTGGATGATGCCGTGCTACCAGTTGACGATTCAGAAGTTCCAGTTGATTCAGTTGATCCAGAAGTGAATGCAGTGGTGGAAGATTCACCTGTGGATGGTGTTGTGCTTCCAGTTGACGATTCAGAAGTTCCAGTTGACGATTCAGAAGTTCCAGTTGATTCAGTTGATCCAGAAGTGAATGCAGTGGTGGAAGATTCAGCTGTGGATGGTGTTGTGCTTCCAGTTGACGATTCAGAAGTTCCAGTTGACGATTCAGAAGTTCCAGTTGATTCAGTTGATCCAGAAGTGAATGCAGTGGTGGAAGATTCAGCTGTGGATGGTGTTGTGCTTCCAGTTGACGATTCAGAAGTTCCAGTTGATTCTGTTGATCCAGAAGTGAATGCAGTGGTGGAAGATTCACCTGTGGATGATGCCGTGCTTCCAGTTGACGATTCAGAAGTTCCAGTTGATTCTGTTGATCCAGAAGTGAATGCAGTGGTGGAAGATTCACCTGTGGATGATGCCGTGCTTCCAGTTGACGATTCAGAAGTTCCAGTTGATTCTGTTGATCCAGAGGTGAATGCAGTGGTGGAAGATTCAGATGTGGATGATGCCGTGCTTCCAGTTGACGATTCAGAAGTTCCAGTTGACGATTGAGAAGTTGCAGTTGATTCAGTTGATCCAGAGGTGAATGCAGTGGTGGAAGATTCACCTGTGGATGATGCCGTGCTTCCAGTTGACGATTCAGAAGTTCCTGTTGATTCTGTTGATCCAGAAGTGAATGCAGTGGTGGAAGATTCACCTGTGGATGATGCCGTGCTTCCAGTTGACGATTCAGAAGTTCCAGTTGATTCTGTTGATCCAGAGGTGAATGCAGTGGTGGAAGATTCAGATGTGGATGATGCCGTGCTTCCAGTTGACGATTCAGAAGTTCCAGTTGACGATTGAGAAGTTGCAGTTGATTCAGTTGATCCAGAGGTGAATGCAGTGGTGGAAGATTCACCTGTGGATGATGCCGTGCTTCCAGTTGACGATTGAGAAGTTGCAGTTGATTCAGTTGATCCAGAGGTGAATGCAGTGGTGGAAGATTCACCTGTGGATGATGCCGTGCTTCCAGTTGACGATTCAGAAGTTCCAGTTGATTCTGTTGATCCAGAGGTGAATGCAGTGGTGGAAGATTCACCTGTGGATGATGCCGTGCTTCCAGTTGACGATTCAGAAGTTCCAGTTGATTCTGTTGATCCAGAGGTGAATGCAGTGGTGGAAGATTCACCTGTGGATGATGCCGTGCTTCCAGTTGACGATTCAGAAGTTCCAGTTGATTCTGTTGATCCAGAGGTTAATGCAGTGGTGGAAGATTCACCTGTGGATGATGCCGTGCTACCAGTTGACGATTCAGAAGTTCCAGTTGATTCAGTTGATCCAGAAGTGAATGCAGTGGTGGAAGATTCACCTGTGGATGATGCCGTGCTTCCAGTTGACGATTCAGAAGTTCCAGTTGATTCTGTTGATCCAGAGGTTAATGCAGTGGTGGAAGATTCACCTGTGGATGATGCCGTGCTACCAGTTGACGATTCAGAAGTTCCAGTTGATTCTGTTGATCCAGAAGTGAATGCAGTGGTGGAAGATTCACCTGTGGATGGTGTTGTGCTTCCAGTTGACGATTCAGAAGTTCCAGTTGATTCAGTTGATCCAGAAGTGAATGCAGTGGTGGAAGATTCACCTGTGGATGATGCCGTGCTTCCAGTTGACGATTCAGAAGTTCCAGTTGACTCTGTTGATCCAGAGGTGAATGCAGTGGTGGAAGATTCACCTGTGGATGGTGTTGTGCTACCAGTTGACGATTCAGAAGTTCCAGTTGATTCAGTTGATCCAGAAGTGAATGCAGTGGTGGAAGATTCAGCTGTGGATGGTGTTGTGCTTCCAGTTGACGATTCAGAAGTTCCAGTTGACGATTCAGAAGTTCCAGTTGATTCAGTTGATCCAGAAGTGAATGCAGTGGTGGAAGATTCAGCTGTGGATGGTGTTGTGCTTCCAGTTGACGATTCAGAAGTTCCAGTTGACGATTGAGAAGTTGCAGTTGATTCAGTTGATCCAGAGGTGAATGCAGTGGTGGAAGATTCACCTGTGGATGATGCCGTGCTACCAGTTGACGATTCAGAAGTTCCAGTTGATTCAGTTGATCCAGAAGTGAATGCAGTGGTGGAAGATTCAGCTGTGGATGGTGTTGTGCTTCCAGTTGACGATTCAGAAGTTCCAGTTGACGATTCAGAAGTTCCAGTTGATTCAGTTGATCCAGAAGTGAATGCAGTGGTGGAAGATTCAGCTGTGGATGGTGTTGTGCTTCCAGTTGACGATTCAGAAGTTCCAGTTGACGATTCAGAAGTTCCAGTTGATTCAGTTGATCCAGAAGTGAATGCAGTGGTGGAAGATTCAGCTGTGGATGGTGTTGTGCTTCCAGTTGACGATTCAGAAGTTCCAGTTGACGATTGAGAAGTTGCAGTTGATTCAGTTGATCCAGAGGTGAATGCAGTGGTGGAAGATTCACCTGTGGATGATGCCGTGCTACCAGTTGACGATTCAGAAGTTCCAGTTGATTCAGTTGATCCAGAAGTGAATGCAGTGGTGGAAGATTCAGCTGTGGATGGTGTTGTGCTTCCAGTTGACGATTCAGAAGTTCCAGTTGATTCAGTTGATCCAGAAGTGAATGCAGTGGTGGAAGATTCACCTGTGGATGGTGTTGTGCTTCCAGTTGACGATTCAGAAGTTCCAGTTGACGATTCAGAAGTTCCAGTTGATTCAGTTGATCCAGAAGTGAATGCAGTGGTGGAAGATTCAGCTGTGGATGGTGTTGTGCTTCCAGTTGACGATTCAGAAGTTCCAGTTGACGATTCAGAAGTTCCAGTTGATTCAGTTGATCCAGAAGTGAATGCAGTGGTGGAAGATTCAGCTGTGGATGGTGTTGTGCTTCCAGTTGACGATTCAGAAGTTCCAGTTGATTCAGTTGATCCAGAAGTGAATGCAGTGGTGGAAGATTCAGCTGTGGATGGTGTTGTGCTTCCAGTTGACGATTCAGAAGTTCCAGTTGACGATTGAGAAGTTGCAGTTGATTCAGTTGATCCAGAGGTGAATGCAGTGGTGGAAGATTCACCTGTGGATGATGCCGTGCTACCAGTTGACGATTCAGAAGTTCCAGTTGATTCAGTTGATCCAGAAGTGAATGCAGTGGTGGAAGATTCAGATGTGGATGATGCCGTGCTTCCAGTTGACGATTCAGAAGTTCCAGTTGACGATTCAGAAGTTCCAGTTGATTCAGTTGATCCAGAGGTGAATGCAGTGGTGGAAGATTCACCTGTGGATGATGCCGTGCTTCCAGTTGACGATTCAGAAGTTGCAGTTGATTCAGTTGATCCAGAAGTGAATGCAGTGGTGGAAGATTCACCTGTGGATGATGCCGTGCTTCCAGTTGACGATTCAGAAGTTCCAGTTGACGATTCAGAAGTTCCAGTTGATTCTGTTGATCCAGAAGTGAATGCAGTGGTGGAAGATTCACCTGTGGATGATGCCGTGCTTCCAGTTGACGATTCTGAAGTTCCAGTTGATTCTGTTGATCCAGAAGTGAATGCAGTGGTGGAAGATTCACCTGTGGATGATGCCGTGCTTCCAGTTGACGATTCAGAAGTTCCAGTTGATTCACTTGATCCAGAAGTGAATGCAGTGGTGGAAGATTCACCTGTGGATGATGCCGTGCTTCCAGTTGACGATTCAGAAGTTCCAGTTGACGATTCAGAAGTTCCAGTTGATTCAGTTGATCCAGAAGTGAATGCAGTGGTGGAAGATTCACCTATGGATGATGCCGTGCTTCCAGTTGACGATTCAGAAGTTCCAGTTGATTCAGTTGATCCAGAAGTGAATGCAGTGGTGGAAGATTCACCTGTGGATGATGCCGTGCTTCCAGTTGACGATTCAGAAGTTCCAGTTGACGATTCAGAAGTTCCAGTTGACGATTCAGAAGTTCCAGTTGATTCAGTTGATCCAGAAGTGAATGCAGTGGTGGAAGATTCACCTATGGATGATGCCGTGCTTCCAGTTGACGATTCAGAAGTTCCAGTTGACGATTCAGAAGTTCCAGTTGACGATTCAGAAGTTCCAGTTGATTCTGTTGATCCAGAAGTGAATGCAGTGGTGGAAGATTCACCTGTGGATGATGCCGTGCTTCCAGTTGACGATTCAGAAGTTCCAGTTGATTCAGTTGATCCAGAGGTGAATGCAGTGGTGGAAGATTCACCTGTGGATGATGCCGTGCTACCAGTTGACGATTCAGAAGTTCCAGTTGATTCAGTTGATCCAGAAGTGAATGCAGTGGTGGAAGATTCACCTGTGGATGATGCCGTGCTTCCAGTTGACGATTCAGAAGTTCCAGTTGACGATTCAGAAGTTCCAGTTGACGATTCAGAAGTTCCAGTTGATTCAGTTGATCCAGAAGTGAATGCAGTGGTGGAAGATTCACCTGTGGATGATGCCGTGCTTCCAGTTGACGATTCAGAAGTTCCAGTTGACGATTCAGAAGTTCCAGTTGACGATTCAGAAGTTCCAGTTGATTCAGTTGATCCAGAAGTGAATGCAGTGGTGGAAGATTCACCTGTGGATGATGCCGTGCTTCCAGTTGACGATTCAGAAGTTCCAGTTGATTCACTTGATCCAGAAGTGAATGCAGTGGTGGAAGATTCACCTGTGGATGATGCCGTGCTTCCAGTTGACGATTTAGAAGTTCCAGTTGACGATTCAGAAGTTCCAGTTGATTCAGTTGATCCAGAAGTGAATGCAGTGGTGGAAGATTCACCTGTGGATGATGCCGTGCTTCCAGTTGACGATTCAGAAGTTCCAGTTGATTCAGTTGATCCAGAAGTGAATGCAGTGGTGGAAGATTCACCTGTGGATGATGCCGTGCTTCCAGTTGACGATTCAGAAGTTCCAGTTGATTCTGTTGATCCAGAAGTGAATGCAGTGGTGGAAGATTCACCTGTGGATGATGCCGTGCTTCCAGTTGACGATTCAGAAGTTCCAGTTGACGATTCAGAAGTTCCATTTGATGATTCAGAAGTTCCAGTTGATTCAGTTGATCCAGAAGTGAATGCAGTGGTGGAAGATTCAGCTGTGGATGGTGCTGCGCTTCCAGTTGACGATTCTAGAATACCAGTTGTTGTTGCAATGGTTGAAGTTGCCTTTGAGCTGGACTCGGTTAATGTAGTTGGTAAAATTGTAGTAGTAATAGGAGAAGTTGTACGTCGAGTGGTTGTTTTTCTGTCCGGTGGTCTAGGATCGTAGTAATCTGTGAAAAATGTTTAATATTAGTCCAAGAAGTGCTTGCAATACCCTCTTCACTACTACTGCTATAATCATCGTCATATTCCCAGTAAATCGGTTGGAACTGCTAAAAATCACCGTAATTTTAATTTTACGTCATTAATATGACTCACGATGTTCCCAGGATCCTGTTGCTGATCGTTGGCATGATAATCAGTCTCATATCTCGAATTCCCTTGATAATAACTGTTTTTATTATAATTATACTGGGAAATTACTGTCGAAATACAAAAAATCAGTAAAAAATGCCGCATTACAAAAATGTTGTCTAAGCAAAAATCACAATTCCTTTTATACATTCAATTTCTGTATTCCAATGCCACAATTCACATTTTAAAAACATAAGTTGTTTCATTTTGCATCAATCACGTATTTGTAGAAAATTGTGTTGAATTATTCGTAAATATTATTGAAATATGTTTTGAATCAGTGAAACGAATAACGGGTTCAACATTTTCTTTAGATATTAAAAAATCAATTATTTTTTAAATGAATACAGTGTATTTGAGCTGTTCAAACATCATATAAACATGTAAATACGGTGTATTAAACTTGAAACAACTTTTCTAAAGAAAAAAAAACATTAGGATCCTAATCTAAAATTGAAAAACAAAATATAGTATTAAAAATACAAAAAATATATAATTTCATGCAACATGTTTAGAATTCTCATCATTTTCCTGAGTATCAGCTTCATCAACAATTTTCAAGGCAGCACTTGCATGATGTTGCCACATTTCCTGATCCTCTTCCTAAATATTGCGTTTCAATCTATTTATTTTTAAAATTTCACTATTTACATCATTTTTTTCGCCTTCTTCTTCTTCTTCTTTCTCAACCCCTCCCGACGAAACACTCAAATTACAAAAAATCGCATCAAAAAGTGCCAAATTGTCCAAAGAATCGGTTCGTGGAAGACAACAGCTCTCGTGAACACCACCGAAACGCGAAACTGAGGTACGGCGATGTTCACAATTTTCTCCAACGCCCAACGTTGCCAAATTGAGGGAATGAGTTTCACGAGAGTGGAATTTCGCTGAAAATTTGAATTTATTTCACAAATTGATGCCAAAAACTAGAAATTCCAAAAAAAATCCTAAATATTTATTTGCTAATTTTAGAGTTATTCTAAAATGTTTTCTGAAACTTTATGATAAACAAATATTAGCGATTTTTTGAAAAACATCGAAAAAAACTTTGAAATAATTTTTTAAATCTTTTTTTACTAGACTCCGCCCACTTTTACAATTGCGGCACGGTATCAAAAGCAAAGCTCTTTCAAATTATGTTAGATCTGTTGATTTTGTTCCCCTATAGAGCTTTAGGAAAAAAAAATTGTTTCTCGAACTTTGAAACCGTGCCGCACTTGCAAAAGTGGGCGGAGCTTAATATAAAGATCAAAAAATTCTACAAATCAATCTACAATTTTTTTTAAAATAAAGTTTTTAGAATTAATTCTAAAATTTTCAAAAAGTATTTTTTAAAAACTGCCGCATTAGCAAAAAGTGGGCGGAGCCTAATAAAAAAGTTAAAAAAAAAATTTTTTTTTCGATTTTTAAAAAAATCTACAAAGTTTCTTCGGTTTTTAGAATAATTTAAAAATTTTTAAACATTTCGAAATTTTCGATTTTTTTAAATTTTTAGTTCATTCCGCTCGAAAACATTTCAATATGCTCACTTTGCAATGATTTCATTATCGGTGCTCTTCTAGCCAACCTCCATTTTGCGAAAACATTCAATCGATGAAATCTGACGGCTTTAACTATATACAAACCATAAGCTGAAATGAAAATCCTTTTCAAATTCCAAAAATTTCATGAATATTACGTTGATTGTTAAAAATTTTGGAAAAATCCACAATAAATTCGACATCGTGACTCCATAGGAGTGGAAATCCTGAGTGATCAGTATATCCTGAGTATTCGCAGATGGTCTCTACCTGAAATTGATTTTTTTTGAGTGAAGACCCAGAAGGACCAAACTCCTCGCTCACCTCAACAAATCCACCATGAACATTCACCGACAATTGTGGAACGTCAGTGCGCAACGATTTTCCGTCAACGTGGTATCCTTCAGAGGATGAGAAGTCGCTGGCGGACTGCGGCGTCATTCCGTGACATTTTTTCATTGTTATCGCGACGGCGGCACCAAGGAGGTTGGCATCTGTAGAATAAAAGGATTCACAAAATTTCAAATTTTTAAAATTCACAAAAATTCAAGAAAATCACAAAAATTCATAAAAATTCACAAAAATTCGCAAAAATTCGCAAAAATCCCTAAATTTTGAAACTTTTGTGAATTTTAAAAATAAAATTTTGGAATTTTAAAAAATTCATTAAAATTATAAAATTCGCAAAAAATTCCAAAATTCACAAAAATTCCAAATTTTAGGGATTTTTGTGAATTTTTAAAAATTCACAAAAATTCTCTAAATTTACTAAAATTCGCAAAAATCCCTAAAAAAAAACTTTTGAATTTTTGCGAAAATTTAAAACTTTTGAATTTTTGCGAAAATTTAAAACTTTTGAATTTTTGCGAATTTTGAATTTTTTGTGAATTTTGAAATTTTCGAATTTCGAGCCAATTTCCAGCTCTTCGAAATTTGTTGTTACAATTTAGCTACCTCCAACTCCGGACTCAACGCATTTCGCATGATCATGATTTTGTTTATTCCGCGCAGCAGGTGTATTAGTTTCACAGCAGTGGGAAGTGCTGTAAATTCCAATTTTCGGTGAAATCTATATCATTTTAATTGAAAACTCATACTTTCTAAAAATCCTGACATCTCGGGGAAAATCTCGAGTCGATACCAGACGTAGATCCCGCTTCAGATCGCATTCCTCTCGAGTCACCAGGCCATAATGCTCCGAACCTTCAATTTGTGCGGTCATCACTTGCGAGAACTGAAAATGCAATTATTCGGGCATTTTTAAAGCCTCAAGAATTAATTACCACTTTCTCGAAGCTTGTCACTTCTGCAATATAGAACTTCCAAATTCCGTCGATATTCTCGACGGTAACGGTGCATGAAAGCCGGCCGATTTGTTTTTTTGGAAGGAGTAAACGGTGTGGATGGTCGGAAATAATACCAAGAATGTCGTTGAAAACCGCCGGGAATTTGTACTCGACATTTTGGTAGGTGAAGCATCCATTTGTGAGAGCGTTGCAGAAAATCTGAAGGGTTTTTCGAATTTGGATGAAGTAATAATAATTTTCTTAAATACCACATCTTCGTTCAAATTCTCGTCAAAACCGATCGATAACTGTGACCATATTGGATGAATTCTCAGTTGATGAAGTGAAAAGACGTTTTTAATATTATGTACAATGAGGGTGTCTCTGAAATATTGATTTTCGTTCCTAATTTTCTCATGTTTCTCCTAATTTACGTTTCTTTGACGATTTGACAATTGACAACGGATCCAAAGGGAATGCAACAAATGCCTAATTTATCAATGGAGTTGGTGTCAACAATTGCTTGAATTATCTGCTTTTCAAAACATGCTACATATTTTTCTGAAATTTTTCCATTGGAAGACCATCTTTGAAAAGAAAAGGAAACTAACGAGTATCTGTATCATTCGAAATACAATTCAAAATGAGTAATTCGTCACTTTTTTCAGGTTCGCTTGCTTCACTGTCCACTGCCATTTTTATGCATCAAGACCTGTAATTTTGCATTTTTCGAGAGTTTTAGAAAGTAATTTTGTTTTTCTCTACAGGTGTGTAAACAATTTTCTTTATTTCGTTCTCGAAAGTTTACAGAATAGTGCGGAAAATTGGAAAACACATTTTATTTAAAAAAAAAAACAAAAAATCAGACAAACATTTCAAAAAAATAAAGTTGGCGGCTAAATGCAATGAGCAAGTGCGCTCTATTGCGACAGGTGTTTTTTTAAATTTGAAATTCGTTTTTTTTTTGTTTTTAAAAAATTTTCAGACAAAAAAGGATGGAAGGAAATCTAGATATATTAGACCGTGTACCTTACGTATATGAAAAAATAAGAAAATACTCAAAATTTGTCATTTTCGAGTATTATTAAGAAGTTTCAGTTTTTACCCAATTTTTCCAGACATTTTTTCAACAAACGGGTTTTCGTTTACAAGCAAAATATTCAATCCAATTATTTCTATCTCTCGACATTGATTGGCACACAAATCTCCATATAAAATAGCCCTTTTCCCCCATTTTTTGTCGTTAGTCACTGAAACAAAAATATATTAGAGTAATTTAGACATGACTGAGGGCGGTTTCCATCCATATATGCAGGACGTCTTCCTTTTCTTCTTTGTCTTCTCCCTTCAATCGAAGTCGTCGCCGCCGTCCCTCGATATGTGTGTGTTTTTTTCCTCGTTGTTTCTGGTTTGGAGCATAGCATGAGCTCGTCTGAAATTCTCTGCACACTCTTCTTAGTCAATGTTCTTCACGGGGTGGACGCTACGACACTCCGCTGTGTTTGTGTGTGACCGGCAAATAGCAGTATAGCATTGTGGCGTGTTTATTTCAATTTTCTCGAGAAATTTCAATAACTTTTTTTTCAAAATTACCAGGATTATAGAGAAAAAAATTCTGCATCTTTTGAGACTACTCTTACTACCAGAATTTGCTTTTGTGCCGAGAAAATTCACTTTTAGACCTTAGAAACCACATTACTCAAAAATTTTCAATAACTTTTTTTTTAAAGATAGATATTCGTAATCAGCGTGTAAAATGCTATTGGAAAACATTTATCTCGATTCCAGAAAAACGTTTTTGAAAAAAAGGTTTTTTGGTTTTTTGAAAATTTTCTCATTTTTTCCGCAGGAAAGTTTCTGAAATTCATAGATTATGTTTGGAAAATCTTTCGCAACAATTATCAAAAAGAATCAGTAGCAAAAATGCTGCTGACATCCGGCAAATTCGATTTTAAACGTGTCAATTCAACACTTCACTGAGCCACATTCCGCCCAGTGGCGCCCAAAATTGGTATTCGGAGGGTTTAATGTAGTTTTAAATACTTGGACGATATTCGCCAATATCCAAAGTAGATTATTTTTTGCAAAACGTTTAAATGGAATCGAACTTTTGATGCGCGCCTATGCCATAATTTTCATCTGTTTTATCCACTTTGCTAAAAAAATGTGTGTGCGAGAGACGCAGAGAAAGAGACAATTGCACACAGAAAGGGGGAAGGGTACAGTTCGCCACGCCGTGTCTTTTTGGACGACGAATAGGGAGGAATGTTGTATCTATCACACCAGAGTCTCTTCTTCCTTTTTGTGGAATAGTATTTAGAAGAAAAAAACAGAATTTTTAGGGCCTGCAGTTGTTGTCTTGTTTTTTGTTCATCTAAGTATTTCTGGTATTTTTTTTTACTTACTTTCCTTGAGAAAACTGGGTTTATTCATTTTTTTCCACAATGTTTTAGAAATTTCAAAAATACTAATTTTTTGTATGAAATATAAATTTTTTTCAACTCGAGTTAACTCGTGAAATTATATTTTCACGTCATTAAAAAAAACGAATTAAGTGTTTATTATTATGAATTCAACATATACAGAAACTTGTGAACTTGCTATAAGAGGTTTGAAAAATGTTTTTTAATTAAAAAAATGTTTCAGAAGCCATTAATTCGAAAATAATGGTCAAATCCATTCGAAAATAAAGGTCAAACAGAAAAAATAAACTCAAAAAGTGAAAATTGTCAATTTTTCATCGATTTTCAAAAAATAAGTCAGTTTTCTATCATGATTGAGTTCTGAACAATGTTTTAAAATATTTCGAAGGGAATATATGAGATAAAACGCGCTCTATATAGATAATTTCAATTTTTTCACGAGAATTATCAGTTTTCCTTGTAAAAATACGTTTTATCTCATGTATTCACATTGGAATATTTCAAAACCTTGTTCTGATCTCAATCATGATGAAAAAACTAACTTATTTTTTTGAAAATTAAAGGAAAATTGACAAATTTTTCACTTTTTGCGTTTAATTTTTCATTTTGACCATTTTTTTCGAATGGACAAGCAATTAATGGCTTCTGAAATACTAAACGAACATAAATGAAGGTTCTAAGTGGCTGCAAGATAGGAAAATAATCCTCTATCGGATAAAACTCTAATTTAATTTCAAAAATGATCAGTTTTCCTTGTCAAAATAGGTCACAGGGTTAAAATCTTCAATTTATGAAATTTATTTTATGTTTTTAGCAACAACAAGAATTTTGGCTAATATTTAAAAAAACCCACGTCATTAGAAATGCTAAAAACTTGTAAAATTTTGTAAACAAAGCTTATTAATTATTTTTCCCTCATTTTTTACAATAAATGGCCGAGGTCACCAATAAAACTAGTCCCCCTCCCCCTCCTCTTCCACTGACCCTTCGCTCATCAATAAATAGACACTTGCAAGAGGCCGAGAACAGCAAAAAAACACTATTTTGACACAATTTTCCTGTTTCCTCGTTTCGTTTTAAAATATAACTAGTTTTTTGCAGGAAACGGATAATTATTGGAGGATAGAGCTAAATGAAGTTGCGGAAATTGATTGATCAGTAATTTATAATATTTTTATAATAAAAAGTGCGTTTTTTTCAGTTTAAAAATTAATTTTTGGAAATTTTTTATTTTTCAGCGAAAAAAACAATGGAGAGAGACGATCGAACGCTGTCACTTTTGCATTTGCGCAAAACCTTCTCCGAATATTTGAAAGTCCCAATAACCGGTACAAGGAGCACCGATCCGTCGAGATTATTGCCTCTATTTCATAAGGTTTTCCCTTTTTAAAAAAATCAATATCAAAAAACTTTCTAGGTAATGACCATGTACACTTCACAAGAATTGGCGGTAGAATTCAAGGAAATTGTGCATTTCGCCACATTTTTGTGCAGTGTTTTGGTGAAAGAGGTTCGACAGAGGTATTTAAGACATTTTCAGCCCTATGAAATGTTTTGTAAATTTTTCAGAGCTGCTAGTAGTGGAACCGTTGAGGCATCTCGAAGCATAGCGCAATATTTACAACCTGGCGTCGAAACCAAAGGATGGCCGATTTTAGAAGCAATTCGGTTTTTAATGGCAGCGTAAGTTGTTAAAATAATAATTTAGAATTTTTCATAGAATTTCAATTGCGCGGTTTTTGCAAATCTATGCGCCGCGCGTTGCAGAAGGTCTCTTTTAGCTTTTTTTTCAACAAATATACCAATTTTGGTAATTTTTCGGCAAAAATCATCAGATTATAAGAAATTTCAATTAATTTCCATTTTCCGTTAAATTTCGGGTTTTTCATGCATGTCATGATCATCAAAGTATAATTTCAATCTTTTCCAAAAAAGAAATAACCAAAATTGGTCCATTTTTGGCCAAAAAACTGCGAAAAAATATTATTTTATCAAAAATTTATTTAATAACTACAGTAACTCATTTAAAGGGACATAGGAATAAAATTTGTTGAGTTTCGCCACGAACCCATTAGTTTCCTTATGTGCCTTTAAATTTCTTACTGTACTTTTCCTTTTTTTTTTTCGGTATAAGTTGAAAAAAATCAAAAAAATCTTGGTGGGTGGAGCCGAATGCAAAATGCGGCGCGTAGATTTGAAACCCTGGCACGGTGTGATAAAGTGAAAGGGTTATAAATAAGAAAATTCAATTCGACAATTAAAAACTGAGCATAGAAAAGTGGGCGTGTCATTTTTGCAATTGTGCGGCACGGTTTTACAAAAAGCGTTATATTCAGCTACTCAGAAACGCAATTTTGAAATTGAGAGTGAAAAAAAATTAGATGAGGCCATACTTCACGTTTTTAACGCTCAAAACTTCATTTTTTCATGCATAAGTTTTAAAAAACCGAATTATTTCCATTTCCAGAGAAGACGAAGTGATGATAGACGCCGCTTGCAAAGTCTCACTACCCTCCACACTGGTAAAAGCCTCATATTTATTTTTTGACTTGCCAGAATTTGACGAAGAATCTCAAAAAACGAATGAAGCGTTGAATGAGATGATTTCATCGATTTTGGAGGGATTGTGCAAGTTTAGGTGCTTTTTTTGGAAATTAAACTTTTAATCAATAAGTTATTGATTTTTTCTCAGAGTTGTGAGCGAAGAATTGGTTAGGAAAGATGATCTATTACTACTTTTCATCGGGACTACGTCGCAAGTTGTTGATGCGAATAATTGTTGGAGGAGGACGTGTTCAAGATTGTTGGAAGTTATAGCAGATAAGGTATTTTTGAAATGTTTTTAAAAAATTCCAATATTTTTCAAAAATTCCAGTCTCTCACAAACGCGGTGATAAAATACGTTGTCACAAAAAAATGCATACGAATTTATGTGAAGAATATTTCGGTGAATAGTGCGTTGGATTCGCAGAAGATTGCTGAAGCGATTATATGTTTGATTTGTTTTTTGAAGGTGAGTGCTTTTTTTAAAATTCTTCATTCAATTTAGAAATTTCAGAACTCTGCATATCTTACCAATCAATTATTGGACGAATTTTTTGAAAGCGATGGATATACAGTGATGAAGGATTTTTTATTAGCGTAAGTTCTTGTTTTTTCGAAAATCAAAAAAAAAATTTGAAAGAAAAGATATTATTTTACGAATAAAAATGTAGAATTATCAAAAATTTGAGAAATTCGATGCAGAATTGGGATTTTTTGAAATTTCAGCTTTTTCATGATTCGCGTCAAGACCCAAACTATTAAATATATGTCCCTTTAAATAATTTCATGGAAAAAAATTGTTTTTGTCTCTATCTTTGTGGAAAACTATCAGGAATTAGCCTAAGTGGACTCAGGAGGCACGAAAATCCCGAAAAAACAAAAAAAAAGCAGAAAAAAACCAAATCTTGTCAAAATATCACTAGTGGGTCCGCATACACCTATAATGTCCGGTTAAAGCCCATAAAGACATCTTGGGCCGTAAAAATGCTATGTTTGAAATTTTTTCCGGCCGTTTTTGGATATTTCTAGGTCCACGTAGGCCGGTCACATGGACTCACAAGTGACTTTTTCAGGAAATTTCATTTTTTTTGCTGTTTTTGCGATCTTACGGACTTTTTGAGACTTTTTGGGTGTCCTTGGTCCAAGCCTGACCATTTTCCACAAAAATAGAAACAAAAACTATTTTCTCCATGAAGTTGTTTAAAGGGACGCATTTTTTGGACTTTCGGTATTTCTAGGCCGTTCACGTGGACTCACAAGTGATTTTTTCAGAAATTTTCATTTTTTGGACTTTTTTGCAATATTACGGACTTTTTAGGTGTCCTGGGTCCAAGCCTGACCATTTTCCACAAAGATAGACACAAAAACTAATTTTTTTCATGCATTTTTTCAAAGGGACATATATTTAATCGTTTGGGTCTTGAAGCGAATCATTTTAAAGCTGAAATTTGAAGAATTTCAATTTATCGGAATTTTTCGGTAAATTCCTTAAGGGGACTTTAATTTGAAAAAAAAACTGGAAAACCCCCATTTTAAAGAGGTTTTTGCCTACCGTAATCTGAAATCGTGGCGAGACCCATTAGTGCAAAAACCAAAAAATAACCCTTTAACCACCTAAATAGAGAAATATCAGAATTCTATTATATTAAAAAGTAACCGCTTTCTTTTAGAAATGAATCCGACTCGGAACTCGTCAAAAATATCCTCGTCATGACAATATCGTTGGTAACGAGCGGAAAATTCGAGCTGATCCCGCAGTACAGTTCTGGACTCGTTCAACTACCCACATTTCAGTTGCCAATCCCCGCCGGAAATGGGCTAAGTGTTCGGAATTTGAACGCGTTTTCGTTGCTTTATCACCTATTTTTGGAGGTATTTTTGTTCATTTATTGATTTATCGATTTTTAAAGGAGCATTTCTGCAGAGTAACAATGAAGCGATGAGCTGTACAGTGGTTGATATTCTAAGTTCGATTTATACATGTGATGCTAGTAATTATTTTATTCTTGATAAAGAATACCCTTTATCGATTTTTATCGATCAATTGGAAAGAAAATCATCTGCAGTACGAGTGAGTTTTGAAGTTTTAGTTGTAAAAACGCCTTTTTTTTTGGAAAAATCCCGTTTTTTTTGAAAAATCGACATTTTGCAGGTAAAACTTTTAGAACTGGTGGAATTCGCAGTGTTTCAATTATCTCATATCCCGTGCCGGGAACTGATAAGTCTTTGCATATTAATGAAAACCGAAATCTCGAATGGAAAAACGTCAATGTGCATAAATATAGTGCAAATGTGCTTTAAATTGATAACTATTGATCCGATATTGAAGGACGCGCTTCGAGAGGTCGGGCTCCTTGACGCGTTGTGTTATTCGATAAAGAAGATTTTTGAAATGCATAAAAACGAGGAGGAAGAGGAGCAATCGGTGCTCAGCGAAGAGCATATCAAGTTTTCGCTTCTGGCGACGGATTTATTGACGATTATTATTAAGAATAATGTGGAGAATGGGAAGCTTTTTAGTGAATGTTTTGGAGCGAAATTGTTGATTGAGGTTATTTGTGGTGAGTTTTTTAAAACCCGGTTTTTTTTTGAATTTAAAGACAGCTGTTCAGTTAATTTGACCCTACCTGTTCTCAGTTTCAAAAATTAGAGCGTTCTCTCATTAGTCGAATGCAATTTATGCGAAATCACACCGATAAATACACGCTTCATAGCAGCCGTCCAAAGTTGAAAAAAGAAACATTTGAATGCGCGCGTGTCCGTGCGACGCGGTCTGTGTCCGTGCAACGCGGTCGCAATTGGCGCGAAACACATTTATTTGAATGTGGCTACATATTGGTAATGTTCTTTGGACCACCTGGGCTCCTATTCGAATTTTGATTTTTTGCATTTAATTTGGATCGTGTTAACTGATCAGCTGCCTTTAAAAAAATTCCGAGAAAATGGAATTTTTTGAATTTTACGTTATTCGCTTCAAGACCCAAATGATGAAATAAATGTCCCTTTAACCAATTTTACGGAAACTATTGTTTTTGTGTCTATATTTGTGGAAAATGAGCAGTGATGAGCCTAATTGGACTCAGGAGGTACGAAAATCCCAAAAAAAAGCAGAAAAATAGGAAATTTTGCCAAAATATCACTATTGGGTCCGCATACACTCATAAAGTCCGATTGAGGCCCATAATAACAGTTTGGGACGGAAAAATACCACGTTTGAAAATTTTCCGGCCTTTTTGAACTTTCGGTATTCCTATGTCCACATAGGCCGTTCACATGAACTCAGAAGTGATTTTTTAATAGGAAAATTTCATTTTTTTGGACTTTTCTGCGATATTGCGGACATGTGAACGGCCTATGTGGACCTAGGAATACCGAAAGTCCAAAAAAGGCCGGAAAAAATTTCAAACATGGTATTTTTCTGGCCCAAACTGTCTTTATGGGCTTTAATCGGACTTTATGGGTCTATCCGGACGCACGGGTGATATTTTGGCAGAATTTCATATTTTTCTGTCTTTTATGGGCTTTTCGGGCTTCCTGCGTCCACTTGGGCCCATTCCTGATAGGTTTCCACAAAGATTGACATAAAAACAATTTTTTTGGTTAAGTGGTTTAATCACAGGAATTTATTTTTCAAAAAATTTGAAATAGTTTTGAAAAAAGCATGTTTTGGTCTGACTTTCTCGGCAAAATTCAAGTTTTTGCCAGTTTTCTGGGCCAATCTAATGAAAAACTAAGAAAAATCGCATTTTTCTCAACAAGAGAAATTTTTTCAGATGTCGATTATGAGTGGCGCAGTTCGCTACTTCAGCTGGCAAAACAATTGCTCATTATTGCACCAACCGATCAATATATAGTTAATATGATAAATGTGAGTTAATGAACCCCTTAATTTCCTAAAATTCCGATTTTTTAAAGATTCTTAACGAAAGGATGGAAAATGTTGAAGTTGTGTCAAGAATACTGAAAGCCCTACTTGGAGTGGTTCGAGAAAGTCACAAAGTTCGAATTCAATTCCGAAAAGCGGGAGGATTTTTGTCACTCTCGGCGCTGCTTTTAGGATTAGAGAGGAAGTTTGTAAATGTGCAACCGGACGAGAATGGGAAAATCCCGACGGAATTTTGTCAAATGCTGGAATTTGTTCATTTGATTTTCAAGGTGTTCACACTGAGCATGCGTTTCGAGCCGTCGAATGCGAAATATTTCGGCACGGAGGTCTCCTGGGATAGTATTGCGTCGTTGTTGAGATTGACATCGATTTTTAATGAGAATTTGGTTGTTTCGGTGGATGGAGACGAATGGAACGTGCAGAGTTGTGAATTGAGGGAGGAGATTGGCGCGTGTCATGATGTTTTTAAATTGGATGATGAGATTGAAGCGGGGTTTGTGATTTTAAACCTTTTTCTGCAGTTTTTGAGTTATATTTAATTCTGTAAATAATATTTTAAAAGGAAACTGCGCTCTATCGAAATTCTACCATGTTTTAAAGGGACATAACATTTTTTCTTAATTTAACGAAAATATTTTTTTAAAAAAATGCGTTTTGAAGATTTTTTTTTGAATTTTTCTTTTTAATTCTTGCATTTTTCTTTTCACAGTGTAATTACAAAATATTACCAACCTATCCAATAACTAAAACCGACGCAAAAAATAGGAAAATAAAGATTTTCTGGAATTTTACGATTTAGAAATGTATTCAATGATTTTAATCATAAAGTGCGCTCTAGTGAGAATACCGTATTCATTAAAGGGACAGAACAGTTTTCGAATTATTAAAGGAATAGGAAATTTTTCGAAAACTCAAATTCTGAGCAAAAACGAAGCAAAAAATTAAATTTAAACGTTTTTTTGCAGGGTTGGTCCATTAATGCTCAGAATTTGAGTTTTCCTAGAAATTTGACTTTTTGTTTAATAATTTGAAAATTGTTCTGTCCCTTTAATGAATACGGTATTCTCACTAGAGCGCACTTTATGATTAAAATCATTGGATACATTTCTAAAACGTAAAATTTCAGTTAAGACAAATAAGGTAAATATTTATTCTAAATATATTTTTTAATTAAGTGGATTCTTATAATTTTTTAAAATGCTAAAACTTCTGTATCAAAAAAAGTAAGTGTGATTTTTTAAAAATTATTCAGCTTTCTTGGAAAAATACGAATATTTATGAACTTGATCCAGAAAGCTAGATACATCCCAGAATGATGTGCGTTGAAATTATAGGGATTCTAGCAAAAAATATGGATTTAGGCATGGAGCCTTCTATTTCGTCTAAAAAATGAATTGCGGGAGAACCCGCTATGTTCTAGATTTTTAAGAAGTTTCCAAGAAAATGTATATTGTTTTTGCAGAAATGTCCCAACCGGAATGCCATTCAAAATCTACTTTGGTTGCTACATCATCCGACTTATCTTCAACATGGCACTAGACAACTACGAAAAAATGACAACTGACATCAAATGGAACGATGCGACATCTCTAGACGAATCAATAGTCTCGTGGAAATCCTCAATGCTTGTCCATCCCGGCGCCATCATCACAATCATATGTCTTCTACCATCGATTTGTGAAGAAACCGAGCCGAAATGGACGGTTTCTGCGCAATATTATGTGTCCCTCTTATTGAAATCGATTCTAAAAACTGAAAGGAATCAGCAGATTATGTGTCAGGTCGACATGCCGAAACATTTGCTAGAGATTGCTGGGAAATTGTTCCTTTGTGAGGATCATTTACTACTTCAACCGTTTTATTACCTTTTGGAGAGATTGTCATACCAGTCGTTGACTCCGAATCAGTTGAGAAGTTTCCTAAGATTGGATCGTCCACTGTGTTGCCGGAATTTGGATGATGAAGTCGTTGAGACGAAATCTAGTGAAGGGGGACCAGTGCCATTGCAGAGGTATAGTTTTTTGTTGGAAATTGTGTTAATAAAGTAATTGTTCAGAGTTAAAGCGTTGGTCTCAATGATGACCCCACGTGATCAGCATATTGGCACGGCGCCAAGTTTTGTAGAGTTTGACATGTCTGTTGAAGGATTTGCCGCGTTGTATCTCCCGTCGCTGGCTCCAATGTTCTCGAACACAAAAACTGGTAATTTATCATTTATTTTATGCGAATTTTGTCGAAACAAGTGGCACACTGTCTTTAAAAATTGAAAACTCTTCAATTTTCTAGAGGTACAGCACCGGAACATATATTTTTAGAATCAGCACAAATTTATAGATCCATAAATGTTGGAAAAGTTCAAAAATGAAATAAATTTTTTAAAAATTTTGAAAAATGTTCATTTTGACAAGTTTGAAATTTGAATTTTGGAATTTTCCAGAAGCACAGACTTGCATTTTTATATTTGTCGGCTTGGTAAACATTTTGGGCTTTTTTGAAAAGAAAGCTGTAATAATCAAAAAAATATTGAAAAATTCGAAAAAACGGATTATTTCGAATTTTTGACATTATTTTTTGGTTATGGATGGCTGGTCGCAGCATTTCCTGTTTTTTTCTAAAAGCCAATAAAAATTTGCCAAATTTGGCCGAAAAATAAGAAAAAAAATAGGAAAATGTAAATTGAATTACATTCAATGAAGCAAATTCGCTCTAATGCGAATTTTTAAAGGTTTTTGTAAGCCGGTGTTTGTTTTCTTAGAAATTTGTCAAATAAGTGTAAAAATGTATTTTTCCAATTTCAGAACGCATCTTCCCGCCACTAAACGGCTTCTCCTTCTGCTCGTGGATCTTTCTCGACAGCCTATCCGACAAGAAACTCGACGCACACCCCATCCGACTGCTTACCGTAACCCGAGCGGTGTCATCCGGCGATCCGAAGAAACCGCCGATACATTTGACATGTTTCCAAGTTCAAATGAGCGCACTCGATCGGAGTATACTAATATCGACGGAGGAAACTGATCAACCTGGAGCGGATCTCGAAAAGTCGGCGAATTTCCAAACGGATAAATTGATTCGCGTAACGTTGGCTGATTCAGTAAGGTGTGGGGAATGGTTTCATCTTGCGTTGATATTCAACCGATCGGTGCTGAAATCATCGCAGATTTCGGTGTTTTTAAATGGGAAACATGTGTCGACGCAGAAATTGATGTATGTTACCCAAAACGCTGGGGGCGGAGCGACCCAATTGGCGCAAACTATATCGGTTAATGGAGTTGTTGGAACGTTGCCAGCGTTGAGAAGACCGAGTAGATTAAGATTCCGATTGGCTTCGATATTCCTGGCCGAAGAGCCAATGAGCCCGGAGATAATTAAGACAATTGTACAACTGCAACCACATTATATTGGTAATTTTCAAACGGCGACGGTTGACAAAACCGCACTGGTTCATGAGGAGAAGATTGTGTTTTCGTTGTCGGCGGCATCGACGCAAGAATTGACGTTGGCGAGGATTCGAACGATTTATGGGAAATTGGATGCCGAGATTTTGTCGCATCATGTGAGTTTTCGAGAAAAAAAAGGAAATTCTCAAATTTGATCGATTTGCATTAGGGCGCACTTGCAATTTTGTGGGAATTCAAATGTCAAACGTTAATTCGAGCGGAATACCTACATTTTTTAATTTTTCGTAGAATTTTTGAAATTTAACGAAAAAACGAAACATTTTCAAGCGAAAACTGAGACGTCTTGAAAATGTTTCATTTTTCGGCCAATTTGAAATTTTTAAATTTTGTCTAAAAAATAAAATTTTTCTGAAATTCAAAGGAATTGGTGTTGAAAAAAAACTGATAGACTATCTTTAAGCATTGATATTTTCAGCTAGGAATATCGCCAAATGATCATTCGACGCCATTGAGAGTTCTAACGAACACCGCTTCCAATTTACCAGGAGCTGGACGAACATTTGGTGGAGTTGTCGTTGGTTATCTTGGAATGAGAACATTCACTCCACGACCAGTCCCATCACTTCTTGAATCGATTGGTGGATTTGCGTGTGTTTATGGTTTGATCGCGATGGCTGTCGACTCGGAAGGTCTCTACGCATCGTTGAAATCATTAGTGTCAGCGGTCAGATCGAATCCGAAACTGTTGGCCGCTTGGAACAACAATAGATCATATCAGATTTTAGCGGTTTTGCTAGAGGATAAGGCGAAAATGTTGAATTCGCACATTATGCAAATGGTATTCAATGTTGCTGGAACTGCGGAAACTGCGAGAGAACATGCGACGATTTCAAATCCGCCGGCATTTGAGGATCTTTTGTGTGATTTTAAGGTTTGGAAAATGGCGCCGGTTGAATTGCATAAAATGCTTTTTGAGCATTTTTATGAATTGATTACAGAGTAGGTTATCTTATTGTCAATTTTAACCCTTTTTATCATTTTCAGCCATCAAGTCTCAAATCTTCAAGTTGTTCGAAGATCGTCGCTACTTTCTCGACTTCTTCTGACGATTTATGATGAGCCGAGTTTGATCAGAAATACGGATGAAGTTGTGTTTAATTTGATTTCGGCAATTATTCAACCGCAGTGTGATAGTCGGAGTATTTTGAAAATTGGGCAGATTATTGCGGCCACGTTACCAACAACGTAAGGATTATTTGATTTTTCGCAAGTGTTGTGTTATTTGTTTCCAAATTTTATTAGTTTTTTTAAAGTTTCAAGTCGTGCTGGCAGCTGCAAAACTTTGTGCCGCAATTTCCCGTAAGCCCCGCCCACCCATTTATTTTCATTTTTAAAGCTTATAATGGAATTTTTTTTGTTAAAACCTTTTTAAATGTACAAGGAAGACCCCCTAATGCATAAAACTAAATATATCAAAAAAAAACTAAATTTTTCTCAATTAGACATTTTTTCTGCTGATAATTTCTAAGTTCTACATTTATTCTATGGTCTTCACTGTAGCAAGCTGAATTTTATTTGAAAAAATTATCAGATTTGGCCATTTTTCATTAAAAAAGCTTAAAAAATAAAAATAAATAAATAAAAATTTCGGTGGGCGGAGCTTACGGGAAAGTGAGGCACACTGTTATGCAACCGCCGCACGATATGAAGTTTCAAAATTTAAAGTTCAGAAAAGGAGATTTTGAAGTTTTTTTTAAAACATGTATAGGGTTTTAAATAACGAGGAAAAGGTGAAAATGGAATAGAACCCCAAATCCCTTCAAAATGATATATTATCCTTGAAATTCGATAATCCAATAATATTTCTTTCAGCGAAGCAGAATGTGCAGAAGACGACAACATCCCGTTCCACATTGCGGAAATTCAGAAAATTTTCATCAATGGAAATGGTGATAGCCAAAAGTCGGCACATATGATTTATATCCGCAATCGGATGCTAAACATTGTTTCGAACTTTTTATCGAATTCGTGTCCGCAATTGCAGCAACAGTGAGTTTTCTCTTCAAGTCAAGACTTTTAAAAGCATTAAACAAATTTTCAGCATGTGCGAACAAATTGTGAAAACACTCGGGTTTGATTGGTTATTTGCTTTAATGTCACCAGGAGTTCATTCGGGAACATTTTACCTATCACTTCGAATACTTTTATTGATTCTCAACCAACCGCACTTGATGAATAAGTTCAAGGAGGGGTCGTCAAATGGTGGATGGTTGGCCGAAGCGGACTCGGTGGTTCGTAATCGAGCGGCAGTTGTTCTCGGCTTCTCGGTATCTGGACAAGGTGGCGCGGTGACAGGAAAGATTGACATTAATCCGGAGCTTCATAATTGCGGAGGTTTCGCAGCGTTGGAACATCTAATGGCCGCGCATGCTGACAAACCATACTCGTATTTTGCAATGTTTTCATTGTTGGTTGGACAGCCGGTAGCAAATTTGAGGTTTTGTGAGAAGTTTGATGTGGAGCTTGTTTGGACACATGTTTTTGGGCTACAATCGAATGGGTCGGTTTTTGATGCGATAAATGGATCGAATTTCTGTTTTGATGCTTTGATACCGCTTTTTTCGATGTTAAGATCTGCGATTTATTCCCATAATTCAACGGAATGGAACTTTAACAACCCATCAACGGTTATTCAAATGCTGACATTTATGTACCAAAATTCGACGACATTTTTCAACATTGCGCATACTGAAGAATTTATTCTCGCGCTTTTTTCATCGTTGATTGAGGATACGAATTCGATGGGCGTTAGATCGGAAGTTTCGACGAGACGAAGTAATGATACCGGATCGCCGGTTGCAGATTATTTTCAAAATTGTGAGAATTTTCTTTTTTTAATTGATAAAAATGGAAATTTTGCAGTCCTTTGTCAACCAAATGTGAAAATTGTTATGGATTTCCTCAAGAAAATTGTCGGTGATAATTTGCAAGTGAATTCGTCGAAAAATGATTCGATTATTGATGTGATATTGGATGTGAGTTTGAAGTTAACATTTTTTGGCTTTTAAAAATTCAAAAAGGTCCTTTTAGAGTAATTTTTTCAGATTTTCTAGAAAAAAATTGGATTTATTGTGAAATGTTGCGAGTTTTTATTGAAGAAAATAAGGGACTTGAAAACGAAAAATTCTGAGAAATTGAAATTTGTTGGATTTCAAGACCCAAACGATTAAAAATGTGTCCCTTTAAAGAATTTCATGAAAAAAATTATTTTTGGAAACTATGAGGGATGAGCCAAAAGTGGCCCGAGAAGGCCTGTGTAGGATGAACCCAACTAAACCCAAAAAGCCCGAAAAGCTCAAAACATGCCGTAAAACGTTATTTTTCGGGTCTAGGCTGCCTTTATGGGTCTAAATCGGACTTAAAAGGCCACCTGGTGCCGAAAAATCGACTTTTTTGGCGTTTTTTAAACTTTTCAGGCCTTCTCGGGCCACTTTTGGCTCATCCCCTAATAGTTTTCAAAAACAATATTTTTCCATGAAATTGTTTAAAGGGACATACATTTAATCGTTTGGGTCTTGAGGCGAATCACGTGAAAATTGTAATTCAAAAAATTTAGTGAAATTCCATTTTTGTCAGAATTTCTAGAAAACCTGATTTATTTGAAAATGTATCTAAAAATTGGATTTTATTATCATTTTTCAAACAATAAAATTATTTTTACAGAACATCTCCGAAAGCGGAATGACAAGAAAAACGCAAGTGGCTTGCCTAACCGCTTTGATCCATTCAGTGCTGGAACATGTCGTCGGTACCGACTTACTGAGTTCTTCAGCGCTTCCGCCTCGTGTTCAAGCACAACAGCCGGCGCAAATCGTTGCGAACATTTCGCTTCTATGCTCGAGAGCTGTTGACGGATTTTGGAATAATTTGATAGGAGGCGAATCGATGAGACTGTTGTCCACTTTGTATCATTTACAAGTGATCGCTAGTAAAAAGGCGAATAATACTTTGAAATCCAATGGTTCTGATCAGATAACTCAGTGTATTATGAGAATGTCATTGTTTGTACTCAGTCGACCGATCGATTCAGTTCCTGTACAATTGACAGTATTGGATGCGTTGTCTTCATTGGTCTCGAAGCGATATTTGTTCTTGGCGTCGAATGAAGCATGGTTCTTTGCTTCATTGACACATCTGATATTTATGCTGTCAGTTACACCGGATGTTTTATTCCAAGATGTTGGGAAAGATTCGGATCTTGATCGAACCAGTGCACAAGTTGCCATGTGTGCTGTTAGAGTATGGTCTGATGTGATTTGTGCGAAACAGGCGTTGATTGAGGAGACATTTAAAAGGCAGACTGTTTGGTAGGAAATATATAAATTAGTTTTTTAAAAATTGGTTCGTTGCAGTGAAATAAACGCCGCACGAGCACTCTTGGCACACGCGGCTGGTGTTTATTGGCAACAATTTGTAGATTCACAATTAAAGTCAAATGTTCAACAGAGTAGTGGAAACTCGACAACAAAGGAGATCATCCAACAGCAAATTAGTTCGAAAATAACGAAAGTTGCGTCAGGAATCACAAGATTTGCTGTCAAACGATCGATGAGTACGGTAGCATCCGGTCCGGGAACAGTGGCGCCGTGGAAAGTGACGTCAGCGGACAAGCAGGTTATTTTCATGTGGTTGGGAGTGCATATAAGTCTGGTGAAGGAGTTGATCCGCGCGCAGAACTCGAGGTACTTGGAATGGCATGCACATGTTAGGAAATGGTGTCTACATGATTGGCACCAATGGGAAGCTGAACTGACGAGAGAACGCGGAATCTGGGGACCGGAGAGCGCGTCGAAATTGGAGAAGTTTAAGCTGGACTTGACGGAAGGACCGTCGAGAATTCGAAGGAAATTGATACCGAATCGGAACTTTTATCATATTTATCCGTATCGACCTCGTCTGGATGCGCCAACCGCGGTAATTTTGTTTTTTTAATAGATCTATGTAGAAATTTGAAAAAATCCATTTTAATGGTGCGCCTTTAAAGATATATCGATTTTTACAGAGAAAACTTTTTTTAAATTTAAATATACTCATTCAGAAAGCCCAACGAGCAAAAGTGGCGATTTCTTTGGACTCGAAATTGTATTATGAGGCTTGCTCAGTTAATCGGAAAAGAACACTAGATACAAGGATCATTGACGCATCGGAATCGATAGTGACCCCGTCGGAAGAGTCGTCGAGTTTGCTGGGATATTCGTTCACAGATTTGTCTCGTGAGTTTTTTAAACATTTCAAAAAATTCCGAATCCTATGGTCTTTTGCGCTTCCCGGAGCCAAAGGAACATTTTGGATTTCAATGCAAAAATCAAAAAATGCCCCATTTTCCAGAAATAAATTCGTCACTAATCCGCCGATTATCGACTACTCAACCACCAGTTGTTGAAAATAACAAATCGATTGAATTAAACGAAGAGGATTGTAATGAGAATTCGAGAAAGGACGACGACTCGCCAACGATGTCAGTGTCGCAAGAAGGATCGGAAACTGCGGCGGAGAAGGAGAAGGAGAGCTCGGTTGAGCCGAAAAAGGAGGAGAAGAAGCCGGGGCCGGATAATCAGACACTTTTGAGATTGTTGGAACAAGGCGAACAGCTGCATTCAATGTTTCGATGTGCTAGGATTCAGGGACTTGAAACCGCTGAAGGATTACTATTGTTTGGAAGGGATCATTTCTACGTTGTTGATGGGTTCACGTTGCTGAAAACGAAAGAGATTCGAGACTTGGATTTTTTGAGTCAGGATATGCATGATCCGATTGTACCGTACCCGGCGACGGGGACCACTCAACCGCCGAAATCGAGTCGATTGTGTAGTAAATTTAGTTATCAGATGATTCGAGAGGTGCACAAGAGGAGATATCTGTTGCAGCCGATTGCTTTGGAGGTTTTCAGTTCGGATGGGAGGAATTATTTGTTGGCGTTTCCGAAGAAGATTCGAGATCGTGTTTATGATAAGTGGGTTTTTAAAAATTGAATTTTGCACGCTCAGAGCACTTTTTTACTGAAAAATTCAGACTTTTCGAAAGCCTCAAAATGTCTTTAATATTAAAAAAAATAGAATTCGAAAAGTATTTCAAATTGAGAATTCAGCCTGAAAAAAATTGGGTAATGACCGAACTTGGATTTATAGTCCCCCCCATTTGGTTTTCTAGGTCATTTATCCGCGAAAATTAATTATTTCCGGTTTTTCGAAGATTTTTCAAGAAGAAAATAGTTTTCAATACTTTTTTGCTGAAATTTGGATGAAAAATGCCATTTTTCATATTTTGTTTTGGGTGATTTGTCAAAAAAGTGGCAAGAAAATTGTTGAAAAGATTTCATTCCATTTTCTATTCGTTTTTTCTTGAAAATTAGCTTGAAAACCGAAAAAATGTGCCAAAATAAAGAATCTCGAAATTTTATAAGTTGATAGGACTAAAAAACCAATTTTAGCCAATTTTCGCCATTTTTTAAAGTGTTTTCATTTTAAAATATTTTTCGAACTAATTTGACATTAGATATGTCTTTAAAGACAGGGTGTCAGTTAAAAATTTCGCTAAAATTTTAAATTGTTGATCTTTTGAATGAATTTGAATGTGAAATCATCATTTTCCCTATTTTTAACGTTAAAAATAAATGATGGAAAGAATTTTTAAAAAAAAAACTATTGTTTTATGCTTTTTTCGCATAAAAAACAATATTTCGTCAAAATTAGAAAAAATAATGAAAAATTCAAATATTTGTGTTTCCCTATAGTAAAATTACGGCGGGAATAACTGACACCATGGCTTTAAGCACAGTTTGACGCATAGGCCGTCTTTAATTTAGAAATTATGAGAATACAATTTTTATTCAATGATTTGGGCGTTAAATTAGAGAATTTGAATATTTTTTTTAAATTTCAATAAAAGCACCGAATTTTCCAGAATAATCTCAATGGCTAGCAACCTATCAAGTGGGGGATCCGACTCACTAGGCGGGCAAAAAGCCAACGTCTCAATTGAGCAGAGTGGAAGGGGAGCATCCCTATTCAATTCGCTGATTGGTCAACAATCGGTCACTCAGCGATGGTTGAATGGAAATATCACGAATTTCCAATATTTGATGCATCTGAACACGTTGGCGGGAAGATGCTATAACGATCTGTCACAATATTCAATATTCCCGTGGGTTTTAGCGGATTACACGTCGAATGTTCTCGATTTCACGAATGTGAAGACTTTCCGCGATTTTTCGAAACCTATGGGAGCACAAAGTCCGGAGAGATTGGAGCAGTTTTTGAAGAGGTTTAGAGAATGGGATGATCCGTCCGGGGAGACGCCGCCTTATATGTATGGAACGCATTATTCGAGTGCAATGATTGTTGTTTCGTATTTGGTTCGGTTGGAGCCTTTCACTCAGCAATTTTTATCACTTCAGGTAAGTGTTCTACTGAAAATTTTATTTAGAATTATTAAAAATCTTCAGGGAGGACATTTTGATCTAGCTGATCGAATGTTCCACAGTATTGGGGACGCATGGACGAGTGCGAGTCGTAACAATATGGCAGATGTGAAAGAATTGATTCCGGAATTCTTCTACCTACCGGAGATGTTTGAAAATAACAACAATTTCGATTTAGGAGTGAAACAGAATGGAATTCAAGTGAATAATGTTATCCTCCCGCCATGGTGTCATAATGACGCGAGGGAATTTGTGAGACTTCATAGACAGGCTTTAGAAAGTGATTATGTGTCTTCGCATCTTCATGAATGGATTGATTTGATTTTTGGTTATAAGCAGAATGGGGATGAAGCTGTAGCTTCTAATAATTTATTCCATCACTTGTTCTACGAAGGAAGTGTGGATTTTGAACGGATTGATGATCCATTGACAAGAAATGCGACCATTGGATTTGTGAACAATTTTGGGCAGATTCCGACACAATTGTTTAAGAAGCCGCATCCTCAAAAGAAGGTGAACATTTTGGAGGGATACAGTACAACGCCTGGAGTTACCACGCCAAGGCTTTTCTATCATGATGTTCATTGCTTGACGCCTCCTCAAAGTCCGTATAAAGAGCTGAGATCGGCGGTTGGAAGTATCCAGCAGAATGATAAGATAGGAGTTGTGGCGTTGGAGCAGAACAAGGTGCTTCTTGGAACGAACAAGTTTATTATTTGGGGGCTTCCCGATCGGAGTGTTCGGTTGGGACAAATTGATTCGGATAAATCACAATGTATCCATGAGATGTGTGAAGCTGATGAGATGACGTGTGTGGCTGCTGGAGACGAATCGACAATATTTTGTGGAAGCACGTCGGGATGTATCAATGTCTGGAATGTTACCAACAAACCATTGGCGATGAAAAAAGTGTCCGTTCTGAACGGGCATTCTGACGCGGTGACCTGTTTAGTAGCTTGTCAATCGCACGCGGTGCTAGTTTCGGCGTCTCGCGATTTGACCGTTCTTATATGGCATCTCTCGGAAATGTTCCTGATCCGACAACTTCCCAAACATTCGCAACCGGTAGTTGCTGTTGCGGTGAATGACTCGACTGGCGATATTGCCACAGCTTGTGCGACACTTCTACACATTTGGAGCTTGAATGGGAATTTACTAGCGACACTGAACACTTGTGACGTGGCACCATCGATCGATCCGCAACAAATGATTATAACTTTGGCGTTTAGTACGGTAAGTTGGAATTAAAGCAGATTTCATACCTATAATCATATGATCTTTATTTTTCAGATTAATGAATGGGATAATGATAACGTGATAATGTGTGGAACAGCAGATGGAATTGTCAAAATCTATTCATGTATAATGGTAGAGAATGATGGGAGTTTGAGTGATAAAGCTCAAGTTGAAACCGGAAATTCTAATGAAAATGATAAATCAATCATGATTGCGGCAAGATTAGAGAAGCAGAGGAAAAAGCTGAAATCTACTGCGACTTCATCGTCGGATTCGTTGTCGATAACATCGTCGCAAAGATCGGAACCGAGTAGCCCGGCGCCGAGGGCGAAGGAGGTGCAGATGGAGGTGAAGCAGAAGTTTGTAAGGGTTTTGGTGAATAGAACGGCGTTAACAATGCATACGGCTTTTAATCGTCCGGATAATGTTCATCCAGCACCAATTACTGCAATCGCGCCCAGCAGGTAAAGATAGTGTTGCACTCATTTTAGAAAGTGGATATTTCTTCAGAGATCACAAAAGTTTATACATTGGCGATGGAATCGGAAGAGTATGGTGCTGGCAAACTGGTGATGGTGGCGGAAGGGCGGATCATTGGGTGCAAGACGTGACGCGGCAAAGATGTGATGATTGTGAGCATAAATTTAGTCTGGCTGATAGGAAGCATCATTGTCGGAATTGTGGACAAATATTTTGTTCATCGTGAGTTGAAAAATTCGAAAAATTTTGAATTTAACACTTATTTTTCAGCTGCTCGCGGTTTGAATCGCATATCACTCGGATGAACATCTCACGGCCGGTCAGAGTGTGTCGTAAATGTTTTTTGAGATTACAAGCGCAATCGATTAATTAATTATGTATTTATTTATTTATTATTGATGTTCATATTTATGCCGAACTAGTTGTTAATTTTCCAGGCGGGTCAATTTATTTTCTATCTTGCTTATTTATTATTTAAACTTAGTTATTTTTAATTTCAGTTTTTTTGCAATTAAGTTACAGTTTGAATTCGTGTCAAATGGTCGAGATTTACAATTAAATAAAAATATAATTTTTAAAATGTTTATATATTTTATTGTTGCTTTTTGGTGATTTTATTTTTTGAAGTTGGAGAAATTCCAGATTATATTTGTTTGACAACATGTATATATTTATAGAAGCTCGAAAAACTACTGAAAAGGCGGTAAAAATAGAAATTAAATGCATTTTTTTAAAAATAATCGATAATTTTGGTGTAGGAGTGCGTCGCAGTGTTTGCACACTTGGGCTACTACAGTAATATATTTATGGAAAACTCGTTAGTCCATAAACTTTGAGCGAAGTTCGAGAAACTACTGAAAAGGCGGTAAAAATAGAAATTAAATTAATGTTTTAAAAAATAATCGATGATTTTGGTGTAGGAGTGCGTCGCAGTTTTTGCACACTTTGGCTACTACAGTAATATATTTATGGAAAACTCGTTAGTCCATAAACTTTGAGCGAAGTACGAGAAACTACGGCAAAAGCGGGAAAAAAAGAAATTAATTTTTTTTTTAATAATCGATAATTTTGGTGTAGGAGTGCGTCGCAGTGTTTGCACACAATCTGGCGACTACAGTTACCTAATTTTAATTAATTTTTTAAATATTTTTTTTTAGAGTTTTTCGAACATCCAAAAAAAAAATTCGCTCAGTTATGCATACACCAAACACCCATGCTATTGCGCCTTTTATCTGAGTATCTCTAAGCCATCCCCGAATTCCGTACTCTCTCGTTCCCATCCCGCAAACATTCGTCTCCGTCTGCCTTTTTCCCCCACTTTTATTACACATTCTTCTTTCTTTTATGCTAGAGAAGAGCTTCTTTTACACTTTCTATATCATTTTTGCTCATCGTGGGATAGATACACCCACTCCGTTGTTTATCGAAATTATTTATTGATTTGTTGAATTTCAGACGATATGTCGACACTTGGACGCAAGACTCCTGGTCCAGAGGGGAAGAAAAAGGTATTTATTTTAAATTTATAATATTTTTGCGATAAAAAAGTTTTTCAGGAAAGTTTTGTCGATAAATTGACCGGAACTTTGACGAGGAAAAAGAAGAATCCGGAGAATGAGGAAAATGTGGAGGAGAATGAAGCGTTGGAGGTTATTTTATCGATTTTTAAGAATTTAAAAATTATGAAATTTAAAACAATATTTTCAGATAGAAGTAGAAGGTCGAGATGCTTTAGATTCATCGCTTGTTCCAACATTGGCAAAGAATATTTGGCTTGATGAAGGTAAAAAAGCTAAATTAATGTCATATAGCTAAATTTTTTTAATTTCAGGAGAGGTTCGTCGTTATTTGACGAAAGAAACAGCTAGCAATAAACAATTGAGCCAAGTCATCGAGTTGCTCATTTATTGGCTCAATGAGGAGCTCGCCGATCAGCGGATTGTTGTTCGTCATATTCAAGAGGATTTGTACGATGGGCAGATTATTCAGAAGTTGTTGGAGAAGTTGCAGCAAATTAGAGTAATTTAAAACACCCTCAGACATACAATTTTCCATGTTTTTCAGATCGAAGTTCCAGAAGTTTCACAATCCGAAGAAGGTCAACGACAAAAATTGCAAATTGTGATTCATACAGCGAACCAGATTTTGAACCAGCCGCAGAATCAGCAAAAATGGACGGCGGAATTGGTGCATCAGAAGGATATCATTTCGATTATTCAGCTTTTGGTAGCATTGGCGCTGCATTATCGTGCACCGATTAGGTTTCCGGATAATACTGAGGCACATATTGTGGTGGCTCGAAAGGAACACGGACAAGTGAAAACTCATAGGATCACTGAGCAGATTACTACGGTTCAGACGGAATTGGCGCCAAAGGTGAGAGTTTTCAGAAATTAGATATCTTAAAGGAGGGTTTTACGGAGATTATGAATGCGCCTGGGATGAAACTAGACTTCAGACTCATTCCAAATCTGTATTTAAAATTTTCTAAAACCACCTAGAAGCCGAGAAAACACGCCTCAAAACAATGGCCTAGAAAAAAGGGCCACCGGCGAAAACTAGTCCGCAGGCATGAAAAGTCCAAAAAATGAAAACAAAACATAAATTAAGATGAAAAAACATTAAAAAGGACTACTAGAAGCATTCTGCATAACTATTTATTAATGAAACACGAAAAAAGCTCATAGGAAAAAGTTCGGCCAGGTGGCCTTTTTTTCTAGGCCATTGTTTTGAGGCGTGTTTTCTCGGCTTCTAGGTGGTTTTAGAACATTTCAAATACATATTTGGAATGAGTCTGAAGCCTATTTTCTTCCCAGACGCATTCATAATCTCCGTAAAGCCCTCCTTTAAAGACAGTATGACATTTGCTGAAATTGAAATTTTGTGCTAAATATCTGAAATTTTAAATTTTTTAGATTGAGCTATTTTAACACTTTATTTGGAAAAAATTCTAAAAATTTCAAAAAAAAATTGTTTTCTGAAAATCTGGAATTTTTTGTCTGAAAATCTGAAAATTTTGGGCATTGCTAAAATTTTTTGAATTCCTGCCAAAATTTGGTGTGTTTTTTTGTACTTTGATCCCCCCTACTTCAACCTGAATACTCTACATCAGCGAATTATTCGTCGATTGCATCAGATTGTTGAAAAAAATGGAAACACAAAAATTTGAATTTTTCTCATTTTATTTCAAAAAGTTGTTATTCCCGCGTATCGCTGTAAGTTGCAATAAAGCGCTCAATTCCCATATTCGGTGTGAAGCAGAAAATTCGATTTTTTTTTTTAATTTTCATCTTAAAGGCACTGTACCACTTGAAAATTAGTTTTTCATTTCAACTGGCACCCTGTCTTTAAAATTATTGCCTTTAAAAATAGAAATATAATTATTAGGAAGGTGTTTATCCTAAAAATGAAAATTGAAGCGGTTCAACAGTATTTTTAGCCAAATTCCTAATTTCCAAACTTTCAGGGTGAACGAGACGCATTCGATACACTTTTCGACTATGGACCCGATAAATTGGCACATGTTAAAACATCGCTGTTGGCATTTTGTAACAAGCATTTGAATAAAATTAATTTGGAAGTGAGTTAATTTCTCCTGGTTGGATTATTTGTACCCCGTTATAATTCCAGGTAAATGATTTGGATGCACAATTCCAAGACGGTGTCTATTTGATTTTCCTCATTGGAATTCTCGAAGGCTATTTCGTCCCACATCATTATATCCATCTTCAAGTGCAGAATAATGAAGAGAAGGTGAAAAATGTGAAATTCGCGTTTCAATTGTTGGAAGACGCCGGACTTCAGAAGCCAAGAAGTCGTGTACAAGACATTGCGAATGGCGATGTTAAAAGTACTCTTCGGCTTTTGCATCTTCTTTTCACCAAGTATAAGCATATCTAATTCGCCTTTGCTCAAAATTCTCAGAATTCAAAATCCCTTGTAAATGGTGCTGCCTTACCTTTTCAGTTTTTCCTTAAAACATTTTGCATGCCTTTATGTACTTAATAAATTCTAATAATAAAAATAATTATATCACAGATAAATCGATTTTTTTCTTCTTCCAAAATCCTCAATGCTGCGGCGGTTTGGCATACGTCGCATCGATATAAATACAAATCATCTCATCGACAAGACTCTTGTCTGGAATTTGAGCAGCCATTCCGTAAAGTGCAGCCGTCGAGTCTTTGTTTCCCTTTTCTTCGGAATTTGCAATTTCGTCGCACACGCTTTCGAGATCTCCGGCGAACGCGTTGACACATGCTTCGTTTGCTTGGTTGATTGTTAGGCAAATGTGAATGCTGAAAGAAAAAACGAAAGATTTAAAGACAGTGTGCCAATTGTTTTTTTTAAGTTTAAAGGAGGGTTTTACGGAGATTATGAATGCGTCTGGGATGAAAATAGGCTTCAGACTCATTCCAAATCTGTATTTAAAATTTTCTAAAACCACCTAAAAGCCGAGAAAACACGCCTCAAAACAATGGCCTAGAAAAAAGGTCCACCGGCGAAAACTAGTCCGCAGGCGTGAAAAGTCCAAAAAAATGAAAAACAAAACATAAATTAAGATGAAAAAAACATTAAAAAACACTACTATAAGCATTCTGCATAACTATTTATTAACGAAACACGAAAAAAGCTAATAGGAAAAGGTTCGGCCAGGTGGCCCTTTTTTCTAGGCCATTGTTTTGATGCTTGTTTTATCGGCTTTTAGGTGGCTTTAGAAAATTAAATTTGGGTTTCTAGGCCATATAAGGAACTCTATGTATATTTTCATTCCGAAATTTACAAAAAACACGTCAAAAAATAAAGTTTTCGCTAGAATACGTTTCAAAAGGTCATCCACCTCGAACTGATTGTTATCTTTTGAGTATAAAAATCGAGAAATGTTCCCTATAATTTCATCTTGGTTTATCAACTAAGCAACCCAAAAAGACAAGCAATGGGAGACAAATCGGCTTATATGTCCGCTGGAGGATACTCATCCGGTTACATGGGAAGCAACGCATCCTCATCTGGATATGCTCGTGAAGACTACGCTGGAAACCCGGGAAGCAGTGGAGGTAGCAGCGGCGGAAGCGGCGGCGGAAGTGGTGGTCAATCAAGTGAGTTTTCGTCAACGCTCTCAATCAATCGATAAAATGCGAATTCATTTCAGACCCAGGAGGACAAGTGTTCAAGGCACGTACCGACCAATCCTGCTATTTGGGATAATAAATCAGCGGCGGCCGGTACCCTTTTTTTAGCATTTTCTTTTAACAAATAAAATTGTCAGAATAATCATTTTCTTCGTACACAACGCAATTTTTTAGCCACAGGCAATACAAAATTCGAAAATTCGAACCTTGACCGTTTTCTGCATTTTACCAAATGCGCTCTAATCAAACACTCGACCGGCCCTTTGATGAGTATATGTTAAAAGGGAATTTTGAGAAAAATATGTACGGTAGAGCGCGTTTGCAACATTTCGTACTTTCTTTGCTAAAAACGGGTTTTCAAAAGAAATTTTAGAAAGTTGGATATTAATTAATCTTCTAAACAAATAACAATAAATAATTTTAAAAAAGACCCGAAAAATTGCGAAATTCCATTTATAAAGTTGCCATTGAGGCAAGTGCGCTCTAACGAAACACCTGGCCTAGAAACCCAAATTGAATACCTGCGGCCATTTTTTTCCAATTTTTTGACTTAAAAATGATTTTTTTGCTATAAATAGGTGGGTACTCGTATTCTTCATCTGCAACTAATTTCTGAAGCTTCCTTCTGGCCTGAACTAAAATCAGTAGTTTTTACAATAGTCAGCCCAAAAACGGATTTTTAAAGAACAATTTTATGAAAACTTACGCATCAGGATTCTGAAGAGTATTCAAATTCCAACCACGTTTGTTCATCCTATCACTAACTGCGTAAATATTAATACCAACTCCGGAAAATCCAACGACGGAGACGTCAGAAGACCCGTAAAGCTAGAATTTTGTTAATATATATTTTTTAAATATTGTTTCAAAACTCCCACTTTAATATGTTTAATAGCGCTAATCTTCTCAGCCAACAATTTCGAATGCCTGACAATTTCTCTGCATCTTCTCACGTATTCATCTCTTCCGAATGACAATAATGTCGCCCAAGCGACGGCTGTATTCGCACCAGCCCGCGATCCAGTGATTGTTGGAGTCGCGTAAATTCCCCCACACCATTCTGGTACGCAGAAGTATTGGAAGTGATGGAGCTCTTTTGTGCGGTACATGACGATTGAGCTTCCTTTTGGTGTACAACCGTACTGGAAGATAAATATTGTCGTTTTTCGATGCAATTTCAATTTTCGGTGACACGGTGTGCAAAAACGAGCAAAGTCCGCAAACACCACCAAATTCTAATCTACACCGTTACGAACAAATGCACCAAAAATTTTATTTTAAAAAATTATAAAAATACTGAACAAAAACACTCTAAGCTGTTTAGAATATAACTTAAAATTGAATTTTTTGAGAAAAAAAAATGACTTTTTGGTGTATTTTTCCATTTTCGGACAAAAATTAGTTTATAAGCCTATTAATTCTTTTTTTTACAATTCTGTGCATTTGCGCGTAGCTGTGTACGTTAGAACGGTGTTTGCAGAATGTTTGAACAAACGCTCGTTTTTTTACACTACATTTCGATTGAATTAAAAAATTTTGGTATTCACCTTATGTGTATCACAAGAAATGGAAGTAACTCCAGGATTTCTAAAATCAAACACAGGAAGATGATATCCAGCATCCGACATGAACGGAACCAGAAATCCGCCGAGACAAGCGTCAACATGTACCGGAATTCCGTATTTGACTCCAAGCTGAAATTGTGCACGTTAACCCATCTTTTTTTTTAAAAGAAATGGGCTTACCTTCGAAATTTCCGGAATTGGATCTACAGTTCCTGATGGGAAGTTTGGTGCTGATCCGACGAGCTGGAAAAAATAATTAAAATACTTTAAAATAATTTTCAAGTTATAATTTCTCACCACACAAACATCAGAAGTGATAGCCTTTTCCATTGCCTTCAAATCCACGCGATTATTTTGGTCAACTGGCACGTGACGCAGCCGGAGCCCACACATATGTGCAGCCTTGTCAAAAGCGGCGTGAGCAGTCTTTGGAGCAAGGATAACAGGGTTTTGAATTCCCAGCGAATGTGCACGATTTCTTTAAAAAAAACCTTCTTAAAACAATGTGTTTTTTGCGAAAATAAATACCTATAAGCAAAACAAGCCATGATAATCGATTCCGTTCCACCAGTTGTCACACTTCCGCTCGCTTCTTCAGAACCGTTATAAAGATTCAAAACCATTCGAATAAGTTCGGCCTCCATTTTTCTGGCACCTGGGAAGACGTCCGGATGAAGGGGGTTCGAATATGCATATTTTGCGTATATTTTCGACAGAAGATCGATATGTTTTTGGCTTCTGTCGGTATAAACGGCACCTGAGACGCGACCTTCATCGATTGCGAACTTGTTGTATTTTTCGTATTTGTCGGCGAGTTGAAGGATTTCGTCTTGTGAAAGAGGGTTGATGGGAATGCCTGAAAGATGGCGGCTTAGATATTTCGAATCTTAAAATTGGAGTTTAGTTGATTTTCGTGACATTTCTGCGAGAAACCAAATTATCATGCAATTTTCAAGAAAACCTTGCTGAATTTGAATTTGAAAATTAAATTTCTGCAAAAAGCTTTGAGGGGAAGGTCAAAACTGTTTTAAAAATCAATAAAAGGCTGAATAGTCAACGTAATTCGAAGAAAACAATAAAATTGAGAAACAAAATTAAATTCAGCTTGGATAAAGTTGGATTTCCAGTTCCCCGCTTGTTTTTCTAGGCCATTTAAGTTATGTCATTGTGAAAATAATTGTTGTTGGCACGTTTTTCGGTTTTCTGGCACTTTTCCCGATAGAAATCGAACAGAAAATAGTTTTCAATAATTTTTTGCTGAACCTTTGATGAAAATGATCATTTTTATAAGTTTTGGGTGATTTGCATTCTAAAAAAATGTAGTAAAATTGCTACAACAAATCATTCTGTTAAATTTTAAGTTTTTATCGGAAATGATCATAAAAATCGAGAAATAGACCAAAAGAAAATTGAATCTCGCAATTTTAATACTTATTTGGCCTAGAATAAGAAACAGGGACTAGAAATCCAAGTTCGGTCAACCAAAACAACTTTTTCCAAGCAAAATGTTAAAAAATTATTGTTTTTTTAAAGTTTTCACTTTTTTTCGAATGAATTTCACACTTTTAGACAGTTTAGACATTCCGATTAGGCCCCGTATAATTTCTTTGTTCATTTTGTCGTTTTTTTTCATCAATTTCCATTTTTTTTGGGAAATTTTCGAAAACGCCGCTGTTTTCAATTTCAATTACTACTCTTCAAACTTCTTACTCGAAATAAAAACTTTATCCGTATCATCCTTATGAATCGATTCAATCATCTCATGTTTCGTTTTACTCAACTCCTGCTCGATTTTCGCACGAACTGGTGGCAATCTCCGCAGCTGTGAGAACGCGTAAGCAGCAATTCTAATTAAAAATCTCTTTTTTTTTAAATGATGCATTTGAAACCTCTTCAAAATCGGCTCCTCACTTCTCCGGTACAAATGCACAATTTTCGAGTAGATCAGTGTTCCGCCAATCGTCGCCAATACCAAAACCGCTGGATCGATTCTCGAAAGTCGATCGTTTAAAATATTATAGTGCATTTTTGTCAAATCGACAACAATTTCTGCGGTTTCTTTGGCACTTTCCATTCTAGAAAATTTACAAATAAATTATTTAAAATTAAATAAAATGCAAACAATAAAACAATCTTGAGAGACGTTGTAGACAACGTTGATAAGAACACATTTTCAATGATGCAAAACAAAAAAAAATCAAAAAGTCGATAAAATTCATTTTTTCGAGAAAACTCTTGTTATTAGTCAAAACGAGACAAGAATATCGATTGTTTGAAACATGTAAATAAATAATAAGGTAGAAAAAAGGGTCGCCTCGGTGTTTGCCCAATGTAAAGAGCTACAACATAGGCTACACATCAATCGTCCTTGGGTTTTTGTTTTCGTAGAATTGCGCCAGGTGCTGGGTATGGTCTCTGCTGGAACAATGGACCGGATGCGGTGACGTCGGCTCCGGTGACCGCTTCGACACGTAGACCGTCGGACCATTTTCCTCTGTAAAAATTATGAGGGGTTATTATAGAAATTGAGGAATCGAAATTACGTCGGAGCATCTCCATAAGCGGCTGGATCCATTGGGTCGATGTTCTTTCGTTTAGCTCGTTCTGGAAAAATAGGTTTTAAACTTAATAATAAAAATATTTTTTCCCTGGAAGTCATGGTACTTAACCGAGGGAACCAGGTCCTTTTCTAACAAAAATCTGCCAAAATCGATGGAAAAACAGGTAAAAGTTGTAAAAAGTCCAGATTTTCAAGTAATTTTTAATGTAAAAGATATGTTTTGGATCTTCGAAATGACTAAATTAAAATACTTTCATGAAAAATTTCAGATTAAAGGCACACCTTCAGCTAAGAAAAAACGTTTTTAAACTCCGAATTTTAAATGTTGCAAATGCGCTCTATTGCAAATCGGTCTTTTCCGAAGGGTTAACGCAATTTTGCGTATAGTAAAAGCACTTTTTCCAATGGAAATACAATTTGGCACATTTTTAAATATGAAAACGCCATTCTGGAATCCTGAATTCAGGGCAAAATATTGAAAAATTTGAAAATAAATTTATTTTTTTGCAATTGTGCCTTTAAGTGTCTTGATTTCTTTTACGCATCGTCAATAGTTAATCAATACGCATTTACCAGAAAAGTAAATTCATTTCAATTTTTTTTTCAAAAAATTAAGGAAATTAAGGAAAATTTCCATTTTTATATTGTCAAGATAACAATTTCTGGCCGCTCGTTTTGCGGAGTGTCGTTGGGAATTTACTCGCAACGCGCAAGACCAACTGAGAAATTTGAATTTGAGCGCGTTGCGGTCGCGCTGCGAGTAAATTACCAACGACACTCCGCAAAACGAGCGGCCAGAAATTATTATCTTGACAATAATAAACTTTTGCTTCAAAATCAAGAAAAACGTACTTAATCTATCTCGGTCATTCATTTCAGCTAGATCTTCATTTCCGCTATCCTCTTCTTCATCTCTCTGTAAAAATTCAATTTAAAAAGTGTTTTCATAAAAATTAAAATCTAAAACCTTGCGTCTTCTATCCTTTTTACGTTCACCCTTGTCCTCCCGTTTCTTTAAATCGTTGCGAGACCTTGATGTTAACGAATCTCGATATTCGTCAGCTTCCCAACCAGCCGGAGCACCAAAAAGATGTACAGAATTTTCTTTTGCTAATTTTGGAGCAGGGTCACTTATTACTGCCTTCGGGTGGCGGGGTGACAACCAACAGACCTTTAATTTTGAATTTTAACTAAAAATTTTAAAGAAAAATCAATACCTCATCACTAGTCTTGTTCCAAAAATAGAATCGTGCAACGCCAGCGTCATAAACCTCCGTCCAACCATCAGGAAGTGGAAACTTTGCAAGCATTCGATTTTTTTGGAGAATATATTTCTCTGGCAGTCGATATGCAGGTGTTCCCTCGCCCCAATGATCATAACAAAATTCGACGCAAATATGAAATGGATTGTAGCGATTTGGACATCCTGGAGCACCGGCAGCGTTTTCTTCTAGCTGAAAATAAAATTTAAGCATTAATTTTAAATAAATTTTTAAAAACAACCTTTTTCGATGAAGTTTCGCCGTCATAATTTTCTGCAATCACTTCTTCTTCCTGATTAACAATTCCACGCTTTTGCAATCGTGCCAACAATGCTGGAGGCAACGGCATTCTGAGGGGAAAAAATTGATTTTTTTTTTGAAAATTAAAAAAAAAAGAATGAATATTACGAAATAAAACGTGTTTCATAACTTTTGACAGAAATTCGTCATTCGTCTATTTTTTAAAATATTGACCAAACATTACAAATTTCATTTTAAGAAGAAAAGCAACGAGAAAATGTGGTAACAACTCAATTTTCAAAAATCAAAGACGCACGGAATTATTTACGCTAAAGGTCTTGCAGCGTAACAACGGAGCGTCGTAATACGGTAATTTTGGGATTTTTTCAAATTTTGGGATTTTTTCAAATTTTGGGATTTTTCCAATTGTTTTTTGAATTTTTTCAAATTTATGAGTTTTTAATGACTGCTCATGGGTGTTTTTGAGATTAAGTGATAGAAAATGATGAACGGAAGCCTTAAATGTTTGGAAAATGAAGTATTTGGGATAGGGCGACTGAAAACATGTAGAAATCTGGTGCTTTGTAGAAATATGACTTCAGGAGAAAATTTTCAATGATTTGCCGTCATTTCTGACAAAAAACTTTTCACTGATATGACAGGATAATGGGGAAAGCCGTAATTGTGTAAAATAGGTTCAAAGTGTTTCGAAACCGTAAAAATATACGTAGAATCAAATTTTGCTTCCATAACCCCCTCGACTTTGCTCAAAAATTCGTTTCCGGCTTTGAATTAATTAAATTTCGCTGTATAATAATCTTCTTCATTCATCCAACAAATCTGAAGATATCTGAGTTTTCATAAGAGATGAACTAGCTCAAAGATAGCTCAAAGACAGAAACCGCTCGAACTTTGTGTGTTTCGTTTTTTTTTCAAATGTTCGAAAAATTCCTTATCAACCTGATTAGTCATCGTAAAATTGTCTCCATATATAGGAAAGAAAAAACAATTTCAGCCCCGCAACATCAATTTTTGAGTCACCTCCTCCCGCAATTTGTTTTTTGTTTTAATATTTCAATTTTGTTTACATTGAATTTTGTCAAGCCTACATTTGTTTTGTTTCCGTTTTTGGCGATGGATGGTTCCGCTTTTCTTTTTTTTTCGTTTTTCGAAACGAAGAAATTGTGATTGAAAAGTTATCGAACTTATGTCTCCAGCTATTTACCCGTGTTTTACAGCCAAATGGGTTTTTTCCACACATTCTAAGGTTATTAATAGCAACGGAAGCGGTTTAAAAATATGAACCAATAAGAAGATATTAGTTTTTGCATTCGAGTCGTAAAATTTTAAGTTTTTCAATCAGACATTGGTTCAAATTGTTCAATTCATGCTTCTCATCCGGCAGAAAAAGTTCTACCACCCTCAAAAACTCGAAATCATGTTTTGATCTTGTAAATTGCGTCCCATCGGTCATTCTCATCTCCAACATAGTTTTTTTCTGTTCTGAAAGTAGGGTACCCTTCGGGTAAAAAAGAAGGATTCCATGATAAATCGATCAGCCTGCTTGCTAAGCGTCAGGTGCTCTGAACCTATTCATGAATCCTGGTTTCTCCGTGTTTTTCCATCCAATAGATAGCAGCCGTTTGCAAGACGCAGACGCAAATTCTAGCAGAACCTCAACTGTCTTACGAGCTTCTCCGGTTGCTCGCATCTCAATGTGACTCGGAAATTTCGTGTATTTGTATCTTCATTTCATCTTTTGAAAAAAAGTGAAAAAAAGGCCTATCAAGGTGACATAATGATATCCCATTTGTTGTTTCATAAATCTTTTATATATGTGTCAAAGGTGGTAATTTGGCACCGGATCAGGACGGAACGCCCGTTTATCTACTCTCCGAATCTTGTGAACATAACTTATCTTTCATGCATTAATTCCATCCCGAAAACGTTTATTTTTATAAGAAGAAGATGCGAAACTAATTGCAACATTTTTTCGTTTTCGAGGCGTGTTTAGTATTTAAAATGCAGTTTGGTTGGAAACATGTGTTTATGTCATGCGCTTCTCCTCATTGTTTCTGAAAATAAATTCAGAAAAATGAGTAAGCGCTTGTTTCCGGCGTGGGAAGAAGGCGACGAAACTTTCAAAAATATTTTTTTGTTCGTTCTCTCGCTGTGTGTGTGTGTTTTTTTTTAGTTAAATGTGCCTTATCAATTGAACAGTGCTTAATTTGACATTTTTTCCTGATATTTCTCGAATATGCTCGGAATGTTCGACTCGTGATGTGTTTCTTTATGAATTTATACGTGACAGCCGTTTTTTAAAAGGAGGACTGTACTCATTTAAATTTTGTTCCGTCGATTTAAAATTCAGCTTTATATATCGAAAAAACAATGAAAAATTGCGAAAAAATAGAAATGCGAACAAAAAGGGCATCCGGTATCGAATTCGGTTTTGCAAACCATATTTCGATCCCTGGTGCTCATTTTTTCACATTTTTAGTGTTTTGTCATTTTTTTCATTATTGTCTCGGTATTTAAAATTAAATTTTGGAATTTTTCGCAAGCGTACAGCCCTCCTCTTATAGGAGGGCTGTATTTTGGTAGTACACGGTTCATTTTTTTTAATTAAAAGTTTTATTTTCGTACAAAACGCCACTTCCACCAAAACGATGAACCAGTTCCGGTACAAGTCATATTACTTCGAAAAAAAAATGGGAATAATAATTTTCCGCCTATTCTCCCGTCCACTGAAACGTTTTTCTTTGCTTTTTCCACGCCCGAAAAGCTACAAGTCTGCGCCCTCCTTTCTCCACGTTTCTTCCTTCTCGGTGTTATTTTCATCGCGGTCGAGCGAATGATGATGATGATGTTGACGATCCCGCGATGTTGCGTTGAATTTGTCTTATGTAAAAGTTTTTCCGTTCTAACTGTTTGTTATATTTGCATATATCGATTCATGAGCTTCTCTCTCTCTCTCCCTCTTGTAATTGATGAAACCTTTTTTTTCGTTGTTGCCTTTTCGAACGATCGCAACAATGCTTTTTTTCCAACTAGGAAGAGAAAAAACACCTCTTAAGAATGTGTGTTCGCTATTATTCCGATTTGACCTTGAAAATCGAAATCTGCGATCCTTTGGATGATACATCTCAGGCAGGATTGGCTTTTGTCTTGGGAAAAATAATTTATCATGTTCAATGAAAGTTTAATTGATTTTCAATAAGTTTTCAACTGATTTCTGATCCTCCAGGCCGTTTTTAGACGACTTTTTGAATATTGTGTTCAACAAATATTTTCATTGATAAAAAAAGGGTTTTTTCCTGCAGAAACTGATAAGAAAGGTGTTTTTCAAGCTGATTCATTTGTCGCCCCACCCTGTTTGTCATTTTTTGAAACTTTTGTTCGAAATTATTGCATATTAAACCCAAAAATATCTGTTCGTTGAATAAAAAGCGAATAACCGTTCGTTGATCTCTTTTTATAGGCAAATAGCGCATATTTATTCCTTTATCCGATATTTCTTTTGAGAAATTGTTTATTTCTGTAATTTTCTTTCTTAAGAGCTGTTTTCTAATAAAACATAATGGGACTGTAGTTTTTAAGCATGATTTCACAAAGATTGACCACTTTTTTGATTTTTTAAAACTTATTTTCAAAAACGCCGCCAAAATGGCCCGTTTTTCGGCCATTTTGAGGACATTTTTGGTTTTCTTTGACTTTTGAGTATTATGTGACTAATTTTGAAAAGGTACAATACTTGAAAAAGAGAAAAAACTCGCGATGAGACATTTTTATAAAAATACATGTTCCTTTAACAAATGGATACGGTTTAAAGGAACATGTACTCTGCGAAAACCGAGAGTCTCGCCACGACCGCAGATTAAGGTAGGCAAAAAACAAGGGAGGCTTTTTTTCAAGTATTTTAAGTACTTTTTTTCAAAATTAGTCCCATTACTGTTCCCTCAATCATATTCCAAACGCGCTCCATAAACTGGCACTTTGCCAGCACACCTTCTAAAAAACAATGCAAACGCTCCACGTTATTCACGTGAGAAATCGTTTGCGTTTTGTTTTTTGGAAGGTGTGTTGGCAAAGTGCCAGTTTATGGAGCGCGTTTGGAATAAAAATGAGGCAACAGTACAAAATTAAATTTCGAAATTATTCCATTCATAAAATTTTTTTGAATATACCGAATAAGATGGAAATACGTTTAAAAAACGATAAATCACAATTTTGTCAATGATTTCTTTCATAGTTTGAAAATTGTTTGCTTAAATCACCTTGACGTGAATAATAGAACGTCAAAATAATCCCACGAATAGAAAATGTTATGTGCACATTGATGATGCATTTTTACATCGATCGTTTTTTCCGTCTCTTCTAAACATAAAGAAATGTATATTTATAAGCAGTGTCCTTTTTTTTTGGGGCACCAACCAACCCATTCAATTCTTGTTTGCTATGTTTATTTCCCTTCTCACCATAATTTGATTTCATTTTTCTTTCTTTCAGAAGAACAATAATAATAGCAAAAGTAGATAGCTTTTGAGAACGAAAAACGAGTAAATTTCGGTTACCATCATGGCGCAACCAAATGGTAAACGCATTGAACAGGAAGAGGAGGTATATTTAATTTTGAAGATGGGTCTATTTCTTCAAAATTATAGATTGTGCCGGCGATTCGTCACGATGATGCCGAATGGAAGATCATTCAACAGAACACATTCACCAGATGGGTTAATAATCATTTGCAAAAGTCGGGAGAGTCGATCAAAAGTTTGGTATGAAATGAAAACGTTTCGGCTGTCAATACCAAACTTTTTTTGAAAACAGGAAACCGACTTGTCAGATGGTTTGAAATTGATCACATTGGCTGGTGTGCTTTCGCAGAAAAATGTTGGAAAATATAATAAAAAAGTGAATTTTCGTTCGCAAAAATTGGAGAATGTCTCGTTGGCGCTCAACTTCTTTCAACATGAAGAGAATATTAAGATTATTAATATCGGTTAGTTTATGAGTTTTGAAAGTAACAATTATGGGCTAAAAGAAATGAATTGTGATGGGTTTTCAGAAAATAATTTTTGAAAATTAAAGGAGGGTTTTACGGAGCTACTATTCGCTCATTTCCACATGAACTGACACTTTTCCAAGACACATTCCAAAAAACAAAATTCAAACGATCAACGGTTAGAGAAATCGTTTGCGTCTTGTTTTTTGGGTCGTATGCTGGTAAAGTGCCATTCTATGAAGCGCGTTTGGAAGATAATTGAGCGAATAGTTATGAAAGCGACTGTGGTGAAAATAGACCTGTTACTCATTCCAAATCTGTTTTTAAAATTTTCTAAAACCACGTAGAAGCCGAGAAAATAAGCTTTTCAAAAGAATGGCCTAGAAAAAGTATCCACCGACGAAAACTAGATCACGGGATGTAACTTTTTCTAGGCCATTGTTTTGAAGCTCATTTTCTCGACTTCTAGGTGATTTTAGAAAATTTTAAAAACAGATTTGGAATGAATACAATTCTATTTTCATTTAAAGTACATTTATTAGCCTATAAAGTCCTCCTTCTAGAAAAATATTTTTAATAATTTAAAAAACCCAAAATAGCTACCAAAAAAGATACAAAACCCGCCTAAAACGGATACATTTTTTAAAATGGAAAATGTTATGGCAAAATAGGTGGCCAATGGTTTTGTTGTGATGTTTACCTCCTTCTTTTGCGGAGGAAAGGTCGAAAAATTGTTTATTTTACGGCCTATGAAATAGCCATTTGCTGTAGAAATCAAAACAGAAAAAAAAGAGAGAAAAGAATAATTCTTGTTGTTCTCAAGCGTTGTTTTCTTCAGATTCAACTCATATCGTTGATCATAATAAGAAGCTCATCCTTGGATTGATTTGGACACTTATTCTTCATTATTCTATCTCGATGGGATGGATTCAGGTTGGAATTTGAATATTTTATTTTTAAAAATAATAAAATTGGACAGTTTTCAATTTTTGAAAGGCTTAAAGCTTCTAAATTCAGTAAAACCTTAAAATAAAGTCTTTAAAATATAATTTTATAAATTTATTAAAGATTTTCTAAAAACCCATGATTTTTCAGGAGAAACGTGACGATGGAGTTCCGGAAGAGACGCCAAAGCAAAAACTCCTTAATTGGATCCGAAACAGACTTCCAGGAATGCCGATCTCAAATTTCACATCCGATTGGAACGACGGTGTTGCACTTGGTGCGTTGGTGAACTCAATGGCGCCAGGATCATTGGACGATTGGGAGAATTGGACGCCAAACGAGGCGTTGAATAATACCGAAAAGGCCATGAAAACTGCACAGGATTTGTTGAAAGTCGCGCCACTCATTGCACCAGCTGAAATGATTCATCCAGAAATTGATGAGATGTCGGTTATGACTTATTTGTCACAATTTCCGGCTACAAAGTTTGTTTCGTTGAAAAAAAAGAAATTTATGATGTTTTTCAGACCGATCATCGTCAAACCGAAAGTGAATGGAATAATCTCGGACTTGAGCGATGTTTTGATTGTTAATGAACCAGTTGAATTCAGTGTTCGACTTTCCAGGGAAGGTTACAAACCAAAGATCGGAATTCGGGATGCTGACGGAAATGATGTTCATTTGACGATTAAAAAGGGTGATGGAGAGGTGTATAAAGTGAAATTCACACCGACGAGGAATGGAAAACTTCAGGTTAATAGATTGCATAGTCATTATTTTGAGAAGAAAAAACGGATATTGGTTTTGGCAGTTTTTAGGGGAATAAATAATGAATAGATTTATAGGAATCAGAAATTTAGGATTGTAATTGATATTACAAAAAAAAAGTACTTGCAGGTCGATGTCGCTGCTACTGATTTGATCACATTTGAAACACAACCAATTACTGAAACTACAGTTCAGGTATATAATTTATTGTAAATATTCAGAATAGAAGGATTTAAACCAAATTTTGTCAAAAAAGTATTAAAACACTGAAAATTGTATATTTTTATAGGTTGTTCCACTTGCTCGACTTCTTCCATACAACAAAACGGCAAAAGTCAACGATGAAGTCAAATTCACAGTTGTCGACGCGTTGGAAGGACCAGTTGAAGCTGTGATCATTGACGCCACTGGAAAAGAGCACAGACTTCCAGTTCTTGAAGGATCCGCACCAGGCGAGCATAGTTTTGAGTACAAGATTCCGAACGTTGGTACTCACTCGGTCAACGTTTTCCACAAAAAGCTCCCACTTAATGGAAATCCGTTTGCACTTCGAGCTGGTCCAAGAAATGCGTACAAAGTATGGGGACGCGGAACGGTTCCGGAAGGAGTTAGAGCTGGGGATACGGTAGGAGTTCATGTCAAGTCGCAAGATCCGAATGAGGTTGTTGCCAACTCGGATGTCAGTTTGGATGTTTTGAAACGTGAGGATTAGTCCCCTCTTGAAACTTTAATCAATTGTCTTTTATTTCAGCAGACGGAACTAAACTTCCAGTTTCTGTCGAATTTGATGAAGATGAGAATGTTTTGAATTTCGGATATTCGCCACAAGAAGCTGGTGTCTACGATGTTGTTGTCTCGGCAAATGGTGAAACTGTTGAACATCACAATGTTAATGTTTCTCCAAAATCCTCGTCGAAAATTCGCGCATTCGGTCCAGGGTTGAGAAGCGGATTTGTCAATGAGCCGTGTGTGTTTGGTGTTGAATTGAATGGAGAGGATGGAAATGTTTCATTTGCTGTTGAAGGACCAAGCAAGGCGGAGATATCTTGTCAAGAACGCCCAGATGGATCTGCTATCTTGTCATACACGGTATTTAATTAATTTGTTATGTTGGAACTTTTTAAAATTCATTTTTTTCAGCCAACTGAGGAAGGAATCTACAAAGTTTCAATTCTTGCGAACAATGAACACATTCAAGACTCGCCGTTCGTTCTTCCGGTCAAAAAACCAGAATTCGACATCAAACCAAGCGCTGCACGTGTAACCGGACTCGATGAGAACAAGACCTACCCAACGAATGAAAAAATCGCGTTCCGTGTTGATACTCGTCTTGTTAGTGTCGACGTTGTGCCAGATGTTCGAATTCTTGACTCAAATCTCAACGACATACCGTTTGGAGCGAGAGAAGTTACTCCAGGGATTTTTGAGTATAATTTTGTGCCAACTGAGCCAATTAAGCATAACATTGACGTTGCTGTTGAAGGTGTTTCGGTTCCGGGTGCCCCGTTCTCGGTAAGATAATTACTTTTATAAAATATCAATTAAAAATGTTTCTTTAGATTAAAGTTAAAGAACCAGTTGATCTTTCCAAGTTGAGGATCTATGGACCAGGAGTTGACGGACCAGTATACAGCAAGGAACCAACAAGATTCACAATTGATGCTACTCAAGCAGGACCAGGTGCGGTTGAAGTCGCTTTGACCGATGGTCTTGGCGAAAAAGTTGATTTGGATGTTTTGGATAATCAAGATGGATCTTTCACTATTAAATACACTGCCCAGAAACCGGGAGCTTATCAGGTAAACATTTCATTGGAAATATAAATAAAAGTTTCAAATTTCCAGCTCAATGTTGTATTCGCTGGTGAAGAAATCGCACCAATTGCAATCAATGTGAAGCCGAATGTTGATACGTCTGGAATTCGCATCGATGGACTTGAGAATGGTATGTGGTGGAATGGTATTTGGTTAGCGTTGTTATTTTTTGTGATTTATGAGTTTGTTTTTATTCGCAGTGATTTTTTCTAAATCTCACAATTTTTTAATTCTCTAAACTTTTTAATTGTTGCTTCTAATATTTTATTCCTTTGGACTAACGAGTTTCGATTTTCATTGCAATTAGAATATTTATTTATTTAGTTATATTTTGCATGGTACTTCTTTTGAACTTCTGGCATGTTGTTTTGGATTGTTTTTTTTTCATTCAACTAATTCGAAGGTTGCTGTGTGGAAAAACAACCAGTCACTCATTTGTTCTGTAATTCCAGCCATCGTCACAGTTAACGTCGAGAAGGAGATTCATGTGTTTACAACGGATGGTGAAAATACGAGAATTGTTATCACTTCACCGTCTGGAAGGGTCGTTGAAGCAGTTATTGAGCAAACTCCAACCGGATTCCGTGTCAGGTTCACGCCGTCAGAAGTTGGAAATTATCGAATTGATGTGACTTATCAAGACATCCCAATCGAAAGATCTCCATTTACTGTTCAATCCGTTGATGGTTATTTCGATGATGATGGTGGCCGTCCAAGTAGTTCATTGGCTGAAGCGGAATATGTTGTTTCTGGGTCCGGGCCCCCACGGGCCGATTTGGTGACAGTTTCGGGTCCTGGTCTCGGGCCAATTGTTTCACAAAGAGCTTCTCATGTTCTCATCGACACAACACATGCAGGATTCGGCGACATTGATGTTTTCATGGATGGACCGACTAAAACCCCGCTTCATTGTGTTGATAATCAAGATGGAGTTTTAAAAATGTGCTTTACGCCGAAAAACGCGGGATTATATTATCTGAGAGTAATGTTTGATAATGAACATGTTCCTGGAAGCCCTTTTCAAATTGTTGCGGTTGCCGCATTGTTAGCGTCGCCGTCATCGTTGTTGAATGAGAGATCGAAGACTGAAAGTCCATTTTCGTCGATGTCTAGTAGTTCTTCAAGTGCTCCACAACATGCAGCTTGTTCATGAGACTAATGATACTGTTTTTTTTTAATTTCTGATAAAATCGCACTTCATTGGAACACCGACGTTTTTTAAAGGGACAGCATTTTCCACATTTTTTATTGTGCCACGAAAGCCATTTTAAGTGTAATTTTCAATAGAAAATTGAGGAAAACCTGAGTCTTTTAAAATTCATGGTATTTCAATTGATCACGATTTTTTTCTCCTGATACCACTAGAATATGCTACCTGTGATTGTAAATTCTTTATTTTTCTTCTTAATCGTTCTCAATATTTCTTTTCTTGTCAAGTAAATTTTATTGATCTCCCCTTTCCTCCATGTTATTGAAATAATAAAAATCATTTAAAAAAAAGAGTTGTACAATTTTTCAAAACATTTTTTCATTTAGGAGATAAACTTGTTGGATCAAGAATCGAGCCAAAAATCAATATTGGATCTTTGAAACCGCAAGGAGCTGGTGTCAAACTTTTGGATGAAATAGATGGAAAATTGTACAATGTGCCGTTGAAACAAAATGCGGATGGAGTGTATACTAGCGAATTTCCGTTGGCTCAAACTGGAACGCACAACTTCAAGGTGTTCTTTGATGATATCCCAGTTTCTGAATCAAGTGTCGAAGTGAAACATGGAACAGACGCAAGTAAATGTAAAGCGTATGGTGATGGTTTGAATTCGGCGATTGTTGGCGAAAAGGCGGCGTTTGATTTGGATTTGAATGTGAATTTTTGAAATATTTGATTTTTTTAAAAGTTTTGTGCATTTTTTAGGGTGCGGGCGAAGGAGCGCTTGAGCTCAAAATGAAAGGACCAGCAAAATCAGAGTCGAGAATTTTGGATCAAAAGAATGGAAAATGTACCGTTGAGTATATTGCACCAACGCCAGGGGATTATGAGATCTCGATTTTGTTTGGTGACAAGGAAAAGGAACATGTAAAGGGTTTGTTTTGAGATAAAATAGAACTTCCGGGAAAATACGTCTTGTTTCAGGCTCTCCATTCAAAACCACGGTTGATTTTAAGAAGGATCCGTCGAAAATTGCGGTATCAGGATTAGAAAATCCAATCTGTAGGATCAATTCACCAGTCAACTTCACTGTTGACGCATCGAAGACCAAAATTGCACCGATTACTGCAAGAGTCCCAGGTGGAAGCGATGTGCAGCCGATTCTTGAGAAATCCACCACGAACCCGCGTATTTATCATGGAAAATTCATCGCAACCGGTGAAGCTGGTAAATCGATTCCATTGGAGATTCTCTATGATGGAGAACCGATTACAAAAGGAGCGATCACTTTGAAAACCATTCCGGAAATTCAACCGGAATTGTTGAAGCTTGGACACAATGTTAAAGAGCCAATTACGACGGGAGCTTCACAAAACGGGCTTGTCGAGTTTGACATCAGAGATTGTGGAAATGTTCAAGAATTGTCGGCAAAAGTTGTCGGACCGGATGGTCGTCCACGTGACAATCATTTGAGAGCCACAGAGACGAATGGAGTTTTTGATTTGTCGTTCCCAACCGATTTGTCTGGTGAATATTTGGTCACTTTGTTGATTAATGGACAAGAGGTTAATCGAAAAATTGTGGTTGTTGCGCAGAAAATTGGCAAGAAGGACGACGTCACGAAAACTGGTATTTATTTCATTGAATTTTTGAAACTGAAGCATTATTTTTTGATATTCCAGAAATATTGCCATATCCAGAAGTGTTGGAAAACAGCGAAACAGTTTTATCATATGTTCACCCGGCTGGAAAGAAGAAGAAGAATGTGCAAGCCAATGTGAATGTTATTGCTCAACGTCCGGATGCGGTGAAATTGGGTTAGAAAATCAATTTTCAGTTGATTTTTTAATAAAAACCAATTTTTTTTTGCAGAATTGGTTCAAGAGCTTATTGATAATGGAACGAAATTGTCGGATAAGATTTTGATTACTCCGACGAAAATTGGACCGAATGTTTTGGATGTTTACTACGGAGGAGAACATATCGATCATGTTGAATATGAGGCTAGTTTTTGAGATTATAAGTAAAAACTCATAATAATTTAAAAAAAATCTCTAATCAAGGATTTTCAATATAGATTTTCTAACATGTGGATTATTGAGATTCAGAAAAAGTTAGGGTTCAAACACAAGTTGTCAAAATTAGACAACTTGTGTTTGAACCCTAACTTTTTCTGAATCTCAATAATCCACATGTTAGAAAATCTATATTGAAAATCCTTGATTAGAGATTTTTATTTTTTTTATTATGAGTTTTGGAAAAAAAAAATTAATTAAGTGTTTAAAAACCGATTAAAAAATATATATATGCATGCTTCAGACTTATATTTCTTGCCAGATCCTTTCTCACATCGTGGTTTGAAATTTAATTTAGAAAACTTGACAAAACTGTAAAAATCGGTCATAAAACCCTAATTTTTTTAACAGCTTTATAAATATTGGAAAAAATCGTTAAAATCGAAACCAGCACATTTTAAACTTTTTTTTTGAAAAAATGTTTATTTAAAGTGTCTGTTTACTGATTTTCAATTTTTGTTTTAATCGACTCAGAATCACCTATTATTAACGGAATCAACAAAAAAATTCAGTTCAAAAGCTTAATTTTGAGCAAAACGGTCCCTCAAAAACCGAAAAACGGGAGGTGGCACCTCCCGTTTTCCACTGACACCGCCTGTTTTCGGCACTTTTCCGGGAGCTGTTTTGGACGCACGGGCGCCCGAAAAAAATTTTTTTTGACAAATTTATTAATAATAGGTGTTTCTGAATAGATTAAAACAAAAATTGAAAATCAGTAAACAAACACTTTAAAACAACGTATCTATTTTATACGAAAATAAGCAACGTTTCTGGAAAGGTGAAGTGTCGTCTGTTTCAAAGTATATATTGTTTTTTCGAAAAAAAAAATTGTCCCGTTGAAATTCGATAAGTTGTTTCGCGCAATATTTTTCGATTTTGATGTTTATTTGTTGTGTAATAGAGAGAAAGCGAGACGAGAGTGGAAATATGCAAAGAGATATAGTGTCGCTAGTTGGAGACGATGGAAAAACTAGAAAGTAGTGAATTCGCTTGCATAGAATTGAAAAGTGAAAAAAAAGGGGGGGGGAGTGCATGAATGCGTTGGTTTGAGAAGCAGCAGATGGAAGGGGAAAATGACTGGATATTATGCAATATGGATAGAGTGGAGAGTGTGTCGGTGTTACAGAACCTGGCCGAGTATAGTGGTTGTTGTTTAGTTGTTTTCTTTTTGGGGGTTTTTTTATTGTTGTCGGTTTTTTTCCGCCATTACGCGGCTTTATGGGGTTTTTAACAGAAATGAGATGGAATGGTTTTAAGTTCTAATTATTTTCGCTTTCTTTTAGTATTCTTTGAAATTTCAAGAAAACTTGAATCAGATTTTCAATCTCTTTTTTATGGAAAAGAAACTATTCGATAAAATTAAGGTCACGCCTTTTTTCTCTTGTTTTGTTTTCATCAAAATATTATCGGTACACGTACTTATAATTATGATTTTTGAACATAAGTTGCTGATTTTTGTGAAAATCAACTTTTTTTGTCAAAATAAGGTGTTTCGCTTCGAAATTTCAAAATTAGAAGTAGTTTGATTCGAAAAAAAATGCATCATTGTTTTTTTAAAATAAAATTTTAATTTTTTTGTAATATTCTAGGTCTAGAACTTTTCAAAATTAAGAAAGAACCATTTTTTCTGCTAAATTTGGTATTTCAACCTTAGCTGTTTTTTCTTCTCATAATTCATTCTTGGGGGGTCGTTTTGAAACTTCAAAGTTTTTATTTCTTTTAATATATACTTACAAATTATTTTTTTTTATTTTTAAATCTATTTTGCTTAAAATTACCATAATTTTTCAAAAAAATTGTCTTATGATTTTTCCTTATCTGTGTATTTTTAAAAAAAACTACTTTGAAGTTTTAAAGCAAAGAATTAAGTACTGTTCCATACACGATTTCATGAAATTTACTGTAATTTAGAAATAAAAACACTTTAAGCGTCAGCAATATTTGTTTTCTATCAAATCGACTTATTTTTTCAAACCAAAGTGCAACTCAAAGCTTAGTTCTCTCGAGTAAACTGACAACGATTTTATTCCTCGAAACTTGATCCTTTTCCCTTGTTTTTGTAGTTTTTTTCTTTCCCGTCGTTTTGTTCAAGAATTTTCCCTCCAATTCCGAAATTTTCCGCTCTATCTCTCCCTCTCTCTCCCTCCCTATCTTCATGTCTTGAGACATTCAACATAAAACACGAAAATATTGAAAATAACAACTGTCGATATTGAAAAGGGGTTTTTTCTCTGCTCACATGAAAGAAGAAGAAGAAGAAGGCTTGTGGCATTTATTTTGAATCGAAGCTCTTCGGATATAATATATCTATCACATCATTTTCTTCTTCTTCTTTTTTTTAACCGATGAGACTCTCATAATGTCAGAGTGAGTGTGCATTTTCAAGGGAGGGGGGATCCCGAAGTAACAACGCTGGAAGCTCTTTTCGAATACCTGCGTTTCTTTTCCGATCAGTTGATGTATCGCTTTTTTGTTTTGGTGCTCTTATTTTCTTCTCATTGATGATTGTCACGTACATTCCGGGATTGTAGCAGCTTTTCTTTTCAAATTGACTCTCAAAGTCCAGATTTTTTCAATTTGTTATATATTAAATATAATATCTTGTTTTTTCAACAAAAAAATTCTAATTAATTCAGTTTCGTCTTAGAAATTCAATGTTTTGTAATAAGTTCCCGCCATGTGACTTTTTGAGCAGCTGATATTATTTTTACAATTAACAAAATATATTTTGAAATAATTGTCACGCGAAGTATTTTTTTTTCAGGCCGTCGGACCAGTTGAGTTTGAGAAGGTCAAAGCGAAACACGCAAAAGTTGTTGAAGACGACGTTGAGAAGTACGAGAAAAAGTACCAGGTATTTAATTTTCGGATTGGTTTGCATGGTTAACTAACAAAAAATGTTTTTTTTTCTGTTTGCGGTTTGATTAGACACATTCTTTTAGAAGTCCGAACTTGAAAAACATCAAAATTTGGCCGATCCAGGAGAGGAGAGACAAGTTCATCAGAAATTGGAAAAACTCGCGCCAACAGCTGACGAAGTTCACAGTTTGCCATTGAAGACCGGTGGTTCATTCCAGGAGAGAGAATTCAAAGTAAGAGAGGTTTTTTGCATAACGTTTGAATTTTTTGGTTTTTTAAATAATCTGAAGACGTGGTTTTTGAGTATTAGTGCCGGAAAACAGTCGTTTCAAAATGTTCAAATATAAATTCCAAATTCCAGTTCAATCTCGGAGATCCATCACTTAGAATCGATTTACTCGAAGCATTCGTCATGCCACCAGCTCAGAAAAAAGAAGTCGCCGAAATCATCGATAATCACGATGGAACGATTTTGGTGAAATACACGCCGAAAGTGCACGGATCCCACGAGATCTCCATTCTTCAAAACGGTGCGCAATTGCAAGGAACGCCGGTCAAATTCTATGTTGACTCGTACGGAGATGGATACGCAACCGTTTATGGACAAGGATTGCAAAATGCAGTTGTCGGCGAACCGGCGACGTTCACCGTTTGCGCCAAAGGATCACAGGCGAAGGAATTGTCGGTTAGTATTGAAGGACCAGCATCCAGCAATATTAAGATTCATGATAATAAGGTATACTGGGATATTGTACAATAATTAATGAAATTAAAATGTTTAGGATGGAACCTGCTCAGTAATCTGGCTTCCACCAGTTCCAGGAGAGTACAAAGTCCATGTTAAGCTTGGAGGAAAAGCTGTACGCGATTCGCCGTTCAAAGTTCTCGTGATGGGAGAAGGACAGGTGGGATATTATGAAAACATTGTAAAAAAATCATATAAAATACTCAATTTTTCAGAAACACTCTCACTTGTCTGTTGGATCAACGTCTGAAGTTGCATTGCCGATCTCTGAAGTTGAGCTCAAAGGAATCTCCGCATCCATCAAATCGCCATCTGGAATCGAAGAGCCATGCTTCGTTCGTATTTTGGATGGTGGAAAGCTTGGAGTTTCGTTCACACCACGTGAATCTGGAGAGCATTTGATCACCGTCAAAAGGGATGGAAAATTGCTTCCAAAGGCACCATTCAAAATCAAGGTCGACAAGTCACAAGTTGGAGATGCGAGCAAGGTTGAGGTTTCTGGACCAGGAAAGGCAAAGGCTGTCACCTTGCATCCGAATGAGCTTCTCGTTGATACTACAAAAGCTGGTAATTTATTGTATTTTTCGAACAAATATAATTTCATGTTTTTTAGGATATGGTGGACTCTCGGTTTCGGTTCAAGGACCATCTAAAGCTGAACTCACTTGCAAGGAAGTTAAAGCTGGATTGATAAAGGTTATCTACACACCAACTGAGCCAGGAATCTACGCGATTGCTATCAAATTCGCTGATCATCATGTCAAAGATTCCCCACTCACTGTCCAATGCACCGGAAAGAGTGCCGGACGTGTTATTCAAACCATTCAACAACGAGTCGAACAACAGAATTTGTCATTGCCGGATCAAGAAGCATTTCTTTTCTTGAAATTGTCAAACACTTCTCCAATGGACATTAGTGCCAAATTGATGGATCCAAAAGGACATACCGAGGATATTGAAATGAGAGATGTTGGACAACAATTCTATCAGTTGAAGTGAGTTTTTATCTAAAGCAAATATCTCTAGATATTTACTTAAGTTTTTAAATTTCAGATTCACTCCAAAAACTGAAGGGGTTCATACACTTTCTGTGATGCACAAGGATGCTCATGTTTACGGCTCACCATTCCAATTCACTGTTGGATCATTCAAAGAAGGAGGAGCTCACAAAGTCAAAGCTGCCGGACAAGGAGTTGTTCGCGGAGAGACTGGAATTGTCAACGCTTTCAACGTTTATCATCGTGAAGCTGGAGCAGGAAATCTCGCTGTCACTGTTGAAGGACCGAGCAAAACCGCATTGGAGTTCAAGGAGCACAAGGATGGAAATTGTCATGTAGATTATAAGGTTAACACCCCTGGAGAGTATGTTATTGCTGTGAAGTTCAATGATCAACATATTCCGGACTCACCATTCAAGGTCTTCATCGCACCAGCTACTGGAGAAGTGAGAAAATTGGAATTGGCTCAATTCCACGATCAGGGTGTTCCATCGGGAAAAGCGTTCACTTTCACAGTTTTGACTCATCGTGCAAAGGGACACTTGGAAGCGAAATATGTTTCACCAAACAATGAGGTTGAAACCATTGATATTGTTCCAATCGAAGATGGTGAAAGTTATGCGTTAAGATTTATTCCAAAAGAGGTATTGTTTTGAGAATGAAAATCCCCCCATTCGAAAATTGAACTTTCAGACTGGTAATCATTTCATTCATGTCACTTTAGATGGTGCACCGATGAGAGATTCACCATTCCGTCTTCGTGTCGGAGGAAAGGATGTTTGCGACCCGACTGCCATTTCAGCAAGTGGTGAAGGACTCGTTAAAGGAGCAACCGGACAAAAATGTGAATTTATTGTGAACACCGCAAACGCTGGAGCCGGAGTCTTAACCGTTCAAATGGATGGACCAAGCAAGGCCACTTTGGATGCTTATGAACTTGAGAAAGGATACAAAGTTAGGTATACACCACTTGCACCAGGAGCTTACTTTGCAGCTGTTAAATATAATGGTAAAAATTAGAGGATAAAACATTTTTTTAAAAATTTGAACTTTTAGGTATTCATGTACCAGGATCACCATTCAAAATTCCGATCGAGGGTAAAGCTTTGGGAGGAAATGGTTACAACGAGACCTCTACCGTTAAAATTGATGCAGTCGCCAAAACGAGCAAAGGAACGGTTGCCGTTGCACCAGAATATCATGGAGATGCAAGCAAGGTACTTATTTCCTATTGAAAACGTTGATTTATTTTTAATATTGTGTTTGTAGGTCACTGCCAAGGGTGCTGGTTTGAACAAATTCTTCCCAGGACGACCAGCCGCCTTCCAAATCGACACAGGATTGGCCGGCTCGAATTTGTTGTTGGTTGGAGTTGTCACACCACGTGGACCATGTGAAGAAGTTGTCGTTCGTCATCAAGGAAATGGACATTATGTTTGCACTTATCGTATCACGGAAAGAGTCAAGGGATTCATTTACATTCGATATGGAGACCAGGTAATTTTTTGGGAAAAAAATAACGGCTGGAAAATACATATTTTGATCTGGTTTTATTTAATTTTTTAAAAACAAAATCTATTGTCGAATCAAAAATTCCAATTTCTCACATTGGCAGCTCTCCAAAACTCTGACTACGTCACAGTTGCAGTTGGCACATTGCCAACGCGGAAAAAATCTTGAATGAATATTTTCATAAATTTGCATTTTTTTTCCAGGAAATCCCAGGATCGCCGTTTGCCATTCAACCATAAATCAACTCTAGATTTTTATAAAAGGAAGAAAACACCACCAAAGTGCTTTATAAATAACGACGGTTTATTTTCACATTTTTCTTGTAATTTCCGCCTTTATTTTACGTCCCTTCTCTTTTTTGTTCTAAAACCGTTGCCATAATATAACGTTTGCTGCCTTAATATCAACTGAATCCAATAACGGACTAAGTTTTGAAATGAAATCCATAATTTTTATGGTTTTTTTGTTCTGTTCTCTTTTAGCAGAACCTACTTCCATGTCAATGTAATTTAATGCTCACGCGCTATAAGACCCCCTCCCCAAAAATTATCGTATATTTTATAATTTTACTGATGTTTTTTTTTTATTGTAATGTAATATAAAATTAATTTTAAAACGCTAACTAATTATGAGGCAATCAATAACTGCTGCTTTTTTTAAATTTTTATTCACTAATATCTAATATTATTTTCTGAGTTATCCGCAGATCTTAATCCTGCTTCCAACAATTATTGGAATACTAGTATTCTCTCTATCAGAATTTCTTCTGAAATCTGAAAGTTTGTGCTCCGCGAATTGAAGAAGACCACGCCCAGCGAATTTTTAAAAACTTATTTTTGGTTTTAGAATGCATTCGGCGAAAAATAGACTAAATTGGGTGATTTTTTTCAAAAATAATCGTAATTGAACGTTGATGAGAGTAATATGCCTGCTTTGCAACTTTTAAGTTTACAAGTCGAATATTATTTGATGTTTTACTTTGACGCTTCATGTGCTCATCTATTAGGAGGAGTATAGTGCATATTCAAATATTGAATTTTATACATTTTCTCAGAAGATTTTTAAAATAAAAACAAAATATGAATGATTTGTCAATGGACGGGAAGACAAAAGACCAAATAGAGATTATACTTAAAACATACATACTCTTCCAATAGAAATAATTAATTTTCAAACGAAAAATCAAATATTTAGAAAAAAAAACATAGAAAATGGGGCATAATTGGACAAAAAATGATAAGAATTGAAGTTAACCACTTCTAAAAATCTCGATGTATATTTCCTTTTGAGGGGAAAATAGAGAATTAAGTTAAAAATGAAGGTGATATACATTTAGATCAAAAATAATAATAAAAATCATAGAACAAAAAAAAGGAACATTTATTTTCTTAGGTTAAAGGGAGGCGAGATCGACAGGGTCGCTGATCTCGCAGCGAACCACCGTAAGACGGTGGCGGGAAAATTTCAAACATCGTAGGAAATTTTCGAATGAAGAAATCATTCGAGTCTTTTGTTGCCAACACAAATAGCGAAAGTTTATTTATGGTTGTTTTGAAAAATTTTGTCGTTTTTTCTGTTATTCGGACTGCTTAGTTATGGCTTATCAAGGAGAAGAGATTGTTTTGAAGCAGAGTTTTTGTTCTTGTGTACAGCAAAGGGTCGAAAAGTTTAAGATAAGTTTTGGTTTATCATTTGTAGAAATTTAGCTCAATTCTTGAGGTAACCGGCTCTGGTTTGGATGCAGAGAAGATTCCGGAAGAGCGGCCTTTGTCGTGGGTTTAGAAATAGGCTGAAAACGCGCTTTTGTGGTTTTTCGACAACGAGTGGACGTTGCGAGCAGTTGAGATTTTGCTTGAGTCATCCTGTGACACCATTCGGGGCGTCTGAGGAGATTATCGGGACATTTCGTCGAAGCGCACAAGTTGCGGAGATGGGATTCGATCGGTTTTTTGATGAAGAATGGGACAAATGCAGAATTTTTGTCATTCTGATTGGTTTTTACATTTCGGGATGAGAAATGTTAAAGATAAGTCAGAAAAATTTTTACATTTGTATCTACGCTCACATTGTTATAGAGTCATTCCAAGAGGTGCATCACTGCTTTTTAGAGAGCGAAGGTTAGCTCCGCAGGAAGCTTTGCCGGGATCGGATTAGCGGTCGTTCATTTTGCGACCGGAGGGTTTTTTTGATTGTTGGATGGAACAACGTTTGGTCTAGGGAGCGTACCATCCGTGTTGTACGAAGTTATTACGAACGTTCGTTGAAATGGAATTCTCGTATTCCATGTGGGAGCCTCTTGAAGCACTATGTATGGAGGGAGCGGCAGGTCATCCAATGATATGCCAAATCTGCGAGGTACAAATGGAGCGGGTTTTGAGTCGGAGCTCCGGGAAGTGTATTGGAATAGAGATATGGAAGGCTTATAGTGCCTGAGTAAACTGAGAGATGGTTTTTCTCGTGTTTGAAAGTTTGGAGTCAGAGTTTTTGGTGGAGTGGAGCTTCAGTTTTGGAGCAGTAAGCCCCTGTGCTTGGAAGTTTTTCCGCGGTTTAAGGATAGGAGTCTCTAGTGTTCGGTAGATGGAATGTACAGCGCTTGGAGGATCGATATTCCAGTTTCGGGAAGATTGATGTTCCAGTTTTGAGAACCGAATTTTCCAGGTATGGTGACGAACATTTTTTCAGTTGTTGAAGATCGATGGTCATGTATTCGGTAATGTAGTGTTTCGGATTCGGAAGATGATAGTAGTTTATGTTGTGAGGATTGGAGTGGCGATGGCCCGGTTTTGTGAAGGTGAACGTCCCTTTTTTGACGATCGATATTCCAGTTGCTGGAAGATTGATGTTCCAGTGTTGAGAATCGAATTTTCCAGGTATGACGATGAACAATTTTCAGTTTTTTGAAGATCGATGTTCATGTGTTTGGTAAAGGAAGGTTGCGAAGCCGGTATATGATCATAGTTTAAGTTGTGCCGATAGAGGATTAAGTTTTTAATAGCAGAAGGCCCAGTTTGGGATTGATTTAAGTGATAGTCCAGTTCGGAGGATCGAAATGAGAGTTTGGATTATATTTTTCCGGTTAAAAAGTGAGGCGCACGTAAGTTACCGTATTAGCAGACCAGGGTGCTGCCGTCAGAGAAGTGGTAAGGGTTTCAATTTTTGGAAGCCTGAGGCAAGTGAGCCGTATCACTTAATGCGTCAGGAGGAGCACGTGCACGTAAGGTTTCAGAGTCTCAGATTTTACGAGTTGGACGAGTGTAAGTTAGGCTTGCGGTAACAGCTTCAACAGGCAGGTTTCGGCGTTGTCGGGCACCGTCTCTCAGCCAAAACTGGTTGACTGCTGTCCCAGCCAAAACTGGTTGACTGCTGTCCCAGCCAGTCAACCCTGGTGTTATTTTTCGAAGTTTCTTATGTACTACGGAATATTGTTGGCACAATAAAGATATCGCCTCCCAAAACCGAAAAATAAATTGTATTTTTAGCGGAATACAATGAAGCTAAAAAGGAACATTTATTTTCTTAGGTTAAAGGGAGGCGAGATCGACAGGGTCGCTGATCTCGCAGCGAACCACCGTAAGACGGTGGCGGGAAAATTTCAAACATCGTAGGAAATTTTCGAATGAAGAAATCATTCGAGTCTTTTGTTGCCAACACACCCCACCCGCCCACCCTTCAGAGTTATTGCGATAAGTCACCCACTAGGACTTCTCATCTTTTCGTAGCGTTTAATTCTTGTCAGCTTTCAGATCCAAGTTTTGGCTCTCCGCCCGCCGTGTCACTTTCTCACTAGGATCTCGGGAGCACAGAGTCAACGAGGCTACTGCTATAGCGATGCATCAAGGGCCGTGTGTCAGTCGACAAGCCAAGTGTTTTGCGGAACTTCAAGCTAAATGTGTTCCCGTGCATATAATTTCGTTGGTTTTGGTCGCATTCAATTGTTTTTGTTATTTATTTCTTACTTTTCACGCTCTCACTACCTGTCATATATGTCTTCCACAAGTTTTTACTTTTTCACACCTCCATTTTCCCGGTTGTCGAACAAGCGTACTAGTAGTCTCAGTTTTTCATGCCTAGTATCAACGTCAGCTATTCCGCCCTCCCTTAATTTTGTCAGGCTCGTTTTTCCCCGTCCTACATCCTAGTTTTTGGTCTCCAACAAAAGTGGAAGAGCCTTGTTTTTCACTACTTGTACATATTTACGCCTATCCCGGTTTTTGTCTTGTCTCTACCCGCATCCTAGGAATACTCCGTTTTCGTTTCTCCTAGATTTATGTCTTTGCCCGCCCTTATTTCTCACAAGACTGTTTTTTTCCCGACTTAGACCCTATTGTTCCTCAACAAAGTGGAAGAGCCTGCTCTTCCACTTTACCTGTACACACTTACGTTTCTTATGTACTACGGAATATTGTTGGCACAATAAAGATATCGCCTCCCAAAACCGAAAAATAAATTGTATTTTTAGCGGAATACAATGAAGCTAAAAATAATAAAAATTATTGTCGGTGATGGGTGACAGACAGAAAAAGCCAAATGTTTCGTGGCTGTATTCGTTTTTCTTTTGGTTTGGAAAGATTATGCAGAGAAGAGTGGAAAAGAATGAAAAGCGGAGAAGAATTGACAGAAAATCGATAACGTGTATAATTAATTGAAACTGTTCTGGTGATGAAACATCAATACTATTCGGTACTTGGCAAATAAAAATTTTGGCAATTGATGGCAATGCTAGTAGTGGGTACGTATACGCTTCTCATCAATCTACATTGGACCTTTTGGAACTTCTCATTTAAATTTTCTTTTCCAACATGTTTCGATGCATTTGACATCATGCCGAGAAGAACAAACATATCGCTGAAGCAGCGGACAATAGCTCCTGAAATTACAGAAAATTGGAGTTTAAAAAATAAGCAGTAAATTTTAAATGCCGTTTTCTCAGATTTTGAAACAAATACTTGTATCCGCCTATCTAAACCGCTTCCGCTTTAAAAACAGGCATTGCAACCATTTTAAAAATTGGAAACATATCTTATAAAAAAATTGAACAAAGGAAATTATTTGCGAAGAAAAACAATGAATGATTTTTTCAATGAAAACTTCAGATTTTGGCTGGAAATAAATTTCTATAAAACTGAAATTTGGCAAATTAAAATTTTTTATCTTAATAAATTCCAATTCTACAAAACCATACCTTCCGAAATATCCGTCATTTCAAGTAGTTTTGAGAATTGAGCTCCGTTGACCCATTCAAAAACGACATTCATTAATGCTGGGTTCAAAGCGTTTTCATATTCTTCCTCCATAACTTTCAATCCACATTTATTATGAACCATCGCCACTTTTATCGCCTTCTCTTTCAACGTCTTAAGACATCCCGACAAATGCTCTGTCAATTTTGGGGCCGGACAATGTTCTTTGAAAACAAAGCATGAAATAACCGCTGCAATTTGTCCTTCATCCAAATTATTGAACGCATTTTCGGCCAGCATTTCGGCCAATACGAGTTCCTTGGATGCTGACAACGAGCAAACAACAGAGCCCTAAAAATCAGAAAAATATTCTCTATTTCGAAGTAATCAAATTCCACAAACCTTCGCCGTTATACCAACATTCAAGTAATGAAACAAACTGCGCAGCACTTTCTCACGCTTTTTCAATTCGTTAACTTGTAGACTTCGTTCTGAGTTTTTCTTTTTCAATTCATCTCTCGAATCATACAATTCTAACAATAATTGGCGTTTTGTATCGTCTTCAAGCATTCCATTCAGCCTCGCTTTACATTCCAAAATTTCTGAAAAATGTTTTATTTCAGCAAAAAACATAATTTTCGAATGTTAAACTCACTCTTCTGAATTTGTTGAATCTTCTCCACCGTCTGGAATTGATAGAAAGTCTTAGCAATTAGATGAATCGGTTTCAAACTTTCAAGTCGAGAAAAATTCAACATAGTATTGTATGTCAGACGAAATTGTGAATTCAATGGCTCCGGTGCTCCTTTAATGATGTTCTTCGCATCCTCTGCAGTCAATTGGTTATCAATCATCAAGATAACCGTTCCACTGTCATCTTTTCCTCTTCTGCCAGCTCTACCGGACATTTGGATGAATTCTCTAGGTGAAATGAAGCGATTAACCGTTCCGTCAATTTTTCGAGCGGATGTTAAGATAACAGTTCGTGCCGGCATGTTAAATCTTATCGAGAAAGTTTCGGTTGTGAATAAAACTTTGAGCAGCCCTTCTCCGAAGAGAATTTCAATAGTTTCGTTCAGAATTGGCAAAAGGTTCTCGTGATAAACTCCAATTCCGCGACGTAGCAACGGGCAAATCTGAAAAAAAGCTATTTTCACTGCCAAACTATGAAAAAGGAGACAGTTTGGGACAATTTTCGAACATTTTTTTGTTTTCTCTCAAATTCCCCTTTTTCTCACGGAATATTCATCTATTTTATTTCGTATTCTAATATGGGAAATTTTAGTTGTTTTTTTTTTTGAAAAAATAATGTTTTTGAGACTAAAAGTTTGCTTTTTTCATTTTTTTTCCAATTAAATGATTGTTTTAAGGCAAAAATAACTTAACCGAGGAATTACATGATTTTTTGGTTCACTTCGAACGATTTGCAAAATAACAATGATAATTTCATTATTTTATCTGTTGTTCAGGTTTACAACTAGTAATTTTCGACAAATAATCTATAAATAGCTTACAATTTTAAACTGCGCCAACTTTTGGTCATCTTCTGTTAAACTGGATGTTGCGCTGTCAAACACGTCGATAATTTCTTCCTTTTCGTCACCTGAAAATAATTATTTTTTGTATATTTCCATACAAATTGAATAAAAACCTGTATTAAAGTCCAATTCTTTCAACGAATGAGCATATGCTTCGCATTCTTTCCAGGATAATGAAAAAATAATGCATGGCATCATATCATTTTTCCGAAGGGTTCGAATAATAGACAACACGTTGCTATCTCCCTTGGTTCCCTTCTGATTTCTCTTTTGAACACTTCCAGCTTTGTCTCCAGCGGTGGAAAGGCAACTCATCGCGTCGCGGAATTTGTCTTCACAGAAATCTCCCTGAAAGCGAAATATTTTAAACATTTTGGATACTTTTCAAGCTAAAACCTACTTTATCATTTAAAACTTCATACAGACCTTCAGCTCCAATTGGTAATATGAACTTCTGCAATGGTGTTGGTCGATTTTCAGTATAAACAACATTGCATGGCTGCTGCTTGATGCAACTGACCCATCCTGAAAAATCCAGTCATTTTTCCAATAAAAAACCATTAAAACACTCACGAGCAAATTGAATAGCATTCGGAATATTCTCCGACAAATAAGCGTGCTTAATCTTAGCGTTCATCAAAATTATTGTTTCCTCCCAAACATAATCCTTGTCTCCCCTATAATGAATGTCATCATAGACCACCCATCCTACTTCCTTCATAACTCCTTCATCTGATCCGCGATGAAACGTACTTCTCAAAACATCGGTTGTCATGACTAGACATGCGGCATTTATTTTGTGGGTCACATCTCCTGTCATCATTCCAACATCTGTGAATTCTTCTTCCAATTCACGGAACTTTTGATTGGAAAGCGCTTTGATGGGGGATGTATAAATTACTCGTTGTTTATCTCGAAGACATTGGGCGATGATGTACGTTGCAATGGAAGTTTTTCCAGAAGATGAGTGAGCCGAAACCAATACTGATTGATTATTTTCGATGCACATGATCGCCTGTTTCTGAAAAAATCAATTTTGAATATTAGGAAATCGAAAAGGTACGAAAATTGAAGAAAAAAAACGTTCCTGAAGCGTTTCTAGATGTATGCTATGAGTAATAGCTTATGTGAAAGACCATTTTCATTTCAGGTAATGAAACATTTCAACCTTTCTGCTCAGGGAGGACTTGATCACAGGTTTTTCGAGCCCAATTGCCACAAATCGAAATTCGGAGATCTGTAGTTTGGCTCAAACTCAAAAATTATAGATACACTTTTAAGATAATCATATTAAGAGTCCCAAATTCAAGTAAATTTCATCATAATTTTCCTGAAACACCATTTTTATAGTGTTCCATTGGCTTTCACAAACAAAAATCAAAATGCTCCTTCAAATAAGTAAGGTCCCCTTGAAAACATCCAGAAACGCTTGAAATTGTAAAAGTTCAAATTTACCTGAAACGCATCCAGCTGGAAAGGATAATACTTAGCCGGATCTCTTCCACTCTCTCTCAATGGAGTAAACTCAACATCTGGAGGTAAGGCTACTTCATGATTACAGTTCACAGTGTCCGTTTCGATTTTGTGCACAACAATATTTTCATATTGGTTTTCAATTATGTCCGCATCTTCGGCTTCTGGTTCATCTTCGGTTTTCGCCTGAAATTTACAAGAATTTCACTTTTTTAAAACTTGATGGAATTAAATACCCTTTTGCACTCAATTTCGTCCACCTCCATCAAGTCGGAAACAGTTGTACCCGTTCTTACAGCTTCTAGAAGACTGGATGATTGTTGTTGTGCTCTTTTCTGTTTATTTTCATCTAAACTAGACGAATCCATCGGGATTGAAGCAACGACTGAAAATAATATAAATATTTTTCGCAAAGATGCAGAAAGTTTTCGTCAATTTATGTCGAGAAATTTTTTTCCCAATTATAAGAAAAATTTAAATTCACATACTGCAAACGAACTTTTTTGAAATCTTAAAAAAAACTGCGGAAAAACTACTTTTTTCAGAAAAAATTCTATACAATTACAGTACCCTATTTTAAAGGGATACACGAATATAATTCGTTGAGTTTCGCCACGAATCAATTATTTTCTTTGTATCCCTTTAAATAGCTTACTGTACGTCTTTGTTTTTTGGCAGTAAAAATTTGTTTTTTTTTATTTTGAAAAACCTTTCCGCATGTTTTTCATTTATTTGTGGTGAAATTATTTAAAATTTTTCTAGCCGTCGATTTTTTCAAGCTTAATTACATTGTTTTTTTTCGAAAATAACCATTTCCCTATCATAGACGCGCAATTTTATATATTGATCGTTTAAAGATTTGAAAAAACAAAAGAAAGAGGGAAGACACGCTCGTTGTTTTGTAGTTTTATCACGAGTTGACCTAGTTTCTGTTTTTTTTTGTGTGGACTGTTCGCCTCCCCCTGTTTTTTTGGTGTTGTGCGCGTGGCGGTCGCTATGCGGTTTTTGAACAGACGCTGTTATTATTTCTTCTATTTTTTGGGTGGACGTTGGGAAGCTGTTTCTTTTTTGATTTCAAGAGTTGTCGAAGATTGGAATGCAACAAATGAGAAGAATGACATAAGAAAGAAGTTATCGGCAAATATCAGCTGAAACAATTAGGTTGTTCAACTGGAAAGAGATGGAAACACGTAGTTGATCTCGGTTTTAATCGATATTGAAGATTGGAGTATTAGGATTCTAGTGCGCAATAAAAACAAAAGCGGATATTAAGAAAATAGATCTTACCCTTTTTCATTTTGTTTCAAACTTATTGATTATTTAAATTTTATTTTTTCAATTTTACTCATTTTTGACATTTTCAGACCTCCACTACCAACATGTCAACAACACGGAAGGAACCGGATTCGATTTATATCCAGGTAACTATTTATTTTGGAAAAATTGGAATTTTGGATTTTCCCAAAAGAAATAGCATTTTTACAGCTAAATTTTTGGCGGCCGAAGGCTATCGCCAATTTTTATTTTGTTTCAAACCTGTGATTATTTCAGAATTCCAATTTTTTGCTTCAAAATTAAAATTATTTAATTTTATTTATTTACGTAGCTGAAAAACAACGTGAAAAAAATCATAATACACACAAGACAAAAAATGTCAAAGATTAAAAGCGTTCAATGCGACATAAGTATTTAAAAAATCCTATAAAGAAGATCTTTCCAAGAAAAAAGAAAGAACGAAGGAAAAATTTTAATAAAACATTTAGAAATTAAAAATTATATTAAAATTGTTGAATTGGGTCGGGGCGGGGGGATAAAAATGCAAGAATTAAAGCTGTCTTTTATTAAACCGTGAAGAAACTGTTCTCTAGTATATCAACCCATCGTAATAAAAATAGATAGGAAATGAAAATGTTTATTGGGAATGGAATAAACTACTGTTTTTTAAAATATGATACTACATTAATTCAATAGTGTTCTTAGTGATTTTCATTCACGGTATTAACACCATATAATTTTTGGATATTCTTTGCAGACAAACTTGAGAAAGAGGCTTTCGAGTGAAATTGTTTTGTGTTTTTTAAATTTCTTTGGCAAAAGTATCACAAATCGAGTTTGTAACTGGTATACCATATTCTAGAAGTGAGCGAATATGTGATTTAAAAAGAGTCAGACAAAACATAGGATTTTTATTTGAGAATGCTTTGAAAATTGTAAAAATAGAAGAGTTTGCCTTTGAAATTATCCTTTTCCAATGTTATTTGAAACTTAAATCAGTGGTAATATGAAAACCTAGATCCCTAATATTACTAACCCTTTCAACAACACAACCGTTAATAGTGTAGTCTACAATTGCCGGTTTTTTGATAGTGAAATAACGTTTGTTTTTTGATTCCGCCCTGCGGAACACCCGATAAAACTGTATGAAACTCGGAAAAACTGTTGTTAATTTTTACTGAGAATTTTCTATTATGAAGAAAGTGGCCTAGCCAAGACAGAAATTTTCCGAGTTTCGTAAGTTTATTAAACAGTAATACATGGTCCACTCCGTCAAACGCTTTAGCGAAGTCAAAGTAAGCCACATCTGTTTGAATTGTATTTTCAAACGATGTAGACCACTATTCAAGACATTCTACCATTTGAGTGGTTGTTGATTTTCCGGCTCTAAACCCATGTTGAGACTTTGAGAAAAAGTGTGTTTTGTCTAAATGTGCTATTAATTTACTCTTTAAAGTGTCTGTTTCCGCAGGAATTTTGGTAGAAAATGAGTCTAGCGGCTGTTCTCGTTGCGTCCAGAGGATTTCTCGATTGTTGGATTGAGACAAAGTTTTGCGTAGGAGGCGTGGATTCTACGTTTGATGAAGGCAATACGAATGCTCGTGGAAAAGGGGAATTCTCGTTTTCCCTGTGGGAGCTTCTTTAAGCACACTGTATGGACGAAGCGGCAGGTCATCCGATGATATGCCAAACTGTGAGGTGAAGGTGAAGCAGCAAGTTGATGTGAAAGTGAAACGGGTTTCGTTTTCGGTACAAATTGATCGTTTTTTCGAGCCTGAACTTCTTGAAGTTTATTGATAGAGGTACAGGGTGACAATTAATTATGGGAACACACTCAGCCCATCATAAAACTCGAACGAACGACTGTATTGAGATGACATTTTTTATTCAAGAAGGAAAAAGGTCTGACAACAACATATTACAAAAGATATTCGAAAGCCCCTCCACTTTCTTTTCTACGAGCCTTAAAGCGCTTCGAATTACAAGCGATGGTGGCCGCGGGGTAGTCGGTGGTAATTGTGTCCCAGACATGGACCAATTCCGTTTTCAAGATCTGAATCGATGTCACACGGCGTCTCCCGATTCTACTCTCCAAATTGATCAGAAGGAATAATCCAATGGATTTAAATTCGGCGAGTAACTGAGCCATAAATCCTTGGTTCATACTTCAGACATTTCTTACTCGAGGAGCGTTATTGTAGGTTTAGCACCATGAGCGGTCGCCTAGTCCTGTTTTAATGTTCAATACCCTCCAGAAAAGTGAGAATTAGTCCAAGAAATCAAGGAATTCTTTTTGAACTCCTGGTGATAGTATTAGCAATAAATTTTGACTCCTTGATCGCCGAAAACCAGATCTAACTTGCCAGTTGAGGTGACTGCTGTCCAAATCATCACACTGGCCGGAAAATGCGATTTTTTGTTTCTAACGGCCGTCGAAAATTTGATAATTTCATTTGGCAACAGTTTACTGTCATTTTGAGAATTTTGGTAGCCTTCCAGAGAAAACAGCGTCTCATCACTGAAGACGACTCGTTTGAGATCAATAAACGCGGCCCACCGAGTAGACCGATTTTCTTCCGCCTTCAAATTCAGGTATTGACTTTTGCCAATCTTGAATGGTATGATATTCAAGTTTTTTTTGACGACATTCCGAACTTTTTCTTGGGTGGCGTTGAGCTGCATAGCCATATTTTTCATGGATTGCCGATTTTCACGATTGATCCTCTTCTTGATCTTATTTCTCAGCCCCGGAGAGTTCAATGTCGGTTTCCTTACTATCCCGGGTTTGTCAGACCCGGTATTTCGTTTTTCTGTCGGGGGTACTAAGCTACGACGCACTTTCAATTATTCAGAGGTCTCCGAATTGCGCAGTCAAAATGCAGGCTAAACGCCAAATTTTGGTTCTCTCCGCACTTCATCTCATAATTACCTAAAAAATACAAATGATGATGAGCGATCAGTTTTAAAACGAAGAAAAAGATTTTTAAAAACTATTTTGAAAAGAAAAATCAAGAAAAACACTACAGTACTCCGCTCACGGTGAAGCGCGTTTTGTTCCCATAATTAATTGTCACCCTGTATATGGAAGGCCTTTAGTTCCAGGGTAGACTTAGAGAGGGGTTTTCTCGTGTTTGGAAGCTTGTAGCCAGAGGTTTTTGGTGGAGTGGAGCTTCAGGTTTGGAGCAATAAAGCCTTCAGTTTGGGAGGATTGCTGTTCAAGTGTTCGAAGTTTGATGGTCGAGCTTTTGAGGATCGAGCCTAACGTTTTTGGGGAACGAATGTTTCCAGTTTGTGAGGGTACCAGGATTGAAGTTGCCTTTTTGAAGTTTGAGGGTTGTTTGTTCTCGCCATTTGAATGGTGAGGTTGGAAGTTCACGGGTAAGGGGAATGATTGTGCCGGAGGATTCACGTTCCAGTGTGAGGATGGAGGTTCCTTTTTTGTGAAGTTTCGAAGTCCAGTTATGTGAAGTGAGGCTCGTGTGCTTCGAGAAGTGATATACAAGTACTTCAACTTCCGGTTTTTGAGGACCGAAGTTCCCGATTTGGATGATTTAGATCCAGTATGGAGGATTGAGTTTCGAGTATTTGGAGCTGTGATGTTGCTGTTTGGAAGTTTTCCCGTTTCTGAGGATCAGTGTTTTCCAGCTTTAAAGGGTTGTAGCTCCAGTGTTTCCGGGGTACATTGTTGGAGTGGATGATAGAAGTTCCAGCATATGAAGGTCAACGTTCCAGGTCTGGAGGATCGAACTTTTCCAGTTGTGATGAACGAAGTTTCCGTTTTTGAGGAGCAAAGGTTATTGAAGATCCAAGTTCCAGCTTCTGAGGATCGAAATTTTCAGTTGTGAGGATTGAAATTCGAGTTCGTGATGGATGAAGCCTCCAACGTCTGAGGATCGAAAGTTTCAGTTGTGAGGATTTTAGTTTCCAGTTGGTGATTGATGAAGCTCAAGCGTCTGAGGATCGAAATTTTCAGTTTTGAGGATCGAAGTTTTCAGTTGTGATGGATGAAGCATCCGGGCTGCGATGGATGAAGCTCCAGTTTGTGACGGATGAAGCTCCAGCGTCGGAGGATCGAAATTTTTCAGTTGTGAGGATCGAAGTTTCAGTTTGTGATGGATGAAGCTCCAGTCTGCGATGGATGAAGCTCCAGTCTGTGACGGATGAAGCTCCAGCGACGGAGGATCGAAATTTTTCAGTTGTGAGGATCGAAGTTTCAGTTTGTGATGGATGAAGCTCCAGTCTGCGATGGATGAAGCTCCAGTCTGTGACGGATGAAGCTCCAGCGACGGAGGATCGAAATTTTTCAGTTGTGAGGATCGAAGTTTCAGTTTGTGATGGATGAAGCTCCAGTCTGCGATGGATGAAGCTCCAGTCTGTGACGGATGAAGCTCCAGCGTCGGAGGATCGAAATTTTCGGTTGTGAGGATCGAAGTTTCAGTTGGTGATGGATGAATTCCAGCGTCTGAGGATCGAGATTTTCAGTTGTGAGGATTGAAGCTTCAGTTTGTGAGGGATAAAGCTCCAGCGTCGGAGGATCGAAATTTTCAGTTTTGAGGATCGAAGTTTTCAGTTGTGATGGATGAAGCATCCGGGCTGCGATGGATGAAGCTCCAGTTTGTGACGGATGAAGCTCCAGCGTCGGAGGATCGAAATTTTTCAGTTGTGAGGATCGAAGTTTCAGTTTGTGATGGATGAAGCTCCAGTCTGCGATGGATGAAGCTCCAGTCTGTGACGGATGAAGCTCCAGCGTCGGAGGATCGAAATTTTCGGTTGTGAGGATCGAAGTTTCAGTTGGTGATGGATGAATTCCAGCGTCTGAGGATCGAGATTTTCAGTTGTGAGGATTGAAGCTTCAGTTTGTGAGGGATAAAGCTCCAGCGTCGGAGGATCGAAATTTTCAGTTTTGAGGATCGAAGTTTTCAGTTGTGATGGATGAAGCTCCAGTCTGCGATGGATGAAGCTCCAGTCTGTGACGGATGAAGCTCCAGCGACGGAGGATCGAAATTTTTCAGTTGTGAGGATCGAAGTTTCAGTTGGTGATGGATGAAGCTCCAGTCTGCGATGGATGAAGCTCCAGTCTGTGACGGATGAAGCTCCAGCGTCGGAGGATCGAAATTTTCGGTTGTGAGGATCGAAGTTTCAGTTGGTGATGGATGAATTCCAGCGTCTGAGGATCGAGATTTTCAGTTGTGAGGATTGAAGCTTCAGTTTGTGAGGGATAAAGCTCCAGCGTCGGAGGATCGAAATTTTTCAGTTGTGAGGATCGAAGTTTCAGTTTGTGATGGATGAAGCTCCAGTCTGCGATGGATGAAGCTCCAGTCTGTGACGGATGAAGCTCCAGCGACGGAGGATCGAAATTTTTCAGTTGTGAGGATCGAAGTTTCAGTTTGTGATGGATGAAGCTCCAGTCTGCGATGGATGAAGCTCCAGTCTGTGACGGATGAAGCTCCAGCGACGGAGGATCGAAATTTTTCAGTTGTGAGGATCGAAGTTTCAGTTTGTGATGGATGAAGCTCCAGTCTGCGATGGATGAAGCTCCAGTCTGTGACGGATGAAGCTCCAGCGACGGAGGATCGAAATTTTTCAGTTGTGAGGATCGAAGTTTCAGTTTGTGATGGATGAAGCTCCAGTCTGCGATGGATGAAGCTCCAGTCTGTGACGGATGAAGCTCCAGCGACGGAGGATCGAAATTTTTCAGTTGTGAGGATCGAAGTTTCAGTTGGTGATGGATGAATTCCAGCGTCTGAGGATCGAGATTTTCAGTTGTGAGGATTGAAGCTTCAGTTTGTGAGGGATAAAGCTCCAGCGTCGGAGGATCGAAATTTTTCAGTTGTGAGGATCGAAGTTTCAGTTTGTGATGAATGAAGCTCCAGTCTGCGATGGATGAAGCTCCAGTCTGTGACGGATGAAGCTCCAGCGACGGAGGATCGAAATTTTTCAGTTGTGAGGATCGAAGTTTCAGTTGTGAGGATCGAAGTTTCAGTTTGTGATGAATGAAGCTCCAGTCTGCGATGGATGAAGCTCCAGTCTGTGACGGATGAAGCTCCAGCGACGGAGGATCGAAATTTTTCAGTTGTGAGGATCGAAGTTTCAGTTTGTGATGGATGAAGCTCCAGTCTGCGATGGATGAAGCTCCAGTCTGTGACGGATGAAGCTCCAGCGTCGGAGGATCGAAATTTTCGGTTGTGAGGATCGAAGTTTCAGTTGGTGATGGATGAATTCCAGCGTCTGAGGATCGAGATTTTCAGTTGTGAGGATTGAAGTTTTCAGTTGTGATGGATGAAGCATCCGGGCTGCGATGGATGAAGCTCCAGTTTGTGACGGATGAAGCTCCAGCGTCGGAGGATCGAAATTTTTCAGTTGTGAGGATCGAAGTTTCAGTTTGTGATGGATGAAGCTCCAGTCTGCGATGGATGAAGCTCCAGTCTGTGACGGATGAAGCTCCAGCGACGGAGGATCGAAATTTTTCAGTTGTGAGGATCGAAGTTTCAGTTGGTGATGGATGAATTCCAGCGTCTGAGGATCGAGATTTTCAGTTGTGAGGATTGAAGCTTCAGTTTGTGAGGGATAAAGCTCCAGCGTCGGAGGATCGAAATTTTTCAGTTGTGAGGATCGAAGTTTCAGTTTGTGATGGATGAAGCTCCAGTCTGCGATGGATGAAGCTCCAGTCTGTGACGGATGAAGCTCCAGCGTCGGAGGATCGAAATTTTCGGTTGTGAGGATCGAAGTTTCAGTTGGTGATGGATGAATTCCAGCGTCTGAGGATCGAAATTTTTCAGTTGTGAGGATCGAAGTTTCAGTTTGTGATGAATGAAGCTCCAGTCTGCGATGGATGAAGCTCCAGTCTGTGACGGATGAAGCTCCAGCGTCGGAGGATCGAAATTTTCGGTTGTGAGGATCGAAGTTTCAGTTGGTGATGGATGAATTCCAGCGTCTGAGGATCGAGATTTTCAGTTGTGAGGATTGAAGCTTCAGTTTGTGAGGGATAAAGCTCCAGCGTCGGAGGATCGAAATTTTTCAGTTGTGAGGATCGAAGTTTCAGTTTGTGATGGATGAAGCTCCAGTCTGCGATGGATGAAGCTCCAGTCTGTGACGGATGAAGCTCCAGCGTCGGAGGATCGAAATTTTCGGTTGTGAGGATCGAAGTTTCAGTTGGTGATGGATGAATTCCAGCGTCTGAGGATCGAGATTTTCAGTTGTGAGGATTGAAGTTTTCAGTTGTGATGGATGAAGCATCCGGGCTGCGATGGATGAAGCTCCAGTTTGTGACGGATGAAGCTCCAGCGTCGGAGGATCGAAATTTTTCAGTTGTGAGGATCGAAGTTTCAGTTTGTGATGGATGAAGCTCCAGTCTGCGATGGATGAAGCTCCAGTCTGTGACGGATGAAGCTCCAGCGACGGAGGATCGAAATTTTTCAGTTGTGAGGATCGAAGTTTCAGTTGGTGATGGATGAATTCCAGCGTCTGAGGATCGAGATTTTCAGTTGTGAGGATTGAAGCTTCAGTTTGTGAGGGATAAAGCTCCAGCGTCGGAGGATCGAAATTTTCAGTTTTGAGGATCGAAGTTTTCAGTTGTGATGGATGAAGCATCCGGGCTGCGATGGATGAAGCTCCAGTTTGTGACGGATGAAGCTCCAGCGTCGGAGGATCGAAATTTTTCAGTTGTGAGGATCGAAGTTTCAGTTTGTGATGGATGAAGCTCCAGTCTGCGATGGATGAAGCTCCAGTCTGTGACGGATGAAGCTCCAGCGTCGGAGGATCGAAATTTTCGGTTGTGAGGATCGAAGTTTCAGTTGGTGATGGATGAATTCCAGCGTCTGAGGATCGAGATTTTCAGTTGTGAGGATTGAAGCTTCAGTTTGTGAGGGATAAAGCTCCAGCGTCGGAGGATCGAAATTTTTCAGTTGTGAGGATCGAAGTTTCAGTTTGTGATGGATGAAGCTCCAGTCTGCGATGGATGAAGCTCCAGTCTGTGACGGATGAAGCTCCAGCGTCGGAGGATCGAAATTTTCGGTTGTGAGGATCGAAGTTTCAGTTGGTGATGGATGAATTCCAGCGTCTGAGGATCGAGATTTTCAGTTGTGAGGATTGAAGCTTCAGTTTGTGAGGGATAAAGCTCCAGCGTCGGAGGATCGAGATTTTCAGTTGTGAGGATCGAAGTTTCAGTTTGTGATGGATGAAGCTCCAGTCTGCGATGGATGAAGCTCCAGTCTGTGACGGATGAAGCTCCAGCGTCGGAGGATCGAGATTTTCAGTTGTGAGGATTGAAGCTTCAGTTTGTGAGGGATAAAGCTCCAGCGTCGGAGGATCGAGATTTTCAGTTGTGAGGATCGAAGTTTCAGTTTGTGATGGATGAAGCTCCAGTCTGCGATGGATGAAGCTCCAGTCTGTGACGGATGAAGCTCCAGCGTCGGAGGATCGAAATTTTCAGTTGTGAGGATTGAAGCTTCAGTTTGTGAGGGATAAAGCTCCAGCGTCGGAGGATCGAAATTTTTCAGTTGTGAGGATCGAAGTTTCAGTTTGTGATGGATGAAGCTCCAGTCTGCGATGGATGAAGCTCCAGTCTGTGACGGATGAAGCTCCAGCGACGGAGGATCGAAATTTTTCAGTTGTGAGGATCGAAGTTTCAGTTTGTGATGGATGAAGCTCCAGTCTGCGATGGATGAAGCTCCAGTCTGTGACGGATGAAGCTCCAGCGACGGAGGATCGAAATTTTTCAGTTGTGAGGATCGAAGTTTCAGTTTGTGATGGATGAAGCTCCAGTCTGCGATGGATGAAGCTCCAGTCTGTGACGGATGAAGCTCCAGCGTCGGAGGATCGAAATTTTCGGTTGTGAGGATCGAAGTTTCAGTTGGTGATGGATGAATTCCAGCGTCTGAGGATCGAGATTTTCAGTTGTGAGGATTGAAGCTTCAGTTTGTGAGGGATAAAGCTCCAGCGTCGGAGGATCGAAATTTTTCAGTTGTGAGGATCGAAGTTTCAGTTTGTGATGGATGAAGCTCTAGTCTGCGATGGATGAAGCTCCAGTCTGTGACGGATGAAGCTCCAGCGACGGAGGATCGAAATTTTTCAGTTGTGAGGATCGAAGTTTCAGTTTGTGATGGATGAAGCTCCAGTCTGCGATGGATGAAGCTCCAGTCTGTGACGGATGAAGCTCCAGCGTCGGAGGATCGAAATTTTCGGTTGTGAGGATCGAAGTTTCAGTTGGTGATGGATGAATTCCAGCGTCTGAGGATCGAGATTTTCAGTTGTGAGGATTGAAGCTTCAGTTTGTGAGGGATAAAGCTCCAGCGTCGGAGGATCGAGATTTTCAGTTGTGAGGATCGAAGTTTCAGTTTGTGATGGATGAAGCTCCAGTCTGCGATGGATGAAGCTCCAGTCTGTGACGGATGAAGCTCCAGCGTCGGAGGATCGAAATTTTCAGTTGTGAGGATCGAAGTTTCAGTTTGTGATGAATGAAGCTCCAGTCTGCGATGGATGAAGCTCCAGTCTGTGACGGATGAAGCTCCAGCGACGGAGGATCGAAATTTTTCAGTTGTGAGGATCGAAGTTTCAGTTTGTGATGGATGAATTCCAGCGTCTGAGGATCGAGATTTTCAGTTGTGAGGATTGAAGCTTCAGTTTGTGAGGGATAAAGCTCCAGCGTCGGAGGATCGAAATTTTTCAGTTGTGAGCATAGGTGGGATTGGGTCATTTCGAAATCTCAGAGTTAAGCTCGATATAAAAAAAAGAAAAAATAAGTTAAGGCGACTACACAACGTAAAAAGCAGAAAAAAAGTTGAAAAACACTTAAAAAACGAAAATATGACAATTTTTTATCACTGTTCTTCGAATCCGCCTCGAGTTAAGGTCGTTACACCTTTTCAAGTGAAAAAAAAGTTAAAGTCGTTACTAGGTCAAATCCGCGGTATCCCACCTATGGTTGTGAGGATCGAAGTTTCAGTTTGTGATGGATGAATTCCAGCGTCTGAGGATCGAGATTTTCAGTTGTGAGGATTGAAGCTTCAGTTTGTGAGGGATAAAGCTCCAGCGTCGGAGGATCGAAATTTTTCAGTTGTGAGGATCGAAGTTTCAGTTTGTGATGGATGAAGCTCCAGTCTGCGATGGATGAAGCTCCAGTCTGTGACGGATGAAGCTCCAGCGACGGAGGATCGAAATTTTTCAGTTGTGAGGATCGAAGTTTCAGTTTGTGATGGATGAAGCTCCAGTCTGCGATGGATGAAGCTCCAGTCTGTGACGGATGAAGCTCCAGCGTCGGAGGATCGAAATTTTCGGTTGTGAGGATCGAAGTTTCAGTTTGTGATGGATGAAGCTCCAGTCTGCGATGGATGAAGCTCCAGTCTGTGACGGATGAAGCTCCAGCGTCGGAGGATCGAAATTTTCGGTTGTGAGGATCGAAGTTTCAGTTGGTGATGGATGAATTCCAGCGTCTGAGGATCGAGATTTTCAGTTGTGAGGATTGAAGCTTCAGTTTGTGAGGGATAAAGCTCCAGCGTCGGAGGATCGAGATTTTCAGTTGTGAGGATCGAAGTTTCAGTTTGTGATGGATGAAGCTCCAGTCTGCGATGGATGAAGCTCCAGTCTGTGACGGATGAAGCTCCAGCGTCGGAGGATCGAAATTTTCGGTTGTGAGGATCGAAGTTTCAGTTGGTGATGGATGAATTCCAGCGTCTGAGGATCGAGATTTTCAGTTGTGAGGATTGAAGCTTCAGTTTGTGAGGGATAAAGCTCCAGCGTCGGAGGATCGAGATTTTCAGTTGTGAGGATCGAAGTTTCAGTTTGTGATGGATGAAGCTCCAGTCTGCGATGGATGAAGCTCCAGTCTGTGACGGATGAAGCTCCAGCGTCGGAGGATCGAAATTTTCAGTTGTGAGGATTGAAGCTTCAGTTTGTGAGGGATAAAGCTCCAGCGTCGGAGGATCGAAATTTTTCAGTTGTGAGGATCGAAGTTTCAGTTTGTGATGGATGAAGCTCCAGTCTGCGATGGATGAAGCTCCAGTCTGTGACGGATGAAGCTCCAGCGACGGAGGATCGAAATTTTTCAGTTGTGAGGATCGAAGTTTCAGTTTGTGATGGATGAAGCTCCAGTCTGCGATGGATGAAGCTCCAGTCTGTGACGGATGAAGCTCCAGCGTCGGAGGATCGAAATTTTCAGTTGTGAGGATTGAAGCTTCAGTTTGTGAGGGATAAAGCTCCAGCGTCGGAGGATCGAAATTTTTCAGTTGTGAGGATCGAAGTTTCAGTTTGTGATGGATGAAGCTCCAGTCTGCGATGGATGAAGCTCCAGTCTGTGACGGATGAAGCTCCAGCGTCGGAGGATCGAAATTTTCGGTTGTGAGGATCGAAGTTTCAGTTGGTGATGGATGAATTCCAGCGTCTGAGGATCGAGATTTTCAGTTGTGAGGATTGAAGCTTCAGTTTGTGAGGGATAAAGCTCCAGCGTCGGAGGATCGAAATTTTCAGTTTTGAGGATCGAAGTTTTCAGTTGTGATGGATGAAGCATCCGGGCTGCGATGGATGAAGCTCCAGTCTGTGACGGATGAAGCTCCAGCGTCGGAGGATCGAAATTTTCGGTTGTGAGGATCGAAGTTTCAGTTGGTGATGGATGAATTCCAGCGTCTGAGGATCGAGATTTTCAGTTGTGAGGATTGAAGCTTCAGTTTGTGAGGGATAAAGCTCCAGCGTCTGATGATCGAGATTTGCAGTTGTGAGGGCTGAAGGGCCAGTTTGTGATGGATGAAGCTCTAGTGTTTTCCAGTTTTTGAGAAGGATTGTGTTTTACATTGACTATCGAAATTTCTTTTTGAGGAAGGACGGAAGTTTTCGAGGATCCAAGTTTCAGTATTGAAGATTGAAGGAACAGTTTGAGTTTTCCGAGTAGCAGTTTAGATGATTGAAGTTTTTCGAAGATTGAGGTACAGATGTTTGGCGAAGTGATGGTCCAGTTGTCAAGGATCCTAGTTCTAGTTTTTGATAAGTGAAGTGCCAACTTGGAGGATCCTACTTCCAATTAGCAAAATGATGTTATCCCTTTCTTTTGGGAGGACCGTAGGGTCGAGAATCAAAGTCATCGAGGATTCCAGTACCAGTTTTCTCGAGGATCCTAGTTCCAGTTTTGATGCGTGAGGTTTCCAACTTGGAGGATCCTACTTTTCAGTTAGGATAATGAAGTGCACGTTTGTGTAGGATAGTTTTTCCAGTAGGTTTTTTGAGTATTACTGTGCAAGTGCGGAGCGATGATCCAGTCATCGAGGATGCTAGTTACCAGTCTTTTGATCCAGGATTCAGTCGTGAGGATGCAAGTTGACAGATCAGTCTTCAGCGTGTCGATTACGAAGACCAAGAGGGTTTTGGACGAATGAAAACTTAGGTGAGTTAGAGTTAGGGTTGGTTTCCAGTCGCAGTTGGTTGACTGCTTTTTCCCAGCCAGTCAACCCTTGTGTTATTTTTTCGAAGTTTCTCATGTACTACGAAATATTGTTGGCACAATAAAGACCTCGCTTCTCAAAACCGAAAAATAAATAGTATTTTTAGCGGAATGTAATGAAGCTAAAATGGAACATTTATTTTCATAGGTTTAAAGGGAATCGAGCGTTTCGCGGGTCTCGCAGCGAACCACCGTAGGCGGTGGTGCGGAAATTTTCAAGCGTCCTAAGAAAATTTTCGAATGAAGAAGTCATTCGAGTCTTTTGTTGCCAACACTCCCCACCCGCCCACCCTTCAGAGTCGTAGCGATGACAAACTGAAACTCGTTTGGACTTCTCACTCTTGTAGCGTCTAATTCCTTTTTCAGTTTTCAGTTCATCTTGTTGGGTTTTTCCGTATTCCAGGACACTCTTCCAGTAGGAGGGCGTGAGCTCGGAGTCATCGCTGCTACAGAAGTGCATGGATCCGTCGTTTGGTCATCCGTCAAGCCAGGGGTACTGCAGAACTTCAAGCTAATTTATACCGTGCATATATTTTTGTTTGTTTTTGCCAGAATTCAGTAGTTTTTGTTGTTTATGTCTGACTGTTCACATTCTCACTAATTTTCATCTGTCGGCCACTTTAGTTACCCTCTAAAATCGTCTGTTTCTCTGTTTTTTGTCGACCAAGCATCCTAGTATTCTAGTTTTGTTCCTCAACAAAGTGGAAGAGCATTCTTAGCAACAGAGTATACTTGTACATATTTACGGCTTGCTGTCGCTTCCCGGTATTTCCACTGTTTTTTCTCCCGATCCCGCATCCTAGTCAGACGTCTTACCCCTATATTTTGTATATTTTGCCCTCCCTTATTTTTCATAAACCCATGGGTTGTTGCATGTTTTCCCCGACCTACACCCTATTTTTGTCCCTCAACAAAGTGGAAGAGCCTTCTCTTCCACTACCTGTAACCACTTACGTTTCTCATGTACTACGAAATATTGTTGGCACAATAAAGACCTCGCCTCCCAAAACCGAAAAATAAATAGTATTTTTAGCGGAATGTAATGAAGCTAAAAACATATTTTTCATAAATGGTCCAATAGATACCAAAAATTCATTTATGATTCAAAAATAATATTTTCAATACGTACGGACACGGAAAACGCCATCCAAACTTGCGAAAACAGTGGTGCGCGTTTGGAATCGACTTGAACGGACAGTAGCAGTTTTTCACGAAAATGCGTCATTTTTCCGATACGGCTAAATTCGGGGGTGTGCTATATTTATGACGCGCACTGTATTTTAACCAGGTCCTCGGATTTTCGTTGAAAATATATCTATAAATTAAAAAAGTGTTTTTAACACATCTAAGTTTTAAATAAAGCATAAAACATTTCTCGAAAACGATGAAATCCCTTGTACTTATTAAAAAGTTCGTTCAAAGTATTAAATTAAATCATGCAATGTGTTATTGATTGATGAATTAATTTTTGGCACGAAATTTGAATGAATTGGATATTTTGGTTAAAATTTGTAATTTTTTCGATGATTGCTGGAATTTTGACATTTGTCTGCAATTTTTCACGGCGAAAAACGGTTTTTTAATATCAATTTTTTATTTCGAAGATTTTGAGATGAAATTTTCAAAATTTAAAAAGTATTGAAAACGCTGCCAGTGCGTCGTTAAAAGGGACTGTAGCCGGATGTAAATGTTTTTAAAATCGATTAGAAATTAGATTTTTTTTAATTCTGAAATAATACTTAAAAATGCGAGAAAGAACTTTCGTTTCAAATTTAAAAATGGGTTCTAGTTTTTTTTTTCACATGTTTTGCTTTTTGTCTTATTTTTTATATAGCAAGGCGAATTTAAAATTTTAAAAATTATAAAACGGCGTAAGGTTCTTTAAAATCAAACACTTTCAGCTGGAAGAAGAGCTTCACTCGGACCAACTTCAATTCGATCGATCCTCCATACCGCCTGGCATCCAAAAGACAATATTGTCGCACTGGCTGCGACTAACTGCGACTAGCGACTAAATACATCTTTTCAGATGTTTAAAAATTTGAAACAATTTTCAATTTTTGTTTTTTTCTCCTACTCTCTCTCTCTCTCTCTCTCTCTCTCTCTCTCTCTCTCTCTCTCGGTTGTCTTTTACACAGTGATGTTGTTTTTCTTTTAACTCATTTCTCTCTTATTCGCTCTCTTCTCATAAAAATTGTTCCTCTTTTTTCATTTTTTATTAATTCACCGAATTTCATACCTAATAGATCCAAATTCTTAAGAACATTTGAATTTCTCGATTCTTGAAAAATTTTCTTTTTCTCTAAATGTTTTCATTCGAAATATTATCATATCATCACAAAATTACGCCGCCCTATTCTTTATTTTGTGTTTCTTGTTTGGTTTTTAAACCGGGAAAAAAGAAATTTTTTAAATAATTCTGTTAGGATTTTTGTCCCATTGTACCAGTGCTCTCTACAGTTGTTTATTATTATTTTTTTTTAAATATTGTTAAGATAAGAATTTCTGGCTAAAGGCCATCATCAGGGAACAGGTTAATTACCTATAATACAGAGAAAATTATATTGTAAGAAAAATTGTTTAAGTTTGAGATAAAACCCGAAAAATGTGAAAAAAACCCGAAAAATTAAATAAATTATTTACAAAAATAATAAGAGGGTATGTGGAGGATTATGAGGGTGTAGACATATAGACAGAAAAAGGGGGGAATGTGGAACTCCGAGCAAAAACTTCCCTACAATTCAAAATTTCTTAAAATGGATGTTTTCAAAAATTTTCAATTTTGTTCTTTAAATCTCCTCTCGATTCCAGTGATGATACTAATATTTCCTATATACTGTGTTTGTTCAAAAAAATTTTAAAAATTGGTTATTTTCAGAGAAAGTCGCATAAGATTACGGTAGTTTCAGAAAAAAAAGTGAAGATTTTAAAAACAAGCAAAAATTTGATCGACTTATTATTAGAGATCTCTGAAAAGTATGAATTGTTGAAATTGAACGTGAATAGTTCACAAAAACAAAACTGACACATTGTCTTTAAAGCTGCATAGTAATCTTTGGAATATTGTGACGTATTTATTAATAAAATCGTTTATTAGGTAGTGCCAAATTAAGTTTCATAGACGAAATGGGGTATAGATTAGGGAATCAATAGACTTTTTAATTCTAATAGAAGATAATTTATAGGGGTAAATGCAGATCGTTCCATATTCTTCATCTTCTTCTTGCTCGCAATACTTTTTCAGAAGAGAAATTGCATTTTGTGGGCCAAGTTCATGAAATACTTCAAATGTAGCGGACGCTGCTGCTCGGAGTTCGAGAATTGTTATTTTTTCCAATGCTGCTAACTTTAAAAACAAAAAAATATTTAACGGAGGAATTTACGGAACTAGTGAATTTAACTGTGATGAAAATATAACTCAATCCAAATCTGTTTTTAAAAAATTAACTGGGATGAAATGAATTTAACTGGGATGAAAATATAACTCAATCCAAATCTGTTTTTAAAATGTTCTAAAATCAAGTAACAGTCGAGAAAACTAGCTTCAAAACAAAGGCTTAGAAAAAGTTCCCATCGGCGAAAACTAGTCCGTCGGCATTATTATGTGAAGAATCCAGAAAACGAAATTTTTCTAGGAGATTGTGTTTTCTCGGCTACTACATGGTTTTTGAAAATTTTAAAAACAGATTTAGAATTTGTTCGAATTTCTTTTTCATTTAAGGTGCATTTATTGGTTCGCTAACGGCCTCATTAATGAAAAAAAGAACTGTTTTACCTGTAACTTGGAGAAATTACAATGTCTGGCATAGAACAACTTCTCGACATTGGTTCTCCATTTGGTTGAAATGAGGAAGTCTTCACAATCATTGAGCAAGAATTGAACATTGTATCTGAATGCTAGGTCCAATATACCTTCGATGTTTTCGACTGAAAATTACGGTTTATTTCTAAAATTAAATTAAAAACGGGATGTTACTTGTGATCACTTGTCTAAGTCCATACAATATACGAAGAAAAGTTATGAAATCACCATAATAGATTGTAAATTTGTTTTTGAAAATTGTTGAGCTATAGATGTCTTCGATCACATATTCGTTGTCATCATTTGGCTCATTAGATAATAATTCACAAAACACTGACGACGCCGTAATGAGTGCCTGGAAATTGATAAATAAGGGATGAGTCCTACAAAGCGGAAGAATCCTACTTACAAATTTGTCGACACAGAAAAGAAGGTTGACGTTATATTTATCCTTATCGATAAATCTTAAATAAACTTCTGAGTCAATACGTGTCGGGATTGAAAAATCAATAAGTGAAAGAAATCGAATGCCTTCAGTCGATTTCTTGATTCTAATAATTACTTCTATATCTAGTTTATCAAGATCCTCTCTCGGTGTGACTTTATCCACTCCATCTTTTCGAAAAAACTTTATCATACGACAAATTTGATCACATTTAGCCTTATCAAAACAATGCCTCCTTATGTTTCCGGTTCTTAATGTTGTTTTTCTATTTATTAAGATGACATGAATTTGAGTGTCAAGCCTCCATAAATTCGATTCATTGAAATCAAAAATGGGTTCAATATCCATACATATGCCCTTCTCCTCCGCATCTATACCTTCTGATATTGGATTTGCTTTTATTCGCCTGCAAAAAATAACATCGTACGGAATTTCCTAGCAACGCGTTGGAAGGTGCTAGTACAATCGAAGTACAACACCCTCAGCTCCTTCTTACGCGTTGCACCGCATGCGAGGTAATTTTTTTAATGAGGGCTTTAAGGAGATAATGAATGCGTCTGGGATGAAAATAGACTTCATTCTCATTCCAAATCTGTTTTTAAAATTTTCTAAAACCGCCTAGAAGCCGAGAAAACGCGCCTCAAAACAATGGCCTAGAAATGTAGGCCACAGGCGAAAACTAGTCCGCAGGTATGAGAAATCCAAAAAAATGAAAAAAAACCGTTTAAAAAAAGGACTAATATAAGCATTCTGCATAATTATTTACTAACGAAACACGAAAAAAGTTCCTTGGACAGAGTTCAGCCAGGAGGACACTTTTTCTAGGCCATTGTTTTGAAGCTCATTTTCTCGGCTTCTAGGTGGTTTTAGAAAATTTTAAAAACAGATTTGGAATGAGAATGACGTCTATTTCATTTAAGATATATTTATTACCTCCGTAAAGCCCTCCTTTAAAATTTAAAATTTAATATTTATATTAAATGTATTTTTAAAATATAAACATTAAAAAAAGTTACTAAATGTTTACACTGTGCCGCAATTGCAAAAGTGCGCAGAGCCTATTAAAAAAAACGAATATCTGAACCCAAGTCCCTCGTGTTTACTATTGACACAAAAATCATAATCGGAGAGAAAAACGTTTTTTTTGAGGCGTCGAAAGAGCTCCAAAAAACCAACGAACCATTTAATGTTTCCTGTTTCATGCATTAAAATATGTGCACGTTTCCAACTTGGCCAGGTGAATCTATCTCGCATTATAACTGCAGTTTCGTTCGTCATTGTTAAAAGATGTGAGATGATTGAGGGTCCTAGAAAATCTCAACATTTAAAGCAATTCAGAAAATAATTAATAATCCAAAAAAACGTTACAGTAGCATGCACAAAGGGAATTTTCCGGAAAAGAAAGTGATGTAGTCTTCTTTTTTTAATGATTTTGCTGCAAATTCATGACGCAAAAAAAAACATCAGCCAATCAGCGAAGGAGGACGGGCCTACTTCGAAAATTTCAAAAACGTGCGCATTTCCTATTAATTTCCCTTTAAATAACAAACTGACTGTAAAAATAAGAAAAAATGCGTTTAAAACTCTTAAGTAAAACAGTATGTGCAACCGACGCATTGAATCTGTTGTCGCGGAGAGAACCCTTGGATTAGAGATGTGGGGGAAGTGTAGAGACTGTAGAGAAGTTTCATAGCGTACTAATATATGCTATTAAAAGTCCCCCAAATGGCCTGCCACAGGAAAGTCCTCAACAACAGTAGAAGAACGTCCCAACGCAATCTGCAAAATGTAATCAATGACGAAATAGTTTAGCAGTCAAAGAGACGCAGAGTTGAATGGATCAGATTGCACAATAAGAAAAAGGTAGGTTTTGATGTGATGATTTCGGTACAATTAGATTCGTCTCAAAAAATACGCGAAGAACTTTTGGCATACGCGAGGAACTTTCAGTACAAAACATCCAAGTGGCACCTTGCCAACTGCATCCGTACCGCGTCGCAGTTGGAGTTGGCATTTTGTCAACTCGGATAAAAAGTACCATAAATACCCAACTTGAAAATTTCCTAAAATTAATATTTTCATATTTTTTTTCCAGAAAATCCCAGGATCATCGTTTGCCATCGAAACATAAAATTGGAAATTTGACAGGAACTTGAACATTAATTATAAATAACTTGAAAATGTCTTAAAATGGATGGTTTCAAAAATTTTCCAGTGATACTAATATTTCCCATATCCCTGTGCTTTTTCAACAATTTTTAAAATTGGTTACGAGTATTTTCATACAAAGACGCATAAGATTACGGTAGTTTCAGAAAAAAGTGGAGATTTTAAGAACAACATTGAATATTTTGACCACATCCATTTTAAGAAATTTTCAAGTTATTCAAATATCTTTCTTCTTACTAAGCGAATAGTTCTGTGTGTGTGTACCAGCATTTCACATGAATAACTTTTTGACCCCTCGACCGATCTGTCCCATACTTGGCATATCGTCATGCCTCTCGGAGCGCTTCACAAAAATACTGTTTGGATCTCGGGTTACTGTAGGATTACTGTAGCTACAGTACTACAATTTTTTTCACGTTTTTTTCAAAATGGTCGGATCGAGACCAAACTTTCGTGGTAACACCTTTGGAGTATTGTAAGGTCACTGTGAAAATTTGGTGCGGATTACTGTAGTATTACGGTAGTTACCGTAACCTAAAGTTAGGGTTTGTCTCTGTTTCTCTTCATTTTACACACTATTTCTCTCATTACCGCCGCGTAGCGGCGTTAAACGGCTGGTAATTATTATTCGAGTTCCTACCAAATTGCAAATGCGCTCTAATGCAAATCGATATAATTTTACAAGTTCCTCAAATTTTTGGGTTATAAAATTGATTGTATTTGAGAAATGTTTTTTTGCAAAACGTCAACCAAAATGTACACCTTCCATATTGATGTTTCCTCTTAAACAATGAGATCAATAAATGTCCATTCACAAACCAGCCAATTGAACTATCATAAAATCTAGAGTTGGTTTATGTTTTTCGATGGCAAACGATGATCCTGGAATTTTCTGGAAAAAATTGAAAATTATGAAAATAGTAATTTTATGAAATTTTAAAGTTGAATATTTTTGATCCTTTTTTTTTTTTGGCAAAGTGCCAACTCCAATTGCGACGCGGTACGGACACAATTGTCGAGATATTAGTACGTCATGAAACTTCTCTAGAGTCTCTGCACTTCCCCCAGATCACTAATCTAGAGCACGCAAGGGTTCTCACAACGACAATAGGTTCAATGCGTCGGTTGCACACATTTACATACTGTTTTACTTAAGAGTTTTAATTGGATTTTTTCTTATTTATACAGTCATTTTGTTATTTAAAGGGAAATTAATAGGATAAAACTGTGCGCACGTTTTTGCAATTTTCGAGGAAGGCCCCGCCCTCCTTCTCTAATTGGCTCTTTTTTTGTGTTTTTTGCATCATGAATTTGCAATAAAATCATGAAAAAAGAGGACAATTTCACTTTCATTTCCGACAAATTCTCTTGGTGGATGCTACTGTAGCGTTTTTTTGGATTATTAATTTTTTCTGCATTGTTTGAAATGTTAAGATTTTCTAGAACCCTCAATCATCTCACATCTTTTAACAATGACGAACGAAACTGTAGTTCGAATACGATATGTATTTCCTTGGGCCAGTTGTAGATATTTATGTCTTTTTACACGTACAACAGGAAACATTAAATGGTTCGTGAGTTTTTTTTTCAGTTTTAATTAACGTAACGTTAACGTTAGTTTTACGTTAAACAATTTCGAATTTTGAATTTTAAGTAATTTTGTCAATTTTGTCAATTTTGGATTTTGTTGGTTACCTAGAAATTAATATTAGAGATCTCTGAAAAGTATGAATTGTTGAAATTGAACGTGAATAGTTCACAAAAACAAAACTGACACACTGTCTTTAACGCTGCATAGTAATATTTGGAATATTGTGACGTATTTATTAACAAAATCGTTTATTAGGTAGTGCAAAATTAAGTTTCATTGACGGAATGGGGTATAGATTAGGGAATCAATAGACTTTTTAATTCTAATAGTAGTTTACTGAAAGGGTTGAATGCGGATCGTTTTATACTTTCGCTCTTCATCTTCTTCTTGCTCACAAAACTTTTCTAAAAGAGCTTTCGCATTTTGTGGGCCAAGTTCATGAAACACTTCAAATGTAGCGTACGCTGCTAGTCGGAGTTCGGCAACTGTTATTTTTTCCAATGCTGCTAACTTTAAAAACAAAATATTTAAAGGAGACTTTATGGAACTAATGAATGCAACTGAGATGAAAACACAACTCGAACTCAATCCAAATCTGTTTCTAAAAATGTTCTAAAACCACGAAACAGCCGAGAACACTACCTTCAAAACAAAGAACTGGAAAAAGTTTTCATGAAAACTAGTCCGTGGGCATTATTATTATTATGTGAAGAATTCAGAAAATGTGATTTAAAAAGGACTAATTTACGCATTTTGAATCAATGAAAACACGCTTAGTGTTTTCTCGGATTTTGAGAATTTTAAAAACAGATTTAGAATTAGTTAGAATTCCTTTACCATTTAAGGTGCATTTATTGGCATCGGTAAATGGCTCATTAATGAAAAAAGAACTGTTTTACCTGTAACTTGGAGAAATGACAATGTCTGGCATAGAATAACTTCTTGACATTGGTTTTCCATTTGTAGGAAATGAGGAAGTCTTCACAATCATTGAGCAAGAATTGAACATTGTATCTGAATGCTAGGTCCAATATACCTTTGATATTACAGACTGAAAATTGCGGTTAATTACTAAAATTGAAAAAAAAACGGGTTGTTACTTGTGATCTCTTGTCTAAGTCCATACAATATACGAAGAAAAGTTATGAAAAAAGAATCTGCGAAGACGTCTCTCTTCATAACCTTTTCTATCTTTTTCAGTTTTCGTTGTAGGTCCACATTCTTTTCAAATGCGGCTGACATAATAATTTCATGAATAACCTTCCCCAACCGGCGAAAACATTGAATAATCGCTCCTGAAATTACGGAAATTTCGAGTGTTTTAAAAATAAGCAGTAAATTTTATAGGCCTATTCAATTAAAAAAAAATTCCGAGAAAAATTGCAATTTCTAGGTATTTCTGGGAATTTCTCTGCCATTTCGGCATTGAATTTCTCGGTATTTTTTGAATTTTTCAAACTGAATAGGTTCATTAAATAATGCCGTTTTCTAGGATTTTGAAACAAATACTTTTATCCTCCTATCAAAACCAAAGTTTCGCTTTAAAAACAGGCATTTCAACCATTTTAAAAATTGGAGACATATCTGATAAAAAATTGAACAAAATAAATGTTTTAATGAAAACTTCAGCTTTTGGCTGAAAATAGATTTCTATAAAACTGAAATTTGGAAAATTTAAATTTTATATTTTAATTATTTCAACTTCTCCAAAAATCATACCTGCTGAAATATCTGTCATCTGTATTATATCATAAAACGTCGCATCATTAATCCAATGGTACACAACTGCCATCAACCCGGGATTGTATGAGTTTACGAACTCCTCCTTGTCAATTTTTATTCCGCAATCGATCGACACATTTGCAACTTTTCGTGCCGTCTCTTTCAATGTTTTTAAGCATCCGGACAATGAGTGTGACATATTTGGTGTGGGGCAAGTTTCTTTCAATACAAAACACGACAAAATTGCCGCAATTCTTCCTTCGTCTAAATTGTTGAAAACGTTTTGGAAAAACATTTCTGACAAGACAAGATCATCGGCAGCTGAGAACATCTCACAAGCGGTGAGGCCCTAAAAATCAGAATAATATTATCTTTTTCTAATTAATCAAATTCCACAAACCTTCCACGAAAGCTTGTTACGAGATGAACAATATCCCAATCGGCGCAACACTCTTTTCCTATTTTGGAACTCCGTCAATTTCAGAATACTTTCCGCCTTTTTCAGCTCATCTTCTGCTGCTTTCAAGTCGTTCGAAACGCTTAATTTCTCTTCAAACTCATTCTTCAGAATATCGCGTCGCTTTATCAACATTGTCTCCAGATTTACATTTTCGGATAGTGCGGTGGTGAGCTAAAAAATGTAAAATAACAGTGCGAATGAAATTTAAATGCGAGCGGTTTTAATATTTCAAATTTGTATAATAGAAACATTTAATTTTCCTTTTTTTTTCATCTTATAAAATCTTCTGTCAATCAGTGTTTTTGAGTAATATTTTCCCCAGAAATTCTAAAGTTGTATAAAAACATGCATTTTGGGGTTTCAGAGATTTGATAATTTTTTATTAAATCTTTTAAATTTAATAAACGCCACGACCGCGTCGCACGAGCCGGCGCGCATTCAAATTTTTATTTTTGCGACTTTGGACTGCTGCTATGCCGTGTGTATTTATCGGTGTAATTTCGCATAAATTGCATTATACTCTTGAGAGAAAGCTCTAATTTTTGAAACTAAGATTAGAGAGGGTCAAATTAATTGAAACACTGTCGTTAAGTAATAAACATTTTAGGAAACATTTTTTTTTCAAAAGTAAATCGACAAAACCAACGTTTATAATTTTTCCATCACAAACAAAATGTGTCAAATTTTCCGGTTTCATTTGAAGCCATGCTATCGACACTTTGCAATGCTCAATCAACCTTTCGACGCTCCGAAAACTTTCAAAATCATTTCCATGTGGTACATGCATTCCAACTAGTCTTCTCTGGCAATCCACGATCTCTGAAAAATATTTTATTTCAGCAAAAAACATGATTTTCGGATGTTAAACTCACTATTCTTAATCTTTTGTGCTGCATCCGAATTTTGGAAGTGACGAAAACTATTCTCAATAATATGGATCGGTTCTAATCTTTCACCACTCAAAAAATTTAATATAGTATTATATGTCAGCCGAAATTGTGAAATCAATGGGTCCGGTGTTCCTTTAATGATGTGCTTCGCTTCATCTGCAGTCAATTGTTGATCAACCATCAAAATCACCATTCCTCTGGCATCTTTTCCGCTTCTTCCAGCTCTTCCAGACATTTGGATGTATTCTCTAGATGAAATGAAGCGATTATCAGTTCCGTCGAATTTTCGAGCGGACGTGAAGAGTACAGTTTGTGCGGGCATGTTTAATCCCATCGAGAATGTTTCGGTCGCGAAGAGGACTTTGAGGAGCCCTTCTCCGAACAGAATTTCGATCGTTTCTTTCAGAATCGGCAGAAGACCGGAGTGGTGGAAACCAATTCCGCGTCGAAGCAATGGGAGAAGCTGAAAAAACCTTTATTTTATTTTATTTTCCTTAGCTATTTTTTTTCTTTAAAAAAAATTGCCGGAGCTGTCCTATTTTCACTGCCAAACTATGAACAAGGAGACTGTTTGGGAGACTTTTCGAAAAAGTAAGGTTTATGCATGAAATTTTGAAATTTTTTTTTGTTTTCTCTCAAATTATTCCCTTTTTCTCGCGGAATGTTCATAATCCCAATTTTATCTTGTATTTTAATGTGGGAAATTCGAGCTGTTTTTTTTTTGAGAAAATTATGTTTTTGAGACCATTTTTTTTCTCTTAAATGATATTTTCGATTAATAATTTACAAATAGCTTACACTTTGAAAAAATGGCAAATTTTTGGTTTCTTCTGTTATACTCGAAAGCGCACTGTTGTATAAATCTTTCACCATTTCCGTTTCTTTTTCTGAAAATAATTTTTTGTATATTGATCCACAAAAAATGAAATAAAAACCTGTATTAAAATTCATATACTTCAACGAACGAGCGTAGGATTCACATTCATTCCGCGAGAATGAAAACACAATGAATGGCATCATATTACGTTCCCGAAGTATTGGAATAATAGACAACACGTTGCTATCTCCCTTGGTGCCCATCTGATTCCTTTCCTGAAACCTTCCAGATTTGTCACCAGCCTTTGCAAGGCAACTCATAGCTTCGCGGAATTTTTCTTCGCGGAACTCTCCCTGAAAGCGAAAAAAGTTAAAAGTTTTGGACACTTTTAAAGCTAAAACCTACTTCAACATTTAAAACTTCATACGGAACTTCAGAGCCAATCGGTAAAATTAAATGTTGCAATGGAGTTTGTCGAAGATCTGTTGTAACAACATGGCACTGTTGCTTCTTGATATGACTGACCCATTCTGAAAAATCCAGCCATTTTTCCAAAAAAAAAAAACGCTCTAAAAAAACCCACGTGCAAATTGTGAGGCATTAGGAATAGTTTCCGTTAAATAAACGTGCTTAATCTTGTCGTCCATCAAAATAATTGATTCCTCCATCGCAACACCTAGCTCCTTGTCCCCCATATGATGAATTTCATCAAAGATTACCCATTCAACGTCCTTCATAACGTTTGATTCTATATGAATTTCACGTCTCAACATTTCGGTTGTTATGACTAGACACGTAGAGTTTGGATTGATGGTGACTTCTCCAGTGATCAAACCAACATGTTTGTATACTTTTACCAATTCATTAAACTGCTGTACGCAACGGGAATTGATGGGAGACGAATAGATAATACGTTGGTTCTTACGAAGACAGTGATCGATGACAGAAGTAGCAATGACAGCTTTTAAAGCAGATGTTTGAGCCATGACCAAAACTGATTGATTTCTTTCGATACACATGATCGCTTCTTTCTGAAATAATCGATTTTGAATTTTAGGAGATCGAAAAAGTACAAAATTAGAAAGCAAACGTTCCTTAAGCGTTTCTGGATCAGGGATGGGCGGGAAAGACCTTTCGGGAAATTTTTTCCCGGTTTCAAAGACCGGGAAATTCCGGAAAATTTGGGAAATTCGAAAATTGAACTTCAAATACACAAGATTTTGAATAAAACATACATAGAATCGCATAAATGAGTTTAAAAAAAAAGAAAAATATTACGTTTTCTTATTTGAGACTTCAAAAGACATATTAATCAATTTTAGTGAAGTTTCGTTGATTTTTGTAGCTTGATCTTTTCGAATTTTTGATTTTCTTGATGTTTTCTATTTTTTCTATTAAAAACATTTCCCGAAACTTGAAATTTCGCGCCCATCCCCCGTTCTGGATGTTTTCTATGAGTACTAGCTTATTTTAAAGTGCATTTTGAGCTGGTAAACAAATCTTTTCAGCTTTCTGCTGAGAGGGTTTTGTTAGATTTTTGAGCCCACATTGTCACAAATAGAATTTTTGAGAGCTGTAACTTGGCTCAAACTCAAACACTATAGATACACTTTCGAAATCATATCGAGACATTTTCATGCGTCATATTCAAGTAAATTTCATCACGCTCCTTTTAGGTCGTCTAGTAATAGAATCGAAACGACCTGCGCGTAACTTTTTCATCTTTATAGTTTGTTTTCTTTTTAATAATTCACCGGAAACTATTTTTTTCATCATTTGCCATTAGTTTTCACAAAAATAGCGTTTTCAATATATTTTGTTCAAATTTCTCTCAAATTTCGCAAAACTGCTCCTTCAAGTAAGCAAGAACTCATTGAAAACATCCGGAAATGCTTGAATTTGTAAAATTTTAAATTTACCTGGAAAGCATCCAATTGCACAGTATTCACCGGATCTATTTTTTTCTGAAATTTACAAGAATTCAACTTTTTAAAAACTTGATGGAATTAAATACCTTTTTGAACTGAATTTCATCTACCTCCAAAACAATTGGATCTGATATTCTATCATTTCCAACACTGACTGCTGGTTCTCGTTTTCTCGAATATCTCTTTTCTTTTTGTGCATCCTGAAAAATCATAAATGTTTTCCATTTTATTTGTAATTACGATTACTGACATCAAATTCCTTTTGAGAATGATTTTTGAGGTGATTGATGAAATCTTCTCTCATTTTAAACCGTTTCGAACTGTTGCATTCACTCCAGTAACACCTCCAGACATTTACTCCCGTATTTACATGATCGCTCTCGAAATGACGGTATAAATCCAACTTATGACCGAATTCTGATAGACATTGGCCATACAAACATTTCCATTCAGCATCACTTATTTTGTTATGAGTGGTCTGGAAATTAAACATTTATTTTAAAGAGAGGGCGTAAGTTTTAAAAGGGCTATCTAGAATTGTTTAAAATCAAAAGGGATAGCTCTAATTTCTTTTAATTGAACATTATCTTGACCATAGAAACTTCATAACAATAATAAAGTTAAATAGATAAAAATCCCAGAACAATATTGAAAAACTTACAAAATCGTATCAAAATAAAATATCAATAATGATAGTAAATTCATCATTTGTTCACCCCCTAAACGATTTTCATTCATTTTTCAGTTTCTGGAAAATGTAGGAGCAAAACATTTTTCAATTTTCTCGAGAAATTTCAAAAACATTTTTTAAAAAATACCAGGATTATAGAGAAAAAAATTCTGCATATTTTGAGACTACTCTTACTACTATAAAAACGTTTTGCGCCGAAAAGATTCACATTTAGACCTAAGAAACTCAAAAGTCTATAGAATTCCTGAAGATTAAGTTTTTCATAATAAAAAAATACTTGTCTCGATTTTTCTTGAAATTTGTGAGCTATTGGGTCACCTTTAAAAACATTTTATTTTGTTAAATTTATGAAGAAACACACCTTGTCGAATGCCGTGGCATTTTCATTATCGAGTGAAGAATTTTCATAGTCAGGTATGTTCATAGGAAATCTTAAGCTATTAATCGCCAATCTCAAATTTCCGTTAGCTTCTTCGGCAATTTTCTCAATGTCGGGTATAGATATCTCGAGCCCTGTCTGCGTGGCTACGGTGGCAAGAGCTGTTATGAGACATTCTCGTGTGATTGGTTTGAATTTCAAAACTTCGATGTTTCTCTCGTCGCAAAACTGTGTGGACATTACCCTATTTGGGTTATTATACCATTTCGAATTTATTTCTGTTAAACAGAAAATTACAGATGTTTGGATTTTGTCGAGAGCGGATGAAAGTGCATCTCGAAATTCGTATGTATCACTGAAAGTATAAAACGACGTCTGTTTCAGCGAATTCGACGAACTTATACCTATAAGCCTGATCCGGGAGAACGGAGACCATTAATACCGAAAAATTCCCCGACAGATCGTAGGAAGGTGAACTCAAAAATTCAACCAATTGTGTAATTCCGGATGTATCGTTATCCAATAGCTTGTCTTTATCAAACTTCAAAATTCGAATATTTAACTCTCGACACACAACTTCAACGCTCGTCGATTTACCACATCCTGACGGTCCCGTCAAAACCAAAGTTTGAATATAATTCTTGTTTTTGGAGTTTAAAAGCCATTCTTGGATCTAAAAAAATTTAAATTGAATTTTTTTTAAGATTTATGAAACAACGTTTTTCACGTGATTCAAATTCCCAACAAGTTCTGTAGATTTCGTTGGGAACAAGTCCATTTTATTCTCCTGTATTACTATCCTTTCTAAAAACAAACAATTATTTTTTTTCGAAAAACAATAATAACTAAACGAAAGTGTCGTCAAGTCGCATGCAAAGTCCGTAGCAAAAACATCGAATTTTACGCAAAGATGCACAACGCAAAAAATATGTAAATTTAAAGATGCGGTTGAAATTCCTTCGTAATTTTGCAATATACAACATAATATGCTTTTTTTTAATTCTTAAATTTAAAAGTGCCGGAAAAAGTTCTAATTTTAATAGTACCTCATTAGACGATTTTAAGCGTTTTTTCTACTGATCTTTGATCTAATTTTATTCATAATAAATTCCCAATAGTTTTTTGAGCATTGTAGTAATTACTTTTTATTTTCGCCGCTCTTTCAGCATCAATGACTTTCATTCGTTTCTTAACTGATGTGCTAATTAAATGTCAATTTAGGTTTAAATATTTTGTAATCGCCAACTTTGTTTTAAAATTCTTAAAGTTTTAAAAATGGTATTTTCAAAGATTTCAACCAAATTCCCTGAAATTTGGCACATCAACTAGTAAGAATTTTTTAAAACGATAACCTATAATCGCTATTGAATTTTGAGTCGAGTTACAGATTTTCGTTTTTTTTTTTCGAATTTTCAGATATTGATGCTGATTATGCTGCCTAGAAGATTTGAAAACACAAACCCTGTCATGATAAAATTCTCTTTCAATGATACCGCAATTTCATGAACTTTTCTCTGAAAAATAACCTTCTTTTTTTAATTTTTGAAACGATTTCGTCATTTTGCACCCAAGACAATCATTGTTTAGCCAAAAATTTGGGGAACTTGTAAAATTATATCTATTCGCATTAGGGCGCATTTGCAATCCGGCTGGAAGTCGAACATTAATTTTAGAGTACCTAAAAATTATTGTTAGAGATGATTATCTGAAAAATATGAATTGTTGAAATTGAACGTGAATAGTTTCGAAAAACGAAACTGACACACAGTCTTTAACGCTACATAGTAATCTTTGGAATATTATGATGTATTTATTGATAAAATTGTTTATTAGGTGGTGCCAAATTAAGTTTCATTGACGAATTGGGGTATAGATTAGGGAATCAATAGACTTTTTAATTCTAATCGTAGTTAGCTTATAGGGTTGAATACAGATCCTTTTATACGTTCGCTCTTCATCTTCTTCTTGCTCGCAATACTTTTCTAAAAGAGCTTTCGCATTTTGTGGGCCAAGTTCATGAAATACTACAAATCTAGCGGGCGCTGCTGCTCGGAGTTCGACAATTTTTATTTTTTCCAATGCTGCTAACTTTAAAAACAAAAAATTTAAAGGGAATTTATGGAGCTAATGAATTTAACTGAGATGAAAATACAACTCGAACTCAATCCCAGGATGTTTTTAAAATGTTCTAAAACCACGAAGCAGCCGAGAACACTAGTTTCAAAACAAAGGCCTAGGAAAAGTTCCCGTCGGCGAAAAAAAAACGGAATTAATCGAATCTTAAAAAATGCAAAAACATAATTTAAAGCAGAATAATTGAAGAGAATTTTAAAAACAGCATAGGAAGGAGTACGAATTACTTTTTCATTTAAGGTGCATTTATTGGTTCGCTAAAGGCCTCATTAATGAAAAAACGAACTGTTTTACCTGTAACTTGGAGAAATTACAATGTCTGGCATAGAACAACTTCTCGACATTGGTTCTCCATTTGGTTGAAATGAGGAAGTCTTCACAATCATTGAGCAAGAATTTAACATTGTATCTGAATGCTAGGTCCAATATACTTCGATGTTTTCGACTGAAAATTACGGTTTATTTCTAAAATTAAATAAAAAAACGGGATTTTACTTGTGATCACTTGTTTATGGCCATACAATATACGAAGTAAAGTTATGAAATCACCATAATAGATTGTAAATTTGTTTTTGAAAATTGTTAAGCTATAGATGTCTTTGATCTCATATTCATTGTCATCATTTGGCTCATTAGATAATAATTCACAAAATACCGACGACGCCGAAAAGAGTGCCTGGAAATTGATAAATAAGTGATGAGTCCTACAAAGCGGATGAATCCTGCTTACAAATTTGTCGACACAGAAAAGAAGATTGACGTTATAGTCATCCTTATCAATAAATCTTAAATATACTTCTGAGTCAATGCGTGTCGGGATTGAAAAATCAATAAGTGACAGAAGTCGAATGCCTGCAGTTGATTTCTTGATTCTAATAATTACTTCTATATCTAGTGTATCAAAATCCTCCTCTCTCGGTGTGACTTTATCCACTCCATCTTTTCGAAAAAACTTTATCATATAACAAATTTGATCACATTTAGTCTTTTCGAAACAACGGCTCCTTCTGTCTCCAATTCTTAATGTTGTTTCTCTATTCATTAAAAAGACATGAACTTCAGTGTCAAGCCTCCATAAATTCGATTCATTAAAATCAAAAATGGGTTCAATATCCATACATACTCCCTCCTCTATATTTTCTGATATTGGATTTGCTTTTATTCTCCTGCAAAAAGAATGGTTAATCTTCAGAAAAATCTCTCTTCCAACATATATTATTCGTCTATTAAACTCCCAATCATAGTAATTGCTAATTTTTTTCTAAAATTCACAACGAAAAAACTTGTTTTGAAAAAAGTTGTCAAAATGAAAATTCCTGGCCGCCCGTTTTGCGGAGTGTCGTTGGGAATCTCCTCGCAACGCGTTGAAAGGAGGAAGTACAACCGAAGTACGACACCATCAGCTCCTTTCAACGCGTTGCGGTCGCGATGCGAGGAAATTTTTTTAAAGGAGGGCTTTACGGAGATAATGAATGCATCTGGGATGAAAATAAACTTTATTCTCATTCCAAATCTGTTTTTAAAATGTTCTAAAACCACCTAGAAGTCAAGAAAACGCGCCTCAAAACAATGACCTAGTAAACTGTTTGCGAAAACTAGTCCGCGCTCATTTTTACATGAAGAATCCGTAGAAATGCAAAAATATTGTTTAAAACGGACTAATTTAAGTATTCTCCATAAATATTTATTACTAAAACACGTAAAAGGCTCTTAGGAAAAAGTTGGGCCAACCTTTTCTAGGTCATTGTTTTGGATGTGGTTTTCTCGGCTTCTAGGTGGTTTTAGAAAATTTTAAAAACAGACTTGGAATGAGAATGAAGTCTATTTTGATTTAAGATGTATTTGTTATCTCCGTAAAGCCCTCCTTTAAAATTTAAAATGTAATATTTACATTAAAGGCACCTTGTCAGTTAACACTACCCAAATTTAAGGCGACAGCTAAAAATTCGAATGGGGGACCAGACGGTCGAAATAACAATAACAATTTAATGAGATGAATAGAGATTGTGCTCAGAAGTAGAAGAATCGTTTGCAGGCTCAAAAGTGGTTATGCAAATTAGGTACCACCGGTTACGCAACCCACTGAAATAAAGAAAGTGCACATCTGGAAATTTTGTACGCCCCTTATCTTTTTCAAGACGCGGGGTGTAGAAGCTTAAATTTTTTCAAAGAAACTGACACATTGTCTTTAAAGCTGCATAGTAATCTTTGGAATAATGTGACGTATTTATCGTTAACATCGTTTATTAGGTAGTGCCAAATTAAGTTTCATTGACGAAATGGGGTATAGATTAGGGAATGAAAACAATTTTCAATTGGAGAAGAAGATAATTTATAGGGTTGAATACAGATCCTTTTATACGTTCGCTCTTCATCTTCTTCTTGCTTGCAATACTTTTTCAGAAGAGCAATTGCATTTTGTGGGCCAAGTTCATGAAATACTACAAATCTAGCGGACGCTGCTGCTCGGAGTTCGACAATTGTTATTTTTTCCAATGCTGCTAACTTTAAAAACAACAAATATTTAACGGAGGAATTTACGGAACTAGTGAATTAAACTGGGATGAAAATATAACTCGAACTCAATCCAAATCTGTTTTTAAAATGTTCTAAAATCAAGTAACAGTCGAGAAAACTAGCTTCAAAACAAAGGCTTAGAATCAGTTCCCGTCGGCGAAAACTAGTCCGTAGGCATTTTATGTGAAGAATCCAGAAAACGAAGTTTTTCTAGGAGATTGTGTTTTCTCGGCTACTTGGTTTTAAAATATTTTAAAAACAGAGAATTAGTTCGAATTTCTTTTTCATTTAAGGTTCCTTTATTGGTTCGCTAACGGCCTCATTAATGAGAAAAAGAACTGTTTTACCTGTAACTTGGAGAAATTACAATGTCTGGCATAGAACAACTTCTCGACATTGGTTCTCTCTTTCGTTGAAATGAGGAAGTCTTCACAATCATTGAGCAAGAATTGAACATTGTATCTGAATGCTAGGTCCAATATACCTTCGATGTTATCGACTGAAAATTGCGGTTAATTACTAAAATTGAAAAAAAACGGGTTGTTACTTGTGATCACTTGTTTATGGCCATACAATATACGAAGAAAAGTTATGAAATCACCATATTTGATTGTAAATTTGTTTTTAAAAATTTTTGAACTATAGATGTCTTCGATCACATATTCATTTTCTTCATTTGGTTCATTTGATAATAATTCACAAAATACCGACGACGCCGTAATGAGTGCCTGGAAATTGATAAATAAGGGATGAGTCCTACAAAGAGGATGAATCCTACTTACAAATTTGTCGACACAGAAAAGAAGATTGACGTTATAGTCATCCTTATCAATAAATCTTAAATAAACTTCTGAGTCTATATGTGTCGGGATTGAAAAATCAATAAGTGGAAGAAGTCGAATGCCTACAGTTGATTTCTTGATTCTAATAATTACTTCTATATCTAGTGTGTCAAGATCCTCCTCTCTCGGTGTGACTTTATCCACTCCATCTTTTCGAAAAAACGTTATCATATAACGAATTTGAGCACATTTAGTCTTATCAAAACAATGACTCTTTATGTTTCCGGTTCTTAATGTTGTTTCTCTATTTATTAAGATGACATGAATTTCAGCGTCAAGCCTCCATAAATTTGATTCATTGAAATAAAAAATGGGTTCAATATCCATGCATATGCCCTCCTCTATATCTTCTGAAATTGGATTGAAATCTATTCTCCTGCAAAAAATTGGTTAATCTTCAGAAAAATCTCTCTTCCAACATATATTATTCATCTATTAAACTTCCAATCATATTAATTTCAATTTTTTAAAAAGAAAATTCACAACGAAAAATGTTGTTTTGAAGAAAGATGTCAAGATGAAAACTTCCAGGCCGCTCGTTTTGCGTACCATCGTAGGGAATTTCCTCGCAACGCGTTGGAAGGTGCTAGTATTAGCTGCTCACAAATTCGGCTTTATAAACGAGCAAGCGCGCTCTAAAAAACCGACACGCTCGCAGGCGAAACATAAAGAGGGGGAGACTATACGCAGACAACTACCTCTCGCCAAATAACACTCTCTCGCAGCAGAGGGAAGCCCTCCGTTATACAACCGATTTTGTGAGAGGACTATACAATCGAAGTACAACACCCTCAGCTCCTTCATACGCGTTGCGGTCGCGATGCGAGGAAATTTTTTTTTAATGAGGGCTTTAAGGAGATAATGAATGCATCTGGGATGAAAATGGACTTCATACTCATTCCAAATCTGTTTTTAAAATGTTCTAAAACCGCCTAGAAACCGAGAAAACGTGTGTCAAAACAATGACCTAGAAAAATGGGCCACATGCGAAAACTAGTCCGCAGGTATGAGAAATCCAAAAAAAATGAAAAAACGTTAAAAAGAAGGACTAATATAAGCATTCTGCATCACTGTTTATTAACGAAACACTGTGCCGCAATTGCAAAAGTGTGCAGAGCCTATTAAAAAACGAATATCTGAACCAAAAAACCCACGAACCATTCAATTTTTCTTGTTGCATGCGTTAAAATATATGTATTTCTCCAACTTTGCCAGGTGAATCTATCTCGCATTATAACTGCAGTTTCGTTCGTCATTGTTAAAAGATGTAAGATGGTTGAGGGTTCTAGAAAATCTCGAAATTAAAAACAATACAGAAAAAATTAATAATCCAAAAAACGCTACAGTAGCATCCACCAAGAGAATTTGTCGGAAAAGAAAGTGAAGTTGTATTCTTTTTTTCATGATTTTGTTGCAAATTCAAGAGGCAAAAACACAAAAAAAGTCAATCAGCGAAGGAGGGCGGGGCCGACTTCGAAAATTGCAAAAACGTGCGCATTTCCTATTAATTTCCCTTTAAATAACAAAAATACTGTTAAAATAAGGGAAAAAACCTATTAAAATTCTTAGTGTTTTTTAACGAATATCCAAAGGAAAGTAAAACAGTATGTAGTGTGTCCAACCGACGCATTGAATCTGTTGTCGCGGAGAGAACCCTTGGGTTAGAGATGTGCGGGAAGTGTAGAGACTTTAGAGAAGTTTCATAGCGTACTAATATATGCAATTAAAGGTCCCCCAAATGACCGGCCCAGGAAAGTCCTCAACAACAGTAGAAGAACGTCCCAACGCAATCTGCAAAATGTAATCAATGACGAAATAGTTTAGCAGTCAAAGAGACGCAGAGTTGAACGGATCAGATTGCATAATAAGAAAAAGGTAGGTTTTGATGTGTGTTGAGATAAATGGCCGAGGACTAGAAACCCAACCCAGAGGGACTAGCTTCCCAAAAATGTGTTTCTAGGCCACCTTCTCGGGCGTCACATTAGTTTTGTTGTGGGAAAGCAAGCAAGCTCGTTTTTAGCCAGTTTTGGGCTGTTTTTGTTGTTTCTAGTTGAGAACTAGATTCGTCTAGCTGCGGCTAGTATTTTATTTGTTCTTTGCAATATAATTAACCTTTCTTTCGTATTAAATTCTTGTTTTAAATTTAATAAATCTTCTTGAAAATAATTCGCGTTTATTTTTGTTGTTTAAAGCTGGTTTTCATCCACTCGCATCTCTGTGAACCTAGTTTATACAAGGGACACCACTTTACTTGGGGGCCGAAGCCGTTCAGAGTTGGAAAACCGCTGAAATAGCAAAATTTTCGTGTTTTTGAGGGTTTATTGATTTTTCTTGAATTTTTTCGCATTTTTTTGCCGTTTAATTTCGAATTTTTGTACGTTCGGATTTTGTTTGGTCTTCCCCTATTGGTTGACATTAAACAGACCGTCTGGGCAAATTATTTGAAATCTTCGTCGCCGTTTTTTTCGTTTTTTTCAAGTTCTGTTGTTTGTAGCCATTTACAAACACTGAGACCGAGAAATTCGTTAAAATTTGAATCGTCGGATCGTTTCACTTTTGTTCTTCTGTGGAAAGAGTATAAATACTGAGATATTTGTATATCTGGAAATAGAGCTATAGAATAAATTTGAAAATTGGAAAGATGTCAGCGTCCTCGTCTTCGTCAAGGAACATGGTCGTGCCGAGAGATGGATTAGCAGTTGCATCTGGTTCGGGAATGTCAAATGTTGGTGAGCAGTTGAAAAATGATGTGAAGCGTAAAGAATTGGAAGATTGTTTGGAGAACATGGATCAGTTGTTGCAAAGAGTCTTCGATGAGGTAAAGTCGATGGATGATGCAAAATGGTCGAAAAAGGAGATCGCCAAGAAGCAAAGCGTCTGTCAGTCAACAGAAAGGTTGCAAGAGGTTGCGGGTGATATTTTGAAATTGTTTGGAGAGAAGTTTGGAGTTTGCAAAATCTTGGTTGTGGAAAAATTATTGAAAACTTTTTGGAGAAAAGTTGTGAAAGCTGAAAAGATTGCTGAAACTCAAACAAGAATGTCGAAAACGCAGAGAGAAACTATGTTCGAAGGAATGAAAGAAGGTTTTGATGTGTTGATGGAAAAATTGGAAAACCTGAAAGAGGATCAGGAAGATGAAGCTGAAAAAGTAGGCGCAAATGTTGAATACCTGGAAGAGTGTAGAAAACTTTGGATATTTTTGAGAGCTATGAATATTGAAAATACGGAAAAGCTTGCGATTTGTATGGAAGCAAAGTCAGCGGAAAATTTGAAACTTTTGGAAGAAGTGGAAAATGAGAAAGCTGTTAACAGAGAGGCTTCAGATGCAAATGCAAAATTGATGTATGATATTCAACAGAAGGTTGTGGAAGTGCACGAGTTGCATGAAAAGCTGAAATTGATGGAACAAAGTCTGAATTTGGCAAGAAATGAAATTTCTTCGGCTGAAAAAGAAAATGTTGCCAAAAATTTTTGTGAATTGAAGGAGAATGAAAGAGAAGTCATTGAAATGCTGAGTAGTGTGAGTATTCGCAATGGAGATCAATTGGCAGATATTTTGATGAAGTTGACGAATGATTCAAATGCTAAGGAAATTCTTGAATTGGAAAATGAAAAGATTTCATTGCAGTTGGTTGATATGGATAAGGAAAAGCATGATATTAGATTGAAACTGGAGGATGTCCAGAAGGAAATGGAACAATGGAAGGAGAATTGTGAGAGGTTGAAAGGATTGATAAATGATTCTTCTAAATCGGAAAAATTGATGGGTCATGTTCGTCAAAAATTGATCAGTTTGGCAAATGGACCAGGAACACCAATACCGAAACCTAGGAGCACGATACTCACGAAAGTTGAACCAACTCGAGTTCCAGAAATCGCTGAAAGTGTGATAAAAGCTGAAAATTGGGCTCGTAAACATTTTGTGGAAGATGGAAATTTTGTTCAAAAGTCTGAAAATTTCGGAAACATTAATGAGAATGTTAAGAAGAATGAAGATATTGTTCAAGAAACTGGAGTGTCGGACAGGAGCAAGTTATCTGATGAATTGTATTTAGTGAGAAAGCAGATGAGCTTTATGGAAACAACGTTCAGAGTAAATGCGTTGCCGGATCCAAAAGCATATACTGGAGATGATGACAGAAACTTTGGAAGTTTTCTGACAACGTTCAAATCTAAGTATGGGAAACTTATGGAGAAGGATGAAGAACTGATGACAATTTTGGAGGAAAGATTTTTGGTTGGAAAAGCACTCCAAGTGTTTAGAACCATTCCGAAGAAAGATTCATTTGATGAAACAATGTTGGAATTTCAAGAGAGGTTGAAGAAGTCGAGAAGCAGTATTTCGTTCTCGTCGATGCGAAAACTTGATCAACTGCATATTCTGGAGCACCAATCGATCAGAGATTATTGTTTGTTGATTGAAAAGTTGTCAAAAGAAGCTTTTGATATGGATGATGAGAAAATCGCACCATTGAAAGTTACGAAATTGTTGAAAGCAGCTCAAAGAGATCAGACGATGCATTGTATTTTGAATATGAAACGAGTGGAAGTTGATGTGAAAGATCAGTATGAGACGTTGAAGAGGATAGCGTTGGAGTTTGAAGAGGAAAATTGGATGAATGGAAATCAAATGGGATATTCTGATAATTTTGAAAGGAGTAGAAAATGGGATGTTAACAGATTGAGTCATCCTGGTGGAAGAAAATGGGATGTTAACGGTTCTAGTCATCCTGGTGGAAGAAATTTGGATGTTAACGGTTATAGTCATCCTGGTGGAAGAAAATGGGATGTTAACGGTTTTAGCCATCCTGGAGGAATGAAATCATCACCGGTTTCTGGTTCAAATGCTGTTCCAGTAGGATCAATGGATGAATTGAATGGAAATGTGCCAGTTGAAAGCAAATATGGAAAAAATTGTTTCAAATGTGGAAAACCTGGGCATTATGCTGCAAGATGTCAGGAAAACAATAAAGTTGCATACGCGCACGGAGTAATTTGTGATGAGAAAGCACTGCGACAGGGAAATCATGCTGTAGCTGGAAGCCTAGTACTCGAACAAGCAAAAATTCTTGGAAAGGAAGTCACAATTATTATCGATAGTGGTTCAGAAGTTAGCTTGTTGTCAACCAAAACATGGAGCAGAGTCAAGAAAGGAAACTTGACGGATGAGAAGTTTGTGGAAAGTCCATCGGATAAGAATTTGGATGTAATTGATGCGTCAAATACAAAGATGAATATTGTTCACAAAGTTGACGTTCCGATTGAAATCAGGCACAGGAAGAAGAGTGTTTCGTTCCAAGTGTGTGAAAGTAATGAAGAATATGCTGTATTGGGCACAAATTCGTTTGAAAGTTTTGGTATCCGTATTGGTTGGAAAGATGTCGATGAAGACAAGAAGAAAGCTGTTGTGAATGCAGTAAGATTGAAGCATTTTGGTGGAGCTGGAAGTGAAGGAACGCTGCCATTTGGGAAAAATCGTGTGAAGTTGGAGAAAAAGTGTCCATTGAAGGAAGATGTGATGTATAGTAAAGGCATTGTGTCGGGAGGTTCAGTGAAGGACAGGAATTTTGGAAAAGCTGGTGATCGGGGAAGTGAGCAGAAAATCGGAGGTCGTGAGAATGACAAGATGAGATGCAAGAGCAAACCGAGGCACAGATGGTCGAAGAACGTGACAAATGTCACAAAACCTTTTGTTATTCAGGGTCCGTCAACAGTCAAGCAGTTGTATGCAAGTGCCAAGCCAAATCGTCAAATGTTTTCGATTGCCAAGTCACAAGATCAATTTGGGAGATGTTCGGAAGTGGAAACAAGTGTGAATGAGAAGCATCAGGAGAAAGATGTTGAGATTGGAGTGAAACCTCAGAATATGAAGGCCAAGAGCGTTGAGAGGAAAGGGCAAAGCGGAAAAAGGGACAAGAACAAGCTGAAAATCGTCAAGGAACAGTCAGTTCAATGTGATAAATGTTCGACCCCATTACCCTTCTACCCGTATTATTTTATGATGTATCCCAACAGTCAGGAGCCTGTTCTTCTAAAGGAGGGGGATGTTGAGATAAATGGCCGAGGACTAGAAACCCAACCCAGAGGGACTAGCTTCCCAAAAATGTGTTTCTAGGCCACCTTCTCGGGCGTCACATTAGTTTTGTTGTGGGAAAGCAAGCAAGCTCGTTTTTAGCCAGTTTTGGGCTGTTTTTGTTGTTTCTAGTTGAGAACTAGATTCGTCTAGCTGCGGCTAGTATTTTATTTGTTCTTTGCAATATAATTAACCTTTCTTTCGTATTAAATTCTTGTTTTAAATTTAATAAATCTTCTTGAAAATAATTCGCGTTTATTTTTGTTGTTTAAAGCTGGTTTTCATCCACTCGCATCTCTGTGAACCTAGTTTATACAAGGGACACCACTTTACTTGTGATGATTTCGGTACAATTAGATTCGTCTCAAAAAATACGCGAAGAACTTTTGGCATACGCGAGGAACTTTCAGTTCAAAACATCCAAGTGGCACCTTGCCAACTGCATCCGTACCGCGTCGCAGTTGGAGTTGGAATTTTGTCAACTCGGATAAAAAGTACCATAAATACCCAACTTGAAAATTTCCTAAAATTAATATTTTCATATTTTTTTTCCAGAAAATCCCAGGATCATCGTTTGCCATCGAAACATAAAATTGGAAATTTGACAGGAACTTGAACATTAATTATAAATAACTTGAAAATGTCTTAAAATGGATGGTTTCAAAAATTTTCCAGTGATACTAATATTTCCCATATCCCTGTGCTTTTTCAACAATTTTTAAAATTGGTTACGAGTATTTTCATACAAAGACGCATAAGATTACGGTAGTTTCAGAAAAAAGTGGAGATTTTAAGAACAACATTGAATATTTTGACCACATCCATTTTAAGAAATTTTCAAGTTATTCAAATATAATTATTATTCGAGTTCCTACCAAATTGCAAATGCGCTCTAATGCAAATCGATATAATTTTACAAGTTCCTCAAATTTTTGGGTTATAAAATTGATTGTATTTGAGAAATGTTTTTTTGCAAAACGTCAACCAAAATGTACACCTTCCATATTGATGTTTCCTCTTAAACAATGAGATCAATAAATGTCCATTCACAAACCAGCCAATTGAACTATCATAAAATCTAGAGTTGGTTTATGTTTTTCGATGGCAAACGATGATCCTGGAATTTTCTGGAAAAAATTGAAAATTATGAAAATAGTAATTTTATGAAATTTTAAAGTTGAATATTTTTGATCCTTTTTTTTTTTGGCAAAGTGCCAACTCCAATTGCGACGCGGTACGGACACAATTGTCGAGATATTAGTACGTCATGAAACTTCTCTAGAGTCTCTGCACTTCCCCCAGATCACTAATCTAGAGCACGCAAGGGTTCTCACAACGACAATAGGTTCAATGCGTCGGTTGCACACATTTACATACTGTTTTACTTAAGAGTTTTAATTGGATTTTTTCTTATTTATACAGTCATTTTGTTATTTAAAGGGAAATTAATAGGATAAAACTGTGCGCACGTTTTTGCAATTTTCGAGGAAGGCCCCGCCCTCCTTCTCTAATTGGCTCTTTTTTTGTGTTTTTTGCATCATGAATTTGCAATAAAATCATGAAAAAAGAGGACAATTTCACTTTCATTTCCGACAAATTCTCTTGGTGGATGCTACTGTAGCGTTTTTTTGGATTATTAATTTTTTCTGCATTGTTTGAAATGTTAAGATTTTCTAGAACCCTCAATCATCTCACATCTTTTAACAATGACGAACGAAACTGTAGTTCGAATACGATATGTATTTCCTTGGGCCAGTTGTAGATATTTATGTCTTTTTACACGTACAACAGGAAACATTAAATGGTTCGTGAGTTTTTTTTTCAGTTTTAATTAACGTAACGTTAACGTTAGTTTTACGTTAAACAATTTCGAATTTTGAATTTTAAGTAATTTTGTCAATTTTGTCAATTTTGGATTTTGTTGGTTACCTAGAAATTAATATTAGAGATCTCTGAAAAGTATGAATTGTTGAAATTGAACGTGAATAGTTCACAAAAACAAAACTGACACACTGTCTTTAACGCTGCATAGTAATATTTGGAATATTGTGACGTATTTATTAACAAAATCGTTTATTAGGTAGTGCAAAATTAAGTTTCATTGACGGAATGGGGTATAGATTAGGGAATCAATAGACTTTTTAATTCTAATAGTAGTTTACTGAAAGGGTTGAATGCGGATCGTTTTATACTTTCGCTCTTCATCTTCTTCTTGCTCACAAAACTTTTCTAAAAGAGCTTTCGCATTTTGTGGGCCAAGTTCATGAAACACTTCAAATGTAGCGTACGCTGCTAGTCGGAGTTCGGCAACTGTTATTTTTTCCAATGCTGCTAACTTTAAAAACAAAATATTTAAAGGAGACTTTATGGAACTAATGAATGCAACTGAGATGAAAACACAACTCGAACTCAATCCAAATCTGTTTCTAAAAATGTTCTAAAACCACGAAACAGCCGAGAACACTACCTTCAAAACAAAGAACTGGAAAAAGTTTTCATGAAAACTAGTCCGTGGGCATTATTATTATTATGTGAAGAATTCAGAAAATGTGATTTAAAAAGGACTAATTTACGCATTTTGAATCAATGAAAACACGTTTAGTGTTTTCTCGGATTTTGAGAATTTTAAAAACAGATTTAGAATTAGTTAGAATTCCTTTACCATTTAAGGTGCATTTATTGGCATCGGTAAATGGCTCATTAATGAAAAAAGAACTGTTTTACCTGTAACTTGGAGAAATGACAATGTCTGGCATAGAATAACTTCTTGACATTGGTTTTCCATTTGTAGGAAATGAGGAAGTCTTCACAATCATTGAGCAAGAATTGAACATTGTATCTGAATGCTAGGTCCAATATACCTTTGATATTACAGACTGAAAATTGCGGTTAATTACTAAAATTTAAAAAAAACGGGTTGTTACTTGTGATCACTTGTTTATGTCCATACAATATACGAAGAAAAGTTATGAAATCACCATAATAGATTGTAAAATTGTTTTTGAAAATTGTTGAGCTATAGATGTCTTCGATCACATATTCATTGTCATCATTTGGCTCATTAGATAATAATTCACAAAACACTGACGACACCGAAATGAGTGCCTGGAAATTGATAAATAAGTGATGAGTCCTACAAAGAGGATGAATCCTACTTACGAATTTGTCGACACAGAAAAGAAGGTTGACGTTATATTTATCCTTATCGATAAATCTTAAATAAACTTCTGAGTCTATATGTTTTGGGATTGAAAAATCAATAAGTGAAAGAAGTCGAATGCCTGCAGTTGATTTCTCGATTCTAATAATTACTTCTATATCTAATTTATCACGATCCTCCTCTGTCGGTGTGACTTTATCCACTCCATCTTTTCGAAAAAACTTTATCATACGACAAATTTGATCACATTTAGTCTTATCAAAACAATGCCTCTTTATGTTTCCGGTTCTTAATGTTGTTTCTCTATTTATTAAGATGACATGAATTTGAGTGTCAAGCCTCCATACATTCGATTCATTGAAATCAAAAATGGGTTCAATATCCATACATATGCCCTCCTCTATATCTTCTGATATTGGATTTGCGTTTATTCGCCTGCAAAAATTGGTTAATCGTCAGAAAAATCCCTCTTCCAACATATATTATTCGTCTATTAAAGACAGCTGTTCAGTTAATTTTACCCTACCTGATTTTAATTTCAAAAATTAGAGCTTTCTCTCATTAGTACAATGCAATTTATGCGAAATCACACCAATTAATACACGCGTCATAGCAGAGGTCCAAAGTTGAAAAAATCAAAATTTGAATGCGCGCCGGTCCGTGCGACGCGGTCGTGGTCCGTGCAACGCGGTCGAAATTGGCGCGAAACACAATTATTTGAATTTGGCTGCATATCGGTATTGATATTTCGGCCACTTGCGCCTTCATTCGAATTTTGATTTTTTGTCTTGAATTTGGATCGTGTTAACTGACAAGCTGCCTTTAAACTCCCAATCATAGTAACTGCTAATTTTTTTCTAAAATTCACAACGAAAAAAGTTGTTTTGAAAAAAATGATGTCAAGATGAAAATTCCAGGCCGCTCGTTTTGCGTAACATCGTAGTGAATTTCCTCGCAATGGATTGGAAGGTGCTAGTACAACCGAACTACAACACCCTCAGCTCCTTCCTGTGCGTTGCGGTCGCGATGCGAGGAAATTTTTTTTTTTAATGAGGGCTTTAAGGAGATAATGAATGCATCTGGGATGAAAATAGACTTCATACTCATTCCAAATCTGTTTTTAAAATTTTCTAAAATCGCCTATAAACCGAGAAAACGTGTGTCAAAACAATGACCTAGAAAAATGGGCCACATGCGAAAACTAGTCCGCAGGTATGAGAAATCCAAAAAAAATGAAAAAACGTTTAAAAAAAGGACTAATATAAGCATTCTGCATCACTATTTATTAACGAAACACGAAAAAAGCTCAGAGTTCGGCCAGGAGGACACTTTTTCTAAGCCATTGTTTTGAAGCTCATTTTCTCGGCTTCTAGGTGGTTTTAGAAAATTTTAAAAACATATTTGGAATGAGAATGACGTCTATTTCATTTAAGATATATTTATTATCTCCGTAAAGCCCTCCTTTAAAATTTAAAATTTAAAATTTAATATTTATATTAAATTTATTTTTAAAATATAAACATGAAAAAAGTTACTAAATGTTTACACTGTGCCTGTCCTGGCCTATCCACGGACGCAAATAGGCCTGTCTAACATGGTGTCAGTATCTGAGGTAGAATGCTTGAATACTTATAGATCTTTGTATTGAATAAAGATTTATTGTTTCTTTCGAATGAAACGGGGAATGATTGGGGAAGGGTCGATCAGAATTTAGAATATATAAGGCCGTCTCTCTAAGAGTGAAACTTTGCGTGCCTTAGGGAAAGATTTTTATATATTCGTAAAGTATAACATTCCAGTAATCCATGACATACGAAATTTTGTGGAAAAAGCGGGGTACTGTTGCGTGACAGAGCACGGAACTTAGAAAATCGAAATTAAAAAAAAATGAAAATAGAATGTCACACTTAGTTTCAAACGATTCCAAATAGAATTTCAATACTTTTTCCAGTTGACAATTTTTCTCTAACCATAAACACTCAAAAGTTATAACCCAAAATATGTGAAAAATCGTCATTTTTTGGGAAAATCAAGAAAAAAAAGTCAATTTTTGGAAGGAGGGTCATCGGATTTTTTCACAATTTGAACTACAACTCATCTGCTTTTTAAAACAAAAAAGAGTTTTGAAATAAATCCCGGAATAAAAGTAGGGAGTCTCTCCGAATACACAACTTTTTTCCAAAAATTAAGTTTTTCGCTAGAAACGTGCAGGTATTTTTAAAATTGATTTGTTTCCACAAGTTTAATTATATTTCTAGTAGTTAATTACTGATTTTTATTAATATTTGTACGTGAGTTTCCAACAAAACACACCGATTTCACGTGTAGTAGAGCCTGCAAAATACGAAAAATGGGAAATTATAAAAAATGAAAATAAAAAGGCAAGATTAGTATCATTCGATAGCTAATTCAATTTTGAACATTTTTGTAATTGAACACCTTTTTCGATAATTGCTTATTTTCAAGTTACGTCCCAAAACGTGAAATCAACTAGTCGTCAGTTTCGGACATTCAAAAAAAATAGTGTTTTCTGGAATGAATATCCTAGGATTTTTTCACCGTTTAAACTTCAATAAATATTCTATTTAGAACAACAAAGATTTTTGACATAAAACTGGGAGAAAAAGTAGGGTGACTATCCAAAGTCACAACTTGTGGTCAAAAGTTATGTGTTGCGTTCGTATACTCTAGAAACATGTCATTTATACATAAACGTGTAATCCGCTTGTGGCTCAATTTTTAAAAGTGTAAATCTCAATTAAATTGGTTCTCTTTATATTACAAGTCGGTTGAACGGTAGGCCTAACAACCATCCTGATTTTATGCCAAGAAACTGATATCATGTTTGAAGTAACTGTTTCTTTTTAGTTGCCAGAAACACTATTAACGCAAAAATACTTTTTAAAAACGTTTGCCTTTTGCACGAGCTTTTTAGTATCTTGCTTTCAGCTTTTAATAACGTAACACAGGATTTTCGAAAACTTCTTCTCAATTTTTCATACTCAATTTGAAAAACAATTGTTTCATACTCAAATACTCAATTTTTCAGAAACACTCTCACTTGTCTGTTGGATCAACGTCTGAAGTTGCATTGCCGATCTCTGAAGTTGAGCTCAAAGGAATCTCCGCATCCATCAAATCGCCATCTGGAATCGAAGAGCCATGCTTCGTTCGTATTTTGGATGGTGGAAAGCTTGGAGTTTCGTTCACACCACGTGAATCTGGAGAGCATTTGATCACCGTCAAAAGGGATGGAAAATTGCTTCCAAAGGCACCATTCAAAATCAAGGTCGACAAGTCACAAGTTGGAGATGCGAGCAAGGTTGAGGTTTCTGGACCAGGAAAGGCAAAGGCTGTCACCTTGCATCCGAATGAGCTTCTCGTTGATACTACAAAAGCTGGTAATTTATTGTATTTTTCGAACAAATATAATTTCATGTTTTTTAGGATATGGTGGACTCTCGGTTTCGGTTCAAGGACCATCTAAAGCTGAACTCACTTGCAAGGAAGTTAAAGCTGGATTGATAAAGGTTATCTACACACCAACTGAGCCAGGAATCTACGCGATTGCTATCAAATTCGCTGATCATCATGTCAAAGATTCCCCACTCACTGTCCAATGCACCGGAAAGAGTGCCGGACGTGTTATTCAAACCATTCAACAACGAGTCGAACAACAGAATTTGTCATTGCCGGATCAAGAAGCATTTCTTTTCTTGAAATTGTCAAACACTTCTCCAATGGACATTAGTGCCAAATTGATGGATCCAAAAGGACATACCGAGGATATTGAAATGAGAGATGTTGGACAACAATTCTATCAGTTGAAGTGAGTTTTTATCTAAAGCAAATATCTCTAGATATTTACTTAAGTTTTTAAATTTCAGATTCACTCCAAAAACTGAAGGGGTTCATACACTTTCTGTGATGCACAAGGATGCTCATGTTTACGGCTCACCATTCCAATTCACTGTTGGATCATTCAAAGAAGGAGGAGCTCACAAAGTCAAAGCTGCCGGACAAGGAGTTGTTCGCGGAGAGACTGGAATTGTCAACGCTTTCAACGTTTATCATCGTGAAGCTGGAGCAGGAAATCTCGCTGTCACTGTTGAAGGACCGAGCAAAACCGCATTGGAGTTCAAGGAGCACAAGGATGGAAATTGTCATGTAGATTATAAGGTTAACACCCCTGGAGAGTATGTTATTGCTGTGAAGTTCAATGATCAACATATTCCGGACTCACCATTCAAGGTCTTCATCGCACCAGCTACTGGAGAAGTGAGAAAATTGGAATTGGCTCAATTCCACGATCAGGGTGTTCCATCGGGAAAAGCGTTCACTTTCACAGTTTTGACTCATCGTGCAAAGGGACACTTGGAAGCGAAATATGTTTCACCAAACAATGAGGTTGAAACCATTGATATTGTTCCAATCGAAGATGGTGAAAGTTATGCGTTAAGATTTATTCCAAAAGAGGTATTGTTTTGAGAATGAAAATCCCCCCATTCGAAAATTGAACTTTCAGACTGGTAATCATTTCATTCATGTCACTTTAGATGGTGCACCGATGAGAGATTCACCATTCCGTCTTCGTGTCGGAGGAAAGGATGTTTGCGACCCGACTGCCATTTCAGCAAGTGGTGAAGGACTCGTTAAAGGAGCAACCGGACAAAAATGTGAATTTATTGTGAACACCGCAAACGCTGGAGCCGGAGTCTTAACCGTTCAAATGGATGGACCAAGCAAGGCCACTTTGGATGCTTATGAACTTGAGAAAGGATACAAAGTTAGGTATACACCACTTGCACCAGGAGCTTACTTTGCAGCTGTTAAATATAATGGTAAAAATTAGAGGATAAAACATTTTTTTAAAAATTTGAACTTTTAGGTATTCATGTACCAGGATCACCATTCAAAATTCCGATCGAGGGTAAAGCTTTGGGAGGAAATGGTTACAACGAGACCTCTACCGTTAAAATTGATGCAGTCGCCAAAACGAGCAAAGGAACGGTTGCCGTTGCACCAGAATATCATGGAGATGCAAGCAAGGTACTTATTTCCTATTGAAAACGTTGATTTATTTTTAATATTGTGTTTGTAGGTCACTGCCAAGGGTGCTGGTTTGAACAAATTCTTCCCAGGACGACCAGCCGCCTTCCAAATCGACACAGGATTGGCCGGCTCGAATTTGTTGTTGGTTGGAGTTGTCACACCACGTGGACCATGTGAAGAAGTTGTCGTTCGTCATCAAGGAAATGGACATTATGTTTGCACTTATCGTATCACGGAAAGAGTCAAGGGATTCATTTACATTCGATATGGAGACCAGGTAATTTTTTGGGAAAAAAATAACGGCTGGAAAATACATATTTTGATCTGGTTTTATTTAATTTTTTAAAAACAAAATCTATTGTCGAATCAAAAATTCCAATTTCTCACATTGGCAGCTCTCCAAAACTCTGACTACGTCACAGTTGCAGTTGGCACATTGCCAACGCGGAAAAAATCTTGAATGAATATTTTCATAAATTTGCATTTTTTTCCAGGAAATCCCAGGATCGCCGTTTGCCATTCAACCATAAATCAACTCTAGATTTTTATAAAAGGAAGAAAACACCACCAAAGTGCTTTATAAATAACGACGGTTTATTTTCACATTTTTCTTGTAATTTCCGCCTTTATTTTACGTCCCTTCTCTTTTTTGTTCTAAAACCGTTGCCATAATATAACGTTTGCTGCCTTAATATCAACTGAATCCAATAACGGACTAAGTTTTGAAATGAAATCCATAATTTTTATGGTTTTTTTGTTCTGTTCTCTTTTAGCAGAACCTACTTCCATGTCAATGTAATTTAATGCTCACGCGCTATAAGACCCCCTCCCCAAAAATTATCGTATATTTTATAATTTTACTGATGTTTTTTTTTTATTGTAATGTAATATAAAATTAATTTTAAAACGCTAACTAATTATGAGGCAATCAATAACTGCTGCTTTTTTTAAATTTTTATTCACTAATATCTAATATTATTTTCTGAGTTATCCGCAGATCTTAATCCTGCTTCCAACAATTATTGGAATACTAGTATTCTCTCTATCAGAATTTCTTCTGAAATCTGAAAGTTTGTGCTCCGCGAATTGAAGAAGACCACGCCCAGCGAATTTTTAAAAACTTATTTTTGGTTTTAGAATGCATTCGGCGAAAAATAGACTAAATTGGGTGATTTTTTTCAAAAATAATCGTAATTGAACGTTGATGAGAGTAATATGCCTGCTTTGCAACTTTTAAGTTTACAAGTCGAATATTATTTGATGTTTTACTTTGACGCTTCATGTGCTCATCTATTAGGAGGAGTATAGTGCATATTCAAATATTGAATTTTATACATTTTCTCAGAAGATTTTTAAAATAAAAACAAAATATGAATGATTTGTCAATGGACGGGAAGACAAAAGACCAAATAGAGATTATACTTAAAACATACATACTCTTCCAATAGAAATAATTAATTTTCAAACGAAAAATCAAATATTTAGAAAAAAAAACATAGAAAATGGGGCATAATTGGACAAAAAATGATAAGAATTGAAGTTAACCACTTCTAAAAATCTCGATGTATATTTCCTTTTGAGGGGAAAATAGAGAATTAAGTTAAAAATGAAGGTGATATACATTTAGATCAAAAATAATAATAAAAATCATAGAAAATAGAAAAAAAAAGAATGAAAATGATTGTTGGTGATGGGTGGCAGACAGAAAAAGCCAAATTAATTTTTCGTGGCTGTATTCGTTTTTCTTTTGGTTTGGAAAGAGCATGCAGAGAAGAGTGGAAAATAATGAAACGCGGAGAAGAATTGACAGAAAATCGATAACGTGTATAATTAATTGAAACTGTTCTGGTGAAAAAACAACTGTACAAAGATCGATTTTGAATTGGGTGAGAGTCTTCTCACATTTGATACTTTTCTGTCCTTACAAGTACAAAGAATCTGCGAAGACGTCTCTCTTCATAACCTTTTCTATCTTTTTCAGTTTTCGTTGTAGGTCCACATTCTTTTCAAATGCGGCTGACATAATAATTTCATGAATAACCTTCCCCAACCGGCGAAAACATTGAATAATCGCTCCTGAAATTACGGAAATTTCGAGTGTTTTAAAAATAAGCAGTAAATTTTATAGGCCTATTCAATTAAAAAAAAATTCCGAGAAAAATTGCAATTTCTAGGTATTTCTGGGAATTTCTCTGCCATTTCGGCATTGAATTTCTCGGTATTTTTTGAATTTTTCAAACTGAATAGGTTCATTAAATAATGCCGTTTTCTAGGATTTTGAAACAAATACTTTTATCCTCCTATCAAAACCAAAGTTTCGCTTTAAAAACAGGCATTTCAACCATTTTAAAAATTGGAGACATATCTGATAAAAAATTGAACAAAATAAATGTTTTAATGAAAACTTCAGCTTTTGGCTGAAAATAGATTTCTATAAAACTGAAATTTGGAAAATTTAAATTTTATATTTTAATTATTTCAACTTCTCCAAAAATCATACCTGCTGAAATATCTGTCATCTGTATTATATCATAAAACGTCGCATCATTAATCCAATGGTACACAACTGCCATCAACCCGGGATTGTATGAGTTTACGAACTCCTCCTTGTCAATTTTTATTCCGCAATCGATCGACACATTTGCAACTTTTCGTGCCGTCTCTTTCAATGTTTTTAAGCATCCGGACAATGAGTGTGACATATTTGGTGTGGGGCAAGTTTCTTTCAATACAAAACACGACAAAATTGCCGCAATTCTTCCTTCGTCTAAATTGTTGAAAACGTTGAAAACGTTTTGGAAAAACATTTCTGACAAGACAAGATCATCGGCAGCTGAGAACATCTCACAAGCGGCGAGGCCCTAAAAATCAGAATAATATTATCTTTTTCTAATTAATCAAATTCCACAAACCTTCCACGAAAGCTTGTTACGAGATGAACAATATCCCAATCGGCGCAACACTCTTTTCCTATTTTGGAACTCCGTCAATTTCAGAATACTTTCCGCCTTTTTCAGCTCATCTTCTGCTGCTTTCAAGTCGTTCGAAACGCTTAATTTCTCTTCAAACACATTCTTCAGAATATCACGTCGCTTTATCAACGTTGTCTCCAGATTTATATTTTCGGATAGTGCGGTGGTGAGCTAAAAAAATGTAAAATAACAGTGCGAATGAAATTTAAATGCGAGCGGTTTTAATATTTCAATTTTGTATAATAGAAACATTTAATTTTCCTTTTTTTGTCATCTTATAAAATCTTCTGTCAATCAGTGTTTTTGAGTAATATTTTCCCCAGAAATTCTGAAGTTATATAAAAACATGCATTTTGGGGTTTCAGAGATTTGATAATTTTTTATTAAATCTTTTAAATTTAATAAACGCCACGACCGCGTCGCACGAGCCGGCGCGCATTCAAATTTTTATTTTTGCGACTTTGGGATGCTGCTATGCCGTGTGTATTTATCGGTGTAATTTCGCATAAACTGCATTATACTCTTGAGAGAAAGCTCTAATTTTTGAAACTAAGATTAGATAGGGTCAAATTAATTGACACACTGTCGTTAAGTGATAAAAATTTTAGGAAACATTTTTTTTTCAAAAATAAATCGACAAAACCAACGTTTATAGGTTTTCCATCATAAAAAAAATGTGTCAAATTTTCCGGTTTCATTTGAAGCCATGCTATCGACATTTTACACTGCTCAATCTCCCTTTCGACGCTCCTAACCATTTCAAAATCATTTCCATGTGGTACATGCATTCCAACTAGTCTTCTCTGGCAATCCACGATCTCTGAAAAATATTTTATTTCAGCAAAAAACATGATTTTCGGATGTTAAACTCACTATTCTTAATCTTTTGTTCTGCATCCGAATTTTGGAAGTGACAAAAGCTCTTCTCAATAATATGGATCGGTTCTAATCTTTCACCACTTAAAAAATTTAATATAGTATTATATGTCAGCCGAAATTGTGAATTCAATGGTTCCGTTGTTCCTTTAATGATGTTCTTCGCGTCATCTGCAGTCAATTGTTGATCAACCATCAAAATCACCATTCCTCTGGCATCTTTTCCACTTCTTCCAGCTCTTCCAGACATTTGGATGTATTCTCTAGATGAAATGAAGCGATTATCAGTTCCGTCAAATTTTCGAGCGGACGTGAAGAGTACAGTTCGTGCGGGCATGTTTAATCCCATCGAGAATGTTTCGGTCGCGAAGAGAACTTTGAGGAGCCCTTCTCCGAACAGAATTTCGATTGTTTCTTTCAGAATCGGCAGAAGACCGGAGTGATGGATACCAATTCCGCGTCGAAACAATGGGAGAAGCTGAAAAAAACCTTTATTTTATTTTATTTTCCTTAGCTATTTTTTTTCTTTAAAAAAAATTGCCGGAGCTGTCCTATTTTCACTGCCAAACTATGAACAAGGAGACTGTTTGGGAGACTTTTCGAAAAAGTAAGGTTTATTCATGAAATTTTGAAATTTTTTTTGTTTTCTCTCAAATTATTCCCCTTTTCTCGCGGAATGTTCATAATCCCAATTTTAATGTGGGAAATTCGAGCTGTTTTTTTTTTGAGAAAATTATGTTTTTGAGACCATTTTTTTTCTCTTAAATGATATTTTCGATTAATAATCTACAAATAGCTTACAATTTGAAAATGTGGCAAATTTTTGGTTTCTTCTGTTATACTCGAAAGCGCGCTGTTGCATAAATCTTTCACCATTTCCATTTCTTCTTCTGAAAATAATTTTTTGTATATTGATCCACAAAAAATGAAATAAAAACCTGTATTAAAATTCATATCCTTCAACGAATGAGCGTATGATTCACATTCATTCCGCGAGAATGAAAACACAATGAATGGCATCATAGTACGTTCCCGAAGTATTGGAATAATAGAAAACACGTTGCTATCTCCCTTGGTGCCCATCTGATTCCTTTCCTGAAACCTTCCAGATTTGTCACCAGCCGTTGCAAGGCAACTCATAGCGTCGCGGAATTTTTCTTCGCAGAACTCTCCCTGAAAGCGAAAAAAGTTAAACGTTTTGGACACTTTTAAAGCTAAAACCTACTTCAACATTTAAAACTTCATACAGAACTTCAGACCCAATCGGTAAAATGAAATGTTTCAATGGAGTTTGCTGAAGATCTGTTGAAACAACATGGCACTGTTGCTTCTTGATAGAACTGACCCATTCTGAAAAATCCAGTCATTTTTCCAAAAAAAAAAACGCTTTAAAAAAAACCCACCAGCAAATTGTGAAGCATTAGGAATAGTTTCCGTAAAATAAACGTGCTTAATCTTGTCATCCATCAAAATAATTGCTTCCTCCATCGCAACACCTAGCTCCTTGTCCCCCATATGATGAATTTCATCAAAGATTACCCATTCAACGGCATTGATAACGTCTGATTCTATATGAATTTCACGTCGTAACATTTCGGTTGTTATGACTAGACACGTAGAGTTTGGATTGATGGTGACTTCTCCAGTGATCAAACCAACATGTTTGTATACTTTTACCAATTCATTAAACTGCTGTACGCAACGGGAATTGATCGGAGACGTATAGATAATACGTTGGTTCTTGAGAAGAAATTGATCGATGACAGAAGTAGCAATGACAGCTTTTCCAGCAGATGTTTGAGCCATGACCAAAACTGATTGATTTCTTTCAATATACATGATCGCTTCTTTCTGAAATAATCGATTTTGAATTTTAGGAGATCGAAAAAGTACAAAATTAGAAAGCAAACGTTCCTTAAGCGTTTCTGGATCAGGGATGGGCGGGAAAGACCTTTCGGGAAATTTTTTCCCGGTTTCAAAGACCGGGAAATTCCGGAAAATTTGGGAAATTCGAAAATTGAACTTCAAATACTGGTTTTATCCTGATTTTATTAGGTTTTCAGAGTTAATAAACATCGAACGATAAAAAGTAAAAGATAAAACAGAAATCAACACAAGATTTTGAATAAAACATACATAGAATCGCATAAATGAGTTTAAAAAAAAGAAAAATATTACGTTTTCTTATTTGAGACTTCAAAAGACATATTAATCAATTTTAGTGAAGTTTCGTTGATTTTTGTAGCTTGATCTTTTCGAATTTTTGATTTTCTTGATGTTTTCTATTTTTTCTATTAAAAACATTTCCCGAAACTTGAAATTTCCCGCCCATCCCCCGTTCTGGATGTTTTCTATGAGTACTAGCTTATTTTAAAGAGCATTTTGAGCTGGTAAACAAATCTTTTCAGCTTTCTGCTCAGAGGGTTTTTTTAGATTTTTTGAGCCCAAATTGTCACAAATAGAATTTTTGAGAGCTGTAACTTGGCTCAAACTCAAACACTATAGATACACTTTCGAAATCATATCGAGACATTTTCATGCGTCATATTCAAGTAAATTTCATCACGCTCCTTTTAGGTCGTCTAGTAATAGAGTCGAAACGACCTGCGCGTAACTTTTTCATCTTTATAGTTTGTTTTCTTTTTAATAATTCACCGGAAACTATTTTTTTCATCATTTGCCATTAGTTTTCACAAAAATAGCGTTTTCAATATATTTTGTTCAAATTTCTCTCAAATTTCGCAAAAAATGCTCCTTCAAGTAAGCAAGAACTCATTGAAAATATCCGGAAATGCTTGAATTTGTAAAATTTTAAATTTACCTGGAAAGCATCCAATTGCACAGTATTCACCGGATCTATTTTTTTCTGAAATTTACAAGAATTCAACTTTTTAAAAACTTGATGGAATTAAATACCTTTTTGAACTGAATTTCATCTTCCTCCAAAACAATTGGATCTGATATTCTATCATTTCCAACACTGACTGCTGGTTCTCGTTTTCTCGAATATCTCTTTTCTTTTTGTGCATCCTGAAAAATCATAAATGTTTTCCATTTTATTTGTAATTACGATTACTGACATCAAATTCCTTTTGAGAATGATTTTTGAGGTGATCGTATTCAAATAAAATATCAATAATGATAGTAAATTCATCATTTGTGCACCCCCTAAACGATTTTCTTCCATTTTTAAGTTTCTGAAAATGTAGGAGCAAAACATTTTTCAATTTTCTCGAGAAATTTCAAAAACATTTTTTAAAAAATACCAGGATTATAGAGAAAAAAATTCTGCATATTTTGAGACTACTCTTACTACTATAAAAACGTTTTGCGCCGAAAAGATTCACATTTAGACCTAAGAAACTCAAAAGTCTATAGAATTCCTGAAGATTAAGTTTTTCATAATAAAAAAATACTTGTCTCGATTTTTCTTGAAATTTGTGAGCTATTGGGTCACCTTTAAAAACATTTTATTTTGTTAAATTTATGAAGAAACACACCTTGTCGAATGCCGTGGCATTTTCATTATCGAGTGAAGAATTTTCATAGTCAGGTATGTTCATAGGAAATCTTAAGCTATTAATCGCCAATCTCAAATTTCCGTTAGCTTCTTCGGCAATTTTCTCAATGTCGGGTATAGATATCTCGAGCCCTGTCTGCGTGGCTACGGTGGCAAGAGCTGTTATGAGACATTCTCGTGTGATTGGTTTGAATTTCAAAACTTCGATGTTTCTCTCGTCGCAAAACTGTGTGGACATTACCCTATTTGGGTTATTATACCATTTCGAATTTATTTCTGTTAAACAGAAAATTACAGATGTTTGGATTTTGTCGAGAGCGGATGAAAGTGCATCTCGAAATTCGTATGTATCACTGAAAGTATAAAACGACGTCTGTTTCAGCGAATTCGACGAACTTATACCTATAAGCCTGATCCGGGAGAACGGAGACCATTAATACCGAAAAATTCCCCGACAGATCGTAGGAAGGTGAACTCAAAAATTCAACCAATTGTGTAATTCCGGATGTATCGTTATCCAATAGCTTGTCTTTATCAAACTTCAAAATTCGAATATTTAACTCTCGACACACAACTTCAACGCTCGTCGATTTACCACATCCTGACGGTCCCGTCAAAACCAAAGTTTGAATATAATTCTTGTTTTTGGAGTTTAAAAGCCATTCTTGGATCTAAAAAAATTTAAATTGAATTTTTTTTAAGATTTATGAAACAACGTTTTTCACGTGATTCAAATTCCCAACAAGTTCTGTAGATTTCGTTGGGAACAAGTCCATTTTATTCTCCTGTATTACTATCCTTTCTAAAAACAAACAATTATTTTTTTTCGAAAAACAATAATAACTAAACGAAAGTGTCGTCAAGTCGCATGCAAAGTCCGTAGCAAAAACATCGAATTTTACGCAAAGATGCACAACGCAAAAAATATGTAAATTTAAAGATGCGGTTGAAATTCCTTCGTAATTTTGCAATATACAACATAATATGCTTTTTTTTAATTCTTAAATTTAAAAGTGCCGGAAAAAGTTCTAATTTTAATAGTACCTCATTAGACGATTTTAAGCGTTTTTTCTACTGATCTTTGATCTAATTTTATTCATAATAAATTCCCAATAGTTTTTTGAGCATTGTAGTAATTACTTTTTATTTTCGCCGCTCTTTCAGCATCAATGACTTTCATTCGTTTCTTAACTGATGTGCTAATTAAATGTCAATTTAGGTTTAAATATTTTGTAATCGCCAACTTTGTTTTAAAATTCTTAAAGTTTTAAAAATGGTATTTTCAAAGATTTCAACCAAATTCCCTGAAATTTGGCACATCAACTAGTAAGAATTTTTTAAAACGATAACCTATAATCGCTATTGAATTTTGAGTCGAGTTACAGATTTTCGTTTTTTTTTTTCGAATTTTCAGATATTGATGCTGATTATGCTGCCTAGAAGATTTGAAAACACAAACCCTGTCATGATAAAATTCTCTTTCAATGATACCGCAATTTCATGAACTTTTCTCTGAAAAATAACCTTCTTTTTTTAATTTTTGAAACGATTTCGTCATTTTGCACCCAAGACAATCATTGTTTAGCCAAAAATTTGGGGAACTTGTAAAATTATATCTATTCGCATTAGGGCGCATTTGCAATCCGGCTGGAAGTCGAACATTAATTTTAGAGTACCTAAAAATTATTGTTAGAGATGATTATCTGAAAAATATGAATTGTTGAAATTGAACGTGAATAGTTTCGAAAAACGAAACTGACACACAGTCTTTAACGCTACATAGTAATCTTTGGAATATTATGATGTATTTATTGATAAAATTGTTTATTAGGTGGTGCCAAATTAAGTTTCATTGACGAATTGGGGTATAGATTAGGGAATCAATAGACTTTTTAATTCTAATCGTAGTTAGCTTATAGGGTTGAATACAGATCCTTTTATACGTTCGCTCTTCATCTTCTTCTTGCTCGCAATACTTTTCTAAAAGAGCTTTCGCATTTTGTGGGCCAAGTTCATGAAATACTACAAATCTAGCGGGCGCTGCTGCTCGGAGTTCGACAATTTTTATTTTTTCCAATGCTGCTAACTTTAAAAACAAAAAATTTAAAGGGAATTTATGGAGCTAATGAATTTAACTGAGATGAAAATACAACTCGAACTCAATCCCAGGATGTTTTTAAAATGTTCTAAAACCACGAAGCAGCCGAGAACACTAGTTTCAAAACAAAGGCCTAGGAAAAGTTCCCGTCGGCGAAAAAAAAACGGAATTAATCGAATCTTAAAAAATGCAAAAACATAATTTAAAGCAGAATAATTGAAGAGAATTTTAAAAACAGCATAGGAAGGAGTACGAATTACTTTTTCATTTAAGGTGCATTTATTGGTTCGCTAAAGGCCTCATTAATGAAAAAACGAACTGTTTTACCTGTAACTTGGAGAAATTACAATGTCTGGCATAGAACAACTTCTCGACATTGGTTCTCCATTTGGTTGAAATGAGGAAGTCTTCACAATCATTGAGCAAGAATTTAACATTGTATCTGAATGCTAGGTCCAATATACTTCGATGTTTTCGACTGAAAATTACGGTTTATTTCTAAAATTAAATAAAAAAACGGGATTTTACTTGTGATCACTTGTTTATGGCCATACAATATACGAAGTAAAGTTATGAAATCACCATAATAGATTGTAAATTTGTTTTTGAAAATTGTTAAGCTATAGATGTCTTTGATCTCATATTCATTGTCATCATTTGGCTCATTAGATAATAATTCACAAAATACCGACGACGCCGAAAAGAGTGCCTGGAAATTGATAAATAAGTGATGAGTCCTACAAAGCGGATGAATCCTGCTTACAAATTTGTCGACACAGAAAAGAAGATTGACGTTATAGTCATCCTTATCAATAAATCTTAAATATACTTCTGAGTCAATGCGTGTCGGGATTGAAAAATCAATAAGTGACAGAAGTCGAATGCCTGCAGTTGATTTCTTGATTCTAATAATTACTTCTATATCTAGTGTATCAAAATCCTCCTCTCTCGGTGTGACTTTATCCACTCCATCTTTTCGAAAAAACTTTATCATATAACAAATTTGATCACATTTAGTCTTTTCGAAACAACGGCTCCTTCTGTCTCCAATTCTTAATGTTGTTTCTCTATTCATTAAAAAGACATGAACTTCAGTGTCAAGCCTCCATAAATTCGATTCATTAAAATCAAAAATGGGTTCAATATCCATACATACTCCCTCCTCTATATTTTCTGATATTGGATTTGCTTTTATTCTCCTGCAAAAAGAATGGTTAATCTTCAGAAAAATCTCTCTTCCAACATATATTATTCGTCTATTAAACTCCCAATCATAGTAATTGCTAATTTTTTTCTAAAATTCACAACGAAAAAACTTGTTTTGAAAAAAGTTGTCAAAATGAAAATTCCTGGCCGCCCGTTTTGCGGAGTGTCGTTGGGAATCTCCTCGCAACGCGTTGAAAGGAGGAAGTACAACCGAAGTACGACACCATCAGCTCCTTTCAACGCGTTGCGGTCGCGATGCGAGGAAATTTTTTTAAAGGAGGGCTTTACGGAGATAATGAATGCATCTGGGATGAAAATAAACTTTATTCTCATTCCAAATCTGTTTTTAAAATGTTCTAAAACCACCTAGAAGTCAAGAAAACGCGCCTCAAAACAATGACCTAGTAAACTGTTTGCGAAAACTAGTCCGCGCTCATTTTTACATGAAGAATCCGTAGAAATGCAAAAATATTGTTTAAAACGGACTAATTTAAGTATTCTCCATAAATATTTATTACTAAAACACGTAAAAGGCTCTTAGGAAAAAGTTGGGCCAACCTTTTCTAGGTCATTGTTTTGGATGTGGTTTTCTCGGCTTCTAGGTGGTTTTAGAAAATTTTAAAAACAGACTTGGAATGAGAATGAAGTCTATTTTGATTTAAGATGTATTTGTTATCTCCGTAAAGCCCTCCTTTAAAATTTAAAATGTAATATTTACATTAAAGGCACCTTGTCAGTTAACACTACCCAAATTTAAGGCGACAGCTAAAAATTCGAATGGGGGACCAGACGGTCGAAATAACAATAACAATTTAATGAGATGAATAGAGATTGTGCTCAGAAGTAGAAGAATCGTTTGCAGGCTCAAAAGTGGTTATGCAAATTAGGTACCACCGGTTACGCAACCCACTGAAATAAAGAAAGTGCACATCTGGAAATTTTGTACGCCCCTTATCTTTTTCAAGACGCGGGGTGTAGAAGCTTAAATTTTTTCAGAGAAACTGACACATTGTCTTTAAAGCTGCATAGTAATCTTTGGAATAATGTGACGTATTTATCGTTACAATCGTTTATTAGGTAGTGCCAAATTAAGTTTCATTGACGAAATGGGGTATAGATTAGGGAATGAAAACAATTTTCAATTGGAGAAGAAGGTAATTTATAGGGTTGAATACAGATCCTTTTATACGTTCGCTCTTCATCTTCTTCTTGCTCGCAATACTTTTTCAGAAGAGCAATTGCATTTTGTGGGCCAAGTTCATGAAATACTACAAATCTAACGGACGCTGCTGCTCGGAGTTCGACAATTGTTATTTTTTCCAATGCTGCTAACTTTAAAAACAAAAAATATTTAACGGAGGAATTTACGGAGCTAGTGAATTCAACTGGGATGAAAATATAACTCGAACGCAATCCAAATCAGTTTTTAAAATGTTCTAAAATCAAGTAACAGTCGAGAAAACTAGCTTCAAAACAAAGGCTTAGAAAAAGTTCCCGTCGGCGAAAACTAGTCCGTAGGCATTGTTATGTGAAGAATCCAGAAAACGAAGTTTTTCTAGGAGATTGTGTTTTCTCGGCTACTACATGGTTTTAAAAAATTTTAAAAACAGAGAATTAGTTCGAATTTCTTTTTCATTTAAGGTTCATTTATTGGTTCGCTAACGGCCTCATTAATGAGAAAAAGAACTGTTTTACCTGTAACTTGGAGAAATTACAATGTCTGGCATAGAACAACTTCTCGACATTGGTTCTATCTTTCGTTGAAATGAGGAAGTCTTCACAATCATTGAGCAAGAATTGAACATTGTATCTGAATGCTAGATCCAACATACCTTCGATGTTATCGACTGAAAATTGCGGTTAATTACTAAAATTGAAAAAAAACGGGTTGTTACTTGTGATCACTTGTTTATGGCCATACAATATACGAAGAAAAGTTATGAAATCACCATATTTGATTGTAAATTTGTTTTTAAAAATTGTTGAGCTATAGATGTCTTCGATCACATATTCATTTTCTTCATTTGGTTCATTTGATAATAATTCACAAAACACTGACGACGCCCAAATGAGTGCCTGGAAATTGATAAATAAGGGATGAGTCCTACAAAGCGGATGAATCCTACTTACAAATTTGTCGACACAGAAAAGAAGATTGACGTTATAGTCATCCTTATCAATAAATCTTAAATAAACTTCTGAGTCTATATGTGTCGGGATTGAAAAATCAATAAGTGGAAGAAGTCGAATGCCTACAGTTGATTTCTTGATTCTAATAATTACTTCTATATCTAATTTATCAAGATACTCCTTTATCGGTGTGACTTTATCCACTCCATCTTTTCGAAAAAACTTTATCATACGACAAATTTGATCACATTTAGCCTTATCAAAACAATGCCTCCTTATGTTTCCGGTTCTTAATGTTGTTTCTCTATTTATTACGATGACATGAATTTCAGCGTCAAGCCTCCATAAATTTGATTCATTGAAATAAAAAATGGGTTCAATATCCATGCATATGCCCTCCTCTATATCTTCTGATATTGGATTGAAATCTATTCTCCTGCAAAAAATTGGTTAATCTTCAAAAAAATCTCTCTTCCAACATATATTATTCATCTATTAAACTTCCAATCATATTAATTTCAATTTTTTTAAAAGAAAATTCACAACGAAACGAAGTTGTTTTGAAGAAAGATGTCAAGATGAAAATTTCCAGGCCGCTCGTTTTGCGTACCATCTTAGGGAATTTCCTCGCAACGCATTGGAATGTGCTAGTACAATCGAAGTACAACACCCTCAGCTCCTTCCTACGCGTTGCGGTCGCGATGCGAGGAAATTTTTTTTTAATGAGGGCTTTAAGGAGATAATGAATGCATCTGGGATGAAAATGGACTTCATACTCATTCCAAATCTGTTTTTAAAATGTTCTAAAACCGCCTAGAAACCGAGAAAACGTGTGTCAAAACAATGACCTAGAAAAATGGGCCACATGCGAAAACTAGTCCGCAGGTATGAGAAATCCAAAAAAAATGAAAAAACGTTAAAAAGAAGGACTAATATAAGCATTCTGCATCACTGTTTATTAACGAAACACTGTGCCGCAATTGCAAAAGTGTGCAGAGCCTATTAAAAAACGAATATCTGAACCAAAAAACCCACGAACCATTTAATTTTTCTTGTTGCATGCGTTAAAATATATGTATTTCTCCAACTTTGCCAGGTGAATCTATCTCGCATTATAACTGCAGTTTCGTTCGTCATTGTTAAAAGATGTAAGATGGTTGAGGGTTCTAGAAAATCTCGAAATTAAAAACAATACAGAAAAAATTAATAATCCAAAAAACGCTACAGTAGCATCCACCAAGAGAATTTGTCGGAAAAGAAAGTGAAGTTGTATTCTTTTTTTCATGATTTTGTTGCAAATTCAAGAGGCAAAAACACAAAAAAAGTCAATCAGCGAAGGAGGGCGGGGCCGACTTCGAAAATTGCAAAAACGTGCGCATTTCCTATTAATTTCCCTTTAAATAACAAAAATACTGTTAAAATAAGGGAAAAAACCTATTAAAATTCTTAGTGTTTTTTAACGAATATCCAAAGGAAAGTAAAACAGTATGTAGTGTGTCCAACCGACGCATTGAATCTGTTGTCGCGGAGAGAACCCTTGGGTTAGAGATGTGCGGGAAGTGTAGAGACTTTAGAGAAGTTTCATAGCGTACTAATATATGCAATTAAAGGTCCCCCAAATGACCGGCCCAGGAAAGTCCTCAACAACAGTAGAAGAACGTCCCAACGCAATCTGCAAAATGTAATCAATGACGAAATAGTTTAGCAGTCAAAGAGACGCAGAGTTGAACGGATCAGATTGCATAATAAGAAAAAGGTAGGTTTTGATGTGATGATTTCGGTACAATTAGATTCGTCTCAAAAAATACGCGAAGAACTTTTGGCATACGCGAGGAACTTTCAGTTCAAAACATCCAAGTGGCACCTTGCCAACTGCATCCGTACCGCGTCGCAGTTGGAGTTGGAATTTTGTCAACTCGGATAAAAAGTACCATAAATACCCAACTTGAAAATTTCCTAAAATTAATATTTTCATATTTTTTTTCCAGAAAATCCCAGGATCATCGTTTGCCATCGAAACATAAAATTGGAAATTTGACAGGAACTTGAACATTAATTATAAATAACTTGAAAATGTCTTAAAATGGATGGTTTCAAAAATTTTCCAGTGATACTAATATTTCCCATATCCCTGTGCTTTTTCAACAATTTTTAAAATTGGTTACGAGTATTTTCATACAAAGACGCATAAGATTACGGTAGTTTCAGAAAAAAGTGGAGATTTTAAGAACAACATTGAATATTTTGACCACATCCATTTTAAGAAATTTTCAAGTTATTCAAATATAATTATTATTCGAGTTCCTACCAAATTGCAAATGCGCTCTAATGCAAATCGATATAATTTTACAAGTTCCTCAAATTTTTGGGTTATAAAATTGATTGTATTTGAGAAATGTTTTTTTGCAAAACGTCAACCAAAATGTACACCTTCCATATTGATGTTTCCTCTTAAACAATGAGATCAATAAATGTCCATTCACAAACCAGCCAATTGAACTATCATAAAATCTAGAGTTGGTTTATGTTTTTCGATGGCAAACGATGATCCTGGAATTTTCTGGAAAAAATTGAAAATTATGAAAATAGTAATTTTATGAAATTTTAAAGTTGAATATTTTTGATCCTTTTTTTTTTTGGCAAAGTGCCAACTCCAATTGCGACGCGGTACGGACACAATTGTCGAGATATTAGTACGTCATGAAACTTCTCTAGAGTCTCTGCACTTCCCCCAGATCACTAATCTAGAGCACGCAAGGGTTCTCACAACGACAATAGGTTCAATGCGTCGGTTGCACACATTTACATACTGTTTTACTTAAGAGTTTTAATTGGATTTTTTCTTATTTATACAGTCATTTTGTTATTTAAAGGGAAATTAATAGGATAAAACTGTGCGCACGTTTTTGCAATTTTCGAGGAAGGCCCCGCCCTCCTTCTCTAATTGGCTCTTTTTTTGTGTTTTTTGCATCATGAATTTGCAATAAAATCATGAAAAAAGAGGACAATTTCACTTTCATTTCCGACAAATTCTCTTGGTGGATGCTACTGTAGCGTTTTTTTGGATTATTAATTTTTTCTGCATTGTTTGAAATGTTAAGATTTTCTAGAACCCTCAATCATCTCACATCTTTTAACAATGACGAACGAAACTGTAGTTCGAATACGATATGTATTTCCTTGGGCCAGTTGTAGATATTTATGTCTTTTTACACGTACAACAGGAAACATTAAATGGTTCGTGAGTTTTTTTTTCAGTTTTAATTAACGTAACGTTAACGTTAGTTTTACGTTAAACAATTTCGAATTTTGAATTTTAAGTAATTTTGTCAATTTTGTCAATTTTGGATTTTGTTGGTTACCTAGAAATTAATATTAGAGATCTCTGAAAAGTATGAATTGTTGAAATTGAACGTGAATAGTTCACAAAAACAAAACTGACACACTGTCTTTAACGCTGCATAGTAATATTTGGAATATTGTGACGTATTTATTAACAAAATCGTTTATTAGGTAGTGCAAAATTAAGTTTCATTGACGGAATGGGGTATAGATTAGGGAATCAATAGACTTTTTAATTCTAATAGTAGTTTACTGAAAGGGTTGAATGCGGATCGTTTTATACTTTCGCTCTTCATCTTCTTCTTGCTCACAAAACTTTTCTAAAAGAGCTTTCGCATTTTGTGGGCCAAGTTCATGAAACACTTCAAATGTAGCGTACGCTGCTAGTCGGAGTTCGGCAACTGTTATTTTTTCCAATGCTGCTAACTTTAAAAACAAAATATTTAAAGGAGACTTTATGGAACTAATGAATGCAACTGAGATGAAAACACAACTCGAACTCAATCCAAATCTGTTTCTAAAAATGTTCTAAAACCACGAAACAGCCGAGAACACTACCTTCAAAACAAAGAACTGGAAAAAGTTTTCATGAAAACTAGTCCGTGGGCATTATTATTATTATGTGAAGAATTCAGAAAATGTGATTTAAAAAGGACTAATTTACGCATTTTGAATCAATGAAAACACGTTTAGTGTTTTCTCGGATTTTGAGAATTTTAAAAACAGATTTAGAATTAGTTAGAATTCCTTTACCATTTAAGGTGCATTTATTGGCATCGGTAAATGGCTCATTAATGAAAAAAGAACTGTTTTACCTGTAACTTGGAGAAATGACAATGTCTGGCATAGAATAACTTCTTGACATTGGTTTTCCATTTGTAGGAAATGAGGAAGTCTTCACAATCATTGAGCAAGAATTGAACATTGTATCTGAATGCTAGGTCCAATATACCTTTGATATTACAGACTGAAAATTGCGGTTAATTACTAAAATTTAAAAAAAACGGGTTGTTACTTGTGATCACTTGTTTATGTCCATACAATATACGAAGAAAAGTTATGAAATCACCATAATAGATTGTAAAATTGTTTTTGAAAATTGTTGAGCTATAGATGTCTTCGATCACATATTCATTGTCATCATTTGGCTCATTAGATAATAATTCACAAAACACTGACGACACCGAAATGAGTGCCTGGAAATTGATAAATAAGTGATGAGTCCTACAAAGAGGATGAATCCTACTTACGAATTTGTCGACACAGAAAAGAAGGTTGACGTTATATTTATCCTTATCGATAAATCTTAAATAAACTTCTGAGTCTATATGTTTTGGGATTGAAAAATCAATAAGTGAAAGAAGTCGAATGCCTGCAGTTGATTTCTCGATTCTAATAATTACTTCTATATCTAATTTATCACGATCCTCCTCTGTCGGTGTGACTTTATCCACTCCATCTTTTCGAAAAAACTTTATCATACGACAAATTTGATCACATTTAGTCTTATCAAAACAATGCCTCTTTATGTTTCCGGTTCTTAATGTTGTTTCTCTATTTATTAAGATGACATGAATTTGAGTGTCAAGCCTCCATACATTCGATTCATTGAAATCAAAAATGGGTTCAATATCCATACATATGCCCTCCTCTATATCTTCTGATATTGGATTTGCGTTTATTCGCCTGCAAAAATTGGTTAATCGTCAGAAAAATCCCTCTTCCAACATATATTATTCGTCTATTAAAGACAGCTGTTCAGTTAATTTTACCCTACCTGATTTTAATTTCAAAAATTAGAGCTTTCTCTCATTAGTACAATGCAATTTATGCGAAATCACACCAATTAATACACGCGTCATAGCAGAGGTCCAAAGTTGAAAAAATCAAAATTTGAATGCGCGCCGGTCCGTGCGACGCGGTCGTGGTCCGTGCAACGCGGTCGAAATTGGCGCGAAACACAATTATTTGAATTTGGCTGCATATCGGTATTGATATTTCGGCCACTTGCGCCTTCATTCGAATTTTGATTTTTTGTCTTGAATTTGGATCGTGTTAACTGACAAGCTGCCTTTAAACTCCCAATCATAGTAACTGCTAATTTTTTTCTAAAATTCACAACGAAAAAAGTTGTTTTGAAAAAAATGATGTCAAGATGAAAATTCCAGGCCGCTCGTTTTGCGTAACATCGTAGTGAATTTCCTCGCAATGGATTGGAAGGTGCTAGTACAACCGAACTACAACACCCTCAGCTCCTTCCTGTGCGTTGCGGTCGCGATGCGAGGAAATTTTTTTTTTTAATGAGGGCTTTAAGGAGATAATGAATGCATCTGGGATGAAAATAGACTTCATACTCATTCCAAATCTGTTTTTAAAATTTTCTAAAATCGCCTATAAACCGAGAAAACGTGTGTCAAAACAATGACCTAGAAAAATGGGCCACATGCGAAAACTAGTCCGCAGGTATGAGAAATCCAAAAAAAATGAAAAAACGTTTAAAAAAAGGACTAATATAAGCATTCTGCATCACTATTTATTAACGAAACACGAAAAAAGCTCAGAGTTCGGCCAGGAGGACACTTTTTCTAAGCCATTGTTTTGAAGCTCATTTTCTCGGCTTCTAGGTGGTTTTAGAAAATTTTAAAAACATATTTGGAATGAGAATGACGTCTATTTCATTTAAGATATATTTATTATCTCCGTAAAGCCCTCCTTTAAAATTTAAAATTTAAAATTTAATATTTATATTAAATTTATTTTTAAAATATAAACATGAAAAAAGTTACTAAATGTTTACACTGTGCCTGTCCTGGCCTATCCACGGACGCAAATAGGCCTGTCTAACATGGTGTCAGTATCTGAGGTAGAATGCTTGAATACTTATAGATCTTTGTATTGAATAAAGATTTATTGTTTCTTTCGAATGAAACGGGGAATGATTGGGGAAGGGTCGATCAGAATTTAGAATATATAAGGCCGTCTCTCTAAGAGTGAAACTTTGCGTGCCTTAGGGAAAGATTTTTATATATTCGTAAAGTATAACATTCCAGTAATCCATGACATACGAAATTTTGTGGAAAAAGCGGGGTACTGTTGCGTGACAGAGCACGGAACTTAGAAAATCGAAATTAAAAAAAATGAAAATAGAATGTCACACTTAGTTTCAAACGATTCCAAATAGAATTTCAATACTTTTTCCAGTTGACAATTTTTCTCTAACCATAAACACTCAAAAGTTATAACCCAAAATATGTGAAAAATCGTCATTTTTTGGGAAAATCAAGAAAAAAAAGTCAATTTTTGGAAGGAGGGTCATCGGATTTTTTCACAATTTGAACTACAACTCATCTGCTTTTTAAAACAAAAAAGAGTTTTGAAATAAATCCCGGAATAAAAGTAGGGAGTCTCTCCGAATACACAACTTTTTTCCAAAAATTAAGTTTTTCGCTAGAAACGTGCAGGTATTTTTAAAATTGATTTGTTTCCACAAGTTTAATTATATTTCTAGTAGTTAATTACTGATTTTTATTAATATTTGTACGTGAGTTTCCAACAAAACACACCGATTTCACGTGTAGTAGAGCCTGCAAAATACGAAAAATGGGAAATTATAAAAAATGAAAATAAAAAGGCAAGATTAGTATCATTCGATAGCTAATTCAATTTTGAACATTTTTGTAATTGAACACCTTTTTCGATAATTGCTTATTTTCAAGTTACGTCCCAAAACGTGAAATCAACTAGTCGTCAGTTTCGGACATTCAAAAAAAATAGTGTTTTCTGGAATGAATATCCTAGGATTTTTTCACCGTTTAAACTTCAATAAATATTCTATTTAGAACAACAAAGATTTTTGACATAAAACTGGGAGAAAAAGTAGGGTGACTATCCAAAGTCACAACTTGTGGTCAAAAGTTATGTGTTGCGTTCGTATACTCTAGAAACATGTCATTTATACATAAACGTGTAATCCGCTTGTGGCTCAATTTTTAAAAGTGTAAATCTCAATTAAATTGGTTCTCTTTATATTACAAGTCGGTTGAACGGTAGGCCTAACAACCATCCTGATTTTATGCCAAGAAACTGATATCATGTTTGAAGTAACTGTTTCTTTTTAGTTGCCAGAAACACTATTAACGCAAAAATACTTTTTAAAAACGTTTGCCTTTTGCACGAGCTTTTTAGTATCTTGCTTTCAGCTTTTAATAACGTAACACAGGATTTTCGAAAACTTCTTCATGTAATATAAAGAGAATCAATTTAATTGAGATTTACACTTTTAAAAATTGAGCTACAATTGATCACACGTTTATGTATTGAAAATGACGTGTTTCTAGAGTATACGAACGCAACACATAACTTTTGACCACAAGTTGTGACTTTGGATAGTCACCCTACTTTTTCTCCCAGTTTTATTTCAATAATCTTTGTTGTTCTAAATAGAATATTTATTGAAGTTTAAATTGTGAAAAAATCCTGGGATATTCATTCCAGAAAACACTATTTTTTTTGAATGTCCGAAACTGACGACTAGTTGTTTTCACGTTTTGGGGCCTAACTTGAAAATAAGCAATTATCGAAAAAGGTGTTCAATTACAAAAATGTTCAAAATTGAATTAGCTATCGAATGATACTAATCTTGCCTTTTTATTTTCATTTTTTATAATTTCCCATTTTTCGTATTTTGCATGCTCTACGATACGTGAAATCGGTGTTTTTTGTTGGAAAATCACGTGCAAATATTAATAAAAATCATTAATGAAATACTAGAAGTGTAATTAAACTTGTGGAAACAAATTAATTTTGAAAATACCTGCACTTTTCTAAGGTACACGGACGAAAAACTTAATTTTTGGAAAAAAGTTGTGGATTCGGAGAGACTCCCTACTTTTATTCCGGGATTTATTTCAAAACTCTTTTTTGTTTTAAAAAGCTGATGAGTTGTAGTTTAAAGTGTGAAAAAACCCCATGACCCTCCTTCCAAAAATTGACTTTTTTTCTTGATTTTCCCAAAAAATGACGATTTTTCACATATTTCGGGGTATAACTTTTTAGTGCTTAGGGTTAGAGAAAAATTGTTAACTGGAAAAAGTATTCAAATTCTATTTGGAATCATTTGAAGCTAAGTTTGACATTCTATCTTCATTTTTAAAAATTTCGATTTTCTAAGTTCCGTGCTCTGTCACACAACAGAAACATACCCATTTGGCTCAATATCAACGTAAAATGGTTTGATAACCATCTGGTATATGTGAATGAAATATGAAACTGATATCGTTCATATTCGCCCTAAGGCAGGGCCCTTTGTGTCACAGTTCCCCTCTTACAAATACTGCCTTATATAGTGTTTCGGCAGTAATAGCGGAAGCGTGGACGTTCGGGTCCAAAATGGTCGGATGCGGCTGCGTTTCAGCTTGTCTCTTCAGAGTCGTCGTCGTCGTCTCTTCCTCGAGTCCTTGTCTACACTACCCTCTTCGTTGCTTGAGTGGCCTAAATTATATCGGGAAAGCAACAGCGGCGGGCGCGTTGCGGTCGGGCGGAGCGGCTGAGCCACCTGCACATCACGCAACACGCGCGCATTCAAACTAAGAAACAGTACCTTATACTTTGCCAATAATCCTAAATCATGGCCGCCAACGGCCATGACACTCCCGCCAGCGCGACGACGAAGACAGAATGCGATGTTGAACTTCTTGTCGCGTGTTAATCTTGGATGGCGGATGAAGAGTGAAATTTGATGTCCATCCATGTTGTCGATTCGTCCTTGATGTTGTTCCATCCTTGATCTTGATCCTTGAAGATGTTGTTGATCCTGATGTTGTTGATCCTGGTAATGCTCCGATGTTCCCTCTTGTGATATAAGTCTGAATGTTCTGAAAAAAAATTGACCGGAATCGGACGTTCGAGTCCAGATCGAAGTTTGACTGTTTTGTCTTGCCGTTTTATTCGGTTTGAAATATGGCTCGATTGGCGCCAATTCAAAATTTGTAGTGAAAAAAAACCGTTTATTTGAGTATTTTGTAAATTTGACCGACTGTTTTATGATTTCTGAGGAATTTATGGTTATAGAAACCAGTACGATGAATTGGCTGATTAAAAATGTCCGAAATTTAAAATTATCTGAATTGTGTGATGTAAATGATAACTGCGAATAGTGTTTTAGTGCGGTTGACGAATACTAGATCAATGGGCTTCTTCCGAAGCTTCATCATAGTTTATCGGTTTTTTACATAGTCGCGGAATACTTTGCCTGATTTCAGATGCTGGCTCGATGTTCTTTATTTTTTCCACCGAGACGTCCGTGCACGCTTCGATTTCTAGAGGAATGAGCTGGTCGACGGACCGTTTTAGGATGTTCGAACCTTGTCTAATCGATGCTGATCTGATTTTTCCATCTTGACCTGGGTGCAACTCCACGATGAGTGCCATTGGCCAACGATGTCTCGGAATGATTTCTGTTTTTACAATGACTAATTGTCCAATTTTTGGGGTGGTTGCAGTATATCTTCCTCTTCTATCTTTTGAGGTCGCGAGAGTCGTCAGATATAGTTTAGACCAATTATCCCACAGTTCTTCCAAGACGCCGTTTAGAGACGATATGTATCGGACGGCTGCCGCTTCTGTCGCCGTAGGATTATAACGCTCTTCAGGATCTTCGTTATCGAGCGGTGTGGCTGTACGAATGTTTGGGATGAGGAAATCGATCGGACGAATTGGAGTGATGGATTCGAAGTCTCCGTGCTGTTGTAATAACGGTCTATTATTCTCGATGTTTTCTACTTCGCACAGTAACGTTTCCATCTCTAATCTAGTGAATGTGGATTTTCTGAAGGATCGGAAAATCAGCTGTTTTACCAGCCCGACCACTCTTTCATAGATGCCTCCTTTCCACGGTGCAAGTGGTGTGATGTTTTCGTATTCAATGCGCTGTTCGGCCAAAAATGATATAAATTTTCCACCATTCGTCAGTGTGGCCAGATCGTTGTTGATCAGCTCCATTCCGAGCTTAAATGCCGGCGCATTATCCGATAATATGTATTGCGGGACACCCCGTCTTGAAAAGAATTTTTTCATGCTCAAGAAGAACTTTAATGTTGAATTGTCATCTACTAATTCGAGATGAACGGCCCTTGAAACTAGGCAGGTGATCAGCATAACCCAAACCTTCCTTTTAACCCCGTAATCTCGGATTTCGATGGGGCCGAAATAATCGAGGCCGCTGTGTTGAAATGCCGGTGCTCGAACAACTCGATAAGCTGGTAGTGGAGGCAGATCCGGGTATTTAAAAGGCAGTCCATGTTCTTTGTTGCAAGGGACACATTTTCGGATGATTTGTCTTAGTTCTGGCTTTTGGAATCCAAAATCTTTTTCGTAATTCAGCGATGGTATGTGTCGGGCCGATGTGGTGACATGTTCTATGAGCGTCATAGATCATCAACCGCGCGAGGGGATGGTGTGGAGAGATAAATATCGGTTCTTTTGTCTCCTCGGCCAATTCTGAATTATCTAGTCGCGGGGACAAAATGATCAGTCCGTCATTATTGAGCTTCGGATGCAGACATCTAGGAATGTCTAGGCTTTCGGATGCTTCTAATTCTCGATAATGCTCGGAGATAAGTAGTCTATCTGCTAATTTGAATTTTTTCAGGAGGCATTTTTCGGATTCTGATATTTGAAATTTCGGGGATGGTCCCTTCTCGTTTGTGAATTTCTCGGCTGCTCGAAATTCTTGCATTGTTTTTCCTTCAAATTCCCAAGTTGGGGAGATTTTCCTCATTTGTTTATTTACAAATTTCATCACGAAATACGTGATTCGTGATAATTTTTTCGCTGAATTGGTTACATGATACGGAATGAAGCTTTTTTCGCAGAACATTCTTGATTTTTGATATTCTTTATCTGGAAGCCTTTTGCTATTGTATTCCCGCGGGAATTCGTCAATAACTAAATTGTGAATTTTACATTCAGCGTAGACTTCGCATAATAAATATTTCGGGATTTTTTCGAAATTGAGATTAAAATGTGGCCAATTTTCAGGTTCTTGAGATAGGAATGATGGTCCTTGAAACCATAAGCTACAACTCAATAAATCGTTGAGTCCCATGCCTCTGGTTGCAATATCGGATGGATTTTGCTTGGTCTCTACCCACAGAAATTTGATTTCGAATTGTTTGTCTCGTAGCGCCGTGATGTTGTTTTTGATGGCTTTTACTCTGTTATTCGGAAAAGTTTGCAATACTACCTCTGTATGAACCCAATGCAGAGCAACTTTACTGTCTGAGAAGAAGAAAATTTTATCAAATTTTCGGTCAAATTCGGAAGTGATCGTCACTGCCATGTTTGTTCCCATCAGAATAGCTAAAAGTTCCGATGTTGGTACTGAGACTAATGGTCCCAATTTGCACATTGTGATAGTTAAGCCTGACGGTAAAGTGGTGTCAACGGAATTGGAACATACTTGATGATATTGATCAATTCCAATTAATATATCTGGTACTACCGAATCATTCGTATCTAGATCCTCGATCAATGATTTCCATTGCGGATGATTAGCTAAAAGGTGAATTTCTGTCGGATTCAATGTAGGCAGCGGAAGCCTGGTCAGCGTTTCAGGAATTGCCGACAATGACATATTGTGTAGAAGTCCATCTGTTGTCTGAACTCGTAATAAAGCTTCGGATGAATGTACTATTTTTGAGCCTGCGACTCCATTTATTTTCAATTTGCATTCGTTTCCCGTTTTCAGATTTAATTTTTTAACTAATGAGTTATGAATCAATGATTTGCTTGCTCCTGTGTCGATGAGACCCCAGTCGAAATGATTATTTTCCAGACGGAGACGAATTAGCATGAGAAACGTTTTTCTTGGCCCTCTGGAGAGCATTACATTTACCTCTTCAATGCGGTCTTCAGCATCAAGACTTGATCCGTGGCTGAGATGCGGATTTACTGTAGATTCTGTATTATCAAAGCTGATTTTTGATTCTGAGGTATTTGACGGCAACGGATGCGAGGGAGATCGTTCGTTTATCTCTGATTTTTTGATCAAAGCCGATTTTTGATTCGTTTAAGACTGATTTTTTATCAAAGCCGATTTTAGATTCGTTTAAGACTGATTTTTTATCAAAGCCGATTTTTGATTCGTTTAAAACTGATTTTTTATCAAAGCCGATTTTTGATGATTGAAGTTGTGGTAGGGACACCTGATTAGAGTTTTGATCCAAGTTATGCGGTTGCTGACTGTTGTCAGTAATCGGATCGATCTCGCTGATTGAGTCTTGAAATGGTGTTTGAAATGGATATGGAGATTGAGATAAGGTGGATGTAAGATCCTTAAAATGAGAAACTGAATTAGGAAGATTGAACGGTTTTGCTTGTGAGGCATATGCTGATGAATTTTATATATTTTTAGTTGTTTCAGCCGATCCCATGCGATCATGTGTCGGCTGAGCTATATATTTCGGATGCGATGTCGGATTCATGAAAACGTGATTGTTTTCGACTCGATGATAAGCGATTGAATCTATCTGATAAGATTCTGAATCTGTGTCGGAGCTTTCCGATTCTTGATGTCCTCGATCGGAAGATCAGATGTCGACAAGTACTTGAATTTCGTTGTAATATATTTTGGTTCCGGAACGATTATGATAACTATATATTTCGGATGCGATGTCGGATTCATGAAAACGTGATTGTTTTCGACTCGATGATAAGCGATTGAATCTATCTGATAAGATTCTGAATCTGTGTCGGAGCTTTCCGATTCTTGATGTCCTCGATCGGAAGATCAGATGTCGACAAGTACTTGAATTTCGTTGTAATATATTTTGGTTCCGGAACAATTTCATAATTCATCCGTCGTCACGAATGGAATTGTATTTGAGTTTTGAGGATGATAGTCGCGAACTATTATACCTTTTTATAAAAAATTTAAATCAAGATCGACGGTACTCGTGACCGTCAACCTGTCTTCCGGATCGCCGGTTCTCGTGCCCGTGCCCTTCAGACATTAATATGGAGTCGCGGGAGCTCATGCCCGTGCTCCGACGTCGGGATCGACGGACTTCTGTCCGCCCCTAGTCACAAAAAATTTTCTTGGATTGATGGTACTCATGCCCATCAACCCGTCTTCGGGATCGACGGAACTGTTTCCGCCCCTCGGACATTAATATGGAGTCGCGGGAGCTCATGCCCGTGCTCCGACGTCGGGATCGACGGACTTCTGTCCGCCCCTAGTCAAACTATTCTTGGATTGACGGTACTCATGCCCATCAACCCGTCTTCGGGATCGACGGACTGTTTCCGCCCCTCAGACATTAATATGGAGTCGCGGGTGCTCATGCCCGTGCTCCGACGTCGGGATCGACGGACTTCTGTCCGCCCCTAGTCAAACTGTTCTTGGATTGACGGTACTCATGCCCATCAACCCGTCTTCGGGATCGACGGACTGTTTCCGCCCCTCAGACATTAATGCGTATAGATAAAATTCAATTGGCCATTTTGAATTTATAATTTTATTAATATTACTTGAATTTATTAATATTAAATGAATGGTAAGCTTTTCCGGATGCTATGTTGCTATGTTTTTAATTTAGAGTGATTCACCTGCTGCGTGAACTGACTCAATTACCGTTTCTGTTATGATTACGTGAATTTTTCCATGCTATTTCTTTTATGCTCATTGCTATCACCACGGGAAATGAAAGAACAATGGTATCGAAAGAATGACTATGAAAGAAAAAACACGTTCGGATGTTTCATGTAGAAGAAATTTTCGTTAAAATGATGTGTGTGTGTATTCGATTATGAGTAAGGCAACGTATAGTTTCTGAACATTTCCGATTCACAATAACTTGAAGGACACCTCTTACAATTATTTTCCAGGCCTTAAAAAAGGTTGATCAGGTCTCCTTTTTGGCCCTAAAACGATTTGGGTATTGTGATCAATCCCGTATATATCCGTGATTAATCTGAATCGAAGGACTAAGTTCCCGTGACTAGTATAGCAGAGTCCTGTGATTCTTCAGTCAAGAATTGATTGCGGTATTTTTCTCTCACTAATTTACGTATTTTTACTCTGAAATTCAACTGATTTTTTGCCAGATTTAGCGTTTTCATTTTCCGTTGAATTTTATTGGCGTCGTTGAAGTTTTCTCCTAATAAATTACGGAGGAATTGTTGCCGACGAGTCGCAATTGTAAAGGTGGAATGTAACCCGAATTGAGCTAAATTGACGAAGGATGTGAATATCAAATTTATCTCATTTTTCTATCCGAGCAGTTCCATTTTGACTTCGGCTGATGACTGATTTTAATTTGATCTGTGTTGTTAATTATGACTTTATTGCTTGGATTTTTTGAAGCTCTTGAGTCGAGAGAAGTCCGTTAATGTACTATTATGTACTAATCGATATTAACACCCGCTTTATAATTTCATGTTTATTGATTGATAATCGGTCGGAAGTGACAACAAATGTAAAATTGTACAGTATGATGGCTCGTTAACAAGCTAGTTAAATTAACAATAAACCGTACTTTTCAATATGGTGTTAGACCATTAATCCGAGAAAATTTAAAAATTTAACAATGTAAAGCCAACCGAGATTCGGTTCAATAATGTGTAAAGTATAGAAAAATGATGTTCTGGAGTAGGCCTCGTATTAGGCAGCGACTATTATGATTCCGTTTTGAATTCAATCCAGAGAATTGATTATCTTGAATTCTTCTTCTCAGCCATTAAATTTTTTGGAATGCGAGGCGTTTCTGATCGAGAAGAAAGTTTTGCTTGAAAAGCATTTTAGTTTTTTGCAATTTCCGCGATATAAGTGATTTGTGCTTTTTGTAAGTGAGGCCGGTTGCCTTACTCCAGAACATATGAAATATTATCAAATTTGAACAATGAATGGCTGCATATTAACAAAAAAGAGATGCTAATTTACCGAAATTACCAGGAGTCTATAAAGGGAAACCGTATGATCCGATGTTCGAGTGGTACTGGAAGAGTCGACTCATAGGACTTCATGCTTCTCCCCATTCATCTTCTCCTGCCCAGCACGTTTGTGTCTCTTTAGTTGCCTTAGGCTGGTGATCTTGGTACGGATGGATTACATTCTCTGCAGTCGTACTCGCTGATGAGCTGCAAAAAGTGCATCTTGTTTTACGTAATTTATAGTGACACGGTAAACAGAATTATAACGGGCGGATTATTTACGTAAAATAAAAAATGGATATGGGTAATTCTGTGTACGGACAATTGATGTTGTTTACGGTTCTGAATCGAAATTTGTCGGGTTAATTTAGACCGAAATTTATTTAAATATTCTCCCCAAGCGAGTTTTGGGTGAATTTTCCGATTTGACTGAGTTTTTTGTTCCGCTCTGACTGATTACGCGCCGAGTGCGTTCAGGAAATGTTGCTGATTACGTTCCGAATTAATACGCGCCGATTGCGTAACGATAAAACCGTGTTAACATTGTTGAAAATCGAAAAAAAAGTAAAAAAGGAGAAAAAATTTACCCTAAAAGGAAATGTGTAGACGCTAGTTTGTGAGAGTTCGTTGGGGCGCACATACCCTCTTGCCAGAGACATCCTGTGTGTTGACGATACGCAGACACTTTTAAGGAGGGAATTCAAATTATATTTGTTGTCGTTTCGCGAATTCTTGTTTAAATGAACGAAAGGATTGTCTTTTTCCTTTTTTAATTTTCTGAATGCTAGCTCATATCGCTGTTGGTTGTTTTGGCTCGCTGATAGAGCATTTTGAACTCTCTGGTCGAGTTATTCGGATTTTAAAACAGGTGAAAATTCGTTGATTGAGTTTTTCAGAATTTTTCAAAAGGTGAAACTCGCTGATTGAGTTCTTCGGATGCGTGAGTCCCACTGGCGGGATTAAAACTCGCCGATTGAGTTTTCCGTATGTTTGATTAAAACTCGCCGATTGCGTTTTTCGGGTCCGTGTGACCCGGATTCGTAAGTGACCAAGAACGGTCGATGCACCATGTCCTGGCCTATCCACGGACGCAAATAGGCCTGTCTAACATGGTGTCAGTATCTGAGGTAGAATGCTTGAATACTTATAGATCTTTGTATTGAATAAAGATTTATTGTTTCTTTCGAATGAAACGGGGAATGATTGGGGAAGGGTCGATCAGAATTTAGAATATATAGTGTTTCGGCAGTAATAGCGGAAGCGTGGACGTTCGGGTCCAAAATGGTCGGATGCGGCTGCGTTTCAGCTTGTCTCTTCAGAGTCGTCGTCGTCGTCTCTTCCTCGAGTCCTTGTCTACACTACCCTCTTCGTTGCTTGAGTGGCCTAAATTATATCGGGAAAGCAACAGCGGCGGGCGCGTTGCGGTCGGGCGGAGCGGCTGAGCCACCTGCACATCACGCAACACGCGCGCATTCAAACTAAGAAACAGTACCTTATACTTTGCCAATAATCCTAAATCATGGCCGCCAACGGCCATGACAGTGCCGCAATTGCAAAAGTGTGCAAAGCCTATTAAAAACGAATATCTGAACCCAAGTCCCTCGTGTTTACTATTGACACAAAAATCATAATCGGAGAGAAAAACGTTTTTTTTAGGCGTCGAAAGAGCTCCAAAAACCCACGAACCATTTAATGTTTCCTGTTGCATGAGTTAAAATATATGTATTTTTCCAACTTGGCCAGGTGAATCTACCTCGCATTATAACTGCAGTTTCGTTCGTCATTGTTAAAAGATGTAAGATGGTTGAGGGTTCTAGAAAATCTCGAAATTAGAAACAATGTAGAAAAAAATTAATAATCCAAAAAAAAACGGTACAGTAGCATCCACCAAGAGAATTTGTCCGGAAAAGAAAGCGAAATTGTATTCTTTTTTTCATGAATTTGTTGCAAATTCAATAGGCAAAAACACAAAAAAAAGAGCCAATCAGCGAAGGAGGGCGGGGCCTACTTCGAAAATTGCAAAAACGTGCGCATTTCCTATTAATTTCCCTTTAAATAACAAAAATACTGTTAAAATAAGGGAAAAAACCTATTAAAACTCTTAGTGTTTTTTAACGAATATCCAAAGGAAAGTAAAACAGTATGTAGTGTGTCCAACCGACGCATTGAATCTGTTGTCGCGGAGAGAATCCCGGTTAGAGATGTGAGGGAAGTGTAGAGACTTTAGAGAAGTTTCATAACGTACTAATATATGCAATTAAAAGTCCCCCAAATGACCTGCCACAGGAAAGTCCTCAACAACAGTAGAAGAACGTCCCAACGCAATCTGCAAAATGTAATCAATGACGAAATAGTTTAGCAGTCAAAGAGACGCAGAGTTGAACGGATCAGATTGCATAATAAGAAAAAGGTAGGTTTTGATGTGATGATTTTGGTACAATTAGATTTGTCTCAAAAAATACGCGAAGAACTTTTGGCATACGCGAGGAACTTTCAGTACAAAACATCCAAGTGGCACCTTGCCAACTGCATCCGTACCGCGTCGCAGTTGGAGTTGGCATTTTGTCAACTCGGATAAAAAGTACCATAAATACCCAACTTGAAAATTTCCTAAAATTAATATTTTCATATTTTTTTCCAGAAAATCCCAGGATCATCGTTTGCCATCGAAACATAAAATTGGAAATTTGGCAGGAACTTGAACATTCATTATAAAGAACTTGAAAATTTCTTAAAATTGATGGTTTCAAAAATTTTCCAGTGATACTAATATTTCCCATATCCCTGTGCAGTTCCTCAAATTTTTGGGTTATAAAATTTATTGTATTTGAGAAATGTTTTTTTGCAAAACGTCAACCAAAATGTACACCTTCCATATTGATGTTTCCTCTTAAACAATGAGATCAATAAATGTCCATTCACAAACCAGCCAATTGAACTCGCCTAAAATATAGAGTTGGTTTATGTTTTTCGATTTTTGTCCCATAGTGCTCTCTACAGTTGTTTATTATTATTATTTTTTTAATATTGTCAAGATAAGAATTTCTGGCCGCTCATTTTGCTGAGTGTCGTGGGAATTTACTCGCAACGCGACCGCTACGCGCAAGACCAACAGAGAAATTTGAATTTGAGCGCGTTGCGGTCGCGCTGCGAGTAAATTCCCAACGACACTCCGCAAAACGAGCGGCCAGAAATTATTATCTTGACAATATTAAATGCGAAAAACCGATATTTTTTTTTTTATTTTTTTTACTAGAATGGTTTTTTCAAGTACTATATCGACCCATTTTTTGATTTTTTTTGCTTAAATATCCTAGCATTATTGACTTTTGTTTCACAAACATTATCATCATTTCATTTCAACGAATTTTTTTCTTTATATTTTATTGTATTAATTTTATTATTTCCTTCTTCTTTTTATTCTTGTGTGTGAGGTTCTGTGTTGGTGTACTTTGAAAATATAAAGTCTGGAAATCTAATTTTTGAGGTGGGATTAATTAATTGAAAGGGTAAAAGTGGCCAATGAACAGAAATAGGATGAATAGTGAGATATTGGCAAAGATAAGCACTTGGGTGTCGTAGGTGAGGTGGTTGACTGAAAACGAAACGTCATTTTTTCTCGTTAAAGCAGAAACTAGTTTATTTCCTCGTTTTAGTTTTTGACTCTTTCAATAATAAGACAATTGAGGACCTTTGAGAGCTTTTCAAGCTCACAGACGCTCCGCACGCACGCACGCGGCTACCGACACTCAGCACACTAGAAAATCCGCGGGAAAATACAATTTTCCAATGTGCTGAGTGGCGGCAGCCGCGTGCGTGCGTGCGGAGCGTCTGTGAGGTTGGGCAACCCTCATAACGCAATGATCAAGAATATTTGAGTTGACAATAGGATTTCTCATTCGCGCATAATTTTAAAGTTCCAATGAGTTGAATAGAGATTGTGCTCAGAAGTAGAAGAATAGTTTGCAGGCTCGAAAGTGGTTATGCAAATTAGGTACCACCGGTTACGCAACCCACTGAAATAAAGAAAGTGCACATCTGGAAATTTTGTACGCCCCTTATCTTTTTCAAGACGCGAGGTGTAGAAGCTTAAATTTTTTCAGAGAAACTGACACATTGTCTTTAAAGCTGCATAGTAATCTTTGGAATATTGTGACGTATTTATCGTTACAATCGTTTATTAGGTAGTGCCAAATTAAGTTTCATTGACGAAATGGAGTATAGATTAGGGCATCAAAACAATTTTTAATTCCAGGAGAAAATTTATAGGGGTAAATGCAGATCCTTCCATATTCTTCATCTTCTTCTTGCTCGCAATACTTTTTCAGAAGAGAAATTGCATTTTGTGGGCCAAGTTCATGAAATACTTCAAATGTAGCGGACGCTGCTGCTCGGAGTTCGAGAATTGTTATTTTTTCCAATGCTGCTAACTTTAAAAACAAAAAAATATTTAACGGAGGAATTTACGGAACTAGTGAATTTAACTGTGATGAAAATATAACTCAATCCAAATCTGTTTTTAAAATGTTCTAAAATCAAGTAACAGTCGAGAAAACTAGCTTCAAAACAAAGGCTTAGAAAAAGTTCCCATCGGCGAAAACTAGTCCGTCGGCATTATTATGTGAAGAATCCAGAAAACGAAATTTTTCTAGGAGATTGTGTTTTCTCGGCTACTACATGGTTTTTGAAAATTTTAAAAACAGATTTAGAATTTGTTCGAATTTCTTTTTCATTTAAGGTGCATTTATTGGTTCGCTAACGGCCTCATTAATGAAAAAAAGAACTGTTTTACCTGTAACTTGGAGAAATTACAATGTCTGGCATAGAACAACTTCTCGACATTGGTTCTCCATTTGGTTGAAATGAGGAAGTCTTCACAATCATTGAGCAAGAATTGAACATTGTATCTGAATGCTAGGTCCAATATACCTTCGATGTTTTCGACTGAAAATTACGGTTTATTTCTAAAATTAAATTAAAAAACGGGATGTTACTTGTGATCACTTGTCTAAGTCCATACAATATACGAAGAAAAGTTATGAAATCACCATAATAGATTGTAAATTTGTTTTTGAAAATTGTTGAACTATAGATGTCTTTGATCTCATATTCATTGTCATCATTTGGCTCATTAGATAATAATTCACAAAATACTGACGACGCCGTAATGAGTGCCTGGAAATTGATAAATAAGGGATGAGTCCTACAAAGCGGAAGAATCCTACTTACAAATTTGTCGACACAGAAAAGAAGGTTGACGTTATATTTATCCTTATCGATAAATCTTAAATAAACTTCTGAGTCAACACGTGTCGGGATTGAAAAATCAATAAGTGAAAGAAATCGAATGCCTTCAGTCGATTTCTTGATTCTAATAATTACTTCTATATCTAGTTTATCAAGATCCTCTCTCGGTGTGACTTTATCCACTCCATCTTTTCGAAAAAACTTTATCATACGACAAATTTGATCACATTTAGCCTTATCAAAACAATGCCTCCTTATGTTTCCGGTTCTTAATGTTGTTTTTCTATTTATTAAGATGACATGAATTTGAGTGTCAAGCCTCCATAAATTCGATTCATTGAAATCAAAAATGGGTTCAATATCCATACATATGCCCTTCTCCTCCGCATCTATACCTTCTGATATTGGATTTGCTTTTATTCGCCTGCAAAAAATAACATCGTACGGAATTTCCTAGCAACGCGTTGGAAGGTGCTAGTACAATCGAAGTACAACACCCTCAGCTCCTTCTTACGCGTTGCACCGCATGCGAGGTAATTTTTTTAATGAGGGCTTTAAGGAGATAATGAATGCGTCTGGGATGAAAATAGACTTCATTCTCATTCCAAATCTGTTTTTAAAATTTTCTAAAACCGCCTAGAAGCCGAGAAAACGCGCCTCAAAACAATGGCCTAGAAATGTAGGCCACAGGCGAAAACTAGTCCGCATGTATGAGAAATCCAAAAAAATGAAAAAAAAACCGTTTAAAAAAAGGACTAATATAAGCATTCTGCATAATTATTTACTAACGAAACACGAAAAAAGTTCCTTGGACAGAGTTCAGCCAGGAGGACACTTTTTCTAGGCCATTGTTTTGAAGCTCATTTTCTCGGCTTCTAGGTGGTTTTAGAAAATTTTAAAAACAGATTTGGAATGAGAATGACGTCTATTTCATTTAAGATATATTTATTACCTCCGTAAAGCCCTCCTTTAAAATTTAAAATTTAATATTTATATTAAATGTATTTTTAAAATATAAACATTTAAAAAAGTTACTAAATGTTTACACTGTGCCGCAATTGCAAAAGTGCGCAGAGCCTATTAAAAAAAACGAATATCTGAACCCAAGTCCCTCGTGTTTACTATTGACACAAAAATCATAATCGGAGAGAAAAACGTTTTTTTTGAGGCGTCGAAAGAGCTCCAAAAAACCAACGAACCATTTAATGTTTCCTGTTTCATGCGTTAAAATATGTGCACGTTTCCAACTTGGCCAGGTGAATCTACCTCGCATTATAACTGCAGTTTCGTTCGTCATTGTTAAAAGATGTGAGATGATTGAGGGTCCTAGAAAATCTCAACATTTAAAGCAATTCAGAAAGTAATTAATAATCCAAAAAAACGTTACAGTAGCATGCACAAAGGGAATTTTCCGGGAAAGAAAGTGATGTAGTCTTCTTTTTTTAATGATTTTGCTGCAAATTCATGACGCAAAAAAAAACATCAGCCAATCAGCGAAGGAGGACGGGCCTACTTCGAAAATTTCAAAAACGTGCGCATTTCCTATTAATTTCCCTTTAAATAACAAACTGACTGTAAAAATAAGAAAAAATGCGTTTAAAACTCTTGTTATATGGAAGAGAAATACGAGCGGGGACTAGTTTCTCGTCGAGTGTGAAACCTAGGCCACCACTTTGTAGTTCGGTTGGAATTCGTTTGGAGTTTAGTTGTTAACTCGTTTGAAACCGTTTTGTTGGTTTTTAAGTGTCTAGTTGTTGCTAGAAAGTGACTAGCAGGTGCTAGTATAATATTTACTTGTTTTTGCATCATATTTAACCCTTGGTTATCATTTATTTCTTGTTTAAAAGCTAATAAACCTTTGTAAAATATTCTCGCGTTGTTTTGTTGTTTAAACTGGTTTCTCCATCACTCTTCTTTCGTGGAACCTGAACACCATCAGGGACCACCACATTACTTGGGGGCCGAACCGGTTTAGAGTTGGAAAACCGCTTGAACAGCAAAATTTTCGTGATTTTTGAGGGTTTATTGATTTTTCTTGAATTTTTTCGCTTTTTCTTCTTTTTTTTTGCCGTTTAATTTCGAATTTTTGTACGTTCGGATTTTGTTTGGTCTTCCCCTAGTGGTTGACATTAAACAGACCGTCTGGGCAAATTATTTGAAATCTTCGTCGCCGTTTTTTTCGAATTTTTCAAATTCTGGTGTTTTGTAGTTTTTTACAAACTCAGAGACCGAGATTTTCGTTAAAATATTGATTGTGCCGCCGTTTCTTTTTTGTTCTTCCATTTGATCGAGTATAATCCTTTGGGATATATATCAGGAGAGTGGGGTAAAGAATAAAATTGAAAAATGTCGAAGATGCCAGTGTCAACATCGTCCAAGTCGCCTTCCCTCAGGTCGTGCGCATCGAAATTGTCTGTTGCATCAGGATCGGGAAGCAATTCAAATGGTGGAAATGTGCAAGTGAAGAAAGCAGATGAGAAAAATGATGACAATTTGGAAAAATATGTGCAGAAAGTGAACCAATTTTTGCAGGAAGTCTGCGAATGGGTAATTTCGTGTGATGATGATGCAAATTGGTCAAGTGAAGAAATCGCCAAGAAGCAAAGCGTTTGTCAGTCAGCTAGGAAGTTGCAAGAGGTTGCTGGTGATTTATTGAATGTTTGTGGAAGAAAGTTTGATGTCAGGAAGTTCAAGAATGTGGAAGAAGCTTTGAAAATTTTTTCGAAAAATATTGAAGGTGCTGAAAAGTATGCAGAATTGAACACTAGAATGTCAAAGAAGCAGAAGTGTACTATTTTTGATACATTGAAAGAAGGATATGGAAAATTGATGAAAAGTTTCGATGAAGTGAAGGAAAATGTGGCTGCGAAGGATTTTGCTGAGAATAAGAACAGTTCTAATTAAGAACCGGGGAAAGTGGGTCAAGAACAAGCTGAAAGTCAAGAACAGCGAAGAGACAGTTCAATTTAATAAATGTTCTACCCAAAACCCTATCGCCCCGTATTTTTGTTATTATGATTATGTACTGCCGAGAAACCTCAAACAGTCAGGAGCCTGTTTTTCTAAAGGAGGGGGATGTTATATGGAAGAGAAATACGAGCGGGGACTAGTTTCTCGTCGAGTGTGAAACCTAGGCCACCACTTTGTAGTTCGGTTGGAATTCGTTTGGAGTTTAGTTGTTAACTCGTTTGAAACCGTTTTGTTGGTTTTTAAGTGTCTAGTTGTTGCTAGAAAGTGACTAGCAGGTGCTAGTATAATATTTACTTGTTTTTGCATCATATTTAACCCTTGGTTATCATTTATTTCTTGTTTAAAAGCTAATAAACCTTTGTAAAATATTCTCGCGTTGTTTTGTTGTTTAAACTGGTTTCTCCATCACTCTTCTTTCGTGGAACCTGAACACCATCAGGGACCACCACATTACTCTCTTAAGTAAAACAGTATGTGCAACCGACGCATTGAATCTGTTGTCGCGGAGAGAACCCTTGGATTAGAGATGTGGGGGAAGTGTAGAGACTGTAGAGAAGTTTCATAGCGTACTAATATATGCTATTAAAAGTCCCCCAAATGGCCTGCCACAGGAAAGTCCTCAACAACAGTAGAAGAACGTCCCAACGCAATCTGCAAAATGTAATCAATGACGAAATAGTTTAGCAGTCAAAGAGACGCAGAGTTGAATGGATCAGATTGCACAATAAGAAAAAGGTAGGTTTTGATGTGATGATTTCGGTACAATTAGATTCGTCTCAAAAAATACGCGAAGAACTTTTGGCATACGCGAGGAACTTTCAGTACAAAACATCCAAGTGGCACCTTGCCAACTGCATCCGTACCGCGTCGCAGTTGGAGTTGGCATTTTGTCAACTCGGATAAAAAGTACCATAAATACGCAACTTGAAAATTTCCTAAAATTAATATTTTCATAATTTTTTTCCAGAAAATCCCAGGATCATCGTTTGCCATCGAAACATAAAATTGGAAATTTGGCAGGAACTTGAACATTCATTATAAAGAACTTGAAAATTTCTTAAAATTGATGGTTTCAAAAATTTTCCAGTGATACTAATATTTCCCATATCCCTGTGCTTTTTCAACAATTTTTAAAAATTGGTTATTTTCATATAAAGACGCATAAGATTGCGGTAGTTTCAGAAAAAAAGTGGAGATTTTAAGAACACCATTGAAAATTTTGAAAACATCCATTTTAAGAAATTTTCAAGTTATTCAAATAGAATTATTATTCGAGTTCCTTCCAAATTGCAAATGCGCTCTAATGCAAATCGATATAATTTTACAAGTTCCTCAAATCTTTGGGTTATAAAATTGATTGTATTTGAGAAATGTTTTTTTTGCAAAACGTCAACCAAAATGTACACCTTCCATATTGATGTTTCCTCTTAAACAATGAGATCAATAAATGTCCATTCACAAACCAGCCAATTGAACTCGCCTAAAATATAGAGTTGGTTTATGTTTTTCGATGGCAAACTATGATCCTGGAATTTTCTGGAAAAAATTGAAAATAGTAATTTTATGAAATTTTAAAGTTGAATATTTTTGATCCGTTTTTTTTGGCAAAGTGCCAACTCCAATTGCGACGCGGTACGGACACAATTGTCGAGATATTAGTACGTCATGAAACTTCTCTAGAGTCTCTGCACTTCCCCCAGATCACTAACCTAGAGCACGCAAGTGTTCTCACAACGACAATAGGTTCAATACGTCGGTTGCACACATTTACATACTGTTTTACTTAAGAGTTTTAATTGGATTTTTTCTTATTTTTACAGTCAGTTTGTTATTTAAAGGGAAATTAATAGGAAATGCGCACGTTTTTGCAATTTTCGAAGTAGGCCCCGCCCTCCTTCTCTAATTCTCTCTTTTTTTGTGTTTTTTTTTTGGATTATTAATTATTTTCTGCATTGTTTCTGATTTCGAGATTTTCTAGAACCCTCAATCATCTCACATCTTTTAACAATGACGAACGAAACTGTAGTTCGAATACGATATGTATTCCCTTGGGCCAGTTGTAGATATTTATGTCTTTTTACACGTACAACAGGAAACATTAAATGGTTCGTGAGTTTTTTTTTCAGTTTTAATTAACGTAACGTTAACGTTAGTTTTAGGTAAAACAATTTCGAATTTTGAATTTTAAGTAGCTTTATCAATTTTGTGGGGGGGGGGGGGGGTTTGAAGACGTTGTTAAGGCTTTTTTATTCAATTTTTTACAGGCGAATAAAATCAAACCCAGAAAATATAGATGCGGAGAAGGAGGGAATATGTATGGATATTGAACCCACTTTTGATTTCAATGAATCGAATTTATGGAGGCTTGACACTCAAATTCATGTCTTTTTAATAAATAGAGAAACAAAATTAAGAATCGGAAACATAAAGAGTCGTTGTTTCGATAAGACCAAATGTGGCAAAGATTTTCGTATGAGATATTTTTTTCTAAAAGTTGGAGTGGATAAAGTCGCACCGAGAGAGGAGGATCGTGATAAATTAGATATAGAAGTAATTATTAGAATCAAGAAATCAACTGCAGGCATTCGATTTCTTCCACTTATTGATTTTTCAATCCCGATACGTATTGACTCAGAAGTTTATTTAAGATTTATCGAAAAGGATGACTATAAAGCCGACCTTCTTTTCTGTGTCGATAAATTTGTAAGTAGGATTCATCCTCTTTGTAGGACTCATCACTTATTTATCAATTTCCAGGCACTCATTTGGTCGTCGTCAGTGTTTTGTGAATTATTATCTAATGAGCCAAATGATGACAACGAATATGTGATCGAAGATATCTATAGTTCAACAATTTTCAAAAACAAATTTACAATCTATTATGGTGATTTCATAACTTTTCTTCGTATATTGTATGGACTTAGACAAGTGATCGCAAGTAACATCCCGTTTTTTAATTTAATTTTAGAAATAAACCGTAATTTTCAGTCGAAAACATCGAAGGTATATTGGACCTAGCATTCAGATATATGAATGCGTTTGGGATGAAAATAGACTTCATACTCATTCCAAATCTGTTTTTAAAATTTTCTAAAACCGCCTAGAAACCGAGAAAACGTGTGTTAAAACAATGACCTAGAAAAATGGGCCGCATGCGAAAACTAGTCCGCAGGTATGAGAAATCCAAAAAAAAAAAGAAAAAAACGTTAAAAAACGTTTTAAAAAAAGGACTAATAAAAGCATTCTGCATCACTATTTATTAACGAAACACGAAAAAAGCTCATAGGAAAAAGTTAGGCCACCTTTTTCTAGGTCATTGTTTTGAAGCTCATTTTCTCGGCTTCTAGTGGTTTTAGAAAATTTTAAAAACAGATTTGGAATGAGAATGACGTCTAATTCATTTAAGATACATTTATTATCTCAGTAAAGGCCTCCTTTAAAATTTAAAAGTTACATTAAATTTATCGGAGAGAAAAACGTTTTTTTTTGAGGCGTCGAAAGAGCTCCAAAAAACCCACGAACCATTTAATGTTTCCTGTTGCATGCGTTAAAATATGTGCATCTTTCCAACTTGGCCAGGTGAATCTATCTCGCATTATAATTGCAGTTTCGTTCGTCATTGTTAAAAGATGTAAGATGGTTGAGGGTTCTAGAAAATCTCGAAATTAGAAACAATGCAGAAAAAAATTAATAATCCAAAAAAAACGCTACAGTAGCATCCACAAAGAAAATTTGTCCGGAAAAGAAAGCGAAATTGTATTCTTTTTTTCATGATTTTGTTGCAAATTCATGATGCAAAAAACACAAAAAAAGAGCCAATTAGAGAAGGAGGGCGGGGCCTTCTTCGAAAATTGCAAAAACGTGCGCATTTCCTATTCATTTCCCTTTAAATAACAAACTGACTGTAAAAATAAGAAAAAAATGCAATTAAAACTCTTAAGTAAAACAGTATGTAAATGTGTGCAACCGAGGCATTGAATCTGTTGTCGCGGAGAGAACCCTTGGATTAGAGATGTGGGGGAAGTGTAGAGAAGTTTCATAACGTACTAATATATGCAATTAAAAGTCCCCCAAATGGCCTGCCACAGGAAAGTCCTCAACAACAGTAGAAGAACGTCCCAACGCAATCTGCAAAATGTAATCAATGACGAAATAGTTTAGTAGTCAAAGAGACACAGAGTTGTATTGATCAGATTGCACAATAAGAAAAAGGTAGGTTTTGATGTGATGAGTTCGGTACAATTAGATTCGTCTCAAAAAATCTGGCATAAGAACTTTCAGTCGCAGTTGGCGGAGAAAAAATACCAAAAATACTCAACTAGAAAATTTCCTAAAATTAATATTTTCATAAATTTAAAATTTTTTTTCAGAAAATCCAATAATGGTTGGAAAAGCATCAAAAGGCTTTTGAGGAAATTCAAAAAGTTTTGGTGTCGGATTTGAATCTAATGCACTACGATCCAAAATTACCTATCACGATAGCGGCAGATGCTTGTGAATATGGGATCGGAGCAGTGATTTCCCATGTATTGCCTTCGGGGCAAAGAAAACCAGTGGCACATGCTTCTAGAACTTTGACTGATTGTGAAAAGAGATATTCACAAATTGAGAAAGAAGCATTGGGCCTAATCTTCGCGATGAAGAAATTTCATAAGTTTGTGTTTGGAAGACGTTTCTTATTGGAAACGGATCACAAACCACTGTTAGCCATATTTGGAAGTAAGAAGGGTGTACCAGTGCATTCGGCGAATCGATTGATTCGATGGTCGCTCCTGTTGCTTGGATACGATTTCGAAATCAAATATGTGAACACCGATAAGTTCGGATATGCTGATGGATTATCAAGATTGATTCCAGACCGGAAGGTTGAAGACGAGGACATTGTCGTCGCTTCCATCGAGTTAGATGTTGGAAAATTCGTTTCCGAACAAATCAGATTCCTACCTGTCACGTCAAGACGGCTTAAGATTGAGCTGGAAAAGGACGTTGAAATGCAAAAGCTGAAAAGAGCTATAAGCACAGGAAAATGGAAAGGTTTGGAAGGTTTTGAGCGCAAGAAAGACGCTTTCTGCATTGTTGATGATTGCATCGTAATGGCAGAAAGAATGGTAATACCGCTTTCGCTCAGAAGACAAATACTGAAAGAGTTGCACCTTGGGCATCCCGGAATGGCTAGGATGAAAGGTTTGGCTAGAAGTTTTGTCTATTGGCCCGGAATTGATCAAGATATCGAAGGTTTTGTCAGAAAATGTGACAAATGCCAGTTAAACGGAAAAATGTCAGTAAAAGTACCATTATCACCATGGCCTAAAACTTCTAGAGTTTGGGAAAGAATCCATGTGGATTTTGCAGGTCCGATAGATGGGTACTATTATATGGTTGTTGCTGATGCATTTTCAAAGTGGCCCGAAATGATTCAAATGCAGAATATTTCGGCCAGCACCACAGTAAACAATTTGAAAAAATTGTTCGCGGCATACGGTTATCCAGAAACAATTGTCAGCGATAATGGAACACAGTTTGTTTCTGAAAAATTCGAAAATATGTGTATTAATGGTGGAATTAATCACATTACCTCGCCAGCTTACCATCCAATGTCAAATGGTCAAGCAGAACGTTTTGTAGATACGTTGAAAAGAGCGTTGCGAAAAACGGCGGAGGACATTGTGAAACCGGAGACGGTAAACACAATTCTGATGGCTTATAGATCAACACCATCAGATGTTTTAGGAGGAAAAGCTCCAAGTGAAGTATTTTTGGGTAGAAAGATAAGAACCCGCTTGTCATTGTTGAAACCGATCGAGGGTTTTGATCGAGAAGATATTGATGAGAAAATGAAGTCTCAATTTGACAAGCATCAAGGGGTAAAGCCTAAGAATTTTAAAAAGGGAGAAGGAGTGTATACTGCTATTTGGCAAGGAAATAAAACAAAATGGGTAAAAGGCCAAATTGAAAAGGTATTAGGTTCGGTGAATTTCCTCGTGAAATTGTCATCAGGAAGGTTAATGAAAAGACACTCTAACCAGATGAAGAAAAGGTTAGATTTTGATCCGGAAAAGGAACGGCTTGAACAAGAACTCATGGAGTTTGTTCATGATTTCAGCATTCCAATTGGAATACCGTCGACGACAACAACGACTACAGTCAACAATGGTTCTCAATTATTGTCATTATTGTCACCAATCATACATCAACAACCAATACCACAAACCAGTCCACAAGCAACATCAGCGCAGTCACCAATGCAAATGGTTCAACAACCACATCAGCCAATGGTTCCACAGCCGCCAGTGCAACCAGCTCAGTCGTCACCAGCTCAGTCTTCCAATGGCCCACGTTATCCAGCAAGAAGCAGGAAGCCGCCGTCAAGACTTCGATTTTAAATATCGTGAGCTTATTTTCTTATCCCCCACCCATCGTCGATAATTTCCATTATATTAATGTGTCCCATTATTTAAATAAGGGGAGGTGTTGTGGGTTTAGACCTACAAGGGTTATTTTGATCTATAATACAGTAGCGGTAAAAAGTGAGGGTACTTTTGGTTTTTTGATCATAAATTTACCCAAGCTGGTCCGATTGGGCTGAAACTTGGATATGTTGTGTAAAACAGTATTTTAAATATTATTTTGTGGTTTCAATCCAGTTATTCTAGAAAATTTTGAAAAATGTGAGTTTTTTTCAAATTTTATTGAAAAAATGAAAATCTATCAAAACTAAAAACGACCTTTAAAACATGTAAAATACCCAAAACTCTAAGAAACAAACTTTATAATAAAGAAATTATCTAGTATTTTGTGGAAAATCCTTTTGCATCCAGAACTGCTCGGCATCTACGTGGCATCGACTCGATCAACTTGTTGAGTACCGAAAATGGAATATTTTCCCAAACATCCTTGATTTGCTCGAACTTCTCTTGGGCATTTCTGGCTTTTTTGTTCTTTTACTGACGCTCACAATGTTCCCATAAATGCTCAATCGGATTTAAGTCCGGACTTCGACTTGGCCAGTCCAATACAGGCACTCGTTTCCTTCGGAACCAATCTCGAACAAGGTGACTGGAGTGTTTCGAATCATTGTCCTGTTGGAAAACATACCGACGACCATGTTTCGCACGTGCGTAAGGAAGCATGGTGTTCTCTAGTATCCCTAGGTACATGAATCGATCCATAGTACCTTCAACTCGGATGATGGGGCCAACGCCTTTCCCAGAGAAGGCACCCCACACCATGACATTCCCTCCGCCATGTTTCACAGTCGGCGTTTGATACTTAATATTGTATCTAGATTCAACAGGACGTCTCACATATGATATACCGTCACTTCCGAATAGCATGAATTTGCTCTCATCACTCCAAATCACCTGCTTCCACTGATCAACCGTCCAGTCAATGTGCTCCCGAGCAAACTTCAAGCGCATTCTTCGATTCTTGGCTGAAATAAATGGTTTCTTGACTGGTCTCCGAGCAAAAAGTCCAGCATCACGCAGCCTTGATCTAACAGTCTCTACGGAAATTGGCGGAGACCCGGCTTGGATCAGTTCCAGACGGATATCAACTGCAGACTTCCTCGGATCATCTCGACTCATAGCGACAATGCGACGATCTTCGACGTGATTCGTCACTTTCTTTCTTCCTGATCGTTTTTTTGCTAGTGCATTTTCTCCACCATCCTTGTAGCGTCTTACGATTTTTTTGATGCCGCTCAAACTCAATCCAAACTGCTCAGTGAGAGCCTTTTGTGGCACATTCATCATATACCCGGATACTACAGCTTTGAGCTCGGATTCCGACAAGTAGCGACGACTAAAATTGAGTGACATAGCTGCAAAATATCACAATCGACTTCGAAAATGATAAAACAACAAAAAAAATTAACTTTAAAAAATAGAAAAAAAATATTTGAAAAAAATTTAAAAGTAAGAAAAAATTTAAACTCGAAAGTTCGAGAATATTCGAGAATTTTTTTGTTCCTTAGAGCGCACTTGCACGTTTTTGGTTTCAAAAAATAGGAAACTTTTTACTGCATAACATATCCAAGTTTCAGCCCAATCGGACCATTTTGAACAAAGTTCTGATCAAAAAACCAAAAGTACCCTCACTTTTTACCGCTACTGTATTTATAGTTTGACCTTTTTGATCTATGGCAACCGCTGGGCGCCAAGATTTATATTTATTGCATTGTCAATCGTTTTAGATTGCGTTTTCTCTGAGTTTTATATTTTACTGCCGGATTATTGTCTACCAATAATCCATACACTGTTTTGGCTTGGTTAGTAATAAATTGATGTTATTACGTGTGTAAAGACATAACAATACTATTTAGCATCTGCTAGTCACTTTCTAGCAACAAAAACGGTTTTCAACGAGTTAACAACTAAACTCCAAACGAATTCCAAAAGAACTACAAACTAGTGGCCTAGGTTTCACACCCAACGAGAAGCAAGTCCCCGCTCGTATTTCTCTTCCATATCACAATCGCGGAGAAAAAGTCGCAAAAATACTCAACTTGAAAATTTCCTAAAATTAATATTTTCTCAAATTTTCTCCAGAAAATCCCAGGATCATCGTTTGCATCGAAACATTAACCAATTCTAGATTTTACTTTGCTTCCTTAATATCAACTGAATCCAATAACGGGCCACATTTTGAAAACCCATAATTTTTACGTTTTTTTGTTCTGTTCTCTTTTAGCAGAACCTACTCCCATGTCAATGTAATTTAATGCTCACGCGCTATAAGACCCACTCCCCCAAAATTATCGTGATGTTTTTTTATTGTAATGTAATAAAAAATTAATTTTAAAACACTAACTAATTATGTGGCAATCAATAACTGCTGCTTTTTTAATTTTGGTAGTGAGTTCACAAATTAAAGGAGGGCTTTACGGAGCTAATAAATGTGCCGTAAATTAAAATGGACTTCATTCTCATTCCAAATCTGTTTTTAAAATGTTCTAAAACCACCTACAAGCCGAGAAAACGAGCTTCAAAACAATGACCTAGAAAAATATTTGCAAAAACTTTTAAGTGAAGAATGCGAAAAAATGCAATATTATAATTTAAAATGTACTAGTTTAAGTAAGCTCCATAAATATTTATTTAAAAAACACTTAAAAATGCCCGCGGACTAGTTTTCGCAAATATGTCTCTAGGCCATTGTTTTGAGGCGTGTTTTCTCGGCTTCTAGGTGGTTTTGGAAAATTTTAAAAACTGATTTGGAATGAGCATGAAGTCTATTTTCATCCTAGATGCATTCATTAGCTCCGTAAAGCCCTCCTTTAACTAGAAATGACTGAAAATAGGCGAGTTCAATTGGCTGGTTTGCGAATGGACATTTATTGATCTCATTGTTGAAGAGGAAGCATCAATACGGAAGGTATACATTTTGGTTAACCTTTGCGAAAGCTGTTACAAATATTGTGGTACTTTTGGTTTTTGTCTTGGCGGAAGTACCGAATCTGATAGCGTAAGAAGAATCGATTGAAGGAAGAAAGAAAAAAACAATTCGAAAATTTTCCAGTGAGCAATATTTATACCCCGAGTTCGTTTTCCGCGTTTTTGGGGCTATTGCAGGAGTTACAGCTATTCCAAATAGGCTATTTCAATTTTTCATTTCCTTTGGAACACTCTTCATCTCATTTTTTCCGATGCGCATAGTCCCGACACCTATTTTTATCGTAAGCTTCAGAATTATCCGATTATCTTATGAGTTATCCGCAGATCTCAATCCTATTTCCATCAATTATTGGAATATTAGTATTCTCGTTCAGAATCTCTTCTGAAAAATGTAGTTATATGTTCTCATCGCAACATTTTTCTTGGTTTGAGTTTTTTCAGGAAAAAAACGGCTCTGGTTGCAAATTTGTGCGCCGCGCTTTGCAGAAGGCCACGCCCACCGATTTTTTATAATTTTTTTTTGAGATTTTTCAGCGAAAAATGGACTAAATTTGGCGCTTTTTTTTCAAAAAAAAAATAAATAATATGCGCGAGTAATTCTAAAATGTTCTCATAACAGAATATGTGGAAAAAGTGAGATTTTTCTAACTTTTTGATAATTTTCGGAGTGTGCATGGTTTAAAGCTTTGTAAACCGGTTTTTTTCAAAAAGAGTCAATTTATCGCTGTAAAAAACTTTAAAAAAGTGGGCGTGGTCTTGCGCAACGAAGCAGATTTGCAAGGAATAATAATATTTGAGGTTTTACTTTGACGCTTCATGTGCTCAACTAGTGCGAATAACTATTGCAACAATAGTACAGATTCAAATATTGTCATGTTGTTGTTTCAATTGCATAACCTTTGTGAAATTGGTCCTCGATTTTGTGAGAGACGTTTCCCAAAACGAGTCATTTTTGATACTTTTAGAAGTTTTAGAGACGTAACACTTGTATAGAGAACGTGGTGATCCGATCGAGAATTAATCGAACAAAATGGAGATTATTGCAATGTGTCGCACAGGATATTTTATTTATCCTTGATGCTTCTATCTACTTCGACGAAGCTGATGGATATGGGATACTTGTTAATTTTATCTTCAATACTTATATTTGGAATTGTGGGCATACTGTAGATGGGTAGGTCAGGGTCCCCCATGTCGAAAGAAGACTGTTTCAGACTTATTATGTGGGCGATGTTGAACAAAATAAAATCGTCAGGACCAGGATCCGCCAGTGTTCTCGTTATCAGTACATCTGCAAAGTCGAAGATGACGTTTCTGAAAGTTTCAAAGACGATTAAAACTGCCAGCCGCTTGTAGACGGGGGACTTCTCGGATTATTTCCTGTTTCTTTTTCAATTCCATTCATTTTTCTAAATTAATGTTACTTGGATGAAAATAGACGTCATTCTCATTCCAAATCAGTTTTTAAATTTTTCTAAAACCGCCTAGAAGCCGAGAAAACGCGCTTCAAAACAATAGCCTAGAAAACGTTTCTACCTGGCCGAACTTTTTCCATTGATCTTTTTTGCGTGTTTTATTGATGAACATTTATGGGGATCACTTACATTAGTCCATTTTAACTTATGTTTTTGCATTTTTAATGTAATTACGGCCGAGGACTAGTTTCCACAACTTTTTCTAGGCCACTGTTTTGAAGGCCGTTTTCTCGGCTTCTACGTGTTATCACGTAGAAGCCGAGAAAACGGCCTCTATTTTTATCAAAGGTACATTTATTACTTTGGAAGCAAAAGTGCGCTCCAGTGTTAATCGGGAAATGGGCAGGGATTTAAGCCCCGCCCATCATAACTCGGGTACTCAGGCGGGATCCCGCACGTAGTTGAAAACGTAATCCCGCACGGAATTCCGTGCGGGATTACGTCCAGACTACGTGCGGGATTACGCCAAGACTACGTGCGGGATTACGTCCAGACTACGTGCGGGATTACGCCAAGACTACGTGCGGGATTACGTCAAAACTACGTGGTTGATTACGTAAAAAATAAGTACGTGCGAGATTGATACAGTAAGATTGTCCGTTAAAGGAACATAGCCAAATATGACTTCAAAAATACGACAAGAATTATATCTGCATACAGTTCTAAGATGTCTCTATTCCCTCTTGCCCCATCATTGCTATCATTAAATTCCGGTGTCCTCTTGAAGGACAGCGTTTTAAAAATTGGCCCATTGTTTTATGTCCCCGACATCTTACGGGCGGCGCCCACTGCTACCTTTTTCATTAGAGAGTTTGGCGTAATCCCGCACGGGGATTACGTGCGGGATCCCGCATCACTATTATTACGTGCGGGATTACGCGGGATGAAAATTCCTCACACAAACTACGTGCGGGATCCCGCCTGAGTACCCGAGAATGTTATGTTTTTTTCAGCGAAAAATAAACAGATTTTAAAATTTTTTGATGAAAATGATCTAAAAAACTACGAGATTGGACTTTGCTCCCCAGTGATGAGAGGGGCCCGCTTACCTCGCATCATTTTTCGATTTCTGTTTATTGTTTCCAATTTTACAAAAAAAAAACCCACTCGAATTAAACCCATAAAGCGTGATTTATGCTCGTTTTATCGCATCAAAAATGAATTGGCTCAGCGTTTTATTACTATTTTTTTCTTTTTTTTCCTTATTTTCTCCAAATTTTCTATTTCACATAGAAATAAATCTCGCTTTTGGAGGCCATGTGGCAATGTACAATTGCAGCGTTTTTAATTTTTGTTGTGAGTTTTGAATTTAAAGGAGGGAGCGTTACAGAGTTAATTAATGTAACTTGGATGAAAATAGAGGTCTTACACATTCCAAATCTGTTTTTAAAATTTTCAAAAACCACCTAGAAACCGAGAAAATGAGGCTTCAAAACAATGGCCTAGAAAATGTTTGCGAAAACTAGTCCGCGTGCAAGGACAAAGTTAGGCCAACTTTTTCTAGGCCATTGTTTTGAAAGCCATTTTCTCGCCTTCTAGATGGTTTAAGAAAATTTTAAAAACAGATTTGGAATGAGAAAGAAGTATATTTTCATCCCAGGCACATTCATTAGCTCCGTAAAGCCCTCCTTTAAAATAACCCCCAGACAAGCTCAATTGGTTGGTATGCTAATGGACATTTATTAATTCTACTATTCTTCCGAAAACATCCATATGTGAAATACACATTTTGGCTAACAGTTGCAAAAGCGGTTACAAATATCATGATACTTTTGATTTTTGTTCTCACCGAAATTCCGAGTTTGATCGTGTAAGTGATCTGGATAATCCAGAAGTTTCTCAAATGTTGTACATATTTAGTGAAAAAGATTTATACCCAGAATTGGTGTTCCGAATTTTTGGCGCTATTGCAGGACTTACCGTCATACCTAATCGCCTTTTTCAGTTTTTTATTTCTTTTGGAACACTCTTTATATCATTCCTACCTTTTCGGAAGGTCCCGAAACCGATTTTTATTGTAAGTTTTATTGCATTGTCCAAAATGCCGAATGAATTTTAAAGCTTTCAATTCTGCTCCCATCGGCTGCTGGTATAATGGTATTTTCTATTCGAATCTCTTCGGAAGATTGTAGTTATTTGTTCTCGTCGGCAAAAATTGCATGGTTTAGATTTGTTTCAACTTTTTTTTAATTAAAAAACGTATAAAATTTGATGTTGCAAATGCGCTCTATTGCAAATCGCTCTTTTTTGAAGGGGTTTCGCATTTTTACGACTAGAAAAATAACTTTTTGAAATGAAAACACGATTTGACACATTTTGAGATGCCAATTGAGTGAAAATGACATTTTGGAATCTTGAATTCAGGCCAAAATGTCTTTTTTAACGAAATGTTTAGAAAAATTTAGGTTTTTTTCTGTTTTTGAATCATTAGAACTAATATTTCTGGAAAATATATTACAATTTCCACTGAATGATCTAAATTATTGTCAAGTTGAACATTCCTGGCCGCTGGGAATTTCCTCGCGCCGCGACCGCAACGCGTTGGAAGGAACTGGGTGGGGATATTTGTAGTTCTCGAGGAAAAACACAAATTTCTGAAGAATAGCAAATAAAATGCTAGTAATCCACGAGAAGTACAAATTTCCCAGTTCCTTCCAACGCGTTGCGGTATAATTATGAAAAAAAATTATGAAAAATTTACTCAAAAAGTCAAATTTCGCGCCATTTTTGAATGCGGCGGGAAATTCAAATTTTAATCTTGCTGACTTTGCCCGCTGCTATAAATTAGTAGTTTTTCGTTGAGATTTTGTATGAATTGATCTAGAATCATGATAAAAAGACGCAATTGATAGCAATTAGCAAAAAATAACTAACAATGTACCTTTAAAGGTTCTACTTCGCCGCTCCATGTGCTCAATTCGTGAGGAAGCTTACCGCAAGTCTAGTTGGATTTCAAATACTCTCTTGTTGTTTCTTCAACGCGATCACCTTTATAAAACTGGTCATGGATTATGTGAGACCGGTTTTTTTGTGTCCTGAAGCCTCTTTTTTAAAATAAAATTTAGAGACAGAAAAATTTCGAAAGCTCTGAGAATAAAGTCAATCGAACAAAGTGGAGACTGTTGCAATGTGTTGCACAGGACATTTTATTCATTATTGATATTTCTGTATATTTCAACGAATCAGAACGTAGAAGTTTACTTGTTAATTTTATTTTCAATACATTTATTTGGAATCTGGGACATACTGTAGATGGGTATGTAAACGCGCTCCAATGCTAATGGTGAAAAGGGAAGGATTTAAGCCCCGCCCACTACAATTTTATGTTTTTAAATTTGTAAAAAATGTTTTTTTATTTTTCGTTGAAAAAAATAAAAATGTAGTGGGCGGGACTTCCCTCCTCCTTTCCCGATTAGCATTGGAGCGCGCTATCTCCTTTTGGATGAGATAATAATATTCAGGCTGATTATGTGGGCAATGTTGAACAAAATAAAGATCATATCTAAAACATCAGTATCTGTTATTATCACCAGTATTGATATGAGGCATATGCGGAATAAAATTTGAATTTCTTTGAATTTATTAATCTGTGACACGATCTCTCTCTCTCTCCCTCTCTCTCTCTCTCTCATTTAGAGGAATGGATGATCAAACAATAAAAACATGAATATACCTTTTAAGGCTGATCTCACCAGATTAACCTGGAGCTGGAATCCTAGTTTGTTCAATCGACAGGATCTCGACATGGATCTGGATCTACACCTGATCCACCTGGTCTAATGAACGTAAAAACGGATCGCAAATCTCTCCAATGTCCAGTTGAATCACGTTACGTGCTCCTGAGCAGTGTATGGATCAGGATCGTATTTCGGATCAAATCCTAACCGGAGTTTTTGGCTTTTTTTGCCTCAAGTTCAAAAAATGGTTATTCTAAGAATTTTTTTCTTACTTTCACAAAACTGTACCTGATTTTTCACCTGACCCTAACAGATCCGATCCCATCCCATCCAAATTTGATCCGAAATCATGTTAGGAAATTCAGGTATTTGAAATTTTTCAAAAAATGGGTTTTTTCTGAATACTATTTTTTCTAGACTCCTGAAATTGAAAAATTTTCAAAATGTAACCAACTTCTTAACGAACAATTTTTTTTTAAAAATTTAAAAATTTTTCGATTTTTAATTTTTTTCGGATCAAGTGGTAAAAATAAATATATATTTACATTTTCATAGTCCTCCTTTAAAATTCTGCACTTCAAAAAAATCGTAGGATTTTTTCCTACCCCAATTTCTCTTTATCTGTCTGCAAAAGTGTGTATTCATTCAATACGTTAGAGCAAAAATCAGCGATCATATGAACACACTTGAATAAATTTACATGCCGTGATAACGAATGATTTATCTTCGAAATTGGCACGGCGTCTGGAATGCGAAGTAAGCCGACAAGCAATCATTCTTTTTTTTTTCAAAAAATCTCAATATATAGCAATGTTCATATAGCTCATGTGCTGAAAATTGTCGTGATGTGGCGATCAATAACTGCTGCTATTTTAGTGATATTTGTAAGTTATTTTTAATAAAAATGAAGTTAAAGGAGGACTTTACGAAGCTAATGGGAGGAAAATAGACTTCCTGCCCTTTCCAAGTCTGTTTTTAAAATGTTCTAAAACCGTCTAGAAGCCGAGAAAATGAGCGTCAAAACAATGGCCTAGAAAAGTTTACACTTGGCCGAACTTTTCCATATTGAGCTTTTTGTGTAGTTTAACATGAATACTTATTGAAATTACTTCAATTTATTCATCTTAAATTATATTTTTGCATTTTTCCGGATTCTTCATGTAAAAATGCCCGCGGACTAGTTTTCGCAAACATTTTTCTAGTCCATTGTTTTGAAGCTCATTTTCTCGGCTTCTAGATAGTTTTAGAAAATTTTAAAAACAGATTTAGAATGCGAATTTTCTCTATTTTCATTCCACAAAGTCCTTCTTCAAAATATACTTGTTTCAAAATATAGTCGAGCTTCGTCGGAATGTACGCAAACGGAATTCTGATGTCATCCCTACTACACGGTGGTAATAAATACGGCAGGTATATGTTCCTGCTGACGATTGGAAAGGCTCTCACAAATTCAATCGTTCTTTCGGTTTTCGTATTGGCTGAAGTTCCGAACTTGCTAGCGTGAGTCTCTGGTTTTTTGATCTCTGGATTTTTGAGGATGTTAGAATCCTAAAACGATTTATTCGACAGAAATTTCCCTTATTTGAAAAATACTCAAGAAAACAAAATCAATGTTAAAATGTTTATTTCTAAAGGAAAAACTGAAAAAAATGAAAAATTTCAAATATTCGAATTTCCGCCAAAAAAAGTGCTAAAAATTGCGTTTTTCGTTTTCGCCACGCCCACTTTTTTGCGCCGTCATTTTGAATTGTTGGCGAAATTTTTCCTCTTTTATTATTCTAAGATATTGATTTAAAAAATATTGAAAACAACAGAAAAGCGCAAAAACGGGCTTTTTGCAAAATTTATAATTTTCCCTTAATTTCTGATTTTTTTATAATCGATGATTGTGAGGGTCACGAGCATTTTTGCTACTTTTAATGAGACTCCGCCCACTTTTGCAAGTGCGGCACGGTGTCAAAATTTGAGACAAAACTTGAGAAATCGAATTGGATGTTCTAGAGCTAGGCTTATTTGCGGTCCTGTTACGTGTCTTGGAGCCCCTATACTGCTCAAAAACCCTCATTTTCAATCGATTTTTTCGATATGAAGGAGTTGGATAAAACATTAATCTCTGAAGGCAAAATACGCAGTACATCATTCTCTTTCATAATCCGTTTGAATTTTCAATTTTGGTCCACTAGGAAAAAAGTTGTGGTTCGAAGTTTGACACCATGTCGCACTTGAAAAAGTGGGCGGAGCCTAATAAAAAGTAGTCAAAATGTTCAAGTTTTCTCAGCAAATTTATCAAATAAGATTTTAGTCAAATAATTTTTTGTTGGATTCTAAGTTATATAGAACTTTTAGTGAAACAGACCTGTATCCTGAAATCGTGTTCCGAACCTGTGGCGCGATTGCCGGCCTCTCATCGGTCCCAAATCGACTATTCCAACTGTTTATCTCATTTGGAACACTATTTGCCTCGTTTTATCCGATCCGTCCGGTTCCCAAGATTCTATCAGTCGTGAGTCATGTTTTTAAATAAAAAATTCTGAAAAAAATGCTCACAGCTCTCAATTTTGCTTCCGTCAATCATTGGAATTGTGCTCTTCGTGTTTCGTATCGCGTCGGAAGAATGCAGTTATTCGTTCTCTTCACAAGCTTTTGCGTGGTTTTTTAAAAATTTCTTTCAAATTTTCAAATTTCCCTTAAGGTTCTATTATCAAGCTCCATGCTCACAACTGATTCAAAAAATCGTTGCTCGCCTAATTCAGACGCAAATTTTATTGTGTTGTTTTTTGGATATTGTCACATTTTTGAATGTTTTCCTGAATTTTGTGAGATTTTCGGCCATGGATCCATAATTCTCGATTAAGAAATATTTCAGAGACGTAAAATTTACACTCACAACTCGGAAAGTGGTGCAAGGATCAAAAGAATCAAGTGGAGACTGTTGCAATGTGCTGCACAGGATATTTTATTCATTATTGATATTTCGGTGTATTTCAACGAATCGGAAAGTCGAAGTATACTTGTGAATTTTATTTTCAATACATTTATTTGGAATCTGGGACATACTGTAGATGGGTATGTAAACGCGCTCCAATGCTAATTGTGAAAGGGGAGGGATTTAAGCCCCGCCCACTACAATTTGATGTTTTTTTAATTTGTAAAAAAAATCTATAGTCGCCGTGTTTGGGACGGAGTCATCCTTTTTATTGGAAAAATCACAAAAAGTTATTTAAAAAACAACAAAACGTAGTTACCGTAACCTTTTTAAAGGGACACGACAGTTTCAGAAAAGTTTTTAAGTCGGGAAAATTAAAAATTTGAGCCTAAAAACACGATGGCTCAAAATGTCCAAGTTTGTGTAAAAATATGTAATCGCGGTGTTTGGGACTGCGGCACAGTTCGAGTGGGCGGAGCGAACAGTTGAGGTACAATTCTACGCCATTGTTTTGTTTTTTTCAACGTAATTGACCTTTTTTTCCGTTTTTCGTCTAGAAAGGACTATTGTCGAGTTATTTGGTGAAGATTTCATTTAAAAAATGTTATTTCGATGCTTAATTTGGATTTATAACGTTGTCCGAGTTGCGAACCGACTTTTTCAGCGCTTTGGTAATTTTTTCCGATTTCAAAAGGGTTCAGCCTTTTTCAATAGTAATCCCATATTTTTTGCTTTAGTTTATGTAATAATTAGAAAAACAAATTCAAAAATTATGTTTTGTCTAAAAACCAGAAGAAATTCGGCTTTTTGGGTGAAAATCAAGAAAATTATGCTAAACTGTGCGCTAATTACACTCAGTCCCCGCCCACAAACACCCTGCCGCAATTTGAAATCCGTGGCGATAATGTGTGTGTACAGTTGTGTGTGTGTACATCTGTAAGATCCTAGAAATAAATGCGAGCATTGCGCGCTCCAATGCTAATTGGGAACGGAAGAGGGATTTAAGCCCCGCCCACCACAATTTTCGGGTTTTTGTTGTTTTTTAGCGAAAAATATATATTTTAGAATTTTTTTAGTTACAAATTGTCTAAAAAATATGAGAAAGAAGTTGGAAGTTGTTTTAACAAATCTAACGAATGGGAAAATTTGGAAAATGAGGATTTTATAAAAAAAAAGATGTATTCCTTTCGTTTGATTTGGAAAAAATCACTTTCAGCTTCTTTCTCGTATTTTTAGCGCATTTGTAACCCAAAAATTTTTAAATATGGTTATTTTTACCTGAAAAAAACAAAAAACAAACATAAAATTGTGGTGGGCGGGGCTTTTATCCCTCGGCCTTTCCCGATTAGCATTGGAGCGCGCAATCCCTCCGCATGATATGATACTGATATTCAGGCTTATTATGTGGGCAATGCTGAACAAATTGAAGATCTCACCGACGTTCACCGCAAACGTGATGGTTTCCAGCACTGAGATGAGACAAAACCGTATAAAATACTAAATCATGGTGTTGCTTTGGTTTCTGTTAGTTTTCTTGTTTTCCTTGATTAAAGAAGCTGCTAAATGCAATTCATATGAAAATAGACGTCGTGCGCATTCCAAATCTATTTTTAAAATTTTCCAAAACCACCCAGAAGCCGAGAAAATGCGCTTCAAAACAATGGCCTAGAAAAGTTTTCAGCTTCGAAAACTAGTCCGCGGGCACGAAAACTAGTCCGTGGACATGAAAAATTGAGCAAATCCATTCTAGTCCAAAGAATTGAAAAACAAAATGCGTGGGATTACCAAAATTGCACCAGAAAATAATTTTTGCGTCACACAATTTTTAATTGGTTTCAAAATGTTATTTTCCTCCATTTTTTCACATGCTCCATTCTCAATTTAGTACTTTGGAGGTGTTGTTTTGAGATTTGCGAATAATTAAAAAAATCTGAAATTTGCAACGGGGGATTTCCTAAAACACTTTTTCTCACGACCCAAAAAAATTACTTTTTTTAATAACCTTTGACAATTTTTTAATAAAAATTCTGAGGAGGAGTTTAAAGGAGGAGTTTAGAGAGGTTATATACCTATTCCTGATTCCAAATCAGTTTTTAGAATTTTCTAAAACCACGTAGAAGCCTAGAAAACGAGCTTTAAGACTATGGCCTAGAAAAGTTTTGCGAAAACTAGTCCGCGATCATTATTACGTGAAGAATCAAGAAAAATTCAAAATGCTGGTTTGGAATATACTAATTAAAGCGTTTTCTACAATTTTATGTCAATATAACCCACAAAAAGAGCTTTTTAAAAAAGTTCGGCCATATTTTTCTAGGCCATTGTTTTGAAGCTCATTTTCTCGGCTTCTAGGTGGTATTAGAAAATTTTAAAAACAGATCTCGAATGAGCACAATGTCTATTTTCACACAATAACCATTTTTACAAATTGTTTTGTCATTTTTAAAAAACAAGTCCTCCTTTAAGAATTTATCCCCCGTTTTTGTGTCATTCTCAAAAAATAATAAAAAGTTTGCGACAAACCTAAAGCACTTCTAATATTCAATTACCTACTAATACATATATCACGACGCGTAATAATAAAATCTGAATTGTGTGTGTTTTCTCAATTTTTTCTTTAGTTCAAGGAATTAATAATAAACACAGAAAACATTTCCGTTTTTCTTTTTTTTTCCTTTTTTTTTCTTCGTCGAATTTATTAAAGATCATTCCAAAAAACGTTATAAATCTGATCTGCGGATAAGAAAATAGAAGTTTACTGTGGAAAAAATATATAAATCGTGACGAGACCCATTTCAAATTTTTTAAAGGAGTGTCTTTAAATTTTAAAAATACCATTTTTATGTGTCTAATTAATTCGAAAAAAATAATTAAAATCGACAAAAAAACCTATTTTTTTAATTTAAACAATTGTCTTCAAATAAATGGCCTAACTTGGTTTTTTAGTCCCCATCTGTTTTTTCTAGGCCATTTAGCTTCTAAAATTAATAATTTTCGGATTATTTTTTAAGTTATTTTCAAAAAATAACAAAAATGGGAAAAATGAAATGAAACATTTTCAAGTTTTGTGAAAATAAGAGGAAAACCAAAAAAAAATTATCCAAGCGGCAAACCAGGATATTGTTTCAAAACTAACGGGAAAAGGATATCTAAAATACACTTCTTTTTTTTCTTCTTTTTTTGAAAAATTTTCGAAAAACATTTTTTTTGGAAGTTAAAGGAGGACTTTACGGAACTAATGATCTGGGATGAAAATAGAGTTTATTCGCATTCCAAATCTGTTTTTAAAAATTTCTAAAACCACCTAGAAGCCGAGAAAACGCGCCTCAAAACAATGGCCTAGAAAATGTGTAAATCGGCGAAAACTAGTCCGCGGGCATGAAAAATCCGAAAAAAAGTGAGAAGACATAAAAAGGACTAATATAAGCATTCTGCATAATTATTTATTAACGCTCATAGGAAATAGTTCGGCCAGGTGGACACTTTTTCTAGGCCATTGTTTTGAAGCCAATTTTCTCGGCTTCTAGGTGGTTTTAGAAAATTTTAAAAACAGATTTGGAATGAGAATGGCGTCTATTTTCATTTAAGGTGCATTTATTATCTCCGTAAAGCCCTCCGTTAAAGGCCCGAGGAAAACAAATGGTGGACTAGAAATCCAAGTTCGGCCATTTCCCCAAATTTTTTTAAAAATCCATGTTTTTGTCAATTTTAATTGTTTCTTCGGATTCGGATTCCAATTCAGACAGAATGTAGTCTTTTATTGATCTGATGCATTGTTTTGGCCTTTTTTTTGAGAAATTGGCAATTTTCCAAAAATCCCCTCAAAAAACATTTTCAATCCCTTTTTTGGAGCTTACCACTTCAAACTTCAAAAAAAAAGTTAAATATATATTCTAGAAGTTTTAACAATATCAGGCAAAAAAATGTGGCAAACCAAAGTTGCAGCTGTTTTAGTGTCATGTGTAGGTTTTTCAATAGAAAAACCCGAGATTTCATAAATTTTAGTCAAGCTTCCTTGGATTGTACATGAATATACTGTTACTTGCAACACTTCTTCATCGTAACTCGAATAACTACGGTACTTATATGTTTATGCTGACAATTGGGAAAGCGGTGGGAAATATTAATGTTCTTATCGTTTTTTTGATAGCCGAGGTTCCGAATTTGATAGCGTGGGTGATATTGATTTTTTAAAAAAATATTTAACATCCTCAAGTTTCTAGTGAAGAAGACTTATATCCGGAATTTGTGTTCCGTGCATGTGGGGCCGTTGCTGGTACGTCATCCGTCCCCAGATGCCTTTTTCATTTTTTCATCTCACTTGGAACACTTTTCACAGCAATTTGGCCAATGCGTAGCTATCCCAAACTTCTTCATGTTGTATGTTTTTGGAGAAAATCCAAAACCTATTTTTCCTTAAATTCTTTAACTCCAGCTCTCAATGATGGTCCCAATTTCGATAGGAATTGGTCTATTCTCGGCGCGGATTTCATCAGAGGATTGTAGTTATCAATTCTCGTGGGAAAGTTTTGCATGGTAGTCGATTTCAGCAAATTTTTTTATTTGCAAAATTTGAATTTGAAGGTTTTATTTTCAAGCGCCGTGCGGACAAGCGTTACAAAAAATCGTTGCTCGAATTATTCAGACGCAAATATTGGGATGTTGTATTTTCAATTTTGCGACATTTATGAGAGTGCTTATGAGTTTTGTAAGATTTTCTTTCGGGTTGGCGGGAATTTAAATGTAAAAAAAATTTAATTTAATTTATTTACAACTCATATTTTGTCCCAGAAAAAATCATGTAGGGTATTTGTGTTGAGTTGTAGAAGCAATCTGTATTTTTTTTAATTTCCAGAAATTTTCAAAATTTTCAGACAAAAATTTGAAAAATTAATTATTTTAATTTTAAACAAATTTAAGATTTTGTTCAACATTTCTTTAAAAATTAATTTTTCAATGTAATGAACAATTTTAATGACTTTTTTTAATTTTTAAAATTTACCTACAATTTTCGAAATTTTTTGACGTTCTAGAAATTTCTAAACGTCTATTTCGCGCCAAAATATTTTTAAAAACATTTTAAAATCGTAGGAAATTTCGTTTTGATTGAAAAAACGCGTAGAAACGGTCGAACTCGATCCATTCTCATTGGGGCGCACTTGCAACACAGTGTTTGGCGCGAATTCAAATTTTGAAAAAAAAATTATTTTACATAAAAAACTCAGATTTTGTGACTAATAACAGGATTTAAACAACAAAAAAATAAAAAGGAAATTTTTGTTGAAAAATCTAGAACCAAAAAAATTGCAGCAATTTTTAAAAGTTTTCTAGAAATTTTCAGAGAAAAATTAAAAAAATAAAAACATTTCAAATTTAAAAAAATCGTAGTTAATTCAATTTTTACAACAAAAAAATTAGTTTGTCAATGTTATAAACTTATAATGAACAATTTTAATGAATTTTTTAATTTTTAAAACATTTTTTAAATTTTTTAAAAATAAATTTCGAATAAATTTTGTTTTCACGTTCTAAACGTTTTTAAATATCTATTTCGTGCGTAAATAATTTTTTTTAAATTTTATTATCGCAGGAAATATTTTTTTTATAAAGAAAAACACGTAGAAATAGTGAGTATAGGTCAATTGATTGGAAAACCAAAAGATTTTCTGAGAAAAAGATTTTTCGACAAAAAGATTTTCGACAAAAAGATTTTTCGACAAAAAGATTTTTTTTTCAAAAGAGATTTGCACTGTGCAAGCACGCTCAACCGCACCGTTTTTTCCTCTTTTGTCTGCGTCTCTCAACGCCAACCGCCAGAGCTAGTGCGAGACGCAGACAAAAGAGGAAAAAACGGTGCGGTTGAGCGTGCTTGCACAGTGCAAATCTCTTTTGAAAAAAAATCTTTTTGTCGAAAAATCTTTTTGTCGAAAATCTTTTTGTCGAAAAATCTTTTTGTCAGAAAATCTTTTGGTTTTCCAATCAATTGACCTATACTCGAAATAGTCGAATTCTATTCATTCTCATTGGGGCGCAATTGCAACTTAGCGTTTGGCGCGAATTCAAATTTTGAAAAAAAATTATTTTACATAAAAACTCAGATTTTGTGACTAATAACAGGATTTAAACAGAAAAAAGTTTATAGTAAATTTTTGTTGAAAAGCTAGAACCTTTAAAAAATTTCCTAGAAATTTTCAGATTTTCAGAGAAAAATAAAAAAAACTTGTTTTATTTAAAACAAGATCACGATTAATTCAATTTTTCACAAAAAAAATAATTTGTCTATGTAATAAGCTTATAATGAACAATTTCAATGAATTTTTCATTTTTAAAACATTTTAAAATTTTTTTAAAAAGAAATTTCGAAAAATTTTGTTTTCACGTTCATTTTTTTCTAAATGGCGTGCCTAAATATATTTTTTTTAAACTATATTATCGTAGGAAATATCTTTTTTATTAAAAAACACGTAGAAATGGTCGAATTCGTCTCATTCTCATTGGGGCGCACTTGCAACATAGCGTTTGCGCAGGTATTCAAACGTTAATTAAAAGTCGAAAAAATATTTACATTTTTTCCTTTTATGACCTAGAAACCCAAATTACACGATTTTTAAAAAAATTATCAGTTTGTCTTAGTCAAAATCTGAGCAACTCGAGCCCAAAAAGTACATTTCTCAAATTCCAGACCCAAAAAGCATACCTTCAAAGCTCGGAAAGTAAAGCGCGAATAAGCCGAACAAAATGGCGATTATTTCAATGTGTAGCTCAGGACGTTCTATTCATCCTCGATATTTGTGTATATTTCAACGAATCGGAAAAAGTCAACATTTTCCTGAACTTCATCTTCAATACCTATTTTTGGAATTGTGCCCATACTGTAGATGGGTAGGATCTTTCCATTCAAAATTTTTGAGACCCCGTTTTTTTCCAGAATTATTATGTACGCAATGTTGAACAAGCTGAAAATCTCATCGAAGAAAAATTCAACAATGGTCGTTTCAACGGTCATGATTTCCAGTGTGAATACAGGACAGGCTCGAAAGAATTCAAAAGTATCGATTGCTTCTCATTATTAATTCTTCATATATTTTATTTTCTCGAAATATGTATCATAAATTTATATTTTTGTGCATTCTGACTCCTTTTCCGATTTTTTCGCTCTAGGACCCATCAATCCACGCAATAAAAATCCCTCCAATTTAGCAAACGGCATTTCGAATAGAAGACTCCAGAAAAGAGCAAAAATCATTGACAGAAATACGGTAGGCACAATTTTGGAAACAAACTGAGGAAATATCGATTTTTCTGATATTTTAAAAGAAAAAAAGCTTACAACATGCGTGGCTCCGACAAAATGTGGAGCATTGCGATCAATATTGAAAAGTGCACCGGCAATCATTATATGACAGAGATAGGCACAGAATGAGAGTTTTCCGAGTGGGGTCCAGAAGTTCAGCGACATGAATTTGGTGATTAATCCTGAAAGTTGGAAGTTACGCATTTTGGAGCAATTATGAAAAAATAATTTTTTTCATAATTGCTCCGGAACACGCCAAAAAATCGAGGTTTGTCAGTAGAGCGCGTTTGGAATAGGTTAATTCTACAGTAGTTATCATATTTTTCTGGTTAAAGGAGGCCTGTGGGGATGAAATAAATGGTCTAAAAATGATAAAAACATTATTTTTTATAAATAAATGAAAAAAAATTCCAAAAAAATCGTAGATATCCCTAATGGCCGAAGAAACACTCTTTGGTTTTCTAGGCCGTTTGTCTTTTCTAGGCCGTCTGATTTTTTAAAGTTTTTTATTGTTTTTTTTTCAGAGAAAATTATGCATCAAAAAGTATTTAAAAAATTTTTTCAAAAAAAATTCAGACGGCCGAGAAGAGACAAACGGCGTAGTAAACCAAAAAGCGTTTCTTCGGCCATCGGCCATTTGGGTCATCTACGATTTTTCGTTTTTTTTTTTGGAATTTTTAAAAAACAATTTAAAAAGAAAAAACAATAAAATCTTAGATGTCCCTAATGGCCGAAGAACTGCGTTTGGTTTTCTAGGTCATTTAATTCTAGGTCATATATACTTTTTTTTTTAAATCAGACGACCTAGAAAACCAAATTTTCTTCGGTGATTAGGGCCATCTACGATTTTATCGTTTTTTTTCGAGTTTTTTTCAGAAATTTAAAAAAAAAATTTTTTTATTGATTTTTTTCACAACTTTTCAAAAAAAACTATTTTTTCGGTTTTTTTGGCTACTTTCTGCCTAATATTTCTTATTTTAAACCTAAAACATATTTCACCAACTTTTAATAAGAAAACCTTTTTTTTTGAAAATTTATTAAAAAAATCGATAAAAAGTTTTTTCGATTCAAAAATTTTTTTTTCTTATTTTCTCCACTTTCGGAAAATGTTAATTAGACATAATTAGACGTATGCCTCACTTTTTAAGCACCGAGACTATTTTCGTGGCTCTAAATTCAAGCTAAAACAGCCTATTTTGCAACAAAATGCTTCAATTTTGATGTATTTTGTCTATTTTCGGCACAATGGGATCTCTGATTTTTTTATATTATTTTTGATTCTGGTACAGAATTTCATCCTTTTTCAGAATTTGAAATAACATTTTCGGGTTGTTATGGTTTTCCATCAGTAAAATTTGAAAAACTGAGCCCCGTTTTCGTTTCTTCAAATTTTCATCTTTAAATTTTTTGTTTTGAATTTTTGCATCAACTACAAACTTGTAGAGGTCGTTGAGACCTATCTAAAAATATAAAAATTACATTACAATTCGCATATTGAGCTGAGTTATGATGTGCCAAAGTTTCCAGGAAAAAGCGGTTTCAACCCGGGACAATTACTCACCTCCATGTCCCCTATTAATTGCAAACATCAACCAACATAACGAAAACGACCACGCAAGTCGACTAAACGCATAATACGTCGATCGCTCAAAAATAGTCCAAGGCTCGCCACTATTTGAAGAATGAGCAGCGAAAATTGCTCCAAGAGCCAGAATCGTTGAAATTATCCACATGAATAGATTCACTCCCTGAATTTAACTTTAAATTTCTGAATTGAAAAAGTCTTTTACAATATTTATACTAATTTTTCGATCCCGAGTTTTCCATAAAACATAGCCTAGAAATATCCCAAAAATAAATGGCGGAATGCGGATGTATGACGCAGCGTACAAGAGATCTTGGGTATGATGAACCATCAAAGGATCGGCTGATTTGCTGGAAATTTATGAGTTAGTTATCCTTTCAAGTCCCCCCCTTTAAAAACATACAATGCTTGAAGTAATGTAGTTGGTAGATCATATTTATAAAATAGATAATAGTTCAATGCAACAGAGGTAGAAATAGCAATAATTGAGACAATTATCCCAATTAACGGACCAATTGTAAAAGCGATTAAGAATAAGGGAGCAGCTAGGTAGATTTGAGTATCAGTTGCCAGGTACCAACTGATTGAAAAACACTGAAATAACGTCAATTTTTAGTTACAGCAGGTAGTTATAGAGCTAATAAATGCATCTGGGATGAAAATAGAGTTTATTCTCATTCCAAATCTGCTTTCGAAATTTTTTAAAACCACGTAGAAGCCGAGAAAACGTGCTTCAAAACAATGGCCTAGAAAAAGTTTGCGAAAACTAGTCCGCGGGATATCAGTGGAAAAAGTTCGGTCATTGTTTTTTAAGCTCATTTTCTCGGCTTCTAGGTGGTTTTAGAAAATTTTAAAAACAGATTTGGAACGAGAAAGAGTTCTATTTTCACCTAAGGTACATTTAAAGGCACTCCTTCAAAAAATATTACTGAAATTCTAGGCTCGATGATATTATTAACATAAAGCAAATTCTTCCAACCATATGATCTACAATTCTCCATGTCTGATTTACGAACAATTTCATTTGGACCAATATCTAGCTGAAAAATGCTTCTTGAAAAATGCTACTTGAGAAAAAATCGATACCAATTGCCCATAAGTGGTATAAAATAGAATAAAGAACATGTAAGCAGGAGTTAGACGAAGAATCCGATGAACGAAGAACATGAGCCAAGTCATTGGTGACATGGCTTTTTGGATGTTTAGTTTTGGGAGAAATGAGTAGGAAACCATCAAACCGGATAGGAAAAAGAACGTGTCGACGGAGAAAAACGCGTTGATCCAGACTTCATACTCTTGAACTTTGAAAATGTGCAGCACGTCGAGAGGGTTGTCTGAAAACGGGGCATTTTTTGGTTATACACACGAATTATTTTGAGAAGGGAAGTTCTACAAGATTTTTACATGAAACCTATCTTATTAGAAAGTGCTCAGCCTGGAGGCTAACTAATTTTAGGTGCTAAAGGGGACAAGTTATAGCGCGTCAAAATCTGACAATTTGTCCAGATTTGAACTTTGAAGAGCTATAACTTGGCTCAAACTCAATATTTCTGGATGAAACTTTCAGATATTCATAACTGCTGCATTCTTAACCGAGTTGCCAAATTTGAGCAAATTTGGCGGATATTTTTAAAAAACACTTTTTTTTAAAGTGTATTTTTCACAAAAAATCTTTAAAGGAGGACTTTACGGAGATAATAAATCTACCTTAAATGAAAATAGAGTTCATTCTCATTCCAAATCTGCTTTTAAAATTTTCTAAAACCGCCTAGAAGCCGAGAAAATGAGCTTCAAAACAATGGCCTAGAAAAAGTTAGCCTAACTTTTTCCTATGAGCTTTTTTCGAGTTTCGTTAATAAATTCTTAAGCAGAATGCTTATATTAGTCCTTTTTTATGTTTTTTCAGAATTTCTCATGCCTGCGGACTAGTTTTCGCCGGTGGACACTTTTTCTAGGCCATTTTTTTGAAGCTCATTTTCTCGGCTTATAGGTGGTTTTTGAAAATTTTAAAAACAGATTTGGAATGAGAATGAAGTCTATTTTCATCCCAGATGCATTCATTCGCCCCGCATAGTCTTCCTTTAAAAAATTTGAGAACCCCGGAAATATTGAGTTTGAGCCGAGTTGTAGCTCTTCAAAGTTCAAATTTTGAGAATTTCCAGATTTCGAACACTTCCCTAAAATATTAAATTACCAGCATAGCAGAACATTCCCCAAATGTGTCCGCCAACGACCCAGGTGAACGAGAAGAATCGAACACATTCGACACCTTTGAGAACATTTCGGTTTTTCGAGATGGAAAGGAGTGAACGACCGTTGGAAAGTGCTGAGAAGGCCAGGAAGTAGCGCATGGCTGGAAAAGTTGGTTTAATGATGAAAAATTGTTTTAAAGGTGACTAGCCCTTTAAGAGGTATTAGTTGTAATTTCATTGGTGACACTCTGTCTTTAAGATATTTGGAAACTGCTAATTTGAGAAATACGGTTTTCTCGGTAACTAAAGATTCGGAAAAAAAGGATTTCAAGTACAGAAAACCGGAAATTTCGGGGAATCCATTAATTTCACCAAAATCCCATTCTATTCCCTTTTTCTTATTTACTAAAATTTTTGCTAGACATTTTAAAGACACACTGGCAGTTATTTTCACAAAAAAATGGTGCGAAAACACAAATTTTTTTAAAATTCTTTTTTTTTCCGAAAAAATTGCTCTAATGAGTCCAAGATGAGCTTAAAGGATAGATTTTCAATAGAACGATCGCAGTTTTTAATTTTCCCTTCTTACTGACACCTTGTCTTTAAGCTACAAATTTTTTTTTCAAAACCTGATCCATTTTTCATCTGATATCCATCCAATCCCATTTCCTCAGCATAATAATCCGCAATCGTTGCAAAAACCGCCAAAAGAATAACAATTATCAAAATCGCAGTCATCAACCAGAAAACCGGGTCCGGTTTGTGTTCAGTCGGTCTGAATAAGACCTCAGAATTTTATATTCCAAAAAAAAACAATTTTTTCAAACCTGCACGAAATTTCACAAGCATTTGAGGTGTTCATTCCAAACGGGTGTCCAAAAGAATTAATAAAATAGAGAATATCATCTTCGGAGCATGTTCTAGGCATACAGATGCTCAATTTAACATCGGTTGACTTCTCTTTACCGCATGTTGATTGCTGAAAAGTCGGATTTTTTCCAGAAAAGTGACCCCCTATTACCAAATCCGTTTCTCCTTTCAGTTTTCCGACAGGTACGTTCATATGCGCCCAGCAGAATTGAGTTCTAAAATTTTGAAATTTTTCTAAAAATGTGTATTTTTTAAAGGGGGCGGGGCCTATCTGGACGTTTCAAGCTGTGTTTAAAATCAATTATACAAATTCAAAAAATAATTAAAATCGACGAAAAAAAATGTTTTTAATTATTTATCTTGAAAATATACTTTTTCCATTATTTGCTATTTTTTGAAAATAACTCAAATAATCCGAAATTTATTAATGTTGGAAGTGAAATGGCCTAGAAAAACAGATGGGGACTAGAAAATCAAGTTAGGCCATTTAATCGGAAGAAAAGTTTTAAAATTATTTTTTTTAATATTTTTGTCGACTTTATTTATTTTTTCGAATTAAGATATGGAGAATTAATTCAAAAAATAATTAAAATCGACAAAAAATTTTTTTTCGTAAAACAATGGCCGAACTTGAATTTCTAGTCCCCATTAGTTTTTCTAGGTCATTTAACTTCCAAAATTTTCGAGCTTTTTTTAAAGGAATAGAGATGAAAATGAAAATATTTTACATAATCCTCTTTAGCGGTAGTTTAGAAAAAATGGCCCAGAAAAACAAAAGGGGACTAGAAATCCAAGTTCGGCCAACTTTTTCCGTCGTTTTTTTGTTCCCATTATTTGTTTTTCCTGAAAAAATAACAGAAAAAGGAGAAAAAGAAGTTAAATGTCCTAGAAACCGACCGGGGACTAGAAATCCAAGTTCGGCCAACTTTTTTGAACCATCTTGGTTCCCATTATTTGTTTTCTTGAAAAAATAAGCCTAAATCATTTAAATGGCCTAGAAAAACCAACGGGGTCTAGAAATCCAAGTTCGGCCAACTTTTTCCAACGTTTTTTTGTTCCCATTATTTTTTTTCTCGAAAAAATAAGTCAAAAGAAGTTAAATGGCCTAGAAAAACAAACGGGGACTTTCTAGTCCAAGTTCGGCCAACCTTTTCCAACGTTGTTTTGTTCCCATCATTTTTTTTTCTCGAAAAAATAAGCCAAAATAAGATAAATGGCCTAAAAAAACGAACGGGGACTAGAAATCCAAGTTCGGTCAACTTTTCGCCCAAAATTTTGAAAAAAAAAGTTTTTAGGTATTTCGTATCGATTTTAATTATTTTTTCGAATGAAAAAGTGGCCTTTATTGATTTTTAACATCCTCTGACCCTTCTGGATACCCCCCCTCCTTAAAGACAATGTACTTATAAGTTTCATCAGTCGGATTATAAACATTCAAGCATTCATCATAATCGCCCATCCATATTTTGTGAAAATTCAGGAGATTTGATGGAATTTTTCCGAATGAGTCGACTTCTGAAAAAATCTTCGTAAAAACCTCCCCCCGAGACGTCTTCCTCACGATAAATCGCATAAATATTATCCGTATACATCTGCTTCTTAAAAACCTGACAGCCTTTCGCATTCGGAAGTTTCGTACAGGCGATGAGTTCCGCTGCCAGCTCGCTAAAACTTGTCTTCCATTTTTGAATGTCAGCTAAGCATTTGTCTGAAATTAGGTCTGGAGCGCTTGAAATTTCGAACAGCGTCAGTGGCGGCCATTGGTTTGAGATATAGGCTTCTAGTGAATCTCCTCTTGGTAAAACCTCAAGAATCTGGAAATTTTCGTTTTCTAATTTTAAAATGTCTTTTGTTTCAAAACAAACCGCTAAAGAATTTGAAAATAATGAAAAAAGTAACAGATACCACATTGTGTTTAAATAATGAGACTGAAAATTAAACCAGACTGAAAATGTCTGTATCATTATTCTCAAGTTGGTTTTAATATGATACCACATGTGTTTTTAATACTGGTTACTAGTGATTGCTCTGATAAGAATGTTTTTTCAAACTTTTGTCTGTTGAAACGAATTTTTAGAACAAATAAATGTTGCTTGATTTGCTGAAGTTGTCTGGTTGATAAAATACGGTTTTAAAAAGGAAACTGTGCTCTATCGATAATCTACCATTTTTAAAGGAACATACCACTTTCAGATTTTGTACATGAGAGAAAATTCATTTTTTATTGTCAACTTTGATCATGCAAGTTGATTTTGACCTACGCAGAAAATTTAAGTCTCTCACACAGGCGTACTATTTTTAAATACGATCGGTTGCGCTGCGGTCTTTCAGTATGGATGAAAAATGGAAAACGGAGCTAATGAATGCGTCTGGGATGAAAATAGACTTCATTCTCATTCCAAATCTGTTTTTAAAATTTTCTAAAACCACCAAGAAGCCGAGAAAACGCGCCTCAAAACAATGGCCTAGAAAAAGTTGTAAAAATTAGTCCGCAAGCATTATTACATGAAAAATCCAAATAAAAAATGAAAAAAAACAAAAAAAAAAGAACTAATATAAGTATTCTGCATAAGTATTTATTAACGAAACCCGAAAAAAGCACATAGGAAATAGTTCGGCCAACTTTTTCTAGGCCATTATTTTGAAGCTTCTTTTCTCGGGTTCTAGGTGGTGTTAGAAAATTTTAAAAACAGATTTGGAATGAGTATGAAGTCTATTTTCATTTAAAGTGCATTTATTAAATGAAAATCCGTAAAGTCCTCCTTTAATTAAGAATTAATTGAAATTAAACGGGGGGGGGGGGGGAGGACTAATTGGTTGAAAAATGATAAAACTATGGTTGTTTATGAATAAATGAAGATTTAAAAAACTAAAAAAACGGAAAAAAACATTCCCAAATAAAAAAGCAAAAAAGCTAGATAATCCTTAAATGACCGAAGTCCCCTTTTTTGGTTTTCTAGGCCCTATGATTTTTTAATGTAATTTTTTTAACACTCTTTTCCTTTTTTTTTTTTTAATATTTTCGATCATATGACTTCCGAAATTTGGAAAAGCTATAAAAATCGAAAAAAAAAACTTGAAAAATCAGGAAAACAGCAAAAAAATAATTTTTTCAAAAAAAAATCAGGCGGCCTAGAAAACCACTTCGGCCATTTAAGGGTCATCCAGGTTTTTAGGCCTTTTTTTGGAATTAAATATAATAAACATAATTTTTTTAAATGTTTTCGAAGTACGTGTATGTTCTCTTTTTACTGTGCATTATTCTAAGTCTCTCACGTTTGCTTTTCCGCAACGTAAAGTACATAAAAATAAAATGTTTACAATTCCTAATGATTTGGAAATCGTTGTGTCCCTTTAATGATTACGGTATTCTCAATAAATCGAATTTCATACTGTTGGACCAAACCGATTCCAAACGCGCTCTAAAGAACAAACTAGGTTTTTTGACGCATGTACGACTTCAAAATAATTTTTTCAATTTCTACGGACATGGTAAAACTTCGGCCCTGGGCAGGAACAGGTCCCAGGCCGTCTGTAGGCCCTAGGACCGGGCCTTTGCCTTCCACAGGGCCGGAGGGCCGCCCGACCGAACTGTCTTCGCAACAACTCTCGTCATATCCCTAATTTCACATTAATAATTTGAATGGCGCGTGAAATTGAAAATCTCACCGCCATAAAAAAACGCTCAAAAATTGCAACGTCCAAAACTTCAAATTTTCATTCAAATGCAAATTTTTTTCAATCATAATAATACAAAGATAAACATCATTATAAAAAAAATGCAATTCTCAAATAAAAATAACCGTTTCATTTGCATAAGAAGCTGCGTGAATTTTGAGACAATTATTTGTTTTTCGTTTTTTAGTAGGAACTTCCAAGCTCTTCCAAAATACCGTAACTTTCCAAATATTTAGCAACAGTGTTTCAAAAATTACAGTTCTCGGTGGAGCGCGTTTCCTACAAAAATAAACGAACAATACAAAAAGTTAAAATAAACAAAAAACATGAGATTTAAGTGAGTGATGTTTTAATGCAGAAAGATTTCAAAGAAAAATAAATGAGGAGTTTTATTCAATTTTTAAGCTGTACTTTCAAATTCCGAGATCAATGAGTCCAGCTCGTCAATTTTCCTTGAGTTGTGATTTTCCATATGTTCTCTCGCCGAGTGCAAAAATCTGTTCATATCCTTACGAAGTTCATCAGTGTTGGTATACTAAAAAAAGTGAAAAATAACAAAAATTGCATTTTTTTCTATTCTCACCGCTCCCAAATACTGCTCAATCGTCGGCAGGTTCCAAACCTCTTTGCGATCCCTTGTCGATCGACCAACCAATGGAATATTGAGCAAAAGTTTGAACATTCTCGGGTTCATCTTCTCCAAAGAATTGTACAATTCAACAATCTCCGGCTCCGGAACTCGCTTCTTCGACTCAACAATTTCCGGCTCCAGAGTTCGCTTTTTACCGGCTCCAGAGATCGGTTTCGGTCGTCGGTGATTATACAAAATATCTTGCATTTCTTTCATCAATGGGAATGCTTTGCGTTTAGCTTTGCGGCTTCTTCGAACTCCCTGCAAAAAACATGTTTCTGGGCTTTAGTGGGCTCCGGAGAGCTCAGAAATGTTATATATTTTGAAATTTTGGATTTTTCTCAAAATAAATCGAATTTTTACAGCTCTCCAATTTTCACTGTGTTTAAAACTTGTGATTATTTAAAAAATTCCAATTTTTAACTAAAAAATTTAAAAAACAGTTCAATTGAACTAATTTTTGACATTTTCAGTTCTTCAAAACCAACAAGTCGGCAAGGCGGATGGAACCGCAATCGATTTACATCCAGATAAGTATTTATTTTGGAAAAATAGCAATTTTTGGATTTTTTTCAAAATAAATCACATTTTTACAGCTAAATTTTTGTAATTGGCGGCCGAATGCTATCACCAAGTTTTAATTGTGTTTAAAACTTGAGATTATTTAAAAATTCCAATTTTTAACTTAAAAATTTAAAAAACGGTTCAATTTAACTCATTTTTGACATTTTCAGTCCTTCAAAACCAACAAGTCGACATTTCGGATGGAACCGCAATCAATTTACATCCAGGTAAGCATTTATTTTGAAAAATTGGAATTTTTTGGAAAAAATAGCAATTTTTGGATTTTTTTCAAAATAAATCACATTTTCACAGCAAAATGTTTGTAATTGGCGGCCGAATGCTATCACCAAGTTTTTATTGTGTTTAAAACTTGTGATTATTTAAAAAATTCCAATTTTAACTAAAAAATTAAAAAAACAGTTCAATTGAACTAATTTTTGACATTTTCAGTCCTTCACAACCAACAAGTCGGCAGGGCGGATGGATCCGCAATCGATTTACATCCATGTAAGTATTTATTTTGAAAAAAATAGGAATTTCTGGATTTTTTTTCAAAATAAATCACATTTTTACAGCTAAATTTTTGTAATTGGCGGCCGAATGCTATCCCCAAGTTTTCATCGTGTTTCAAACTTGAGATTATTTAAAAATTCCAAGTTTTAACTTAAAAATCTAAAAAACTTTTCAATTTGACTCATTTTTGACATTTTCAGTCCTTCACAACCAACAAGTCGGCAGGGCGGATGGAACCGCAATAGATTTACATCCATGTAAGTATTAATTTTGGAAAAAATCGGAATTTTTTGGATTTTTTTCAAAATAAATCACATTTTACAGCTAAATTAAATAAAATCAATTAAAACTCACCTCAATCTCCTCCTCCTCATCCTCATCATCCGAATCCGACAGTTCCACCACCTTATTCTCCCTCTTAACCCTCTGCTCCTCCTTCAAGCATCTTGGACATTTCCAGCCGTTCCTAACCTCTTCATCATTGAAATCATCTTTTGACATAACCGGTACCAAACACGTAAAATGATAAACATCCGAACACTTGGAACATCCCAACTTTCTTTCAGTCGATTGCTTCTTTCTGCACGCAGTACAGGCCTGCAAAAACATGCATATTTTTTTAAATCCAGCTTTTCAACTCGAAAATCCTACCGACGCATCCAAACTCTTTTTGAAATCGATTCTCGACTCCAAATATCCCAACAACATGTGTACACTGGACACCGAATTGGCCATCTTGATTCGATGGTAAAACTTCGGAAGTAACAAATACGAAAACTTTCCTGTAAATTTAATTTCAAATGAAACAACACTTTAAAAAATGACTCTCACGTTGCTCAAACATAATCTGATGCTCGAACTTCACAATAATAACTCTTGTATGAATGCCTTCAATCAAATTGATCATAAGCTGCTTCTGAAACGCAAAAAACCCAATTTAATTTGAAATATCAATGTTTTTTTTTCTAAAAAACGCACCACTTGATCCATAGTGCCAGCATTCTCAAGTTTCGACTCAAATTCATCGACATCCTTTATTGTGGTAATATTGGCGGCGACCAGATCTTGAAGCAAGTTTCTCATAGCCGTCTTCAACGTTCCAAACGGTCCGGTATAGTCCGGTTTCTCGTCTTCCATCGCTTCATCCTCTTCGTATGGACTAGCACTCTTCTTTAACGGTCCATCTTTTTCGATACTGGCCAGGATGTCGTTGAAGTTGTTGTGGATGTACTGAATGATTTTAATTTTGGTATTTATACATCATTTTCAACGATAATGGGGGCTTCTTCAATTTGAACCAAAAATTGCGAGAAATTTGAATTTCTCGCAATTTCAGTCTTCACATGTTTCGCTGCAAGACCCAATCGATTAAATATGTGCCCCTTTAAATAATTTCATTCAAAAAAGTGGTGTTTGTGGAAAACGATAAGGGATAAGCTCAAGTGAACCCAGGAGGCCCAAAAAGCCAGAAATATTCCGAAAAAGACAGAAAAAAAAACCTTGTCTCGGGAAAAGACCTAAGGTCTGCAGTAGGCTCATACAGGTCTGCCTATTTTAAAGCCTATTTTAAGACTTTTAAAGCCAATTTTAAGCCTATTTTAAAGCCAATTTTAAGCCAATTTTAAGCCTCTTTAAAGCCAATTTTAAGCTTTTATTAAAGCCTATTTTATGCCTATTTAAAGCCTATTTTAAGGCTATTTTAAAGCCTATTTTAAGGCTTTTAAAATCCTATCTTAAGCCTTTTTAAAGCCTATTTTATGCCTATTTTAAAGCCAATTTTAAGGCTATTTTAAGTCTTTTTAAAGCCTATTTTAAAGCCTATTTTAAGACTTTTTAAAGCTTATCTTAAAGCCTATTTTAAGGCTATTTTAAAGCCTATTTTAAGAATATTTTAAAGCCTATTTTAACGCCTATTTTAATCCTGTTTTAAGCCTATTTAAAGCCTGTTTCAAGCCTACTTTAAAGCCAATTTTAAGGCTATTTTAAAGCCTATTTTAAGCCAATTTTAAAGACTACTTTAAGCCAATTTTAAGCTTTTTTAAAGCCTATTTTAAGAAAATTCAATTGAAAACCCTAAAATTCTTTCCATTCTTAAATTCTACAAATTCAACACCCAAAATCAATTTTTATCGATTTTTTTCAAACATAAAAAATACACCAACCTTTCTCAGCATCCTCTCTCTCCTCCCATATCTCATCAATCGATTCTCCAACTCTTTCAAATTCTCCTCTCCCGTGATTTTATACCAATTTCCCGGTTTGATTTCTCTACAAAAATGTGACAATTTAAAAAAACGACGACATTAGAAAATTTCAGAAATTCTCACTCTTCAACATATTCCGGGAGTACTGAGTAATCCGTAACTGCGTCAAAATCAGTAACACCTGCCGCTCGACATTGTCTCGCCCATTTTTCGTACGAAGTTTCTCCAAACTGGAAATTTTTCAAAATTTCAAAGATAATATCCATTTTTTAGAAAAAAACATACATCTTGGACCCAAACACCCGCATCCGGACTATAGGCAAACCAATAATATCGTCGAAAATGCCGATCTTCTCCCATACAAATCGCACGATATGTTCTTGCGAAATCATCCTTCTGAATTGCCATTTTTGTTGAAATATTTTCCAAATCCCCTTTCAGCAACTCGATACTTTTCACCAATTTCTCCCTCCTCTTCTCTTGATCTGATATTCTTTTCGATTCTTGTCTTGACAACGCTTCCAAATCTCCTTTGAATTTTTTTGGCATGTCATTCAATTGTTGGGTTTCATCTTCGATCTGAAATTATTTGTTTTTTTTTAGACGTTTTAGAAATCTGCGGAAGAGAACCATTTTTTTGGACAATTTCAAAACTGTCCACTTTTCTAAACCACTTACAACAAATGTATCTCATTCGATAGAGAATTGTTTAGTGATCAAGGGTCTGCTTTGAAAAGATGCTGAGGAAGGGTTTGAGCACGAGGTTTTTGAGCTCAAAGTTCAAAAATTCGCCAAATGTTATAGAGAAATATTGAGTTTGAGCCAAGTTACCTGGATTTTATAAAATCTCTTCGATTTTTTGAGACTATTTAAACTTTAAGCTCAAAAAATTCGTGCTTAAACTCTCCATCGGTACCTTTTCAAAGCAGCCTCTATCAGTAAAATATTCTCTGTCAAATGAGATAAATTTTGTCTAAAAACACATTTTTGTAAACCTCTGACACCTCGTCTTTAAAGGAGGGCATTATAGAGAATATGCATGACTTTAAATCGGCGAAAAATGACATAATCATGTTATAAATGGGTTTAAAAATGTTTTTTTTTAATTCACAGAAGAAAAAAACGGAAAAGGCGAGCTACCTGCTAAAAAGTTTCCACCGAGGAAGAGTTTTGGTTTCTAGTCCGCGATAGTTTGTATTCCTAGGCCATCTGTTAAATTTGTGCATTTAAAATGAAAAACAGATGTAAAAACTTTACAATCTACATTTTGAATGCAAAAAAACTGAAAAATGCCAAAAATTTAATCGGTGGCCTAGGAACCCAAACTATCGCGGACTAGAGAACCAAAACTCTTCCACTGTGGAAATTTTTAGCAGGTAGCTCGTTTTTTCCCCTTTTTTCTTCTGTGAATTAAAAAAAAACATTTTTAAACCCATCTATAACAAAAATATGCCATTTTTCAGCAATTTAACGACATTTATATTCTCCGTAATGCCCTCCTTTAAGAAAAACAAACAACTCTCGGACATTTACCTTCGCTGTAATTCTCTGCTGCTCGTTTCTCAACTCAACCATCGCGTCACTAATCGCATCTCTCACAAACCATTCCTGTACAATTGGCAGCTCAAGAACCACTTCGATCAGCGCTTCCAACGCTTCCAATTGCTTCGAAGCCTCCCATTCGTAGAAAAATCGCCCGTCAAACAGTTCCAACACTTTATCTTTATTTTCAGCGCCGAGTTCTTCAACGTCTTCTCCTCCTCTTCTCACATCCACTTCTTCTTCTTCTTCTTCCTCCTCTTCACCTTTCTCCCCATCTTCTTGCGTTTCCTCAGCTTTTACCTCTTCAACCGTTTCTTCTTCATCATCACTTTCCACAATTTTATTCGGATTTTCTCCTAATTTGATTCTCCAATCGCTAAAATTTAAAAGTTTATATAAATACTAGAATGCGAACATACGCACGGCTTTAACGCTTTATTATAAAGTATGTTGATATTTTTGAATAAAATAAAAACTCACAATGTCGTTCTTGTATCCCCTTTAAGCACCGCTTGCAAAATATCCGTCACCGAATACTCATCCATCGGATATTCCGAAATTCGAATAAACAAGTGTGCGGCGTGCCAATACGACTCCTCGTCCAGCGTTGTTTCAATCAAATTCTTCAACATTTTATATCCACACCTTTTGAAGCCTTCAATCCCTTCATAAAGTGAGTTCTTCAACTCCATCGCCGAAATCTTCTCATTCCACGCCAGAATTTTTCTCATCGAAACAAAGAATTGCGTGATTTCAATGCATCTAATCAGCTCTTCGTCTCCGTCAAACTTTTCCGCGTTTGGAAGAGCAAGTCGGTTGGAATTTAGCAGCAAATCATCGATAATCACTTCCTGAAAGAAAATTGAAATTTTTTTCACCAAAAATTCGTATTTTACCTCGTTGAAATAGCTCCGAATTCGTGGTTCCATGCGTTTATACAAATCCTTTCGTTTCTCCAACATCTCATTTCTGTACTCTTGCTTCTTTTCACCTTTGAGGTTTTTTCTGGAAAAAAATTCGATTTTATATAATTTCGTAAAATTTGCAGTATCTTTTCAGGTTCAAAAGCTCCTTCGAAAAAATTCCCAGAAAAATTGAATTTCTCATAATAATGAACCTATTCAACATGAAAAAAAATCAATACAGAAATTTCTTCGAATTTCAGTCTTCACATGATTCGCTTCAAGACCCAAACGCTTAAATATGTGTCCCTTTAAACAATTTCATGGAAAAAATGTGTTTTTGTGTATACCTTTGTGGAAAACTATCAGGGATGACCCCAAAGGGACGAAAAACCAGAAATTGTTCAAAAAAGACGAAAAAAATTCACAAGAAATGCTGTTTTTTCGGTTTTTCGGACTATTTCTGGCTTTTCGGGCCTCCTGGGTCCACTTAGGCTCATCCCTGATGATTTTTCACAAATATAGACACAAAAACACATCATTTGAATGAAATTGTTTAAAGGTACACACGTTCAATAATTTGTGTCTTGCAGCGAATCACTTGAGCACTGAAATTCAAAGAAATCCTATTTCTCAGATGTTTTGGGTTCAAATTGAATGGGTCTTCATTGAATTTCTCAAAAAACGGGCCATTGTCATCCTGCGACGTATGTTGACACGGAAAACGGATCATTTTTTAAATTAAATTAGAATTTACTCCTTTAGAGAATTTTTTCTATCTCGCGGACACTTAGAATCTTCGTTGATGTTCGTTTAGTATTCCAGAAGTCATTAATTGCTTGTCCATTCGAAAATAATGGTCAAAAAGAAAAAATAAACGCAAAAAGTGAAAATTTTTCAATTTTCCATTAATTTTCAAGAAATAAGTCAGTTTTCTATCATGATTGAGTCCAGTACAATATTTTAAAATATTTCAATGTGAATATATGAGATTAAACGCGCTCTATAGAGATAATTTCGATTTTTCACGAGAATTATCAGTTTTCCTTGTAAAAACACGTTTTATCTCATGTATTCACATTGAAATATTTTAAAACATTATTCTGACCTCAATCATGATTAAAAAAACTGACTTATTTCTTGAAAAATAATGGAAAATTGACAATTTTTAACTTTTTGCGTTTATTTTTTCTTTTTGACCGTTATTTTCGAATGAACGAGCAATTAATGGCTTCTGAAATACTAAACGAACATCAATGAAGATTCTAAGTGGTCGCAAGATAGAAAAAATTCTCTAAAGCAGTAAATTCTAATTTAATTTCAAAAAAAATCAACTTTCCTTGTCAAAATACGTCACATCCATCTGAAATACCAAAATCAAAAAAACAACTCACAACGCCAATTTATCCTTCGTCTTATCCACCAACTTCTGAATCGAAAATCTAAAAATCTCATTCTCGATACTGGCAATCTGCTTTCCCGACAACTGTTTCTCACACCATGCACAAGTCTCGTTAAACATCTCCACGTCCCTTTTCGTCCACGCCTCCTCCAGCTTCTTCACTGCACCGTTCACCCGTTGAGCACTCCATTTTCCCGGCGACGATACCGAGGCGCTCTTTTTGTCAGCCGCCCCATTTTCCGCGCCGCTTTCGTCTGCTCCATTCTTCGTCACAAACTTGTCCATTTTCCCGTTTGAAGCCACCTTCTTATTCGTCGCCTCCTTCTTAGCATCCTTTTTCTTCGCTTGCTCGCCTTTTTTCAACTGTTTTTCCTCCAACTGTTTCTGTTTTTCCTCCAACTGTTTCTTCTTTTTTTCCTCCATCTGCTTCTGTTTCTTCTCCGCTTTTTCCTTTTCTTTCTGCTCTTTCAGCTTCTTCTTCTCTTCCGCTTTTTGCAGCGATTTTCGATTCGTTAGTGCTGACGCTCCTGCTGATGCTCGTCCTTGGAATACAACCTTCACCTCGTCTTCGATATCTTCTTCTGAAGATGACGATGATGCTTCCTGGAAATATCGATTTTTAAGATACATCACATTTTTCTTTCAAACCTTACCTTATTCTCATTCTCCTTCTTTCCCCCTTTCTGCGAGTTGGTACAAAAAATTGGCGCCAACTTCTCTTTCAACGGATAAACCTTCTTCACCTCATCCCTCACTTGCCACATTTTACCATCAAATTTCGCGTTTTTGTTCACCAGCTCTTTCATAAATTCCATATTGAGTCCTTTCTTGCGTTTTAAGTCTCGATGGTTGATTTTCGAGCCATCTACCATCACATACTGAACCAAACCTCCACGCTTCTCTTTACTTTTGATTTCGTGCTCAACTCCCGCGTGGTATACAATTTCTCCATTGTAGAACGTGTCGTCGAGGAGATCTTCGATTTCTTCGAGGAGGTCATCATAGTTTGAGGTGTCTGTAAGCGAAATTTCGAGAATGAAATTAATTCTAACGTTTTAAACTCACTATGCTGAATCAAACTATAAACCTCCACTGCCAACGCCTTTGACAGGATATCTTTCGGGCCAGACGCTGTAATTATTATTATTTTTTTCAAAAATTAAAAAAAAATACCAATCGTTTCGCCATCCATCGATTTTTCACCAGGTAGCGGATTTTTCTCGATGTCGTTCAACAATACAACGCTGGAATTTTATTTATTATGAGATTTCAAGGTTTTTGGCAATTTTCGGGGACTAAAATAAGGTTTATTCAAACAGAAAACAAACATGTGCGCTAGAGCGCGTTTGCAGACATCTAGGGGATGTGCGAGGGGAAAATGTTGGATTTTCGAGGAAATCTCCATTTTTAAGAAAAAAGAAGAGAAAACTAACTCCGAGTTCGAATCTTGAGGTTGTGAAGCGGTCATCGTATTTCCAATGTCGTTTCCAAAACTTCTTTCCTCTGTCATTTACAAATTGAGATTTAAGCTATATTTGATGCTTTTCGGATTTTTTTCTTGAAAAGTTTTTAGCTGAAAATGTTGAATTTATTGATATTGTAAGGGTGCACACGTTATAAGACTGAGAAACATTGCAAAAATGAATAAAATACCAACTTTGACAAAAAATTTGAATTACTTGTTAGGAATGAATTTATTAAAAATAAGAAGTTTATTTATGAAATGAACACGTTAAAATTAAACGAAATAACGTTTATTTTCAAGGGAAAATGAAAAAAACAGCAGGGATCATAAAAGGTACCACAAAATGAGACAAACTAAACCAAGCATGCAAACAACATTTGAACGCACTTCAGTTCGCGCCTTCCCCAATAAAATACACCCCTTGTGTAATTGCGTAATGTCGTTGTCACCATTTTTTTCGAAATTCGTGAATTTGCTATTTTTTTCATTTTTTCAGCTAAAATTCATTTTTTTTAGAAAACAAACAATGGGAAGAGATCGATCACGTTCGAAGGAAAGAGACCGCAGAGATAGGAAGCGCTCAAGGTCCAGAGAGCGGAAAAGATCGAGGTATTTAATTTTTTTTAAATAAAATGAGATTAAAAATATTTTTTGAAGATCTCCACGCCGAGAAAGGGACAGAGAACGTGAAAAGGATCGAGATCGTCGTCGCGGACGTGACAGAGAAAGAGAACGAGAAAAAGAAAAGGATCGAAAAAAGGAAAATAATGATAAAAAAGCCTCATTTGATATCGAGGAAACCACGAAAGATGTCGATGAAATCGTCGGAATGAAGGGTACAGAACTCGAAAAACTGATGGAAGCTCGGCGAAGGAATGTGGAATTATGGAGAGCGAAAAGGAAGAAGGATGAAATGGACCAACAAGCCGAGGATGCCGATAATAATAAGAAAACCTGGTCGCTTGATGATGAGGACGATGATGAGTTTGATACGAATGGTTCAACATCGGTTTCGACAACGGAGGTTGCTAATGGGAATGGAGTAACGAAGAAAGAAGAGTAGGGGTTTTAAAATCGATTTTTTAAATAAAAATTTCAATTTTTTTCCAGAGAAACGAAAATGGAAGTTGATGAAGAAGAGGAAGAAGATCCACTTGACGCATTTATGAAGGATATTTCGAAGAAATCATCGAAAAACAAAGCAGGGGTAAGTTCTAATTTCGCAGATTAAAAAAAAGAACATCTTTCAATTTTCGCTTGAATTTTCCAGACTGGAGCATCTCGAGTAGTCACAATCATCACCGAGGAGCCAAAAGAAAAAGAAAAAGGTGAAGTTCTCGAAAATGCAGACAACACCGACATCGTTATCGATGATTTCGACATCGAGACCGCTGCCGCATCTCTCTGTCACAAGGGTCGAATGTTGGCGCAAACAAATCATGAAATGGTTTATTATCGGAAATTCCGCAAGAATTTTTATATCGAAACGGACGAGGTGAAAAATATGACGAAGGCAGAAGTGAAAGAATATCGAGAAGAATTGGATAGTATAACTGTGAAAGGTGTCGATTGCCCAAAACCGATCAAGACGTGGGCACAATGCGGGGTTAATCGGAAAATGATGGATGTTCTGAAAAAATATGAGTATACGAAACCTACTTCTATCCAGGCTCAAGCTATTCCTTGTATCATGTCTGGAAGAGATGTTATTGGTAATAAGTTTAAAAAAATAAAATTTTTAATTTTAATAATTTATAGGAATTGCCAAAACTGGATCAGGAAAAACGTTGGCCTTCCTTCTCCCAATGTTCCGTCATATTCTCGACCAACCAGAACTTGAAGAAGGCGATGGACCTATCGCAGTCATAATGGCACCGACAAGAGAGCTTGCTATGCAAACTTGGAAGGAGGCCAACAAATTTGCCAAAGTTTTGAACCTAAAAGTAGTTTGTGTTTATGGAGGTGTTGGAATTTCTGAACAAATTGCTGATCTGAAAAGAGGCGCTGAAATTATTGTTTGTACACCTGGAAGAATGATCGACATGCTGGCGGCGAATAGTGGTATGTCTTAAAAAATCGGTTTAAATTCCTTTTAAATATAAAATTTCAGGAAAGGTCACAAATCTTCGCCGGGTCACCTACCTAGTACTAGATGAAGCGGATCGAATGTTTGACATGGGGTTCGAACCGCAAGTAATGAAAGTTGTTAACAACATCCGTCCCGATCGTCAAACCGTCCTTTTCTCCGCAACGTTCCCTCGTCAAATGGAAGCGCTAGCTCGGAAAATTCTCGAAAAGCCCATCGAAATTCTGGTTGGTGGAAAAAGTGTCGTCTGCTCAGATATCACCCAAAACGCCATTATTATGGAGGAGCATCAGAAGTTGCTCAAACTGTTGGAATTGTTGGGGATTTATTATGAGCAAGGAAATTCTATAATTTTTGTTGATAAACAAGAGAAAGCTGATGAGATTGTTGATCAGCTTATTAAAACTGGATACACTTCTGTGGCACCGTTGCATGGAGGAATTGATCAGTTTGATCGGGATTCGACGATTTCAGATTTTAAGACTGGTGTTATTAAAGTTTTGGTAAGTTAATTGTTTTGAAGAGGGAGATTATAAGTAGAACTGCGGTTTCTCAGTATAAATCAGTTTATGAAATTTTCTGAAACGACGTAGAAGCCGAGAAAATGAGTTTCAAAACAATGGCCTAGAAAAAGCTTGCGAAAACTAGTCCGTGGGCATGATTACACGAAGAATCATGAAAAATTCAAAATTTTTTGATTCCTCACGTAATAATGCCCGCGGACTAGTTTTCGCCGGCGGAAACTTTTTCTAGGCCATTGTTTTGAAGCTCGTTTTCTCGACTTCAACGTGGATTTAGTAAATTATAAAAACATACTTGGAATGAGTACGATGTCTATTTTGGTCTCAATTTTTAAAATGCTTCAAAATCCTCATCTATTAGGAATATTGATTGAAAATTGAATATTTTCCAGATCGCCACATCAGTTGCAGCTCGCGGCCTCGACGTAAAAAATCTGATTTTGGTGGTAAACTATGATTGTCCAAATCATTATGAAGACTATGTTCACAGGGTTGGAAGAACCGGACGAGCTGGACGAAAAGGATACGCGTATACATTTGTGCTTCCAGAGCGTGAGTATTTTAGTATTTCGCATTTTTTAAAAATTACGCTCATTTTCAGATCAAGAGAAGATGGCAGGTGAAATTTGTCGAGCATTCGAAACGGCAGGTGTCAAAGCGCCGCCAGATTTGAAGGCAATGTTTGAAAGATTTAAGAAAGAGATGGAAGCGGCTGGAAAGGAAGTGCGGTTGGGTGGAAAAGGATTCCAAGGAAGTGGTTATAAGTATGATGAAGATGAGGCGGAAGCAGATGCGAATAAGAAGAAGCTTACGAGATTGGTAAGAGGAATGGAGGATGGAGCAGATGATGATGATTTGGATGAGCAGTTGAATAATATGATCAAATCGAAGAGAAGGGTTGTTCATGGAAAGATGCAGGGAAATAATGATAATAAGAAATTGAGTCAGAAGGGGCAAGATAAGGTAAATATTTGGTCATTGAAGTTATATAATCCTTAAATTTGTTTCAGATCGCATTGGCTAAGGAACGCGCCGAACAAGTGGCCTCAAAACTGAACGCCGCAAAAATCGTACCCGTTGAGAAAGACGTTGCCCAAAAAACCGCCGAAGCAGTGATGCGCGGCGGAGAAGTTGCACCAGCCGAAATGTCAAAAGCAATGATTGCCAAACAAATGGCTGAAAAATTAAACGAGAGGCTGAATTATATCGGTGGAGATGTGGCGCCGACACAAAATCAAGAAGAAGCATGGGAGTACTTTGAGGAGGAGCTGGATATCAATGACTTCCCACAACAAGTTCGCTGGAAGATTTGTAGTAGAGAATCGGTTGGACATGTGGCCGAGTTTGCGGAGGTTGGAATAAGTGTTAGAGGGACGCATGTGCCGAATGGAAAGGAGCCGAAGAATGGGGAGAAACGATTGCATTTATTGTTAGAAGCAAGGAATGAAAGGAATTTGAGAAGTGCTAAAGAAGAAATTGTGAGAATTATGAAGGAAGCGTTCAGGCTTTTGGTAAGAATTTTGAAGGAGTTTGAAAAATAATAAATACATATTTTTGCAGACTACTCAACTTCAACGAGGTGGTGCACAAGCTCGATACAAAGTGACCTAACCACTATAAATTTTATTTAGATGTATTCTAATAATTTATTTTATTTTTTTGGGAAAACGTATGTTTTCGTTATTTATGAATAAAATTTTTCGCGGTGAGAAAAAAAGCAGCATCAAAGCTTTGGTTGGGTGAATTCCGATTTTTTCTATTTTTTAAAAATCCAAACACATTTGAATTTTCATAAAATGGTGCGCAACACAAAAATTTAATTTTTTCTCAATTTATTTCAAAAAAATGTTATTCCCGCGCATCGCTTTGAGTCGATGCGCAGCCGATACGCAGCGGCGCAATAGAGCGCACAAACCACATACTCGGCGGGAAGTAGAAAAATTCAAATTAATTTTTAAACAATGTTTTTTGTATTTTCAAATTATTTTTCGGTTTGAAAACGTTTTTTTGAATTAGAAAACTTAGAAAAAAAGCGCTGAAAATCACATTCAATTCAAATAAATTTTTATAAGCCGAAAAACCGATTTATTTCGAGAATGTTAATTTTTCCTTTATTCCAGTCACATTTATTAACTCCATGATCTGAATAATTTCAAGATGCTCTCCCTTCACATTTTCCGGCGAACCTTTGCAACGCCTCGACAAAAATTAAAGAGCTACAAATTCCCAGAAGTCCGAAAAGAGGACTGCGAACAAAAGTACATCTCCGGCTGGGGTCCTGGCGGTCAGAAAGTGAATACAGCTCAGAATGCGGTGCAATTGACGCATATCCCAACAGGTCTGGTTTTGAAGGTATATAAAAATGGATAAATATTAAAATCAAAATAATTCAAGGTACACGAATCCCGACTACTACCCAAAAATATCGACATCGCTTTTGAAAGAATGAAATTTTTGTTGGATCGTCATTTAAATGGAGATAATTGCTATGAAGAACAGTTAAAGGTAAACAAAAATTGTTTAATTTATTTTCGATCGAAAAATTTTATTCCAGAAGCTTCAACGAATAAAGGAAGAAAAGACCAACAAGCGACGCGAGCAGGCAAGAAAGGAAAAGGCTGAAAAAGCTGAAAAAATTGAAATAAATAGGCAAACGGAGGATGAAAAATGAGCGAGATCTTTGGCAATATTAAATATAAGTTTTTTGTAAATAAATAGAAATCAAATTTGATTTGACAATGCTATCAGAATCACTGAAATCACTCCAAGTGTCGCTGAAATTGCTAAAACGAGCAATGATCGAGTTCCCTGGAAGAAATCAAGATTTTTAGATGTTCATTTCAAGGGGAAATGATCACTTGTATGGTTTTGAAAATAAAAACATCCAAACCGCCACTAATCAATGGTGGAAGACGGGCGGTGCACGGATAAGCGACAACCTGCGAAAGTTTGTCACTGGAAAGGAACCAGAGGGTCATTCCTGTAAGAATAAATGTATCAGCAAACTTTTATAAAGGAAAACCAACCAGTAGTCCATAAAAGTCCATAGCCAATCGAAGGAAGCATCAAATCTTTAGAAATATAAGCTTTCTGACGTTGAATAACACAATAAATTAGAAAATAAAGAGTTGAGAAGATAAAAACACTGGAGTAAAATGGAAAAATATAATCAAAGACTTGGAATGTGTCCGTTGTTGGATTTCGTTGCTTCAAATATTCAATCGGGGACATCATAAGTCCATGAAAACATGCTAGCACTATTGCCATTACCACGAATCTTCAATTATTGAAATATTTGAAGGGGAGGGGTTTGAATTATTTAAAGGGGGCGTCCCCGGGGGGAGTTGACGAAATAAATAGTTTTAAAATAATAATGGGATGGTTTTTTATGAATAAATGAAGAAGATTCCAAAAAAACAGCGAAAAATTTGAGTTAGAAATCGAATGGCCTAGAAAACCAATTGTTTTTCTAGGCCGTTTAATTTTTTTCTGAAAGTATTGATTTGCACTTTTTTGCAATAAAATTCTCATATTCACCTCTGAAAAATTAAAAAGTGAAAAAAAGCAGAGAAAAACTTGAAAATTTATTGAAAAAAGTGCAAAAACTGTTTTTTTCCATAAAAACATAATTTTTCGCTTTTTTCTTTTTCGTTTATTTATTGTCAACTCAATTATTCTTGATCATTGCGTTCGGAAGGCTGCTCAACCTCACAGCCGCCCCGCACGCACGTGACGCGGCTGCCGACACTCAACACACTGGAAAATTTGAAAAATTCATTTTCTCGCCAATATTTCAGTGTGTTGAGTGGGAGGTCACCGCGTCGCGTGCGTGTGGAGCGGCTGTGAGGTGGAGGAACCTTCCGAACGAAATGATCAAGAATAATTGAGTTGACAATATAAAAAAACCATGTTTTTTACATTTTAAAACTAGTTATTCAGCCCCCTTCAGGTTTTCCCCTTTTTTTGACTTACGGGACTTTTTCAAGATAAATTTTGAATTTCGAAGATTCAAGCATCGCATCTTCTTCACCATTATTCAGTTCCTCAGACTTTTCGTCCGATTCCTCATCCTTTCTCTGCACGAAAATCAGCAAAACACCGCTAGCAACCGTGAGCACAACTCCAATATAATTCATCACATCATTCTTCACATCCTGCGCCGCGATCCAATCAAAAAGTCCAAATCGTGCCACTCCCCAACCGACGATAATCCGCAAATTTCCGAATTTTAGTAAACAACAGTTTTGGATCATATTTTTGTCACCTGCAAACTGGTCCACAGCAGAAAGCCAATTCCGGTGCCGATTCCTTCGATAATCGGCACGCTGAACACATTTCCAGTCGAGTAGAGGAATCCACCGATGCAGGCGATCGGTTGAAATTTCGGGAATCCGCGGGCCGCGTAGAATATTAGTCCGACAACGAAGACCACGCTACATTCGATCCACTGGACAAATAAACCTAGAGACGTGACATGTTTACAGAAATCTGGGATTTGCGCTCGCAGCATCATACAAAATTTACCAGAATTTTTTAAAAGAAGACCTTGGAGAGCTTCTAAGTGTAAATGAGGTAAAAATAGGCATAGTACTAATTCCAATTATGTTTTTAAAATTTTCTAAAACCGATTAGAAGTATAGAAAATGGCCATCAAAGCAATGGCCTAGAAAATGTTTGCGAAAACTAGTCCGCGGGGTTTATCGCATGAAAATTCGAGAAAATTTCAAAATTACGGACTAATATAAAGCATTCTCCATTAATATTCACGAAAACCTGCGGACTAGTTTTCGACGGTGGCCACTTTTTCTAGGCCATTGTTTTGATGCGCGTTTTCTCGGCTTCTAAGTGGTTTTAGAAATTTTAAAAACATATTTGGAATTAGTATGACGTTTATATTGATCCCAGCTATATTTAAAAGCTCTCCAAAGTCCTCTTTACCATCTCTACAGTCCTTTTTTCGAAGTGGAACAAACATGGTACCAAAAGCCAAGCATGACAATAAAAGAGCAACATATCCGATAATTTGAAGAGCAGGCTGCTGTTCATTATCAAGAATTGATGCTATAGTAGAATTCATTTCTGGAAAAATCGTGTTCTAGTCGATTATTAAGAAAAATGAGAAGAACAATAGCAATTCACAGGGAAATCAATGAGATACCGGAGAATCAGGAAAATCAGCTACTTTATACCACATTACACAATAAATCTATCAATTCATAAAGAATTGTTGGAAAAAACAACTAACGGTTGCAAAAAAGTGGCATTTTGCGGTCTTTTCGTTCGACGATGACAAAAAAAAAATCGAATTTATAAATATATTTTTTCCCACCACGCGTTATCTCTGGGTTTCCGTTCATAGACCAAAACGAGTCGTTAAAATGACGATAAGAGAAAACACATTTCTTAAAAAAGTGGCGAATTTGAAATAATGGATTTCTGAACTTTGAAATTTTTGTTATTTTCAAGGGCTCTGGTTAGGAAAGGGCACGTGTTGTTTATCGCAATATTTACTTTGGTCAGAAATTTTTGTTTGGTGATTTCCGAGCAATAAATGAGGGGAAAAAATTAGATTTCACATCAATGGTCGTCGTTCGTAATGAAATTTGGCAGTGCCTCTTGAAAATTGATTACACTCAGCAATTGATAGATTTTCCTGGACAAAATCTCATGCCTTGAAATCCAAGTACATTATTTTCCAGATAAAGAGAAATACTAGGTTTTCGAAGACTTAATAAGAAGTTATCCGATATATATAAAAATATGGAAAGCATTGGAAAGCGAAGAAATGCGAAACAGATCAGTTTGCAAACTTATAAGTTGAAAACTGATATATTTTATGTTTTTTTTTGTCAGATTCGCAGACAACGTTTCATTTTCTTAATCCTCTTACAGCGCTATGATGAAAAATTGTTGTACAAAAACAAAAACAAAAACAATATTAAAAAAAAATAATGTTCGTTAATTTCACACCCAGGTTTGTATAGAGCTTCCCGTGTCCGTACGTATTTGTAACATTATTTCTGATCCATGGATTCATTCTTTGTATCTTTTGGATCAATTGTGAAAAAATATTTTTTCTTACTTGCACCGGAAAATGTCAAAACAGGAGTTTTCAGTGAAACGAATTTTGATTTCGTTTATTTCTACAGTAGTTTGAAATTTTCGTGAAGAGACCCGGTAACAATAATCGACGTGCTCCTTTAAGATTTGGTAAGAAAAATTAGCAAACAGTACCTTTAAACGGCTTACAGTATTTGAATTTCCGAAAAAAATCGATTATTACAAAAAATATCCATTATTATTTTCGAAAAACACACATAATTTCAACAAAATCCCCTTACATTTAAAAAAAATGCATTTTCCGTGCCTCTCCACCACGATGTCCCCTTTCAAAAAACATTGCGAAAAATTATCTTTGTCTTTCAATTCTCCTTTTTTGTTCATAAATTACACTTCAAAAACGTTTTTCTATAAAGTTTCCATCATTGTAAACAAAGAATTATTTATAAGAGAAAACATCATATCTTCGAAGAGACGCAGACAGTTGAAGTGCGCTCGACGGCGAGAAAACTAGTGAATTTCCGGCTTTCAATGTTATTCTTTTTCTGTTTTTTTTATTCACACATTAAATATGCATAAATATACTATTTTTCAGGTTTCGGAAAAAACAGTGTGAAATGGAAACAGAAGTCGAGCCGTGGGATAGATTTAAAGATTGGCTTCATTGTATTTGTGTGGTGACTTTTGATTTGGAGTTGGGACAAGCGTTAGAGGTATTTTTAATTGCTTGAAAATTTATAGAGTATTTAATTTCTTTAAAAATTTGAAGAAAACATGTTTAAAAATTTTTTTAACTCGAAAAAATAAGAAAAACTGATAAAAATTTAAAAAAAATCGAATATAGAAAATCCGGCCTAGAAACCCAAATTGCATTTCTTCGGCCAATGTACATATTCGATTTTTAAAAATTTTTACTAGTTTTAGAAAATAATTTTTAATTTTTCGATTAAAAACATTTTTTGCTATCAATTGGTAGATAATAAAATGCTGATTCATTTTAAATAAATTTCTGAGCTCTCCGAAGCCGCAAAAACCCCACTTTATCCTAGGTAATCTACCCCGGCGACGCCATCCTCTCAAACGTCGAAAAAATCAACATCTGTTATTTGGCGTTTCCCGATTCGAATTCAAGCAACGCACGCGACAGTAATTTCCACTTCCGAATTCGTCGTTCACTAGGAGACGTGAGAAATTGCCAGAAACATTTAGCAGACAAATCACCGTCTTCTTTCGCCTTCGATCCTCATTATTTGTACGGTTATGTGCATTTTCGGCAGTGTAAAGACGCCACAATTCATCGTGGATATTATCAAAAGGTTATTTTTTGTCTTTTTATTATAAGGAACGTTTCATGAAGTGTTTTTGGCTATTTTTAATGAGATATATCTCATTTGAAAGAGATTTTCAACGTTGGTGAATAAAATGCCTTCAAAAACAGTTTCGCTGCAGTTTGAGCATGATTTTTTCCACCTGAAAGTCGAGAAATTTGCAAAAAGAGCAATAAATTGGCTTAAATTCAAAATTACAAAGTGAAATATTGCGGATAACAACACTGACAACATTCTTAAGCAAATTTGGCGGGAATTTTTTGAAAATTCCATTTTTTGACCATACAAAAATGGCTTTTTTAGAAAATTTCAACCAAATTCGCTGAAATTTGGTATATCAATTAAGAATGTCTTCTTTATGATAACCTGAAAGTTTTACTGAGCGATATTGAGTTTGAACCAAGTTAGAGCTCTTTAAAATTCATTTTTTTGCAAATTTTTAGATTTTGAGCTCGAAAAAATCATGCTCAAACTGCAGCGAAACCGTTTTTGAAGGCATTTTATTCACTAGCGTGAAAATCTCTTTAAAATGAGGTATGTCTCATTAAAAAAAACCAGAAACGCTTCAGATACTTGCCCCCGTTAGATTTTCCAATTTATCGATTTTTCTTTACAGAGCATCGTTCTCATGTCAGTTCTACCATTATTCTCCCTTTTCTATTCAGTGACCGCTCGAATTGCCGAGCATTTCTTTGAAAATGGTGAAGCAGCAATTGAAGCCGGTACTTTTTTGACTTTTTTTAAATAAATTCAAAAAATCCCGCCAAATTCCTTGCAGCTTGCCATCATATTGATACCTGGGCGATGCCAACAGCCGGAAAACTGCTCGAACTACCGCTTTTGGGCTCAATTCTAGGTTGCCGATTACCAGCGAGCTCAGATCTTCCTTATGATTTTCGCCTCGATGCACAAGTTGAGGTATTATTGGGCTTTTTTGTTTTGCTCGGGAAAATTTGATAAATTCGCTTGGGAATTTCTGGGAACATTTTTTTGACATTAAATTGAAAAAAAGCGGAAATTTTATGAAAATTTCAGTTTTCGCTTCAAGACCCAACCTATTAAATTTAAAAAATTGAGATTTTTTAAGATTAATTTAGAAAATCGTATTTTTTGAAAATTCTTGAATTTCAGTCTTCACGTGATTCGCTTCAAGACCCAAGCAATGAAATATATGTCCCTTTAAAAAATTTCATAGTAAATGCCCGGTAAAATATAAGAGTCGGTTTGATAACCCAAATTATTCCAAGAAAACAACAAAACGTATTTTCTCAACAAACTTTATTATAAACGAGTTAATAGTAACAAAGATGTGCAATGAGCACCGAAGAGAGTCTCAGTGAAGATTGTAAACAATCTTCACCAACAAAAACAGTCACAAAAATTGGGAACAATCCCTAAAACCAAAACAACTGAATTTTTGGATAAAATTCCAAATTCCCTCGAAAAAACTACAAAGTTTCGCAATTACGGAGTGACCATAGTTTAGTGTATTTCTACACAGGAGACGCACAGAAAAAGGGGAAAGTGGAACGGGCAAACGGGGAAAAGCGAACACAAACGGTGACAAGGGGATATTATTACTTCCCCCTCCTCTCAAAATTCGTCCTCCGGCCGAATGTCAAAACAAAAAAAATTATGTGCACGATTATCAATCAAAACAAAATTATTAGTATAACGATTTCACTGGGGCGGCTCATTTTCTGGCTTTCTTTATCTCTGGCTCTCCTTCTCTCCCATCATCCAAACTTTTCAGGGTCATCCTCCACACGTTCTCGTCCATTTCTTCTTTGACCTCATTGTCCATCATGACCATTTTTAGGTATTCCTTCAGCCCGGTCCATGTACTAGTCTTCTTCACATCTGCCAAAACACAGACCGGCAGTCCTCGATTCTCTGACTTCTTGTTCGCCTGAATGTATGTGACTTCTGGCATTCCCGAACATATTCTGGAAATTTTTCCAATTTCCAGCATGTCCTCCAAGGAACCTTCCAGCGGCAATGGCAAAATTACAATTTTTGCCTTGAATTTCAGATTTCTCAATCCCATCACTAACTTTCGAACATCCTCAAACATTGACTGTTGCGGTGTTGATTTGGCCAAGACCAAAACCATCTCTGTTCCAATCAATTGGTACTTCTTCCCGAAATTCTCAGCAATTCCTTCCTTGATTTGAATCACATGTTTTGGTGCATCAGCCGGCAAATCTCCAAACGTGGCAATCAAGTGTTGGTGTTTCAAAACTTTCCTTGGCGGTTCCACTAGCTTTGCAAGTTCCTTTTTTACCATTTCTAGTTCCTTCTCCCAGCCAATTCTTTTTGCAAATTTTTCCACATTTGGACAACTTGCTCCCATTTTTATTGCTTCCTTCTTCGATTCAATTGAGATTTGGACCAGTTTCAACGTCGCAGCAGCTTTTACCTCTTTCGGTTTCATCAATGGGTGACGAATCATCAATTCATTAATTGCAGCAGTTTCTTCCAATGAAGTTGTTGTTAGGCTCCAGCGTCCACTGTTGATAACAAATTGGCATTTGGTGGGTATACACGGACATTCAATCCTGGAAATTTCAATTTTATCACAATCAACTGCATTTTCAGAATTTTTATTTTCAATTTTCAACGCGTCCACGCTCACTTGCGCCTGTTCCTCACTCACTTTCTTCTTTCTACCTCTCTTTCCACAACTCTTTTTGGTCACACATGGTTCATCAAGATATTCTTTAGGTACCAATCTCACTTGTTCCATTGGAACTCTCAATATTTCTCCTTGACCAATAACTGGCTTAATCTCAACTGCTGTTTCGCTTTTTCCTACAACTCTAAACGGTCCTTGATACTCATTCACAAGTTTCGGATGTTTTGAACCAGCTTTTTCCAGTGGAATTCTCAACAAAACTCTGTCTCCTTTCTCCGGAAATTTAATCTTATCCACCTTATTCCTCTCATCAAACTGTTCCTTATAACGCTTCTGCTCTTTCTTCGTTCTCTCCCTCACAATCTCATACGCATTCTCCAACTCTTGTACCAATTTATGCTTATATTCATCTGAATCCATATAGTACAATTTCACTGGCTCCTTATCCTCACAATCCGGAATTTTTGGATCTCTTCCATACAATAAGAAATGTGGCGATTCACCCGTCGTCTCATTCTTTGCAGTATTATACGCGAAGACCGCGAATGGTAATTTTTCATCCCATTCAGCAGGAACTGTCAATTTCTTTTTCAAGATGTTCACAATCGTCCTATTAAACCGTTCAACACATCCATTTGCTCTCGAGTTATATCCTTTGGTGAATTTTTGCTCAATTTTCAAACTTTTTGTCAATTTTTCAACTGTCTCATTTTGAAATTCTGTTCCTTGATCAGTCAACAACACTTTTGGAATTCTCGCTTCTCTCACTAGCCAATTTTCTACCATCGCTTTCGAAATAGTTTCAGCTTTTTTATCTTTGATCGGAATCGCCGTTGCATACTTTGAAAACAGATCAATGATGCTCAATACATATTTGTTTCCATTTAATGAAAGTCCCATTTCAATCAAGTCAGCTGCTACAATTTCCATCGGTTCTTCTGTCACATACGGATTCAATGGCGGTATCAGATGTATTGATGCGTTTGCACACAAACACTCTTTACATTCTTTTGTCCATCTTTGGATATCTCCACTCATTTTTGGCCACCAATAATTTTCCACGATCTTTGGAATCGTTCTCTTTGCAGAACTATGTCCTGCCAAGTTTCCAGAATGATGTTCATCAAAAATAGCTTTCCGTCTACTCTCTGGCACAACTTTTCTCAAATTTTCACCCTTCTCCATCCAATATAAAATTTGGTCAATCATTACAAATTCATTACTAGACACTGATCCTCTCATTCCATCAATTTTTAATCCTTCAATTACTCTTCCAGTTTTCACGCATTCAACAATACTTTTCCATTTATCATCTTCCCTCAACTCTTCCATCCAACTCTTTTCACACTCAACATCTACTAGATTTACAATTGTTTGAATTTCAGTCTCAATTGGTTTCTCAACATCTGTTTCAAAATCATTTGAAGCAACTCCTCTCGACAATGCATCAGCAACAACATTAGCTTTTCCTTTTAGATAAACAATAGTGATTGCATAATCCTGCAGCTCAAGTGACCATCTCAACAATCTATTAGCCAACTTTTTGGATTTGAATAATGCACATAACGGTTGATGATCCGTAAATACAGTTATCGGAAGACCATATATAAAATGCTTGAACCTTTTGACCGCGAAAATCAATGCAAGAGCTTCCTTATCACTCACATGATAATTTTTTTCAGCCGGTGATAAGCTTTTCGATGCGAATGAAACTGGTCTGTATGCTCCATCTTCATCCTTTTGAGCCAACACTGCTCCAACACCACGATCTGATGCATCAGTAAAAATTGCGAATGGTTTTTTGAAACTTCTCGCCGATTCAACATCAGGTTGTATCAACACTGGTGCCGTTGTCAATTTCTCTACCAAATTCTCAAAAGCTACTTTCTGTTCAACATCCCACTTCCATCCAATTTTAGTCGATGTTAACGGACTCAATGGTGACGCGATTTGTGCAAAATTTCGAATGTATTTCCGATAATAATTAGCAAGACCCAGAAATCTTTGTAGATCAGCTTTATTCTTTGGCTCGGGAAATTTCATAATTTTCTCCACCGTACTCTCACAAGTTTGGACTCCACTCTCTGTCAACACATGTCCCAAATATTGAACCTGTCTTTGTCCAATTGCACACTTTTCAGCTTTTACTTTCATTTTTGCCAATCTCACTTTTTCAAATACTTGTCTAACATGCACAACATGATCCTCCATATTCTCGCTAGCAATCAACAAATCATCCACATAAACATACGCACATACTCCTAACAACTCTCCCAAAACATTCTCCATAAGAGTCTGGAACAACGCTGGACTTGTACTCAATCCAAATGGTACAACATTGAATTCAAAAAGCTTATTCATCACTGCAAAAGCTGTAATTGATTTTGACTCTTCTTCCAACTGTACTTGCCAATATCCAGCCAACATATCAAGTGTCGAAAAAACTTTCTTATTTGCAAGCGATTGTAAAGTGCATTCTATATGTGGTAACGGATGTGCATTTGCTCGAACCATCTCATTCACTTTCCGATAGTCTATACACATTCGTACTTTTCCGTCCTTCTTTTTCACTAACACAACTGGCGAAGCATATGGTGAAACACTCTCTCGAATCACACCCTTTTCCAACATTTGCTCTAACAATTTAGAAACTTCATTTTGCAATGCTAATGGAACTGGTCGTTGTTTTTGCCTCACAGGCTTCTCATTCTCCATCTCAATCTTACACTTCACCATGTCCGTTTGGCTCAATTCCGAATCACTAATTGCAAAAATATCAGAATATTCTTCAATCACTTCTCTCAATCCCTCACATTCAACCTTTCCATTTTTCTCAATTTTCTCAACAATTTGATCAAAATTTGAATCACTCTCTTTCTGAACAACATCAACATTTCCAACATTCACACAAGCACCCGGACTCTTATCATTATCCACAGTCACTTCCTCCCAATCCTCTCTTGAATATGTTCCGATAACTTCATGCTTTTTCAACAAAATTGGTGTATCTTTATAATTTCTCACTCGGATCACCGCTTTTCCATTTTTGGATGAACATAGCATGCTTGGCAAAAACTCTCTATGTGGTTCGATCATAACAACTTTTGCATTTCCATCACCAGGATTTTCAAAATTGACAAAAATTTCCTTTTCCGATTTTGGTGGAATTCTCGCTTTTTCATCGACTCTCACTAAATTCTCATCCCTCCATCCAATATATATTCCAAATAGCTCAAAACTATTCGTTCCAATAATAGCCGTATCTGGACCATTCTCAACAACTTGGAAACGTACCATTTTCTTTTTGTTTCTCAAAACTACTTCCATTTCAACTTGTTGTTCAACACGCATATCATGTCTCGACGCACACGTGACTCCAAATTTTTCTGGCTCACCAAACCACACGACTAAATCTTTCCAGTTATCATTTTTCAGCTTTATCATATTCCACTGTTCCATTGGCAATACACTCACCATGGCTCCACTGTCTATCAACACTTCAAGTTCACAGTTCATGATTTTTGCTTTTTCAACCATTCTCACTCCAACACACTTTGAATTTGGTTTTTCCTTCTCACACACTTCCACTGCATGCACACTTGGATTTTTGCTGAAACATTTTTCAGCCAAATGCCCAATTTTTCCACATTTGAAACACTTTCTCATCTCTTGAGAAAAACCGATTTTATTTCTCATTCCCAATGGTTCCAGATTGCTACCACTCGCTGGCGCTTTTTCATTTCCATTTTCAGGCTTTTCCTGCACTCTTTCATATGCTCTTTCCTCTCTCCTAGGCCTATAAACCGGTTTCACATCCCGAGATCTATCGATTCTCCTATTCATCCGTCTTTCCTTTTCCAAATCAAGCGCCATCTCTTTCAGTTCTTCATAAACATTTCCAAAGATTTTTTCAATTTTTCTTTTTTCTACGCACAAAACAGAATAGATATCCGGAAAATTTTCAGCAGCTTGCATCAGTTTCATCACTTTCACGCTTTTATCATTCACATTTGATACATATGCTTCAGCATACACACGTTCCAAAACGATGATAAACTCTCTCAATGTTTGGTCTCTACGAATTCTCAATCTTTCCCAACATGCCAATGCTCTCTCTTTAGAATCCGAATTACTATTTCTCAACCTATTTTCCAGTTCCGTCATCACACTCTGATACGATAATCCTTTCGGAATTGTTTCAAACATGCTCAACGCTTCACCTTTCAAAAAGCTTCCACTCAACACTGCCAAGAGTTCTTCCTCATTCAACACTCGCAAAAATTTTGTCTCGAAAGATGTCCGGAATTTTTTGAAATTCTGTCTCACTCTCCCATCATAAATTTCAGGATTTGGTATCACTGTGCTTCTGTACACGTTTTCCATTCCGATTATCTGCTCTTTCAATCCACCATTCTCATCTCTCCTACTACCTTGACTCGAATTATGCATTCTCGAAGCCGAAACCGGACATGAATCAACACTCATTCTCTCAAACATCTGTTCCATACGGGTTGCCATAACTCTTTCACATCTTTCCTCCATTTCACGGACAGTCTCATTCAAAAGCGCTTTTAGATCGACAGGTTTTTCAATTTTTTCAAATTTTTCAATTTTTTCAAATTTTTCAATTTTTCCAAAATTTTCCAAATTCTCACCTTTCGCAGCTTTTTCCTCCAACCATGTCTTCTCCATACCACTTTTGCTGATTTTTGGATTGCAAACTTGATGATCCATATGCTTCTCCATGAAATCCAGTCCCTTAATTGACATATCTGTTGATGAATCTCTACTTCTATTCAACTTACTTGGCTTAAAAACTTCATTTTCTCCAAACTCCACGCCTTTCGCCAATTTCTTGATTTCAGCTTTTTGATTCATTATTAGTTTGGTTGAAAGCTCCAATTTCCTCCTCAACTCTTCCTTTTCTGCCTCACAATTTTTCATTTGCTCTTCCACATCTTTGAACAATTCTTTCTTTTCCTCCAATTCAGTCTCCAACTGTAGAATTTCTTGTTCTTGCTGAAAAATCCTCTCATTGTTTGTGTCAATTTTTTCACGCATTGAGCCACTTTGTTTAGCAGCACTTTCCAAAGCTTTCACTAACATCGCCGCGCTAGAACACTTCATTTTTTTCATTACTTTCCAAATTTTCCGCGTTTCTTCAGGATTTTCATCACCATTTAACCTTTCAAAATTTTCCATATCTCGCTCAACAAAACATGCCAATTTTTCTAACGGTGCGAACATTTGCTGCATTTTGGTTTTTGACAAAGCTGTGTTTGCTACTGCGAGCTTTTTGGCTTCCTCGTGTGCTTTTTCCAGCTCTTTCTTCATTTTCACTACATATTCATAAACATCAATTCTCACCTTTATTATTTTTCCATCTTCTATTGGTGCCGCTTTTTCCTGATTTTTCACCAATTCCTTTGCCATGGAAGCCAGTTGTATGATTTTTGTTTTTTCAATAGACTCCTCATCTAGTAATGCATTGTCATCCAGCTGTGTTGTCTGCTCAACTATTTCATCAATCAACCCTACCACTTCCTGGAAAAATTTTTGGTTTTTCTCAATTTGGATCCCCTCTTCATTTACGGTTTTCCAGTCACCGTCAGATGAGCGGTCCGATGTTTTTGACGATTGTGTTGCCGCTTGAACTTCGATCAAAGCATCATCCAGGCCGTGAAACCCCGAAAACGATGGTGTTGGTGTCTTGTCAGAAGCCATTCTGCAATTTTTCTTATTATTCTATTTCTCTAGATTTTTGAACTATGTCTCAAAAACACTAGAAGAACAATGCGAAAAACGGGATCCAGAAGTGAAGTTGGTTTTTCAAAAATTTTGTCCAAACGGTTTATTTATGTCAACCACGTAGAGAAGACCAAATAAAATCCGAGCGTTCAAATTATTCGAAAAAAAGAGGTTTTTCAAAAATTTTGTCCAAACGGTTTGTTTATGTCAACCACTTAGAGAAGACCAAACAATTTCCGAGCGTCCAAATTATTCGAAAAAAAAGAAAAAGGAATGACGAAACTTGTTTCAATAAGTTTGCTATAGAAAACGTGTTATTTTCCCGAAAAATTTGGTATCTTTTGACTCTTAGGCGGTTCGGCCCCCAAGTAAATGCCCGGTAAAATATAAGAGTCGGTTTGATAACCCAAATTATTCCAAGAAAACAACAAAACGTATTTTCTCAACAAACTTTATTATAAACGAGTTAATAGTAACAAAGATGTGCAATGAGCACCGAAGAGAGTCTCAGTGAAGATTGTAAACAATCTTCACCAACAAAAACAGTCACAAAAATTGGGAACAATCCCTAAAACCAAAACAACTGAATTTTTGGATAAAATTCCAAATTCCCTCGAAAAAACTACAAAGTTTCGCAATTACGGAGTGACCATAGTTTAGTGTATTTCTACACAGGAGACGCACAGAAAAAGGGGAAAGTGGAACGGGCAAACGGGGAAAAGCGAACACAAACGGTGACAAGGGGATATTATTACTTCATGCAAAAAATTGTTTTTGTGTCTATATTTGCGGGAACTGATCAGCGATGAGCTCAAGTGGACACAAGTGGGCCGAAAAGCCTGAAACAGCCTAAAAGTCCGAATAAGGGTTATTTTTCGGCTTTTTGGGCTATTTTCTGGCTCCTGTTGGCTGTCTTGTCCGCTTGAGCTCATCCCAGAACGGTTTTCGCAAAAAGAGACACAAAAACAATTTTTTCCAATTGAAATTGTTTAAAGGGACATATATTTAATCTATTGGGTCTTGAAGCAAATCACGTGAAGGCTGAAATTCAAGCGTTTTCAAAACAAATAAGTGATTTTCGAAATTAATTTTTAAAAATCACTAAAATTTAAAAATTCTATAGATTTTCCATATTTTCGCTTGAAAAATGTTCCCCATACAGCTTTTCCTGGGTACACCACTAAACCTTCAGCTTTCTGACGAACGAGACGCGCTGAAACTCTTCAAACCCGATTTTCTAACACCGGTCCTTGGGCAAGTCTATCATTTGCAATTGATATGGGAATTGGTGATGCTGGGAGAGGTATCGATTAAATTTCAAGAATTTTTGAATAATTATTGATTGATTTCAAGCCTCTTCTGATAATTGCCCCAACACCAGTTGTATCCTCATCACTCGTCCAATCAATAGTCTCGTTGATCTCTCCCCTACGATTGGTTAACGACTTTCGACCCTATTTTACGATCCACGACTCGGAATTCAAGGAATACTCCTCAAAGTCTAGAACGCCGTAGGTTACGCTTTCCAAAATCCCAAAAAATGTTAATTTCCAGCCCGCGAGCAATTATCGGCGTCACCAATCCATTTTTCACAAAAGCATTAGACCACTGGCCGCACATTTTGAAGATTGATGAGACGGGCGGCGAATTGGAGAAACAGAAGCCAAAGTGAGGGGTTTTTCAAGAATAGATTACATACAAACGTTTTTTGAAGGAAAAACTGGAACGCGTCTCGAACATTGGACATCCCGGCCGGATTGTATACACAATATAAGGCGTTTTTAACGCGGGATAAATCACTCACGAAAAAGCTGCTGAAAAATGGGAACACCGTCGAAGTTCAGCATAATATTCTACAACGTCATTTTTTGGAGTTGACACAAAGTTTCATGATTCCGATGGAGAGGTATTTGTCGTCTTTGATGCCGTTGAAAAAGGAGATGTCGCCATATAAGGTATTTAATAGAATAATATTGAACTTATTATATTCAACTCTAATATTCTGCTCTCAATTTCAAAAATTCTGAATTTTGCTCAAAAATCTCAGATTTTCACAATTTTTGTCTTAAAATGTTAGAAATTTTCCATATTTTCTGCAAATATGGACAAAATCCAACTTTTTGAGCCAAAAATTATAAAAATCTGAGAATTTTTAAGAAAGTTATGGAATTTTGAAATTCCAGTCTTTCAAAATTTCGAAAATTCATAACTTTTCTCAAAATTCTCGGATTTTTACAATTTTTGACTTGAAATGTTGGAAATTTTGCATATGTTCTGAAAATATAGACGAACCCCAATTTTCTGAGCCAAAAATTATACAAATCTGAGCATTTTTAAGAAAGTTCTGGAATTTTGAAATTCCAGTCTTTTAAAATTCCAAATATTCATAACTTTTCTCGAAGTTCTCGGATTTTTACAATTTTCGGCTTAAAATGTTGGAAATTTTCCATATTTTCTGAAAATATAGACAAAATCCAACTTTATGAGCAAAAAATTGAAAAAATCTGAGCTTTTTTCAAAAAAGCCATATAATTTTGAAGTTCAAGTCTTTCAACATTTCAAAAATTAATAACTGTGCTCAAAATTCTCGGATTTTTACAATTTTTTGCTTAAAATGTTGAAAATTTTCCTTATTTTTAAAAATATGGACAAAATCCAACATTTTGAGCCAAAAATTATAAAAATCTGAGCATTTTTAAGAAAGTTATGGAATTTTGAAATTCCAGTCTTTCAAAATTTCGAAAATTCATAACTTTACTCAAAATTCTCAGATTTTTACAATTTTTGGCTTGAAATGTTGGAAATTTTCCATATTTTCTGAAAATATAGACAAAATTCAACATTTTGAACAAAAAATTATAAAATTCTGAGCATTTCTAAGAAAGTTATGGAATTTTGAAATTCCAGTCTTTCAAAACTTTGAAAATTCATAACTTTGCTCAAGATTCTCAGATTTTTACAATTTTTGGCTTGAAATGTTGGAAATTTTCCATATTTTCTGAAAATATAGACAAAATCCAACATTTTGAGCCAAAAATTATACAAATCTGAGCATTTTTAAGAAAGTTCTGGAATTTTGAAATTCCAGTCTTTTAAAATTCCAAATATTCATAACTTTTCTCGAAGTTCTCGGATTTTTACAATTTTCGGCTTAAAATGTTGGAAATTTTCCATATTTTCTGAAAATATAGACAAAATCCAACTTTATGAGCAAAAAATTGAAAAAATCTGAGCTTTTTTCAAAAAAGCCATATAATTTTGAAGTTCAAGTCTTTCAACATTTCAAAAATTAATAACTGTGCTCAAAATTCTCGGATTTTTACAATTTTTTGCTTAAAATGTTGAAAATTTTCCTTATTTTTAAAAATATGGACAAAATCCAACATTTTGAGCCAAAAATTATAAAAATCTGAGCATTTTTAAGAAAGTTATGGAATTTTGAAATTCCAGTCTTTCAAAATTTCGAAAATTCATAACTTTACTCAAAATTCTCAGATTTTTACAATTTTTGGCTTGAAATGTTGGAAATTTTCCATATTTTCTGAAAATATAGACAAAATCCAACATTTTGAACAAAAAATTATAAAATTCTGAGCATTTCTAAGAAAGTTATGGAATTTTGAAATTCCAGTCTTTCAAAACTTTGAAAATTCATAACTTTGCTCAAGATTCTCAGATTTTTACAATTTTTGGCTTGAAATGTTGGAAATTTTCCATATTTTCTGAAAATATAGACAAAATCCAACATTTTGAGCCAAAAATTATACAAATCTGAGCATTTTTAAGAAAGTTCTGGAATTTTGAAATTCCAGTCTTTTAAAATTCCAAATATTCATAACTTTTCTCGAAGTTCTCGGATTTTTACAATTTTCGGCTTAAAATGTTGGAAATTTTCCATATTTTGTGAAAATATAGACAAAATCCAACTTTTTGAGCAAAAAATTTAAAAAATCTGAGCATTTTTAAGAAAGTTATGGAATTTTGAAATCCCAGTCTTTCAAAGTTTCGAAAATTCATAACTTCTCTCAAAATTCTCGGATTTTTACAATTTTTGGCTTAACATGTTTGAAATTTTCCATATTTTCGTAAAATCTGGACAAAACCCAACATTTTCAGCTAAAAATTATAAATATCTGAGCATTTAATAGACAGTTATGGCATTTTGAAATTCCATTCTTTCGAAATTTAGAAAATTCGTAACTTTGCTCAAAATTCTCGGATTTGTACAATTTTTGACTTAAAATGTTGGAAATTTTCCATATTTTTAAAAAATATGGACAAAATCCAACTTTTTGAGCCAAAAATTATAAAAATCTGAGCATTTTTAAGAAAATTATGAAATTTGGAAATTCTATTTGTCGAAATTTCAAAAAAAATTGTAACTTTGCTCAAAATTCTCAGATTTTTACAATTTTTGTTTTAAAATGTTGGAAATTTTCCATATTTTCTGAAAATATCGTTCAAATCCAACTTTTTGAGCCAAAAATTATAAAATTCTGAGCATTTTTAAGAAAGTTATGGATCCTTGAAATTTCAGACTCGTAATTTCAAAAATTCATATTGTCAACTCAAATATTCACGCACGCGGCTGTCGACACTCAACAAACTGTAAAAGTCGCGTGATTTTCAAATTTTCTAGTGTGCTGAGTGTCGGCAGCCGCGTCGCGTGCGTGCGGAGCGTCGCTGCGGTTAAGCAGCCAATGATCAAGAATATTTGAGTTAACGATAATCAATAAACTAAATTCAATTTCCGCTCTACTGACCCTCGAGTCCAAAATCACGCCCACTGACGAAAATCGAAGCGTTTTGAATTTTCTAGGAAAATTCGAAAAAAAAAATCACAATTTTGGGTTTTGGACTCTTGTCCAGTGGAGCGCAAATAGATGTAGACTAATTTTAAACTTAAAATTTCTAGGGAATCCCAAGCAGCCGGCCATTTGTAATGGAGGACTTCCTATTATCTCTCGACACCAATGGTGGACCGTCACTAACATGTGGGACGAAGGGTGACTGGGCGGGACTTTACCGAAGATTTATAACTTGTTCGAATTTCGGCGGATGGTTGTCGATGCGGTCAAGAGATGTAAACGCGCAGTTGAAAACGCATTACGTTGATACGTTGTGTTCGGCGGATTTTTGTGAGTTAAAAAAAGTTTTTTAGAATTTTCGATTTTTTCGATTTTCTTAAAGAGGGTGTTTATACATGTTCTTTTTTCAAAAAATTTTAATTTATCAATTTTGATGAGCTGGGAAATGGGTGTCGAATAGTTTTTAAAATAGAAATGGCAATTTGGGTTTCTAGGCCACGGCAACGTTTTGTGTGAGGTTCACCGTTACGACAAATTGCACGAAAATTCAGAAATTTTTGATATATTCGCTGTTTTCATTTTTTAACATTTTTCAAAACTATCAATAGGTCGATTATAATTTTTTTTTTGTGCAATATCCATTTCTGAAGAGAATAACAGTTTTTTTCTAGGTTCCCAAACGCTGTCAACAAAACACAACGTCGAAATTGTCGACCTGGTTCTAAGGATACGGGAACGAATTCTCGAACTCTCACTTGACAACGAAATGCGCCAAAAAATGGTAATAATTGGCACCTTTTTCCAAAAATCGATAAAATTTCCCGATTCTTCAGATCCGACAAGTGGTGCGAATTCTTTCAAACGTTGACGACGACTTGAAGCAGTTATTAATGTCAAATTGTTCACTTCGCGAGATTTTATCCTGAAAATCGAATTATTCGTGTAAATAGTCTTGTACTCGATTTCCAAGCATATTTTGTTGTTTTTGTCTATCTATATCATTATCAATATCATCATCAACACAATGGTGCCCTTTTTTTTGTCTATTAGTAACTAAGCAGTATTACTACGTGTACAATGATGAAAAGACATACTTTCTTTCTGTTCACAATCTTTTTTTTTGTTGCAGCCGAAAAAAAGACAATGAATCGGAGATGACTGTTTTTTTCCTTGTCTGTTTCCGATTTTCGTTCCTTCTCCAAGTGTGTGTGATAGTTTTCATATCGATTCGATTAATTCGCTTTTGGCATAATAATATAATTTTGGAAAATCAGTTGATTACTTAATTTTTTGAAATGTTCCAATGAAACCTGTTTTTTTTTGTTATTATTATTTTCACTTTTGTTTATTTAGTGTTATTTCTTCTTTTTTTGGAGGGGTGGTAACAAATTGCGCAGATTTGGTTAACGAAGTGTTTATAGGGCAATGTTTTTTTTTTGGAAAATTTCGGGTTTTTATAGATTTTTGGTGATTGACGTTTTATTTTAGATTGTTATTTTTACGTCAGTTTTTCACCACGTACCATTTTTTGCCGAAAATATGGTCAAATTCTTGCGCGCGGAGGGAATAAACGAAGCTAGGATTAAAGAAAATTTCACTCTCTATCGAATGGTACCAAGAAATAAGATTTTTGGCCAAAAATGGCCGAGTTATTGCAAAAAAAGGAAATTTTTATGTTAGGCTGGAGAAATTTGGGTTTCTAGGCCACGTGGAATTTTTTTTGCGTAATTCTGCATTCTTTTTAGAATTAAGAATAGTCACTAAAAGTTTTTTAAGAAAAAAATACACGTGGCCTAGAAAATCAAACGCGGGGACTAACTTTCTCTCGGCTAATATAAATATTTTTTGTTTTTGTTGGTAACTCGGCGATTGTTAACATAAAATTTGGTTTTTTGGTACCATTCGATAGAGAATTAAATTTTCTATAATCCTAGATTCATTTATTCGGGCCATGAAGCCTTAAATCGGACTTTTAGAAGGTTCATTTAGAATAATTTTCATGCACGTCGTCTTTCTATCGATTATTTAAAAGAAGGATTGTTACGGAGCTTATGAAGGCAACTGTGATGAAAATAGACGCCATTCTCATTCCAAATCTGTTTTTAAAATTTTCTAAAACCACCCACAAGCCGAGAAAACTAGCTTCAAAACGATGGCCTAGAAAATGTGTTCATGTGGCCGAACTTTTTTGAACTTTTGAGATATGAGCTTTTTTGTTTGTTATAATTATGCATATTTCTGAAAAATACTGAAATTAGTTAAAATTTAACTTTTTTCTAGATTCTTAACGTAATAATGCCCGCGGACTAGTTTTCCCGCCTACGAAAACTAGTCCGCGGAACATTTTTTATGAAGAATCAAAAAAAAAAGTTAAAATGGACTAATTTAAGCATTCTCCACAAAAATGTATTAACGAAACTCGTAAAAAAAATAAAAGAAAATGTTGGCCGAACTTTTTCTCGGCCATTGTTTTGAAGCTCATTTTCTCGGCTTCTAGGTGGTTTTAGAAAATTTTAAAAACTGATTTGGAATGAGAATGAAGTCTATTTTCATCCTATTTATATTAATTGGCTTCATTAAGTCCTTTTTTGTGGTAAACTTGGACAAAACTGTTCCAAAATTTGATCTTTAATTCTTCAATTTTGAAATTGAAAAAAATGCCACTGGACAAAGCGTCTTATTCAATAAAACGTATTTTCTTCTTCTTTTTTAAAAATATTTGTGCCATCTTAAAATACAAATATTTGGAGGCCCAAAAAACAAACAAACAGACAAATTAAATCGGTTTCTATCGATGCTTTGTTAAATATGAAAAAAGTCCAAAAGAAAATCATTTGGGACTATCTTTTCTCTGCAAATTGTTGACTTTGCGTTACTATTTACAGAGGAGAGGAAATGGTATAAATAAGAATGATTTTTCGATTTTTCAGTTTTCTAAAATGTTCCGATTCGTGTTATTTGCAGTTTTCGTTGGTTTCACGTTAGCAGGTTCACAAGACTGTTTTTCAGGTGGGTGGGATTTTTTAAAATCCTTATTTTTTGATTTTCCAACATTTTGAACCAAAAATTATAAAATTCTGAGCAGTTTTAAGAAAGTTGTGGATTTTGAAATTCTAGTCTTTCGAATTTTTAAAAATTCATAACTTTGCTCAAAATTCTCGAAATTTTATAATTTTTGGTTGAAAAATGTGGAAATTTTCCATATTTTCTAAAAATATGGACAAAATCCAACATTAAGAGCTAAAAATTATAAAAAGCGGAGCATTTTCAATAACGTTATGGAATTTCGAAGTTCCAGTCTTTCAAAATTTCAAAAATTCATAACTTTGCTCAAAATTCTCAGATTTTTACAATTTTTATCTTGAAATGTTGGAAATTTTCCATATTTTTTGAAAATATATACAAAATCCAACATTTTGAACCAAAAATTATAAAATTCTGAGCATTTTTAAGAAAGTTACTGAGTTTTGAAGTTCAAGTCTTTCGAAATTTCAAAAATTCATATCTTTGCTCAGAATTCTCGGATTTTTACAATTTTCGGCTTAAAATGTTGGAAATTTTCCACTTTTTCCAAAAATATGGACAAAATCCAACATTTTGAGCTAAAAATTATAAAAATCTGAGCATTTTCAATAAAGTTATGGAATTGAGATTCTGAAAGTTCAAAAATTCATAACTGTGCCCAAATTCTCGGATTTTTACAATTTTTGTGTTGAAAATGTTGGAAATTTTATAATTTTCCAAAAATATAGACAAAATCCAACATTTTGAGCTAAAAATTATAAAAATCTGAGCATTTTTAAGAAAGTTATGGCAATTTGAAGTTCCAGTCTTTCAATATTTCGAAAATTCAAAACTTTGCTTAAAATTCTCAGATTTTAACAATTTTTGTCTTAAAATGTTAGAAATTTTCCATATTTTCTGAAAATAGGGACGAAATCCAACATTTTGAATTTTTAAAAATTTTCCGATCTTTCATATTTGAACGGATTATCGATTTTTTTGGATAATTTCATTAGGAAGTCCGGGAAACTAAACATTATATAGTTAATTCCAGCAAGAGACGTCGGAAATTCTGATTGTGGCCAAAGTGGTTCAAGATCATTCTATTTCCATAAAAACACAAGAACCTGTCAACCATTTTTCTATTTGGTGAGATTTACTATAAAATAGGGTAGCCTAAATATCCAATTAATCAGGGCTGCGATGGAAATGCCAATCGATTCTCATCAAAAGCTGAATGCGAATCCACGTGCAAAAATGCTCAGGATTCCGGCGATGTGTCCTACAGTAAGAAATAAAAACAGATGATGGGGCGAAAAATGAGTTTCTCATTTATTATTAAATTTAGAAGTTTGCGCGTCTGGCGCCTATCCAGCTGGTGCAACATCGGGTCAAAATGTGAGTTGTTCGAGCTGTCCAAATGGTTATGAATGTGAGGAGAGTCAGTGCTGTCCGAGCAAAGGTGAGGGGATCACAAAGATATGAGGAATCTTCAGTTAAGCACAGTGTTCCAGAGGGGCAAATAACAGTGACTTTGACAATTTTTGTCTTGAAATATTGGAAATTTTCCATATTTTTTGAAAATATAGACAAAATCCAACATTTTGAGCAAAAAATTATAAAAATCTGAGCATTTTCAAGAAAGTTATGGAATTTTGAAATTCGTGTCTTTCAAAATTTCAGAAATTCATAACTTCGCTCAAGATTCTCGTATTTTTACAATTTTTGGCTTAAAATGTTGGAAATTTTCCATATTTTCTGAAAATATAGACAAAATCCAACATTTTGAACCAAAAATTATAAAAATCTGAGAATTTTAAAGAAAGTTATGAAATTTTACAATTCCAGACTTTCAAAATTTCAAAAATTCATAACTTTGCTCAAAATTATCGGATTTTTACAATTTTTGACTTAAAATGTAAGAAATTTTCCACATTTTCTAAAAATCTGGACAAAATCCAACATCTTGAACCAAAATTTATGAAAATCTGAACATTTTTAGGAAAGTTATGGAATTTTGAAATTTCAGCCTTTGAAAATTTTTAATTAAAAACAAAATGCATTAAAAAACCCATTTTTCTTCACAATGACAAGAACTTTAATTTGTTTGTTTGTACTATATTGCGATTCGAAAAATTTCAGTAAATTTTGAATTTTCAGACAAAAATTAAAAAAAAAAGCTCTAATTTCGTGAAAAAAATGCATTTCATTTTTTATAGAAATTTCTAAATGTTCATTTTGAATTAAAATATGTTTTAAAATATCTATTTTTCGAATAAAACTATTTTTTAACCAAAAAATTGAAGGAAGTGCTCAAATTAGGTCGATTTGCATTAGGGCGCACTTGCAACAACGCGCTTGGCGGGAGCTCAAAATTAAATTCTAGAGTACTTAAAAACAACAATATTAATTAAACATTATTGAAAAAATATGATTTTTCTTTCTAAAGTCAAATTTAAGAACATTTAAAATTTTCAACACCCCTTTTGTGGCCTAGAAACCCAATTTGTGGCCTAGAATTCCTCGAATAGGATAAAACCGGAATTTTTGAATTCTCTCGAGGAATTTTTGTCTAAAGCCAAATTAATTTCTAATTCTCGAAATTAAACATAAGTGAGACACTGCCTTTACATTAAATGGGTAACTGTCATTTTCTTTAAATTTTCAATTTTTTCCAGAATTCACATGCAGCTTACAATACGACGCTGGAAAGTTTGGAACCAACGGCAAACATACCCCAAGGTTGTCATATCTTTCTTTTTTTGTATTTTTTTTCAAAAAATGGATATTTTCCAGATATTTCTACAGTAAAAACTACAAAAATTGCATGTTGTTCACGTTTTACGGTCGAGATGGAAATGCGAATAATTTCGCCACCTATAATGAATGTAAAAATTTCTGCATGTAAATTATGATTTTCTAATGAACTTTCGATTATTAAAATGTTCGATTGAAATAAAAAACGTCTGTTTTTTACAACATGTGTCGAGTCGCCACACTAGTTAGCGACAGGTACCCCACCCGGACCCTGAGCGGCTATTGCAAAAAGATGGCTGATGAGAAAAAAAAGAAGCGTATGTTACAATTTTACACAACGGAATGTGATTGCTCTTCGAAAATGTTGCGAAAATGCAATATGATGCTCTGAGAGACTCTTTCTGGTCACTAGAGTGGTCTTTTGGATCCGATCCTATCCGGAACACTAATCAGGATCCATATTTAATCAGGATCAATTATGGAACACAAATTAGGATCCATGTTTCGAATACCGAATTGAACCAAAAATTATAAAAATTTGAGAATTTTGAAGAAAGTTATGGAATTTCGAAGTTCCAGTCTTTCGAAATTCTGGAAAGTAAATATAATTTCTTCTCATTCCAAAACTGTTTTTAAAATTCCCTAACCCCACGTAGAAGCCGAGAAAACGTGCCTTCAAGACAATGGCCTAGAAAAAGTTTACCAAACGGCCGTACTTTTATTCTTTGATCTTTTTGCGGTTTTTATAAAGAAATAATTATGGAGGATGCTACAATTAGTATATTTCAACTTATATTTTTGCATTTTTCTGGTTTATTCCCCAAAACAGAGCCGCGGACTAGTTTGTGGAAGCGTTTTCTAGGTCATGATGTTGAAGCTCTTTTTCTCGGCTTCTAGGTGGTTTTAGAAAATTTCAAAAACAGATTCGGGATGAGGATGACGTCAATTTTCATCCCAATTTTTTTCTTTTCATTAGTAAGGTAAAGCCGTACTTTAAAGACGGTGTGCCAGTTAACTTGACCCTATCTGATAGAGCGCGTTTTGATTTTTAAAAAAACCCCCACTTGGTTGGCTTTTCAATAATTTATGAAACCCCCCAAAAAATTTCAAGTAACACTATTTTTAACCAATAATTTAAAAGCTCTTTTCAAAAAGTTCCAAAACCTATAAAATTCCTCTCTCTCTCCCAAGGACCTCATAATCGAAAAAAAGTTTATTATAACTTTTTAGTGTAATCTCAACATTTGCTTTTTGAAAAAACATCTTTCCAAGTTCTTTTGTTGTTTCCACCTGATCAACAAACTTCAATTCGACAGCTCTGGTACATTCTGGTCATTCCGGGGAGGGACAGATTTTTCACAGCTGTTATCGAGGAAAAGTTTTGCACTTTTCCCCCCAACAAAAATTTATAAATATGTGGTGGTGTACACTTCTAGCATAAAAAGACCTTGTACGGACGAACAGCTGTCATAGTTTAGATGAGGAAAAAGGAAGAAAGAAAGTGTATATTTTCTTTCTCGGACACGATGAACTAAAAAAAAGTTTGTATCGCAGCTGTTGGAGAAATGAGCCATGATGTGCTGAGCATCTAGAAGCTCTAAAAAATATCAATATTGCGGGAAACTTGATTGGATCCTGAATTTTTTTTTGATAAGAAAACAAAAACCAATGTTCGATGGTGTTCGTTAAACTGTGGTATACTTTCTTTAAACTGTGGAATACTGTCTTTAAGGGTTTGAACTGTGGTATACTGTCTTTAACGGCTAAACTGTGGTATACTGTCTTTAAAGGATATCTAAACTATTCCTGAATTCCTATCAAATCGGGCTCGTTTTAAGCATACCAAAAATAAATATATTTCAATGATATTGGTACTGTTAGAAAGCTCAAAACCTGAAAATTTAGATTCTGTAGATCTTCAGCTTCAATTTGGTACAAAAATCATAAAAACCGAGAATTTTTGAAAAAAGTTATAAATTTCAAAAAAAATTTTTTTTTTTTTAACATGTTTATACTCATTTTAAAGACAATTTCAAGTATTTTCAGATTTTTTGCTTAAAAATGAAAATAGAACCGTGAAAATTGAAAAATTTTGGAAAACGTGTCGGCATTTTGAAAATTTTCATTTTTTTGAAAAATTCCAATTTTCCCCAACTATGTCATGTTTGGCAAAACTATATATCTTCATTTTAAATACAAAAAAAACCTTAATACAAAAAAAAACGCTCATGGTACAAAAAATAGTGCAAAAACAACTATAAAAGTCGGAAAAAATGGATGGAGGGACTAACTTCCCAATTTCTCGCCTTTACAAAGTTTCCACTGAAAATCTCCGGCCGAAAAAGACATGAGAAACATGAAAATTGAAATTTGGTTCACCACAGAAGTTTTTACGTTCGAGAGACTAACTTCCCGAGAGGGACTAACTTCAGAAAGTTAGTCCCCACAAAAATTAACATCCATTTTATCCCATTTTTTGCGCTTGTGTAAAGTTTTGCAGCGCTTTTTCACAGTTACAACTCGCACCATTTTATCGATTTTTTTGTTGTTGTAATAGTGATCAAAAAGAGTCGATTTAATAAGAAAAAATTTACTTGCATACTGTCTTTAAAGAAGGGCTTAACGGAGCTCATGAATGAATTGGGATGAAAATAGACCACATCCTGATTCCAAATCTGTTTTTATAATTTTCGAAAACCACCTAGAAGCCGAGAAAATGAGCTTCAAAACAATGGCCTAGAAAAAGTTTGCGGAAACTAGTCCGCGGCCCTTATTTCTTGAATAATCTAGAAAAATGTAAAAAATACGTTTAAATGGACTAATTTAATTATTCCCCCTAAATATTTTCAATAAAATACGCGAAAAGCTCAAAAGGGAAAAGTTCGGCCAGGTGGACACTGTTTCTAGGCCATTGTTTTTGAAGCCCCGTTTTCTCGGCTTCTAGGTGGTTTTAGTAAATTATAAAAACATACTTGGAATGAGAATGAAGTCTATTTTCATTTTTCAATGTTATTTTGCATTGTACTAATGGGGAAAAAGCTGTAAAAAAGCTGTTAAATAATAACTGAGACACTGTCTTTAAAGATGTAAAACTTTTTTTCATAATTTTTAGTTCAGTATGCACTTTTTTCAAGATATTGAATTTAAAAAGCTCTGATTTCTGTGATCTTCCACTCTCATTAATAAACCAATCCAGCCGCTTAACAACACACCGCTGGTCAGTCCCTAAATCACTTCTCCTCCCCCCAAAAATTAAAACATCAATAAAATTAATCGAAATGCCAATACTCCTCCCCTCTCCAAATTGTTGCACTTTTGACAACTTTTGACGAATCTCTTCTCAAAACTCTCCCTCTGATTTTCTGATCAGAAAATAAGTGTGTGTTGTTGTGCAATGGATGATGATTCATATGTGCTGCTCTTTCTCCGCTTAGCTCCGCCTCTTTCGGGGGGCCATCTGCCCGGGAGAGAACCCAGCCAACCAGCCATCATTCCGAAACAACGATGCGCTACTGTGTGCTCGCTTGTCTGCTTCTCATCGCGACGTCATCGTTCGTCGATGCAAAGGTTTGTAGATTTTTGGGGGATTTTTTAGTTCTTTAAAAATCCACGGTTTTTTTAAGAAGAAGGCCGCCGCTGATGATGAATTAGGAGATCTTCTCGATAATATTGATGCTGACGCTGCTGAGGAGAAGAAGAAGGGTGAGTTCATCATCCATTTTTGCTCAGAAATCCTGAAGCTTTTTTGATCCTCTTTCGATGGATCAGGATTTTACAGTTTTAGAGATTACTGAAAATTCGAGCTTCTAAATGAAAATAGACCTCATTCTCATTCCGAATATATTTTTAAAATTTTCTAAAACCACCTAGAAGCTGAGAAAACCAGCTTCAAAACAGTGGCCTAGAAAAGTTTGCGAAAACTAGTCCGCGGTCCTTTTTTGTGAAGAATCCAGAAAAAAGCGAAAAAATAAGTTAAAATTGACAAATTTAAGTATTGTTCATAAATATTTATTAATAAACACGTAAAAAGCAGAAAGCGAAAAAGTTCGGCCAGGTACGCGTTTCCTAGGCCATTTTTTTGAAGCTCATTTTCTCGGCTTCTAGGTGGTTTTAGAAAATTTTAAAAACAGATTTGGAATGAGAATGAGGTCTATTTTCATCCCAATTGCATTTTTAAGCTGTTTGAAATCCTCTTAAAAATTTATTTTTCAAAATATAGGCCATTTTTCTAAAAAAAAAACCATCTACATTCAATTTTTTTAGGCTTCTCCATCGTTTCGATTATTCTTACATTTTTCATATTGTTAACAAAAATCAACTTCATACTCTCTAGATTCCCAGTCTCACATTGTCTTTAAGCAATTATTTGCTCTTTATTAAACTTTTGAACTTTAAAAGAGGGAGAGAGAGAGAAAACATATTTTTCCCAACCAGTAAAAAAAAACCATGGCGGGCCGTTGCCAGATGTTTGAGTTTATAAAAAGAAAATAGATGTTGTTATGAGTTTATGTTTTTTTTTCGTTTTGGCACAAGTTTTGAGAAAAGCATCTCAAAAATTGCATCCCCCTCCTTTGTTTTGAAATTTGATTTTTGAAGATGTTTAAAAATTGAGCTGACGTGAGATTCATACCAAAATAATAATTTGTGGGGCTCATTTTCCCTCATTTCCCATAGTAAAGGTTGTTGTTCTTCAGAGGGACATTAAAGTGTCAATGAATGTACCTATGATAAAAATAGAATTTGTGCTCATTCCAAATATGTCTTTGAAATTTTCTAAAGCCACCTAGAAACCGAGAAAATAGGCTTCGAAATAATGGCCTAGAAAAAGTTTGCCAAAACTAGTCCGCGGCCCTCATTTCGTGAAGAATCTCGAAAATCGTCCATGTTTTTAGAAAATATGGAAAATTTCCAACATTTTAAGCCGAAAATTGTAAAAATCCGAAAATTTTGAGCAAATTTATGAATTTTTAAAATTACGAGTCTGAAATTTCAAGGATCCATAACTTTCTTAAAAATGCTCAGATTTTTATAATTTTTGATTCAAAATGTTGAATTTTGTTCATATTTTTGGAAAATACAGAAAATTTCCAACATTTCAAGACAAAAATTGAAAAATCTGAGAATTTTGAGCACAGTTACGAGTTTTGTAAATTTTGAAAGACTTGAACTTCAAAATTCCATAACTTTCTTGAAAATGCTCAGATTTTTATAATTTTTATCTCAAAATGTTGGATTTTGTCCATATTTTCTGAAAATATGGAAAATTTCCAACATTTTGAGCCAAAATATACAACAATCCGAAGATTTTGAGCAATGTTATGAATTTTTTAACTTTTGGAAGACAGCAATTTCAAAATTCTATAACTTTCTTCAAAATGTTCGGATTTTTACAATTTTTGGTTCAAAATGTTGGATTTTATCCATATTTTCGGAAAATATGGAAAATTTCCAACATTTTAAGCCAAAAATTGTAAAAATCTGAGAATTTTAAGCGAAGTTATGAATTTTTGAAATTCTGAAATTTCAAAATTCAATAATTTTCTTTAAAATGCTCAGAATTGTATAATCGTTGTTATTTTTAATATATCTTCAAATCTTCAAAATATTTAGCAAAACTCTGAATCATGCCGAAATTGATTTATTAAGATGAATATTAGCTGGCCCTTTCATTCCATTCTCCTTCCGTCCAGACCTCTCCATTAGTGTAAAGTTTCCTTTCTTCCGTCGCAGCAGCAGCAGCAAAAGATAGGCTCCCAGTGTCATCTTTAGAAGAAGCTCCAGAGCGTTTCAGTGTAAAGCGATGAATGAACCAGTTGTTGTCCTATCCCCCAAAATCTTCACCGCTCATAAATTATGCTCTTGCTTTTTGTCGGGGGATCATATCTTTTCATGAATCTGACCCTTCGGGATGTTATCATTCGATTAAAAAAAACCAAGTTAAAATGATATTTTGCAGAAGTCGCCAAGAACCCATGTGAAGATCATCAATGCGGATGGGGAAAGGAATGTGTCGTCGGAAAGAAGGGCGAGCCGACTTGCGAATGTATTTCCAAGTGCCCAGAACTTGACGGTGACCCGATGGATAAGGTAATGACGTCATGGATGAATAGGTTTCTTTGGGGACACTATTTTTAGACCCAATTTTTTATTTATAAAGAAATTTGGGGTCTAAATCAGAACTAATTCGGGTTCAAGCGATTTTCCCAACTTAAGAATCCAAGAAAATCGGACATTCTCAAAAAAACTGCTCTAATGAGATATTGACGCAACTGGGATGAAAATAGAGCTCATACGTATTCCAAATCTGTTTTTAAAATTTTCTAAAACCACCTAGAAGCCGAGAAAATGAGCTTCAAAGTAGTGGCCTAGAAAAGTGTTCACGTGGCCTAGCTTTTGCTTTTGATCTTTTTTCGCATTTTATTAATAAATATTTATGTAAAATGCCTAAATTAGATCAAGTTAACTTAGATTTTGAAATTTTTCGATACTCTTCACAAAACGTAGGGCCGCGGACTAGTTTTCGAAATTTTTTCTAGGCCATTATTTTGAAGCTTGTTTTCTCGGCTTCTAGGCGGATTTGGAAAATTTTAAAAACAGATTTGGAATGAGAAAGAGATCTATTTTCATCCTAGTAGAATTTCAGTGTATATTGGATTATTTTTGAAAATTGTGAAGATCGCTTCGACCCAAATTAGGCAGTAATTGCTAATTATTAGTCAATTATTAGATAAAAATCAGTTAGTTTATCATTTTTTTCATTTAACTATGACTAATTAATTTTTAAGTAATTTCTTAGATCTATTTAATCAAGCCCCGATAATAAATTATTAGCCAATTATCATTACCTAATTAACAATTAGGTCTAATTAGTAAATTAACAAAAATGTGCTTCTCTGTCGAATGGTACCAAAAAATATTTTTTATTAAGAAAAACTTAAAACTCAGTGCGAGAAAAGTTAGTCCCTTGGTTTCCTAGGCCACTTGATTTTTTAATCGATAAAATGTGAAACAAGTGCTAATATGGCCTAGAAATCCACGCGCGGGGACTAACTTTCCTAGTTCCAAAAAACGCAAATTGTCTTTTTATGTAACTCGTTCAATTTTGGACAAAAATGGTACCATTCGATAGAGAATTAAGTTTTCTTACATTCTAGGCAGATTTTCCACATCCGGTGAGCCCCCCTTTAATCAATAATTGATAATTACAGTGAATTAGGTGATTATGAGATAGAAATTAACTAATTAACAGCTAAATGGCCGTATTATCGAAAAACAGAAGACAATTTTTCGAAGAACTTCAAAAAATGAAAAAATCAAGAAAAATGTTAAATGAACCCCCATTTTCGGCTAAAAAAATAGATAAAATTTTCTAGGTCTGCGCCAACAATAACCAAACCTTCACCTCATTGTGCGACCTTTACCGTGAAAGATGCTTGTGCAAGAGAAAGTCAAAGGAATGCGAGAAGGCTTCCAACGCCAAGGTCCACTTGGAATACCTCGGAGAATGCAAGAAGCTCGACGAGTGTACCGACGAGCTTATGGCTCAATTCCCAGAACGTATGGCTGACTGGCTCTTCCAGGTTTGTGAATAATTTACAAATTAAAAAAAAATCAATAAAACATTTTAAAGGTCATGAAAGAGTTGAAAAAACGCCGCGAATTGCACAAGCTCGAATGGGAAGAGCTCCTCCAGGAAGCGGAGAGCGACGACGAGAAGAAGCACGTCTACCCAGTCATCTGGAAGTTCTGCGAACTTGACACCAAACCACACGATCAATCCGTCTCCCACCACGAATTGATCCCAATCACCGCGCCGGTTATCCCAATGGAATCGTGCATCAAGCCATTCTTGGAAGGATGTGATGCTAACAACGACGGCAACATTTCCATCAAGGAATGGGGAAAATGCTTGGGACTCAAGGAAGGAGAGATCCAAGAGAGATGCTAATTTTTTAAAATAATCTTGTTTTCTTCTTGAAACCGCTATGATACTGCCTTTAATTTCGTTTTTAAAAAAAAATAACCGTGAATTTGAATTTCAGTGCCTTCTCTTGACACGTACATATAATGCCTCATATATATTTATATTCTTTCAAAAACTTCGTTTTTTTTCTTGAAATTGTTTTTTTTTCGAGATTATGATAAAGAATAATCGATTTTTAGAAAAATGCACGTTTCAAATATTATCATGATTTTCTGGAGGTTGAAAAAAGCTTTTTTTAAATTTTTTTAATTTTTTCGGGCCAAAATATTGGAAACAAATTATATTTTCTGAAAATATAGAAAAATACCAACATTTGGAATTAAAAATCATCAAAATCTGAAAATTTTGAAAAAAGTTACGAATTTTTGAAAATTGGTATTCTGAAAGTTCCAAAATTCATAACTTTGCTTAAAATTCGCAGAATTTGTTGATTTCTTGCTTAAAATGCTGGAAATGGTTAATATTTTCTGAAAATATAGAAAAATTGCAACATTTTGAACTAAAAACGATCAAAATCTGAAAATATTGAGGAAAGTTATGAATTTTTGAAAATCTGAAATTTCAAAAATTTATAATTTTTTTCAAAATTTTCAGATTTAGATGATTTTCAGTTCAAAATGTTGGATTTTTTCTATATTTTCAGAAATATGAACCATTTCCAGCATTTTAAGCAAGAAATCAATAAATCCTGAGAATTTTACGCAAAGTTATGAATTTTGGAACTTTCAGAATCTTAATTTTCAAAAATTTATAATTTTTTTCAAAATTTTCAGATTTTGATGATTTTCAGTTCAAAATGTTGGATTTTTTCTATATTTTCAGAAATATGAACCATTTTCAGCATTTTAAGCAAGAAATCAAAACATTCTGAGAAATTTTAAAAGAATTCCCGATGTTTTGAAAGATTTCAAAATTTTCAGAAAATTCCAGAATTTAAGGAAACTTTCAGAAAATTCCAGATTTTTTATATTGTTTCTGTAGCAGAAATCGTTTTTTTTTTGAAACTTGGAAATTTGACGATGATTCAGAAAAGTTGCAAAAACGTTTTAAAAATATATAAACTCAACGTGAACTTCAATCCAACACGAAATAATCAAAATGATGATTCAAAATCAGTGTTAAAATATATTGTTCCATAGAATAAGTTGATTACTAATACGATACAAATAGTCGTGGAAAGTAAGAATCAAGTGAATGAAATATTCGATGAATATTGGAACATTTCAGATGACACACATTTATACCGCAATCGTTATATTTGTGTTGTGCACCTCGTCGGTATTCGGTCAAGAGACATGTCCAACTGGTAAACCAAGTACAGGAAATTGTAGTTCAGAAGCTTGTTCGTCGGATTCGAAGTGCTATCGCAAGAATAATAAATATTTTTGTTGCGGTACTCAAAATATTTCAATAATATATTGAGTTTAATATTTTCAGGTGAACTCGACACGTTTTGCCCAACAAAAATGCATACATTTAACTCATATAGTGATCGTTCGTATTCGTGGGGACCCGTTGACTCAAACGATGGAAAGTGGTACAAAGTGGAATTGGGAGGTGAATCCATTGCATGCCGTATGTTTAATATAATTTCATAAAGCTTCACAATATTCCAGCGGTTCCCTTCTCGTATACTTATAGTTATTACAAGGAATTGAATGTGTTTCCAGTCGGTCAGATAAAAATCTAACTAGATTTAAAAAGCAACTCATTCCTTCCAGGTTTTAACGCAAGTAACCAAGCAAGCTCAAAACCGAAAGCGTGTGGCAAGAATTCGGATTGTAACAAGGACAATGATGAATTTTGTGGTGCAGCAACAAATCCGTCATTCCTAGAAGAGTTGGATAGAAGTGGGGAAAACGGCGCTCCTTTGAGATTCTGCTATAAATGTGAGTTTCCTAGAATTATTGAAAAACATAATAAAACATTTTGCAGTCCAAAACTTTGGATCCACCAATGTCAAACCTATCATCACTGCGGACGAGACGGAATTGATTGGATGCAACAACATTACGGATTGTTCTCCAACTCACGGATCTCAAACATTCTGTTTCATACCGGAAGAAGATAAAACTGTACAAATAGCGCAGAATAACGGAACGATAGCATATAAGAAAGGATTTTGTGCATTCGAAGAATTGACAACCGCTAGCATCTACTGGTACTCATTGTTCGCTTCAGTCGGGTGCACTATTGTATTCCTTGTGATGTCAGTAAGTTGCTTCGCTGCCTATCGTCGAAGCTCTTCGTCAAACGACGAAGACGCTTCGGCGATGAAGACGAAGACGCTGACGGAGACTGCTGAACCAATAACTCCGAATTATATTTGACGAAGTCGCGAAATAAACCTTGCTCGTGTTTTTCATATTATTAATCATGATTCTGATGATGAATAAAGTTATTTTAAAAAAATCCTAATTTGATAATGAACAGCAAAAAAAAATAAATTGTCAAAATATGAATGCAAGTCATTTATATCCCTTTTGATTGTTCCTTCAGCTATTCGTCTTCGCTATTCTATTCGTCTATGTGTCTTCGGATCGATTTCCTGTTGAAATTGAAAATGTCGAATTAACATTGTTTTGTGAACAAAATTGTTTAATGTCTAAGAAAATGAAAAAAGTTGGAAAAAATCATAAGATTCAAAAACAATTGCTTTCACAAAAGCTGCTTAAAAAGCTGCTTAAAGCTTAGCTGCTTAAATAAAAAAATGAATCTGAAAAGAGGTTGATGTAATCTTCTTTACTCTAGCTCACCTCACCGTTTCCATTAAAAGTAGCCATCACAATAGAACGAACATTCTCTTTGAATAATTTTTTAAAGAATGAATCTCAACTCAGAAATGACAACAAAAAAATGAAGAAATAAAAATCCGCAATTATTAGGTTTCGAAAAATTCCCCATCTTTCGGTGACCCCTATGGTCTACCGGTTAAGTAATCATTTCTTTACGTGAACCGATGCGAGTTCAATTCCACTCAGTAACTTTTGAATTTTACTATGAAAAAGGCTTCAGACACACGCCCCGCCTCCTTACCCAGTTATATAAAAGGATATATATGTATCTCTGAAAGTTTCATAAAGAATCATGGAGCTTGAGCCGAGATATAGCTCGTCAAAGTTGGGAATTTTGGCAAATTTTCAGATTTCGACTCGCTGTAACGTGCTCCATTGCGCATATAAACAGCTGAAATTTGCATTTTCGTAGTCTACACGCCGAGCTCTTTCTAATGAGCTAAGTCTCGTTTAACCCTCTTAGACCGATTCGGTGTGAACTTCATGTGAAAAGAGGAAAATTGGAAAATTGGCACTTTCAAAAATTCACCGGTTCTGAAATCGATTTGCCGAAATTTTTGCAGATTTGGAGATTTTCCAAAATTTTTTTTTCAAATTTCATATAGGAAATTTAATTTATTAATTTCAGAAAAGCGGAATCTGTCCTCAATATCTTAATAGAACGGAATGTGAATTTCATTTGAAAAATCCACTTTTTTGAAGGAAAAACGATGGTTTAATACAATTTTCGTAAAATTAATCAGGAATACTGTAGAATCTTCAATTTTTTTTTTAGCAAAATTGAAAGATTTTTTCATTTTACATTACCTATGTTCTATATTTTTATTTTCAAGACAAATTTGGTGGAATAAGGATAATTAAACTGACATTTTTCAGAATCTACATTAATTGAACGAATAGAATGGTACTAAAAGCAACAAAACCCAAGTTTTGTTGTCGTCTGTTGCCACGAAGTTATATATTTTCTTAAGAAGCCATTTTTTTTGAAACTTGGAAATTTTATTAAGATTTAGTAAATTTGCAAGAACTTTTTAAATATATTAACTCAACGTGAACTTCAATCCAACACGAAATAATCAAATGATGATTCAAAAAATCAGTGTTAAAATATAATATTGCATAGAATACTTTCGTCTACTAGTACTATAGAATATAATTCGTCTACTACAACACATAGCGATCGTGGAAAGTAAGAATCAAGTGAATGAAATATTCGATGAATATTGGAACATTTCAAATGGCACACATTTATACCGCAATCGTTATATTTGTGTTGTGCACCTCGTCGGTATTCGGTCAAGAGACATGTCCAACTGGTAAACCAAGCATAAAATCTTCTTGTCGTCCATCAGAACCGTGTCCATCGGATTCGAAATGCTATCGCAAGGATGATAAACGTTTTTGTTGCGGTAATAAAACTTCTTCCTAATTTTACATAAATTACAAACTTTCAGGAGAGCTTGGCGCGTTTTGCCCAACAAAAATGCATGCGTTCAATTCGAGGGATAATGGAGATGATTCGTATTCATGGGGTCCTGATGGTAAAGCTGAAAAGACGCAGTGGTACAATGTGGAATTGGGAGGTGAAACCATTGCATGCCGTATGTTCTATTAACTATTACCTGATAACGTTCACAATATTCTAGCATTTCCCATCTCGTACACTTATAGACGATACAAGGAATTGAATGTGTTGCCAGTTGGTCAGATTAAAAACAAACTTTTAAAAAACAATTCATTTCTTTCAGATTTTAACGCAAGCAACGCAGCAAGCTCAACACCGAAAGCATGCAGCATGAATTCCGATTGTAACAAGGATAATGATGAATTTTGTGGAGCAGCAACAAATCCGTCTTTCCCAGAAGAGTTGGATGCAAGTGGGGAAACTGGTGCTCCTTTGCGATTCTGCTATAAATGTGAGTATCCTAGAATTATTGAAAAACATAATAAAACATTTTGCAGTCCAAAACTTTGGATCCACCAATTTCAAGCCAAGCGTCAAAGCGGACGAGAAGGAATTAACGGGATGCAACAACATTTCGGATTGTTCTCCAACTCACGGATCTCAAACATTCTGTTTCATACCGGAAGAAGATAAAGATGTACAAATAGCGATGAATAACGGATCGATTTCAATTAGGAAAGGATTATGTGCATTCGAAGAATTGACAACCACTAGCATCTACTGGTACTCATTGTTCGCTTCAGTCGGGTGCACTATTGTATTCCTTGTGATATCAGTAAGTTGCTTCGCTGCCCATCGTCGAAGCTCTTCGTCATCGCCAACCGAAGACGAATCTTCGGCGACGATGAAGCTGTCGAAGAAGAAGAATAAGAAGAAGAAGCGCGCAAAGAAGAACAATCTGTCGAAGTCGAAGACGCTCTCAAAGATAGCCGAACCACCAACACGCCCTAATTGCAATGCGGATGGAAAACCAAAATTTGAGTTCGATCCTAAAGTACGGTTCGATTACGAAAATGCAGCCTGTGGTAACCGCCCTGATGAAGATCAAATACGTTACCTAATAACACCAACTATTTATGAATCTTTTGGCAAGCTATTCAAGGAGAAGCTATTCAGAGATCATAAAGAAGAGCTAAGAAGACGTGACATCTACCCTCCACACCTTGCTCGTGATTTTCATTTTATTGATCCCGATCCTGATTCTGATGATGAATAAAGAGATTTTAAAGTGATAATGTCTTAATTTTATAATGAATAGAAAAAAAAAGAAATGGTCAAAATATGAATACGAATGAATACTCCTCCAAATAATTTCTTAAAACTCCGACCACCCTTTGGTTTTATATCGTAAACATCATAATTTCGAAAAATTGATCAAAAAGGTCATCGAAAAAGTTCAAAAAGAATTTTTTCCGATTTTTTTGACAAAAATGGCGCGAAATGGAAAAAAGTGATAAAAATGACCTAGAAACCCAGATTGCATTTCTTCGGCCATCGTCCATATTTGATTTTTAGCGGTTTTCTCATTTTTATCGCCTTTTTAAACAAAATCGGCTTGAAATATATTTTGCTTTTTTTTTCATTCTTTTGTTAATTGAAATTTACTTTTTTTTAATACTAAAAATACATTTTAAAATAGTTTTCTTGAAAAAACGGGGCGAGACCCAGCGAAATCTTCATTATTTGAAAGATGATCAGTTTATTTGGCACATATTGAACATTTTAAAAGAAAAACCTCGTAAATACATCACTTCGAAATATGTCGTTAGTAAAATTAACCTAAATCCAGCCAAAAACAAATAAAAAATCATGTTAATTGCAGATAATTGAGCAATTTTCCAATAGCCTAAAATTCTACAAAAGCTCGTTCTATTTAAAAAAAAAACAAATAATTATCACATTCTTAAATCTTTAAGCGAATTGCACCAAAACCGCGTTTTTCGGCACATTCTTCCCCGGTTGACACTTAATCGCCTCAATCGTCGAATCCTCCGGCGCTCGAATAATATACTCCATTTTCATCGCAGTCATCACAATCAGCGCTTGTCCTCCGGTAACCTTATCTCCCGGGTTGACAAGAACCTTCTCAATAATTCCAGGCATCGGAGCGACCGCCAAATCGTTTCCAGCACCACCGGCCAAACCGTCGAAATCGCCCGTCTCTTGTGGAGTTTCGTATTCCGTCTGTCCGACACCATTCACAAGTAACGTCTCTTTCAGATTCTTAACCACCGTACTCCATCTTCTTCCATTCGCTTCCAACGTGAATTTGAACTCATTTCCCGAAATTTCAATCAAATCTGCCAAACTTGTTTCAAAACTTGAATTATCGTAACTGATCACCAATGTGTTCTCCGAGACGAATTTCAAATTGACTTCTTTTCCACCTAAAAATTCGAAGATGTTTATTTTTTCATTATTTAAAGGATGCCCGATGGGACGAATGATTTAAAATTGATAAAAGTATGATTGTTTATCAATAAATGAAAAAAACGTTTAAAAAATCGAAAATAGCGAATAAAAAAATTCAAAAAGGAAAAAAACTATAAAATCTTAGATGTCCCTAATGGCCGAAGATCCGCGTTTGGTTTTCTAGGCCATTTGTTTGTATTTTTTGAAAACACCTTTTTTCACTTTTTTCCTCTTTTTTAAAAGAAATACAAACAAATGACCTAGAAAACCAAACGCAGTTCTTCGGCCATTAGGGACATGAAGATCCGCGTTTGGTTTTCTAGGCCATTTGTTTGTATTTTTTTGAAAACACATTTTTTCACTTTTTTCCTCTTTTTTAAAAGAAATACAAACAAATGACCTAGAAAACCAAACGCAGTTCTTCGGCCATTAGGGACATGAAGATCCGCGTTTGGTTTTCTAGGCCATTTGTTTGTATTTTTTGAAAACACCTTTTTTCACTTTTTTCCTCTTTTTTAAAAGAAATACAAACAAATGACCTAGAAAACCAAACGCAGTTCTTCGGCCATTAGGGACATCTAAGATTTGATAGCTTTTTTTTTTCCTTTTTGAATATTTTATTCGCCATTTTCGATTTTTTAAACATTTTTTTCATTTATTGATAAACAATCATACTTTTATCCTCGGAGAATGCAAGAAACTCGACGAGTGTACCGACGAGCTTATGGCTCAATTCCCAGAACGTATGGCTGACTGGCTCTTCCAGGTTTGTGAATAATTTACAAATTTTAAAAAATCAATTAAAAAATTTTAAAGGTCATGAAAGAGTTGAAAAAACGCCGCGAATTGCACAAGCTCGAATGGGAAGAGCTCCTCCAAGAAGCGGAGAGCGACGACGAGAAGAAGCACGTCTACCCAGTCATCTGGAAGTTCTGCGAACTTGACACCAAACCACACGATCAATCCGTCTCCCACCACGAATTGATTCCGATCACCGCGCCGGTTATCCCAATGGAATCGTGCATCAAGCCATTCTTGGAAGGATGTGATGCTAACAACGACGGCAACATTTCCATCAAGGAATGGGGAAAATGCTTGGGACTCAAGGAAGGAGAGATCCAAGAGAGATGCTAATTTTTTAAAACAATCATGTTTTCTTCTTGAAACCGCTATGATACTGCCTTTAATTTCGTTTTTAAAAAAAAATAACCGTGAATTTGAATTTCAGTGCCTTCTCTTGACACGTACATATAATGCCTCATATATATTTATATTCTTTCAAAAACTTCGTTTTTTTTTCTTGAAATTGTTTTTTTTCGAGATTATGATAAAGAATAATCGATTTTTAGAAAAATGCACGTTTCAAATATTATCATGATTTTCTGGAGGTTGAAAAAAGCTTTTTTTTAATTTTTTAATTTTTTCGGTTCAAAATATTGGAAACAAATTATATTTTCTGAAAATATAGAAAAATACCAACATTTGGAATTAAAAATCATCAAAATCTGAAAATATTGGAAAAAGTTACGAATATTTGAAAATTGGTATTCTGAAAGTTCCAAAATTCATAACTTTGCTTAAAATTCGCAAAATTTGTTGATTTCTGGCTTAAAATGCTGGAAATGGTTCATATTTTCTGAAAATATAGAAAAATTGCAACATTTTGAACTAAAAACGATTAAAATCTGAAAATATTGAGGAAAGTTATGAATTTTTTTCAAAATTTTCTGATTTTGATGATTTTCAGTTCAAAATGTTGGATTTTTTCTATATTTTCAGAAAAATGAACTCTTTCCAGCATTTTAGGCAAGAAATCAATAAATTCTGAGAATTTTAAGCAAAGCTATGGATTTTGGAACTTTCAGAATCTTAATTTTCAAAAATTAATAATTTTTTTCAAAATTTTCAGATTTTGATGATTTTCAGTTCAAAATGTTGGATTTTTTCTATATTTTCAGAAATATGAACCATTTCCAGCATTTTAAGCAAGAAATCAAAACATTCTGAGAAATTTAAAAAGAATTCCCGATGTTTTGAAAGATTTCAAAATTTTCAGAAAATTCCAGAATTTAAGGAAACTTTCAGAAAATTCCAGATTTTTTATATTGTTTCTGTAGCAGAAATCGTTTTTTTTTTGAAACTTGGAAATTTAACGATGATTCAGAAAAGTTGCAAAAACGTTTAAAAAAAAATATAAACTCAACGTGAACTTCAATCCAACACGAAATAATCAAAATGATGATTCAAAATCAGTGTTAAAATATATTATTCCATAGAATAATTTGATTACTAATACGATACAAATAGTCGTGGAAAGTAAGAATCAAGTGAATGAGATATTCGGTGAATATTGGAACATTTCAGATGACACACATTTATACCGCAATCGTTATATTTGTGTTGTGCACCTCGTCGGTATTCGGTCAAGAGACATGTCCAACTGGTAAACCAAGCATAAAATCTTCTTGTCGTCCATCAGAACCGTGTCCATCGGATTCGAAATGCTATCGCAAGGATGATAAACGTTTTTGTTGCGGTACCCAAAATACTTCATAAATATGTATCTAGAGTTTAATATTCCCAGGAGAACTTGGCACGTTTTGCCCAACAAAAATGCATGCCTTCAATTCGAGGGATGGCCGGAATTCGTATTCATGGGATCCTGTTGATACAGTTGAAAAGACGAAGTGGTACAGTGTGGAATTGGGAGGTGAAACCATTGCATGCCGTATGTTCTATCAAATATTACCTCATAAAGTTCGCGATATTGCAGCGGTTCCCTTCTCGTATACTTATACTTATTACAAGGAATTGAATGTGTTGCCAGTCGGTCAGATAAAAATCTAACTAGCTTTAAAAAACAATTTATTTCTTTCAGATTTTAACGCAAGCAACGCAGCAAGCTCAACACCGAAAGCGTGCAGCATGAATTCCGATTGTAACAAGGACAATGATGAATTTTGTGGAGCAGCAACAAATCCGTCATTCCTAGAAGAGTTGGATAGAAGTGGGGAAAATGGTGCTCCTTTGCGATTCTGCTATAAATGTGAGTATCCTAGAATTATTGAAAAACATAATAAAACATTTTGAAGTCCAAAACTTTGGATCCACCAATGTCAAGCCAAGCGTCAAAGCGGACGAGAAGGAATTAACGGGATGCAACAACATTTCGGATTGTTCTCCAACTCACGGATCTCAAACATTCTGTTTCATACCGGAAGAAGATAAAGATGTACAAATAGCGATGAATAACGGATCGATTTCAATTAGGAAAGGATTATGTGCATTCGAAGAATTGACAACCACTAGCATCTACTGGTACTCATTGTTCGCTTCAGTCGGGTGCACTATCGTATTCCTTGTGCTATCAGTAAGTTGCTTCGCTGCCCATCGTCGAAGCTCTTCGTCATCGCCAACCGAAGACGAATCTTCGGCGACGATGAAGCTGTCGAAGAAGAAGAATAAGAAGAAGAAGAAGAAGAAGAAGAAGCGCTCAAAGAAGAACAATCTGTCGAAGTCGAAGACGCTCTCAAAGATAGCCGAACCACCAACACGCCCTAATTGCAATGCGGATGGAAAACCAGCAAAACCGAAAATCGATGATCAAGAGCACCTTGCGTACGATCTTGCTTCCTTTGATAACCAAACAACTGAAGAAAAAATACAAAACCTAATAACACTAGCAAAGTATGAAGCTTACGGCAAGCTATACAAGGAGAAGCTATTCAGAGATCATAAAGAAGAGCTAAGAAGACGTGACATCTACCCTCCACACCTTGCTCGTGATTTTCATTTTAGGGATCCCGATCCTGATTCTGATGATGAATAAAGAGATTTTAAAGTGATAATATGTCTTAATTTTATAATGAATAGAAAAAAAAAGAAATGGTCAAAATATGAATACGAATGAATACTCCTCCAAATAATTTCTTAAAACTCCGACCACCCTTCGGTTCTATATCGTAAACATCATAATTTCGAAAAATTGATCAAAAAGGTCATCGAAGAATTTCAAAAAGAATTTTTTTCCGATTTTTTTTGACAAAAATGGCGCGAAATGAAAAAAAGTGATAAAAATGACCTAGAAACCCAGATTGCATTTCTTCGGCCATCGTCCATATTTGATTTTTAGCGTTTTTCTCATTTTTATCGCCTTTTTAAACAAAATCGGCTTGAAATATATTTTGCTTTTTTTTCATTCTTTTGTTAATTGAAATTTACTTTTTTTTAATTCTAAAAATACATTTTAAAATAGTTTTCTGGAAAAAACGGGGCGAGACCCAGCGAAATCATCATTATTTGAAAGATGATCAGTTTATTTGGCACATATTGAACATTTTTAAAGAAAAACCTCGTAAATACATCACTTCGAAATATGTCGTTAGTAAAATTAACCTAAATCCAGCCAAAAACAAATAAAAAATCATGTTAATTGCAGATAATTGAGCAATTTTCCAATAGCCTAAAATTCTACAAAAGCTCGTTCTATTTAAAAAAAAAAACAAATAATTATCACATTCTTAAATCTTTAAGCGAATTGCACCAAAACCGCGTTTTTCGGCACATTCTTCCCCGGTTGACACTTAATCGCCTCAATCGTCGAATCCTCCGGCGCTCGAATAATATACTCCATTTTCATCGCAGTCATCACAATCAGCGCTTGTCCTCCGGTAACCTTATCTCCCGGGTTGACAAGAACCTTCTCAATAATTCCAGGCATCGGAGCGACCGCCAAATCGTTTCCAGCACCACCGGCCAAACCGTCGAAATCGCCCGTCTCTTGTGGAGTTTCGTATTCCGTCTGTCCGACACCATTCACAAGTAACGTCTCTTTCAGATTCTTAACCACCGTACTCCATCTTCTTCCATTCGCTTCCAACGTGAATTTGAATTCATTTCCCGAAATTTCAATCAAATCTGTCAAACTTGTTTCAAAACTTGAATTATCGTAACTGATCACCAATGTGTTTTCCGAAACGAATTTCAAATTGACTTCTTTTCCACCTAAAAATTCGAAGATGTTTATTTTTTCATTATTTAAAGGATGCCCGATGGTACGAAATTAATGATTTAAAATTGATAAAAGTATGATTGTTTATCAATAAATTATCAATAAAACGTTTAAAAAATCGAAAATAGCGAATAAAAAAATTCAAAAAGGAAAAAAACTATAAAATCTTAGATGTCCCTAATGGCCGAAGATCCGCGTTTGGTTTTCTAGGCCATTTGCTTGTATTTTTTGAAAACACCTTTTTTCACTTTTTTCCTCTTTTTTAAAAGAAATACAAACAAATGACCTAGAAAACCAAACGCAGTTCTTCGGCCATTAGGGACATCTAAGATTTTATCGTTTTTTTTCCTTTTTGAATATTTTATTCGCCATTTTCGATTTTTAAACGTGTTTTTTCATTTATTGATAAACAATCATACTTTTATCATTTTAGACCATTTATTTCGTCCTCATGCCTCCTTTAAAAAACCCACCAATTTTATAAGTATAAGACGGCGAAATATTCGTTCTAAAAAACGAAATCTGTTGAAACGGTCCATCATTCGTCTTATTCAACGCGGCTAACGCATGCGCAACAGCCCCTTCCAAATAAATCTCGCTTTCCGTGTCATTCTTCACAAAAAGCTCGTCATGATGATCAGGAATAAAGTCCGTGTAAACATTCCCCTTGATAAATTCCGGATGATTGAGAACCGATCGAACAAATCCAATGTTCGTTGGAAGACCCGAGATGCGCGTTCTCGCCAGTGCGCTTTCCAATTTTGCGGCCGCCGCGTCACGGTCTTGAGCCCAGACGACGACTTTCGCAATCATTGGATCGTAATGAATCGAAACTTCGTCGCCGGAGACAACGCCGGTATCAATTCTCGCATCAGATGGGAAGTCCACATAGTTCAATTTTCCGGCGGTTGGCATGAATGCGCCATTTTTCGTCTCTTCTGCATAAACTCGGCATTCGAATGAGTGTCCGTTTAGTGGAATCTCGTCTTGCTTCAGCGGTAGTTGTTCTCCTTGTGCTACTCTCAATTGCCATTCAACCAAATCGGTGCCTAAAAATTCGAATTTCAGAGATATACTCTTAAAACTTGCATAATTTTATTAAGGAGGGTACTGTCCATTTCATGGGGGTCCAAAGGGTCCATTTCAAGGGGGTCCAAGAGGTCCATTTCATGCTTTAAACGGTTAAAAATATGGCTGCCAAAAAAAAAAACGACAATTTCATTTGAAAACACTTTCACTCGTGGAAGAATTTCGGGTTTCTAGGCCACATGGTCTTTTATTGCTGAAAATAAATGAAATTCTTCATTTTTTGGACTTTTTGGCACTCTTCCAAAACCACGCCCACCTAATAAAGACCAAACGGTTGGTTATTCAGCTTTTCGAGAAATTATTGATTTTCCTCGAAAAAACAAAATAACCTCAACCGCTTTGATTTCATTTTGTGGGGGTCGTTTTGGACGCGTGCCAAAAAATCGAAAGAGTGGTTTATTTTCAACAAAAAAATCAATTTTTCCTAGTTTTTTATGCATTCGATATTTTTTCAACTGTTTACGGCAAGAAATATACCCCCATTTGTCATTTTTTTGAAATTTCAATTAAAATTCTGTTGTTTTCAACTTTACCCACCTGTAATAGCTTCAGTAACCGGATGCTCAACTTGAAGACGTGTGTTCATCTCCATGAAATAGAAATCACCGCGTGGATCCATGATGAATTCAACGGTTCCCGCTCCAACATATCCAACCGCTGCAGCAGCCCTAACTGCGGATTCTCCAAGTCTAAGGCGGTTTTCGTGAGCTGAAATTGTTCTAAAATTCAAAAAAAGTTTATAATTTCAATATCCTACCCATATTCGGAGCTGGTGCTTCTTCAATAATCTTCTGATGCCTTCTTTGAACCGAGCAATCTCTTTCCCAAAGATGCACATAATTCCCATGATGATCACCGAACACTTGAACCTCGACGTGTCTCGGCTTCTCAACATACTTCTCCACGAGCATCTCATCATTTCCAAACGATTTCATCGCTTCACTTCTAGCCGACGCTAATTTCTCTTCGAATTCTTCCGCATTCCACGCAATTCTCATCCCTTTTCCTCCACCGCCATAAACAGCTTTCAGCATTACCGGGTAGCCGATTTCTTCAGATTTTGCTCTCAAATTCGCATCCGATTGATCTTTTCCATGGAATCCTCGAACAACTGGCACTTTTGCATCTTCCATGATTTGTTTCGACACGTTTTTGGCGCCCATGTCTCTGATTGCCTGAGCTGGCGGCCCAATGAACACCAATCCAGCTTCAGCACACTTATCCGCAAAAATCGCATTTTCGGACAAAAATCCGTATCCTGGATGAACGGCCTGTGAATTCGACTTCAACGCTGTATTGATAATCTTATCCATGTTTAGATAACTTTCAGCTGCGAGCGGTGGTCCAATGTGATAAGCCTGGAATAAAATTTATTCAAAATTTGAAAATAGTAACAAATTTTTACCCTGTCCGCCTTCTTAACAAAAAGAGCATTCCTGTCAGCGTCCGAGAACACCGACACCGATTCAATTCCCATTTTTCTCGCCGTGTTCATAACTCGAATCGCGATCTCACCACGGTTTGCGATCAGAACTCGATTGATCGGACGAATCAGTGGTGCAGTGGAGTTGCATCGCGTCTGAATTGCCCGAAGCATCTGAAGTCAAGATCTTTTTGAAAAAAAGCTTCAAAATGAAAGTGAAAAACTTCAAAACGATAAATACGTTAGAAATGGAAATGTAAAAATAGGTTATATTGAAAACAGTAAATTTATTCACGTTTTTCTTCATTTCTAATTTCTCTAACTTCAAATGTCCCGAAAAAGCGGTAAAAATGGAAAAAATGCACAAAAAACGATAAAACTGTAAAAAATCAAAAATTTACCAAATTGTGCGGTAGAGCACACTTGCTCACTTTTGTGTCTGGGACTCTCATCGCCACACAGTCTGCATTTTTCGAATATTTATTTTTATTTTCAATTTTCATTCTCTTCGTTTTTTAGCTAAATTTCAGCACATTGTCATTTTACAGATGGATTTCAAAAAGAAAATGCTCGATCTCATGGCGAAAAAGCGAAAAGCTGTCGAAGAATTCGAGGTCAAGGATGGAACAACCAAATTTTTTAAAAGAGGAGATTTGGAAGCAAAAAGAGAAGCGGAATATGAGAAGAAGCAAGAGGAAAAATTGGCGAAGAAGCAGAAACTTGACGAAGAATTTTTGTCGAAAGAATCGGCGAGTAAAACCAAAAAATCGATAATTGAAGAGCATGAGGTAGATGATCGACAATCGATGACAGAAGTGAGGAAGAAATTGAGGTCGAGGGGAGTTCCTATCCTTCTCTTCGGTGAAACTGAACAAGATGTTCGCAAAAGACTTCATAAACTTGAAATCGAGCAACCTGATATGAAAGAAGGCTGGTCGAATGAACTTCAAACCGCAATGAAGGTAATCGGTAAAGAAATGGACAAAGAAGTCGTTGAAGGACCATCCGATACAACCGCCAAACACGACGTAGCACTTCCTTCATCCTATGACAACAACTGGTCAAAAATCGAGCAAGATTCTACCTTATTAACCGTTGGTGATGACATGAAACGAGATTGTGATATTATTCTCTCAATAATTCAATATATTCTTGCACGATGGGCGAAAGATTTAAATGATCGTCCGTTGGATGTGAAGAAAACAGCGATAGGTAAATTTCTAAGGGAATTTTAAAATTAAACTCAACATTTCTGCAGGAATGCACGAAGCAGCCCATCACAAGCAAACTACAATGCATTTAAAGTCGTTGACGACGTCTTTAGAGAAATATACAGTGAATAATGATATTCGACACCATTTGGCAAAAATTTGCAGGTAGGGGCTTCATTTTAAATTTTTTGAAGAGGGGGAGGATTGGAGAATTTAAAAAAAACATGCGTAGAATTTCCGATTAACTAAATTTGTTTCGTTTTCTTTAATATATTCAAAAATCGCCACCTAGACCATAAAAATCAATTATTTGAGAGCCATTTTCATGAAATTTCACCAAAAATTGTTATTTTTATAAAATGTCCACAATCTGGCATCTTAATTTTCATACAATTCAGTTTTTTAAAAATTTTTGAGGTTCTGCAAAAACTGGAAAAGTCGCGAAAGATATCAAAGAAAATTATGACGTCAGAAAAAATCGGAAATTGTTTGTCCGCACTAGTAAATTAGTGCTTGTTGAAATTTTCCGCTCTTCGACACATTTCGGCCGATTTTTTCGCATTTTTTCTTGTTGTGAGATCCGAGGCGATTTCCATGCTGCGCCTTTAAGAATACTGTAATTTTTTGCTATTTTTCGGAAGTTGCAGAATTGAATTTTTAAAATTTTTATTAAAGACAGTGTACCACTAATTGTTATATCTTCAATATGGCTTAAATGAAAACACTGGCTGGATTCAAGACCCAAACGATTAAATGTGTGTCCCTTTAAATAATTTTATTGAAAAAAACAGTTTTTGTGTCTATCATTGTGGAAATCTTACCAAAAAATCAGTAGTGAGTCCCACTGGCCAATAGCGGCCCAAAAATATCTGACTTAGGCCCAAAAAGACTGCCTGGGCCGAAAAAAAAACATTTTGGTCATTTATTCACCATAAATCGGGTTTTTTGGGTTATTTCGGGCTTTTTGTACCTCCTGGGTTAACTTAGGCACATACCTGATCGTTTTTCGCAGAGATAGACACAAAACCTATTTTTTTCCATAAAATTGTTTAAAGGGACACATGTTTAATCGTTTGGGTCTTGAAGAAAACTACAGTTCAAAAAATACCGAGAAATTTCAATTTTACGGATTTTTTTTCAAACTGAATTTTTCGAAATTTTAAAATTAAAGGCAGTGTACCACTAAATCTTCAATATGTCCTAAATAGCTAGATTTATTACAAAATGCGTTCAAAAATGGATTTTTTGCAAAAAAACCGAAATTTCAACAATTTTTCCAGACTTCTTGTCATCGATCGAAACTATCTGGAGGCGAACAACGCTTACATGGAAATGGCAATCGGAAATGCACCATGGCCCGTCGGTGTCACCAGATCCGGTATCCATCAACGTCCCGGCTCCGCGAAATCATACGTTTCAAATATTGCTCATGTTTTGAACGATGAAACTCAACGGAAATATATTCAGGTATGAAAAATTTTGATTTTTTTCAAATCTGGACACATTTTCAGGCATTCAAACGTCTAATGACCAAAATGCAAGAATATTTCCCAACCGATCCATCGAAAAGTGTGGAGTTCGTCAAAAAAGGATAGCAATTCACGAAAAATTCAAATTCTTTGCACAATAAAAATACAATCAAACGGATTTTCTTAAAAATTGCAAAAAAATACTAATTTATTTTGAAAGAAAGAGAAAAACAAAAAATTCATAAAAGCCTTAGAATTACTATATAAGTTACAGATCAAAATATTGAGTTTATTGATTTTTTTTGTTTCTAATTGAGAAAACCCGCCACTTTTGATGACTAGGGTCGGGGAGAGAGAAAGAAGCATATTTTTGCGATAAAAATAAGAAAAATATGTGACAAAAATTGTATTTACAAAAAAAGGTTGTTTTTAAAAAGCTTCGGAACAGTAAAGTTAGACCGGAATTTTGAAAATGGTACTTATAAAAAAAAACAAAAATTTTAAAACTGACAAGGGAAAGAGTACATGAAATAATAAAAATAGTTATGGATCTGAATAGATAATGTTTTGATAGACTTTTTTAAAAAATCTAGAAACCAAAATTACCTATTCAGATCAATAAAATAAAATGAAAAACAGTGCTTATGTATATGAACATCTCAATTCTTCGACGAACTCCCTCCCGAGCCGCTACTCTCCGACCCCCCATCATTTCTCGTCAGAATTCGATTCAACAAACTTTGAGCCGATTGAGCAGCGGCGGAAAATCCGCGTGAATGCGGTTGGGTCGGCGGAACGATCATTGATTGCGTGCTCGTCGGTTGGTACGATCTTCTTCGCAGTGATAAAAGCGGGGAGCGTTCGGGTTGGTGTTGTTGGGACTGCTGCTGCTGTTGTTGTTGTGGAATGGATGTCTCTCCTTTTTTCGCTAGTGACGTTTGAGCGCGATGAGCTGACGGCGACGGCGACCTGTAAACATAACTTTGAATTTTCACATTTTTTGTTAAAAACACTTTTTTTTTGAAATTTTGAAAATGCTCAGTGGAAACCTATCTTCTATGAAAACATTTAGAAAAACCAAATCTACAAATATAAAGACCTATAATTTAAAAAAAAGCCCGTTTTGAACTGGAATATATAAATTTTGCGGGATGAGGGGCCTAAATAAATTTTTAAGAGACCTAACAAGCCTAAACAAAGCCTAAAGGTATTTCCACGCTTTATGTGACTCATTATTGATTTTCTTAAATAGGGCTCCGGAGTACTCCGAAATGGGTGTCAGACGAATAAGAAGACTTTATTCTTGATTTTTGAGGGCTGCTCAACCTCACTGACGCTCCGCACGCACGCACGCGGCTGCCGACACTCGACACACTTGAAAATATGAAAATTCATTAATTTTCCAGTGTGTTGAGTGTCGGCAGCCGCGTGCGTACGTGCGGAGCGTCAATGAGGTTGGGCAGCCCTCAAAACGCAATGATCAAGAATATTTAAGTTGACGATATCAAAAAAAAAAACATTTTGAAGTCGAAAAAATAAGAAAATAAACATTTATTTAAAAATAGAAGATAGGCATTTCCTGCTCGGGTTCCTAGGCCATATAGCGAACGCCGCAAATCTGGCCTAGAACCCCAAATTGCATTTCTTAGGAAATGCCTATATTTTTTCAAATTTTACTCCGCTTTTTACTTTCTCGACTTCAAATTTTATTTTAAAGCCCATTTCTAAGCCCCTCTTTACCCAATTCTGGCAATGGTCTAAATCTATTCAGAATCGTCTAGAAAAATACCTAGACAACAAAACACATTTTTAAAGCCTTCATATTCATGAAATTTCACCAAGGTCCGCAATCTGACGTCGTGGTGTCCACGACGAGAAATTACGAAATACGCAGCTCAAAATGCTCAAAAACCTCTCTGATTTCCAAAATTTTCATTAATATTTTATAAAGCATCAAAAACAAGTGATCTCCCAAAGCCTTCACAAAAGGTGAGAAAAAAGAACGCCCACGATTAAAAAAAAACACATGGATTTACCTCATTCTCGTATCCCTAGCCAACGGACTAACCGCAATCGATTGTGACTTTTGCTTGACAATCGCAATTCCGGCCAATTCGGCAGTCGGCTCCGGTTTTTGGTGCAGTTTCGAACCTTTTCTCGCAATCGGAATCGCTGACGACGAACTCGATGAGGACGACGTTGATGGATTCAAAAACGTCGATCCAACCAAGGACGTGGACGGTGTCGAACGGGTGACAGAGGGTTGAGGGATAACCTGGACACAAATAAAGCGGTGGTGTTGGTGAATTAAGAAAGAAAAAACGGGGGGTGGTGTATAAAACCATAGAAATTTCTTATTTTTCTTTAAATTTAATTTTTTTCCAATTTAGCATTTTTTAAAAAACTGGAAAAATGCATATTTATTTAAAAATTCCGTACTTTATTTTATTTTTTAAAAATCTGCGATTTTTCCACAAAAAAAGTTTTTTTGCTAAAATTGAATTTAAAAAATATTTTTTCAAAAAATCTAAGCTTTTTGGCAATGTATAGGTTTAAAATCTCGATTTTCTTCATTTTTCCACCAGGAACATCGAAAAACAACCTTAAAATGCTAAATTTCCACATCAAAACATCAAAAAACCTAAATTTCGGATCTGAAGATAAATGCACAGCGTGCATTTAATCTTACGACAATTTTTGCAATTTGTTAGGATGGTCAAATTTTTTTTCAAAAAAAAAAAAAATAATCAGATTTTGGAAAAATAAACAATCCTTGTTCGAAACCCTTACCTCAATCTCACTCTTTTTATTCCCAACTGCTCCTTCTTCCGGTTTCCCAGACGTCCCCGGCAAATGGGTCAAAATACATCCGTCCTGGCTCGACGCACTTCTCGGCATGAACGCCTGCTTCTGACTCGAACTACCCGGCACAATATCATTCGTCGCCCGTTTGCCGCTCAATCGTCTCAACAACGCTGACGGTTTCCTCGCCTTCTTCTCCAGCGGCACCCTTCGCTGCGGTCGTTTCGGCTTCTTTTTCGCCATTTTACCAACATTCCTTCGTGCTGCACCCTCTTTTATCGACGTCGCAGCTAGAGGTGTGACTCTTAGCACCAATTCGTTTCCATTGCTCAACAATCGATGCATCAATTGAGGATGTGTCAAATTATGAACCGGATGTCCGTTAACATGAGTAATCATATCTTCCGCTTGTAAATTCGCATGGAATGCGGGGCTTTGGTCAACAACTGCAGTAACAATATGTTCAATCGTATAATATTCTGAATGCTCTCCAAGATATACTCTAACCGATTTCAGTGTAAATCCGAATCCGAATGGTCCTTTCCTATAAGAATTTGTTATTTTTTCATCTTCTCAAAAAAACCAAACCTCATCGTAACAGTCTTCGTAATCGGAGCTTCTACAACCGCCGCGTCTTGCGATGTCGTCGGATGTGGTGATGCAATATCCGCTGATGATGCTGAAGACACCGACACACCTCCAGGTGAAAGCTGTGAAGTAACATTAACCGGATTCGAATACATCTGAAAAATTGTTAGTTCTGTATTTGTCGGAAAATATTGAAAATATTACAACGTAGCAAGTTTCCTTGTTAGAAGCAGCTGCTTGAGATGTACTCGCTTCTGATGACGATTGAGACTGCGAAGAAATTGATGGAATCACCAATTGAAGAGCTGCCGGCTGATTTTGTTTGTTCTGAAGATTTAAATACTAGTTTAGGAGTGTTTTAAAAGGAGGACGTTTGGGGGCTAATGGCTAAAAATAGACGTCTTACACATTCTGAATCAGTTTTTAAAACTTTCTAAAACCGCCTAAAAGCAGGGAAAACGAGCTTCAAAACAATGGCCTAGAAAAAGTTTGCGAAAACTAGTCCGCGGTCCCGTTTTTTGTGAAGAATCCAGAAAAATTCAAAAACATAACTTAAAATGTACTAATTTCAGCGTTTTCCATAAATATACATATTTTACCACGAAAAAAGCTCAACTTGGAAAAGTTCGGCCAGTCGGGTAACTTTTCTAGGTCATTGTTTTGAAGCTCCGTTTCTTGGCTTCTACATGGTCTTAGAACATTTTTAAAACAGATATGGAATGCGCGCGATGTCTATTTTCATATCAATTACATTTCGAAGCTCTCCAAATGCATCCTTTACATTAAAAATTTTCGTTTGGGAAGAGATTTTCAAGAATAATTTTTTTATTTCATAAATTTCTAGAAAGTGCTCAGATTTTTATAATTTTCGGTTCAAAATGTTGGATTTTGTCTATAATTTCAGAAAATATAGAACATTTCCAACATTTTATGCCAAAATTTGTAAAAATCCGAGAATTTTGATCAAAGTTGTGAATTTTTGAAATTAAGTAAGACTAGAACTTCCAAAATTCTATAACTTTCTTGCAAATACTCAGATTTTTATAGTTTTCGGTTCAAAATGTTGGATTTTGTCTATATTTCCAGAACATAAGAAAAATTTCCAACATATTATGCGAAAAATTGTAAAAATCCGAGAAATTTGAGCAAAGTTATGAATTTTTGAAATTTTGAAAAACTGAAATTTCAAAATTCCATAACTTTCTTGAAAATTCTCATATTTTTATAATTTTCGGTTCAAAATGTTGGTTTAGCCATCCTTTAAAGACAGTGTGCCAGTTAATATGCTTACCCTAAATCTCACAACTTCATCATTCGAAGAACCGCTTTTCACCTCCCCCTCTTCCGTCGATTCATGTAACCCATCGCTCGTATTCCCTTCATATGAAATCGCAAATCTTGGCAATGACGATTTCGAGCCTCTCGACGCGTCAATTCTACCAGCAGAAGCGGCTGGTGTCGGGAAAACCAACGACGACGCATCAATACTACTATCCGTCGATGAAGCGGCCGTTGCGAAGCACGTTCCACTTCCGGTTCCAGACGACGACGTTGTCGACACATTATGCCGCTGGGCTGAGAATCGACGACGGAGATTTACAGCGCTTACACTGTTTAGATCATCGGCTAGGAGATTGTCGGGCGCCTGACCAGTTGAAAACGACCTTTCGGGCCGCGTTTCCGGGCGGTATCCCGAAGACACTGAATTCGATCGTTCGATTTCTTTCGGTGCTGAATGCGACGTCGCCGATGAAGCTGACGACGAAATGAGCTGAATAGAATGATATATTAAAATATTTCTTGTGAATACTTACATGTGGCAAATGTGCCGGATCAATCGAAACAATCGAATGTCGTGGACTAGCCGTCGAAAACGAATGAAACATCATCGACGTCGCCGAATCCTCTTCACCATTCGATTCCGCTTCATGATTATAACGATCGCTTCGTGCTGAAATTTCAAATATTTGAATTACTTCAACTCCCGCCAAAAAAAACGTACTATCAAAATAACTGGTATCCTCTTCATTATCCAACTGCGGTACAAATTCCGCCTTCTGCCTCAAAAGCGAAGTAAAGTCCATTGTATCAAAAAACGGGTGTGCCATCAATTGAGCAGCTCCCGACAGCGTTCCCATCCGTTCAGCCGGATTCTTTTCCAGTAATCCTTGACACAAATCTTGCGCTTCAGCTGGTAAAGCCTCCTCCCCGTCTGGGTACTCAACATCTTCAGAAATTACCTGAAACAAAGCGGATTATGGGATTACCTTGATTATGGGATAAAATACCTTTGAGAACAATGCTTCTGGTGTCTCCCCAAAGAACGGCACAATTCCGACCAAAAACTCGTAGAGAATAATACCCAACGCCCACCAATCAACCGGTTTTCCGTAACCACGACGTAAAATCACCTCCGGGGCGATATATCTTAAGTTTTTTATTGTTTTTAGAGAGAAAATGTATATTTTGCCCTACTCTGGAGTTCCACAAAGTTGTTTATCTTGAAACTGTTGAGTTTCAGCGACCGCGTCATAACCTTCAGCAACCAAAGTGGTACGATTCATAAGACCAATCTTCGAAAGTCCAAAATCCGTCAACTTTATATGTCCCATTGCAGTGATCAAAAGATTGTCAGGTTTCAAATCCCGATGTACAATCCCATACGAATGCAAATATTCAATAGCCAACACCGTTTCGGCGACATAAAGTCTTGCCAACTCAACGGGAAGCGTTCCAGCGCTCTTCAACAGCGCCGCACAATCACCACCTTCCACGTATTCCATCAACATGCACAAATATTGCCGCGTTTCGAACGAGCCATAAAACGAGACGACGAACGGATTGTCGGCCATTGTGAGAATGTCTCGTTCGGCGAACACTTGATCCACTTGATTTCGAAGCATAAGCGTTTGCTTGTTCATTTTTTTCAGTGCGAAACGTTGACGGGTTTCGCGATGACGTACGAGAAACACTGCGCCGTATGCACCGTTGCTGACGAGCTGAAAATGTTTTGATTTGGTTTTGAAGATGTGGCGTCCCGTTAAAGACACGATTCCACTTATATTTTACACTAATTGGTCTTTTCGGGGGTCGTGGAAAACCTCGTTTTCAAACTTTTTTCCCCGGGGCGACCTTAAAGACAGTGTGCCACTTGTTTGAGGGCTAAAAAAGTTGAGCCTGGACATGTCAAAGGGTGAATCCGATACAATATTTTTGAAAATTAAAAAAAAACTGATTTTTTCAAAATATCATATTTAATTTAAAAAATTTCCAGTCGTCCAGTTTTTGAATGTTTTCAATTTTTCAATTTTCCAATTTGGTGTATTTTCAGCCAATTTTTTTGGAATTTAGAACACGTTAGGGCTCAAATACAAGTTTTTCAAAATTTTAGTTAAGGTAAATAGCACATTGTCTTTAATTTTGGAATTCAAATTGACACTATTTTTTCTCCTCAGATATTTCAATCATCAAAAAATTACCCTTATAGTATCAAAATCATCTTCACACGGTGCTCTATTAGCATCTGGCCAAGCTGACGACGCAGAAGGCTTCTCAATCTTACACGTAGTCGCCGATCCACCGGCTTCAACATTTTCCGACGAATCCAACATCGGATCACGATCCAATCCCAATTTATTTATAATATATTGCGGTAAATCCGGCACTCGTGCCGTTCCGCTGCCCAGCTGCTCTCGAACCACTCCTTCCGCCTCTTGCAACAAATGATAAAACTCATCCGGATCAAACTCCAAACATTCCAACAGCCGCGCCGGCCTACTCACAATCATCAACAGCTTCTTCACCAGTTTCGACAGATACTCCAACGATTCGGCGCTCGTCTTCATCTGCGCCTCGTTCAACGTGTCCTCAAGCCGCTGACTCATCTCACAAAAATACGAGCAAGTTATCGAGTCTTCCATCGATTTCGCGAGACAATCCGCCGCAATCTCAACAATCTGATGGTGCAGGAATCGCGTCGCTCCGTCGCCAATCAGTCTCAGCAAATTTCGATCCGCATAACTTTCCGCTTCTAAAACCGTCGAGCGTCGACTCCTCATTATAACATCATCCGTATTTTCCGCATCAAGTAACAGTGCATCTTTCGTCTCATTCGGTAGCGTTATCCCACCACTAAGTGGCCCATTCTCCGAAACAAACCCATTCAGCCTTTCCTCCATTTGAAGCTTCGCTTTCGGAAACCTTTCCTTATAAACACTCGTTCTATTCACCATTTCCAAATTGTATTCGTTCACAAATTTCGCAGGACTTCTAGAAAAATATGAAAATTCTCAAAATCTATAATTTAATTAAAAATTACGTCAAGCTTCTGCTCCTCGGACGATTAAGCCAATTACTGCCTTGCGGAGTGCCTACGTCTTCATAACTATCGTTGCTGTCATATCTGGAAAAACGAGAAAATTTCAACTTTTTGTTTTGAAATTAAAAAAAAACTAGAAAACCTAGTTTATTCATAGATCACATTTTTGAAAGAGGTTCCAGAGAAGCAGAAAAAAACGATGAAAACAACAAGAAACATACTGGGTACATTGTTATCAACTTTTTGTTGTTTTCAACTTTTTTTTCGTGTCCAAATAATAAAAAGAGACCTCGTGTTTACACTCTCCTTAAAAAAAGGTGTGTTCAACATTTAACAATCTCGACTTTTTCACCAAACTGCGGTCCAAAAGTTTACCCTTGATGAACTTTGCGATTTTATTTTCAGAAATTAAGGGGATTCCAAATTTATTCGAAAAAAACAAATAAAATCGGCAAAAAACTCTTCAAACATGATTTTTCTAATTTTATTGTTGGATAAATGGCCGAACTCGGATTTCTAGTCCCCCTGTTTGTTTTTCTAGGCCATTTAACTTTAAAAACTTCAAAAAGTTTAATTTTTCGCTTATTTTTCCAGTTTTAAAGCTAATTTTCGAGAAAAAATTGTAACGGGCTCTTTTTTTGCAAAAATCAACAAAAAAACTAAAATCAACGGTCTGAAACTCCAATTTTAATGAAAAACCGTGGCAAAGGCTTTTCGAAAACTTTTTTTCTAGAAAAGTTTACAATAATAAGCCAAAAATAATGAATTCCCCAATTTCGTAAATTAAATGGCCTAGAAAACAAAACGGGGGACTAGAAACCCGAGTTCGGTCCAGTAAGCAAACTTTTTACGAGTTGAATTAAAACATTTTTAAAAGTTCGAATTTTTTAAAATTAAAATTAAAATTTTCAAACGTTTTCAAAACATATAAATCGTCAAATTTAAAAAGAAAAGAAAATTTTCAAATTTTTTTCAAAATCTCTGTCGAATTGATCAAAAAAAACTTATTTAAAAATTGAATTCCAAAAATGTCCCACCTGCTTGACGCCTGCCTTACCGGCCCAACCCGCATATTATCAATCATTTCGCCAATCTGTTCAGACGACGAATATTGACTGGAAACTCCTGAATTACTTCCCGTTCCCGGTGTTCCGTAGCCACTCGTCGATGGTAACGACGCCAGCGACCATCTTCTCGTATCTTGTGCCGGTGCCATTAGCGAACTGCCCGTTCGATTCGAATACGTTCGAAGTGTTATAGATGCCGAATTATGCGACGAAGACGTAGAAGGAGCTGCTGCTGTCGCTGCCGCCGACGGTCCAGGTCCGAAATTGTGTGAAGAAGATGTTGATCGTTGAGGAACTCTCATCGGACTTCGACACCTTTGAAACGTTACCGGTGACGTTGACGCATGTATTGATGGTTTCGCGATAGACGATCGAGAGCTGCTCGAACCGCCCGTCGCTTTCGGATGCAGACTTGTTGTTGAATTGTTGAAGCTTGAGCTTGATGATAACTGAGGATCCGAGTGTCCAAGGGAGGATCGTACGCGACAAAGGTTTGTCATTGAAGCACTGGACCAGCCAGTTGAAGGACCATGTGAATCCGTTGATGATTCTGTTCCGCCTGAGACAAAAAAACATTTAAATTTTCTTTTTCTGTATTGATTTGTGATGTAGGCAAATCATAGACATTCCAAAGCACCTCAGACAATTACCGAGCCCATTTAAAACGAATTATGCTCGTTTTTCAATTAATTTCCACCCCGGTGCATGCTTAAATCAATTAAATACATCACTCTGAGAGTTTTATCAAGTTTGGATATTTTTTTCAAAAATAACAAGCTAATTGAGATATTTATGAAATCAGAACTCAAATGCCCAAAAAATCAATAAATAATCAGATTTTAAACAAAAAATCAATATTTTCAAATTACGAAAACAACTTGAAAATATGCGATTTCTGATATAGAAATTTCTAAAAGCAAAATATACTCGTAAATATAAATTTTGTTTTCGAAATACTTTCAATTCACACATTAATATTTTCTATGAGTTTGGAATTGAAATTAAATGGGGGAGAGCTCAGAAACTGCAAAAACTGATGAAAAAAAAATTTGAAGTCGAAAAAATCGAATGGCCGAAGAATTTCAATTTGGGTTTCTAGGCCATATTTCCGTTGTTTTCCTTATATGGCCTAGAAACCCAAATTGCGTTTATTTGGAAATGTCTATCGGTTGTTCGTTGTTTTTCTCTTCTTATTCATGTGTCGCTTATATCCGAGCTCTCCGGAATCCCCCCTGTAAAGGAGGACTGTACGCATCTTATTGTCAACTCAATTATTCTTGATCATTGCGTTCGGAAGGCTGCTCAACCTCACAGCCGCTCCGCACGCACGCGGCGCGGCTGCCGACACTCAACACACTGGAAAATTTGAAAAATTCATTTTCCCGCCAATATTTCAGTGTGTTGAGTGGGAGGAATCGATTTCTCAAACAGACAGAATTTCGATTACTGGTGCCGTTTTTTGCAATTTTTTTTGGTATATAAAAGTTAAATTTTGAACCGATTGCAAAACGTTTACAGGATGCGCACATCCCTTCTTAAAAGTTGACGGGGGCTCCGGAACGCTTAGAGATAGGTTTCATATGAATAAGACGAGGATTATCTGCCAATTACTAAATAGAAAAAAAAACAATTTTTTTAAAGGAGGTCTGAGGGGACGAAATAAATGGTTTAAAATTTATAAAAGTATGATTTTTTAAATCAATAAATGAAAAAAATTCAAAATGAAAAAAAAACGATAAAATCTTAGATCTCCCTAATGGCCGCAGAACCGCGTTTGGTTTTCTAGGTCATTTGCTTTCATTTTTTTTTTCGAAAACTACTCATTTTCTGTACTTTTTCCTCCTTTTCAATATTTTTTCATGTTTTTCGCTGTTTTATATACTTTTCAATTTTTTTGCTGAGGAAGTTTTGCATCAGGGAGTCTGTTGTATCCGTTCGAAATCGAAAAATGGGAAATAAATACGGAAAGCTCCAAAAATCGGAAGAAGCACGAAACATTTGGGTTTAAAAAATATTTCCTCTATTTTAACATCTTTGGGAATCTATTTTTTGCAAAAAAAATATTGAAAAGGTGGAAAAAAGTAGTTTTCAAAAAAATAAAAGCAAATGGCCTAGAAAACCAAACGCGGTTCTTCGGCCATTAGGGACATCTAAGGTTTTATCGTTATTTTTTTGAAAACTACATTTTTTACCTCTTTTTCAATATTTTTTTTCAAAAAAACAGTCACGAAGATGTTAAAATAAAGAACATATTTTTAAAACCCAAAGGTTCCGTGTTTCTTCCGATTTTTGCAACTTTCCGTATTTCTTTCCCATTTTTCGATTTCGAACGGATGCAACAGGCCCCAATTTGCAAAACTGCCTCCGAAAAAAAATTGAAAAGTGAATAAAAACAGATAAAAACAAGAAAAATTATTGAAAAAGTGCAAAAAAATAGTTGTTTTCAAAAAAAAAAGCAAATGGCCTAGAAAACCAAACGCGGTTCATCGGCAATTGGGGACATCAAAGATTCAATCTGTTTTTTTCGATTTTTTTTCATTTATTTATAAAAAATCACACTTTTATCAATTTAAACCCATTTAATTCGTCCCCAGGCCTCCTTTAAGCCAAAAAATAGGAATTTCCAACTAGACACAATTTCAAAAACTTTTCAATTCAAAGAACAATACCAAAAAACAAAAAATAATTGCTTCGAAAAAAACACTCCCTCCTACCATGTATCGCCATTGTCTTCCTTCGATTCCTTTTCAACAATCGCTCAACATTTCCACCGCCCGTCGTCGTCACATTATCCGCCGAATCATTATGAAAATGATGCCTCTGCTGCTGCTGCTGTTGTTGATGATGATGATTAAACGATCGACGCGGGATCATTAGACCACTGCCACTTCCTCTCCAATGTGAAAATAATGAAGAAGCTGCGGAAGCGGCTCCAGTGTCGCTTTCGGAATCCGAGCCCTGGAAAAACATCATTTTTTTCAAAAAACAAGTGATGTTCTCCTTTTCTTCTTCTTCAAGCGAATAATAATGACTTTCAACGCATTCAATTTATTTGAAGCATGAAAGACCAAAAAATCCACAAAAAAACGAAGAGATTCAAAAAAAATTCAAAAGAGAAGAATGTGACAAAAACATGAGAAAGTTGGATGAAAAGAGCCTTTTCAGAAAAACAAACAATTTTTCTGACTTTCAGTTTTCCCGGGATTCGCTTCAAGACCCAAAACGCTTAAATATGTGTCCCTTTAAACAATTTCACGTAAAAAAATTAGTTTTTGCGATTATCTTTGCGTAAAACGATCCGGGATGGCCATAAAAGCCCGATTTAGGTCTAAAAAACAAATATTTGCTGTAGTGAGCCCAAAATAAGCCCAAACTAAGGCCGTCTAGGGCCCGAAAAATGCCGAAAATGTGAAACTCTCGGAAAACCCATTTTTCGGGCGCAAGACTGCCTTTACGCGCAATTTTTTGAAGAAAAAAACGGAGAATTGGAATTTTTTGGGTTTCAGTTTTCAACAGGATTCGCTTCAAGACCCAAACGCTTAAATATGTATCCCTTTAAACAAATTCATGTTAAAAAATGGTTTTTGCGACAATCTTTGCGGAAAACGCTCAGGGTTGGCCTGAAAAGCCCGAATTAGGTCTTAAAAAAAAGAAATCTTTGCCATAGCGAGTCCAAATGGCCCATACTGTCCAATAAAAGCCGTCTAGGGCCCGAAATGCATTTTTCGGGCAACGCATTTTTCGGGAGCAAAAACTGCCGTTATGCACTATAAATCGGACTTGTAAGGGGCAATTTGGACTCTCTATTGATCATTTGGCACCATTTTCATTTTTTTAAAGGCCTAAGGGCTTTACAGGCCATTTTTCGCAAAAACAATTTTTTCACACGAAATTGTTTAAAGGGACACATTTTTAATCGTTCGGGTCTTGAAGCGAAAAAACGTGAAGCCTGAAACTCAAAAAATTCCAATTTTTTGAAATTCAAAATTTCAAAAGCAAAAAATCTCAGTTTTACACATAAAATATTTAATAGACATGCAAAAAAAATCTTCTTCACATAAAATGCAGCTGTCAAAAAAAGCAAGCCTTTTTTCAGTGATTTCGAAATTTTTTTAAATTCACAAACCGGAAGTACGTTTAGTCACCATCAAAAAACCACAAAAAACTGATAAATATGATATTTTTCATTTTTCAAATCAAAAAAAGGTGTAAATATCTTGAGGCGTGATTGGCCACCACTCCAAAAAGAATGACGAACATTGATACTTAATCACTAAACAAACAAAAAAGATAATAATTCCTAAATCCTTCTGATCTCATGAAGAAAACCAAGAAAAAACATATATTCTCTTCAAATTTTATCCAGATTTGTGTCACATGTTCTCAAAAAAAAAGCCTTCTTTGACATTTTGCAACAAAAAAGGACAAACAAGCCCTCTCCTCCGCCGCCGTTGCTTCTGACGACTTTTTCTGTTGTTTTTGAAAGGAATACGAAGAGATTAGTGGAGGGATTTTTCGCGAATACAAAAACCAACATGAATTAGAACATAGTTCACATGATATTTAATGCGGAGAACAACAAAAAACAGAAAAATGAAAAGCTTGATGGAGGGAGGTTTAAAAACTTTATGATTTATTGTTAATGGATTTTTTGAGAACCGAAAAAATCACATAAAACATCATAAGAGCTCAAATCTTGAAAATTCGAAAAAAAACTGGTTTTCTCTACGAGACCAATAGGTCTTGATCCAATGTGACCTATATTGATCCATATAGTGAGTTAAACGCCAAAATACATAAACTACTAAGAAAATTGCTTCAGATCATTGAATAAATCAATCAATCAATAGTCTGAACCAATTTTCATATTAATTTATGTATTTTGGCGTTTAACTCACTATATGGATCAAAATAGGTCACCCTGGATCAACACCTATTGGTCTCGTAGCGAAAACCTGATTTTTCCGAATTTTCAAAATTTGAGCTCTTATGATGTTTTATGTGATTTTTTCCTTCTCAAAAAAATCCATTAGCAATATATCATAAAGTTTTTAAAAGTTAAAAAAAACCAACTATTGAGGAAACTAAATAATTTACACTGTTAAATATGTCTGGATAAAATTAAGTCGTACATTGCCTTTAATTAACCTATTCAGGGTGAACATTTTTCAGAATTTTGTGAATCACCTGATTTTCTTCAAGACCCAAACGATTACTTAAATATGTGTCCCTTTAAACAATTTCATGGAAAACATTTGTGTTTTGTCTATATCTTCAGAAAATTATCAGGGGTGAGCCCGAGTGGATCCGAAAGTCCCGAAAAGGCCAAAAATTGAAGAATTTTGCAAGAACGTTATTTTTCGGAGCCTTTATGGTCCGATATCGGTCTTGATGAGCCTATACGGTTCATTTGGACGTCCCTACTGATCAGGCCTAAAAATGAAATGTTTGCTAAATGATCAGTAGTGAGTCTGAGTCCAAGTGCCTCGTAGTGACCCATAAAGCCCGATTTCGGCCCATACCACCTAAAACACAACCATTTGCAAAAAACTTCATTTTTCAGCCATTTTGGTTTGTTCCGGCCACCTGGGCTCCACCTGGGCTCATCCTTGATCGTTTTCCATAAATATCGACTCAAAAATAATTTTTTCCACTGAATTGTTTAAAGGTACACAACTTTGATATGCTTCGGTCTTGAAGCGAATAGCGTGAAAACTGAAACTCGAAAAAATCCCATCTTTTTTGATTTTTAATAAGAATTTTCAGTTAAACATTTAAAAAAAGCGCATCTTTAAGAAGATCTTGGGATTGAAAATTCAAAAAAAAAACCGCTAAACTATAAAAAATCAATATTTCCCCTTATTTTTTGGAAAAATTCGCTCCAAAATTTAATTTTCACGAAAAATTTGACTATAGACTCTCTTTATAGACAAAAAAGCTCTTTGCATTCTAATTTTTCCATCTGAACAACCAACCAACTCGTTAGACAAGAAAAAATGACCGATTCCCCCTCCTAATGAGCCTATTCATGCTCTCAAAAGAGCAAAAGAGACACAAAAAAGGAGAATGATGCTAATAAGAGATGTGTGTGTGTGTTTTTTGCTCATATTCTAATAATAGAAAAATTCTCATTATTTCTATAAATTCCTTTTATTTAAAAAACTGTCTAGTTTTCAAAGATTTTCAGAATTTGTTCAACATAATCCTAAACAACAACAAAAAATGTGTCTACTAGTAAAACTTCATGCATTTTTCAATATTTTCCCATGAATTCTTTATTAACATTATTATTCTTATTGTTCTGCGGACTCGCTCGCTTGAAAAGCCTCATTATCGAATAGGTCATATTTAATTGGACGGATAGACCGGTTTCTTTTTTCAAAACGAATGATATTTTTTTCAGCTGACTCATTTTTATAACTTTAATTCTAATAAACATAAAAAATTTTAAAAAATGAAAAATTGCGAAAGATTACTGTATGTTTAAAGGAGCATGAAGCAATATGGTCTCGGGTCTCGCAACGAAATGCAAAAAACACGACCGAAAGCAATTTCTGATGCTATTGTCAACTCAATTATTCTTGATCATTGCGTCCGGAAGGCTGCTCAACCTCACAGCCGCCCCGCACGCACGCGACGCGGCTGCCGACACTCAACACACTGAAAAATGTGAAAAATTAATTTTCCCGCCAATATTTCAGTATTGAGTGAGAGGTCACCGCGTCGCGTGCGTGCGGAGCGGCTGTGAGGTTGAGCAGCCTTCCGAACGCAATGATCAAGAATAATTGAGTTGTCAATACTGTATGTTTAAAGGAACATGGAGCAATATGGTCTCGGGTCTCGCAACGAAAAGCTAAAAACATGACCGAAATCTATCAAGGAGCCTAAAATTTGCAACGAAAATTACAGAGATCCCTTTTTGGTTGATTTTTTTGCTATTTTCCGCTATTTTTTCATTTTTCAAAGTTTCTACATAGTAATTTTCCACTTTTCAAAACAAAGAAATATTAATTGCACAGAAATTACCACAATTCGTGCCAAGACCCCCCGAGCTACCGTAACCCTCCCAAGAAATTGTACAATAGAGCACTATCCCAAAAAAATGCCAAAATTCTAACAAAAACTCCAAAACGTCACTTTTTGATAAGAAAAACACACTCTCTATCAAAAAAGGACACTTTAAAAATTCCGACGAAAAAAAAATCCAAAACTATGCATATTTCCGGCTCCGGAAATGGGCAATCCATCAAATTCTTTTTTTTTCCCCGCTCGTGAGAAGAGAGACAAGAAGGGGGAGAAAAAATGAATTTTTATAACATTTCTCGCCTGTCAGTTCTTGAAGGATTGCAAAAAAGTTAATTAAACTGTTCTTTTAATTAAAACGCATCCGATGGGGACCCCCGGGTAATTTTGCAAAAAGGTTAAGAGAACCCGCAATTGTGAGAGAGGGGGTACTTTGCAAAAAATTTGATGGATTGGTAATGAGAAAACGAAAACTAAGCATTTTATCACTTTTTTTTTGAAATTTTAAGCGTTTCTCATTTTTTTAAATGTAAAAATGAGCATGAAAGAGAGGAAAGGTGAAAAATATTTTTCGAAAACCGAAACTTTAAAAAAAATCAAAATTTCTTATTTTTTAAAAAATGTAAAGAAATGGAAAGCATATCTTAATAAATAGGTCCAAAAATACTTAAATTTAGTTTAAAAAAGGAAAAAACACCTTTTTTTCGACAAAAACCTAAAATTTTGCCAAAAAATCTGCAAACACCGTTCTAATGCACACCGTTACGCGCAAATGCACCGAAATGAATCTACAAGCTTACAAATAAGAAATTCTATCGGAAAATGAAAAAAAGCACATTTTTTAACTAAAAAACATCTAAACATGTAATTTCTGCCTTTTACACTGTTTTTCCACCCGGAAACTACTCAAAAATTACAAAAATTTTGAAAAACTTTCGAATAATCTTAAAATTATTGTAAATTGATGGAATATGCATTTTTTCTAGAACAAAATATAATTCAATTAATTTTTTTGATAAAAATAGGATAAAAATTTGAATTTTCGCCCTATTCCGACATTTTTTTAAATCACAAAAATGTATTTTTAGCAAAAAAATCAAATAATCTTTAAAAAATATAAAATTCGTAGGTTAAAACCGACAATTAATAAAAATATGACTTTGAACAACAAAAAATAACTTTAAAAGCTTCCATTATCCTTAAAACGCCAATATTATAGCAAAAAATAGCAAAAAAGTGGCTCATCGCGATAAAAATTCATATAAAACTAAACTCTCCCCCTCATTTTCTCCTCAAAATGTCTTCAGAAGCAACGAAATAGAAGAAGAAGAAGAAGAAGAAGTAAGAAAAAAGTGGAAAATGTTATACACGTCGTAGTAGTTTGTGTCCACCAGCGACACACATTGAACACTTTCTTCTCTCTTTCTCTTTCTTTTTCGCCTCTTTGTGCCAGAAAAATAACCTCTTTCACATAATCAATGCGGCCGAAATGCGCAAACAAACATCGCGTGGTTGACGCGTTTCGCGTGCGGACAAGGGATATAAATAATCGGTTATTTTCTGAAAATTATGGAAAACACTGTCATTTTTTTATATCCCTTGATTTTGGTTTTTTTTATTTTTTACAAATTTTCAAAGTTCGTTGAATTTTAGAAAAAAATCTAAAAATTTATTTTAAAACTTAATTGATATCTTAAATATCAAAAACTTGTGAAAAAATGCAAGTAAATCGAAAAAATAGGTAGTTTAGCTTAAAGATAGCGGGTCACTTAAGAGATCGGGTCTTCTTAGAAAGATCTAAACTGTGTTTCAACCAATAACATGCCAAAAAAGTTAATATTTAGAGAAAAAAAAAAGTTTATAAATTCAACTTGGAAGAAGTTGGCTTTAACTTGGATTTCTAGTCCCCCGTTTGTTTTTCTAGGCCATTTAGCTTACGAAATTGCGAAATTAATTATTGTCGGCGATTATAATTACTTTTTTTCATGAAAATTATCTTTAAAAACTGATAACTAAATCACAAATAATTAATTTATCAATTTCGTAACCTAGAAAAACAAACGGGGACTAGAAATCCAAGTTCGGCCATTTTTCCAAACTTAACTTTAAAAATCAGTTTTTAAACAGTTTTTCACCTTTAACTTTTTAAAAAGAATGCATTTAATATAGACCTTTCGAAGAGAATCCTTACTTAAGTGACCCACTGTCTTTAAGCTGAAATACTTAATTTTTCGATTTTTTTGCATTTTTTCACAAGATTCTTGTAAACATCTTTGATAAGCTTATTAATAATTTAGAGAATCTTTCAAATTTATCTCGAATCTTTCAAAAAATGAAGTTTTTTGAAAATAAATCAAGTTTTAAAATAACGGGGCATTTTCAGAAATTTTTAAAATTCAACTTCAATTTTTCCAAACTAGACACCAAATTCAAAAAAAAACCAATAAACATCGATAATTTTTTCTTTAAAAAACTGCTGATAAAATTGAAGTCATAAAATCACACGACGAAAAAAAAATAATAACGTGCCAAAAACTTTGTCCCCTCTTTACTAGTTTCGTTTCGTCGCTCGATTTCTGTTGTCAAAAAATGAAACAGAGACGCAACACACACACACAAAAAAATCGGAGGGAAAAGCGAAAAATGTCACTATACTTCATCAGCTCTGTATGAGATATATAAGACGAGTTGTTGACCCGAACCCGACTACTTGACAGATTATAAGCTATTTTTTGAGAGTGAGAAATGGACTGCCCAATGTTTTTCCAACAGCGAAAATGAGGCTTTTGTGTTCGGTGTTTTTTTTTTCAAATCTAAACTTGAAACGGATTGAAAATGACCCTGACCGCGAGGGGAAGAAATAGAAATAGGCAAATGGTAGGAATTGAAGTCAAAGGGAAATGAAGATGGATCAGTTGCGCACCTGGTGTACGCAAATTGAATCATCGCTCAAAAAAAAGTAGGCCGAAATTTAATTTTAGGTTAAAATTGAATAAAATGGGTTAAAGCAAAAGAATTGGTCGAAATTTTAAACGTTTAAACGTTTTCCACAGGAAATTTCGATGTAAACTGTTAAAAAATCGGTTTAACCGATTTTTAGCCAATATTCCTCATTTTCCAATCAAATTCAAATAATCAAGAGCGAAAAATAGCCCTAAGACGAAAAAAAAACGTTTTTTGAGCGAATAGAAAAATAATAAAATGAAAAATATGGTTTTTAGCTAAATTTAGAATACGAAAATGCCAGGCATTCTTTTTTCCCTTTTTTATCCGCTGAATAAATTTAATTTAGAGCGGGAAAATAGGAAATAATATCTAGATTCAATTTACTTTTGGAAAATATAGAAATGAGGAGGAAAAGACGAAAAAACTGAAAAAAATCGATTTTTTCCGATTCAAATGATTTGTGCATTTTCGCGGGAAAGTGTTTGCGGCCCACGAACGCGGTTTTTCAAAAAATCAACAAAAAACTAAAAATAAAAAAAAGAAAGAACGCTAACCGTTTTAAATAACATGTTACAATAAAAAACTTGCTTCCTGGGGTTAAAAAAAAGAAGAGAAATACACAAATGTTGCCAATTTTAATCAAATCAGTTAAGGACGAAAGAAAAAATTAGAGAGAAGAAGAAAAGCAGTTAAAATAAAACCCCCAACGAACTTACATGATGATTTCGAAACGTTGGCGACGACATCGACGTTGGTGACAATGATCGTAATGGGCGTGAGAGAACCGGCGAGAAAATGATAGGTGGGACAACAATACAATCCGACGATGAACGATTACACTGGAAAATTCTTAATTGAAGAAAAAAATCGAATGAAAATGTGGAGGGGAGGGTTTTATTTTTATTTTTATTGTGTTGGTGGAATCTAATTTAAATAATTATGATGATGAATAATAATAACAATTTTTGACGAAGATCGAAAAACACTTTTATTTTCTTTTTCAGACTTATTTTCGAATAGACAATTTTAGAAAACTAAATCGCGTCTTTTTCCGGAAATAATCTAATTTTTTTTCCAAATTGACATTTCCTCAAGTTGTTATTTTCGCCAAATGTACTTAATATTCCCAAAATCTTATAAAAAGCGAGCTAAATGGCCGAGCGTGGATTTCTAGTCCATGTCTGTTTTTCTAGGCCATATAATTTATAAAAATGCATGATTTCTTATTTTTGCCTAATTTTTCACCTGTTTGGGATATTTTTTTTAAAAATTCAAATAATGGGAACAATAAAATAACTTTTTCAGCAATTTTTAATAAGTTTTTTTGCAAATCACCTGAAAAATCAACAAAAACTGAAAACTATTATGCTAAATATTTTTTTAATGTATTTTCCTTTCGAAAAACGTTTCAAAAAAATTAATTTCGGAAGTTAAATGGCCTAGAATAACAAACGGGGACTAGAAATCAAAGTTCGGTCATTTATCCAACAAGAAAATTTGAAAAAAAACATGGTTGAAGAGTTTTTGCAGATTTTAATTGTTTTTAGAATAAATTTGACATAAGAATAGTCTTTAATTGATTTAAAAAATAGTTTAAAACAAATATTTTCTAAAAAACAACATTTTTCACAATTTTTTCAAAATCTGAACGGAAAAATCTACTTCGAACCTAATTTTTAGAGAAAACAAAGCTGGAGGGGTTATTCATGTCAGAAAAAAAAGAAAAAATATGATTTTTTTTCGTTTTTTCAATTTTCCCCTCACGTAAATCGATTTTTTCAAGATTTTCCTGTTTACTCCAATTTTCAATCAATAAAAATGTGGAAATTTAATTTTTTTGAATTTTCGCGTGTGTGCAATTTGTCGTAACGGTGAACCACACACAAATCGTTGTTCGTGATGACGATTTCAGTTTAATTTATCCCATCGTGAGCATATATACGCTTGTCGAGTCATTTTTTAAATAATTTGGTGCATTTGTGCGTAACTGTGTGCATTAGAACGGTGTTTGCAGACTTTTTGCTTGGTTTTGCAAACCGTGGCTTAAAAACTCCCGAAAAAATGGATTCTGAATTTTCGGGGTGCCCTAATTGTCACTCACCAATGCACTTTTCGTCCTCCTAGGAGTTGGCTCATTCGGCGGTGTTTCATTATCATCAGATGCATATTTAGCAGTAGACCACATCGGAGACAACAAATTCTGATATGAAGACGACATGGGTATCGTAATAGAACTATTCGTATCAGACATCGTCGAAGCAAACGATGTTCTTCTATCCGGCGGTGGTGACGAAATCGATCGAGTTGCGAATAAGACCCCAAATTGAAATGCGTTCTCATTGTGATTGATAGTTATCGATGGTTGTGAGCCAGTCGGCTGTTGCTCATCCCCCGGAACTTGAAGATAATCCATTCGTTTCGCCGAGAACTCGAAGATATCCCCCAATGGCGACGGACTTAAAAGCGGCGGACTTGGAGGGTCTAACGAGATTTTTATATGCGCCAATTGATCGGCAAATCGCTTCAATCGGGGGGATCTTTGTGGAGCTGATAGACGATGACTCATTTTATTGAAAAATGCTGTTTACCCGCTTATTCTGAAATTTGAGTTATTGTTAGGAAAAAAAGACAAAACGGCTAGTTTAAGAAATTTCGAAAAAACTTCTATAACTTGAATAAATTAAAATGTGAGACACTGTCTTTAAGATCTTTTAAATATAAAAATATCAAAATTTGTTTATTGCTTTTTTAAACTGAAAAAACATAAAATTTTAGAAGCAAAAATAAAACTAAAATCGTGGCTGCCGAATTTTTAAAAAATTTTAAAGTTAAAAAAAAACCAAAACTCCCCGCCAAGATTTAAAAAATCCAAAAAAAAATTAAAGGAGGACTTTGACAAGCTTATAAATGTAATTGAGATGAAAATATATATCTTTCTCATCCCAAATCTGTTTTTGTAATTTTTTAAAGCCACCTAGAAGCCGAGAAATCGAGCTTCAAAACAATGGCATAGAAAAAGTTTGCGAAAACTAGTCCGCGGGCATGATAACATAAAAAATCGCGGAAAAGAGTTAGAATGGACTAATTTAAGTATTCTTTATAAATATTCATGAAAATCAATAGTCGAAAAAGCTCAAAAAATAAAGTTCGGCCAGATTCACACTTTTTCTAGGCCATTCTTTTCGAAGCTCATTTTCTCGGCTTCTACGTGGTTTTAGAAACTTTTAAAAACATGCTTGGAATCCGTATGAGCTCTATTTTCAACCCAGTTACAAATAAAAGCTCTCCAAATTCTTGCTTAACGAAAAAAATGGGAAAATCTCCGAGATTCCAGACATATCCGGCGAAAAAAGCAATATCGAATGCAATAAAGGGAAAAGAACCAATATGTGTTTTTTGTCAGTCATCAAAATGCGGAAATGAGGAGAAGAAGAAGAAAAAAACTAGATATTGGCTCTTCTTTATCCTTGGCCTAAATATATAGCATTTTTGGGTGTTTCTATCTTTCCGATTTTTTTGGAGCCATGTGCTCAGAACATGTGATTAAAAAAAATACAACGATCTATTAAACATTTTCCTATTTATGGTTAGTAAAAAGAAGATCTCGTTTTTTTTCGTAAAAGAAATATTCCTCGAATATCTATATACTTTTCAGATTTGAATAGGCACAAAATTCCTATAATCCCAAAAGCTTAGGCAAAAAAACGACAGATTAATCATTGATTTTCTAAAAAAGTTCATAATTTCAGCAGAAAAATAATGTTTTTGTGCAATTGTTTTAATATTTCTTCTCGTTTGCACCTGGGTACATTTGTCCATGAACTTTTGAAGTCAAAAGATTAAGGGGTGTTTAAAAATTTTTTCAAAGCAGTTTTTGTGTTGACCAAATTGTAATTTTAATATCGGAATTTCAGAAAAACAACTATATCATTTTGTTATGCACAAAAAGTATAATATATGACTCGATTTTCAGCCAATTATCTCTAAAATTAACCAAGATATTCCATATATTCAAAAATCGATATTTTGTAACCCACAACTACAGTAACCTGGAACTTAAAGGCGCATACCGCATACTAATGTTATTTTGAGTGGCAAGAGTTTCATAAATTTTTATAAATTGTTTCAAAATTGTAAAAATATGATTCTTTGGAAAAAAATTCTTTAAAAAAACAAAAATTCTAGAAAACTACGAAAAAAATTGAGTTATCGTTAAATGACCGAAGAAAAATTGGTTTTCTAGGCTGAAGCAAAAAATTTTTGCATTTTTTTCCAATAATTATTCACATTTTTCTCTCTTCTTATTGATTTTCCAATTTTTAGTGAAAAAAAAAGAGGAGAAAAGTGCGAAAATGTTCAAAAATTAATGGCTCTTTATGGTTAGATTGCGTTATGCGCCTTTAAAGTTCTGGGTTACTGTAGATAAAATATTGATTTTTGAATATTGAATATCTTGGCTAATTTCAGAGATAATTGACTTAAAATCGAGTTATATATTAAACTTTTTACGCCAAACAAAATTACATAATTATTTTTCTTAAATTCCGATATTAAAATTACAATTTGGCGTTCTCCGATTTGTTTTCAGCGCGGGATTTCAAAGCTCAAATTCAGAAAATTCACCTAAAAACTAGTCTATATCTTAATTTAGGAGAATTGTTACCTCTTTTGCACTTTTTTCGCAGATAACCGATTATTTGGAATTGCACCATTTTAGTTTTAGAAATAATAATAAAAAATGTGTAGAGAATATATTTCTTTGACGTTTTTTTCACTGTATTTGGGAAAAACTTGTTAGATTTTTTGTAGGTTGTCTCGAAACTTCTACACCGCTAAAATACCTGAAATAAAGCTAGTAAAACGCGATCCCGCCTAAAACTAAGTCAGTCAAATCTATTATAGCCATATTTTAAAAAAAAGCAAATCAAGTCGTATTTTTTGGCATATGCCATATTTTTTATTGACCTATTCCTATGTATTCCATCAGTAAAAAAAAAGAACGTTTCTCTAGGGAAAAACAACGACACGAAAAATAGAGAGAAAAAAAACTCATTATAAGTATCGTAGGAATGCCAATGCAAGTACTAAACTTTTGATGTGTTTCTGCAATTTGTTTTTGGTACGAGAGGAAATATATTAAATAATACATTTTTTGATTGAAAAAGTAGTTTTTTTATAAACATGCGGAATCCTTAAAAATCTTGAAAACATCAGGAATCTTAAGGAGAAGCCCTTTTCTCGATAACTGACTCATATATCAATAATAAACTGGAATATGTTTAATCTTGAGCTTATGTCGACATTTTCTTATCCGTACAATGTAAGGATTTTGAAAATTTTAAGACATAGTTTAAAAAATTGCTAATTTTTCCGCTTCCCGCCGAATCTGTGGCTTGTGCGCTCTATTGCACTGCGTATCAACTCACTGCTGCGTGTCGACTCATAATAATGCGCGGGAATTATAATTTTTTAAATAAATTGAGAAAAATTCAATTTTTTTGTGTTTTGCGTCGATTTTGTGAACGACGGACAATTTTTAAATATTTTTTAAAACAAAATTGTTTAAAGTGACACATTGTTTGAGTATTGAAGTGAATTTTTTATCCATAGGTTTTAAAATATGGTGAAGAGAATGAAAATAACAAAAAATCAAAATAAAATTCCTATTTCTCGAATTTTTCACAAAGATAGTAAAAAACAGATTTTTTAAAGGAACACGTATTCAATAGTTTGGGTCTTGAAGCGAATGAAATAGGAATTTCTAAAATTGTTTTAAAATTACTAGACTGCTTGGAATTTAGTCATAACTTTTATTATTTTTGAAAAGTAAGTCAAACATCTAAAAAATCCATCGAAAAATCTAAAAACTGATACGAAAAAAGCGAAAACTAGTTGATATTGGTAACTAATCCTTTCACCCTTCTCTCCATCCAGTACACAATCTCTCTTCAAAAAAAAATCCCCTTCTTTTTTTTGAAATCAGCCGCTTAAACGGATCTCTATCCTTTTTTTTCTTCATATATAGCCAACCGACCGGCTTATGTCCGTCTTATTTCTATTTTTGTCATTTTTTCTGCAAAAGTGGCACAAATCATATGATTATAAAAAAATACAATCAAAAAAGAAAATCCTTCTTCAGAAACAAGAAAAAAGTTTCTTTCTCGAGCTCAAAAAATATCGCAAAATGTACTCTCGTTGTGCCAATAGAAAACATAATTAAATTCGCGTTTTTTTTTTCGTTTTCCCCCCGAAAAGTAATCTTTAGGAAAAAGGCGAGCAAAAGAAATTAATCGAATAAAAAAACGCGTTTTTTTATTTATTCATTTATTTGTTTTCAGCTCTTTTCAGAATGTTCGAAAATCACTCTTAAAGGATGGCTTTACGGAGCCAATGCGTCTGGGATGAAAATAGACTTTATACTCATCCCAAATCTGTTTTTAAAATTTTCTAAAACCACCTAGAAGCCTAAAAAAAAAAATGAGCTTCAAAACAATGGCCTAGAAAAAGTTTGCGAAAACTAGTCCGCATGCATGATAATATAAAATTCAAAAAACATAAAAAAGGACTCATATAGACATTCTGCATAACTATTTATTAATGAAAAAAGCTCATAGGAAAAAGTTCGGCCAGGTGGACACTTTTTCTAGGCCATTGTTTTGAAGCCCATTTTCTCGACTTCTAGGTGGTTTTAGAAAATTTTAAAAATGATTTGGAATGAGAATAACGTCTATTTTCATTTAAGATACATTTATTTACTTTTTAAAGCCCTCCTTTAAATTCTTTGTGCCGATGGACCACCCAAAATAAGTGTTAAAAAATCCCACTCAAAAAAAATATTTTAAAAAACACGATTTATTTTCAGAAAAACAAACAAACAATTAAATAGAAAAACATATATAAAGTATTTAGTTTAAAATTCTAGCGATGCCAGAAACGACTTCCTGAAAAATGTTCAATTGTTCTTTTTTTTTCAAAACTTCTTCCGAATCGATTAGAAAAAACCAACTATTTGTTTTCAGAGTCTGGTGACAATTGTCATGAAATATGATATTGTCAACTCAATTATTCTTGATCTTTTGAAAAATTCATTTTCCCTCCAATATTTCAGTGTGTTGAGGGTCGGCAGCCGCGTCGCGTGTGTGCGGAGCGGCTGTGAGGTTGAGCAGCCTTTCGAACGCAATGATCAAGAATAATTGAGTAGACAATAGTTTGTCACCATTTGAAATCAAGAAGGGAAAAAAATCAAATTAACTGGTACATTGTCTTTAATAAAAGCAGATTTCAAAATTTATTAGATTTTGCCCTTGATTTGGAAAAACTTAGGATTTTACCTAGGGTTTCAGAAAATCAAAAAAAAACATTGTGAATTTTTTAAAACTTTTAATTCTCATTTGAGCATCTTAAAGGGAGGCTCCGGATAGCTAAATATAGCAAAACCATATTTTTAAGTCGAAAAGATAAGAAAAAACGATAAAATTAATTTTAAAAATAGAATATGGCCGAAGAAATGCAATTTGAGTTTCTAGGCCATATAAGGAAAGATACCGAAAGATGGCCTAGAAACCCAAATCTTAGGAAATGTCTACATTCAATTTCTTAGAAGGAAATTTTATTAGGAAGATCATGATTAGAAAGAAAACGCAAAGATGACCTAGAAACACAAACTGCATTTCTTCGGCCATAATCGATTTTCAATTGCTTACCTGCTTTTTTCCTGCACATAAACTTTTTAAAAAACATGTCTCGAAACATCAGTTTCGGCAAATCTCAAAAAAAAAATACTCACGAGATTCATTTTCCGAAAATCAAGAGAAAAAAACAAATAAATAAAAAATATATATAATTCTCAGCGAAAAAAAATAGACAAATAACATAGGACAAAAAATTCTTGAGAATCGGGAGAAATTGCCAAAAATCATTTAATGAAAAATGTTGAATCGTATCTTTTTCAGAATCGCTTCGAAAACTGCGACAATTCCTCGTTTTCAGCTCGAATCTTCGTCACTCGTCACAATTGTCTTCTTCTGCTTTTGCTTTCGTTTTCGGTACTCCTGGAAGAAAAAAGTAAAATCAAAATTTTGATTTAAAAAAAAAAACAAACCTCATCCGAATCACTGTCACGTTCAATTTTCTTCTTCTTGTCCTCATCTTCACTTTCATCCGAACTGGCGCCTGAAAAAAGGAATAAAAAATATTAAAAAAACATAAAAATTTGTTTTATTTTTAAATTTTTCAACAAATTCGCTTTTAGGCCCATTTTTCCTTTAAAAAAAATTACGTACCAATAATCGGAGCTTCCTTTCTCTTTCCTTTCGGCCGTCTCTCAACCATTCCATCCTCATCATCCGAATATCCTCCCATTCCCGGTTGCCGTCTCGGTCTGAACGAGTTTCTCTGTATTTGTGTTCTTCGAATATGCGCTCTTAATGATTCTTCCTCTTTCTTTGCCATCTCCTTTAAAAATTGTAATTTTTATAACTGATTTTTGATAATCTAAACCCACCCTTCTTTGAATTTCCGGATTCTGTCCAACTTGATCCATAACCTTAACCTGCCCAGATTTTCTACTACGATCCGCCATATTGAGTGTAACTTTCCGGTGAGTTTGTGAATCGGTTGAATGTGGACGGAACGTGATTCTGTTGTGAATTAGTGATTGAGCAGCCTAAAAAAATCAAAATTTCGAAAATAAATATGAATAAATAAATTTACATACCATTCCACCAGACTGTTTGGCATATAAATGTGGCAAATTACTAGCATTCAGTGGCATCATGTTGACTTCGAAGATTTCATTCCCCAGGTAAAGGGACATTCTGAAAAATATATTTTTATTGAAATTCAGATAGGTTTTTTTAAAAATTTCAAATTTTAAAACCATAATTTCACGAAAAATCGAGTTTTCTAAATATTAAGGCAAAATTCTAGCTTTTTATCTTTCCCTAAATAAAATTTTTTGGATCGCTCAATTTTTTTAAAAATTAATTTGCTCTGACCAAAAAAATAGCCAAATATGTATGGAAAACTCAAAAAAAAGTTTAAAGGAGGCTCCAAAGAGCTTATAAACGGGTTTCAGATGAATAATGAGACGATTATCAACCAATTGATAGCAAAAAGTGTTAACTAGTAAAATAAATTTCAAAAAACAAATAAATTCCCTGAAAAATGCAAAATGTGGGTTAGAGAAATCTTTTAATTTTTTCCATTTTTCCTAGAAACAACATAATTTCTTAGGAAATGCCGATATTCGTTTTTTTTTAAATTTCACTTGGTTTTTTGAATTTTATTGACTCAAAAACGTTTTTTTGGTTTAAATTTGTAGATAGTCGTCTTCTTAGCAATCAGAATCCCATTTCTAAGCTCTCCGAATCCCCCCCCCCCCCCCCGCTTTAAGTTGTTTCATTTCCCAACTCACGTTCCATCACTCCACTTGACAAATTTCGCATTACTCTCCTGCATCTCCTCATTATTCTCATTCATAAATCTCCTCCATCTAATCGTGTTCTCAACTCTCAATTTCAGCCGATTCCTTCCCTCTTCATCCATTTTCACCTGATCATCATCCTCGTCCTCCTCAAAGTGTTCCGCGTCAAACGGATGCGTCGAAACCGACAAGAAATTCGGCATTTTCACAAAATACGGCGCATCACCGAATTGTACGCGCGTTTTTGGGATACTCGCTTCTGTGTTCAATATTCTCTCCTTTTTCAGCGGCTCCTCGATTTCGTCCGGATTTTGCATCACGATGCCGTGAAGACCTTCAATTTTTAAAAATTTATTTTCTATCTAAAAAATTAATTTTTAAAAAAAACTCACTAGAATCACTTTCACCTCCACTATCTCTTTCCGATCCCGATCTTTTCATATCCTCCGGACTTTTGCTTCGTTTTGGTTTTTCTTCATCCGAATCTGAAGAAATATCGTCATCCCCGAACAAATTCGAATGCTCGGCCTTCTTTGGTGGCGGAGATGTTGAAGCCTTTGATTTCTGAAAAAAAATCAATAAACTTCAATTTTAGAGCACAAAAATTCGAGAATTCTGATGCTCTCAATTTTTTTTTCAAATTTTCTTGAAAGTCGGTTTTTTTAAATCTAATTTTTCTGAAATTCTGAAAATTAGAAACTCTTAGAAAATATTATTTGAATACCAAACAATCTGATAAATTGTTATAGAAAATGCACCATCTTCGAAAAGCGCAATTTTCAGACATACACTTCTAGAATTTCCCAAAAAGCGAAAATTACTGAAAAGAAAGCAATAATTTTAAATTTTGAGCATATAATTCGAGAATTATGATGCTCTCGCACATTTTGTTCAAATTTTCTTGAAAATCGATTTTTTTAAATTCAATTTTTCTAGAATTCTAAAAAATCAGAATATTCAACATTTTTAGAAAACATTATTTGAAAACCTTAAAATTCATCACTTTCGAAAATCGCAATTTTCAGGCATTAATTTCCAGAATTTGCCAAAAGCAAAAATTACCGTAAAAATCAATAATTTTTAATTTTAGAGCACATAATTCGAGAATTCTGATGCCCTCAAATATAGCTTTTTTGAAAAACGAATTTTCTATAATTTAAAAATTAGAAAACATTATTTGAAACCTACATTATCACTATCATTCTCCTCCTCCTCCTCTTCCGAATCACTCAAAAGCTTCGATTTCCTCTGGAAATTCACTTTCTCATTATTATCCTCATCTGACACTGGTGTCGACGATTTTTCTCTAAAATTTACTTCCAAAATTTTAAATTATTGATTTTTTTTCAAAAATACCTCTCTTCCGGACTTTTTCGAACTGGTGAATCATCTGACGAGGACGACATTTCTAAACATATTTAAAAATATTATAAAAGTAATAAATCATATAATTTTTGAAATTTTTAAAGGTACATGGATTTTGAAAACCATTTTTAACAAATAAGACTCAGAAACATTTCCTTTTCCAGTTTACCACAAAAAAAATAATACCAATAAATTAACAATTTCTGAATGCAATGTGCAAAAAACCAGGTTGCGATTTTAAAAAAATTATAACAAAAAATCTACAAAAAGAAAATAAAGGAAAAATAAATCACTTGTTCAAAAACTGTCTGAACATATCATTAGACATCGGTTTCGGAGCGGCTGGCTTCGAATTCCCATTCTCCGACGTGTCCATTTCCTCCTGTTTCGTTGATTTTGCAAAACGTGGAACAAATTGCAAGACTCCTGCATGTCCTCTTCTCGGAGTATTCAGCGCCGCCATATCATCCACCACTTTTTCCGCCGGTTTCTTCTGATCCTTGGCCGGTGGATTTGAGAGAGCGACGGCGAGATCACGGCCTACAAAATTATTTATTTTTTTATTTTGAATAAATCTTTTTAAAAATCAGAAAATTCCCTAAAAAAGGAGTCAAAATGAGTCAGTTTTGAGCATTTAAGAAAACGCGTTTTCCCCAATTTCTGAATTCAAAAAAATTGGCTCTAAAGCCACCAAATTTGAAAATCAAAAAATAGAAAACGAAATTTTAAAAATTTGTTTAAAAACCGACTTTTTTCCAAAAATATGCTATCGGGTTCTTTTGTCACAAAAATCAATAATTGGAAAAATTTCACTTTTTTTGTGACAGTCCAATATTTTTCGAATTTTTCGAATTTTTTAAAAATAATAGAATTTACGATATTTTTCTCTAAAATTTTTGAAATTTCTCGTAATTAACACGAAAATTCCAGAGTTTCTTTCAAAATCTTCAAAATTTCGAATCCTCGCTCGAAAGTCATCAATTTTTGTGCATTTTGAAGCTAAATAAATGAAAAATCAGAAAATTCGCGTTTAAATCTTCAAAACTAAATCGAAATATGAAAAATACGCCAAATTTCAAGAAAACTTATCATTTTTTCACTATTTTGTGAAGCAACACTTATATTTCTTTTAAAAACCTTCCAAAACTCACCCTTCAGCATAATCTTCTCCGCTTTCAACGTCTCCAACGCCCCTTCTTCCGTCTCAAAATCCACGAAAGCCACTCCTTTCGGTTGTCCATTTTTATGTCTCACCAATCGAACACTACTAACATTTCCAAATTTCGCGAAAACCTCCTTAATCTCTTCCTCGTTGGCCTTGAAGTGTACGTTTCTAACGAAAATCTTCGATTTTTCAAGTCCTGTCGCATATTTGAATCCAACTCGTTTTTCCGGATCATTTTCGGAGATCTGGAAAAAATGTTAAATTTTAAAAACAAACATCTGGAAAAAACTAGAACTTACAAACATCGGCCTTCCATTAACCAAGGTTCTGTCCTTTTTCAACGCATTTTGAGCAGCATTATCATCAGTCAAAACGACATAACCAAAACCGCGATGAAGATCCGATTTTCCAACTCTTGGCGCGAATCGAACTTGCTCCACTCCTTCTATAACCTTGTTGATATCATCCTCAGTGGTTCCAAAATCAAGATTCGACACGAATACAGTTCTACTCGATTCGCCATCCCCGGCAGCAGTCGACGCACTTGGTTTCGGCGCAACAGTCTTCTCCAAAATCGGCTTCTTTTCGTGCTTCTCATTCCTCTTCGATTTCTTCGCCATCGGACCGTCACCCTTTCGCTTTGGTGGCACTCGTTTTGTGACCTCCGCCACTTCTGGAGCTCTCTTTCGCGGGCGATTGAATCGAAGTTGAATTTGATGATTGATCTTTTCGAGAACTGCGTCCATTTCTTCAAGTGTTCCTTCTTCTCGCTCGAATTGCACGTAATATTCGTAGATTTTCTCGATTTCGTCGGAAACCGAGTTCAACGACTGAAAAATAATATAATTCAGTGATTTTTAAATGAGGGCCTATTCGAACGCATCAAATTGTGTTTAAAATCAATAAAAAACGAACTCTTGTGCCTAATTTATTCGAATTAAAATTTAAAGCAACAAAAATTGAAATTTTCAAAGGAAAAATGTTGACTAAATGGCAAAACTTGCATTTCTAGTCCCTCGTTTGTTTTTCTAGGCCATTTAAGTTATAAAATTGCGAGATTTTTCAGAAATAACAGAAAATAATTAATTTTGTTGAAAGTTTGGAAGTTCACTGGCCTAGAAACCCAAGCGAGGGACTAGAAATACAAGTATGGCCATTTACTCAACTTTTTTCTGAAGAAAAATTTGAAAATTTCGTTTTTTTATTACTTTTTATTATTTTTTCGAATAAATTGGGCACAAGAGTAGTCTTTTACTGAATTTGAGCACAATTTGAACACGACGCATCCAGATACTCTCCCTTTAAAGAAAAAAAACCAACCTTTGCCAAGAACTGCCTCGCATTCGCCACAGTTCCGTACTGTCTCTCAAACCTCGCCGCTTCAATCCATTTCGCCGCCTGATTCCCACTTCCAGACGCCAGAATATCTTTCCACACTTCTCGTGCCTTCTCAATCGATTGGCCATTTGTTGCGTAGAATCTCGCCAAATTCTCGCGGTATCCACCATTGAAATCCCATCCGACTCCGAACCATTCTGAGAGGTTTCTCGCGCCTTCCTCGAAAATCTCCGCCATTTTTGAGTAATTCCCGTCCGTTTTTGCCGCTCTTCTTCTCAACAGATAAATATACGTTCTGTACAATCTTTTGCCATCTTCCAAATCAGAAATCTGATCCCTTGCTTGGACGAAAAACGAGTCAATCTTCTCAAAAGGTCTTTCCGCTCTCTCCATAGCCAACAGTGTCTGTTGATTCAATGCCGCCGAATTGCTGACGAATCTAACAGCTCTTTCATAAACCTCGGACGTCACCGAATGGATCTTCAACTTCTGCTCACACCATGCGCCATATTCAATCCAAAACTTCTCAACGTCCGGAACTTCACTAACCGCTCTTTCATACATCATTTGCACTCGAACCATATTCCCCTTGTGCAGCTCATGTTGGAGTAAATTCTCAATTTTCCTCGTTATTTCTAAGTCATCTGCATCAAGTTCTTCCAATTTTTTGGCCTCGTTTATTGTCCCATTGTAAATGTTCGCAATTTCTTTATAACAGTCCGGTCGGTTTTGTTCAGCGACAAAGAATGTTTCCGCTTCTTCAAGAATTTCCGAAAGCACTGGAAGTGGGACTCGAACCGCTCTTTTGAACAAATTGAGAATGCTGTCAAAGAGTACTGCAGTTCGAGCTTCGTCTGAAAAAAATCAATATTCTATTTAAATGCAGAGAAATTAAGCTAACCTGTACATTGTTCTCTCAAAAAACTAATATAAGACATCCAGATCATTCCACCACCATCAGGCCTGAGACCAAAGCCAGTAATCGCTTTTTCTAAGCAATCCGCCGCATATTCGACCCCTTGGCTCAATCCATAAAAAACATATTCAATCCAAATTGGATATTTATTTTGATCCTTAATCGCTCGTTGGAACAATTTTTCGATCTCTTCGCGAGGTGCACTTCGTTCTCTTTGATCTCTGAAAAATTTTAATTTCTTTAAAAAAATATTTGGAAAAAAGCTGTACCCAATCCAAGACAGCCAATTTTCCACAGTGAGTGGTAACCACGCTGAAAACTTCTCGCGATTTTCGTCAAGCTCCTCAAAATCTCCGTTCTGTTTAAGCAATGATAACAGCTCGTTTGCCGCAGAAATGTTGTGTAAATCGTCGTCGAGCTGAAAAAATGGATTCTTTCGTGGTTTTTAGAATTTGCGTTCTTTTCTATTTCTAAAGGATTAACGATTACTTAAAACATGTATTACTTTCAAGAAATATATAAAAATAGGGTAAAAACATCAGAAGGTGGCTTGAAATTCAATGAATAAATTACAGAATCTTTTTTTTCGGTTTTTAATATTTTTTTCTGTTTTTCCCTTTTTTTTTAAATTTTTCTATAAAATCTCGGGAACACATTCTTCGACTCTTCTTTATTTCTATATTGTGTACCACAAAAATAAGTATCTTGGATTGGGTACGGGTTTTTTCCAAATAATTTTTTAAAAAGAAATTTAAATTTGTCAAGAAATATAGAACAATATGGTAAAAACCAGAAAAAAACTAATAATTTGTAGCTTAATTTTCAAAATTTCAACGTATAAAATGTACTTAGATAACAAGGGAAAGAAATAAGTTTCAAACCATCAGAAGGTGTCTAGAAATTCAATGAAGAAATTACAGGAACTTTTTTTTCGATTTTTAATATTATTTTTCAATTTTGCCCCTTATTTTTTAAATTCTGTTATAAAATCACGGTAACACATTCTTCGACGCATCTTTATTTCTATTTTTACCACAAAAATAAGTGTTTCACAGAAAAAATCAATAATCTTACCAATTTCTTCTGCACCTCAATCTTCTCATCAACATCCTCAATTTCCACATCACTTGCGACATCGTCTTGATGCTCCGGACTTTCTTCAACTTCCATTTCCCCGTCGTGGCTCATTTTAACCAAGAAATGGGCTGAACAGAAAAAGAAAATCGAATTGTGAAGAAATGAAAATCTCAAAATTCGAAAATAAATTCGGTGTACGGTGGAGCGCACTTTCTCCCCCATTCACTCATATTCATGTAAAAAATGGAAAATAAAGCTTTTCTTTGAAACATTACATTTTCGAATAACTATCGAAAAGCTAGAATAATCATGCAATTATTTATTTCATTACAAATCACAGTTTCAATTAAAGAAAAATCGTGGCATTGTACTTTCAAGCTCTTCATCTTCTTCGTATCAATATAAACCCACAGGTCTCCAAATTCCTCCTCCAATCTCGTCATCGACCTTTCTCTCTTTCTTCCATGAACTCTTGATCCAGAACGTCAATTAAATCCAATTTTTTCAACAATCGGAAATTCCAGTGAAACTTACAACCTCTTATTCACTTGGTGCTCCAAAATCCTCAACTTCTCCTTCTCCCTAATTTGAAGCTCCAGCTTAATCTTCCCCTTCGTCTCCTCATCATCACTATCCAAATCACTTTCATATTCTCCTGCTTGCTCTAAAAGCTCTTCTTCTTTCAGCAAACTTTCCAATTTCTGAAAAAAAGATTTTTTATATATAAATATCAAAAAATCTGATAAAGCAACATACATTCTGAATTTAAACATCAACAAAGTTTGTGTCCTTCCCAAATTTCCGGGATAACATTTTCTTCAGGATTTTTGAGTAGATAGTGCGTTTTGAAATCGAGAATGTAGTCGTCCTTCATTTCGAGTTCGATTTCACGTTCCAATCGTCCTGTATCTGAAAAAAACAATATTTTCGCTAAAGGTAGGCGGTAAATTAGAGGACACCACTGTTTTCGGAAAAAAAAGAATGAAATTCTAATCAGTTCAAATCCCGGAAAAAAGGCTACAACACCAGAATTTCGGAAATTAAAAATTGTAATGAATAAAAATACAGAGATGTGAATTTGAATCTTCCACAGTGTTACAATATAGAAAATTTGAATTTAAGAAAATCTGCTGTTGTAGCTTTTTTTCGAGATTTAAACCGATTTAAATTTAATTTTTCCGAAAATAGGTATCCTCAAAAAACGCACCCTCATCTCGTAAAGTGGAGACACTTCCGTCATTCTGCACACCAACTTCATCAGCATCCATCGCATTTTCAGCCGCTTTCTTCGCTGCTTAAGTACAGAATCTTCAACCGTTGTAATCTTCTTCGCTTGCAACTTCTCCTCTCACTTTTTGTGCCAACAGCTCATCACAAGCACGATCTCTCAATGATATAATTCCTTCCTGGGTCAGTGTAGAGGTCTCTACGGTTGGGATTCTTTCCTTTTACAATTGTTCCAAAAGAGCGGTCTGGGTCAATATTCCGCAAACGTGAAAAATGTTGTCTAACTTGCACCAAATACTGAAAACTTCCGAGAGCTGCACGTTAAAGCATTTTGCAACGATAGAGGGAGTCGGCATATTTCATCAAGCGGACGTATACACGAGAATTTCTGAAAAAAAAGAATAGATAATTTTGTTGGAAATCAGTAATTACCCATCAATCAAATGTCTGACTGTAATGGTCACGATCGTACAAAATATTCATCAAATCCGAATAGAATGGATGAATCTCCTCCATCTTCAGGAATTCGTTGATAATTTATGTGAGCTTGTCGTGAAGAGTTTGTTGAAGAAACTTGATCTTTCTGGCGCAGAATGCGCGAATTCTTCCGATCGAATACTGTCGATGGACCACTATTGGTGTCTTCCTTTGGGTTTTCGAGAGAACCACGTCTGTCAGAAGCGGATGGAACGATGGTGATTCGCTTGAAATTGTACATTGACGTCATATTTTCGGTTTATATATGACGAGTGTGACCGTTGTTCGAAGTCTGGAAAATTTGAAAATGAGTTGAAAAATTTTAAAAAACGACTTTCATATATATCCATTTCCAAAAATATGATTTTTTAAAAAGAACGCAATTGTATCCATCAGACAACAAATTATTAAGGTCATCAAAAAGACGCAAACTGATAAAAATAAATAAAAACCACAAAATTTGACGTTGCCCTAATAACAGCTCAAAAATCTCAATTTTCCATAAAATATATGCATTTTTCAACGCAAAACATCCAAAATGTCCTAATTTTTTAATTTTTCATGTTTTAATTCAAAAAATTAGCTGATAATCAAAAAATTACGGCAAAAAATAAAAAAAATTCCTATACAAAAAACGCACACATGACCTAAAATTCTTCAATTATTCGTCAGCGTGTACATTTACCATAGGCAATCAACGCAGAATTCGAAAACTACTGAGGAATAATTTGAAAACGCGGGAATCGTGAAAAAAAAGAATTCGTAGGATTTTCAGATAACAAAATAGAATTTTGCGTCGAATTTGATAGAAATTGACATAAGGAACCAATTTCTTGTGAAATGAAAGACAAAATAGTGCAAAAAGGGGAAAAATACACAGCGAAAAAAATGTTATCTTTTGCGGTGAAAAGCCCTTCTCGAGATAACCTCTTTTGCTTTATCAATTCCAATTATGAGCATACGATACTGGGCTAGTGGACGAAACTATTTCCAGCTCAAACGGTAGAGAAATTGTGCAAAAATGAAGTTTTGGAAGACTAAATATTCTAAATCACGGGGAAGACGAAGAAATTGAAGCACGACTTTAAGGTATTAAGAAAATGTGAACTTTTAAAGATTGAAGATAATTTAGTTTATCGGAAAATATTGGAAATATCGTTTAAAATTCAAAAAGGGAAAGATAGTTTTGAAAAATTCGATGCCGAAACTGAAAAAAGCGTTTATTCATTTATTTTTCTATTTTTTTGACAAATACTGCATAATTCCATATAGATATATGTTTGAAAAACATTTCTTAAATTAACTAAAAAGAAAAAAATGCAAAAAATGTTTCTATTTGAAAAATAATATCGTCTACAGTATTCAGGTCTAAATTTGTAATATGACCTTCTTAACGGTTTTGAGTGTGTGCCTTTAAACGAATAAAACGAATACTGTAGGATTCGAATGGAAATTTTTTTTAAATTTTAATTTTTTTTTCGGTTTTTTGCTTTTTTGCTTTTCTCGAACAAAATATAAAAATGTTATATATAACCGCTTATTTTTTATCGAAATTTGAACAAAATGACAGCTCTTCAAAGTGCGTTTATGCTGAATATCAAACTAATCGAACTATTTTTTGAATTTAGAAGAGAGTAAATTTCAAAACTTCAAAAAATCGTTATTTGATATTATTTTTCAAAAAATTGTAATCTAATTATTATAATCTACTATTCCCTAATATTTTACAATTCCATTTATTTTTCAAACCAAATGGAAAATCACGAAAAAATCGCGAAAAGTCGAAAAATAGTAATGTTCTTATTTTTGCAATTTTTTGACTGTTTAAGTTTGAAAAAAGTTTATCAGTGAGAAAATTAAATTTAAAAAAAATACAATAATCTACAGTATTTAGGCCAATTTTATATTATCGTTGCAAGAACTTCTTTTCTGTTTTAAGTGTGTACCTTTAAACGCATACTGTAGGTTTTTTTTCATGAAGTTTTTTTTCTACATCGTGATATTAGTATTTAAAAAATGGGAAACGCCCCATCTTTTTTTCCAATGTATTCGTAATATATCAATTTTCAGGTACAGCTACATCCAGAGGATCTCCTTGGCACAGTTTGTGAATTTGAATATGTATAAAGCTGAGGTTGTTGTTAAAACGTGGTTTACACAAAATCATTCAACATTTTTCAGATAGAATGCATTGTATGCAAACAAATGTTCCGAAATTCTTCATCACATTCCAAGCACATATTCTCAAGGAGGAGAATAAACAAGAAAAACGGTACATCAGATGGTCACGACGAGGTAAGCTTTTTTAAAAAGTTTCAAAAAGCATTCCTTTTTTTGTGAACAGGGTCTCATTCACAACGTTCAAGAAACTTCTGTCAATACTTCTAACCGTGGTGCACCGGGGGGCGATGTTGACAAAGAAGAAAGGAAGAAGAAATTGGTAAAATTTTTGGTTTTCTTTTTGAAATACTTATTTTTGTGGTAAAAAAATAGATATAAAGATGCGTCGAAGAATGTGTTCCCGAGATTTTATAGAAATTTTTTTTTAAATTAAGGAATATTGAAAAACAATTAAACATCGAAAAAAAAGGTTTTTTAAAATTTCTTCCTTGAATTTCTAGACACCTTCTGATGGTTTTCAGCTTATTTCATGCTCTTGTTATCTAAGTATATTTTTTACGTTGAAATTTTGAAAATTAAGCTATAAATTATTAGCTTTACCATTATTTTTCTATATTTCTTGAAAATAATACGTTTTCAGTAATCCTTATTCCTTTAGAAACGAAATTCTAAAAACCACGAAAGAATCCATTTTTTTCAGCCCGACGACGATTTGCACAAAATTTCTGCGGCAAACGAGCTTTTAGCTTTGCTGAAACAAAACGGAGATTTTGAGGAGCTGAACGAAAATCGCGAGAAGTTTTCAGCGTGGTTACCACTCACTGTGGAAAATTGGCTGTCTTGGATTGGGTACAGCTTTTTCCTACTATTTTTTAAAAAGAAATTTAAAATTTTCAGAGATCAAAGACAACAAAATGCTCCTCGCGAAGAGATCGAAAAATTGTTCAAACGAGCGATTAAGGACCACAATAAGGCTCAAATTTGGTTCGAGTTTCTTTTTCATGGTTTGACCCAGGAGTTCTGTTATGCATTGGTCTCTTTCGAAACAGCGATTGTTAACTTTGGTCTCAGGGCCGATGGTGGTGGAAAGATATGGTTGCTTTACATTCGATTTTTGAGACTTCAGTTTACAGGTTAGCTTATTTTCTCTGAATTTAAAAATAATATTGATTTTTCAGATGTTTCTCGAACTGCAGGACTCTTTGAATGCATCCTGACCTTGTTCAAAAGAGCGCTGCATGTGCCTCTTCCAGAGCTTTCGGAAATTCTCGAAGAAGCGAAAACATTCTTCGTCGCTGAACAAAACCGACCGGACTGTTATTTAGAAGTTGTGAGCGTTTACAATGGGACAATAAATGAGGCCAAAAGATTGGAAGAACTTGATACAGATAACATAGAAATAACGAGGAAAATGGAGAATCTTCTCCAATACGAGCTGCACAAGGGGAATATGGTTCGAGTGCAAATGATGTATGAAAGAGCGGTTACTGAAGTTCCGGACGTTGATAAGTTTTGGATTGAATATGGCGCATGGTGTGAGCAGAAGTTGAAGATTCATTCGGTGACATGCGAAGTTTATGATAGAGCTGTTAGATTTGTCAGGAATTCGGCTGCACTGAACCAACAGACACTGTCGGCTATGGAGAGAGCGGAAAGACCTTTTGAGAAGATTGACGCGTTTTTCGTTCAAGCAAGGGATCAGATTTCTGATTTGGAAGATGGCAAAAGATTGTACCGAACGTATATTTGTCTGTTGAGAAGAAGAGCGGCAAAAACAGACGGAAATTACTCAAAAATGGCGGAGATTTTCGAGGAAGGCGCGAGAAACCTCTCAGAATGGTTCGGAGTCGGATGGGACTTCAGTGGTGGATACCGCGAGAATTTGGCGAGATTCTATGCAACAAATGGGCGGTCGATTGAGAAGGCACGAGAAGTGTGGAAAGATATTCTGGCGTCCGGAAGTGGGAATCAAGCGGCGAAATGGATTGAAGCGGCGAGGTTTGAGAGGGAGTATGGAACTGTGGCGAATGTGAGACAAATTTTGGCAATGGTTGGTTTTTTTCATTAAAGGGCGAGTAATGCGTCGAATTGTGTTCAAAATACTATCCTGTCAAATTCATTCGAAGAAAGAATAGAAACCGACAAAAAACTTCAACATTTTCTAAAAATTAGTTTGAGAAAAAGGTTGGCCTAGTGTCCGAATGTATTCATAATACAAGTTTGTTTTTTGTAGACCGTTCAACTTTTAAAATTTCATCAAAATTAATTATTTATTGTTATTTCTGAAAATAACCAAAAAAATAGTATTTGGGAAGTTAAAAGGCCTAGAAAATCAAATTGGAACTTGAGATCTATTCCATTCTATGTACCCTCAAATTTGTAGAAGGTTCTCAAACGGTAACTTCGAATAACTCCCTTGTAAGTCGGCAATTAACCCAAATATTTTCTTGATCACAATTAAAAATAATTTTTTCGCTTTTTGTCGATTGCGTTTTAACTTCATTTATAATCTGCGTAAAACCCTCCTTTAATTCTTTTTTTTTGAATGAACATAAGAGTCGCTTTTATTGATTTTAAACACAATTTGACGCGTTCGAATAGGCCCCCAAAATTTAAAAATCACTTAATTATTATATTTTTCAGTCGCTGAACTCGGTTTCTGACGAAATTGAGAAAATGTATGATTACTGCTACCAATTTGAGCAAGACGAAGGAACACTTGAAGAAAGAGATGCAGTTCTCGAAAAGATCAATCATCAAATTCAACTACGTTTCAATCGCCCGCGAAAGAGAGGTCCAGAAGTGGCGGAGGTCACAAAACGTGTTCCAAAACAAAAGGGTGACGGTACGATGGCGAAGAAATCGAAGAGGAATGAGAAGCACGAAAAGAAGCCGATTTTGGAGAAGACTGTTGCGCCGAAACCAAGTGCGTCGACTGCTGCCGGGGATGGTGAATCGAGTAGAACTGTATTCGTGTCGAATCTTGATTTTGGAACCACTGAGGATGATATCAACAAGGTTATAGAAGGAGTGGAGCAAGTTCGATTCGCGCCAAGAGTTGGAAAATCGGATCTTCATCGCGGTTTTGGTTATGTCGTTTTGACTGATGATAATGCTGCTCAAAATGCGTTGAAAAAGGACAGGACCTTAGTTAATGGAAGACCGATGTTTGTAAGTTCTAGTTTTTTTCCAGATGTTTGTTTTTAAAATTTAAAATTGTTTCCAGATCTCCGAAAATGATCCGGAAAAACGAGTTGGATTCAAATATGCGACAGGACTTGAAAAATCGAAGATTTTCGTTAGAAACGTACACTTCAAGGCCAACGAGGAAGAGATTAAGGAGGTTTTCGCGAAATTTGGAAATGTTAGTAGTGTTCGATTGGTGAGACATAAAAATGGACAACCGAAAGGAGTGGCTTTCGTGGATTTTGAGACGGAAGAAGGGGCGTTGGAGACGTTGAAAGCGGAGAAGATTATGCTGAAGGGTGAGTTTTGGAATTTTTTAAAGAAATATAAGTGTTGCTTCACAAAATAGTGAAAAAATGATAAGTTTTCTTGAAATTCGGCGTATTTTTCATATTTCGATTTAGTTTTGAAGCTTTAAACGCGAATTTTCTGATTTTTCATTTATTTAGCTTCAAAATGCACAAAAATTGATGACTTTCGAGCGAGGATTCGAAATTTTGAAGATTTTGAAAGAAACTCTGGAATTTTCGTGTTAATTACGAGAAATTTCAAAAATTTTAGAGAAAAATATCGTAATTGGACTGTCACAAAAAAATTGAAATTTTTCAATTATTGTGTTTTGTGACAAAAGAACCCGATAACATATTTTTGGGAAAAAGTCGGTTTTTAAACAAATTTTATAATTTTCGTTTTCCATTTTTTTGATTTTCAAATTTGGTGGCTTCAGAGCCAATTTTTTTGAATTCAGAAATTGGGGAAAACGCGTTTTCTTAAATGCTCAAAACTGACTCATTTTTACTCCTTTTTAGGGGAATTTTCTGATTTTTAAAAAGAGTTATTCAAAATAAAAAAATAAATAATTTTTCAGGCCGTGATCTCGCAGTTGCTCTCTCAAATCCACCTGATAATGAGCAGAAGAAACCGGCGGAAAACGTTTATGATATGGCGGCGCTAAATGCTCCGAGAAGAGGACAAGAAGATGACAAATTTTGAACAAGATATTATATTATTTTTGCTGTATACGTCTTATTGTATTATATGTTGTAATTTGAAAAACAGAATGTTTCTGAGTTTTATTTTAATTTTTTAAAAATGGTTTTCAAAATCCATGTACCTTTAAAATATTCAAAAATTATATAATTTATTATTTTTAAACATATATTTAGAAATATAGTCCTCTTTAGATGATTCACAAGTTCGAAAAAGTCCGGAAGAGAGGTTTTTTTTAATTGTGAATAATTTAAAAGGTTGGAAGTTAATTTTAGAGAAAAATCGGCAGATGAGGATAATAATGAGAAAGTGAATTTCCAGAGGAAATCGAAGCTTTTGAGTGATTCGGAAGAGGAGGAGGAAGAGAATGATAGTGATAATGTAGGTTTCAAATAATGTTTTCTAATTTTTAAATTATAGAAAATCCGTTTTTCAAAAAAGCTATATTTGAGAGCATCAGAATTCTTCACTTTATGTGCTCTAAAGTTAAAAATTATTGATTTTTGGAAAATTCTAGACTTTTATGTCTGAAAATTGCTATTTCCGAAAGCGATGAATTTTCTAGTTTTCAAATAATGTTTTCTGAAAATTTTGAATTATCTGATTTTGCAGAATTCCAGAAAAATCGATTTTCAAGAAAATTTGAAAGCATCAGAATTCTCGAATTATATGCCCAAAATTTAAATTTATTGATTTCTTTTCAGTAATTTTCGCTTTTTGGGAAATTCTAGAAGTTTATGTCTGAAAATTGCACTTTTCGAAGATGTTTTCTGAAAATGTTGAATTCTAGAAAAATCGATTTTCAAGAAAACTTGAAAAAAATATTTGAGTGCATCAGGATTCTCGAATTATGTGCTCAAAGTTTAAAATTATTGATTTTTTTTTCAGAAATCAAAGGCTTCAACATCTCCGCCACCTAAGAAGGCCGAACATTCGAATATGTTTGGAGATGACGATATTTCTTCAGATTCGGATGAAGACAAACAAAAAAAAAAAAAACGAAGCAAAAGTCCGGAGGATATTAAAAAATGAAGCAAAAGTCCGGAGGATATTAAAAAATGAAGCAAAAGTCCGGAGGATATTAAAAGATCGGGATCGGAAAGAGATAGTGGAGGTGAAAGTGATTCTAGTGAGTTTTAAAAAAATTAATTTTGTAGATATAAAATAAAATTTTAACATTTGAAGGTCTTCACGGCATCGTGATGCAAAATCCGGACGAAATCGAGGAACCGCTGAAAAAGGAGAGAATATTGAACACAGAAGCGAGTATCCCAAAAACGCGCGTACAATTCGGTGATGCGCCGTATTTTGTGAAAATGCCGAATTTCTTGTCGGTTTCGACGCATCCGTTTGACGCGGAACACTTTGAGGAGGACGAGGATGATGATCAGGTGAAAATGGATGAAGAGGGAAGGAATCGGCTGAAATTGAGAGTTGAGAACACGATTAGATGGAGGAGATTTATGAATGAGAATAATGAGGAGATGCAGGAGAGTAATGCGAAATTTGTCAAGTGGAGTGATGGAACGTGAGTTGGGAAATGAAACAACTTAAAGAGGGGATTCGGAGAGCTTAGAAATGGGTTTCTGATAACTAAGAAGACGATTATCTACAAATTTAAACCAAAAAAACGTTTTTGAGTCAATAAAATTCAAAAAAACCGATTAAAATTTAAAAAAAAATCGAATATCGGCATTTCATAAGAATTTCTTATTAAGAAATTATGTTTTTTCTAGGAAATATGGAAAAAATTAAAAGATTTCTAGAACATTTTGCATTTTTCAGGAAATTTATTCGTTTTTTTGAAATGTTTGAAATTTATTTTTCTATTTAACATTTTTTTCTGTTAATTTTTTGATAATCGTCTCATTATTCATCTGAAACCCATTTCTAAGCTCTTTGGAGCCTCCTTTAAATTTTTTTTGAGTTTTCAATACCTATTTTGCTATTTTTTTGGTCAGAGCAAATTAATTTTTAAAAGAATTGAGCGATCCAAAAAATTCAGAGAAAGATAAAAAGCTAGAATTTTGGCTTAATATTTAGAAAACTCGATTTTTCGTGAAATTATGGTTTTAAAATTTAAAATTTTCAAAAAACTAATTTTTGAATTTCAATAAAAATATATTTTTCAGAATATCCCTATACCTGGGAAATGAAATCTTCGAAGTCAACATGATGCCACTTAATGCTAGTAATTTGCCACATTTGTATGCCAAACAGTCTGGGGGAATGGTATATAAATTTATTTATTCATATTTATTTTCGAAATTTTGATTTTTTTAGGCTGCTCAATCACTAATTCACAACAGAATCACGTTCCGTCCACATTCAACCGATTCACAAACTCACCGAAAAGTTACACTCAATATGGCGGATCGTAGTAGAAAATCTGGGCAGGTTAAGGTTATGGATCAAGTTGGACAGAATCCGGAAATTCAAAGAAGGGTGGGTTTAGATTATCAAATTATCAAAGAGCAGGTATAAAAATTACAATTTTTAAAGGAGATGGCAAAGAAAGAGGAAGAATCATTAAGAGCACATATTCGAAGAACACATACAGAGAAACTCGTTCAGACCGAGACGGCAACCGGGAATGGGAGGATATTCGGATGATGAGGATGGAATGGTTGAGAGACGGCCGAAAGGAAAGAGAAAGGAAGCTCCGATTATTGGTACGTAACATATTTTTTAAAGGAAAAATGGGCCTAAATGCGAATTTGTTGAAAAATTTAAAAATATAACAATTTTTTATGCTTTTTAATAATTTTTATTCCTTTTTTTAGGCGCCAGTTCGGATGAAAGTGAAGATGAGGACAAGAAGAAGAAAATTGAACGTGACAGTGATTCGGATGAGGTTTGTTTTTTTTTAAATCAAAATTTTGATTTTACTCTTTTCTTCCAGGAGTACCGAAAACGAAAGCAAAAGCAGAAGAAGACAATTGTGACAAGTGACGAAGATTCGAGCTGAAAACGAGGAATTGTTGGGTTTTTCAAAGCGATTCTGGAAAAGATACGATTCAACATTTTTCATTAAATGATTTTTGGAAATTTGTTCTGGTTCTCAAGATTTTTTTGTCCTACGTTATTTGTCTAAGTTTTTTCGCTGAGAATTATATATATTTTTTATTTTTTTGTTTTTTTTTCTCTTGATTTCGGAAAATGAATCTCGTGAGTATTTTTTTTAATTGAAAAAGTGTTTTTTTTATATTTGCCGAAACTGATGTTTCGAGACATGTTTTTAAAAAAGTTTGAATGCAGGAAAAAAGCAGGTAAGCAATTGAAAATCGATTATGGCCGAAGAAATGCAATTTGTGTTTCTAGGCCATCTTTGCGTTTTTTTTTCTAATCATGATTCTCCTAATAAAATTTCCTTATGAAAAATGGAATGTAGACATTTTCTAAGATTTTGGTTTCTAGGCCATCTTTATATTTTTTCTTATATGGCCTAGAAACCCAAATTGCATTTCTTCGGCCATGTTCTATTTTTTTCTATTTTTATCGATTTTTCTTATTTTTTCGACTTAAAAATATGGTTTTGCTATATTTCGCTATATATATATTAAGATGCTCAAATGAGCATCAAAATTTTTAAATTAAAAAAAATTCGCATGTTTTTTTTGATTTTCTGAAACTCTAGGTAAAATCCTAAGTTTTTCCAAATCAAGACATAATCTAATAAATGTTGAAATTCCATTTTATTAGGCCGCCTTAAAGACAATGTACCAGTTAATTTGATTTTTGTCCCTTCTTGATTTCAAATGGCGACAAACTATCATATTTCATGACAATTGGGCAGATTCTTTTTGACTCCTCTCTTTTTGACTTTTTCCCTTTTTGACTACTTTTCTCTTTTTGACTTTTTGCACTTTTTGACTACCATTAAAAGTTCATGGACAAATGTACCCAGGTGCAAACGAGAAGAAATATTAAAACAATTGCACAAAAACATTATTTTTTTGCTGAAATTATGAACTTTTTCAGAAAATCAATGATTAATCTGTCGTTTTTTTGCCTAAGCTTTTGGGATTATAAGAATTTTGTGCCTATTCAAATCTGAAAAGTATATAGATATTCGAGGAATATTTCTTTTACGAAAAAAAGAGAGCTCTTCTTTTTACTAACCATAAATAGGAAAATGTTTAATAGATCGTTGTATTTTTTTTAATCACATGTTCTGAGCCACATGGCTCCAAAAAAATCGGAAAGATAGAAACACCCAAAAATGCTATATATTTAGGACAAGGATGAAGAAGAGCCAATATCTAGTTTTTTTTCTTCTTCTCCACATTTCCGCATTTTGATGACTGACAAAAACACATATTGGTTCTTTTCCCTTTATTGCATTCGATATTGCTTTTTTCGCCGGATATGTCTGGAATCTCGGAGATTTTCCCATTTTTTCGTTAAGCAAGAATTTGGAGCTTTTATTTGTAACTGGGATGAAAATAGAGCTCATACTCATTCCAAGCATGTTTTTAAAATTTTCTAAAACCACGTAGAAGCCGAGAAAATGAGCTTCGAAAAGAATGGCCTAGAAAAAGTGTGAATCTGGCCGAACTTTATTTTTCCAGCTTTTTCGACGGTTGATTTTCATGAATATTTATGGAAAATACTTAAATTAGCCCATTCTAACTCTTGTCCGCGATTCTTTATGTTATCATGCCCGCGGACTAGTTTTCGCAAACTTTTTCTAGGCCATTGTTTTGAAGCTCGTTTTCTCGGAATTTGTGAATCATTTCGATAAGAAGTTTTTCAGAATTCGATTTTGGGTAAATACCTCCTTTATAAAATTACAAACCATTTTAGGGATGCTCCGTTCATGACCATATGGATTCGCCACATATCATCCCAATACATCCTTCCTGAATATCTTCTTTTTTCAAGCGGATATGTTGACATTCTAAAAAGAGAGATTAAGAAAATTTAAAAAAAAGAAGGTTATAGAGGTTTTTGTGACACGCTGAATACAATAAATAAAAAGAAAATGAGAAACCATAAACTAAGAAACGCACCAATCCAATTGGCGCCCTATCCTTACGCGATGCACTAAATTTGCCCTTGGAAACTGTAAATGGCACTGTTTCCTACTCTACGCAATCAATAACGGCTGCCAAGATTGCGGACCTACAGTCCGACATGTCTGCACGGTTTGTAAAAGTGAACGAATCTCAACAGAAATCTGTTGTTGCACACTTTCTTGAGGTAGCCTTCATGGAGGCGGGGTTTGAACGCAAACAGTGCACAGTTTTACACTCCGCCCACTGTTTTTATTTTTTTGTTTCAATCCTGGATCCAGGATCAATCCAGGGCCAATTCCCAGATCAATCCTAGAAAAACAACCTATTTGATTTATACATCGCTAATAATGAATTTATTGGACTTTTATATATGGTTAGCGCGATTTTTAATAAAGTAAAATGCAACTTTCAATTTAAAGGAGGGCTTTACGTAGATAATAAATGTATCTTAGATGAAAATAGACTTCATACTCATTTCAAATCTGTTTTTAAAATTTTCTAAAACCACCTAGAAGCCGAGAAAATGAGCTTCAAAATAATGGCCTAGAAAAAGTGGCCACCGAAAACTAGTCCGCAGGCATGAATAATTCAAAAAACATAAAAAAGGACTAATATAAGCATTCTGCATAACTATATAACGAAAAAATCTCATAGGGAAAATTTCGGCCAGGTGGACACTTTTTCTAGGCCATTGTTTTGAAGCTCATTTTCTCGGCTTCTAGGTGATTTTAGAAGATTTTATAAACAGATTTGGAATGAGAATGAAAGCTATTTTCATTTAAGATATATTTATTATCTCCGTAAAACGCTCTTTTAATACGATATTGTAGGTTTTGATGATGTTGGTACAATTCGTCGTGCGACATGGATGCTAGGAACACCTGAAATTTTGGCACTTTCAAGTTGAATATATGTTTGAGGTAAGACTCGATCTTTCATTCAACCAATTTTCAGCTTCTTATGAAAACTAGGTGCTCAGAAATGCTGAAAAATGGAGAGAGACCGGAGAGAGTAGTGTGCGTGGTGAATTAACAAACGCAGGACAGCAACGAGAAAAAGCCATAAATAAGTATTTTTATGTTTTTTTTTTAAATTTTATAATAATAATAATTACTTTTTCGATTTTTCATGCCTGCGGACTAGCTTTTCTAGGCCATTTTATTCACAACCATAAGAAATTAATTTATTAATTTCTTTTCAATAAGAAATCTTCAGATATTTATAATTCCTTGTCAAAATGCTGTAAACTTGTTTTCTGAAACTGTAGAAAATTTCCAAAAAAAAGAGAATTTTGAAACCTTCGGTATTCATAAATCTCAAACATATTTTTTGATTAATTTTCAGGTTCGATCGGATTTTTTAAAGCACATTATATATTGTTTATTAGATTATTTCTGGTCGAGATTTCATCAAAAAGAGCTTGTTTAGTTGCAGCACCCATAACAGTGACTGAGAGAATTTTCGAGTTCTTTGATCTCTCGTTTTTCCAGAACTTCGATCTGAAAACAAATAATCATAAGGAAGAAAGAAATGAAGATTGAATGTCACCTGAAGCTTTGAAAAATTGTAAGCTTCGGCTAGACGGAGCTTTTCATAAATTGACATTAGTTGCGTCGAAATCAAGAAATCTTCCAGTTCCACCATCAAAAATTGAACGTTGTATTTCGAAACCAACTTAAGAACACCTTCTATAATGAATTCTGAATAAACAAAACCGATAAAAATAGGAAATAAATGATTTTCACAGAAAAAAAAGAAATTAGAAAGTTTAATAAAAACCTTCAACTTTTCACGACATATCATCGAGGTAACAATAACCGACACTCTATCTTTAAAGCAAGATTTTACCGAGCTAACATCTGGGATGAAAATAGACCTCATTCTCATTCCAAATCAGTTTTTAAAATTTTCTAAAACCACCTAGAAGCCGAGAAAATGCTCCTCAAAACAATGGCCTAGAAAAATGGGCCACCGGCGAAAACTAGTCCGCAGGCATGAAAAATCCAAAAACAAATGAAAAAAGACTAACTGGAATTTTTTGGAAGCTTCTGGCAGGTTCTGGAATTTTCTTGAACATTCTGGAATTTTCTGGAATTTTCTGGAAGGTTCTGGAAGGTTCTGGAATTTTCTAGAACATTCTGGAATTTTCTGGAAGCTTCTAGAATTTTCTGGAAGGTTCTGGAATTTTCTTGAACATTCTGGAATTTTCTGGAATTTTCTGGAATTTTCTGGAATTTTCTAGAACATTCTGGAATTTTCTGGAATTTTTTGGAAGCTTCTGGCAGGTTCTGGAATTTTCTAGAACATTCTGGAATTTTCTGGAATTTTCTGGAATTTTCTTCCAGAAAATTCTAAAATGTTCGAAAACCTTCCAGAAGCTTCCAGAAAATTCTAGAAGCTTCCAGAAAATTCCAGAATGTTCAAGAAAATTCCAGAACCTGCCAGAAGCTTCCAAAAAATTCCAGAAAATTCTAGAACCTGCCAGAAGCTTCCAAAAAATTCCAGAATGTTCTAGAAAATTCCAGAAGCTTCTAGAAAATTCTAGAAAATTCCAGAAAATTCCAGAAAATTCCAGAATGTTCTAGAAAATTCCAGAACCTTCCAGAAAATTTCAGAAAATTCTAAAACATTCCTGAAAATTCCAGAAAATTCCAAAAGTTTCCAGAATGTTCTAGAAATTTCCAGAAGCTTCCAGAACCTTCCAGAAGCTTCCAGAAAAATCTAAAAGCTTTAAAAAATTCAAAGATGTTCTAGACAATTTTAGAAGATTCCAGGAAATTTCAAAAAATTCTAGAATGTTCTAGAACATTCTAGAACCTTCCAGAATGTTTTAAAAAGTGTGTTCTTTTTTCAGAGTATTTTTTTACAGTTTTTTGTCTTTGATTATTTTTTTTTGCTGTTCTATGCCCTTTCATTGCACGTCATTCAACTCAAAAATAGACAGAAATTTTTTTTTCAGCTGATCTCAAAGGTATAATAGTATGTCAACGATTAGTCGAAAAAGTCGTCGACTTTCTTCTTCATTCTCTAAGTCATCACCGGAACGATCTCCTTCCCCAATTGCTACCAGGACGCGTACACTAAGAAAATCACACACAGGACGAAATTTTGAAGAAAAAGCCAACCACAACCTCATGGAACTGCTTGATCTCACAGTTGATATCTCCACTCGTGAGCCTCGGGTTGGACTTGGTTATTCTCACAATCGCAAAATCTAGCAATAGAGCGGTCTTGGAAGGTTTTCGCGTCGATTTTGACCGGTTCCGCTTTTGAAGTGATGCCAAAACGGTCGGAATAGGCCCATTGAACTGTACCGCCAGGTCCTTCAGAGAAGGCCCATCGCTCTTCCTTTTAGCATCATTTTCCGTTCCGCTTAAGTTACGTTTCTTGCCCCCTGGTAAAACTGATCTGTAGTGATGATTCTAAGTCTATGCTGGTTGGAACTGACGGTATCACTCATATGAGACATCTGGTGGACTGCCGCGAGGTCCAGTTCACGTGCTCTTTGGCAAATTTCAGACGTTTACGACGGTTCTTCTCGCTGATCATCGGTTTTTCGCCGGTCGTCGTCCTACTAGTCGTGAAGATCTAAGAATGCGTTAGGTAGTATCATCGGTAACTTGTACAATAAAAAAAATCACACACAGGACGCAATTCCTCTCGTCTTGTTAAGGATTGGTTTGCGCATCGTCGGGTGACTATTATGAACTGCCCGAGTCAATCCCCAGACCTGAATCTCATCGAGTATCTCTGAGAAGATTTGGGAAGAAAAAACTGCTAGGAAAGAAGCCGAAAAGTACGCCTAATTGAAGGAATCGTGGAGTCTTCTGGTCGCTACCACTAGGGCAAACTTGGTGAGCTCAATGGGCAGAAGATACCAAGCAGCAATTGATGCCAAATGCATTTATACCAAGCACTAAACCCAAATAATTATTTTTGGTTTAAAGGAGGGCTTTACGCAGATTATAAATGAAGTTAAAGACAGGGTGCCAGTTAAAAATTTCGCCGCTGCGGCGATAAGATTTTAAATTACCGCGTGTTTTGAATTTTCATGTGCGCTCCAATGAACAGCAGTCATGTGTGTGCGCGGTAATTTGAATTTTTGAATTTTTTGTGTGTTTTTTTCAAATTTCTTTCGTTTTTGACCGATTTTCAGCCTTTTTTTTTGCTGAAAGTCATTAATTATTTTTAATAAGTGTCAAATTAATTTTTCTTACAGGAACTAACCGGGATTCCTCATAAAATGCGGGAAAAACGTTGATTTTCCCAATTTTCATCCAAAAATGAAAATTTCGTTATAATTTTGAAAGCAGATTAAATATACGTACGTTTCGCAAATAAATTATTATTTCACAGGTATTGTAGTTTATTTTTTTTTGAAACAAATGAAACATTTACAGATTTCATGGACACAATTCATCAGCGACCCAAAAAATCAGTTTTCCGAAAAATAGATCAGTTTGACATATCATTTTAGATTTCTAAAAATGTCATTATCGTTTTTTAACAATTTTTGTTTGTTTTTGAGTTTTTTGAATTTTTTTGAATTTTTCTTATTTTTCGGGTATTTCAATAAAATTTGCCTCAAAATTGTTTGAAACTGATCGCACCATACTTTACTTATGTTATTCTACTGAAAAGAAACATTTTCCACTAAAAAAATTAAAAAATAACAGTTTTGAAAAAAATGTAAAAAATTCAAATTGTTGTGCTTCCCGCCAAAAAGCGTACGTGAGCGTACGGCGGGAATTTGAAAATAATTTTTTTCATCTACCGGACGGAACTACAAAATTGTTTTTTTTCGTCGGGATTTCGCATGGAATATACTAGAATGTCGGTAGAAAGATGAATTTTTCACAATTAAATCCATATGGGGTAAAAATAACTGGCACCCTGTCTTTAAAGGCAGCTGTTCAGTTAATTTTACCCTATATGATCTTAGTTTCAAAAATTAGAGCGTTCTCTCATTAGTACAATGCAATTTATGCGAAATCACACCGATCAATACACGCGTCATAGCAGCGCTCCAAAGTTGAAAAAATCAAAATTTGAATTGGCGCGTGTCCGTGCGACGCGGTCGGTGTCCGTGCAACGCGGTCGGAATTGGCGCGAAACACAATTATTTGAATGTGGCTACATATTGGTTTGTTCTTTGGACCACCAGGGCTACCATTCAAATTTTGATTTTTTGCCTTGAATTTAGATCGTGTTAACTGATAAGCTGCCTTTAAAACGTTTAAAAAAGTCATACTCATGTTATAAATGGGTTTAAAAAAAATTTTTTAATTCGTAGAAGAAAAAAAACAGAAAAAATGAGCCACCTAAAAAAAAGGGGACCGCGGAAGAACTTGTGTTTCTAGTCCGCGACAGCTTGGTTTCCTCGGTCAACTATTAAATTTGTGCTTTTTTATTTTTTTTTTAAATTTATTTTTGTTTTTTTTTCATTTAAAATGAAAAACAGTGCAAAAAGTGATGCAAAATTTTGCAATTATTAAGTTTCTATACAAATACAACACTAGTTTTTCAAATTCTGAAAAAAATAGCAGAAAAAAACAAAAAGTACGGCTATGAAAACTGGAATTTAAAAAAAAACATTAATCAGCTTGTTTTTCATGCAAAATTATAACCTTGTTTCATTTTAAATGCAAAAAAAAACAAAAAAAAAATTTTAAAAATGAATAAATTTAATAGGTGGCCTAGGAAACCAAACGTTCGCGGACTAGGAACACAAGTTCTTCCGCGGTCTCCCTTTTTTTAGGTGGCTCGTTTTTTCTGTTTTTTTTCTTCTACGAATTAAAAAAAAATTTTTTAAACCCATTTATAACATGAGTATTATTTTTTTTGCATTTTAACTTCATTTATAATCTGCGTAAAGCCCTCCTTTAATTTGTTGAGCTAGTATTGTTAATTTAGTTTTTAAATGATCTTCTATCGAAATTTCGAGTTGTTTAATTTTTCCGATTTCCATTTTTTCGCAATAAATAAACTTCCAAAAATGTTAGAAAGCTATTATTATAAAATTAATTTGTCTCAGAAATGTATTTATGCATCACAAACACCATCCTAAATTTTTATAACGATTTATCAAGTATTTGAAAGAAAACGACGACAATAATACATTTCTACATAATTTAGCGATTTTTTACTGCTTATTAGGGATTTTGCACGGTCCTGCATATTATCATATGACTTCAAAATTTTAGTTCGATGATACGGTGGAATGCAGACCCTTTTAGATGGTGGTTCTTCTTCTTCTTCTTCTTCGTCTTCTTCTTTTTCATGCTCGCAAAACTTTTCGAGAAGAGCTTTCGCATTTTGTGGGCCAAGTTCATGAAATACTTCATATGTATTGAATGCTTCTTTTTGTAGTTCGGCAGTTGTTATTTTTTCCAATGCTGCCAACTTTAAAAACAAAATATTTAAAGCAGGAGTTTACGGAGCTAATGAATGCAACTGCGATGAAAATAAAACTCGAAACCAAAAACTAGTCCACTGGAATTATTTGAATCTTTAAAAAATGCAAAAACATAATTTAAAGCGGAATAAATTAAGTATTCTCAATAAATTTTCGTTATTATTTATAAGGCATTGTTTTAAAGTTTGTTTTCACGTATTCTGCGTTGTTTTCGATAAGATTTCTAATTACCGCGCGTTATGGAGTTTCATGTGCGCTCCACTGAACACCAGTCTGGTGTGTGCGCGGAAATTTGAATTTTTTGAATATTTTTTGTGTTTTTTTTAAATTTCTTTCGTTTTTGTCCGCTTTTCAGAGTATTTTTTTTTGCGAAACGTCGTTTATTATTTTAAGTAATTGTCAAATTAATTTTTCTTACAGGAACTAAACGAGATCCTTCATAAAATACGTGAAAACCGTTGATTTTTCTAATTTTCATTTTAAAATGAAAATTTCTTCAAAATTTTGAAAGTTGATAGAATAGATGTACGTTTCGAAAAAAAATGAAGAAAAGTTTTTCACAATTAAATCCATATGGGGTAAAAATAACTGGCATTCTGGCTTTTAAAAAAAATTTTGTTTTAAGAATAGGAAGGCGTACGAATTATATTTTCATCTTAGGTTTTTACATTCATTGGCTCGGAAAAGTCCCTAAATAAAAGAAAAAAGAACTGTTTTACCTGTAACTTGGAGAAATTACATTTTCTGGCATAGAATAACTTCTCGACATTGGTTCTCTCTTTCGTTGAAATGAGGAAGTCTTCACAATCATTGAGCAAAAATTGAACATTGTATCTGAATGCTAGATCCAACATACCTTCGATGTTATCGACTGAAAATTACGGTTTATTTCTAAAATTGAAAAAAAAACGGGTTGTTACTTGTGATCTCTTGTTTATGCCCATACAATATACGAAGAAAAGTTATGAAATCACCATAATAGATTAGATATTTGTTGAAAATTGTTGAACTATAGATGTCTTCGATCACATATTCATTGTCTTCATTTGGTTCATTAGATAATAATTCACAAAATACTGACGACGCCGAAATGAGTGCCTGGAAATTGATAAATATGGCATTAATCCTACAAAAAATTTAACTTACCAATTTGTCGACACAGAACAGAAGATCAACTTCATAAAAATCCTTATCCGTAAATCTCAAACAAACTGATGAATTTACATCTTTCATAATTGTAAAATTATCAATTGGAAGTAATCGAATTCCAACACTTGATTCCATGATTTTAATCTTTAGTCGTACAAGTAGTGTTTCAAACATGTTTTCCCCGTTTGCGATGTTATCCACTACACTGTTTCGAAAATCAACAGTTATTCCAGAACGTTGTGTAGTCTTTTCGAAAAAACTCCTAATGATGTTACTACTTCCTGACTTTGTTTTATTGTGCAGTAAGGAGACCTCAATTTCCGTGTTAAGTTTCCATAAATTCGATTCACGATAATCAAAAATTGGTTCAATATCCATTAATGTTCTGCCCTCCGCATCTATATCTCCTGGTATCGAACAGAATTTTATTCGCCTGCAAAAAATTTAATTATCTTCTGAAAAATCTCTCTTCCATTATATGTTAAATAACAGATTTTGTAAAAAAAACTAATATCCGTCTAGTAATCTGCAACCACCGCGCGAATGGAAGTTTACTGGACGCATTACAATCAGGGAGCAAAGAAAGAAGCAGAATCTTTAAAGGAGGACTTTACAAAGCTAATAATTGCAATTGGGATGAAAATAGAGAATTCCTACTCATTCTAAGGAGGGTACTTTAGGTGTTTTTCAGATCTGCTTATGAGACCTAGCTCATTTTAAAGAACATTGACTATCATCCAGTTTCTATCACCCGGACTTTTATATGGATAGTGGGGAATGGTGGTGGCAAATGTTGTTAGAATGCTTTTGTTTCTTAATTATATGGTTTTCTGAATTTTTCGAAAATGGAACATAAGGATTTTGAAGCTTCAAAATTATGGAAATTTTTCGAAAAGTTATGAAAGCTCAAACTTTTTGAGTTTTATACTATTTTAAAGTTAAAATCTTTAAAAATCTAAAACTCCACATTTTGAGCACTAACTTGATATAGCTTTTACAAAAATTACAAAAATTTGAGAAAAGATATGCCTAAATTTCGAAATTACACAATTTTTCTAAAAGTTCACCGATTTTCACTATTTTTATTGCATTTTGTAGGTAAATATTTGAAGAATTTAGAAATCTTTTAAAAGTTTGAACTAAAAATTAAAAATCGAAAAATCTTGACAATAGCAAAAATCACAAGGAAAAGGGTTGTTTTTAAAATATAACATCGACTGATCTACGAACAACTCACGAACCATTTAATGTTTCCTGTTGAATATGTAAATTCACGTGAACGTATACATTTCGCCCATGTGAATTCTGTTATTGCTTCAACTGCAACTGCTTCGTTCGTCATTGTAAAAAGAAGTGAGATGATGAAGAATCTAGAAAAACTGAAAGTTTTAAACGTTTCAGATGGGCTGCCGTAACGCAATAAACGGTTTTAAAGGAGGAGTTTACCGAGCTAATGAATGCATCTGAGATGAAAATAGACCTCATTCTCATTCTAAATCTATTTTTAAAATTTTCTAAAACCACCCACAAGCCGAGAAAACTAGCTTCAAAACGATGGCCTAGAAAGTTGGGGGGGGGGGGGGGGGGGAATTCAAAAAATTGAAAAATCCAAAGTTAAAAATGGAGAAAACGCGCTTTTTGGATCCCTCGCGTAATAGCGCCCGCGGACTAGTTTTCGCCAGTGGACACAGTTTTCACGGCTTCTGGGTGGTTTTAGAAAATTTTAAAAATCGATATAGAATGAGAATAACGTCTATTTTCATTTAAGGTACGTTCAAGCACCGTAAAGACCTCCTGTAAAATGATAAGAGAATCCTATTACATATTTGAAAATGAGGAAATTGTGTCTGTAATATTCTGTTCGCAAATTTCTAATGTTTTCAATTAGCTTCTCACAAAATCGGAGTTATAAACAAGCAAGCGCGCTCTAAAGAAAACGAAGCTATCTATGGTTTTTTGACCAATTCAATGTATAGCTAAAAAATAGGTCAAGAAACTAGGTAACATTTCAAAAATTATTTTAAATTGCATTCTTTAAAAGTTTACCTAGTTAGTTCTAACAAATGAATAGAAACAAATAATGATATTTAAAGAAACTAAGATACACAGTAATACTATAATGAAATAATGATGTTCAGACAAATGGCAATAGTTTTGGAAACGGAAGAAATACAGTTTTTAGATGAAACGTGAGGGCTAAATGCAATTAAATCACTTCCTTGTATGAAAAACCAGTGAATGAGGAAACACAATTGGAAAATAAATGCACACCTTTTAGGGCGTGGCAAGAGAAACGCAACTGTTTTACGCATTTTATGATAAATAGGGTGGAGTGAGAAGAGACTTATACTCTCCTGCTTACGGACAATGCGGAGGCAACCGTGCGAATCACACATTTCGTGCAAACCGTGAATCGCACATTTTAAGATGCGGTGAGTAAAAAAGCGTCCCAATGCTAAGGGCAAGATTCAATCATTAACGAAATAATTGAGAAATTGAGTGACGGAGAGTTTAATGGATCAGATCGCTTAAATGAGTGCTTGACGCTAATGAATGCATCTGGGATGAAAATAGACTTCATACTCATTTCAAATATGTTTTTTAAATATGCTAAAACCATCTTGAAGCCGTGAACCAGAAGCTTCCAAAAAATTCCAGAATGTTCTAGAAAATTCCAGAAAATTCCAGAAAATTCCAGAAAATTCCAGAAAATTCCAGAAAATTCCAGAAAATTCCAGAATGTTCTAGAAAATTCCAGAATGTTCTAGAAAATTCCAGAATGTTCTAGAAAATTCCAGAATGTTCTAGAAAATTCCAGAATGTTCTAGAAAATTCCAGAATGTTCTAGAAAATTCCAGAATGTTCTAGAAAATTCCAGAATGTTCTAGAAAATTCCAGAATGTTCTAGAAAATTCCAGAAGCTTCCAGAAGCTTCCAAAAAATTCCAGAATGTTCTAGAAAATTCCAGAAGCTTCCAGAAGCTTCCAGAAAATTCTAGAAAATTCGAGAATGTTCCAGAAAATTCCAGAGCCTGCCAGAAAATTCCAGAAAATTCTAAAACATTCCTGAAAATTCCAAAAGTTTCCAGAATGTTCTAGAAATTTCCAGAAGCTTCCAGAACCTTCCAGAAGCTTCCAGAAAAATCTAAAAGCTTTAAAAAATTCAAAGATGTTCTAGACAATTTTAGAAGATTCCAGGAAATTTCAAAAAATTCTAGAATGTTCTAGAACATTCTAGAACCTTCCAGAATGTTTTAAAAAGTGTGTTCTTTTTTCAGAGTATTTTTTTACAGTTTTTTGTCTTTGATTATTTTTTTTTGCTGTTCTATGCCCTTTCATTGCACGTCATTCAACTCAAAAATAGACAGAAATTTTTTTTTCAGCTGATCTCAAAGGTATAATAGTATGTCAACGATTAGTCGAAAAAGTCGTCGACTTTCTTCTTCATTCTCTAAGTCATCACCGGAACGATCTCCTTCCCCAATTGCTACCAGGACGCGTACACTAAGAAAATCACACACAGGACGAAATTTTGAAGAAAAAGCCAACCACAACCTCATGGAACTGCTTGATCTCACAGTTGATATCTCCACTCGTGAGCCTCGGGTTGGACTTGGTTATTCTCACAATCGCAAAATCTAGCAATAGAGCGGTCTTGGAAGGTTTTCGCGTCGATTTTGACCGGTTCCGCTTTTGAAGTGATGCCAAAACGGTCGGAATAGGCCCATTGAACTGTACCGCCAGGTCCTTCAGAGAAGGCCCATCGCTCTTCCTCGGAGCATCATTTTCCGTTCCGCTTAAGTTACGTTTCTTGCCCCCTGTGAGTCCACTTATACTAAAAACATCGAAAAATTTACACAATTTAAAAAGGTGAAAATATCGGATTTTCGAGAATTTCGAAAATATAGTCCGCAAACACTAAAATTGGCAAACTACTATAAACCACGCCAAAAAACGACGTAAAAATACTTATTCAATAATCTATGAAAGTTTCAAGTCTATATAGTCATTTTCCAGCAAGTTATGATACCAAACGTACTTTTCTATATACTTTGGCACGGTACTGTATACACGATTTTATTGTCAATATGAAAATTCCTGACCGCTGGTTTTTCGTAGCATCGTTGGGAACTTCCTCGCAGCGCGCTCAAATTCAAATTTCTCAGTTGGTCTTTGCGAGGAAGTTCCCTACGATGTTACGCAAAACAAGCGGCCAAGAATTTTCATCTTAACAATACCATGGTATATACGGTCTGGGGCTGTTTCACTGCTGCTGCCGTCGGACCCCTGATGCGCATCGAAGGAACTATGGATCGATTCATGTACAAGGACATCGTGCATGATGTTATACTTCCATTTAGAACTGCCCCAGACCTGAATCGCATCGAGTATCTCTGAGAAGAGTTGCGAAGAAAAAAACTGCTCGGAAAGAAGCCGAAAAGTACGCCTAATTGAAGGAATCGTGGAGTCTTCTGGTCGCTACCACTAGGGCAAACTTGATGAGCTCAATGGGCCGAAGATGCCAAGCAGCAATTGATGCCAAATGCATTTATACCAACTCAATTATTCTTGATCATTGCGTTCGGAAGGCTGCTCAACCTCACAGCCGCTCCGCACGCACGCGACGCGGTATTGTTAATTTAGTTTTTAAATGATCTTCTATCGAAATTTCTAGTTTTTAAATTTTTCCGGTTTCCATTTTTTCGCAATAAATAAACTTCCAAAAATGTTAGAAAGCTATTATTATAAAATTAATTTGTCTCAAAAATGTATTTATGCATCACAAACACCATTTTAAATTTTTATAACAATTGATCAAGTATTTGAAAGGTAATGACTACAATAATACTTTTCTGCATAATTTATCAATTTTTTCCTGCTTTTTAGGCTTTTTGCACGGTCCTGCATATTATCATATGACTTCATACTTCTAATTTTATTTCGATTATAGGGTGGAATGCAGACCCTTTTAGATGGTGGTTCTTCTTCTTCGTCTTCTTCTTGTTCTTGCTTGCAAAACTTTTCGAGAAGTGATTTCGCATTTTGTTTGCCAAGTTCATGAAACACTTCATATGTATTTAATGCTTCTTTTTGTAGTTCGGCAATTGTTATTTTTTCCAATGCTGCTAACTTTAAAAACAAAATATTTAACGGAGGACTTTATGGAGCTAATGAATTCAACTGTGATGAAAATACAACTCGAACTCAATCCCAATATGTTTTTAAAACTCGAAACCAAAAACTAGTCCACTGGAATTATTTGAATCTTTAAAAAATGCAAAAACATAATTTAAAGCGGAATAAATTAAGTATTCTCAATAAATTTTCGTTATTATTTATAAGGCATTGTTTTAAAGTTTGTTTTCACGTATTCTACGTTGTTTTCGATAAGATTTCTAATTACCGCGCGTTATGGAGTTTCATGTGCGCTCCACTGAACACCAGTCTGGTGTGTGCGCGGAAATTTGAATTTTTTGAATATTTTTTGTGTTTTTTTTAAATTTCTTTCGTTTTTGTCCGCTTTTCAGAGTATTTTTTTTTTGCGAAACGTCGTTTATTATTTTAAGTAATTGTCAAATTAATTTTTCTTACAGGAACTAAACGAGATCCTTCATAAAATACGTGAAAACCGTTGATTTTTCTAATTTTCATTTTAAAATGAAAATTTCTTCAAAATTTTGAAAGTTGATAGAATAGATGTACGTTTCGAAAAAAAATGAAGAAAAGTTTTTCACAATTAAATCCATATGGGGTAAAAATAACTGGCATTCTGGCTTTTAAAAAAATTTTGTTTTAAGAATAGGAAGGCGTACGAATTATATTTTCATCTTAGGTTTTTACATTCATTGGCTCGGAAAAGTCCCTAAATAAAAGAAAAAAGAACTGTTTTACCTGTAACTTGGAGAAATTACATTTTCTGGCATAGAATAACTTCTCGACATTGGTTCTCTCTTTCGTTGAAATGAGGAAGTCTTCACAATCATTGAGCAAAAATTGAACATTGTATCTGAATGCTAGATCCAACATACCTTCGATGTTATCGACTGAAAATTACGGTTTATTTCTAAAATTGAAAAAAAACGGGTTGTTACTTGTGATCTCTTGTTTATGTCCATACAATATACGAAGAAAAGTTGTGAAATCACCATAATAGATTAGATATTTGTTGAAAATTGTTGAACTATAGATGTCTTCGATCACATATTCATTGTCTTCATTTGGTTCATTAGATAATAATTCACAAAATACTGACGACGCCGAAATGAGTGCCTGGAAATTGATAAATATGGCATTAATCCTACAAAAAATTTAACTTACCAATTTGTCGACACAGAAAAGAAGATCAACTTCATAAAAATCCTTATCCGTAAATCTCAAATAAACTGATGAATTTACATCTTTCATAATTGTAAAATTATCAATTGGAAGTAATCGAATTCCAACACTTGATTCCATGATTTTAATCTTTAGTCGTACAAGTAGTGTTTCAAACATGTTTTCCCCGTTTGCGATGTTATCCACTACACTGTTTCGAAAACCAGCCGTTATCCGACAACCTCTTAGTTTAGTATTTTCGAAAAAAGTCCTAATTCTGTTACCAATTCCTGACATTGTTTTATTGTGCAGTAAGTAGACCGCAACTTCAGTGTCAAGTTTCCATAAATTCGATTCACGATAATCAAAAATTGGTTCAACGTGCATATCTGTTCTGCCCTCCGCATCGATATTTCCTGGTATTGAACAGAATCTTATTCGCCTGCAAAAAATTGATTTATCTTCAGAAAAATCTCTCTTCCATCATATGTTATCCGTCTAGTAATTACAAATACAATCTGCAACCACCGCGCGAATGGAAGTTTATTTACAATCAGGGAGCAAAGAAAGAAGCAGAATCTTTAAGAGACAATGTCTGAGTCGTGTTAAAATTTGGGGGGGGGAGCTCCCCGTTTTGACTTGCAACTTTGACGGGGTATAACTTTGCTCATTTTCCGAGTAACGAGCAGATATGTATGTTATTAGAAAGCTCTCATTATGTTATTGTTAACAACAAAGCGCAAAAAAATTTTTTTGAGTATGAAAATGTTGAAGGTAGAAAATTGGGTTTAGTTTTTCATAATTTTCAAATGAAAAACCCCCTTTGGCGGTATAAAAATTTTACGAATTCCTGTAGAAAATGATTTTTCCTAACGAATGATATATAGAAGATTAAAAACTGAAAGGACCATTGTTTCAAAAAATAGCCAAATATGCGAAAAATGGACACTTTTTGGCCAAAAATGCACATTCAAATGAGCTGCAAATACATTAAAATTGAGCTTTTCGTTTCAAATTTGAACTTAAATGTTCGTTTTTATTATTTTTTTCCATTTCGAGCCATTCTTGTCAGAAAAATCGAAAAAAATTTTGAAAATTTTCGATGACTTTTTTTTGGTCAATTTTCCGAAAAATTTTGTAAAATTTTTTTTTCGCTTTTTGCTCAAAAATGTTTCTGTTGTTTAAAAAAACGACAAATTATGATGTTTAAGATATAAAATTGGAAAAAAAAACGCAAAAATTTTTTATTTTTCGAAAAATTGACCAAAAAAAGTCATCGAAAATTTTCAAAAAAAAATTTTTTTTTCGATTTTCTGCCAAAAATTGCTTTAAATGGAAGAAAATAATAAAAACGACCATTCAAGTTCAAATTTGAAACAAAAAGCTCAATTTTAAGGTATTTACAGCTCATTTGAATGTGCATTTTTGGCCAAAAAGTGTCCATTTTTCGCATATTTGGCTATTTTTTGAAACTATGGGACCCTGAGTTTTTGATCTTATGTATATCATTCGATAGGAAAAATCATTTTCTACAGGAATTCGTAAAATTTTTATACCGCCAAAGGGGGTTTTTCATTTGAAAATTATGAAAAACTAAACCCAATTTTCTATCTTCAACATTTTCATACTCAAAAAATGTGTTTTGCGCTTTGTTGTTAACAAGAAAGTTGTAGAACATAATGAGAGCTTTCTAATAATATACATATCTGCTCGTAGTTCGGAAAAAAAGCTAAGTTATAGCCGGTTAAAGTTGTAAGACAAAACGGGGAGCTCCCCCCGAACGCCGGGACACTTCACTGGTTTTGTCATAAGAAAATAATCTTTGACCCCTACCGCACTCGCGTACGAAGTTTCAAGTTAATAGCACAATTATTCGGCCTAGGGCACGTTCTTCGGACATTTTATCGTTTTTTTTTCTTTTATCGTTTTTTTTTCGGGCCTCCTTTAAAATTATCAGACGAAATTTTCGAGTATTTCTCATTTTCTATTCAAAATTTGAGAAATATTCAGAAAATGAGTGGAAATTACAGTTTTTGCACGCGGTTTCCAAATATTATTCGTTTTGCTCAAAATTCGAGCCCATGTTGCTAACAACTTGGCGGAGAGGAAGTAAAAATTCTTGAAATTTTGCCAAAATATTAAAAATCGTCTAAATATTAAACGCCCAAAATTTCAGGTTCAACTGTTACGCTTGAACCGAGTTATTTCTGTTCAAAATTTCAATATCGTTAAAAAACGCATTTTTTATCGATTTTTGAAGTTAATTCGGAATGAGCATTGAAATTTTGAACAGTAATAACTCATATGAATCTGAAATTTTGAACTTTTAATATATTTTTTGGCAAATTTTCATGGAGTTCTGGTTTATTTCCGCCCAGTTATTTTTGTCAACTCAATTATTCTTGATCATTGCGTTCGGAAGGCTGCTCAACCTCACAGCCGCTCCGCACGCACGCGACGCGGTGACCTCCAACTCAACACACTGAAATATTGGCGGTAAAAAGAATTTTTCAACTGTTCCAGTGCGTTGAGTATCGGCAGCCGCGTCGCGTGCGTGCGGAGCGGCTGTGAGGTTGAGACAGCCTTCCGAACGCAATGATCAAGAATATTTGAGTTGACAATAACAAATTCAAATTATAAATTGTTAGAAAGGCTGCTAGAATGCTTTTGTTTCTTAATTAATGCTTTTGTTTCTTAAATTTGTTTCTTAATATGGTTTTCTGAATTTTTCGAAAATGGAACATAAGGATCATTTTCTATCACTTCTGGAGTATGGTATACCAGTTACAAACTCGATTTGTGATAACTTTGACAAACAAATTAAGAAAACACAACAAAACTTTAAAAGAGTGTAAACTCAAATTGTTTTGTCAAGATAATAATTTCTGGCCGCTCGTGTTTGCGGAGTGTCGTTGGGAATTTCCTCGCAACGCAACCGCAACGCGCAAGACCAACTGAGAAATTTGAATTTGAGCGCGTTGCGGTCGCGCTGCGAGGAAATTCCCAACGACACTCCGCAAACACGAGCGGCCAGAAATTATTATCTTGACAAAACAATTTGAGTTTACACTCCTCTTTTAAAGTTTTGTTGTGTTTTCTTAATTTGTTTGTCAAAGTTATCACAAATCGAGTTTGTAACTGGTATACCATACTCCAGAAGTGATAGAAAATGATCCTTATGTTCCATTTTCGAAAAATTCAGAAAACCATATTAAGAAACAAATTTAAGAAACAAAAGCATTAATTAAGAAACAAAAGCATTCTAGCAGCCTTTCTAACAATTTATAATTTGAATTTGTTATTGTCAACTCAAATATTCTTGATCATTGCGTTCGGAAGGCTGTCTCAACCTCACAGCCGCTCCGCACGCACGCGACGCGGCTGCCGATACTCAACGCACTGGAACAGTTGAAAAATTCTTTTTACCGCCAATATTTCAGTGTGTTGAGTTGGAGGTCACCGCGTCGCGTGCGTGCGGAGCGGCTGTGAGGTTGAGCAGCCTTCCGAACGCAATGATCAAGAATAATTGAGTTGACAAAAATAACTGGGCGGAAATAAACCAGAACTCCATGAAAATTTGCCAAAAAATATATTAAAAGTTCAAAATTTCAGATTCATATGAGTTATTACTGTTCAAAATTTCAATGCTCATTCCGAATTAACTTCAAAAATCGATAAAAAATGCGTTTTTTAACGATATTGAAATTTTGAACAGAAATAACTCGGTTCAAGCGTAACAGTTGAACCTGAAATTTTGGGCGTTTAATATTTAGACGATTTTTAATATTTTGGCAAAATTTCAAGAATTTTTACTTCCTCTCCGCCAAGTTGTTAGCAACATGGGCTCGAATTTTGAGCAAAACGAATAATATTTGGAAACCGCGTGCAAAAACTGTAATTTCCACTCATTTTCTGAATATTTCTCAAATTTTGAATAGAAAATGAGAAATACTCGAAAATTTCGTCTGATAATTTTAAAGGAGGCCCGAAAAAAAAACGATAAAAGAAAAAAAAACGATAAAATGTCCGAAGAACGTGCCCTAGGCCGAATAATTGTGCTATTAACTTGAAACTTCGTACGCGAGTGCGGTAGGGGTCAAAGATTATTTTCGTATGACAAAACCAGTGAAGAGTCCCGGCGTTCGGGGGGAGCTCCCCGTTTTGTCTTACAACTTTAACCGGCTATAACTTAGCTTTTTTTCCGAACTACGAGCAGATATGTATATTATTAGAAAGCTCTCATTATGTTCTACAACTTTCTTGTTAACAACAAAGCGCAAAACACATTTTTTGAGTATGAAAATGTTGAAGATAGAAAATTAGGTTTAGTTTTTCATAATTTTCAAATGAAAAACCCCCTTTGGCGGTATAAAAATTTTACGAATTCCTGTAGAAAATGATTTTTCCTATCGAATGATATACATAAGATCAAAAACTCAGGGTCCCATAGTTTCAAAAAATAGCCAAATATGCGAAAAATGGACACTTTTTGGCCAAAAATGCACATTCAAATGAGCTGTAAATACCTTAAAATTGAGCTTTTTGTTTCAAATTTGAACTTGAATGGTCGTTTTTATTATTTTCTTCCATTTAAAGCAATTTTTGGCAGAAAATCGAAAAAAAAATTTTTTTTTGAAAATTTTCGATGACTTTTTTTGGTCAATTTTTCGAAAAATAAAAAATTTTTGCGTTTTTTTTTTCCAATTTTATATCTTAAACATCATAATTGGTAGTTTTTTTTAAACAACAGAAACATTTTTGAGCAAAAAGCGAAAAATTGACCAAAAAAAAGGCATCACCTAGCTTCAAAACGATGGCCTAGAAAGTTTCCACTGGCGAAAACTAGTCCGCGGGCGCTATTACGCGAGGAATTTAAAAAGCGCGTTTTCTCCATTTTTAACTTTGGATTTTTCAATTTTTTGGATTCCTCACGTAATAGCGCCCGCGGACTAGTTTTCGCCAGTGGAAACTTTCTAGGCCATCGTTTTGAAGCTAGGTTTCTCGGCTTGTGGGTGGTTTTAGAAAATTTTAAAAATAGATTTGGAATGAGAATGAAGTCTATTTTCATCCCAGATGCATTCATTAGCTCGGTAAACTCCTCCTTTAAAACCGTTTATTGCGTTACGGCAGCCCATCTGAAACGTTTAAAACTTTCAGTTTTTCTAGATTCTTCATCATCTCACTTCTTTTTACAATGACGAACGACGCAGTTGCAGTTGAAGCAATAACAGAATTCACATGGGCGAAATGTATACGTTCACGTCGATTTACATATTCAACAGGAAACATTAAATGGTTCGTGAGTTGTTCGTAGATCAGTCGATGTTATATTTTAAAAACAACCCTTTTCCTTGTGATTTTTGCTATTGTCAAGATCAAAATTTCTGGCCGCTCTTTTTGCAGAGTGTCGTTGGGAATTTCCTCGCAACGCAACCGCAACGCGCAAGACCAACTGAGAAATTTGAATTTGAGCGCGTTGCGGTCGCGCTGCGAGGAAATTCCCAACGACACTCCGCAAACACGAGCGGCCAGAAATTATTATCTTGACAAAACAATTTGAGTTTACACTCCTCTTTTAAAGTTTTGTTGTGTTTTCTTAATTTGTTTGTCAAAGTTATCACAAATCGAGTTTGTAACTGGTATACCATACTCCAGAAGTGATAGAAAATGATCCTTATGTTCCATTTTCGAAAAATTCAGAAAACCATATTAAGAAACAAATTTAAGAAACAAAAGCATTAATTAAGAAACAAAAGCATTCTAGCAGCCTTTCTAACAATTTATAATTTGAATTTGTTATTGTCAACTCAAATATTCTTGATCATTGCGTTCGGAAGGCTGTCTCAACCTCACAGCCGCTCCGCACGCACGCGACGCGGCTGCCGATACTCAACGCACTGGAACAGTTGAAAAATTCTTTTTACCGCCAATATTTCAGTGTGTTGAGTTGGAGGTCACCGCGTCGCGTGCGTGCGGAGCGGCTGTGAGGTTGAGCAGCCTTCCGAACGCAATGATCAAGAATAATTGAGTTGACAAAAATAACTGGGCGGAAATAAACCAGAACTCCATGAAAATTTGCCAAAAAATATATTAAAAGTTCAAAATTTCAGATTCATATGAGTTATTACTGTTCAAAATTTCAATGCTCATTCCGAATTAACTTCAAAAATCGATAAAAAATGCGTTTTTTAACGATATTGAAATTTTGAACAGAAATAACTCGGTTCAAGCGTAACAGTTGAACCTGAAATTTTGGGCGTTTAATATTTAGACGATTTTTAATATTTTGGCAAAATTTCAAGAATTTTTACTTCCTCTCCGCCAAGTTGTTAGCAACATGGGCTCGAATTTTGAGCAAAACGAATAATATTTGGAAACCGCGTGCAAAAACTGTAATTTCCACTCATTTTCTGAATATTTCTCAAATTTTGAATAGAAAATGAGAAATACTCGAAAATTTCGTCTGATAATTTTAAAGGAGGCCCGAAAAAAAAACGATAAAAGAAAAAAAAACGATAAAATGTCCGAAGAACGTGCCCTAGGCCGAATAATTGTGCTATTAACTTGAAACTTCGTACGCGAGTGCGGTAGGGGTCAAAGATTATTTTCGTATGACAAAACCAGTGAAGTGTCCCGGCGTTCGGGGGGAGCTCCCCGTTTTGTCTTACAACTTTAACCGGCTATAACTTAGCTTTTTTTCCGAACTACGAGCAGATATGTATATTATTAAAAAGCTCTCATTATGTTCTACAACTTTCTTGTTAACAACAAAGCGCAAAACACATTTTTTGAGTATGAAAATGTTGAAGATAGAAAATTGGGTTTAGTTTTTCATAATTTTCAAATGAAAAACCCCCTTTGGCGGTATAAAAATTTTACGAATTCCTGTAGAAAATGATTTTTCCTATCGAATGATATACATAAGATCAAAAACTCAGGGTCCCATAGTTTCAAAAAATAGCCAAATATGCGAAAAATGGACACTTTTTGGCCAAAAATGCACATTCAAATGAGCTGTAAATACCTTAAAATTGAGCTTTTTGTTTCAAATTTGAACTTGAATGGTCGTTTTTATTATTTTCTTCCATTTAAAGCAATTTTTGGCAGAAAATCGAAAAAAAAATTTTTTTTTGAAAATTTTCGATGACTTTTTTTGGTCAATTTTTCGAAAAATAAAAAATTTTTGCGTTTTTTTTTCCAATTTTATATCTTAAACATCATAATTTGTCGTTTTTTTAAACAACAGAAACATTTTTGAGCAAAAAGCGAAAAAAAAATTTTACAAAATTTTTCGGAAAATTGACCAAAAAAAAGTCATCGAAAATTTTCAAAATTTTTTTCGATTTTTCTGACAAGAATGGCTCGAAATGGAAAAAAATAATAAAAACGAACATTTAAGTTCAAATTTGAAACGAAAAGCTCAATTTTAATGTATTTGCAGCTCATTTGAATGTGCATTTTTGGCCAAAAAGTGTCCATTTTTCGCATATTTGGCTATTTTTTGAAACAATGGTCCTTTCAGTTTTTAATCTTCTATATATCATTCGTTAGGAAAAATCATTTTCTACAGGAATTCGTAAAATTTTTATACCGCCAAAGGGGGTTTTTCATTTGAAAATTATGAAAAACTAAACCCAATTTTCTACCTTCAACATTTTCATACTCAAAAAAATTTTTTTGCGCTTTGTTGTTAACAATAACATAATGAGAGCTTTCTAATAACATACATATCTGCTCGTTACTCGGAAAATGAGCAAAGTTATACCCCGTCAAAGTTGCAAGTCAAAACGGGGAGCTCCCCCCCCCAAATTTTAACACGACTCAGACATTGTCTCTTAAAGATTCTGCTTCTTTCTTTGCTCCCTGATTGTAAATAAACTTCCATTCGCGCGGTGGTTGCAGATTGTATTTGTAATTACTAGACGGATAACATATGATGGAAGAGAGATTTTTCTGAAGATAAATCAATTTTTTGCAGGCGAATAAGATTCTGTTCAATACCAGGAAATATCGATGCGGAGGGCAGAACAGATATGCACGTTGAACCAATTTTTGATTATCGTGAATCGAATTTATGGAAACTTGACACTGAAGTTGCGGTCTACTTACTGCACAATAAAACAATGTCAGGAATTGGTAACAGAATTAGGACTTTTTTCGAAAATACTAAACTAAGAGGTTGTCGGATAACGGCTGGTTTTCGAAACAGTGTAGTGGATAACATCGCAAACGGGGAAAACATGTTTGAAACACTACTTGTACGACTAAAGATTAAAATCATGGAATCAAGTGTTGGAATTCGATTACTTCCAATTGATAATTTTACAATTATGAAAGATGTAAATTCATCAGTTAATTTGAGATTTACGGATAAGGATTTTTATGAAGTTGATCTTCTTTTCTGTGTCGACAAATTGGTAAGTTAAATTTTTTGTAGGATTAATGCCATATTTATCAATTTCCAGGCACTCATTTCGGCGTCGTCAGTATTTTGTGAATTATTATCTAATGAACCAAATGAAGACAATGAATATGTGATCGAAGACATCTATAGTTCAACAATTTTCAACAAATATCTAATCTATTATGGTGATTTCACAACTTTTCTTCGTATATTGTATGGACATAAACAAGAGATCACAAGTAACAACCCGTTTTTTTTCAATTTTAGAAATAAACCGTAATTTTCAGTCGATAACATCGAAGGTATGTTGGATCTAGCATTCAGATACAATGTTCAATTTTTGCTCAATGATTGTGAAGACTTCCTCATTTCAACGAAAGAGAGAACCAATGTCGAGAAGTTATTCTATGCCAGAAAATGTAATTTCTCCAAGTTACAGGTAAAACAGTTCTTTTTTCTTTTATTTAGGGACTTTTCCGAGCCAATGAATGTAAAAACCTAAGATGAAAATATAATTCGTACGCCTTCCTATTCTTAAAACAAAATTTTTTTAAAAGCCAGAATGCCAGTTATTTTTACCCCATATGGATTTAATTGTGAAAAACTTTTCTTCATTTTTTTTCGAAACGTACATCTATTCTATCAACTTTCAAAATTTTGAAGAAATTTTCATTTTAAAATGAAAATTAGAAAAATCAACGGTTTTCACGTATTTTATGAAGGATCTCGTTTAGTTCCTGTAAGAAAAATTAATTTGACAATTACTTAAAATAATAAACGACGTTTCGCAAAAAAAAAATACTCTGAAAAGCGGACAAAAACGAAAGAAATTTAAAAAAAACACAAAAAATATTCAAAAAATTCAAATTTCCGCGCACACACCAGACTGGTGTTCAGTGGAGCGCACATGAAACTCCATAACGCGCGGTAATTAGAAATCTTATCGAAAACAACGTAGAATACGTGAAAACAAACTTTAAAACAATGCCTTATAAATAATAACGAAAATTTATTGAGAATACTTAATTTATTCCGCTTTAAATTATGTTTTTGCATTTTTTAAAGATTCAAATAATTCCAGTGGACTAGTTTTTGGTTTCGAGTTTTAAAAACATATTGGGATTGAGTTCGAGTTGTATTTTCATCACAGTTGAATTCATTAGCTCCATAAAGTCCTCCGTTAAATATTTTGTTTTTAAAGTTAGCAGCATTGGAAAAAATAACAATTGCCGAACTACAAAAAGAAGCATTAAATACATATGAAGTGTTTCATGAACTTGGCAAACAAAATGCGAAATCACTTCTCGAAAAGTTTTGCAAGCAAGAACAAGAAGAAGACGAAGAAGAAGAACCACCATCTAAAAGGGTCTGCATTCCACCCTATAATCGAAATAAAATTAGAAGTATGAAGTCATATGATAATATGCAGGACCGTGCAAAAAGCCTAAAAAGCAGGAAAAAATTGATAAATTATGCAGAAAAGTATTATTGTAGTCATTACCTTTCAAATACTTGATCAATTGTTATAAAAATTTAAAATGGTGTTTGTGATGCATAAATACATTTTTGAGACAAATTAATTTTATAATAATAGCTTTCTAACATTTTTGGAAGTTTATTTATTGCGAAAAAATGGAAACCGGAAAAATTTAAAAACTAGAAATTTCGATAGAAGATCATTTAAAAACTAAATTAACAATACCGCGTCGCGTGCGTGCGGAGCGGCTGTGAGGTTGAGCAGCCTTCCGAACGCAATGATCAAGAATAATTGAGTTGGTATAAATGCATTTGGCATCAATTGCTGCTTGGCATCTTCGGCCCATTGAGCTCATCAAGTTTGCCCTAGTGGTAGCGACCAGAAGACTCCACGATTCCTTCAATTAGGCGTACTTTTCGGCTTCTTTCCGAGCAGTTTTTTTCTTCGCAACTCTTCTCAGAGATACTCGATGCGATTCAGGTCTGGGGCAGTTCTAAATGGAAGTATAACATCATGCACGATGTCCTTGTACATGAATCGATCCATAGTTCCTTCGATGCGCATCAGGGGTCCGACGGCAGCAGCAGTGAAACAGCCCCAGACCGTATATACCATGGTATTGTTAAGATGAAAATTCTTGGCCGCTTGTTTTGCGTAACATCGTAGGGAACTTCCTCGCAAAGACCAACTGAGAAATTTGAATTTGAGCGCGCTGCGAGGAAGTTCCCAACGATGCTACGAAAAACCAGCGGTCAGGAATTTTCATATTGACAATAAAATCGTGTATACAGTACCGTGCCAAAGTATATAGAAAAGTACGTTTGGTATCATAACTTGCTGGAAAATGACTATATAGACTTGAAACTTTCATAGATTATTGAATAAGTATTTTTACGTCGTTTTTTGGCGTGGTTTATAGTAGTTTGCCAATTTTAGTGTTTGCGGACTATATTTTCGAAATTCTCGAAAATCCGATATTTTCACCTTTTTAAATTGTGTAAATTTTTCGATGTTTTTAGTATAAGTGGACTCACAGGGGGCAAGAAACGTAACTTAAGCGGAACGGAAAATGATGCTCCGAGGAAGAGCGATGGGCCTTCTCTGAAGGACCTGGCGGTACAGTTCAATGGGCCTATTCCGACCGTTTTGGCATCACTTCAAAAGCGGAACCGGTCAAAATCGACGCGAAAACCTTCCAAGACCGCTCTATTGCTAGATTTTGCGATTGTGAGAATAACCAAGTCCAACCCGAGGCTCACGAGTGGAGATATCAACTGTGAGATCAAGCAGTTCCATGAGGTTGTGGTTGGCTTTTTCTTCAAAATTTCGTCCTGTGTGTGATTTTCTTAGTGTACGCGTCCTGGTAGCAATTGGGGAAGGAGATCGTTCCGGTGATGACTTAGAGAATGAAGAAGAAAGTCGACGACTTTTTCGACTAATCGTTGACATACTATTATACCTTTGAGATCAGCTGAAAAAAAAATTTCTGTCTATTTTTGAGTTGAATGACGTGCAATGAAAGGGCATAGAACAGCAAAAAAAAATAATCAAAGACAAAAAACTGTAAAAAAATACTCTGAAAAAAGAACACACTTTTTAAAACATTCTGGAAGGTTCTAGAATGTTCTAGAACATTCTAGAATTTTTTGAAATTTCCTGGAATCTTCTAAAATTGTCTAGAACATCTTTGAATTTTTTAAAGCTTTTAGATTTTTCTGGAAGCTTCTGGAAGGTTCTGGAAGCTTCTGGAAATTTCTAGAACATTCTGGAAACTTTTGGAATTTTCAGGAATGTTTTAGAATTTTCTGGAATTTTCTGGCAGGCTCTGGAATTTTCTGGAACATTCTCGAATTTTCTAGAATTTTCTGGAAGCTTCTGGAAGCTTCTGGAATTTTCTAGAACATTCTGGAATTTTCTAGAACATTCTGGAATTTTCTAGAACATTCTGGAATTTTTTGGAAGCTTCTGGAAGCTTCTGGAATTTTCTAGAACATTCTGGAATTTTCTAGAACATTCTGGAATTTTCTAGAACATTCTGGAATTTTCTAGAACATTCTGGAATTTTCTAGAACATTCTGGAATTTTCTAGAACATTCTGGAATTTTCTAGAACATTCTGGAATTTTCTAGAACATTCTGGAATTTTCTGGAATTTTCTGGAATTTTCTGGAATTTTCTGGAATTTTCTGGAATTTTCTAGAACATTCTGGAATTTTTTGGAAGCTTCTGGTTCACGGCTTCAAGATGGTTTTAGCATATTTAAAAAACATATTTGAAATGAGTATGAAGTCTATTTTCATCCCAGATGCATTCATTAGCGTCAAGCACTCATTTAAGCGATCTGATCCATTAAACTCTCCGTCACTCAATTTCTCAATTATTTCGTTAATGATTGAATCTTGCCCTTAGCATTGGGACGCTTTTTTACTCACCGCATCTTAAAATGTGCGATTCACGGTTTGCACGAAATGTGTGATTCGCACGGTTGCCTCCGCATTGTCCGTAAGCAGGAGAGTATAAGTCTCTTCTCACTCCACCCTATTTATCATAAAATGCGTAAAACAGTTGCGTTTCTCTTGCCACGCCCTAAAAGGTGTGCATTTATTTTCCAATTGTGTTTCCTCATTCACTGGTTTTTCATACAAGGAAGTGATTTAATTGCATTTAGCCCTCACGTTTCATCTAAAAACTGTATTTCTTCCGTTTCCAAAACTATTGCCATTTGTCTGAACATCATTATTTCATTATAGTATTACTGTGTATCTTAGTTTCTTTAAATATCATTATTTGTTTCTATTCATTTGTTAGAACTAACTAGGTAAACTTTTAAAGAATGCAATTTAAAATAATTTTTGAAATGTTACCTAGTTTCTTGACCTATTTTTTAGCTATACATTGAATTGGTCAAAAAACCATAGATAGCTTCGTTTTCTTTAGAGCGCGCTTGCTTGTTTATAACTCCGATTTTGTGAGAAGCTAATTGAAAACATTAGAAATTTGCGAACAGAATATTACAGACACAATTTCCTCATTTTCAAATATGTAATAGGATTCTCTTATCATTTTACAGGAGGTCTTTACGGTGCTTGAACGTACCTTAAATGAAAATAGACGTTATTCTCATTCTATATCGATTTTTAAAATTTTCTAAAACCACCCACAAGCCGTGAAAACTGTGTCCACTGGCGAAAACTAGTCCGCGGGCGCTATTACGCGAGGGATCCAAAAAGCGCGTTTTCTCCATTTTTAACTTTGGATTTTTCAATTTTTTGAATTCCCCCCCCCCCCCCCCCAACTTTCTAGGCCATCGTTTTGAAGCTAGTTTTCTCGGCTTGTGGGTGGTTTTAGAAAATTTTAAAAATAGATTTAGAATGAGAATGAGGTCTATTTTCATCTCAGATGCATTCATTAGCTCGGTAAACTCCTCCTTTAAAACCGTTTATTGCGTTACGGCAGCCCATCTGAAACGTTTAAAACTTTCAGTTTTTCTAGATTCTTCATCATCTCACTTCTTTTTACAATGACGAACGAAGCAGTTGCAGTTGAAGCAATAACAGAATTCACATGGGCGAAATGTATACGTTCACGTGAATTTACATATTCAACAGGAAACATTAAATGGTTCGTGAGTTGTTCGTAGATCAGTCGATGTTATATTTTAAAAACAACCCTTTTCCTTGTGATTTTTGCTATTGTCAAGATTTTTCGATTTTTAATTTTTAGTTCAAACTTTTAAAAGATTTCTAAATTCTTCAAATATTTACCTACAAAATGCAATAAAAATAGTGAAAATCGGTGAACTTTTAGAAAAATTGTGTAATTTCGAAATTTAGGCATATCTTTTCTCAAATTTTTGTAATTTTTGTAAAAGCTATATCAAGTTAGTGCTCAAAATGTGGAGTTTTAGATTTTTAAAGATTTTAACTTTAAAATAGTATAAAACTCAAAAAGTTTGAGCTTTCATAACTTTTCGAAAAATTTCCATAATTTTGAAGCTTCAAAATCCTTATGTTCCATTTTCGAAAAATTCAGAAAACCATATAATTAAGAAACAAAAGCATTCTAACAACATTTGCCACCACCATTCCCCACTATCCATATAAAAGTCCGGGTGATAGAAACTGGATGATAGTCAATGTTCTTTAAAATGAGCTAGGTCTCATAAGCAGATCTGAAAAACACCTAAAGTACCCTCCTTAGAATGAGTAGGAATTCTCTATTTTCATCCCAATTGCAATTATTAGCTTTGTAAAGTCCTCCTTTAAAGATTCTGCTTCTTTCTTTGCTCCCTGATTGTAATGCGTCCAGTAAACTTCCATTCGCGCGGTGGTTGCAGATTACTAGACGGATATTAGTTTTTTTTACAAAATCTGTTATTTAACATATAATGGAAGAGAGATTTTTCAGAAGATAATTAAATTTTTTGCAGGCGAATAAAATTCTGTTCGATACCAGGAGATATAGATGCGGAGGGCAGAACATTAATGGATATTGAACCAATTTTTGATTATCGTGAATCGAATTTATGGAAACTTAACACGGAAATTGAGGTCTCCTTACTGCACAATAAAACAAAGTCAGGAAGTAGTAACATCATTAGGAGTTTTTTCGAAAAGACTACACAACGTTCTGGAATAACTGTTGATTTTCGAAACAGTGTAGTGGATAACATCGCAAACGGGGAAAACATGTTTGAAACACTACTTGTACGACTAAAGATTAAAATCATGGAATCAAGTGTTGGAATTCGATTACTTCCAATTGATAATTTTACAATTATGAAAGATGTAAATTCATCAGTTTGTTTGAGATTTACGGATAAGGATTTTTATGAAGTTGATCTTCTGTTCTGTGTCGACAAATTGGTAAGTTAAATTTTTTGTAGGATTAATGCCATATTTATCAATTTCCAGGCACTCATTTCGGCGTCGTCAGTATTTTGTGAATTATTATCTAATGAACCAAATGAAGACAATGAATATGTGATCGAAGACATCTATAGTTCAACAATTTTCAACAAATATCTAATCTATTATGGTGATTTCATAACTTTTCTTCGTATATTGTATGGGCATAAACAAGAGATCACAAGTAACAACCCGTTTTTTTTTCAATTTTAGAAATAAACCGTAATTTTCAGTCGATAACATCGAAGGTATGTTGGATCTAGCATTCAGATACAATGTTCAATTTTTGCTCAATGATTGTGAAGACTTCCTCATTTCAACGAAAGAGAGAACCAATGTCGAGAAGTTATTCTATGCCAGAAAATGTAATTTCTCCAAGTTACAGGTAAAACAGTTCTTTTTTCTTTTATTTAGGGACTTTTCCGAGCCAATGAATGTAAAAACCTAAGATGAAAATATAATTCGTACGCCTTCCTATTCTTAAAACAAAATTTTTTTTAAAAGCCAGAATGCCAGTTATTTTTACCCCATATGGATTTAATTGTGAAAAACTTTTCTTCATTTTTTTTCGAAACGTACATCTATTCTATCAACTTTCAAAATTTTGAAGAAATTTTCATTTTAAAATGAAAATTAGAAAAATCAACGGTTTTCACGTATTTTATGAAGGATCTCGTTTAGTTCCTGTAAGAAAAATTAATTTGACAATTACTTAAAATAATAAACGACGTTTCGCAAAAAAAAATACTCTGAAAAGCGGACAAAAACGAAAGAAATTTAAAAAAAACACAAAAAATATTCAAAAAATTCAAATTTCCGCGCACACACCAGACTGGTGTTCAGTGGAGCGCACATGAAACTCCATAACGCGCGGTAATTAGAAATCTTATCGAAAACAACGCAGAATACGTGAAAACAAACTTTAAAACAATGCCTTATAAATAATAACGAAAATTTATTGAGAATACTTAATTTATTCCGCTTTAAATTATGTTTTTGCATTTTTTAAAGATTCAAATAATTCCAGTGGACTAGTTTTTGGTTTCGAGTTTTATTTTCATCGCAGTTGCATTCATTAGCTCCGTAAACTCCTGCTTTAAATATTTTGTTTTTAAAGTTGGCAGCATTGGAAAAAATAACAACTGCCGAACTACAAAAAGAAGCATTCAATACATATGAAGTATTTCATGAACTTGGCCCACAAAATGCGAAAGCTCTTCTCGAAAAGTTTTGCGAGCATGAAAAAGAAGAAGACGAAGAAGAAGAAGAAGAAGAACCACCATCTAAAAGGGTCTGCATTCCACCGTATCATCGAACTAAAATTTTGAAGTCATATGATAATATGCAGGACCGTGCAAAATCCCTAATAAGCAGTAAAAAATCGCTAAATTATGTAGAAATGTATTATTGTCGTCGTTTTCTTTCAAATACTTGATAAATCGTTATAAAAATTTAGGATGGTGTTTGTGATGCATAAATACATTTCTGAGACAAATTAATTTTATAATAATAGCTTTCTAACATTTTTGGAAGTTTATTTATTGCGAAAAAATGGAAATCGGAAAAATTAAACAACTCGAAATTTCGATAGAAGATCATTTAAAAACTAAATTAACAATACTAGCTCAACAAATTAAAGGAGGGCTTTACGCAGATTATAAATGAAGTTAAAATGCAAAAAAAATAATACTCATGTTATAAATGGGTTTAAAAAATTTTTTTTTAATTCGTAGAAGAAAAAAAACAGAAAAAACGAGCCACCTAAAAAAAGGGAGACCGCGGAAGAACTTGTGTTCCTAGTCCGCGAACGTTTGGTTTCCTAGGCCACCTATTAAATTTATTCATTTTTAAAATTTTTTTTTTGTTTTTTTTTGCATTTAAAATGAAACAAGGTTATAATTTTGCATGAAAAACAAGCTGATTAATGTTTTTTTTTAAATTCCAGTTTTCATAGCCGTACTTTTTGTTTTTTTCTGCTATTTTTTTCAGAATTTGAAAAACTAGTGTTGTATTTGTATAGAAACTTAATAATTGCAAAATTTTGCATCACTTTTTGCACTGTTTTTCATTTTAAATGAAAAAAAAACAAAAATAAATTTAAAAAAAAAATAAAAAAGCACAAATTTAATAGTTGACCGAGGAAACCAAGCTGTCGCGGACTAGAAACACAAGTTCTTCCGCGGTCCCCTTTTTTTTAGGTGGCTCATTTTTTCTGTTTTTTTTCTTCTACGAATTAAAAAATTTTTTTTAAACCCATTTATAACATGAGTATGACTTTTTTAAACGTTTTAAAGGCAGCTTATCAGTTAACACGATCTAAATTCAAGGCAAAAAATCAAAATTTGAATGGTAGCCCTGGTGGTCCAAAGAACAAACCAATATGTAGCCACATTCAAATAATTGTGTTTCGCGCCAATTCCGACCGCGTTGCACGGACACCGACCGCGTCGCACGGACACGCGCCAATTCAAATTTTGATTTTTTCAACTTTGGAGCGCTGCTATGACGCGTGTATTGATCGGTGTGATTTCGCATAAATTGCATTGTACTAATGAGAGAACGCTCTAATTTTTGAAACTAAGATCATATAGGGTAAAATTAACTGAACAGCTGCCTTTAAAGACAGGGTGCCAGTTATTTTTACCCCATATGGATTTAATTGTGAAAAATTCATCTTTCTACCGACATTCTAGTATATTCCATGCGAAATCCCGACGAAAAAAAACAATTTTGTAGTTCCGTCCGGTAGATGAAAAAAATTATTTTCAAATTCCCGCCGTACGCTCACGTACGCTTTTTGGCGGGAAGCACAACAATTTGAATTTTTTACATTTTTTTCAAAACTGTTATTTTTTAATTTTTTTAGTGGAAAATGTTTCTTTTCAGTAGAATAACATAAGTAAAGTATGGTGCGATCAGTTTCAAACAATTTTGAGGCAAATTTTATTGAAATACCCGAAAAATAAGAAAAATTCAAAAAAATTCAAAAAACTCAAAAACAAACAAAAATTGTTAAAAAACGATAATGACATTTTTAGAAATCTAAAATGATATGTCAAACTGATCTATTTTTCGGAAAACTGATTTTTTGGGTCGCTGATGAATTGTGTCCATGAAATCTGTAAATGTTTCATTTGTTTCAAAAAAAAATAAACTACAATACCTGTGAAATAATAATTTATTTGCGAAACGTACGTATATTTAATCTGCTTTCAAAATTATAACGAAATTTTCATTTTTGGATGAAAATTGGGAAAATCAACGTTTTTCCCGCATTTTATGAGGAATCCCGGTTAGTTCCTGTAAGAAAAATTAATTTGACACTTATTAAAAATAATTAATGACTTTCAGCAAAAAAAAAGGCTGAAAATCGGTCAAAAACGAAAGAAATTTGAAAAAAACACACAAAAAATTCAAAAATTCAAATTACCGCGCACACACATGACTGCTGTTCATTGGAGCGCACATGAAAATTCAAAACACGCGGTAATTTAAAATCTTATCGCCGCAGCGGCGAAATTTTTAACTGGCACCCTGTCTTTAACTTCATTTATAATCTGCGTAAAGCCCTCCTTTAAACCAAAAATAATTATTTGGGTTTAGTGCTTGGTATAAATGCATTTGGCATCAATTGCTGCTTGGTATCTTCTGCCCATTGAGCTCACCAAGTTTGCCCTAGTGGTAGCGACCAGAAGACTCCACGATTCCTTCAATTAGGCGTACTTTTCGGCTTCTTTCCTAGCAGTTTTTTCTTCCCAAATCTTCTCAGAGATACTCGATGAGATTCAGGTCTGGGGATTGACTCGGGCAGTTCATAATAGTCACCCGACGATGCGCAAACCAATCCTTAACAAGACGAGAGGAATTGCGTCCTGTGTGTGATTTTTTTTATTGTACAAGTTACCGATGATACTACCTAACGCATTCTTAGATCTTCACGACTAGTAGGACGACGACCGGCGAAAAACCGATGATCAGCGAGAAGAACCGTCGTAAACGTCTGAAATTTGCCAAAGAGCACGTGAACTGGACCTCGCGGCAGTCCACCAGATGTCTCATATGAGTGATACCGTCAGTTCCAACCAGCATAGACTTAGAATCATCGTTATAATTTTGAAAGCAGATTAAATATACGTACGTTTCGCAAATAAATTATTATTTCACAGGTATTGTAGTTTATTTTTTTTTGAAACAAATGAAACATTTACAGATTTCATGGACACAATTCATCAGCGACCCAAAAAATCAGTTTTCCGAAAAATAGATCAGTTTGACATATCATTTTAGATTTCTAAAAATGTCATTATCGTTTTTTAACAATTTTTGTTTGTTTTTGAGTTTTTTGAATTTTTTTGAATTTTTCTTATTTTTCGGGTATTTCAATAAAATTTGCCTCAAAATTGTTTGAAACTGATCGCACCATACTTTACTTATGTTATTCTACTGAAAAGAAACATTTTCCACTAAAAAAATTAAAAAATAACAGTTTTGAAAAAAATGTAAAAAATTCAAATTGTTGTGCTTCCCGCCAAAAAGCGTACGTGAGCGTACGGCGGGAATTTGAAAATAATTTTTTTCATCTACCGGACGGAACTACAAAATTGTTTTTTTTCGTCGGGATTTCGCATGGAATATACTAGAATGTCGGTAGAAAGATGAATTTTTCACAATTAAATCCATATGGGGTAAAAATAACTGGCACCCTGTCTTTAAAGGCAGCTGTTCAGTTAATTTTACCCTATATGATCTTAGTTTCAAAAATTAGAGCGTTCTCTCATTAGTACAATGCAATTTATGCGAAATCACACCGATCAATACACGCGTCATAGCAGCGCTCCAAAGTTGAAAAAATCAAAATTTGAATTGGCGCGTGTCCGTGCGACGCGGTCGGTGTCCGTGCAACGCGGTCGGAATTGGCGCGAAACACAATTATTTGAATGTGGCTACATATTGGTTTGTTCTTTGGACCACCAGGGCTACCATTCAAATTTTGATTTTTTGCCTTGAATTTAGATCGTGTTAACTGATAAGCTGCCTTTAAAACGTTTAAAAAAGTCATACTCATGTTATAAATGGGTTTAAAAAAAATTTTTTAATTCGTAGAAGAAAAAAAACAGAAAAAATGAGCCACCTAAAAAAAAGGGGACCGCGGAAGAACTTGTGTTTCTAGTCCGCGACAGCTTGGTTTCCTCGGTCAACTATTAAATTTGTGCTTTTTTATTTTTTTTTTAAATTTATTTTTGTTTTTTTTTCATTTAAAATGAAAAACAGTGCAAAAAGTGATGCAAAATTTTGCAATTATTAAGTTTCTATACAAATACAACACTAGTTTTTCAAATTCTGAAAAAAATAGCAGAAAAAAACAAAAAGTACGGCTATGAAAACTGGAATTTAAAAAAAAACATTAATCAGCTTGTTTTTCATGCAAAATTATAACCTTGTTTCATTTTAAATGCAAAAAAAAACAAAAAAAAAATTTTAAAAATGAATAAATTTAATAGGTGGCCTAGGAAACCAAACGTTCGCGGACTAGGAACACAAGTTCTTCCGCGGTCTCCCTTTTTTTAGGTGGCTCGTTTTTTCTGTTTTTTTTCTTCTACGAATTAAAAAAAAATTTTTTAAACCCATTTATAACATGAGTATTATTTTTTTTGCATTTTAACTTCATTTATAATCTGCGTAAAGCCCTCCTTTAATTTGTTGAGCTAGTATTGTTAATTTAGTTTTTAAATGATCTTCTATCGAAATTTCGAGTTGTTTAATTTTTCCGATTTCCATTTTTTCGCAATAAATAAACTTCCAAAAATGTTAGAAAGCTATTATTATAAAATTAATTTGTCTCAGAAATGTATTTATGCATCACAAACACCATCCTAAATTTTTATAACGATTTATCAAGTATTTGAAAGAAAACGACGACAATAATACATTTCTACATAATTTAGCGATTTTTTACTGCTTATTAGGGATTTTGCACGGTCCTGCATATTATCATATGACTTCAAAATTTTAGTTCGATGATACGGTGGAATGCAGACCCTTTTAGATGGTGGTTCTTCTTCTTCTTCTTCTTCGTCTTCTTCTTTTTCATGCTCGCAAAACTTTTCGAGAAGAGCTTTCGCATTTTGTGGGCCAAGTTCATGAAATACTTCATATGTATTGAATGCTTCTTTTTGTAGTTCGGCAGTTGTTATTTTTTCCAATGCTGCCAACTTTAAAAACAAAATATTTAAAGCAGGAGTTTACGGAGCTAATGAATGCAACTGCGATGAAAATAAAACTCGAAACCAAAAACTAGTCCACTGGAATTATTTGAATCTTTAAAAAATGCAAAAACATAATTTAAAGCGGAATAAATTAAGTATTCTCAATAAATTTTCGTTATTATTTATAAGGCATTGTTTTAAAGTTTGTTTTCACGTATTCTGCGTTGTTTTCGATAAGATTTCTAATTACCGCGCGTTATGGAGTTTCATGTGCGCTCCACTGAACACCAGTCTGGTGTGTGCGCGGAAATTTGAATTTTTTGAATATTTTTTGTGTTTTTTTTAAATTTCTTTCGTTTTTGTCCGCTTTTCAGAGTATTTTTTTTTGCGAAACGTCGTTTATTATTTTAAGTAATTGTCAAATTAATTTTTCTTACAGGAACTAAACGAGATCCTTCATAAAATACGTGAAAACCGTTGATTTTTCTAATTTTCATTTTAAAATGAAAATTTCTTCAAAATTTTGAAAGTTGATAGAATAGATGTACGTTTCGAAAAAAAATGAAGAAAAGTTTTTCACAATTAAATCCATATGGGGTAAAAATAACTGGCATTCTGGCTTTTAAAAAAAATTTTGTTTTAAGAATAGGAAGGCGTACGAATTATATTTTCATCTTAGGTTTTTACATTCATTGGCTCGGAAAAGTCCCTAAATAAAAGAAAAAAGAACTGTTTTACCTGTAACTTGGAGAAATTACATTTTCTGGCATAGAATAACTTCTCGACATTGGTTCTCTCTTTCGTTGAAATGAGGAAGTCTTCACAATCATTGAGCAAAAATTGAACATTGTATCTGAATGCTAGATCCAACATACCTTCGATGTTATCGACTGAAAATTACGGTTTATTTCTAAAATTGAAAAAAAAACGGGTTGTTACTTGTGATCTCTTGTTTATGCCCATACAATATACGAAGAAAAGTTATGAAATCACCATAATAGATTAGATATTTGTTGAAAATTGTTGAACTATAGATGTCTTCGATCACATATTCATTGTCTTCATTTGGTTCATTAGATAATAATTCACAAAATACTGACGACGCCGAAATGAGTGCCTGGAAATTGATAAATATGGCATTAATCCTACAAAAAATTTAACTTACCAATTTGTCGACACAGAACAGAAGATCAACTTCATAAAAATCCTTGTTACAAACTCGATTTGTGATAACTTTGACAAACAAATTAAGAAAACACAACAAAACTTTAAAAGAGTGTAAACTCAAATTGTTTTGTCAAGATAATAATTTCTGGCCGCTCGTGTTTGCGGAGTGTCGTTGGGAATTTCCTCGCAGCGCGACCGCAACGCGCTCAAATTCAAATTTCTCAGTTGGTCTTGCGCGTTGCGGTTGCGTTGCGAGGAAATTCCCAACGACACTCTGCAAAAAGAGCGGCCAGAAATTTTGATCTTGACAATAGCAAAAATCACAAGGAAAAGGGTTGTTTTTAAAATATAACATCGACTGATCTACGAACAACTCACGAACCATTTAATGTTTCCTGTTGAATATGTAAATCGACGTGAACGTATACATTTCGCCCATGTGAATTCTGTTATTGCTTCAACTGCAACTGCGTCGTTCGTCATTGTAAAAAGAAGTGAGATGATGAAGAATCTAGAAAAACTGAAAGTTTTAAACGTTTCAGATGGGCTGCCGTAACGCAATAAACGGTTTTAAAGGAGGAGTTTACCGAGCTAATGAATGCATCTGGGATGAAAATAGACTTCATTCTCATTCCAAATCTATTTTTAAAATTTTCTAAAACCACCCACAAGCCGAGAAACCTAGCTTCAAAACGATGGCCTAGAAAGTTTCCACTGGCGAAAACTAGTCCGCGGGCGCTATTACGTGAGGAATCCAAAAAATTGAAAAATCCAAAGTTAAAAATGGAGAAAACGCGCTTTTTAAATTCCTCGCGTAATAGCGCCCGCGGACTAGTTTTCGCCGATGGCCCCTTTTTCTAGGTCATCGTTTTGAAGCTAGTTTTCTCGGCTTCTAGGTGGTTTTAGAAAATTTTAAAAATAGATTTGGAATGAGAATAACGTCTATTTTCATTTAAGGTACATTCATAAGATCCGTAAAGTCCTCCTGTAAAATGATAAGAGTATCCTATTACATATTTGAAAATGAGAAAATTGTGTCTGTAATTTTCTATGCCCAAATTTCTAATGTTTTCAATTAGCTTCTCACAAAATCGGAGTTATAAACAAGCAAGCGCGCTCTAAAGAAAACGAAGCTATCTATGGTTTTTTGACCAATTCAATGTATAGCTAAAAAATAGGTCAAGAAACTAGGTAACATTTCAAAAATTATTTTAAATTTCATTCTTTAAAAGTTTACCTAGTTAGTTCTAACAAATGAATAGAAACAAAGAATGATATTTAAAGAAACTAAGATACACAGTAATACTATAATGAAATAAAGATGTTTAGACAAATGGCAACAGTTTTGGAAACGGAAGAAATACAGTTTTTATATGAAAAGTGAGGGCTAAATGCAATTAAATCACTTCCTTGTATGCAAAACCAGTGAATGAGGAAACACAATTGGAGAATAAATCCACACCTTTTAGGGCGTGGCAAGAGAAACGAAACTGTTTTACGCATTTTATGATAAATAGGGTGGAGTGAGAAGAGACTTATACCCTCCTGCTTACGGACAATGCGGAGGCAACCGCGCGAATCACACATTTCGTGCAAACCGCGAATCGCACATTTTAAGATGCGGTGAGTAAAAAAGCGTCCCAATGCTAAGGGCAAGATTCAATCATTAACGAAATAATTGAGAAATTGAGTGACGGAGAGTTTAATGGATCAGATCGCTTAAATGAGTGCTTGACGCTAATGAATGCATCTGGGATGAAAATAGACTTCATACTCATTTCAAATATGTTTTTTAAATATGCTAAAACCATCTTGAAGCCGTGAACCAGAAGCTTCCAAAAAATTCCAGAATGTTCTAGAAAATTCCAGAAAATTCCAGAAAATTCCAGAATGTTCTAGAAAATTCCAGAAAATTCCAGAATGTTCTAGAAAATTCCAGAAAATTCCAGAAAATTCCAGAAAATTCCAGAAAATTCCAGAAAATTCCAGAATGTTCTAGAAAATTCCAGAATGTTCTAGAAAATTCCAGAATGTTCTAGAAAATTCCAGAAGCTTCCAGAAGCTTCCAAAAAATTCCAGAATGTTCTAGAAAATTCCAGAATGTTCTAGAAAATTCCAGAATGTTCTAGAAAATTCCAGAAGCTTCCAGAAAATTCTAGAAAATTCGAGAATGTTCCAGAAAATTCCAGAGCCTGCCAGAAAATTCCAGAAAATTCTAAAACATTCCTGAAAATTCCAAAAGTTTCCAGAATGTTCTAGAAATTTCCAGAAGCTTCCAGAACCTTCCAGAAGCTTCCAGAAAAATCTAAAAGCTTTAAAAAATTCAAAGATGTTCTAGACAATTTTAGAAGATTCCAGGAAATTTCAAAAAATTCTAGAATGTTCTAGAACATTCTAGAAGGTTCCAGAATGTTTTAAAAAGTGTGTTCTTTTTTCAGAGTATTTTTTTACAGTTTTTTTGTCTTTGATTATTTTTTTTTGCTGTTCTATGCCCTTTCATTGCACGTCATTCAACTCAAAAATAGACAGAAATTTTTTTTTCAGCTGATCTCAAAGGTATAATAGTATGTCAACGATTAGTCGAAAAAGTCGTCGACTTTCTTCTTCATTCTCTAAGTCATCACCGGAACGATCTCCTTCCCCAATTGCTACCAGGACGCGTACACTAAGAAAATCACACACAGGACGAAATTTTGAAGAAAAAGCCAACCACAACCTCATGGAACTGCTTGATCTCACAGTTGATATCTCCACTCGTGAGCCTCGGGTTGGACTTGGTTATTCTCACAATCGCAAAATCTAGCAATAGAGCGGTCTTGGAAGGTTTTCGCGTCGATTTTGACCGGTTCCGCTTTTGAAGTGATGCCAAAACGGTCGGAATAGGCCCATTGAACTGTACCGCCAGGTCCTTCAGAGAAGGCCCATCGCTCTTCCTCGGAGCATCATTTTCCGTTCCGCTTAAGTTACGTTTCTTGCCCCCTGTGAGTCCACTTATACTAAAAACATCGAAAAATTTACGGAAAATTGTTGAAAGTTAAAAAAAACAATTTAAAAAGGTGAAAATATCGGATTTTCGAGAATTTCGAAAATCTAGTCCGCAAACACTAAAATTGGCAAACTACTATAAACCACGCCAAAAAACGACGTAAAAATACTTATTCAATAATCTATGAAAGTTTCAAGTCTATAGAGTCATTTTCCAGCAAGTTATGATACCAAACGTACGTTTCTATATACTTTGGCACGGTACTGTATACACGATTTTATTGTCAATATGAAAATTCCTGACCGCTGGTTTTTCGTAGCATCGTTGGGAACTTCCTCGCAGCGCGCTCAAATTCAAATTTCTCAGTTGGTGTTTGCGAGGAAGTTCCCTACGATGTTACGCAAAACAAGCGGCCAAGAATTTTCATCTTAACAATACCATGGTATATACGGTCTGGGGCTGTTTCACTGCTGCTGCCGTCGGACCCCTGATGCGCATCGAAGGAACTATGGATCGATTCATGTACAAGGACATCGTGCATGATGTTATACTTCCATTTAGAACTGCCCCAGACCTGAATCGCATCGAGTATCTCTGAGAAGAGTTGCGAAGAAAAAAACTGCTCGGAAAGAAGCCGAAAAGTACGCCTAATTGAAGGAATCGTGGAGTCTTCTGGTCGCTACCACTAGGGCAAACTTGATGAGCTCAATGGGCCGAAGATGCCAAGCAGCAATTGATGCCAAATGCATTTATACCAACTCAATTATTCTTGATCATTGCGTTCGGAAGGCTGCTCAACCTCACAGCCGCTCCGCACGCACGCGACGCGGTATTGTTAATTTAGTTTTTAAATGATCTTCTATCGAAATTTCTAGTTTTTAAATTTTTCCGGTTTCCATTTTTTCGCAATAAATAAACTTCCAAAAATGTTAGAAAGCTATTATTATAAAATTAATTTGTCTCAAAAATGTATTTATGCATCACAAACACCATCTTAAATTTTTATAACAATTGATCAAGTATTTGAAAGGTAATGACTACAATAATACTTTTCTGCATAATTTATCAATTTTTTCCTGCTTTTTAGGCTTTTTGCACGGTCCTGCATATTATCATATGACTTCATACTTCTAATTTTATTTCGATTATAGGGTGGAATGCAGACCCTTTTAGATGGTGGCTCTTCTTCTTCTTCTTCGTCTTCTTCTTGTTCTTGCTTGCAAAACTTTTCGAGAAGTGCTTTCGCATTTTGTGGGCCAAGATCATGAAACACTTCATATGTATTTAATGCTTCTTTTTGTAGTTCGGCAATTGTTATTTTTTCCAATGCTGCTAACTTTAAAAACAAAATATTTAAAGCAGGAGTTTACGGAGCACGGTGAGATAAAGTGAACCGAAATTGTCATCACGAACAACGTGTTTTTGTGTATACACAGTTACGACAAATTGCACACACGCAAAAAATTGGAATTTTTAAAAATGACATTTTGACGCCTACAACGCATGAAAAAATAAAGTTTTTACGCTAAATACATAAAGTATGGCTTATTCTAATTTTTTTCACTCCGGATTACAAAATTGCGTCCTTGAATAGCTGAATATGACGCGTTTTGTATAACCGTGCCGCACGATTGCAAAAATGCCACGCCCTAAAAACGCCCCTTTTTCTGTGTTCAATTTTTAATTGTCGTAGTGAATTTTCTTAGTTATAGTCGGTTCACTATAGCCCACCGTGCGGAGCTAATGAATGCAACTGCGATGAAAATAAAACTCGAAACCAAAAACTAGTCCACTGGAATTATTTGAATCTTTAAAAAATGCAAAAACATAATTTAAAGCGGAATAAATTAAGTATTCTCAATAAATTTTCGTTATTATTTATAAGGCATTGTTTTAAAGTTTGTTTTCACGTATTCTACGTTGTTTTCGATAAGATTTCTAATTACCGCGCGTTATGGAGTTTCATGTGCGCTCCACTGAACACTAGTCTGGTGTGTGCGCGGAAATTTGAATTTTTTGAATATTTTTTGTGTTTTTTTTAAATTTCTTTCGTTTTTGTCTAAACATCGTTTATTATTTTAAGTAATTGTCAAATTAATTTTTCTTACAGGAACTAAACGAGATCCTTCATAAAATAGGGAAAACCGTTGATTTTTCAAATTTTCATTTTAAAATGAAAATTTCTTCAAAATTTTGAAAGTTGATAGAATAGATGTACGTTTCGAAAAAAAATGAAGAAAAGTTTTTCACAATTAAATCCATATGGGGTAAAAATAACTGGCATTCTGGCTTTTAAAAAAAATTTTGTTTTAAGAATAGGAAGGCGTACGAATTATATTTTCATCTTAGGTTTTTACATTCATTGGCTCGGAAAAGTCCCTAAATAAAAGAAAAAGAAATGTTTTACCTGTAACTTGGAGAAATTACATTTTTTGGCATAGAATAACTTTTCGGCATTGGTTCTCTCTTTCGTTGAAATGAGGAAGTCTTCACAATCGTTGAGCAAAAATTGAACATTGTATCTGAATGCTAGATCCAACATACCTTCGATGTTATCGACTGAAAATTACGGTTTATTTCTAAAATTGAAAAAAAAACGAGTTGTTACTTGTGATCTCTTGTTTATGTCCATACAATATACGAAGAAAAGTTATGAAATCACCATAATAGATTAGATATTTGTTGAAAATTGTTGAACTATAGATGTCTTCGATCACATATTCATTGTCTTCATTTGATTCATTAGATAATAATTCACAAAATACTGACGACGCCGAAATGAGTGCCTGGAAATTGATAAATATGGCATTAATCCTACAAAAAATTTAACTTGCCAATTTGTCGACATAGAACAGAAGATCAACTTCATAAAAATCCTTATCCGTAAATCTCAAATAAACTGATGAATTTACATCTTTCATAATTGAAAAATTATCAATTGGAAGTAATCGAATTCCAACACTTGATTCCATGATTTTAATCTTTAGTCGTACAAGTAGTGTTTCAAACATGTTTTCCCCGTTTGCGATTTCATCCACTACACTCTTTCGAAAATCAACAGTTATCCCAGAACCTTGTGTAGTCTTTTCGAAAAAACTCCTAATTCTGTTATCACTTCCTGTCATTGTTTTATTGTGCAGTAAGGAGACCTCAATTTCAGTGTTAAGTTTCCATAAATTCGATTCACGATAATCAAAAATTGGTTCAATATCCATTAATGTTCTGCCCTCCGCATCTATATCTCCTGGTATCGAACAGAATTTTATTCGCCTGCAAAAAATTTAATTATCTTCTGAAACATCTCTCTTCCATTATATGTTAAATAACAGATTTTGTAAAAAAAACTAATATCCGTCTAGTAATCTGCAACCACCGCGCGAATGGAAGTTTACTGGACGCATTACAATCAGGGAGCAAAGAAAGAAGCAGAATCTTTAAAGGAGGACTTTACAGAGCTAATAATTGCAATAGGGATGAAAATAGAATTCCAACTCATTCTAAGGAGGGTGCTTTAGGTGTTTTTTTAATTGCATTTTGTAAATATTTGAAGAATTTAGAAATCTTTTAAAAGTTTGAACTAAAAATTAAAAATCGAAAAATCCTGACAATAGCAAAAATCACAAGGAAAAGGGTTGTTTTTAAAATATAACATCGACTGATCTACGAACAACTCACGAACCATTTAATGCTTCCTGTTGAATATGTAAATTCACGTGAACGTATACATTTCGCCCATGTGAATTCTGTTATTGCTTCAACTGCAACTGCGTCGTTCGTCATTGTAAAAAGAAGTGAGATGATGAAGAATCTAGAAAAACTGAAAGTTTTAAACGTTTCAGATGGGCTGCCGTAACGCAATAAACGGTTTTAAAGGAGGAGTTTACCGAGCTAATGAATGCATCTGGGATGAAAATAGACTTCATTCTCATTCCAAATCTATTTTTAAAATTTTCTAAAACCACCCACAAGCCGAGAAACCTAGCTTCAAAACGATGGCCTAGAAAGTTTCCACTGGCGAAAACTAGTCCGCGGGCGCTATTACGTGAGGAATCCAAAAAATTGAAAAATCCAAAGTTAAAAATGGAGAAAACGCGCTTTTTAAATTCCTCGCGTAATAGCGCCCGCGGACTAGTTTTCGCCGATGGCCCCTTTTTCTAGGTCATCGTTTTGAAGCTAGTTTTCTCGGCTTCTAGGTGGTTTTAGAAAATTTTAAAAATAGATTTGGAATGAGAATAACGTCTATTTTCATTTAAGGTACATTCATAAGATCCGTAAAGTCCTCCTGTAAAATGATAAGAGTATCCTATTACATATTTGAAAATGAGAAAATTGTGTCTGTAATTTTCTATGCCCAAATTTCTAATGTTTTCAATTAGCTTCTCACAAAATCGGAGTTATAAACAAGCAAGCGCGCTCTAAAGAAAACGAAGCTATCTATGGTTTTTTGACCAATTCAATGTATAGCTAAAAAATAGGTCAAGAAACTAGGTAACATTTCAAAAATTATTTTAAATTTCATTCTTTAAAAGTTTACCTAGTTAGTTCTAACAAATGAATAGAAACAAAGAATGATATTTAAAGAAACTAAGATACACAGTAATACTATAATGAAATAAAGATGTTTAGACAAATGGCAACAGTTTTGGAAACGGAAGAAATACAGTTTTTATATGAAAAGTGAGGGCTAAATGCAATTAAATCACTTCCTTGTATGCAAAACCAGTGAATGAGGAAACACAATTGGAGAATAAATCCACACCTTTTAGGGCGTGGCAAGAGAAACGCAACTGTTTTACGCATTTTATGATAAATAGGGTGGAGTGAGAAGAGACTTATACCCTCCTGCTTACGGACAATGCGGAGGCAACCGCGCGAATCACACATTTCGTGCAAACCGCGAATCGCACATTTTAAGATGCGGTGAGTAAAAAAGCGTCCCAATGCTAAGGGCAAGATTCAATCATTAACGAAATAATTGAGAAATTGAGTGACGGAGAGTTTAATGGATCAGATCGCTTAAATGAGTGCTTGACGCTAATGAATGCATCTGGGATGAAAATAGACTTCATACTCATTTCAAATATGTTTTTTAAATATGCTAAAACCATCTTGAAGCCGTGAACCAGAAGCTTCCAAAAAATTCCAGAATGTTCTAGAAAATTCCAGAAAATTCCAGAAAATTCCAGAAAATTCCAGAAAATTCCAGAAAATTCCAGAATGTTCTAGAAAATTCCAGAATGTTCTAGAAAATTCCAGAATGTTCTAGAAAATTCCAGAAAATTCCAGAAAATTCCAGAAAATTCCAGAAAATTCCAGAAAATTCCAGAAAATTCCAGAAAATTCCAGAAAATTCCAGAAAATTCCAGAAAATTCCAGAAAATTCCAGAAAATTCCAGAAAATTCCAGAAAATTCCAGAAAATTCCAGAAAATTCCAGAAAATTCCAGAAAATTCCAGAAAATTCCAGAAAATTCCAGAAAATTATAGAAAGTTCCAGAAAATTCCAGAATGTTCTAGAAAATTCCAGAATGTTCTAGAAAATTCCAGAAGCTTCCAGAAGCTTCCAAAAAATTCCAGAATGTTCCAAAAAATTCCAGAATGTTCTAGAAAATTCCAGAATGTTCTAGAAAATTCCAGAATGTTCTAGAAAATTCCAGAAGCTTCCAGAAGCTTCCAAAAAATTCCAGAAAATTCCAGAAAATTCCAGAAAATTCCAGAAATTTCCAGAAAATTCCAGAAAATTCCAGAAAATTCCAGAAAATTCCAGAAAATTCCAGAAAATTCCAGAAAATTCCAGAAAATTCCAGAAAATTCCAGAAAATTCCAGAAAATTCCAGAAAATTCCAGAAAATTCCAGAAAATTCCAGAAAATTCCAGAAAATTCCAGAAAATTCCAGAAAATTCCAGAAAATTCCAGAAAATTCCAGAAAATTCCAGAAAATTATAGAAAGTTCCAGAAAATTCCAGAATGTTCTAGAAAATTCCAGAATGTTCTAGAAAATTCCAGAAGCTTCCAGAAGCTTCCAAAAAATTCCAGAAAATTCCAGAAAATTCCAGAAAATTCCAGAAATTTCCAGAAGCTTCCAGAAAATTCGAGAATGTTCCAGAAAATTCCAGAGCCTGCCAGAAAATTCCAGAAAATTCTAAAACATTCCTGAAAATTCCAGAAAATTCCAAAAGTTTCCAGAATGTTCTAGAACTTTCCAGAAGCTTCCAGAACCTTCCAGAAGCTTCCAGAAAAATCTAAAAGCTTTAAAAAATTCAAAGATGTTCTAGACAATTTTAGAAGATTCCAGGAAATTTCAAAAAATTCTAGAATGTTCTAGAACATTCTAGAAGGTTCCAGAATGTTTTAAAAAGTGTGTTCTTTTTTCAGAGTATTTTTTTACAGTTTTTTTGTCTTTGATTATTTTTTTTTGCTGTTCTATGCCCTTTCATTGCACGTCATTCAACTCAAAAATAGACAGAAATTTTTTTTTCAGCTGATCTCAAAGGTATAATAGTATGTCAACGATTAGTCGAAAAAGTCGTCGACTTTCTTCTTCATTCTCTAAGTCATCACCGGAACGATCTCCTTCCCCAATTGCTACCAGGACGCGTACACTAAGAAAATCACACACAGGACGAAATTTTGAAGAAAAAGCCAACCACAACCTCATGGAACTGCTTGATCTCACAGTTGATATCTCCACTCGTGAGCCTCGGGTTGGACTTGGTTATTCTCACAATCGCAAAATCTAGCAATAGAGCGGTCTTGGAAGGTTTTCGCGTCGATTTTGGCCGGTTCCGCTTTTGAAGTGATGCCAAAACGGTCGGAATAGGCCCATTGAACTGTACCGCCAGGTCCTTCAGAGAAGGCCCATCGCTCTTCCTCGGAGCATCATTTTCCGTTCCGCTTAAGTTACGTTTCTTGCCCCCTGTGAGTCCACTTATACTAAAAACATCGAAAAATTTACGGAAAATTGTTGAAAGTTAAAAAAAACAATTTAAAAAGGTGAAAATATCGGATTTTCGAGAATTTCGAAAATATAGTCCGCAAACACTAAAATTGGCAAACTACTATAAACCACGCCAAAAAACGACGTAAAAATACTTATTCAATAATCTGTGAAAGTTTCAAGTCTATATAGTCATTTTCCAGCAAGTTATGATACCAAACGTACTTTTCTATATACTTTGGCACGGTACTGTATACACGATTTTATTGTCAATATGAAAATTCCTGACCGCTGGTTTTTCGTAGCATCGTTGGGAACTTCCTCGCAGCGCGCTCAAATTCAAATTTCTCAGTTGGTCTTTGCGAGGAAGTTCCCTACGATGTTACGCAAAACAAGCGGCCAAGAATTTTCATCTTAACAATACCATGGTATATACGGTCTGGGGCTGTTTCACTGCTGCTGCCGTCGGACCCCTGATGCGCATCGAAGGAACTATGGATCGATTCATGTACAAGGACATCGTGCATGATGTTATACTTCCATTTAGAACTGCCCCAGACCTGAATCGCATCGAGTATCTCTGAGAAGAGTTTCGAAGAAAAAAACTGCTCGGAAAGAAGCCGAAAAGTACGCCTAATTGAAGGAATCGTGGAGTCTTCTGGTCGCTACCACTAGGGCAAACTTGATGAGCTCAATGGGCCGAAGATGCCAAGCAGCAATTGATGCCAAATGCATTTATACCAACTCAATTATTCTTGATCATTGCGTTCGGAAGGCTGCTCAACCTCACAGCCGCTCCGCACGCACGCGACGCGGTATTGTTAATTTAGTTTTTAAATGATCTTCTATCGAAATTTCTAGTTTTTAAATTTTTCCGGTTTCCATTTTTTCGCAATAAATAAACTTCCAAAAATGTTAGAAAGCTATTATTATTATAAAATTAATTTGTCTCAAAAATGTATTTATGCATCACAAACACCATCTTAAATTTTTATAACAATTGATCAAGTATTTGAAAGGTAATGACTACAATAATACTTTTCTGCATAATTTATCAATTTTTTCCTGCTTTTTAGGCTTTTTGCACGGTCCTGCATATTATCATATGACTTCATACTTCTAATTTTATTTCGATTATAGGGTGGAATGCAGACCCTTTTAGATGGTGGTTCTTCTTCTTCGTCTTCTTCTTGTTCTTGCTTGCAAAACTTTTCGAGAAGTGCTTTCGCATTTTGTGGGCCAAGATCATGAAACACTTCATATGTATTTAATGCTTCTTTTTGTAGTTCGGCAATTGTTATTTTTTCCAATGCTGCTAACTTTAAAAACAAAATATTTAAAGCAGGAGTTTACGGAGCTAATGAATGCAACTGCGATGAAAATAAAACTCGAAACCAAAAACTAGTCCACTGGAATTATTTGAATCTTTAAAAAATGCAAAAACATAATTTAAAGCGGAATAAATTAAGTATTCTCAATAAATTTTCGTTATTATTTATAAGGCATTGTTTTAAAGTTTGTTTTCACGTATTCTACGTAGTTTGCGCTAAGAATTCTAATTACCGCGCGTTATGGAGTTTCATGTGCGCTCCACTGAACACCAGTCTGGTGTGTGCGCGGAAATTTGAATTTTTTGAATATTTTTTGTGTTTTTTTTAAATTTCTTTCGTTTTTGTCCGCTTTTCAGAGTATTTTTTTTGCGAAACGTCGTTTATTATTTTAAGTAATTGTCAAATTAATTTTTCTTACAGGAACTAAACGATATCCTTCATAAAATACGGGAAAACCGTTAATTTTTCTAATTTTCATTTTAAAATGAAAATTTCTTCAGAATTTTGTAAGTTGATAGAATAGATGTACGTTTCGAAAAAAAATGAAGAAAAGTTTTTCACAATTAAATCCATATGGGGTAAAAATAACTGGTAAAAAATTTTTTTAAAAGAATAGCAAGGAGTACGAATTATATTTTCATCTTAGGTTTTTACATTCATTGGCTCGGAAAAGTCCCTAAATAAAAGAAAAAAGAACTGTTTTACCTGTAACTTGGAGAAATTACATTTTCTGGCATAGAATAACTTTTCGGCATTGGTTCTCTCTTTCGTTGAAATGAGGAAGTCTTCACAATCGTTGAGCAAAAATTGAACATTGTATCTGAATGCTAGATCCAACATACCTTCGATGTTATCGACTGAAAATTACGGTTTATTTCTAAAATTGAAAAAAAAACGGGTTGTTACTTGTGATCTCTTGTTTATGCCCATACAATATACGAAGAAAAGTTGTGAAATCACCATAATAGATTAGATATTTGTTGAAAATTGTTGAACTATAGATGTCTTCGATCACATATTCGTTGTCATCATTTGGTTCATTAGATAATAATTCACAAAACACTGACGACGCCGAAATGAGTGCCTGGAAATTGATAAATATGGCATTAATCCTACAAAAAATTTAACTTACCAATTTGTCGACACAGAACAGAAGATCAACTTCATAAAAATCCTTATCCGTAAATCTCAAACAAACTGATGAATTTACATCTTTCATAATTGTAAAATTATCAATTGGAAGTAATCGAATTCCAACACTTGATTCCATGATTTTAATCTTTAGTCGTACAAGTAGTGTTTCAAACATGTTTTCCCCGTTTGCGATGTTATCCACTACACTGTTTCGAAAACCAGCCGTTATCCGACAACCTCTTAGTTTAGTATTTTCGAAAAAAGTCCTAATTCTGTTACCAATTCCTGACATTGTTTTATTGTGCAGTAAGTAGACCGCAACTTCAGTGTCAAGTTTCCATAAATTCGATTCACGATAATCAAAAATTGGTTCAACGTGCATATCTGTTCTGCCCTCCGCATCGATATTTCCTGGTATTGAACAGAATCTTATTCGCCTGCAAAAAATTGATTTATCTTCAGAAAAATCTCTCTTCCATCATATGTTATCCGTCTAGTAATTACAAATACAATCTGCAACCACCGCGCGAATGGAAGTTTATTTACAATCAGGGAGCAAAGAAAGAAGCAGAATCTTTAAGAGACAATGTCTGAGTCGTGTTAAAATTTGGGGGGGGGAGCTCCCCGTTTTGACTTGCAACTTTGACGGGGTATAACTTTGCTCATTTTCCGAGTAACGAGCAGATATGTATGTTATTAGAAAGCTCTCATTATGTTATTGTTAACAACAAAGCGCAAAAAAATTTTTTTGAGTATGAAAATGTTGAAGGTAGAAAATTGGGTTTAGTTTTTCATAATTTTCAAATGAAAAACCCCCTTTGGCGGTATAAAAATTTTACGAATTCCTGTAGAAAATGATTTTTCCTAACGAATGATATATAGAAGATTAAAAACTGAAAGGACCATTGTTTCAAAAAATAGCCAAATATGCGAAAAATGGACACTTTTTGGCCAAAAATGCACATTCAAATGAGCTGCAAATACATTAAAATTGAGCTTTTCGTTTCAAATTTGAACTTAAATGTTCGTTTTTATTATTTTTTTCCATTTCGAGCCATTCTTGTCAGAAAAATCGAAAAAAATTTTGAAAATTTTCGATGACTTTTTTTTGGTCAATTTTCCGAAAAATTTTGTAAAATTTTTTTTTCGCTTTTTGCTCAAAAATGTTTCTGTTGTTTAAAAAAACGACAAATTATGATGTTTAAGATATAAAATTGGAAAAAAAAACGCAAAAATTTTTTATTTTTCGAAAAATTGACCAAAAAAAGTCATCGAAAATTTTCAAAAAAAAATTTTTTTTTCGATTTTCTGCCAAAAATTGCTTTAAATGGAAGAAAATAATAAAAACGACCATTCAAGTTCAAATTTGAAACAAAAAGCTCAATTTTAAGGTATTTACAGCTCATTTGAATGTGCATTTTTGGCCAAAAAGTGTCCATTTTTCGCATATTTGGCTATTTTTTGAAACTATGGGACCCTGAGTTTTTGATCTTATGTATATCATTCGATAGGAAAAATCATTTTCTACAGGAATTCGTAAAATTTTTATACCGCCAAAGGGGGTTTTTCATTTGAAAATTATGAAAAACTAAACCCAATTTTCTATCTTCAACATTTTCATACTCAAAAAATGTGTTTTGCGCTTTGTTGTTAACAAGAAAGTTGTAGAACATAATGAGAGCTTTCTAATAATATACATATCTGCTCGTAGTTCGGAAAAAAAGCTAAGTTATAGCCGGTTAAAGTTGTAAGACAAAACGGGGAGCTCCCCCCGAACGCCGGGACACTTCACTGGTTTTGTCATACGAAAATAATCTTTGACCCCTACCGCACTCGCGTACGAAGTTTCAAGTTAATAGCACAATTATTCGGCCTAGGGCACGTTCTTCGGACATTTTATCGTTTTTTTTTCTTTTATCGTTTTTTTTTCGGGCCTCCTTTAAAATTATCAGACGAAATTTTCGAGTATTTCTCATTTTCTATTCAAAATTTGAGAAATATTCAGAAAATGAGTGGAAATTACAGTTTTTGCACGCGGTTTCCAAATATTATTCGTTTTGCTCAAAATTCGAGCCCATGTTGCTAACAACTTGGCGGAGAGGAAGTAAAAATTCTTGAAATTTTGCCAAAATATTAAAAATCGTCTAAATATTAAACGCCCAAAATTTCAGGTTCAACTGTTACGCTTGAACCGAGTTATTTCTGTTCAAAATTTCAATATCGTTAAAAAACGCATTTTTTATCGATTTTTGAAGTTAATTCGGAATGAGCATTGAAATTTTGAACAGTAATAACTCATATGAATCTGAAATTTTGAACTTTTAATATATTTTTTGGCAAATTTTCATGGAGTTCTGGTTTATTTCCGCCCAGTTATTTTTGTCAACTCAATTATTCTTGATCATTGCGTTCGGAAGGCTGCTCAACCTCACAGCCGCTCCGCACGCACGCGACGCGGTGACCTCCAACTCAACACACTGAAATATTGGCGGTAAAAAGAATTTTTCAACTGTTCCAGTGCGTTGAGTATCGGCAGCCGCGTCGCGTGCGTGCGGAGCGGCTGTGAGGTTGAGACAGCCTTCCGAACGCAATGATCAAGAATATTTGAGTTGACAATAACAAATTCAAATTATAAATTGTTAGAAAGGCTGCTAGAATGCTTTTGTTTCTTAATTAATGCTTTTGTTTCTTAAATTTGTTTCTTAATATGGTTTTCTGAATTTTTCGAAAATGGAACATAAGGATCATTTTCTATCACTTCTGGAGTATGGTATACCAGTTACAAACTCGATTTGTGATAACTTTGACAAACAAATTAAGAAAACACAACAAAACTTTAAAAGAGGAGTGTAAACTCAAATTGTTTTGTCAAGATAATAATTTCTGGCCGCTCGTGTTTGCGGAGTGTCGTTGGGAATTTCCTCGCAGCGCGACCGCAACGCGCTCAAATTCAAATTTCTCAGTTGGTCTTGCGCGTTGCGGTTGCGTTGCGAGGAAATTCCCAACGACACTCTGCAAAAAGAGCGGCCAGAAATTTTGATCTTGACAATAGCAAAAATCACAAGGAAAAGGGTTGTTTTTAAAATATAACATCGACTGATCTACGAACAACTCACGAACCATTTAATGTTTCCTGTTGAATATGTAAATCGACGTGAACGTATACATTTCGCCCATGTGAATTCTGTTATTGCTTCAACTGCAACTGCGTCGTTCGTCATTGTAAAAAGAAGTGAGATGATGAAGAATCTAGAAAAACTGAAAGTTTTAAACGTTTCAGATGGGCTGCCGTAACGCAATAAACGGTTTTAAAGGAGGAGTTTACCGAGCTAATGAATGCATCTGGGATGAAAATAGACTTCATTCTCATTCCAAATCTATTTTTAAAATTTTCTAAAACCACCCACAAGCCGAGAAACCTAGCTTCAAAACGATGGCCTAGAAAGTTTCCACTGGCGAAAACTAGTCCGCGGGCGCTATTACGTGAGGAATCCAAAAAATTGAAAAATCCAAAGTTAAAAATGGAGAAAACGCGCTTTTTAAATTCCTCGCGTAATAGCGCCCGCGGACTAGTTTTCGCCGATGGCCCCTTTTTCTAGGTCATCGTTTTGAAGCTAGTTTTCTCGGCTTCTAGGTGGTTTTAGAAAATTTTAAAAATAGATTTGGAATGAGAATAACGTCTATTTTCATTTAAGGTACATTCATAAGATCCGTAAAGTCCTCCTGTAAAATGATAAGAGTATCCTATTACATATTTGAAAATGAGAAAATTGTGTCTGTAATTTTCTATGCCCAAATTTCTAATGTTTTCAATTAGCTTCTCACAAAATCGGAGTTATAAACAAGCAAGCGCGCTCTAAAGAAAACGAAGCTATCTATGGTTTTTTGACCAATTCAATGTATAGCTAAAAAATAGGTCAAGAAACTAGGTAACATTTCAAAAATTATTTTAAATTTCATTCTTTAAAAGTTTACCTAGTTAGTTCTAACAAATGAATAGAAACAAAGAATGATATTTAAAGAAACTAAGATACACAGTAATACTATAATGAAATAAAGATGTTTAGACAAATGGCAACAGTTTTGGAAACGGAAGAAATACAGTTTTTATATGAAAAGTGAGGGCTAAATGCAATTAAATCACTTCCTTGTATGCAAAACCAGTGAATGAGGAAACACAATTGGAGAATAAATCCACACCTTTTAGGGCGTGGCAAGAGAAACGAAACTGTTTTACGCATTTTATGATAAATAGGGTGGAGTGAGAAGAGACTTATACCCTCCTGCTTACGGACAATGCGGAGGCAACCGCGCGAATCACACATTTCGTGCAAACCGCGAATCGCACATTTTAAGATGCGGTGAGTAAAAAAGCGTCCCAATGCTAAGGGCAAGATTCAATCATTAACGAAATAATTGAGAAATTGAGTGACGGAGAGTTTAATGGATCAGATCGCTTAAATGAGTGCTTGACGCTAATGAATGCATCTGGGATGAAAATAGACTTCATACTCATTTCAAATATGTTTTTTAAATATGCTAAAACCATCTTGAAGCCGTGAACCAGAAGCTTCCAAAAAATTCCAGAATGTTCTAGAAAATTCCAGAAAATTCCAGAAAATTCCAGAATGTTCTAGAAAATTCCAGAAAATTCCAGAATGTTCTAGAAAATTCCAGAAAATTCCAGAAAATTCCAGAAAATTCCAGAAAATTCCAGAAAATTCCAGAATGTTCTAGAAAATTCCAGAATGTTCTAGAAAATTCCAGAATGTTCTAGAAAATTCCAGAAGCTTCCAGAAGCTTCCAAAAAATTCCAGAATGTTCTAGAAAATTCCAGAATGTTCTAGAAAATTCCAGAATGTTCTAGAAAATTCCAGAAGCTTCCAGAAAATTCTAGAAAATTCGAGAATGTTCCAGAAAATTCCAGAGCCTGCCAGAAAATTCCAGAAAATTCTAAAACATTCCTGAAAATTCCAAAAGTTTCCAGAATGTTCTAGAAATTTCCAGAAGCTTCCAGAACCTTCCAGAAGCTTCCAGAAAAATCTAAAAGCTTTAAAAAATTCAAAGATGTTCTAGACAATTTTAGAAGATTCCAGGAAATTTCAAAAAATTCTAGAATGTTCTAGAACATTCTAGAACCTTCCAGAATGTTTTAAAAAGTGTGTTCTTTTTTCAGAGTATTTTTTTACAGTTTTTTGTCTTTGATTATTTTTTTTTGCTGTTCTATGCCCTTTCATTGCACGTCATTCAACTCAAAAATAGACAGAAATTTTTTTTTCAGCTGATCTCAAAGGTATAATAGTATGTCAACGATTAGTCGAAAAAGTCGTCGACTTTCTTCTTCATTCTCTAAGTCATCACCGGAACGATCTCCTTCCCCAATTGCTACCAGGACGCGTACACTAAGAAAATCACACACAGGACGAAATTTTGAAGAAAAAGCCAACCACAACCTCATGGAACTGCTTGATCTCACAGTTGATATCTCCACTCGTGAGCCTCGGGTTGGACTTGGTTATTCTCACAATCGCAAAATCTAGCAATAGAGCGGTCTTGGAAGGTTTTCGCGTCGATTTTGGCCTGTTCCGCTTTTGAAGTGATGCCAAAACGGTCGGAATAGGCCCATTGAACTGTACCGCCAGGTCCTTCAGAGAAGGCCCATCGCTCTTCCTCGGAGCATCATTTTCCGTTCCGCTTAAGTTACGTTTCTTGCCCCCTGGTAAAACTGATCTGTAGTGATGATTCTAAGTCTATGCTGGTTGGAACTGACGGTATCACTCATATGAGACATCTGGTGGACTGCCGCGAGGTCCAGTTCACGTGCTCTTTGGCAAACTTCAGACGTTTACGACGGTTCTTCTCGCTGGTCATCGGTTTTTCGCCGGTCGTCGTCCTACTAGTCGTGAAGATCTAAGAATGCGTTAGGTAGTATCATCGGTAACTTGTACAATAAAAAAAATCACACACAGGACGCAATTCCTCTCGTCTTGTTAAGGATTGGTTTGCGCATCGTCGGGTGACTATTATGAACTGCCCGAGTCAATCCCCAGACCTGAATCTCATCGAGTATCTCTGAGAAGATTTGGGAAGAAAAAACTGCTAGGAAAGAAGCCGAAAAGTACGCCTAATTGAAGGAATCGTGGAGTCTTCTGGTCGCTACCACTAGGGCAAACTTGGTGAGCTCAATGGGCAGAAGATACCAAGCAGCAATTGATGCCAAATGCATTTATACCAAGCACTAAACCCAAATAATTATTTTTGGTTTAAAGGAGGGCTTTACGCAGATTATAAATGAAGTTAAAGGCAGCTGTTCAGTTAATTTTACCCTATATGATCTTAGTTTCAAAAATTAGAGCGTTCTCTCATTAGTACAATGCAATTTATGCGAAATCACACCGATCAATACACGCGTCATAGCAGCGCTCCAAAGTTGAAAAAATCAAAATTTGAATTGGCGCGTGTCCGTGCGACGCGGTCGGTGTCCGTGCAACGCGGTCGGAATTGGCGCGAAACACAATTATTTGAATGTGGCTACATATTGGTTTGTTCTTTGGACCACCAGGGCTACCATTCAAATTTTGATTTTTTGCCTTGAATTTAGATCGTGTTAACTGATAAGCTGCCTTTAAAACGTTTAAAAAAGTCATACTCATGTTATAAATGGGTTTAAAAAATTTTTTTTAATTCGTAGAAGAAAAAAAACAGAAAAAATGAGCCACCTAAAAAAAAGGGGACCGCGGAAGAACTTGTGTTTCTAGTCCGCGACAGCTTGGTTTCCTCGGTCAACTATTAAATTTGTGCTTTTTTATTTTTTTTTAAAATTTATTTTTGTTTTTTTTCATTTAAAATGAAAAACAGTGCAAAAAGTGATGCAAAATTTTGCAATTATTAAGTTTCTATACAAATACAACACTAGTTTTTCAAATTCTGAAAAAAATAGCAGAAAAAAACAAAAAGTACGGCTATGAAAACTGAAATTAAAAAAAAACATTAATCAGCTTGTTTTTCATGCAAAATTATAAACTTGCTTCATTTTAAATGCAAAAAAAAACAAAAAAAAAATTTTAAAAATGAATAAATTTAATAGGTGGCCTAGGAAACCAAACGTTCGCGGACTAGGAACACAAGTTCTTCCGCGGTCTCCCTTTTTTTAGGTGGCTCGTTTTTTCTGTTTTTTTTCTTCTACGAATTAAAAAAAATTTTAAAACCCATTTATAACATGAGTATTATTTTTTTTGCATTTTAACTTCATTTATAATCTGCGTAAAGCCCTCCTTTAATTTGTTGAGCTAGTATTGTTAATTTAGTTTTTAAATGATCTTCTATCGAAATTTCGAGTTGTTTAATTTTTCCGATTTCCATTTTTTCGCAATAAATAAACTTCCAAAAATGTTAGAAAGCTATAATTATAAAATTAATTTGTCTCAGAAATGTATTTATGCATCACATACACCATCTTAAATTTTTATAACAATTGATCAAGTATTTGAAAGAAAACGACGACAATAATACATTTCTACATAATTTAGCGATTTTTTACTGCTTATTAGGGATTTTGCACGGTCCTGCATATTATCATATGACTTCAAAATTTTAGTTCGATGATACGGTGGAATGCAGACCCTTTTAGATGGTGGTTCTTCTTCTTCTTCTTCTTCGTCTTCTTCTTTTTCATGCTCGCAAAACTTTTCGAGAAGAGCTTTCGCATTTTGTGGGCCAAGTTCATGAAATACTTCATATGTATTGAATGCTTCTTTTTGTAGTTCGGCAGTTGTTATTTTTTCCAATGCTGCCAACTTTAAAAACAAAATATTTAAAGCAGGAGTTTACGGAGCTAATGAATGCAACTGCGATGAAAATAAAACTCGAAACCAAAAACTAGTCCACTGGAATTATTTGAATCTTTAAAAAATGCAAAAACATAATTTAAAGCGGAATAAATTAAGTATTCTCAATAAATTTTCGTTATTATTTATAAGGCATTGTTTTAAAGTTTGTTTTCACGCATTCTACGTTGTTTTCGATAAGATTTTTAATTACCGCGCGTTATGGATTTTCATGTGCGCTCCACTGAACACCAGTCTGGTGTGTGCGCGGAAATTTGAATTTTTTGAATATTTTTTATGTTTTTTTTAATTTCTTTCGTTTTTGTCCGCTTCTCAGAGTATTTTTTTTTGCGAAACGTCGTTTATTATTTTTAGTAAGTGTCAAATTAATTTTTCTTACAGGAACTAAACGAGATCCTTCATAAAATAGGGAAAACCGTTGATTTTTCTAATTTTCATTTTAAAATGAAAATTTCTTCAAAATTTTGAAAGTTGATAGAATAGATGTACGTTTCGAAAAAAAAATGAAAAAGAAGAATTTTTCACAATTAAATCCATATGGGGGAAAAATAACTGGTAAAAAAAAATTTTTTAAGAATAGGAAGGAGTACGAATTATATTTTCATCTTAGGTTTTTACATTCATTGGCTCGGAAAATTCCCTAAATAAAAGAAAAAGAAATGTTTTACCTGTAACTTGGAGAAATTACATTTTTTGGCATAGAATAACTTCTCGACATTGGTTCTCTCTTTCGTTGAAATGAGGAAGTCTTCACAATCATTGAGCAAAAATTGAACATTGTATCTGAATGCTAGATCCAACATACCTTCGATGTTATCGACTGAAAATTACGGTTTATTTCTAAAATTGAAAAAAAAACGAGTTGTTACTTGTGATCTCTTGTTTATGTCCATACAATATACGAAGAAAAGTTATGAAATCACCATAATAGATTAGATATTTGTTGAAAATTGTTGAACTATAGATGTCTTCGATCACATATTCATTGTCTTCATTTGATTCATTAGATAATAATTCACAAAATACTGACGACGCCGAAATGAGTGCCTGGAAATTGATAAATAGGGAATTAATCCTACAAAAAATTTAACTTGCCAATTTGTCGACATAGAACAGAAGATCAACTTCATAAAAATCCTTATCCGTAAATCTCAAATAAACTTCTGAATTTACATCTTTCATAATTGAAAAATTATCAATTGGAAGTAATCGAATTCCAACACTTGATTCCATGATTTTAATTTTTAGTAGCACAACTAGTGTTTCAAACATGTTTTCCCCGTTTGCGATTTCATCCACTACACTGTTTCGAAAATCAACAGTTATCCCAGAACCTTGTGTAGTATTTTCGAAAAAACTCCTAATTCTGTTATCACTTCCTGTCATTGTTTTATTGTGCAGTAAGGAGACCTCAATTTCAGTGTTAAGTTTCCATAAATTCGATTCACGATAATCAAAAATTGGTTCAATATCCATTAATGTTCTACCCTCCGCATCTCTATCTCCTGGTATCGAACAGAATTTTATTCGCCTGCAAAAAATTTAACTATCTTCTGAAAAATCTCTCTTCCATTATATGTTAAATAACAGATTTTGTAAAAAACTAATATCCGTCTAGTAATCTGCAACCACCACGCGAATGGACGTTTACTGGACGCATGATATTACAACCAGGGAGCAAAGAAAGAAGCAGAATATTTAAAGGAGGGCTTTACAGAGCTAATAATTGCAATTGGGATGAAAATAGAATTCCAACTCATTCTAAGGAGGGTACTTTAGGTGTTTTTCAGATCTGCTTATGAGACCTAGCTCATTTTAAAGAACATTGACTATCATCCAGTCACCTGGACTTTTTTCGGGCCTCCTTTAAAATTATCACACAAAATTTTCGAGTATTTCTCATTTTCAATATAAGTATTCAAAATTTGAGAAATATTCAGAAAATGAGTGGAAATTACAGTTTTTGCACGCGGTTTCCAAATATTATTCGTTTTGCTCAAAATTCGAGCCCATGTTGCTAACAACTTGGCGGAGAGGAAGTAAAAATTCTTGAAATTTTGCCAAAATATTAAAAATCGTCTAAATATTAAACGCCCAAAATTTCAGGTTCAACTGTTACGCTTGAACCGAGTTATTTCTGTTCAAAATTTCAATATCGTTAAAAAACGCATTTTTTATCGATTTTTGAAGTTAATTCGGAATGAGCATTGAAATTTTGAACAGTAATAACTCATATGAATCTGAAATTTTGAACTTTTAATATATTTTTTGGCAAATTTTCATGGAGTTCTGGTTTATTTCCGCCCAGTTATTTTTGTCAACTCAATTATTCTTGATCATTGCGTTCGGAAGGCTGCTCAACCTCACAGCCGCTCCGCACGCACGCGACGCGGTGACCTCCAACTCAACACACTGAAATATTGGCGGTAAAAAGAATTTTTCAACTGTTCCAGTGCGTTGAGTATCGGCAGCCGCGTCGCGTGCGTGCGGAGCGGCTGTGAGGTTGAGACAGCCTTCCGAACGCAATGATCAAGAATATTTGAGTTGACAATAACAAATTCAAATTATAAATTGTTAGAAAGGCTGCTAGAATGCTTTTGTTTCTTAATTAATGCTTTTGTTTCTTAAATTTGTTTCTTAATATGGTTTTCTGAATTTTTCGAAAATGGAACATAAGGATCATTTTCTATCACTTCTGGAGTATGGTATACCAGTTACAAACTCGATTTGTGATAACTTTGACAAACAAATTAAGAAAACACAACAAAACTTTAAAAGAGGAGTGTAAACTCAAATTGTTTTGTCAAGATAATAATTTCTGGCCGCTCGTGTTTGCGGAGTGTCGTTGGGAATTTCCTCGCAGCGCAACCGCAACGCGCTCAAATTCAAATTTCTCAGTTGGTCTTGCGCGTTGCGGTTGCGTTGCGAGGAAATTCCCAACGACACTCTGCAAAAAGAGCGGCCAGAAATTTTGATCTTGACAATAGCAAAAATCACAAGGAAAAGGGTTGTTTTTAAAATATAACATCGACTGATCTACGAACAACTCACGAACCATTTAATGTTTCCTGTTGAATATGTAAATTCACGTGAACGTATACATTTCGCCCATGTGAATTCTGTTATTGCTTCAACTGCAACTGCGTCGTTCGTCATTGTAAAAAGAAGTGAGATGATGAAGAATCTAGAAAAACTGAAAGTTTTAAACGTTTCAGATGGGCTGCCGTAACGCAATAAACGGTTTTAAAGGAGGAGTTTACCGAGCTAATGAATGCATCTGGGATGAAAATAGACTTCATTCTCATTCCAAATCTATTTTTAAAATTTTCTAAAACCACCCACAAGCCGAGAAACCTAGCTTCAAAACGATGGCCTAGAAAGTTTCCACTGGCGAAAACTAGTCCGCGGGCGCTATTACGTGAGGAATCCAAAAAATTGAAAAATCCAAAGTTAAAAATGGAGAAAACGCGCTTTTTAAATTCCTCGCGTAATAGCGCCCGCGGACTAGTTTTCGCCGATGGCCCCTTTTTCTAGGTCATCGTTTTGAAGCTAGTTTTCTCGGCTTCTAGGTGGTTTTAGAAAATTTTAAAAATAGATTTGGAATGAGAATAACGTCTATTTTCATTTAAGGTACATTCATAAGATCCGTAAAGTCCTCCTGTAAAATGATAAGAGTATCCTATTACATATTTGAAAATGAGAAAATTGTGTCTGTAATTTTCTATGCGCAAATTTCTAATGTTTTCAATTAGCTGCTCACAAAATCGGAGTTATAAACAAGCAAGCGCGCTCTAAAGAAAACGAAGCTATCTATGATTTTTTGACAAATTCAATGTATAGCTAAAAAATAGGTCAAGAAACTAGGTAACATTTCAAAAATTATTTTAAATTTCATTCTTTAAAAGTTTACCTAGTTAGTTCTAACAAATGAATAGAAACAAAGAATGCTATTTAAAGAAACTAAGATACACAGTAATACTATAATGAAATAAAGATGTTCAGACAAATGGCAATAGTTTTGGAAAAAGAAGAAATACAGTTTTTAGATGAAACGTGAGGGCTAAATGCAATTAAATCACTTCCTTGTATGCAAAACCAGTGAATGAGGAAACACAATTGGAGAATAAATGCACACCTTTTAGGGCGTGGCAAGAGAAACGCAACTGTTTTACGCGCGATTTTATTATAAATAGGGTGGAGTGAGAAGAGACTTATACTCTCCGGCTTACGGACAATGCGGAGGCAAATCACACATTTCGTGCAAACCGCGAATCGCACATTTTAAGATGCGGTGAGTGTAAAAAAGCGTCCCAATACTAAGGGCAAGATTCAATCATTAACGAAATAATTGAGAAATTGACGAGTCGGAGAGTTTAATGGATCAGATCGCTTAAATGAGTGCTTGACGCTAATGAATGCATCTGGGATGAAAATAACCTTATTACTCATTTCAAATATGTTTTTTAAATTTTCTAAAACCATCTTGAAGCCGAGAAAACGCGCCTCAAAACAACGGCCTAGAAAAAGGAGCCACCGGCGAAAACTAGTCCGCAGGCATGAAAAATTAAAAAACGTAAATTAAAATGAAAAAAAAAAAGTGATCGAATATGAGATTTTTATAAAGTGAAATAAACATTTTTATTTTAATTTTTTTAGGACTTTTCGAAGTCAAAAGAGATTATATCTATTTGCTGATTATGTTCCATATCCACAGTTCTTGTTATTGAAACTGGATGAGTTGGAATTCTATTTTCATCCCAATTGCAATTATTAGCTCTGTAAATTCCTCCTTTAAAGATGGGGTCTCCTTACTGCACAATAAAACAATGACAGGAAGTGGTAACAGAATTAGGAGTTTTTTTCGAAAAGACTAAACTAAGAGGTTCTGGGATAACTGTTGGTTTTCGAAACAGAGTAGTGGATAAAATCGCAAACGGAACATAATCAGCAAGGGGAAATATGTTTGAAACAATACTTGTACGACTAAAGATTAAAAGCATGGAATCAAGTGTTGGAATTCGATTACTTCCAATTGATAATTTTACCATTCAAAAGTCCAATAAATTCATTAAATCAAATAGGTTGTTTTTCCAGGATCAAAAAAAATAAGACAGTGGGCGGAGTGTAAAACTGTGCACTGTTTGCGTTCAAACCCCGCCTCCATGAAGGTTACCTCAAGAAAGTCTGCAACAACAGATTTCTGTTGAGAGTCGTTCACTGTTACAAACCGTGCAGACATGTCGGACTGTATGTCCGCAAGTGGATCTCTTATTTTGTTGGATCAACAACATTAATGTTATTGATTGCGTAGAGTAAAAAACAGTGCCATTTATAGTTTCCAAGGGCAAATTTAGTGCACCGCGTAAGGATAGGACGCCCATTGGATTGGTGCGTTTCTTAGTTTACGGTTACTCATTTTCTTTTTATTTATTGTATTCAGCGTGTCACAAAAACCTATATCTTTTTTTTTAATTTTCTTAATCTCTCTTTTTAGAATGTCAACATATCCGCTTGAAAAAAGAAAATATTCCGGATGCGCGCTTTGGTGTCATAAGGACCCAATCCATATGGTTATCAACGCAGGAGCCCTGAAATGGTTTGTAATTTTACAAAGGTGGTATTTACCTAAAATCGAAAATAAGAAATCTTAAATGAAAATAGACTTCATTCTCATTACAAATCTGTTTTTAAAATTTTCTAAAACCACCTAAAAGCCGAGAAAACGTGCCTCAAAACAATGGCCTAGAAAAAGGGCGAAAACTTGTATATTTTTGCTAGTATATTTTTGTATATTTTTGAAAACTAGTATAAAAATATTTTTGCTAAATTTCCTTTTCTAGTACACGAAAAAAACACATTTACAGATAAGGCGGCGAATGGCCTAACCGCTCGGCCGCGCGCGAGAGAGCATGCGAATGTGAGAGTGTTTGCAATTGTTAGGCCATTTCGCTGCCTTATTCTTGAAATGGGTGTGTTTGAGTACTAGAAAAGGAAATTTCACAAAAATATTTTTCTTGTATAGGTTTTCAAACCAGACGTTTAACGCCGCTTCGCGACGAAAATGAAGAATCAGAGAAATAGTGTGTAAAATGAAGAGACGCAGAGAAAAAACACGCAAACTTTAGGTTAAGGTAAGTACCGTAATACTACAGTAATCCGTACCAAATTTTCACAGTGACCTTACAATACTCCAAAGATGTTACCATGAAAGTCTGATCTCGATCCGACCATTCTGAAAAAAAGTGAAAAAGTACTGGAATACTGTATTTACAGTAATCCTACAGTAACCCGAGATCCAAACAGTACTTTTGTGAAGCGCTCCGAGATGCATGACAATATCCCAAGTATGGGACAGATCGGTCAAGGGGTCAAAAAGTTATTCATGAGAAATGTTTGCACACACAGAACTATTCGTTTAGTAAGAAGAAAGATATCAAGAAGAAGGTAAAAATGGAATCGAAACCCAAAAACAGTAAAGAATCCGTTTAATAATGCCTGCGGACTAGTTTTCGCCCTTTTTCTAGGCCATTGTTTTGAGGCGCGTTTTCTCGGCTTCTAGATGGTTTTAGAAAATTTTAAAAACAGATTTGGAATGAGAAAGAAGTATATTTACATCCCGGATGTGTTAATTAGCTCCGTAAAGCCCAGCCGAACAATGCCAAAAACAGTCTTTTTTGCATTTACTGAAAAAAAAAACAGTGAACACTTTTGATATATGACATAAATCGCGCCGAATCGCTACGCGGTTTGAGGCTCTTGGTTGTTATAACAATTCATTCCAAACTTCAAAAAAGGATAATTTTTTAGGCAAGTGCTGCCAGGAGTGACCATTAACCAGGATGATTCTAGGCAATATTTAATAGCTGAAATCGATTGTGTTTTCGACTACGAAATGTCAAATTTATGGTCAATTGTTGCCGATATTTCGATGACAGTTGTGGACTACGATGATGTAAAATATATTAAAAAAATGGAGCACACTTTCAATCGTGACAATACAAATTGCGACTTAGGGGAAATTATGCCAACAAATGATTTTCGTTTTTATCGAAATGGAAAATATGGAATAGGTAGAGCAATCCTTACTCCAACTATTCGAACCACATCGACTGTTGGAATGCAATTTCTGGACAGACGTGATTTTTCAATATCTAAATATAATGAAACCGAAGTTCGCTTCATCGTTGGAGAATCTTGTAAGATTTATAATGTTGATAAATATGTGAGAAAACTTTTTCAAATATTTCCGGTTTCTGACTTATGATTTTTAGGTACTCATGTTATGTTCTTCTTTTTTTCGTCAAATGTTCTCTGATAACAACTCAAAAAATGATGAAATTGAGCTCAAAGATATAAAATTCTCATATTTTGAAATTTTTGTTCGATTGTTATATCGGGAGAAGCCGCATATAAAAAAGAGTAAGTTAAAATTTCAATTTTTTTCAAAAACTAATTACATCTCTTGGCATCTTGTTAAAGGAGGACTTTACGAAGATGATAAATGTACCTTAAATGAAAATAGAGGTCATTCTCATTCCAAATCTGTTTTTAAAATTTTCTAAAACCACCTAGAAGCAGAGAAAACGCGCCTCAAAATAATGGCCTAGAAAAAGTGCACACCTGGCCGAGCTTTTTTCTATGAGCTTTTTCCGTGTTTCGTTAATAAATAGTTATGCAGAATGATTATATTAGTCTTTTTTTAATGTTTTTTTCATATTAGTTTATGTTTTTGGATTTTTCATGACTGCGGACTAGTTTTCGCCGGTGGTCCCCTTTTTCTAGGCCATTGTTTTGAAGCTCATTTTCTCGGCTTCTAGGTGGTTTTAGAAAATTTTAAAAACAGATTTAAAATGAGTATGAAGTCTATTTTCATCACAAATGCATTCATTAGCTCCGTAAAGTCTTACTTTAAAGGAAGAGTGTCAGTTATTGTTACCTCGATGATATGTCGTGAAAAGTTGAAAGGTTTTTTATGCAACTTTCTAATTTCTTTTTTCTGTGAAAACAATTTATTTCCTATTTTTATCGGTATTGTTTATTCAGAATCCATTATAGAAGGTGTTCTTAAGTTGGTTTCGAAATACAACGTTCAATGTTTGATGGTGGAACTGGAAGATTTCTTGATTTCGACTCAACTAATGTCAATTTATGAAAAGCTCCGACTAGCCGAAGCTTACAAATTTTCAAAGCTTCAGGTGACATTAAATCGTCATTTCTTTCTTTCTTTCTTATGAATATTTGTTTTCAGATCGAAGTACTGGAAAAACGAGAGATCAAAGAACTCGAAAAATCTCTCAGCCACTGTTATGGGTGCTGCAACTAAACAAGCTCTTCTTGATGAAATCTCGACCAGAAATAATCTAATAAACAATATATAATGTGCTTTAAAAAATCCGAGTTTGAGATTTATGAATTCCGAAGGTTTTAAAATTCTCAGATTTTTATTCTTTTTTTTTTTTGGAAGTTTTCTACAGTTTCAGAAAATAAAACGAATTTCCAGCATTCCTAAGGCACGCAAAGTTTCACTCTTAGAGAGGCGCCCTTATATATTTCGTCAATCATTGCATTTTGTAGATAGCCTTGGGACGATGGCCTTGAAAAGTGTTCACCTGCGAAAACTAGTCCGCAGGTATGAAAAAGCAAAAAAATAATTTTAAAAATAATAATAAAATGAAAAAAAAAACATAAAAAGACTTATTTATGTCTTTTTCTCGTTGCTGTCTGCGTTTGTTACGTCATCACGCACTCTACTTTCTCCGGTGACGAGACCATGCGTGCGATAGAGCACGCTTGCAAGCCGCAGAGTCGGCCTTGCTCTAGATAGCCAATATACATCCCAAGTCAAAGCACTCTCAATTCAAAAGTTTTGTGAATTGTAAGAAGAATTTCAAGATAAATGCAATCGAATGGTATCAATATCACCAATATTTAAGCAACATAGCTAATTTTATAATTGTTCAATGGGTATTGTTGTCTCACAAATTCGGCTTCATAAACGTGAAATTCCCTATTTTGCGAAATAGTGTGTGGCGAGGGATAATAATACAACGCAACGCATCCCTTCCCATTGCCCTCACGCGTGGCGTTTCGTTTTTTTGACACAGGTTTTTCACGTTTATATAACAGATTTTGTAAACAACTAATATCTTGAACTAAAAATTTTTATTAAAGGAGGGTTTTTTGTTAACTGCAGTGTTGCTCGTTGAGTGTTATTCACTTGTACTGTGTGGTCTTGTTATACCTCAAACTTGGGTAATTAAACCTTTATTGAATATAAAGAAAAAAGATAAAAATAGTAAGAACATAACAATAAAAATGATAAATAAAGTAAGAAAAATATTGTTTGAAAATGATTGTCTCAATCTGCTCAGCCACTTTTATATTGTGCATCGGTGTGTGGGCTGAGCATTACAATTCAATATTGAACAATCGTAACGAAACAATTTATATTAAATTCCTTGTCTGTGTAGCATTTTTAGATGATCAAGGTGCGATCAGCACATTCCGGGCAAAAAAGAAGAAATTTGGTTGATTCCATTATTGGCATCATAAATCGTTGAAATTCGTAAAATCGTAAATGTAGATTTTCTGACTTCCGTGGAAATTTCGTGAAGTGCATATCCACATATGATCGAGAAGCTTCCAGTTGAGTTTTGGAAATCGTAACTTTTCTCGTTTGACGTTGTCAGCATTTGTCGGCGGCTTAAAATGTTCAAGATCGGATTCGACAAATTCCGCTCCCTCCCCCTTTGAAAAATTCGTTTACAGCTTTGTTTTCGTACTCTAACCACATTTGAAAATTGCATCGTAACACATTTGACGTTCAATCGTCATCGTTCCTCATTGTCCGACGACACTTTTGAGATACGACCGGTCGATGCCTCGATCCGCAATCCTTGCGAATATTTGATGATGTTCGTGTCTTCATTGGTGATTTCCATTATTTCAATCCATCCATTCCGTGAATCAGATGGTCATCTGCATCTTGCAGCATAAAAATCCTAGCGCCTTCCACATCTAGCGCGCTTAGGAAAAAATTCAATTGCTCACCCATAGAGCATACACTGGCCAAATTCTGCCAAATTTGCTGGTCTTCCTGTTCCGTAGGTCGATCCCAGCTGTATTCCATGTCCATGACTTTCTGTAGTTCATGTCCATACATTAGAAATCTTGAAGATGCATCAAAAATAAATTGTATCCATTTCTCTTGAGTAGGTGTTGTGGCAAAAAACCATCCCAAGTTTGAGGTGTCATTATTTCCAAATTGAAATTCGTTGTTAATTGAAATTCATTGTCGATCGTGGTAGAGCATTGTTGTTGTTGTGTTGGGGCCGCCTCGGTTAATTACCTCAAACTTGGGTAATTAAACCTTTATTGAATATAAAGAAAAAAGATAAAAATAGTAAGAACATAACAATAAAAATGATAAATAAAGTAAGAAAAATATTGTTTGAAAATGATTGTCTCAATCTGCTCAGCCACTTTTATATTGTGCATCGGTGTGTGGGCTGAGCATTACAATTCAATATTGAACAATCGTAACGAAACAATTTATATTAAATTCCTTGTCTGTGTAGCATTTTTAGATGATCAAGGTGCGATCAGCACAGGTTTTACGGAGATAATAAATGTATCTTAGATGAAAATAGACTTCATACTCATTCCATATCTGTTTTTAAAATTTTCTAAAACCACCTAGAAGCCGAGAAAATGAGCTTCAAAACAATGGCCTAGAAAAAGTTTGCACCTGGTCGAACTTTTTCCTATGAGCTTTTTTCGTTACATAGTTATGCAGAATGCTTATATTAGTATTTTTTCATTTATTTTTGGATTTCTCATACCTGCGGACTAGTTTTCGCTGGTGGACAATTTTTCTAGGCCATTTTTTTGAAGCTAGTTTTCTCGGCTTCTGGGTGGTTTTAGAAAATTTTAAATTTTTGTTCTAAAGCTTGCAATTATAGATGCGATTTTGCATAAATTGCATTGTACATAGGTTATAAATGTTGCTTAAAGACAGCTACCTGATCCTAGTTTCAAAAATTAGAGAGTTCTTATATAGCGTCGAACTATCACCTCTCAAGATTAAAAGTAAAAATTATGATATCATTCAATATCATTCAATTCGTTTTTCGATGTAGATTTTAAAAATTACAAAAATTTGGAATCGTTTGGCGATTTGTGGAAAATGGGAAAGTTTTACACAATTCCCAAAAATGGTTCACAATTATTGGATTTTGTTGGATGTGGTCTCATTTTAAAGCATGTATTATAATTTATTCAGATTCTATGTGTTTTGCTTTAAAAAATGCAATTAAAATCACAAAAATTGATCAATTTCCAACAAAGTTATGAAGATTTGGAAATTTCGAGAATTTCTCGTGTTCACCACGAGAACTCAAATTGTTCTCGTGATGACTACGAGAAGTTTTTCCGAAAATCGAAAGTTCGTAACTTGGTTCAAATTTAACGATTTTTCGTACATTTCGGAGAAAAATGAGTAAAGAATCTGAAAATGCATGTTTCTAGCTTGAAAATTAAATAAAAAACCCAGAAAAAAAAACTAAAAAGGAAGGTTTCAATGAAAAATCTAGAATAATAATACAATAATTTATTTTATTACAAATCACAGATCAAATTAAAGAAAATTTGTTCAGTAATTAGTGAAAAACAGGGAAATACATTTCCATGTTTTTACAATTATAATTTTCACTAAAAAAAAGTCATTTCTGAAGAAAAAATGTTTTTTTTTTGAATTTTGCAACGAGATTTTTCGTATCAGATTGCTGGATTTGAGTAATTTATCATATATCCTTGATATTTGGCTGGTTATTAAAATTGGACGATAGTCCGAAACGTTTATGGGATTGGAAGTTTTAGGTATTGGAGTAACAAAAGAGAAGGAGTAACAATGGAGCGGAGTAACAAAATAGCAGAGTAATAAAAGATATCATATTTTCTCTGAAGAATTAGGTTATTTCTGGTCCAGATTTCATCAAGAAGAGCTTGTTTAGTTAAAGCACCCATAACAGTGACTGAGAGAATTTTCAGTTCTATGATCTCTAGTTTTTCCAGTACTTCGATCTGAAAACAAATAATCATAATGAAGAAAGAAATGAAGATTGAATGTCACCTGAAGCTTTGAAAATTTGTAAGCTTCGGCTAGACGGAGCTTTTCATAAATTGACATTAGTTGCGTCGAAATCAAGAAATCTTCCAGTTCCACCATCAAAAATTGAACTTTGTATTTCGAAACCAACTTAAGAACACCTTCTATAACGGATTCTGAATAAACAAAACCTATAAAATAAGAAATAAACTTTTTTTTGTTTATTCAGAATCCGTTATAGAAGGTGTTCTTAAGTTGGTTTCGAAATACAAAGTTCAATTTTTGATGGTGGAACTGGAAGATTTCTTGATTTCGACGCAACTAATGTCAATTTATGAAAAGCTCCGTCTAGCCGAAGCTTACAAATTTTCAAAGCTTCAGGTGACATTCAATCTTCATTTCTTTCTTCATTATGATTATTTGTTTTCAGATCGAAGTACTGGAAAAACTAGAGATCATAGAACTGAAAATTCTCTCAGTCACTGTTATGGGTGCTTTAACTAAACAAGCTCTTCTTGATGAAATCTGGACCAGAAATAACCTAATTCTTCAGAGAAAATATGATATCTTTTATTACTCTGCTATTTTGTTACTCCGCTCCATTGTTACTCCTTCTCTTTTGTTACTCCAATACCTAAAACTTCCAATCCCATAAACGTTTCGGACTATCGTCCAATTTTAATAACCAGCCAAATATCAAGGATATATGATAAATTACTCAAATCCAGCAATCTGATACGAAAAATCTCGTTGCAAAATTCAAAAAAAAAACATTTTTTCTTCAGAAATGACTTTTTTTTAGTGAAAATTATAATTGTAAAAACATGGAAATGTATTTCCCTGTTTTTCACTAATTACTGAACAAATTTTCTTTAATTTGATCTGTGATTTGTAATAAAATAAATTATTGTATTATTATTCTAGATTTTTCATTGAAACCTTCCTTTTTAGTTTTTTTTTCTGGGTTTTTTATTTAATTTTCAAGCTAGAAACATGCATTTTCAGATTCTTTACTCATTTTTCTCCGAAATGTACGAAAAATCGTTAAATTTGAACCAAGTTACGAACTTTCGATTTTCGGAAAAACTTCTCGTAGTCATCACGAGAACAATTTGAGTTCTCGTGGTGAACACGAGAAATTCTCGAAATTTCCAAATCTTCATAACTTTGTTGGAAATTGATCAATTTTTGTGATTTTAATTGCATTTTTTAAAGCAAAACACATAGAATCTGAATAAATTATAATACATGCTTTAAAATGAGACCACATCCAACAAAATCCAATAATTGTGAACCATTTTTGGGAATTGTGTAAAACTTTCCCATTTTCCACAAATCGCCAAACGATTCCAAATTTTTGTAATTTTTAAAATCTACATCGAAAAACGAATTGAATGATATTGAATGATATCATAATTTTTACTTTTAATCTTGAGAGGTGATAGTTCGACGCTATATAAGAACTCTCTAATTTTTGAAACTAGGATCAGGTAGCTGTCTTTAAGCAACATTTATAACCTATGTACAATGCAATTTATGCAAAATCGCATCTATAATTGCAAGCTTTAGAACAAAAATTTAAAATTTTCTAAAACCACCCAGAAGCCGAGAAAACTAGCTTCAAAAAAATGGCCTAGAAAAATTGTCCACCAGCGAAAACTAGTCCGCAGGTATGAGAAATCCAAAAATAAATGAAAAAATACTAATATAAGCATTCTGCATAACTATGTAACGAAAAAAGCTCATAGGAAAAAGTTCGACCAGGTGCAAACTTTTTCTAGGCCATTGTTTTGAAGCTCATTTTCTCGGCTTCTAGGTGGTTTTAGAAAATTTTAAAAACAGATATGGAATGAGTATGAAGTCTATTTTCATCTAAGATACATTTATTATCTCCGTAAAACCTGTGCTGATCGCACCTTGATCATCTAAAAATGCTACACAGACAAGGAATTTAATATAAATTGTTTCGTTACGATTGTTCAATATTGAATTGTAATGCTCAGCCCACACACCGATGCACAATATAAAAGTGGCTGAGCAGATTGAGACAATCATTTTCAAACAATATTTTTCTTACTTTATTTATCATTTTTATTGTTATGTTCTTACTATTTTTATCTTTTTTCTTTATATTCAATAAAGGTTTAATTACCCAAGTTTGAGGTAATTAACCGAGGCGGCCCCAACACAACAACAACAATGCTCTACCACGATCGACAATGAATTTCAATTAACAACGAATTTCAATTTGGAAATAATGACACCTCAAACTTGGGATGGTTTTTTGCCACAACACCTACTCAAGAGAAATGGATACAATTTATTTTTGATGCATCTTCAAGATTTCTAATGTATGGACATGAACTACAGAAAGTCATGGACATGGAATACAGCTGGGATCGACCTACGGAACAGGAAGACCAGCAAATTTGGCAGAATTTGGCCAGTGTATGCTCTATGGGTGAGCAATTGAATTTTTTCCTAAGCGCGCTAGATGTGGAAGGCGCTAGGATTTTTATGCTGCAAGATGCAGATGACCATCTGATTCACGGAATGGATGGATTGAAATAATGGAAATCACCAATGAAGACACGAACATCATCAAATATTCGCAAGGATTGCGGATCGAGGCATCGACCGGTCGTATCTCAAAAGTGTCGTCGGACAATGAGGAACGATGACGATTGAACGTCAAATGTGTTACGATGCAATTTTCAAATGTGGTTAGAGTACGAAAACAAAGCTGTAAACGAATTTTTCAAAGGGGGAGGGAGCGGAATTTGTCGAATCCGATCTTGAACATTTTAAGCCGCCGACAAATGCTGACAACGTCAAACGAGAAAAGTTACGATTTCCAAAACTCAACTGGAAGCTTCTCGATCATATGTGGATATGCACTTCACGAAATTTCCACGGAAGTCAGAAAATCTACATTTACGATTTTACGAATTTCAACGATTTATGATGCCAATAATGGAATCAACCAAATTTCTTCTTTTTTGCCCGGAATGTGCTGATCGCACCTTGATCATCTAAAAATGCTACACAGACAAGGAATTTAATATAAATTGTTTCGTTACGATTGTTCAATATTGAATTGTAATGCTCAGCCCACACACCGATGCACAATATAAAAGTGGCTGAGCAGATTGAGACAATCATTTTCAAACAATATTTTTCTTACTTTATTTATCATTTTTATTGTTATGTTCTTACTATTTTTATCTTTTTTCTTTATATTCAATAAAGGTTTAATTACCCAAGTTTGAGGTATAACAAGACCACACAGTACAAGTGAATAACACTCAACGAGCAACACTGCAGTTAACAAAAAACCCTCCTTTAATAAAAATTTTTAGTTCAAGATATTAGTTGTTTACAAAATCTGTTATATAAACGTGAAAAACCTGTGTCAAAAAAACGAAACGCCACGCGTGAGGGCAATGGGAAGGGATGCGTTGCGTTGTATTATTATCCCTCGCCACACACTATTTCGCAAAATAGGGAATTTCACGTTTATGAAGCCGAATTTGTGAGACAACAATACCCATTGAACAATTATAAAATTAGCTATGTTGCTTAAATATTGGTGATATTGATACCATTCGATTGCATTTATCTTGAAATTCTTCTTACAATTCACAAAACTTTTGAATTGAGAGTGCTTTGACTTGGGATGTATATTGGCTATCTAGAGCAAGGCCGACTCTGCGGCTTGCAAGCGTGCTCTATCGCACGCATGCAAGCCGCAGAGAAAACTTTCCCATAGGAAAAAGTTCGACCGTCACCGGAGAACTTTCCCATAGGAAAAAGTTCGACCGTCACCGGAGAAAGTAGAGTGCGTGATGACGTAACAAACGCAGACAGCAACGAGAAAAAGACATAAATAAGTCTTTTTATGTTTTTTTTTTCATTTTATTATTATTTTTAAAATTATTTTTTTGCTTTTTCATACCTGCGGACTAGTTTTCGCAGGTGAACACTTTTCAAGGCCATCGTCCCAAGGCTATCTACAAAATGCAATGATTGACGAAATATATAAGGGCGCCTCTCTAAGAGTGAAACTTTGCGTGCCTTAGGAATGCTGGAAATTCGTTTTATTTTCTGAAACTGTAGAAAACTTCCAAAAAAAAAAAAGAATAAAAATCTGAGAATTTTAAAACCTTCGGAATTCATAAATCTCAAACTCGGATTTTTTAAAGCACATTATATATTGTTTATTAGATTATTTCTGGTCGAGATTTCATCAAGAAGAGCTTGTTTAGTTGCAGCACCCATAACAGTGGCTGAGAGATTTTTCGAGTTCTTTGATCTCTCGTTTTTCCAGTACTTCGATCTGAAAACAAATATTCATAAGAAAGAAAGAAAGAAATGACGATTTAATGTCACCTGAAGCTTTGAAAATTTGTAAGCTTCGGCTAGTCGGAGCTTTTCATAAATTGACATTAGTTGAGTCGAAATCAAGAAATCTTCCAGTTCCACCATCAAACATTGAACGTTGTATTTCGAAACCAACTTAAGAACACCTTCTATAATGGATTCTGAATAAACAATACCGATAAAAATAGGAAATAAATTGTTTTCACACTGGCGAAAACTAGTCCGCGGGCGCTATTACGTGAGGAATCCAAAAAATTGAAAAATCCAAAGTTAAAAATGGAGAAAACGCGCTTTTTAAATTCCTCGCGTAATAGCGCCCGCGGACTAGTTTTCGCCGATGGCCCCTTTTTCTAGGTCATCGTTTTGAAGCTAGTTTTCTCGGCTTCTAGGTGGTTTTAGAAAATTTTAAAAATAGATTTGGAATGAGAATAACGTCTATTTTCATTTAAGGTACATTCATAAGATCCGTAAAGTCCTCCTGTAAAATGATAAGAGTATCCTATTACATATTTGAAAATGAGAAAATTGTGTCTGTAATTTTCTATGCGCAAATTTCTAATGTTTTCAATTAGCTGCTCACAAAATCGGAGTTATAAACAAGCAAGCGCGCTCTAAAGAAAACGAAGCTATCTATGATTTTTTGACAAATTCAATGTATAGCTAAAAAATAGGTCAAGAAACTAGGTAACATTTCAAAAATTATTTTAAATTTCATTCTTTAAAAGTTTACCTAGTTAGTTCTAACAAATGAATAGAAACAAAGAATGCTATTTAAAGAAACTAAGATACACAGTAATACTATAATGAAATAAAGATGTTCAGACAAATGGCAATAGTTTTGGAAAAAGAAGAAATACAGTTTTTAGATGAAACGTGAGGGCTAAATGCAATTAAATCACTTCCTTGTATGCAAAACCAGTGAATGAGGAAACACAATTGGAGAATAAATGCACACCTTTTAGGGCGTGGCAAGAGAAACGCAACTGTTTTACGCGCGATTTTATTATAAATAGGGTGGAGTGAGAAGAGACTTATACTCTCCGGCTTACGGACAATGCGGAGGCAAATCACACATTTCGTGCAAACCGCGAATCGCACATTTTAAGATGCGGTGAGTGTAAAAAAGCGTCCCAATACTAAGGGCAAGATTCAATCATTAACGAAATAATTGAGAAATTGACGAGTCGGAGAGTTTAATGGATCAGATCGCTTAAATGAGTGCTTGACGCTAATGAATGCATCTGGGATGAAAATAACCTTATTACTCATTTCAAATATGTTTTTTAAATTTTCTAAAACCACCTGGAAGCCGAGAAAACGCGCCTCAAAACAACGGCCTAGAAAAAGGAGCCACCGGCGAAAACTAGTCCGCAGGCATGAAAAATTAAAAAACGTAAATTAAAATGAAAAAAAAAGTGATCGAATATGAGATTTTTATAAAGTGAAATAAACATTTTTATTTTAATTTTTTTAGGACTTTTCGAAGTCAAAAGAGATTATATCTGTTTGCTGATTATGTTCCATATCCACAGTTCTTGTTATTGAAACTGGATGAGTTGGAATTCTATTTTCATCCCAATTGCAATTATTAGCTCTGTAAATTCCTCCTTTAAAGATGGGGTCTCCTTACTGCACAATAAAACAATGACAGGAAGTGGTAACAGAATTAGGAGTTTTTTTTCGAAAAGACTAAACTAAGAGGTTCTGGGATAACTGTTGGTTTTCGAAACAGAGTAGTGGATAAAATCGCAAACGGAACATAATCAGCAAGGGGAAATATGTTTGAAACAATACTTGTACGACTAAAGAAAAAAATTAAAAGCATGGAATCAAGTGTTGGAATTCGATTACTTCCAATTGATAATTTTACCATTCATTCAATTTTACCATTCATAGGTTGTTTTTCCAGGATCAAAAAAAATAAGACAGTGGGCGGAGTGTAAAACTGTGCACTGTTTGCGTTCAAACCCCGCCTCCATGAAGGCTACCTCAAGAAAGTCTGCAAACTGAGAGTCGTTCACTGTTACAAACCGTGCAGACATGTCGGACTGTATGTCCGCAAGTGGATCTCTTATTTTGTTGGATCAACAACATTAATGTTATTGATTGCGTAGAGTAGGAAACAGTGCCATTTATAGTTTCCAAGGGCAAATTTAGTGCACCGCGTAAGGATAGGACGCCCATTGGATTGGTGCGTTTCTTAGTTTACGGTTACTCATTTTCTTTTTATTTATTGTATTCAGCGTGTCACAAAAACCTATATAATAACCTTTTTTTTTTTTTAATTTTCTTAATCTCTCTTTTTAGAATGTCAACATATCCGCTTGAAAAAAGAAAATATTCCGGATGCGCGCTTTGGTGTCATAAGGACCCAATCCATATGGTTATCAACGCAGGAGCCCTGAAATGGTTTGTAATTTTACAAAGGTGGTATTTACCTAAAATCGAAAATAAGAAATCTTAAATGAAAATAGACTTCATTCTCATTACAAATCTGTTTTTAAAATTTTCTAAAACCACCTAAAAGCCGAGAAAACGTGCCTCAAAACAATGGCCTAGAAAAAGGGCGAAAACTTGTATATTTTTGCTAGTATATTTCTAGTATATTTTTGTATATTTTTGAAAACTAGTATAAAAATATTTTTGCTAAATTTCCTTTTCTAGTACACGAAAAAAACACATTTACAGATAAGGCGGCGAATGGCCTAACCGCTCGGCCGCGCGCGAGAGAGCATGCGAATGTGAGAGTGTTTGCAATTGTTAGGCCATTTCGCTGCCTTATTCTTGAAATGGGTGTGTTTGAGTACTAGAAAAGGAAATTTCGCAAAAATATTTTTCTTGTATAGGTTTTCAAACCAGACGTTTAACGCCGCTTCGCGACGAAAATGAAGAATCAGAGAAATAGTGTGTAAAATGAAGAGACGCAGAGAAAAAGTGTGTAAAATGAAGAGACGCAGAGAAAAAACACGCAAACTTTAGGTTAAGGTAAGTACCGTAATACTACAGTAATCCGTACCAAATTTTCACAGTGACCTTACAATACTCCAAAGATGTTACCATGAAAGTCTGATCTCGATCCGACCATTCTGAAAAAAAGTGAAAAAGTACTGGAATACTGTATTTACAGTAATCCTACAGTAACCCGAGATCCAAACAGTACTTTTGTGAAGCGCTCCGAGATGCATGACAATATCCCAAGTATGGGACAGATCGGTCAAGGGGTCAAAAAGTTATTCATGAGAAATGTTTGCACACACAGAACTATTCGTTTAGTAAGAAGAAAGATATCAAGAAGAAGGTAAAAATGGAATCGAAACCCAAAAACAGTAAAGAATCCGTTTAATAATGCCTGCGGACTAGTTTTCGCCCTTTTTCTAGGCCATTGTTTTGAGGCGCGTTTTCTCGGCTTCTAGATGGTTTTAGAAAATTTTAAAAACAGATTTGGAATGAGAAAGAAGTATATTTACATCCCGGATGTGTTAATTAGCTCCGTAAAGCCCAGCCGAACAATGCCAAAAACAGTCTTTTTTGCATTTACTGAAAAAAAAAACAGTGAACACTTTTGATATATGACATAAATCGCGCCGAATCGCTACGCGGTTTGAGGCTCTTGGTTGTTATAACAATTCATTCCAAACTTCAAAAAAGGATAATTTTTTAGGCAAGTGCTGCCAGGAGTGACCATTAACCAGGATGATTCTAGGCAATATTTAATAGCTGAAATCGATTGTGTTTTCGACTACGAAATGTCAAATTTATGGTCAATTGTTGCCGATATTTCGATGACAGTTGTGGACTACGATGATGTAAAATATATTAAAAAAATGGAGCACACTTTCAATCGTGACAATACAAATTGCGACTTAGGGGAAATTATGCCAACAAATGATTTTCGTTTTTATCGAAATGGAAAATATGGAATAGGTAGAGCAATCCTTACTCCAACTATTCGAACCACATCGACTGTTGGAATGCAATTTCTGGACAGACGTGATTTTTCAATATCTAAATATAATGAAACCGAAGTTCGCTTCATCGTTGGAGAATCTTGTAAGATTTATAATGTTGATAAATATGTGAGAAAACTTTTTCAAATATTTCCGGTTTCTGACTTATGATTTTTAGGTACTCATGTTATGTTCTTCTTTTTTTCGTCAAATGTTCTCTGATAACAACTCAAAAAATGATGAAATTGAGCTCAAAGATATAAAATTCTCATATTTTGAAATTTTTGTTCGATTGTTATATCGGGAGAAGCCGCATATAAAAAAGAGTAAGTTAAAATTTCAATTTTTTTCAAAAACTAATTACATCTCTTGGCATCTTGTTAAAGGAGGACTTTACGAAGATGATAAATGTACCTTAAATGAAAATAGAGGTCATTCTCATTCCAAATCTGTTTTTAAAATTTTCTAAAACCACCTAGAAGCAGAGAAAACGCGCCTCAAAATAATGGCCTAGAAAAAGTGCACACCTGGCCGAGCTTTTTTCTATGAGCTTTTTCCGTGTTTCGTTAATAAATAGTTATGCAGAATGATTATATTAGTCTTTTTTTAATGTTTTTTTCATATTAGTTTATGTTTTTGGATTTTTCATGACTGCGGACTAGTTTTCGCCGGTGGTCCCCTTTTTCTAGGCCATTGTTTTGAAGCTCATTTTCTCGGCTTCTAGGTGGTTTTAGAAAATTTTAAAAACAGATTTAAAATGAGTATGAAGTCTATTTTCATCACAAATGCATTCATTAGCTCCGTAAAGTCTTACTTTAAAGGAAGAGTGTCAGTTATTGTTACCTCGATGATATGTCGTGAAAAGTTGAAAGGTTTTTTATGCAACTTTCTAATTTCTTTTTTCTGTGAAAACAATTTATTTCCTATTTTTATCGGTATTGTTTATTCAGAATCCATTATAGAAGGTGTTCTTAAGTTGGTTTCGAAATACAACGTTCAATGTTTGATGGTGGAACTGGAAGATTTCTTGATTTCGACTCAACTAATGTCAATTTATGAAAAGCTCCGACTAGCCGAAGCTTACAAATTTTCAAAGCTTCAGGTGACATTAAATCGTCATTTCTTTCTTTCTTTCTTATGAATATTTGTTTTCAGATCGAAGTACTGGAAAAACGAGAGATCAAAGAACTCGAAAAATCTCTCAGCCACTGTTATGGGTGCTGCAACTAAACAAGCTCTTCTTGATGAAATCTCGACCAGAAATAATCTAATAAACAATATATAATGTGCTTTAAAAAATCCGAGTTTGAGATTTATGAATTCCGAAGGTTTTAAAATTCTCAGATTTTTATTCTTTTTTTTTTTTGGAAGTTTTCTACAGTTTCAGAAAATAAAACGAATTTCCAGCATTCCTAAGGCACGCAAAGTTTCACTCTTAGAGAGGCGCCCTTATATATTTCGTCAATCATTGCATTTTGTAGATAGCCTTGGGACGATGGCCTTGAAAAGTGTTCACCTGCGAAAACTAGTCCGCAGGTATGAAAAAGCAAAAAAATAATTTTAAAAATAATAATAAAATGAAAAAAAAAACATAAAAAGACTTATTTATGTCTTTTTCTCGTTGCTGTCTGCGTTTGTTACGTCATCACGCACTCTACTTTCTCCGGTGACGAGACCATGCGTGCGATAGAGCACGCTTGCAAGCCGCAGAGTCGGCCTTGCTCTAGATAGCCAATATACATCCCAAGTCAAAGCACTCTCAATTCAAAAGTTTTGTGAATTGTAAGAAGAATTTCAAGATAAATGCAATCGAATGGTATCAATATCACCAATATTTAAGCAACATAGCTAATTTTATAATTGTTCAATGGGTATTGTTGTCTCACAAATTCGGCTTCATAAACGTGAAATTCCCTATTTTGCGAAATAGTGTGTGGCGAGGGATAATAATACAACGCAACGCATCCCTTCCCATTGCCCTCACGCGTGGCGTTTCGTTTTTTTGACACAGGTTTTTCACGTTTATATAACAGATTTTGTAAACAACTAATATCTTGAACTAAAAATTTTTATTAAAGGAGGGTTTTTTGTTAACTGCAGTGTTGCTCGTTGAGTGTTATTCACTTGTACTGTGTGGTCTTGTTATACCTCAAACTTGGGTAATTAAACCTTTATTGAATATAAAGAAAAAAGATAAAAATAGTAAGAACATAACAATAAAAATGATAAATAAAGTAAGAAAAATATTGTTTGAAAATGATTGTCTCAATCTGCTCAGCCACTTTTATATTGTGCATCGGTGTGTGGGCTGAGCATTACAATTCAATATTGAACAATCGTAACGAAACAATTTATATTAAATTCCTTGTCTGTGTAGCATTTTTAGATGATCAAGGTGCGATCAGCACATTCCGGGCAAAAAAGAAGAAATTTGGTTGATTCCATTATTGGCATCATAAATCGTTGAAATTCGTAAAATCGTAAATGTAGATTTTCTGACTTCCGTGGAAATTTCGTGAAGTGCATATCCACATATGATCGAGAAGCTTCCAGTTGAGTTTTGGAAATCGTAACTTTTCTCGTTTGACGTTGTCAGCATTTGTCGGCGGCTTAAAATGTTCAAGATCGGATTCGACAAATTCCGCTCCCTCCCCCTTTGAAAAATTCGTTTACAGCTTTGTTTTCGTACTCTAACCACATTTGAAAATTGCATCGTAACACATTTGACGTTCAATCGTCATCGTTCCTCATTGTCCGACGACACTTTTGAGATACGACCGGTCGATGCCTCGATCCGCAATCCTTGCGAATATTTGATGATGTTCGTGTCTTCATTGGTGATTTCCATTATTTCAATCCATCCATTCCGTGAATCAGATGGTCATCTGCATCTTGCAGCATAAAAATCCTAGCGCCTTCCACATCTAGCGCGCTTAGGAAAAAATTCAATTGCTCACCCATAGAGCATACACTGGCCAAATTCTGCCAAATTTGCTGGTCTTCCTGTTCCGTAGGTCGATCCCAGCTGTATTCCATGTCCATGACTTTCTGTAGTTCATGTCCATACATTAGAAATCTTGAAGATGCATCAAAAATAAATTGTATCCATTTCTCTTGAGTAGGTGTTGTGGCAAAAAACCATCCCAAGTTTGAGGTGTCATTATTTCCAAATTGAAATTCGTTGTTAATTGAAATTCATTGTCGATCGTGGTAGAGCATTGTTGTTGTTGTGTTGGGGCCGCCTCGGTTAATTACCTCAAACTTGGGTAATTAAACCTTTATTGAATATAAAGAAAAAAGATAAAAATAGTAAGAACATAACAATAAAAATGATAAATAAAGTAAGAAAAATATTGTTTGAAAATGATTGTCTCAATCTGCTCAGCCACTTTTATATTGTGCATCGGTGTGTGGGCTGAGCATTACAATTCAATATTGAACAATCGTAACGAAACAATTTATATTAAATTCCTTGTCTGTGTAGCATTTTTAGATGATCAAGGTGCGATCAGCACAGGTTTTACGGAGATAATAAATGTATCTTAGATGAAAATAGACTTCATACTCATTCCATATCTGTTTTTAAAATTTTCTAAAACCACCTAGAAGCCGAGAAAATGAGCTTCAAAACAATGGCCTAGAAAAAGTTTGCACCTGGTCGAACTTTTTCCTATGAGCTTTTTTCGTTACATAGTTATGCAGAATGCTTATATTAGTATTTTTTCATTTATTTTTGGATTTCTCATACCTGCGGACTAGTTTTCGCTGGTGGACAATTTTTCTAGGCCATTTTTTTGAAGCTAGTTTTCTCGGCTTCTGGGTGGTTTTAGAAAATTTTAAATTTTTGTTCTAAAGCTTGCAATTATAGATGCGATTTTGCATAAATTGCATTGTACATAGGTTATAAATGTTGCTTAAAGACAGCTACCTGATCCTAGTTTCAAAAATTAGAGAGTTCTTATATAGCGTCGAACTATCACCTCTCAAGATTAAAAGTAAAAATTATGATATCATTCAATATCATTCAATTCGTTTTTCGATGTAGATTTTAAAAATTACAAAAATTTGGAATCGTTTGGCGATTTGTGGAAAATGGGAAAGTTTTACACAATTCCCAAAAATGGTTCACAATTATTGGATTTTGTTGGATGTGGTCTCATTTTAAAGCATGTATTATAATTTATTCAGATTCTATGTGTTTTGCTTTAAAAAATGCAATTAAAATCACAAAAATTGATCAATTTCCAACAAAGTTATGAAGATTTGGAAATTTCGAGAATTTCTCGTGTTCACCACGAGAACTCAAATTGTTCTCGTGATGACTACGAGAAGTTTTTCCGAAAATCGAAAGTTCGTAACTTGGTTCAAATTTAACGATTTTTCGTACATTTCGGAGAAAAATGAGTAAAGAATCTGAAAATGCATGTTTCTAGCTTGAAAATTAAATAAAAAACCCAGAAAAAAAAACTAAAAAGGAAGGTTTCAATGAAAAATCTAGAATAATAATACAATAATTTATTTTATTACAAATCACAGATCAAATTAAAGAAAATTTGTTCAGTAATTAGTGAAAAACAGGGAAATACATTTCCATGTTTTTACAATTATAATTTTCACTAAAAAAAAGTCATTTCTGAAGAAAAAATGTTTTTTTTTTGAATTTTGCAACGAGATTTTTCGTATCAGATTGCTGGATTTGAGTAATTTATCATATATCCTTGATATTTGGCTGGTTATTAAAATTGGACGATAGTCCGAAACGTTTATGGGATTGGAAGTTTTAGGTATTGGAGTAACAAAAGAGAAGGAGTAACAATGGAGCGGAGTAACAAAATAGCAGAGTAATAAAAGATATCATATTTTCTCTGAAGAATTAGGTTATTTCTGGTCCAGATTTCATCAAGAAGAGCTTGTTTAGTTAAAGCACCCATAACAGTGACTGAGAGAATTTTCAGTTCTATGATCTCTAGTTTTTCCAGTACTTCGATCTGAAAACAAATAATCATAATGAAGAAAGAAATGAAGATTGAATGTCACCTGAAGCTTTGAAAATTTGTAAGCTTCGGCTAGACGGAGCTTTTCATAAATTGACATTAGTTGCGTCGAAATCAAGAAATCTTCCAGTTCCACCATCAAAAATTGAACTTTGTATTTCGAAACCAACTTAAGAACACCTTCTATAACGGATTCTGAATAAACAAAAAAAAGTTTATTTCTTATTTTATAGGTTTTGTTTATTCAGAATCCGTTATAGAAGGTGTTCTTAAGTTGGTTTCGAAATACAAAGTTCAATTTTTGATGGTGGAACTGGAAGATTTCTTGATTTCGACGCAACTAATGTCAATTTATGAAAAGCTCCGTCTAGCCGAAGCTTACAAATTTTCAAAGCTTCAGGTGACATTCAATCTTCATTTCTTTCTTCATTATGATTATTTGTTTTCAGATCGAAGTACTGGAAAAACTAGAGATCATAGAACTGAAAATTCTCTCAGTCACTGTTATGGGTGCTTTAACTAAACAAGCTCTTCTTGATGAAATCTGGACCAGAAATAACCTAATTCTTCAGAGAAAATATGATATCTTTTATTACTCTGCTATTTTGTTACTCCGCTCCATTGTTACTCCTTCTCTTTTGTTACTCCAATACCTAAAACTTCCAATCCCATAAACGTTTCGGACTATCGTCCAATTTTAATAACCAGCCAAATATCAAGGATATATGATAAATTACTCAAATCCAGCAATCTGATACGAAAAATCTCGTTGCAAAATTCAAAAAAAAAACATTTTTTCTTCAGAAATGACTTTTTTTTAGTGAAAATTATAATTGTAAAAACATGGAAATGTATTTCCCTGTTTTTCACTAATTACTGAACAAATTTTCTTTAATTTGATCTGTGATTTGTAATAAAATAAATTATTGTATTATTATTCTAGATTTTTCATTGAAACCTTCCTTTTTAGTTTTTTTTTCTGGGTTTTTTATTTAATTTTCAAGCTAGAAACATGCATTTTCAGATTCTTTACTCATTTTTCTCCGAAATGTACGAAAAATCGTTAAATTTGAACCAAGTTACGAACTTTCGATTTTCGGAAAAACTTCTCGTAGTCATCACGAGAACAATTTGAGTTCTCGTGGTGAACACGAGAAATTCTCGAAATTTCCAAATCTTCATAACTTTGTTGGAAATTGATCAATTTTTGTGATTTTAATTGCATTTTTTAAAGCAAAACACATAGAATCTGAATAAATTATAATACATGCTTTAAAATGAGACCACATCCAACAAAATCCAATAATTGTGAACCATTTTTGGGAATTGTGTAAAACTTTCCCATTTTCCACAAATCGCCAAACGATTCCAAATTTTTGTAATTTTTAAAATCTACATCGAAAAACGAATTGAATGATATTGAATGATATCATAATTTTTACTTTTAATCTTGAGAGGTGATAGTTCGACGCTATATAAGAACTCTCTAATTTTTGAAACTAGGATCAGGTAGCTGTCTTTAAGCAACATTTATAACCTATGTACAATGCAATTTATGCAAAATCGCATCTATAATTGCAAGCTTTAGAACAAAAATTTAAAATTTTCTAAAACCACCCAGAAGCCGAGAAAACTAGCTTCAAAAAAATGGCCTAGAAAAATTGTCCACCAGCGAAAACTAGTCCGCAGGTATGAGAAATCCAAAAATAAATGAAAAAATACTAATATAAGCATTCTGCATAACTATGTAACGAAAAAAGCTCATAGGAAAAAGTTCGACCAGGTGCAAACTTTTTCTAGGCCATTGTTTTGAAGCTCATTTTCTCGGCTTCTAGGTGGTTTTAGAAAATTTTAAAAACAGATATGGAATGAGTATGAAGTCTATTTTCATCTAAGATACATTTATTATCTCCGTAAAACCTGTGCTGATCGCACCTTGATCATCTAAAAATGCTACACAGACAAGGAATTTAATATAAATTGTTTCGTTACGATTGTTCAATATTGAATTGTAATGCTCAGCCCACACACCGATGCACAATATAAAAGTGGCTGAGCAGATTGAGACAATCATTTTCAAACAATATTTTTCTTACTTTATTTATCATTTTTATTGTTATGTTCTTACTATTTTTATCTTTTTTCTTTATATTCAATAAAGGTTTAATTACCCAAGTTTGAGGTAATTAACCGAGGCGGCCCCAACACAACAACAACAATGCTCTACCACGATCGACAATGAATTTCAATTAACAACGAATTTCAATTTGGAAATAATGACACCTCAAACTTGGGATGGTTTTTTGCCACAACACCTACTCAAGAGAAATGGATACAATTTATTTTTGATGCATCTTCAAGATTTCTAATGTATGGACATGAACTACAGAAAGTCATGGACATGGAATACAGCTGGGATCGACCTACGGAACAGGAAGACCAGCAAATTTGGCAGAATTTGGCCAGTGTATGCTCTATGGGTGAGCAATTGAATTTTTTCCTAAGCGCGCTAGATGTGGAAGGCGCTAGGATTTTTATGCTGCAAGATGCAGATGACCATCTGATTCACGGAATGGATGGATTGAAATAATGGAAATCACCAATGAAGACACGAACATCATCAAATATTCGCAAGGATTGCGGATCGAGGCATCGACCGGTCGTATCTCAAAAGTGTCGTCGGACAATGAGGAACGATGACGATTGAACGTCAAATGTGTTACGATGCAATTTTCAAATGTGGTTAGAGTACGAAAACAAAGCTGTAAACGAATTTTTCAAAGGGGGAGGGAGCGGAATTTGTCGAATCCGATCTTGAACATTTTAAGCCGCCGACAAATGCTGACAACGTCAAACGAGAAAAGTTACGATTTCCAAAACTCAACTGGAAGCTTCTCGATCATATGTGGATATGCACTTCACGAAATTTCCACGGAAGTCAGAAAATCTACATTTACGATTTTACGAATTTCAACGATTTATGATGCCAATAATGGAATCAACCAAATTTCTTCTTTTTTGCCCGGAATGTGCTGATCGCACCTTGATCATCTAAAAATGCTACACAGACAAGGAATTTAATATAAATTGTTTCGTTACGATTGTTCAATATTGAATTGTAATGCTCAGCCCACACACCGATGCACAATATAAAAGTGGCTGAGCAGATTGAGACAATCATTTTCAAACAATATTTTTCTTACTTTATTTATCATTTTTATTGTTATGTTCTTACTATTTTTATCTTTTTTCTTTATATTCAATAAAGGTTTAATTACCCAAGTTTGAGGTATAACAAGACCACACAGTACAAGTGAATAACACTCAACGAGCAACACTGCAGTTAACAAAAAACCCTCCTTTAATAAAAATTTTTAGTTCAAGATATTAGTTGTTTACAAAATCTGTTATATAAACGTGAAAAACCTGTGTCAAAAAAACGAAACGCCACGCGTGAGGGCAATGGGAAGGGATGCGTTGCGTTGTATTATTATCCCTCGCCACACACTATTTCGCAAAATAGGGAATTTCACGTTTATGAAGCCGAATTTGTGAGACAACAATACCCATTGAACAATTATAAAATTAGCTATGTTGCTTAAATATTGGTGATATTGATACCATTCGATTGCATTTATCTTGAAATTCTTCTTACAATTCACAAAACTTTTGAATTGAGAGTGCTTTGACTTGGGATGTATATTGGCTATCTAGAGCAAGGCCGACTCTGCGGCTTGCAAGCGTGCTCTATCGCACGCATGGTCTCGTCACCGGAGAAAGTAGAGTGCGTGATGACGTAACAAACGCAGACAGCAACGAGAAAAAGACATAAATAAGTCTTTTTATGTTTTTTTTTTCATTTTATTATTATTTTTAAAATTATTTTTTTGCTTTTTCATACCTGCGGACTAGTTTTCGCAGGTGAACACTTTTCAAGGCCATCGTCCCAAGGCTATCTACAAAATGCAATGATTGACGAAATATATAAGGGCGCCTCTCTAAGAGTGAAACTTTGCGTGCCTTAGGAATGCTGGAAATTCGTTTTATTTTCTGAAACTGTAGAAAACTTCCAAAAAAAAAAAAGAATAAAAATCTGAGAATTTTAAAACCTTCGGAATTCATAAATCTCAAACTCGGATTTTTTAAAGCACATTATATATTGTTTATTAGATTATTTCTGGTCGAGATTTCATCAAGAAGAGCTTGTTTAGTTGCAGCACCCATAACAGTGGCTGAGAGATTTTTCGAGTTCTTTGATCTCTCGTTTTTCCAGTACTTCGATCTGAAAACAAATATTCATAAGAAAGAAAGAAAGAAATGACGATTTAATGTCACCTGAAGCTTTGAAAATTTGTAAGCTTCGGCTAGTCGGAGCTTTTCATAAATTGACATTAGTTGAGTCGAAATCAAGAAATCTTCCAGTTCCACCATCAAACATTGAACGTTGTATTTCGAAACCAACTTAAGAACACCTTCTATAATGGATTCTGAATAAACAATACCGATAAAAATAGGAAATAAATTGTTTTCACAGAAAAAAGAAATTAGAAAGTTGCATAAAAAACCTTTCAACTTTTCACGACATATCATCGAGGTAACAATAACTGACACTCTTCCTTTAAAGTAAGACTTTACGGAGCTAATGAATGCATTTGTGATGAAAATAGACTTCATACTCATTTTAAATCTGTTTTTAAAATTTTCTAAAACCACCTAGAAGCCGAGAAAATGAGCTTCAAAACAATGGCCTAGAAAAAGGGGACCACCGGCGAAAACTAGTCCGCAGTCATGAAAAATCCAAAAACATAAACTAATATGAAAAAAACATTAAAAAAAGACTAATATAATCATTCTGCATAACTATTTATTAACGAAACACGGAAAAAGCTCATAGAAAAAAGCTCGGCCAGGTGTGCACTTTTTCTAGGCCATTATTTTGAGGCGCGTTTTCTCTGCTTCTAGGTGGTTTTAGAAAATTTTAAAAACAGATTTGGAATGAGAATGACCTCTATTTTCATTTAAGGTACATTTATCATCTTCGTAAAGTCCTCCTTTAACAAGATGCCAAGAGATGTAATTAGTTTTTGAAAAAAATTGAAATTTTAACTTACTCTTTTTTATATGCGGCTTCTCCCGATATAACAATCGAACAAAAATTTCAAAATATGAGAATTTTATATCTTTGAGCTCAATTTCATCATTTTTTGAGTTGTTATCAGAGAACATTTGACGAAAAAAAGAAGAACATAACATGAGTACCTAAAAATCATAAGTCAGAAACCGGAAATATTTGAAAAAGTTTTCTCACATATTTATCAACATTATAAATCTTACAAGATTCTCCAACGATGAAGCGAACTTCGGTTTCATTATATTTAGATATTGAAAAATCACGTCTGTCCAGAAATTGCATTCCAACAGTCGATGTGGTTCGAATAGTTGGAGTAAGGATTGCTCTACCTATTCCATATTTTCCATTTCGATAAAAACGAAAATCATTTGTTGGCATAATTTCCCCTAAGTCGCAATTTGTATTGTCACGATTGAAAGTGTGCTCCATTTTTTTAATATATTTTACATCATCGTAGTCCACAACTGTCATCGAAATATCGGCAACAATTGACCATAAATTTGACATTTCGTAGTCGAAAACACAATCGATTTCAGCTATTAAATATTGCCTAGAATCATCCTGGTTAATGGTCACTCCTGGCAGCACTTGCCTAAAAAATTATCCTTTTTTGAAGTTTGGAATGAATTGTTATAACAACCAAGAGCCTCAAACCGCGTAGCGATTCGGCGCGATTTATGTCATATATCAAAAGTGTTCACTGTTTTTTTTTTCAGTAAATGCAAAAAAGACTGTTTTTGGCATTGTTCGGCTGGGCTTTACGGAGCTAATTAACACATCCGGGATGTAAATATACTTCTTTCTCATTCCAAATCTGTTTTTAAAATTTTCTAAAACCATCTAGAAGCCGAGAAAACGCGCCTCAAAACAATGGCCTAGAAAAAGGGCGAAAACTAGTCCGCAGGCATTATTAAACGGATTCTTTACTGTTTTTGGGTTTCGATTCCATTTTTACCTTCTTCTTGATATCTTTCTTCTTACTAAACGAATAGTTCTGTGTGTGCAAACATTTCTCATGAATAACTTTTTGACCCCTTGACCGATCTGTCCCATACTTGGGATATTGTCATGCATCTCGGAGCGCTTCACAAAAGTACTGTTTGGATCTCGGGTTACTGTAGGATTACTGTAAATACAGTATTCCAGTACTTTTTCACTTTTTTTCAGAATGGTCGGATCGAGATCAGACTTTCATGGTAACATCTTTGGAGTATTGTAAGGTCACTGTGAAAATTTGGTACGGATTACTGTAGTATTACGGTACTTACCTTAACCTAAAGTTTGCGTGTTTTTTCTCTGCGTCTCTTCATTTTACACACTTTTTCTCTGCGTCTCTTCATTTTACACACTATTTCTCTGATTCTTCATTTTCGTCGCGAAGCGGCGTTAAACGTCTGGTTTGAAAACCTATACAAGAAAAATATTTTTGCGAAATTTCCTTTTCTAGTACTCAAACACACCCATTTCAAGAATAAGGCAGCGAAATGGCCTAACAATTGCAAACACTCTCACATTCGCATGCTCTCTCGCGCGCGGCCGAGCGGTTAGGCCATTCGCCGCCTTATCTGTAAATGTGTTTTTTTCGTGTACTAGAAAAGGAAATTTAGCAAAAATATTTTTATACTAGTTTTCAAAAATATACAAAAATATACTAGAAATATACTAGCAAAAATATACAAGTTTTCGCCCTTTTTCTAGGCCATTGTTTTGAGGCACGTTTTCTCGGCTTTTAGGTGGTTTTAGAAAATTTTAAAAACAGATTTGTAATGAGAATGAAGTCTATTTTCATTTAAGATTTCTTATTTTCGATTTTAGGTAAATACCACCTTTGTAAAATTACAAACCATTTCAGGGCTCCTGCGTTGATAACCATATGGATTGGGTCCTTATGACACCAAAGCGCGCATCCGGAATATTTTCTTTTTTCAAGCGGATATGTTGACATTCTAAAAAGAGAGATTAAGAAAATTAAAAAAAAAAAAAGGTTATTATATAGGTTTTTGTGACACGCTGAATACAATAAATAAAAAGAAAATGAGTAACCGTAAACTAAGAAACGCACCAATCCAATGGGCGTCCTATCCTTACGCGGTGCACTAAATTTGCCCTTGGAAACTATAAATGGCACTGTTTCCTACTCTACGCAATCAATAACATTAATGTTGTTGATCCAACAAAATAAGAGATCCACTTGCGGACATACAGTCCGACATGTCTGCACGGTTTGTAACAGTGAACGACTCTCAGTTTGCAGACTTTCTTGAGGTAGCCTTCATGGAGGCGGGGTTTGAACGCAAACAGTGCACAGTTTTACACTCCGCCCACTGTCTTATTTTTTTTGATCCTGGAAAAACAACCTATGAATGGTAAAATTGAATGAATGGTAAAATTATCAATTGGAAGTAATCGAATTCCAACACTTGATTCCATGCTTTTAATTTTTTTCTTTAGTCGTACAAGTATTGTTTCAAACATATTTCCCCTTGCTGATTATGTTCCGTTTGCGATTTTATCCACTACTCTGTTTCGAAAACCAACAGTTATCCCAGAACCTCTTAGTTTAGTCTTTTCGAAAAAAAACTCCTAATTCTGTTACCACTTCCTGTCATTGTTTTATTGTGCAGTAAGGAGACCCCATCTTTAAAGGAGGAATTTACAGAGCTAATAATTGCAATTGGGATGAAAATAGAATTCCAACTCATCCAGTTTCAATAACAAGAACTGTGGATATGGAACATAATCAGCAAACAGATATAATCTCTTTTGACTTCGAAAAGTCCTAAAAAAATTAAAATAAAAATGTTTATTTCACTTTATAAAAATCTCATATTCGATCACTTTTTTTTTCATTTTAATTTACGTTTTTTAATTTTTCATGCCTGCGGACTAGTTTTCGCCGGTGGCTCCTTTTTCTAGGCCGTTGTTTTGAGGCGCGTTTTCTCGGCTTCCAGGTGGTTTTAGAAAATTTAAAAAACATATTTGAAATGAGTAATAAGGTTATTTTCATCCCAGATGCATTCATTAGCGTCAAGCACTCATTTAAGCGATCTGATCCATTAAACTCTCCGACTCGTCAATTTCTCAATTATTTCGTTAATGATTGAATCTTGCCCTTAGTATTGGGACGCTTTTTTACACTCACCGCATCTTAAAATGTGCGATTCGCGGTTTGCACGAAATGTGTGATTTGCCTCCGCATTGTCCGTAAGCCGGAGAGTATAAGTCTCTTCTCACTCCACCCTATTTATAATAAAATCGCGCGTAAAACAGTTGCGTTTCTCTTGCCACGCCCTAAAAGGTGTGCATTTATTCTCCAATTGTGTTTCCTCATTCACTGGTTTTGCATACAAGGAAGTGATTTAATTGCATTTAGCCCTCACGTTTCATCTAAAAACTGTATTTCTTCTTTTTCCAAAACTATTGCCATTTGTCTGAACATCTTTATTTCATTATAGTATTACTGTGTATCTTAGTTTCTTTAAATAGCATTCTTTGTTTCTATTCATTTGTTAGAACTAACTAGGTAAACTTTTAAAGAATGAAATTTAAAATAATTTTTGAAATGTTACCTAGTTTCTTGACCTATTTTTTAGCTATACATTGAATTTGTCAAAAAATCATAGATAGCTTCGTTTTCTTTAGAGCGCGCTTGCTTGTTTATAACTCCGATTTTGTGAGCAGCTAATTGAAAACATTAGAAATTTGCGCATAGAAAATTACAGACACAATTTTCTCATTTTCAAATATGTAATAGGATACTCTTATCATTTTACAGGAGGACTTTACGGATCTTATGAATGTACCTTAAATGAAAATAGACGTTATTCTCATTCCAAATCTATTTTTAAAATTTTCTAAAACCACCTAGAAGCCGAGAAAACTAGCTTCAAAACGATGACCTAGAAAAAGGGGCCATCGGCGAAAACTAGTCCGCGGGCGCTATTACGCGAGGAATTTAAAAAGCGCGTTTTCTCCATTTTTAACTTTGGATTTTTCAATTTTTTGGATTCCTCACGTAATAGCGCCCGCGGACTAGTTTTCGCCAGTGGAAACTTTCTAGGCCATCGTTTTGAAGCTAGGTTTCTCGGCTTGTGGGTGGTTTTAGAAAATTTTAAAAATAGATTTGGAATGAGAATGAAGTCTATTTTCATCCCAGATGCATTCATTAGCTCGGTAAACTCCTCCTTTAAAACCGTTTATTGCGTTACGGCAGCCCATCTGAAACGTTTAAAACTTTCAGTTTTTCTAGATTCTTCATCATCTCACTTCTTTTTACAATGACGAACGACGCAGTTGCAGTTGAAGCAATAACAGAATTCACATGGGCGAAATGTAAGGTACATTTATTATCTTCGTAAAACCTTCCTTTAAAACAAAATGGGTCATCATCGCTTAATAAACATCATGATTGGTGGAGCAATACAAATTAGTGGATTGGCAAAAAAACTTTTTTTTTTGGACTTTAGCTTTCAAGAATTAACAGTGGAAGTTGATTACTAACTGAATTTGATATATTCCTTCAGTTGACCACTTTTAACAAAAATGATCTTTAAAAAATATTTTCGGAAAAATTTAGGTGAAACAATACATTTGTGGAGCACTGTAGTATGTATGAGGTTTATATCTCCGATTTTTGTGAATCATTTCGATAAGAAGTTTTTCAGAATTTGATTTTGGGTAAATACCTCCTTTATAAAATTACAAACCATTTTAGGGCTGCTCCGTTCATGACCATATGGATTCGCCACATATCATCCCAATACATCCTTCCTGAATATCTTCTTTTTTCAAGCGGATATGTTGACATTCTAAAAAGAGAGATTTTAAGAAAATAAAAAAAGAAGGTTATTATATAGGTTTTTGTGACACGCTGAATACAATAAATTAAAAAAAAAGAGAAACTATAAACTAAGAAACGCACCAATCCAATTGGCGTCCTATCCTTACGCGATGCACTAAATTTGCCCTTGGAAACTATAAATGGCACTGTTTCCTACTCTACGCAATCAATAACGGCTGCCAAGATTGCGGACCTACAGTCCGACATGTCTGCACGGTTTGTAAAAGTGAACGACTCTCAACAGAAATCTGTTGTTGCACACTTTCTTGAGGTAGCCTTCATGGAGGCGGGGTTTGAACGCAAACAGTGCACAGTTTTCGACTCTTCCCACTGTTTTTATTTTTTGTTTCAATCCTGGATCCAGGATCAATCCAGGGCCAATTCCCAGATCAATCCTGGAAAAACAACCTATTTGATATATACATCGCTAATAATGAATTTATTGAACTTTTAAATGGTTATCGCGATTTTTAATAAAATAAAATGCAACTTTCAATTTAAAGGAGGGCTTTACGTAGATAATAAATGTACCTTATATGAAAATAGACTTTATACTCATTCCATATCTGTTTTTAAAATTTTCTAAAACCACGTAGAAGCCGAGAAAACGAGCTTCAAAACAATGGCCTAGAAAAAGTGTCCACCTGGCCGAACTTTTTCGTACGAGGATTTTTCGTTAATAAAACTATTTATTAACGAAAAATCCTCGTACGAAAAGTTATGCAGAATGCTTATATTAGTCCATTTTTATGTTTTTTTTTTGGATTTTTCATACCTGCGGACTAGTTTTCGCCGGTGGACACTTTTTCTAGGCCATTGTTTTGAAGCTCATTTTCTCGGCCTCTAGGTGGTTTTAGAAAATTTTAAAAACATATTTGGAATGAGAATGAAGTCTATTTTCATATCAGGCGCATCCATTAGCCCTCCTTTAACCCATGTCCCTAAATAACGTCGAACTACCATATCTCAAGATTAAAAGTAAAAATTGTGATGCTTTCGGTCTCATTCAATTCGTTTTTCGATGTAGGTTTTAAAATTAATAGAAATTTGGAAACTTTTAGCAAATTTTGGAAAATGGGAAAGTTTTACAAAATTCCAAAAAATGGTTCACAATGATTGGATTTTATTGGATGTGGTCTCATTTTGAAGCATGTATTATAATTTATTCAGATTCTATGTGTTTTGCTTAAAAAAATGCACTTCAAATCACAAAAATTGATCAATTTCCTACAAAGTTATGAAGATTTGAAAATTTCGAGAATTTCTCGTGTTCACCACGAGAACTCAAATTGTTCTCGTGATGACTACGAGAATTTTTTCCGAAAATCGAAAGTTCATTAATTGGTTCCAAATTTACCGATTTTTTTTATTTTTAGTACATTTCGGAGAAAAATGTGTAAAGAATCTGAAAATTCATGTTTCTAGCTTGAAAATTAAATAAAAAACCAGAAAAAAAATAAAAAGAAAAGTTTAATGAAAAATCTAGAATAATCATGCAATAATTTATTTCATTACAAATCACAGATTCAATTAAAGAAAAATCGTTCAGTAATTAGAGAAAAACAGTGAAAATTACAAGTGAAAAACAGGGAAATACATGACAAGTATCAAATCATCAGCTACAAAAATAAGTAGTCATCCATTTTTTAAATTTAAATACTTAAAAGAACAATTAAATATGATCCACAATATTGGATTTCCAGAATCCCACTGTTGAATCTCTGAAAATATTCAAAATTAATAACATTAAAATCAAAAACACTTCTACCCAGCAGCTGTAAAGAGCATCGATTTATTGGTACATATACAATTGATTCCATCCGAATGCACTTTCGATAATTCATCAACCAATTTCATCGACCTTGTGGTAACATCCCAGAATCTCAGTGATCCATCACGACACGCCGATACAAGATATTCTTTTCCTTTTGGTCCAAAAGCGGCCAAAGATTGGATGTATTGTTGATGAGCTCGAACCTCCATATGCTCTCGTTTTTCGTCTTTCAGTGAGAATTTCATAATATTCTGGAAAAAACAATGTATTTTTAAAACCTTGTTATTTTCTCAAAAAAATCTTCAAAAACCTACCAAATCCTTCGACGCAGTGTACAAATAACCATTCAACGGCAAAACCGACGTAACATTATCATAATGCGGCGGCTTGAATTCACAACTCGATTCAATAACCCCAGTTCCTAATCCAACTTCATACTCCTTCACATAATGATCCCTCGAACCAGTGTAAGCCATAACACTTCCATCCGCCTTCATAATAGTCTTCAAACACGAGACTTCCGATTTCGGACTATGCGACGCCGCATTCAGCCTTCCAAGCGGTTTCCATTCTCTCAAATTCCAAACTCTCACATACGCGCTGAACGAAGTGAACAGCATTTGTCCAGTCGGATCAACATCGGCGGCAGTGATATGCGTTTCCAAAAATGGAATTGTGTTCTGACGCGGCACTGGCGCCATTTTATCAATATAATCCCCGTCGTTCGCCTGACCGCTCGAATTCAACACCTTCACACAAATACATTCCGGACTTCGATAATCCCAAACTCTCGCTTCGAACATTGAAAATGTGAAGACATAATTCGAAAACGGCACAAATTTCACAATGTGCACGTTGTTTGGATGCATTCCAAGTGTCGTGATTTCTTTGCCAGCTTCGATATCCCATAGTTTTGCGGTACGATCTGAAATAAGTACTTTTTCTGGAAATAAAAAGATTGCGGGCATTTTTAGAACATTTTTAATGAAAAAATGACACAAAAATGCAGAAAAGTAGGGGGTGGCAACTTTTTGGCGGAAATTCAAATTTTTATCCTATTTTTTTTCAAAAAATTCAACCAACTCATATTTTTTGTGTTTTGCGCTTGTCAAACATGCATATTCCATCCATTTACAATTGTTTTTTAACAGACTTTCGTGCTTTTTTCCAGAATTTTCATAATTTTTCAGTTTTTGGGCAGAAAAATGTTGAAAAAGTCAGGAATTGCGTATCCAAATGTCTATCATTCCATTTATTGTTAAAAATTAATTGTATTTGTTCATTTTCACACAGAATTAGTTATTTCTCCGCTTGCCAATTAATTTCCGTGCATTTGCGCGTAACAGTGTGCATTAGAACAGTGTTTGCAGACTTTTTCGTCAAAATGCTAGTTTTTATCCTATTTTTCTCAAAAAATTCAATTATGCCATCCTTTTTGTAGTTTTTTTTTGTCAAACATGCATATTCCATCCATTTTTTTAGCAGAATTTCGTGTTTTTTCCAGAATTTTCATAATTTTTTAGTTTTAGGGCAGAAAAACATTGAAAAAGTTAAGAAAAAGTTTATTATTCCATTTATTGCCAAAAATCTGGTGTATTTTATCAGTTTCGGAAAGAATTAGCCATTTATACACTTTTCTATTCATTTCTGTGCATTTGCGCGTGTAACTATGTGCCTTAGAACGGTGTTTGCAGATTTTTCAACAAAATCCTCGTTTTTACACACCGTATCCAGAAAATGTTCGAAATACAGTAGTTCCCAAAAAAAACTACCTTTCGATCCAGTAACCATAAAATTATCCGAAACATCAACCGACGACACTCCTCTCGCGTGCCCTTCCAAAGTATGCGTCCTCGTCACAAGAGCCCCCCTCACTCCATTCTTCTGCGGTACAATTCTTCCTTGTTTTCTAAAAAAAAACATATTTCTAATTTCTTGGGAACTTTCTAAAATATTTCAGTGCAAAAAAAAAATGAAAATTCGGTGGTGCGCGGTGCATATACAAATTTTCCGAACCGATTTTTAAGCGTTATCAATTCTGCACAAGTATCGCTGAGCCATGACGGCGATAATCGCGCGAAAACCGACTTGCTGCTGCTCGATGTTGAAGAAGTAGAAGAAGACGCTTCAGTTCCACGTGGCGGTAATCTGACACTCGTCAGGTTTGACTTGGATCTCGGTGGGTATGTGAGTGTCGAATTGAACTCTCCATGCTCTTCAACAATCGCTAATTGGTGTCCATTTGTTAGTCTGAAATATGAGCAAAAACACATTCACAACGACTGTTAGAAAAGCGATAATTATTTAGTAAGTAGCTTTCTTTTCTTTTTAATCACAAAAAACAACTGAAAATTAATTTTTCGAAAAACTTTTTAAAAATAATGCACAAGGACGTTAAATTCCTGATTTGTTTGAAATACTAATTAACACTAATTAACACCAATCAAACTAATTAATTAAAGAAAAAACAATCCGAGCTACTTTAAAAAATTTTCGCTTAAAGGCATTGTGTCATCTGAATTTGCAAGAATTTCAATTTTTAATAAACAATAATTTAGAAGTTCCGAATTTTGTATCGCAAATAAAAAATATTATTGTCAACTCAATTATTCTTGATCATTGCGTTCGGAAGGCTGCTCAACCTCACAGCCGCTCTGCACGCACGCGACTGCCGATACTCAGCACACTGGAAAATTTGAATAATTAATGTTCCCGCCAATATTTCAGTGTTGAGTGGGAGGTCGCCGCGTCGCGTGCGTGCGGAGCGGCTGTGAGGTTGAGCAGCCTTCCGAACGTAATGATCAAGAATAATTGAGTTGACAATATTAATAATTAACCCTAATTATAATAATATAATTAGGGTTAATTTTATTTTCAAAGCTTCTCAAAAAAATCAACTATTTTCCTTTTTAACAGCACTTTTTAATAAAAACCTCTAAAATCACGGTCAAAAATGTTCAGATTCGATAAATCACATATAAAAATGCTCAACGTTGAAAATTCAGGCTCCGGAATTCTCAAAAATGAGCACAAAAGACATATTTACAACAGAAAACAGTTTTAAAGTCGAAAAAATTTGAAAAATCGAATTTAGACGTGGTCGAATAAATTCAATTTGTATTTATAGGCCATATAATGACATTTTCTGAGAAAAAGATAAAAAAAACCTTTTTTTAAAGAAAAATGTTGAAAAACTGAATTTTTTTTTAATCTTTTAGCGAAAAAAAAATGAAATGTTGCAAATGCGCTCTACCGTACTTATCGTTTTTACGACTTTCTTTTTTTTCCGAAAAATCTTTTTCAAAAAACTGTTTTTCGAAAAAAAATGTCTGTTTTTAAATATCTTTTAACCTAATCACATAGATTCCCTGATACGGCCTAGAAACCCGAAATGAATTTCTTCGGCCATGTCTATATTCCATTTTCGACTTTAATTGTTTTTTTGTTTTTCTGAGCTATTTCTGAGCTCTTCGGAGCCCACCCTCCCCCATTTAAATAACTTATTTCCAGAAACGTTTAGAAACTATTTGATTTAATGTAAATAAAATATAATAATAACTGACACATCATCTTTAAGGCATCAAGATGTATCAATCCTGGGTAATTAAACAAAAGTAAGGGGCTGGTAGTCGGTTGTTAATAAAACTAAGATAATTATCCAATTAACAGTTCTTAATTACTTAATTAAAATTATTAACACTCTAGTTGAAATCAACCATTTTCATTTTCCCCATCTCTTGCTCAAAATCTCACCCTTTCTTCTTCTGAAAATCCCTGATAAAACTGCCGTTCGATCCACTACTTCCGTTACTTGTCCTTCTCAACACCCCACCGCCACCGACACCACCTATCGTACTCCTCTGCCGTCCGTTTCTCATAAATGCTTGTTGTTGCTGTTGGGTCGGTTGTTGTTGTTGTTGTTGTTGGTGTTGTTGTTGTTGTCCGGCCGACGATGTCGACGGTTGTGACGATAAGCTGAAATGCGCCAAGACGACATCAAAAACCACCACAACATTTACGAAATCCCCCACACATATGAACAACGGACGTCGAGACGAAACATTAGACACACATTTATGATATTACTGGTGCAACACACACACAAAAAACAAACAAAACAGTGATAAAGGTTCGGAAAATCTGTTTTACAAAAATACACCGATATATTTCTTGTTAGTATTATTTAATTAGCTTTTGTAATTTTCCACATATATACATTGTTTTTTTCATTTAAAAAAACACCACTTACATCTTCTTTTTCCCTCTACCCCCTTCTTCAGCGTCCAAAGTCTCACCAACAGATGATGGCGATTCACCGAAATTCGTCGTCGGATTATTGCCAACCGTCGGTGACGGCGGAGTTGGATACAGGAGTTCTTCCTGAGTTGCAGTGTGTCGGCGAACTTTGTAGTTTTGAAGAGTGTGCGAATCCTCTGAAAAAAACATGGACTTGGAAAAATGTGTAAGAATTCTGAAAAATTGAAAATTTTTCAAAAATCCTTAAAGACAGGATTTTGTGCATTTTCGTGCTTTTGCTTTTTCACACCTTATTCTCATTTATTTTCATCCATTCCCCCCATCAATTTTGAGCCAAGTCATAGCTCTTCAATTCTCGAATTTTGGCAAATTTATGAGACTTTAAAGTGTTTCTGTTTACTCATTTTCAATTTTGGTTTTAATCGATTCAGAATCATCAATTATTAATAGATTTACCAAAGAAAAAATACATTTTAAAAGCTTCATTTTGAGCAAAACGGGTGGTGGCTCCACCTGTTTTCGGAGTTTCGCCGAATAGAGCTTTTAAACCAATTTTTTTTGGTGAATCCATTAAAAATTGTTGATTTCGAGTAGATTAAAGTAAAAATTTAAAAAAAAAACTGTAAACAAACACTTTAAGCTCAAAAAAATCATTATCAGAAACAGTTTCTTACTCTCCTGCGTGAGCTCTATCGTATGAGCTCGGTTTCATTTAAAACGGCTTAAAAATGAAAACAATACCATTGTAACGAGATTATTCATCTTTTTGTCTCATAACGGCCAGTGATCGAATCCGAAATTTTCTTGATTTAAAAAAATTAGACTTCTCAATGAAAAATCTTAAAGACAAAGTACCACTCAATTCAATCTGCGTTAAAGACAGTGTTTTACTGACAGCCTCGAATAGATTTTTTCGAGAGTACAATCTAGTTCGCCTCGAAAATCTTCAAGAATGCCGTCCTCTACAACAAATCACACTTACTGACACCCTATCTTTAAGACGCGGAATGTTATGAATAACTTTCGAAACGTTTAAAGACAAGTTACCACTAAATCTTTAATTTTAATTGAAGCAAGTTTAAACCTCATTTCATTTCTGAAGCTATTCTTAAAAATTTGGATAGGAAAATTTGATTCAAGGCTATTCCTAATATGTCCAATTAACCATTTGAAACCATCTTAAAGACAGAGTGGCACAACTTTCATTTGAAACCATCTTAAAGACAGAGTGGCACAACTTTCATTTGAAACCATCTTAAAGACAGAGTGGTACATGACAGCCCGAAAAATAAATTTCATTAAAATCTTTTAACTTTCTTCAAAAATAATCAATCCCCCCCCACCAAAACATACCTACAACCGACGGCGAGATGCTCCTTTGCAACGACGTCTGCGACGAAGTTCGGCTCTTCCTCAATCCCGACGGCACCTCATCAACTGCAAAAAATCCTATTTTTTCCTCAAATCCTTTTGTTCCAACCCCAATAAAAAAACATCAATTTCCGCCCCGTGTTTCAACATACAACACCCAATTTTCAATTCCAATAAAACCCCCCATTTTCCTTCTCGAAAAAACATTTTGCAAACGAAAAAGAAAAATGGGCGGTGTAATATTATGTATATTCCTATTTTTCAAAAGCTTTAAAGTGCTAGTCCCCTTCAAAACAAAAAAAAAACAAAAAATGACCTTCAGAAAACGAAAAATTTTTTATCTAACAACCCGGTGTATTCGACGTCTTTAAATTTATTGGGCCCTTGAGAAAAAGTGTGTTGAAAAAAAAAAGCATATAGAAATCTCTGTATGATAAAAATGTGCAATTTTTGCTCCTCTGAAAACAACTGCTCTTCTTTGTCAGCTGATCATTTCCAAAATATCATTTAGAAAATTCTTTGCGGCGATTTTCGAAGATAAGCCATAGTTTTAAAATAGATCTCTTCTCGAGAAAAATTTAAAAAAAAAAAGCAAACGTACTCAAGCTTCTGTCCTCAATTATTGAGCTCAGCAATTGCTCTTTTATTGTCGACTGTTGCTCGATTTGTTCGATTCGGGCTGTAGATTCCTGTAAATTACAAAATTTATCATTTTTCGACATTTTTTCGGCAGAAAAAAAAATATATAATCTAAATTTAGAACTCCGACGCAGAAAATTGCCCGACCACTTTTTTGGCGGAAATTCAAATTTTTATCCTACAGTCCTCCACATAATTATACGCTCACTAGTGAAATTCGACAAAAATTAGTTTTGTGCAGATTTTCAGAAAAAACGTCATACGGTGTCTAAGAAGGGTCCGTTAGAGTTGCAAAATGGTCCTGGAGTGAAATCCATTTTAAGCAGAGCAATCAAAAAAACTCGATTTTTTCCATTTTTGCTCATTTTCCAATCCACATAATGATACGCTCACTTACAGAAAAGTTTATAAAAAACAACAAGAACAATAAAAAATGAGGAAATTTGAACAAATAATAATTCATTGGTCCTCCATTCACACGTTTCATCTGGAAATTCGGTTATCTATTGATAAATACAAATTATCGAGAAACGTCTGATCAACAGTGCGCTGAAGCCTCGATAATTGCTCTTTTCAGCTCTTTCACGTCCCTGTATACCTTGTTTCCTGCGTAAATTTTTCTCACGAGATATCCCCAAACGTTTTCAATGATATTTATGTCTGCCGAACACGATGGCCAGGAAAGAACTGGGATTCTCGGACTCTGAAGGCACTCCAGAGTGCGGTTAGCCCGATGGATGGGGGCAGCATCCGGCCTGAAGGTCAAATTTTTGTTTCAATTCAGACTCCAAAATAATTGGAGACAACGTCTTAACAAAATTTGATAACCAACTCCTTTCATTTTCTTTGAAATGAAGCACATCGCGACCAGACCAAAATAGCTGATTACCGCCCAGACCATAACTCAGTTAAAATTAAGTTAAGAGTTTCAGATTGTGTTTTCTGATGAAAAAATTAAACTGTGATGGACCTGATGGCTACCGTAATTATTGGCATGATATTTGAAAGGGCTAACTGAGATACTCACGCCGAAATTTGAAAGTCGGAGGATGCATGGTCTGTGCGGCAATCAGCTCGTTTGGTCTGGTCAAGCTGTGCTTCGTTTCAAAGAAAATGAAAGGAGTTGATTATCAAATTTTGTTAAGACGTTGTCTCCAATTATTTCGGAGTCTGAATTGAAACAAAAATTTGACCTTCAGGCCGGATGCTGCCCCCATCCATCGGGCAAACCGCACTCTCGAGTGGCTTCAGAGTCCGAGAATCCCAGTTCTTTCCTGGCCATCGTGCTCAGCAGACATAAATATCATTGAAAACGTTTGGGGATATCTCGTGAGAAAAATTTACGCAGGAAACAAGGTATACAGGGACGTGAAAGAGCTGAAAAGAGCAATTATCGAGGCTTCAGCGCACTGTTGATCAGACGTTTCTCGATAATTTGTATTTATCAATAGATAACCGAATTTCCAGATGAAACGTGTGAATGGAGGACCAATGAATTATTATTTGTTCAAATTTCCTCATTTTTTATTGTTCTTGTTGTTTTTTATAAACGTTTCTGTAAGTGAGCGTATCATTATGTGGATTGGAAAATGAGCAAAAATGGAAAAAATCGAGTTTTTTTGATTGCTCTGCTTAAAATGGATTTCACTCCAGGACCATTTTGCAACTCTAACGGACCCTTCTTAGACACCGTATGACGTTTTTCTGAAAATCTGCACAAAACTAATTTAAAAACTAATTTTTTTACCCAAAATTTTCATAATTTTTCAATTTTTGGGCAGAAAAATGTTGAAAAAGTCAAGAATTACGTATCCAAATGTTTATTATTCCATTTAATGCTAAAAATTAATTGTATTTTTTCATTTTCACACAGAATTAGTTATTTCTCCGCTTTCCAATTAATTTCCGTGCATTTGCGCGTAACAGTGTGCATTAGAACGGTGTTTGCAGACTTTTTCGTCAAAATTCTAGTTTTTATCCTATTTTTCTCAAAAAATTCAATTATACCATATTTTTTGTAGTTTTCGCTTGTCAAACATGCATATTCCATCCATTTACAATAGTTTTTACCCAAAATTTTCATAATTTTTCAATTTTTGGGCAGAAAAATGTTGAAAAAGTCAGGGATTACATATTAAGATGTCTATTATCCCATTTATTGCTAAAAATTAAGATTATTTTTTCAATTTCACACAGAATTAGTTATTTCTCCGCTTGTCAATTAATTTCCGTGCATTTGCGCGTAACAGTGTGCATTAAAACGGTGTTTGCAGACTTTTTCGTCAAAAATGCTCGTTCTTCGTTTTTAGACACCGAAGCTCCCCTTTTCGAATAAAAATACATCTAGAATTTTTTTCAAACCAAAAAAAAATCGTTCATACATTTTAAATGCCTGAATATTATAGAAAAACTGTGGTCATCTCTCACCCCCAAAAATTGACACATTTCCCCGCCCATTTTTATGTTCAGCACATTTTTAAAAACTTTTTGGTCATCATTCATTTCTGAAAATGACCTTGGAGTCTAGGGAATCGATTAAAAATAGAAAAATTTTTAAATTTCCAAATTTTGCTGACATTTCTTTAAATATCACTGATAATTTCTCAATTTCTTAAAATTAAGGTAAAATTCACCTCTTCTCGCTTAACACACGCTTAACACCCGCTGAAAACGTTTCCCATCGTTTTTCTTTTGTCAACGACTGGATAACTAAAAAATAAGGGGGGGAAAAACGTGTTGTTTTGTCCAATTTCCAGCCCATCGTTTTCCCATGGGACACACCACTTTTCCACTCCGCGCAAAAAGAACCCCATTGCCCCTCGTTTAGTAAATAAAAGTGGAAATAAGTGGTGTTATGAATATTTTACCGCCTTTTTGTGAATATACAATTTTTTTCTGGATCGAATTTAAAATTCATATTTTGTTACGCTTTTTTTCGCCTCACGTTGAACTCTTGTTTTTCACTAAAAGCCAGCCACTCCGCGATGAACCTCCGCCAAAAAAAAACCCCAAATTCAATTTTAAGCTCCAAAATAGTAGTAGCAAGTTTCAAATTTTTAGATTTTAATCTCTAGAATATCCCCGAGCTTCTGTTTGTAAAAAATTTCAGAAATTCCCATTTTCAGCATCAAAATTATGTGAAAACCAAAAAATCTTTTTAAAAAAACTGGAAACAACTATAATTTATCTGAAACCGGGCTCATTCGATAGAGCTCGCTCGGGAGAGTAAGAAACTGTAAAAAATAGGACTTCTGAGCATTGATATGTAATTTTTTTGAGCTCAAAATCTGAAAATTAGTAAAATTTGAACAACTATAACTTGGCTCAAAATTGATAGAAATCGATAAAAATTTCGAAAAGCAATCGCAAAAAGTATATTCTTAATTGGCTCGCAAAATCTTGTTGACATTTTTTTGACCCTTAAAGATAGGGTGCCAGTTTATGTGAGATAGTTAGAAAAAAGCGTTTTCAAACCGAATTTCAAAAAAAAATTGAACATTTTGAAATTCGGCACAAATATGGCGCAAATCGCTATCAAATTGGATGAAAATTCATAGACGGTACCCTGTCTTTAAGGATCAAAAAAATTCGATCAAATCTTAATTTTCACAGCAATTAAGAACATTTTCATTATAATTTCCATTGATTCAAGCTATTACCAATTGTTTTAAATTTAGAGCCTCTTCGAATTTTTTAAAACATATTTTCAGATTTTGAGCTCATGATCAAGCTCAGAAGGCCATTTTTCCCCGTTTCATTGAAATAAAAGAACTAAGTTTCGCATGTGGACGTTTTTTCTAGGCCATTGTTTTGAAGCTCATTTTCTCGGCTTCTAGGTGGTTTTAGAAAATTTTAAAAACAGATTTAGAATGAGAATAAAGTCTATTTTCATCTCAGACGCATTAATTAGCTCTGTAAAATCTTCCTTTAATGGCACATTTTAATAAATGACAATTTTTCACGATTTTCATATTATTTCAGTCTAGAAACCATTTTAAAACTCCCCTAAAGACCTTCCCTTCAACAACAACAAAACCAAGAGGTTTCCTCTTCGTTTTTTATTCAATTGCTTGAACATTGAACCACTACAAAACACCTGAATGTTCCTCCCCCCACTTTTTCCCAATCATCTTCTTTTTCTCCCCATTTTTTGTTTATTCGAGACTGCCTCTCATTTTATTCCAATTCCGACAAAAACAAACTTCAGTTCGCCTTTTTTTCGTTTTTTCAAAATTTTTCCGTTTCCGGCGGTTGCGAAAAACCAAAAATCTGATAAACATTTTACATACTCGATTTCTGACCAACCTCTTTTGAAAAAAAAATCCCTCACCCCTCATCTTTTAATTTTAATTGGCTCTGCTCAAAGATTTCATCGCTTCTATTTCCCCTTTTTTTCAAGGCAGGTTACACATTTTTTTTCATTTTTTTTTCTTTTCAAACAATTTCTAAACTAATTTTCAATTTTTTGCGAAAAAAAACCAAAAAAAAGCGAAAAATTCAAATTTTTCGAAAATCTCAAAATGGCCTAGGTTCCGGCAATGGCCGAACTTTCGAAACAAGTCGTGTACTTCTCGAGGAGAACGAAATTTATCCTTTTTTTTGGTACTTAAAATTCAAAAATTTTGAGAAAAAAACCGTTTTTACCGATTTTTTACGTAATAAAGCCCAGGGACTAGTTTTCACAAAAGCGATTTCTAGGCCATTATTTTGAAGCTCATTTTCTCGGGATTTCTTAAAAAATGCGAAAAAACTCAAATAACAACAGAAAAATTCAAATTTTTCAAAAAAAATCTCAAAATGGCCTAAGTTCCTATAATGGCCTAACTTCCGGAGCAAGTAGTGTACTTCACGAGGAGAGTACAAACATTTTTTCTGGAATTGAACGATTTTTTTCAAATTTTTCTGAGAAAAACCTTGTTTTTTCCAACTATCTACTGATTTTTCACGTAATAATGCCCGCGGACTAGTTTTCGCAAAAAAATGCGTTTTCTAGGCCATTACTTTGAAGCTAATTTTTCTCGGGGTTTCAGAAAAATTTGCTAAATCTAATTTTTAAGAAAAACTCAAATAACGACAGAAAATTCAAATTTTTCAAAAAAATCTCAAAATGGCCTAAGTGTCTACCATGGCCTAACTTCCGGAGCTAGTCGTGTACTTCACGAGGAGAACACAAACATTTTTTCTGGAATTGAACGATTTTTTTCAAATTTTTCTGAGAAAAACCTTATTTTTTCAGCAATCTACCGGTTTTTCACATAATAATGCCCGCGGACTAGTTTTCGCAACATTTTCTAGGCCATTATTTTAAAGCTCATTTTCTCGGCTTCTAGGTGGTTTCAGAAAATTTTAAAAACAGATTTCGAATGAGAATGAGCTCTATTTTCCATTTCCCAGCTGCGAACTCATCATTCTACAAAAAATCTCCCCACAAATCCCTCCCCCCCTATTCAAAATAATCAAAACTTTTCTAAAAATAGCCGTGTCTCCAAAAACAAAACGCAACAAAGATCCCCATGATTTCTGAGATATGAGGCGAAAAAAAAAAGAAGGAGCAGCGACAAGCAAAAAAAAAGTGTCCATTTTATGTATCAAGTGATGTATATATGTATTCCTTTCTCGTGCTCCTCTCACTTGACCATATGAAGTGAAAAAAGGACACAAAAACAACAACAACTGCGTCGCCGGCTTCTACTTCTTCTTCAATGTTTTTTCTTCCAATCTGGTTGACAAAAAAACACGAGACAAGTGGCCCATTTGTCTTTAATTCTTTATTGGCTTGCCCTTTTTCTTTTTGATTTTGCAAAATTCTAACAAAATCCCCCACCCTTATCCAATCTAAATTCCAAATTCAATTCCAGCATCCCTAATGCCCAATTTTGTCACCAATTCCTTAATGGTTTTTGGTAGAAGCAAAATTGGATGTCAGTGTTTCAAAAAGACCTATCCATCAAACAATTTTAAATACATCCTTTCCAAAAAAAAAACAAAAAGACGGAAATATTGCATTTTTCATTTATTTTCCAGCGAAAAGGACAACATATTTGATGATCTGTGGGCTTTATAATAAATAAAACCTTTATACAACCAAAAACTACATATTTACGCTTCATTTTGGGTGTTTAATTCGATTTTTCTTCTGTTTTTTGCTCAAAAAAATGTCAATCAAATTTTCTAAAATCTCGATGTTAAAAAAATGTTCTTATTATGATTACCTAATTTTTTTTTATCCTTAAAGATAGGGTGCCAGTTGATATAAAACTAGAAAAACACGTTTTCAAACCGAATTTCAAAAAAAATTAAACGTTTTGAAATTCGACACAAATTCCGATCACAGAATGAAAACTCATCTACTGGTACCTTGTCTTTAAGGAAAGGAAGGTTTCCATTTTTTAAATTTTGGGTCAATTTATAGCTCTATCGAATACACGCCACCTCACAACGTCTGCGTCTCTTCTGTGCATACACACTGACGCGAAAGTGCACAGAAATAAAGCGAATAAAATGAATTGACGGCATTTTTGATTTTTTGCGAATGGGAACTCAAATTCAGTTAAAGAATACTTATAAATGTCATTTTTATTGCTCTGGGCAGACAAAAATGAAGGAAATAACTTTTTCCCAAATACTACCCGTAAATGTCATTCAGAACTTCTTAATAATGTTGAATGGGGTCTCAAAAGAAGTGCAAATTAAAAATGTGCCAATTTTGAAAATTTTATCGAAATCAACCAATAAGTTTTCGAGAAAAGTTGTTAAATACACTTCTGTCCGATTTTTTCATCGCAATCGGCCCTTTTATTCCGTTTTTCTTTCGAAAAATGACTATTTGAAACGTTTTTGATTAAAAATTCATAAAAAGAAATGTTATTTAGATGTTTCATTTGACTTTATAACTTTATCCGACTTGCAAGTCGACTTTTTCAGTACTTAGGCCATTTTTTCCGCTTTTAAATGGGTGCATCTCTGTTTTCTTCAAATTTTGACTCTAAATCCCATATTTTCTTCTTAATTTTATGAAATAATTGAGAAAACAAACTTGAAAAATATGTTTTCTCTAAAAAACCAGTGGAAATTCGACTTTTGGCTGAAAATCAAAAAAATAACGCAAAACTGTGCGCCAATTGCACTCAGGCTCCGCCCACAAACACCCCGCCGCAATTTCGCATTTTCGACACCGTGCGGTAAGCTAGACGATATCAAAAAATCTCCTCTTCTGTACATTTCAACGTTTTTCCCCAAAAATTTCAAATTTTCAACTTTTTGCGGGCCTTTTTCAAAAAAATACTCTTCTAACAAACCTTCCACTCGGCCTCCATTTTCGCCGTCAGTGCCGCTTTCTCCATACACAAATCAAACAAGTGTTGCATGAGATACTTCGCTTCGGTCAGCGTTTCGCATCCATCCAAAATTTTTTCAATCGTAAATTTCTTAAACTCCGCCGCTTCATCATCATTATCTTGACTTTCCTGAAAATATTCCATTTTTTTTGCTGGCATCACATAATTATTAGCATCATTTTGTTTTTTTTTGCCTTCTACACCAATGATCACATTTCTAGAATATTTAAAAAGAGAATACTGAATACTGACTCTCAAATGAAGTAATAATCCCAATTTTATAGTCATAATTACAACATTTTCTAGCTTCTCCCATCCCAGACCCCCTAGAATTCTAAAACAACTTCTCTCTTGTTTCCTAGGCCACAAAACCCCCTTCAAAAAAAAACCAAACAAGAACTAAAAATAGTTCAGACACAACCCCTCAAAAAAAACCTTTTTACTTAATTTGTTGTTTCCCCTTTTTTCCCTTTTTACACGGCTTTTAACCTTTTTTTTCTGTCGGTCATGTGTGATTCATTATTTCAAATTGTTGTTCAGAAATATGGATTTTGGTTTTTCCATTTTTTTAAAAAATAATCCAATGGATCAGAAATCTTAAAAAAAACTGTTATAAATTGAACTTTCAAAGAATTTCAAGGCAATCGTTTAAGCCCCGAAAAAAGCTGGCTAAACGGCCGAACTAGAGATTATAGTCCCCAAATTTGTTTTTCTAGGCCATTTAACTTCCTAAATTTCGAAAATAGGTCAGTTGCTGAGAAAAAAATTTCAGGGCTTCGGGGAGCAGCAGAAATGGTTTTCAGATGTATAAGAAAATGATTATATACCAATTGATAGCAAAAAACATTTTTTTATGTCGAAAAAATAAGAAAATCCTTTAAAAACGTTAAAAATCAAAACATGGCCGAAGAAATGCAATTCGGGTTTCTAGGCCATATAAGGTGAAATACCGTAAGATGGCCTAGAAACCCAAATCTTAGGAAATGTCTACATTCAATTTTTTCATAAGGAAATTGTGATTAGCAAAATCCTTATTAGGAAAAACGCAAAGATGGCCTAGAAACCCAGATTGCATTTCTTCGGCCATATTCGATTTTCAAGACGTTTATGAGTATAGGTCAATTGATTGGAAAACCAAAAGATTTTCTGACAAAAAGATTTTTCGACAAAAAGATTTTCGACAAAAAAAATTTTTGACAAAAAGATTTTTCGACAAAAAGATTTTTTTTTCAAAAGAGATTTGCACTGTGCAAGCACGCTCAACCGCACCGTTTTTTCCTCTTTTGTCTGCGTCTCTCAACGCCAACCGCCAGAGCTAGTGCGAGACGCAGACCCTATACTCACGTTTATATCGTTTTTTTATTATTTTTCGGCTTAAAATATTCTTTTTGCTAAATATCAATTGGAAGCTAATCACATTCTTATCCATCTGAAACCCATTTCCAAGCTCTCCGGAGCCCTCCCTTCAAAAACAAAAAGATATTCTAAGTTAAAACTATTCTATTGTCAAGTTAAAAACTTTGGATCATCCATTTTCTACTAAAAGACCGCGGCGCAACCGCTCGCTTGTAAAAATAGCATGACTTTGTGAGAGACTTAGATTTTCTGGGTAGATCAAAACCAACTTGCATGATCAAGAATATTTGAGTTGACAATAATTCAAAAATGTGTATTTTTTCATTCAATTCGATGAAAATGCAATTTTATTAAATTTAAATTTGATTTCAAAATCATTGGAGCGTTGAAATTTAATCAAATTGCATTTTCATAGAATTCAAAAAAATCCTTTTTGAATCTAAATATTTTCAACATAAAATTTTTTTTTGAGAAACTGAGTGTTCGTTACAGTAGAGCACACTTGCCTCAAATATTCAAAAACTTAATTTGAAAGTAATTTTTATAAATCGAAAAAAATCAATAAAATGAAACTTTAAGCCTTAAAAAATACGAAATTTAAAATGAATTTTGTATTTGAAGCAAGTGCGCTCTACGGACAACTTAAAAATAATAATACAAATTGGATTACCCTTGCCCCATATTCATTAGTTCCAGATTACTCAGGGAAAGCAATGTACCGGAACATTCCCATTTTGTCCGTGGACAAGTCCCGAACCGTCCCGGACATTTACAGTTTTGCTCAAACATGTCCGATTTTCAAAAACTTTACTGCAAATGAAAGTGAGAGCATTACTGACCTCCTTAGTAAAATTTGGAGGCTCTAGCTGAAATCTTTGATACTGAAATATGCATTTCATTTTCATTATTTTATTTTTCGATCAAATAAAGCCGCCAACAAAAAAATGTGTAACATTACTCGAAAATTAGGTGGAGCTTCAAAATTTCACCAAGGAGTTCAGTAACGCTCTAGCTTTCATTTCCAGTGAATTTTTTGAAAATCGGACATGTTAGAGCAAAACTGTAAATGTCCGGGACGGTCCGGGATTTGTCCACGGACAAAATGGGAATGTTCCGGTGCATTGCTTTCCCTGAGTAACTCCAAATTAGGTCCATTCCTATAATTTTCCTACAAATCTTCCCCCCCCCCTTTTTCTTGACTTCAAATTATAAAAACAAAAATAGAATACATCTATTTTCCAGCCCTTTTCTCAGCTATCCATACATTTACAGCTTCCTTTTTTACCTCCTTCGTTTCCAATAATGAGCCCACAACACACACACACATAAATACTGGAACAACGCGAGTAGCTATTGTTTTTCAGCTTTCCTTCATTTTTTTTGTCTCGTGCAGTGTTCGTTCGTTCCTCTTCTCATCTTTCAGTTTTTCTCCCCTCTCTCTCTCTGAAAGTGTTTGCTCAAAAGAGCTGCCACCCTCACCTCCCCCTTTTGATTGATACAACCGAATCCATCATTCTCACGATGTCCTTCTATTCCAATGATATTCGTGGAAAAAAACACGCCTTTTCAAAGTTCAGCAACACTTTTACTCTAAGACTTTCATGGTATAAACCATCTTCTTTAAACGCAACTTGTCAGTTAAAATGATCCAAATAACCTCTAAAAACTCTATTTTTTGAAATAAAAATCAGGTAGGATCAAATTAACTGGCACACTGTCTTTAACGGTAGAAAAAGTAGCCTATTCCCCGTTTTTCATCCCCCCGAAATCACGGAACAAAAAAATCTCTACAAGACAGATACACCAAATCCATCATTCTCTGAAGATATGCTCGGTAAATGAAGGAAAGAGAGAGAGAGAGAGAGAGAGAGAGAGAGAGAGAGAGAGAGAGAGAGAGAAAAAATAATTGACAGATGCAAAAACGTATAGGAAAAAATAGCAGCAACATCATTTTTCATTTTCTACGCTTTTCGTCTGGACAATAATCACCATTACTCTTCAAAAAATCTAGTCCGAATTTCATCGTTTTTTTTAAAACTTAAAGGCAGCGTGTCGGTTAACGCCAAAAAAATCAAGCCACATTCAAATAATTGTGTTTCGCGCCAATTTAAATTGAAATCAGGTAGGGTCAAATTAACTAACACTCTGTCTTTAAAGAATCAAATTATTTTTAGAGAGCTTCAATCCTGAGTATTGAATTTCAAATATAAAAATTTGAAAACCACAATTTTAAGGGAAAATACCCTCGATTTCCTAAGCTAAATCAGAAATTTGTTTACAAGACCTCCCAATATGAAACTCTAATTTTTTTCACCCGAAAGACTTGAAACCAGTTAAAAATGTCCCTCTAAAATTAAAAATTCCTAGAAAAATAAAAAGGAACCCATGAACTTTAAAGGTGCATAACATTACTTAAACATAAGCTAAGGCTACTGATTTGACGTACCAAATTTGAGCAATTTCGGCTTTCAAAAAATTTCGAATTTCTTTTCATGAAATCCGCTAAAATCGTCAAATATCGATTAATAATGTTCCATTTATGTACGCTTCTAATTTTCACCGACAAATATTGAGTTCGAGCCAAGTTTCGGCACTTTTCGTTAGTCTGGAGCTCTATAACTCGGCTCCCTCCACAATTCCATATTGGGCTCATTACTCCTCTGATTCACATTCTAGGATTTTTTTTTTCTAAAAAATTCACAAAATTTGCCTTATATATTCCTAGTTCTAAATTTCCTGTTAATAAATCTAAATGCCCCTGAAAATGGGAATTGTTTGTAGAATTTGTTTGTTTGCGATTCTTCAGTCTACAACACATCATTTTGAGCCTTAGAATAAAAAATACTTTAAGATAACTCCAAAGAATACCTCGATGAGTTAAAATTCTCAGCAAAACATCAATCATGACTTTTAAAAAATACGTTAAAGACAGTGTGCCAGTTAATTTGACCCTTTTTGATTTCCGTTTCATAAGATTAGAACTTTCTCTCATTATTACCATGAATCGTTTGAACTGACACTCTGTCTTTAACAACCTGTTTTCTTTTGCAAAAAATGTCATAAACTCAAATTTTAAATTCTCGTCTCCTTAAAAACTGTCCACTTGATGCAAAAAAAACCCCAAAACAACAAAACAATGTGCGCTTTGATCCTTCGACCCCTCCCTTGCCATCTATTTCCATTCCCCCTATTCCAACCCCGATTGATATGTATTTTTAGTGCCAACTGCTACTTTTTGACTCATTTTTTCCCTCCGCTTCATTTCAATTTCATTCGTTCCAACCCACTTTTCTAAAACATTTGTGTTTGTCTCATCACGAAACAACAAAAAAAAAAGAATCCTAGAATCCTTTCTTTCAAGAGGCTCGTGGTCCTTTAACACTACTATTTACAAACCAGCTCATCGTCTCTTGTCAATTTTCAGTGATGCGTGAAAATAGGAGAAGCTGAAGGGAGAATATCATCATTTGATTCTTTTTCTATTTTCAATCTCTCTCTCTCGTTTGCCGCCAAAAGTCCCCCATTTTTTCCATTTGTCAAAAACAAAACAATATAACCCAATTATTGCAAAAAAACCCTTTGAATATGTCTGGATGAAAAAAATTGAACAAATATCTGACACTGACAACTCATTCTATGTTTTTGTCATTTTCAAACTATTCCATTTCAAAAAATCGCCTTTTTAATCTCTCAAAAAACCGTTTTTTGTCTCCCTACGTGCCAAACATCTCATTTCTTTTTTTTTCTCCAATTGAGCTGGACCAACCAGCTCCACCCTCTTCAAATCATTTCGTTTTCTTCTTCGTTCCCTAACTAACAATTTGTTTTCGAACCCCATTCAATGTACTTATGTTTTCTTTTTCCAGTACGTCTTATATACTTTTTTCTCGTATTATTCCCATCCTTTTTCTATTCCTTTATATTGTTTTCTTCGATTTAAAAAAAAATGTCCCAAAAATTCGAAAGACTTGAATTCCAGCCAAAAAATTTTAAAAAACCGCGCTTCACTCACGCCTGAAATTTCGCATACGTTGAAAATTGCTATCGGTTCCAAAAATACTCAAAAAGGAGCATTTAGACTCGAAAAATCGTAAACAACATTGCCTTGGAACCCGAAATCGGCTTCAAAAGAGAGCTATGTACCTCCAAATTTGGGCTTGCTCAAATTTTTCACAGTAATTCGCTACGGGCCTAATATGATCCTCAAGATCCTCAACATTTTATCCAACACTGAAGTGCTTGAACCGAGTTAAATATAACCCCTCAAAATTGGGATTTTTGCAACAAAACATGCAACTTTGAAGGGCAATAACTCGTCCAAAAATTGTCGAATTGGGATAAAAACTTTGTCACAAGTCTGTCTCAACACGATTCTTAAAAATATCAGCAATTTTTCTCAAAACCGTGGGTTTTCAACCTCAAAAGGTGCCTCTTTGTTCGAATTTTTCGGTTAGTGCCCCCTTTGCCAAGTTATGGGCAACATAAAAGCTTAATCTCTCTAGTGGAACAATTTCGACCTTAAAGGCAGCTTTTAGGTTAATTCGTTCCAAATTCAAGGCGAAAAATCAAAATTCGAATGGGTGGCACGATCCGGCGCGCATTGGAATTTTGGTATTTGCAACTATGGACCGCAGCTACGCGGCGTGTATTTATCTATATTTTTTCATATAAATTGCATTGTCCTAATTAGAGACAGCTCTAATTTTTGACAATAAAATCAGGTAGGGTCAAATTAACTGACCCACTGTCTTTAATGAAATTTTTTAGAATTATTCTCGAGCAATTGATACGTAAATCTACAAATTTTCAAACAAATTCAACTGTTTCTGGAATTTTACCTGGCCCTGCAAAATGAAGATATCCCAACTTTGAAGGGGCCATTAATAACTCGTATCAAACCTCCTAGTATTCTATAAAACCTTAAGAATTTCCTACCGGGCCTTTTATAAACTACTGTGACAAAATACCGGTCTTCTATATATTATAAATAAATATATATAAAATACCGCACTTTTAATCCATGCCTGAGATTTACGATCCACTAACACCCCGTCTTTAACATTTCCCAATCCGCAGTAACCTGGAAATAGTACCTGCCTAATTCCCAGCTTCCAAATCCGGAATATCCAATGTCTCCAAAACCCTAAAATCCAGCCCAAAAAAAAGAAAACAAAAAATACCCTTCCTCCTCCCCCCTCCTCTCCCAAAAACACTTCTTCTGGCTTCATCATTCTCAGCTTCTTGACTTCCGTTATCTGATGCGCATCAACCAACGCCATTTGAGCTCAGCCCATCATGTGTTTATGTGTTTTCCTACGATTTCCCCCCTTTTTCCTCTTTGAAACCTTTTCCAGAAGAAGAAGATGACAATTCAAAACACCAAAATGGGTGTTTTAGTTTTTTTCAAATCTATCTCTCTCTCTCAAAATATTTATGTCAAATACTTTTTCCGCTCTCTATTCTTTTGAAAAACAACCCTCATCATTTTTTGTTTTGTTTTCTTCAATTCTGCTCTTTTTCCCATATTCGGTTACTCCTTCATTAGTCAACCCAATCGTCTTTTTCCCCCCCTTTTCATTTTTTCGTGTCTAATGGCTTCGTTAAAACAACGTTTTTCCCCCCTCGATTTTTCACAATTCTCAGAGTCATTTTTTTCCCTACAAAAAATACTTTTTGTTTCTTCGATCATCGGTCGCTTCTCTACTAATGATAATTGAATTTTCTCTAGCACACAATCATGTCATCGTCTGAAAAACGTTCAAGTTTACTTAACGAGAAGCGAACAAGCGTTCAAATGAAGACAAGCTTTTCCAACGAAGCTTATAAGACGCCGTTAAAGCAGATTCTAACAGCACCGTCACAGTCACATTCAAGAATTACGCCCGGTGGACAGGTATGCTCAAAATTTAATTTTTTTAACGGGGGACTTTAGGAAGCAAATAAATGTATGTGAAATGAAAATAGACCTCTTGCTCATTCCAAATCTATTTTTAAAAGTTTCTAAAACCACCTAGAAGCCGAGAAAACACGCCTCAAAACAATGGCCTAGAAAAAGTTTCCATCTGTCCGAGCTTTTCCCTAGCAAGCCGTTTAAGTCTAAGAAATGACCTATAGGCCCAATAAGGTCCCTAAAAGCCCAAAAAGTCCAAAAACCAGACCCCATAGGTTAAATAACACCGCGGACTAGCTTTCATTACATTTTCTAGGCCATTGTTTCGAAGCAACGTTTTCTCGGCTTCTAAGTATTTTCAGAAAATTTTAAAAACATATTTGGAATGCGGAAGGGTTCTATTTTCGTCCCAGTTTCATTTTTAGCTCCACCTTTAAGGATAAACATGTCCTAAGGGGTTCTCGAAAATTGTTGGTGATAATTCTAGTTAAAGGCAATAAAAATAATAATAATTTCTAAATTTCATGTTCACAATTTTGGAAAAAAGTAAATCGCTTTGATTTTTCAAATTTTTCATTTTAATTTTTCAAAAAACATTGATTTTCAGTTAAAAATAGCAAAAATCGCATAAATTACTTTTCTGACACTCTGTCTTTAAGGAATTACCAAACTTCTAGCCTAAAACACCGTTCCCATTCCAGCTATTCCTATGCGCAATGGGTATGATAATCAGTATTGCCATCTGCATCTGGCTTGCCGCTTTCAGTCGAGAAAACGGCTGGCGACGAGCCGTGTTCGCATCCGCTTCCGCCTTTTGTGCAGTTCTTTTCGGACTTTTGACCTTCATGACAATAAAAAGAGCAAAGAAGTGAGTTTCTTGAATCTCAACACTTCTACTTAAAATCCTCTCTTTTTCAGCCCTCAAGAGCCCGAACCACTTCCCGATCTTTCACAACGTCGCTCGACAATCGGCGCTCGTGTAGGTAAACGATCGATAGCTGCCGGTATGACTGGTGACGATATCCCGACTCAAGTGTTAGTAACAGGAACACGCGGTTCTATTCCAACTTAAGCCCTACTTTTGTTCTCACCCACCTTTAATCGGGTCGAGTTTTTTTTTTGAATTTTTTGTTTTTGCTTTATTAAAAAAAATTCCGAATGATAAAAAATTGATGATAAAACTGCGCTCTACTGAAAATTGAAATAAAACTTGAATTCCAAAAAAAAAGTCTAAACGATTTCCTTTGAAGTATTTTCTAGAATTTAAGCATCCTTAGGATTGATTTCGGCATTTTCGCGTCGAGACCCATTTTCGAAAAATTCAATTTTTAACCCTATCAATATGGATGTCAAACGAATCGCAATAAAATTTTGAGAAACGTTTGGCAATTCATTTTTAAAATGATTTCACCGTTTTCGCGTCGAGACCCATTTTCGAAAAATTCAATTTTTAACCCTATCAATATGGATGTCAAACGAATCGCAATAAAATTTGGGGAAACGTTTGGCAATCCCTTTTTAAAATTGTTCTACCGTATTCGCGTCGAGACCCATTTTTAAAATTTTAATTTTAACCCTATCAATATGGGTGTCAAACGAATCGCAATAAAATTTTGATAAACGTTTGACAATCCTTTTTTGGAATAGTTTTACCGTATTCGTGCCGAGACCCATTTTTTGAAAATTTCAAGTTTTCCCTTCTCACCCCAGAATTTCCCATTTTAAAGCGCATTTTCATTCAATTTTATTATTATTCGGAAAAAAACCACCCATTTTTTCACTTCTTCCCAAAAAAAATCTAGAAACTATTAACTTGTTGTTTGTATTATAATTTGTGACTCATATCCCCATATTATTCTTCTTTTTTTCAAATTTTCAAAATTTCCCACAAAATAAACACCATTTACCTGCTGATCGACATCGTTTATCAATTTCTGTTGATAAGTAATCTGATCCTGAATATATTGAAGCTTTTCCTTCGCACTATCAATCGTTTCCAGTAATCCGTCACGATAGATCACATCCTGACTTTGGGTGAATTGTTTCTCCTGGAAAAACATTGAAAGGATGGCCATTTTTTGAAAAAATGGAAATATTTACATTTTCCACGATATCAATCATAACAGCATGTCGTTCTTTGATATATCTCTCGAGTTCTGCTTCCATTTTTCCAACCGTTTGTCGGCGGCGAACGCATTCATCAATCTGAATAACAAAAAATTGATTTTCAGGAATTTCTTTTTCAAATTTTTTGGAGAATTTAAAAGCAAATTGTGCAGTTAAAGACGGTGGGTCAGTTAATTTGACCCTACTTGATTTTCGTTTCAAAAATTGAAATCTGGTAGGGTCAAAATCGAATTTTGATTTTTCGCCTTGAATCTGGATCGTGTTAACTGACCAGCTGCCTTTAACACGAATTTTTGACTTTTTGAAATTCAAGTCAAAAAATCAAAAATTCCAATGGGAGCCCAGGTGGTCCAAGGAACAATACTAATATGTAGCCACGTTCAAATAATTGTGTTTCGCGCCAATTCTGACCACGGACGCGCGTAAAGTCAATTTTTTTTCAGCGTGTATTTATCGGTGTGATTTCGTATAAATTCTAATGAGAAAACCATAGGTGGGATTAGTTCATTTTGAAATCTCAAAGTTAAGCTCGTTACAAAATTTTTTTTTAAGTTAAGGCGACTACAAACCGTAAAAAGCAGCAAAAACTTGAAAAAACAGATATCTGAAAGTGCGTCAAGGCAAACGTCTATTTTTGGATATTCATTAAAAAAGTTAAGGTCGTTACACCTTGTCAAGTGAAAAAAAAGTTAAACTCGTTACTAGGCTAAATCCGCGGTATCCCACCTATGGAGAAAACGCTCTAATTTTTGAAACTAAGCTCAGGTAGGGTCAAATTAACTAACCCGCTGTCTTTAAGAATACTGCTTTACAAAATCTAACGATATTTTTCACAATGAAAGTACCTGAAACGTTTGTGGCTTTTTTCAACGAGACATAGCTCCTTTGAAAGAGCATTTTACGCTAATAAAGAATCTGATTTTCAAAAATTGGTAAGGTATGGTTTGAGCATGGTTTTCCGAGCTTAAATTTTGAGAAATCAAATTTTGAAGAGTTGTAACTTGGCTCAAACTCAATATTTCTCGATTAAATTTTTAATTTTTCATATTGAACGTATTTATAGCAAATTTTCTAAATTTGGGCTCGCGCGGAGCAATTCAAGCACGCGTTCATTGAAAACCTAAAATTTTTATCCAGAATTATTGAGCTTGGGCCAAGCTCTCCAAATTTCGATTTTTTTCAAATGTTCAGTCCTTGAGCTCTAATAAATCATGTTCAACGCCTCCCTTAGCAGTTTTTGAAAACACTTCCTTTATCAGCGAAAAACGATATTTCTATTGAGATATGTCTCGTTAAAAAAATGCGGACCAGCTTCAGGTACTTCCCTTGAAAAATTTTTTAGAATTTGTTTTTAAAAATACTTCCAGAATCTAGAACTTCTCGAGTTATTTTTTGTGCATTGTTGAGTATTTACTTGGTTTATTTGGCACAATTGGATAAAATCTTTATTTTCCTCAAAAACCCCTTGCAATCCAGAGTTTTTTGGAAGTGGATAAAATATTCTAACCCAAAATAAATAACCCACCTTTCTCTCCAAAACACTCCATTTAAGCTTCGCCAATTTCGGTGAAAAGCTCAGCTCCTTCATCGGCACCCCGCCGACGCCACCCGATCTCCGACCCGCCGGCCTTGTCGGCGTCTTTCCAACCACATTCCTGGCAGCCGTTCTCGCCGCCGCGTTCGCCTGCGCTTTCTCCTTCCTCAACTGATTCACCTCGGTCGTCGTCTTCTTCAGAAACTGCTCTCTTTGCCGATCTTTCATCTCCAGATTCCGAATCTTGTTCGCCTGTAGTCTCGTCTGTTTCTCTTTCGTCGCAATCGCTCGCGCGTTCGCCAGTTGCTGCTGCTTTTGCTTCTTTTTCTCCTCGTTCATTTTTTTAATAAGCTCCACTTTTGCCTTTTTCAGGTCCACTACTTCCGACTTCAGTCGTGATTTCTCTTGCAACTCTCTTTGACTCTTTGCAATCACTTTCAAATGCTCCTTATCAAGCGTCTCAATTTTCTTCAGCTCTTTCTTCAAATCCGAAATTTTCAATTCATACTCCTGTTTGATCTTCTTTATCTGATCATCGCTCATTTTCCCGCCCTTCTTACTACCACCACCACTTCCATCATTCAAAACCCGATCTCTTTCCGTTTCCGTATCTTTTATCCTCGACATCAATTCCTTCAGCTTCTTCTCATAAGTCTCTCGAATTTGTTGATTCTGTCTTTCGACTCTTTCCAATTGATCTATCAATTTCTCCTTTATATCCAATTCGATCATAACATCGTGTAGATCGTTCATCGCCTCTTGTGACACGGTTTCCTTTTCCTCTTCCTCTTCATCAGATTCGTCAACATCTTCAATTTCATCAGCATCGTTACTTGTTCCATCGTCATCTCCTGTTGCCATTCCCATTGATGAATAATCCGATGTGTTTCCACCTGAAAATTCAGAAATTTAATTTTTTGAAAAAATTTCAAGAAATCCGAAAACAGCATCTAGAATTCTTGAAATTTCTCGGAAAAAATTGAATTTTTAAATTTATGGATTTATTTATTGAAATTCGCCGGAATTTTTAAAAAATCAATAATTTTTAAATACCGATAAATTGGAATTTTTTGAATTTAAGTTTTCACATTAATCGTTTCAGGACCCAAACGAATGTCCCTTTAAAAAATTTTATTGTTGTGTCATTCTTTGTGGAAAACTATCAGGGAAAAGCTCAAGTGTACCCAAGAGGCCCGAGAAGCCCGAAAAAGCCCAACAAAGGCCAAATTAGGGACAAAAATATGAAAGTTTGCCTCGACATCAACAGTGAGTCCAAATTAGAGGCTCATAACGCCCAACTTAGGCCCAAGGCAGCCTGGAGCCGGAAAAATCAACTTTTTGCAAAAAATTTAATTTTTTTCGGTACTTTTTGGACTATTTCGAGATTTTCGTACCCTTTTTTAAACAAAATAGGCCCATTATCAAAAAAAACGATTTTTCAAAAATTAAAAAAAAATCATGAAAATCCCCTGTTTTCCAATTTTCGAATTTCGGAAAAAACCACAATCAGATGTTTTTTCTTCAAAAATTCGAAAATTCGTTTTTTTTCGATCTTTTTTGGCCTTTTTTATATAACTTATTGCAAAATTTCATTTTTTCGGTCTAAATCGGCCTACACCAATTTTTTCCATAAAAATTATTTAAAGGCACACGATTTTAATAATTTGGGTCTTGAAGCGAATCACGTAAAAACTCAGTTTTTTGCGAATTTTTATTAAACCTAGTAGGCCCGCTTTTATCGAAAAAAAAGCGAATTTTTCAATAATCACAAAAAATTTAACAAATTTCGGAAAAACCACCAAATTTGAAAAAAAAATTAATTTACATTTCCTATTTAGTTTTTCAAAAATTCAAAAAAATCATTTTTCGGCCTTTTTGGACTAAAACAAGACGAAAAACAAGAAAAGCTGTAGAAACAATTTATGAGCATCTCTCTCTCTCTCTCTCTCTCTCTCTCTCTCTCTCCCCCTCCCCCCCTTCTCAACTATAAATATTTTTGATGAATACAATATGAGCCCTACTTTCCATCGCCGCAGCCACCATCTTCTTCTTCTGCTCCACATCTTGTTTCGCCAATTCTAGCAATTTCTGGCTATTGAATTCCGACAAACCGCCACCGGCACCATTTCGAGCAGACAGTGCTCCACCGCCACTGATTGCTTGCGCCTTCCAGCGATTGTTCTCCTTTCTCAGCTGATCACACGTCGATTGGGATTCGTAGAGAAGCGCTTTGGTTCGTTCCAATTCTTCTAGATATTTTTTGAAAGTTGCTTGGATGGCGTCTACTTCACCGTCTGGGTTGTCTGGAAAATTTCAATTTTTTATTTAATTTTTGATATTTTCAATTTTTTTCAGAATTGCTAATCGGTTTTATGAGGATTTAGTAAAATTATGGATCATGACTTTCCGGATCGGATCCACTGTTTGGATTTTGCTCAAATTTCGCATACTACTTCATTTTGGGCACAATTCTCTAATTTTTCACTAATTTTCAAAATGTCTCTAAAAACGGATAATTTGGATGGCAAATAACTTGGCAGGACTAAACCAGAAATCCTTGAAATTTCGCCGAAATATTAAAAATCGTCTAAATATTAAGAGCTCTAAATTTCAGATACAACTGTTAAGTCTGAACCGAGTTATTATTGTTCAAAATTTTAATATCGTTAAAAACATCGATTTTTGAAGGGAACTCAGAAATTTCAATGCTCATAACTGAGCTCAAACCTTGAGCAGAACGATATTTTATAAATAAATGAAAAAAATCGAAAATTGTTGAGATAAATGGTCGAGGACTAGAAACCGGGGGACTAGCCTCCGCATCGAGTGTTTCTAGGCCACCGTTTCGGGCGTCACATTAGTTTTGTTGTGGGAAAGCAAGCAAAAGCTCGTGTTTAAGCCAGTTAGGGCTTGTTTTTTATTGTTTCTAGCTGCGGCTAGTATTTTATTTTGTTCTTTGCAACATAATTAACATTTCTTTCGTAAATTATTCTTGTTTCTTAATTAATAAATCTTCTTGAAAATAATTCGCGTTAATTTTTGTTGTTTAAATCTACTTTTATCAATTTTAAATCATAATTCCGTCCCCGCCGGTCTCCTTGAACCCGACTTATGCACCTTCAAAGTGCCCAAAACCCCTAATTTCGGACAAAAATTTGAAAGTGGGTTCAAAATGAAATAGTATGCAAAATTTGAGCAAAATCCAGTGAATACCTCCGTGGTGAAAAATTAAATTTGCAATTTCAACAAAAAATAACCGAAAATTTAGAATTTCAGTAAATTCTGAAAAATAGTTATCCCTTTCCTCAAACTTCATAATTTTACTCACAAGGGAAGTGCGCGAAGTCACCATCGCCAATCGAGTTGAGACCTATACCATTCGATAGAGCTTCAAAGCTAGGTCTAGAATCCGTTTTAAAAGTCTGCCGCTTCGACCTGTGAGCCGGTGAAACATGGGCTCAAAGTTCCTTGAAAAAGAGGTGAGTATATAAGCGCACCTGAACCCTCCTACACCATGTGGCTGCGTGGTCAAGTGGGTTAAGCACTTGACTATGAAAATCTTTTCCAAAAGTTCGATTCCAACCGGTTGGTAATTGTTTTGCATACTTTTTTCTTTTTGTTTTTTTGTTTAAAAACGTATTAATAAAACAATTTACAAGTTAATGCACATTTTAATCATTTTTCATCGTTATTCATTTGTCAATTTTAATTTGGTAATTTGTAAATATTCACCGTTGTCAATAGTCAAAATCGTTATATTACTATTTTCATTCAAAATTGTTTTATTAACATGTTTTTAAACAAAAAAACAAAAAGAAAAAAGTATGCAAAACCATTACCAACCGGTTGGAATCGAACTTTTGGAAAATATTTTCATAGGCAAGTGCTTAACCCACTTGACCACGCAGCCACATGGTATAGGAGGGTTCAGGTGCGCTTATATATTCGCCTCTTTTTCAACTCAAGGAACTTTGAGCCCATGTTTCACCGGCTCACAGGTCGAACCGGCAGACTTTTAAAACGGATTCTAGGCCTAGCTTTAAAGCTCTATCGAATGGTATAGGTCTCAACTCGATTGGCGGTGGTGACTTCGCGCACTTCCCTTGTCAAATAAATAATTTCAACGTTTTAAATTTTAAGAAAAAGCTGAAAATTCACTTCTAAATCAAAAATTCCAAGTTCTTACCAGACACCGACAATCCAGAAATCGCTGACAATTCCTTTTCCGATTTCAAGTTCACATTTTCACTTCTCAAAATCTCAACAGTTTCCGACAACGCTTTCACACGGAATCTTAGGTGATTAACCTCTGACTGAAAAATTGGAAGATGTGGTTTTCTGGATCCAAAAGTTAAATTTTACCGTCAGATAAACATTCTCATGATATTGATCATTAACAATCTCAGTTCCATCAACATCAATCGTCCGTCTTCCCTGTTTGAATTCCAACAGCTCCGCTTCAAGCGACGCGATTTTTCCGCGAAGCTCTCCAATCATTTTGGAAGATTTGTCTTGATTGGCAACAACCTTTAAAACAATTATTATAAACCAAAAAAAGAACAAAAACTGTAATTTTGGTTGCTTACCTTATTCTTAATCTCCTTTGCTCGATTCGCATATTTCATAGTGTTCAGCGTCTCCACAAAATCACTATCACTTGGTGAACAACATGCAATCATCAGTGTTCGACTGTTTCCTCCTAACGAATCTTGCAGTAATCTTGTCAATTTCGAATCACGATATGGAACGTGCGAAACTTTTCCATTAGCTCCACCCAGAGCGGCGATTACATTTCCAAGTGCAAGCTGTAATTCACAAGAACTTTTTCAAGACAATGTGCCATTAATTTTAAAAGACAATGTGCCACTGATTTTAAAAATAATGTTTAAAGACAATGTGCCACTAATTTTAAAAACAATTTTTAAAGACAATGTGCCATTAAATTTATGTCAATTTTTAAGGACAATGTTCCACTTATCTTAAAAACAATATTTAAAGACTATGTACCATTAAATTAAAAACGTTTTTTAAAGACAATGTGCCACTAATTTTAAAAGATGTGCCACTTATTTAAAAAATTATTTAAATTCAGTGTGCCACTTTTTATTTCAATTTGTGTCAATTTTTAAAGACAAAATTCCACTAAATTTTTTTAAAATGTTTAAAGGCAATGTGACACTTATTTTGAGAATAATTTTAACGACAATGTGTCACTAATTAAAAAAAAAATTAAATTTTTAAAGGCAATGTGCCACTAATTCTAAAAGCACTTTTTAAAGACAATGCACCACTAATTTTAAAAGACAATGTGCAACTTATTTTAAAAACAATTTTTAAAGACAATGAACCACTAATTTCAAAAACCAATTTTTTACTATTAAAAAACCTCCTTACCAATCCAACATTAATACTAATCCCTTCCCTAGCTCTCTCCCCCGTCGCTCCCGTTCTCTTCATCCTCTCCGATCCCGCCAAATCCACGAAATGAAATTTCGCCGACAACAATTCCATCTCAACCTCTCCCGTCTTTTCAACACTATCGTCCGACGTCTGTGCAACCCTTTGTTGTTTCACATGAAGCGAAAAAATCGCATGCGATCTTGACGACTGCTCATTCATATTCGTTGACGCTACCGTTCGATTAAGCGCCCCATTTTTCAAAATATCCATCGTTCCTTCCATATCAAAAACCGAGCGCTGTTCGACACCATGCAAAACAATTTCTCCCCTATTATCCTCATGAATCCTAATATTCACCGACGACGATCGATCATCAGACAGCAAATCCAAAACATCATCATTATAAAGCTCCACAAATTGCACAGCTACTTCAAAAATCGGCTCCAAACATCCCCTCTCCAAAGCATCTCTCTTAGAATCGTCAATTTTTCGAAAAGTATGATGAATCGCTCTTGGAATCACTCCCAAGTCTTGTTCATGTTGTGTAACCGCCGCATCGAACGCAGTTCCCATTGTGTGCGTTTTTCCAGAACCAGTCTACAAAAAACAAAATAATTCTGCAATTTCTCTTAAAAATAAAAAGATACCTGTCCATAAGCCAAAACTGTCGCATTGAACCCATCGAATAGACCTTCCACCAGTTTTTCAACACAAGATTCGTAGACAACATTTTGGGGCGTTGGTTGATCGAATACGTGGTCATAAGTGAATGATCTATCACCTCCGATGATAACCTGAAAACAGACAAAATATTAAAAAGCCGAAATTTAATTAAAATACATTTATTTTCTTGATTTTCGTTCTGGAGAGCTAAGAAATGATTTTCAGACGAATAGAGACGAAATGATAACAAAAGAAATCTTAAAGTGTTTGTTTACTCATTTTCAATTTTGGTATTAATAGACTGAGAATCACCTATAATTAACGGAATCGGCAAAAAAAATCAGTTTAAAAGCTTCATTTCGACAAAAACGGTCCTCGAAAACCCTAAAAACAGGTGGTGGCACCTCCCGTTTTGCACTGCCACCGCCCGTTTTCGGCACTTTTTCAGGAGCAGTTTCGGACCCGCGGGCGCCCGAAAAAAATTTTTTTTTGTTAAATTCATTAATAATTGGTGCTTCTGAATAGATTAAAACAAAAATTGAAAATCAGTAAACAAACACTTTAAGCCGAAAAAATCAGAAAATCCGGGAACAATTTTAAAAAATGGCCGAAGAAATGCAATTTGGGGTTCTAGGCCGTATAAGGAAAATACGGCATAAAAACCCAGATAGCATTTTTTCGGCAAATATTGTTATTCGCATTTATATTCCAATTTCATCTATTTTTCCGACTTAAATAAGTTTTTTGTTATAAATAGGAAGAATTTCGTCATATTATTTATTGACACCACTTTCCCTTTAAGTTAAAATCAAATTTTATTTTTTTAATTTTTTGAACCGCCGTAAGAACTCAAAAAATACTTTTTTTTAATTAAAATTATGAATTTCTTGTAAAGCCAGCAAAGTTAAGTGCCAGATGAAAAAATAGACATCTTTCTCATTCCAAATCTGTCTTTAAAATTTTCTAAAACCACGTAGAAGTCGAGAAAACGTTGTTTCAAAACAATGGCCTAGAAAAAGTTAGGAAAACTAGTCCGCGGCATTATTGAACCTCTATGGCCTGATTTTTGGACTTTTTCGGCTCCTAATCCAATTTTTGAGTTTCTAGGGGCCTTTTTAAACCTATAGGTAATTTTTTAAACAAGCTTCAAAACACTGGCCTAGAAAACGTGTTTGCGAGAACTAGCAAATATTTAAAACCCATAAGATTTTCGGAAAAACAATGATTTCCTGCGCTTTTTACATTTTTTCAGTGTTTTTTTTTTGAAATTTAATAAATATATAATTTCACAGTTCTTCCAAATTTGCATCATCTTTGAATAATCGTTTCCATGTGAAGAAAACACGAAATGTTGCAAACGCGCTCTGTCGTACTGATAATTTTTTGAAAATAGACAATTGTTTTTTCTAATATCGTTGAAAGCTTAAAAATAACAAAGATTAAGCCTATTCGTATTAATTGACTCGATTTTCATGAAATAAATATCCGCGGACTAGATTTCCTAACATTTTCTAGGCCATTACTTTGACGCCTGTTTTCTCGGCTTCTAGATGGTTTTAGAAAATTTTAAGAACAGATTTGGAATGAGCATAAGTTCTATTTTAAGCACATTAACATTTATTATCTCTATAAACCCCTAAATTAAAAAAAAACACTCACTTGAGGCTCATTCGGCAAAACCGACGTACAAACTCGACTCCCTTCAAGCTTCTCCCGATTCCCTTGCGGACGAATACTAAAAAGTGTCAAAATTATTAATTGCTCAAACTAAATTCAAAATAAATACCGTAGTGCCACCTGCACACATGTATCTGCTCCACCTGACGAATCCATTACCACTTCATCGGGGGTTGAGTGAGTGCCTCTGAAATTTTTCAGTTTTTTTCCCAAATTTTATTTACAAAATATATCACAGCGAAAACAAGAGATAACAATAAAGCAAACGGAACAACTAGAGTATATTAAAAAATTGAAAAAAATAAAAAATCCAATCATGACTGAATTTTCGCAGAAATAAGCCCGTTTTGAGTCATTTGCCACGTCACATTATCTTCAGTTTTGTTGTTATCAGCAACCTGAACAATTATAATGTTTTATATCACAAATATCCCTCAAACTCACTTTAGAAACCGATGATTTATAATACTGATAGTTGAGAATAGCCTTACAAAGGTTATAGTATTCAAAATCCGGCCAGAAGACGTCATCAAAATACATATGAGTGTTTGCCGATTGCCACATGAAAAAATCCGAAAGCCGCCTTTCCCCTGATGTTCGAACGAAAAGATCCGGCACTGATCCGCCGATTCCACTGTCCATACATGCATCAATCATTGATTCATTGATCTGAATTTTGGAAATTTCTCATTTTTCGAATTTTTTTAAATTAAGGGACTAAATTTTGTAAAATAACGTTTCTGAATAAAACCTCAAATTTTCAGAAGCTTTCAAAAATCTCCCAGTGCTGCTTTGTTTAAGAAAATTTAAGATTTTAAAATTTTAGGGTATAAAATTCGAAATTTGCATATTTCATGTCGAAAACTTTAAAAATTCGTCTTTCGGCTTTCCAGAGAGCATCAATTTTAGACTTTTTTTTCGTGCTCTGGCATTATTTCAAAGGTAGGCCATATCCGCTGGTACCGTGTCTTTAAGGGTCTCAAAACATTACATCAAATTGCGTAAAAATGTTGCTTAAAAACAATAAAAGTGTCTACTTCATTCAAAAAAACTTTTAAAAGTTGATTTTTCAAATTTTTTCAAAAGAAAAAAGTTAACTAAATGGTCGAACTTGGATTTCTAGTCCCCCTATTTGTTTTTCTAGGCCATTTAACTTCCATTTTTCGGTTATTTTGAATAAAAAATACCGTTTTCAACAGTTTTTCCTATTTACCATTATTTTACCGTTTTTATTTATCAAAATAAGTCCCATCACAAAAATCCCTGGTTCAATATTCTTTATATAAATACTTTTTTCTTGCCCTAGCATTATTACAAGTGTAGGCCACCCGCTGGTACAGTGTCTTTAAGGGTCTCAAAAATTTACATAAATCTTTTTTTCATATTAAAGAGGACCTATACACATAAAATTGTGTTAAAAATCAATTAAAGTGTCTACTTCATTCAAAAAAACTTTTAAAAATTAATTTTTCAAATTTTTCACGAGAAAAACGTTTAAAAGTTACCGAACTTGGATTTTTAGGCCATTTAGCTTATAAAATTACGAGATTTATTATTTTCAGCTTATTTTTCGCCTTTCTTGGGTTATTTTAAACAAGAAAACCATTTTTTATGATGGGAACATATGTTTTTCAATAATTTTTCAATGTTCTTTTGCAAATCACCCGCAAAATCAAAAAAACATTTTAAAACCGTCAAAACTGGATATTTTAAAATTATAAAAATTTTTCCTTGATTTTAAACACAATTTTATGTGTATAGGTCCTTTAATATGAAAAAAGGCTTATTATTTTTGAGACCCTTAAAGACACGGTACCAGCGGGTGGCCTACATTTGTTATAATGCCAGGGCAAGAAAAAAGTATATATATATATATATATATATAAAGAATACTGAAACAGTGATTTTTGTAATGGGACTCATTTTGATAAATAAAAACAGTAAAATAATGGTAAATAGGAAAAAATCCTGTAAAAAGCGTATTTTTGTTCAAAATAACCGGAAAATATAAGTTAGAAACCTAGAAAAACAACGTAGGGTACTAGAAATCCAAGTTCGGCCATAAAGTGAAAAATAAACTGTTTAAATTCAATTTCTTGTCAATTTATCAATTTTTTCAAATGAATTAGACATAACAGTAGTTTTTAAATGACTTTAAGCTTAATTTGAAGTATCCGGGCTCCTTTTTTAACATTTTTCAAACAAAAAACACTCACATCATCAACCGACACCTTTCCATTCTTCACATTTTCTCGAATTTTCTCAAAACTCCTCGCAATTTCATCCCTCGACGTATACGGCATACAAACATTCAATCTCGCCTTTTTGAACCCTTCCGTCGCTTTCTCAATATCCTCCATCAATTTCTGCAATCGCTGCGACAAGAGCTTTCGATCTCCGTAAAACTTGAAGCAGACTTGTTTCTCTTCCAATTTTTCCGTATCGTCGAGAAGTTTTTGGAATTTCTCCTCTGCTAATCTCATCAGTCCGTTTACCTGCAAAAAATGGGCGGTTTTTTGTGATTAAAATAAATCGATTCACCTCTTCGTCGCTTCTTTTGAAATTTTCAATACTAAATGCATAAATGGTGACTTCTTCAATACCGAATCGAGAACACCAGTCCAATACTTTTGCCAATTGAATGAACCCCTGACAATAAAGCAAATAATTATATTTTAAATTCCAGATTTCAAGTTTTTTCATAAAATTTCCACTTTTTTTTATTCAATTCTGTTCAGCGGAAGCTCCCGGTATAATTTTCTAAATCAAATTCCCTAGATTTTTTCATTAAAAATATTCGAAAATTTGATTTTTCGACGATTTTCAAAATTTACTTGCAAAATTGCAAAAAAAAAGCGGAAATTTAAAAAATTCTGACCCTGTTTGTAAAATTCCGGTTCTCGGGCGTCCAAAAAAATTTTAAATCTGAAATTTTCTGAAAATCCAATAAAAAGGAAAGGGAGCTTCTAGTCAACTTTTTAAAAATAAGCGAATTTCTGAAAATCTTGAAATAATTCCGTAAAATTTCGAAATTCTGAAAATTCTTCATTTGGAGCTACCGTAACCCTTAAAGGGACACGTGGTTTTAATTTTGGGACAGAAAAATCAATTTTTATATGTCCCTTTAAGGGTTACTGTAGCTAGAAAAAAAACAAATTCGAAAAAAAAAAGTTTTTTGCTCATTTCGCTTCTTTTTCTAAACTTTGAAAGCATGCAAAAAATCGGAAAATTCTCAGAAATTCGAAAATTCCAAGTTTTTCATAAATTTCCCCCTAATTAAAAGGAAATGTGGCCGGAACTTGTCTATTTTTGTAATTTTCAGAAATTTTGAATTTTTTTCGGATTCCTAAAATAAACCCAGAATTTAGCAAACAATACCAGAATTTTCATGATTTTCAGAAAAAAAATTTTTTGCACATAATTTTTGCAATTCCGTAAAAAAATTTGAAAAATCTGAAAAAAATTAAATTTCGAATAAAATTGACTAAAAACGAGAAAATAATAAAAAATTATCGAACTGAACAAAATTCTGAAGCTTTAATTTCAATGCATTCAAAAAGACAATTCTAAGAATCAATTTACCGAAATTTCCTTAAGTTTATAGAGAAAAACCTTGAAACCCCCGTTTTTTGCCATATTTTTCACAAAATGCTCTACTTTGATTCTTCTGAATGCCCCGGAACTCCAGAATTTTACAAAAAATCTCAGAAAAACTCGAAAATTACTTTAAAAATCATCGAAAACTATAAAAACTAAGATATACCTTCTGATGTCCCTTAATAACACTTCCCAAATGCCGCGTCTTCGCATATCTCCTATTCCCATCCATCACAAACGCAACATGCTTCGGAATCGGTCCAGAACTGATCAAAACCCTTACCAACCATTGCCACAACGGTTGCGACGACTGACTAACCCACCATCCGTGTTGTTCATCGATTGTCAATGTCATTCTGAAACAAAAACCGTTCTATTTTTTTTTCGAAAGAAGGAAATTCGATTCACATTTCCACCTGCTATTTTTTATTTCCAAAAAAAAGGGAGAGAAATGAAAAACGAAATAATATGTGGCTGTCGAAACAAAAACGTTGCCCAAAAAACCTAATGAATATTTTATTTCCAATAGAACATTTCATTTTCAAGGTCTAAATACCCCTCTCACTCCCTTTAAAGGCCAAAATTATTGGATTTTCTTCCAGGAGCGAACAAAATAAAGGCAAAAAAAGAAAAACAGCCGTCTCGTCTCGATCATTTTTTAGTTTTCAAGGACAAGGTTACTTGTTCATCGAAAAAAAACATCAAATGGTGAATTGAAATGAAATGGGTCGTTTTGATATGATAGAAGGATATTAAGAAGAAGATTTTGATTTTTATTGCGGTTTTTTCAAAAAAAATCGATATTTCATCGAAATTTTCAATGTAAATTCGATTTTTTTGGCATTTTTTAATTTAAAAAGCCGTATATATTTAGAATAAGTGGAATATTTTAAAAATGCCTAAAATTCGAAAAATTACCTAAAAAATCGAAATTAATTAGATTTTCAGCGTTTTCTACATTTTTATTATTAAAGCTCGCCTTTAAATTATATTTAAAACCACTAAAATACCACTTTCCAAATTAATTTTGTCAAAATGGCCGAATTTGGATTTCTAGTCCCCCCGGTTTGTTTTTCTAGGTCATTAAACTTAAAAAATTGCAAATTTTTCGAAAAAAAGACTAAAACGATATATGGAATTAAATATTTAAACAATTTATTATCTAGAAAATGTCCCAAACCCAAAATAAAATATCTAAAAAGACAATTTTTATCAAAAAATTATTTTCTTTCTTATTTCTCCCATTAAAAGTCTGCTAAACCGGAAAATAAGCAAAAAAATAAATAATTTCGCAAATTTGGAAGTTAAATGGCCTAGAAATCCAATTTTCTTTCAAGGAAAATCCTTAAAAATTATTATTTTTACGTTTTTTTCTCAATTTTCACAATTAATTTTTAAAAATTCAAAAATTCGACGATTCTAAATGTATTTCTCACGATTTTTCAAATTGAGCCAAAAACTAAATTCAATGCGAATTTGCTGGCTTCAAAAAAGATTTATAAACAAAATTTTGGGAGCTCTAAAAAATTTCGCAAAAAATCCATGTGCTATTTCATAATCCTAAAAAATCTCCCTTTTTTCTATGCCCCCAAAGAGAGTGAAATATATCTATTTCGCCAAAGAGATGGAATAACAATAAAACAACAAAAAAAACACCACGCAAGAGCATCACATCAAATAAAAACCAACTAAAACCAACTACATTGGCAACCCGAAAAAAAGGCGAGGTGATGGAGGGCATTCCCCTCGCTTTTTGACAGGGAGGGAGAGAGAGAAATAGAAAGGAGGAAGAAGCATTAAATCAGAAGGACTCACAGCGAGTGACCTGTACTCCTTTTCTCCCAACAACTCGTCTATTCTTTTGATGTCTCTGCGTCGCTTGAAACTGTCACTCTCTCGCCCACTCTCTCTCGACACACACATAAATTGCACATATGGAATACGAGTGAAACATTTCGGTTCTCTTTTTCCTCTCTTAGAATTATGCGCTATTTTACTTTTTTTTGGTACGGAAAATCGGAAGTGGAATCGATCCAACCAAGGTTTACAGAAAAGGGTGGTTTCCGATCGCCGGAAATTGATTTTAGGCCAAAAATCGATTTTCAAAATAAAAAAAATTTCAACCTACAGTAAGCTTAGATTTGTAGTATGTGTATGATTAAAATCATCCCAAAATTAGCAGTAACTCATTCCAATAGAAATAATAAGCATCCTAGATCGCTAGAATCCCCCAATGTCACGTATTCACGTGAAATTCAAATATAATGCTTGACAAACAAAAAAATTAAACTTTTCGCATGAAAATATACTTAAAATCAATAAAAGCGAACAATTATGCCTAATTAATTCAAAAAAAGAATACAAAACGGCAGAAAAAAATTGATTTTTTTCAACATTTTCGTGCCCGACCTTGGATTTCTCTAGTCCCCCATTTTGGTTTTCTAGGCTTTTCTAGAAAATTTCCAAAATTAACTATTTTGGATTATTTCCATATATATCTATCCGTTTTATTATTTGTTAATGTTCCAAAAACCGTAATTAATTAATTTTAGAAGTTAAATGGCCTAGAAAACCAAAGTGGGGACTAGAAATCCATGTTCGGCCATTTTCCATAAATTTTCTCAATAAAATTTCGAAAAATCGTTTTTTCTGTCGATTTTATACTTTTTTCTCGACTAAATTAAAATCAAAAGCAGCTGAAAATTAAAACGAAAGGTCCTTTCAAGTTTAAACCTTAAAATTTTGGTAAAAACGCTGTTTTCTCAAAATAATCTCCAAAAACGAATTTTTGCAAACTTTTCAAAGAAAATTACGAGAAAATCGAAATTTCGCCCCATAAATCCTTATTTATACTCAAAATTCAAAGATACAAATCTTTAGAAAAAAACCACCGCCAAAAAGTTGTGTAAACCATGGCGAAAAATAAATAAATCTGTATAAATCGAATCCGATTTTATTATACGGCCACACCTCTATTACCCCATTCAAATAAAACATCGTTTCCCCCCAAAATCTTCTTATTCTTCTTTTCAAAAACCAGAATTTCCATGGATATATGATTGATATGCTTATACTTATCGTAAATAAAGGAAAAATAATAATTTTATGGATTTTTACCTAGAAAAAAGGTATATTTTAATAAATATAAATATATTTTCATTACAATTGACTATAATTTCGAAAAACAAACGGCAACAGGGGGGAAATTAACACGTAGGGAGAATTAGCGGAAATTATTTTTAATGATTTGGCATGATAAAGCTGTGGCAAATATGATATTATAAGAAAAATCACATACTTTCGAAAAGAAAGGCATTAAAAACGATTACATGTACAGAAAAAAACAATCAATTAAAAAGAAAAACTCATATTTGTCGATGAAATCCGATTAGTGCTGAGCGATCGAGAGAAGAGACTTAAGAGCCGGTAAAAACGATGAAATCTATAAAAAATAATTTATTTTTAAAAAACAATGTAAATGTGCTCCACAGCTCATCATACCTCAACAAAATCCTTCGATCCTCTTGCCATTTGTCCCAAACTTTCGCGAGCTTCCCGAAATTGACCTTGAGACGAGAAATGTGCAATACTGCCCAGGAAATATTTCGTTTCTGGGGAGAGCTGCAATTTTCTTGATTTTGAAGGGATAAAATGGAAAAAGCTCCCAAAAATTAATTTTTTGTTTAAAAAAACGTTAAAATTTGAAATTATTGATTGAAATCAATTTTTTTTGCAATTTTCAATTTTTGGCTCGAATTTAACTTTTTAATTCGAAAATATGACACAAAGCGATTATTTTATCGTAAAAAAATTTTTTGGGAGCTCCCGAAAGAAGAAATCTTGAGATTTAAAATTTCTAAAAAAAATTTTTCGAACCATTTCCAAAATTCGAGAATTTTGACTGTAAATTTCAACTCAAGTAGTAAATTAGGTTTTTTTTCAAAAAAATTCGAAAAACACCAATTTTTTGGAGTTTTCCAACAACAATAAAACTACCCACCCGATTCTGTACCAATCTCGGCTCGAGCTCAAATTTAATTCTCTGCAGCAACTCCGCAGCCTTCTCGCGTTTCGCCTGAACTCGCGCCGTCTCCATTATCCATTGTGCCAAATTTTCGATAGGCTTCATAATTTTCTCATCTTCTGGCGAAAGGACAGTAGCCGGCTGTGCCGCTAGTGGTGATGGTGGTGCAACTTGTGTCGGTGACGGAAGACTCGAGTTGGTCGGAGTCGAAATGGATCCGCGAGTTGTTGTCGGTGAATGAATTGGGTTGATTGACATTCCTTGAAGAAATAAATTAATTTATCTAAAGGATGACTGAGGAGACGAAATAAATGGTTTACAAATTGTAAAAGTATGATTGTTTATCAATAAAAATGAAAAAAATCCAAAAAAATCGAGGGTGTCGAAAAAATCCAAAAAAAAAAACCATAAAATCGTAGATCGCCCTACTGGCCGAAGAAACGCTCTTTGGTTTTCTCGGCCTTCTGATTGTTTTTTGAAAATTCATTTTTAGTACTTCTCTGGAAAAAACTGAAAAGAAAAATAATACATTTTCAAAAAAAAAATCAGAAGGCCGAGAAAACCAAAGAGCGTATCTTCGGCCATTAGGGCGATCTACGATTTTATGGTTTTTTTTTTGGATTTTTTTCGCCATTTTCGATATTTTTCGGATTTGTTAAAATTTATTTACAAACAATCATATTTTTATCATGTTCAGACCATTTATTTCTTCCCCTCAGGCCCCCTTTAATTTATTTACGTTTAGCGAAAAAGTACTTAACGTGCTACAATTATTATAACATTAAAATACTCACCTTGCATCAGATTTCCAACTTGCTGCACACCGTACGGATTATTCAACGGAGTTGGTCTTATCGGAATCGGTGCAATCATTGGATGATTCGGTGCCATTCCACCTTGAGCACCTGGCGCGTTCGATGGTATCCAATTAACCTGCATAACATTGGTTCTCGGCGCAACTGGTGCTTTTTGAGCCAATGGTGGTGGGTCGTTCCATCCGGGTGCCACTGGTCTCGGTGGTTGGGTCGCCGGCATTACAGGCATAGTTGGTGGCTGGAAAAAACATTTTAAAAACTGCTATTTGAAAAAAAAGTGTTTATTTATTCACCGGTTTATGATCCCAAGATGGTGTCTGATAAAACATCGACGATGGCGGCATTGGCGCAATATTCGAGTCTCGTCTCATATTATATTCCATTGGTGGCGGTGGTGCTTGCGACAGTGCTGGATTATAAGATCCACCATATGATCCATTCGCATACCCATTCATATTTTGAACCATCGATTTTTCCACATGTACCGGTGCTTCAACAACCCACGGATTTTTCGGCGAGGGGTCACCCGTACATTCTCTACCACCAGCCGCTGACCAAAGTGCGTATTGAAGCTCGACAAGTTCCTGATTATTCGTCTCTTTCACTTCCGCCACAATTTTCCATCCCATTCCAGCTAGACCATTATTCAGCAAGAAATGCCCATATTCGATGACAGCTTTTTCAAAATTCGGCCCGAAATTCGTTTTAGCCACTTTATTCAACGAAATCCCTTGTTTTACTCGTTCTCCCAATTCGAAGTCCGTATTCGCTTCCATCAATTTCTCCACATCCTTCGCAAGAACAAATGCAATGCAAGCCCTTATTTTCTGCCCATTTTCTCGCCACTTTGATCCGATAATTCCAGCGTATTCGATGAAGCTTTCTGACGACTCTACATTCGATACCAAAATTCCCAACAATGTTTTCCATTTGTCGTCCGGGAATGCCTGAATCAATGCAGAAATATCAACGTGCTCCTCCTCATCCCCCGATGATTCTCCCGATGAGCAGAAAATCGAAATCAATTTATTTGTAACATCCCCTTCAGCTGAAAAAAAACGAGGTATATACTTAATTTCAAAATTGCAGCAAATAAATACCTCTACAGTATTCCGAATAAACCTTATCAACCAGATTTGGATCCTTTTTCGACGCATACATTATTGCCGCCACAAATTGCCTCTTTTCGCACAATATTTCAATTACCGCTTCATGTTTATTCCCAATCGATAAATTGACCAACTCCCACGAATTCTCGTCAAGTTGATGCCAATCAATACAACCAATGTTCTCAAATAATGAAAATCCTGACGCTTCTTTTGGTGATGATGAAGTAGAAACTACACTTCGAGTATTGGAAACTACACTTCGAGTATTCGAAACTGCACTACGCGAATTGGTGACTGCGCTATAATCACTCTGGAAAAATAGCCATTTTCATGAAAAATTCAAAATAATCACAATGAAACGAACATCTGTATCTGGCAAAAACTCTAAACAATCTAGATATATTGATCTGCGTCCTCCATCTAATTGAGCAATTATGAAGCGCCAAACTTGTCTTTTTAATGTTTCAATTTCAGAAGTGACGTCTTTTGCGAAAGTTCTGAAAAATACAAAAATGTGTTAGACCTATTCAGTTTGAAATTTTTTTTTAAAACCGAGGCATTCAAACGTTTCCGTAAATTCGGAATCACTTTTGCGTGTCTACAATGCTACGCAGTGACGAGGGTCGTTGTTTAGCGTAAATGTTTCACAACTAAAATTTGAATATTTTTAACGCATTTTTTAAGAAAAAAACGTATTTCAATAATGGGGAAAAAAAGAGATCTTATTAAAGTTATCAAATAATTGTTTGAAGACCCTTAGAAAGTTGCGGGAATTTTCGTGGCATATTGTTCCACAACATGTCAGACAAATTCACATTTTACTCACGTTCTTTTTCACGGAATCAATAAAAGTACTGAAAACATGATGAATATGCCTCAGGTTTATGAGTTTGAAGTTTTAAATCGAATCACTAAATCCAGTTTTCACTTTTTTTTTTAATGTTTTGTCCTTCTTTTCCGTTTTCTTTTTTTCATTTCATATTCATCTTATTCGTAGCATTTGAAAACCTATACAAGATCCCTTTTTTTTCGAAATTTGCGAAAAAAACATTCCAATTTTTGTTGTAAAATATTTACGCTAAAAAACGACCCTCGTCACTGCGTAGCATCGGAGGGTAGGCCAAGTGTTTGGAGGCACAAGTGTTCGTGCGTTGAAAAAGTTAGGCCACGCACCCTGTAGAAGCGTTTAGCCTGAAGCAACGCGAAAAATAAAATTAAATCATTAAATGGGAAATCGAATTCTACTTCGACTCTTTTTTTCAACCATGGAAAATGGTTTATAAAAAAACGAACACATGTGCCTCCAAACACTTGGCCTACCCTCTAGCATCGTAGTGACGCGCAACTTGGAAGTCGGTGTAGAAATTCTTCATTTTGCACACTATTTTATCTTGTTTTGCGTGTACGACACTCTGCTTATCCCATTATTTAGCAAAAGTGTAAAGGCGTAGTGTCGTCTAAAAAAATAAGAGAAAATAGCGTGTGAAACGAAGATATTTGAAGAAGTTCCTTTCCTTCTGTTCCAAAAACGTCTGTACTTTTCATGAGACAAAATTTATCAGAAAAAACTCACATATCGTGTAAATACCAAGCTAGATTAATCATACTGCTCTCCTTTTTACTAACAAACTCTTGGACATCAAGCGATAAATCCGCATTTTGAGGCAATGCTTCAACCTCTACATTATGCACCCATTTTTGCGACAAAACATCATACGACTTCCAATACGTTGCCAATTTCCCACCAAGCGAAATTGATGATCCAATAAGTGGGGCGCGCATCCACGCGGGGATAAAATCGTTAGTCATCCTGGTGGCGAGCACTTCGGCGCCTGGTTGAAGGGTTCCCAGGGTTGAAAGCGACGAGATTTGCACCGGATGTTGGAAGTATTGAACAGCGAACTGATTTGGGTCCACTTCGTTCCATTTCACACTTCTTATCCAATCGCCTTGTAGGCTACCGGCTCCTCCAAGAAGTTCACCAGTTTCATGATTCCAAAGTATTATTTGACCATCGCATCCTGATGAAATCAACAATCGATCGTCTTTTTTATTCCTAAAAATGAAGAATTTTTCTAGTAATTAATTAATTAAATAATTAGCATACCAATCAACAGAAGTAATACCCAAATTATGATGCCTATACTCCTTCAACGGTGTACTAGTAAACCTCAAATCCCATTTCTGAACAACCGAACAACTTTGACTCTGACTGGCCAGAATCAATTGCGACGCGTCGGACGGACACCAAACAATCGACGACCAATCACATCCTTGTCCAATTTCGGCAAATTCCAGAACCGGGCTTCCATGTCGTCTCATATCCCAGCAACTTGCGCGGTGCGCCGAAATTGAGGCAAGAACCGTTTGATTTTTAACATTCCATCGTAGGAGCTTCACTTGATCCGGGAAATTGGGAGAACCGGGCGAGAATGGGGTTTGTAGATTATTTAGATCCCATAAGAGGAGTTGTCCTGATCCACCACCACTAGCTACCCATTTTCCGTCGTTTGACGTGTCAACGGTTAGAACATGTCCATGATGATCCTTCCTTGATGATAAGATCTCCAATTGAGATGCTAAAAATGATTTGTTTTAAATATTTTAAAAAAAACGCTTTAAATACTACCTTTAATAAACTTATGAGCATCAAAAAACACAACAGATCCATCTTCAGTTCCACCGGCAACAATTCCACTCGGATGTTGATCAGATGTCAAATTTGACCACGTAAGTTCATTGAATCTGGAAAAAATGAAGATAAACACTTAGTTTTAAAAAAATTTCCAACTCACTTATATTTCGTTGTACTCGAAACACTTGGCTGCAAATTCGGCAACTCCAACAATTTTTCAGCAGACAAAAAATCGATTTTCTGCTCAACCGACGCGGCATTCGGATCGTAAAATTGAGCGAAATCGGCAACTATCAAACCCTAAAAATAGGTATTTCAATATTTTTCAAGAAAAAATTGAAAAAACAAACCTTTTCTTCAATATTTGCCGGGCTCCACGCAAAAACTCCGGATCTTGAATAGAGCTTGGAGCTCATTTTGGCAAAATACCTTGGTTTTTCTGAAAAATGATGTGTAAACAATTTTTTTATTAAAAATGCGTAAGAATTTCGAAAAATGGCGAGAAAATAGAGACGTGGCAAAATTTACATTTGAGATATCTTCCAAGAGAAGTACTGAGTAAGTTACGGAGGAGCAGACTTGCAATTTATTGAGCAAGGGGGTGTGTAGATGAAGGAAAAGGAGTGGAAATTTGAAATGATTGAAATATTTCGAAATAAAAAATAAATAAACAGGTCTGAATGACCTTTTCAATAGAAAACATGTTGGAAGACCTTCTTTTTTTCCATTTTTAAATTTTTTTTCTGTTCAAAGCAATCAAGATGAGATTTTGTAAGTTTTTAAAGAAGTGCGTTACTATAAATAATTCTGAAAACCATCGTGTCCCTTTAAAAAGGTTTTACAGTACATTATTTTTTATTTTTCTGTACATACGCGAAAAATCACGGAAACTTTTGACGACATTTTTTGGTTTTTATTGTACAAAATCGAAATTCAGTTTTAAAGGGGGGCATTACAGATAATATAAATGACGTTAAATCTCCGAAAAAAGACTTACTTATGTTTTAAATGGGTTTCAAAAATTTTTTCAAAGTTCATTGAAGAAAAAACGGAAAAAACGAGCTACCTGCAAAAAAGTTTTGGTTTCTAGTCCGCGATATATCGCGATAGTTTGTTTTCCTAGGCCAACTAATAAATTTGTGCCTTTTCATTCATTTTTTTGTTTTTTTTTGCATTTAAAATGAAAAACCGATATAAACGCTTTACAATTTACATTTTAAATGCAAAAAATGAATAGAAAAGCACAAATTTAATGGGTGGCCTAGGAACCCAAACTATCGCGGACTAGAAACCAAAACTGTTCCGCGGTGAAAACTGTTTTGCAGTTAGCTTGTTTTTTCCGTTTTTTTCTTCAATGAACTTTTTAAAAAAATTTTGAAACCCATTTATAACATAAGTATGCCATTTTTCGCCGCTTTAACGTCATTTACATTCTCTGTAATGCCCTGAATTTCGATTTAGTAAAAAAACCAAAAAATGCCGTCAATTCAGTCTGTTTCTGTGCGTTTTCGCGTATGTGTGTATGCACAGTAGAATTTTTAAAAAAACTGTAACTTGTTTAAAGGGACACGATGGTTTTCAAAATTATTTACCCAACGGAATATTAAAATTTTGAGTCTAAAAATCCTTAATCGAAATAAAATTTACTCAATTTTTATGGACCTATCCAGAAACTAAAAATTTTGCAAAAATTGCAAACAAATGCAAAAAATTGCCATTTTTGTCATTTCTTGCAATTTTTTGCAGCATTTTTGGATAGGTTCATAAGAAAACTTTTTAAAAAATGGTCTATTAAAATACTTAATGTTTCTACTTACAAGGAATAACAATTCGAATGCAATAAACAACAAGGAATGTGTTGATAAGTAGAAAAAAAATAAAAGGACAACGAACATTTGCGCACCAAAATCTAACAAATGTGTAAAGTTATTACAAAAGCTCTGAAGACGGACGAACGGCGTGCATTATGTGTAAACAACCTTTTGGCACACCATTCCACTTTTTTTTTGAAAAAAAACGTATGTTTCTCTTGTCCGGTTTCATTTTTTTGGCGTAACTTGATATTATTTTATGTTTTCGAACCCCGCCGATACCTTACATCTTATTACTTATTTTTCTTTGGCAAAATTCCCGATTAATCAAATTATTCTCCCAAGTTCTTAAAATTACCCATCCCCCTTTCATTTTTCCGCGCCAAAGTCTGAAGAACATCTGGTAAATAAGGTGCCACGCTCCTGAAGACCCCGGACGCGGCTAATAAAATCGGTTGAGGGGGCGAATTGTGATCACTCAATTGCACACCATTTGCTGTTTTTTTCTTCTTCTTCTTTTTCGATTTTGATTGCATGCTTGGTTGGGTTGGTCTTTTAGAAAAGAATTCATGATCAATCGTTGTTCTAATAGAAATTTCCGCTTTTTGTTTTTTGTTGTTGTTTTCCGTTGAACAGTTTTCTAGAACATACGTTTTAATAGTTTCTGTGAAAAATGCCTTTGCTCGTTTTTTCTGGAAAAAAACGGGCAAAGGCCTTTTTTTATTTTTAAAATGGACATTTTTCAAAAAACCTACGGTATTTCGGTAGAGCGCGCTTTGTGGTTTCTAAATACTTTTTTCTAAAAATATAAAAATATATAAATTTAAAAAAATCACAGTTTACTTCATTATTTGATTTTTTAAACAAAAAATTCAAATATTTGCATTTCGCGCCAATTTTTTTTTAAATTTTAAATTTTTCACATTTTAATTTATTTTGACTTGTAAAAAAATTAACAGATAAAAATAGACCTCGTAATCAATCCGAACCTGTTTTTAAAATTTTCTAAAACCAGGTAGAAGCCGAGAAAACGGGATTCAAAACAATGGCCTAGAAAAAGCGCTGGAAAGCTAGTCCGCGTTTTCCAGGTCATTTCTTTGAAACGTGTTTTCTCGGCTTCTAGGGGGTTTCAGAAAATTTTGAAAACAGTTTTGGAATGAGCATGACGCCTATTTTCATAAAAATTATATTTTTGACTCAATAAAGTCCACAAAAGTCAAATTAGTTTTAAAAAACACTTCCTTAAGATTTTTCCTCCCTTTATCTTTATCCTAATACCTGCTCAATTTTTCCCGTTTTTGCCCTATTTACAAAACGCAAAAAAACCTTTCGCTTCACGCCGTATACTCCCAGTTCTCTCCCCCCAAAATCTTTCCCGGAGGAAGAAAATTTTTGCCTGCCTCATCACCATCATCATCTTCTCGATCGCCGTATTTCCAATGCCAAAACATTCCGCCACAACCAAGTGTGTAATGCACTTGGCCCTTTTGCTTTTTCCCCCCTCTCCCCGGGCGGAAAATGAATCAAGATTCCGAAAAAATCTTTTTTTTTTCTTCTTCGTTGGCTTTTCGTTATCCTCTTTTCTCTACACAGTTTTATCTCGGAAAATGAGGAGGGCTTCAATCAACGAAGAAAGAAAAACGCACAGTCTCTTCGTCTCTATGTACTGTAGTAGTATATTTTCACAATGCTTTCTCATTTATCCATCCCCACTGGCGAAAAGAGAGAGGAGAAATAGTGGGGGAAAGTGAGAGTGATGAGAAAATCCACACTATCAGTCCTGAATGCGCAAGCTTTTACGCTTTTGCATAGTGTTGTTAAACAAAACTTGACCCATTTAGCACTTTTATTGATTTTTTTTGAATTCTAAACTTGAAATTTTAATTTTTCAACGAAACCTAATATATAAATTTCTCACATTAATTTTAGACCATTTTTTTATTTTGCCTAATTTTTGTTTAAATTGAAAAAACCGAAAAATCACAAAAGAAACTTTTCAAAACAACAAAACGTAGATACCGTAACCTTTTTAAAGGGACACGACAGTTTTCAGAATTATTTATCCGTCGGGAAATTAAAATTTTGAGTCTAAAAAACACGGTTTCTAAAAGTGTACATGTTTGTGTAGAAATATGTAATCGCGGTTTTTGGGAATGTGACAGAATTTTAGTGGGCGGAGTCTTTTGTGCAGTTGACGCACACTTTTGAGTCATTTTTCCGTTTTTCAACGAAATTTTGTATTTTATTCCGATTTTCATCGATAAATGACTATTTCCAAAGTTTTTTGCTAAGTTTTAATGAAAAGATAGGTTATTTTGATGCTTACTTTGAATTTTTAACTTTATCCGAGTTGCAAATCGACTTTTTCAGCACGAAAGCCATTTTTTTCGATTTTTGTTGGGTCCAGCTCTTTTTTCTTCAAATTTTGATATTAATCCCATAGATTTTGCTTTACAATTTTACAGTGCGTCGCAAAATTCCAAAGGGTCCCCCCCATGGAAAAATTATGAAAAACTTTTTTTAAATTTAAAATCTCCCCATATTATCAGAGGGAGTCTTACTAATGAATATTTCGTGTTTCCCAAAATATTAGCCATCTTGTGGACCTATGGGCCACGTAGCAATAGCTCAAAAACCTTCAGTCCCATACACAGCAAACTGTTTCCTGTATTGGAAAGCGCGATAGGCTAAATATTTATTAGTAAGACTCCCTCTGATAATATGGGGAGATTTTAAATTTAAAAAATTTTTTCAAAATTTTTCCATGGGGGACCCTTTGGAATTTTGCGACGCACTGTAAAATTTCGCCTATGTTGCCCTGAAGCCCCAAAAAGGTTTTATGGGATTTCAACGCAAATACAGAATTTTGCGCTTCGAAAAATTTGAAAACAGGAATATAACACTCTTGAAATTTCGCAAAAGCAGCAAAAAAAACAAAAACAAAAATAGGCTAGGTTCGAACCCTCGACCTCATGCTTATCAGTCAAACACACTGGCGCTGCACCACCACGTCGGTTGAAAACTACATGTGATTTACCAAATATATGTTAGAGCGAAAAATGAAGTAAATTTGGGCAAACATTTTGAGGGACCATAAAAAGCTCCTAGGAGTCCATCGGCAAAAAATGAAAACGGTTCCTTGTAGACAAGAATATGCTCTTTCCAATGAGCTATCTCACATTCAAAACAATTAACATTTGCTCGTATACTTCCCTTGTTATTTTATGTCGTAATTCTTTAAAAAACTTGAAAAATATGTTTTCTACAGAAAACCAGAAGAAATTCGGGTGAAAATCAAGAAAATCGCGCAAAACTGTGCGCTAACTGCACGCACACTCCGCCCACAAACACCCTGCCGCAATTTCAAGTCACGTTGAGCTAGTTTTTTTTAGTATTTTTTTTATTTCACTCATTTTTTACACGAGTAATCGAAATAAGACGCTTTTTGCAAGTTTTGCTGAAAAAGACCTCAATTATTTTTTTTAAAAAACACGAAAAATTGTAAAAATGATCAAAGTTGAAACCGTGGCCTAGTTTTCAATGTGATCCCCGAATTCTTTGAGTTCTAGGCACTATATTCGATATTGTTCAAACAATCCTCATTTTCAGTTCATTATCTTTAAAGGAGGGCTATACGCAGGTTATAAATTTTGATTTCTCGATCTGAAATTCGGCTGGTTTGGACTTTGGTGGAAACTTTTACGTTTTTGAGACCAAAGTTCAATTCTGGGTGCTCTTTTCTACTTTTTTGTAATTTTTTCACTAGGTATATAAAATTGAATTTCAGATCGACTAGGTAACGTTTACAACCGACGTAAAATCCTCCTTTAAGATCCCCTAAGCCAATTCTTTGACTACTATAACTCACGCCAGTTCTACTCTCTCTGTGCCATCACCACCACCACATTTTACACAATTTTTCATCGCCTACTGACTCGCTGATATCTCCAATTCTCTCTGTCTCTCTCTTTCTCCCCGATCCTAATACTCTTGCCCCAATATCCATCCACCAAACACTTGTCCCTTCCTAACTTTTCCATCATATACATCCCGTTGCCGTTTGAACGAGAAGCAACACAGAAAAAAAAAGAAGAGATGATGATGATGATGCTCTTTGTAGCGGGAAGGAAGAAAGAAACTTCCCCTCGTCGGGCGTGCTTTTCACTTTTCCGCCCCCGAGATTTGTGGGGGAGCAAAAAACAGAAATAAAATGAAAACACAAACACTAATTATTGATCAAAAATTTCGGAATTAAAGACAATGTTCCATTTTTAAAAATGATAATATCATTAACAATTTTCCAAGTTTTTCCCCCTTATTTCTAATTTTTTTAAAACTGGTACACTATCTTTAAGAGCTCTAAAAAACTAAATACAATTTCTGGTTTGTTTAAAAGTCATATTCAAATTTTTTAAATTTGGATATTTAAATTTTAATTAAATTTATTTACGACACGTTTAAATTTAAAACTCACATAATTCTTATAAGGTAAAAAAATCAAAGTCCTGATTTTTTAAACACTGGTACACTTTCTTTAAGAGCTCTAAAATACCAAATACAATTTCTGCTACATTGCCTTTAAGCATCCATGTGAATTGAAACTATTAGCTTGTGATCAAGTTTTTGACAAATTATCTAGGGACTAGAAACTTGCAAGGATCATAGCTTTAAAGAAATAGCCTGAAAATAAATAAAAATATTTCTGACACCCTGTCTTTAAGCGGCATTTGTGGCTTTAAATTGTCATTTTTTAAAGGGACGATTTTATGATAAAAATAGAACTCGTACTCATTCCAAATCTGTTTTAAAAATTTTCTAAAACCACCTAGAAGCCGAGAAAATGAGCTTCAAAGCTATGGCCTAGAAAAAGTTCGCGAAAACTAGTCCGCGGGCATTATTACATGAAGAATCCAGAAAAAAAGCAAAATTATAAGTTAAAGTAACTAATTTAAGCATTTTTGCATAAATATTCAGCAATATAACACGGAAAAGTTCATTGGAAAAAGTTCGGCCAACTTTTTCTAGGCCATTGTTTTGAAGCTCGTTTTCTCGGCTTCTAGGTGGTTTTAGAAAATTTTAAAAATAGATTTGGAATGAGAATGAGGTCTAGTTTTATGAAATAAAAAAATTATTTAGAAAAAGATAATTTGCGTCGTTAAAGACAAGGTGTCAGAAAAATAAATTTTTTAAAAAGTCCTACAAACACGTTTTTTCACAAAAAGAAACTTTTCCATTGAACTTTTAGAAATTGAAATAGGAAGCCATAGGGCGCCTGCCCTCTTCCACCTCCTCCATCCCTTTGTTTTCCGAAAAAGACTAATCCATACAGCCAGTCATTTAAATAAACCACCCCAAGGTCAACAACCGAACGAGAACTTGTTATTTCTATACATTGATGTCCAACTTTTCCATCCTTTTTTTATACCCATGTACTCTTTAACCCCATGTATTCATACTTCTTTAAATATCCCTTATTTTCTATTTGTTGTATTTATATACATATTATGTGTAGTACTACCAGCCAGCTCCGCGCGGCTCTTTGTACAATCTGTTGCGAGATAGTATAGGGTTTTGCGGAGGGGTTGGAGAAAATGTTCGACGTCACCTGTTCAGATTGAAATGAGAAAGAAAACGGAGAGAGAGGCATTTTGCCAGAAACTATTTAGTAAAAGCTTGTTGGTCAGCAAATATCGTATTCGTTCTTTTTTCCCATCTTGCAAAAGACGTTTTGAAGTTGCATAATTGATACTACAATGCTTCCAACATACCGCCCATATTTTTTTACTGATAACATTTTTATATACATTTAATTTCTAAATGTGCGGTAGAAATTTGTTGATTAATTGATTATTATTATTCTTGTTTTTACTATTTCTAAGTTGAAGTCAATAAAACTACTATAACAATAAAATAAAACATTTCTGACACCTTGTCTTTAAAGGATATCTTTATATAGCTCATAAATGTACTTTTGATATAAATAGAACTCATTCTCATTCCAAATCTATTTGTAAAATTTTCTAAAATCACGTAGAAGACGAGAAAACTAGCTTTTAAAAAATGGCTTAGAAAACGCTTTTTGAAACTAGTCCGCGGGTAATAAAACGTGAAAAATCTAGAAAAATTCGAAAAAATAAGTCAAAGTGAAGTAATTTAAGCATTTTTCATAAATATTCATGAGCATAACTCGCAAAAAGGTTCGTCGGAATAAGTTAGGCCAACTTTTTCTAGGTCATTGTTTTGAAGCTTGTTTTCTCGGCGTCTAGGTGGTTTTAGAACATTTTAAAAGCAGATTTGGAATGAGAACGATGTCTATTTTGCATTTATTATTTTTTTCAATGCCTGATGTGAATTTGTTTTGAAGTAAGGTTGTCCGGATCATAGCTCGGATCAGGCTTGTCCTAGCTTGGATCATCTTGGATCGGGACCAATGGAATTCGGCTTATAATTCGTGACTCCATTTATTATTGGTCTAGTTCAAGTTATACATGATCAGGTCATTCAATTCATAATCATTCAAATGAGTATTCAATCGATATCTAACTGTGCTAGAGCGTAATTTCTAAAATATCCAAATACGTTGTGAATGCTTGAAGGGTCCTGATTTCCACTTGATCTAGTTCTTGCAGAAATTAAAAACAAAATCAAATTCAATTCACTGCCCATTAAATAATCTGTTTATGAACAATACTAGATTCACTTCACTTAAAGTCAGAGTATCACTATTTTATACGTATTTAATTATCGTTTTGTATAATTTCGTAATTAAATTAATTAATTAAATTAAAATTTCGTATTTACTAAAATCAATGGTTTAATTTCCCAAGTTTGAGGTCCTCAAAGCTTAAGGCAGTTAAAGACAGCGTAACAGTGAATTTGTTAATGACCCTTCATCATTTCAAAGGCGCCTGATCCTTGAATTCCAACCGTGCCGCACATTGGAATTGGCGCCAAACACAATTATTTGAATTTGGCAACATCCGTATTTTTAAAATATATTTTATTTGGAGTCTGTCTTTAAATTATCATCTCTAAAATTTCATATCCTCTTCATTTTATTTTTTATTTTTTAAAGGATTCCCCCAAAAAAAGATTTTTACCCCAACTTGACCCTACTCCAAAACCAATTTTTAAAAAAATATCGCGAACACCCCCCCCCCCCCCCATAAAAAACAGATATCGACTTTTTTTCCCTCTAAAAACCCCCCGATTAAAAAATGTTGTTGTCCTCCTCAAAATCTCTTGAAAATCAACAGTTGTTCCCCCTTCTATTTTTTGTTGTCTAGAATAAAATTGCCATCGATTCTTTATTCTTCAACTGTTCTTTATAGATATCTTCTTTTTCTCGAATATCCATCCCCCCTCCCTCCCATTGTTGTCCTTCCTATATTGATCTCCGATGCTTTTCTCCTCCGCAAAAAAAAGTTTCCAAAATTTTTGATATTTTGATAAACTTTCAAAAAAAAACATAGAAAAATAAAACTGTTCGGTTTTTCACCCTCTCAAATAAATAAATATAAAATTCCATCTTCTCTCTCGCCACTCCACAAATTCCACTCTATTTCGTTCGCCTCAGGCCACAATGCAGTTCTCTGCGTCTCTTCACACTGTTGTGCTCTTTTCGCTGAAAACTGAGGCTCGTTTTGAAACATGTGGGCGAAAAATGGGGGGACCCTTTTTTACTTTTTACCCACTTTACATTTTTCCGCTTTTTTTCTTTGCTTGATTTTTATTATATGCAGATTTTTTTGAAATTTTTTGATTACCTTGAAAAATGTGGTTTTTTTTGAAGGTCACTTATTTTTTTCCAACATCTGTCTAGTTTAGGGTAAAAATACACTGTTCGATGTTTGAAAAAAATAAAATTTGAATTCCCGCCGTGTGTACACCAAAAAATTGGCGAAAAACGCAAAAATTTTAATTTTTCTCAATTTATTTCGAAAATTTTTATTCCCGCGCATTGTTGTGAGTCGATACGCAGTCAATACGCATAATGTTGATACGCAGCGCAATACAGCGATTCAGCGAGAAGCAGAAAAATTCAATTTTTTTGAAAAACATTTGTCTTTGCTCTTATTCCACTTTTTTTTGCTCTTATCACAAAAAAATCGAAAAATTTGTTTTTTTTTTCAGATGTGCTAGACATTTTCCACATATTACAATCCATATCTTTCCTTCTGCCATCTTGTCTTGACCACCGACAATTTCCCTAGAATTTCACAACTAATAAAATATATTAATAAAAGAAGACCAGAAAAATGCCAGTTTTCCATACGAAAACCATCGAGAGTATTCTCGAGCCAGTTGCTCAGCAGGTGGGTGTTTTTTCTTTTTGTTGTTGTTTTTGTTGTGTGTTTTGGACTTGTGTACCTTTAAAATTCCATACTCATTCCTAAACTGATTAGCAAATTAGGTACCCAAATGAGCCTTTATTTCATAACTATCGATCCCAGTTTCCACATAATTTTAGAAAAAAATCAAAACTCGCCGATTTTCGAGTTTTTCACTTTCATATGTTAACCAAATTTCCTATTTCCCTCCTATAGAATCTTACTAGCTCCTTAACATGAGATATAACATTATTTTTCGAAAATTTCACAAAATTCCGGTTCGTTTGAGTATAAAAATGACCGTATGTCAAGACAGTCCATTAGGGTTGTTGGTTCGATTCCACCTGCTAGTCATAATTTTTTCCTCTATTTTTTGCAAGCCTCAAAATTGAAGGATTTTCAAAGCGACGTCATTTTCTAGTGTTTTGGGTTTTTAAAAATTCATTTTTAGAACTTTTTTGGATTCCTTACGACATAATACCCGCGGACTAGTTTTCCTTATTGAACTTTGGAGTTTTTGTCGATTAATGTCGTTTTTGTGTGTTCGAATTGTTTCTATGCATGAGATTGAGTTGAATGCCGATTCTGCTGGTGAATCCGCATGCTTCTATTTTAATTAAATTTTAGTTTTATTTTGTGATTTCTCTTATGATTTTTCTAAAACTCGGATGTTGAACCGGGATCCCCACCGGGATACCAACCGGGATCCCCGTCGGAGTTCCGGTGGGGATCCCGGTTCAATCCCGGTGGGGATCCCTGTTCATATCCCGGTGGGGATCCCGGCTAGGATTTGCTTCCCCCCGCTAGTTGAAAAATGGTCGGCGGAAAAAAAACTCTCTCCGTCACGGATAGCATAGCTAGTGTGTTAAGCAATGACAGTGAGAAACACATCCCGGAACCGAACCTATGACGACTTGACCTGCTGCTTGCTTGATGAGGAGACGTTGAACCACTTGACTATACCTGAACATGTGAGGAAAGGGGGAAAGTGCGCTTATATGTGCGCTTGCGTCAGAGTTCCTTAAGAGTAGATATAGGAGAACATGGATAATCATGACTATTTTTTTAGGAATCCGAAATGGCTCAAATTTTGGGAACTGATAGATTAAAACATTCTTAATCAAGACAATTAAGAATTGTTCGATTTTCTTTAGTAGTTTTTTGTTATGCATTACTTTCTTATAGTGTTCGAAAAATTAATAATGAAACCGATATTCACGAAAGAAAGTCTCGATCTAGGATTTCCGGTCTCGCCTCGATCTAGGATTTCCGGTCTTGCCTAGGTCCCTCTTAGAAAAAAAATATAGTTTTTATTTGGCCACGACCTAGTGAAAAAATCCCAAGTGGTCCGAAAATCGAAATTTTTAGTTTTAAAGCTAAAGTCAAACGCTCTTCGGGAATGGATTACTCGCACATTTTTGAGTATTTTTCATGTTGACACCTAATTTCCAGCTGGTCGACATCATGCCTAAAATTTGATTTTTCTGAAAAAGTTGTCCAATTTTTCCAGTTTTTCCCATTTTTCGATATGACGAAGTACTTGGGCCCGACGGGAAATATGGAAATTATTAATCCTTATGATGTTTTTCATCAAATATCATGTTGATTTAGCGGATTCTCTGTAACCTTTTTGGGGTTTCAGGGCAAAATAGGTGAGATTTTAGCAAAATTCGAAAGGGTCCCCCCCATGGAAATTTTTTGAAAAAATTTTAAAATTTAAAATCTCCCCATATTATCAGAGGGACTCTTACTAATAAATATTTCGTGTTTCCCAAAATATGAGCCATCTTGTGAACCTATGGGCCGCATGGCAACAGCTCAAAAAACCTTCAGTCCCATACCCAGTAAACTGTTGCCTGTATTGGAAACCGCGATAGAAACTGAAGGTTTTTTGAGCTGTTGCCACGCGGCCCATAGGTTCACAAGATGGCTCATATTTTGGGAAACACGAAATATTTATTAGTAAGAGTCCCTCTGATAATATGGGGAGATTTTAAATTTTAAAATTTTTTCAAAAAATTTCCATGGGGGGGACCCTTTCGAATTTTGCTAAAATCTCACCTATTTTGCCCTGAAACCCCAAAAAGGTTACAGAGAATCCGCTAAATCAACATGGTATTTGATGAAAAACATCATAAGGATTAATAATTTCCATATTTCCCGTCGGGCCCAAGTACTTCGTCATATCGAAAAAGGGGAAAAACTGGAAAATTTGGACCACTTTTTCAGAAAAATCAAATTTTAGGCATGATGTCGACCAGCTGGAAATTAGGTGTTAACATGAAAAATACTCAAAAATGTGCGAACAATCCATTCCCGAAGAGATTTTGACTTTATCTTTAAAACTAAAAATTTCGATTTTCGGACCATCTAGGATTTTTCTATAATCTAAAAATGTTTTTCTTTCAAATGCAGGTTAGCTTATATTAATTCAAGCTCTTGCCGTTATCATATTCAGCGTTTAATGTGTCGGATTTACTTCAAAAATGTGTTACTATTGGACTATTCTGATCTCTGTTGGTGATTATTAATATTATATGCAATATTAACAACATTTTTTCCAAAGAAAATATGACATAGAGAGATATAGAAGAGTTTTCGGTTTTTTATAGATTAAATGTAATTTTTCTACTTAAATGTGGCTATACCAATGAAAAAATTGATAACTACAATAATCAGATAAACAATCATATTGAAAAAATGAGAATACATTGGAATTCTGTTTTGATAAATTTATGAAAAAATCGCCAAACTATTTTTAGTCGATTTTCACCAAAAAACTTTTGGAAAATGTTAATTATGAAGAACAAAGACATATACTTCACTTTTTAAGAACAGAAACTATTTTTGTCGGTTTAGATTCATGCTTAAACACTGTGGTAACAAAATGAAATTTGAAGATTTTCATTTTTCGAGTTTATTTTTGATTCTAGTACCCGTGAAAAACTGAAATGTAAAAAATGTCTGAACAAGCTCTCTTATATTCAATAAGTTTCTTTATTACAATTATTTTCTCTTGCCGACATCACAAATTCCCTGTATCAAAAAATCTGTGTTTAGCCGGGATCCCCACCGGGATACCCGGTGGGGATCCCGGTTGAGTTTTATCCCGGTGGGGATCCCGGTTTGGAAATTTGCCTCTCGCATATCCCGGTGGGGATCCCGGTTCAACACCCGAGAATAAGATATTTTTAAAAATTGGAAAAATAATCAATTTTTCAAAAAATTGAATAATTTTTCAAAAAATTGAATAATTTTTCAATTTGAGCCAAAAACACAATAATTTAGCAGTTATGAGATTCTGAAAATAAAAAGTTCAGTTTTTTATAGTATTTTGCATGAAATATTGTTTTTTCATTTCAAATGGTACACTGTCTTTAAGAAGAATGTCTTGTTTAATTCGATATTATGTGTGTACTTAAAATCCGCATCATCCCACTTCTACGATCTCGCTAACAATTGGAACTCTGGAAACCCCAAAGCAACAAAATCTGGACCACATTTATTTCCAGCTACATTACGTATTAGCGTTAGCGGAAAAAAATGCGACATGTGTCGACGAGGTCCGTCACTTGGGAGCCAGTATGCCAAACTTGGCGCATCAGAGTCAAAACACGTCAAGACTCGCGTTGTCAAGAGCATCGAGTCGCCGGTCGATACCCGAGTATGTCACTTCGGACACGCTCCGACAAGTTGTGACCGAGGATGATTGTCCGGTTTGTCAGTTGATGATGCCGAAAGGAAGGGATGGATGTGTATGTGTCGTCTTTGTCTTTTGTCTATTTCGTCCAGAAAATATGAGAATTGAGAAGAATTCAAAATTTATTAAATTTGAATTTTCAGGTTTCCCGCCTTGTTATTCTACACGAAGAAGCTGAAGATGGAAATGCTATGCCGGATTTGACAAGACCTGTGGGTCTTGTGTCAAGAGCTGTTGAAAATTTGATCAAGGTTGGTTATTTAGAAGTTCTGGAATAGTAACGTGGTGTTCCTATCCAGTCCACAACAGGAAATAGCTATGAGACCAGTTTTAATGACACAAAAACGCCAGAATATTTTGAACATTTTACGAAGGCTTTAAATCAAAAATAAATGATAAACATCGGCTTAAAATTTTGCAAAACACGTGTAAAATATACTCGTAGCCTTCTTGGACCGACTAAAATCGGTAAACCTAACAAAAACGGCCAAATCAAGTAGAAAATTAAACTCCACATGGAATTTCAAACGAACTACAATTCACTGGCCTAGGTTTTGCATCCAAATGGGAAGTTAGGCCACGTTCGTATTTCTCTTCCATTTTGCATAATCCATAAAAAATGAGTCAAAAAATTTTTAAACCAGCAGACTTTTGAAAAAAATGATTTTAAGATTATTAAACAAAAAGCTTGGAGTGTACGGCAGGGCGCATTTGCACCATTTCATATTTTCCTTGCTAAAAAAACTATTTTTCAAAGAATTTAAAATTTTGGAAGAGCTGTGAAATTAGATATTCATTCATCCAAAGAAATTGCAATAAAAATTAAAAATGAACCGAGATTGCGAAAATTGCGAAAACCATTGAAAATAGATAGTTTCATTGGAAAATTGAAACAGTTTAATTTTTTCGCTAAAATATTAATTTTCAAAAAATAATTTTTTTTTAATTAAAAAAAAACAAGCGAGAAATCAAGAGCGGAGAATATGCGAGTATAGGTCAATTGGTTGGAAAACCAAAAGATTTTCTGACAAAAAGATTTTTCGACAAAAAGATTTTCGACAAAAAGATTTTTCGACAAAAAGATTTTTTTTTCAAAAGAGATTTGCACTGTGCAAGCACGCTCAACCGCACCGTTTTTTCCTCTTTTGTCTGCGTCTCTCAACGCCAACCGCCAGAGCTAGTGCGAGACGCAGACAAAAGAGGAAAAAACGGTGCGGTTGAGCGTGCTTGCACAGTGCAAATCTCTTTTGAAAAAAAAATCTTTTTGTCGAAAAATCTTTTTGTCGAAAATCTTTTTGTCGAAAAATCTTTTGGTTTTCCAATCAATTGACCTATACTCGAATATGCTTGAGAAATGCAGTTGAGCGCGTTTGAAACATCTTGCACTGTCTGCGTCTCTATTAAAACAGTAAGTGCACACATATATGAGAGAGACGCAGACAGTTGAATATGTTGCAAGCGCGCTCAACTGAATTATTCAAGGAAATACTCAATTATAATTAATTTAATACTTATATTGCAATTTACAATATAATGTCAATACAACAAAAATCACAAGTATAAACAATACCCTAAGAAATTCCTAGAAATTTTCGAACAATTAAAAACACATTAACATTCCCCAAAAAACACATGAGTCAGGAAAAACAGACTCCCACAATGAAAAAAAAATAGAATAAAACTTTTTCCGCTCTCTCTCTCCCTCTCCCCCCGAATTGTCATTGTCAACGTTAACCTAATACGTTGTGCCAACATTGCAAACAGACAGTCGCGGGGGAACTGGAGAATAATTCCTTTTTCACTACCGCGACGGCCCCGACTTTTATGATTTTATAATATTCTCAAGCCCCTACTATTTCTGAAACATGATCTGAAAATAAAATGAAAAGCTATCATCGTTCGATGAGTTCTCTTCGAACGACCACTCAAGAAGAGTATAATTATTTTGCTAGGAGCTCATCGATTAGGGGTGGAACTAAAAGATCATCTTGGTCTGATGGGGGGTCTAAAAAGGTTTTTTTGTCTGAGGAATCACTTATTTTTTAATATGACTCATTTTTTTCAGGTCGGTTATGATACATGTGACCATTCAGATGACCGCGTCCTTCAACAAGACATGCCACCAGCATTGCAAAGAGTTGAGGAATCGTCGAGATTCTTGGAAGGAGCTTGTATATCCCTAAAGGTATGTAGGATCTAGTTAAAGAGAGAGATCCACACTTTTTTCTCTTCAGGGAGACCCATTCTCGGTCCCGGCGCGCAAAAAACTGATCGATGGAGCTCGCGGAATCCTCCAAGGCACATCAGCACTTCTTCTCTGCTTCGACGAGTCAGAAGTGCGGAAAATCATAAGAGGATGCCGAAAGGTGCTCGATTATTTGGCTGTCGCCGAAGTCATCGAATCGATGGATGATTTGGCGCAATTTGTGAAAGACATCTCACCTTGGTTATCACGTGTCACGTCGGATGTGAACCTACGTCAACAGGAGCTTACCCATCAGGTTCATCGAGAGATTTTGATCAGATGCCTCGATTCGATTAAAACTCTGTCACCGATTTTGATTTGTGCTATGAAGATTTTTATCCAAATTAATAATGATCCAGCTCAACGAGGTAGTTGTCAAATTTAGAATTCCTCTAATTATATTTGCCTTTAGGATCCGCGGAAGCTGCTGAAAATCGCAACTACCTCTCCCAACGAATGACAGAAGAAATGAATGAAATCATTCGTGTTCTTCAACTAACAACCTACGACGAAGATGAATGGGATGCTGATAACGTAACAGTCATGAGAAAGGCACTTTCCGCGGCCAAATCACTACTGACCGCTGCTCTCGACTGGCTCGCAGACCCACGTGCTCGTGCGGGAGCGATCGGAGAGAAGGCGATCAGAAGAATATGTGAATACGCCGACAGAATCTCGGCTCGTGCTCTTCCAGAAGACTCGAACAGTATTAAGAGAATGATCTACGAGATTACCTCAATGACCGATCAGCTTTGCGATTTGAGAAACTCTGGAAGATATGACAGCGAGAATCTCGCTGCACAATGTGCACAGAAATTGAAGGATTTGGTGGGATCGAAGAACAGCTCTGGATTGATGTCAGATGCGTTGCAAAATGCGCAAAGACACGGTGGAGCAAATCCAGCACACACCGCCGCCGGAAGACTCGAACAGGCACTCAGATGGTTGGATAACCCAGGATTGGATGACGGTGGACTTGGACTTCAAGCTCTTCGTCTTCTCACATCTGATGCTCGAAAACTTGCTGATCGTCTTAATCCACAAGACAGGTAAGATCCTCGTTTAGAGTGTGAAAGAGAATTGAGAACATAAGTTGGAGGGGGGAGGGAGGTATTGGTTTTGGACATATCGGATTTTGAACAATGTGGTCAATAAAATAAACTTTCGAATTTAATTTTTCCCTTGACTGAGATTCTCTGACACACTATTCTACAATTATGTCAGGTGTATGACTGGGGTCCCTCCTGGGATCGCACTGGAATCCCCCATTGAGACCCTTCTTGGTACTCCAAGTGGGATCCCAAGCATGCACCTGAGATGACCGTTTTTAAGTTACACTTCATATCTATGTGTACCTAGAACATTTTGGGAGCCTTGACTTATTCCTAGGACTTCTAAACTGGAATAGATCCGAAGAAAAATTCTCTAAAGTTTTCAAACTTTTATTGTATTGAGGGCCTAGAACCTAGTGGCCTAGAAACTCAAAACTAGGTAACATTCTTAATTTTGCGTAAGCACCTTTCTGTTCCCTTGGATATTCATATTTTCTACTTTCTCGACATCAAAAAATGAAAAAAAAATATTTTCAGGTACAAAACCTCATGTTCTCAGTTTTCTTTTTTTCAAAAATATTTTCACCCATCATTATCTTATCCCTCTGTTTCTTTTTTTCTAGAAACCGTCTCCTCGGTCTTTGCAACGATATCGACAGACTCGCCGCTCAATTGGCAGATCTTGAGCGCCGCGGACTTGGCAACACGCCAGAAGCCAATCAAATAAGACAACAATTGAAGGGAGCACTCAAAGATCTCGGCGACTTCATGAGACGTGTTCTTATCGATCGTGTTGTCAGTTTTTTTTTTAATCTTGAACCTTTTGTTTTTTTGGTGTCGGGGGGACTTAGTAATGGATTAAAATGTACTACTTTACAGGTCGATGACTTTGCCGACATCACCACGCCACTCAAGCAGTTCGTGGAAGCCGTCCACGCCGATGAGTATGATCCAAACCGTGAGCCGAACTTCACTGACAAGTCACACAGACTCAATGATCATGCTCATAGTATGACGACGACCGCAAGACTTGTCGCCTCGTGCGGACCATCGAAGAATAAGAAGACGGTTGAAGCGATTTTGGATACTGCTGAAAAAGTGGATCAAATGACGCCACAAGTGATCAACGCTGGAAAGATTCGCTTGCATAATAATACAGATCACGCAGAGCAACACTTTGAGAATATTCATAGACAGTACGCCGACGCTCTTCATCGACTTCGATCACATGTTGATGACGCAATTGATACCGGTGAATTCGTGAGAGCTTCAGAATCCGCGATGCGTCGACACACGAGCAACTGTGAAGGTGCCATCTCATCGGCCGATGCTCAAGGAATGGTCGACAGCACGTCTCACATTGCTCGCCTCGGAAATCGCGTATTGATGACAGCGAAGAATGAGGCGGATAACAGTGAAGAACCATCATTTGTTGACCGCTTGAATAATGCCGCCTCACAATTGCATTCAGGTAAGAGAGGGTGCCTAACTATACGAGATCAAAGTTCCACGAGCAAAATGGTAACGCAACACACAAAAAACTGTTTTGTTTACTATTGCGCAGTTGGAAGAAGCTCTAACCTCCTGCGTATCAGATCTTTATGTAGTATTCACAATGAAATGTTAAGTTCTTGAAAAATTTGTTTGCTCCTGATGAGCTCTTTGTAAAATTGTAAAAATTTTCTTAGCTCAAAGATACTTTCGCTGTTCTTTTTTTTGAAACAAAATGCCTAATAGATATTCGTATTCGGCGTCTGAAGGAGCCTATGACTCTTCTGATGAGTATGATAATTATAGTGAACAGAATTATGAATATGTCTATAAGACGCGACTTGTTCCGTTCAATCCGCAAGTTTATATAGGTTGTTTTAAAAAACAGGGTTCTTTGGAAATGTATTTAAAAATTATATTTTTTAGCCATCCCACCAATGGTGAACAATGCGAAACAAGTCGCCATGAATCCAAGGGACCAATATTCGGCGAATCAATGGAGAGGAGCAAATGATCATTTATTGAACAGTGTTCGTGCAGTTGGAGATGCTATTACAGGTGTTCCGGTCAATGGACGTCAATCAAGTTACCAGGAGAGTATTAGCAGAGCTTCTCCGTATACACCAGCGGTAGGGTTTTTTTTTTAAATGTTGAACGTTCCCGCGGAATTCGCGTCTGCTTAGATAAGGGAAGACCAGGATTTTAAAGTTTGTTAGCTCTTAGAGACAGCTTGCCAGATAACAAGAGAGTCAAAAAACATAATGAATATGTAGCTACATTTAAATAATTGTGTTTCGCGCCAATTCCGACCACCGGCGCGCAATCAAATTTTTCAACTTTGGACCGCCATTGTGAGCATTTTTCTATATAATTTCGCATAAAATGCATAGTAATGAGAGAAATCTCTAACTTTTTGAGACTAAAATCTGGTAGGGGTCAAACTAACTGGCACACTGTCTTTAAAACTTGAGCATTTCCGCGGAATTCGCGCCTAAAGGGGAGGGGGGGGGGGGTCATTGTTAATAAAAGAATTCAATGAACATATCCGATTTTGGATTCGAAGACCTAATCAGGATCAAAAATATGATCATCCAAATAGATTCCAAGGATCAAATAATCTGATCCGATTGGATTTCGGAACAAATTGTTTAGGAAGTTCAAAAAGTAGCTTCCGAATATGTATAGTCAAAAAATGCATATTTTTACAATTTGTCAGTTTTTTCCAGTCGGATTTCGGATCAGGCACATTTTTGTGAAATTAAAAACAAATTTCCTAGAATATGAATCAGTGGTGTGAGTAACCATCTTTTGAACTGTTAAGTAGCCTCGTCGCACTGATCCGATCCGATCCGATTCGGATAGAAACACTGTAATATGTGCTCGAATAAGGAAAAAAGTATTTTTTGAAGCAAATTTCAAAAAAGTTTTAAAATTTATATTCTGAATGCGTAATCATGGAAATTGAGAATTTTGTTGAAGTTTTGAAGATTAAGAAAGATTATTGTTTAAATTTTTATTTTAAAATACATTTTTTTGAATTTGAACTAAAAAAAATAGACCATATTTTGTGACCCGAACAACAAAAAAACCATCAATTTTCCAGCCACCATCAACACAAGTCCTTCGAAGCGTCACCGCCTCGCCACCAACCGCTCCAATCGTTCACAACCGAATGATAATCCGCGAAGAGATCCCAGCGCCACCACGTCCACCACCACCAGTCGAACTCTCGCCACCACCCCGCCCACCACCACCACCAGAGTACGACGAGGAAGAGGAAACGCGCGCATTCTGGGAGCGATACTCACTTCCACAAGCCAGTCATCAACCGATTCTTTCGGCTGCTCATAATTTGCACAATGAGTTGAAACAATGGTCGTCGCAGGAGAACGACATCGTCGCCGCTGCGAAACGAATGGCGATTCTGATGGCGAGACTATCGCAATTGGTTCGGGGAGAAGGAGGAACGAAGAAGGATCTTATTGATTGTGCGAAGGCTATCGCTGATTCTTCAGAAGAGGTTACACGTTTGGCTGTTCAATTGGCTAGATTATGTACTGACATCAAGATGAGAATGGTAAAAATGAGGAATGGAAATAAATTATCGATTTTTAAAAACTTCTTCAGGCTCTTCTTCAAATCTGTGAACGTATTCCAACATTAGCCACACAGTTGAAGATCGGTTCAACTGTTAAAGCTACCATGCTCGGATCAGCAAGTGAGTTTAATTTTTTTTTATTTGAAGGATGGACCTCTTCTCTATCGATTGGTATACCAAGAAGAAAAGTTTGTCCAAAGTGACCGAGAAACATCAAAATAAAAAAATAGGAAAATCTGAGGAATACGAATAAAACTAGTCCCCGCGTTTGGTTTTCTAGGCCATGTAGATTTTTCAAGCTGTTTTTTTGTTTATTTATTAATTTTTTTACAATTTTTGAACGGATTTTTATCGATTTTAGTTCCAGAATTTGGGTTTCTAGACCAAATTGGTTTTAAATCGATAAAAACTGGAATAAAAATTATAAGAACTAAACAATAGAGAAAATACAAAAATAAGAATGGAAAACCGACGTGGCCTAGAATAACAAGTGTGGGGACTAACTTTCTGATGACCAAAAAGACTAATTTTACAATTTATGGTATTAGTCGGCGGTTTTTGGTCGTAAAATGTATTTTTTGGTACCATTCGATAGAGAATAACGAATTTTCTATCATAAATTACCGAGGATAGGTCATTTCGGTGAAAAACAGCAATATTTATTGTCAAAAATATTGATTAACACTTTTATTTGGATTTTTCGTTTAAAATGGCAAATTCGTTTAAAACAGTGCAGTTGAGCGCGTTTGCTGTTTCTTCTCACATAGTCAGAGACGCAGAGAAGACAAGAAATTGCAAACGCGCTCAACTGTATTTTTGCTTCTCAATTAAATTAATGAAACTACCTATCCTCAAATTACCGATACGGAACGAGAATTATCCGCGTCTCGTCGGCTCCAAAATTGTCTTTTTTTTAATGCCAAAAAAATTTCAGACACCATCGGACCATATGGTCAACCAGTAGAGGGTAAATACCTGATACGAATTATTGATTGATTTTTATTTTAACAAGTGTTCTTTTCTACTTAATTGAAACCTTTAATTTAAACAAAATACCCATTACCTGGTGTGAGATTTTAACTACTAACCACTGAAATACTCCTGCTGTGAAATTTTGGTCTTGAGACGAAAATAATAACAATTTTGTATTTTTCAGGCAGTGAAGAAGATGAAGAAGCAATGCAACAATTGGTGCTTAATGCTCAAAACTTGATGCAATCTGTGAAGGTATTTAAAAAACTACTTTTTACAAAAAGTTATATTAAAATCCGAATTTCTAGGACACCGTCCGAGCCGCCGAAGCAGCTTCAATCAAAATCCGAACAAACTCTGGACTTCGTCTCCGCTGGCTCCGAAAGCCAATGTGGTCAAACTTTTAATTGATTTTCCATTCATCTTATTTTTTTTTTGCACATATTTTAAGAAAACGACAAATACAATTTCCTCAACCTAGTCATTGAGATTTGCCCCCCCCCCCCCCCCCGCATAATCTTTTGTTTCCCTCCCTTTTTGTTTGAATTGAATTTTTACTTTCAGTTTCTTATCTCTAAAATCCCTAATTGCTCCAAGAAAGTGCTATAAAATACCTGTCCTCTTCATAAAATTTATAAGTTTTAATTTTTCTTTACTTAGTGTTTTTTTTAATATCAAAAAATGTGCCTTTTTCTTATAGACCCCGAATAACACAAACTGCCTTATATTTTATGTCTTTTCTGAATTTCTTTTTTTACCAGTTATACAATTTGAAAGAACAAATAATAACATTCTACATTTTGTTTTATCGTCATTTGATAATAAATTTTTTCAATTATTGGAACTGTTATTGTGAAATTAATATTCGAAACAAAAAAGCAAAACGTGATGGAATTTACAAAATAAAGGTAATTTCTTAAATTTCTTTTTTTTTGATGGCTCAATGGTAAAAATTCGCAAAAACATCAAAGAAACCAATTATTTCATTTATACTCCGATCTGCCGGGTTTTAAAAATAAATTGCAATGATTCTCCCGTTTTTATGCTTAAAAAAATGCTCGACAAAAAAAATCCAACTTTCCCAAGAGAAGTACAAAACTTGTGCGGTGGAGCGCACTTGCAGTGGTTAAAGGGACAGCGTTTTATCAATGATCGATATCTCGCCACGAACAATAATTTGGGAGATTTTAGGCCAGAACTTTTTCAATTTTCGTTTTATTTTTTCTTTATTTTGATTATTTTACCGTTTTTCGTCAAATTTTGCTTCAGTTTTGCTTAAAAAGACACTGTTTTTTTTTATTTTGCGTCCTAATTTTAGAATTTGTTCATCTTCCTATTTTTAAAATATATTGTGACCTAAAACTTCATATAAAATTTTATATATTCAGCTTGTGGTACACACTTCTTCACAATGAGAGGACCAAAGAAGCATCTTAAGCGCCTTGCCGCCCCAAGCCACTGGATGCTTGACAAGCTCGGAGGAGTCTTCGCCGTCCGTCCAAACCCAGGACCACACAAACTTCGTGAATCACTTCCATTGAGTTTGTTCCTCCGCAACCGTCTCCGTTATGCCCTTAACTACACCGAAGCCAAGAAGATTCTTACCCAAAGAATCGTCAAGGTTGACGGAAAAGTTAGAACTTGCCACAAGTTCCCAACTGGATTCATGGGTAAGAAAAAGTTGTAAAATTAGTTTAATATGATTGTGATTTAGATGTCGTCGGAATTGAACGCACCAACGAATTCTTCCGTATGCTCTACGACACCAAGGGACGTTACGTCGTGCACAGAATCCAAGCTGCCGAAGCCGAGTTCAAACTCTGCAAGGTCAGAGCTGTCCGCACCGTCATCAAGGGAGTTCCAACTATCACCACCACCGACGGACGTACCATCCGTTACCCAGACCCACATATCAAGGTATATTGAATGTAGCTGTGTTCAGAGTAAACCTTAATTTTTCAGGCCAATGACACCATTGTCTTCAACATCAACACCCAAAAAGTTTCTGACTTCGTCAAATTCGAGCCAGGAAACTTGGCCTACGTCACCGGAGGACGTAACGTTGGTCGTGTCGGAATCATCGGACACAGAGAAAAGCTCCCAGGAGCCTTCGACATCATCCACATCAAGGATGCTGCTGGACACTCCTTCGCCACCAGGTAAGTAAAAAGGCTATAGGAGAAAGAAGGTCGGGGACCGCGAGGGTCGTAAACATCCGGCTAAGGTTGGTTCATTTCAATAATCGTTTGCCCTTCAGAATCTCCAACGTCTTCGTTATCGGAAAAGGAAACAAGGCCCTCGTCTCCCTCCCATCCGGACAAGGAGTTCGTCTCTCGATCGCTGAAGAGCGTGACAGACGTATCGCCCAAAAGCACTAATTTGTTGGTTTTGTTATAAAAAAATAAAATTTGTTATTGAAGAATGTTGTTTTTTGACTACTTGTTTGAAAATACAGAGAAATATTATCGGATTTTCCGAATGTTGGCTAAAACGGAAGTTTTTAATTTTCGATGTCGAAGGATCTATGGAAAGCATTATCAGGTGTAATTTGTGTCTATAAACATTCTGGTATTTCCTCCACGGCTTTGAAGAAGCTGATAACGAATCGAATCTCTGAGTCTGTTGCCGAAATTGAATCAACTTCACGATTATATTTGCCGTCAGTTTCAGTGCCCTTAATTGAACCACATGAAACATCTGGAGCTTTGGTAGTTGTTGGTCGGAATGAATTAGCAGATTACCGTCATCATCATCTTGTATGTGGAAAGTCTATTCGAGCTGATGATATTCAAATTTTAGACCCTCTCCCGCTGGAAACAAATAGTTCTGGAGTTTGCGGTACAATTTGTATTCTTAGCCAAATTTCAGCCAAAACTTTCAGTATTCGGACTAAATGAAGGCTGCAACACAATTCCTAGTATTATGTCCAAATCGTGGACCAACGTCTATCGAATTGACGGAATTCTCGGAAAATACGCAGGAAAGCGAGAATCTGAAGCAGAAAGCTCAGTTGATGTGACAAAAATTTCAAAGCACCGCCTAGAAAAAATTATTTCAAGAATGGAGTCCGAGTTTCGGACGGCCAGTTTCCAATATGCGAATGTTGACATGCAGGTTACAATATAACAAAGTTAAAACAGAATAAATTGGAAATGTTTAGAGTGACGAAGCTTTCGAACTTGCCAGGAAAGGGTTGCCTCGAGCTCAACTTCCAGGAGCTCAAATTATTTATTCGATTGAGATTAATTTTTTCAAAACGCCGAGGTTTTCAATAACGGTTCATAGTAGTGGAGAAGATGACGAAATGCTGAGGTTTGTTTTGGTTTTTTTGAAATATTTTGCATTGGACTTTGGATTTTTGGAAATATAAATATCCTTTTGAAAATATAAGATTATCATTCGATAAATTTAAAATTATGTTCGCTCGAAATCTTTTTGTCGTTTTTCAAAGTATTTTAGCCGACAGAAATCTACTCAACTTTACAAAACACTAAAAAATAGTTGAATTTAATATTTTTCAGGATACTCGTCGAAAATATCGGAAGCCATCTTGCCACCACCGCCCTCACAATTCGATTACAAAGACAATATTTCGGACCATTTTCAAGTGAAGATGCATTGTTGGAAAAACAGATAAATCTTCAGAATATTGTCAGAAATATTCAATTGAATAGGTTTGTCGCAAAAAAGACCTGTAAAAAGACAAAACCTCACTTTCAGTAAAATTCTGGAATCATCTTCACAGTCGTTAGACAACCGCATCGTTGAGGAACGATCCAAAAATCTTTCGGAAGCTGAAAAACGTACCCGCGAGATTTTCGACGGTCTTGGAATACGTGAATCAACCTGCTCGACGGAGTACGATGCGATGAGACCAGCATGGCCAAGGGATTATTAAAATAATGTTGTTTTAGTTAGCTTTATGTTTAGAAAAATATTAAAGATAAAATTTCGATATTAAATATATAAAATTTAAGACAATTTTGAGCGAAAGAAAATTAAAGAAAATTTGTTATTACGAAAAAAAATTTGAAAAAATAAACCCCAAGAATTAGGATTAATAACTTGTTTATTATGTGAATTGAATTATCGAACGAGAGCCAAAAGAGCAACAGCGACGGTTGAGTAGGAGGCGATCAAGGATTGCGAGGATTTGGTGGTGGCTTCAACGGCTGGGACGGAAGCAGGGCTGCCAGATGCATCACCTCCGGCATTGGTAGCGGTCTGGAAAAGGAAGGGGAGTTGAAGGATTTCGATATATTTTTGATCCAAATTTAAAAATCGATATTACCTCTGGTGCACCTGAAGCAGCGGCAGCATCTGGAGCTGCAGCACCTTCGGCAGCTGCTGGTTCAGCAGGAGCAGCATCGTCGGCTGAAATAACAAGAATTTGGGTTTTTTCCCCTAAGACGTTCGAAAATACCGTAGCTAACAGCGAACAAGGCGACGAAAAGAAGGGCGACGACGGAGAGCTGCATAGTGAATTTGGAGAGGGTTGGGGGGTTTTTCGCTGAAAAGGGAGAATGTCTTACAAAATGATCCAAATGTCGAACAACATTAGAAATATATATGGTTCAACAAAGGCCAATTGTTCCCACACAGGTATGTGTATGTAAATTTTTATGTATTTTTTTGTTCAAAGGTGTATAGTTGAGCGAGAAATGTTCCATAAAGTGAGATTCGCCCCGCATTCCTTTTAATGTCCATTTTTTACGATTGGAACAGAAAAAAGCACAATTTTATGAAGGAATGTGAGCAAAATTGTTAAGAAATAGCTATTGAATGAGTCATAGATCTGGGGAATTTATGATTGGTTAAAGATAGGGTTCCACCAGTTTTAAATGAGTAGAATATGAGTCTAAGACCATTTTACCGTAACCCTGAGTTAAAATATATGCAAATCGTGGGAGATTAAGCTGTCAACTTCATGATAAAAGTGTTTATTGTCAACTCAATTATTCTTGATCATTGCGTTCGGAAGGCTGCTCAACCTAACAGCCGCTCCGCACGCACGCGACGCGGTGACCTCCCACTCAACACACTGAAATATTGGCGGGAAAATTAATTTTTCAAATTTTCCTGTGTGTGTGAGTGTCGGCAGCCGCGTCGTGTGCGTGCGGAGCGGCTGTGAGGTTGAGCAGCCTTCCGAACGCAATGATCAAGAATAATTGAGTTGACATTTTTTCGAAAAAAAATTTTTTTTGGCCAAACAAAAATAGCCCATTTTTGGATGGTTTTTCCTTTTTTTGTTTTTTGACATTATTTCCTAATTCAATCGACTTAAAACCCACGTGGCCTAGAATTCAAAGTTCGGGGACTAACTTTCGTCGAGCCAAAAAACCGTTCTATTTTTCGAGTTTTGTCACATTTCTTGAGAGAACTTTCAAAAAATAATCCTAGTTTGGCGGTTCTTTCAGATCAATTTTAAAACAATAAAAGACCAAAATAGGCGATACTCTGCCTTTAAGGTGGTGGTTTTTTGCTAAAAGGGGGAGGGGCCTAGATTACGAGCAAAGAGTACTTTTAAAAGGCTATTATTCTGCAGAAATAACAAAAATATGAAGATCTCGCTAACTCGAAAGTTGGTCTATTGATTTTTTCAAAGAATTCAAAGCGCTTTCTTTTTTAAGATTATTGATAAGGGGAAATTTAGCGGGAATTAAGCGTGAAGGCTCAAAATTGTTGTTGTGATGAATTTGGTAATTGGAGTACTATGCAGAGGTTATAAATGTTGCTTAATCGATCTGAAATTCAATTTTTGATACCTGAAGAGGAAACAATTAGCAAAAAAGAAGAAAAGAAAACCCGGAATCGAACTTTGCTACGTTTTTGAAATCAAAGTTCGATTCCGGGTGCCTTTTCCTACTTTTTTTATGTCCATGGTGCAGAAACAATATTACAAAAGTACTCTATTTATTAGAAAGACGGATAGTATGTGAGCTGGGTTGGATACCAACTAGAACTTCAAATTTTCAGGGCTGCTCAACCTCATAGACGCTCCGCACACACACGACGCGACTGGAAAATTCGCGCGAAAATTAATTTTCAAACTTTTCCAGTGTTGTGAGTATTAGTAACCGCGTCGCGTGCGTGCGGGGCGTCAATGATGTTGAGCAGCCCTCAAAAACGCGACGATCAAGAATTTTTGAGTTGACAATATATAAAATTAAATTTCAGATCAATTTAGCAGCATTTATAACCAGTTTATTGTCCCCATTAATGTTGAAAAACGCAAAAAGGTAAAATACTTTATAAAAAAACGGAAAAAACCTACTTCCTGCAGTAGTCCCAGATTACGGTAGCCAAAAAATCACCGCAAAATGGAGGGTTTTCTTACTTTTTTCAGTATTTTACCATTTTTTGAAAAATATTCAAGAGAATTGAATGATCTCTCTCTCTCTCTTTCATTAAAAACAACAAAAAAAAGCGGGGAGAATGTTCTCTTGCACTTCCTTTTTTAGTCTAAAAAAAAGGTTGGCTCAAATGAGCCTCGTTCCATTCCGCTGAGAGCGGGACACGATGTGAATGAGAAAGGGGGGGAGGAAGAAATTGAATTGTGAACAGGCTTGGTCGGAAAAACGGTTTTCCGATTTTTTTTCCGAAATTTTTTTTCGGAAAATCGGTTTTCCGATTTTTTTTCCGAAATTTTTTTTCGGAAAATCGGTTTTCCGATTTTTTTTCCGAAATTTTTTCTCGGAAAATTCGGAAAAATTCGGAAAATTTCGGAAAATTTGTGAATATCATGAACATTTTTGTTTGTAATGCATATTTTCTGATCGCGTTTTTAAATATAAAAATGAATTAGTTGTACAGTTAAACTGTCTCTTGAAAACAGAAAATTTAAAATTGATGGCGAAACAAAGTAGAGAAAGGCCGACAACGACAAAAAAACAAAAATTACAAATTAACTTCTTGAGGCTCGAAGCCCATCACTCGGATATTCTGCTGAAAAAAAAATTCCGTTCTATGTTTAGATCGAAAGTGATATTTATATGAATTTGTATTTGAATCCTTTTGGCGACTCCTTCATCAGCATCAGTTAAAATTTTTGAATTTTTTCTCATTTTTTTTGTGGTAATTTACGGAATAGTAAACAACACAACTTTTGACTGACCCACTTGTGGAGAAAGTTTTATGGACCTATTCAGTTTGAAAAAAAATACAAAAAATGTCGATAAATTCATTGCAGAAATTGCAGAGAAATGCCGAGAAATGCAGAGAAATTGCAATTTCTCGGCATGTCTTTTTTTTTCCACCCAGACTGTCTTTTTGGGTCTAAATCAGATATTTTGGACCTCAAAGGGCCATTGGGACTCAATACTGATTTTTGGTAGAATTTCCACAATGATAGACACAAAAACAAACATTTTCCATAAAAGTGTTTAAAGGGACACAGATTAAATCGTTTGGGTCTTGAAGAAAACTAGTTCAAAAATGCAAAGAAATTGCATTTTCTCTGATATTTCCAGTTTTCTGGGTTACCATAGGGTAATTCTTGAAATAAATGTTTTGAATGGGGTTTTCCGATTTTTCCGACTTTTTTCGGATAATTTTCCGACGGAAAAATTTTCCGAAATAAAAAATCGGAAAATTTTCTGATGGAAAAATTTTCCGAAATAGAAAGTCGGAAAATTTTCCGACAGAAAAATTTTCCGAAATAAAAAATCGGAAAATTTTCCGACGGAAAAATTTTCCGAAAAAAGTCGGAAAAATCGGAAAATCGGAATTTCCGTTTTCCGAATCCGACCAAGCCTGATTGTGAACGAATTCAAGACGATGAGTAGATGACATAAAAAAAGTAAAAAAAAACACAGATGAGAGAGAGACATCGTATCCGGTCCTAGAAGAGCTCAAATGAATTCTAATATGTGTATTTGGGGCGAAAAGAGGGGTTTTTCCATCAATTCAATTTAGGCACTATTCATCAGGAATTATTTCGAAAATTATTTCTCGGCTAGAATATAAGAATAAGCCGATGAAAAATACCCCTCGATTTATGAATAATACCTGCTTATGTGTCAGAAAAGAAGAGATCCCCGCCGGTGCTCTCAGGTCTAATGAGAAAGATTGGGGGAAAAAGCCGATTAGCATATATTTCTCATAATATTTTCGAGGCACATTTGATATCCGGATAAATTTCTGCTATACAAAAATAATTCTCTGTGTTCAATTTGAGGGATGGGTGAACTTTAGCCCCCCCCCTTTCCTTATAGATCTCCTGATTTTAATTACGTGAGCTAATTAAAATCAAGAAGGCTATTTTTGACGAGATTCAGATAACGAATCTAATTGAAAAAAAAACGCGAAAATGTTTGTTTAGGAAGGCTTCTGTTTTTTGAAATTCAACTGAAATTGTCGAATAAAACTCTGCGAACATTATGAAAAAAAAAACGATGAAAATAGTTTTATAGGAGGACTGTACTATAAATTGTACCTTGAATGAAAATAGACTTCATTCTCATTCCAAATCTGTTTTTAAAATTTTCTAAAGGCGAATAGAAGCCGAGAAAATGAGCTTCAAAACAATGGCCTAGAAAATGTTGGCAGAACTTTTTCTAGGTCATTTACGAGTGTTATATTAATGAATATTTATGGAAAATTCTTGACTTAGTTGATTTTAACTGAATTTTTTGAATTTTTATAGATTCTTCAAGTTATAATGCTCGCGGACTAGTTTTTCTAAACTTTTTCTAGGCCATTGTTTTGCAGCTCATTTTCTCGGCTTCTAGGTGGTTTTAGAAAATTTTGAAAACAGATTTGCAATGAGTATGAAGTCTATTTTCATCCCAATTGCATTTATTAGCTCCATAAAATCATGCTTAAAGGATTGATGACACCTGTAGTAAATGATGAGGCAAAAATACTGTACCGCAATATAATCACCATAGTTTTCGATTAGATGATGCAATGCTGAAGCTAAATATTCTTAAAATAACGAGGAGAATAATAAATTCAATTTTTTTTGGTCTGACATTTTTTATAATCGACAAAGAGCATTCATTTGTGAGCAGTTCAGCTACCTATGTACGCAGCTTCAAATTCCTTACAAAGATGTTCGTTTCTAGGAACATTATGGTATTGAATTGAAATTCTAACTCAGCAATTAGTCAAGAATTAGCATAAGAAACGCTTGAAATCTGCGAACATCAGAAAAATGACTCATTTTTTACTTCTCATTTTCGTAGAGTCATCAATACTTATTGCCATTTTACCTCGTACTTAGGTAGATTATCCAACCAAGGTACCTTGGATAAAACAATAGACTTCATTCTCATTCCAAATATGTTTTTAAAATTTTCTAAAACCCTGTAGAAGCCGAGAAAAATAGCTTCAAACGCAATGGTCTAGAAAACGCTTTACAAAACTAGTCCGCGGTCGTTATTACGTGAAAAATCGAGAAAAATGCAAAACAATATGTTAAAATGAATGAATTCAGGTATTTTTCATAAATACTCATCAATACTCAAAAGCAAAAAACTCATTTTAAAAAATTCGGCCAGCTTTTTCTAGGCCATTGTTTTGAAGCTCGTTTTCTCGGCTCCTACTCGGTTTTAGAACATTTTTAAAACAGATTTGGGACGAGAACGAGTTCTATTTTGTTTTGGAAAACAATTTTGATTTATTCTTTTGAAGTTTTCCACTTTATTTTCAAGTTAAATTTAAGGCACCATGTCTTTAACGAAATAAGAACCATCCCCATTGCTATGAATTGGAAAATGACAATAGAAAATGCAATAGAACTGCAGAACAAACGCATCGAAGAAAAATGACAAAAAAAAGACGAATAGAATGGTGCCACGTTTCATATTCCAGGAAGCAAAAAAAGGCGATTAAAATAAGTATAAAAACCATCCATTAATCTGCGAACTAAAAAAAAAGTTTCGCGATCATTTTTACGATTTTCCAGGATCGTAAAGATCCCCTGCAAATGTGGTCTTTTCACTGGCGTGTCGGTATCAAAATTTGGAGCCAAAACCACCTAATAAACTAACAAAAAAACGGGGAAAAATGTGGTTTTTGGTGGTGGGGACCTATCAGGTTTTCTCAAGAATATCGCATTACGTTTTTTTTTCTTTTTTCTTTTTCCAAAGTGCTTATTTACATAAAAACATTTTTTCTTTCTTTTTTGTTTGATATAGACAAAAAGGAAATAAAGAAAAGAAACTTCTTATTTGGGGGCGTGTGCGCCTAACTCACGCCTAATTTTGGGGAATTTCAAAACTAAATTTTCATTTGGAAGCGAGAGCCTTTTAATATTCATGTCGGGAATGGTGTTGAAGAAAAATCTGAAGCATTTATCATGTCGTTGAACCAGAGGGCAGATGTTATGCATATTTTGTTAGGCGGACAATAGTCCGATGGATCTTTAAAGACAAGGATACGTCGGATCTTGTGGATAGATAAAGGAGGACACTATGAATCGAGAATAGACCAAAAGGTGAGCAATCGGGACCAGAATTGTCTCGAAAATCAATAAAAAACGACTAGTATGATTCACTCGAAAACAGATTTCAAATCGACAAAAAACGTAATTTTCACATGTTTTTTGAAAAATATGACCGAACTTTGATTTCTAGTCCCCCGTTTGTTTTTCTAGACCATTTTCAACTTGAAAGATAGCGAGATTTATTTTTTTTTCTCCTTTTTTTCGAGAAAAAATAAATAATAGAAACAATGACATTACTTTTTTCTTTAGAAATCGCCCAAAATTCAAAAAAAAAGATCCTAAACGTCAAATCCGGACCCTATTTTCTAAACTTCCGCCTAAAGGGTCACGAAAAAAATTTTCTTTTCGATCTCGATCCATTCTCTGTTTGAAAAATGTTTAAAAAACCGAAAATAATTGATTCCTGAAGTTAAATGGCCTAGAAAACCAAGTAGGGGACTAGAAATCCAAGTTCGGCCATTTTTCCAATTATTTTTGTTTTTTGTCGAGTTTTATTCGATTTTTCGAACGACTCAGGCATAAAACTAGTATTTTTATTGATTTTTAAAATAGTTTGATCCTTCCGAATAGGCCCCCCTTAAAAAGCTGACCGAAATTTTGTTTTTTGAGGTTTGTACTCGTAATTTTGAAGTGAGACGTATTTTAACAAGGAAAACTGATCATCATTCACGATAGTGCGGTGGGGCGCGTTTGCTCTACTTCCTGGGACTCAACGCCAAACATCTTAGGCGCACACACACGTAAGCGGCATATAACAGCATTCCTCTAAGTGGCTCGATGGCGCAGTGGTTCTCAGACAATGGGGGAACTGGTTTTTTATCAGTTTTCCGACTAGTCGGCTAACTAGTAATGAACTAGTCGGCAACTCATAATGAACTAGTCGGGAACTGATAAAAAAGCAGTCGAATTTCATAAATTCGATTCACGCAAAAAATCGTATAAACGCCATTGAAGCTTTATTATAACAATATTTATTAAATAATACAAAAAAGAACACGGTTCAATATTAAAAAAAAATAAAAAAATATGTAACAAAAAAAACGAAACCAAATACTTAGTAAATGTCGAGGTAGTCCTGGGATTCATTCTCAGCGTTTCGGTCATTGTTTTCCAGTTCTTTCGAACGCGATTCTTCTCGCTTCGGTCTTAAACATTAAAAAATTAAGTACATGAAAAATGTAATGAAAAGACATGAAAACTTACTTCCTGTGGTGAAATGATTAATCCTCTACGTTCAACTCCAGTGAATCATCGTCGCATCCAAAAACAGACCAAAACAACTCTGTAATTTTTCAATACTGATTCATATCATGTTTCTAAATATTAACCTTTTTAAATAATCAAAAACATCCGGCTTCATTGTCGTCAAGCCTCTTGCTCCTCCATTCAAACTCTGTTGATATGTCAAATTTTTGAGCACTGTTGACGAATAGCCCTGGAATTTGAATTACTTTCGCAACGTTTTGTTTCATTTTGATGATGGCAAGTGAAAAATCGAAAAATGTACCTGTTTAAGGACGTAAAATATCACTCATGAGATCATCGTTATAGTTGTTTCCAACCGACGAGTAGGCCCTTTCATTCGGGTTTGGAGATAACCTGAATATACTATAATAGCTACCTGAATATACTTTTTTAAGCAAAAAAAAACTACCTGTTGAATAAAACATCAGTTTCAGCTAATTAATCGCGATTTACAACATCTGAAAAGGTTTGAATATATATTTATATAATAAAAGTCCAAAAGTAAAAAAATAATAAAATTTAAAAATATTAAATAAAAATGTTCGACTGGTTTTTTGTCAGTTACTGCTAAAAAAGCAGTTCTCTTTTTGATTTCGACTGGTTTTTTACCAGTACTGCCAAAAAAGCAGTTTTACTTTCGATTTCGACTGGTTTTTTACCAGTACTGCCAAAAAAGCAGTCGAAATGGCCTCGAACTGATAAAAAAGCAGTTCCCCCATTGTCTGAGTTTGTACTCTTGCGTGTTAACTGATAGGCCGGGAGTTCGGATCCGGACTATTGTCTTTTATTGTAGCATGCCCGGACTTTACCAAAATTTGAAAATAAAACCACAAATTTGAATTCCCGCGCTTTTCAATCCATAAATCTGTGTAGTTCTCGTGGATGATCAGTTTTCCTTGTCAAAATACGGCGCAGTTAATTTTGATGAATATTCATGGTGAATGCTCATCTGACCGTTTTTTTCAACTTTTCTTGCTTCTTTGGGGTTATCAATGCCCGCGGACTAATTTCAAATCGGCAGAAATTGTTGCTAGACCAAACTCGCTGATTTTTAGGGATACCTACGCTTAATTACACCACACGTCTTAAAAAAATCGATAATTTTAACGGTCAACTTCAAAATCGCTTCAAACTATTTTGGAAAAATATAATTTCTCAGCTCTCAAGCTCACATTTGAAAAAAAAAGCAAAGAGCTCTAAAAAATTTGAAAAACAGACTTATAAGCTCCAGGAAAAACCACTATACAAAATCCTAAGCTTTTCGTATTTCTAGCCATATTCAATTAGTCGTGGCAAAGATGAGGAGGGTGACAAAATAACAACAAATAAAGTCTTTCATGAATAGAGAGGGGCGTACCCGAAAATGGTTTTCTTCAACAACAACAAATTCAGAAGATAACATCGGTCGAGTGAATAATTCATGAGCATTTGCTCCGTTTCGCAGAGGCCGATAAATTTCTGTTGCGTTCGTTTCGTTCCCATATTGAATAATTATATGAATATTCAATGCGGATGAACTATTATAAATTTATAATTTCTCGAAAATGAAACACGAAACACATGACACAGATATTGAACACATTCTAAATATAATTAAACATTAAATTATTTGCCAATTCTATCCAGAACGACTTGAAAAGCCGGACGTTTTGGCGGAATTCCAGATGTTGTCGGTTTATCCTCTCTCGCGGCCGCCCGTTTTGATCCACTGTCGAGATTGTGAAGAATTTTTGGTTCTGAAGTCGTTTCTGTGGACTTTTTGAATTCTTCAAGCTCGTTATCGTCCATTTGACGAATTTCTACTCGGACTTTTTTAACCGCGTCAATGAATGATGGGTCCTTCATCTGGAATTTAATATAATTGAGTATATTTTTGAAAATTATGAACAAATTGGGATTTTGATAATTTTTAAAAACATTTTCGTTACTTTTGCTTTTACTCTACATTTTTTAAAACAACCCAATAAATTTACCAATTTCTTGATCATGGATTTCAACGCTTCTGGATCTTCAAACAATCTTTCTTCCGAACTTTCCGTCTGGCACGATTTATCATCTTTCTAAAAACATGAAAATTTATCGAATTCCCCGGTACTACACTACCTGAACGATCACAGGCATCGGTGGTGTGAATGGATCAATCGATCGGTTCGAAACTTGACTAAGTCGTCCAGTATCACTAGAAGGTCCTGAAGACGCACTTTGATACGGTTGAGAAAATCCCGAAAATCCACTATATCCAGAAAACATGCTGAATTGAGATGATGGATTCGAAAATTGGGATGATGGGGAACCATTGTCTAGGAATGGCTGGAAGTTTAAAAAAAGATTATATTTAGATAAAGCCAAAAAATAATGGTTTACATCTCGATCCGAATAATCCAAACACGCCGGCTGACTCATCGGCATCGGATAACTAGACTGCGGTGAATACGGATTCCGAACATATGGCTGCGACATTGCCGTCAGACTCCGGGACGCTGGTGACTTCTTCAACTCTCTGGCAAACGCCCAAGAATCAATTTGTTCTGAAAATCCAAGCATTTAATGACTTTTTTCTGCTCAAAACTCACGTATGGGATCCTGAGAACATGGTGACGATTTGGCTGGACTTTCGGACACGTATGCTAACTTCTGCATGGTTTTCATGAATACAAATTGATCCTCACTTGATTGGAATGTTAATCGAAAACCGTTTCCTGCTTCATTGTGGTACACATAAAAATAATTGCCTTTGAATCTGAGGAAAAAAATGGTTTTGGAAAAATAAGTGTAAAACTTTACTTCAATATTGGATACTTATGCACAATCATATGATAGAATACCCTATCAATCTCCCGTCCCTGGCTGTAGACTATGAGCAATTTTCGAGACGGATCGTTTGCAAGTGTCACCGATTCGGTCTGAAATTTAATTTCTAGATACTTAAAATTAATGTTTCCCTCTGTAACTTACCACCGGTGCTTCTGCTCGTTGTAGCGGCTTATACTTTGCAATTTTCCAGGAATCGAACATCGGTTTGCCGCTCATTTTTCAGGGAAAAATACCAATTTTTGGCAAAAAATAATAAATTTAATTTTTATTCACAAAACACCGTACATTCTTATATTTTCCGTTCGAGATCCTTACAAACTTTTTCACCCATGTTCCTTTAATGCAAATTATTTTTTATTTTTTTCAAAATGCATTTTTTTCTCTCCGAAGCTCGTTTTTATCATTTTGCGTCATTTTTTAAAACTTTTTCACTATTCCTATTTTTTCTAATAACCTAACAAACCAAACACACGGCCTAGAGACCCAACAAAAAACAGAACGGGAAAATCGGGTAAACAAATATTTTTTGCTTGTTTTTTGTTCTTTTTTTTTTTAAATCAAACCTTGTATCAAATTACAACTATTGATTGTTTTTTTTTTTCAGAAAATGCTCAGCCGGCATTTCCCATCAAGGCTGTATGTTTCAAAATTTCGGAAGTTTTCGTCCATTACGCCGAGCGCTTCTGTAACGGACAATAGTAAAATAAGGTAATTAAATATATTTTTAAGAATTTATTTTTATTTTTTAAATTAAATATATTGCAGATCAAAGGTAGAGCAAATAGTTGATAACTATGAAGAATTTATTGGAGTGAAAGCTGTTAGAGAAGCTCAAGCAGAAGTGATGAAGGTGAGGTTTTATTTAAAAAAATAATTTTCAAAACAAAAATTTCAGTGGGAAGAAAAACTGAGCAATTCTCAACTTCAACGACGAGAAAAACAAGCAGAAATCAATAATATTCAGTCGCGACTTAAGGAAATACATTTCGATTTGGATAGAACTAGTCGAGGGGAGGATAAGTAAGCCTTTTTATATTTTTTTAAATTTAAAAGTTGAATTTTACCAGATATTTGCAACTGCTTACCGAGGAACATCAAATCATTAAAAAGGAACGAGAATTATTATCACTTTTCGAAAAATTCGAAACCGCAGAACGTGAAGCTTTCCACCAATTATCCAACCGAGTTAGGACAAGTCATGAAAAAGAACGAGAACGAACCGAAAAAACGAAATGGTGGGGAGTTAGTGCGTCATTATGTGGAGCATTGCTAGGAATTATTGGAACCTCTATTGGTATTTCCTTCGACCCTTTTAAACCCAAAATTATCCAAAGATTCTAGGAAATGAACTCCGTATGCGCCGAATTCGTGAAATGCTACCGATTGGTGGAGCACAGATGAGTGAAATGGCAAAAGCGATTGGTGAACAGAATGAGAAAGTGACGGTTTTTCTCACCGACATGCGGAAAGCCCTACAATTTGAGGATAAGAATATTTCGAAGGCGGCGGATGTTAGTGATGTAAATGATTTTGATAAGGTGATTCTTATCTAAAAATTAAAGTACTCTAATGAGACGTTTTTCATTTTTTTTTAATATCTAAAAAAAAAGTTTTAATGGAAAACCCGGTTTTCAAAATAATTTTCCTTAGAAGTTAAGATGTACGAAATCGGTCTAAGAGTCTTACATGAGAGTTAGTTCATTAGAAAGAGCTCGGCCAGGATGCTAAGAAAATACAAGTTAGAACTGCTAATATGCACAAGGGAGCAAGTTATAGCGTCTCAAAATCTGAAAATTGTGAAGTTTTTTGTTAAAGCTCAATATTTTTGGATGAGAGCTTCAGGAATACATACTGGTTCCATTCATAATTAATGCTCAAAATTTGAGCTAATTTCTTTAACATTTTTCCAAAAAAAGTTTTTTGCTGTTTTACAAAAATGCGTTTTTAAGAAATCTAAACGAAAATAGCTCAAATTGGTAGCATTTATTAAGAATTGGAACCGGCATGAATTTCTGAAATTCGCAACCGAAAATATTGAGCTTGAGCCAAGTTATAGCTTTTTTTCAGATTTTGGGACGCTATTACTTTCTCCGTTGAGCATATTAGCAGCTAAAACTTCTAAGCCTCCTGGCCGAGCTCTGGTAATGAACTAGGTACCATGTAAAACTCTTATTTCGGGATCGTATCCTTCCCTTGTTAGTGTAAACTCAAATATTCTTAATCATTACGTTTTGAGGGCTGCTTAACCGCTCCGCATGCACGCACGCGACTGCCGACACTTTAAAAAATTGAAAAATTCATTTTTCTGCCAATTTTTCAGTGTGGTAGTCGCTTGCGTGCTTATGTGAGGTGGAGAAGCCCTCAAACCGCAATGATCAAGAATATTTGAGTTGACAATAGTAAAAACCAAGTTGTCCGGCTCGACTATTCTTAAAATCCCGTTTCCAGCTCGTCTCAACAATCAAACAAGAAAACGCGCGACTATCGCAAGAAATGCGAGAACTAACGAGACTTGCAAAACTCGAAGCAGCACTAGATGCCGACCCAACAGCCGTTGTCTACGTCGGAAATGATATGGAACGCCTATTAGACAAAACCGAACAGAATATTCAGTCCAAGTTGAAGCTTCAAACTCTTCTCGCCGTCGTTGTCGTCTACACAGCCGTTGCAGTGACAGCACCTTGGTTATACGCAATTTTCAAAGGAGGATAAGAAATTTCGCTCTAATTAAAAAAAATCGCTCGAATTTTTCAATTTAAAACTGCACTACCGTTGACGGGTGCGATAGAGAATGTATATTTACTTTTAAGGTATTCGTTTAGGTTTATTGAGGTAATCCCGTTGTGAATAAATAAAAAATTGTTTATTAAAATCCTATTCAAGATTTTGGCTTTGGTTGTTATTTTGATGTTGTAGAAAAATTGGAGAAAGATTATAAAATACATTCTCTGAGCTCGGAAACAGATACAATTTGGTCTTATTTTTTAACGCCTTTGACAAAATTCTCGCAATTTCCAAATCTTCATAACGTCGTTCGAAATCGATAAATTTTTGTGATTTTAAGTGCATTTTTTAAAGCAAAGCACATAGAATCTGAATAAATTATACTTCGTGCTTCAAAATGACACCACATCCAATAATTGTGAACCATTTTCTGGTAGTTCGACGCTATTTAGGCCAATTGGTTAAAGGAGGGCTTTACGGAGCTAATGAATGTGCCTGGGATGAAAATAGACTTCATTCTCATTCCAAATCTGTTTTTGAAATTTTCTAAAACCATGTAGAGGCCGAGAAAACGAGCTTCAAAGCAATAGCCTAGAAAAAGTGTTCACCTGCGAAAAATAGTCCTCAGGCATGAAAAATCGAAAAAAAAATAATAACAAGAAAAAAACATTTAAAAACCCTATTTATTTATTTTTCTCGTTGCTGTCTTCGTTTCGTCACCACGCACTCTACTCTCTCCGGTGACGAGACCATGTGTGCGATAGAGCACGCTTGCAAGCCGAAGAGTCGGCCTTGTTTTAGATGGCCAATATACATCCCAAGTCCAAGCAATCTTAAATAAAAAGTTCCGTGAATTGTAAGAAGAATTTCAAGATAAATGCAATCGAATGGTATCAATATCACCAATGTTTAAGGAAACGAGATAATTTTATAATTGTTCACTGGGTATCTTGAACAAAAAATTTCAAAAGTAAATAATACGTAATCGGAGTGCCAAAATCTCAGGTGTTCCTAGCATCCATGTCGCACAATGAATTGTACCAACATCATCAAAACCTACAATATCTTATTAAAGGAGAGTTTTACGGAGATAATAAATGTATCTTAAATGAAAATAGGCTTCATACTCATTTCAAATCTGTTTTTAAAATTTTCTAAAACCACCTAGAAGCCGAGAAAATGAGCTTTAAAAAAATGGCATAGAAAAAGTGTACACCTGGCCGAACTTTTCTATATGAGCTTTTTTCGTCATATAGTTATGCAGAATGCTTATATTAGTCTTTTTTTTTCATTTGTTTTTGGATTTCTCATGCCTGCGGACTAGTTTTCGCTGGTGGACAATTTTTCTAGGCCATTATTTTGAGGCCCGTTTTCTCGGCTTCAAGATGGTTTTAGAAAATTTTAAAAACTGATTTGAAATGAGAATGAAGTCTATTTTCATCCCAGACGCATTCATTCGCTCCGTCAAGCCCTCCTTTAAGCGATCTGATCCAGTCAACTCTCCGCCTCTTCAATTTCTCAATTATTTCGCTGCATCTTGCCCATAGCGTTGGGACGCTTTTTTACTCACCGCATCTTAAAATGCGCGATTCGCGGTTTGCACGAAATGTGTGATTCGCGCGGTTGCCTCCGCATTGTCCGTAAGCAGGAGAGTATAAGTCTCTTCTCACTCCACCCTATTTATCATAAAATCGCGCGTAAAACAGTTGCGTTTCTCTTGCCACGCCCTAAAAGGTGTGCATTTATTCTCCAATTGTGTTTCCTCATTCACTGGTTTTGCATACAAGGAAGTGATTTAATTGCATTTAGCGCTCACGTTTCATTTAAAAGCTGTAATTCTTCCGTTTTCAAAACTATTGCCATTTGTCTAAACATCTTTATTTCATTATAGTATTACTGTGTATCTTAGTTTCTTTAAATATCATTCTTTGTTTCTATTCATTTGTTAGAACTAACTAGGTAAACTTTTAAAGAATGAAATTTAAAATAATTTTTGAAATGTTACCTAGTTTCTTAACCTACTCTTAGCTATACATTTAATTTGTCATAAAATCATAGATAGCTTCGGATGAAAATAGACTTCATTCTCATTTCAAATCAGTTTTTAAAATTTTCTAAAACCATCTTGAAGCCGAGAAAACGGGCCTCAAAATAATGGCCTAGAAAAAGTGTCCACTGGCGAAAACTAGTCCGCCGGCGCTATCACGTGAGGAATCCAAAAAAAATTGCGTTTTCTCCATTTTTAACTTTGGATTTTTCAATTTTTTTGGATTCCTCACGTAATAGAGCTCGCGAACTAGTTTTCGTCGGTGGAAACTTTTTCTAGGCCATTCTTTTGAAGCTCGGCTTCTACGTGGTCTTAGAAAAAATTTAAAAAAAAACTTATTTGTAATGAGTATGACGTCTATTTTCATCCCAGATGCATTCATTAGCTCCATAAAGCCCTCCTCTAAAACCGTTTATTGCGTTACGGCAGCCCATCTGAAACGTTTAAAACTTTCAGCTTTTCTAGATTCTTCACTTATTTTTACAATGACGAACGAAACAGTTGCATTTCAAGCAACTACAAAATTCACGTGGGCGAAATGTATATATTCATCTGGTTTTACATATTCAATGGGAAACATTAAATGGTTCGTGAGTTGTTCGTAGATCAGTCGATTTTACATTTAAAAAAACTTTTTTCCTTTTGATTTTTGTGTCAACTATAGTAAAACAAAAGGGCTTAAAGTGGTAGCCAAGTTCGATTCCGGGTGCTCTTTTTTTTAGCATTTCTAGTTTTTGCAAATTTTTACACTATTGTTATGGTATTAAAAATCAAATTCCGAACCGATTGAATGCATCTTACAATTTACGCACAGTCCTCTTTTAAAGTTTTGTTGTGTTTTCTCAATTTGTTTATCAAAGTGATCGAATATATGATTTTTATAAAGTGAAATAAAACTTTAGATTTTTTATTTTTAGATTTTATTTTTTTTAGGACTTGTCGAAGTCAAAAGAGATTATATGTTATGTTCCATGTCCAAAGTCCAGGTGATAGAAACTGGATGATAGTCAATGTTCTTTAAAATGAGCTAGGTCTCATAAGAAGATCTGAAAAACACCTAAAGTACCCTCCTTAGAATGAGTTGGAATTCTATTTTCATCCCTATTGCAATTATTAGCTCCTCCTTTTAAAGGTTCTGCTTCTTTCTTTGCTCCCTGATTGTAATATCATGCGTCCAGTAAACTTCCATTCGCGCGGTGGTTGCAGATTGTGCAATTACTAGACGGATAACACATGATGGAAGAGAGATTTTTCTGATGATAAATCAATTTTTTGCAGGAAATTAAGATTCTGTTCAACACCAGGAAATATCGAAGCGGAGGGCAAAACATTAATGGATATTGAACCAGTTTTTGATTATCATGAATCGAATTTATGGAAACTTGACACTGAAGTTGCGGTCTCCTTACTGCACATGAAAACCTACTCAGGAATGAGTAAAAAGTGTAGGCGTTGTTTCGATAAGACTAAACTAAATAAAAGTTCTCGGATAAGGTTTGCTTTTCGAAACAGTGTAGTGGATGAAATCGCAAACGGGGGAAACATGTTTGAAACACTAGTTGTGCTACTAAAAATTAAAATCATGGAATCAAGTGTTGGAATTCGATTACTTCCAATTGATAATTTTTCAATTATGAAAGATGTAAATTCATCAGTTTATTTGAGATTTACGGATAAGGATTTTTATGAAGTTGATCTTCTTTTCTGTGTCGACAAATTGGTAAGCAAATTTCTTTGAAGTATTAATTCCCTTATTTATCAATTTTCAGGCACTCATGTGGTCGTCGTCGGTGTTTTGTGAATTATTATCTAATGAGCCAAATGATGACAACGAATATGTGATCGAAGACATCTATAGTTCAACAATTTTCAACAAATATCTAATCTATTATGGTTATTTCATAATTTTTCTTCGTATATTGTATGGACATAAACAAGAGATCACAAGTAACAACCCGTTTTTTTTCAATTTTATTTATAAACCGTAATTTTCAGTCGATAACATCGAAGGTATGTTGGATCTAGCATTCAGATACAATGTTCAATTTTTGCTCAATGATTGTGAAGACTTTCTCATTTCAACGAAAGAGAGGACCGGTGTTGAAAAGTTATTCTATGCCAAAAAATGTAATTTCTCCAAGTTACAGGTAAAACATTTCTTTTTCTTTTATTTAGGGACTTTTCCGAGCCAATGAATGTAAAAACCTAAGATGAAAATATAATTCGCACTCCTTCCTATTCTTAAAATTTTTTTTAAAAGCCAGACTTCCAGTTATTTTTACCCCATATGGATTTAATTGTGAAAAATTCTTCTTCATTTTTTTGCGAAATGTACATCTATATATTCTATCAACTTACAAAATTCTGAAGAAATTTTCATTTTAGGATGAAAATTAGAAAAATCAACGGTTTTCCCGTATTTTATGAAGGATCTCGTTTAGTTCATGTAAGAAAAATTAATTTGACACTTACTAAAAATAATAAACGACGTTTCGCAAAAAAAAATACTCTGAAAAGCGGACAAAAACGAAAGAAATTTTTAAAAAACACAAAAAAATATTCAAAAAATTCAAATTTCCGCGCACACACCAGACTTGTGTTCAGTGGAGCGCACATGAAACTCCATAACGCGCGGTAATTAGAAATCTTATCGAAAACAACGTAGAATGCGTGAAAACAAACTTTAAAACAATGCCTTTTTATTAGTTGTTTACAAATTCTGTTACATAAACGTGAAAAAACCTGTGTCAAAAAATAGACACGCCACGCGTGAGGGCAATGGGAAGGGTTGCGTTGCGTTGTCTTATTATCCCTCACCTTACACTATTTCGCAAAATAGGGAAGTTCACGTTTATGAAGCCGATTTTGTGAGACACTAATAATAATAACGAAAATTTATTGAGAATACTTAATTTATTCCGCTTTAAATTATGTTTTTGCATTTTTTAAAGATTCAAATAATTCTAGTGGACTAGTTTTTGGTTTCGAGTTTTATTTTCATCGGAGTTGCATTCATTAGCTCCGTAAACTCCTGCTTTAAATATTTTGTTTTTAAAGTTAGCAGCATTGGAAAAAATAACAATTGCCGAACTACAAAAAGAAGCATTAAATACATATGAATTGTTTCATGAACTTGACCCACAAAATACGAAAGCTCTTCTCGAAAAGTTTTGCGAGCAAGAAATAGAAGAAGACGAAGAAGAAGAAGAGCCACCATCTAAAAGGGTCTGCATTCCACCCTATAACTACTATTACAATTATGAAGTCAAATGATTCCCTAATATATACGCGATGTTGCAAGAGAGCACAATACAAATCGATCTAATTTGAGCAGTTCCTACTATTTTTTGGTTATAATGAATAAAAGGAACGAAATGAATAAAAGGTTAGACTTCCACATAACACAGCAGAAAAATAGCAAAAAATTATGATACAATTTCATTTACAAGCAAGAAACATGACATTTCATATTCTTCGCGAATTTTTCTCCGAGACGTACTAAGAATAACAAAAATCGTTACGTTTGGAACCAATTAATGAAATTTCGATTTTCGGGGATATTTCTCGTAGTCGTCACGAGAACATCTTGAGTTCTAGCGGTGAACACGAGACCTTTTCGCAATTTCCAAATCTTCATAACTTCGTTCGAAATCGATCAATTTATATGTCTTTCAGGCTACATGTCTTTCAGGCTATTTTTTCTTCCAGGCTACATGTCTTTCAAACTATTTCTGTCTTTCACAACTGTCAGACTATTAGGGGTTTTGCAAAAAAAACCTAATTGGAAAATAAAACGGTATGGCACCAAGGCCAACATCAGGAAAATTCCGTCCAACGTTTCCGCTTGATCCAAGTCGGCTTCTTCGAAGTATGGTGCTGTGTATGCGAAAACTTCTTCTGTTGGTTGAACATCCGCTTCACTTTTTCCGAATTCTCTATCCAATAAGATGTCGAAACTGCTTACTTCTCCCGATATATTCGAATTGCAGTGATTTTTCCGGTTCTGTCCATCGACGTCTTTCTTTGGTCCTGTTCAGCTCTCCAAGTTCCCGATGTCCATACTGGTTACCTCGGATCGTTTTCAAGATGATTATCTCATTTCCAGCTTCTCGATCCTTTGGATAGTATAGTGCTATCTCCCGCAATTATAATTTGGTGACGTTCAACGTTTTGATGTTGGCAAGTAGTCGCTTGTCTTTTATTGGTGTGGTCGGAAACTTCGGAATGTCCTTGAGATTGTTGACGTTGAAGAGTTCCATTGAAATATTCGTTTCGAATTCATCTCCAATTTCTACCTTCAGTAGATGGTTGTTTGGTGTCATTACGGAATAAATTGCTCGGCGTGGTTCTCAATAATTTGTTGTTCTACTTTTTTTTCAATTTTTTCGCCGAGATTTATATATTTTTTTTATTTATTTGTTTTTTCTTGATTACCGAAAATGAATCGCGTGAGTATTTATTTTTTTTTAATTGAAAAACAATTTTTTTTGAGATTTGTCGATTTAAAAAATTTTTTTTTTAGATTATTAATGATCCGAAATTATCGGATATAAAGAAATTAACGGCTGGGGGGGGGCGGCATCGGTCGCAGCGTTTCAGTTATTTTTCTCGTGCTTTCAAAATAATAAGCCTCAATCAAAAACGCAACCGTGAGCTAAAAAATATACAATTAATAACAAGGCAGTAAGCTTGAGATTAGCGGACAAAACTATTCTTTCAAATACTGCAATTAGAACGCGGAGGGGAGGAGGAGGACCCAAACATATCGATGTAACTATCTACATAAATCAGACCAATAAATATGTCGAACTGAGGATGTTATTATTTATAAACGACGACGAAGAAGAAGAAGAAGACATTTTTGTAAAATTTTAGCTTTTTATCTTTCTCTAAATAAAATTTTTGGGTCGATCAATTTTTTTCAAAATTTATTTTGACTAAAAAAATAGCAAAATACGTATTGGAAACTCAAAAAAATATAAATGGGGCTCCAAACGGCTCAGAAATGGGTTGCACATGAATAAAGAGACGATTATCAACCAATTTCTTAATAATCGGAAACCAATTTCTATGCTCTCCAAATCCCCCGTTAAGTTGTTTCGTTACCAAACTCACGTTCCATCACCCCATTCTCCTGCGTCACCTCATTATTCTCATTTTCAAATCTCTCCCATCTAATCGTGTTCTCAACTCTCAATTTCAGCCGATTCCTTCCCTCTTCATCCATTTTCACCTAATCATCATCTTTCACCTAATCATCGCCCTCCTCAAAATGCTCCGCGTCAAACGGATGCGTTGAAACTGACAAGAAATTCGGCATTTTCACAAAATACGGCGCATAACCGAACTGTACGCGCGTTTTTGGGATACTCGCTTCTGTGTTCAATATTCTCTCCTTTTTCAGCGGCTCCTCGATTTCGTCCGGATATTGCATCACGATGCCTTGGAGACCTTCAAATTTTTAAAAATTAATTTTATATCTAAAAAATTAATTTTAAAAAAAAACTCACTAGAATCACTTTCACCTCCACTATCTCTTTCCGATCCCGATCTTTTAATATCCTCCGGACTTTTGCTTCGTTTTGGTTTGTCTTTATCCGAATCTGAAGAAATATCGTCATCTCCAAACAAATTCGAATGTTCGGCCTTCTTTGGTGGCGGAGACGTTGAAGCTTTTGATTTCTGAAAAAAAATCAATAATCTGTAATTTTTGAGCACAAACAATTGAATTCTGATACTCTCAAATGTATATTTTCGCAAAATTTTTAAACATTTAATGTTGGATATAATGTGGATGTTCAACACGTGACCTCATGATGAAGTATAAAAGGACGATGATTAGTATTATTGTAGTTCTTTACTCTAGTAATAAAGTCTCTTCCTATTTGCGAGCAACACAAGTATTTAACAATTGGCGATCAGGTTTCGAACATGGACAACATTTGGAAGGATGAATCAGGAGAGCAGTCGACCAATCAAGAGATTCTCAACTTGCTGAAACAACAGATGAAGCAGATGGATGAAGTGAGAATTGCGATGGCGAAGGAAAATGATGCTCTAAGGAAACAAGTGAATACGTTAATGGCAACGATTGGAATTCGTTAATGGCAACTGGATCTGGAAAGACGCCAGGAGAATCGACATTGATGGCAAATTTGACTTCGAGGATCAATGTATTTCAATTCGATATGGAGAGCGGCCAGACCTTTAGGAAATGGTATTCACAATATGGTTCAATCATTGAGGAAGAAGGAAAGAGTTTGAGTGAGAAGAGTAAAGTTCGGTTGTTGCTCAATCGAGTGGATGATAAGATGTTTGCACAATATGCGTCAACAGTTGCGCCGGAGGATCCGTTCAGTATTTCATGGGATAATACTAAGAAGAAGATGGTGGAGTTATTCGATGTGGAACGAAGCATGATAACGTCTAGAGGAAAGAGTTTGAGTGAGAAGAGTAAAGTTCGGTTGTTGCTCAATCGAGTGGATGATAAGATGTTTGCACAATATGCGTCAACAGTTGCGCCGGAGGATCCGTTCAGTATTTCATGGGATAATACTAAGAAGAAGATGGTGGAGTTATTCGATGTGGAACGAAGCATGATAACGTCTAGATTTTTGGTCATGACAGCTGAAATCAAGGATGGAGAGTCGCCACTGGATTACACCAATCGGATCAATGAGCTTTGTGAGGCGGCAAAACTGAAGGATGTTACGGAGGATGATTGGAAAGTCTTCGCGTGGATCAAAGGTTTGACGGGAGCGAAATGTGCACAGTTCAGAACATTCTTCATTAATTATTATGAGAAGCGCACCAAGGAGGAGAAGAAGACAACATTGGCTGATTTGCACACGGAATGGAAGCGAATCACCAATTTGAAGATGGATGCGGATTTGTTGAATGGACAAGGAAAGGATGCCCAGGTGCAAGCGGTGGCAGTTCAGAGGAACAATTGGAATGGCCAGAAGAGGATGTTCAACAAGGATGATGTGAGATGTTACAATTGCAATCGAAAAGGACATATGGCTAGGAATTGTCGTCAAAAGCAGGATGGCAATGACAAGTCGCGGTCAAGTAATCGTTCAAAGATGGTTGGAACAGTCGCAGTTAGTGGAATTGACATCAGTGGAAAGGATCGATCGATTGAGGTAAAAATCAATAATGAAAATGCAGATTTTTTCCTGGATACTGGAAGTGATATTACGTTGATCGATGTTGACACCTGGAAGAAAGTTGGATCACCTGAAATGTACAGCAGTGATGTGGATGCGTCGTCAGCAACGCGGAATCAGTTGGATTTGATAGGAAGATGTTGGTGCAAATTTGAGACTGCAAATGGAGGTGGTAGTGGATATGCTTATGTGTGGAGAGGAAAGAATATATTTGGATATAGTTGGATCAAGCAAGTGCCACAGTTGAGGGAGCAGTTCAGTGCAATGGTGAACACAATTCGAGCAATCAAATGGCCAACGAGAAGGAGGAAGGATTGGAGAAACGATTGGAATTCGTTCAATGTGTCAGCTGGTAGTAGATGTGGATCGTGGACTCGGAGATGGAAGTCGTCGGATGGATTGAATCGGGGTTATTCATCAACATGTATGTGTGGACGCAATCAACGAAGAAATTCGGCACCAGTGGAGGACAATGGCTTTAAAGGAAAGGAGGTGTTGGATATAATGTGGATGTTCAACACGTGACCTCATGATGAAGTATAAAAGGACGATGATTAGTATTATTGTAGTTCTTTACTCTAGTAATAAAGTCTCTTCCTATTTGCGAGCAACACAAGTATTTAACATTTAATTTTTCTGAAATTCTGAATAATCACCATATTGAAAACTTTTACAAAACATTATTTGACAACTAGAAAACCGAATAATTTGTTATAGAAAATTCATAATTTTCGAAAAAGCGCAATTTTCAGACATAAACTTCTAGAATTTCCCAAAAAGCAAAAATTAACGAAAAAAAATCGATAATTTTAAGTGAGCACATAATCCAAGAATTCTGATGCTCTCAAATATATTTCTTCAAAACTTTTGAAAATCGCTTTTATTTAATTGAATTTTTCTGGAATTCTGAAAAATCAGAAATTTTCAGGCATTAATTTTTAGAATTTCCTAAAAGTAAACAAACAGAAAAAATCAATAATTTTTAATTTTAGAACACATTTGCGTGCAAGAATTCTGATGCTCTCAAATATAGCTTTTTTGAAAAGTCTTAACTTTTCGAATTTTTTATAATTTAAAAATTAGAAAACATCATTTTGATGAGTCATCTGACGAGGACGACATTTCTAACTATATGTTCAAAAATAATAAATTATGTAATTTTTGAAAATTTTAAAGGTACATGGATTTTGAAAACCATATTTAAAATAAAACTCAGAAACATTTTCTTTTTCAGTTTACCACAATAAATAATACCAATAAATTAACAAAGTCTGAATGCAATGTGCAAAAAAAACCGGGTTGCGATTTTAAAAAAATTATAACATAAAATCTACAAAAAAAAAATAAAAGAAAAATAAATAACTTGTTCAAGAACTGTCTGAACATATCATTAGACATTGGTTTCGGAGCAGCTGGCTTCGCATCCCCCATTCTCCGACGTGTCCATTTCCTCCTGTTTCGTTGATTTTGCAAAACGTGGAACAAATTGCAACACTCCTGCATGTCCTCTTCTCGGAGCATTCAGTGCCGCCATATCATCCACTTTTTCCGCCGGTTTCTTCTTATCCTTAGCTGGTGGATTTGAGAGTGCAAGATCAACATTGAGATCAAGGCCTGAAAATTTATAATATTTTTTATTTTGAATAAATTTTTTTAAAAATCAGAAAAATCCCTGAAAAAAGAGTCAAAATCAGCTAGTTTGAGCATTAAAAAAAAAACCCCAATTTCTGAAAAGTCACCAAATTTGAAAATCAATCAATAAATAGAAAACGAACTTTTTTCCAAAATATGTTTAAAAAAATTAAACACTTGATTTTTTTTTTGTGAAAGCCCTACATTTTTTGTGCAGTTTGAAGCTTATATTTCTTTTAAAAACCTTCCAAAACTCACCTTTCAGCATAATATTCTCCGCTTTCACCGTCTCCAACGCCCCTTCTTCCGTATCAAAAACCACGAAAGCCACTCCTTTCGGTTGTCCATTTTTATGTCTCATCAATCGAACACTAACAACATTTCCAAATTTCGCGAAAACTTCTTTAATCTCTTCCTCAGTGGCCTTGACGTGCACGTTTGCAACAAAAACCTTTGATTTTTCAAATTCTGTCGAATATTTGAATCCAACTCGGTTTTCCGAAGCATTTTCCGAGATCTGAAAATTTTGAGATTTTGTAAACAAAAATCTGGAAAAAAAAACTAGAACTTACAAACATCGGCCTGAAAGAAAAATGTTTTTTCAGCGTTTTTGCTGTTTTTTACGTTTTGCAGTCGCATTAACTTTCTTTTTGTAACGAGCTTAACTCTTCGAAAATGACCCAATCCCACCTATGTTTAACTATTTCCAAAGGATTAGAGATTGCTTAAAACGTGTATTATTTTCAAGAAATATAAGAAAATATGTTAAAAACCAGGAAAAACGAATAATTTACAACTTCATTTTCAAAATTTTAACTTGAAAAATATATTTAGATAACAAGTGAAATAAATAAGTTTGAAACCATCAGAATGGGACTAGAAATTCAATTCAGAAATTCCAGAAACGTGTTTTTTTTTCGATTTTTAATTTTTTTTTCATTTTTCACCTCTTTTTTAAATTTTTTAAATGAAATCTTGAGAACGCATTCATCAACGCTTCTTTATTTCTATTTTTACCCCAAAAATAAGAATTTCAAAAAAAAACAAAAAGTAATGTGGTGGTCCCTGATGGTGTTCAGGTTCCACGAAAGAAGAGTGATGGAGAAACCAGTTTAAACAACAAAACAACGCGAGAATATTTTACAAAGGTTTATTAGCTTTTAAACAAGAAATAAATGATAACCAAGGGTTAAATATGATGCAAAAACAAGTAAATATTATACTAGCACCTGCTAGTCACTTTCTAGCAACAACTAGACACTTAAAAACCAACAAAACGGTTTCAAACGAGTTAACAACTAAACTCCAAACGAATTCCAACCGAACTACAAAGTGGTGGCCTAGGTTTCACACTCGACGAGAAACTAGTCCCCGCTCGTATTTCTCTTCCATATAACATCCCCCTCCTTTAGAAAAACAGGCTCCTGACTGTTTGAGGTTTCTCGGCAGTACATAATAATAATAACAAAAATGCGGGGCGATAGGGTTTTGGGTAGAACATTTATTAAATTGAACTGTTTCTTCGCTGTTCTTGACTTTCAGCTTGTTCTTGACCCACTTTTGACCTGCTCCCTTCATTCCATCATTTGTGCCCTGCATCCAGCTTGGCTTGACCTCCATCATTCGATATTTTCCACCAATGATCTCAACTTTTCCTTGTGGCGCTCTCTTCGAACTTGATGTTCTTTCCATCTCTGATCTTCTTCGAACTTGATCATATGAACTCCATTGTAACTGGTTGACCATAGTTTTAACCTGAAAAACACTTGGTTCCGGACTTTCCGAACATATGCCTCTACTGGACATCATCTTCAAGTTCAGCGAACACTTTTTCCACTTCTCATCTCTTGAACCACTGCTCTCTACAATCACAGCATTCACATTCACCGATTCCTTCTTCAAACTCTTCCATCCAATGTATATTCCAAAACATTTGAATGCATTCATTCCCAACACTGCTAATTCATGTTCATTCTCAACAACTTGGAATTTCACAACTTCTTTCATGCCTTTCATCTTCACTGGAACTTCAACCTGACGAATGATCTTCATTTTATCCTTCGAAACATTCCTCATATCCATACAACCTGGATTCTTTTCCACAAAATGCTCTTTCTTCAAATTTCCATTCTTGATTCTATTCCATGTCTTGGACGATAACACACTTGTCATTGCTCCACTATCAATAATCAGCTTCAACTTTGTGCCAAGAATTTCAGACTTTTCAATAGTTTGTCTTCCAACTGTAGCATGATTTTTATCTCCTCGCTCAGTTTTCCAATCAAAAGCATCAATCTTCACACCGTTTGCTTCAGCAACATTATTATTCCAGCATCTTTTTGCAAAATGTCCATTTCTTCCACATTTGAAACATCTTTTAACATCATTTTCCACTTTTGAACTTCCTTCAGCACTTTTTCGAACTTGTGGTTTATGCACTTCATCATCAATATTAAAGCCTCTAGCTTTTTCCACTCTAAAACTTGATCCTGACTCCGGACAACTGCTCTCGGAAACAACCGACTCACACCTAGCATCCTTTTGTCTAATCATAAATTCCGTCAATTTTGCAATACTCGCTTCCATTGCGGCAATTCTTTCATTCAGACCATCTGAACACATTTGTCCAAAATTTTCAACACAAATCTCTCCATTATGCTTTTCAACAATTTGCTCAGTTGAACTCTTCAACATATGTGCAATAAACATCTTATTCGCTTTTACTGATAACGCTGGCGAAACATTATGTCTTCCTGAATTCTCATCCTCTTTAACATGTTCTTCTTCATTCGACAAAATTTTCTTCGGAGCCAAAAGGACTTCCTTTTCCAACTTTTTCAGCTTTTCCTTCAACCTTGGAATTTCGACATCCTTTTGCTGAATATTTTCCTTCAATTTTTTCATTTCATCAACATTTAGACAAAATTTCTCCTTCAAATCATCCTTCACCTCGATTTCCTCTTTCAATTGTTGTTCCATTTGCAGAATTTTCTCACTTTGTGACTTTAGATCAGCTCTTGCTTTGAGTCCTTTATCAGCTACATTCTCAAATAATGCTACGCAACTTGCTGCACTATTCACACCAATCTTTTTCAAAACTTTCCAGATTTTTCGACATTCTTCCAAATACTCTTTATCCTGACTTTCAGTCAACTTCGATATTAACAAATCTTTTTGACGGATAGATTCTCTCAACTCCTCCTGCATATCACTATTAATCTTCTGATTTTCTTCGAGGATTCTAACTTTATCCATCACATCAATCATCTGCAGATTTTCCTTCCGAAGTCTTGAATTATCAGCTGCACGCCTTTTAATAGCTTCACACAATTGATCAGCATTTTCTATGCCCAACTTTCTCATAAATTTCCAAACTTTCTCACCTTCTTCCAAATGTGCTTCATTTTCAGGCTTATTCTCAGCAAAATCCTTCGCAGCCACATTTTCCTTCACTTCATCAAAACTTTTCATCAATTTTCCATATCCTTCTTTCAATGTATCAAAAATAGTACACTTCTGCTTCTTTGACATTCTAGTGTTCAATTCTGCATACTTTTCAGCACCTTCAATATTTTTCGAAAAAATTTTCAAAGCTTCTTCCACATTCTTGAACTTCCTGACATCAAACTTTCTTCCACGAACATTCAATAAATCACCAGCAACCTCTTGCAACTTCCTAGCTGACTGACAAACGCTTTGCTTCTTGGCGATTTCTTCACTTGACCAATTTGCATCATCATCACACGAAATTACCCATTCGCAGACTTCCTGCAACAATTGGTTCACTTTCTGCACATATTTTTCCAAATTGTCATCATTTTTCTCATCTGCTTTCTTCACTTGCACATTTCCACCATTTGAATTGCTTCCCGATCCTGATGCAACAGACAATTTCGATGCGCACGACCTGAGGGAAGGCGACTTGGACGATGTTGACATCTTTCCAATTTTTCAAATTTATTCTATATCTCTATTTCCAGATATATAAATATCTCAGTATTTATACTCTTTCCACAGAAGAACAAAAGTGAAACGATCCGACGATTCAAATTTTAACGAATTTCTCGGTCTCTGAGTTTGTAAATGGCTACAACCAACAGAACTTGAAAAAATCGAAAAAAACGGCAACGAAGATTTCAAATAATTTGCCCAGACGGTCTGTTTAATGTCAACCTCTAGGGGAAGACCAAACAAAATCCGAACGTACAAAAATTCGAAATTAAACGGCAAAAAAAAAGAAGAAAAAGCGAAAAAATTCAAGAAAAATCAATAAACCCTCAAAAATCACGAAAATTTTGCTGTTCAAGCGGTTTTCCAACTCTAAACCGGTTCGGCCCCCAAGTAATGTGGTGGTCCCTGATGGTGTTCAGGTTCCACGAAAGAAGAGTGATGGAGAAACCAGTTTAAACAACAAAACAACGCGAGAATATTTTACAAAGGTTTATTAGCTTTTAAACAAGAAATAAATGATAACCAAGGGTTAAATATGATGCAAAAACAAGTAAATATTATACTAGCACCTGCTAGTCACTTTCTAGCAACAACTAGACACTTAAAAACCAACAAAACGGTTTCAAACGAGTTAACAACTAAACTCCAAACGAATTCCAACCGAACTACAAAGTGGTGGCCTAGGTTTCACACTCGACGAGAAACTAGTCCCCGCTCGTATTTCTCTTCCATATAACAAAAACCAAAAATCTTACCAATTTCTTCTGCACGTCGATCTTCTCATCAACATCCGCAATTTCGACATCTTCATGATCCGGACTTTCTTCAACACCCATTTTCAAGTCATCCTAGAAAAAGCGCTGAACTTTCGGAAATCGGAGAGGGCAGTGAAAAAAATGGAAATTAATTCTCAAAATTCGAAAATTAATTCGTTTTTCGGTGGACACTGTTTTCGCCATTGGGCTACGTATGCAGAAAAAATCAAAAATAAAGCTGTTTTGATACCGTTTTGACAAATTAAATATCGAAAGTAATATAGATTTTTTTTAAAGATTTTCAGTCTTTGACCATTTATAACTTGAAAATATGGTATGTTCACTAGGCCCACTAATTCTCTTTAATATTCGGCAGTCGCTTATTTACTATTAAATAAGTACAATTTGTGCAATGTACTAATTTCTTCATACAGAAGTTTTACAATTTTCACAATAAATTTCAAATCCTCACCATGTGATAGTTTTGAGAGTGTTTCAAAAGACTTGAACTCGTAGAAAACGATAGTTGACAATTGTTAAAACCGCAGTTGTATTCCACCAAGTCAGAAACATCAACATCTTCGTCTGAGTAATGTTTATCAACCTGGAAATGAAATGATATCAACGTGGAAATGAAATGATATTTAAAAATTTGTATTTCGAATTTTAATTTTTAAAGAAGTTTTTGGATAGTTTTTTTTATTTATTTTTCGATGGTTGTTTTTTGATTCTATAAACAAACAAAGAAAGAGGCGATTATAAAACTTTGAAAAAAATAAAAGTCTAACAGGGAATTCATGAAGAGCAAGCTTTTAATTGAACAAAAATACCTCAATTGCATTATTATGCTTATTTCCTAGGGCGAGAAGTTTTCTCATTCCTTGTCTGAGATTTCCGTTTGATTCAGACACAATTCTTGCAATGTGCAATCGTGTGGCATTAATATGCAGAATTTTGCTTGCATTTCTTAATGCTCCTTTAAACTGTTTCTTTGCGATTGCCTTGAACAGGATCAATACAATTTTGTTCTTGTTGCTATATGAGTAATCGAACACAGCTGATTTATCTACGAACTTGTCCGAGGTATCACAAAAAAGTATTGAACATGGAAGATTGAGAAGCACTGCTTCAAGTTCACCTCTAAACTCATACGGGTTTCTGAAAATCAAATTCATTTCCAAAAATTCGACGTATTAATACCTTGAAACTCCTTCGGGGAGTTGTTTGATTACCATAACCTGATTTCCTTCTGGTTTAGACATTACAATTTCAAACAACTTGGTTTTCTCCGAATATTTACTTGTGAGTAAATCCGTCTTTGTGACCAAAATGATCTCAACTCCCCAGTGGCTGCTAATTGTTCTAATCGCCGTCATTTTTCCACACCCTTCGGGACCATTGACGTAGCCTACACATTTTTCTCCTTTCGATACTTTAGAAAAGTAAATGTCAAGCTGAAAATCTTGTTTAAATCTTTTTTAGTAATATTGAAAAACCTTTCCAATTCCTGGCATATTTCCGGCCAACATTTTTCGATTTATATTTAAATCCATTTTCTTCCTTTTTGTCCCGCGAAATGGTTAAACAATCGAAAATTTTTAATTAGTTATTTTCTGTGTGGTTAAGTACAAAAAAAGTGCAGGAAAAAAAAAGGAAAAATGAAAACTTTTGAGAGACATACGAACGCGGACTAGCTTTTGAATGCCCTGGAAAGTTAGTCCCTGACAGGTAAACTTCTCGTGGACAACCGAATTGTTTTGTAAAGTTTTTAAAGTTTTATTATTAGAAACGTCATACAATAAAAATTGATGAATAAATGAATAATTTTTCAATAAAACATTAAGAAGACACGTGGGGAATAATTCGCTTCTTATTTTGATTGTAAATTGTCTTATTTTGGTTGTAGAGGGTTTTGAACTGTTGCTTAATGTGTTTCAATAATGTTTCAACGAAAGCGTCAAAATTTTTGAAATTTAGGCTTCGAATTCCTGATTCATTTTACAATTTCATGTTTTTTCAGCGTCGCTTAGCCCATTACTCTGACACGGAATTCGGTTCAAGCTGTCTTCTGATATGTCGACAACAGATGGAAAAATGAGGTTGAATAAGATGATGTACGAAGTTATGAGAAGAATGAACAATGATTTTCCAATATTGGATCCGATTGTGGATATGAACGTGTTTTTTGAGAGAAATTGCACTTTTGACTGATGCTTTGAGACCATGTTCGATTCCGGTGCGTTGTTTTCAACATCAAAATTATTTAAAGACGAGATCCACTTGTTTTCCCGTATAAAAACTAATTCCGATAGAAAAATGTTATTATAGAAAATTGTAATCTGCAGAACCTTGACATTAAAATTTCATTTGCATGATTTTCATTTTTCAGATCACAGACCCAACTCGCACAGGAAATATCAATCGGCAGCTAAGATTGATTGAACGAAATGACAATCATCCACTGACGGCTCATGAGGATTTTGTGTATTGTGAGCAAGCGCAAGAAACAAAAAGTTGTGAAAGACTTGAAGGCAAAATATGAGCTGAAAAAGACGGCGAGAAAAGTGGCGAATGTGTCGAATGAATTCAGAGTTGAGTTATATATTTTTAGAGATTCTACAGTTCGATTCTGAAAATCTAATATTGTGGATCATATTTAATGTTTCTTTTACAAGAAAATTATATGAGCTAAGGATAATTGTTTTGAATGGGAGATATCTCATTGGAAAGATCATATTCTTGTCTAAAAGGTACCGTTTTCATTTTTCCAATGATCTATCTACCATCCAAAATAATTATCCTAAGCTCGCATACTTCCCTTGTAAGGTATCAGAAAGCTTTATTTTTCATGTTTTTACATGAATATAAGAGATTGAGGGGAGAAAGTGCGCTCCACAGAACAACGAATGTTATTTCGAATTTTTAGATTTTCATTTCTTCACATTTCGATTTTATTTTCCTGTTTAGCCCATTTCCAGGTTAAAATAATGATCCATGACGGCGAAATGGTAGTTGAGGAAAATCCGAAGCATCAAGATGACGTAGTAATTGATGTGGACATTGAGGATATTGATGAGAAGTTTGAGGAGCAGAAGACGTTGGTAAGAGTTTTGGGGGTTTTTTTTTGAAATTCTTATTTTTGGGGTAAAAATAGAAATAAAGAAGCGTTGATGAATGCGTCAGTTTAAAAAAAAATTTAAACATTCCTTTGACCGTAGTCTTTTTATTATTTTTCATTGAATCTCAAAATTATTCCCTGTTTCTGCTTTTTCCACTCTTTCGGTTTTAGAAGGTGATTGCGTTGTATGTGCCGTTAGTGGTTCCCGTGGCGATGCTCAATGGTTGAGCTTCATAACATACGAGTGTCGTTGCAATAGTCTGATGGATGGGAACCACTATTTAATTTATTAAGGCTGCTCAACCGGCGTGATCTTTACAAAAATCCAATTAAAGAAATAATATGGTTTTATAACTGCACCTTATTTTTAAAGGGATTGTTTACTGATTTTGCAACTTGAAGTTTGAAAACCGACAACAGCAGTTTTCGAAGTGGTACTCTGTCTTTAAGTATTTTTTAAAGTACACTCTCCTGAAGTTTTTTATTGGAAATTAAAAAAATCATCTCATGTACTCACAGATAGAAAGTGTGAAAATTTAACATTCGAGAATTGACTTCGAATTGCAGTATTCAGCTCTAAAAGTTTTGATAATTTTACAACAGAATTTTTCCCTTGTTTTTCAACCCGTTCCATCAAGCCTTGCATAATTTTGACTACATTGTCCCCCTCTCCCCTCTCAAAGGGGGGTCTAAGCTCTATCATTAACAGGTGCACAAGAAAATGAAAATTCACTCAATCTTTCAATTTATATTTCAACACGTGCAACAACAACAGAGTGGGAAAGAGACTGAGGATAAAGCCGAGCCCCCGCCGCCGTAGGAAACAGGCCACACCCCTCGTTTTTTCGCCTTGTTCTAGTCAGCTCTCAAACTGCGCGAGAAAACGGGGAGTGGAATAACATGTCTCCTCTGGAATCTTTTGGAATCTTTTCGGATGCTCCCCTGGGTCCGTTTTTTTCCATGCTCCTGATTTTTACTACTCGCACTTAGTGGCCCCATACGACCTCGCCCCCAGTCCTATTTTAGTTTTGTTTAACTGGCCACTTTTTTTTTTGTTTTTTTTTTTTGGGAAATTTGTCGAAGAATAGATTTGGCTTTGTTTTATTTGACTGAATACTTTTGGATTTTTTTGTTTTAGAGTTTTTAGTTGCAGGTGTTTTTGAAAGTTTCCAATTTTTGCAGGTGAAAACTTTTAGCATTGAATTTTCATTTTTTTTAGTAGTTTCCAAAATTGGGTAATTTTTCACAAATTATCTGATAATTAGAGTTTTTAAAAGTGAACAATTGCTGCACGAAAAAAAAGCTTATATTCCTTAAAATTTCAATTTTCAAGAAATCTAGGGCACTTAAAGACAGTGGATCAGGTAATATGACCCTATATGATCTCAATTTCAAAAATTAGAGCTTTCTCTCATTAGTAAAATGCAATTTATGCGAAATCACACCGATAAATACACGCGTCATAGCAGCGGTCCAAAGTTGAAAAAATCAAAATTTGAATGCGCGCCGAATCGTGAACCTAGCAGACTAGAAACCTAGAAGTTACTAGAAAATCAGAATTTCAGAAATTTTAAATAATTTTTCTTAATTTTACGCAATTTTCGAATTTTCGAGCTTAACTAATTTTCGATGTCTTCTATGTAACCCGATATAAAGGTATTGTTTACTGGTTTTGAGCCCCCCTATTCCATTTTAATCTTCTTCTTTATATTTAAAAACATATGTAAGGGCCATGGTCATGCCAAATTGAGTAAAGAGTCCCTTCGAGGACTCTATGCAGGTTATAAATCTTGCTTAATCGATCTGAAATTCAATTTTATATACCTAAATGAAAAAAATTTGCAATAAAGTAGAAAAGGGCACCAGGAATCGAACTTTGTTCTGAAAAACGTAGCCAAGATCGATTCCAGGTGCCCTTTTCTATATTTTTTTCCAAATTTTTACAATAGGTATTAGTTGTTTATGTTACGTGAAAAACCTCTGTCAAAAAAAAGCGACACGCCACGCGTGACGGCAAGGGGAAGGGTTGCGTTGCGTTGTCTTATTATCCCTCACATACACTATTTCGCAAAAAACGATCATAGTTCAAGAGGCGAAAAATTAAAATTTGAATGGGTCGAAAAAAACGGAATAAACATATATCCAAATTTGAATAATTGTGTTTCGCGCCAATTCATACCGCGTTGCACGGACCAGTGCACATTCAAAATGTGATTTTTTCCAACTTTAACGAGGTACAAATTTTTCGATAGCATAAATTGCATTGTACTAATGAGAGAAATCTCTAATTTTTACAACTAAATGCTGACGGGTTAAATTAACTGACACAATGTCTTTAAGGGATCCTAAAGGTTCGCAGATACAAAAAAAAATTGGTTAATATTTCTTCAGAAGCCTCCAATAAGAAATCTTAAAGAAGGACATACGGAGCTAATAAATGTATGTTAGAAGAAAATACAGCTCTTTCTCATTCCAAATCTGTTTTTAAAATTTTCTAAAACCTCCTTGAAGCCGAGAAAATGAGCTTCAAAACAATGGCCTAGAAAAAGTTGGCCTAACTTTTTCATTTGAGCTTTTTGCATGAAAAATCTGAAGCATTTATCATGTCGTTGAACCAGAGGGCAGATGTTATGCATATTTTGTTAGGCGGACAATAGTCCGATGGATCTTTAAAGACAAGGATACGTCGGATCTTGTGGATAGATAAAGGAGGACACTATGAATCGAGAATAGACCAAAAGGTGAGCAATCGGGACCAGAATTGTCTCGAAAATCAATAAAAAACGACTAGTATGATTCACTCGAAAACAGATTTCAAATCGACAAAAAACGTAATTTTCACATGTTTTTTGAAAAATATGACCGAACTTTGATTTCTAGTCCCCCGTTTGTTTTTCTAGACCATTTTCAACTTGAAAGATAGCGAGATTTATTTTTTTTTCTCCTTTTTTTCGAGAAAAAATAAATAATAGAAACAATGACATTACTTTTTTCTTTAGAAATCGCCCAAAATTCAAAAAAAAAGATCCTAAACGTCAAATCCGGACCCTATTTTCTAAACTTCCGCCTAAAGGGTCACGAAAAAAATTTTCTTTTCGATCTCGATCCATTCTCTGTTTGAAAAATGTTTAAAAAACCGAAAATAATTGATTCCTGAAGTTAAATGGCCTAGAAAACCAAGTAGGGGACTAGAAATCCAAGTTCGGCCATTTTTCCAATTATTTTTGTTTTTTGTCGAGTTTTATTCGATTTTTCGAACGACTCAGGCATAAAACTAGTATTTTTATTGATTTTTAAAATAGTTTGATCCTTCCGAATAGGCCCCCCTTAAAAAGCTGACCGAAATTTTGTTTTTTGAGGTTTGTACTCGTAATTTTGAAGTGAGACGTATTTTAACAAGGAAAACTGATCATCATTCACGATAGTGCGGTGGGGCGCGTTTGCTCTACTTCCTGGGACTCAACGCCAAACATCTTAGGCGCACACACACGTAAGCGGCATATAACAGCATTCCTCTAAGTGGCTCGATGGCGCAGTGGTTCTCAGACAATGGGGGAACTGGTTTTTTATCAGTTTTCCGACTAGTCGGCTAACTAGTAATGAACTAGTCGGCAACTCATAATGAACTAGTCGGGAACTGATAAAAAAGCAGTCGAATTTCATAAATTCGATTCACGCAAAAAATCGTATAAACGCCATTGAAGCTTTATTATAACAATATTTATTAAATAATACAAAAAAGAACACGGTTCAATATTAAAAAAAAATAAAAAAATATGTAACAAAAAAAACGAAACCAAATACTTAGTAAATGTCGAGGTAGTCCTGGGATTCATTCTCAGCGTTTCGGTCATTGTTTTCCAGTTCTTTCGAACGCGATTCTTCTCGCTTCGGTCTTAAACATTAAAAAATTAAGTACATGAAAAATGTAATGAAAAGACATGAAAACTTACTTCCTGTGGTGAAATGATTAATCCTCTACGTTCAACTCCAGTGAATCATCGTCGCATCCAAAAACAGACCAAAACAACTCTGTAATTTTTCAATACTGATTCATATCATGTTTCTAAATATTAACCTTTTTAAATAATCAAAAACATCCGGCTTCATTGTCGTCAAGCCTCTTGCTCCTCCATTCAAACTCTGTTGATATGTCAAATTTTTGAGCACTGTTGACGAATAGCCCTGGAATTTGAATTACTTTCGCAACGTTTTGTTTCATTTTGATGATGGCAAGTGAAAAATCGAAAAATGTACCTGTTTAAGGACGTAAAATATCACTCATGAGATCATCGTTATAGTTGTTTCCAACCGACGAGTAGGCCCTTTCATTCGGGTTTGGAGATAACCTGAATATACTATAATAGCTACCTGAATATACTTTTTTAAGCAAAAAAAAACTACCTGTTGAATAAAACATCAGTTTCAGCTAATTAATCGCGATTTACAACATCTGAAAAGGTTTGAATATATATTTATATAATAAAAGTCCAAAAGTAAAAAAATAATAAAATTTAAAAATATTAAATAAAAATGTTCGACTGGTTTTTTGTCAGTTACTGCTAAAAAAGCAGTTCTCTTTTTGATTTCGACTGGTTTTTTACCAGTACTGCCAAAAAAGCAGTTTTACTTTCGATTTCGACTGGTTTTTTACCAGTACTGCCAAAAAAGCAGTCGAAATGGCCTCGAACTGATAAAAAAGCAGTTCCCCCATTGTCTGAGTTTGTACTCTTGCGTGTTAACTGATAGGCCGGGAGTTCGGATCCGGACTATTGTCTTTTATTGTAGCATGCCCGGACTTTACCAAAATTTGAAAATAAAACCACAAATTTGAATTCCCGCGCTTTTCAATCCATAAATCTGTGTAGTTCTCGTGGATGATCAGTTTTCCTTGTCAAAATACGGCGCAGTTAATTTTGATGAATATTCATGGTGAATGCTCATCTGACCGTTTTTTTCAACTTTTCTTGCTTCTTTGGGGTTATCAATGCCCGCGGACTAATTTCAAATCGGCAGAAATTGTTGCTAGACCAAACTCGCTGATTTTTAGGGATACCTACGCTTAATTACACCACACGTCTTAAAAAAATCGATAATTTTAACGGTCAACTTCAAAATCGCTTCAAACTATTTTGGAAAAATATAATTTCTCAGCTCTCAAGCTCACATTTGAAAAAAAAAGCAAAGAGCTCTAAAAAATTTGAAAAACAGACTTATAAGCTCCAGGAAAAACCACTATACAAAATCATAAGCTTTTCGTATTTCTAGCCATATTCAATTAGTCGTGGCAAAGATGAGGAGGGTGACAAAATAACAACAAATAAAGTCTTTCATGAATAGAGAGGGGCGTACCCGAAAATGGTTTTCTTCAACAACAACAAATTCAGAAGATAACATCGGTCGAGTGAATAATTCATGAGCATTTGCTCCGTTTCGCAGAGGCCGATAAATTTCTGTTGCGTTCGTTTCGTTCCCATATTGAATAATTATATGAATATTCAATGCGGATGAACTATTATAAATTTATAATTTCTCGAAAATGAAACACGAAACACATGACACAGATATTGAACACATTCTAAATATAATTAAACATTAAATTATTTGCCAATTCTATCCAGAACGACTTGAAAAGCCGGACGTTTTGGCGGAATTCCAGATGTTGTCGGTTTATCCTCTCTCGCGGCCGCCCGTTTTGATCCACTGTCGAGATTGTGAAGAATTTTTGGTTCTGAAGTCGTTTCTGTGGACTTTTTGAATTCTTCAAGCTCGTTATCGTCCATTTGACGAATTTCTACTCGGACTTTTTTAACCGCGTCAATGAATGATGGGTCCTTCATCTGGAATTTAATATAATTGAGTATATTTTTGAAAATTATGAACAAATTGGGATTTTGATAATTTTTAAAAACATTTTCGTTACTTTTGCTTTTACTCTACATTTTTTAAAACAACCCAATAAATTTACCAATTTCTTGATCATGGATTTCAACGCTTCTGGATCTTCAAACAATCTTTCTTCCGAACTTTCCGTCTGGCACGATTTATCATCTTTCTAAAAACATGAAAATTTATCGAATTCCCCGGTACTACACTACCTGAACGATCACAGGCATCGGTGGTGTGAATGGATCAATCGATCGGTTCGAAACTTGACTAAGTCGTCCAGTATCACTAGAAGGTCCTGAAGACGCACTTTGATACGGTTGAGAAAATCCCGAAAATCCACTATATCCAGAAAACATGCTGAATTGAGATGATGGATTCGAAAATTGGGATGATGGGGAACCATTGTCTAGGAATGGCTGGAAGTTTAAAAAAAGATTATATTTAGATAAAGCCAAAAAATAATGGTTTACATCTCGATCCGAATAATCCAAACACGCCGGCTGACTCATCGGCATCGGATAACTAGACTGCGGTGAATACGGATTCCGAACATATGGCTGCGACATTGCCGTCAGACTCCGGGACGCTGGTGACTTCTTCAACTCTCTGGCAAACGCCCAAGAATCAATTTGTTCTGAAAATCCAAGCATTTAATGACTTTTTTCTGCTCAAAACTCACGTATGGGATCCTGAGAACATGGTGACGATTTGGCTGGACTTTCGGACACGTATGCTAACTTCTGCATGGTTTTCATGAATACAAATTGATCCTCACTTGATTGGAATGTTAATCGAAAACCGTTTCCTGCTTCATTGTGGTACACATAAAAATAATTGCCTTTGAATCTGAGGAAAAAAATGGTTTTGGAAAAATAAGTGTAAAACTTTACTTCAATATTGGATACTTATGCACAATCATATGATAGAATACCCTATCAATCTCCCGTCCCTGGCTGTAGACTATGAGCAATTTTCGAGACGGATCGTTTGCAAGTGTCACCGATTCGGTCTGAAATTTAATTTCTAGATACTTAAAATTAATGTTTCCCTCTGTAACTTACCACCGGTGCTTCTGCTCGTTGTAGCGGCTTATACTTTGCAATTTTCCAGGAATCGAACATCGGTTTGCCGCTCATTTTTCAGGGAAAAATACCAATTTTTGGCAAAAAATAATAAATTTAATTTTTATTCACAAAACACCGTACATTCTTATATTTTCCGTTCGAGATCCTTACAAACTTTTTCACCCATGTTCCTTTAATGCAAATTATTTTTTATTTTTTTCAAAATGCATTTTTTTCTCTCCGAAGCTCGTTTTTATCATTTTGCGTCATTTTTTAAAACTTTTTCACTATTCCTATTTTTTCTAATGACCTAACAAACCAAACACACGGCCTAGAGACCCAACAAAAAACAGAACGGGAAAATCGGGTAAACAAATATTTTTTGCTTGTTTTTTGTTCTTTTTTTTTTTAAATCAAACCTTGTATCAAATTACAACTATTGATTGTTTTTTTTTTTCAGAAAATGCTCAGCCGGCATTTCCCATCAAGGCTGTATGTTTCAAAATTTCGGAAGTTTTCGTCCATTACGCCGAGCGCTTCTGTAACGGACAATAGTAAAATAAGGTAATTAAATATATTTTTAAGAATTTATTTTTATTTTTTAAATTAAATATATTGCAGATCAAAGGTAGAGCAAATAGTTGATAACTATGAAGAATTTATTGGAGTGAAAGCTGTTAGAGAAGCTCAAGCAGAAGTGATGAAGGTGAGGTTTTATTTAAAAAAATAATTTTCAAAACAAAAATTTCAGTGGGAAGAAAAACTGAGCAATTCTCAACTTCAACGACGAGAAAAACAAGCAGAAATCAATAATATTCAGTCGCGACTTAAGGAAATACATTTCGATTTGGATAGAACTAGTCGAGGGGAGGATAAGTAAGCCTTTTTATATTTTTTTAAATTTAAAAGTTGAATTTTACCAGATATTTGCAACTGCTTACCGAGGAACATCAAATCATTAAAAAGGAACGAGAATTATTATCACTTTTCGAAAAATTCGAAACCGCAGAACGTGAAGCTTTCCACCAATTATCCAACCGAGTTAGGACAAGTCATGAAAAAGAACGAGAACGAACCGAAAAAACGAAATGGTGGGGAGTTAGTGCGTCATTATGTGGAGCATTGCTAGGAATTATTGGAACCTCTATTGGTATTTCCGTTTACCCTTTTAAACCCAAAATTATCCAAAGATTCTAGGAAATGAACTCCGTATGCGTCGAATTCGTGAAATGCTACCGATTGGTGGAGCACAGATGAGTGAAATGGCAAAAGCGATTGGTGAACAGAATGAGAAAGTGACGGTTTTTCTCACCGACATGCGGAAAGCCCTACAATTTGAGGATAAGAATATTTCGAAGGCGGCGGATGTTAGTGATGTAAATGATATAGATAAGGTGATTCTTATCTGAAAATTTAAGTACTCTTATGGGACGTTTTTGGATTTTTTAAATATCTAAATTAAAACCTAAATTAAACGTATAAAACAGTTCTAATGGAAAAACTGGTTTTCAAAATAGTTTTTCTTAGAAGTGAAGATGTACAAACTCGGTCTAAGAGTTTTACATGGGACCTAGCTCATTAGAAAGAGCTCGACCAGGAGGCTAAGAAAATGCAAGTTATAGCTGCTAATATGCGTAAGGGAGCAGGTTATAGCGTCTCAAAATTTGAAAATTTTGAATTTTGAAGAGCTATTACTTGGCACGAACTCAATATTTTCGGATTTTCGGACTGCGTCCATTCTTAATTAATGCTCAAAATTTGAGCTAATTTCGTTAATATTTTTCAAAACAAAGTTTTTGCTCAAATTTGGAGCATTACTTAAGAATTTGAACCAACATGTGTTGCTGAAATTCGCAATCGAAAATATTGAGCTTGAGCCACGTTATAGCTCTTCAAAATTCGAAATTTTCAGAATTTGAGACTCTCTAACTTGCTCCGTTGAGCATATTAGCAGCTAAAACTTCTAAGCCTCCTGGCCGAGCTCTGGTAATGAGCTAGGTACCATGTAAAACTCTTATACCGGGATCGTATCCTTCCCTTGTTATTGTAAACTCAAATATTCTTGATTATTACGTTTTGAGGGATGCTCAACCTCTCTGACGCTCCGCACGCACGCACGCGACTGCCGACACTCAACACTATGAAAAATTCGATTTTCTAATGTGTCGAGTGTCGGCAGCCGCGTGCGTGCGTGCGGAGCGTCAGCGTCAGTGAGGCTGAGCAGCCCTCAAAATGCAATTATCAAGAATATTTGAGTTGGCAATAGTAAAAACCAAGTTGTCCGGTTCGACTATTCTTAAAATCCCTTTTCCAGCTCGTCTCAACAATCAAACAAGAAAACGCGCGACTATCGCAAGAAATGCGAGAACTGACGAGACTTGCAAAACTCGAAGCAGCACTAGATGCCGACCCAACAGCCGTTGTCTACGTCGGAAATGATATGGAACGCCTATTAGACAAAACCGAACAGAATATTCAGTCCAAGTTGAAGCTTCAAACTCTTCTCGCCGTCGTTGTCGTCTACACAGCCGTTGCAGTGACAGCACCTTGGTTATACGCAATTTTCAAAGGAGGATAAGAAATTTCGCTCTAATTAAAAAAAATCGCTCGAATTTTTCAATTTAAAACTGCACTACCGTTGACGGGTGCGATAGAGAATGTATATTTACTTTTAAGGTATTCGTTTAGGTTTATTGAGGTAATCCCGTTGTGAATAAATAAAAAATTGTTTATTAAAATCCTATTCAAGATTTTGGCTTTGGTTGTTATTTTGATGTTGTAGAAAAATTGGAGAAAGATTATAAAATACATTCTCTGAGCTCGGAAACAGATACAATTTGGTATTTTTTAACGCCTTTGACAAAAATTTATACCTCTTTTTTCGGAAATTGAGATTGCCGGTTACAAAATAAGAAATGGTTAAAATATGTTTTTCCATTACCGAAAATATTGTTTTTTGCAGATTATAAATCAATAGACTTCATTCTCATTCCAAATCTGTTTTTGAAATTTTCTAAAACCATGTAGAGGCCGAGAAAACGAGCTTCAAAGCAATGGCCTAGAAAAAGTGTTCACCTGCGAAAAATAGTCCTCAGGCATGAAAAATCGAAAAAAAAATAATAACAAGAAAAAAAAACATTTAAAAACCCTATTTATTTATTTTTCTCGTTGCTGTCTTCGTTTGTTACGTCACCACGCACTCTACTCTCTCCGGTGACGAGACCATGTGTGCGATAGAGCACGCTTGCAAGCCGAAGAGTCGGCCTTGTTTTATAAACTAAATTTAGATGGCCAATATACATCCCAAGTCCAAGCAATCTCAAATAAAAAGTTCCGTGAATTGTAAGAAGAATTGCAAGATAAATGCAATCGAATGGTATCAATATCACCAATGTTTAAAGAAACGAGATAATTTTATAATTGTTCACTGGGTATCTTGAACAAAAAATTTCAAAAGTAAATAATACGTAATCGGAGTGCCAAAATCTCAGGTGTTCCTAGCATCCATGTCGCACAATGAATTGTACCAACATCATCAAAACCTACAATATCTTATTAAAGGAGAGTTTTACGGAGATAATAAATGTATCTTAAATGAAAATAGGCTTCATACTCATTTCAAATCTGTTTTTAAAATTTTCTAAAACCACCTAGAAGCCGAGAAAATGAGCTTTAAAAAAATGGCCTAGAAAAAGTGTACACCTGGCCGAACTTTTCTATATGAGCTTTTTCGTCATATAGTTATGCAGAATGCTGATATTAGTCTTTTTTCATTTGTTTTTGGATTTCTCATGCCTGCGGACTAGTTTTCGCTGGTGGAAAATTTTTCTAGGTCATTATTTTGAGGCCCGTTTTCTCGGCTTCAAGATGGTTTTAGAAAATTTTAAAAACTGATTTGAAATGAGAATGAAGTCTATTTTCATCCCAGACGCATTCATTAGCTCCGTCAAGCCCTCCTTTAAGCGATCTGATCCAGTCAACTCTCCGCCTCTTCAATTTCTCAATTATTTCGCTGCATCTTGCCCATAGCGTTGGGACGCTTTTTTACTCACCGCATCTTAAAGTGTGCGATTCGCGGTTTGCACAAAATGTGTGATTTGCCTCCGCATTGTCCGTAAGCAGGAGAGTATAAGTCTCTTCTCACTCCACCCTATTTATAATAAAATCGCGCGTAAAACAGTTGCGTTTCTCTTGCCACGCCCTAAAAGGTGTGCATTTATTTTCCAATTGTGTTTCCTCATTCACTGTTTTTGCATACAAGGAAGTGATTTAATTGCATTTAGCCCTCACGTTTCATCTAAAAACTGTATTTCTTCTTTTTCCAAAACTATTGCCATTTGTCTGAACATCTTTATTTCATTATAGTATTACTGTGTATCTTAGTTTCTTTAAATAGCATTCTTTGTTTCTATTCATTTGTTAGAACTAACTACTCGGGTACTCAGGCGGGATCCCGCACGTAGTTTGTGTGAGGAATTTTCATCCGGCGTAATCCCGCACGTAATAATAGTGATGCGGGATCCCGCACGTAATCCCCCGTGCGGGATTACGCCTGGTGAAATTCCACTGATTTCTCTAAGTTCTAATCACGTGCGGGATTACGCCATACTCTCTAATGAAAAAGGTAGCAGTGGGCGCCGCCCGTACGATGTCGGGGACATAAAATAATGGGCCAATTTTTAAAACCCTTACTTCAAAAAGACACCAGAATTTAATGATAGAGATAATGGGGGCAAGAGAGAATAGAGACATCTTAGAACTGTGTGCATATATAATTCTTGTCATATTTTTGAAGTCGTATTTGGCTATGTCCCTTCAACGGGTAATCTTACTGTAAATTGCACACACACTTATTTTTAACGTAATCCCGCACGTAGTTTTGACGTAATCCCGCACGTAGTATTGGCGTAATCCCGCGCGTAGTCTTCACGTAATCCCGCACGGAATTCCGTGCGGGATTACGTTTTCAACTACGTGCGGGATCCCGCCTGAGTACCCGAGTAGGTAAACGTTTAAAGAATGAAATTTAAAATAATTTTTGAAATGTTACCTAGTTTCTTAACCTATTCTTAGCTATACATTTAATTTGTCATAAAATCATAGATAGCTTCGGATGAAAATAGACTTCATTCTCATTTCAAATCAGTTTTTAAAATTTTCTAAAACCATCTTGAAGCCGAGAAAACGGGCCTCAAAATAATGGCCTAGAAAAAGTGTCCACTGGCGAAAACTAGTCCGCCGGCGCTATCACGTGAGGAATCCAAAAAAATCGAGTTTTCTCCATTTTTAACTTTGGATTTTTCAATTTTTTTGGATTCCTCACGTAATAGAGCTCGCGGACTAGTTTTCGTCGGTGGAAACTTTTTCTAGGCCATTGTTTTGAAGCTCGGCTTCTACGTGGTCTTAGAAAAAATTTAAAAAAAAACTTATTTGTAATGAGTATGACGTCTATTTTCATCCCAGATGCATTCATTAGCTCCATAAAGCCCTCCTCTAAAACCGTTTATTGCGTTAAGGCAGCCCATCTGAAACGTTTAAAACTTTCAGTTTTTCTAGATTCTTCATCATCTCACTTCTTTTTACAATGACGAACGAAACAGTTGCATTTCAAGCAACTACAAAATTCACGTGGGCGAAATGTATATATTCATCTGGTTTTACATATTCAATGGGAAACATTAAATGGTTCGTGAGTTGTTCGTAGATCAGTCGATTTTACATTTAAAAAAACTTTTTTCCTTTTGATTTTTGTGTCAATAGTAAAACAAAAGGGCTTAAAGTGGTAGCCAAGTTCGATTCCGGGTGCTCTTTTTTTTTAGCATTTCTAGTTTTTGCAAATTTTTACACTATTGTTATGGTATTAAAAATCAAATTCCGAACCGATTGAATGCATCTTACAATTTACGCACAGTCCTCTTTTAAAGTTTTGTTGTGTTTTCTCAATTTGTTTATCAAAGTGATCGAATATATGATTTTTATAAAGTGAAATAAAACTTTAGATTTTTTATTTTTAGATTTTATTTTTTTTAGGACTTGTCGAAGTCAAAAGAGATTATATGTTATGTTCCATGTCCAAAGTCCAGGTGATAGAAACTGGATGATAGTCAATGTTCTTTAAAATGAGCTAGGTCTCATAAGAAGATCTGAAAAACACCTAAAGTACCCTCCTTAGAATGAGTTGGAATTCTATTTTCATCCCTATTGCAATTATTAGCTCCTCCTTTTAAAGGTTCTGCTTCTTTCTTTGCTCCCTGATTGTAATATCATGCGTCCAGTAAACTTCCATTCGCGCGGTGGTTGCAGATTGTGCAATTACTAGACGGATAACACATGATGGAAGAGAGATTTTTCTGATGATAAATCAATTTTTTGCAGGAAATTAAGATTCTGTTCAACACCAGGAAATATCGAAGCGGAGGGCAAAACATTAATGGATATTGAACCAGTTTTTGATTATCATGAATCGAATTTATGGAAACTTGACACTGAAGTTGCGGTCTCCTTACTGCACATGAAAACCTACTCAGGAATGAGTAAAAAGTGTAGGCGTTGTTTCGATAAGACTAAACTAAATAAAAGTTCTCGGATAAGGTTTGCTTTTCGAAACAGTGTAGTGGATGAAATCGCAAACGGGGGAAACATGTTTGAAACACTAGTTGTGCTACTAAAAATTAAAATCATGGAATCAAGTGTTGGAATTCGATTACTTCCAATTGATAATTTTTCAATTATGAAAGATGTAAATTCATCAGTTTATTTGAGATTTACGGATAAGGATTTTTATGAAGTTGATCTTCTTTTCTGTGTCGACAAATTGGTAAGCAAATTTCTTTGAAGTATTAATTCCCTTATTTATCAATTTTCAGGCACTCATGTGGTCGTCGTCGGTGTTTTGTGAATTATTATCTAATGAGCCAAATGATGACAACGAATATGTGATCGAAGACATCTATAGTTCAACAATTTTCAACAAATATCTAATCTATTATGGTTATTTCATAATTTTTCTTCGTATATTGTATGGACATAAACAAGAGATCACAAGTAACAACCCGTTTTTTTTCAATTTTATTTATAAACCGTAATTTTCAGTCGATAACATCGAAGGTATGTTGGATCTAGCATTCAGATACAATGTTCAATTTTTGCTCAATGATTGTGAAGACTTTCTCATTTCAACGAAAGAGAGGACCGGTGTTGAAAAGTTATTCTATGCCAAAAAATGTAATTTCTCCAAGTTACAGGTAAAACATTTCTTTTTCTTTTATTTAGGGACTTTTCCGAGCCAATGAATGTAAAAACCTAAGATGAAAATATAATTCGCACTCCTTCCTATTCTTAAAATTTTTTTTAAAAGCCAGACTTCCAGTTATTTTTACCCCATATGGATTTAATTGTGAAAAATTCTTCTTCATTTTTTTGCGAAATGTACATCTATATATTCTATCAACTTACAAAATTCTGAAGAAATTTTCATTTTAGGATGAAAATTAGAAAAATCAACGGTTTTCCCGTATTTTATGAAGGATCTCGTTTAGTTCATGTAAGAAAAATTAATTTGACACTTACTAAAAATAATAAACGACGTTTCGCAAAAAAAAATACTCTGAAAAGCGGACAAAAACGAAAGAAATTTTTAAAAAACACAAAAAAATATTCAAAAAATTCAAATTTCCGCGCACACACCAGACTTGTGTTCAGTGGAGCGCACATGAAACTCCATAACGCGCGGTAATTAGAAATCTTATCGAAAACAACGTAGAATGCGTGAAAACAAACTTTAAAACAATGCCTTTTTATTAGTTGTTTACAAATTCTGTTACATAAACGTGAAAAAACCTGTGTCAAAAAATAGACACGCCACGCGTGAGGGCAATGGGAAGGGTTGCGTTGCGTTGTCTTATTATCCCTCACCTTACACTATTTCGCAAAATAGGGAAGTTCACGTTTATGAAGCCGATTTTGTGAGACACTAATAATAATAACGAAAATTTATTGAGAATACTTAATTTATTCCGCTTTAAATTATGTTTTTGCATTTTTTAAAGATTCAAATAATTCTAGTGGACTAGTTTTTGGTTTCGAGTTTTATTTTCATCGGAGTTGCATTCATTAGCTCCGTAAACTCCTGCTTTAAATATTTTGTTTTTAAAGTTAGCAGCATTGGAAAAAATAACAATTGCCGAACTACAAAAAGAAGCATTAAATACATATGAATTGTTTCATGAACTTGACCCACAAAATACGAAAGCTCTTCTCGAAAAGTTTTGCGAGCAAGAAATAGAAGAAGACGAAGAAGAAGAAGAGCCACCATCTAAAAGGGTCTGCATTCCACCCTATAACTACTATTACAATTATGAAGTCAAATGATTCCCTAATATATACGCGATGTTGCAAGAGAGCACAATACAAATCGATCTAATTTGAGCAGTTCCTACTATTTTTTGGTTATAATGAATAAAAGGAACGAAATGAATAAAAGGTTAGACTTCCACATAACACAGCAGAAAAATAGCAAAAAATTATGATACAATTTCATTTACAAGCAAGAAACATGACATTTCATATTCTTCGCGAATTTTTCTCCGAGACGTACTAAGAATAACAAAAATCGTTACGTTTGGAACCAATTAATGAAATTTCGATTTTCGGGGATATTTCTCGTAGTCGTCACGAGAACATCTTGAGTTCTAGCGGTGAACACGAGACCTTTTCGCAATTTCCAAATCTTCATAACTTCGTTCGAAATCGATCAATTTATATGTCTTTCAGGCTACATGTCTTTCAGGCTATTTTTTCTTCCAGGCTACATGTCTTTCAAACTATTTCTGTCTTTCACAACTGTCAGACTATTAGGGGTTTTGCAAAAAAAACCTAATTGGAAAATAAAACGGTATGGCACCAAGGCCAACATCAGGAAAATTCCGTCCAACGTTTCCGCTTGATCCAAGTCGGCTTCTTCGAAGTATGGTGCTGTGTATGCGAAAACTTCTTCTGTTGGTTGAACATCCGCTTCACTTTTTCCGAATTCTCTATCCAATAAGATGTCGAAACTGCTTACTTCTCCCGATATATTCGAATTGCAGTGATTTTTCCGGTTCTGTCCATCGACGTCTTTCTTTGGTCCTGTTCAGCTCTCCAAGTTCCCGATGTCCATACTGGTTACCTCGGATCGTTTTCAAGATGATTATCTCATTTCCAGCTTCTCGATCCTTTGGATAGTATAGTGCTATCTCCCGCAATTATAATTTGGTGACGTTCAACGTTTTGATGTTGGCAAGTAGTCGCTTGTCTTTTATTGGTGTGGTCGGAAACTTCGGAATGTCCTTGAGATTGTTGACGTTGAAGAGTTCCATTGAAATATTCGTTTCGAATTCATCTCCAATTTCTACCTTCAGTAGATGGTTGTTTGGTGTCATTACGGAATAAATTGCTCGGCGTGGTTCTCAATAATTTGTTGTTCTACTTTTTTTTCAATTTTTTCGCCGAGATTTATATATTTTTTTTATTTATTTGTTTTTTCTTGATTACCGAAAATGAATCGCGTGAGTATTTATTTTTTTTTAATTGAAAAACAATTTTTTTTGAGATTTGTCGATTTAAAAAATTTTTTTTTTAGATTATTAATGATCCGAAATTATCGGATATAAAGAAATTAACGGCTGGGGGGGGGCGGCATCGGTCGCAGCGTTTCAGTTATTTTTCTCGTGCTTTCAAAATAATAAGCCTCAATCAAAAACGCAACCGTGAGCTAAAAAATATACAATTAATAACAAGGCAGTAAGCTTGAGATTAGCGGACAAAACTATTCTTTCAAATACTGCAATTAGAACGCGGAGGGGAGGAGGAGGACCCAAACATATCGATGTAACTATCTACATAAATCAGACCAATAAATATGTCGAACTGAGGATGTTATTATTTATAAACGACGACGAAGAAGAAGAAGAAGACATTTTTGTAAAATTTTAGCTTTTTATCTTTCTCTAAATAAAATTTTTGGGTCGATCAATTTTTTTCAAAATTTATTTTGACTAAAAAAATAGCAAAATACGTATTGGAAACTCAAAAAAATATAAATGGGGCTCCAAACGGCTCAGAAATGGGTTGCACATGAATAAAGAGACGATTATCAACCAATTTCTTAATAATCGGAAACCAATTTCTATGCTCTCCAAATCCCCCGTTAAGTTGTTTCGTTACCAAACTCACGTTCCATCACCCCATTCTCCTGCGTCACCTCATTATTCTCATTTTCAAATCTCTCCCATCTAATCGTGTTCTCAACTCTCAATTTCAGCCGATTCCTTCCCTCTTCATCCATTTTCACCTAATCATCATCTTTCACCTAATCATCGCCCTCCTCAAAATGCTCCGCGTCAAACGGATGCGTTGAAACTGACAAGAAATTCGGCATTTTCACAAAATACGGCGCATAACCGAACTGTACGCGCGTTTTTGGGATACTCGCTTCTGTGTTCAATATTCTCTCCTTTTTCAGCGGCTCCTCGATTTCGTCCGGATATTGCATCACGATGCCTTGGAGACCTTCAAATTTTTAAAAATTAATTTTATATCTAAAAAATTAATTTTAAAAAAAAACTCACTAGAATCACTTTCACCTCCACTATCTCTTTCCGATCCCGATCTTTTAATATCCTCCGGACTTTTGCTTCGTTTTGGTTTGTCTTTATCCGAATCTGAAGAAATATCGTCATCTCCAAACAAATTCGAATGTTCGGCCTTCTTTGGTGGCGGAGACGTTGAAGCTTTTGATTTCTGAAAAAAAATCAATAATCTGTAATTTTTGAGCACAAACAATTGAATTCTGATACTCTCAAATGTATATTTTCGCAAAATTTTTAAACATTTAATGTTGGATATAATGTGGATGTTCAACACGTGACCTCATGATGAAGTATAAAAGGACGATGATTAGTATTATTGTAGTTCTTTACTCTAGTAATAAAGTCTCTTCCTATTTGCGAGCAACACAAGTATTTAACAATTGGCGATCAGGTTTCGAACATGGACAACATTTGGAAGGATGAATCAGGAGAGCAGTCGACCAATCAAGAGATTCTCAACTTGCTGAAACAACAGATGAAGCAGATGGATGAAGTGAGAATTGCGATGGCGAAGGAAAATGATGCTCTAAGGAAACAAGTGAATACGTTAATGGCAACGATTGGAATTCGTTAATGGCAACTGGATCTGGAAAGACGCCAGGAGAATCGACATTGATGGCAAATTTGACTTCGAGGATCAATGTATTTCAATTCGATATGGAGAGCGGCCAGACCTTTAGGAAATGGTATTCACAATATGGTTCAATCATTGAGGAAGAAGGAAAGAGTTTGAGTGAGAAGAGTAAAGTTCGGTTGTTGCTCAATCGAGTGGATGATAAGATGTTTGCACAATATGCGTCAACAGTTGCGCCGGAGGATCCGTTCAGTATTTCATGGGATAATACTAAGAAGAAGATGGTGGAGTTATTCGATGTGGAACGAAGCATGATAACGTCTAGAGGAAAGAGTTTGAGTGAGAAGAGTAAAGTTCGGTTGTTGCTCAATCGAGTGGATGATAAGATGTTTGCACAATATGCGTCAACAGTTGCGCCGGAGGATCCGTTCAGTATTTCATGGGATAATACTAAGAAGAAGATGGTGGAGTTATTCGATGTGGAACGAAGCATGATAACGTCTAGATTTTTGGTCATGACAGCTGAAATCAAGGATGGAGAGTCGCCACTGGATTACACCAATCGGATCAATGAGCTTTGTGAGGCGGCAAAACTGAAGGATGTTACGGAGGATGATTGGAAAGTCTTCGCGTGGATCAAAGGTTTGACGGGAGCGAAATGTGCACAGTTCAAAACATTCTTCATTAATTATTATGAGAAGCGCACCAAGGAGGAGAAGAAGACAACATTGGCTGATTTGCACACGGAATGGAAGCGAATCACCAATTTGAAGATGGATGCGGATTTGTTGAATGGACAAGGAAAGGATGCCCAGGTGCAAGCGGTGGCAGTTCAGAGGAACAATTGGAATGGCCAGAAGAGGATGTTCAACAAGGATGATGTGAGATGTTACAATTGCAATCGAAAAGGACATATGGCTAGGAATTGTCGTCAAAAGCAGGATGGCAATGACAAGTCGCGGTCAAGTAATCGTTCAAAGATGGTTGGAACAGTCGCAGTTAGTGGAATTGACATCAGTGGAAAGGATCGATCGATTGAGGTAAAAATCAATAATGAAAATGCAGATTTTTTCCTGGATACTGGAAGTGATATTACGTTGATCGATGTTGACACCTGGAAGAAAGTTGGATCACCTGAAATGTACAGCAGTGATGTGGATGCGTCGTCAGCAACGCGGAATCAGTTGGATTTGATAGGAAGATGTTGGTGCAAATTTGAGACTGCAAATGGAGGTGGTAGTGGATATGCTTATGTGTGGAGAGGAAAGAATATATTTGGATATAGTTGGATCAAGCAAGTGCCACAGTTGAGGGAGCAGTTCAGTGCAATGGTGAACACAATTCGAGCAGTCAAATGGCCAACGAGAAGGAGGAAGGATTGGAGAAACGATTGGAATTCGTTCAATGTGTCAGCTGGTAGTAGATGTGGATCGTGGACTCGGAGATGGAAGTCGTCGGATGGATTGAATCGGGGTTATTCATCAACATGTATGTGTGGACGCAATCAACGAAGAAATTCGGCACCAGTGGAGGACAATGGCTTTAAAGGAAAGGAGGTGTTGGATATAATGTGGATGTTCAACACGTGACCTCATGATGAAGTATAAAAGGACGATGATTAGTATTATTGTAGTTCTTTACTCTAGTAATAAAGTCTCTTCCTATTTGCGAGCAACACAAGTATTTAACATTTAATTTTTCTGAAATTCTGAATAATCACCATATTGAAAACTTTTACAAAACATTATTTGACAACTAGAAAACCGAATAATTTGTTATAGAAAATTCATAATTTTCGAAAAAGCGCAATTTTCAGACATAAACTTCTAGAATTTCCCAAAAAGCAAAAATTAACGAAAAAAAATCGATAATTTTAAGTGAGCACATAATCCAAGAATTCTGATGCTCTCAAATATATTTCTTCAAAACTTTTGAAAATCGCTTTTATTTAATTGAATTTTTCTGGAATTCTGAAAAATCAGAAATTTTCAGGCATTAATTTTTAGAATTTCCTAAAAGTAAACAAACAGAAAAAATCAATAATTTTTAATTTTAGAACACATTTGCGTGCAAGAATTCTGATGCTCTCAAATATAGCTTTTTTGAAAAGTCTTAACTTTTCGAATTTTTTATAATTTAAAAATTAGAAAACATCATTTTGATGAGTCATCTGACGAGGACGACATTTCTAACTATATGTTCAAAAATAATAAATTATGTAATTTTTGAAAATTTTAAAGGTACATGGATTTTGAAAACCATATTTAAAATAAAACTCAGAAACATTTTCTTTTTCAGTTTACCACAATAAATAATACCAATAAATTAACAAAGTCTGAATGCAATGTGCAAAAAAAACCGGGTTGCGATTTTAAAAAAATTATAACATAAAATCTACAAAAAAAAAATAAAAGAAAAATAAATAACTTGTTCAAGAACTGTCTGAACATATCATTAGACATTGGTTTCGGAGCAGCTGGCTTCGCATCCCCCATTCTCCGACGTGTCCATTTCCTCCTGTTTCGTTGATTTTGCAAAACGTGGAACAAATTGCAACACTCCTGCATGTCCTCTTCTCGGAGCATTCAGTGCCGCCATATCATCCACTTTTTCCGCCGGTTTCTTCTTATCCTTAGCTGGTGGATTTGAGAGTGCAAGATCAACATTGAGATCAAGGCCTGAAAATTTATAATATTTTTTATTTTGAATAAATTTTTTTAAAAATCAGAAAAATCCCTGAAAAAAGAGTCAAAATCAGCTAGTTTGAGCATTAAAAAAAAAACCCCAATTTCTGAAAAGTCACCAAATTTGAAAATCAATCAATAAATAGAAAACGAACTTTTTTCCAAAATATGTTTAAAAAAATTAAACACTTGATTTTTTTTTTGTGAAAGCCCTACATTTTTTGTGCAGTTTGAAGCTTATATTTCTTTTAAAAACCTTCCAAAACTCACCTTTCAGCATAATATTCTCCGCTTTCACCGTCTCCAACGCCCCTTCTTCCGTATCAAAAACCACGAAAGCCACTCCTTTCGGTTGTCCATTTTTATGTCTCATCAATCGAACACTAACAACATTTCCAAATTTCGCGAAAACTTCTTTAATCTCTTCCTCAGTGGCCTTGACGTGCACGTTTGCAACAAAAACCTTTGATTTTTCAAATTCTGTCGAATATTTGAATCCAACTCGGTTTTCCGAAGCATTTTCCGAGATCTGAAAATTTTGAGATTTTGTAAACAAAAATCTGGAAAAAAAACTAGAACTTACAAACATCGGCCTGAAAGAAAAATGTTTTTTCAGCGTTTTTGCTGTTTTTTACGTTTTGCAGTCGCATTAACTTTCTTTTTGTAACGAGCTTAACTCTTCGAAAATGACCCAATCCCACCTATGTTTAACTATTTCCAAAGGATTAGAGATTGCTTAAAACGTGTATTATTTTCAAGAAATATAAGAAAATATGTTAAAAACCAGGAAAAACGAATAATTTACAACTTCATTTTCAAAATTTTAACTTGAAAAATATATTTAGATAACAAGTGAAATAAATAAGTTTGAAACCATCAGAATGGGACTAGAAATTCAATTCAGAAATTCCAGAAACGTGTTTTTTTTTCGATTTTTAATTTTTTTTTCATTTTTCACCTCTTTTTTAAATTTTTTAAATGAAATCTTGAGAACGCATTCATCAACGCTTCTTTATTTCTATTTTTACCCCAAAAATAAGAATTTCAAAAAAAAACAAAAACCAAAAATCTTACCAATTTCTTCTGCACGTCGATCTTCTCATCAACATCCGCAATTTCGACATCTTCATGATCCGGACTTTCTTCAACACCCATTTTCAAGTCATCCTAGAAAAAGCGCTGAACTTTCGGAAATCGGAGAGGGCAGTGAAAAAAATGGAAATTAATTCTCAAAATTCGAAAATTAATTCGTTTTTCGGTGGACACTGTTTTCGCCATTGGGCTACGTATGCAGAAAAAATCAAAAATAAAGCTGTTTTGATACCGTTTTGACAAATTAAATATCGAAAGTAATATAGATTTTTTTTAAAGATTTTCAGTCTTTGACCATTTATAACTTGAAAATATGGTATGTTCACTAGGCCCACTAATTCTCTTTAATATTCGGCAGTCGCTTATTTACTATTAAATAAGTACAATTTGTGCAATGTACTAATTTCTTCATACAGAAGTTTTACAATTTTCACAATAAATTTCAAATCCTCACCATGTGATAGTTTTGAGAGTGTTTCAAAAGACTTGAACTCGTAGAAAACGATAGTTGACAATTGTTAAAACCGCAGTTGTATTCCACCAAGTCAGAAACATCAACATCTTCGTCTGAGTAATGTTTATCAACCTGGAAATGAAATGATATCAACGTGGAAATGAAATGATATTTAAAAATTTGTATTTCGAATTTTAATTTTTAAAGAAGTTTTTGGATAGTTTTTTTTATTTATTTTTCGATGGTTGTTTTTTGATTCTATAAACAAACAAAGAAAGAGGCGATTATAAAACTTTGAAAAAAATAAAAGTCTAACAGGGAATTCATGAAGAGCAAGCTTTTAATTGAACAAAAATACCTCAATTGCATTATTATGCTTATTTCCTAGGGCGAGAAGTTTTCTCATTCCTTGTCTGAGATTTCCGTTTGATTCAGACACAATTCTTGCAATGTGCAATCGTGTGGCATTAATATGCAGAATTTTGCTTGCATTTCTTAATGCTCCTTTAAACTGTTTCTTTGCGATTGCCTTGAACAGGATCAATACAATTTTGTTCTTGTTGCTATATGAGTAATCGAACACAGCTGATTTATCTACGAACTTGTCCGAGGTATCACAAAAAAGTATTGAACATGGAAGATTGAGAAGCACTGCTTCAAGTTCACCTCTAAACTCATACGGGTTTCTGAAAATCAAATTCATTTCCAAAAATTCGACGTATTAATACCTTGAAACTCCTTCGGGGAGTTGTTTGATTACCATAACCTGATTTCCTTCTGGTTTAGACATTACAATTTCAAACAACTTGGTTTTCTCCGAATATTTACTTGTGAGTAAATCCGTCTTTGTGACCAAAATGATCTCAACTCCCCAGTGGCTGCTAATTGTTCTAATCGCCGTCATTTTTCCACACCCTTCGGGACCATTGACGTAGCCTACACATTTTTCTCCTTTCGATACTTTAGAAAAGTAAATGTCAAGCTGAAAATCTTGTTTAAATCTTTTTTAGTAATATTGAAAAACCTTTCCAATTCCTGGCATATTTCCGGCCAACATTTTTCGATTTATATTTAAATCCATTTTCTTCCTTTTTGTCCCGCGAAATGGTTAAACAATCGAAAATTTTTAATTAGTTATTTTCTGTGTGGTTAAGTACAAAAAAAGTGCAGGAAAAAAAAAGGAAAAATGAAAACTTTTGAGAGACATACGAACGCGGACTAGCTTTTGAATGCCCTGGAAAGTTAGTCCCTGACAGGTAAACTTCTCGTGGACAACCGAATTGTTTTGTAAAGTTTTTAAAGTTTTATTATTAGAAACGTCATACAATAAAAATTGATGAATAAATGAATAATTTTTCAATAAAACATTAAGAAGACACGTGGGGAATAATTCGCTTCTTATTTTGATTGTAAATTGTCTTATTTTGGTTGTAGAGGGTTTTGAACTGTTGCTTAATGTGTTTCAATAATGTTTCAACGAAAGCGTCAAAATTTTTGAAATTTAGGCTTCGAATTCCTGATTCATTTTACAATTTCATGTTTTTTCAGCGTCGCTTAGCCCATTACTCTGACACGGAATTCGGTTCAAGCTGTCTTCTGATATGTCGACAACAGATGGAAAAATGAGGTTGAATAAGATGATGTACGAAGTTATGAGAAGAATGAACAATGATTTTCCAATATTGGATCCGATTGTGGATATGAACGTGTTTTTTGAGAGAAATTGCACTTTTGACTGATGCTTTGAGACCATGTTCGATTCCGGTGCGTTGTTTTCAACATCAAAATTATTTAAAGACGAGATCCACTTGTTTTCCCGTATAAAAACTAATTCCGATAGAAAAATGTTATTATAGAAAATTGTAATCTGCAGAACCTTGACATTAAAATTTCATTTGCATGATTTTCATTTTTCAGATCACAGACCCAACTCGCACAGGAAATATCAATCGGCAGCTAAGATTGATTGAACGAAATGACAATCATCCACTGACGGCTCATGAGGATTTTGTGTATTGTGAGCAAGCGCAAGAAACAAAAAGTTGTGAAAGACTTGAAGGCAAAATATGAGCTGAAAAAGACGGCGAGAAAAGTGGCGAATGTGTCGAATGAATTCAGAGTTGAGTTATATATTTTTAGAGATTCTACAGTTCGATTCTGAAAATCTAATATTGTGGATCATATTTAATGTTTCTTTTACAAGAAAATTATATGAGCTAAGGATAATTGTTTTGAATGGGAGATATCTCATTGGAAAGATCATATTCTTGTCTAAAAGGTACCGTTTTCATTTTTCCAATGATCTATCTACCATCCAAAATAATTATCCTAAGCTCGCATACTTCCCTTGTAAGGTATCAGAAAGCTTTATTTTTCATGTTTTTACATGAATATAAGAGATTGAGGGGAGAAAGTGCGCTCCACAGAACAACGAATGTTATTTCGAATTTTTAGATTTTCATTTCTTCACATTTCGATTTTATTTTCCTGTTTAGCCCATTTCCAGGTTAAAATAATGATCCATGACGGCGAAATGGTAGTTGAGGAAAATCCGAAGCATCAAGATGACGTCGTAATTGATGTGGAAATTGAGGATATTGATGAGAAGTTTGAGGAGCAGAAGACGTTGGTAAGAGTTTTGGGTTTTTTTTTGAAATTCTTATTTTTGGGGTAAAAATAGAAATAAAGAAGCGTTGATGAATGCGTCAGTTTAAAAAAAAATTTAAACATTCCTTTGACCGTAGTCTTTTTATTATTTTTCATTGAATCTCAAAATTATTCCCTGTTTCTGCTTTTTCCACTCTTTCGGTTTTAGTAGGTGATTGCGTTGTATGTGCCGTTAGTGGTTCCCGTGGCGATGCTCAATGGTTGAGCTTCATAACATACGAGTGTCGTTGCAATAGTCTGATGGATGGGAACCACTATTTAATTTATTAAGGCTGCTCAACCGGCGTGATCTTTACAAAAATCCAATTAAAGAAATAATATGGTTTTATAACTGCACCTTATTTTTAAAGGGATTGTTTACTGATTTTGCAACTTGAAGTTTGAAAACCGACAACACCAGTTTTCGAAGTGGTACTCTGTCTTTAAGTATTTTTTAAAGTACACTCTCCTGAAGTTTTTTATTGGAAATTAAAAAAATCATCTCATGTACTCACAGATAGAAAGTGTGAAAATTTAACATTCGAGAATTGACTTCGAATTGCAGTATTCAGCTCTAAAAGTTTTGATAATTTTACAACAGAATTTTTCCCTTGTTTTTCAACCCGTTCCATCAAGCCTTGCATAATTTTGACTACATTGTCCCCCTCTCCCCTCTCAAAGGGGGGTCTAAGCTCTATCATTAACAGGTGCACAAGAAAATGAAAATTCACTCAATCTTTCAATTTATATTTCAACACGTGCAACAACAACAGAGTGGGAAAGAGACTGAGGATAAAGCCGAGCCCCCGCCGCCGTAGGAAACAGGCCACACCCCTCGTTTTTTCGCCTTGTTCTAGTCAGCTCTCAAACTGCGCGAGAAAACGGGGAGTGGAATAACATGTCTCCTCTGGAATCTTTTGGAATCTTTTCGGATGCTCCCCTGGGTCCGTTTTTTTCCATGCTCCTGATTTTTACTACTCGCACTTAGTGGCCCCATACGACCTCGCCCCCAGTCCTATTTTAGTTTTGTTTAACTGGCCACTTTTTTTTTTGTTTTTTTTTTTTTGGGAAATTTGTCGAAGAATAGATTTGGCTTTGTTTTATTTGACTGAATACTTTTGGATTTTTTTGTTTTAGAGTTTTTAGTTGCAGGTGTTTTTGAAAGTTTCCAATTTTTGCAGGTGAAAACTTTTAGCATTGAATTTTCATTTTTTTTAGTAGTTTCCAAAATTGGGTAATTTTTCACAAATTATCTGATAATTAGAGTTTTTAAAAGTGAACAATTGCTGCACGAAAAAAAAGCTTATATTCCTTAAAATTTCAATTTTCAAGAAATCTAGGGCACTTAAAGACAGTGGATCAGGTAATATGACCCTATATGATCTCAATTTCAAAAATTAGAGCTTTCTCTCATTAGTAAAATGCAATTTATGCGAAATCACACCGATAAATACACGCGTCATAGCAGCGGTCCAAAGTTGAAAAAATCAAAATTTGAATGCGCGCCGAATCGTGAACCTAGCAGACTAGAAACCTAGAAGTTACTAGAAAATCAGAATTTCAGAAATTTTAAATAATTTTTCTTAATTTTACGCAATTTTCGAATTTTCGAGCTTAACTAATTTTCGATGTCTTCTATGTAACCCGATATAAAGGTATTGTTTACTGGTTTTGAGCCCCCCTATTCCATTTTAATCTTCTTCTTTATATTTAAAAACATATGTAAGGGCCATGGTCATGCCAAATTGAGTAAAGAGTCCCTTCGAGGACTCTATGCAGGTTATAAATCTTGCTTAATCGATCTGAAATTCAATTTTATATACCTAAATGAAAAAAATTTGCAATAAAGTAGAAAAGGGCACCAGGAATCGAACTTTGTTCTGAAAAACGTAGCCAAGATCGATTCCAGGTGCCCTTTTCTATATTTTTTTCCAAATTTTTACAATAGGTATTAGTTGTTTATGTTACGTGAAAAACCTCTGTCAAAAAAAAGCGACACGCCACGCGTGACGGCAAGGGGAAGGGTTGCGTTGCGTTGTCTTATTATCCCTCACATACACTATTTCGCAAAAAACGATCATAGTTCAAGAGGCGAAAAATTAAAATTTGAATGGGTCGAAAAAAACGGAATAAACATATATCCAAATTTGAATAATTGTGTTTCGCGCCAATTCATACCGCGTTGCACGGACCAGTGCACATTCAAAATGTGATTTTTTCCAACTTTAACGAGGTACAAATTTTTCGATAGCATAAATTGCATTGTACTAATGAGAGAAATCTCTAATTTTTACAACTAAATGCTGACGGGTTAAATTAACTGACACAATGTCTTTAAGGGATCCTAAAGGTTCGCAGATACAAAAAAAAATTGGTTAATATTTCTTCAGAAGCCTCCAATAAGAAATCTTAAAGAAGGACATACGGAGCTAATAAATGTATGTTAGAAGAAAATACAGCTCTTTCTCATTCCAAATCTGTTTTTAAAATTTTCTAAAACCTCCTTGAAGCCGAGAAAATGAGCTTCAAAACAATGGCCTAGAAAAAGTTGGCCTAACTTTTTCATTTGAGCTTTTTGCATGTTATAATAACGAATATTTATTGAAAAAGCTCAGATTAGTCTGTTTTAAATTATGTTTTTGCATTTTTCTGGATTTTTCACGTAAAATTGACCGCGGACTAGTTTTTGCAAACTTTTTCTAGGCCATTGTTTTGAAGCCCATTTTCTCGGCTTCTAGTTGGTTTTAGAACATTTTGAACACAGATTTGGAATGAGAAAGAGCTCTATTTTCATCCCAGTTACATTTATTAGCTCCCGAAGAGTCCGAACAGTTTCTTTTTTCAAAGATTCTGAAATATGTGTGTTCTACACAAATTTTTCCGAATTTCCCGAAATTTTCATTTTATTGTTTATCCTAAATAACTTTCAAAACCAAAAAAAACATGCCCTTTTTAACCAAAATCTCCCCCCAAGGGAAACACAATATTACGCCATACCTGACTTCCTGTTATTGCCCTTTTTTTCTTAGAAGAACTTGAATTTTTATCCATTTTTCTCAAAAATACGCATTTTTTCAGACACCATATCACCAATGCGTTTATTATTCCAATTATTCATATTCTTTCAGTTTTTTAGTTTATTACAAGGTTTGTTTCTTCTTCACAAGAAAAAAAATAAAATCATCATTATTTAATCCTGGATAATGACGTAAGCTGCAAAAATCTCCACAAATCTCATAGATTTATTGCCTCCAGATGTACATTGAGACCACCTCTTATTATCGCTGTTTTTTGGCTGCATTTTAGTGCAGAATGTACAAACGACAAATGAAGGGGAAAACGGATTATTTCTTAGAAAGAAAAAAAATCTGATTTGATGTCTTTCAGAGCTTAGGAAATTTTATTTTATATAGGGGAGAGGGGAACGTTAAGCTTAATACTGTGACGTCGAGTAGTGCGGCAGTTGCATAACTGTGTGCCGCAGTTTCCCCAATAAGCTCCGCCCTTTTTTATTTTTTGACAAACTTTAAAAAAAGTAAACTCGGGTACTTTTTATTTAAATAAAAAGCTCAGAAATGTACAATGAAGCCTGTAGAAAGCAAAAACATCCAAAAAAATTTTTTTCGATATTTTTCGCGCATATACGCATTATTTGGTCCTCGTTGTACATTTAAAGGTCCTTGTTGGACATTTTTCACAAAAAAAATTCAATTTTGGCAATTTTTCAGCAAAATAAGCTTGAAAAATAAAAATAAAATGGTGGGCGGAGCTTAAGGGAAAGTGCGGCATGCAGTTATGCAACTGCCGCGCGATTTGAAGACTGAAAAACAGAGCAAAAAATTTCAGAATTTAAAAACCCATTTTTTCCCATGCGTGTCACGAAATGATGTTTAAAAAACATGCAATTGAAAATTGGCCAAGATTTTTGTATCGAAATCACAAGAATAACTTGTGATTGTCGCAAAATGTGTGGCATCCTGCCTTTAAAGGAGGGGGGTTAAAGGATTCCTTTACGGAGCTAATAAATGCACCTGGGATGAAAATAGACGTCATTCTCATTCCAAATCTGTTTTTAAAATTTTCTAAAACCACCTAGAAGCCGAGAAAATTGGCTTCAAAACAATGGCCTAGAAAATGTTGGGAAAACTAGTCCGCGGGAATTTTTACATGAGAAATCAAAGAAATTCCGAAAAAATAAGTTAAAATGAAAATATTAATTAAATCTAAGCTTTTCCATAAATATTCAACATGCAAAAAGCTTATAGGAAAAAGTTAGGCCAACTTTTTCTAGGCCATTGTTTTGAAGCTCATTTTCTCGGCTTCTAGGTGGTTTTAGAAAATTTTGAAAACAGATTTGGAATGAGAATGACGTCTATTTTCACTTAAGGTAATTTTACTGATTCTGTAAAGTTCTCCTTTATTCATAACTTCACTTAAAGCATTCAAATATTCCTGAAATTTCGGCGTTTTGACAACAAGCTTATTGTCAATCAATGTTCCAAATTTAATGAGATTTCGCCTCAGTTTAAATGAGCTCTGGTCATTCACATGAAGCACTAAAAAATTGCATTTTTTGAGGGTCATACTAGGACCAGAGCTGTCCAAAGTTTCCAATTCTGTGAATTTTCAAGTTCACCCTCGTTTCTCCTCATTTTCCAAAAAATTGTTCCAATAACCAGGTTCATATTACATTAACTGAATTTTCGAGTATGTGAAAATTCATTGTAGATTGAAAATTTATGAACAGAACATTTTTTTTGTGTTTCTCGGGTTTTTCCATTCTCTCAAGAAACTCATTTTACATGTCTTTCCTCCGAATGTTTTATGGATGGATGGCTATAAAGGGGAGGGAGAAAACTCAAGGCGCAATTTAATTAACTTTTTTTTCGTGAGGTACTTTTTTGTTGCTGGCCTGGCAAGTGAAGTACTCTAGGCGACAGAATGTCAGCTGTTCTTAGGTGATTTCCCCAGAAACTCTTAAGAGATCAAAAACACATTTTTCGCAACAAGAAACAAAAACAAAATGAAAGGATGAAAATGTTTAAAAAAAAGAAAGATGAGATCTTCTTACATTGTTTTGTTTTTGCAGCTTTTCTTCCAAAGAAACACATCAAGAAACCGCCAGTGATTGATGTTGACAATTTACCGAGGCGGAGATCTGCCGACTCGGCTTCTGATAGCGGTGGACAGGTGATTGCGGATCCGGAGACGAGTGGGGATCCGAATGGAAGGTTTGAATTGGTTATTTCTGAAGATTATATTGCTTTTGTACTAAAAATTAATCCGCATTTCTTAAAATTTTATTTAAAAATTATTGAAATGAGCGGCCACGGTGTGGAAAAAACATTAAAAATGACGCAAAAATGCAGAAAAGTGGGCGGAGCACTATTTTTTTGGAGGAAATTCAAGTTTTTCTCGAAAATTCTCAAATAATTCAATTAAAGCGTATTTTTGAAGAGATCATTATTACATTCCATCAATTTCCAATTATTTTAAACGGATTCGAGTGTTTTTTCTGAATTTTTAAAATTTTCATGATTTTTTTCAGTTTCCGGGCATAAAAACGTTGGAAAAGTGACTAATTGCACATTTAGAAGTTTATCAGCCCATTTAATGCTAAAAATTAGGTTTATTTTTTCATTTTCGGATAAAATTAGTTATTTATAAGCTCGGTGACTCATTTTAGTGCATTTGCGCGTGTAATTGCGTGCATTAGAACGGTGTTTGCAGATTTTTTAATAAAATGTTCGTTTTTACACACCATGCTGACTGTACGAATTGAAAATATTACTTTTGAGCCATAAATTCACTTTTTTGTATTTATTACGAAAAATCGGGTTTGCTGCTACAGTACCCAAAAATATTTAAGAAATTTTCAAAAAAATGAGAGCTTCGGTAGTGCGCACTTGCCTCAAAAGCAAAAAAATGTCACTATGTAATTTTTAAATCATTTTTTGACGCGTTCATTTTAAATTTTCTATTCTATTAGGTTAAACATTTCATTTTCTTGATATTGTTTTACTCAACAAAAATTATTTCAAAAAATCATTATTTGGGAAGTTGTTGTAAGTATGCTCTACCGAAACGAACCCCCTGGGCTTCCAAGCATTTGTACCTACGAACTATCGATATACCTTGGAGTGAGTACGAGATATATTTTCATCTTATAGACAGCCATAGATGAACTGGAAATATTTATGTAAAATGCGCGCGGACTAGTTTTAGCAACTTTTCTAGGCCATTGTTTCGAAGCTAATTTTCTCGGCTTTTACGTTCTTTTAGAAAAGTTTGAAAACATTTTTAAACAAAGTACAAGTTATATTTTCATCACATGTACATTAATAACTTCTAGAAAGTACTACTTACTTTGATAAGTGATGTGAAGATGTATCCCCACGAAATGATAGAAATACATTTTCAAAAAATTATTGTCACGTAAATTTGAACTTGAAAATAAAGTTTTCGGATCAATAAATGTCCCATTCAATTTCCAGACTTGCAACATTCATAAGATCTCACGCCCGTTACCACATCCCAATAAAACATCCAGGCTCTCGGATCGATGTCTTTATTGCTGCAGGATTATATCAAATTGTAGATTTGGTAAGCTTCAACCATTAAAAAAAGTATTTTCTGAAAAATTATCTTCCAGGATCAAAGAAACAATTTGGCGACAGTTAGTGCATATTTCGATGTACACTGGTACGACGAGTTCATAAACTGGGATCCATCGGCGTTCGGCGGAATTGAGAGGATATTTGTGCCAATAAAATGGATCTGGAAACCGGAGTTTTATATGTATCATAGTGTTTATGGAAGAGTTCCTGATTATGCACAAGACGCGTCCGCTGAAATACATTACAATGGTAATAGTTTGGAGTTAAAGACACAGTGTCAGCTATGGTACATTAAAAATTGGCGCGAAATATAAAAATTTGAATTTTTCTCAATTTTTTTATACAAAAATTGTTATTCCCGAGAGTCGATGCGCAGTAGATACGGTTAATGAGTTGATACGCAGTGCAATAGAACGCAATTACCACATATTCCGCGGGAAGTCAATCAAATTTTGGTGCTTAAAGGCACACTGTCATCTTTTTCAACCCTACCAGCATTTAATTGTAAAAATTAGACATTTTTCTCAATATTATAATGTTATTTATGCTGGGAGTCGATACACAGTCGATACACATGATGAGTTGATACGCAGTGCAATAGAACGCAAATACCACATTTTCCGCGGGAGTAGCAAAATCTAATTTTGGTGCTTAAAGGCACACTGTCATCTTTTTCAACCCTACCAGCATTTAATTGTAAAAATTAGACATTTTTCTCAATATTATAATGTTATTTATGCTGGGAGTCGATACACAGTCGATACACGTGATGAGTTGATACGCAGTGGAATCGCATGCAAATACCACATTTTCCGCGTTAAATAGGGAAATGTTTGGTACTTCAAGGTACACTGTCATTTTTTCAACCTCATCAACATTTAATTGTAAAAATTAGAACTTTTCTAAATATTCGAATGTAATTTCTGCGCAAACACCACATATTCCGCGGAAACACCACATTTGCGCAAACACCACATATTCCGCGGTAACACCACGTTTTACGCTAACACCACATATTCCGCAAACAGTGCGCAAACCAAATTCTGCGGAAAACAAAAAACTTCAATTTGGTTTTTAAGAAAACTTTTCAGGCCGAGTTCGAATGTTCGTTTCAATCTCCTCGAAAAGTTTTTGTCCGATCAATTTCAAGCGGTTTCCATTTGACTCACAAACTTGCTCATTTTCGGTAAGATTATATTTGATTTTTCAGAAAAAATAGAATTATCCGGCCTACTTAAATAGTAAGAAAAATAGTTGCATAAGTTATTGAGCACTTAAAAATAATATTAATAGCAACATAATAAATGAAAAAGCGTTTGTTGACGAAGTTGAAAGAAGTGGCGGGAAATGTTGGGTAACGTTTAGACATCGAGTCTGAAATTCCTTTTTTTTTGGAAAACACAAAAGGAAAACAAAACATACCTCAGAGTTGTATGAATCTTGACCAATTAAGAGTGAAATAGAGAAGCATAAAGCGGAGTCACATTTCGTGTATGTTATATTGTGGTTGCAAAAGTACATTGTTGGTTCGAGGCTACATAAAAATGGGACACCATCAATCTGGAAAATGGAGGGAAAATTGTGCAAAACACAATTTTAGTTGGAAAATAGAAACGAATGTTTTACTTTGTTTACCATATTGAAAAGGGGCTTTGGATGTCACTTTTTCAATGATAATTTCACTTTATGCCTTTAAGTAGGACTTCACAGAGTTAGTAAATGCATTAAATGAAAATAGACTTCATTCTCATTCCAAATCTGTTTTTAAAATGTTCTAAAACCCCCTAGAAGCAGAGAAAATGAGCTTCAAAACAATGGTCTAGAAAAAGTTTGGAAAAACTAGTCCGCGGGCGTAATTACGTGAAAAATCCAAGAAAATGCAAAAATGTAAGTTAAAATGAAGCAATTTAAGTATTTTCCAGAAATACTCAGAAGTGTCACGAAATGAGGGCCGCGGACTAGTTTTCCTAACTTTTTCTAGGCCATTGTTTTGAAGCGCGTTTTCTCGGCTTCTAGGTGGTTTTAGAAAATTTTAAAAACAGATTTGGAATGAGAATAAGCTCTATTTTCACCCCAATTAAATTTATTAGCTCCGTTAAGTCATCCCCTAACATTTTTCAGCTGAAACAGAAAGTCCAACCTTAACGACAAGATGCCACTTATATTTTTTAAACCCTATTATGCTCTCAATTTTAAAAAAAGCTTCCTTTTTTTCAAAATCATGACAAAAAATAATAAATTTAAAATTTTGAATTACACAGTTTGCGGGAAATCAAATTTTTAAAACCCCACATTTTCCGAGGTTTCTGAAAAAAATTGAAAAATTTTAGTTTTTCGTATTTTCCGATAAAATTTCATGAAATGACTTTAACATATGTATATTATATCTATGTTTCGACATTTCCTAAGAATTGGGTTTCTAGGCCATCTTTCGGTATTTTACCTTACATGGCCTAAAAACCCAAATTGCATTTCTTCGGCTATATTAGATTTTTAAAATTAGATTTATAGGTTTTTCTTATTTTTTCGACTTAAAAATATTTTTTTGCGAAATCCGGAGATCATATTACTAACCTGATGTTCAGGATAACGATCCTCTAATCTTATATTGGTAGCGTTTTCGTGACAAAATGGTTCAATGTGAATAAGCAAATCATGGGAAGCGTAATAAGGAGATCTAGAGACTAGGAGATACGGTGGCTCAGGTTTCTGTAAATTCAAAAATATTCTAAAATTGAAATTAAATAATCACTAAGGTGGTATCCTCATGCTTGAAATCGAAACTCTTCGGCATGACCGAAATATCCACCAATTGGTGTGATGCTCTTGTCGAATTTGGAGCTGGCGATTCGGCGAGGAATAGAGATTTTGAAGTGTAGTGAAATGGACGATTTTTCACATATTCGTATTTTATGGCATAGAACGCGTCATCTTCTAATGGGTACACGAATTTTCCATTGGATTTTGTGGTGTCGAACGCTTTTCTAAAATAGAATTCTAATTATTAAATTCTAAAATAATTTTAGTTCCAAGTTAATCGTCGTGTTTAAGAATAGACCTCAATTATTGTATTCTTGATAAAAATAGAGCTCTTTCTCATTCCAAATCTGTTTTTAAAATTTTCGAAAACCACCTAGAAGCCAAGAAATCGACCTTCAAACCAATGGCCTAGAAAAAGTTAGAAAAACTAGTCCGCGGCCCTCATTTCGTGAAAAATGCTTAAATTAGTCCATTTTAACTTTAATTTTTAGGATTTTTCAAGCAATAATGCATACGGACTAGTTTTCAGCCCGCGGACTAGTTTTTCATAACTTTTCTAGGCCATTTTTTTGGAGCCCGTTTTCTCGGCTTCTAGGTGGTTTTAGAAAATTTTAAAAACAGATTTGGAATGAGAGAGAAGTCTATTTTCATCCCAGTTGCATATTACTTTGCAGAAAACCACTTAATTTCTGAAAAAATTAGACTTTCAAAAAAGTCTAGAAATTGTTTTGGCTCAAAATCTAAAAATTATGACTAAACTTTAAGTTTTTGCCAATTTTCACATTATTCAATTTTCTAAGAATTTATAGAATTTATAAAATTTATAAAATTACTGTTTCAGTGAAACATTTTTAGAAAAACATTTAAAAAAGACATTCTTACTAAAAATGCCGAATTTCGATAAATAAAATTTCAAATAATAAAATTTGGGGTCGCCGTGAATGGCCGACGAAAAATATTGGTTTTCTAGGCCATCTGATAAAAAAAAAACATTTTTGGCTCTTTTTTTTTTACTTTTTTTAAAAATATTACCTCTGAAAAATGAAAAGTGAAAATAATAGAAAAAATAGCAAAAATGTTTTTTTTCAAGAAAAAAATCAGATGGCCTAGAAAACCAATTTCAGCTTTTCAATTTTTTCAGTTTTTTCTTCATATATTTATTGTCAAGTTGAAAATTCTTGGCCGCTCAATTTCCGTAGAACATCATATTGAATTTCCTCGCGCCGCGACCGCAACGCGTTGGAAGGAGCTGGTTGGGATAATTTTACTTCTCGAGGAATACTATCATTTTAATTGACAATTCTTCAGAAATCGTTGTTTTTCATCTTTTTTCTTCATTTTCTTTGCATTTGATTTAATTTTTACAGATCTGAACGATTAGCGAAAAAAAAATGAAAAAAAAACACAAAAAAATATTTTTTTTTAATTAAAAAACACATTTTTCAAACATTTTCTCTTTTCTCAATCAACGCTCACATTCTTCCAAGTTCAGATCTGTAAAAATAAAATAACATGCAAAAAAATAGGAAAAACGATTAAAAACAACGATTTCTGAAGAATTGCTAAAATGCTAGTACTCCTCGAGAAGTACAATTATCCATTCTCAGCTCCTTCCAACGCGTCGCGGTCGCGGCGACTAGCAGGTAAGAATTGTAAGAATTCTCAACTTGACAATATAAATAAATGAAGAAAAAATCGATAATGACGAAAAAGCGAAAAAATTAGGGGTTGCCTTAAATGGCAGAAGAAAATTGGTTTTCTAGGCTGCCTTGTCAATGTAATAAACCATACTTTTATCATTTCAAGACCATTTAGTTCGTTATCCCAGCCCCCCCCCCCCTTTAAATCTTCAAAGTCTCTCTCCTTAGCATATTTATACCTTTCTAGTTCCGTCTCATTCAATCCTAATCTTTGAGCCCATAACGTCACAACCCCATATTCGGACTCTGCAACCTCTGTCTCAACTATCAGCTCATTTATTGATAGCTCATTCTCCAAAACTGCCACTTTTTTGATTTCTCGAAGATAAGTAACACTTGTCGTCCCCTCAATGTCCTTGCAATCCTCCCCGATATGCTTTTTGAAGTCGCCAAATTCGGAGGAAAGCATCAGATCGGAATTCCAGCAAACTCTGTAAGACTTGGAGTTTTAGTTGGTTTTGGAAAACAAAAGAAACATACTTATGACATTTCAACGGAGTGATTTTTGCTCTTATCTGATTTTTTGATTTGTCCATTTCCTCAATATCATATCTTTGATCCATCTGGAAAAAAATTGGAGGTTTTCTTCTGATGCTTATATGCTACCGTAATCTCAATCGTCACCGCATCTTCATCCCCTTTTATTCGAATTTCTTCATTTGTTTCGGTGTTTTCGCATTTTACTCGGAATTTAACAACACCGGTGGTCGAGTTGGAACGTCTTTAAGAATTAAAATTATTTTTTTCAAAACTTTTTTGAGAAGGGCAGGGTAATCAGAAAAAATGCACAGAGACGCTATTAGTACGATAATACGGAATTTCAGTATCGTAATACTTTTGTACTTCTCTCTTGTCTCTCTGAAGTACAGTATTTTTGAAAGACACAGTTTACAGTAATCCGCAGTTAATTCTGATAAGACATATGTCTAGCGTAATTGCGTAGCATCGTTAGTACACCGAAAACCCAAAGTCATATCTTTTCTTTAATATTCTTCGATTTTTATCGAATTTAGATCAAAATGATTGTGATTTTCACGAAATTCAAAATTTGGGCTTTAAATTGATATAAAATTTTGAAAAAAGTTAAGGCCTCTCGGGCTTTAGAGTCCAAATTTCAAGTGGTCATAGCTTTTCTTAAAATTCTTCGAATTTCATCAAACTTACATCAAAATGATCGTGATTTTCACGAAATTCAAATTTTTAGCTTCAAAATGGTATAAAAATCATAATTTTGAGAAAATTTTGAAAAAAGTTATTGCCTCCGGGGTTTTAGAGTATTTTTAGTAACCTAGATTTATTAACAATATTTTATGCAACTTAAAGGCAGCTTGTCAGTTATTACTAAATTTTAATGTACTAATAGAAAAAGCTCTACTTTTTGAAATTGAAATCAGGTAGGGTTAAATTAACTGAAACACTGTCTTTAAGCCAAGTTTCTCCGTGTTTCATCAACTAACCCTTCTTTTTTCTTCCACGAAACTGTCACATAAAGACTCTCATAGGTTTCGACACCATCTAAACTTCGATGCATTTTAACGTCCAAGATATCTTTCTCATCATCCGCTTCATGGTGAACATCAGGCTCATGAGCTGTTCCAGCATCTTCAGTCGTTCCCTCCGCATGGCTGCCCATCGCACCGATTCCAAGACTCGTCGGAAACCCGACAATCGGTGGAGGTAGCGTCAACACTGGAACCATTGGCTCTTCTCGCGTTTTCGTTTTTATTAGCCTCTCATCTTCATGGACTATTTTCCGACCGTCTATTGTGTTCTCACACCGGAATCGCACTCCGTACCACGTGTCTGGTCGTAAGAATGGGATTGTATAACGACCTGGAATTTTTTGCATTTTTTCACATCATCAAAATTTTAACGGAGGAATTTGGAGATCTGGGATGAAAATAGGGAAAATTCTCATTCCAAGTCTATTTTTAAAATTTTCTAAGACCACGTAGAAGTCGAGAAAATGAGCTTCAAAACAATGGCCTAGAAAAGTTATGAAAAACTAGTCCGCGGGCTGGAAAGTAGTCCACAGGCATTATTTCTTGAAAAATCAAGAAAAAATCGAAATTTAGAAGTTAAAATGGGACTATTTTAAACATTTTTCACGAAATGACTGCGGCGGACTAGTTTTCGCATTCGTTTTCTAAGCCATTGTGTTTAAAGCTCATTTTCTCGGCTTCAAGGTAGTCTTAGAAAGTTTTAAAAACAGATCTGGAATGAGAAAGAGCTCTATTTTTATCAGAAGCTCTCCAAAATCCTCCTCCTTTAAAAAAACCTCTTGTAATTGTCAACCAAAGTCCTCCAAGATCAACAGGATTGACTTTTTTGTTTGCTTCAATGTCGACGAGTTCAATGTGAACTTTAAGGTTTTCAATGGGTCCTGAAACGAATGATTTTTCAAAGATTTAAAATACCCAGAACTGTACCATTTTTAGTTGTAGTTATTATTATCTGAGTTGCGTCAATCTCGATATTCTCAATATGATCAACCACCTCATGACGTGGCAATTCAGTATTAGGTTCAGAATGTGACGTGGCATACTGCCCGTCGCATACTGTAGAGATAATAATAAATAATAAAATAGACATGGTCTATTACATTATAGTCTCAAAAAAAGAAGAAGTAAATGGGAATATAGAAAATAAATATATGTATATAGGAAATGTTGTGTCGGAGGAAAAAGGAATGTAAAAATGGAAGGGGAATGGGTCCACCGGAAGACGCTCATTGTCGCATTCCATACCTGAATTCTCCTTCTTCTTTTTTTGTGTGGGGAAATGTTGAAGAAAAAAGCATGCAACTTTGGTAATTATAAAGCAATTTTGGAAAAAGGGGGACCCCGGAAACAAACTATACTTATTTATTTTGAAGGGGGCTGAAAAAAAAGAACATGTAGATAAATCGATTTTTCTTTCAGTGCGGATCTTGGGCCTATCAATCGGATATTGTGAATCTTGTGGCGGCGAAAGAGGACATCGCACTTGAGGATTTTTATGATAATCAGGAATGGTTGCTTATGGATGCGAAGTTGTTTAATGGAACGACGAGGAATGTGGCGGCGAATGAGTCGTTTAGGTATTTGGAAGCGTGTTTTTTTTCCTGAAATTTTGCAAAATGAACGAGTGTTGGAGGTAAAGCAACTTGTGCAAGTAGCAGGGGACACAAAAAACCCGCAAGTCCCCGCCGGGTGCACCCGCTTTTTGATGATAACTTTGGCGAGGCATAACTCAGCTCAAAATGGAAATTATGCAATTGTTTTTATATTTTTGGATAGCTCTCTACAAACTCTACAAGTTTGCAGTTGTTATAAAAATTCAAAACTCAAAACTTAAAGATGGAAATTTGAAGAAAAGAAAATGGGGCTCAGTTTTTCACACTTTTCTGGCGGAAAACCAATCAATCCAATTTTTTAAATTTCAAATTCTGAAAGAGGGAAAAATTCTGAATTAGATTGAATAAAATAAACTCGAAAAAGGAGCTGACTCAATTAGATAAAAATACGTCAAATTGTGAAGCATTTTGTTGCAAAAAGAGTTGTTTAAGCTTGAATTTAAACCCTTAAAGATAGTTTCCCTGCTTAAAAAGTAAAGTACCCTTCTTAATTATGCATAATTAACATTTTTCAAAGGTTTTTTGGTGAAAATCAAAAAACATTTTTTTTTCGATTTTTAAATAATTTTTCAAAAAAAAATTATTTTTGCTAAAAATTGCTGAAATACGTTCCGAGGCGGAACTTCCGATGGTGTTTTAAAATTAAAATTAACAATATTAGGCAAAAATTCGACAGAAACATTTTTTTTGGAAAATTTCTGAAAAAATCGCCAAAAGTTGAAAATATTTTTTTTTTCAAAATTTCGGTTTCAAGTTTTGTGTTTTGAATTTTTATATCAACTACAAAGTTGTAGAGTTTGTTAAGAGCTATCCAAAAATATTAAAATACTTGCATAATTCTCATTTGGAGCTGAGTTATGACGCGCCAAAGTTATCATCAAAAAGCGGGTGCATCCGCGCCACAGCAGACCGATAAGAAAAAAAAAAGGTTTTTGCTAAAAAGTCGGTGAAATACGTTTCTATGATGTTTAAAACTTAAAGTTGGAAATTTTCGGCAATTCGATGTTTATTTTGCAAGCCGTAAAACACCACACTCGTTAGTTAGTACGACACTACGTAATTACGCATAATCTAGAGTTTTTTTTTTCAAAATTCAAGTTATTATTAATTTGTTCCCAAAAAATGTTGAAAAGAATAAATTAAAAATCGGTTTTTAAGAAAATTCTGAAATTTTAGTATGGTATACATGCAGCTGGATCTGAAACGTCAAAGCTTCTACTACGTCTTTAATTTGGTTTTTCCAACAACTTTGGTAACTTTTTTCCCCATTGAAAAAATTTTTGTTCAAAAGATAATAACTACCATAGGTATCGCTAGTAGCTGTTATCGGATTTCACGCCCCAATAAACGCGACCGGAAGAAGGGAGAGCAAGTTTCGTCTAGGTATTATGACCTTACTCTCAATGTCGGTGATGTTACTGATGGTTGTTGGAGAGATGAAGTTCGCAATGCAATCGGTTCCCGGGCAGAGGGGAAGTTTTTCGGATGTTCCTTTGATGGGTGAGAAAACGAAGCTGTTTTTAAGAAAAATTCGGATTTTTAGGGATTTACTACATGACTTTGATTTGTATTGTTAGTATCGCAACGTGCACCTCTTCGATTTTTGTGCATTTGGAGAAATATGCTCTAAGAAATCCGAGCTGGCAGGTACAACACCCAGAACCTCTCTCCTCTATATCATCTAACATTTTCAGTCCGTGCCTTGGTGTATGAGATGGCTGGCTGCCAAGAAGCTATTCTGTTGTTACGTGCCATCAGCATTCCGTTATGATAAAGACGCTTATTCACGGAATAACAATGTTCAAGCGATTTCGTTAACTTCGACGCCGGATCGAACTGTTCGGAATAATCTGATTCCGAAAGAGGTCAATTTCACGGAATTGAATCAGGATGCGCCTTTGCATGACGTTCCGATGCTTGAAGGTAGGCCGCATCGCGTTTAAAGGAGGACTTTATGAATTCTGCTGAAAATAGACCTTATACTCATTCCAAATCTGTTTTTAAAATTTTCTAAAACCACCTGGAAGCCGAGAAAACGAGTTTCAAAACAATTGCCTAAGAAAAGTTTTTTCTTTTTTTTATTTTTTAAATAATAATGCCCACGGACTAGTTTTTCAACTTTTCTAGGCCATTGTCTAAGGATAACTAGTCCGCGGGCATTATTAGGTGAAAAATTCAAGAAAACGCAACAACGTAAGTTACAAATTATTAATTTCAGTATTTTCCATAAATATTTATTGATAAAACCCACCAAAAGCTCACAGGAAAGAAGTTAGGCCACTTGAACTCATTTTCTAGGCCATTGTTTTGAAACTCATTTTCTCGGCTTCTAGGTGGTTTTTAGAAAATTTTAAAAACAGATTTGGAATGAGAACGTTGTCTATTTTCATTTCAGTTACATTTGAAATCTCTTTAAAGTCCTCCTTTAAAAAAAATCTTTTTTCATTTTCATTTTCAACACAAAATGTCTCTAAACTGCAGAAAAATCCATAGTTTTGAAAAACAAATTTTTGATGAATTTGCAAAAAAATAAATTCACAATAAAAATTGTTCACAAAGACAGTATTTATTTTGTGATTTAATTTTTAAAATTAATTTTTTAATTTTCAGACAAAAAATTAAAGAAAAATCGATTAATCCTAGAATTTGAGTGAATTTTTAATTATTAAAATGTTTTTCGAAATTTCTGAATGCTCATTTGGTACTAAAATACGTTTTGAAGCATCTATTTTTCGAATATAATAATTTTTAAAGCCAGAAAATATGAGGAACAGCTCGAAATAGGTCGATTTGCATTAGGGCGCACTTGCAACATCGCCGCTTCCAGCGTTTGTTTAGGCTGCTTGAAATTGTTTTTTTCGTTGGGATTTTACACGATCTCGAAAAAATATGAATTTTTGAAAAAAAACTGACAAATTGGCTATACAATTTAAAAAAAAACGTAATAAATTATTCAGGATCGAACCCAAAGGAGCAAAAAATCGATCTTGTCGTAAACCTGCTTCGAGAAATCATATCAATAAAAGAAAAAATGCATTCGTACGGACAATTGGCATCATATTGGGAGAGAATAATTTCAAGATGTGAAAAAGTTTCGCTAAGTTTCTATCTTCTACTCATCGCAATTGATGTTCTGATGTTTTTGTATCCGGAACTTTGGTATTGAAAGATTTTTTTCAATTACGGGTTTAATTGCAATTATTTAATTATAAATTAAACATATATGATCCTGTGATAATTATTAGTTTTTTTTCTTGCAAGTGATAAATTCATTTTTCATATAATTATCTCAATCAATTAGAAGAACAATTATTGCATAAATAAAAATGAAAAGTGTATAAGAGACTGCTAAAAGCACTAAAGCGAATCGTTTTCGATTTCCAAGCATCGCTGTGGTTATTTGACGTTGGATTGGGGTCTGAAAAAGAGGGGGATCCTCTAATTTTTCAAAATATTAAAAAAATACCGATCCTGGTGACGCGGTGACTAGGGTTGTTTTCGGCTTGTTGTCATTTTTCATCAAATAATCGATAACGTGGTTGACGTAGCGGAATGGGCCGGTATGTTCGGTTTCAGCTGAAAAATGTTGAACGAATGCAGCTGGGGTGAAAATAGATTTCAAACTCATTCCAAATCTGTTTTTAAAATTTTCTAAAACCACCTAGAAGCCATAGGCTCCGCCCCCCCCCCCCCCCCCTTTGCAAGCGCGGCACGGTGACAAAATTCGAGAAAAAACGTATTTTCTGGTGGGCAAAAATTAAAAATTCATGCAAATTATGGAAGAAAATGCTGTAATGCTCATTTCCTCTTTACAAACTAATTTTCTATCCCAATTCCTTCATTTCGAAAAAATCGATTTTTTGTTGAAAATTGAAGTTTTTCGCGTTTTTGAGCAATAAGTAAAACTCTTTCAAACTCTAAGTTTGTGATTTTTAGATTCACCGTATTAAATTACATACTTGGCCAAAGTTTTGTAAGATTTAGACGGGTTCAAGACAAGTTACAAGGCCGCAAATAAGCATAAGTCGGTCCTCAAGGGCGAAAACTAGTCCGCGGGCGTTATTGCGTTAAAAATCCAAAATAATGCAGAAATGGAAGTAAAAATTAATTAATATAAGAATTTTCCATAAATATTTATTAATAAAACATAAAAAAAGCTCTTAGGAAAAAGTTAGGCCACGTGAACTAATTTTCTAGGCCATTGTTTTGAAGCTCATTTTCTCGGCTTCTAAGTGGTTTTAGAACATTTTAAAAACATATTTAGAATGAGAATGAGGTCTATTTTCATCCCAGTTGCTTTCATAAACTTAGTAAAATCATCCTTTAAAATGAAAACGTCTGAATCCAACACTTTCCAGTAACTCTTTTTTAAAATCTCACCTTTTGTCATTATTCTCACTGGATTTGCCGTTTTCGTCTTCTCATCTACATGAACCATCAAAGTGTATCGAACTCTCCTAGCCGGCAGTGTCAAATCAATAAGAACGAGAAAAATCGAGTGAATAAAATTGGCACAAAGCCAGAGATCCATCAAAGTGGCGGCAGTATACGGACGCTTCGAACAAAGCTGCAAAATTTGCTGTATTTTGAAAACAAAGAAAGAAAAACCAACCATAATAAGAATACTAATCATCGCTGAAAGTGAAACGAGAACCTGTATTTTGCGCCTTTTCCATTGCGCAAAAAACACGGCGGAAAGAATGAGAACGGATGGTAGGAATACGGAAAGCACGGCACTTGGCCATTCGGCTCGGAATAGGAAATCGATGGAGCAGAGAGGATAGTCGGCGATTTGAACGTCGACCAGGAGTTTTTGCGCCGAGCCGCGGAGATCATGGAATGAGATGACTGTTAGCATTTCGTCTGAAATCGGTGAATTTTGTGAGATTTTCTCTTTATAAAGTAGTTTTCACTAGAATCGTCAAAGAGGACATTCATTATTTGTCAATCGATATGGAAATATAGTCAAAAGAAGCGCAACGTCATAATCTATGTAATCTGAAACTGTGGTCAACATCTCACAACTGGTTCTCGAGAAAAACAGCTTTCTGTGAAGGTGACACACATTTTCGGGTGTTTTTTTTTTATAATTCAATATTTTTTCTGAACGTATTTGATGCACAAGAGAAACTGTTTTCTAAAACTCTCTAAAATAGTTGGTTTTCATTAATTTTAAGCAAATTTCAGTGGAGCGCGTTTGCTTCTAAACAAAAATTCCCACGAAAATAGGGATTTTAAAACGAATCCCTTGTTTTTAATACTGATGTTCCGTTCACGTTTATTTTAAATTGTTTATTTAAAAAGAATAAATAAAACCTCGCCTCAAAATTTTTTTTGTATTTTTTTTAAATTTGCAAGCAAATGTTTCATTTCGGGGTTTTTTTTTACTTTTTTGCTTTTTTTAAACAAATATCCATAATATTTTTCATTTTTTATTTTTCGAATATTTCCGTGAAATTTCCCTTTTTGTTTCTGCGTTTTCAAAAAAAAAACGATTTTCCGTTGGGTTACTGTGGACTAGAAAATCCGCAATGGTCTGCAAACACCATCATGCGAATTGTTTACCGTAACCTGATGAAAATATAAAAAAAGTAAATTTAACGTTTTTTTAAAAGTTTTGCTGAAAAAATTGAAAAATAGCGAAAATACTTTGAAAAAATATTTTTGTTTTAATTGCAGCTAAAATATCTTGTTATCTTAGGTCCAAAAAACACTCAAAAATTGGTATTTGTATTTTTTTTTGCTACTTCAAAAATTTTACAACGAAAATTGGGATTTTCAAACGAATTACAAGTGTTTTAATACTAATTTTAAAGAAAAGAAATGTCAATTTTAAAATAATACATTTTTTCTACATTTTTACGCTGGTAGCCCCCTAATTCAAAATAAAACCTACCTCCTTCCGGGGTCACAGAAAGAGAACAAGTGAATCGTTCAAAAGGATATTTCCAAGCTTCCGCAATACAAGCAATACTTGTTTTGTAAGTACTGTAAGTCGAAACAGTTCCAGTGGCAGGTGACAAGGAAGTATACCTCAAAATAATACTCAAACTTTTAAGAAAAAATGTCCTTCCCCACTTCGAAGTAACAACATGCGAAGAAACCAAAGCCGGATGCCAATGCACATATTCCGAAGGAATCGAAAACCGTTCAGAAAGTTCTCGAAGTCTCAATCGTTCATCGATCCATGTCATCACTAGAATCAATTCAATTTGTAGTTCCCTCTGAATTCGAAAATATGATTTGAATTTTTTAAAAACCTTACATTTATAATCCTCGAAGCTAATAGATGCATTTCCACCGGCACGTTGAAAAACGTTCCATTTCTAGTTGAAATGAAGTTTTCCGGAGCAGCTGGTCGGACTGCCGGGTGGTAATATTTGAATTTTCTCGATAGTTCGTTGAGTTCATTTTGTGAGATACTGTAAGAAATTTTATTTTTAAGTAGTAGTTGGATATTTGATCCAAAAACTTATAAATGAGTGGCATCCTGTCTTTAAAGGAAGACTTCATTGAGCCAATAAAAGCAACTAGGATGAAAATAGACCTCATCCCCATTCAAAATCTGTTTTTAAAATTTTCTAAAACCACCTAAAAGCCGAGAAAATGAGCTTCAAAACAATGGCCTAGAAAAGGTTTGCAAAAACTAGTCCGCGGCCATAATTACATGAAAAATGCAAATTCTGGAGATAAAATGCGCTAATTTAAGCAATTCTCCATGAATATAAATGACATTCACTCATCGAAGCTTAAAAAATAAAGTTCGGCCAGGTGGAAACTTTTTCTAGGCCATTGTTTTGAAGAGTCGTTTTCTCGGCTTCTAGAGGGTTGTAGAAAATTTTAAAAACAGATTTGGAATGGGTACGACGTCTATTTTCATTTAGAAGCTCTCCAAAGTCCTCCTTTAAAATTTAAAAAAAAGTGGGATACTGTCTTTAAAGAAAATTTTTTTAATTGAGAGATTTTTCTGTAACTTGTGTAAGCTAATATATATTTCAAAACTAAAATTGAAATTTTAAGAATATACGAATAAATAAGGGATGGGGAGAGGTAATTTTTCAAAGAAGTGAGTCCATTCCGAATGTACCCGGTTTTTAAAAAAATTTTATCAAAGTTAGGTTTATTTAAAGAGGCCATACCACTGAACGCAATTTGGAAAACTGCCAAAAACCAAGAATAAAATGAAGTAGTAACGAATAATAGACATATCGCATCGCTTCGTGACTCTTACTTTTTCCTTCGATTCGATATGAACTTCGACGTTTTCATCTCCTTGTGTGTTTTCTTCAATTTTGAAATCTCTTAAATAAATTGAAATTCAATGTTCATGGGAACAAAGTGAAAAAAAAAGACAAGTACGATATATGAGTCAGAACATTTTGTTCGGAACGAAAAAACAAATGAAATTGAAAAGAGGAACACATACATAAATAAACTCGTTCACTTTTTTTTTCAATTGGGGGAAATAGTGTTGGAGATGGAGAGGGAGTAGAGAAAAATACTTTTCACAACTAATTATGAGGTTTCAATTCTGAATGTTTCTTTTTTTTCGCTTTTTGAAAAATTTTTCACAAGAAACAATCCGGATTTGAGTGTGTATTTGAAATGTAAACATTTTTTTGAAAAAAAGTGTTGTAAAGTGATTCAGAAGAGCATGTGCAAATAAAATATGAAATAAAAAAACGAATCACTTTTTTATTTTGTGAAGAATTGTTATAGAATTGTCACAGAAACCATAAATTAGTTGCAAACAAACTGGAAATTAGGTTTTTTTCGTCCGATTTTTTTCCTGCCTGACCGCGAATGGTTGATTGCGTTTTGTTTCACTATGGATAGGTATACTATAAATATAGAATATAATATATATTGTAATCGACGACACAACGAGAGTACATATGATGATTTATTATTACAATTACGGAATGATCAGTCGGGTGGAAGGAAATGGGGGGGGGGGGGGAACAAAAAGCAGTTTGTATTGTTACATCCTGGGGGGAAAATTTGTAAAAAAGGGGAAATTTCGTTGAAATCTAATTTTCAGATTTTTATGGAACCACCGACTGCTTCATTTTTTAAGGATGGTTTTGCGGAGCTAATGAATGAGTCTGGGATGAAAATGGACTTCATTCTCATTCCAAATCTGTTTTTAAAATTTTCTAAAACCACGTAGAAGCCGAGAAAATGGGGTTCAAAACAGTGGCCTAGAAAAAGTGTCTCAGCTGGCCGAACTTTTTCCTATGTGATTTTTTCGTGTTTCATTAATAAATAGTGATGTAGAATGCTTATATTTTTAATTTTTAATTTATGTTTTTTGGATTTTTCATGAACGCCGACTAGTTTTCACACTTTTTCTAGGTCATTGTTTTGAGACGCGTTTTCTCGGCTTCTAGGTGGTTTTAGAAAATTTTAAAAACAGATTTGGAATGAGTATGAAGTCTAGTTTCATCCCACTCAGACAACTGGGTAACTAGCCGTGCGGCAGTTTTCCGACTAGTTTTCCGGTCAGTCCGACTAGTTCCTCGACTATGGTGTGACTAGTTGAAACTGCCGACAGGCTAGTTGAAACTGTCGAGGAACTAGTCAAAACTCTCGAGAGGCTAGTCGAAAATCGGTCGGCGGCAAATAAATTTCTCGCAGCCACCACGGGATACCATAGAAATTTCACGTGGCGGCGGCGTAGTGGGGGGTGGTGTTAAGCGATGGCAGCGAGAAACCCTTCCTGGAACCGAACCTGCGACGACTTGACCTCCTGCTCAGACAATGGGGGAACTGGTTTTTTATCAGTTTTCCGACTAGTCGGCTAACTAGTAATGAACTAGTCGGGAACTCGTAATGAACTAGTCGGGAAACTGATAAAAAAGCAGTCGAATTTCATAAATCCCATTCACGAAAAAAATCGTAAAAAACACCATTGAAGCTTTATGATATCAGTATTTATTAAATAATACAAATAAACAACACGTTTCAAGGATAAAAAAAATAAAAATATATATAACAAAAAAAAGAAACCAAATACTTAGTAATTTATGTTGAGGTAGTCCTGGGATTCAAGTCGTTCATTCTCAGCGTTTCGGTTAGCGTTTTCCAGTTCTTTAGAAGACGCAACTCTTCACGCTTCGGTCCTAAAAATAAAAAATTATAAGTGCATATGCTTTCATGAACCTACATAGACTTCTTCAATTTTTGAGTGAATTCCTTTGCGTCCCACGAACTACGGATTCTTCTTAATTATAGAAATTTTCTGCTAAACCGAACCATCAATTGATTTATATAGTCTGTAATTTTAGAGATTTTGAAAATAGTAATGAAAAGACATGAAAACTGACTTTCTGTGTTAAAAAGATGAATCCTCGATGTTCAACTCAAGTGAACCATCTTCAAACTCAAAAAATGACTAAGACACTTCTGTAATTTTTCAATACTGATTTATATCATATTTTTAAATATTAACATTTTAAATAATCGACAACATCCGGCTTCATTGTCGTCAAATCTTGCTCCTCCATTCAAACTCTGTTGATATGTCAAATTTTTGAGCACTGTTGTCGGATAGCCCTGAACTTTGAATGACTTCACAACTTTTTCGTTCTTCTGGATGATGGCACGTGAAAAATCGAAAAATGTACCTGTTGATGGACAAACCAAATCTGAGATCGTCGGTATAGTTGTTTCCAACCGACGAGCAGGATCTCACTCGCAGGGTCTCTCTTGGGTTTGGAGATAACTTTAATTTCTTGTTTCAAATAAAACTTTTTTAAGCAAAAAAAACTACCTGTTGAATAAAACATCAGTTTCAGCTAATTAAACACGATTTACAACATCTGCAAAAGATTAAATATACCTTTATATAATAAAAGTCCAAAATGTGTAAAAAAATTAAATTTAAAAAATTAAATTAAAATTTTCGACTGGTTTTTTATCAGTTACTGCTAAAAAAGCAGTTCTCTTTTCGATTTGGACTGGTTTTTTACCAGTACTGCCAAAAAAGCAGTTCTACTTTCGATTTCGACTGGTATTTTACCAGTACTGCCAAAAAAGCAGTCGAAATGGCCCCGAACTGATAAAAAAGCAGTTCCCCCATTGTCTGAGTGCTTGCTTGATGCGACGTTGAACCACTTGACCATACCTGAACATGTGGGGAAGGGGGGAAAGTGTGCTGATATGTGCGCTAGCTTAGGAGGAGTACATGTAGGAGAACTTGGCTAATCAATTACTATTGTTTTAGGAAAAGGATTGGGCTCAAATTTCGAGAATTGGTAGATTGAAACATGATTGTTAATAATAGTAATTTTTTTGAAAAAAAAATTATTTTCATTTTTTGCAAGGTGAAAAATAATTTGTCACCGATCAGTGTGTAAATCCTAAACTGAAATTTGATAGACGCAAATAAGATAACTTTCATATTTACTAAACGATTAAAAAATACAGGGTGTTTAATAAATACTGCATTAAGCCTACTGTGGTACAACGAACCAGGCTTGTGCGGAACCGGAATCGGAATATTCCGAAATTCCGATTCCGAGACGATTTTCGGAACTTTTTAGCTGTCGGAAATTTTTCCGATTTTTTTTTCGGAACCTTTTTCTGTCGGAAATTTTTCCGATTTTTTTTTCGGAACCTTTTTCTGTCGGAAATTTTTCCGATTTTTTTTTCGGAACCTTTTTCTGTCGGAACCTATTTCCGAAAAAAATTTCGGAACTATTTTTCCGTCGGAACTTTTTCCGAAATTCATCGGAAAAATCGGAAAATCCCCAATTTGTGAAAATGTATTCTTACAATAATTTTAAAGGGTATATCATCGAAAACACTGTACGGGAAACGATACCAAATTAATTTGTTTGTTTTTTCACCTAAAAAAATCCGAGAAATACCGAAAAATTGCAATCAGAAAATTTTTTTAATCGAAAAAAAATGTTTTTGAATTTTTTTCAAACTGAATATTTCCATAAACTTTTTTTTGCTTTTTTGGTTTTTTCATAGGTTTTTTCAGGGTTTCTTAGAATTTTTATCATTTTCATAGAATTTCCTAATTTTTGTACGAAAATTTTGTGAATTCATCGTTTTTTTTTCAGAAAATGGGAAAATGGGAGGTTTATTTGACAAAAAAAGCAGAACGGGACTTCTTAATAAACGTTTTTAATCGAAAAATGAGAAAAAAATGGGAAAGACACCTGAAAATTAACCTGGTTCCGAATTGTCCGATTTTTCCGAGAAAAAAAGTCGGAAAAAAAGTCGGAACCGGTTTTTCCGAAAAAAAAATATCGGAAAAATAGTCGGAACCATTTTTTTCCGAAAAAAAAAATCGGAATAAAAATTTGGTTCCGAAAGTTCCGAGAGGCCGGTTCCGCACAAGCCTGCAACGAACAATTAATTTTCTTACGAGAATTTCCTTGATTTCAGTTCCCTGATATTATTTCTCATTAATTTCAAAGTTTCGTGTGATTAGGACGTTTTTTAGAGAAATGGTGAAGGAAAAACCAGACCTAATTTCATATCCGCATGCTCGCAGCTCGCGACTTTATGTTCGTTCATATTGGCAGCTTCACATTTCTTAGCTCTTATCCAAAATCTAATCAGAATGTTTTTATTTATATTTTAAAAAGCTTTTGGAGCTTATTAACGTGCAGTGATAATTTTTAGGGAACTTGTATCATCCTTACACTATCTGATTTTGGACATCGTATGAAAAACTATAAAATTCACACTTTTTTTTGGAAAAAACAGTCAAAATAGAATCGTAGTTTCAAAAATATATGTGACTGAAGCGTCCTGCAGTATTTATTGAACACCCTGCATGTTGTACTTGAGCATATTGAAAATCAGAAGTGCGAGTGACTAAATTGTTTCTGTCTTTTTAAATGAAGGATAGTTCATTTGAAAGATAATTTTACGCTGATAAAGGAACTGCGTTCAAAACTGCTTAGAACTACAGTTTTCGAGCTCAAAATCGGAAAAATACAAAAAATGCGCAAAATTTCAGCGAATTTCGGGGAAATTTTAAACTTCTAGGCTTACAAAAAGGGCATTTTCAAAAAATGTTTACCTTATGTGCTCAAATTTGGCACATTGACTAAAACTAGTTTCCATATGATAGTTTTATTATAAAATATTGAGTTTGAGCCAAGTTACAGCTCAGTAAAGTTCGAGTTTTTACTTAAGCTTCTATAGTAGCGGTCAAAAAGAAATACATCTTCAGTATTTCTGTCATAGCTCGGCGCATAGTCGGATTTTTTTAATGAAATTTGGATATGACATGCACTGGAATCTAAATTCTAAAATACCATACAAATTTTGCATACCAGAGCCCATTTTTGATATTTTTTGTGATTTTTCGGGTTTTCAGACAGTGACAGTTACAAATGTTTTAGGAAGTTATGTAGGAGTTTTCATGGAAAACTATCTTTTTTAGTTTTATTAAAGGCCTGACTGTATTTTTAGATCTAAATAAATGAAAAGAGAGTATTCAGAAAAAAACTCTACCGATGAAAGTTTGGGAGCGAGTCGGTGAAAACGGTGGATCACAATAAAACCGACTAGATCTTCGAATCCAGTCGATCTTTATTACTTTAAATATTGTTTTTAAGCACTCAATATAACAAGAACACATAAAAATAATGTTAATATAGCATATAATATTCACAATCGCAAACAGAGATCAGAATAGTCAAATAGTAACAAAATTTTTGAGTGAATCCGACACATTCAACATTGTCTGAGTTCACAAGGGAAAAGTTATAGCGTGTGGGTCTGTAAGTTTGTCGAAATTTGAACTCTAATGAGATGTAACTTGGTTCAAAACCAATATATCTTGTTGAAAAATTCAGAAAGACATACTGGTTCCATTCTTAACCAATTCGGCAAATTTGAGGTAGTTTCAGAGAGGGACGATGTCTGAGGCGCATTAAACGGCGGTGTCCTAGACCGAATATCAGAGGAAAAGTCTTGTAACTTTACAGATAAGTAATACACACATCAATGAACATAACAACCACTAAGCAACCCCAATATGTGTCCCCGCGGTGCGTGGGTGCACCCGCTTTTTGCTGAAAACTTTTGCCCAGCATAACTCAGCTCAAAATGAGAACTATAAAGAAATTTTCATATTTCTGGATAGCTCTTTGTAGTTGACATAAAAATTCAAAGAACAAATCTTAAAAACGAAAATTTGAAGAAAAGAAAAGGAATTTCAGTTTTCAAATTTTTCTGGTTGAAAGCCACATTAACCCGAGACATTTTACTTCATTTTCTAAAGATGATGAAATTCTGTACCGGAATCAAAAATAAACCTTTAAAAAAAGGGGGCTTATTGTGACGAAGGTAAAAAATAAAAACGTCAAATTTTGAAGCATTTTATTGCAGAAATGGTTGTTTAAGCCTGAATTTAGACACTTAAAAATAGTTGATGTGCTTAAAACATTAATCGTAGGACTCAATTATGCATAACTAACGTTTTCCAAAAGTTTTTTGGTGGAAATCGAAAGAAAAACAACATTTTTTTGAAAAAACGAATAAATAGAAAATTATTTTTTCGATTTTCACCAAAAAACTTTTGGAAAATGTTAATTTTACATAATTGAGACGTATGTTTAACTTATTAGGCACATAAACTGTTCTTAAGGGTCTAAATTCAGGCTTAAACAACCATTTCTGCAATAAAATGCTTCAAAATTAGACGTTTTCATTTTTTATCCTTGGCACAATAGACCCCCTATTTTTTAAAAGTTTATTTTTGATTCCGGTACAGACTTTCAACCATAATTAAAAAATTAAGTAAAAAAGTTTGGGTTGATGTGGTTTTCCACTAGAAAATTTTGAAAAACTGGAACCTATTTTCTTTTCTTCAAATTTTCGTTTTTAAGTTGTACGTTTTGCATTTTGATATTAACTACGAAGTTGTAGAGTTTGTAAAGACCTATCCAAAAATATAAAGAATAGTTTCAAGTTCTCATTTTGAGCTGAGTTATGCAGTGTAAAAGTTTTCACCAAAAAGCGGGTGCACCCGCGCAACGCGGGGACATTTTTTAAATTTGGGTTGATTAGTTTTTTTGTGTTCACTGATCTGTGTGTTACATCTATAAAGTTGCAGAACATTACAGGTATAAATATTATATTCGACTGATAGCATACTGGTTTCCTTACTGAAAATTTAAAGAATTTCATTTTTCGATCGAATTAAGAATCAGAAACAAAAGAAAACTAGATAACAGTACTCGAAAACAGGCGGATCTTCAAAATGTTACTTTTACTTGTTGCGCTTCCTCTGAAAATGCAAAAAAAAAAAACAGTTTTCCCCTTATTACAAAATTTGGTGAACTTAGATATCTTAAAAATAAGATTTTCTTGAAATCAATGGTTTGGAATCTCCTTCGACTTTTCCAAATAGTTTACTACTTTATTATTGTAATCGTGAGCACACCAAAAAAAATTCCTGCATAACACCCTATTTTGTTTTCAGTCAATTTTGGTGAAAAAACCTTTTTAACCCGAGATATTATATCAAAAGTACGATTTTTCAGGTTTTATTGCAAAAATGACATTTCAGATGAAAATGTTTAAGAAAAGTTGAAAATTACAAAATTTTGCAAAAACTCGAGAAAAATTTCAAAATTTCACATACAGATCATGATTTTTCAGAAAATAAATGTTTTAAACCATTTTCAATAATTTGCGCAGTTTTTAAAAAATAAATTTTGATTCGACTAGTTCTTGGTCAGTTACGACTAGTTTTTGGGTAAGTTCGAGCAGTTTCGACTAGCCTGTCGAGAGTAACTGACCGACAGGCTAGTCGAAAGCGCCCGAACTCACCCGAAAACTAGTTCCCCAGTTGTCTGAGCAATTGCATTCATTAGCTGCGTAAACTTTTCCGTAAAGTCAGAACAACTTTTGCGCGTCTAAACTACAATGCTACGGTAGTACGCACTTTTTATAAAATGTACCCCTACCGGGATCGAACCCATGGCCTTGCGTACAGCACACAAAAGGCATAACCACTACACCACCAAGCTACTTGTGAACACCTGTGTAAATGACGCTTATGTGTGTGGGCCCACGGCAATTTGTGCGCGCGCAAGTTGTTCTGACTTTACGGAAGAGTGCTTCGTAAAGTCCTCCTTTAAAAAAAATAAACCGGAGTTTAAAAAATATGTTAATTTTTTGAAAATCTATTCGAAAAAAAAAAGAAAAAATTTATTTCAATTTTTTCCTCATTTTCCGGTTTTCACAAATTACGAAAACTCGAAATTTCAGTCTATATTCAACAATTTCCATTTTTTTTTCGAAAGGGCTACTGTAGATGCTAAAATCTGCATTAGTCCGCAAACACAGGCAGACGCTGTTCTACCGTAACCCGGCAGAAAATTTTTTTATTTTTGAAAATTCAACTTTTTTTTTATTTTTCGAATCATTCCGTGCCTTTTTTTCTGCATTTTTAAAAAAATTTATATTAAAAAATGATTTTCCGTTGGGTTACTGTGGATTATAATATCTGCAATGGTCTGCAAACACCAGAAAGCGAATTGATTACCGTAACCTGATGAAAACAGGGTTTATTTTTTTATTTTCTTTTTTAATATTGCTGAAAAAATATATTTTCGTTTAAAATTATGTCTAAAATTTCCTGGTATCTTTCACGCTTCTTTAAAAAAATAAAATGGCAGAAATAAAGCAATTTTGACCTCAAAAGTTAAAAAATGTCATGACGCAATAAAAAACAAAATTGGTGACAAAATCAAAATTTGCCCCCATTTCTAATGTTAAGTGGCCAAGTATATGTAAGTTGTTGTTCTACAAAACATTTTGCAACACGTTAAATTGACAGTTCGAGTAGGAAGTGAAGGTGTTTTTAAAGGTGATGACGAAATGTAGTTAGTTTTTGACGTAAATAAGTTGTCTATAAGAATTGAGACTTTTTGGAATTCAAAAAATGTGTACAAAAAAGCGAGATCTTTTAAAAATAGATGTTTTATTGGAAATTGCGCAATATATTAATGTTGTTATTCGAAAAGCTGAAGAAATCCAGTTAGTCAATTAAAAGTAGATTTATCGGCGAATTTTCTGTTTTCCGAAAATAATAAAACGTTACAATATCGACTTATAATCGTCTAATTAATATTTTAATTGCAACACGCATATATATTCGCAAATAACAAGATTCTCTTCCAGATCGATGAGTCAACAAACTTACTCCTTCACCAGAGTGACCACCCATTCGACTGGCGCCGCGCCACCACCGCCACCGCCGCCAAAAAGCCCAGAAAATGAGCGATTCTCCGCATACTCGCCGGTTTATTCGTCGGTGTTCCGAACTCCGTTGAGAAGCTCCAATAGCACTTTGAATACTGCGAGCTCGGCGAGCACCAAGCCGAGTAGAGTTGGTCCGCCGGAAGATGACAGGTAGTTGTTTTTTTGGACATTTTGGACAATTTTTGAATTAAAAAGTAATGAAAGGAGGATAACACCTCTTTTTCAGAAAAAAAATTAAGTTCTAATGATTGTAGAGAACTTATATATTTAAAAAATCAATATTTATATGTTTGAGTATGCTAGAGACAGTATTTATGTGCTTGAGTATGCTAGAGACCTTTAAAACCAAAATTGCTAATCTTTAAATGAAACTTGTGACAATAAATGAAAAATAAGCCGATTTTTTGCATTTCGATAAGAAAATCGAGAAAAAAGTACTGGAAATTGACATCAGAGAACAGAACACTACGTGCTGTTTTTGGTTATTAAAAAAAATGAAATTTTATCGATTTTCCCCTTATTTTAGATGCTCATTCATTATTTTTTGCCCCAGGAACCGTATAGTTAAAACATAGTGAAAATTTAGCGATTTTCCCATCGTCTAGGGTCTTATTCAAATTTTTTTCTTCATATTTTGGAATTTAATGCTAAAATTTGGAACTTTTTGCAAAAAATCGGTTTCCAAAGATCGAAGGGCCATGTATCAGTCTTAAGAACCCTGGGAGTGGTCAGTTTCGGCATTCGGCCTCATTTCTACCTTTAAAATAACGATTTTTGTGCAAAATACTGCAAAAATTGTTGTTTTCCGTCATTACTTTGATCTCCCTGGCATAATTTTCTTAAAAACTGCCTCAGAAACCTAAAATCCACGAAATTATTGATTTTTGAGCAAAAACAGAGGAGATGGGGGTCCTAATACCGTTTTTTTCACAATTAGGAGGGGGTGGGAGTCAAATTCGAAAATTGTTTAGCAAAAGCGACCTATTCCTGGTTAACGATATGCTTTTTAAAATTTCGCGCGCTAGGTTTAATTTTTTTTGGGGACGCTTATAAAAAAATTGAAAAAATATCATTTAATTGTTCCCATTATTCCTTTTTCTTGAAAATGAGGCAAAAAACATACATTTTATACGTTAAATGGCCTAGAAAAATAGAGAGGGACTAGATGTCCGTCCAAGTTCAGTCAGATAGCCAGATTTTTTCGAACTACAATAAAATTTGAAAAATAGGTGATTTTGCCAATTTTTGATTCTTTTTTTTCGAATTTATTATTGTCAACTCAAATATTAATTGCGTTTTCTTCACAAAAAAATGTAAATTTCAGAAGAAATAGGGTTCTACGGTAATTATTTAGGATATTTAGAGTTCCAACCACTTAGAGAACAAAAAAATATGGGTATTAGAAAGCATCAAACAATGTTTAAAACCAATACAAGACTATTCTTAGGTATATTTTGAGGGCTGCTCAACCTCACAGACGCTCCGCACGCACGCACGCGGCAGCCGATACTCAACACACTGGAAATTTCGCGTGAAAATTAATTTTTCAAATTTTCCAGAGTGTTGAGAGTCGGCAGCCGCGTGCGTGCGTGCGGAGCGTCTGTGAGGTTGAGCAGCCCTAAAAATATAGCTAAGAATAGCCTTTTATTGGTTTTAAACATTGTTTGATGCTTTCTAATACCCCGGATTGTTCTCTAAGTGGTTGGAACTCTAAATATCCTAAATAATTACCCTAGCACCCTATTCCTTCTGAAATTTACATTGTTCTTGTTGTGAAGAATAAATGTATGATGAAATTTCAATTGATGATTTCTTCAAAAAATCTGCAAAAACGAAATGAACAACAACCCCGATTCCAAGTCTCAGCTGTTCAACACCACCCCCACTTTTTTCTAGACTTTTCTTCATGAGCTCACCACCTGCTGTGAGAATTCTTTTGACGCCTCAAAACCTGAATGAATTGATGATTTTCTTTTCCATTCGGGTTTTTCGTTTTCTTTTTTGTTGTTGTCGCAACAAAACGTTTCCCATTTTATATACATGTTTATTCGTTGTAATCGGATTATTTTCGATTTTCCACAGGTTTTGTGGATTATTTGAAATTGTTGGAACCATTTTTCAGAATATGTTTTTGCTTGTTTGTACTTTGTTTTTCCCGAAATTTGAAAATTTAAACTTTGAAATTGAGAAAAACTAAGTCGTAAACGTTTCCCAAGACCGCATGCCTGTCAAATAATAAAAATTAATGGCAAACATAATTTTTCGAAAAGTTTAAGAACATTTTGAAGATGAGAAATTAGGTTGATGACGTCGGTATGGTTGACAAATGTTTATTAGACGTGTGGGAGGAGGTGAAGTTTGAAAAAATAGTTTATTAAAATTGATGGCTTTTAACTTTTGTTGAAAATTTAGAAAAACAACCTTTGGGAAGGTTTTGAAGGGAAAAGTTTTAAAGAGAGTCGATATTTTGAATTTTTCTTGAATTTTTGCACGTAAAAATGCCTGCGGACTATGCCTGCGGACTAGCTTTCGCAACTTTTTCTAGGTCATTGTTTTGAAGCTCGTTTTCTCGGGTTCTACTAGGTTTCAGGAAATGTTAAAAACAGATTTGGAATGAGTATAAGGCTTATTTTTTATCTCACTACTGATATTACTAGGGTTCCATCCGGTTTTTGAACGAAACCCAGTTTAAATGAAAGATTAGAGGTAGTTAATCACTTTCTGAAAGTATTATATGTCAATGCTGAGGAAAAGATGGGTTATACCATCAAATACATGTAAAAAGTGGCAATTTTTCGGAATTTTACCGGATTATAACTTTAACAAGATCAATTTTTGGAAATTTTGCGAAAATCGAAAAAAACTGATTTTTCTTCGTATGAGAAAGTTCTTCGTTTTAACCGTTCTTCGTATTATTCGGTTTGAATGGCAAAAAACGAAAAAGACTGTTTTTTAAAAGATTTTTGCTAAATTTCCTAAAATTGATCTTGTTAAAAAGTGATAATCCGATAAAATTCCGAAAAATTGCCAATTTTTGCATGTATTTGAAAGTCTAACTTATCGCTACAACAACATTGTCATATAACATTTTCAGAAATTGATTAACTATTAAAAATATTTCTTTAAAACTAGGTTTTGTTCAAAAACGGGCTGGAACCCTAATAGCTTGACTAGTGTGATGGAAAATAGGCCTTATACGCATTCCAAATCTGTTTTTAAAATTTTCTGAAACCACGTAGAAGCCGAGAAAACGAGCTTCAAAACAATGGCCTAGAAATAGCTGCGAAAACTAGTCCGCGGGGGATTATTACACGAAGAATCAAGAAAAACTCAAAATATCGAGTTAAAGTTAGAATTGACTAATTTAAGCATTCTTTATGAATATTCATGAAAATTCCAAACGTCGAAAAATTGAAAATCAAAGTTCGGCCAACTTTTTCCAGTCCATTATTTCGAAGCTTGTTTTCTCGGTTTCTTCATGGTTTCTAGAAAATTTTTGAGAACGGTTCCAGTGATACGTTCATTTCAAAGCCTCTTCAAAGTCCTCCTTTAACTTCTAATCTAGATCCCGCCGAAAAAAAATTTTTTTGAACCAAAAACCCCATTTTCTTTTGAATTTAATGAGCCAAAACAATGTGTTAAACATAAATCTGTGTACCCAGAGAGGATCATAGGTCAAAACCCCTCCTCGTTTTTTTTTCGAAATTTCAACACCTAATGACTAATCGTTCCCCGACGAGCGGGTGATCCCACGCAGAATATCCCATACTTCCACACAATTGATACAAGATAAATATTGTAAAGTGCAAAAAGAAATCCTCTTGTTTTTCTTGTGTTCTTGACGAATCTATCTCTTTTTCTTACTAGAAAAGAAATTGGAATAAATGTGGCGTATATATTCAAAATAACATGTTCTGGGGAGGGGATGTACTCGACGGGGCGTTTTTCGTCGTCGTCGTCGTTTTTTTCCCCAATCCGTCTGAAAAGCGGAGCTCTTCGAGTTCACCAGATGTTTTATTAGATATATGTAGAGAAAAGGGTATTTAAAGTGAGCAGTTCCTATCGGTTTTTTGTTCAAAAAATCTTTTGAGAGAAAGATACAGGAAAAAGAGCACGCGTTTATTTTTTTTTCTTCTCGGTGTTGAACAAATATTAAAAAGGTTGACATATCCCCCTTTTTTGTTGTTACTCTGCTATATTTTGTCTAGAACATTTTTAAAAAATCATGTCGGAAGTTCGAAAGCCGTCCGTTGATTTGTCTGAAATATCGGATCGATTTGAAAAATTGAGGTCCAGAAGCAATATGGCCACTTTCAACGCGTCGTCGTCGTATAATAGGACTTATGAGAAGAAGGTGAGTGTTTTTTTAAAGTTTTTAAAAAGATTCTGAAAATTTGATGTTTTTTGGATTTTTGGATTTATTTTCGAGCTCCCAGGAATTGGGAAAAGTGTACCTTTGATCGTTTCGAGGATCCGAGGATCACAAAGACTGAAAACCCCTATTATGAGCCCGAAAAACCGTTTTTAATGCTTAAGACACGATTTTAAAATTTTTTATTAAAGCAGTCCATTCGATTGATAAGTATTTATCCATAAAGGTGCACTTTTCTGCTTTTGGGCTCCATTTTTTTTAAAATTTGAGGAATTTTTCAGTTTTTCCTGCTGAAAACTGCATTTTTAGGCGTTTCAATACTCAATTCTTTCCAAAATAAGAAACAGGCGCTTTTTTTTGTCTAAATGGTCTCGAAACGATTTTTATGATAATCGAATTTCGAAAATATGAACTCGGCACTTTTCGAAATTCGATTTTTATACAAATCGCTTCGAGACCAAAAATATGCCTGTTGTTTGAAGAAGTGAGTAGTAAAATGCCTAATTTAATGCCATTTTCAGCAGGAAAAGGACTTAAAGGAGGGTTTTGCGGAGATAATGAATGAGTCCGAGATGAAAATGGACTTCAGACACATTTCAAGCCTGTTTTTAAAATTTTCTGAAACCACCTAGAAGCCGAGAAAACGCGTCTCAAAACAATGGCCTAGAAAAAGTATACACCGGCGAAAACTAGGCCGCAGGCATGAAAAATCCAAAAAAAGAGAAAAAGAAACATAAATTAAGATTTTTTAAATGTTTTTACATTTTTTTTGGATTTTTCATGACTGCGGACTAGTTTTCGCCAGTGGCGCCTTTTTCTAGGCCATTGTTTTGAAGCTTGTTTTCTCGGCTTCTAGGTGGTTTTAGAAAATTTAAAGAACAGATTTGGAATGAGAATGAAGTCTATTTTCATTTAAGGTACATTTATTAGCTCCGTAAAGTCCTCATTTAATGAAAAAAAAACGCTTAAAATCGAATTTCAGGTCGTCGAAGAAGGAGCTCCACATGTTCGCGTCACCACCCAGACCCATGCTCCACTCATTCCGGTATTGTTTTGTTTTTCAGATAAAATTTTTAAAGAAAGAATCTAATTATTCCCTCCATTATAATTTAATTAATTGCCGCGCGCGCACACATTCTAAATGCCGAAATTCTCATATATATTTTTTCCAGGACATTGGAAATATTCACCAATCGATGATGTCGCATTTCCCGAATCTCGCAATCTCGGCACCGACAGCTGCTCAAAGTATGTTGTTTTTTTGTTGTTGTTTTTGTGCTTTATGCTTCTTTTTTTTGAGCTCTCGTTCCAGGTGGTTCAATTGCCGCAATTCGTGTCACAAACACCAGTTTCCATGCGACGTTGGATGTTAGCAAATATGATGCGGATTCGTTGAAGGTGAAGGTGTTTTTGAAAGAAATTGAAAATATGGAAAAAAAGATTGACAACTACATTAGGTTGATTTATGTACTTAAAGATAGCGTTCCAGATTTGAAACGGAATTGTTTTTTGATTTTTTTTGACAAAAATCAAAAAATCCATATTTTCAATGATATTAAATCGATACGAAGCAAATTGTTGGCAATTATTGTGAGAAAAAATGAATTGAATTGAATTTATTCGTAAAAATAGCAATATTTTAAAAATTTCAATGATTTTGAGAGGTTTTTCAATAGTTCGGAAATTTCTAGCACAGAATCTTCTGTTTTTCAAATAATTTTTCAAAAAATCATATTGCAATTTTGTTTACCCAAATATGTGAGTTATAATTAACAAAATTCAAGTTTTCGAGCTGCCTCAAAACAAGTGGAACCCTCCCTTTAAGAATAATTTTCCCCATTCGTTTCCAGGTCACTGTCGTCGATCAATTCATCATCATCGAAGGTTCGCACGGTGAAAAAGAGGACACATACGGAACAATTGAAAGCTCGTTCAAAAGAAAGTTCCCATTGCCAAAAGCGGTTCCGGCGGAGTCTGTGCAAAGCCAATTGACCGCTGATGGAATGTTGACGATTGATGCGAAAGCGCCGGAACCAAAGGTGTGTTTTTTTAATCGAAATATTTATAAGTAGGGCTTTTAAGAGCGTATTAATGTAGCAGACATGAAAATAGACCTCGTACTCAATCGGAATCTGTTTTTAAAATTTTCTAAAACCACCTAGAAGCCGAGAAAACGAGCTTCGAAACAATGGCCTAGAAAAGTTATGAAAAACTAGTCCGCGGGCTGAAAACTAGTCCGTATGCATTATTACATGAGAAATCAAGAAAAAAACAAAATTTTGAAGTTAAAATATACTGTTCTAACCATTTTTCACGAAATAATGGCCTAGAAAAAGCAGGACGTGTAATTTTCATGAATTTTCACTGAATTTCATAAAGAATTCTTAAATTATTCAATTAAACCTCGATATTTTAAGCTCTTCTTGATTCTTCATGTAATAATCTCCCGCGGAATAGCTTTCGCAACTTTTTCTAGGCCATTGGTTTGAAGGTCGATTTCTTGGCTTCTAGGTTGTTTTAGAAAATTTTAAAAACAGATTTGGCATGAGAATGAAGTCTTTTTTCATATCAGTTACATTTATAACCTCCTCCTTTAAAAAGCGTGAAATGTTTTGTATTTTTGGAGTTAATTAATTTTAAAGCAATTTTCGTTAATAATTAAATATTTCAGCAAGAAGGAGCTCGCCCGATTCAAATCAAAGTAATCAACACTGGAACCAGCGAACAGAAATAATCAATAATTATTCGTATAATTGCAAACTTAATTACTTTCGCTTTCCCTCCCCTAATTAAATATCTATATTGTTTTAATTGTAGTCGCTTAAGGTACTGGTTTCATTTTTTTAAACATTAATCTTTTTCATCCCGCCCGTCTTTTATAAGTAATTAAATTTATTCTTTTTTTTTTCAAACAAAATTATACATCACTTTCGGTATCGTCATCTTCTTCCTTGACTGTTGACAGATTTCGATCGAGACGTTTCTGGACGGTTTTTGAATTTCTCGCGGATGAGAGAATTGGCATTCGGGGTTCTGAAGGAAAGAAGCGGCTCACAATAATACCCGAAATTTTTACCGTATTCTACAGAAGTGGCGAAATCATTCGGATAGGATTTGATGTGGACAAGCTGACGGGTTGTCTGCGTGGTTACGGTAACACCTTTTGGGATACGGTAGATGTTTGGAGCGATAGAAGAGCAGCAGGATGGTTGGTCGTCGGCCCATTGGACCTTGCGCGGGCGGATCATGGGAAGATAGGGATCTGGAAAAATAGGACTTGGAGAAAAAAAGGTATAATTCATGAATATTGAAATTTCGAATGATTTAAATATAATCATTTTATTTTTAAAAACCATGACACGTGTGAAAAAGTAGAAAATGATCGAAAAAATACAATATCGTAGGCGGAAATGGGAAAAGGAAAATGTTTTCAGCGAAAAGAAGTGCAATTTGTTAGAGAAACTGTGGTTTTGGATCTTGATGCGCAAAAAAATTGGAAGTGTTAAGTTTAATCGAGTTTTTTGTCAAAAAACTAAAAATTTCATGTTTTTTTCGAATTTTGTACAAAATTTTAAAAGAAGGAGCTAATGCATGCATCTGTGATGAAAATAGACTTCATTCTCATTCCAAATCTGTTTTTGAAATTTTCTAAAACCACCTAGAAGCCGAGAAAAAGAGCTTTAAACAATGGCCTAGAAAAATCATGGCCTAACTTTTCCCCGTTGCGAATTTTGCGTGATATAATATGAAAACTTATGGAAAATGCTTAGATTAATAAATTATAACTTAGATTTTTGCTTTTTCTTGTATTTTTGATGTAAAAATGACCGCGGACTAGTTTTCGCAAGCGTTTTCTAGGCCATAGATTTGAAGCACCGTTTTCTCGGCTTCTAGGTGGTTTTAGAAAATTTTAAAAACAGATTTGGAATGGGGAAGAGGTCTATTTTCATCATAATGTAAAATCCGACTTCAAATTTTCTTATTTTTGAAAAAAATTTAAAAAATAACTGGTTTTTGAGGTTTTTAACGCATTTTTGAAGATATATTCTTAATTATCGATTTAAAATAAGTAAAAATCTATCTATTTCTCGAAGAAATTTCAAAATTTAAAATTTACATTTCGAAACATTTAAAAAGCTCAAATATTTAGGAAATCAATACAAAATGAAAAGGTATTCACAAATTCATATAAATAGCGGCAAGTCGGCGGTTTGAATGGACAATGGTGAAAAGAACGGGAACTGTTGTTTTTTTTCCAACAAATTCCTGAATATTTATGAGTTTTTTTTGTCCCACTGTACACGATTATGGTTATTATTATTGTTGGAAATGTTTTGTAAAAAATATCAGCGATTGGAAATGGGAGAGATAGGGGTATTTTTGAAAATTGTTTTGCAAATTCGAATAATTTCCAAAAAATATGAATAACGCGCTTTTTTTCAAAATTTTCGACCGTAATTTTGAAATTATCGATTTTTACATGCCAATTTTCCGAATTTTGATTCAAAACTTTGTGATAAATAAGTTATAAGAATTTAAAGACAATATTTAAAGGGGGGGCTATTCGGAACCATGAAGCTATATTTGAAATCAATAAAAGATTAATGTAATATCTAATGCATTAGAAAAACAAAAATCAGCGAAAAAAAAACGATTTTTCACATTTTTATAGTTGGATAAATGGCCGAACTTGGGTTCCTAGTCCCCCATTTGTTTTTCTAGGCCATTAAAAAAAAGGGCTTTACGGAGATAATAAATGAAAATAGACTTCATTCTCATTCCAAATCAGTTTTTAAAATTTTCTAATACCACGTAGAAGCCGAGAAAATGCGCTTCAAAACAATGGCCTAGAAAAACGGGCCACCTGGCCGAACTTTTTCCTATGAGCTTTTTTCGTGTTAAGTTGCTTATGTTTTTTTCTATTTTTTTTGGATTTTTCATGCGTGCTGACTAGTTTTCACTGGCGGACTAGTTTTCACTTTTTCTAGGCCATTGCTTTGAAGGTCGATTTCTCGGCTTCTAGGTGGTTTTAGAAATTTTTAAAAACAGATTTGGAATGAGGATGAGCTCTATTTTCATTTAAGACGCATTTATTATCTCCGTAAAGCCCTCCATTAACGTCTAAAATTAATTTTTCCTTAAAAAAATCATTTAATTTTTTTTCCATGAGTTATTTTTCTTGAAAATAGCTCGAAAAGTGCGAAAATAAGCCAAAAATAATTGTTTTCGCAATTTTTAAAATTTAAATGGCTTAGAAAAACAAACGGGGGACTAGAAATCCAAACTCGGTTATTTATCCAACAAGAAAAATGTGAAAAATAATTTTTAAAAGTTTTTAGGTTCTTTTTCTCGAATGAAAGTCGTGAGGTTTAAAAAGCTTTAAAATTTCAAATTAAAAAATTTTTTTTTTAATTTTTTAAAAATATTTTCAAAAAAAGTGGATTTTTATATTTTTTGGGTTATTTTAAAGATTCCATATTGATTGATAAAAATGTGCACAAATGCTTTTTTTAAATGATTCAAAAATGTTTCAAAAATTCAAAAAAAAATCAAAAAATGTTATAAATTTTTGAATAAAACGAAAAATTATTGATTTTTGCGATTTATATGGAATTTGAAGCACGAATCTTAAAATTTTTATAAATTCAGAGAACACAAAAAATAAAGGAACGAATAATGCTTTTTAAAAAATACTGCTTTAAAAAAAACAAACACTGAAAATGATGATCCTCTCAGAATTAGCATTTTTATAGCGCCGCCTAAAAAAACGTAGACGTGTTTTTGAAATTCGATCGTTCAAACAGTCATGCCCTTTATTCAGCAAAAAAAAAGGAATCACATTATAATAATAAAAACCTTTGTGGGGCAAATAGTTTGAATAGGATGTTTGTTTGAACTCGTCGTCGTTGTCGTCGTAAAATGACGATCTTTGGGAAAATGGAAATTTTCGGGTTTTTGGAAAAAAGGTGGTTTTTTGAAAATTTAAAATATTTTTGAAAATAAAAAAACTAATTTTTTAAAATTTTAAATTAAATTTAAAATTTAGACAATTTTCTAAAAAAGGGGCTTTTCGAAAATTAAAAAAAATTTTTTTTTCGAAAATTAAAAAAAAAGTTTTTTTTTCCAATATTTGAAAAAACGTGTTTTTCTTGAAAATCTTTCTTCTTACTAAGCGAATAGTTCTGTGTGTGTGTACCAGCATTTCACATGAATAACTTTTTGACCCCTCGACCGATCTGTCCTATACTTGGCATATCGTCATGCCTCTCGGAGCGCTTCACAAAACTAATGTTTGGATCTCGGGTTACTGTAGGATTCCAGTCATACCAATATTTATGAGTTTCGTCCAAAATTGAGTATTTTTTTATTCTGAAAACCATTTTTGAAAACACCGATTTTTGAAACTTTAATCGAGCATAACTACACGAAAAATTCACGAAATTTCAAAATTTCAAGTGTATTAGAATCTACTGGGAAAGCTCTATCGAATGATACCAAAATCATTAAAATCCTGTGTGTCATTCTTGAGATATGATTTATCAAACTTTAATGCTCAGCACTTTATAATGTAAACTTTTAAATTTTTAAATGTGCATAAAAATTGTTTAACTCGATGAAATTTCAAAAATTAAAATGTTTTTGATATCTACAAAAAATTTCCTATCCAGTCATACCAATATTTATGAGTTTCGTCCAAAATTGAGTATTTTTTTATTCTGAAAACCATTTTTGAAAACACCGATTTTTGAAACTTTAATCGAGCATAACTACACGAAAGATTCACGAAATTTCAAAATTTCAAGTGTATTAGAATCTACTGGGAAAGCTCTATCGAATGATACCAAAATCATTAAAATCCTGTGTGTCATTCTTGAGATATGATTTATCAAACTTTAATGCTCAGCACTTTATAATGTAAACTTTTAAATTTTTAAATGTGCATAAAAATTGTTTAACTCGATGAAATTTCAAAAATTAAAATGTTTTTGATATCTACAAAAAATTTCCTATCCAGTCATACCAATATTTATGAGTTTCGTCCAAAATTGAGTATTTTTTTATTCTGAAAACCATTTTTGACAACACCGATTTTTGAAACTTTAATCGAGCATAACTACACGAAAAATTCACGAAATTTCAAAATTTCAAGTGTATTAGAATCTACTGGGAAAGCTCTATCGAATGATACCAAAATCATTAAAATCCTGTGTGTCATTCTTGAGATATGATTTATCAAACTTTAATGCTCAGCACTTTATAATGTAAACTTTTAAATTTTTAAATGTGCATAAAAATTGTTTAACTCGATGAAATTTCAAAAATTAAAATGTTTTTGATATCTACAAAAAATTTCCTATCCAGTCATACCAATATTTATGAGTTTCGTCCAAAATTGAGTATTTTTTTATTCTGAAAACCATTTTTGACAACACCGATTTTTGAAACTTTAATCGAGCATAACTACACGAAAAATTCACGAAATTTCAAAATTTCAAGTGTATTAGAATCTACTGGGAAAGCTCTATCGAATGATACCAAAATCATTAAAATCCTGTGTGTCATTCTTGAGATATGATTTATCAAACTTTAATGCTCAGCACTTTATAATGTAAACTTTTAAATTTTTAAATGTGCATAAAAATTGTTTAACTCGATGAAATTTCAAAAATTAAAATGTTTTTGATATCTACAAAAAATTTCCTATCCAGTCATACCAATATTTATGAGTTTCGTCCAAAATTGAGTATTTTTTTATTCTGAAAACAATTTTTGACAACACCGATTTTTGAAACTTTAATCGAGCATAACTACACGAAAAATTCACGAAATTTCAAAATTTCAAGTGTATTAGAATCTACTGGGAAAGCTCTATCGAAAGATACCAAAATCATTAAAATCCTGTGTGTCATTCTTGAGATATGATTTATCAAACTTTAATGCTCAGCACTTTATAATGTAAACTTTTAAATTTTTAAATGTGCATAAAAATTGTTTAACTCGATGAAATTTCAAAAATTAAAATGTTTTTGATATCTACAAAAAATTTCCTATCCAGTCATACCAATATTTATGAGTTTCGTCCAAAATTGAGTATTTTTTTATTCTGAAAACCATTTTTGAAAACACCGATTTTTGAAAATTTAATCGAGCATAACTACACGAAAAATTCACGAAATTTCAAAATTTCAAGTGTATTAGAATCTACTGGGAAAGCTCTATCGAATGATACCAAAATCATTAAAATCCTGTGTGTCATTCTTGAGATATGATTTATCAAACTTTAATGCTCAGCACTTTATAATGTAAACTTTTAAATTTTTAAATGTGCATAAAAATTGTTTAACTCGATGAAATTTCAAAAATTAAAATGTTTTTGATATCTACAAAAAATTTCCTATCCAGTCATACCAATATTTATGAGTTTCGTCCAAAATTGAGTATTTTTTTATTCTGAAAACCATTTTTGAAAACACCGATTTTTGAAACTTTAATCGAGCATAACTACACGAAAGATTCACGAAATTTCAAAATTTCAAGTGTATTAGAATCTACTGGGAAAGCTCTATCGAATGATACCAAAATCATTAAAATCCTGTGTGTCATTCTTGAGATATGATTTATCAAACTTTAATGCTCAGCACTTTATAATGTAAACTTTTAAATTTTTAAATGTGCATAAAAATTGTTTAACTCGATGAAATTTCAAAAATTAAAATGTTTTTGATATCTACAAAAAATTTCCTATCCAGTCATACCAATATTTATGAGTTTCGTCCAAAATTGAGTATTTTTTTATTCTGAAAACCATTTTTGACAACACCGATTTTTGAAACTTTAATCGAGCATAACTACACGAAAAATTCACGAAATTTCAAAATTTCAAGTGTATTAGAATCTACTGGGAAAGCTCTATCGAATGATACCAAAATCATTAAAATCCTGTGTGTCATTCTTGAGATATGATTTATCAAACTTTAATGCTCAGCACTTTATAATGTAAACTTTTAAATTTTTAAATGTGCATAAAAATTGTTTAACTCGATGAAATTTCAAAAATTAAAATGTTTTTGATATCTACAAAAAATTTCCTATCCAGTCATACCAATATTTATGAG